>OY282475.1:3991718-13991718 GCA_958295575.1 Leucania comma
TTTCCGTCAACGTGATAAGACCTCTATTGGAAGCAGATACGAGCTGTCAGCAACAGTGCTGTCGTCTGCATACCCAAAGGTACGGGCTTTAGGAGATAATTTATGTGCAGCATAACATATGTCGTACAATGTTACCAAGAGCACCAACCCGTAAAAGACACCAGAATTAATAGCCAATTGACCAAACGAGAAGTCGTCGATGACCATTTGGATTGATCAATCACTCAGGAAGTTTGCGATCCAAGCACACATTCCAGCAGATCAAAGCTTACTAATAAGGCTTATGAATCTGACCCTGCCAAAAGCTTTCGAGATGTTGAGAGAGGATCTCGATAATTTCTAGGTATGCCAGGAGCTTACTATTGATAACTCGTTCCATACAGGGGAAGGATGTTATGAAATAGATCTATAGTTAGACAGGTCAGCACAACTGTCCTTTTTAGGCACGAGTCACGTTAGCTTGCTTCTAAGCAATTGGCACGTTTCCAGCCTCAAATTAAAGGCTTGTCAAGATTGGGACAGTTCAGGCACATTATTTTTTATGTCAATTGACAGAAGCCCGTTGGGACCACTGCCTTTGCTCACTTCAAGGTTACATAGCACCATAGAGGCGTCTTTTTGATCGATGTGAATGTCCAACATACTCATCTCACATCCATCAGGAGAAGCAAGAAGCCGTGCGTTATCAAAATCCAGGCATGATGATTCTGCATAAAGAAGGGCATATAAATTAGTCTCCTCCTCAGCTGTGTAAGCCAGCAACCCGCCGGGTATCAGTGGTGGTAATAGTTAGAGATGGCAAAAGTTCAATTTAATTGACTGAGCCAGGGATCCAGTTTGATTCCTATCTAAGTAGTTGAATGTAATTGAACTTTTGCTACTTGATGGGTGTGAAGCAAGTTTGGTTGCTATTCGGCCAATATTGTTAAACCGAAACCTCCGCATCATCTTCTTGCAGTATTTGGCAGCCCCATCTTCTGGCAGTATTTGGCAGGCTCTCTTCTTTTGACTCACGTAGTAAGATGAGCACTTTCCAATATCATTCAAAATATTTACGTGGAGTATCAAGGTATACACTTACCAATACTTGGTCTTACGATACATATGGGCAGGTCATTTCCGATGGTATTGACCAATTCTTCAGCGATCGATTTTGAAAATGTGTATGGATAAGGCCAATTATTTATCAAACTGCAAGACAAAATAATGTTGTGTTAGATTTGCCTAAAGTTGCTTTCTGCAACTATTATCACTTAAATTCGAAATTTTTTGATTAATTGTGGATCATTCAGGAGTCAAAGCGCTCATGATTTTTTAAAAAATAATTTATACTATTTTTTTCTCTACATAGATACATACTTATACCTACATAACATATACACCGTTAAATTTTGATCGTTTTAAACCCGTGGAGGGTCGATGCAGTAGATGAAACACTATCAATTTGTAAAGAAAAAATAAAAAAATAAAGTGACCTTGTAGGCAGTTGTCAGTCGTTGCGTAATAACTACCTATAGGTCATTGAAATCGCCCAACTAACGTTTACTTAAGAAATTAATTTCGTACATGCCTAAATTAATTCGAGTTTAAAAAAATACTTTATTTTTTTCTTTGCAAATAGATAGTGTTTCGTGTACCTAATCGACCCTCCACGGGATTAAAATTATAAAAATTTAATAGTGTATAAATAGTAAACAATTCCTAAAACGTGTTATTTTGTGAGGAATTGGAGTCCATGCTATAGTTTATTCACGTTAAGAAGATAGTGACTCATCTATACAACTTCAAAGTAAAGTTGTATTCATATTGAGCTAATAATAAACCATTCAGATTAAAGTAAATTTTTATTTCATATTGTTTTAAGATTCAAAATCAATTTTTATATTTTTAAATACTAATAATATATTTTAAAATCTTATTATAACTATCAGAATTTTCACTTTATTTTTTATAAATATTAATTTTCTAAATTGATTAAAAATGCGTCCGTACTGTCTCAAAGGCTTACTTCAAAAAGTCAATATGAACATGGCTTTCTAATTTCATCATCATCATTAGCTTTTTTTAATGTTCCCACTGCTGGGAAACAGGCCTCCTCTTTAAGAGGAAATGAGCCGTAATCCACCACGCGGGCCCAGTGCGGGTGTTACATGTCTACGAATTTTTGGTTCTAGGATATGCCGGTTTCCTCACGATGTTTTCCTTCACCGTTTTGAGAGTAGTGGTGATGAAATAAATTACACAAAGTAATACGCCTGGCCGGGTTTGAACCCGCGACTCGTAAGTCGGGGCCATTACCAATCGGCCACCACTGCTCTACTTTTTAATTTACTTTGATCTAAATGGGCAAAAGCTGAGTGGTAATGATAATCACTATTTTCCCAATGCGATTATACTGTAGGATACCCTATGTGATGAATCACTAGGGTCTCAAGCCAAACCGTCGGTGCGTAATTTTTTAAAATCTTTAAACACATTTTTAAACAGGTTTTAATATTTTTAACAAACTGCGAGAATACTGAATAAAAAATTACTCTTAAGGTAATTATAATTAAACAAAAGAAATTGGTATTATAGTATAATATAACAAATAATACCTAACCTAACCTAACCACTCCAAGTTCCACTCGTACCCCTTACGAGTGTACAGATGGATTTGGCACCGAGACAAGCAAACGACCTGCTTCAGAGGGGGAAAGAGGTATAATATCAACAGTATTACTTACAACAAAGATTTTTAAATTTTCTAATTCTGGTGGCAAAAGAGCCTATGTGTAGGTGAACCGTGTCATAAAACTACTCACTTCGGTGTTATATCGTTCAGTCTTCCTTCATCTATAGATTCAGCCATTTCGATCATAGTGTTAGGGTTCATCGGACTTTGGTAAAAAGTCTCCAATACCTCTTTGCCTATACGGTTTATGCAAGCATGTGAGTATGCCGTTGAAACATAGACAAAAGATCTGTGGAAGAAAACAAACAATTGTTTAGGAAAAAGGCAGAGGTGCAATAACAGAGAGATCGGTAAAGAATTCGACCGCTGTCTAGGCCTTTATCCAGTGTAGGTTCAAAAAATAACCGGGCAAGTGCAAGTCGGACTCGTACACGAGGTTTCCGTACAAACTAACTTATGTAAATAGTTCAATTCCTGAATCGAGCCTTGAAGATTTTTCTAAATCGAAAATGTATTTTTTTTTTGTGACGTAACTAAAAATTTACAATTGGCAGATTTTTTCCTATACTTGTGCTATGAGACTTTGCTACGTTAAATAAATAAACAAGTAACAGTCACACTGGTCGATCTTCGGGGTGTGGCAACGCTTGCCAAGTTGGAACCATGGATATGTGAACATTTATTACCTACAAGACTGGTGTATCACAGTAAACTCGTGCTTGTTGGTCTCTGCAGTAATTTGTATACGAGTATAATGAAATTCGTTACAAGAGTTAACATAATGGTCGAACTTGGTACGACGAATTTAGTCCATCAGTACCAAGGTCGAGCGCAACTCAACGTAATATTAGTCCGTCGTAACAAGTTCAAGCTTTCGTAGGATGGACCAAAACCATCGCACCAAGTAGGACTTGTTTGAACAGTTTGTCATTATACTCGTATACAAATTGCAGCCGAGACCAACAAGCACGGATTGGTATATCAGAGTAAACTCGTGCTTGTTGGTTTCGGCTGTAATTTGTATACGAGTATAATGACATTTGTGTGTTATTTTGTTACGGGTAATCAGAAGCTTGAATTTTGTCATCAGTGTTGCCTAGGGGTACTATGTAGGGTGTTATGTTATTCAGCTACTGGATTTTAGAGATCGGATAGGCAGTCACACCTAGTTAAATAATGGTAAATGAATAGGCGGATTTATAGTTTAAAAGTTTTACTATAATGAGAAAGCATTTTATTTTTGATGTTACATTTTCAAGTTTTAATATGTTTTAAGTTTTACTTACTTTAGTTTTTTGCAAGCCTTGCCGAGTTCAAGAGTCTCCCTAGTGCCTCGTATGTTGATCATGGTCGCCACGCGAAGAGGCTCATCAAATCGTGTTGTGCGTGGCTGCCCAAATGAAAAATTATGTCTACCTGGAAAAATTATCAATAATATCCCCATCACCGTTTTCACTCTGTTACCGTGGTAGGGATCAAGCCCCACCACGGTAACCCTAGGTCTGCACAGGGAGCTTTGATTCTGTGGCATACTGTTCTTCTTCTTCTTCTTTTCGAGTCGATGTTCGCTAAACTGTTGGGGCCCAGTAGGTACATACTGTTGGTCATTAGCGATCCTGTACGAATTTTTGCTCCTCATCTCCGATTAGCCTTAATGGCCGTCTAAAACAAACACTAACGAGGTATAAACATATAAAGCTCCCATTTGAGTTTATTGGTTCGTTTAATTGAGGAGATTTACAAGAGCAAACGTGTCCGCTTCTCGAACACTTCAAGACATTTTGTCCTCTTGTTGTTACACTTCATGAATTTATTTATTGAGTGTGCAAGTAACCCCCTGGTTTTTTGTCGATGGATATTAATAACATTATTCAGACAGGACCCATAGTTTTAGCACATTCTTGATAACCAATCACTCAAACCTCCTCAAACCATAGTCTTAAATTGGTTTTCCATATTATGCCTGTATGTTGCAATAGTTTCCCATTGACGGGGAGTAGTACTTGAGTCCATTAGCATAGCGTGTACAAGAAAAAATGTCTAATAGGCTTCGGCTATTAAATATTCAGGACCCCAAAGATATACAAACATATAGATAAAATAACAATAATTTGTTTTTACTATTTTCTAAAAAAAAACATTTAAAAAATGTTGGTAACTAATGCGTGTAAAGAAATAATAAAAAGAGTAATAATTATAATTGAAATGATATTCTCGTACATGGTAAATTATTGCTACCCTTTGTTTTACTCCCAAAACATCTTCACCATTTCAGCCGAAAGATGTCCTCTGTTGGCCTGTAAACGCTGTATCTTCCGGTATGCGGTCAGCAATGTGCCCTGCCAACTGCCATTTACCTAAGGTGTCGTCAATTACGCTTCAATGACGAATATCTGAACCTAAAATACCCGTGCTTCATTAGCCTAGGTACGATAACATTGTAATCTAGCGACCGCTGTATTACGTAAACTGATTTTTACTGAATAACCGTTACTGAATTTATCATCGCAATGATATCGGGGGTGTTACCCCCCAAAGTGGCCTCCAACTTCCCCTTACAGCCACTCCGAGCCTCACAACTGAGAACTGGTCTGATTTAGTATCATTTCTGAATCTGATCGCTGTTAAAACAATACACACACAATATTGGAAAACAATATAGGTATAATGAATATTTGGTCAATCTGGATAAATACACATGCACTGGCAAATAACAAGATCACTCATCGATATACTGCTAGCTCCGACCCTCAGGTCCAAGTGGCGCGGGTAAGCGCGCGCGCTATCTACCACCGCGCGCTATCCCCTCTTTCTCCCACATCCCGCCACGTCCTAACTAATCATTATTTATCTGTGGGTACCTATAGCACGGCCTCTACGCTATATGACTACCCACCGAATCGACACATATGCGGCCAAACACTACAAAAACACTAAATTGTGTTGCATCTGCATTCTAATGGTAAACTAATGAACTATTCATACATGGCCTAAAAAACATTAACAAAAAAATATACGACTTCGCATTCGCGACATAAGGATCGTCAATCCTTCGGGCTATCTTGGCTACCTCCCTATCACGCAGGAATCATGGGACTTTTTCCAAATGAAAGGGTAGACTGTGTTACTCAATACTTTCAATTAACAATCGGATCAAAACTTTTTGGAATTATAATTTGCAAACATTTAAACAATTCATTACTTGTAAAGATTGTAGGTGAAGGTGGCCGAGTGGTAACGGCCCCGATCTACGAGTCATAGGTCACGGGTTCAAACTCAGCCAGGCGCATTACTTTGTGTAATTTATTTCATCACCACTGCTCTCAAAACGGTGAAGGAAAACATCTTGAGGATACCGGCATGTCCTAGAACTAAAAATTCACAGACATATGACATCCACCAACTGGGCCCACGTGGTGGATTACGGCCCATTCCCTCTACTATAGAAGAGGCCGGAGTCCCAGCAGTGGGAACATTAAAAGGCTGATGATGATAGTGATGACGAAAGATTGTAAAATAAAGTTTGTCCTACTTGCTCTGTAATAGTGTCCCAGTCTTTCTCACTTAAGCCAAGTCTTAATTCTGCTACATCACCCGATACAACTACGAGTCTTTGGTCGAACTTCGGTTGTTGTTCTCGCAACAAGTCATACACCTGAAAATAATGTAGAAAAATAAATATTATTAACGCGTCTTTGATCGGTCTTTTCGTAGTCTAAAAATGATCCCTTATAGCTTCGCTGTTTACAATTATCCCTTTGGCCGCAACCTAGCTAAGAGACTGCTAGTACTAGAAAACTGTAATTTTGCACAGACTAATCGAAACTAATCACACCGACAGAAGATGAAATCTTGATAAACATTTTTGTAGGGAATATTTTCTATTTATAAAGTGGGGATGATTTTATTGTCCATTAGTGTAAGATTTCATTGGATAGATCAATCATAGGCGGTGACGGAGTAAAGATACTCGTACTTTTCGATTTAGTAATTCATTTGCGATATATTCAACGTATTGATTTTGTCAATTTTATTTTATTAAAACTTCATACAACACAAAAATGCAAAGTCGGACATAATGTCTTAGGCATTCTTTACTGGTCAAACAAGGATGGTGGTAGAAGCATAGTAAAGAAAAGGTTGTTAAAGAAACAAGGGTACAAAAGTATATATAGAATATATATGTAATATGTACATATATGAAGGTAAAATAAACATACATATTTTATTTCTCAGTCACAGACACTTACACAACACACACCCACATATATGTTATATCTGGGTGTGTAATAATTTTTGTTTGTTCACTCATTTTTTGTACCATTACTTATTTTAGTTACCTAACTGTATAAGACCATGTAAGCACACACCTAGAAGAGCGGGGCCTCCTAGCACAGGTAATTTTTATACGTACTTAAAAAAAGTTGTAAAAATACTTATTATTATTATACGCCTTTATTTTTTAAGTAGTGCACAAAAAAATGGGGCTCAATCAGTAACCTTTACTGATCATATTTGTGTCAAAAGTCGAAAAAAAAAAAAAAACGAAATCATTCTTTAATTCATAATCAATAACCTGAACAATATTTCCATGAATTGAGTACCATTTTGGGATATAAACAAACGCTCATAACTTTGCTGTTTATGAATATTATTTGTTGAGATTTTACTTAAATAATAACAAGACTTTTTTCTAATAAGCCCTTTAAGTATTTGTACTAATTAAAAATAGTGGTGTATTTCTATACGTAAATAATTATAGATATTAACGTAAATTAAAAAAATAGGGTTCTTGAGACAACTCCGCTATTTCTGTAGAAAATAATTCCACAACTTTGACTGCTTAAATGTATACTAACTAGTAGCCGTCTTGATATTGAAAACAAGCGCATTTCACCGAAGTATAGACCGTAGTAAGGAAGAATTAACAAAATCATAAGTATGACGACAAGGACATAGCAGTAGAAAATTATTAGAAGAGCACAGATTCCCAGCGTGTGAAGAACATAAATATTGAAAGTGAGATATAAGATAAGAATGCCAATACTTATTATACTTCACAGTGTATGTGTCAAGCTAAACAGTTGGGTTCAAAAATCTAAAAAAAATCTTGATAAGGATAGAAAAACTATCAGCTAAAAAAACACTTACATAGATAAAGTTGTTAATAGTTTAAAACATGTAGCATAAAAAATAATAACTTACCTTTAATTTAAAGTGTGTGTAAACTTACAATAAAATTCTAAGTCAATCTGAAGATATAACACTTCAAAGTAACCCATTTTAAGAAACGGCAACTTCATTGGTAAAGGCCTATTAATATAACAAGTCGCGGTTCATCGGCTTTCAACTAAATTATAATAATGTCTGCTAATAATTAATTATAATGATAATACCAGCCTTGACTGCGGTCCCACCTGATGGTTAGCGGTGATGCAATCGCTGATTGTCAATCGCCTTTGTGTATGGAGATTATTTTGGAAACAAATAAATTTTCTAGCGTGCGACAAAACTTATGTAGCAACCTATCTACATTACAATAATCTAGATATTCTATGATGGTCTTAACTTCGCACAAATTAACAGTTTTAATTCTCCGCAATACTTTATACTTTTAACTGGTTCACAGTTGTGTTCAAATTTTTGATATTATTAAAAAAAATCTATAGATGTTTCTGATTGTCCTATTTACTACTACGATTTTGAAGTGGCGAGTCAGAAGAACTACTACTAGGTAACCCAATCCCGCAATTTTGTCCAAATGGAAACTTGAGTTGCACATGACTGATAAATGAGTCGACGAGATACCTAATGTCTTACAGCTGCAATAATAATGTTATTTGTACTTACCTTAACAGTTTCTCAATGAGCTGCTTTCCGAGATAGCCAGAGCCTCCTGTTAGGAAGACATTGGCTCCATTATAAAACTGTTGCACGGCAGAAGTTCCTCGTGCTGTCAGTTCATTCAATGGTTTCATACGGGCCAATATTTTTGCCTCGTATTCCTGAGCTGGATCCATCATTTCAACAGCTTTCACGAATCGGGAAACTCTGAAATATACATGATCATGTGAAATCTATTTCATTTCATTAATAAAAAAACTTATTAAAGTATTTTTTACACTTCACACCAATATTACAAATACATTTTCTTACGAAACTATATTTTTTTATATTGTATATTACATTATTTTATTGATAACTATTTTTTTCATCTTCTTATCTTTTGCTGTTTGTGTGTACATGAATTCAAAGTTCAATAAAAAAAATATTTTTCCCAGGCATAATTTTCTTTTTTTACTTGTTAAAAGCTAGTGATACTACAGAAAAAGACGTAAATTTATAGTAATCATTAAAACAAGTCGTTTTTAGAAGAAAACACTCATATTTTAGTTTAGTTTTACGAGTAAAAAAAACAGTTTTTATTGTGAAATCAATTTAACACTGCGTCAGTGATAGTCTAATATTATTAGTACTGATCAAGAACCTACAAAACTTAAATTAAAGCACATATTATTCAAATAGACGGACTTAGAGTTATGATATAATATTAGAAATAGATGACAATAGAGATGAAAACATCAACAAAATCTTTTACCATGCACAACTAAAACTACGACGTACTCAATTAAAAACAAAGATTGTACAACAAATTGATTGTAAAGGTTTTACGATTTCCTTACAATGTCAAACTATGGCTAAATAAAATGAAACTTCCGTCCTTAAACGGTGACAATCAAATAAATTGTGATTTAATATCATGACGCTGCACTTCTTTATATACAATAGATTTCATTTGATTAAATTATGATAATGATGACCATAATACAGTCATCAATGAAATAATTGTAATTTAAAATTTGTTTCTGTGAAATATTTAATTTCAGTAAACTAAATAGTAAAATTTTTCATTAGTATTTTGTGATTGACATAGTGAAATGCTCAATTCTCATAACACATTAAGATATGGTTCTCAATGAAACTTTAACAAGTCATATATCCGCCGAAATCAACAGTGGCGTCAAAAAATTAATACGCATTGCTAAACGAAGAATCAAGAATAATATGTTTTGCGGTGGTAGGCCATAACATCGGCTGCCGGCTTTAAAACTACCACCCACCAGATAAAGCCATGCCGCCAAGCGATCCGTTTTTTTTTTTTTATGGTAGGTAAAATCATCCAATGACAAATCCCGCCCTTGGGCGGAGCGGGAAGTAGTGTCAGACTCTTACTGACTAAAAACCTACCCCGTTTCTTCGTAGCCTATCGTGCCGGGGTCGAGCATTCCTTTCGGAACTAACCCATGACCCCAGTAGGCTTCGACCCTGCCTGCCTGCAGTTAGCAGGCTGGGCCTCTTCGGTGTGCTGACAGCTCCTTGAGGCGCGCGGGAACAGAACGCGCCGTCGACGACTTGGGCTCGGTCCGGTCGGTTACCGGACGATCGGACAGCGTGCTACCCATTGCACGCCGTCCGCAAGCCCGCGCCTACGGTGGCCGGAAATCGGGATCGGAATCCCGGCGGCGGCTGGGGCGAGCGCCCCGTTGCCTCTGCCTGATGCGGTCGGCCTCCTCCTTTGCTAGCATTACTGCTTCGCAGAAGGAGGCGACCGCCTGCCATCCCTCCTCACTACGGACCATGGCCTGAACCAAGGCCCGGCGAGAGAGATCGCTGCCGCCGATCGCCCCCACGAGGACACGGCGATGCTCCGCCCAGGCGGGGCACACCTCTACAGTGTGCGCCAAGCGATCCGTCGTGTTACGGCTTGATGTCTGATGAAGCCGAAAGGTAGAAGGAGTCTGAGCAGTTGTGTTGCGATGTATGATGAAGAGGTTTGATGAACCAGCTGTTGTTGTGTCGGACGTTTGGTCGTGGAGGGTAGTGGGTTCCGAAGCACGGAGCTCTGGCTGACCGCAGACGTTGGGCGCCGAAGTAGTGTGCCAGACACGCACGAAAGGCTAGCTAGGCCGCTAACTGCGAAACATTCCATGGTGGCCTCATCGTGCCGGTTGGCGACCGGAAGAGAGGATCCGATGGCGATCCCTGGGAGGCTTCGGGCGTCCTTACTGTCTCCAAATCAACCCTCCATTGGCACAGTCACACAGGTTGTATTGTTGGGTTTCTTCGCATCACCACTGTTGAGCGGTGAAATTATGAGTGAATAAGGTAGGTTATTATTCACTATGAGTAAATTTTAAGTACAGTCCAGGGACCGTTTTCGGTTAAGGTATACGGTTACGCTACCGGTATTAAAATACAGTATCGCTTTATTTTAAAGGTAGACCGAAACCGGTTAAGATTTGTGGTTACGCTACCGGTATAAAATAATGATAGCGCTATTTTTTTAAGTACCACTATACCTTTATTTAACCGAAATAATTCCGGTACTGAAATTATTTCTCGTGCGAGTACCTACGATAAATACGACGTTGCCAGCTATCGCGACAAGTGTATTGGCACGACAAAAAAGCGCGGGAGTAGGGGTTTCAAAGGATACCTTAATGTTAGAGGTTTAGGTACCGTAAAAAATCACGGTACCGTTATTTTTCGGTAGAGAAAAATTTAGGTATCGTAATTTTTCTAAAGTGTAAAATAAAAATAATCTACAATGTCAAATTATAAAAAAAAACTGGGCAACGAGGAGTCGGACTCGCTCATTGAGGGTTCCGTATAAACCAATTTATGTAAATAGTTCGTTTTCCGAATCAAGTCTCGAAGATTTTGCCGAATCGATTTTTTTTTGTGACGTTACCACAAATTTGAAGTTTTTAGATTTATTCTACAAATCTATATATTTGTGCTATAAGACCTTGCTTCATGCCGAATATCATAGTTCTAGATCAACGGGAAGTACCTACCCTATGAATTTTGATTCCTTGATAGTGTCGAAAACGTATTTTTTTAGACACAAACGGTTAAATTGAGTGTTTTTAATTCACAGCTTCAAGGGGTTTCGAACTTCAGTATATAGTTTAAGCAACTTGATACCTCCACGCATTCCTGAGGTTGTTTTTTTTTTTTTGTGACGCAGCAACAAATTTACTGTTTTCAGGTTTATTTCTTTGTCTGCTATACGAACCGCTTTTTGCCTAATTTCAGGATTATGGGTCAACGGGAAGCATTCTATAAATGTTGCTTTATTCAGTGTCGAAAACGTATTTATTGCTACATAAACGGCCATATATTTTTTTTCATTAACTTACAAGTTTGATTTATTCACAGTTTCAAAGGACCGCTGACCTAAATATATAATTTAAATTTTAACTCGATAACTCTACGCGTTCTCGAGATGAAGGGTCTTGACAGACAGACTGACGGACAACAAAGTGATCCTATAAGGGTTTTTAATTTTGAAGTACGGAACCCTAAAAAAATACAATTTCGAAATGAAAAAAAAAACAGATTGGAAAATAAAAACAAAATCAAAAATAAAACAGTTGTAGTGCGTACTGGAGCAGGTCAATTTCAAGTTTTTTTGTCCTCAACATAGTCTTTCACAGTGTGAAAAGCCGTAAGGTAAAGTTTTTGCTTTATAAAGAATTTGAATCTATTAAGGCTTAGTTGTTTAATATGACCTGGAAGTTTGTTATAGAAGTGTATACATTGGCATTTAAATTATCCTGGGTACAGGAACCAAAAATTTGTCTTTGTTCCTATACTCCATTCACTTCTGCATTAGATAACAGAAGTTCATAGAAGATAAAAGAACCAGGTGTACACAACATTTATTTTTCGAGATAAATTCATTTTTTTTAATAAATAATGGTTTCAATATAAAATTTTTACTTTACCCACTTATAAAAATTTGATTATTGTAAGTTAAGTACTAAATACTTAGATAAGTAAATCAAATAGATATTTTTTAATAAACATAACTTTTTTCTAAATGGCGTATCGACCAGTTTCCACACTACAAAACATATGAATTGCACACAATAGGTACAAGGCACCAAGATTATTATTTAACATTCATACAAATAGAAATAACTAATATTATATTATAGTATAATGAAAAATGTTCCAGCTACTAACAACCCCTGCTTCTTTTAGGTTTTTAACGTGAACACTCGTAGTGTAAGTAAGAATGATTAATTTATTTAATTAAAAGCCTCATAAATTCAGAAGATGGATAGTTCAAATGAATTCATTTAAGTATAACAGTTGGTATATAAATTATAATAAATTCAGCATCAATCTTAACTGTAATAAAGCACAATATACATTTACACGTATTGTACAGACGCCAGCACATCAACCAACCTAAATATGTAATTTTTTTTTAATAGATTTTTAACCTTATCACAATTATGGAAGGTTAATGTTCGATTGGTAAAATTTGACAGATTGGGGTAGATTGACGTGCTGGTGTCTGTACTTTTATTACAAAGTAAATATACCCTAAAAAAAAAAAAAAAAACTTTTTACTTCTGGCTAATGCTATCTCGAATAGAGTATAGTTTTAAAATTGTGTATGTCACTATTGTCGAGTCCTGACTGTGACAGGGCACAGGACAGGGCTCGGTTCCAGGATCGTTGTATGAAGAAAAACAACTTTGAATCACTATGTAATACATTTATTATTTAAAACTATATATACACTAAAACCTACTCCTAACTAAAAAATGGCGTCATAAAACTCCTCCGCATCACTGTCGACTGGAAGTGTGCCCAAAAGACTGACGGCATTGCCACGTTGTATGGCAATGCTTAACCTCTAACTGAGGTAAAAGTTAGTAAGTGTATAATGTATATAATTGTTTATTTGTGAAATAAATTAATTGAAGTACAACAAAGAATAAATGCTATGTAATTACTTCATCTCACTTCAACAGACATCATAGCACTCCCTAAAACAATGTACTACTTTTTTTCCTATAAATTTTCAAATGTATTGTAGAAATGCCAACATCATCAAAATATCTATCAAGCCAGTCCGTTTACTAACAAGCAAATCTTATGCAAAACGTGTATATATTTTTATGGGTATACAGGTGAGATCGCAAATAAATAATCGTTTACTACGCTGTCCCTCACATCACTCTGAGTTTATCCATTCTTCCTTTTTTGTACCGGCGATCTCTCTTTGGAATGCGCTCCCGTTGAACATCAGGATTGCATCCAGTCCGTTCTCCTTTAAGGTAATGGCACGTGAACATATTCGCAAGAAGCTGCTAGATCCATCGCAGCGTTGATTTGGTGGATTCGTTTCTCAAAATAATTTTGATTATTTGTTTGTATTTATATAAGTATGTAAACGCAGCGTTCGAAGGTTTCCCACAAGGTGGACCGATGACCTGGTCAGGATCGCTGGAGTCCGATGGATGCGAGACGACGCTTGGGGGAGGCCTATGTCCAACAGTGGACGTTTTTTGGCTGAAATGATTATTCATTTCAATTAGAATTTGTGCCAAGTTTCAAGTTC
This sequence comes from Leucania comma, assembly GCA_958295575.1. Taxonomy (NCBI): domain Eukaryota; kingdom Metazoa; phylum Arthropoda; class Insecta; order Lepidoptera; family Noctuidae; genus Leucania; species Leucania comma. The sequence continues at coordinate 4,005,815 of OY282475.1, forward strand.
ATTAACCTCAGAAATAAGAGCTTTACGTACTATCAAAGACGCTTCATTTTTGCTTGCACTCGAAACGAAAACTTCAAAGGTTTGCTTTGGCGCCGCGCCGCAGTATACAAGTGATTTTTTTAAGTGATCAGAAATTACCACGATGGAACACGTACAATCTTCAACTGCCTCTAAATCGTTTTAAAAAAACAAAGGTTGACAACCTTTATTATTAAGGTTTCTATTCAAATACCTACGACTTTCCTTAGATACGAAATTGCCGTTTTCATTCCAGTATTGAAAGAATTTCCTAAAATCCCTTCTTAGATTTTTTTTTTTTTTTTTTTTTTAACGTAGGTAAAATCATCCAATGACGAATCCCGCCCTTGGGTGGGGCGGGAAACAGTGTCAGACTTTTACTGACTAAAAACCTACCTTTCCATTCCTTGCCTTTATCCTGGGGCCTTTGGTGACAGTCTCACATAACCTTTGGCCCCAGTAGGCTTCGGCCCTGCTGGACCCCTACAGTTTGCTGACAACTCCTTGAGGCGCGCGGGAACGGTGCGCGCCGTAGACGACCTGAGCTCGGACCGGTCTGTTACCGGACGGACGGACAGCGAGCTACCCATTGCCCACCGTCCGCGAGCCCGCGCCTACGGTGGCCGGAAATTGGGATCGGAAACCCGGCGGCGGCGGCGGCGTGTGCGCCTTTGCCTAATGCGGTCGGCCTCCTCCTTTACTAGCATCACTGCTTCGCAAAAGGAGGCGACCGCCTGCCACTCCTCCTCGCTCCGGAGCATGGCTTGAACCAAGCCCCGGCGAAAATCCCTTCTTAGATAGTGCTCGCCTACATCAATGCGCTTACGTCATAAAAGGAAACCTTATACATAATTGCATGCAATCAGCATGCAATTTTGCATAAGGTCCTTTTATTCCAGTAATTTTGTCTGTGCGTTGGTAATGTTAAACAGTTTCATTTTTTATACAAGATACAAACTAATTTTTAGTATATTATATGCGAAACCCGAAACACGTGTCTAGTATTTTTATGTAAAGAATCTATGTAAAAAAAAATCATAACTGTATCATGTTGAACAAAGTTATAAGCTTTTATGTTACCAGGATCTTCACACAAATACATGGTCACCAGGTCATCCGCATCCGGGCAAGTGAGGGGTCGCTTTGCTCCCTCACCCAGCTACACAGCTGGCAATTAATGCCTGCTATGACCTGCCGTGACCTGTGTTGTACTTAGTGTCGGTACTGTTTAACTTGTGATCTTTTTTAAATATTTTTAATCGATTCAGTTACTGATTCTGAACCAATGTTCTGAACAAACTATGTTCAGGTTTTGCATATTATATTAAAAATAGTGTTGTTTAAATAAAGATTTTTTTTTTTTTTTTTAAACATTTTTAGAAAATAAAATACAACCGACTTTAATGTAAAAAAAAAAAACGGGTAGTAAGTTGACGGGAGCAGAACTGCGGGTAAAAAAAAACGGTAATGGGTCCCGACTGCCAGTATTTAAAATATTATATAGATAAGTGCAATCGGGTACAACGACTTTCTTGTTTTAGAGCTTTTTCATGAATGCTCAGAAATGCAGTCGGGTTTTTTAGTTTTTTAAATTACCGTTTTTTTTTATTTTTTTTTTATTACGATATCACTTTCAAAGTAATTACGAATCTAAAGACACCTCTCAAACTAAAATCCATCAGCCGTTCAGGTCGCAGAGCGTGCCAAACATTTGAATTTGGCGCTAAAAATCCGACATTTTGTTTTTTTTTTATTTTGATATACCATAGATATCCGGAGATATGCCTTCATTGCAAAGTAATAAGAAATCCTTGCGCAACCGCTTATCTCCCACCAAAATAATTACAACATTCACAAATAGTGTATTTACGACACACACTCAAAATTTGTACACGCACACTAAGAAGAAAGCAGCTACACTAAATCAATTTCTAATAGCACACATAAATAGAATGGGCGGGGCATTCGCTTGTAAGCACGGAAACATTCAATGCACACGCATGCAATTAGAGCATCGAACCGATTGTCGATAATTGTTATCGATATTTAATTTCAGCATGTTCTTGTAATATAATTACTTCGTCTAATTTTCTTCAAATAATTTCTTTTTTTATATACTTATCCGAAAAGTGAGTAATGATTATAAAATAAAATAGGAATAAGTTTTTTTATATCGTATTACCGGTTAAAGGGAACGTTCTCTGTTAAATATCATGCTGTATTATTAAACAATATATTACTTAATCTTAACTATATGATTTTAATCTTATGTGACTACCTACATTCATAGTTGGTTTAGGTAAATTTTATACACGTATTCAAACTCGCTAGCGTTAACATTAATTTCTATGGAATCAAAATAGCGTCATCTAGCAAACTCGTTTTAATTTTAAACAAATTGTAGGTAGTTGATGCTGACAGGGTCGAATTCGTTAGGATGAAATAACTCACACTAACTACTCAAAATAAATACATCTAACAAAAAAAAAAATACTGGTCAAGTGTGAATCCGACTCGCGCACCGAGGATTCCGTACAAATTTACTTATGTAAATGGTTCAATTCCAAAATTTCTCAAAGACTTTTCCGAATCGCAAAAAAAAGATATTTTTGTCATCACAAATCTTTGCTGGAAGTGAGTTACACAGTCGTACTGCATGAAAACAGAAGGAGTTGGAATAGAAATTATATTATTATAAGTTGGAGAATTATATTCAAGATAAAAATGCTTGGATCAATGCTGGTCCAGCTCCACTACAACTAGGGGGTACGAAAACACCAAAAATCCAGATTTAAAAAAATAATCATTTAATAGTTTTGCATAGCGAACACAAAATATTGTAACTTTTGACCAAAAATAAATAACTGTATAAAATTATACTTGTTTATCGTGCTACTTATCATATTGTACTATAATTTTTGATCATCTCAATCTTTAGATATAATGTCAATTTAAGTTCACGAGTATTGAAATAACAATACCTTAATTTCGTTCAAACAACATTCATTCAATAACTAATTTAACTCTTACTATACATGTAATACGAAAATATTCATAGAAATGTAAAAAAAATATATTGAACTGCGAATAGTACACATATCGATAAAATCAGCCTCACGCACTCGATTGCACCTCTCTAAATCTTGAACGGTCATTGCGGTCATTGCGTTCGGGAAGATTCGGGCTAGTTCGGTCTAGTTCGTGTCGTTCCGAACTTGAGTTCGTGAAATATTTAAAAATTGATTTAAAATATAAAACAGTGACTAAATTGTTTAATTACCGGTGGCAGGATACGCCATTTGTCTTCAGGTTGATGATATGTGACCTATTTTTGCATATAATTACTGCACAACTCGGCATTTTGGTTTTTTACGCATCAGTAGTACCCTGTACGCAATTGCAAAGCGAATGAATGAAGCGTACAGGCGTTGTTCGATTATAAGGGTCGTTTGACCAAATCGAGGCGCCACGTGCCACGCCCCCAAGGTATATCCCTCGATATCCGTGTGATATACCCAGTGTCACTCTCACAGTAAATACGAATCTAACGACACCTCTCAAGCTAAAATCCATCGAGCCTGTAGAGCGTGCCAAACAATTATACATAATACATACATACTTTCGAAAAACATAACCCTCCTTCTGGCGCAGTTGGGTAAAAACTAGTACCTTTATAGATAAAATTAAAACACTTATTCAATTGTTTCCGTGACGTAAATACATTGAAAGTAAATTTTTCATTATCATACAAAACAATGTTTAATGTTAGCGTGACTTTGACCGTGAATTTGAATTGTTACTGTGTAGCCTAGGCGATATCAAAAATTGCTTACATAAATAGGTACTTAACAAGGTAACACGAACATATACATAATAATATAATTTTTTACATTATGTTTTTTACACGTATACCGTTAAATTTTGATCGTTTTAATCCTGTGGAGGGTCAATCTGGTACATAAAATGGAAAAAAAGTAAACCAAAAAAAAATAATAATTTACAAATATTGGTCATTTGTCATCTAGATACTCCTTGATTGAATAATATCAGAGTAATTTAGTAGCTTAAAGAGTTTTCTTTTGGAATCATTATTATTCTTATAGTTTCTAAAATGACAAGGTAATTTATTATACAATTTAGGTGCCATTGCATATATACTTTTATAGGCAAAAACAGTATTGGTAATTATTGTTTTTAACTTATCTGAGCGACGTTGAATTTCTGCATGACTAAGCAAGTGTACTTATATTGTTTTTTACAAACATCAGAACCTCATCGATATACAGCGACGGTAGTGTCAGAATATTTAAATCCCTAAAGTGTGGCTTACATGTCTCTGTTGTTTTTAATTTGCAGATGGCTCGAATGCATCTGTTTTGTGCCAAAAGTATGGATATATTTGTAGCATTACCCCAAAATATGAGTCGATATCTAAATGTCGAGGCTACATACCCGTGATATGCCGTTAGGAGGGCAGTTTTATTTGCGATTATACCTAACATATAAAGGGCATAAGAGAATGGGTAAAATCTCAGACAAACACTATCAATTTGAGTTTTCAATTTCATATCATTGTCAATGAGCAATTCTAAAAACTTTGTAGCTTTAGATTCTAGTACTGCGTCTCCTTTGTACCTGATTTGGTATTGTGTCGGTCTTTTCTGTCGAAGTTTAAAGTCTATTATTTTAGTTTTAGTCAAATTAATTTTTAGATTGTTGTCATTCAACCATTCTATGATTGACACCAGATTTTTATTTATATCCAATTCAATTTCTTTAAGATTACCCTTGTGAAAAACAATAGTGCTGTCATCTGCAAGTTATTATTAAATTATTTATTCTCGTACTTGAGGAATATATTGTTTCAGTTTTTGTTTTAATATTGACTTGACTCATCTGAGTAAACTGTTTTCTACCTTCTTAATACGAATGTATGAGCTTTATTATGTTAAGCACCATAACATGGACATGTTATGGTGTATCTTTTCAAGGAAACTGTATACTGCCATATTAATAGTTTTGTTCTGCGTTAATCCCATTTGTTTCTTACAGAAAACGTTGTTTTTTTTTTTAATATAGTTGTTAAGTCTATTATAAATTACTTACTCAAAATGTTTTTGAGAATATTGGAATTAACGCTACAGGTCTATAATTGCACATTTTTGTTTTATCATCTTTTTTGTGTAGTGACCTGATAGTGGAGATTTTTAGAGCTTCTGGAAAAACTCCATTCTGTATACAAGTATTTATTATATCGCATAACACTGGTGCTTCAAAAAGTCCTACTGATTCGATTATCTATATAGTCATATCTATATAGATCATCGATAGTCTGCTGGTCTTGATGTCCTCATACCCTGTACTATTTGTATTTTTGAGGTTATTTATTATTATAGTTATCAACTCTTGTGCATAGATTTGTGGGATTTTAGAACATTCGTATTATTATAAGTTTCACAATTTAAATTGGGTTGTACTACTTCTATGAAAAAATCATTAAAATTTTCCACCATACGGCTTCACCAGACATCACGCCAGAATACGACGGATCTGCTTGGCGATATGACTTTGTCTTTGTCTGTGGTAACTTTTAAGCCGGCAGCCGATGATATGGTCTACCACCACATTCATTGCTCATTTAGCACTACCCATGAAACTCGGGTAGGGTGGTCCAAACTAAGTAAATCATACGGACGCAAGCAGTTCATCCCCCAAAATTTTTGTTTGCACGAAAACGCCATTAATTCAATCCGACTTCAGGACCAGACCTCGAAACTATCCCCCTGCAGTGCGGTGTGAGGTAGAGAGATGTCACTTCTCTGAAACTATTCATGGTCGCAATGGAGGATGTCTTCAAGGTCCTGGACTGGAGTGGACTAGACATTAATGACGATGGCGAGTACATCACTCACTCTCGGTTTGCCGACGACATTGTAGTTATGGCTGAGTCTAAGGTGGACACAATGATGGCACAATGCTCAAATGCTTCAGTAGAGCTTTCGAAAGAGTGGGTCTTAAAATTAACATGGACAAAACCAGTTCATGATAAATAGCCATGTTGCAACCACTCCGATCAAGATCGGAGACTCTACTCTCGAAGTTGTGGACGATTACGTCCATCGCGGACAGACAGTCTAGTTGGGTAGATCTAATTTCGAGAAAGATGTCAACCGTCGAATCCAACTCAGCTAGGCGGCGTTTGGAAAGCTGCGCGGTATCTTCTCATTCAACACACCACAGTGTCTCAAGACGAAACTCTGTACCCAGTGCGTGTTGCCAGTGGTGGCATAATGGCTCTGAAAAGTGGTCGCTTACAATGGGCCTTATCAGAAAGCTTAAAATCACCCAAAAGGCAATGGAAAGGGATATGCTTGGAAATTCCTTGCGTGTTGGAATCAGGAATGATAAATATCCGTAGGAGAACGGTTGCTGACATAGCACGAATAATTGTCATACTAAAGTGGCAGTAGGCAGGGCACTTTGTTCGCAGAATAGATAGTCATTGTGGCTAGAGTTCTATACTGGCGTTCGCGCACTGGAAGACGCAGCGTTGAAAGGCCTCCGACAAGGTGGACAGATCACCTGGTAAAGATTGCGGAAAGCCGATGGATGCGAAACGCACAGGACCGTTCATTGTGGCGACATTTGGAGAAAGCCTATGTCCAACAGTGGATGGCTTTGGACTGAAATGATGATAAATGATGACTTATAAAGGAAATTAGTAAAAATGGAACCAAAAAAGCTTTTAAAATTTCAATTTATACCTTAAAAATACGAGGCTTCTCCAAGCAATAATTTAAACATGAACGTCTCAAATGGGCCATAAATTATAGTTGGCGCGCAAGGCTTTTGAAAGTTGAGGAAACCTTTACAAGATACATACCTATATTTATTATGAATTACTACATTTTTTTGAGTCAAGCCATGTAACTAAAGGGCTATGCTCGGAGTTTCCTTGCGTGATCGAATCAGGAATGAAGATATCCGTAAGAGAACCAAGTTTGCTGACATAGAACGAAGAATTGCCAAACTAAAGTAGCAGTGGGCAGGGCACATTGCTCGCAGAACAGATGGCCATTGGGGCTGATAGGTTCTAGAGTGGCGACCGCGCACCGAAAAACGCAGTGTTAAAAGGCATATCGATGACATGGTAAAGATTGCGGAAATCCGATGGATGCGAAACGCACAGGACTGCTAATGGTGGCCACGTTTGGAGGAAGCCAATGTCCAACAGTGGACGTCTTTAGGCTGAAGTGATGATGATGATGGTGGTGATAAAATCTGTAACTGACGGTCATTGTAAAGGGTCATTAAATTAGAGTTATGCGGAACAATGTATTAAGACCCGCAAACCTCCTGAATGGGATCTTCTAACCAGACCGGTGTCAGGTCTGGTCCAGACAACTGCCCGATAGTTGATTTTGGACTGTTGTATGGATTCTAATCACGTGGAGAACTTTAATGCAGCGATTAATGATTTTGAAGTTTTAGTTCTTATGTGGTGATATAGATGGCATTGTTGCCCTCAAAGCGCAAAAAACCATGAAATGGTAAATTTATTACACCTAAAAAAAATTCGAATCCGATTGCAATATTACCTGCAGCAAGAGCTGCACTTATCGAGCAAGTATTTTTCATTATAAGCAATATCACAGGCGTGCTAATTTCGCCGGCAACTGACGGTGAATATAAAAAACTCGCGACTACAAGCTACGGGGGATATCGTTTGTCATACAATTACCTCCGAGCCCGCAACCTTGTTAGTCGAGTTACATAGATGTTGACAAAATGGATATAACCAGAGTTTATTTTACTTTGTTTATATCCATTACTAGCTGTCTCCTGCGGTTTCACCCGTAACACCCGCTTAATAGAAGAGAGATAAATGGGCTATCTAACAATTTTTTTTTTTTAATTTTTCAAATCGGACCTATAGTCCCTCATCACTTCATCTTTATAATATTAAGTATTGATGTATTTGGTACTTGTAGCGTGTCAAGGTTTTACTACGACTATACCAAGAAAATGAGTACAATATTATAGAATACTTTATCATTCAGCAAAACAAGCATAAAATTATTTTACTCTATAATAGAAAGTAACAGTTTTTTTAATCAACAAAAATTAGAAAAAATTAGTTTATTAATTTATAAACCAAATATTTTTTTTTGTTTTTCTTTTATGTAAAATCAGCTTAAGAACGGCCATCCCGAGATACATTTTCATACATACGCTCTTACGTAACTATGATGTTATTACAAATCTTTCTCCAAAAATTTTGGAAACAGATATCTTGTTGATATTATCTAGGCTTGTATAGAAATTAAAACATAAGTCTGTGTAAAACTAATCCAGTAAAGACTTCTGAATATCTGTTATTTTACGTGAACTTTGGCCCTACATAATGTACTCATAATATTAAAAATATAAAAAGTACTTGTATAGAAGCTTCGCACATTTAATCGAAATTTTGAATAACGACAATTTTTCTCAAAAAGTTTTAAGAAATAAAAAAAAAAACAATTTTGGAATAAGTTTTGTGAAAAAGCCAACGGAGTTTTTAGACATTATCTCCATTTTTTTGCGTTGCCTTTTCATCAAAAATTTCGTTGGATTGCTTTAGATGAAGCTTTTAAACCATGCTTGACGTTCCCTCAGGGAAGGTCCCTCTTAACGGAAGATCGCGCAACACAGTAAGGTTTAAAAGTAGAAAGTGTACGCCCTACAGTGGGACAGTCTAGACGGAAAAAAAAATCCTCGTCCTGTTCAGGGAGGAACAATATAAAATTTCTGCATAGCACTTAGAAAATAATTACATGATTTTCAATATTCTAAACAACAATTTTCATGTCTGTAGTCTTTCTGGGCAGAGAATGTCTCTTCAAGTAAATACTACTATTTCTGTGTAAGGCTGCACTCATAAAACTTGCCCGATTTGTTACAGTGCTGAAAACCTGTAGTAGCGGTAAAAAAATATACACGCTGCAAATTAAGTTTAAAACTGTTTGCGTAAAGCTTGTAGTTTGTGACAATTTTAAAATTTGCTAGTTTATTATGCAATGTATTGATTGGGTGGACATCAAAATTGTATATTGCTTTGTTATCATGTTTACAAAGACGGTAGAGATAGTTCGAATGACCGTTCGAAGAAGTTAAGAACAGGTAAGTTTCTAGTTAAACAATCGCTCAATGGCTGAATCGAATCTGACCTTTGAAATTCTCGCTGGGTTTTCATTGAAAAGTCATTGCTTCTTCAATTGCTGCGGGTTACTCAGTCCCTCTCTCTTACACAAGTGCGATGTGCATGTGTATAAAAGGGATAGGATAAGGAAATGTGACAACCAACCGAAAGCAATCGGGCAACTGTATTAAATTTTAGGCACCCCATACACCTACAACAATATTGCGCGTTATATCTGATTGTACAATATTATTCAACGTCTAGAGATAGAATTGAAACATTGCGCAATGAAGTAAGCTTAAATTTTATTGCGCAATATTTTTTGGGGTTACTAAGAATCTATCACGGATAGAATCAGTATGTAACCATAATTATAGTGTTAACAAAATAAGATTTACACCGTCTCTATATTATTATCTTATTACATGTTTTTTTTTTTAAGATATGTTAATTTTTTTCCTTCCAATTATAGTTTGTGAAAGATTTAGTAATTTAGCAATCGATAGCTAACATTAGTTTCGCTATCAATGTTGAGGCCCTATATGGAAGTAGTTTGGCTATGTAGCGAAGGTTTTATTTAGCAGTGTAGCAAATTGGCAGGAGGTAGTCAAAGATACTTCGCTTATTAGCAAACGGTCAAGTGATAATGTTAGTTTTCAGTATTTAAATTTCTCATAAAATATAAAAAATATTTGAAAAGAAAATTAATCTTCATAATATTTATGTACTTGGAAACACGACCATTTTAAAAAGCACTCACGTTAAATATTCATTGTCCTACGTACCACTTAAAACTTTAATCAATTGCATTAATTGCATTCTGCTGTTCTGTACGAGTAATTCTTGCATTCATCGAGTGTGTTTGTCGGAAATGGAATCTGGACTTTAATTTCAAAGACGCAGAGTTGAAAGTGTTTTGTTGGTAAACAATATTGTAAAGACAATTTTATTTTAATCACTCGTATCGAACCATCGGCCGACACCGCCGTAGACAATGAGCTTTAATTACGCCATTCTCTTTGACAAAAATCTGTTTTGTATTTTTAAGGTTCCTTACCCAATGGGTTTTTTTTTATGGTAGGTAAAATCATCCAATGACAAATCCCGCCCTTGGGTGGGGCGGGAGATAGTGTCAGACTCTTACTGACTAAAAACCTACCCCGCTCCATTACTTGCTTTTGTACCAGGGCCCTTGGTAACATTTTCACATAACCTTTGGCCCCAGTAAGCTTCGGCCCTGCTGGGCCCCTACAGTTTGCTGACTACTCCTTCAGGCCCGCGGGAACAGTGCGCGCCGTAGATGACCTGAGCTCGGACCGGTCTGTTACCGGACAGACGGACAGCGAGCTACCCATTGCCCGCCGTCGGGACCCTATTACTAAGACTTCGTTGTCCGTCTATATGTCTGTCTGTCTGTCACCAGACATCTTATGAATCATGACAGCTACACAGTTGAAGTTTCACAGATAATATGTATATTTCTGTATAAAAACAAGATAAAATAAATATTTAAGTAGGCCTCCCATACAATGAACGTGTTTTTTTTTGTTTACCGTTTTTTGCTACGGACGGTACGAAACCTTTCGTGCAGGAGTCCGACTCACTCTTAGCTGTTTTTTTTTTTGTTAAGAGGCGGAAAAATAGAAAATACTTTCAGATTCTTCTTTCTTAGGTTTTAGTTTCAGTCTTTGATGTGGGTTTAAAAATAAATTGAAACGTTTTGTCTTTATAGTTTGAAACGTTTTATTCACCAGAGACTTACAAGGAAGAGAAACTATTTTGGGAGCATTTTCCTCAAACCAGAGTGGAGCATGGCTTCAACTTCTATTTATAGTAAAATGTTATTGGGTTTTCCGATTAAAATATTGTTTAATATCACGTTGAAGTTTGGAAGTTAATGATTCTAGTAAGGTACTAGAATATCACAAAATCATGTAAAACTGTTCTGTTAATCCGTTGGTCTCCAGGTCGTATTTTTTTTTTTTTTTTTTTTTTTTGCCTTTCCATCGTACTATGAGAGTGAAAATTCCTTTTTCTGTGTTTGGATATTTGGTCCTGGATTTAGCTAGTTACTATACACCGTTAAATTTTGATAGTTTTAATCCCGTGGAGGGTTGATTCGGTACATGAAACACTATCGATTTATAAAGTTAAAATTCGAAAACTCGTATTAATATACGCATGTACGAAATTAATTTCTTTAAGTAAACGAGTCAATGACCTTGTAGGGAGTTGTCGGTCGTTGCGTACTAACTACCTACAGTTCATTGGCCTCGATCAGCTGACGTTTACTTAAAGAAATTAATTTTGTACATGCGTAAATTAATTGGAGTTTAAAAAAAAGTACTTTATTTTTCAGTTCTATCTTTACAAATCGATAGAGTTTCATGTACCGAATCGACCCTCCGCGGGATTAAAACGACCAAAATTTAACGGTGTATAAATCGGCTTCCTTGATTGATATTCGTTTCTAGCGACCCAAACCATTTTCAGAAAGGTGGTAAAAATCGTTGAAATTTTCGGTTTTTCTCCACTATAATATTATATGTTTTTTTTTTAATGTTAACCTTGTTAATATCTCGGTTCAGGCTCAGCATTTCACCTCGTCGTTTATGCATACATCGAAGGATTAGACCAATTAAATATGCCTGCTGCGGTTTTGCCATCCGATTATAATTTAGGTGTCTTCAAGGCTCGAGGAAATAGATTCTTAAAAAACTAGTGCCGAAAAACGTTGAAAGGCTTCCTACAAGGTGGACTGATGACCTGGTAAAGGTTGCGGGAATACGATGGATGCGAGACGCACAGGACCGTTCATTGCGGCGACATTTGGGGGAGACCCATGTCCAATAGTGGACGTCTTTGGGCTGAAATGATGATGATGATGAAACTAGTGTAGTTTACTAACAATTGCATCACTGCTTACAATGCGTTTCAAATGTGAGTATGATCACTTGCCATGTTGTGACGTCACGTCATACTGTCAAATAGAAGAAACTGGGTAGGGTGAACAAAACAAGACATATTTAAAATTTAATCAGAATTTCTTTAGTTTTGCTTATCTCTGTGTCAATGTGTGAAGTACATATCTGAGTAGTGGCAAATGGAAAAAGAAGGCGAATCATTCCTAACAATGAAAATGAGGAGGGCATTATGAGGTGTAAAATAAAGTATAAATAAATAAGAAAGAAAATAGTTTTATTTTTTAACTAATTTTATGTTAAACAATAACGTTTTTATTTCATCTAAAATTAACTAAGACTCAGTAATACAAAGCAAAAAAAACTCTTTATCGATAAGCAAATAAGTTTTTGCAAACCGTGCACTCAACATTTGACAAATTGAGGGTATTGACTTTCTTATTCTTATTTAGAACGCATAGTACTATCAGGTTGGCAGTAAAGTACAAGTATTAAAATTAAAAAAAAAATAGCTTCTATATAAATCACTTTTTCTATTGGAAAACTGCATGAAAATCCTTTAAGGAGTTTTTGAGTTTCGTGGTCGCTTACAATGAGCCATCTCATAAGAATACTGAAAGTCACCCAAAGGGCAATGGAAAAAGCTAAACTCGGAGTTTTCTTGCATGATCGAATCAAGAATGAAGATATCCGCAAGAGAACCAGGGTTGCCGACATGCAAGTAGAATCGCGAAACTTAAGTGGCTGGGCACATTGCACACAGAACAGATGGCCGTTGGGGCCGAAAGATTGTAGAGTGGTGGCCGCATACCGGAAAACGCAGCGTTGGAAGGCCTCCCACAAGGTGGAGTGATGACCTGGTCAGGGTCGCTGGAGTCCGATGGATGCGAGACGCACAGGACCGGCCATTGTGGCGACGCTTGGGAGAGGCCTATGTTCAACAGTGAACGTCTTTTGCCTGAAATGATGATGATGATAGACAGACACAATGGCCGATTTTGTTTTATTAGGATGTAAAGATTATACAAGGCGTCCTCTGTTAGCAGATTCTGCGATCTAATCACAAAGATGACATCACTATTTTTCCAGAATCTAAGAAATGAAATGTTAATGTAGCATTAGTATTAAAAAATAAACATGGATTTTCTCGTTGTTATTCATTAGTGTATGTTTATCATTATTGATGAATGATTAAAGTCTTGCGGTAGCTTGTAAATACTCGTATGTTTAGGTACACTAGTCTAGCTGTGTTTCCCGCAATTTTTCTCAAAAACTCTTAGTGAAGGTCAAAGGGTATTTTGATACAAGAGGAGAAAGTTTGACATTGAATGGAATAGAATATAAATACTTTTATGCGGGACAGATACAGCACAACGTTTACAAATACAAAGTAAAAAAGAACAAAAGTTTATAGTACGCTGATCATGCCCATTGCGACCGCAGCTAAATTAGCCCGAGTCACAGGTGAGGGTGTTATGGAGCCAAGTACTGTAGTGACATTTAATGTGTCTCAATTAACGAATTGAAATAGGTGTACGAGGGTTGACCGGTGACTCACGGGAGCTGCTTAGCGACCAGTCTGATTCAATAAATACAATCATTCGTGGTTGGCAAGCACGCGCACTAGTGCGGAAAGCAGTAAATTACGCGCCTAAAAGTGGGTTATCGAGTAAGTGTATTGAAAAATAAACATTGGAAATTCACTGGATGAGGGAGAATTTAATAATTATGCATGACATAATTATGTGATGGACAGGACCTGTTGATGTGGCAACTTTTGGCGCAAACCTATGTCCAGCTGTGTTTTTTTTTTCATCGACGATGAAAGAAGGAGAAGGTTTTCAATTCGTTTATTTTGTTGTCTGAAGTCAGACAAAATTAACGAACGTCTGAATGATTCTAATCTAGATCTTAACCACTAGTTATCTTTTAGCCTCTCACTCTCCCTCTATCTATTACATGTTTAAGTAAAATAAACACAGTTTTTTTTATAACTGTACTTTAATGTCCATCTTTGTGTTCCTTTCGTAGAGAGGAGGCCTGAGTCCCAGCAGTGAGAACATTATAAGGCTGATGCAATGCAATGCAATGCAATCTTTTTGGTTCCAAAATCCTATGAGCCATTTCAGCACATGGTCTACCTGTATACCAAGATATTGGTACGTAAAAACTTAATTTTACTTCTTAATTGGGACATAATCATTCCAATTGGTGCACATGTTATAGTTCTAAAAGTCATACCTACAAAATATCAGTTTCTAAGCAGGTATGTAGGTACGAGTACATAAAAATGTTATCAATACTTCGTATTTAAAAACTTCGATATCCTTCCAGGTTTTACCAACAGAATCTGATTTTTCCACTTCAATAAGAGCAAACGAACTATAACCTTAAAATATTTAGGACCTGTTCTAAAAATGTAACAAAATTTTTCATACAAAGTTAGCTTTATTTAGTTCTAAAAGATCAAAGTTTAAGTGATCAGAACAAGAACAAAGATGTGAGTGAAGAGTGACTACGTGGTGAAACTAACCACATTGTTTTCTGATTTAATTTATGAATAATATAATTTACATTATAAATTAAACAAATTGTTATTATTGCTAGCCCGTATTGTACTACTGCTAAGGTAAGGTTTCCCTCTATTTCTTCCTACAATTACGGTTCCTGGCTTCACATCCCGATTCACATCGAAGTCATCCTGGTCGTCCCGCCATCTCCTTTGTGGTCTGCCGCGACCCGCGTCTGGGCAACAATCCTATGTTCTACGGACTCATATCTCGTTAGATAAATATGCGGCAGACATGTCCTGCCCAGCCCCATTTAAGTTTAACAGCCTTTTGAGCCACATCAACTATTAGCGTTTTGGAGCGCAGTGTAGTGTTCCGAACGTGATCTGTTAATTTAACAAATAGCATGCTGCGCTTCATAGCACGCTGGCAAACGTTGAATTTGTATTTTTGAATGTTACTCAAAGACCAAGTCTGTGTACTATACTTAAGATATTTTTAGATTCGTGTGGAGAGAACGCACACGTCTATCAGTTTAGGCTTCAGTGACATGGGCCTTTATGAACTAGTAACTCTTTCACGCATTTTCTGTACGGCGCGTTGTTTTTTCGTTCTGCCTTGCCAGGAAAGAGTCTATTTGACGCAAGTAGATAATTATATTCGAGGACGTATTGTATGTTCTCTCCGATTATGGGTATAATTATTTTATGTAGAGCAGTTGGTCATGATTTTGGTCTTCGACATGTTCATTTTTATTTCTACTTCAAGGCTCACATCGCTAAGATATTGTAACATTCCTGTGGCTGTGAGAGAGAAAAGGACGTAATTAAATATAATAACTATAAAAATAATAATATATTTAATTTATTAAATGCTAAGACCCTACACAACCGCGAGGTATGCAGTCTCAGGGAATATTTCCTAGCTGCCGACGTGGGTATGCATCGAGATGTAGTGGCAGTGGACAAGGGACTCACACCGCTCTCCTTGGCTAACGAGAACTGGCGCAAACCGGTAGTACTTGACACTGACGATCGCAGGGAAGTATGGCAGAGCAAGGAACTTCACGGACGCTTTTTCCGGGCCCTTCACAGGCCCGATGTAGAACAATTGGCGTCCGTAGCTTGGCTGCGTTTCGGTGACCTCTTTGGGGAAACCGAAGGTTTTATCTGTGCAATTATGGACGAAGTTATCATGACGAATAACTACCGGAGATTTATTGTGAAGGACGGCACGGTTGACATCTGTCGGGCATGTCACCGTCCGGGAGAATCAATTCGTCACATTATCTCCGGTTGTTCTCGTCTGGCTAACGGCGAGTATTTGCATAGGCACAACCTCGTAGCCAAGATTATCCATCAGCAACTTGCTTTGAAATACTCTCTTGTGGGATCGGAAGTGCCGTACTACAGGTATGAGCCCGACCCAGTTCTTGATAATGGTCATATCACGTTGTACTGGGATCGGTCCATCATCACTGACAGGACTATTGTAGCCAATAAGCCTGATATAGTGGTGGTGGACCGAAACGAGAGGCGTGCAATGATTGTTGACATATCCGTTCCGCATGACGAGAACCTCGTGAAAGCCGAGAAAGATAAACAAATCAAGTATATTGACTTGGCTCGCGAGGTTGTCGACATGTGGGAAGTGGATTCGGCGATC
Source organism: Leucania comma (assembly GCA_958295575.1). Classification (NCBI taxonomy): domain Eukaryota; kingdom Metazoa; phylum Arthropoda; class Insecta; order Lepidoptera; family Noctuidae; genus Leucania; species Leucania comma. Next base: position 4,022,110 of record OY282475.1, read on the forward strand.
ATTGTACCGATAGTCGTGTCGGGTAATGGCTTAATAGCCAAGAGCCTCGACCAACACCTTAGGAGGCTCTCGTTAGGCGGCTGGATCAAGGGCTTGATTCAGAAAGCGGTACTCCTGGACACGGCTCGTATTGTTAGGAGGTTCCTTTCTCTGGAGCCCTGACCGCCGGTAGCTTGGACCCTGTTCCCGATACCGGTGGGACACTATTTTTTATATTTTTAAATGTTTTTTTTTAATATATTATATGTTAAAAATATTTAAAAATGTAAAAAATATGTAAAACAAGAAATAAAGGAAATATATTTAAAGAAATGATAAATGTTTTTTTTTTTTTTTTTATTTCGTAGATTGTTGGCTTGCTAAACGCTTTGGTGAATACTGTAAGTATATCAAGTAATTGATAAATAAATAAATGAATTTTATCGGGATTATTCACCAGTAACTTGCTTTGAAATACAACCTAGTTTTTTTTTTGTGGTGGGTAAAATCATCCAATGACAAATCCCGCCCTTGGGTGGGGCGGGAAATAGTGTCAGACTCTTACTGACTTAAAACCTACCCTGTTCTATTCATTGCAGTAGGCTTCGGCCCTGCTGGGTCCCTACAGTTTGCTGACAACTCCTGGAGGCGCGCAGGAACAGTGCGCGCCGTAGACGACTTGAGCTCGGACCGGTCTGTTACCGGACGGACGGACAGCGAGCTACCCATTGCCCGCCGTCCGCGAGCCCGCGCCTACGGTGGCCGGAAATCGGGATCAGAATCCCGGCGGCGGCGTCGGCGTGTGCGCCGTTGCCTGATGCGGTCGGCTTCCTCCTTTGCTAGCATTACTGCTTCGCAGAAGGAGGCTTCTGTCTTTTTATATTTTTAAATCTTTATTTATATGTGTTGTAGGAAAAATTAAAAAATTATGTAAATATTAAAAATATGTATGGCAAATAAATAAAGGAAATTCTGATCGTGGTTCGACATATTATGTATGTATTATATATATTTAGTCACTTAATCACAACGAACCAAACCTCGACCAGTTTCAACCTTGCAAATCGATCACCAACACTATCCAAATCACAAAATGCAAATCTAAATTTCAATAATGGGACATTCAGCAGTGCATTAGCCTGTAATTCGGTGCAGAACGGGCGTATAGCATTTGGGAACAGATAATGTAAACGACTTCCCAGCCCAGTGCGGATTGCATTGACAACTGAAACAAGTGTTGACGACCTCGGCTAACGATGGCGAGCGTGTGGGCGCAGCGATTAATGTAACAGAGTAATTGGGCTATAGAATAAATTCCGTGGGTGTAGTTTGTGAAAAGAGTGGCTTTGAATGGAAATTTTTAACACGGTGTGGCTACATCAGATGTACTTTAAACAACTTTAAATAAAGACACTGTATGTTTATTTAAAATGCCAGTTATCTCAACGCATAGCTGAAAATACCGAGGTTTAGATATGATTTAAGAGTACCATAGAGTTTCTTGCACGTTCTTCACTATAGAGATCTACGCTTTGGAACGTGTAATTTAGCTTCACTTTATTTTTGGACTGAAGGACATTTTACCAATTCAAAAGTGCCTGTAATTGGTCTATTTGAAATAAATCCTTCTGATATCTGTGAAATTTTACACGAGGTTTCTGTTTACAACATAGGCGAACATTAAGACAGGATTTTCAAAAATTCAACTCCTAAGGCTTTTTTTAATATCATGTGGACTTCAGCATGCGGGATTGCCCCGCCCCGCAAGCGTTCTACGTGCGTATTCCCCGTATTATAATAAATACTTGCATGAAAAGGTCATCCGCTTGCGGAGTAAATCCGCATGACATTAAAAAACCCTAAAGGGATGAAACTAGGTCCAAAATTTTTATGGAAAAACCTGCTTTCATGCGAGCGAAGCCTAAGTTAAGTTTAGAAGCAAGTTTTGCCATTAGCTATATTTTCGAAGAATCACTGTATGTACTTAAATGGCAATAGGCAGGGCACATTGTTCGCAGAACGGATGGCCGTTGGGGCCGAAAGGTTCTGGAATAGCGACCACGTACCGGAAGACGTAGCGTTGGAAGGCCTCCTGCTCTCGACGGACCGATGACCTAGTAAGGGTTGCGGGAATCCGATAGATGTGAGACGCACAGGACCGTTCATTGTGGTGACACTTGGGAGAAGCCTGTGATGGACACAGGCAGTGGATGTTTTTGGGTTGAAATGATGATGATGATATTTTCTACTTAAACTTAAAAGCCCCAAGAGGACACCGGTGTCCTCTTGGGGCTTGACGTTACCTTATACTAGGATTTACTCATAGATGGTAGGTGCAAAACTGTAACCACCACACGAAATACCTAAAACCTGGAACAACTATCTATAGGCATTACCAATATTTGTTCCGTGCCGAAATGGGTCGTTCAAACAGGACGCCAAATATATCGTCAAACATAACGTAACTTTTTTCCGTGAAGCAATTATTTATTATTTTGAGTACACAAATCTTAGATATAATACTCCTTTATAACTAACTTCAAAAAGGAAGAGTTCATTTATAAATAGGTAATGGAAAAATCCCAAAGATACACTAGTAGAAAATACCTTGTTGCATTAGGTCCATTTCTGTACATGAAATTTAAATAGATGGGCCTGTATCAGCGGTCACTTCTCCAGGTACCTAGCGCAAACACTAATTATAGACGTAATGCATATTTTCTGAGAGCAAGTATTAGTTTTAACAAAATTTCTTGTCAACCGACATTGACGACAATTGACCTATTTTGCACCAATGCGAGCACAGTCATTCTTTGTATAAAAAACACCTACCTGCACTAAATCCAAATATTGTTAATGTTTATTTAAATGATTAACAGTTTAGCTATTGTTCCAACTTTAAGCTACATAACACTGGGAGCAACAATTTTGTCACCATCTGTGGAAGCTTATAATTAGTAATTTGGTTATTTATTAGTGTAGTTATAATGTTATTAGTCTGTAAGCTTTCTTAAAATGTAAAAAATAAATATATAATTTTAAAAACCATTTTATTAGGTGACATTATGGGTTGTTAACCATTTCGTTCCAACTATCAGTTTTATAATTTTTGGCCCCATTTTTATTGTAAGAAGCACAAAAACGAGCCTGTCAGTAATAATATTATAAAAACTTCATCATCCAGTTATACGCATAACTCGATACAAGAGCTCATCTCATAAATTTTTCATGTCACCGCTCTTTATAATTTGTTTATCATGCCAATAACTCAAAAGCAACGAATTAAAAATGGAAATATCGGCGTATTTATTGTGTGAATACAAATACTTTCATCCTCTTTGAGGTCGTCGGGCGTTCCACCTGTCAAGTTCAAAAATGATAAATCGTCTCTCATGGTACGCGTGTCACTGGGGATCACCGAGTTCCCATAAATATTATTATTTTACAGCTGTATTTGGTTTGATTGGAAGTTGACCCCAAGACAGTAGAGAAAAAGTGTACTTACTTTTCTTTTCTTATAACTTTGTTCAAACAAATTTTTACGGAAGATTGCGGAAGCAGATTTCTAATTACAAATTCTATGCGTTCCCCTCTGTTACAAGAAAAGTAATAAAATTACAAACTTCGTGGACGTTTTCATCTCACCCACTAGAAAATTATGATTGACAAAGTGATTGATATCTAACGGTGTTGTGAAGAAAATTAATAAAGGAGTTCTTTTTTTAATGTGTTAACTTTGACAGACTCAAAAATGACATCGCGCAATGAATGTCAAAAACTGATTATAAGTCTTTAAAATGGGTGCAGACTTTTGTACATCTCCCTTTTCCTGGATTACATACGGAATTTTTTTTAATGGTATAAACTAGTCTTTGACTGTGATCCCACCTCACAGTGCTCGCATAGGGCTCAGCGCGAGAGGTCTGGGACACATTCAGGTTGGGCAGGAGCTGCGGAGAGGGGGGGCTATGTCCAACAGTGGACGTCTTTCGGCTGAAATGATGATGATCGTGAGAAGCTGCTTGAGGGCAGCCCCAGCTTGTTCCAGTTTAGAAACTAGATGTAGAAAGTGCTCCTCGAAATTCCACTGGCTGTCAAGGACGTGTCAAGGACGAGTCCCAGGTCTATACATCATCGTCGACCTGGCACCGATGTGAACTGCGCAGCACGTAGTCATAGCAGGACTCATTGTGGGTGTTGTGGCATTCTTCTAACATTCGTAAGAAAACAAATAAACGTAAAAAAATCCCAACACAGTTAGTACTCGTACTATCACGTTTCTTGGTGTATTCGACTCCAAGTAAGGGCGTGGACACAATTCTACGGCACGGCACTGCCACCGTGAGACTGCGTCGTACTATGGCACGGCGTCATGCTGCAGCATGGTGCCGCGTACGGTGAACCGCGGGCACGAGACAACAACCATCGTTCAGTTTTTGTTTTAAGATGGACCGCGAAAGACGTATTATTCTGCTCCAGACAAAAACTGACGGCATGGACACATGTCTACGGTGCGGCACCGCCGCCGTGGGACGGTACGGCGTCGTGCCGCCGCACGTTGCAAAAAACGTTGCGCCGTGGTGGCATACGGCGAACTGCTCGGTAAAAGGCCAGCAAATCTAAGAAATACTGTTGACATTTTACACATTTCAAGCCGAAATAACTTTGTATAGGTGTAACTCACATTAGCAGCAGAATGATACGTTTTCGCGGTCCATATTAAGGCAAACACTGAGCGATGGTTGTTGTCTTGTGTGCATCGTACTCGGCACCGTGCCGCGGTACGACGCAGTGCCGTCTCACGGTGGCGGCGTCGCACCGTAGACGAAGAACAAAGAATGCACTAGATTAAATTTCTAGGAAGCATGAAGCTTCGTTTCTCTCGTTATAACTTGTACTATGTAAATAATTATGTTTTTGTATTCAGCTTAAAAAACGACCGGTGAATTTGAATGGTCCGTTTATTTAATGTTCATAGAAATATTGGTTGAAATATTTGAGAAATTCAAGGAATCTGTGTTAATAAAATATGATTTGTTTAAAGAGTAAGTTTTCAGTAAAATATAGGTACAGAATAATAATATATATTTTTTTTGCCTGTAGGGTTGTAGGTTTCGGAAAAACCTGCGCTACAGGTCACCAGGATGCTTTACAGATGATGATAATGTAGTTTTAGGTACTTGAGAAAGTACAGATACTTAGGAATGAGTATTCCTATGTATTTGTCAGGCATAATCTATAAACCTCTTTTTGACATTGTAAATTATTAAAGCCATCTTACTCAGTATAATTATTGGGATGAAAGTTTAGTTATATTCACGTAAAATTCGGTAGAATCTCATCCATGTGCTAATGGATCGCAGAATACTTTGTATTAAATTAACAGATCATCTCAAAAGACTGCCCAATATAGAGTGACTGGTAATTAATGAACGATACTTAAACACGTGATTGTAGTCATGATAACAAAAAACTTTTACTATGGGAACAAACCTGAAATCGTGAAAAAAAATCTGCAAAGTTCAGTACATTTTGACCAGTTAGGCGATCATAAATGTACTGAACTTGGCAATTTTTTTTCTCTGATGAATTTTGTGGGCCCACATATTGTAAAACATAAGATTAGTTAGTTACTGGGTTACTTGCAAATTCGTAAGACTTATCAAGTCAATAATTACTCCACTTCATAGAAAAACGAGTTACGAACAAAACCCTAGATAAATAAACATAATAACAAAAGTTAAACTAATTGCGTAACTTTCATTTCCCCTTAATCAAATAGAAACGTCTTGTAACTAAATATGTCATTATCGCAAGAAGGAAAGTTAATCTAACTTTATTTATTATTTTATTACTGGAACTCTGTTTTTGGTAACATGATAAAGTGTACGTCATGTTGAAGTTGGGATAGTAAGCAAAATGTGTAACGTTTTTTTCTTAATATTTTCAAATAAAACAGTTTAAGTAAAAATCCTTATTCGAAATCAATTTCGACTTCACCTTGAATTAACAAATTAAGGTTGAAAGGGAATAAAAATTTATATAAATTGACAGATTTTAGTTCTTGTAGTAATACCGAAGTGTCTGTCTGTCAGAATGAACATGAGCGCCAAAAACACGAACGTGTAGTAGTCTAATAAAATGGGTCGTAATATATGGTTAATAATAATAAGGTTGTCGTCATGTGGGAAGTAGATACAGCAATTATTGTGCCGATAGTCGTGTCCGCCAATGGTTTTATAGCAAAGAGTCTCGACCACTTTGTTAGTTTCTCCACATGAGTAGATAAACCGTACAGAGGCAAAGCTTCCTAAGAAGGTGCAATATTATTACTTATTTTGGCAGGGTTGTCATAATAGATGAAAACAAATGAAATAAAACATTAGTTAAATAGTTTTAGTATTTGGTATAAAAACACAAATATGAATATCTATATTATGTATATTTTACATTCAACACACATACCTACTACATGCATACTAATCTATTCACATACCTACAAATATTTATTAAAAGCTTTTAATAGTAATAGAAAGGTAAAAACACACCGTGTAGTTCACTCTTCTTATTAAAAATGGTACTTACTTGAAAAAGTAATAAATAATTAAAGTATGATATAATTTTATCTGTCTAGTATTGTTTATAAAAATAGTACAATAAACTACCATTATTAATAATAAAATACCATGTTTGTACAATATTTAAACTTGTATCTAACGTGCGTCGTATAGACCCTGAGATGTCCACTAACTGTGCCTGCGTTAACCGGTTTTTACCAGTCTCGCCGCGTATGCAACAAGTGGTCACGCACACATTCCCCGCGCAATTGTATTAATGCAACCGATTCACGGGGTTATATGAAGCTTTGCCTCTGTACCATTTATCTACTCATGTGGTTTCTCTCTCAGGAGCCTTGTCCACCGGCAGCTTACACCCTGTTCTCTATTGCGATGGGCTGGAAATGTGACTATGAAAGAAAGAAGAAAGAAAGAAAAAACATTTATTAGAAACTCGCATAAAAATAAAAGAAAACAATAATAAAAAATTGAAAAAACCTATGCGAGGCCAAAAAGGCTCCTATTTCAGCATTTGCTGCGATGTGTGTGTAAATAAATAAAGAAAATAATAAAAGGAATCATTTATTTTGAGTTTGCACTTATATGAGGGTTAGCAACAATATATAGGTACCTAAAACTATTTTAGTAGTATTGATATTTTACTTGCACATTATTGTATATAATTCAACTCAATTATCCGATTTCATAAATAAAAATATAAAATTAAATCGAAAACGTGTGTATGTATTACACGTTTTTTTTTTAGTTTTGTTTTTAATATAAAATTCAAAAACAAAACAGATTATAAAAATAAGATTATTTAAAAAATTATATTGTTAGAATTTTTTATTGTTACATGCACATCAATTGTTATTTTATTTTTTAGCCATTCTCACGAACAAGTTATATTTAATCAAATAATAAAATCAGGCCTAATAAAATATGCATCATTTGTTTTGGGATGGGCAGTCTGGTCTAGCTGCAATCATTTACAGGATGCCATTACTCTGGCTGTCTCTTACGCATGACTGCATGGAAGCCATCCGTACGCATCTCACTAACCATGCCAGACGCGCTTCAAAAACATTACAGCATCCTATACACCGTTAAATTTTGGTCGTTTTAATTCCGTGGAGGGTCGATCAGTAAACGGGTCAATGACCTTGTAGGTATTTGTCGGTCGTTACGTACTAACTACCTACAGTTCATTGGCCTCGCTCAGCTGATGTTTACTTAAAGAAATTAATTTCGTACATGCGTAAATACTTGCGAGTTTAAAAAAAAGTACTTAATTTTTTTTTAAATTTCTCTTTACAAATCGATAGTGTTTCATGTACCGAATCGACCCTCCACGGGATTGAAACGATCAAAATTTAATGGTGTATAATAATGTTATATTAGTCGAGCAACATACTAGTAGCCCAATAAGTATAGCTCAGTTGTGTAAAGTGAATGACGGCTTTGAACAATGCGAGTTTTACAACTCGTAAGCCTCTAGCAATGAGCATCTCGGTCTGCCAGCGCTCTGTGCTCCTTTTCAACATCTACATCATCTTTCAGGTCTTATGGTACAGTATGTCCCAAATATATGAACCTGCTCACAACCTGCAGAAATCAAGCATTAAGCTTAATAGGCGGAGTATTGGCTGACTTATAATTACCAAACTTAAATATAATCACCTCGCTCTTCTTTGATTTCTACTGAAGAATATTCTCCACCACATGACCCTCATACTTGGTTAACTAAGTGCGAGTTGCTCTCACCGATTGCCCTAGCAACCACATACCATCAGGATCATCAGGTCTTTACCTTTTAAATAAGACTACCCGGAAAAATTATTCTTCCAAACGAAAAAAGAATCACAAAATCAGTTAAAATATGGTGCAAATATCGTTGAATAACCTTCTCCTTAATTTGAAATCGGCCAAACATACGAAAGTAATTTTTACTAAATGTCAAGGTCGCCTCTCTTTGACTAAAGTCAATATTCCAACACACTGATCTGGAAACTCACTTTCATCATAAGTTGTAAAAGTAAACACACTACTTTCCTCGTACATTTCAAGCAAAAGTTAACAGGTGATAAGTTAGAAAATTGCAATCGCCTAGTACAGCTATCAACAGAACTGTAAACAAATCAAAACATTTTAAACCTTCACAACGTCATCATCATATCTGCAATGAAAATAATGATCAAAAGCATGTTCTATACCACACTTACGACATCATTACGTCTTCCAGTAACTCTTATCAAGTTGTCTTCAAGACTAAGAAAAAACGTCGAGACAAGCAAAAATATAATAATATTTCACTTATTTGGCTGTCAAGTGAATGGAATTAATAAATCACCCTCATTTCGAGCCCCTCGGAATGAAACTTGTAAGGAAGATGAGACAAAGGGGGCTATTTCCGATGATCTATCAAAACACTCAAGAACTGGTACAGGGGTTGACTAAAGTGCTATGAATATTGAATTATTTAAAGGATAATTTATTTATGTTAATGTGTCAAATTTCTCGGCGCGTCTACAGGAAAGTATTTCGCACCGTGTCTTGTGAGTGAAAGGCGAGATATTTAGTCTGTTGTATTGACTGTAATTATCTGTTACTAGCTTCTGACAGCGGCTATGTCCACGTTTAAATTGAGAATGTAGAGGCTGTCTACGAATCGGTTTCAAGACCTCTTGCGCAGCGGTTAAAGTGGTTAATTTTTGTTACATTGCAGTTTTTGCGCTTATAAAAAATAATACGACATCCTTAAGAGGCCGTGCATAGAATACATTCGAGAAGAGAGAGAATTCCTCACAAACTAATAGAAGTTGAAACTTGTCGGAAATTTTTCTGTATTTTAGCCAATCACACAGAATCCAAGAGTAGTCGAAGGAAGGAAGTTTAAAAAGGCTTTTGGGTCAGGCACTGTCGAAGGCGTTCGAGATATTAAGGGAACCTGTAACTGCTTTCTCATACTTCTCGATGGCCTCGCTTCAGATGAGAATGACATACGCTAGAAGATCCCCAGTTGACAGAGTTTCAACAAAAGCCGTAATGACGATCACTGAGTTTATTAAAACTTGCTAGAAAATAATTTTATTAAATAAGAATTGACTGCATAGGTACATAGAACACATTCCTTACCTCCTCTGATACAAAAAGTGCTGAAAACTGATTAGTGCAAAAACATTCTTCAGTTTCACGTCAGTAAATCATTTGTATAACTTTCATGTTAAATTTTCAGACCTTTCAGAGGTCGCCCTAATTTTAGCTTCAACGTTCTCCCGAGAGATGGCGGTAGTCGTTAGGCTGATAAGCACATTACGGTACTAAAACACTGATACTGCGAATAAATAAGGCTGAACGATAAGCGATAGCAGTATTCCGTCAACGTTATCCTACATTCAACGGAAAATAACTTCGGTGAACCAGAAAATTAGTTTTTTTTTTACTTTTATGAAAAATTATGTAGGTATTTAACTTTTGTACCAGCTAATTTTAAAAACTATATTGTTATATAATTTATACTTTTGATAACTAAAAATATATTAGAAAATTTTAATATTAGTTTAGATTACATTTCAGATTTAGTTTTAAAACTATTTAAAGATAGATGATTTATATACGAGCATATTAAACTTGATGTCTAATTTTATATATAATTAATTATCTTTACGAAACGCAGTAATAAACTAAATCTTAATATTTTAGTCTTACTAAAAACAGATTCCTGTTAATCTATTTACAAGGATAACAAATTTCTAAGTTTTATGAATAGCTATAATAAACTTAATTTTAGAATATTCAATTCACAATTGCTGAAACTTAATTATTTTATTTACGCTGATGTTTCTAAGTGTAGGTATTAAGGATTTGTTCTAATACTAGCTGCTACCAGCAGTTTTGCCCGCTTGATCGTAAACTTAAAACCTAGGTGTAAAAAATAGCTTCCGACCTATTCTCAGATCAAAGATTCAAAGCACTTTTGAACGGTCAAAAAATCGGTCTATTAGAAAAACTGATGCTAATTACACATTCAAAAGCGTAGATCTCTATGAAGAAGAATGTACAAGAAACTCCATGGAAACTAAACTAATCGCGATTCGCTCAAAGAAAACGCAGTTTGAGCGACTAATCGAGATTATAGCTTCATTTTGCGTTTCACCGCGATGAATTGAACCTAGGGTACGCTAAACTCAGTTTCAATTCTTTGTTGGTCGCCCATGTTTACGACATGGGTCTTTAAACTAGATTACGCTGAGCTCAGTTTAGTTGAACTATGTTTTTATATTGACTGATTAAATCAGACCTAAGTACAACACAGGCCATGGGTGCGGGTGCTAAACAACCCCTCAGTCAACCGGATGGTCTGATGACCATATGTTTGTGTGGACAACCAGGTACAGTTCGTTCGACGGTTCTTGGCGCGCCTGAAGTTAGGCTCTGCGAACTTTAGCGCTTGTGCACTCGTAAAATAATAAATGGTTTGAAAAAATAAATGCCCATAGCAGTTGTTATTGCTGTTAATAACTGTTATTGGCATTTATTTTTATAAATCATTTATTTGACGAGCTTATTTTGAGCGCTAAAGTTCGCAGAGCCTAACTTCAGTCGCGCCAAGAACCGTCGAACGTACTGTAGCTTAACAAGCTTATAATTTAATGATTTTTCATGATAAAGTTATGAAATTTTGTACATAGTTCTTTGCAAAAAAATAGTAGACCTGTGTTTCGGGTTTTGCATAGACTAAAAATAAGGTTGTGTGTATATATAATTTGGAACGGTTTTTTACTTTCACGTGGACGAAGACGGTGGTAGAAGTTATCTAAAACCAATTTAATTTTGGACCGATTACGTTCCTTTTGCTAAAACACTGCGAAGGGTGTTCGATCGCTAAAATAAAATATATCAAAATAATAATTATTTGGCTTTTTACAAGCTTTCTATTAGCTTGCACTGTATGTAACTATGTATGTTCGGCTCAAATCTTGCAACTCAATTTTGAAGCAGATACCTTCAACCGATTGAGCTGAAATTTTACATGCATGTGTAAATCGGGTGACAATGCAACATTATGATGATATGGATCTGATGATGGAGCTGGAAGGTAGCCATAGGAACTCAGCAATAAAACAATACAACCCCATTGAGTTTGGGCTCGCTTGATTAGTACTGACGAGTACTTTGATCCTGTATGATAGCCGGGGTCTGATGATGGAGCCGGAAGGTGATCATAGGAACTCCACAGTTAAACGATACAACCCCATCGAATTTGGGCTCGTTTGATTCGTATTGACGAGTACTGACATCCTATATGGTAACCAAGGTCTGATGATGGAACTGGAAGGTGGTCACAGGAACTCTGCACTTAAACGACACAACCCCATCGAATTTGGGCTCGTTTAGTTTGTATTGACGAGTACTTTCATCCTATATGGTAGCCAGCGTCTGATGATGAAGCCAGAAGGTGGTCATAGGAACTCCGCAGTTAAACGATACGACCCCATCGAGTTTGAGCTCGTTTGATTAGTATTGACGAGTACTTTGATCATGTATGGTAGCCAGGGTCTAATGATGGAGTCGGAAGGTGGTCATAGGAACTCCGCAGTTAAACGATACAACCCCATCGAATTTGGGCTCGGTTGATTCGTATTGACGAGTACTTTGATCCTGTATGATAGCCAGGGTCTGATGATGGAGCCGGAAGGTGATCATAGGAACTCCGCAGTTAAACGATACAACCCCATCGAATTTGGGCTCGTTTGATTCGTATTGACGAGTACTTTCATCCTTTATGGTAATCAAGGTCTGAAGATGGAGCTGGAAGGTGGTCACAGGAACTCCGCACTTAAACGACACCACCCCATCAAATTTGGGCTCGTTTAGTTTGTATTGACGAGTACTTTCATCCTATATGGTAGCCAGGGTTTGATGATGGAGCCGGAAGGTGGTCATAGGAACTCCGCAGTTAAACGATACGACCCCATCGAGTTTGAGCTCGTTTGATTAGTATTGATGAGTACTTTGATCATGTATGGTAGCCAGGGTCTGATAATGGAGTCGGAAGGTGGTCATAGGAGCTCCGCAGTTAAACGATACAACCCCATCAAATTGGGTTCGTTTGATTCGTATTGACGAGTACTTGGATCCTATATGGTAACCAGAGTCTGATGATGGAGCTGGAAGTTTGCCATAGGAACTCCGCAATTAAACGATATAACCCCATCGACTTTGGGCTCATTTGATTTGTAATGACGAATACTTGGATCCTATATGGTAAACAGGGTCTGATGTTGGAGCTGGAACGTGGTGTCATAGGAACTCCGCAGTTAAACGACATTTGGGGGTAATGGAACAGAGAGTAAAGTCCCACATACCTCCGTTGAAAAGGGAGGATCCTCCGACCAGACAGATGTTATATCTGGTGGGCTACTGCCCGATAGATGAATTCGGGTTTGTTGTATATGTTCCAATCGCGCCGCGAATCTTACTTGCGCGATGCAGGATTAGTTCATTTGTGACGACATAGAAGTCGCTACATCACTCCCCTCCGGAGATCGGAAATCGATGGTTCTTGATGCTTCTTGATGCGTCATGATGCGTCGTGATGCGTGCCAGGCCAGTGGAGGTTGGTTCCAGTGAGTCGGAACCGGATTCCGCATAGTTCTCGGTGAGTCGGAACTGTCTGCGGTGATGCCCCAGTGAGTCGGGGCGGTGCTATCCCAGTGAGTCGGGGATATGATGCTGCAGGCTCCAGTGAGTCGGAGTATTGCGGCTGGCTCCAGTGAGTCGGAACCGGATTCCGCATAGTTCTCGGTGAGTCGGAACTGTCTGCGGTGATGCCCCAGTGAGTCGGGGTGGTCCTATCCCAGTGAGTCGGGATACGATGCTGCAGGCTCCAGTGAGTCGGAGTAGTGCGGCTGGCTCCAGTGAGTCGGAGCGGTGCTGTGCGACGTAGGGCTTGACTGCTGTCGTCGACCAGGAGAGGTTCTTCAATACTCTTCATGTGACTGGCCGAAGGTGCAAGTGCTTAGCCAAGGTCGCTGATGAGGCTGAGGGTGATGACCAGGTATGACCAAGTAGGCATGGTGGTCAGGATACCCATATAGCCGTGGGTGCTGGCTGTATGGCTCGCTGCTCGAAAGCTTGAGGAAGTGATGATGACGTCACGAAGTAGTTGCTGCACGAAGGCTGCGCTGACGTTCTTTGTCGAGGGTCACCAGTTTAGGAGTAGTGGAACAGAGAGTAAAGTCCCACATACCTCCGTTGAAAAGGGAGGATCCTCCGACCAGACAGGTGTTATATCTGGTGGGCTACTGCCCGATAGATGAATTCGGGTTTGTTGTATATGTTCCAATCGCGCCGCGAATCTTACTTGCGCGATGCAGGATTAGTTCATTTGTGACGACATAGAAGTCGCTACAGACACAACCCCATCGAAATTGGGCTCATTTGATTTGTATTGACGAGTGCTTGGATCCTATATAGTAACCAGGTTCTGATGATGGAGCTGGCTCTGGTAGGTTGGTTGCGGTTTTTGCGAGAATACTCCATCTCTACTCCATCTATTCATGGCACTTCGTGTACATTCAATAAGGGACCACTTCGAAGATGATTCAGTGAGGTCTGTCCATTTGGTAGGCGATTGGCCGCGAGAACGTAGGCCCTTTACTCTTCCCTGTACCACTTAACGTTCCAAAGAGCTTTCATTGCCTATGATGTATCCAAACATCTTAAAAATTCGCTGTTGCACAATCGACGAAATTTTTTGTTTTGATGCAAAACTCTTTAAGAATGGAAACGTTAGTACGGTGAGCAGTCTGTTTTATCCTCAGTAGACGCCTCCAGCGTCACATTTCAAGATTGTCAATCTTTTTACGGTGCTTGAATCTTTTCCGCATTGCCCAGTATTTGTGATTGTGGATCCCAGGTAGATAAACTCTGGACAACTTCGCAATTGGCTATTTCATGTAAGTTAGGTTGATTGTTAGTCTTACGATCCACCACCATCAGTTTTGTTTCATAAATCCAACCTGGTAGCCTTCTCAGGTGGTCGCCTCTTTCTGCGAAGCAGTAATGCTAGCAAAGGAGGAGGCCCATGGTAGAGGTGTGCCCCGCTTGGGAAGAGCATCGCTGTGTCCTCGTGAGGGCGATCGGTAGCGATGATCTCTCGCGCCGGGCCTTGGTTCAGGCCATGGTCCGGAGCGAGGAGGAGTGGCAGGTGGTCGCCTCCTTCAGCGAAGCAGTAATGCTAGCAAAGGAGGAGGCCGACTGCATCAGGCAACGGCGCTCACGCCGCAGCCACCAACGTAATTCCGATCCAAATTTCCGGCCACCGCTGGCGCAGGGCCTGCGGACGACGGGCAATGGGTAGCTCGCTGTCTGTCCGTCCGTTAACAGACCGAACTAAGCCCAAGGGCAGGGGATGTCATTGGAAGATTTTACCTACCATAAAAAAATAAAATAAAAAAAAACCTGGCAGACTTCTAAAGACTGAACGGACTGAAATAACTTAGTCTGCTAAGACTAAATTTCTTATGATTTCCTATAATATGGGTAACAAATGAAAGGACTTGCTGAGAATACAAATGTGATTTAAATAAAGTACGAGTATAACTAAAAAGTAAAAAATAAATTAAAAATAAAAAAAACTTTTTTAAAAACAAGCTTTCAATTAAATGGGCTAAAAAGAAGAAAATAAACTTTTCTTTTATAACTTTTACTATCAATTTATAACGGCATTACACAATTTATATGATATAAAAGTTGTGTTCCCGACAGTACCTACCTATCTATCAGAGAGAGCCAAGCCTCTAATAATGGCCCTTCTATTTTTTGTGACGTAATATCACCAAGCCAGCGGTACGGACCGATGACGTAATTATATTAAAATTGCCTGTGAACATAAGCGAATGTTTTCGGTGTTGTGGCATTTCATATAGGTAGGTAAACCACATGACAAGGTTAACTAACGATGATAACAGTTTCTTAGTGAGTCTCAGTTTAAAAGTAGCAGTGTTGCCATGTTCTGGTTAGAAGTGAGTATTTACAGTAATTTGTTAAATAAACAAATGGAATAATTGGTGGACTGCAAATACAACTCATCGATAACTGTGGTGATGCCTTAAGAGGAGGTACAAGATATCTATAATACAGTTAGGCATAGAAATATCTTACTTAGTCACACTAGTCGTGTGGAGATGCAAATGAAAAGATGGATGTCTGATATGACGAGAATGGATAAAGTGAGAAATTGAAAGTGGCGCTAGTGACTGAAAGGTGATCGTATCTCTTGGTATGGATGGAGAGGGAGAAGGATGCCAAAGAAATAGATAGAATTGAATAAGGAGTGCAAGAACAGCGAGTTAGTGATAGCGTGAGAGTAAAGCGAGTTGCTGATAGGACAGAGTGAAAGAAAAGATGTGTTGCGCCGACCTCAAATAACACGAAACAACGGCAAAAAGGTGTTGATAAAAGACTCATATATTATGACACATGCAAAAGAGTACCGACACAAATTATATTATCAAAAATGCCAAATTTAATCAAGGCAGACAGAAATATTGTATTGTAACTACGGGAACAATGCCGTACTTATCTGTAAGTGTTTATGTATAAATTGCTATTGTTTCATCAAATAATCTGAAAGAAAGTGTCGCTGCTTGTCATTCCAGCACTTATTGTGGGAAATAAGTGGCTGTGTAACGGGGTTCTTAAGTAATTGGATAGCAATTTGTCACCCTTTGATGGTTGTATTGCCTTTTTACGCTGTTTTGTTAACTATGAATGATTGACGTCTTTGGTTATATTGTTAATAGTAAGTAATATTATTTTGTACATAGAAAAAAAAATGCCCCGTTAGCATAGTAGTTTTAAGCGCTAATTTAGCATGAGGAAATCGATTTTTTAGATGTATTGTTTTTCATTTCCTAGTAGTATATGGTTGTTGTGTGCTCTTAGCATAGCATAGAAATATTAGCCTTGCAATGTTCCTACTTCTGGGACTGAAGACACGTGGGCCTAAGGTGTGTTGATTGAGGTCATTATCATCTCTCTAGCTTTTTTCCAATTAATTGGGGTCGGCTGCCAGTCATGATGTTCAGACTTTCTGGCATCTAACCCTTACGCTTGATATATATGTCTGTACATATTAGCACTTCTTTTATCCATCCTATTTGCAGGAACAGGATGAATAAAAGAAGCCAGCAGCCAAAAAAAAAAAAGCATCGCGATATACAAATAACTTAACCACTTTAGGGAAAACAGTGCATCTTCAAGTTGAATAATGAGACAAGATATCTTGATTTGGTTTCACCTTCTACGCTATTTAGATTAGGGCCACTGTTCGGTACTACTTTATATATTACGCGTCTTATAAGTTGAACCATTCGCCTCAGCTACGCACAGCCCTCATCTCGATTGAGACCCAAAGCTTGATCACACAAGTTTTACCACCATGACGGTCAAAGTAAGGGGCCGCGCGCATCTAAAGTAAATGGTTCAACTTATTTGCCACGAACTATAACTAAAGATAACAAACATCTGCTTAGTTTTTTTCCAAGTGTTGGGATCACCTTCCTGTACAACTGGACACTTATAACTTATATGGAGCAACAACCTACCTGACTTCGGCAGCCTAGAATTAGGACCGTGCCTGACTGGGATTCCAGGGCAGCGTGACTGCGCGACTAAGACTAGCCAGGTGAGCTACACACCAATGAACTCCACGCATTTTCTTGGCTGCGTGAACTGGCAGCACTGACATGGCTTTGCAGTGATCATCACCATCATCATAATCATTTTAGCTGAAAGATGTCTACTTTTGAACATAGGCCTCCTCAAAGTGTCACCATAACGACCAGTCCAGTGCATCTTGCATCCATTGGATTCTCGCAACCCTCAACATCGGTCCACCTTGAGGGATGCCTTCTAACGCTGCGTCTTCAGGTACGTAGTTGTCACTTCGGAACCTTTCGTCCACATCAACCATCTTTTCTACGAGCAATGCGCCAGCAACGAGCAATGTGTAGGCCTGTTGGTACAGTGGTTAGTGGCTCTGGCTGCTATGCCAGAGGTCGTGGGTTCGATTCCCACCCAGGGCAAATGTTTGTGTGATGAGCACGATCATTTGTTCTGTGTCTGTGTGTTATTTATCTATAATATGTATGTATTTAGAAGCTATGCTTAGCTTGAGACTAGACGGTGTTGTGTGATAGTTGTGGAAATATTATATTATTATTATAAATGTGGTAACACTATATCGTCTGGCATGACTAATGTCAAATTTCCTTGGTTCTGACTATCTCTAACGACTGTCAAATACTTAAAAATGTCAGCCGGAACCAGCAGCTTCAGAGAGGCATTCAACACTAGCCTATCGTCAACGTCGAGCATGGTTTAAAAGCTTGTTGCTTCATCTGATGCAATCCAACGCAATGTTTGATGAAAAGGCAACGCGAAAAAAGAAAGATAATGTCTAAAAACTCTGTTGGCATTCAGTAATTCCGTGATTTACTCAAAATCTTGTTTTAGGAAATACGTTTTTTTTTATAAACCCTTAAAAGTTTTTCAGAAATTTTTTATTAAATGTGCAAGGCTTCTATAGATGTACTTTTTTATATTTTTTAATATATGTAAGTACAGTATGGAGGGCCAAAGGGTATAGCGAGGTAAGGAGCACGAAATGGCCCCCACGGCCCATGACGGAATTATCATTTGTACTGGTATTGGCACTCTAAAACAATACGAAATGTAAGGTCGTTGACCCCTGACCTTGACCTGTCTTTGAGATATTCGAGAAAGTTCGTATGCGCGCCGATTTTTTCATAATTTTTTTTCCGAAAAACTATAAAAGCTAGAAGGATGGGACCAATTGCGTATAATGAGGGATACTTTGAAAAATATTCTGTATTTTTTTCAGAGTTCTCGTGAAATGAAAACTGTGTAAAATAATTAAACAAAATATAAATATTTTTTTTTAGTACTGTTCTATTATGTCTACCGCGCCAAAAAAAATATATAATACTCTTTGATTTATATACTTATACCATACAAAAGCTGATCAAAATCAAAGAGGCGCTTCTTGAGTAATTATGAGAATTACTTAGTGTGCGTACGGCTGGTAGGAACTAATTAAAGAGGTCATTTTTGGATTAATTATTATAATTACATGTTGAACATAATTTTAATCATCATCATCACTATTTTCATTTATCACAACATTGACTGCATCATTTGAAAATATTTTCGACAGAATTTCAGCAGGACGTAAAATGCGAGATAGATATCTCGCATGAGCTAAATAATATATTACACTTGCGACATGAGCGCAGCATCCAACTGTCCTGTTTCCATTCGGACAATCACAACAATATCCTCGGATTCCTTCGACACTGTTCTTATTAGGAACATAATCAATGAACAATCGGTAATATTTACTATTTACATGTCTGGAACGAACATTTAACTTGATGATAGTTGGGGTTTGTTTGACGTAATATATATAGAGATTGCTCTTGTCGTCCATTATTTCAGTGAGGTATGAAACAGCTAATGAGAGCTGATAGGAACCTGTAAATAATATTCTTAATTGTTCTTCGTTTAGTCTTGGAAAATCTAAAATTTCTGATGACACCAGTTGTTGAAAAGCCGTTTTTCTTCGATTCCAGTGCTGCTTTTCTACCTCTTCACTTAAAGAATTTGGTAACGCCAGTCGCTCTTTAAAGTATTGAACAATTGTCTCATTTAAGCCTGTATCAGAATCCAATCGCTTACTGAATTTGTTGTGTAAAAATCCAACAACTTTGCATAATAGACTTACTTTTGGAAGCATTTTATTATCAAGATTGTTATGAAGCAAATTATATTTCTGAGCAATAGCTCCGTGCACAGCTTCGACTACCCATCGGATTTTAGTCACTTGTCGTGACATATTGGCTTCATCGGTAGGTAACTGGGCTCGATTACCTTTAATCGCCGGCATTAACACGGTGTAGCCTTCTTTGGTGATGTCGCCAACGGCGTCACGAAATCCACGATCTACGACAAATACATCATTCCGACGTAATAGAGTTTTAAGTTTAGCATCCTGTAACACTTTCTTCATAATAGTGGCATCATTTTCCGTTCCATAAAATGGCCCAGCAAAATCAACTATAAACCCGTTCGTAGTACAGATTGTGAACGGTTTGCATAAATGGGTTTTCTTTTGCCCAGAATACGATTTTCTCTGGTATTCATTGTTAAAACTTTTTTGATGCCTGATATAAGTGCCGTCAAATATCAATACCAGCTGATCATCTCTAAGGTTCAATAACATTCGAGCTGTTAAACTTGTGTTCTTTATTAAATCTTCTCGAGAAACGGAGGTTAATCCAAAATGAAGCAAAATATCAGTCTTAAAACTTCTTAATACTTCCTTAAAAAATGTCGACACATGTTGTTCGTATGGTAAACCCAGCACTCCTGCTATCACTGAATTAGAATTTCCAGTTTTTAATTTAAACAAGAATACAACTAACGCTTGAGTCACAGTGCGTATGCTTGTGTTTCGCATAGAAGTCAATAGCTGTCTTAATTCAATAATGTTTTGCCAACAAAGCCCTGTCAATATCCTTATCTGATTTTCAGACATATCATTTTCAATTTTGTCGAAAAGCGACATCCCTGCTCTTTCTGAAAGTGATTTTAAAAAATGAGCAACTTCTTTAGAGTTCATTTTACTGGTGTTAGGTACTACACGTAGGTGCACCAACTCGTCTTTATAAAAGTTTTTTCCTATTATATGTGTGCAGCAACAACGGTTATCCTCTGGTATAAAAATCCCAATGTTTGTATAAGCCTCGTAACGCGCTTCAAAAGGTACTCGCATTAAGTTTGTTGTGGATCGACATATACAACAATACTTGTGGGTGGATACAACACGTGGTATATGTACATATATAAATTCGTCGTTTTGGGCAACATGCGAAAAAACATCATCGCCATCATCATCATCATCATCGTGGTCGCTTTCGGAACTGCATGGTAAATTCATTTCACATTCTTGTTGGAATGAAGCATTAGAAGATGTTTCCCCAACTGCTAAGTGTTCACCAGACTCCTGTTCGCCTTCACACTCTACCAGGGTAGATGCCGCAGAAGTTGATGCAACGTTTGATTTGCTATTGTAAATAATTAACCGACACTTTCCACACAATACGTCACCAACAGAAACTGTTTTTTTACTCGAGTCACTATATAGTCTAGCGTCCTCTTCACTAGTGATAACTTTTTTTCTTCCGCGAACTTTATGCACGAAAGTGTCACAAATAATACAGTTCACAAACATTGTTATCACCCGTGGTTATCACCATACAACTTGCGACAGGCATACGCAATTATTCTCACCGAATGACCTATTAGGTAATTTATATTTGTGTGTGGTTTCCTTAACACGGAAGACTAAAGCAACCATGCGTGAAATCGTATTTGTAATGACACGAATACACTTATAATAATCTATTGAACATGAATAAACACGTTTGTTTTCTAGTCCGCGCGGGCGCCCACTGTACACGATCGAACAAGTTTTCTTTAGATATTACTCAAGAAGCGCCTCTTTGATTTTGATCAGCTTTTGTATGGTATAAGTATATAAATCAAAGAGTATTATATATTTTTTTTGGCGCGGTAGACATAATAGAACAGTACTAAAAAAAATTATTTATATTTTGTTTAATTATTTTACACAGTTGTCATTTCACGAGAACTCTGAAAAAAATACAGAATATTTTTCAAAGTATCCCTCATTATACGCAATTGGTCCCATCCTTCTAGCTTTTATAGTTTTTCGGAAAAAAAATTATGAAAAAATCGGCGCGCATACGAACTTTCTCGAATATCTCAAAGACAGGTCAAGGTCAGGGGTCAACGACCTTACATTTCGTATTGTTTTAGAGTGCCAATACCAGTACAAATGATAATTCCGTCATGGGCCGTGGGGGCCATTTCGTGCTCCTTACCTCGCTATACCCTTTCACGTAAAATAGCAAATTTTCAGAGGTTTACTTGATTCGTTTTACACAAATTTATGTTTTTATTTCTATAGAAGCCTAGACAATATCCCCAAGATATCTCTGTATCCAAAATATCTGGAGAAAGATGTGTAATAACATCATAATCACGTAAGAGCGGTTGTATGAAAATGTTCCTCTTACAAGAAATCTAAGTATTTTAAAATGATCACTAACGGAAAGGCCGACCTCCATCAGTGTTGGTTAACCTAGTAACAAATCACAAAATATACTGATGAAAAGGCTTTAAAAGAAAAAGCTTAAATTAAGTTTTTTACGTTAACTCGTCTCTAGCACTAAGTAACAGTTTATCTTGAACAAAATACTTTTCTTGAGCTGTCACTTAGAAGAATGATAGATTAGCCACCTTAGCCTTTTCGTTAGGCTCTCAGCTATTTGGACAATGGCCTGTCTTCGTTAAGATTTCTTTTCTTAGTTTGATCATTTATTTTACGGTTTTGTGTTTCAATTTTTATTACACATTTTTTATCGAACAAATTGTAAGCTTTGAATTGTGTTTTTTTTTTTTTAAAAAACAAATGTAAATCTTACATGTCATAATAAAATTATTCCATAATTATCACACAGTTCCATTAGTTAACAATAGGTAACACTCACCAAAAAATTGGTAGGATTTTTCAAAACACCAGCACAAATGAAATCTAAATAGTCCAAAACACCTGATAAAAAAATACTCGGGGTCAAAGGTTACAAAAAAAGGCAACGAAAGCAGAACCCCTGTGTGGTCACTTTGCTGTCCGTCTGGCTGTCTTTCTGTGTGTCTGTCTATCTATCTGTCTGTTTATCTTGTCTGTCTGTCAAGATCCTTTATCTCGGAAACACGTTAAGGTTGATAGTTAAAATTAAAACCACATACTCACGTTTGCAGTTCCTGTGCTGCTGAAGCTGTGAAAAAATGTAACGTCCAAGTTAACGAAAAATGGAAAGGAATCAAATTTCATACGGTACTTCCTGTTTTCCTAGAATCCTGAAATTTGCCATGAGGCAAGGTCTTGTAAAACAAATATTAGTAAAAAATCTGAAAACAATAAATTTGAAGTCACGTCACAAAAAAAAAATGCGATTATGACAATTAAAACTCTTTCAACTTTTTACGAATCGCAAAAAAAGGTTTCATTTCCTATACTTTTACTGTAAGACCTTACTTCATGCCAAATTTTAGGATTGTACGAGACAACTACTAAACACTTATATTATTTCTAAATACTAATCAGTGAAGAAACCCTTTGGTGAGTTCAGTTCACCTTAAGTTCCTTCCATTGCTCTCTGGGTTCCAGCACCACGATAACTCTTCCAAACAATCCCGCAGTTCGTTTCTGACCTAAGATTTAAGTCTACACATGCTGGATATAGACTGGCCTGTTGGTCTAATGCTCTAGTGGTTAGTGACCCTGACTCGGAGTTCATGAGTTCTATCCCCACCCAGGACCACGATCATTTAACTTTGTTTTAGTTTTATTAGAAATATATATGTTTATCAGTTGTCTAGTACTCATACCACAAGCTCTGCTTAGTTTGGGATTCGATGGTGATAGTTATGGAATATTAAAACATTATTATTATCTGTACAATAAAAGAGCATGCTGAAATTTTTGTCCCGTAGTATCTGAACTTAAAGAAAACTATCTAAGTTTAATATGTCATCGTTCACAACACTAGTTCTGTCATGCGAACGATATACTCGTTGGCTGCGATTACATTAAAGATGTGTGAGTTAGCTAAGCGGTGAAGCTAAGTTACAAAACTATGTATCTCCACTAGAGCTAGGCTGAGTAGCTGTGCGAGTAATGTGCAATGCATTGCTGCACCTATGTAATAAATATATTGCATCAGCCTTTTAATGTTTCCACTGCTGGGACTCAGGCCTCCTCTCTAGGAAAGAGAATGGGCCGTAATCCACCTCGCGGGCTCAGTGGGGATTGGTGGATGTACTATGTCTTCGAATTTTTGGTTATAGGACATGCTGGTTTCCTCACGATGTTTTCCTTCACCGTTTTTGAGAGCAGTGGTGATGAAATAAATTACACAAAGTAATGGCCGTTTTTTAAACCCGTGACCTACAACTCGTAAGTCGGGGCCGTTACCACTCGGCCACCACTGCTCTCAATAAATATATATTTAGGTAGTAATGCTCGGTGGGATGGGGGCCCTGTAAGACTCTCAAGTGTTTTTACTGACAACCTTAGTATGCATACGAATATCACGAATCCTTAGTACACGTTATCATCACATACATAGGACGCCCCTAAGCTTTACCGCAACGACCGGTCGTGTGGGTAACGTATCCGTCGGATTTCTGCGAACTTCGCCAAGTTCGATTACTGCCTATAATTTGACCCGATTTCCACCTTTTCCGGTACTGGGTCGGATATCAGAAACTTTCGATCCAATTGACCATCTGTTCTACAAACAATGTATGTGATTCCCCAGGCTATGTCGG
Source organism: Leucania comma (assembly GCA_958295575.1). Lineage (NCBI taxonomy): Eukaryota > Metazoa > Arthropoda > Insecta > Lepidoptera > Noctuidae > Leucania > Leucania comma. Next base: position 4,046,151 of record OY282475.1, read on the forward strand.
TAATCTTCATTCCTAATATCCGTGGCACACAACAATTTGCAAGAAAATATCACAAGTTTATTGATTGCTGCCTCATTTCTGTAGTGCATCTGGGATGTTTGCGGAAATGCGTGTAGATTGTTTTTATGCGCTAATAATGCGTAAAAGATGTGCAATGTGCATCCCTGGTGCGCCGGGTGCGGGCTAGTCCCAACAGTATCCTGGGCATGATTGCTGATAGGCTGGACTGCTGCATTGTTAATCGTTGCTCAAGTATCTCTGGATTGCTGAAGTGATGATTAGTTATTTTTATTGTGTGTGTTGCTGTAATTTGTAGTTTTATTGGTGTCACTAACGTAGTTATAAGTTTGTTTTTATGGTTACTAACACTGAATGAGTCACATTGTTACTAGCAAAAAAGAATATTATTATTATTATTATTGAACTGTGTTCCATTAGAGCTATGCTAAGCTTCGAAAATCGAGCAATCCTATTAGTACAAATCAGACACATCATACGCAGCTTAGCCCATCTCCAGTGAAACCGCAGCGTTATGGTCGCGCCCCTAACCACAGTAGCGTAACAGTTGTGACACGCATCACATCTTCTTAATAATAACGTCACTTTAGTCTCCTAGCGAACATATATTACACTGATTTTAGATTAGAGGCGGCCCCTGGGGGTTACGTAAGGTCTAAGTCGATATCTGTCTCAGTTTTAGAGTATATTCTGAATGTAAGTATGGAATTTTGTGATACTTTTAAAATCTTTTATGTACTCGTATATAAGCAAATTTTATTCAGAGTATGATAAAAATGTGTAATTGTATTTACATGATTATATTCTTGTTGCTTTAAAACGAGTATTCTTTGCCGAGTTTTAGTATAACCATCGCCAATACTCTAGCTTCCAGTTTATCTGCATGTAGCTGAATGTTATAAATACATGGAGTGACTATTTATCTTACGTTCACCACAAATTAGTTAGCATAGCATAGCATCAGCCTTATAATATTCCTACTGTTGGGACTTCGGCCTCCTCTCTAGGAGAGGGAATGGTCACAGAAGGGTGGGTGCCAGATGGCTCTAATGAGAGCCATCCGGCACCCACTCTTCACCGCCTAACCTCTTGCGGCTAGTATTCTTTATATGGACTTATAAGGGCATACACTCACTACATCCACTCCGTAGCGTCACCGGATCGCCTCTGTCGGTAGCCCTCCACGCCCACGGTGGGTGGACCACTTGGTGACACCTCGCTGCTCGCATGCTTGCCTTGTGTTGAATGCGTATTTCCAACGCGCCGGTCCCGAGTGGACCGCGCGCTGCCCGCGAGTGATTCACGCGAGAACGATACTTGACTATATTGTAAAATTTGACATTACGAAACACACGTGTAGACCTAGTACCATTGTTAACAGACTACTTTAAAATTCGTGGACCAAGCGACATCACACGTTGACCACGCGGGGTCCACTAGTTGACGACGCGAGATCCACTGGACCACATGTCAACCGTGGACCACATGTCGATAACGAGTGGACGCTGTGCGATGAGGTAGTGCGGAGTCCACCACGCGGGTTCAATGCGGGTAGGATGTCACATGTCATCGGATTTTTGGTTCTAAGACATACAGTTCTGTTTCCTCACGATGTTTTCTTTTACCGTTTTGATAGCAGTGGTGATGAAATAAATTACACAAAGTAAAGCGCTTGGCTGGGTTGAAATCCGCGACCTACTCGTAAGTCGGGGTCGTTACCACTCGACCACCACTGCACAAACTAGTTGCTGGGGAACATTATGCCCCTTAGTAAATCAGTTTGTCAGCCTTCTGTTAGAGATCTACAAGTGACAACATTGAAATCAATCTTTTTTTAGAGGGTGAAAAATCATCAAATAATTCCGTTCTAACTAGAGTGAGCAAGTGTGATTGAGCCCACCCAAGTTCTTTCTCTTATTTACTCGGAACTTTTCATATTTTTTAGAAACAATTTAAACTCAGAACTAGTGTAGTAACATAGAGAACAAATAGATACTTAATCTAAGCTGGATGAGACACATCGAATCTAGAGAATGACTACTTAACTGCGTGTAGTCGTATCCAGCTCCCCAATATCGGAGAGTCCCACCGGTCAGCCAGCGCTCTGAGAATGATGTTGGAGGTCCTTTGCGTTTTAGGGCCAGGGTATCCCTTTAAAAAAAAACACCACGGTCCTGACAGGTATAAGCCCTAAGGGGGCCCCGTCAATTAAGCTGATGTCTGAGACTTGGAACACAACGTGACGTCTTAAGGAAACCTGGTCGGGATTCCAACCCCGATTTCTTGCGTTCGTAGGCGAGGGCTTGCGGACAGCGAGTAAAAGGTAGCTAGCCGTCTGGCCAGCCAGAGTCGTCAACGATATGTAGTGTTCCACTGGTGCCTGGTGAAAAAGGAACATAGGTGTGGTTTTAGTCAGTAAAAGTTTGACATGCCTCCTATCCCGGTTTCCCGCGCCCGCGATGGCCGGGAATCGCCCTGCAACTGTCGTCGCCAAGGGTATCCTGCAGAGGCACCCTCACTATTCTGTCTGTATAACCACACGTTATGGTTTTTTTTTTTGGTAGGTAAAATCATCCAATGACAAATCCCGTCAGACACAAATAATGTCAGACTCTTACTGACTAAAAACCTGCCCTGTTCCTTCCCTGCCTTGGTTCCAGGGCCCTGGTATGCATTTTCATACCTTCCCAGAGCCCCAGACTAGGCCTCGACCCTACTGGGCCCCTACGGTTTGCTGACAACTCCTTGAGGCGCACGGGAACAGTGCGCGCCGTAAACGACTTGGGCTCGGTCCGGTCTGTTACCGGACAAACGGACAGCGAGCTACCCATTGCCCGCCGACACGTTATGGCAACTAGCGTTTCTTATACACTGTTCAATTTTGGTCATTTTACATGAAACACTATCGATTTGAAAAGATAAAATTAACAAATAAAGTACTTTTTTGTACGAAATGAATTTCTTTAAGTAAATGAGTCAATGACCTTGTAGTTAGTTGTCGGTCGTTGCGTACTAACTATCTACAGTTCATTGGACTCGCTCGGCTGACGTTTACTTAAAGAAATTAATTTCGTACATGCGTAAATTAATTCGAGTTTAAAAAAAGTACTTTGTTTTTTAATTTTCTCTTTGCAAATTGATAGTGTTTCATATACTGATTCGACCCTTCACGGGATTAAAACGACCAAAATTTTATGGAGTATAAAAGAAGAGGCTGACATCTGACATATTTTGTAAATTAATGGCTCCATTTTTTTATTTTTAGGTAATTGAAAAAATAAAGTGATAGGCACGTGTAGTAATACTTAATAAATAACATATGTCTAGTATACAGCGTCTGATCTTGATAGTAACTCCGCTAAAACCTTTGGGGTATTGCTTGATATGATACATCCATTTATTTCCACAGTAGGTCTCAAGGGCTCTATACCATTTTTGTGTCAGTCCAAATACTGGACAATTTGTCAAGAACAATATTTGTGTTGTCTATAACTTCGTTTGTTGTTTTTATGACGTTTATTTGTGTTAGGTTTTGATACGTACATATTTGCTCTGTTTTTGCCCGCGACTTTGCTCCCGCTGTACCCTATTCTATCCTATTCTACCCTACTCTAACCTATTCTATCCTACTCTACCCTACTATACTCTATGCCAATAATATGATGATGATAAGTAAAATTTTTATATATTTAACGGGATAAAAATTATCCCATATCCTTCTCTTGGTTCGTAACTACCTTCCCACCAATTCCTAGCCAAATTGTTTCAGCCGTTCTTGAGTTATAAATGATGTAACTAACACGACTTACTCGTATAGATTCGATTATTGATTGCAATCGACTAATTTTGTTAGCAACACAGAAACGTATTTGTAATTATCTGTAGTAAAGCTGTCAATGTAGCATAATGACGGTCAACAGCTCTGCCCCCCTAGCCAAGTTTCGATCGTTTCGTTAACGTCGAATGCTTGGAGTTGACTACGCCTCCAATTCCTTTGTTTTGATCACTTGACTGAGTGTTGAAAAGGCCTCAGAACAAAGGAATTGGAGGTGTAGCCAACTTAAAGCGTTCAACGATAACGAAAAAATTGTAACTTGACTAGGGGGCTGTTGTTTAATTAGCTACCGATAGAGGCAGGCCTTACAATTTGTATAGGATATTTGTAAAGAAGAAAGAAAAATATTTTATTTGGCACACATACACACGATGTAGAAAAAGCATTGTCACTTGCATTATTATAACGACAAGAAATATGTAACAACATAATTTAAAGAAAGTGTCCATGAAGTTTCATGCACATTCTTCTCCATGAGATCTACGCTTTGGGATGTATAATTATCATAACTTTTCTCACTGACTGATTTTCTGAAAATTCAAAAGGAGTTGAGTAATACATATAATATAAATTTATACTGAAGTAATGATTATATGGAACCGTCAACGATGCAGTCAGTCACTATGTGTGTTATTAAACTAGTGTATAAATCTTTTCTGTAATAGTTTTTTTTTTTTCATTAATGTATATTGCATCAAACAGCTGAGTAGTTTTTACTGCGTTTATGTCAAGAGCCGTAAGTACATAAATGTCTTAAATATGTATTAACTTATTGTGAGCAATTATGACCTAACTACGTACAGTCAGCGGTCAAAAGTGCAGTTGCACTCTACTAATGCTAAAATGTCTGAAATTTCTCTGCAGAAGACGTACAAAGTACTATGCTTCATGGATGATTTAATTTGTAGCATAGAATCTAAAATATTGAATAAACTAATCACTTTATTAATTTAGGCATTAGTAGAGTGCGACTCGACTTTTGACCACTGGCTGAACAAAAAAAAGTAATAAGTAAATAATAATTATTATTTACTTATTACTTTTTTATACTTTATAGTTTGCGCCTATAAGAAACACAACAAAGAAAACCTTAAGTCTAAAATACAAACAATGGGCGGCCTTATCGCATTTCGCGATCTCTTCCAGACAACCTTGATAATTATTGTGTATATACAAAAACAAATACACTTAGGCGTCAAAGTACAGCTTCACATCGCTCTTATCTTGGCTCGCCGAGGGCGGTTCAGAAATCTGGCAGTATTGCTATATTGAATAGCAATGCTAATTCTTTAGGCAAAGAATAGGTAGCACTCAGGTCACTCAAATGAGTCGGCGAAAAATATCTGTAAAAATACCGAGCATTCGTCCACATTACCTTACCTAATTGTGACCGAGAGCATATTATTTTTATATAGGTACTTATGTTTCGACTCCAAAAAGCTCAAAATTGTATTTACCAATAACGTTACAGTATTTTTAATAGGTATATCAACATTCCCTCCCTCCTTGCGTCGTATTCCTCAATGCTGAGGGTCGTGACCTCCCTGCTTCATCACTTTCATTCGCACGTTTCTCCATATTTTTCTATCAACATTAGGAAACCCTTTTTCGTCTGAGTTGGGAAGTTATCCAATGACTTCTCTCACACTTGGGCAGGGCGAGAAGGCGTATCAGACTTTTACTGAATTAAAACTCTCTTGTGGTCTTCAATTGCCCTATATGTTTCATGACATCTTTCAAATAATTTGGCCAGTTTTCCTTATCTTTTAGGTGAAAAAATCATTCAATGATCTCCCGCCCTTGGGCGGAGCGGGAGGGCATGTCAGACTTTAACTGACTAAAAACCCCCTCCTGTAATGTTCCTTCATTGCCTTTCATACCAGGGCCAAATTTTCTTTCGAAACAAACCTTTGGCCCCAGTTAGCTTCGACCCTGCTCGGTCCTTAAGGTTTGCTGACATCTTCTTGTAGCGTTCGTGGAACAGTACAAGCCGTCGACGATTTACGGTCGGTCCGGACAGCCAGCGCGCCTACGGTGGCCGGAAATCGGTATCGAAATCCCAGTGGCTAGGGCGTGAGGGCCGCTTTCTCGCGCGTGCACGTACGTCCTCCTCCTTTGATAGTATTACTGCTTCGCAGAAAGAGGCGACGGCGCCTTAGTGAACTCTTTGAGACGACTGAATAACTCGGGCTCGGACCTTATCGGACAACCGGACTTTTTCAAATCATTGCCCGTGTTCTTTAGCACGCTCATTATGAGACCATGCCAATTTTAACGTATACACCGTTACATTTTGATCGTTTTAATCCCGTTGAGGGTCGATCCGGTACATGAAACACTATCGATTTATAAAGATAAAATAAAAAATAAAAAGTACTTAATGACCTTGTAGGTAGTTGTCGCTCATTGCATACGAACTACCTACAGGTCATTGGACTCGCCCAGCTGACGTTTACTTAAATTAATTTTGTATATGCGTAAATTAATTCGAGTTTTAAAAAAAAGTACTTTATTTTTTAATTTATCTTTACAAATCGATAGTGTTTGATGTACCGAATCGACCCTTCACAGGATCAAAGTACAACAGTGTATATAATAACCATAAAACTTCAGTAACACGAATCGTTTCACAATATAGGATCCGAGAGTAACCGTCACGTTCTACAAACTGATTACGCCAAACGTTGCTTCAGCAAAAGCTGCTCATTACACGTTACTCCGGCCTGGCACAGACAATGTCTTCTTAATTAAGTGATATTAGATATTATAAGTGTACCGTGTATTCTCAGAATACGTATATCAGTTCTCGAGACTAAAACAAAGGTGACGTAAGTCGAAAGATGTTGTATTAGGTTGGTAGGTATTTTCTTCTTCTGCTTAAATGCCTCCGAACGAAGACAGAAAATAAAAAGTTCTGTTTTTGTTCGGAGAATCGTTTACCCAAAATAGATTACCAGATTTAAAAAAAAAAACACGTTCCTTCAAACATATTAATTTAATCATTACGAGTGTACTTTAAATATGTATTAGTACTTATGGAATAATTTTAAACCGTGAAACATTTTCAAAGCGACATTTTTTAATAATGAAAATCAATACATAGTAGTATTTGCTTTTGTGAGAAATGAGTATATTAGAGGAAGTTTGAAAGTTGCGCTAGTGACTGAAAAGCTGAAAGGAAATTGTTTGACTTGGTATGGTTATGTGACGAGGAGGGATGAAACGCATGTTATTAAAAGAGTTCTTAGTTTACACTTAGATGGATGGAGAGTAAGAGGGAGGCCAAAGAAGAGATGGATGGATTGTGTAACGAGTGATATGAAAGAAAAGGGAGTTAGTGATAGTGTGACGTGTGACAGGACAGAGTGGAAGAACAAAACGAGTTGTGCCGACCCCAAGTAATGTGGGATAAGGGCAAAAAAAGGAGACAGGAGTAGTACTTTCTTTTCAAGTTCTTATGCAAAGACAAAATACCTTAAAATAATCAAGAATTATTTACATACCCCATATAAAATGTGTCCATGACTACTATTTTTACCATCATAATTTGGGTAAAAATAGTCGATATATACACGCGTTGCTTTATAATCTCACTTTAGCACGTTGCGTTCTATTTTGCACCACGCGGTTCGTATGCCTCTGCCTCCCACCGAGTGAGTCGCCTACTCTTTCGTTACACGAAAACACAAAATTTTGAAATCATCAGAGGGTCACCAGTGTTGTGCGTGTTCCATATACTGTTGGATTATTAAAAGAAAATCGACTTGAATGAAATAAATGTCTTTAATTCTGGTTCCACAATAATTCGTTATAATTAACTACGTACTATGTATATGTCGAAGCAGTCGCAGCAGTCGGTGTAACGTAAGCGACTGTCAAGCCTTGCGCTCGCGCTCCCGTACTTCGTCAAAATTGCAACTCAGCAAATCGCGGTTACCAAGCCGCCACAAACCTATGGTTAGAATCATGATATCTATAAGTACGCATATATAATTGCAATCTTTGATTATCTTGTTTAATATTTCCCACATGGCTCAGAATGGCGTGGAAGTGGTTCCTAAACTGATTAAATTGATAGAATTAATGTACAATAAATGTATGATTTGTACTGAAATAAACATAAAACGTCAATATACGTTTAGAAAACATAGTTTGAAAGTAAGCAGCAATTCTAACGTCTGGATGGATAAAAAACTTTGAACTGTCAACTTTAAGGAAACAAGATAAAGCTTAAGTAAGAACATTTTGCGTACATTTATTATAAATGTATGCGAAATGTGCTAACTGGTATACTTTATAGTACTAAAAATACATAACTTTGACAAGAACGCTGATTATCATCATCTTCCTGCCCTTTTCCCATGTTATTTGGGATCCAAGAGAGGAGGCCTGAGTCCCAGCAGTGGGAACATTATAAGGCTGATGCTATGCTATGCTACACGATTTCTTCTTCCATTCTGCCTTGTTACCTGTCATGCTATCACTAACGTCCTTCTCTTTCATATCACTTTTCACACAATCCATCCATCTTTTTTTTTGGCCTTCCTCTGCCTTAATATCGCTGATATTGTAAATAATTACGAGAACAGCCATCCTGTCGTCACGACGTAATTTCTGAACCAATTGATTTATTTTCATTAAATATGCATCAATGGTTCTTACCGTAACAATATTACGTAACACAAAAAGATTTAGAAATCCTCTTATTGCAAACTCAAGTGTTTGTAAAGGGGTTTGGCGCTTCGCAAATTTCATAATCCCACCCACTTGTAGATCGCGCGCCTCAAGGAGTTGTCAGCAAACTGTATGAGGCTAGCAAGGTCGAAGCCTACTCTGGGGCAATGGGTGAATGTGAAAGTGAACACCAGGGAGGACCCGTTCCTTTGTAGCCCTCGAACCAGGAGGTTCGAAGGCTACAAAGGCACGGTTACCCCGTTCCTTTGTTCCTCCCAAGGGCGGAAGATGTCATAGGATAATTTTTACTCACCGAAAAAAAATACATTTGTGGGTGAAAAAAATATCGCTATAAATATCGGTCGGTATTTTGCAGGACGCATTTTGGAGAGTGTGCGCAGGAATTGCATGACTTGATTCTGCCATCTCATTTTTACCATCGGATAACCTCCAGGTTGTCCGATGCGATGTACTGCGAATGTCCACCCTTACGTTGTTGAAACTTCTACGGTCCGGACTATTTGTTTTGCCTCGTCGTTTATACCGCGTACATCGAAGGACTGGAACAGTTTGCCTGCTGTGGTCTTCCCGTCCGATTAGATACAATTTAGGTGAATTCAAGGCTAAAATGAATAGGCTCTTAATAAACTAGTGCGCCTCACCATCAACGATTACATCACTGCTTACCATCAGGTGAGATTGCAATCAAGCACTAGATTATATTGATAAAAAAAAATGGGATATTATAATTCAAGCCACAAAATTATTTCTCGGCCACGTGATTAAACTTCTAATTTTATAACTAAGCAACGGGAAAATGACATAGCCTCTAATAAACTAATTCGTCTTTTTTACAACGCCAACTATATAATCTATAGAAAGCGTCAAGTAAAGATCATCAATTATTGAGACTTGTCCTTCTTATTTATACATTGCCACCAGTAGGTAGTAACCCAGTTTAAGATATTGTAACACTTTTCTTTCTCGAAAAGGTTATGGAGCGTCCAGATCCGGTGAATGCGAGACGCTCGCGAACTGTGCGCGTGCTGCTCGCGTGCGTTTTCAGTGCGCCGCTCGCGCGCGTCCCATCCTAAGTCACTTTAGTTGGAGCTTGGTATGTGTGTTTGGTTTGTGTTTCGGCTACATGGATGTAAACCATGCGCCAACACGTTCGCAAACCAGTCGCTGCGGTTGAAGGGCGTTGAAGTTGATGGTTTACAACTGCTGTCTAAGCGGTTTGAAACCAGCAAGGTCACCCCTGTTGGGACGCTGAATTAGAACTGTCTGGTCTATCCTATAATGAGACAGAGCTATATAGGGCTGATATATTTGTATAGCTCCATCCAATGATATTATATTGAACAGATATCATAATTATGAGCACGCAATCGTAAAGACTCAAAAAGGTCCTAATCAGGACCTTTTTAGTTTGTTTGTTTGTTTGCATTCGCGTAATTGATAGCAATAGCTGTTTCTTTTTTCGTTGGATTTATTATGCATTCCCTTTTCTATTATTTTCACTTGTAGTGAAATGTAAAATGAATAAAATGTGTGTGTGCTGTCGCTGCTGCTCGGAACACATTTTTTGGTGGTATTGTGAGTGTATAACATATCTGCATCGATATATATATGCACGCACTAGATTAGGCAATCCGTAAAATCACTTTGCTTGACTTACATGTATTGCATGCCGTACAAATAGACTAGATGACATTAGTGCAGTTTTGCAGTATATCAGCGCTGTACATTTTAAAAGATTTGTTAAACGTCATAATGATAATTTAGCGCTGCAGCGAACTTTTGTTCTAACGTTTCAGTATTGTGACAAATAGTTTCCATGAACGAGCTTGTCTATTACTTAGAATATAAGTCGATGCATATCTGTTTATTAGAATATCATTGGCTTTATCTTTCTTTCTTGCTCGCACGGCTAACAATGTAATACTCGTATGTTATGGTAGGACCCCTAATCATTGACCTGATAGGACCTGACATTTTGTACGTCTCTGTTCTATGGACAGCTCGAAACTCGTTCAAACTGTCCCGGCTGTCATGTGCATATCCGAATATGACTTTGCGTGTATTCGAAAATAGGTTGCAGTAGTAGCAAAATGTATTTTAAACTGACGCTCTTTAAGTTAAATTGGAAGTCATTATTGACATAATTATTTTGTGAATATATCAAGGCCGATAAAAGACCATATTCCCGATTTCCGGCCACCGTAGGCGCGGGCTTGCGGGCGGCGTGCAATAGGTAGCACGCTGTCCGATCGTCCGGTAACCGACCGGACCGAGCCCAAGTCGTCGACGGCGCGTTCTGTTCCCGCGCGCCTCAAGGAGCTGTCAGCACACCGAAGAGACCCCAGCCTGCTAACTGCAGGCAGGCAGGGTCGAAGCCTGCTGGGGTCAAGGGCCGTTTTCTGAGAGGAAGGCTCAGCCCCGGCACTATAGGCAACGAAGGAACGGGGTAGGTTTTTAGTCAGTAAGAGTCTGACACTACTTCCCGCTCCACCCAAGGGCGGGATTTGTCATTGGATGATTTTACTTACCATAAAAAAAGGATAAAGTATTAATATAATTAGTGTTTACAACTTATGTTTCGAAACTTAAAAACCACAACAGATTGAGAGAATTAATAGAGAAGTGAAAAAAATTGTATAAGTATTATCGTACCACACTAACAATATAAAGGTGAAAATTTGTGTGATTCTTTGTAATATCTTTACGGTTGAACGGCTAATCGGATTTCGATGAAACTTGGTACACAGGCACTGAAATAGCACGTAAAATACTTTTCAATACAATTACTGGAAACTGATTCTTATCGCACTAAGATTAGGTTCAACATACCATGTATATCACCCTCGTGTTTTTTTTTTAATTTACAAGGGCTTTTTTTTCCTATTTCCTCACAGTCAACGGCGTTTATTTTTATCTAAGCAAAGTTGCGGATATAATTAAAGTTTTAATATTTAACGAAATAATACAACAATAATTAGTTATAATACCAACAAATTAACAATTAGATTATCTGTGTTCTAAATTCAAAAATATTTAATTTCCGATTTTAATATTTGGATGTTTAACGGTTATTTTATATATAATTATATATATAGTTATATAATACGGATGATTTCTTGTTTCACCTTTAACCTGCAAAAGTATTTGTGTTATTTGTGAAAATAAAATCGAGTTTAAGATTTGAAGAGAATTCTCTAGATGCTACGCCTCCAGATATTGTGATTGAGGTAAATAATAATTGCGATAGCCTGCTGCGATCAAATCAAAAATTAAAATATATGGCAACTTTGGAAAAATTTCTTCAGCACAAAATGAACAAAAATGCTTCGTAATTTTCAAAGAAAGTATTTCTTCGTAAGTGTACTGAAAAACGTCACTAAAGCACTCAGCTCTATAACACCCTCGGCTATACGGCTCGCCTCGGTTGCAATGACAAACTTACTCCACTTGTATCAAAATCTACTATTTTATTCGGTGGTGTGGTATTGCCTTGGGATATGATTGCGCGCTATTCTAGGACATTCGTGTTATGGTCTATTTGTAAGTCAAATCCTGTGTTTCGACCAAATCCGTACAGGTCTTTGAGCGTGAAGAGATAACAACCACAAATACATACAAAATTACGCTTTTGTGGTGTGATTTTGTTACTACATACTTTCACAACCACAAGTGATTAAGAGAATTTATAGAGAAATGAAAAAAATAAGTGTGAGTATTATTGTACCACACTAACAATACAAAGGTGAATATTTGTGTGATTGTTTGTGATATCTTCACGGTTTAACGGCTGATCGGATTTCAATGAAACTTGGTATACGGGTAGAACATTCCCTGAAATAGCATGTTAGAGTACATTGTGATTCAAGTGTTCTGTTTTCAAACAAAATTCTTTAAACGAACCCATACTGTCGCAAGTCTAGTCTTTATTTTTCCAAAGTGTCTGTAACATTTTCCTGAAGAACCAGATTAGCAGGATGTCTTATTCTTCTTAATAGTTTACTTAAGCTAGTGAAAATGGTAACTACTACTACAAAAACTAAACTTTCGCACGCGATGTACATATACAGTATTCTGGATTACACCGTACTATGTTAGGAGCCTAATCCAGCCATTGAAAGAGACCTTGTTAAGAGGGTCCTTCCCGATCCTCTATTTTTAACGTGAACATGGTTCAACAGCTTGATGTTTCATTCAAAGCAATTCAATGCAATATTTGATAAAGAGTTAACGCGAAAAAAAGATATGCTTGAACATCTTGTTGGTATTAGACAACGTTCCAGGAAATACGTTTCTTTTTTATTTTCTTAAAACATTTTTATCACAATTTTTTGACATTCAGAATTTTGAATAACTAGGTTTCTATAAATATTTTTTTTTTTACTTTTTTATTTATGAGTACATTATGAAAGGCCAAAGTTCACGCGGAATAGCAGATTTTATATAGAAAATATTTTATAAGTGTGTGTGTTGTAAAATATTTAGAAAAAGACGTCATAATCACGTAAGAGCGGTTTTATGAGAATAGTATCATAGGTTGGGAGCTCTTAAGATTGCAGTAGAAGATTTGAAAACAATCTGTTAAAGCTCACGATTTGTTTTCAGCTTATACGACTAGATTTAAAATAATCAGGAAACAAATACAAATAATGAGCTTTTTTGAAGAAAACTTTGTCCTACACTAGTAATTAGTCCTCCATAGTGGGTTTTTTTCAAAAACATGTACGTAGTACACGTGCATGCAGCGTAGTAGTCAATCGCTCAACCCCTGCGCCGACTGTGCCGTAAAATTAATATTTATGCATTGCATTCTATCAGCCTTATAATCCCACTGCTGGGACTCAGGCTTCCCCTCTAGGAGAGGGAATGGGCCGTAATCCACCACGCGATTGGTTTTTTTTATGGTAGTTAAAATCATCCAAGGACAAATCCCGCCCTTGGGTGGGGCAAATAGTGTCAGACTCTTACTGATTAAAAACCTACCCTGTTCCATTCATTGCTTTCGTCCCAGGGCCCCGGGTGACATTTTTACATAACCTTTGGCCCCAGTAGGCTTCGGCCCTGCTCGGCTCCTACAGTTTGCTGACAACTCCTTGAGGCGCGCGGGAACAGTGCCCGCCGTAAACGACTTGAGCTCGGACCGGTCTGTTACCGGACGGACAAACAGCGAGCTACCTGTTGCCCGCCGTCCACGAGCCTGCACGCGATTGGTGGATGTCACATGCCTTCGAATTTTTGGTCCTATTACATGCCGGTCTCCCCACGATGTTTTCCATCATCATTTTTGAGAGCAGTGGCGATGAAATAAATTACACACCTGGCTGGGTTTGAACCCGCGACCTACAAGTCGTAAGTCGGGCCGTTACCCCTCTGATATCACTGCTCTCAAATGAACATAAAATAAGTTAGTATCTAATGAACGATGCAAGTGGCATTCCGCAGTTTCTACCCACCTCCAACCTCTTGCCTCCTTTTGCCTCCAAAAGGAGGTAAGTTTCAATCTGGATCAGTAGTGGCCCAGTAGAAACAGCCTAAACTTACGATGTGTACTTCCTAGGTGCAAACCGAAACGGCACTTTCCTCATCATCATCATCATTTCAGTCGAACATAGGCCTCCCCAAGTGTCGCCGTAATGACCGGTCATGTATGTGTCACATCCCAGGTCATCAGTTTACCTTGTGGGAGGCCTTCCAACGCTCTGTCTTTCGGAACGTGGTCGGCACACCAGAACCTTTCGTCCCCATTGACCATCTTTCGACAGTTTATGTCTGACAGGCACAGAATTACTTTGCGTAATTTACGTCAACACTAATGCTCTTAAAATAGTGGAGGAAAACATCGTGAGGAAACCGGCATGCTCTTGAACCATAACTTCCAAAATATGGGACCCGTACTGGACCTGCGTGGTGGAATATGACACGTTCCCTTTCCCAGAGAAAGGGGCTAGAGAGCGAGCAGGTATAGCTTTATTTATTATTATTTCTCTAATATATTCCAAAACTTTCCGGAATTCTGATAAAATGTGTTTATTGCCGGCAATAATCCCAAACAAATCTAACCAATACAAACAAGATCAAAATTATTATTCTAGTCAGCTACTTTAAAGTTCGAAAAAAAAAATGTCGTGCCCATCGGTGTAATTAAATAAACGCGTTTATCATAATTTACGAGCTTCGTAGCGTTGGCTACGGTGTACGGCGCTACGGCGGCGAGTCATTTGGGAGCTGGTACGTACAGGATTCGGAGACTGCGCGGCTCCCAGTTCTACGCCGGCAACTATTCCGCTCAGACGTGTGACCGTGTTTTGTGCGTACAAATTCGGCGTGTGTTAACCGAAGTACAGTTCTACACAAAGTTAAACCCAGTTAACTACTTAACCTAGTTCTACGTGCTGCAAATGTGATTTAATAAAAAAACGGTGAGTGAAGTGCAATTATTTTTTTTAAATATATTTTCTGGTGTTTGAAGTGCCGTTTTCGTTTCCATAATGATAAAGTATTCCCCGATATTGTTGTAAAAGGAATCGTGCATTTGCATGGAAGATAAATTATTGGAGATGATTTTACGATTCGTTTAATCGTACTCTTTTCGGCGGTAAGCTTTGGATTTGCAAGTGACATTTTTATGTGACTTCGTTTTGTGGATTTTGTTGGAGTTTTATCAACTGGAATATAAAAATAAGGTACCATCACAAAATTAAGCATCTTCTACAGTTGACAAAACAGGTTTTTCTGATTAGAGGCGTTCAAGTGTCCAAAATTTCAGTGACCCGTAAAATTCGCTTATAAATAATTAGTGATGGATCCCAAAATATAAATATCTAATATGATTACAAAGATAATTTTTACGGCAAAATACTTTTAGCCAAATTAAGTTTTGTGTCTCTGACTGAGATTTAAGATCCCGGGTCTAACATACATATTGCTTTCCTTGATAAATTGATGATCGTAAAATATGAGACATTTTGAGATGGAAAATCTTCAATAAAATCTCTAGATTTTCATCGAAAAAGCTTGGATTTATAGAGCTTATTTTAGAAGGTTTTTGCCGTGAAATATGAACTAATATTTTCCTTCATAAAGCTTAAACTAATACTACTTAACGTATGATTTTAAACAGAGATAGAATGACGATATAAAATTTTTATTATATAAAATATACTAGTTTTACTATTTTTTACGTTTACATAAAAGATGATCAATATTCTAAAACTAGTTTTAAATAAACGTTGATGTGCAAAAAGTGATAAAAAATAAATTTAGAAATCTATTATTTATTTATTTCTCAGGATGATTAATTTTTTATGGTCGATTACTAATTGTTTGATCCATGTGTATAATAATAGTTCACCAAGTTACACGCTTGTCATAAACACTATTTCATGCCCAAAAAGGTTCTTATTATTTATTCTTACGGTCAAATATCTTATGCGGGTAGATAAGCAAGTGACAGTAATATTTCCTTTAGTATTAGACGGTGACAGTGATTATTTTTGGTAGAATAATTATGAGATAAGAAAAAATTATATAGTTATTATACGAGTAGCATATCTTAGGTTTATTTTTATAATTCTTTATAAACGACTTTATTGAAATTTGGAAATGAAATAAAATTAACATTTGGCTCCTAAACTAAGTAAAATAAGTACGTGTAGGTATCTTAGGAGCAAGGTCTTCCTTGAAATTGATCAAAAATAAACTATGCAATTTTGCCTAGTTGTTTACTCCGCTAGGACTGGAATTGGCCTGCTGCGGTCTTCCTGTCTGATTATGACGTAGATGCCTTCAATGCTAAAGTGAATAGGCTCATAATAAACTAGCGCGCTACACCGTCAACGACTGCATCACTGCTTACCATAAGGCGGGTCAGTCAAGCACTAGTTTATATCATTAAAAAAATAGATACAGTAAACGTAGTCTTTATCTAGACGAGTAGCAGTATTAGGGAATAATTATGAATTGATTTTTAGTAATGTTTCGGTACTATCATAAAACAATTTTTGCAGTCAATTAGATAAATGAGTATTTAGCGTGTATTACGTGTACTTAAGAAAATTGACGACCTGCCAAAACTGTCCGACGATATAAAGAATCGCTGTTGAGAAAGCCTCGACGTCCAGAAAGGATGTTTGAAATATGAAATACATTTACGCCTGGTCATTTTTTATTATTGATAGGCTTGTGTTTAACCACTACCTAACCTGATGGTAGGCGATGATATGGCCGACGATAGAGCACGAATGCCTAAAAGTAACATATTCACTCTTGACATAAAGACCCCTAGGTTGTAGTTATCAGGAAACCCAGACTCCGACAGGGAATTCCACTCTTTAGCTGTACGCACAATAAATGTATTCCCAAAACGCTTTGTACGTATGGACGGGATGTCCACCATCGTGCATCGCCGTACGTCTTGTAGTCCGATGATGGAACGGACTTGCCGGAATTAAATTGTGCAATTCCAATGCACACTCCCCGAAATGTAAACGATAGAAAACCGAGGCTAGCAACTCGGCGTCGCTTTCCAGGACATTGGAGTTTGTGACCAATGATCTTCTTAGCTTGCTTCTCAATCGACTCTAGTGCATCAAGCTGGTATTTGGCAGATCCATCCTAAAGATGAGAGAAGTACCCAATACACGATCGAACTTACTTTATTCTGCTTCGCGTATATATATATTTTTTAAACTTTGCCTTATCATAGGTTTTTTTTTTATGGTAGGTAAAATCACCCAATGACAAATCCCGCCCTTGGGCGGAGCGGGAAATAGTGTCAAACTCTTACTGACTAAAAACCTACCCCGTTCCTTCGTTGCCTATCGTGCCGGGGCCGGGTATTCCTTTCGGAAGCTGACCCGATAGGTGTGTTCGCAAACATGTAAAATCAAATACACCTAATAATATTATGTGATCAAACGATAAATTTCAATTTTCAACAGACGATTTTACATGGAATTAGCAATTTGGTTAGAATGAAATTTTGAATTTCAGATAGACAGGTTAATCATTAAATATAACCGATTTGCTTTAATTTCACCACTGTGGTTGATTGCAATGCGCTTTGATGTATACTCCTCAAATATCTGATACATTGAACTATTTTGGTTAGATTTGCGAAAGTTCAATACGATTTATCGGACCTCATTGGACCAATTAATGAATCAACCGAATTGAATAGCCCAACCTCATTCGAAAGGAATTCAAGGGATTCAAGGTGTGGCTTTATATATATGCGTATGTAGGTACATAATTATGTGAGCATCGTCACGCAATCTATTGTAATTGACATAGACGTCTTCTAAGTTTTACTCGATTACAAATTAAGAATACAAGTAATTGAACTTGTATCCGAATTAAAATACTGTTAGGTGTCCAAATAGGTACTAATCTACGTTACTATTATCTGATTTCATTTGAAAACGTGGCCCAGAAGATTGGCAGCAAAGATATAGGGTCGTTGATTTTGTTTTCAAATTTGTGTTATATTTACATTATAATTACATAAACAATATTTAAGTTATTTATTGTATTTATGTAAATTTAGATTTCTAAAACTTTTAAAAAATTAATAAATAATCATTGTTCAAGTTATTAAACCAGGAAATCATTAAGTAAAATGAGAGAACTACAAACAAAAAGAGTAAAAACAAAATTCTACAACTTTTATATTACGAGTATTTCGCTTATCCGCCCGACGCGCCAGCGGTTCGCACACAAAAATTATTGCGGCATAACCCTACCCCAAAACATTCAGAATGTCAGTGAAAACCCCTAATAAAATCCACTTTCATACACGCTCATATCAATCTGCTTTTATGTTTATCAATCTTATATAGATCAAGAAATTGATATAAGAATAATCTTAACTTATATAAATTGGAAAGAAATTGAATTTAAAGGGCAAAGGTTAGAATATGGCGGTATTATAAAGTGGAACGGTAATGTCTTAGCTTTGTCATTTTATTAGATTGTAATGTTATTTGACAACCTGTTACGTCTTCCGTCTTTTGTATGAGAATAGCCAGGAGTGGTAAAAAGATTATTCGGCTTGTGAAACTTCTTCGTATCTCGTGTTGATACAATTTAGAGAATAACTGATGGCCTGGTGAAAGGATTAGGCGGGCTGCAATGTCGAAGGGAAACGGACGGCCTGTGGCGCGGCAAATGTACATTAGTATAGCCTGCTATGAGACTGACACAAATTATATATCTCTTACCATTTATCATTGTAATTTTATTTCCTTAATTTAGATAAATTACAATCGTAAGCAGTTGTTTTTCTTCTTAAATAATGTAATACAAATACACACATTTAAGTGAAACATAGGATCAGGATCGCAGTATTCGTACATGTAATTTTGTCCAATATTTCATGAAGAAGCAAGCGACAATGAGTGACAATGAGTGCTACAATGAGCTTATGCAGCTGTTGGGGCTGCCTCGTATGCGGCATATCAGGGGTTATATATCACATAAAAACCATCCACTTTTTTTTTTTTTTTGGTAGGTAAAATCATCCAATGACAAATCACGCCCTTGGGTGGGGCGGAAAATAGTGTCAGACTTTTACTGACTAAAAACCTACCCTTCCATTCGTTGGCTTTGTCCCGGGGCCCGTGGTGACATTCTCACATAACCTTTGGCCCCAGTAGGCTTCGGCCCTGCTGGACCCCTACGGTTTGCTGACAACTCCTTGAGGCACGCGGGAACAGTGCGCACCGTAGACGACTTGAGCTCGGACCGGTCTGTTACCGGACGGACGGACAGCGAGCTATCCATTGCCCACCGTCCGCGAGCCCGCGCCTACAGTGGCCGGAAATCGGGATCGGAATCCCGGCGGCGGCGACGGCGTGTGCGCCTTTTCCTAATGCGGTCGGCCTCCTCCTTTGCTAGCATTACTGCTTCGCAAAAGGAGGCGACCGCCTGCCACTCCTCCTCGCTCCGGAGCATGGCTTGAACCAAGCCCCGGCGCGAGAGATCGCCGCCGATCGCCCCCAAATCATCTGCAATCATACAGCTCATGCTGTTTTACTATATTATTTATTACTTTGTTTATATTATTTATTACTTTTGTTTTATTATATTACTTTGTGTAATTTAATTTATCACCACTGCTCTCAAAAACGGTGAAGCAAAACATCGTGAGGAAACCGGCATAACCTAGAATCAAAAACTCAAAGATATGTGACCTCCACCAATCCGCACTGAGCCCGCGTGGTGGATTACGGCCCATTCCCTCTCCTAGAGAGGAGACCTGAGTCCCAGCAGTGGGAACATTAAAAGGCTGATGATGAAATGAAATAAGTATCTACTCATCTACAGTGAGCAATCAAAGAAAAAAATGCATTTTTCACTAACGACTTGCCGCACTTTTCTTAAAGATTAACTTCTAAAACTGAAAAGTAAATAAAGTTCTGGTTTCCTACAGCGCAAACTTGGCTCCGGACAAGTATTTTAATCAAATTGTGATAATGAAGTTAGAGGTCTCTTTGTGAAGCAGTTTTGTGTAGAACGTTTCAACAGTCACTGCTTTTAACTTGCCAAATTAATTTGGATGGCATCGTGAGACAAATATCAAGTCCATAAGAAGTGATTGTTTTGGGTGCTATCTTTTATGCAAACTATCGTTCTACGGAAACCACAATCAACAGGAGATAAGAGAATAGGAAATTCAGAGAGAAGACTAGTCTTTCTCTTCTCAATTGTAGTGTAGAACTTATAAGAGAAAGTCTAGACACTGGTGTGAGTCGCTGTTATGGTGTGATGGGTTAGTAGCGGCTTTTGTGAACTTTTTCATTTTTTCTATTCTTGGCACTGTAATGGTTATTCGATAAGGGAATACGTAGACAGTTTAGTGTATCTATCTATCTGGTGAATAATCGGCTACAACTTGTACGTATACCATTAATCATGAGCAGTCCATTTTATCCTCATCAGACACCTCCAGCACGGCATTACAAGGGCTTCAAATTTTTTTTGCGGTGTTTTTATTAGATGGTCCATGTTTCAGCGCCACACTGGAAACATTCCGTTAGGTATCGCACTAAGCAAACTTTAATGTTATTACTAATATACACCGTTAAATTTTAGTCGCTTTAATCCCGTCCGGAGGGTCGATTCAATACATAAAATACTATAGATTTGTAAAGATAAAATTAAAAAATAAAGAACTTTTTTCAAAAACTCGATTTAGTACGCATAAACGAAATTAATTTCTTCAAGTAAACGAGTCAATCACCTTGTAGATAGTTGTCGGTCGTGCTACCTACAGTTCACTGGCCTCGCTCAGCTAACGTTTACTCAAAGAAATTTATTTCGTACATGTGTAAATTAATTCGAGTTTTTCTCTTTACAAAACGATAGTATTTCATGTACCGAATCGACCCTCCGCGGATTAAAACGACCAAAATTTAACGGTGTATATATTATGTTGTTATTTTCTTACCTCCCTGAGTATTTCCGCAGCTGATACTGCATATCATATTTTGATTTATTCTGTTAAACCAGCTGTGCCTACTGTTCTGTATTAAGATATCTTTCTTATCTTAAAGTATCCTTATTTAATGCGTGTAGATTAATTCCTTTCGTTGAATAGCTGTCACATCTAAATGTTCCCAGTGGGTAGTGCTGAGTGAATAACATTTTTAAGAGTGCTAAGTCCTCATGGGATTTTAATCAAATTAGTAAGTTATTTTTTTTGGAAAATATATGAACGGATTTTAATTAATACTTGCTTTAAAGACGTTTTCAAAACATTTTCTAAAAAGAGCTTAGAGAAACTGTGAGTGCTATTTTAAGTTTTCTATAGAAAGTGAAAAATCTCTCTCGTGCAGGTTTCTAAGAAATATTGAAACAAATTGTGTCTTTATCAAGAATTCATTACCAATAAAGCTTAGTTATAACTTAGATAAATAGGGTCTTTATAATAAGTTTACAATCTAGATGAGTTTGAAAAAGGATCCTAGCTAAGTTTTAGTACTCGTAATAGAATCTGAAACAATCATCATCATCATCATCATCAGCCTTTTAATGTTCCCACCGCTGGGACTCAGGCCTCCTCTCTAGGAGAGGGAATGGGCCTTAATCCACCACGCGGGCCCAGTGCGGATTGGTGGATGCACATGTCTTCGAATTTTTGGTTCTAGGACATGCCGGTTTCCTCACGATGTTTTCCTTCACCGTTTTGAGAGCAGTGGTGATAAATTAAATTACACAAAGTAATGCGCCTGGCTGGGTTTGAACCTGAGACCTACAATTCGCAAGTCGGGGCCATTACCACTCGGCCACCACTGCTCACCTGTTAAACAATGTTTTCATATATTTTACTAGTAATCCGCCCCGGATTCACATGGGTGCAAATTATATTCATACTCACTAAATTTATTTCTTTATCTACTAGTATTAACTTTTTTCTGAAACATTTTCTTTTTAACGAAACTTCTTTTTTGTTTTAAAAACAAGTAGCGCCCTCAATCTGTAACTATTTGTGAATTCTTCGTTTAAAATAAAATATGTTAGTCGATTAGGAAAGACTACGAAGTTATTTATTGTTTTATGGGCAAATAATACAATATCTCGGATTTAATACAGTTTAAACTTAGTATAATAAACAAGTAGCGAGAAAACTAAGTAGAGAGCAGTGGTGGCCGAGTGGTAACGGTCCCGACTCATGAGATGTAGGTCGCGGATTAGAACCCGTTTGCGGGGATTAATTTTTTGTAAATTATTTCATCTCCACTGCTCTCAAAACGGTGAAGGAAAATATCGTGAGGAAACTATGTCCAAACTAATGTCCTAAAATCAAACATTCAAATTTATGTGACATCCACCAATCCGCACTCTGTAGGGGTCCAGTAGGGCCGAAGCCTACTGGGGCCAAAGGTTATGTAAGAATGTCACCACGGGCCCCGGGACAAAGGCAATGAATGGAAGGGTAGGTTTTTAGTCAGTAAGAGTCTGACACTATTTCCCGCCCCACCCAAGGGCGGGATTTGTCATTGGATGATTTTACCTACCAAAAAAAAAAAAACAATCCGCACTGAGCCGGCGTGGTGGATTAAGGCCCATTCTCTCTCCTAGAGAGGAGGCCTGAGTCCCAACAGTGGGAACATTATAAAGCTGATGCTATGTTATGCTATAATAAAACAATTGAATGACTTCGTGTAGTACTATAATGATAGTGTAGGTAAATAATAGGTATCCTAAACCAAAATCTGTTACGTGGTTTAGAAAAAGTTAGCAAATAAACAGATCGTCGCGGAAAGCGAGTTTTTTATACTATTTAACCTTTTGAATACCGTATTTAGAGACACAACAGAAAACAATAGGTGTGCGGACACCGGTGTCTTCTTGGAGTTTGACGTTTAAGTAATATAGATGTTTAAAAGTGAATGTATTTTGTAAAGTTTAAACTTTATCTTTGATCCTAACGATCATGATAAACAAATAAGTATTTATGTACACACACTTTGTGCGTTCAGTGGATTCTCTGACGGAATCTACGGTTTTGGATAATTGGTGAAATCTGGAATCTTTCAGTCAAAGAGTTAATAGAGTTTTTTTTAATTATGTTATGGTGGATATAGTAGTCAAACGTTCCCAGCCTATGCCCACGTTTGACCACTATCTCACTTGATGGTAAACGATAATGTGGCCGATAATGGAGTACGCTGGCCTAGAAGTAACCTTTTCGCTTTTGACTTAAAGACTTCTAGGTTGTTGTTTCTTCAGGAAACACAGACTCCGGATGAGAATTCAATTTCTTAGCTGTACGCCTTTAAAGGTATGCGGAACAGAGACTAAAATCCCGCAAAACTCCGTTGAAAAGGGAGGATCCTCCGACCAGGCGGGTGTTATGTCTCGTGGGCTACTGCCCGATAGATGATTTCGGGCGGTTGTATTTATTCAAATCACGCGGAGATAGTTCCTTTGTGACGACATAGATGTCGCTGCACTCTCAATGAACGACTGCATTCCCAAAACGCTTTGTAAGTAAGGACTGGATGTCTACCATGTACCGATGGCGCAACACCATACTTCTAGTGGTTACTCATCATCGACCACATCATCGTTTACCATTAGATAAGATAGTATCTAGTGAAATGTGAACCTAAAAATATTAAAAAAAAAAACTACGAAACTAGTACATTAAACACGTCACAGTCGATGACGTGACGTTTGTAGTACCAACCGAAACATACAAACTACTACACATAAAACTGACTTTTACCCGCGTTGTCATAAGGACGAGATTACTTTGATTGATGTACTCTTGAGAAATGAAACATTTGAGTGGAGGCAGTATATTGTGAATTGACAGTAAGTGATATCTGCGAGCATCGAGTTCTATTGAAACCGTACGTAACGTGCTAAGAATAGACAAAGAAACGTTTTCTCCAGTGAAATTGATTTCTGGAATTTTCCCGATATGCCTCGTTGATAAAGTTTTTATTTTATTGCCGTTTTGTTTTACTTGTTACTTTTGCATCGTTCATAACGTTTTATACACCGTTAAATTTCATACCGTAGAGGATTGATTCGGTACATGAAACACTATCGATTTGTTAAGATAAAATTAAAAAATAATATAGACAATTGTCAAATTAAAAATTATCAATTTACAAATAGACAAATTAAATAAAATGTCAAACGTCAATGAATAATCCGCCCCTGATCGTTCCTGGTGCAAAAGTTCTCATAACACTCGCCGCATTACCTGGCTAAATAGCGATAGCCAACCTTTGCACCAAGAACAACCTAGACCGCGAGTCACCCGTTGCCTCTACGAGCCTACGGCCCAAATCCCTTATAAAACACAGTACAAAAATATAGTACTTTTTTTAAATTCTCGAATTAATTTACACATGTACGAATTTTTTTTAAGTAAACGTCAGCTGAGCGAGTTCAATGACCTGTAGGTAGTTAGTGCGTAACGACCGGCAACTACCTACAAGGTCATTGACTCGTTTACTTAAAGAAATTAATTTCGTACATGCATCATCATCATCATCATCATTTCAGCCAAAAGACGTCCACTGTTGGACATAGGCCTCCCCCAGCTTCGCCACAATGGCCGGTCCTGTGTGTACATGCAAAAATTAATTCAAGTTTTAGAAAATAAGTACTTTATTTTATTATTTTATCTTTACAAATCGATTTATTTATTTATTTATTAATCCTTTATGCACACAAATAGTGCAGAGGCGGACTTAATACCTTAAGGCATTTTCCACCAGTCAACCTTTGGGTGATGCAGAGACAAATTGTAGTAGATTCAAAATTAAGCATTACATATTATTATCTTATATAAATATATAACTATATCCTATAAATACAATATACCTACATAATATATCTATATGTATCGATTGTGTTTCATGTACCGGATCGACCCTCCACGTGATTAAAACGATCAAAATTTAACGGTGTATATCATAATACTAAGTTTTGTTACCTAGGTCTTGTGTGTTCACTTTTCCTGCATTTTTGCAGCTTCTCATGTAACCTATACCACAGAATCCGTACTATTTATTAGTACCCATATTCCGAATGAATAGTAGGTACTATTAAATACTTGATATTGTTCGACATGTTTATAAATTTTAGAAACTTGGAAATCTGATCTAAACGATGAAGAAGCACGCTTGCCTAGAAGAAACCTATTCACTGTTGACTAAAAGATTAATTGATTAATTTATACATGTACGAAATTATTTTTTTAAGTAAACTTCAGCTGGGCGAGTTCAATGACCTATAGATAGTTAGTACGTAACGGCCGACAACTACCTACAAGGTCGTTGACTCGTTTACTTAAAAAAAAAATTCGTACATGCATAAATTAATTAAAGTTTTATAAAAAAAGTACTTTATTTTATTATTTTCTCTTTACAAATCGATAGTGTTTCACGTACCGGATATCAAAATTTAACGGTGTATATCATAATACTAAGTTTTGTTACCTAGGTCTTGTGTGTTCACTTTTCCTGCATTTTTGCAGCTTCTCCTGTAACCTATACTACAGAATCCGTACTATTTATTAGTACCTGTATTCCGAACGAAAATTAGGTACTATTAGATACTTGATATTGTTCGACATGGTTTTAAATTCTAGAAACATGGAAATCTGATCTAAACGTTCAAATATTTAGACAATAGTAATATAATGTTTATTGAATTGTTTGATTTACAAAAATATTTATACACTAAGGGCTTAAACTAAAGTAAAAGCTACAAAATTGCGTTTTACCTGAACTAGGTATAAACCTGTATCTCAAGTAAGGTAACTCTACATTATTTTTAAGTACCTACTGTTTGTGTTTTTTCCTGATTAATTATAATAAATGGGAAAAAAAACAAACGGAACCATTCCTGATATACGATTTCATATTTCAGTTAATATAAATATTGGTCTAAAAGTCATATAAATTGTTTGCAAATTATACTAGTATAGTAAAAAAAAAAGAAGAAGTGGAAAGTTTACATGCATGTCAATCAATTAATACCAAAGTATTAATTGATTTCTCTACCCTAAAGGTGATACAAACTTCATAAACCATTTAAAAAGTACATAATATAACTGGTAGTAGTTATATTATGTACTTTTTCCTATTCCTATCAATTCAATTTCCACAATAAATATGAATTGAAAGGATCTTTCTAGAAATGACCTCCCCTATGTAAACTCTTCATTATAATATCTTCTTCTTCTTCCTGCCTATGTCCCATATTACTTGGGGTCGGCGCAACACGTTTTTTTCTTCCACTCTATCCTGTCACCCGTCACACTATCACTAACTTCCTTTTTTTTCATATCACTCCTCACACAATCCATCCATCTCTTCTTCAGCCTGCCTCTTCCTCTCCATCCATCTACTTGTAAACTCAGAACTCTTTTAGTAACATGTGTTTCATCCCTCCTCTTCACATGACCATACCAAGACAAACGATTTCCTTTCAACTTTTCAGTCACTGGCGCCACTTTCAAACTTCCTCTAATATACTCATTTCTCACTTTATCCATTTTCGTCACACCACACATCCATCTCAACATAATATAAGATAAAGAATTTACCATGGAAACGAATTATATGAAATTCAACAAACATCCCTATCAGGTCACAATTTACTGGTGATTATAATCAGGGTTCTTTTATAATATTGTCGAAATGAATCAACAACATTATGAAAATACAATAACAAAACATTTTTATGTGCATCGTATTCTGTATTTCATCGAATTATCTCCCTAGCCATTTTTCTCAATTAGCTTGGGGTCGGTCGGCATGCAATCATACCGAATGTTTTTATTTTATTTTTTTATTTGTTATAAACTAAAAGCTTGACTGAAATCCCACCTGATGGTAAGCAGTGATGCAATCGTTGATGGTAAGGCACTAGTTTATTAAGAGCCTATTCACTCTAGCCTTGAAGACATCCAATTTATAATCGGATGGGAAGACTGCAGCAGGCAAAGCAGTCCTTTGATGTACGCGGTATGAACGACGAGGCGAAACGTCTAGTCCGGGCCGTAGATGTTTCAACAATGTAATGGTGGATACTTGCCGTACGTCGGGTTGTGCGATGGTGGAATGGAGATGGCGGAATCAAGTCATGCAATTCCCGTGCACACTCTCCAAAATACAATCGGTTTTTTACATGGAGCGGTTGCCTATCAGACCTCCACCACCTAATTTCTGGGCAATACGAGACTCTTTGGATAGACTAATGGTCAGACTTTTTGACGTTTGACTACCTGTAACGACTGTCAAAGATCTAAGAATGATAACCGTGACCAACAGTTTTACGTAATTGTGGTGCAGCCACATGCATAAGCATTAGTTGCCATAAGCACTGGGCCATTTCATCTAATGACTCAATAAAACTTTTTTATACAATGCCTTACCTTACACTTAAAGACCATCTTCCATTCTTTTCATCGCAAAAAATCTTCCACCACCTTAATTCACCGACATACTTTATAAAACTCACTGTGCAGCGAAAAAGTTCTTTGACGTTTCCCTCCTTTTAAAAACTAATATTTCATTACGAAGCACGACTTTCGTTAAAGCGACTTCAGGCACGTCGCCTCAGTCACTTGATAGATGTATACAAAAGGTTGGTTCTAGACGATAAGCGAAAATGCGCGCCAACAAAGTCACGCTTAAAGGTTGAATGCCAGCATACTCACAACTGTTATTTGTTTAAGATTGGCTGAACGTTCCCTCCATGCCTCAAATATAACGTGCCCTTTTCTCGGAGGTTTTAGGGTTCTGTTCTTCAAAAGGAAAAAACGAAACCACTTTTTTGTGCGTCTGTCTTTCTTTCTTTCTGTCAAGGCCCTTTATCTTGGGAACGCGTGGAGGAATCGAGTTGAAATTAAAACCGTATACTCAAGTCTGCGGTCCCTTAAAGTTGCAAAAAAATCAAACTTCTAAATATCGGAAAAATAAGATATGGCCGTTTATGTCCTATGAAAAGAACGTATATTTAGACACTCACAGCGGAATCAAAATTCAAAGGGTACTTTCTGTTGACCTAGAATTTTGAAATACATGAAGCAAGGACTCATTGCACAATAAATTTAAAAACAAAATTTTTTTAGGTACGTCACAAAAAAAAAATCATAATCATCATCATTTTAGCAGAAAGACATCCACTGTTGGAGATAGCCCTCCCCCAAGTATCACCACAATGAATGGTC
This sequence comes from Leucania comma, assembly GCA_958295575.1. Classification (NCBI taxonomy): domain Eukaryota; kingdom Metazoa; phylum Arthropoda; class Insecta; order Lepidoptera; family Noctuidae; genus Leucania; species Leucania comma. Next base: position 4,074,395 of record OY282475.1, read on the forward strand.
CTGTGAGTTTCGCATCCACCGGATACCCGCAACCTTTACTAGGTCATCGGTCCACTTTGTAAGAGGCCTTCCAACGCCACGTCTTCCGGTACGTGGTCGCCATTCCAGAACCTTTCGGCCCCAATGACCATTTGCGAGCAATGTGCCCTGCTCATTGCCACTTAAGTTTGGCAATTCTTCGTGCTATGCCAAATAGTATCTAAAAGTTACTTTAGTAGTTAGCTACTGTGTTTGAAAATTAGACAATCAGTTGCTTTATTCAAAATACTTGTTGTCTGCATTCTGTTAAATTGAAAGCCAATCTAACTTTTTGCGTGTTATACTTACGTTACCTGCCATACATACTCTTATTTCAATACAATTATACACCAGTACACACACATATATCATTATTTAGTTAGTTAGTATTAGTTAGTTAGTATTAGTTATTTAGTAGTTAGTACCAAAATATGATTAGTTGTTGCGTCCTGCTAGGGACGCTATCAAAAGTTTCCTACTACGAACTGGCTAAAGGATGGTAGAAATTGGAATTAGTGAGGTACTCACAGGATTCTGGGGGAAGGTTGATCACCACACTGGATTGCTAGGAGCTGTATTTCACTATATTTTCAGATTTTTGTTACACCCGCGCGCGCACGTTGTCCTATCGTCCGGTAGCCGACAGGACCGAGCCCAAGTCGTCGACGTCGCGTACTGTTCCCGCGCGCCAAACCATAGAGGCCCAGACTGCTAGCTGCAGGCAGACAGGGTCGAAGCCTGCCTGAAGGAACGGGGTAGGTTTTTAGTCAGTAAGAGTCTGACACTATTTCCCGCCGAAGGGCGGGATTTGTCATTGGATGATTTTACCTACCATAAAAAAAAACACCCGTGCGTGAAATAAAAATCGAACAATAATAAATACGAGTATCATTATTTAGCACAGAGAGAGTAAACAAAATTGTTTACCCTTTCTGTACGTCACCGCGGGGTGCCAACTGAAACCAAATTTTCTTTCTTTTCTTTCTTTTCTTTCTTTTCTTTCTTTTCTTTCTTTTCTTTCTTTTCTTTCTTTTCTTTCTTTTCTTTCTTTTCTTTCTTTTCTTTCTTTTCTTTCTTTTCTTTCTTTTCTTTCTTTTCTTTCTTTTCTTTCTTTTCTTTCTTTTCTTTCTTTTCTTTCTTTTCTTTCTTTTCTTTCTTTTCTTTCTTTTCTTTCTTTCTTTCTTTTCTTTCTTTCTTTCTTTTCTTTCTTTTCTTTATTTCTTTCTTTCTTTTCTTTCTTTCTTTCTATTCTTTTCATTCATTGTTCAGAGCTAACCTTCTGTATTTGTCTTTTCTGTGCCTCAGTTCAGATTGCCCCGATAGATAACGTGAATGGCGACATCACACCGGATTATAATGACCGATGGCGCTCTGTCCTTATCCCAGTAATTTATTTCGGTCAGGATTATTAGGAATCCGCGTTCCGGAATGTGGAACAATTCGACGTTTTCTATTTTGGGATTTAGATTTAATGATTACGGAGATGTGTTTGTAGGGTTTTTTTATGGTAGAAAAAATCATCCAATAACAAATCCTGCCCTTGGGTGGAGCGAGAGATAGTGTCAGACTCTTACTGACTAAAAAACCTACCCCGTTCCTTCGTTGCCTATCTTACCGAGACCGAGCCTTCTTTTCAGAAAGCGGCCCTTGGCCCCAGTAGGCTTCGACCCTGCCTGCCTGCATCTAGCAGGCTGGACCTCTACGGTTTGCTGACAGCTCCTTGAGGCTCGCGGAATCAGTACGACGTCGACGATTTGGGCTCGGTCCGGTCGGTTACCGTGTCTTTTTGTCTATACAATGGCAATGTATGGGTTCTATTCAAGAACAGATTTATGACTTGTTATGTGTGTTGCAAAAGGTGTCAATATAGTTTTGATATTCAAAATTTTGATACTGCAGTTGCAAATGGAAGGCTTAGATGAAAGAAGAAGAAGTAGAAGAAGAAGTCAGGATTCAATAACCGGTGATAAAAGGGAATAATTTAAATGTAAGGAATATGATTGTTAGGCTTGTGGTATGAAGCATTCTATCTGTACCAATAGAAAAAAGATTTATTTTAGTTGAAACGATTGGGCAGTAATCCATTTACTCGAAATTTATTTATAATTCCTAGCGCATACAACGGAGTTACGATTACTACCAAGAACTGGCTCGAACATTTGGATTATTATATTATTAAACTTAAGAGCTATGCCTTTGACTGTGCAGCAATTTCCACTATTACTTGCCAACTTCAAAGCTTCCTTATACATCAAGACTTTTGCTAACTCTCTCTTTTGGGTTAAAATATGAATGATTAAGTTAAGTGCTATGCAGTGAACATTGCTTTTATCTTTCCTTAATCTTTTGACTTTTGATAGTTTGTCTTTCATTTTCTTGTAGTTTATAAGTTTCTCTTATAGCAGGTTCACCTCCGTGAAATAACCTAGTTCTCCAAATTTTCTGGAATAAAAAAAAATGTATTTCTTAAGTCAGGCCAGGCCCAATGTGATATTTTAGTTCTCTTATTTTATAATTTAAATACTGTTTTTAATAGTGCCACTGTTTGGATTGGTACTAATATAGTGTATACGGAATAAAAGATCCCAAAATTACATTCAGGAGAAAGTAATAGAATCGGCAGATTTTTCAAAAGAGTCCTCGTAACTCTGGCAAGAGAAATCATTTTATGATTTCCTTCCTAAAAAAGAAAATAGCTTCTACAAACTCAAACCAACAATTTTACTGTAATAACTGTTTCAATCCGCACTGCGCCCTCGTGGTGGATTACGGCCCATTCCCTCACCTAGAGAGGAGGCCTGTGTCCCAGCAGTGAGAACATTAAAAGGCTGATGATGATGATGAACTGTTTCAATGGTTCAAATTTTTGGTTTTTACTTCTAACTAAAAACTAATTCTAGAGGCGCTAAAAAAGTATAACGTTTTCAGCAATAACGATTGTCAGAAAATTTGAAATGTATGTGATTGATATGAACAACCGAAATATCAAAGTCAATTCCTTATTGGTTGTCATTTCCTAAGCCTTCAGGCTTGTCAAACAGTAAAAATCTTTTTTTAGAGTCTGTGTTATATTCAGAGGTCAGAGTAGGTAGATTGATTTTATATACTTGCGTCAAGATATTATAATGTGGACGTGCCATTTTATCCATAATGTCCGGAAAGTACCGGAAAAAGCTCCGGGATTGCAATTATGGACTAAAATAAAATAAAGCGTCATACTGTCAAGCGTCATTCCTAATTCAACAGTAAAGAACAAAATACGGTGTAACTATTCCAAGGTATTTTTGTATAAAATAAAATACTGATTTCTTTCACCATTAGCTAACACTGGCAACGTAGATTGATATTATTAATACGTTTTTCACCTTAAACACAAATTCGTGCTAATTTCAAAATTCCGGAACAAATATCACAATAAATATGAAGTTCCGGTATTTTGGAGGCATATCCATATTATCCTCTACGTTTGACGTCAACGACCTTAAATCAATCTATCTTCTCCAACCTCTGGTTATATTCGATAAGATTTTTTTTTATTTTTTTTTATGTCGCTTTGTTTGAACATAAAAAAGTAACCAAACGCGAAAAATATTGATATTTCCTCGTCCATTACGAAACAAAAAAATCTTCAACGATCCTGTTGCGTCTCATTGAATGCAATTTGTATGAAAGAATTGAGGAAAACAAACTTCTATGGAGATCTGAGACCGTAAGACGGCCTGCCATCATTACTTGTATTGTTATTTTCACCCTCAATATCCTTAGGGACTTGATAAACTGGAATTTTGGTGGAACCAAGATTGCCTTATAAGTTATATCTTTATTATTGTTTTGACTTTAAGATAGCAAAAACATACTTTTGCAGAAATATATAATAATAATTATTGCTGTGTTGAGGTTAGTTGTACTATTATTATTATATCTAGCATATACTGTCCCACTGCTGGGTAAAAGTCTCCTTCCATTCCCAGTCCCAGTCAGTTGCCAGTTTTAAGCCACTTCTTAAGTTACCAATGCTATAGGAAGAAATTTACTTGTAAGTTGTCCCGCCATCTCTTTCTTAGTCCATAGTGTTCAGTTGTGCGATTTCAGGGCATCAGCTTTGTGTTTGAGGCAAGAGTTTCTTGAATTTTCTAAAGAAGGAATATTAGGTTTAATTATGATAAAACATGAAAAAAATAAAGAATCTATTGGTTTAGAGCTTCCTTACGATTATAAAACAAAGTCCCTTGCCATATTTGTCTCTCTTTATGAACACGATAAAATATCAAATATCGCGGTTTCTTCCAATATAAAGATTTATGAAATATTACTAAAAATCTTGAGAATTATCGTGTACAATTCCAAAATGTTAAAACAAAATAAAAACAGAAAGTCGTTCTCAAAACACGAGATACTAATTGAAAAAAAAAACAAGGTTAATAAGAGTAATATCCCATTTTAATATGACTTGACAAATATCAGTATTGCAAATGGCCGCTCTGTCAAAGCGGGCTAAAGGTTTACCTTCAGGAAAATGAACACACATTTAGTGATGCCTCTTTCAGTATTTGCCATGTCGTTTTCCTCAAACGTTTTTAATATAATATTTTTGTTTTTAACCAAGTCGTATATTAAAATTCTTTGAACACATCTCTAGACATAAGAGCTTACTCCATCAAGTGCTTTATCATGCAAGGAAAGGTAAAAATGACTAAAGAGCCAGAAAGATCGCCTTTGCAACGAATCGATTAAGTTAACTCTACTGTATTTAGTCACTAGGCTCAGTACACTAGAATGTCGGCCATCAGAGAAAAGTAAACCATGGAGTGTATCACATAGTGATAATCACGACCACTCTGATAAGAACGTCACGGCAAGGAAGATTTTTCCTTTTGAAGATATATCGTAGGTATCGGAATTGGGTCGTCATTTTACGAGATATGAAAGTTTTATATTATCCGACCCAACGTTCTATGTAGGTTTGAAATAAATTCAGGAGAAGTAATTGTATTACTTTCACTATATATAATGTGCAGACTGACTACAAACACTACATACTGACTTGTATTTAGACTAAAATTTATTATAGTTTTTTCTTTACAAACCTCAAAGTATTTGAAATCATATAAACGTAATTATTATATAAATAATTATCTGATTAATCGAAATAATAAATAAGTTTTGGAAAGAAATATAATAAATTTTGTTTTAAAAAATTTGATATGGAAAAAAATCAATTGTAGAAAAACTCATTGAACAAACTGACATAAAAAAATCTACATCAAGATAAAAATAAATAGTTTAAATGACAACACATTTCGCAATAATTCAACGTTTTCCAGGCTGTGTAAAAAGTACGAATGCCTCCCTTGCGAGTCCTGTCAGTTTTTATCGCGAAATAAACAAGCCGTTCGTAGGCCTACATGGGTGTCCCATTATTTACGACCCGCGTAAAACAATGGCGTCTTATGCTACCACCGAAAGCTTGTTATAATAATAAATTTTCACGGTACAACGATATTTGACATAGAAGTTTTTTGGTATTTTGAGGATATTGTTGTTCGTAGTTTAATATATTTAATGCACAGAATAGGTAAAAACTGTCAAAGAGAAATGATTAAATTCATGAATTCTTAATTTATTACATAACATTATTATAAGATTTTTACTTTGTGATTGTTACTGTTTTTTTTTTTTGGTGGTGGGTAAAGTCATCCAATGACAGCTCCCGCCCTTGGGCGGAGCGGGAGATAGTGTCAGACTCTTACTGACTAAAAACCCACCCTGTTCCTTCGTGGCCTTAGATACCAGGGCCGGGCTTTCCTTTCGGAAGCAAACCCTTGGTGTCAGTATCGTATAAATGTTTTATATATCTATGTTTTAATAATAATATAATATGTTGGTAGACGGACACTTATTATAAATAAATTACGTCTGGATTTATAAACATTAAAATATGAATTCAATTAAGTTCCATCACACAAAAAAAAAGATGTTATCATCATAACCTAAAACTTATGATTTGAAAATATGAATGACCTGTATTTTAATAGAAAAATAGTTATCGTATAGCATATTTTTAGTTAAAGAAGGTTTATTATATGAAAAAAAAAACTACAATATAACTTACTAAGTAAACTTAACGACATGAAAGTAGATAAAAAAATATTTTTTATAACTTTACTGCTGTTGGTTCCGGTTCTCACAGTATGTAAATCAATAATGGTTATTTTTCGGGAAAACAAAATAACCATAGTAAATTATGTTATAGATAACCAACAAAAGAATTTTTTAAAGATGAATTTTTCTACAGGTTGGCTTTTTACTTTCCAATCATCTGCAACAAAGCCCATGATTTTTCCGAACAAAGAATTTGCTGACGATTGGCTTTCTATTCTTTGATCTCAAGCTGCTTAGCTTATTTGAATTTGTGTTCATCGTAATACAAATTCAAATTGCAGTACCTTGTAGAGAGAAGATTCCCATCTCCAGAAACAGAATTCCATTAATTAATTCCACTCGACCTGCACTAACCTAGTTCTGATAAACAACGATCACTACAGCCCACGGGGTCAGAGGTGTACTATCGAACTGTCGACATAGGTCACAGGAGACGGATTGTGATGATCATAAATTGGATAGTGCAACAATGTGGTGTAATTGAACTAAATGTTGTAGTTAATCAACTAGGCCGCAATTTTTTTTTAAATGGGTACTAAAATGTGAAACATAATTATAGTCCTATTTCAAAATTTTTCATTTCGAATTTAAAATATTTAAAAATGTGAAAGATTTAAATATTTTAAATTCGTAAAACTGCATATATTATTTATTTTTATTAGTGAAAGAAACACAATTTTAACTGAAAATAAAAGTATATACAAACGGGTAGAAAACGTACTGAATTTTTACAAACGGGTAGAAATCGACATGGATGAATTTTTTGATACACATTGAAACTCATTGGTTACCAAAAAATTCATCCACGTCGATGTCAATGGGAAAAGTGCTCAGAATGCCGGTTATGCTGCTTTTTAAAACTTCGCCAGAATACTTTGATTTTTGCTTTTCGTTTTCAAGTTATTTTAGCGAATTTTGTACAAAATTTTAAAATATACATAATTCTTAAATATACCCGGCCAGGCGCATTACTTTGTGTAATTTATTTTATCACCACTGCTCTCAAAACGGTGAAGGAAAACATCGTGAGGAAACGGGCATGTCTAAGAACCAAAAATTCGAAAACATGTGACATTCACCAACCCGCACTGGGCCCGCGTGGTGGATTACGGCCCATTCCCTCTCTTTGAGAGAAGGCCTGAGTCCCAGCAGTGGGAACATAAAAAGGCTGATGATGATGATGATGATGAAAAATATATATACCTAATTCTTAAAATCCAAACAGAAACTAATCTTATGATGCTTATCATATTCAATGTAAAATATTACCCAATTACCAAAAAGGCATATGACACAAGTATATTTCATTGCTTTATAAGTATACAAGTTTTACTAGTTTCTACAACAGTTGTGGAAGTAATGCTACAAAAATTATTTCATAAAATATTTCTTCAGTCACCAATTTGTTGGCTCAACCGACTAAGTTTAGAAACTTTTTTATTTTTTTCTAGAAAGCCAGCTGATTTAATGTTCACAGTTTTATTATATGTACATATTCTCTGTGGAGTTTCTAAACATAGTCTTGAGGAATCTTAGATGGCCTCATAAAAAATAAAGTGGTACGCATCACGTAAAAAAGAAAAATGTACTCACGCACATGTGGCTCTAGAAGTAAGTACTTAAGCTACAACCGTCGTGGTAAATGTTTGGTATTTGAGAAATACGCCTATTTGTATGTAAAACTTGAGGAAATATTCGTAAAATATTGTGAACACACTGATAAATTAATTTATGACCTGCCTGCATTTTTTTTATGGTGGGTAAAATCATCAAATGACAAATCCCGCCCTAGGGTGCGATGGGAGATAGTGTCAGACTCTTACCGACTAAAAACCTACCATTTTCTATCCATTGCCTTCGATCCAGGGCTCCGGGGTTCATTTTCACCTAACCCTTGGCCCCAGTAGGCTTCGGCCCTACTGGGCCTTTGACTTTGACATTTTGTTTCGTAATCTATACAAAAACCAGTTGCATCTCGAAGTCAACTACAAAAAGTTTTTATGTGACATTAGTTTGTCCGGCAATTATAGATTCTTACATATTTCAGTCTGATACTGACATAAAAAATTCAACTGCATCAATTGAAGAAATTTACAGTTACTGTTTCTTTTCATTTTCTGTATAAACTATATAACTTAATTCACTTTAAACTTTGGCAAAATAGTAAACATCGTCTTCACTTGGTATTAATAAAAAATAGAATAGAATAGTTTCTTAGAACAATTCTAAAATCAAACTCGAAAATTTAAAAAATGACATTCGACAATCTGCAAAATATTTTCAACTTCACTCATATTTTTTCATGAAATTCAGGATATTTAGTCGGAACGCTCAATCATATGAAAGCTTCCTTCATAATGCTTACAAGAATGCATGCAGCTAAGCGACATCACATAAGGCGAAGAGATGCCTCCAGTACAAGCGAGTACTATATAATACCAGTGCAAGCAAAAGTTCACTGCAGGCACACCTTTGCATGGATGGGTATGAAAGGAACGAGAGTATTTGTATAAGAATGTAGTGCGAGGGGCTGTGCGTTTTGTATTCTCCTGTAAAAAAAAAAACTGGTGAAATGACTTTTTTTTGTCAGAAATGTAATAAGGAACTTCTAGTCAATCTAAGACATCATGCTGCCCAGATACCACATCATTTATTTTGCTATTTATAAATTCATATATCTTAATTGTCTACTAAAATAATATATTATGCATTCGAAAAAAAATCAAATGGTCACATAAATTAACACGTTTGAGTATTAGTGCAAAGAGTTTGAAATACACTTTTTTGTATAGATAAGTAGCAATAACTAGCACGTCTATCGGTAAAAATAAGTGCACCATTTTTATAAATCCTTTGTTTACCCAAAGGAAGTGTATTGCATAGCATCAGCCTTATAATGTTCCCACTGCTGGGGCTCAGACCTTCTCTCTCCACGTGGGCCCAGCGCGGGTTGGTGGATGTCACATGTCTTCGAATTTTAGTTTCTAGGACATGCCGGTTTCCTCACGATGTTTTCCTTCACCTTGCACAAAGTAATGCACCTGGTGCATAAGTAAGTGGATAAGTAAGACAGTGTATACGTAACATTTATTAAAATTTTACTTGGGGTTTCTTTGGAGATGCTCTACAGCAAGCCGTAATTCAGTTGCTTGTTATTTATTTACTTGTCAAGGCACTTAGTTTTATAAAGTATGTATTAATCCAGTATACTGGCTACTATGTTGTGTATGTGGTATGTTGACTGGTCTGTTAGTCTACTGGTTAGTGGCATTGACTGCTAAACTGTAGGTCGAGGCTTCGATTCTCATCCAGGACAAATGTTTATGTGAGCACGATCGTTTGTTCTGTGTCTGGATATATTTCATCTTTAATATGTATGTATTTACAAATATATACAAGTATATTTATCAGCTGTCTAGTACTCATAGCACAAGCTCTGCTTAGTTTGAGACTAGATGGCGTTGAGTGATAATTAAATGTTTAAAATTTTAAAAAAAATCTTAATTTATTAAAAGTTTTAACACACATGAATGTTGACGGTGATCCCCAAACTAGACGTTAGTCTGTATCATGGGGATCAGAGTTGTACATATTCATTATTTATAATTGTGGAATATATTATGTTATAATATATATTATGTTGCGTACAATAGGTAATTGTGAAATGAATTTATAAACAGTAAAATAGATGATGGATTGTCTGGGGAGCATGAAGTCTTTGAAGAGCATGAGTTGAGTCATAATCTTGACTGCTAAGTTCGTAATCAACTTTGACCAAGGATGTAATCGATATTATTTCGGATATGAATACGGATATAGCAATAATATCATAACGGTTTCAGCTATGGAAGTGAAATTATTTTGGATTATTCATCTATTAGTTTCGAAAAATAATGTTTACAATTTGATTTTTATAGGACAAGGAATCGAAAAAGAATGGAATTGGAGGAAGAGGATTTGTAAAAGCAACCAATAAGAAACAATTTGACCTCATTTTCAGATTTCTATTATAATCTAATAATTTGTGTAGCTTACTATATTTAAGTTACTTCAATCAGCCACTCAAGTAGTCCCTAATCGAAATATTTATAGCGGATTCGATTACGGATATTTTTTTATATCACATAATATCGAATAGTTTTAGTTACGGATTTTCGTACGATACGAATGATATTCCAGAGATATAAATGTGATGACACAGGAGAAAAAAAAAAAATCTCATACGGGAGAGCTTTTAAACAATATTTACAACATTATTTTTAGTATATGCGAACCTGAATAGAGTTTGTTCAGAATCAGTAACTGAATTGATTCCAATATTTTTTTACACCGTTATATTTTTTCCCAAACAAATTTAGAAAAAGTCACAATTTGGACACCACCGCACGGCAGTTCATAACGGGCATTACACACCATCAGTAGGCCTGATGACCTGGTGACCATGTGTTTGTGTGGACGACCAAGTAACATAACAAGCTTATAACTTTGTGATTTTTCATTTTATAACTATACCAGTTATAAAATTTTGTACATAGATTCTTTGGATAAAAATAGTAGAACCGTGTTTTGGGTTTCGCATATTATACTAAAAATAAAGTTGATAGGTATTCTTGTTATTTTTTGTATACTTTGCATACTGTTTGATGTAAACTGTATTATTGTGGATTAGCAAAAGTGTTTTCAGAAACCAATTTATATTGTATTATTGATGTTAAATAATATTATTCTAAGAAATTTTGATACGATATATTTTAATTATGTCCAGCACTTAACTCTTGTCAATACTAACGCTAGACAAAATCGAAATAAACGCCTACAAAAGCACTACTCCTTACAAACAGCAAGAGAAATGGCGGCGCAACAATTACAACAAAGTAATACGTAGAAAATTAAGCTCTAAATAACACAAACTATATCCAAGAATCATTCCCACGTAGCACGCAATTGTTTCTCTCGGTACAATTTCATAACAGCCTGGAGAGAACCTTGTTGTAGCTATGTTCTTGCTTTGTTGTTAGTTTCATAGTTGCTATGAGTTTCGGGTTAAGGTTTATAAAGTAACTGTGTTTCGGATGGTGGTAATCCAAGTGGAGTAATTTGTAATTATACAATTTGGAGACGATGCAGACTTTGTAGCTAAAAAACAGTGCAGTATATTTTGTAGAATTAAACGCAAATTGCAAATAGCAAACAAATTTACGGCATAGGTTCGACGCAAACGAGCCACTGTCCACTGCCACTGGTGGTCTGCGCGAGCTACTTTACACACTTTCTCATATATTTTGTATAGACGCGCCGCGCACTTGTAGCCGGTGGCGGCCACTCGCTATAGCAGTGTCTGTGACTCGCCACTTATGGTCGCTACGGGCCACACAAAACGCCAACATTAACCACCGTCGCACTCCCCACTCCCCACTCAGTTGATCGTTAGATGTTCTACGTATCACATGCGTTACCCTGGAGCACAACGCCTCAATGGATGTTGATACATTCATATCGTCCACTGTAAGACCGCGCAACAGGAAGCTGGTTTTAAAATGTAGCGGCTTCCGAACACCGTTGGCTGTTGCTCGCTTCTGACACTGTAATAATTGTGATTGGTGGCCCGTTTGCACCGAGCCATAGTTAATTATTTTTTTGTAATTTCTTTGTTGGTCTCTTTGTAAAAGTGGTTTATATTATGAGTATTACCTGTGAGTGTCATCTGTCGTATGAAATATTAATTTCATTACAATGTCAAAGTATTTTAAAATACTGTTACTAATATATCTGGGTTCATATTATTTAGTATTTATACTTAACCCAGCGGTGTATAAAAAAAAATTAAAGTACACTCAGGTGTTGAAGTACTCTTACACATCGCTGTCATTCGAAAACGTGCTCAGAAGATTGTCAGCATAATTATTGTCTCCGCATTCTCTTCTTAAATTTAGTAATTGATCAAAGGTTTAATAAGTTTTATAAGCTAGGTTATGGTGTAAATTCTTCACTCGTTTCTGAAAAAAATAATTTAACTGACGGTATAAAAAATAACATATGGGAAATAGACCTTAAAAGCCAGCTGTCCATAATAGACAAGCGATTTTATGAATAAGTAATCCTATAGTGTGATAATATTTAGTTGTTCTGCCATATAAATTTAAAGATAAAAATAGAAGGTGAGGGAAGGAGGGTTAGAAATTTCCTACGATCTACGACCCCTACCAAATACATACACATCATCATCATTTCAGCCGAAAGACGTCCTCTGTTGGACATAGGCCTCCCCCAAGTGTCGAACGGTCCTGTACATCTCGCATTAATCTTATCAGAAGACGAAGTGTTGAAATACATACTAAAAAATCCTAAATATCGGCCAAGACGTTTTGGATTATTTTAAGATTTTAATGTATTATAGTTTTTTCTTTACCCTTACTTAAGTTGTTCGCTGACTTTTTCTAAGAATAACTACCATTTCAAAAATAAAGGCATCTTATTCATTCGTAAACTTTGAAACTTCTAAAACTTTTTACTTGTTTCAAATCCCACGTGTTGTGGCAAAATTATTGCCAAAAGGCTATTCTTTGTACTTTTTATCATCCATCAAAATGTTTGTTTGAAGTTCATTCAAGATAAATCCATCAATTTATGTATCATCAGTCATATGTAGTTTTGATTTACAGAGCTTGAATTTATTCACCATTCTTCTATTCTTTTTGCATTCTGGCAGTACTCTTAGTCGCATATATTTATAAAATGTAATTTTAAGTGATACGAACACACTTAAGTTTTGGAACTGTTTAGCCTTTAGAGTGTTTCCCTGGATAAGGTTGTGATAAATCAGAATGAGTAATGATTATTAAATACTTAGAAAACGTGGAATATATATATTTTATTTCTAGAAAAAAAAAATATATATATAGTACGAACAATCGCCAAACTAAGTGGCAATTGGCAGGGAACATTGCTCGCAGAACAGATAAGCCTTACGGCCGAAAGGTTCCAGATTGGCGGCCGCGTACCGGAAGACGCAGCGTTTGAAGGCCTCCTACAAGGTGGACCGATGACCTCGTAAAGGCTGCGGGAATCTGATGGATGCGAGATGCACAGGACCGTTCATTGTGGTGATATTTGGGGGAGGCCTATGACAATGATGGGCGTCTTTGGGTTGAAATGATGATAGAAGACTAACTTCTGCTAGTGGCTTAACTCGTTGGAGGTTTCCACCAAATTTTGAAAAAAAATCCTCGAAATCCTTTCTTATTTGTATAAATCACAAAAGGAAACTCTGAGCAAAATTGCAGCTTTCTAGGTCTTATTGGTTTTTTATATCGTGCGGATTTTATCACGCATGCGAAATAATATTCCAAGCTTGATGATTGTGTTAATCAAAGTTTTAAAAACCGATAAAATATTATATTATTATAAAAATAGCGTATATTAAATTATTATTTATTTATTTATTTAAACTTCATGTACAGTAGTGGTACATAGGCGGAATTAATGCAACAAAGCATTCTTTCACAACCAGTCAACCTTTGGGTTAAAAAAGAAAACACTGTGGTAGGTTTGCACAATAAATAAATAACAAATATTTCAAAATTTTATGTGAAATAAATTAAGTACCATAGAATAGAAATTTTTTGTACAACATCTTTAACCATACCCTATGTTCACAAATAAATATTTTATTATTATTATTATGATTTCCTTTTATTCTTTGTATTTATACATATAAATTACATTTTTAAATATTTTTTTATAGAAGGTAATATATAAAAAAAAAAAAATATATAAAAAATAGTAGCCCACCGGCATCGGGAACAGGGTCCAAGCTACCGGTGGTCAGGGCTCCTGGGAGAGAAACCTCCGGACAATACGCGCCGTGTCCAAGAGTACTGCCTTCTGAATCAGACCCTTGATCCAACTGCCTAACGAGAGCCTCCGCAGGTGTTGGTCGAGGCTCTTGGCTATTAAGCCATTGGCCGTCACGACTATCGGCACAATGACTGCTGTGTCCACTATTATTATTATTATAATAAAATACTTATATTAAGTAAAAACTAATTTTATACTATTATAAATATAAAATTATTACGATTAAGAAAACTTAAAATATGACAATTATGACGAAGACTGAAACTAAGGTTGGGAGGACTTTAAGTAGTAGTTCCGAATTTTTCGCGCTATTTATAACTGCACTGTCCTCCTGCTGGACAAAGGTCTTTTTTCATTCCCTTCCATTGTCAAGATTTGAGCCACTTCTTAAGATACGAATAGACTACCACTTTATACGTTACACTCAGTGTATACATCGAGTGTCTCTGTATTAACACGAGTGTCTCTAATTGCACAGTGTTCATACAGAGACACTCGATGTATACACTGAGTGGACCTACCGTATAAAGTGTCGTAGTATAAACGTACCTTTACCAATTCCTCGGACATCTAAGGCATCCCATCATTGCCTTATTGGTCTGCGACGACGCCGTCCCATAACTTCAGAGCACCAATTTTGTGTATTACAGACCAATGATAAATGCGGCAGATAAGTATGTCCAGCCCAGTTAGGACTGAGCTAGACATTACTACTCTTCTGGACTAAAGCTGGCCAGCCTTCTAAGCAACGTTATTAACATGCAATATATTTAAAAGCTATTTTAAAACTGCAAGCTCAAATTACTACAACCTCTTTACTGTAGAATTTTAAATTAAATTTTAGAACTTTATGAGCACTCATGTACCCATATAACGTTTCGTTGGCGTTTTAAAGCTCGACTAGACTTTAGTCTAGACAAGTTTTAAAAAGGACATAATAATATACTTTAGCTTTTGCTCTGCGACCCTCTAAGGTTCCTTGGTCATTATAACGGAGAAAGGTTTGTAAACCGATTTATTTAAACTAAATACGCGTCTACTCTTAGATCTACAGTTTAGCCATAAAAAATAGCCTTGTCATCTGTCATTTAACCACTTTATACCTCTTTTTTAGATAGGAATCCTTATAACATACTAATAACCACTTCTTGGTGTGTCATTTCTACTCCTCAATAGAGCAGCAATATCTACTTTCGTTTAACTTTTCTATTGACTTTTTATAATTAACTCTTATTTTACCTTGTAAGTGAGAAGTAATATTATTTCTACCAATCCATCATTTTTTTTTTTCATAACCATTACTCTACAAATTAAATAAGTAAATATTTATTTATTCAAACATGATGTACATGATACATCATATGGAAGATAATAATGGAAATACAAATTTTAACATGTTCAGCCGTATATTTTGGCGTACAGGGTGGTAGGAAGAGATGAGAGATTGTACACAAACTACATATGTTAATATTCATCAAAATTACAACATAGAAATGGTGTAGGTAGGTAGTTAATAAATCTTCAACAAGTCAATCTCATTAGTGCCTGTTAACAGTATCTAATTTAGTTATATTTTGTTTTTATTGACGGATATATTTATTTTTATTTTCCTCCTTTTTTTCCAACTCTCCTTTCGAAGGTATGCTGGAAGAGATTTCTTTAGAAATACGCAGCACCTTTGTAGCAATTTTTTTCTGTTTTCTTTTCCTATCTCTTATTTTGGCGTCCCGCAGGGCAGTGTCCTCGGCCCGACGCTCTTTTTGATTTATATTAATGAACTCTGTAAACTTCTTATCAACGGTGCGAGGATACTGTCCTACGCGGATGACACTGCTATTATCTTTTCTGCTAAGACCTGGGACAAAGTTAGACTGGAAGCTGAGAGGGGACTGGCTAGAGTTAGTGATTGGCTATGTGAGAATCTACTGACGCTAAATACCCAAAAAACCAACTACGTCTGCTTCACTAAATACGCAAACTCTCAGCCTGCGCCTGACTTTAATATTAGAATACATTCTTGTCGTACCTCAACCCAATCTACCTGTAGTTGCCCTGTAATTCACAAGGTTAATTCCGTCAAGTACCTTGGTATTATAGTAGATCAAAGGTTAAGCTGGTACCCACACCTCGAACTAACTATAGGGAGGGTAAGAAAACTTATATGGGTTTTCAAATCTCTGAGACATGTTATGAATGCAAAACTATAGAATAAAATCTATATCGCACTGGCCCAAACCGTAATCATATATTGTATCTCGGTGTGGGGAGGAGCAGCTAAGTCGTATTTTATAGATCTAGAGAGGGCACAGAGATCCTTGATTAAGGTCATGTACTGTAAGCCCTACAGGTTCCCTACTGAAACTCTATACGCAAGCTCTAAGCTGCTCTCCGTTAGAAAACTCTACATACTACACATGGTACTAAGATATCACAAAATTGTACCCTTTAGCCATGCCAAGCTTAAAAAAAGACGGTGTGATCTAGTAGCCCCTCCATGCTCAGCACGTTCAATTTTTGCCAGTCGCCAAAATGTAACTCAAGCCCCACGCGTTTATAATAAAGTAAATCGCATACTTAATATCTACCTTATGCAGCTGTCGGTATACTAGACACCGCAGGCGCCGCACCCGTCCACCGGGTGCGGAGGCCATAGAGGCGGAGCTATATGAGGGATACAGAGCTGCAAAGCGCACCCTCCGAGCGGAGATAAAGCGGGCCAAACTCGAGGCCCGCAACGTGTGGCTGGAGTCTCTGAACGTCGATCCGTGGGGACGCCCATACAAAATGGTGATGGAGAAACTCCGCCCATGGGCTCCCCCGCTGACTCAGAGTCTCCGGCCCCAGCTCGTGGAGGGTGTGGTGAGCGCTCTGTTCCCTACGCGAGGGGAGCATACTCCCCCGCCTATGGCTCCGCCACCAGCAGCGGTGTCCGATGCGGACCACGACGGCAACGACGGCAACAACGCTCCAGAGGTGACCGAGGTGGAGATGAGAGTGGCGGTGCGAAGGCTGAGTGCCAAGAACACCGCCCCAGGACCCGATGGCTTGCCTGGAAAAGCCTGGGTCCTGGCCATGGAGGAACTCGGGTCTCGACTGAGAGGGCTCTTCAGCGCATGCATGGAGAGGGGCCAGTTCCCGCTTCGCTGGAAGACGGGGAAACTGGTCCTTATCGCGAAGCCGGGGCGCCCCGCGGACTCTCCGTCCGCGTATCGGCCCATTGTGCTGCTCGACGAGGTGGGCAAGCTCTTTGAAAGAGTAATTGCAGACCGCCTCGTCGTGCATCTGGCACGGAAGGGGCCGGATCTTGCGGACGGCCAGTTCGGATTTCGCAGGAGGCGCTCCACTGTGGACGCCATCATGCGCGTGCGAGCCCTCACGACGGGGGATGCGGTGTCCCGGGGCAGGTGTGTCTTGGCGGTGTCTCTGGACATCGCCAACGCCTTCAACTCCCTGCCCTGGAGTTGCATTGGTAGGGCACTCCGGTACCACCGGGTGCCCGACTACCTCTGTCGGGTGATCGAGGCCTACCTGTCGGACAGGTTCATCATCTACCCCGGTCATCAGGGGGAGCTGAAACGGCGAGAGATGTCGTGCGGTGTTCCGCAGGGATCGGTACTAGGGCCGCCCTTGTGGAACATCGGGTACGACTACGTGCTGCGCGCCGACCTCCCCGACGGGGTCAGCGTGGTCTGTTACGCAGACGACACGCTGGTCCTGGCGCGGGGACGGTCGTACCAGGCGGCGGTCGAACTAGCGACGCGCGGGGTTGCGACAGTCGTGGAGAGGATACAGCAGTTGGGACTCGAGGTGGCATTGCACAAGTCCGAGGCCATGTGTTTTCACGGCCCTCGGAGCGCGCCACCTCCGGGCTCCCAATTAACGGTAGGAGGAGTTCACATCGGCGTCGGGTCGACGATGAAGTACCTGGGACTCGTCCTCGACAGCCGGTGGAACTTCAAGGAGCACTTCCGACGTCTGGCTCCCAGGTTGAATGCGACTGGGGCTGCGCTCAAGCGGCTCCTGCCGAACCTAGGGGGTCCAGACGCCTCCTGCCGGAGGCTCTACGCAGGCATCGTTCGGTCCATGGCCCTTTACGGTGCGCCGGTGTGGGCGCCATCGCTACGGAAGCGAGTGGCGGCCCGGCTAACCGCCTGCCAGAGGGTCATGGCCATCCGGATGATCCGCGGATACCGTACGGTGTCCTGCGAAGCGGCGAGCCTCCTTGCTGGCCTACCACCGTGGGATTTGGAGGCAACAGTCCTTGCACACATGCATGACTTACGCGTGGAGATGCAACGTCGGGGCGAAACTCCGCTGCCGCGACAAGTCGCGGCATGGCGGACAGAGCTCCGGCGGGATCTCATGGTGAAATGGCGAGAGCGATTGTCGCAACCTCGTGCTGGGCACGCCACGATCGAGGCGGTAAGGCCCCTCTTTGAGGCGTGGCTGGAAAGGCCCCACGGCGTCGTCACCTTCCGTTTGGCGCAGGTGCTGACCGAGCACGGCAAGTTCGGTCCGTACCTGTACAAGATTCGTGCGGAGACGACGCCCGGGTGTCGCCACTGTGCGGACCGCCCGGTGGACACGGTGGAGCACACAGTCGAGGTGTGCCCCGCTTGGGAAGAGCAGCGCCGTGTCCTCGTGGGGGCGATCGGCGGCGATCTCTCGCGCCGGGGCTTGGTTCAAGCCATGCTCCGGAGCGAGGAGGAGTGGCAGGCGGTCGCCTCCTTCTGCGAAGCAGTAATGCTAGTAAAGGAGGAGGCCGACCGCCTTAGGCAAAGGCGGACACGCCGCCGCCGCCGCCGGGTTTCCGATCCCAATTTCCGGCCACCGTAGGCGCGGGCTCGCGGACGGTGGGCAATGGGTAGCTCGCTGTCCGTCCGTCCGGTAACAGACCGGTCCGAGCTCAGGTCGTCTACGGCGCGCACCGTTCCCGCGCGCCTCAAGGAGTTGTCAGCATACTGTAGGGGTCCAGCAGGGCCGAAGCCTACTGGGGCCAAAGGTTATGTGAGACTGTCACCAAAGGCCCCAGGATAAAGGCAAGGAATGGAAAGGTAGGTTTTTTTAGTCAGTAAAAGTCTGACACTGTTTCCCGCCCCACCCAAGGGCGGGATTCGTCATTGGATGATTTTTACCTACCACAAAAAAAAAAAAAAAAAAAAACCTTATGCAGCTGTATGAGTGTAAGAAGACATTGACGGAATGGCTCTTCACACTTAATTATGATGCCGTGGAAGACATTTTGGTGACTCTAGGTTGAATTTCATGCATACAGACACACACACAAAAACACACACTCCAACACACACACACACACACACTCCAACACACACACACACACACACACACACACTCCAGCGCATCTCTACACTCATTCACGCATACACACGCCCACTCACACACACACCCACTCATACACACACACATACACACAAAATATACATTCACACACTCATAAACACACGAATAAACACAAATTTATACAAACACACTCTAGTTTTTCACACACTGCCATAAACACGCTTTTCACTTCTCTTTTATTGGTTTACTGGTTTTATAAAAAAAATGTGTAACTTATACCAAATTAGCACAACGAATCAATTGTAAAGATCTCGAATCGAGAAAGAGCGAGGTTTATCCCATCACAAGTATCTTCGGATTACTTTCTGGGAAGCCCCGGCAACTTAATTATACAATTAAGTTGCCGGGGAATGATTTAAGACAATAAACACATTTTTTTTTTATGTGCGTACACATATCGTTAAATAAAATACATAAATAAATTAGTTAATAAAATAAATAAATTACTAGTCAATGAAAATATAATTTAGATATAATTTCTGTCCTTATAATTTCAATTCAAACTATTAATGATATCAAAATGCAATTTTTGCAAAAATAAAAAAATACATATGATGTCAAAAATACAACAATGTTTTCTCTGCTATACAATAATATACTCTATAAGTGGTTGTTTAATTTACTTTTAAGAACAGATATATTTAATGTATCCATGATTTGAGTAATTTATTTGTTGGAAACTATCAATATTCTTTATAAAATTTCATTCAGCGTTTGTGTTTTTACTTTTAAATTAACCTATTTTTTCACGAAAAGTACCTTTATTCACTGTTTTCTAATGATAACAGATTGTGGTTTTGCTATATAATAATAATTATTTATTTATTGCGCAGACAAAATTTTGTCCACAATATTTGTTAGTACACTTATTTCTATGTTAGTACATATGTTTAAAAATATATTTAATAATTCTAGGCGATAACAATACAGAATAATAACATTATCAATAAATTAAAATGGCAAAATTAAAAAGAAATGTCAATGAAACTAAAAGTACCAAAATTGAAACGATAAAATAAATACATATCTATATGACCAATCACACTTAGACAAGCTCGCTCTACTGCTCACTTACTAATTTATCTAAGTTCTTCTGATCCAATGTACAAGCAACCTAAAGGTCGGTTCCACAAAAAACTACCTACTTATTACAAATAGATTTTATCTTGGTCAGTTTTTGCTACCTCGACATTGACTGATGTGTCTTTAAGGGTTCGATAGAAGGTCACATTTTGCTTCGTAGATTTTTTTATGGTCTTGTGTTTTTATTCTTGCTAGAACTAATAGATTTAGGGTCGAAGAGTCTTTAATGTTTTAAAAAAATTTATTCTTTTTCTAGAATAAATTTGGTTTCGTATGTCGTTGAGATCTATGTGGAATTATTGCAACTGATAATTCAGTATATAATATTTTAGATATGGCCTCCCATTGTGTCAGTTTACTTAATATTTTCTTCATCTTTATTTTCTGGAGGCAGAGGAAAAAGAATAATTATTACATGCCTATATGCACGGTTCTAAGAATGGTAATTTTCTATTGAATGGAACTAGTAAGAATCACCACTATTACTCAAACTCAAAATAACTTTATTTCACACAAGGCTACGTGGGCACATTAAAAGCTAGTACATTTTTCTAATTGGTCGTTTCTAATGGAACCAGCAAGAAACTCTATGGCTACTCTTTTAATATTACAATATTTCCATATATAACATTAATAATTATAAGAGGATAGTGTAGACGTGTTAGTATGTTGCATTAAATATCCCATAATCCTATTATGGAGTAATCAATTCTTCACTGGAATCACGTAATAATAAATGTTAATCTACATTCCACGCTAGCGTTTCATTTTCATATTCAAATCCCTCAATAATTAAATTTTATTCCTGGAACGACACAATAACTAAATTGGGTCATAGTGGTACTTGTAATTTATAGGCAATTTACCTGTCAGTGTTATTATGAAAGTACGTAACTGTACATTTCAACATCAAGCGGAACTGAGCACCTAAAGTAAAATACGTTTTAGTTTAGTAAATTATGTAGACATTAATTTATTGTGTACTTACGACAAATAGTCTGATTGCAGTTTAGTTTTAAGTCTATTTCAAATATTATTTATTTTTATTTATTAAGTGAGGAATGAGCATATTAGAGGAAGTTTGAAAGTGGCGCCAGTGACAGAAAAATTTAAGGGGAATTGTTTTTCTTGGTATAGTCATGTAAAGTGGAGAAATGAACTACATGTTACTAAAAGGGTTATGAGTATACATGTTGATGGTTGGAGAGGGAGAGGGAAGCCAAAAAAAAGATGGATGGATTGTGTGAAGAGTGATATGAAAGAGAAGAAAGTTAGTGACCGCATGACGGGTGACAAGGCAGAATGGAAGAAGAAATCGTGCCCAAATAACATGGGAAAAGGGCAGGAAAATGATGATGATTGTGCATACCTACTACAGTGTAGCCTTTTTAAACGCAAAAATTGACTGGTAAATAAAGCCTTGTTGCGTTAAATCCGCTTATCTACTGTAAATAAAGTTTAAATGAATAAATAAACGGACAAAACGATAAGTTTGTAAGCAGCTTACTACAAATACCTCTGTTAATAATGATAAATTAAATTGCTTGCATATTTTGCTTCGTAATCATTCGAATAATTTTTAATAACACTGGATTTAAAATGCACATTTTAATAAGGTGTATTTGTGCAGCTTAGTTTATTAGTGTAATGTAATTCCTAGTCCTCTATACATGAGTAATGTTACTTACACTCAAGGTCGTCTAATAATGTTACACTATTTTTGTTTTTGCTGTAGGAAGGTATTGGTCACTATGAAACTGTATCTTTGGTTTTTAAAAACCTATTTCAAGAATCAGACTCTTACAATGGTTTTTTTTTTTTTTTTTTAACGTAGGTAAAATCATCCAATGGCATATAGTTTTTAGGTCACTTACATTGATAATAAAATTGTCAAGAAAACCTATTGTGAAGACAAAATAAATGACTGAAATTGAAATCCTTACAAGAATTATATTAGCTGACATCCCACACATATAGCTGTTATTAAAAAAAGAAATATATACCTATATTTCTAAAAAAAGAAATATGAATATCTATATTTCTAAAAAAAGAAATATGAATATCTATATTTCTAAAAAAAGAAATATATACCTATATTTCTTTTTTTAATAACTATTAACTTTCACGATATTAAAACCAACCTATGTATAACTATTGACAAGAATATAATTTGTAATAAATATGATACAATTTATAGATGATTCTAAATGTCAAAATAATCAAATATTAACATTTACTTCACTCAAATATGGACGTGCTCTGAATATTTAATTAAATTTGTTATTGCAGACATAAGCCCTATTCAATTGAATCTGTTTGTTGCTTGATGATAAACAAAATATTATTCGAGTATCTAATGAAGTAGGCATACATTCAGGTTAGGTACAAAAAAAAGTAACTTGTCATATTAGCAAGCCATTATCTGGGACACAATATTTTTTCAAAATTTTATATGATAGAGGAAAAGACATTAAAATATAGACTACTAATAGACAGGACATAACGAACAAAATCGTGATCCGATAGTTGTTACCTAGAAGTAGTAAGTCAAGTAGTACAGGCATGCGTACATCACACAAGTGCGCTCCTTTTTGTACCTATTTTATTTTACTTTTAGACTTTTGTTCTTTTATTTTTAATCAAAAAAAAAAAAAAAACAAAAAAAAAACAAAAATCAAAAAAATAGAAAAAATTCAAAAACCAAAAATTCAATTTTTTTTTTCTTTTGTTTTTGATTTCAATTTCATTGATTGTATAATGTTAAGTGGAAGAATGGAATCACCTAACACAAGCAGTTTTTTGCTTAAAAGGTTATCTCCAAATCAAGTTTGTAAAGTTATAAGTAATTGAAATAAACATTTTTTTTAAAGTAGTAGTGTGGACGACTGGACCTAATTTCACTTTATTTTCGTAAATATTTTTCATATTTACTCTGTAATTAATAAGAATTCAATAATTTTCGCAAATAGTTCTATAAAGTAGCATAAAATATATAAATTACTTTAATTAGCATGTTAACTATTGAAAGCTAGCTGACATAGGATGACAGTTTTTATAAGACATTCTTCTGATGTATTGTCTATTGTATCTCTTCAATCTCTTTGGATAGAGCCATTTGGGATAAAAGCATCCAAGGATACCTATCTCGTATAGCCTGCTTCGATGATACGAATCTAAGTAAAAGTGATATTAAATTAATTTTGGAACTCCTTTCGGGAGACCATCGGTCAAATTTGCATTTCCTATATAAAATACTGAAGATCAATTAAACGGTGAGTTGATGACATAAGAAACGTAAAAAAATGACTGGATGAGCAAAAGTAAATATAAAGAAATATGCAAACAGCTGCAGGAGGCTCTTACTCAAAATGAGATTCATACCAGTGAATGTCTCAATAATTTTACCGAATAAAACTATTTTAAGTGAACCTACTGATACTACTAACAACTTTTTAAAATATAAAAAAAAATAAACTATGTTTTCTAGGTAGGAAAATTATCCGATAACATCTCCCGCTCTTGAGCGGAGAGGGATGTCAAACTTTTATAGACTAAAGCCACACCTGTATCCTTCAGTTGCCCTTTGCGGTCTAGGTTTCCCCTTCGAAAATTCTCCGCGGTCCTAGATAGTGCGCATCGGCCTTACTGGGCCCCTACGGTTTGCAGACATCTCTTTGAAGAGCGCGTTCATACATACGCTGTTGATGATTGAGCTCGGTCCGATTAATTACTGGTCTACCGGACGGCAAGCTATCCATCGCGGCTGGTAGTCGGAGTTGGAATCTCGGCGGCTGGGGCGTCAGGCCGTTTGTTCCCTCACGCGTGTGGCCTCCTCCTTCGCTAGCATTACTGCTTCGCAGAAGGAGATTTCCGCCTGCCGCTGCCGGTTGCTTTATTCCTCCTCACTCCGGACCATAGCCTGAACCAGGGCCCGGCGCGAAAGGTCGCTGCCGCTGATTGTCTCCACGAGGACCCAGCGGTGCTCTGAAACAAAGCATTCAGGCGTTATTATACTTTTTTTTTTTTAAACATTGCGTTTTTTTTTTCCTTAGATGAAACAACTAGCTTTGACTCTCGGCGACAATTCCACCTTGCTGGCAATGATAAACTATCTACACTCGTATGAAAATGTATGTTCCAACCTGTCACTCTACATTCAGTTCGTGATTCTTAAAACTATCTTAGTTAAATTTTTGTTGTTTTTTTTAAGTTTAAGTGACTATTTTTTATATGTGCATGTAGAATTTACATCTAGTAGGTATCAATCAGATATATTGCATTGCGTTTTTTTTAGTATGTGTGATTGTACATCAGTTTTGTGAATTATAATAAAAAAAAAATCTTAATGATTTAATAAAGAGAGAGAAAAGAAAAAACATGTGCAAAAACAACTGCAAAAAAACTCAAAGCATCAGCTAATTTTACATGACTTACCCCATCACTTTTCTGTTACGTCGTTCATCATCTAGATAGTCTTTTACTTCAGTTGTTTATCAGAAAGTGATGTTTTATATGCCGACTACTTTTTCCAGGACATCGGCGCCAGCTTCACGAAAAAGTACTGATCATCATTAATTTCTTTTCACTCATTAAGCAGTAATTCCGTATTTATTTATCGCATTTGTATAAGAAAATAGGAGACTTATTTTTCCGCCATATAAACTCCCTAATTACATTCGCACCACAGCTTGTAAGAATATGTGGACAACATTACTCGGAAGAAATTGATTGTAAGAAACAACTGTTCTTTGTTATTGTATCGGAACAGCCGTGGGACATAATAAGGAAAAAAGAAAAGGAATTTACGTAATGTTTCCGAGAAGAATTACTGTATTAAAAAAATTTGCACGTTTCTTTTTAACGTTTTTCCTTGAAAAGATTAAAAAGAGTAATGATGTAATAGCTTCCCACTATCACTCTCTTTGTTGTATAAAAAGTAATCATGCTAATCTGTATGAGTATATTTAAAAAAGAATCTTATTTACCTCGGTCACGTGATTACGCGAAACGGCTAGATTTATTTTGTCAATTTTTATTTATTTATTTTTTTCACAAAATTCACAGCTCTTTTACAAATTTTACTTAATGATAAGCTATTGTTACAGACAATTAGGGATTTACAATTTATTATCCAATCATCTATGCATCACAAACAAACAGAAAAAGAAATAAAAAGCGCTAGTACCATCTCAGCGTAGTAGTAATATGGTGTGGGTAGTAGTAATACACCCAGTATTGGAGTGAGTGTGAAGAGTTGAAGTGGTGTATAAATTACTGTTACCAACTACTATTATCAATTATCAATCGTAAAGTATTATTGACTAATTCGTCGTATACGGAAATTACCAACAGTCTCCTGAAAGTATGTTTTTTGATATTACATATATCGAGATGAGAGAATTTCTGATTAAAGTTTCTCAATATCCTACCAATGACAGAATTTTGAGCGTAGTTAGTCCTACTGTTCGGTACATCAAAATTTTTATTTATTGTGTTTGTTATTATAAGAAGAAAATTCGTGAGGAAAAAAATAAGGAAATTGTAAATGTGCAAGTAATCGGAAAGTTTTAGAACACTACGTGTCTCCGCACACGGCCGTCAAAAAATCACCGCCTCAAAAAAAAGCCGCCACAAAAAGACACCGCTACAAAAAGAAGCCTCTTCTAGCTTATTTGTGTTTTGTTTCTTTAGCGCTTTTTTGTAGCGGCTTTTTTTTGTGGCCCATATGCGGCAACACTTAGACGTCTAAATAAACTTCACGATTTTGACAGTTAGATTCAGTTAAGTGTTAGGTTTCAATCCGTAATCAGATTATTGAGTCGGTTTTTTATAATTAAGATTTTTATTTGATTTATTTTGTCTTACCTCAACGGCACGTGTAAGTTTTGCCGTATCAGCTAGTATATAATGTGCATAAGTGATTGGGTGTGTATGTTTGTTCAGTTTGTTGTTCTTTTACAACTGTTTTTGTCTATGAATGGCAGCCGGAACCAGTAGCTGAACGTGCAAAGCACGAAGAGGTCTTAGTTTGTTAAGATGGTCACCCATCCATAGACTGACCTCAGCAAGTGCTGCTTAACCTTGAAAGTCAACCAGTGTGGCTGTTATTATTTCTAAGTCTATAGTATAATAAGCATAATCAGCCTTATAATGTTTCTATTGCTGGGACGCAGGCCTCTTTAAGAGAGGGAATGGACCACAACCTAACACACATGCTCAATACTAATTACTAATTTGGTGGATGTCACGTATCTTTTTGATTCTAGGACATGCTGGTTTCCTCACGATGTTTTTCTTCACCGTTTCAAAAGCAGTGGTATTGGAATAAACTACATAAAGTACTTGAACCCGCGACCTACAACTCGTAAATAGAGGCCGTTACCACTGAGGTATTACTGCTGCTAAGCCCTCCTTTTAAACCGAATATAATCTTAAGCCTTAGCATTACCTTTGATGCCAATTTCAAAAAGTGCATCATTATCAGGGAAAACTCAACGAACGAACCTTATAGCCTCCCTTAACTAGAGATAGCGTAAAACTAAAGCTGCCAACCCAAAGATAACCAAAAAGCGATTCAAACTCACATTACAAACTTCTGCACTCATCGCTTAATAATCCTCTCAAGAATCGAACTGAAAATATCATCATTACGGAACCAAAGTGCTACCTTTGTAATTTGCCCGTTCAGTGGCTGTTTCGCTTTTTATTAAGTCTCCAGCCAACTTTAATTGGTAACATAGTACTCGTAGGATCACGTAAAACTAGCGATTTAGCGCAGCGTGTGCAATTTTCAACATTTGCTAGAAAGTATTAATGCAGATGGCGATTTAAAATTATTGGTTTTTGAAAATGGTACAGGCAAGTTTAGTGTATGATATCGTGTTATTAGCGGGAAAATATTACATTATCCCAAGAGAGGGAACCGATCACTTTCCGATTTTTTTTGTTCGACTTCCATTTGACCGAAAACTATTGACCGACGTCTTTTTTGCTATATGCATTATTTGTGATATTTTAGATCATCGAAGTATCATGTGTGTGCCATTTCTCACAAAAAAAGGGAATGGCAGGACTTGGAGGATAGCGAAACTGATACCTATGAAGCTTGAAATAACTTCAGTATCCCTATCTAAATATAATAATATTTAATATCCCACAACTATCACACAACGCCGTCTAGTCCCAAACTAAGCAGAGCTTGTGTTATGAGTACTAGACAACTGATAAACATACTTATATATTTATAAATGCATACATGTTATAGATAAATTCCACCCAGACACAGAACAAATGATCGTGCTCATCACTCTGTCCTGGGTGGGAATCGAACCCACGACCTCCGGCATAGCAGTCAGGGCCACTAACCACTTGACCAACAAATACAACCTTGTCCATAAGACTGAACGCTTCGTCATCAGCATCATTTCAGCCGAAGACGTCCACTGCTGGACATAGGCCTCCCCCAAGTGTCGCCACAACGAATATGGCAGACCGTTACGTCACGCATCCATCGGATTCTCGCGACTCTCACCATCTCTCTGGGGGCTGCACCTTCCGGTGCACAGTCGACACTCCAGGACCCTTCGACCCTATCGTTTATCTGTTCTGCAAGTAATGTGCCTTTCTCACAGCCACTTAAGTTTGATGATTATTCGGGCCATGTCATCAACCTTGGTTCTCTTGCGCCGATTACGGAAGTAAAATCCAAGCATAGCAATTTTCATTACACTTATAATAAATTAGTATGAGGACCTACTTTTTACTGGGTCTTGCTAGTTCAAAACAACCTATTGTGTGACCCTTACCACCTGTCTGAGACCACCATCTAGGTTCGGCAAATTGTCGCGACAATTTTCTTTTTTCGTGTAATAAAACTTATAGAATTTGTAGGTACAAGAGACGGTGTGTCCTTTCAGTGAAATATAATAGTGTTGTTTACCTGTGTAAGAGGCTGTACACACAATAACTTATTTCTGTGATATAGATATTAGACTTTCTGACACGAATAAAATGTGAAAAGAACTTGTTTTGCTATTCAACTAGGCATTGTTGCCAGTTTCAAATGACAGAGATGTGGAAAAGTATTTAGACGGCAATATGTGACCTATTTTGTTTTTGTATATAGAATATTCTTTTTTTATCGATAACCGATCAGTACATAAAAGTGTGAAGGAGGCTTTTAGGGTCGTGATGGCTCAGTGATTATAGCACCCGCCTCTCATGCGTAAGGTTGTGGGTTCGAAACCGGATCAATGTAATTTTTTAGAGTTCAGTACCCTAAAAGGAAAAAAAAAACGGAACCCTTATAGGATCACTTTGTTGCCCGTCTGTCTGTCAAGACCCTTTATCTCAAGAATGTGTAGTATCCAGTTGAAATTAAAACCATAACTTGAGTAAATAATAAATAATTTTAATTTTGTTAGGTATGGGCTGCAGTCCCTTGAAGCTGTGAAAAAATCAAACTTCTGAGTTTACGTAAAAAAAGATATGGCCGTTTATGTCAAAATAAAAAAAGTACATTTCGACACTCTCAAGGGAATCAAAATTCAAAGGGTAGTTACTGGTTTTCAGTTGGCACCCCGCATATATTTCGGAAATCAGATCCAAGGGCTACCACGAGCTCATCATCATCATAATTATCATCAGCCTTTTAATGTTCCCACTGCTGGGACTCAGGCCTCCTCTCTAAGAGAGGGAATGGGCCGTAATCCACCACGCGGGCTCAGTGTGGGTTGGTGAATGACACATGTCTTCGAATTTTTAGTTCTAGGACGTTTCCTCACGATGTTTTCCACGAGCTCTTAATGCGACCCGTTTGACAACCTAATCTGAACTGTTAAAAAGAGATAGAGATATATGATGTATAGCTTCATCCTTCTCACACACCTAATATTTTAACACATCGTGGTAAGGCCCCCGTACCTTTACAGATTACCTCTTACAAACATGTATTTCCTCTTTATAATATTAGCTTAGATAATGGCGTCACGAGCATTGAATTCGCCAAAATTAAATTGAACTGTTTTTATTTTCTACGCACGATAACGTAAAATAACCCTACAGGCTCGATTTTATTTCATATTTCGGAATTATATGCTTGTGTACGCACGAGTAACCCGTACCCAATATGATGCAAGCTAACAACAGTAGTACCTACTTAGAGCTTCGGGAGCGTTCGTGCGTCTCCGTACACATTCGTAGGTACACACCTCTTCAAATTTTGCGGATTAATTTACCCAGCCCTTTCTCAAAAATGTTGGGCGCCGCTAAGCGGATATATATATATATGAATACCAGTATTTTACTTGGAGTCACTGCATGTCTGAAGTATTAAAGCTACAATAAAGAATACATCTATCTATCTATCTGAGAAACACGATCAACATGGCGAGCAAAATTTAATAAAAATTTCATCAGTTTAGTTTCAGTCACATTTGAATACATTTAATGAGATTTATAATAGAATATAATAAAATTTACTGTACATTATTTATTTTTAAAAACAGTAACAAATTCACTGAACTTACAATCTTTATAATTTTATATTATGAAGATTTTATCGTTAGAGATCTGTGTAATAAATAATGAAGATTATGCCTATATAAATTAATAATATTTAATATATTAATATTTGTTTCATCATTTATGAGATAGATTTGTAGGATTATAACGATAACTATAACCCTTACATAATTTATCTTTTAATTTAAAAAGAATTAATTGGTAGATAATATTATAGCTTATTTAATTAGAAATACACAAATATTATTTTTATTTACAACTTTATTATTATTAGAAAATAATAAATTTATTATTGTTTTATCAATGTCTACCTATAATCACTACATAGTATAAAACAAAGTCGCGTCTCGCTGTCTGTCCCTATGTATGCTTCGATCTTTAAAACTTTTTTCGATTTTTTTAATAGATGAGTGCTTCAAGAGGAAGATTTATATATGGATAATACATGCATAATATACTTAATATCACCATTACACTCATGCGAAGTTGAGACTTGTCGCCAGTAACATTATAAATTAGAAAAATGTGTATTTTAGTTTGTAATGTAAAAACTCAAAACTATTAAACCGATTTCAAAAACTTTTTCACCAGTCACCTGCTACTTAATTACTGTGTAATTTTTTTTTAATTTGTAACCAGCTTCGAAAAGGAAGAGGTTCTATGTTCAGCTGTATGTATTTTATTAATTTATTTTTTATGTATGTTCACCGATATGTCGGTCAATTGTGGACCGCTTTCAAAAATGTTTTGTTTTAATTGAAAGATTATATTTTTGAATTGGTCCCATACAAATATCGTTTTGATCTGATGATCAACTTCGAAGATATAGAACGAAACTCTTAAAAAAATCATAGCAGAACTGTCGTTTTTATATGTATGTTCATCGATATCTCGGTCAATTGTAAACCGATTTTGAATTTTTTTGTTATGGTTAAAAGGTTATTATCCCGAGTTGGTTCCATAGAAATATTGTTTTGATCTGATGATGAACTTCGAAGATATAGAACGGAACTCTTCAAAAAATCATAGAACTGTCGTAACAAGTAAAATTGCTTTGTTTATACATGTAATCGGTAACTGACTGAAGGAAGAAGGGGAGGGGATACATAGAACTGATATGATGATGAAGCCGGAAGGTAGGGAAGAAACGGAATTCTTTAATAAATTCGCGTATTCCAGCCGTGTTTGGTATTAATAGAATTGTCATGATGATTTGATGATGGAACCGACTGGCGGAAGGTATCTATTTAAGTTTGGCTAACGGGTACCCACTATAAGTACTACAACTAAAAAGTGTGAAATAAACACTTTTTACAAAAAAAAAAATACTACACTGAAGTCAGTGTAAAAAGAAAAAGAAAGAAGTCGGCTGTATTTTATTTTTTTACAAGCTTTCTATTAGCTTGCACTGTATGTAACTATGTATGTTCGGCTCAAATCTTGCAACTCAATTTTGAAGCAGATATCTTCAACCGATTGAGCTGAAATTTTACATGCATATGTAAATCGGGTGACAATGCAACAATATGATGACATGGAGCTGATCTGATGATGGAGCTGGAAGGTAGCCATAGGAACTCAGCAATAAAACAATACAACCCCATCGAATTTGGGCTTGCTTGATTAGTACTGACGAGTACTTTGATCCTGTATGATAGCCAGGGTCTGATGATGGAGCCGGAAGGTGGTCACAGGAACTCCGCACTTAAACGACACAACCCCATCGAATTTGGGCCCGTTTAGTTTGTATTGACGAGTACTTTCATCCTATATGGTAGCCAGGGTCTGATGATGAAGCCTGAAGGTGGTCATAGGAACTCCGCAGTTAAACGATACGACCCCATCGAGTTTGAGCTCGTTTGATTAGTATTGATGAGTACTTTGATCATGTATGGTAGCCAGGGTCTGATGATGGAGTCGGAAGGTGATCATAGGAACTCCGCAGTTAAACGATACAACCCCATCGAATTTGGGCTCGTTTGATTCGTATTGACGAGTACTTTGATCCTGTATGATAGCCAGGGTCTGAAGATGGAGCCGGAAGGTGATCATAGGAACTCGGCAGTTAAACGATACAACCCAATCGAATTTGGGCTCGTTTGATTCGTATTGATGAGTACTTTCATCCTATATGGTAACCAAGGTCTGAAAATGGAGCTAGAAGGTGGTCACAGGAACTCCGCACTTAAACGACACAACCCCATCAAATTTGGGCTCGTTTAGTTTGTATTGACGAGTACTTTCATCCTAAATGGTAGCCGGGGTCTGATGATAGAGTCGTAAGGTGTTCATAGGAACTCCGCAGTTAAACGATACGACCCCATCGAGTTTGAGCTCGTTTGATTAGTATTGACGAGTACTTTGATCATGTATGGTAGCCAGGGTCTGATGATCGAGTCGGAAGGTGGTCATAGGAACTCCGTAGTTAAACGATACAACCCCATCGAATTTGGACTCGTTTGATTCGTATTGACGAGTACTTGGATCCTATATGGTAACCAGGGTCTGATGATGGAGCTGGAAGTTTGCCATAGGAACTCCGCAATTACCAATAACCCTATCGACTTTAGGCTCATTTGATTTGTAATGACGAGTACTTGGATCCTATATGGTAACCAGGGTTTAATGATGGAGCTGGAACGTGGTCATAGGAACTCCGCAGTTAAACGACACAACCCTATCGAAAGTGGGCTCATTTGATTTGTATTGACGAATGCTTGGATCCTATATGGTAACCAGGTTCTGATGATGGAGCTGGAAGGTTACCATAGGAAGTTCGTAAGAAATTGACACAATCCCATCGAGTTTGGGCTCATTTGATTGTTATTGATGAGTACTTGGATCTTATATGGTAACCAGGGTCTGATGATGGAGCTGGAAGGTTGCCATAAGAATTCCGCAATTAAACGATATAACCCTATCGACTTTAGGCTCATTTGATTTGTAATGATGGTACTTGGATCCTATATGGTAACCAGGGTCTGATGATGGAGCTGGAACGTGGTCATAGGAACTCCGCAGTTAAACGACACAACCCCATCGAAATTGAGCTCATTTGATTTGTATTGACTAGTGCTTGGATCCTATATGGTAACCAGATTCTGATGATGGAGCTGGAAGGTTACCATAGGAACTTCGTAAGAAATCGACACAATCCCATCGAGTTTGGGCTCATTTGATTTTTATTGATGAGTACTTGGATCTTATATGGTAACCAGGGTCTGATGATGGAGCTGGATGGTTGCCATAAGAACTCCGCAATTAAACGATATAACCCCATCGACTTTAGGCTGATTTGGTTTTTAATGACGAGTATTTGGATCCTATATGGTAACCAGGGTCTGATGATGGAGCTGTATCGTGGTCATTGGAACTCCGCAGTTAAACGACACAACCCCATCAATCGTACTAGTTAGTTTTAATACACTCCTACAAAATAGGTACCAATTGAAAGGGCTTGCAGAGAGTAACATGAAAAATAAAGTGACATTACTCTAAATCCAATATTTTCCTTTTTCTCAGTCAAACTCTTGGTGGAGTGGTAGTGTTAATGGATCGTCTGGTAGGTTGGTTGCGGCTTTTGCGAGACTTCTCCATCTCTCTCTATTCATTTTATTCGTATACATTCAATGAGGGAACACTTCGAAGATGATTTAGTGAGGTCTGTCCATCTGGTAGGCGATTGGCCGCAAGAACGTAGGCCCTCTACCACTAAACGTTCCAAAGAGCTTTCATTGCCTATGATATATCCAAACATCTTAAAAATTCGCTGTTGCACAATCGGCAAAAGTTTTTGTTTTAGTGCAAAGCTCTTTAAGAATGGAAACGTTTGTACGATGAGCAGTCTGTTTTATCCTCAGTAGACGCCTCCAGCGTCACATTTCAAAAGCGTCAATCTTTTTACGGTGCTTGAATCTTCTCCGCATTTCCCAGTATTTTTGATTGTGGATCCCAGGTAGATAAACTCTGGACAACTTCGTCTTACGATCCACCACCATCATTTTTGTTTCATAAATCCAACCTGGTAGACTTTTTAAGAAGTCGCCTCCTTCTGCGAAGCAGTAATGCTAGCAATGGAGGATGCCGACCGCATCAGGCAACGGCGCTCACGCCGCAGCCGCCGCCGTAATTCCGAATAAGGTATAACTAAAAAGTAAAAAATAAATTACAAATAAAAAAACTTTTTTAAAAACAAGCTTTCAATTAAATGGGCTAAAAAGGAGAAAATAAGTTTTTCCTTTATAACTTTTACTATCAATTTATAACGGCATTACACAATTTATATGATATAAAAGCTTGTCGCGAGATTAAACTGTGTAAATACACAGCTAAATAACTTCATAAATTAAATAAGTTAAAAAACTTCATCTATTGATTTTAATATTTTCAAAATCTCGCGACAAGCTTTTATATCATATAAATTGTGTAATGCCGTTATAAATTGATAGTAAAAGTTATAAAGGAAAAACTTATTTTCTCCTTTTTAGCCCATTTAATTGAAAGCTTGTTTTTAAAAAAGTTTTTTTATTTGTAATTTATTTGTAATATGTTTTTTACTTCCATGTGGGCGAAACCACTAAGAAAAGCTAGTTATTTATACAT
The DNA here is from genome assembly GCA_958295575.1 of Leucania comma. NCBI lineage: Eukaryota > Metazoa > Arthropoda > Insecta > Lepidoptera > Noctuidae > Leucania > Leucania comma. The sequence continues at coordinate 4,109,000 of OY282475.1, forward strand.
CAGTTCCTCTCAAATTCAAATTCATGCAAATAGAGTCCGAAATACGTCCAGCCTTCTTCTTAGCTAGAATCGCCTACGCAAAGTACTTGACATGAACTTGTTTTGTCAAAATAATGAGGCTGTTACAAAGGTTACAAAGTGATTGTGGAATAACAAGGCGAAGAATTGTTACAGTGACATAAAATTGGGGCTTCTTATTACTGTTAGTATATTATTGAAAATTACTTTTTTTTGAATCGCCAAACTTAAGTGGCAATGGGTAGGGCACATTGCACGCAGAACAGATGGCCGTTGGAGCCGAAAGGTTCTGGAATGACGACCGCGTACTTGAAGACGCAGCGTTGGAATGCCTCCCTCAAGGTAGACCGATGACCTGGTCAGGGTCGCTGGAGTCTGATGGATGCGAGACGCACAAGACTAATCATTGTGGCGACGCTAGGGGGAGGCCTATGTCCAACAGTAGACGTCTTTCGGCTGAAATGATGATGATGACTTTCTTTTGAGGTTGAAAATCATCTAACCCCGCATTGGGGCGGAACGAAAGGACGTGTCACAGTTTTACTGACTAAAACTACACCTATGATCCTATAGTCGCCCTTTGCGTTCTAGGACCCCGGGTTTTTCTTTCAGGAATTGACTCATGGCCCCAGTAGGCTTCGGCCCTGCTGGGCCCCTACGGTTTAGCTGAAATCTCTTTTAGGTGCGCGTGTAACACTACGCGCTGTCGACGACTCGGTCTCGGTTAAGACGGTTACCGAACGGCGAGCTACCCATAGTTCGTATGGGCACGCCACGACCGAGGCGGTAAGGCCCCTCTTTGAGGCGTGGCTGGAAAGGCCCCACGGCGTCGTCACCTTCCGTTTGGGGCAGGTGCTAACCGAACACGGCAAGTTCGGACCGTACCTGTACAAGATTCATGCGGAGACGACGCCCGGATGTCGCCACTGTGCGGAGCGTCCGGAGGACACGGTGGAGCACACAGTCGAGGTGTGCCTCGCTTGGGTAGAGCATCGCCGTGTCCTTGTGGGGGCGATCGGCGGCAGCGATCTCTTGCGCCGGGGTTTGGTTCAAGCCATGCTCCGGAGCGAGGAGGAGTGGCAGGCGGTCGCCTCCTTCTGCGAAGCAGTAATGCTAGCAAAGGAGGAGGCCGACCGCATCAGGCAACGGCGTACACGCCGCCGCCGCCGCCGGTATTCCGATCTTGATTTCCGGCCACCGTAGGCGCGGGCTCGCGGACGGCGGGCAATGGGTAGCTCGCTGTCCGTCCGTCCGGTAATAGACCGGTCCGAGCTCAAGTCGTTTACGGCGCGCACTGTTCCCGCGCGCCTCAAGGAGTTGTCAGCAAACTGTAGGGGCCCAACAGGGCCGAAGCCTACTGGGGTCAAAGGGTATGTGAAAATGGCACCCGGGGCCCTGGGACCAAGGCGAAGAATGGAACGGGGTAGGTTTTTAGTCAGTAAGAAACTGACACTACTTCCCGCTCCACCCAAGGGCGGGATTAGTCATTGGATGATTTTACCTACCATAAAAAAAAAAACCATAGTTCGTAATTCGCAAGCCCATTTACTATAGAAAATCACTAAGCGGTATATTTGAGTTCTACAAAGGCCACTACACAGTTAAAACGATTACAAAAACAATAAACTCGAATGTTTATTTCAATTAGCAATGTCAATTAGACCATCAAAAGGCACCTTTGAATATAGATATCAAATTGATACTAATGGTAGATACTTAATAAGTTCATCATCATGGTTTATTTATAAAAGACGGAGCGAATAAAAGTTAATGATTTTAGAAAAAATATCTCGCTATTGTATATTGTTATAACATTCTTTCATGTCACTAATTTTGATAGAATTCTGTGATGTTACATATGGCAAATAGAATTATAGATCTATTTTTTAAAATCTTTTATTTTTCGTACCTTTTTACACCTTATTCGTTAATATAAACTTAATACAAAACCATTTTCATGAAAATCAAAAGCTTTTTATCACGATTGAGCCTGATACTGAGTACTTTTAAATGACTATTGCTCACAGTATCGGATTTAGGCATTTACATTTTACACCCACTTGAAAAATCCACCCTGTATAGAGTCAGAGGGTCATGGCAATACGCATGGTGCGAGGGTACCGAACGATTTCCCGCGAGGCGACGACCCTCCTTGCTGGCCAATCGCCTTGGGATCTGGAGGCAACAGTCCTTGCACACATGCACGACAAGCGCATGGAGATGCAACGCCGGGGCGACAAGTCGAGGCATGGCGGACAGAGCTTCAGCGGGATCTCATGGCGAAATGGCGTCAGCGACTATCGCAACCTCGTTCGGGGCGCGCCATAATTGAGGCGATAAGGCCCATCCTTGAGGCGTGGCTGGAAAGACCTCACGGCGTTCTAAATTCCGCACGACGCAGGTGCTTACCGAACACGGAAAGTTCACTAAGTACCTGTTCCGGATTCGTGCGGAGGATTTGCCCGGGTGTTGCCACTGTGCGGAACACCCGGAGGACAAGGTGGAGCACACTGTAGAGGTGTGCCCCGCCTGGGCGGAGCATCGCCGTGTCCTCGTGGGGGCAATCGGCGGCAGCGATCTCTCTCGCCGGGCCTTGGTTCAGGCCATGGTCCGGAGTGAGGAGGGATGGCAGGCGGTCGCCTCCTTCTGCGAAGCAGTAATGCTAGCAAAGGAGGAGGCCAACCGCATCACGCAGAGGCAACGGGGCGCTCACCCCAGCCGCCGCCGGGATTCCGATCCTGATTTCCGGCCATCGTAGGCGCGGGCTTGCGAACGGCGTGCAATGGGTAGCACGCTGTCCGATCGTCCGCTAATCTACCAGACTGAGCCCAAGTCGTCGACGGCGCGATCTGTTCCCGCGCGCCTCAAGGAGCTGTCAGCACACCGAAGAGGCCCAGCCTGCTAACTGCAGGCAGGCAGGTTCGAAGCCTACTGGGGTCATGGATAAACTTCCGAAAGGAATACCCGGACCCGGCACGATACGCTACGAAGGAACGGGGTAGGTTTTTAGTCAGTAAGAGTCTGACACTACTACCCGCTCCGCCCAAGGGAGCCCCGCTCCATTTGTCATTGGATGATTTTACCTACCATAAAAAAACCCTGTATAGAACAGTTTACATCTTGAACCAGATATTGCCAGCTTGGTACTACAGATGAATGTTCTTTATTCAGTTCCTGACACAGTGACAAAAAACAGGCTTAACCTTAGCCAAACGGCTTGACCTGACTTGATGTGCCCTGAATAAAAACAGAATAAAACTTGACCAGTCTAGTGAATAATAATAATGTACTTTTACATAGTCTTTGTAGACACTACTTCGTTTGCCACGAATATCTTTTTTTTATAACTTTTTTCGTATACAAAGCTGTCAAACTTTCGACCAAGAGTCAATAGTTTGTTACAAGCTTGGAACCATCAAACATGATCATATCCCAGTTGTTCTTGTTCAAGCACGAGTCAGATTCACATCACAGATTCGCTCGAACTAGTTTGTAGTACTAAGTTTTCGTAAGTTAGGAGTCAGCTAGATGTATGAGCACACGGGACACACTCACATATGCGTCTGAATATAGTTACATTGATTTCTGTGAATACTGTATTCATATTACTAACTTGTCTTGAACCATTTTAGGACTGGATTACTTGAAAAAATAAAGTAAAGTTGTTAAAGTGATTTTGTAACCTTAAAGGGTGCGAGTTCCTAGTCTCGAAAAGTTTTCTTATTCTATTCTATTCTATTCTATTCTATTCTATTCTATTCTATTCTATTCTATTCTATTCTATTCTATTCTATTCTATTCTATTCTATTCTATTCTATTCTATTCTATTCTATTCTATTCTATTCTATTCTATTCTATTCTATTCTATTCTATTCTATTCTATTCTATTCTATTCTATTCTATTCTATTCTATTCTATTCTATTCTATTCTATTCTATTCTATTCTATTCTATTCTATTCTATTCTATTCTAATCTATTCTAGTCTATTCTATTCTATTCTACTCTATTTTATTTTATTTTATTCTATTCTATTCCATTCTATACGATTCTCGCCAGAGTGGACGAGTGAGAGGTATAGCTTACCTCAAAGGTTTGGTTCGAGAAACTCGTACCGTCTAAATGGGCCTTGATTTCCAAACTAGTGTCTACAAATATTTGCATGTGTACATTTCTGAACAAAATTTTATTTTCATACTTTTCAACTATGTATAATACTGGAATTATATTACTTACTGGTCTTTGAGGAAACTATTTAGGGCAGGACTATCGTGGAAAGAACGAGGTGATAATTTATAGCCTTAATTTCTGAACTATATTTGCATAGGTACATTTCTGAACCAAAATTCCTTGTGACAATTTTCAACTACGTATCACTACTTTGAATTGCAAATACAATCATTGGTAAAAACGAATTATAAAAAAAGAAACAAAGCATCAAATGACCCCGTACACTCATACATAAATGTATTTTTCCTTTCACAAACACATGTAGACATGACATACCCCTACATCGAAGTGGCATATTCGTATCAAACAAGCATAGAGAAACTATGTCGGTACTTCAATGTTAGTTTTAGTTTGTGTCCATATCTCGATTACAATATTGTGTCCAGTAACAGTTCTCTCCAAAACAACAATGTTTTGGCTGCCTTTCTTTGATACGAATTTTATGAGTAAACCTGTGCCAATTCTGACGTCAATATGGGTCAATGTTTCTTTACGAGAACCTTACCAAACCTCTTTTTGTTTTGAAGGTTATTGGTACTATTGAACTGAAGTTTTATTTGTTTTACCTTGACTACATGCATAGAATTTTGCCGTAGTTCACTGAAAGGGTCTAGTGCATTGTGTAGTAGAGTTACTCGGATAATAATAATTGATTGAAACGCAGGAAGGGTGCTACACGAAGTTATTTGGTTGTCTAAAATAATGTATTGTGTTCAGAGCATTCGCTCTCCGAGCTCGGTCAGTAACAAATGTGTACAATTCCAAGGTTTACTTAAATATACACCGTTCAATTCTGGTCGTTTTAATCCCTCAGAGGGTCGATTCGGCACATGAAACCCTATCGATTTGTAAAGATAAAAATGAAAAATAAAATACTTTTTTTAAATCGTATTAATAAACGCAAGTACGAAATTTATTTCTTTAAGTAAACGGGTCAATGTCCTTATAGGAAGTTGTTGGTCGTTGCGCACATACTACCTACAGTTCATTGGCCTCGATCAGCTGACGTTTACTTAAAGAAATCAATTTCGTACATGCGTAAATGAATTCAACTTAAAAAAAAGTTTTTTATTTTTCATTTTTATCTTTACAAATCGATAGGGTTTCATGTGCCTAATCGACCCTCCGCGGGATTAAAACGACCAAAATTTAACGGTGTATATTTATGTAAACCTTGGAATTGTATACATTCGTTACTGACCGAGCTCGGAGAGCGAATGCTCTGAACATAATACATTATTTTAGACAACCAAATATGGGTACAATAATGATGCAACTATTGTCCTATTAATCATGTGACAGACGATGTATGAGTAGGCACAGAATCATTATATTGTATTAGACTAATAAGTAATTTAGTACAATCCTTTTATAAATTGTCTTTACTAAAAATGTATCTAATAGTACTTTTATTATTGTCTGCTAAATAACGCTATCACTAAGCATTTATTCGAACAGCTTTTTTCTTTGTAGTCTTCGCACTACATTCGTATTAAGTATCTAGATTGCCTTGATGATTAAAAAAAAATGGTGGACTAATTTTCAGGTCCCAATAAAGATCATCTTTGATTTTTTTTAGTACCTTATTTTGAAATCATGTATGAATGATACTATTGTTCTGTCTGATGCGGCTTCACAGTTGAATACTATGAGTCCAAACAAGCATTAGGACTAGTTGATTAACAACAATTTGTTCTGTACTGATAGCGTGACCTTTTTTCTAAGCAGGTTATATATACTAAGAGCCCAGAGCTATCTGACATAGATGAAACTTTAGATTTTTCAATAGCATCTCATGTGTTTGCTAATGAAATTTAACTTTGTAATAGTAACCTGAATAACATATTTAAAAATCAGGCATGTAAAAATAAGTGTATTTATTTTTTGTGGAGCTTTAAAACGTCTGACAGGAATTTTGGTCCATGGAAAGTGTCTGACATTTATGCTACTACTTTATATAAAATAAAATATATAAAATATTTTATAAAAGATTTATAAAAATAAAAAGCCATAAAAATTTAAGCTAAGTGACTCTTATTTTTAGTTTCCTTTCTCACCTGGTACCTGCCCAAGGCCCCCAAAGGGAGCCTCCACATGCACACAGGTATTCAAAACACATGATACGCTACTAGGAACCTAAGGTTTCATTCATGTGAAAATAAGTTATGTCAAACAGCTCTGGGATCTTTGGTCTAATAGTTAATTTGAATCGATTTCATTTGAACTACATATACATATACTTGAACTAAGGTGTTCATGACGTTGTAGCATTTTGGATTACAATAAGCTACACAATCGCCATATCAAGATTATAACTACCTAAAATAATATGCATTAACCCAAAGAGATTAAAGAGATACAAAAGAGCGGACATCAGAAAAAATGTCTAAGAAGAACCGTTATCATATGTCAGCTAGCTTCAAAAGGAAATTTATTTCACAAATACACAATTATATACATTATATAAAACTCTAATTAAAACTATATATACACTTAAACCTACTCTTAACTAAAAAATGGCGTCATAAAACTCGTCCGCATCGCTGTCGACTGGAAGTGTGCCCAAAAGGCTGGCGGCATTGCCACGTTGAATGGCAATGCTTAATCTCTGACCGAGGTAAAAGCCAGCCCTTGGGTCACGCGAAGTGTCAACTAAACGTTTGGAGAGATCTTTAAAAAGCGCATGAGCACTCGGTCTCCACGGCCCAAGAGTTTCAACAGCTTTAAATAGTAAACATACGAATTTTGTAATTTATATGTTTTTACGCTATTTTCTAGAACTATTCGCGAAAATTATTGAATTATAATTAATTAAAGAGTAAATACGAAAAATATTTACAAAAATAAACTAAAATAAATTACAATAAAAAAACTTTTTTAAAAACAAGCTTTCAATTAAATGGGCTAAAAATAATAAAATAAACTTTTCCTTTATAACTTTTACTATCAATTTATAACGACATTACACAATTTATATGATACAAAAGCTTGTCGCGAGATTTTGAAAATATTACAATCAATAGATGAAGTTATTTAACTTATTTAATTAATGAAGTTATTTAGCTGTGTATTTACACAGTTAAATCTCGCGACAAGCTTTTATATCATATAAATTGTGTAATGTCGTTATAAATTGATAGTAAAAGTTATAAAGGAAAAGTTTATTTTATTATTTTTAGCCCATTTAATTGAAAGCTTGTTTTTAAAAAAGTTTTTTTATTGTAATTTATTTTTTACTTTTTAGTTATACCTTATTTAAATCACATTTGTATTCTCAGCAAAGCCTCAAATTTGCTACCCATATCATAAGAAAGCATAAGAAACTTAGTCTGCTATCTTTAGAAGTCTGCCAGGTTTTTTTTATGTTGGGTAAAATCATCCAATGACATCCCCCGCCCTTCGGCTTGATTCGGTCTGTTATCGGACTGATAGCGAGCTACCCATCGCCCGCCGTCCGCAAGCCCGCGCCTACGGTGGCAGGAAATCGGGATCGGAATTACGGCGGCGGCTGCGGCGTAAGCGCTGTTGCCTGATGCGGTCGGCCTCCTCCTTGGCTAGCATTACTGCTTCGTAGAAAGAGGCGACCACGTGAGAAGTCTACCAGGTTGGATTTATGAAACCAAAATGATGGTGGTGGATCGTAAGACTAACAATCAATCTAACTTACATGAAATAGCCAATTGCGAAGTTGTCCAGAGTTTATCTACCTGGGATCCACAATCACAAATCCTAGGAAATGCGGAGAAGATTCAAGCACCGTAAAACGATTGACGCTCTTGAAATGTGACACTAACGTTTCCATTCCTAAAGAGCTTTGCATCAAAACAAAAACTTTCGTCGATTGTGCAACAGCGAATTTTTAAGCTGTTTGGATATATGTATCATACGCAATGAAAGCTCTTTGGAACGTTTAGTGGTACAGGAAAGAGTAGATGGCCTACGTCCTCGCGGCCAATCGCCTACCAGATGGACAGACCTCAATAAATCATCTTTAGAGTGTTCCCTCATTGAATGTACACGAAGTGCCATGAATAGAGAGAGATAGAGAAGTCTCACAAAAGCCGCAACCAACCTACCAGAAGACCACTATAACTCCACCAAGAATATCACTGAGAAAAAGGAGAATATTGGATTTAGAGTTATGTCACTTTATTTTTCAAGTTACTCTCTGCAAGCCCCTTCAATTGGTATTTTGTAGGAGTGTATTAAAACTAACTAGCTATTTACTTATGTAAATTTGTATGGAACCCACCGCGCGCGAGTCCAAGTCGCTTATGACCGGTTAGAACTTATTTTATTCGATCCGAAACTCGATGGGATTGTGTCGTTTTATTGTGCAACTCCTATGGCCACCTTCCAGCTCCATCATCAGATCCCGACTGCCATATTGATCAAAGTACTCGTCATTACAAATCTAACGAGACCAAAGACGAGAGGGCTGTGTCGTTTAATTGCGGAGTTCTTCTAGCCACCTCCCAGCTCCATCGTCAGACCCTGGTTACCATATAGGATCCAAGTACTCATCAATATAAATCAAAAGAGCCCGAACTCGATGGGATTGTGTCGATTTATTACGAAGTTTCTATGGTTTTTTTTTAGTAGGTAAAATCATCCAATGACAAATCCCGCCTTTGGGTGGGGCGGGAAATAGTGTCAGACTCTTACTGACTAAAAATCTACCATGTTCTATTCATTGCCTTCGTCTCAGGGCCCCGGGTGACATTTTCACATAACTTTTGGCCCCAGTAGGCTTCGGCCCAGCTGGGCCCCTACAGTTTGCTGAAAACTCCTTGAGGTGCGTGGGAACAGTGCACGCCGTAAACGACTTGCGCCGTTACCGGACGGACGGACAGCGAGCTACCCATTGCCCGCCGTCCATTAGCCCGCGCCTACTGTGGCCGGAAATCGGGATCGGAATCCAGGCGGTGGCGGCGGCGTGTGCGCCGTTGCCTAATGTGGTCGGCCTCCTCGTTTGCTAGCATTACTGCTTCGCAGAAGGAGGCGACCACCTGCCACTCCTCTTCGCTCCGGAGCATGGCCTGAACCAAGCCCCGGCGCGAGAGATCGCCGCCACCGATCGCCGCCACAAGTACACGGCGATTCTCTTTCCAAGCGGGGCACACCTCGACTGTGGGCTCCACCGTGTCTTCCGGGCGCTCCGCACAGTGGCGACACCCGGGCGTCGTCTCCGCACGAATCTTGAACAGGTACTTCGCGAACCGTGTTCGGTTAGTAACTTAAGTTCCTATGGTAACCTTCCAGCTCCATCATCAGAACCTGGTTACCATATAGGATCCAAGCACTCGTCAATACAAATCAAACGAACTCAAATTCGATGGGGTTGTGTCGTTTAACTGCGAAGTTCCAATGACCACGATCCAACTCCATCATCATACCCTGGTTACAATATAAGATTCATGTACTCGTCATTAAAAATCAAACGAGCCCAAATTCGATGGGGTTGTGTCGTTTAACTGCGGAGTTCCTATGACCACCTTCCGACTCCATCATCAGACCCTGGCTACCATACATGATCAAAGTACTCATCATTACAAATCAAATGAGCCTAAAGTCGATGCGGTGATATCTTTTAATTGCGTAGTTCCTATGGCAACCTTCCAGCTCCATCATCAGACCCTGGTTACCATATAGGATCCAAGTACTCGTCAATACGAATCAAAGGAGCCCAAATTCGATGGGGTTGTATCGTTTAACTGCGGAGTTCCTATGACCACCTTCCGACTCCATCATCAGACCCTGGCTACCATACATGATCAAACTACTCGTCAATACTATTCAAACGAGCTCAAACTCGATGGGGTCGTATCGTTTATCTGCGGAGTTCCTATGAACACCTTCCGGCTCCATCATCAGACCCTGGCTACCATATAGGATGAAAGTACTCGTCAATACAAACTAAACGAACCTAAATTTGATGGGTTTTGCCGTTTAAGTGCGGAGTTCCTGTGACCACCTTCCATCTTCATCATCAGACCTTGGTTACCATATAAGATGAAAATACTCGTCAATACGAATTAAACGAGCCCAAATTCGATGGGGTTGTATCGTTTAACTGCGGAGTTCCTATGACCACCTTCCGGCTCCATCATCAGACGCTGGCTATCATACAGAATCAAAGTACTCGTCAATACTAATCAAGCGATACCAAACTCGATGGGGTTGTATTGTTTTACTGCTAAGTTCCTATGGCTACCTTCCAGCTCCATCATCAGATCAGCTCCATGTTATCATAATGTTGCATTGTCACCCGATTTACACATGAATGTAAAATTTCAGCTCACTCGGTTGAAGATATCTGCTTCAAAATCGAGTTGCAAGATTTGAGCCGAACATACATAGTTACATACAGTGCAAGCTAATAGAAAGCTTGTAATTAGGTCCAGTCGTCTACACTAGACTGAGCGACTTACTACTCCTAGGTAACAACTATCGGATCACGATTTTGTTGCGCTATTTCCTGTCTATTGGTAGTCTATATTTAATGTCTTTGCATTATTCCTTCATTTCTATCGCTAAATAATTTTCATTTATCTTTTATAGATAAACAAAATCTAACTTAAAATTCAGAAGTAGATACTAAAGTATTCTGACATAACGATATTCGCTTCAGATATTAAACTTATCTGCAGAGTTAAGAATATAGTAACTAGCCACATTAAATATAGTACTTGCCATCAAAAACGGATAATGGTACTTTTTATGTCTGTCTTGCGTACCACATGCACGAAACGACTTGTTTGAACATACCATGAAACTGTGAATATTCCTGAATTGAATTTATCTTAAGATTTGTGGGTGTTTTAATGTGATGTACATAAAGTTATGAATTTTCCTAATAAAAAAATAATTACATTTACTGACAAGCAACACATACCCTTAATGGGTATGTGTTTTGTGTATAGCATATACCTACAGTTTGAAACAAATGTAACCAATAAAGTAAGTTTAAAAATCAATACACTTACTCGAAAACTCGCTCTTGTCCCTACCGCTTTTAGATAGGTAATTTAGGGTTTTCTTCACTAGTGTGTAAACTTCCCATCCAAACGCACAAAATATTTTGAACCCTGAGTTTCCTGATAGCTGCAACTTGGCCGGCTTGAAATCAATAGTAAATAAATTCTTCTAGAGAAGCGTATTCCATCTTTGACCAAATCATCACTTACTATCAGGTGTGGTAGCAGTCAAAAGTGATCCTATCAAAATCTATCTATATAAAGGGTATTTTAACAAGGACGGGCCGATGTTGAAATTAAATAAAACAAGTTGTATGTTTTTTTTTTTTTATGGTAGGTGAAATCATCCAATGAAAAATCCCGCCCTTGGGCGGAGCGGGAAGTAGTGTCAGACTCTTACTGACTAAAAACCTACCCCGTTCCTTCGTAGCCTATCGTGCCGGGGTCGAGCATTCCTTTCGGAACTAACCCATGACCCCAGTAGGCTTCGACCCTGCCTGCCTGCAGTTAGCAGGCTGGGCCTCTTCGGTGTGCTGACAGCTCCTTGAGGCGCGCGGGAACAGAACGCGCCGTCGACGACTTGGGCTCGGTCCGGTCGGTTACCGGACGATCGGACAGCGTGCTACCCATTGCACGCCGTCCGCAAGCCCGCGCCTACGGTGGCCGGAAATCGGGATCGGAATCCCGGCGGCGGCTGGGGCGAGCGCCCCGTTGCCTCTGCCTGATGCGGTCGGCCTCCTTCTTTGCTAGCATTACTGCTTCGCAGAAGGAGGCGACCGCCTGCCATCCCTCCTCACTACGGACCATGGCCTGAACCAAGGCCCGGCGAGAGAGATCGCTGCCGCCGATCGCCCCCACGAGGACACGGCGATGCTCCGCCCAGGCGGGGCACACCTCTACAGTGTGCTCCACCGTGTCCTCCGGATGTTCCGCACAGTGGCGACACCCGGGCGAATCCTCCGCACGAATCCGGAACAGGTACTTAGCGAACTTTCCGTGTTCGGTAAGCACCTGCGTCGTGCGGAAGTTGAGAACGCCGTGAGGTCTTTCCAGCCACGCCTCAAGGATGGGCCTTATCGCCCCAATTGTGGCGCGCCCCGAACGAGGTTGCGATAGTCGTTGACGCCATTTCGCCATGAGATCCCGCCGGAGCTCTGTCCGCCATGCCTCGACTTGTCGTGGCAGCGGAATTTCGCCCCGGCGTTGCATCTCCATGCGCTTGTCGTGCATGTGTGCAAGGACTGTTGCCTCCAGATCCCACGGCGGTTGGCCAGCAAGGAGGGTCACCGCCTCGCGGGAGATCGTTCGGTACCCTCGCACCATGCGTATTGCCATGACCCTCTGGCACGCATTCAGCTGGGCCCTCGGTTGCTGTTGCAACGTCGGTGCCCACACCGGAGCCCCGTAGAGAGCCATGGACCGAACGATTCCCGCGTAGAGCTTCCGGCAGGAGGCGTCTGGTCCCCTGAGGTTGGGCAGGAGCCGCCCGAGAGCAGCCCCAGTCCGATTCAGTTTGGGAGCCAGACGTCGGAAGTGCTCCTTGAAGTTCCACCAGCTGTCGAGGACGAGTCCCAGGTACTTCATCGTCGACCCGACGCTGATGTGAACCCCTCCTACCGTTAGCTGGGAACGCGGTGGTGGCGCACCCCGAGGGCCGTGGAAGCACATGGCCTCGGACTTGTGCAGTGCCACCTCGAGTCCCAACTGCTGGATCCTGTCAACGACCATCGCAACCCCGCGTGTCGCTAATTCGACCGCCGTCCGGTACGAACCGCCGTCCGGTACGAAAACAAGTTGTATGTGAGATATTAAGGAAATTATTTTTTTATTTGAAAGGCCCATCTATGCCATTATTTATGAAATATGTCATTGGCCCGTACTTCTTAGAAAACTATGGTGGCAAGGCCATTACTGTCAACGGCGAGTGTTACAGATCAATGATTAACAGTTTTTTTGGCCTGAATTGAACGATATGGATGTGCTTTCAGCAAGACGGCATAGGATGTCATAGGATGATAATACGTACTTAAAAAAAAAACCCTAAATGGCGGTTAGAAGTTTATACGGAGAAACCTGATTTCACGCGGGCGAAACGGCTGGCTAGTGAAATATAAAAATATGAGAAAGACTATGATAACATGTAATAAGAATAAAAATGTTGATATCAACTTTACTTTACTTGGCTGGCCTGTTGGTCTAGTGGTTAGTGGCCCTGACTGCTATGCCGGAGGTCGTGGGTTCGATTCCCACCCAGGACAAATGTTTGTGTGATGAGCACGATCATTTGTTCTGTGTCTGGGTGTTATTTATCTATATTTATGTATTTAGAAATATATAAGTATGTTTATCAGCTGTCTGGTACCCATAACACAAGCTCTGCTTAGCTTGGGACTAGACGGTATTGTGTGATAGTTGTGGAAATATATTAATATTATTATTACTTTAATTTGCAATAATAAAACGAAATGAATACTCATGAAAATGTACGTGGCTTTTTATTAATATTCGGCGGCGGCGGTTGATACTACATCACTATTAATACAGAGGCTGTGCAATTGACTTCCGCACTGACGGATAGCGGGATTAATTTCCGCACGAAAAAAAACATCTGTATGGCCTACAGATATTTTTTTGCAAATGTGAAATTGGCAGATGTAAAGGATGGAGGAATAACAATATTTAATTGCAATGCACTAAAGAAGTTCAAATCAGCTTGCTTGTGATATTAATAGCGACTCGCTCCAACTTTACGCGGGTGTTACATTTCTTTGAAATTCTTTCTCGGCGTACCTATTATTATGTACTCGTACATAATAATATACAACATTATTTTTAGTACACGCGAAACCTGAATATAGTTTGTTCAGAGTCAGTAACTGAATCGATTCTAATATTTTTTACACTGTTTTTTTTTTTTTTTTGGTAGGTAAAATCATCCAATGACAAATCCCGCTCTTGGCTGGGGCGGGAAATAAGTGTCAGACTTTTACTGACTAAAAACCTACCTTTCCGTTCCTTGCCTTTGTCCCGGGGCCTGTGGTGACATTCTCACATAACCTTTGGCCCCAGTAGGCTTCGGCCCTGCTGGATCCCTACAGTTTGCTGACAACTCCTTGAGGCGCGCGGGAACAGTGCGCGTCGTAGACGACCTGAGCTCGGACCGGTGTGTTACCGGACGGACGGACAGCGAGCTACCCATTGCCCACCGTCCGCGAGCCCGCGCCTACGGTGGCCGGAAATCGGGATCGGAAACCCGGCGGCGGCGGCGGCGTGTGCGCCTTTGCCTAATGTGGTCGGCCTCCTCCTTTGCTAGCATTACTGCTTCGCAAAAGGAGGCGACCGCCTGCCACTCCTCCTCGCTCCGGAGCATGGCTTGAACCAAGCCCCGGCGCGAGAGATCGCCGCCGATCGCCCCCACGAGGACACGGCGATGCTCTTCCCAAGCGGGGCACACCTCGACTGTGTGCTCCACCGTGCCCACCGGGCGGTCCGCACAGTGGCGACACCCGGGCATCGTCTCCGCACGAATCTTGTACAGGTACGGACCGAACTTGCCGTGTTCGTTTACACTATGTTAGATTTTTTCCCAAGAATATTTAGAAAAGGTCACAATCTGGACACCACCGACACTAAATACAACTCAGCTCACGTTAGGTCATAGCGGGCACTAACCGCCAGCGCACAGCAGCTGGATACGGGAGTAAAACAACCCTTCAATCACCCGGACGGCACCAGACCAGGTAACACAACAAGCTTAATGTAACTTTGTTATTATACCTGATACAGTTATGAATTTACATAGATTCTTTACATAAAAATACTAGATACATGTTTCGGGTTTCGCACTATACTAAAAATATGGTTGTATATTTTCTATACATATAAACCTTCTTCGTGAATATTTGTATCTATTGGTCACAGTATTTGTTAACGAACTTTTCCGAAACACAGGGCGCAATTTTTTTTTTGTGTTTTTGGTATATCTAAGTCATCATGTCAGTCACATGGGTACATCCCCATTTTTCGCTTTATATATATATATATATGATAAAACAACGCTTGCCAGATCTGTTAGTAATATATAAGAACAAGGATTGAGAAACACTCAAATACAAGAACATTTGTCTGTAACTAAACAAAAAAAAAGCAGCACAGCACACATGGACCAGTACTTACGAACACAAAGCGCAAAGAAAACAAAAATTAACAAACCTAACCGAAGCACGCAATGTTTTGCTTCCATCCCGTGTCCCGAAACCACATTAACACACTCCCCTAAAAAAACATATTCAATACAAAAGCATTGGCGTAAAACTACTTTACATCTGCGACCATACATGGGCGGCCCGTGGGGAAATCTGCCCGTAGAGTTGCAAAACTTCGGAATATTATTCATGTAATTTATAATATGGATCATGGCAACTGGCTGGAGTCCTACTCGTTTATAGCCATTTATGAGTGAAGTTAAACTAGTTGACGCTCGAGAGTTCTGCTAATTACGTTCGTGGTATTTTTAGCTATAAGTACGAAGTGCAAAGTTTCTAGAAGTCCGGTTATATTATCCGGTGGGAGTCGTTAAAAAGACGGACAACAGCTTCTAAGTTTATGACCCCTAAAGGAATTTGTGAAGTTCTTTTTTATAAGATTTTCTCTTCCAGTTTAATGTAATTTAGTTGATTATAAGTTTCAATATTGCCTGTATTAGAGTAGCTCTGTGAAACTTTTTTTGTGGCCGATCGCTCATTTGTAATGCATTTATACTAGTTCGCATTTCTGTCACTGACAAGCGTACAAAGATGGATTGATATAAATGTATCTATGATAGTTGTTTGTTTTGTGATACATGATAATATCCCAAAATTCATGTTATATTAGATCGAAATACAAATAGGTGCTTACAGGCAAAGAGATATAATCCTGACATTTACAATGTCATTGCGGGCACAATTAAACAGCGTTCATGTTAACGTTCACTAAAACGGCAGCTTTCAGACAATAAACGCCTACACATTTTCATTACACTTTACTTACCTCATTAGTTTTATTACTAGCCATTTTCTAGGCACTATGACGTCACCAAATAGGGATAATGGCGGACCCTCTTTTAGCGCTTGGCAATTTTTACGCAAAAATATTTCTTTGAAAGTCATAGCCTCTTAACTTGCCAAGTTTGGAACTTTCAAAGGCTTTTGAGATGTTTTAACAATCACGGTTTACAGACAATTGTCCGGAAACTTTTGTTTTTTGTAAGTGAGATGAATTTTAAGTGGTAAATAAAAGGTATTTTTAAACTTCCATAGACCTGAACTGCTTTTGAAATGAATATAGGAAATCTAATTGATTGGAGAATTGTAGCGCTAATTTTTATTATAAAAATCACGTTTCAAAATACATTTTCTAAAGGTAGGCCTTGTAATGTTATTAAGGTCATAATTATATTTGTGAGTCAATGAAGTGGAAAATTTCGTCACCGAACAACACAGTCACAATAGGTACTTTATAATAACGTACATCAAATACAAAATCACAAGAGCTTTTATGTAACTTATTTGTCATAGCAACTGCCAATTTTCTCTTTGACATCAAATGTGGCCTTTCTCATAATTTTCCTCTCAACCCAAAATAGGATCAACTCATTTCAAAATCAGTAAGTTGGGTTGTATCAAAACCTTGCATATTATGCCGAATTTTTGTAAAAAAATATCCTCCCACATCGGCTTTCGTAAAGTTTTTGCGCTATTGTTGCGGAACTCTAATGTGAGAAACAAAATTTCAACTTTGGTTTATAAAACTCCAAAGACATTAAATTAGATTATCAGTAGACAGGACATATCGAATAAAATCGTGATCCGATAGTTGTTATCGAGTAGTAAGTAATTTCAGTTTATGTTCTTAAATATTTTACTTATTTACTCTGTAATTAAATAAAATTCTAAAATAGCGTAAAAACATATAAATTACAAATTTAATTCGCGTGTTTACTATTGAAAGCTAGCTGGTATAGAATGACAGTTTTTCCTGAGACATTTCTTCTGATGTCCGCTCTATTGTAAAACTCCCATGTGTTGGCTCTCTCATTACTGCTATCTTCAGTTTTAATACCAGTAAGCAGCTGATGTTATGTGGTATTAGTTTATTTTATGCGTCATTAAGAAATCGCTCAAAATGATTGTTCGACAGACTTACGGTGGCCCTAGAACACAAAAGTCACTTAGCGGAATACCGGTTAGGTAGTCAAAAACTGATACATCTTGTTTCTAACAAAGCGGAGGGCAAATGTACCGACTTGGATTTATTCACGGTGGACATCCCATCCATACATACAAAGTGTTTTGAGAACACATTTTATTGTGCGTACAAGTTAGGAGTGGAATTCCCGTCCGGCTACAACTTAGGGATCTTTAAATCAAGAGTGAATAGTTGCTTCTAGGCAAGCGTACTCCATCGTCGGCCACATCATCGCTTACCATCAGGTGACATAGTGGTCAAACGCAGGCAAAAAAAATAAATAAGAAGTAATCATATTTCACAAAACCGTTTTATCACATTCTTTTTTTTTTTGGGTGAGAAGTCATCAAATAAATTCTTGCTTTTCCCAAAGCGACAAGTTATTCGATGACTTTCTATCTCAAAAACGGGTGGTGTTTCACGCGCAACTTAGGGATATGTCAGCCGATGCCTGCTAGGGCCATGCCATTGGTTTTTTTTTATGGCATTGGTTCTGAAAAGGATATCCTGGAATGTAAAAGGCAACTGAAAAAATATAGGCGTGATAACAGCCCTCTTGCTCCAGATGGCGTGTCAGACCTTCATTGACCTTTGGGCGGGAGAAATCATGAGATGAATTCCTACCACAAAAAGAATGGGATAGTGCTATAAACAGGTTACTTTTTTCTATTCCTCCATATTTGCCTCTGCTAGATGGCTTAAGGTACATCCTTTTTTTACTTGAATTCGACCTAAATAGATATGAAAAACACGAGATTAAAGACACAAAAATGATACTGTCACAAAATTAACAAATCCCCAATTATTTACTCTGGTACATACAAAAACAGGGTGGGTCTAAGGCGTTAATGAAGCCGTTTTACGAGACTCGATTCATTTTCACTTGTCATCGTCTGACGTCACAGCTAAAAACAAACACCCTACAAAAATGAGCGTGAATGTGCTTTTTAATGAACGTTTTGTTCATAACTTTTTCAAGGTTTTCATTGAAATTCCGCTTTATTCAGAAAACAATGAGCACATAGTTTTGTTTAGGAACTTTATTCAATAAGAGAAAATACTCGGAGAATAGCCCTCCGAAAAAAATCTTTAGAAATAAAAGCTGTATTATAAATCGATATTTTAGCTTCAGTACGCATAAAGGTATCAAACCTTTTATTCCTTTTTACATAATACTTTGCTGTTGACAAAATACAAACATATTTTTCAAGACATTACGTTACGTAACGTGAAATATACCTTGACATATCCGGAATGTTATTTTATAAATTATGAACACATCTTTCTGCTCGGGACCGTCAGGGGACTGAAACTGGGGATAATAATTTTTCGTCAGCCTTAAAAGCATCAGCAGGTTAAGTAAATGCTTAAGGCAGCGAGCCAGGACAAATAAGTTACGTAAGGCATTTAAAGGCGCCTCTGGGAGGAGAGTGATAGTGCTGTGCCTATGTAGGATTATATCGATAGTTTTTTTTTTTTTTTTTTGTGGCGTAATATTGTTTTTGTTTGAAACAGAAAAAATGTTTACACAATTTTCGATAGGGAGAAACACTGCAATAAATTTTATTTCGTAAAAATAGTTTGTTTTTGTTTTGCAGAGTATTTACTCTGCTCTGTTATTTCACATGAATTGTCCTCATTCAAATTCGGTTAGCGCGAAAAGCTAATTGACAATAAACTATTCGGTTACGTATATTTGTGATGACAAAAAAATAAAAATAATTGTTCGACTGTTAGCTAAAAATCATATCAAAACTATTTTTTTTTACAAAAAACAAGCCCAAAAACAAAAAAAAAAAATGCATTGATGAAATATAGAATAACATCAGAAATTATTGTTTTGCAAAATCTGTTAATAGTGGATCGTGTATATATACTTTTTTATTTCTATTTATACGTAACAAACGTCTATTTGATCACATTTATTTTGCTACTGAATGCAAAACGATGAAAAGAAGTAATAGAACATAATTATGTATCGTGGTTTATTGCCCATGTATAAATAAATAATTATTGAAGCAATGATTGATTTAATTTCAAAATATTTGATTCTGTCAAATAATAATAATTAATCTGTCCCAAATGAAGAAACTGTTTTCTTATATATATTTTCATCGATATTCATAACCGATACTACGCTGAGCTTAGTCCTACACTACTAAAGGTCCCAACTTATCGGTCGAGTGTGTAACGGAAAAGGCCAGGTAAATAGGTACGTTGAAAATTAAATTACTTCGTGTACAAGTACATAATTTAGTCACTTAGGGGAATTAACGCGAAAAAAAAGATGGTAAGCAATTTGTAAACATGTTAATGTTGTGATGTTGATAGTTTATTTTTTTATTTATGTAGATTTAAAATCAATATATATATAATAATATTAATAATATATTTATGTTATGTTTATGTTTAGTCATATAAGTATTTTATTTTATATTTAACTACATATTATGTATTATTTGATAGTTTAGATTAAGATTTCACACTTTCTTCTTCTCTTGTTTCCTACACACTATTGTCTACATTTCTTATAATTTCCCCTTTAGCAGGTCTACTGTGAGAACTTTCTTTAGAAATAAGCATTACCTTTGTACTATTATTTATTGTGTTGTTTTTCTGTTGTATTGTGTGTACATAAATTGTGAAATAAATACGAGTAAATAAGCACTTAAAAGCGAAAGAACAAAACATCATCATCATCGTCGTCGTTCTTATCACTTGGGAAGTTGGACATGCCATAATTATTGCGGTAAGTCCCCTCTTTGAGGCGTGGCTGGAAAGAACTTTTTTCTGCTGGGTAAAATCATCCAATGACACATAAACTCACACTAATACACTAAAAGTGAAAGTTTGTAAATGTGTTATAGTCAATCCTCGAAGCTCCGGTTCTCCTAGGTTTGACTAGTCAATCATCAGGTTTGACTTGACTAACCTAACCTAGGATAAACTAGTCATTCCGTGAAGAAACTGCATATCGACCTTTGACTATGACATATACAAACTTTCACACATATACGTGTATTCAACATAGTATAGTATTCCACAACTATCACACAACACCGTCTAGTCCCAAGCTAAGCAGAGCTTGTGTTATGGGTACTAGACAACTGATAAATATATTTATATATTTCTAAATACATACATATTATAGATAAATAACACCCAGACACAGAACAAATGATCGTGCTCATCACACAAATATTTATCCTAGGTGGGAATCGAACCCACAACCTCCGGCATAGAAGTCAGGGCCACTAACCAATAGACCAACAGGCCAGTAAAATTTTATAGTAAGATAAATGGTATCTATATTTTTACTCCTTCACGCTCAAATACCTGAACTGATCAGAATACAATTTGGTACAAGGGAAGAACGTGTCCTGAAGTAGCACATGTATCTCTGAGATAATTGTCGACTTCACAACGTCAAGCGGGTTATATAGCTGGCAATAGCTGGTATCACAAAAGATATAGACGTTAATCTTGTACTGATAAGAATAAGTAAATTCTTAATACCTTGAAAAATACACGATGTTGTGGAACAAACATAGAAAAAATTACAAATAGTATCCGACAACGTTTTCATGCTTCATAACGACACTGCTCAAACTGCATCCTTTAAGTGAAAAAGAGCACAAATGTATGCAAACATATCTGGGTAAAAGCCTGAATCATGCAGAGAATATGCTCGCCCCACATTTGAGGAATCCACTCGAAAACTAAAAGTAATAAAAGTACTGTCATGCACAGCTTGCTCCTTCTCCCAGAAAACACATAAGTTAAATTTTATATGAATAAAACTGAAAATATTATGCAGGTGATATATCACTAGGTTTTACCTCGACATCGTTTGACTAAGTATTTTAGACGTTATGTTTTCTTGGTATAGCTGGTCGTAAAAGACTGAAAATTTATTCTTTTACGTGTCGTATCAAGCGGGTAATGAAAGAGATTAGATGGTCGGGATACTAGCGTTTGCCAATTTATGACCTGTTTTTAGCTGTAGTTAAAAGTGCAGCAGCAGAATATTTTTTATTGATACTAAAAACCGAAGATATCTTTAAATTTTCTCTCATTTTCCAGCACGAGCTTTAAAATAATTTTAATTGTGGGAAAAAAAATAGCCACTCTAAACATTGGTAGACTAACTTCTCTATTGCAATAGTGCGTCGGATATTCGCGTGAGCGCATGGACACTCAACTATGAAGTATAATATTTTGCAGTCCATGCGTATTGGATAACCGAACGCAAACAAAAAAAAAAAAAATCATTGTATTTGCTTAATTCAGGCAAAAGATAGCGGACTGACAACGGTTGTGATTGACAAGCCATGAGAAAAAGTAGGTCTTAGCGACTTCTTATTTAAAATAAAAGAAATGGTTGCACAATACCTGGTTAGTCTTTGGTACAACTTGGTACACATAATGGCAGGCTTTTTTGAAGCGCAAAAACAAAATTTCACTTGATTTCGAATTTTGATTGCGGTCACAACTCTTCACATTTCAACCATTTCACTCTATTGAGTTTACGGGATACACATAGAAACATCATTCCATATTTGAGTACGCGGGCAGCTCAGCCTCTTTCACTCGACAGATATGTGTAGGAAAAAGATGGCAATAGGAATTACAACAACCAGCAAAACAGAAATGAATATATCACGTATAGAAACAACGTAACTAAAGTGAATAGTTAAAACAAAATTGCTGTTCCAGAATTGTTTGATGACTTTATTCACACTAAAATTATTCTCAAAGAATTTGAATGTTGATAGCGACGTCCAACCTGTATTTTTGTAAAAATGAACTCCACCCCAACCACACTGTAAATGAAAGCCATCATTTACCCAACCCCAACGCTAAAAAAAAAAAAAAAAAAAAAAAAAAAAAAAAAAAAAAAAAAAAAACCCCAACGCTACCTAAAAATGAAACTCCTAACACGAGCATAAGATGACTTAACATTTAACTTCTTAATAGTCTGAATTGACTGCAATCATTACGATAAGATCTGAACCCGTTCGTAATGTATGAGAGTCCATACGTTCGAACTACAGAGCTCGGAATTGCCACGCTGTGCGAACTACGGCAGTAGGTAAAGACGCGCGCCGTGTATATATATGCGACTGGGTTCTTGCGAACACTATTTTTACCCGACTGCGCCAGAAGGAGGGTTATGTTTTTCGAGAGTATGTATGTATGTATGTATGTATGTATGTAAGTATGTATGTATGTATGTATGTAAGTATAATTGTTTGGCACGCTCTGCAGCCTGAACGGCTCGATGGATTTTAGCTTGAGAGGTGTCGTTAGATTTGTATTTACTGTGAGAGTGACACTGGGTATATCAAAATAAAAAAAAAAACAAAATGGCGGATTTTTAGCGCCAAATTCAAATGTTTGGCACGCTCTGCGACCTGAACGGCTCGATGGATTTTAGTTTGAGAGGTGTCTTTAGATTCGTAATTACTTTGAATGTGATATCGTAATAAAATAAAACTAAAAAAATAAAAAATAAAAAACGGTAATTTAAAAAACTAAAAAACCCGACTGATTTTCTGAGCATTCATGAAAAAGCCCTAAAAAAAGAAAATCTGGCAGTCGGGACCCATTCTAGAAAGTCAGCCGTCTAGTCAATAGATTGGAGTAATCTGCAATGTAATATAGGTATGTGCTCTCAATTCTAGAATGGGTCCCGACTGCCAGATTTTCTTGTTTTAGGGCTTTTTCATGAATGCTCAGAAAAGCAGTCGGGTTTTTTAGTTTTTTAAATTACCGTTTTTTTTTGTATTTTGTAATCGTTTGAAATAAATAAATAATAAATTTATCTGTAATTAATTCATATAATTTGATCCATATTAGCGTGATTATCGTATGGTTTAAAAATTTAGTGCGATATTTTTCTTAAATCAACGAGTCCGATAAACCGTTAAGAATACGGTTTTTTTTTTAAATCCAATTTGTAATTTTTTTTTTTATTAATATCGGACCTGAGACTTTTTTATGTGTTTATCGCTACTCGTCATATTTTCGAATTTAGGCATTCATGATGACTTGAAAAATTTACCCCATATACATAAAATTAAAACGCTGATCAAATATGCCAAATCGATCAGGGTTTCACTTTTTATTTATACAAAGGAAATGTTCATGGTTTGAAAATGTTCGTTATAATCGAAAAATTAAAATTCCCGAGAAATTTTAAACACGGATACAACGAAAAGTAGTTTATTTTATCTCAAAAATTTAATCGGGTAAAAAATTGTCGGGATAACTCTCGCAGTGTTCGCTGAGTACGATTTTCGGCTGCCATAACTAGTCAGAAATGCCACATGCCATCAATTTCTATGAAAGGTTTTGATGTTCGCTGACATTTATGGCTTGTACATAGGTTACTATTTTTTCTACCGACAATCGTTTGTCCTAAATATCATATTTACGATACTTATAGACGACTATGTTTACCTGGGACAGACGTTCCAGTTAGTTAGGTCTAACTTCGAGAAAGAGATCAATCGTCGAATCCGACTCGGCTGGGTGGCGTTCGGGAAGCCACAGTGTCTCAAGACGAAAGTCTATGACCAGTGCGTGTTACAATCGGCCTCATCAGAAGACTTAAAGACACCCAAAGGGCAATGGAATAGGCTATGCTCAGAGTTTCCTTGCGTGATCGAATCAGGAATGAAGATCTCCGAAGGAGAACCAAGGTTACCGATATAGCACTAAGAATTGCCAAACTTAAGTGGCAATGGGTAGGGTACATTGCTTGTAGAACGGATGGCCATTGGGGCCAAAAGGTTCTGGAATGGTGACCACGTACCGGAAGACGTAGCGTTGGAAGGCCTCCTACAAGGTGGACTGATGACTTGGTGAAGGTTGCGGGAATCCGGTGGATGCGAGACCCACAGGACTGTTCATTGTGGCAACATTTGGGATAAAGGCCTGTCTCCAACAGCAGATGTCTTTTGGCTGAAATGATGAAAAAAATGATGATAAACTATTATTTAAACACATTTTATTTTTTACTTTTTTTGCGTGACAGAGTAGATGAAATGTGTTTCAATCATACTTTTTGTGCTGTTCGATTGCTAGTAGGCAAGAACAATGACCCATAGACAGTTTTGACAATGCCCTCTCTAGCAGAGACCACTTAGAGTTCGTAAGCTCTGTGGTCGTTTCGTTTGAACATACTTAAGAGGTTCGATTCGATTCTAGAAACGGAGCTAGCATTCATATTCATTCGTATTTTATCACTTTTTCCTTTACGAGAAAACCGTTTTGGGATATGGAACTCGGTTTTAGTTGAGTAAAATAGCTTTTAGTTCTATTTTTAGTTGAGCACACACTTAAAATAATGACACTTTAAGTTTTTTATCGTGAAGATAGCTCAAGGAGATGCCAGCAAAACTGTGGGAGCCTAGCAGGGCTAAAACCTATTACGGCCAGAGACTTCTGACAAATTTACCCGTGGTCTTAGTCAGGGCAACTGAAGGAATATAGGCGTAGTTTTAGTCAGTAAAAGTTCGACACGCCCTCCCGCACCGCCCTAGAGCGAAAGAAGTCATTAGAAGATATCCTACCTTTAAAAAACCTTCTCCATGATCGAGCTCACTAGCGACGTCCTCAGCTAATATATATACTGTAATTAGATATTATTATATTTTCACTACTAGTTTTTGCCCGCGGCTTTGCTCTCGTCATCTGAATCCTCTCGCATAATTTACCCTACTCTAACCTACTCTACTCTGACAATAATAAATACAACAAAAAAAGAATTAGTAAAATCGGTCCAGCTGTTCACGCGTGATGGCGTGACCAAGGGAAATAGGGATTCATTTATATATTTATAGATTTTACAGACCAACTTTTCATTAAAAAAAAATTTTTCGGGGAAAGAACTACACAGTACGTCAAAACATCAAAATGATCCCCCAAAACCCAAAACTAAGCTCACACAAATAAGATACATAGTTGAAGTATCACCTAGCTTATTGGACGCCCTTTATACTCATCACAAGCCTTCGGGTATCATAAAGAAAATGGCTGACAATATAATATGTGTATAGAATATAATAAGGGCGGGCATCCCATCTTACGTGTAACGTGAGTATCACTTACCTCGATCCCAGCCTTATTCACTCATTAGAACAACAACATTACCGACATACGACCTTCTACACGTGGCTTCGTCTCTAATAAGGTCAAAATAATTTATTTGAAACTTTCGATCAAATATCGGTTGGGTTATGGCTTGTTTCGGTTAAACCTATGAACTTACCTCAGTTTGATTTGGATTGTGGGTAAACTTTGATTATATTAGTAGTTCTATAGGTAGAACTTAGTTTTCCTAATGAATATTATATTAGGTTCTAGTTTAATAGTTGTAGGTATAAAGTCTATCCTGTTAGGGCTGCGAGGACGTTTGGGAGAGTTTTCGTGGTTTTAGGTCTTCGGATAAAATTGTTAAGAAAGAAAAATATTTTATTTGACACATATAGACACACACAATGCAGAAAAAACATGTAGACACTTAAGATAAAAAAGGAATGTTTGTTAAGGATCTCCCCTTAACAATGTTGTCTTATTATTATAGAGTCAGACACTTTCCATGGACCAAAACTTCTGTCAGACGTTTAAAAGCTCCAAAAAAAAAAAACTTTACTCATCTGTATATGTCTGATTTTTAAATATGTGATTCAGGTAATTATTACAAAGTTATATTTAATAAGTCAGACAAATTGAAGTGACCAAACATCCCCTAAACAACCGCTATTAATAATTCTTTCACCATTAGAAAGTTCACTGACTGACATATTTGTAAGTAATATATTTTGTACTTTTACACACTTACTCTAGCGAAACCTAGTAAGATGTATTTCGAGTAAAACGTATTTTCCAATAAATATTTTGACATAATTCAAGATTTAAAGCATTTATTTCAAATAAACCATTTACAGGCACTTTTAAATTTTCAAGACGTGAGCCTGTCAGAAAAACTGATGCTAATTGCACATTACAAAGCATATCTCTATGAAAAAGAATGTGCAAGAAACTCCTTAGATATTCTGTTCAATCATGATATATATTCATTCGGTTACATGTTTCTTGTCACTGCTAATATGTGAAAACAATGTAAACAAAGTAAAATAAAAAACATATTCTGAATATAGAAATTAAAATAAGCCACTGGCAGCTAAGAGATAGCCAATGAAATGAGAATAATGTACCGTAAATTTTTTTGACTCATATAAATTTTACGCCCGCATTACACTGAGGGGTCAGGTGATAGACACAAATATAATGGATCCGACCTACAGCTACTTAAAAATATATATTAATTTATAATAAATATTTTTAACACTTTATGTACAAAAGTACAGAGGCGGACTTAATGCCTTAGGCATTTTCTACCAGTCAACCTTAGGGTGATGGAGAGACAAATAGTGATAGGTGCAATAAAGAGAGAGCAAAGGTGATTTTATATGAATAGATATACAAATGAGCTATAAAATTAATACAATTATATAATATATACACAAATTAATAAACCACATACCAACCAACCAATATCAAAATATAATAATAATATATTATAATATTTTTAATTGTTTTTTTTTTTTAATATTTAAAAATGTAATTTTATGTATATTCAATGAATAAAGAAAATATATAATAATAATAATTATGATATAATCTTGTCCATGCCTACCAACATACAGAGTAAATCTACCTTCATTTTTACAATAAGTATGAATAAGGCAATTTCGGAGAGGCATCGCTTTGATACGCAGGGTAAAGCAGTCACGTTTTTTATCTCATGAATAAGAAAATTGAATACATAATCGTTTTTGACGTACGTTAAAATTATTGCTGTCATTTGCCTTCTATGATAAATGTGACAGATTATTGGGATATTAGGGATTCATTATTATGATTCTTTTATATTTTTGTTTTACATGATCTTAACTATTCGTTATTTTGGATAATTCAAAATGGGTTTGGTAATTTCCAATTGATGAGAAGTTGATTGTGTAATAAGACTACTAACTTTAGTATAAAATAATATATTTATTCCAAATCAACCATTTACAGGCACCCTTGAAGTGTTAAGCAGTCAGTCAATCTGAAAAATTATGCTAATTGCACATTTTAAATCATAGATATAATAATATAATATGTAATATTCCACAACTATCACACAATATCGTCTAGTCCTAAGCTAAGCAGAGCTTGTGTTGAAAATATTGCTAAATACATACATATTATAGATAAATTACACCCAGACACAGAACAAATGATCGTGCTCATCACATAAACATTTGTCCTGGGTGAGAATCGAACCCACGACCTCCGGCATAGCAGTCAGGGCCACTAACCACTAGACCAACAGGTCAGACAGAAGATGCCAAATCTATTGAGAAGATTGTGAAGGAATTACAGCCAAGTTCCGAACGTTTCATTAAACGTGAACGCTTGGGATTGGACACGCCTCCAATTTCTTTTCCATCACAATAACTAATTGAAACGGTCACTTAATTCACTAGAAAAAAAACTATCAGATTTGTTAATAAACTAATAAACTAGTGCGCCTCACCATCAACGATTGCATCACTGCGTATATCAAGTGGGATGGCAGTCAAGCACTTGTTTATAATTATCATTTTTTTTTTTAGTTTCGTGTTCCTTTTTAACGAAGGTGAGCATCGTAATAAGGGCTTTTGCTTCTTTTTTGTTGAAGAGTTTTAATTTTAATAGAGTTATCATGGAAGTTTATAATTTTTAACCATGTATCCAGTAAAGAACGCTAAAATTACGAATATAAGTTACTCCGGTCTTCCTTAAATTTTTTCACTTTTTTTCTTTTTCTTTAGTTGACTTTGAGCTGTATCCTTTATGTAGGAGTCTAATACGTCTCGCCATCTTTTTTTTTTTTTGAGTCTATCCTGGTTCCTAAAGTTTGGAACCCTCTCTGTGGCTATTTTTGCCATTTTATAAACTTGTGGCTTTTTTTTCTGTGTCGTGTCTTGCAGCATGAAAAATATTACATAGCCTGCACGTGTTGCTCTTGAATTTTGCAGTTATTTTTCCTACACATTATGCAATTTGTGTTTTGATGTGGTGTGTATAAATGTCTGTAATTCTAACTCCAAACTCTGAGGATAATTCGTTTTATTGTTCGCTAGCAGATCCCGAGTGCTGACTTTTGACGTTGCATTATGAACCACTTTAGCGCTTTGTAGATGAAGGTAGAGAAGGATATAGGACGCACATAAATCCGTATGAAAAACTTCAGATTATAAAACTCAAGACTGATTACTATGAAACATCATTGAAAAATATATTAACGCTATGTGTATCTACTCCATAATAAACTCATTACAAAAACTTAAAAGTTGAAAAAAAAAAAAACACTATTACTCCGATCTTTATTAGAAATTGCTGCAATAAAAATGGATTTTATGTAGAGTAAAAAAAAAACTGTGAGAGACTAAACCCAACGCAATTTCCTAGCCTTCCTATTTCCTCGAGAAACTCAACTTCAATGTTTACTTCCAATTTAGTTTGTTTGCAATAATTTTTTTCTGCTCTGTTGATAAAGTGCGTTAAACTTTTTGTTTTCTTTCTAATTATATTTGCATAACTAATTTCTACCAGCAGTTTTGCTCATGTGAAAATAGAAAATCCCGAGAGAACATACCCTCAGAATAAAAAGGATTCTAAATGCAATTTGTGGACATTGTCTATCTGTGTGCCAAATTTCATCCAAAATTCCTTCAGTACTTTGAGTGTGAAGCAGACACAAAGGTACATAGACAAACACATAAGAATGTTGCATATGATAGACTTAAAACAAAATAGTTTAGCTCCACTTGTATCAGACATAATCAGAACTCGTCTTTTACTGGAAGAAGAAAAAATATTAAATACCCATTCTGATGAGTTACTAACGGCAGATTTTTCTTTTATTTATTTATTTATTTATTGGCACACCAATAGCATTACATATGGATTAAATTAAGGAAAAATAATATTAAAATCTTTTTAAATAATATTAATGTATGAAAGGAAATCGTTTGTCTTGGTATGGTTATGTGAAGAGGAGGGATGAAACGCATGTTATTATAAGAGTTATGAGTTTACATGTGGATGGATGGAGAGGGGAAGGGAGGCCAAAAAAGAGATGGATAGATTGTGTGAGGAGTGATATGAAAGAAAAGGGAGTTAGTGATAGCGTAACGAGTGACAAGACAGAATGGAAGAAAAAAACGTGTTGCGCCGACTCCAAATAAAACGGGACAAGGGCAGGAAGACGATGATACACTGTTATGTACCTATGCCTATTACAGGTATACATCGCTTACAGTACCTTAGGTATATGACATCAATTACATTATTATGTTCAGAGCTACAAAGATTATTACTATAAAATTATACAAACAAAATGGAAAAAAGCACATTCAAAAAATTTAAATTTAGAAGTAGACTAAAATCGTAAAATATTACTAAATAAGATGATAGAGTATATAAAGTCTTTGACGGTGATAGAAAATTTAACTAACAAGTTGGTTACAAGTTTAAATTCTTAACAAGCATAGGTAGCGGCAATCTCTTTCAAACGAGTTCTCTATAATTGCTAATAGGCCTCCTTTATGCACACAGTAAACTATACACTGGCAACCTCGTATTTAAATCACAGGTGCGAACAACGACAAGGTACCACCTTCGTTTGACGTGAATTCGGTGACGCTCACTTACCTTTGAATAGATCGTTCACAGTGTGAATGCCGTATGTCAGTCTGTAGTAATGGAGCAACACTTCAAATTCACGGCCCTGGGCGCTTGATATTAGTTTATCTATACATCTAGCTTAGTCACGCTTTGCTTGTATTGGTACTTAGTGTTGAATGGTGATAAAAGTAAGTTGTTGTGTAGGTGCTTGGAAAGATTGATAACCTCAACTGCAAACAAACAAACTACATATTAAAAGTATGTCTAAGGACCAGTGATGGCTGAGTAGTAACGGCCCCGATTTACGAGTTGTGTTTGAGTTGCGCATTACTTTGTGTAATTTATTTCATCACCACTGCTCTCAAAACGGTAAAGCAAAACATCGTGAAGAAACTGGCATGTCTTAAAACCGAAAATTCGAAGACATGTGATATCAACCCACCCGCACCGGGCCCACGTACTGGATTACGGCTCATTCCCTCTCCTTGAGAGGAAGCCTGAGTCCCAGCTGTGGGAACATAATAAGGCTGATGCTAAGCTATGCTATGCTTTCAAAAGGGGTAGTTGAATGTTATCATCCTTATGGATGGGAAGTTTTTTAACCATACTGCGAGTATTTTGCACTTTGCCTATGTAACTTAAGCGTAAACTAGTGGGGCATGCGTATTCTCCCCATTTTAACACAAGGCAGACAGACTTGGTCTTTGACTAACATCCAAAAGTTAAAACTCGAAGTTTTCCAATGTTTGCAACGATCGCAGTACTTAAACATTATAATGCGCTGAAAAATGCAGATGGTAATGCAGTGAGACTAGACTGGCCATGTTTGCCACATGGCAAACGACAGATGAGCCCGTAAAACAGAAAGTTGGGCGTCCTGAAACTATGAGATTGGGTCACGAAGCGTGTAGATCACGCAAGACATGATAAGATGTATTAGATGTCTTGGTAAGATGTATTAGATTCTCTGAAAAGAAGTGGTCTAAAGCCGAAAATAGTGGAAGAAAGGGAGGGAAGTCTATACCCAGGAGTAATAATAGTTATAATCATAATAATTATAACCATCACTAATATTATAGAAGGCAAAAGTTTGTACGTATGTAATAAATGTATTAGAGTTTTTACAATTTAAAGTATTGACATATACATACTGGATTTTGCCATCCTAGATTACTAACTAGAAATGAATGCTTCATTCGAAGGCTCATAATGCAGTTAAAATTAAACAAAGTAAATACTATTCATTTATTTATTTAAACTTCTTGCATAGTAGTGGTACGTAGGCGGACTTAAGGCAACAAAGCATTTTTTACCTGTCAAATTTTGGCCAACTATTATCGCTGTTCCTAATAACATACACTCGAGTAAATACTTAAAAAAAACAATATTTGTACTAGGTTCTTTGAATAATGACAAGGCACTCAGTACTCACATTTCTCCTTGCGACGTCACCGTAAGAGAAACAGGCACGCTAGTCTCTCTATTCTTGCTCAATCATCCTGAATAAGTATTACACGGGTATAACCACTGCCTCGTTCTTATCACTTGTACCTACGCCAAGAGCTAGACAAAAGCAGAAGGTAAACGACTGTTTCGTTAAAACAAATAATCTCATTTGTCGGTTTCACAATTTACTTATAAAATTGAGTTCTCTGTGTCGATCGTGTGATTTTTTCTATAAATCTGTTGCTTTATAGAAATTGCAAAATGCAATGTGCAAAAACAAATGCAAACTTTTAGAGTAGGCACACAGGATAGCAATTCTTATTACTTATTTTTTTAGGTTTGAAATCATTCCTTCTTTGCTTGCATTCCAGGGTTTTCCTTTTGGAAGTCAACTTATGGCCCCAGTAGGCTTCGGCCTTACTGGATCGCTACGGTTTTACTACATATCTTTGAAGCACGCGTGGAACACTAGTCGCAATCTTATTTTCTTGGCATCTCTCGTTTATATATTTTATTTACAAATCTCTCACATATTTAAATATTTCATAAATATCACATTCAAAATTAAAATAATAGTAACTGTATCGAGAACAGGGTGCAGGCTATCGTCCAGAGTCAGGGCTTCCAATAAAAGAACCTCTTCACGATCAAAAGAGTTTCACTTTCTGAATCAAGAAATTGATCCAGCCGCCTAACGAGAACCTCCTGAGGTGTTGACCAAGGCTTCGTAACTGCAGAACCAAAGCTGATAAGACAGATAAGATATTACAATACAATTTTTTTGTTGAATCTATGACTTTTATATGAAGAACTCATGCATAAAGTGAAATAACTTCAATCACCTTGATAGTTAAAGTCGTCAAGAGTGAAAGTTACTTTTAGGCAAGCGTGTTCTTTCGTTGAACATATCAACATTTACCCTTAGGTGAGATAGTAGGCCTACTTGTCCACGGACACGTAGCTTCATAGACGCGCATTCTTCATTATACGCCTGCTCACAGCTTACATACAAAACTATGAAACTCTTTCAACAAAGCAGAAACGATACGACGTGACGGATTGACATTGCGTCTTCGGTAGGCTGCAGTCAAGACGCAAGACTAACAATAATAAAAAAAACTATCCTGATTCAGGTAACTTTTATGAAATTGTCCTAATTCATATTATTCAAAGACATTAAATATTTACTACCAATAGACTGGATATAGCGAACAAAATAGTAATCAAATATATATTTTATTACCTAGAGGTCATAAGTGATTTAGTGACAACGCCATCTATTGCTGAAAAGCTTTTAACCTAGTACACACTGAAGCTCTACCACGAGCTCTTAACGTGATCTATTTTATGACCTATGCCGAACTGTTAAAGGGGTGGAGGATGGGATGTATAGCTCGATCACTTTTTTACGCTTGTGCGACTGACATCTTATCATATCATGGTAAGGAGGCCCTTGGCCATCTACCGAGCGATACTTAATTTTATATAAATTTTGACAAATTTAATTCGGGTGTTAGCTGTTCATAACTAGATGGCGTCACTGAGGTATAGAAAGACAGTTTTTCTAAGACATTTTTTCTGATAGCCGCTCTATTGTATCTCTTTAATTCTCTTTGATATTATTACACTACATGAATCCATTCCATGGACTAAATCTTCTGTTAACTCTTACACTTTCGTGGTTTTGAAACTAACTATAAAATAACATGTCTAGAACACGCCTTATATACAGTGCTTATGTATTTGATCCCGGGTGCATGGCAGCTAAATCGATACTAAAGATGAATAAGTGCTCAGTTTTCTTTGTGTAGATAACATAATGGGTTTCTTATATCGACGCTCTTTTGTTTTAGGACAAGAAACTTGAGTATTTTGTTACGGTATTTTGTTTTAAGTAGGAGAATTTAGTGTGATTAATAGTTTTATGAGGGTGCTGTACTCAACTAGCTCTTTGAAAAGCTTGTAAACAAAACTAATTTGAGCGAAGTCAAAAAGCTGTGAATCTTATATAACGTCATGGAGAGATGAAAATATACACCGTTAATTCTTGGTCGTTCTAATCACGCGGAAGGTCGATTCGTTAAATGAAATACTATCGATTAAAAATATAAAATTAAAAAAAAATAAGTACTTTTTTTAAACTCGAATTAATTAACGCATGTTCGAAATTAATTTATTTAAGTAAACGTCAGCTGGGCTTATTTTATCTTTAGAAATCGATAGTGTATCATGTACCGGATCGCCCCTTCACGGGATTAAAATGATCAAAATTTAACAGTGTATTTAGACAAATTTCTTCACACTTATATTTTTTATCCTTTATTCAGGCACTAACCTATAGAGACATTATTGAATTACATGAAATTGGTTCAGCATAATGGATTAATTAAATAAATACATTAGATAGATAAATTATTAAATTACACTAATAAAATTTATTGAGCAGTGGTGGCCGAGTGGTAACGGCCCCAACTTACGAATTGTAGGTCGCAGATTCAAACCCAGCCAGGCGCATTACTTTGTGTAATTTCTTTCATCACCACTGCTCTCAAAACGGTAAAGGAAAACATCGTAAGGAAACCAACAAGTCCTAGGACCGAAAATTCGATGACATGTGACATTCACCAACCCACACTGAGCCCGCGTGGTGAATTACGCCCATTCTCTCTCCTTGAGAGGAGGCCTGTGTCCCAGCAGTGGGAACATTAAAAGGCTGATTATGCTCAAGCTAATAAGACTTCTAAAATAAACTAGTGCTAAATAAACTGGTTAGAAAAAAAATCATCTTTCCTGACTCAATTGATTCTCAGTTGAGTCAGGAAAGATGCCTTGAGTCTTCTTAAGAACCCGTAAAAATCTGTAACTCTGAAAACGCTTTACGTTTTTTTGACGCTGAAAATATTAAACAAACCAACACAGCCACAAAGAAATACCAATGCTCCCGCAGACTATGACAAAGAACTTAATATCCTCCTTAACTTATATTTGATATAACCAAACAAAGCAGAAGTCCTAGAGATTGAAACTTATAACTGACAAACCCGTTCCAACTGTATAAAATACTGCTTAAAATTCAGAATTAAAATAAGGCGACAAAAGAATTGTAAATGAGAAAGTGGCAGTTTTGTATCTCTATAACCCGTTTTTGTCAAAACTCATGAATAAGACACGAAGGGTGCTAGTTCGTCGAGGAATTGAGTCGAGTATATAACTTATGATAATTTTTTGGCTGCAGGATTTTCAGGAGAGCAGACTGAATATTTTTTGGAATTATTACGCGTGTTGTATACCTAGATGAACGCTAATATTATGCGACTTCATATTTTCTTGTATGCCAGGAAATGTTTAATAAAATGCAGCTATTTCTTGCACAATCAAGAATTTATCGTTGATACTTTATAAATACGGGTTACACCCGTGAATATGTTTTAAAATGGCGCTAGTGACGGGAAAGTTGAAAGCAAATCGTTTGTCTGATTATGTGCATACTATTAGAAGCATAGAGAGTAGAAGGACGGTGGTGACTAGTGGTGCTGGTGCTGCATTATAAATATATATGAAGTTGGTAGATAGATAAGATTTTTTTTCTACACCATAAGATTGATCACCAATGTACTATTATGATATAGAAACTAAGCACTTAAAAAAAACATGTGTATTAAAAAAAAGAAATGAAATAGTTAAGAGTCGTAGTGCAGGGTGCATATCAATGCTGTACCAAATGGAAGTCCAGCTCAGCATGTGTCAAGCAAATATACTTGACGCTGATATTCTGCTGGATATTTTTATGATACTTACACGCAGGTAAGCACTTTACTTTGTGTAATTTATTTCGTCACCACTGATTTCAAAACGTTGAAGGTGAATCTTACAGCTGAAATTTCGAAGACGTGTAACATCCACTAACCTGTATTACACCCACGTAGTGTATTACGGCCCATTCACCGCACCGTTCCGGTCTTTCTGTCAGCACTGGCCAACGTGCAACGTCGAAAACCAGCGCTGTGTGCTCATCGCATTGTGCATGAGGGCACAGCTTTATGCTGAGCGTTCGGCCGTTTTGCACGGATGTGACGCATATCTTTCCGTTCAATAAACTGTTTTTCTTTCTTTCTTCTTCTTTCATTCCTTCTCCTAGAGATTAGGTCCGAGTCTCAGCAGTGGGAACATTATAACCGTAACTTAATGTCGAAATTCACCTTAGTGACACTCATTATCAAATACTTGTCCAAGTGTAGGAAAATTTCAAGAGTTTTTGATAATTTGTGGCTGCGAAATTTCAATGCGTGATCCTTATAATTACTGGAAATTTCCCTCAGATGAAAAGAGTTTTAAGTTTGCAAATATCTCTGAATTTAAATGAAGCGGACTTTTTTGATAGCGTGTCAGTGAACTGGAAGAGAATGGAAAAAAAAAATGTGCAGCTTAAATTGAACTAGTGCTGGAAGATTATGATTCAAATCCGTTCAGCCGATAGAGTATGAAGGAGTTCTAAACACGCATACAAACTTTCACACACTATAATGGCCTGACTATTCTGTTCCACAATTTCTCAAAGATGTTCTATATTAAGACGCCAGTAATAAGTTAAGTTCTCATGCATATTGAAATGTTAAAGTACCGTGAGCCAGACGTTGTACTAGTTAAAACAAAAGTTAGATTAATAGACCAAAAGTAACTAATTGTACTTTTGCATTGAGCACGCTAAACTTTGAGTCAGATTGTAAATTACCGCCTTTGTTGAACGTCCACTAGTATTTTGTGAACGAGTTGACACTGAAATATTCTTTGCAATACACTCACACAAACACCCGCTCTTACCACTACCGCTTAGGCTCACAATTTATTGTTTTTCGCACTAGTTTAGAAAAAGGCGTGAGTTGGCTCCGCCACAATGAACTACATTATTTTGTCGTATCAGGCTGCGCGCTAAGCCCCACGAGGCTCGCGTCATCCTCCGTTCATTTGTTTCTTCGAAAGTATATTAAATAACGTCGTTTGATATACGTGAAAATTTGCCACTGCAGCTGCCTCGCCAATGGCTTGGAAATTCTGCCTCGGTCGCAATGACAATTTTTCTCCACTTGTATCAAAATTATACTGTTATTCAATTGTATCACTGTTTTTCACTCGCCCGGTTGCCCTTATATCACTGATAGACTAAAAAATGCCAAAATAACACCTATTCACTAATTTAAAGTGTACGTTTTAAATATTACAAAAAATACCACGATTTTCTTTTAAAATGTCCACTCATGACACGAAGCCAAAACAGACAAAGAACAATCGTGAAGTCTAATGATTCAGACAAAGCCTTTGAAACCTTGTACTACCCACTAATAAAATCTCTTCTAACAAAATACAAAGATATTTTAATTCTGCCAAGCAGGCATAAGGCGGTGTTATTTTAGGCCTCCTGGTAATTAGTAGCTCGGTAAAGACTTGAAGGGCTCGTAATGTTTTTGTAGGCATCCCTCGGAACCATGAAAACACGCTTTTGCTCTCAAACATTAGTAACATCAAACATCCAACCGAATGTACTGCTAATATGTTACACATAATGTACAAATACGTGTGATGTACGTTTTAAAGCTATATGTGTACCTCGTTATGCTACTTATTACAGTTTTTTTTTTTAATCAGTTATACCTAGTACTTGACTGCGATCCTACCTGATGGCAAGCAGTAGTGCAATCGTTGACCACTCTAGCCTTGAAGACACCTAAATTGTAATCGGGCGGGAAGTGAGGTTTTCCCGTCTGATTAGCAGGCAAACTTTTCCGGCAAACGACGAGGCAAAACGCTTAGTCCTGACTGTAGAAGTTTAAACAACGTAAGGGTGGATAGTCGCCGTACGTCGGGTTGCCGGTTCTTACTGATGTTTGGTTTTTATTGATTACATTGTGACAGAGTGGTGGCACAACCCAACCAAGCGGATTACTTTGTGTAATTTATTTCATCAGTACTGCCCTCATAACAGTGCAAACAAAAAGCATCAAGAGGAAACCGGCATGTCCTAGAACAAAAATTCGAAGACATGTAGTATCTACTAATCCTTCCTAGGGATAGGCCAAATTTCCAAATCCATGAAAACACACACATGAAGATTTACGCCTTTACAATATTCACGGGATGGCGAGTGTATATATAGTACAGTTTTTGGACAAAAACCAATTACTTAAAGCATTTGTTTTTGTGATTTTGTATTTCTGGTGAAATTAAATTATGTGGCGCAATGCGGACAAAGTGATGAATATCAAAAAGTCTAAGGATCACTTACTTGATCAGACAAGAATTAAGATTTTCAGTGCCATTGATTCCGAAGACCTTAGTAAGGATGTTTTTAATATCGTTTATGATCACGCGTGCGGGATTGACCCGCACGCGTAGCCCCCGCGAATGACCATTTCATATAAGTATTGTAATGCGTGGAATACGCACGCGGGACGCGTTTTTTTGGATTGTGAAATTTTCTGCATGAAGAGCAATCCTGCATTTGTGATGAAATCCACATGATATTAAGAATACCCTAACTACCGTCGACAGTTAAAAATGTAAGCTCCTATAATGTATTCAAAGCACAACTTGCTCGACAGGTGGTCGAAAAATATTAACAATACTCGTCTAGCGGCCAACTACAATTGACTGTATTGTAGAAGTATATTATAATCCAGTACCTCTACCATGAGTTTTAACCAATAGTATTCGTCGCTACTCGATATCGACGCCGTAAATATTTTGTATGGCAAATTTTGCTGCGCCTCTAGCGGTCACTTGCAGAACCAAAATTTGCCATACACAAAAAATATTTACGGCGTCGATATCGAGTAACGACGAATACTATTGCTTAAAACTCATGGTAGAGGTACTGGTCACACAAGTTAAA
Source organism: Leucania comma (assembly GCA_958295575.1). Lineage (NCBI taxonomy): Eukaryota > Metazoa > Arthropoda > Insecta > Lepidoptera > Noctuidae > Leucania > Leucania comma. The sequence continues at coordinate 4,147,510 of OY282475.1, forward strand.
CCGTCATGACGCTCGACCTTGAATGTGCAGTAACCGATTTTTGGATCTCGATCAAAGTGGGGGGCTGCGCGTAATCATAACAAATGGTTCAACTTATTTGCTGTACTATACCTACTTGCAAAAATAACGAATATGCTAACAATAAGCACAGTTTTTGTATTACGTTTCTCATGAAGTGAATGTAGTCTTTTATGAAAATAAATTTCTTTGAACACAACTGTCATGAAGCAAAAAGAAGTTTATTTCATCGACAAAAATATCGATACTGACTACGTCAGCGAAATTTTGCTAGATCATTTATTTTTGCAGCGGTTTTGACGGCGTGATAGTAAAAATAAGAAACATACTTTTGAGATACTAGGTATCCAATATGCTATTCTAGGCGCTATGCTACTTGATACAAGGTTAGACCATGTACTTAGTCTACTCAAGTATCAAGAATCATCGATATCCGTTCAGATGATCGAGCGTGAAGAAGTAACCAACATACGCTTACTCACAAACTTTTACTTTCATAATATTAGTGTTGTTAGCGCTTTGTATCAAAGCGCTTATCACAACATGTACAATCCATTCACATGAAAATTCTAATCATATTTGGTTGATAGACTTATTAGAGATATCGCGTTTCCATCATTATGTCAAACGTTGCGTGAACGTACCACAGATGTGAAGACATGACATATGCTTTGAGGCAATTAATCCTACATCCGACAATATTGCAATTTGATGCTGGATGCGGATTGGCCAATAATAGGGATGAATGGTGATTCAAAGATTGATGGTGCCAATCTTCATGTCTACGTAGCTACAGAGGTTGATGATCTGTATTGCAGATTAAGATTTATTGGAGACAAGTTTTTGGAGGACAGTTGAGGAGAAAGGAAAAATCTCCGCAGAAAGACATCATTTCAACTCAGGCGTAGGTACAATGAACAATCCCCTTTATATGGAGTAGTAATTAGTGAAAAATACTTAAACACGTGACTGTAGTCATGACAATAAGCAATTTTTACTATGGGACCAAACTTGAAATGGCGAAAAAAATCAGCCAAGTTCAGTACATTTTGATCAGTTAGGCGAACATAAATGTACTGGCCAGCAGATTTTTTTCACGATTTCAGGTTTGATCTCATATTAAAAGTTGTTTGTTGTCATGACTACAAACACGTGTTTAAGTATCGTTCGCTAATTACCAGTCACCCTATACATATTTCACTTGCGACCAGCCCCTGTTTTTCACGGGTGCAATGATGATATTAAATATATTATGCGTGTATTATACATGTAAACCTTGGTCTTGAATCACTCGAGCTATTAAAAAATCCGCATCAAAATCCATTGTGTAGTTTTAAAGATCTAAGCATACATATGGGCAGACAGCGGAAAGCGACTTTGTTTTATACTATGTAGAGACCTTTTTGTTTTGCTATTGGGGGGCAAACCTTAATAGAATAATAAAAGCGCCTGAAATGTGAGATATTCTTCGGACTAAAACTACGCTGGTGATGTGCAGTGCATGGAAGAGGGACCCGTCACCTCTTTAAATATTTCCCTGGAATCCCCTCAATACCACACCTGATCATTTATGAAAGCTGAAAATCGATTTTAACATGATTTATCTGCCATATGCAAAATATACGCATAGTCAGCCTTATTATAATGCTCTCCCTGCTGAGACTCACGCCTCCAGTCTAAGAGAGGGAATGAGCCGTAATCCACCATACGGTTCTAGTGTGAATCGGTGGATGTCACATGTATTCGATTTTGTTTTTACTATTAGGATATGCCGGTTTTTTTACTATGTAAAACGATGGAATAAATTACACAAAGTAATATGCCTGGCTAAGTTTGAATCTGTGACCTACAACTCGTAAGTTGTTATCTGCTTACATCAATAACATTAACTTAAACTCTTTAATTTATAACGAACCTCCATTTTACTACCAATATCTATAAAACATTGAAATTTTCTCTTGTATTTCGCTGTGTAAATCAAGTTTCCACAGTATTTTAGTAATTCAAAAAGTTTTTAATAATCACTAACAAGGAACTTAATCTTAAGATATAATTCTATTTGTCTTTTTTTTTCTAAATCGTCTCATCAAAGACCGTTGGGAATTTTCCTTTACTCTCATTTATATCATGAAATATTCAAACTGAGTCAACGAAACCTTAAATTCTATGAAAATTTATGATAACAATTATAAAGAATTTTAAGCTTTGTAAAAAGGATATTTATAGTAATAAGCCCCAGTACTCTGATTATTTCTATTCCATTATCAAAATATAACCACGAATATGATTTTTATGCTGATTAGAATGTATCTGGCTTCAAAAGCTATCTAATTTAGTTCCAGTACTTGAACATATATATTTCATTCACGTTATGACGGTCATAGTACGAGTAGTTAAAATCGAGCTCGTGAAAATAATATGATTTGAAGTGAATATTTTAGTTAGTTTTTTTTTTAAATTTTGATGAAATTAAAAAGCACTTTTTCAATTTTAGCAACGAATATCAAGTGTTTTTTTTTTATAACTAACAGCCTAAAAGCTTATTTTATAGTGAGCTTTCATTTCTATCAATTTAGTCAAGCGCGAACCTATCAATAATAAAAAAAGTCATGTTATCTATGTGTCTGTAAATATGTGCTACTGAATTAGCGCTTCACCTCCACGGATAAGATAGAGAGACCGTACCTTTACAGTAATGTTATAAGTAAGTTTTTTTTAAGTATATCATTCAAAGACTTCTCCCGCTATAGCATGGAGAAAAACTAGGGCATATCAGACTTTTACTGATTAAAACCGTGTGTTTCCTTCAGTTGCCCTTTGCGTTCTAGGACAACATTTTCCTTTCGGTTCTACTACTGGTACCAAAAATTTTGTTATACATCTCACCAACCAAATAATTAAACTTTACACTAATATTACGTTTTTTACCTATTTAAATACTTGACAGGCCTGTTGGTCTAGTGACTAGTGGCCCTGACTGCTACGCCGGAGGTGGTGGGTTCGATTTTCACCCAGGACTAATGTTTGTGTGATGAGCACGATCATTTGTTCTCTTTCTGGGTGTAATTTATCTATAATATGTATGTATTTAGAAATATATAAGTATGTTTATCAGTCGTCTAGTACTCATAGCACAAACTCTGGTAGACGGACTAGACGGCGCTGTGTGATAGTTGTGAAAAAAAAAAATACGAAGGAAAATCAATGAATTATGAACAACTTTTTTTCGTAACCATAAGAGTATCATGTGGCCAAAATGTGTCAAATTCTCGTTTGAGAGCTTAATGGTAACAGTAACTGTGAGTTTTCGAGACGATAATGATAGATTTTTTTATGGTAAATAAAATCATCCAATGACATCCCCGTCCTTGGGCGGAGCGGGAAATAGTGTCAGACTCTAACTGACGAAAAACCTACCCCGTTCCTTCATTGCCTTGGTTTCAGGGCACTGGTATGCATTTTCATACCTCCCTGGAGCCTCAGAAATGATTCTTTATTGTATACCAAAAATAAAATTACACAAAGAACTTAAAATTAATAGGATGACACAATGGGTGATGATTATATTTTAGTATAATGGTAATACTAATAAGGCGCACTAGTGAGTCATTTGGACTGTACTAGTACAGTACCGACACAAAAGTGTCCGATTTGGCACAATACTTTTTCTTTTTTATTGGTTATAAACTAGTGCTTGATTGCAATCCCACCTGATGGTAAGCAGTAATGCAATCGTTAATGGTGAGTCGTACTAGTTTATTAAGAGGCTATACACTCTAGCCTTGAAGACACCCAAATTATAGCTACCCATGCTAATACCTATCAACGTCTTTACCTACACACAATTTTTTCCCAAAGCCCAAAGGATTAAAAAAGGATATTATCTTGATCGACCCTAACCTTGGTCTAATCGTGAAGTTCTTTGGGAACTAGTGCTTGATTGCAATCCCACCTGATGGTAAGCAGTAATGCAATCGTTGATGGTGAGTCATACTAGTTTATTAAGAGCCTATACACTCTAGCCTTGAAGACACCCAAATTATAAATACTCGTACTAATACCTATCAACGTTTTTACCTACACACAATTTTTTCCGACTCAGAGCCCAAAGGATTAAAAAAGGATATTATCTTGATCGACCCTAACCTTGGTCTAATCGTGAAGTTCCCAAAGCTAAGAGGTTTTTTAAGGAAAAAACATTTTAGGCCTTAACTGATTTGCCCTTCCGATGATAATTTGGTAAGAATTTAGACGCGACCTCCTTTTAATCAAGATGAAACTACACCAAGTATCTAAACATTTATTTCAACCTCTAGAGGGATTCGAAAGGGTTTCTTTTTTCAAATTTATTTATGAGCACTTAACTTTTTTTTTATATGTTGAATTTTTAGCTTTTAGCTGTGGCTTTGCTCGCGTGAATGAAGAAAGCTATTGCAAAGAAACATATTTCCCAGATAAAAAATAAAATGATCTACCTGTGCTCCAAATTTTATCCTAATTCGTTCAAACGTTTGAGCGTGAAGGAGTAACAAAGTTAAACACATCATTATCATCATCATCAGCCTTTTAATGTTCCTACTACCGGGACTCAGGCCTCCTCTTTAGGAGAGGGAATGGGCCGTAATCCACCATACGGGCGCAGTTCATGGTGGATGTCACATGTTTTCGATTTTTGGTTCTAGGACATGCCGGTTTCCTCACGATGTTTTCTTTAATCGTTTTTGAAAGAAATGGTGATGAAATAAATTACACAAAGTAATGCGCCTGGCTGGGTTTGAACCCGCGACCTACGTCTCGTAGATTGGGGCCGTTACCACCGTTACAAAAGTGTAATATGAAAAAAAAGGGAGTTAGTGATAGCGTAACGAGTACAGAAAGGAAGAAAAAAACGTGTTGCGCCGACCCCAAATAACATAGAACAAGGGCAGGAAGATGATGAATAATGTGATAACCAGTCTTCTAGTAACCGAAGTGAGTGTCATGTTAATACTATCAATTTTTAAATGATTTTTTAAGTTTAAACGTACTTTAACGAGTCGCGACTAGCTTTTTGCAAAAAAATTACCAAAATAAGGATGGTACTTTTTTTTAACACAAGTAAATCGTCTTTAAAATTAAAAAAAATATATTTTGTAGCTCATTTTTCGCTAACATAGGAATCCTTTGATGTTCCACATACACAAAGTCTTCTGATCTCATAAAAATGTTTGTAGCCAATGTTGGGTATATACATTATACTAATACCTAATCATGTAAAATTCGGAACAACATTTAATTTGACTAAAGTTAATATTTTTTCGTTCAATAACAATCTCCTTTCATCAGACCCCAATGTCAACAAAATATACCGTGGTATAATATTATTAGTGATCGAGCAAAACACAATTTGCAACCGAAGCCGAAACCATAACCAAATTTTAGGCTCCTTTTCCAGTTTCGTCTGTAACTGAAACTAAGGTGGTAACAGATATATTGCCAAAAATAATATTTCGGTACAGTTATTGGTAGTGTCAGGTGTTTCGGGTCTATGTGTCTTATGAATGTGAGTTTATAGGTTTGTGAATGCACCCACGATACCGATTACCGTCCGGACCAAACAAGAGTCCACGACGACGTGTAATGATCCACATGCGCCTCAAAGAGATGGCAGTAAAATCGTAGGGTTTAAGCAGAGCCGAAGCCTACTGGGGTCATGGGTTGACTTCCCAAAAGGAAGCTCATGGTCCTGAAACGCAAAGGCACCTATGTTAGGTTAGGTTAGGTTAGACCACATTTAGTCAGTAATAGTCTGACACGCAATCCCACTCCACCTTAGAGCGAGAAAAGTCATTAGATGATATCCCATCTTTAAAAAAAGCCGAAACCAGTTTTTTGGCCGAAACTTGCGGAAACCGAAACAACCTTTAGTCGTTTTCTAATTACTATCAGAGACCAATGTATTCCATAACAAAATTACCGAGTCCCCAACATTTGCCGTGCTTTAATCTTCCTTCAGAAACTAATTTAGAACTACGTATGCTGAGTCTGACCCTCAATTATTCGAGGCGAACATCCCACCTGCTTATTAACACCGAAGCATAAAAAGTACCGCATTGCGCAAACATTACGGGTAGCTCATGTTATATTCAGCAAACATAACACAAATTAAAGTTATCTTATGTTATATTAATAATGTAGGCCCCTCGTGTAGCACAAATTCTTGTTTATTTTGGAATTTTAATTTTATCATTTCTTTTTCTTATGTCTATTTTACGAGTAAGAATTGTTTGCGTCATTAGTTTTGATTAATTATATTTTTTTCCAAATATGACCACTGTTTGACATACGCATCCCCCAAGTGTACATTGACCGGTTAATGTAAAGATGCTTTTCTTCGTGTCTTTCTGTAATTGTTGTTAGTTTTATTTAAGAGCGGCCAACCCAACGTACATTTTCATACAACCGCTCTCTGGTATTACATAATTTCTCACCTTAAAAATAACAGCCTTGGCAGACGTTGGCCTTAACTGGCCCCAGATTTTGCTGACATCTTTTTGAGGTGCGCGTGAACCACAAACGCCCAGAAAACCAGGGCGCGTGTAGCACAAACGCTCACATGACCAGGGCTTGGTCTTTGACAGACGGCCGGACGGTGAGCTGACTCCTCCGGGTCATCAACGCAATGGTGACTCCCAGACGTTTCTTCCCACTGGATGAACACTTTAATGTCATTGGATTCTTAAGAACCAAAACAATTTTGTTCAGTTTTTTCTTTGTACCTAGTTGTCTATGGTGAGGAATCAGATGAAATAAAAATAAACTCTCTACAAATATTATTTATCACACAGTTAGTTAAAACATACAAGACAAAGTAAGAGCACGATGAAATGAAAAAAAAGCAAATAAAAAAGCTTAAATAAGTTGTTACAGATGTAATAGTCTACAGCGGCTCACTCATTTTATATTTAACAGACCATGAAACACAAAGTAATTTACACCAAGGCACCATAATCTTGCAAGGTCGTAAGCAAAGAAAAAGGCACAAAAGAAATCTCTAGCTAAACCAAGACATAATAAGTAATTATGCTAGCAACCTCATTAGCTTAGACTATATCTAATCCAGGGTTTAGTAGCCGACCAACTTAATACCAGAGATAACCAGTTCACAGCTTAACATGGAACAAAACAAGACTATGCCAGAGAATAATTTTATTTCAGCTAACGCGGGGTTACTTTGAACGTGCTGTAGTAAAATATTTTTAATAATTACTGAGAGTTTGCAGCATGTGCTCTATTCTGTTTCGAGTTTAAATTTTTAGAGTTAACTAACTAATTGTGAGTGAAAAAGTCAGTATAATTGTGTTTTCATTTGTTACAGTTGGCAACACACTTATATAATGTTAAATTTTGATCGATTTAATCCCATGGAGGGTCGAATTCGTACATGAAACAGTATCGAAAGAAATGAATTTCGTACATGCGTAAATTAATTCAAGTTTAAAAAAGTTTTTTTTTTAATTTTATCTTTACAAATCGATAGTGTTCCATGTACTGAATCGACCCAACACGGGATTAAAACGATCAAAATTTAACGTTACATAAAAGAACGAGCATTTAAAAGCCATACGGATGTTCATGCCGTTCTACAAAGCCAGACTTTATTCAAAACGCAAATTGCCCCAAATGTCTCTTTTAACTTATACAATCTCCAACATTGTCCTATCATCATCGTCATTTTAGCTGAAAGACGTCCACTGTTGAATATAGGCCTCCCCCAAGTGTTGCCATACGGACTGAAACTGTGCGTCTCGCATCCATCGGATCGGATTGCCACGACCCTCACCAGGTCATCGGTCCACCTTGTGGAGGGACTTCCAACACTTCGTCTTCCGTTACGTGGTCGCCAGTCCAGAATCTTTCGTGCCCATCGACTAACATACCTTTCGTTTTTTTTTTTTTTTGCTATGCAGCCTTATTCTGCATGAAAACCTACAGAGTTCAACGGACTCTAAATATCCTTTGATTTCCTTTTATTAACCAGGTTAAATACGGTAACTGCTCCATAATTACCTCATCGTAACTAAACTTCAATCTGGTAACTTTGTAGCTGACTCACGTACAGGTAGATAACTGGTTTTGGATAAACTATACTGTTTAGAACAAAACATTTGTATTGCTGGCGAACTGTAATTGGGGTTGTGTTGCACGGTGGGCTGTGATTGTTGTGGTGGGACCGTTTCCGAATAAGTTAGGCAATTGATTTAGTGAATCTCAGTTCAATAGCGTGAGGAGGATAAAAATCTGATGTAAGGGTAAATGCCTTTAAGATGGGCCTAGTTCTGTTGGCCATTCGGTAACTGTCCGGATCAAGCCTGAGTCGTAGACGACGAATAGTATTCCACGCGCCTCGAAGAAATGTCAGTTAGTAAGACTTATAGTGGCTCAGTAGGGCTGAAGCCTACTTAGGCCATAGGTTGACATCTGGTTTTCTGATTGACTTCTGCTCTGCGTGTCTTTTCATGTCTGGCTGTTTGTGTATGTCAGATTAAATTTTCTTAAACGCATCAAGATACAGGGGTAACGCTATGTGTAAAGCAATGTTAAAACCACCAAACGAAGGGTTACGTCCCGAGAACACTTAATTTTTAAGTTTGTTTTAACTTTATTATCTATTGTTTTAGTGGCAATAGAAATACAGATTCTGCAAAAATTTCAAATTTCTGCCTTTTACTCTTTGTGAGATATAGCTCGCTGAATCATAGACGGATAGTAGAGGATTAGTATTTTTTTTTTTTTTTTTATTTGTGTAAATGCGATCCCCCGAAGCCTACTGGGGTCAAAGGGTATGTGAAAATGGCACCCGGGGCCCTGGGACCAAGGCGAAGAATGGAACGAGGTAGGTTTTTAGTCAGTAAGAGTCTGACACTACTTCCCGCTCCACCCAAGAGCGGGATTTGTCATTGGATGATTTTACCTACTATAAAAAAAAAAACCTGATGGTAAACAGTTATGCTACTTGTTACCCGAAGGGTAGTGTAGGGTTTTATTTTATTTTTTTATGAGGAAAAGCAATAAAATCAGGGTTTCATAACCGAAGGGTATTCATATAAAATCATTTACGCCTCAAGTCAGTGCTTTCGGTTAAGCACTGACTTGAGGCGTAAATGATTTTAGACAGTTACTAGACCTATGAATTATCATAACCCAGTAGCTACTTGGAATATTGCGACAACTGGAAAAACTTTCAACATTCTGATTTATTTATGAGAGCCTCAGATCGAAAGTTTTTGGTCACACTTATTACAAGCCTTTATCCAGTATTGAACTGCCACAGGCTTGGTTGATTAATTGGGTTTCGTAATTGATACCTAATGACTTGCTTTAGATTGAAGGTCAGACGGTGAAGCCAGAAAATTAAAACGATGGAAAGGTCATCTTTTGTTTTAAAGTATAGGAAAGTGGTATTACAAAGTCGAACACGAGCTTTTCTGTAACAAAATTGTTTACTACTAGATTCTGCTAGAGGCTTTGCCCGCATCTCTATATAATATTATAATATTTCCACAACTATCACACAACATCGTCTAGTCCCAAGCTAAGCAGAGCTTGTGTTATGGGTACCAGACAGCTGATAAACATACTTATATATTTTTTAAATACATACATATTATAGATAAATAACACCCAGATACAGAACAAATGATCGTGCTCATCACACAAACATTTGTCCCGGGTGGGAATCGAACCCACGACCTCCGGCATAGCAGTCAGGGCTACTAACCACTAGACCAACAGGCCAGTCAATATCACTCAGGGATAAAGTATCATTCTATCTATGAAAAAAAAAGCAGTCCAGTGGTTTTTTAGTTTATTCATTACAAACAAAAACACAAAAATACAAATCCTTTTTGCTATACACCGTTAAATTTTAGTCGTTTTAATTCCGTGGAGGGTTGATTCAGTACATGAAACACTATCGATTTATACAGATAAAACTAAAAAATGAAGTACTTTTTTTTCAAAAACTCGAATTAATATACGCATTGTACGAAATTAATTTCTTTAAGTAAACGAGTCAATAACCTTGTAGGAGGTTGTCGGTCGTTGCGTACTAACTAACTACAGTTCACTGGCCTCGATCAGCTGACGTTTACTTAAAGAAATTATTTCGTACATGTGTAAACTAATTTGAGTTTAAAAAAAGTACTTTATTTTTCATTTTTATCTTCACAAATCAATAGTATTTCATATACCAAATCAACCCTCCGCGGGATTAAAACGGCTAAAATTTAACGGTGTATATAAATCGAAAACAAGAATGTCAAGAAGGAGAATACACACATGATTAAAAGGTAAAAGTTTGGACGATATTGAGCTATATAAATATTCAGAATTAGCATTATTTTTCCACGTCGTTTGATCTAGGTTTGGTACAAATTGGAACATATTTTGTCGCTTGTTACTTTTAGGCGTTTTTTTAGAGACTTTAACGCTATTACTTTGTCAATTTCCTGAAGAATGAAAACTACTGCAATTTAATCAATTTTCGCTTGTTATATTACACTTTTATGGAATTCATCAAATAAATTGTTTTTACAAGTACTGAAAATATTTTTGATATACTCGTAATGACACTAATGACGTGGCGCACTGTCAAGCCCCAAGAGGACACTGGTGTCCGCACACCTATTGTCTTTCTATTATGTCTCTAATTACGGTATTCAAAAGCATTTAGCTCTGATCGAGAAATATTTTAAGTCGATTAAAGAAACTTTTCGCTGTGAAAGTTTATAATTACATAAACTTTAAACCTTTAATAACTTACATTAGTAAGTAGTGGTAATTAGTTTGTTTTATTCTGTAGTTTTGTACTTTCCTTGGTTTAAAAAATTAAAATCAGTCTCCCGTAAAGTTATCAAAATGGTGCTTATATCAAATAGCACTTTCAACCATTGATATGTACATGTAACATTTGGGTAGCACAGCGACTTAAAATTAATCTACAATCGTTATCGCAATTAGAACGTCACTCTACTTCGAGCACCTTACATAAAATAACCCCTCCCCAAGCCCTTGAACATATTAATTACAATAACGATGACGTAATTAGCTAATTCCCTAAACCAGCATCAATAACAAGGCCATCAGTTATCTGACAACACATCACGGGTACCCTCCTACGAACTTTGTAGCTGAGTCATGTAGGTACCTACCTATTACACTACCCCCTATCAAATTTCGGTGGAACAAAACTGTTTAGAACAACGGTTGTAGGTACTTATGAAAAGTGTTTATAAAAATGGTTTTAGGCAATAAAAAGTGTTTAGCTGAATGTGTTTTCAGCAATATTCACAACAATCTTATGTTTTAAAAAAAAATATTACTTACAGATTTTTGATCATTTGATGATCATCGATAATCATCCTTTTTTCATGGACTTTGAAAAGGAGGTTCTATGTTCGGCTGTATGTATTTTTTTATGTACGTTCACCGATTTCTCGGTAAATTGTGGAGCGATTTTGAAGCCGGAAGGTAGGCACCGAAATTCTATAATAAATCAATGTATCCAACCGTGTTTGGTATTATTAGAATTGTCATAATAATTTGAATATGGAACCGAATGGCGGAAGGTACCTATTTAAGTTTGGCTGAGCGGTACTAAAACTAAAAAGTATGAAATAAAAAACTTTTTCAAAAAAATTACAACCGACTGCATTCTAAACAAAAAACACAAAAATGCAAATTACCTTTAATTTCAGAAGTCGGTGTTAAATAACGAAGAGTGCAATCTATTATACAACCTTATTTTCAGTATATGCGAAACCAAAAACACGTGTCTATTTTTATATAAGGATGTACAAAATTTCAAAACCGTATCAAGTAATGTCACAAAGTTATAAGCTTGTTATGTTACATGCTTGTCCGTAGAAATACATGGTCACCGGGCCATCTGGGTGACTGAGGGGTTGTTTTGCTCCTGTACCTAACTGAGCACCGGCAATGCCCGCTATGATCTGCCATGACCTGTGTCGGTGATGTCCAACTTGTGACCTTTTTAAATCGATTCAGTTACTGATTCTGAACAATCTATATTCAGGTTTCGCATATTTATACTAAAAATATTGCTGTAGAAACATCGGTAAAATTTTTTTGTAAAAAGGTTTTTATATAGTAAAACATCAAATAACTTTCGTTCTGAGTGGATTAAGTGGGTGTTTCAGATTTTTATTGCGTATTTATTTAATTGCCCTTTGTGTTCAAATGCAAGTAGCTCATTCGAAGTGAATCATTTTCTAACCTGTCCATCATCACCCTATTACATTTTGCTTAGTTTATTTGGGGTTAGCGCAGCATATTTTTTTCTTCACTCACATCTCTATTCGTTATCTTTGGTATTGATATGATACCGTACGCTGTCGCTATCATTAGATTCTTGCGTGAACCGGTAACAAGGAATGTCGAAAAAATGTGGGATATTGTAATGGTCGGCACACACAAAACGTGTCTTTGCTAGGTTCGACCCGAGTGCGGTCTCTTAAAAAAATAAACTGTGTAAGAATTATGAAAAATATGGTGATGATGAAATATGAAATGACAGTCTTAGTCTTTTTATATAACAAAATAAACAAAATAAAGTATGGTAATTGCATTAATGTAATCATATTCTTCAGAAATATTTCGTAGGAGTTTAACCAAGCATCGATAGATCCAGTTACTAGGTAATAACTTAGTAACTGAATGATGAAAATCAGATAGGCAATTAGGCAGTTGCTCTTTATAAAATACTGAAATTCTAACTATAATTCTTTTTAATGTAACTGGCAGCTGATCTTAACATATTTGGGAAAAGTTTAGATAAATAAGGACAGTACGAGAGAGAGTGGGGTAAGATGAGAATGGGGCAAGATGAGAGTAGGGCAAGAAAATGATTTCAAATGCATTTTCACCATTTGCTAAAGACGAGTCGAAGGAAAAAAGATATCATAAGAACGGGTTAAACTGTAAGTCACTTCAAGGGATAGATAGATCTGTGACTATTTTCTAAAGTGAACGGATTTGCATATTTTTATTGGTGGCTAAAAGTGTTCAATGTATGAATGATTTTCTTAAAATAACATTAGCATGGTTAAGGCAGTGGCTGCTGCTGTAAGTGTCGTAGGTTCAAACTAATTTGTATGATCTAAGTTACTGACTAATTTACATCTATAGACCCAAAATCATCTATCACAAAATTGATACTACCTTCACAACAGCCAAAATGATGCGTGAACAGAATTCTTTAACAAAATAAGTGGTTGATACACCAAAAAACACAGTTCAAAAGTGTTTAGAGTAAGAACACCATCGGAGAATATTCTTTCTACCCCAGTACACGTTGTAGGTACATTTTAGACGACAAACGACAGTTCCTAGCCAGTTTTGAAGGCAGTAAACAATTTGTGAAGTTTACACAGTTGTAAGCTTTCACTGTGGGTACGCCTCGAGCGTACATAAACTTTGTCCTGAAAATGAAACCGGATGGGGCACTTAGAGAAAGCGCCTTATGACTCCCAGATCGATATTTTGTAAGTTATATTTTAGTTGGGTGTTTTTAAATGGGGTTGTGTGGGGTTTTTACATAAGTGCTGCTCTACTATATGTATCTAATGGGTTTGAAAGTGTTATGGAAGTGGATAACAGTGTACTTAAAGCTCTTCAACGTTATGCGTAACTACTTATGCTATGTATGTTCGAGTGACATAGTGCAGCTTTTAAAAGTAGGTGAGTAGTGTAAGGTTCTTTTTCAGTAACTTTGAAGCTTTGTGTTTTTTAAGTGAATTTCTTTACTTCTTTTCTGATACGCCTTACCGTTTCACCCTAGACCTAGACTTTTTAAAAGAGAAGTAAATTTATTTTAGGATCAAATTAAAAAAAAAATTTTTGTTTCATTAAGCTGACAATATAATATACATTTTTTTAAATTTATCTAAAAAATAAAGTCACTTTCAAACAAAAATGATAACCCAGATTACATGTAATTTACAACAAGAATTAAAAAGTGTCCATTGACTGTGTTGCACGTTCTTCTCCATAGAGTTCTACGCTTTGGAACGTTGACTGAAATTTTGACTGAAATTCAAAAGTGCCTGTAAATGGTCTATTTGAAATAAACCTTTCTGATTTCTAAAAAAAAAAAGTTGAATGTAACAATTAATTTCGAACAAATCATAACACGTAGCATAATCTTTTTGTTCTCCAAAAAGAACAAATCTCCTCTAAAAACTTTCTCCAACTCAGGATAAGCACTTATCAATACTGTAGAACTAATTGCTAATTCAACAAAGTCCTCATACATGATACATGAACTTTCATCATTTCTCACGAACACTCACGGTTTCTCACTCAAATACACCTCTGATATTCATGAATCAGTTTCAATTACAATTCAGCACATCAGAGCTTCCACAGATTTGGCCTAGACTCACTATTGTCGTGTATAAAGGCCTTTGTCTCAGTAATATGTCTAGGTAATTGTATGACCTGAGTAAATTGTTGCTAGGTTAAAGGAAAATGGTACCTAAGCCGGCTTATATTGTGTGTTGACGTTATGTAACTAGCCTACGTAAAGATCGGTTGGGTGGAGTGTAGTTAATAAGTAATAATAAATGATCCTTTACAATACGGTCGACGGATCTTGGCGCGTCTGAAGTTAGGCTCTGCGAACTTTAGCGCTCAAAATAAGTGCATCAAATAAATGATTTATAAAAATAAATGTCAATAACAGTTTTTAACAGCAATAACAACTGCTATTGGCATTTATTTTTTCAAACCATTTATTTTTTTACGAGTGCACAAGCGCTGAAGTTCGCAGAGCCTAACTTCAGACGCGCCAAGATCCGTCGGCCGTACTATACATGTAGCGGTTACTAGCTTTTGTCACTCGTGTAATAGTAAAATAAATATATCCATTAATAAAAAAAAGTAGTAGAGAGCAGTGGAGGCCGAGTAGCAACAGCCCTGACTTACGAGTAGTAGGTAACGGGTTCAAACCTAGCTGGGTGCATTACTTTGTGTAATTTATTACATCACCACTGCTGTCAAAACGATGAAGAAAACATCGTGAGGAAACCGGCATGTCCTAGAACCAAAAATTTTAAGACATGTGACATCCTCCAACCCGCACCGGGCCCGCGTGGTTGATTATGGCCCATTCCCTCTCCTTGAGAGGAAACCTGAGTCTCCGAGAGTGAGTGGGAATATTATGGGATGATGCTATGCTATGCTAAAAAAATTTTTTCTGTTTTTATTCCTATGGTCTACCAGTGTCAATTTTCATTCCAATCAAGTAAGTCCCCTCTTTGAGGCGGGCTGGAGAGACCTCACGGCGTCCTAACCTTTCGCATGACGCAGGTTCTCCAGACATGGCAAGTTCGGGAGGTTCTTGTTCCGAATTCGTGCGGAACCGATGCCCGGGTGTCACCACTAAGTTCTCATGAAGCAAGCTAGCTAAGTTCTCATGATAAGTGGCAGGGATCTCTCGCGCCGGACCCTGGTACAGGCCATGGTCCGGAGCGAGAACGAGTGGCAGGCGGTCGCCTCCTTCTACGAAGCAGTAATGCTAGCAAAGAAAGAGGCCGCACGCGAGAGGCAAGGGCCCTCACGCCCCAGCAACCGCGGGAATTCCGATTCCGATCCTGATTTCAAAATAAAAAGAACAAGGTCCACAAAATATTGAAATGACTGTACCTAAAAAACAAAAAGTCTTTATAAGAAATAATAAGAACATTTCGCACAAAGCCCAGGTCAGTATGTATTAGCCGGAACTCAGCTACACAAAGAGTTGCGAGGCCATGGTCTTATAAATATGTAAGACCTCTGGACTTTTGTCAAAAGCGTATTGCATATTTCCATAATAATATATTATTATCAATATTCGTAGAAGAAAGTCTAGACTGGTGTACTGTACTGATATTAGCATGAAATTTATTGCCATATTTGCTTGAGTTCAACTAGGTATTAGTAATTTAACGGTGTATACACCGTTAAATTTTGATCGTTTTAATCTCGTGGAGGGTCGCGCCAGTAAACGAAACACTATCAATTTGTAAAGATAAAATAAAAAATAAAGTACTTTTTTTTAAATTAATTTCTTAAGGTAAACGAGTCAATAACCTTGTAGTTAGTTGTCGTAGTTGTCAATAATCGGTCATTGCGTACTAACTACTTACAGGTCATTTGACTTGCCCAGATGACGATTACTTAAAGAAATTACTTTCGTACATGCGTAAATAAATACGAGTTTTAAAAAATAGTATTTTATTTTTTAATTTTATCTTAACAAATTGATAGTGTTTCATGTACCGAATTGATCCTCCATGGTATTAAAACGATCAAAATTTAACGGTATCTACGTAAATATATGTATGTGTACAAAACACAGGTCCGATCGTGTTTGGAGTACTGCAGCCACTTATGGGCTGGTGCTGCAAAATGCCACCTAGGAGCTTTGAACTCGGTGGAAGGGCGTGCGAAGAGGCTAAATTAACTTCTACGGTACGGACTAAGCGTTTTGCCTCGTCGTTTATACCGCGTACATCGAGGGACTGAAACAGTTTGCCCGCTGCGGTCTTCCCGTCCGATTATAATTTAGGTGTCTTCAAGGCTAAAGTGAATAGGCTCTTAATAAACTAGTGTGCCTCACCATCAACGAGTGCATCACTGCTTAACATCAGGTGGGATTGCAGTCAAGCACTGGTTTATATCAATTAAAAAAGAAAATGTAATTGTAAAGGTGAGAAGACTGATAACGTCTAAAACATGCGTCTTTCAGTTGATCTGTGATCTAGAGTCATCTGGATGCACCTTAGAAGGCATCGGCCCAGCAACGATCCTACGGTAACATCATTGATATGCTCTTAGAATTCGTAATAAAATTGATATTTCTGAAGAGAATAGATAATAATATGTGATATAAAAGCAATAATGTTTGTTATCATGTCATACACGTTGGTAGATAGAATTTTCGGAAACATTCATGCCTTGTTGGAATTCGCGGAAATTGTCGACATATATTACGCGTAGGTATAGCTAATGGATATGATTTGAATATTACATCAGATACATATGTATTATGTGACTTGTATTTCATTTCAGGAAAATACTTATTGCTTATCATAGAGTCGATTTTGCTTACATAGACTGTAGTAGTCCCTTAAAATACTTTTTAACCCCCGACGGAAAAAAGGGGTGTTATAAGTTTGATGTGTCTGTCTGTCTGTATGTCTGTCCGTGGCATCCTAGCGCCCAAAAGAATGGACCAATTTTGATGCGTTTTTTTTTTGTTTGAAAGCTGATTTAATCGAGATGGTTTCTAGCTACAATTTATGAAGATCAGTGCAAGTGTTCAAGGTCATCAGCTAGTTTGTTAACTGCGGTAGGGTTTTTAATTACTAAATGAGTATTTACTTTATTCCAAACATATATATAACCTAATATTTGAAATACTCGTGTACAATCTGATGCCATTGAGCTAGTCTGATGATGGATTTCAAAGGCAAGAACCTTGGATTGCTTATTAACATAGTAAACCTATCGAGTTTGGGCTCATTAGATTCGCCTTAATCAGTGCTGTACGTTTCTCATGATGACAAGGACCTGATGCTAGAACTGGGAGGTGGCTGATGGAACTTTGGAATGCCTATTAGAAAACCCATCGAGTTTGGGCTCATTAGATTTGTCTTGACCAGTTCCATACATTTCATATTGATGACAAGGACTGTCGGGGGTTTTCCAAAATTTTTAATTTTATAGTTCAATCTTGAAAAAAAATTTACGAATGGTTCATACTATTGCACGCACAGCTAAGGACTGGAATTCCCTAATAGACTTATGTGTTTCTTATAGTTACAACTTGGGAGCATTTAAGTCAAGAATGAATTGGTTACGTGTAGGCAAGCTGGCTCCAACGTCGACTTCATCATTACTTACCATTAGGTGAGATGACGTGTTTGTGTCGACACCGTTATCGGCCCACGCTGAAAACCAGCGCCGTAGACTCGTCGTACTATGTGTGTGGCCTCGGCGTTATGCTGAGCGGTCACGGAGAAAAAACCTGAGCAGTAGACCGTTTTGCGCGGACGTGGCGGATATTTTGTGTGTTTTTTTTTTTATTTTAACCTAAGATTGCGTCATTTCCCGCAAATAAAAAGTTTTTCTTTCTTTCAATTGTTGACGAGCAAGCTTAACAGAATAATAAACAAAAAAAAGTAGGTTCAAAAATATTTTTTTAAATATGTGAGAATCAGGATTGTTTGAACGTAAAATTACATTAGTTAATCCATCGAAACTCCTTTAACCACTTTCTACTATTTTATTCGAAATCCAACATAGGTCTTGAGTTACGAGCTACAACAACATGAGTAATAGAATCTGTATTTAAATTGCCAACTACCACAACCCTATTTACTAAACGCGTTATCTAGACATTACACATAAGTTTTCATGTAGATAGCGCAGTGTGTACGCAAACTATGAAATTTTAGAAATACCTATAGTAAGACCATTATTTAGATAGTGCAATCTTTTTAAAATCTTTAAGAGAAACCGTAAATTTGTTGCTAGTTTTATCGCATTGTTTAAACACAATAGTTTTTCTGCCAAACCGTTCATTATGCTTTTGATAGTATTGTAAAATAACCTGCTAAATTTAAAATGCAATAAGCTTGCCTGCTGCGATCTTCCCGGCTATAGTGAATAGGATCTCATAATAAACTAGTGCACTTCGACATCAGCGATTGCATTAATGCTTAGCTTACCATCAGGTGAGATTGCAGTTAAGCACAAAAAAAAACTTGTAGTTACTTAGTAGTTGCAGTAGTTTTTTTTATCTTAGGTAAAATAGGTAAAATCATCCAATGACAAATCCCGCCCTTGGGTGGGGCGGGAAATAGTGTCAGACTCTTACTGACTAAAAACCTACCCTGTTCCATTCATTGCCTTTGTCCCAGGGCCCTTGGTGACATTTTTATACAACCTTTGGCCCCTGTAGGCTTCGGCCCTGCTGGGCCCCTACAGTTTGCTGACAACTCCTTTAGGCGCGCGGGAACAGTGCGTGCCGTAAACAACTTAGTAGTTGTAGCAGTAATGGCAAGCAATCACTTGGATGGATTAACAGAACTGTTCTCAAACACTCACATCTCGAAGACAACCATACACCTAATGATGAACAGTCTCTTCAACGATAAAAATTTAAACTAGCATACTTCGTATTCCGGAACTTAGAATGGCTTAAACCTTTGATGTCAGGCAGCTTTAAAGTTACGATGTGGTAAACGACTTTATATGTCCTCATAATATACGAACTTGGACATTGTTGGGGCAATAAATTTAGTTGAGTGCCTTTATTTGCATGGATGCTTAGCCTTTGTATGGAGGTTTGGGATTATGCAAAAATTGTTACCCTCGTAAGTAATAGGGGTGGCTGTAAAGTTTAGGATTATTAGATCAGTTTAGACGCAACATTAAAGATGTTGGATTATCAAAGCTTAGTTCGGCGTTTTGAAAATATGAATAACTGCCAGTGAACGGGGAAACTATGTGATTGAAATAGATTTTGCCCTAGAGCATGATGTATGGCAACAAAGGAACGGGGAAGGTTTTTAGTCAGTAAGAGTCTGACACTATTTCCCGCTCCGCCCAAGACCGGGATCTTCATTGGATGATTTTACCAACCAAAAAAAAAAGTACGAGCATTTTTTATTAGAATAGAGAGATCTGTAATAAAATAATGTACCTACAACAGCGAACGAAGTCAGGCTATGAATTATGATTGCTATCAAAAGAGATGCTTGTATTCACCTTTTCTTTCCATTTATTGCACCTACCACTATTTGTCTCTCCATCACCCTAACGTTGACTGGTAGAAAATGCCTAAGGCATTAAGTCTGCCTCAGTAATTTTGTGCATAAAGTGTTAAATAAATAAATAAGCCAGATTACTATCCGCAAAATAGTATAAATATAGTATTTTTTTTAAATAATGATGATAGTAATAAAATCATGCAATTGAAAAACAAAACTTTTAAGCCAGTTAATGTGCTTAAAAAAACCAATATTAATAAATAATTTGTGTTATATCCGGAAAAGTGTTAAATGGATTTACGAAACAATATACAAAACACCGGCTAATGACATTTCAACGAAGCTCTCGTTCCAAATGAGGAAGGAAATAGAGCGAAAAGATAAAACAATAGCACCAAAGAAAAACACAATACATTTATCAATTTACAAACAATGCAGTACACACCATAAAACGTAAACAGAAAATGTTCAAGCAAAAGTGAATTAAAAATAAAAGCAATAAAAATTCTTAAAGTATCCAAAACTGCAACGAGATTTGATTTTATAAATCCATTCATTGACCTAAATATTCATTGAGAGAGTTTAATGGTACGAGTAAGAGCAGTGTTTTCATGACTGTTCAAATACTTTGTTTTGCTTGTAATGGTTGTTAGTAAACTTTTAGCTTCTCTAGTAATTTCTGAGTTAAATTAGGCAAAACAAAAGAGAAAGAAATGTCATTATATAAGTTTTATATTCTCATGGCCATCTTCTTCTTCTTCTTCTTCTTCCTGCCCTTGTCCCATATTACTTGGGGTCGGCGCAACACGTTTTTTTCTTCCACTCCATCCTGTCACCCGTCACACTATCACTAACTTCCTTTTCTTTCATATCACTCCTCACACAATCTACCCATCTTTTCTTCTTCTTTCTTCTTTCGGCCATCGAAATCACTAAAATAATGTTAATGCTTTAGTATAAAGGAAGATTAGGGAATTGATGAAAAAATATTTTCCAGTTTAATGTTGCAGACAGCAAAGGATCACTCCCTTTCTCGCGATTGCAATGACGGTTCAATATTAAAGAATATTTCTAGGAAAATACTTGTTATATCAACCCTTAATAAATTAAGATAAGAATAAAAATGACTACTTAAACGGTTAATTGAATTGGATATCCAATGTCCGATATAAAATAGTCCCATTCAAAACCTATTATAAATAAACGACGTTTCATTTTTAGAAAACCCTTATATCTCATGCAAATAAATTCAACTTATGTTCACTCGCTGAAAACTCTAAGCGCTTGGAAAATAAAATTTAAAAACCGAAAACGTAAATAATCTGTAATTTACAGACTCACGGATTTATTGAGGCAACGATTTACAATGTGAGCACGGCTTGGTGTGCTTGCAGCAATAATGCGGACCTGAAGATCGTAATAATGCTGTAACACGGAATACTTGGTAAATGCTAGGTCATCGTTTGCGAGAAGAGCCTGAGAAACTTTGTAAATTCTTACGACTTGGTAAGCTGTCTGATGCACCCTTTAGTTTGAATTTGTATTTGTGAAGAAACTGAAATTCTAGAATGCAGATTTTGCATTTTGAATTTTAGTTTTTGGGATACTTATTAAGCTTCAGATCCAGAATTTCTTGGAATGCTACGTTTGTAAGTTAAAACAGGTCCAAATAACGTTTTAGCAGGCATATTTGTACTACTATTTATTTTATTAAATATGAAAGTCGGATTTTTTTATTTTTTTATTTATTTAATAAAAATACATACATAGCCGGTCAAAATCAAAACCCTCTTTTGGCTTTGCGGTAGTCGGGTAAAAAAAAAAAAGCCTCAGTCACCAAGGCCTGTCATGCAGTCGAAGCGCGGGACGCATAGCGTGTGCATGTCTTTACGAGTATTTCAGTGGAAGATGTACAGTGTACACATCTTCCTTTGCCTTAACCAGACTTTAGTGTGAGACACTAACTGTGTCGTCACTCTTGCGTCATCCCATCTTCCAAGCTTATCGTGTTGTGCTGATGCTGCCGCTGCAGCTGCGACTTTGAACCTTAAGCGGCGCAAATATAACAACCTCGTCGGCAGTTATATTTTTGAGCCGTTTGAGGTTGAAACTCATGGGACGTGCTTGGACGTGGGGTCCAAGACACTTTGCGTGACTCAAGTGCTGGCTTTAACCTCGGTCAGAGATTAAGTGTTGCCATACAACGTGCCAATGCTGCCAGTCTTTTGAATACACTTCTAGTCGACATCGATGCGGAGGAGTTGTATGCCGCCATATTTTAGCTAGGAGTTATTTTCTTTAGTGAATATATAATTTTAACTACTGTTTTTATTTTCTTTTGTTTCAGTACTTTATTTATATTTAACACATATCTATTTAAGACCAACAACTTCCAAGAATCTTAAGTAAATACTACGAATAGAGAAGAACGCCATGAATTTTAGATAAGTTACAGATAAGTTTTTTTTTGCATTTTTTTGCAATCGAATTTTCAAAAGCCTTTTTTCATTTCCTATATTTTATTGAAATATAATTATCTTTTAATTGTGTCTTTATTTAGATACCACACTTGATTAGGGGGCTTACTCTCGAGTATAATTCCGATCGGTAGACATTGGAATTGTGACATTAGGTACTCTTGAGTTCGATGCTAGGGTCAAATTGCGTTACCTTTTTGGGAAACTAAGTAAAATAGGGATAAGGCTTAGCGTGTGGTCACGCAATTTTAAACCAATTTGGCGCTAGCATCGAATTCAAGAGTACCTAACGTCACAATTGCAATGTCGACCGATCGGAATTAAATTCGGAGAGTCAGCCCCCATATCTAAAAAGATATGACCATACTAAATGGCGGCCATAATTTTGCTTTTCAATATTAATAAGTCATTGATGACTAACCTTATGAATTTTCATGTGTTGAAATTCATTTTGCCGTATTAGGGAATAGCCTACCCTATAAGGTATGCTATAGCTTATACTCTATAGGGTATACCAAAGAAAAAGACATACAATAATATACTGCATAAACACATCTTTTTGTTCATACGTGCTTCCTGCAACATACATTTATATTCTCGATAGATATCACCCTCTTTTTGGGGCAGCCGGATCATAAACCAAACAAGATCTGCTAAAACAGTATTTTCGTCGGTGCCCCTTTTCAGGTAAATTTAAAGGTTACGAAAACATCTACACGAGCAACATAGCCTTATTCAGAAAAGGCAACGTAAGACGTAAGTACGACCTATGTTTTCGTTTCTTTTGATTTCGAGTTGTGGGTACAAAGACAATGGGGTCGTCCCTAGAGGCTTAAATTCGTTACTTAAAGCCAAAACAGACAAAGAAATGGCATGTTAGATTACGCATGTCAATATATCAAGGATACGGTATATTGGAAAGGGATTTTTGAGAATGATAAGGTTTGTTCAAGGAAAAGTAGGAAATGTTTCGAGGATTATTGATTTAGGACAAGGGTTTTAAGAACCAACAACTTAATTGGATTGTTTTTCGTCTTTCGATCTACTTTTACAATGAGAGTTGTAAACGAAATTCTGAATTTATTGAGGAGAATAAACAATCGCTCTTGTAGGTTCTCTTTAGGCCTTGTTTATGGAGACGCGGTGCGTTGTGCGTTCGTCGTACATTGCAGCAGCGGGCCGCGTCATCGCACGCGCAAAACATATTGCAATGTACGACGGACCACCTAACGCGACGCGCAACGCGCCGCGTCTCCGTAATCGAGCACTAAGCATTCCGTAGTAGGTACAAGGAATATACTCTTCAACATGTCCGTTTGTATCTCAATCCATGGCTTAGATTAAAAATATGTTAGTACTAACAAAATATATTTTGCGGGGGTTAATATATTTATTACGCCGACAAAGTGGTAAAATAAAATCTTGAATTTTTAATTTTGGTGTACACCTTTTTTGAAGTACAAAATCATTAAATTAGTTTAATTTGGGTATTTTCGAGGCTAGAGTGAATAGGCTCTTAATAAACTAGTGCGCCTCACCATCAACGTTTGCATCACTGCTTACCATCAGGTGGGATCGCAGTCAAGCACTAGTTTATATCAATAAAAAAAAAACACTTCTCGCACTCTAGCGTTGAGTGTAAGGAATGGGCTTGTCATACTTTTACTAATATGCGTTAAGACTACGGTAACTTTTTGCAAATGCTCCTGCAGTCCTAGCAGGCATCGCTCTTACTGGACTCCTTTGGTTCTCCTGATATCTCTATGAGACGCGCGTGAAACACCACGCGCTGTCTACTGGAAAGCAGTCCTAATCAGACGAATGAGGATGTCCATTCCCTCACGGTTGCGAGCATCATCTTCGCTGGTATTACAGGAGGTGGCCGTTTGCCATGCCTTTTCAATCCAGATCATGGCTTATACCATGGTCAGTCGTGAAAGTTTACCACCACCAATTGTCTTTATAAAAACAGTTGAGTGTTTTGCCCAAGCGGGACAGATTTCCACCGTGTTCTCCGAGCGTACCGCACAATAGTAACACCTGGTCATTTCTTTTGCCTGAAATTTAAAGAAGAACAACCCGAAATGGCTATGTCCGGTGAAGACCTACGTTAGGCAGGAATTGAGGACACCATGGAGCCGTTCTAGCTACTCTTCAAAGAACTTACCACTGCGAATATGACGTAATCGGCGTTTGATTATGTCAGTCGCTGTATTCATACCGCCAAGAGATCCTGCCAAAATGCATAAACCGCATAAAATCCCCTACACCTAAAGTAGGAGTGACATTTTTTGTTAAAGTCGAGCGGGCTAACTATTAACTTAATTAATATTTTCATAATAATAAACATAAAGTCCCCTCCTTGTTTATAACATGGCTTATAACATGTAGTACCACACCTACACTGTGCATAGCTCAACACGCACTTGTTGTTTTTGTATTTATCATCTTAGTTTTGAAATAGACGATGCTATTTTTGTAACAACAATCTCTTAATAAACAACGATGTGCTAAAAATCTACGGCACTCATTGAAAATATATGTAATAACACAATTTGCCAAAAATATCAGAAACCACAATTTAATAAAATAGGTACTCGATATCAGAGCTAAATAACAATTTGATTGGCATGACCTAGATTTGGCCACAAAAAATTGTTTTGGGAGAAACCTACACAAAGTGAAATCACTCAATAACTGGAAAACAAATATTGCTAAAAGCTCTTTCCCGGAATAATGACGGAGCAAAAGCAATAACTTATCTAATGTTCGAACGTGATCGATTTTAGTTAAACAATTGTAGAATCAAAAATGGACAGGATTTTATTGGTACGCGTACAATGGGCGATCACGCATGTGACGTAGCGATCAAAATAAATATAGAATTTCGTGAAATTTTTTTAGGGTTGGAAACATCCAATGGCTTCTCCTACTCTGAGGCGAAGTGGAAAATCGTGTCAGACTTTTACTGACTAAAACCACAAAATTATTTTTTCTTTGCTTTGCATTCCAGGAAACCAGGTTTTCCTTTCAGAAGTGGAACCCATGGCCCCAGTAGAGTTTGGCCCTGCTGGGCTCCCATATCTATCAACCTAAGGTGATAGACATGGGATTGAGATTGTGGTCAAACGCGAGCCTATCAATAATAATTAAAAAAAATTGATATAGAATCTAAAGTCCTAAATTTGATTTAATTTTTTTAATTTTAGATGGTTATATCCCCTATCAACCATCTAAAATTTTTCGTAGGATCTTAAATTTAAGACTTTAAGTTCTATATCTATTATTTTTTTAATTATTATTGCAAAAATTTTAAAAAAATATATAAAAATTAAAATAATAATAATATTAATAAGCTGTCATTGCGCGGTTGGATCAAGGGCCTGATACAGAAGGCAGTATTCCTCGATACGGCTCGTATTGCGAGGAAGTTTCTTTCTCTGGAGCCCTAACCACCGGTAGCTTGAACCCTGCACCCGACACCGGACACTATTTTTTTATATTTTTAAATGTTTTTATATATATATATTTGTAATAAGAAATATTTAGAAATAAAAAAAATATTATTTAGGCAAAATAATAGAACATAATATGGCACTAAAATCAAGTAACAAAGTACAAAGATTGGAATATGACCCAACAGATTCCTTTATAATAAAAACTAGAAGTAGTTTTATAAAATAAAAAATTTAAACAATTATTTGTAGAACCGATACGGTTTCTGCACTGTTCGAATTTCTTATAGACGTCTTTCCATCAAAGAAATCATAGTAAATCACTTTATTTACTACCTACACATATTCCATTAAGCTTGTCTGAATCACAGTATAAAGAAGGGTTAGAGAATTCATCGCAAACAACGTTTATCTTGTCAAGAATAGCAGCAGCACAATAACTTGTACAGCATTAGGTAATTTAGAAGAAAGAGAGAGAAGTATCTCCATTCCTTTCTAACTTGTGAGGTCACAACAGCCGAGTTCATTAAAAACAGGGTGTTGATTTAAAGCAAGTAGATTAGGGGAGTAATTACAGATGTATATAAGTGCTTAAGATATACAACTGTTTAGAGACTTGTTTTTGGAACATTTTGATTTGATTATGTTAATTAGAGTCCTTTGAGATGTTTCCTTTATCTTCCTTCGCGTTTTGAGGATTGAGGTGTGGAGTTGTGTTAAAATCAGTTCGTGTTCTCTCGAATATTTGTAATCAAATGCGAATGTTTACGATTCTATAGATCTATAACTTATCTGCTATAACTTTTTTTTTTCTCAAAATTCTGTGCCAAGACCACCCAATTTTTTTTATTTTTTTTAGTGTTTAAATTAAAAAAAAATAGGCAACAGCTAGTTAAGACACTTTGATCTCCAGTTTTTATTAATTTGATATATTCTACTTTTATAACTTTATTTTTATAGTCATTTACATTTTGTAACATTAACTGCAGTGGCAAAAGAAAATTTACTCATACCTCAACCCTGGTCCCCAAGATACAGGCTCGGCCGCGTTTGGAGACCACCGTATAGTCAACACAATGAAGCTTGTCAATAGTCTGTTACAGACCTACATTAAGTTACAATAATTTTAATTTAAGGCAACTTTTGTAATAATGTTCAATAAATTTATTATTATTAACAATTTGAGATCATGTATGCTTTGCGGCGTAATAAAGAATTAATAAAATTCATATCATAATAACAAAAGGCTGATAGTTGTAACGATTTGGAAAACTATATTTCCGCCTTAGCAGCTTTATATTTCATGAAGTTTTAATAAGTAAATACCTACATAGGACTACGATAGCTATGTAGGTACATTTATAAGCCATGGAACAGTAGTAGTAATACTACTAACACTAGTCAAAAGAATTAGTTCACTAATAAATAATATGACAGATTCACAAGTTAAACCTGCGTTCTATAGTTTATTTAATTTTAAATTCAGTATCTCAGTTCTATAGTTTATTTAATTTTAAATTCAGTATCAAAGTATCTCAGTTTTGCGAGTGGCCCCACTTACCGACTGGAGTATTTGATATACACCGTTAAATTTTGATCGTTTTAATCCCGTGGAGGGTCGATCCGGTACATGAAACACTATCGATTTGTAAAGATAAAATAAAAAATAAAATACGTTTTTTTTTCTAAAACTCAAATACGCATTTAAGAAATTAATTTCTTTAAGTAAACGAGTCAATGTTCTTGTAGGTAGTTGTCGGTCGTTGCGTATTAACTATCTACAGATTATTGAACTCGCCTAGCTGACTTTTACTTAAATAAATTAATTTCGTACATGAGTAAATTAATTCGAGTCTAAAAAAAGTACTTTATTTTTTAATTTTATCTTTACAAATCGATGGTGTTTTATGTACCAAATCGACCCTCCACGGGATTAAAGGGATCAAAATTTAATGGTGTATACATTGAATGTGTTATATTATTGACTGCAGCCTTTATTTGTCATCGACAACAATCGATGAAATTCTATTTGATACAAGAAGAACGGACGTTAACTACAACTCATCACCAAAACCATACCTCGAACTTAGATATATCGATAAACACCAACTCTAAAACTTGCATGAAAAAAGTTAAAATGATCAAGATCTGCCACGGAAATGTTGGTGACGTAATAAAGACGAAATTGAACGATCATGTCACACGGAAACATTGACGAGAGGTAGGGTTGTACGCGAGAATTAGGGTTGTCACCAAGCTGCATTAATGACGCACCGGTTTTCCACACGGACTTCCGAAAGTCCGGATAGTCGCGGTTAATTATAACGAAGTGGTCCGGGTATGGTCTATTAAAACCCTTTGACTACTCTATGGCACCTTGTTAGTGATTATTGGTCGATAGGAGCATAAATGAGCGTGAAGGAGATGTTACACTCTGAATTGATTGGATCTGTAATCAAGGATGAATTAGTGGCGTTCGTGATAGTTAGATATGTTGTAATATAATTTAGTCAAGGCTAGAGATTTGTCTGGCTATGACAAGTACTTATGAAAAAAAATCGTTTGAGTATTAATACACTCCGAAATCTCGCACAAAACTGTATTTTCTGACAAACTGTTCTTTTCTGACGGTTTAGTTTTTACAAAGATTAAGGGCCAAATTCATTTTTGCGCACATTTGAGCGTCTAATCGATAATCATTTTGCGTTTCACCGCTATGAATTGAACCTAGTTTACGCTAAACTCAGATTCAATTCTTTTGTTGTCGCCCATGCTTACGACACGGGTCTTTAAACTAGATTACGTTGAGCTCAGTTTAGTTAAACTGAGTTTTTATATTGAATGATGAAATCAGCCCTAAAAATTCCAAATAACCTTAATCAAAACTTGTAAAATTTACAAACTTTTCAAATAACCCTACAATTTTTCAAAATGAAAAAATAGACGAAGAAAGATAGAACAGTTATTACGCAGATAGAACTGTTGGATGACACTGTGACAATGCCAAGGAAACAAAAGAGGAAGCTGACACAGTTCCGTTTTATGTGCTATACGTCCTATAGACGTAGCAATACGTCCTATAGACTTAGATGTACGACCTATAGACGTTGATATGCGTTCTATAGACGCAGGGGTGAAGGGAGGACAGCACTGGGTGGGTGAAAATATCCTACATCAGTACTGGTACAAAATATGAAGAGTTTGATATTGATTTTGCTTGTGGAATCTTAAACGTCTTTTAATAGTTTTTTTGTATTTGAGTAAAATATTACAAAGCTTGTTTTTTTTTTTTATAAAGGTTTGTTCATTTGTTCATCATGAAATAGAGTGAAGTGGAAAAAATTAAATCAACTTTGAGATTGGGTTTCTTCTAAATCAGGAATGAAGATATCCTCAGGAGAACCAAGGTTGCTGACATAGCAAGGTTGCTAAGAATCGCTAAACTAAACTAGCAAAGGGCAGGGCACATTGCTTGCAGAACAGATGACCGTTGGGGCCGAAAGGTTCTGAAATGGCCCTCGGCCGCGTATCGAAAGACGGAGCGTTAAAAGGCCTACAAGGTGGACCGATGACCTTCATTCTTGCGACATTTGGGGAAGGCATATGTCCAACAGTGGACGTCTTTCGGCTGAAATGATGATGATGATTGGTTATGTTTACTTCTACGCAAGCATGCTTCACTATCGACCTCATCATCACTTTCCATCAGATGGCAAACATGAGACTGTCAATAACAAAAAGGTGATATAAAATCCTATACTAAACAAACAGAGTGGTGACTAAAGAACTTCAAAAAATTAACAATCCAAAGTACCTTCGTTCGTTTTCCCTAAAAACCTGCCCAAACCGTTGTTTCGTTATTAAGTACCAAGACAGTGATTGAGCAGCGGCTCCGGCTATCACTCCAATGACTAAATAACATTGTCAAAGCGACAGGGACAATAGATGAGCTTGACACGGGGTCCGGAAAGGATGATGTACGTACAACTTTATACATAGGTATGGGGGTTGATTAGATGGATAAAATCTATTCTCTTGTTTACGAGGAAGGCGTCGTCGTATCAAATATCGACTGTTCTATTCTTGGATCCGATATCATCGACGTGAACGATGATACAGTGTGATATTCGATGCCTTGGTTGTCGCGTTAGCCATGAGAATGCCCAGTTCGATTTTCACTACCAAAAATGCAACCTTTTACGAGCAGCTTTCATTACTTGAAAATCGAAAATTATCACCAAAAAACATACTTTTTTTTTTACGTAACTAGCATAGGAAATTGACGAAATGACGACGGTTTGGTTACTATACAAGAATACAATTTTATTTATGCGGTTTAACTGGCTTTCTGACAGCGATAGCTCAGTCAGTGAGTAAACCGATGCGTTCTGTATGTTAGGGGTTTTACGAATATTTGCATCAATTCTGGTATCTTCATCCTTATTCATATCTATATAAAATTAATGCAAATCTT
Organism: Leucania comma; assembly: GCA_958295575.1. Taxonomy (NCBI): domain Eukaryota; kingdom Metazoa; phylum Arthropoda; class Insecta; order Lepidoptera; family Noctuidae; genus Leucania; species Leucania comma. Next base: position 4,177,751 of record OY282475.1, read on the forward strand.
TCATGAATGAGGATTCATAACTGCGACGGGTAATAACAAGTAAAGAAAGTGGGCAGGGCCAGAACGGCGCGTGGGTCACGTTTTTTATGTACTAATTGCTATCAACGTACTGACTGGCCTATTGGTCGAGTGCTTAGTGGCCCTGACTGCAATGCCGGAGGTTGTGGGTTCGATTCCCACCCAGGACAAATGTTTGTGTGATGAGCACGATCATTTGTTCTGTGTCTGAGTGTAATTTATCTGTAATATGTATGTATTTAGAAACATATAAGTATGTTTATCAGTTGTCTTGTACTTATAATACAAGCTTTGCTTAGCTTGAGACTAGACGGCGTTATGTGATAGTTGTGGATAATTATATTATATTAACGTTTGCTTACTGACATTGACTCACAGGGAGCGTTGGTGACAAAAGTCTACAGATTTAATTTCTCCTAATGACATGAATCCTATCCTATAAAATTATATTAGATAAAAATGATCCGGAGAACTCCGAGTGTAAAATTTGTAGTAAAATTACTCCTGTAAGGGACGTACTACTACTTTCATGAAAAATCACCTGAAACCAGCATTGATTTTAGGTTATTTTTGCAAGCGTATTTGATTAAATGAAACTGGGTTACCCAGAGGAGTTAATCGAATACGCTTGCAAAAATTTCCTCAAACAAATCTACTACATTTCAAACGGAGAGATCGTTTTCGATTGAGCGTTGGCACTGTCCACCATACTTAAAATTGAAATATTTAAAAATAATCCTGATATTCGCATCCGCATTAACAGTAACAACTGTACTAGAAATATTTATTTGAAAAGTTTCTAACTTCTAGTTACAACCACAGAATTCCCAGAGCAATCAGATATTGAAACAAAAATTCTATTCAAATTAAAAACAAACATGACGGGCTTTACAATGTTTATTCGGTTGCAGGATCCGAACTGAGCCTCAAAGGATTCGGTTTCTCGATTCTACAGTAAGCTTTCCGAAGCTTGCATAAATTTAAAAGGAAGCCAAGCATTTCAGTAGTTACTGCGGTACCGAATAATTAAGATTTTTTTAAGCTGTCAGTAAGTCCCGAACTTAAAACTTACTGCTTGCTTTTGGTTGCGAAATGAGAAATTATTCTGTTACAAAAAAACACGGATAGAATTGCAAAGCCACAAAAATAATTATACATCGTTATATTTTGGTCGTTTTAATCCCGCGGAGGGTCAATTCGGTACATGAAGTACTATCGATTTGTAAAGAAAAAATAAAGTACTTTTTTTAAACAATTAATTTCTTTAAGTAAACGTCAGCTGAGCGAGGCAAATGAACTGTATGTAGTTAGTAGTAATTATTTTTTTATATGCGTATATTAATTCGAGTTTTTGAAAAAAATACTTTATTTATGTATTTCATGTACCGAATCGACCCTCCGCGGGATTAAAACGACCAAAATTTACCGGTGTATGACAATTTATAACATGATTGAAATTTAAAAGAGTTTCCATGGAATTTTTGGTACATTTTTCACAGTTTTTCGCTTTGTAATGTGTAATTTAGCATCATTTTTGTGACTGCCTTTGCCTAACAATAAAATTCAAAAGCACCGGTAAATAATTTTCTATTTTATTTGACTTCTTTTGAAACATAAAATATGGAATTTTGAAATATTCTGATTATTTAGAAGTTTTTATAGAATTTGAACTGGTAAAAATTATGGAGGTTTATACCTAGAGATAGTTATTTGTGGTTAAAGTAACTTTTTGTTTGTTGTAATATATGAGATGCTCGTTTACAGTAATAAAGTAGTACTGAGATGGCGGAACAATAGACGAGGTTGACATAGGACCGGAAAGGATGGTGTAGAGTTATATGACATACATATATGTCTAGTTACTGTTTACTGTATAAACAACCCCAGCGCGCTTGAATAAGAGAGTAATTGTGATGCTGAAACAATAAAACGGTCACTTCATTAGACTACCTACTTTGGCCTTGACTTTCGTATTATATAGTACGTACTCTTTAGTGTTATTTGAGTGACGGAATTCGGGGAAGGACTAGAAAAGCGGTAACTTCTGCGTATTACCATTGAAATACCTGCAATATTTAAGTACCTATTAAATAATGTTACGGTTGTTGTTTATTAATAGCTTTTAGAGGAAAGGTTTTAAACAAGCCACGTTTGATAAAAAATAGAGAAAAGCTACAGTGAAACCCCCAAGTGAACGCTGTTCGCGCGTGATTTCTTGCCATTCGGTTAAACACCGAGCGAACGCCAGTGTTCGCATAGATTAAAAAAACTGAGCATTTTTTATATAGGATATTTATCCAAGAACGTGAATAAAAAGTTTTTCATAAAGTAGTCTGTATATAAGAAAACCTTTTCGTTATTCTCTTTAATCCCTACATATACCTTCATATAGACGTGGATTGATACGTTAAAATATTGTGCTCTTCAGTACTAAACGTCACTAAATCGAAAAACCCTGAGGCTCTCGTGGCATCGTTCCGCGCTTCCACCAAGTCATTTATTTGGTGTTGCGAGAACCAACATGTAGTTGGGAAGATTTTAGCAGATTACTGTGTATGAGAATTATGTTTGTTTAAGAAAAAATTACAAAATTATAGTCAAAAAACGCAATCTTCGAAGACTTTTAGCTAAAACACACGAGGTGAACCATCCCATTGGACAGAAAAATCTCAGCCCATTGAATGTATGTGTAATTTCTATACTTACTTTTTCTATTATTTCATATCACTCCCATTTCATTTATTTTTATTGGCTTATCTTCTGTTGGCTTATATTCTTATTTTTTATAATTTCTTTATATAATTATATTTCTTTACTTTCCTGGTATGATATTGTCATTACTTATCTGTTTCATTTTGTTTAGCTATGGATACTATAGGGTGTTTATTCTTGTATTAAGAGAGCTCGTCCTTCCTTCTTTTCGAGCCGGCTATCGTCAAAGTAAACGTGGTTTAAAAGCTTGATGTTTCATCCAACACAATCCGATGCAATGCTCGATAAAAAGGCAACGCAAAAAAGATAGATAACGCCTGAAAGTTCCGTTGGCATTCGGTAATTCGGTCATTAACTCAAATATTTCACAAAACTTGTTCAAGAAAATTCGTGTATTTTTTAAAGGCGTTAAAAGATTTTGGGAAATATTTAAAGTCATTTAGAATCTTGAATAATCCTGCAAGGTTTGTATAGATAAATATTTTTAATTTACAAGTATATTATAAAAGGCCAAAGTTCATGCAAAATAACTGATTTTCAGACTTCTTTATTGGATTAATTTTTACACAAATTTATGTTTAGATTTCAATAGAAACCTAGATAATATCCACAAGATATCTAGAGAAAGATGTGTTATAACGTTTTGGGGGTAGTGGAACAGAGAGTAAAGCCCCACATACCTCCGTTGAAAAGGGAGGATCCTCCGACCAGACAGGTGTTATATCTGGTGGGCTACTGCCCGATAGATGAATTCGGGTTTGTTCTATATGTTCCAATCGCGCCGCGAATCTTACTTGCGCGATGCAGGATTAGTTAATTTGTGAAGACATAGATGTCGCTACAACGTCATGATCATAATAAGAACGGTTGTAAATAAATGTATCTGGGTTGGCCGCTCTTAAGTAAGCATATAATTTTATTAAACTAAAACATATATATGGTTTCTTCAATTTTTATACAATGATCACCCATCACTTACACGAGTTGACATTTACACGCATTACTTAACCTTGAGAATCGACCCTTGTGACTGTTTTTATTTAGTCACCCCCTCCTCAGACTCATATACACATATTCCTAGCAATATACGGCTACGTCAACATGAACCAAAACGTGAGCTGAATTAACAGATAAGATTTGATTATTGCCATGTTAATTTGGGAAGAGAAATAATAACATAGAACATTGTAGATATAGTACCTCATTTAGTGATTCAAGTTGTATATATGCTCGTTTTATTGAAATATAATAATATAATAATATAATAAAATCTTTATTTCCAGCTTTACAATTTTACAAGTAAAATGACTACGTACTTTAAGTTAAGCATAAATTTCGTAAATTGTATATTATCACAGAGTATACGCCTCTGACACCCAAGCTAAGATTGAACTTGTGGTGTCAGAGCTCTCTAAAATTTGACAAAGGCAGATACATCGAGAATTCGGAATCATAGTTATTTTAAAAGAAAACAAAGATTTTATGTATAAACTGACAAAATTATTCAAAATGTAAAAACTAAAACCACCAGAGATTTGTATTAAATAATTGTTTAGTGTGATTGTATATTTGTGTGTGTGTGTGTGTGTGTGTGTGTGTGTGTGTGTGTGTATTAACATATGTGAGACTGGGGAAAAGTTTGGAAAGGAGGAGGGGTATAAAGCTACGTAATTAGAATACTTTCCACCTCCTCATAACCAAGGGTAGCGATCCATTTAGTGACTCGAGCTTTACAGTCATATTTATTTAATTTGTAAATGATACATTTTTTGTTCACTAAGTTGTAAATACGACTGCCAAGAGTCTGTCTTTGAGCTTTGATTTCGTTAGTAGTCCTTAGTTGAGGTACAAGACTGGCCTGTTGGTTTAGTAGTTAGTGCCTGACTGCTATGCCAAAGGTCGTGGGTTTGATTCCTACCCAGGACAAATGTTTGTGTGATGAGCACGATCATTTGTTCCGTGTCTGGGTGTAATTTATTTATAATATGTATGTATTTAGAAATATTTATGTATGTGTTATAGTATCTGACGGAACCCCACAATTATAGCAAGGAACCCTAAAATGCAGCGACAATGGTGACTAACTTTGCGCAACGCTCGGCCACCAGGCACCGTGCGATTCGCCATCTCAGCATTCCCTAAATTTCGACATCGTGTGACCAAAGCATCAGACCACCAATAATTTCATGTATTAATTTAATGTGTTACTTTTCGTTCTCACATCGAACAATTGTCACGCCTTTAGAATTACTGTAATAATTTAATTAATTAAATAGTTTTATTGAAACATATCGGTTTCATTTGTATCCCCGTTTGCAGCCCTACGTAATTGGCGCAGTCGGTAGGATACTCGCGGTCGGTTTCGCGTAAATAGGAAGATTTCCGTATCGCAAGGCCGCCCGTGCGGCTATCCAGTCGCTCCAGAGTATCCAGAATCTAAACGTCGTGCTGCAACGAGGTATCCAGACATTGATAACGCAAAGTGACCGATATAATGTTCATGACACTGAAAATGCTACCAGTCCTGACACTGGCTCTGACCCTGGCTCGAGCGAACGAAATAACGCTCGACAGTCTTAACGACGGACCAGGTATTTTGCCCTTTAACCTGGGATCCACGAAAATTATCTCTCACTTTCATTCCTTTCTCCAAATTATAAACCTTGATAGTATGCGTAGCAATTTAGAAACTATTAACGAGCAATTACGTGAGCTATCGCCACAACTGGCTAATATGTCGTTATCAATCTACGAGCCTCACGTTAAACATCTAGGTACCAAACTTGAAGAAATATCAGAACAGCTAGATACACTTGAAGCCAATCGCATAAAAAGAGGTCTTATAGATGGTCTTGGTTTAGTCATAAAAAGCATTTCTGGTAATTTAGATTATACTGACGCAGTAAAATACGATAACGCTATTTCAATCTGGAAACAAAATGAAAATAATTTAGCATCTGAATTGAATCACCAGATAAGTTTAAGCAAGCAGTGGGTCTCAAGTAGTTCAAACGTTACAGATAGAATAGTAGAAAACCAGGTTAAAATCGAGAAAATAATCAATTCTATTTTAGCTAGTAATGCTAGGCATGAAACAGTTACGGTACAATATGCTCATTTGGCACAGTTACTTATGATATTGGGAGATAATATAGATAATTTATCTAAAGAATTTTACACATTACAAAATTTATTGGCATTTATTAGAGCTAAAAGTACGCACAATTCTATTTTAAACTATGCTATGTTTAAGGAAATAAAAAGTAAGCTAGATATGTTATATGATAAGAATACATTTTTAGATATTAGCCTTAGAGAATATTTCGACATAATTAGATTAGGTTATTATTATAATGGAAATAAAATAGTAATAGTTGTGAAATTTCCAATAGTTTACCCTACTAACTATATCCTGTATAAGCTCTCCCTAGCTCCTAATCGTAACAATAGGGTCCTAATTCCAACCTCTCCTTTCATAGCGGGTCACGAAAAAGATCTATTGTATATAGAGACAGAATGTCCGAAGTATAGTCACGGTTACCTTTGCGAAGATAACTTAAGTCACCACCATGGCCAGCAGTCGCACTGTATCCAGCATCTTATACTCAACCAGAGAATTAATGAATCCTGTCAATTCACATCGGTCATCCTGACTTCTGAAGCAATGGAGCAGCTAGATGACCAACACTTCGTTGTGACCTTTCCCAACCCAACGCAAGTTCGTTTAACCTGTTCTGAAGATCACTACAGAATGCTAAAAGGGAGCTACTTAGCTATCATACCTAAAGGCTGCGTGTTAAGAACTACGGCGTTTACGGCAAGCAATCGTCATGATCAAGTCAAAGGGAAGATTTTGAAAATTATGGACTTACCATTCATTAAGGAAAACTCTTATAACTTAAATACGAAAACCATAAAGTTAGAAACTATAGATCTTGGCAGTCTGCACTCAAGTAACTCTGAAATCGCTTTACAAGAACCAGTCTCGCTACAGTCGTCGAACATTGAAGCCTTATACCACACTACTATACCAGTATATATTCTACTATCCGGTGCAGCTGTACTCGTCTTCATCGTTATTCTTCGTCATCGTAGATTGAATCAAAAACGGAAAGCCACTAATGAAAGCTATAATAAGGCACAGAATAAGGAAGCCGACAATACAGAGATCGATCCAGCTTCACCATCGTCACTATTCTCAACTACAGTTTTCAAATAGTTGCCGATCTTGTGGAGGGAGATGTTATAGTATCTGACGGAACCCCACAATTATAGCAAGGAACCCTAAAATGCAGCGACAATGGTGACTAACTTTGCGCAACGCTCGGCCACCAGGCACCGTGCGATTCGCCATCTCAGCATTCCCTAAATTTCGACATCGTGTGACCAAAGCATCAGACCACCAATAATTTCATGTATTAATTTAATGTGTTACTTTTCGTTCTCACATCGAACAATTGTCACGCCTTTAGAATTACTGTAATAATTTAATTAATTAAATAGTTTTATTGAAACATATCGGTTTCATTTGTATCCCCGTTTGCAGCCCTACGTAATTTATGTTTATCAGTTGTCTAGTACCCATAACACAAGCTCTGCTTAGCTAGACGACGTTGTGTGATAGTTGTGGGATATTATATATTATTATTATTTATTAAGATTATTGACATTTGTCGTTTGCACTGACTGGACAAGTCCACTGTTTGTGATGTTCTTTTTCAAGAGACTATCTCAGACGGCAATCTGCACGGTTTTCACATGATTTGACTATTACATGTTTTCTATAAGGACTCTCGACCCTTAAGTTGGTTTTGACGTTTCTTCTTAGGGTAGTTAGCTGGGAAACATGACCTACCATAAAAAAAAACTCATGTTACATACCTCTCTTCCGCCTAGTATACGAGACTTAAAAACTAGTTCGCTCTTCAAAGCTAAAGTAAAAGAGCACTATCTTTCCTCTCTAGTATAATTATTATATACTTATATATTATGTATTTATTTTTAGTATAAGATATTTATAGCTTACATAGGTATATAAGTATTTATGGCTTTGATTTAAGATTTCACTAAGTCTTCTCACTTCTACACACTATTTCCTTCATTTCTTCTTATCTCTCCTTTCGCAGGTCTGTTGGAAGAAATTTCTTTTAGAAATAAGCAGTATCCTTGTACAATTTTTTTTTTTTTTATAAAACCTCTCCTCTACATTTATATGTGTGTACATAAATTATAAATCAATTCAATCAATTAAAAATAAATGCCTATCAGCCATTGATTTTTTTAATGAATATGTTCAACAGTCCTTGTCTTTTGGCTGATTTTAAGATGATGATACTATCTCACTTTTATCTTAGAATTATATTCAACGTTTACTTAAAATTTTCTCGACTGTGAAGAAAGCAATTAATCTCTTTGTTAACATCTTTAAGATTGCTGAAAAACTTAAGTTATTATCAAAGTTATAGTTGAAGTAGACAGACCTAATCTCGATTTTAGGAGTTTATATACTTTCTATTTTTTTCAGTAAATTAATGATCAAAAGGCGTCATAACTACTGTTATATCTTGTTCGTTATTTGAACTACACGACCATGTTCAAAACACGTTACATTGAAAAGCGTCTGCCGTCCGGTAGTGACCAACGTCAGCGATGCCACAGGGTGGGACCGGCCTCTGCTGACACAGTGGCATCCTGCCCGACATGTCACCCTGCCACATTGCCCCCGGCATTTTCCTGTGACACGTTTTCATTTTACAAACGCATCTGATGCTAAGAGCGTTACAAAGAAAACATGAATATGAGACAGTTTATAGAATAAGAGTTTCTAGAAAACAAAAGCGAAATCAATTAGGATTAGTCGCATTCTTTTGTTTTTATACTTACTTTGTAGCCTGAGATATAGTTTTGATTTTCGTTTGTTTTATCCTCTGCAATATATATTTTTTATTATTATTGATAGGCTCGCGTTTAACCACTATCTTACCATCATGATAAACAATGATGTGGTCGATGATGGGCCACGCTTGCTTAGAAGTAATCTATTCATACTTGGTTCAAAGACCTCTAGGTTGTCGCTATCAGGAAACGGGAGTTATGTTCATATCTACTTATCTTTGTTTAAACGTTAACTTGTTTTTACACAACTTGATTGTTGGCGTTTTGTGATCACAACACCGTCTAGTTCCAAGCTAAGCAGAGCTTTTGTTATGAGTACTAGACAACTGATAAACATACTTATTATTTCTAAATACATACATATTATAGATAACTTATTAATTAGACACAGAACAAATGATCGTGCTCATCACACAGACATTTGTTTTTTGTGAGGCCAAAAAGTCATTCAGTTACTTTAACAGTTAAGTTACTTTTAAGTTGAATCGACGTGTATCAACCAAACATACCGATAGTCGATATCTAGTTTTGTAATACATCTAGCTGAATTGATTTATGTTAAGTTTTAAAACTATCATGTAAGTGAATTTGTGTGATTCTTATGGGAATAAACATTCTCAAACCTCAATTAAACACAACATAAACGTTTGCCAATGCAATTCTATCACATCTTAAGGACACAACAAGATACAAAAAGTACAAAATCCAATCTGCCACATTAAATATGTAAAATTCTGAAACTCAAAACTCATTATCCGACCAACGAGACTTCAAGTGACGGTCAGCAAACAAAATCCCGTATTTACATAAACAGAAATACGGAATTTAATCTAGCATGAAGTCGTAACAGGCAAATAATCCGCATCCCAAAAGATAACATTTCGATACTAACAGGGATCTGCGTACAGAATTTCTATTCCTAATTAAACTTATTTGGGGCGTGACTGAAATGTCTTCTGTGTGCCAGTAATGACAAGCCTGGTGCCAAATGGACATTGCTGGCGGGGTAAGTCGGTCTCCCAGAGGATGGCACGTTTTTGCTATCTTGTTGTGCCAATACTGGTATAATGTTCGCTCTGTATTGAGTTATTGACACGTTAGATTTTATTGCGTTTGAATATTTGTATAGGCGGAATGAGTTAGTAGAGATTTGCGTTTGGATTGTTATAAAAATTGCCGAATAGCGACAAAAAAAATACTAAACAGGGTGAATTCTCCAATTAGGCGTAGACACGATACTATGGGGAATTATGAAAAATAATCGAATAATGAGAGCAGTCATGGTGGCCGAGTGGTAACAGCCCCGACTTATGAGTTGTAGGTCACGAGTTCAAACTCAACCAGGCGCATTACTTTCTGTAATTTATTTCATCACCACTGCTCTCAAAAGGGTGAAGGAAAACATCGTGAGGAAACCGGCATGTCCTAGAAGACATGTGACATTCACCAACCCGCACTGGGCTCGCGTGGGGGATTATGGCCCATTCCCTCTCTTAGAGAGGAGGCCTGTATCCTAGCAGTGGGAACATTAAAAGACTGATGATGATGATGATGACTCGAATAAAACTCGGGCTCAAATTCTAATAAAAAAGAAAACAAATCAAACCATGTAAAGTCATCATTTCAGTTTTACTATTTTGGTACCCAATCAATTTTATTCTACTCTATCATCCAATAGTGTCGCTGATTAGGATGAAATTTTAGAAAGTAGTTTTTATTTAGGTCGGAAATTATCCTATGACTTTTATCGCTCTGGGGCGGAGTGGAAGACTGTGTCAGATTTTTACTAACTAAAACCCGCTCCCATGTTCTTCCTTGGCCAGGTGTTCCAGGATCCCATAGAATATGTAAAAAAAAACAAATTTTCACAACCCACTGTTTTATTCTAGTTACAATACATTTATTATGTTTCAATTTCAATTCTAGCCTAGTTCTACTTTAAACTGACGACGAAAAATTGACGTGTAAAAGTGTTTTTAAAAGTCTATTTACAAAATTTTCATTTATCATTTAGATACATTTTTATAATTCTTTTACTGCGAAGGAATACTAAATATTTAATTAGATCATAATGTTGTACTTCGCTATGGGTGTTTGTATCAAAAATCAATATTCATTATTACTTTTTAATCATTATTAATATTCAACAGTTTCCTTAAGTTTTCCGTAAGTGTACAATTAATGGCTAAAATATTGATTTTTCAAAATTCAGTACAACTATTTCTTTTCATCAAAATCAGGCCCCACATCTTTGCGTATTTTTTGATATTACTCATAGTTTCAGATTTGACTATCGAAGCTCACTTGAAATATTGTACCTCTATTTCATTTTATTATAACGAAAAACGTAAAAACATTAATTTGCTACCTAGTAGAAGTATAAAGAAAGATAAACTTTCCAAAATTCTACTCTAAACCAATCCCAAATATTAATTAATTGTAACAAGACTCAGAACGCGAATATCCAGATTGTTTAATTAAACATTGTTTCTTCTGATTTTAGATTCAAAGCATTTTAATCCTAACTTGATATTCAATTACAAATCTGTTGGGTCGTAATTCACTCAAAGTTGAAGTATCATGAAGAGAATTCAGTGGCACTTGTGTTGAACATAAGTTTATGAGAAACGGCCATATTAATTTTGGTTTAGACGTTATTATATTGAAATTAACTTGTTTGCTGATGCGGCCGTTGTACGGGTTTCCACTCTTGTTGAAGTTTGTGTTAGTTAGTGTGATTTTGAGATTATAGTTGGTGAAGTGGTTCCAGGAAGCACCTTTGGAGGTGAGAAATAATTTAATTAGTAACAATGCCCTTTAGAAGCGTTCTTGTTTGAGGGGTAAATGTGATATAATTAGTATGGACATAAGGGCTGCGGAATTGTTCGTAAATGCCACTGTGTTCTTGGAACGCTAATAGCAACTAAGGAACACCGGTTGGTTTTAGTCAGTAAAAGTCTGATCCTCTGTCACGCTCTACCTAAAGCAGGAAAAAGCTTTTTTGATGATTTCCCATCCTGAAAAGGTCTAGTACGAGCTTTTTCAGTATTTTAGGTCAACAGGAAGTATATATATATAAATTTTGATTCCCTTAAGGGTCGAAGTATAAATTTTTTGCGATATAAACGTATATTTTTTTCAGCTAACTTAGAAGTTTGATTTTTCACAGCTTCAAGGGACCGCAGACTTGAGTATATAGTTTTAATTTCAGCTCGATATACAATTATACCTCCACGTGTTACCAAGACAAAGGGTCTTGACAGACAGGCAGATAGACGGACAACAAAGTGTTCCTATAAGGGTTCTGTTTTTTTTTTTTATCGTAGGCAAAATCATCCGATGACAAATCCCGCCCTTGGGCGGAGCGGGAAATAGTGTTAGACTCTTACTGACTAAAAACCTACCCCGTTTCTTCGTTGCCTATCGTGCGGCACCATAAAAACACCTTGCCAAACAAAAATCGGTTCTCTATAATTCAACTCACAGGCGAGTTTTATTTTCAATAGAAACAAGGCCAATGAAATCGTGGAAAATCCCTCCGTCCGTCACATAGTGTTTGTTGAAGCATAACTAAAGAAGAGAAAATACCCAAATAAACTTTTAATTTAACCTTCTATTGTTTGCGTAAATTAGGGGCGTCCTCTGTTGAATTTTACATGTTAGTTACATTAATTTTCTGCCCAATTTGAGGCACAAAGTTTCCTTTGTTATTCTTGTTTGTTTTTGTCACTGAAAAATATATTCTCGCTTTTACTGCTCATTATTATGGTTACACCTCCTTTCTAGAACTGTATTGATATTTATTATTTATAATAATAATAATAACGTTTATTTCGGACAATGTCCATAATTTGTTAGTAGTAGGTACAATTTGCTTAAAACCTATGTTAGTACATCAATGAAATAATTAAATAATGTTGTCTAACTAGAAACCGCATGAAAGCCTGCATCACTGTTGAGTCGACGTTGTCAGTGACCACCTTCAGAATGCTATTTGTACTGCACCGCACTCTGCGCAGTAAGGAGGCGGTTCTCCTCCCTCTTCAAGTTGTCACTGTACCTAAATTCATCCAACATAATAATTTTGATGCCTTACCTCGTACTTTCAGGATTGTTCTGCTAGCCGTGGTATACCTCTCCACTCCTTAAGCCCCGTAGGATATGTTACCCTCTTGTTGATACGTCACTTTGTGTGTGCTTGCTGGCGACCATTTTTGTAGACCCATTTTTAGGGTTCTCAAAAGGAAAAAACGGTATTATAATAGGATCACTTTGTTGTCTGTCTGTCTGTCTGTCAAGATCCTTTATCTCGCGTGAAGGTATCAAGTTGAAATCAAAACCATATATTTTAGTCTGCGGTCCTTTGAAGCTGAGAAAATATCAAACTTCTAAATTAACGACAAAAAACAGATACGGCCATTTATGTCGTAAAAAAACGTTCATTTTGACACTTTGAAGGGAATTCAAATTCATAGGGTACCTACTTCCCGTTTACCTAGAACCCTGCATTATGTAAGGTCTTATATCACAAGTATAAGAATAATACTGTAAACTGCAAATTTGTGCTTACGCCACAAAAAAAAAACTTTTTTCGAACACAAAACTTTTCCGACACTCGATTAGGGAATTATTTACATAAGTTAATTTGTACCGAACCCTCAGTGTGCGAGTCCGACTCACACTTGCCCAGCTTTTCTTTAACGTTATATACTAGTGCTAGACTGCGATCGCATCACTACTTACCATCAGGTTGGATCACCTATACCAGATATACGATAGCAAAAAATATGTTTTTTTGTGTATGTTATTTTACTTGTGTGCCTCCTGTTTACCATCACATTCGTAAAACTTTTACATATATTGGACTTTTATTTTATACTCAAATCAAGGCAGGGTCAAAGACTACTGGAGTCAAGAACCGCTTTCTGAAAAGAAGGCTCGGCCCCGGTACGATAGGCAACGAAGGAACGGGGTAGGTTTTTAGTCAGTAAGAATCTAACACTATTTCCCGCTCCGCCCAAGGGCGGGATTTGTCATTGGATGATTTTACCTACCATAAAAAACCCCTATCACCCGTTTTTCATCATCTTAATTTTCAGGCCACATTAACCAACCGATGACCTAGTGAGGGTCGCCGGTATCCGATAGATGCGAGACGCACAAGACTGGTCCTTATGGCGACACTTGGGTGAGGCCTATGTCCAACAGTGGACGTCTTGCAGCTGTTGACATCACAAAATAATTCACAATACTTTACAAAACTATCCAAAATAGTTTGCAAACTCACAACGTTTTGCTCCCTGCAATCCATGACGTTAGCCCCCAGGCTACCAGCTCACTCTGACACTGTCTCGAAATTCTCCACCACTATCGGCTCATTATTTCTGCTATGCCACAGTTCATCCCCTTTGTTTGTCTGCGCGAGATAATGAAGTATCCTTTCCAGATCAGATAGCAACGGAACCATTGTTACCAACAATGGGTGAGTTGTTTAAGAATTTCATTCTGAATTTTCGTACGTAAGTTTTTTGGTGATTAAGATAGTAAGGAACAAAAGTTCATTTTATATTACGGCAACTAGGTTTTAATGTGAAATGTTTGGTTAATTTTATGTGGTCTTTATTTTTCTTAATTTTGAATAGTTTTGGTGTAGTTTTAGTTCTTGATAAAACATATTACCAGACCCCTTTTTCATTTCCTTTTTTTTCTTTTTTATCGTTGGAAAATTATCCAACATCTCCCGCCCTTGTGCATAGCGGGGGATAGTGTCTAACTTTTACTGACTAAAAACCCCCTCCTGTTCCTTCTTTGCCTTTGGTCCAGGGCCCCGGGGTACACTTTCACATTACCCTTGGCCCCAGTAGATTTCGACCTTGCTGAGCCCCTACGGTTTGCTGACATCTCCTTGAGGCGAACGTGGAACAATATGCACCATCGTTGACTTGGGCTCGGTCCAGACGATTACCAGACGGTCAGAAGCTACCCTTTGCTAACCGTCCACAAGCTCACGCTTACGGTGGCCGGAAATCAGGATCGGAATCCCAGCGGCGGCTAGGGCGTAAGGGCCTCCTTTGCTTGTTTCATTCCCATAGGTGGTGAATTTCTAAAAATCTTACTTTCACCTACATCATAAAAGAACCCCTCAGGAGGTAGCCGAGCGTGCCGATAGGCTCGCCGCGGAGGGGCGCCACCCCGGAACGACCAGCGCTGGGGCAGGTGCCTCGCGTCCGTCTGACAGTGAGGCACACGTCGGGGCGGATTCCGTCGAGGAGTCGCGCAAGCGCCTTGGCGAGCTGGTCGTGGAGGCCCTGACGGCAATGACCCGGAAACGAGAGAAGGGCTCCAAAAAGAGGGGCATCGCGAAGTTCGCGACCTCAATTTTGGAGGCCATAGATGCCACCTTTGAGCTCAGCCTGAAGAAGCTTCGGGCCGAGCTCACCGGTGCCCCCAAACCCGACCCACGGGTTGAGGAGGCGCCAAAAGAAGGTGGCACGCCGGGTCAAAGGCAGGAGCGACCCCAGCCCCAACCCGAGCCGGAGAGCCAGCTGCTGATGGTGGTGCGGCAGGAGCTGGCTGCTTTCAGGCAGCAGCAACAGGAGCAGCTGGAGCAGGTCCAGCTGCGGATGCAGCAGCAGCTGTCCGTGCTGGAGGGGATCGTGCTGCGTCCCCCGCTCGCGGCCTCCGGCCAGCGCAAGACGGCATCCTACGCCGCCGCAGCGGCTGCACCCAAGGCGGGCCCGTCGGGGCAAGCTGGGCGCGCGGCCGCGGCGTTGGAGCCTACGAGGTCAGCTCCGGCAGCCAAGCAGCAGCGGCGGCGGGGGGTGGCTGCTCCTGCTCCAGCTGCTCCTCCTTCCACGAAGGGAAGGGCAGCTCATGCCGCTAAACAAGTGGGACCTCCTGCAGCGGCGGCGACCAGGCCGCGCCTGCCGCCCCCGCCCGAAGAACCTTCGGCTGGCGCCGATTGGACGGTTGTCGGCGCCAAGAAGAAAGCGGGCAAGGTGGCTAGGGCGGCCAAAAAGAACCTAAGGCGGCGAGAGCGCAGGAAGCGTGCCATGGCGGCCAGGCTTCGCGCCCCGAAATCCGAGGCTGTAGTGATCACACTACAGCCTGAAGCGGAAAAGAGGGGCGTGACCTATAAGTCCGTCATGGACAAGGCGAGGCGGGCGGTGTTGCCCCACCTCGAGGAGCTCGGAGCCACAGAGGGCTTCCGCATGAGGCGTACCGTGACCGGTGCCCAAATGCTGGAGGTCCCTGGCGCGTCCAGTGGCCCAGCGGCAGACGCCCTGGCCAAGAGGCTCAGGGAGTCCCTGGACGCGGAGGAGGCCCGAGTGTCCAGGCCCACGAAGTGCATAGACATGCGCATCATGGGCTTGGACGACTCCGTCGGGGTGGACGAAGTAGTGGCCGCCATCGTCGGGGCGGGAGGGTGCACGGCCGACCAGGTCCGGGCGGGCACCATCCGCACTGACGGCACGGGTATGCAAGCCGTTACGGTTAGCTGCCCCGTGTCGGCGGCCAAAATCATAACAGGGGAGGGCCGAAGGCTTTTGGTGGGCTGGGTCTCCGCGCAGGTAAAACTGCTGGAGCCCAGACCTCTGCGGTGCTACCGCTGCCGCGTGGGACACCACGCCGGGGCCTGTTGCACCGCGGAGGTGGACCGCAGCGACCGCTGCTTCCAGTGCGGTCAGCCTGGTCACAGGGCCGTCGAATGCCGCGAAAAGCCGCACTGCTACGCATGTGCGGCGGCAGGCAAGACGCCCGACCACCAGGCTGGGAGCAGGTCCTGCGACCCCCCCGCCAAGGTCAAGGCCAGGGTCCGGCCTATCCCCGGTGGCGTCCTCACCGCCGCAGCCGCCTCTGTGGCCGCCGCCGCTATCGCCGCCTCAACCGCCGCGGCAGTGCCCTCAAGTAGGGCTCCGGAGGAGACTGTAATGGACTGTCAATAACGGCACCATTACGTCTCCTCCAGGCGAACATCAACCACTGCGCCCCCGCTCAGGATCTGTTGCTCCAGAGCATGGCGCAGTGGTCGATCAACATCGCCGTAGTCTCCGAGCCGTATTATGTCCTGCCCAGTGGAGACTGGATTCAGGACCTGGACGGCTCGGTGACCTTAATCTCGTCGACCGCCGCCGGTACCCCGCCCCTCGAGCGCGTCACGAGGGGCCGGGGTTGCGTGGCAGCACGGTTCGGGGACATTGCAGTGGTAGGCGTCTACCTGTCCCCGAACAGATCTCTCGGCGATCTCCACATCTCCCTTATGGAGCTGAAAAACGTCGTCGTTGGGTTTAGGGACCTCCCCGTGATCGTCTGCGGGGACTTCAATGCCTGGAACGAGGCTTGGGGTTCCCGGTACACGAACGGGCGGGGTCGGTCGGTAGAGGCCTGGGCTGAGGAGTCCGGTCTGGCCCTCCTAAACCGGGGCTCTGTCTCCACGTGTGTGCGGATGCGGGGCGAATCAGTGGTGGACCTCTCGTTCGCCAGCCCCGATCTGGCGCCACGTGTCGTCGACTGGCGCGTAATGGAGGGGGTGGAGACGTTCTCAGACCACCGGTACATCCGGTTTGACGTCTCCGCCCAAACCTCGACCGCGCCGGTCCGGCAGAGCCCTTGTGGTCCGCGGTGGGCGCTGAGGCAGATGGACCGGGAGTTCCTCCTGGAAGCCGCGACGGTACAGGCCTGGGTGCAAGCACCGGACAGGCCTGTCGATATCGACGTCGAGGCAGAGTGGTTCCGGGAGGGCATGTCGCAAATCTGCGACGCGTCAATGCCCCGAGTCCGTCCAGGACGTGCCAAGCGCCAGGTGTACTGGTGGTCGCCGGAGATTGCGGCATTGCGCAATGCGTGCAGTCACGCGCGACGCCGGTACGCCAGGTACTGCAAGCGCCGCAACCGCCAGCCGGATGCGGAGGCTATAGAGGCGGAGCTGTACGAGGGTTACAGGCTGGCGAAGCGCACCCTCCGAGCGGAGATGAAGCGGGCCAAGCTGGAGGCCCGCAACGTCTGGCTGGGGTCTCTGAATGCAGACCCGTGGGGACGCCCATACAAGATGGTTCGGGAGAAACTCCGTCCATGGGCTCCCCCGCTGACTCAGAGTCTCCGGCCCGAGCTCGTGGAGGGTGTGGTCAGCACTCTGTTCCCTACGCGGGGGGTACACTCCCCCCCGCCCATGGCTCCGCTAACACCGGCAGTACCTGACGTGGACCACGACGACGACGTTCCAGAGGTGACCGAGGTAGAGATGAGAGTGGCGGTACAAAGGCTAAGTGCCAAGAATACCGCCCCAGGACCCGACGGCTTGCCTGGGAGGGCCTGGGTCCTGGCCATGGAGGCTCTCGGGCCTCGATTGAGGGGGCTCTTCAGCGCATGTTTGGAGAGAGGCCAGTTCCCACTTCGCTGGAAGACGGGAAAACTGGTCCTCATAGCGAAGCCGGGGCGCCCTGCGGACTCTCCGTCCGCGTACCGGCCCATTGTGCTGCTCGACGAGGTGGGCAAGCTCTTTGAAAGAGTCATTGCAAACCGCCTCGTCGCGCGCCTTGCACGAGTGGGGCCGGACCTTTCGGACGGACAGTTCGGCTTTCGCAGAATGCGCTCCACGGTGGACGCCATCATGCGCGTGCGAGCCCTCACGACGGGGGATGCGGTATCCCAGGGCAGGTGTGTCGTGGCAGTGTCCTTGGACATTGCCAACGCCTTTAATTCCCTGCCCTGGAGTAGTATTGGAACGGCACTCCGGTACCACCGGGTGCCCGACTACCTCTGTCGTGTAATCGAGGCCTACCTGTCGGAGAGGTATATCATTTACCCCGGTCACCAGGGAGAGTGGAAACGTCGAGAGATGTCGTGCGGTGTTCCGCAGGGATCGGTACTGGGACCACCCTTGTGGAACATCGGGTACGACTACGTGCTGCGCGGCGACTTCCCCGACGGGGTCAGCGTGGTCTGCTACGCGGACGACACGTTGGTCCTAGCACGGGGAGAGTCGTACCGGACGGCGGTCGAACTAGCGACACGTGGGGTTGCGATAGTCGTTGATAGGATCCAGCAGTTGGGACTCGAAGTGGCATTGCACAAATCCGAGGCCATGTGCTTTCATGGCCCTAGGGGTGCGCCACCACCGGGTTCCCAGCTAACGGTAGGAGGAGTTCACATCAGCGTCGGGTCGACGATGAAGTACCTGGGACTCGTCCTCGACAGCTGGTGGAACTTCAAGGAGCACTTCCGACGTCTGGCTCCCAAACTGAACCGGACTGGGGCTGCTCTCGGGCGGCTCCTGCCCAACCTCAGGGGACCAGACGCCCCCTGCCGGAAGCTGTACGCGGGAATCGTTCGGTCCATGGCCCTTTACGGTGCTCCGGTGTGGGCGCCGTCGCTGCAACAGCAGCCGAAGGCCCAGCTGAATGCGTGCCAGAGGGTCATGGCAATACGCATGGTGCGAGGGTACCGAACGATTTCCCGCGAGGCGGCGACCCTCCTTGCTGGCCAACCGCCATGGGATCTGGAGGCAACAGTCCTTGCACACATGCACGACAAGCGCATGGAGATGCAACGCCGGGGCGAAATTCCACTGCCACGACAAGTCGAGGCATGGCGGACAGAGCTCCGGCGGGATCTCATGGCGAAATGGCGTCAGCGACTATCGCAACCTCGTTCGGGGCGCGCCACAATCGAGGCGATAAGGCCCATCCTTGAGGCGTGGCTGGAAAGACCTCACGGCACTCTTAACTTCCGCACGACGCAGGTCCTAACGGAACACGGAAAGTTTGCCAAGTTCCTGTTCCGGATTCGTGCGGAGGATTCGCCCGGGTGTCGCCACTGTGCGGAACACCCGGAGGACACGGTGGAGCATACTGTAGAGGTGTGCCCCGCCTGGGCGGAGCATCGCCGTGTCCTCGTGGGGGCAATCGGCGGCAGCGATCTCTCTCGCCGGGCCTTGGTTCAGGCCATGGTCCGGAGTGAGGAGGGATGGCAGGCGGTCGCCTCCTTCTGCGAAGCAGTAATGCTAGCAAAGGAGGAGGCAGACCGCATCAGGCAAAGGCAACGGGGCGCTCGCCCCAGCCGCCGCCGGGATTCCGATCCCGATTTCCGGCCACCGTAGGCGCGGGCTTGCGGACGGCGTGCAATGGGTAGCACGCTGTCCGATCGTCCGGTAACATACCGGATCGAGCCCAAGTCGTCGACGGCGCGTTCTGTTCCCGCGCACCTCAAGGAGCTGTCAGCAAACCGTAGAGGCCCAGCCTGCTAGCTGCAGGCAGGCAGGGTCGAAGCCTGCTGGGGTTAAGGGCCGTTTTCTGAGAGGAAGGCTCAGCCCCGGCATGATAGGCATGAAGGAACGGGGTAGGTTTTTAGTCAGTAAGAGTCTGACACTACTTCCCGCTCCACCCAAGGGCGGGACTTGTCATTGGATGATTTTACCTACCATAAAAAAAAAAAAAAAAAAAAACATCATAAAAGAAAAACTTACGCAGTTTTGGCTGTGCGTTACTATGTTAGTCAGTGATTCCTTCCTTTTATTTATATAGATTAAGCAAGTTCCTGAAGTGACAAGCAGACCTGAACTGACGAATCACAAATATACTCAACGAAATAAGAACATAATAATTATTATTATCTATTCTACTAAATATCACTCAAAATGACGAAAATTAGAGTACAAGAAAAAAAAAACACTATCCACTTAAATTCCTCGATTTTTCGATGTCGAATTCACCGTAAATAATATGTTTCACAAAAAATTCCTTGTACAAGAAACACATAAAAATGATTGCTTTTACCTTGTAAAAAAATAGACCAACATTTTCTCACAGGTAAGCACAAAGCCCTAGAAATAAAAACGTCTACATTACCATTGTGTTTATTTCTGAGTCTACTTATTACAAACGTGTAAATGAATTAATTTAGTCCGGATTGTATCGCTTTGTAGTCGGCGAGAAACAATATCAAGTGGTGCAAAGTGATTGAAAAAAAACAAGTGCGTAATAGCCCGTGGTGTTATTTATTTTTATCTTTGTGAGCACTAAGTAAATGTAAAGTCAGCTGTACCTTGTAAGTACTCTGTCTTAGTACATAACATGATTGGAAAGAGTGTCTTTGGAGATTTTCGCTCATTCTTCTAATATCTACGCTTTGGAATGTGTGAGTATCATTTTTTTTTTTTTGACTGACGTAGTTCTTGATAGTTCAAAAGTGCCTGTAAAAGGTTTATTTAAAATAAATGCTATGATTCCGATGTATGATTCTTAATTTAATTCACTTGCGAGTTTGTAGGTCACGGGTTCAAACTCAGTCAGGCGCATTACTTTTTGTAATTTATTTCATCATCACTGCCCCCCTAGCCAAGTTACAATCGTTTCGCTTTGCGTTAACGCTTGGAGTTAGCCACGCCCCCAACTCCTTTGTTCGAACAATCGAATTAGGGGCGTGGCCAACTCTAAGCGTTAACGCAAAACGAAACGATTGTAACTTGGCTAGGGGGGCTGCTCTCAAAACGTTTAAGGAAAACATCGTGAGGAAACCGGCATGTCCTAGAACCAAAAATTCGAAGGCATGGCCTGCGTGTTCGATTACGGCCCATTTCCTCTCCTAGAGAGGAGGCCTGAGTCCCAGCAGTGGGAATATTATAAGGCTGATGCTATGCTATGCTATTCTTGATTCTTGCCTACCTTCAAATAATCTATTTTCGTAGTTTTACATTGTAATAGGCGATGTACCGTTATCCTTTGTGCTGGGTTTAATAAAATTAATAAACCGTTGTTGCCAACAGTATCGAATAATAAGTGAAAAATAATTAAATAAAAGTGCTTCGTCATGTACCACATTGTGCTTTTCATCGGTTTATGAAACAAAAATTATCGCAAAATTACGAATATTGTCAACGGTCAATGCCAGCCAGGGCTGTGGGATTAATCGATATAATTATCATGGCCCTGGAATGCAATGGGCAACGGAAGGGACATGGTTGGTTTCCAGTCAGTAAAAGTCTGTTAATACCTCTCACTCCACCCAAAGCGGCAGAAGATATTTAATCATTTTTCACCGATTAGTTAAATTATTTTCAATATCAACCCCTTTAACCAAGTTACGACCGTTTCGTTTCGATTCTCTAGCGTCGAACGCTTCGAGTTGACCACGCCTCCAATTCCTTTGTCCTGACGTCATATCAACGCTCATTCACGTGATCAGAACAAAAGAATCGTAAGCGTTCCCGACTCGAGGCGTTCGGCGCAAGAGAATCTAAACATGGTCGTAACAGAGCAGTGGCAAGGTAATATTATCTATACAGTATTGTAACTCGGCCGTATCTTTGAAATAAATGCCTACAGCCACGCGGTACGTAAACATGCGATAGGGCTGACCGCTTCCTGCATTTTAATTACATTTGCCTACTTTGTGTTTCCATTTAGTTTTGTGATTGTAAATATACTTTTTTATATAAACAAATAAAATAATTTGTAAATTGAATAGGAAGTGTACAATAAAAATGCGTGTTGTTTTTTGATTGGTAGATTTAAATACCATGTCTATGTTTGAATAATAAATCGGTCGTATAAATATTTGCGCCTCGACTGATACATACGAAATGCTTTGTTATTAAATTTTAAAGTATAATAAATCCTCATTCTAATATAAAGCTTAATTAAAAAAAACCAAAAACAGCACAATAAATCCTACACGTCATATTAAATATGCAAAATATATACTTGAACTTATTTTTAGCGAAAAAATGGCACGGTTGTTGTTAAAAAACAACACACCATCCACTCGTCACTGAAGCACAGTCGCGACTGCCTGCTTGCCGAGCGCATGCCCAGATCGAGGCGCGTAGATATAGCTCGCGCTTCTTCCGTTTATATGATGTTGGAATACAGATAATATTACCGTGACTTGTGACCAAGTCGTAACGGCCGGACTTACGAGTACATATTTTCATAATATATTTTTTAATTTTTCTGGAATGTGTTATGTAAATTGTTTTAATAATTTAATTTAATCGTTTAATTAAACAAATCCTGATAATAATTTTATAATAAATTTCAATTACGTATATACTGTACTTATTATAGCTTACAACTAACACCTACTTGCAATGTTGTCTGTATAATAGAGTTTATTTCTGGAGGAACATTGGCTCTTAAAACACAGGTTTTTAGCCTAGTTTAGGAGGCAGCATTTCGAATTTTATATTTACTATTATGTATAGAATAAATAATATCTGTAACTGTATACTAATTTATTTAAATTGTAGTTCAAATAAAAAAAAAAAATATTATAAAACCCAGCCAGGCGCATCAGTTTGTTTTATAATTTATTTCATCACCACTGCTCTCAAAACGGTGAGAGAAAACTTCACGAGGAAACTGAAACGTCATAAAACCTAAAATTCAAAGACATTTGACCTACCCGCACTGGGCCTGCTTGGTTGATTACGGCCCATTCCTTCTCCTAGAGAGTAGGCCTGAGTGCCTGAGTTTCAGCAGTGGGAACATTATAAGGCTGATGCTGTGCTATTTTCATTAGAAAGCTAAGAGCATGAATTCAACAGAGATAAACTTATCTGCGTTTCTTTGAGTTTCTTTGAGAAACATTATTTTTTCTATCAGTCTATCTTTTACTTTATTAGATATAACATGTCTTTGACTGAACTGGCAAATCCTTAAACCTATTTAAGGATTTGCCAGTTCAGTTGTTTTTTTTTTCGCCGTTCTGAGAGTAGTTTTGATGAAATAAATAACAAAAAGTAATGCGCTTGATTGGGTTTACACTCACGACCTACAACTCGTAAGTTGGGGCCTTTACCACTGAGCAAACTCTGCTCTATACATAATATCTCACTGGACGTAATAATAGCTTTTAATTGTCACATTGCAGGGTAAATAACTTTTCTCTTATAGAGAGTGACGGAACATTAATCATTGCGCTGGTTGCCTGTTTGTCGGTGACTTCAGACCATTATGTCCTCGTTTTCTCGCAACGTTTCCCTTCAGTGCACTTATTGTGTTCAAGATTATTTTAGAAATTCTAGTTTCTTTATACTGCGTAACGACGATCTTCATAGAAAACTAGCAGTTGGATCAGAGTTGTCTGGAATTAAGATGCCTACCTTGTTACTGAAGAGAAATTACGCACCATTAGGCCCGGTTTCCACCAAAGCGGAGAGGAGAGGAGACGAGAGGAGATGTGTTTCTATAAAACAATTCGATTTCGTTATTTCCGCATCTCTTCTCCGCATAGCTTTGGTGCAAACGTATCAAGCGGAGAGGAGAGGAGATGTCTCATTTTTCTATAGAATTTTGTGTGGTGAGAAAGCAAGCGGTGCGGCAGAGCGGAGAAGTGTCCCGACTAGACACTTCTCCGCTCTGCCGCACCGCTCGCACCGGCCAGGCGGCGGCAGCGTACACACTCGCGCACCCTGCATTTCGCTGCCTGCTCCCCGCGTCTCGTCTCTCACAGCTCACATCTCCTTTCCGCTACAGTTCTCCTCTCTGCCTTGATGGAAATAGCCAGCCAGCTTCGCAGCACATCTCCTTTCGTCTCCTCTCCTCTCCGCTTTGTTGGAAACCGCGCCTTATTATTGCAGCCAAAAGACGTCCACTGTTGGACATAGGCCTCTTCAAGCTCGCCATAACGACAGGTACTGTGCTTTTCGCATCTATCGGATTCTGGCGACCCTCACCAGGTCATCGGTGGGCTAATGTGGGCTGACAATTATGATGATGAAAAACGGGTAATAGTGGTTGTGTATCATCAGCTGTTTGTTATCAATCACAATCACTCACTGTTTTTCTGATACATAACCTGTCAATTAACATGATTGTGTTTGGATGCCTTAAGAGGGTGCTTCCCTGCTCGTCTATTGGCAACTTGAGCATGATTTAAAAGCTTGTTTGATCCAACACAATGTTTGATAAAGAGGCTACGAGAAAAAAGAGAGATGACGGCTGAGTGCTCTGTCGGTACTCGGTAATTGTGCCATTTACTTAAATATTTGATAAAACTTATTCCAGGAAATAAGGTTTTTTTTTTTAAACCTTAGAAGTTTCAGGATTCTATAATAATAGAAGGTCTCTATAAAATATATTTAATTCAAGAATATATTATGAAGGGCCAAAGCCCAGACAAAATAGTTGATTTTCAGAAGTCTTTACTGGATTAGTTTTACACAATCTTTTATTTTGTTTTCAATAGAAACCTAGATAGTATCCACAAGATATTTTTCTAAAATATTTAGAGAAATATGTATAAACTATCTACGAGTATATAATATATACTCGTAGATAGTTTATACATATTTCTCTAAACTAACACGACTTTCTTTTATATATTATATAAAAGAAAGTCGTGTTAGTTTCACTATTTATAACTCAAGAACGGCTGTAGCGATTTGGCTGAAAATTGGTGGGGAGGTAGTATAGAACCAGGAGAATAATTTTTATCCCGTTAAGTAAAAATAAATCCAAAACCTGCTATTTATTGTTATAGGGAAAAGTAGGGTAGGATAGAGTAGGGTTGAGTAGGGTAGGATAGAGTAGGGTTGAGTAGGGCAGGATAGAGTAGGGTTGAGTAGGGTAGATTAGGGTAGGGTAAAGTAGGGTAGGGAAGGGTAGAACGGGAGCGAAGCCGCGGGCAAAAGCGAGTAACGTCATAATTATGTGAGAGTGGTCGTATGGTAATATATCTCAGGTTAACCGCTCTTAAATTAGTATTGATCGTCTTACAGACTCAGTTTGTTAGACTACAAGTTTAGCTGATTATTTTATGTATAACAAGTTCGTAACAAACAATTTTCTTGGTTGACTTTTTGCGGAGGCGAGGGTAACTTCGTTTCTAAGTTAATCCTCGTTCAGACCAGCAAAGAAAGTTGTTTGAACGAATAAGTGCCATCGTATGTCTCCTCATTCGATTACTACCATTCGCTAAGAGCTGATTCCCTTTGTTTTTTGCACCCATCATGAAAATAAAATCGGATTTCAATAAAACGGACAACGACTTTCAAAACAAACATTATAATAAACCTCCAAGTCTTTACCGAAATCACTATTGCCACTATTATTTCGGTCGTTGAATATCACTCAAATGTAATAGAAGACACAATAAAGTTGCTTCAAAAAGAAATATTCCTTATCCTTGAAAAATAATCTGGAAAGCCGAAACAAAGCCTCGTTTGTTTTTATCGTTTATTTTCTACTACGTGTACCGTGGATTAGAGGTTAGATTTATCTGATTTAAAATACAACTCGTTTAACACAAATACTCGTAGATATTACCGATTTTGAAACGAGATATCAGATTCCTACTCGATTCGTTCGTACTCGAGTGTTTGTTATAATATATGTTAAGGTGTAGAGCCCCATTCTCTCTCCCTAAGCAGCAGGCCTAAGTCCCAGCAATAGGGACATTATAAGGGTGATGCTATGCTATGCTAAGGTGTAGAGAAAATCGAGAACATAATATAGGGTGACTGGTAATTCATCAATGATATTTAAACACGTGATTATAGTCATGATAACAAAGAACCTTTACTATGGGACCAAACCTGAAATCGCGAAAAAAATCAGACAAATTCAGTACATTTTGACCAATTAGGCAAACATAAAAGTGCTGACAAATAGATTTTTTTTCGTGATTTTAGGTTTGGTCCCATAGTAAAAGTTGTTTGTTATCATGATTACAATTACGTGTTTAAGTATCGTTCACTAATTACCAGTCACCCTATAGTATAATAAATAGGACCTATTTACACTATACGTGGTCTTTTTTAAGGTTCCATACCTAAGTTGGCAAAAACGAACGATAGGCTACGAAGGAACGGGGTAGGTTTCTAGTCAGTAAGAGTCTGATACTACTTCCCGCTCCGCCCAAGGGCGGGACTTGTCATTGGATGATTTTACCTACCAATAAAAAAACCCTTATGGTATCATTTTGCTATCTAAAATGACAAATTGATTGGGCTTTGACAGACAAGACGCTTTTTTAAGGAAAGCATGGAAGTATGAAGTTAAAATTCAAATTAAATACTAAAATTTTCTACCCTAAACAGCAGTAAAACAATCAAACTTCTAACTCAACGCAATTTAAAGATAAGGCCGTTTATATTATGGTTCATTTAGGCGCATAATTTAACATCCGCTAGAAAATCAATATATTTTCCGTTGTCTTAAAATATCGAAATTTGTCATGAAACAAGGGCTCATAGCACAAGTAAAGGAAAAGTCTGAAAACTATTTTGTTTTACGTCACAAAAAGTGTTTTTTTTTGAAGTTCGGAAAAATCTAAAATACTGTTTTTGTATAGGTTTTTAGTCAGTCTGACACTATTTCCCGCTCCGCCCAAGGGCGGGATCTGTCATTGGATGACTTTACCTACAATAAAATAAAAAAAAATCGATTTGGGTATTTAAGTATTTACTTAGATATGTTTTGATTGAACTCCTTGGAGCGCGAGTCCGACGCACACTTGCTAGGTTGGTTCACTCTGCTCTCTTTAACTGACTAAAACACTGTTTCAAAATTCTCGCAGTCACAATATCTCCAGTATTTGAAGTGATTCTAGGGTCTGATCGGGAATTCAGCGTAGTCATAAAGCATGCCTAGAGTTTACACATGGGTCCGACCTGAGAATATTGATACTGTATAGTAATTGGATTGTAGAGGTCAAATGGTAGTCTCCTTGTTAAACACCAACTGATGCTTAACCTCATACTCGAAGTAGCTTCTAGTATAGTTCGGAAAAGCTAATAGACAGGCAGTAGTTTAGACTACGTTATAGTCGTTAGTTATCCACAGTGTTTGTTTTAATTAAGGTTATAGTAGCAATCGAGATGATGTTCTGTTAGCCCTGGGGTAACGGCCTCGACTTCTGAGTTGTACGTCGTGGGTTTCAACCCAGAATGGCGCTTTACTTTTTGTAATTTAGGCCATTTGTCCACGGACAGCAGTGATTGAGAGCAGTGGTGGCCGAGTGGTAACGACCCCAACTTACGAATTGTAGGTCGCAGGTTCAAACCTAGCCAGGCGCATTACTTTGTGTAATTTATATCATCACCACTGCTCTCAAAACGGTGAAGGAAAACATCGTGAGGAAACCAGCGTATCCTAAAACCAAAAAATTCGAAAACATGTGACATCAACCAATCCGCACTGGGCCCACGTGGTGGAGTACGGCCAATTCCCTCTCCTAGAGAGGAGGCCTGAGTCCCAGTAGTGGGAACATTAAAAAAAGGCTGATGATGATGATGTCCACGGACAAAGCTTCATAGACGTACATGAAGCGGTTAAATTGTGCCGTCGTGTCTTCGAGCTTCGTCAATAGAGTTTCATAGTTTTGTATGTATTCTGTGAGCAGGCTTACACCAAGCGAATCGTATAATGACGAATACACATCAGTTGACAGTACCTAAGCCTTACTTTGTAACTATTGCTGTCGAAATGGTGCCCATTCCCGCTACTAGAGAGAAGGCCTGATTTTCAGCAGTGATAACATTACAAGGCTGGTTATTTTTACGTTACTGGCAGTGATCTAAACTGAGTCTAGCTATCGTAAATCATTTCATAAATACATTATATTCAACCGCAGCTCAGCAGCCTGAGAGGTAAGGCAGTAAAAATATATAATGAGAACTTTCACACTTCAACAATAAAAATATATTTTTTCAGGACATTGTCTACTGTACATCAAATATCATTATAATCTGTTCAGCCTTTCGAGTATGAAGGAGTCACAAAATATACAAAGTTTTACCTTCAAATGACGCACGGCCGCTGCGCTGTTGTAGCGCGGCTGTCGCACGTTTTTAGTTATATGGAATAACAAAGCAGCGCTGCAACCACGCTGCAGTTGCGCGGCAGGTTGTGGCTAATTTGAAGGTTGCCTTATAATATTATGTCTGTTGAACTCACTTCCAGCTAAGATCTGTGACGCTAAAAAAATATCTGTCTTCAAAAAGCTAGTCAAAGAACATTACCTCTCTACCATCTCGTAAAGTTATATTTATTATAGATTTATGTATTATTATAATTTAATTTTTATATAGTATCTATTTTTGGGTACATTTATTTACTATAATTGATTTAATTTAGATATCATAGTCTATTTTTGTTTTTCCAAATTATTTATACACACTGCGTCTACATCTTGCATCCAACTCTTCTGTCGCAGGTCTGCTAGAAGAAATTTCGCTAGAAATAAGCAGTACCATTGAACTCTTTTATCTGTATTTGTTTTTTTCTTGTTGTTAAGTGTTTGTGTGTATATAAATAAATAAATAAATTATTGTTAATTATAATTACTAAGCACATTTCCTTCATATGTAGGCACAACAGAACATGTAAGTAAATACCTATACATATATTGGTAGCACTAAATTGATTTCCATCTAATGATACCGCTTGGTCGGACTGTAATATCCGACCCTATATTACATATTAGGGATTCTATATGCCAGCATATTATAATATGGTAGGAACCGTTTGGTGTCGCAGTGGCATTTACTGAAATGGAACACGTTTTGTAGAATATTATTTATCCTAAGGGAGAAGTAGAAATACCTAAATTGGATATCCATTTTTTCAAAAGGTATCTTGAAGTTCAGGTACTGTCTAATAGAATTGTAGGGAGGCTATTATCCAGGCTCGACACAATCATCAACCATTATGTATGGGCCAGAAGACACTATGGAATATACGGTGGAATTCTGCTCTTCTTGGTCCGCCCAAGAACAGCAGAACATCAGCACCACCGTGTCCTCGTAGTGGCGATCGGTGGCGGTCAAAATTCGGACAGAGCACAAAGATATTGGCAGCAGTCACGTCCTTCTTGCAAAGTAGCAATACGAGAGTAGGAGTTGGAGGAAGGGAAGGTGTGAGCGAAAGGATATCCTCACGCCTCGGCCACCGTAGGAGACACCTCAGACGTCGGAAGTCGCAGAGACTCTACCAGTTACTGTAGGTGTGGGCTTGTAGATAGAGAGTTATGCGTACCTCGCCCTGATTAGGACTAAGCCCAGGTTGAAGGTGCTTGTGTAAAATATGATTTCACATATAAAAAAAAGATAAACGGTTTATTTAGTGTAGAATTTTATTGAGATGATGGAATCAAGTCATGCAATTCCCGTACACAATCTCCAAAATGCAACCTGTAAAATACCGAAAGGCTGGCTATCCTACGCCTGTGCCATGCTTTGTGGCTTTGAAGATTGGACTTAACCAAATCTGGATCACCAATTAGCCTTTTCTCACACCTGATCCTATAAGGGTGTTTTTTTTTTTTAGGTACGGAATTCTAAAAATGTAGTTGGGAAAAGGTTAGGCAAATTCATCCAGTATAATCGTTCGACCCATAAGAAACGGATCACACACCATTTACCCAAAAACTTCCACAACCTAAGCCTGTAACTAACTAAATATTATTGCTGTACTTGGATCAAAGGTTAGCAATATCCCTCCCAAGCTCCATATCCGGTATCCTTCGTTTATAACTAAGGCCTTAATAATGATGCTAACGTTAAGGAAACATGTTTAGGTGAATTATTACTTAGTAAGGGCGGTTGAAAGTTATTTTAAAGTTTAGTATATTTTAAGGGCGTGTTACCTTTTCCTTTATATAGGTTGTCTTGTAATAAATGAACGATACTTAAACACGTGATTATAGTCATGATAATAAACAACTTTTACTATTGGACCAAACCTGAAATCGAGAAAAAAAATCTGCTGGTCAGTACATTTATGTTCGCCTAACTGGTCAAAATGTACTAAACTTGGCTAATTTTTTTCGAGATTTCAGATTGGGTCCCACAGGAAAAGTTGTTTGTTATCATAACTACAATCACGTGTTTAAGTATCGTTCACTAATTACCAGTCACCTTATATAAGGTAGATGAGGAAAATACGCATATGAGTTGATACACAATACGTTGTATCAAGGCCAATTTCTGATTCACGTTTGATATCTCAGATGTCAAATAAATGGAAAGTTACAGATATATTCTACGTTATGTAGGTAGATTATTCTTTTCAGATATAAATAGACCTATACAAGTAAACATATTATGTCAGTGAAGTCAATAGTAGAATATGAAAGCTTGTGTCGGTGAATTTAATAGTACGAAAGCTAGTTTGACAACCTAACAAGACAAAGCGTTCTGTATATCGATGCCCACGGGCAATAAGTCGGTAATCGCAAAAAATGTTTTTTTGATTATGGACTAAATTGCCCGGACTTTAAGTCCGTAATCGAAAAACAATTTAAACTATAACTTGAATTAATTCCTCTAGATAATTGTCGGTCATTGCGTACTAACTATCTACTGGTCATTAGACTCGCTCAGCTAATGTTTACTTAAAGAATTTTAATTTCGTACAAGCGTATATTAATTCGAGTTTTAGAAAAAAAGTACTTTATATTTTAATTTTATCTTTACAAATCGATAGTGTTTCATGTACCGGGTCGACCCTCCACGGTATCAAAACGATCAAAATTTAACCGCGTATGTATATGAACTCATAATTCCAAGTCAATCTGATACCATCAGTTCATATGTTATAGACCCTGTACTTACCCCAAGTAAAAGTATTTATTCCTTAGACAAATAATCAAAGGCAGACAATTTTAATTAAGGTACACAGTTAGTCGTTCCGTGTTACTTACAATATCAAGGCTTAAAAAACAAATACACCTCTAAGCACAGCAACACACTACATGACTCCACGTGTATTATCATCATCTTCTTGCTGTTATTAGGAGTCGGCGCAACACGTTTTTTTCTTCCATTCTGCCCTGTCACTCGTCATGCTATCACTAACTTCCTTCTCTTTCATATCACTATTCACACAATCAATCCATCTTTTCTTTTTCCTTTTCATCCCTCCTCTTAACGTGACCATACCAAGACAAACGATACCCCTTCAACTTTTCTATCACTGGCGCCATTTTCAAACTTCCTCTAATATACTCATTCCTCACTTTATCCTTTTTTGTCACACTTCACATCCAACTCAACATTCTCGTCTCCTCTACATGCAATCTTTTTTCATCCGTCTTTTTCACAGCCCAACATTCTGATCCATATAGTATGACAGGTCTTACCACGGACTTGTAGATTTTACCCTTCATCTTGAGGGGCATCCGTGGGTCATAATGACTCCACGTGTATCATTTCCGCCAAAATATAATTAAGACTTGCCGTAGTCCTAAACTTGTCTCACACAAAACACGCTTGCCTAGTCGCCTCCTCAATACACATCTAATAAAATCTCAAACTTTAACAATGCCCTCATGACTTTAGGTTACTTGTTTAACATAATACCTTAGCCGTTAATTTAGGCCAAGTCGACCTTTCCAGCATGTAAGGGTTTACACTTATGAGAATGTAACAAAAGGCCATTGTTAGTTGTTTCTTCTAAAGGGTCTGTTTGGCGATCTTAGCTAGTTCCTTTGTTGCATAATTTTCGGTGAGCTTGCTTGTTATTTTTGGTGACGAAATACAGTACGAAAATTTTGTGTTGATTCTTAGAAACCGGTGCTTTACGTTAGAATAGTCTTACTATTTAGTTGTTTATAGTTGTTTCGATTTAGTAAAATACTGTTTGATTCGTCTCTAAAAAATCAAACCTAGTAGGTGTAGTGTAAAGGAAGTAGAAATAAAGTCCGAAGTGTACAACTCTCTTTGTATTATGTAATAATATAAAGAGAGTTTATTGCGAAGAGTCACAGCACACAAGAGTTCCACTAGAGAAGAAGGCGTGGAAGAAATTAGAAGATGACACACAGGAAGAACGTAGAAATTAAATGGATTTCAGCGTGACAATCTCAGGCAATTTGTATAATTCAGGTATTTTATACAATACCGAATGCGCAGCCTATAATGTGTGTTAAATACGAGAGCAGGGAAGGAGGTCATGTAATTTATGAGCTCCCCCACACGGACCAATTAGGTTAGGGTTATTTTTTTTTATCACATATATTACCTAGGTATTGTATAGAATACCGGATTATATAGATTGCCGGTAACAGATACATGTACGTTTTCATTTATATAAGAACAATAATTGTTGACAATTAAGAATGACTTGAATCCTGCCGTTAGTTCACAAATACGTTTATATGTAAAAGCAATATTTTTTAATAAATAGGAATAAGTCACTACAATAAGTACTTATATAATTATGATTTCTAATTGAAAAAAAAATGCTAACGGTATAGATAAAAATACATTACAAATATGAGAACAAAGGAATTGCTTATTTCTTTAAAATATTCTTGGAGTAAACTCGAATCATGTGTAAGAATAAGACAAAAGTACTTGATTTTTTTTTTTTTTGAAATTTTGAACTAAAGTATAAACATAAACCTACATAATAATAATTATTATAATATGTTGTAAACAAGTCTTTTGGGTACATTACCAGTCGAAAGCGATGCGGAGTTTTAGACGCCATACTTTAGATTACTCTTAGTTAGTTAAGCATTTTTTTGTATGTTTTTTATTTGGTGTATTTATTTAATATGACAGTTAAGTACATTTTTAATATTTAAAAACTTACTTGTTAAAAAAAAATATATATTATGAAAATAAAATATGTAAATATAAATTGAATCAAGTTTGTTAAACAAAAATGTTCAAAATTAATGTTAATTTACTCGTAATTACTACCATTATTTACCATTAAACTAGTTTTTTCTCAAGAAGCCACTTATATGGTTTATAAAAGAAAGGAACTTTTCGGAATAAGTAACCAGATCAAGGAAAGGCTACGTTCAGAAACGCTAAACAAACTGTCATGATCACAAGGCATCTCAAAATAACCCGTAGTTCCGAACTCCAACGAACCGCCAGACAAAGTTATTTGAACATCATAATTTCTAGATAGACTCACAAATCAAACTGACAAACCTACAGTAAAGTCGTTAGGAAGACTTCGCTGCATTTGGCTCGACTTTAAACTTGTTGGAATTGAACTAATGAAGTTGACATGACGACTGGGTTCCAAATATAATATGAGACTATCTTTATAGTATGAAACTGGAAATTCAAATTAAATACACATTCATATTTAGTTAGAACAGTTAAGGTCTGGAATTCCTTGCCGGTGTTTGTGTTTCTTGGTAGCTAAAACCTGGGGGACTTCATGTCAAAGTGAAAAGGTTACTTATTAGTGGAGAGAGAGAGGTAGTTGAATAGATATGCATAATATGAGTACCGAATTTCGCCAACGGATTTGAGTGAAGAAAAGATCAAAGATTAAGAATGTGGATCTTGCCGGTCAATTTTTTGGTCCATTTTTTTACCCCCTCTACTCTTATTCGTGAAGGGAATGTATTGAGTACATGCTATAAAATCATTTTAATGATTATTTCCGTATTAGTTTGTTCTAATGGATTGATTCTGAGGATGGATTCTTAAATAATTTGAGGTTACCGTACAAATTTACCTATGAAGACAGTTCAATTCCCAAATTGAGTTATGTTGTAGTTATGAAAGTATATTCGATAAGTTTCTTGCATCCAGCGGCCTCTACTAAGTCTTCGGTTCACCTTGCATTGGAAGAATCCAATGCTGCGTCTTCTGGTACGCGGTTGCCACTCAAAAGTCTTTTGTCATCGACGATCTATACCCACTGCAATTTAAGTTTGGTGGTTCTCATACAGGGGCCATTCAAGTATTACGTAAGCACTACAGTGGGTGGACGGGTCATTGCTGTGCTTATTTTTGATGACATGGGGGATAGGGAGGTGTGGATGGTGATTACGTTAGTAGTTTATTTTTAAGAGAACAATGTCGATGTTCCAAAATCACATGACAATGAGTAAACAGACACATATCACCGAGCAATGTTTACGTAAGCATGTGGAGAGAGGCTTAGATCCTTCCTTACTTTTGCTGACGAGGGGGAGGGCGGTTTTAAAATTTGCGAAAAATCTGCTTACGTAATACTTGAACGACCCCCACACTTCTAGTGGAAAAAATGCTTAACAAAAATCTGTCTTCAAAAATACTTTACCAAAAAATCTTCCACTCTATAATATCGCTGATGGCACCTGTCGTTTCCGCCTATAATTTACGGTATATTTTAGTTTGTCATGTCACCCAAGCGATGATATATAGTCGTCCGTAGGAAGTAACTTTTAGCATGAATTTTAAAGTATAAAACTTGCTTGAATTTATATTTTTCGTACATTAAGTTAAGCCAAGATTCTGAGGAAATGAATCTGCATATTAGAAATATACTTTATGGCATTGCAAAAGTGGAGGAAGTCTGTTACTGTATTTTTATTTGGTTGCAAGTTTTTCTGGAATTGTATTGCTTGAAACATGGACTCTAACTACTATATACTCGTATAAAAAGAGAAAACTGACTGACATATCAACACATAGCCAAAAGTAAATAAAAACAAATAAATATTAAAACTTAATAGGTATATTTATAAATAAAAATAATAATGTGGACAAACAGAACGAATTCGGTCAACGAATCAGCATTGCCATCCAACGTGGCAATGCTGCCAGCGTTCTGGGCACTTTTTCCATTGATATCGATGTGGACGAATTTTTTGATAAGATAAGATATTCTTTATTTGTGTAAACATGGTATACATACAATAGCATGCAAGATTCAAATTAATGTCTGAGTCCAGTCATGTTTAGCCGTAAGTTTCGGCGTACAAATATTTATAACATAGAAAACTAAAATAATATAATAAAACTTCACAAAATATTTACCTAAAATTCCAATTACATTAAATTTAAAACTTCGAGACCATTTTATTCGAAGTTATTTGTATCTTATCATGTCAACATTCAAAATGAATTAAAAACAGTAATTGAAAACCAATAAGAACAATGTCAAAACTATAAAATATAGGTATGTCAAAATTAGAGGATTTATATCAAAGTTACAAATTATTAAGTCAAAATATAATTATTATCAAATTTACAGCATGGATGTCAATACTACAAGATGTCAAAATTGCAATAAAAACGTCGACGATGACCAATAAGTTCTTTTTCTACCCGGAACTAATTGGAATAGAAACCTGAAATTTTGCACAATGTTTTGCCTTGTAACGTAGGCGAGAACTAAGAGAGGATTTTCTAAAATTAACCCCAGATTTTCTAAAATTTAAGAAAAGAAAGAAAATAATGAAAAGAAAGAAAAGAAAGAAAAGAAAGAAAAGAAAGAAAAGAAAGAAAAGAAAGAAAAGAAAGAAAAGAAAGAAAAGAAAGAAAAGAAAGAAAAGAAAGAAAAGAAAGAAAAGAAAGAAAAGAAAGAAAAGAAAGAAAAGAAAGAAAAGAAAGAAAAGAAAGAAAAGAAAGAAAAGAAAGAAAAGAAAGAAAAGAAAGAAAAGAAAGAAAAGAAAGAAAAGAAAGAAAAGAAAGAAAAGAAAGAAAAGAAAGAAAAGAAAGAAAAGAAAGAAAAGAAAGAAAAGAAAGAAAAGAAAGAAAAGAAAGAAAAGAAAGAAAAGAAAGAAAAGAAAGAAAAGAAAGAAAGAAAGAAAGAAAAGAAAGAAAAGAAAGAAAAGAACCTACCTTTTAGCAGGTATCGTTTTTTTTTTCTATCTTTCTATTTATCCTAGTTTATGACCGAAAAAATTGGGAACAGAAAGAAAGTAAAAAAGAAAAACATATTATTTGCCAAAAACGCTTTTATAAGTTTCAGAAACAAAACCATAAAAAAACCTTTCTAGGTTTCGTACCGGAAGTATGCCAACGTGATCCTCAGGCTAAAAACTCACGAAGTGGGTTTCAGCCGCTGCCGCCGCGGTTGCGGGCAACTAGTAGAAACTCGCGGGACGCGGTCGCCCGCAGCCTATGCGGTTTATTCCCGCACGCTCTACGGTCGATTGGCGAACGACCGGGCAACGTTCATTTCACCGCCCGTCTTGCAACTGCATGTTTCCGGGCTGCTGCGGTGGCTGCGTAACCGCGTAAATCTGCGGTCTCGTGAGTTTGGAAATAATATAACTATTTTCTCTACCGCGGCGTGCGCGGCTGAAACCGCTTCGTGAGTTCTAAGCCTAATACTAAGCGTAAGTTTTTACAGACTATGTATTTCTATTAACGCGACAAAAACAAATATCAAAAATTAAAAGGGGGTGGCTCCACCTTAATATGGTAGTATGGAAACCTTCGTGTAAGATTCTGACTCACACTTGGCCAATTTTTTTTTTAATGTTGCTTATAACACTTATTATACTGATTTAGGTTTACTTCATTGCGCTAGATTTGAATAAACAAAATAAACTTGACAACAGTGGTGGCCGAGTGGTAAGAGCCCCGACTTACGAGTTGTAGGTCGCGGGTTCAAACCCTGCCAGGCGCATTACTTTCTGTAATTTATTTCATCACCATTAATCTCAAAAACGGTGATGGAAAACATTGTGAAAAAACATTGAGAGGAAACCGGCATGTCTTAGAACCAAAATTTCGAAGACATGTGATATCCACCAATCCGCACTGGGCCTGCGTGGTGGATTATGGCCCGTTCTCTCTCCTAGAGAGGAGACCTGAGTCCCAGCAGTGGGAACATTATAAGGCTGATGCCATGCAATGCAAAAATAAACTTTTTCAGTTTTCAGTTTTTTTAGAAGTTGAGATCTGAAATACTTTCTACGACTTTTAAACTATATAAATTATTCACCGACAACGTAAAAGTTTCTTGTGAACTGTGTGCAAAGTGCGTTTTACGCTTCCATGAAACATGTATGAAGTTGAATATATTTTAATTTTTCACAACTTTGCGGGACATGGAACTGTTTATTCATATAAATGCTAAATAAAATACACTAAACCATTTTTCAAATGCAAATGTACAGTTTAAAGTATTTTGCTCCATTTTGTAGGTTGTGAATTTGTATGTTATCTTTTTTAACTTTGGATTTTCTCCTATCTTTGAATCAATTGTTATAGTACAAGACAAAGTTTTTATCTCTTGTTCTTTCTACAAAAAATAAAATAAAATGTACAACTGACGCTCAGTCTACATCGAAAATAATGACGGTGCGTAGCGGTGATCTGCTACGAACTGTCGTAGCTGTGACGTCATCACGACAGCTACGCCGTAGCATCTACGTAGATACAGCGTCCACGTTGGTCCTACTATTAATGTTTGCTTTATTTATCAATGCGGGTTGGTCTTGACTATATTTAATACGAACACAAAAGCAATTTACACGTGTATCTACACACGCAAACATGGCCAACCCACCTTCGTGAGATGAAACAACTGTACCTCGTTATTACGAGTACATATTGAAAATATAAAGAGTAAATAGTTTATCGGATATCTTAGGAAATTTTCGGAAAAGTTGTGAAAGTTAATTGAATGGGTTTTTTAATGATGCCCGTGGGTCATGAAACTGTCCGTACTTAAACGCATTTAAA
The DNA here is from genome assembly GCA_958295575.1 of Leucania comma. Lineage (NCBI taxonomy): Eukaryota > Metazoa > Arthropoda > Insecta > Lepidoptera > Noctuidae > Leucania > Leucania comma. Next base: position 4,215,750 of record OY282475.1, read on the forward strand.
CCCAATACATTACCAGCAAATGTGGGTCAAGCTGACCGCACAAACCGCACTGTACATAGACCTATAGGAACACTATTTTAGAGGGCCTTAGTTAAAATTCTGTTTGTCATTTTCGTAGGCTTTTCATTAATAAATTAAATACGAAATCACAGGTTTTAGAGTAGCTAACTGCGTTGTTCGTAAATAATGTAAATGTTGGACATTTAACAATGTCCAATGTAAAATTCAGGTAGCCAAATCCCATAGGTTTAATTTTATGACCGAGGGGAATAGCCATTTACGGCCTAAAACATGAAATAAAGTAATACAGGTTTTTTTTTACAACGAATAATAAACTTGGCACCACAAAAACAGGGCCAGTCTTAGGCTCCATTAAAGACAACATTACCAGACCACGCCTAGCCACAAAAAAAAAAGAGATTTTTTATTAATGTATTCGCTTTTGTTCTCCAAATAGTTTGGCTTTTGTTCGTACAGATAAGTTCGTGTAAACAAAGACGGATGGGTGTTGCTGGCGTAATCTAGTACCTACAATAAAAATGTTTGTCGTCAGTAAAAGTGTTTCTTTTAGGTTCTGTTTTTTTTTGCGTATACTCTGCTCTCGGGTATGTAAATGTTGAGAAAAATGTAAGTCTGTGTACCTCGGGTTGTTTTGTTTGATATGTTGCTTTTTTTCTGTAAGTATCTACGTTAATGTGTAAATAATTTCTGTTTACCCCAAAGGGATTTTTGTTTTGATGTTGTTCAAGTTTTCATGAAAGCAAAGTACTTATTTAGGTTTACTGAATTTTGCGAGTAAAAGTTTAAACACTTGCTACATAATATGTAGATAATTGTAATGTAACTTAAAAAAAAAACTTGCAAGTATATACTTTTATATTACTATAAAACAACGATAAAAATTTCGATGCTATAACTCAAAAATATAAGTCTTCTTTAACAAACATTTAAAAATACATAAAATTCGAACATAAAATCTCTCTTCAAAATAGCCTCTCTAATGAGGCTCAAACGTTCACATTGAGTAATGACTGCAGCTGCAGATAAAACAAAATGGCGTGTTAATGTCACGCAATAGCTGTCTCGTTTAGCTTTCTGTTAGAGAATGTAATCGTTATAGATGACACTTTGTACGGAGTAGCTCAGGTGTTTACGTTTTTTTTGCACTGAAGTGTAATTTTTGTGAGTGACAATTTGTTGATGTGAGTGTTTTATTGTAGTGTTGTGTTCGTGTTTTGGTAACGCTTATTGATACTTTTGCGTTTTGTGACACAATTTAATTTTGCTTTTAAGCTTATTTTGACTTTTAGATATAGGTACACAGTGCATATTAAAAATAAAAACTACTTTCATGTTTTATTTATTTTTACAATACCTAAAATTTGTTAATTAAATTTGATGTTTGTTTTATTTTTTAAAGAATACCTGTTATTTATTAATAACATATCACACTAATTTATTTATTCAACACTATTTATTATTGATGACCTGGCAAGAGTTGCGGGAATCCGATGGATGCGAGATGCGCAGGACCGTTCATTGTGGCGACACATGGGGGAGGCCTATGTCTAATAGTGGACGTCTTTCGGCTGATATGATGATGATGATGATGGTTTATTATTATTTCACAAGGTGTGTGTACGGGACTGACCGGGATTTGTGTAAAATAAAAACAGGAGAAAATACGAGATTACTGCGCACTGTATATTAGCGTGTACAGGACAAGGGTGCTAACAAGAATGACAAGACATTTCTTATAGCTAATTAGCCTACTTATAAAACTAAACAAAAATAGGATGCATCGTCGCTCGTTGCTATCACTAAATATCAGGCTCTTCACGTGAAAGGTGTTGTTAACTTCAACATACCCCCGGACATTGAAAGATTGTCTTTCAACAAAATCAGCAAGTGACGGGTAGTGGGCAAATCCTATTGAAGGCGCGCCGAATTACTCCAGCAGGAGTCCGGATATCAGCCACCCGAACGATACCGTCTGATCCTGGGTGGACGGCAACAATTCTTCCCAACTTCCATTTAAGAGGGGGTAAGTGATCCTCCTTTATTACCACGAGTGAGTCCAGCTTCAGTGCATCCTTGCAGGAACGCCATTTCGTTCTCTGCTGCAATTCAGAAACAAACTCCTTACTCCACCGGGCCCAGAAATGTTGGCGGAGTTGCTCAACCCGTTGAAATCGAGCCAAGTGATGAACGGAGTGTTCCAAATAGTCACGTTGGGGTAATGATGTGAGCGGTCGACCCACAAGGAAGTGTCCCGGCGTCAGAGGTGCAAGGTCAGCAGGATCCGAAGATAGCGGCGTCAATGGACGAGAGTTCAAGATGGCCTCGATTTGAATAAGCGTGGTGTTAAGTTCTTCGAACGTTAAGTTACAGTTTCCCAACACTCGTTTCAAATGATACTTTGTCGATTTAACACCCGCTTCCCAGAGTCCGCCGAAATGAGGAGTATATGCGGGAATAAAATGCATTTTAATACCATCATTTGCCAAACTTGCACCTAAGGAATCGCAATAAGTTTTTAGAAATTTCGATAAATCGTTGTACGCGCCAACGAATGAGGTACCGTTATCGGAATAAATGTTAGTTGGCTTACCCCGTCGCGAGATAAACCTATATAAGGCAAGTAAGTAGGTATTACTGGTTAGATCGCCTACTAGCTCCAGGTGTACAGCTTTAGTGGCAAAACAAATAAATATGGCTACGTACACCTTCACTAACCTGCAGCCACGACCTTGCCGACTGGCACACATGATAGGGCCAGCATAATCGACACCAACATTGTCGAAAGGATAACCTCCTGGCTGGACACGCTGCTGCGGCAAATTTCCCATCAATGGGGTAATTACGTTACCCTTCATGCGACAACAGCGCACACAGTTTCGATAGCAAGCCCTAGCTAGATTACGGCCACCTATAGGCCAGTACGATTCCCGAATTGAAGCTAACAATAACTGAGGGCCTGCATGCATCAATCTTTTATGCTCAAAATTAAATAATAATTTTGTAAAAATGTGAGCGGACTGTAAAATTATAGGATGTTTTTTATTATATGGAAAATCAGAATTTTCTAAGCGCCCTCCGACACGCATGATTTTATTTTTATCAAAATAAACATTAAATTTAAAGAGGACACTTTTCGAAGGTATATTTTGTTTATGTAAAAGTAATTTGTACTCTGGAAACGACTCGATTTGACAATTTAAAATAATAACATTCAATGCTTCCTGTAGTTCATCTTCAGATATAAATTTATTAATGACAGGAAGTTTCCTACAGGTTCTAACAAATCTTAACACATACGCTATTGAACGAACAAGTCTTAAGTAGTTTGAGAAACGGTTAAAATCTATTAAAGTATTGCAAGCATTATTTGTTACAATAGCGCTCAATGAAACTTGAGGTCGAGTTTCGGGTAAAGTCTCGAGTTCTAAACCTTTAACCTGAGATGGCCAGTTCGACTGATCTTCCTTTAAGAAGTCGGGGCCACACCACCACAACTGCAGCCCTTGCAGAACACTAATATCCACGCCACGAGATATTAGGTCTGCTGGGTTCTTGTCAGTTGGGACATGACGCCAAGTGCAGTTACCCGCCTTATCTAGAACTTCAGCAACGCGATTGCGCACAAATGGCTGAAGTTTAGAAGGCAACATCTGCAACCATCCCAATACAATAGTCGAATCTGTCCAACAGTAAACCCGATCAAACTTCACTCGAAGTGATTTGACCACCTTCTCATAAACGCGAGCTCCCACGACGGCACCACACAGTTCCAACCTCGGAATAGTAGTAGGTTTAATCGGCGCCACACGACTTTTACCGATAAGTAAACGAACCATGCATTCACCATTTGCATTAACACTACGGATGTAGGCACACGCACCGTACGCGCGCTCAGATGCATCTGTGAATACGTGCAGTTCTAACGTCTGGTAACCGTCCGTCATAACATACCGTGGGATACGTAACGTAGTTAAAAGAGGGAGAGCTTTAACAATAGCGTTCCAAGTTGTGCTAAGTTCCAGAGTCAACGGTTCGTCCCATGAAAGTTTGTCTAACCACATTTTTTGTAATAGCATTTTCATGGTGACTACAAAAGGAGATAAAAGACCTAAAGGGTCAAAAATACGTGCAATTGCTGAAAGCAAATCACGTTTAGTGCAACTTCTAGAAGGTGACTTAAAACTAATTAAGAAACCTATTTCATCAGATTCAGCGAACCAGTCAAGTCCTAATAATTTATTGGGATTATTAGATCCTACACCTAAATCTAATGATGACTGAGTCCCTGACACTAAAATAGGTTCATTCGACTTCCACTTTCGAAGTGGCATGCAAGCTGATGCCAGTGCATTTGTGACTTCATTGCGAATGAACAACACTTCATCTAAATCATTGCCACCGGTGAGCAAATCATCAACGTAAAAATCATGCTTTATTATGGTGGCAATCTTATCATTCGTGCACTCATTACCTAATTGCTTGAGGCAGCGCGTCGCAAGAAATGGCGCACTCGCCGTACCGTATGTGACGGTGTTTAATTTAAATACCTTAACTGGACTGCATGTGTCTTCGCGCCAAACTACCTGTTTCAAGTGCCTATCAGATGGGTGGACTACTATCTGTCTATACATCTTTTCAACGTCGGCTGACACGATGTATTTATGCTGTCGAAACCGAAGAAGTATAGACAGAAGGTCATCTTGAACAGTTGGACCCACCATCTGTAAATCATTTAAGGAAACACCTGATGACGTGGGACAACTAGCATTGAACACCACACGCAGCTTCGTAGTGGTACTACCTTCCCTTAGGACCCCGTGATGAGGGATGAAATACGAGTTTAAATCTAGTTCCTTGTTTATTGTCATATGACCTAATGACTCATATTCCGCCATGAACTCGTGATATAATTTACTAAAATCAGGTTTAGCCTTAAGTCTGCGTTCCAAGGAATATAAACATTTTGTAGCCCTATGAAATGACTCACCCAAAACAGATGGATTCTGCTTCATAGGTAGACGCACACAAAAACGACCGTCTTCCAAACGAGTCGTAGTTTTACAAAAATGCTCCTCACACAACCTTTCTTCAGGCAAATAATCAGAATTTTGCGAATTAATCTCTTCGAGATTCCAAAATCGCGTAATATGATTACGAATTAAATCCAAGTCGGCATCATTACAGGAACTAGTTTGAGTAAAATTACATCTAATGTTATTTATTGATTTACTGTGATTACTATAGATAACGGGACCAGAGACGATCCATCCTAACCTGGTCTCACATAACACCGGCTTTCCGACTCCTAACTTAATTCTTTGCGAACCTAACAGGTCCCAGAACAGATCAGCACCAATTAAAAGATCTACGTCTGAGGGCTTGTAAAAAGTAGGGTCTGCCAGACAAATATCAGTTGGAATGTTCAGGTTAGATAAATCTAATTCACGACATGGCATCTCATTAGTAATCAATGGCAATACAAAACATAACAACTTAGCATTATAACTATTGTTAAGTGACGTCATTTTTACCTGACACATATTGCCTACGCGACTGGACGCGTTATTTATGCCATAGATTGAACTATCAATCGAACTCGTATTTAACTTAAGTCGTTTACATAATCGCTCCGTCATGAAGCACGATGTACTACCGCTGTCGAGTGTCGCTCGCACAATATGCTCATGATTTTTGTAATCATATAATTTAATTAACGCGGTTGACAATAAGACGCCGCGCTCCTTACTCTCGCCATGAGTAGGGGAAATGTTCGCAGACAAGGACACGTTGTTCGTCGCGTCAGTGTCAGCGGACTGCGCGGGCGCTGCAGACGTTGACGGAGACAAAGTTGCATAATCAGATGTGTTATCGTTACCTTTTGTTTCCGAAGTATGAATCAAAGTGTTATGCCTGCGCTTACATAACTTACAACCCGGTTTTTTGCAATTGTTAGAAAAGTGACCAGTACGAAAACAGTTATAACATAATTTAAAAGTAGGAATCAATTTGCGTCGAGCTTCATTGCTCAATGCAAGGAACTGTGAACAATTAACTAAACTATGGTCACCTTTGCAATTAGGACAAGATTTCGAAGCAGGTTCAGTGCTCACCATATTAGAATTTTGTGTCGTCACCATGGATTTGATTTTACTCGTGGAACTTGATTTAGGGTTACCTGACATGTTGTGTTTAGATAATTCTAAAGTTTCAATTAGATCAGCGCGTGCGCGAATGAATTGGAGGAAAGTATGAAACGTAATCTTGCTATTCTTATCAGTGTGACCTTTGAACTCCTCCCATTCACGGTAGGACTTCTGATCCAACTTACGTGTAACTAAATATATCAACAACGTGTCCCACTGCTTGACTGGTTCGCCTAAAGATTCTAACGCTCGCAAGTTTTTATTTAATAGATCAATTAACCCTTTCAAAGCGATAGAAGACTCTTTCGTAATGAGTTCAATGTTAAATAATGCTGACACATGATTCTGCACTAATAATCGTTTATTGTCAAATCGATCGCAAATTAAATTCCAAGCCACATCATAGTTGTTCGCTGAAAACTCAATAGATTGGATTACCACAGCAGCAGATCCCTCCAGAGAAGCACGTAAATAGTGGAACTTGTTGATTTCGTCGATCTCGTCATTATGATGAATGAGGCTAGTGAAGGTGTCACGGAACTCTAACCAATTGCTATATAAACCATTAAACTTGGGCAATTGTATAGTAGGCAACTTAATAGGTTTATAAACACTACCACGACTACCCTTACCACTAACTGAACCATTTTGCTTGTTACTCTTACTCACTAACTGTTGAGCCCTCGACAATGCCTTATAGTATAATGTCTCGAACTCGGAACGTTCAGACAACTGGGCCTTCGTATCGTCAACCATACATTCTAACCGCAACTGTACCTCATCATATTGTTCGTACAACGACTCCAGTTTTCCCATGCGCAACTGTAATTCCATGACATCGCATTCGCTTAATGTTACGTCATCCAATGCGTCCAAGTAATTGACAAATGTAGTTAAGCGACCCTTAAAACTTCCTCGCTTCTTTACTAATTCCCTTTCCTCGGACATGCTGGGAATCGAGTGTTGTCGACCTGGAATGTATATAATCGCAAAATAAATATCTTAATATACTTAATCCGAAATTAATTTAGGTACAGAGTTGTAAGGTAGAATTTAATAAGGTCTAACAATGTCAATAGGTAGGTAATCTTTCTGTATAAAATAAATCTGATTGCAAATGTACCGATACAACTTTTATTATAAATGAATTCCTCAATAACTTATCTAATAAGTTATTACACAAAACACCACAAAACTGAAGTACACTACGGGCAAGTTAAACTGAGATTAACAGTCAATAGTTTGAAATAATATTTAACACTTTCCAGAATAAACTATGATTAACGAATACCTACACATTAACTATGATACTTAACTGAATAGTTATCGCTCAAATGCAACAATACAAATTATATAAATGTAGTTCTAATTCCTACTATACTTTTAAAAGTATTATATAATAACGACTGTCGCTAATTGTACATGTAACATACAAAATACCGAAACTATTCAAAAAGAAAACCGGTACTCAATTAACATAATTAACAAAATAAATGCACTAACCTTTTGTAAATTTAAATAAAGCTAGATACAACCTGTACGAGTGTTGGGTGATAATATTATCCAATATACTTAACACCGTGAGAAATAATGTGTACTCAATCCATAAGACACGATGTCGGCGTTTAACCTCTCAAATCCAGATCAATTATTTCCGTCTTCTAATTATATATTCTTCAAATTACTTGCTGATAACGACAATCAGGCTCGATAAAGGACCATGTACGGGACTGACCGGGATTTGTGTAAAATAAAAACAGGAGAAAATACGAGATTACTGCGCACTGTATATTAGCGTGTACAGGACAAGGGTGCTAACAAGAATGACAAGACATTTCTTATAGCTAATTAGCCTACTTATAAAACTAAACAAAAATAGGATGCATCGTCGCTCGTTGCTATCACTAAATATCAGGCTCTTCACGTGAAAGGTGTTGTTAACTTCAACAGTGTGTATGTGTAAACAAAAAAAAATACACCTCTTTCTTCTTTGAACTCAAAACATTTATTTCTAATAAATCATATGTATATGCACTTTTACCAACCCGCACTGGTCCTGCATGGTGTATTACGGCCCATTCCCTCTCTCAGAGAGGAGGCCTGTGTCCCAGCAGTGGGAACATTAAAAGGCTGATGATGATGATGCACTTTAACATGAACATAAAGACATAAAGCACATAAAGCTGAATGCACATTCCACAGCGTAGATCTCTATGGAGAAGAACGTGCTGGAGACTCCATGGACATTCTTTTGAATTGTCAAAGAAAAGCTTAAATAGATATATTGTGAACAGTAGGCAGGTGAACCATTTGTTCATGTTACTTGAATTAAAATAGAACGATGTGAATGTCCTCAATCCCGAACCTTTAACTCAATATACGTGAACTCAAACAAATGAATACCCTTTTTATGCCGAACCCCATTTTCAGTTCACAAAACAAATACCCATTTATAAAATACAAATTCGATGTGACAATAAAACATTGCCAGGCATTTTCAGGCGGGCAAGACCACAAATTAAATCCTAGTTCACATTTCTCTCCCGCATTGCATTGATTCGACAGGTAACCAGCCAGGGAAGCAGTCTTTTAAAGCAATGTATGCCATAAATCTGTCAGCATATACCATTTCAATGCCCATTCACAGAAGCCTTTACGGGCCTGAAAAGCTTTTAATGATTCTATACCAAACAGGGTCCTATTGCGGCAATCAAGCAGTTTATTTCATCCGGACGACCTTCGTTTAAACAGAATAGGGTTAAATCTATTTTTAGCCACGTTTTCGAGGGTTTTCAGGCGAAAATGTTTGAATGACTTTTTTGTTATTGTTAAGTTTTATTTATTTACTTGAACTTCATGTAAAGTAGATGCAGATAGGGCGACTTACTGTAACAAGGCATTCTGTACCAGTCAACCTTAGGGTTAAAAAAAACACTATGGGAAGTGTGCACCATCACCATCATCTGCTGGAAGCCTCCTGCCGGAAGCTCTACGCGGGAATCGTTCGGTCCATGGCCCTCTACGGGGCTCCGGTGTGGGCACCGACGTTGCAACAGCAACCGAGGGCCCAGCTGAATGCGTGCCAGAGGGTCATGGCAATACGCATGGTGCGAGGGTACCGAACGATTTCCCGCGAGGCGGCGACCCTCCTTGCTGGCCAACCGCCATGGGATCTGGAGGCAACAGTCCTTGCACACATGCACGATAAGCGCATGGAGATGCAACGCCGGGGCGAAATTCCGCTGCCGCGACAAGTCGAGGCATGGCGGACAGAGCTCCGGCGGGATCTCATGGCGAAATGGCGTCAGCGACTATCGCAACCTCGTTCGGGGCGCGCCACAATTGGGGCGATAAGGCCCATCCTTGAGGCGTGGCTGGAAAGACCTCACGGCGCTCTCAACTTCCGCACGACGCAGGTGCTTACCGAACACGGAAAGTTCGCTAAGTACCTGTTCCGGATTCGTGCGGAGGATTCGCCCGGGTGTCGCCACTGTGCGGAACACCCGGAGGACACGGTGGAGCACACTGTAGAGGTGTGCCCCGCCTGGGCGGAGCATCGCCGTGTCCTCGTGGGGGCGATCGGCGGCAGCGATCTCTCTCGCCGGGCCTTGGTTCAGGCCATGGTCCGTAGTGAGGAGGGATGGCAGGCGGTCGCCTCCTTCTGCGAAGCAGTAATGCTAGCAAAGGAGGAGGCCGACCGTATCAGGCAGAGGCAACGGGGCGCTCGCCCCAGCCGCCGCCGGGATTCCGATCCCGATTTCCGGCCACCGTAGGCGCGGGCTTGCGGACGGCGTGCAATGGGTAGCACGCTGTCCGATCGTCCGGTAACCGACCGGACCGAGCCCAAGTCGTCGACGGCGCGTTCTGTTCCCGCGCGCCTCAAGGAGCTGTCAGCACACCGGAGAGGCCCAGCCTGCTAACTGCAACAGGCAGGCAGGGTCGAAGCCTACTGGGGTCATGGGTTAGTTCCGAAAGGAATGCTCGGCCCCGGCACGATAGGCTACGAAGGAACGGGGTAGGTTTTTAGTCAGTAAGAGTCTGACACTACTTCCCGCTCCGCCCAAGGGCGGGATTTGTCATTGGATGATTTTACCTACCATAAAAAAAAAAAAACCATCATCTGCTGAAAAACGTCCACTGTTGGATACCGCCCCCCCCCAAGTGTCGCCATAATGACCTGCCCTATGCGTCTCGCATCTATTGAACTCTCACAACCCTCACTAGGACATCGGTCCACCTTGTGGGAGACCTTCCAATGCTGCGTCTTCCAGTAAGTGTCGCACTCCAGAACCTTTCATCCCCAACGGCCATCTGTTCTGCGAGCATTGTGCCCTACCCACTACCACTTAAATTTGCCAATACTAGACTATGACGGATACCTTAGTTCTTCTGCGGATATGTTCATTTCTGATGTGATCACGCAAGGAAACTCCGAGCATAGCCCATTCCATTGCCCTTTGGTAGACTATAAGTCTTCTAAATGAGGCTCATTGTAATTGCGACCATGTTTCGGAGCCATATATTATCACTATCAACACCACTTTAACTTTCTTTATTTACTATGCACACTTCCTAGTGTGCATAGTAAATAAATATAACCTAATAAGCTAAAATTATAACCTGATAAATATAATGATTAGTGATTAAAAAAACCTAAAATATAACAGTTTCCAGAATTTAAAAAAAAATGTTCTTTATAAAATAAGAAGAGTATTTACTAAAAGTTATTTTGTAGACTATTTAATTTCCGGTAACATTGTGAAAAAGAAAACATTAAAAACAATGTAAATAGAAGAATGCCATTAACAATGCCATTTGCACTTTAGAGACACTAAAAGAAAGTAAAAATGTAGTGTTTATCTTGCCGTGTCACTGCGAAGAGACAACCAAGAGAATTGGGTCACTGTCCTCGACAGAAAAGCTTGCAACACTCAAAGATAAAACTCGCCTCAAAAGCAATAATTGCTTCACATAGGTGGAGCCAGCTGAACTCGATTTTATACACGGTTGAACCTCTGATTACAATTTTTGAACTGAAGTTTCGGAACAATTTCATATCGTATCCCTGGAGAATACACCGTTTTTGGTTCTCATCGAAAAAGTTTGCAACAGTAATTTCGAGGATACTTCGCTGGTATCTAAACCATGGTATCCAAAACCGGGAGACTAAATTTAAAAAAAAATGTCGTAAGAAATGGTACGAGGTGTAATTCAGTAATATGAACCTAACCAAAATTATATGTAGGTAACTAATAATATGATTTGAAAGAGTGTCCATGGAGTATCTTGCACGTTCTTCTCCACAAAGATCTACGCTACAATTTAGCTAACATTTTGAAAATTCAAAGTTAATAGTCCATTTGAAATAAAAGTTGCAGGTTTTACAAAGTTGGCCAGTAATTTAAAAAATGTAGTATGCTGTAGGATATATTATAGGGATGTTTTATGCTGGCTTTATCATGTGGTAAATGGTTAACTGGATTTCAGTCAATTTTCTAAATTCTACCGGAACTTAGCTATCATAATCGTTAGATAGCATTGATATCCCATGTGGCAATGCTGCCAGCATTCTGGGCACTTTTCCCATTGACTTTTTTGATGCTCTATGAATTCTTTTTCTACCCTTTTGTACATATTAGTATTTTTAGTTTGTATATAAACCTGATAAGCTAAAATATTTATTAGTTTAGATGTATATACTCGTAATTAATCAAAAGTTATAGCATATAAAAGAAAATTCTGCCAGATATAATTTTTTTTGAAAATATTTGTGTTTGTTAATTCATCACATTCAAACTGCTTAGTGGTTTTTAGTATTTGGAACATAGGAGACCACGTCCTGGGATAAGATATCGAATACTTTGGATTTCGGGAACATATTCCCTATGGATGATTGTCGATGTTCACAGGAGTGAAGACTGGCAGAAGATAGTCAAAAAATTATTATTATAACCGTTTACCAATTGTGTAAAACATTGCTCAACATCTCATCGCAAACACACATAAAAAAATTCATACAAATGAACATAAAACCTCTTCCTTTTTGAAGACTACTAACACTTGTATTTATAAACAAGTAATACTTGAGTAAAAGTAACTTCTTAAGTAACAATCTGTATGCTATAGTTAAGACAAAATAAATTTTTGAATGAAGCTTCAAGTAATGACTTAATAAGAAAATAACTTAACAAAAAGAAGTTACTTCTTTATGAATACACATGTAAAAGTTCTTAATATACTCGTAAACGATTGACGTAAATATTTATGGCATTTGATTAACAAACTGAGCCTATATCAACGACGGTATTTCTCTAGCATTCAACAACAAAAACTAACAATGTCTTGAAAATTACCCAAGAAAATACCAAACCGAAGGATACGGTCATAATGACCTTAATTGTTATATTTATTGCGCCGTTCTTCTTTGAGATGGCAATAAAATGGCAGATAATGATCTAATAAACAAGACATGAAGACATTCGTTTATGTCTCATAAATTAATTGGGCCCATATTTATAGTGGCCGCAATTATCACTGTGTCATGTCTTTATGATGATTTCCAGTCTGTTCATGCATTTTACTTGATTTTTCAAAGCTTGTCTACTTCTCAGTATTCTCTAAACTCTTATCACAATCCTTTATTTCCGTAATTATTTTGTTAAGACGTGGGCACCAGATTTAGTTACATATCGCTGCTTAAATTCAAAAGGGCCATTATGTCAAAAAGTCATTTTTTTACAGGAGAGCGTATCAAAATTTTTGGTTCTTGATTCCTAAAATTTTTATTTTATTTCCTATAGGTATACATTATATGCCATTAGATGTACATTTGATGCCTTTATTAGAATACAATCTGATATTTGCTATAAATGCTACCCAGTTAAAAAGTTTGAAAAAAGTTGTAAAACAGCACATAAGTCCCCTTAGCATATTAAAAAAACTACCATATTGTCTAGAAATATAATGAATAAAAAGTTTTATAGGATGTTTTCCATCATCTTTCTTTTTAAATTGGTAGCAATAGTAATAAAATTGTAACAAGTCATTTTAAATAAGACATCATCAAATACTTTCTTCGGCTCTGAGTAGAGTATCAGACCGGCCAATACGGTCTTATTCCAAAATATGTAATTTAAACACAGACACTTATGGAAATGTGGCCCTTTTTCACAAACAATACAGTGCTGGCACGAAGATTGCCGGGTTGCAACAGCTACCAAAGAGTGTAAATGCAAAAAGAGCAACAATCTGATTGGACCATTTATAATGCGAGAATACTGGGTGTCTTTTTTGCATGTAAAAACATATAGAGAAGTGACAAGATTTTTGCAGTAAAAATCACCCTTTTGAATTTAAGCAGTGATATTAGTTCTTGTAGGTGTAAAGATTTCTTGTAGTTTCTAGTTTATTTTCAACAATAAAAAACAAATAGGCCTCATCAGAAGGCTTAAAGTCACCCAAAGGGATAAGGAGTGATTGCATCATGAATGAAGATATCCGTAGGAGAACCACGACTACCGACATAGCCCGAGAAATCGTCAAAGTTAAGAGGGCAGGGCACAATGCATGCAAAACATATGGTCTATGGGGCCAAAAGGTATGGATTGGCGTACTGAATGAACCGGTATTCGTCGGTCAATGACCTGATGAGAGTTGCGGGAATTCGATGGATACGAAATGCACCGAACCATTCGTCGTGGTTGTTGGAGTATTACAAAAACAAATCTATCCTACTTCAGCACAGTTAGAAAGAGAAAGACTATTTTTTTTTCTAACCAATAAGTATTATATTTAATGGACAGAGTCCTCTGTCACCATTAGACTGAAATCCCTAGTATAGTCAAAGTTTAGAAGCACACATCTCTCGGAATATTACTGAAACACACCTTCCAGTAAAAAAGAAAAGAATAAAAAACAGTTATTATTGAAATCCTTAATACAGTCTTTACTTTGGTGTCCATGGCATCTAACCGTAACAGTGGTGACACTTGGGAGAGACCTGTATCCAACAGCAAACGTTTTTCAGTTAAAATAATGAAGATGAAAAAATAAAATTGAAGATTTATACCAACATACTATGGAGCAATATCTACTCGGTATTAATGTAACGGATCAGGTTTAAAACACTAAACTATCTTCCAAAACACAGATCGTTGACGTGAATCCGAAACTTTAATCAAACTGGGCTATATATAATCTACCTCAAGACGATCGCGTGGAGACTGTAATAAAAAATTGGTGCCCTGGTAACACGAGACAGACAGGCTCACGGTTGACCACGAAGGAGCTGACAGGACTAAACTATACGAATTAGCAAGAAATGGCCCAGAGCTCAAAACGATGGAAGGAACGGAAAGAGAGATCATTGCCGAACAGTTCTAAAATCGTCAAACTTAAGTGGTTGAGGGTAGGGCACATTGTGTTGCACTCAGAACAATTGGTCGACAGGCTGATGAATAACTGAAGATTTTTATAATTATACTAATATGGATTTAAACGTGAGCAACACAGGCATGTGTTGAAACATTCGAAAGTTACTTATTTGTTTATATCGACACATCAACGACTCCTTCACTGGTTTAACATTATAAAAAAGACAATTGGCAAATGAAAAATATTGTAGTGAATTTGCACTTATAGGCGTGCACAGCGCTTGTAATTTGTATTAAAAAAATATATTATACAAAAATAATAGAATTGAATAAATTTAAAACTAATTGAAAAATTACACTGAAATAAATTAAAAAAGTTAAATTGAATTGCGGATTACATTGGAATAAAATAAAATTAAAAATTACATTGATATGTCAGCATGAAAAAAATAAAATACATTGAGATCAATTTACAATTAAAAAAAACCTGAACCTGATATGAATCTGAGAAATATATATATATTGAGGTCAATTACATTAACAAAGACGATTACATTCAATTACATTTTAATAAATTACAAGAATAAAAAATTAAATATAAAAAAGAACGATAAAAACAGAAATTAATGAAGGGCTATTGTTACTGGCTTGGATAAGAAATTTAACTTCAATCAAACTGTTCGAAAATATGTGTACGTTGTTAGGTACTCAGCTTATTGTAACTACCACAAAAACCGATATAAACGAGCAAGTACTTAAATAACTTTGAGTTTTAACATTTGACAACTTAAATAAATTATATTGAACGTACAAACATAATCTTAAACGAGAACGAACATCCAAATAAAATGTATCTCTAATAAACTCCGATTTTTTTTCAAAGTAAACTGAATTAGTCGTATGTACATGTTATGTTAGGTAATACTATGCAAAGAAAAAAACACATTTTCCCGTCCATACTCAGCTCTAATTAATAGCAAAACGCGTTTGATTGGTTGTTCAAAGAAAAAAGTAGATAGACGCGTTTTCCGGGAAATGGGGCAATAAAAAGTTTTTGTACTTAGTTTTATTGCTTGTAGTCATTGCCTAATTGCCATTACTATACCAGAAGGACTAGCCAAGCTACGACCGTTTTTTGTCGAATCTCTTTCTATAAAATTTTAGAAAACGATAATTTGGTAGCCATGTTGACGCGCCTGAGTCGACAACGTAAGCCAAGATGAATGCAAGATAAATGTAAGCCAAGCTCCAAAAATTGTAACTTGGCTTAAATTTATACTATAAAACTACAGGATGTAGTGATGTACATTGTAGAAACAATTATATTTCATTTTATAATTTTGTACGGTATGAACTTGGCTATGAATTTTTTATTCATTTGTTCTGACCACGTGACTTGACATTGAGATGATGTCATTTCCATACATTTTGGTTAGTTTTCTATTAGAGTTAACGATTGTAGATTATCAACTTGGCTAAGATTGCTGGTCACAGAACCTCTATGTACACGATATTTTACTTCCTTGTTAAAAGTTACTGAAATAAATTGGTCTCTGTGGACGACATATTAAATCTAATTAAAGGAAAAGGGCACAGATCTGTGTAGAAAGGTTTGTTTGGATTCCCTACGAACTTTAAAGTCGAATTACAAAACAATGTTGTAGAGTTGTTGGAAATACTGGCTTGATACGAAATCTTTTGTAGCCAGTTTTTAAAAGAAAAAAAGTCAAAAACATCATGTAGACCGTCTACATGATGTTTTTGAATTTTTTTCGTACTTTGAAAACGATTCGGTCACTTAACTTTGGCGATTATTCGTGCTATGTCGACAACCTTGGTTCTCTTGGTTATCTTCATTTCTGATACGATCACACACGATTATTTTATGAAAACTAAAAATAAGATTACAAAGAAGTGCTAAAATTAAGTGATTTTATTTATAACGAGTGTCTATTCCCTTCGCCAGACAAACTACGCCTTATTACAAATCGCATTTTAAGGCCTGCAGATATTTATATCGATATTTTTAGGGTTGTGAATAACATTGTTTTAACTGACCTACATTTTATTTCACGTTATCACACAAATTATACTCATGAATATATTGTATAGTTAAGTAGGTACAGCATCTAATTGGGGTTGCTGCGATCCTTTGTTTGTCCAGGGATTAATCTTAGGGTCTTTAGTAGGATGACACATGCGTCGTATTTATCAGTCAGTAGTCGCTGTTCTAAGGGAAAATTCCTGTGTTTTTAAAGTAATGCTGACATTTATATGTCAGTCTCAATCCATTTTTTTTTTTAGGTAAAATCATCCAATGACAAATCCCGCCCTTGGGCGGAGCGGGAAGTAGTGTCAGACTCTTACTGACTAAAAAGTAAGTAAGTTGCCGAAGTGGGATTTTAACGTTTTTTAAGTATTTTTTGAAGTAACTGTTATTTGGCAAGATTTCGTGTTAGAGGGTTCATGGCGTAGAACCAAAATAGTAAATCACTTCAGAATTACTTTTATTTCACAGTAGATATAACTAAGTAATTACAGACGTGTATCATAATCTAAGAAAACTAGTAATCTCATTATAAACATCCAAACTACCAGACGGATTGCCCAAGACTGGTGTCCGTAAACGTCGCACCTCCAAAAAATTCCACTCACTTGAGACCTACGTCTCATCATCATCATCATCATCATCATCAGCCTTTTAATGTTCCCTCTGTTGGGACACAGGCCTCCTCTCTAGGAGAGGGAAAATTTAGACACGCGCCTAAATTGACAAGTACAAAAATGAGCTTTTATTATTAAAAAAAATGTGATTTTATTGTAAATTTCAAAAGAACGTTACAAATATTGCAATAATGTACGAAAGAAACCACTATCCGTCTTTTCCAGCAAAGTTATTCTTATCCTCCGCTAGAACTCGCGTGGGAATATAAGCAGCAACAATAAATTTCTCTTTTATTCGAAGATCAGAATGGAAACTACGTATTAACCGAAGGCTAATCGTAAATCTTGAAGGATCTACGTGAATTGGAAGCTAGCTTTATTTACAACTGCCCACACAGTGGATTTAGACATGGAACTGACTAATACTCCAACATTAAATTATATTTTAGTTTGGACAAGTTATAGTGACATATCAATGTATTTTATGTTGTCAATGGGAATCGCTTTTTTGATGTAGGAAATTCAACTATGTAAAAACTATAAAAAAATCCTATTGTCCACGAACTCGTAGCTTCATAGACGCGTATTCATTATTATAGGCTCAGTGTACGCCTGCTCACAGCTTACATACAAAACAATAAAACTACGTCGACGTTACCGTTCCGTATGTAAGCTGCGAGCAAGTGTACAACAAGCGTATAATGACGCATACGCGTCTATGACGCTATGCGTCTGTGGAAAATAGACCAAAGAGACGTGAACGTGAAGCCCATTTCTGTATTGAACTTGTTTCCTGATCAATGGGAGACAATATTGTTTGAAAATTTGCGAGAAGATCTGTGAGAAGACACAGTCAAATGACTAACTTGTTTCGGTATTAACTAGCATCTGCCAGCGGCTTCGCCCGCATGTTAGTAGGTTTCTGCATGCAAACCTTGAAACACCACTTCATCCCCTTAGAGAATGCAATTGGGAATATCTTCTCTTAGTGCTTGCCTAAGTCATAAAAGGAAGCCTTGCGCAAAATGTTTAAGCTCCTAAAGCTTGTAGTTTCGATAGAGATTGATACGTCAGTCAGTCAATCTCTCATTTTATAAATTTAGATATCTATGTTGCTTTACTAAATAAAAATAAACGAAAAGAAAATTTATTTACTAAAGGAACAGAAAAAGAAACTACACGAGAAACACTACAAATTATTGCTGTGTTACTCGTAGCGAAGCTTCAAAAACATTTTCACTTTTATTTTTTGTTAATACCGCCTAAAACAGAACCATTGAACCGAATTCACCCGATCCAAGGCACGTTTGTACGGTATCACACGAAGTACACACTGCAATAACGTCGGCACCATATGGGAGTTTGTCCTCTTCGAATGAGAAATGAGGGTGTATATATGTACACTACACGCCCAAAGTCAAAGTCATTCGGTTGGAAAAAATTCTATGAAGTAAAGTAAGATGATATCTCAGAAAAACTTGCGTCTTTAAATAAAGATCAGGCGAAAAAATATTTCAGACCTTAAACGAAACAAGGCAAAAGCTATTGTCGAAAAACAGCCAACAGAAAAAAAATCTCTAAATCTCAGTACCTCTTGACGGAGCGTCAAAATCCTTTTACACAGTGGTTTGATATCAAAATTCGCAGAAAGGGTTTTTGTTTTCATAAGCCAGCACTGGTGTTGAAAGGCTCTGGTATTTTTCATTTAACCAGCCAGCATTGCGGTTGAAACATTAGTACAGTTAGATGTGGAGAGATCGTTATGGGGCCCCTGCGACCCATTACGCGCTGCCCCGCTTGCGATTCTCTTTTTCAGCATTTGAAGGGTTCGGTTTGACAGTCATGAATGCTGAAAAAAGATAATAAGTATATACATAAATTTAAAATGAAACAAAGGGTGTAATATCACATCACTAGTTACTAACTAACTAATGGTCACAACCCTAGTGAGTCATATTCTCATTGTCGGTATGGGTGTGGCCGCCTAAGCAGTGTCTGATTAATCTTAATATTATGTACATGTTCTAAGTCTAATAAATCTAGTATTCACTATATCAAGTGTTTCAATATAAACATTACATGGTGTCAGAAGTGAAGAATCCAAAAACACGAAGAAAATCGCGAAAAAAATGGACCACTCATCAACAGTCAAAAGCGGTAGCCATTTTGAACAAAGTCTGAACAATGTGATTAAAGCCTTGAAAATCACCTCAGATTCAACAAACAACAATGCGGAAGCATGGAAACGCTGGTGGCAGCAATTTGAGCTGTATTTGTTAGCCACAGGTCTGGACAGGGCAGGTGAAAAACGCAAGATCGCCATTTTACTCCATCTCATTGGTGAGAACGGTTTAAATATATTTAACACTTTTAACCTCAAATTAGAAGAGACCACGATACTGGATGTCAAAGAAAAATTCGACCATTATTTTGAGCCTAGGAGAAACTTGACCATGTGCCGTTATAGTTTCTTCACAAGGAGACAACAGAAATCCGAGTCCATCGAGGGATTCCTGGCAGATCTAGAAAATAAAAGTCAAGAATGCGAATTTGGAACGCTCAGGGAATCACTCATCAGGGATATTTTTATCGCAAATCTAAATCTAGATTTAGCACATGTCCGTCAGAGATTGCTGCAGGAACCTGATCTGACATACCAGAGGATGCGAGAACTAGCAAGGACACTCATCGTTGCTCAGCAGGATGCAGAAAAGATGCTCAATGGTTCTACAAAGGAAAATACGGAAAATGTCATGCATCTACGTCGGAGGAGCCGTAGTCGAGGGGAACGTCGACAGCGAGCTTCACCAGTCGGTCAGCAGGGATCTGGCGCAGGGAAGTCACCCAACAAAGGAAAACAGTCTCCCAACCCTGAAAAGCGCTCGAGGACGTGTAGCCGCTGTGGGCAGTCTCACCGCTACAAGTGCCCAGCGCAAGGAGTCAAATGCAGGTCATGTAAATCTTTTGGTCATTTTGCTAAGTATTGTTTTACAAATAAAAAAGTCAGTCATTTAGAGTCGTTTAATTCAAGTGATAACAGTAGTCAAGATTATTTTGTTGGAATTATAAGTCATAAGACAAGTCAATCCGACAGTCATTCAAAGTCACACAAACATGTCAAGTCAATAGGCACACCGTCACACCCACACCGACAATCACAGTCAGGGTGGTCATATAATGGCCAGTCACAGTCTAGGAATGATTCCGATGATGAGAATGGTGTCATATCTGAGAGATCTCATGTAGACTCACATTGTCATAAAAAATATTATAAGTCATGTCTCAATGATGAAAGTGGTGAAAATGTAATATCTGAGAGGTCCAAAAATAGCCTCGGTGATGAATGCAATCACCAGTCTGAGAGATTCAGTAATTATAAGTCATGTCTCAATGATGAAAGTGGTGAAAATGTAATATCTGAGAGGTCCAAAAATAGCCTCGGTGATGAATGCAATCACCAGTCTGAGAGATTCAGTGTCAAGTCAAAGAAGTCAAATAAATATAGTCAAAGTCAAAGTTCATATCTCAATGATGAACACAGACACATGTCTGAGGAATCACTCACTATCATAACAAAACCATTTCATCAAAAGTCATTTGTTACACTTAGAACAAGTACGTCAATCACATCACCACAAAGTCAACAAGTCAACACAGTAGATACAACACAAAACAAATACTATTCTAATCAGTCATGGAACATAAACATTCTAGTAGGTCATACACAAATTAGTTGTATCATTGATTCAGGAGCTGATCTTAACATAATGTCAAAACAAACTTTTCTTTGTTTAAAACGTCATTCTCAAATGACACTTGTCAAATGTCAGATAAATGTCACTGGATTTGGTGGCAAGTCAATACCCATAATTGGTAAAGTCAATGTCAGATGCAGCTTAACCTTGAATAGCAGTACTATTATAGAAAATATAGTATTTATAGTCGCAGATTTAGTTTGTCCAAATGTCCTAGGTCTTCCCACTTGTGAGAAATTAGGTATAATTAAAAGAGTTTTTTCAGTGTCAAAACAAAATTTTTGTCAACAAATTCTTACACAATACAATGATGTATTCCAGGGTCTTGGATGTCTGCCTCCTGTCTGTCACCTGAAACTCAAACCTGATGCAGTGCCATGTGTGGATCCTCCCAGGAGAGTACCATTTGCGTTGCTCGATAAACTTCGCGAAGAGTTGGATCGCATGGAAAGAATGCAGGTGATTGAGAAAGTCACTAAGCCTACAGAATGGGTGAATAGCATAGTAATTACTGTCAAGAATTCAGGTCAGTTGAGAATTTGTTTAGATCCTAGAAATTTAAATAAGAATATTATAAGGGAAATCTATCCACTTAAGTCAATTGATGAGATAAGATCTCAGTTAGTTGGAGCTGAATGTTTCTCTCATTTAGATGCTTTTTCAGGATTCTGGATGTTAAGATTAGATGAATATAGTTCTGATTTATGTACCTTTCAAACACCCTTTGGTAGATATAAATATTTAAGATTGCCTTTTGGTATAAATGCATCATCAGAAATATTTCAGAGAGTTATGATGAATTTGTTTGGTGATTTAGAAGGAGTCTTAATATTCATCGATGACATTCTTGTCTATGGACCGAATGAGGCCATACATAATGAGAGATTACATAAGGTCATGCAAAGAGCACGTCAAGTCAATTTAAAGTTCAATAAGTCTAAATGTAAATTTCTAGTTTCTGAAGTCTGTTTTTTAGGTTATGTTTTTAGTAAACATGGTGCTAGGGTCGATCAAGAAAAAGTAAAAGCAATTGTCAATATGCCTACACCACAAAATGTCAAAGAATTGCAAAGAATTTTAGGTATGATCAACTATTTAGGTCCCTTTATTAGCAATTTGTCAGAAAAAACTCAAATTTTAAGAAATCTTTTGAAAAAAGACTCAGTCTGGACTTGGGATGAAAATCACAGTAAATGTCTTAAGAGTTTAATAGATGAAATCACAAAGTCACCAGTCTTAGCTCATTATAACCCCAATAGTCCATTAGTCTTGTCAGTAGATTCGTCTAAGTCAGCATTGGGAGCAGTCATTTTACAAAACAATAAACCCATTGCTTATAGTTCAAAAACATTAACAGAAACTCAGTCTAGGTATGCTCAAATTGAGAAAGAATTGTTAGCAATACAATTTGGTTGTGAAAAGTTTCACCAGTATGTATATGGTCATAGAATAACTGTCCATACTGATCATAAACCCTTAGTCTACTTATTTGATAAACCGTTACACGATGTACCAGCTAGATTACAGCGAATGATGTTAACTTTACAAAAATATGATTTGAAAGTTATACATGTCCCAGGAAAGCAGATGTATATATCAGATACATTGTCTAGAGCAGCCTTAAAAGATCATTATATACCAGAGAATGAATCTGAAATGTCTTGTCATGTCAATTTAATGTATTCAAATTTAGCTGTCACAAAGGAATACAGTACAAAACTGTTACAACATACAAATAAAGATGAAACTATGCAATTGTTAAAGAAATATTATTATGAAGGTTGGCCAAAAAATAAAAATAAAGTCAGTCCATTGGCAAAACCATTTTGGAGTACACAAGCTGAAATTCATGTAGTCAAAGATTTGTTGTTTAAAGGTTCAAAATTAATAGTACCTCAGTCTATGTATAAAGAAATGTTGGCTAAAATCCACGAAGGTCACCAAGGTATAAATAAATGTTTAAAAGTAGCAAGAGATTCTTTGTATTGGCCAAGCATGTCAGCTGATATCAAAAATGTGGTAGAACAGTGTCTCATATGTGCAAAATATAAACCTTGTAATCAAAAGGAACCACTACAAAATTTTGAAATAAATAAGTATCCATGGCAACAAGTTGGTATTGATTTAATGTATTTTGATAACCTTACATATTTAATTGTCACAGATTATTATTCTAAATACATAGAAATAGCTTTGTTACATAAAAACAGTACAGCCAAAAATGTAATTACACATTTAAAGTCTATTTTTGCCCGTCATGGAATACCTTTGTCATTAGTGTCAGATGGTGGACCTCCTTTTCAGTCATTAGAATTTAAAAATTTCCTACATGAATGGGACATAGAACATAATGTAACTAGTCCATATCATTCACAGTCAAATGGACAAGCAGAAAGTTCAGTCAAAATAGTCAAAAATATGTTAAAAAAATGTAGAGAAAATTCGTCTGACCCATATATAGCCTTATTACAATATAGAAATACACCTAAGAATAACTTACCATCTCCAGCACAATTGTTAATGTCTAGGAATTTAAGAGATAACATTCCAATGTCATACAAAAAATTGAAGCCAAAGGTTGTAACATTTAAAAATTATAAAGAGTGTGTCAATAAGAACAATGAAAATAAGTCTAAGTATTATAACAAGAATACTAAGTCATTGTCAATATTATATCCCAATGATCATGTCTACTTCAAAAGAAAACCAAATTATAATTGGGAACAGGCCATTGTCAAACAAAGGTTGACAGGAAATAGGTCATATATCATTGAGGATGTCAATGGAGTTAGGTATAGGAGAAACAGAATTCACCTAAGGCATAAATATTCTCCTATGTTATCCAACTCGTCGCAGGGGAGAGAGGAAGGTGATAGTCAGGAGTCAGCACCTCAAGAATCCTCATCTCAATCCATAGGTCAAAAGTCAACCCGTTATGGTAGAATTGTAAAGCCAACTAGAAGGCTAATTGTTGAAATCAATTAAATGTACTAAAGTGTATTTTAGATTAAGTCATATTTAAGCCAAGATGTTTTGTATTGTAAAACTAAATAAGTACTTGTCAGATACTTTGTATTGTCAATTGAATTTAAGTCAAGTCCATCCACAGCCTATGTTACATTGTTTGTTAAAGGTTAATTTGAACTTAACAAGGGGGATGTTGTAATATCACATCACTAGTTACTAACTAACTAATGGTCACAACCCTAGTGAGTCATATTCTCATTGTCGGTATGGGTGTGGCCGCCTAAGCAGTGTCTGATTAATCTTAATATTATGTACATGTTCTAAGTCTAATAAATCTAGTATTCACTATATCAAGTGTTTCAATATAAACATTACAGTAACAATGAAGGAATTATAACGGCGATCATTTTTGTACAGACAATGTTAACTGCACAATTTTGGACTCAATTTTGCTTTAATGCTTCAATTATTTTTTTTTTGTTCTAGGTTTATTTGCTAAAAAAAAAAATATCAGGGCCACAATTATATTATACTAGCTTCTGAAAGCGGTTTTGCTCGTGTGAAAAATAAAACAGTATCCCAAGGCAACACACTCCCGCAATAAAAAGTATCCTATGTGCTAATCCAAGATATATTATGGTCTACCCATGTGTCAAATATCACTCAAAAACTTTCGTGTTTATAATATTAGTGTGATTATAATTTAACTCATAAAACAACCTTATTTTTGCAATTTGAAAAAGTTAACTTTGTGTTTTAAAGGTCCCAAAATTCATGAAACAAATGAAAACGTTTGCTTTAATAACCGGCTAAAATTCTTATCCAGGCAAAATATTTTCAACGATGAACATTGCTTACTGGTTGTATTTTCCGATTAATATAGCCATTCCCACTGTCATTCCCATTGCATATTCATGACCAGAACTATGTTCACATCCTGTTTGATCTACTAGTAATATAAAATGTGGGAACCATTTTTGTGATGTCATCGTAAAGGCTTGTATATTGCTTTTAATATTATTTTCATAAAATTGGCTGCATATTTAATATTGTTCTTGCTTGCTTTTGAAACCTATGTTATTGGAAGGATATGCGGACATTCTTGTGTCTTGAAGTTGTGTCTTATAGCTATGTAATGAAATATTGGGAACTTATGGTTACTAAGAGGCATCTTGCTACTAAAGGTAGTGTTGGCAAAAATTTGATGAAATCAGCGATATTTGCCTAGAATAATGTGTATAAGGGAAATAGGGACTAATTTATATATAATATAAAAAAGGATTTCCCATGGTCACTATCATAATGCGTGAGCTTTTTATTTTTTGTTGTGTTTGTTATTTCCAGATGGTTTTTATATGAAAAGAAAAGGAAAATTACGATTATTTAGCATGTGAGAATTTAACAATTCGCGCGTTTGACAGTCCATTGCTAAGATAGGACAACAAGTTGTCGAGTCATCTAATTGTAAATACATTTATAATGCAATTGTTACTTTTTACGATTAAAGTTTTTATTTCAGATCCTATCCAATTAGTTTCAGTCCCCAATTGTCACTGTTTTTCATGTACTCATTACGCAACGAGCTATTGAGTCAACGAACGTCAATTTTGTCAATAACTCTTTTAATTACTTCAACCTGATTTTGTTCCACCAAATCTTTTTTATAAAGGTGGATACACATTACTGCAACGTAGCATGTAATGTAACATGAGAAGAACATAATTTAATAAGTGTGAAATGCGCACAGCGTGCACGGTTTGAGCGCGCAAAGCGTCCACACTATAGGAATTCTGTTACATTGCATGGTGATATGTCATCATGTGTGTGTGTGTGGTTATGACATTCGGCCCATTCCTCCTAGAGAGAAGGCCTGATTCCCAGAAGTGGGAACATTATAAGGCTGATTCTATCCTATGCTATGCATGGTACACTGTGAAAATGTGGACGGAAAGTTCTTTCATCACGTGTTACATTACATGTTACATTTTGTAAGTCTGTACCTGCCTTAAAAATACGACCCAGTTTTAAACAAAAGCAGATCTATGGACATAACGTTCTTATTTTAAAACTCAACTCTCTTTTGTTTCAGGTAAGTATTGGATTCCTAGCTGCAGCTCCACAAATCACGAACGGTGACTGCGATTGGAACAAGACCGGGAAAAATGGTAAAACGAGGATTTTAATCTGTGGAATATTTTAGGCTGCATTGGTTTTTTTTTAAGAATACAAATATTCAAATTATTGTAACATACAAGAGGCATAGAAATGCATTAAACGCATTGCTCGGTTTGCAAAAAAGTTCACATTTTTTTTTTTATTAATACTAAATACCACCCGTTTTTTTTTTTTTTAAATATAAACTAATACTTGACAGCAATAAGCAAATATTCAAAGCATGATGAAGATGATGATGGTAAGCAGTGATGCAATCGTTGATGGTGAGGCGCACTAGTTTATTAAGAGCCTATTCACTGTAGTTTTGCAGACACCTAAATTATAATTGAACGGAAAGACCGCAGCAGGCAAACTGTTCCTTTGATGTATACGGTATAAGCGACCAAGCGAAACACCGCCTGCCGCCAGCCTGTAGAAATATTAACAATGTAAGGGTGGATACTCGCTGTGCGTCGGGTTGTCCGATGGTAGAAAGGAGAAAGCGGAATCAAGTCATGCAATTCCTGCGCGTACTCTATAAAATGCATCCTGTAGAATACCGAAAGGCTGGCTACTCTACGTCTCGGCTCCAGGCTCAAGCTTTGCACTACCCATGTTTCTAGAAAAAGATCCTTTGAAATAAGTATCTCATTTAACAAAACTTTTACTCTATCATAAATATCGGACAACCCGACGTACGGCGAATATCCACACTTACGTTGTTGTGGGGGCAATCGGCGACGATCTCTCGCACCGGGGCTTGGTTCAAGCCATGCTCCGGAGCGAGAAGGAGTGGCAGGCGGTCGCCTCCTTTTGCGAAGCAGTAATGCTAGTAAAGGAGGAGGCCGACCGCATTAGGCAAAGGCGCACACGCCGCCGCCGCCGCCGGGATTCCGATCCCGATTTCCGGCCACCGTAGGCGCGGGCTCGCGGACGGTGGGCAATGGGTAGCTCGCTGTCCGTCCGTCCGATAACAGACCGGTCCGAGCTCAGGTCGTCTACGGCGCGCACTGTTCCCGCGCGCCTCAAGGAGTTGTCAGCAAACTGTAGGTATCCAGCAGGGCCGAAGCCTACTGGGGCCAAAGGTTATGTGAGAATGTCACCACGGGCCCTGGGACAAAGGCAATGAATGGAAGGATAGGTTTTTAGTCAGTAAAAGTCTGACACTATTTCCCGCCCCACCCAAGGGCGGGATTTGTCATTGGATGATTTTACATACGATAAAAAAGAACCCTTACGTTGTTAAAACTTCTACGGTCCGAACTCCGCGTTTTGCTTCGCCGTTTATACCGCGCACAACGAAGGACTGGAACAGTTTGCCTGCTGCGGTCTTCCCGTCTGATTATAATTTAGGTGTCTTCAAGCCTAAAGCGAATAGGCTCTTAATAAACGAGTGCGCCTCACCATCAACGATTACATCACTGCTTACCATCAGGTGAGTTCGCAGTGAAGCACTAGTTTATATAAATTAAAATATATATCTAAACATGACAAAAAGTTTGCTAGCACCGGAATCGTAAATCTGACTTTAGCATATTCACATTTTCATAAAAGCTACCAAATCGTAATTTCCAAAGTAATCCATGCCGAAGGAACATCTCATTGTTCTAATAAAGACACGAAGCGGAAAGTTAAACAATGGTGAGCAAACAAAGTCTTACAATAAGGAGATTGAGTTTATAAACGAACTTGTGTTAGTATGACATATTTTGCCTAAGTTCGTTGAATACGAACTTACGTTTAGCGATATTTGCGCAACTCCGCAATTGCGTTCTGCTTTCATAGGTACCAGGCTAGCAGAATTCTATAGGAAGCTTTAAATGTAGTTGAAATGAGGTTTCTCAAAAGTAAATCTGTTCACGTATGTTCCCAGCGGGTTAAGTAGAGGTCTCTAATCGAGTGAGGTATTTCTCTGCTGGCAATTTAGTTTCATATATTTTTCAAGAGGTCGGATGATTTTATAAAGTGCATCTTAGATATACTTAAAACGTTTTAATGTTCTACAGATATTATTTAAGGTTTCTTTTGTCACACGATGCAGTGTTCCAGGCGTTCCTCAAAGAGATATCAGCAAAACCGGGCTGAAGCTTACTAGGGCTGGATGAATTTCTAAAAAGGACACAAAGGATAACTGAAAGAACAGGGATGTGGTTTAGTCAGTAAAAACCTGACACGCCCTCGCGGGATATATCATCACATGATTTCCGTCTTTAAAACAAAGTTTCACACACTTCAAAAAATATTATTATGCTAGCAATTTGTAAAGTATAGCAAAAGTCATGATTGTTACCAGTTGGTGATAAACAAAAAACAGAAGAAACCGCAACAATAAAACCATAAAAAATCCTGAATAAAGCTACATTACATCATAAAAAAGTAACAAATAACACCATATTTACCAATGTAGCGTTTGTAGCTAAAAGTTTATATTGTTCACGAGTTTTTACAGCTCGCGTTGTGATGCTAAACTACCCGTGACGATGAGTTCTGTAAATAACTGGTAACATCAAGCAAAGAATTATTATAGTCCATTTACTTAGGAAAAGTTTTAAAGTGGGTAGAGAAATAAACAGGTGCTTGGTGGTTGTAACAACATAATGTTCTGAGGTATTTTTTTATAAATAAGTAAGCTCCTGTCAGCATCTTCACGCACGTGTAAGTAGGATACTATCCCAAGGGATATTATACCGAGATACAGCTTAAATTGTACTCAATCTTTATTCTGAACGTGGTCCGCTTCCCTGCGGCGGCGACTAGTCCGCCGGCTCATCTCAAAGATCGGAGTTGGGTTGGATATTGAAGAGACAGAGATCCTTCTTGTCGATTTATCACCAGGAAATTTGGATCTGGATCTGTCATCGTAGTAATACTCCTTGTACACAACTACGACTGAAGCGAGGAGCGTAACTCTGCAGCCTCGACAAATCAAGGTACGTCGGCCAAAGCTCCGACGGGATCTTAAAGCCACATGGAGAGAATGACTGTGGCTACTCAGAGCCCTAATTGTGGCTGAACACGCCACAATCCCTGTAATAAATTCCTTCTTCGAGGAGCCGTTAGAAACGAACCACGGCGACCTCACTTGTCACCTACCACAGGTCTACACTGGGCATGGTTGTTTTTTGGCGGTTCCTTTTCGGACTCAGCTCAATAATAATTGTTGGCATGGTCAACTCCAATCGTTTATACTTAACGAGAAGATTGTAACTTGCCTAGGGGGGGTGATGAGAGTTTTATAAATCTGATGGCTATGATTAGTACAGGACTGGTCGTTGTAGCGACACTTGAGGGAAATGATGATAATGATGAATAGCTTTTTGTAACTACACTAGGCTCCTTCAAAACATCATCCCAACCGTTCAATTCATAAAATGTTTCTTTTTAGTTTTTGAAATGTTATTCTAAAAGTCCTTGAGCACTTTGCGTCTACGCCTTAAACTTGACAAGCTTTCAGGATTTTATTTCAGCGTTTTATTCTATTTATTTCATTCTGGCGTAGTAATTAAACTTACGATCGCATTGTATGGCGGGAAACTGACAGTTTTTTCATTTCCCATTTATTTTATTAGCCATCTGTGATAGCGAATTCGCGCCAGTTGTATTATTGACAATATTGATTCACGTGTCACAAACAGATTTGTAATTTATTTTGATATGAAAGTCACAACTTTGATATAGCTAGCAACATCCATTGCAAATTAATAGATAGGTATCTATATTGCCCAGCATTGGGATATTTAAAATCGTTCTGTTCAGGTTGCGCCTTATGGTACATGTTTTCAAATAACATAGCTCCAGTTACTGTACGAGTACGTGAGCATTTAAATTGTGGCAATAGTCATTTACATCCTTTTAAATGTAAGTGTTGTAAGGCTTGATAGAGTGTTTAGTGCACTATATCAAGTTTGATCTAAAGCACCGTTTTTATTCCTCATCTAGAATCCGTTTTTTTTCCATTAAGACGCGTTTCACGACACAAAATCGTTAATGATGATGGCATGGGAAAACGCGTTTCACGACACGGAATCGTTGATGATGATGGCATGGGAAGACGCGTTTCACGACACAGAATCGTTGATGATTATGGCATGGAAAGACGCGTTTCACGACACAGAATCGTTAATGATGATGGCATGGGAAAACGCGTTTCACGACACAGAATTGTTGATGATAATGGCATGGGAAGACGCGTTTCACGACACAGAATTGTTGATGATTATGGCATGGAAAGATGCGTTTCACGACACAGAATCGTTGATGATGATGGCATGGGAAGACGCCTTTCACAACACAGAATCGTTGTACACCAATAATTACTTTTGCTTCGTGTGACCCTGCGTGTCGCTTTACAAGACACAAAGACCCTTAACAACTATCTGTAGGCCATACAATTATGTGTTCGACACGGGAGTCGAAATGGCGATACGCAAGTTAGCACCTAATCACTAAACCACTGCACTAAACGTTAAACGTGTCCTCAATTATCAGCTTTATTGAAGGATAACATAAAGCATTTTGCCTAAAACAGTTTTCTCCGTGTAGAAATCATACATAACCTAAACATGACTCTTAGACTATAAATTCAAAATAATAGGGCGCCTTTTCGTATCATATTTCGGCGTGCCGTGTTTCGTAAATCAAAGCATGTGTCGGCAAACAGGATTCGGTAGCTTGTGTTCAAATCTCTAGAGTAATCGCATCAATATTTCCAGATTCAACCTCGTGATGTCATAATTCTGTAAACCTTTTGCTGAAGGGTTTGAAGTGTGTGTTTGTGAATGGCTTTTAGAATTATTTGGCTGTGAATCGCTGTTTGTTAGAAAAATAAGCAAACGAGTTAAAGTTGTGAGTAAAGAATTACCTAATTTTTGTGGCAAATCATCAAATAACTTTACCTGTTCTGATTGGAGCAAGAAGGCATGAGATTTTTACTGACTAAACCCACGAGTGTTTATTCTGCTGCCCTTTACGTTCTAAGACTACAGTGACATATCCAAATAATACCGCTTACAATCTACTATACAATAAATCTGTAAGGATGATACCAGATATATTACTTTGTGTAATTTACTTCATCACCACTTCAGTAAATAATGAAGGAAAACATCGTGAGGAAACCGGCACGTCCTAGAATCAAAAATTCAAAGACTTGTGGCATGCACCAATCCGTACTGAGCATACATGGTGGATTACAGGCCATTCCTTTTCCTAGTAAGGAGGCCTGAGTCTTAGCAGTGAGAACATTACAAGGCTGCTTGTGATATACTATGATGATAATGTAGCTAAAACTACTGAAAAACAAATAACTGATCATTTTCAAATATATCTAATCCATTTGGCCTTTAATATACTAAAAGAAGCAATAAAATAAGTCACAATTTTATTTATTAAATTACCATTAACTTTAAAGTACGTAACATCTTTCTTTGGTTTAGTAACATTGCAGTGTAAATTCTTGAGCTCAATAAATGGATATGCAATTAACGCTAATGCGACAAAACGGTGCTGCGACTCAACCTATTTCGAATAAACGCTTGTGCGACATATTGGATCTCGAAATTACACTGGTGTGACAAAAGATTGTAAGACAATAGTTTGACACTAAATTACCCTATCTGCCAAGATAGCTCTACGGAACCACGCTCCATGGGTCTCCTACATCTGAATGTTTATAAAAAATTGCCGCAAATATTAAGGCGGGAGTTCCGCTCCCCTTCGCTCCCGTTTTATCCTTCTAATCTAACCTGTCCGTGTTGAGGTGCCTTAACATTATGTGAATTCTTCACGTCTTATTAGGGTAATGTCAAGCTTCAGTGCGTTGCACAAGCTTGCATTAGCACTATCTATAGTGAGTCGCAGTTTTGTCATACAAACGTTAGTCGCACATCCATTAATTTGTTGAGCTTGTCTTATAACTTGTCCCGCACAGGGTGGAGAGAGAGTACCAATTTTTTACTGATTAAAACCAACTTGTGTCCCTTCGATTGCCCTTTCCGAACAATCCCACAACGCACCCACAATACTAGAATAATTCCAAGCATCAGGCAACATTGTTTTCCTTTTGATATAATAATTATATCAAACAGAATTCTGAAAGAGAATATAATGAAAAGTAAACAATATAATAAATAAACAGAAGCCTTTTTAATTATTTTACTGGTTTTATGCAAAGCAACAAGTTCTTTGTTTATTTAGGGTAGGTGGATTTAGATCAAGGGAATATGACCAGAAAAATACTCTCGATGTCTTGGTATAAACATCAACGAAAAAACTTTTTTTATCCCTATTTACTTAAAAATGAATTCAGTAAAGTGGGAATAAGACACCCTTTTTTTGGGGAGAAAAGTCGTCAAATAGCGTCTCCTGCTGTAATTAGAATTTTGCTGATTAAAATCTACCTATGTTTCTTCAGTTGCGGTTTGCGTTTCAAAACATCTATAAAATATGTTCATGAACGAAGTTATAAAGCTTTGAAGCTGTTACTAGGCAAAGGCCATGCCACCGTTTTATTTTCTGGTGGGAAAATCATCCAATGACATCTTTCGCCCTTGAGTGGAGCGGGAGACAGTTTCAGAATTTTACTGACTAAAAACCCACTCCTGTTCCTTCTTTACCTTCATTTCAGGACCCCGGGTTTCACTTTCACATTACTCATGATCCCAGTAATATTCGACTTTGAAAAGGAGGTGGTTCTATGCTGGGGTGTACTCGTATGTATTTTTATACCGATATCGGGGTTAATTAACATAAGGTACACAAAGTATTCCGGCTCATTTCATTTTATTGCCTATATTTTTGATATGTAGGTATGTATTTATGTATCTATTATAGTATATGGTAATAAATTTTTGTTGCAAAACATGTTTCTTAGAAAGAGAGGTTGCCTGGAAGAGATCGCCGAATGCGATAAGGCGGCCTATTACCGCACTTCAAGCTAACATTTACCCGGCAAAAAAAATTTTTACTTGTATGTATCAGAATATCCGTTTATTGGCGGTCCGTTGTCCGTTAAAAACAAACGGACGTCTACAAGAGCTCTTAGTGCTCGATTACGGAGTCGCGGAGCGTTGCGCGGCGCGTCGGGCGGTCCGTCGTACATTGCCATATGTTTGTGTTTGCGCGAGCGATGAGGTGGCCTGCTGCAGCAATGTACGACGAAACGCCCAACGCGCCGCGCAACGTGCCGCGCAACGCGCCGCGTCTACGTAAACACGGCCTATGGCAGTACAAAATTCACCGGGTCAGCTAGTGTTTGTATATTTATTGATAAACTGGTTATTAATTAACATTTTTTTTTATGCATATTTCCTATCAAACACACTACACTGCACGCTTTATAAGCAACAACCCTTGCACACCTACAAACGTATATATCTACACACACACACGTACATACACACCCCACATTCTCACTCTACGTGTTGATTGACCGTGCAATGATCAAAAAGCAGGAGCTATTCTCGTCACGTCTATGCTAAGCTACATAACGCTTGACGAATTTAGTGATATAACTTCTGTTTGGTACGAAAAAAGGAAAAACTCGTGAAAAAAAGTATGTTTACTATTTCATGGCTTTTCTAGTGCTTTAACGTTGGTGAAAGAAGTAAAAGGCTCTCATTTTTTATGTTCGGCTTGTTTATTCTTGAAGAAGCTTTGTAGGTATTATCAGTGTTGAAAGATGGTACGCACTAATACTATCAAGACGAGAATGTGTGTATCTTTGTTACTTCTTTACACTTGAAAGGCTGAACGGATTTCAATGAAACCTAATACACGAGTAGACTATCATAATAGAATACCATAATACATGGGTAAAATCATCCAATGACATCTCCCGCCCTTGGGCGGAGCGAGAGATAGTGTCAGACTCTTACTGACTAAAAATCCACCCTGTTCTTTCGATGCCTTAGATACCGACCGTTCCTTTCAAAAGCAGACCCTTGGCACCAGCAGGCTTCGACCCTACCTGCCTGCAGCT
This sequence comes from Leucania comma, assembly GCA_958295575.1. Taxonomy (NCBI): domain Eukaryota; kingdom Metazoa; phylum Arthropoda; class Insecta; order Lepidoptera; family Noctuidae; genus Leucania; species Leucania comma. The sequence continues at coordinate 4,249,804 of OY282475.1, forward strand.
AGCAGGCTGGGTCTCTACAGTTTGCTGACAACTCCTTGAGACGCGCGGGAACAGTGCGCGCCGTCGTGCGTGCAACTGCGGGAATATAGGTGTAGTTTTAGTCAGTAAAAGTGAAGTAATTAAATATTAATTATGAATAGATAACAAGCAGAAAAATAGTGACTAAACCAATGTTCCCTTAAAATTAAATACCACCTACACGTCACGTTAATCCCGTCTTTGCCACGGCGTATTATTTTAAATCCTTTTCCTAAAATGTTGACTTATACAAACCATTCAGACGGAATAAGGCCCAGGAATAAAGCTTTTGATCTAGTAAACCTTTTCAGTAGTGGATTAGTTTCGCTCAAATTATATTATGAATGTGGTTTTTAGGATTTCGAACCCTGAAAAGGCTGATTTCTATCTTTAGATGTAGCTACGTCTAGAGATATAGTATTACATTCAAAGAAGAATTTCATCTGCCTTTGATTGTATCACAGAATAAATATCAAAAGTCCTATCCAAAAGCTGGATTTTCGTTAAAAAAAAAAAAGTGAGAGCCCTACCAGTGCCACTTGCCGGATTCAACAGTAGTTTCAAACCATCCAGGAACCCGCTCAAATATACACACAACGTTTCTTCCAAATCGGTTACGCTATATAGGAAGAGTTAGGTGACAAACAAACGTACAGAAGTATTATATATATATAAAGATATAAGCCACTATATAAAAACTAAAGATGTAATCAAGCAATGAAAGTTCTTAGCGAAATTTGAACATAATTATACATACAATAGTTCGAATCCATCTATTGGGTAGTTACTCAGAGCAGACATAATACCTGTCTGGTCAGAATATACTACCTTTTTAACACCTTTGTGGATAATACTATCTCACTGTTAGCGGCTACTGTTTTTTGTAAATAATTTGTACGTCTATTTTAAGCAGAATTATTTTCTTTCTTTCTTTCTTCTTTCTTTACTTTTTTTCATATATTGTCCAGAAGGGTAGTGGCACACACACGGCAAAAAAAATATATCATACTATCTTCTGCTAGCGGCTTCGCCCGCCTCAAAGTCAGTTTATCCCCTTAGGGGTTTCGTAAAATCGGACGTCTATACCCTAGGTATAGAGACTACCTGCAAAAATTTTAAGTTTGTAGGTGTTAAAACTTCTGAGATTTCGTGATTAATCAGTGAGTGGTATTTCAATAGATGACAGAATGGATCAAGGCGTAAACGTCATAAGGCCTTCTGTCACATAAAATATTTTTATATGTAGAGATATTTTTTTTTATGGTAGGTAAAATCATCCAATGACAAATCCCGCCCTTGGGCGGAGCGGGAAATAGTGTCAGACTTTTACCGACTAAAAACCTACCCCGTTCCTTCGTTGCCTATCATGCCGGGGCTGAGCCTTCCTCTCAGAAAACGGCCCTTGACCCCAGCAGGCTTCGTCCCTGCCTGCCTGCAGCTAGCAGGCTGGGCCTCTAATATGTAGGGATATGACAGTACGGTCTTAGACATATTATTATGCTTATATCGTTATATAATATGTCTCAAAATACTATGCATTACGCACTTACGTCTTCAGGCGACAATGTTGTGTGTGATAGGTAGCTAAAGGACACTCTGTTCCTCACACTTATATGAGGTTTAAGATTTTTTACTCTCATAAAAATTACATAAATTCACTTACATGAGAATTATAAAACTAAACATAAATCGATTTAGTTGGATGTGTTACAAAACTAGACATCGACTATAACATGTTTTGAGGGTAGATAAAAAAAATACAAAAAGTTTGTTCGGCACACCGGTTCACAACTATTATGTCAGTCTAAACAAAAGATAAACGAATATAAGCATAACTAGATGTGGCTTATTACTATTTTAGGGACTGTGAGTGTTTCAATATAAAGTGTTTGAGTAACTTTTTAAAATGGTTATTAGATTTAAATTCTTTGAGGTCTTTTGGTAATTAATTAAATCATTTGGATCCTTCATATATAATAGTTGTTTTTTCCGTAGTTTGTGCTTGTAGTTTTAGAAAATCTTGTTCACTTCGAAGTATTTTTGTATTTTTTATATATATTTAAGGGTTAAATACCTTCTTACAACTTAGTAGTTAAAACATATCACAAAAAAATCGACTTAAAAGTAAGATACTGTTACAAGAAATTCTTCTAATCTTTCGGCAATCGGGACGCTCGCTTTTCGCTTACTCCGTTGAAGATAACAAGTCAGTGATAGTGTTTCTTTAATGTTCTGAGGTTTTCTGCTCACAAAAGGATTAACTGTCTAGGTATTATAACTGGTTTGTATAGTCATCAAAAGATTTTTTGGGAAAATAATGATTTATTCTTAAACGAACTTGACTTAGCTTTAAGTTTCTTAAAAAAGCAAATAAAAATGAGCCTAATTTTTTTTTGCTACACAAAGATAAAACGGAGACACTATCTCAAATCAAAGTTTAAAATAAATAATAAAAATCTTTATAAGAGCGGTTTCGCACTACGTCCGATCCGAATCCGATCCGTCAAAAACCCGCTTTTAGGCATGCAATTGACACTTTTTCCGCACTAGTGCAGTAAAGTACGCGTACTCAAAAATATCTATAAAATATCTACTAAAAAGCAGATAAATACAAGCATGAAATTCTTTTAATATAGAAAAACAAATTGATAGTATTTAAATTGATAGTAATTACTTTTCGCTTTAAAACAAAAAAAAAAATAACAACATTTGTCATACCAAATTAATGTCTCACGTTTTTATCTGTGGAAAACGTTATTGATATCACATTAAAACTTTTAAACTATTTTAAATTCTTTCTTTATGTAATACTCTATGTGTTATTGTTTGTTTTCCCCAATAAATAAAATAAAAATAAAATAAAACAAAATCTCTCAGAGGTGAAAATATCTCCTACTCAAGAATATTCTATTATAAAACCATCCCATCTCAAGGTAAAACCAAATTGCTAAACTCAACAAAACCGTAAGAAATCTTGGTTGATCCAGTTTCAAGCCATACATTTACTAAGGTAACTTTATATTTTAATTAATTACAATTACCAGGCAAACAGGTTAGCTACCTTTTTCCTATCAAAATAACCCGTTTAAATTTCGCCGATTGGCTTCAAATGTTTTCATTTCATTATGCGATCGGCATAACAAATATTACGGGAATACAGAACCTTGTTCCTCTTCGGTCTATATAAACTTTAGATACACGTACCCCTCATATCAGGAACCCCATATGAAATAACTTTCGGAAACAATTAAAATTTTACTTACCTGCCTGAAATACCGAGCATTATTACAACGAATATTTGTCCTGTTACCGCCAGAAGTGTGGTCATGGTATAATAAACTTTTCCTTTCAAAATCATACTGTAAAGGGAAGTTGTGCTTTTGTTACGTGTACTCTCGTGAAACAATTAATCTAATTGATAAAATAGAACCTTCGTTTTTGCTAAGTGCTTCTTCTGTTCAATCCTAAAACCCCCGCTTATCTTAAAGAACGTTTCAAGTTCCTTCATGACACACATACTAGATATCTTAGGTCATCGGAAAACTTGAGGCTGGAGATGCCAAGCCACTCCACTAATTTTTATGACAAGTCGTTTACAGTTCAAGCAGTGCGGCTCTGGAATGCTTTGCCCGTGTCGGTAAGGCAAGCACAAACACAAACAATCTTTAAAAATATGGTTAAGGATCACTACCTTTCCTCTTGAACGTCATTATGTATATTATTTCTCTGCTTTCTTATATATATATATATATATATATATATATTTAAATATATATATTATTTATTGCTTGTATTATATGTATTTTTTTAGTTATGTATTGTATATATGTAAATAGTGCACCATAAACTACCTGCGTATCTTTTTCTTCTTCTCTGTCAAATCCATCCAAAGGTTGTCTGTAAGAGATCGCTTTTAGCGATAAGACCGCCCATTGTGACACCCTATTAATTTTAAGTTCTTAATGTAATTTTACTTTTTGGTGTACAATAAAGAATATATCTATCTATCTATCTAAAAAGTATATTTTGGATGTTATGAAGTTCCATTTTATATTACGTGATTGTGAGCAGTGGTGGCCGAGTGGTAATGGCCTCGACTTACGAATCGTAGGTCACGGGTTCAAACCCAGCCAGGCGCAATACTTTGTGTAATTTAATTTATCACCACTGCTCTCAAAATGGTGAAGGAAAACATCGTGAGGAAACCGGCATGTCCTAGAACCAAAAATTCGAAGACATGTGACATCCACCAATCCGCAATGGGCCCGCGTGGTGGATTACGGTCCATTCCCTCTCCTAGAGAGGAGGCCTGAGTTCCAGCAGTGGGAACATTAAAGGGCTGATGATGATGATGATGATAGTCCCAGGATAAAAAAAAATCCAAGCGCTATTTTAGAATATGGTCTACATATTGTACTAAATTTTATTGAAATTGGCTCAGCCGTTCTAGCGAGAAAAAGTAATAGACATACAAAAACGTTGACTGTATAAGATTAGTGTGAATTTTTACATACAGAAACAGTTAATACCGCCGCCGCCGCCGCTGCCGCCGGCTACCGGATTTAATTATAATTAAACCCGGTAAATAGATAGATATATATTGTTTGAAAGTACATTTAAAAGTAAAAACCAACAAAACCATCTAGGGAATCACTCAAATACAAAGTTTCGAATCGGTCATGTCGTTTCGAAGTTAGCTGACAAACAGACGTACGAAGAATAATATAAAATATATTCAACTAAGACTATCAACTGTGAAGACGTAATACTTGTGAATGATTCTGGTCATTTTAACCATTCGTTCAGTAATCCATTACATACCTACCAGATAATTTCATCGCATTTTCACCCGGTACAGTACTATTCAGTGTTGAAAATGTGATTATTCCAGCGGGAATTTGCTATTCTAGCGACCAAGGAATTTAGAGCCCTTAAAAATGACCCAGATCCGTGGCCATGTTTACCCCGTCTAGGCCAATAAGACGACCTTTTTCCCTCATTTGCGGCCTCATGGTAATATGGATTACTTTTACGGGTAATTTTCCCTTAAAACTTGCGGGTAAATTGAAATAGATGGGAGGGTTTTGTAATGTGGGCTTCAAAATGGGACTGTTTTGCTTCCCATTTGCGCCATTATGTCGCTGTGTGGTAAAATTAAGGAATATTTTGGAGATCTTTAATGTGTAGAGGACGTAATTATACATAGGACAATGTTCTATGTTCTTATCGCAATTTAATTTAGTTTAGACTTTCTATTTTGCTTTTTCTAGAAAGAAAATAAGACTACATCATACGTGAGTATTACATACATAGATAACTTTTAATAAAAATGACTATTTATTTTAAAAAAAAATGTTTTGCTTCCCTGCCTTAAAGCACCTACTTATTTATTTAACTCTCGAGCCCCAAGAGGACACCGGTGTCCGCACACCTATTGTCTTTCTATTGTGTCTCTAATTACAGTATTCAAAGGGAAACTTCAATGACACAAAGGTACAAAGGCGGACTTAATGGCTTAGGTATTCTCTACCAGTCAACCAGTGATGAAGAGAAAATATGGCATGTGCTTAATAAAATAAAATATTACATCACTGCACGCACAAACCTCATTTCACACTTACGACTCACACATACATGCACTCACATACACAGTCTTTCTCGTAGTTCATTTTTTGGGTTTTGTAGCCAAACGGCAAAAAACGGAACCCTTATGGATTCGTCATGTCTGTCTGTCTGTCCGTCCGTATGTCACAGCCACTTTTTCCGAAACTATAACAACTATACTGTTGAAACTTGGTGAGTAGATTTATTCCGTGAACCGCATTAAGATTTTCACACAAAAATATATTTTGGGGGTTCCCCACACTTAGAACTGAAACTCAATTTTTTTTTCATCAAACCCATACGTGTGAGGTATCTATGGATAGGTCTACAAAAATGATATTGAGGTTCATCATTTAAATAATAAAGGTATTGATTTTAAGTAACAAACCTTTATTTTTTGTAAAAGAAAATAACCAAAAGTTCAGAAAACGTACTAAAAAATAAGAATATAGAACAATCAGAATACCATCTTTGTTTGCGAAACAACAACAGCCTAGAAAATAAACAAGACAACATAAAGATTTACGGGCGAAAAATAAATCAGAATAAGGTGTGGTGACTAACAGATTAAAGTAATAAATATTTATTTAAATGAAAATGCACGATAAACAAATAAATCAAGGAGAAAAACGATGAACCCGTTGTAATATGTCATACACTAAAAGTTGTATTAATAAAATATTTTATCTGATAAACATGGAATTTATGGTTGATCTAGTAAACATGCGGTTTTAGTATTTATTGCTAAGGTTAAAGAAATAATCACGTTCATGCTATCATCGCTATACACCGTTTGATGTTGGTCGTTTTTATTCCGTGGAGGGTTGATTCGGTACATGAAACACTGTCGATTTGTAAAGATAAAAAAAACTCGAATTAATATACGCCTGTACGAAATTAATTTCTTTAAGTAAAAGTCAGCTGAGCGAGGCCAATGAACTGTATACGCAACAACCGACAGCTACGTACAAGGTCATTGACTCATTTACTTAAAGAAATTAATTTCGTACAATCGTGAATTAATTCGAGTTTGAAAAAAAAGTACTTTGTTTTTCATTTTTATCTTTACAAATCGATAGGGTTTTATGTAGCGAATCGACCCTCCACGGGATTAAAACGATCAAAATTTAACGTTGTATAGATATATTATTATACCAAAAAGTCTAATTATGCCAATGTGACTTTGTTTAATTTTGGTACGAAATTTAAAATTTCATTGACTGTATTTAGGGAACAAAAAATCATCATCATCTACTCATATCCTATTATTCTCTGGGCCGGCGCAAGACTTTTTTTCTTCTTTTACATCTTATCAGCAATCACGATTTTGTACGTTCATAAAAATCAAAACATATTTAAAACAAAGTGATATTAATAACATGAATACTAGGCTCAAAAAATAGGAAGCTCATTAAGATGCAAAAGTATACACTTTTATAACAAGCTTCCCAGTCCTATTCAGTAAGCTAGCCTTAATAAATTCAAATCAATTGTAAAACGAAAACTTTGCCAAAAGGCTTTATATACTGTAAAAGAGTATCTCGAGGATAAAACGTCCTGGGATTGACCTACTCCAGTACGCACTATAATTGTTGTCATTTCATTTCTTATTTTCTAAATTGCCCTTTTCGTTATTATTCATCACTATTACTTGTATTTTTAATAAACGATTTTTATTATTTTAGAATTATGACATATTGTTTTACAGTTCTGACATTGACAATTACTTTTATTTATATTTTTTACAATTTACAATATTTATTTTTTTAAATTACATTTTTTTTTTCAATTTAATTATTGTGAATGTAGGGATTATGGGAATTATTCTTTCTTTTTCTTTAATTTTAACAGTCATAATATCTGGCAGTTATGAGTACTTTTGCGGTCTACCCAAATGTCTTTTCTTTGGTATTGTTCGTCAAGTCGTTGAGCTCCTTGGAAGTTCTGAGTTGAGCTACACTAATACTGACAAATGCTTGCACTGACTGGACAGGTCCATTCAGAACTGTGTGATTCTTTCTTCAAAAGACCATCTCAGACTCCAATCTGTATGGTTCTTATATGATTTAACCGTTGCATATTTGTGTATGGACTTTAAAAGAGACTTCGATCATGAGTTTCTTTTGATTTTTCTTCGTCAGCTTGGAAATCCCGGCCTCTTTTTCGGGCTACAAGAATAATAGCCTTGCAAATAATCTACCAACAAAACGAAAAAACAGTACTAGTTAATAAAAAAATAATGGTACGTGCTAAACCTAACAACATAATAATAGATTTTAAATCTCTAACACAATTACACTACATTACGGCGCAACAGCTCATATTTCTTAACAAACTACGGCACGACAGGAAAATAATAGGAACACAAGAAGAAAAAGAAATTAATAATGACTCCTACTTGGCTGTAAAACTAAAAGAAACTTCGTTTCTAGAGGAAAAATGTCTTTATTCCAATATTCTGACCCGGTTCTGTACTTTTGGATATTGAATTAGTTCAATATATTTGAAATCATAGAATTTAAATTATATTGATGAGATTTTAAATTTCTTAAGTATTAAGGTTATAAGTTTATTTAAGTATAATAGAATGGTTTAGTCAAATGTAATGCTCTACTAGCAATAACAACGGTCAAAAAGACCTAAATGTTTGAAACATCGACCACCAACAGACCAAAGAGAACAAGGACATATCCATGTCCCCACCCACCAATAACATGTACGAGAAGCTGATAACAGAGCTGGCACTGTTGCTGGTGCTGCTGATGGTGTTGATCCTGCTATCTATCTATCTATCTACATACACATAGCTCGAATCTTGATGATGTATATTTATACATTATCAAGATTCGACTGCACGGCTAATGCAGTGGTTGAGCGATGGACTGATGATGAAAAATTATTTGTACAATTATAATTTCTTGTGCGGACACCGACATTATTAAAAAAAAATGTCACGTAAGAGACACTAATTGTTACACACTCGCTAAAGTAAGTCACTTAGACAAAGACTTTTTTAATATTACAAAGACTTGTTTCAAAATTTATATTAAAAACGATAAGTATCTTTACAAATCGAACGTTAAATAAAAATATTCGGAAGACAAGAAATAAACTGAAATTGATTATAGTTTTATAGTAGTTAAAAGGAAACTCGGCGTTCTAGCAAAAGTCCGGCGGTACTTCACACCGGAACAGCTTCTAATCTTATACAAAGCACAAGTCCGTTCGTGTGTGGAGTACTGCAGCCACATATGGGCTGGTGCTGCAAAATGCCACCTAGCAGCTTTGGACTCGGTGGAAAGGCGTGCGAAGAGGCTAATTGGTGATCCAGACTTGGTTAAGTCCAATCTACAAAGCCTCGAGCACAGGCGTAGAGTAGCCAGCCTTTCGGTGTTTTACAGGATGCATTTTGGAGAGTGTGCGCGGGAATTGCATGACTTGATACCGCCATCTCCTTTCTACCATCGAACAACCCGGCGTACGGCGAATATCCACCCTTACGTTGTTGAAACTTCCACGGTCCGGACTAAGCGTTTTGCCTCGTCGTTTATACCGCGTACATCGAGGGACTGGAACAATTTGCCTGCTGCGGTTTTCCCGGCCAATTATAATTTAGGCGTCTTCAAGGCTAGAGTGAATAGGCTCTTAATAAACTAGTGCGCTTTACCATCGACGATTGCATCACTGCTTACCATCAGGTAGGATTTCAGTCAAGTGCTAGTTTATACATTATAAAAAAAAAAAAAGTTAAAAGCCAAAATGATCGAATTTCAAAGGAGTCTGGAAAGAAAAAGAGGAAATTAAATATCCTAATTTCTTTTTGTTAAGATATGTACATACCTGCAAATATAAAATTTCTGTTACAAAAAAAAAAAAAATATTTTGTATAGTGTGAATATGAAAATGTTGTTTTTTCTTTTATTGGATCCACATAGATGAATATGAAAATTTTTTCGCTCGTGGGTAGTTGTAAAACGTGCACAAAGAAAAATTTGCTCATATTTTTTAAATCAATTTAATTATATATACACAATAATTATAAGTATTGATGAAATTTTTTAATAGTTAATATACCGTACCTGCTGGTGTAGCGTTATCTATTCTCAACTTTCACTCTACAATCAACTTCCTACACTTCATCACAATGGAATCAATAACAACCACTTTGACTGAACTTAAAGAAATGTTCCACTCAAGAATGTCTACTTTTGAAGAAGAGCTACAAAAGACGCCACAGTCACCCATCACAGCTTCTAGCCTGGCAACGGACTTCTCAATATTCCGTAAATTCATCACAGGGGCTCTCAATAGTCTTCAGCAGCAGGTGGGATTACTTGCTCGAAGTGTTGACCGAATGGAGATGCGTGGACGTAGAAAGATCCTGCTGCTGCATGGAGTTGACGAAAGGCACAAGGAGGATACATCGAAGGTGATAGCTGAGGTGGTCTGTAATAAGTTGCAGTTGAGCGACTTCACTGTTTCCGATATTAGCCGATGTCACAGGATGGGACGTGCAGTTGTAAATAAAACAAGGCCTATCCTGTTTAAGGTTGGCAATCAAGCTGTTCGGGACAAAATTTGGTTCTCAAAAGCCAAATTAAAGGCCACAGGCATCACTATGTCTGAGTTCCTGACTAAGGCGCGGCATGACGTGTTCTTGGCTGCGAGGGAAAGATGTGGCGTATCCAGGAGCTGGACTAAGGGCGGCTGCGTGTATGTCCTTGGTTCAAATGATACGCGGTACAGAGTTGAGTCCCTCGCTGAGTTGGACAAGATAGCACCACTTCAACTGATCGCCAATGAACTTGAGCAGTGCGATCCTAAAACTGTGCCCGTGGCTGCTCCTTCTGCTGCTGTGAAAACTGCAAGGCTTAAGCGGACTATAAAGAAGTGATTTGTGATGTTTTTTATTCAATGTCCGGGTAATGTTGATTTTGTTTTATTACCTTCACTTCTTATTTTGCAATATTTTTAGTTGTTTTGATAAACTATGTTTATATTTTAAACTGTCACTGTGACTGACTGTGACTGTCAGTGTCAGTCAACAATTTTTATTTACCTCCAAGTGGAGGCTATGGTCTTTCGACCATATTGCCTCGGCTTATAAAATTAGTGCATTCCGTTTTATGCAGAGGTGCATTGTTAGTGGTCTTAAAAAAGAATATTGGTCTTTAAGATCTATCACATAGATATTACATACTTTTTTTTTTCTGTATATATATGTTAGCATTACCCGGACAGCATTTACTGTTGATTTTAATTTTTGTAACGCTACCGGCAGGTAAACCTGATTATTTAGGTGTTAAAGCTATATTTTTAGATAGGTTATTTTATATATAGGTTTATTTTACATATTTATATTTTGTTTATGTCTTTCGATTACAGCAGTGATAATAATAGTTTTTTTTCTCTAACTAGTAACGATGACAGTTTCGTGAGTATTCCATCTCTTGTAGATTGTCTTACAGCGCAGTTTTCTGATGTTCCTAATAATTTTAACGTTATTCATATTAACGCCCAGAGTATTCCGGCTCATTTCCACGATATGCTAGCTAGCTTTGACTGTAAAAACATCCATGCTATTCTTATTTCCGAGTCGTGGCTTAAACCTTGTTTGGCTTCTACTAGCTACTCTTTACCTGGCTTTGTGCTGATAAGAAACGATCGGGTCGTTGGTGGCGGTGGTGGTGTTGCCATATACCTCCGTGCGCATATTCCCTTCTCGGTTATTAATGTGTCGGCACAGCCACCGCCATCAAACGCTGGTGAACACCTCTTTCTTGAAGTCGAACTACATCATTCGAAAGTGCTTCTTGGCGTCTACTACTGTCCTTCTCTTCGTATCAATTTCTTTTCATCATTTGAAAAACTCTTAGAATCCCTAGTCCCTTCTTACAGTCATAGCATAATCATGGGTGAATTTAATACTTGTCTCCTAAAAAAAGACCACCGCTCGTTTTCTCTGACTAATGTTTCAGCTTCTAATAATCTTTCCATTCTTCCACTTAGTGCTACGCACCATTTTCCAAATTCCACACCTTCGCTTCTCGACTTGATTTTAGTCTCTTCACCTGATCGCGTCGCTAAGCATGGACAATGCTCGGCTGATGCTTTTTCCTACCACGACCTAATTTTTCTATCTTATAAACTTCGCCCACCTAAGGCTAAAGCCAAAATTCTTATGCAACGCAATTTTGGTGGTATGAACGTTGACATTCTTTGCGAGGATGCCAGCAATATTGATTGGTCTGCTCTGTTTGCATCTACGTCGGTTGACGAGAAAGTCAATATATTCTCAACTAAACTTCTCGAGCTTTATAATGTTCATGCACCTGTTCGTGCGGTTAGAGTCAGACATCTGCCGGCGCCGTGGCTAACAAATGAGATTAAAAAGTTGTTAAATAAAAAAGCGTTGGCAAAGTCTAAATTTAGACGGCAGCCAAATGATGCGAATAGGGACAAATATGCTTCAATTCGCAATCACTGTAATAAGGTGTGTAGGAATGCTAATCGCCAACACATTCATAATTCCGTCCAAAATGGGGACGCATCCAAAGTTTGGAATTTTCTAAGATCATTGGGGGTCGGTAAAACCCGACAAGAGTCAATACCTAAAGATTTAGACATTGATGCAATGAATCATCATTTTACAGCTTCGTCCAATTTTGATAGGACCGTGAAATTGAATACATTGGATCATCTTTCTTCTCTTCCGGCTCCCAATTATTCTCCATTTGTTTTTAGTGAATTCTCCGCATGTGATGTTAAGAAGAGCATTCTATCTATTACTTCCAATGCTGTGGTTGGTAATCTTATAGAGCCGTGTTAAAAACATCTATCAATATAAACAATTTTCTGGCCGATCCAACCAAGAGATTTGAAAAAAGCCAATTCCCCACATTTTGATGAAATTATACGAACATTTTTGTTATTTTTCTCAAGTACCGTTTTTATTTAATATTTCAGAACAACATAGTGAAAGTCTTTTACATGAATGAGCAGGTAATTTCATTTCCTGAGAGATAATTAATAAATTAAGTCACCCTGTGTGTGTAATGCGATTTAAATGTAGCGCAGATTCAAATTCGATCACCGATCTCCATTTTGTCAGAAATTCAAATAATGAAATAAAATCGATTCATAGTATTTGAGTAGTATTAGTATGTATTTACTTATCTCAGGAACCTAAGAGTCCTGGACCTTTGGAAGGTGTACGAGGGACCGAAGCAAACTCTCAGGGGCCCTTTAGACAATTTTCAAGGAACGTTAGTATGTATTATTATTAGTATTATCAGTGTTTTAATATTCTCACTTTTGGGACTCAGCCTCTTATCTAGGAGAGAGAATGGGCAATCGTAGTCCACTACGTGGGCCCAGTGTGGATTGGTGAATGTCACATGTCTTCGAATTTTTGGTTCAAGGACATGCCGGTTTCCTCACGATATTTTCCTTCATCGTTTTGAGAGCAGTGGTGATACAATAAATTACACACAGTAATACGCCTAGCTGGGTTTGAACCCGCGACCGTAAGTCGTAAGTCGGGGTCGTTACCACTCGGCCACCACTGCTATCAATAGCATTTGAATCCAGTCAGCATTTAGGCCTCCCACAAGACGGACTGATGACCAGGTAAGAGTCGAGGAAATGCGATGAACTCGAGATGGTTTGTTCGTTATGTGGCGACCCATTGGAAGCCAATGTCTAACAGAAGACGTTTTTCAGCAGAAATGATAATAATTATGAATTTGATGATGAGAAGTTTTGTGGACTTTTCAAGCAAAACATTACTAAAAAGACGTACAAGTCAGACGGTATACTTTCTTCACTAATGTAAAGTAGTATTTATATGATGATCCCCGTCCTTGCTCGTCACATAATTTTTTTCAACGGGAAACTTATTTCGAAACTAAACCTGTGTCTTCTTTGTTTATTACTTCAGTACCTTTTCATACTTACGACCTCATTTTTTTTAATACTTTTTTACGTATATTAACGTACGAGCTTATTCTGGAGCTTTATTTTCGTACTTTCGTACCAGGTAAATATTTCAGGTCGCCTTACATTTCGCTGAAAACGCGGCCGAGCAAAGACATTACCCTTTTCATTTGTTTTTGTTCTCTTGAATGCGAATGTTTTCGGAATTCTCCTTGTAAATACATAAATCTCAGCTCTCTTCAACCAGTTCCTGTATTTCTTTTTCCTTATTTTTTGCTGCAATCGTTGTGAGTGGTATTAAAAAGTACAAGTGAAAAATATGACTTAGATATATTTCTTAGCATGTTCATCGCTCGCTTCGACTTTTAAGCCTGTACGTAGTACGCATTTTAATGTATGACGCAATGACTTTGCAGCTGTGTGGGATTTTAATATCCAAGTTAAACGGTTTTCGCTTTAGAAATTCATTGTATTTAGTTTCCCTGCTCTGTTGAATATTGCTTTTAGCTAGAGTTTATTATAGTTTCTGTGGAACTCGGTTGGGGTTTAGAATGTCTTTCTAGCAGACTGTTCATTTACGTTTTTGTTATGTGATTTTATTTTCACACTTTATAAGTTCGTCTGTACCACCTCAATGGAGCTGTTACCATTTTTTTTTGTTTAAAAGTACCATGCCTATATTTTATAGGTATATATGCCTTCTGTATTATGGGTGCGTTTACAAACATGTAAAGTGACATACACGATACAATCAGGGCCGGAATAACTATCTGAAGACCGTAAAAACGTTTTTTCATGCAAGAATCGAATCTACGATATGCGGTGAAGCAAGCAGTAGCCAATCGCTCAAACACGTGTTGATACTTGTAAATAACAGTACACGCCGTGTCAACTACCACCTTTATTTGTATGCTCTTCATCAATAGAAATTAATGGAAAATTACTACCCACTGAACAAGAGATTATAATTCCAATTTCTAGTCTTCTTAAGTACGATAATTATAATTATAATATAATAATTGTCAGCCAATTATGCCGGCAAAAAACAGTGTAATTCGGTTTTACATTCGTAGAACACGATTTAATTATGTACTTTATCAATTTCGTTCAAATACGTGACTTCAAAATCCCAAAGGCTAAACATAAAACAAACAATAAATTAGGAACCATTATCGCATCACACATAAAATATGAGCCGTAACAAAAAGGGGAGTAATTAATTCCCGCTTGCCCACCCGATAGGGACGGCCATCACTTTTTACTGTTATTAGCCAAGACAAATACCCGAACTGAAAGGATTTTATCATAGTTGGAAAAACAAATGACCCAGTTTTCTGATATAACTATTTATTTCTTAGGACGATCGATCAACTTAGCGGAGCAACTGTGAAAAAGATACCTTCGTGAAACTTTTCGAATTTTGGGATGCTATTTAAATTTAAAAAAAAAGTGAAAAAGTAATAATACATTATGTATGTATTTTCGTGATATTTAGGGTTTGCACAACAAATCTTTTTCTTCCATTCTCTTTTGTCATTCGTTACGCTATCTATTATCTCCCCTTTTTTAAGGTCGGAAATCACCTAATTACTTCTCTTGTTCTAGGGTGGAGAGAGCAAAGGCGTGTCAGACTTTTACTGGCTAAAACACACCTATACTCTTTTAGTTGCCTTTTGCGTTCTAGGTCTACGAGTATCCACTATGCTAATCGCAGTAGACACAGTACACTTAGACGTTGAAATTCTCTTTCACATTGCTCTCAACTGGAATCCAGAAGACTAGTGACATTGCTATGTTGAATGGCAATATCTTCAGGCATAGAACGCTCCAGCCCTATGGCCACGCGGTGTCGATCATTCTTTACAATTGTTTAGTTTCAAGTGTAATGTTCCGTCTCTTTTGTTAAAAAAAGAACTTCAATAAATTCAGATTAAACAAGGTAATGGAATGTCCCATTTAGTTTAGATCCAAATTCGTTGGATTTAACATTATAACTGAGACCAAACAAAAACAGTTAAATGTTGAATGTGTTTTAGCTTTCATATGAGTTTTCATTATATTTAAGAAATTATATTTACCATTTAGTATAAAAATATATTATATATTTTAGCCTTTTTTCTTTTTTGGTGGTGGGTAAAATGATCCAATGACATCTCCCACTCTTGGGCGGAGCGGAAGATAGTGTTAGACTCTTACTGACTAAAAACCCGCCCCGTTCCTTCGTCGCCTTAGATACCAGGGCCGAGCTTTTCTTTCAGAAGGAAACCCTTGGCCCCAGTAGTCTTCAACAATGCCTGCCTGCAGCTGGCCTTCATTCTCCTAAAAGACAAAATTTTATAAAAATCAAAAGTCGTTTATTCAAATTAGTCTAAACGCCAGAACTTTTTGAACGTCAATCTATTTTGAAGACGAAACGAAAAAGCAATCTAGTGAAGTTATTATAAATAGGTACAATTCCTTGCCATCGTTTTGAGCACACAAACTGCTCGTTGTACCGTAGCCATAAATAGTTGGTCGCTCTAATCTCATAACCAGGACATTTTCCACTCACTTTCAGCTCAAGTTGCTAGGAATTTATCGGTAGACGAAGTAATGGTAGCAATTGTGTTCGCGTAATTAACTTTCCTATAGGTTATTATTTATTCGATACTTTTTTGTCAATGTTTTTCCGCAGAAAGTTATTTTGAGAAGCAATCGTTTTTTTTCCTTGTTATTGGATATCGAAAGTTCACTCTGATCAGCGTGAAAAACATCGTAAATAATTATAGTCTTTGCGAAACAAATTAAATATCTTGACAAAGTCACTTTCTGTTGGCATAGAATAAGAATAAGAATCATTTATTCGTAAACATAAGTGATAATTTTATTATATAAAAGATCTTAAAAATTTAGTACGCTATGTTTTGCCAATTTGCATACCAATTATAATTGGTTAAGAATAAAATATTATACTATTAGATTAAAATATAAATCTTTTAGCTAGGCATTCAAGTAAAATTTTACTGTTCATAATCAATTTAATTTCATGTCAGAATTCAAAGTCAAATCATAAGATTAATTTAAAAATAAAAAATGTATAGTAAAATGTATGTCAGAAAAATTTTAATATTCAAAGTCAATCATCCAGGAGATAATTTAAAATTAAATAGACAGAAAGCAATTTCGTTAAGATGTTTTTTTATAATGCAATCATTGTGGCTGATAAATACCTGTGTCCTGGCTCTACTATTGCTGCTTCGCACTTCAAAATGGAGAAGCTAAAAATCTAGTTTAATTCAACCATTTACTCGTTCTGCTGTGCAAAAGCCTCTCTTTCCCATTACCCATGGCGAACCAGTCACTTCGATAAGAGTTAAATACATA
The DNA here is from genome assembly GCA_958295575.1 of Leucania comma. Lineage (NCBI taxonomy): Eukaryota > Metazoa > Arthropoda > Insecta > Lepidoptera > Noctuidae > Leucania > Leucania comma. The sequence continues at coordinate 4,266,724 of OY282475.1, forward strand.
TTTTCAACATCGCCTTCATCTGCCCCGATGTCACCTAGCATTTAAAAGGAAGGAATACGTTGCTCTTTTAGCCCACAGCCTGCCTTTTTGACATGGTCCAGACCAAGGTCAGGAGCGAGGAGGAATGGCAGGCGGGCGAGGAGTTCGTCTCCTTCTGCGAATGAAGCAGTAATGCTAGCTAATGAGACGCCCGCTTGCGCAAGGGAATGGATATCATCTTCACTTCCCAGCCGCCGCGACCCTCTTACTCCCTCTACTAACCTGGTAGGCACTGGCTTGCGGATGACTAGTCTGTAATTGGTAACTCGCCATCAGGCCGTTCGGTAATCGTCTGCACCCAGCCTAAGTCGTTGAAAAGGCGCTCCTCAAAGAGATACCGTAAGAGCCTAACAGGGTCGATCTCGACAGATGTCAGAAATTATTACATGTGTAGCAACATCTATGTCTTCACAAATGAACTAGTCCTGCATCGCGCAAGTAACATTCTCCGCGCGATTTTAACATATAGAACCGCCCGAAATCCTCTATTGGGCAGTAGCCGGGCAGTAGCCCAGCAGATATAACACCTGTCTGGTCGGAGGATCCTCACGTTTCAACGGAGGTATGTGGGACTTTACTCTCTGTTCTGCATACCTCTAAAAATATGCTATGATTTTCCACATAGGTGGTATAACAGTTTAAAAATATAGTTCATTTTCAAACGGTGAAAATGGAATAACTTTTTGAAAACGTACTTAATTGACGTTTAGGTATTTCTCAGTAATTTCTACATAGAACGCCTTATCCACCATAACTATTAAATTACAAAGAGAACAACGCACTGGTAACCAAAATCAATCGAGCCTAACTAGCTAATGTTCGCTGAGGCAGGAAGGCACGCACACATACTCATCTATCATCCAATTATTACCAGAAAGCCGTTCTAATCATCCCCGGCTAACTAAACTGTGATTATCGAAACCCTTACTACTGTTGATTTAGAGATTACTTATTAGGATTATTAGGGTTTCAGTTTTGATTTAGATTTGAGAATTCTGTATATTCTCGAGTTTTCATCAGTTTTGATGTTAATTGTGAAAAAAAAGAAAAACAATATAGATTCAATTTATTGCATAGTTTTTTTTTCATTTCCTCTTTATTAAGGAATTAAAAACTAAAAATAATAATATTATTTAATAAAAAAAAGTATTGGTCATCAAAAAATTCATCTACATCGATGTCAATGAGAAAAGTACCCAGAACGCTGGCAGTATTGCCACGTTGGATAGAAATGCTGATTATGATATTATGATTTAAAATAAAAATTAAAAAACAATCAGCGTAAACAAATAATCTCAGTTTTTCTAATTAAACTTAAACTTTTTTTGTTTTTTTTTAGGCTCCACAATTCACAAAACAAACGAAGCTACTAAAGTGAAACGTTTGTAATATAATGTTTGTCTAACCACCGCTTTTCACACTCGAGAAAATACTGAAACATCTGTACTCGTACGTGTTCTGGTATTTTTATTCGGTTTTCGAGTCCTTGGTAGGAACTCGAAGCCTTTTTTATTTGTAAGCAATCTGAACACAGACGTAAATGGTAAAATAATATATTATATTTGAAATATATATATATAATAAATAAGATATTCACGCTCCTAAAGCCTATAGTTTCGGCTGTGCGTTGATATGTCAGTCTGTCAAACAGTTTTTCCTTTTGTATATACACCGTTAAATTTTGGTCGTTTTAATCCCGTAGAGGGTCGATTCGGTGCATGAAACACTATCGATTTGTAAAAAGAAAAATAAAGTACTTTTATTTTAAACTCGAATAAATTTACGTATGTACGAATTATTTTCTTTAAGGTCATTGACTCGTTTACTTAAAGAAATTTAATTTCGTTTAAGCGTATATTCATTCGATTTTTGAAAAAAGGTACTTTATTTTTTAATTTTTTCTTTACAAATCGATAGTATTTCATGTACCGAATCGACCCTCCGTGGGATTAAAACGACTAAAATTTAACGGTTTATATTTGGTTTAAAAGTAATCTACATATTTTGATGTTGACAAATTGATTATAGTGTCAACTTACTGAACAGTATTCACATGTGTCTGTTCGGTCAAAAGTTTCTGACAATGAAAAATAATCAAAACTTTTGTAGCTTTTGACGTCAATGCATAGACAAACAAATGATGAACAGTGGTTTTGCATTAAAAATTTTCACTTTTTTGACATTCAGATCCACAACGTATAAATAACTACTAAAATTGATAATATTTTAAAATTTTCAGCCCAGTAATAGCTTATAAAGGATTTTTACAATCAATTGCTAAAAAAACGTTTAATTACGACTAGTAAAGTGGCCCACACCTTCTGCGAAACAGTAATGCTAGCGCCCCAGTAGCCGGGACCCCGACCCCGACTACCAGCCACTGTAGGCGTGAACTTGTGGACGATAAGCGATGGTTAGCTTGTGGTCCGGTCGTCCAGTAACCGTCCGAAGTGAACCCGAGTCGTCGACGGCGCGTAGTACTTCACGCGTGCCTCAAAGATATGTTGACAAGACTGTGGGATCTTCTAACCGAATATATATAATAGGAATTGGCTCTGCTGGGCCCCTGATACGCTCTTCGGCTCCACCCTAAAAGTCTGATACGGTTACAGACCGGTCCGAGCTCAAGTCGTCTACGGCGCACTGTTCCCGCGCGCCTTAAGGAGTTGTCAGCAAACTGTAGTGGCCCAGTAGGGCCGAAGCCTTCTGGGGCCAAAGGTTATGTGAAAATGTCACCAAGAGCCCTGAGACAAAGGCAATGAATGGAAGGGTAGGTTTTTAGTCAGTAAGAGTCTGACACTATTCCCCGCCCCACCCAAGGGCGAGATTTTGCATTGGATGATTTTACCTACCATAAAAAAAGTCGTCTACGGCATACCAGGGCCCTGGAACCAAGGCGAAGAAGGATCAGGGTAGGCTTTTAGTCAGTAAGAGTCTGACACTATCTCCCGCTCCGCCCAAGGGCGGAATTTCTCATTGGATGATTTGACCTACCATAAAAAAAACATTCCCGAGATAAAGTGTCTTGACAGACAGATAAACAGACAGACGGACAACTAAGTGATCCTATAAGGTTTTTTCTTTTTCTTTTTGAGGTATAGAACCCTAAAAAAATTAACTCTTTTACGGTTTATGAGATACAGCCCGCTGATAGACGAATGGACTGCGGAGGCTTAGTAAACCGATCCCGTTAGCATCCTTCGGGTTATCATCATCATTTCAGCCAAAAGACGTCCACTGTTGGACATAGGCCTCCCCCAAGCGTCGCCACAATGACCAATCCTGTGCGTCTCGCATCCATCGGACTCCAGTGACTCTGACCAGGTCATCTTTCCACCCTGTGGGAGGCCTTCCAACGCTACGTCTTCCGGTAGGCGGCCGCCACTCCACAACCTTTCGGTTCTGCATGCAATGTGCCCAGCCCATTGCCACTTAAGTTTGGCTATTCTACGTGCTATGTTGACAACCCTGGTTCTCTTGCGGTTATCTTCATTCCTGATTCGAGGAATCTCCGAGCACAGCCCTTTCCTTTGCCCTTTGGGTGACTTTAAGTCTTCTTGTGAGGCCCATTGTAAGCGACCACGTTTCAGAGCCATATGTCATCACTGGCAACACGCACTGTGGTATATTGGACGAGAAGACACCGCGCAGCTTCTCGAACGCCGCCCAGCCGAGTCGGATTCGACGATTTACCTCTTTCTCCTTCGGGTATGGGATCTTAAAAAGTATCTACCTAACATAAATTCACACCAACGATAAAATAAGTGCAATTTACCGCTTGAATGATCGAAAACGAGAAGCAAGTGAAATATTTCCTTGGCACCCAATAGCACCTTATATAATATTCAAGTCATAAGCAGCATATTCCGTTCAATCATTCGACCATTAGTAAGTGAAATTCGCACTAACATATAAAAATCGAATTGGGTCGAACGTCGACACACACTGGCATGTGATGGATGTTTGTATAAGAGGTACGCTTTGCCATCACCCGAATAAAGTGAAGAAATATTAAAATTTATGTACAACGCCTTCTCACTTTCAGAATAACGACGTATGGAAAGGTACTAAGGTCTGTCATAATATGACGCAAGGCGAGACTAATATGAATGTCGTCTTATGTATGGTGCCGAGAAATCTTTGTCGCGGATCAGATTTCAATTGAAAATGAAATAAAAGTGGACGTGAGCGTTCTCATGGAGGAAATAAAGCTTTAATATTTGTTTTTATACGCTCTGTTAATCTACAGATTGCCTCGTCTTCTCAGCTTTTTGATCTCCTGGTACAATAAAAGAATATTGTTCTTCAAATACCTACGGATGTCGAATAACTTGCTTGATTGTATGTGGTTATTCGTCGACAAACAAGTGCCCCTTTTTAGCACACAATAGGACTTATGTATTGGATACTATTTTAACTTTTCCATGTAAATAATTAATTAATAATGCCACAGTCGAAAGTACTTCCAACTCAATGACTTTTGACTTCACAGGTTGGTCAATAGTAGTTTTACCTAAAAATCATTGGTTGATAGTGCGTTCGGATGATATCAAATCAAAATAATTGTGATTTGATTTAATTTTACTGTTTTGTACTTCTATTCAAAACCATAATTAGTCAGTTATTGACTCTTGATCAGTATCCACCACAAATTTTTTAATATGGCAAATACTTAAAGGACTTATTAGAAAAGGTCTTGTTAGTATTTAAGTAAAGTCTCAATGCATAATATTCATAAACAACAAAGTTATGAGCGTTTGTTTATATCCCAAAATCTCACTCGATTTATGGAAACATTGTACAGGTTATTGTTTATGAATGAAAGAATGTCAATTAAAATGGAAAAACACTGCGCTTAGTATTTTCTAGTAGTAGTTGTTATGAATGATGATTCAATTATGAATTTACTAATAATGACAAATTTTCGTGGACAATTTTGGGATTTCGTTTTTTGTACTTTTAACTACATAAATATGATTAGTAACGGGTACTGATTGAGCCCCATTTTTTTGTGCACTAATTAAAAATAGGCGTGTATAATTAGTATCAAAGCACAATAAAAGATAAAATGTAGTAGTCAGTAGTAGTCACAATTTATATATTGTTTAATTATATATAATTCGTATCAAAGCTTAATAAAAAGATGAGATGTAGTAACTTCACTACCATAACCACTACTACACTCTCTTCAACTACATTTTACTTCGCAATCCTTATCAAAACCGTCTTCTATGAAACATCGCCATCATAAACAGCCTATTAAATACACAAAACAGTCCATAAAACAGTATCCAAGGTCTGATTAATTCATCGTTCCTAAATCCAAGACTTAACGGCTAAGGCGTTTAATCATAACAGTAAGGATAAGGAAGGTGATAAATGTGATAAATGTGATAAATTCAGCCGCAACCTATCTAAGACTTCTTACCCGAGATGTAGTGGTGGAGCTTAAGACAAGGACGGAAATATATATCTTATAAGTTCCTGTTAGAGATGAGGAGCTGTTTTGTCAAAGGATGATGATCACACCAATGTTATAAAGGGAAAATTTGGTACGTGTGTTTGTGTGTGTGTATGTTGCACGAATGAAATAAAAAAAAAACGTGCTGGTGTTTTGTGAGAGACAATGTCCACTGTTCAACATTAACTTGTATTCAATCTTTAATATTTTTTTTTATTGTTGAAAGACTCGCGCTTGACCACTGTCTCGCCTGATGGAATGCGACGCTATTCACTCTTGAATTATAAATTTCTAGGCTGTAGTTAATAGGAAATACAGATTCAAGCAAGGAATTTCATTCCTTAGCTGTAGGTTTTAATAGTTTTATCATTATAACCAAAATCAATTATAAACTAAAACTCTATAAAATTAACAACATTACGTTTAAATTGTTATTTTTATGTTTCAACAATTCTATGTTAACTAATGTAAATGGGCATGTTCCTTTTTAATTAACTATTAAGAAATAAATGTTGTTGTTGTGTGTGTGTGTGTGTGTGTGTTTGTGTGTGTGTGCGTTAGTTCAACTCAGCAGATTTGAATGAAAGACTCATGAGCAGACCGTGTTCTGGTAAAACACTATTTTTTAAGATAATTTTCTACTTTTGCTGGCAGGAACTTGTTTTACATAAGCATTTGGTAGCCTCCTGAGGGGCAGATATACCTATCACTTTTGATGATTTTAAATCCAACATCACTTCTAAATAGCTAGATTTAATTATTTGGAAAAAAATATAATAATATGTTATACTAGATTATTTGCCAAATAAATTGATACACAAATATTTTCAATTTTTTTTTCTTTGAAAAAAACTTGATGTAATTTATTTTCAAAGATATGTCTTAAACAGTCAAAAAAGAGAAGATCAGGCAAAAACCATTGGATGTATTTTTATGAAACTTTCACAAACTAAAAGACAATTTAATTACCAATCTTTTGATATAAGGTTTTTATTCATATTGTGTTTAATAAATGAAAGACACATTATTATTCGAATAATCTTAATACGCGGGGAGTGACGCTATCTCCACTTTTGTCCGCTAAAGTTTAGTGTCACCTTAATACGGATTATGGAAAAAGTAGCGCTAAAAATATTTTTGTCACTTTCTTTCAAACAATTTTAATTTTAATTTTAATAGGATCGCGCTTAGCCACTATCTTAGAAAAGGACGATGTGGTTTCGAAAGAACAAGCTCGCCCAGAAGTAACTTATGCACTCGCATAAGTGTTGTAATAATCATTATTAGGCACATGCATCTGAAAAAAAAAACTTAAAAAAAAAACCTGTTATCGCACTAGGGCTTTGAAAAAATAAATAATAATAATATTTTTTATTTGCCTCAGATACGAAATGATCCATATTTTTGTTAGTAATTGTATTTAAAAATTATGTTAGTAACCTAAAATTAAACTTAAATAAAACACATTACTTCACATGCATCTGTATACAATGTCACAATATTGGGCAGCCTGCTCGATTGGCCACAACGCTAAGAATGCTGTTGCTACTGCCGCGGACACGGACTAGCAGCGATGCGGCCCTCTTACGAAGGATGGCATGAAAGCCATCAATACGATTTGAAAGCAAAAATATCCATTAATTTCTAAACCCAAAACTCTTACATGACAAAAAAAAATAACAAATTACCAAATTATATATTTCATCAAATGTTAGAACTTTGTAAAACCACGTTAATTAACAAAGTCCGTGCTTTTAATGCTCTAGATGACGTACAAATGACACTGTAATCAGAATATCATGAGGTTTCAGTTGAAAGCCGATTTGGGAATTTGAACATAGTTTTGTTTTGGATCATTATTCCGTATTTTTGCTAACATGGTCATTAAAATGTCATATAGTCTCTACAGGGAGTGTAATCTTTAAATAATTTGTTTGTTGCTATTTAATTTTAAATTAAGAACACGCTGGAAACTTAATGAAAATTAATTGTCATGATGTTTACTGAAAAGTTTAAACTTATTCAAATGTCTGAGCAAAGTTAGCTGCAGCATAATTGACCGCTTAGAGACCTTTGAAGGTTTCAGTACCCATTGTCACTTCACAGGCTTTTGAAAAGACATATTTCCTTACAATTTAAATTCATACATACATCTTTATACATGGTTACTGGTAACTCGGCGTATTTCTTGCAGGACGTCTTAATCGGTTCACACACACACACGTTTCACAGCACAAATCCTTGTTGCATTTTAACCCTACTATAGATCGAGTTACCAGTAACCCTGTATATGACAAACGATTAGAAAACACCAATATTGAATAAAAAACGCAGCGACTGTTATTGACACTCTATTTTACTAGCCGGGCAACACAGTCATAATAAATAAAAATAAAATATAGCTGTCAGTGTTTCATTCTGTCGCTAACTGTGCACTGTTTGCTGTTGCAAATTGAACTGATAACTCTTTCACAAAATTGCAGTAGCAGAAATATCGAGGAATTTTATTGGTGCGTTAAATTTTTTATTTTGTTTTGTTCTTGGTCTCATCGAAAATCTTCTCTCATATATAAAAATGAATAGTTGTTCGTTAGTCTTGCTAAAATTTCAAATCGGTTGGATTGATTTGGCTTATTTTGGTCTTGAAATATTCGTGATACTCCAAGAAAGGTTTAAACTGTGAGAAAATATGGAAAAATTCACGAGAAAAAAATCCAAATATTAGGCAGTACGAAGTTTGTCGAGTCAGTTAATCTTCTTATATATAAAAATGAATAGCTGTTTGTTAGTTTCGATAAAACTCGAGAACGGTCGTACCGATTTGGTAAATTTTGATCATGAAATATTTGTGATTGTCCAGGGAAGATTTAAATGGTGCCTAAATATGGAAAAAATTACGGAAAAAATCTAAATACTGGGCGGTACGAAAATTCCGGCAATTTTTATATTGCCCGGTAGTGGTTTTTTTTTTTCAAATTGTAATAAATAAATAAAATAGCATCAGCCTTATAATGCTTTAATGTCTTTAATGTTTCCACTGCTGAAACTCAGACTTCCTCTCTAGGAGAGGGAATGGGCCACCACGCGGGCCCAGTGCGGGTTGGTTCAAGTAACATAATTATCTTAAAATTTTTGGTTGTAGGACATGCCGGTTTCCTCACGATGTTTTCCTTCACCGTTTTGAGAGTAGTGGTAATGAAATAAATTACACAAAGTAATGCGCTTGGCTAGGTTTGAACCCGCGACCTACAACTCGTAAGTCAACACCGTTACTACTTGGCCACCATTGCTCTTTAAAAAATAAATAAAATAAATATTAATATTACCTATTACATCCAGCGTCTGGTACGGTGATCTTAAACTGATTCATCATCATCATCATCATAACGGTAGGTAGATAAAACTACCTACGACAGGAAAGAAACAGAGAGTGCTCCTGTCTCGTATCAGCCGAGAGACGTCCACTGTTGGACATAGCCCCCCCCCCCCCCCCCCAAGCGTCGCCACAATGAACTGTCCTGTGCATCTCTCATCCATCGGATTACCGCAACAAAAATCTTAAACTGATTAATGATTACATAATGCAAAAATATCTATTAATAGTTTTTACAAATGACTTATATCAATAACAGTTTTGAAAACGAGCCCTTTTTGCCTTACGTAAATAGTACACTTTTTCAAGAGAGTGAAAGAAAGTTCAGTTGTCTAGAAAGATCTTACGCGTAGAAGGCAATGCTAAGTTTCTTTATCACCCTGTGCGTTCCAAGACCACGGGTTTCCCTTTTAGAAGTGAACCCATGGTCCCAATCTATACAACGTTATTTTTAGTATATGCGAAACCTGAAAGTTTGTTCAGAATCAGTAACTGAATAGATTCCAATAATTTTTACACCATGTTACATTTTTTCTCAGCGCTCTGGCGCAAACGTACAAGAAGACCCGACCCCAGCTAAACTGGGAAGAGGGTTGGACAAAGAAGAAGTTACTTTTTTTTCCAAAAATATTTAAAGAAAGTCACAAGTTGGACACCCTCGGCACTACAGGTCATAACGGGCATGAGGCGCCAGCAATTTCGACCAATTGGAACCGTGCGCTAGCTTCTGTCATTTTATAAGTGCCCATGTAGGCCTATGTAAAATAAACGATTTTGAGTTTGAGTTTGAGCACACAGCTGGATGAGAAAGTAAAATAACCCCTCAGTCGCCCAGATGGCCCGGTGACCATGTGTTTGTGACTTTTCATGATACAGTTATGAAATTTTGTACATAGATTCTTTACATAAAAATACCCTTGTGGTCGGTCCTGCTCTTTTGCGGAGCATTATATGTTGACCATGACGGCCTTCATTCCAACCAGCCTATCTCCCTCCAAATACAGATGAGTCCTTCAGCTTTCTTAGCGTTCTATTAGTGTATTCGGTGCTCATAAGATTCGTATTCTTATTTTTTGACGGCAAATAAATTCGATTATAATTATTTGACGGAAGAGAAAAAAAACAATGACATCCTGGAAATAATCTGATTCTTAAGATACCTTAGTTACTTAAAATTACAAAGAGAATTCTATCTATATTAATTTGATTGTTCAATGACGCCTGAAAAGCTTGTGGTTAAAATAACATCAATAGCACGGATCAAACTCCAAAGTTAAGCAAAGCTTGCTAAGTACGGTCTGGTTGATGGGTGACCAACTAGATTTACCTTTAACACATTGACAGTGGCACTCATTTTTGCATTATTTTCATTCCTACACGGGATGTTTAAGGTCTCGTTTGAAAATTATTATTTTGGCAATAAAGGGCTCAGTTGAGCTCAGTAGACTTAGTGCTCAATTACGGAGACGCAGTGCGTTGGGCGGCGCGTCGGGCGGTCCATCGTACATTGCCTTATGTTTGTGTTGCGCGAGCGATGACGCGGCCCGCTGTTGCAATGTACGAAGAAACGCCCAACGCGCCGCGTCTCCGTAAACACGGCCTTAGTTTCTTTTGGCTAAATAAAAAAAAATCTTCATCCTCGTACCGGATACGAGATCAATGAAGTAGATACACTATTCTATTCTATTTTAATATGCCATCTTAGTTATGTATTCTCTTTCCTAAACTAAATATCGGATCGTCGCTTTCCATCAGGTAAGATAGCAATGAAGCGCAAACCTATCAAGAATAAAAAATAAAGTTACGGCCTCCGCACGGTGGAGAAGTCTATGTTTTACTTAGCCATAACTCAAGGAGGATACACACAAGGCGTATTATTAACTCATTCTGCACTGAACATGTTAAAATTTAGAATCTTTATTGAATTTTCAGTAGTCTGTATATCAAAAATATTTATTGCGAAGCAATGCAGTAAATTCCTTTAACAACCTCTTTTTCCAAATAACAATTCGCAAAGTGCCTGCAGGGAGGTATCTGTTTATTACGTGTTCGCCTGTTACGATCCATTATTTTTATTAAACTCCACACGTCGTCTCCGAACAATTAATTACTTTAAAAAAAATCTGAAATCGCACTTCCATAAAATGGATATCGACTTAAATTGCATTTTTACGCAGTCAGAAACGAAGATATTAAAATAAAAGCAAAAGGTTTATTATTAAAATAATTTAATTAAAATGCTTTCGAATCATTCATTATACATTTTCTTCCTTAATCGCCGTTGAAATCCAGTATTTGTAATTGGAAACTCCGAATGTCGGATCTCTTTTTATTTTCATAACATTGCCTGTTAAGCTGCTTACTCATTTGTGAGGTCGCTTACTAATTTAAAATTGAGATTACGTTTTAGAAGCTACTTATTTTTATTAGTAGATATTTTTGTCTTATTACGCGAAATGGGACGATAAAAATATTTTATCATAAATGTAAATCTTTTAAGTCTTGACCTCCCATCGTACCAAAAACATTTATTTGTCTCTGACAAACAACAATATGATCTTTATTATTTCAATCTACTTGTATAAATATTGTGATAAAGAGGATTTAAAAGTATTTCTATTAACTTTTTTCTTGCATAACAATATAATATTAAACTTCGAACAACCCTTTATGAATTTCAGTAACATTTTATTATAAATATCTCCACCAGAAAAACTAACATGAAAATCCTCAAGACCCCTTTTGATGTTAAAAGGTAAAATTAAATAGCTAAATTCCTTTTGTCTTTGTTTCAGGTAGGAGGTATGCGGGCTCCGAAGGTACCCGCTACCTTGCTACTGTTGCTCTTCGCAATAGAAGCTCTAGATGCCAACAGAAGAAAACAGAAAGAGAAAATTATACCAGTTGCCATAAATATATGTGACATTAGCGACAGAGATTCTAAAGTCCATTGCTACTGTGAATTCAGCCAAGAGATTAACGAAGCTGTGAAAACAGAATGCTGGGTCTTCAACGGAGGAATAGAAAGAACAGATCCACTATGGACAAGTTTCACTTCACAGTCAAACATAGAAGCACTAGCCTTCAATGTAAGAGCAGATGGAGGATTAGATTTTGTACCATCGAAAGTACTACGATACTTGAGAAAAGTAAAGCAGTTTAGCATAAAATACAGCTCAATTCACAAGATAGAGAGCTACACATTTGTAAACGTAACGTCTGTACAAGAAATGACGCTCACCAAGAACCAGATCGTATATCTTGGTAAACATGCGTTTTATAATTTGCCAAATCTAACCATACTTACTTTAGATGAGAACAGAATAGTTGAGCTAGAGACTGAAGTGTTTTACGAACTCCCAGCACTTCAGAAATTATATCTCACAAGTAATAATATTACCGTCATTCACGATGGAGCGTTCAAACATCTTGTCAACCTAATTGACTTAGAACTGGATAGAAATAATATTAGCGAACTTAAGAAGGAGTGCTTTTATGGGCTGGCAAATCTAAAACGCTTAGATTTAAGAAGAAACAAACTATCCAAACTTAATTCGTTTACGTTTACTGAATTATGGAATCTCCAAACATTGTTATTAGATTATAATGAAATTTATATTTTGGCCCAGAGGACGTTTGATGGATTATCGCAATTGAAGAAGTTAAGTTTGAGTCATAACAAACTTGTAACTTTGGCTAGCAGTCTATTCGAAGGGGTCAGGGGACTGGCCGCACTAGACTTAAGACACAATAAATTAAAGAGGTTCACCTTCGAAAACCTCCACCCAATATACGACAACATGAAAAACCAAAACAGCTACATCTACTTAGAAGGTACGTAAGTCTTAATCAATCATATTTTAATAAATTTTAGTATACTTTAGATAGTAACAAGTATCGATAATACAGTTAATTAGAATTTTTTTTTCTCATTGACTATGTTAAGTTCAACAATCAAATAAAAATCAATCAGTTTGAACAGACGGCATTTTCAGAATTCATCATTACTCTAATTAAGAATTAATTAACGCATCGATTGTTTCAGGGAACGAATTCCCGTGCGACTGTCATCTCGCATGGATGCATAAGCTTCGACATGAGGCCAAAAGCGTCAAAGTGCGAACGTCTCTCGAAAATTTCATTTGCAAATTCAACGCGGAGCCTTCGTTAAATTCACACTTTACTTATTTTGAAAGGAGCGTTATCGGATCAAACAATTTGTACGATAGCGATGACAAAAGTCAAATAAGAGATTATTCGGATAATCCGGATGATTTTTTTCAAGACGAAACAGACGACGCTTACGTTGATGAACCAAAAGCCGTTAAGGGTGAAAATGAAAGAACATTACTTCAGATCCCAGTTGAAACGCTACCGTGCCCTCCAGACATCAAAAGTGTGACCGACAGGACGTACACCTACCCGTCGCAAAATGAAGCGAAAGATTATAGGAACTTAATCCAATCTTCAACGTCGATTTCGATAGACTTGAACATCACCGTTTTCTTGTCAGCATTTATGATATTAATATGGACCATGCGAATGTAGATAATAAAAGCGATGGAAATGTAGTATATGTGTTTACTTTGTTTTACTTTGAAGGAATATTAAAAAGGTCTTTTTTGCTAGGCTTGATTATTTTTCATGACACATTTAATATTATGCTTAATAAGAATATTAATAAGAACTGTCAATCACAAAAAATAGCATTGTTATGTAAAAACAATTTGCTTTTTGAATTTCGGAAACCTTATGACATTGTAAATAGTAATATAATTCTATGTAAAAAATGTGATATAAAGTCTAAGTATAAATTATGATAGACATTGTCTTGGAAAATAAATTTTATCGATAGGGAACTTTTCTAAAAGAAAACTTGAATTTTTTCATCTCGGAATTTCATTTAATATCGTCACGAATCTATTGAGGAACTTTATGTAAATATTTGAGATATTAAATATAAATCAATTGTATATACTATAAGTAATAGATGATAAAATAAAATGAGAATTGAATGAATTATTATATAAAAATAATAAAACGAAGTCTTTTGCGAATGTAATTTTAAAAACAAAATATTCGTTTATTAGGAATGGACGAGATTGCTAGAGTATTGGAATTTGCAATACCTTGCCCGTATCTAGCATGTAATATTGGTTTATTTCGAAGTTACAGTTTTTTTGTAATATTCATGCTTTAGTTGGCGTCTTTTTGTGGTGACTGAACACAAGGAATAATAAAAATGTAAATTATCATCACACTTCAGTAGTTCTATTCTTCGCGCAGTGAGCGAGGCATGCATAAACCGTAATAACATCTGTGGTAATATGGAGAACGATGTATTTAACCTTCACGGTTTAGTTAACCAAAGGACGTAGCAGTAATGCGTGTATTGTGATAACTTTGAATGGATGGAAGAAAGTAAGATGTATTCTCATTCTTAATTTCAATAAAATTCATATGATAATAATTTCGATTTTGATAGTCAATTTATTTTAGCTATTACGAAGGATCGATGAAGCATTAGAAATACAAACACTGAACTCACTCACGTAAATCATGATGAAATGGATATAGAACACGACGAGGATCCGACTATCGGTAATCTTGATAAATGCACAGATGTTCCTAAGTATATACAAACAGTAGATAAAACAACAAATAAATCAATAAGAGAGGGTCTCGTCCATTACCAAGTTAAGCTTTATTTCCCTTACTTAACACTATTTTATTTGAAACCCACAGTATTTTGAGAGTAAACAACCCAGCACTGACCGCAAACATAGCATTTAATTGAATCACTACATACAACTCTGAGGTTGTGTTAATATTAGATATTCCGTTAATAGCACAAACATCCCTAAATGCTAATGTTTCAATCGGAACGTTAAGAGGTAAATTAAATGTTTTGTGTGCTGATTTTACCACATAATTGTTTACTATTTTGATAAACTTTAGGATTAACGGATTTATTTCTTATTTGTATATGTTTAAGCGAATATTTAAAGGTATACACAAAATTAATAATCAACTACATACAGTATATATACGAAACATGGGCAATAAATTAAATCACATGTGTGTTTTAGCGTTTACTAACGATATGCAGAAAATGAACGAAATCAGTCCAATAGTTTAGACAAAAAATTGATTTTAATTTTAAGTAAATATTGTGAAATTACAATAAAAACGCCGCCCCGCACCGCGCCGCACCGCACCGTCTCGTCTGTATTTAAGTACCTACGTATTCTAAACAGAGTGTTTGACTTTTACTGAATTTATTTGATATTTATTTTATTTGAAAATTTATGTTTGTTAATTTTTTGATTTTTAATTTAATAATCAATTTAGTTATGCTTCTGTGGACGATTATTGCTCGTGATTTCATTTATTGCCCATATGTCGAATACATACTGTATATTTTAAGTTAAAATGGATTTTTAGCAATGTTTAACGAAGCTAGAATTTGATTAGAACATAGTAAATATGATTATTGATTTGGGATTATTTACGTTATATAATATTCATAATTTTTGTAAATACAAAATCGAAACCAAAAATTTATAAGAATTAAATTAATGATTATGTCAAATACAAAATTTTCACTAAAATATCGAGCAAGGTAAATGATATATTTTGATACGTATGATATATACGTTCGCAGGTAATTAATATGTTTCAGCTTCCACATGACCAAATATTGTTTTAATCAGGAGTGTATTAGGTACCCTATTAATATCTAATTTTAAATTACTAGTTTAAAGCTAACATTTCGTCTCATTCAAATACAAATAATTAATTAGGTTTGGGTAACCTGTCCTAGGCAGGTAATGAAATCTGCGTCAGTGATTAATATTTATTAATATATCAACTAATCTCATTATTGCAATATTATAATATGCTGTTTATATTTATCTAATAATGCCACTTTGCGTAATAATGCAGATTTCTCCAAGGTATGCCTCTGTGGCACTTATGCTGATTACGTTGCCCATTTTGTTCAAGAAATTAGTTACGCCCTAATTAGCAAACAGGTTAATAGAATCCCGGCTGTCATTAGTAGGGATAGCAGCATCTTTGGATCGTATCCCATAGAATTTCAAAATGTTGTAAATGCATGTTCTGAAGAAAATATCTCAACGTTTTAAAAATAAGATGGCTTATATTCATTCTATCGGTTTGAATGTAGGTTTTTTTTATGGTAGGTTAAATCATCCAATGACAAATCCCACCCTTGGGTGGAGCGGGAAGTAGTGTCAGACTCTTACTGACTAAAAACCTACCCCGTTCCATTCTTTGCCTTGATCCCAGGGCCCCAGGTGCCATTTTCACATACCCTTTGACCCCAGTAGGTCGGTTTGAATGTAGGTAATGATTAAAATCCAATTGAGCGCCCTCGGCCAAGTTACTTAGTATAATCAGCCTTTAATATTCCCAATGCTAGGACACGGGCTTTTTCTCTCAAAAAAGGTGTTGGCTGTATTAAACAATGAGGGCCTTGAGAGCCTGAGGGCAAATTGATAGATACGCGTAACTTCGAATATTCTTTTTTAAGGCTTGCTAATTTTTTCAAAGGTTTTTCTTCACCGTTTGCTTTTAAACCGTTTTGAAATCAGCAGTGATTAAATAAATTGTACGTACTAAATAATGTACCCACTTAGGTTCAAAATCACTACTGTAAACTAGTATTTCAGCCCTGTTACTGTTCTAAAAGTGTCTTAAATGGCCTGCAGAATGCTATTATTCGTTAAATAATAACAACGAATAATAGCATTCTGCAGGCTATATGCGGGGATCGACAGGCCATTTTTCTTGCTCTCCTGTGTCAAACCTTTACTGACTAAAATAACACCTGACTCTTCTTTGTCCTTTGCGTTCCAGGACAACAGGTTTCCCTTTTAGAAGTCAACCCGTGACCCCAGTAGACTTCAGCCCTGTTCGGCCCCTACGTTTTCGCTAGCATCTCTTGGAGCACCGCCATGTCCTCGTGCGGGCAACAAGAGAGAATGATGGCATTAGTTTCCTTTTGTGAAGCAGTAATACGAGCGAAGGGCATTGCTGCTCTGTAAACGTAAGTGCTCGATTACGGAGACGCGGTGCGTTGCACGGCACGTTGGGCGTTTCGTCGTACATTGCATTAGCGGGCCGCGTCATCGCTCGCGCAAACACAAACATGTGGCAATGTACGACGGACCGCCCGATGCGTCTCCGTAAACGCGGCCTAAGGGAACGGACATCCTTACACCCAAGCCGTCGTCACAGGAAAAGCTCTGGGTCTCGGGAGTCACATAGTGAACGACGCAGCGACGAGCTATCTACAGGAAGCGCGTCCGTATGTCCAGTAAAGTCTGAGGTCGAGTGGTTGATAGCATGTATTATTCCAAGTATGCCTCAAAGAGATGTCAGCAAAACCGTATGAGCCCATTAGGGCCGATGCCCGCTAGGGCCGCAGAAATTGTTGAAACAGTTATTGTGGACAAAAGGAAAGAGACAGGTGAGTGTTAATCAGTAAAAAGTCTGACATGCCCTTTCACTCCACCCTAGAACGGGAAAAGTTATAGCGTTATAGCGTTTCGTCTTGTCGTGTACCATCATTTATACCGCGTACATCGAAGGACTGGAACAATTTGCCTGCTGCGGTCTTCCCAGCCGATTATAATTTGAGTGTCTTCAAGGCTAGAGTGAAAAGGCTCTTAATATAATCTCTGTCTGTCTCACTATCAGCGATCACAACACTGCTTACCATCAGGTGGGATCGCGGTCAAGCACTACTTTATATCAAATAAAAAAAAAAAACATCTAGCCTTAAAAATTTCAAATTATAATTTTATGCGAGGACCGCTGCAGGCAAATTGATGTTCGCAGTATTTATGTCGACGCAAAATGCTTAGTCCGGACCGTAAAAGCGTCAACAACGTAAGGGTGTATTTTCGCTGAACGTCAGGTTGTCCGACGGTAGAAAGGAGATAGCGGAATCAAGTCATGTAATTCCTGTTCACACTCTCCAAAATGCGTCCAGTAAAATGCCGCTATCGTAAAAATGTCTAAATCAATACTGAAACAACCCAATACATAATAAGAGAGTTAAGTTAGCCAGAAAAGTTTTCCAGTGGCTCTAGTAGAATATAAAAATAAGACTACCTTAAATACTATTCATTGAAACAGTAACATTTCTTTGGAAGGTCGCCAATCGGATACAGATAGTATTGAGTAAGTGAAAAATAACTGCCTTTAGGAAAACCGGCGATACATTTTGTTAAAATACTTTGTGAGATACCATGTGTAATCATTACTTATATTAAGCTACTTATAAAACTCTGGACTTGAAAACATTATTAGAAATGATACTGTTTGCTGGGAAAAAACTCATTTCTGAGTAAACTTGACTTTTACATAAATATATATATATATATAAATTTTCAAATCACTGTCATACTATGTAATATTTTTGTAGACAATAAAGAATTCAAAATAATAATACAATCATATTAAAATTAATTAGACTGAAAATTATTGTGACTTCTTTCATTATTTTAATTTGTGATTTATTTATTTTATTTTTTATTATTATTTGACATTGTAATGTAATTTATTTGTAATTAATAAAATTATATTATATTATATAAATATATATTAAACTTATAAATATATAATTAATTATATATTTATAAGTTTAATATATATTTATATAATAATAGATATATAAATATGTATTATGTTTAATTTGTAAGGTGTTTCGTTGTACTTTCATTACGAATTTGAACCAATTCGGAAATACTAATTTATTTTAAGTAATACAATTATGTGTGGAAATTGTATGTGGTAAAACTAGTACAAAGCAAAAATTAAAAAAAAATGAATTCAACATTACAACCATATACGTCTACTTTATAATAAAGATTCATTTTACTTGAGTATGTAGGTATGTAGTTAGGATATAAATACTTATAGTTAGTTACTATCTAAGTCATTAATGTAAATATATTTTATTATTTCTATAAAAACAAGTCCTTTACTTGTGTATTATATTTTCCATACCTACTTATTTAAGTTACAATAGCTAGGTTATCGAATGTAAATAGTTCTTTGTAAAGTAATTTATTAATTAATAATACTTTATAATTTCATTAAAGGTTGATGTTGGAAAAGTCTTCGTTTTTTTGTTTTTTTAATCCCAATACTTAACACCTGTGCCTTTGCCTGTTTTATAGGCTTTGATTCAGGCCATGGTCCGGAGTAAGGAGGGATGGCCGGCGGTCACCTCCTTCTACGAAGCAGTAATTTTAGCAAAGGAGGAGGCCGACAGCATCAGGTAAAGGCAACGGGGCGCACGCCCCAGCCGCTGCCGGGATTCCGATCCCGATTTCCGGCCACCGTAGGCGCGGGCTTATGGACGGCAAGAAATGGGTAGCACGCTGTCCGATCGTCCGGTAACCGACTGGACAGAGCTCAAGTCGTCGACGGCGCGTACTGTTCCCGCTCATCTCAAGGAGCTGTCAGCAAACCGTAGAGGCCCAGTCTGCTAGCTGCAGGCAGGCAGGGTCGAAGCCTGCTGGGTTTTTTTTTTTACATCAGTCAGCTTCTGAAAGGAAGGCTCGGCCCCGGTATGATAGGCTACAAAGGAACAGGGTAGGTTTTTAGTCAGTAAGAGTCTGACACTATTTCCCGCTCCGCCCAAGGGCGGGATTTGTCATGGATATGAATTTACCTACCTATAAAAACCCCTATGTTCAACATTCATTTTTTTTCTTATTTGATATATACTAATACTTGATTGCGATCCCATCTGATGGTAAGTACTGATGCAATCGTTGATAGTGAGGCGCGCTAGCCTTGAAGATACTTAAATTTTAATCGGGCGGGAAGACCGCAGAACTTCAATTGTACCAGTCTTTCGATGTACTCGATACAAACGACGAGGCATTTTGCGGGAGGTATTTTTCTAGCTAAAGAGAATCGTGTGTCCAATCTACTATGAGTTTTCAGATAGACAGTTCTAATAGGCAGATGTTCATGTAAAATACTGATACCCAGTTGAATCTGGTTATATTGGAAACTTATTCCAACATATCTAGGAAAAAGCTACGAAAAAGAAATCTAAACATAAATTTTTCCTCCCATCTGCAAAGTCCCATTCATTTGAGACTGAAGACTTATAAATAAGCGAATGAAAAGGTAAATTACCTTCTACTTACACAATAAATATAGGTAATTAGATACCAGGAAAGCAGATACAAGAGCCGGTTTATCGTAATATAATAATAATAATATTAATATGAGCCCGATGTTGACTTCACGGCGTCCGTGGCCTGGCTACGTTTCAGCAACCTCTTCGGGGAAATTGAAGGTTTTGTCTGTACGATTATGGAAGAAGTTATCCTAACAAACAACTATCGGAGACATATAATGAAGGACGGGACGGTTGACGTGTGTCAGGCATGCCATCGTCCGGGTGAGTCCATCATACATATAATCTCTGGTTGTTCTCGTCTGGCTAACGGCGAGTACTTGCACAGGCATAACCAAGTAGCCAGGATTATTCACCAGCAACTTGCTTTAAAACACGACCTAGTGGATTCTGAGGTACTGTACTACAGGTGCGTGCCCGACCCAGTTCTCGAAAATGACCATGTCACGTTGTACTGGGATCGGTCTATCATTACTAACCGGAATATTGTAGCCAATAAGCCGGATATAGTTGTGATAGACCGATTAGCGCGCCGCGCAATGATAGTCGATGTCACTATCATGCGTGACGAGAATCTCATGAAAGCTGAGAAAGAGAAACTAAATAAATATCTCGACTTAGCACACGAGGTTTGCTAAGTGAATGTGGACTCGGCTATCATTGTGCCGATTGTCGTGACCGCTAATGGCCTTATAGCCAAAAGCTTGGACGACCATCTATCGAAGCTGTCGTTGGGCGTTTGGATCAAGGGCCTGGTACAGAAGGCAGTACTCCTTGATATGACTCGCATTGTGAGGAGGTTCTTGTCTCTGGAGCCCTAACCATCGGTAGCTTGGACCCAGCTCCCGACACGTCCCGGTTTTATATATTTTGAAATGTATTTCATATTTTTTTTAGAAAACATTTAAAAATGTTAGAAATATGTACAAAAAATAAATAAAGGAAATAATAATAATAATACTCGTAATAACTATCTTAATTAACATTTGTTTCTTACATGCTAAGTTTCAATCGTAATATGGTTGCTGCAAAATTATCTTACTCTCAAGATTAATTACGATCATTGTGTTTGACAAAGACACACAAATTAGGTAGGTATATGATTATGTATATATAGCACAATTCATAAGCGACCATATGTAATCAAGATAATAGAAAGGTCATTTAACTCCCTGGAATTATAATAGAATTCGTTATATCTATCTTTTATATTTATACTATTAAATAAATACAAACTTAACCTTTTAAATACCGTAATTAGAGACACAATAGAAATACAATAGATGTGCGGACACCAGTGTCGTCTTGGGACTTGACAGTTTAATGGCGATATACCATCGATATACATGTACTACGCACATACCAATTATGAAAAATAATAATAAAAAAAATGTAATAACATCGTATATCGGAAAATTTGGGACTGCAGATGCCAAGCCACTCCACTAATTTTTATGGCAAGTCGTTTGCAGTTTAAGCAGTACGGCTGTGGAATGATTTGTTCGTGTCAGTAAGGCAAGCTCAAACACTACCTATTTTTTAAAATATGGTCAAGGATCACTAGCTCTCCTCTTGTACGTCATTAAGTACGCTATTTCTCTGCTTTCATATATATTATCTATATAAATATATATATTATATTGAAAGAAAGAAAGAAAGAAAGAAAGAAAGAAAAATCGTTTATTCGACCTCTCACATACAGTAAAAAAATAGTAAAAGAAAAAAATAATAATAAAAAATAAACAACATTAAAATCTGTGCAAGGCCAAAAAGGCGCCTAACTCAGCATATGCTGCGATATTTAAGAACGTTAAATATTGCTTGCATTATATGTATTTTATGTATTGTATATATGTAAATAGTAAACCATAAACTACCTGAGTATCTTTTTCTCCTTCTCTGTGTAATCCATCCAAATGTTGTCTGTAAGAGATTGCTTTTAGCGATAAATCCACCCATTGTGACACCCTATTAATTTTAAGTCCTTTAATTAATTTTATTTTTGGTGTACAATAAAGAATACATCTATCTAATAAAGAATACGTCTTTATCGATTTTTGAGGAAAGTGTACATTATTCCCGGATTTTTTAAAAATATTTTATATGGATAGGGCTTGGTCTACCCGTGTGCTAAATTTCATGCGAATCCGTTTAGTGGTTTGAACGTGAAGGAGTATCAAACAAACACATTCACCGCACACCCACATATATTTATTGATTGGCCCATCTATAAATTGTTCCATTTAATAATCTAATAATACTATCTATATATACGAGTACATAAAAGAAAGTCGTGTTAGTTACACTATTTATAACTCAAGAACGGCTGCAGGCTGAATCGATTTGGCTGATAATTGGTGGGAAGGTAGCTTAGAACCAAGAGAAGGACATAGAATAATTTTTATCCCCTTAAATAAAAAAAAATCAATACCTGCTCATTTATTGGTATAGGTAAGGTAAAGTAGTGTAGAGTAGGGTAGAGTAGGGTAGAGCAGGGTAGAGCAGGGTAGAGTAGGGTAGAGCAGGGTAGAGTAGGGTACAGTAGGGTACAGTAGGGTACAGTAGGGCACAGTAGGGTACATTAGGGTACAGTAGGGTACAGTAGAGTACAGTGGGGTACAGTGTAGGGTACAGTAGGGTACAGTAGGGTACAGTAGGGTACAGTAGGGTAGAGTAAAGTAGGGTACAGTAGGTTAGAGTAGGGTAGAGAAGAGTAGTCAGTCGACAGGAGCGAAGCCGCGGGCAAAATCTAGTTAGGTATAAAAACCAAGTACAATATTATGTGATAGACACAACATGCATATACAACATTAGCTTCAGCCAGTGGCTTCGGTCTCGTATATATTGGTTTCTCTGTACAAATTTTGAATCCCCATTTCAACGCCTTAGGGGGTAAATTTCGGAAATTTCTTGCTTATACTTTGCCTCTAAAGTGTAAAATTTCAGCGTTCTACCCCGCTTGGACTAAGCATCGCTGTATCCTCATGAGGGTGATCCGCGGCAGCAATTTCTCGCGCCGAGCTTTGGTACAGACCATGGTCCGAAGGGAGGAGCGACAGGCCGTCGCCTCCTTCTGCGAAGAAGTAATATTAGTAAAAGAGGAGGCCGAACGCGTGAGGTAACAGCGTTCATGCCCCAGCCGCCACCAGGATTCCGATCCCGATTTCCAGCCACCGTAGGTGCGAGCTTGCGGACGGCAAGCTATGGGTAGCTCGTCGTCGGACCTTCCGGAAACCGTCCAGACCGAGCCCAAGTTGTCGACGGCGCGTATCATTCTACGCGCGCCTCAAGGAGTTGTCAGCAAACCGTAGGGGCTCTGCAGGGTCGAAGCCTACTGGGGCCAAGGATGGGTTTCTGAAAGGAAGGTTTGTCCCCGGTATGAAAGTCAACGAAGGAACAGGAGTGGGTTTTTAGTTAGTAAAAGTCAAACCCAAGGGCGCGGAGATGTCATTGGATGATTTTCCTACTGGAATAAAAAGCCAAGGATTTGTTTTGGGCGCTGCTGAGTCAGTGAATGAGTCAGGACTACTTTTACATAAAAAAAAATAAAAATAGAAATTATAAATAAAATATTTAATATTTAGAAATTACATAATGCTAAAGTATAATATTAGTATGCACTTAAAAATCGTCTTAAAAATACAAAAAGCTAAACTGGATATTTTTGGCGAGGGATTCAAATTATCTTGAATTAAAATTCAAATATAAACTCAGTTTATTGACTTACGGATTGAAGCTTGAGCGCTCTGCATTAGCTTCAAGTTAGCTAAGTTTTGAGTTGGTCTGCTTTCAGCTACGGTCTGCGGTAGCTTATGTTAGTGCAGCCAAATCGCATCACTATGTAAGTATTCTCGCTAAACTAACCCGAGCACTCACAGACGGCGAGTGTATCAAACAATAGTGGATTAAAACTTGGTTTATTTACGTCAGTTTACATTGTGGTATTGAGTCATAAGTGGACTGCATGCTTGATTTGTTTTTCATTTTTCTTTTTGTAATGACCCTCATCCACAGAATAAGTAATAATACAATTCCTTATCAAAAGAGAGAGAGAGAGAGCAGTGGTGGCCAAGTGATAATGGCCTTTACGAGTTGTAGGTCGCGGGTTCATACCTAGTCAGGCACATTACTTTGTGTAATTTATTTCATCACCTCTGCTCTCAAAAACGGTGAAGGAAAACATCGTGAGGAAACCGGTATGTCCTAGAACCAAAAATGCGAAGACATGTGACATCCGCCAATCCGCACTGGGCCCGCGTGGTGGTTTACGGTACATTCCCTCTCCCAAAGAGGAGGCCTGAGTCACAGCAGTGGGAAAATTGTAAGGCTGATGCAATGCAATGCAATGTATCAGAAGGCTTAAAGTTACCCAAAGGGATTGCCCTTGCCGAGCATAGACCGGAGAATAGCGTTGCTCGGAGTTGCCCTGCGTAACCATACTCGCAGGAGAACCAAGATCACCGATATAACCTGAAGAATCGACAAACTTAAGTGGCAATGGGCAGTGCACATTGCTCGTAGAACAGATGGAAGATGGGGCCCGAAAGTTCTAGAGTGGCGACTGCGCACCGAAAGATGCGGCGTTGGAAGGATTCCTATAAGGTAGACAGATGACCTAGTGAGTCGAGGAAATGCGATGGATGTGAGACGCACTGGACCATTCCTTGGGGGAGGTCTTTGTCCAACAGTTGACGGTTTCGGCAGAAATGATGATGATATTGACAAATGTCTTTGAAAAGCATTTAGTCAATCAAACAGTGTCACATATTTTTTTAATGTTGATAGGTTCGCGCTTGACCGCTATATCAACTGATGGAAAGCGAAGATGCGGTAGATGATGAAGCGTGCTTACCTAGAAGTCGCCTGTTCACTCTTGACTTAAATATTCCCGAGTTGTAGCCATCAAGAAACACAGACTCCAGGGAATTCTACTCCTTAGCTGTACGCACAATTAATGTGTTCCGAAAACATTATGTGCGTATAGGTGGGATATTTAAATGTACTGGTGGCGCAATGCCGCACACCTGGTGGTCCGATGATGGAACGGGCTAGGCGGTATTAGGTTATGCATATCCGACGCACATTCTACGAAATAAAACCGGTAGAAAACCGACAGGCTAAAAAGGCCGGGTCGATGCTCAAGACTTTGAAGCTTTGACTCAACAAGTGCATCATTGCCAATGATCCTCCTGGGTCGCCTTTCAAATGTCTCAAGTACATCAAGCTTGTATCGGCATATCCGACCCAAAGATTAGAGCAGTAAGTTTAGAAAGTATTTAGTTTTTGACTCAGAAGGCAGTCATTTTTTTAGTATTTGGCAGCTAATATATTGAGTCAGCCTCCTCAACAAGCTTCATTAAAGTAGTAAAAACTACAATAATTTTCAGTTCCATTTCACAGAAATAGCGCCTGTTTTAAAAATTCCACATATTTGTTCAGTTCTGTACATTTGAGGTTCGGGAGTAAACCAATTTTCCAAAACAATATCCAATTTACGAATAATTAGAACAGCCACTGAAGTTTATTCGCAAAATTTTCGCCAAAAATCGCCAAAAAGTTGCAAAGATTATTTTTCCGACCCAAATATCGACCAATAGAATTGCACCATTCGACGTCACGTGGTACAACCTACATGGTATTATACTGATTATTTTTCCGACCCAAATATCGACCAATAGAATTGCACCATTCGACGTCACGTGGTACAACCTACATGGTATTATACTGATAATTTTTTGAAAATTTTTAGGTTGTACCACGTGACGTCGAATGGTGCAATTCTATTGGCCGACATTTGGGACGGAAAAATAATCCCCCGAATACCACACGAGCTTCAAAATTATCTGGCATTTCCCGATAATTTTGAAGCTCTTGTGGTATTATAAGTGAATATTTTTTTATTCTCATTTTAGAATAATATTAACAATACTATTAGTGAGTATTGATCACAACGTTGTTATACTATGTTGCGGCAATATTCATCATCACTATGTTTCTGCCCTTGTCCCATTTTACTACTTGGGGACGGTCGGCGCAAGTTTTTTAGGGTTTCGTGACTTAACCCTTACTGGTAAGTAAGGGTTAAGTTAGCTGTTTCTACAGACTATGTATGATTTGCTCCAAAAAGGTGACATCTACAGACAGAACGATTATCACAATAATGTTGCCTAACTCCTATCCAGAAACTGTAACTTTAAATTCTCCAGTAACTGAGTTCCGGGAGTAAAAAGTAGTGCCGTTTTGTCAAGTGACGTCTCCGCAGAGTCACTAATGCACAGCGGTAAAAAAAATTATCAGACAGAAAATGCTCGGTGATAGAATTACAGAATTTATTTCGATAATATGTTTTCAATGTAAACGCTGATTGGTGCCAAGAGACCGCTTAGCTTGTAGAAGTGTTGGCAACCGAGATATATAGTAGAATTGGCTTTTAGGAAAAAAAACAAGAAATGAAGATTTAGAAGTTAAAGGCTGAAAATGTTTGCAATCACAAGCCAATACCTACACCGATTCTACAAACATTTGTACAAATTTTTGTATAAAATTTTGACAATGGTTTTCATCGTGATTCACACATATGCATTAAAGCTATTAAACCATAGTGTATTATTTTTAATAAGATTTACTGACACACAATGGTCCGCATAAGATACGTCTTATGCGGACCATTGTGCGCCAAATTAGAGTCCTGTTAATTTAACTGCCACCAAAAAAACCCTATTTAAAAAAAAAAAACTATACTTATAATAAATCTGTAGAAGTAAAAATTCTTTACATTGAAAATATCAAAAAAAATAAATGGCAGGGGGTGTTACTAGACCGACACCGAACCCAAAAACGTGATTAAATTTTTTTTGTCTTTCTGTCTGTTTGTTCAGGCCTCACGCAAAAACTACCGGTTCGATTACGATGAACTTGGTATAATTATTCTTTAATATCCTGGGCACCACACTGGGTACTTTTTATCTCGAAAAAGTATACTCGTGTACAATAAAATACAGGTACTTAGGTTTACTTTTATAAGGCGTAGACCGCATAGATTTTAATTTCAACTATAGGTTTTGATATTTGATAGTGTGTAACGTAGGTTATTTTTAGTACTCTTAGGTAGGATTAGTCATTCGTATAGTTATTAGTTTTTAGGGATTTTGCTTATTTATTGGTATAAAGGTACATATAAGTGTAGGTAGGCGCTAGGTGTTAGAGCTCTTCTATAAAGATAGTCTTTAAGATTTCTTTATTTTTAATACGGATTTACTTATAACATGATGCCTTCCAGAAAGAGACCATCTCTTTCTCCTATATCGAGATACGCTAGGCGAATGAAACTAGCCAGATCGCAAGAATCAGCTAAAGAGCGAGAATCCCGGTTAAGCCGCATGCGAGATAGCATGACTGAAGCAAGAGCTCGCGAAACCAGTTCCGATCGAGAATTGAGGTTAAGTGCTGATAAATATAAAAAAAGCACTTTACACAAAAAACTCATTGATAAGTTTCGTCGTCCACGCGAACGAAGTCACACAGCTAGTAACTAATAAAAATTTTAATAAAAAAAATCATATTATTTCATTTAAGCAAAAGCTGGTGTTAAATAAAAAAGTAAATATATTACAGGAACCACAAAGTTGTTAAAATGTGACATGTCATCTATCGTCTATCAGTTTTGTTAAAACAAACAAACATTTCGAATCGTCTAAAATCTGAGGTATTATGTATCATATCAAGTACATGAGTACATAGACATCTGCCAACAATACAGCTAAACCGTCACCATTCTCTTGTAAACACCACCCATAAGTTGTTCATAATACAATACATATTTAATTTTATACGGAACGAAAATCCAACTGAATCACCTATTTACCAGCCCACATTGTGAAATTTAAATGAGGGGATCGGATTAACATGATCCGCTGCTGTCATTATTTATGTACAAAGGAGGCAGCTGATGGCGAAGATCATTAAACTTGGAGTTCAAGACTTTGATGTGGAAGAACAAGTTGACTATATTCTTCACGGTTTTCACTGAAATGATGTTCGGGATGAAACAACAAAGACCAGAAGTAATAATAATAAAGAGGTTCTTTACTCTGGAGCCTTGACCTAGTAGCTTGTACCCTGTTCCCAATACAGGTACAACTTTTATATATTTTTATTTTATTTTTTTTCTTTAAAATTTAAAACTGTAACACAGTCCAACACATTTGGAAGTAAGTACTCAAAACACCCAACACCTATATTATAAATATGTCTTTTTTAAATGTTATAAACTAGTGTTTGACTGCAATTCCACCTGATAAGTAGTGATGCAATCGTTGATGGTGAAGCCACTAGTTTATTAAGAGCCTATTCACCCTTGCCTTGAAGACACCTTAATTATAATCGGACGGGAAGACCACTGCAGGCAAATTATTCCAGTCTTTTAATGTACACAGTACAAAATGTTGAGTTACACGAAATACTATCGATTTGTAAAGATAAAATTAATAAATTACAAATAAAAAAACTTTTTTAAAAACAAGCTTTCAATTAAATGGGCTAAAAAAAGAAAATAAACTTTTCCTTTATAACTTTTACTATCAATTTATAACGGCATTACACAATTTATATGATACAAAAGCTTGTCGCGAGATTTTGAAAATATTAAAATCAACAGATGAAGTTACTTAACTTATTTAATTAATGAAGTTATTTAGCTGTGTATTTACACAGTTAAATCTCGCGACAAGCTTTTATATCATATAAATTGTGTAATGCCGTTATAAATTGATAGTAAAAGTTATAAAGGAAAAGTTTATTTTCTTTTTTTAGCCCATTTAATTGAAAGCTTGTTTTTAAAAAAGTTTTTTTATTTGTAATTTATTTTTTACTTTTTAGTTATACCTTATTTAAATCACATTTGTAATCTCAGCAAATCCTTTCTCTTCTTACCCATATTATAGGAAAGCATAAGGAACTTAGTCTGCTATCTTTAGAAGTCTGCCAGGTATTTTTTTATTTAATTTTTTTTATGGTAGGTAAAATCATCCAATGACATCCCCCGCCCTTGGGCTTGGTTCGGTCTATTACCGGACGGACCGCGAGCTATCCATTGTCCGCAGTCCGCAAGCCCACGCCTACGGTGGCAGGAAATCGGGATCGGAATTACGGTGGTAGCTGCGGCGTGAGAGCCGTTGCCTGATGCGGTCGGCCTCCTCCTTTGCTAGCATTACTGCTTCGCAGAAGGAGGCGACCACCTGAGAAGTCTACCAGGTTGAATTTATGAAACCAAAATGATGGTTGTGAAGGTGAACCAGGTTGATCGTAAGACTAACAATCAACCTAACTTACATGAAATAGCCAATTGTCCAGGTTTTATATAACTGGGATGCACAATCACACATACTGGGAAATGCGGAGAATACTCAAGCTCCGTAAAAAAATTGACGCACTTGAAATGTGACGCTGGAGGCGTCTACTGAAGATAAAACAGACTGCTCCACGCACTAACGTTTCCATTCTTAAAGAGCTTTGCATCAAAACAAAAACTTACGTCGATTGCGCAACAGCGAATTTTTAAGATGTTTGGATACATCATACGCAATGAAAGCTCTTTGGAACGTTTAGTGGTATAGGGAAGAGTAGAGGGCCTACGTTCTCGCGGCCAATCGCCTACCAGATGGACGGACCTCACTAAATCATCGTCATCATCTCATCTTCGAAGTGTTTCCTCATTGAATGTACACGAAGTGCCATGAATAGAGAGAGATGGAGAAGTCTCGCAAAAGCCGCAACCAACCAACCAGACGATCCATGACCACTACCACTCCACCAAGAGTATGACTGAGAAAAAAAAGAATATTGGATTTAGAGTAATGTCACTTTATTTTTCAAGTTACTTTCTGCAAGCCCTTTCAATTGGTACCTATTTTATAGGAGTGTATTAAAACTAACTAGCTATTTACTTATGTAAATTTGTACGGAACCCTCCGTGCTCGAGTCCAAGTTGCTTATGACCCGTTAGAACTTATTTTATTCGATCCGAAACGCGATGGGATTGTGTCGTTTTATTGCGGAACTCCTATGGCTTCCTTCCAGCTCCATCATCAGATCCCGACTGCCATATTGATCAAAGTACAAATCAAAGTACTCGTCATTACAAATCTAACGAGAACAAAGACGAGAGAGTTGTTTCGTTTAACTGCGGAGTTCCAATGACCACGATCCAGCTACATCATCATACCCTGCTTACCATATAAGATCCAAGTACTCGTAATTAAAAATCAAATAAGCCTAAAGTCGATGGGGTTATATCGTTTAATTGCAGAGTTCCTATGGTAACCTTCCAGCTCCATCATCAGACCCTGGCTGCCATATAGGATCTAAGTACTCGTCATTACAAATCAAATGAGCCTAAAGTCGATGGGGTTATATCGTTTAATTGCGGAGTTCCTATGGCAACCTTCCAGCTCCATCATCAGACCCTGGCTACTATATAGAATGAAAGTACTCGTCAATACAAACTAAACGAGCCCAAATTCGATGGGGTTGTGTCGTTTAACTGCGGAGTTCCAATGACTACGATCCAGCTACATCATCATACCCTGCTTACCATATAAGATCCAAGTACTCATCATTAAAAATCAAATGAGCCTAAAGTCGATGGGGTTATATCATTTAATTGCGCAGTTCCTATGGTAACCCTCCAGCTCCATCATCAGAACCTGGTTACCATATAGGATCCAAGCAGTCGTCAATACAAATCAAACGAGCCCAAAATCGATGGGGTTGTGTCGTTTAACTGCGGAGTTCCTATAAACACGTTCCAGCTCCATCATCAGAACCTGGCTACCTTAAATGATCAAAGTACTCGTCAATAGTAATCAAACGAGCTCAAACTCGATGGGGTCCTGTCGTTTAACTTCGGAGTTCCTATGACCACCTTTCGGCTCCATCATCAGACCCTGGCTACTATACAGAATGAAAGTACTCGTCAATACAAAGTAAACGAGCCCAAATTCGATGGGGTTGTGTAGTTTAAGTGCGGAGTTCCTGTGACCACCTTCCAGCTCCATCATCAGACCTTGGTTACCATATAGTATGAAAGTACTCGTCAATATGAATCAAACGAGCCCAAATTCGATGGGGTTGTGTCGTTTAACTGCGGAGTTCCTATGACCACCTTCCAACTCTATTATCAGACCCTGGCTACCATACATGATCAAAGTACTCGTCAATACTAATCAAACGAGCTCAAACTCGTTGGGGTCCTGTCGTTTAACTTCGGAGTTCCTATGACCACCTTTCGGCTCCATCATCAGACCCTGGCTACTATACAGAATGAAAGTACTCGTCAATATCAATCAAACGAGCCCAAATTCGATGGGGTTGTGTCGTTTAACTGCGGAGTTCCTATGACCACCTTCCGACTCCATTATCAGACCCTAGCTACCATACATGATCAAAGTACTCGTCAATACTAATCAAACAAGCTCAAACTCGATGGGGTTGTATAATTTTACAAGCTTTCTATTAGCTTGCACTGTATGTAACTATGTATGTTCGGCTCAAATCTTGCAACTCAATTTTGAAGGAGATATCTTCAACCGATTGAGCTGAAATTTTATACACATGTGTAAATCGGGTGACAATGCAACATTATGATGACATGGAGCTGATCTGATGATGGAGCTGGAACGTAGCCATAGGAACTCAGCGATAAAATTATACAACCCCATCGAGTTTGAGCTTGTTTGATTAGTATTGACGAGTACTTTGATCATGTATGGTAGCTAGGGTCTGATAATGGAGTCGGAAGGTGGTCATAGGAACTCCGCAGTTAAACGACACAACCCCATCGAATTTGGGCTCGTTTGATTGATATTGACGAGTACTTTCATTCTGTATAGTAGCCAGGGTCTGATGATGGAGCCGAAAGGTGGTCATAGGAACTCCGAAGTTAAACGACAGGACCCCAACGAGTTTGAGCTCGTTTGATTAGTATTGACGAGTACTTTGATCATGTATGGTAGCCAGGGTCTGATAATAGAGTTGGAAGGTGGTCATAGGAACTCCGCAGTTAAACGACACAACCCCATCGAATTTGGGCTCGTTTGATTCATATTGACGAGTACTTTCATACTATATGGTAACCAAGGTCTGATGATGGAGCTGGAAGGTGGTCACAGGAACTCCGCACTTAAACTACACAACCCCATCGAATTTGGGCTCGTTTACTTTGTATTGACGAGTACTTTCATTCTGTATAGTAGCCAGGGTCTGATGATGGAGCCGAAAGGTGGTCATAGGAACTCCGAAGTTAAACGACAGGACCCCATCGAGTTTGAGCTCGTTTGATTACTATTGACGAGTACTTTGATCATTTAAGGTAGCCAGGTTCTGATGATGGAGCTGGAACGTGTTTATAGGAACTCCGCAGTTAAACGACACAACCCCATCGATTTTGGGCTCGTTTGATTTGTATTGACGACTGCTTGGATCCTATATGGTAACCAGGTTCTGATGATGGAGCTGGAGGGTTACCATAGGAACTGCGCAATTAAATGATATAACCCCATCGACTTTAGGCTCATTTGATTTTTAATGATGAGTACTTGGATCTTATATGGTAAGCAGGGTATGATGATGTAGCTGGATCGTAGTCATTGGAACTCCGCAGTTAAACGACACAACCCCATCGAATTTGGGCTCGTTTAGTTTGTATTGACGAGTACTTTCATTCTATATAGTAGCCAGGGTCTGATGATGGAGCTGGAAGGTTGCCATAGGAACTCCGCAATTAAACGATATAACCCCATCGACTTTAGGCTCATTTGATTTGTAATGACGAGTACTTAGATCCTATATGGCAGCCAGGGTCTGATGATGGAGCTGGAAGGTTACCATAGGAACTCTGCAATTAAACGATATAACCCCATCGACTTTAGGCTTATTTGATTTTTAATTACGAGTACTTGGATCTTATATGGTAAGCAGGGTATGATGATGTAGCTGGATCGTGGTCATTGGAACTCCGCAGTTAAACGAAACAACTCTCTCGTCTTTGTTCTCGTTAGATTTGTAATGACGAGTACTTTGATTTGTACTTTGATCAATATGGCAGTCGGGATCTGATGATGGAGCTGGAAGGAAGCCATAGGAGTTCCGCAATAAAACGACACAATCCCATCGCGTTTCGGATCGAATAAAATAAGTTCTAACGGGTCATAAGCAACTTGGACTCGAGCACGGAGGGTTCCGTACAAATTTACATAAGTAAATAGCTAGTTAGTTTTAATACACTCCTATAAAATAGGTACCAATTGAAAGGGCTTGCAGAAAGTAACTTGAAAAATAAAGTGACATTACTCTAAATCCAATATTCTTTTTTTTCTCAGTCATACTCTTGGTGGAGTGGTAGTGGTCATGGATCGTCTGGTTGGTTGGTTGCGGCTTTTGCGAGACTTCTCCATCTCTCTCTATTCATGGCACTTCGTGTACATTCAATGAGGAAACACTTCGAAGATGAGATGATGACGATGATTTAGTGAGGTCCGTCCATCTGGTAGGCGATTGGCCGCGAGAACGTAGGCCCTCTACTCTTCCCTATACCACTAAACGTTCCAAAGAGCTTTCATTGCGTATGATGTATCCAAACATCTTAAAAATTCGCTGTTGCGCAATCGACGTAAGTTTTTGTTTTGATGCAAAGCTCTTTAAGAATGGAAACGTTAGTGCGTGGAGCAGTCTGTTTTATCTTCAGTAGACGCCTCCAGCGTCACATTTCAAGTGCGTCAATTTTTTTACGGAGCTTGAGTATTCTCCGCATTTCCCAGTATGTGTGATTGTGCATCCCAGTTATATAAAACCTGGACAATTGGCTATTTCATGTAAGTTAGGTTGATTGTTAGTCTTACGATCAACCTGGTTCACCTTCACAACCATCATTTTGGTTTCATAAATTCAACCTGGTAGACTTCTCAGGTGGTCGCCTCCTTCTGCGAAGCAGTAATGCTAGCAAAGGAGGAGGCCGACCGCATCAGGCAACGGCTCTCACGCCGCAGCTACCACCGTAATTCCGATCCCGATTTCCTGCCACCGTAGGCGTGGGCTTGCGGACTGCGGACAATGGATAGCTCGCGGTCCGTCCGGTAATAGACCGAACCAAGCCCAAGGGCGGGGGATGTCATTGGATGATTTTACCTACCATAAAAAAAATTAAATAAAAAAATACCTGGCAGACTTCTAAAGATAGCAGACTAAGTTCCTTATGCTTTCCTATAATATGGGTAAGAAGAGAAAGGATTTGCTGAGATTACAAATGTGATTTAAATAAGGTATAACTAAAAAGTAAAAAATAAATTACAAATAAAAAAACTTTTTTAAAAACAAGCTTTCAATTAAATGGGCTAAAAAAAGAAAATAAACTTTTCCTTTATAACTTTTACTATCAATTTATAACGGCATTACACAATTTATATGATATAAAAGCTTGTCGCGAGATTTAACTGTGTAAATACACAGCTAAATAACTTCATTAATTAAATAAGTTAAGTAACTTCATCTGTTGATTTTAATATTTTCAAAATCTCGCGACAAGCTTTTGTATCATATAAATTGTGTAATGCCGTTATAAATTGATAGTAAAAGTTATAAAGGAAAAGTTTATTTTCTTTTTTTAGCCCATTTAATTGAAAGCTTGTTTTTAAAAAAGTTTTTTTATTTGTAATTTATTATCGCTGAGTTCCTATGGCTACGTTCCAGCTCCATCATCAGATCAGCTCCATGTCATCATAATGTTGCATTGTCACCCGATTTACACATGTGTATAAAATTTCAGCTCAATCGGTTGAAGATATCTCCTTCAAAATTGAGTTGCAAGATTTGAGCCGAACATACATAGTTACATACAGTGCAAGCTAATAGAAAGCTTGTAAAATATAAAGTACTTTTTTGTAAATTGTATTGTACGAAATTAATTTCTTTAAGTAAACGTTAGCTGGGCGAGTTCAATGACCTGTAAGTAGTACGCAACGACCGACAACTACCTACAAGGCCATTGAGTCATTTATTTAAAAAAATAATTTTGGTAAATGCGCATATTAATTCGAGTTATAGAAAAAAGTACTTTATTTTTTTAATTTATCTTTACAAATCGATACTGCTTCATGTACCGGATCGACCCTCCACGGGATTACAACGATCAAAATTTAACGGCGTATTTAATGTAAAATATTAATGAGTAATTCTGTTCGTTAAAACAAAAAAAAATATTTAGAGATCAAAACAATAGCCTTTGATCAGCAGTCAAGCTTACAAGTCAGTCTAATGAGGCGATGAAATCTGTTCACGTAAAACATAAAAGGGACCAAGGAACCCAGTGTACTCCCGAACCCGTTTTCAAAGCCCCCGAAATTCCATGTGAGGACATGTTGAAAAGTTTTTACTACCCCCAAAGGGCGAAACTTCAGCACTGTTTTAATTAGTTTGGAGTCATTCCGACATAAAATGTAGGTGAGCACTCATCACGGTTGCCTGTACTTTATCTTCATATTGAAGTAGTTTATTATTCGTGTTGGGATCAACATTTTTGGAAGTTTGCTCTGTAGGCATATTTTTGTTATGTATGCTGTAAAGCTTTGTAGGTTTTGTATCACCAAGGTTGCCTGAACGTAACTTGCTATCATTAAGTTAGTATATAATTATAATAATAATATATAGGCCTTCCTTATCTTTTCAATTGTGTTTGTTTTTTTGTCATGTGAAAAAATTTGCACCTAAAAATATCAAGTGTAAACTTAAGCAATATTACCTAAGTATTTTATAAGACCTAATCATTTTACAAATTGTTTAATAATGTACTATTTCGATGTTGGGATAGATTTATGATAGCACAAGTTTAAACCTTCGTAGTTTTTAGTTGCTATTTAATATAGATAATCCTGTATTCTTTGTTTATATGATAAATAAATAAATAAAAAAATCATTGACGAATAACACAAACTAAAAACAACAATAACTTTATACCAACTACAAGCAACGTATTTCAATTATACTTCATTATATTTGAAATATCTAATTTGTAAGTATTTATATTTTTTTACGTACATACCTACCACAGTGTAGTCTTTTTTTCTGATACAAATTTATTTA
Organism: Leucania comma; assembly: GCA_958295575.1. NCBI lineage: Eukaryota > Metazoa > Arthropoda > Insecta > Lepidoptera > Noctuidae > Leucania > Leucania comma. The sequence goes on from OY282475.1 coordinate 4,302,916, forward strand.
TATTTTTAATTTTTTATTTAATTTTAAACAAGAAGTTTGACTGGTAGAAAATACCTTGTGGCATTAAGTTTACCTATATTCAGTTTTACATAAGCATACAGATTTTAAATTTCTTATACAGTAGTGGCTGAACATGAATTTAAATTACATAAATAATGAATGACTTTTAAAAATATTCTTTTTGTTAATGATATTAAAAATCTCGTTATTTTGTTACAAAGAGAGACACGACAACGTTTTACTGGCAATTTTAAGTTCAATCAAAAGAGAACATTATATTTAAAATCCGAACAAAGTATAAAACCATGTCAACATAAAGAGGCGAATTTTTTTTATTTCAAAATTAATTCTCAAAAGATTTTATTGTTGATGTATGACAGCATTAATCTTTAGAATATTATTTATTCTATCATAATTTTTAACCTTGTTCCAGATCAGAAGGGATTGAAAAGGTTTCCTTTTGTTCTCTATTTTTTATCTATTTCTGAATTGGACTAAAAAAACTTAAATAAGGAAAGATATTTCGCTTTAAAATCTTGCATAATTAGTTATAAGCACAGTTGATGTCCACTTTGAAATGATACACGCATTATTACATTATTCACATTGTCAACTTTATTATATACATATAGGGTGACTGGTAATTAGTGAACGATACTTAAACATGTGATTGTAGTCATGATAACAAACAACTTTTACTATGGGACCAAACCTAAAATCGCAAAAAAAATCTGCTTGTCAGTACATTTGTGTTCGCCTAACTGGTCGAAATGTACTGAACTTGGCTCATATTTTTCGCGTTTTTAAGTTTGGTCCCATAGTAAAAGTTATTTGTTATCATGACTACAATCACATGTTTAAGTATCGTTCACTAATTACCAGTCAGCCTATATAACTAACTATCATCTATCTTATACGACTTCACCAGAAAATTAAATAAAAAGTTGTATCAGACCCGATTAATGTACGTAAAATAACAATACCTATGCGAAAAAATTGGATGTCGGAAAGACTGTCATGTTCAAAAGAGTTTCAAAAAAATTCGTGTTAAAAGAAATCATGCAAAAACGTTTTGTTTCAGTTTTCAGTATGATCTGCTGAAAACTCAAACAAAATGTTTGTGCTGAAAATAAAACAAGAATTGGCCAACTCCGTACAAATCCAACATTTATAAATAGAACAAGGAAAAAGAATCATATCGTACAAACGACGGATTAATACAGAAAGTTCTCTAATTAAACTGACGGGAATTCAGACCGCAAGTTTTGCATGATCTGCGCTTTGCCTTGAATTCATAATTAAACATCCGTATGTTTAGTAGATTGACATCACCATAATTATGTTCGTATATTATTTATGTTACGGATTTACCCCTTTCTACTCCTCTTGGGTAGAGTCTCGTTAAATTACACCACAAAATTGCAGAACACGTTATATAAATAAGGAGGGAGGTGTCCCAAATGTTGGTGTCAGTCCCCAAATATTGGTGTCAGTTGGGTTTGAGTTGATAAACGCTTGGAATGTAGTTGGGACAATGTTGACGTGTGTTTGCCGCATAATTTGATGTACTGTGTGACCATTAATAATTAAGGGAATCGGAAATTAGGATGGATCGTTTGACTGTAAATGGTGTTGTTGATCTGGTATTTTAGTTAATTAATTTAAGTTAACACTGCGATTTATGTATCGTTTACATAATAATAATAAAGCCTTTTGTTCCGAATTTTGACAGATTTCAATTTAACTTAGAAGTTGAAGCTAAATACCGTCTCTTATTTCGGTGTGCCTATTGGCAAAAGCCTGTCCTGAGCAACCCTTCTCTAATTCGGTCCTGCTGACACTTTATTTCATCTTCCCACCTCCTGTGTTGCCTTCCTTGTCTTCTTTTACCACCTCTTGGGTACTCATGGTGGACATCTCACCTATACGCAGAAAGCGTTTTGGGAACACTTTCATTATGCGTACAGCTAAGGAGTGGAATTCCCTGCTGGAGTCTGTGCTTCCTGATGGCTACAACCCGAGAATCTTTAAGTCAAGAGTGAATAGGTTTCTTCCAGGTAAGCGCGCTCCATCGTCGACCGTATCGTCGCTTTCCATCAGGTGAGATAGCGGTCAAGCGAGAACCTATCAATAATAAAAAAAAATTAAAAAAACTATTCAGTGACAAGCTTGCTCCATTTTCCCATCTTATCTCGCATCATATGGCCTGTCCACCTCCGCTTCTGATGGTCAATCCGCAAAAGTATGTCGGGGAGTTTTGTTAGTGACCTTAGATCAGTGTTTCTAATTTTGTCACTATTCGTCACTAGTTGTAATTTTGTCGCATGTAATCGATTATACTTCTCTCCATTGCTCTTTGCGTTTAAGTAAGATTTTCTCTCAATTTTAGTGAGAGTCCAGGTTTCGCATCCATACATTAGACAAGGCAATGTGTAGTTGTTGAATGTTTTCCTTTTTATTGACAAGTTCAAGTCTCTGGGTTTCACTATACTTCGTTTACATATAAGATAACAAATAATTAAAGATCCACGTAACTTCTGGCATATATTTTTAGCTACATTTAAATGGTGGTTTTGAACCGATGGCCACCTACGAGGAAGATAAATTTACCGGCGTTCATGCGGCTTAAACTGACGCTTTAGCCAATTTATTTGTCAGCGTTTATCTTCGTGATATTCCATTGTTTGATGCAGAAATAGTTTCCGTTACTGTAATTGTGAATCAAGTTAAAACTAAGTAGTTACCTGAAATACTCTAGTTCTAATAGTTCTTAGAATAGTTTTGCTTACCTTTACATTAAGGTTTGAATCCATCCATCTACAACAGTGGAAGATTTCTAGTCTATGGCCACCCTTATTTCCAAATATCGTGATGATATATTACTGGGAGAATTCTGTCCTGTTTGAATACACACTGTTAAATTTTGATCGTTTTAATCCCGTGGAGGGTCGATTCGGTACATGAAACACTATCGATTTCTAAAGATAAAATTAAAAAATAAAATACTTTTTTTAACTTGAAGTAATTTACATATTTGTACGAAATTAATTTCTTTACGTAAGCGCCAGCTGGGCGAGTTCAATGACCTGTAGGCAGATCATACGCAACGACTGACAACTACCTACAAGGTCATTAAAAATTTCTTTGAGTAATTTTAATTTACTAAGTAAGTTTAAATTTACTAAGTAAACAGTCTTTTTTTTTACATGAAAAATCATCAAATAACTTCTAATGTTAGTCTTTTACTGAATAAGACCCTGTGTTTCTTTAGTTGCTTTTTGTATTCCAGGATTCTGTGAAACAATCTTGTAGCCCAAATAGGAAATGTACTCGTACCTTCCGCAAATCTCAAAATCTACTAGACTTTTTGGACACACAATTCATTTATACCTCAATATATCCTGCATGACAGCAGTGGCCGAGTGGTAACAGCCCCGACTTACGAGTTGTAGGTCTTGGGTTCAAACTCAGCCAAGCGCATTACTTTGTGTAATTTTTTTCATCACCACTGTTCACAAAACGGTGAAGGAAAACATAGTGAAGAAACTGGCATGTACTAGAACCAAAAATTCAAAGACATGAGACATCAATCAACCTGCACTAGGCCTGCGTAGTGGATTACGGCCCATTTCCTCACCTAGAAAGCAGGCCTGAGTCCCAGCAATAGGAACATTATAAGGCTGTTGCTATGTTATATCCTGTAAAAAGTAATAAGGCAGAAACTCTCTTACTAATAATATCGTTCGCTGAAATACTCATTTGTCAGACCAAGGAGAAGCTAAAAGCTTGCATAACTTTTGACTCGACCCATTCAAATTGTTTAACATCTGTATAGTAATTCTCATATGTGCTTGATAGCTTATGATTTAACTCTTCACGGAGTCTGTTAAGTTTGTTGTGATATTTAGAGCAATTACGCTTCGTAAAGTACTTATCTACTTAGGCAGGTCGTTAATGTAAGAGAAACATGTGATGGGAATTGTGAAAGTTAAGAGTTGCTAAATTAGTGTTGGTTTCGACTAACTTTTACACGCAGTTTCGCTTCCGTAGTTTCCCTAAATAATAATAATCATTTATTTATCAGGAAAATATTTCTATAATAAAACACTACAAATTACAATTTACACAAACACAAAATTTAAAAGAAAATAATGACATTAAAATTAATTTCCATTTGAGGTCAAAATAAAGTTGTAAAATCAAAAACATATTTCAATTTTATTCTTGAAATACGAGTAAATTAATAAAAGGAATCTTAATTGTTTTTTAAATAAATTATGCTCAGCTATAGTATAGCATCAAATTTTCTTACTAGCAACAATGCTCAGGAGAATGCTATCGCCGCCGCGCATCCGACGCAGCAGTGAAGCTTATCTTTTTCTTATGATCGCAAAGAAGTCATCTATACACGCTGCTGCGAACATACCTGACGCGCTACAGAAACGCGGCAGCGACATCATCATCCTAAAAGCATTGTTGTATTGCACACGCAGAGCATTGAACGTCTTCTGCGTGTATCTGGTCCACAGACTGCAGGTATAATAAGCCTGGCAATATGCCCTAAATAGTGTCAACTTGACGTTATTGTTGCACTTTGCAAATCTGCGGGCCAGCATGTTGCATCGTACGGCCAATGCCCTGCGCTCCCTCTCAATATCACAGTTATCAGTGCCATCCTTTGTAACCCAATGACCTAGGTATTTAAATTGCTTGACTCTGTTAAGAGTTACACCACATTGCGATGCTGGTGGCACCACATCATAGGTCTTTATTATGTGCAAAATGCTTGCTATCTTTATTTCGCTCCTTACAGACAACGTCTACGATGTTCCGGATTATTGCTAAGGTTAAAGTTTTAAAGCCAGGAAGGAATTGTGCACAGTCCTGTTTGATCGTGTTAAGCTCACTTTTTCTAACAAACTCCATCCATGGTATAGCGAAAAGATATATATATATTCTGTGAGAATTATTACAATTCTATGAAAGGATTTGAATAAATCTTCTTGAACAAATTGGTTAGTGTTTGCAATCAAGAATTTCAATTCTGTAATGTTATGGATTTACTCATCTTAAGGGAAGATTAAAATTCACGTCACCAAATCTTCCAAATACCACGTAACACAAACCCGTATTACTAAGCACGGTATTCCTGCAAAACCCTTCTCAACTCTATATTGCCCTAATATCCTACAAATTCTACAGCTTTACATTGAGTACTAAAAACAAAGGCTAAATTGTGTATAAAATTTACGCTCCGTCGCAATACACGTGCGGGGTTATATATTACAATTCGTAAACACGGTCTCTTACGTTTCATAAAATTGCAAGAAATTCGTAACGTCACATGTCAATTTATTAAACGTCACACGAGGCGTCTCATGCTTCCTAATTCGGATATATTTCTGGCTGTTTCTTTGTGCAAATTATATTCCCGTCCCGTTGATTCCTGATTGACCCAATTCTAGAGAGTGAACGGAGTAATCCAACGTTTTGGAATGAATAGTAAAGCAATCGCATTTCAAGGAATCAGTAATGGCCTGGATAAGGAAATGAGAAAAATTGTATTTCCTAAAAGGTTTGTTTGGGGATACTGAGAGTCAAAAAACACGAACTGGTATAATTGAAAATTATGCTGTTGTATTATGATGTTGCAGTATTTTTTCCGCTTATCATTGGTAGATACTAGTATTCTTGCTTTTTTAAACAAAAAGTGTACAGAAAAAAACTACTATTGCAAATAGAAAAATACCAAACTCTTTCTGCAAAAACCGCAGTCCTTTCTACAAAATTTCATACAAAACACATTTTTTCAGCTAGTTTTTTCAACCGAAAAGTGTGAATTCCGAGAACTGCAGTCAGTCACTTTGAGCGACGTTGGCAGACACAATGCCCTGTCGTCCTCCCGTACATTTCTCTCCTTAAAATCTATTGCTGCTGTCTCCGATGTAGGTCCCAGAATAGTTGAACTTTCGTTAACATTCCCCGATTAGCGGTTTTGGTTCGGTGCCCTAAATTTTGGTCACAGAGGAAAATCTCTTGAAACTTCCAATGCCAACTTTGCTCATTTGTTAGCTTTGATAGCAATCTGTTATTAATGGTAATCTTAGGCTTCAAGTTTTGATGTCTTTAATGTAAAAGGTACTTCGAATATACATATTCTTGCTCTCATAATTACTTAAGAGATAAAATACGCGAACCGTTGCTAAGTACAATATCTGAACTTGTAACAGTTCTGTAATGTGGATGTCTTATGAGCTCATGAAATGACTGTGTAACATTATTGAAAAAGTTTTGATTGACGCCTTGTCGTCTATCCGGACAGATAGCAAGCATTCCTTCATAGATGTTTAGAAATTGTTTTGACTGTTGCTACTCTTCAAACAAAATGAATGAAATTACTTCAACAACACTTTTCTCTTTACAACTCTTCGTGTAAAGACCTAAAGTTTGGGACAAAAATAAGAAACAATATTTGGATATGGTTTTATATAAAAACAATAATCGTAACACGTCTCCAAAAATGGTTTTTAGAGGTTAAATGTGAGTGGCTCAGTTAGCTATTGTATTTTCAGACATAAGTAGTAACAAATTCCAAGTAACATGTATAAGCACTTTATACTAGACACATTAAATGCCAGTAGGTCCTGACATTTACAAAGTCTAGTTACAGTAATAGTTGTCAGCTATAAAATAGTACATTTTGATACAAGTGCAGAAAGTTTGTCGTTGTAACCGAAGCGGAATTCGCACGAGCCATAGGCGAGAGTGTTATGGAGCTGTTATGGGCTGCAGTGACAAATTTGCACGCATATCAAACGACGTTTTTCAATACGATACGATAAACAATTTTATTTCAATAAAATTTGACGAAGACAAACACGCGCTTTTTTCCAGACTAGTTTTTTTTTTGTGGTGGGTAAAATCATCCAATGACATCCCCCGCCCTTGGGCGGAGCGAGAGATAGTGTCAGACTGTTACTGACTAAAAACCCACCCCGTTCCTTCTTAGCCGTTTATACCGGGGCCGGACATTCTTTTCAGAAATCAGTCCATGGCGCAGTAGGCTTTAGCTCTGCTGGGCCTCTACGGTTTGCTGACCACTCCTTGAGGCGCGCGGTAATAGTGCGTTTCGTCGACGACTTGGCCTCGTTCCGGATAGTTACCGGACGGTCGGAGGGCGAGCTACCCATTGCCGCGCCTACAGTGGCCTGAAATCGGGATCAGAATCCCGACTGCCCAAGCGGGGCACACCTCGACCGTGTGCTCCACCATGTCCTCTGGGCGGTCCACACAGTCGTGACACCTGGGTGTCGGTTCCGCACGAATCCGTTGCAAGAACTTCCCGAACTGACTGTGTTCGGTCAGAACCTACGGAAGGTACAGTACGATCGACGGATCTTGGCGCGCCTAAAGTTAGGTTCTGCGAACTTTTGCGCATGTACACTCGTAAAAAGAATTGTTAATGGCATATTTTTTTTTTACCGCAATACGAATAAGTTTCTTAATACTTTTACTAACTTTAAATACACTTGTACATGTTTAATCCTTTTATTTAACCCTTAAATATAGCCGTGGGTCTATTGGACCCACAGAAGTCTTAATTCAAAACCTCCTTGCTGGCCTGCCACCATGGGATCTGGAGGCAACAGTCCTTGCACACATGCACGATAAGCGCGTTGAGATGCAACGCCAGGGTGAAAGTCCGCTGCCACGACAAAACGAGGTATGGCGGAAAGAGTTCCGGCGGGATCTCCTGTTCCGGATTCGTGCGGAACCGACGCCTGGGTGTCACCACTGTGTGGACTGTCCGGAGGACACGGTGGAGCCCACGGTCGAAGTGTGCCCCGCTTGTGCAGAGCATCGCCGTGTTTTCGTGAGGCGATCGGCAGCGGCGATCTCTCGCGCTAGGCCCTGGTACGGGCCATGGTCCGAAGCGAGGAGGGATGGCAGGCGGTCGCCTCCTTCTGCGAAGCAGTAATACTAGCAAAGGAGGAGGCCGCACACGAGAGGCAACGGCCCTCACGACCCAGCCGCCGCGGGAATTCCGATTCCAATCCTGATTTCCAGTCAACGTAGGCGCGGGCTTGCGGACGGCGAGCTATGGGTAGCTCGCTGTCCGACCGTCCTGTAACCATCCGGACCAAGCCCAGGCCGTCGACGGCGCGCACAGCGCGCGCGCCTCAAGGAGTTGTCAGAAAACCGTAGAGACCCAGCCTGCTAGCCTGCAAGCAGGCAGGGTCGAAGCCTACTGGAGCCAAGGGTCTGCTTCTGAAAGGAAGGCTCGGCCCTGGTATCTAAGGCAACGAAGGAACGGGGTGAGTTTTTAGTCAGTAAGAGTCTGACACTATCTCCTGCTCCGCCCAAGGGCGGGAGATGTCATTGGATGATTTTAACCAACACCAAAAAAAAAACCCTCCGCGGGATTAAATCGACCAAAATTTAACGGTGTACAATTAAGTAATACAATCAAAATATCAAATAGTTACTTAAATAAAAATACACCTTTGTAATCTATTTATCAAAGTCCCATTTCCAGACATAATACGACACAACATTTACTCGAATAATTCTTCGTATATTTTATTATTCTATAAACAAATTTAGAGAAGCACCTGTCGCCAAAAGTTAAACATTTTTATTTTATTGTACTTCCATACAAATAACAGAAGCAAATTTATTTTATTTATTACTGTTATTTATGTTAGTTCACAAAACCAAATGTCATTTAGTCGTGTCGTTTGTGGTTATATTTAAATTACCTAAAGGTTTTGGTATTAAACATTTAACACGCGAACTATATTCGTTGCCACATGTTGCATAAATGTGAAAAGCTACTTAGGAGAGTGAAATAATATTACTGATTGTGTACTAAGTTATAATATTGGTAAATAGCCGATGTTCAGTTTCACCACAGTTGAATTGGTTTGTTTGTTGGTTCATAAAAGCGTGATTAGTCAATGGCTTCAAGTCCACGTTTGCAACTTTGTATTTTATTTATGATTATTTACTAGCTGCTGCCACCGGCTTCATCCGCGTGAGGGTAGAATACTATCCTGACTGACAGGCGACCGCCTCCTTCTGCGAAGCAGTAATGCTAGCAAAGGAGGAGACTGCACGCCTGAGGCAACGGCACTCACGCACCTACCGCCTGGATTCCGATCCCGATTTACGGGCACAGTAGGCGCGGCCTTGTGGACGGCAAGCAAAGGGCAGCTCGTCATTCATATAGTGTTCTACGCGCGCCTCAAGGAGATGTCAGAAAACCTACTGGGGCCACGGGTTCGCTTCTAAAAGGAAAACCTGGCCCTGGAATGGAAGGCAACGAAAAAACTAGGAGTGGGTTTTAGTCAGTGAAAATCTGACACGCGCCCAAGGGTAAGAGATATCACTGGACAATTTCCCACCTAAAAAAAACACAAACTATCTATTCATAATAGCAGAGGACATTATTTTCTTTCATATTTTCTTTTGATGGTCAAAAAAGCTTCGTCGCTTTGCGAAAAGGTGTTAACACCTCTTAAGTGTAGGCAGGCTAGCATTTTCATGAACAGAGTGGATAATAATAAGTGTGTCATTTACCTGTAATTATCTTGGCACTTGACATTTAGCTTGGGACACTCCAAACAGGATCAAAGTAATACTGCTTGGTGCAAAAATACATTTGTGTCGAACTTCCTTACAACTCAATGAACTCTGTTTTTTCTTTACAGCTACTGTAATGGCAAACACAACAGCATTATTTGACGGGGCATAGATGACAGCTGTCAAATTTGATTCCGACTTATCTCTATATGTCGGAATCAAATTTGACAGCTATCAGTCTGGTGGAGCATCTATGGTCAGCGCGGCCATGTTGAATGGCAGTTCTTTTTGAACGGCGAGCACACCACGTTTTCGACGAATCGCTTTTGTTTCGAGTAATATTGTGTCTTTTTTGTTTTGAAAATAATTTGATAGGTATTTTTACTTTATTTTTTTTTACTTTTGTATTTTGAGTTTATCGAGTGATTTTTGTTGGTGCTTACCCAGATTACCAGTTATTGAGTACATGGCCAATTCCTTCCTCTGCCTATGTATTTACACTGCAAATAAAACAAACAGCGAAATCCTTCGACTCAATAATATTCAAAATTTAAACTAACGAAACGTAATTGTAGTTCGTCACAATATCCATACATCGTAAAGAGATGGTAACAGGTGTCTTTAATTTAGAAATATAAATCAACCACTTTACCAAGACCTTCCCTTCAAATTGTTGTGTGAAGATCAATGGGTCACAACAGGGTTGTATCCATGTATGGTGATGTGTCAAGTTAAACTGGATAGTGTAGAATTTACTGTAAGGGAGTTAAATTAAGGGGTTTCAAAGGTTGAAGAGCGGGATTAGCTGAACACAGATTATTGGAATTGTTCGACTTTACAGCCGAAATCCGAGCTCTTTAGTTTTGGGAACACTGTTGTTAATTTAGATTATGTGCCTTTGTTTTATGTAAATTTAACGTTGATTAAGTATTGGTAGCGTGTGTAAGGGATACGGTTCAGAGTAGTTAATTGAGCCGATATGTTAGCTGAACCCTTTGTATATTTAAAATACTGATTAGCCTGTTACCCTAAATAGTTCTTAAGATTTATCAGTGCTTTCAACTGCTACCCAATTGTGCTGTATGTATCAATCTGTTTGTTTTGTTTCCGATATGAAGCAATTTCAATAATTAAGGTCTACCATTTACGGACGCGTAGCATCATAGACGTGTAATATGTTATTATACGCTTGGTGTGTGTCTGCGTGAAGCTTACGAACAAAACTATTAAACTCTATCGACGCCGTAGCGGCAACCTAATGACAGTAGGCCTAATTGTTTATATTTTCTCCATACAAACATCCTTCGTAACATTACGCTTTACACACATATAATAATATATGTGACGTGTCCAGATCACCGTAGGCGCGAGAACGGCGTGCGGACCGAGCCCAAGTCGTCGACGGCGCTTACTGTTCCCGCGTGTCTCAAGGAGCTGTCAGCAAACCGTAGAGGCCCAACCTGCTAGCTGCAGGCAGGCAGGGTCTAAGCCTGCTGGGGTCAAGGGCCGTTTTCTGAAAAGAAGGCTCAGCCCCGGTATTATAGGCAAAGAAGGAACGGGGTAAGCTTTTAGTCAGTAAGAGTCTGACACTACTTCACGCTCCACTCAAAGGCGGGATCTGTCATTGGATGATTTTACCTACCATAAAAAAACGTGCCCAGAGCGATTGCGGCGCTTTTTTCTATTTATTTACCTTTAAAGACCTCAGCCATTCCTTCTATATTACAGTTGATATGTTCATCTATTGCTATTTAACAATGTGATAAATATACCAATCGCCTGTTTGCTGATACAAAAATAATAAGATCAGTCGTAATTTTAGTATTCATTAAATTTCTGTTTCATCCATAATCCATCAAACGAATCTCTACTTCACGATTATCGAAAACTAACATCTGCAAAATTAAATGTTGTGATTGGCCATCGAAAATTCAGACAACCAATCGTGGTAGCTAAAGTAATGAGCCAAGAGGATCACTGGTAAGTTATTGCCAATGATCCTCTTGGCTCGTTACTCGTACTAGTCGAGTCATAGCTTCAAAATCTACTAACCTGTCGGTTTTCTAACGGTTATACACCGTTAAATTTTGGTCGTTTTAATTCCGCGGAGGGTCGATTCGGTACATGAAACCCTATCGATTTGTAAAGATAAAAATGAAAAATAAAGTACTTTTTTTAAAGTTCGAATTAATTTAATGCAGGCAGGGTCGAAGCCTGCTGGGGTCAAGGGCCGTTTTCTGAGAGGAAGGCTCAACCCCGGCACTATAGGCAACGAAGGAACGGGGTAGGTTTTTAGTCAGTAAGAGTCTGGCACTACTTCCCGCTCCACCCAAGGGCGGGATTTGTCATTGGATGATTTTACCTACCATAATAAAAAAAAAAACGAATTAATTTACGCATGTACGAAATTGATTTCTTTAAGTAAACGTCAGCTGATGGAGGCCAATGAACTGTAGGTAGTTAGTTCGCAACGACCGACAACTCCCAACAAGGTCATCGAGTTGTTTGGTTAAAGAAATTAATTTCGTGTATGCGTATATCAATTTGAATTAAAGAAAAAAGTACTTTACTTTTTAATTTTATCTTTATAAATCGATAGTCTTTCATGTACCGAATCGATTCTCTACGGGATTAAAAGAACCAAAATTTGACGGTGTATTTCTAGAAATGTTCGTCAGAATCGCATAAATTAATCCTGCCAAGTTCGTTCCATCATCGGATCACCAGATGCATGGCGACCCGCCTCCGGTACATCGTGATCATGCCACACATAATTACAAATATTTTGTGAAGACATTCATTGTGGATACAGTTAAGGAGTAGAACTCCCTGTCGCGGTCTGTGTTTCCTGATAGCCGTAATCTGGGAGTCCTAAAATCAAGAGTGAATAGGTTACTCACAAACATGAGCTATCTAAATAATAAAAAATCTAACGTATGGATTTTCCAATTTGTCACACTATTACATTTATAGGCTGACTGGTTATTAGTGAACGATACTCAAATACGTGATTGTAGTTATGATAACAAACCTGAAATAGCGAAAAAAAATCTGCTGGTACATTTACGTTCGATTAACTGGTCAAAATGTACTGAACTTGGCTGATTTTTTTCGTGATTTCAAGTTTAGTCCCGTAGTAAAAGTTGTTTGTTATCATGACTACAATCACGTATTTAAGTATCGTTCACTAGTTACCAGTCACCCTATATATTCTATACTATAAGTTTCAAAAACTCCAGCCCTGGTACAGTGTCCTGTGATAAGCTTGCCGTGAAAATTTAATTAATTACTTTGCTCAAGATTTCTCGTAAAGTGACAATCCCTAGTTAAGTTTTCACAGTAAAATATTTACAGAATAGACCTGTAGTTGACGTTTTGTGTTAGCAATAAAGACTTATTAGTTAGTTGGCAGCCGTTACCCACACTAATAGGATCGATATTTCTGCCAACAACAGACTCCCTGGTTAATTGGCTAAGCCATATCGGGCTCAAATGAAAGTAATTAGTATTACAGCTCAACTTAAACTAAAGATTACACCTATTAAGAGATAAAAGTTCAAAGAAGTAGGTTTACAGCGTTAAATTTTGATCGTTCTAATCCCGTGGAGGGTTGATCTGGTACATGAAACACTATCGATTTGTAAAGATAAAATATAGAACTGTGTTTCTAAAACTCGAATTCATATACACATGTACGAAATTAATTTCTTTAAGTAAACGAGTCAATGACCTTGTAGGTAGTTTTTTGTGGTTGCGTACTAACTACTAACTACAGGTCACTGAACTCGCCCAGCTGACGATTACTTAAAGAAATTAATTTGTACATGCGTAAATTAATTCAATTTAAAAAAGTACTTTATTTTTTTATTTTATCTTTACAAATCGATAGTGTTTCATGAACGAAATTGACCCTCCACGGGATTAAAACGATCAAAATTTAACGGTGTAGAATAATTAAATCATCTATTTGGTTTAAAAAAGAAAACAACAAATAAGAGCACCGTTATTTAAATCATGATTTACAAAGGCGAACATAGAACCTCTTTTTTTTAAATTGGCTAACAGAAGAGAAAAGTCGACACTTGAGTCGTCAATATATACAAGTCAATCCGTAAGATATGTAAGATTCTTGGTCAATATTAATGTGAAAATTGTGTTGGCAAGAACTACACATATTATGCTTGAAGTTTCATTGCTTGAATGCATCAGTAGGCAGTGGGACAAGGCATGTTACTCATAAAACAGATGGTCGATGGAGACAGACGGTTCTGGAGTGACAGCCACGTTCCGGAAGACGCAGCGTTGGTGAGCCTCCTACAGGTAGACCGATGACCTGGTGAGAATCGCAGAAATCCGATAGATGCGAGACACACAGGACTGTCGAGGATCAATAATAATGACCAATGAGCTAAAACTATCGGCTTAACGTGTTTTCTGAGGGACCAGTTCTGTCAAAATATGTATATCTCATCGTTTAAATTTTTGAGACCATTCACAACGAGTCTTACCCCTACCAAGCGATAAAACCCAAGCAGAAAAGCTAATATCTAACACAAAGACAAAACTAATGATCGACCTTAGCCTTTTAACGCCAAGACACTAACACTCCACACATGCCCTAATGACTACCATCAATTAAAGCATTAGTTCTCTTGTAATGCTTCCATTGTCCTATGTGAGCTTCAAACGCTGTACAAAGAGACGCAAACAGACAGAAATTATTTTAATGAAAATAATGTTAGAATATTGGAACCGCAAAAAGATGTACGTACTCGTATGTTATAATGTAACATATATTGTTTACAACGAAGGTTTGAAACAATTTGCCTACAGCAGTCTTCCCATCACTATCACTACATAGTATAAAACAAAGTCGCTTCCCGCTGTCTGTCCCTATGCTTAGCTCTTTAAAACTACACAAAGGAATTTGATGCGGATTTTTTTAATAGATAGAGTGATTCAATAGGAAGTTTTATATGTGTAACACATGCATAATATATTTAATATCACCATTGCACCCGTGCAAAGGTCAGCTAGGCAGGCAGGTCGCTAGTCCGATTACAATTAGATGTCTTCAAGGCTAGAGTGAATAGCCTGTTAATAAATTAGTACGCTTAAACGATTGCATCAAAGGTGGGATCGCAGTCAATTGCTGGTTTATATAATAAAATAAAATACCATGGTTTTTAAAATGCTTTGACAGTTTTTGTTGTTTGCATGACGAAACTAAAAATGGTTACTCTAATTTTTTATTTTTATTTTTGTTCAACATCGGATAAATTGAAATTATAAACAGATTACGTAAGTGATTTTTTTTTAAGTTTTACATTCAATGATATTAGTGAATTATTTTAAACTAATTAACTATTTGTATTTTGCAAAAAGTACTTTTTAAACACACTTTTTAATTCTTTTTGGGTTGCAAAGGTATTTATTTTGTATGTCACGGGAAGTTCGTTTATTTATTTTTGGCAGTATGTACGTTAGAGTGGAGAGAAACCTCTTTTTTCTTATTTTTACAATTTAATAGTGCACAAAGGGTGCCTTTAGGGATCACATTAATTCATGCAAAATATTATTTTGATTTATTTAGGGTAACAGCCTCCTCAGTTGAACTTTTTTAAAACGATGAATTTCGACCTCGGTTTGACGCACTGTAAATATTCTATTAACGACAGAAGGCACTCTTTGCGAACTATTAAATTATAAAAATTAAAAAAAAATAAAAAATTCGCTTCACCCTAATGTACGTGTATGTTCTCATGCCATTATGTATTGTTGCATCTAGGTAGTCATGTTCATGTTTGTAAGCGTTCTATTCGGATGACGAATGTTACTAAATAAATTATTTATATTGTTAAATTCGTCTTTTATTTTCGTCGTTTGGCCATGCTTTGAACTGGCAATATGTTGCAATAAAAAAATATTTCAGAGCAATAATTTTGATATTTTGTTTTAATTTTAGGTGGTACCATATTTTTTAGGACTCGTTGGCGTAGTTTGGAAATTTTATCTAAATGTGTTTTATAACTTCTCCCGTAACTACTGAGTCCATAACTAATAATGGAGTTAACTAAAGCGTTGTCGACGGAAAATGTTTTATTTTTTATTTGATACAAAGTAGTGCTTGACGGCGATCCCACCTGATGGTAAGAAACTTTATAAAGTAGATTTCATTGATCAACAATAATTGAATAACTTGTGCAATGCATCAAAACTAAATAATTAATAGAAGTTTGAAGATTGTTTGAATAAAAATCTACTTATTAATATTCAAAATAATAATAATAAATAATAATAATATATATATTCAAAATTAAAATGTGCTAAATTAGTTACATAAAATCTTAGGAATAATTACAAAGGTATGACTATGTTATGAGCCTGTACTAGGATAAACCTGTATCACAGGCGGCAGAAGCTCTTACACTATATATTCCACAATATATATATATTCCACAACTATCACACAACGCCGTCTAGTCCCAAGCTAAGCAGAGCTTGTGTTATGGGTACCAGACAGCTGATAAACATACTTATATATTTCTAAATACATACTTGTTATAGATAAATAACACCCAGACACAGAACAAATGATCGTGCTCATCACACAAACATTTGTCCTGGGTGGGAATCGAACCCACGACCTCCGGCATAGCAGTCAGGGCCACTAACTACTAGACCAACAGGCCAGTCAACTATAGTTTTGTAGGACAATAAAGTTAATAACAATATTTAACAATCAGAGTCTAGCACTAAAATACCCAAACCCTAATGAACCCTTTAAAAATGCAGTTGAAAATGAATTCATTGCTCAGTCATCTTAATACTTCCATTTCCACACCGTGCTCCGTGTGGCATTAGTCTCCCATCTAGGACGATGGGTCTGAGAGCTACCTGTGACCCCCTCCCCCTTTCACAGTCACCCCCTGGCCTGCCTTCCCTGGAACGTCTTAAGCCTTTCTTTGCGAAGTGGCATTTGGCTTGCAGTAATCCTTTTTTGTTTAGCCGCGCTTTAAATCCCGTACCCTAACGTTGTACCTTTCAAAGGGTACGAGTATTATGTAGTGATACTTCTCGTATGTATTATACACCGTTAAATTTTGGACTTTTTAATCCCGTGGAGGGTCGATTCGGTATATGAAACACTATCGATTTATAATGATAAAATAAAAAATTAAGTACTTTTGTTCTAAAACGCGAATTAATATGCGTATATTAATTCGAGTACGAAATTAATTTCTTTAAGTAAACGAGTCAAGGACCTTGTAGGGAGTTGTCGGTCGTTGCGTACTAACTACCTTCAGTTCATTGGCCTCGATCAGCTGACGTTGGAAAGCTTGAAGCATGGATTACATTAAGTTATCAAACCAAAATCATGGCATCTTGCATAGGCCAAAATCACGCAAATGAGAAAACCAGTAGAAAAAATTCAGTAAGAAAATTATTTATCCAAGAAAAGAAAACAAATAAAAGTACACAAAGTACTGTTTATTTCTATAGTAATTTCTTCAAGCAGACAAAAAAAAAATGTAGAGAATAGTGTGTAAAACTAAGATGAAAATAAAAGTATGTAAAATCTTGAACTAAAGTATCAAATAAACCTATAGGAGTGCCGCATCTAGTTCAGCAAAAAAAGATAGTAAAACTTTAGTAGACTATAAACTGTTTATTATATTCTGCGAAAGTACCGGGGTTTACTACAATTAATAGATACTCGCGTCTACAGAACAAACATGAAAAAAAAACCGGGCAAGTGCGAGTCCGGCTCGCACACTGAGGGTCCCGTAAAAACCTACCTATGAAAATAATGGTCGACGGTTTATGCATAAGGTTTATAATTATGAAATTGATATATTGTTTTTTTTTTTATTTGAGTTGATTGAATGAAAGGTAAATTGCGGTTTACATTTCATTTATGATGTATTAAAAAAAACTGCTTACTAGATCTCGTTCAAACCAATTTTCGGTGGAAGTTTGCATGGTAATGTACATCATATATTTTTTTAGTTTTATCATTCTCTTATTTTAGAAGTTACAAGTGGGAGGACACATTTTACCACTTTGGAAGTGTCTCTCGCGCAAACTATTCGCTTTAGAAAAAATGATATTAGAAACCTCAGTATCATTTTTGAAGACCTATCCGGAGATACCCCACACGTATGGGTTTAATGAAAAGGAAATTTGAGTTTCAGTTCTAAGTATGGGAATCCCCCAAAATTTATTGTTTTTTCTTTCTATTTTTGTGTGAATATCTTAATGCGGATAACAAAATACATCTACTTACAATCTAGTTTCAATAGTGTAATTCTTACAGTTTCGGAAAAAAGCTGACTGTGACATACGGACGGAAAGACAGACAGACATGACGAATCCATAAGGGTTCCGTTTTTTTGCCATTTGGCTATGGAACCCTAAAAAGGTAGGATGTGAGAGCGTGGAAGTTCTTCAAGGCGTGTAACATCTGACTGACAGGTTGATGAACATCGGCGCGCGCTCCAGCGAGCGACGCCACGTTGTAAGTGTTGAAACGTGCTTTAATAAAATCTATACATATAATAAAATTTAAATTAATTAAATATAAAACTTTATTTTTAGTATAAGTGAATCCCGAAACACGTGTCTAGTATTTTTATTAATAATCATAAAGTTATAAGCTAGTTATGTGACCTGGTAGCCTGTACAAATACATGGTCACCGGGCCATCCGGGCGACTGAGCGGTTGTTTTGCTCTTGTATCCAGCTGTGTATTGGTACCTAATGCTCGCTATTACCTGCCGTGACCTGTGTTGTACTTAGTTTCGGTGGTGTCAAACTTGTGACTTTTTAAAAATATGTTTGGAACAAATATAACATGGTGTAAAAATTACTGAAATCGATTCAGTTACTGATTCTGAACAAACTATATTCAGGTTTCGCATAAACTACAAATAATTTTGTATAATAATTTAGAATAGAATAGAATAGAATATATTTTTATTGTAAAACATGAGTATACATCATAAAATGTGCAAGGTCTTAAATTAACAGGTAGATCTGCATGTTTTGCCATTTATGGCGTACAAAAACAACATATTAGGTTTAGAATAAACCACAAAAGATTTGAGTCCAGACAACAAACAATAATATTTTCCATCGTAATTCTTAATAATAAAAAAAAAAAAATTAATAATAATAATAATAATTACAGATTAGGTTTTCCAGATTAAAGCCTCAAATTGTGAAAAAATGTCGCAATTACAGAAATATATTAATTAATTGCGTTCATTTAAGAATTCCGATATGGTATAATAGCATTTATTTATGAGATATTTTTTTAAATGTATTTTAAATAGAGCAGTAGGCATTTGTCTAATAGGTTTTGGGATTTTATTATAGATTAGTGGTGCTAAGCAAAAAATACTTTTGCGCATCAATGCCGTGGTTGACCTTGGTACGCATAATTTATTATTATCCCGTCGATTACGAATAGATACGTCTGATAGTTTCTTGAATAGGTTGGGATTAGTTAGTACAAAATTAGCTGTTTCATAAATAAATAAGGACGGCAGACTTAAAATATTATACTTTATAAAATACTGTTTGCAACTATCAGTTATTTTTAAACCAAACATAGCCCTAATACATCTTTTTTGTGACTTAAAAATAATTTCTCTATTAGTAGAGTTTCCCCAAAATAAAATTCCAAACCTCAATATCGAGCCGACTATACCATGGTAGGCTGTTATAAGCGCATTGGTACTTATAATAGGTTAGGTTAGGTTAGTATCACTGTGTTTGTTATGGAACTTTGATAAAGGTTTTTTTATCATAGGTCGGAAACTATTTTTACCCTCGTACTTCCGCCTTTTTTTTCTGAGATAAAATTTATATGGCTAAACAAAATTTGCAGAAAAAGTTAATACTTATTTAACTATGTAGGCGAAGTCAATATAGTATGGAAGCTTGTGTCGATGAAGTGAATATAGTACGGAAGTCAGTTTAACAACGAAAGGTAGCTTTGTATGACGTACACACAGTTTGACATCGTCGAGGCTGAGTTCGGGCGAGCCGAACAGATAAAAGTTGCAACGTGTTGTTAGACCCCTTTTCTCTGTCGGCAGGCGGGGGGGTAATACTGTATGCTGAGTGCGACTTGTTTTTACGTTAACGCGATCGAAACGTTTACCGCGTTTGGCTCTCTGATTGGCTAAGAGCTTCGAGTTGGCCAATCAGTGGGCCGAACGTCATAAACGTGTCGATCGCGTTTACGTAAAACAAACTCACACTAGGCACTCTGTTCTAGAAACTGTCTCACGGTTTCGACACCAACCAACGTAATAATAAATTAGTTGCGGGATCTGAAACAGTTTGTTTATTGCTCGTTACCCATTCAGCAATCAAACAACTGTTCTCTGAAGGATATTTTCTCTATGACCGGAAAACTAGAGTCTGACACCCGTATTTATAAACAAGTAAAACTAAATACTTGAGTAAAAGTAACTCCTTAAGTAATTATTTGTATTGTGTAGTTAAAAAAAAAAAATTTGAATGAATATTTCAAACGTCAAGTAATGACTTAATAAGATTTTACTTAGTAACAAGTAATCACTTTTATTATAAATACGGGTGTGAGTCTGAGCCGACACAAACATTTACATTAATCTATACATTTTGATGCAACATGAAAAGGCTTCTGAAAACCATGTATGGCAACTATGACATTCAACGAAACAAGACTTTGGTAAGGCTATCTGGCTACTATGAATACGCAGTCGCATTCACAGCGCATCTTTTGAAATGCATCAGTAACGATTTAATTACGTAAAATATTCTTTTAAATATAAATTCCAAAATGGTGTCTCAGCAATCGGACTTGTATGAAAGTAAACTACAAAATAACGATTATTACAGCTACTGTAATCACGGTTATTACGTCTTTTTTTTCATTTATGATGGTGTCTTGAACAATCCCACCCATTTTCAGCTGGGTGTGAATTATTGTAACTATACCCCTAATTTGTGGTCTAATTTGACTGGACCGACTGGACCATCTAAGGCAGTAAACGAAATGTACATTGATACATTTATGCAGTTGCTAGCGCACAGACCACAAGAATAGGAAACGGCAAACGTTAGTGTTGCCACTGTTTATTGGATAAATAAGATCAAGTTACTAAAATAATAATCTACAGCACCTGAATTAGCCAAAGTGATAAAACGACTTCGACGAATTCTATAGCCATTTCAACAAATTCACGAACCAGCAGACTAAAGTTCAAAACTTGATTACGATGTAATATCAATATTTGCTTTCATATGCAAATAGTTGTTTCGAATTAATTCTATCTCGTTTGACCTTACTACTAGTTTCTGCCAAATTTTATGACTTTAAGTCCCCTTTAGGTTTTAATTTTCTGCATGAGCATTGAAAGAAAGAAAGAAAGAAAAACAGTTTATTTACACGAAATGACGCAACTTAAAACTAGACAAACGTGACATTTTAAAGGAAAGATATGCGCCACATCCGTGCAAAACGGCCGAACGCTCAGCATAAAGCTGTGCCCTCATGCACAATGCGATGAGCACACAGCGCTGGTTTTCAGCGTTGGCCAGTGCTGACAGAAAGACGGAACGGTGCAATGTGCAAGAAAATAAAAATAAATAATCATAAATTTTATAGCTTAGCAAACCTTATCTTTTGGTTGCGTTGATTTGGAAGTTTATTTTTTCACTGCTCCAAGGGGTGGAGACTCGAACTCCAAGACCTGAGTATTTGATGTTAATTTCAATTTTATACCTCCATGTGATCCTAAAAAAAAAGATTTTGACAGATGAACAAGAGGACAATAAAGTGATCCCACTATATGTATAAAGGTTCCGTATTTTTCCAACTGAAGTACGTACGGAATTCGGAAATAGTCGCCTACGAGAGTAGGCGACTAGACTAGACTGCTAATTATAGAGCAATAAAAGGCCAAAAGTCACTGCAATACCTCGTGGAAAAATCACACATGGTTTTTCATGAGATATTGAGGCAATTGGCGACTGAAGTAGCTACGGAATTCGAAAATAGTCGCCTACTCTTATTTTGATATTGAAATGTTGATTTTTGACAGTCGTTATAGAGAAGTTAAAAGGCCAAAAGTCACTGCAATATCTCATGGAAAACTCACACAGGGTTTTTCATGAGATATTGAGGCAATTGCCGACTGAAGTAGCTACGGAATTCGAAAATAGTCGCCGACTCTTATTTTGATATTGATTTTTGACAGTCGTTATAGAAAGAAAAATAAAGTACTTTTTTTAACTTGAATTAATTTACGCATATATGAAATTAATATCTTTAAGTAAACGTCAGCTAATCGAGGTCAATGAACTGTAGGTAGTTAGTACGCAACGACCGACAACTCCCTACAAGGTCATTGACTCGTTTACTTAAAGAAATTAATTTCATACATGCATATATTAATTCGAGTTTTAGCAGTCACTCCATATAAAATACTAAGTAATGTATTTAACAGTATGCAACTAGTTAGGCATAAAATCGAACCCAACGTTGATTGGAAACGCAAGCTTTGATGATACGGTGAAAATTGCAACTGTGTTGCACTGCATAAGGATTAGTCATATAGTTACGTATTCTGCAAGCCGTTTCGAAATACGCTCAAACGGCCCTGTAACATTTTCTGTATCAAAGTCAATCGAGACACGAGATTGGGACAGCATTTTGCACGAGATTTGTACCAGGAGCACATAGCGTTGGAAGAACTATTTCACACTCAAGTTAACTCCGGTCATGTTTGTAAACTATTCCGACTAATGTCAATACTGAACGTAATGGCGTTCAAACATAAAATAACCGTGTTTATTGTTTCTGTATACATTTCGTGTGAGGTTTGCTTGCTCTTTCACTGGAAACTTTCCATTTGTTGTTTTTGAAATGGAAATTGTCTGCTGACTAAGGTTTATACAGAATATACAGTTCTACCAATTATTTCGTCTGAAATTTATGTGCGTTGGTAGTTTGCTTGTTCAAAGCGCGTATGTTGTGGAAAAATTATGTATGTGTCTAGTGGAAATATTTGTGAGGATAACAGTGATGACTGACATCATTGATTTTTTTTTGACGTAGGTAATTTAATAATTGAAATTTAATAATTGTAATTTAATGATAACCTTAATTTTTTTTGTCCCGTTCTAGGGCGAAGGAAGAGGGCGTGCCAAAAATTTATTGAATCTATGTTCATGTGCTTTTTGCGGTCTAGGGTCATGGTAACACTTTAACGTTCCCACACTTGAAACCTAGCTGCAATTGTATTATTTCGTAAAATAAAGAAAAAATCTGGGTAAGTGCCAGTCGGCAATCCGTACAAACTTGCAAATAGTTCAATTTCCGAATTGAGTCTCGAAGATTTTTCCGAATAGCAAAAAAGTGTTTTTTTCGTGACGTGAGTGTTTATTCCAATATCTGTGCTATAAGACCTTGCTTTATGCCAAATATCAGGATTCTGGATCAACGAGAAATACCCTATGAATTTTGATTCCTTGAAAATGTCGAAAAAGTATTTTTTTGAAAGGAAGAAAGAAGGAAAACATATTTATTTGGCACAAAAAGTACACATAATGAAATTACAAATGTAAAAACTTAACTGCTTAAAACTTAAATACATCATCGTATGTTAACTTAGAAGTTTCATTTTTCGCAGCTTCAAGGAACCGCAGCCCAGAATATATAGTTTTAATTTCAACTCGATGCGTCCACGCGTTTCCGAGATATAGTCCGAGAGTTTGGTCCCTGACAGACAGACAGACAAACAGACGGACAACTAAGTGACTCTATAAAGGTTCCGTTATTTTTTTTTTATGGTACGGAACTCTAAAAAACAATAAAAAACTACAATTTGTTAGTCTCAACGTTACCCAATCGCATGTGGACAGTCATAATTATACTGTTTGCTAGTTGCCTAGTTGCGTCCTGTTTTCCGTTCTCTCACTGTTGTAGGAATCGTGACCACATATGACGCAGTTCCAAGTTATGTAATCTCCCGCAGTTTGAATCAATCTGTACATTACACCTCCAACAACGTTCTTAATTCCATCTTGTCTTCCTTTCTTTCGTTCTTTGAAAGTGGGCTATCATCAAATAGTTTTTTATTTTTTAAATTTATGTCTTTGATTATAGTGAGTGTGAGGACTATGTGGGTTGCTTTCTCTTTTTATGTCGGGCAATTTTAGTATTTTTAACTTTTACAACCTGAAATTCACCCGTGTTTTTCCAGTTGTTTTTTGCGTTCTGGGACTGCTATGATTCCTTGGAACCATTTCGCAGTTCTTGACAGTTAGTCATCTGGCAAATAAGGTTGCCGCACACGGGCCATACAGCAAAGGCGCCACAAAAAAAAAATCGCCACCATTGCTATATTTAACCAAAGCCGCCACAAAAAGAAACCGGTGTTGGCGACTATCTTCAGGGTCACCATCATCAGCCTTTTAATGTTCCCACTGCTGGGACACAGGCCTCCTCTCTAGGAGAGGGAATGGGCCGAAATCCACCACGCGGGCCCAGTGCGGGTTGGTGGATGTCACAAATCTTCGAATTTTTATTTCTAGGCCATGCCGGTTTCCTCACGATGTTTTCCTTCATCGTTTTGAGAGCAGTGGTGATGAAATAAATTGTTCAAGGTAATGCGCCTGGCTGGTTTTGAACCCGCAACCTACAACTCGTAAATCGGGGCCGTTACCACTCGGCAATCTTCAAGGTGCTTTGGCTAATTACTGGTCGACAAAAAATGGTAAATACATTAAGGAAACCTTAAATATTCCAACAATCATTGCAAAAACAATCCTTGTTCCATCGCTTAAGACGTCATTATTTGAAGATATAAAGTTACGAAAACATCAGATCATTAATAAAACGGAGCAAACATTTAAAAGAACAATAGAAAATAATACCTTTTGGGAGTAAAGTGAAAGTTAAGTGGCTTAGCAATATTGAATTACATTTCGTCACTGTTTTCGATAATTTTTAAGAGGAAAGAAGTTCTCACAAGATTTTTATTTTTGGTCTAAAAAAAAATCCAGTCGAGCCAGGCATTACTTAGTGTAATTTATTTCATTACCACTGCTCTCAAAACGGTAAAGGAAAACATCGTGAGGAAACCGGTATGTCCAAGAACTAAAAATTCGAAAACATGTGACAGCCACCAACACGCGCTGGGCTCGCGTGGTGGATTACGGCCTGTTCCCTCTCCTAGAGAGAGGGCCTGAGTTCCAACAGTGGGAACATTAAGAAGCTGATTATGCTATGCTTAGGGGTTAATATTATAAAGGCCAAAGTTTATGTATATTATTATGCGTATTTATCTTTGTTACTCCTACATACTAAAATGGTTAAACGAATTTAGACTATGCCCTGGAATAGCTCATACATAGAATCATTTTATCGCCAGACTAGGTATGTTCGCTTGGCTCAATATATACTTTCGCGGGCGAAACCTCCGACAGAACCTAGTTAATAGTATTTTGTTTTTAAACCCCGAAACTTTACGATAAATTAAAATTGTCAACGTTGTTTATTATTTCGACTTAGTTATAGTTTTAATTCTTTTTATGGGTACGCGTTTGTATATAGGTACTTATTATTTATTTTCAGTATGGATATAAGGTGACTGGTAATTAGTGACCGATACTTAAACACATGATTGTGGTCATGATAATGAACAACTTTTACTATACGACCAAAAAATCTGCTGGTCAGTACATTTGTGTTCGCCTAACCGGTCAAAATGTACTGAACTTGGCTGAATTTTTTCGCGGTTTCAGGTGTGGTCCCATCGTAAAAGTTGTTTGTTATCATGACCACGATCACGTGTTTAAATATTGGTCACTAATTACCAGTCAGCCTATATAATATGCCTTTCTATAGCAAGTTATTTAATAGTTTAGTTATTTAAAAATATAATGTAGGTTATTATGAATCTAATTTTTGATATAGTAATGAACTTAACTATGATCATAGGCAGTCACCTCATCATAATCGTTACTTTTAGGTCCTTATCCCAATTTAATTTCAGGTTGCTCCTTGAACGTCGTCACTTCATACGGTAGGTATGTAACCAAATACCCAATCCATTATCATGATTGGGTTTTGCTAGCGGTTTTACCCTCATGAAATTCCAAAATTATCCCACGAGACCGTAAGGGATAAAAAGGAAGAATATCTCACCTTTTTTTGAGAGGGGAAATCATCAAATGACTTGTCACTTTCTAGGTTAGAGGAAGAGGGCGTTTCTTTTACTGACTAAAACTGGTCTGTATCGTTCAGTTGCTCTTTAGCAACACGTTAGAAGAGGTGGCCGAGTTGTAACGGCCCCGACTTACGAGATGTAGGTCGCGAGTTAAAACCCTTGAAAGAGTAATTGCAGACCGCCTCGTCGTGCATCTGGCACGGAAGGGGCCGGATCTTGCGGACGGCCAGTTCGGTTTTCGCAGGAGGCGCTCCACTGTGGACGCCATCATGCGCGTGCGAGCCCTCACGACGGGGGATGCGGTGTCCCGGGGCAGGTGTGTCTTGGCGGTGTCTCTGGACATCGCCAACGCCTTCAACTCCCTGCCCTGGAGTTGCATTGGTAGGGCACTCCGGTACCACCGGGTGCCCGACTACCTCTGTCGGGTGATCGAGGCCTACCTGTCGGACAGGTTCATCATCTACCCCGGTCATCAGGGGGAGTTGAAACGGCGAGAGATGTCGTGCGGTGTTCCGCAGGGATCGGTACTAGGGCCGCCCTTGTGGAACATCGGGTACGACTACGTGCTGCGCGCCGACCTCCCCGACGGGGTCAGCGTGGTCTGTTACGCAGACGACACGCTGGTCCTGGCACGGGGACGGTCGTACCAGGCGGCGGTCGAACTAGCGACGCGCGGGGTTGCGACAGTTGTGGAGAGGATACAGCAGTTGGGACTCGAGGTGGCATTGCACAAGTCCGAGGCCATGTGTTTTCACGGCCCTCGGAGCGCGCCACCTCCGGGCTCCCAATTAACGGTAGGAGGAGTTCACATCGGCGTCGGGTCGACGATGAAGTACCTGGGACTCGTCCTCGACAGCCGGTGGAACTTCAAGGAGCATTTCCGACGTCTGGCTCCCAGATTGAATGCGACCGGGGCTGCGCTCAAGCGGCTCCTGCCGAACCTGGGGGGTCCAGACGCCTCCTGCCGGAGGCTCTACGCAGGCATCGTTCGGTCCATGGCCCTTTACGGTGCGCCGGTGTGGGCGCCATCGCTACGAAAGCGAGTGGCGGCCCGGCTAACCGCCTGCCAGAGGGTCATGGCCATCCGTATGATTCGCGGATACCGTACGGTGTCCTGCGAAGCGGCGAGCCTCCTTGCTGGCCTACCACCGTGGGATTTGGAGGCAACAGTCCTTGCACACATGCATGATTTACGCGTGGAGATGCAACGTCGGGGCGAAACTCCGCTGCCGCGACAAGTCGCGGCATGGCGGACAGAGCTCCGGCGGGATCTCATGGTGAAATGGCGAGAGCGATTGTCGCAACCTCGTGCTGGGCACGCCACGATCGAGGCGGTAAGGCCCCTCTTCGAGGCGTGGCTGGAAAGGCCCCACGGCGTCGTCACCTTCCGTTTGGCGCAGGTGCTGACCGAACACGGCAAGTTCGGTCCGTACCTGTACAAGATTCGTGCGGAGACGACGCCCGGGTGTCGCCACTGTGCGGACCGCCCGGTGGACACGGTGGAGCACACAGTCGAGGTGTGCCCCGCTTGGGAAGAGCAGCGCCGTGTCCTCGTGGGGGCGATCGGCGGCGATCTCTCGCGCCGGGGCTTGGTTCAAGCCATGCTCCGGAGCGAGGAGGAGTGGCAGGCGGTCGCCTCCTTCTGCGAAGCAGTAATGCTAGTAAAGGAGGAGGCCGACCGCCTTAGGCAAAGGCGGACACGCCGCCGCCGCCGCCGGGTTTCCGATCCCAATTTCCGGCCACCGTAGGCGCGGGCTCGCGGACGGTGGGCAATGGGTAGCTCGCTGTCCGTCCGTCCGGTAACAGACCGGTCCGAGCTCAGGTCGTCTACGGCGCGCACCGTTCCCGCGCGCCTCAAGGAGTTGTCAGCAAACTGTAGGGGTCCAGCAGGGCCGAAGCCTACTGGGGCCAAAGGTTATGTGAGACTGTCACCAAAGGCCCCAGGATAAAGGCAAGGAATGGAAAGGTAGGTTTTTAGTCAGTAAAAGTCTGACACTGTTTCCCGCCCCACCCAAGGGCGGGATTCGTCATTGGATGATTTTACCTACGTTAAAAAAAAAAAAAAAAAAAAAAAAAAAAAAGCCAAGAGCATTACTTTGTGTAATTTATTTCATAAGCTCTTCCCTCAAAATGGTGAAAGGAAACATCGTGAGGAAACCGGCATGTCTTAGAACTAAAAATTTTAAGACATGTGACATCCGCCGACCCGCACTGGGCCCGCGTGGTGGATTACGGCCCATTTCCTTTCCTAGAGAGGAGGTCTGAGTCAACACTGGGCCCGTTATAATGTCTTTTATTTTTTTTGTTTTGTTTTTGGCCTGGATACTAAATCCTTTAAGCCATCGTCCTTGCTACAGATGCGATGTAATGTTGCCACTTTATACGTATGTAATTGTATAAACTCTTATTTTGGCTTTGTCTTTTTTTTACTCAAATCTATTAGCACACAATACCGTTGCCAACATCTGTTGTCAGTCGACACCGTCACGGCCCACTTCCTCACGTAAACTCGTCGCATTTTCGTGTGGATATAGGATTATGCTAAGCGTTCGGCCGTTTTGCGCGAGCGTGGCACATATTACATTTTTTTTTTTTCAAAATGTTTGCTATCTGTTATAATTATGTAAGTCTTAAATATGCGCCTTTTCCGGCAAATAAAATGTTTTTCTTTCTGTCTACTAGACAGAAGACCAAGTCCTAGTAGCAAAAACATAAGACTTATTATGCTTATATTGTTATTACAACACACTGATATTTACAGAATTACAATCTCAATCGTCAAATATCAAAGTAGTTCCCGAGGGTCGCGCCGGGCCTTGGTTCAGGCCATGGTCCGGAGTGAGGAGGGGTGGCGGCAGGCGGTCGCCTCCTACTGCGAAACAGTAATGCTAGCAAAGGAGGAGGCCAACCGCATCGGGCAAAGGCAACAGGGCGCTCGCCCCAGCCGCCGCCGGGATTCCGATCCCGATTTCCGGCCACCGTAGGCGCGGGCTTGCGGACGGCGTGCAATGGGTAGCACGCTGTCCGATCGTCCGGTTTTTTTTTTTTTTGGTAGGTAATATCATCCAATGACAAATCCCGCCCTTGGGTGGGGCGGGAAATAGTGTCAGACTTTTACTGACTAAAAACCTACCTTTCCGTTCCTTGCCTTTGTCCCGGGGCCTGTGGTGACATTCTCACATAACCTTTGGCCCCAGTAGGCTTCGGCCCTGCTGGACCCCTACAGTTTGCTGACAACTCCTTGAGGCGCGCGGGAACAGTGCGCACCTGAGCTCGGACCGGTCTGTTACCGGACGGACGGACAGCGAGCTACCCATTGCCCACCGTCCGCGAGCCCGCGCCTACGGTGGCCGGAAATCGGGATCGGAAACCCGGCGGCGGCGGCGGCGTGTGCGCCTTTGCCTAATGCGGTCGGCCTCCTCCTTTGCTAGCATTACTGCTTCGCAAAAGGAGGCGACCGCCTGCCACTCCTCCTCACTCCGGAGCATGGCTTGAACCAAGCCCCGGCCCGATCGTCCGGTTACCGACCGGACCGAGCCTAAGTCGTCGACGGCGCTTACTGTTCCCGCGCGCCTCAAGGAGCTGTCTGCGAACCGTAGTGGCCCAGCCTGCTAGCTGCAAGCAGGCAGGGTCGAAGCCTGCTGTGGTCAAGGGCCGTTTTCTGAGAGGAAGGCCCTGGTATGATAGGCAACGAAGGAACGGGGTATGTTTTAGTCAGTAACAGTCTGACACTTTTTTCCGCACCTTCCAAGGGCGGGATCTGTCATTGGATGATTTTACCTACCATAAAAAAAAAATTCAAAGTCAAATTTAAAACCAAAAAAAAAGAAGGATCGCTAAATCAAAAACAGAGAGTATGCCGAATAAACAATCGAAACTATCCAGTCACGTCTCGAAAGGTTTCAATACAAGATTTCCTTCAAAACTAAATTATGTTTATCTCAAAGCCCCGATAAGTTTGTTTTTGTTATCTAGCGTTGATACTCGAACATAGTTTCTAGCTCCCCGCGAACTTGCGCGATGTTTATTTTTGTTGCTTTTGTTGTGGTAAGATAAGAGTCCGTACAAAGGCTTCATTAAGGAAACAGAAATATTACCGATACTAACGTCATAGCAAACTACATTACGCGTTTTGTTATAAAGCCAAG
Organism: Leucania comma; assembly: GCA_958295575.1. Lineage (NCBI taxonomy): Eukaryota > Metazoa > Arthropoda > Insecta > Lepidoptera > Noctuidae > Leucania > Leucania comma. Next base: position 4,332,875 of record OY282475.1, read on the forward strand.
AAACTTTTATCGTTGTCATCGCGCAATGTATCACGAATCGGTTGCGATATAAAAATATCTAGCTCTTTCATGGTGTTACTGGTAAAACTGTGGTGGGTGCTCGAATTGAATTTCTTGGTGGAACTTTACTTAATAGATTATTCCGTTGAAATTTTGTTTCCTGGAGGCTTCAAAGGTCGTCGTAATTGCTCCGTATTCGAAGTTTGTTATTATTGATTTAAAATTGATAATTTTTTGTTACATTCTTGGATAAACATTCATTGATAACCGAGTGGCTATGTTTATAATAAAATAATAACTTTTAAATTAAATTGTAATGTAATGTGTAAATTGTAGTTCGTAGTGTTTGGTAGTGGTTTATTATTATTTCCTTTATTTGTTATTTATACATATTTTTTATATTTCTAAATATTTCTTAATACAAATATATATAAAAAAAAAAACATTAAAAAATATAAAAAAATAGTTGTCCGCCGGTGTCGGGAGCAGGGTCCAAGCTACCGGTGGTTAGGGCTCCAAGAGACAGGAACCTCCTCACAATGCGAGCCGTATCGAGGAGTACTGCCTTCTGTACCGGGCCCTTGACCAAACCGCGCAACGACAGCTTCGATAGATGGTCGTCGAAGCTATTGGCTATAAGGCCATTAGCGGTCACGACAATCGGCACAATGACAGCCGAGTCTACATTCCACATGTCGACAACCTCGTGTGCTAAGTCGAGATATTTGATTTGTTTCTCTTTCTCAGCTTTCACGAGATTCTCGTCATGTGGGATGGTGACATCGACTATCATTGCGCGGCGCGCTAATCGGTCTATTACCGTAGTGGTTTCATTATTATTAAAATCGAAACTAATTAATTGTTTTTTTTTAAAGCCGAAGTAATTTATAAATTAACAGTAATTACTTAAATTACTTATTCACAGTTAAAGGCATAAAAAAACACTCAATTACTAAGTAATTCTTTTGTATTCTATTTCTTTCTTTCTTTTTATTATACAATATTATCTCCAAATTGTTTCTTGGTAGGTTCAATTAAGTAATACACAGGCAGGTAGAAATTTATACTTAAATATTTTTGGATCGATGACCTAGTTAAGGCTACAGAAGTTCACTGGATGTAAGAATGGAGGACTGGTTGATATGACGAAGCTTAGGCAACAATAGACGTCGCTTTGAAATGATAAGAACGATATATTTTGTGAAGATTGCCACACGCTAAATTGTTTAAACAACATCTCATTTAATTCCAACGATTTAATTAAAAATTTTAATTCTTTTGTTTCAGATACATGTATATTCATTTATCTCTTATTTAATAGTAATAATATGTGGAAACGTAGTGGATTGGTTTTTCATTTACTAATAGCATTCTGTGTATTTATAAATTATGTAACAATGAAAGAAATAAAAAAAAACCATTATATTAAACATTATTTGAAACTCACACAAAATAAAAGAAAACAATATTAAAAGATTTATAAAAAACCTATGCGAGGCCAAAAAGGCAAAAACAACAATAACATCTTAGGAGGCTCTCGTTAGGCGGCTTGATTCAGAAAGTGGTACATGATGACAAAGTGGACATGGTTCATATAGTCAGAAGGTTCCTTTCTCTAGAGCCCTGACCTAGCTCGTAGCTCGGACCCTGTTCCCGATACCGGTGGGCAACTATTTTTTTATATTTTTAAATGAAGTTTTTTATTGAAATATTTAAGAATAAAATTTATATGTATCTTAATGAATAAACGGAATAATAATAATAATTTATTTTTTTCAAAACATAATATAAAACCTTAAAATTATAATTTTAAGGTTTGGTTCTACAATAATTAATTGTAGAACATTATTGAGTTGCACTTTACTAGATAGTTTTGTTTCCCAAATTAAAAACCCTGGTAATATGGATTACAAAAAAAAATTCAATTTTGTTAAAATCAATATTAAAAACTCAAATGACATCACAAGTAAAGATAAAAATTAAAACTAAAATTCATTTATGCTATGACATACTATGTCTGTGACTATAGCTATGTGATATCTTGCAGATGATTTCTTCTCAAATTTCAAAACGAGATATATCGTAGGACCTTTATGCCCGTAGAATGTCTCTTATGAAATTATTATTATTAATGATGTTTAAGTACGAGGTTTTTCGTATACTATAGGTGCTTCTATACTACTATAGTTGTATAAAATGTTGACCGTGAAAGCTGATATACGGCAGCTCGAAGATTGTTTGTTTGCAGTTAGATGCCGATTGGCATAGGTAACATTGTTCAAGGCATATTGCCAAAAATTTTACATTGCAACCTTTGGGTTTATCATACCCATACAGCGGGCAAAATCCTGCGTACGTATACAATATAATAATGCCTTCAGGGCGTTATTGAGGTTTCCACCGCATTGTAACGCGTCAAGTATGTTGCGTCAAATTTGGTTCAATTGTTTCAAAGACGTATTTCGTACTATGACTTCCCGTTCCGGTCAGAAAATAAAGAAGTCAAAGTTAGTCCTTGTAAAATCGTGTGTGTGTATTTTTTCGACAGTGAAAGTCCTATCAAAATCGTTTCAGCTCTTTCGGAGATATCCGCACAGGAGTACAAGCATTGAATTTTATGTATACAGAAGATAGTGGAGTGGAATTATAATAGTATATAGGGTGACTGGCAATTAGTGAACGATACTTAAACACGTGATTGTAGTTATGATAACAAACAACTTTTACTATGGGACCAAAACTGAAATCACGAAAAAAATCTGCAAAGTACGTTTACGTGTACATTTATGTTCACCTAACTGGTCAAAATGTACTTAACTTGGCAGATTTTCTTTAATGTAACAATATTTACTTAAAATTAAAACTCAATTTTTTGTCTAAACTATTGGACTGATTTCGTTCATTTTCTGCATATCGTTAGTAAACGCTAAAACACACATGTGATTTCATTTATTGCCCATGTGTCGTATATATACTGTATAAATATAGAGAAATTTTGTTCAAAAAGGGGATGGAAGCCATGAATATAAAACAATGTTAAACTCCTCACGTAAACTCGACACAATGACATACAGTATTTTCTGCTCGCATCACCCTACTTTTCACGCTGTGACGTCGTGTGATTGCTATAAATTATCAAGAAATTAATATTCACGGCAGAGTAGCTACAAAATCGTGCTCGTGGACAATTTTAACGTAAGTAACTGGTAAAAAAAAATTAAGAGTGTATTAGGCAGTAATGGCACAGATTAAGCTATAAATACATTTTGCTTTATAGAGAGAAGTATGGCTTAATTGATATAAAGTAGTGCATGACTGCGATCCCGCCAGATGGTAAGCAGTGATGCAATCGTTGATGGAGAGGCGCACTAGTTTATTAAGAGCCTACTCACTCTAGCCTAAAAAATAAAATAAACATATAAATTATTTTCGGAATTGAAGACCGCATCTTGATAAATTACCGATACTGATACCGATATTTTGATAAAATTAACACATTATAGTAGAGGATTTCGCTACGGCAGCTACGCACGTAGCAGTAGTATGCTACGCGCCCGCTACGAAACGCTACACGCAATTTCTTGCAAGAGATATTGCAACTCTTTTTCATAAAATGTTTAAAACAAGACCTTTTGCTGTCTTACATAGCTGCGACAATGCTTTAGTTATCATTCTAGCAAAGCTCTTTTTTAAAATCTAAAACGGTTCTTTCAACAAGGATGGGTCGATGTTTTAATTAAATAAAACAAGCTATATGTGAGATATTAAAGAAATTATTTTTTTATTTGAAAGGCCCATTTATGCCATTATTTATTAAATATGACATCGTTTAAATGTATTTTAATTATTAAGGCCAGAACCCTAATCTGACTTCCATTCAAACAACTATCAACAATTTATGATTAATAATCAATAAGTTAATATTCACTCTAAGCTCACTATGCGTGCACCAAATAAATTTTGCCCACAATTTACTGAACCACAAATTCATCTGCAACATCAGTCGCTTTGAGTCCCACAGAGAATCGCCAACGGCCACCAATATATAGAATTTCCGACACATTCAGAATACACTATTTTATGTAAGGTACATATAAGAGTAAAATAGAAAAGTACAGAAGGCTCTGTACAATTATATATATATATATATATAGATATAAAAGAGTGTCCATGGAGTTTCTTGCACGTTCTTCTCAATAGAGATCTACGCTTTGGAACGTGCAATTTAGCTTCATTTTTTTTTTTGAAAATTCAAAAGTGCCTAATTGGTCTATTTTAAATAAACGCTTCTGATTTCTGAGTAAAAACAGGTGCACGCACTCAAAAACACGTTAAAAAGTGCAGTTGCATTCTACCGATAATAAAGTATCTAGATTTTTTTTATAGAAGAGGATCAATGGATCATCACTCAGTTCCTTTGTACCATAGAACCTAAAGAATTAAATAAACCAGTTGTGGTCCAGTGGCCCTCTTTTACAAAGAAATTTTGATACACTTTAGCATTAGTAGAGTGCAACTGCACTTTTGACCCCTGACCGTACGGGGTCAAAAGTCATCCGTCTGTATCGGAGGACGACCTCAAACGATAGTCGTGAGTGAGCTTGCACTAGCTCTGAAAATGAAGCGTGCTGTGTTCCTTTTTTGCTTTGCGTTCCAATACTCCGGGTTTTTCTTTCAGAAGCGAACCCATGGCCCCAGCGGGCTTTGACCCTGCTGGGCCCTTAAGGTTTTGTTGACATCTCCATGAGGTACGCGTGGAACACTACGCGCCATTGACGACCCGGGCTCGGTCTGGACAATTACCAGACGGCCGGATGGCGAGCTACCCTTTGCACGCCTTCCGCGAGCTCACGCCTACGGTGGCTGGAAATCGCTGTAGCTACGGGAAGCGTGTATGTGTGCGTGCGATGTGGTTTGTTGTACTAAGCTGATTTTCTGTATCATTCTATCGTATGTTGTAAAGTACGAGTAAACCTGCATATTGTTTACATATACATTTTGTTTATAAAGCCCTCGATACAGACCATATTTACTGGGAGTATCAGCAGTAGGTAAATGGAAATAGTGTCCGGAAGGATATCAGGGGATTTTAATGTTTTGTCCATGTGGAATCGGCTCATGAAATACAGCTAGAAAAATATATGAGATAAAGGAGAAAATTACTGTACATAACATTACAGTATATTAACTTTGGGACATACGAGAAAAAAAAATGTTTAAACCAATTTTAAAAAAGAATAACGGTTTATCAATAATATGTATGTATTTAGAAATATATAAGTATGTTTATCAGTTGTCTAGTACTCATAACACAATTTCTGCTTAGCTTGGGACTAAACGGCGTTGTGTGTGATAGTTGTGAATTTAAAAAATGGTGCCGTATGTACAAAATCCTAGGGCAGTAATATATTAATTGAATCAGTATAATTTATTACCATACTAGCCACTGCTAGCGTCTTTGTCCGTGTGATGGTAGCAAATTATTCCAAGAGAACATAATTTCTGTTATAAAAATATCCTAGATAGGTACTTTTTACAAGCTTTCTATTAGCTTGCACTGTATGTAACTATGAATGTTCGGCTCAAATCTTGCACCTCAATTTTGAAGCAGATATCTTCAACCGATTGAGCTGAAATTTTACATGCATGTGTAAATCGGGTGACAATGCAACATTATGATGACATGAAGCTGATCTGATGATGGAGCTGGAAGGTAGCCATAGGAACTCAGCAATAAAACAATACAATCCCATCGAGTTTGGGCTCGCTTGATTAGTATTGACGCGTACTTTGATCCTGTATGATAGCCAGGGTCTGATGATGGAGCCGGAAGGTGATCAAAGGAACTCCGCAGTTTAACGATACAACGCCATCGAATTTGGGCTCGTTTGATTTGTATTGACTAGTACTTTCATCCTATATGGTAACCAAGGTCTGATGATGGAGCTGGAAGGTGGTCACAGGAACTCCGCACTTAAACGACAAAACCCCATCGAATTTGGGCTCGTTTAGTTTGTATTGACGAGTACTTTCATCCTATATGGTAGCCAGGGTCTGATGATGGAGCCGGAAGGTGGTCATAGGAACTCCGCAGTTAAACGATACGACCCTATCGAGTTTGAGCTCGTTTGATTAGTATTGACGAGTACTTCGATCATGTATGGTAGCCAGGGTCTGATGATGGAGTTGGAAGGTGGTCATAGGAACTCCGCAGTTAAACGATACAAGCCCATCGAATTTGGGCTCGTTTGATTCGTATTGATGAGTACTTTCATCCTATATGGTAGCCAGGGTCTGATGATGGGGCTGGCAGGTTGCCATAGGAACTCCGCAATAAAACGATATAAACCCATCGACTTTAGACTCATTTGATTTGTAATGACGATTACTTGGATCCTATATTGTAACTAGGGTATGATGATGGGGCTGGATCGTGGTCATTGGAACTCCGCAGTTAAACGACACAACCCCATCGAATTTGGGCTCGTTTGATTTTTATTGACAAGTGCTTGGATCCTATATGGTAACCAGGTTCTGATGATGGAGCTGGAAGATTACTATAGGAACTTCGTAAGAAATCGACTCAATCCCATCGAGTTTGAGCTCATTTGATTTGTATTGATGAGTACTGGGATTTTTTATGGTAATCAGGGTCTGATGATGGAGCTGGAACGTGGTCCTAGGAACTCTGCAGTTAAACGACACAAGCCCATCGAATTTGGGCTCGTTTGATTTGTATTGACGATTCCTTGGATCCTATATGGTAATCAGGTTCTGACGATGGAGCTGGAAGGTTACCATAGGAACTTCGTAAGAAATCGACACAATCGCATCGAGTTTGGGCTCATTTGATTTTCATTGATGAGTACTTGGATCTTTTATGGTAACCAGGGTCTGATGATGGAGCTGGAAGGTTGCCATAAGAACTCCGCAATTACAAGATATAACCCCATCGACTATAGGCTCATTTGATTTTTAATGACGAGTACTTGGAGCTTATATGGTAACCAGGGTATGATGATGGGGCTGGATCGTGGTCATTGGAACTCCGCAGTTAAACGACACAACCCTCTCGTCTTTGGTCTCGTTAGATTTGTAATGGCAAGTACTTTGATTTGTACTTGGATCAATATGGCAGTCGGGATCTGATGATGGAGCTGGAAGGTGGCCATAGGAGTTCCGCAATAAAACGACTCAATCCCATCAAATTTCGGATCGAATAAAATAAGTTCTAACCGGTCATAAGCGACTTGTACTCGCGCACGGAGGGTTCCGTACAAATTTACATAAGTAAATAGCTAGTTAGTTTTAACACACTCCTACAAAATAGGTACCTACCAATTGAAAGAGCTTGCAGAGAGTAACTTGAAAAATAAAGTGACATTACTCTAAATCCAATATTCTCCTTTTTCTCAGTCATACTCTTGGTGGACTAGTCTGGTCATGGATCGTCTGGTAGGTTGGTTGCGGCTTTTGCGAGACTTCTCTATCTCTCTCTATTCATGACACTTCGTTTACATTCAATGAGAGAACACTTCGAAGATGATTTAGTGAGGTCTGTCCATCTGATAGGCGATTGGCCGCGAGAATGTAGGCCCTCTACTCTTCCCTGTACCACTAAACGTTCCAAAGAGCTTTCATTGCGTATGATATATCCAAACTTTTTAAAAATTCGCTGTTGCACAATCGACGAAAGTTTTTGTTTTGATGCAAAGCTCTTTAAGAATGGAAACGTTAGTGCATTGAGCAGTCTGTTTTATTACAAGCTTTCTATTAGCTTGCACTGTATGTAACTATGAATGTTCGGCTCAAATCTTGCACCTCAATTTTGAAGCAGATATCTTCAACCGATTGAGCTGAAATTTTACATGCATGTGTAAATCGGGTGACAATGCAACATTATGATGACATGAAGCTGATCTGATGATGGAGCTGGAAGGTAGCCATAGGAACTCAGCAATAAAACAATACAATCCCATCGAGTTTGGGCTCGCTTGATTAGTATTGACGCGTACTTTGATCCTGTATGATAGCCAGGGTCTGATGATGGAGCCGGAAGGTGATCAAAGGAACTCCGCAGTTTAACGATACAACGCCATCGAATTTGGGCTCGTTTGATTTGTATTGACTAGTACTTTCATCCTATATGGTAACCAAGGTCTGATGATGGAGCTGGAAGGTGGTCACAGGAACTCCGCACTTAAACGACAAAACCCCATCGAATTTGGGCTCGTTTAGTTTGTATTGACGAGTACTTTCATCCTATATGGTAGCCAGGGTCTGATGATGGAGCCGGAAGGTGGTCATAGGAACTCCGCAGTTAAACGATACGACCCTATCGAGTTTGAGCTCGTTTGATTAGTATTGACGAGTACTTCGATCATGTATGGTAGCCAGGGTCTGATGATGGAGTTGGAAGGTGGTCATAGGAACTCCGCAGTTAAACGATACAAGCCCATCGAATTTGGGCTCGTTTGATTCGTATTGATGAGTACTTTCATCCTATATGGTAGCCAGGGTCTGATGATGGGGCTGGCAGGTTGCCATAGGAACTCCGCAATAAAACGATATAAACCCATCGACTTTAGACTCATTTGATTTGTAATGACGATTACTTGGATCCTATATTGTAACTAGGGTATGATGATGGGGCTGGATCGTGGTCATTGGAACTCCGCAGTTAAACGACACAACCCCATCGAATTTGGGCTCGTTTGATTTTTATTGACAAGTGCTTGGATCCTATATGGTAACCAGGTTCTGATGATGGAGCTGGAAGATTACTATAGGAACTTCGTAAGAAATCGACTCAATCCCATCGAGTTTGAGCTCATTTGATTTGTATTGATGAGTACTGGGATTTTTTATGGTAATCAGGGTCTGATGATGGAGCTGGAACGTGGTCCTAGGAACTCTGCAGTTAAACGACACAAGCCCATCGAATTTGGGCTCGTTTGATTTGTATTGACGATTCCTTGGATCCTATATGGTAATCAGGTTCTGACGATGGAGCTGGAAGGTTACCATAGGAACTTCGTAAGAAATCGACACAATCGCATCGAGTTTGGGCTCATTTGATTTTCATTGATGAGTACTTGGATCTTTTATGGTAACCAGGGTCTGATGATGGAGCTGGAAGGTTGCCATAAGAACTCCGCAATTACAAGATATAACCCCATCGACTATAGGCTCATTTGATTTTTAATGACGAGTACTTGGAGCTTATATGGTAACCAGGGTATGATGATGGGGCTGGATCGTGGTCATTGGAACTCCGCAGTTAAACGACACAACCCTCTCGTCTTTGGTCTCGTTAGATTTGTAATGGCAAGTACTTTGATTTGTACTTGGATCAATATGGCAGTCGGGATCTGATGATGGAGCTGGAAGGTGGCCATAGGAGTTCCGCAATAAAACGACTCAATCCCATCAAATTTCGGATCGAATAAAATAAGTTCTAACCGGTCATAAGCGACTTGTACTCGCGCACGGAGGGTTCCGTACAAATTTACATAAGTAAATAGCTAGTTAGTTTTAACACACTCCTACAAAATAGGTACCTACCAATTGAAAGAGCTTGCAGAGAGTAACTTGAAAAATAAAGTGACATTACTCTAAATCCAATATTCTCCTTTTTCTCAGTCATACTCTTGGTGGACTAGTCTGGTCATGGATCGTCTGGTAGGTTGGTTGCGGCTTTTGCGAGACTTCTCTATCTCTCTCTATTCATGACACTTCGTTTACATTCAATGAGAGAACACTTCGAAGATGATTTAGTGAGGTCTGTCCATCTGATAGGCGATTGGCCGCGAGAATGTAGGCCCTCTACTCTTCCCTGTACCACTAAACGTTCCAAAGAGCTTTCATTGCGTATGATATATCCAAACTTTTTAAAAATTCGCTGTTGCACAATCGACGAAAGTTTTTGTTTTGATGCAAAGCTCTTTAAGAATGGAAACGTTAGTGCATTGAGCAGTCTGTTTTATCCTCAGTAGACGCCAGCGTCACATTTCAAGAGCGTCAATCTTTTTACGGTGCGTGAATCTTCTCCACATTTCCCAGTATTTGTGATTGTGGATCCGAGGTAGATAAACTCTGGACAACTTCGCAATTAGCTATTTCATGGAAGTTACGTTGATTGTTAGTCTTACGATCCACCACCATCATTTTTGTTTCATAAATCCAACCTTGTAGACTTCTCAAGTGCCTTCTGTAAAGCAGTAATGCTAGCAAAAGAGGAGGCCGACCGCATCAGGCAACGGCGCTCACGCCGCAGCCGTCGCCGTGATTCCGATCCCCATTTCCTGCCACCGTAGGTGCGGGCTTGTGGACGGCGGGCAATGGGTAGCTGGCCGTCTGTCCGGTAATAGACCGAACCAAGCCCAAGGACGGGGGATGTCATTGGATGATTTTACCTACCATAAAAAAAAACCTGGCAGACATCTACAGATAGCAGACTAAGTTTCATAGGCTTTCCTGTAATATAGGTTACAAATGAAAGGATTTGCTGAGAATAAAATTGTGATTTAAATAAGGTATAACTAAAAAGTAAAAAATAAATTACAAATAAAAAAACTTTTTAAAAACAAGCTTTCAATTAAATGGGCTAAAAAGAAGAAAATAAACTTTTCCTTTATAACTTTTACTATCAATTTATAACGGCATTACACGATTTATATGATATAAAAGCTTGTCGCGAGATTTAACTGTGTAAATACACAGCTAAATAACTTCATTCATTAAATAAGTTAAATAACTTCATCTATTGATTTTAATACTTTCAAAATCTCGCGACAAGCTTTTATATCATATAAATCGTGTAAATGCCGTTATAAATTGATAGTAAAAGTTATAAAGGAAAAGTTTATTTTCTTCTTTTTAGCCCATTTAATTGAAAGCTTGTTTTTAAAAAGTTTTTTTATTTGTAATTTATTCAGAATATGGTCTACCTGAATACCAAATTTTATAGAAATCTGTTAGATCGTGAAGAAGTAACATTTTGTATGTTTTTTCACATTAGTTACAATCACTTAAAAAAATACTTTTATAATATTAGTTCGTTTGTTTGCAATTTGTATACTTTTTTAGATCGACGAGGCTTCATATTGTATTTGACCTCTCAGATACAAGTGTAGCGAATTCGATACACCTCGATAAAAGCCTTATTTTTATGTAATAAGTTTTAAATTAGCTTGTATGAGGTGTACTATAGTACATTGGTGCCTAAGAGGTTAAAGTATTATAAATTGCCACGAGATCCCATAGTCACCTAGCTCCACCTGTTATTTCCATAGCCAGTTACATAAAAACGAGGCTATGGGCCATATATGGGCTAGTACTGCAATAGGCTATCTGATAATTTTGGACTCGGTGGAAAGACGTACGAAGAGGTACCTCTATGGTTCAGACTAAGCGTTTTACCTCATTATTTATACAGAGTACATCAAAGGACTGGAACAATTTGCAAGTGTTTTCAAGGTTAAAGTGAATGGGTTCGTAATAAACTAGTGTGCCTCAGTATCAACAAGAATCTCAGTCAAGCACTAGTTACTCGATCAAGGTTTCAACCGAAACTTTTTAGTTTAAAAAAAAAAGGTCACGGTCCCTATTGGAACAACTGACGATGTTAAATGAAACACAAAGCTCTATATAAAACAGGGAAGCTCAAGTCATAATAACAGCGTTGTTGGTCAAGCTTCAAAGATTTCTAAAGCACCTAACATGAACACAGGCAGCAAATTGTTTTAGAGCGCCGTTTTGTTTGCGCAACACTCGAGCTATCTCGAGCTATCTAGGAGCGTGCTCAGAGAGGTTATACTCGAGCTCACAGCTCAGATATTGCTTTATTTTTACAACTACAAATACCAGGATTTTCTGTTAAACGTTTTAATATCCTGTCGTCTATGAGATTTCTTTCAATAGAACTACATGCTCTAAATCGTCTTTTGTGCTGCCCTTTGTTCTCTAGGTCGCCATTTTCTTTTCTGTTTCAGAGTGCATTTAATACCTTGGTTCATTCTTGACATAACACATATTTATTTTAAGATTTTTATAAGAATAGTGCGGTAAGCTTACTTTTCAAGTGGTGCAAAATTAACTATTATCTTATTCTACAGAAAATAATTTTATACTTTATTTATGATAAATAATAATATAAATCCTATTTTTGACTGAATTTCGGTTACGGTGGTCAATCTCAATAAAGATTAGATAAGTACCCACGCAGGAGATATTACAGTGCACACGCGACGACTGATGATCAAATCCAATACGAACACAAAGAGATCAGTCGCAAGACAGCTTTACATGCTTTCCAAAGTACGAAGTGTCACACCACCAGCCTCTAAATTTGGGGCTGTTACTGACTAATTCCTAATGGAAAAGCCCATACCACTTTTTACCCGACCCAGGAAGCAAACACCTACGCTCAGAAGTCGCGCTTATTACCACAAAACTAACTAAAGTGGTTTACGCTTTGTTGTTAATAACGTAGTCCATATCGGTAATAACAAGATTTCAAAATATTTGGTATTTTAACACCCGTATTTATAAACAAGTAAAACTAATTACTTGAGTAAAAGTAACTACTTAAGTAACAATTTGTGTTCTATAGTTAAGAAAAATAGAAATTTTGAATGAAGATTTCTTACTTCAAGTAATGACTTAATAAGAAATTACATAGCAACAAGTAATTACTTCTGTATTCTTTACGGGTGTAACACCCGTATTTATAAAGAAGTAAAACTAAATACTTGAGTAAAAGTAACTACTATTTGTGTTCTATAATAAAATTAAGAAAAATTTTAATTTTGAACGCAGATTTCAAACGTCAAGTAATGACGTAGTAAGATTTTACTTAGTAACAAGTAAATACATCTTTGTAAATACGGGTGTAAGACTACGAGTAAGTGCTTACAAATCCCAATTTCTTGTTTCGGTGCCTATACTAAAAGTTAATCATTATTAGAGATCTCCTCAACTAGAAAGATTCAATAATTTTCATGTACAAAATAATATAATGTACCCACTGTTACTAATTAAACCTCCCCAAGCATAATAGCCAATCTCGTCCTACATTTTTATTGAGTTAATGGAAAACGAAGCTCTTGCTGAAGGAACTAATCTTCAACAAAAGTAAAACGGTTATTAAAAAATCTGTTCAACAAGCCAAGATTGATACGATAAGGTAAATTTCCTTTAAAATGTTTACAAAGACTGTTATCTTTTGATGTGATCGTTAGAGAATTTGAGTGACGAATGAGGGGTTTGTGGCCATTATGTTTTCGGTTCAGCTGCATAAAGCATATTGTGCTGTACATCATTCATCTTCAGGACTTCTCAAATGTTACAATAGCTGTTTTGATCCTCATTTTACTAATTGCCTTCAACACATCACTCCTGCAACGTACACAGCTGAACATGAAACTTTAAATTGCGTTGTCTCTGCAAGATTAGGCTGTGAATAGCAAACGGACGGATATGAAGTTAAACTTATACAAGTGTCGCGTTCTATCGTAATATTTGAAACAAAACTGAATACAGCAAAACATTCTGTAGCAAAGCGGAGAATCAACATTCATATCGGAGTGCCCGCAGATTACACCGCCGATGTCGGACGCGTCTTACAAATGTTTTAGAAAGGCCTTTTTTCAAATGTTTTGCCTTTTTTACAAGCTTTCTATTAGCTTGCACTGTATGTAACTATGTATGTTCGGCTCAAATCTTGCAACTCAATTTTGAAGCAGATATCTTCAACCGATTGAGCTGAAATTTTATATACATGTGTAAATCGGGTGACAATGCAACATTATGATGACATGGAGCTGATCTGATGATGGAGCTGGAAGGTAGCCATAGGAACTCAGCAATAAAATTATACAACCCCATCGAGTTTGGGCTCGCTTGATTAGTATTGACGAGTACTTTGATCCTGTAAGGTAGCCAGGGTCTGATGATGGAGCCGGAAGGTGATCATAAGAACTCCGCAGTTAAACGATACAACCCCATCGAATTTGGGCTCGTTTTATTCATATTGACGAGTACTTTCATCCTATATGGTAACCAAGGTCTGATGATAGAGCTGGAAGGTGGTCACAGGAACTCCGCACTTAAACGACACAACCCCATCGAATTTGGGCTCGTTTAGTTTGTATTGACGAGTACTTTCATTCTTTATAGTAGCCAGGGTCTGATGATGGAGCCGAAAGGTGGTCATAGGAACTCCGAAGTTAAACGACACGACCCCATCGAATTTGGGCTCGTTTGATTCATATTGACGAGTACTTTCATACTATATGGTAACCAAAGTCTGATGATGGAGCTGGAAGGTGGTCACAGGAACTCCGCACTTAAACGACACAACCCCATCGAATTTGGGCTCGTTTACTGTGTATTGACGAGTACTTTCATTCTGTATAGTAGCCAGGGTCTGATGATGGAGCCGAAAGGTGGTCATGGGAACTCCGAAGTTAAACGACAGGACCCCATCGAGTTTGAGCTCGTTTGATTAGTATTGACGAGTACTTTGATCATTTATGGTAGCCAGATTCTGATGATGAAGCTGGAACGTGTTTATAGGAACTCCGCAGTTAAACGACACAACCCCATTGAATTTGGGCTCGTTTGATTTGTATTGACGACTGCTTGGATCCTATATGGTAACCAGGTTCTGATGATGGAGCTGGAGGGTTACCATAGGAACTCCGCAATTAAATGATATAACCCCATCGACTTTAGGCTCATTTGATTTTTAATGACGAGTACTTGGATCTTATATGGTAAGCAGGGTATGATGATGTAGCTGGATCGTAGTCATTGGAACTCCGCAGTTAAACGACACAACCCCATCGAATTTGGGCTCGTTTAGTTTGTATTGACGAGTACTTTCATTATATATAGTAGCCAGGGTCTGATGATGGAGCTGGAAGGTTGCCATAGGAACTCCGCAATTAAACGATATAATCCCATCGACTTTAGGCTCATTTGATTTGTAATGACGAGTACTTTGATTTGTACTTTGATCAATATGGCAGTCGGGATCTGATGATGGAGCTGGAAGGTAGCCATAGGATTTCCGCAATAAAACGACACAATCCCATCGCGTTTCGGATCGAATAAAATAAGTTCTAACGGGTCATAAGCAACTTGGACTCGAGCACGGAGGGTTCCGTACAAATTTACATCTGAAAGGGCTTGCAGAAAGTAACTTGAAAAATAAAGTGACATTACTCTAAATCCAATATTCTCTTTTTTCTCAGTCATACTCTTGGTGGAGTGGTAGTGGTCATGGATCGTCTGGTTGGTTGGTTGCGGCTTTTGCGAGACTTCTCCATCTCTCTCTATTCATGGCACTTCGTGTACATTCAATGAGGAAACACTTCGAAGATGAGATGATGACGATGATTTAGTGAGGTCTGTCCATCTGGTAGGCGATTGGTCACGAGAACGTAGGCCCTCTACTCTTCCCTGTACCACTAAACGTTCCAAACAGCTATCATTGCGTATGATATATCCAAACATCTTAAAAATTCGCTGTTGCGCAATCGACGTAAGTTTTTGTTTTGATGCAAAGCTCTTTAAGAATGGAAACGTTAGTGCGTGGAGCAGTCTGTTCTTCAGTAGACGCCTCCAGCGTCACATTTCAAGTGCGTCAATTTTTTTACGGTGCTTGAGTCTTCTCCGCATTTCCCAGTATTTGTGATTGTGCATCCCAGTTATATAAAACCTGGACAATTGGCTATTTCATGTAAGTTAGGTTGATTGTTAGTCTTACGATCAACCTGGTTCACCTTCATAACCATCATTTTGGTTTCATAAATTCAACCTGGTAGACTTCTCAGGTGGTCGCCTCCTTCTGCGAAGCAGTAATGCTAGCAAAGGAGGAGGCCGACCGCATCAGGCAACGGCGCTCACGCCGCAGCTACCGCCGTAATTCCGATCCCGATTTCCTGCCACCGTAGGCGTGGGCTTGCGGACGGCGGGCAATGGATAGCTCGCTGTCCGTCCGGTAACAGACCGAACCAAGCCCAAGGGCAGGGGATGTCATTGGATGATTTTACCTACCATAAAAAAAATTAAATAAAAAATACCCGGCAGACTTCTAAAGATAGCAGACTAAGTTCCTTATGCTTTCCTATAATATGGGTAAGAAATGAAAGGATTTGCTGAGATTACAAATGTGATTTAAATAAGGTATAACTAAAAAGTAAAAAATAAATTACAAATAAAAAAACTTTTTTAAAAACAAGCTTTCAATTAAATGGGCTAAAAAGAAGAAAATAAACTTTTCCTTTATAACTTTTACTATCAATTTATAACGGCATTACACAATTTATAATAATATGATATAAAAGCTTGTCGCGAGATTTAACTGTGTAAATACACAGCTAAATAACTTCATTAATTAAATAAGTTAACTAACTTCATCTATTCATTTTAATATTTTCAAAATCTCGCGACAAGCTTTTGTATCATATTAATTGTGTAATGCCGTTATAAATTGATAGTAAAAGTTATAAAGGAAAAGTTTATTTTCTTCTTTTTAGCCCATTTAATTGAAAGCTTGTTTTTAAAAAAGTTTTTTTATTTGTAATTTATTTCATTTTTGTTACATGCGCAAAACTATGCTAAGCTTTTATACTATTGTGCAGTAACAAGATCTGATGGATGTATATCAAAGGGCATGTTAGATAGTAACATAATTTTATGCAATTTCAGCATCATCAGTCATTTATCCTGCATTTGAGATCAAGTTCAGAATATGATGTAGTCCCGTGCTGGGCGCCAATATCCTCTTAATGGCGCCCAGCTGAGACTTAAAATTGAAAATGGATTTTCTACTCTATTTAGTTCCTTTGACAGGACAGTAAACCTATGTAAGTATAAGTGCAGGATATTTTCTGTACTTTTGAATTTTCATATCAGGTAATCTCTCAGTGAGCAGCACATTTGTGCATTTTTACGAAACGTAATATTATCTGTATTCCCTATTTTCCGTAATGTTCTCTTACTGTTCACGGCTAATGCTAAACGGCTATTGACCTCTGAGTCGCATTTATAAATCAGCATTAAAACTACCTAATTCCAAAAACAAAGCCTACAAATTCCATTTAAAAGTCCTTTTTTTACTTATTACGGGTAATTTATTTAAAAAAAGGAAAAGAGACTGCAAACCATCGTGGCTCGGTTGACATTTAACTCTACGATAAATTTGCTTACCCAAGTATTAACCTAATTAAATCGGGTGACCCATTGTACCCGCAGTGCACTCAACGGTTTCCAATTTTTTGGACCCGAGCCAAAGTCAGTTTACCCGATCGTAATAACTTTAAAAGTACCTTCAAATAAATATTTTCAATATTTTTGCCGCTATGTATTTGCTTCTTTAACTTAATGGTTGAGCAATATTGCTTCTGTATTCTACGAATAAATATGGGATGTGCAGTTTTGGTAATTTTGATCAAAATATTACTAAAACCTAAGCATAATAATTATTATAGTTTGGATCATTCACTAGTTTAGGCTCGTTTAGTAGTCGCTTTTAGAAGCGACGTCAATTTCTTTTAACTTTTTTTATCTTTCCAATGAAAGGTAGTTGTGAAACCCACGTTCTTAATGAAATGCTAGTTCGTTAGTAAAATAATGCTGTCATTATTTTTAGTATATGTGAAATCTGAATATAGTTTGTTCAGAATCAGTAAATGAATCAATTCTAATCATTTTTATACCACGTTATATTTTTCCCAAAAATATTTAAAAAGGGTCACACCACCCACCCTACGTACAACACAGGTCATGGCAGGTTATAGCGGGTACCAGGCGCCAGCGCGCAGCTGGTTGCTAGAGCAAAACAAGCCATCAGTCGCCTGGATGGCCTGTGCGGACAACCAAGAACAGAACAAGATTATAACTTTGTGATTTTTCATGATACGGGTTTGAAATTTTTTACATAGATTCTTTACATAAAAATTCTAGACACGAATTTCAGGTTCCGCATATACTAAAAATAAGGTTGTATATCGAAACGACTGATTAAAATGTATTTTTAAATACAAAAAGGAATATTTTGTTTTACAAATTTTCAATATTAAAAACAGAATTTATACAATTTATTAAATAGTGTTTTTTTTTTTATAAAATGTATTTCATATTTTAATTTGTATAGGTACTACGGAACTAACAACGTACGATGCAGTGTCAATTTTGTAATACAAACAATGTATTTATCAGGTAAATAATTTTAAATTCAATGAATAAGTTTTTACAATCAATCTGTTTATGAAAATGTATCTGGTTGGTTTGACTTTAAGTGGAAAAAATTTACTCAGTGTGAACATCAAACAAACAACAGCCAATAATGTCCACTGTTGGATATAGGCCTCGCTAAAGATGTTTTGTTGACCAGCACCTTATAAAATCAACCATAAGAAGATACAGCCGCCTTGTTTATTATAGATAAGTGTAGCGGTACTTTTTTATGGCAGTTGTCAATACAACCTAAATAACTTGCCCTAAAATGAAGTTAAAATGGCCTCATAATCCTATAAAAGCAACCCATCAAGTTCATAAACCGGGTCCCCATAACGACGGGTTATAAACCCCAATCCATATCTCACATCACAACACTCAATATAACCTTATAAAAATCCAGGAAGTGTTCGTTTTGACGTTTCCACAGGCCATGAAAAAGTGGATTGGTGCTATCAATATCCATCATGCGGCAACTAAATTAAATTGCCGTTACGTCCGAAGCAAAATCCCCCGAGGCCGCCTCTGTCATCCCCCTGTCTCTACAACGGATCTTTTTTATTAAAACTGCAAAAACGGACAGTCGCAAACAAGGGTTAAGTACGAAATGATGGCTTTATGCGCGATGGTTCCAGTACTGTTACTCCGGATTAGGTCCCAAAGCGTCAAATATTGACTTTTACCGCCACTTATTGGTACCTTCAATGGGAAATAGGGTCGTAATGGTCACGGATTTTGGGACAAGTTAAATACATTTTGGTGTTAAAGTAAAATGTGTTCTGTAGCTCTGTTGTTAAGATACAAGTCGTTTGAATTTTGTTAGGTGTATACAAAAAAGGGTTTAATCGACCTGAAAGTAGCTAAAGAAAAAATATTTTCTTAGGCTTTAACAGTGCAGGTAAATGTTTGCTCGATTTACCTACTATGTTCGAAATTGACAAATTACGACTAGAAAAAATCCAAAAAGTTATAAAATAAAGACACTTTCAATTGTGCAAACTGCGGAATCACAATCACTCATCACCTTGATTTCCACAGTTGGATATAGTCCTCCCCAAGTGTCGCCAGAACTTACGGTCCTGTGCGTCACGCATCCACTGGATTTCCGTGACCCTCACCATTGGTCCACCTTGTGGGAGGCCTCCCATTATACTAACACTATAAAGGTGAAAGCATGTGTTTGTGTTTGTTACTCCGTAGTTTTTTAGTCAGTAAGAGTCTGACACTATTTCCCGCCCCACCCAAGGGCGGGATTTGTCATTGGATAATTTTACCTACCATAAAAAAAACAACATGCTCAAGTGGTTGAACGGATTCGGATGAAATCTAAAACAAGGATAGACCATGTTCTGGAATAACACATTGAAGACTAAACTTGTTATCCCAGGAATATGTTCCTTTGGGATAATTTCCTACTTTCACCCGAGTGAACCCACAGGCAAAAGCTAGTTCATAATCAAAATCGCTGCTATGACACTCCTGACCCTAAAACGAATTCGATGACACGCCATTTGTCCGCTTCGGTTCACTGCAGATAGATTTGATGGGATTAGACTCAGTTCCACATTTACTGCTGTCGCATCTGGTTAGTTCGGGATTCGATCTGTTATATGCAAGAGATTTTGTGGATATTTTTTTTCTTTTACTATGTAACTAAACAGGATCGAAAACCAATTTTAGGGTTTTTATTTATACCTCGCACGTTTTTATTTGGTTAGTTGTTGAACAAATTGTTTTTTTTTTTTGGGACAGCAAAAATGTATTGAGGTAGGGCTGAAAAGTTTCCAGCTTCAACGAGAAAATACTCGTAATCGTCAATAAAGTTAGTGTAATATAGTTGTGCATTTTTTGACAGTTACTCACCAAAGTTCTAGTTATTTTAGACAGTCGTTTGAATGAGTCGGTACAGAGATGAGATGCAGAATAATAAAATCCTCTTTCAACAACACAATACAATACACACACAGCATATCTCACACCTCTTTGGTTGCCATCGCGAAAATATGCGGATTACGGTTTGAACTGCTTGATCATCACCTTGCTCACTAGATCTAGCCCCAAGTGACGTCTTCTTCTTTCTTTATCTAAAAACTGAGACACAGAATTGAACAGAGATTTTCGTCAAATGAGGTTACAAGCACCTTTGTGAACAATTATTTTGCAGAGAAAAACGCCGTCTACTATTTGGACGTATTAGAGAGATGTCGTCATTGCTGAGAAAAGTGTGTAAAGTTACAAGGAGACAATGGAGAAAAAACAATAGGTAATGTGTAAGAAAAAATGCCTTCTTTTGATAGGTCGGAAACTTTTCAGCCCACCTGTGTATTAGTCTCGGTTTCAAAAAATATTATTATCCTTACGATACGGTATTCACGTTCCGTATCAATATTTCCATCATAATATTATACTTCCATATGTTACACCAGTTAAAGTAAATTACACATTTGGAATGTTTAGTTGTTGCATCTTTTAAAATCTTGGATCTTGGTCTGTTGTCTTATTCTCGATATTAACAGAATTACTGAAATGTAATCAAAATCAAAAGTATTTATTCAAATAAACCATTTACATGCACGTTTGAATAGTCAAAATTTCAGTAAATTAAAAAAGTGAAATTGCGTGTTCCAAAGCGTAGATCTATCTCTATGGAGAAGAACGCGCAAGAAACTCAATGGACAACTCTATTAAATCATATTATTATGAGTTACATAATTATAATTTTGGGTACAAATCCTGGTTCACTTCCGTATTTATGTTTATAAACAAAACAAGTGGACCGATCTACAATAATTCTATTCAAAGGTGGCAAGACACAAGTAATAAATACACCGATACACACCCCTGAAAACCATTAACCTCCTTTCTGCATAGCAAGTTGGGCAAAAATAAAATTTACAACCCCATTAAACGGAGTATGCTAAACATACACGGGTATGTGTAGTAATTCTTATTTTTAATGGCTATTTCGAAGCTTTACGCAATGTATACACGGAATAAGTGTATGCAAATTCACTCTCTTTAAGTTGATTTGCAATTGGAACATTGGAATCATTTATTGGACGAAAAGTTTGAGCTAAAAGTGCTACATTAAGACTGCTGGTACATCAAACTACCATTATATGTTTAAATTAACAAAAATAATTTTCCAAATGAACAACATCAACATAACAACACAACATAAACATAACAACAACATATTCAACAATAACAAAAACAGTAACAACATAATCTACCAGATTTGAAAACTGACTTAAATTGAGGTTAATATCAGTCCATCTATTAGGTAGCCATTTTTTGGCACGCCATAATTTAGCGGTAAGTCCCCTATTTGAGTAGTGATTGAAAAGACAACACTGCGTCCTCACCTTCCCATGACGCAGGTTCTCACTTGACATGGTGTGGTAAGTTCGAGAGGTTCCAGCACCGTATTCGTGCGAAAGAAACATCAGTAAGGTGTCATTATTGTGTGGACCGTCCGGAGGACACAGTGAAGCATACGGAAGAGGTGTGCCCCGCCTGGGCAAAGCACCGCCGTGTCCCCGTAGGGGCGATCGGCGGCAACGACGTCTTACACCGGGCCTTGGTACAGGCGTGGCATGATCCGGAGCGAGGAGAAATGGCGGGCGGTCGCCTCCATCTGCGAAGCAGTGATACTAGCAAAGGAGGTGGCTGCAAGCGCGAGGGAACGACCTTCACGGCCTAGCCTTCTGATTGCGATCCCGATTTCTAGGCGTAGGCTTGCGAACGGCGTACAATGGGTAGCACGCCATCCGGATCGAGCCCAAGTCGTTGACGGCGCATAGTGTGCCTCATCAGCTAGGTTTCCAAGCATCACCACAATAGTGGTCCTCCGCGTTTGACAAAGTCCCTTACACGTTACGCCTTTCGATATTTGGTATGTACTTCAAAACTTATTTTAAGGTCAACCCAATATCACTTCATCCAGCTCATTACTGTCTACTTGAAACATGTTTCTAAAACAATTAAGTGAAAAACAATTCTTCGATTTTGCATTTTTCGATCTTTTAGTTTTTTGATCTTTTAGTATTTTTGTTAAAGATCTCTGTTTTAGCAAAGCTTTAGGTTTGTTTAACCTAATTTTTTCAAAACGGGTAAAGGTCGTGGTGACACAGATATTAGGCCATTTCTTCCGATTATGGCGTCGACTTGGCATAAAAATTAGAATGCTAATCGGGAAGGTCGATTGTGGAGCCGATTGCCCTAAGTACTCCAAACATGATTAAGGATCTGGTATACTATAGTTTTCTTTTTAAAAATTTCCCCTTTCAAAAATGCGCAACATAAATTCTTATAAAAACTGAATACGTTTTTTCTCTTAAACCGTTAGGAAAATCGATTAAAACTTTTAATAAATGCATTAAACTGAGATTGGGAAGATCTAAGCAAATTCAAATAGCTTATGTCAGAGATTTCTTTTCCAGAGATTTTTTATCGTTTGTTTTTATTCTATAAATTTTTATTACGTTGCGATGAGAATGAGTTTAGAGTTATATTAGAGTTCTAACGTCTTCTTTTGAAATTGTTTCATGGATGTCTTATCAAGTTTTCAGTAACTCAACAGTTTGCTATAACTGGTTTTTTAAATATAAATATAGTTATGCTCCTAATAAAATTTATTACTATGAATTAATATCGTCAAAAAATCTCCTTGAGTACTCTCAAGGATATTTTATAATATACATAAATGTATGTACGAACTTAGGCGGACTCTCTGTGTTTTTTTTTGGTGACATTTTTGCAATATTATAATATTAATTTGTTATTTGTTTTGACAATGGAATTTGTTTTTCGAAATTTAATTAATTGTCAGGACAATATTTTTTTGATCCATCGAACATTATAACGCTTTTTATAATTTTTGGTTTTGTGAAATAAATAATAAAACAAATTAATAGCAATACTAATAAGTGAAAATTAGCAGGAATGGTTAAAATACCATCATAAATGAAACTTAAATAGTCCTCATCGATCCGACACTTGGAAAAAAAAAATACTCAGGGTCAAAGGTCACAAAACGAGTTTTTCTTGAGTTTCAACAATACGGTTAGTTTTATCATAAAACAATGTAAACAAAAATAATATACACATAATTATCTACAAACGTTTCTAAAGACTTTTTTTCCTTACACCCACCGTTTTCGAGATAATAATGATTCAAAAAGTTGAAAGAGGTAATCTTCATAATATGCACACAATTTCACGCCATCTTTAAAGTAGTTTTTTTTTATGGTATGTAAAATCATCCAATGACAAATGGCGGAGCGGGAAGTAGTGTCAGACTCTTACTGACTAAAAACCTACCCCGTTCCTTCGTTGCCTATCGTGCCGGGGCCGGGTATTCCTTTCGGAAGCTGACCCATGACCCCAGCAGGCATCTTTAAGGTAGTGTGGATACTAAGCCCGTTTTTAGTATTCCGTACCTCAAAAGAAGAAAACGGAAAACTTATAAGATCAATTTGTTGTCCATCTGTCTGTGTGTTTGTATGTCTGTCTGTCTATCCGTTTGTCTTTCTTGTCTGTCTTTCAAGAGCCTTTATCTCGGGAACGCATGGAGGTACCGAGTTGAAATTAAAACCATATACTCAGGTTTGCAGTCTTTTGAAGCTGTGAAAACGTCTTTTTGTGACGTTTAAAAGCAAAGCGTTTAGAACCAACAATATCTAATATCTAACACACCTGTGTTTGTAACCTATAATAATATTTAAAAATAAATAAATGTGAATCAGAATCTATTCCTTTAGTCTCATAGTCCGATGGAACGAAAACCTACGCGACTGGAGAGTAGTCAGATCCAAGACCAACGGCTTGACGTGCTTTCCTAAATTTTAGTATAGGCTAACAGTACAGGATAAATATTACACTCTAATACATCGACAGTACAGTTTGTAGAGCAGTGGTGACCCGAGTGGTAAATAATAATAATAAATCGTTTATTATCGCCTGCATCTTGGCCCATAGATACATACCTTACAAGCTACCATAGATAAAGTAAATACAATTTATAGTTAGTAAATAAGACTTAGAACTATGTTAGTAATACTTCACATTGCACTAGGTTCATTTCGTGCTGTTCTGTGGCACCTGTCCGCAGAAGCGACGGAACACCACACCTTGCGGCCAAAAGTCTTCGTTCAATACGAGGGGCAGAAAAGTGTGTAAAGGCCCTGACTTACGAGTTGTAGGTCGCAGGTTCAAACCCAGCCAAACGCTAACTTTGTGTAATTTATTACATCACCTCTCAAAAACGGTGAAGGAAAATATTGTGAGGAAACCGGCATGTCCTAGATCCAAAAATTCAAAGACATGTGACATTCACCCACTGGGCCCGCGTGGTGGATTATGGCCCATTCCCTCTCCTAGAGAGGAGGCCTGAGTCCCAGCAGTGGGAACATTATAAGGCTGATGCTACAGTTTTGTAAGGAAAAAGTTTCATCGCCTTTAAAGCCGAAATTAACATTTCAATGCCCTTTTATAGTCCACTTATTTAAATAGAAAATGTTTCTGTAACAGTATTCTGTAGGGATGCATTGGCAATCCACGTGAGAGTCGTATGAGCGATGGATACAGACAGTGCACTAAAACCAACTTTGTAACGTTCTCGCAAACTTATTTATTAGTCTTTACGACCTTTCCCTCTTATGAGTCGGTTGGATAACTGAAACACTCACAATGTGGTCCCTGAAGAGTAAAATATAAAAATATACCGTCATTTTCTTTCATCATCGGTGGTGGTTACTTAGTGGTCCGACCTTGAGGGGCTTGTAAAGGTTAATACAAAAAAGACTGCTCTAGACGTAGGGTAATATACTTTTCAATACACTTGCTCAGAAAGTGGCTCTTATTGCACTACACTTAGGTACATAATGGCACCTGTTACCAAACTGTGAAATTTTGATTACCATTACGCACTAGTGCTGTAATGTAGCTGTAACTTTTTTGTTCAACCTCTTTGTTCGCAAATCAAATTTTGAATACGAAAAAAAATCATGTTAGGTTATTGCGTTCGTTCAATAGTATAGGTAAATTAGTGTCATACTTACTTATTTCATGCAATTTCGGCCATTTTAACTTATAAAAACGATTTATTTAATAACTATACATATAATATATAAATCGTTCGTTCAAATAAAAATTATTTTTTCTTTGTGGTTTATGGTCGCCTTTTTAAGCGCCATTTTACGCCATTTTAAAATGCGTGCGGTTTTTGGTGTGATTTTTTCGAGTGAAGTTCATTGTGTATATTAATTAAATTAAATCAAATACTACAAAAACATTAGAAAATGTTACATCCTATTGTTACTAAAATTGACATTACCGTGAAATCTTTTCACGCAAGAAAACAAACAATGACTAGGCAATTGATCAAAAGACTATGTACCCATAGCCTTCATCTATGCGTCAATTAAAAAAAATATTGATCTGTGCCTATGAATTTTACCGCCATATTATGAATTTTTTTCCTAGTTTTGCTGTTGTAATAATAGTTAGCTAAATTATATTTCTTCACAAGTGTATTGAAAAACGTCGTATGATACACGTGAGTAATGTATGGTTACCGTTCTTGACTCTCTTAAGACCCTCGCCAAGGCTCGGGTCTTAATACCGCCTCGTCGGTAACCATGTATCATAATCATTACACACTTGTATCATAATGTACTATTTATACACCGTTAAATTTTGGTCGTTTTAATCCCGCGGAGGGTCGATGCATGTATCGATACATGAATTGCTATCGATTTGTAAGGAGAAAATTGAAAATAAAGTACTTATTTTGAACTCGAATTAATTTACGCCTGTACGAAATTTATTTCTTTAAGTAAACGTCAGCTGAGCGAGGCCAATGAACTGTAAGTAGTTAGTACGCAACGACCGACAACTATCTACAAGGTCATTGGCTCGTTTACTTAAAGAAATTAATTTCGTATATGCATATATTAATTCGAGTTTTTGAAAAAAAGTACTTAATTTTTTAATTTTTCTCTACAAATCCATAGTATTTCATGTACTGAATCGAGACTCCGCGGGATTAAAACGACTAAAATTTAACGGTGTATACTTATGTACGAGCTTGTATATTTGCATGGCTATTTCTTTTACAAGTATTTTAACAAATTTTAATGAGGTATGATACGATTGATTTTGACAGCTAAAGTTACATAGGCAGGCCAATTTAGACGGTGCGAGTTTCTCGTCGTAGTTTCAATCCCGCGGAGGGTTGATTAGGTACATGAAACACTAACGATTTTTAAAGAAAAAATTAAAAAACAAAGTACTTTCTTTTTAAACTCGAATTAATTTATGCATGTACGAAATTAATTTATTTAAGTAAAAGTCAGCTGAGTGAGGCCAATGAACAGTAGGTAGTTAGTACGCAACGACCGACAACTACCTACAAGGTCATTGAATCGTTAACTTAAAAAAAATTATTTCGTACATGCTTACCTATATTACCTCGACTTTTAGAAAACAAGTACTTTATTTTTTAATTTTATCTTCACAAATCGATAGTGTTTCATGTATCGAATCGACTTTCCACGGGATTAAAACGACCTAAATTTAACGGTGTAGAAAAAGTTTTAGCCATAATAACGTTCACCTTAATTTTATTAAATAGTTCACATACTTCGACCTAAATTCAGCCATTGATATAATGTTTTTCAATTCAGGATTCAGCAGACCTTTATTTCAGCTTAACACCTTGATCAGTATTAGGCCACCAAAGGCATATTTCCTCGTTTTATACGATCATGTATTTCCATATTCTGGTCGTAACCTTGAACCCCCTAGTTTACGACAGGGTTCTACACATACATATATATGAATGTATGTATGTATGTACATACGTAGGTACGCATGTAGGTATTTTTATGAGCCATCGTGCTCATTCGGTTTTATTGGTTTCAGACGGGACAATATTTATTATTAAATGGTTTTTTATGAACTTTGGTAAGTTTGGATAACGCCATCTTGTCCATTTTCTTATCGAATATTTTGTTAATAGGTATCGATTTATCATTTATGTTTGCTTCCCTTCAAGCGTTATCCTTGAAAAAAAATAGTTCAGCAAACAGCACATAACACGATCGCAGTCAAGCACTGCTTTACATTAATTTAAAAAAGTTGCCACACAAATATTATAAAGAAAAAGTTTGTGAGTGTGTGTGTGCATGTTTGTTAGTATTTCACGGTCGAACGGCTGAACGGATTTAGATGAAATTTGGCACACGGGTAGACTGTAATAGCTTAGAGGATATTTTAGTCTCGATAGTATGTTCCCTTGGGAAAATTGCTGGCAACGGTTATTTAAAAATAAATGTTAAAGTACTCGTCTATTTTCTGACTTAATATACAAGTGTAGCTTCTAAATTCTGCTCTATATTTATAGGAAAATCTTTACTATAAATCCGTCCAATAATATTATTATCTGCCCCTTTATACTTCAAAGAGACCGAACTCAATATTTTAATTATTTATTTACAACATTTCCATTTTGTTACTACTAAATTTGTTGTATCAAAGTGGTTTGCAAACAATTCCGCCACTAATTTTACGTAATCAAATTCTGTTTTGCACAAAGTCCTTGTTAATTTTAATCTAAACTGAAGATTAAATATATTTTACAGTATTAATTGCTATTAACTTCGAGATTTTGGACTAAAGTACTTTTGAGTGAGAAAACATCGTGAGGAAACCGGCATGTCATAGAACCAAAAATTCGAAGACGTGACATCCACCAATCCGCACTGGGCCCGCGTGGTGGATTACGGCCCATTCCCTCTCCAAGAAAGGAGGCTTGAGTCCCAGAAGTAGCAACATTATATGGCTGATACTATGCTCTGCTAGTGTTGTCCTTGCAAGAGCCCCTCTCTTGCAAGGACAAAACTAATTGTAGTATTTTCAATAAAACTTATAATTCCAAGTCAATCCAAAGATATATCTAACACTTCATAAGAATTCCTATACCATATAACCTATCAGTAGTTCCCAAAGTTTGATGGATCACGACTCACCTAAAAAAAGTACCGAGTCCGGGACTCGTCTCATGATTTTCATGATAGAAAGAGGGAGCAGAACTGTATCAATAAAGAACTGCTTAAACAAGCAAAAAAAAGTCGGTTGCGATTCGTAGTTAAAATTAAATACAAGGAATGGTATTTTTAATGAGAAAGATGCATTTGTTTCCTATTTGTTGTCAATATAACCTAAGATTCAACTTCAATTTTTGTTGGGTACTTTCAATCGCCATTAGACTTATTAAAATACGTACAATTCTATTCAGCACTAAGTAATAAAGCCGAAAATCCCACTTATCATAATGTATGTAAGGTAAGTAGAGCAGTGGTGGCCGAGTGGTAACGGCCCTGACTTACAAGTTGTAGGTCGCGGGTTCAAACCCAACCAAGCGCATTACTTTGTGTAATTTATTTCATCACCACAGCTCTCAAAAACGGTGAAAGAAAACATCGTGAGGAAACCGGCCAGTCCTAGAACAAAAAAATTCGAAGACATGTTTTTTATGGTAGGTAAAATCACCCAATGACAAAAGAAATTTGACATCCACCAATCCGCACCGGGCCCGCGTGATGTCCACCACGCGGCCTTACGGGCACTACGCGCACTTACGGCCTATTCCCTCTCCTGGAGAGGAGGCCTGAGACCCAGTAGTGGGAATATTATAAGGCTGCTGCAATGCAACGCAAGTACTGAAAGGAATATGGACTTCAATTGCTTCATGCTTCTGCGCGATTACCACTTGACATAGTCGGTAGCTCAACCGTAAAGATCCCACCACATAAACGGTCGCCATCCACCAATGGGTCGCGACCCACCCCTTGAACGCTGATTGTACATACATTTGTACAACTTCAATTACCTTGAAAAGCGCTAATGTCAAACTGTACACATGGGTGTACGAAATTTATTCGGCAGAAAAAAGGCCGCCTGGAGGACACGGTGGAGCATATGGTAGAGGTGTACTTCACTTGGCAAGACCACCCTCGTGTCCACGTGGGAGCGATCGGCGGCACCGATCTCTTGCGCCGGGCCTTGATACAGGCCATGGTCCGAAGCGAGGAGAAATGGCAGGCGGTCGCCTCATTGTGGAGGTGGCACGTCGTGAGATGTCATTTGATTTTACCACCTAAAAAAATAACATCTAAAACGAAAATGCAATTTTTTATGTTTGTCTGTCTGTTTGTGTGTTTATTCAGGCTAATTTCGACTAACTTTAAATTTTCAGTTTTCGGATTTATTCCTCTATCTATAAGACCTTGTTCCAACCCAAATTTTAGGTTATTAGGTCAACAGGACGTACCGTATGAATTTTGTTGGCCTAGAAAGTAAATATAAACCGCAATATCTTTTTTTTCTCCGTTAACTTAGTAGTTTGATTTTTTCACAGTTTCAAAGTACCGTAGGTGTAAGTATATTATGGTATTAATTTCAACTCAGTACCTCCATGCGTTCTCGAGATAAAGTGTCTTGACAGACAGGCAGATGGACAGACGAAAAACAAAATGATCCTATACGAGTTCGGAGCCCTAAAAACTAGTAAGTATTTTCCAACGTGTGTGGAAACAGATGAAACTATTCTCGAACAAATCTTGCACTCAAAATGCATAGTGGACTAAATATTCGTCGCTTCCCGGTACGACTTCACAAATTCCGTTTCGTTCCACACGAGTAAAAACTTTCTGTGTAACTCCACCTAGAGCATATTTTAAAAATGCTCTCAAAGGATAAAAAATTGTAATGGAAACTTTTCTTTAGAAAGCTAGGTTTTGAGTGGTTTTGATTTAAATGTTGAACTAATGAGGTTGCATATAGTACGTGAAAAACCGGTTCTAGGAAAGAGTTTTTGTTTTGGGGATTCCGTACACGGTGGGTGGTCCGTCTGTCCGGCCATCTGTTAACGAGCTTTACGTCAGAAACGGTAAGGTACAGGATCCAAATTTTCACAGAATATGTATTTCTGTTGCCGCTACAAGAAATAATAAAATTAAAATAAAGATATAGGGGTTTAATACAAGTTATTTTACCGGTGTGTTTTGTAAAATTTTCATAATTTGTAGTATGGACCCCTTCGAGTAGTAACCTGGAGTCCTGGAACATAAGACAAAGAAGCAAGACAAGTATGGTAGTAGTCAGTAAATGCCTGATACGCTCTCCCGCTCCACCCTAGAGCGAGAGATTATTTTCCACCTTAAAAAAAACTTCGTGTGCAAGTCCGAGTCGCACTTGGACAGTTTTTTTTTTGGGTATTACAGGTCTTCTGACTGGAAACCAGCACCAGGCATTGCGCTGGAATCACAATTGGTACTTTTAGTTCGATAAACATACACCTTTGACATTCTCAAATAGAGGATCACCATCATCATCATAGGCGAAAGATGTCTACGGCTGGACAAAAGCCTCATCCAAGCGTAGCCACATTTTCATATCCATTGTACTCTAATAACCCAAACCTGATTAATAATAAAAGCAGACAGATGATACTTTTAATGAAAACCACTACAAACAACTGGTAAACTGATATTAAAACACTTTTTTATTATAAAAACATTCATGAAAACTTTGCTTGTAAAAAAAGGATTCGATGAAAAACACCAACCCTAATTTTTACCCCCAAATTATAATAATGGAATCAATGCAATGATTTGATATCTTTATGCAATAAGGATTTATTTTATAAATCATGTTTTAAAGTATATATTCTTGATTGCATTAATACTTAAAAAGGCGTCTATAGTCTGCATAAGTGTTATTATTTGAAGACTGAATTGTGACTTGGTGTGTCCTAAGCGCAGGCTTGCGGACGGTGACGTGCAATGGGTAGCACGCTGTCCGATCGTCCGGTAACCGACCGGACCGAGCACAAGTCGTCGACGGCGCGTACTGTTCCCGCGCGCCTCAAGGAGCTGTCAGCAGACCGTAGAGGCCCAGCCTGCTAGCTGCAGGCAGGCAGGGTCGATGCCTGCTGGGGTCTTGGGTCAGCTTCCGAAAGGAATACCCGGCCCCGGCACGATAGACAACGAAGGAACGGGGTAGGTTTTTAGTCAGTAAGAGTCTGAAACTACTTCCCGCTCCGTCCAAGGGCGGGATTTGTCATTGGATGATTTTACCTACCATAAAAAACCTAATATTTATTTAACGAAGACCTAATAATGTTTTCCTTTCCACTTCGTCTATAATTTCCACTTACACCAAATCGCGAAGCTCAAAAATGGCACACCGCCGAAACCCTTTGAGAATTGAGGTCTAAGTACGTTTTAATTATGTGAAACCCAATACCGCTCTCACACGTTGCCCTAGCAACCTTATTTACAACAACTATTAGTATCAATTAGCGTATATATATTTCACTGGTTTATTAAATCCATCCTCTGGTAACCATTGTTTCATCAATTTGGAGGTATTCGTATGAGGTATTGCCTAATTGGATGTGAGAGAGGGAATTAGGCTATTGTTCGGAATGAAGTTAGTTCATGTGTATTGTTTTACGGTCCTATTTTCTTCTATTTATGAATCTATATTCACTGTTAAATTTTGATCGTTTTAATCCCTTGGAAGGTCGATTCGGTACATGAAACACTATCGATTTGTAAAGATAAAATGAAAAAATAAAGTACATTTCTTTAAGTAAAGGAGTCAATGTCCTTATAGGTAGTTGTTGGTCATTGCGCACTAACTACCTACAGGTCATTGGCCTCGCTCAGCTGACGTTTATTCAAAGAAATTAATTTCGTACATGCGTAAATTAATTCGAGTTTAAAAAAAAATCGATCCTCCACGGGATTAAAACGATCGTAATTTAACGGTGTATAAACTTTTGACAAAAAAAAAACATCCGACTTCAAATTAAAAAAAAGTACAAAATAATTTTAATTTCGGAAGTTGGTTTTTCTATAATAGTTTGGTCTCTTCGTTAACACCGACTTCCGAAATTAAAGTGATTTTGCATTATTTTGTGTTGTTTTTTACACTGAAATCGGTTATATTTTTTTTTGTAAAAAGTTTTTTATTTCACAATTTTTAGTCGAATTTTCAGCCAAACCTTAAATACTTTCCTCTATTCGGTTCCATCGTCAAATTATTATGACAATTCTAATAATAATACCAAACACGACTAGGATACATTGATTAGTTACAGAATTCCTGTACCTACTTTCCAGCTTCATCATCACATCAGTTCTATGTAATTGGCTTTGTACACATCCTGGAAGGTATAGGTGGTTGTGTAGGATGGACAGTAAAGGTGAAGCATACCCTATAAAGGTTTTTTTTTGTTATAAACTAGTGCTTGACTGCGATCACACCTTTTTTTATGGTAGGTAAAATCATCCAAAGCGGGAAGTAGTGTCAGACCCTTACTGACTAAAAACCTACCCCGTTCCTTCGTTGCCTATAGTGCCGGGGCTGAGCCTTCCTCTCAGAAAGCGATCCCACCTGATGGTAAGCAGTTTTAGGAGTCTCGATGGTGTGTGAAGAGTCACCACAGGGTCGCCATCCGCTATTCTTCTTCGGGGCTAGGTGCAATGGCGATGACCATGGTGAACTTGAGGGTCTGGCGGTACCGTCTTTCAGCATCGCTTCAAACTCATCTTTAGCTATTTTTAATTTGTCTGGGGCTAAGCGGCGTGGTGTACATGAAACTGGTGGTCCAGGTGTAGTCTGTATATGGTGGACTGTGTTGTGTGTTGATGTACGGTGTGTGCCGTGTGGCCGAGTAATGTCAGGGTATTCCCGTAGTATGTTATGGTATGTGGTGTCACCTATAATTACCTTAACCGAGGAAATAATATCTGACGAACGTGTAGGTGAAGCCGGGGTCGCGAGGCTTGTATAGTTATCTATAAGGCGCTGGTTCCTGCAATCAACAACAATATTATAAAATGACAGAAAATCCACGCCTATTATCGCCTTCGTGACGTCGGCTACAATAAATTGCCAAGTAAAGTCGCGGCGCAACCCCAAGTTTAAAGTTAAACTAATATAACCGTATGTTTTTATACGTGTACCGTTTGCCGCACACAGTTGGTAATCCGAGTTCTCACGCCGTCTTGGTAATGCCGATCGAGGGTAAACACAAAGGTCGCTGCCGGTGTCGACCAAAAATTGCGTCTTCGTTCGTCGATCGGTCACGAATAAGCGACCAGAGCTCGGACAATCATTGGTCGCCATTACTGATTGCCCTTTTCGTTTCCCGCTTGCTTGAAATCGCATGGCTTGATACACTTCCGTGCGCGTTCCCCAAACCTGTGATGATACCAACAATGTGGAAATCTGCTGTGGCTCGACTGCGATCTCGAAGAACTGGAACGATGACGTGAGCGGCCGCGCGATCGGTCTCGCGGTCGCGACATCCGCTCGATTTTTGCCGTCAATATTTCTACCTGCCTGGTCAGTGCCGCTATTTCAGGATGTACGCTGGTCGAGGTTGTTGCTTTGGCGATGGCGGATGTTGACGCTACCTGCGGTCCGACGACGTCATTGATGCGATCTGCTAGCTCCGCTAATTCTTCCATGCCGGCCTTAGACTGCGAGGCGATGATGGCCTGCGTCCCGCTTGGTAGTCGGCTCGTCCAGATGGTGCGAAGAAATTCCTCTGGGACGCCTGGTCCGGCGAGGTCTAGGAGGTGGCGGTAAAACTGAGATGGTTTTCGATCCCCGAGTTCTTCGTGCATAAGCAATTGTTTGACTTGCTTCTCACGCGACGCTGACATTCGTTTTATGAGTTCTGTCTTGAGCTTGTCATATTTGTTAGTGGCTGGTGGGTTTTCGATAATTTCCTGCACCTCGGAAGCATATTGTGGGTCCAGGTGTCCTGTGACGTAGTAAAATTTGGTATCGTCTGCTCTTATATTGGACAGTGCAAATTGCGCCTCCATTTGCGAGAACCATAATGATGGTTTTTCTGGGTAGAATGGCGGTATGCGCACACCCACACGAAATGTTTCTTGACACCTCTCGCTGCCGTCTTGGTCTGCCGCGGCCACTTTGCTGGTCCCTTTGTCTGTCATCCTCGCGTTCCTTATCGGGGTCACCAATTTAGGAGTCTCGATGGTGTGTGAAGAGTGAAGTAGCAAGGATAGATAAAGCAAAGTCCACAGTGAACAGGAAGAAAGTTTATTGCACAGGTTACAGTTCACAATCACACTAAGAGTCCCACTAAGTCGAGAAAGAAGGAGTGGTTGGAAGATGGAAAGACAGACAAGCAAAAGCAAGAGAACTGATAAGAAAAACTACGCGCGGCGAAAGCTGACTTTCGGGTACCGTCAGTATCGATTCCGTGAGCGTACTGGCTTTCGTCGCGCGCGCTGTGTGTGAGCACAACGCAGCGACCGTGCCGTCTCGCTCGCGCAACCGGTTCGCTGACGTAGCCGGCCCGCTCGGCGCTCACACAATGGGCGCGTCATCGCGGCTGATAACAAACTATCTACTAATAATTAAATAAATTTGTCTTTGTCGTTTTGTGGTAAATGTACATATATAAATATTTGATTTGTTTTTTTTTTTTTACATTTTTATTATATGTAGGTCGCTACACAGTGAAACAATCGTTGATAATGAGGCACACAAGTTTATAGTTTATAGAGATATAGTTTATAGAGCCTATTCACTCTAGCCTTGAAGACACCCAAATTATAATCGGATGGGAAGACCGCAGAGGCACATTGTTCCAGTCCTTCGATGTACGGTATAAACAACGAGGCGAAACGCCTAGTCCGGATTCAAAAAGATTATTAACACTGGCACTGTGTTTAAAATAGATTGAGGAAACCCCATTTAACCAGATGATTGGACAAACATCAAGTTGAATCCGCGGTCAGTTAAGCGATTTCAAGGATATCAATTATATATATAGTTCCACACACACCTCAAGGAGTTGTCAGCAAACCGTAGGGGCCCAGCAGGATCGAAGACTATTGGGGACAAAGATCGATTTCTGAAAGATTCGGCCTCGGTATGAAAGGCAACGAAGGAACCGGTGTGGGTTTTTAATCAGTAAAAGTCTAACACTATCTCCCGCACTGACCAAGGGCGCGTAGATGTCATTGGATAATATTTCCACCCAAAAAAATACAGCCCTGAAAGTTCTACTTCATAATTCTGATCTCCTGGTGGCAGACTTTGGCGTTCTTTATTTCAGACTAAGGGGTTATATACGAGTATCTTAATGAGAGTATTTTCTGCAGAACTAAAATAAATTAGTGAGGTTACTAAAATAAACTACTTTGCCCTCTAATGAGAGCTAGTAGGGCACGGTAGAATTATTCATTTTCGCTCTCTACCCTTCAACTGCAAACTCCCACTATTATTTTCCTATGACCCTTATCGCAAAGGTCACCGTAAAACTTTCGAACATATAAATTTGAACTCTATGGATCATTAAACAGTAGATAAATTTATGTGTAATAGAAATCGAATTCCCATTAAATTGTCTTTGTAAAAAGTTGTGTTCACGCTGACGTGAACTTTCGCCTTTGCTCTCGAGGCTTTTGGCTTCTTTTGTGAGAAAATATACGGATCAATGATTACTACGTCACCGTGTTATTGTAAGGTTAAACATTTAATTATGACTCACCAAAGAGATTAAAGAGATACAATAGAGCGGACATCAGAAGAAATGTCTTAGAAAAACTGTCATCCTATGTCAACTTATTAATGAAGATTTCTAACATCAAGTAATGACTCAATAAAAAGATTACTTAGCAACAAGTAATAACTTCTTTATAAATACGGGTGTTACCATACTTGTCTGTTTCAGAAAAACTAAAATTCGACACAGTTATCATGACAACGGAAAAATCTCTTGATTTATGTCAACCAAAAATAACAAGTTGACAAACGCTCAGATTGTTTGGTTTAGAGATTAGTACCTATAAGCGGTTTACTGGGGCCAAAGGTTATGCGAGAGTGTCACCACGGGCTCCGGGACAAAGGCGAGGAATGGAAAGGTAGGTTTTTAGTCAGTAAAAGTCTGACACTATTTCCCGCCCCACCCAAGGGCGGGATTTGTCATTGGATAAAACCTACAAAAAAAAAAAAACCTATAAGCGGTTACGGTTAATATCGGCTTACTTTTGGCTACATTATAAATACTGAAACATTTAATTAATACCTTTTTTATATAATAAGAAATATACCGCATAAACCAGTTTAAAAAGTATGTCGGTAAAGTTTCAGCCATGTTTCAGCAGATAAAACAATTTAGCAAAGCA
This sequence comes from Leucania comma, assembly GCA_958295575.1. Lineage (NCBI taxonomy): Eukaryota > Metazoa > Arthropoda > Insecta > Lepidoptera > Noctuidae > Leucania > Leucania comma. The sequence continues at coordinate 4,369,363 of OY282475.1, forward strand.
AACAGCCTACTCGTAATAAGTAATTATATGATGAAAGATTCGGCTATAGCATAGTTATTCGCTTACGGGATGGTTCGGAAAAAATACTGCGGTAGTGAAATTCAAAGACCAAATGAAAGAATATAGGAGAGGTTTCATCATCATCATCATCATCAGCCTTTTAATGTTCCCACTGCTGGGACACAGGCCTCCTTTCTTAGAGAGGCAATGGACCGTAATTCAGCACGTGAGCCCAGTGCGGATTGGTTGGTTGCAGGTGGTTGGTGGGAGAGGTTTAGTCCGTTCAAATCTGACATTTTCTCTCCTTCAATAAGACCAAAAAAAAAAAATGTCTTCGCATTTGTTGCAGTCTGGACACATTCCACTAAACAACTTTGCTTACCTTATACAAAACACTAACTCCTTACTGTGAGGTGTGTAGGAAAAAGGAAGACGTACAGTATGTGTTGGTGGAATTAGGGCAATACAAAGACAAGAGAAACATTCTTTTATACTCGTTGAAGTTGTCCGCAATGGATGTAGGAGTTTTTAATGGCATCTTACACAAAACTCAATTGTAGTGCAGCGAAAGTTTTGTATTCTTTTATAGATCTAGGTCGAATTATTTTTATGTAACTTAACTGTGCTGCATTTTTTTTTTTTGGTCAATCGTCCAATGACCAAACCAAACCTGAAATCGCGAAAAAAATCAGCCAAGTTCAGCCAGCAGCTTTTTTTTACGATTTCAGGTTTGATCCCATAGTAAAAGTTGCTTGTTATCATAACTACGGTCACGTGTTTAAGTATCGTTCACTAATTACCAGTCACGAGAAGCTTCCTAACTCATCGTCTACCGGCATTTTTTTTGTTAGTAATAAAATTTTGAACAAATGCTCCAACGGCCCAATTAGGATCTACAGGCCATGGTCAATGGGCTACCAGATATTCAAGAGCAAATTCACTTTCTAGCACAAAAATCACAGTTATTTAATAGTTCCGCTAACTAACTAAGAGTTTCTACTTTCAAGACTTGAGCCAAAAATTAACATAGCAACTGTGTTCTGGCTTTACGCCACTCTTAAGTTTTTTTTATTCTTAATTGGATCCGCGGTTGTTTCGTGTATAAAAACGAAATGAAGCTCGGCTTATTTAATTTCTGTGACATTATCTAGTTATATTATCTGCGAAAACAATTACATAATTTGAGCCTTATTACAATTTGATCTATCTGTCGTGAATACTTACAATAATTTTGTTGAAATGGGGATATATTACAGAAATACTTTACACCTACCTATTTTTATCTTTTTGGTATAAAATATAAATTTACCTTTTAACACCTAAACGTTTTATGGAGCTCTCTAAGATCAATGTCTAGAGCTTTTCTCTTTTAGCTTTAAGCGCATTTGTGGAGCGTAAGTTATTCCAGTGCCTTGCCATCAATTCATCTATCTTTACTTTCAGGATAAAAAATAACATCCTAAAGGGGAGACCAGATGGTTGTAAACCTACGTCCCAACAAGGTGACCTTGCTAGTTTCAATCCGTGTAGACGGTGGTTTTAAACCATGACCTTCAACGCCCTTGGTTGGGAGGCGCGTTTCCCAACCTTTGTAAAACATGACCTACAACGTCCTTGGTTGGGAGACGCGTGTTCCCAACCACAGTGACTGATTTGCTTACGGTCCAACCAAGGTTGGAACGCGAACGTGTTGGCGCGTGATTTACATCCATGTAGCTGCAACACAAACAAACACACAAAACGAGCTCCAACCAATGTGTTCTTCGTTGGAACGATTTTTGGAGTTCTAATGGCTGTCATATGCACCGTGTCTTAGAAATCGAAACATAAAAGTATACTATTAATCTAATGCATTATTCTGGATCCATCAATGGTAGAATTTGTCTGACTCACGGTGTATAATATTATTACAAGTAACAACATAATTTATTTTTCTGATCTATTTTTTCGACGAATACAGAATGTTGTGAGTTACTCCATCCTGTATTCTTAGAAAATTTTCGTAGGGACACCCTCTGTCTAACCTCTCGTTAGACAGAGGGTGTCCCTAAGAAAATTTTCGGTTCATACGGACTTTGGTATAGTAGGTCACCTAGATAATACAAATATGGACGAGAATTTATTATAAAGAAAGACAAACAAGAATTTGTAAGAATAATTTAGAGGGTAAGTCTGTGATCCACGTTTGACATGACTTTTATAAAAAACTCCAAAACATCTGACATACCCTTGAGACTGTCATATTCACGGAAACAATTTCAGCTGTCATTTTCTTTATGAGTTTATGTCACAAACAGAATCAGCGGATAATGGGCACTTTTGTATGGACTCCGTACTCGATTTTGTATCAAATTGTGGCATATGTCATTTTAAAGGTAATAGCTTTATTTTAATCATGTCTCACTAACAGCCATTTATGCGCAGGGAGTTATTATCATATTTTATTTTTTATTTTTGTGGTATATTATGAATGTACGTATGTTGATCATGTTTCTATTTTAGTTCTAGTAGTTTTATATCAGTTGGTCAGTTTACCTTTATATATATATAGAAGAAGGCTATTTTTTTTTTGTAGCTTAATGGGTTAAAATCTCGACTAACATCAACATACATTGATTTTTTTACATCCTACTAAAATGAGTCATAATTATTTCTCAGCACGGGTATGGCTGATCACCAACATTTTAGCCGAAAAACGTCCACTGCTGGAGATAGGCCTCCCCCAAGCGTCGCAATATTCGCATCTATAGGTTCCCGCGATCCTCATCAAGTCTTCGGTCAACCAAGTCTAATGGAGGCCTTCCAATGCTGCCGCACGAGAACTGTTTTTCCCCATCTGTCATCTGTTCTGCGAGTAATATGCCCTGCCCACTGCCACTTAAGTTTGAAGTGTATGACTATCATCATCATCATCATCAGCCTTTTAATGTTCCCACTGCTGGGACACAGGCCTCCTCTCTAAGAGAGGGAATGGGCCGTAATCCACCACGCAGGCCCAGTGCGGGTTGGTATGACTATTGGTGTCGTATAATACAATTTTTCTTTAATGATGACCGTGTAAATGGTACGAGTACTTTTTGATGGATCAATCAAGTGCTAACAGTGCCTCAATTATAAATGGTTTTTTTACAGGAGAGCTTTATTATTTCAATAACAACCTCCTTAAGACCGCCAATATCATTGATTAATGGTCGTACCACCAAACACTACCACCACTTAAAATACAGTACTGGATACAAAATGCCCATTCTCTTTTTAATAAAACACAAATCAAGAAAGGAGGACGTTTATTTTTAGCCACTGTCTGTAAGGAAACAAGTGTGGGTATCAAATAATGTCTTATTTGATAGCTCCCTTGTCCTAAAGTGCTCAGTTATTGAATCACCCACGCATTAAGGCTCCAACTGAACGAGGCAATTTTTAGGTTCGAATTCGACTAGAACATGCTCTTTTTTTAATATTGTCTGGTTGTATAGATCAGATACTTATTAATCAATCAGGCCCAAACAGATGAAATAAGAGAGTATTGAAGTCACGAGTGAATAGGTTAATTCTAGGCAAGCATGCTGCATTGTCGACCACATCATCGCTTACAGTCAGGTGAGGTAGTCAACAAACGAGAATCTATCAGTAGCAAAAGATTAGACTACAACCTTGACAATGTACCGGCAGCATTTTTTTTTAAAGTTCCGTATATCAAATAGAAAAAACGGAACCCTTATAGAATCTTTTTGGTGTCAATTTGTCTGTCAAGACCCTTTATCTCAGAAACGCGAGGAGCTATCGAGTTGAAATTAATACCACATATTCAAATCTACGGTCCCATGAACCTGTGAAAAAACAAGCTTTTGAGTTAACGAGAAAAAAGGTAGGGCTGTTTATGTCGCGTTTACACACATAAAGGGTGAATTGTAATTAGTGAACGATTCTTAAAAACGTGATTGTAGTCATGATAACAAACAACTTTTACTATGGGACCAAACCTGAAAAAGCGAAAACAATCTGCCTCAAATATGAAACAGTAACCTAACGGCTGGGTAAATAGCTATGAATAAAAATATGGGTTAATCATAAATTCATGTACAACAGTATCAACATATATTTTGGTTTTTTTTTCAATTCCTCACCCATCCCATTATCTGAACAAGATTAAAAAAAAATGGAACCGATCTAGAAGAAAACTTTATCAAGTAAAAAAGAATTGCAAATTGCTCCATAAGCGACGCATTTCTGAGGTAACAAAATAACAAAAATCGGTTAATTGAGAGTCGAATTCGCGCACGAAGGGTTCCGTACCATTGACTAGGTAAACAAGAGCACAACAACAAAATAGGCAAAAAAAATTGAAATGTTTATTTTATTATTTATTATAATTAATTATTCTAATTAATTTATTATTTATTCTAATTAATTTATTATTTATTCTAATTAATTTATTATGTATTCTAATTAATTTATTATTAAATTAAAAATACAACTGAGTATTTGGTGAATATTTCAAGTGCTTGCCTGTTGCCATTATTGATAAAGAACAATAAACCGCGTTCGTTGTATGGGAGCCCTTCAAATATTTATTTTATTTTATTTTTAGTACCTATTTGTTGTTATAGCGGCAACAGAAAAACATAATTTCTGAAAAATTCAATTGTCTAGCTATCGCGGTTCTTGAGATACAGCCTTGTGACAGACAGACGGATAGACAGCGAAGTGTTAGTAATAAGGTTCCGTTTTTACCCTTCGGGTACGGAACCCTAAAAAGTAAAACAACCGAATTAAGAACCTCTGCCTTTTTTTAAGTCAGTTGAAAAAAATATATTTGTACTAAAACTACTGAACGAATTCTTGAATATACATAATAATATATTTCACAACTATAATAAAACGCCGTCTATTCCCAAGCTAAGCAGAGCTTGTATTATGAGTACTAGACAACTGATGAACATGCTTATATATCTAAATACATACATATTCGATATATAAGTATGTTCATCAGTTAAATATGTCGATATTGTACTAAATTTTAAAGGAGTTAATAAAGCTTTATTGACCAACAGTCAACCAGTCCTGAATTTAAGATAGATTTTTATGCCCGACATGGGGTTTCAAATAACGACCTATATTCATACGTCGTTCCCTTCCTACATATAAATGACCCAGGCATGTAATTCCACTTTCTCATGGGTATCATGAAACATGATTAGGCTGTAAAACAATAGCTGGCTATACATTTGAGTAGATATCTCACATTTAAGTACCAAATTCACAGAACGCAAAGAGCAACTAACGCTAACTAAACGCAAGAAACATAAACCTGGGCCTCAAGTCTGTTATTACAATAGTTTCAGAAAGGTCTATCATTGATTACATAATTGTTGATTTAGACAAATTTGGTAATCTACTAATATAATGGCGACTCTAATGATCAATCACCGACACTCCATTGAGAGAAATGGCATAGAATGGTAATCTCACAAATGAATGTCTGCCTTATATCATAACAAAAACATTACAAAAACCAAACACTGATACACTAACAACAACAAAATACTGAAAACGCCGGCCGGCGGCCGCTGTAAATAAACAGTAAGCAGTAATGTCACTTTGACTTTGACAGCTAAAAGACCATAGACCGACCAATGATCGGTAATTATGAATTTTTCAGATAACGAACTTTTAGCGCTTTCGCGCAGGTGATACTGCTGGAGCCCAGACCTCTGCGGTCCCTCTATCTCTGCCAAGTAGGGCACCACGTAGAGGCATGTTGCGTCGCGGAGGTGGACTGCAGTGACCGCTACTTCCAGTGTGGTCAACCCGTTCACAAGGTGGTTTAATGCCGTGCAACGCTGCACTGCTACGCATGTGCGGCGGCAGGCAAGTCGGACGACCACCAGACTGGGAGCAGGTCCTGTGACCCCTCGTCAAGGCCAAGGGCAATGTCCCAAGGCGCATCCCCGCCAATGTCCTCACCGCCGCAGCACGACTTTAATAGAATGTCTCAGCTCCATTACGTCTCCTCGAGACCAACATCAACCAATGCGCACCCGCTCTGGATCTGTTGCTCCAGAGAATAGCGCAGTGGTCGATCAACATTTCATCAGTATTACTAGTTTTAAATATCAGCATATATACGTATTTTATTATTATAATTAATTTATAATACATTCTATTTCAAACATCTGTTATCAATTTATTGTGCACAACTACCACAGTGTTGTCATTTTTAATCCAAAGGTTAACTGGTAGAGAAGTTTACATAAATAAATCAACATCACCGTAGCTGTATGATGTCCTGCCCAAGGAGCACTGTGTTCAGGACCTGAACAGCTCTGTGACTCTAATTTCGTCGGCCGCCTCCGGTATCCCATCACAAGGGGACAGAGTTGCATGGCAGCACGTTTTGGGGACAGTGCAATGGTAGGCGTCGTCCTGTCTCCGAACAGAACTCTCACCAATCTCTACAACTCCCTTATGGAGCTGAATGCAATCATCGCTGGGTTTGGTTCCCTCCATGTGGTCGTTTGCGAGACTTCAATGGCAAAAACTTGGCTTGGGGTTCCCGGTACACAGACCGGGGGGGTCGTACGGTAGAGGACTGGGCTCTACAGACAGGCCTGGTCGTCCTGAACCGGGGTTGGTCGTTCTGTCCCCACTTATATGCACAGGTGGACATTTATTATTTATTTATTTAAAAATCTTTATGCACTAGTGTACAAAGGCGGACTTAATGCCGTAGGCATTATCTACCAGTCGACCTTAGGGTGGTGCAGAGACATAACGTAATAGGTGCAACTTAATGAAAAACAGACAAAATAAATAGAAAACTAATACAATATCTAATAAATATAAATATAAATACATACTTATATAAATACATACAAATAACCAAAATTATTTTGAGAAACGAATCCACCAAATCAACGCTGCGATGAATCTAGCAGTTTCTTGCGAATATGTTCACGTGCCATTACCTTAAAGGAGAACGGACTGGAAGCCATCCTGATGTTCAACGGGAGCGCGTTCCAAAGAGAGATCGCCTGTACAAAAAAGGAAGAATGGATAAACCCAGAGCGATGTGAGGGACAGCGCAGTAAACGATTATTCGTAGATCGGAGATTTTTATTATGGTCAGAGCAAAGGAATTGAATTTGAGAAGTAAGATAAGAAGGAGAAGAAGGCTTGTTCAGAAAAGAAAACAGGGTAGTCAAGGCCCTTAGTGCTCTACGCTGACGTATAGGTAACCATTTTAAAAGCAAACGCTGTTCCGAAATATGATCATACTTACGAAGGTTGAAGACAAATCGAATGCAGTTATTCAGAAGGCGGTCAAGTTTATTGAGGAGATCTGCATTCAGGTCATAGTAGCACACATCACCATAGTCGATAATAGGAAAAATCAGGGACTGTACAAGCAGTACCTTTATGTGAGCTGGAAGAAGATTTTTCAGCCGATAGAGCGACCGTAACGTTCCAGTAACCCTCCTACTAACACTCGCAACTTGCTTCCGCCAGTCGAGACACGTGTCGTCGACTGGCTCGTCATAGAGGGGGTGGAGACGTACTCAGACCACCGGCACAGCCAGTTTGAAAACTCCGTCGAAACCTCGATCACGCCGGTCCGACAGAGCCCTTGTGGTCCGCGGTGGATGCTGAAGCAGATGGACCGGGATCTTCTCCTATAAGGTACGACAGTACAGGACTGTCGACATCGCGTGGAAATGCATCGCTGGGGCGAAACTCTACTGCCAGACCACCAGGCGACCAGTTAGGCGAACATAAATGTACTGAACTTGGTCGAGATTTTTTGCGATTTCAGGTTTGATCCCATAGTGAAAGTTGTTTGTTATCATGACTACAATCACGTGTTTAAGTATCGTTCACTAATTACCAGTCACCCTATATACATACACTGTTAATGTATATTTTTACAATCCAAATATATTTACTTTATGTTGAAATTCTTGGTTCTTTAGACAAAACCAGACGTTTTCATACTCAATTTAGTCAAATGCCTTATTGTAATCTATCTATAAATCAAATGTTGAAAGGTACATTAAATAACAACAACAATAATCAACAAGGTATATTCAACTCGACTATTGGTTTTACAGCATGTAATTTAGGTGTCTTCAAGGCTAGAGTCAAATAGGCTCTTAATAAACTAGTACGCCTCATCATCAACGATTGCATCACTGTTTACCATCAAGTGGGATCGTGGTTAAGCATTAGTTATATAATACTTATATCAATTTAGAAAACTTATATAGTCTAGTGTCGAGTAACCTGCCCTAAAGTCGACCAACTCCTTGGATTGATTTTCTTCTAGGCTTCTAGTTATTTGGCCTAAAATTACTTTGGCAAATGTTATTGTATTTGATATTGCCAGACATCAAACACAATAGAATCTATCAAATTATGATCACAAGGTTATTCTTGTAACTTATATTAAACAAACTTTTGCCCACGACTTCGTTGGCATGGATTTTAAGAACATTACTCTCCTTTTTTGGTTTATATTAATGATAACTAATCATTAATGTAAACCAAAAAAGGAGAGTTTTTTTTAATACGTAACGTGGATTAACTAATTTTAACCTATAACTAAGACTATCTGTTGAGCGTTGTTCAAATCTGTTTAATTATTTCAGAGATTGTCATCTTCGAAATGGATAATTTCCGAAAAAAAAGTGCCTTTACTGCGGCTAAATGAAAAATAAGCCTCTGTTCCCTTTCAGTGAAAATCCTGATAAAATCTTTTCAGCCGTTTCAGACATAAGCCAGAACAAACAGATAGAAAACCATTTTAAAAATTGCATTTTTATAGGTAAGGTAAAAACATACTTTCATAATATACATTTAATAAAAATATATTATTTTGATATTATAGATGTTTGCAATTTCATTTTAAATATGTATAGATTCTTCACAATAAATTCGTTGTTTCAAGAATTTTTCAAATAAAAACTAGAGTTAACTGAATGAAAACATTCTACTGGTTATAAATTGAAATGTTTGTATGGGTTGAAAAAAAAACTACGTATGTGGAGAGTGATTGGTTTTCAGCAGCCATATTGGATTTCCAATTTATTTAACTAACCTATAGTAACAGTTGTTTGTAACAGAAACTTAACTGAATGAAATGTATGAAAAACAATTCAACTCGTAAAAAATTTTATACAAAAAGGTAATGAAAAACCAATTGAAACAAAAAATGCCTTTTATAGTTTGCGACTGCATTAAATATTTAGTTTAGATGGATAAATGTATGTAATATCATGAAATGATTTGAGAACAGTAATAATTAAAACATTTTTAAATATACAGAACATAAATAATAGATAAACAGACGCTCTTCGCGTGACCAGAGGGCTGGGATTTTCTTCGGTCAACGAATCAGCATTGCCATCCAACGTGGCAATGCTGCCAGCGTTCTAGGCACTTGTCCCATTGACATCGATGTGGATGAATTTTATGATGCCCTATGAGTTCTTTTTCTACCCGTTTGTACATATTATTATTTATAATTAGCAATTAATCTACAATAATTTAAATTAATTATAACGTTATTGAAATAAGCCAATAAAACAATAAACAGATGGACATGGGGAGTGAGTTAGTCGATTTAGTCTTGTGACAATTATATTTATAAAATCACTCACTTTATTACAAAATAATATATATAAATATACGTATAGTTATTCTATTATTATATCTTCATGCAGAATAATGTGCAAAAAACTTCATGGATACTAGTCTTTTAGATTAGGTTATGTACTACAAATATCTCGGTACGATACATATTTCTTGTCGCTACAATAATGAAACAGAAAAATTGTGCGTCCAATCTCAACGATCGCCAACGAAACAATAGGGCTATCACCTGCTATTATTCTACTTCGATAGCTTTAGGTACTGATAATCACAAATACCAGCACAATTAAGTAGTTGGTGGCAATGAAATAATTCAAAATAAATTAAACAATATTCTTCGTTATTAAAAACAGACTCAAAAAATCAAAACCTAATATTTTAATAATAAAAATAAAAGATATTTAAAAATATATCAAATATGTACATAAAATAGGAAACTCTATGAATCGTTTTTAATCATGTTATGAATTATAAAAATCTTGGTTACATATACATTATTATCGCGTTATGTGAGCATAATGACAATACATAATTATATACGTTATATAAAAGACTGGTAATTAGTGAACGATACTTAAACACGTGATTGTAGTCATGATAACAAACAACTTTTACTATGGGACCAAACCTGAAATCAGGAAAAAAAAATCTGCTGGTCAGTACATTTATGTTCGCCTAACTGGTCAAAATATACTGAACTTGGCAATTTTTTTTCGCGATTTCAGGTTTGGTCCCATATTAAAAGTTGCTTGTTATGATAACTACAATCACGTGTTTAAGTATCGTTCACGAATTACCAGTCACCCTATATATACACTAAAACCTACTCCTAACTAAAAAATGGCGTCATATAAAACTCGTCCGCATTGCTGTCGACTGCCCAAAAGGCTGGCGGCATTACCACGTTGTATGGCAGAGCTTAATCTCTGACCGAGGTAAAAGCCAGCCCTTGGGTCACGTGAAGTGTACATAAAATGAAATAAAGAAAATAAAAGAAGCTAGTATACTGCCAAATCTATTCAAAACATGGCGACACCTAGTGCTAACTCACGAAAAACAAAATAATCTCAATCAAGCCCCATTTGTTCTCTTCTCAACAACCCCCTCACGTTCATAGGCAGGCCTTCTAATTATTATGAGCAATTTGTAAAACCGTCTTACATAACAAATCAATACTTTGTTATTTTCACCTCGTTTCCAATAGGAATGCCGATTCATCATTTACGAATGCGGTACTTTGGACTCAGAGCTCGGATCCATTAGAAGGTTCCTCGAAATTGATGGTTAAAACTGATATTCGATATCATTTCGTGTTTATATTGCAAATTTTTTACGTAATTTTGTTAAAAGTGAGCTCCTTCAGCGATTTTGCCTATTTCATGCGTTTTTTTTTTATTAATAAACGTGTTCAAACGAACACACACCGATCATGCGTGATAAACGAACACACAGCGACTTTATTATTTATCTAAAAACAAAACATCAATGTATATTTTTACCCATGTTTGCAAATGATTTAATGATTTAATGATTTAATGATTTAATGATTTAATGATTTAATGATTTAATGATTTAATGATTTAATGATTTAATGATTTAATGATTTCATGATTTCATGATTTAATGATTTAATGATTTAATGATTTAATGATTTAATGATTTAATGATTTAATGATTTAATGATTTAATGATTTAATGATTTCATGATTTCATGATTTAATGATTTAATGATTTAATGATTTAATGATTTAATGATTTAATGATTTAATGATTTAATGATTTAATGATTTAATGACTTAATGACTTAATGACTTCATGACTTCATGACTTCATGACTTCATGACTTAATGACTTCATGACTTAATGACTTCATGACTTCATGACTTCATGACTTCATGACTTCATGACTTAATGACTTAATGATTTAATTAATAACAGCCAGTTTCCTTTATAATAGGACTTTCAGCAGTAGGAACATTTTAAGTCTGGTTTTCTTATAAATAAAAATCTCATATCAGTGTTTGTTATTCAACGCGCACCTCAAGGATATGTCAGCAAAACTGCAAGAGCCCAGCATGGTACATGCCTCTGGGGCTATCGGTTCGCTTCTGAAAGGAAAACCCGGGGCCCTGGAATGCAAGGCAATGCAGAAACATTGGAGTGGGTTTTAGTCATGAAGTCTGACACGCACTCTCGCTCCGCCCTAGAGCGTGAGAAGTTATTAAATTAATCCCCACCTGAAAAAACCTAGTGCTATATTATGCTAAGAATGTACCAAGATTTGTGATTTGTTGAAGTCATGTCAAAATAAAACAGATTCTGTGTTCATTCTTTAAAATGTTCTTTATAATATGTAACAAAATACATTATGTAAACCAGGTTATTAAAAAAAAAATGCCAATATCATTACCAGTGTATTTCCATCGTATTATTATCCAATCTAGGACTTCCAAAAAAATAGAATTGTGTCTCATACAAAACGATCATGAAATTCGCCCAATCGTGTCCTGTACAAAATTGGGTGAATTGAATCTTAAGACGATGTGATTACGACATCCGAATGTACTGAATACTCCAATTCAAATTTCTATTGCGAATAATTTCAGATTGAATAGGGGATTTGTCGAAAAACGATTCGCGGGGATTTTATTATTCGTAAATCGGAGTTTGAAGGTCTTATTATTGGGACGATGTACGATCCACAATAGAATTTTTAATAGCAATTTTATTTACGAGAAAATGTATGACGTATAAATGCAGAAAAATTAATTACTTCGTCTTTTGTATGGGTGCTGTGTTGACCTCGGACAGGATTATACCGTGTTTTCCTTGAGCAGAGTCTACTTGCGTCGTTTCTTGGAATTAATAATGATAAGTATAGCCCCAAGGGTTTTGAAGAGATTCATTTGCAACTGAAACTTATTAGTACTGTTATTTTAATATAGGAGATATTAAAATATCCCTCCTATATATATTTCTAACATTTTTAAATATTTTATAAACCATATATGAAACAGCAGTCCGCCGGTGCCGGGAGCAGGGTCCAAGCTACCAGTGGTTAGGGCTCCAAAGACAGGAACCTCCTCACAATGCGAGCCATATCGAGGAGTACTGCCTCCTGTTACAGGCTCTTGATCCAACCGCGCAACGACAGCTTCGACAAATGGCAGTCACGACAATCGGCACAATCGGAGTTCTTCTTTTGGAAAACAAACAGTTATAATCCTAACTTAGTAATAAAATAACTCACAACGTTATACACTTGTCACCTATTAAATTTTATATAAAAGAACTAACTAGACATGCTAGTGAACTTACTCCCTTTCTTGGCTTGTTACCCGTCACACTATCACTAACTTCCTTTTCTTTCCTCTCACAAACCAACCATCTTTTCTTTGGCCTCCCTCCCCCTCCAACAACATTACTAAATTAGTACATTAAAAAAATAGATAGAAAAGCACACATACGAACACTCTACTGATACTTTTTGCAAGCACGGATTTTAATTATTAATAAAACTTTAAATTACACAAAAGACAAACAACCTGCCTGATTGCTTCATCAAAATCTTTGCAAACCAATATTAAAACCAGGTCAATTAGCAGGAATAGCGACATTTACACGAGGATTGCCGCCATTTTGCACCACCGACGAAATTAATGTAGAAGTTGGAGTTGGTATTTCGTCCTAATATTTTACCTTGTAATTAAATCTTGTGCGGTTCCCAAGCACTAAGTCAAGCTTTACTGTGTTAGATTACGTAATTTTCTTGGTACCTATATCTTGCGCGCATCCCAATTGTGTTATCGTCAAATTAGATGATGTTTGCCAACAACTTCGGTGGTATTAGTTTTTGTACGTTTACTGTTGAAAACAAAAATTTTGCTTATGTATTAAAACTTTGCTTAGTTCGAAACTACAAATACCTGCTAGGGCCATGGGGAAAACTACCAAAGGGAACTTGTGGTCCTATAACAGAAAAGGCAACTGAAGTAACATAGGTTTGGTTTTAGTGTAAAAGTTGAAGACACCCTCTCGCCCCACTCGTTCTTCTATGAAGAGCGAGCGGTCTTAGCGGCGAGTGGCGCCTGTGGGTGTGTGGGCCCTGAAATGAAGGCAAAGAAGGAACTGGAGTGGTTTTTAGTAAGTAAAAGTAGACACGCCTTCCCGCACCCCCCATGGGCGGAAGATTTCATTAAATGATGTCCCACCTAAAAAAAAAACTGGGCAAGAACGAGTCGGACTCGCACACTGAGGGTTCCGTTTAAAGTAAGGTATGTACCTAAATATTTTAATTCCCAAATCGAGTCTTGAAAGATTTTTGCGAATTGAAAAAAGTATTTTTTTTTTTTGTGATGTAAGCACAAAAGTATAGTTTTCAGATTTATTCCTGTACCTGTGCTGTAAGACCTTTCTTCATTCCGAATTTAAATACAGGGTTCTAGGTCAACGGGAAATTACTCTATGAATTTTGATTCCTTTGAGAGTCGAAATATACGTTTTTTACGACATAAAAAGCCGTATTTATTTTTTCCTTTAACTTAAAAGGTAAATTTTTTAACAGCTTCAAGGAACCGCAGACCTGAATATATGGTTTTAATTTCAACTCGCTACCTCCACGCGTTCCTGAGATAAAGGGTCTTGACAGACAGACAGACGGACAAAAAAGTGATCTTATTATTAAAACTTCATGTACAATAGTGGTACATAGGTGTACTTAATGCAACAAGGCATTCTCTACCAGTCAACTTTGTCCTTTTTTTTTTCTTATATTTTCCTTTTGAAGTACGGAACCCTAAGAACCCTCTCGCTCCACTCTAGAATGGGAGAAGTTATTAGTACACACAAGTATCATTTACCATAACGTTACTTTGTAAGGGTTGATTAAATCGTAAGCGGATTCCACCGGCTCTTTGTTAAGTAATGTGGTTGAATATAAAATTCAACTGAAAATCAGAATTAACAAAATTATTGAAAAATTATTGCTTGCCAGCGGAAAAAATGCGAGCCCAAGTCTTCGACGGCGCGTTCTGTTCCCGCGCGCCTCAAAGAGTTGTCAGCACACCGAAGAGGCCCAACCTGCTAACTGCAGGCAGGCAGGGCCTACTGGGGTTATGGGTTAACTTCCGAAAGTAATGCCCGGTCCCGGCACGATAGGCTACGAAGGAACGGGGTAGGTTTTTAGTCAGTAAGAGTCTGACACTACTTCCCGCTCCGCCCAAGGGCGGGATTTGTCATTGGATGATTTTACCTACCATAAAAAAAAAATCTTATCTACATTTTTTTTAAATTGTATATATGTATAAAAAATATTTATTCAATACTTTAAAACTAAGCCTCGTACTCGTAAATAATATAATAACTTTCAATATTTGTATAACCATAACAAGAAATAAATCATAAGCTGGTCTTTTGTAACAAATAACAGCTCGGTCGGGGAAAACCAAACAAAAATATCCTATCGTAACCTGTCATTCAGACTCCGTCTTTATCCGAAACTATCCGAAACTTTCATATTGGTCACGGTTGCGGATATTTTTAGGGTTCCGTGACTCAAAAGGAAAAATCGGAACCCTTATAGGATCACTTAGTTTTCCGTCTGTCTGACGAAACTCTTTATCTCAAAAACGCGTAGAGATATCGAGTTGAAATTAAAACCATATGCTTAAGAGCCAAATTCACCAATAAACTAATCGCGATTATTTAAAACAAAACACAGTTAGAGCGTCTAATCGAGATTATAGCTTCATTTTGAATTTCACCGATATGAATTGAATCTAGTTTAGGCTAACTCAGTTTCAATTCTTTTGTTGTCGCCCATGTTTATGACACGTGTCTTTAAACTAGATTACGCTGAGCTCAGTTTAGTTGAACTAAGTTTTTATATTGAATGATGAAATCAGCCCTTAGTCTGCGATCCCTTGAAGCTGTGAAAAATAACAAACTTCTAAGGGCTGATTTCATCATTCAATATAAAAACTTAGTTCAACTAAACTGAGCTCAGCGTAATCTAGTTTAAAGACTCGTGTTGTAAAAATGGGCGACAACAAAAGAATTGGAACTGAGTTTAGCGTAAACTAGGTTCAATTCATAGCGGTGAAATGCAAAGTGAAGCTATAATCTCGATAAGGCGCTCAAACTGCGTTTTGATTTGTATAATCGCGATTAGTTTATTGGTGAATTTAGCTCTAAGTTACCGCAAAAAAAGATACGGCCGTTTACGTCGCATAAATCGTATGTTTCGACACTCTCAAGGGAATCAAAAATCATAGGGTACTTCCCGTTGACCTAGAACCCTGAAATTTAGCATGAAGCAAGGACTTACAGCACAAATATATGAGACTTTCCTTCATGCCGTCTTTGAAATTTCCTACAGAGTGTCAAAATTTATCCTTAAATTAAAAATAAATGGCCTCATCTTTAGATTGCTTTGAAGTACATCCGTATTTATAAAGAAGTAATTACTTGTTGCTAAGTAATTTTTTATTAAGTCATTACTTGAAGTTAGAAATGTTCATTAAAAATGTAAATTTTGATATTTTTAATGAAGATGTCAGTTACTTAAGTAGTTACTTTTACTCAAGTAATTAGTTTTACTTGATTATAAATACGGGTGTTGGAAGTTTGATTTTTTTTACTGCTGCTTGGAGTGGAAGAGTATTTGATATTATTTTCAGCTTCATACCTCCAAGAATTCCTGCGAAAAAAGGTCTTGAATGATGAACAGACACACGGATAAGAAACTGATCCAAAAAACGGAAACGACCGGACCGAGCCCAAGTCGTCGACGGCGCGTTCTGTTCCCGTGCGCCTCAAGGAGCAGTCAGCACACCGAAGAGGCCCAGCCTGCTAACTGCAGGCAGGCAGGGTCGAAGCCTACTAAGGTCATGGGTTAACTTCCGAAAGGAATGCCCGGCCCCGTCACGATGGGCTACGAAGGAACGGGGTAGGTTTTTAGTCAGTAAGAGTCTGACACTACTTCCCGCTCCGCCCGAGGGAGGGATTTGTCATTGGATGATTTTATCTACCATGAAATAAAAAAACCCTTATAGGGTTCCGTTTTCGCAGACTTACATAGGTATGGAACCTTAAACACTTTTATCAAAATAGCGAAAATTATAATAATTAATTGAAAAAAATGCTGTGGATTTCTTTAGACAAGATGGCCAAATATACGTTTCATTTTGCATTTAATTTTAAAGCTGTCAGAAAAACAAATACTTTTGCTCTGAATACCCCTTCTGAAATGCATAAATTACACCAAAACCCACAATCCACATTCATTTAAAAATCATTGCAAAAGTGTTTTAGAATCGACAATTTGTCGGTCTTTGTGCACTCAGTGCAATAAATCTCTGAGCAACATGGCAGCGGGATCCACCGACTGCACCACATGTTTTATTTATTCAAAAACATTCTACTCCATAAATGTTTTTAGTATTTCCATTTTTCATTCGACGAGAGTTGGAGCTAGAACTGCACGTGTTGATCAATGTGTTAGGTTAAGCTGCGTTTGTCGCGGTCATTTTAAGGACGAGGACGTTATTTCCACGTTGGCAGCTGTGAACTGTGTGCCACGGAATACGGAATTTTAGCTGTCCGAGGCTCAGTTTGAAGTAGGTACCCTAGGTAATAGGTAGTCAGAAGTTCCAGCCATAAATGTACTAAAACTTATGTTTTTAGCGTCAGCTAGCAGTTTTTTTGTTAGCAGGTATATATATCTCTATTGGTGAGTTGATAACTATAACTGTGTTATTATAGGTCTGTACTTGTTTTAGATAAATTTTATGTGATGTTTCACATATTTATTTTATCTTTTTTGTTTACAGATGGGTTAAACAAAAGGAACTTATTGGGCATTAAAAATTCATACACATCGATGTCAATGGGAAAAGTGTACAGAACGCTGGCAGCATTGCACGTTGGATAGCAAAATATTAAGATTTAATAAATATTTGCAAATATTATTATTTTTAGTTTGTATATATACCTTTTAAGTTATAATATTATTTTATTAGTGAGCATTTAAATAAACAAAATTATATATTTTTTTTTTATTTTTAAAATCAATCTTGTTACGCAAAAACACTCCAGCGCGCTCCAAATTCGTGTTTCACCTCGCGTAACATTTAAACCTAATGAAATACATGACTGTAATGTTTTTTCTTTATTATTATTGAGTTATTTTTTATGTAAAGTCAATAGGTTTTGTTATTGACTTATACTAACCACAAAATTAATTCCTTGAGGATATAAAATAAGTTAAACCCCTTCTTCCATAAGTTAAATGTTAATTCACAGAAGTGAAAAGGTTTACGCATTTAAAATTAGTTTTTCGGATACAAGTATTGCAAAAAAATGTTGATTTTTTCTCTTTATTTTGGTGAAATCGGATCTATGTCTAGTTATATCATTACTTACTACACCATTTTTAAGGACCAAGTGTTTTTTTACCGATAAATACCAACCAAATTAAAACGTGGGTAATTTATGCCAATTTAGGATAAAAAAGACAAAATGAAAAAATATTTTTCTGTTTAAAACAGTACATGAATCCGACTTTTATAGTTTTCTTTTTAGAGATAGCTATCTAAGTTATCTCTAAAAATAAAGAAGTTACTTTAAGTAACAGGGTCAAACTAACACAAAAAAAAAAAAAAAACTAAAAACGTCGGATTCATGTACTGTTTTCTTCAAATCATAGAGCAATTTTTTCTATTCAGTTTGATATATTAATGCATTTTTGGCAAAATCGGACTTACAGCTTTTTTCTCTAAGGCCACAGAACTAAAATAAAATACTTATTAATTTTATAAAATTACTTGCCTCTGCTTAGTCTTAGTGCAGGAATATTATAAAAGATTATCCAGCTAAACTTTATAAGGCTTATCAATAAAGCTTATAATTATGGAGGCTACTATATACCGTTAAATTATGGTCGTTTTAATCTCGCAGAGGGTCGATTAGGTACCTACATGAAACATTAAGTATCAATTTGTAAAGAGAAAAATAAAGCGTTTTTTTTTAAAACTCGAAATAATTTACGCATGTACGAAATTGATTTCTTTAAGTAAACGTCAGCTGAACGAGGCCAACGAACTGTAGGTAGTAAGAACGCAACGACCGACAACTATCTACAAGGTCATTGACTCGTTTACATAAAAAAAAAATTTCGTATATGCCTATTAATATTACCTCGACTTTTAGAAAAAAAGTACTTTATATTTTAATTTTATCTTTACAAATCGATAGTGTTTCATGTACTGAACTCTACTACGTACGTGTACGGTACTCGACCCTCCACGGGATTAAAACGACCAAAATTTAACGGTGTATAATTACCAGCCTTTGTAGGCGACCGATCGTAATATAAAGTAAAAGCCGCTATCCGATAAAACATTAATTAGCAATTATTTACATTACATTAAAATATTGTACGTTAACAAATAGATAAATTGCGTCGAAGATTTTAATGATTTACAAATAGTTTTATTTTGTGAATAAATGAAATAATGCTTCAGTTTAACTTTACTTCCGCTATTAAAAGGAATTTATTATTCTATATAATTATACTGACTTTTGCCACCGGCTTGGCCCACGTAAAAGTTTAAATTTATCCCAAGGGAACATACTCACGAAAAATAGTATCCTGTGTGTCATTTAACGACATAATCTCCCGTGTGTCATATTTCATCCAAAGCTATTTCAGAATAAAGGAATAACAAACATACCTACAGATGTGTAGGTACCTATGTATTTTTTTTTATGGTAGGTAAAATCATCCAGTGACAAATCCCGCCCTTGGGTGGGGCGGGAAATAGTGTCAGACTCTTAAAAACCTACCCTGTTTCATTCATTGCCTTCGTCCCAGGGCCCCGGGTGACATTTTCACATTACCTTTGGCCCCAATAGGCTTCGGCCCTGCTGGGCCCCTACAGTTTGCTGACAACTCCTTGAGGCGCGTGGGCGCAGTGCGCGCCGTAAACGACTTTAGCTTGGACCGGTCTGTTACCGGACGGACGGACAGCGAGCTACCCATTGCCTGCCTTCCGCGACACGGCAAGTTCGCGAAGTGAAGGTATGTGTAAAGTTTGTATATATGTGTGTAAACACACACATAACTGCGCACATACAAACTTTCGTCTTTATAATAAGTATTAATGTTAAAAACATACCACCGGGCTAAATACACTCCTCAAAGAGGGGACCTACTGCCATGATAGAGTCGCCATATCGCCATGACATCTCGCTAGAAATTTGTTTATCATACCGCAACTTGTCACGGTAGTGGAGTTTCGCCCTGGCGTTGCAACACCATGAGCAGTAGTGCTATTCTCTTAGAAAACGCAGCGCTGCCTCAACGACGAACACCCAAATAGGATAAATTGGATTGTCAACCTAATGAACCTATACATTGGATCGTTAATTCAATGTATCCTATTTGGATGTTCGTCGTTGCGGTAGCACTGGATTTATTAGAGAATAGCACCACAGGTCGTGCATGTATGCAAGGACTGTTGCCTCCAAAACTCAAGGTGGCAGGCTAGCAAGGAACCTTGACGTTTCGTGGGAGACCTGATGGCCACGATCTTCTAGGACGCGTTCAGCTTGGCCGCCAAACTTTGCCCAGGTTTACTTACACTGTTTAATTTTATTGAAAATATCACGTATGGTAAGGTGTAAATTGTATGAAAATTTTCGTTTGAACTTGGGTCACATTGCTAATAAATTTTTCTTTCACATAGTAAACTGGTCTTCCAAATAATTTCCGAGGTTGGCCACAATTCGCTTGCACAACACCAATAACAATGGATAGTATGAAATTCCTTTACTAAAATTTGTCCAGTTTTACTTGCAGCACATAATTTTATTATAAATCACATAATAGGCGCAGATTTTATGAAAATTCTCACTTATAATACCACAAGAGCTTCAAAATTATCGGATATTTCCCGATAGGTTCGTTGCAAACAAATGAAGGAGTCAAGTTTTTCAGGTTAAAAAATCACTACAAAAAACTTGACGACTTTATTTGTTTGCAGGGAACCTTGAGGGAAATGCCAGATAATTTTGAAGCTCGTGTGGTATTCGGGGGATTATTTTTCCGTCCCAAATGTCGGCCAATAGAATTGCACCATGAGACGTCACGTGGTACAACGAGAAAATATTCAAAAAATTATCAGTATAATACCATGTAGGTTGTACCACGTGACGTCGAATGGTGCAATTCTATTGGTCGATATTTGGGTCGGAAAAATAATCATTTGAACTTGGACCGTATTTATAGTTAATCGATTTTTGTTGCATAAAGTATTCTTCTAAATAATGCTCGTGTTTATAGTAATTTCCACTTATTTTATAAATGTAAAAATAATACAGTATAAGTGCTACCCCGCCATTTACTTCTACAGTACCTTTGTATAAAAAATCGAGCTTAAATAAACTGTGCGAACTCAGGTGAATATTCCTATTAAGATCCTCACGGGTCAACTTTTACTTTGAAAGAGCATTTACTTTCGCAAATTGGTATGAAAATGATAAGAATCTAAATGGATTCAGTTAATTAAATCTTCTTCTTAATCTGTGATCTTTTAGACATGTCTAAGGTAAAAGAAATTTTTAAAGGAATAAGCGGAACGAACGTGCATCTAAAAAATTGGTTGGTTTATACAACATTAGATTCAGTAAATGCGAAACCTGAAATAAGTATCTAGTATTTTTAAGTAAAGAATCTATGAACAAAATTTCATAACTGTGTCATAAAAATTGTAAAGGTATAAGTTTGGTATTATATCTGATTATCCGCACAAATACATAGTCACCGGGCCATCAGGGTGACTGTGCGGTTGTTTTGCTCACGCACCCTACCCAGCTATGCGCTGGTGCATGTCATTTGCCGTGACCTGTGTTGTACTTAGTGTCAGTGTTGTCCAACTTGTGACCTTTTTTAAATATTTTGATCACTGTTGGGAAAAGGCTACATTTATGAACAACTACATTACACACACTAGCTACATTTTTAAGTGTAACTTAACTTTTTCAACTGCAACATTAAGTAATTAGTTTGATGCTGAGAAGTAGTGGGATCCCAACCAGAGTCTGTGTTTCCTAACAGATTCAACCTAGGTGTAGGTACTGTGATATCAAAAGGAGCTCACATGAGGTCGTTCCTAAATAGCTAGCAGACTGGCTTGTTAAATATAATTGTGTACTTTGAAGGACTCAGTATTTCTAAAATTGGTTTAAAAACTGATAGATAAAATTATCTGGTTTTTTTTGGTAGGTAAAATCATCCAATGATAAATCCCGTCCTTAGGCGGTGCGGGAAATAGTATCAGACTCTTACTGACTGAAAAGCTACCCCGTTCCTTCGTTGCCTATAATGACGGGGCCGGGCCTTTCTTTCAGAAAATTTCCTATTATACGTTTGATTTGTAATGTTATTAGATTGAAGAAAAATTAAAATATACATGATAACTGCGACTCCCAGTCTTTTATATTAAAATATACACCCCTATTTATTAATTAGTTCACAAAAAAATGGGGCTCAATCAGTACCCGTTACTGATCATATTTTGTGTAGTCAAAAGTACAAAAAACGAAATCCTAAAATTGTCCACGAAAATTTGTCATTATTCGTAAATTCATAATTTAATCATCATTCATAACAAATACTACTAGAAAATAGTAAGCGCAGTGTTTTTCCATTTTTATTGACTTTCATTCATAAACAATAACCTGTACAATGTTTCCATGAATTGAGTGAGATTTTGGGATATAAACAAACGCTCATAACTTTGCTGTTTATGAATATTATTCATTGAGACTTTACTTAAATAATAACAAGACCTTTTCTAATAAGCTCTTTAAGTATTTGCCATAATTAAAAAGTAGTGGTGTAGACCCTGGACCTGCTTTTTTTTTCATCGTAGGTAAAATCATCCAATGACAAATCCCGCCCTTGGGTGGGGCGGGAAATAGTGTCAGACTTTTACTGACTAAAAACCTACCCTTCCATTCATTGCCTTTGTCCCGGGGCCCGTGGTGACATTCTCACATAACCTTTGGCCCCAGTAGGCTTCGGCCCTGCTGGATCCCTACAGTTTGCTGACAACTCCTTGAGGCGCGCGGGAACATTGCGCGCCGTAGACGACCTGAGCTTGGACCGGTATGTTACCGGACGGACGGACAGCGAGCTACCCATTGCCCACTGTCCGCGAGCCCGCGCCTACGGTGGCCGGAAATTGGGATCGGAATACCGGCGGCGGTGGCGGCGTGTGCGCCTTTGCCTAATGCGGTCGGCCTCCTCCTTTGCTAGCATTACTGCTTCGCAAAAGGAGGCGACCGCCTGCCACTCCTCCTCGCTCCGGAGCATGGCTTGAACCAAGCCCCGGCGCGAGAGATCGCTGCCGATCGCCCCCACGAGGACACGGCGATGCTCTTCCCAAGCGGGGCACACCTCGACTGTGTGCTCCACCCTGCTGGAGCTAGCCCTGATAGTACTAAAGTATTTGCGAAGTAGTAATACTTGCGAAGGAGGAGGCTGCACGAGTTAAGGATTTTCTGAACACGTGTTCTTAAAACGTAAAAATGGTGATCGAAGGATACATGTGGGTTTTAGTCAGTAAAAATTTGACCACCCCTCCCTCTCCTGCTCTACCCTAGAGTGAGAGATGTCACTGATGATTTTTCATTTCAAAAAAGGGTAAGTAGGTATTAAATTCAAGAGTGCATAGATTACTTCTAGGTATGCAAGTTCCATCGATCGTCATTTACCAGTGTAGGTGAAATAGTGGTCGCAGGTAAAAAGAAAATATGCGAACCTAATAATAAATAAAAAGGCACATAATTATTTATTTAAACTTTATGTACAGTAGTGGTACATAGGCGGACTTTATGGAAAGCTTTCTCTATGAGCCAACCTTTGGGTTAAAAAAGTCTACAATGCGGTGTACACAATCATGTTTTAAAAAGTGACACATAGGTATGAATAACAAAGATAATGCTTAATAAAAGATAAATTAACTCGATGTATTTTATTTATTTATTATTTATTTATCCTCACATCGGAACGCCTTACAGCAATTACACCAATGGAGCACATTTAGTTCAGAATCTGCTGCGCGGTGGAGTAGTAGTCATCTAAGGAGCGGCGCGGGCGCTGTGGTGGTATCGTATTAATGTCAATTTTTGGCCTACTTTCATTTAAAAGATCGATTGAAGTTACGAAAAGAAACTATTATTGACCTTACCTAACTCACACACGCGTAAAATCAGGAGGTTCATTGACATCTTTTTGGCTTCGATATCATCAAATAAAAAAGCAACAATCGCAATAAAAATCATTTCCCCTCAAAATAACAACACACATACTTCAAAAATCTCCACTCAACCCTCAATTCACGCAACAGATTTACAACCCTTTGTTACCAAAAAATAAAGAACAATTTCGCTGTTATCAGTACGGCGATACCGAGAGAATTAACGTGTTCTACGTGACTGCGGTCTCAAAGACCGAATTATACAATTTTTTTTCCTCAAAAACCCGGGACTTGTATTTGCGAAGCAAACTGACTGCCCATATCTGATTCGATAGGCTTTTCAATGATATGAACAAACAAGGTTTTTTGGGACCGAATTTGTGGGACGATTTTATGTGGAATATTGTCATGTTTGGGGTTTTTGGGAAAGATCTTCACTTGTAGAACCAACGATAAAATAAATGTTGACTGAAAGTTAAGGTGACGTTAGCAAAATTTTAAAAGTTTTTTTACTAACAAGCTTTTTATTAATTTGAAATGTTTCTGTAATTGTACTCATAATGTTATATTGTAATTGTACTCATAATGTAATATTTCTTAACATGCGATGTTTTTTTCTTAACTTGCAATGTCTTTTTTAACTTGCTATATTTTTTCTTAACTTGCGACGTTTTTGATAACTTGAAATATTCTTTTTAACTTGCAATGTTTTTCTTATTATTATTTTTGAATAATGCATGATTAGCTATGTGCCGTTATTCTTTTAATATAGTTTTAATCTTTATGCAACTCCATGATATGGCTACTAATTTAAAGGACAAAACACTGCCAGCGAAAACTAAAAAAATAATACTGAAATTATTTTCAGAATCAATCTTTTATTTAGCTCTAAAAAATAACTTTATATGAAATCAAACTGAAAATGAAGTCTGAGTCCTTGCAGTGGGAACATTACAAGGCCGTTGATGCCAATGCTATTACGATTTATATTGTATAAAAGCTTGTCACGAGGATGCTTGTTCTTTTACATAGGACATTGTATAAATATTTATACACCGTTAAATTTCTGTTGTTTTAATCCTGCTGAGGGTCAATTCTATCTAAATACTATCGATTTGTAAAGAAAAAATAAAAAAATAAAGTACTTAGTTTTTAAAAACTCGAATTAATATATGCATGTACGAAATTAATCTCTTTAAGTTAACTAGTCAATGACCTTGTAGGTAGTTGTCGGGCGTTGCGTACTAGCAACCTACAGTTCATTGGCCTCGCTCAGCTAACGTTTACTTAGACAAATTAATTTATATATAATTTCATACATGCCTAAATTACTTCGAGTTTAAAAAAAGTACTTTATTTTTTAATTTTCTCTTTATAAATCGATAGTATTTTCATCTTCACTGATTCAAAAAGTGCTCTTCTCCATCTGATGAGATGTACGAGTACTTCATCTGCGAGGGGGCTTCCACAGGCTTCTTCTATATTAAGAACCATTACTGACTTTGATGCCAAATATAAAACTGTTGTCTTGCAATGGGTGCCTTCTCACGTTGGATTAGAAGGTAATGAGGTGGTTGACCGTTTGGCAAATGAAGCTGGGTCAGATGGGGAAATAGGAAAGGAAAAAGAGACAGATGCATCGAATCTTGGTCCGAATACTTTGACAAAAGATCTTTAAGGAAGGGCATTTGGTACAGGACGATTCAGACATCTCTTCCACGGACGCTTTGGTTCAGCGAGGGAAGAATGAACAGACAAGAGGTTGTGACGGCATTGAGACTTTGATCTGGTCACATACCATTCAATAGTTTTGGATTAATGATGCGTAAAATCGATTCTCCCAATTGTGTTGTCTGTGGCACTATAGAAGATGTGCACCATGCCCTGTCGGAGTGTGTTCGTGTGGGGGTCCAAAAACGTCAAGCTTTTGCCAACAGTTTTAATGTGGGCTTCTATAATAGCATTCTAGCCTCACCTCTATCAGTTGAGGCTAGAATGCTTTATCGTATTAATATTATGTATATAAGGTTGCGGGTAGACTAGTAAATATGTATTTAAAATTTTTGTATTAAATCATCGGGGTGACATATTCTGTACAGAACAAACGCCGCCAATAAAATGAAATTTAAAATAAAAAAAACGATAGTATTTCATGTACCGAATCGATCTCCCGCGGAATTAAAACGACCAAAATTTATTATTTTATTTTACTTCAAAGTTCTTCTTATATTCTTGTTATAGCATTTTATACGTTATGTTATTTTTAATAACTATTGTATAAGGATAACCATTTATAAGTAATACGATGAAAGTTATGAATGGCATGTTTGTATAAAAGTGATATAATTGAAAATCTTTTAGTATTTGAATAGTTATTAATTTTGTATTCTATTTTTGTATTTCCACTCTAAATTCTGACTGCCTTCGGTAAACGTCTTCACAGAATATAATTAATTTGAAATTGTAAACTATGTAGATTCTAGAAATCCATTTTCTTTATTATTTGATGCTTAAATCGAAATTTTCATGTGTTATAAATATAAGTGTATTCTAATTTTATCAAAAATGTATTTTGAAATATTGGGACAAATAAATATTTAAGTTATTATAAATTAAATTAATTATTCTGTTATGCCTGAATACTGATGAAAAACAAATTATTATGTTTATCACATTATGATAGTATAGGCGAATGTTTGTACTACTTACTTCTTTACAGCAACTAAGCCTTAAAGTATTTATAGTTTAGTTTCATCATCATCATCATCATCATCATCAGCCTTTTAAGGTTCCCACTGCTGGGACACAGGCCTCCTCTCTAAGAGAGGGAATGGGCCGTAATCCACCACGCGGGCCCAGTGCGGGTTGGTGAATGTCACATGTCTTCGAATTTTTGGTTCTAGGACATGCCGGATTCCTCACGATGTTTTCTTTCACCGTTTTGAGAGCAGTGGTGATGAAATAAATAACACAAAGTAATGCACCTGGCTGTATTTTAACCTACAACTCGTTTGTCGGGGCCGTTACTTTTATTCAGCTCAAAAATACCTAACTAACGATTGTTAATTTATAACACAAATATAGTTTATGGTTCAGATAAGACAGAATACAATATATATATATATATATTTATTATAAGACAGTTCCGGGTTGTGTAAAGCTATAACTTAATTTCCTTGTTTTTAACATTAAATGTAGATTCACATAATACGAGTAAGTATGTTCTCTTAAAATGTCATCATGGATTTTCTTGACGATTCTTCTCCATAGAAAACGACATTTGAAGTTTTATAAATTTGTATATCCAGACCTATATACACACTTATAAAACTCAAATATGGATTGAAGTATTTTTAATTGAATTAAATCAAAGACCCTGAAAAAAAAACGAAGCAAAAGGGTCATTGGCCCAAATGGCCTGTCAAAAGCTCTTTTTTGTTACAAAATTTATAGCTAAAAAGAACTTCATTTTAACATTCTTTTTTCTTTTAATATGAATCTTTTCCAAGTCTGAGAGAGTAATACGCAAAGTGATTCTTGTTGTTTCCCTTCAAAAGACACCACCTGCGCGTCACCACTTCAATTATTCAAAGAATCTTTCTCTTACATTTTAGGTAATGAAATTTTAATCATTTGTCAGTCTTAAGTCAGCACTTATAAGACTGGGCGGGTGATTAAATTTTAATGTCTCACGAATTCTGGCAACGTGCAACGCATAGCTTCGAAAATAATTTTCGATTAAAGAAAGAAAACCGCTGACAACTTACCAAGTCATCAATTCTGTTATAATAGTGTCAAAATGGTCTGTCAATGATTTCATAAGTGTTGATGTTGGCATGTTTGGTAATCTTTTAATATAATGGCATCATTATGACTTTCCAATGATTAACCACTGGCACATGATTGAAAAAAATGGCAAATGAATGTCTGACGTATGCGGTAATCTGCTAAAGCTTCGACAGTTCCTTTGATCAGTGACTATTAGAACGTTATTGTGCAGTCATTAATTTTGATTCGTTACCAGACAGCTTTTTTTCAATTCTATAACGAGATCACTGACCGACCTATGATCGGCCATTATAAACTAATATTCACAAACTTTTAGCAAAATGTCAATAGGATCGTTTTGTAATTATAAAATAACAGACTCATGCCCCTGGTATGCTGCCACAGACTTATTGAAAACTAGCTTCTACCAGTAGCTTTACTCGCTAGAAATAAAAATATCCCATGGCAAGTGTGAGTCGGAAGCGCACACTGAGGGTTCCGTACAAACTAATTTAAGTAAATAGTTCAATTTCCAATTCGAGTCCCGAAATTTTTTCTGTTTTTTTTTTTGCGTAACTGTAAATTTACAGATTTCAGATTTATTCCAATACTTGTGCTGTAAAACCTTGCTTCGTGCTAAATTTCAGGATTCTAAGTCAACGGAAAGAACCCTAAGAATTTCGATTTCCATGAGAGTGTCGAAATATTCGTTTTTTGCGACATAAACTTCCGTATTTTTTTTCTTCGTTAACTTAAAAGTTTGATTTTTTCTAAACTCCAAGGATCCGTAGACCTGCGTGTATGGTTTTGATTTCAACTCGATACCTTTTTTTATGGTAGGTAAAATCATCCAATGACAAGTCCCGCCCTTGGGTGGGGCGGGAAGTAGTGTCAGACTCTTACTGACTAAAAACCTACCCCGTTCCTTCGTGGCCTATCATGCCGGGGCTGAGCCTTCCTCTTAGAAAACGGCCCTTAACCCCAGCAGGCCTCGACCCTGGCTGCCTGCAGCTAGCAGGCTGGGCCTCTACGGTTTGCTGACAGCTTCTTGAGGCGCGCGGGAACAGAACGCGCCGTCGACGATTTGGGCTCGGTCCGGTATGTTACTGGACGATCGGACAGCGTGCTACCCACTGCACGCCTTCCGCAAGCCCGCGCCTTCGACTCGATACCTTTACGCATTCCCGAGATAAAGGCTCTTAACAGACAGTTAGACAAATAGAAAGATAGACAAACAGACGGACAACAAAGTAATCCTTTACGGGTTCGTTTTGTTCTTTTGAGATACGGAACCCTAAAAAGAAATTGACCGCAAAACGCTACAAGTTCAATGGCCTCCTTCAAAAAGTGTAAGTTTTTAGATCATAATTGTGTGAAACTTGGCGTACGGGTAGATCATGCGTTTCATAAGGACATAATGGTTCTGTTTATCCACTTTCCATACGAGCAAAGTTGAAGGTAGTTTATCATGAATGTTTTTGTAGAAGTTACCCACACTTCAAAAAACATCTTGAGTTCTATTATAATTGCTAAGCTAATAAACTCATCAAACTTTGTATAACATGGATAGAACATAACCTTGATAAGGACATAATGGCACTGTTTATCTACTTTCCACACGGGCAAAGTTGAAACGCTACAGTTTAGTATGAATGTAGTTTTAAGACTTGAAATGAGTTTAGTTTTTTGAGTTTTATATAATGCATTTTGAAAAATATACTCGAGAATTACATGACTAGGATTTCGCCATCACACATGTACCATCCAACAACCCGTCGTTCGGCGAATATCCATCCATACGTTGTTCAAACCTCTACGATCTGAACTAAGTGTTTCACCTGGTCGTTTATACCTCGTACATCGGAGGACTGGAACAATATACCTGCTGCTTATTACAGGGGTTCTCAAGGCTAGAGTAAATAGTCTTTTAATACACTAGTTCGCCTCACCATCAACGATTGCATCACTGCTTAACAAGATGGAGTCGCAGCCAAGCGCTAGCTTATCACACACTGCAAACAAATTAAAAGATATAATTTTATCTATTGGTAAGCCATTAAAGTCCTTACATCATCATACATCATCAGCCTTTTAATGTTCGCACTGCTGGGACACAGGCCTCCTCTCTAAGAAAGGGAATGGGCCGTAATCCACCACGCGGGCCCATTAAAGTCCTTATTATTATTAAAATTATAACGGGAACAAAATGTAAAATATTATTGAAATTATTTACCACAAACCTCTGCTAATAATTATTAACATTTTATTTATAATTATAGGTCCAGAAGCAAACTTAGCCTTTTTATTCGAATTTTCAATAAAATTAAACGATTTCTGACAATGATATTTATAAGAATATTATTGGATTTCTGATCATTTTATTCCTTTGTTTACTGTAATAATAAACATAAATTTAAAGTAATAAGTTTACATTACTCTAGCTTCTAAATATTTCACATATCCCACTACTCTTGTTGGGGCAACAGGCTTGTTTTGGGGTTCAATTAGTCCCACAGAAGATCTGTTGGGTCGCGATAAGCAATTTTACGTTTATTTGTCAAACGAGACGGTTTGGCCAAATATTCTATCCTTCGCATAATATAGCAGCGGTTGGGATGAACTCCCTTAGGTTAAATTGGGGCAAAATCAGAAGACTTATTGTATGTGTTTAAGTTGGTTCTAACACAGTATAAAAAAACTTTATACTTACAAAAAAAAAACCTGCAACAACGTTCAAAGCAGCCCCCCTAGCCAAGTTACAATCGTTTCGTTTAGCGCGAGCGCTTGGAGGTGGTCACGCCCCAATTCCTTTGTTGAGATGTCGTCAGAACAAAGGAATTAGGGTCGTTGCTACTCCAAGCGTTCGCACTAAACGAAACGATTGCAACTTAGCTAGGGGAGCTGCTTCAATTTTAGAAGTTGGTGTGGGGTTTTCTTGTAAGTAAATTATATCCATAAATAGTAATTATATCCATAAATGACGGAATTATGAGGTAACAAACATGAAAAATCATACGACTGAATTGAGAACTTCCTCCATTTTTAAAGTTGATTGAAAATAGTTAGTCCTTTCGGAAACTCTACACTCGAAGTTGTAGACGACTAATGTTTACCTGGGACAGACGGTCCAGTTGGGTAGGTCTAACTTCGAGAAAGAGATCAATCGTCGAATCCGACTCGGCTGGGCAGCGTTCGGGAAGCTGCACGGTATCTTCTCGTCCAATATATCATGTTGTCTCAAGGCGAAAGTCTATAATAACCAGTGCGTGTTGCCAGTGAGGACATATGGCTCCGAAACGTGGTCGCTTACAATGGGCCTCATCAAAAGACTTAAAGTCACCCAAAAGGCAATGGAAAGGGCTATGCTCGAAGTTTCCTTGCGTGATCGAATCGGGGACGAGGATATCCGCAGGAGAACCAAGGTTACCGACATAGCACGAAGAATTGCCAAACTTAAGTGGCAATGGGCAGGGCACATTGCTCGCAGAACGGATGGCCGTTGGGGGCGGAAGGTTCAGGAATGGAGGCCACGTACCGGAAGACGTAGCGTTGGAAGGCCTCCTACAAGATGGACCGATGACCTGGTTAAGGTTGCGGGAATCCGGTGGATGCAAGACGCTCAGGACCGTTCATTGTGGCGACACTTTGGGGAGGCCTATCTCCAACAGTGGATGTCTTTCGGCTGAAATGATGATGATAAGTTAGTCCTTGGATCTAGGAAATTATTTGGGATGCGATCATAGACACAACTCAAATCGCGCACTCATTGCAGCACTGACTTCTACTTGCGCAGAAATGAAATATCAGGGAACTTACCATGACATGTTTTTTTTTTATGGTAGTTAAAATCATCCAATGACAAATCCCGCCCTGTGGCGGAGCGGGATAAATTTCAGTTGTCAGTCGAGCGAGAAAGACAGATGGATTTATATAACCTTTATAAGCTCCATTTATAAGGCGCGTGTGTATCATCGGTTGTTCGCGTTAGTGAAGTGCAGTGGATCCGTGGCCCCGCTTGTTTACGCAGCAGTTCAACGAGCGAATAAGGTAGACGGTGCTCTGACAGCCCTTTAACAATTCAGTTTAGGTCGTCGACGGCGCGTACTGTTCCCGTGCGCCTCAAGGAGTTGTCAGCAAACCATAGGGGCCCAGCAGGTTCGAAGTCTCTGGGGCCTTTGGTAAATTTGAAAGTAAGCACCAGGGCCCTGGTACGAAGGCTACGAAAGAACGGGTGTGTTCTTTAGTCCACCCCGCCTAAG
The DNA here is from genome assembly GCA_958295575.1 of Leucania comma. Lineage (NCBI taxonomy): Eukaryota > Metazoa > Arthropoda > Insecta > Lepidoptera > Noctuidae > Leucania > Leucania comma. The sequence goes on from OY282475.1 coordinate 4,401,299, forward strand.
GGCGGGAAATGTCACCAGATAATTTTTTCCCATCGAAAAGAAAAAAAAACCATCACAATCTAACCTCAGCCCCCTTTATTGATGTTTAAAAACAGATTAGTGTAGTGCACAGATGTTTAATATTTTTCTTCTATCTTATAACATTCGCGGTTATTCTACAGCAGTTTCGAAATAATATTTCATCTAGCGGAAAATACAAAATGTCGCTTCCTACAAATTCTAAGAAAAGACGGGAAGGCTTACGTCTAGAACTATACATTCATTACCATCGTAGTCTTTTGTTTTGTTAGTAAGCAGGATAACAATACATTCGCTAGAACAGGATGTTATTTTCAATTTTTGTTATGAATGCATCATTGATCTTTTTTTAGGAGGGAAAATCATCCAATGACATCTCCTGCCCTTGGGCTTAAATAACTAAAAAACCCACTCGGGGTTCATTTTTGCAGAAGCTGTGATGCATCAATGATATAGCATTCTGAATTCGAATGTCAAATGTTAGGTTAGAGATTTGAGTCTCGCTGAGATTTACTCTTTATTCTGTCCCATACAGTAAGAGCATAAAATTATTAGGGTGTAACAATGAACGGTGTCATCGCTAAAAGTAAAACAAAGAAGAAACAGCCTTGTAATGCTATCTTTGCTAGAATTCAAGCCTCTACTCTAAAAGAGAAAATAGGCTGTAATCCACTACGTCAGTCCAACTAAGGTGGCTTGATGTCACAAATCTTAAATTCTTTTAGTTCTAGGATATGCTGGTTTCCTCACGATGGTTTTCTTTCCTAAGTTTGAGAGCAGCGGTGATAAAAAAAATTACAAGAAGAAAAACTTCTCTCTGGATTCTGGGTGGCTCGATTACTACTCGTGAGTTCAAACCCAGAGAGAAGATTTACAATGACAAGTTAGTTTTGTGAGTCGGGGTCATTACCACCGGGCCATCACTGCACTGTTTTGTGTTAGTTCTGCAAAATCTATTTCATTTTTTTTGCTTAGTGAGAAATTATCAAAAACTCCTCCGGTTAGGACAAGACTTTTACTAGGACAGACTTTTACTGACTAAAACCAACCTCTATTCCTTTACTTGCCCTTTGCGTTTCAGTGCCGAAGAAAATTTTTCGACCATTTTCGCTGCCCTAGTAAGCCCCGGCCCTAGCGGGCCCTATCGATTAAGCATTGCATAGCATTAGAATAAAAGAGTAAAATAGAATACGAAAAACTTTATTGTAAACAAAAAAATAACTCCACACACACTTCATTCACCAAACCACACATACCAAACCACCAACCACCACTAAACCATCACTTTACTAAATATGTGTGTAGACACACACGCGGACTACACTCTGTTATTGGATACTAGCTGCTGCACGCGGCTTGGCCCTTCACGCGTAAAAGTAGGAAATTGACCCAAGGGAACCTACTCCTGGGATAAATATGTCCAAGGTGCTATTCCAGGACATAGTTTACCCATGTCCAAAAGCTTAGCCGCTCGAGTGTGAAGACGTAACAAACATGTACACACACACACAAACCTTCGTCGTCATTATATTAGTGTGATAACTGACCGTGGGCACTCAGACCAAGCTCCTTTTATGCACTCCAGAAATTCTGATATTTAGTTGTATCTCCTTACGTAGAAACTAACTTTATGTGTAGTTTCAAAAATAGTAATCATTCTTTTTTATCAATCATTGTTTTTTTTTTACTGATATAAACTGAAACAAAGTACGAAACCTGTATTCGGCCTAAGCGTCTTGACTCGTCTTTTATACCGCGTACAAAGAAGGAATGGAACAGTTTGCTAGTTGTCTTCAAGGCTAGAGTGAATAGGCTCTTAATAAACTATTGCGCCTCACCATCAACTTGATTGCATAACTGCTCACCATCAGGTGGGATTGCAATCAAGCACTAGTTTATATAAATAAAAAAAGTGAAAAAGTAGTGCTTCAATGCGATCCCACCTGATGGTAAGCACAGGGCCGAAGCCTACTCGGTGGCCTTGGGTACAGGCTCCGCTCAAGGGGCGGGAGTTGTCATTGGATGATTTTTACCCACCAAAGAAGAAAAAGCTGATGGTAAGCAATGTTATTCAATTTAAGATGGTGAAATGCACTAGTTTATTAGCAGCCAATAGTGAAATGCTGGAAATTCAAAAGTGTATGCAAGTTTGCAGCAATTTATTTTACGTTTTCGTCCATTGATTAGTTCCCAGATCCATTTTTACTTCAGGTATTTCGAATAGCCAAAATTTTTGCCGGTAGGTACGATTTAGGTCAAGAGAAATATCAAGTTTACTCTGGAAATTATTTATTTAAAATTAAATGCGACGGTCGACGGTATTCAGGGTAAACCATCACTGTCTTTAATATTAGGCTAACTAAGCAGAACGATAAATAAATAGTATTTAATTAAAGCAGAGCAAACTTGCCTCAAAGGCGTTACAGTACTACTGTCCCAAAATTGTTACAAAGTATCGAAATTATGGAGGAGATATTTGAGTAAAGTATAGTGGGCAAAAAATTTTATTGTTTTGAAATAATGTTCTTAAGAGGTAATATTATTGAGGAAGAAGGATAGTGTCTATAAGTACTTTTTATTTAACTTATCTGCTGATGTTTCTGAATTATCAAAGTAAATCAAAATAATCGTACTTATTAACTATTTTTTTCCCTCGGCTTACAAACTTATAAAGACCAACAAGAAATTGTTTTGACTAACTGCACTTTGGACAAATCTCGTGGACCCATTGGGAATTGATTTAAGAAAATTTTAAAACACGATTTTTTTTCATGTACTCGGTGGGAAATGATGAATAATAGGATCAACGAACCTTTGGGAATAACCCCTTAGTATCAGTGGAAACGGTCACATAATCTGGTAGCTTAGTTTTTAGCCGTTGGTCCCAGTTGTCATGCGTAAATCTTTGACAGGTCTTCAGACGCTAGAAAATCTGACCATCAGTCTACCCAAGGAGTATTGTGTTGCCTAGAAACTGGGTTTTTGAGATCTGATAGGCAGTCGCTTCATATATTAATCAATATTTTTTTTCTATTTGTTTATGAAAATTATTTACCAGGAAAAAAAACTAGACTGTCAGTTAGTGTGACTATCTTGAAAAAATGATCACATTCAAAGAAGCGAAGTTGCCGGAAAATATAGATTTTTCTTAAGCTTATTATACAAATTAACAAGTACGGAGCCGCGGCACTCCGTTTAGACGAAGTTTTAAATACTGAAGACTACTTATAAGTTCAAAGTTTAAGTATTTTACCACAACAAAAGTATTTAAAGAGTATACTGTATTTTCATTTACTCATTTTTTCCGTGATGTAAATCACAGGAGTACATTTAGACAGGAAAACAAAGTATCTTTTGGCTGTCAGCAGAACTTGTGCTTCCAGAAATTACCACTTATAAAAATTCAACAATTTGACCTCTTTACAATATTTCTTAGGATTTTTTCTTTTCTATCTTTAGTCAATCATTACAAAAAAAGAAACTGCAAAGAATGTCACGCATATAAAAAAAATGACATTCTTCAAACAACTTTTACTATGGGACCAAAACTGAAATCGAAAAAAATTCAGCCAAGCTCAGTACATTTTGACCAGTTAGGCGAACATAAATTTACTGAACTTGCAGATGTTTTTCGGGATTTCAGGTCCCATAGTAAAAGTTGTTTGTTATCACAACTACAATCACGTGTTTAAGTATCGTTCACTAATTGCTAGTCACAGTCATAGTGTGTTACTAAAATCCATAAAAAGGGGATTGCGTCACTGAGTATGAAAAGGATTACACCAACAAAAATATTTACTCTTCTGCGTATCCCCCTTATTTCTGTAATGCTGGAACTTTTAGTGTACATAGGACAGCTGCAGTTTCTGTTTCGTAAAGGATCATTTGGAAAGAGACTCTTGAAGGATTATCTCGGTGCAGTTCATTCATTCATTTGACGAAGGCTTTTGAAGCTATGAAGAGGAGTTGGCATTTCAGTTTTGTTCAGAATGATTTTGATTTGGGAAGTTTCGATATATGAACAGATTGGCTAGCGAGAGAGTAGAGCAATCAGCTTCGGATTTGAAACAGCATGTTTTTTTTTTTAATTCCCAAGTAAAATTTATTGTCAACTTTTGTCAAAAAAAAATTAATACTGTGATCGTAAGGCTCTTACGTGCTAAAAAAGACCTAAAGGATGTATTATTTCTAAAATTTTGTCATACTTTACTTTTTATTATTTAAACTACTTTGGCGATAAATTACTGTGCTTATATACTGATTTTTGACATCAAAATTCTTGGCAATAATAAAAATATAGTATTAATTTTTTCTTGAATTTTTAATTTACAGGCCATGGTCCGGAGTGAGGAGGGCTGGCAGACGGTCGCCTCCTTCTTTGAAGCAGTAATGCAACGATGGAACGGGGTAGGTTTTGAGTCAGTAAGAGTCTGACACTATCACCCGCTCCGCCCAAGGGCGGATTTGTCATTGGATGATTTTACCCACCATAAAAAACCCTTCTTTAGCTTTGCCGTAGTTTATTAAAAAGATTCGACATAGTCCGAAGAATCACCAACTTCTATAACAGTGGTTAAGAAAATTACATTCATTATTTGTAGAACAATTATGATCAATGAGACCGAAAGGTTCTGGACTGGTAACCACGTTCCGGAAGAGGCAGCGTTGGAAGGCTTCCCCCAAGGTGGACCGAGGACTTGGTGAGGGCCACAGGAATCCGATGGATATGAGACGCATGACGTTCGACATCCAATAATGGACGTCTTTTGGCTGCAATAATGACAAATAAGTTAAAAGCAAAAGCTTAAAAAAAATCTACCTAATCCTAAAAACAAAAATGCCAAATGAAACACAAAAAACCAGATGTAATTTAAGAGGCCTAATTCTTTTTTGCTCGGACCTTTTAACCATCTAATACCGCTTTACCTGTACCTAATGAGTACAAAACGAGGTCAGTTACCAACTGCGAACAAAATGAGACGCAAAACTAAGTCTTATCTGCTGAACCTCTATTCAATCGAGTTTTCTCGAGTCAGCCATTGATAATTCTGTTAATTTTGAACGTGAAATAAAGTTGTCAAAATTTACTTTTTAATGTGCGGAGTGGGTATATTAATTTGCTGGAGGCAACTGGCTCTTATCATTAGTAGATTAATATCTTGAAAGTTTTAAATGTGCGGCTAGTTCTAAAACTTCTAAATGTAGGCATCGTATAAGTGACATGAGCCAAATTGCTGCGGCGTTATACTTTTTTAGAAACGGTGCAAAACATTTTAACTAAGTAAGTGAATGGTGTAGTGGTAGAATGATTAACAACCAAAATATAAATATTAAATAACTTTGACTTTGTGATTTAATAGACAAAAAATTACATTTCATGCTTTCAGAACTCCTAATCTGCAATCCGAAATTCGCACAACTTAATGTTTATAGTTATTTTTCTATTTCCTTAAATACAGGTAAATGAGATAGAATATCTATTTCAAATTACTTAGATATTTCAGTGTAAGAACACCGGCGTGCACAAATTGTTTTCCCGCGAATCACCATTGGCACGCGTGCTATAGTTTCACCATTTCGGTTTTCGGACATGCCGGTTTCTTCATGATGATTTCCTTTACCGTTTTGAGAGCAGTGGCGATAAAAAAATAGTGTAAACCGCCTGTCTGAAGCTAAACTCACAACATAACTCGTAAGTCGAGGCCGTTTCCACGGCCACCACTACTCTTAATTAAGTTTGTTATTTCGTTGTAATAGTGAATGAAGTTAATTTTACCAAAGAAACCACTTGAAACACTATTAAACTATCCCACAAAACGAAACACCCATCAACCAACTCTAAATGGTATACCAAAAACTTTAAGTTCACTCGCAAATAATCTAACTACGTACATTATTATGCCGACGGTGCTACATTTTGACTGTTCAATCCTCCTCCAATCTCATTACAACTTTGCACAGTTTGTTTAATTGGCTACCCACTACACGGAATTGAGACACCTGGGCCAATTTAAATTGATCCACCTCTCCCCTTCAACCAACTCTCTCCAATGACGAAAAAGGGGTACGTGGGACAATTAAAAGAGCTCTCAATTAATTGGTTATTTAAATGCAACAGTGTCGGTATAGCTTTTGCAAGTGTAATTGTTGTTTTCAGTGGTTTTCAGCGCATGAAATTGTTGTATGGCCGCTGTAAATAATGGCTTTACTGCCTTTGCTGTGGCTTTGAATTATATTAATATAGATATGTGGAATCAGCGCCAAATGTTGGTATTTGGATGTTATTTGACCGTGAATCAAATTAGAAATGTTGTGGTTACGCGTTGCGTATAATCTAATGTATTTTATAATTTACATTGTACCCACGAATGTTATTGCGGCATTGGATTAACTCCTGGCGTCCCAGGGGAGTAGTATTTTAGTGCTTGAATTTTGATTGTACCTACTACCTATAACCTAACTAATTTTTTTAATTGGTGTGTATAAGGATATGTATTTTTCAGTTACCTATATATATATATATGACCCTTTGAAATAATTGGGTTTTTCTTTTTTAGATGATTGGGGGTTTCTTTTTTAGATGTCAACCTGTAGCCCTAGTACGCTTGGGCTCTGCTGGGTCCCTACGGTTTTGCTGACGTCTCTTTGGTGACCTATGAAGATACAGAGACTTAAGGCTAAGTCTTTTAAGGAGTGGTGGATCGTAGTGAATGTAACGTCAATGAATGAATGCAACGTGCAACCCAATGATTAAGTAACACGATACAACTGGTTTCAGAATTATTGGCTACTGAAATTATTCATAACAACTGACAATAATCTACAAGTTACAGCCGGGACAAACAGAGTGCTTTCTGAGGAATAAAGTAATTTTGGTATGTTGAACTAGTCACCCGTCAACCTGGCACATAATCTATTTAGTCTGTTATTAAGATATGCCAAAGAAGACTGTCCCATCCGGAAAGTGTAACCCGGAATCTCTTGTACAGCACTAGCACTTGTAATCACTAGACGAACCCAACCATGCAAACGTAGAGTAGCCAGCCTTTCGGTTTTTTACAGGATGCGTTTTGGAGAGCCCGCACGGGAATTGCATGACTTAATTCCGCTATATCCGTTCTACCATTGACTCGACGTACGGCGAATATCCACGTTGTTGAAACTTCTACGGTCCAGATTAAGCATTTTGCCTCGTCGTTTATGCTGCGTACATCGAAGGACTGGAACAGTTTGCCTGCTGCAGTCTTCCTGTCCGATTATAATTTAGGTTTCTTCAAGGCTAGAGTGAATAGGCTCTTAATAAACGAGTGTGTCTGACCATCAACGATTGCATCTTTTTATACCATCAGGTGGGATCCTTTAAATTCTAGTTTATATAAGTAAAAGAATAAATAAACCGGTCGTGTAAGATAAAAAATACGCGTGTATTTAGTTAGTAACGTTTCAAGACCGTGTAATGTGCAATTTCCCCACTTCTGAATAAGGAATCATCATCATCATCAGCCTTTTAATGTTCCCACTGCTGGGACACAGGCCTCCTCTCTAGAAGAGGGAATGGGCTGTAATCCACAACGCAAACCACGTGCGGGTTTTTTTTTTAATAAGGTATATGCAATATATATATTTTTTATTTGGTTTGCCAGCGACTTCGTTTGCGAGAATAATTTCGAAAAAAAATACCACCCCTTAAACCCTGTTTTAAGGGCAGTTTTACAAAACTAATAATGACAGTCTTTACTATTTATTTTGATCAGAGTTCGTACTTTTTCCAAGTTTATTATCCCAAGAAATGAAAATCCTCCACACAATATTTAAGACCCTCTAAACTCTTCTATTTGGGGTAGTTCTGAAAACAAATAATGGCAACATTCGTTATTTACTTTTGTTACTATTTACGCTAACTTTCACGTACATTGGTACACGAAATGAAATTTCGAATACAAACGTAACGTTTTCATCCTCTTATAGGTTGGATTTCCAAAAATTTATTCTTAATGCTCGCCTACGTCATAAAAAAACCTTGCACAAATTTTCATGTTTCATAGTACTTTTTTTCAAAAACTCGAATTAATATACTGTTGGATCACTAATTCAACATTACTGACTTTATCCACACAGCACTTTTATTTCCTTGACTTGCCCTTTCTAAAATCGACAACCGACTGCTCTCGTGGGTGCGAACACCCGCTATTAATAAAAATGAGGACCGGATCTACCGCCATCTTGGCAGAAACAGTTAACTATTTATTCAAGTCAGTGTATGTATAAAAACAACCAGAAAAATCCTTACAAAAATATAAATGTCTGAAACATTTGATTTAATGTCACATAAAGTTCAAGAATTATTTAATGCACCACTTTAAATGTAAAATCGTCATTTGACAAAACAAATATCAAAACTAACGCCATCTAGACGACAGTTATTTCTAACTTTAAAATATCAGCTGTCACACACGACAACAAGTGTCATTGTCATTTGAAAACCTTATCCAAACAATAAGATTCCAACATTCGGCCATCCGCATAACTTACGCGTCCCTGCGTAATTGCGAGAGTGTCTTTTACTTTAACGATCAAATTTTAAAGAAATGAAGGTAATGGTAGTTTGCGGGACTTCGTTCTTGTTCACTGTTCCGCATACCTCTAACCAACCTCTGGCAAACCTCGACTACGAACATTAACGCAGCCTTCATGGAGCTACCACATCGTGATGTCATATATCACTTCCTAAAACTCTTGAGCCATGCAGCCAGCACCTACGGCTTTAAAAGGTAACCTCACTACAAGCATGCCAACCTGATTGCCATCTTAGCCCCATCAGTGACCTTGACTAAGCAGACTGTACTTTTGGCCATCATGTGAAGAGACTTTCCTGGTTGACGACAGCAGTCAGACGTAATGGCTTGCATTGAGTTACACATCATCGCTCCGACCCTCTGGTACTTGCAGCACTTCTCCGACCAACTGGAACCTGCAGAATTATCTCGACTCATGGAACATCACCACTATCTCACTGAGGCATCATCCCGAATCATTGGGACAGTACCACCCTGACTCACTGGAAAATCACCACAGACAGCTCAGAATCACCGAGATCTATGCGGTATCCGGTTCTGACTCACTGGAACCAAACTTCTACTGACTTGGCGTGCATCACGACGCCTGAAAGACTCTTATCAATCATTTATGTTGCCACATAACAAATTAACGACCAAAAATTATAAATTCTGCATTGCAGTTCAGAGTTCTCCGTGCGATCTAACCACATAAAAATCTGACATCAACCACCAGACAGCTGCCCGGATGAGACAACAACATCCATCTGTTCGGAGGATGCTTGGTTTTCGATGAAGGTTTACGGGGACCTCACACCCTGTCCCCATACCTGTAAATTACAATTGCATAAAAGGAACACTACCATTAATCGATAACAATCAGGTACATACAACTGTATGTACATATAATATGGTATAATATATACTAAATACTTTAGTTGTGGAACAAGGCGTTACTATCTTGAAACTTAAAGAGCGGTGCAAGTCGCTTCTACCTTGAAGCCGCCAACATACAACTGTATGTTATAAACCATGTATTCGGTCAATATGTGGCTCAAAAACTATCCTTAAAATTTATGACTGTACCAGCTATGTACATTTACGAAACTGCTTTGTTTGTTAGAATCAATTTATATCTGTTTCAAAAGCTACCAGATTTTTTTTTTAAAAAAGACTACAGTGCGTCCTCAATGTATGGACAAAAAGTGTGAAAATAAGCTTTTTTTTTGGCATCGAAAACCCAATAATTCAAAAATTTACCCATATTAAAATTTAAGAAAAGTCTATCTCGCTATTAATGGATAAATGTTACTATACTTTTTTTTTTAATGAAAATTTGTAATATTTCTCATTATGCAAACACATGGTTTACATATTGACTGTTTTGAGATTTTTTTTAAGTTCGTTTTCAATAGTACATTTTATAAAAATAGCTAAACATAAAATAGTTCTTTTAGTCCATTGTTTAATTTTTTTTTTATATTATTATTTTCTTTGCTTATTTTTTTTTGTCTTTAACTATTCATACGCCTTCAAACCTATGTTTAAAAAAATTGAAATTCTGATTCTGATCCTGACTAATTACGTTACTAGTGGCACAAGTCGCTACTACTATACCACTGGAGCAGTACAAGTCGCTACTACCTTGAAACCACTGGGGCGGTACAAGTCGCTTTTACCTCGAAGCCGCCAAAATAAAACTGTACGCTATATACTGTATTACTAGTGGTACTAGTCGCTACTACCTAGAAACCACTAGGGTGGTACAAGTCGCTACTACCTTGAAACCGTCAGAACTTGTATGTTCTAATAATTATGCTTTGCACACCTTATGCATAATTGCGCTGTGCACTCAAACAACTATGCTTTGCACAGCTTGTGCATTCCAACAACTACGTTTTGCACGGCTTGTGCATTCTAACAACTATGCTTTGCATACCTTGTGCAATCTAACAAGTATGCTTTGCACACCTTATGCATTCTAATACAGATTCATATTTGTTTATTTGCTCAAACAAATCAAAAAAAAATATTTGCTCCAATAATTATACTTTGCACACCTTTTACAATCTAACAACTATGCTTTGCACACCTTGTGCCTACTAACTATGCTTTCTTGTGCATTCTAACTACTATGCTTTGTACATCTTGTGCACCCAACAACTACATATTATTATGTTTTGCACACCTTGTGCAATCTAACAAATATGCTGTGCACACTTTGTGTATTCTAACAACTAAGGGCTGATTTCATCATTCAATATAAAAACTTAGTTAACATGGGCGACAACAAAAGAATTGAAACTGAGTTAGCCTAAACTATTTTCAATTCATATCGGTGAAATGCAAATGAAGCTATAATCTCGATTAGACGCTCTAACTGTATTTGTTTTAATTAATCGCAAATAGTTTGTTGGTGAATTTGGCTCTAAGCTTTGCACACTTTGTGCGTTCCAATTCAGATTCATATTCCTTAATTTTTTTTCAAATAAATCAAACCTATATATTTGCTCCAATAATTATGCTTTGCACACCTTGTGCAATCTAACTATGCTTTAAAAACCTTGTATACTCTAATAACTATGCTTTACACACCTTGTGCATATTAATTACTATGCTTTGCTCATTTTGTGGATTCTAACAATTATGATTTGCACATATTGTGCACTCTGACAACTATACTTTGCACAGCTTGTGCAATCAAACAACTATGCCTTGTGCGCTGCACTTGCCTTGCGCACCGCGCTGCGCTCGGCTTGCGCACCGCGCTGCGGTCGGCTTGCGCACCGCGCTGCGCTCGGCTTGCGCACCGCGCTGCGCTCGGCTTGCGCACCGCGCTGCGCTCGGCTTGCGCACCGCGCTGCGCTCGGCTTGCGCACCGCGCTGCGCTCGACTTGCGCACCGCGCTGCGCTCGGCTTGCGCACTGCGCGACGCCTACTTTGCGCACTGCGCGACGCCTACTTTGCACATTGCGCGGCGCCTGCCTTATGCACTGCGCGGTGCCCACCATGCGCACTGCACGCACACCACAATGCATTCGCATGGCGTACCACACTGCGCTCGCCATGCGCACCGCGCTGCGCTCGCCATGCGCACCACAATACGCTCGCCTGGCGTACCACGCTGCGCTCGCATGGCGTACCACGCTGCGCTCGCATGGCGTACCACGCTGCGCTCGCCTTACGCATCACGCAGCGTTCTTTTCGCGCACCATGCTGCGGTTGCTTGGCGCACCACGCCGCGGCCGCTTGGCGCACCACAGTGCGCTCACCTTACATACTGCTTTTAGAACAATAATTGCACACAACAAATGTTATAAAAAGTGCTAGCTGTTAGTCTCGGCCTTGTTTGGAAAACGAATTTATAGAACAATCGGATTTAAGGTTGGATTATCAAGCCTTTTAATACTAATGTAATCACTAACAATGACTGCTTAGTGGCTGTAAAAATTCAAATTCAACTAGACTACTAACTGTTTTCAAATAGAACCAAATAGTTGAAAACAATATGATGAACCCGTACATTCATATAATTATTGTAGGTTAAGCAACACAACACATCAGCAACATATTTCAAAGTTGTACCTACTTGTCTCAAATTAAAGTTATGATTAGTCTGATACAAGATCATTTGTTAATTACTCAAGCCCCAAGCGAACGCCGGCGTTCGCACACCTATTGTCTTTCTATTCTGTCTAATTACGGTATTTAAAATAAATCCACAAACGATATTGCCGTCCATGTTAAATTTATATCAATAAAACACCAGTAAAAATAAGGGTAATAGGCCGTTGGTTTAAAACAAAAAACACTACATTTAAATTCATTTCAACTAAAATACAATGAGGGTAACTTGTAAACCCACAGCTCGAAATAAAAACTTATCAGAAAAATATAAATAGGCACCCATTGGTTTCTTAAAAAAATCGATATTGACCTTACTGGATCAGTGAATCTCCTCAATGATGAGGAAATTATAATCAAACTCAGTTTTTCTTTGAATATGTACCAAACAATTGTGTCGGTTTAAAGATAAACAAACCTATTTGCGTTCACAAATGCTACCATCACAATATTTAATACTGCATCTTTTAAATACAGGAACATTACAAAAAGGAAGAGAGAAAAAAAAAAAGGTAGAAAATAAAATTAGTTTTCTTACCCTATGACAGCGTCAAATCAGAACAACCAAACTTACGTATGTGGGCCTGGATATAATTGGCTGGTATAACCGACCAACTATTAATATCCCGCTTCTGAATTGTTGGATCACTAATTCAACATTACTGACTTTATCCACACAGCACTTTTATTTCCTTGACTTGCCCTTTCTAAAATCGACAACCGACTGCTCTCGTGGGTGCGAACACCCGCTATTAATAAAAATGAGGACCGGATCTACCGCCATCTTGGCAGAAACAGTTAACTATTTATTCAAGTCAGTGTATGTATAAAAACAACCAGAAAAATCCTTACAAAAATATAAATGTCTGAAACATTTGATTTAATGTCACATAAAGTTCAAGAATTATTTAATGCACCACTTTAAATGTAAAATCGTCATTTGACAAAACAAATATCAAAACTAACGCCATCTAGACGACAGTTATTTCTAACTTTAAAATATCAGCTGTCACACACGACAACAAGTGTCATTGTCATTTGAAAACCTTATCCAAACAATAAGATTCCAACAATACGCATTTAAGAAATTAATTTCTTTAAGTAAACGAGTCAATAACCTTGTAGGTAGTTGCGTACTAACTATCTACAGTTCATTGGCCTCGCCCAGCTGACGTTTACTTAAAGAAATTAATTTCGTACGTGCGTAAATTAATTCAATTTTAAAAAAAAATTCTTTATTTTTTAATTTTCTCGTTGGCCAAAATTAAAATACACCGTTAGTATATGTACAGATTTAGGTACAAAAATAGAATTCTTATTATCTAAAACAATATCAAAATGATTAGGAAAGTATAGGTATTAATTAAAAATAAGCAAAGATATTAAGTTAGATTAATAAGTTTCCCAAATATAAGAAATAGCATTGAAATATAAGGCCATCAAGACAGAAGGAAAGCAAACGAGATATATAAGATTATTTTTTTCATGAATGACTTTTTAAATGACAAACATATTGACAAATGAAATAATAATGTAAATTGTGTGTGTGACAATTAAATTTAATTTTGACTATGTGGATAAATGTGAATAATAATGGACAATAACATGAGTGATAATTTGGTAATAATCTAAAATGATAATCGATTTTAAATGTTAAATAAATAAAGTATTATACACAGTATGACGCGACTCTTAAAAGAACTGAATTTTAACTTTTTATCCCTTTATATTTTATTTATTAAATAACGTTATATATATTAGCAGTCTATCATAATATGGATATTCATCAACATTTTTGATTATGTAACAGATTTGTACGTATGCTGTCCAGTGACTGTCCTTTTATTCTTGCATCATAATCATCATCTTCCTGCCCTTTTCCCATGTTATTTGGGGTCGGCGCAACACGTTTTCTTCTTCCATTCTGCCCTGTCACCCGTTATGCTATGTGCTTTTAATTCTTGTAGCCTCCTAAATGAGGTCTTGATGGATCATTCGCTTTAGTCTCCTAGGGACTGTTCAGGTATTCATCAGGTAAATATTGCTGACTTGTTTCGTTGGTTTGTGTTGGTAATTTTACGGTTTAGTCCTTTCTGGATCTCTTGACAGACAATAAATAATTCTAATATTGATTGAAACAAATTATATCAGCTGTCTCTCGCTAAGACTACGCCGTTTTTTATGATGCCTTTAACGTCATAGACAATTTCGGAATTTTCTTTCATAATAGCGCTTTGAATCTTTATAACTTCATTGTTGATGAAGATATTTTTTCCATTTGATTACCCAGGACTAACAGAATTTATTTTACCAAATAAAAAAGTCACATATTCTGCATTGAAATACGTAGGTATTCATTTTTGATAAAATCCAACGTTGCCAGATTTTTTCTATGCTATGTCAGGATTTTGAAATTTTTTTAGTAAAAATAGCGGGATTCTTTTGTCGAAAGCGGGACATAATAAAAAAAACGTATATAATCAAAAGTCTTTAAATATGTTTTATCTGAATTTTAAATTACATTTACGTGACAATATTATAAATAGCCAAATTAGTCATAAAAATACGATAAGTATTTTAAATCAGATTTACTCTATCGGTAGGCGGCCAGTTCACATTGACTGTGCTACACGCACAGCACGCTGCACGCGCAGTCGATTTATCCCCGAAAAGCTGGACTTAGCCTGTCCCGAGCGGCACATTTAATTATAATTAAAAAACGGGACGCCCCACCAAAATCGGGACGTCTGGCAACGCTAATTAAATCTTACCAGCAGCTTTGAGTTATAAGAGCATAACCTGCTGTTATAATGTTTCCACTACTGGGACTCAGGCCTCTCTAGAAGAGGAAATTGGCCGTAAACCATCACATGGACCCAGTGCCGGTTGGTGGATCTTTGAATTTTTGGTTCTAGGACATGCCGGTTTCGTCACGATGTTTTCATTCATAAATTACACAAAGTAATGTGCCTGGCTGGGTTTGAACTCACGACCTACAACTCGTAAGTCAGGGCCGATAAAATTCGGCTACCACTGCCCACCTGCCTGACAGCAGCTTTGCTCGCGTGAAAATCATTAATAATAATAATTCCAACAGAACGTACTCACTGCATTCACCTCTAAACTAAAATTCGTCAACGTAGATTTAGCCGAGGAAGGCTCGGCCCCGGTATGATAGGCAACGAAGGAACGGGTTAGGTTTTTAGTCAGTAAGAGTCTGACACTATTTCCCGATCCGCCCAAGGGCGGGATCTGTCATTGCATGATTTTACCTACCATAAAAAAAAAACGTAGATTTTTCCAGGCAACCCTACAAGCACCCTATTATGAGCAATGCATATCGTAATATCCATTTGTTTCTAAATCCGTTTAGGTATCTACGAATGCCCCAGTTGTGGACATAAAACCAGGTTACATTTGCATTAATAATATTAAGTACGTAGTTACGAATTTAGAATTTAAACAACTGGCTTCTTGATCTAGTAGTAAGACTTCTAGTTCTGTCTATTATGCTGGAGATTGTACGTTCGATTACCATCCAAGACAAACGTTTGTATGATGAGCACGATCTGGGTTTAATTTATCTATAATTTGTATGTATTTAGAATATACACCCCTATTTTTTAATTAGCGCCCAAAAAAATGGGGCTAAATCAGTACCCGTTACTGATCATATTTGTGTAGTCAAAAGTACAAAAAACGAAATCCCAAAATTGTCCACGAAAATTTTGCATTATTGGTAAATTCATAATTGAACCATCATTCATAACAATACCTACTAGAAAATACTAAGCGCAGTGTTTTTCCATTTTTATTGACATTCTTTCATTCATAAACTATAAACTGTACAGATTTTGTGATATAAAGAAACGCTCATAACTTTGCTGTTTATGAATATTATTTATTGAGACTTTACTTAAACAATAACAAGACCTTTTCTAATAAGCCCTTTAAGTATTTGCACTAATTAAAAAATAGTGGCGTATAAGTATTTGTTTATCAATTGTTTAGTAGGTTCTCATAGCACAAGTTCTGCATAGTTAAGGACTGAAAATGGATGGTGCTGTGGAAAATGTGAAATGTTATTACTGTTATTATTTTTCGTAAATCCCTGTTGTGAGCCTCGTTATTGAAATTCGGAAGTAATTTCGGCCAGTACCGCCCAGTCTGGCGGTTGTCCTGTTACAACCCGGTATTAGGATGCGCCTATATTAAATAATATAATTGAACCACAGCTTACAGTGATAATGGCTTGCAAATGGAGGTTGAGTAAGTTTCGGATTTGTATAGAGTTACAAGGACATTATTTTTTGTATTTGCTTTATTATTTTCGTGGTTTAAAAGTAAAAGCTTTTATGTATGTGTAAGTATGTTTGAAAATACTTCACGCTGAAATCTCTTGACAGATTTACATGAAATTTGTCACAAGGGTAGACCATGTCCTAGAATAGCACATAAAATTGCCACTGACAGAAGCTATAAATGAAAATAAAGTAAATAGAAAGAAAGAAAAAACATTCATTCCAGACTCGTACTAGACAAACCACATTAAAATAAAAATTAATTAATCTCTTTCATGTGCTAGAACCAAAAATTGGAAAACGTGTGACATCTACCTATCTGCAATGGGCACGCGTGGTGAATTACGTCCCATACCCTCTCCTAGAGAGGAGGCCTGAGTCCCAGCAGTGGGAACATTATAAGGCTAATGCAACGCAATGCAATCTCTCTGAAATATCTTAAGATAACAATACAAAAAAAGTAATATAAAACGAAAAAGTAAACCGGTGTGAGGCCCAAAAATACTCTTATCTCAAAATATTTTGCGAAAAAATAAGAAAAACTTCATTTTGTTCTAACTGTAGAGCTTTACTAAGATATAAAGTAACAAAAGTAGCTGTTTTATTGGTAATTAAAAAGTGATAATTCTGTCAAAGCCATTTTAATCGTGACACTTACCTATTGTCTTTTTCTTTTCTAACATTCAAGTCTTACTATTCTTATACATATGGCATTAGCATACTACAATCAACCTTATAATGTCCCCACTTCTGGGCTCACGCTCCGTCTCCAGCAGACGCAATGGGCCGTAATCCACCACGCGAGCACAGTGTGGTCTGGTGCATGTCACATGTCATTCTGAGACATACCGGTTTTCTCATATGCTTTTCCTCACAGTTTTTGGGAGCAGTGGTGGTGAAATAAATTACACAAAATAGCTAGCGAGCTAAATGAGTTAGCGCCTGGCCGGGATCAAACCCATGACCTTAAATTGTAAATCGGGGCCGTTCTCACTCGGTTACCATTGCTCTACATATTAGAGGCACAAAAATGACATGTAGGTACGGGCGATCGGTGAGCCTATACACCGTTAAATTTAGTCGTTTTAATCCCGTGGAGGGTCGATTCGGTACATGAAACCCTATCGATACAGTAAACGTCAGCTGATCGTGGCCAATGAACTGTAGGTACTCGTAGTTAGTACGCTACGACCGACAACTCCCTACAAGGTCATTGACTCGTTTACTTAAAGAAATTAATTTCGTACATGCGTATTTTAATTCGAGTTTTAGAAAAAAGTACTTTATTTTTTAACTTTATCTTTATAAATAGATAGTGTTTCATGTACTGAATCGATCCTCCACGGGATTAAATCGACCAAAATTTAACGGTGTATCACTAATTGTAACAGCGTATTTTTTCCTTTGAAACGTTCTTTGGACTTTTAGGAAGGCTTGTCATAGCGTAGGATGTTGTGTTCCAAACGCACTTCAAAGAAAATAATGTTAGCAAGATTGACGGGGCCCGTTAAAACCGATGCCTGCCATCCCTGCCGGGCACCGACCTGATAGTTTCTGGCAGTTTTATTTGAAAGAGTTCTCGTGATTTGAGATTCCATTTCTACAGAGGTACAAGACACGCTCATTAATTCCGATGATTCAAATGGAAAACTAATTTTTGTAGTAAAAAATAGATTTTATATATAACTGCTCTTAATGTAATCTATAAAGAGCCCATATTTCAAGATAAAATTGGCTGGAATAAAAATAATATAATCTATCATTTGAGAGACTAAACCGAGTCTTATCTGGTTATGAACTTATACAATAAAACAAAAAAAAAACATCGATTATTCCTTTACACATTTTCTCATGAAATTTATTTTCGGGGTCTAATATTCTTAGTACTGTCCATTCAGGCGGGAACATGCAATTAGCCTTTTAGGCTGCGTTGTATACAGAATAGTATTTTGAGCGCGATTGCTGTACTTTTTGACTATCCCTTTCAAAATCAGCGGTTCATGTATTTTTGTTTTTTTTTTTGCCAGTCATGGTAAATAAAATTTGTACTCGGTTAAAATTTCTATATGGGTCTATCCCATCCGAAATAAAGTTATTAATATCATTATATACCACAACATGTTCATTAAAATCTATTTACATTCTGCACCGTTCGGCGTCTTTATGTCGACACCGCCACCGGCCTTCGCTGAAAATCAGCGCTGTGAGCTCATCGCTCTAAGCATGAGGCCACAGCTTTATGCTGAGCGTTCGGCCGTTTTGCGCGAATGTGACGCATATCTTCCTTATATATAGTATTTGTGTTTGTTAATTAGTTTTAAGATTTGCGTCATTTCACACGAATAAACTGTTTTTCTTTCTTTCTTATTACTTTTCAGCAATCATCATGAGCTCGAAAGTATTATAATAAATAATAAGTAAGGTTTTTCTGCTGTCGGTACATTACTGAACGACTTATTTTCAATGAGAAGAGTGTTGAACGATATTTTAATGACACTGTAATTAATTACCGTTGTACATGAAATATCTCTCGTATTAATTCATTTGGATTGTAATAAATTTATCATAGTTTTTAAGTGTTTTTATTAATGTTGAGAGATGTTGAATTATTTTATGAGTAGCAAAATTACATTAGGAACGCAAGATAAATTCATTTTTTTTTATTAAACTTAAACGCTTTATAAACATAAAAATACACATTGAAAATTAACTTAAAAATTGAAGGTTTTATCAACTCAATAATAATTTATATTTTGACAAAGACCATTTTTTCACTAGCGCAATCTTTAGCTGGTTCAAGGAAGTTGGAGCTGAAGAGCGTTCTCCAAACGTAACTCTCGAGCTCATATCATGTTTGTCTCATGGGGTTTAAGTCTGGGTTGTATGCTGGCCACTCTACGGAGATAATCCCGATATCTTGAATATAGGCATTGCCCATCACAATATAACCGCGTATTATCGTGCACAAAAATGGAATTTACAGTACCTAGATACACTAAAAGAGGGCTAGCATACTTATTTAAAAATTCCTTTACGTTTATATGATAAATCTGAGATCCGTTTTTTATCTCCATTAACTTCATAATACTCTTTGATGACTTCCCAGGCCATACATTACTAATCCTCCTCGCGGAATTGTACACTGTACCTTTTCTTTAAAACAGGCTTGATGATACCGTTTTCATTATCTAACTCACCATGATGATGATGAATATTCATTATCTCCTATTGTGTGGACACGAAAAAAAAATCTTTTCCTAATTTTAAATATTAATTAAATAAAAAAATTAAACAAATTATACAGATGAAACCTTTTTTGATAAATAAGCATTAATAAACTGTGTATAACATAAATAGTATAAGAGTGATTTATGTACTTCGAGAAATATCGTAATTCTTCTATATGACCTGTTATTTTTGCAGCGGACTGTATTTATTTGAATCGGATTTTCGAGACATAATTTTTGTTTTTATGGTGCGTTTGACGTTGGCAATATTTCGGTTGTGTTTTAATTTTTCTCCATCAATTAAAGAACATTTTTATAATGACTGAAAAAAAGAAAACAATTAATACGGATGAATTATTGGAGCATTGTTAAGTGTCAGTTCATTCACTTCAATTATTTAATTTTGTGCAGCTTTTTTAATACTGTGTATTCGATACCTATAACAAAAATGCCATAATAATATTAATAATATTTTTTTTATATTTTTAAATGTTTTTTTTTATGTGTTTGTTTTAAAGAAATATTTAAAAATATAATTTATATGTACATTACTGAATAAAGAGATTAATAATAAACTAATGATATTAATGACATTGTTTACGCAGGGGCCATAGTTTTAACATAGTTCATAGTAACCAGTCCACATAAGGCTCCAAAAACCATAGCCCTATTGTCATTGTTTTCTATGTGTCACAATAGTTTTCACCAACCGGGGGTTGTCCTTGGATGCACTGGCATTGCGCGTACAGGGATAATCGTAGGTTGGCATCACGTTCCATTAAAAATATCTAAAGGGCCTCTGCGAGTTGGCTTCGGCTCCTCGTACGCCTTCCAAAAGGTCCAGGACCTCAGGGACCTGAGAGATACAAATAGATAAAAATAATAATAATAGCCTTATTAATCTGAATTATCTTTTTTGCTATATTTTCCTTATTTCATATTATATCCCTTAATTCAGTGTGCCTTCTGGCAAAGGTCTCCTCTAGCTGTTTCCGCTGTGCTGTATCACAAGCCACTCTCCTCCAGTTGGGACCCGCTGTCAGTTTCAACTCATCCTCCCATCTCAACAGTTGTTTTCCCCTACTCCGTTTCCCATCCCTGGGGTACCAATCTGTCACTATTTGCCATACCTACATATAATTGTGATCTAATGCCATTGTGCTGTTCAGCCAAAAGACGTCCACTATTGGACCTCCGCAGGTCATGTGCTTCTGGTATCCATCGGATTTCGTGACCGTCACCAGGTCATCGGTCCAGGCCTTCCAATGCTGCGTCTTTCAGTAGGTGTTTGCCACCCTAGAATCTTGAACCCCGATCAAACATCTATTCAGCGAGCAATGCGCCACTCACAGCAACTTTGATGACTTTTCAGGCTAGGTCGATACCTTGATTCTTTTCCGGATATCTTCATTTCTCATGCAATAATGCAAGGAAAGTCATTTTGCATTCTTTTGAATGAGGTCTATTAAAGTTAGTAAGTTAAAATTAATACT
Source organism: Leucania comma (assembly GCA_958295575.1). Lineage (NCBI taxonomy): Eukaryota > Metazoa > Arthropoda > Insecta > Lepidoptera > Noctuidae > Leucania > Leucania comma. The sequence goes on from OY282475.1 coordinate 4,422,517, forward strand.
TAAATATTACTTAATAGTCTAAAACGTTACTCGGATAACGAAACGTTACTCAGAGAGAATATAACCTGGCGGGCCTCCAACTTGTGGTAGCAGAGGATACATCCCAGGCAATCAGTGCTCAGGATTGTATTCCCAGCCAGGTTCCCCACTTTCAGCATGAATTAACTCAAGGGGTATGTTCAGTAAATTGTAGTTTTTCCTCTGATAACAGCGGGGATTATCAATCAATTATGTTTTCTGATAGTATAGGAAGAGGTTTAGGGCAATTAGTTAGTGGGTGCCTCCCTTTATCTTCACTAAATCTTTGTACACCTCAAGCTTCCTATCATAACATAATGTCATTAGTTAATGAACGAGAATATGATCCCAATGCCATTTTAACTGTATTTGTGGGTAATAGCTCAAATGTAAAGAAAGATGATATCACAAATAATGTCACAGAGTTATTGAAGATAAACTGTAAGAAGATTATTTTGTGTGCTTTTCCCTACTTTGAGCACTTGTCATATAGGCAAAATAAGTACATTCATTTGCTAAATATGCATATGCAGTTTTTAGTTCATCATCATAGTGATAAGTTTTTATTTTTTGACATCAACAAGTTTGTTGATAAACTTTTGTCGACTAGGTATACTGTGTACCTACCTATTACTTTTAGACGTAAAATAGCACAGCTATTAGCTTTTATTATTAACACAGACATAGCTAGTATGTCGAAGTATCAATGTATTAGTCCCACAATTAGTAGTAGTACTAATGATAAGTCTGCTGGCTCCGATAGTTTAAACTGACTAAGAAGACAACAGAAGGTACCATTGGCAATTTAGCACAACTTTACAATAAAGTACCTTCTAGCATACAAACTAAAGGGGCCAAGCAGAAGTCATTTACTTTGTTCCTTCAGAACATTCAGGGTTTTTCTTCAAAACAATTAGAAATTGAATTATTTTTAGAAAAAACAATGTTTGATATTATTTGTATTACTGAGCATTGGTTAAAGGATTTTGAAATGTTAATTAATAATGATAATTATAATGTGGCCAGTTGTTTTAACAGAAAATCAATGTTACGTGGGGGTTCACTCATACTAATTAAAAAATGTATTAAATTTAAAACCCGTAAAGACATAGCTGCACTGTCCATTGAACATACCATTGAACTGTCTTGTGTTGAGCTGGATAGGCATGTCATAGTGTGCGTTTACAGGCCCCCTAATTATCAAAACTACTCTGTTTTTGAGTCAGTCATGGAAGATGTTATGGCAAAACTTGCAACTGGTAACAAACTAGTAGTTATCTGTGGAGATTTTAACATAAATATTTTAGAAAATAATTCAGATAGCAATAGATTTTTAAATCTTTTCAAATCATTTAGTTTATCAAATGTGTTCATAGAACCAACTCGAACTACCACTACTTCTGCTACATGTATTGATAATGTTTTTTGTTGCTGTGACTATTTAGAAAAGGCCATTGTAGATTATCTGCCTTCTGATCATAGCGGCCTGTTGGTAACTTTTGAATCCATTATACCAATACAACAAGTGCAAATACAATCCAGACCAATAACATCCGGTAAACTGAATAAATTTAACAACACTTTAATTAACAAGTTAGGTGATTGGAACCTTGCAGTGAACAATGGTAATATTTTGTATAACGATTTTTTTTCAATAGTCCAAACCGAATTTAATAAGACTTTTGAGAAGAAAACTAAAAGTATCTGCCCTAAGTTTAGATTTAGTGACTGGGCGACTAAAGGAATCAGGATAAGTAGGGAAAGACTTTTCGAGCTGTATGGCCTTAAGCCTATTATTAACACTGAAACTTTTAATAAGTATGTTGCTACCTATTCAAAAATGTTTAAAAATACTTGTAAGGCAGCTAAGGCCTTATATATTAGCAACAAGGTTAAAACAGCAGATAATAAAATAAAAACGGTTTGGAAAATCATAAATAATGAAACCAACAGGAACAAAATACATAATAATGATTACATATTAGAGACTCATCATGGTCTTATTAGCGATAGCAAAGTAGTTGCGGAAGAATTTGTTAATTTCTTTACCAGTGTACCAATAAAAACTACTGAAGCCCTAAATTCATCACCATCTCATGCTTTTGGTTTATTACAGGCTAATGTTGCAGCCTGCCCCACTGAATTTAACTTTAAGCATATAAACCCCATAACAGTAATAAAAGCATTTAAACAAATCAAGGTTAAATTAACTGAAGATCTTTGGGGTATGTCTATCAAAGTTTGTACCTCAATTATTGAGACTATAGCGCCATACTTAGCTTTAATATTTAATTTGTGTATAGATCAAGGTGTCTTTCCGGATCTAATGAAATATAGTAAAGTTATACCACTTTTTAAATCCGGGGACAGTAAAGACTCTAATAATTATAGGCCAGTGTCCGTGTTGCCAGTTTTTAGCAAAATATTTGAAAAGGTGATGTTAGATCAAATGCTTAATCATTTTAACACAAATAACATCTTACACGATAAACAGTATGGTTTCACCAAAGGACGTTGTACAACTGACGCTGGTGTCTCCTTACTAAAACACATTTTTAATGCGTGGGAAGAGGCACAAGATGCTATAGGCATCTTCTGCGACCTGTCTAAGGCGTTTGATTGTGTAGTTCATGAAACATTACTCCTGAAACTTGAGCATTACGGACTAGGCAAAACAGCGTTAAACTTATTAAAATCTTATTTGAATGATAGACAGCAATTAGTTCAGATAAACGGTGTCAATTCGTCGGGGTTAAATGTTAAAATGGGAGTACCCCAAGGTTCGATTTTAGGTCCTTTTTTATTTTTAGTTTACATTAATGATTTACCCCATTTGTTGCAAAATAAACTTAATATGGTGTTGTTTGCCGACGACACTTCTTTGATTTTTAAGGTAAATAGAAGGACTAATAATCTTGACGACGAAAATAACGCCCTACTGCAGGTCCAAAACTGGTTCACTGCTAATAATCTAGTTTTAAATGGGAAGAAAACTAAATGCATAAGATTTTCCTTACCGAATGTCAAAAGTAGTGAATGTGACATAGTATTGAACAACGAAAAACTAGAATTCGTCGATAAAACGGTTTTCCTGGGGATAACGCTTGACTCAAGGCTACAGTGGGGTCCTCATTTAACATCTCTTGCAGGACGGCTTAGCTCAGCTGCATATGCTGTTAGAAAAATCCGCCAATTTACGGATGTTGATACCGCTAGACTAGTCTATTTTAGTTATTTTCATAGTATCATGTCATACGGTATCTTACTATGGGGACGGGCTGCAGACATCCACTCTATTTTTATATTACAGAAAAGAGCCATCAGAGCCATATACAATCTCCGCCGGTGCGATTCTCTAAGGGAACTGTTTAAAGATATTAACATCATGACGGTACCTTGTCAATATATCTATGAAAACATCATGTACGTTAGAAAGAATCTTCACCTTTTTAGTAAAAGAGGCGATAGGCATAATTATGTTACAAGGAATAGGGACCTTTTAGTTCAACCAGGTTTCAGACTGGCTAAAGTAGCGTCTTCTTTCATGGGGTACTGTTTAGAATGTTACAATAAAATACCTCCTCCCATATTAGAACTCAATGAAACAAAATTTAAATCTTGTATTAAACGCACACTATGTACACGGGCATATTATAGCTTGGATGATTATATTCAAGATAAAAATGCTTGGGTTAATGCTGGTCCAGCTCCACTACCAGCAGGGCGTACAAATTGATTGGAAAATACTTTTTTATCTTTTTATTTAATATTAAATTATTATTGTATAATGTAGAAGCATTTATTTTCAAAGTTTGTAAATGTGAGTACCATGGAGCAATTTACGGTTTTTGGATATTGGTCTTGTTTGACATAAATGAGCATGGTGGTTGAGAGTTTGTCATGCTCACTCAAATGTCTCACTGATGGTGGCGCGTGTGTTGGATCATTCGGTTCCCTTCAAAATGGTTGAGCTGAGTGGTGCTGATATGCGCGTCATGTCCGTGAACGGGCGCTGCCAGTTGAGACTGGTCATCTCTTAGCTGCCAGTGGTTTATTTTAATATCTTTATTTAGAATGCCTTTTTTTTTGTCTTTACTTTATTTTATTGACATTGTTCTCACATAATAGCAGCGACAAGAAACATGTAACAGAGATATTTGTTATACATAAAATGATTGAAAAGAGTGTCCATGGAGTTTCTTGCACATTCTTCTCCATAGAGATCTACGCTTTGGAATGTGCAATTAGCATAATTTTTTTTTTCTGACAGACTGACACCTTGACCTTTCAAAAGTGCCTGTAAATGGTTTATTTGAAATAAATGCTTTTGAGTTTGAGTTTGAGTTTGGATTTTGTAGAAACTTCACACACGGATATAGAACACATAACATCTCGGTAATAAATTCCTTTGAGATAGTTAAACATTTCTGGAGAGCAAAACCACGGGCAAACGTTATAAATACATAGTAATTAGGGTCCAAAATAACGCTCTAGAAAGACGAATATTCCTTATTTGAATGTGGAATAGCGACGACAAACAAATAAAACGCTTTGGGGTGTATTTACCACTCTAAACATTTCCTACACAGTGATTGCCCCAACTCAGGGCGTGTCTATGGGCGGGACACCACTCAACACATTAGGAAGCATCCCAGACGATGATGGCAAATATATATTAAGCTGCGTAACAACATCCGTCGTTATTTATGTATATTGTACGAGTAAAATGTATCGTTGCTGTTGGGTCTATTTAGCTTTGAAACTTACATAATATTCAGATCTTTGCTTTAAGAGTGCCCAAGTCAAGGTACATTTCCATACAACCGCCCTTACGTGATTATGGCGATATTACACATCTTTCGTTAGACATTTTGGTAACACTGCATCTTGTGGATATTATGTAAGTCCCTATTGAAATTTTTCATTTTGTGTAAAACTACGAGTAACTTTGAAAATCTGCTATTTTGCGTGAAATTTGGCACTTCATAATGTACTCATAAATTAAAATTTAGAAACCTTGCACATTTAATTGAAATCCTGATTGACAAATTTTTTTTTCGAATCTCCTAGGATTAAAAAAAACACGTATTTCCTGGAACAAGTTTTGTGAAATTTTGGAGTAAATGACGGAATTACCAAATTCCAACAGAGCGTTGAAGCGTTACCCCTTTTTTTCGCGTTGATTCTTTATCAAACAATGCGTAAACACGTTGGTGGACAGTACGATCTCACTGAATGCGGCGACTATGACACTACTTATTTTCATATATTTCCCACGACCGTAGTGTCACAATGCATTGTAAAAAATATATGTATGATAGCACTATTCTAGGCATAAACGTCGTAAGGCGGTTAAAAGACGAAAACACGTTGCAAAACGCACGAACACCGCAGCGACGCACTACTCGACCGATTTTATGTAACTACGATGCCCACGAACGTAGTGTGCGTAGGAAGGAGGCCATAAAAAACTTGAACTGGTACTTTCTTTGACGAATTTTTGAGAATTGTGTAGTGACAGTACTAAAGTCTTAATTATACCTATGGTGACACTACAATATGCCGTTCTTTATGATAGTATGGAAAATCGGTCGTTATATGGCGTACTGATTTTATGCAAATAAAAACTCGGACGTCGACAGGCGTACCGTCGTATTACTTTAGCTACACTAGACGCCTGTGACCGTTACTGTCCGCCAACGTGTTAAATTGTGTTGAATGAAACAATAAGCATTTGAACCATGCACATGGTGACAAGAGGGATCGGGATGGGTCCTCTTAAGGAAAAAGTTTATAAACGGGTATTTTCATAGCATGTAAATCTAAGTACTAATAGTTTTAATGCTAGAAATACACTGCGCACACGTGTGCCACACACGCCGTTCTGGGCGCGTCTGTCTCCATTCATATTATATTGAAACTAGACATGTAGATCTACACTTGATCCACGCCACGCGACGTCGTTCTACGTACAAATCAGGCGTTACACGTGTTCGTCTAATGTAGTTCTAGCTTAAATGTAAAGTTGATTACATGACAAGGATCTAGAAAAAAAAACCCAGACAAAACAAAAAAAAAACTACACGTTACATCAAAATGTTTTACTTAAAAGGCGACCAAAATTTCTTACTGACTCATCTCCATAAGAAATGAACAATGCAAGCAATGAGAACTTTTTTTTTGAGATGGTAAATTATGTTCTTCCTGAAATGCTCAGTAAAGCTAATACATAAATGAAATGAAATGAAATTAATTAATTTGCTATGAATGTAGGTACAAGAATATGGTGTTATGTAAATGAAGGATCCAGTACATTCTATCGAGAGGCATGCAAATTTTTTTATAGTAGAATTAATTACAATATGAAATTATCTTAAAAACCACATATTTAACTAATGTCAAATAACAAATGTTTAATAGTCAATAAAAAAATATATATATAAATCATTCAAAGTGTAAGTTAATTTAGTGATAAATAATGTCAATAAATATGTTAATAATTATTCAATATTACAATGTCATTAATATGTTAATAATTACTCAATATAACAAAGTCAATAGGTTAAAAATTAATCAATATAAATGTCAATAATAAATTAATAATTAGTCAAAATACAATCAAAATCTCATAGGTACAAATCAGTGTATATGTATACCTATGTATACTGCGTACGCACCACACCCCACCCAGGGTGACCAGTTACCAAGTCATTCAGGAGACACCACAAACAAACTCCGGCTGTAACACAAAGTTCCGAAGTCTCGTACTTACTAGCAGTGTTACTGACATGCTTCACTTACGGCCCGTAGTTGGTAACTTTGAGATCGATATGTTGTTTGTTCAACGTGTTTGTTTTGGCCTAATAATGTGGTGCTGATGTAGGGAATTTGATACGGTACATTGGATGGATAAACTTTTGCTAGAAATACTCGTAATTATGTCGCTCGTTTTTATTCTTTTACCTCAAGGAAATGAGCTCGCACATTGCTCGCAGTAAAGGTGCTCGATGGGGCCATAAGGTTCTGGAGAACTGACCACGCACCAGAAGACGCAGCGTTGGAAGGTCTCCTAGAAGTTGAAATAATAACCTGGGGGCTTACTCTTGAGTTTAATTCCAACCGTTCGACATTGGAATTGTGACGTTTCGTACTCTTAAATTCGATGCTAGCGCAAAATTGGTTTAAAATTGCGTGACCACATGCCAAGCCCAATCCCGACAACACTTAGTTTCCCAAAATGATCACGCAATTTTAAAACAATTTGTTCGCTCCATGCCTCGGAAAGTACGTTAAGCTGTTAAGCTGTCATTTGTAGCTCTTTGACAGTCGTTACGGACAGTTTAGCCAGGAAGTTTGACCCCAGTCTTGCCAAAGAGTATCGTGGTAAATTACAAGGTCATATAGATCGGAGAATGGGCAGCGGTCGCCTTTTTTTGTGAAGCAGTAAAGCTAGCGAAGGAGACGTCCGCACGCCTAAGGAAACGGTTCCTCACGTCCCAGCCGGTGGGACACCGACCCTGACTATCAGCGACCGTAGGCGTAGGCTTGAGGATAGCGAGAAAAGGGTAGCTCGCTGTTCCACCGACCGATAAACGTCCAGACCGAGCCTGAGTTCTGAGAACATAAACAGATGACAGCAAAATTGTAGAGGCCTAGCAGAGCAGTATACTAGGGCCATGGGTCGACTTCTGAAAAGGTTACCCGTCATCCTATAACGTAAAGTGCAGCTGAGGAATATAGGATAGAATAGAATAAAACTTTATTGTACACCAAAAAAGTTACACAAACCGTATATAAACCTAAATCTACGGGTCTGATACGTCCTACCTTTCCACCCAAGAGCGGGAGAAATCATTTAATGATTTCCCATCTTGAAAAAAGGCAACGTGTAAACACTTGAAATATTCAGAAAATATTTATTGTGTATTAACTTTAAAAATAAAAGCATAAATTAAAATCGAGCTCATAAAAAGAGCTCAACATACAACAAAAGTGATTTTATTTAAACTGTGCTTTCTTTTTAATCAAATTCAATAAAAAAAAAAATTGAGTTCATTGAATCAAAACATTTCTTTACATTTCACCAGGAAGATCACATGTGAGAATGCTGTAACCGCGCATCATCCTAAATATGTATGTAACGCATACCGTAACACTTACGGTAAAACAGAAGAAAGTTAATTACGAGCGCACGCTTGATTGTTGCAGAAAATACCATCGTTTCCACATGCGATGTTTAGCCGAGTGGCACGGTGTAGCGAAACTGAGAAAACGGTCCGATTGATCGATTATTATATGTGACTATTTTGATGTTGTAGCCGGGTTGAGTCAGTTGTGAAGAAAAGATGCTTTGTTACTGGCATAAAGTTTATAAACATCTGGCGAATGCGCCGCTGGCAAGCCATCCGCGCGCCGCTCGCGAGCCACTTGCGAGCGGCGCGCGTACATTTCACGCACGCCTCGTTCGTACAAAACCCCTGCGCCGCGCACACTTCGTAGGAACATGAAATGCTCGCGTGCAGTTTGCAAACGGCTCGCGAGCAGCGCATTGAATAGGCTCTTAATAAACTAGTGCGACTCACCATCAACGGTTGCATCACTGCTCACCATCAGGTGGGATCGCAGTCAAGCACTAGTTTATATATATATAGGGTGACTGGTAATTAGTGAACGATACTTAAACACGTGATTGTAGTCATGACAACAAACAACTTTTACTATGGGATCAAACCTGAAATCGTGAAAAAAAATTGCTGGTCAGTACATTTATTTTCGCCTAACTGGTCAAAAAATGCCAGTGCCAGTAAATAGGTTAATTGAAATGGATGCTTTAAATTTGAGTTTAAGAAATTCTCGCGTTTTAAAAAGTGCCTTATTAAGACAGTTAATCTTTCAGAAACATTTCTAACTTCGTTAAATTTTGATAAGTTTTTGACAGTGATTCTGAAATTGCGACTTCAATTTAAACATTTACCTTTACTTCTAAGTGTAAGCGTGTTCTATTGTCACATCAACACTCACCATCATGTTGAGATAGTAGTCAAACGCGAGTCTATCAATCATATATTTTTTTGTTTTGTTTTTTATCCTATGAGTATGTTTTCTTGGGATATTTTTTTAGTTTTGGAGTTTCGTTTTTTTTTTTTCGTCAATACTATTTAATATAAGTTTGTATGCCAATATTTGGCAAAACATAGCGTGCCTATACCACCCTCTGTAACACCTATGTTTTAAAAACCAAATAAATTATTATAATTATGATAAAATTGGAACAACAACGGTTATCAACGTTTTGGTACCGTTTATGAAATGCTTCCTCAACCAAACGCATTCATAACTCAAGCTTCGAGCCAATCAATTAAACGCACTATTATCTGGAACAAACGTGGAACAGACAAGCAGATTATGAGATATCTCTCTGGTATTAATTAATCAGCTTTCAATAATATCACTCGTATCGAGAATAATGGGCATTTCTGACAGCAAATCTTTAGCTTCTAGATTAAACTGGATGTACAACCTTCATGTAGGTAAATACATCATTATATATATACATAAAGAGTGCATTTTTGAGACGGATCATTAAGTTTTCGGCGATTTCTGACGTTTCTAGTAAGTACTCGTACCTTAAATTGTCTTTATAGAGTCGTTTTACATAAAATAGGATAGATAGAATTTTTTTTTTGCGTAACAGCTTTTCTTGTTGACTGTATTTTTTTCCAAAATTGGTGAATGCAATCAGAGTATCTTAAAAGTAATAAATGGTCTACTAGGGACGTTTTACTGTTGAAAAATACCTTTATAAACCTATCTGTAAGTCGGGAGCTTCGCTTTGCTTCGCTGCCACCTTAGCTTTCTAACCTAACCTGTCCGTGACGGGGTGTCCTAAAATATGTTACTTTTTCGTGCGTTAAATGTCGTCAAACTTATGATTAGAAATTAAAATTAGATAATTACAATGAATTTGAATGTTCAATGGTGATAATGTGCTGTGGGCGTGCCATGGTGTTTCCACTTCATATAAGCCTCCTTATTTTTATTTTATTTATTTAAAAATCATCTATATATTTTTTTTTGGCTAGGCTAACGAACCTCCGCTTTGCTGACGACATTGTGCTATTCTCCACATCACCTTCAGAACTTGAAGCAATGCTCCAGGATCTGAGCACGGCAAGTCTTGAGGTTGGACTCACAATGAACAGATCTAAGACCCAGATCATGACCAACAGCACGAAACATAGGGTCGAGGTAGACGGGCAAGTGTTGCAATATGTCGATGAGTATACGTACTTAGGCCAGATAATATCGTTTAAAAACAGGCAAGACATGGAAGTCGAAAGACGAATCCAAAACGCTTGGAAGACTTTCTGGACATTTAAAGAGCACATGAAGGGTAACCTTCCGATAACACTTAAACGAAAACTCATCGATATGTGTATCCTGCCCGTCCTAACTTACGGTGCTCAAAGTTGGTCACTTACTGAACAACCAAAATCAAAACTCAAGATTTGCCAAAGGGCAATGGAGCGCTGCATAATAGGTATCAAGCGAATAGATCGCGTTAGAAACTCCACGCTGCGCTCCATAACCCAAATAGCGGATGTCGGAGAAAAAACGGCTAGGCTGAAGTGGGAGTGGGCTGGCCACGTCGCACGAATGCACCCGGACAGATGGGCGAAGATTGTCACTCACTGGACGCCTGAGGGAGGTCGACGCCGTCGAGGTCGACCACGACGAAGGTGGTGTGACGATCTGGTCATGTTTGCGGGGAAAAATTGGCCAGAGATTGCCCTAGACAGGGAAGTTTGGAAGGAGAAAGGGGAGGCCTTTGCCCAGCAGTGGGACACACAATAGGCTACCAAAAAAAAAAAAAAAATTTTTTTTTACATACTTCACCGTTCCGTCTCTAAGTAAACATTGGCCAATGCCGAAAATCAGCGCTGTGTGCTCATAGCATTGTGCATGTGGCCACGGTCTTATGCTGAGCGTTAGGCCGTTTTGCACGGATGCGACGTATATCTTTCCTATATAATGATTATGTTTACTGTCTAGTTTTTAGTTGCGTTATTCCGTGTAAATAAACTGTTTTTCTTTCTTTTGATAATAGTTTATTGCCATAAAAAAACCTACAATTACAATACATTTTACTTGGTACATTTTACAAGCAAAGAACAAATTTTATATTTTTACCGTATGTGTGTTATTCTGCAGGTTAAATATTTAATGTAAGAATTTAAAATTATTTTCACTTTAGCGGACTCGATCAGATACCCTGCTAATTAACAAGTTAATCTGTACTCTTAGGCTAAGAACTTACAAAGCGGTTAGCAGCCGCGCCCGCTGCGGTAACAGCTATTTTATTTCAAAACTCCACAAACAATTTTTCGATTTTCGCCCGCAAACCTGGCGAGCGATTATAGCAAGACATGCGGTTCCAAGATGGGTGGTGAAATGATCGGTGCTCGGTCGCCCGCTAACCGAACGCAGAGCGTGCGGGCGCCAACCGTCGAAGCTGCTGGCGACCGTAGCTCGTGACGTTCTACTAGTTGCTCGCCGGTACAGCGGGAGCCGCATACGGCCGCGCACATGGCGGGTGTAAAACGCGTCGTGAAATGTGCTTTAATATTTTAAATATATATCTGCATTCTATAGAAGCTGCTGGTCCGCAACCGCGGCGGCTGTGGGTGAAAACCACTTTTGGAGTTCTCAGCCTAACTGATTTACACACATTACATTAAATGAATGTACGTCTAGGTTTGAATTTTTTTTTTTTTAGGAGAATATTTTTTTTTGTGATCACAAAGCTGAATGATAGAATGTGTACTTACTAAACGAGATATATTTTCCATTTACCAAATAAGATATTGAGTAAGGAGTAAGTAATAAGGTTATCGATGGAAGACGTATAAGTTCGTGCAAAAGTTTTTTGTTAACAACACGACTATCTAGAAATATCGTTAGCTTTTTTTTGTTATTGGAGGCTAATCTTCAAAAGGCACCTGAAATCTTGGGGACAAGACCAGAGACTGTGATTTTTATTAAACTACACTGATGATCTACACCAGGAATTATAAGGAGAACCTGGAACCTCTTGAAAAACCACTCCGGGACCCCCTTTGTACAACACCGGCAACGTCCGGTAACCGACCGCACCGAGCCCAAGTCGTCAACGGCGCGTTCTGTTCCCGCGCACCTCAAAGAGCTATCAGCAAACCGTAAAGGCCCAGCCTGCTAGCTGCAGGCAGGCAGGGTCGAAGCCTGCTGGGGTCATAGGTCAGCTTCCGAAAGGAATACCCGGCCCCGGCACGGTAGGCAACGAAGAAACGGGGTAGGTTTTTAGTCAGTAAGAGTCTGACACTACTTCCCGCCCCGCCCAAGGGTGGGATTTGTCATTGAATGATTTTACCTACAATAAAAAAAACACCGGCAAAGGCTTATCTCTGAGAAGACTCGAAAGGGTTTTCCCCTGATCTTCGCTGTTCACGGTTCAGTGCTTGATCACTACATCACCGTCTTTCCTAGAGTCACTTAATGAACAAACAGTCCACGCTCTCAGAAAAGCGATTCTGAAATCTAGTCTACCTTAACTGGTGCAGGTGGGGTTTCGGTGGTTTAGGCACCTAAGCTGTTGTCTCCTCAAAGCCTTCTTTGCCGAAAGAGGTTAGCTGCATCGTTAATACGTAGCATATTACAATATCTACTCGTTAAAACAGTAATTTAATAAGTACGTGTAACGTGTAACTAACTGATAATAGCAGATAGGATAATATATGCGTAGGCATAATAAATTATTCTCATATGATCATAAATTATAATTACCCAGTCAAGTAGACGTTGTAAAAATAATGTAAAACCCTTGTTAAGGCTTGTCGTAACACGTAACCGTGTTATTTTGAAAGATAATGCTAATATACACAGCGATAATTAGCAGCTGTTTCCAAATTATGAAAGACCTAAATTTAGGCATCGGATTTCATACTTTTATGATAAACTAGTTGCTGATGGCGGTTTCGCCCGCATGAACGTATGTTTCGCCTTCCAAACTTTGAATCTCAATTTTTAGAAAATCTTGACTTAGTGCTTGTTAACGTCCTAAAAGTAATCCTTGTGCAAAATTACACGCTACTTTACAATCTATTCTCAGACCTACCAATAGCATAGCATAGCATCAGCCTTATAATGTTCCCACTGCTGGGACTCAGGCCTCTTTTCTAATAGAAGCAATGGGCCATAATCCACCACGCGGGCACGATGCGGGTTGATGAATGTCACATGTCATCGAATTTTTGGTTCTAAGACATGCCGGTCTCCTCACCATGTTTTCCTTCACCGTTTTGGGAGCAGTGATGATGAAATAAATTACTCAAAACAATGCGCCTGGCTCCTATCATACAACTTATAAGTCGGGTCCGTTACCACTCGGCCACCACTGCTCCTATCCCTACAAATACACAAATAAAAAATCATAAAAATTGGCCAAACCGTTACACAGAAGTAAAATAGCAAAAACTGTAACACACACGTAACAATGACATAATATTTATTGAGACTGAGACGTTATTCCAAATTGAATTGTAACATGTTTTGAGCACTGATTTTGAGAATTTCGGTCAACATTTTTTCTCCACTCGTTGTCTTATTTTTGAAATTGGTGAAAACAAATCCAATTCCCAAGTTGGATGTTGGATTCAAATCAATAGCGAGTGGGAATTCAATTTGCAAGTCTTTCGTAGGCAGATGCGAACATTTCCGAACAGTTTATGGAATTTTAAAGGTGACATTTTTGAGGTGAAGGTAATGCTGTGTCAGCTGTTTAGATTCAAAAGCAGCTGCTGTTAGAGGAGAAATTACTTTCTTAATCGACTACGGAAAAAGAAACAAAGGTATCGAAGAAATCAGAAATCATACATTTATGTCAAACTAGGTTTTACCCGCGGCTTCGCTCGGAAAGAATGTGATTTATTTAACTCATTTCGGATGTGCTATTATGTGGTTTGCAAAGAAGACTAAGTATTTATTTGCAACAATTATACACAATATAATTATAAAATGAGATTCATGCACATAAAATACTATAGAAATACTAAAGCAAACGGCTTCATAAAACCCAGTCACATTAGCAATAACAAAGATAATTACACAGCAACATTTGTAAAGGCAAAACCATCTGTGGTAAGCAATACTAGTGAACGGTAATGAAAACTAAAAGCAGATACAAATATGAATATATGTAAGTCGATCGGAAAATTCGTTTGCCCGGTGAAGCGAATTGGAAAATTTTCAGCTAACATTGCTGCAATTGTACTGGAAATATTTAATGGACACATTTGGATGGCTTTTAATTAGTGATCATATACTCATAAAATATTTTCTACCAAAATTCTGTTGTTTTCACAATTTTATTGCTAAATGCGATCGACATGCCATCGTTTTATATTATAATATTTATAAAGTGAATCAATAAAATAAATATAAGTTACATATTCATGAGCACAAGAATTTCTCCGAGAATTCAATGCAATCATTGCCGAGATATTATAGATAGATAACTTAGTATACTTTTAACTCTTTATTCATCTTCATACTTAGCCTTTTCCCAACCAGCTTGGGGTAGGCTTTCATTCATTCTTTCCATAGGAAGGTGGAAGAATGAGTAAATGGAGCAGCTTACACTAGCGACCCGCCACAGTATCGCACCATTGCAATGGTGATATTAAATATATTATGAATGTTTTAAACATAAAAACTTTTCTCTTGAACTACTATCTATTAAAAAAAACCGCATCAAAATTCGTTGCGTAGTTTTAAGTATACATAGATCTAAGCATCCATAAGAATAGACAGCGGGAAGCGACTTTGTTTTATACTATGTAGTGATATTGAAAGAGTTTGCCTGAGATATTTTTCCTATTAGCTAGCGGACTGGCTAGTTAAATGTACTTTTAAAGACTTAGAATATTTATAATAGGTTTAAAAATTTATAGATTAATTGATAGATGATATAGTATTTTTTTTTTGCTTTAAGTACACATCCCGGGAACCAAGACCCACATACCAGAGCTCGGTTCCCACAATACTTACTTTCAACATTAACATTAACACACATTAAAAAACATAAAGATTAACTTCTTACTTCGTACTCAACTCGTATATCACACAAGTCTCATAATAATGCACTGGCTGTAGCGGAACTTGTCAGCTCTAAACAAATTTGAACAAGTTTGACGACAAGGTTCGCGAAGCAGCTACCACGCCAAACTTACTCGTATGCTGTCATTATGCATTTTTGCTGTACTCCATATTGAGAAGTTTTATTTGAGATTCTGTTGTAAAGTATTTACTGTATGTTGGCCTATTTTTATAACTTAATGGACGTTGTTAGTTGACATTTTACTATGTACGTGTATGCAATCTGCAGCGGCCTAAATGGAAAGTAACCATCGATATATATATATCGCACTAGATTGGGCATGCCGTGCAATCAATTTGCTTGACTTATGTGTACTGTATGCCGAACACCTTGACTTGATGACATTAGTGCAGTTTTGCAGTATTTAAGCACTGTAACCTTAAAAGTTTTGTTAGACGTCATAATGACAATTTAGCTCTGCAGCGAACTTTTGTTTTAACTTTTCAGTATTGTGACAAATAGTTTTTATGAACGAGCTTGTCTAGTAACCAATAGATTGCGCACCCAAATTTGTTGGTTGCAAATACAACCTGACAAAATGGGAAATTTATAGATCTCTCCAATAACCAGTGCTAATGTTGTGCTCCTGACTAGACGATGGCCCTCTTATTACAGTGCCCAAAATGACCCTACATATGCACTCTGGAAGACCTAAAAACGACACCGGAGCTAGAAATATAGCAACATTGTGCACCCAAAAACTTTAAGGAAAACGGAAACCATCGATTTGAGAAGAAGAAGAAGACGCGTTAAACCTTCGCATATATTGATTCATAAAATATCATTGGTTTAGCAGAAAGATTTTGGCCCGCCCTAGAGCTATTTTCATTACCCATGTTCTAGGGTTATCTGCTTGTACCGCCATTGTCTGATAAATCTTGTAAACACGCTTTTCAACCTAAACTTGGCCTCGTTTAGCAAAAAGGCTCGGGTCGGCCTTGAAACAATTTTCTCGACCCACTCTGCTAAATGGTAGCTTATTTGGTTTACAAATGATTATTGTACAATTGTCTCACCCCAAAACATCCGGGTGGTTTTGCGAAAAAGGTAAACGCCATAAAATCTTCATATCATCAGCGGAACAACACAAAATCCAAGGCCGAAATCCGACAATAAATAAAAGAATATCTATTATTGTAATGGCTAGCTCTAACAGTTTAGGAAGGGTCTACAGAAATCGATGAAAAACTCAGCGATGCGGCTTCAGAAGCCGTGGGTATTTACATAACTTGGGATCGGGGAAAGGTCACAAATGGCCTGGACCATTCATCATTCTAACGTCACTCAATTTTGTTAGAATTATATGTAAATAACGCTATATCCTTCTGAGAAACTAACGTTTACGTAACCTATATCAATTTGGTTACGCTTCGAATGAAATGGACATCTTTATGTACAACCTTTTTGTGAGCCCACTAACGGAAATAGACCAGTAAGTTTACGTTCATAGCTCCGTTTCTGGGATGAAATTATGGTTCAGCGATTTTTAGGTCTTCATAAAATGCTGCAAAAGTTGATTTTGATTTTTTTTGTCACAGTTTTTTTCTTTTAGCGGGGACAATCATTCATAGGCATCTCCCGCCCCTGGGCGGAGCGGAAGATAGTGTCAGACTTTTACTGACTAAAAAACCCACCCCGTTCTTTCGTTGCCTTTCATACCGAGCCTTCCTTTCAGAAACAGACCCTTGGCCCCAGTAGACTTCGACCCTGCTGGGTCCCTGCGGTTTGCTGACAACTGCTTGAGCTGCGCGGGAATAGTACGCGCCGTCAATGACTTGGGCTCAGTCCGGACAGTTACCGGACGGTCGGACAGCAAACTACCCATTGCTCGCCGTCTGCAAGCCCGCGCCTACGGCAGCCGGAAATCGGAATCGGAATCCCAGCGGCGGCTGCAGAGTGAAAGCCGTTGGTTGATGCGGTCGGCCTCCTCCTTTGCTAGAATTACTGCCCTCCTGCCACTCCTTCTCGCTTCAGACCATGGACTGTACCAAGGCCCGGCGCGAGAAATCGCCGCCGCTGATCGCCCCATGAGGACACGGCGATACTCTGCCCAGGCGGGGCACACCTCTACCGTGTGCTCCACCGTGTCCTCCGGGCGGTCCACACAGTGGTGACACCCGGGCGTTAAGGTGAGGACACCGTGAGGTCTTTCCGGTCACGCCTCAAATAGGGGACTTACTGCCATAATTATGGTGTGCCCAGCACTGGATTGCGATAGTCGCTGTCGCCATTTCCGGACCTCTATCCGCCTTGCCACGACTTGTCACGGCAGTGAAGTTTCGTTTAGTCATTATTTTTAGTCTTTATGTTGAGGTTTTTGAGAGCATATGTTTAGAAGTCTGCAAAAATAATTTATTTTGAAGAAACACCTTTTATTCTTACAAGTTGTCAGACAAAGATTTGTTTAGGAACTTTAGGTCTTGATTAATTTTCTTTTCAAAAGCTTATTGACTACGTATTTTCTATTTAAAATCGTCAAAGCAATATGTTATTGAGTTACGCTTATCCCGATATCTTTATTAATAGGAAACGGAAATAATTACGTGAGGATTATCGAAAATATTAATCTGTTCCTCGAATTTATTAATTTTCGATAAATTGAGATTACCCGGGAAACTTATTCATGCTATTATTTTTTAATTAAATCATAGCGAGTACAAAACCTTCTCAAGTCAACATGGATCTCTTGTAAAAAACAGTTCAACGGCAATTTAATACGTTCATGACTTAATTCGTCCAACGTTCAGTATTGATTCGACCATCAGAAAACCCGACGACGTACGGAAAGTGTTCACTCTTATACACCGTTAAATTTTGGTCGTTTTAATCCCGAGGAGGGTCGATTCGGTACATGATACACTATCGATTTGTAAAGATAAAAATGAAAAATAAAGTACTTCTTTATTCAAACTCGAATTAATTTACGCATGTACGAAATTGATTTCTTTGACGGTGTATTGTTAAATGATAAATGATATTTATTTTGCAACTAAGTTTTTAAAAACACTTTTACACGTCAATGTTTTTTTTGGTCAGTTTAAACTAGAAGAGGCCAGTGTTTCCTAGCTGACTACTCTGAGAAGAAACACCGAAACAAACTCAGGGGTCAAAGTCTCAGTTAACACTACGGTCCGGACTAAGCAATTCGCCTCGTCGTTTATATCGCAAACATCGCAAGAACTGGAACAATTTTCCTGCTGCGATCTTCTCGCCCAATTACAATTTAATTCAAAGCTAGATTGAATAGGCTCTTTATAAACTAGTGCGCTTCACTGCCAACGATTGCATCACTGCTTTCCAATAATGGGATTGTAGTCAAGCACTAGTTTATATCATTAAAAAAATACTTTCATTTATGAAAATTCTTCTAATATGATTATTATCTCAAATGAAACAAATGAGAAACCATAGGTAGTTGTAGTGTCAAGTGGCAATTTGTACCTTCCGGTTTTATAATATTATAGCTTCGATCTTTCATCTGTATAAATAAATATCTATTATATATATATATATATTTTATAACTAATTTGGTACAAAAATTGAAGACTACGTTCATAAATACGTGACATTCGGAAATTATTCCAAGGAAAGCGTAATAGTGAGAGTAGTAGTGGCTCAGTGGTAACTGCAACAACTTACGAGTTGTAGGTCGCGGGTTGAAACCCAGCCAGTCGCATAACTTTGTGTAATTTATTTTATCACTACTGTCCTCAAAACGGTGAAGGAAAGCGTCATGAGTGTCCTAGAACCAAATATTTGAAGACCTGTGACATACACCTACCTGTAGTGGACCCGCATGGTCCACCATGCGGGTCCATTACAGGTACGGTTATTGCCTTATTATAGGTTACGGCCTGTTTCCTCCCCTGGAGAGGAGGCTTGAGTCCCAGCAGTGGTAACATTATGAGGCTGATTATGATAATGAGGGTAATATTAATGTAACATAACAGAGTTTCGATACAAGAAGCGCAGAGCTGACCAATGACATGTCATGACATGGTTGAAATGCTGACGAGAATATGTAGTGTTTATATCTTAGCATTATATGTTAACATAATGTGACACAAAAAAACATCTCTCCATATATCACAAGCATTTATTCAGTAATTAAAAAAAAATCTGCGATAATCACTCCATCCATAAGCCTGCATACACATCTGCATAATACTATTCCTTTGTTCACTGACTCAGTAATATATGCTATGACGTCATCAGTTTGAGTGACATACTGCTCGTCCAGATAAAACGGTTTCACGCGAGAATAGAACCGCGTGTATGCACTAGTATCAGGCGGTAATCCTCGTGCGATGCGCACTGGAATATTAAACTCATGGGTTGTAGGAAATGCACGTTTGTGTTGAATATTCGCACGTTATCTGACTGGCAATGTTGCGTGGATGTTTGTTTGGGTCTTGGAAAATTAGCAGTAGCTCTTGAGCCTCTTGTGATTATATCCGGGGATAATGTCTCTCATTTCTCTTAACAAGCAGCAGCTGTGTCCTTCAGTTTTATCATCATTGCCATGTAAAACTGTCCTCGTCTGAATTTATTCATCTTCACTTGTTGAATTAATTTGGAGTCGATGCAACATCTCATCATTTTCGATAAATCATTGTCAGCCATTATCACGGTGTTGACAGCTTTCTTGTTATCCTACTTATCATTATTAATGATCTTCTTCAATCTTTTTTATTTTTATATTTCCATCAGTAATTAAAACAATGAATGAAACGGAAAAAAGTCAAAATCATTTTATTCACATTTAAATAGAGTAATTACAATTGATGTTTCTTATTTTTATTGTCCTTAAATTATATTTAGCCTGTGGCATGGCATGTGAACTTTATTTTATAAGTATTTAATTTAATAATAATTATTCATAATATCATTCAATTAAATAAATAATACCTGGTGAAATACATTCCAATAAAAATCAAATATTTTTTAACATTAAACGGTGACACATTTTTACGTACAAAATATATATATATTATTCCTGTAACCAGTCATTAATCCAGTAAACCATTTTTTCTAATAAAATCTTATTTTATTGCAAATATAATGTTTGGTGCATTTTCAGCGTTCTCTCGCAGCATTATCCCCTTCATCTGTACACGGTCTTATTCCGAAACCGCAGTGAATGATCTAACCGCAATTTTGCAGTGCAGCAGGAAATCTCTATTTTCTTCTACATATTTAACCGTAGCAGTGCAGTATTGCGTTGTATTAACTTTATTGCTGGAGCTCTTAAATTATCTTAAATCTCATAGTGAATATATACTTGAGTTAGTTTTTTTTTTAATGTTCTTCTGAATATAGGCTGTTCATCAATGAGAAATAGGACCAGGTTGTGCTAATCACCTGAAAAAGAAAAGAATATTAACACATAACATCACTTTACTTCCTGATAGGTTAAGCAGATATGTTATCACAGGTGCTGTCGCAGTTGTATCTAAAAGGATAGCTATATTATTATTTGTTTTTTAAATACTTAGTATATAGTGTAAATATTTATTGTAAATAAACTGAAGCCATATCCCTAAACAGAGCAAGTTTATTGATATGAATTAAGGAATATTCATAAAAAAATATAGTATGTAAAAGTTTTATTAATTGTATATATGTATATAGTACGTATGTTTTATTGTGTGCTTGCATATAAAGAACCTACCTGCCAAATTTAAAGTTTGTAGGTGTTATAGTTTCTGACATTTCGTGATTAAACAGTGAGTGGTGTTTCGCTTTTGTATGTATAGATTTGCTGTAAGAACACCCGATTGTGAGTTAAGCTCGCCTATATACATCCCCTGTCCTATTTTTTTTTTGGCTTTATAATTTGTGTGTGCAATAAAAAAAACAATGAGATAAGAAAATGGGTAAGAAACCAAACGAGATACAACAAATTTCATCAAATAAATAAATGAGTCTCTCTCGCTAAGGGAGAGAACTCACGAAGCTGTTTTCACACGCGGCCACCGCGTATTTATTATTTATTTATTATATACTTTATTGAACGCCTCATAATGTGGACAGGATAAACATTTACAAAAACTAAATGTAAATACAATGGGCGGTCTTATCGCACAGGGCAATCTCTTACGGACAACCTTACCTTATGTATAATAAATAAATTAAAGTACATTCACGACGCGTTTTACGGCCGCGGTGTGCGCGGTTGTTCGCAGCTCCCAGTTTGCGCCCGCATGCTTGGCGGTCAGTTGGCGGACTTGCGGTCGAAAATCGCAACCGCGACGGCTGCATAACCGCGTAAAACTGCCGTCTCGTGAGATTTGAAATAAAATAGCTGTTCCTTCTACCGCGGCGTCCGCGTGTGAAAACTGGGTAACATGGACTTTGACGTCAAAGGCCACACTTCTTGTTGAATGTCACACTTCTTGTTCTTTTTGGTAGCTTTGAAACTTCATTACTACGTTGTTGATATTTTAAAAATACATTTATATTTATTTATTAAACCCAATAATTATTTAATTTACTCAATGAAAAATAGCATACATATTTTCTATTGAGTACAACTTTTTTATGCATCGTGATGATTATGAGGTTTAAAGCGGTTAATAATTCTGGAGAATCCCTCTTTTATAAGATAGCCATACACATTAGGGTATACCTGACAGGTTTGCCTGTACTGTTGAGTTTTACAGGTAATCCGGACAGTGTATGTTGCACAACTGTGTAGCCAAACCTGTCAGATACACCCTAATGTGCACGGCTACCTTTACTTATATTTTGAATCGGTTAGTTGTTTATGTTTTTTTTTTTAATAATTACCGACACTTTTTATTATATGCACTGTCATCAATTAAACACTTTATCTTTCGATTATTGCAAAAAAAAAGATGAATGTGGATAGTGACCTAATTTTATTTTATTGTATTTGATTTTATTATTTGACTATCAAATGATTATGTAATTTTAATCAATTATTTAACCATCGGATTTGTTTAATTTAATTAATTTTATGTAATAATGGAATTGGAATTTTAAACTTCAGTAAATATTGTTAGTTACCGTTTTATGGGTGAAAAAACATGAAATAAATGATATATATTGAAGAAAATCTACCAATAACAACCAACTTACTAGTTGGTTGTTATTATTATTTAAATAATAGCTTACCTTGGTAAACATTTTCATCGATACTGCGACATGTCTCAGGGACGTTAGACAACATGGTTTTTGGGATCTGAAACATGTATAATTTATTTATTTGGCTCATCAACTATTGACTACACGTATACAAAGATATGAGACACATCAAATAAACTACAGACTACACTAGTAAATACTACTACAGATTGATATCTTACAGGCACAAGATACATTACTTTGCTGTTAACTCATAGGTACCTACTTTAAAATTAAGTTACAAATATAACATAATTATTTTTTATATCTAGATTATTTTAAATTAAAACTAATTATCACACAAGCCTATAAATCAGCACTATAATGATTTAACATTTTATGTATAATTATACTTTTAAAACTATTAAGTCAGTCAGAGTGTACATCGACAAAATTGGTGCGGTGCCCCTGTTCAAAATATGAGCCATTGTTAGAGTGCCCCAAGTGTCCATACACTGCACTATGGAGGATTTAATGAGTACCACTGATGCTGCAGATAACGTAGGCACCAACTGGGCCACAACAGTTTTACGAGTTTATCATCGATTCGATAAGAAGAAGAAGAAAATCGACAAGATCACGGTATACAGGGAATGGGACAACAGAAAAATATAATTCCTACATAAACGTTATAAATATCTTTCCCTTTATCACCGACCGTATATTTCATTTTACCCTTGCTCATGTTAGCTCTTTCAGACCGCTGGCTTTAGGCGTCCTAACAATGCCTTGTACCTAGCTCAGTTTTGTCATAATATTTCAAATATTAAAAAAAAGTTACAGCCTGAGAATTAAACAACAAAGGTATTACATATTTCTTTTACGACTATATATATTTGTAGTTTCATAATCAAATTATTTACAGTGCTCTTTCGTTGATATAAAAATATTTTCATTGGAATATTGAAAAGTACTTTATAGTATGTTATTGTAATGAAAATTTGTTTTCGTAACCAAACATTTTTATTTTTTATGCAATGCGCTTTTTCATTGCGCGATTGCTGTGATAATAAATAATATTACAGTTTACTAAAGATGAAACGCTCTCGAATTTATTTAATAAAAAAGAAAGTGCGTAGAAAATTCATTGTAGTCATGAAATTAAAATATTTTATTATATAAGATCTACATACTTAAATTAATACACCAACAACATTAATAGATAGATGAACATAAAACAAAAGGCTAAAACAACACTTCTAACCAAATCTTAATATCTAAATAAAACCAGAATATAAAAAAATCTTATGCATCTGTGCCTATAAATCGATTTAATAATAGATTTACAGGCACAGATGCATAAGATGCGATGAGGGACGCACACAGATAGGTGTTTTAGATTAAGGGAATAACCTATATCAATCTCAATAGATTTCTTAACTACTGTATGAATGACAAGCAACTAGCTCGGTCATTGATGTTACGCTTGTTCGGAGATAAATGTTATTGAACTACAATGTATGGTGATATTTTGTTATTTTTACTTGGTTTTGGTTAGTAAAAATTGTGTGTCGATGATTATGATACACGGTAAAACTCAAATGAGTTATACCGATGATTGTATTAATTCTGAAATAAATAAAAAATGAAATGGTACTTAGTATTTTTTTTATGGTAAAACGATATTTTATTATAAAAGCTAAAATTTCTTATCGAAGCCTTCATGTGCCGCAGTCAATTGTATGGTCCCTAATTATGAATTACAGATATCGCAATAAAGTAATAATTACATCATAATGATAAACCGTATGGCCATTTTGTAATCTTTTCCACCTTTATACCACAAGTTGTTATATGCCGCGTCGCCAATACTGGAACTCTGAAATATATCATAAACATTAATCACAATTT
Organism: Leucania comma; assembly: GCA_958295575.1. NCBI lineage: Eukaryota > Metazoa > Arthropoda > Insecta > Lepidoptera > Noctuidae > Leucania > Leucania comma. Next base: position 4,446,722 of record OY282475.1, read on the forward strand.
CAGCAGAAAGACGTCCACTATTGAACATAGGTCGGTCCACCTTGTGGGATTTTCGTCTAACATTGCGTATTCCGGTATGTGGTCGCCACTCCAGAACCTTCCGGATCCATCGACCATCTATTCTGCGAGCTATATGACCTGCCCACTCCACTTAACTTCGGCGATTTTTCGGGCTATTTCGGTAACCTGAGCTCTCCTGCGGATACCTTGATTTCTATACTTAATTTTTTTTAGATATAAAACTTTCTTATCTCCGGAGTTAACACATATTTCATGTCTATATTTTGCTGACACTTATCATCACATTAATAATATAAAGGTGAAACTTTTCGATTGTGTGGATGTTTGTAATTCTTCACTTTCAGATAGCTGTATGGATTTAAATGAAATTAGACACAAATTTAGACCATGTCCTGGAATAGCACATCGGATACTTGCTACCCTGGGAGTTTGTTTCTTTGGAACATATTTTTCACGAGCAAAATCGATGGTAGCAGCTAGTGTTTCATAAAATAATACAGCATCAAACCGAATTTACACATGGTTTTTTTTTTCATAAAATTGTTCTTAAGGTTGCACTGCATCCATGATTTTATTCAGGAAAACTAAGCATCAACTACCTCAGAAAGTCCCAAGGTTTCACAAGCAACCACTACAAGGACTTTTATTAATAAGTATTAAAAGTTCTACCGCACTTGTAAGAAGCTCGCCGTAATAACATAAGTACAAAATGGTCAACATGGACGACGCGATCCCTATGAAGCTGACCAACATGTAACCGGGTTTGCAGGCGAACTGAAACAACAAAATAGGAAATCAGAAGGCATAAATGTTTTGCCTTATTACTTGTTGCCATAAATACGGCTAACATAATAATAATGATGCATAATTTTATAAACTTTATAAAAACTAGTATGTTTGCGGCTTATGGATGGCCCAAGGGCCACCTTCGCTGCACCTTCACCGTAGGCGCGGGCTTGCGGACGGCGTGCAATGGGTAGCACGCTGTCCGATCGTCCGGTAACCGGCCGGACCGAGCCCAAGTCGTCGATGGCGCGTTCTGTTCCCGCGCGCCTCAAGGAGCTGTCAGCAAACCGAAGAGGCCCAGCCTGCTAACTGCAGGCAGGCAGGGTTGAAGCCTGCTGGGGTCAAGGGCCGTTTTCTGAGAGGAAGGCTCAGCCCCGGCACTATAGGCAACGAAGGAACGGGGTAGGTTTTTAGTCAGTAGAAGTCTGACACTACTTCCCGCTCCGCCCAGGGGCGGGATTTGTCATTGGATGATTTTACCTACCATAAAAAAAAAAAAAAAAAAAAAAAACCTTCGCTGCACCTTAACCTATTCCAAATAGAGTAATTCCCAAATTATAATAAATAAATGTCTTTAAAATTTATGCAACTCCAACTTATGCCAAAACATAATTTAGACTAAATGATAGTCATGATAACGTTTGCATTATGCCAAAGTATTATTATGCAGCAGTATCATTAGGCTAATAAATTGCGAAAACGTTATGCCAAACTATATTATGCCTTAAAATGTTATGCCAAGAGAGGTATTACCTAAAATTTATAGTTGGTTGGTCAATAAAATAAATAAATAAATGTGCAACTGCTGCCCTTTCCTGTGTTACGTCACATTTTACTTTGAAGATACACCCAGCTTTGTAAACTTTGTTAAACATTTTTATTTGAGCTCAATTGTTTGAGGATGTTCTTTCACTGTTGTAAGAAAGAACGTTGAGCATAGAGTACAAATTGAATACGGTGTAGTACACAGAGCAAAGGACTTTTTAATAAAGTGCAGATACTGAGAACGGCCTCATTTTTTACCAACTTTCATCACGAATTGGGTAACGGATTCAACTTTTTTTGTAATTGGGGCGGCTTTTTTTAATGAAATTATTGTGGAATCTCAATTTACATATAAACGATTTGAATTCTGTCCGTTGTGACCTGGGAAATTTTGAGATGATTTCTGGTAGTTTTTTATAGGAATATTAAAATAGAAAACGAATTAATTGGGGCAGGAAATTAATGCTAATTATGAACCGTGGAGACAGCTCAATATATATATATATTTTCTCAGCTTACAAAATATAAATATTTTTTCCAGGTTTCATTAGTAAGCCAAGTGGTAAAATTTTACCAATCAAACTATTTTCTCAACCTCTCGCCACAATATTAAGAGGCAAACCAGCTGATGTCACTGTTCCTGCATGACATATTTTTTGTGTGTTATTAGGAATACAAAACACACACAAAATAAATAAAAAAGGAAGAAAAAAAAACGCGTTTATTTCACGTAAACAAAAATTTAGCTTAAAATTATAAAATAAAAACTACCCTGGCTGCTCCATTTAAGTACAGTTCAGCAAAATGCTAAACAACTACGTAGCAGTTAGCTGACGTTGGTTTTCAATCGAACTTAAGTGTACCGATTTATCTATAAAATTATAAAAAAGTAATACCACTCACTGATTCATCACAAATTCTCAGAAACTCCTACAAACTTAAAATTTGGCAGGTAGGTTCCTTATAGGGTGTAAACATCCGCTAAGAACAGAATTTACGAAACTCCACCCCTAGGGGGTGGCTTGCGGATGGCGAGCAATGTGTAGCTCGCTGACCGACCGTCCGGTATTAGTCCGGACCGAGCCCAAGTCGTCGACTGTGCGTACTGTTTCGCGCGCCTCAAGGAGTTGTCAGCTAACTGGGGGCTTACTCTTGAGTTTAATTCCGATCAGTCGACATTGCGTGCCAAATTGCGTGACCTTTTTGGGAAACTAAGTAAAATGGGGATTGTATTTTAAACCAATTTGGCGCTAGCATCGAATTCAAGAGTACCTAACGTCACAAATCTAATGTCGACCGATCGGAATTTAACTCGAGATTAAGCCCCCAGTACCCAGCAGGGTCGAAACCTACTACGGAGCATGGGTAAATGTGAAAGTGTACACCAGGGCTCTGGAGCGAAGGCAATGAAGGAACGGGATGGGTTTTTAGTCAGTAAGAGTCTGACACTATCCCGCCATTGGGCAGAGCGGGAGATCTCATTGGATGATTGTACCCAACACAAAAAATAAATAAATAAATAATGGGTTTAGAAGTTTGTATGGAGAAACTGAATTTCACGCGGGCGAAGCCGCCAGCGGAATCTATTTTCTTATAAGTACAAAATACAATAACTCACCTGCCCCATGACGCTGAAGGCACACGTCGTGATCCCAACAAACAATACATCTATGAATACCATCCCGGTGAAAACGTTATCCAACTGGCGGGATAACCTGTCAACAAATAAAATACATGTTTTATTTATGTCCACCCCTATGTAGACTTTGATGGCGAACAAGGGGTTAGAACGCGAAATCGTTTTTTGGGACAGGTGTATTTTGATGAAATATGAGTTTGTATAACAGGATAGTTCTAAATCGGTTTTGTTTGAGTACTCAGAATGCCACAAAGTATAGGTAGGTAGTTAGTTTTTTTATTTTAGTTTTACAGCTGGGACCCAAGTCTGCTATTTTTGTAAATTCGACATTCCAACACAATCCCACTGTCATTTTGATAAAAGTTCTAAATCATAATAGTCGATCATTGGTCGGTTATTGGTCTCGTAAATGAATGGTGGTAGAATGACTTTGTCATATTCAGACAAATCTAATGGTAAGTCACTAATCAAAGGAACTGACAATGTTTTTTCCCCATAAGTCAGAAATTAATTTGTCATTATGTACGAGATTACCATTTCTTTCAATGGTGTGTCAGTGATTAACTGTTGGAAAGTCATAGTGACGTCATTATATTAGTAGATTTTACCAAACTTGTCAAAATCAACCATGATGAAATCAATAATAGACAATTCTGACACTATTATAATAGCAGACTTGAGGCCCTGTTTCACTAATAACTGTTACGAAGCTTATAAATTGTAGATTTTGGGGTCAAATTCTAGCAGGAGCTGTTCTTTGAAACCAACATTTCCTGCAACAATAAAATTCGAAGACATGTAACATACATCAACTCGTGGATTACGGCCCATTCCCTTTGTTAGAGAGGGATGTGATTCCCAGTAGTGGGAACATTATGAAGTTGATTATGTATACCTAGTTTTCAGAAAGATTCAGTCTTTTGTAAACTAAAAATTCTCATAAGATACAAACCAAGTATCTGAAATGATTTTTTTTGCGTAACAAATGTGACAAATGGAAAGCGCACTTGACAGAAGCAAGTACGTAGAGTGTAATTAGTTGAATTCAATACACTAACAGTGATCGGCATTTGCCGTGCATTTTATATGTGACAAGTCGATATACTTTTTTCCAAAAATGGGTGGGTCTAATAAATTCGCGTCAAAATCTGAGCCGACTAACTTGTTCAATGAAAAACTGAAGTATGTCCATAAACATCTAGGCCCCGACGAAAATATTAGTGTTCCATGAAAAGAATCAAAAGAGGGGCAAATTTTTCTCACACACCATAAAATACGAAAAAGTAGGATCACTAATATTACATAGGCCATTGGTCTCACAGGGTGAGGCCCTCGTTATGGCGGAAAAACTTCCGATAATGTTGGCACGAGACCAGAAAAAGTGGCAGTCATAATAGAGATTGATTGGATGGGTTTGGCTAAAGTTAAAGTTGTACCGAAAACTTTTCCATGTGGACCAGAACTCTGGATATGACTACTTATCTGTTTCAAGTAAGGAAAAAACATTCATTGAATATAGAGAACAAAATCAAATTATCGGCTTATTAGTGAATAAATAAGACAAACAAATATATCAGGTATCGTTAGAAATAACTTACTTCCTAACTAGTAACTTAATTATTGCTTGTTGTTTATTGTTTAGAAAAATGTTGCCTAACACCCTAAATGTTTCGTAAATTCTAATTTAATTCAGTATCAGTATGCGTTCATAAACACGCAAAGCTACATGCACAAGTCACATTTAGATTAAGTTATTAAAAAAAAAAAATCTCTATAGATTGTTACTTGATTTTTAACCCGAATCCTGACATAAACAAAGCCACTCACCGATTCTGTCTATCAGTATGAAAGCGATATAGTTAAAATTAACTATTGCACGAAACCTAGAGATGAAGTTGCTACTCTTCAAATGAACCTACATCTAAGAGATAAAGAAAAATATGATTTATTAACCAATAATGAATGATCAACTCGTTATACACATACTAACCTTAATAATTTCTGATGTCTTTTAACAAACATTTCGATGCTGGGTCTGTCATTGCCATCACCATCTACATGGTATCCTTTGTCTCTGTTCTCTGGTCTTGGTTCTACCTCATCTAGATCATGTTTTATCATAAGAAATTCTATTCCGAGTAATGCACAAGTTGTTGTCATTATCAATGCTGCTCCCATGTACATCCCGACTAGGACGATCACTGAAAAATTAAATGATAATTTTCCTAATTACTACATTATCATCAATATACCTAATATAACTTACCCTGTGTCCTTTTCTTTTTGGGTGGGAAATTATCAAATAACTTCTCCCGCTCCAGGTAGAGTCAGAGAAAACTTTGGATGATTTCTTACATTAAAAAAAATTCAGCAGATTTTTTACTTTTGTTCTTTTTTCAATATATATTTGTAAGATAAGAATTAAAATAATAATGGTTTAAAAGTTTGATGAAATCCGACTTTAGTGTCTTCACCCTGTACTCAGACAAGAATTTTAATTAGAACTTTTGTCTGTAGACAAGATGTGGAAAATTTGAAAATTGTGATTCTCTTCACTGAAGATTAGGAGAGAAACTAAAAATTATTAAGAAAATAAATTCTGTCAAAGTAGTCGCCATAATATCTTATCACCATTAGTGAAGTCAATATATTTACAATAGAATTTGATAGTGGCGCCGATTTTCTTGTGCACTAATTAAACTTTTTTTAAACTATTGCTTTCTCTTACAAAAGTAACGTATAAAAAAGATAGCAATAATTTTACTCCTGTCCAATTTGTCAGAATTTCGTTTGCCATACAATTTTAGACGTGATTTCAGAACGTGTAAATTAACATTAATTTAGGCAAGAATACAAAGAATTGCATCCCGTAAACTAATTTGACAACAGTTTAAAATGATTGTTATCTCTTTCTAGTTTTAACGATGAGTAAAAGAGAGTGATAGTTTAAAAAAGTTTCGTTGGTGTACAAGAGAATTGACAGCAATATTTCATAAAACTAAGCTTCACTAAGCACTTACTAGAATACAGCTGGAAAATGTACACGAGGATATAAATCGTCCAGTTCTTAGTCGGGTTGAATGGATACTTCGAACCGAAAGGTAGAAGTAGCTTGGAGTCCTGTTGTATTATAAATCTCCGGAACAAAGTTTCAAACAATGGTGATAGCAGGTATTGGAACGAGCCAATCACGGCTATCCAGAAGCTTACTGAAAATTTATCAATCTAATAGTATTAAGGCGAAAGTGTGTACATACCCCCGTTAAATTTTAGTCTGACGACCAAAATTTAACGGTGTATATGTGATAAATGATATTTATTTTGCAAATAGCTTTCAAAAAACACTGTTACATGGCTAAGGCCGGTGTTTCCTAGTTGACTACCCCGAGAAGGAACACCGAAGCAATCTCAGGGATCAAAGTCTCTTTTAAAGTCCATACAGTAAAAATGTAAAGTTCGAATCATATGAGAATTATGCAGATTATTTTCTCAGATGGTCTTTTGAGGAAAGAACCATACAGATTTGAGTGGACCTATCCAGTCAGTGCAAGCATTGGTTTAGTATACATAAGTGTAAATACGCTGAGTTGAGCTCAACTCAGGGCTAATAAGTTGCTCAAACGGTTTACGGTTTATGTTTATCACTCCTTTACGCTTGAACAAAAACAAAATTGGGACATAAGTAGACCATTTCGTGGAATAACTTTTAAAATATATACCTTATACGGTGTAGAAAAACAAGTTGGACCCTGGAAGAAAACTACCTCATTTTACTGGAAAAGAAACAAAACTGCATTCAAAGGTTTTCTAAAGCCCGGGTGAGGACTAACAAACTAAAATAAAAAAAAAACACTCGCAATTTTATTATACTAATCGATAGAGTTGGCTAAAGATAATTTTTATCCTAAATCTTATTTAAAATTTATCTTAAGCTAACTTAAGGATTTATGGTAGTTTCACTCCAGGGCCCGACTTATTTTTCCACACTGTATATATATTTTCAGACTGGCGAAAAAAAATATATTTAATATGAAAAATTGACGTGGCTAAAAAAAAAAATGGGCGTGGGACTGAAATGATGATGATGATGATTTTACAGCACATCAATGTCTTACCTCAAAAATGTTTTTTTTCAAAACTAATAACAATAAAAATAAAACTAATCAACTAAGTAAGAAAATTTAACTTATAAAAGATTTTTATTATCACGCCCGTTGTTAAGATCTAAAATGGGCGTGACTAAAAAAATTTTTTTTTCTTATCAAAAGTAAAGTGTTGTCTAGCGAAATATGACTAGTATTAGGTTTAGTTAAATTTATTTATTTTGTTAAGCTTACTTTTAATAAATTAAGCTATCTCTGATTACAGAAACTTCTAGATTTTTTTTTGCACCCTTTGAAAATGTAAATTAATTTCTTAATCAAATCTCTTCTTTTAAAAGTATAATTAAGCGTTATAAAGAAAATTTAAAATGTGACACCATTGGCTGAAGTTGTTTGGACTGAAATCGGGTGCTATGACAACCCGACAAATGATGTGAGAGATAAGACGAACATGTCGTAAAGAAATTAAGCATGAATGTTATGGATACTTATAAAGATAACGAAGTAACGATAGACGAATTGAATAAGATATATGATAAGGCTAGAAAGGAGGTGACTATTGAGATAACGTCTTACAGGGATATTTGAAATAAAAAGACAGTTATATTTCTGTTAATCATCTTCTATTAAGCTGAAACCCGTGCATTGCTGAACATGGACCTCCCTTTAGTGTTCCCACAACGATTGACCGACTGACTAAATGTTCTCGCCATTGACATTAATGCTTAGCCCTCTCCAGTCCTAGGAGTCTTTAAGTCAAGAGTGACAATAGTTTACTTCTAGGCAAGCGAGCTCCATTGTCGGTCACATCTTCGTTGCATTGGCGGCAGTGATCTCTTTCGCCGGGCCTTGACTCAGGACATGGTCCGGAGTGAGGAGGGATGGCAGGCGATCGCCTCCTCCTACGACACAGTTATGCTAGCAAAGGAGGAGGTCGATCGCATCAGGTAGAGACAACAGCGCGCTCGCCCTGCCACCATCGGGATTCCGATCCCGATTTCTGGCCACCGTAGGCGCGGGCTTGCGGACGGCGTGCAATGGGTAGGACGCTGTCCGATCGTCCGGTAACCGACCGGACCGAGCACAAGTTATCGACGGCGCGTACTGTTCCCGCGCGCCTCAAGGAGCTGTCAGCAAACCGTAGAGGCCCAGCCTGCTAGCTGCAGGCAGGCAGGGTCGAAGCCTGCTGGGGTCATAGGTCAGCTTCCGAAAGGAATACCCGGCTCCGGCAACGAAGGAACGGGGTAGGTTTTTAGTCAGTAAGAGTCTGACACTTCTTCCCGCTCCGCCCAAGGGCGGAATTTGTCATTGGATGATTATACCTACCATAAAAAAAAAATCTTCGCTTACCATCAGGTGAGATACAGGTCAAACGCGAGCCTATCCACAATAAAAAAAAATCATGAAGACATTCTCTATTGGGGCTTTGAAGATACATAATTATTTTCAAACCATGTTACACCAATCAAAATAAATTAGGATAAGAGCAAGAATGTTGTGATAAAGTGAGAAATGAGTAAAATAGCACAAGTTTGAAAGTGGCGCCAGTGACTGAAAAGTTGAAGGGGAATCGTTTGTTTTGGTGAGGCCATATAAAGAATAAGGATGAAACGCATATTACTAATAGAGTCTTAAGTATATATATGGATGGATAGAGAAGGAGAGGAAAGCTAAAGAAAAGATGGATGGTTTGTGTAAATAATGATAAGAAAGAAAAGGAAAAAAAAAGGAGTTAGTGATAGCATGACGGGTGACAGGACAGAATAGAAGAAAAAATCGTGTTGCGCCGACCCCAAGGACCCGAGACAAGGTCAGGATGATGATGAAGATGACAAACACACAGACAGATTATGAATAACCTCTATTTATAAAGTTGAGTTGCCAGAGCAGAGTATCCTTCTCTTTCTTTTGACTTGGGGTAAACTTCAGTCTCCAAAGCGATCCAAGTTCCTTGATAAACGCTGATACATGCCTTGTATTCGGTATCAAAACTAGACATTTTAAAGTAGCTGAAAAAAAAACTCAGCTGAAAACTTTACCAAATAAACAAATTTTATTTAAACACTCAACAATATTACTACTTATGTACACTCAGGGGTCAAAAGTGCAGTTGCTACACATTTTATGTGTCTAGAATTTTTTTACAGAACAAGATTAATGGATCATCACTCAGTTCTTTTGTACCGTAGAACCTAAAGAATTAAATAAACCAATTGTGGCCCAGTGGCCCTCTTTTACAAAGAAATTTTATACACTTTAGCATTCATAGAGTACAACTGCACTTTTGACCCCTGACCGTACGTCTCATATTAAATTAAACGGAAATCAAATAATGCGATCGGCATTTTTTAGTCATAAAGGTGACTCAACCAATAACATCAATGTTTCAAAATATCTGTTACGTAGACCTACTGTTCACGAACCCGTAGCTTCATAGACGCGTATTCATCATTATACGCTTGGAGTACGCCTGCGTGAAGCTTATTCACAAAACTATGGCCTACTACTCACGGACGCGTATCTTCATAGACGTGACACGACAGCAGAACGCTGCCGTTTCGTCGACAGCATCCACAGTCTTGTATTTAAGATTCACGCTGGCGTACTCCAAGCTTATAATGACGAATACGCGTATATAAGGCTCTGTGTGTTCGTGGATAACAGGCCTTAATTAAGTTCTTAACAACACAGACATAAATTGTGTTTCAGAAATCTATCGCATGTGTGAATAAATATTCCTAAAAATGATCTGTTGCAACGCAATAAACAGCTCATTTAAGAATTAAACAGGCTTATGCTATGTCTCGAAGGAGTTTGTTAACATACCATGGATAGTAATCAAAATAGAAGGTATCAAGTATGCAAACTGTGACATCATTTCTTGCGTTAACACTTCAGGCATATAAAGAGCCAATGAAACGATGTGGATCAAAACAGTTGCAGTAATGTAGGAGAAGCGCCAGTTCTCCTTGAAGAAAGGCTGATCATCTTCCAGATATCTAACGGAAAGAAAAAAAAAACATGTTTTAAAACTAGCGTTTGTCTACAGCTCTGGCCTCGTAAAACTTACAACCTCTCGTCGTAACACTGGGGTTTGAAACACTAAAATTTTTTTTTTTTCTAAGAGTGAATTAGTATCTGGTTTTAGAAACAAATTAATCTAGATTATCTACGTTTAACCAAATTTATTTTTTTGGTCTTCACGTTTACTTAAAAAAGAAAAGATGTTTATTTATAATATTACTAGCTTTTGCTCGCTGCTTCACTCCCACTCTACTCTACATACTCCACCCTACTCCACCCTACTCCACCCTACTCCACCCTACTCCACCCTACTCTACTCTACTCTACTCTACCCTACTTTACCTTACACTATCCTGCTCTACCCTACTCTACCCTACCGTAACTTACTCTATTTTACTCTACCCTACTCTACCCTACACAACCCTACTCTACTCTGCACTACCCTATTCTACCCTACACTACCCTATTCTACACCACGGGCGGGATTTGTCATTGGATGATTTTACCTACCATAAAAAAACCCTATTCTACACTATACCAATGAATGAGCAGATTTTGGAATATATTTATTTTTTATTTAACGTGATAAAAATTATTCTATGTTCTTCTCCTGGTTCTAAACTACCTTCCCACCAGTTTTCAGCTAAATCGGTTTAGCCGTTCTTGAGTTATAAATAGTGTAACTACGAGTAACACGACTTTCTTTTATCTATATAGATTTCATTTATAAATTCCCAAAACCTTAGTTGTGATAGTGTACACTGGCGTAAAGTAAAATCATCAAAATCAGCTTATAACCCAATTAAGCGTTTCTATTGTTGGTATACAGACTTCTCCTAGACACAAGTCTTGTCTTGGATGTTAGACATCTTTAACATGTTTCGGTTCGAGAACTTGCCGGTTTTCTTTTAACATTTTTTTTTTCTAAAGGGCGAGTGGGCTTTGTTTATTTTGTTTAAGCTAAAATAATCCCCGTACAAGTACAAATTCCAATATCATAAATTTTTATTCTTTGTTATTTTTGTTTATTGAAAAAAAAATATATACTTTGTCACACAAGCCGCAAGATCTAATTTCAAGGGTATTAAATGTTTATATCTCAGTAAACCTTTCTTTTTTAGACAAAGCAAAATAATATTGTATTTCTTTACTTTTGTGACTTCAATTAATGCGACTTAATATTTTTTTTTATCTTGTTCATCGATTTTGATGAAATCTAAGACAAATTTTCTGTGGTTAATGTATTTCGCGCGCACGAAATTTTCACAGAACCTGCTTGGTTAAGGATTGTTACTGCAGGCATTAATTATATGGGCATAGTATGTACTACAAAATCTTAATGATAAGTCTCCTCTTCGAAGACTGGTTTGAGAGACGCAGGTTCTAATGACCCCTCGCTTCGTATCATGGCCTGGACCAAAGACCTAACGCAAGAGGTTGGTGCCATTGATCGCCTTCACGAGGACACTGTGGAACTCAACCTAAGCGGGTAGAACTCTACCGTATACTCCACTGATTTTTCCAGGTGATCAGCACAATAGCGAGCGTTTCTTCCCGCTGGATCAAAAAGCCGTGATTGTGGCGTGTTCAATGCCTGCCAAGCCTACGGTATTCTTTCACACAGACATTGCAGCTCTAGTAAGCAAAGAACAACAGACTTAAAAAGGGCTTTTTGTTAGTAAAATTTAGACACTCCCTTTCACTCTACCCAGAGCTGGAAAAGGTATTTGATGATATGCCTCTTTTATGAGTTGTCTAGAACCTAATCCTCTAACGAAGGAGGACTGAGAGTCTATAAATATCAACAGAGTTACCGTGTTGATATTTCCAGACTGTTTCAATTCATTCATTTTCATCTCATTATCATCATCATCATCCTTTTTATTGTTCCCACTGCTGGGACGCAGGCCTCATCTCTAAGCGTGGGTATGGGCCGTAGTCACCACGCGGGTCCAGTGAGGGTTGGTGGATGTCACATGTCTTCGAATTTTTGGTTCTAGGACTTGCCGGTTTCCTTACGATGTTTTCCTTCACCGTTTTAAGAGCGGTGGTGATGAAATAAATTACATAAAGTAATGCGCCTGGCCGGGCTCAAACCCGCGACCTACTCGTAAGTCGGGGCCGTTACCACTCGGCTACCACTGCTCTCATTATCGTTATTGATTCGGTTATCATATTCGATTCCTTTTCGTCTTTTACCACCGTTTTAAATAAACTACGAAAGTTATTTTAAATATTTGCACAAAAAATCAAACCTGACATTAAAAATCTTCAACATATAAAAACTGGTTTGCAAAGCTCTTGAGAAATCTTCAGGGAAGTCTTTGAGAACATTCATCTTTTAAGATTATAGTTGATCGAGTGCTGATGCAAAAATGATGTATTTTTCCCTAAAGTCTGTTTGCTTCCAAATCAAATTATTGGATAGCTTTCAGTGATTTATGTTATTACTTTTAGAGATCCTTGAGAAATTATTTATACATCAGTAGTAAATATCTAGACTGATTTTATAAACTAATAGTTTTCGTGGTGCATAAAATAGACGTGGGCATGCCACAATTGCAGCGGTGCTCTCCAGCTCCTTATGCTCTTAACTTTCTGCCTAATACAGGTCCTCGCCGGACATGGCCAGTACGAAATGTTTGTTTCGGATTCAAGCGGAAGAAACGTTCGGATATTACCATTGTGCAGGTCGCCCGGACGACACGGTGAACCATAAGGTGTAAGTCTGTCCCGCTTGCGGCGTATCCTTGAGGAGGCAACGATAACCTCTCGTGTCCGGCCTTGGTTTGGGTCACGGTCTTAAGAGAAAGGGAATGGAAATCGACCACTTTCAGCTAAGCAGCAATGCGAGCAACTCTGAGAAAAAGAACATCCTCACACCCTGACGCTGCCACAGTAGACACGTCGTGTGCCCCAAAGCGCGAAGATGCTGACGTGTAATGATTAAGTCGTCGTCGAGAAGTCCGGTAAATATCAAGCGTAACTCGACCGTGCATGCGTGTTCCATGCTCAAAATGAAGTAAGATGCACGCTAGAAGAACGTTTGAAAGGAAGGTTGGTTTTAGTCCGCAAAACTCTAACAAAAGAAGCGGAGGAAGTAATTATTATACTCAGAGGATGTTTGAACTTTAAAATACCTACATAAATTGAAAAATACATTAAATTCGAAACCTTTTAAATGCATTAAATTTCCACGAACGAAAATATACTGGGATGTAAACCAGACAACTTTAGCGATAAAATTAAATGCATTAAATTGCATCAATTTAATGGAATTCTTACAGAACCATGAATAAATTTTAATGACTCACTTCTCTGCCATTCGCTTATAAATAATGTTGTGGAAAAATTCGCACCATATAATTTTACTAGCCCCCCATTGGGTGAACATTACTTTATATTACCTTCGTGCTCTGACCATATTATTTGTGCTGGACGTGTAATCTGCAAAATTACGTATAAACACTAGACTATGAAGTTATAATGTTCAGTTATTTTGTGTTTTTTTTTTCTTTTGCACTGAACTGTAATCAAAGAAAATGGTGATTTTGTAATTATTGCGCATTCTAGCAAATTAAAAAAGGGTGATATATCTGTTCTTTCTTTGTTTATATCTTTTGAAATGTTTTGTTTTTTTTTTTTGTGAACTCACAACTTTTAAATGAGTTTATCAAAATTAATAAGCAAAAATATTTCTAAGACTCGTTGTTCAGTAAACTTTGATTCTAGGAACAAAAAAAACTTATTTCTAATGACAACTTCAATTAACCAAAACACTAAAAAAAAAAAAAAAAAACACTGCTAGGATAAATCGTTTTATTATGAAGTTTCCGTGTCTCTCTTCCAGCTTCCGGCTTCATCATCAGTTTAGTTCGATAGTACCTTACAGCCAAAGTGCATCTTATGACAATTCTAATAAGCCCAAACACGGCTAGGATACATTGATTAATTTCGGAGTTTCAGTGCCTATCTTCCGGCTCCATCATCATGATCATCATCAGGTCACTTCAATGATAGCATTTTCAACATAACTATTCACAACTATTTATTTATTTGAAACTATCTTCACTGTGATATCTATGTGAGAATGAAGTTTCGTTGGCCATTTCTGGTCTTTTTCATCAGTTCCACTTCATCAAATATTACTTTTTGACTGTAAATGCTGAAGTCCACGATGAAAATACCGATATCACTATATTTTTGCCTGTAATATTTGAGGAGTTCCCTCGATTCCTCATGAATCCCATAATCGAACTGGATTTTGAAAAAAATGGGACCAATCTAGAAGCATATTCTTTCAAGAACAAAAAAAAAATTGTAAGTCGGTTCATAAACGACGGAGTTCTGAGATAACGAACGTAAAAAAAAAGAAAAAAACACAAGCGAATTGAAAACCTCCTCCTTTTTTTGAAGTTGGTTAAAAACAGTGTTTTCTCCATTACTCTTTATTGTACAAGAAAATTAAAATTACTATCGGAACTTAAAATTAATAGGGTTTCACAACGGGTGGTCTTATCGGTAAAAGCGATTTTTTACAGAAAACTTTAATCTTAACTCTTGCATTGTACTGTATGTGTAACCAGGATTTACCTTCGGGCACAACTGCTATCGGTGACTTCGTAACCTTCATGACTCCAGATTCTTACTGCTTCAGGTTTATATATAGGTCTGGATAAAATTAACCTGTGTCTGAAGCTCGCGCAGTCATCAGGAGACCACCGAACTCATATTATAGCAACATAGAGGCAGATACGGTTCCTCAACGGTTCTCTTTTGTTGGATTGGTGTTTCTTCTTAGTAAATCCGTCCTTGCCGAAATTTTCTGGATTAGAGCATAGATCATACTGAACGAGAGATGCAATAAATGCTAGCACTAGTGATAAATCTCACGTAGCTGATCCATAGAGCATTGAGGGTGACGGGTGCCGATGTATCATCATCATCATCGTTTCAGCTGCAAGACATCCACTATTGGTGAGAGGCCTCCCCCAAGTGTCAGCACAAAACTCGCCTTTGTACATGAATTGTCAAACTACTGTGTACTATATTAAATGTTTTGTGTCAAAAAAAAAATGAAGGGTAATGTGCGTCTCGCAGCCATCGGATTCCCGCAATCCTTGCTCAAAGCAATAGAGAACGTAATGTGCCTAGTAAGGTTTGAAGTCGTGACCTACAAGGCTACAACTCGTATGTCGGAGCTATTATCTCTCGACCACCACAGCTGCTCATAACACCTTTTTACTTCTTTTAATTTAGTTTACGGCCTGAAAAACGAACTATTTTATAGCCAACGGATGCAGGCGTGTAAACGAAGAGCTCCAAATATGATGAACGACAACAATGTATTTCCGATACAAAATGTATGATTCCAGATCAGTTGTTGTTGAAATATTGTGGAGAATACGCTATTGGCACTGGCAAATGCTCACTTTGAGGCATTACCAGAACTTTCACATTTATGTTTCGATTTTATTCTGGCTATTGAACATCAGTTACCTTTTTGAATGGTTAGATCTTTTAAAATAACAGAGAGGTAGTTATGTACCTGAAATCAATTCAAAATGTTTTTGTTTCACATGGGCACTTGTAAAACAATAGAAGCTAGGATACGGTTCCCGTTCTTGTTGGTCATTTCTTATGGAGAAGAACCGGTAAGAATCAGCACGGCCAGCTCTGCTTCGCTTCTGCCTTAGCCTTTGTAGTCATTTTTATTATAACTCTACTTCTCTACCCAGAGTGTGGCTTAAATGGAAGGTAACTAGTAGCTAAGCCAGTATTATCCATATTGTTGACTTAGTAATTTAGAAGACAATGAAAATTTTTAGAGGTGAATAGTTTTTTTATAATTTTATTCTACTGTTTTTCGTTTAGCAATAAGTACTTTTGCTAACAGTATTTCTACGCTATCTTACAATCAATCTTAATATATATATATATAATATATTTATTCAATACTAAAAATGTGAAATTTTAATCCTTAAATTTAAAAATAATACTCAATGGTTTATTGATTTAACCGTTACTTTGATGTAAGCCTATTTTATAAAACCGCACATTTTTTTATCTTTATTCACTGATATATTTATGATTATAGTACAACTAAGATTAAGATTAAGTTAGTCTATAAGTTTTTCTTATCCATTATAATGTTGTCTTTTGCTGAGCTCAACATCTACACCCTATGGTTAACTATTTATTGCATTCTTTATTTCATTCATTGTAGAATGCAATAAATATTTTAGTATTGAGTTGATTGAGCTCCAATTAATTTAAGTCGTAAATTCTACTCTGTGCCACTTACCACACGTTATCTATTAAAGTCTGAACTGAATATTGTGGTTAACGCATCAGATTCTATAAAAGGGCATTGCTACAGCAGTGACCACTATTTGGCTATTATATCTGGCTGCTCTCGGCTGTCTTAATTCGAAATAGAGATTTAAATGAATGAAAATCTTAATTGCAAAATCTAAAATGAAATACAAAATTTTAAATTACAAAGTTTCTGTTGCTCGAGTCGTTTTCCTCATTACTGAGGGACATGAAGTTCCTATTGGATTTGATTCTTACTGATGGTGTCTCGCCATCTGTGACAGTTCTTGGTGTCCTAATGTGCAACGTGCAATTGGGCGTCCAGTGTGTAGCGGACCTGATCTGCCCATCTTTTTATGCTGTGACCTCTTGATCAAAGGTCAACCGTACCACTACGTACATACATATTAACAAAGTACCTAATTTAAAATATTATCGCGCTTGATTTAACATCGAGCACAATATCGTCGCTTACCTTCAAGTAAGATAGTGGTAAAATGTGAGCCTATAAATAAAAATTAAGCTGCCACTTTTTGTGGAGATAAGAATTTATCAAATAACGCTTTGGGTGGAGCCAGAGGGAGTGTCAGACTAAAATTCACCAGTATGCTTTAGAATGAAAGAAAGAAAAACTTTTTTGCTGGATAAAGGTCCAAATGGTAATTTGTGAGAAATATGCGCCATTTGTGCAAAACGGCTGAGCTTAATGCCGTGACTACACGCAGAATGCGACGAGTCTACGGCGCTGGTTTTCAGTGCGGGCCGATGACAGAGTAGACGCATAGACGTCGGTCGGCACGGTCTAGTATGCAAATAGATTTGAAAATAAAAATAAAATAAATTAATTGCCTTCAGTTGCTCATTACGTTTCAAGGTCACTGTTACTCTTCCGATCAATTCCTCAGCCCCTGCTACTTCAACCATTTTCTATCAACAAGTTTTTTAACTGTCCCGTTTGTTTTTTATTTTTGCTATGGAATAAAATATTTATTTTCCAAAAAAAAAAATAAGTAACTACTAACAAATTTCTAAACTATTATAACTTAAAAGGTATATTGTATTTGTATCCGCAACATCACAACAGGTATTAATATTTACCGTTTTTATTTTTTATATTATGCACGAAGCCAGTGGTCTCCGGTTGTCACTTTCCATAGCTCCTAACTAAATGAGAATTAATTTCTCTCTCAAAAGCCTATGGTTTATTTAAATGGCAGTGAGTCCCTTACTACAAAATTCATTACAACGAATAAATCATTTATTTATGTGCACAGTCCAAAAACAATTCATCTTCTCGAATTTAACACCTATTCTTCAGAAATTCGCTTCTAAAATACGAGTAATTTATTGGGCCCGGAGTAATGTTGCCGAAATCCATTATGGAAATAATGGTTTCTGAGTACGGGACCCTACCTCGGATGTCCGCTTCGATTAGTCGAGCCAACAACAAAGCTGGTCCCCAATTTGGCCAAATTTTACATAAGTTTTGGTCCTGCCATCTTGGCTGGAATAATTAATTTATCAACGCATTTAGTACGTCGTGGATAATTGTATCCTCTAACGAAGTTACGTTTTGACCATTTAAGAGATATATCTTATAAGATGGTTTTTTTTATGGTAGGTAAAATCATCCAATGACAAATCCCGCCCTTGGGCGGAGCGGGAAGTAGTGTCAGACTCTTACTGACTAAAAACCTACCCCGTTCCTAGTTCCCCGTAGCCTATCGTGCCGGGGCCGGGTATTCCTTTCGGAAATTAACCCATGACCCCAGTAGGCTTCGACCCTGCCTGCCTGCAGTTAGCAGGCTGGGCCTCTTCGGTGTGCTGACAGCTCCTTGAGGCGCGCGGGAACAGAACGCGCCGTCGACGACTTGGGCTCGGTCCGGTCAGTTACCGGACGATCGGACAGCGTGCTACCCATTGCACGCCGTCCGCAAACCCGCACCTACGGTGGCCGGAAATAGGGATCGGAATCCCGGCGGCGGCTGGGGCGAGCGCCCCGTTGCCTCTGCCTGATGCGGTCGGCCTCCTCCTTTGCTAGCTTTACTGCTTCGCAGAAGGAGGCGACGTCTTATAAGATGGTGCTACTGGGCACTTTATTGATGCCCTGCATTATGAACTCTAGTTTGCAAACGGGTCAAAGTAATAAATTAACTAAATTGCATAATGTAGCTGACGAGCTCTAATGAAAATTAAGTACACTGGCAAGAATGGTCTATTTATTTTATCTTGTTCTTAACCTGCAGTAAATAGACAGATAGATTTGTTTTTTGGGTAAGCTCGCGTTTGACCACTATCTCACCTGATGTTAAGCGATGATGTGACTTACGATAAAGCATGCTTGCCTAAAGGTAACCTATTAACTTTTTACTTAAAGACCTCTAGGTTGTAGCTATCAGAAAACACAACCACCGGTGGGGGCACTCCTAAGCCATACGCACAATAATTTTTTTTTCCAAAATGCTTTTAGGTATCAGTGGGATGTCCATCATGTCCCGGTTCGTCAGCTTCCGTTTGGCGCAGGTGCTGACCGAACACGGCAAGTTCGGACCGCACCTGTACAAAATTCGTGCGGAGACGACGCCCGGGTGTCGCCACTGTGCGGACCGCCCGGTGGACACGGTGGAGCACGCAGTCGAGGTGTGCCCCGCTTGGGAAGAGCATCGCCGTGTCCTTGTGGGGGCGATCGGCGGCGATCTCTCGCGCCGGGGCTTGGTTCAAGCCATGCTCCGGAGCGAAGAGGAGTGGCAGGCGGTCGCCTCCTTTTGCGAAGCAGTAATGCTAGCAAAGGAGGAGGCCGACCGCATTAGGCAAAGGCGCACACGCCGCCGCCGCCGCCGGGATTCCGATCACGATTTCCGGCCACCGTAGGCGCGGGCTCGCGGACGGTGGGCAATGGGTAGCTCGCTGTCCGTCCGTCCGGTAACAGACCGGTCCGAGCTCAGGTCGTCTACGGCGCGCACTGTTCCCGCGCGCCTCAAGGAGTTGTCTGCAAACTGTAGGCTTCGGTCCAGCAGGGCCGAAGCCTACTGGGGCCAAAGGTTATGTGAGAATGTCACCACGGGCCCCGGGACAAGGGCAAGGAACGGAAAGGTAGGTTTTTAGTCAGTTAAAGTCTGACACTATTTCCCGCCCCACCCAAGGGCGGGATTTGTCATTGGATGATTTTACCTACGTCAAAAAAAAAAAGAAATCATGTCCCGGTAGTACAATGTTGTCGTCTAGTGGTTCGATGATGGAACGGAATTGGTAGAATTAATAAGTAGCAAACCTGTATTTGTACCTAATAAAAAGAAAAGATAAAGGTGTTTGCTCTGAAAAACCGACCCAGGACCTAGTTATTATTTTTTTTTAAACTAACACTAATTTTATTTCATAATTATGTTTACCTACAGAGTGTCATATTCGCACCATCGAAAACGCTCTTTAAAAAAAAGATTTAAAAAAAAGATAAAGATGGAAGGGACGAATCAAACGAGCAAATTGCTTTTAAAACTAGGTACAATTTTAAAGTTGATTTTCATCCGTCCATAACTTTTAAATACCTTGAGCTGAAATACTTGTCATTAACGAAATTAATAGGGAATCAAAACAATGAACAGAAGACGCGAAGTTTAGAAGGAAACGGTAAACTTCTCATCTATTCAAAAACTTTACAAAGTTATTATTGACATTTTCTCATCAGGGACAAAATGGCGATGGTAAAACAATGCCTGGATTTCGCATCAATGACAAAACGGGTCGGAATTATGGCTCATAAGTCTTCGCGGCTTGTAGATACTGATATTCGACAATCTTTTGTAGATTCAAAGATTCAAAGCATTTTAAAATAAACCATTTACAGGCACTTTTGAAAAGTCAAGAAGTTGGTTTGTCAGAAAAAATGATGCTAATTGCACATTCCAAAGCGTAGATCTCTATGGAGAAGAATGTGCAAGAAACTCCATGGACACTCTTTTCAAACTTGTTTTGTATTACAAATATCTCGGTTACATGTTTTTTGTTGCTGCTATTATGTGAGAACAATGTAAACAAGATAAAGAATTTAGTTCAAATAAAATAAAATACAAAACCCAAAGGGCAATGGAAAAGGCTATGCTCGGAGTTTCCTTGCGTGATCGAATCAGGAATGAAGATATCCGCAAGAGAACTAGGGTTGCCAACATAGTACGTAGAATCGCCAAACTTAAGTGGCAATGGGCTGGGCACATTGCCGCAGAACAGATGGCCGTTGGGGCCGGTTCTGGAGTGGCGCACGCCTACCGGAAGACGCAGCGTTGGAAGGCCTCCCACAAGGTGAACCAATGACCTGGTCAGGGTCGCTGGAGCACCGATGGATGCGTGACGCACAGGACCGGCCATTGTGGCAACACTTGGGGAAGGCCTATGTTCAACAGTGGACATCTTTCGGCTGAAATAGTGACGATGAAAATAAAATCCGTCCCGAAAAAAGTAAAAAAAAAAAATTGTTTAAATATTATTAGGATATTTCATAATGGTTTTTAATCGCTTGAACTTTGAAAGTATATATAGTAGCTATGTTGGTTAAGCTATTCATTTAATTTAAACAGAACGGCCGAAGCCAATTACATCATTTAAACGCAGACAAAAGCTATAACTCTAATTGATTGTATTAAGGTTTTAGACTAGACCAGCAAAATTTAGCTCAGCTTTTCCCAAGTATATTGTGCGAGTTGGAGTCTGCTTGTAGTCTTACCGAATGCAACTGTTTGTGTGACATGGAGTGACTACTTATGTGACCTCTACAGCCCAGTTACTGGGTAATATAATACTCTTGGTAAGACTGGTGTCAGAATTCCTGGCTCCTCCTTGACAGTTTGGACTGATTAACGTACTTTTCAAAGCCTGGAGGAATTTTAAAAAGAAAGAACAACATATTATTTAGCGAAAAAGATACAATGTGAGGAATAATTTACACAAATTATCAAAATTCATGAGGGCAGTGGTGGCCGATTGGTAACGGCCCCGACTTACGAGTTGTAGGTTGCAGATTCAAACCCGGCCAGGTGCGTGACTTTTTGTAATTTATTTTATCACTTAATGCTGCTCTCAAAACGGTGAAGGAAAACATCGTGAGGAAACCGGCATGTCCTAGAACCAAAAATTCGAAGACATGTTACATTCACCAACCCGCACTGGACTACGGCCCATTCCCTCTGTTAGAGAGGAGGCCTGTATCCCAGCAGTGGAAACATTAAAAGGCTGATGATGATGATAAAATTCATTATAAAAAATATTCGCCCCGTCAGCAC
The DNA here is from genome assembly GCA_958295575.1 of Leucania comma. NCBI lineage: Eukaryota > Metazoa > Arthropoda > Insecta > Lepidoptera > Noctuidae > Leucania > Leucania comma. The sequence continues at coordinate 4,468,648 of OY282475.1, forward strand.
AAAACGGCCGAACGCTCAGCATTATGACGTGACCACACGCAAAATGTGACGAATTATCCACAGCGCTGGTTTTCAGCGTGAGCCGGTGACGGTGTCGACACAAAAACGTTGGCACTATATTCTTGGTAGGCCACGACGGTTACCCATCCATAGACTGCCCTTGGCAAGCGTTGCTTAGCCTCGTGGATCGACGCGTGTAGTTATTATAACTTTAGCCGAATATTTATTAACTTTCCTTTGTAATAAAAGTAATTTTTTTGAGAATTAGGGCTACACCATCTGGGGACTATTTTCTCTTACAAAACAATTATGTAAATTGTATTTTATAACTGTTAATATGAATGAACAAAAACTGTAACAACTGCGACTGGATTACTAGCTTAAAGCAGCGTATATTTTAATATTAATAGCACCACTTTAATAGGTAAAGGGCTTTAAGTTTGAATTTATTAAGGCCATTATGCATAATTTATAATGCCCAACCAATGAGCTTGAAATTATCCGTATTTTTTAATATAGAAGGTAAAACTAAAATGAGCTAGAGTCTAGATTCGGAAAGAAACACTTGTACAATTAATTGTTTTCTTTTATGTTAATTATTACTCCAAAACCTTTTGGTTTCATTAACCAACTGCTCTAGAAGCAATGTGTCTGGACAATTGTCACCTAAATTAGGCAGATCTTCGGGCAATGGGAGTAACCTTTTTCGGCAGATATCTCCATTTCGTATTCCTTGCGTGATAGAATCATCTATCACATCTAGGACCTCGGAATGTAGCATTCTCCATGTCCCATTCATTCACTATAAGACTTGCAATGAGACCTCGTCTTAATACTGTGGCATCTGGAACAAGAAAATATTGTGTATACTCGTATTATATTCATATTGTTTTGTCTTTCTCATACGTCTGGTTTTGTTCATCCTTTCTTTTATATAAATCAATACCTTCGTGAAACGGGCTTGCTCCTGATATTGGCAGCAGTAAATTAGTGAGTAAATGGTCAAACATGAGCCTATCAATAATAATTGAAAAAATATAATACATGACCCAGGAACCAAAATTAAAAGACAAAATGGTCTACGAGTATACCAAACAGTGGGAAAATTACAATCATTGATTGTTAATGTTTTTTTTTAATAATACTTAATCAAAAACCCGCTCTTATCCCGCTGCGTTTAGGCACACAATGAAATGTTTTCCGCCCAAGTGCGGAAAAAAACGCGTGCTCTCCCATCCACAAATTTATTGTAATCATATTTTTTATTGTATCAGGCTGGGCGAGGATCGACCCCCACGTAAGTGTATTGAAAAACGTCGTTTGACACACGTGCAAATTTGTCATTGCAGCCCTCGGCTCCATAACACACTCACCTACGGCTCGTGCGAATTGCGCATCGGTCGCATAATGACCAACTTTCTACGCTTGTATCAAAATGTACTATTTGGTATAGTATTAGAGCTATCAACGATTAGCAAAAAGAAGAAAGGTGAGTTTGGATCACGCCAGTTTCCTTCTATTTTCTTCAGAGAAATCATTCAAGAATTCAAATTAAAAAAATATATATATGAAAAAGTTCAAAGTAATATCGAAAGTCGGAAAAAGTTAAAGTAATCTCGTAACTGCGATAAACAACCACTTACGTATACATAATCTGTATTCATAAGCCCAACTTCAACCTGTAAGCCGATCAACAATATTGCGTAACCTACAGAGCGTTTAACAGGATCGGATAGCTTGAAAGAACTTTGTTATCACTTCAACTTGCCAAGTTTAGGGGTCCACTTATCGTGGACCTTATCTCTTAGTGATGCCACATCAATATACGTTACTGTGGGCTCAGTAAATAATGTATTTGGGTATCAAAATACATAAGTTTGTAGTGTTACAATATGTGTTATTAGTAGGGCCTTGGGCATGGTAAGTTGGCGATTTCCTGCACCGGATTCGTGCAGAAGAAACGCCCGGGTGTCATCATTGTGTGGACCATACGATAAAGAAATACGGTAGAATATACAATAGAGGTATGCCCCGGCTTGAGCAGAGCACCGACGTGTCCTCGTGGGGGCGATTGGGGGCAGCGACCTAGCGACCTCTACCGCCTTGCCTTGGTACTGGCCATGCTCCGGAGTGGCAGGTGATCGCATCCTTCTGCGAAGCAGTAATGCTAGCAAAGGCGGAGGCCGACCGCATCAGGCAGAGGCATCGTCACTGACGCCCCAGCCACCGCCGGGATTCCGATCCCGATTTCCAGCCACCGTAAGCGCGGGCTTGCAGACAGCAAGCAATGGGTAGCTCGCTGTCTGACCGTCCGGACCGAGCCCAAGTCGTCAACGTCGCGCACTGTTACCGCGCGCCTCAAGGACTCTGAAGAACTGAAGTTTTTTTTTAATTATTATTATTGATGGGCTTGCGCTTGACTACTATAAATCACCTCGATCGAAGATGAAGCACGTTTGCTTAGATGTAATACTCTTGTCTTAAATACACCTAGGTTGTAGCTATCACGAAACGCAATCAACAGATATAAAAATAATCTTCTCGTTTTTTTTTTTACATTCATTAAGCTCAGTGAAATCAGTGAACTAAATATCCTATCAGGACATCTCGTGAAAAAGGTTGGTAGTTGGCCTAATTTGCTGTCAAATTCACGCATGGAACAGAGCCCTTGGCGATCAAGATCAATTTTACACTTGACTTCATTTTTAAACTTACAGTCTGTTTATCAAATACAACTGACCCTGGCCGTGTCAGCTAAGGCTGCCCAAACCAGGGCTGTGAGATTGTCCGAAAGAGTTACCGTGACCCTCGCAAAGTGCTACTAAAGGAACGTTATTGGTTTTAGTTTGTAAAAATCTGATACTCCATTCCGTCCACTCCTAGCGGAAGCTCATTTTATGATTTCCCACGGAAAAAAGCGTCCGGACCTTGTTCAAAACCCTGAGTGTCCAGCAATGGACAAACTATAATATTCCTAGTGATAGGACACAGAGCTGGAGGGTGTCCACTGCTAATTTGCGAGCCCACAGAGCGGTTTGGTTACATTTTCTCGATTCTTAGGATTCCCTACTTCAGTTGATAAAACCACGGAAACTTTATAGGATCTATTTAAATGATTGTACTCATTTTTTCTAAAAACATGTTCCTTTTTATGCACCTACCGTATTGTCTCTTCGCCACCCTAGGTTGACTGGTAGAGAATGCCTAAGGCATTAAGTCCGCCTTTGTACTTTGTGTTACATGAAGATAAAATAAATAAATTAATACTAGGTACAGAAGAGATAAGAACAAATAGTTGCTAAATAACTAGTAAACTACTAACAGATTAGTTACTTTGCTCGCATTACGTATCAAACTTAATATTGTATAGAATTTTTTTTTAAATAAATCAGCTTAAGCACTCATAGCAGAAGAGGTGTTGGCCCAGTGGTAATGATCCCTTATCCTTCCTTTGTGTTATTTATTTCATCACCACTGCTCTCAAAACTAAGAAAGAAAACAGCGTGAGGAAACCGGCATGTCCTAGAACCAATAGTTTGAAAATAAATGTGACATCCTTCAATCCGCACTGGACCACGTGTTGGAATACGGCCCATTCTCTTTCCTAGAGGAACATCATGAGGCTAATTATACTTATGTTTATACTAAGCACTTCTTGAAAGTTAAAATAACTATAATATAGTTGATCTTAAAATAAATAATGATGATAAAATACAAAGGCACCAAGATGTTAATTGAACTAAATCAGCCTAGTTTTATATCTCTAGAAATTTTATTACGATAGGTTTAGCCTAATATATATTATGTCGTATAAAACTAATGTAACTTTAAGCCACTACTTTGAATTGTTAAGTAGTTAAACCGTGGACGTAAAACTGGTTCAACAATAAAACAATAATGACTGGGGTGAAGATCCTGTTGATTGGCGTCTAGACTGAAGTATTTAGTTTATTTAGTTCTTGTTTATATGAGTGGGAACTACCAAATAAAAATAATTCTGTGTTTTCTGACAGCTATAACCTGGGGTCTTTAAGTCGAGAGTGAATAGGTTACTTTTAGGCAAGCATGCTCCATCGTCGGCCGCATCATCGCTTACCATCAGGTGAGATAGTGGTCAAACGCTACGCCTTTTTTTTTATTGTTGAAAGGCTCGCGCTTGACCATTATTTAATTTGATAGAAAGTGACGATGTGATCAACAGTGGAGCGCGCTCACTTAAAAGTATCCTATTTACTCGTGATTTAAAGTTCCCCGGGTTGTAGCCATCGGGAAACACACACTCCAGCAAGGAATTTCACTCCATACTTAGCTGTATGTAAAATTAATGTGTTTTTAAAACGTTTTGTGCATAATGGGTGGGATATCCACCATACCATGTGCTACCGGCATAATGGGTGGGATATCCACCATACCATACGCTACCGGCATCGCCGTATGCCTGGTGGTCCGATGCACAAACTAAAATGGCGGAATTTTATTGAGTGTACAAATGACCCTCTGCTTTTTTTTCGATTGATAAAAAATTGTTCAAGCAAGGGTTATAGTCTATTAATCCCAAATGGAAGATCAATTAGGATTTTTACCCGACTGCGCCAGAAGGAGGGTTATGTTTTTCGAGAGTATGTATGTATGTTTGTATGTATGTATGTATGTATAATTGTTTGGCACGCTCTGCAGCCTGAACGGCTCGATGGATTTTAGCTTGAGAGGTGTCGTTAGATTCGTATTTACTGTGAGAGTGACACTGGGTATATCAAAATAAAAAAAAACAAAATGGCGGATTTTTGGCGCTAAATTCAAATATTTGGCACGCTCTGTGGCCTGAACGGCTCGATGGATTTTAGTTTGCGAGGTGTCGTTAGATTCGTAATTACTGTGAAAGTGATATCGTAAAAAAAAAGTAAAAAATAAAAAATGGTAATTTAAAAAACTAAAAAACCCGACTGCTTTTCTGAGTATTCATGAAAAAGCCCTAAAACAAGAAAGTCGTTGTAGCAGTCGGGACCCATTCTAGAAAGTCAGCCGTCTAGTCAGTAGATCTATGATGTAATGGGTCCCGACTGCTACAACGACTTTCTTGTTTTAGGGCTTTTTCATGAATACTCAGAAAAGCAGTCGGGTTTTTTAGTTTTTTAAATTACCATTTTTTTCAATACACTTACTCGAAAACCCTTTCTTATCCCACCGCTTCTACGCACGCAATGGACTGTTTTCCGCACTAGTGCAGAAAAGTGCGCTCACCCCACCACAATTTTATAGTACTAAAATAGTTTACCGTAATAGTTTACCGTTTACTGGTCGCGGGCCATCACAACGAGTCGTAATAAAATTGTAATAAAAACGTCATTTGACACACGTGTGTATTTGTCACTGCAGACCTCGGCTTCATAATACACTCACCTACGGCTCGTGCGAATTATTCCTCAGTAGCATTGACAAATTTTCTGCACTTGTTTTAAAATGCACTATTTCTGTGTAGAAATAGTTTGTTACTTTTGGTGTCAAAAGAAATTTAAAAAAAATCAACTAGACAAAAAAAAATGTGGCATCACCTCAATAGTATTTACGAGTATGTGTGACAAAAAAAAAATACACTATATTATTATGTTTTTTCTACATATCACAGTAAAAACTTGACTATTATAAAGATACGTGTTTCAAAAGTTTATTTTTCAAGTTATGCCTTACGATAAAGGTGACGGTTATACAAATCCATGTTCCGAGAGTTTATTTTTCAAGTCACCTTTTGACGTCAATTCAGTGATGTTTAGACTAGATTTTCAATGTTTAGACTAGATTTAGATTTTAAACAACAACGATTCTAGAAAACCCCTCGTTCAAATTTCAAATTTCAAACTCTCAGATACGAAGGACAGTTACGGTCCCTAATTACGGTCATACAAAAACTTCAGCGCTAAACACAATAATACAAAATGTTGTCGCTACAATTTTTGAGCGAAATATTCCAACTTTGTATGTATGTATGTTTATTTAATTTAACGTGACAAGCTGTCTCCTACATGATGAGGGTACTAACAACAAAACCTTTTGAAAATATCTAAATGTCCGTTCAAAACTCGGATATTGCGACACCAAATATAAATTTGTAATGTATGAGTTTTAATGGGCAAAATGCTTTCTGGTAGGTGTTGTAATCGTATTTTGCTCAAAAAATTTGCATTGCCATTTGATGAGGCAATGCTGTCAGTTTTCTGGGCATTTTTCCGTCGTACCCTGCTGACAATGTGTACATGCTTCGACTGTATTTTATTTTTTTGTATATCGACAACGTGTGAAAGGCTATTTGTATTAAATGCCTTTTTTATGTTCAGAAGAGCGTTCTAAAGATTGCAACATTAAAATACAAGATTCGAATCACACTTGCCCATCTTGGGCAAGTGTGATTCGAAGTCACACGCTGTGGGTTCCTTATAAACTTAACTATGTAAAAAAATAGTTTAATTCCCAAATAGCATCTCAAAGATTTTTTCAAAACCAATTTTTTTTTTACTTACAATTTTCAGATTTATTCATTGACTTGTGCAATAAGACTTTGTTTTATGGCCATCGGAATTCTAGGTCCTAGGGAAGTACCCTATGAATTTTGATTTCCTCGAGTGTCGAAATATACAGTAGCATAAAAATGCTTGGATTTAAATAGGACTCAGCTCAAACTTAAATATTAAAACCAAGTACTGTTAAATATCAAACAATTTATGTACACACATAGGTTTAAAGGTGAAATTAACAATATAGTTTCGAATTTAACTTCTGAAGTGAAAATCATCTCGCTATTATCTACAAGGAACTAAGTAGACAAATATGACGTGTGTTAAAGAATAACTAAATGAACATAGTCATATAATATCATCGATGATGTAGCGTGTTGAACTTGCAAATCTGAGGCCGCTGGGAGTTCGAATTTAGTTCACTTTGATTTTTTGGTGATTTTTTTGTGTATCAATATACAATTTATAATCATCTTTTTTATCAGGAGACCTAATAAAATTTTTGACAGAAAAGAAAAAGACTGCTAGGTAAATGGAAATAATTGAATCATTCTGTCTATGAATATTCCAATGGTTTATATAGAATATCGCCTGTCTTAAGATTGACGGTAAATGTTTCGTAGATGGTTAGGTCTGTAGTAAAAAGAGTTATACATTTAGCATCGTATAGGTGAATCATTTTGTAGCAGGAAAGATCTCTCTTTAAAACTGACGAAAAAAGGAAAGTTTCTATCGATTAACAGTCCAATGGCGAATCGATCTTAGGAGAATGGTTTTTTTTTTTTTTTTTTTTTTTTTTTTTTTGTGGTTGGTAAAATCATCCAATGACAAATCCCGCCCTTGGGTGGAGCGGGAAGTAGTGTCAGACTCTTACTGACTAAAAACCTACCCCGTTCCTTCGTTGCCTATAGTGCCGGGGCTGAGCCTTCCTCTCAGAAAACGGCCCTTGACCCCAGCAGGCTTCGACCCTGCCTGCCTGCAGTAGCAGGCTGGGTCTCTTCGGTGTGCTGACAGCTCCTTGAGGCGCGCGGGAACAGAACGCGCCGTCGACGACTTGGGCTCGGTCCGGTCGGTTACCGGACGATCGGACAGCGTGCTACCCATTGCACGCCGTCCGCAAGCCCGCGCCTACGGTGGCCGGAAATCGGGATCGGAATCCCGGCGGCGGCTGGGGCGAGCGCCCCGTTGCCTCTGCCTGATGCGGTCGGCCTCCTCCTTTGCTAGCATTACTGCTTCGCAGAAGGAGGCGACCGCCTGCCATCCCTCCTCACTACGGACCATGGCCTGAACCAAGGCCCGGCGAGAGAGATCGCTGCCGCCGATCGCCCCCACGAGGACACGGCGATGCTCCGCCCAGGCGGGGCACACCTCTACAGTGTGCTCCACCGTGTCCTCCGGGTGTTCAGCACAGTGGCGACACCCGGGCGAATCTTCCGCACGAATCCGGAACAGGTACTTAGCGAACTTTCCGTGTTCGGTAAGCACCTGCGTCGTGCGGAAGTTGAGAGCGCCGTGAGGTCTTTCCAGCCACGCCTCAAGGATGGGCCTTATCGCCCCAATTGTGGCGCGCCCCGAACGAGGTTGCGATAGTCGCTGACGCCATTTCGCCATGAGATCCCGCCGGAGCTCTGTCCGCCATGCCTCGACTTGTCGCGGCAGCGGAATTTCGCCCCGGCGTTGCATCTCCATGCGCTTATCGTGCATGTGTGCAAGGACTGTTGCCTCCAGATCCCATGGCGGTTGGCCAGCAAGGAGGGTCGCCGCCTCGCGGGAAATCGTTCGGTACCCTCGCACCATGCGTATTGCCATGACCCTCTGGCACGCATTCATCTGGGCCCTCGGTTGCTGTTGCAACGTCGGTGCCCACACCGGAGCCCCGTAGAGGGCCATGGACCGAACGATTCCCGCGTAGAGCTTCCGGCAGGAGGCGTCTGGTCCCCTGAGGTTGGGCAGGAGCCGCCCGAGAGCAGCCCCAGTCCGATTCAGTTTGGGAGCCAGACGTCGGAAGTGCTCCTTGAAGTTCCACCAGCTGTCGAGGACGAGTCCCAGGTACTTCATCGTCGAACCGACGCTGATGTGAACCCCTCCTACCGTTAGCTGGGATCCCGGTGGTGGCGCACCCCGAGGGCCGTGAAAGCACATGGCCTCGGACTTGTGCAGTGCCACCTCGAGCCCCAACTGCTGGATCCTTTCAACGACTATCGCAACCCCGCGTGTCGCTAGTTCGACCGCCGTCCGGTACGACTCTCCCCGCGCTAGGATCAACGTGTCGTCCGCGTAGCAGACCACGCTGACCCCGTCGGGGAAGTCGCCGCGCAGCACGTAGTCGTACCCGATGTTCCACAAGGGTGGTCCTAGTACCGATCCCTGCGGAACACCGCACGACATCTCTCGACGTTTCCACTCTCCCTGGTGACCGGGGTAGATAATATACCTCTCCGAAAGGTAGGCCTCGATCACACGACAGAGGTAGTCGGGCACCCGGTGGTACCGGAGTGCCGTTCCAATGCTACTCCAGGGCAGGGAATTAAAGGCGTTGGCAATGTCCAAGGACACTGCCACGACACACCTGCCCTGGGACACCGCATCCCCCGTCGTGAGGGCTCGTACGCGCATGATGGCGTCCACCGTGGAGCGCATCCTGCGAAAGCCGAACTGTCCGTCCGAAAGGTCCGGCCCCACCCGTGCTAGGCGCGCGACGAGGCGGTTGCAATGACTCTTTCAAAGAGCTTGCCCACCTCGTCGAGCAGCACAATGGGCCGGTATGCGGACGGAGAGTCCGCAGGGCGCCCCGGCTTCGCTATGAGGACCAGTTTTCCCGTCTTCCAGCGAAGTGGGAACTGGCCCCTCTCCAAGCACGCGCTAAAGAGCCCCCTCAATCGAGGCCCGAGAGCCTCCATGGCCAGGACCCAGGCTTTTCCAGGCAAGCCGTCGGGTCCTGGGGCGGTATTTTTGGCACTCAGCCTTCGTACCGCCACTCTCATCTCTACCTCGGTCACCTCTGGAACATCGTCGTCGTCGTGGTCCGCGTCAGGTACTGCTGGTGGTGGTGGAGCCATGGGCGGGGGGGAGTGTACCCCCCGCGTAGGGAACAGAGTGCCGACTACACCCTCCACGAGCTCGGGCCGGAGACTCTGAGTCAGCGGGGGAGCCCATGGGTGGAGTTTCTCCCGCACCATCTTGTATGGGCGTCCCCACGGGTCTGCATTCAGAGACCCCAGCCAGACGTTGCGGGCCTCCAGTTTGGCCCGCTTAATCTCCGCTCGGAGGGTGCGCTTCGCCACCCTGTAACCCTCGTATAGCTCCGCCTCTATAGCCTCCGCATCCGACGGGCGGTTGCGGCGCTTGCAGTACCTGGCGTACCGGCGCCGCGCGTGATTGCATGCATTGCGTAATGCCGCAATCTCCGGCGACCACCAGTACACCTGGCGCTTGGCACGTCCTGGACGGACTCGGGGCATAGCCGCGTCGCAAATTTGCGACATGCCCTCCCGGAACCACTCTGCCTCGACGTCTATGTCGACAGGCCTGTCCGGTGCTTGCACCCAGGCCTGTACCGTCGCGGCTTCCAGGAGGAACTCCCGGTCCATCTGCCTCAGCGCCCACCGCAGACCACAAGGGCTCTGCTGGACCGGCGCGGTCGAGGTTTGGGCGGAGACGTCAAACCGGATATACCGGTGGTCTGAGAACGTCTCCACCCCCTCCATAACGCGCCAGTCAACGACACGTGGTGCCAGATCGGGGCTGGCGAACGATAGGTCCACGACTGATTCGCCCCGCATCCGCACACACGTGGAGACAGAGCCCTGGTTTAGGATGACCAGGCCGGACTCCTCAGCCCAGGCCTCTACCGACCGACCCCGCCCGTTCGTGTACCGGGAACCCCAAGCCTCGTTCCAGGCATTGAAGTCCCCGCAAACGACTACGGGGAGGTCCCTAAACCCGACGACGACGTTTTTCAGCTCCATCAGGGAGATGTGGAGATCGCCGAGAGATCTGTTCGGGGACAGGTAGACGCCTACCACTGCAATGTCCCCGAACCGTGCTGCCACGCAACCCCGGCCCCTCGTGACGCGCTCGAGGGGCGGGGTACCGGCGGCGGTCGATCTAATTAAAGTCACCGAGCCGTCCAAGTCCTGAACCCAGTCTCCACTGGGCAGGACGTAATACGGCTCGGAGACTACGGCGATGTTGATCGACCACTGCGCCATGCTCTGGAGCAACAGATCCTGAGCAGGGGCGCAGTGGTTGATGTTCGCCTGGAGGAGACGTAAGGAAGCCGTTATTGACAGTCCATTACAGTCTCCTCCGGAGCCCTCCTTGAGGGCAATGCTGCGACGATTGAGGCGGCGATAGCGGCGGCGGCCACAGAGGTGGCTGCGGCGGTGAGGACGTTCCCGGGGATGGGCCGGACCCTGGCCTTGATCTTGGTGGGGGGGTCGCAGGACCTGCTCCCAGCCTGATGGTCAGCCGACTTGCCGGCCGCCGCACATGCGTAGCAATGCGGCTTTTCGCGGCATTCGACGGCCCTGTGCCCAGGCTGACCGCACTAGAAGCAGCGGTCACTACGGTCCACCTCCGCGGTGCAACATGCCCCGGCGTGGTGTCCCACGCGGCAGCGGTAGCACCGCAGAGGTCTGGGCTCCAGCAGTTTTACCTGCGCGGATACCCAGCCCACCAAAAGCCTTCGGCCCTCCCCCGTTATAGTTTTGGCCGCCGACACGGGGCAGCTAACCGTAACGGCTTGCATGCCCGTGCCGTCAGTGCGGATGGTGCCCGCCCGGACCTGGTCGGTCGTGCACCCTCCCGCCCCGACGATGGCGGCCACTACTTCGTCCACCCCAACGGAGTCGTCCAAGCCCATGATGCGCATGTCTATGCACTTCGTGGGCCTGGACACTCGGGCGTCTTCCGCGTCCAGGGACTCCCTGAGTCTCTTGGCCAGGGCGTCTGCCGCTGGGCCACTGGACGCGCCAGGGACCTCCAGCATTTGGGCACCGGTAACGGTGCGCCTCATGCGGAAGCCCTCTGTGGCTCCGAGCTCCTCGAGGTGGGGCAACACCGCCCGCCTCGCCTTGTCCATGACGGACTTATAGGTCACGCCCCTCTTTTCCGCTTCAGGCTGCAGTGTGATCACTACAGCCTCGGATTTAGGGGCGCGAAGCCTGGCCGCTATGGCGCGCTTCCTGCGCTCTCGCCGCCTCAGGTTCTTTATGGCCGCCCTGGCCGCCTTGCCCGCCTTCTTCTTGGCGCCGACAACCGTCCAGTCGGCGCCAGCCGAAGGTTCTTCGGGCGCAGGCGGTAGGCGCGGCCTGGTCGCCGCTGCTGCAGGAGGTCCTGCTTGTTTAGCGGCATAAGCCGCCCTTCCCTTCGTGGAAGGAGGAGGAGCAGCAGGAGCAGGTGCAGCCACCCCCCGCTGCCGCTGTTGCTTGGCCGCCGGAGCTGACCTCACAGGCCCCGACGCCGCGGCCACCCGCCCAGCTTGCCCCGACGGGCCCACCTTGGGCGCAGCAGCCGCGGCGGCGTAGGAAGCCGTCTTGCGCTGGCCGGAGGCCGCGAGCGGGGGACGCAGCACAATCCCTTCCAGCACGGACAGCTGCTGCTGCATCCGTAGCTGAACCTGCCCCAGCTGCTCCTGTTGCTGCTGCCTGAAGGCAGCCAGCTCCTGCCGCACCACCATCAGCAGCTGGCTCTCCGTCTCGGGTTGGGGCCCGAGCGGCCCCAGCCCCAGCTGGGGCCGCTCGGGTTGGGGTTGGGGTTGCTCCTGCCCCCGCTTCTGCACGATTCTCCCTGTTGGTGCCTCCTCCTCCTGGGGGCCGAGTTTGGGGGCACCCGTGAGCTCAGCCCGGAGCTTCTTTATGGAGAGCTCCAAGGAGGCATCCATGGCCTCCAAGATTGAGGTTGCAAACTTGGCGATGAACCTCTTCTTGGAGCCCTTTTCGCGCTTGCGGGACATAGCCGTCAGGGCTTCTACGACGAGCTCCCCAAGCTTTCTGCGTGACTCCTCGGCAGAGTCCTCCTTGGCGTCCGGCTCTCCGCCAGATGGCCCCGAGGGGTCAGCTCCAGCGCTGGTAACTGCGGGATGCCGCGCCTCCGCAGCGAGTCTTTCAGCTCGCCCAGCAACCTCCTGGGAGGTCAGCCCTCTCCCTCTTACTCCAGCCCGACTTGCACCCCGGCTGCTGGTGGGGATCTTGCGAGCCGAGGCCAGCTCTTCCTCAGAGCACGAATCATGCCCCGCTTTGGAGCGCTTTCGTAAAAAAGGCGAGTTTTTTCCGAAATCCACCTCCATTTCCTCTCCTTCAGAGCTCTGTGAGCTCTTCCTTGATGCCGCATCGGACTCCGATCGCGCATCACTTTCTTCCTCTTCGTTGGTTGGGTTTGTATATGAGTTTATTTCCATAGCTGTTCCCACGAGTAATGAACTTTATTTACTTGCTCAAATTTAGTGGTTCGCACTAGAGACTAATTTAGCTACCCATTAGTCAAGCTAACAACCTCCCTCACGGTGCGCCGCCGCTTGAAGGTTTGGGGTAATTTTTTATAGAGGTTGTCTTCCTCGTGGCCCGGGCGGTTAAGCCAAGACCCTCGACCCCCATCGAAAGTCAGAAACATGACCTTGGACAATCTTTGGGGCTACGAGAACAACGGTGGCAGAAGGAGGAGCAAGTCTTCCTCCTGCCTGCCCGGTGGCAGGGTAAGTGCACACCGGACCCGCTCTTACTTCGCCACTGTGCCCTCTGCTAAAGCAGAGGGACACGCGTTGAAGCGGACTCCGGACAGGACATTCGCAGACGGCCATCGAAGCCCCTTAGGCAGAGATACCCAAGGGAAGTAGTTGGCCGCCTCCCAGGATGCACCGGCCCGCAGACTGGTCTTCGCTCCGGACGTATCCGCAAGGGAACTACAGCCTGCAGGCACTCGAGGAGGTTTCCTGTCATGGCATCCCCTTAGGAGAATGGTTGCGCAATTAGCACCGATTATCTGTTAAGAGTTTTTTTTTTATGGTAAGTAAAATCATCCAATGACAGATCCCGCCCTTGGGCAGAGCGGAAAATAGTGCCGAGCATTCAATTCAGAAGTTGACCCATGACCCCAGCAGGCTTCAACCCTGACTGCCTGCAGCGAGCAGGCTGGGCCTCGACGGTTTGCTGACAGCTCCTTGAGGCGCGCGGAAACAGTACGCGCCGTCGACGACTTTGGCTCGGTCCGATCGGGTACCGGACGATCGGACAGCGAACCCATGGCTCGCCAGCCACAAGCTTGCGGGGAATGCGCCCCGTTGCCTTTGCTTAATGCGGTCGGCCTCCTCCTTTGCTAGCATTACTACTTCGCAGAAGTAGGCGACCGCCAGCCATCCCTCCTCACTCCGGTCCATGGCCTGAAGCAAAGCCCGGTGAGAGAGATCGCTACCGCCTATCGCCCCCACGAGGACATGGCATCTGATGAGGGTTGCGGGAATCCGATGGATGCAAGATATACAGGATATGTGTTTCGACTGCAAAATTGTATTTACTCAATTTATTTTTAAAATAAAACACCAACTTACAAGTATTCAGTATCTTTAATTTTAAGCTTCGGCCTCTTAAAGGACCTCGGTAATAAAATAAGTACCTTATACAGACTACACTACCCGCAAATCTTCCAACACAATTTATTAGTAAACGAGGTAAATCTATTACGGTGTTGCCAGCTCAGCTGTGGTAAATGGATTACTTCAAGCTTCGCTAGACCATAAAGCCGTACTAAACTACTTATTACTTGATCACACGCTGCGGTTGCCTAGATAAACACCTTTGTATAGAAGCGTACTTTTATTACTGAAGTAATTTCTCGTGGAGTATTGCTAGAAGGGTTGGGATTGGTGTTTGATGAGGTGATTAGCCTTCTTATCATGAGACAGTCAATAGTTTTTTTGACCTTATAGATATATGGAATAATATAATGAACAGTGTTCACGAAGATGTCAGAAACACCAGATTAATTAGCATAAGCATAATTGGCCTTGTATTGTTGCCACTGCTGAGACTCAGGCCTGTTCTCTGAGAGAAGGAAAGGGCCGTAATCCACCACGCGGGCCCAGTGTGGAATGATCGATGTCACATGTCTTCAAATTTTTGATTCTAGGACATACTAATTTCTTCACAATTTTTTCCATTACAGTTTTGAGAGCAGAATTATTTATTTATTAAATTAACCTTTTATGCCATAAAAACTTACAAAGGTGGATTTTATGCCTTAGGTTTTTTCTACCAGTCAACCAAAGAAGGTTGAGAGAATGTTATCAAGAAAAACATGGGTAGGAAAGTATACAATAATTGAAAAAATATACATATTCGTATATATTTAATATACACAAATCATCATTTTTTTCTTCCATTTTGTCCTATCACCCGTCACGCTATCACTTACTTCATTTCCTTTCATATTTTCTTCACACAATCCCTCCATCTTTTCTTTGGCCTCCCTCTCCACCTCCATCCACACATATACTCATAACCCTTTTAGTAACATGCGTTTCATCCCTTCTCTTTACATGACCATACCAATAAAAACGATTCCACTTCAACTTTTCTGTCACTGGCGCCACTTTCAAACTTCCTCTAATATACTCATTCCTCACTTTATCTTTTGTCATACCACACATCCATCTCAACATTCTCATCTCCTGTACATGCAATCTTTTTTCATCCGTCTTTTTCACAGTTCAACATTCTGATCAATACAATATAACAGGTACCCAACCTTTCCAACCCTAAACCCAACTTGAGGGTATGAACCTATGTTAAAAAATTTACAAATATTCTTTATAAAATAATGTGGATCAGTTTTATTCAAAACCAAACAATAAAGTGAAATATTCATTTCAAAAATTTATATTCATGTATGACAATAGTATTTCATGAAGTAACACAAATAAAGCATAAATAGAACACAAAAAGATCAAAGCAAAAACAGAAAGAAGAAAGCAAAATATTGTGTTCCACAAGTGCATTGATACAAAAATGTTTGCACGATTCGCAATTCTAAATAAAAAAGCTTTGGTCTCACTGATGCGGTTCCCGTGCGCTTTGCGAAATATTCGTAAGCTTCAATTGTCGTGTGACTTCGTAATTAAAAATAGTATCTAAGTGCATAGTCACGTCTCACGTAACTACTGAGATTTGACTATGTTTGACCCTGCCCTTTAACTTCGTTTTGTTTTTAAATAATATAAAATAATGCTTTACTGTGATACCATCTGATGGCAAACAGTGATGCTAAAATGTAGGCATGATGTTGGGAGGCACATGGAAACCACTATTCGTTGCTACTCCCATTTTATTAGTCTTCAATTATAATGCACAAATCATACTGCTAACTTATATTACTTAATTACTAGAATATTAATGCTTTGCTTGCAATACGTGACATATTATTCTCGTTAAATGTTATTCTGTCTTAATGGCATGTCCTTACAATGCAATTTATGATGGTGAAGCGCACTAGTAGTCAATAAATACTTTTTTCTCACCTTTTAAACCATCACAGGATTATTACGAATATTTCAATATCAAAATGAACTAAATTGGTCCAGCCGTTCTTGAGTTTTAGCGAGACTAACGAACAGCTATTCATTATTATATATAAGATTTGATACAAAATGTAAATATATATATTTTTTTATTGCCTTATCATAATACATTCTAGATTTTGAGCAGATTTCAATCATGGGGGATTCTTTGAAAACGAAGGAATGCGACTCATTCACCTGGCCTATACTCGTATTTTTTGTACTATCTATTTTGTTTCGTAAGACACTGGGCGCTAATGAGTACCTTGGATATATTATCACATTTAGTGACCGGGAAAAACCAATTAAAAAAATATGCTATATAAATGAGTCATATTCCCTCGGATTCAAAGAAACACCCTTTAACAGTATATATAATAAAATAGTACAACACCTACAAATCCCAGATATTTATTTTGGGACACTTTTGCTACCACTACTCAAAACCACTGCGTTTATTCTAACTCTCAGAAATTGAGAGTTAGAATTTACAATACGCTCTAGAAACTTTTATAGCCAAGACAATAAAATTTTACAAGTCTTAAAGAAGCGATTATACTCTAACATTATTCTTTTCTAATTAATGACAAGAATCATCAATATATTAAATTACTATTTTTCATCTCCTTTACTTATTTATCGTTTAACGTTTATTAAAGTGAATTTCCTGTAAAATGTTAGCTAGCATTATCGTTTAATACAGCTCCTATATTACGAGCTTGTGGTCAAGGGCTCTTGTATGAAGGCACGTTGCTCCTTCAACGGTCAATTGACTTTGAAACTAGAATACGGTCGCTCTTTCCAACTTGGAGGAGGTTGGAGTGGACTTCACGGCGTTATTTCTTTAGTACCCCTTTTGTAAGTGATTTGTTTTTCGTATACCCTTTTTTATATTTTGGTCTGAAGCATACTAAATGAAAATCGATTAGAATTAAAAAAAAACAAATAATTCTTTAATACGCAACCATGAAGCTACGCGTCCATATGCGTAGCTTCATAGATGCGTATTCAAGAATTATTAAGGATTATCCAATCCAAAATAATTCCATATCCGTAAACGTATCTGTATGGATCAGAAAGTTGGGCTGTGAAAAAGATGGATGAATAAAGATTGCATGCAGCGGAGATGAGAATGTTAAGTTAGATGTGCAGTGTGACGAGAATGGATAAAGTGAGAAATGAGTATATTACAGGAAGTTTGAAAGTGGCGCCAGTGACTGAAAAGTTGAAAGAAAATCGTTTGTCTTGGTATGGTCATGTGAAGAGGTTTAGTTTAGTTTTATCGTTGATTTGGCTCAAAGAGCTGCTCAACTTAAATGGGACTGGGCAGGACATGTCTGCCGCATGCCTAACGAGCTGTGGGCCCATAAAACACAGGATTGGTGACACAGCGACTCGGGGCCGCAGCAGACCACGAAGGAGATGGCGGAGCGAACTGGATGTCTTCCTTGAGAATTGGAACGAGAAAACGAGTAACCGTGATATTTGGAAAGAATGGAGGGAGGCCTTTGCCCAGCAGTGGGACAGTACAGGCTACATATAAACTAATAATTAAGTTTACACATAGATGTAGAATGAGGGAGGTCAAACAAGAGATGGATGGATTGTGTGAGGAGTGATATGAAAGAAAAGGGAGTTAGTGATAGTGTGACGGGTGACAGGACGGAGTGGAAGAAAATACACGTGTTACGCCGATCCCAAATAATAAGAGATAAGGACAGGAAGAAGAAGAAGAAGAGATCGCATCTGAAACCGGTTATATTATTTCTATATACATTACTCGTATCCAGATCTAACATATCCCTAATATTCCAGCTCCATACCATCATATTAGAGCATACCAATTACTCCTCCCTTTCCAAAGCGTCATTTGGCAACTCGAACCAACTCATAGCCACGTGTACCAGCCAACTAAAACCCTATTAATACAGCCAAGATAGAAAGGCCTTCTCACAAGATGGTATGACGGCAGTTTCCTAAACTTTGATTAGAACGTGACAGGCGCGTTCAAAGTTCCGATAGATTCCACCAGTGAGACGTCGCCATATCTGATTAGCTTGTGAACTTGTTACAGTTTGCTACTACTACTTGCGTAGGTTGCTGGAGTAAGATGACGTGGGCGAGAGTGACTTTGAATCGAAAAGACGTTGATTGTTTCATTGTAGAAACTGAGGAAACTGACGGACATGTTCGTTCATATTCGTCTGTAATAGCGGAACCCTTATATGACTTTGTAGTTCGTCTGTCAAGGCCTTTTTTCTCAGAAATGCGTGGAGATTAAGCTGAAATTAATATCGAATACTCAGGTTTCTTAACACTCAGATCAGTGAAATGTCAAACTCCCTCCTAAGTCGACACAATCAAATGATATGTGTATGCTCTCTTAAGGCGCTGTTTAGACACTCGCAAAGAACAGGGTACTTTTCGTTGAACTGGAATAGCCTATAGCTTAATAAGTATAGGAAAAAGTCTGAAAACCGTAAATTTGTAGTTAGACCAACAAATAACTAATATAATACTTCCACAAAAAATAAAAATCGAGTGTCTATTCGATAACCAAACTAATAAGTTTGTACGGAACCTTCAATGAGCCAGTCCAACTAGCACTTGACCGATTTTTAAACTAATATTAATCACTTCTGTGGTAAGAATTATGATTTCTACGATTTTGATTTTTTGAACAAAATAAAAAATATGATGTCATATAAAAAGGTTTTGTTTATTCTTTAAGAGACACCTGACACTGACAGGTGATAATTTGACGGCGCGGTTTAATTACGAGTATATGTGACCTGGTGATGTTCAGAACCAGTAATCAAAATTTCCCCATGTGTTTTGTAGTTTCAGATAGATAAGTACAGCGTCTTCAACTGGTTACATGGTTACCTCCCTTTCTAAGGAATTATAATGTGAGAGGAGGGGGGGGTGTTATCACAGACAGTCTCCTGAGCAGAAAATGCTTGCAGGGGGAAGAAACAATAGCGCATGTGCTCCTCGACTGCACAGGTGTCACGGTGCTATTCGAACCTCGACTGCAGGCTGCGGATGCAGGCAGCACATATGGCGGCTGCACGAAGCCGGCTGCAGCTGCACGTTTGGTTTTCAATGTAGTGTGGATTATTGTGCAAACCATACCGAACGCGACTGCGGCCGCACGTGCCGCCAAGCTTCTGTTGCCGCGACCTGCAGCCGCAGCCAATCGCAAACTAGTAATGCTGCGGTCGCAAGTCAATGCGCACGTAGTTACGTCATTTCATTGTTTAGACAGTCCCGAAAAAATCCCTACTCCGAACCAATAGCGCTCATATTGGATTGAAACGTAGATTTGCAACTGGCAGCACGTGCAGCCAGCCTCGGAATCACTCGGCTGCGTATCATGCATGTGCTACCTGCATTTGCAGCCTGCAGCCGGGGTTCGAATGGCACCTTGATATACATATACGAACTTTAGGATCCCAGAATTCCCACACAGACGCCCTGAAAAACCTGGGAGGATTAAACACTTTTTGCAGAGAGGTGGGCTGGTCGGATTAAGGCTATCAAAGATTTTGGCTGTCATGGCCCATGCACAATGGTCCGCATAAGACTAAGATCGTAAACCAGACTCTGGTAAATAGATAGATAGATGTGAGAGGGATAATTGATGCAGCTGTGTTTACCTAATTATGTTTTTTTTTTTAATGTATTTAATGGGCGTAGCAGTGTTCAAACTATTCAGAATTCAAACCATATTCAATAATTGCTAATCACATTACATCCCTTTAGTTATCCAACAAACGAAAACCAACTCGAACGACAATATTCATTATTCAAACAAACCGCAGTAACTAAGGGTCAAGCCAACTTCAAATACCGGGCCACGAGCCACGGGCTTGCAGGTCGAAGTATTTCCGGGTGAATAGTCACGTTATTTACATAATCCCGGGATTTCATAGTCCCGGTCCCGGCGGGATTCGCGCCAGATCGACCGAACGCTAAAATCCTCTTGTGTTTGTACTAATTATGGTAAAATAATAGTGGTGAATATTTAAAATATTTTGGTAGTTGAAACGTATGCGTATATTACAATAAATTTATTCAAACCTTATTGAATTAATTATGCATTTGCCAGTAGGGTACCTTAGCACATCTTGATCAGCCTTATAATGTTCCCACTGCCGGAAACCAGGTCTCTTCTCTAGGAGAGAGAATGAGTCCTAATCCACCATGCGGGCTTAGTGAAAACTACGAGTACATAAAGTACGCGGGAAATAATTTGGATCATTTGCTATTGTTACGCACTGGCCTCCACTTCGACTGAGACCCGAAAATCGGTTACTACGCATTCAAGGTCGACCGTCATGATGATTCAACTTGTATGACGAGGATTATAACTGATTTTCGGGGCTCAATCGAAGTAAGTGGCTACGCGTAAACCATAGCAAATGTTTCAACTTATTTGCCGCGTACTGTACCTCTTTTGGTTCTAGAACTTGCCAGTTTCCTCACAATGGTTTCTTTCACCATTTTACTTCATTTTTTTTTTCAAACCATTGCATCAATATATTAATTCATAAAACGTCACTATATTACGGCATTGTTCGAAAGAGTTACATCAGGTCTAAAATACATAGAGCAGCTGAACATGGATAATTTAGAGTCACTAGAAGCCCTACTTCTAGTTATTTGATAGATTTTTTTGCATTGCATTGCATTATTTATATATGATAGGGAATGCACCGTAATCCATCACGCGGGCCCAGTGCGGATTGATGGATGTCATATGTCCTTGAATTTTTGGTTCTAGGACATAGATAGATAGATAGATAGATGTATTCCTCACGATGTTTACCTTCACCGTTTTTGAGAGCAGTGGTGATGAAATAAATTACACAAAGTAATGCACCTGGCTAGGTTTGAAGAGTTGTTACATAGGCTCTTCTCGTATCTAGTACTCTTGGATTGGACTGGATCACTTGAATCAAGAATCGAAGAATTGCCAAACTTTAGTGGCAATGGGCAGGGCACATTTCTCGCAGAACGGATGGCCGTTGGGTCCGGAAGGTTCTGGAATGGCGGCCACGTACCGAAAGACAAAGCGTTGGAAGGCCTCCTACAAGGTGGACCGATAACCTGGTAAAGGTTGCGGGAATCCGGTGGATGCAAGACGCACAGAACGCGCATTGTGACAACACTTGGGGGAGGCTTATCTCCAACATTGGATGTCTTTCGGCAGAAAGGATGACTTGAATCATATTTTTTTAACGTATATAAGATATGGTCCAATGACTTCTCCTGCTCTCGTGCGGAGCTGAAGGGCATATCAGACTTTTACTGACTAAAATCACACCTAAGTTCCCTCTTTGCCTTTGTTCCAAGACCCCGGGATTCCTTTTTTTGCTTAAGTCCTGCTCGGCCCTTACGGTTTTGCTAACATCTCTTTGAAGCGTGTGTGAAACACGACGCACCGTCGCGCTTCGGAACTTTAACCATCATACTACGTGACTGTGACACCGTGTGCTTACAAATCTATCCATATATACACCGTTATATTTTAGTCGTTTTAATCCCGCGTAGGGTCGATTCGGTACATGAAATGCTATCTATTTACGCATGTACGAAATTAATTTCTTTGAGTAAACGAGTCAATGACTTTGTTGTCGATCGTTGCGTACTAACTACCTACAGTTCATTGGTCTCGCTCAGATGACGTTTACTTAAAGAAATTAATTTCGTACATGCGTATATTAATTAGAGTTAAAAAAAAGTACTTTATTTTTTAGTTTTCTCTTTACGAATCAATCGATAGTATTTCATGTACCGAATCGACCCTCCGCGGGATTAAAACGACCAAAATTTAACAATGTACTTAGTACCATCATCATAGTCATCTTCAGTCCACATTATGAAGGCATATTGTTAATGAAAAAGCACATAAGAGACGAAATTTTTAAATTCAATTCAAGGGGGCATTAAATTCAAGAGCAGTAACCTATTCAATGTTACTTCTTGGCAAGTATGCTTTAAAGTCGGAGCAGCTACTTTATCATTTACAATCCAGGTGTGATAGTGCTTTAACGTGAGCCTAACCATAAATTATTTATTTTATTTTACAGAAGGCTTACAGTCTAATAAATCTATGATATAAAGAGTATATTTGATAAAACAGAAAGACCTACCACATTATAATCTTTTTAACTCAAAAATCTTAACCCAAAGGATGACTGGTGGAGAATGCCTTGTTGTATTAAGTCCACTGAAGTATCACTACTGTGCGTAGGCACAATTTAAATACATTAATAAATTAGATAAGAGACAAGTTATCATTGTAAAATATCTGTATAACTTGCCGTCTTAAAGTCGCACACTACTACAGACTAAGCCTATATTAAGGTACCTAGAAAGTCTATTAAAATTACATGAATTCTTTGTTAAAAAAATACTTCTTGTATAATGATAATAAACAAAAACTTATATATTTCGGTTCGTTCGGTGATTGTTTAAACAATAAACCTATTTCATAGATCGTTAGTCAGCAAAAACTCATCATCATTTTTTACGCTTAGCTTTTGTTTACATTAAAAAAAAAATATTTTCGTACATGCATATATTTATTTTATTTTTCCCTTTACCCTCCGCGGGATTTAAACGAAAATTAAGCCGTGCATTTGAACTATTGGGGTCATGGGTTGTTCAAAAGGAACCCTGGAATACTAAGACGCTAGTCAAAGAAGGAACATAGGAGTGGATTTTAGTCAGTAATAGCATGCCTGATCCACCGTATAGGTTGGAGCGAGAGAAGACATTGGATGTTTTCCCAAAAAAAAATACATTCCATACGAAGTCAATCAAAAGTATATTTCACCGCCAATTTTCTGTGTAAACCCAAAACAATAAACGAAAATGTAAAGTCACCATTTATACAGCAGTTCAATTTGTTTCGCTTTGATTCTTGTTGGTTGAGTAAACAATATGGTAGAGAGAGTTGCTCCATCGTCATTGCTATTCACAGCACGTATTTTGTTGCGAGGAAAGCAAAACGGATCGCCAATATCGCATTTCAAGGTTCCATATCAAATCTTTACAAGGCTCGACAAACTATTTGTCTTGCTGTCTCTTTCTATCAGAAGATGCATGGAATATTTAATTTGTTATTAATATTTTGGATGGTGAAGATAGTTTACGTGTAAACCTTGACGTGTTTTTAACGCAATTTGAAATTTGAGTGATTTTTCTGAAACTGAATCCCGGGGCCTTGGAATACAAGGCAAAGAAGGAACATAGGAATAGATTTTTATCAATAAGGGCACTAAAACGCGTCGCGGCGCCCGCAGCACCGCTAAAATTGACAGTGCTGACCGCCGCTCTTTTTCGCATCGCCGCAGCGCAACTTTTAGCGTTTAAGAATACTGTCGTATCCTACACGGATGTTTCTCGAGATTTTTGAGTGTGGATAGACGTTTCTCTGCTATGGATCGTAATAAACTTATATGCTTATTTGTTATTAAGAAGACATTACTCTATTTTAAATAAACGACAAAGAAGATACTGGTTATATCCATTTAAAAAAGCTATGGTATTCGAGCCACGGTGCACACCGCAAAATTCTGCGTTGCGGCGGGCGGCAATGCCAATTTTAAGCGCGGCGCCGCAACGCGGTTATGTGTTTCGGTCTTAAATGTCTGACGCGTTCTCCTGCTCTGCCAAAGAGCTGGAGAAGCCATTGAATGATATCCCAACTAAACAAAAAAATTGAGTGATTTATCTCGATACAGGCCGATTAGCAGAGAGACGAACGCTGATGATGATGATGATGTGTTGATAGTCCTGAATCAAGCACTACGAGTATTGATTTTCTCTCCAAATTCTATTACCGTTTTAAGGCCAGATTCTACTCATTTTGAATTATTTTAAACCTCTGGAAATCCTCAAATATAGAGGAGAACAGTATGAAAATTTATTTTATTAAAATTAACTATATGACCAAGCGCTTGACAAAAATGAAAACATAATAAAAGTTTGTTGGTTTGATAAAAAAAATTCGTTAATCTGACCCTCATTTACGATTTTAAACGTATTTATCTACGAGATTACGTTACGGAAATATTTGAAAGTTACAAAAAAAATAAAGCTTGTTTTTAAAAAGCGCTTCGTAAAACAAAAATCTTGAATAGTTATTGTTTTTTTTTATAAAAATAAAATCGCTGTTTTGGGGCCGCGAAGTCGACATAGTCCCGAGCGAAGTTCATACAAAAAAAAACAGTGACTAGAACCGGCCCTTAATTAATGATCAACAAAGTATACAAAATTTTCACTAAGTTTGACCCAGTAAAAACCCGTCCAATATCTATCTGTATTTAGATTTCCCCTTTTTCTTTGAATTTATTCCGTCCTCGTTGCAAGTTTGCAAAGTTTCACAGCAAAACTTCACATTTATTTTTATATTATCCGTTGCACATACAATTTTAGAATCGAAGATGTTTATCAAATGCTACAAACATCTTGTTTTATATTGTTACTGCATATAAATGTGCTAGTATTCGATTTGTTTTTTGTATTCGTTTGGGGTACCCAGTGATGCCGTTAGTTTCTTTTATGTATAGAAAAAACTGGTGTGAATCAGAGCCACACACATAATTTAAATCGAATAAAAAACGTAAATAAAATAATGTTTTTTGTATGGGGACGCCTATTAGTAGTAAATATTTTATTTTTTTACTGTAGACGCTTGACTGCTATCTAACTTGATGGAAAGCGATGGTGTAGTTGACCATAGACCGCGCTTACCTAGAAGTAACAAGTACCTCTAAATACACATTCTGTAAAAATGTTTACTCTTTACCTTTTACGGTTTGACACATTCTGCTTATAGACAAACAGACGGACGAACAACGGGTACAGAATCCTAAAAAAAATGATGAGTGAAAAATTCACCCTTCGTTATTCATTATTCACATAGGTAAGTTAATAAACTGAGAATATAATTACTGTCGTTCTTGTAAAAATTTGTATTCAAAAAGTACCCAATACGATGACAGACATTATTATAGCCAAATACTAGGGGACCAGGGAGAAGAAAAGCCATACACCTATGAAAGCACAAAAAGGCGTTGTAGCGACAAAGTGATACCTAAATTGTCGACTTTTAGTACAGTATGGTGAATGATTTTGTACTATGGCGGACTTTCGAGAATAGTCTTTTGTAACCACAATTCAGAGAGCTATGGCATGATGCAAGTCTTCTTGAACGTGCCTTTATGAAAGTTGGCTAATCTAAAGTTGGTATCATATTCAGCTACAGTTTCTGTGATATTCCAAGATACATGTTGAAAGTCTGGTCGTTATTTAATTGGTTCCATTTTAGTTTATGGGTGTTATATAAGTCGTGACCAAATCTTAAAGATCTCTTCATTATATGACCAATTGAAACTGGCCAGATCGCGATCGTTTAAACGTTAACTTTGGATAATACAATAATTATGACATCTATTAATCAAGGATTTCTGTGATTCATAAATAATAATAATAATATTTCACAACTCAAATTTTAATGTTCACTTAAATCTTAGTCTTTACTAAAAATAAATATATAATTGTGTAGTACATGAAATATGTATTATTGGAATATTTAGAATTATTAAGGGACTTGGCGCTCTCCGACTCGGGCAAGTTAGGTTAGGACGCTCCTACGTGGTTATTTATTTTTAATAAACTAAAAGATTATCTCTGAATGCACAATAAGTATGTTTTATAAAAAAAACTGAGCAAGTGTGAGTTCAACTCGTACATTGGGGGTTCCGTATATAGGGTGACTGGTAATTAGTGAACGATACTTAAATACGTGATTGTAGTCATGATAACAAACAATTTTTAATATGGGACCAAACTTGAAATCGCGAAAAAAAATCTGGTGGTCAGCACATTTATGTCCGCCTAACTAGTCAAAATAATAATAATAATGCATCTGTCGGGCATGTCACCGTCCGGGAGAATCAATTCGTCACATTATCTCCGGTTGTTCTCGTCTGGCTAACGGCGAGTATTTGCATAGGCACAACCTTGTAGCCAAGATTATCCATCAGCAACTTGCTTT
This sequence comes from Leucania comma, assembly GCA_958295575.1. NCBI lineage: Eukaryota > Metazoa > Arthropoda > Insecta > Lepidoptera > Noctuidae > Leucania > Leucania comma. The sequence goes on from OY282475.1 coordinate 4,494,779, forward strand.
GAAATACTCTCTTGTGGGATCGGAAGTGCCGTACTACAGGTATGAGCCCGACCCAGTTCTTGATAATGGTCATATCACTTTGTACTGGGATCGGTCCATCATCACTGACAGGACTATTGTAGCCAATAAGCCTGATATAGTGGTGGTGGACCGAAACGAGAGGCGTGCAATGATTGTTGACATATCCGTTCCGCATGACGAGAACCTCGTGAAAGCCGAGAAAGATAAACAAATCAAGTATATTGACTTGGCTCGCGAGGTTGTCGACATGTGGGAAGTGGATTCGGCGATCATTGTACCGATAGTCGTGTCGGGTAATGGCTTAATAGCCAAGAGCCTCGACCAACTCCTTAGGAGGCTCTCGTTAGGCGGCTGGATCAAGGGCTTGATTCAGAAAGCGGTACTCCTGGACACGGCTCGTATTGTTAGGAGGTTCCTTTCTCTGACCGCCGGTAGCTTGGACTCTGTTCCCGATACCGGTGGGACACTATTTTTTATATTTTTAAATGTTTATTTTTTTTTATTTTTTGTAAGTTTTTTAAAAAATATTTAAAAATGTAATTAATAAGTTTATATAATGAATAAAGGAAATAATAATAATATTCCACAACTATCACACAACACCGTCTAGCCCCAAGCTAAGCAGAGCTTGTGTTGTGGGTACCAGACAGCTGATAAACATACTTATATATTTCTAAATACATACATATTATAGATAAATAACACCCAGACACAGAACAAATGAAAGTGACGTCATAACAGATTTTAGTTTTTAGATTTATTCTTATACTTGTACTATACGACTTTTGTCATGCCAAATTTTAGGGTTCTAAGTTAGCACGAAGTACCCTATGAATTTTGATTCCGTGAGAGTGTCGATTTATACGATTTTTGCTACATAACGGTTGTATATTTTTTTTCGTTTACTTATAAGTTTAATTCTTTTAAATCTTCAAGAGACCTAAGTTTATGGTTTGAATTTCAAATCGAGATAAAGGGTCTTGACAGACAGACAGGCAGTCAACCAAGTGATTCTAGAAAGGCTCCGTTTTTTTCCTTTTGAGGTGTGGAACCCTAAAGAGCAAATTTTATTTTAGACAATTCGAATAAAATGAGGAACAGACTCTACTGGTGGACAACGTAACTATTTTACGATATGATCAGCCACGTATGACCAAATCATGAAATAATCATGCGTTTGTCTTAAAGAACACCATTTACCAATAAAAATATTAAATCAGCACCATCTAGTGACAAAAAAGCCACGTTTAGGCTTATACCTTTAACCTTTAGGTGCCATTCGGACCTCGGCTGCAGGCTACAGATGCGGGCTGCAAATGCAGCTGGTGGATAACGTTACTATTTTACGATATGATCAGACACAGTTTGACCATATCATGAAATAATTATGCGATTGTCTTAAAGAGCACCAATACATAAAATGGCCGGTCACGTAATGAAGTAATCAGTTCTAAGATCTGTACCTCTACCATGAGTTTTAAGCAATAGTATTCGTCGCTACTCGATATCGACGCCGTAAATATTTTGTATGGCAAATTTTGCAGCGCCTCTAGCGGTCACTTACAGAACCAAAATTTGCCATACAAAATATTTACGGCGTCGATATCGAGTAGCGACGAATACTATTGCTTAAAACTCATGGTAGAGGTACTGGCCACGACATTTACAATACTTTTGAACTGCAGACTTGGGAATTTATGGCCTAGAGTACGTAATTTTCTTTGTGATAAAATTACAGTCATGAAAAGTTTTATTAATAAGTTTAATCGGGATTGAATGAGTTCTCAGAATGAACTGGAACAAAAAGGACTCTGGTGTTTATTTGCCATTTAAGGGCCGGTGGTATTCACTGAGTATATTTTGTGAACTCCGCCCGCGTTTATGTCGACTTTGCGGTCCTAAAACAGCGGTTTTATTTTTATATAAAAAAAACAATAACTATTCAAGATTTTGGTTTTTGCGAACCGCTTTTAATTTATTAATTTTTATAACTTTAAATATCTCCGTGACGTAATCTCGTAGATATACACGTTTGAAATCGTAAATTAGGGTCGCTTACGCGTTTTTTTTTTTATCGTGCTAACTAATTTATATATTATCATGTTTCGTCTGGCGCTTAGTCATATACTCAATTTTAATAAAATATTTTTTCATTGTGGTCTCTTTTTTAGTTGTGGATTCCCAGAAGATTCAAAAAATTCATAATGAGTAGTAAGTAGTAGAACCTGGCCTTAAGTAATTTTGAACCGAATACTCAGTTCATGAGATAGGGATATACTTAGCTGTGGTTATATACTACATGTAATCTCGATAGGAGGATTTTGAGTCCATAATTTAAATAGTAGCAAATGGAAAGCGTTCAATTATAGTAAATACTGTCTCTTTGACTAAATAATTTATTTATTTATTACAGCCTGGAGGACTTACAATTTATTAATTAAATAAAGATCTAAAATTGAGTAGTGAGCATAAACAGCCCTTTGAGTTAAACTTTTTAAAAGGTTACGGTTACACATACAAAGTCTTTAGTTAACAGTAAAATGAATAAAAATAAAAAACGTTATAGAAAATATAGAGAAACAATTAGAAACTCCCAAACACTAAAAACTAAATAAAATAAAAATATTAAATCAGCACCATGTAGTGACAAAAAAAGCCACGTTTAGGCTTATAGCTTTTACCTTAAAGGTGCCATCCGAAACTCGGCTGCAGGCTGCGGATGCAGGCTGCGAATGCAGGTAGCACACGCATGACACGCAGCCTTTGCCTGCATCCTCAGCCGGGAGTGATTCCGAGGCTGGCTGCTACTGCTGCCAATCGCAAATCTACAATTCAATCTAATATGAGCGTTATCGGCTAAGAATAGCGATTACTTCGGGACTTGTCTAAACAAGTTGGAGTGACGTAACTATGTGCGCATCGACTTGCGGCCGTAGCACTAATGGTCTGCGATCGGCTGCAGGTCGCGGCGACACGCGCAACGGAAGCTTGGCAGCACGTATGGCCGCAGCCGCGTGCGGAATTAGTTTAAAAAAAAACCATACTACTACATAGAAAACCAGTCGTACAGCTGCTGCCAGCATCGTGCAGCCCCCGCATGTGCTGCCTGCAGCCGAGGTTCGTATGGCGACTTAATGTTATGAGTTTATTTGCATTTTAAATTCTATTATCAATACCAAAGTGATTTCGGTGGCAACGACCTTTCGCGCCAGGCCCTGGTATAGAACATGGTCCATGATCTAGATGGACCATGGTCCGGAGCGAGGAGGAACGGCAGGTGGTCGCCTCCTTTTGCGAAGCGAAGGAAACCGCCGCATGCGTGAGGGAACGAACATCGTCATGCCCCTGCCACCGAGCCCCCGACCCCGACTATAAGCCACGGCAGAGGCGGGGCTCCGGCCGTCCGGTAATCAATCTGATCGAGCCCATATCGTCAATCGCGCATAGTATTCCACGTACTTCTCAAAGAGATATCAGCATATCGTAGGAGCCCAGCAGGGCCGATGCCCGCTTGGGCCGTAGAGATTTTCTAAAAAGGAAACCCGTAGTTCTGGAACGAACATAGGTGTGGTTATAGTCAGTATAATTCTGACACATTCCTCCCGCTAGAAGAGGAGAAATCTTGATATGATATTCTAACTCAAAAAAAAAAAACAGCAAAGTGATTTAACTAACGTGAGTTGAGTTTCCCTAGTAGCACACTAACCTAGGACATGAGGACGTACTTGTGGGCGTGAAATACACTTTGAAATAACATGTAAGCGAGTTCGTGGGAACAGCTGCGAATTATGCCAAGTGTTCATAATTTTGTTTGGCTGATGCCGCGGATTATGGAAACTCGAAGTATATACCTATTGACAAATTTCTAGTATGCACAAAATGTGCCAAATAATATCAACAGTAAATTGACGGGCCAGTAAGTGTTGCTAGTGATGACTTATGACTCAAAAAATTAAACTAAATTTAAACTCGAAATTTCAGAGTCACGCTAGTCTTGGAATTTTTTCTCGTGATCGAATCAAGAATAAAGACATCCGTAGTAGAAGTCCGGGTTACAGACATAGCTTAGAAGAATTGCCATATTTAAGTGAGTGTTTAAAAAACAAAATGGCTTGACGTATTTCAAGCCATTCCCCAAAGAGGTCCCCTCTTTGAGGAATGGCCGCCATAATTACGGCGTGACCAAAATATTTGATACGTACGGGAATCGAACCACGAGACGCAGCGCAGTAGCTAAATCCCTGCGCCTATTGTGTCGTCTAAAGTTGGTACAATTTCTATACAAAATTCAACTACGAATAGTATCAATAGGTATTGTAATTTTACAATAAACACACAATAATGATTGACCTAAATGAGAATTCTCCGTATTCACTCCGGATTTATCACTGATATTATTCAATACATAGATGTGGAGGTATTATTTACATTTACAACACAGTACTGTTACAGTACGTTAATATAGTACATTTTAATGCAAGTAAAAAAAAAGATTGCTTGTGTCGCAGATGAGAATGTCAAGATGAATGTGTGGTGTGACGAGAATGGATAAGGTGAGAAATGAGAATGTTAGGGGAAGTTTAAAAGTAGCGCCAGTGATTGAAAAGTTGAAAGGGAATCGTTTATCTTGGCATAGTCATGTGAAGAAGAGAGAACGCGTGTTACTAGAGTTAGGAGTTTACAGGCGGCTGGATGGAGAGGGAGAGGGATGCCAAAGAAACGATGGATAGATTGTGTGAAGAGTGATATGAATGAAAGGGAGTTAGTTTTAGCGTGACGAGTGACGTGACAGAATGGAAGAAAAAACGTGCTGCGCCGACCCCAAATAAAACAGGACAAGAGCAGGAACATGTTGATGATGACGTTTTGATACAAGTGGAGAAAGTTTGTCATTGTGACCGAGGCGGAATGTACCCGAACCACAACCGAGCCGAGGGTGTTATGGAGCCGAGTAATGCAGTGACAAATTTTCATGTGTTTTAAACGACGTTTTTGAATAAATAAACGGAGGTTGACCAGTGACACGTGGGGGTTGCGTGGCGATCAGCCTGTTGCGTTGCATAAATACGATAAACTTGGCGGGATAAACTTGTGCGGTATTCCGCACTAGTGCGGAAAACAGTAAAGTACGTGCTTAAAAGCTGTAGGTGTAGGAGCAGGTTTTCAAGTAAGTGTATTGAAAAAACCGTTTTCATCCCACAAATAAGTCTCAAGAAGGATTTCTTCACAAATTTTAATTTTATGTTCTATTAAATCAATAAAATACTTCCTGCAGTGGTTGCTATAAAAGACACTAAATACATTTTCAGAACTATAGTCAGTAAAAAATTACCTAAATTATTCTGATCACGATTGCCCTACTCTAAATTCTATTTTTGCAGCAATTTCGGAGCAGAAAACAATTCATAAAATCTGTTAAAAATTGAGTTCCTGCAAATACCTGTGTGGGTAAATGAAAAGCATGTCATGAAGCGTCACTGGAGGTTTCTATTGTGTCCATGGCTCGATTTTGAGGTTGTCAACTAAACACTGCGGTTACTCCAGCTGTGTTCGGTGCACTGACATAACAGTTCTAACGATGTTTGGTGAGGGGCGTTGTTTTATTTAAGCAAAATATCGCTACTTCGGGGAAGAAAGGGCGTAAAAGCCAAAATAGCAACTTTACAGGGGAGCGAAAAAACGTTTTTTTTTTTTTAAATTTTGGAAAATAACTTTTTTTGCAATAGAGTTAAATTCGAATGAATTGGTGATATTTACTTGCATTTAAGTGCTCTTTAATATCAAGAAGCTTAATTTTAAGTAGACCTTATGGTTTAGAAGATAGGATGGATTTACGACCCAAAATTTTAATAAAAATGGCTTTTACACCGTCTATAAATACGTACTATAGGACGTAAATCCACAAATATCTATAATGCTAACATACATCGTGTCGTATAAACCATCTTTAGACAGTGAAAAGGTCGTAATGACTGCACCACTTATAACAATTATCGTGAGTAAACCTACAATTATTATAATTTTGTAAGATTTAATGTGGTGAATATTGAAATTAAGGTGCATAGAAGCTCAAAATAATAGCATAATAATTATTATTATCTGATTTATCATAGTTCTATATTACAAAATTTATTATAACGAATTAGGTTACCTACCTGTTAAGTTAAATGCACACGATTCATGAATAGTGAAACAAAAGAAAAGATTTAATTGAATTGAACTTTGATTATTTTCATTAATTTAAATTTTAAGTTAACTGTGATAAATAATTACTATCATCTAATATTAATTAATTAAGAAATAAATTAACTAAAATTGATAAAATAGTATAAAATAATGGTATGTTTGTAATTTATTCTACTAGGTAGGTATTGGTGTATTAAATAAATAAATTTAGTTAAGATGCAAATCAGTTTTATTCATTCATAAATCAAATCAAATTGACAATAATTAGTAATCTTCTTTTTTTTCTATTTCCTTTTCTGTTTTTTGTTTCGTTTTCTTACTTTTTTAATTTTATTGCTTGTAATCGTATTCTTCTTTATTTTTTTTATCTTTTACTTTCTTTTTATTCATCTTCTTTCTCTTCTTCTATATTTTTTTCTTTTTCTTATTTGTTTAACCTTTTTTTTTAATTATAATTTGTAAAATAAATCTTTCTTCTACTTATTAATCATTCATGCATTATTCTAATGAAATTAAAATGTAGATAAGTATCCATTCATTCTAATTCCTCTACTACATCGTCTTCTTCGTCGGTATCTAGTAATTGGTCTACTACTGTTTTAAAATGAGGCAGCGACAAAAAATCTTGTTGGAACGGTCTGGGTATTGTGTGATTGTCACAAAGAAGTTTTAAATCGTTATATTTTGCAGTCGAAATTGGTAATCTGGCGTCATATAACTTACGCAACACAAATTCGTTTGATTTTTCAGCTTGGCAGTGATTATTAGTTGTATCTAAACAAATATTTTTTTTAGGTCTTCCTCTCGCTTTAGATTTCCCTTTTGTATTTGGCCTTTTTTCAGGTACTTCAAATAGAATGACTTTTTGTACTGATGTGTCTTCATGCATGGAGTACTTAATTTCAACTTGATCAACATTCTTCTTCTTAAATGTAGCAATCCGAATATTTTTAAATTGCATGTTTTTTAGCGTTTCCTTAGTGAAAGTCTTTGTAGCTAGTTCGTCCCAACTAATAAAATCACTATGCTCCATGACAATAACACGATAAGGTCGTGGCCGTTTTCGGGCAGAAGCAATGTAAGGCATCCACTGGGAAGGACTCCAGACGGTGAGTTTTTTTATTTCTCGTTCTATTGTTGCATGCACTGAATCAACAGGCATGTATGTATGTCCAGGCAACAAAAAGTTAAGCTGTATTGTTTCTAAATTTACGGACTTTTTGAGGTAATAGTTTATGGCAGATAGAACTACTTTATTTTTATTTTGACCTGTACAGGAATCGCAGTATAAAATCAAATTTTTTATTTTTCTTTCGTCAACTTCTTGTAAATACTTAAAGAGACAAGTTGCTATTTCTTGGCTACCTCGTTTTCCGTCACACTCTCCCCAAATGTAGCAATTCACATTTTGAGTTCCACTTTCATAAATGGTGAAATTAAAAACTGCATACTTTCTTGAGTACCCTAACAACATGCTATCTCCGTGGGGTGTTGTCAATACCTTTTGTAAATCAAAGCTAGCTGTCAAAGTACCATTAATATTATAATGATTACTTAAATTTTGATGTGCTAGAAACCTTTTATAAGTAGATTTTTTTTCTTTAATGTGATTTTCTAAAATGGTTTTATCTTCTTCGCTGCTTATTTCTTTTCGATCGGCTCTTGTACACAGAAGACATTTGTCTTTTTTTGGACAATGAAAGCTGATATTATATTCATTATTAAATATATTTCTAAATATAGTATCTCCAACTGCATCTTGATTTTTATCTTCACATTCTTTCACATAAAGTCTATACAAATTGGATACATTTTTTAATTCTTGGGGAAGATACACCCTGCTGGTTCGTTTCCGGTTATAGTGTGAAGGGACTGCTGGCAATTTTTCAATAAAAGACTTTGCATGTGCTTTTGCTTCTGGAGAATACTTATCCGGAAATGTACGTGTCCTCCGATCATCCTGAGACATATTATATTCTTTAGAATGAGACAGATTGTATAATAAATATTTCTGGGTCACATTCAATGTCTCAAGCAAGAACTTTTGACAAACTTTTTGACGATCTTCACCATTATTGATAAAGTACTCGTATGTTAAATTTCTCCTACTATTTGGAGAGTCCGTTCTTTTCCTGGAAATTGATACCTGGCGAGTACAATTAATAAGCCAATCTTTCCTCCGTTGTGAACTTATGCTCCAAAAGAAGTCAAACAGAGACTTTCGCCTTTCTTCCGTTATATTAAAACAACCTCTTTTACATTTATCCTGCTTACATGGGTTTTCTCCCATAGATTTTTCTTTAACTATGTCCCCTTTCTTGGTTTGGTAGGATTTTCCGTCATCTTTTAATTGTTTTCGTTCTTTCCGTTTATTTATTAGTTTCTGTTTCTTCCTTGTTATATTTTTACTTGTATCATCCTTTTGGGCTTTCTTCTTTTTTTCTTTTTTCTTCTTTTTCTTTTCAGGTGAACCACTAGATTCAGATTCATTGCAAGTCCAATCATCAGAACTACCACCAGAAAAGTCTAAAGCTTCCTCGTCAGATAAGAAGTCTATATAATACATCTTGTATTTTGAAGTTGAAGTTTTGCGTGTTCTTTTAGTCCGATCTTTTTCAACTGTGTGTGTAATATTTAAATTGGCCAGTGCTGTACTTGTAGATGGATTAGGAGGTCCAAGCTGAGTTTCATCGTGAGATGCAGCCAGTAAAGGACTCAGTTCTAAAAATGGCGTCTTGGAGGTGGTAGGTATACAACTATCAGATTGAGGTATATATTTATCCAACGGCAGAAGGTTGGTCTTCAAGTCAGATGATTCAGGGATCGGTACAGAAGGAACTTCGGGTTCATCAGCGGCATAGTCATCTTGTGGCACGAGATTAACATATAAAGTAGGTAATTCAGCAGTCAATACGGAAGAAGATTCAAGCTGCGTGCTATTGTCGTAGGTAGACAATGTATTAACAATTAGAGACGAATTAGCGATCGGAACTGATGTAACTTTGGTTTCTGGAGCATAGTCAGCTGGCAAAAGGTTTGAAGAAAACGACTCAACGGTCGGCACAGCACATGAGATTTCATTTTCAGCAATTACTGGATCTGCAGGGAGGGCAGTAATATTTGGATGTGGTAATACAACAGTCGACGAACTATCAGCCTGTTTTAAGACTTCCATAGAAATAATATTTATTTTGTTACTATTGTTTTTAAACGGGCTTTTTGGTGGTATAAGGCTACCAACGTTGTCTCCAAAGAATGAAGCATGTGCTCGGGGTAAAGAAATCATAGAGGTATTGATATCGCCATCACTGCTTGAATTAATTATGATTTTTTTGTGTGTTGCTTTTGATATTTTTATTGGTTGCATTTCTGTGTCGCTGTTTTCGATTATATCATTGCTTTGATCCGAACTACTATTTTGATCAAAACTCCTAGTCGACTGACTCGGCTCGTAGTCAGATCTGGAAATAAGATGATAATAGAATTACTTATACAAAAATTATACAAAAAAGTCGTCTTTATTTTTAATGCTAGTAAGAGTTAGGGCGTAAAAGCCATTGTAGTTTTAGTTCCCTGTAATATTGGGGTCGTAAAAGTCACGCACGGCATCGAAAAATCAGAAGACATTAGTCATTAGGGCGTAAAAGCCAGTCTAACAAATCAGTTTCATGGAGTTTATAACGGAATAAATAGAAATGCATGTAATTTGAATAAAGAAAATGATTAAACAAAATAACTGAATAAAAATATTGTGAATAATTAGATAGGTACCTACGTAACATGACCTTTGTGGTAAAGTTAGTTAGCACTTAGGTACGTAAGCACCCATCTATACAACTATACATACAACCATAATAAACCCGACCGTTTTTACACCGTGAGTACCTAATATTTTAAGTAGTAAAAAAATAGGTAAGTACCTATCTTCCTAGAAATTACTACGACGAATGCACTCTTAATATTTATTATAAAATAAATACGAATATCTCTAACTAAAGAAACATCACATTAGGTAAGCACGTCTAAACAGTTTGAGCCAAGAATAATAGATAGGTACTGTACTATTACTTAAAACTTACCTTTGTGATGAACGACGACGGCTTTGTAATAATGCATTAACGATATTCCTTCTTTTTAGCAAGGAATCCAAGGCTTTCGGCTTCGTATTATCCATTTTTTTAATTAAACAAGTAACTTATTCGCACTGTATTAATATTCAAACGGAACGTAAACAATAACAATCCGGTAAAGAAACTGCGATTGACAGACTGACAAGATTGGACACGTGGACTTCACTTGTGGTAAGTCGTGTACATGCAGGTTGCGATTGTGTTTGTGCGTGTGTCGTCGGCAGCGCGCGCGCTTTATTGGCTAAATAAATTATGTTTCTATCTCACTCCATTGTAAGACTGTTTAACGTACGCATAAGAGACAACGATAAATGACATGATTATCTCTCCGATTTTTAGACTAAAGAAATTGTTATTGTTACGATTTGAATGCTGTAACTCCAAGTTTTTATTTTTGTGCAAGGGCGTAAAAGCCAAATCATATTTAAATTGCCAAGTAAAAATGTCGTAAAAGTCATTACGTAATAAATATTGTATTTACGACCAAATATTCTTTCATACTATGGTGATACGCCCTTATTAATTTGAAATAATTAAATAATGTCATATACGTCAATTTTTTTTAATAAAAATGGTTTTGGTGAGAAAAAAATCATGGGGGTAAAAGCCATTTTTTTGGGAATATTGAAATTTTAAATATACAGATCGATAGAGCGTCGAAAACTAAACAAAGTTGCATTATTAACTCATTTTGGCCAAAAGTGGCTTTTACGCCCTTTCTTCCCCGAAGTAGCGATATTTGTTCAGTTTTCGAATATTTGGATACTTTGAGGTAGGTTCAATATGACATGAATTGTGCACAAATTTTTTAGTTTTTGTACACATTTTTTTTTGTTGTAGTAACTAAAGGTTGTGTCATATTTGCATTGAATAGTGATAAAATAAGGCAAAAAAATATTTCGAGCAGTGCCCCGGCTGATTTGAAGATCAATGCTTACATTTAATAAGCCCAGCACAAGAAATATATCAGACAAATCGACGTAAAGCTGGTAGATGGTTTTTAATTGGTTGACCGGTCCGGACTAACCATTTCACATCGTCACCTTGCCTGTCTGCCTATTGCATGTGGCGCTCTTTTCATCCGATTATAATTTAGGTCTCTCTAAAGGCAAAGTGATTAGGTTCTTAATAAACAAGTACGTTTCACCCTCAACGATTGGATCACTGCTTACCATCGCGCGGGACTACATTCATGCTTAAGTTTTTAAAATTTAAATATATATGTATATTATGTCGTTCCAGCATTTTATATTATTGTCTATGAAAAACATAATTATGTTAATCATAATCTGTCTAGCTTAACCAGTAATGTAAATTTTGCCACAAAAATAAACACAGAAGCTGGACAGACTCTTATATGTTTTTTCAGTTACTATATCAGTATTTAATTAGAGCTCAAGATTGGTTTACAAACAGGTTCACATTCTACTCTTACCTTACAAGTCTGATATTAAACCTCGCTGTGTATAAACACATTACGAAAACTAATTTAGATAGGTACTAAATTTTCTTTATTTAGGAGAAGATCGTTTGCAAGATCTTTAAAGATTATACGACTTGAGGTTTAAGAACCTAGCTGTAATTGCGACTTTAGTAGGTAATTATGTTAGATCATTGTCCATCGTAATCTTGTTCTACAAATGCTTTGTCATCTCGGTTACGATGACATTACTCAAGTTTATTTCCTTTTTGATAAGCAACTTCGTGTGTAAGACGCAACAACAGTGTAAGCAACTTCTATAAGTCTGGATGATTCGAAATATTGTATTTTGTTCATTATCATCATCATTGCAGTTTAGTTGTCCACTGCTGGACATAGGACGACGATGACGACGACAATTGATTGAATTGACTGGCCTGTTGGTCTAGTGGTTAGTGGCCCTGACTGCTATGCCGGAGGTCGTGGGTTCGAATCCCACCCAGGACAAATGTTTGTGTGATGAGCACGATTATTTGTTCTGTGTCTGGGTGTTATTTATCTATAATATGTATGTATTTAGAAATATATAAGTATGTGTATCAGCTGTCTGGTACCCATAACACAAGCTCTGCTTACCTTGGGGCTAGACGGCGTTGTGTGATAGTTGTGGAAATATTATATTATATTATTATATTTGACAACGTGGCAGTTTTTGGCAAAGCAGCTGCAGAATCGCCCTCCAGTGACCGTGACCACGTTGCTTATTTATTTATTTGTTGAAACTTTATACACAAGTAAAAATCTGTACAAAGGTGGACTTAATGCCATAGGCATATTCTATCAGTCGACCTTAGGGTAGTGCAGAAATATACCATAGTAGGTTCAGTTTAATGAAACAAACAAATAGAAAACTAACACAATAATAAATACCAAAATTATTTTCAGAAACAAATTTAACAAATCATTCAATGACTTCTCTCGCTCTAAGGTGGAGCGAGAATGTGTATCAGACTTTTACTCCTATGCTCCTTCTTTGCCTTGCATGCCATAACCCCGTATTTTCCTAAACCTAAAAAACCTTCCGGAAATTTGGATAGGAATTACGGCGGCGGCTACGGCGTGAGCGCCGTTGCCTGATGCGGTCGGCCTCCTCCTTTGCTAGCATTACTGCTTCGCAGAAGGAGGCGACCGCCTGCCACTCCTCCTCGCTCCGGAGCATGGCCTGAACAAATTTCCCGCTCCGCCCAAGGGCGGGATGATTTTACCTACCATAAAAAAAAAATTAAAAAAAGTAAGCTTCGGCACTAATGGGCCCCGACGGTTGTGCTGACATATCTTTGAGAAGCGCGTGGAACATTATACGTCGATGACTCGGCGCTCGGTCCAGACGGTTACTCGATGGCCGTATGGCGAGCTACCCATTGCTCGCCGACCGCAAACCCACGCCTACATTGGTTGGAAATCGGGGTCGGGATCCCTGTGGCTGGGAAGTCAGAAAGTTCGTTCTTTCACACGTGCGGCCACTTTCGCTGGCTGCTTTGCAGACGGTGGCAACCGCCTGCGATTCCTCCTCACTCCAGACCATGGCCTGCACCAGCGCTCGTCGCGAGAGGTACAAATCCGATGCTGAAACTTTACATAATTATGTGACAGACGTACTAAGTTCTAAGTACACATGGAGTACATCTGTAACAGAATTATATACCACCCTATGTACGAGTGGTAGAAAATGACTGAAGCATTTAATTTACCTTTGCAGAGTGTCTATAACTAGTTCGTAAAGTTTTAATTAACAAATAAATAAGAAAGAAAAAAAACAGATTGCATTTAAATAAGTATTTAATTATAAAAACTACAAAATGGCTCCTTAAAAAATAAAATTTATCTAAAACCCCATCCATACTGCTATCGCTACAAAATGTACTAGTTCGCTTTCGAATTTCATTTTCCGTTGCATATTAAAATTATTCACATTCCATCGATTCAGTTCACCGTGAAACATTCCAAAGATGAGTTCAAAACAAGCATTGGAAATTGTTGTGCCGTGATTATTGGAATGTATTCAGTTTTGTATTAACTAGATCGTTTCGGTATCCTAATTTGGATGATAAATCGAAGCATAGGTCACTATTTAATTTCATCACAAGACTAAATTTACTAATAGTATAATCAGTTAATGTCCGAGTTCCGCCAAAGTCTACTTGTTACGCACCCAATTTTCCTAATTGTTCTAGGTAACACCCATTGACTGTTACAATAATCACTTAGTATTACCACACCGTTTCATAATTACTTGAAAAAAATACTTGGCTTTCTCTAACACTAACCAAAAGACTAGAACTCATAAATATTACAATTCATTGCGAAATATTCACTCATGGGACTGTGACTGGTAAAAACATTTGTGGGTCACCTAATTTTGGTTCGAAACGAATGTTCACTTTGGTGTCGCCATCACCAACTTCTAAGAAACTGTTCCAGTCGAGCATCCAGTAGAATCCATTTTTCCTTGGAGGTGGTAGCTCTGAGTCCCCGGGTATAGCAGGGGCGGCTCCTCCGAAGGAATCTTCTAGATCAGCTATTGAAGCTCCTGAGTCGTCTGCTGATACTGAAGAATCACTAACAGCGTTGGTCTTAGGTTCTTCAGTAGTAGTTGTGGTTGTAGAAGTAGTTTCAACTGCTGCAGTAGTAGTCTCTTCTGCTTGTCTTTTACTTTGATCATTACTTGTATTTATTTGTTCATTGACAGGGTTGATGCCCTTGTTCAATGGAATTACTTTCACAGAATCATAGTCAATGGGGTCATAATTTGGCTGTTTAGAGATGGATTTCGTTTTTCTGACTGGCATGTCATATGGCAGGCTGACCTCTTTTGTTTCTGATGATGATGTGTCCAATTCAAATGGTAATTCTGGACGAAGAGGTTCATATAAGAAGTTGTTTGGCGATAAAGAATATGTACTATCTTTTTTAGTTTTTGAGTCACTACCGGGTGAGATTAGATCGTAAGTCAGTAATATGTTTTCAGGTAATTGAACTGTGCCATCTACAACTTTAGGAGGTGGTAGAGGTTTGAAACCTTCAAGAGGCAGGAGGAAATGATCTTGCCCCGGTTTTCCTTCTAAACCGTGAGCATCCAGAAAAGCTTGCAGCTCTTCAGGGAAATTGTGTATGAGTTTGTCTGGCAATTCATAATTTGGTTTCACGGTTTTCGGTGTTTTAGGTTTCGGTGTCGTACTTGGTAATGCCACTACTTCTGTTCGCGGTGGTCTAGTATACAATTCCTGTAGCGAGGAGCCGTCGCGTGGAGTGTAGGGTAAAACCACCATTAACGTAGGTTCACCTTTCTTTGTAGTCGTTTCAACTTTCGTGGCGGCTGATGATGATACATTTACTTCTTTGTTACCATCAACAGTCCTATCTTTATGTTTCGGTTCTTGTGAATTTATCTCGTTCTCGATTGTACTGTAAGGAGTTGTTGCTTTTTCTGTTTTGACTTCTACGGATTCTTTAGAAGCCGAAGTTGACGACTTTGCATCTTCCGCTCGTATGTCGTTAAGTAATTGCATAATTTCATCTCTAGTCAATCTTGGTAAAAGCTGATTTGTTTCTAGTATGTTTTGGACTTGTTTGACGGTCTTTTCGACGTCCAGTGCAGCCCCAGAGACTGCAGTTAAAGCTGCTAACAGACAGCACCAGAATAGCTTCATTTTCTGTAACAGAAAAGAAAACACAAATTAAAATATACATTTAAGGGATATAAATATCGTTATTCATTGAAAAAACGATAGAATTGCAATATTACAATTCATCTGTATCATATTTTTTAACTATTTAGATATTGACATCAAACATGGTTCATTAAAACTGAAAAGAATACAAGAATATTTTAACAAAAAACATGAATTTCAATCGTGTTTTTAACAACGACAAAGACTGTTTTCCTACGGTCTTGCTAATCTTCAAAACATTCATATTTAAATTCCCACCAATCCCGGACAAGGAAATAAAGTATACGAGCGACTGTATAAGCAGTGCTGGAGTTATCTCTGTAATTACAGTTTGAGTTACACAGCAGTACCATAATCGTAATTTCCAAACTTGGGAAGCAGGCCAAGATATCGAGAAGTTGTTATCGTTTCAAAAGTTTCGGCTCCCGGATCACTTATAAGATGCTCCACTCACATCTGCGCTGTATGAGAAAAATGTTATGATCTTTCACAAGTAATGATCGAGTAAACTGTGCGTTTAGTGGGGTCTCGGCAGCTTTTATTACCATTTGCTCTTTTTATAATGACGTCTTTTACTAGTGAGTTCATTAGTTAACGACATAACTGATTTAGTTTGAATTTTATTAGTAGTTTGACGTCAAGGTTGGCGCAGTGGTTGAGCAATTAGCTGCTGTACTGCATGACGTGGGTTCAACTCCCGTACGAAACACATATTTTATGGCCTACAGATAGCTGTTCCGGGTTGGGGTGTCTTGTGTATGTGCGTTGACATATTTGTGAACGCACCGAGGATATAGGAGTAATTTAAGTTCCTAGTGTTTTTTTTCCGGAGGAAAAATCATCCAATGACATCTCCGCGTCCTTGACTGAGGCGGGAGATAGTGTCAGACTTTTACTGACTAAAAACCCAATCCTATTCCCTTCTTTACCTTCGTTCCAGGGCCCTCGCTTTCATTTTCACATTTCCCATGGCTCTAGCAGGTTTCGACCCAGCTGAGCCCCTACAGTTTGCTGACATATCCTTTTGGCGCGTGAGGAACGATACGCGCTGTCGCTGACTTGGGCTAGGTCCGGACGGTTACCGGACGGTCGGATGAAGAGCTACCCATTGCTCGCCGTCCGCAACTGCCGGAAATCGGGAAATCGGGATCGGAAGTCTCGCGGCGGCTGGAGCGTAAGGGCCGTTGCTTCACGGGTGCGGACTCCTCTTTTGCTAGCATCGCGGAAAGGTGACCACCGGCCACTCCTCGCTTCGAACCATGAAGTCACTTAGTGTGGGGCAACGCTTAAAAAAACTCTTTCTTTTGAACTACAGCAAGTCTTTAACGACCTAGGCTATTTTTTTTTCTATTCGAAGTTAATTTTGGTTGAAAATATTTTCCCCAAAGGACTCTGTCTATAAATCCTTGCTGCTTCGGGAAAATGTTTTACATCTCCACTGAATTTCTTTTACTTCAAATTCAAACAATTCTTTTCTACCGTTTTTTGAAACAGAA
This sequence comes from Leucania comma, assembly GCA_958295575.1. Classification (NCBI taxonomy): domain Eukaryota; kingdom Metazoa; phylum Arthropoda; class Insecta; order Lepidoptera; family Noctuidae; genus Leucania; species Leucania comma. The sequence goes on from OY282475.1 coordinate 4,511,763, forward strand.
CTTTCAAACAAAGTTAAGATCCGAAGATACAATCCCTTTTAGTTTAAATCGCAGTCCCAAATGACATTCAAAGATTGTTCTTTGAGATAACAGATCGTCAAGAGCACGATTGTGCAAATCGGAAGCTAGTCTTAATAGGCTTAAAGTATGTAAAAGTAAAGTATTATCGTTATATACCTGCTTTAGAAGATACGCTGATGGTAATCAGGTTTAGTTACTGATTTGGAAAAGCAACTTTCATGGTATTTGAATTTCAATGGAAGTTCGAAACTTTTAAATTATTTGTGTTATCTATAGCGACATCTATGTCGTCACAAATGAACTAATCCTGCATCGCGCAAGTAACATTCGCCGCGCGTTTTTTTTTTTAGGATTTTTTGTACTAAGCTCTACGACTGGTTTTAAGTTTAAATGTAATTCTGTATTTTTTATGCATAGCATAGAATTATCAGTTTTTAATGTTCCCACTACTGGAACGCAGGCTTCCACTCTAGGAGAGGGAATGTGCCGTAATCCACCACGCGGGCCCAGTGCGGATTGGTGCAAGTCACATGTCGGTTTCCTCACGATGTTTTTCTTCGCCGTTTTGAGAATTACCCAAATTAATGCGCGTGGCTGGGTTTGAACCCACAACCTACAATTCGTAAGTCGAAGCCGTTACCACTGGGCTACCACTGCCCTCTATTTTTTTATGATTTTGTTTTTAATTTCAATTCATTTCGCTTATTATTAATCGAGATCAAATTCAACCTTCAAACCGTTACTGAGATATTACTAATAGGACACTCCAAAAAATCTTTACCTGCCTTAAGTGACGAAACCAGAACCTCAGCTAAGGAGCTTTGTTGGTGTTACAAAATAATGGGGGTACTATTTTCCTCCCCTTTAAAAGTCAACAGGAGGAAAAATAGGTTACTATAAGGTTTGTAGGCCACTGGCTTGGCTGCAATTAGCGACGAGTACCATAGAGCTTGTCTGGATGAAGAGCTTTACGTGCAATTGCACAAATAAAATGTTTTTACGCTTTCTGTTTTTATTATACTGGTTAAACGTAGAAATACGTAGTACCTCATGAAAATCTGTTACTAATGTTTTTATTAGGGCTTTCAATTCTTTTTAATATGGAGTTCCATTTTAGAATAAAGTATCTTCTCCGTTTCCTAATTTATAATATGTTTCTAAGTAAAATAAATACTTAGCGTATTTTTAATATCATGCGGATTTCATTACGCATGCGGGTTTGCTCCACATACAAAAAAAATCAAATGAAAAAGGAACGCGTCCAGCGTGCGTAGAATAGAATAGAATAGTAAACCAAGTAAGTTACTTAATCAGTACTTAAACTTAAATCTATGGATACAATGGCGGTCTTATCGCTGAAAACGATATCTACCAGACAACCTTAGGATGGATCGTAAGAACTAAAATAATACAGTCTGCCGTGTACTAATAAGAAAATAAATAAATAATTATAAAACGAATATATATTGTATATATATAAATATATTCGAAAAAAAGAAAGAGGGAAAAAGAAAAGAAATAAAGTAGAGTTGGTGGAAAAAATAAATTAAGTAGGACCAGGATAGCATAAAAGAGACAGGAAATGGTCTTTAACCAAATTTTTAAAAGAACCTAGTGACTGGGCTTGCCTAATAGGTGACGGCAACGCGTTCCACAAACGCACCGCCTGGATCGCAAACGACTTAATAAAAATAGAATAGTTGTATAAAAGGACATTTGCAGAGGTTTCGCACGCGAAGCAAAATCCTCATGCATGATGAAATCCGCACGATATTGAAAACGCCCTTGTATTCTAATCCTAAATTCAAAAATAAGTTTGTTTCTTTTTTGCATTTATTTACGCCTAAACCCCTAGAACAATTATCATGAAATTCCGCACAGGTACACGCTTTTAAGAATACTTTTTTATTTTATTTTAGGTGGGAAGTCATCCAATGACTTTCCCCGCTCTAAGGCGCAGCGAGAGGGCGTGACAGACTTTTAGTGACTAAAACCTACTCCTAAGTTCCTCCTTTGCCTTATGTTCCCTCAGACTATCCATGATCCCAATAGGCTTAGACCCCGCTGGGCCCCTACGGTCTTGCTAATATCTCTTTGAGGCATACGTACATTATGCTTGGTCGACGAATTGTTCTCGACAGTCGATTAAGATACCTTAAAGTTTTTTTTTTATGGTAGTTAAAATCATCCAATGACAAATTCCGCCCTTGGGCGGAGCGGGAAGTAGTGTCAGACTCTTACTGACTAAAAACCTACCCCGTTCCTTCGTTGCCTATCGTGCCGGGGCCGGGTATTCCTTTCGGAAGCTGACCCATGACCCCAGCAGGCTTCGACCCTGCCTGCCTGCGGCTAGCAGGCTGGGCCTCTTAAATAATTATTGTTACTTTACACCGCTTTTTGTTTGAAATATAGCACTTATGATACACTTCATGCTATTTATCGTCAGTCTATATAAAGTCAAGTAGGTTATTATACCACATACCACAAAAGCATGAATATTACATACCCCTGTCTTGTTCTGCAGTGACAATGAAATTTTAATTGCATGTCATCATGTATCGTATTCGCGTACCGCGTTGATTTAAGGACTCAACACATTTGTGTGTTGAGTTTACTCTGTACGTGGGCGAAATATTTTCACATTAAATTTTTGTTATGATTTATTTTTATCGTATTTTTTGGACATTAGAGATTACGTTATCGCTTTCTGTGAATTTGTATAAATGATTTAGGTATACGCACTTTTATTACTTCAATATAAAGGACTATTTAAAAAAAATGTCTAAGATTTAATAACGAATTAATAACAGAATTAACACTAGAAGTTTGGAATGTTAATGTCAATATTAGCCATTTTATTTTTGCAACACTAATAGTGCGAGATGGTGCACAAATGAAACGGATAAATGATAATACAATATTTTTATTACATTATTGCTGTAATTTACGGTTCTACGCTTGATAAGCATAAGAATGGCTCTTTGGAACAACCGCGCATGTAGTGTAAAGACTCATCTCTACAAACTTCAAATATAATACTTTATTTGACAGCCAGCCATCTAGCTCGATGGCTCGCAAATATTTATAAGTACTCGTATTATAAACGCAATCAATTCTTATGTTTACGATCCGTGACGTTTTAGCACGAATTACTTTCTACTACAATAACATTCCATTCAAATACAGATAACATCCTACTGTTTATTATACACTTACGGATAAAGAAACTAAACTTATGTAAGTGTTTATCAGTTTGCTACATCACGATCGCATTTCGCTACAGAAAACCTTGCAAATCTGACCGCACAAGTGTGAACAATCCTTAACGATATGTGTACGATGTGTGACGTTATAGCACGAAACACTTTCTACGTAGCCTCGTTAACATTCGTGATGCAACGTCTCTCACTTGTTCTAACGAAGCGTAATATTTTTGTTAATTATTTACCGTTAATACTTTGTGGGACATATTTTGGATATGGGCTTTATAATGAGGCCTTTTTTTTTGCTTTGAACAATTAAAAAAAAAAATCAAGTATGCATAATCATATCTCGTAAGGTTTGCATGCATCAGTGGAAATAGACGCATTACCGCAGAGAAATTGCAAGACGCCATTCAAGTCCACATTTGATACTTGATTTGATTTTTAAATCTTCTTCTTCTTATCAAATCGATGATAAACTCGTTAAACTGCTGGGCCCAGTATGTGGCTACTTTAACTGCAGCATCGGTGGAACATGCATGCGATCTAAATGTAGTTCCGGGACTATTACTAGGTTTAATATCAACTAAACGGGTCTTTAAATGTAGTTTCGGGACTATTACTAGATTTAATAAAAAATACTACATTTAGACCGTGTTTTGGAATAAGGTGGTGTAGGTTTTAGCCAGTAAAAGTTGTATACTGCCTCAGAAGTCAGCTGATAATTTTCCACGTTAAGAAGGGGGTAACGTTTTTTTTTTTAAAAAAACTATTTCAAATGACTTCTTATCTATATTGGGAGAATGCTAGCAAAAGAGGAGGCCGACCGCATCAGGCAACGGCGCTCATGCCGCAGCCGCCGCCGTAATTCCGATCCCAATTTCCAGCCCCAGTAGGCGCGGACTTACAGACGGTGGGCAATGGGTAGCTCGCTGTCCGTCCGTCCGGTAACAGACCGGACCGAGCCCAAATAGTTTATGGCGCACACTGTTCCCGCGCGCCTCAAGGAGTTGTCACCAAACTGTAGGGGCCCAATAGGGTCGAAGCCTACTCTGGGGCTCTGGAGAGGTAAGAAAATGCATACCAGGACCCTGGAACCATGGCAAAGAAGGAACGGGTAAGTTTTTAGTCAGTAAGAGTCTGACACTATCTCCCGCCCGATGATTTTACCTACCATAAAAAAAAAACTATATTGGGAGAAACTGACAGATTGACTGACATATCAGCGCACAGCCGAAACTTCTGGGACTAGGAGCGAGCACTAAGAGAAAGTTGTCCAAAATTCACCCACTAAGGGGATAATACGGGGATCCAAAGTTTATATTACATCTTAGTTTCACGTGGGCGAAACCACTAGTAGAAGCTAGTTCACTAACAAACATTTGAATTTCGCGTCAAAAATCCGCGATTTTGTTTTTTTTGATTTTGATATACCCAGTGTCACTCTCACAGTAAATACAAATCTAACGACTCCTCTCAAGCAAAAATCCATCGAGCCGTTCAGGCTGCAGAGCGTGCCAAACAATTATACATACATACTCTCGAAAAACATAACCCTCCTTCTGGCGCAGTCGGGTAAAAAGCAGGGAAACCCATTTGATCACCACACATCAATGCGATTTTTCCCCAAAGCAATAAGCAATACAAGAACACATAAAAATGTCCGCACTTTGTTTACCTAAATAATAGATGTTTCAATATTTTTCTATGAGCTTCTTTGTTCGTTTCTTATAGGAAACATCACCTGAGTCAATAGCACTTGTTTCCTTGGCTTGTGAAAGGTATTGAGTTTATAGTACAAATAAATAAAACTGGGAATCGTGATATGCTGTAGGGGTTTGATTTAATAATATTGTACCTACTATATTAAAGGTAGATTTGGAGAATGCAATATAACTTATTATGCTTACACCGAACCAAATAATAAAACACGCATTTTGAGTCCATGACGTAACGATATACACAGAATAGAATAGAATAAAACTTTATTGTACATCAAAGAAGTAACACAATCTATAGGTACTTAAACCTATGGGTACAATGGCGGTCTTATCGCTGATAGCGATATCTACCAGACAACCTTAGTATGGATACACGATATAACGACGACGATATATTGTTCCAGCAACATAAAGACCTAGGCACCTCTTTAGCCACTCCTGAAATAGCGGATTTAGCACGTCGATTGTATCATGTCCTATATACAATAGAGTATAAAAATAAATATGCTATCGGAAAAACGATTTGTCATCCAGAAAAATATGTATTATATTTATGAAAGCCAAATACTACTGACTCACTGCTGACGAAATCTCCTAAACATGATTTGAGGCACGCTTTCTTTCGACCTTTAAAAGGCTTTGCTTCTAAGAAGAGTTTCCACATTTTCAAGTGGTTCATGACGAATATACGAGGAACAAGTACATAATTATGTAAAGTTTCAAAACTTATGATTATTCAGGTGTCAAGTGCTTTAATACGCATAGACATGAATACCAATTAATTTTTGCCACACAGTTATAATGGATTGTAAAATGCAAAAATCTCGACAACTAATCCGGGGTTTTTTTTATGGTAGGTAAAATCATCCAATGACAAATCCCGCCCTTGGGCGGAGCGGGAAATAGTGTCAGACTCTTACTGACTAAAAACCTACCCCGTTCCTTCGTCGCCTATCGTGCCGGGGCCGGGTATTCCTTTCGGAAGCTGACCCATGACCCCAGCAGGCTTCCACCCTGCCTGCTTGCAGCTAGCAGGTTGGGCCTCTACGGTTTGCTGACAGCTCCTTGAGGCGCGTGGGAACAGAACGCGCCGTCGACGACTTGGGCTCGGTCCGGTTGGTTACCGGACGATCGGACAGCGTGCTACCTATTGCACGCCGTCCGCAAGGCCGCGCCTAAGGTGGCCAGAAATCGGGATCGGAATCCCGGCGGCGGCTGGGGCGAGCACTCCGTTGCCTCTGCCTGATGCGGCCGCCCTCCTCCTTTGCTAGCATTACTGCTTCGCAGAAGGAAGCGACCGCCTGCCATCCTTCCTCACTCCGGAACATGGCCTGAACCAAGGCCGAGAGAGATCGCTGCCGCCGATCGCCCCCACGAGGACACGGCGATGCTCCACCCAGGTGGGGCACACCTCTACAGTGTGCTTCACCGTGTCCTCCGGGTGTTCCGCACAGTGGCGACACCCGGGCAAATCCTCTGCACGAATCCGGAACAGGAACTTAGCGAACTTGCCGGGTTCGGTAAAGACCTGCGTCGTGCGGAAGTTGAGAACGCCGTGAGGTCTTTCCAGCCACGCCTCAAGGTTGGGCCTTATCGCGTCAATTGTGGCGCGCCCCACTAATCCGTGATTGGAGTAGGCACTCCATTCCCAGGTTATTTCTGAAGAATAGAACATTACGGAAATGTTTTTAAGAAGAACTCATGTGAAGAAATTCAGATACTTAACTGAAACCGAATAAATTATTGCCGCGGATAGAAGGACCAGAAATAATATTTTTCCGGAAAATTCTGCACCAGCCATAAACTTAAGAAGATTCGTAGTCACGCCTAGAGTATAAAGAATATAAGTAAGTATCACGCGTGTGACATGTCTCGCCTCATTGTATATTTATCTCCCTCAGAAAACAAACTTTACTAGAAGTCAGCTAAACTTAGACAGTAACATGAATTTATTTAGCTAAATTATCTACATATTTCAACACTCTCAGAGAAAGGGCAGACATTAATAATGAATTCTGCAAATGTGTTTCACTTCCACGTTTCGTGACATTCTGAGGACCACCTGCGAAATCGGGTAATTTACAAACTAAACAAGCGTCTTAAGAGCGTCCAACCCAACATACATTTTCATACAACCGCTCTTACGCGATTATGTTGTTATTACACATTTTTCATTCTAGATATTTTGGAAGCACAGATGTTTTGTGGATATTACCTAGACTTCTAATGAAGTCAATTTATAAATTTATCTAAGTCTATTCCAGTACCTAAATACCTTTGAAAAGCTATTTTGCATGAACTTTGACCCTTCATAACGTACTTCTAAATAAAAATAAAAATTAAATAAAACAATAGAATCCCTGAAAATTTAATCAAGTTTGGAATGGCGAAATTTTTTTCCAAAATTTTTTACAGTTTGTAAAAAAATACGTTTTTCCTGGAACAAGTTTTGTTAAATATTCGAGTGAATAACGGTATAATCGAATACCAGTAGAACTTCCAGTTATTATTTTTCTGTTTTCGCGTTTCCTTTTTATCAAAAATTAACCGACCAGCTTTTAGACCCTGCTCAGGTTGACGATAGACAAGTAGGAAATTAAGTATCTAGAATAGATATTCTCACTCTCTCTCTCTCTTTTGTTTTGTTAACCCCCTCCCTCCCCGTTCCTCCTAAGATATTTATTTATTAATAACACAAAAGTACAAAGGCGGACGTAATGCCTTAGGCATTCTCTACCAGCCAACCAAGGGTAATGAAGAGAAAACATGGTAGGTGCATAAAAAAAAAGAAAAATAATTATAAAATAACTAGGGAACAAATATATATAAATAAAATAAACATACATATATAATTAATATAATATAACCTGCATATATATTTTTCATTAACTTTTTATAAATAAATTTATTTTATTTATAAAATGTAAATGAAAGGAGTTTTTGAGATGACTCCGCTATTTGTTTAGAAAATAAAGCCGAAACTTCTGCTTAAATGCATACTGACTGGTTGTCATCCTGATGTCTAGAGGAAGCGCATTCCACAGAAGTATGTATTGTATATGAAAGGAAGAATGAACAAAATCAGAAGTATGAGAAGGACAAAGCAGTAGAAGATTGTTAGAAGAACGCAGATTCTTAGCATTTGAAGAACATAGATATTGAAAGTGTGATATAAGATAAGAAGGAGGGGTGGTCCTCTAGGTTATTAAACTATCCTGTAATTAGTATTACAAATATGATTGCTGTAATCATTCCCCATCAACATCTTCATTGTTTTTTTTTTAACCTATTGAATTGGAATGTGGTATTTATTAGCTTCACTTTTTTGACTGACCGACATGACTATTCAAAAGTGCCTGTAAATGGTCTATTTGAAATAAATGCATTTTATTTGATTCAATTTGGAAAAGTTACCGCGTAAGCATTAAATCATCATCATCAGTCTTTTAATGTTCCCACTGCTGGGACACAGGCCTCCTCTCTAAAAGAGAGAATGGGCCGTAATCCACCACGCGGGTCCAGTGCGGGTTGGTGAATGTCACATGTCAGGCATTAAATAAATACCTTTATATTAAATTAAAGTATTTACCTTCTCTAACCTCAAAAAACCTGTCACAAAAGAAATATCAGGCTTGTATTCGCAAACCCACATATTATTAATGTAATACAAAGCGAGCCTATTGTCATAATTCAAGTACAAATCTGGATTACAAACTCAAGAAGATCCGTAACGTTGTTGTTGGGTACAACACTGCTAGCCTCGGGAATCGAAACTAAAACCTTTTTTGCATTGTTATGCTCGTTCTTGACTGTTATCTCACTTGATGGTAAGCGATGACAGTTCGACGATGGAGCTCTCTTGCATAGAAGTAACTTGAATAGGTATCCTGGGGATCTTTAAATTAAGAGTGTTCACTCTTCACTTTAAGATCAGGATTTAGTTCCGAAGACTTCGATAGGGAATTTTATTTTCAACTATAAGTCAAGCTCGCTGTAACACCTGCGACATTTAGTAAAAAAAAAAAACAAAGCTACCGAAGTCGTTGTTTACTGGCTGCTAGCAGGTTCACCCGCATGTTAGAGGCTAATTGGTAACCAAGATTTGGTTGAGTCCAATCTTCAAAGCCTTGAGCACAGGCGTAAGGTAGCCAGCCTTTCGGTATTTTATAGGATGCATTTTGGAGAGTGTGCACGGGAATTGCATGACTTAATTCCGCCATCTCAATTCCGACAACCCGACCTACGGCGAGTATCCACCCTTACGTTGTTGAAACATCTACAGTCCGGACTAGGCATTTCGCCTCGTCGTTCATACCGCGTACGTCGAGGGACTGGAACAATTTTCCTGCTGCGGTTTTCCCATTCGATTATAATTCGGGTGTCTTCAAGGCTAGAGTGAATAGGTTCTTAATAAACTAGTGTGACTCACCATGAACGATTGCATCACTGCTTACCATCAGGTGGGATTGCAATCAAGCACTAGTTTATAAACAATAAAAAAAAATGTTAAAAGAAAATTATACTATAAGAAAACGCTTCCAGGATTAAAAGCTTCATTGAAATCCGTTCAGCCATTCGAGCGTGAAGAAGTAACAAACAATATGTACCCACTCACACACTCTCAAAAACTTTTGCCTTCATAATATTAGTGTAATATCACGACCACATAAGCAAACCCTTACTCCCCCCACCCCCCACCCCTTACTCTTTTACAATTTGCATGCCACGATAACCAACAGATTTTCTCATGAACATCAAATATAATATTATTACATCTACCGAATCCAAATGAAAGAAGGGATGGAGTCAGGGGCTCAGTAGTAGGATATATTATGTTAGAGTGAGCTCGATCCAACCTTAGATTTACATACGGAAACAATGAGATGGAAAACAGTTTTCGTGATTCATTCGTGATAACAATAACAGGGTGTGACCGCCGATAGCGGGTCGGCAATAAAGAGTTGAGATAGGCCAGAGACCCTACCATGAGCGCTCGTAACACGTTCTATTTGAGGACCTAAACTGTTCTGTTAAAGGGATGAAGCTATACACCGTTAAATTTTGGTCGTTTTAATCCCGCGGAGGGTCGATTCGGTACATGAAATCCAATCGATTTGTAAAGATAAAAATGAAAATTCAAGTACTTTTTTTAAAACTCGAATTAATTTACGCATGTACGAAATTAATTTCTTTAAGTAAACGTCAGCTGGTCGAAGCCAATGAACTGTAGGTAGTTAGTACGTAACGACCGACAACTCCCCACAAGGCCATTGACTCGTTTACTTAAAGAAATAAATTTCGTAGATGCGTATATTAATACAAGTTTTAGAAAAAAAAATATTTTATAATTTTATCTTTATAAATCGAGTGTTTCATGTAGCGAATCGACCCTCCACGGGGTTAAAACGACCAAAATTTAAAGGTGTATAGGGTGTATAGCTCCATCCCCCCCCTTTCGCGCTTACATGCCTGACATTTCGGCATGTGATGGTAAGGCCCTTGAAATACTATTCATACGTACTTGCACCCTTACCTATACCTATGATATAATAATAAATAATAATATAATATAATATCACACACACTATCACACAAGATCTAGTCCCAAGCTAAGCAGAGCTTGTGTTATGGATACTAGACAACTGATAAACATACTTATATATTTCTAAATACATACATATTGTAGATAAATTACACCCAGATACAGAAAAAATGATCGCGCTCATCACACAAACATTTGTCCTGGGTGGGAATCGAACCCACGACCTCCGACATAGCAGTCAGGGCCACAAATCACTAGATCAAAAAGTCAGTCGAATAGGAATATGAACGCAAGTTATGATGATTCGATTTTTTGTAAGTGTAAGATTTAAATAGAAATATGTACTTCAAGGGATTTTCTGATTTGTGATTCTGAGGCCCAAATTTTAAGTGATATATTCTGAGACTATTTATGTCTTAAAAGGTGATGAAGTAATAAGAAAAGACGGTGAAAATTGGATCATAAAAGTAGAGGACAGGCAGACATGGAGTGAAATTGAGGAGGCATTCACCCATTGATGGGTCCATGTTGAATATATATATATATATATATATATATATATATATATATTTTGTAAATTAGCATTTAATTAATATCTAGAAATTATTTATTAAGAGTATAAATACTGGCTTGCGATTCGCGGGTTGTTTTTATACCCATGACAAATAAAACTAACCCAATTTAAAATTCGCTTAAGAACAAAACAACCAATAAGACTCTTTTATAATCGTTGGTACACAAACAATAACAAATGGAACATGACCAGATATCGACAAAGACAATATCTGTAGAAATATAACGTTCATTTTGTTGGTACAGTGTGTTTACAAAGCGCTGTTCTTATGAAGAATTTCGAATTGTTTTGGGATCAGAAGGACGAGTTACTTAAATTGATTTTATGATGGAAAATAATAAAAGAAAGTAAAGGCAACAAGTATGGAAGTATAAACTAAAATGACTGTTATGCTGCAACAAAGTTAACAAATTGTTACGAATAGTACATGTTTTTTTTTAATGGTAGGTAAAATCATCCAATGACAAATCCCGCCCTTGGGCGGAGCGGGAAGTAGTGTCAGACTCCAACTGACTAAAATCCTACCCCGTTCCTTCATTGCGTATAGTGCCGGGGCCGGGTATTCCTTTCGGAAGCTGACCCATGACCCCAGCAGGCTTCGACCCTGCCTGCCTGCAGCTAGCAGGCTGGGCCTCTACGGTTTGCTGACAGCTCCTTGAGGCGCGCAGGAACAGGACGCGCTGTCGACGACTTGGACTCGGTCCGGTCGGTTACCGGACGATTGGACAGCGTGCTACCCATTGCACGCCGTCCGCAAGCCCGCGCCTACGGTGGCCGGAAATCGGGATCGGAATCCCGGCGGCGGCTGGGGCGAGCGCCCCATTGCGTCTGCCTGATGCGGTCGGCCTCCTCCTTTGCTAACATTACTGCTTCGCAGAAGAAGGCGACCACCTGCCATCCCTACTCACTCCGGACCATGGCCTGAACCAAGGCCCGGCGAGAGAGATCGCTGCCGCCGATCGCCCCCACGAGGACACGGTGATGCTCCGCCCAGGCGGGACACAACTCTACTGTATGCTCCACCGTGTCCTCCGGGTATTCCGCACACTGGCGACACCCGGGCGACTCCTCCGCACGAATCCGGAACAGGAACTTAGCGAACTTGCCGTGTTCGGTAAGAAACTGCGTCGTGCGGAAGTTGAGAACGCCGTGAGCTCTTTCCAGCCACTCCGAATAGTACATGTTGATACAAGTGGAAAAAGTACGTCATTGCGACCAAGGCGGAATTCGCACGAGCTGCAGGCGAGGGTGTTATGGAGCCAAGTAATACTGTGAAAATTTTTAATGTTTATAAAATGACAAATTTCCATACGATGTAATACACTTACAAAGACATAAATATATGAAAGTCAACGTACGACTCGTGGCGGTCGCTTAGCGCTCAACCTGACAAATGTAATAAAATGTCTAGCGCGCACTTTTCCGCACTAGTGCGAATAACAATACATTACGCACCTAAAAGTGGTAAGGATAAGAGTGGGTTTTCTCATATGTGTATTAAGGGCCAAATTCACCAATAAACTAATCGCGATTATATAAAACAAAACGCAGTTTGAGCGCCTAATCGAGATTATAGCTTCATTTTGCGTTTCACCGCTATGAATTAAACCTAGTTTACGCTAAACTCAGTTTCAATTCTTTTGTTGTCGCCCATGTTACGACACGGTTCTTTAAACTAGATTACCCTGAGCTCAGTTTAGTTGAACTGAGTTTTTATATTGAATGGTGAAATCAGCCCTAAATAATATTATTCAATATTTTGTATTTTTTGAGGCCTTTGCCCAGCAGTGGGACACTTAACAGGCTATAAAAAAAATGTATTTCGGATGTCGCTCTCCGATTCTTGATGTATCCCCTCAGTTATAATAATAATAATACAAGTATATTAATGATTAGAATTAATAACTGATACCAGTTTCAGACCAAACGTAAAGTGCAATATTCTACAGTACAAATTCTGGTCCTACTTTCCCTTATGTACCCCTTACTACTTTATGTGCGTACAATGTTGGAAATTCAAACTGACAGCGACATAGTGACTGGCTCGAAACTCGATGTCCTATTTTCACTGTGCGACGTTATCATAGTTTCATCTACCCGATACAATCCCTTTGTTGTACTAAGACAGACTGTGGCAATATTGCTGCCCAGACATACATAAGTCAGTGAACGACATAGTACCTTACAGTTTACTTATTCGAAATTCAGTTCTCTTTGACACAAAATAGCCTGAAGATAGACACATAATAAAATATGTACGATCCTATTACCTAGGCCTGACTAAAGCTAATATATGGCAGAAGAGATAAACCCTTTCAATCTAGTCCTTCGAGCCGGATCCAATGTAATTTAAGTTGGATTTCTTGACGGCATCGCTGATATTTTTCGACGCCTTAACGCTTGTAAGATATTTTTCTTTGCATCCTTACTCTATATATTCCATTTGAAGGAAACGTTAATTTTGACGAATAGCCCTTTGATATGGATAGACTGTATTCAGCAATATCAAACTTTATGTCGTATAGGAAAATATTCGTGTTGGAATTTGAACCTTCTTGCTTATATTTCAGAGTTCGTTTTTATTTATTTTTCCCATTGAACGTTGTAAGGTATAAAGTACAATATTTTCGTTTTATTGATTCCGTGTGTCCGTCTATTCACTTACTTAAATTATGTTTATTGTGTTGCAACATCCTAATATAGCTGTGCTGCCCGTATTTATACAAATTTAGGAAATTGACATTTTGATGAATTGATGTGGCAGCAAAGTTATATGAATTCAAAGCGTTTATTGTTTTTTTATATACCGAAATCTCCTATCTCCAGTTTTTTGTGCAATCATGTCTGCTGAATAAAGCCTTTTATAAAAAGTTTCGTAAGTATGATTGGAAGTAGTTTCAAGCGTGAATAAAGATGTCATAGAGCGCAAAATTCTTTTGAATTTATAAGTAGGACGTCAAATTCAAGTTATCAAACGTTTCATGACATTGGTTGTTACGCAAACGGTCATCTTGACGTGACATTCAAGGGAGAGAGCCTTGGCACGTCACAACGACGGGTGCGGAGTCCTTAACGTGAAATCACTTTTCTGCGTTGTGGAGATATCGGTGCCGAGCCGTGTTAAGCAAATGCACAATACGGTGCCGATTTTGTAAAACTGGTAAAGCCTTTCAAAATCGGCAATTTTTTAAAATCTGTAGCCCTCCAAAATGTACTCATAACTTTTTTTTTAATTGTTGATAGGTTCGCGCTTGACCGCTATCTCACCTGATGGAAAATGACGATGCGGTCGACGATGGAGCGCGCTTACCTAAAAGAAACCTATTCACTCTTGACTTAAAAGATTCTCGGGTTGTACGATGTTGCCATACTTATAAAAATCTCGAAGAATACTTATTTCAAAAGGAAAGAGATGGGAGCCTTGCACATTTATTTAATCGAAATTCTGTGACGCGATTTTTTTAGAGAAAAGATTTTTAAGATTAAAAATTAAAAAAACACATACTTCCCAGAACAAGTTTTATGAAATATTCGAATGAGTGACGGCATTACCGAATGCCAACAGAGCGTTCACACATTATTTTTCTTTTTTCATGTTGTTTCCTTATCATTGCATTATATTGCGTTTTTTTTTTTTTTTATGGTAGGTAAAATCATCCAATGACAAATCCCGCCCTTGGGTGGAGCGGGAAGTAGTGTCAGACTCTTACTGACTAAAAACCTACCCCGTTCCTTCGTTGCCTATAGTGCCGGGGCTGAGCCTTCCTCTCAGAAAACGGCCCTTGACCCCAGCAGGCTTCGACCCTGCCTGCTTGCAGTTAGCAGGCTGGGCCTCTTCGGTGTGCTGACAGCTCCTTGAGGCGCGCGGGAACAGAACGCGCCGTCGACGACTTGGGCTCGGTCCGGTCGGTTACCAGACAATCGGACAGCGAGCTACCCATTGCACGCCGTCCGCAAGCCCGCGCCTACGGTGGCCGGAAATCGGGATCGGAATCCCGGCGGCGGCTGGGGCGAACGCCCCGTTGCCTCTACCTGATGCGGTCGGCCTCCTCCTTTGCTAGCATTACTGCTTCGCAGAAGGAGGCGACCGCCTGCCATCCCTCCTCACTACGGACCATGGCCTGAACCAAGGCCCGGCGAGAGAGATCGCTGCCGCCGATCACCTCCACGAGGACACGGCGATGCTCCGCCCAGGCGGGGGACACCTCTACAGTGTGCTCCACCGTGTCCTCCGGGTGTTCCGCACAATGGCGACACCCGGGATTATATTGCGTTGGATGAAACAGCAAGCTTTTAAATCATGCTCACGTTGACGACCGAGAGCTCCATGAAGGACTCTCTTAACGGGGCTGCACTGTGATAATGTGGGCTCCAAAGGTGGTCAGTTATCAAGGATAACACGTTTGTCATAACAAGCCACAGTCCTCAGCAAAATCGACCCAGTAAATCCCAAGAGTAAGCATACGTGTAATATCTACATCGTCTAATCTTACATCATAATACTACTAAAATATGATGCACTGCCAAACACGGTGGACATTAGCCGAGCGGCCGTAGCCCGTATTCGCTCCACTATAAAGGAGGCTATGTTTATGACGGTCCGGCTATAAACCGGGATGATTCATCGACCAGTGTGCCACTAACTTTATTACGTAACCGGTGACCGGATATCTTGTGTAAGTGGATAATCTTCATTTTACTTTATAATCTTGTTAAGTAATAAAAGAATCTGGCGGTAATGTATGGAATTGGGGCAATAGCTTCTGTTTTGCTGATTTTGGCTTTGGGGTTCGGTAGGTTAGCTTAGCAGTATACTGCCTTAATGCAATGGCTTATTTAAGTATCTACTGTACGATTTTACAAATCTGTTCTGAACGCATATTGAATTTATAAAATCCTTTTCTAGTAAAAAATATTCTAAATGATGATGATGATGATGATATTTTATTTAGCAAATAGGTTCTCAAAAACACTTTTACACGTCAATTTTTTTTTTTTTCGTCAATTTTAACTAGATGAGGCCGGTATTTCCTAGCTGATTACCCTGAGAAGAAACACCGAAACAAACTCAGGGGTCAAAGTCTCTTTTAAAGTCCGTACAGCAAACATGTAATGGTCAAAACATATGAGAACCATGCAGATTAGTGTCTGGGATGGTCTTTTGAAGAAAGAACCACACAGTTCTGAGTGGACCTGTCCAGTCAGTGCAAGCATTTGTCAGTATTCGTAAAGCTCAACTCAGGACTACTAAGGAGCTCAACGACTTGACGAACAATACCAAAGAAAGGTCATTTGGGTAGGCCGCAAAAAGTACTCATAACTGTCAGACATTAATTAAAATTAGAGAAAACGAGAAAAAAAAAAGACTAAAGAAATTTACTCTAGGAAAAAAAGTATTTGATGTGCTATTTCTAGAATAATAATTATGTTATTCCCGTTTGTCAAAGAAACAACAAATATACAAACACACTAACACACACAAACAAACTTTGGCCTGTATAATATTAAATGTATCATCATGTCACTTTATAATCATATTAAGTAGTAAAATAATCTTCCGGTAATATATGGAATTGGGGCAATGGCGGATCTTACTCTAGTTCGCTACTGTTTTAATGATTTTGACTTTGAGATTCGGTAGGTTAATCGTTCATTTCCTTTATTCATTCACTGTGTTTAAATATTTACTTTGTGATCTTGCAAACCTGAGGTTCTACCTCGACTATTTAACGCGATCCATTTGACGACCTGAACTGAATTGTTAAAGGGATGAATCTATACACCGTTAAATTTTGGTCGTTTTAATCCCGCGGAGGGTCGATTCGGTATATGAAACCCTATCGATTTGTAAAGATAAAAATGAAAAATAAAGTACTTTTTTTTAAAACTCGAATTAATTTACGCATATTGTACGAAATTAATTTATTTAAGTAAACGTCAGCTGATCGAGGCCAATGAACTGTAGGTAGTTAGTACGCAACGACAGACGAAAGAAATTAATTTCGTACATGCGTATATTAATTCGAGTTTTAGAAAAAAAGTACTTTATTTTTTAATTTTATCTTTATAAATCGAGACTGTTTCATGTACCGAATCGATCCTCCACGGGATTAAAACGACCAAAATTTAACGGTGTATAGGGTGTTTAACACAATCTCTTTTTTTCACTCGTTCGCTTGACCTCTTAACTGAAGACATTTAGTTTGTAAAATCACTTTTTAAAACAAAATAGTTTAATTATAAACTCATATTATTATTATACGATACTAGCTTCTGCCAGCGGCTTCGCCCGCATGAAAGTCGATTTCTGAATACAAACTTCCAACCCCGATTTAAAAAAAAAAAAAAAAAAAAAAAAAAAAAAAAAAAACCCCTTAGGGGTAGAGTTTCATAAAATCCGTAATTACCAAATGTCTTCACCCTATAAGGAATCTACCTGCCAACTTTTAAGGTTGTTGGTGTTATAGTTTCCGAGATTCTGTGATTAATCATTGAGTGGTATTTTGCTTTTATAAATATAGATTATTTTCTTTTGTTTCGTTTAGGTTATTTCACATATGGTCAACCCTTTTAGTCATTTCTGTGAGAAACAAACACTTGACCGTTCCCTGCCTGTCCATTTTATTTTACAATGTTTTTTAATTACTGCTAAACCATCCAAAGACGGAGAGAACGGGTCGCAACAAAAGAAAAACCTGAACTCAGAGAGTATTCGAAAAGGACAATGCGATAAATAAATTTCAGCAAAGACAAAGTGGTCAGTTCAGAGCACTGCCTTTGTTTGTCACGTGGTTGGACAAGAACGCATTTCACGTGACCTTACACACTCCAAATAGAACCCCAGACAAAAGGATCGACGCCCACATCAATAGAACAATTGTAAGTAAATGTGGGCATTAATGGTTTCGCTGGTTTTGCGGGTGTCCTCATACTCACGTGGGCCCAAAAAGGTGATATCAAATGCCATTTAAATTCGCAAAGGATCATGACATGCAGTATATTTTTATACCTATATCTTTTTAGCGTGGCATAACGGGCATTGACCTACCAACACTTATTAACATTTGCTATTTTTTAACCTTTTGAATACCGTAACTAGAGATACAATAGAAAGGCAATAGGTGGCGGACACCGGTGTCTTCTTGAGGCTTCACAGTTTAATAAATGAAAATGATCTACATCATTTTAGATGAATGACAAGCAATGAGTAAACAGTTCCTACGAAAATATAATATTAAGGAAAAAGTAATGATTTCTATTATTGACACACTGAAATAAAGTAAAAGTACTAATACCAACAAAAATAATTTTATTTTTTTGATGCAATGATATACACCGTTAAATTTTAGTCGTTTTAATCCCGCAGAGACTCGATTTAGAGAAAATTAAAAAATAAAGTACTTATTTTTAAACTCGAAGGAATTAATTTACTCACGTACAAAATTTTTTTTAAGTAGACGTCAGCTGTGCGAGACCAATGAACACCAGCAAAATGTTGAATTTTTTTGTACTGATTCTCAAACAATAATTCAAAATGCAAACAACGTAGTTAGTCTATCAATTAATGTATAAAGATAAATCATGATAAATTCCTAAAATTTGTAACAGAATTTCAAAATCCTAACATGTCAACTAAGCCAGAAAACACTTATTTAACTTCGAAGCTTAAAACAAATTGATTAATTAACCTCCCAAGTTTGAATGCATAAAATTAAACTAATAAGGCTCTAAGTTCCATATATCATTTAGTAGTTAGGGGTCATTGCCTTAACTGTACCTAATTACTCTCTCTCTTTGTGAAAATGCATGAATTAGAAATACGCAGTGAATTTGTGCAAATACTTAGGTAAGGTTCTCCGTATATTAAAATATTTTGTCACCTTACCTTAAGACTCAAACCTTTGTTTTATTTCTTTTTTTTTTTAAGTGGGAAATCATCCAATGATTTCTCTTGTGCAGGCGAAGTGAGAGTGCGTGTCAGACTTTTAATGACTACAACCCACTTCTATGTTCTTTCTTTGCTTTGCGTTCCAGGAACCCGAGTTTTCCTTTCAGAAGAGGAGCCATGGTCCCAGTTAAGTAGGCATCAACTGCTGGGCTCTTACAGTTTTGCTGACATCTCCTTGAGGTGTGAATATACTTATTAAAGGAGATATGCGCCGTCGACGACTGTCATCGTCGTCTTGTGTATGTCATATGCATAAGGCAGATAATGAATTAAGTGACTACAATGACAAAGAAGACTAAAGATAAATATATATCCGTGGGTTACTTATTGAGTTCTAGTGTGGCTTCTACAAGTCGAAAGTATTTTACAGCATAGGAAAAAAAATTGACAAAAACTTAATAAATAAATTTTTAATCTTTATTTTGAATTGAATACCTTAAGATACGGGTTAAATTTGATCACTCTTTACTTTAAAACATCACATTAGAATACCTACGGAATCATCATCTTCCTGTTCCCGTATTATTTAGTGACGGCACAATACTTTTTCTCTTCTACTCAACTGTCACACTACACTTCTTCTTTTGTTTCACTCCTCACACAATCTATCCATATCTTTTGACCTCCCTCTCCATTTTCATCCATCCAAATGTATCACTTTTTTTCCTCTTCTTCATATGATTATACCAACCCTTTAATTGTAGTTACTGGCACCACTTTGAAACTTCCTCTTTCAGAATTGATATAGTGAGAAATGAGCATATTACTAAATTCTCATTGCATCCATTCTCGTCACAAAAAAAAAACATCCATCTTATCATTCTCATCCCTGCTACATGAAATCTTTGCGTAAAGTTGATCCGATACGTTACTGAATATAATTCGAAAATTAAATTGTAAAATAGTCAGAATCATGTAAATTAAGTTTACCAGCCACTAGATGAATTATGTTTGCACTCGTATAAGTTACCATTGGATTATTATTTTTTTAATATTTTTTTAACCTAAACGACTCGTTCAAATTTTAATTATTAAAATCTTGAAACTTTTACAATACCTACTAAAAATTAAGTTGGGGTGCCACGACAGAAAACCTCCACGAGTGCCCGCAGGCTATAGTTCCCTTGCGGATACGTCCGGAGCGAAGGCTAGTCTGCGGGACGGTCCACCCTGGGAGGCGGCCAACACCCCCCTTGGGCACTCTTGCCTAAGGGGCCTCGATGGCCGTCTGCGAATGTTCTGTCTGAAGGAGCGCTTCAACGCGTGTCCCTCTGCTCTAGCAGAGGGCACAGTGGCGAAGCAAGAGCGGGCTCGGCGTGCACTCACCCTGCCACCGGGCAGGCAGGAGGAAGGCTTTCTCCTCCTTCTGCCACCGTTGTTCTCGTAGCCCCAGAGATTGTCCAAGGTCATGTTTCTGACTTTTGATGGGGGTCGAGGGTCTTGGCTTAACCGCCCGGGCCGCGAGGAAGACAACCTCTATAAAACAATTACCCCAAACCTCCAAGCGGCGGCGCACCGTGAGGGAGGTTGTTAGCTTGACTAATGGGTAGCTAAATTAGTCCCTAGTGCGGACCACGTTTTTGAGCAAGTACCCGAAGTTTTTACTCGTGGGAATCTTATGGAAAAGTCTAAATTTTTTAAAAAAGCAACCACAACGGAGAGTGATGCGCGGTCGGAGTCCGACGCGGCATCCGGAAGGAGCTCAGGCTCGGAGATGGAAGAGGAGGTGCAGTCGGGAGGCGACTCCGGAAGAAACGCAAGTTTCTTCCGGAAACGCTCCCTGTCGAGAGACAAGTCGTCCTCCGATGGTGAAAAGGGCTCGGCCCGAAAAATCCCTACCAGTGGGCGGGGAGCGGGCCGAACACCGGGAAAAGGACGGGGAGTCACCTCCCGGGAAGTGGCTGAGCGAGCCGAGAGGCTCGCCGCGGAAGGGCGCCACCCCGCTGCGGCCAGCGCTGCGATGGTCCCCTCGGGACCATCTGGCAGTGAACGCGAAGACTCCGCCGAGGAGTCGCGCAGGACCTTCGGTGAGCTCGTGGTCGCCGCGCTGCGGGATATGGGCCGTAAGCGCGAACGGACCTCGAAGGAGAGGACGGTCCTCCGTCATGCCGCCTCTATGCAGGAGGCCTTCGACGTCGCCCTGCGAAAGAGCGTGGCGAAGCTCCGGGCCGAGCTTCGAACCGGGCTCCGAGCCGAGCTTCAGGCCGAGCTCGCGGGGGTCCATGGAGCCGGCAGCCGGAAGCCTGTGGAGGGGGGGTGCGGGCAAGGGCAGGGGCAAAGTCGGCCCCAGCCCCAGCCTCAGCCCCAGCCTCGGCCCCAGCCCCAGCCCCAGCCCCAGGCCGAGTCGGGAAGCCAGCTGCTGACGCTGGTGCAGCGGGAGCTGGCTGCTTTCCAGCAGCAGCTGCAAAAGCAGCTGCAGGAACAGCAGCAGCAGTTCCAGCTGCGAATACAGCAGCAGCTGTCCCTGCTGGAGGGCATTGTATTACGCCCCCCGCTCGCGGCCACCGGCCAACGCAACGCGGCGTCTTATGCCGCCGCCGCCGCGGCCACGGCTGCTGCGCCCAGGGCGGGCCCACCCGGCCAAGCCAGGCGCGGGGCCACGGCGGCGTCGGCGCCTAGCGCAAAGTCAGCCCCAGCTGCTACGCAACGGCAGCGGCAGGGGAAGACCGCTCCTTCGGCGGCAACGGTGGGACCATCTGCCGCGACGGTGACTGGGCCGCGCCGACGGCCTCCTCCGTCGGAAGAACCCTCGGCTGGCGCCGAATGGACTGTTGTCGGCGCCAAAAGGAAGGCGGGCAAGACCGCAAGGGCGGCCAAGAAACGGGCGAAGCGACAGGAGCGCCGGAAGCGGGCCATGGCGGCCAGACTTCACGCCCCGAACTCCGCGGCTGTAGTCATTACGCTGCAGCCAGAAGCGGAAAAGAGGGGCGTGACGTACGACGACGTCATGGAGAAGGCAAGGCGGGCGGTGTTGCCCCACCTTGACGAGCTCGGGGCCTCTGGGGGCTTCCGTATGCGACGCACTGCAACCGGAGCCCGCATACTGGAGGTCCCTGGCACGGACAACAGCGCTGCAGCGGACGCCCTGGCCGTCAAGATCAGGGCGTCTCTAGACGCCGAAGAGGCACGAGTGTCCAGGCCATCCAGGTGCATAGACATGCGCATAATGGGCCTGGATGACTCAGTCAAGGTGGACGAGGTGGTGGCCGCCATCGTCAGGGCTGGAGGGTGCACGGCCGATCAGGTTCGGGCGGGCACAATCCGCGCTGACAGCACGGGGATGCGAGCCGTAACGGTAAGCTGCCCCGTGTCGGCGGCCAAAACCATCTCCGAGGTGGGCCGACGGCTTCTGGTGGGCTGGGTCTCCGCGCAGGTGAAACTGCTGGAGCCCAGACCTCTGCGGTGCTACCGCTGCCATGTGGGGCACCACGTGGGGGCCTGTTGCGCTGCGGAGGTGGATCACAGTGACCACTGCTTCCAGTGTGGCAAGCCCGGTCACAAGGCTGCAGAATGCCGTGAGTCGCCGCATTGTTATGCATGTGCGGCGGCTGGCAAGCAGGCCGATCACCGGGCTGGGAGCAGGCCCTGCGATCCCCCCGCCATGGCCAAGGGCAAGGTCCGTAGGCCCACCGCCGCAGCCGCTGCCGTGGCTGCTGTCGCCGCCGCAACCACCGCGGCAATGCCCTCACAGGGGGCTCGGGAGGAGACAATGGACTGTCAATAACGGCACCACTACGTCTCCTCCAGGCGAATATCAACCACTGCGCCCCCGCTCAGGATCTGTTGCTCCAGAGCATGGCGCAGTGGTCGATCAATATCGCCGTGGTCTCCGAGCCGCACTTTGTCCTGCCCAGAGCCGACTGGGTTCAGGACCTGAGCGGCTCGGTGACCTTAATTTCGTCGGCCGCCGCCGGTACCCCGTCCCTCGAGGCCGTCACGAGAGAGCGGGGTTGCGTGGCAGCACGGTTCGGGGACATTGTGGTGGTGGGAGTCTACCTGTCCCCGAACAGATCTCTCGCCGATCTAGACAACTCCCTTATGGAGCTGAATGCCGTCGTCGCTAGGTTTCACTCCTCCCTCCCTGTGGTCGTGTGCGGGGACTTCAACGCCTGGAACGAGGCTTGGGGTTCCCGGTTCACGAACGAGCGGGGTCGGAGGGTGGAGGCCTGGGCCCTGGAGTTGGGCCTGGTCGTCATAAACCGGGGTTCTGTTCCCACGTGTGTGCGGATGCAGGGTGAGTCTGTCGTGGACATAACGTTCGCCAGCCCTGCTCTGTCACCGCGTGTCGTCGACTGGCGCGTCATAGAGGGGGTGGAGACGTATTCGGACCACCGGTACATCCGGTTCGACGTCTCCGCCCAGTCCTCGACCGCGCCGGTCCAACGGACCCCGTGTGGTCCGCGTTGGGCGCTGAGGCAGCTGGACCGGGATCTCTTCCGGCAGGCCGCGGCGGTACAGGCCTGGGTGCAAGCACCGGACAGGCCTGTCGACATTGACGCCGAGGCGGACTGGTTCGGGGAGGCCTTGTCGCAAATTTGCGACGCGGCTATGCCCCGAGTCCGACCAGGACATGCCCAGCGCCAGGTGCACTGGTGGTCGCCGGAGATTGCAGCACTGCGTGACGCATGCACTGCCGCGCGACGCCGGTACTCCAGACACCGCAGACGCCGCATCCGTCCACCGGATGCAGAGGCCATAGAGGCGGAGCTGTATGAGGGATACAGAGCAGCAAAGCGCACCCTCCGAGCGGAGATAAAGCGGGCCAAACTCGAGGCCCGCAACGTGTGGCTGGGGACTCTCAACGTGGACCCGTGGGGTCGCCCGTACAAGGCGGTGCGGGATAAACTCCGCCCCTGGGCTCCCCCGCTGACGCAGAGTCTCCGGCCCCAGCTTGTGGAGGGTGTAGTGAACTCTCTGTTCCCTGCGCGGGGGGAACACACCCCCCCGCCCATGGCTCCGCCACCTGCGGTGTCCGACGCGGACCACAATGGCGACGACGGTGACCATATTGCTCCAGAGGTGACCGAGGTAGAGATGAGAGTGGCGGTACAAAGGCTGAATGCCAAAAATACCGCCCCGGGACCCGACGGCTTGCCTGGAAAAGCCTGGGTCCTGGCCATGGAGGCTCTCGGGCCTCGACTCAGAGGGCTCCTTAGCGCATGTATGGAGAGGGGCCAGTTCCCGCTTCGTTGGAAGACGGGGAAACTGGTCCTAATCGCGAAGCCAGGGCGACCTGCGGACTCTCCGTCCGCGTATCGGCCCATTGTGCTGCTCGACGAGGTGGGCAAGCTCTTTGAAAGAGTAGTTGCAAACCGCCTCGTCGCGCACCTAGCACGGGTCGGGCCGAACCTGTCGGATGACCAGTTCGGCTTCCGCAGGATGCGCTCAACGGTGGACGCCATCATGCGCGTGCGAGCCCTCACGACGGGGAACGCAGTGTCCCGGGGCAGGTGTGTCTTGGCGGTGTCTTTGGATATCGCCAACGCCTTCAACTCCCTGCCCTGGAGTAGCATTAGGAGCGCACTCCGGTACCACCGGGTGCCCGACTACCTCTGTCGTGTGATCGAGGCCTACCTGTCGAGCAGGTACATTATCTACCCCGGTCATCAGGGAGAATGGAATCGGCGAGAGATGTCGTGCGGTGTCCCACAGGGATCGGTACTAGGACCGCCCTTGTGGAACATCGGGTACGACTACGTGCTGCGCGCCGACCTCCCCGACGGGGTCAGCGTGGTCTGCTACGCGGACGACACGCTGGTCCTGGCGCGGGGACGGTCGTACCAGGCGGCGGTCGAACTAGCGACGCGCGGGGTTGCGACTGTCGTGGAGAGGATCCAGCAGTTGGGACTCGAGGTGGCATTGCACAAGTCCGAGGCCATGTGCTTTCACGGCCCTCGGTACGCGTCACCACCGGGTTCCCAATTAACGGTAGGAGGAGTTCACATCGGCGTCGGGTCGACGATGAAGTACCTGGGACTCGTCCTCGACAGCCGGTGGAACTTCGAGGCGCACTTCCGACGTTTGGCTCCCCAACTTAATCGGACTTCGGCTGCACTCAAGCGGCTCCTGCCGAACCTGGGGGGTCCAGACGCCTCCTGCCGGAGGCTCTACGCTGGCATCGTTCGGTCCATGGCCCTTTACGGGGCGCCTGTGTGGGCGCCGACGCTGCGAAGGCGACCGGCGGCCCTGCTGAACGCCTGCCAGAGGATCATGGCCATACGGATGATTCGGGGATACCGCACGGTATCCCGCGAAGCGGCGAGCCTCCTTGCTGGCCTGCCACCATGGGATCTGGAGGCAACAGTCCTTGCACGCATGCACGATCTGCGCGTGGAGATGCAACGCCGGGGCGAATCCCCGCTGCCGCGACAAGTCGCGGCTTGGCGGACAGAGTTCCGGCGAGATCTCATGGTGAAATGGCGAGAACGACTGTCGCAACCCTGTGCTGGGCACGCCACGATTGAGGCGGTAAGGCCCCTCTTTGAGGCGTGGCTGGAAAGGCCTCACGGCGTCATAACCTTCCGCATGGCGCAGGTACTAACCGAACATGGCAAGTTCGGGCCGTACCTGTACAAGATCCGTGCGGAGGTGACGCCCGGGTGTCGTCACTGTGCGGAACGCCCGGTGGACACGGTGGAGCACACGGTAGAGGTGTGCCCCGCTTGGGAAGAGCATCGCCGTGTCCTCGTGGGGGCAATCGGAGGCGATCTCTCGCGCCGGGGCTTGGTTCAAGCCATGCTCCGGAGCGAGGAGGAGTGGCAGGCGGTCGCCTCCTTCTGCGAAGCAGTAATGCTAGCAAAGGAGGAGGCTGACCGTATCAGGCAACGGCGCTCACGCCGCAGCCGCCGCCGTAACTCCGATCCAAATTTCCGGCCACCGTAGACGCGGGCTTGCGGACGGCGGGCAATGGGTAGCTCGCTGTCCGTTTGTCCGGTAACAGACCGGACCGAGCCCAAGTCGTTTACGGCGCGCACTGTTCCCGTGCGCCTCAAGGAGTTGTCAGCAAACCGTAGGGGCCCAGTAGGGTCGAGGCCTAGTCTGGGGCTCTGGGAAGGTATGAAAATGCATACCAGGGCCCTGGAACCAAGGCAGGGAAGGAACAGGGTAGGATTTTAGTCAGTAAAAGTCTGACACTATTTCCCGCTCCGCCCAAGGGCGGGATTTGTCATTGGATGATTTTACCTACCGTAAAAAAAAAAAAAAAAAAAAACTAAAAATTAAGTTATACAGGGTGTAAAGTGACCGTGAAATTGTTCGCTTTACGTGCCTTCATTATTTTCAGAATAATTATAACTTAACTTGACTTTATAATAATTTTAGTAGCATAATGTTCGTAAATAATAGCTGCTAACTTATTTAAAATTATACAACAAAAAAGTCGTGATTTTTTAACATGAATCATCATGTCTGGCCTGTTGGTCTAGTGGTTAGTGGCCCTGACTGCTATGCCGCAGGTCGTGGGTTCGATTCCCACCCAAGACAAATGTTTGTGTGACGAGCACGATCATTTGTTCTGTGTCTGGGTGTTATTTATCTATAATATGTATGTATTTAGAAATATATAAGTATGTTTATCATCTGGCTGGTACCCATAACACAAGCTCTGCTTAGCTTGGGACTAGACGGTGTTGTGTGATAGTTGTGGAAATATTATTATTATTATTATTATGTCGTAGGAGCAAAAATTCAAAGAAATGTGAAATTTACTAATCCACACTAGATCCACTTGGTGGTTTACAGTCTACACTAACAGTCTTCACTGTCACAAACCAGCCTGTATCCCTGCAGTGAAAACATTCTAACCTAATCATTTTTATGCTTACGCAAGATACTTTGCTTTCAGAACCATAACACATCTATTTGGTCCTTTGGTCCTCATTTTGGTCCTTAGCATCGCATAGCATCAGCCTTACAATTTTCTCACAGCTAGGACTCAGGCCTCTACTCTAGGAGAGGGAATGGGTCTTAATCCACCATTCTGGCCCAGTGCGGGTGGGTGAATGTCACATGTTTTTGAATTTTTGGTTCTAGGACATGCCTCACGATGTTTTCCTTCACCGTTTTGAGAACAGTGGTGATGAAATAATTTACAGAAAGTAATGCGCCTGGCTGGATTTGAACCCTTGACTTACAACTCGTAAGTCGAGGCTATTGCCACTCGGCCACCACTGCTTCTAGTAATTTTGGTCCTTACAACCAAAAAAAAAATCTAAAACCGTCTTCTATGATATAATGCAGAATAAGAGTATTATTTTGTTTCCTACTTTTTCTTATACGTACAAATTTACGTGTTAAGCTACGAGTATGTATCTCATCATTTTCCGATTTCACGATCATTCGCTTCTCGCGCCTCCAAAACAGTTTCGAGGCTGCCGTCTTATAAACGGATTCAATTTATTTTTACAGCCACGTTTTGCGAACCGTGGTGCACCAACGTACGTTACCAGTTTTCTATTATAAGGATAAGGAATTATACTGCTAATATATTAAGGTTTAATACCGATGGTAAATCATTTTTTGTGCTAATAACACTCAATCTGCCGAACCTTTTCCCGACTTCATTCAGATCGCCTTCCTGTTCAACCAGATGTTACTGAATGCCAGAATTTTACAAAAGTGACTGTTTATCTTATCCCTGATATCTACGGAACCAGGTAACACAAAGCTCTCTAAGCAGTATTGCTAATATTAGTTTTCATCATTAGACTTTTGGGTTAAAAATCACGACTATTGGCTTAACGTACTTTTCAAAGCATGTTCACGATATATAGGGTGACTGGTAATTAGTGAACGATGACCAAACCTGAAATCGCGAAAAAAACCTGCCATGTTCAGTACATTTATATTTGCCTAACTGGTCAAAATGTACTGAACTTGCCGGATTTTTTTCTGGATTTCAGATTTGGTCCCATAGTAATAGTTGTTTGTTATCATGACTACAATCACGTATTTAAGTATCGTTCACTAATTACCATTCACCCTATATAGATAATGGATGCATGAACTTTGGTAAGCGTGCTTATTAAGCAACTTTGAGACTGTTTGTATTAAACATCATCGATATCGCACAGGAGCGGCCCCAGAACCAATCCCTGTGGAACACTGTACAACATCTCTTACCGGTTCCACTCTCCTTGGAGACCAAGGCAGATGACGGCCCTATCCGTCAATCACCATCATCATATTGTCAGCCGAATAACGTCCTTTACTGAATAACACATGTGTCGCTATAACTATCGCTCCTGTGCATGTGGCACACATTGGGTCCCCAGTTTGTAGGAGGCTTTCCAATACTAGGTCTTCAGTGGTGCTATTCTCTAAGAAAACGCAGCGCTGTCGCAACGACGAACATCCAAATAGGATACATTGAATTAAAAATCCAATGTACAGGAAGATTAGGTTGACAATCCAATGTATCCTATTTAAGCGTTCGTCGTTGAGGCAGCGCTGCGTTTTCATAGAGAATAGTACCACAGTATGCATTATTCTGCGAGCAATATGAGCCCACTATCACTAAAGTTGTATTAATCGTTTTTATTAAATTTTTAATATAACTCGTTATTGTATACCTACAGGCATCATTAACAAAAGGTCGACCAAACATTTTTCAACAGCAGCCCAGTTACAAAAACACAAAGTTATTCAAACAATTTACTTGTTTTTCAGTGAGCCAGTTTGAAATGATATTGTTTCTATTGAAACCTTTTGAATATTCAATGAAGTACAGATTATTATTATGTTTTGTTTAATTACAGAGTAATTTATCATTTTGTGATGGCGCAGATTCTAATTACGTATTTTCTAAAAAGTGGACATGAACCAATGAATAGGTGTTAATTGATCAAAACGTAGTCGTTTTATATAATATTGATATACTATTTATGTATCATATGTATTTTAATATATTATTCACCTACAATATGCCTATTGTTGGCTTCGGCATAAAATCGTTTTAACCTGAAAACCGCTCAAAGAAAGCAAGCCAGGACCAATAAATCGCTAAGATCTTTTCAATTACATTTGTTTTTTTTTTTCTTTTCATTTTGCGGTGCGTATTCATCGAATGGACGCCTGAAGGAGGTCGACGCCATCGAGGTCGACCACGACGAAGGTGGTGTGACGATCTGATCATGTTTGGGAGGCAAGATTGGCCAGACAGGAAAGTTTGGAAGGAGAAAGGGGAGGCCTTTGCCCAGCAGTGGGACACACACTAGCCTAAAAACAAAAATTCATCAAATGAGTTCTTTTGACTTTTACTGACCAAAATCGTGTTTTTTCAGTACTCTATGCAATCAGAGGCCGTATAGACTTTTTGAAAAATTTTGCTGTCCTGGCAATTACTCACTGCTATTGAACAATGCATTTTATTCCCGCACATTCATTCATCAGACAACAGTTGCCGCATTTTTGTCGACTCAAAAAACTTCTCCAATAAAGGACAATGCTGATTTGATAGTTGTAGAAGCTTCAAATATCGAAACACAATAGAAATAAATCGGCTGTTATATTCAGACTTATCATCATTACCTAAAGCCATGTCCACATTAAGACGCAAGCATTTGGCAACATGCGCATGGCCCAGTGTATAACGCTTTACTTATAACTTAAAGAGTTGTAAGAATTGATTGTTGTGAACATGCTTGAAGAAATGATAGATAGATAGATAGATATATTCTTTATTGTACACCAAACATAAAATTTAAAAAAAAAAAAACAATAAAAGAGAAAAAAAATAAAAAAAAATTAAGAGAGAGAGAAAAAAAAAAAAAATAACTATATTACACAACTTTCACACACAACGCCGTCTAGTCCCAAGCTAAGCAGACCTTCTGTTATAGGTACTAGAGAACTGATAAACAGACTTATATATTCTAAATACATACATATTATAGATAAATTACACTCAGACACAGAACAAATGATTATGCTCATCACACAAACATTTGTCCTGGGTGGGAATCGAACCCACAACCTCCGGCATAGTAGTCAGGGCCACTAACTACCTACTAGACCAGCAGGCCAGTCAGTCATCAAATTCATCAGCAGTTCCGGAATTATTTTAATAGTGACCGCGGCACAAGAATATAAAAGACAATTGAAGGAAGACAGGCGGGTTTTACTGAGCGGGAAAAGTTTTTTAATGATTTTCGTAATAACAAAAACAAAGGAGTCTTTCGTACGAGTATTTCTAGTCTTATAATCTACATTTAAGAAGTTACCTCCACGTGTAAATTGATTTTATTTTCCTCAATAACGCTTTTTGAATCGCCGTCATAATATCGCGTTCATAGAGTTGCTATTGAATGAAATCCTTATCATGATGAAATAATTACTTTTGAGCCGATAAACGTCCACTGTTAGTCATAGGCCTTAAATGACGCCATAATGACTAGTCCTGTGCGTCCTACAACCATCGGATCACCACAACCTTCATCAGGTCATCGGTCCACTTCGTGGAAGGCCGCTCAACGCTGAGTCTGGATGCGTAGAATGAAGTGTGAGAACGATAAAATCGCCGTGAGACAATCGTTCATAGAGATTGCAGTTAGGTTTTGGCGGATGTGAGATTATTTTTCAAGGAGCTGGCCCAAGGAACAGCCTCTCATGCCGTCTCATGCCTGATTTTTTTGTGAAGTAATTAGTATATTGGCATTCATCACAAAATTTTAAAGCGGTAGCCCAACATTCTGGGAGGGGGAACTAGACCATGCTGGTGTAGGCACGGCTTATAGGGGACAATTGCCTATATGCCTACAATAGGATACTAGTTCGCACATCTAATTTTGCAATGTATGCCAATGACCATGCTGGTGTAGGCACGGCTTATAGGGGACAATTGCCTATATGCCTACACTAGGATACTAGTTCGCACATCTAATTTTGCAATGTATGCCAATGACCATGCTGGTGTAGGCACGGCTTATAGGGGACAATTGCCTATATGCCTACACTAGGATACTAATTCGCACATCTAATTTTGCAATGTATGCCAATGACCAAGCTGGTGTAGGCACGGCTTATAAGGGAAAATTGCCTACACTAGGATACTCGTTCGCACATCTAATTTTGTAATGTATGCGAACGAAGCTTTACACTGTAACTAAAAGAGCCGTTAGTTAGGTGTCATCGATTGACCGGCCCTCATCAATCAGTCCGTCGAACTGACAACGGTTGTCGCTTCACTGGTTGCTAACAACCGTGAGGAGCTCTAATTAACGACACGATAATTTGGTGCGGAGTCAGCAAAATTGTCGAGGTCAAATCATAATGTGGATAGTTTTGATAGCTTGAATTTTGAAGAACTTTTTGGTGATAAAACTTTAAATTATGATTGAAGTTTAATTTTCCCGCTACAGCACATTTAAGAAGATCGAGAAAATCTTTACTACGTGACCTTTAAATTTATAAATGATTTATGATGTTATAGGGTAATTTTAAATGTAAAACCTATCGAGGTTTTTCAAACTTATATCCCACATAAAATAAGGCAAAGATGCGCCTGCTGTGTGTGAAGTGTCTTTCAGCCGATAATTAATGAGAGATATCTTGTAGCTTTAATATGCCTTGATTACTCAAGCCCCAAGCGGATACCGGTGTTTGCACACCTATTGTCTTTATATTGTGTCTCTAACCACGGTATTCAAAGAGTTTAGTGTAGTAGCGATACATTTCCAAGATATGCATAATCAGCCTCTTAATATCCCCAAGACTAGAACACAGGTCTCTTCTGTAAGAGGAGGGGGAATGGGTCGTAGCTCGCAATCCATCACACGGACCCAGTGCGAGTTGGTTGATGACACATGTCTATTTTTGGTTCTAGTTTATGATGGTGTCTTGATAAGATTCTGAAATACTTTGGCGACATTGCTAGGAAAGGCAGTAGCAACCTTGAAAGGCTTATTGTGGCCGGCAAAGTAGATGGGAATAGACCTCGTGGGCACAGCCCAATAGGTTGTTCCGCCCAGATCTGCACCGCTCTTGGCTCTACGATATACCAAACCACACCGACAAAGACAGAAAAAGGTGGAGGAATATCATTCAAGGAAAAGTGATGAAGCAGGGTGGTCATGACCTTCAGTATTGAGGAATACGACGCAAAGAGGTGGAGGTGGATATGACGGTATTTTTCTCACTCATGACATTTTTCTTCATCGGTTTTAAAACAATAGTAATTAAATAAATTACAAAAAGTTAAGCGTCTGCCTGGCTTTGCATCCACAACGTACAAATCGTAATTCGGGACCGACTCATCGGGCTACTACTGCTCCAAGGCCAAGATGTTTTTAAAAGATCATAATTATTTAAATTTAACGTCTTTCAAGTGACCACAAAAACCGAAAGTGAATTCGCTTATTCCTAAAATTTATTGCAGATTTACCTTTCGAAATTACACAACAGCATTTTTGATTGTTAGGTCCAATTGCATTTCTTACGTATACACAAAAAAATCTAGTACCCAGCTGTGTTAGTAATTAACCAGTCTTATGGAAAACGAGATAGCGTGTATGTATAGTTAATACATAAATCTTTTACTCAAGGAATGATAAATCAAAGATGGGTTCCTACCTGCCTCACATAAATGCAGGGTTATCGCTACCCTTGTGTGGGACCGAAACATATTTCAAGTAAGCATTGTATATTTAATCACACTATTATCTAACAGTATTGAGACGAAATTTTGTGAGTGTGTTTGTGTATATTTGTTACTTCTTCACGCGTGAAGGACTTAACGGCTCTGGATGAGTTTAAGTACACGCTCGGACCGTGTCCTAGAATAGCACAAAGGATTCATTTTTTTACCGGGAGTATTTTCCTTCAGGATATTTTTACCATCATGCGTGTGGAGCCACTAGCAATAGCTAGTAGAAAATAAAAACTAAATAGTTGAAACACTTTTTTAAGGAACTAATAAACATAATATAGGTAGAGCAAAGACAGATCCACTCAAATCTGATGTGGCCCTGTCGTCAAAAGGCAATTTAGCCAGATTATGTGATACTAATCTGCATGATTGTCATAAAATAATGATGTGACCAAAATACTCGTAATACGAGTATTTGAACTTCAAAGGAGACTGTGTTTTTTTTTTTTTATTAATATGAGAGTAGTCCACATAGTCATTTTTATTATATCTAGCCTATGATGTCTTACTGTTGAGCAAACACTTTCCTTAATTCCTTCAATTTTTTCTAGCTCTTACTAGCCACTTACTGCCAATCCTTAAGGAGGACAACCAAGTCGTCATTGCAACAATTTTGTATTTTACGGGCCCACTGCTAGATCGACATTTTGCTGACATATCGGCCACATCATTGCTTACCATCAGGTGAAACGTCGTCACCTGATAATGAAGATATTATGTAAATTGGATATGAGTTTTGAGTTTTGACGTCAAAACTCAAGCGTCAAATATCTAATTTACATATTTATTTCTTTACTAACTAATCCGGTAGAAGTTGTTTTATCTAAAAATTGACAGCTAACAGCCTTAATGAAGTTAGAAACGAATGTTTTAGGAAATTTTATCTGTTTCAGAATCTTAAAACTTCATGCACATAAAGATTAGGTACAGAGGCAGACTTAATGCAGAAATCTGAAATCAGAAGCGTTTATTTCAAACAGACCAATTACAGACACTTTTGAATTGTCAAAATGTCGGTCAGTCCAAAAAAAAAGTGAAGCTAAATTGCACGTTCCAAAGCGTAGATCTGTATGGAGAAGAACGTGCAAGAAACTCCATGGACACTCTTTTAAATAATAATATATATGCATTTTCTATCATTCAACCTTTCTGCGAATTCTGGAATCTATTGTTTTTTTTTTTACTAATTATTCAATAAATAGTTTAAAAAAATTGATTCTAGTTTCGGTTTTAGTTACTCTTTTATTTTTATTTATTAGTTATTCACATTTAGTTACATAATTATTTCTATTTCAATAGAAGATAGATTCGATACGATACGTTTTTACTTTTTAACAATTTACAGAAATGAATTAAATTTGTCACTGAATACTTCGCAATAAAAACAAAGGTTACGAAGCAGTTTTTTATAAAGCGACTTTGATCTTATGGTCAGTCAGTTTCTTCAAGGTTTGCAGTTCCGGACACTAATTCGTTCGATCTCATTTATATTTTAGTCGATAAGATTATTGAAGTTATGAACATCCTGCGTTTAGCCTATGATGGGTTAAATAGGGTTTTTTAGTTGGGTAAACTTTATTACAATGATTAATTACATTTTTCATTTTTAATTACATTATTATTAGGTGGGTAAGCATTACTTTGTGTAATTTATCATCTCTGCTCTCAAAACGGTGAAGGAAAACATCGTGAGGAAACCGGCATGTTACATCCACCTACCCGCACTGGGCCTGCGTTTTGAATTACGACCCATTCTCTCTCTTAGAGAGGAGGCCTGGGTCCAATCAGTGAGAATTATAAGGATAATAATAATCATCCAATAACTTTTCCCGCTCTTGAGCGGAACGAGAGGGCGTGTTAGACTTTTACCCACTCCTGTGTTTCTTTGCCTTGCGTCACCAGACCCTGGGGTTCCCTTTCGGACAACCCATGGCCCAAAAGCCGACGCCTATGATAGCTGGAAATCGGGAACGGGGTCCCGGCAGCTGAGGAGTCTGGTAGTCCGTTCCTTTACGCGTGTGGCCGCTCCTTCGCTAGCATTATTGTTTCGCAAAAAGAGGCAACCACCTGAAAGCTAAATTTGGCAGCGTAGGGTCTCAAAATCTGCAATTGCAATTCTCGCCTAAATCGGTGAACCAGCAACCCTGTTTACTATGTCCTTGGTGTAGTAACTTAGTACGAAGATAAAATGAAAACATCCATCATAAATGCCATTAACATAATCATAATAACGACTCAATGAACTTTGACCGCCGAACAACCATTGTCTTATACCCAACACACAGCTGACATAAAAACAAGTACGTGACAAGTAATCTCTGTATCGAAAGTGAAAGGCGTAGCCTCGACCGTATCGCGTGAGAATATTTTAACAACTTTATCAGCAAAAACATCATCCAATACTCGTTTACTTTGAGGTTTTTACGAGTCATTCAAATAAACGCGTCAATGGTTAGCGTGTGTAAAAACATAGTCGTTACTTGTATCTATCGAGGTGAGTAGCTCAATGACTACATGTCCATGTCAAAGCATTGGTGAAGAGGATTTATATTACGTGATGTACAACTGTGCTAAATTATACCTATTGCCTTCTTATCACAAGGGAATAAGGTTTATATTCGTGAGAACTGCTCGGTTTCAGGTTAATATGTGATGCGTCTAATGCCCATAAATTCTAAGTAGACACTCAATCTGAGTGGTAATTTTATTTATAGCGTTTTTTATTCAAATATAAATTATGAAAGAATGTCGTAATAGACAGATAAGAGTTCGAAATTGAGTAATTTTTATTGCATACCAAGAAGGATAGAACCTTACAGTGAAATGAAAATTTGTAAAAGACAAATAATTTGGTTCAGCAGAAACAATTTAATGACAAAATGTTTAAAAGCTAGATTGATTTAAAAAAAAAATCGTTCTAGTATAGAATATAAGTGTAATTATTTAATGTTCCCACTGCTGGGACTAAGGTCTCATCTCTACGAGAGCAAATGGTCCGATCAGTGCAGGATGGATGTCATGTGTTTGAATTTTTGGTTCTTTATCATTCCGAGTCTCTCACAATGCTTTCATTCACTGGTTTGGCAATAGTGATGATATTTTTTTTTATTACACAAATTAAATTGCCTGCCTAAAGGTTGTTACTATTGGAACACCACTCTACAAAATGTGAATGTGAAGTAATAAACCAAAGCTTCTTCTGTGGTATAAGCTTGAACAAAATTCCTAGAATATCTCAGTAGCTCACTGCTCATAATCATGAAATAAATTATAATGAGATAAAATTGTTTGTGTGTTTATTTATGTTTGCAATCCCTCGACGTTCTGATTTGATTATGTATAAGTTAAATTTTAAGTGAAGAAACATTATTTTTTTATCTTATAAGAGAAGCTATCATTATGGGAGCGATACCACTTTATAAAGGTACTAAGGCATTCAACATTGCATATAGGTAAGTAACCCATCAATCATGTCATGAAACCATTGCGGATTAACACACACATACTGTAACATCAGCCCCGCATTGAGCAATCAATGGACGCTAAACATCATCGAACGAATTGCAATAAGCCGCTTGTTGCATTGTGTTTCAAAATTTCTTCACTATAGTGCAATATGGTGACGAGAAAATTGAGTTTCCTTTGCATAATCTTTCAGTTTAGTATTGAGTGCTGGGTGCTAGCAATTGATTCACTGTTAAAACGTCTATTTGCTTTTATTTTTCTAAAGCAGCATGAAGGTTAAACAAGATTGTAATGAATTCTTATATTCTTGGTTGCTTACAAGATTTGTAAATGTTTGTTCAAACATAATATGTATATTTCTATGAGTATTGTAAATAATATTAATAATCACACAGGTTGTACGCGTGTTAATCAGAAATAACATAAATTACGAGTTGAGTATATAGTAGCTATATACACAACTTTTGTGGTCTCAAAAGGTAACACAAATAATGCCTGCTTTAAAAGACATTTATTAGGTTCTCGTAAATTTTACAACATACAAAAGTCAGTAAACTAGAGAAGTATTTATGTTGGTATTTATATTATTCCGCACATTCCACTAATATTTTAAATAATAAGTTTGTAATAAAGGCAAACATTTATGCCTATATTTAAATTTGTATTTATTACTCATTCACGCTAAAACGGCAGTATGGATTTGGATAAAATTTGGCACTCCGGCAAAACCAATCAATATATAAAAAAGTAACCCATGTATTGGATTATGATATAGCATTTTATCTCGGGAATATGGGTAAATTAGATGTGATAGAGCAAGTAGACTATCACTGCTCTCAAAACGGTGAAGGAAAACATTGTGAGGTAACTGGCATGTCCTAGAACTAAAAATTCGAAGATATGTGGCATCCACCGACCCGCACTAGGCCCGAGTGGTGGATAACGGCTCTTTCTCCCTCTCCGCGAGAGGTCTGAGTTTTGCAGTGAGCACATAAGGCTGATGATAATGATGAAGTAGACTAAATTTAAGAATTTCCAGAACGAGTTCATGTTTCCCAATATTCAGACTTTTTTTTTGGTAGTGGGTAAAATCATCCAATGACATCTCCCGCCCTTAGGCGGAGCGGGAGTTAGTGTCAGACTCTTACTAACTAAAAACCCACCCCGTTCCTGCGTTGCCTTAGATACCCGGGCCGAGCCTTCCTTTCAAAAGCAGACCCTTGGCCCCAGTAGGCTTCGACCCTGCCTGCTTGCAACTAGCAGGCTGAGTCTCTACGGTTTGCTGACAACTCCTTGAGGCGCGCAGGAACAGTGCGCGCCGTCGACGACTTGGGCTTGGTCCAGATGGTTACCGGACGGTCGGACAGCGAGCTACCCATAGCTCGCCATTCGCAAGCCCGCGTCCACGTTGGCTGGAAATCAGGATCGGAATCGGAATTCCCGCAGCGGCTGGGCCGTGAGGGCCGTTGCCTCTTGCGTGCGGCCTCTTCCTTTGCTAGCATTACTGCTTCGCTGAAGGAGGCGACCGCCTGCCATCCCTCCTCGCTTCGGACCATGGCCCGTACCAGGGCCTGGTGCGAGAGATCGCCGCTGAATATTCAGACTTGACATGTACGAATAGGTGCACATAAAACATACCATGTAATGACGACACAACATAACATATTACCGCAAATAAAAGCCAAAATACGTGTATAATAATACCAATGGCCATACAGCCGTAGTCGTTGAGTAATTCATACACAACTAGCGCGTGTCGCCGTCTCCTTTATTGAAGATGACGGGTTCAACTTATGTCTGTCACGAAAAATACTCCTGAAATATAGTTGATATTTCCCGAATATGAGGGAATGCCTTTGAATTATTTATATAGGATTATGCGTAATTATAAATGTGATATGGTTTGTTAGTTTTCTTTAAGGTATACTTCGAAATCAAGAAGACATTAGAAAATAATAGTAAAATCAACAGACGCCTCAAAATAATATTTATGTTTAATTAATTACAATTATATTGCACGCACAATAATTACTAGGCAAGAGTATCCAGGCAATGGGTTTCTGCAGATACAAAACACTATCGAAATCGATCCAGAAAGAGGTCGCGAGATGAATTAGATGCATATTACGAAGACTAGTTCGAATCTATGCCGACGAAGGTTTGGATGGACTATAGAGAGGCTTTGGGTAGAAAAAAAAATTGGATGATGCATAAAAAATGATACGTTTCAGTCAAAAATACGTTTAGTCACAGTAGAAATAATCTGGACAAATGAGTGTCTATGTTGTCTATGTTTCCTAATAATTCCTTTAAGATGTGTAAGAGTGCTTCTCAGGCGGTCAAGCGTGAGAATAACAATAGTAATAAAATACAGAATTGGATATTCTTGCTTGACCCATCCCGAAATGCTAATGAGTAAGGCAGTCACTTTTACCTTCTATGATTTAAACGAAGCCTATGGCAAAGTTATGCAGGTAGCCATATTATATTGATGGATAAAGTCTGGATAAAATCTACAAGAAAAGAAATTGAATTTTTTTTTCTCTGCAACCTGAAGCCTTCTTATTTTCTTGACAGAGGTCATATCGCATCTACATTGCTCAACATGTGCACAATCGTCTGACCTTTAATATTTTGTAACTGTAAGTGGAACTAATTTGCATGTTTTGATTTGAAATTGTTGAGTTTTTAACACCAACTTAAGTGGTATATCAACAAAACATGATATAAACCTCACAAAAAATAAATTTATAATCCTCTTCGACATTTCATTTTGCTTAAATTGTGGCCTATTTTTGGAAAAATCCTAAACGTGGCTTAAATTCTAAATTAAGCCGTGTAAGATATGCCGATGGGGAGGATAAAGCGTATAACAAAATTGATTTCAAAGGGACCAGAATATCCTAGGCTAAACTGATGAGTAATGATAGCAAGTAATCCCGAAAATCTTTTTGAATTTTCGAGAGGGTCTGTCAAATCAGACAAACCTATACTCCAATAGCTCACTGACCGTACATAGGCGAATCCTTTGGCATAATCCTTTTGATAAAAGGATACTGTCCAAATCATTTTAGGTCAAGGATCTTATAGTATGTACTGGTTTTTTTCTCATATCTAGATATTTATTTTCATATACTTTGGCTTTGTGTTTTAGATAGATTTTTCACGGATGAGAAAAAGTTAAAGGTACTTTAGTGATATTTACATTAACTGTGAACACAATAATTACCGTTTTAATTAAATTAATAACAGTAACTAACTTTAGTATTTAATAATGTGTTTCCATCGCCTCCACGTTGGTTCCGCAAAATACAGAATGCAGTATATTGTCCCACTTGTCATTTAAACATAGTTCCTCATTCATTGTTTTCATGTGTTTCAATAGTTTCGATGGTCTATCCCAAAACACCGTTACTCATTTCACTAATCCCATCATTAATTAAAATGACATATGAACGATTAATAAATTCGTCCCATTCACTGAAATGTGTATGTTGTGGTTTTAAATTGAATGCAATGGCTCCCAGTAATTATGCCCAGCTAATTATTTCGTGGTAAATCGGTTCACATATCGGTTTTGTTCAACGATTCAGGTTTGTTCGTTTATATAATATATTATACCTACGTGTATGGTGAGTTCTATAAATGATTATCCCCAAGAGACTGTTTAATTAAATAATGTCGTTTGATTATTCAGCATTATTAAATCAATAAGCTATGTCATGTTTATATTTAACAGTGGTTTACTACATGCTTATTGTCCAAACAGTAAGATGTTCCACGACCGAACCCAAAGCTCAGTGCATCATCTGTACCTTCTTGATCAATAAACAATTTTTGTTTTTTTTTTTATTATTGTCAAATAGTTCGATTTAATATTTGTCTCACTTTGTCATTATCTGTTTTGAAGTCAATTACCTGGTCATCAAAAATTTTAAATTCCACTTTAAAATTACAATTAATATCCTCTATATTCAATTATTCATAATAACTTTTATCCTCGTAACAAACACACATCATGCCTAAAACTGAATGCAGCTCACATTCACTACAGCAAAAGCTTTTTCAAAACAGAACGCAAAATCAAACGAAAAAAAAAATCTTAAACCTACCACAACACTAAAATCCAGCGCACACCATTCACTTCACTTCACTAGTTCCGTCCGACGGCAGGCACTGTACTGAGGACGGTTGCTACCACCACCCAGTGGTTACGACACTCGCTTCAATGGTCACAATGACAACTAGAAGTGGTAGTAGGACACTGTGTGTAATATAATGATGATTGATGTTACAAAATATGGGAGAAGGCAGGACATAGTGTAACTCCTTGGAGAACTCTTTAAGTAAATTTCAGTTCGGGTCACTATTTACGATACAACTCATTTATTATTTTTAGGCACAATATTTTTTTTTTATTTACAAGGTCATTGTGAAGTTGCACTTACAGTCTCTCCGAAATAATAAATGATTAATGACACTATGAAAAAAATTACATTTCATAGATACAGTCTTATTATGCACATTACAATTGAATAAGAGGAAAATGATATGGAAGTAACAAATATATTTTTATTTTTTTAAATCTTTAAATGGGAAATAATGATCGTTACTAGTTCGTCACAGTTGCTATTCCGGAGAAATCAAGAAACCATCGAGAATGGCACATATATCTTAAAAAAAAACAACAATAATTTTCTGACATTTACGATTAAAAATATTCAAGGAAAAATAAAACCACAGGATATAAAATATAAATCGCTTGATATGTTAGCGCCCTTCACCGATTAAAATAGATTGCTACTGTAAAATAAATTATTGTTATAAACTATGTAGTCAAAAGGAGGCCATTCTTTTCCGGATTGTTGCGTAACATCCTACGTTGTTCGTATCATAATATTAGTTGAGTGCATCTAATGTGTTGACTGCTGTAGCTGTAATAAGCATTGGTTTATGGTTTGCATCGTTAAGCCCATGTGTGGTAAACCAACATTTCACCTGATATTTTAGTTTCGTCTTTGATTGCTTTGTATGTGTTTTTTACGTCACCAAGTTTAACATTTTGATATCCAATTATTTTTTGAAAAATTATACTGATAACTGCATCTATTGTTTGTTATTTTCGACGGTATATGAAATTCTTGAATAGAATATTTTCTAAAATGACCCATTATTAATTATTATTATCTTTGTCACATAAGGTCAAAGCAAAAGAATTAAATTAATTAAATTATAACCAAAATTTAGGTCTTTAGCAGTAGCAGTATTTATTGTGAATGGAGATACTGCTAATATTAACTGTCAAACGAAATAATGAATTTGCAAAATAGTGTCAATCACATAAAATGATGCAAGTGTCTAGTTTTTGTTGATTTTTGTAATGAATTCAAACCTGACTGTAGCTAATGTTTCGTTCGGAAATATTTCACAGTACTTAAATACACACCTATTAATGGACGCTTGCATTGTAACGATGACCAAAGTGCAAGTGCAACCATGCATAGCACATCTACACCGTTAAATTTTCATCGTTTTGATCCCGTGGAGGGTCGATTCGGTACATAAAACACTATCGATTTGTAAACCAAATAATAAAAAACAAAGTATTTTTTAAAACTCGATTTAACTAACGAAATTATTTTTTTTAAGTAAAAACTAGCCGAGCGTGGCCAATAACCTGTAGGTAGTTAGTACGTAATGACTAACAACTACCGACAAGGTCATTGACTCGTTTACTAAAAGAAATTATTTTCGTACATGCGTATATAAATTCAAGTTTTAGAAAAAAAAAGTACTTTATTTTTTAATTTTACCTTTATAAATCGATAATGTTTTATATACCAGATCGACCCTCCACGGGATTTAAACGACCAAAATTTAATGGTGTATAGACATGCTTTTCATCAATTTTACAAATATCTAACCAGTCTGATATTATATAATTTCATTCTACTTTTCTTTCTTTCCTTTTTTTCTATCTTTTCGGTAATTAAACTTACTATTCGTATTAACATACCTGCATACATAAACTCACGCTGATTTCCTATTGAGATAGGCAGAAGCTACCTGCTATTACTATCTTTTCGACTGAAACTTCAAATGTTCAGTGTCTCTAAATAAATTCCCACAAATTGTCCTGCCATTACGTTCTCGCTAGTTACAAAGTTTTGTCTTAAATATTGTATTGTGTCAAGTACAAATCAGGATAAATGAAACAAAACTTTAGAAACAGACACTTGCATTTGCATTTTTAAAGTAAACAAGTGAATAACCTTACATAATTTTATATAGCCCGTCCAATCTATATCGGCGTACAGTCAGCAGAGAAAGTTGTTCCGTCACAATGTCAATAGCACCGCCAACGGGGACGGAAGCGTTCGCGTAATCATTACGAAACTTGCGTCTACCTGTGTATCGTTCCATCGTTCGGTGTGGATTATAAGTTTTTGTATGACATAAATGGGGTATATTATGTCATAAGTATTTATATATTATCATAACCGGTTAGTATTATTTTTATAGGAATATTATTATTTCCTTTATTCATTTCCTTTGACATATTTTTAATATTTTTAAATATTTCCTATAAAAAAGTATAAAAAACATTTAAAAATATAAAAAAATATTATTATTATTATTTATCTTATATGATAAACTCGTGTTAGACATAACGGTTTTGGAAGTATCAAATAATGTAACGTATACACCGATAAATTTTGATCGTTTTAATCCCGTGGAGGGTGGATTCGGTACATGAAACACTATCGATTTGTTAAGATAAAATTTAAAAAAAAGTATTTTTTTTCTAAAACTCGAATTAATATACGCATAAACGAAATTAATTTCTTTAAGTAAACGAGTCATTGACCTTGTAGGTAGTTGTCGATCGTTGCGTCCTAACTACCTACAGTTCATTAGCCTCGCTAAGCTGACGTTTACTTAAAGAAATTAAATTAGTACATACGTAAATTAATTCGAATTTATTAAAAAAAAAGTACTTTATTTTTTTAATTTTCACTTTACAAATCGATATTGTTTCATGTACCGAATCAACCCTCCACGGG
Source organism: Leucania comma (assembly GCA_958295575.1). Taxonomy (NCBI): domain Eukaryota; kingdom Metazoa; phylum Arthropoda; class Insecta; order Lepidoptera; family Noctuidae; genus Leucania; species Leucania comma. The sequence continues at coordinate 4,554,943 of OY282475.1, forward strand.
ATTAAAACAACCAAAGTTTAACGGTGTATTTTAGTATTTAAATAAATCCCCTAGCAATATTGATGCTTTTAATATAAGGTCATTGGTAACTTGAAATCAGATTTAAATATTTTTTTCTCAATACTACACGTTCAAACTCAAATAAGTGATCAATTTTACTTTTTATTTCGCTGACGAAATGAAAATAAATGTAATACAAATAACGTATGACATTATAAGAAAACACAGCTTTTCAATCAACGTCTTTCAATATTCCGAGAACTGCTACCCTAACCAAAATATTCATGAAAGTCCTAAATAAAGGGATAACCTGAATAAATCATAGACCAACTATTTTTGGACTCCGAACCTGCAAAGTCAAACTCGGTAGAAACATAACAGATTTATTACCTATTAGTTGGGATACGCAAAGGCTGACCACGGAGAGTCGACCCGATTAAGTTAATCGACCACGTCTAGTCTTCTGAGAGGGGGCACGGCTAAAGGTATTAAGTCATGAAACACGGCCACGTGGCTCGAATAGATAATGGGTCGTGTGAGACGACACAAAGTCTCGTTAGGGTCAGTATGCGGGGCACTGACTTGAAAATCTTCGGATATAGGATTTGAAGTTACTTTAGTAAACACGTAAACAACGCGCTCCGTCTAATAAAATTGTAAATAATGCATAAAGTGGTGCTTATAAAATAATTGTTGTGTTAAAATAATCTAAGTAGTGTAAATACTCTGAGAAACTGATATCCTGACATGACTTTTTCTGTGGATTAAGTTATAATGTGTTTTAAATGTGAACTTGTGAACTATGAGCAGTTGGTACATAATTTAAAGTTTTTGTGGTACTAAAGTGGCTTTAAAACCGTTTAAGAACCGAATATTACCCATAAGTTTGTATAAACATTAAAACCAAACCAGTATAAAGTCACATAATTGAAAAATAAATCAGTTAGCAAAATGTAAACAAACTCCTTGGATTTTTTGAATTTAATTCCAAGAATTGGCGTCCTAACGAACTTTTAAAAAACGCAATAAACTAAATCCAAATTTCGAAACGGAGTTCAATAACCAATTTGTCTCTGTTGTAATACGATAGACTGCTGTGCGAGAGGTTACGAGTTCAAATCCTACGAGATACAATTTGCTTTTTGTATCTTTTTAACATTGTGTGATCGATGAAATTCGAAGTTATCCCGATTTTTTTATAAGATGTAATGGTTTGCAAAAGTTTTTATTGATGCAACGTGAACACCAACATAATGTTTGTTTACGCCGGCAACTCGTCGTGACTCGTGAGCCGCTCGTTTGCCGTATTCCGGCGCTACTGTGCAGTATTTGCGACACGCGCCGCGCTTTCATCGCTATCCTACTCGTATCTGGGTAGTCGCATGCATATGCTTTTCGCTTCTGTGGTCCCTGTCTGATTTTAAGCCGTTTGCATACTTACAATTTCTAGTAAAATGAATTGTGCTGCCTGTTATTCTATAATTGTGGATGAGGAAGAATTCCTGAAATGTTCTTTGAGTATGTGTAATAAAACATACCACTTATTATGCATGGGTAAAACAAATTTATCACAGGAAAATAATGCATGGATTTGCCCTGAATGCTGCTGTGCATCAAAGAAAAGTGTTGAAAATAGTCTCACACCACTCAATTCTTTAAATCTGTCTGACTGTAATATTACATTCAGACAGAAGAAATCAGTTATCGATTTTGAACAAGCCAAAATAAATGAAATTCCGCAATTACTCTCATTTGAAATAAACAGCATGAAACAGGAGATACAGGCTTTAAAAGATCAGCTTACTAAGGCAGTGTCTTTGATTGTAAGTTATGAGGAAAAATTGGAAAGTCATGTGTCCCTAATAGATTTTTTAAGAGATAAAATAGAGTTTCTTATCAACGGCAAATCGGAAACGTCTAACGTCGCTGCACTAGTTGCTACAGAACTGCCCAAATCAAGTGATGAGACACCTATTCCGATACAAGTTACAAAAAACAAAGCTAAGTCACAGAAACAGAGAAAGAATAAACAAAAAAATGCTCAACCGATTGCACCATTATCACTGTGTACCCAGCCTGAACCTGAGGTCATTGACCTCGGCCTGTCTAACACGTTTGACCAATCAACTTTAACTTTGGCTACAAATGTGGATGTGGTAGGTGAAGTCCTCAAAGAACCTGATTTGCAATGGACCGTTGTGACTCGGAAACATCGGCAAATGACGTCAATTAGTGGTACTGCTGGACCTGCAATAACTTCATTAAAAGCAGTTGAACCGCGTAAATTTTTACATCTCTGGAATATGGAATCGAGCGCCGACGAGATTCGCAACTACCTACAGAAGTTATGTCCGGAAGGTTCAGGCGCTTGTACTGTTGACTTGTTGACGTCAAAAGGTGTCTACAAATCGTATAAGGTAGGAGTACCAGTTGCTTGCTATGAGTTTTTTCACTCAGCGGATGTCTGGCCAATATATGCAAAGATTAGGCCATGGGTAAATTATAAGAGACCAGCTAATTTTAAAAAGCAACAGAGAATGCAAGCCCAGCTTCCAAATAACCAGCCCTTTCGTGACGCATAAACCGTCAGACCTACATTGTTTTTACCAGAACGTGAGAGGTTTAAAAAGCAAACTTTGTACTTGGCGAAATAATTTACTACTGCTGGACCATAGTCTCGTTGCAATAACCGAGACATTTCTTGACGAGTCAGTTGAAGATGCAGAACTAGAACCAGGTGACTGGAGAATTCTTCGTCGTGACAGAGGCACGCCATGTGGGGGTGTACTTCTTGCTGTGCGATCGCCTGCTGTATTGCGACGACGCCGTGAATTTGAAACCGACTGTGGTGAAGACTTGTGGGCAAGTTTTACGTGGTGTGGTCGTACTATTTATGTGTGTGTGGTTTACATTAAACCAAGTGCTAAAGATGCGGACTACATGCGTTGGTTTTGTAAAGTTGAAAGTTTTATGTCTAACTTAAAGGGTACTGTAATAATTTTAGGAGATTTGAATTTGAAAAGTGCATCATTATCTGTTGTTAACTATTATATTTACTTTCTGTCTTTTTGTTGTCTAAGTGAGAAGAATGTTGTAACTAATTCGAATGGAGGAATGCTTGATGTGGTACTGGTCCAAGAGAGTGCTGACATATTTCAAACTTCTGTCACTTCTACGGATGGTATTGTACCACCTGACAATTACCACCCACCACTAGACATTGATATTAAAATTAAAACTACGCATCACTCTGACGTTATAAATCCGAGTAACATAGACGCAAGTAAAGACTGGAATTTTAAAAAATGTAACCGTGACCTATTGCTTGATTTAATTTCTAAAGTTTCATGGGATAAGGTAATACAAACTGGTGATGTATATCTGGCTACAAAGTATTTTTATGAGACAATCTACCCTATTTTCGACGCCTGTGTACCCAAAAAGCGTCGTAGCAAAACTGCAGGCCGACGATATCCTGTGTGGTTCACAAAAGATCTCATACGCGACACTAGACTCAAGCTTAAATTTCATACTATCTGGAAGCGCACTAAATGTGATCAAGCTAGGAAATCTTTCTCAGACATCAGATCTGATCTTAAAACACGAGTGGCTGCCGCGTACTCAACATATATAAAGGAAATTGAAAACAATATAAGAGTTAATCCACGTCAGTTTTGGCAACATATTTCAAGTTTGCGATCTAAAGGTGGTTTTGAACCAAGCGTTACCTATAAAGGAGATAAGTTTACAGGTGTCGAAGCAGCTGAAGCCTTTGCTGATTTCTTCGTTAGTGTTTATCTTCCTGATGTACCTTTACTGGATGCTCAAAAAGCTTCCCTTTGTGACAATAATATAAATAGTAATTATGTTAATATATTTAAATTCACTCCTCATGACGTCATGGCAGGAATTGGCAAACTGAAAATTAGTAGTTCTGTAGGGCCCGACAATATTCCACCTGAAATACTGAAAACTTTCAAAAAGCACTTCTGCCTTCCTCTGTATCATATATTCAACCTAAGCTTACAAACGGGGTCATATCCTCCACAGTGGAAGATCTCTAGGGTCACCCCCATTCCCAAGAGTCTCAATAAAACATCTGTTGAAGAGTATCGTCCTATTGCAATTATGTCATCTCCAGCTAAAGTTTTTGAACATATACTTCATAAATATATTTATTCCCAAGTAGATAAGTATCTTTGTAATGAGCAACACGGTTTTAGAGCAAAAAAATCGGTAAATACTAATCTTCTGACTTTAGTGGACTTTATATCAAAACGTTTGGACCGAGGAGGCCAGGTGGATGTCTTGTATTTTGACTTCCAGAAAGCGTTTGATAGGGTTAATAATGACATTCTGCTGACGAAACTTTGTGCTATAGGTTTCCCACCAGGTCTACTGCGGCTTCTTGCTGACTACCTCCGCGATCGTCAGCAGTTTGTGAGACTAGGTCTTTATGAATCCCAGTCTTATCACACGCGTTCTGGCGTCAGTCAGGGATCTATACTTGGACCATTGCTATTTCTGATAATGGTAAATGACCTCCCAACTGTTGTTCATTTTGCTAAAAGTCTACTATATGCAGATGACTTGAAACTATTTCTTGAAATCAACTCTGAGAGAGATTGCATGGCACTACAACGCGACATTAACGCTATATATGAGTGGAGTGTAAATAACAAGATGGAATTCAATTCGTCAAAATGCTACGTCTTAAGCTTTACCAGATCACGTAATCCAGTATCTTTTAACTATAAAATCAATGACAGCACAATTACCAGAACAGTCTCAATTAAGGATCTAGGTGTCACATTTGACCATACATTAACCTTCCATGACCATATTTTAGCAGTTGCAAAAGATGCATTTAGGCGTTTGGGTTTCATTTTGAGAAACGCTAAAGATTTTGAAAACACAAGCGCTATTATATCTATTTTTAACGTGCTTGTTCGAAGTAAACTTGAGTCTAGTGCATGCGTCTGGAACCCACATGAGAAAAAATATGCTTTGATGTTAGAGAAAGTGCAAAAAGCTTACCTTAGATATCTCTATAAGCGGATCTATGGATTTTATCCCTTTATGTACCCTACTAAGTTTCTTTTAGGCTGTTTAGGGTATAATTCACTTGAGGTCAGAAGGAAAAATGACCAAATTTTAAATATGTTAAAAATCCTTCGTGGTAGAACGGATACTACTGAGCTGCATGCCGAGGTGTCTCAACTTTGTGCCCCAGTCAAATATAGCCGCGTCAGGAAACATAACTTATTCTCTGTGCCTGCGAGTCACACTGTGGCGCGAGCCCAGTCTCCTGTCCCTCGCACTCTCTCTGCGCTCAACACTCTTTTGGACACGCACCCTGATTGTGATGTGTTCGCGGATGAATGGAAGATGATCATGTCAGTATGTCTGGAGTTCTGTGAGGTGAGTGTGTGAGTTTTTTGTATTTGTCTTTAACTATTGTAATTGGCGTGTAGCCGTTTTTGTTAAAGTAAAAAATAAATAAATAAATAAATAAATAAATAAATAAATTAGTAGCTTTAACTGCTTCAGTTGTTTAGAAGGCAATGACCGCGGAAGGTAAAACATAATCAGGTTTTGCTTAGAAAACACAAGTGGCTGTAGCATGTGAAAATAGTACGGAGCGGGAAGTTATTGGTAGAAACGAGGTTGAAATTAAATATTTTAGTTAAGTAAAGTGAAGAAATCTTCGGATTATTATAGGATTATAAGCACAGATATGTATGTCTGTGATTTGAAGTTACTTTAGTAGCTTTAACTGTTTGATTTGCTTAAGAAGCAATGAAAATATGAGCTTGTGTGTCGTTCCTAGAGTTTTTGATTTTGTGTTAGTGAAATAAGTGGGCGTAGTTTGAAGACATCTGAACTCTTTTGAAAAGCTAATCTTTACTGTTTGACGTATCTGTGATTCGAAGTTACTTTAAAGTTTAATAGCTCTAACTGTTTGATTTGCTTAAGGGGCAATGACCGCGGAAGTTAAAACATAGTTAGGTTTTGCTTAGAAAATGCAAGTGGCGGTGAAAAGTGAAAATAGTACGGAGTAGGAAGCCATAGCACTGGTAGCAACGAGATTGAAATTAAATGGTTTGGTTCAGTAAAGAGAAGGTATTGATGTAGTTTTATGTAATTATATGTGATGTAACTAAAGACACACTTTGATAGTTACATATTATTATATAGATCAATTTACTGTTATAAATAACGTATACAACTAGAGTGAGGTCCTGACTTCTCAGAAATCATTGTCTTCTTCTAAACATTCGGTAAATTTATACAATACAATCATCGAGCATGGTTTAAAAGGTTATTGCTTCACCTAACGCAATACAACGCGATTTTTGATGAAGAGGCATCGCGAAAAAAGAGAGATAATGCCCGAAAACTCTATTGGCATTCGTTGATTCCGTGAATTAATTTAATATTTCACAAAACTTGTTCCAGGAAATACGTGTTTTTTTTTTAAACCCTTACGTACTATACGTGTTTTTATTTTTGTAGATAAATTGACATCATTCAGAATTTCAATTAAATAATATTATAAGTATATTATGGAGGGTCAAAGTTCATGTAAAATAGCAGGTCTTCACAGATAAAAAAAATATGTTTTGATTTCTATAGAAGCCTAAATAATATCCACAAGATATCTGTGTATCTAAAATATCTGGAGAAAGATGTGTAATACCATCATAATCACGCAAGAGCAGTTGTATAAAAACTGTACGTCGAGTTGACCGCTCTTGATAACTATTTTCTGTGAGTCAAACGTACTTATTCTAATCATTTCTTGACATTAGTGACCTCTTTATATCCATACCAATCCTGTCGCAATCAAGTAGAAAATTATAAAAAATAACTATAGTTTACTAAAAACTAGAAATACAGTAGCCAATTCAACACAAAATAAACACCGAATCCTATATATATATATTTCCCCAATAATCGTAAATAACGTAGTAGATTACTAAAGTAAATTAATGACTAGTAAACTAGGATGGGTCGGTTTAAGCTTCTCCCGAACTTCGGCGAGGGATTAAAAGTTGCTTTCAGGATTTGGTAATTGGATAAAATATGTTCAAAACCTGTAGTTTTTAATTAGTAATAACTTTCGAGAGCAATGCTGCCGTCGTAATTAAAAAGGGCACAACTAACATATCTTTTCGATTTTTTTTAAATACATATTCGGAATCAGTATTTTTTTCTGATCCCAAATATATATGTAACTTAATGTCTTTAAAAAAATGTTAGTTGTGCCCTTTTTAATTACGACGGCAGAATGGTGGCCGAGTGGTAACGGCTCCGACTTCCGAGTTGTAGGTCGCGGGTTCAAACTGCCAGGTGCGGGGCGCGCCACAATTGGGGCGATAAGGCCCATCCTTGGGGCGTGGTTGGAAAGACCTCACGGCGTTCTCAACTTCCGCACGACGCAGGTGCTTACCGAACACGGAAAGTTCGCTAAGTACCTGTTCCGGATTCGTGCGGAGGATTCGCCCGGGTGTCGCCACTGTGCGGAACACCCGGAGGACACGGTGGAGCACACTGTAGAGGTGTGCCCCGCCTGGGCGGAGCATCGCCGTGTCCTCGTGGGGGCGATCGGCGGCAGCGATCTCTCTCGCCGGGCTTTGGTTCAGGCTATGGTCCGTAGTGAGGAGGGATGGCAGGCGGTCGCCTCCTTCTGCGAAGCAGTAATGCTAGCAAAGGAGGAGGCCGACCGCATCAGGCAGAGGCAACGGGGCGCTCGCCCCAGCCGCCGCCGGGATTCCGATCCCGATTTCCGGCCACCGTAGGCGCGGGCTTGCGGACGGCGTGCAATGGGTAGCACGCTGTCCGATCGTCCGGTAACCGACCGGACCGAGCCCAAGTCGTCGACGGCGCGTTCTGTTCCCGCGCGCCTCAAGGAGCTGTCAGCACACCGAAGAGGCCCAGCCTGCTAACTGCAGGCAGGCAGGGTCGAAGCCTACTGGGGTCATGGGTTAGTTCCGAAAGGAATGCTCGACCCCGGCACGATAGGCTACGAAGGAACGGGGTAGGTTTTTAGTCAGTAAGAGTCTGACACTACTTCCCGCTCCGCCCAAGGGCGGGATTTGTCATTGGATGATTTTACCTACCATAAAAAAAAAAAAAAAAAAAAAAAAAAACTGCCAGGTGCATTACTTTGTGTAATTTATTTCATCACCACTGCTCTCAAAACGGTGAAGGAAACCGACATGTCCTAGAACCAAAAATTCGAAGACATGTGACCCGCGTGGTGGATTATGGCCCATTCCCTCTCTTATAGAGGAGGCCTGAGTCCCAGTGTGTGAATGGGAACATTAGAAAGCTGATGATGATGATGATGAATAACTTTCGAAGTTTTAGTTTGTTTTTCTACATTCAAATACAAGAATATTTTTTGGGTGAGATATTATCAAAAAAAATCTTCCGCTCTGCGAAGAGTGAAAGGTAATGTCTTACAGACTAAAATCTGCCTGAATTCCTTCAGTTGCCTTTAACAAAATGAAACTAACCGTCGACAGTTGTTGGGTTGACACGTTGACGGCTGGCTCAAGCACCTGAAACAGAGAGAGCATCCGAGCACGGTACGCGGTCAGGTTGTTTCCTCCCTCTGTAGCCCCGTAGTATGAGCTCATCACGTTTTCGTTGATGAATTGCGTCCATCGCATGCGCTGCACACTTCCGCCGGGGGTGGGACCCTATCAGAGACCGGTGGGCCTCGAGATCCTAAGCCGCTCGGCTGATGCAACGAAATATAATACTAGTACATTGAACAAAACCGAACTAAAGTGGAAGTGGTCAGGGCATATTGTTCGTAGAACGGTTGGTCGATGGGGCCGAAAGGTTTTAGAGTCTTGGAAGACCTCCCGCAAGATGCACAAGACCGTTCGTTGTGGCGACACTTGGTAGAGCCCAGATGTTAATATGATTTTGTTCAAATACTTAGTCAATCTTTATATTCAAAGGAGATACCTTTTCTTAATATTGATAAGCTCGTGCTTAACCACTATCTCACATGATGGTAAGCGACGATGCAGTAAATGTTGAAGCACGCTCGCCTAGAAGTGACCTATTCACTCTTGACTTAACATTTGATTAATATTGAAAGAACTAAACATTTGATTTCAAAAGGTCACACGTCCATGACGTCATGGACGTTCAGGGGATACAATGATTAGCTTTTGCCCGCGACTTGAACGGATGACCCGAAGGTCACTAAAACCCAAAGACTTTGATGAAGGTTCTTACCATGAAACTTGATAAAATATTATTTATTCAGACGGTTATTCTTTGAGAAATATTTATTTAAAAAAGAGTTAAAGAATTTTTTGGGTGGGACTTTCTTAGATCTAGCGAAAGTAGAGAATTGCTAATTTTAGCCTGGATTAATACCTTAATATGTATGTATAATAACCCCCCGTTCTATAAAAATAATCCTCGTCATTACTGTTTTACGTCTCCACAATATAGCTTATAGATTTATATTAGTATAGTGTTATAATAGTACATTATGATACAAGTGTGTAATGTACATGGTTACCGTCGAGGTGGTATTAAGACCCGAGCCTTGGCGAGGGTCTTAAGAGAGCCAAGAACGGTAACCATACATTACTCACGTGTATCATACGACGTTTTTCAATACACTTGTGAAGAAAAATAATTTAGCTAACTCTTATTACAACAGCAAAACTAGGAAAAAAATTCATAATATGGCGGTAAGATTCATAGCCACGCATCAATTTTTTTTTAATTGACCCAAAGCTGAAGGCTATGGCTACATAGTCTTTTGATCAAATTGCCTAGTCGTTGTTTGTTTTCTTGCGTGAAAAGATTTCACGATAATGTAATTTTTAGTGAAAATAGGATGTAAAATTTTCTAATGTTTTTGTAGTATTTATTTAATGTTTTTTGTTTTAATTGTAGTAAGTATTTTATTTAATTATTATAGACAATGAACTTCAATCGAAAAAACGCGCGCATTTTAAAATGGCGACCATAAACCACAAAGAAATAACAATTTTTATTTGAAAGAACATACATGTTTTGTTATTAAATAAATCGTTTTTACACGTTAAAATGGCCGAAATTGCATGAAATAAGTAAGTCAGACACTAATTTACCTATACTTAATTGAACGAACGTAATAACCTAACATGAATTTTTTCGTATTCAAAATTTGATTTGCGAACAAAGAGGTTGAACAAAAAGGTTATAGCTACATTACAGCACTAGTGTGTAATGGTAATCAAAATGACACAGTTTGGTAACAGGTGCCATTATGTACCTAAGTGTAGTGCAATAAGAGCCACTTTTTTGAGCAAGTGTATTGAAAAACATTCTTATAAAACAAGTGTTATAAAACGCCTGTTAAAAAACATTAGCAAGCTATTGCTTGCTGATGCTATTGCTACTGCTACTTGCTAATACTGTTTTTTAACAGGCGTTATAATAACTATGTATCAAAGTTAAACTTTAGAACTAAAAGCGTAGCTAATAATTGATTTACATCAAAATAATTTTATAAAGGTTTTTTTTATTATCTATGGTTAGAATATTTGTTGTTATTATAGCTTGAGAGAGTAAACTATTTAAATTTAATATAAGGATATAATTAGGCATCTAAAATTTGACCAAGGACATACTATTAATAAATTACCCAAATCACAAGTGTGCAAGAATTTTTCCAACTAACTATTGTTTCAAGAAAAAGCAAAATAATAATTGTGAGCAATAACTGTGCTGTTTTCGGAAACAGTTTACCATTTTTTTCAATAGATTCGAAGTGAAGATATAATGGATAAGATCTTTAGGGCATGTTTTTTAGGGTTCCGTACCCAAAGTTTAAAAACAGGGCCCTATTGCTATCACTCCACTGTCCTTTTGTTTGTCACCAAGCTTTATCTCATGAACAATTGATGAAATAAATATACAGTGATAGCTTGACAGTTAAAATTTTCACAGATGGATGTAATTTTAGTGTCGCTGTAACAACAGATACTGAAAACATAATTAATTAAATATTTAAATGAAGTTCCCATACAATAAACATTATTTTTTTGTCGTTTTTGCTATGGAGGATACGAAACTCTTCGTTTGCGAATCCGACTGGCACTTGACCGGTTTCTTGTTAAATTACGTTGTACCAAACTAGAAATTATTTCTCTATCGTTGGAGCGTTCACAAAAATGTGAGTCGTCGACGGCGCGTTCTGTTCCCGCGCGCCTCAAGGAGCTGTCAGCACACCGAAGAGGCCCAGCCTGCTAACTGCAGGCAGGCAGGGTCGAAGCCTACTGGGGTCATGGGTTAACTTCCGAAAGGAATACCCGGCCCCGGCATGATAGGCTACGAAGGAACGGGGTAGGTTTTTAGTCAGTAAGAGTCTGACACTACTTGCCGCTCCGCCCAAGGGCGGGATTGGTCATTGGATGACCTTACCTACCATAAAAAAACTCATTTATGTTATTGCAACTATCTCAAAAGTAATTCTGCATAAAATAATAATGAAAAAAAAAACACGTCTTTAAGATCTTATCTTTTCCATTATACCTTTACTTCGAGTCTTCTGTTCTCAAACAAAGAAAAGCCAAGAAATACCGCTGAGACCCACCGTGCGAATTCCAAAAATTGGTATGCAATTGTTACGTAAACAGGAAAAACTGATGACAAAAGTTGTGAACATAGGGACTTATGTGAGCGAAAACGTACGGAAAGGCAAGGGACTTTCACGATAACTTTCATATAAATTAAATTCCTGGCAATTTATTTCAACGTTGGATGGATCCATGGATCCGATAACTGAAATACTTCAAGATGTTTAATTAAACTTTCAGCTGCGTGTTTCTTTACCCAAAATAGGCCAAGAAGACGTCCTTGAATGTGCCCTTTAAGATTTAATGGATGACAATGATAATATTGCCCGAAAAGTAATTTGTTAGTTACTTCGACCTTTGCTGAAGTTTTCGTCTCTGACTTGCCGCGTGATTAGTGTCAAACTATACAAACGCTTTGCAGAGGCACGGAAATCATTTCGCTATTCTGTAAAATCTGAAGTGATTGTAATTAATAAATTTATCGCTGTCAATTAGTACAATGCACACGTTTAAAAAAATCTCACGAAAAAAAAATCACAGTGGCTCTAAAAGTGACAAAAAAGCGCAATCATATGCAGCGAAAACCAAAACAAATAATTGTATACGGTTTCTCGCAGCCGGCTAAAGTTGTCGAGACTTTGGTACTCTAAATTATTATTATTTACCAGTTCATCATGTTAATTTTTGTTGTCGCACCAATCTATATTTGGTAACTTTGAAGTATGTCAATATACTACGCTGCTAAAAATAATCTTATTTCTACTGTCTTGTGCCTCAAACCAAAGTGAGCTGCTAATTAAATAATAACTGGATTGTCTTGTCGCTTTATGTTGCTATAAAGTGTAGTAGCAGTAAAAACTTGCTGATGTATTTCTTTCTTTTTTAAAATTAAACTTTTAATCTCTAAAATTTCATAATTATTTATCAATTCGTCATGAGCGTCGCCATTTAGGATTAATTTGATAATTATCTTGTCACTTCTATCTATATCCAAGCCAGGATGGGAAAGGCGATATGTTGCCAGTACTTACCCAAACCATGGTCATATTTTTTTTTTTTTTTAAAGTGGAAAATTCATCCAATGACGTCTCCATGCCCTTGGGCGGGGCGGGAAATAGTGTCAGACTTTTACTGAGTAAAAACCCACTCCAGTTCTTTCTTTGCCTTCGTTCCATGGTCCCGGGGTACACTTTCAAATTACCCATGGCCCCAGTAGGCTTCGACCCTGCTGAGCCCCTATGGTTTGCTGACAGCTCCTTGAGGCGTACGTGGAACGTTACACGTCATCGACGACTTGGGCCCAGTCCGGTCGGACGGCGAGCTACCCATTGCTCGCCGTCCGCAAGCCCGCACCTACGTTGCCTGGAAATTGGAATCGGAATCCTTGCGGTGGCTGGGGCATGAGGGCCATTGCCTCGCACGTGCGGCTTCCTCTTTTGTAAGCATTACTGCTTCGCAGAAGGAGGCGACCGCCTGCCAGTCCTCCGCGCTTGGGACCATGGCCTGTACCAAGGCCCAACCCAAAGCATGGTCTAAATAACCCGTTTCATCAATAGTTGCCTGCTACAAGCGTTAATAAGGAGGCGAAACTTCTGTGTAATCGCGGGGTATCAGTACGTAACTTGGTTGAAGTTGGTAACCTAATATTCTGGCAACGGTTAACATCAATCAACCTCGACGTTCGTTGTTGCAGTTAGGTTGATGTGGAAGGAAATTTCAAATCTGTCCAGACTTGAATGTATAATCCGAATTCATTTGAATTCATCGCCATCAACTGAAGTATCGAATTTACTGTGTATTTTAAGTGACCGCCTTCTCCTTGCGTCGTTTGTCCTTAATGCTGAAGGTCGTGACCTTGACTAATAACTTTGCTGTGAATGAAAATATATTTCGCCATGTCATATCTTCAGATACATGTTGTTTCTAGTGTGGAGCAAATTTTATCTGATCAACGAAACAGGCTCTTGTCTCTGTGCCTTTTTGCATCAATAATAGAATGTACCAAAATTCCGCCTCTCCTTCAAAATTTTGTAAATATGGATAAATTACTCATTGATTTCCTGTTAGATACTGTTTTTTTTTTTTAAGACAAGGAAAACCAATGCCCAGCAGAGAAGACGGGCTGTGTATGGTACAAATACAAAAACTTTATTTTGTACCAAAACGTTTTACATTGGAGTCTCCTTTTAAGCAAATAACGCCTGAATTAGGCGACTCTCCTCTCCACAGCAATATAAAAATAAATGCTAATGATAAAGATTAAAAAAAATATATTTCTTTTCTTTTTTACTATTTTTTTTTTCAGCGTCTTAGATTGCGATGTCTCTGTCAATGCAATAACCTAAGTTTGAGTTACGAACTGCACTCAATATTTAGAAAGAGCGCCGTTGGCATCCGCTGGCTACCAAAAACTAAGATACGGTCGATATGGCGATGCTAGAGACAACTCTGTCTAGCAATAAACGTCTTTCGAATTAATAATCCATACCATTTGTACGCTGAACCGCACATAATAACACTTAATTGCATTTAGCCAAATCATCACTTTGCGCGTCTACGCCAAACGATCAATATTATTAATTAAGAAAATCAGTACGTGATCAGATCGCCTAAAGTGCCGTCGCGCGTGCTCCCTCGCTCCTTTAATTAACATATATTATTTATAGACTTTTTAAAAAATACAGTTTTTAGTAAGCATTCTAATCATCCGATGACAGAATATCCCGCCCTTAGGCGGAGCGGGAATTAGTGTCAGACTCTTACTTACTAAAAAGCTATCCTAATCCCTATCCTTCGTTGCCTATCGAACCGAGGCCGAGCCATCCTTTCAGAAACCAACCCATGACCCCAATAGGCTTTGACCCGGCCTGCCTGCAGCTAGCAGGCTGGGCCTCAACGGGTTGCTGACAGCTCCTTGAGGCGCGCGCTTGCTACATGGGTTGACCATGTCCTATATTAGGGCATAGGACATTCATAAATACTTTTGCATTATAATTATACTAATTTCAGAAGATTTTAATACCTAAATTTTTCTATTGGAGCATAAAAATTAACTAGATATTTCAAAAACTGCCCTTATGTCCTTTATATTCCTACGACCCGATTTTCACCGCCACAACGCTAATGCAGAGTAAAATTACAATATCAAATTATAGGCTATGTATCAAATTGATATTAAAAGGTATGATGGGGGTAATACATTGATATTAGATTTCAATTTCACCGGACACATGCCCTTTGTGCTCGAAAACTGACTGACTAATTGAACTATTGAGGGTACTCAGTTATACCTTGGTAATGGTGATTTAGTGCTTTTGGGGTGCCGAAAATTGTGCAGAAATGTCTTGACGATTCTATTGTATGAGTTGAAGTAAAGATGATTGAGTATGACTTTATTTTAAAGATCTTTGTCGTTATTACTTAAATTAATTGTATAGAGAATGGCTTTGTTCATTTTGGCATTGAAAAAAATAGAAAGTATTAACGTTTAAAAAATATACTCTACGATGTAGTATCCTATTCAATCTTTAAAGTTTTAACATTTATTTTTCTTTCAAGGTTATAACTTTAACCCTTCGTTAAGTTGTCATACTGTTATATATTTAGTCTTTTTTAGGGTTCTGTACCTCAAAAGGAAAAAGCGGAACCCTTATAGGATCACTTTGTTGTCCATCTGTCGGTCTGTCTGTCAATACACTTTATCTTGGGAACGCGTGGAGGTATCGAAATGAAATTAAAACCATACATTAAAGTTTGCGGTCCCTTGAAATTGTGAAAAAAACAAATATTTGACTTCACGACAAAAAAGATACGGCCGTTTATGCAGGAAGATATAAATAATTTAATAAAAACATAAATTTCGACACGAACCAAAATATAAAGGGTACTTCCCGTTGACCTAAAATCCTGAAATTTGGCGTGAAGCAAGATCTCATAGCACAAGTCTCAACTGTAAATTTGTTGTTACATCACAAAAAAAAAATACATATCAGAAATTCAATTCAAAATTTGATTACCGCTGTTCTTAAAACGGTGAAGGAAAACATTGTTCAAAATTCGAAGACATGTGACATCCACCAACGCACCAGGCCCGTGTGGTGGATTACGGGCCATTCCCTCTCTTAGAGAGGAGGCCTGTGTCCCAGCAGTGGGAACATTAAAAGACTGATGATGATGATGACTAAGAAAAATCTGTTTATATTCAATTTGGGAATTGAACTGTTTTCGAAGGTATTTTTTTTTTTAAATTATGTTCGGTAAAATCATCCCATGACAAATCCAGCCCTTGGGTGGAGCGGGAAGTAGTGTCAGACTCTTACTGACTAAAAACCTACCCCGTTCCTTTGTTGCCTATAGTGCCGGGGCTGAGCCTTCCTCTCAGAAAACGGCCCTTGACCCTAGCAGGCTTCGACCCTGTCTGCCTGCAGTTAGCAGGCTGGGCCTCTTCGGTGTGCTGACAGCTCCTTGAGGCGCGCGGGAACAGAACGCGCCGTCGACGGCTTGGGCTCGGTCCGGTCGGTTACCGGACGATCGGACAGCGTGTTACCCATTGCACGCCGTCCGCAAGCCCGCGCCTACGGTGGCCGGAAATCGGAATCCCGGCGGCGGCTGGGGCGAGCGCCCCGTTGCCTCTGCCTGATGCGGTCGGCCTCCTCCTTCTGCGAAGCAGTAATGCTAGCAACTTACTGCTTCGCAGAAGGAGGTGACCACCTGCCCTCCCTCCTCGCTACGGACCATGGCCTGAACCAAGGCCCGGCGAGAGAGATCGCTGCCGCCGATCGCCACCACGAGGACACGGCGATGCTCCGCCCAGGCGGGGCACTCCTCTACAGTGTGCTCCACCGTGTCCTCCAGGTGTTCCGCACAGTGGCGACACCCGGGCGAATCCTCCGCACGAATCCGGAATAGGTACTTAGCGAACTTTCCGTGTTCGGTAAGCACCTGCGTCGTGCAGAAGTTGAGAGCATCGTGAGGTTTTAACCACGCCTCAAGGATGGGTCGTATCGCCCCGATTGTGGCGCGCCCCGAACGAGGTTGCGATAGTCGCTGACGCCATTTCGCCATGAGATCCCGCCGGAGCTCTGTCCACCATGCCTCGACTTGTCGTGGCAGCGGAATTTCGCCCCGACGTTGCATCTCCATGCGCTTGTCGTGCATGTGTGCAAGGACTGTTGCCTCCAGATCCCATGGCGGTTGGCCAGCAAGGAGGGTCGCCACCTCGCGGGAATCGTTCGGTACCCTCGCACCATGCGTATTGCCATGACCCTCTGGCACGGATTCAGCTGGGCCCTCGGTTGCCGGTGCCCACACCGGAGCCTCGTAGAGGGCCATGGACCGAACGATTCCCGCGTAGAGCTTCCGGCAGGAGGCGTCTGGTCCCCTGAGGTTGGACAGGAGCCGCCCGAGAGCAGCCCCAGTCCTATTCAGCTTGGGAGCCAGACGTCGAAAGTGCTCCTTGAAGTTCCACCAGCTGACGAGGACGAGTCCCAGGTACTTCATCGTCGACCCGACGCTGATGTGAATCCCTCCTACCGTTAGCTTTCATAGGTAGTTTGTACAAAACCATCATTGCGCGAGTCCGAATCGCACTTGCCTAGTGCCTAACTTCTGTAGTTAATTCACCACAACAACAATAGCAGTGGGTAATACTTGCTGATACAAATTCAGATTTTAATTTATAAAACAACCGTATACCCCAGACGTCGATTGCAAAACATGAACCCATATTTGCTTCCGTAATGAACAATTTTCTGTGCATATTACCATAAACACGATTGGCAGCGGATTGCTGGTTGATGTGTTATGTTATTAGTTTGCAAGCAGTTGCTATTGTCCATCTCATTGATAATGGCTTAGTTGGTTTCACCACTGAATCCAGGAATTAGTAGCTTAATTATACTGTTTGAATGTATTCAGCTGTGGGTTATTTCAAAACATGAAATAGACTGTGAATTTGGTGGTGGTTCGAGGAATTGACAATTTGTTGAAAGCGGCTCATAGTCTATGGTTTGGTTTATGCTCCGTTATGTTTTAAATAGCGTGCATTTTTCTCGTAATACAAATCTTCAGCTAAGCCTTTGTCACAGTTTAGTTAAATACCCAGCCTTTGCTTAATTAAATCAAGCTAATGAATGCATGCACGCCAAAGGTGAAAGTTTGGTTTTACGTGTTGTTTGTTACTCCTTCACGCTTACACGACTCACTTTATACGAGTAGATCATGTGCTAGAATAGCGAAGAAAATACGTTTTATGTCAAGACTATGTTCCGTTTGGATTTTTTTTTCGGTGGGTAAAAATCATCCAGTGATATCTCCCGCCCTTAGGCGGAGCGGGAGATAGTGTCAGACTTTTACTGACAAAAACCCCCACCTGTTTCATCGTTGCCTTTCATACCCCCAGTAGGCTGCGACCCTGCTGCACCCCTACGGTTTATTTATTTATTTTTAAGAAAGCTTACAGAAAGGTTATCTACAGGTTTGCTGACATCTCCTTGAAACGCGCATAGAACGGTACGCGCCGTCGACGACTTGGGCCTGATATGGACGGTTTTCGGACGATCGGACGGCTAGCTAGGGAGCAGGCCTATATTCAGCAGTGTGGCTGTTGGAACTATCGTGTATTTATATCGCCAGGTCTGTCATCATCTCCCAAGCCTTTTCTCAACTAGCTTCAGATCGGCTTTCAGTCTAGACGCGGCTGA
The DNA here is from genome assembly GCA_958295575.1 of Leucania comma. NCBI lineage: Eukaryota > Metazoa > Arthropoda > Insecta > Lepidoptera > Noctuidae > Leucania > Leucania comma. Next base: position 4,573,244 of record OY282475.1, read on the forward strand.
AAACCCGAATTTTACATGAAGTGACTGCCTATCAGACTTCCACAACCCAGTTACTGAGTAACACGTTAGTTTTTGGATAGAAAAATAGACTTTCAGGCGTCTTATAAACTGTAACGACTATCAAAATCTACGAATTATGACTGGCCTGTTGGTATAGCGGTTAGTGGCCCTGACTGCTATGGAGATCGTGGGTTCGATTCCCACCCACAAATGTTTGTGTGATGAGCACGATCATTTGTTCTGTGGCTGGGTGTTATTTATCTATAGCATGTATGCATTTAGAAATATATAAGTATATTTATCAGCTGTCTGGTACCCCTAACACAAGCTCTGCTTAGCTTGGAACTAGACGGTGTTGTGTGATACTTGTGGAATATTATTATATTAATTTCGAAGACATGTGACATCCACCAACCCGCACTGGGCGAGCGTGGTGGATTATGGCCCATTCCCTCTCCTAGAGAGGAGGCCTGAATCCCAGCAGTGGGAACAGTATAAGGCTGATGCTATGTTATGCTATATTGATGTCGTATTAAAATAATGGTAATCTATTCCAAAATTATCCTTTGTTTAGTTCACTGATTGCGACCACAAGGTAAAATCTCAATAATCCTATCCTTACTGGGAGCCAGGCAACGTAATGAAAACCACTCTGCTGAATATAAAGCAGCTTGATTCATGTTTAAACTTTTTGTAAAACCTGAAATTGTAAAATGATCTAATATTTTTAGATACTTTAACTGGGATCACGGAAAAGATGGGTCGAAGGAAACCTTTACATTTTTAAAAAAGCATTACCTTTTAAAACGGTTTTTTTTTTTTACTTTACGTTTTTTTACAATTACTTTGGAAATTATAAATAACCTTTCTCACTCTAGGTTGAGAGAGAGTGTCCCCGTAGGCGCGGGTTTGCGAACGACGAGCAATGGGTAGTCTAAATCGTGAGGCGACTTTTTTTAACATTGACTAAGGTTACCTCTAGTTACTGTTGAAAAATGTCAAACTACTGAAGAAACTTGAGCTTACTGACTAAAACCCACGCATGTTCCGTTGCCCTTTGCATTTCAAGAGTTTCAGCTCGCCGTCTGGCCGTCTGAAAACCGTCTGGACCGAGTTCGAGTCGTCAACGGTGCGTAGTGTTCCACGCGAGCCACAAAGGAATATCAGCAAAACCGTAAGGATCCAGTAGAACCGATACCTACTAGGGCCATGGCAGGACTTCTGAAAAGGTAACTCGTGGTCCTTAAACGTAAAAGAGTAACTGAGGGATAATAGATGTGGTTTTAGTCATTAAAAGTCTATGACACCTTCTGATCCACCCTAAAACGAAAGAAGTTATTGGATGAGTTTTCACCTCGCCTTCTTGCGCTTCAAAAAAGTCGCCGTACCTCTGGACCACAACTAAAAGAACCAGAGGAGTGGCAGGTGGTCGCCTCCTTTTGTGAAGCAGTACTTAATAGCAAAGGAGGAGGCCGAACGCGTGAGGCAACGCTCTCACGCCCCAGCCGCTGCCGGGATTCTGGCCACCGTAGGCGCGAGATTGCGCAATAGGCCTGCCCCCTAGCTCGCTGTCCGACCGTCCGGTAACCATCCGGACCGAGCTCAAGTCGCCGATAGCGCACCTCAAGGATTTGTTAGCAAACCGTAGGGGCCTAGCAAGGGTCGAAGCCTACTGGGGCCGTGGGTAATGTGAAAGTGAATCCCGGGGCCCTGGAACGAATGCAAACTAGGAACAGGAGTGGGTGTGGGTGGGGAGGAGTCTTAGCCAGTAAAAGCGGAGATGTCATTGGATAATTTTCCGACCGAAAAAAAAAATGAAAGAACAAGGATATTCCGACTAAAAACCGTTGAAGTTCCTTAAGTTGCTCATAGCATTCCAGGACTGGATGACCTGTGCTCCTGAAAATCATATTATGGCATTGGTTAGAACTTTCAACTTAAAACTTTAAAACCGTGATAGCTCAAGACGGTAGGGTGTCCTATTAGAAGTTTGTAATGTGGTGTAACAGTAACGGTCCGTAAAACCCAGTTTATATTAGTTCCTTGAACGGATCGTTTGAGGTGAGTGCACATTATGGAGAATTGCCATTTATTTTTATACTTTGTTGTGCATTGTTTGTCAGTAAAATTGTCGTAAAAATGTAATAACGTAAGCTTTATTTGTAACTCTAATAATGTATTTTGGTAATGGGCGAGTGGTTTGAAATAAAAAGTGTTTGAAAAAAATCTGTCTGTGTAAATCATTAAGTCATGTCACTCACAGAGCGTATTTTAAGTATTTTTTGAAGTTTGTACAAAGAATCCACTTATTAATTTAAGCTAAGAGGTTAATTAAAATGTAGTCTAGCAAATCGCCTAAAATAAATTTCAATTACGCTTTAAGTTAGTGTAGCAAAGGCCGTACTCGAGATTTCAATTTAAAAAATCTCATTTATAATTTGCATAATTGATTTCGTTTCTTCTTTAGCATCAATAATAAAACAGTTCTGCGTAATAACCACGTAAACACAACTTATCGAAGAGAATATATTCCAAAAACGACAAGAATGCTGAATTGCTCACAAAACTCGTAGACATTTGCTTATCGGAAACGAATAGAATTTTATCCTCTTTCCCTCCATTATAATAAAGAGTACGGTGTCTTTTGTTTATATAATGGACGTGAATGGCCCGTGATGGCTGGCAAATATACTTGAGTGGTTCGATGATTGAGGCATAAGCGGATATTGCACGTGTTTGCAATTTATCATTTGAAGCTCAAGACGAAAATGTTATCCTTTGTATCCAAGTAGACGTACTTATAAGGTTTGATTTTAGAGACAGGATCTCCACCGTATCAGTCAAAAGACGTTCATTGTTGGACATGGCTTCCTCCCAGTGTCGCCACATTGCCTAATTCTGAGCGTCTCGCATGCAGTAGACTCATGGAGGTATACTTATAACGTAAGAAATTGCCGGTTTTTAAAACGAGTTGCTTTGAAGTTTTATCTATATCTTTGGATTGACTTAGAATTATAAGTACAAATAAACTTTAAATTAGAGGTAATTAAGTAATTCTTTTTCTGAAATTAGGTATTTATTGATTTCTTTGTGTTTTGTATCCTGTAATATCGCTGAAAGCTAATAAAAAAAAAACATTTTTCCAACGTAGAAAATATGCATTTCAGAGAATCCGAAATAGCAATTTCATAGGTAAAAACCTCTTATATACTTTTTAAGAGCTAATATTTTACAGAGGAAAGATTTGTGTTTAAATTTTGATTCTTTTACCAGTAAAATTAGAGAGCACATAAAGCTGTTAGTCCCCATTCTCATTTGTAGATCTTTAATCTAGTCATTTTTAACCAGTCACTGTTATCTCAGCATAGTATAAAACATAGTCATTTATTTATTATTAATTCATATTATTGCGTATGTTTGTTTATGCGAAAATTCCTACAAAAACTAAATAACAGATTTTTTTACTAACAGAAAAAAAATAACCAAATAAGCTTTAAGTATATTTATCAGTACAAGATGCCGACCTAAGTAGGAATCTCATTCAAAGAACAGTATGTGAGTGTTATGTAGATTACGAGCAATAAACAAACTATTCTAGACCACGCAATTGATCCGTTATGTATCCATTATTAGGCTATAGGTATTTAATTCTCAATGACCCGTGAGACAATTTAATTCTCAATGACCCGTGAGACCATTCCTTGAGCAGTGTTGTCCACGGGGCTGCCAATAGAGAAAAAGGGGCCACGTCCATACGTTTGGAACTTTTATCTGCTATACTCGCGCGAACTTCAGCCCAGACTCTGTTAACTGCTTTTGTCTCGTTTTCAAATTAGCTGCCGTACTGATAATATTACCGACATATATAATTTGCACCCTTCCAAAGCCAGAGCGAATCACTAGTTTTTAATAACCATAAAAGATAAAATATGGCAAAATTCACCTTAGTGTACATCAGGTATTGAACCTAAGACAAGGTGCTTAACATGTGAGTGGATAAAATACTTTGTTGCTGTCAATATAATGTCTAACTCTAAAGGCAACAAAACCTCTTGCCTTAATATCGCTAAAAGCTGCTCTTGTATCGTAAAAGTAAATGTGAACGTAGGTACCAATAGCAAGATACATTGTCACCATCTTAAATGCACTAAACTTTGCAAACATTACTCGGAAACATTGGTATTTTATGATCTATCTTTACCTATTCCATCGGTCGGTTTTAGTGTGGTGTAAATTCATCCTAAACCAGTAACAGATGGTATGGGCATTGGGTATATCACGTGAGAACGCTCTGATAAACAAAACAGTAAAGGCATGCTACAATCTGTAAGTAGTGACTGGACCGGCACCATAGCTACCTCACCTTCCGCCTGATGCAGGTCTTTACAAAACATTGCCAGTTCATATTCATGGCGAGAGAGAGTGGGAAATGGTCACCTCGTTCTATGAAACAGTAATACTAGCGATGAAGATGGTTTTACAACAACGAGAAATGGATATCCTTATGCCCCAGCTACTGTCACAGAAGACACCCGGGGCATCATAAATTGTGGGGCAATGCGCGGCCACCATTGTTAATTCAGAAAACATTTGATGATTTCTCACCTGAAAAAAAAAATGTTGGAGTATGCCACGAGTACTTACAGATCAAAAAATTTACAATATTTAAAACCGGTTCAAAAAAGCGTATAAGATCAGGAAGGGGACTGACCTGAAAACAACGACAAAATTTGCTGTCAAGCTAGCACAGGCATAGACTTTTCTGTAGAATAAAGACGAAGAAAGACCCAAACAAAGGCATAAGGCCGGTCATACAGAGGTACAAATTCAAATTGAAATTCAATTTTTTATTTACTTTACCTATGCCTAATTCGGCACTTATAAAACGTTAGAAATTAGTGCTCAGGGTGTCCAAATAACTTTCATGTCAAAGCTTCATCAAAGACAATTACTTCAACATTTAAATTTAATATTCATATTAAGATTATGAATTACGAGTATAATGCTTAGATACTACAACTTGCTAATTGAGATCAAGCGTTTCGAACTAATTCATACGAAGACCTCTTTGAGTGATCCTTCGTCTTATATCTAATTAACCTTAACGACTGTGATACCTAAGAGATACCCTCTATGACCTTTTAGTTTACAACAAACAAACCTCTAATGACATCAACCAAGGTATCTAATTCAAACTATAAAGTGAAATTTCCTATGTCTGGATTGAACTCTAAAATCGGATCTCTCAAGCCCTATGTAAGCGATTAAAATCTTTGTAATTAAGTGCTGTAAAGGTTATTATCCCGTGAATATTTTAATGAGTTGTAACTTTATAAGTTCTTATCTAGATTTTATCAGGTCCAAAAGTTAGTCGTCCTACAGCTTTGAAGTGAAAAGTGTTTCTTGCAGTAAAATTGTTTTAATTTGTTCAAAGTGGGTCCTTAAGATAGTTCATCGGGGACAGTTGTGTTCTAGCTCACAAACGCTGTGGTTTTGCTTACCAAGAGGTAAAACTTGATCTGGTTATAACCAATTGATACATCAGAAACAAAGAAAAGGAATAAGTCCATTCTTTAAACTTTTACCCAATCCAATTTTGCGGACCCAAAAGCAATTAAATTCAGACCCCTGTTGTCGATGACCCGTAGACTGTTGATTTGCGTGAATAATTTATATTGAAGGGCTGGTACTGGTGAAAATGTGGCTAGATATAAAAGAAATATAGATAATAATAAATAAAGAGATATAGAGCAGTGGTGGCCGAGTGGTAACGGCCCCAACTTGCGAGTTGTAGGTCGCGGTTTCAAACCCAGGCGCATTACTTTGTGTAATTTATTTCATCACCACTGAAAAAAAAGAAAGAAAGAAAAACAGAAAAACAACAACAGGAAAACATCGTGAAGAAACCGGCATGTCCTAGAACCAAAAAATCGAAGACATGTGACATTCACCAACCCGCACTGGGCCCGCTTAGTGGATTACAGCCCATTCCCTCTCTTAGAGAGGAGGCCTGTGTCCCAACAGTAGGAACATTAAAAAGGCTGATGATGATGACGATAAAAGAAATATAAATAAAAATGTATATAAAAAAGAATAATAACAATATAAAATAATGTTGTTGTTTTGTTTAACATAATATAGAATATATCTATGTCTTGATAAAAAATTAAAAAAGAAAAACTGAATAAATTAGCGTGTATTTTTAAAAGTATGCGAAGAGAGTATACAGAGTAATAAAACACTTCACATATCATGGTTGAAAAGTGAGGATTTTCGACCAAACGAATGTTTTTTTTTTATTTCAGTTACGGCCCTATAGTTGATTTTGGGCTGTTGTATAATGTTCTAATCGCGCAGAGAACTCTAACACAGCGATATAGGATTATTGTAATTTTGTAGTTACATGGCGGTATAGATGTAGCTACATGTTCAATCGTCCGACTTGTTTTTTTTTTTATTTTTATTTATTAGCCTGTTCTTTTCCACTCCTGGGCAAAGGCCTCCCTCCACACCTTCCACCTCTCGCGGGCCTGCGCTTCCTCTTGCCAGTTCTGGACGAATCAGTCTAGCTCATCGCGCCATCTCCTTCGCGGTCTGCCGCGACCCCGTCGCACTGTCTTAGGGCACCAACTTTGTGCTATTTTTGCCCACAGTTTGTCGGGCATGCGGCAAACGTGTCCTGCCCAGTCCCATTTCAGTTGGGCTGCCTTTTGAGCCACAACAGCTATTTTGGTTTTGGAGCTCAGCGTAGTGTTTCGAACTCGATCCGTTAATTTAACACCAAGTATACTGCGCTCCATTGCTCGTTGTCAAACCCGATTTGTTTAAGAGAGAAAAACAGTTATGACAAATGATATTTATTTTTCAAATTGGTTTTTTAAAAACACTTTTACACGTCAATTACTATATAGAACAACATAGGTGGTCCGTCCCCAATCGCCTATTATCAACGTCAAGCTTGGATTAAAAGCCTATTGCTTCAACTAAAGCAATCCAACACGTTGTTTGATGAAGAGGCAACGCGAAAAAAAAGAGATAACGCCTAAAACTCTGTAGGCATTCAGTGATTCCGTTATTTACTCGAATATTTTACAAAATTTGTTCAAGAAAATGTGTTTTTTTTTTTAAACCCTAAGTTTTAGCGAAAAATTGTTTTTATTTATAATTTCGATTAAATGTGAAAGGCTTTTTTTATATAATATGAGTACAAAATATAATATGGTGGAGGGCAAAATTCACGTATAATATGGTGGAGGGCAAAATTCACGTAAAATAGCAGATTTTCAGAGGTACTGATTAGTTTTACTCAAAATTTATATTTTAATTTCTATAGAAGCCTATATAATATTTACAAGATATCTGTGTATTCAAAATATCTGAAGAAAGATGTATATTAACATCATAATCACGTAAGAGCGGTTGTATGAAAATGTACCTCGGATTGACCGCTCTTTGGGTTTATCAATCTGAATTATATATCTGTCCAGAAAAACTGAGAATAATTTATTAATCCTTAGGTAAATCAAAATACACATAATATTTACTGCTAGACTGCATACCTGGAATGCAAAAACGAACTGAAGGAACACAGCTGATAGTTTTTATTCAGTAATAATTAACCCTTTTTATAATCGAGTAAAAATTTAACTCTACTTCTTGCTCAACCCAGACAGTTAGAGAAGTTATGTAGTTATTTATTTGATGATTATTTTAATAAAATTGTTTTGTGTGCATGTGTGTAAAATAAACGAGATTTCTTTCTTTCTTTCACGTTGACCGATCCTGTCTTTCTTATCTAGCAGACTCTTTCGAACACCAACAGTTTATCAATCCATTTTATCGGTATCGCAAGGCGACACTAAAAGCTAGCGACTTTGAGCGAACAAAAAAGAAGCTAGCATCACTCTCCGCAAATCAAGATTATTCGAATAATAATCTGTCCTTCTTTTATTAAACACAATATGAATAAAAACCACAGATAAAAGAAAAGACTGTGATAAAAACCGTATATCAAAAGATTTGTAATTTACATTATCTTGTAGTTTGTGAAAACTTCATAAAAATCCACTCAATGGTCTTTGCCTTATCTTCACTTTTTTGACTGTGTTAGACATATCTTTGAAAATAAATCACACCAAATTTTATGAAAAAAAAAAGAAAATATTCGTATGCTAAATTATTAGGCATATAGTCTAGTTTTATATCTACCTATTTTTTTCAAAACATACGGACCAGAACTTTTAGCCATGGTGTTGGATTTAAAATCATCAAACATCATATATTTGTCGGATCCGGCATTGTTGACAGCAAAACAAGGCACGCCTCGTCTAGTGGCGACTAGAAGAACTAGAGATGGCGCACTTGACAGAGTCACGTTACGTCACAACGCGTTTCCGTTTCGCAACGGACTTAGGGAGGGGGAACCCACCGAGTACAGCGGACACTCTCAGCCAGGCCGTCGCACATTGAAGACGCGTTGAAACTGTTCGATTTTTTGTTTATACTTACCTGATAAGAGTGCACAGTATTGCCGCTATTAGAAGTAAACCAATTCAGTTCTTAGCCATTTTTATTCATTGCACGATACTCACGTAGGCCCACCTGGTAAATGATCATAGCGCGAACCATCCTGAACGAGCCGACATATTGAAATTGGAACGATACAGAAAAGATTAGCATGGCCCCTGCGCCCAACACCAGTTCTATTAAAAAAATGTAAATATTCTTATAATAAGTTATTAGGCAAATAGTCTAGTTTAACACGTTTTTTTTTTTTTCAAAAAATACCGTCCAACCGTTTAGCCGTGATATAAAAATCATCAAAAATCATATATCTCCCCCTTAACGTCAATTTTCCATATGAAACTTCTGTTTTAGATTTGTATTGTGCCTCTGATTTGGAACGGACGTATAGTTAATTATTGAGTGAAGGTAAATGGAGTGTGATGAAACAGATTACAGTACGTTAATATGACGTCAGGTAAGGGTTTCCTGTCTGTGTAGTTCATTGACCTTCGTTTCGGCCTCTTACTGTCACTGAATAACGAATATCAAGGTTGTAGGTATTTTTAATATCGTGTGGATTTCTCCATTTGCTTTTCGGGATTGCTCCACATAATATAATATAATAATATCACACACAATATCACACAACGTCGTCTAGTCCCAAGCTAAGCAAAGCTTGTGTTATGGGTACTAGAAAACTGATAAACATACTTATATGTTTCTAAATACATACATATTATAGATAAATTACACCCAGACACAGCACAAATGATCGTGCTCATCACACAAACATTTGTCCTGGGTGGGAATCGAACCCACGACCTCCGGCATAGCAGTCAGGGCCACTAACCACTAGACCAACAGGCCAGTCGAAATGCGTAACTCCCGCAAAATGTCCTTTTCGTACAAGTATTTAATGTACGTGGAACACGCATGCGGGACGCGGGGCATGATCCCGAACAGTAGCTCCGTATGCGGAGAAATCAATTTAATTCAAGCAAACCGAAAATAATTATCATGCAGCAGCGCAATTACCACTCATTGTTGAAGAAAATTACCGCTCATTGTTGAAGAAACTAAAATCCTGCTTCTTATGTTTAATTACAACTTATGTTAGTCAAGTCTTGATGTAAATTCTTAGTGTTGTGTCCTCTAGTTCAGTACAGCACGGTGAATAATGAGAAAACTTTTACTGCATTATACGGCAACCACTATGGTAACTAGAACTAAATGTGCTTTAAGATGGAAACTGGGTCTGTTGTATGCTTATTTACTTATAAATACCACACTTTGTCTTAATGGAAAAAAGCTCTTTTTATACATCTAAATTGGCGGTATAAATGATGACATAATTAATAGTCGTCGACGGCGCGTTCTGTTCCGCGCGCACCTCAAGGAGTTGATAACTTTGACAGTATAAGGGAACACGTTTTTTTTTAGTCGAGGAAATAATCCAATAACATCTCTGGAAGACTTTGCACTATCGCCGCCCAAGGATTTTGTGGGAGATAGTGTCAGAATATACTGACTAAAAACCCACCCCGTTCCTTCGTTGCTTTCATACCAGGGCCGAGCCTTCCTTTCAGAAGCAGACCCTTGGCCCCAGTAGGCTTCGTCCCTGCTGGGCCACTACAGTTTGCTAACAACTCCTTGAGGCACGCGGGAACAGTACGCGCCGTCGCCATTCTTTAAGGTAGCAGTCTATCTCGTCTTGCCTTCTCCTTTCTGGTCATATTACGTCGACTATTCCTGTTGTTAGAGATCTTGTCAGCGGCTACCTTCACCCAAATCTATTGTGACATACGGAAGATATGACTTTACAGTTCCGTTTTAGTTTAGCAGCTGGGTGGCCGATTAAACAATCAAATAAAATACTTCTTTAGAAAATATAGTATTTATGTGACTCACAACACCAACTGTATAATTGGTATTCTACAGAACAGAAGCAAAATCACTTATAAATTATAAAACTTTGACAATGAACTTATTCAATTCACGACAATAAGAACGAGATCAATTGAAAAGAAAGTTTTATACCAAAAAAGTCCAAAGTTACTTTTAATTTTCAGTTAATTGATACAATTTACGTTCGAGATATAAAAAACTGGGCAAGTGCGAGTCGGACTCGCACACTGAGGGTTCCGTACCAACCAACTTATGTAAATAATTAAATTCCCAAATTGACTCACAAAGGTTTTACCAAATGAAAAGAAGTATTTTTGTGACGTAACCACAAATTTTTAGTTTTCAAATTTATTCCTATACTTGTGCTATAAGGCGTTGATTTGTGCCAAATTTTCGGGTTCTATGTTAATGGCAAGTACCCGAACTTTGATTCCCTTGACAATGTCGAAATATACGTTTTTTGTGACATAAACGGCCGTATCTTTTTTTCCCGTTAACTTAGAAGTTTGATTTTTTTTGTTTCAAGGGACCGCAGAGTTTAGGGTATGTTTTAAATTTCAACTCGATATCTCTACTCTCTCCAGGGTTTTGACAGATAGACTGACAACAAAGTGATCCTATAATTAGGGTTCCGTTTTTTTTGATGCACGGAACCCAAAAAATATTCAAGTTAATTGAATTTGAAGATGACGATAATGTTCACATTTGAATTTAATGAAAAGCTATATAAAAATTAACCAGCGAGCGGCCCGCCCTAGCTTCGCACAGGTGCAATTGTGATATTACGAGTAAATATACTATGCATGTATTCATATAAATCTTTCTCTTGAATCACTCTATTAAAAAAACGCATCAAAATCCATTGCGGTAGTTTGAAAGATTTAAGCATACATAGGGACAGACAGCGAGAAGCAACTATATATATTTTAAATATCTGAATTAGATTTTAAGAACACGCTTTGAAATCGTTGCCTTTAAAAGATCTTCTAATGGATTTATTTAATTTTCGAGATTGACCGCTTTTACTTTTTCTGCTTACGCTGGTTTACAAGAAATCTAGCTGATTCTAGCCAGAACCATAAAGCAACGTAAGTTTTCGACTTGGAATAGAAAGATTTTTGATGGCAAATAAATTCGTAGTCTTCATAACGTACTAATTAATTATTTATTTTTTTAGTTTAGCTGTAATATATATCATCAACTAAATAATATTTTATAAATTTTTTTAATTACCTGACTGCAAGAAAGGGAATATTTTCCGCGCATATCGTGAATGTATGAAATTTTCTTTATGAACTCATAATCTTCCAAACCGCTGAATGTATTTACATAATTAAGATATCTTTAGATTAGTACTGCTAACTCAAGGGTTCATAAATAGGTGACGATAAAAAAAAACCAATATAATGACTGTGAGACACTCAAGTTTAAAGTTTTTTTTTTTTGGGTCTGCAATATAGGTATCAAATCTAAGGGCTTGCTATGCGGAACCAAGACATATTGAAAAAAAAAAATACTTTAGGAAATCATCATCTTCCTGCCCTTAACCCGTTTTATTTGGGGTCGGCGCAACACGTTTCTTTCTTCCATTCCCTCCTGTCACTCGTCACGCTATCACTAACTCCCTTTTCTTTCATATCACTCCTCACACAATCCATCCATCTCTTCTTTGGCCTCCCTCTCCATCCATCCACATGTAAACTCATTTAATAAAATGCGTTTCATCCCTCCTCTTCACAAGACCATACCAAGACAAGCGATATTTAACTTTAGGAAATATGTTATTATTTTAATAACTACTAGCTGTTATCTACTCAATCAGCTTTAATAAATAAACGAACATTAATTTGGTTATTCTAATGTGTTTGTAAGTACCTACCTGTCAGCAAGCCCTCATTACACGGTGTTAAAATGCGTTGTTTTAACAGACTTTAATTAGAATCTATCCTTTGCTTCGTTTCCATAATATTTTTGTATACATTGTATCTTTATTTAGGCTCTAAAGGCTGTTTATAAAGCTGAGTACCCAAAAATACGTTCCCTTCCCCTTTATAAAAGTAATTTACCAAGTTGCTATCACCCTGTATAATTTAACTGTTTACAGGCTTTGCAAGGAAAGCAATAACAGTGGTTTAAAAGTTTATACTTTTCATAAAGTTATTAAAAAAATGTACCACCGACAGTCTTTCAAGCTGTTATTATTATTTCCTTTCATTATTCCGGAGTTTATTATTTTTAACGGCGGTATTAAGTATGGTACGGTACGGTACCACGAAGCTTTCGTTTTAGAAACGATTAAAAATCTTACTCAGTTATGTACTTTCAGTTGTATGAATGTTGTTGTAGAGCAGTGGTGGCCGAGTGGTAATGGCCCCGACTTCCGAGTAGTAGGTCGCGGGTTCAAACCCGACCAGGCGCATTACTTTGTGTAATTTATTTATCACCATTGCTCTCAAAACGGTGAAAGAAAACATCGTGAGGAAACCGACATAACCTAGAACCAAAAATTCGAAGACATGTGACATCCACCAACCCGCACTGGGCGCGCGTGGTGGATTACGGCCCATTCCTTCTCTTAGAGAGGAGGCATGTGTCCCAGCAGTGGGAACATTAAAAGGCTGATGATGATGATGATGATGAGTTGTATGAATGCTTTTTTTTCTAGGTGGTAAACGATCGAACGCTCTAGGGTGGAGCGAGAGAAGTCATTGGATGTCAGACTTTTACTAACAACAACCTTACTCCTAAGTTTCTTCTTTGCTTTCGTTCCGGGGCCCTGGAATTCCCTTTCGCGCAACCCATGGCCCCAGTAGGCTTCGGCCCTCTTGGACCCCTACGATTTTGCTGACAGCTCTTTGAAGCGCACTGTGGAACACTACATGTCGTCGACAACGTCAACACTACACGGCTTATTAATTATATAACGGATAGCCGGTGGGGCCCATAGGTTCTGGAATGGCGACCACGTACCGGAAGACGTAGCGTTGGAAGGCCTCCTACAAGGTGGACCGATGATCTGATGAAGGTTGCGGGAATCCGATGGATGCGACACGCACAGGATCGTTCATTGTGGCGACACTTGGGGGAGGCCTATGTCCAACAGAGGACGTCTTTAGAACTGTAGGTGTACATGAAATAAGAAGCAAAATAAAACTCAAAAACTTACGATATAAGCGATAATTGTTAGAGATTTATGTGGAATAATAGCAAATATTTAGATTTCGAATAAAGACAAATACAAGACATTACAAATGTTATTTTATCTGTCGATGCCTTTAGTATCTCACGTATTTTCATCCGGATTTCGTCGCCGTTGCACCACCACGTGAAGGAAAGGTGTAGGTAGTATTTGGCCTGAAAAAAAAAAACAATACGTATTTTAACGTAACGTATTTTTGGGGTCAAATAACGCCACAGGTGATTTAATGTCCGCTTAATTTTCCTGGCTCTTTAGCTTACTACCAAATAGAGATTTAAAAAAGCTATGCTTTAACACTCCATTACATGCGCGAGGTACAGGCGTAGCCCAGCTATTAATACATTTTCGCTCATTACTGTATAAACTATGGTCTTATGCCCTAACTGAAGCTAGATATGTAAATGATCTGCTCATTTTCAGCGCACTAATAGCTTTTCTCCTTATAATATAATAATATAATTAAATAAAAGATTCCATAACTATCACAAAACGCCGTCTAGTCCTAAGCTAAGCAGAGCTTGTGTTATGGGTACTAGACAACTGATAGACTTACTTATATATTTCTAAATACATACATATTATAGATAAATTACACCCAGACACAGAACAAATGATCGTGCTCATCACACAAACATTTGTCCTGGGTGGGAATCGAACCCACGACCTCCGGCATAGCAGTCAGGGCCACTAACCACTAGACTAACAGGCCAGTCCTTCTTCTTGATTCATAGCGAGGAGTTAAGATCCAACAGTTTTTTTTTTATGGTAGGTAAAATCATCCAATGACAAATGCCGCCCTTGAGCGGAGCGGGAAGTAGTGTCAGACTCTTACTGACTAAAAACCTACCCCGTTCCTTCGTAGCCTATCGTGCCGGGGTCGGGTATTCCTTTCGGAAGTTAACCCATGACCCCAGTAACAGTTCAATAATTGGGCATTCATAGAGGTAGTTTCTTTTTTATTTAGAAACCACACTTGTGTACAAATAAAAAAAAAAAACAATTTTAACTATAATAACCGTAGAAATGTAACACTGTCACAATTATTATCGCTCGCTACTGTAACAAATAAGATGCAAGGGTTCTAAAGCATATGTTTAAGTACAAAGAACAGATACACAAATTTTTGTTCATAGTGCAACAAAAGTGTTATAAAACGTTTATTGGCATGTGCCACTTCAGTGAAGGAGACATCTTCTATGTACCTATATTATATTTTAGTGGTTCTGGAGCACGACTGTACCCCATGCATGGAATAAAGTAACTATTTACTACATGCTAGAGGTAAACGGTTTTAATTATTTTCATCAACCACCTTTTTTTCACAATAAACTATGTACAAAATATTATGTTGTTTTATAAAAATAAGAAACGATTCTTACGGTTTCATTTGCCATGTTTTATGCCATTTTGTGAATACATAATTATCGATCACATTTATACCAACATTATTTTAGTCAAGTATTCCTGTTAAGCTCATTTTTTAAATTCTTGATATGCAAAAATTTACGCGTACCGCGAGGACTGGTTGGAGACGGCGCGGGAGAAGAAGGTTTGGAAGGACTTGGGGGAGGCCTTTGCCCAGCAGTGGGACAGTAAGGGCTAAAAAAATATAAAAAATAAAAAAAAAATGCAAAAAATTATCATGAAGAACTTTAACCTCAAGACTATTCAAATATTTGTTTTATAATGCTTTTTGTAATATAAGTTTTGTGATAAAAAATAATCTTTCAAATATAAAACTATTTGCATAATAAAAAAAAAATACAAAAGTTGAAGTTGTTCTTACCTCTTAGGTGTACTTATGTCCGTTAGTTGCCCTAATTTTAAAATTTCGTGCGCCAGTAAAAACAAATCCTTAAATAACTGGGGTACGAAAGTAACTCGCGTGTTTTTTTTTTAAATTGTAATTGTAATGGAGTGTTAAATTAAAACAACACATTAATCTACATGATTTTTATAATGATTTCACAAACTATGCACATTGTAATAATTTATTTTGAAGCCGACGATAACACTAGTAAGGCATATCATAATATTCGCCATCTCTTTTCGGACATTCATCTGGAGGGTGCGTAATAATTGGTTGCATCGATTCCAGCTCAGGAGGTAACGGTGGAGGACATTGTACTAATTTTACGAACGTGTAGATAACTATACTGTCATGACAAAACACAGCTGAAATGAATAATTGCAACATTAATCACGGTGACTACGAAACCCCAGCTATAAGTCTGAAAACAGTTATTATTTCAGCAATGTGACTTATTTTAACTAGTAGAATTGGTAACAAAATGTGTGGAAATATAAATAATTAATCAATTTAAAAAAAATATATCTGACTCTATCGTCAAACGTAGTTTTCTATGGCAAACATATAAGAGCAATGATCTTTGACGTCAAAGACCACGTTAGACTTCTCTTTCATTTTAGCAGCTTTGAAGCCTTATTACTTCGTTGGGTATATGAAGATATTTTGAAAATTCTTGTATATACTTAGGGTCTTTCAACAAGGACGGGTCGATGTTGAAATTAATAAAACAAGCTTTATGTGAGATATTAAAGACATTATTTTTTTATTTGAAAGGCCCATTTATGCCATTATTTATGAAATATGTCATTGGTCCGTACTTCTTCGAAAACGACGATGGCGAGGCCATTACTGTCAACGGCGAGTGCTACAGATCAATGATTAACAATTTTTATTGGCCTGAATTGAATGATATGGACGTGGACAACATGTGGTTCCAACAAGATGGCGCTACGTGCCACACAGCAAGCGACACAATGGACATTCTGCATGAACGATTCGAGGGTAGGGTTTTATCTCGCAGAGGTGACGTGAATTGGCCACCAAGATCGTGCGATTTGACCCCGCTAGACTCTTTCTTGTGGGGTTTTCTCAAGTCGCAGGTCTATGACAATAATCCGCAATAAACCGATGCCCTAAAAGTCAACATAACGCAGGCCATCGCTAAGATTCAGCCGGATCTATGCAGTAGAGTAATTGAAAATTGGACCTCTTGGATCCGTGCCACCGTTCGAAGCCGCGGTGGACATTTAAACGATGTCATATTTCATAAATAATGGCATAAATGGGCCTTTCAAATAAAAAAATAATTTCTTTAATATCTCACATACAGCTTGTTTTATTTCATTTCAACATCGACCCGTCCTTGTTGAAAGACCCTTTATTTATTTGTTTATTAAAGCTAAAAATTATTTAATTTAACGAATAAAAAATTGCTTATTATTGCTATAAAAATCACACACTTTAACACGTTCCATTCAATTGGAAACTGTTTGCGCTTAAACAAACAAAACTTATAATTAAACGAAACAAAAATGTTGAAGTTTGACTGGAAGAGAATGTCTTGTCCACCTATATGCCATTATAGTTTAAATATTAACAGTTAAAATAAATAAAAGTAACTTACAACAGACAGAGAAGGACAGTAAAGCGAAAATTGTAGCTATAACAAAGTGAAGAATTTGGTTTCCATTCCGGATGAAGTATATCGCACCTATCATACCCAGGACCGAAGTATATAATGCCATGAACAAAGACAACCACAAGGCTGCTTTCAAAGCAAATGGTTTAACCTGAAAAACATATTTTTTATGATTAATAATAATAAGTGCAAAATAATAGAATAGAATAAAAGTTTATTGTACACCAAGAAAGTTTTTTTGTTTGTCTTTTTTGTTTTTTTTTTATTTTTTATTTTTGTTTAAGAAAATTTTACAACAATAAATAATTCTGCTAAACTGCATAGCTTCCATGTTCTTAAATTATTTAGATTACAATCATTGTCATGTATTTATATGAAAATGAATCCTTATTTCCCTTGGTCAGCCTTCACGCGTGATTGGCAGAAGAGTAGGGTAGAGTAGGGTAGGGTAAGGTAGAGCAGGGTAAGGTAGGGTAGAATAGGGTAGAGTAGGGTAGAGTAAGGTAGAGTAAGGTAGAATATGGTAGAGTAGAATAGAGTAGGGTAGAGTAGGGTAGAGTAGGGAAGAGTAGGGTAGAGTAGGGTAGAGTAGGGTAGAGTAGGGTAGAGTAGGGTAGAGTAGGGTAGAGTAGGGTTGAATAGGGCAGAGTAGGGTAGAGTAGGGTAGAATAGGGTAGAGTAAGCTAGAGCAAGGTAGAGTAGGGTAGAGTAGGGTAGAGTAGGGTAGAGTAGGGTAGAGTAGGGTAGAGTAGGGTAGAGTAGGATAGAGTAGGGTAGATTAGGGTAGACTAGGATAGAGTAGGGTAGAGCAGGAACGAAGCCACGGGCAAAAGCTAGTTTCACATATTTATCATAATTATTCAATTTACATTACAAAATATTTTTTCAATATACTTTTGTTATGCTATTACTAGAAAATATTTTTTCGTCTTGTATTTAAAGACCCGGTCGTTGGAAATACGAGTATAAACACTTTCGATGTCTGCCGGCAGACTGTTGAAAATTATTGGAACTAAACTTTTAACGCATCTTTTTATTATTTTCTTACTTTTACCCAAATCTAAAATACCACTGGTCTTTGCATATGGGACGGTAATATTGCTGCTACTGACTATTCATCCTTTACAGATCAAGGAACGGTCTATAAGTCGAAGATTAAAAATATACCTTTACAAAAAAAATGTTTGAGTAAGCCTACGGACACCTCAGTAAGGGTTAGTTTTTTTGAAAAACCCTCGTACTACTACTTTCGGTCCCAAATCCGGATATATAAAGTCTCAAAGATATTTTAAGATAACACTGATGTTGATATTGTATTGTTAACGAGCGTATGCCGAAGGCAAATTGAAGTTTGTCAAAGAAAACTTGCGCACATATTCTCTTTTGTGCGAGGTTCAAGCCCGAAGCGGAGGGATCCAAAGGTGGGTTTATGATAAAATCCGAATCCCTTAAATGTCTTTTGTTGATCTTGAGTACGATGACGGAATCGTTCCGTTTTATTGTCAAAGCTTCCTTTTAGATTCTTTGGAAAATAAAACGTTGACATGAGCAAAAATTTTCGCAGTCGGAAATATCGTTTTGGATTGTTGAAGGAGTGGCTTAGGAAAACGTATTGTTCGATGCTATACGACTGACCACATTTGCTGATATGACAATCTGATAATGTTTTTTGATATAATAGAAACTTGTCAACATTTAGAACAGCTTCCACGGAACCATTTTTTTTTAAATGGGTCTGATCGTCTTCGTCTAGATGGATGAAAAAAAGGTGTCAGATTTTTACTGACTAATGAGTGCCTGTGTTTCTTCAGTTATAATTCTGAGGATGTTTTTAATATCGTGCGGATTTCATTATGCATGCGGATTTGCTCTGCATGCGGATGTTCTTTTCATACAAGTTTTATTGAATGCGGGGAATACACGTCCCGAATGCGGGGTAGGGCATTCTCTCATGCATGATAAAATCTGCATGATAATACGGAATAAGCTTGGACATCAAGAAAGGACATAAAATATATTTCAATTGTCTTTGATTTCCGATTTCACGTCTGCAGTAACCGACGTTCATACTTACGAAGTCAAGCAAAAACCAGAGAAAAATAATTAATTAACAAAAAGTATACTCACTTCTATAGCACCTAAGAACAGTAGTATTGCACTCAAAACCTGAAATGGTATGATTGTCAATGTCATATATTGGATTATATTTGACCATTTCCCTTCACTGTACATTCTGACCATCAAATATAGGCCCGTATAACAAAATATTGACAGCTGGAAAACCAACATTATAAATTAGTGTATGTTTAACAAATATTTTTCCGAAAATTATCATAAAGGGTTTTTTTTTTTAAAGTAGGTAAAATAATCCAATGACATCCCACGCCCTTGGGTGGAGCGGGAGATAGTGTCAGACTCTTACTGGCTAAAAACCTACTCCGTTCCTCCTTTGCCTTGGTTCCAGGGCCCTGGTATGCATTTTCATACCTCCCCAAAACCCCAGATTAGGCTTCAACCCTACTGGGCCCTTACAGTTTGCTGACGACTCCTTGAGGCGCGTGGGAACAGTGCGCGCCGTAAACGACTTGGGCTCGGTCTAGTCTGTTACCGGTCGGACGGACAGCGAGCTACCCATTGCCCACCGTCCGCAAGCCCGCGCCTACGGTGGCCAGATCGGAATTACGGCGGCGGCTGCGGCACAATAACTTGTTAATTAAAATAACATTAATATAAGAAATAAATATAAGAAGAGTTGCCTCAGTGGTAACAGCCTCAATTTATACGCCGCGGGTTTGAACTCAAATAGGTGCTTTAGTTTGTGTAATTTATTTCATAACCCCTTCTTTTCAAGTGGGTTAATCATCCAATGATATCTCGCGCTCTTGGGCGAAGCGGGAGATAGTGTCAGACTTTTACTGACTAAAAACTTATTCCTGTTTCTTCTTATCCTTTGTTCCAGGGCCCGGGGTTCACTTTCACAAAACCCATGGCCCCAGTAGGCTTCGACTGTGCTGGACTCCTAGGGTTTGCTGACATTTTCCTGAGGCGCGTGGAACAATACACGCCGTCGACGACTTGGGTCGGACAGCAAGCTACCCATTCTGCCGTCGTAATTAAAAAGGGCACAACTAACATTTATTTTCGATATTTTTTAAATACATATTCGGAATCGGCGAAGCGTAGCGCGAGCGAAGGCGTTTAAACGATGCAACTTTTGCATGTAAAATCTTGAGTGGCATGACTGACTCGCCAAAGCTACTTGCACTTATCAAGTTTCACGCTCCTTCAAGGATTCCACGCAAACCTATAACTCCACTCTGTCCTCCGCAGAGAAGAACGGTGTTAGGATCCAATTCTCCAGTCGCTAGATTCTGTAGAGTTTTGAACAGCTGTATCCATCAAATTGATTTTCACTTTGATTCTTTCAATAAGCAGAAATCTAAGATTATAAATTGTCTATCAGATTTGTTGTAAGTAGGTAATCATAAATAACTTCAATGGTTCTAAGATAGCATGTTAGCTTTACATGTACTCATAAGCTTACACTAACGTAATTGTATTTTAGTTCATGTGGTGTTTACCTATAAGTAATTGTTGCACTGTTTAAAGTTTTATAGAAATGTTATTTTTGTTTTAAGTTGTAAGTGTAAACAATTGTTGGTAGACCAAATAAATAAATAAATAAATCAGTATTTTTTTCTGATCCCAAATATGTATGTAACTTAATGTCTTTAAAAAATGTTAGTTGTGCCCTTTTTAATTACGACGGCAGCATTGCTCGCTATCCGTAAGTTCGTGATTTCATAACCACTGCTCTTGACGTGGTAAATAAAAACAGGTAACCGACATGTCCTAGAACCGAAAATTCGAAGACATCCACTAACACGCAATGGACCCGTGTAGCAAATTACGGTCCATTATGTCTCCTAGAGAGAATCCCAGCACTCTGAACATTATAAGGTTGAGTATTTTTATTCTTACATATTTTATAACTAAGTCCCCACCATGTGTTTGTGTTCGCAATAAACTCAAAAACTACTAACCGGAGTTATATATGGTTTACCAATAGACATAGTACCTTTATCATAGTAGAGAAAAAACAGAGAATTTCAAAGACTTAAATTTCTTTTATTTTAACCTAATACATTGTCTACCTTCTTTCTATGCCCGGTTCACCCTCAGCCCCTGCCCCTGCTCCTGCCGGCAGTATCGTCGCAAGTGAGTGTTCACACTCAGCCTTTTTTATCGAGGGAGGGCCGAGCAGTAGCAGCGGCATGAGAAGTGATAGCGCGAGTGACCAATTTACCTACTCGTGCTGTCCACTTCCTTGCTCAATTCCCTGCCCAACCAGGCTGAGGGTAAACGCGTGGTTGATATGGATAAATTAAGAAACGGATTTACTTACAAGTTTGATCCATCCTATACAAATTATTGCGTCCCGAAGTACTATTCTCCGATAATGCAGCTCCTCTCTGCTGAGAGGCCTGACTGACGTACTAACATACATTTCCTTTTAGACTCATAAAAGCAACTTTTAATTTTAAGGAATTAAATTTTTAGTAAATATTTTGTATCGATATACACTTTACAGGGAATTTGCTTATGTTTTTACTCCGATGTTTTTGACATAGGCTTTAAGTGACATAACTACCATAAAGTTATTGAGTATTTTTTTGGATACATAAAGTATTATTGTCACTAGTAGAAATCAATGATTACATATTATTGATACACCTTAAAAAGGAGGATTGTTGACAAAATTAATGAAAGATGTTTGAATAGGCTGATAATTTTTTTTCTTTCTTTGTATAATTATGACTGCTGAACTGCTAAACATGAGATTCTGAGTTCAATACAAGTTCTGAGCAGTTTCACTGGATTTTTTAAATCAAGAATTTCAGTAGCAGTCCGTAGTGTGAATTTCAAATAATTGCAGAGGTCTCTGCATGCGTTTTATTTATTCTTCAAAAAGACGAAACATTAAAACGAACCTCGCCATCCAATTCACAAAGAGCTCGGTGCACCAAAGACTTAAAATTAGTGAAAGTTTTGTTGCAAGCGTGTGTATCTAGTAACACCACCTCACTTTAACCTCCTGATGATTTTATCGAGTCATCAGAAAGCCTCTTGCCTAAACACGAGTTAATATAACCAACCCGGAAAACTTTAAAATGACTTGTATTTGTACATAAGATAATATCCCAGCAGTACGTATACATGGAAAAATAATAATTTCTCATGCTTTGCCGCGCAGATGCTAGTAGTACATAAATAAGGTTATGACCTTGAACATATAATTTTCTTTAAACGATATTTGTACCACATGCTTAAAGGCCTGATCACTCTTTAAGATAATTCCTAAGAGTCTTCCATAATATTGGTACTCAGCCAAGTCGATGAGAGCAAACTTCGTGGGAAACTGCCAAAAGGATTATGATAAAAATTACTTAAATTTTCGGAGAAAAAGATAATGGTTTTAATATATGGCGTTGTTAAAACGTTGGACTTTCCTAGAAGAAAGTATATAACTAAAAGTGGGTATTATTTTATTAAAACTTCATACAACACAAAGGTACAAAGGAGGATTTAATGCCTTATGTATTCTCTACCATTCAACTAGTGCTGGTTTGTCTCTAGGATAAATATAAGATCCTTGTACTGGAGAGACAACTTGGTACGTGCTTATAAAAATGAAAATAAGAAAACAAAAATATGTACTCGTACTTATATAACTAAAATAAACATTGATATATACGTATTATATGTATGTTGTGTATTATGTGTTTTTGTATGTATGTTTTTTAGTTATAAATTAGTTCAACAAGACAACACTACAAGATTAGGTACGTCATGATAATATTTGAAAATTACAAAATATAATAAAACTTTTTTTTAAAAAGGCCACGCAAAAATAAAAGTCTTGAATAGTTTTTTTTTTTTATAAAAATAAAACCGCTGTTATGAGGCCGCGAAATCGACATAGACCCGTGCGGAGTTCATAAAAAAACCCGGTGACTACAACCGGCTATTGATCTCAGTTTTAAAGCCACCAACAATATAAAAATGTAACGATTGAAGCAGGTAGCATTTTATAGTCCCCACCATCCCCTAAAGGAGAAAAAATTAGGCAAGTGCGAGTCGGACTCGCATACTGAGGGTTCCGCACAAACTAACTTATGTAAATAGTTCAATTCCTGAATTGAGTCTCAAAAATTTTTCCAAATCGAAAAAAGTAATTTTTTTTTTGTGATGTACTACAAATGTTTCAGTTTTCAGATTTATTCCTATATTTTTGCTATAACACCTTGCTTCACGCCAAATTTCAGTGTTCTAGGTCAACGGGAAGTGCCCGAAATAATTGTTTTTTTTGCGATATAAACGACCGTATTTTTTGTTTTTAACGCTGCAAAAAAATTCAAACTTCAAAGTTTGAATTTGTTCGCAGCTTCGCAAGGCACTGCAAATTTAAGCATATGGTTTTAATTTTAACTCGATACCTACCTCTACGCGTTCTCGAGATAAAGGGTCTTGACAGACAGACAGACGGACAACAAAGTGATCCTGTAAGGGTACCGTTTTTTCTTTTTGAGTCACGACACCCTACAAAAGTGAAATTTATCTAAGTTAACAACTCCACTTAATCCGACACTATAATAACTATAAAGTTAATAAAAATTAAAAAAGACCCCCGACAGTCCTTTTTATCTAGAACTGGTCAAGATGAATCTAATGAGCCCAAACATGTTGTGTTTATTAGTAGGCATTCCAGGGTTCCATCAGCTACCTCCCACCGCTAGCATCAGCAGGTCTAAAAAGGCCACTTTTGTAGAATCATAATATGAATTATATTTTTTTTTACAGCAATACTTACAAGGAATTTGATTCTGATATGCAGTGAATTGAGTATGATTCGACTAATTTGTGCAACCATTTTACGAACATTAGAAGAATTGCTTATGATCTGCTAGAAATTCGGAATATGATTTGCTCTAGATGAATTGCTCATGTGACGTTTTTATTTATTTATTTATTATTTATTTATTAGAACTTTATGCAACACAAGGGTACACAGGCGGACTTAATGCCTTAGGCATTCTCTACCAGTCAACCAAGGGTGGTGAAGAGAAATCATGGCAGGTGCATAAAAAAAAAAAACAAAAGATTATTAAGAGAACAAGGGTAAAAATATCTATCTGAATATATCTATATGAATAAAATACACATACATAAATATTTAATATAATATATACCTACATATACATACATTTATATGAAGTGAAAGAAAGGGGTTTATGAGACGACTTCGCTATCTGTGAAGAAAATAATTCCGCAACTTCCGCTTGAATGCATACTGACTGGTGGCCATCCTGATGTCGAGAGGAAGCACATTCCACAGAAGTATGGACTGTATATGAAAGGAAGAGTGAACAAAATCAGAAGTATGAGAAGGACAAAGCAATAAAAGATTGTTAGAAGAACGCAGATTCTTAGCGTGAGAAGAACAAAGATATTGAAAGTGGGAAATAAGATAAGAAGGAGGAGTGGAGTAGAGAGTAAAGAGTAGTCAGTGCTCGCAGACTTCTTCTCTGGCGAATC
This sequence comes from Leucania comma, assembly GCA_958295575.1. NCBI lineage: Eukaryota > Metazoa > Arthropoda > Insecta > Lepidoptera > Noctuidae > Leucania > Leucania comma. Next base: position 4,597,898 of record OY282475.1, read on the forward strand.
GGCATCCATTTTAGCTCGGATCTGTAACTCGAGATGTGGTCATTTTTAGGCCCGCAGGTCCTCGTCATCACGAGATATGTATAATACTTGTGAAGGCAAATCCCAAACTCGATAGGTTTACTAATAGGCAATCCAGGGCTTTTACCTTCAAGCTCCATCATCAGACCAGCTGAATGGCACCAGCTTTTCAAGTTTTTCAAATATTAGAACACACAAATGTTTGAGAGTAAATACGCATTATACTCGTAGGTGTCTAATATACCTACTGCAGCTAACAAACGAGCTGGTGACCTTAAACACCTGGACAGATCTTCATAAATTGTGGCTAAGAACCATCTCGATTAAGTCAGCCTTCAAACAAAAAAAAAACGCATCAAAATTGGCCCATTCGTTTTGGCGCTAAGATGCCATGGACAGACACACAGACAGACAGACAGGTAACACATATAACACCCCTCTTTTCCATTGGGGGTTAAAAAACCAGTCCCTATAAAAATAGAATATGAAAAACAAACTAATTGGTACTAATTTCAATAATGTCAGCATTTTGCATCGCTTTAAAACTCGCCACCTGAAACTCCGAAACTAATTAAAGTTAGTTCAACTAAACTATACGAAATTCTCAGCTTCCATTTTGTACAGCAATGGAGTCAGCGTCGATAAAAAGCACTATCTTTTCGTTCGATTTCTTTTACGACTGGCCAAATAGTGATTATAGTCTCCCAGCTAGCCGCTGTATTATGAGTCGTTATTATAATAGAAATTGCTTTGGGCGTGAAAACGACATAAAAAGACCTTTAAAAAAAAACAAAAATGGACTAGTCTAAGGTACCATTAGGTGGGAAAATCTTCCAATACTATAGCCCTTGGGCGGAGCGAGGGATAGTGTCAGACTTTTGCTGACTAAAAACCCCTCCTGTTCCATATTTGCCCTCGTTCCAGGGCCCCGGGGTACACTTTCATATTTTTTGTTTGACTGGCCTGTTGGTCTAGTGGTTAGTGGCCCTGACTGCTATGCCGGAGGTCGTGGGTTCTATTCCCACCCAGGACAAATATTTGTGTGATGAGCACGATCATTTGTCCTGTGTCTGGGTGTTATTTATCTATAATATGTATGTATTTAGAAATATATAAGTATGTTTATCAGCTGTCTGGTACCCATAACACAAGCTCTGCTTAGCTTGGGACTAGACGGTGTTGTGTGATAGTTGTGTGATAGTTGTGGTACCTAGTTGTTGTTGTGAGGCTTCGACCCTGCTGGACCCCTACTAACGGTACGCTGATATCTCCTGTCGACGATTTGGGCCCGGTCTGGACGATTACCGGACCGGACGATCGAACGGCGAGCTACCCATTGCTCGCCGTGCGCAAGCCCGCGCCTACGGTGGCCGGAAGTCGAGATCGGAATCCCGGTGGCGGCTGAGGCGTGAGGGCCTCCTCCTTTCCTAGCATTACTGCGTTGCAGAAGGAGGCGACCGCCTGAAGGAACCAACTACGTTATGATTGTCATCATTTCAGCTAATAGAAATTGACTGTTGAACAAAGGCCGTTCCCAAGTACTACTACTACTGTATACTACTAGGTCTGATATCACTGCATCTTCCGCTACGTGTTCGCCACGTGATTGTTCGGGCTACTACTCTGCAGTAAAACAATTAATTAATCTTTCTAGAGCTTCGTACCTCTAAAGGAAAAAAACGGAACCTCATATATGATCACTTTGTTGTTCATCTGTCTGTATGTATGTCAAGACTCTTTATCTCAGAGACGCATAGATGATCGAGTTGAAATTACAACCAGTCTGGCGAAACTCCCTAAGAAAAAAATGATCTTCGCCAAATGTATGAAACGCGTACTAATTTTAATGGCGGCCAAAATGGCGGCTATCGCTGTCTCGCTTTAACATCTATTCGACCCTGTCGCAGCTATCCATCCGCCATATTTATCTTTTACTTCTCAAGAGGTGAATTGTAAACAAAGTTTAATTTTTGTTTTTAATATGTGTTTCGTGAATTTTAAGCGAAAATTCCTATTAATAGAACGTTTACGTGTACCCATGTGAAGCAATCTGTTGATATGCACTATAAAATTTGTGAAATATGTGGTTTACGAGCCAGCCGGTCGGACGGTCAAAAGCCAATGTTCATGGCTAAATATCCATTACATTAAGAAAGGTAAGCGTAAATAAACGTTCATTTTCAGTTAGAGAAAAGGATTTAGTGATTTACAAATCAATTTTAATAAAAATCAGTCGAAAATCTATAAAATAACCTATTAACAGTGCTGTGTAGTGGAAGTTTTATCGACTATATCGATAGTTTTAAATATTCATTATTAAAACAAGTTCGTGATAAAAAATGAAATTCTTCAATTTTAAAAATGATCTATCACTACTGCTGGGCATGTTTAATCGACTGTCGATACTCTTATAATTTAAACTTTATTTAGTATAATTCAAATAGAACGATCATGCTATTCGAACAATAAATATTTCAGGTATCTCAATATGAAATGCTAATAAGTAATGCAATACATTTCTTTCTTCTAGATGTAAACATTGGATTGGACGTTCGTACGTGTTGGAGCTTTTTATCTCCACCAATTAAACACGTTTGTAGCAAACATTTTCTGCCAAGGATTTTACGAAGACACAACTAAAAAAATCTGCAATTCCTTCTGTGGGACTTACTGCAGAACCTTATGGAGATGATTGGATTTCTTCTACACATTGGCAAAACTGATACTGATTCGACTCTTAAACGCAAAGGTAAGATTCTTAATTAGAGCATCATTCATGTAAACTTTGTTATATTTACAATTACAGATCTAATAAAGATCAGAATCAGAAACAATAAAGTAAGATAATGATACTTTTAAGGTTTATGCATTATAGAGAATAGGCAAATAGTTTCTGTATTTGTTTAACCATAAAGAAAAATAAAATAAATTGTTGTTATTAAAATCCGTAAAATGGTGTTTCCTTTAGCGTTAACCACACCCCCACCCCACCTTCGAGGTGGTGGCCGCCATTGTTGGTGCGGGAGGGTGCACAGCCGACCAGGTTCGGGCGGGCACCATCCGCACTGATGGCACAGGCATGCGAGCCGTGACGGTCAGCTGCCCCGTGTCGGCGGCCAAAACCATCACTGGGGAGGGCCGAAGGCTTCTGGTGGGCTGGGTCTCCGCCCAGGTGAGACTGTTGGAGCCCAGACCTCTGCGGTGCTACCGCTGCCGCGTGGGACACCACGCGGGGGCCTTTTGCGCCGCGGAGGTGGATCGCAGCGACCGCTGCTTCCGATGTGGCCAGCCTGGTCACAAAGTCGCCGAATGCCGTGAGTCGCCGCACTGCTACGCATGTGCGGCGGCAGGCAAAAAAGCGGACCACCAGGCTGGTTGCAGGTCCTGCGACCCTCCAACCAAGGTGAAGCACAGGGTCCGGCCCATCCCCGGTGACGTCCTCACCGCCGCAGCCGCGTCCGTAGCCGCCGCCGCTATCGCCGCCACAGCCGCCGCGGCAGGACCCTCACAGAGGGCTCAGGAGGAGATCGTAATGGAATGTCAATAACAGCTCCATTACGTCTCCTCCAGGCGAACATCAACCACTGCGCCCCCGCTCAGGATCTGTTGCTCCAGAGCATGGCGCAGTGGTCGATTAATGTCGCCGTAGTCTCCGAGCCGTATTTTGTCCTGCCCAGTGCAGACTGGGTTTCGGACCTAGACGGCTCGGTGTCTCTTATTAGGTCGACCGCCGCCGGTACCCCGCCCCTCGAGCGCGTCACGAGGGGACGAGGTTGCGTGGCAGCACGGTTCGGGGACATTGCAGTGGTAGGCGTCTACCTGTCCCCGAGCAGATCTCTCGGCGATTTCCACATCTCCCTTATGGAGCTGAAAAACGTCGTCGTTGGGTTTAGGGACCTCCCCGTGGTCGTTTGCGGGGACTTCAATGCCTGGAACGAGGCTTGGGGTTCCCGCTACACGAACGGGCGGGGTCGGTCGGTAGAGGCCTGGGCTGAGGAGTCCGGCCTGGCCCTCCTAAACCGGGGCTCTGTTTCCACGTGTGTGCGGATGCGGGGCGAATCAGTGGTGGACCTGTCGTTCGCCAGCCCCGATCTGGCACCACGTGTCGTCGACTGGCGTGTTATGGAGGGGGTGGAGACGTTCTCAGACCACCGGTACATCCGGTTTGACGTCTCCGCCCAAACCTCGACCGCGCCGGTCCAGCGGAGCCCTTGTGGTCCGCGATGGGCGCTGAGGCAGATGGACCGGGAGCTCCTCCTGGAAGCCGCGACGGTACAGGCCTGGGTGCAAGCACCGGACAGGCCTGTCGACATTGACGTCGAGGCAGAGTGGTTCCGGGAGGGCATGTCGCAAATCTGCGACGCGTCAATGCCCCGAGTCCGTCCAGGACGTGCCAAGCGCCAGGTGTACTGGTGGTCGCCGGAGATTGCGGCATTGCGCAATGCGTGCAACCACGCGCGACGCCGGTACGCCAGGTACTGCAAGCGCCGCAACCGCCCGCCGGATGCGGAGGCTGTTGAGGCGGAGCTGTACGAGGGTTACAGGGTAGCGAAGCGCACCCTCCGAGCGGAGATTAAGCGGTCCAAGATGGAGGCCCGCAACGTCTGGCTGGGGTCTCTGAATGCAGACCCGTGGGGACGCCCATACAAGATGGTACGGGAGAAACTCCGTCCATGGGCTCCCCCACTGACTCAGAGTCTCCGGCCCGAGCTCGTGGAGGGTGTGGTCAGCACTCTGTTCCCTACGCGGGGGGTACACTCCCCCCCGTCTATGGCTCCGCCAACACCGGCAGTACCTGACGCGGACCACGACGACGACGACGATGTTCCAGAGGTGACCGAGGTAGAGATGAGAGTGGCGGTACGAAGGCTGAGTGCCAAGAATACCGCCCCAGGACCTGACGGCCTGCCTGGGAGGGCCTGGGTCCTGGCTATGGAGGCTCTCGGGCCTCGATTGAGGGGGCTCTTTAGCGCATGTCTGGAGAGGGGCCAGTTCCCACTTCGCTGGAAGACGGGGAAACTGGTCCTCATAGCGAAGCCTGGGCGCCCTGCGGACTCTCCGTCCGCGTACCGGCCCATTGTGCTGCTCGACGAGGTGGGCAAGCTCTTTGAAAGAGTCATTGCAAACCGCCTCGTCGCGCGCCTTGCAAGGGTGGGGCCGGACCTGTCGGACGGACAGTTCGGTTTTCGCAGGATGCGCTCCACGGTGGACGCCATCATGCGCGTGCGAGCCCTCACGACGGGGGATGCGGTGTCCCAGGGCAGGTGTGTCGTGGCAGTGTCCTTGGACATTGCCAACGCCTTCAACTCCCTGCCCTGGAGTTGCATTGGAACGGCACTCCGGTACCACCGGGTGCCCGACTACCTCTGTCGTGTGATCGAGGCCTACCTATCGGAGAGGTATATCATCTACCCCGGTCACCAGGGAGAGTGGAAACGTCGAGAGATGTCGTGCGGTGTTCCGCAGGGATCGGTACTAGGACCACCCTTGTGGAACATCGGGTACGACTACGTGCTGCGCGGCGACTTCCCCGACGGGGTCAGCGTGGTCTGCTACGCGGACGACACGTTGGTCCTAGCCCGGGGAGAGTCGTACCGGACGGCGGTCGAATTAGCGACGCGCGGGGTTGCGATGGTCGTTGACAGGATCCAGCAGTTGGGACTCGAGGTGGCACTGCACAAGTCCGAGGCCATGTGCTTCCACGGCCCTCGGGGTGCGCCACCACCTCGTTCCCAGCTAACGGTAGGAGGGGTTCACATCAGCGTCGGGTCGACGATGAAGTACCTGGGACTCGTCCTCGACAGCTGGTGGAACTTCAGGGAGCACTTCCGACGTCTGGCTCCCAAACTGAATCGGACTGGGGCTGCTCTCGGGCGGCTCCTGCCCAACCTCAGGGGACCAGACGCCTCCTGCCGGAAGCTCTACGCGGGAATCGTTCGGTCCATGGCTCTCTACGGGGCTCCGGTGTGGGCACCGACGTTGCAACAGCAACCGAGGACCCAGCTGAATGCGTGCCAGAGGGTCATGGCAATACGCATGGTGCGAGGGTACCGAACGATCTCCCGCGAGGCGGCGACCCTCCTTGCTGGCCAACCGCCGTGGGATCTGGAGGCAACAGTCCTTGCACACATGCACGACAAGCGCATGGAGATGCAACGCCGGGGCGAAATTCCGCTGCCACGACAAGTCGAGGCATGGCGGACAGAGCTCCGGCGGGATCTCATGGCGAAATGGCGTCAACGACTATCGCAACCTCGTTCGGGGCGCGCGACAATTGGGGCGATAAGGCCCATCCTTGGGGCGTGGCTGGAAAGACCTCACGGCGTTCTCAACTTCCGCACGACGCAGATGCTTACCGAACACGGAAAGTTCGCTAAGTACCTGTTCCGGATTCGTGCGGAGGATTCGCCCGGGTGTCGCCACTGTGCGGAACATCCGGAGGACACGGTGGAGCACACTGTAGAGGTGTGCCCCGCCTGGGCGGAGCATCGCCGTGTCCTCGTGGGGGCGATCGGCGGCAGCGATCTCTCTCGCCGGGCCTTGGTTCAGGCCATGGTCCGTAGTGAGGAGGGATGGCAGGCGGTCGCCTCCTTCTGCGAAGCAGTAATGCTAGCAAAGGAGGAGGCCGACCGCATCAGGCAGAGGCAACGGGGCGCTCGCCCCAGCCGCCGCCGGGATTCCGATCCCGATTTCCGGCCACCGTAGGCGCGGGCTTGCGGACGGCGTGCAATGGGTAGCACGCTGTCCGATCGTCCGGTAACCGACCGGACCGAGCCCAAGTCGTCGACGGCGCGTTCTGTTCCCGCGCGCCTCAAGGAGCTGTCAGCACACCGAAGAGGCCCAGCCTGCTAACTGCAGGCAGGCAGGGTCGAAGCCTACTGGGGTCATGGGTTAGTTCCGAAAGGAATGCTCGACCCCGGCACGATAGGCTACGAAGGAACGGGGTAGGTTTTTAGTCAGTAAGAGTCTGACACTACTTCCCGCTCCGCCCAAGGGCGGGATTTGTCATTGGATGATTTTACCTACCATAAAAAAAAAAAAAAAAAAAAACCCCCACCCCACCTTTGAAACCCAACCTCATTTGCGTCAACGTAAAATCGCTGGTAAGTGGAATATTCCACTTATTCTTAGTTAAACTGATGGATAAAGTTGGCGTAAATAGACCTTAATTCAGATCCAATAAATGGACCTATTTTTTTTTTTAAATACTATCGATAAAAAATTGCCATGAGCACCTAGATACACCACTATATCGGCCGTTATGTTGGCAACCCCTTACGTCATGTATATGGTCATCTATGTCAAAGTTGGTATTGAATCTTAGTACACGTTTTGACGTTTCGTGTTGAGCCATTTTTTTGTATGGGAGTCCCGTCTCTTAAACGTAGTGCTTATATTCTCTTTGATTACAACCATATACTTAAGTCTGCGGTCCCTTGAAGATGTGAAAAAAATCAAACTGTTAAGTTTACGAAAAAAAAGATACGGCCGTTTTAAATGTTGCTAAAAACGTACATTTTCACACTCCAAAAGGAATCAAAATTCATTGGGTACCTTCAGTGTGTGAGTCTGACTCACACTTGCCCGGATTTTTTTTTACTTATATTGGCATAGAAATAGCGTCTCATGATTGGGAAAGCCGACCCCGCATAACGGGATAAGGGCGAGGCTGAAGAAGAAGAAGAAGATTGGCATAGTAATAGCATAATATAGCATAATATTATAGCCTTATAATTTTCCTAGTACTGACACTCCGGTCTCCTTTCTAGGAGAGGAAATGGGCCGTAATCATCACGCGGGCCCAGTGCGTGTTGAAAAGCAAACTAGATTGAACCAAGTGTTTTAAGGATTATATTTGAAAAATTTGGCGTAGGTTGGTATCTCAACAATTTTTAAAGCCTCCTATTCCATAAAAAATAGAACTTAAAACCCGAGATGCCGAAATAATTCTAAATATGAAGAAAAAAAAATTGTATTGTAGAAAAAAAGTGACCTCTATGAACAGTTTGCGAAGTTTTTTCTCCATCAAATTAAAGAAAATCGACATTGATTGGATAGGAATCAAAAACTTCCATCTGCTCCATTATTATTTCACGAAGAACGTTTCAATGTCAAAATAATGTCCCAACAAAAAGTAATTTCATATTCGAATGACGACTTAAAGTTATAAAAAAAAAACTTTGTGAAGTTACTGCGTATCATAAATATCTTTTTATTTCGATATTAAAAAGTTAGTTGAGGAAAAAATACAACTTATTTAATATTTTCGAGGACATTTTTTTCTGAGAACACTTCGATAATTTTTTGTACCTATTACTTTTGTCTAGCAGCATTTCATGATATCTACACGTAAAAATCGGAGAGTTTTTGTGACAAGTTATTTTTGAAACACAAACCAAAGTCATAAAACTTTGCTCGAGATATACATACCTACCTCTATGAATCGAAGTACATCGTTAAGAAGAAAATACAATTTCAATGAAAAACATTTTTTTATAACAAGCTATTTTCGCAGTTTATGACCATTCCAGGGAGCTCAAACACGATTGGGTAATTTTGTTGTTTCTATGTTCACTATACGACGACATCATCAGATCAGCTTTCGGAAACTGGAATGGGTGGCGGTCGCTTCCATCTGCGAAGTAATAATGCTAGCGACGAAATGCTTGAAGAAACAAATATCCTCACTCCAGTCGCCGACTACCACCGACCATATTCGCGGGATTTTGGATGAGGAGCAATGTCCGGACCGTGCCCGAGTCATCCACGTCTTCGGTGCTTCAAAGAGATGTCTACTAAGCCGTAGGTTCCCAGCGGGGCTGATGACGTCTAGAGCCATGAGTTGACTTAAAAAAAGATGACCCTAGAATGCAAAGGGCAACTGAAGTTTTAGTTAGTAAAAGTTTGACACGCCTTTTCTATAGAGCGCAAGAAGGCGTTAGATAATTTCCTACTTCAAAATACTGCAAAAAAAAAAAATCATCGGATCAGGTCCATGGTATTATATTGATGCATCATCATCCAAGTTACATAGGTATACCTAACTAAAAGTCTGTCTGTTAGGGTAACTGTTTTAAAATCTATTTGTAAGACTTGCACTTAACAAACATTCATACATTCCAAACATCGGAAGTTAAATAAAGTCTTATAATAATATTGAGATGTCTAATAGAGAGGAATTGTTTGTACAAAAGGTGTTTAACAAACCAATAAAAGGAACATTTATGGGTTACAACGATTAAATCACGAATCAATTTCCCAATTACATTTTAGCTCAGGTCAAAGCAAGTAGCAACTCAATTGTTACTGAAGCACTAAAGCATCGAATGCAGTTTTCATTGCAAAGTAATTTGAGTAATTAATCGGTCGAGTAGCAGGGCTCTCGGCAGTCAATCAATTTTAACGTCGGCTGGAAACACAAACTAGTTTATTTATTGGACAATACTACAGAAAGTATTTAATTAATTTTGTATGCTCCATCTACTTGCATATTTACTTAATGGATCAAATTCAATGTAAGGCGATATTGCAGCAGCCTCAGATAGAGATGGAGAGACAAAATTAACTGCTATCGGAATGACACAGAAGGTAGAAGTGCAGACAAGAAGGAGAGAGAAACCTTTACCCAACACACACACAACTTAACACACACAAAGACACAACGGCTTAGTTTTGAGAGTTATTCAGCAAATGCCTCACTTTTACTTAGATAAATAAACTAAAAGTCAAAAGTTTGGGTGTTCTCATAGATTGCTATCTTGGAATGTGTTTTTGCTCGCTTCGGTCACTAAAACATCTCTAACAGTTCCTGAACTTTTCAACTAACGTAACTTAAGCTCAGTCTCTACTTCTTCTAGACTATGCTGATATCTGGTTACGTGCCGCAACTGAGGAACTTCTTGATATGCTCGAACGTCTGCAGAATTTGTGCATCCACTTTATTTTTGGCCTTCAACAGTACGACCATCTGGAGGCCAGTTAAAGTGACTGCTTATTCGGCAACGTCGGGATTTCCATACTCTTTTGTTTCTCTTTAATTTTCTATAGAATCGCAAATTCCTCTTGTATCTTCCGGATCGCTTTGAATATCTTGTTCCGTGAGGAAAATCTTGCCAATCATCATCTTTTATTTTCTTTTCTTTCCTTTATCACTCCTCAAGCTCTGTCTATATGTGTAGACAGAATAATATGGTGTTATAGTAATAGGAGGGACACAATCCTAATTGATTTCTAAAGCGGTTAAACGAAAGATGAGACGTCAAAATTTTATAAAAATTACATAAACTGAATTTGGCAACAGTCTTTCAAATATCACGTTTGCCCATCACATCAGGGAAACCTTCACAAAAAGTTTCTACCATTAGATTTATTTTAGGATCTATCTCAAATCACCTATATCAGTAAGAACATTTCCAAAATAAAACCGAAAACATCTCTACATTGACGTCTGGCGTAAACATCTCAGTCACTAAGATTATTTTTATGGCGCACTCCGTAACGCCGGGGTCTATAATATTTTTACCACAATTTCGCTTTCCGTTCGGATACTCTCATCGTTTATGGGCTTCAATTTAATTTACGATATAGAACTGTACAAACAGAAATAAACATGTTTTTTTTTTTTTATCTAGGGGATATTTTATCGAGTTGTTGCTTTGCCCTTGTATTTCGATTATGTTGAGAATGTTTTGAGTTTTTGTATTTCAATTGTTTTTCGTAATTGGAGTTGGAGCTTGCTATGGTTGAGCATCTATTGTTTCAATTTGATGTCATCGTTTTTGTTTCTTTGTGGGAGGCCTTCCAGTACTGCATCTTCCATTCGTGTGGACTGTTATAATAGTACTGTTTTAATTTTACTTAGATTTTTTGTACCATAAGGCCTTCAAAACAATTTTGTTACCATATTAAAACGATAATGTTTTCGAAGCGTTTTCGCGACGTAATTGTTAAAAAGTTCACTCTTTTCGTTCTCTAACGGGACTTTTGATCGATAACATTATTGTTTTCACGTCAAATTAGCAGGCATAAAAAAGTTGTTAGGACGCAGCGGATTTATTAGTGTTTTCAAATAAATACTATTTAAAGGATTTTTCGTGACACATAAAGTATTTAACTTATTTCGATGCCTAAACGTGTCTAGTTAATTGCTTTAAAACCTATATACGTGGATTATTAATAACAGCACGAATAACAAGTTACATATTTCACTGGAACACACTGTTTAAGTTTGACTGGATTCCAAACATAACAAAAGCATTTTACTTCGTGGGTTTAATTATCCGCTTTGAACAGCAGCCACTTGAAGACAGCTTGATTACTCAAAATTAAAGTTGAAAACTATTTTAATATTTCACAAGATCAAACTTCGTTCGCACTAAACAAATCAACACTGATAAGAATTTTGTTCAAACGTTCCAAATTCCGAAAGTTACGATTCACACTGACGCGTATATTTTCTGTTTAAGCAGGGAATAGACAAAATCTTTAAAATCATTCATTCTTTCCCAGCCCTTAGCAGGAATACAATCATACTGAACGATTAAGCTTGGGTACAAAATGAAGTAATATTACTTTAAGATGGAAACAAAACTCTCCTATAATAAGATTATTTTAAAACACTTTATGGTTGCCCCCCTGGTGAGTGTCGGGAGAATACGATGGATACAAGACGCACAGTGGTGCTATTCTCTAAGAAAACGCAGCGCTGTCGCAACGACGAACATCCAAATAGGATACATTGAATTAACAATCCAATGTGTAGGTTCATTAGGTTGACAATCCAATGTATCCTATTTGAGTGTTCGTCGTTGAGGCAGCGCAGCGTTTTCTTAGAGAATAGCAACACAGGACCGTTCGTTGCCTATGTCTAACAGAGAACGTCTTTTAGCTATGATATTGATGATGATTTTTTTTTCTTATCAATATATAACATTTTCATTTATAATGGCGAAATATTTTTATATGTTTGTTACTCCTTTACGCTCAAATCATTTAATGGATTTGAATGAAACATACTAATGTGGATATTCTGAGTAAGTTACACATACCTTTTTGTTCTCGTTGTAAGCGCATCTTGGGACGTTTGATGTTATCTGTATCGTCTGTTGTCGTCCAAATATATATTACATATATATTTTTTTAGTGTATTTTGTTTTTTCTATTTAGAATAGTAAAAACGTTTAGAGATGTTTCGCTTATTATATTTTTATTTTTCAAACATTTACAAATTTCTAATTGAGTAGTCTCCAGTGTTTTTTCTTGTACCATATCTTACCCTAAACAACAAATAACACTAAAAATAGTTATTTTTCTGAAAACAATAAAAAACATTTCTAATATTGTTATAAGGAAAAATATTGTGTGACACTACCTCTTCAATCAATCTCAAGGCACGTAATCTTACGACATTGACGTCATACTTTGCTAATAATTCTGTTTTTTCTTAGTTTCCATTTCCATCAGATTTGAAAAGTTTCTAATTTACTGAATTTGGAACTTATAAAAAAAAATCTATTTGGGATTTTGAATTATAGTTAATCTTTAACTTAGTCAAGTACTTAATTAGTCTTATTTTAGGACACTTTAATGCTAAAAACTGTAAGCAAATTCAAAAGTGAATAAAATCATCAAGAAGGTTTAGGTATTTTGTTTATATATTTTTCACTTCAGTTTGGTATAATATTGTCGGTTTTGCATTGTAGCTTGTTTTGTAAGCTACATTGGATTTCATCATCATTATCATCCTCTATTGGATACAATGCTCTCTCTTAAATGTTGCCAAAACGTTACGTTCCTTTTCACCTCGCATCCATAAGATTTGCGTGAATCTCACCAAGTCATCAGTTCACCAGGACATGTGGTATAAACTAAAAAAATAAAGAACACAGCCTACCCACCATCTGTAAACACTATATTACATTTGTTTTGTTTGAACCTCTGACTAACAAGTTTCCTTCCATCTTAACTTTACCAAAATATAAGTCACGTTACTCGTAAACATGTTACAAATAATATGTCATAATATTAGTAGGAAACAAGTCAAAGTGGGCTATTCATAATGATGTTCAAAGCAAAGTTCTGCGAAGACGTTATGAATACACACATCATGTGAAAGACTTCTTACGTTACTCTGAATAGGCTTTTTCATATCCTTAGTAAGGGGAAATCTAAGGTTATTTAATAAGCTAAGTTAACGGTGACTGTACTAATATAAAAGAAGGTCCAATAAGGAAATGAATTGAATGGGTAAAAGTTCGGTTAAGACCAATCTACATAACCAGAGCACAGGCGTAGGGTAACCTGCCTTTCGGTATTTTACAGGATGCATTTTGGAGAGTGATTTGAATTACATGATTTAAATCCACGATCACTTTTCTACCATCGAACAACTCAACACAGTGAGTGTCTATCCTTACATTGCTAGCAAAGTAGGAGGCCGACCGCATCAGGCAGAGGCAACGGGGCGCTCGCCCCAGCCGCCGCCGGGATTCCGATCCCGATTTCCGGCCACCGTAGGCGCGGGCTTGCGGACGGCGTGCAATGGGTAGCACGCTGTCCGATCGTCCGGTAACCGACCGGACCGAGCCCAAGTCGTCGACGGCGCGTTCTGTTCCTGCGCGCCTCAAGGAGCTGTCAGCAAACCGTAGAAGCCCAGCCTGCTAGCTGCAGGCAGGCAGGGTCGAAGCCTGCTGGGGCCAAGGGCCGTTTTCTGAGAGAAAGGCTCAGCCCCGGCACTATAGGCAACGAAGGAACAGGGTAGGATTTTAGTCAGTAAGAGTCTGACACTACTTCCCGCTCCGCCCAAGAGCGGGATTTGTCATTGAATGATTTTACCTACCAAAAAAAAAAAAAACACCTCTACAGTCCGGCCAAGAATTTAGGCCTCGTCCTTTAAACTGCGTACATCTATTGACTGGAACAATTTTCCTGTTGCAATCTTCCCGTCTAATAAATGAGGTGTCTTTAAGACTAGAGTGAATAGGTTTTAATAAACTAGTGCGCTTCACCATCAACTATTGCATCACAGCTTACCATCAGTACCTCTACCATGAGTTTTAAGCAATTCATCTTAAGCATTCATTCAACAGTATTCGTCGCTACTCGATATCGACGGCGTAAATATTTTGTATGGCAAATTTTTGTTCTGCAAGTGACCGCTAGAGGCGCTGCAAAATTTGCCATACAAAATATTTACGCCGTCTATATCGAGTAGCGACGAATACTATTGGTTAAAACTCATGGTAGAGGTACTGATGGGATTGTAGTTTAGTTACTATACTTTATCGCGATAGCATTAGATAGAAGTTAAAAAAGGTTTTATTTAGGGTAAACTTTGTAATAAAAGTACTATTGTACTTTTATTACAAAGTGTACCCTAAAAAAATCTTGTATATTTTGCTTTATGTCAGTTAAGATTGATGCTGAATTTATTATAATCAACTTTTATACCAACTGTAATACTTAAATGAATTCATTTGAAATAGCCATCTTCAGAATTTATGAAGCTTTTCATTAAATAAATTAATAATTCTTATTCATAGGTACTACAAGTGTCCATGTTAAAAACCTAAAAGAAGCAGGGGTCGGTAGTACCTGGAACGTTTTTCATGATACTATATAATATCAGTTAGATATTTTTTTTTTATGGTAGGTAAAATCATCCAATGACAAATCCCGCCCTTGGATGGAGCGGGAAGTAGTGTCAGACTCTTACTGACTAAAAACCTACCCCGTTCCTTCGTTGCCTATAGTGCCGGGGCTGAGCCTTCCTCTCAGAAAACGGCCCTTGACCCGTTACGTATTTATATTTTAATAATTAATGTTAAAAAAATATCTTGTTGCTTTGTAAATATATTATGTATATAAGGAGGAAACTTGTTTACACCATTAAAAAAAAATGTAAAATTATTTGAAATAAAGTCATCTTATTTAAATAAATCCAGTTCATTTACTTATCTAAGTATTTAGTACTTACTTACCTTACAATAAACAAATATATCTAAGTAGGTAATGTTAAAATTTCATATTGAAACCATTATTTATGAAACTATTTGAACTTTTCTCGAAAAATTTAAAATATTGTGCACACCTGCTTCTGTGAACCTCTTTTGTCTAATGCAGAAGTGAATAGAGTATAGCTTATATCATTAAACAAAAAAAAAAATGACGACATCTTGAATAAATTTTACATTTAAAAATACAGAACAGAAAAAAAGACAATCCAGCAAAACTGTGATTGTAATCAAATGAAATTGCAGTTGTACCGGAATTTAGGACTCCTGAATTCACCATCTATAAACAAATATGCGCCACTATGCAGTATACCAATTTCGCCAAACATATCAAACCCCTAAATTCCGGGACTTGATTTCACGTTTCACATTTACACTAGTACTTTACCAATTCACATTCGTACTAGATTTTACTAGAGCAATGCACTTCGTAAAAGCTGCATCGAATAACATTGGCACACGATAGGATATGATAACTGGCACAGAAGGTCTGTTTGATGCAAATGCATGAAAGTACACACAAATGCGTTTGACGCACACACAGACATTTTTCACGCTCGCACGTACAAGATCACTCGTGACTGTAAATTAATTTTTTATCACTGAAAAAAAAGAAAGAAAGAAAAAACATTTATTTAGGACTCGCACTAAAAAAAATAAAAGAAAAACAATATTAAAAGATTAAGAAGAACTGTGTGATGCCAAAAATTCTCCTGTCTCAGCATATGATGCGATATTTTACTTCGTCTACTTTTATATATTTTTTAATCACAAACAAATAATACTAAAAATAAATATTTCTGAAAATAGTATTTTTATTTATTTGAGTTATATTTGCTAGTAGTACACCGCAGACTACCACCTTTTTAGTTTCAGTCCTTATAATCTATCCTAAGGTCGTCTGGTAGATATCGCTGTCAGCGATAAGACCGCCATTGTACCCATAGATTTAAGTTCCTATGAATTGTTACTATTTTGGTGTACAATAAAGTTTATTCTATTCTATTAAATAAAGCAGTAATAAACAAAAAATTTATTAGAAAGAGTGGGAGTATGATAAAAACATCTCTCTATCACTTTTTTACGCGCATAGCTAAATAGCAATGACGTCACATTTCAATGTGTGCATTGCTGTTATTTGACAGTCACCACTTCCATTAGATTTGAAAGGTTTCTAGCTTACTCAACTTTTTCTTTCTATTTTCTATTTAAGATGACGTAGTTACTTTTTGATGTCATCATCTCCTGTTAGCCTTATCCCAACTATTTTGAAGTCGGCTCCCAGTTCAGATGAATGCGGTTGAATACCCGTGTTTTACATTAAGCGACTCCTTTTCTCCAAAACCCAGATACTGGGCTACACGATAAAGTCGCTTTTTGATAGTTGCCTATATAAAAAATAATAATAATAATAAATTGCAACTACCTAATTTTGTTTGTGATAACCGTACTTACGCATCTATGTGTGCGTGTGTCTGTTTTTGCTCATTGTATGGAGATGGCCTTCTGTACAAGTCTATTTTGTCAAGTTCAATGGAAAACGCGCCTTGTGACCATTCACACGGAAACGGGAGGCGTCTGTGACGTCAACAATCACAGGAGAATTGAACGTGAATTGTTGTTTGATTGTACGATTCATAGTGCAGTTCCTAGTCTGTTTTTTTATTTTTTTTATTTTATTGATGACAAATTCAAAACATGTTGAGAAGAGCCTGACGGTCCGAATTTTAATTGGTTTGTTATGTTTGTTAGAGGAATCTTGTATTGGGAGTTTTTGTTCCCTTATAAAGTTATGCATGAAATAGTTTCTTTCGTACTGTCGCCCATTGTACTTCAGCTTGGTTAGCCTGATGTATTGTCACGTTCTAGCGGTCATTTCTGCCTGATCACTCAAAAAAATTTCGCTTGAATCCTCCCGCCGCTTTGAAGTTTTCGTTTCGAGTGCAAGCAAAAATGAACTTAGCGGTCGTCATGTAGAAGTATCTTTGATGGTACACAAGTAGTCAGTAGTACGATTAGTACTAAACATAAGATTGTTTTAATAATTTGTACGAGTATTAACATAATATATTTTAATTAATAAAAGTAACTATATCTGTTACACTTTTACGGTTAAAATACAGAACCGATTTTAATAAAATTTGAAACAAAGTAAACACCAAGGACGGTGGACGATTTCGCGTTAGCAATAAACGACATTCATGAGTTCAATATCGTGGACAAAAGCTATTATAGAATAAATAGTTTAGCATTAAAGTCACGAGCACACAATATTCACGCAGTTCTGATCAACAAACCTTTCCAATATCTAATAGCGTCAAAGGTGGGTAAAACACCCTCCCATGAACACTTGAGCTGCCTCTTCTATCGAACAAAGGAATGCAAAATACCCGTGGGTAAGGAACAATTTACTGAAGTTACCGAATTGCGCCGATCTGAAGCTTTAATTACCCTTTTGCTTTCAACATGTTGCCTCAGTTCACTTTGTTAAGTGAAGAAGAAAAATACAAAGAAGTCCAATACTGCTGGGCTGCTGGATTGTTTTAAAGAAGAACACATAGGTGGGATATTCTCTCTTACTCGATGGAGTGAAACAAAAATCACGAAAATCATCAAATTACTCCCCCACTCTATGTGTAGAGTCATTTCTGCATAAAAAAAGTATATGGCAGATCCGCAACAGAAAGATATCATTATCTACACTCTGACTTTTACTTACTTTTGTGAGTACAACATACATTTATTGTGCGAACAGCTAAGGAGTGGAATTCCCTGCAGGAGTCTGTGTTTCCTAATAGCTACGATTTAATCTTTTAATTACTACGATTTTCTCTCGGTATTCATGAATACCGTAATTAGAGACACAATGGAAAGACAATAGGTGTGCGGACGCCGGCGTTCGCTTGGGGCTTGAGTAATAAAGGGTCTTTAAGTCAAAAGTGAATAGGTTACTTCTAGGCAAGCGTGCTCTAATAACGGCCATGTATTTATCATCGCTTACTATCATATAAGATTGAGGTCAAAGGAGAGCCTATTCATAAATAATAAAAAAAAACTGGGCAAGTGTGAGTCGGACTTGTGCACTGAGGGTTCCGACCAAACTTACTTATAAAAACAATTCCCGAATCGAAACTTGATGATTTTTCCGAATCGTAAAAAAGGTTTATTTTGGGTTAAGTACAAATTTAGTTTTCAAATTTTTAGGATTTTAGGTCAACGGGAAGTGGCACCCTATGATTTTTGATTCTCTTGAGAGTGTCTAAATATACGTTTTTTGCGACTAATAAGCCGTATCTTTTTTTCTCATTAATTACTCAAGCACAAAGCAAACGCCGGCTTCCGCACACCTATTATTTTTTTATTGTGTCTCTAATTACGGTATTCAAATGATTAACTTAGAAGCAGCTTGATTTTTCACATCTTCAAGGGACCGCAGATTTGAGTATATGGTTTTAATTCCAACTCGATACCAGGATATTGGAATCGGAATCCCGGAGGCGGCTGGAGCGTGAGCGCCGTTGCCTTTGCCTGATGTGTTCAGCCTACTGCTTTGCTAATCATATGATTCCGTATAAAGGGTTCCGTATTTTTCCTTTTGAGATACGAAACCCTAAAAACAAAGAATATGGCAGATCCGCAACAGAAAGATACCGTTATCATTATCTACACTCCGACTTTTACTTACTTTTATGACTAAAACTAGACATTTATTGTGCGAACAGGAGTGGAATTTCCTACCGGTGTATGTGCTTTCTAATAGCTACAACTTGTGGGTCTTTAAGTCAAGAGTGAATAGGTTATTTCTAGGCGAGCGTGCTCCATTAATGGTCATCATCGCTTACTGTCAGGTGAGATTATGGTGAAATGAGAGCTTATGTATAATAAAAAACGGGGCAAGTGCGACTCGGACTAGCGTACTTATTTTTTTTTTTTTGGTGACGTAACTACAAATTTACAGTTTTCAGATTTTTTCCTATTTTTATCCTACTAGGTTAACGAGAAGACCCTGTGAATTTTGCGTACTTTTTTTTTTTTTTTGGTGACGTAACTACATATTTACATTTTTCAGATTTTTTCCTATGTTTATGCTATAAGACCTTCTAGGTTAACGAGAAGTACCCTGTGAATTTTGATTCCCTTGAGAGTGTCGAAATATACTTACGTTTTATCATTTCTTGAGGCTCAAAAATCAATTATGAAACCCAAATATTTTCTACCTTTTCTTAAATGTTATTAAGCTTACCTGTAAAGACTTGGCCTACTGTCAACGGACGCGTAGCTTCATAGACGCATAATCGTTATTTCAAAGTCGCGATCGCATTGCTACATGCAGTCGATGCCGCTTCATCCGCAGAGTTTTTAGGGAGACAACTCACGAAGCGGTTTTCTCCCGCTGACGCCACAGTAGCGGGCCCGCAGCTTCTGTAGAATGCAAATATATACGTAAAAAATTAAATCAGCGGTTGTTCGCGGCTGCCGCTGACCGGCGCCGAGGTCGCCCGCCGCTGCCTCGGCGGTTTACGCGGCCCGCACACTCTGCGGTCGGTTGGCGGCGACCGCGCCCTATCGGCCAGCGGCTTACGGTTGAAAATCGCAGCCTTCGCGGTGGCAGCGGCGGCGGTGAATCAACGGTGTGAGTTAAGCTGTGAGCAGACCTACATTCAGAGCTCAAAAGTGCAGTTACACTCTACCAACACTAAAGTATGTAAAATTTCTTTGTAAAAGAGGGTCAATGGATCATTACCCATTTAGTTTGTAGCAAAGAATCTAAAATATTGAATAAACTAGTTGCAGAACACTGGAATTCTACTACAAAGAAATTTTAGACAGTTTAGCATTGTTAGAGTGCAACTGCACTTTTGACCCATGACTGTACATCAAACGTATTATGACGAATACGCATTTAGAAAGCTATGCGTCCGTGAACAGTAGGCTTTACAGTCTTACTTAGCCTTCTTTCTCATATTTATTACACAACATTGTGAGAAGCAACGATACCTATTTATACCAATTTCTGCTGCAAAGTTAACTCTTGCAATTCGCGGTGAGTACATAGTGATACGCTTCGGGGAATTTCTGGCGGTTCATGCGGTTTCGGGGAATTTTCAATTTCATACCTGGTCTATGTGTTTTTATTAATTAAGTTGTTTACTTTTAACAACTAAGTTCAGCTGCTTATACATTATTTAGTCTATCAATGAAAGTTACGTTCAGGCAGTACTGATGGCATACCACAGTCTAGTTGTTTCTTATTGAGGTTTGGTATAATATTCTGGGGCAACTGTAGCGAGAGAAAAAATTATTTTTAAGACACAAAAACACTGCATCAGATTTATTTTTAATCTGAAAGTGTCTGACAGCTGCATACCTGTTTTTATAAAACACAATCTTTTAACATTTCCTTGGTTGCTAAAATTAGAAATAGCCACTTTTGTCAAAACAAATTATTACTTATTTCCATTTTTTTAAAATACTAGAAACAGGACTACAAGTTTAAGAACGCAATACGAAGACAAGTAATGCACAGGCGGATATAAAACTGTATTATTGAAAAAGAGTGTTTTTTTTTTGTACTAAATCTTTTATTTATTTAATCTTCAAATTATATCTACACATGTGCAAAACCTTAAATATTAACTAAACTATTTATACCAAAACCTACCTATGTACATATAATACAAAAACACCGTACACTCAAGCGTCGAAGTACTCCTCCACATGACTATCATCCGGAAATGTACCCAGAAGACTGGCAGCCACGTTGAATGGCAATGCTAATTCTTTGGGCGAAGAACGAGCCAGCCCTCTGGTTACGCAAAGTGTCTATCAGACGGCGTAAAATTTCCTTAAAAAGGAAACGCGCACTCGGACCCTATGACCTAAGCGTTTCGACCCCAAACGGCTCAAAACTGTAATTACCAATAAGGTTACAGTATTTACGCCGTTTAAGGGTCTCAGCAGCCGCAGCGGCAGCGTCGGCACAGTGTGTTTTGTATATGGCTCCTATTATTTATAACTATGTACCAAAAATGATTAAAGAGAAACCATTAATAAAATTGAAAAAGTATCTCAAAGAAATACTAGCAAAAAAATGTTATTACTCTGTATCGGATTTCTTAAACGACTTCATTTAATTTACTATGTTTATGTAGCATTAAGTAATGAAATAGCTATAAATACCTGTAAATATAAAAAAAATTGTATTTACCTACTTATCATAAGTTGAAGAGCTTCGCCGTGTCCTTGTGGGGGCGCTCGGCGGCGGCGATCTCTCGCGCCGGGCCTTGGTACAGGCCTTGGTCCGGAGCGAGGAGGAGTGGCAGACGGTCGCCTCCTTCTGCAAAGCAGTAATGCTAGCAAAGGAGAAGGCCGACCGCATTAGGCAACGGCGTTCACGCCGCAGCCGCTGCCACAATTCCGATCCCAATTTCCGGCCACCGTAGGCGAGAGCTTACGGACGGTGGGCAATGGATAGCTCGCTATCCGTTCGTCCGGTAACAGACTGGACCGAGCCCAAGTCATTTACGGCGCGCACTGTTCTTGCGCTGCCCAGTAGGATCGAGGCCTAGTCTGGGGCTCTAGGGAGGTATGAAAATGCATACCACCCTAGAACCAAGGCAGGGAAGAAACAGGGTAGGTTTTTAGTCAGTAAGAATCTGACACTATCTCCCGCTCTGCCCAAGGGCGGGATTTGTCATTGGATCATTTTACCTACCATAAAAAAAACCTAGTTATAAGTTAGTAAATTTAGCATGCTATGAGGCAGAATGTACAAGGATTCAAAAATATTGTAACACCAAATTGTATTATTAATTACCTACATTCTACGCAAATAAATAAATCTATCTAAAAGGTTCAATGTTTTCCTATGTGGCGTAAGTAATCAGAAAAGTATTTCTCTGTACGCACTGGGTTTTAATGCTGGTTGAAATTATGTGAATTAAAGGAAGGTACAAAGATAATTTTAAATAAAACATTGAAAAGTGTTACTAGGTTTAATCTGTTATAAGTTCATGACCAAACCTGTATTTATGACCGTTTTTGAGATAGAAATAAAATAATGCTTATAAACGCATTGAAATTTCTTATACCTATGTTGTTTTGTTAATTTTTGATTTATTTGGTTTTTCATCAACGACAAGCGGACAGAGGCTTAGTACCTAATTAAATTCCGGTTTTCATCCTACAGGTATTGAACCCTAAAAAAAAACTTGTCGGTAACGTAATCCAGTTCCTAGATGATAAAAAATGTGTTATCTGTGAGAATTCAAATTCATAATCACTTTTTATAAAAATCATAGTTTGTAAGTATACAGCCCCCTAGCTGAGTTACAATCGTGTCGTTTAGCGTGATCGCTTGGAGTTGGCCACGCCCCCAATTCCTTTGTTCTGACGTCATCTAAACGCTCAGTCACTGTTTTGACCACATGAAATTATTGTAACTTGCTTAGAGGGGCAGGGCTTAGGGGACAGATCTCCGCAAACATCTAGAACTTTTTTCAGGAAACTAAAAAGAAAGTCGGCCTCTCTATACAAAATTCTGAACTGAATAACTGAATTCTGACTGTAATTCTGTACAAAATTATAAACTTGATTGGACAGTTTGTATGGAGAATCTTGTGGAAGGTTATTCAGTTTCATCTACTAAGCCCTTTTAGTTTGCGGAGACCTGTCCCTTACAACCTGTATATATACATAAATATGTTTATGTATTATTTGTAACTCTTTCATTTTTGACGCTCAAACAGCTAAACAGATACGAAAAAATATTAACAGTACTGTAATAAAGCTAAATTCTGATCT
Source organism: Leucania comma (assembly GCA_958295575.1). NCBI lineage: Eukaryota > Metazoa > Arthropoda > Insecta > Lepidoptera > Noctuidae > Leucania > Leucania comma. Next base: position 4,620,730 of record OY282475.1, read on the forward strand.
ATTAGAAATAAGAATAACATATATACTATAATATATAATGAAGAGGAAGTAGGTACTAATACGACACGGGAAAGGCCGATGGCAGAATAAAGTTATAAATAGATATTGTAAAAGCAATATTGTCTGCCGGTTTCATTTCACGGCTATTCACCCTGAAAAAATCAGAAGGACATCTGTCTCGGCAATTTAAAAACTTTTTTGGTGCGGACAAAAGGGGACATTAAGGGGTTAAAAGGGACAAGTCTATTAAGATCCATTGTTAGGTTTTATTGTACCAATATTTAAGTTTTATATCAAAGGAACGATGAATTTACCGTTTGAAAAATATAATACTGTAAGAAAGGGTGTGAGTAAGGAGATGACGGTAATTAATAAAATAGAATAAACTTTATTGTACACCAAAAATAAAGTAACACAAGTAAGTATGTAACGACTCACACACTAGCAAAGATTTAAGTATCATTATACTTAAAATCTTAAGTATAATGGTTACTTAAATTTTTGCTAGCGATTATGAGTGTGGGCGCTGATATACTCATACAAGATATTAAGTAACTTAGGTAAGACTAAGCCTTAATGAGTTCAAGACGCGATCTAGGGAAGCTTTTTTAATTCGTTTTATTTAGATAGATAACTCAAACTCAAAATCGTTTATTTTACATACGCCTACATGGGCACTTATAAAACGTCAGAAACTAGCGCACGGTTCCAATTGGTCGTTTCCTATAGAGAAGAACCGGCAAGAAACTCCACGGTTACTCTTTTAAAAAAGTGATTGTTTCTACAAAATTTTCATACTACAATATTAATAGATATGAGAGGACAATGTAGACCGGTCAGCTTTGTGCCCGAAAGCACGATAAAAATTGTAATCCTTGAATCTATGGAGTCTACGGTGTTCTCACATTCACATTATAAAAGAAGCTATACAAAAATAAATTAAAGATGTATACAATAATAAATTACTAGTAAAATTGGCAGGCTATATTTTATATATTTAAAAAAAACATTGTAAAAACTATGTCACAGGAGAGATAGATAGATGTATTCGTTATTGTACACCAGAAATAAAATTACATAAAGAACTTAAAATTAATAGGGTGTCACAATGGGCGGTCTTATCGCTAAAAGCAATCTCTTCGATCCTTATTTAATGCGTGCCTAACACAATACAAAGAGTAGATAGATAGGTACTAAGTACGAACAAATACAGTCTATTCGACCAACAGCACATGAACCAATGCAAGCACTTGATCCTATGTTTGTGAAAGCGACGCGTTAGTGACGCTATTTGATATTCCATTCAGATCGGGATTGACATCCCTCGGCGCGGGGCTCACTAATAAATAATTGTCTGTAATGACATTGGGTTTATGTGGCTTAGCTAATGCTACATCATCATCATCCAATACCTAGCCTGTTTAGTTACGTCAATATACCTTGAACCAAGGTAGTCCTTTGTGCATATTGGCTTTGTCTTATTATGTTTCCTGTTCTTCCATTGTTCTCTTCGCATTCATTTGTGGTATTGCATTCAATATTATTTTTACTTTTCTAATAGCTATATAGCATGGAAATTAAGGAACATTAATTTTTTCAGTTTCTTGCAGAACAGATGGCCGTTGGGGCCGGTTCTGGAATGGTGACCGCGTACCGGAAGACGCAGCGTTGGAAGGCCAACTACAAGGTGGACCGACGACCTGGTAAGAGTTGCTGGAATCCGATGGATGCGAGATGCACAGGGCCGTTCATTGTGGCAACACTTGGGGGAGGCCTATTTCCAACAGTGGACGTCTTTCGGCTGATATGATGTTAATGATGAAATTTTTCGGTAGGTATTACAAGTTGATATTAGTATGTTAAAATAATAATACATACGATTCTGGACTCCCTAGTAATGGAATTTTTCATTGGTTTTTTCTTACATTAAAAAAAACTTTACGTTTTTTAATTCGTACGGTATAAAATCGTTACGTTAATATTTTTAGTGAAAAAAGGATTGAATTACTTTTAAAATTAAAAATGCTGTCGATTAGATTAACGATTTTATCAACCCCTATAACTTTTTAATTAATTAATTTATAATCTTTTTTTTACTGAAAATATCATCGAGGTTGGTTAGAATAACAAGTTTATACAAATTAACTTTTAAAAAAGCAAAGATTTTTTTTTTTATTTTCATTAGGAAAAGGCCGACGAAAATTTCCACTACTGGGTTGTCCAGAATCATATACTGGATCCATGGTACGATGTCAGATACACCCTGTTTTAGTTGGTATTATTTATAACCTACCAACAAAATAAACGCCATGTAGCATTTAGTCACATTTCACAAAATAAAACCTACTAAACCATAAACACAGTTCTCTATACCATAAACACAACGTATAAACAATCTGATCAAAGATCTACAGACTATGTTTGCTATCAGGGCAACACGATATCCCATTTAGCGCAGAGACGCTCTCGGGAATCAAACCCGCTAATAAATAATTCTCGGTAATGACTAGTGGGAGCCGTAGATCAATAGCCACTGAACCTAAACTAAAAATAGATATTGGGTATTCCTGAGAGGTTTTTTATTCATGATTGTTTATGCTTACGACCCTGCATGACCCATTTTGGTTTATGTGAACGCAGGGTAATAAGTTAGTTTTATTTTTTTCTGTACTTTTTTTACTTAAGTGCTTGTTTACAGAGACGCGGAGCTTTGCGTGGCGCGTGGGGCGGCCTGTCGTACTTTGCCATATTTATTTTTGTGTTTGCGCGTGCGATGACGTGGCCCGTTGCTGCAACGTACGACAAACGCCCAACGCGCCGCCCAACGCGCCGCGCAACGCACCGCGTCGTCGTAAACACGGCCTAAGAGCGTTCAAGTCAAGATAAGAAGATTTTATTATTTTTCATACAACCGCTCTTACGCAATTATGACGTTATTGCTAAAAAATATTTTCTATCAATGCTTTCTAGCTTCTATAGGTTTTAGTAACATGAAATATTTAACAATTATTTTTCCGGAGAATTACTTCTGGTTAATGACAGATTCGACATGATTTTTGTATGTATATCATGAAAGCATTGCTGACATTTTTTTTTTTTCAAAGTGAGTTGATGATATTTATATTTTATATAATTTTATCCTTACTTTTTATTATGAGCATAACCCAGAATTTATATTTTATATAATTTTATCCTTACTTTTTGAGCATAACCCACAATTTTGATTTTCTTACAGTGAACCTCCAGGTGATAGATATATACGACAACATATATGTTGTTATGTAAAAAAACCTAAAATTATTTAAATAAAAGAGACGAATATTGTAAAATATAATGATGCGTTTGTGAATTATTTCATTGAGGGCGGTAACAATTAAGAATATCATGTATTATTATATTTAAACTAGCTGACCCGGTGAACTTCATATCGCCTAACAGTCAAAGGATGTAATGATACCTTTTAGCTAATTTTAATTTTAATTGGAATCCTTAGAATGACTGAGGATGCATTTTGGAGAGTGTACGCGGGAATTGCATGACTTGATACCGCCATCTCATTTCTACCATCGAACAACCACCCTTACGTACGGCGAATATGTTTAAGCCACCCTTAAGTTGTTCTACGGCGCGCACTGTTCCCGCGCGCCTCAAGGAGTTGTCAGCAAACTGTTGGGGTCCAGCTGGGCCGAAGCCTACTGGGGCCAAAGGTTATGTAAGAATGTCACCACGGGCCCCGGGCCAAAGGCAATGATGGAAGGGTAGGTTTTTAGTCAATAAGAGTCTGACACTATTTGTCATTGGATGATTTTACCTACCATAAAAAAACCCTTACGTTGTTGATACTTCCACGGTCCGGACTAAGCGTTTTGTCTCGTCGTTTATACCGCGTACATCGAGGGACTGGAACAATTTGCCTGCTGCGGTTTTTCCGTCTAATTATAATTTAGGCGTATTCAAGGCTAGAGTAAATAGGCTCTTAATATACTAGTGCGCTTTACCATCAACGATTGCATCACTGCTTACCATCAGGTAGGATTGCAGTCAAGTACTAGTTTATAAAAATAAAAAAAATGAGAACTGTGAATCTTGGAATGACTGGCAAGGTTTGTATTAGAGTGATGTAGGCAAAATAAAAGAGAACTGCTCCATTCAACGATGTGTAATAATGCCATTTTGTGTGTGCAGTTACAAATATAAGGTTAGGCGAGCTGCACTCTACATAAACATGTAAATTATATGTTAGTAAGTTGTTGAAATAAATCATGTATGTTAAGGTTACCGACATAGCACAAAGAATTGCCAAACTTAAGTGGCAATGGGCAGGGCGCATTGCTCGCGGAACGGATGGCCATTGGGGCCGGAAGGTTCTGGAATGGCGACCACGTACCGGAAGACGTAGTGTTGGAAGGCCTCTTACAAGGTGGACCGATGACCTGGTAAAGGTTGCGGGAATCCGGTGGATGCAAAACGTACAGAACCGTTCATTGTGGCGACACATGGGGGAGGCCTATCTACAACAGAGGATGTCTTTCGGCTGAAATGATGATGATGAAATCATTAATGTAGTAAAAAAGGATCGGTGAAATTTCTAATTTTTATTTTATTTTTGTTGCAAGGTCACCAAATGGGAAGAAAAAATAATGGTCAGATTATGATACTAACACCCGTATTTATAAACAAGTAAAACTAATGACTTGAGTAATAGTAACTACTTAAGTAAAAGTTTGTATTGAATATTTCTAACCTGAAGTAATGACTTAATAACGAATTACTTAGCAACAAGCAATTACTTCTTTATAAATACGGGTGTATCAGTGTAAATTTTAGTAACTTAGGCATACCTACTGCTCAAAATTATTTTAATCTCATTTTACTAAGAGACCACGTAGAAAAACAAAATTTTATTTTAACTTAATTACAAAATTAATTCTTTCTAAAAAAGAAAATTAAATTAAAACTAGAACATTTTAATAAATGAGTCTCATTTGTTATTACTAAGGTACGACGTCTCACCGATAAGAACTAAAATGATAAAATCTCTTCTCTTTTTTCTAATTATCCTAAAAACTTGCATATAGCTCACATAAACGCCCAGAGTGTTCCTGGTCATTATTCTGATCTTCTGGCATCCTTTAGTTGTGCTCACCTTGATGTCCTATTGATATCGGAATCATTTCTGAAGCCTTCCCTTATCTCTACTCATTATTCACTACCCGGCTTCGTCTTGATCCGTAACGATAGGACAGGCAAGGGTGGGGGAGGTGTAGCTATGTACCTACGCGCTGACCTACCCTACAAGGTGGTTAGCTCATCTCCTTCCCTATATTCCGAGTCTGCTGAATACCTGTTTGTTGAAATCTCTGTCCATCACACAAAAATTTTGCTTGGTGTGCTCTACAGCCCTAACCTTCGCATTGACTACTTTGATTCCCTTGATTGCACTCTCAGTAATCTCTGCCCTTTGTATGAGCACGTTATTCTAATGGGCGATTTTAACACTTGTCTAATTAAAAATGACTTTCGCTCCCATAAACTCCTCTCACTACTTTCTTCTTTCAACCTTCAAGTCTTGCCCCTTTCTGCTACTCATTATTCTCCGAATTGTACACCCTCCTTATTAGATCTTATGATTGTCTCCTCTCCCAACAATGTTTCTAGCTACGGTCAACTTTCGGCTTCCTTTTCTTACCACGATTTAATTTATCTATCCTATCGTATCCGTGTTCCCAAGCGTAAGCCCCAGTTTTTATCTCTCCGTAATTTCAAAGGAATGGACTTGGAGGCTTTGCAGTGTGGTGCTAGCAATGTTAACTGGTCACCTCTGGTTGATATCGATGACATCGATGAGAAAGTGAAGTATTTTAACAAAACCGTCCTCGACTTGTATGACCAGCATGCCCCTTTAAGACGCATCAAGGTAAAACATAATCCAGCACCTTGGGTAACTCTTCAGATTAAAGAGCTTATGGCTCGTAGGGATAAAGCTAAGAGCAGGTATAAGCGTCGACCTTCTGAGCTGAATCTCTCTTACTTTATTTCTCTGCGAAACTGCTGCAGGCGTCTGTGTCAAGTTGCTAAGAGACGCTATTTCCACGAACAACTTCTTAACCGTAGTTCTTCCGACGTATGGAAATTTCTTAAGTCTGTTGGCATAGGCAAATCACCAATCAACCAGTGTAAGGATGTGGACCCTAATGATCTCAACAAGCATTTCTCTCTTCTTCCCTTTTCCTTAGATCCTCGTGTCAAAGCTGCGACACTGGATGGTCTTTCTTGTTTGCCATTGCCACAGTATCCTCACTTTAACTTTAGCGATGTTACTGAGGATGACGTTAAGAAATCTGTTCTCGCGATTACTTCTTCTGCTGTCGGCTATGATAAGTTATGCTCTAGAATGATTACTCTCATCCTTCCCTCATTACTTCCTGTTCTCACGCATATCTTCAATCACTCTTTTACCACATGTTCCTTTCCGTCAGTCTGGAAACAGGCTTATATTATACCTTTACCTAAGACTAACAATCCTTCTTTACTAACGCATTTTAGACCAATTTCTATTCTCCCATTTCTTTCGAAAGTTTTTGAGCACTTAGTCCATAGACAGTTATCTCTTTTCTTAACGTCAAACTCAATTATATCTGCTTTCCAATCAGGTTTTCGCACGGGTCATAGTACTGTTACTGCGCTTTTAAAAGTAACTGACGATATCCGCTGGGCTATGGAAAACAAGTCCCTTACTGTCCTGGTACTGCTTGACTTTAGTAGCGCTTTTAACTCAGTGGATTTCGACATCTTACTCGGCATCCTTAAATCCATTAATCTCTCTTCTTCCGCCTTAACTTGGTTCAATTCATATCTTCGGGGTCGCTCTCAGTGTGTCCGTCTTGAAGAAGTGTTCTCTGACTGGTGTAGTCTCACTGAGGGTGTTCCTCAGGGTAGCGTTCTCTCTCCTCTTCTTTTTTCTATCTTCATTAACTTTGTTACCAGAGTAATCTCTTCCACCTTCCATCTTTACGCAGATGACTTGCAGCTGTATCGCCATTTTACTGTAGCCGACGCGGATTCTGCTATTGCTGCTATGAATCATGACCTGGCTTGCATCAGTGCTTGGGCTAAGTCATTTGGCCTACAGATCAACCCAGCTAAATCGCAGGCCATGATCATAGGCAGTAGATTCGTTCGCAATGCGGCTGTAGTTTCTTCTCTGCAGCCTTTAGTTCTCGACGGTGTTCGGATTGACTACTCCGAAACTGCAAAAGATTTGGGTGTTATTTTTGACTCCAATCTCTCGTGGCGTGCGCAGGTCAATGAAGTCAGTCGGAAAGTAAACTTTGCTTTTCATTCGCTCAAACGTCTTCAGGGTCTCTTGCCTTTGAAAACGAAAATCTCTTTGGCCCAAACTCTTATTCAGCCGATTATAGACTATGCTGACGCCTGCTACTTGGATGCTACTGAGGAGCTATTAAACAAGCTTGAGCGACTGCAAAACTTATGCATTCGGTTTGTCTTTGGTCTACGTAAGTATGATCACGTCTCTCATCTTCGCAAGGAACTCAAGTGGCTCCCTATCCGTCTTCGCAGGAACACTCGGATTTTATGTCTCCTTTTCAACATCCTTCACAACCCGTCCTATCCCTCCTATTTGCGCGACAGATTTTCTTACGCCCGTCCGTCCGACGCCCCGTGCAGATCACACCTAAGATCCCTCCTTAAATCCCCTCCACATAAATCCAGCTACTACTCCTACTCCTTCTCAGTCCATGCAGTAAAGTTGTGGAACTCTCTTCCGCCTAGTATACGTGACTTAAAAACTATTTCGCTCTTCAAAGCTAAAGTAAAAGAGCACTATCTTTCCTCTCTAGTATATTAATTATATATATAAATATATATATATATGCATTATGTATTTGTTTTTAGTATAAGGTATTTATAGCTTATATATATAAGTATTTATTGCTTTAATTTAAGATTTCACTAACTCTTCTCACTTCTACACACTATTGCCTTCATTTCTTCTCATCTCTCCTTTCGCAGGTCTGCTGGTAGAAATTTCTTTTAGAAATAAGCAGTACCTTTGTACATTTTTTTTGTCATAATACTTTTGTCCTTTTCATTTATATGTGTGTACATAAATTATAAAATAAATAAATAAATAAATAAATAAGTTTTTGTTAAGATATGGGGGCTTTAGTTATAAAACAGTCATTCTTCAGACTACGGTCGCTCTCAGAAACTTCAGGTCTGTGTACAAAAAATGAATGATTGCGAGCGTTGGAGTAAGTCATATTTATGCATTTTAAATTGCTACACTCCATTCGCAAGAAGATTAGACATTTAAACAAATCTTTTTACTGTCCGTTCAACCGAATTTGATTTTTATACCGTAGATATAAGGATGGTATTAAATGCAAAAAAAACCTTTTTACAAAAAATACAACTGACTTCTACGTAAAAAAAAAAACAAAAAGCACAAAAATCTACAAAAGAACTTTAATTTTGGAAATCGGTATTTTTTACTTATTTTAGTTGTAATACCTCTCAGCCAACCTTAAAAAGATACCCTCCGCCATTCGGTTCCATCATCATGACAATTCTAATAATACTAAACACGGCTAAGATACGCTGGTTTATCACAGAATTGCAGTATCTACCTTCCGGCTTCATCATCAGATTAGTTCTATGTATCCCCTCCCCTTCTTCCTTCAGTCAGTCACGGACTACATGTATAAACAAAGTAATTTTACTTGTTACGACAGCTCTGCTATGATTTTTTGAAAAGTTCTGTTTTATATCTTCTAAGTTCATCATCAGATCAACTTGGGGGTAATATTTCAATTAAAACAAAAAAAAAAAACGATCCACAATTGACCGAGATATCGTTGAACAAACATGAAAATAAAAAATACATTCAGCCGAACACAGAACTTCGTCCTTTTCAAAGTCAGTTAAAAAAGTGGTTACAATACTAACTACTTTCTGTTGCAGCCATTTATCATACGACCAATGCAATAAAAGTCAAAATCGGTTGAATGGACTTTGAAAAAGGAAAGGAGGTTTGAATATTGTTTGTTTAAATGGCTAATCATATCTCGAATGGAGTATATAACTGGTGACATGCCGTGTCACTGGTTGAGTAAGTAACGCGACAGTTACCTTCTTATTGTAATAACCAGTATCCTGAGGTTCTTACTGGCAGCCTTCAGTGCCTCTGCAACTGGGGGATTATTTGAGTTAGTGGTGTAGCGACATCTATGGCACCACAAAATAACTACGAAAGAAACACGAAATTCTGCATCGCGAAGTTAAAGTTCTCCGCGCGATTTGAATCGTATCGGATTTTTAGTCGGAAGATCCTCCCTTTTCAACGGAGGTTTGTGGGACTTTACTCTCTGTTCCACTTACCTCCAAAGCGACGTACTCCGCTTTGATGATGATGAAATAAATTACACAAGGTAATGCACCTGGCTGGGTTTGAATCCGCGACCTGCAATTCATAAGTCAGGGCCATTACCACTCGGCCATCACTGCTCACAATTGAACACTGACAAAATTGGAGCCCGATCCCATTAAATTCCGAAGAAGCATGCTTGTTTTGGCAGAATTTGAACCTGGTCCCAAAATACAGATTTAAATTTCGGCAGTCAAATTTCGAGGAAGCATGTCTAAAAATCGAAATACCGGAATTAAGCTGGGTGAAGTGCGCTGGTAGCCATAAGTGAATTAAATTGTGATGACATATTTCACAGCATTATTTACGTAGGTTACCACTTTGTTCTCACTAATTTGCTAGAGAATGCTTGCGAAACTCGATAATTGTTTTCGTTGGAACTGTTAATACGAAAAAAAAAAATTTTTTATAACTTTTCATGGTTATAATAAGTACCGCAATATTACAGAAAATACTAAACACAAAGAAACCAATAAACACCTAATTTCGAAAAAAGAATAACGTACCTTTAATATAAAGTTTATTTGAACTTATAATATTAAGTCAATCCAAAGATATAAGACTTGAAAGCAACCCGTTTTAAAATCGGCAATTTCATTGGTAAAGACCTATTTATGAACTCGCATACAAAACACCCTGACTTTAAACAACTATCGTACTGGTGATATAGCGACACGTGACGCAATCGCTAATCACTCAACCACTGCGACAACCGTACCGTCAAAATTGGGATTTGTCCTTGGAGGGCGGGATTTGTCATTGGATGATTTTACCTACCAAAAAAAAAAAACCAAAATTGGCAGCCCTATTTTTGTAGTGGAAAATAACTAAATAACTCCCACTGTGGGTGGAGAGAGAGGAAATGTCAGACTTTTACAGACTAAAATCGACCCGTGTTTCTTCAGATGTCCTTTGTGTGTCAATGACAAAAAAACGTTTCTTGTATGCTGCCCCTGATAGTAAAAAAGACGTATCTAACAAAAAGTAAAAATGGATAAAAAAATGTTTTAATGAATGAAACGGGAAATCGTTTGCTGTCGTCGAGTAAATTAAAATATTTACATATTGAAAGTTGAAAATAAAGCCCAATATAATGAGCTTTAACTTGGTTTAATAATAATATGAATTTATCAAATCATTATAGTAAAAATAATAAAAAAACATTTTCATCTTAGCATAAAAAGTTAAGAAAAATATGACATACTTAATTGAATAGACGTAAATGGCCAGATGCGCCCTTTAATTTTCAAATGCTTTTGGCTGTACTTTTCTTCTAAGTATTTAGTTTATTTATCTAGTACATATTTTTAACAGAAATGACCGCATATGGTTATTTCCGCCTTTTTTCTTAAGGATTAATAACTATATAGATAACCCTTGACTAAGATAGAATGTTTATAAAATAATTTGATATTTCTTTTATTTAAGGAAGTGTATTAATAAGTTCTTAGTTATCATAATAAGCTATAGCCTAATGTATTATTAGTAAATAAAACAAAATTGATATAATCAAATATTTATTTTAAAGTCTTTTGACCCACATAATAAAACAAAATGCTATTCTTGGCACAGTAAATTATAATTAAAATCAGAACTTTAAAAGTGTAATACTTGAGCAACGTTTAGCTTAATCAGTCGTATACTTCCCTTCTTGGTCAGTTGAATTACATTTTCAGAAGCCAGAACAGCGTGGTTTTCGGGCTCAAAATCTTTTCGTTTAGGTGACTCTCTGATACGCGAATGTTTTGTGGTGAGTTTTCTATAAAATCAGTATCTGAATCAGAGTTGATAACACTACTTTTTTGCCTTTTCTTTCTGGAAGAACGTAATCTTTATCAAGAACTGAATCATCAGAATCAAAATTACTTAGTGTTGAACTGCTGCTGCTGCTGGTAGTAGCTGCAGTGGTGATATTATCGCAGACTTTATCAGAAAAAATACTGTCAGTTGTAGGGACTTGGTAAATTTATTCAGCAATATAATCCCGAAAAACACACAATTCAATAAAAATAACTGAATAAAAATCAAGGAAATGATATAGGTAAGTAGGTACCTCATAAAAATGTCAATGTATGAAATAACTCATATTCAATGAATTATTTACTTTAATTTATTATTTTTACTATAAATTTTAATTTATTATACTTTTACTACAATTTGTACATAACTTAGGTAGTTACAGTAAGACTGATATTATTATTTTGCTACCAAGTCATAAACAATTGATGATATTATTTGGCACACTACGGTAAAATAAAATTGCACACAGCTCTGACCATATTATAGCCTACAAATTTTGTAAAATAATAAAAAATATACTATGGTACGGTACGGTACGGTACGGTTGACATCTGTCGGGCATGCCACCGGCCCGGGGAATCAATCCGACACATTATTTCTGGATGTTCTCATATAGCTAACGGAGACTATTTGCATAGGCACAACCTTGTAGCCAGGATTATCCACCAGCAACTTGCTCTTAAATACAATCTTGTGGAATCAGAAGTACCGTACTATAGGTATGTGTCCGACCCAGTTCTCGACAATGGCAATATCTCATTGTATTGGGATCGATCTATCATCACTGACAGGACTATTGCTGCCAATAAGCCTGATATAGTGGTCATAGATCGACTAGAGCGTCGCACAATGATTATTGATATAGCGTTCCCTCATGACGAGAACCTCGTGAAAGCTGAGAAGGATAAACAAACTAAGTATCTTGACTTGGCTCGCGAGGTTGTCAATATGTGGGAAGTGGATACAGCAGTCATTGTGCCGATAGTCGTGACGGCCAATGGCTTAATAGCCAAGAGCCTCGACCAACATCTGCGGAGGCTCTCGTTAGGCAGTTGGATCAAGGGTCTGATTCAGAAGGCAGTACTCCTGGACACGGCGCGTATTGTCCGGAGGTTTCTCTCTCAGGAGCCCTGACCACCGGTAGCTTGGACCCTGTTCCCGATGCCGGTGGGCTACTATTTTTTATATTTTTTTTTGTATAGCCTTCTAAAAAAAATATTTAAAAATGTAATTTATATGAATATACAAAAAATAAAAGGAAATATAATACACGCAGCGAAAACTTGCGCGACCGCGACACACCCGTTCTCCAACAGACTACTCGAGCGCAACTAGCGTAGAAACTGGTCAGGCGCCGTACTAAACATTCACAATTTTAAGAAAAACGGACGTTTATGCACACTTGCGCCTCTTTTATTAAGTAATAAGTTCTATTATTTTTATTCAACATAAGGTATTAAGACGCTTATGGCAAATGCGTCTATGCGAAAACTATTTTACGAAGTAAATAGGGCGTAAGTGGTCAGATGTGGTCTTTTTTTCTTAATATGAAATCAGTTTTTATTAAGCGCGTTAGACGTTAACGCGTATTTGCGTCTTATTAACTTCCTCTTAGAAATAGGGATAAATATGCGCCTTTTACATTACCGAACTAAAGAAAAAACTACAGATTATAAGGACATTATCTACACAAATGCGACTTTTCAACTAAGTTTCAGATAAACTCGTCTTTTCATCTTCAATTGGGTTTAAAAAAATGTACAGAAGCGCCTTATTTCGTTGTGTTAAAACCGCACTGGAGAAAGGTAGCAAAATATTAAAAATACAGGCAGATGCGCCTTTTTTTTCTGATTCCGGAAATGTATATAACTCAAATCCGGAAAAAATGTTAGATGCGTCTTTTTTACTATCGGGGGCAGTATGGCAACCCTGTAATTTTTTACTTTCTTTTTTAGGGTTCCATACCCAAAGGGTAAAAACGAGACCCTATTACTAAAACGTGGCTGTTTGTCCATCTGTCTGTCATCAGGCTGTATCTCAAGAACCGTGATAACTAGACAGTTGATTTTCACTAATTATTTATTTCTGTTGCCGCTATAACAACAAATACTAAAAACAAAATAATGGCAATAGGTAGGCACTTGAAATTTTAAATAAAACTTTAATAATAAATAATATCATTAAATAAATATTTAAGGGGGGCTAGAATAAAATTAAAAAAAAAAAAATATTTAGGGGGGCTCTCATACAACAAAAGTGATTTTTTCTAGTCAATGGTACGGAACCCGACTTTTAAATTTTATTATTTGTTACGACAATACAAATATACATTTTGTAAAAATTTCAACTCCCTCTTCTCCTTCTTCTTATGGTTTATGAGATACAGTCTGCTAACAGACAGACGGAAGGACGGACAGTGGAGACTTCGAAATATAAATTCGGTTTTCAATATAAATCCTTGCTTGCATGCCCCTCTTCGTCGTCTCACGAGCAAATTTAATAAAAAATTCAGCGCTTTAAAACTCTTTGCTTTACCGTAGAGAAAATTCAAATTAATTTTATTCAACTTAGGTTAATATTATGAATACGTATGATTATGTTCCTTTTTTTTTCTTTCATATTATGCAATATTTCGTTTTATACAATAACCAGAATCTGCTAGCGACTGCGTCTGCATGAAAGTAGAAATTTTCACATGAGAAAGTGCTCTCGGATAAGAAGTATCCTGTATTATTCCAGTAAGGAGTACTGCTTTCATCTTTTGGACTGATCTGCCTGATACCAGCTTGATACGCTTGAGATAATTGAGAGTTGAGCCAGGAGGATCATTGGTTATGATGCACTTGTCGAGTCGTGGCTTCAACTTCTTAGCATCGACCCTGAGTTGCTAGCTTATCGGTTTTCTACCGATTGCATTTCGGGGAGTGTGAATTGCATAGCCTAATTCCGCCTTACCCGTTCAATCATCGGACCATCAGGCGTACAGCTATACGCCACCTAAATATGCGCAAAACGTTTTGGGAACATTCATTGTACGTACAGCTAAGAAAAGGAATTCCCTCTTGGAATCTGAGTTTCCTGATGGCTACAACGTGGGAATCTTTTAAGTCGAGAGTGAATAGGTTATTCCAGGTAAGCGCGTTCCATAGTCGACCGCATCGTTCCTTTCCACCAGGTGTGATAGCGGTTATGCGCAAACCTATCCTAATAAAAATAAAAAAGTGGTCTACCCGTGTACGTTTTTCATCGAAATCCGTTCATCCATTTGACCATAAAAAAGTACCAAATATACACACACGTAAAGTAAAGTAAAGTAAAGTTTTTAATTAAAAAGCAACTTTTTCAATATTTTATTTATTTTTTATTTACTTTTTCCAAAATCTTCAGCGTTTGTTATATGGTTATTTTCCCAAATAGCATAAATAGGGTCAGCCCTATAATGTTGTCAGGCCTCCTATCTAGGAGAGGGAATAGGCTGCAATCCAGCACGCAGGCTTAGTGCAAACTAGTGAATGTCATAATATGTCCTCGAATTTTTTTTAGAAAAGAAATGCCAGTTTCCTCACGATATTTTTCCTTCACCGTTTTGAGAGCAGTGATAAAGAAATAAATTACAAAAATTAATGCACGTGACTAACCCTGCACGACGGCGTGCAATGGGTAGCGCGCTGTCCGATCGTCCGGTAACCGACCGGACCGAGTTCAAGTCGTCGACGGCGCGTTCTGTTCCTGCGCGCCTCAAGGAGCTGTCAGCAAACCGTAGAGACCCAGCCTGCTTGCTGCAGGCAGGCAGGATTGAAGCCTGCTGGGGTCATGGGTCAGATTCCGAAAGGAATATCCGGCCCCGGCACGATAGGCAACGAAGCAACGGGGTAGGTTTTTAGTCAGTAAGAGTCTGACACTACTTCCCGCTCCGCCCAATTCCGGGATTTGTCATTGGATGATTTTACCTACCATAAAAAAACCCTAACCCTGTACCTCGTAAGGCTTCCGTTACACCCGGCCACCACTGCTCTCTAAAAAATAAAATAAAAACAATCTATTGACACAACTCCTTTAATTTACTATTACAAAACTAATTAACAGTCAAGCCATAGTTCGTTCTTTGTGGAGTGCCAAGATGAGAGAAAAAAATACTAGCAAGTTGTAGTGCAGTTTTAATAAATGTTGCTTTTAACCCTCGAACTCAGCTAAACGTGCTTGCTTTAAGAACGAGCTCAAGAATAGTTGGCCGGTCCAATTTGAGTTCGCAATAGCCGCTGGGCTATTGACGGGTTAAAGTTTAAAATGTATCGATACGCTGCGAATTTTGCCAGCTGTTATTTTATTAGTAAAAGTTTTGGGTATTTTGATTGTAATCTTTACTTATGTAATGACGGTAAGTAGAAATTCAATTCAAGATGTAGCTCACCGTCGGATAATGCATGTGTTCCACAGGCATCTCAAGGAGATGTCAGTAAAATTGACGGAGTCCGTTAGGATCGATGTCTCTCAGGACTACGGTATTGTACGAAAGAGGTACCGTAGCCCGATGACACGTATGATTCTTCTTCAGTTCTTTTACCAGGACCTGGGTTAATTTTCCTTTCGAAAGACCACCCATGGACCAGTAGGCTTTGGCACTGCTGGGCCTGGCTTTTTTCCAGGACCTGGCTTTGGTTTTGCTGCTCTTTGAAATGCACGTGGATCACTATGCGTTGTCGATGACTCAGACTCGGTCGGGACAGTTACCGGATGGCCGGGAGTTAAACTAACCGTTGCTCGTCGCCCGCAAGCCCATGCCTACGAAGTCCGTTCCTTCACACGTGCCACTTCACTTTCAGCATAACGCATGTCCTCTCCGGACATGGTAAGTTCGGGAGTTTCCTATACCTGATTTTTGCGGAAGAAATACCGTCGCAATAATGGTGTGAACCGCCCCATAGACATGGTGAAGCATACGAGGGAGGAGTGTCCGTATCGTAGCCTTAGAACGCAAAGGGCAACTGAAGGGTCGTAGGTAAATTTTAGCCAGTAAAATCTGACACTCTCTTTAAGTCCACTTCGAGAGGGAGAAGTTAACCAATGATTTCTTTACCACAAAAATGACTGCCAGTTATATTTTTCCCGTGAGTCTACTTGAAATAAGCAGACTCGAAGCTTGATCTGATCAAGCAGAAATACTAGGAAATTCAGGGGACCTGATAAGGACTGAATCTGAGTAGTTTTTGTAAGTAAAAGTCTAATACGCCATCTTGCTTTAGCCTAGAGAAGGGAGGAGTATTTGATTGATATCCTAGTTCCAAGATGATCTAAAATTAAAAATAAATCGAGAAGGCTACAGGGCTGGTTCAATTATGATAAATTATAGGCAAGAATTGCGACAAAATACTCACTCATAGGAGCAGTGGTGACCGAGTGGTAACGGATCCGACTGTTATAGGTCACGGGTTCAAAGCCAGCCAGGCGTATTACTCGTACTTTGTGTAATTTATTTTCTCATCACTGCTATCAAAACGGTGAAGGAAAACACCGTGAGGAAACCGGCATGTCCTAGAATCAAAAATTCGAAGACATGTGACATTCACCAACCCGCCCCGGGCCTGCGTGGTGGATTACGGCCCATTCCCTCTCCTAGAGAGGAGGCCTTAGTCCCAGCAGTGAGAACTGCTATGCTATGCTCACATATAAGCATAAAAAGATATTAATTTTTACTGACAAAAATATTGTTCATAAACGAATAGCTATAAACAAAAGAGCTTGTCAGCAGAATTCAACAATAATATCACTCGAAATACGACTTTAATATGTTGTCAGCGATTTATCAGGAAGCAATTATGTCGCAGAGTTTCCAAAGGACAATAGGTAAAAATATTTTTTTCAGGAATTGCTCCTTTGAAACTAAATAGTAACCGATAATACCAACGTTGTAAGAAACGACGATACAATAGTAATGCTGATCAAACTAAATAGGTAATAAGATCATTTTGTTTCATTGCTTTTTTCGAACAAACAGAGAACAAACTATTTTAAAGTAACACAGTACTACTTCTGTCAAGCAAAAAAAAAAACAACAATTACCTTATAGACACAAGTACACACATACACTACAAACATACAAAAGGTCATGTTTATAGTTTTTTTTTATATATTATTTTGACCTTTATATTTTATTATTCAATTTATGTTTCATTGTTCACAACAACCTCCTTGTTTTTATCAAAAACTGAATTATTTAAAATCATCACAACTCTGGTCCCCAAGATACAGGTTCTACCTAGTTTGGGGACCACTATTCTAAATTTATATAGTTCTTAAATAGTTACAGGCAATATTAAAGATTGTAATAGTTTTAAGGTGTTTACGAGTACGTGGAGCCGTCTAGCGGACGTCACCGGCAACAGCGACACGGGCAACAGCGACGCAGCATAACGCGCGGCGTAGCATCGGGCCCTCCCCCCGCACTTTTTGAGTATATAAACCGTGTACCCGCCCGCGACCGGGCTTCTACAAATATTTTTCAAAAACCATTGTACCTATTTTATCACCATTAAAATCTCAGTTCATCATCATCAGTCTTTTCATCAAAGCCAAATATCCTCATCAACGACGAAAGGAGACCATTGACCACCTTCCTGCACATAAGGTATTATATTTTATTGTAACAATAATCATTATTCTTATACTCTAATCCCGATTTTTTTTCTTCATTATCCTAAAGTAAATCCAAATGATCGACCCTAATCTAATTACAATCTAGCCTTGTATAAAAACTAATTAGGATATAATTTAATTGTTCTTACTAAGAATGCGTCCAATAATGAATTTGGAATGATCCATTTTCAAAGATAAGTTGTTGTTATTTTATGTTGTTGATTATTTATTTTATTTATTTAATGAATTAGTAATACGGTTTAACAACTAAGTACTTCATTAATTAAAAGATATTGTGTGTTTGTTATTTACATATTAAAATGCACATTGATATGTATGAGACGACAGTAGTGCAAATCTGTGTTTGCCAGACAGTGTATACCTAAAAGCATAATAATAATAAAAAAACAGATCGAAATTTAAAGTAATCTATGAAACCGCGGATTTTACAGTGTTCTCACAATCTTTTTTTTTTAAAAGGAGGATATCATCATCATTATTATTTATGTCACAAGACGTCCATTGTTGGACACAGACCTCCCCCAGGTATCGCCATAGTGAAAGAAATGAATAAATGACCTCTGCGTTTCACAAACATCAGATTTCCGCAACCCCTTACCAGGGGGCTTTCTCTCGAGTTTAATTCCGATCGGTTGATATTGGAATTGTGACGTTAGGTACTCTTAAATACGATGCTAGGAACAAATTGCGTGACCTTTTTGGGAAACTTAGTAAAATGGGGATTGAGCTTGGCGTGTTGTCACGTAATTTTAAACCAATTTGGCGTTAGCATTGAATTCAAGAGTACCTAACGTCACAATTTCATTATAGACCGATCGGAATTAAGCTCAAGAGTAAGCCCCCATGTCATCGTTCCACCTTGCAGGAGGCCTTCCAACGCTGTCTTCCGGTACGCAGTCACCACACCAGAACCTTCGGCCCCAAGTCATCTGTCCTGCAAACAAATTGGCTTGCCCCTTGCCACATAAGTTTGTCGATTCTTCGGGCTACGTTGGTAACCTTGGTTCTTTTGTGGATATCTTCAATCCTGATTCGATCACGCAAGGAAAAAAAATGGGACCAATCTGGAAGCATACTCTTTCAAGCACAAAAAAAATGCAAATCGGTCCATAAACGACGGAGTACTGAGGTAACAAAAAAAATAAATAAAAAAAAATATACAACCGAATGCTGCCAGCATTCTGGACACTTTCCCATTGACATTGATGTGGATGAATTTTTTGATGCCCAATAAGTTCCTTTTTCTTTTACCCGTTTTTAAATTATATTTATTAGTTTAGAAATTAATAAAAATTAAAAAAATCTAAATAAAAGTGTATTCTAATCGAATCGAGAACCTCCTTTTTTTGAAGTCGGTTAAAGCTCCTTTTGGGTAAAAGAGGATACAAATAAAAATGAACCTATCAATAAATTAATACAACCATAGTAGTCTTATTATGTGTTAAATTAACATCCCTTTAATACATCTCCTCTTACACCCGAAATAACATCCAGCTGATATATTCAATGTTTTCATTTAATCCAGTTTGTAACGGATCTAATGTATATTACTATTGAAATTCCGAACATTTACATACGAAACAGTTTTACCAAACAAATTTGATTGTAAATATTATGTAGTTGAAACTAAGGATCTCTTTGTGTGTGTCAAAAACTGAATTCTATTTGCTGTTAATCTTTACATTTTGAAAATCGGTAAAGTTTTAAGATTTCACAAAATGTTTTTATTTTTTTATTTTAAACTATGTTATGCGTCGCTTTGTCACATCAATAGGAATGTTTTGAAGAAATATATATATAAAACGAAACACTACTCACTGATTAATCAAGAAATCTCAGAAACTATAACACCTTACAAACTGATAGGGTGTACACATCAATTAAGAACGGATTTTACGAAACTCTACTTCTAAGGGGTTTTGTTTTTATGATGGGTAAAAATCGTTCAATGACAACTCCCGCCCTTGGATAGAGCAAGAGATGGTGTCAGACTCTTACTGAATAAAAAAACACCCCGACACTTTGCGAAAAAAATCTGCATGGTCAGTATATTTATGTTTGCCTAACTGTTCAAAATGAAAACTGAGCTTGCAGTTTTTTTCACTATTTCAGGTTTGGTCCCATAGTAAAAGTTGTTTATTATCATAACTACAATCACGTGTTTAAGTCTCGGTCACTAATTACTAGTCACTCTATATAAAGATTCAAAGCATTTTAATTCAAATAAATCATTTACAGGCACTTTTGAAAGGCCAGAATCTCGGTTTGTCAGGAAAAAATATGCTAATTGCACATTCTAAAGCATAGATCTCTATGGAGACGAATGTGAAAGTCTGACAACAGATAATAACTCATAATAACCAAACCTGACTCACACTTAACCATGTTTCATCGGTTATTGAACTCTCTAGAGACAGATTAGTAGGACTTAAGAATAAATACGAAAATTCATTTTAGTAGACTCTATCGGCTTAAACATTATTCTGTACAACTATTTCTTCGAAAATCTTATTTCGCACCTTTACAAATTCGTCTCTGTCTCGAGATAGTTTACACAACAAATATTAGTACAGCCGCTAACAACGCGATATCGCATTACCTGCGCACTGAACTTGTTATAGATAATGGTACAAATTGACAAATGGTGTAAACAAGTTGTATTTACGACTGTACCTCGACGTAAGTGGATCAGAGAGTAATATGTAGGTACGTGGTGAATATACGTTTAGGTAATGTACTTCGTGTAATCTTATTGTGCCTTTATGTATCTACATAGAATGTGATTTTCATCGTCATGATTATCTAACTATCCATTTTCTCCAGAATACCTAACGAAGCCGGTGTTCAGACGATTCGCAAACGAATACTGGAATTCTCTATTGTATCTGACGTTTACAACTCAGTAACTGGATTATACGATAGTCTTTAAAAAGACTGGTGTTAGAAATACGAGTCCTTCATCATTATAGCTTCATGTTTTATCAGGTGTGAGATGCGTTTTTGCTTACCCCTCCAGAGCCTCTTCAGTTTGCTGAAAACTTGAAAAGTGCGCGCCGTAAACGACTTGGGCTCGGTCCGGTCTGTTACCGGACGGACAGACAGCGGGCTACCCATTGCCCGCCGTCCAAACAAACTGGCTTGACAATCCATCAATACGCACTGGGCCTGGTGGTGGATGGCCCATTCCTTCTCCTTGAGAGAAAGCCTGAATCTCAGTAGTGGGAACATTTTATTTATTTATGCTATGCTATACTAAGTAGACTGGCTTATTATTAGCATAATATGTAGGTGGTAGACGCCCTAACAAACATAATATACTCGTACATATACTATTGTATAAAAAACTGCCAGTACAATTATTAGGGTAAATAGAAATACCTACATCCTACGTAGGTGTTTCTATTTTAGGCAGTACTTTTCAGACAGTCTAGACAGGGCTCGATATCATCAAATACGCCTTTGTCTTGAGGAATTAAATTGAACACTGCTGTAATAGTACATTATAATACAAGTGTGTAATGTAGGAGGTTACCGTCGAGGCGGTATTAAGACGCTTTGGCGAGGGTCTTAAGAGAACCAAGAACGGTTACCATTCATTACTCACGTGTATCATACGACGTTTTTCAATACTTACACTTGTGAAGAAAAATAATTTAGTTAACTAATATTACAACGGTAAAACTAGTAAAATGTTTCATAACATGGCGGTAAAAAATTAAATCTGTTGCCTATGAGCACGCGCTAGGCTATGGCTACATGGTCTTTTGATCATATTGCCTAGTCGTCGTTTGTTTTCTTGTGCGGAACAGATTTTATGTTAATGTCATTCGTAGTGACAATAGAATATTGATAAAAAAATTATAATGTAGTATTTGAATTTATTTAATTAATACAGACGATGAATTTCACTCGAAAAAATTACGCCAAAAACTGCGCGCATTTTAAAATGATGACCATAGACCACAAACAATTTTTATTTTTTCGTATTCAAAATTTGTTTTGCGAACAAAGAGGTTGAACAAAAAGGTTATACCTACATTACAGCACTAGTACGTAATGATAATCAATATGTCACAGTTTGGTAACAGATGCCATTATATACCTAAGCGTAGTACAATTAAAGCCACTTTGGTTTCACAAATGGTTTCCATTTAGTCCAAACACTTTAGGAGTCAAAACTTGAAATGAAAGATTTGTACTAAAAGGTTTGTATACATTTCAGCTTCTTATCTTTCATTCCAAAGTTAATCTCCTTTTGACGGTTATATATATTAACCTCTCGAAGGCCGATTGTACATACGTTTGTACAACTTGAATGACTTTGAAAATCGTTAATTGTCTTACTGTATACAAATATAAGAAATTATTTTTTTTGAAAATTTTTGTTTCTATATTTTTATTTTTTCTGAAAAAAACCTGAAAAAGTTTATTTTTAATTATTATTTTTTATGTGATTTTCTAAAAAGGGGCAATTACGTAATAATAGTACCCCCTGGCGTTTGAGTATGATTTTTTTTTATTGTTGATAGATTAGCGCTTGACAGCTATCTACCACTATCTCACCTAATAGAAAGCGACAATGGGACGATGGGGCGCGCTTACCTAGAAGTAATCTATTCACTTTTGATAAAAATTCCCAAGTTGCAGTCATCAGAAAACACAGACTCCGACAGGGAATTTCACTCCTTAGCTGTACGCACAATGAATGTATTCTGAAAACGTTTTGTGCGTATAGTGGTATGTTCATCATATACCGGTGGCGCATCGCCATACGCCTGGTAACCCTTAGATGAACTATATAACTCTTAGATGTACTCGTAACCCAAATACAAATTGTTTTGTTTTCAACTTGGTCTTGTACATTATGTGCAAGACTTGTTATTAACATATTATGTATCAAGTTTGTTGTTTCAGTTGTTTTGTTTCAGACATGTAAGTACTGTTAACTAATTTATTTACAAAGCGAACATTTACCGGGATCAACCGTCCAAGACTCACTTGAAAGTCCCTGCACTTTTCACATGGGCTCCAAGCCCATGTGAAAAGTTGTCTTTCCAACCTCACAAAATGTGGCCCGGAACCGAAACGGATACCCTACCAAAAACTACCATCATTTCAGCCTAAAGACGTCCACTATTGGACAAAGGCCTCCCCCAAATGTCACCACAATAAATGGTTGTCTGCTGGGGTCATGGGTCAGCTTCTGAAAGGAAGGTCGGCCCCAGCACGATAGGCAACAAAGGAACGGGGTAGGTTTTTAGTCAGTAAGAGTCTGACACTACTTCCCGCTCCGCCCAAGGGCGGGATCTGTCATCTGATGGATGATTTTACCTACAATAAAAAAAAACTACAATGAATGGATTGTCTCGCATCAATCAGATTCCCGCAACCTTTACCAGGTCATCGGTCCACCTTGTAGGAGTCCTTCCAACGCTTCGTCTTCCGGTACGCGGTCGCCACTCCAAAACCTTCCAGCCCTAACGGCCAGATATGTTCTGCGAGCAAATAAAGTGATCATTGCGCATGACACTGCAGAAACGGCAAAATTTTGAGCCAAAAAATATTACCATAGAAACAAGACATTTTCTGCAAAATCACAGATTTTGTTACTTTTTCCAGCTCAAGTGGCTGATCGGGTTTAGATGAGAATTAGCACAAGAGTGGACCATGTCTTAGAATAACATCCTTCTTCTCAGTCGTGCACTCCTGGCGGAGTTGTCGTGATCGTGGACCGTCTGGTAGGTTGGTTGCGGGTTTTAAGAGAATTCTCCATCTCTCTCTATTCATGGCACTTCTTATACACTTCGAGGATAATTTAATGAGGTCTGTCTATCTGGTAGGTGATCGGCCGCGAAAACATTGGCCCTCTACTCTTCTCTGTACCACTAAACGTTCCTAAGAGCTTTTATTGCGTATGATATGTCCAAACATCGTAAAGAAAAGGAATAGCAAATAGGACCTTTTATTCTGGGAGTAAGTTCTCTTGAGAAAATCTTATTTCGTGAAAGCAAAGCTGTGAAAAGCTAGACATATTTTTATAATATAAACTAGTCTCTACTAGTGCTTGACTCCGATCCAACCTGATGGTAAGCTTAGCAGTGATACAATCGTTGTGGTGAAGTGCACTAGTTTATTAAGAGCCTATTCAATCAAGCCTTGAAGACACCTATATTATAATTGAACGGGAATACTGCGGCAGGCACATTCCAGTTCTTCGATGTACGCGGTATAAACGATGAAGCGATACGCATTATTTTTGAGCAACTAGTCTCTATATTGTTTAAAGAAAATGAAAACGAATCATGTAAACCCAATATATATAATAAGTACATATACCATACCTCGTTGTAATTGTTGGGGAAGTATGCTAAAACAGAGACTTTGCTACCTGAATTTGTAACAAAACATGGGGTGTATAATATGCTAATTTTGAATTCAGTTTAACACTATTATATTTTGTGTTTTGGGTGTAGAGAGTATTTGAATCTACACTATTTACGTATAGTAACGATTTTTTAGCAAGCTTTTGATATTTCACAGGACGCATTTTGGAGAGTGTGCACGGAATTACATACCTTAATTCCATCATCACATTTCTATCATCGGACAACCGAACTTACTGCGATTATCCACCCTTACATTGTTATCACCTCTATAGTCCTTTAACGTACAGTGAAGAACTGGAGCAATTTGCTTCCTGACGGCTATAATATCAGCGTCTTCACAGCTAGAGTCAATAGGCCCCTAATAAACTGGTACGCTTCACGATCAACGATTAGGTACATCACTGTTTACCATCAGGTGGGAGCTGAAATTACTGGGACTAGGAAAAAATTTTGCACCAGGTTTCATTTTATGCTGTATAGGCGAGCACTAAGAAGAGTGTATTTTGAATTTTTTGGACCTTCAAGGAGATGAAAACAGGTAATTTCATTTCTAAGCAAAATGTCTAACCAGTCTAACTAAAAAAAAAAACACAGTCTAACTAGATGCAGTTGAATACTGGTATTTTACATAAGCAGTGGTGGCCGATAGGTAACGGCCCCGACTTAAAGGTTGTTGTAGGTCGCAGGTTCAAACCCAGCCAGGCCACCACTGCTCTCAAAACGGTGAAGGAAAACATCGTGAAACCAGCCAAGCGGTCCAAGTACCAAAAATTCGAAAGACATGATTGTGACATCCACATACTCGCACGGCCCACATACACTCTCTGATGCTATGCTATTTTACATGGTGCCAGCATATTTGATCTCCATCACCCAACAATTCACTAACAAGTTTCCACTAGTTTCAATTTTCCCGGCTTCGATCTAGAAATGAGACAGTCAGAACTAACGCCTTAGGCCGCGCACATACTTTGTCGTGACGATAGATAATCGTGCAATTTTAAGTGGTTTATATATTTGGGGCCAAGGGTCTGCTTCTGAATGGAAGATTCGGCTCTGGTATGAAAGGCAACGAAGAACACTATCTCCCGCTCCACCCAAAAAATTCGGTGTGTTTAAATAGTTGCTCGTCTACAGACCGACCTCGGCAAATCTTAACTTAATCTTGGAGTTCGACTCATGAAGCTGTCACCTCCTTCTGCAAAGCAGTAATGCCAACAAAGGAGGCGGCCTCACACCGGAGGGAACAGGCACTCTGATGCCCTAGCCGCCGGGATCCTAACCCCGACTTCCAACCACCGTAGTCATGGGCTTGCGGACGAAGAGCAATGGGTAGCTCGCCGTCCGACCATCCGGTAACCGGCTGGACCAAGCCCGAGGTGTTGGCGGCTCGTAGAGTTCCACGCGCACCTCAAAGAGAGAGATCCAGCAGGGCCAAAGCCTACTGGAGGTATGGGTGGACATCTGAAAGGGAAACCCCTGGTCGCAAAACGCAAAGAGCAAATATAGAACATTGATGTTTTTATGGTCAGCAAAAGTCTGACGCGCCCTCCTGCTGCGCCCTAGAGCAGGAGACGTCATTACATGATTTTACACCTCAAAAAACAAGGCCAGTGAAAAAACAAATAAAACAAATGCCGATTGTTTCGGAGTCAATGCACAATATTTAATCCACCCGGAAATTTCGTTTCCGCGATCAAGTAAAACGAAAAGTAACGTCCTGTCTAACTGCAGTTAACACAAACGAAACCGAACACAAAGATGAAAAATTAATGAGAAAATAAACGCACAACATCTGCGTCGCTGCTCCTGTATCACGACCAATTTGTTGTGACCTCTATAACGGTATACATGTTCCACTTATCTGTACAGTTGAGTTAGAACGCAGGCGGGGTGGGAGGTCTTCACCCCTGGCCGTCAATAGACCCATCATGAAATATTCATTCTGGAATGTTCTCCCGGGCGGGCTGCGATCTCTTTTATTAGCATTTAAGACAAGTTTTGTAATGTAAGTCGGGGTTTCTTTCATGTCTACTTTTGGCCGGTTTGTTTCTGAATATTGAGGGTGATAATTTGAATTTGTTAAGACTTCAGGGACAGGAGTTACAATGATATTTATTTGCATTATTAATATTTTCTGTTTATGAAGGTCGGTCGATCTTTTATATGTTCATAATAATTTATAGATACGCTCTTAGATAAAATCTGTGCCATGGAGTTTCTTGCACATTCTTTTCCATAGAGATCTACGCTTTGGAATGTGCAATTAGCATCATTTTTTTTCTGACAGACTGACACCTTGACCTTTCAAAAGTGCCTGTAAATGGTTTATTTGAAATGAATGCTTTTGAATCTTTGAATCTTAATCAGAACAACGGAAGATCGGTGACTCGCCTCTAACATGTAGACTGCTGAAAATAGGCCTCATTTCAATAACGCGATTTCTTTCGCACGACAGCGCCAGCTCTTATGTATGCGACTGCGATGACACTGATCATAGATGTGTGTGTTTTGAGTCCAGGTTTACTGATTGAGATATTAGCGCATAACGTGTCTTAATATTATCAATGGTAGCTTCTGCCAGCGGCTTCGCCCGCGTGAAAATAGGGTTCCAACATATAAACTCTGGACCCACGCATTCATCCTTTTAAGAAACAAATGGAAAAACCTCACTTAGTGCTCGCCTAAGTACCGTAAACCGCACTTATGTCATATAAGGAAATCTTGTGCAAAATGTCACGCTCCTGGAACCAGTTACGCCTCTGCCCTGATATATTATTATTTATTATATAGACTAGCTTTTTTTAGGTGGGAAAATCATCCAATGACATCTCCCGCCCTTGGGCGGAGCCTCTAAGAAAATTATACAATATGAATTTCAAAAATCTTGGTACAATAATAACAGAGCAAAGGATCTTCATATATAATTTTTTTTTGACGATGGAGCACGCTTTCCTAGAAGTAACCTATTCACTCTTGACTTAAAGACCCCTAGGTTATAGCTATCAGGAAACACAGACTCAGGCAGGGAATTCCACTCCTTAGCTGTACACATAATGAATGTGTTCCTAAAACGCTTTGTACGTATGGGAGGAATCTCCACCATGTACCGATGGCGCAAAGCCGTACGTCTTGTGGTCCGATGATGGAACGGACTAGGCGGAATTAATTAGGTGCAATTCCAATACACACTCCCTGAAATGCAAACGATAGAAAACCGACAGGCTAGCAACTCGATATAGGATCTACGAGTATATGTATATAGCTAAAAATAAATAAAAAGGAACATAAAATAAAACATATTAGTTTTTATAAAAAAATTAAACATTTCTCTCCATTTTTTGACAAAACAATTATTATAAAAGACACACTTAAACAATTACCGTCATTTTAATAAAAAACGTGCCGTAAAAAATGTCTCCGAAAGCTTCTTTTTTAATTGCTCTTCTAAGAAATACGCTAATTAGACGTGTAGTTCACACAGCTTCATTATATTTTACCCTGCAATTAATTGTTATTTATTATTCAGGACGTTTCACAGAGGTATAAATACAAAACAATGTCCAAACGGGTAGAAAAAGAACTTATTTTGCATCGAAAAATTCATTCAAATCGTAATTAATTTGATTTTGATGAAAATGTTTACAGGAACATTTTGTAGCTATACGAAAATGACACTTGTCAACATTTTAAGTAACAAATATTATAGCTTCTTCTTCTTCTTATCGATTCGATGGTTTTCTTCTTTTTTGGGCCCAGGTTGCCATGTTTATAGCAGCGTCTGAGGCGTTTTTTAGGTCCTCCAAAGTGCAGGTGCAAGGACACTTTGGGCACTCCAATAAGTGGGCCAAAGTCTGTCAGTCAGGAGCACCACACTCATACTGGGTGTCGGAAGGGTCTATAATACCCCACTTTGCCATGTTGTGTTTGCAACGGCCCACGATCTCTTTCCATAAAGACCATTCCAAATCGCATCCGAGTGGCAGATGTTCTAGCGCATAAAACGCGTGAATATTATAGCTCAATAGGTATTTATATATTCTCGAAATATATTATAGCTCAATAGGTATTTATACAATCTCAAAATATAATAACACGTGCAAGATAGGATAGGAAAAGAACTCATTGGGCATAAAAAACTTTCATCCACTTCGATTTCAATAGGAAAAGTTCCCAGAGCGTTGGCAGCTTTGTCGCGTGATTCGTTGACCAAAGAAAAGTAAAACCTTCTGGTCACGAAGAGTCGACCAGCTGTTTGCTGATTCCAGAACAACTCGATGAGCGCTCGGACTGCATGGCCCCAGTGTTTCAACCCCAAATGGCTCAAAGATATAACTCCGATAAGGTTATTATATTTACGCCTTCACTAATCGTATCTTTAAAACAGTGGTGATGAAATAAATTACACAAAGTAAAGAACCTACCTGGGTTTAGAGTATGCGGAACAGTCTGTAAAGTTCCACATACGTGTGTTAAAAAGAAAGGATCCTCTAATCAGACAGGTATCATGGTCTGGTCCAACCTACTGCCCACAGTTTGTTAGTATAACATATAAAAAAAACTGGGCAAGTGCGAGTCGGGCTCGCACACCGAGGGTTCTGTGCAAACTAACTTATATACGAGTAAATAGTTCAATTCCCGCATCGAGTCTCGAAGAATCTTCCGAATCGAAAAAAGGTTTTTTTTTTGTGACGTAAACAGTTTTTAGATTTATTCCTATATTTGTGGTATAAGACCTTGCTTCATGCCAAATTTCAGGGTTCTAGGTCAACGGGAAGTACCCTATAAATTTAGATTCCCTTGAGAGTGTCGAAATGTACGTTTTTTGCGGTCGTATTTTTTTTGTCGCAAACTGAGAAGTTTGATTTTTTCACAGCTTCAAGGGACCGCAGACTTGACTATATGTTTTTAATTTCAACTCGATACCTTCAGGCGTTTCCGATATAAAGGGTCTTGACAGACAGACGAACAACAAAGTGATCCTTTAAGGGTTCCGTTTATTTCCCTTTGAGGTACGGAACCCTAAAAATAGACCTTTATAATTTAACGAGTCCAGGTTGCTATTAGACACACCTTTGTTATTTGTTACTTGTCTGCATCGTTCCTAGTGTTTCTACCTGTGTTGGGGATATGGCCTGAGAAACTATCAGTTTTCATAAAATGACGAAAGTCTGGTAGCCATGGGCTCTTAGGCCCGGTATCCACCAAAGTGTAGAGGTGTGCAGATGAGAGAAGATGTTCTGCAAAGCTGGTTGCTTATTTTCACTAAAGCGGAGAGGAGAAGCGTAGCGGAAAGGAGATGTGAGCTTTGTGTAGTAGAGATGTGAGCTGTGAGAGAAGAGGCGCAGGGATAAGGCCCGGTTTTACCAAAGCGAAGAGGAGAGGAGATGTGTTGCGAAGCTGGCAGGTTATTTCCACCAAAGCGGAGAAGAGAAGTGTTGCGAAGAGGAGATGTGAGCTTTGTATAGCAGAGATGTAAGTTGTGAGAGAAGAGGTGCGGGAAGAAGGCAGTGGGGTGCGCGAGTGCATGCACCGCCCGGCCGCCCGACTAGACACTTCTCCGCTCTGCCGCACCGCTTGCTCGCCCGCCGCACAAAATTCTATAGAAAAATTAAATATCTCTCCTCTCCGCTTACTCCATTTCCACCAAAGCTAAGCGGAGAAGAGATGTGGAAATATCGAAATCGAATTGGTTTTCAAACACATCTCCTCTCGTCTCCTCTCTATTCCCCTTTGACAGATACCGCTAGACTTCAATCTCAGACAAGGTACTAAAAACTCTTTATCTTGATAGTAGAATAATTTTTGAAATGGGTAAAACCACTGGCAAAATTATGTACGTAACGTAATACTTGCCCACTTGAAAATCCTTTGTCAATATTTCAAGCCAAGTGTTATCTATACTTATAATAAATCTGTAGAAGTAAAAATTCTGCACATTGAAAATATCAAAAAAATAAATGGCTGGGGGTGTTACTAGACCGACACCGAAACCAAAAATGTAATTAAAAAAATTTTTGCCTGTCTGTCGGTCTGTTTGTTCAGGCATCACCCAAAAACTACAGGTTCGATTACGATGAAACTTAATATAATTATTCTTTAATATCCTGGGCACCACACTGGGTACTTTTTATCCCGGAAAAGTATATACAATAAAAAACAAACTTAATTTTGCGGTTCGATCCCTAAGCCCGATTACTGTACCAACCGCAAATAATAAGTTTGTCGTAGGTTACGTCACCCGTTTCTATTGTAATTAGCCACAAAAGGCCCGCGCCGAGACAGAAGTATTAATACCGGTAAGTATGCTCGATAGATAACGTTCTACACAAATAGCACTTTACACAAAAAACTCATTGATAAGTTTCGTCGTTCACGCGAACGAAGTTGCGGGCATAGCTAGTCTCAAATAAGATGCTTATACATATTTTATAATTAAGCACATCATAATAAATTACTTTTTCAGTCCTTTCCCTCTCAACCTCATCTTTCATAACACGACAGGCTTGCTCATAAATATTTAAACTGGTCATATGTTTTACTAGCTGTACCCCGCTGCTCTCAAAATGGTGAAGGAAAACATCGTGAGGAAACCGGCATGTCCTAGAACCAAAAATTCGAAGACATGTGACATCCACCAACCCGCACTGGGCCCGTGTGGTGGATTATGGCCCATTCCCTCTCTTAGAGAGGAGGCCTGTGTCCCAGCAGTGGGAATATTAAAAGGCTGATGATGATGATGATGATGACCCCGCGGTTTTGCCCGCACCTTTGTCTAGTCGAAACTTTATTACACAATAATACAATTTATTTTTCAGAACTGTTGCAAAAGGAATAGTCGACTAAGTTCATAATCGCATGAATCTTTTTACTTCGCTGATGCTCTGCTGATGAGCTGATTCGGTAAACTTCGTACCGCCTAATAGTCAGATTTTTTTTTTGTGAAATTTTCCATATTTTTTTCACCGTTAAAACCTTCCTTGGAGTATCACGAATATTTCAAAATCAAAATTGGCGAAATCGGTCCAGCCATTCTCGAGTTTTAGCGAAACTAACGAACAACTAATCATTTTTAAATATAAGACTTTCTTTAAGGCTAGCTGACCCGGCAAACTGCGTACCGTTTAATAATAATCAATGAATACTTTTTTCTCACCTTTTAAACCTTTCCTGAACTATCACGAATATTTCAAGATCAAAATTGGTCAAATCGGTCCAGCCGTTCTCAAGTTTTAGCGAGACTAACGAACAGCTATTCAATTTTATACCTAAGAAGAAGATTGCTAAAGTAAGTGAATTTCCAGTCCCAGTCAAAATCAGTCAAGTCGATAAAAAAAAGTCGATAAGGCGAAAATTCGTTTTCTTTCACACCACGACCATGTCTTGGAACAGAACATTAGTGAACAATGACTTCTCCCGCTCCAGGGCGGAGCACAAGGGCGTGTCTGACTTTTACTGACTAAAACCCACATCTATGTTCCGTCTTTGCTTTGCATTCCAGGACACCAGGGTTTCCTTAAATTAAAAAAGCTATTAATAAGCAAATGTTACTATAGTGTCATCGAATATTTAAATGATAAATCCTTAAAATACATAAGAATAAATTAAGCAAAACTGTTAAGTTATCATTTCCTTTAATTGACATATTGACGTATAATTTTCATTTTTAAATATTAAAAAAATAACACAAAAATTATTATTCTCTTTATTAATTAATTATTTTATAAAAATGTATTTAGATTGAGTTAAATTATATGAATGAATGAATGAAGAACAAATAAAATGACTAGTCCTCATTTTCGCGTAATAATTATCCTTCTTTTACTGTGCCCGACAGGGTCCATAATTGTTTCTTTTGGCAAGTGTTTACCACCTAAGCCTACATGCTCCGGAGCGAGGAGGAGTGGCAGGCGGTCGCCTCCTTTTGCGAAGCAGTAATGCTAGCAAAGGAGGAGGCCGACCGCATTAGGCAAAGGCGCACACGCCGCCGCCGCCGCCGGGATTCCGATCCCGATTTCCGGCCACCGTAGGCGCGGGCTCGCGGACGGTGGGCAATGGGTAGCTCGCTGTCCGTCCGTCCGGTAACAGACCGGTCCGAGCTCAGGTCGTCTACGGCGCGCACTGTTCCCACGCGTCTCAAGGAGTTGTCAGCAAACTATAGGGGCCCGACAGGGCCGAAGCCTACTGGGGTCAAAGGGTATGTGAAAATGGCACCCGGGGCCCTGGGACCAAGGCAAAGAATGGAACGGGGTAGGTTTTTAGTCAGTAAGAGTCTGACACTACTTCCCGCCCCACCCAAGAGCGGGATTTGTCATTGGATGATTTTACCTACCATAAAAAAAAACCTAAGCCTACATTGTGGAATTCAATAAAGAATTGAGTATTGAACAAGTAACTGATAAATATTCCTTAGAAATAAAATCATAGCCTCTAAGCTATTTCTAACTTAAATCAATGCGGTTTCTCAAGACTAGAGTCTTCCAACAATAGTTAATAATATCATTGTGAAGGAGTAACCTCGGACGCAAAGTTTTAAGTGGCGTTCGCTCTTAGCACTCAGATCTTGATAGCTTAAAATGTTCCTTGCCAAAATTGCCCTGGAAATGGTATTATCTGGAGCTATAATCACTGTGAGGAAACTCTGAAGTAAGGCAGTTGTGTTACTAGACCTCGGATATTGAGATAGAACTAAGAGGCCACGTTTTACTATTTATTTAATTTGAAGACAATATTACAAGCCAGCAACTTAGATTAAATCAAAACAGCGGAAGATAGCTGAATCGCCTCTAGCGCGTGGACCGCTGAAATTGTGCCTATATGGCATGATTCACATCGGTTGCGGCGACCACACATATTTAGCGGCTAACGCTATTTCGCTCGCACGGCAACGCCTGCTCTTATCTTTGTCCTTGTCTATCAGTGACTATACTACGTTAGTGTTTCTCTCTTTGTCGATTTGGACAATGTTGAGTATGTATGTATTTAGTTTATTAAATTGGGTATATATTATATTATTGTATTTGGGTACCTATTATATTGTTGCATTTTATTTATAATTCATTGATAAAAAACAGAAAAGAAAAGAGTGATTCTTTTCTTTTCTGTTTTTTATTGCACCTGCCTCTATTTTCTCTGCATCACCCAAAGGTTGACTGGCAGAAAATGCCTAAGGCATTAAGTCCGCCTCTGTACATAATATGCGAGAAGTTTAAATAAATAAATAAATAAATAAGACTATACGTTTCCGACTGTGATGATACAGATCATAGATGTGTGAGTTTGGAGCCCACGTATCTTTCCATAGAATATCATCGGCCAGCAGTATTAAATTATTACTGGAATGTCCTGCCGGGGTCTGTGTTTTCTGTTAGCTAGAACCACATCTACAACTTAGGGGTCGTTAAGTCAAAAATGAATAATTATGTCACTTCTAGGAAAGCGTGCTCCATCATCGACCACATTATCGCTGATACTGTCAGGTGAGAAAGCGGTTAAACGCGTGCCTATCTGTAAATAAAATTACTAACATTTATAAGAAAAAAAAATATCGCAAAGGAACATATTCCCGAAATAAAAAGTATCTTTTGCTATGCTATGGGTACCAGGACATATGTCTAGCCGTGAGCTTTTATCTTGGTAAATGCAGCATATAGCTGTGTGAGCGTAATGGAGTAACATTGATACACACACATACATATAAAACATTAATTTTATTTATGCAAAACCTGAAACACATGTCTAGTATTTTATGTAAAGAATCTGTACATGTACAAAATTACATAACTGTATCATGAAAAATTATAAAGTTATAAGACTGCTTGTCCACACAAAAAAAATGGTTACTGGGTCATCCGGGCGACTGAAGAGTTGTTTTGCTGCTGAACCCAGCTGTGCGCTGGTGTCTAATGCCTGCTATGACTTGCCTGTGTTGTACTTAGTATCGGTGGTGTCCAACTTGTCATTAGTTGGACACCATTTTTTAAATGTTTTTGAGAAAAAATACGGGTATTAATTACATGGTATAAAATTATTGGAATCGATTCAGTTACTGATTCTGAACAAACTATATCCAGGTTTTGCATAAACTAAGAATAATGTTGTACACAAACTTTGGAATTATAATATTAGTGTAAAAAGCACAAAAAAGTAGTTCATTGGAAATCAAAAAATCCATACGCATCGTAGTCGATTGAAAAAGAACTCAAAAAACTTTCCGCATTGCGACGTTGGATTCCGATTTTTTTGAATTAGGTTAGGTAGTAAGTAGTTTTTGAATTAGGTCTAACTAGGAAAAGCAAGTAACGAAATAAATGTAGACTAGATTTGTAACTGCAACACCAAACTTGGTTTAGTGCTCACTCGTTTTTCGAATTGCCTTCCATTATGGAAGCAATTATTTCAATTCAAAGATCTAAGTAACTGTCTGGACCGAACCCAAGTTGTCGAAAGCGTGTATTGTTCCACGCATGCCTCAAGGAGGTGTCAGCAAATCGAAGGCGTTGAAGCCTACTGGGGCCTTGAGTGTGCTTCTGAAAGGAAAACTCGGCCCTGGTATGAAAGGCAAACGAGGAACGGGCTGGGTTTTTAGTCAGTAAAAGCCGGACACACTCTCGTGCTCCACCGAAGAGCGGGACATGTCATTGGATAGTTTTCCTACCTAAAAAAAAGGTCAAAAACGTGTCTTCAGCAAAACCCGTTTTTTT
Source organism: Leucania comma (assembly GCA_958295575.1). Taxonomy (NCBI): domain Eukaryota; kingdom Metazoa; phylum Arthropoda; class Insecta; order Lepidoptera; family Noctuidae; genus Leucania; species Leucania comma. The sequence goes on from OY282475.1 coordinate 4,655,721, forward strand.
ATGATATGACTGTTTTTAAAGGACATGCAACATGTTTAAGAATTGAGGCCATACCAGGAAGTCTTAACGCGATTCATTTGACAACCCAAAGTGAACCATTAAAGGGATAGAACTAAACACCGTAAAATTTTGATCGTTTTAATCCCATGGTGGGTCGATTCGGTACATGAAACATTATTTATTTATTTATTTAAATTTCAAGGTGCAAAGGCGGACTTAATGCCTGAGGCATTCCCTACCATTCAACCAAGGGTAGTGAAGAGAAAACATAGCAGGTGCATAAAAAAAAAAACAAAAGATTAATAAGAAAACAAGGGTACAAATATATATAAATAAAATAAACATACATGTATAATTCATATAATAAAGAAAAATTAAAAAAAAATAGTACTTTTTTTAAAACTCGAATTAATTTCCGCAGGTACGAAATTAATTTCTTTAAGTAAACGTCAGCTGAGCGAGGCCAATGACCTGTAGGTAGTTAGTACGCAACGACCGACAACTACCTACAAGGTCATTGACTCCACGGGATTAAAATGATCAAAATTAACGGTGTATAAGATGTTGGTACAACTTATTCTCATCATCATTTTAACATGTTATATGTACGGCCCCAGCTGACACGCTTTCTGACTTCTAATGGAAATTACACAAACCAATAAAGTAATTGGCTTGAAAACAATCCGATCTAAATCTTTCCTGAAATAGATTGCTGAAAGTTAGACGGATAGAAATCTCGTTAGAAACGGTAGAGTGATTATCCAAATTAGTGAACTTATTGAGAGCAAATATTCTGCTTTATTTCGTACAATTAAATCTATCTTTAGTTAACTTTAATTAAATAGCTGTTCGCTATAATTTAAATACCATCGGCGTATTGTTTCTACAGCGATGATGGAATTGATTGACAAATTTTGCAACTACTTTTAACAGCGGTTTCATTATAGTGATGACATGTCATTGTAGAATTAAATTAAAAACCTATAGTTGAAGCCTTCATAAAAAAACAACTGAAGATACGCTGTGGTGTATAGTTAGTAAAAGTCTGATATAAGAAGTGTTAAGACACGCTCTACGCAGAGCGAGAGAAGTCATTTGATGATGGTGTTCCACTTCATAGGAATAAGGTAGGATTACATTTATGATTATTTTTGCGCAGATCATGGCCTGAACCATGGTATAGGTCACCACCGCCGATCGCCTCAACGAGGAGACGGTGGTGCTTGCCCAAGAAGTGTACACCTCCACCGTATGCTCCACTGTGTTGTATTAGAAAGAATATAACGTCTTTTGTCTCAATATCATCTAAGATGCCTGTACTATTTGTTAAAGTGAGAAGGATAATAATACGAAACATATACAACATTATTGTTAGTATATATAAAAATCCGAATGTTTAAATCAGTAACTTAATTGATTCTAATAATATTTACACCATGTTATATTTTTTCCCATTGAGTAGAAGAGTCAAGCTCAAAATATTCCGGTCCAATGTCAAAACCGTATTGCTGTATGGGTGTGAGACGTGGAAGGTCACAAAAGACATCTCGCATAGACTCCAGGTCGTTATCAACCGCTGTCTTCGCCGTATTCTCGGTATTTACTGGCCCGAGAAAATCTCCAATATAAATCTGTGGAGACGCTGCGGTGAAACTTCGATCGACCAACAAATCAAACGCCTCAAATGGAATTGGATCGTACACACGCTCCGAAGGGATCCTGAGCATATACCAAGGCAAGCCCTAGACTGGAATTCCCAAGGAAAGCGAAAACGTGGCCGCCCTAAGCAGACTTGGCGACGAACGGTCATCGCAGAGGCGAAGAACATAGGGAAGACCTGGATCGAAATAAAACGCGAAGCTCAAGACCGAACGGGATGGCGGCGCACTGTGGACATCCTCTGCCCCATCTAGGGGACACAGGAATTTAAGTCAAGTAAGTCATATTTTTTCCCAAAAATATTTAAAAAAGGCTACAAGTTGGACACCACCGACACTAAGTACATCACAGATCACGACAGATCATAGCGGGCATGACGTGAAAGCACACAGCTGGATGCGAGAGTAAAACCACACTCCAATAACCCAGATGGCCCGGTAACCATATATTTGTGCGGGCAACCAAGTAACATATAACTTTGTGACACTTATAACTGTGTGATTTTTCATTATACAGTTCTGAAATTCTTTACATAAAAATAATAGACACGTGTTTCGGGGTTCATATATACCGAAATGAATATTGTAGATCGCTTACAAAATCACTGTGTCATTCAAGACATTGAACTATTGAAGACCATCATCAAAAGTAATCCAAAACAATCTCAGCCGTTGTCTTAATTCACCTCTCGCTTCTAAAACAATAGAAAACAAACTTGTATCCCAATCGGTACTGATGCTGGTTCGTTAAATCCTTTTCTTTGAAACATTTGTACAGGTTGATGCTACTTTGTACCTTTAGTTTGAGCTTTTCTTTATTTTTATCGAATAAATATTTTATTTATGAACTATTCTTATTTATTTCAGAAGCTAGATACTATAAATACTTTATTAAAACGGTTACGTTACATTCACAATCAGACTGAAGAATTTATTTTCATGCATATAATAGTTTGAACTGCTATAGAATATAATCAGCCATGTAATGTTCCCATTGCTGGGATTCAGGTCTCCTCTCTAGGAGAAGGAATGACCTAAAATTCACCACACGGGCCTTGTGCGGGTTGGTGGAGGTCACATGTCTTAAATTTTTGCCTCTAAGACATGCCGGTTTCCCAGGTTTGAACCAGCAACCTACAATTCGGAAATCAGAGCCGCCACTTACGAGTATGAACTCTCATAATGCTAATATTTTATTATCCAGAATTTAAGTGGACAAAATACTCGTAGTATGATCTCAACATAAATGTGACCCATTAAAATTCAATCATTATAAATAAATGTTTAGAATACCATAGGACAGATTTTTCATCATTTCACGGTACCAGTTCTGGTATTTGTTCAAAACCCTAAATTTGTTCAGGGATATGATGAAATTGGGAAAATTTTAACATTCTTTGTGATTTTATCTATCACTTAGCGAATTGACCAAATCTTTGTTTTTATCATATCCCTGCGACATAAAGTCAAATACTAAATTAATTATCATAATAAAATCAGTTTTTATCACTCACTTTTATCATTATCAATTAAATTGTATTGAATCGATGTACCTCTTAAGGTAATTACGTCTTGATGGACAGTAATTGACGGCAATTTTTATAAAATTATCTAATTACTACTTAGACAAAATTAAATATTATAGAGGCACTCTCAAAATAGTTACTTGCTTACATCGTAAAATTGAACAAGAAAATCGCCGTTTATGGGATTTTGTGTACTCTATCCTTAATTTATCAGTCTTTTTAATAGGCTATATTTGGACGTATGTTTGTTGAGTTCAAATCTTGCAAATGAATTTTAAAACAGTTACCCCCAACTAATTGAGCTCAATTTTTTTATTATTAAATCCAATACGACGGACTTTTAAAGATAACGGACTTGTTATTTTTTATTCTTGATAAAATTCCAATAAAAATATTTTACACAAAAAATATGAAAAGTTACATAATTTGATCTATCCACTTCTATTAGACACTTCAGTCAACATTTTATTTCACATATTTTCCCACATCTTTAAAATCCCAAATATCAATATGTCAATCAAAATGAAACTACGAGTACAATATAATTAACAGAATTGAATTTTATGAAATATATAAATCCGATGTAAGTATTTAAACGTTACCAAGATATTTGCTCCAATAACCAGGTAACTTATATTTATCAATAAGAATTATAGACATCTATAAATTGCCCATTTGATTGTTATTATCTGCCTTTAGATTTTATTTTTAAATACAGAAAAAAAAACCTCAAATTATAAAATTTCTGTCATGACTTGCAAAGAAGGACCAATTCAAGGAATAACCAAAGCATGAGATTCCCTCAAATTAAAATAACAAAGTACCATCATGACGAGTTCATGGTGAAATGGCGAGAGCGATTGTCGCAACCTCGTGCTGGGCACGCCACGATCGAGGCGGTAAGGCCCCTCTTTGAGGCGTGGCTGGAAAGGCCCCACGGCGTCGTCACCTTCCGTTTGGCGCAGGTGCTGACCGAACACGGCAAGTTCGGTCCGTACCTGTACAAGATTCGTGCGGAGACGACGCCCGGGTGTCGCCACTGTGCGGACCGCCCGGTGGACACGGTGGAGCACACAGTCGAGGTGTGCCCCGCTTGGGAAGAGCAGCGCCGTGTCCTCGTGGGGTAGATCGGCGGCGATCTCTCGCGCCGGGGCTTGGTTCAAGCCATGCTCCGGAGAGAGGAGGAGTGGCAGGCGGTCGCCTCCTTCTGCGAAGCAGTAATGCTAGTAAAGGAGGAGGCCGACCGCCTTAGGCAAAGGCGGACACGCCGCCGCCGCCGCCGGGTTTCGGATCCCAATTTCCGGCCACCGTAGGCGCGGGCTCGCGGACGGTGGGCAATGGGTAGCTCGCTGTCCGTCCGTCCGGTAACAGACCGGTCCGAGCTCAGGTCGTCTACGGCGCGCACCGTTCCCGCGCGCCTCAAGGAGTTGTCAGCAAACTGTAGGGGTCCAGCAGGGCCGAAGCCTACTGGGGCCAAAGGTTATGTGAGACTGTCACCAAAGGCCCCAGGATAAAGGCAAGGAATGGAAAGGTAGGTTTTTAGTCAGTAAAAGTCTGACACTGTTTCCCGCCCCACCCAAGGGCGGGATTCGTCATTGGATGATTTTACCTACGTTAAAAAAAAAAAAAAAAAACCATCATGACGAGTTCCTCGAATAAATAAACAGTGATAGATAGATTTGACGACTATTATAATTGTTACCTCCCCTTCTCATTATTTGGTGCGAAACATACGATAGTATTTAAAAACTACTAGTGACCCGCCCCAGTTTCACCCGGATGTTACAAATCTTTGAAATTCTCGGCTTTACTATCATCATCATCATTTCAGCCGAAAGAGGTCCACTGTTGTACATAGGCCTCCCCAAGTATGGACACAATGCACGGTCCTATGCGTCCTGTATCCATCGGATTCCCGCCACCCTTACCAGTTCATCGGTCCACCTTGTAGGAGGCCCTCCAACGCTGCATCTACCGATACGTGGTCGCCACTCCAGGACTACACACTTTATTATAATATGCATGTATTATAATAGGCCTAAACCTACCTCAAGAATTACTCTATCAGAAAAAATCGCATGAAATCCGTACTTATTAAACGGATTATTTTTTTTGAGTTTATCGCAAACAGACTCACAGATAGACTCAGACGAGGCCTTTGTTTTGTAAAATTATATGTGTAAAAGTAACTTTCTTTCTTTCAAATTTGAATTAGACACCATATAAAATAGCACTATGTAGATAGATCTTTGACATTCGTTACAGGTAGTCAGACGCCAGAAAGTTTGACCATCAGATTATCCAAGGAGGATTGTATTGCCCTGTAACTAGGTAGATCTGTTAGGTAGTAGCTTCATATACAACACAGGTACTCAGCGGCTTCCAGTTTGGCTGAAAGTTGACCTGGGGGTCATCTTTAGTATTGTAGTTAGAAAAAGATCTATGGAAAATCTATAACGGTAAATTTCCAGAAACATTAGGAATTCTGGAAAGGAGACGTTCAATAAATGTATGGAGCTTGGGCTAAAAATAATTAAAAAATTGAACAGCAATTTGACCACTAAAGGCTCAAAAAGCGTAATTATTTCGATTTTTTAGAGCAACAAATAATATTTTACAGTCCTCGGTTTTTTTTTAAAGTGAAGTGGAAAGATATAAGCTTGTAGTAGGTACTATACATTGTTTATAGGGTTTGCAACACTATGGTAATTGACGTGACAGTACAACTTTGTATCAATGTGTGTATCTCTATGACGCTCAATGATGTATAGCGTATCTGTGTGTGTTTGTTTCAACGTGAAACGTCAAGTTGACAGATTTTTAATTTGACATTTACGGATTTGATCTTCTTTCGACACGTTTTAATATTGTATTATCATGACAATATATACGTTTTGTCTTTGTTTCATAAAACGGCAGTTTAAATCATAATAAAAAATTAAAGTATTTAATAGATACGACAACTTTAGCTAAATTTTGAATAATTCTATTGCGTAGGAACAAATAAACGAAAAAATGTGCGTTTGGTTTTTACTGAAACATTTTTCAGCTTTTAAGAAACACTGATCGAGTAGCATAATAAATAAGCTTTCTTCTATGGTATGTCACATTGATGTTCAAATTTCTTCGGAATAATAGGCCATTTTTGACCTCTCCTTTAACTTGTTTTAAAAAACAATATTATCAATTCCCAAAATAATCAACTGCTAGAACTGTATAAATTTTCCGACAAGACAATTAGTATGAATGTACCTACTGTTTGGATTGTTCGAGTGCAGTCAAAGAGCACTCGATATCAAAGGACTGTTTATTAATGCACTGATTGATTTCGGATCTTGGTTTAGCGTAAACACTTGTGATTTAATTAGAGAGAGCACATGATCTGGTTGTCTGTTTATTTCTTGGAGGGTTTATTGACTAAATAGGTTTGGGATCACACGAATATTATAAAGGTGGTGAGTGTGTGTGTGTTTATTACTTCAGGTTATTGGTTACAGAAACGCCATGGCCTGTTCACTTTCCGGCTGTAGGTCTTCACTAGACATTGGTGTTCCGGAAGGTTCCTATTTCGGAGAGCATATCGTAGCCTTGCTTAATTGAAGTATCGTCGTTTTCTCGAGGAGGCGATTAGCGGCAGCGATCTCTCGCGTCCGACCCTGGTTTAAGGTCATGATATAGAGCGAGAGAAACTGGGAAGCAGTTATGTTCATCTGCGAAGCAGTAAAGCGAGCGAAGAAGGTGGCAGAAACCGTAAGAGAGAGGACATCTTCATGCTCCAGCTGCTGCCGTAGGAGAAATTCCGAGCATCGGGATTCTCAAGGCAATGTGCGGCCACGGTAAACAGCAACACCGCCAAGATCATAATTAAAAAGCATGAGGCAAGAGTTGCTGTGGCTAACCTGGAAAACTTAAAACAGACTCCGCTCTAAAGTCGGCCGTAGTAAAGAGAGTTTCCAGAGTTTTTTGTGTGGAGTATCTTCTCAGACCATATCTCTCCTCCTGTCTTGAATCACACGCCCTGTTATCTATTCACGAAAGGCAGAACAAATGACAGCATCAGCGGACGGCATTGCAGTAACTGAACAGTGGGCCAGGCAAGGCATATTATTAAGAAAACTTACTATTTTTATCAACGATGCCCTGAGAAGATTAAAACAAAGTATGGTTGTCTTTTTTCTTTTTTATACCAAATTGTAGCCGTATTTAAAGGGTATTTTTTCTTATACACAGAGGCGTAGCTACTAAGGGACTAGGCGGGGCAGTGGCCCGGGGCCCTTAAGCTCTGGGGGCCCCTAAAACCTGATTAGCAAACTACTTATTGATCAAGCGAAAAATTCTTCCACCTTCGAAATCTAAATAAAATAGGCTGCAACACATTCTGCCATTACACCAACTCATGAATTAAAAAAAATAGAGAAATTCCCGAATAGTTTCTACTTTTATATGCCCCTAATTCTATGGTTTGTGCAGTGTCCTAACCCTAAAAGCAGCAATTTCTAAAATCATAGGGGTCCCCGATTGGTTTTTGCCCTAGGGCCCTTGGTCACATAGCTACACCACTGCTCACATAACTACTCATATTTTTGCTTACTAAGTATGTAATTATAAATACTATTCGTAAGCCTAAGCTTAAGTCATTAAATGGGTCATAAACGCTGGCTTGCTAAACATTTTTTGACCCAAGCAAACATCACAATAATTTATCGGAAAACGAAATATTTTCCATAAACGTTATGTTACCCTAATAGTCATAAATATCAGGGACTCCAACAGTAAATAGATCATAAATAATATGATATCACACAAACATACATATTCTTTATATACCTATTACCTAACTGAGTGTAGTCGTTACGCTGGATTTGATTTCTTTTACAAATAACTTTGTGAAAGGTATCCTCATGAAAGAATATAATGATTTCAAACCGGAGTTACCTAATGTAGAAAATATAAGTTGATATTTATTGCCAAAGATACAAAATCAAAGTTAGGGGCGTAATTCCAAGAATTGCACAGAACAGAGAAGAAGAAGAAGGGTCCGAAAGGTCCTAGAGTGGAGACTACGTACAGAAAGATGCAGCTTTGGAAGACATGGTGTATCAACGACAGGGTGAAGGTTATGAGAATTGAGTGGATACATTTAAGGGAGGTTGAGACATTTAAAGGAGGTCTATGTCCAGCTGTGGACGCCTTCGGCTGAGATGATAATGATGATGAAATAAAACCAGGAACATTGGCTTCTGCTATTGAACTATTTTACAGGTTTTAGTGTTGTTGTTTTTTTAGGTAGAAAAACATCTAATGTTTTCTCCCACTTTAGAGCGTAACGGGAGGGTGTGTCAGACTTTAACTAACTAAAACCCACTCCTCTGTTGCACTTTTGACTTGCTTTCCAAGACCCCAGGTTTCTCTTTCGAAAGCAAACCCATGGCCCCAGTAGTAGTAGTAGGCTGCGGCCCTGCTGGGCCCTTACGGTTTTGCTGACCCCTTTTTGAAGCGCGCGTGAAATACTATGCACCGTTGACGACTCGGGTTCAGTACGAACGGTTATCGGACAGCCAGACAAGACAAGCCACTGCTCGCCGTACGCAAGCACGCATTCTTGAAAAGGAGTAAGCGTGAATCGGAAATCGATCCTTGGTCAGGATCTCGGTGGCTGGATCGTGAGAAAGTCCGTTCCGATCTCTTGCTAGCTTTACTGCTTTGCAAAAGGAGGTGACCGCCTGACATTTCATCTCACTCTAGACCATGACTTAAATCAAGGCATAAGTGTGATGGTAAGGAATTATTTGGTTATATTTTTTTTGTAAAAAGTTTTTCCTTGTGCCAGAAATCCACGGTCATACCAACTTTATCCAGGTTTTACCAGCGATGGCAACATTGAATACTCATGATCATCATCATCAGCCTTTTAATATTCCCACTGCTGGGATACAGGTTACAGGCCTCCTCTCTAAGAGAGGGAATGGGCTGTAATCCACCACGCAGGCCCAGTGCGGGTTGGTGAATGTCACATGTCTTCGAATTTTTGGTTCAAGGACATGTCAGTTTCCCCACGAGGTTTTCCTTCACCGTTTTGAGAGCAGTGGTGATAAAATAAGTTACACAAATTAATGCGCCTGGGCGAGTTTGAACCCGCGACCTACAAACTCGTAAGTCGGGGCCGTTACCACTCGGCCACCACCGCTCTCGAATACTCGCATAACTATTTATTCCGATCCACCTTATTGCTGTCCAAAACTTGTATTATAACGTATTGCAAAAAGTTTGAAGCATTATTGGTCTACAAAACAAGCTGGACTTTTAAAGCACACACATTTAAGAATAGTACTTTTAGTAATGGCGCCGTTTATTTGTGAAAACTCAACTACTCTCATCTTAAGCACTGTACACACAACTATAATTACTTTTTAAATGGCCACTATAAAGCCACTTTCACACTGCTACCAGCTGATAAGGTAACAGCTGCATTTTATGCAACTTAAAGCGTGAGATCTGGCGACTATGCATATTAACTGGCTAATCTACGAATTAGTTAGTAACATTATTCAGCGTTTATTCAAATAGAAGTTGTTACCGAGAACATAAAAATGTTTTAGCCTACTGAAATGAAATATTAGTAAAATTACAAACAAATTAGTTCGGGAACAATTTGTTAGCTTTGTTTTTCTCGCAAAAGATTTTTAAAAACGCTTTAACCTTTTTAATTTATGCGATACGGGAAAGGACAATTAAAATAAGTATAACGTAGTGTATATGTACTAATTATAAACTACAGGTTTTTGCCCGCGGGTTCGCTCCCGCTCCGGGCGGGATTCGTCATTGGATGATTTTACCTACGTTAAAAAAAAAAAAAAAAACCTACTCTACACTTTATCAATAATTGAGCAGGTTTGGGATGTTTTTTATTTATTTAACGGAATAAAAAATTATTATCCTATGTCCTTCTCCTGGTTCTAAGCTACATTCCCACCAATTTTCAGCCAAATCGGTTTAGCTGTTCTCGAGTTATGAATAATGTAACTAACACGACTTTCTTTTATATATGTATAGATTTTAAATCTGTGTTGAAATTGGCATTGGTTTTATGTCGAAAATGACGTCTTTCAACCAAACGGCATATAATAAGATTGAATAAAAGGAGACAATGTGGGACTGTATAGAATAAGATGGGATAAGACAGGACAAAATGGAGTTAAAGCGGGACAAGGCAAGATAGAATAAGACGGAATTTATAACATTATATGCCGTTATAAATACGCAAACGTTATAACAGTACAAACGTCTATTGGGTTCGCTAATACTTGATAAAATCCACAGAAATAATAAAATCCATTGCTGTTCGGTTGTCTCACTAAAAGTCGAGAATAGCCGGATTAGTTTTAGTAATAATTTTTTTGTTTTGTTTACGAGCTTAAAGGGAAGGCTAAATCACATCAGACGGATGCCTATGTGGGCCACGTTTGTACGTACAGTCGCGATGGATATACACACATCAAAAAAAGTTTGAGCTCACTTTGATAATACGAAATCATTTTTATTACGTCAGAATAAAACGTTTTTTCTTTTTTTTTTCTAAGATTTTTTATTTAATAGAAAAGTTTTTTAAATGTTCCTACTTCAATTCCCTGCGGGTCCAAGGGATTTGTCCACAGTTAGTAGACAATATCTCAGCTGTCTTAATTCGTTTGTAAGTCTTGTGAAAAAGAAATTGTTAGGTACTAACTAAGTACGGTTATGTTGATTTACTTGAATAATTCTCAAACCGATATTTATAATTTTAAGTGTATTTTACTATAAGATTGATATAAGATTGTTCATGTTTATGACTATTCACCTCTTTGGAGACAAGCACGTAGAGTAATTTTTACCGTTTCATAAGTACTGCATAAATGAAATAAAAATATTAATTGTCTATTATTTCATAGAAATAATAAACATTTATCCCTTATCAAAGCTTTTACTGCTGACTGTACCAAACATTCTCATGGACTCGTAGAGAAAGAAAACATTTATTATTTTAAAATGACATGGACTCATTAGGAACTATTCATTTTTTTGAGAACAATGAACTCGTGAAGCTTTGGTAGCATTAACCCGGATGTCCAATGTAGTTCTTCCTTTAAAAGGAAAACAAGGGTAGGTATGTAGTACTCTATCTACCTACCTTTAGGTAGGTAAGGTAGAGTAGGTAACTAGATAGGGTAGGGTAGGCGAAGCCACAGACAAAACTAGGATTTTTGACTGGACTGTTGGTCTAGTGGTTAGTGGCCCTGACTGTTATGCCGGAGGTCGTCGGTTCGATACCAACCCAGGACAAATGTTTATGCGATGAGCACGATCATTTGTTTCGTGTCTGGGTGTAATTTTGTCTACAATATGTATCTACGATTATTTAGAAATATATACGTATGTTTATCAGTTGTCTAGTACCAGAAGCTCTACTTAGCTTGAGACTAGACAGCTTTGTGTGATAGTTGTGGAATATTATATCATTGTTTAGTAAATAAAATATTTAACTACATGGGACAAGTTTAAACACCTGCAACTAAAGCCACAAAGGTCAACTTTAACCTTCTTTAAATCGCGCTTAACTCTAAAGAGGCCCAAAAGGAAAAACCTTCAAAAGAGTTAACACAGGACACTTTTTGTTGTACTTTTTTATTTAACTTTTTTTTTATTAAGTCTATAAATGTTTTATTACCTAGTTGTTCGTAAAAAGAAACGTTGTTTCTGTTTCAGATGCTAAACTTTGACAATTGTGAATGGTGAAAGTTTCGAGTGAAAAATTCGACTTGTTTTAAAGTTGAATCGATAGGGTTGGTTTTATGTCCGTCTATGGTTCGTGATAAAGATGCTTTATGGAATGTTCGTGGTGTTTACAGGGTCATAAAATGAGAAATCTTATGAAATAGTTAATCATGCAAAGCCACACTTTTTTTTTTAAGCCACACTGCCTTACGTTCTAAGGTATGTATGTATTTTGCCGTACCTGATACACCGATATCTCAAAGGCTGAGCCACAATCTAACTCGTAAAGTAAAACGAGCCTACCCATAGGTTTGACACGATAAATAAATATAACAGAATGTCAACAGGAGTGAAATCCTGATTGCTACTACCTGGGTGTCTTTAAGTCAAGAGTGAATGGGCTGCTTCTAGGCGAGCGTACTTCATCGTTAACCACACCGTCGCTTTCAATCAGGTGAGTAAGTTATCAAGAGAGAGCCTATCAAAAATAGAAAAAATATAGACATCTCCATCAACTTTACAAAAGGGGAAACAAAACAGCGATGGTAATTTTTAGCATATTTCAATCCCACTATACCAAATGCTGGAGACATTATAGTGAACAAAGTATTTTAACAAACGCAGGTACGCTTTTTATTCTTTTACTCTAAGAGCCTGATAGAACGGCAAGTCGACACGACAGGAGAGAGATCAAGCGCAAGACCAGCAGATTTACGTGCTTTCTAAGGCACGGGGGTGTCACACCATTAACTTACAAACTTTGGGTTGCTACTTAAGTGAAAAACCCGATAGTACTCGTACTTTTGCCTGACTCGAGATGCTCAATCCAGACCATGATGAGACGGTTCAATGACGACACAGTGGACATTGTCATTCATTGTAATGGAAAGTTTTCCTTATTTTCTTAAGTTTTAATTTTCAACTTAAATTTTTATTAATTAAATACCTTGTCTTATTAATTTATTCAATTAATTATTATTTTTATTAGCTACGAGTACTTAAATCAAGTTAATTACAATTACGTCCTATTTATTAATATCTTAAATTATTTTTTTTATCAAATCTAATATATAACTAACTTTTACTATAGGACAAAACCTGAAATCGCGAAAAAAATATACTGACCAGTAGTTTTTTTTTTATCGATTTCAGGTTTGGTCCCATAATAAAAGTTGTTTGTTATCATGACTACAATCACGTGTTTATATATCGTTCACTAATTACCAGTCACCCTATATAAGAAAATGTAACCCTGTGAGAAATGGAACTAGTAGGTATCTTTAATACAGGTCATTGTGTAACAAAGCTAAGATGCCAGTTACGATATATTCTGTGTTGGAAGAATTCTTTAATGCACCTAAGGCATTTTTTAATCTCATAGCTGGTTTTTCTGAGACTCAATAAAGCATTATTATATTATTCACAGACTTGAGCTTCTGTGATCATCTACATGGACAACGTTAGCACCGACGTGTAAATACAGGCTCTATCCCTCAAAGTCACTTGCTATTGGAAACAAAATCGCTGTCCTATATTGACAGTTGTTTGGTAACGAGAACTCGGTACGATGTCACTTCGGCCCTTTGAGTCATCGTACGTGTGCTCGCTTTATATGGAGATGATTAAGGCTGCCATCAGACGGACTGCATCGCAGGAACCGCGCGCAGTCGATATATCCAACAGCATGCAGTGGAACTGTTCGACTTCATTCAGTCATGATATCAACTTCACGCAGTCGGTTGCAGTCGTGTGAAGTTAATATTAAAGCGTTTTGGGAACACTTTCATTATGCGTGCAGCTAAGGAGTGGAATTCCCTGCCGGAGTCTGTGTTTCCTGATGGCTACAACCCGGGAATCTTTAAGTCAAGAGTGAATAGGTTTCTTCTAGGTAAGCGCGCTCCATCGTCGACCACGTCGTCGCTTTCCATCAGGTGAGATAGCGGTCAAGCGCGATCTATAATAATAATAATAAAAAAATATATTAACTGCAAACAGTCGTGGATTCAACTTTACGCGGTAGGCCACAGTCGTGTAGTGTCGACGCACTCCATTGCTAACCGCGTGAAGTTAGTGTGTAGTTCAAGAAGTATAACGTGCATCAGTCATGTCGAACGCACATTGACAGTATGCGATCAATGTCATATTTATTTTAAGGCTCTTAAAGATCAAATCTTACACTGAGTTACTGGGTTAGATGCGTGTCGTTAACTGCACAAAGTCAGATTCGACTGCTGGTAACCGCATGCAGTTGATTTTATCGAATGCGCGCGGTTTCTGCCATGCAGTACGTCTGATGGTGGTCTAAGTTTCGTGGTTAAAATAGGTACTATCAAAGACAGTTCCGCCTGACGACCGCTAAGTTAATTTTTGCTTGCACTCGAAACAAAAACTTTAAAGGGTTTGTTTAGGCGTCGCCCGCAAGATTCAAGTGAACTTTTTTTTTATGTGATTTGGCAGAAATGTCCTCGATAGTACATTCGCGTGGATCGTATTACGAGGAGTTTTTTTAAGGAGGGTAATCATCTGATGACTTCTCTCGCTCTAGGGTGGAGTGAGAAAGCGTCTCAGACTTTTACTGGCTAAAACTCATCTTTGTCGTATCCCAGACACTACAGCGCCCCTATGGTTATGAACATTATGGACTCGAGCTCGGTACAAACGGTCACCGTACGACCAGACGGCTAGCTACCTCAATATTGCTCGTCATCCGCATGTCGGGGGATCGCCCTGTCTGTTACCTCACGCACGCAGCTATCTCCTTCGCTAGCACCACAGTTTCGTTGAAGGAAGTGACCGCATCCTATTCCCTATTACTCCAGATCATGGCTAAAACCAGGGTCCCACGCGAGAGGTCGCCGACACCGATCACACGACGAAAACACGATGGTACTCACAGAACAGAAAAATGTACATCTGTTCCGTGGCGGTTCTCTATACAGACAGGGCACATCGCTACCGTATACTCCACTGTATCCTCCGGATGGTCCGTACAGTGGTGACATTCAGGTGTTTCTTCTACCTGAATCTGGACACTGAAACAGGAACGTCCTGAACTTACCATATCTGGAGAGGACACCTGTTATGTGGAATATGAGGACGCCGTGGCACCTCGCCAGCCACACTATAAAGAGAAAACTTATCGCCGTGATTGTGACGTAACCAATGTCATATGTCTTTAAATATCTATTCTGACAAAGCCTCTCCTTCAGAACCACCTTCGGTCTTCGGCATAGGTACCGTACCAAATCTCATTAACAAAATAGAAACACAGTCCATTGTGTTCCTATTGTCCCAAACGAGCTTTGGCCAAAGTTATAACCGGGGACCGAAGTAATACGACTTTATTGTACTTAATAATAACAGCCCGTAACTCCCAGTGCAGCGGAAAAGCCTTTTCTCATACAGTTACTTATGTACATCTAGATATATGTACTTAAGTACGTTACGAGTACATCATCCGCAATACTAAGTCCTTTACGATAATTCCAATATCAAGTTATGACGTCATTAAGACGGTAATAGTTCTCCAATTATCCCAATAATATCCTACATTATATTAAGCATATCTCATTAAATTAATATCTAGGTATCTACTACATACTTAGATTAATTGAAGATAGGAAGCATTGAGATGCCTCAGTGACTACTGCTAGGCATTATTATAACTTTTCATGCAGATCAAGTATCATAATCTCCCGGAGGACAAAGTGCAACATATAGCGCCTCGTCCTCATGGGGTGATCGGCGGTGATGACCTCTCGCGTGTGGCCCTGTTCCCGTGGCCTGGAGCTTGCTCCGTAGCAAGGGAGAACGGAAAGCAGTCACTTCCTACAGAGAAGCAGTAATGCGAGCGAAGGAGCAAGGAGGCATTCCGCCACCTCCTTCGCATGCAATACTGCTTCGCTGAAAGAGGTGGTGGAAAATGTGAGAGAGAGGACATCCGCATACCCCAGCAGCAGCCACATCAGACGCACCAGACGACGCGACGGGAGTAGCTTAGTGATTCCCGGCCACCTTAGGTGGGCGCAAGCTATGCATTGTCCTTCTTTCTAACATGTTTATAATCCTATTTTATGGAATTCAAACGATTAACGTTTGGTTTCATCATAAGTTAATATAATGGGGCCACCTGTGCTACGCCTCTCCAGGTCAGGAAATACTTTGTGCTCCACCGGTTGTACAGCGCCTGAATGTGTTAATATCATTAATAGAGTAATGATTCTAACAAATTCTATTTTTTTTCTTTATTTTACGATAGTTATCACTGCTCGGGTCCAGTGAATTGTAGCAAATAACCGGAAGAATGTGAAAACATTCTTCCAGTTATTTACTACAATTAATTACAATGTTTATTCTGTATTTTTTGCAGTAACTTTGAATTATATTAAAAGCTCAAAACCCTTTTCAAAGCCTTTCTCCGAAACTTATTCATCATCCCATTAATTATAAAAAGGCCAGCTTTATACCCAAAAACAAAGAAACGCCCTCCTGTGAAAACACAGGAATTCATAAACAAAATTCACACCTGAGATGTTGGGTGTTATAATAATTTAACATCTTTCCGCTTGAGCTGAAAAAATATAACTCAGTGGAACAAAACTGTAGAGTGACAGCCAAGTTCAAGAGTGATAGCATAGTTTGAGTTGGCCTATTAATTGTGAATGAATTTCACTAATAATAGTTAACACATTAATTTATTAGTGGATGCATTTTTTGTGAGTGCATTATTTTTATTAATTGAGTCATAAGTTTTGACTTTTACATTTTTATAGTAACTACAATGCTAACCAAAATTACCAATTAATCATTGACATAATGATCGTGTATTCAAAATAATAATATAAAATAAAATACAAAATAATAATGAGATATTTGTCTTTATTTGTCAATTAACATAATAATCAGCTACATTCTGATAACTTTTGTTTCCCAATATATGGTTTAATTATTCTTGTTATTTGAGGAACGTCTTGTCTCTAACAAAACAATTTTAATCCCATCCTTCACTACACTTATTCATTTATATAAATAATCAACAAAATAGATATTAAACTCGGTGGCCAAGCTATTATACTTAAGACCAAAAAAAAATCTTGAAAAAAAGTAGAGTATTTGTTATAATAATTTTGAACTTGGCGTTCACTGTCGTGCACACATTTCAGCGAGCGTCCGAGCATTAATTAAACGAATGCCCAATTTCAGGTTACTCCTTTCATGCTAATTGAAATAAATGGAAAGTTTTAATCAACAAATGGACAGTGGGGGGAGTATCTCCCATACTAACTAGTGATGGGAAATTTCCTTTATAGCCGAGAAAAAGGTACGTTGAGTAGACTAGATTAATTTTAATAACAGCATCGTTGATTAAAATTAATGATAAAATCGTACGCTCAAGTCGTAGATGGATCTTGCAAATGATTCGCGTTTTATGGTAGTTTAAAAGTATATTTCATTGATTTTGTATATTGTAAAACAGTTTTCAAAGTACGAGCACTTGCACTACATATATAACCAACTGTTGTTGTTCGTAAGAAAAAATAAATTTTGAAATTTTCATCTGAACATAAGTTACAGATCGCCTATTTTTTTTTTTTAACTGGTCTAGTGTGAGTCGGACTTGCACACTGAGGGTTTTTTTATGGTAGGTAAAATAATCCAATGATAAATCCTGCTCTTTGGACGGGGCGGGAAATAGTGTCAGACTCTTACTGACTAAAAACCTACCCCTTTCCTTCGTTGCCTATCATACCGAGACCGAGCCTTCTTTTCAGAAAGCGACCCTTGGCCCCAGTAGGCTTCGACACCGCCTGCCTGCAGCTAGCAGGCTGGGCTTCTACGGTTTGTTGACAGCTCCTTGAGGCGCGCGGGAACAGTACGCGCTGTCAACGACTTGGGCTCGGACCCATTGCTTGCCGTCCGCAAGCCCGCGCCTACAGTGGCCGGAAATCGGGATCGAAATCTCGGCGGCGGCTGGGATGTGAGCCCCGTTGCCTTTGGCTGATGCGGTCGGCCTCCTTCTATGCTAGCATTACTGCTTCGCAGAAGGAAGCGATCGCCGAGGGTTCCGTACAAACTAACATATGTAGCGACATCTATGATCTGGTGAGAGGATCTTCCCTTTTCAACGGATGTATGTGGGACATTACTCTCTATTCCTATTAAAATAGTTCTTTTCCCGAATCGATTCTCGATGATTTTTTCCGAATCGACAAGAAGTATTCATTTCTTCCGTGAGGGAACTAAAAATTTTCAGTTTTCTGATCTATTCCTATACTCGTGCTATAAGACCTTGCTTCATGCTAAATTTCAGCGTTAGGTTAATGGAAAGAATTCAATAAATTTTAATTCCGTTGAGAGTGTTAAAATATACGTTTTTTTGTGATATAAACGGCCGTATCTTTTTTTATGTTTAATTTTTCACAGCTTGAAGGAAGAAATTAATTGAGTTGAAATTAAAACCATATGCAGACCTGAGCATATGGTTTTAATTTCAACTCGTTACCTTTACACGTTCTCGAGATAAAGGGTCTTGATAGACAGATGGACAACAAATTGATCTTATAAGGGTTCCGATTTTTTCCTCTTGAGGTACCCTAAAAACATCTTGCAGATTTTTGATCATAGAAATAAACACAAAAACCATTGAGTTCCATATTGTGATAATCAAGGTAAAGGTGTCAAATCATCACATCACACCGTGTTCTAATACTCAGATTCACTGACTTTGCCCAATCAGCCGCAAAGTTGAAGTAGGACTAGCAACATACACAACTTGCCCAATGAGCCGTAGATCAATGTAACCCACTATAATTATAAAGCCCCAACTCAACCAGAAGGTGTTTAGCTAAAATCCGTAGAAGGCAGCGGAACTAGTTACACTGAACAAACGACCATCGATCCACAATAACTCTGGTTCAAAGGAGTCATGAAAATAGGCTTTTGTTCCGCAGTTGTGCACGCTGAAACAGCAAACATTGGACTAAACTGGTAAAGTAATATACATCGTTTGAAACAAGGAACAAAAGGTACAGCAATTCACGTATAATTAAATCCAATACACCAAAATTACGACACAATGCTCAACCGAAAGCCAGGTCCACACAATGGAGCAGAACTGATCGGAATCAACAAGCGAGGCTAGACTAAGGCCATGAGTAAACACGCTCGCTCCAGCCCTGATTCGAAGCGACAATATCCCAAAGCTATGGCAGAACTTCAAGCTACTTGAGTTTGAATTGGTCAAATTCAACAAATAGCTGTTTGTTTGCATTAGTATGTATATAGTCATAGTGTGCATTTGAAACAAAACCTGCAACATAGCTGTATGTAGTTACATAATCGAAACATCAAGTAAAAATATCACAATAATATTATAAAAGTAAAAGATTGTGGGTATGTAAATTTGTTACTTCGTCATACACGAACGGTGGAATGAATTTGGATAAAATTTGTCAAACGAGTAGACCGTGCCCTGGAATAGCACGTAAGATACTTTTGATTAAAGGACTATATTTGACAAATGTTCGTGTGATGAGCACGATCATATGTTCTGTGTTTGGGTGTAATTTATCTATAAAATGTATGAATTTAGAATATAAGTAAGTATGTTTATCAGTTGTCTAGTACTCATAGTACAATCACTGCTTAGTTTGAGACTAGATGGCGTTATGTGAAAGTTGTGAAAATACAAAAAGATAGAAAAGAAAAAGATATTCCCTTGGGATAATTTTCTACAAATACGTAGGCGAAGCCGCTGGCAGCAATTAGTGTCATTTTATGAGCGAAAGTTTGTATGTTTATTTATTTATTTATTGATTTATGTACACACAAACACTTAAAAAAGAAAATAACGTAAATAACGTATACGTGTGTGTTTGTTATTTCTTCACGCTTAAACGGTTATACAGATCTAGAAAAACCTTTTTTATAATATTCCACAACTTATCACGGGTAGACCATGTCTTGAAATAGAGCATAAGATACTTTTTATCCCTGAAATTTGTATCTAAGAATATATTTAATAAATTTTAATACCATGTGAAGAAATAGTTTCCCTTGATTTGATTTAGATACTACCTAGGAAACTAGTGTGAAGGAAAGAAAGATATGGATGAGCAGTTATATTGAATATTCCGATTTACCCGTGATTTATGGTAACCCAATCTCCCCTAGCGGAGAGCAGCTGCACTGACTGAACGATAAAGCCGACGAAGTATCATCATGATTATCATCAGCCTTTTAGTGTTCCCACCTCTGGGACACAGGCCTCCTCTCTAAGAGAGGGAGTGGGCCGTAATCCACCACGCGGGCCCAGTGCGGGTTGGTGGATGTGACATGTCTTCGAATTTTTGGTTCTAGGACATGCTGGTTTCCTCTAGAGGTTTTCCTTCACCGTTTTGAAAGCAGTGGTGATGAAATAAATTACCTCGACCACTCGGCTACCACTGCTCTACTCGGCTAAGTATGCCAAATGTAAAAAAAAACGTTCTTTGTAATATAAATAAACTTTTACGAGTTCATTTCAAAGCTATCTTAAATACACAAAGTATATTATTAGATTATTGCACGAAGGAAGATTCAACAAAGTTTATAAATAAACTTCCGCTTGTCTTAAGCCCATCCCTACAGGCTTCATCTCGCTAATTTGACGGCTATTTTCACTCGAATCCAGCGAGTGCGGTGATGCGAATAAGTTTAGTATAAACAGTAGAATAAACTAGCCATTATTACTGTTTATACGATTGAGTGAACTGGCCTGCATATTTGGACCACGGCCTCGCGAATAGGTCCAGCGCTCACACATGCATGCTAAAAGCGGCATAAATAATAGCATAATTTTGCCTTGTAATGTTCCCACAACTGGGACTCAATCATGTTCTCTAGGAGAGGGAATGGGCCGTAATCCACCATGCGGGCCCAGTGGGCCCAGTGCAGGTTGGCTGACTAAAATCTACCCCATTCCTCCTTTGCCTTGGTTCCAGGGCCCTGGTATGCATTTTCATACCTCCCCAGAGCCCCAGATTAGGCTTCGACCCTACTGGGCCCCTACAGTTTGCTGACGACTCCTTGAGGCGCACAGGAACAATGCACGCCGGTTCACTATCAGGTGGGATCGCAGTCAAGCATTAGTTTATATTAATAAAAAAAAACGATTTTCTCACAACATTTTCTTTCACTGTTTTGAGCACAGTGGTGATGAAATAAATCAAATAAAGTAATGCGCTTGGCAGGTTTTGAACTGGCTACTTACAACTTGTAAGTCGGGATCATTACCACTGGGCCATCAAAGCTCTAAAAAAAAGCGTATATTTTGCAACAATTGTGAAATAAATGTTATTTGAATTAAAATCATTTATTTCACAATAAAATTATACTAATGAACCTCTTTCACTTCTTACCATTTCCATAATTGAATTAATACTGAATCAATTGTTAAATTTGAAAAATAAAATGAAACAATTACATAAATTCAGATTAATACCTAATTATGATTTTCGCGCAAATGTGCAATGACAATCTATTTCCATATTAAATCTGATGAGGTAACTAATTAAAACAGACCCAAATCAATCAATGAAATGAAAATAAAATAATTAAATGAAATAAAATAAAGTTAGATCGAATTAAAGCTAAATCAAAGCATTAAGTTCGTCTGTGTAGTTTCGTGTGCATAAAGTATTAAATAAATATGTTATATTTAAAATCTAGCCAAATCTAAATACCAAAGCACAAAAAAAAATTACATTAACTTAATCTGTCGTGCGGAATATTGACAAGTCAGGACGTCGATTAATTTTTGTATTTTTATCCAATTTTCATTATTTATATGTGCTGGATTCTATATTAACCTTAATTTACATAAAGTTTTGCTTCTTCTAGCCTCATGCCGTTTGGGTTATCTTCTATATTATATCTAATAAGAAATGTAATTTTGAAGAAACCACTTTTCTTCAAAAATTACGTTCACGAATGATCTTTTACCCCCTTTGAGGCGAGTGAAGTCGCAACCAAAAGCAAGTAGAATATAGATACTGTTCGGGCACCCTCGGCCACTCGGCATTCTTCGGCTGCTGTCGTAAGACATCACGGCTACCGATGAACTCTGGATGGACGTTGGTGAACTCTGGATTTCAAGCTTTGTGAGATTTTTTCAACCTGAACACAACATAAATTCTTTGAACTACAGTAAATCTGGATCAGACGTGATTGTTTATTCGAATTGAAACCTAAAATAATCTGAAAATCCTCCAAATCCTGACAATCATAAGAGGATTACTTATGTGATTCGTTTTGTTTGTCTAGCTTTGATGTCACCCATGTCTATTTAGCGATGTCTACGTTATACAAATATCAATTTTTTACATAGTTAATACCAACTGGAATACGTTTTTTGTATTACTTTACTATTAATAGACTCGCATTTGACCACTATATTACGTGATAGTTCTAAAGTGGCGACCGCGTACCGGAAGACGCAGCGTTGGAAGACCTCCTACAAGGTGGACTGATGACCTGGTCAGGGTCGATGGAGTCCAATGGATGTAAGACGTACAGAACCGGTTGTTGTCGCGACGCTTGGGGAAGGCTTATGTCCAACAATGAACGTCTTTCAGCTGAAATTATGATGGTGATCACTTGATGTTAAATATGATGTGGTCGACGATGTTTTTTTTTAGGTGGAAAATCATCCAATGATTCGATCGCTCTGAGCGAAAAGGGAGAAAAAACATGTCAGACTTTTACGGACTAAAAAAAAACGGTTTATAAGACAGAATGGAAGAAATAAAAAAGTGCGCAAGCCTTTGATAACATGTAAGACAGGGACAGGAAGATAAAGATCACTATTTTCTGACTTGATTTTGGTGTAGTGTCTAGTGGCCCTGACTGCTAGTCGTGGCGCAATTCCCACCCAACAAGACCAATGTTTATGTGATGAGCACAATCATTTTGTTGTGTCTGGGTGAAACTTGCACATCTACGAGTATAATATGTATGACGGCTCATTCAGGATGGTTCGAGCTCTGATCATCTACCAGGTAGGCCTACGTGGGTATCGTGCAATGAATAAAAACGGTTAGGAACTGAATCAGTTTACTTCTCAATACATTTCGGTACAGTGCACTGTTATTAGGTAGGTACAAACAACAAAACGGACAGTTTCAGAACGTCTTGACTCTGCGACGGCCTGGCTGAGAGTGTCCGCTGTACTCGGCAGATTCTCCCTCCCCAAGCTCGTAGCCAAAGCGAAAACGGCTGACTCTGTCTTGGCGCGCCACCTCCCTTTCTTCTAGTCGCCACTAGATGGCGTGCCTTGTTTTGTTGTCATCAAATGAACACCGGATCCGACATGTATATGTTACCGGCAATCTATATGATCCGATACTCTTTACAATACTTAGGCGATGGCGAATACGGTTAAATTAAAGCTTTTATTTTCAGGTGGTGATAAAAAAAATCCCCTAACCTATCCTGTCCATGTCGGGGTGACCTAAAATTACATCACCTCCTTTCCTGGTCCCGTCTTTTACACACGGCTGCGCATTCGGTATTGTATAGAATACCTGAATTATACAGATTGCCGGTAACTTATTTAGGAGAGTACAATTATGTCGGTGAACGAATGAATAAACGAGCTAAGTGGTACATGGCACTTTGACAGAATCCGGACTGACGTTTGCACGAGCCGAGCAGATAAAAGTTCCGACTGCAAACGAGCTCTTTCCTCTGTTGGCCGCCGTGCGAACAACGTCTGGTCTGGGGACTGTCTCAGGGCTCGTTGTGAAGTGAATACCTAATGCTTGCATCATAATTAATCGGCTGTGTGATCTGGAATAGTTTGTTTATTGCTCCATACCCACTCATCGCCCACAAAATAGGATCTCAGGAATGAATTTCCACTGTGATCGGCCTCCTCAACCGATAAGTATATTTATCAGTTGTCTAGTACTTATAGCATAAGCTCTGCTTAGTTTTGGACTAGATGGCGTTGTGTGATAGTTGTGGAATATTATTACTATTATTATTATTTTGCCAGTAATAACTAATTATCACCATAACAAAGTCGATTCCCGCTGTCTGTCCCTATGTATGCTTAGATCTTTAAAACTACGCAGCGGATTATGATGCGGTTTTTTTTATTAGAGTGATTGAAGATTTATATGTATAATACATGCATAATATATTTAATTTCACCATTGCACCCATTCGAAGCTGGAGCGTGCTGCTAGTATATAAATAAAGGATACTAGTCCTTAGTTCAAACTAAAAGGAAACAACTTATCGCCTTCAAGACACATAAAAGGGCACACGAAAAGAGATTGAATGTTATGTTAACAATGGAATTTTTCATTCCCTTCCTCGTCTGTTAAATAGGGTAAACGCGACAGTTCCTGACTGATACAAATTGCGGCTTAATCCAACGATTGAGCGTGAACTATGAGAGTCGTTACGCGGATCCAGCCGACGTAATAGTCCTTCTTTGTCACTAATGTGCCATAAAAGTAGAGATGTCCTCACGGCAAACGTTTTTGACGGTCAATCGGGTTGCGGACAACGATTGGGGATTTTACCCTTGTTACTGGTGTGTGGACGTATTGTGGTATTAATACAATGTATTGTGTATGGTGGTGTAATGGTTAATCATTGATATTTATTGAAACGTCCAGAAAATACTTATAAATGTTCCGATGCCTTTTCTGAACTTTGTTGGGATCGTGCTGATCTCTCACTTACGTTGACTCGTTTAGTATGGTATAAAATTAACTGACACGTCCTCTTGCTCCACTCCAAAGCGGGAGAAGTAGGATTTCTAACCTTAAACAAAATGGGCAAAGCATGTTAATCATCATTGCTCGTTGATCAGAACGGATCGGTCCACGTGCACGGGGCCGAAAAGTTCTAGAGTGGCAACTGCGTATTGGAACACGCAGCTTTGAAATACCTTCCACAAGGTGGACCATTGACGTGATAAGGATGCTGGTAATTCGAAACGCACTTGGCCAGTCTTTGTGGTGACGCTAAAGGGAGGCCTATGTCCATCAATCAGTGGACGTCTCTCGGCTGAAATTATGATGATGATGTTGAATTAAGAAAAATTTAAACTACCATGTAAATTAGTTTATCCGAAACAGGGCTAAAAACAAACACTTCATGACTTTATGACGTAAGAACTGGCACAGTACAGCATCTGTGACTTTGTCACTGCGAAGAAAATATTAATAAAATATTCTACTTATTTTTAATTTAAAGGTTCACTCCCTACTTTACAGTAAATAACTCCTTTTGATTATTTTCCGAATAAGTCTTTTTGTAAGTGTGTTTGTTGTTGGAGTCGGGCTGATTGACTTGAGACGCCAGCTCGTTCACTATCGTAATAATATAGCATTTTAAAAACCCGGAGTTTTCCTTTCAGAAGCCAACCCATGACCCCTGTAGACTTTGACTCTGCTGGTCCATAATATTACTCGCCGTGCGCAAGCCCATCCCTGAAACAGGGCCAAAAGGCGAAAAGGCTGTATGACGTAGGAACTTTGTCGCTACGAAGAAAATATTAATAAAATATTCTACTTATTTTAATTTAAAGGTTCGCTTCCTACTTTTCAGTAAATTCCTTTTGATTATTTTCCAAATAAGTCTGCAAAAGGAAATTATTAAAGGAATGCGACTGCGATGCTCAAAGGCGAGGCAAGACGACGGTTCTTTTTGAACTTAGGCATGTAATAAAGTAGGCATCTTTACCTTTGCCACATACGAGTACATAGCCAGCATGTATGATCATCGTAAAGTGGCTAAGAAATTCTTTTTTAATATAAATTTTTTGTTGTGGTGTGGTTTTATCTTATTTAATATTATAGATACGTATGCTTCATTTGTTTAAGTACTTACATCCTGCCCTCATCCCATACCACATACTTAAGTTCGGTACAATAACAATCCTTCCATTTTATCCGCGTCATGCTGGCACACTGACTCCCTTTTCCTACATAACATTCAGACACGCTTTAGATAGATTTTTCATTACAGCGCGAGTACTAAAAATGGAGGAAACTCGGAAAAAGACTTTATAAGGCTCCTTCATTTTTTGTTCCTTGAAAAACTAATGAAAAAGTATTCAGCGAAACTATAAAAAATCTAGATTTTCTTGGAAAGAGCGTGTGTTATAAAACCAGCCAATACCTTATAGCTAAAGCTTATCTTTGAACCGCGCCTGCTGCAAATTGACGAGACGATGTAAATATGCGTAACGTTATGAAAGACGGTACAGATATAATCCACACTCCAGACATGGAATAACTTCAGATTCACCGATAAACTGAATTTTGAAGATAAAGAAATTACAGCACTTTTTCTTTTTCAGTTTTGTCTTGATTTGGGCCGCGAAAGACATATTAGTCTGCTCCAGACCAAAACCTAAATGATGGTTGTTGTCTTGTGCCCGCGGTGCATCGTACGCGAGCACCGTGTCGAGCCACGACGCCGTCTCACTGTGGCGGCATCGTGACGTTGCAAGGTGGCGGTGACGTGACGTTGTCCACGCTCTAAGGTTGCTGCACCGCGCGCTTTGTACGAAAAAAACGATCGCACCGCTTCCGCACTACAGCAAGCCGTTAAAAAACGCATAAATTGAAAGTCCCCTTAAGTGTAAATTTGCTTAGTTCATCATCACTACATAGTATAAAACAAAGTCGCTTCTTAGATCTTTAAAACTACGCAACGGATTTTGATGCGGTTTTTTTTATTCGAGAGGAAGTTTTATGTGTATAATACATGCATAATATACTCGTATATTTTAATATCACCATTGAACTCGTGCGAAGCTGAGGCAGTTTGCTATAGCTACTCGTATACCATAATTTAAGGTATGTAGATTGACTAAAACCACACCTGTACCCTTCAGTTGCCTTTTGCCTTTTAAAAGTACGGGTTTCTTATTCAGACAAACGCTCGCGCTCCTGGCGGGCATCAGCCCTGCTGCACCCGGGCGCTTTTCTGATATGTCTTTGAGGAGCATGTGGAACACTACACGCTGTCAACGTCTTAGGCTTGGTCCAATCTCGGCGGCTAAGGCGTGAAAATATGTGTGTGTGTGTGTGTGTGTGTGTGTGGGCATGTGTAAGTATTGAATATGTCCGTTTCCTCACGCATGCGGCCGTCTCCTTCACTAGCCTTCACATCTCTACCGTATGTACTCTACATTTCAGATTTTTCCGCCCAAATCCGATGTAAGAATCTCTCGAGTTTTCCATATATGGTGAGGAGTTTCTTTTGAAGAAGGTGAGGACGCCGTGACCACTCTCCAGCCGAGAGGCTCCTCCTCTTTATGGAGACATAGAGAGGGGATTTACCGCCATGACAGTTTAAGTTATCGGAAATTACTTGTTCGAGCCGTGTGGGTTTGAAACAAGGGTTATGAGGTCTGAATGCCCATTGATTTGTTTGGGAATTCAGTAACCAAAGATTTGGGCTCTACTTTGGCCATAGAACCAGTACAGTTTTGCTTGGTTAAGTTAAATATTTTAATTTGAGAATACAATACAAATGTATATAGTTCTTTTTTTCAATACAGATAATCAAAATACCTACTCTACATGGAATATTTCTTCTAAGTATTTTTTTTAATATAGCATATTAAATAAGTAACTCAAAAATAGACTCTTTTACACTATATATAAATAAAAAAAGGTTATTAAAGAATTATATTATCAACTTTCAAGTCCCACAACATGCAAAAATCAACTATAAAAATAATCAACACTAGTAATAAAAGCAAAAGTTATCAATCATTCATTTAAAAAAACATACAAAATCGTCAATATTGTTATAAAAATTATATAATATTTAACTTTAAACATTGTCTCAACATTAACTCAAAATTAAGCATTTTTATGTAGAAATTTAAAACAACAGCAAAAACGATAAAAATATATGTAATCATATTTCTCGCATTCGGGTGCCTCCGGTACAGGGCTCTCGGGGATTGAAGCCCTCACGGAATAACCCAAACGTTTGAAGCAAATAAAAAAAAAAGTCCACCGTCTACATTTGAAAAAACATTTTGATACATTCGTGAAAATGTTAAAAGGTGTCATAGAATTTGTTTCTAGATACTATGTTCATTTTAATACTTTATTGTACACTAAAAAAATATAAAATACACAGAGATAATACAGTTGATGTACAAAGTCGAGCTTAACTCACAGTAACTTGGTCCCAGCAAACCTTTGAGTGACAAAGAAAAATTACAATAGAGGTTACAGTATATTCAGTATAGTAGTACACATATAGCGATGATATCACTCGTATATAAAATATTTCAAAATAATATCTTTAGTCTAGTATTTCTGAAAAAGTTTGCATTTTTTTTATACCAAAAGGGCGGGATCTGTCATTGGATGATTTTAGCGATCATAAAAAAACCAGTATCAGTATAAATATTGCACAAATCAAATCCTAAGTTATACCCCGTAAGTTCTAATAAAAGTCTGAATAAACAACTCTGGCAGAACATAATAATCGTACTTCTTTTAGTCATGTTGGCCTTAGCATGAGCATCTCTGATTTGCTTGTCCACATTTTCCAAAAGTTTACAAACACTTTTATTGATTTATGCTTTATATTAACTTTTAGTCTAGGTCATAAAAACACTAGTGGTGTCTATAGGTTAAAGTAAAACTTATCGACTCGATATCGACAAAAGTGAATTGGGCGACAAGACCAATTTCACTTTCCACATTTAAGAAATTGGTCGATCATATCAAAGGTGAACTATCAATGATCATAACACAGAATGCAAAAAACAATTAACAATATGGCTACACAGCTTAAATTACAATGATACAGAGTTACTTTTACAACGTGTGAATTAATTATAAAGTCTCAAAACCTTCTTCCCTCCCACATACCTACTTCCACAGACACACCATCACACTCTCCTTCTCACACACACCAGAATACACTCACAAACACCCCATTATACTCTCCCTCTCACACACACAACATCACACACTTACAAACACACTCACGCATAAATGCAATTAATCGTTTTTTTTTTTTTTTTTCTTCTTTGTTATAATTTTTTTTATCCTTTTTTGTTACTTACCCTATTTGTAACTACATAATGTAAGGGAAGAGCGGAGCCTTCAACTACAGGCATTTCCATGCCTTAATGAAGACTCCTTGACATGCAACTTAAGCCAGCATAATATGTAATAAAGTTATTTTTTTTAACACTAGTGGTGTTTATCGTCAAAAATGACTTGGCCGACAAAAAAAAAATCTCTTGCCACAGTTGGCACGATCATGCTAAAGGTGACCTATCAGTAAGTAATCATAACACTAGTGATGTCTATCGTCAAAAATAAAACTCGTGGCTTTATTTCTGCAAAAAGCCAATAAAGCCAATACCAAAGAATTTTCCGGCCAACTTCACAATAACATCACTTTCAGTTCAGTTACGCCCTTTAGAAAAAAACTTTGTTAATTTCGTTGCGTTATAAAGTAATTCGTTTGCTCCCATAATGGTTTGCAAAGCAGTAAAGTTTTTTGCTGCGTGGTTTGACACTTACTAAAGCGCAGCAGGGCAATTTACTAGTACGATTAAATTTAATTCTTGCTTAACTTGCAGAACTATTTAATAAACGCTTAACTTTTACGCTAAAGTGTGCAAATGGTGTTTAAAACCGAGGAGTTTTAATTTGAAATGTACTTAGAGATTTTGTATTTACGATTTGAGTTTGTGACCAGTTAAACAAGCACTAATTAAAAAAAAGTTTTGTACACTTTACTACGCAATTATCATTCTATTTACTAAGTGGGTACTGACAGCTTTGTATTTCTGTAGGGATCTTTTTAGGGTTTCGTACCTTAAAATTAAAAAAACGGATTCCTTTTAAAGTAGGTAAAATCATCCAATGACATCTCCCGCCCTTGGGCGGAGCGGGAGATAGTGTCAGGCTCTTACTGACTAAAAACCTACTCCGTTCCTACTTTGCCTTGGTTCCAGGGCCCTGGTATGCTTTTTCATACCTCCTCAAAGCCCCAGATTAGGCTTCGACCCTACTGGGCCCCTACAGTTTGCTGACGACTCCTTGAGGCGCGCGGGAACAGTGCGCGCTGTGAACGACTTGGGCTCGGTCCGGTCTGTTACCGGACGGACGGACAGCGAGCTACGCATTGCCTGCCGTCCGCAAGCCCGCGCCTAGGATCCCTTATTGGATCACTTTGTTGTCCATCTGTCTGTCAAGACCTTTTTATCTCGGGAACGCATAGTGGTATCGAGTTGAAAATTAAAACATATACTCAGGTCTGCGGTCTCTTCAAGTGTGAATAAACCAAATCTTAAATTAACGACGAATAAAGATACGGCTGTTTATGTCACAAATAACGTACATTTCGATACTCTCAAGGGAATCAAAATTTTTAGGGTACTTCCTGTTGACCTAGAACCCTGAAATTTCGGTTAAAGCAAAATCTGATAGCACAAGTATAGCAATAAATCTGAAAACCGAAAATTTGTAGTTACGTCACGAATAAAAAATACTTTTTTCGATCCGGAAAAATCTTCGAGACTCGTTTCGGAAATTGAACTATTTACATAAATTTGTTTGTACGGAACCCTCAGTGTGCGAGTCCGAAGCGCACTTGGCCAGTTTTTTACCTTAGTTTAACAATTTTGATCATTGTTTAGTTTTTCTTTTTTTTTTTTTATGAAGCTGTAGAATTTCTTTTAGAAGAAAACAGGAATACGTAATCATTTTATGTTATGTTCAGCAATGTTTGATCATGTCATTAAATAATCATGTGTTTAGCTGAAATAGCTCCATTTAATGAAATGGCCGGTTCCATCATGAAATTATAAATTCTAAGATTTCACTAGAAGATATTCACATAAAAAACTTCTAACCAAATATCTTAAGAGGTCAACCCGAGGTACATTTTCATACAACCACTCTTACTTGATTACTAGAATGATATTTATTCAGATGTTTTGGATACACGCATATCTTGTGGATATTACATAGGCTTCTATAGAAATCGAACCATAAATTTGTTTATTACAAAAACTTCCTCTCCATCGCTGTCAACTTGATCAAAAGATTCCCTCAATCTCTACCAGACCATCTGACCGGAACCCATCGAATCGATATCGCCGACAGCTCGGTTGTGGTGTGGTGTATCGTGCTGTTAACTGCATCATCCGATAACATTGATGTGCTAACATAACTTGCACTTGCGCTATACAGATGATATTGGTTCCTCAATTAAGATATTGGAATCCCAAAAGGTCTTGAAATATGTTTTTTTTTAAGGTGGGAAATCGTCTAATGACTTTCGCTCTAAAGTGGAGTGGGAAGGTGTCAGATTTAAATGACTAAAACCACACCTATGTTACTTCAGTTCCCTTTTGCATTAGGACCAAATTAACCCGTGGCCCCAGTAGGCTTCGACCCTGCTGGGCCTCTGCGGTTTTGCTGAAATCTCCTTGGAAGCGTGCGTGGATCATTACGCGCTGTCGATGACTCGGGCTGGTTACCGAACGTGCAGATGGTGAGCTACCCAGTGCTTCTCCTTCGATAGAGAATGGCCTACAATTAGACCATTCAGTTCAATGTGCGTTTATTGAGTTATTAATCATCAAAAATCTCCACCCGCAATGAGTGGAGCGAGAAAAGTATCATTCTTTTACTAACTAAAACAAACTTGTTGTCCTTTAATTGCATTTTGCATTCTAAGACCAGTCTGAGAATGTGCGGGAGATTCAAGATACCTTAACTTCACTACAAGTTTTCTGGCCACTTTAGTGTTTGCAAACTTACTTTATTGATCCGAAGATTTCTGCACACATAAAAACCAAGAGCTTGCAATCAAAAATTATTTGTTCACTAATTACTCGGCACTAAAGCGAGCTCTGCAGAATACGCTGTTTTGTCGACTATATATTTATTATTTCTTTGTTCTTCATCAGAATAGACCATGTACACAAGCGAGCCAAATCCACAAACGCGTCTTCTTATAGCAAATAAGTTTTTAAATTATCAATTTTTTATCCTATGTCTGTAAATCGATATCATTGTACCAAAAAATTTTGCTTTCCTCTATTTGGTAAGTAAACCTAACAAAAATATAGCCGATCTAGCGCTAACGCTATATTGACAAATAAAAAGTATAGCATGATAGCAAAGCATCAGCCTTATAATGTTCCCACTGCTGAGACTCAAGCCTCCTCTCTAGGAGAGGGAATGGGACGTAAACTACCACGCTGGCCCAGTGCGGGTTGGTGGATGTTACATGTCTTCGTCTTCTTTTTGGTTCTAGGACATGCCGGTTTCCTGACGATGTTTTCCTTCACCGTTTTGAGAGCAGTGGTGATGAAATAAATTACACAAAGTAATGCGCTTGGCTGGGTTTGAACCTGCGACCTACAACTCGTAAGTCGGGGCCGTTACCACTTGACCACCACTACTCTAATAAATAATAAAAAATATAAGACCCTATAATTGTACGATATTTAAATTTGCAGTAATTCACTATTTGCAGCTAAATGTATTCTCCTGATGTCATTCCTTTTTTAGTAGGAAATCATCAAATAACTTCTCCATTTCAATATGCTCCTCATTATCACTGGGAAATTAAGCGATTCCTGTGTTAGAATTTTACTAACTAAAACCTCCCTCTTCATTCCTCCTAATCCTTCAGTCTGCCTTTCCATTCCAGGCCGCGGTGATTCTTTCAAACAATTCCACATTTTATACCACAATAACCGCTATCTATACAACTTTCTAGTTAAACTTTCTAGTTACCAGCGTCACCTTCAAATTTCCTCAATTCTCTTTTCTCATTCAATCCATTTGATTAACATCAAACATCCCTCTTAAGATTCTCATTTATTTTTCCACTTCTGCAGTTGCCTGCTGTCTATCCCTTTTGTGATTCAACATTCTGATCCGTAACAAGATCAGTTTATCGGTTTATGCATCTAGTGACCGCTGGAGGATGTTGTTAAGAACGAATATCATAACTAATATCATCAGAAATAATCTCACTTCCTTATCTCTCTTTTTCGCATTTTCTCAACCAGCTTGGAGTTGGTTTCCAGGTTAATGAGATGCGACTGAATACCAGTATTTTACATGGAGCAACTGCCTATTTGCCGACATAGCCCGAAGAATCGCCTGACTAAAGTAGCAGTGGGCAGAGAACATTGCTCGTAGAACGGATGGTCAATGGGACCGAAAGGTTCTAGAGTGGCGACCGCGCACCGGAAAACGCAGTGTTTGAAGACCTCCTACAAGGTGGACCAATAACCTAGTAAGAGTCGCGGGAATGAGGTTGGTGCGAGGTGCACAGGACCGTTCGTTGTGGCGGCACTTGGGGGAGTCCTATGACCAACAGTGGACGTTCTTCAGCTGAAATGATGATGATGATGGCGAACTACCCATTAGACCTTCATAATCTCACATAACAAATGCGACAAGAAATATGTAACCAGAATTTATATAACTCATAATTTATGATTTAAACGAGTCTTTGGAACGTACAATTTAGTCTAACTTATTTTTTATTGACCTAAATTTTTAAAATTCATAAGTGCCTGTCTGTCCCAGTGATCTGTTTGAAATAAACTTTTCTGATTTCTGGAAACCAGTTACCAATAAAAAATAACCTCACTTATTAAGTAGAAGTTTATTGAAATCAGTATCGTTACACAAGAACCCAGTCAATTGGTTTGACTACATAAAGATTCAATAACCCCATGTTTTCTGTATCATGAAGTATATCGTCCATTTTTATGATCGTTCGTGTATAAGGGTGACATATTTGACCCGGATCGACCAATCGATTGGCCCGTAATGGACGTTCTGAATGACGAAATTTCGCGACCCGCGTCACGTACAGTAGACCAAATAAGTACGCACTGTGATTTTCATTATGACCGTTATGGTTTTGTTGCAACACTTTTGCTTTGTGTATTCGGATTTTTTTAGTGCTGTTTTTTTATGTTTGGGGCATGATGTGATTTTGTTATTTATTATTTTTCCTACTTTTTGTTTGTTTGTGGTATTCTGATTGTTGTATTTTTTGAACGAGTGCTTTTCTGAATTTCTGTCCTGTAAATTTATTTTTTTGTCGCCATTTTTTAGTTAGGAGTAGGTTTTAATGTATATGTATTTTTAATTAGTGTTTTATATAATGTGAATTTTTTGGAAGATATAATATACTTAAATTAAATCTTAGTCGAGTTATGTGCTTTAAAGTTTTTTTTTTTTTAGAATAGACAATATTTTATAACATCTGAATACAAAAACGTATAGACAATCTTGCTATGTTATATTCAAGTCTGAATAATTAATGTAAATTGAGAGCTGTGGTGGTCAAGTGGTAACGACCTCGACCTACGAACTGTAGGTCGTGGGTTCAAACATAGCCAGGCGCCTTACTGCATTACTTTGTGTAATTTATTTCATCACCACTGGTTTCAAACCGGTGAAGGAAAACATCGTGTGAAAACTGGCATGTCTTAGAACCAAAATTTGAAGATATGTGACATTCACCAACCCGCACTGGACCCGCGTGATTGACTCTAGCCCATTCCCTGTCTTAGTGAGGAGGCCCGAGTCCCAGCAGTGGAAACAATACAAGGATGATTATGCTATTATTATTATTATTCATTTATTTTAAGTACCAAAGGATCATTTTAGTAATATACAGACAATACAAATTGAAATTTCTATGCTATCATAATGATATATTTTAAAAGATAAAGAATCAAGAACAAAATACAAAAAAAAATCACCACATTCAGTATTTACATTGTATGTACAGCTAAGGAGTGGAATTCCCTGTCGGAGTCTTTATTACCTAATTGCTGGAACTAGATTTCTTAAGGCAAGCGCGTTATATCGACGACCACACATCAAGGCTTACCATAATGCTACGTTTACATGTGGGCCCAGCCTCGGCCAATTGCTATTGTGTAGCCATTGTATAAACGGGGAAACCCTGTTAACACAATGGCGATTGGCCAAGGCTGGGCCCACATGTAAAAGTAGTTAAGATGAGATAGTTTTCAAGTTTCACAATTGCGCAACCTAACCTAACCTAAAAATAAAAAAAAATAATACAATTATATATAGAAGTTTTTCTATTATATTTTCTATTTTTCATAACTCACTTTTACAAAAGGCACATAATAATATGTAAACTTTCTCTGACTTTTTATAATAATTGTCGACGAAAGCTTCAATCTCTTCAATCTGAATTAAGGAAAATTAGTTGGAAACTTTTCGAATAAGTCAAAATTTCTGTAAACTTTTCTATAAGTCGTGTAATTGGTTTATTAATCTTAGCTTTGAAAATACTTTTTGGGTACACCCGATCTGGAAAAGGTCAACCGGCATACTGTAAATGTCTTTTAATGTGAAATTTTAATATATTTTAAATTTAAACGCAAAGATGTAGTCAGGAAAAAATACAGTTTCTATTTATGTACATAGTTAGGTTTTAGTATAAATAGTTAAGTTAATTTTTTGACCATTACATGTTTGCTGTATGGACTTTAACCCCTGAGTTTGTTTCGGTGTTTCTTAACAGGGTAGGCAGGCGGGCAGCTAGGAAACAACGGTCTCATCTAGTTTAAATTGACGAAAAAATTGACGTGTAAAAGTTTTTTTTTTAAATCTACTTAAAAAATAAATATTATTTAATATTTAAAATTATGGTTCTACAAGTGTAGATGTAATATTGATGAGTACTAGAATAAAAATAATTTGTTTCTATTTGATAACGAATATCAGGAATGAAGATGTGGCGTGGCCTAAAAGTCACTCAACTAGTGTTTGTTAGTGGTGCCATTGGCCAGTGGTGCTATTCTCTATGAAAACGCAGCGCTGCCTCAACAACGAACACCCAAATAGGATACATTGGATTGTCAACCTAAAGTACCTATACATTGGTTTGTTAATTCAAGAGAATAGCGCCACTGGGCACATTGCTCGTAGAACTGATGGTCAATGGAGCCAAAAGGTTCGAGAGTGGTGACCCCGTACTGAAAGACACGTAGCTTCAAAAGGCAGTAGACAGCTTGAGCAGCACAGCGTATTAAACCCTGTCCACGAAAAGTGTAAGTGTAAAGGGTCTTAGTAATAATAAGGGTCAGACTGTCATACTCGGAAGTAAACTGTAATACAGTCTGTGTAGACGCTTTATTACAATACGCGATGTGGAATAAGACCAGTCTGAATATCGAGTGGTGTAATAGGCCCCGCCACGCGTACGTTTGCAATGTGCATGCAGTACGGCAGGCGTCATGAAGCCAGCATCCAGCAACGCGAGCACGCCACGATTATCAAGGTAGAACTCATCGACTTGTTATGCGTAGTACATGTACATCGATGCTTTTTTTCGGTGAGAAAATCATCCAATTACGTCTCCGCGCCCTTGGGCGAGGCGGGAGATAGTGTCAGACTTTTACTGTCTAAAAACTTACTCCTGTTCCTTCATTTCCTTCGTTCCAGGGCCCTGATGTTTACTTTCACTTCAACCCTGCTGGTCCCTACGTTTTGCTGACAACTCCTTGATAAGCACGTGGAACGATACGCGCCGTCGACGACTTGGGATGTATATCGATGGTAGAACTACATTGGGCACACGTTGGCCACGTTCACGGTTTTGGGCGCGTCGTTCGCCATACATTTTATATGGCAACTAGACTCTTAGACCTACTAGATTCTCACTACGCGACGCCATTTGACGCGACTGTATGTACAAATTAGGTGTGGCCTACGTTCGCATTGGTCTAATGTAGTTCTAGCTTCATATATTTACAAGTAAGCTATAAGCAGACATGAATACATCAAGCGTATAATTGCGAATACGCGTTTATGAAGCAACGCGGCCTTGACGACCTCCCCCAAGTTGGATAAATACGACCCAAAAGAGCGGAGCCGTCACCAAAGATGCGGGTGAAACCGCGGTAAACAGCAATTATTTACAAAAAAAAAATGTAAAGAAAAAGATTCATCCTCTCATTCTTAAAATTGAGTAATAAAATGGAGTTATCAGGCTTTTATTTTTGAATCGACACTAAACACTCTACTTAGTATTCGCCTATATTCGTAAAACCAATCAGCAATTTCGTTTTATCTTTCACTTGCAACAAGAGTAATAGCAGTTATTTATCCTTTCGACAATTTACAGCTCATATTACGTAAAACGTCGTAAAGTATTTATTTCCTAATAAAAAGATATATATCGTAACAAGAACAATATCATTACTCGGCACCCAGTGTAGAGTGTAAGTACATCTTAAAAGATAAAAATTGCGAACAGTTTAATGATAAAAATAGAGAGAAATAGTGATGGCCTAAGACATAATTAACTGTCGATGTTGATTTAAGTCACAGGCTCTAAATCAAGATTGATTATGATTATGGCGTACCCAGATAGGTACGGCATAATCATGATAGTAATAGGAATAGCTTAGATCACGGCATAATCATGATAGTAATAGTAATAGGAATAGCATGATAGTAATAGGAAAAGCATCCCTTTGAGGAATAGCTAGAGAGGCGTCACGGCGTCCACCACTTTTGTATGATTCAGGTCCTCACCGGAAATTTCAGACGGAAGAAACGCCCGGGCTTGAAACACTGGAGGTTTACCTCGAATGGGCGGAGCACCGCTGTGTGGAGGCAAACGGGCGCGGCGACCTCTTACAATGGGCCATCGTCATGGTCAATGGGCAGTCGTTCATGCCATGGTCCGGAGCGAGGGCCAATGGCAAACAGTTGGCTCCTTCTGCGAAGCAGTCATGCTGGCGAAGGAGACGGCGTTAGCGTCTAGAGACGGACATCCTCACGCCCCAGCCAAGATCTTCAGAAAAATGTGATGGTTCCAGCCAACAGATTTGAAATAGGCGTCATTTTTGGGACAGTTTTACGCAACGCCTTATAACAAATATTTTTATAGAATCGTACACAGCTTGCCGAGCCGCATTAAAAAATGTATTGACAGTCCAATGTTATGAGTATATTTAACGTCTAAAACATTTGGGTTGGGTAAACAAACATATTTCATTAAACCTAAACCTCATACTTTTGAGAGATACAGTAAAAAAATCTCACCTTACTAAGATCTTTCGAGATCTTTGAGATACGTTTCGTCTATTCATGTTATTTGTACCAAAAAAATAATATTAAAAAAATACTATTTTCTTGCCATAGTGAAAAAAAACTCCTATTACTTACTTAAATCTTTCAAATGAGATACCGAGCGGCATTCAAAATGTATAACAGTAAGTAAGACACTTCGGTTAGGTTGGGTTAAAATTAAATATTTTATAAAACCTAAACCCCACATTTTTGAGGTATGTTGAAATAACATAAAAACTCTTTTCAACTTAACGCTTCGAACGACACATGTTTCAAATCTGTCGGATAGGAGGGACGGGTACGACAAACTTAGCAAGCTTTTTTGAATCTGGAACTTTAACCTGTGCTAGTTATGTTGCCTAATAAGTCAGTCATTATAGCATCTGCTAGAATATGCTAGATACAGCCTGAAAAAACGGCCAAGTGCGACTCGGACTCGCGCACGAAGGGTTCCATACCATTGACTAGGTAAAAAAAAAACTACAACAAAATAGGCTGAAAATGGCGTTTTTTGTATAAAAACACAATTTTTGCCTATTTTATATGGCCTTAAGTATTTATTTTATTTTAATTAATATTTATAATTAAAGTAAAAATACAACTGAGTATTTTGTGAATATTTCAAATGCCTACCTGTTACCATTATTAATACAGAAAAAAAAAACGCTTTTGCTGTATCTGAGCCCCCCTTAAATATTTATTTTAATTTGTTTTTAGTAATTGTTGTTATAGCGGCAACAAAGAATAAACTTTATTGTACACCAAAATAGTAACAATTCACAGAAACTTAAATCTATGGGTACAATGGCGGTCTTATCGCTGACAGCGATATCTACCAGACAACCTTAGGATGGACTGTAAGAACAATAATAAATAATAGATAATTAAGATGTTTCTTTGAAGAATAGATAATTTGTAAAAATTTCAACTGTAAAACTATCGCGGTTCTTGAAATACAGCCTGGTGACAGACAGACGGACTGACAGCGAAGTCATAATAGGTATTTACCCTTTGGGTACGGAACCCTAACAAGAATAGATTGTTTTAATAAAACTCAAAAGGAGTAAATATATTTTTTAATATTTCCCACACTAGGAATGGCTCCTGTATCATGAGAAACATGTAAACACACATACGCAAGACACCCAGAACCGGAACAAATACCCGGAATCGAACCAATCGGGCCGACCAATATAACCGTGCACTATTTTTCTGACGTCTGTAGTATTAATGTTTGTGTTTAATTAAGACCAGGGTCTACACATTTTAAACTTTTTTAAACCTCTGGAAATCCACAAATATAGAAGAGAACACCATGAAAATTTATTTTATTAAAATTGACTATATGACCAAGTGCTTGGCAAAAATGAAAACATGATATAAATTAGTTGGCTTGATAAAAAACAAATCGCGAATCTGACCCTAATTTACGATTTCAAACGTATTTATCTACGAGATTACGTTACGGAAATATTTGAAAGTTACGAAAAAAATAAAATTTGATAT
Organism: Leucania comma; assembly: GCA_958295575.1. Classification (NCBI taxonomy): domain Eukaryota; kingdom Metazoa; phylum Arthropoda; class Insecta; order Lepidoptera; family Noctuidae; genus Leucania; species Leucania comma. Next base: position 4,695,309 of record OY282475.1, read on the forward strand.
ATAAAAGCGCTTCGCAAAAACAAAAATCTTGAATTGTTATTGTTTTATATATAAATAAAACCGATGTTTTGGTGCCGCGAAGTCAACATAGTCCCGAGCGAAGTTCATACAAAAAAAAGCAGTGACTAAAACCGGTCCTTAAATATATTCTATCAATCAAACTACAAGTAAATACATGGAACCGTAAATATACATCCTAAAAACTAGAAAAATGAATTGAGAAGAAAACTATTATTCTGAATTATACCTGCTTTGAAACTTAAAAGTACCTGAATCAGACCATAAACTAAATAGATCGTGATGTAAAAAAGAAACATGTTCGGAGGCAAACGTTACTATACTATGATTTTTATTAGACGAAGTAAAGTGACAGCTATAACAATGGTTGTTTGACAGTTGGGCATTGTTATTTGACAGTCGGCATTGTCCACTGCTGTCACTTTACTTCGTCTAATAAAAAATCATAGTATAGTCAGCCGCTGTATAATTACGTGATGTTCTAGTAATGTGCGAAGAAAAAGTACCTAAGATATTTCTTCATTTGCAGCTAGAATGCAAATGATATGCATAACAATTGCCGGCAGCAGTGTACGCTTTGTTTCATGCATAAATGATTAGTATGAAGCATATGCATATATAGCAATCATTCATCAGATTTTTATCTGCATATTTCTAGTAAAATTGTAACTTTGCAATACACATTTTTGTTTTTTTTTTATTTGTTGAAAATATTCTAACACCTTTGTGAGCACAGCAAAGGCATATAGAATTCACTTTCATGCTGGCGAACCCGCTAGCAAGAGCTAGTAGTATAACAAATTACGTTTAATAGAGACAGAGAATAGAAACACTAAAGTATTTTTGTATCATGTAAAATAAGTTACGATAATAAACAAAAACTGGGCAATAGCGAGTCGGATTCCCACACTGAGAGTTCCGTACAAACTAACTAAAGTAAATAGTTCAATTCCCAAATCGAGTCTCAGAAGATTTTTACGAATCAAAAAAAGTTTTTTTTTTTTTTTTTTGTCACGTAAGAACAAATTTACTGTTTTCACATTTATTCCTATTTTTGTGGTATAAGACCTTGCTTCATGCCTTTCAGGGTTCTAGGTCAACAGGAAACTATACCTTATGAATTTAGCTTCCCTTGAGTGTGTCGAAATATACGTTTTTTACGACATAAATGGCCCTATCTTTTTTTTCGTTAACTTATAAGTTTGATTTTTTCACTGCATCAAGGAAACACAGGCTTGAATATATGGTTTTAATTTTAACTCGATACCTTTACTCGCTCTCAAGATAAAGGGTCTTGATAAGCAGACAGACAGAGAACCAAGTGATTTTATATGAGTTCCGTTGTTTTACTTTTGAGGAACTGAACCCTAAAAAAATAAATGCCCACACTATTCACTTTAAGCTTTTTGGGAAATTGCCGTGAAATAACTGAAAAGTGGCCATTCAAAAAATTTAAACAATTTGACAAAATTAAATTTTTCCCCTCATCAAACAAAAATTATATTTTCTAAAGCCAAATTTATAGTTCTATCCGTTATAAATTTATAGACCATCCGTCCTAGTCAGCAATAATATTTTATCGATATTAGGGAGCCATCACTAAAATTGAAGTGTAGTCGTGCATCAAATTGATTATATTCATGAAAAGTTGGCAGACTTTATATACGAAGTTGGTTTATTGTTGACTATGCTGATAGTGCTTCGAATTTATTTAAATACCAACTTTTATCACCAGCCTCGCCCGCGTAAAAGTAAATAATTATGCGAATGGAACATACTAACAGGATAAGAATTCAATTCCGGACTAAATGATCACCTGAAATGGACCATATTGATTTAGTCCGAGTCTTGAGCATCGACGCCGAGTGCTAGCTTGTCGGTTTTCTGTTATTTACATTTCGGGGAGTGTGCATTGGAATTATATAATTTAATTCCGAAAATTCCGTTCCACTATCGGATCACTAGACTCACTGTGTTGCACCGCTGCACAAAGCGTTTTTGGGAAAACGTACCTTATGCGTAGGTACAGCTAAGGAGTGGAATTCCCTGCCGGAGTTTGTGTTTCCTGATAGCTATAATCTAGGGGTCTTTAAGTCTAGGGTGAATAGATTACTTCTAGGGAAGCGTGCTCCATCGCCGACCACATCGTCGCTTACCATCAGGTGAGACACTTGATGGCATCTATCACTATAAAAAGTCCGTATAATTATTTTGAAATTTAATATGACTTTTTTGATAAACGTTGGTTATTTCTTTGCGCAGAAGCAGTTTTAAAATCTGACAGATTTCCGTTATCCTCTTAATACAATTTTCTATAAACTTTTAACTTTTTGCAAATACTAAATTTACGAATTTTAATACAAATTTTAAAATTACGAATTCATTTATATTTGCTACGTTCCTTTTTTTAAGTCTTATCACAAACTTAATGAAAATGTTGGCGCTCAAAACTGATTCACTGTGTTTCACAAGAATGTCAGATTGTGGAACTATTTTCCCGAAATACTCTATGCCCTATGAGACAAAGACTCAATCAATCCGTTGGGTTGGTCAATTTGAAATTGAACAAATAGCAGCAAGTCACGGGCCGATTGAGGACAATAAAATCGTAATCAAACTACGGTATTATTATTCGAATCGGTCTGAGGTTCTAAATTTGAACTTAAAAAAAAACGTAGAATCATAAAGATATCGCTCACTCGATTTGCGTTCTATTATTGAATGTGCGTTTATTTAATGACATACCACAGAGCCACTGCAACTTTACTTTTACCTTATGTATTAACAACAATTAATAAAGGAGGTAAAAAGTAGCTTAGTAAAAAAATTAGTAGGTATAGGTATTCATGGGCTTCTTTTGAATATAAATAAAAGACAAAAGGCAATAGCTTTTATATATTCTTTAAAACCAAACTTGATAAAAATGAATTTGTCCATCACCCCGAATTTTTGAGCATACTAAAATTGTGATATTTTACTAATGGTTGCGCGAATAAGCTTAATGGACTGTATGTTTTGAAAAGCGATCTAAGGTTTGTTAACAATATGCAGGTACTGTGCCTTTATTGATGAATGGATGGATTGATTTAGGGAGGAACACTGACCTTTTGACCTCGAAGGTTCCACGTGGCGCCGGCCGGCGAACCCTGACTTCGCACCCTTTAATCACTGCCAGGTCCTGTATTGCACTACACTGCACTATTGTTGAGTCTTTAAATGGTTGGATCCCGAAAATAGTCAATTTTCTTATAATTTCGAGCGGGCGATGTTAGCGGAGCGGTCACATTCACAATCGATGCACACAACACGTCATGTCATTCTTTTTTTTGAGGTCGTGCGGGGAAGGGAAACGGAAGGGATAGGATTGCTAGGCCAAAAAATAAATTACAAAAAAAACAAAATCGCGGATCATAGCAAATTGGCGCAACCAACTAAAATTGTAAGTTTTGTGGATCCTCTAGACCGAATACATTAATTTCAAATACATATTAAAAATTGCCCAACATTTCGTTTCGTTTAACAACGTTAGGTAGCGTAGTTTTTACTTGTAATTGTTTTTTGTGAAAATTAAACAAGAATATGTTAAAAAAAAATTGAGATTTTGTTATTCTTTTTTCTTAAGTTTTACGGTTTTTGAGATTAACCTTTGAGTAGGAGTCGTGATATTTGGATGAGAGGATAAATTATTATAAATTCCTATTCCACTAATATCGGTGAAGGAAAACATTCATCATCATCATCATCATCATCAGACTTTTAATGTTCCCACTGCTGGGACACAGGCCTCCTCTCTAAGAGAGAGAATGGGCCGTAATCCACCACGCGGGCCCAGTGCGGGTTGCTGGATGGTACCTACACTGTTGGATACAGGCCTGCCCTAAATGTCACCATAATGACTGGTGCGGGCTTGCGGACGGCGAGCAATGGGTAGCTCGCTGTTCAACCGTCCGGTAACCGACCGGACCGAGCCCAAGTCGTCGACGGCACGTATTGTTCCCGTGCGCCTCAAGGAGTTGTCAACAAACTGTAGAGGCCCAGCATGCTAGCAGGCGGGGTCGAAGCCTACTGGGGTCTGCTTCTAAAAAGTAGGCTCGGCCCTGGTATGAAAGGCAACGCACGCCAGGTCATCGATCCACCTTCCACAAGGCCTACCAAAATGCTGCGTCTTCCAGTAATTGGTCACCGCTTCAGAACCTTTCGGCCTGTATCTGTTCTGCGAGCAATGTGTTGTGCCCACTGCCACTTAGTTTGGCAATTCTTCGAGCTCAGTCAATAACTTTTATTCTCCTTCGGATATCTTCGTTGCTAATTCGATCACGGAAGGAAACACCGAGAATAGCTCTTTCTATTGCCCTTTGGGTGATTTCAAGCCTTCTGATGAGGCTTATTGTGAGCGACTACGTATCAAATCCGTAAGTCATCACTGGTTTCGTCTTTCTTTTAAACAATAAAAAAAAACAAAAAAAAACCGCTGTCTTAGGGCTGATTTCATCATTCAATATAGAAACTTAGTTCAACTAAAATAAGCTCAGCGTAATTTAGTTTAAAGAAGCGTGTCGTAAACATGAGCGACAACAAAAGAATTGAAACTGAGTTTAGCTTAAACTAATTTCAATTCATAGCGGTGAAACGCAAAGTGAACCTATAATCTCGATAAGGCGCTCAAACTGCGTTTTGTTTTGTATAATCGCGATTAGTTTTTTGTTGAATTTGGCCCTTAATCTCGTGGCCATAAATGACTAATGTAAACATGGACTCGAATAACTACCCTCTATAGCAAATTAATAGTGTGCGAGTCAACCTTATTATACTGTCCTAAATTCGTTCATTACAAGTTAATGTATTAGGTAGCCGTGAGCATCTAATCAACTCGTAAGTACATAGCCGCAAAACGGACCACGCGTAAAATTGATCATCTGGAATAGCTATTACAGAATCTAAATTGGAGTAATTACGCTGTGAGAGACTATACTGGATGAAGTTTGAAGTTGCATGTCTGTGATTTGTGAAGGTACCCATATAGGACTTAGCTTTTGGGGCTGGTGCACGCGTCATGCTCGTGAACGGGCGCCGTCAGTTGAGACTGGTCATGTCTTAGCTGCCAGTGGCTTATTTCAATTTCTGTTTAAATTTTTGCAATTAGTATTCTCTTTCATTATTTATCTACATTGTGCTCACATAATAATAATAATAATAACCCCATCGTCGTATCTCTACGTTGACGCCGTGATGGGGCTTGCGTGCTCCGAGCCCTGGGCCTGTGACGACAGAGTTTACTTTGTCAGGAATGGTCTAGGGTGAAGGGCCAGACTAAGAGAGATACAATCCAAGCCAAGGTTGCACATGCCGAGGGCTGCATGGCTAGGGGAATGCGCTAGTCGCTAGTGTGCAAACTCTGGATAACAGGGGACCTCCAGTTTTATTTACCCTTGCCACAGTGAACGCAGGGCTCTGCTGTGGCTGACTTCTTAAATCCCTAGCTACTCGTGGGAATATCATGAATACTAGATCTAAAACTAAAAAACAACTTCTGGCAAATGTGCCTCAGATAGATGACGAAACTTCACAACTCTTTTCGTTATCTTCTTCATCTCTTTTTTCATCAATCCCATCATCATCACAATCTTTCCGCGTCACTCCGACGCCATCTTCATCATCAATACAGTCAGCGGATGTTGTACAGGAGACAAATTTTGTCGACGATACTGTACCCACTGCTAGGACTGCAAAAAGTCATAGGAAATGGAGTATTGAAATGAATAAATTCATCTTACGCACTTATCTTTATCTTACTAACATGGACACAGACAAAAATGCATATCTTCCATCACTTCATACTAAGTTTTTAGAAAAATTCCCGGATATGCAAGTTAGCCGACAAAGAATAGGCGACCAACGTAGAGCCATAGTCCAAAAAAAATTGCTACCCCAAGACACAATTGATCAGATTTACGAAGAAGTCAGGGCTGAACTACAATTATTTCAGACTCAGATACAGCAACACTCCACACAATCTAATATACAGCTCAGCCAGCGCATGAGATGGACGTATGAACATAATGAAGCAATAATAAAAATATATTATACTATTACACAATTAGAAACAAATAAAACAGGCTATAGAAAACATTTACATGAACAATTTACAAATATATACCCAGAATTAACACATTTAACGGAACAAAGATTATCTGATCAGGTGAGAGCGATTATAAATAATGGATACATACTAGACGTCAAGAGGTTAGAAGAAATTAGAAATCAGGTAGCTATAGAATTAGAGAATTCCAACATCAACGCCGAAAATACAGAACTAACAAGCGGTCATAATTTGAATATACAATTGCAGACCGAATTAGATATACCTGGTACAAATTTTAACTTTTCTGACACACCTACAAACACCCTCACAGCAAACGTGCTCTTAAATAACAGCACTGGTTCAGACAGCGTCCTTGAATCACAAGTAAATATAGAAGAGGATAATAACTTCTTAAACAACATCAACATTGCTGAATCTGAGCCTGAGCAAACCAATCTTAATTCTATCTCAGAAAATAGTACAGAAATAGAAGCCATGTTTGAACAAGCTCAACTAAATTTTAACGATACGCACCCCACTAATAGGCCTTACATTCCCAAGCAGAAGACATCTAAAAAGTTTTCTGCAATAGTTTCGTACATAAATAATGTCATTCTTCCTAAACACGTAAATGGCGATACCGAGTTTATCAAATTGCAGACAATAATTTACTGTGCAGCATGGACGGCAGCTATATGCAACGGAGCCAAAATACTGGGCTTAACACAAAGTGAACATCGCACATATAAACTTAGAAAACCAAAGTGGCAAATTAGATTAGAAAAGAGAATTCAAAATTTAAGAGCAAATATAGGTAGGCTGACACATTTTATTAATGGTAGTAGAAGTCAAAAATTAGTAGTAGCAGTCGAACAAATAAAGTTAAAATATCAATTACACGCACAACACGAAAATTCCAATACACAAATGGAACACTTTTTAGACACTTTAAAACAAAAACTGAGCGCAGCATCCAGTAGGCTTAAAAGATATATAACATGCACTAATCGTAAAATACAAAACGCAAAATTTAAAAGCAATGAGAAGATATTTTATAGGAACCTTGCAACTAATAACCGAGACACTGCTAACCAAACTCTAGATATACCTTCATCTGAATCACTACGTGAATTTTGGGCCAATATTTGGGAAAATCCAGTTTATCATAATGAACACGCAGGATGGGTCAGCGATGTAACAACAGAAACTCCAGAGATGGAATTTGAACTTATATCCATAGGCACCTTCATAGAAGTTATCAAGCGCACACATAACTGGAAATCGCCAGGCACTGACAACATCCACAACTACTGGTATAAGAAATTCTCGAGCATACATCCTTTCTTATATAACCATTTAAATACATTCATAAAATCACCACACCTACTTCCAACATACATCACACAAGGAGTAACTTATATGATACCTAAAGATATAAATGACACCATGAACCCCGCAAAGTATCGACCAATTACTTGTCTACAAACCTTATACAAAATATTAACAGCTTGTGTAAGTGAAGCAGTATATGAACATTTGACAAAAAATAACATTCTAGCAGAACAGCAAAAGGGATGTCGTAAGCATAGCCAAGGATGTAAAGAGCAACTAACCATTGACGCGATAGCTATGAACAACGCCGTTAAAAGTAAAAAGGATATCCATACTATGTTTATTGACTATCAAAAGGCTTTCGATTCAGTTCCACACAGTTGGTTATTACACGTCTTAGATTTATACAAAATTCACCCAACACTCAAGCAATTCCTGAAAAGTTCTATGCAAAACTGGCAAACTGTTCTTAAAATTAATTCATCCTCGGCGACATTAGCTACTGAACCGATTGGTATTAAACGTGGAATTTTTCAAGGAGATGCTCTGAGTCCTTTATGGTTTTGCATGGCACTCAACCCACTATCTCACTTGCTAGATAAAACAGGCGTGGGTTTCACACTAGGATACAGCAATACACACTACAAACTAACACACCTAATGTACATGGATGACATCAAGTTATATGCAGCTGACAGGGAGGCACTTTTCCGTCTAGCTGATACAACACAGACATTTTCAGATGATATCTGTATGTCATTTGGAGTGGATAAGTGCAAAATCTTGTCAGTTGTAAAAGGTAGAAATCAAAATAATAGCTACTCACTTGGATCTGGTGAATCGATTGAACCAATGGATGAACACAGTACTTACAAGTATTTAGGGTTTAAACAGTCCAGACAGATACAGCAAAAGCTGTCAAAACAAGAACTGCAAAAAAAGTTCTCGTATCGTCTCAACCTTATTTTAAAAAGTAACCTAAACTCTCGAAACACTATTAAAGCTATCAACACATTTGCAATACCTATTCTCACATACTCTTTTGGAATTTTACACTGGTCAAAGACTGATATAAAAAAAATACAGCGCACTGTCCATACACTCCTTACCAAGCATAGGAAACATCACCCGAAATCATGCATACAACGACTTACATTGCCACGCCAGGAAGGAGGAAGAGGCCTGATAGATATACACAATTTACATAATAAACAGATACATTCACTCAGAGTCTACTTCCATTGCAAATCAGAAAACTCATTACTACACAAACGAGTAACGGAAACAGATAAAAAACTAACACCACTAAATCTCCAAAATAGAAACACGCAAATAAATGAACACATTGTAAGCACACAACAAAAAATTGCAGCATGGTCTGACAAAGCCCTTCATGGAAGACATAGAGCTTCCCTGAGCCAGCCACACGTCGATAAAATAATGTCGAACGAATGGCTCAAACGAGGCGAATTGTTTCCCGAGACTGAGGGTTTTATGTTAGCCATACAAGATCAAGTAGTAGCTACTCGTAATTACAGAAAATACATTATGAAAGACCAGAATCAGCCGACTGATTTCTGCAGGCATTGCAACAGCGCCTCTGAAACCATCCAACATATAATAGGAGCATGTAAGTCAATAGCCCAAACTGATTATAAACACCGTCATGACCAAGTTGCTGCAATTATACACCAAAATTTAGCACATAAATATAAACTAGTAACTGATATGATTCCGTACTATAAATACACCCCGGAAACAATTTTAGAAAGTCAAGATACTAAAATTTACTGGGACCGGACAATCATAACAGACAAAACGATTCATTACAATAGACCCGATATTACCGTTCATGACAAAACCAATAAAACAGTATATTTGATAGACATAGCAATCCCTAACTCACACAATATTCAAACCACAATATCCGAAAAGCTAAGTAAGTACCAAGATCTCGATATAGAAATTAAAACTCAATGGAAAGCTCGAACTGTCCATATTGTACCGATTGTTCTTTCGTCCACTGGTATAATACCAAAATCATTAACACAGAGCCTCAACACTCTACAGATGCCAGCTCAAATACTCTACATGCTTCAAAAAGCCACAATCCTCAACACCTGTCGCATCGCTAGAAAGTTCCTGACTTCTTCAACACTTACATCTACCTTTTCAATTTAAAGTCCACCTTATATACTTGGCCCCGGCCCGTGTGTAAGGTATATCTCTCTTAAATGGGAAGAAAAATATGAAAAATAACAAATAATAATAATAATAATAAATTTATTGTTTCCAAAAATAATACAAATCATTAAATTATTGAAAAACTTTGTTGCTGTTTGAAATAGAAGCGACATGAAATATGTAACCAAGAATTATGTAACTAATAATAATTATGATTTAAAAGAGTGTCTATGGAGTTTCTTGCACGTTCTTCTTTGCAGCTTTTGAGATAATACAAATCGAAAAAGTCGAGCCATGAGCTTTTCCAGACAATTATCGTCCTTAAGGTGAGCTTGCGGAACTTTGGCTGCTTGTACTATGAATATGAATACCGTAATTAGAAACACAATAGAAAGACAATAGGTGTGCGGACACCGGTGTCGTGTGGGTGGAAAGGTAACCAGGAACTGGGGTGACCTGGTAATGAAACGGTCTATGCGAAATTAAGTTTTGCAATTCCGACGCAACAGAAACTTAAAAATACTTTAGAAGTTTTCAAATGTTACACGGCAATTTTATTTTTAGAGATTACAGTTTGTCCTTTTTATCACGTGTCTGTACATATTTTGTGAACATACTTATGTATAAAACACAAAAATATGCTGTATTATGCCTACACAATTTGTCATTTTACGAATATACCACCACAGCCTATAAACATAAAAGTGTGTCACTTTGTTTTATATTTATTAGCTATCAAAATGTAGTATCATAAACTCAGCTGAACCTCTAAAAAATTGCACCATCATTAAATATTTAAAAGGATGGTAAAATATAAATGTAGGACCATACGCATACGTTGTCGTCGCACCTCATGGCATTGAAATCCATGGGTAATCCGAAAGGGAACCCTAGGGTCCTGGAAGGCAAGGCTTACATGGAACATGGATGTGGTTTTAGTCAGTAAGGGCTTTATCGCACTAACGGTTTGCGAGCGGTTGCGGGGAGGGGCGGGCGCGCAGCGAATGGCCAAATGCGTCGCGAATGCGCCGCAGCTGTATAGCGAAGACGTCGCGGTCGCGTGGCAAATTCGCAACGTTATCATCGCGTGTTAAAGTTAACGACGTACAATATACTCGGTAAAAATGGATTCTGATGAAAAACACTGCTGTTGGCTTTGTTACTTAAAAGACGCCGAAGACGAAAACGAAAGCATCGACGAATTTGAAGCTCGTTGCGTCTCCACAACAAATGCGCTGATCATGCGCGGCGTATTCGTTACGCGCCCGTAACGTATTCGTTGCGCACCCGCTTCGCTCCAAGGACGCTTGCAATCCGCTAGTAGGTATGGTAACGCCCTAACAGTCGCTCTCTCGCTCCACCAAAGAGTGGAAGAAGTCCTTGGATGATTTACAATCTTAAAAAAAATGGCATAAATCTGATTATAGACAGATGCACGTTTGATTTTCGAAGTTAAGCACCGAAGTTTACCGAGGTTGGTTCATAGATGGATGCAGTACATGACTCTGGACCCCCAGTAATGGAATTTACAATCAGCATTTTCCTAATTTATTTTAAATAAAATCTGTACTTTTTTTATTTTAAAGTGTATAAAATCATTATAGTAATCAACTTCAATTATATTTTTGAATCAAAAAGTAATTAATTCGCTTTTTCACTTGAGAAGATACTCAGCTGAGCAAATAGCTTCTGATTTTATTTACATTGCATTGTTTAATGAAAATAATTAATAAATTACTTTTTTATTAAAATTATCTTTGGGGTTGATCAGGGTAATGATTTTATACAGTTAAAAAAAAATAATTCAAAGAAGGTTGATTAGTTATTCTGCAGGGGATCCAAGATCATGTACTGGAATTATAGTACAAGTTCGTGCGAAGATGGTGCCTTCAAATTAGTCGCAAAGTGTCGCGTGTTTTTTTTATGGGAGGTAAAATCATCCAATGACAAATCCCGCCCTTCGGTGGGGCGGGAAATAGTGTCAGACTCTTACTGACTAAAAACCTACCCTGTTCCTTCCCTGCCTTGGATCCGGGGCCCTGGTATGCATTTTCATACCTCCCCAAAGCCCCAGACTAGGCTTCGACCCTACTGGGCCCCTATGGTTTGCTGACAACTCCTTGAGGCGCACGGGAACAGTGCGCGCCGTAAACGCCTTGGACTCGGTCCGGTCTGTTACCGGACAAACGGACAGCGAGCTACCCATTGCCCGCCGTCCGCAAGCCCGCGCCTACGGTGGCCGGAAATTTGGATCGGAATTACGGCGGTGGCTGCGGCGTGAGCGCCGTTGCCTGATGCGGTCGGTCTCCTCCTTTGCTAGCATTACTGCTTCGCAGAAGGAGGCGACCGCCTGCCACTCCTCCAAGTGTCGCGTGATGGCAGTGCAGTCGCTGCCGTCGAAAATAAAAACGCATGACGGCTGCGCTACAGCCATGCTGCGGCCGCGCGTCATATATTTATGTGAAATAACAAAGGTGGCAGCGCTACGGCTGCGATGCCTTCACGCGGCACTTTACGACTAATTTGAAGGCGCCGTAACCACGCTTGTAGATCTTTAAAGTCATTAAGGCTTCTGACTGTAGAAGCTAGAGGAGCCAGTGAATCTGACACTTTTAAAGACGTATCGTGTATTTTATTGAGGGCGGTATTTATTATTGGATGATTTTACGTACCATAAAAAAACCTCCACAATCCCGTAACTGAGTACGGGATTGTGGAGGTCAGTAAAATACTGGCTCTAAACTGCTTCCAAATAGAAATACTGTTTGGGAACACACATTAATTCCGTTATTACGAGTAAGAGCTTAACGATTTCATTCTTAGCATGTTGTTACAATAAAATATTTTAATAATATTTAGAATGGTCGGTACAACACAGTTTAATGTTCCATAGAGTAGAATAAGCTGACGTTAGTAACAGAAAGACGGAGAATTTAAAATTACATTATAAATTATTTAATTATTACTTCAACACAATCATCGTTTCTCGCTAGAATTTCAGCAAATTCAACATTCAAGCAAGAAGTAAGCCACTTTGCTCGCGAGAAAAGAAGGGATAGGAGGAAAAAATTGTTTTAACATATTTATTATTTTACTATTTTTACTGAACAATTTAAACGGTAAGTAATAAGACAAGCCAATAACGTATGCCAGCTCAATAAGTCAATAAGATTCGCCAATAATACAAGACAATAAAACACGACAGTATGACAATCCGATAACACACCAGTGTCAAAAGTTAAGAAGACAAACAAATAAGACACGCCATTACGATAAACCAATACGACACGCCGGTACAATACTAATAATTGTTAATAAAAAAGTTAATAAGATATTCAAATAACACAAGAGTCACTGTAACAGGCCAGTCCGATAAGGCAATACAATAAAGCGATAAATGCCATACTGCAAGTTAATAAGACAAGTTAATAAAATACGTATGTACGATAAGACAATAAGACAAGTTTAGCGTACTTATTCTTCTTGTACTTTACTTTTGCTGTTGTTGCGTGTCTGTGTAAAAGTAATTAATAATTGTTTTTAGATGTAGTATCACTCCTGGCCGAATTTCGATCACGGTTGGTGGCCAACCTTGACGGAGATTAACCAAGTACGTTAGAAATACGAGTATATTATAGTCCACAAGCGTGTGTGCAAACTCAGGTGCACTATCTGTTCATTTACTCTCATAGTTTGATAGAACGATAATCCAACGCTGGCGGGGAAAGCTTTCCGAGGCACAGGGTTGTCACATCTTGATGGTGTGACAAAACAGGCAAACTCCAGGCTTCACGGTAATTCCTAATGGATATTAAGTTACACGTCGACAACAATTTCATTTAGCATCAAGTGAGATAGTGGTTAGCGTAAGCCTATCATACAAAAAAACTGGGCAAGCGTGAGTCAGACTCATAGTAACAATGATTTAAGTCGTAAAAAGTATGTATACTATGATTTTTTATTAGATGAAGTTAAGTGACAGCAGTGGACAATGCCCAACTGTCAAATAACAATGCCCAACTGTCAAACAACCATTGTTATAGCTGTCACTTTACTTCATCTAATAAAAAATCATAGTATAGGTATTTTACTGTTTTAAGACTTTTTCTTTGACCTTTCCTCTTGCCAACCAGAGGCCCTTTGGGCTAGAGCCACGATGATTCTTCCAAAGAATCCCACAGCCGTACTACCAAATATAATAATATGTTTACTTATCAAAAAATACAGATTCTATATAACAACAAACTATTGGTTAATACAACTCTTTGAATATGTTGTAAAATCTGTGCTAAAATTTTTAGAACCCTGCTCTCAAACTAGGTTATAACCGTACTTTGAGAATATCCTGCAAACCTGTGACGAGTGGATACATTGAATCTCGTTCACCTAAATAATGAACTAAATCATAAATCAAAGTGTATTTCAAATGATTGATGGTAATTAAACCTCATTTCAGCATTGAACGCTAATCGGGCTTGCTTTCAATTCTCTCTACTGGATTGAGGATTCGCATATTTTGATCAATCCATTGTGAAATCATGCAGTAACTAATATGAACATTCCACAGCAATGTCGTTGGTTGTCGCGTTATATTTAGCGAAGTTGTATTCTCTATTGCAGTTATAATTATGGTGTTTATGTCCCGTAGGTTTTTAACTAGTGTAAATATTCTAAGTACTTTTAATGTGGAGTCAAGAGTATGAAGAATTTCTGTCATTCTGAAAACTGCCCAAAACTCTGGCAGATAGCCGTGTTACAAGCCAAGTTAATATTTTGGCCGAAATAAAAGACAGCTTACAAAATACAGGCAGAGTAGTAGGATACGAATCGTAAAAAAAATTATTAAGTATTATTGCAAGGTCCATTTCATAAAATCATACTATGAATGGTTAAATAAAAATTTGCTTTTACACGCGCAAAACTGTTTTCTCGAAACTGCTCTGGATCATTCCGTTTCCCGCGCCCCGTCTGCGATGGAAGACCATATTTCAAATTTTCAATCAGAACTGCAGTTGCCTTTGGAACACATTCAAATCCCACGTATTGTATCTCGTACAACCTTAGAACAATCACCCTCCTAAGACTCTAAACAATCTTTTTAAGCCATCGAAAATAATTTTTTAAATATATTTTCCATTATCTGCACTGGACCGCGTTTTGGTGGGCAAATTTAAACTTGCTTTCGAAATAAGATCGCACCAACTGGACCAAGCCCAGGTCGTCGACGGCGCGCACTGTTCCCGCATGCCTTAAGGAGTGGTCAGCAAACCGTAAAGACCCAGCATGCTATCAGGCAAGCAGGGTCGAAGCCTACTGGCCATTTTAGTCAGTAAGTCTGACACTATCTCCCGCTCCACCCAAGGGTGGGAGATGTTATTCGATGATTTTACCCACCATCAAAAAAAAAAGCGCATAATATTGAATAAGTCGTTAGTGGATTTCAAAGATTTTTCTTCGAAATCACCAGATACCAGAGAACAACCACAGAAAGTAAATTTTAGTGAAGTGTTAAAGGAAACAAAAAAAAATTGTCTTTGCCGCAACAAAAAAAAAAACTTATGTCTTTGGGCATAACATAGCATTACAAGAAACATAGGTCCTTTCTTACATTGCTTCATGTTACGTGAGTGAAGTCAACGATGACTGTTTGAACAATATGTATGCTTAGTACACACCAAAACATGGTACAAGAGAATACGAATGAAATTGAATCTGAGGTATTGAAATCGGGTTGGTGAAGAAACAAGTTGACTATTGTTTTGTAAAATAAAGAATGTCACCAATGAATATTTGTGACAATCCTCAATCAATACAACTCAATCAATCAATATTGTTTTTACCTATACATATAGTCTTGACTTTTTTATGCCCCCGATCTTTATATTTCTACGAATTCGTAAATTAAAATTCTTGCATAAATAAATAAGCAGCGTTTATTTCTCTCTGCCACATATCGAATAAAACCAATTCATAAATGCATGCATGCATTGGGTGTGTCATTTATTTAAAAAAATAAAAATAAGATACTGAGTTGGATTGTCCTTCTGAAAATCATAAAGCGTAAATATTTGTATTTTGTGTTACTAAGATTTGAAAATGATAATGCCTGCATTATGAGTCTGTGATTAATCCACAAAACATGCCCAATACTTCTCATAATAATCCTAGTTTGAAATCAAAAAATTATATGGTATTAACTGTGACTTTAAGCGATTCAAACCAACCCTTCTTTGACAGGAAAGCATGAATATATTATAAAATATATATAATATATTCCACAACTATCACACAAAACCGTCTAGTCCCAAGCTAAGCAGAGTGTTGTGGGTGCCAGACAGCTGATAAACATACTTATATTATCTAAATACTCGTACATACATATTATAGATAAATAATACCCAGACACAGAACAAATGACCGTGCTCATCACACAAACATTTGTCCTGGGTGGGAATCGAACCCACGAGCTCCAACATAGCAGTCAGGACCACTAACCACTAGACCAACAGGCCAGTCTCTCTAAAATATTTATTGTATTTTATAATTACGGCAACAATCACACTTTTCAAACCATATATACAAAATCATTTAGTAGAATTTACTAGTATTTCACTGATTCTATCAAACGTAGGGATGCATCAACGCAATCTGATTAATCATTTCTAATCGAGTGAAACCTAATTCAAGTTAAATCGAGTTAAGGCACGTTTGATGCAGTTAACGGTTTGCATATCGACTTCCTCAAAAGCATAAACCAATCACTAGCGTCCACGTCCTATGTACTGGCCAATAAAATCGATTGACACATGTTACGTTATTCAAACGATGTTTATTTATTTATTATTTATTTCACAATTTATGTACACACAATATAACAAAAAAAAAAGACAACACATAGTAAATAATAGTACAAAGGTACTGCTTATTTCTAAAGAAATTTCTTCCAGCAGACCTGCTAAAGGAGAAATTATAAGAAATGTAGACAATAGTGTGTAGGAAACAACAACAATGAGTAATGGCAGAGTCAATTTTGTCTTAGATATTACTATTAAAGGAATTCTCTTATTAGAGTTATTCCAGTTAAAAATTAATGAGATTATGAATTTTCAAATTCATTCATTGCTTTTTTATTTATTTCTTTTATTTATTTCATCACCACTGCTCTCAAAACGGTGAAGGAAAACATCGTGAGAAAACCAGCATATCCTAGAACCAAAAATTCGAAGACATGTTACATGCACCAACCCTCAATGGGCCCGCGTGGTGGAATACGGCCCATTTCCTCTCCTAGAAAGGAGGCCTGAGTCCCAGCAGTGGGAATATTATAAGACTGATGCTTATTTAATATCGAGAGTTTATAATCTCGCCAGATTTATTATAAACTTACGGTATTTGCCATAACCCGTAGGTCATTCTAAATGAAAATATTACTGCTTCATCTACTTAAAATGTAGAATAAAGAAGAAAATTCCATTCCAGCATCTTCAAATGTTACCTTTTCGATTATAAATCGATTCGATTTAATTATTAATTCGGCCAATACCGCTATAATACTCGTACCGCGCAAAAAGCATTCTAAATTAGGGCCAATCACAAATCGAGTTAAACGCGATCCCACAAATTCGTCAACAGGATTGAAATGTTTAGGACAACTTAATTAAACGAAATAATTAAATTTGAAACATTTACGATGGTTAATCTTTATATTGGAGAATAGTATTGTATGAAACTTTATAAATACAGTAACAAAAATGTAACTAGATCACTTTTGTGATGCCATAGCAGTGTAAAAATGTGATGAATGAAAAATTGGATTATAATTTTTATATTTCATCTAACTTTAACATAATATGATGTATTTTATTTTTTAGGTGGGAAATCATCCAGTGTCTTCTTCCACCCTAAGGTGGAGCGAGAGGGCGTGTCAGACTTTTATTGACTAAAACCTACTCATATGTTTGCCTTCATTCCAGGGCCCCACAGGGCCCCCAGGGCTTCATTCGATGGTTTCTCTTTCACAGAACTCGTGGCCCGAGTAGGCTGCTGGGTACCTACGCGCCGTTGACGGCTCGATCTGGACGTTTACCGGACGACTGGACGGCGACCTTCCCGTTGCTTTCCATCCGGAAGCCTATGCCTACAGTGGCCGGAAATAAGGGTCAGGACTCAGTTTTTGGGGCGTGAAGAATTCCGCTCCCTCACATTACATTTTTTATTATATTGGATATGCTTAATATAAATAGCGCATTAAAAAATAATGTTTTTTCTTTGTTGTAGCTAACCATTCTCATTAGCAGTGGCAAAGGGTCCATATAACACGATTCCCATCGGCTTCCCTTATGAAAATGTAATCTATAGGTCAACGACCTTTTTAGTTCGTTCTATTTCTCACTTACCTCCAATTTTTTTAACGCCTACAACTTTTAAACCAGAATGCCAAAATCGCAAACCAAAAAATACCGAGTTACCTGTATATACAATCAATTCCCATACTATGCAACTATCTCTTACTTTCCTATGAACTAACTCCTATTACTCGAACTCGTTTTGTATCTTTTTAGCACACAGAAAATTGTAACAAAATAACTCGCTGCATGATGAGTCAAATAAATAAACAATCCACAGGTGTTGAGGTACAAGACCATACCTACTCAACAATGTCTCTATCCACAGGTGCAAGCGAGAAAGAGAAATTAATTCGTGATGTAACAAAATTACATCTAATAATTTCACTGTTGAAGTAAAAGTTAAATCAATTATTTTCCTTCACAAGTGTATTGAAGAACGTTTTATGATAAATGATACATGTGAGTATAACCTTAAGATCTATATTGCGTCTAATGTTTGCATTAGCGACTGCCAAAGGCAATCGTTTGCTAACTGAACTCATCATAGCTGTGTATGATGAGTTCGATAGATCAGTATCTATTCATATAATAAACTTTTATGTTGTAGGCCAAAGTTTCATTAAGGAACGTTAGCTTGAACATACATTAGAATCGTTCTGTTTGGCCATTTGAAAAAGAGCAAAGTGGAAATCACTGCCATTGATGAACTCAACTGAAATCATCATGGCCAGGGGAGAAATAGTGTTGACCATCAAATCGAAATAAAAATATTCCACCGGCCTCATCTACATAGTTTAAACTGACGAAAAAAAATGTTGACGTGTAAAAGTGTTTCTAAAACCAATTTGCAATATAAATATCATTTATACGTAATTTTTCTCATCATCATCGTTTCAGTCGAAAGGCGCCCACTATTGGACATAGGCCTCCCCCAAGCGTCGTCACAACGACCGGTCCTGTGCGTCTTGCATCCATCGGACTCCAGCAACCCTGACCAGGTCATCAATCCACCTTGTGGGAGGCCTTCCAACGTCTTCCGGTACGCGGTTACCACTCCAAAACCTTTCGGCCCCAACAGCCATCTGTTCTGCGTTTAACGTGCCCTGCCCGTTGCCACTTAAGTTTTTCGATTCGTTGTGCTATGTCGGCAACCTTTGTTCTCTTCCGGATATCTTTATTTCTGATTCGATCACGCAAGGAAACTCCGAGCATAGCCCTTTCCCTCCCTTCCCTTTGGATGACTATAAGTCTTCTTATATGGTCCTTTGTAAGCGACCACGTTTTGGAGTCATATGCCATCACTGGCAACACGAACTGGTCATAGACCGTCTTTAGACACTGGTATTTTTCTTCTAATATTAATCTTTATAGTCTCACTGCTGGTTACAGGCCTTTGATAAATCCTTCCAGGAATCTTTTCCCATGCCACCTTGCCAGCTCTCACGGTATACATTCAGGTCGTCTCGCTACCTCCATCAGGGCTGGCCTTGCTAGCACCTAATTTATCTAATTAGTCATGTATATTTATTAGGCTTATAACTCACTAGAGTTACAGTGGTGACATGGCCAAGCGCTCTACTAACATATTAATTACATTTTATTTAACCAAATATAAGAACTTCTTTGGAGAGTTCATTGTGGGCACGTGAACGCAGGAAGCGGCGCGGGCTACTCAATGTGGCTGCAGTGAGTGCGCGGGCGGTGACCAGCCACCCACGCGAAAGCAGCAAACTTAACCTAGTTATAACCGTTTCGTTTCGATTCGCTTTCATCGATCGCCTCGAGTCAGCAACGCCTCCGATCCCTTTGTTCAAACTACGTGACTTAGCGTTGACATGATGTCATTAGTTCATTACCATACATTTGAAGTTTTTTACTAGCGTTAAGGATTGTATATTATGAACTTAGCTAAGCCCTCAGGCAAATCAAACTAATTCGAACTATCCACGTGCGCAGTTATGATAAATATGACAGGCTCAACGCACGGATTCCCGCATCCGCTCCGCTCACTGCACCAGCAGCTGCCAGTCTGGCCGAACACATACATTTTATTGATGATCTGACTAGTCGTGTCCCCACCAATGAGGTACAGGCCTAACAGCGTCCCATTCATCAAAACAGAATAGGTAGATCAATTTATTTTGAAATAATGTAAATACGACAAATTGGTTCATCATAAAAAAAAAGAATTTAAAAATAATAAATACAACGGATGACATTAAAAAGAAGTTACGGTAATGATGATTTCATAGTATATCATCAACATGGATATTAATGATATATTATGAAATCAACGACATTTATATTGTAATTTATATGTATTAAATTTCACAAATGCTTTTCATTATTCTTGATTGCTTCTACAGCATAGACTCGAACTTTATGGTTTTACTACACTTACAAAGACCTCAACAGACCCCATAACTTCGCCATTTGTTCCTACTGTCCAGGTTGCTTCAATCTTGCCTTTGTCAAATAATACGGCAAACGGAAACTTTCCACTGAATGTCATATTTGTCATTACAACTGGACCCTGTAAAAGAATTTAAGTAGTAAAAATTATTTCAAACCAATGCTAAAACAGATTTGCCAAGAATGCTAGTGCTTTTTAACGAGTACGGTTGTCAAGTTTTCCAAGCTACATTTTATTAATTTGACGAAAACTCTTCAAAGGCTTCAGAAATAAGGCCAGTTAGGAAGTCAGTTCAGTCACTAGTTTTCAAGGAAAAAAAAAAAGATGCAGAAACTGAAATGTGACGTCACCACCATTATACATATACCACGCGCGTAGAAACGATAGCAAGATGCTCTGACCACGCCCCCACTCTTCTTCATACCAATATTTGAAATGCAAATTTCTGCATCATTACAAAGCCAATAGGCTGGTGTATCGCAGTCAAGCACTAGTTTATATCACAATTTCCAAATTCAGAATTTGAGGGTTTACGGGTCACTTTATTATGTTCTAAGTCATTCGTAAATTAGCCTTGTGTTCTAACCATATAATTTTTACTAACCCGTCGTACTGTAAAACAATTACCAAAGAAAACTAAAATTAAATGAGCTAGCAATCCTTAGTACTTAGATAATGTTCCATCAAGTTTTTAAGGTGAGATTTTTCTAAAACAACACCATATTTTGACAGTGAATTGAGTGCAGAAACGTACGACAATATGACGCCAGCTGAAGTATAACTTAAATAATGCGAATCGAGAAATCGCAACTTATAATCTAAAGAGCACAAGTATGTAGTAAATAAAAAATGCATATTTACCGGCGGTGTGGGACATTCCGTTAAGCCGAACTTCCGAAGTATTGGACCAAACCACATATCACGCAGGACCAGATCACACCATTTGTAGTGAAACTCCATCATGGTGCGGACATACTGATTGTATCTGGTACTGAGTTCGTATATGACCAAGTGGAACTAATAAAACAAAGTAATCACACTAATATTATAAAATTAAAAGTTATAACCTTTTGGCTGATTGCTTGCCCAACTATTTGTTTGGGCAGATAGCAGCGATTTCTTATTTAATTAAAAGGATTCATGTGTATCACTGTTCTTTTGACACGCCATGGGTGCTGAAGCACCCTAGAAAGAATCTTAAAACATTTTTTTGGGATATCATTCTGTCCCACTCCTGGGCAAAGGTTTTCGCATTTTGCTAGCTCGCTCTTCCACTGTGGCAGCAATATCTATCCAGTTTGTAACACCTTCTGTAAGGTTATCTACCGCAACAAAAGAGACGAATTCTTTAAACTTATGTGTATTTCTAAAACTAGTCATACCGTGACGTTATTTCCTACTGCAGTTTTGTTAATAAGCTTCACATTGAACACATACTCCCCTCTTTTGCTTGATCTTCTAACAGCTACTGATACATTTGAGACATATTTCTCATTAACGTATTTCAGTAATGCACGTTCAGGTGTGACAGTGATGCCCTAAAAGAAAATAGTTTATGAATTATTATATAGTCAAGGAATGCAATAAAGATAAAACTGTTATTGTTAAAGGAAATTAAAATAATCAAATAATTTTCTCGCTAAATATAAGTACTTACATCATAGCAATAGACGCCACACAGGACCAATATGATAAGCGAAGCAAACTTACGATCAAACATTATGACTCGCTACAAGAATAATATCATATAATATCAATCGCTATCATTTATATTTCTATACGTATGTATGCCAGGCACTAGACAAATGATGGTACTACATAAAACTATTTATAAAAAAGGGACATAATACTTAATTACCTCATTTGCGTTGGTATTGTAATCAATGTGTTCAGTGAACGAATACAAAAGGTTTAATCTCACTATGATACTCTTTTAGTTTAAGGTTATCGCATAAAATGGTGCTGAATTTAACGGTAGTTACTATTGAGTTTTTATCATTTACTCCAACTCTACCACTGCTGAGTATCTTAGGCTTCCTCCTTTTATTTCTTATGTTTCCATCTATCTCAGTCTCATGCAGATCCATTACTAGTCTATACCAAAATGATAGAGAGTCTTTAGGCACCCTCGGGCACTTGGCATTCTTCGACTGTTGTCGTGAGACATCGGAGGTGGCGAGTGGCGGCGGCGACGACAAGATGTGCGGCGTGCGAGATTTCACTCGGCTACCGATCTTCGAGCGACGCGCACGCACTCCAAAATCAAATTTTTACCTATTTGGGAATTATAATCCTTTCAAATTACAGTTCACACTTTTAATTTAGTCTTTAGATAGGTTCTTAACATATGGTCCTTCGAGCTGAATATTCAAATTTCTAAATGCAAAAACCGGTTAAGCAATCTGTCCTGTGCATTTCCCGTCAGACCATCGGTAAACTTTATGGGAAGCTTCTCAATACTGCGTTTTTCGGAACGCGGTCGTCAATCCAGAACTTTTCGGCTCTTTCGCCTATCCACTCTGATGGAATGGCTTATTGAGTATTTAACACGATATTTGTTTTGTACATAATTTTAGTACCCTTACTTTTGAACGCTCTTCTGAAATCATTGAGTATTTTATTGAGGCGAGGTGTGAAGCAACGGTTCCTTAACTTAAAATAGGATCGCCATTGCCCTGAAAGATGTCTTCAAGTTAAGGACTGAGCCTGAGCAAATTTAGAGTGGGCTGAAAGGTTTAAATAAGACAAAATATTAAGAAAAAATAATATAACTCAACCTCTTTAGAAAGGTTACCAAAAACAACATCGGCGGCGATCTCTCGCGCCGGGGCTTGGTTCAAGCCATGCTCCGGAGCGAGGAGGAGTGGCAGGCGGTCGCCTCCTTCTGCGAAGCAGTAATGCTAGTAAAGGAGGAGGCCGACCGCCTTAGGCAAAGGCGGACACGCCGCCGCCGCCGCCGGGTTTCCGATCCCAATTTCCGGCCACCGTAGGCGCGGGCTCGCGGATGGTGGGCAATGGGTAGCTCGCTGTCCGTCCGTCCGGTAACAGACCGGTCCGAGCTCAGGTCGTCTACGGCGCGCACCGTTCCCGCGCGCCTCAAGGAGTTGTCAGCAAACTGCAGGGGTCCAGCAGGGCCGAAGCCTACTGGGGCCAAAGGTTATGTGAGACTGTCACCAAAGGCCCCAGGATAAAGGCAAGGAATGGAAAGGTAGGTTTTTAGTCAGTAAAAGTCTGACACTGTTTCCCGCCCCACCCAAGGGCAGGATTCGTCATTGGATGATTTTACCTACCACAAAAAAAAAAAAAACCAAAAACAACATACAAACTTAATTTTTAGTTATTACTGTGATCCAACTCATAAAAAATAATTAAAAATACATTCTGTCAAGCTAATGTCTTATAAACGTAAAGGACTGTCATACTTCAGATTCAGATTTTTTCTTATACATATTATATTTGTGAATATGTTTACCGTGCAACATACTATATAAATTGCTGTGATTGATAGTACGAGCTATTAGCTATTTTGCAGACTCTAAAAAGTCAATTAAAAGAAGCAAAACTGAAATCACAAGAAAACAATGAAACAAACAAAACAAAAGTTTCAAATCATAAGTTGAAATTGAAGATTAATAATGGTGCTAAAAACAGATATAACCTTAAATTTGCAAGTGAACAGAAATGATATCATGGGACTTAAGACAACTTGAGAAGCACAGACTCTTTCAAATATTTGAATGGGAGGTACAGGTGTTGGATAAATTCTTGTGTTGCATATCATTGGGGGTCGGTGCTAGAATAGTATGCGTGATTTCCCTAGTCTACGGATTCATAGGACTCTTTTTCTTCTTTTCTTTATGTTTAAATCATTCATACTGGAAAAAGTTGTATTTAGATAGACAAGATTTTTATGTGTATTTGTATATTATCTTCATTTCAATTATGATTGTCTTTATTGCCAGTATTTGGTTGATGATAGGATTGTGTACTCGCAAAAAAGATTTCCTTTTTGGTTTCATTTGGTTCGTAGTGATACATCTTCTGATTCTCTGGTTTTATAATATAGGACTGTTCATTTACTGTCTGGTGGACACCTCGTGCTTTCAATCTGAAGGACCCGGATTCGTAATCACTATAATTTTAGTAAATATTTTCTACACGTTTGCTTGGGGATATTTGTGTATTGCTATCAACAGTTACAGGGTCAAAAGATAATCTATTTTATGTTAAGTTGTTTTGTTTTAATAAACGACAGAATGGTGATTTTATTATTTAAATAGTACTTATTTTAGTTTATATCGCTGTGAGACACTCGCGCACGAAAATGCTAACTTAAAGCGATCATCATTCGCTGTTATAACCCGTAGGCTAAACGTCAAAATAAGCGCTGTTTCATTGCGAATATAATAGAGAATAGATGTTTCGGATCACTTTGTCGCAAGTTTCGATTCGCAGCACTTATTTTGATATAAAATTTATTTACTAAACATTTTTTTATCAGTTTTACTTTATCAAATGTTATATATTGATTGTAGATACTCGAGTTCTCCATGAAAATATCAAAATCACTATATGGTTGCCTATAATATTTGAAAAATTCCCTCGATTCCTTATGGAACCCGTCGTTAAAACTTGATTTTGAAAACAATTAAACCAATATATAACCATGTATATATAAATGTATGTAAAAAATATATTTGCGAAATCAATCCAAAAACGGCGGAGTTCTGAGGTGACAGACTTAAAAAAAGAAAAAAATACATACAACTGAATTGAGAACCTCCTCCTTTTTTTGTAGTCGGTTGAAAAATACAAACGCACGAGATACATACTTAGCTCAGACCTCTATATCGCAAGTTTCCATTCGCATCAAAACACTTTTCCAAACTCAACAACCGTTATTCAAGCCAGAATTATTTGCAAACAACCCTATATCATCATATTCGCAATGAAACAGCACATATTTTGATATGAAATTGATTTATTAAACAAATGGGTAAAGATAACTAGTATCGACATACCTGTTTATACCTGGCAACCCAGAGCTATCCCTGGAAACTAGT
Source organism: Leucania comma (assembly GCA_958295575.1). Taxonomy (NCBI): domain Eukaryota; kingdom Metazoa; phylum Arthropoda; class Insecta; order Lepidoptera; family Noctuidae; genus Leucania; species Leucania comma. Next base: position 4,720,749 of record OY282475.1, read on the forward strand.
AGACAACCCAACGTTTTTATATTAATATAATAATAAAAATATATTCCACAACTATCACACAACACCGTCTAGTCCCAAGCTAAGCAGAGCCTGTGTTATGGGTACCAGATAGCTGATATACATACATAAATATTTCTAAATATATACATATTATAGATAAATAACACCCAGACACAGAACAAATGATTGTGCTCATCACACAAACATTTGTCCTGGGTGGGAATCGAACCCACGACCTCCGGCATAGCAGTCAGGGCCACCAACCACTAGACCAAACGGTTCATACTTTCGGTTAGTTTTAAATTTATTTGTTAAACACATGGGTGCATTTAAAAAAAAAAGGAATCAACATTCAATTTTTAATTTATTTATTTATTTATTTATTTTATTATTTATGTACACACAAATACAGCAGAAGATACATTAAACAATAAAAATTGTACATATATAACTACATAAAATAATATAAATATAATGTGTATATATATATATATATAAATATAGAAATAGATAATATATAAATATAAAATATATATTTATCAGACTAGAGAGGAAAGATAGTGCTCTTTGACTTTAGCCTTAAAAAGTGAAACAGTTTTCAGATCTCTAATGCTAGGCGGAAGAGAGTTTCACAATCTTACTGCGTGGACAGAGAAAGAGTAGGAGTAGTAGGTAGATTTATGAGGAGGGGTTTTAAGAAGGGTAAAACGGTCGCGTAGGTAGGAGGGATAGGATGAGTTGTGAAGGATGTTGAAAAGGAGACATAAAATCCGAGTGTTCCTGCGAAGACGGATAGGGAGCCACTTGAGTTCCATGCGAAGATGAGAGACGTGATCATACTTACGTAGACCAAAGACAAACCGAATGCATAAGTTTTGCAGTCTCTCAAACTTGTGATAGTGAATTGAATTTATGATAGTTTGGCCAGGATATTATTAGGCAACCCAACCACGATATGTTATTAAATACATTAAAATTTATATAAGTAAAATACTTTTCATCCAATAAACAGCTAGGTGAAGGTCGTTCTTAATCGGATCTTAAACTATGAGCTTACAGCATACAGACAAAACTAGAACATAATTGAACTAGCTGGGAAAAACCATGAAAAGAAGAAAGGGAGGCTTTTGCTTTTCAGTAGAATAACATAGACTAAAAAACAAATTAAACTAATATATCGATTTATATCAGCGGGCCTAAAAACGTCACATCATCTAGAGCAAATCATATTCCTTGTAAATATTGCCGTATAAAAAAATATGATTCATATTATGATTCTGCTAAAGTAGCCCTTTTAGCCCCCCTGTAAGAACATCGTAACGGACAGTTGCACTTTGTGTGAGTATTTATGTTAATATCGCTCTAAAATATTAAGAGGCAAGTTTCTTATTTTTTAATTGATATAAACTAGTGCTTGACTGCGATCCTACCTGATGGTAAGCAGTGATGTAATTGTTGATGATGAGGCGCACTAGTTTTTTAAAAGCCTATTCACTCTAGCCTTGAAGACACCTAAATTATAATCGGATGAGAAGACCGCAGCAGTCAAACTGTTCCAGTCGTTTTATTTACGCGGTATAAACTGGTGAAATGCTTAGTCAAGACATCGGGTTGTCCGATGGTAGAAAGGAGATAGCGGAATCAAGTCATGCAATTCACGCGCACACTCTCAAAAATGCATCTTGTAAAATACCGAAGGCTGGCTACCCTACGCCTGTACATAAGGCTTTGTAGATTGGGCACCAAATTATCCTCTTCGCACGCCTTTTCACCAAGTCCAAAAAGTTTCCACTCATCTAATCAACGTGAGCATGGTTGGTAAAAATGCTCGTTGTTTCATTCAACGCAAATATTTGCCTGAAAATTGTAGGCTTCAGCTATTTTCATTAAAAAATTTCATTCAGTCTCAATATTATATCTCATGTTTCTATAGATTTATCATTACATTGTATAAAACAAAGTCGCTTTCCGCTGTCTGTCCCTATGTATGCTTAGATCTTTAAAAGTGCGCACGGATTTTGTTGTGTTTTTTTTTAATAGATAGAGTTATTAAGGAGGAAGGTTTATTTACATGCATAATATGTCTAATATCACCATTGCACCCGTGCGAAGCTGGGGCGGGTCGCTAGTAATTTAATATTTTCAATTTATGAGTACATTATAAACAGCCAATTTCACGTAAAATAACAAATTTTCAGAGGTCTTTACTGTATCAGTTTTACACAAATGTAGGTTTTGAACTCCGTAGAAAACTAGTGAATATACACAAGATATCTGTGTTTTCGAAATATCTGGAAAAAGACGTGTATTAAGTCTAATGATCTGCAGATAGTTGTCGGTTGTTGCGTACTAACTACCTACAGGTCATTGCACTCGATCAGCTGATGTTAACTTAAAGAAGTTAATTTCGTACATGCGTACCTATATTAATTCGAGTTTTATAAAAAAGTACTTTATTCTTTATTTGTATCTTGATTACAAACCGATAGTGTTTCATGTACCGGATTGACGCTCCATAAGATTAACACTTCGATGAAACGATTAACACGATCAAAATTTAGCCATGTACAATAAAACATTAATAACTGAATAGAGATAATACAGAATAGAAAACTATTCTCAACTACCTCATTACTAAAAGTTTGTTCCTACAATTTTCCTTCCATTTATTTCGTTTCAATAATCAAACAATCAAATCATCAACATTATTCGAGTGAAGTAATCATAAAAGTTATAAAATGGCGTCCTGGCCGAAATTCGACGGTTGATGAAGACATTCACTGTTTCCGACGCCCCGTGCCGATTTGAACACCTTTTTGTTCAAAATGATTCAGAGGTAATGCGATGTGAAAATATATTCCGCTTACAGGAAATGATATAATCATAATACTTATAACAATTTTTGTTTAGTTGCTTATTCTACCTGTACTATTTTTAGCACGGTTTAATTAATGGATTTTAGAAGATTTTAGTAATATAAACAAGTGTTTGACTGCGATCCCATCTAATGGTCACACGCCGGCCCCGCCGCCGGGTTTCCGATCCCGATTTCCGGCCACCGTAGGCGCGGGCTCGCGGACGGTGGGCAATGGGTAGCTCGCTGTCCGTCCGTCCGGTAACAGACCGGTCCGAGCTCAGGTCGTCTACGGCGCGCACTGTTCCCGCACGCCTCAAGGAGTTGTCAGCAAACTGTAGGGGTCCAGCAGGGTCGAAGCCTACTGGGGCCAAAGGTTATGTGAGAATGTCACCACAGGCCCCGGAACAAAGGCAAGGAGCGGAAAGGTAGGTTTTTAGTCAGTAAAAGTCTGACACTATTTCCCGCCCCACCCAAGGGCGGGATTTGTCATTGGATGATTTTACCTACCAAAAAAAAAAAAATTCTAATAGTAAGCAGTGATGCAATCGTTGATGGTGAAAAGCACTATTTTTTAAGGATCTATTTATTCTAGCCTTGAATATACATTTTAATTATAATCTGATGGGAAAACCACAGCAGACAAATTTTTAAATTCACTCTGACAAAATGAGACAAATAAAAAAATATATTTGTGAGAGTGTCCACAAATAATGGAAACCTATTTCTGGTCCATCCCATAAATAGATTTTTTATATAACAATCGAACTCAGAAAATTCTGGTTTTGCTAAAATATAGTAAACTTTCATTAGGTAAGATACTGTGTGTTTTTATTTTATTTTAATCATTGTAACTAAAATCATTCTAATATGAAATCATTCTATTTTAAATTTCATTGTATCCAACTTTACCCGAACTGATAGGGTTATTTTTTTTAAGTGGGAAATTATCCAATAACGAGACAGAGAAGTCATACACTCTCTCATTCAAACTTAGAACGAGTTCTAGGGTAGGGTTTCCACAGCTTGTGGATATGGGCCGTAGACTTGATTATATAGTTTTGATTTTAACTCCATACCTCCACGCGTTCCCGTGATAAAGGGTCTTGACAGACAGACAGATGGACAACAAAATAATCGTTTATAGATTCCGATTTTCCTTTTGAAGTATGGAAAAAAAGAACAAGTCATTTGAGATTAGTGTCTGAGATGGTCTTTTGAGCAAAGAACTACATAGTTTATTATTTGTTAGTAGGTAATCATATAACCAAACTCAGGACCACTTCGGAGCTGAACAACTTGACATTTGGGATACCTGGAGTCACATCTCACCTTAAAACAAAAGTTCACTGCAGCGATAAATTGTCATTATGACGTCTAACAAAACTTTTAAGGTTACAACAGCTACATTTCAGTAATCTGTGGTTGCAACGCTTAAATACTGCAGAACTGCACTAATGTCATAAAGTCAAGGTGTTCGGCATACAGTACCTCTACCATGAGTTTTAAGCAATAGTATTCGTCGCTACTCGATATCGACGCCGTAAATATTTTGTATGGCAAATTTTGGTTCTGCAAGTGACCGCTAGAGGCGCTGCAAAATTTGCCATACAAAATATTTACGGCGTCAATATCGAGTAGCGACGAATACTATTGCTTAAAACTCATGGTAGAGGTACTGTACACGTAAGTCAAGCAAAGTGATTGTACGGCATGCCTAATCTAGTGCGTGGTACATATATATCGATGGACACGATATTAAGAACCCCCTAAAACTATTCTGCAAATCGATAAGATGGTCTATCGAGAAATAGATGTTTCAAAATAATGGGCCTTCGCGCTACCAAAGATTCCACCTTATAATTTTCGAGATTTTGATTCATCGAGATTGTGAACTGTCGCGCTTATAATTTATCGATTTCAAGTACTGTCGAGGTAACGTTTTCGAGCAAGTGTTATTCGAGCTTGGGTAGGGTTCGATTTTGGGTAGGGAACCCGACCATCTCAGTTATATCTCTTTTATAAGCATGTTAGAAGCTGACCCAGCAAACTTCGTACCGCTTAATGGTCGATTTTCTTTTTTTTTTTCGTGAATTTTTCGATACTTTCTCACCGTCTAAATCTTTCCTAGAGTATCACGAATATTTCAAGGCCAAAATTGACCCAATTGACCGTTGTCGAGTTTTAGCAAGACTAACGAACTGCTAGAATATTCATTTTATATATAAGAAGAAGATAACCAACAGCGGTGACATCATATTTCGGTTGTGCATTCTATTTCTGTTACTGGAGAGTTTTTCCTTCCACCAAAGAAAGGTTTTCAACTTAATAAATTTTAAACGGAGTTTTAAAAATTCTTCTATTCGAGATTTTGGATAAACTTATAAGTCACAAATTGTAAGTAATTTAGACACTACCCAATTACTTGTAACGCATTAACTAATTCCATGCATCAGTTCCATGCCTTTGATCCCTTTTCTTTTTGGCAGCCACATGAGCCACATTGACAGTTCGATATAATTTTCCGCTGGGATTGATTGCTGGTAAATCTACTTTATAATATTCAAGATACAACCTTAAACCATACTTAGTTATTTATCTAGTTTCTCCAACATGATCATCTAATATGAAGTAGAAAAGGGATATTCACAAATCACTTTTTACCTAAGAATTTGCAAAGTAGTAATTGATATTTATGAATCTTCCCATACAGAGTTTTACATCTTCAAAAGAATTCGTGAAACAAAAATCTCTTTTATATTTTTTTATTATAAATGTTACCAAGGAAACCATATTTACTGCATCGCTTGAAAACTATTTATTTTAGGATACATCAAGCCTTACAGTAACATACTCTAAAAAACTGAATTAGTCCCTTTGGGAACTCGAGGTTGATTTTTGAAAAACTCAAATATAATATTATAATTTTTTAATAATACGTATTTATGTTATATCGCGTTTAAATTACTTAGGGTCTAACGATTCATTCAAATAAACTTGAGTTGCCATTTAGAGTTAGATTTGAACAACTAATAATTATCTAGGTCAATATCATGACAAGTTTATTAACCCAAGGACTCTTAATAAGTCTGATTTTACTAGATGTGTTACCACTGAGAAGTTAGGTAAGTATTTGTGCCGATTTCAAAGTTATTAGCCCAATAATAAGATTTGTTTATCCAATTTTTAATATCTCCTAAATTTTCTTATCGAGAATAGTTTTAATGCCTTAGGTATATATGTTTAGTTAACTCTTCTCTTCTCCGGGTGAGAGGTAATGTCAGATTTTTTTAAACGCACTTGCGTTATTTAGTGTATAATCGACGTACGAACCAATACCGCGGTTTTAAAGAACATCTGTTTTACTCGCGGCTCGTTGGGGCTGATCGACTAGAGAGTAAAACAGTTTTGAATACCGATCTGGGTAGAAAATGAAGCAAACACGACGAGCCGCGAGCCAAGCTCGTCGTTCGTATTACAATGATACACCGACGAGCTTTACCTACGAGCCATTAGGCCGCGGTTTTACTCGCCCGTCAATCAGGGCCTTTATAGTTACTTTTTGCAAGAACGCTTCGAGCAATACCTAATGTCCTGAATATTTCGGACAGAGGTCAGCGGGCACTCCATTCCATTTAATTTCAGACTAGAAATCTAATAAGCCGCTAAAGTTAACTTCTGCTCTTTGTACGCCTTTTAAACATCCCAAAAATCTAAAATCCCCAGAATGTCAAAGACACACAAAAGATAATAAGTTATTATCTATCCATTCTACACATTTATAGTGCAACGTGTTTGCATCCCTAACTGATGTAACCTCATTTCTCAGAACGCATCATGGATTTTCTTTGTTGCCCCAATACGTTATGGTTTTTTTCTTCATTGCCACAATGCGTGATGGTTTTTCTTCATTGCCACAACGCTTTACAGTCGTTTTTTTAAGTGCCACTTACGATTAGTGTGATACAAGGCACAAAGCGTTATGAGCTATTTTTTTCACTTATTCACCCTTGTAGTCTTTGAGTGCCACATACATGTTTATAATGCTTAATCCATTGTTTCAGACTAAAAATTGACAAAAACGTTAGAAGAATATGAAGAATTTGAATGACAAACAAAAACTGAATCGATTTAAATATGCACCATTGTTGGGGTTTGAAATATTTCTCATGATCTTGTACTTCTTTTTTACCACCTATACGGATAAAGCAAAACTGAAAAGTCACGGTAAGTTGCTATTAATACACTTTTCAACATCCTTGCTCAGAAAGTGACTCTAATTGTACTGCACTTAGGGATATGATGACGCCTGTTACCAAACTGTGACATTTTGATTACCATTACACACTAGTGCGATAATGTAGTTAAAACATTTTTTTAATAGTACATTATGATATAAGTGTGTGATGTAGGAAATTACCGTCGAGGCGATATTAAGACCCGAGCCGTGGCGAGGGTCTTAAGAGAGCCAAGAACGGTAACCATACATTACTTAAATGTATCATACGACGTTTTTCAATACAATTGTGAAGAAAAATAATTTAGCTAACTTATATTACATCGGTAAAACTAGTAAAATTTTTCATAACATGACGGTAAAAAAATTAATCTGTTTTCATAGACACGCGCTAGGCTATGGTTATATGGTCTTTTGATCATATTGCCTAGTCGTTTGTTTTCTTGTGTGAAAAGTTTTTACGTTAGTATCTTTCGTAGTGATAATGGAATACACACATTCTATAATGTTTTTGTTTTATTTGATTCTATTTAATAGGGAATATGCATGCACTTTTTTATTTTTTTAAACGTTACTACTAGTTATTACATTACCAAAAATAAATATAACACATTCAAAATATAATCCATTGAGCTAGAAAAAAAAATATTAAAATCATTATCATTTTCGCGCGATTGAAACGTGGCCATTTTGGCGCGCTTATTCTGTGACGTCAGATTACACGAGTTTGTTATCAACAACAAAGCGTTTCGCTCTTAAAGTTAAAAAAGTGACTGATTAAATCAATCGATTACCATGGAAAAGCACAGAAAAGATTACTATAAATATTGTGTCGTACCCATGTGCGAAAATAACAACAAAACGGCATCTGAAAAAATATATTTCCTTATGCCGAAAGATGAAGATATGAGGAAAAAGTGGTGTAGGGCAATGAGAAGAAACAATGTATCATCTTTGAGCCGTTTATACTGTTGTGAAGATCATTTTAACGTAAGTAAAGAGATTAAAAAAGTGATATAGGTAACTCTAAGAATCATTTTTACTTAGTGTATTTGTTTTGTTTACATACTTTGACGAAAACATACTTACGTTTTACTTGCACGTATCCAATGGCTGAATCTCCATATGATTCTCGTTCAGATCTGACAAAAACAATAAAAATAGCTTCATATTTTAGGTTATGTTTGTTATATTTACAAAACTATGAAAATAATCATGTATTAAGTGATATAGTTACTTATTTACCTCGCAGCTTTTACTCCTCTGAGTTCAGCAGATGTAAAATCTAAATTAGTTGCAAAATACGTGGACATCATGAACACGTGTATTCTAGGCAGATTGTCTGATTGCGCTTTGACAAAACCGGCTTCAGTCATTGTGCTAAATCTTTCTTCATAAAGATTTAATACTTTTAACTCAGAATAATATGCAAAAACCATGAAACAATATAATTATTCACCAGAAACCATCTAAACAATTTATTGACAGACGACGTCAGAGTGTAAGATGTCGTCACAACTTTGTCTGCCAATAGCGTTTGCGTTTTGTAAATTTGCGAGGGAATTACAAAAAGGCTACTTTTTGATGATTAAATTTTACTATTAAATTATGAAAAAAATGAAAAATAGTTATGTAGGTATGTTTTTTTAGTAGTAAAGAATACGAATAAAAATATTTTATTCAATTTGGGGTCACGTGCATATTCCCTATTAATACAGCCCATAAACTTCACTCGAAAAAAATCATTCTTAAAACCGCGCGCATCTTATAATGATGGCCATAGACCACAAACAATTTTTATATTTCGTATTCAACATTTGTTTGCGAACAAAGAGGTTGAACAAAAAGGTTATAGCTACATTACAGCACTAGTGCGTAATGGTAATCAAAATATCACAGTTTGGTAACAGGTGCCATTATGTACCTAAGTGTAGTGCAATAAGAGCCACTTTCTGAGCAAGTGTATTGAAAAACTCTTTGTTCTCAAATAGATAAGATAATTTATTTTGCAAATATGGGTTGTGCATACTACAAAATAATAAAACAGGAGAACAGCCATATTTGGCCAATAACAAGGCATGAAAAAGTAAAGTTTAATCCTACATAACTATACAAGTATAAACCTTATTTTTTCTACAATTAGTTACTAAGACAATCAATTCAATATAGTCAATAAATTCATACCAATTTAATAAATTTAGTTCAATAGTCAAATAATTAAATGTTTTGGCTATTCTATTCATCACAATAAATGACATATTATGTTACTAGCGGTTACCCGCGACTTCGTCCGCGTTAATTTCGTAGAACATTTGTACAATCAAATAATTCTGATCTTACAATTCATTCTTATTACATTAAAATTATTTGTTTTACTTTCACATAAAACGGCTAAAGGTAAAAACGCAAATTACCGGAAACGTGTGTTATATACTCGTACATATGTATTATGTACATATGAACGTCAAAGCTTCCGAAAGAGTTGGTCTTAGAATGAACATGGACAAAACTAAAATCAAGATAAACAGCCACGTAGCGCCTACTCTGACTGTGGGAATCCGATGGATGCGAAGCGAGATGCACAGGACCGTTCATTGTGGCGACACTTGGAAAGAGTATGTAAGGGTTGTATTAGTGGGCGTTTCTCCCTAATCCAAAGGAAAAGCATAAGTTTTTGTATGTTTTTTGTTTCTGTTCTGGTAAAACAACGTTGTATGTTTTTTTTTTAATGATTTGTGCGTCAGAAAAAAAGCATATTAACACGCAGTATGTTTTTAGTAACACTAAATAAATCCTTTTAAATGTAGGCTATAAAAAAGTGATCAGTGGAGTTGAGCCCTTCACCTTTTAGAGTTTGCAATTCTGTACCTTCTTCTTTACGTAGGTAAATTATCAAATATCTTCTCCCAGTCTGGGTGCAGCGAGAAAGAGCGTCAGACTTTTAGTGACCAAAACCCACCTGTTTCCCTGCAGTTACCCTTTGTGTTTCAGTGGCTCTTTGCGTTACAGGGTTGCAGTAAGCATTCTACAATCGCAGTGGTTTTTACTTTCTTTGAGGAGTGGATACAGAGGCACCACGGCGTCCTGTCCTTGTGCATGACTCACTGGATGTGGACGTTTCGGGAGACATCTGTATTGAATTTAGAAGAATGAAACTCTCGATTCTTACCATTGTACGGATCGCTCGGAGATACAATGGAGCTTACGGTTGAAATCTGCGCCATTGTGTCATCGTGAAGGCGATCGTTAGAGAAAATGTCAACCAGTCATTTCCTTCAGTGAAACAATAATGCTATCGAAGGAGGTGTTTGAAACTATGACAGATAGGACATCTTAACGCCTCAGCAGTCGCTATAGATTAGTATGGATTTGCGAAAGCATGTTTGCATTGATTGTTGCACCTTGATCGCTTTTGGTGTTTAAATTACTCGTTCATTTATCCAGTATTGTTGGTGCATATTTGACTGATGTCTTCATATATCAGACGAATTATTTTCCATAGTGGGAACTACCTTAAGAAAAGTCTCCAAATTTTAAATGAATTTCCGCGAAATCTTGAGCGCGTGTATCTCTGCCTAATTGAACTCGCACATTGATGGCCAAACGCAGTGCTGTAGTCGCCGCCGCCGATCGCTTCCACCAAGATACGGCGGTGTTCCATCCAACCGGGATACACCTCCATTGCACGTTCGACCGTGTCCTCCGAACGATTCGCAAAATGGTAATATCTGTACTTCCGGCCGACTACGAAATAGAAACTACTCGAAACAGCCACAACAGCCCTGAGTCTCCAACTTTCAAATGAAATTTGGCGAAACCTTGAGTGCTACACGCACTCTCTCCGTTGTAAAAAAAAGCAGGATTGTTAAAAATGCTCTGGGACCGTTCAATAAAGAATGCATACGCACTTATTTTATTTTAACCAACGAAAAAGAACGATTTGAAATCGAATGTTAGATTTTAAAGGACAGTGCCTGCCAAACTGTTTCGAAAGTGCTGATCTTAAAACCAGCCTCAATAAAAAAGTGGTAAGAATGCAAAAACAAAATAAAAAAAAAACCCCTCATCAATCTGAGATTCGAACTACCATCGTCCTACATGCTATGGCTAGTCACTAAACCATTGTTGCTAAATTCTTAGATAATTTCCTTTCAAAATAGGCGTTCTTGTTATAAACGTCATAGAGTGCCTGGCTCCTTGTCAATGATAGCGTGATGATTTTTATATTAAATGGAATAATTTAAAAAAATAGCAAGTATTTTTTTTCACCGACACGTTTTATTTTATGTTTTGATTACTTTTTACAAAATACTTGGAAAAATATTGAACGAAAATGTCTATGTTATGTTTAAAACATGTAAACAACAATTTTATTGATTTATTCGACGTATCATTGTATATTATCGGAAAAAAAGAAAATAAAATAATCACAAAAATATTAATTGTCGCTGGGGTTTGAACTCGCGGCAAATCGTATAATACGATATTACTTATAGAGCATGCGCGTTCTTAGGGGCATGTTTAATGTTGCCAGCCTAACAAATCTATTTTCCCTCATATAATTAAAAACAATCTTTAGTAACTCAAATTGTAATTTAAAAAAATATTTACTTATACGTTTAGTTTACTTTAGGAAAGTAAACAAATAGACTGCGCTACAGATTATTTTATTAGGGTCAATATTATAGAAAAGTCGTGAATGAGGATGTGTGGTGTGACAAAAAAGGATAAAGTGAGGAATGAGTATATTAGAGGAAGTTTGAAAGTGGCGCCAGTTTCAGAAAAGTTGAAGGGGAATCGCGGGGTCATGTAAAGAGGAGGGATGATACACATGTTACTAAAACGGTTATGAGTTTACATGTGGATGGCTGGAGAAGGAGAGGGAGGCCAAAGAAAAGATGGATGGATTGTGTGAAGAGTGATATGAAAGAGAAGGAATTTAGTGATAGCAAGACGGGTGACAGGGCAGAATGGAAGAAGAAAACGTGTTGCGCCGACCCCAAATAACATGGGAAAAGGGCAGGAAGATGATGATGATTATAAAAAAGTCATGAGAACTTTGTAAATCTTTTATTAAATGAATATCTAGTAACACTTTTAGCATCAACAACTTTTAGAATCAATCTCCAATACTATCAGAAGATTCGGATGAGTCTATTGTTAATTTTGATATCCATTAACCTATCCGATTCAAAATATTTTTCTTCTATTTTGTCAACAATTAGACGATATTCAGTCATTTTTCTGGTGTTACAGTGTTAAATGCCGCTTTAGTGATTGAGGCTATTTCATTATGAGCTTTTGTATTGCCTTCTTCTTTGCTTTTGTATTTCTGATTTGTGATCCGTCATTATTTTTGATCCGTCATGATAGTCACTTGATAAAGATTGAAATACATAGTAGCAGTCCATTATCAACAAACTATGTTTTCCTGACAGGCACCCCTCGTGTACGATTAAATAGGGAAATTTTATTGTCATGGTCACCCGAAAATTATTTGTTAAAAGGTCCAACTTTGGAAAATGGAACCTTAGGTCCGATATTTTCTCATTCCTTTTATTAAACACGTTTGATTTTCAAGATCCTTGCCAGCACATATAATCACTTTCGGTATTATAATGACGATTATTTAATTTGGAAACGATAAAAACACAGAACACAAGATATTCTCCTGACACCTGACGTAAATGTCAAAATGGCAACAAACGATTAGTTCCAATTTTGGCCGCGTGTCGATATTTTACCGCTAAGATGCAATATTACTCACCCTCCATAGCAAATAGCGTGATAATATATAGCCTATGTTCATCCTTGGAGTTCAGGCTTGCTTCGTACTAAATTTCATTAAAATCGGTTGGGTGGTTTAAGCGTGATCGCGTAACAGACAGACAGACAGACAGACAGACAGACAGAGTTACTTTCGCATTTATAATATTAGTATGGATTATGTACAATAGTATAAATTTGTGTCTTACTGCTTATTTAATACCATTTCGTCTTTAAATTACGCATTTTAATTTCATCATCATTCATTTTCGTTCATGGAAATCATCATCATCATCATCAGCCTTTTAATGTTCCTACTACTGGAATTCAGGCCTCCTCTAAAAGAGAGGGAATGGGCCGTAATCCACCACACGGGCAAAATTCGAAGACATGTGACATTGATGGAAATAACATTTGTTTTTTATGTATTATCTATGGCCGCTATTTTAAGATGCGATATTTTGTGGATTTTGATGTGATATTTTGTTTGAAGTTCAGTAGTTATTTTAATTTAATAAAATGAAAAACTACAAAAGCATTAGGCATTGTTGCATCCATATTCTATTGTCACTTTAAAAAAAAGGGCGCGCGTATGAAGACAGATTCAATTTTTTACCGCGATGTTTTTTTTTAAGTATAGTAGCGGGAAGTAGTTTATCGCGATGTCACAAATTCTTACTAGTTTTATTGTTTTTTTTATCTAGCCATTACTGCCCACTGCTAGGCAAAGGCCTCCCCCAAATTCTTCCAGACATTCTTATCCCGCGCAGTCTCGAACCAGTCCTCATGGTACGCGTCCAGGTCATCGCGCCACCTCTTCTGTTTTACTGTTATAGTCACTTAATTGTTTTTCTTCTTCTTCTTCACTTAAAAGTTTATTAAAAAACTGTATATGGCACTCGTGAGTATCGTTGATCCGTTCTCGGCTTTCTTAAGATCCTCTCTAACTAATTACCGCCTCGGCAGTAATCACCAACATTACACACTTGTATCGACGGACACGGACGGACGGTTGACCTGTACATTAATCAAAAAGCTAGTATTGTACGCGTTCAAACTATGAGACGACAGGATCACCGCTTCTAGTATATGTAAATCATTGGCAAGTGCAACAAATTCATATGATTTCATATTTATTATGGTTCAGTCCGCACGGGACAGAGAACGGAGCTCGTTTACACGTGTTGTTTAGATATGTTTAAACTGCCACTAACAGTCGCGTTACTTCTGAATCATTAGGAAGTCATCGAGAAGCTCCAAATTCTGTGGCATTAGCTTGGTCCAGTCGTTCAGGGAGAGTTTTTCTAGTTATTGACAAACATTGTAGTAGGTAGTGTATACAATTTCTGCGGCTTATAAAACATGCATCACGCCCATGAACGCACATCTCCTAGACACCGATGAAATTACATTTCTCTACACCTAAACGAATGACTATAGGTTTTTTTTTTGTTATGGATACACTCGCGTTTGACCACTACTTCACCCGACGATAGAACAACGCTTGCCTAGAAGTATGCATCCTTGACTTAGATTTCTAAGTGATAACTATCAGGAAACAGATACCGGCAAGGAATTCCACTTCTTAGCTGTGCGTACAATGTATATATTCCCGCTATTTTATGTACGTATGGGTGGGATGTCCTCCATGTACCGATTAGTACGTCTAGTGATCTGATGATGAAATGGACCCGGCGAAATTAAATTGTGCAATTCCGAAGCACACTGCTGGAAATTTAAATGGTTAGGAAACCAACAGTCTAGCTACTCTGCGACCTTAGTCAAGACTGGAGTTTTGACTCGAAACACATGTTTTTTTCTAGTATATGGTTTTGAAGAAACACATGCTATGATATTCATTGGCTTCGCTTACCTTATGACGTTCTTGAAGAAGTACTGCTATAGTGCAACTGGATATAATTTGTTATTAGCTGCCTTGGTCATACAATGGAGCCTTCTCTGCCAAGGTTTCTTCCATATGAAGGGCGGAAAAATAATAATCACGCCGAGACTGTTGTTAGGTGAGTGATCATTATCAAATTGTAGTATGTGCGTTTTGGATAGTTAAAATAAATGCTTCGGATACACCCAATGCTTCTCTGTGCTTCAGAAAACCCCTTGTACCGGTTATCATATAAAGATTTTGATGGTCGTTACCGTAGTCAATAGTCAGTAGCGTAGCTAGTCGTCAGCGATGTGGGCCCTTTCCCAAGGCCTCGCACCCAAAGAGGCCTCGTACAAGCCCTGGCTATTTGAAAAAGGAAGGTTCTTTTTATAATAGACCACTTTTTCATCTGATGGTAAGCAAAGATGTAGTTGAAAGCTAAGTTGCGACAGGGGTTGTCTCGTTTTCGACTTTATAAAAGAAAAGGCCTCGCTGGTGCGCTTTTGCCTACGTCTAAAATAAATCCATGCTACGGCTCTGCCAGTAGCCATAAAATGTAATACCAGGTTTGCCAAGGGTTATCTTGTAACCCCGCTACTGGGTTGTGGAGATAGATGTCAGATATATAATGGGTCAATGTAAAATGCTTTGACACAGCTGCAACCAGTTGGACTGAAAGTCAATTTTTGACTGGCCTGTTGGTCTAGTGGTTAGTGGCCCTGACTGCTATGCGGGAGGTCGTGGGTTCGATTCCCACCCAGGACAAATGTTTGTGTGATGAGCATGATCATTTGTTCTGTCTGGGTGTAATTTATCTATAATATGTATGTATTTAGAAATTGTTTTTGCTTAGCTTGAGACTAGACGACGTTGTGTGATAGTTGTGGAATATTAAATTTAAAAAAAAAAAAAATCCAACACGTAGAGTTAATTCTGTTCTTATATCTATTTCATTCCTAGAGTCTGACATAATGTCAGCAACCGTCCTCATCACATTTGGAGCTTTGCTGGGGCTCGCAAGTGGTACACAGTTACTATTCATAGCTGTCATAGAAGCATTAATGGGAAGTGTCAACTTGTACATTAGTGAAGCAATATATGAGGTCAGTGTTGGTAATGTACGGTCAGGGGTCTAAAGTGCATTTGCACTCTACTAATACTAAAGTGTGTAAAATTTCTTTGTAAAAGAGGGCCACTGGGCCACAATTGGTTTATTTAATTCTTTAGGTTCTATGGTACAAACGAACTGAGTAATGATCCATTGATCCTGTTCTATAAAAAAATTCGAGACACTTTATTATCGGTAGAGTGCTACTGCACTTTTGACCCCTGACTGTACACATGATTGAGTTTCCTAAACGGACTGTTTATTGTTATTTATTTATATATACTTTATTGAAGAAAACTTATATAAGAAAACCCTATAAAAAACCGGGTAAGTGCGAGTCACGACTCGCACACTGAGGGTTCCGTACAAACTAACTTATAAAAATAGTTCAATTCCCAAATCAGGTCTCGAATTTTTTTCTGGATTGGAAAATAGTTTATTTTTTGTGACGTAACTACAAATTTACAGTTTTCAGATAAATTACTATAGTTGTGCTATGAGACCTTGTTTCATGCCAAAATATACGTTTTTTACGACATAATATAAACGAACGTATCTTTTTTTTTCGATAACTTAGTAGTTTGATTTTTTTCGCAGCTTCAAAGGACCGCAGAATTGAGTAACAAGGTTTTAATTTCAACTCGATTTCTCCACGCGTTCCCGAGATAAAGGGTCTTGACAGACAGATAGACGGACAACAAAGTGATCCTATAAGGGTTCACTTTTTTTCTTTTGAGTTACGGAACCCTAAAAACATACAAAGTGGCCTTATTGCACTTAGCGAATTTTTCCAGACAACCTGGAATGGACAGAGATTGCCGGGATACAAAATAGGGCTCTAAAAGTCGCTCTATTTGGTCATCCTACAATATGCGCCAATCTTGACGTTTTTCACTATTTTGATCATCAGTATATATTAATATGAAATTTTTGGCATTTAAATAATGTAAAAATACTCCAGAAATTTACATGCATCATAATTAGATTTTGTGGTGATGTATTAATTGCAACAAAAACACAGACACACAGTATAAACAGAATAAAAAAACCATCGTAACAGGACGTCTTTGGTTTCAGATCTCAGATATAGGCGGCTCGATGGGTATTCACGCGTATGGAGCCTACTTTGGTTTAGGAGTGAGCGCTGCTTTAAGAATAAAAAAACCTCCTGAACACGATGAACAGTACAGTACCAGTAGTAGGCTGTCAATACGCCCAAAAGAAATGCACAGTCGCACTTCAGCTGGGCGAGTAGTTAGCATTGAGATTTCAAAGCAGGCTCTCCGACTTGATGGACCCAGTTATACGTCAGATGTTACTGCTATGCTTGGTACGTAAGCATTATTATTATAACCAACTGCATCATATGCCTTATATTTTCTGTTCACTTAGGGACTTAATGACAGCATCAATGGACGGTATTGCCGTGGCCGAATACTGGGCTAGGCAAGGAATTTAACTAATTTTGCAAATGAAATGCTAAGGAAAAGAAGATAACCAACTTCGATCCAGTCAAAAAAACGTCCACTGCTCGACAGGCCTACCCCAAACATCGCCAAAGCGACCGGTGCTGTGTGTCTCGTATCCATCAAATTCCCTCA
This sequence comes from Leucania comma, assembly GCA_958295575.1. Lineage (NCBI taxonomy): Eukaryota > Metazoa > Arthropoda > Insecta > Lepidoptera > Noctuidae > Leucania > Leucania comma. The sequence continues at coordinate 4,738,200 of OY282475.1, forward strand.
CCAGGTCCACCTTGTGGAAGGCCTTCCAGCGTCTTTTGGTACTTAGTCACCTTCAAAACTTTCCATTCCGTCGACCATCGTCCACTTAGTTAGGTAATTCTTCAGTTTATGTCGGTAACCTTGGTTCTCCAGCAGACATTTCTGATTTGAGCACGTAATAAAACTTCGAGCCTAGCCCTCCCCTTTGCTCTTTGGGTAACTTTGGGCAACCACGTTTCAGAGCCATCTATACTCATACTCGTAGACTTTCGCATAAGGTGCGTAAATAGTAGGTAGCTTATTATGATTTTTTTTTTAATATTGCTAAAATATAGAACCGTTTTTGTAGTGTGCAGGAGTTTTAAGCAGCATGGTTTGAAAGGATCTTTTTCGTTACCAATGTACAAAAACCTTTGGTAAATAAAAGTTTGGAAGAAGGGCGTTTTTCTTAATAATTTTAAAACATATCTAACCAGTGATTGATTTCTCTTTCCCCTTTTATTTATTTACACTCTCTTTATGTTCACTCACTTTCTGTCTTTCTATTGTGCAGCTCGCTACCTAGCACAGTAAGTGTTTATTACTATTAAAAATGTTCATCATTCGGTGCCTTCTACTATTGTAGAGTGATTATATGACCTGATTCGTCTTGGTTGCTCCTGAAACTTCGATTACAGACCTTCTAAAGTACTTTGCCACGACACGTTCTACAATGCGATGTCGTATCGTATATGTGTATATGACATAAAGGTGCCTTCAAAGCAGTCGCTGCAACCGCGCCGCCATCGCATGGCACTTTGCGACTAATTTGAAGGCGCCCTAAAAGTGGTGCCCCGATAAGCATGTTTTATATCGAATTCCATTACTAATAATTTTCTTTTCTAATATATAAATCAATCACAAAATAAAGTTTTTTATTACTTAGTACTTAGACCCTTAAAAAACTGTATTGCTTTTTTAATATAATTATGATCGTAACTTTTATTTTTGTTTTCATTTTCCACAGGCGCTCTCGTCTTATGGATCTATTGGCCATGGTTCAACTCCGCTCTGGCCTCTTCAGAAGTTGAACGGCAAAGAGCAATCGTCAATACTTACTTATCTTTAGCTGCATGCACGGTACGGCTGAAGTTCTAATATTTCTTTTTAAGTGGAAATTTTAGGAATTACTTGGTTGCAGCCGATGAACAGACGTAGCTGCAGCCGTCAACACGTCCCCGGAGGACACAGTGGAGCACACGGTCGAAGTGTGCCCCGCTTGGGCAGAGCATCGCCGTGTTCTCGTGAGGGCGATCGGCAGCGGCGATCTCTCGCGCCAGGCCCTGGTACGGGCCATGGTCCGGAGTGTAGAGGGATGGCAGGCGGTCGCCTCCCTCTGCGAAGCAGTAATGCTAGCAAAGGAGGAGGCCGCACGCGAAAGGCAACGGCCCTCACGGCCCAGCTGCCGCGTTGATTCCTATTCCGATCCTGATTTCTAGCCAACGTAGGCGCGGGCTTGCGGACGGCGAGCTATGGGTAGCTCGCTGTCCGACCGTCCGGTAACCATCCGGACCAAGCCCAGGTCGTCAACGGCACGCACTGTTCCCGCGCGCCTCAAAAGTTGTCAGCAAACTGTAGAGACCCAGCCTATAATGACACTTGATAAACACGATGGCTGCCGCTGTTCTTCATTTGTTGGAATGTCAACGGCCGCTGTCGAACGTCAACAGCATATGAGATCGTAAAAGCAACTCTGTCTGCGTTAACACTTCACATCTCCACAGCTGAAATTATTTCTGAACATATCCTGGAATCCTGAGGAAATGTCCTTGGGACAATATTCGACTTTCTAACCGGCGAAGCCACTGGCAGAAGTTTTCACAATAAATCTATTACCGATTTCCACCAGGTCGTCACCTTCGTGCTGTCGGCAGCAGTAAGCCACAAGCCTGGCATGTTGGACATGGTGCACGTACAGAACTCGACGCTGGCGGGCGGGGTGGGTGTGGGTGCGGTAGCCAACATGCACATTGGACCCGGCGGAGCGATAGCTGTTGGCATAGGAGCGGCCTTCATTAGCGTTTTGGGATATCGGTATCTTACTGTGAGTTTCTTCTCGGTCACAATTCTTAATTTTATTTAAGCAACACTACCTATATCAACTTTTAATATTGCAACCTCTATAAACATTGACAACTAATTAGTTCACAGTTTCATACCAGTAAAATTAAATGTTTGGAAAATAAAGCCATTAAAATAGATCATGACCCGAGTTCTAGTAGTGGGAAATACGACAGATTATATTCGTGTATATAAAACGTCATAAAGGTACTAACTTTCTGTTTTGTTTTATGCAGCCCAAAATAGAAAAGCTTGGTATACAGGATACATGCGGAGTGCATAATCTCCACGGCATGCCTGGAATATACTCCGGTCTTATATCTGTACTAGTCTCGGGGCTGGCCACTGCCGACGTATATGGCGAGGAGTTGGACAGCATCTTCCCCGCTACTGCACAGAACAGAGATAAAGTAGTAAGTAACCATGAAAGGTGGTTTTCTAGTAGACTTATTTTTAAAACTCTGTTCTAGAATTTAAAAAGTTTCACCATAATGGGAGCCTAAGGGTCAGGCCAAACGAGCGTAATTTTGTGAGCCGTGAGTTGCAGAATTTCGATCGCAGAAATTCTGCTGCATTCGGTTTCATAGAAATGTCCTATTTGATTCACACGGCTACGCAAAATGAGTTGTCTGCTGACTCACACGCTTTATTCGGACTGAATCGAGTTTGCTGGGAGCGAGGAGGCGTTAAAAACTTACTTGAGTGTAATTATTAGTCTTTATTCCGGACTGATGGCTAGTGTGACATAAAGTCTGGAACTTTCCAAGCATCAGTCTTTCACTACTAAGCGGATTTACCCAGCATCATTTTATGGCATTATCTACTTCTTCGTCTTTTAAATATACTTCGTAAGTACACAAAATTTTCAACGGTTCTATTGCACGACACAAACGCCTGCTATAAACGTTGGATGGTAACTGAATAAAATAAACTCGTTTGGAATCTTAATAGAATTTCTGCTGGGCAGAAATTATGCGACTGAAATTCTGCGACCGTAAGTCGCAAAATTGCGCTCGTTTGGCCTCACCCTGAAGATGACCGAACCGCGCCGTGACGACGACGTGCGTTTGGCTTCATAATTAAACTCTGCAGGTGTCTACATCAGAAAGTCATTTTTGACATATCAAAAAAGCATGAAATGTTATGAAAGAAATCACGTCCCTGTATCTATGATATTGTTAATTTCGTATAATTTCACTCAGTGGTCCATGAATAGGAATTATATATTCATCATCATCTTTCTAAGTTTATCTCATGTTTTTTTCATCCATTCTCTTTTTAACAGCCATGCTTTGACTGACTCCCTTCATGCATATCTTTCCTCACACAATGTATCCAACTTTGGCCTCCCACTCATAACTATTATATTAACCGACTTCGAAAAGGAGGAGGTTCTATGTTCGGCTGTATGTATTTTTTTTTTATGTATGTTCACCGATATCACGGTCAATTGTGGACCGATATCGAATTTTTTTATTTTAATTGAAAGATTTTACTTTCGAATTGGTTCCATAGAAATTTTGTTTTGATCTAATGATGAACTCCGAAGATATAGAACGGAACTCTTAAAAAAATCATAGCAGACCTGTCGTAACAAGTAGAATTGCTTTATTTATACATGTAGTCGGTGAGTGACTAAGGAAGAAGGGGAGGGGATACATAGAACTGATCTGATGATGAAACCGGAAGGCAGGTAAGAACCGGGAAATATGAGTTTCATCCTTGCCTTTTTACATCACTGTACCCAGACAAACGCTTTCAACTTTTCAGTCACTAGTGTCCTTTTGTACACTCGTTGCTCACTTTATCCATTCTCGTAATTCAACACATTCATCTCAACATTCTCATCTCCGACACATGCACTCTTATTCACATGCATACATTTTCACAATCCAACATTCTAATATGTATAATATTACTTGTCTCAGACTTGTAGATGTTTATACGAAGTTTCAATTCCTACTGCTTTTCACTGATGATGAAAACACACTGTTAGTTTTTTGTGCAGTCAGGACGGAAATTAATTTAATTGTACTATTGTGTACTGTATATTTATTTTTCTATGTGTGGCATCAAATAAATGTTTTATTTATATATATTTTAGGGAGACTCGGTAACCTCTGGAGCAAGAACTTTGTGGATGCAGGCGGTGTATCAACTGTCAGCTCTGGCAACTACGTTATTTATAGCACTAGCAACAGGCCTTCTGACCGGTAAGTACTTTTTAAGTTCATTATTTCTAATTTTCCTCCAATTGACAACATTTCAAAATTATATTCAGCACCCAGCATGATTAATTTCTATGTTTTGTAGCATAGTTTTTATATTTATTTCTTTCGTTCCACACCGTAGCCTAAACAGCGACGAACGACATCAAATGAGGTTTAGTTTGGTCTTTATAACCGACGTGATAATAATTATATGATTATTCCCACTTGTCACTAAGTGTGGTCCAATTTTTTGTAACGTAGATCATAATCACGTGGAATTTCAAAATAAAGGCCCAAAGAGACTATTTCAAAAATGCTTAGAAGTAAATTGTACAAATTTTTTAAGTAAATTTGTTTCCCGAACACTCTGGTAGAATACTGTAATTTTTTTTATTTATTTTTTGTTGGTGGGTAAAATCATCCAATGACATCTCCCGCCCTTGGGCGGAGCGGGAGATAGTGTCAGACACTTACTGACTAAAAACCCACCCCGTTCCTTCGTGGCCTTAGATACCAGGGCCGGGCTTTCCTTTCGCCTTAAACCCTTGGCCCCAGTAGGCTTCGACCCGGCCTGCCTGCAGCTAGCAGGCTGGGTCTCTACAGTTTGCTGACAACTCCTTGAGGCGCGCGGGAACAATGCGCACCGTTGACGACCTGGGCTAGGTCCGGATGGTTACCGGACGGTCGGACAGCGAGCTACCCATAGCTCGCCGTCCGCAAGCCCGCGCCTACGTTGGCTGGAAATCAGGATCGGAATCGGAATCCCCGCGGCGGCTGGGCCGTGAGGGCCGTTGCCTCTCGCGTGCGGCCTCCTCCTTTTTTAGCATTACTGCTTCGCAGAAGGAGGCGACCGCCTGCCATCCCTCCTCACTCCGGACCATGGCCCGTACCAGGGCCTGGCGCGAGAGATCGCCGCTGCCGATCGCCCTCACGAGAATACGGCGATGCTCTGCCCAAGTGGGGCACACTTCGACCTTGTGCTCCACCGTGTCCTCCACTGGCAGTCCACGCAGTGGTGGCACCCGGGCGTCGGTTCCGCACGAATCCGGAACAGGAACCTCCCGAACTTACCGTGTCCGGTGAGAACCTGGGTCGGGTCATGCGGAAGGTTAGGACGCCGTGAGGACTTTTCAGCCACGCCTCAAAGAGGGGCCTAGAATTCTGTCATTTCTGTTGCCATCGGTTACGTTTGTTATTGGGTGTATGCTATTTTTCTGATGGATCTAGTTTTGGATATTGTATCAGTTTAATTTAATTACGAGAATACATAAAAACTGCTTATTAAGAAATGTAATAATGATTTAATTGTTTTTATAGGTTTTCTCCTCAAAACTGAAATATTCACGAGTCTAAAGGAGAAAGAACGATACGACGACGAAGTAAATTGGGAGCTGCCCCCCTTACCTTAACATAACAATGTTGTCTTTATTCTAAAAGCTTTCCATTGTAAGCCTTTTTCTATTTCCAAATAACATCTAAAGAAAATTGTACGGAAAACAAGATTTTTTCAGTATTGAGATGAAAATTTGAGCAATACATGTATGCCTATGTAATGCTAAGGGACCTTGAGTATTACGCGAGTTTGGCTTAAAATGTGCTTGCAGCAGCACCTGACCAGTCCCACATATGTAGTTGGACTTAGTCCAGTAGCTACCAAAGTGGTAGCTTATTCATGTTTGATATTAATAATTATGGAGTTATGAATTGTTAAAGTGGTAGCTTATTTATTTCTGAGAGCAGTGCAATTTACGAGTTCTAGTCAGCCAGGCGTATTACTTTGTGTTATTTATTACATCACCACTGCTCTCAAAACAGTGAAGGAAAACATCGTGAGGAAACCGGCATGTCCTAGAAACAAAAATTCGAAGACATGTGACATCCACCAACCCACACTGGGCCCGCGTGATGGATTATTTCCTCTCCTAGAGAGAAGGTCTGAGTCCCAGCAGTGGGAACATTATAAGGTTGATGCTATGCTTTACTTTTTTTTTTTTTTTTTTTTTTGTGGTAGGTAAAAATCATCCAATGACGAATCCCGCCCTTGGGTGGGGCGGGAAACAGTGTCAGACTTTTACTGACTAAAAAACCTACCTTTCCATTCCTTGCCTTTATCCTGGGGCCTTTGGTGACAGTCTCACATAACCTTTGGCCCCAGTAGGCTTCGGCCCTGCTGGACCCCTACAGTATGCTGACAACTCCTTGAGGCGCGCGGGAACGGTGCGCGCCGTAGACGACCTGAGCTCGGACCGGTCTGTTACCGGACGGACGGACAGCGAGCTACCCATTGCCCACCGTCCGCGAATGCTATGCTTTACTATGATATTCATTTCTGATCAGATGAAATTATGTTATTATATCTATTGATAGTGAACTTTACAACATAAAATCTAGAAATTATCCACCTTGGGTATATTAAATATTTTTATATGCATAAAATTATTTAATTTATTGCATATTTAATTAATTTTTGGTTTTAAGTAAAAAACAGTAGCCTTAGTTTGTCATAACGATTCTAGGTGAATATAAAGTATATATGTGTATATGAAAAAGTTATTTTATAGACAGTTATTGACTTAACAAAATTTGCAATTACTTTTTCAAATTAAAATGTATGAATTAAAAGTTTTTGACGTCCTGACAACCTACAAAGCTTAAATTTTTTGCAAATATTATTTAAAAATGCTTCTGTTTTGTTAAAAAGTAATAACTAAATGCTAAGTATTTCATTTCATTGTACGACGAATTATTTGTGAATAATTTTATTGTAATCGTTAAATGATTTTAATTTATTTTTAATTTAACAACGCAACGCTAGCGAATAGGTAAATGTTATTAGAAGGTATAATAATATGATGCATTATAATTATTATTTACTTAATGATGGTAATATAGAGTGCAGTATTGAGACAGGTAGTAAGAACAGGCAAAACCTTAACAGTTGCAGCTATCATTGGACAATTGTAAACCTTGTAAAATTATAATATAACTACAGCTGGATTGTAAACTGTCGATAAAAATATATTTATAATATTTCTGCCACAATGGTACGAATTAAAATTCGATAATCTCTTCGTACTAAGACATCCTAAATAGATACACCAATGTTCAATCACTGAGGACTACAATTTGTTCATTTTGGTGTGATATTAAAAATGTAACATAATTTTACTAAATTAGGGCTATTTATATTTTTAAATTTTTATATATATTTTTAAATGTTTTTGTATTTTTAGGGTTCCGTACCTCAAAAGAATGAAACGGAACCCTTATAGGATCACTTTGTTATCCGTCTGTCTGGCCGTCTTGTCTGTCAAGGCCCTTTATCTCGGAAATGCATGGAGGTATCGAGTTGAAATAAAAACGATACACTCATGTCTGCTGTCTCTTGAAGTTGTGAAAAAATCAAACATCTAAATTAACGCGAAAAACCGTTAACCGTTTATTTCGCAAAAAACGTAAATTGTGACACTCTCAAGAGAAGCAAAATTCATAGGATACTTCCCGTTTACCTAGAACCCTGAAATTTGGAAATTCTATAAATCTAAAGACTGAAAATTTGTAGTTATATAGGTACGTTACTTTGAGTCTTAATTCGGGAATCGAACTATTTTCAAAAGTTATTTTGTACGGAACCCTCGGTGCGCTTGCACTTGCCCAGTTTTTCAATTTAATATTTAAAAATTAAATGTAAGTACCTGTATGCAAATTAATGAAGTGATTATTCTTCATTAATATTTAATTTAATGACTACAAAATTGTATTTTTTTAAATAATAACTGTCTCCCATACGTGGTTGTAATAGCCATAAAAATGGTACTTGTTTAAGACATGTACATATTTTTTTAGTCGTTGACGATTTTTTTTGACTGCCAATATGCATTTTTAACGAACACTATTAACTATTTTTGAGTTGTAAAATAAATATGTTTAACGAAGAATTCTAAGGTTCATAAGGTAAGGTAGATAATATTGTTACATTTCAATAAAATATAGGATTTAAAATGAGTCTTATCTTTATTTCATCCCAGCTGCATTTAATATGATTATTGTTCGTATCATTTGAAATATTATGGAAAGATTTGAGACTATTTGTGACGGTTTGGACCACATAAGTAGATAAACCGTACAGAGATAAAGCTTCCTAAGAACGTGCAATATTGTTACCTATTTTGATAGGGTTGTCACAATAAGTGAAAACAAATGAAATAAAATATTTTTAAATAGTTTTAGTATTTAGTATAAAAACACAAATATATATATCTACGTTATGTATATTTAACATTCAACACGCATACCTACTACATACATACTAACCTATTTACACACCTACAAATATTAAAAGCTTGTTATAACAATAAAAAGGCAAAAACACGCTGCGTAGTGCACTCTTCTTATTAAAAAAGGTACTTGAAAAAAAATAATCTTTAAATATTAGTTTATCTTTATTTTATCTTCTTGAGATAATTAAAGTATGATATATTTTTATTTATCAAGTATTTTTATAGACACAGTATAAACTACCATTATTTATAATAAAATATCATGTTTTATAACAAAATATTTATACTTGTCACTAACAAAACAAACAACGTGCGTCTCGTAGACCCTAGAAATCTTCCACTGACTGTGCCCGCGTAAACCGGTTTTTTCCAGTTTCACCGCGTACGCAAAAAGCGGCCAGTGGTCTCGCACACATTCCCCGCGTGCTTGTAGTGGTGCAACCGATTCGCACGGTTGTATGCAGCTTTGTCTCTGTACCTCTCTACTCATGTGGTTTAGACAACAGTATGGTTGGCTACGAGTATGTATACGGAGACGTAAGAAAATGCCCCTAAACCCCGCCAAACAATCCATCCCCGGGCTTTGCAGATACTATAATTTATTTAGTTAACATCTACACTGATTTTCTTTATCTAGTTCAAGAAATCTAAGACGAAATAATTAATTTCTTCCCTGGAGCAAGTAGAGTTTATTCATTTTCTCATCTTATTTTATTAGATGTTTAAGTAAGATTTTATGTTTTATTTTTCAAAGTGATTCATTACTATTATTTATTACTATTATTACTTGGTCCACTCGTGTACCAAGTTTCATTGAAATCCTTTTAGCTGTTCGAGCATGAAGAAGTAACAAATACACGAAACACGACATTAAGAACGGCCAACCCGAGGTACCTTTTCATACAATCGCTTTTACGTGATTATGATGATATTACTCATCTTTCGCCACACATTTTGGATACACATATATTCAAAATACAAAACATAATTTTGTGTAAAACAAATCCAGTAAAGACCTCTGAAATTCTGCTATTTTACGTGAATGATCCTTTATAATATACTCGTATTTTAAAAATATAAAAGACTACTTCGATAGAAGTATTGCACAAATTTAATCGAAATACTGAATGACGACAATTTTTCGCAAAAAATTTTAAAGGTTTAAAAAAAAAGCAAGTATTTCCTGGAACAAGTTTTATGAAATATTCGATATATTTAATTACGGAATCATCGAATGCCAACAGAGTTTTCAGGCGTAATTTCTCTTTTCTCCGCGTTTCATTTTCATCAAACATCGCATTGAATTGCGTTAAATGAAGCAACAAACATCGTGGCGATACTGAGTAGGGAAGAGCCCTCTTAACGACAAAATATTTACAATCACACTAATATATGCACCGCATCTTCGCATAAATACGTACCATGCATCCAAAACATGATTCCCAATGGTGTTATGCTTCGTCGACACTATCCGAATTTTTTTATAAAAAAAATTCTGTTCACATTTTATTTTAAAATCGTTATTCTAATCAACCCCGATGGCGATTTTAATTTAAAAAGTAATTAATTCACCAGAGCATCTGAGCTCAACTAAGAAGACACCTCGGTTTAGTTTTATTTACATAGTAATTTGGTCGTTTTAGTTTTATTTACGTTGTTTTTTAATGAAAATCCGGGTAAGTGCGAGTCGTACTCGCCTACTGAGGTTTCCGCACAAACTTACCTATGAAGACAGTTCAATCCCCGAATCGAATATTGAAGATTTTTCCGAATCGAAAAAAAAGTTTTTTTTTTCCTTATAAAACTTTTGACTACGATGCCCATTTAGTTACTATTTTGATTTCTCCGGAGGAACTAATATTTATTGAAAAAAATATGTATGTAGAGCAGATTCTCTTGATTTCCCTGTTAGGGCAAGTAAAGATTTGAGATCCAAAAATTCAAAATATTTTTATTTCAAGCATGTTAAAATTGGACGTTTCTTTTGGAGAAGAGCTGGAAAGAAACTCCACGATTACTACTTTATTTTAATTTTACAAACATCTTAGAGCAATCAACAGAACACCTACTAAATAAGTAGCGCCTTCTTTTTAGCATGTTGATGGCAAAACTTGTGTTTTCTTTCCAACGAGCACTATAATGCTCGGCCACACTAGCAGCACGGTGCGTGCAGCGGTGCGGGTGCGGGAACGCACGCGTTTTGCTTGGCCACACTGGCAGCGCGGTGCCGGGAGCGGCGGTAGCCATATCCTGTTTCAAAATAAATTTAAATCTAAAATTGAATCAAGTTAATTTTTTTATCCACGGTCAATGTTGATTTGTTGACTATGTGAATGTGATGAACCGTAAAAATCGTAAATTCATTTAAAATCAGACTAAGATCTCCGCTCCCGCGCGTGTTGCCGCCTACCGCCCCCGCACTCGCGCTGGCCACTTGTATGTACTCATTATGGCGTGAGCTGCTCGTGCGCGTCTCGCGTTGTGCAGTCCGCGCCGCTTCACGCGCTCCCGTGCCCACGGTGGACACTCAAAGGAAGTTCTTGTGTTAGTTATTGCCGCGCCACGCCCGCTCCGCAGCCGCGCTGCCAGTGTGGCCGATCACTAAGTCCTTGTCTGGCCCACAATATTTGGCCACGGCAATGCCGTCCGCTAAACCTGTCATTAGGTCCCTACGTGACGAGTAACATGGCAAGCAAACTTGGTCGTAGCTTATTCTTTTGTAATTTCATTGTTTTAACTAAATTAACTCTTTTAATAGATGGCCGGGATAGCAGAAAATGTACCCAAAGCCAAGTCAGACATTGTAATCTATTGGCTCTTAATTTTATGCAACGCCTTGGCTATGTGCCCAGTCCTCAAGTGATATAGTGGGAGAATATTGACCAGTTTAAGTGTACTTGTGAACAGAAACATACTCCATGTATCGTGAGAGTTGGTAAATGCGATAACAGTCCTAATCCTAGTTTATTGGTCCATAAACAAGATGACTTTTTTTAAGTTAGCGTGGATAGCCAAAGTTATTACAAGGGATACGGACTCGAATTTGATGTGAACTAAAACTACATTATTCGATTTTTGAAAAATTTATACTATATTCTTAATCAGGAATCGAACCATAATGTCATTGCTTCCCAGAATGTGATTCTCATGAACGACATTATAGCAAATTATTTTCACAATACAGTGTATTTCAAATCAGTGAAATGGATTCTTGGTTAAGAAAGACCTTGTCCAGAAAGGGCGAAACCGCCAAGCATTTCGGGCGAATTCATTAGGCGTGTAGGTTGCTGCGCGCGGCAACCCCGAGCTATTATGTTTATTCGTTCAGTTAAGAATAAGGACATCATGGCACCACACGTACGTGTTGCGATGGCAGTTGTTTTTATCCTTATAAATAGGATTATAAAAAAGAGAAGAGAAGCCGATACCGGATGGCTCGGGCGGGTCGGTCGCTAGCCCGCGGCAGCGCACGCGTTTGCCTCGGCCGAGACACGTCCACACTAACCGAGCTACCTTCCCGCGGCTAATGCCTCGCGAGGCAGCTCGCTCTGCGTGGACCTGAATCGCGAATACATCGCGTCCACAAAGCTCGCGCGAACTCAAAATATCTACGAACGTAAATCGTGTGCACTTCGCCACTCTCAACTCTCGCGTATTGCGACGAATCAAGGTACTAGAGACACTTTAGAATTTCATAGCGAATGCAACCGCTTTGTTTAATTCCATGTTTCCTTCGACTCCAAACGCTCACGCGCTAATACACTCCTTATATTCCTCCTTGTTACCGAAACGCTTACCGCGTTTGGCTCTCTGATTGGTTAAAGGCATGGAGCGGACCAATCGGAGCGCCGAACGTCATAATCATGTCGTTCGCGTTAACGTAAAACAAATTCGCACTAGGCACTCTGCGCGTAAGGCTCGCGCGAGATACGCATGAGAGAATCGCAGCGAATTCGCCTCTTTTCTAAGCAAGCTCTATGTGTATTTTTCAAAAATCTAATGAGGCCGTTTCAGTTTTATCAAAATCGAGCACAAGACTCCTTTGAGTATTTGTTTCTATACCTGCTAGATGCTTATACTAACTGGATTTGCTCATACATGCCCACTTAAAAAAATCACCCTGTTTCTTTTTTTTAGGTAGGTGGAGCGGGAGTGCGCGTCAGACTTTTACGACTAAAAATCCGCTCCTGTTCATTCTTTGCCTTCGTTCCGGGGCCCCGTGGTTCACTTTGGCACAACCTATGGCCCCAGTAGGCTTACAACCTGCTGGGACTCTACGGTTTTCTGACACATCTTCTTGAGGCGCCCGTTGCACACTACGCGCCGTCAAACGACTTGGGCTTGGTCCGGACGGTTAACATATATAAGTACTAAGTTGACATCAGCGTCATGTTTTTGTCATAACTTACGTTTTTAAAGAAAAACCTCTTGCCTAAGGGTCGCCGCACACGAACCACCGGGTACAACCATAAAACGTCGCCACCAGCATATTTCCTGTAGTTTCCATACATATTTAATATATAGACTCGCCGCATACGCGTAACGTCGGTAGCCTCCACACGCTACAAATCACCGCTGCTCACTTCTTGTGGCCCACATCGGCCACTAAACGCAGACACAAAACGCCACCACTCGCCACTCGTGCAAACCTTCTTCGTTAAAGTTTATTACGATACTACGCATTAGCTGTTGCGTTCTTCAGCAGCTTTTGTCGCCGCTTCTAGGTTCTCGTGACGGTATGAGGACTGTCGCATGTGGCCCATGTACGGCGATCCTGGCGCGTACTGTTCCACGCGCGCCTCAAGGAGTTGTCAGCAAACCGTAGGGACCTAGCAGGGTCGAAGCCTACTGGGGCCAAGGGTTTGTTTCTGAAAGAAAAGCTTGGTCCTGGTATGAAAGGCAACGAAGAAACGGTATGAGTTTTTTTAGTCAGTAAAAGTCTGACAATATCTCCCGCTCCGACCAAGGTCGGGAGATGTCCATTGAATGATTTTCCCCACCAAAAAAAAAATGTTGGTGTAAATTTCCTTGCACCCTCAACGTTTTAATTAATAATAAAAAAACTAGTTATTCTGAAAATGTTTGGTACATTTTCACAAACAAACTAGTGTTGGTCACTCTTCAGAATTCAATGATGGATTGAAACCACTTTACGGTTCTCTTTCATTTGCTAATTGATCGATGGATGCCAAAGTGCTGTCAGCCGTAAATGGAATACTTTTTACATACGTATACGCTTTTATTGAATGAATCTGAAAAACGGATTGAACTTGCTATACACGCTTCTAACTACCAGGGGTAAAAATTGGTCGCCTCTAGCTTATACAAAAATTCAGTACAATCTGCTACTGTAAGCTGCGCTCATGATTAATTTTATGACAAAAAAACACCCAGACCGAAAAACCTATCTGTAGGCCATACAAATATTTGTTCTGTGCGGAAATCGAACCGTCGACATGAACTGCAACAGTCAATCACAATTACTAAAATGATTTTGAATGTATTTTAAAACATTGGGAGACAAGTAGCGGGCCACTGGGCTACATTGCACCGTCACTTCTTTAGGTCAAGAGTGAATAGGCTACTACTGCTACTAGGCAAGCGTGCTCCATCGTCGGCCACATCATCGCTTTTTTTTTTTTTTTTTGGGTACGTAAAATCATCCAATGACGAATCCCGCCCTTAGGTGGGGCGGGAAACAGTGTCAGACTTTTACTGACTAAAAACCTACCTTTCCATTCCTTGCCTTTATCCTGGGGCCTTTGGTGACAGTCTCACATAACCTTTGGCCCCAGTAGGCTTCGGCCCTGCTGGACCCCTACAGTTTGCTGACAACTCCTTGAGGCGCGCGGGAACGGTGCGCGCCGTAGACGACCTGAGCTCGGTCCGGTCTGTTACCGGACGGACGGACAGCGAGCTACCCATTGCCCACTGTCCGCGAGCCCGCGCCTATGGTGGCCGGAAATTGGGATCGGAAACCCGGCGGCGGCGGCGGCGTGTCCGCCTTTGCCTAATGCGGTCGGCCTCCTCCTTTACTAGCATTACTGCTTCGCAAAAGGAGGCGATCGCCTGTCACTCCTCCTCACTCCGGAGCATGGCTTGAAACAAAGCCCCGACGCGAGAGATCGCCGCCGATCGCCCCCACGAGGACACGGCGATGCTCTTCCCAAGCGGGGCACACCTCGACTGTGTGCTCCACCGTGTCCACCGGGCGGTCCGCACAGTGGCGACACCCGGGCGTCGTCTTCGCACGAATCTTGTACAGGTACGGACCAAACTTGCCGTGTTCGGTCAGCACCTGCGCCAAACGGAAGGTGACGACGCCGTGGGGCCTTTCCAGCCACGCCTCAAAGAGGGGCCTTACCGCCTCGATCGTGGCGTGCCCAGCACGAGGTTGCGACAATCGCTCTCGCCATTTCACCATGAGATCCCGCCGGAGCTCTGTCCGCCATGCCGCGACTTGTCGCGGCAGCGGAGTTTCGCCCCGACGTTGCATCTCCACGCGTAAGTCATGCATGTGTGCAAGGACTGTTGCCTCCAAATCCCACGGTGGTAGGCCAGCAAGGAGGCTCGCCGCTTCGCAGGACACCGTACGGTATCCGCGGATCATCCGGATGGCCATGACCCTCTGGCAGGCGGTTAGCCGGGCCGCCACTCGCTTCCGTAGCGATGGCGCCTACACCGGCGCACCGTAAAGGGCCATGGACCGAACGATGCCTGAATAGAGCCTCCGGCAGGAGGCGTCTGGACCCCCTAGGTTCGGCAGGAGCCGCTTGAGCGCAGCCCCAGTCGCATTCAACCTGGGCCAGACGTCGGAAGTGCTCCTTGAAGTTCCACCGGCTGTCGAGGACGAGTCCCAGGTACTTCATCGTCGACCCGACGCCGATGTGAACTCCTCCTACCGTTAATTGGGAGCCCGGAGGTGGCGCGCTCCGAGGGCCGTGAAAACACATGGCCTCGGACTTGTGCAATGCCACCTCGAGTCCCAACTGCTGTATCCTCTCCACGACTGTCGCAACCCCGCGCGTCGCTAGTTCGACCGCCGCCTGGTACGACCGTCCCCGAGCCAGGACCAGCGTGTCGTCTGCGTAACAGACCACGCTGACCCCGTCGGGGAGGTCGGCGCGCAGCACGTAGTCGTACCCGATGTTCCACAAGGGCGGCCCTAGTACCGATCCCTGCGGAACGCCGCACGACATCTCTCGCCGTTTCAACTCCCCCTGATGACCGGGGTAGATGATGAACCTGTCCGACAGGTAGGCCTCGATCACCCGACAGAGGTAGTCGGGCACCCGGTGGTACCGGAGTGCCCTACCAATGCAACTCCAGGGCAGGGAGTTGAAGGCGTTGGCGATGTCCAGAGACACCGCCAAGACACACCTGCCCCGGGACACCGCATCCCCCGTCGTGAGGGCTCGCACGCGCATGATGGCGTCCACAGTGGAGCGCCTCCTGCGAAATCCGAACTGGCCGTCCGCAAGATCCGGCCCCTTCCGTGCCAGATGCACGACGAGGCGGTCTGCAATTACTCTTTCAAAGAGCTTGCCCACCTCGTCGAGCAGCACAATGGGCCGATACGCGGACGGAGAATCCGCGGGGCGCCCCGGCTTCGCGATAAGACCATCAGGTGAGGTAGTGATCAAACGCAAGCCTATGAAACAAAAGTAGATTTAGCGTTGTGCGTCCTGATGGGGATACTTTTTAAAATCCTAATATACCCAGCGACCTAAAATTAGTACATGATATATAAACGACATTTTTCGTTTAAACAATCTAAAAAAAATATTTACTACGATTTTATTATTTCAATATACTCTTTACATCAAATACTTCACTTTATTAAATACAGGAAACACCGCTTAAAAGAACGTTTAAAAGAATTTAGCCAAATCATTAACGAAGAAAGAAAGAAAAAAGTCCTGAGTCGCAACTACTTGTGACTATTTTTAGTACATTGGGTCGTAATGTACTAAATTTAGATAGGGCCTTACGAGGTTAGTCATTAGGTACGAAACAGTAAGTCCTCAATCCTTAACCAAGTAATATATTCGTCTTCAAATCTTTGAACAAACGGTATTATTGTAAAGCAAGTTTATTCGTTTGCACAACAAAGCTCAGTTAGCCCGTTAAGTACCTATCGACTAAAGCCTCGAATTAACTAAAATCCTTAGCCTACAATTAAGCCTTATAAATTACTTTCTCTTTGTTGCCTGAAGATTATATTAACATTTAATTTATGTTGTAAGATTACTTTGTAAATGAATGAGATCTGCTTCTACAGAAAAACTAAGCATATGCGTGTCAGATTCACACAAAAAGGGTTCCGTATTACAATAATAAATTCGGAAATCTCTTGTAAGAAAATCCCCTTTAATTTTTAACTTTTTTTTTTATTTGTTTAACGATTTACACGTGTAATAAGAGAAAAAAGAAGGCAGGCAAATAAAAAACAGAGGTACAAAGGTGATGCTTATTTCTACAGCATACCTTCAAAAGCAGAGTTGGAAAATCAGAGATGTAGACACCGTGTTTTTGTAACGGCAAATAGAAATACAGATTCTGTTAAAATTTGAACGTAGAGAGCTTTTTTTTTATGGTAGGTAAAATCATCCAATGACAAGTCCCGCCCTCGGGCGGAGCGGGAAGTAGTGTCAGACTCTTACTGACTAAAAACCTACCCTGTTCCTTCGTTGCCTATCATGCCGGGGCTGAGCCATCCTCTCAAAAAACGGTCCTTAACCCCAGCAGGCTTCGACCCTGCCTGCCTGCAGCTAGCAGGCTGGGCCTCTACGGTTTGCTGACAGCTCCTTGAGGCGCGCGGGAACAGAGGTCATCATTAGGTATAAAAATAAAATTCTCAGCTTCATTTAACCCAAATTGCGCCTATTTTTATAATTCTACACATTTTTAGTTGTTTAAAAAAAAATATTAAAAAAAAAATTTAAAAAAATTATATCACAATATATACTAGAAATCAATGTAATATGAATAATTAAAAACAGCCACTGAACTCCACTCAAGAAAGTTCTGGTAAAAACTCTTGGTTTTTATTATATTGTACAGTTTATAATGTGATTACCTACCCCAATAAAAAGGCCTGGATACCTCTAAAATGTTTCTATTGTTTTCTATAATTTTTAAATGAATTGACCTTTCTTTTACTATTGATAGACTCGCGTTTGACAACTATCCTCTATAGAATCACTTTGCTGTCCGTCTGTCTTTTTATCTGTCAAGATCCTTTATTTCGGGAATGCGTGAAGGTATCGAGTTGAAAATAGAACTATATACTCAAGTCTGCGATCCGTTGAATCTGTAAAAAAATCAAATTTCCGAGTTAACAAAAAAAAAAATACGGCCGTTTATGTCGCAAAAACCGCACATTTTGCTACGCTTAAGGGAATCAAAATTCATAGGGTACTTTCCGTTGACCTAGAAACCTGAAATTTGACATACAATAAGGTCCCATAGCACAAGTATAAGGAAAATTCTGAAAACTGTAAATACGTTACGTTACGTCACAAAAAAAAATTTTTTTTTGTTTCGGAAAAATCTTTGAGACTCCATGCGGGAATGAACAGTTCTCATAGATTTTTTGTACGGAACCCTCAGTGTGCGGGTCCGACTCGCACTTGCCCAGTTTTTTTGGTTTAGTGTTGGCGTTTCATTATACCTACCTACACAATGATCAGTTATCATTTTAATTTTATTTACAATTATTGTTTATTCATTTATGACAATTTTTTTTTTTTTTTCAATTCCGACGCGAATACGTACTGTTGGTATCTTTAACTTTATTTTATTTATTATAAACTTTTTTTTATTATTATCGCGTGCTCGCGTTTGACCACTATATCACCTAATGGTAAGCGATGATGTGGCCGACGATGAAGCACGCTTGCCTAGAGGTAACCTATTCTATTCACTCTTGACTTAAAAACCCCCAGGTTGTAGCTATCAGGAAACACAGACTCCGGCAGGAAATTCCACTCCTTAGCTAAAACTAAACTAGCCCCACCTGGTAGTAAGCAGTGACATTATTGTTGATGATGAATAGCACGAGTTATTTTTTTTTTATGATTGGTAAAATCATCCAATGACAAATCCCGCCCTTGGGCGGACTCGTAGTGTCAGACTCTTACTGACTAAAAAACCTACCCCGTTCCTTCGTTGCCTATCGTGCCGGGGTAGGGCCTTCCTTTCGGAAACTTTTTTTTTTTTATACGGTTGGTAAAATCATCCAATGACAAATCCCGCCCTTGGGCGGAGCGGGAAATAGTGTCAGACTCTTACTGACTAAAAACCTACCCTGTTCCTTCCCTGCCTTGGTTCCAGGGCCCTGGTATGCATTTTCATACCTTCCCAGAGCCCCAGACTAGGCCTCGACCCTACTGGGCCCCTACGGTTTGCTGACAACTCCTTAAGGCGCACGGGAACAGTGCGCGCCGTAAACGACTTAGGCTCGGTCCGATCTGTTACCGGACAAACGGACAGCGAGCTACCCATTGCCCGCCGTCCGCAAGCCCGCGCCTACGATGGCCGGAAATTTGGATCGGAATTACGGTGGCGGCTGCGGCTTGAGCGCCGTTGCCTGATACGGTCAGCCTCCTCCTTTGCTAGCATTACTGCTTTGCGGAAGGAGGCGACCGCCTGCCACTCCTCCTCGCTCCGGAGCCTGGCTTGAACCAAACCCCGGTCCTTTCGGAAGCTGACCCATGACCCAAGCAGGCTTCGACTAGTTTATTAAGAGCGTAATCACTCTGGCCTTGACGACACCTAAATTATACACGAACGGAAAGGCAGCTGCAGGAAAATTGCTCGGTCCTTTGTTGAATTCTAAAACGTGAATGTGCCTATAATTTGAATATTTGAAAAATGACAGGGTTCATGTTTACCAACTCGTATCATTTACTAAGTAAGTAGTTTTTGCAACTAGATATTAATATCAAACTTTTTAATATTTTACAGCAATAACATTGAAAGGGCTACATTGCTAAAATGAAATTTATTTCATAAACATGATTTCCCTACGTAGCAGGCAATTTGGCAAAATTTATACAAATTCAATCATTGTGGTAATATTATTCTGAGTTGATATGTCTGGGGGAAAGATTTGACTCGTTATGCTATCATAACATCCCATCTTTTTCGTAAATTCCATCATCTACCTGCTCTTTAGCTAATTTACAATCGTTTCGTTTAGCGTGAACGCTTGGAGCTGGCCACGCCCCCAATTCCTTTTCTTCTGATCACGTGACTGAGCGTTGAAATGACGTCAGAACAAAGGAATCGGGTGGCTAAAGCGTTTACGCTAAACGAAATGATTGTAAATTAGCTAAGGGGCAGGTAGATATTTATTTTTATTATTTATTATTATTATTATACTATTATCCTGTATTTTGAACTCAAAAATACATATAAAATTTCATCTAAATCGATCAAACCGCTTAAGAGAAGTTATATGACAAACGTAGAGAAGAATTTATATATAAAAGATAGGTATAGTAGAGATAGTTAAGGAAGATATTTCTTCTTTGAAAGTAAGTTGGCCTTTAAGGTAATTAATCCAATCTGCATCGAAGTCCACAGTAACTAGAAGAGAAAGAAGTTTATTAATCTGTTCTACAATTTGTCATTTGAAAGAGCATAAACGTTTCTAATTAGTATTAAGTTAATTTTTTTGATCAATATAAATTGCCACAAGATTATTACTGTATTATGGATAATAATTTGTTACTTAAAAAATCATTTCATGTAGTGTTTAATTCTTGATAGACATCTTAAATTTTTTTTGTTCTTCGATTTAATGTAAAATTCGTCGATTATCAATTTTTTCCTAAAGTTTGAAAGAAAAGAAAGAAAGAAAAACTTTTTATTTGCCGGATAAAGCACTCAGCTTAATGCCGTGACCACACGCAGAATGCGACGAGTCTACGACGCTGGTTTTCAGTGCGGGCCGGTGACGATGTAGACATAGACGTCGGCACGGTCTTGTATGCAAATCGAAAAAAATAAAATAAAATTTAAATAAATATATAGGAAGTACAAATAAACGATTTAAAAAATAGATTAAAAAAAAATATATAGTGGCAACATTACGACGCGTCTGTGCCAAAAGATCGCGATTATGTATTTAAACTCTATGGACGCAAGGACACAAAGCGTGTACAATGAGCGTGCGTGACTAGGTACTCCACTCGTTTTATTATGGATACTCAATACTCAATATTTTATTGTAATCCATAGATGGTGTTGAAAATTGTCACAGACCAATATGGACCCTGTCGGGCACAGCAAAAATTAGAAGAGATGAATAGGGCTAAGTACCAATTCATGGAATTCAAACGTTTTGTAGATCTAATGTGATACGTTTAACCAGGAGGTGTATAATAATATGTATGTAGATGATTATAATATGTCTGTGTATAAAGTATTTGACATTGTAGATTATTTTAATTTTACAATTAGATATATATATATATATATTTGTTTTAAATAATGTTTGACATAAATACTTTGCTAAGTATTACATTTTGTAAACTATATTTTTTTTTTTCATTTAATATTGTGAACGTGAGGAAAATGTGGATTAGTTTTTATTATTATTATTTTTTCTCTTCTCTTCTCTCTTTTCTTTGCAGTAATTTTTAGCATATGTCTGGCAATTTGAGTATTTTCTGCGGCCTACCCAAATGTCCTTTCCTTGGTATTGTTCGTCAAATCGTTGAGCTCCTTAGTGTCCTGAGTTGAGCTTTGCGAATACTGACAAATGCTTGCACTGACTGGACAGGTCCACTCAAATCTGTATGGTTCTTTCTTCAAAAGGCCATTTCAGACAAATCTGCATGGTCCTCGTGTGATTTGGCCAATACATATTTACTGTATGGACTTTAAAAGAGACTTTGACCCCTGAGTTTGTTTCGGTGTTTCTTCTCAGGGTAGTCAGCTAGGAAACACCGGCCTCATCTAGATTAAAATGACAAAAAAATTTTGACGTGTAAAAGTGTTTTTAAAAACCTACTTACAAAATAAATATCATTTTTCATATCAGGTATTTATAATAATACACCGTTAAATTTTGGTCGTTTTAATCCCGTGGAGGGACGGTACATGAAACATTATCGATTTGTAAAGATAAAATTAAAAAATAAAGTTCTTTTTTTTCTAAAACTCGAATTAATATACGCATGTACGAAATTAATTTCTTTAAGTAAACGTCACCTGAGCGAGGCCAATGAACTGTAGGTTAATTACAAATCCCGGCCTTGGGTGGGGCGGGAAATAGTGTCAGACTCTTACTGACTAAAAACCTACCCTGTTCCATTCATTGCCTTTGTCCCAGGGCCCCGGGTAACATTTGGCCCCAGTAGGCTTCGGCCCTGCTGGGCCCCTACAGTTAGCTGATAACTCCTTGAGGCGCGCGGGAACAGTGCGCGCCGTAGACGACTTGAGCTCGGACCGGTCTGTTACCGGACGGACGGACAGCGAGCTACCCATTGCCCACCGTCCGCGAGGCCGCGCCTACGGTGGCCGGAAATCGGGATCAGAATCCCGGTGGTGGCGGCGGCGTGTGCGCCGTTGCCTGATGCGGTCGGCCTCCTCCTTTGCTAGCATTACTGCTTCGCAGAAGGAGACGACCGCCTGCAATCCTCTTCGCTCCGGAGCATGGCTTGAACCAAGCCCCGGCAATGAACTGTAGGTAGTTAGTACACAACGACCGACAACTACCTACAAGGTCATTGACTCGTTTACTTAAAAAAATTGACTTCGTACATGCATTTTTTACCTGGACTTTGTAATTTATTTTTTTATTTTATCTTTACAAATCGATAGTTTCATGTACCGAATCGAACCTCCACGGGATTAAAACGACCAAAATTTAACGGTGTATAAATGTACTGAACCTGGCTGATTTTTTTCGCGCGATTTCAGGTTTGGTTCCATAGTAAAAGTTGTTTGTTATCATGACTACAGTCACGTGTTTAAGTATCGTTCACTAATTACCAGTCACCCTATATATTCAATCACAAAAAATAGACCTTTATTCATTGATATATTATTATTATAAGGCAAGATAGGATACGCGCTATCATCCACCAGTCCACCTTACGAGAGGCCTTCCAACGCTGCGTCTTCCAGCACGTGAATGCCATTCCAGAACCTTATTGGCCACCGGTTCTGGGAGCAATACGCCCTGTCCACGGCCACTCAAGTTAGGTGATTCTTCGGACTAATAAATAATTACTCAAGATAAACATCCAACAATACAAAACAAATCCACAAATATTTCAAATGCAGCAAAGACGCAAATAAAATTTCATAGTTTCACTCGTCCTTGCCGCTCTAGCTAGTGAGATATTCGATCTGGATATTTGCCAAACGAATTTGAACTTTATGTCACTGTAATAAAAGTCTTATACAATTCAGTTGATACTGTCTCAGGTGTTTGCCCCGAGCACGAATCGAAGAATAATTCCTAACACCTTTTTCGAATATGTATTTGGTAAATAAACTAGGTTTGAAATAAACGGTTCTCTCTGTCGTGTTAAGGCGAGGTTTCAACTTATTTGTTATAGTTCAGTACCTCTACCATGAGTTTTAAACAATAGTATTCGTCGCTACTCGATATCGACGCCGTAAATATTTTGTATGGCAAATTTTGGTTCTGCAAGTGACCGCTAGAGGCGCTGCAAAATTTGCCATACAAAATATTTACGGCGTCGATATCGAGTAGCGACGAATACTATTGCTTAAAACTCATGGTAGAGGTACTGTACCTATGGCATTGCCGTTTTTTAAAACGTGTTGTTTCAACGGGTTTTTAGAGGGCCTTTATATTAGTCGAGAAGCGCATCACGTTGCGGTTAATTTAAAGGCACCCTTATTTTGAATTGACTTGGAATTATAAGTTCAAATAAACTTTATGCCAAAGATATATTTTTTTTTAATTAGGTAGGTACCTATGTATTGGTTTCTTTGTATTTTGTCTATTTTCGTATGAAATGAAAAAAAAACCCGCATTATATAATATGAGTTTTACAGTAGAAACAGTGTGTCTCAAGCGGTATGCAATATTGATTATGTATACGGACTTAAAACTGCTAATGAATGAGATGTCTATTTTTGTTTCAATCACTGTCACGTGGGAAATTTCATCTCACAAATGACTTTTCTTCTCATGGTGGCTACAGCACAAAAAATCCAAAATTACAGCTATTAAACCAAGAACACAGTTACGTATACGTCATTGATATTGCTTGCCCCTTGAAATGCATAGTTACTACGTTGAAACTCATATTATGAAAAACTTTTTTTTTATTAGATTTCATGGTTAAAAGTATCGCAGTAGGTACTTTTAACCATGAAAGCTAATAAAAAAAAAGTTATTACAGAAAATACAAAACACAAAAAAAATACAATAAATACCTAATTTGAAAAAAGAATAGGTACGTTAATATAAAGTTTATTTGAACTTATAATTCCAAGTCAATCATTTTAAAGGGCACTAAAAAACGGCAATTTCATAGGTTTATTTTGTTTCCTATTATTTCCGACTGTATATTTGGAAACTAACTAGCTGCTACCAGAGGCTTCGCCCGCATAAATATAGAAAATTGTCTCAAGGGAATACACACCAGAGACAAAAATATTCTGGGTGCTATTCCAGGACATGGACTACTCGTGTGCCAAATTACGAGTACATCCAAATTTGTTCAGTCATACAAGAGTGAAGAACAAACAAACATCCTAGATCGTTCACTCTTGGCAGAATGGTTGTGGTTGACAATATTGCATTTTCGTTGGCGGTTGAGGCTCCCGCGATGCGTCTTCACTTGTCACGGTTTACGGCGTCTCGGAAACTCTGGACTATGGAGCTTTGTGTTGGAGCTCTGATGAGGTCTGCTCAACGCGTAGGTGAGTACTCGTGTTACTACTTGCCCTCCACTTGACCCTGGACAACGAATCGCTCCATGGAGCTAACAAACATACACATTCACAAACTTTTGCCTTTATAATATTAGTGTGATTGAAGTATAGAACGATTTTTTCACAGCTTGTTGACTAATCATCACCATCATCGTTCAATAATGTTCACTGGTGCACATGAATCTCCACTAAGCGTTGTCACATTGACCGCTTCTATTCATCTCAATTAGTCAATACAATAGCTTAAAGACGTACAGAGCGGAGACGAGATGTTTAACAGCTCGAGTATTCACCGCAACTGTTGCGTATTGCTAAGTTATAATCGTTTCGTTAAGCGTGAACGTTTGGAGTTGGCGAATTCCTTTGTTATGACCACATGACTGAGCGTCTGCTGGGGTTAAGGGCCGTTTTCTGAGAGGAAGGCTCAGCCCCGGCATGATAGGCAACGAAGGAACGGGGTAGGTTTTTAGTCAGTAAGAGTCTGACACTACTTCCCGCTCCACCCAAGGGCGGAACTTGTCATTGGATGATTTTACCTACCACAAAAAAAAAAAAACATGACTGAGCGTTGAGACGATGTCAGAACATAAGAATTGGGGGCGTGGTTAAATACAGGAAAGAAAAGAAAGAAAGAAAAACTATTTATTTGCCGGATAAAGGCGCAAGTTACAGGTTAATAAGGAATAATTAATTTTGTGAGAACTATGCGCCACGTCCGTGCAAAACGGCCGAGCACTCAGCTTAATGCCGTGACCACACGCGGAATGCGACGAGTCTACGACGCTGGTTTTCAGTGCGGGCCGGTGACGATGTAGACATATAGACGTCGGGATTTGAAAATATATAGATAAATAAAAAAAATAAAACTAAAATTTAAATAAATCTATGGGAAATGGTAAATATACGATATAAAAAAAATAGATAAAAAAAATAATATATAAAAATATAGTGGCAACATTACGACGCGTCTGTGCCAAAAGATCGCGATTATGTTTAAGTATTTAAACTCTATGAACGCAAGGACACAAAGCGTGTACAATGCGCTCCGAGTAAGATCAGGATCGACCGCCACGTCACACTCAAATCGCAAGAAAATTGAGAAAAGTAATAACAAGCGTTCACGATTAACGAAACCATCGGAACTTGGCTAGGGGGCCTGGTGTAGCCAAAACTGGAGCTACGATACGTTATGAGCGGAGCGATCGCACGTAATTAAGTTCATTTTGAAATAAGGTCTATCACTGCTGCAACTTTTGTAAACCCATAGGTTCACATTTACAGGCGTTCATGCCACCCCAGTTATTAAGACGCCCGAGTGTCACCACTGTGTGGACTGCCCGGAGGACACGGTGGAGCACATGGTCGAAGCCCGGTAACCATCCGGACCAAGCCCAGGTCGTCGACGTCGCGCACTGTCCCCTCGCGCCTCAAGGAGTTGTCAGCGAACCGTAGAGACCCAGCCTGCTAGCTGCTGGCAGGTAGGGTCGAAGCCTACTGGGGCCAAGGGTTTGCTTCTGAAAGGAAAGCTCGGCCCTGGTATCTAAGGCAACGAAGGAACGGGGTGGGATTTTAGTCAGTAAGAGTCTGACACTATCTCCCGCCCCGCCCAAGGGCGAGAGATGTCATTGGATGATTTTACCCACCACTAAAAAAAAACCCCAGTTATTAAAATCCTGCTCACAGGACGGCGTGCAATGGGTAGCACGCTGTCCGATCGTCCGGTAACCGACCGGACCGAGCCCAAGTCGTCGACGGCGCGTTCTGTTCCCGCGCGCCTCAAGGAGCTGTCAGCATACCGAAGAGGCCCAGCCTGCTAACTGCAGGCAGGCCGGGTCGAAGCCTACTGGGGTCATGGGTTAACTTCCGAAAGGAATACCCGGCCCCGGTACGATAGGCTACGAAGGAACGGGGTAGGTTTTTAGTCAGTAAGAGTCTGACACTACTACCCGCTCCGCCCAAGGGCGGGATTTGTCATTGGATGATTTTACCTACCACAAAAAAAAATCTGCTCACAAATGAAAACTACTGGGCAAATGCGAGTCGCACTCGCACACTGAGGATTCCGTACAAACTTACCTATGTAAGTAAATAGTTCAATTCCTGAATTATTGAGCCCCGAAGATTTTTCCCAGTCGCAAAAAAAGTGGTTTTTTTTTCGTGATGTAACAACAAATTTACGGTATTCGGATTTATTCCTTTATCTGTCCTACAATACCTTACTTTATACCAATTTCAGGATTCTGGGTCAATGAGAAGTACCTACCCTATGATTTTTGATTCCTTGAGATTATCGAAAACGTACTTTTTGTGACATAAACGGCTATAGCTTTTTTTTCCGTTAACTTAGAAGTTTAGACTTGAGTATACAGATTTAATTTTAACTCAATATGTTCACACGTTCCCGAGATCCCGGGTCTTGACAAACAGACTGTTAGATACGAGAGTAAGTACTCGTGCGGAGGGAAGGGGGTACGCGTCAATCAAACTAGTTAGCTCGTTTTTTTTTTTTTTGTGTGGCCTCTCGCAGGTCAGCCTATGAGGTTGTCGGCTGCTTAACCGGGCTTGCCTGTGGCGGCCTCGATTCAAGAATCAAAGCCTCCAGCCAGGGCTTACTTAACTAACTCACATACTAAGCGACCACGCTAAGGGCACCCCCTGTGGGGTACGGACCTCGGCTTAGGGCGTCGCTGGGGGAGGGCAGCAAAGGGACAAATTGGATCAAGCAAAACTAGTTAGCTCGTTGCACACTGTCTATTTTATTGCATCAATTCAAGGAAGGGGTACACGGGCGCTGGGCGCGGGCTCACGGGGCAAGGGGGGTCGCAGCCTGTCCGCCAGCTTATACATTATATATAACACAGACAAACACATAAAAAAGTGATCCTATAAGGGTTCCGTTATTTTCCTTTTGAGGTACGGAAACCTAAAAAGGTAAAATAAGAATTCATTGTACAAAAGCCGGCTTAATTAGAAAATGAAGTGTATCCATTTTGCATGTCCTTACACACTTGTTCCACACTCAAACATGTTTTGTGAAATAAAGCTGCAAAAGCTTCTGGAGAGGGATCTTTAAAAAGGACCACTGGAAAGTACTTCCTTTTATAATCGACACTTAATTTGAGATTAAACACTCGGCTGATTTTAAATAGGCTCTTACAATGCCTAGCGATAAGTATGAGACCAGAGATCAGACAGAGAAGTAATTGACCAACCAGGATCTAATGATTAGACTGCAGGATTTGCAATCGAAGGAACACATTTGGGTTTTATACCACGAACAACACAAACACCGACATAGCACGAAGAATGGCCAAACCTAAGTGGCAATGGGCAGGGCACATTGTTCGCAGAACGGATGGCCGTTGGGGCCAAAAGGTTCTGGAGTGGCGATCGCGTACCGGATGACGTAGCGTTGGAAGGCCTTCTACAAGGTGAACCGATTTTTTTTTTGTGGTAGGTAAAATCATTGATGACAAATCTCGCCCTTGGGCGGTGCGGGAAATAGTGTCAGACTCTTACTGAATAAAAACCTACCCTGTTCCTTCCCTGCCTTGGATCCAGGGCCCTGGTATGCATTTTCATACCTCCCCAGAGCACCAGACTAGGCTTCGACCCAACTGGGCCACTACGGTTTGCTGACAACTCCTTGAGGCGCACGGGAATAGTGCGCGCTGTAAACGACTTGGGCTCGGTCCGGTCTGTTACCGGACAAACGGACAGCGAGCTTGCCATTGTCCGCCGTTCGCAAGCCCGCGCCTACGGTGGCCGGAAATTTGGATCGGAATTATAGCGACGGCTACGACGTGAGCGCCGTTGCCTGATGCGATCGGCCTCCTCCTTTGCTAGCATTACGAGGACACGGCGATGATCTTCCCAAGCGGGGCACACCTCTACCGTGTACTCCACCGTGTTATCCGGGCGTTACGCACAGTGGCGACACCCGTGCATCACCTCCGCACGGATCTTGTACAGGTACGTCCCGAACTTGCAATGTTGTCGGTAAGGTTTGCGGGAATCCGATGGATGCAAGACGCACAGGACCGTTCATTGTGGCGACACATAGGGGCGGCCTATGTCCAACAGTGGACGTCTTTCGGATGAAATGATGATGATGATGATGATGAGTTTTGGGTTTTAGTCAGTCAACGTCTGATACTTTAATAGCGACTGTAAATAGTTTATTTAAAACTAGTATCTGTCGCAGCCGCCATACACAAGATGATGTATTTAAGTTTTAAGCAGTTAAGTTTGTATATTTGTAATTTCATTGTGTGTACTTCTTGTACCACATAAATGTGTTTTCTTTCTTTCTTTCTTTCCATCACCCGGAACGATTTAGCTGGTCAAAACTATTTATCGTTTAATATAATAATGTAAAAAAAAATCTCAATATATTGTGCATATACGTGGGTCACTCGGAAAACTAACGTCTGGATAAAATATTTTTATTAAATCTTTTTAAAGAACTCTCTACCAGCCTCTATACAAAGTTTTATGCGTCTGAACCAATTTTCCAAACATTTTGTCCAGTCCGCCGCAGACACCTCTTTCACGGCCTTCTCGAACGCTACTACGCACCGTCGACGATTTGGACTCGGTCCGGACAGTTACCGGACGGAGAGTTCCCGTCATTTCCAGATCTTTTCAGGAAATCTGACAACATCTGGAAATGACGGGATCAACAGCTTAACTTACTTTCCGAAGCACAGAGGTATCGGTATATTAAGATCGTCCGCCATTCAAGGACGTTGCTTAACCTTAGAGATTAGTACTGCTGCTATTAGTACTACCACTAATCCCCGATTTCTGATTTAAGCATTTGAAGTTGAGAATTACTCAAACTCTACTTTAGCCTGTAAAGCTGTCTAAATTTGGCATTTAAGTATGGTTTGAGACATTTTTAACTCAAAATACTCAATTCAGAAACCCGCCCTAAGCCAATAGTCACTAAATACAAAAAGAAAAAAAAAACTAAAGCGCGTAAGTGTCGATAGGTACATTAATCAAGTTCTGTCATTCGCAGTTATGTCACAAAGTAGAGATAGTGCAGAAGACAATGTACACACAAAGCGCGTTCGAGCAACGCACACATAGACAGCGCTCACGGACACGATATCCTGTACGTGACTAAACCGTGCTACACCAGTGCTAGATCACAGAGTTATTTTTTCTAGGGACCGCCGAGCATAGGTACGTACATGAGATTGACTTCCGTACGCGGCGATCTCTCGCGCCAGGCCCTGGTACGGGCCATGGCCGGACCATGGCCCGTCCCAGGGCCTGGAGTGAGGAGGGATGGCAGGTGGTCACCTCCTTCTGCGAAGCAGTAATGCTAGCAAAGGAGGAGGCCACACGCGAGAGGCAACGGCCCTCACGGCCCAGCCGCCGCGCGGATTCCGATTCCGAACCTGATTTCCAGCCAACGTAGGCGCGGGCTTGTGGACGGCGAGCTATGGGTAGCTCGCTGTCCGACCGTCCGGTAACCATCCGGACCAAGCCCAGGTTGTCAACTGCGCAAACTGTTCCCGCGCGCCTCAAGGAGTTGTCAGCAAACCGTAGAGACCCAGCCTGCTAGCTGCAGCCAGGCAGGGTCGAAGCCTACTGGGGCCAAGGGTTTGCTTCCGAAAGGAAAGCCCGGTATTTAAGGCCACGTAGGAATGGGGTGGGTTTTTAGTCAGTAAGAGTCTGACACTATCTCCCGCTCCGCCCAAGGGCGGGAGATGTCATAGGATGATTTTACCCACCACCAAAAAATAAACAAAAAAAGATTGACTTCTGTATCTATCTATTTTCTGGTTATGTGATGGATACACTCTCAATCTTAATGTACCGTATCGCCTGGGTCATATACTTAACAAGATAAAAGGCTCATTAATTTCTCCAATATTTTATTTTTATTTAACAATATATCTACCTTAGAAAACTTTGTCTAACATCATCCTCCAACATATAAATCTTGTATCTCAGCTTATTTATAAAAGCGCTGACAGATTTAGATATATTAATTTAACAAGAATAAACTGCAATAATGAAAGGTCAAAAATAAGATCTATTCATTTTCGAATCATCGGTAAAAACAATCGTTATAAATCGAATAAATCTTTAGAGATCTTTATTACTACTGATACCGTGTTCATTGTCCGTTGTAGTCACTAATTGAATTTAACTATTATTAAAAGAATATTAACATAATCATTTAAATAAAAAATAATAATTGATAATTTTAATTTAGTAGGCATATTTATTGAATTTTTAAAATCTGCTACCAGTTATTTTGTTAAAAATAAGCATATTTTTATAGTCAACTATTATAATCACTTTTTAGAAGATTTTGTTATTGAATGACATATTATTGACTTTTTGCTAGTGAAATTTTATCATTCACTTAGAATACTATAATTATAATGTCTATGTTAATATTATTAATAATCACTTTTGTTTTGTCTGAAGTCTTTGAAAAGCTACATAGCTATAATAATCGTCTTATTATTTTAGCTGTATAGTATTTCAAAGACTTCAGATTTTTAAAATACTATTTTAAATTTTAGAACGTTTATTCGTACCTCACACATATAGTACAAATAAAATCAAAAAAGACAAAGAAAAATAACATTAAAATCTGTGCAAGGCTAAAAGGCACCTAACTCAGCATATATATTGCGATACAATGTTATAACGATAAGTATCGCAGCGCTGGTATTCTGTTAGGGCCCGCGGTGATGCCACGGTCACACTCACAAGTTAAATAAACTACATATCGAAACAAAATAGTAAACAGTAATGAAAAAAATGCAATACAATTTCATTACAAACTGAATTTTGTTAGTTTTGTTACAGCCTATAAAATAACTTTTATAATATAGAGTCACATTCTTAACCTATTACAATAATGAGCTAGGGCTAATTTCTTACACTTAAAACAAAAAAAAAATATTATTTATTAATCATTTTGGTACGAAACCTTATAAATATAGAAATTCAGTACTCCCAAGGTGCAGATTACTAGATTTTGCATCACGTAAATAATTACTTGCCATTAAATAAAAAATAATCATGATAAAAATATAAAAGAGCTACAAACAATTCATAACCTCAACTTAATATCAGAAATAAATAGGCTTTCACTTCCTCTTTTGGTATTGCAAATATTTTTATGAACAAGCCAACTTTTGCGTACTTTACCTTTGACCACGAACACACCGCAACCACAACATAATGTAGGTGTTCGCACAGACCGGGGTGACTATAACATCTCAAAATCTTCATGAATTCGTTGTAAAAAAGAGATAGTATTCGACGACTTGTAAAACTCTTTCTCTCTCACACCGAATTTTTTTATAGCCCGTGTGTGGCGATCCTAACACTACACACTAATTTATCAAATTTTTCGTCTTATTGCTACGTTTACTATTGAAAACTTCCAACATAAACATGACATTGCATTGCAAGAAAGAGATAGTATTCGACGACTTGTAAAGCTCTTTCTCTCTCACACCGAACTTATGATGATTTTAAGAAACAGTGCACACGAGCAATTTTTGTCTCCGCAACTAATTTGTTTGTCACATTAAGTCTACGGAATTGCGGAAAGCGACGCAACAACAGGCTATTTGACTGATTTTTGGAATCGATTTCATAATATTAAGTATTCTATTAATATTTTCAGTTATTATAATTATTAACATAAATAATAACATATAAAGTTATGGCCGCCATAGCTCACGTAAAATGGTCCACATAGGACTAAATGCGGAAACCATACTCAGCAGATAACATATAAAGTTGTATTATTAAAAAAAAGTCACCAAAATGCCATATTTGACAAGACGCGTCAAATTGTATTCGCTTACGTCAGACGCCAGTAAATATTATTATAAATTAGTCAAAGTAATAGCAGTAAATAACACTCATATTTACAGATTTGTGACGTTTAAATATATTCAGCTAATAGCCACTGTTTTCAAAAACATGGCGCTAGATAAAATAAAATAAAGTTTTTTCATATTTTTTTTATAAATATTCCAATTTTTTTTAAATATATTGGTAAAAATCGCTATTAAAACCCATAACCTATGCGGATGGCAATAAATATGAACTTATATTTTTCATACTGTCAAATAGCTTATTGGGAGACTTTTTTTGTCTGCTGGTTTGGTGACAGGCTGGCGATGACTACAAAAACCTAAAGTGTAGCGTGACAGGTCGTTCGACCAGAGGCCCATGAGCTTTTAATGCGATCCATTTTAAGGCCGAAACTGAATTGTGAAAGGGATGTAGCTATATAGAGTTTAGCTCCTTCTCATTTCCTCACTCGCACGCCTGTCACTTAAACATGTCATGGTAAGCAACAAGTTACGGCCACACTTTGAAACAACTTTGTAGGCGCGAGGTCCCTAAGGTGTCGCTGCATACGGGCCTCAAAAAAGCGCCACCACCGCCGTACACGGGCCAAAAAAAAACACCGACACAAAAAGAAGCTGCTTATAGCTTCTTTGTGTTTTGTTTCGCTAAAGCGCTTTTTTGTGGCGGCTTTTGTTTGTGGCCCGTGTGTGGCTAACACTACACACTAATTTATCAAATTTTTCGTCTTATTGCTACGTTTAGTATTGAAAACTTCCAACATAAACATGACTTGCTTTGTTAAGTTAGGGCAGCTCCCAATTCATTTCGTCGTCGTATCTTTCCTTCTCTTCCAGTGGCGAGAAGATTTTAGTTTTGACGATTAAACCTGAAAAAAATAAAACATTATTATTTGAACCTGGCTGCTTATAAATTAAATAGCCTCACTTATTTACTGTCACAATATTTATACCTCGTCCCAACCTATACGCCGTTAAATTTTGATCATTTTATTCCCGTGGAGGGTAGATTCGGTACATGAAACACTATCGATTTGTAAAGATAAAAATGAAAAATAAAGTACTTTTTTTTAAACTCCAATTAATTTACGCATATACGAAATTGTTTTTTTTAGTAAACTTCAGCTGATCGAGGCCAATGAACTGTAGGTAGTTAGTACGCAACGACCGACAACTCCCTTCAAGGTCATTGACTTGTTTACTTAAAGAAATTAATTTCGTATATGCGTATATTAATTCGTGTTTTAGAAAAAAGTACTTTATTTTCTAATTTTATCTTTATAAATCGATAGTGTTTCATGTACCGAATCGATCCTTCACGGGATTAAAACGACCAAAATTTAACGGTGTATAGCCCTTGAAATTGTTAGATTCAAACGTTTTCCTAACTTACCGTTACCTTCTCGCTACCTCGAGTTAGTGTGTATCTTATTTACATACGAACCCCTTCTGCTGGGACTCAGACTTCCTCTCTATGAGAGGGAATTAGCTGTAATTCACCACGCGGGCCAGGTGTGGGTCAATGGATGTCACATATCTTAGAATTTTGGTGCTAGGACCTAGGACATGCCGATTTTCTCACGATGTTTTCCTACAGTGGTCATGAAATAAATCGCTTCGCTGGGTTTGAACCCGCAACCTACAACTCGTAAGTCAGGACCGTTACCACTGGGCAATCATTGCTTTATATAAATTATATACAAATGCCTACAACTCGCACAAAAGTATGCTATTTTACACGCCATTGTATCACATAGGAACTAAAAGACCTGACATCACAAATTCTACATCACAGTATCAAAACTCTTCGCGTGATTTGAACATACAATAATTTTGTCACTGTATAACTAAAATCCATCATTTTTTTAAATATGTATGACGTTTGACCTACAAGATAAATCTCCGATTTTTAAAGAGCCCAGACACCCATCATAACACAAATTCAATCTTTGGTGTCAGAGGTGTATAACTCTGTGCTAATATACAATTTACCTATACTTTTAATATACTTTTTTTGTGAAGTCAGAAATAAAGATTTTTATTCTTTTAAACAACAATCCTAAAAAATAACTATCGGGCAGAAAGTTTAACATATTATAGTTCCAAACTTCTGGTTGCCCAGAAAACATACACAATGAGTGAGTTTTGATCAAACTGATTTCATAATCAAACGACTCGACTGGATAAAACCAATCCACGTTCAACGGTCGGCTGCACAGATATAGATAGACATAGATAACGCAAGCATCACGATCTGTATGAAAACCAAGCGTGCCATTTTTTGACGATTATGACGTCACAAGCACTATTTAGTGAAGACGCCGCCGCGTACGGCGTCCCCCTCGCTCCACCCCCACACCAACAGCACAATTAACCATTTTTATATTTTTAACTGTACCCGACTAGCGCTGTACTCCGATGCAGACTGAGCGCGAAAGTGACCACTTACGATTTTTGTACGTAAGCTAGGCACGCGAAGTAGTTGCTCTTGCGTTATCTAGGTATATCTATATCTGTGGTCGGCTGTGTAAGGGTTGTATCAAATTTTAACAGGCTTTTAATCACTCCAGTTGTAGCTAAATTGTAAAATTAGAGATTATTCTGCCCAATGTATATATATAATTCGATGTAGATCATTTCTACGTCGGTCCTCTTACAACCTTGTTATCGTTGTTTTTTAAGCTATTTCAAGAAATGAGGAGGTTCGTAATTCGGTTGTTTTTTTTTTTTAGTTATTGTTATTAAATTTGTAACTTCAGAACTCCGCCGTTTTTTTTTCACCTAAAAATATATGCTTCTAGATTGGTCCAATCCAATCATTTTAGTATTGTGTAAAAAGAAAAACGGTGAAGAAGAAGAACGCTCCGGGGTCAACAAACAAATATTTATCAGACATCAGAAACACTGACTTCTGAAATTAAAGTTATGTTGGTCGTGGTGGATTATGACCCATTCCTCTCCTGGAGAGGAGGGCTGTTTCCCAGCAGTGGAAACAAAGAAAAGCTGACTATTAGATCACCATATTTATTCTCCAAAATAAATAATGTTACCGATAAATTAAAAAGCAAGGAAAAATGAAGTGTAATTAGAAAAAATAAAAAATTAAGAAGTACTTACCGGAAAGGATGCCTGAACCAAGCGCCAAACCCAACGTAGTCGCCAGAGCTATCAGCTGATACGCTGCCTGCATCCCCGTGGATCTTGGATCAACGGTCGATGACTCCAAGTGTCCTGCCTACAAAAATAAATGCATAAAGGTCACTAACAACAAGCAGAGGATACCGACAGAAACTTCAAACAAATTCAAAAAACCCTACTGGTTTTTTTATGGTAGGTAAAATCATCCAATGACATCTCCCGCCCTTGGACGGAGTAGTACATAGTGTCAGACTTTTCTGACTAAAAAACCCACCCCGTTCCTACGTTGCCTTTCATACCAGGGCCGAGCCTTCCTTTCAGAAGCAGACCCTTGGCCTCAATAGGTTTCGACCCTGCTGGGCCCCTACGGTTTGCTGAAAACTCCTTGTGGCCCCGCGGGAACAGTACGCGCCATCGACAACTTAGGCACGGTCCGGACAGTCGGACAGCGAGCTAAACCCTACTGGTTCTTATATATGTGTAACTGTCAGATGTTTGCGAGACGCGCAGGATCAGTCGGTGTTAATCGTTGTAGGAGAGAGGCCTGTGTCCAGCAATGGACGTCTATTGAAATGATAATGAATGATAAGTAGAATATCGTCGGTTCCGTTAGATAACAGGGACAGGGCGCTATCTTCCAAAAACCACCGTCATTTAGTGGGTTTATCGAATTTGGCTTTTTGATGCCTCTATCCACTAGGGCACGGAAACCCATCATGCGCTTAAGTCATCTCACCTCTTCTCCTTCGGCATTAAAAACCCACTCCTAAGATTCCATAACAAACTTCACTGACACTTACTGCAATACTGGAGGTAGCTGGGAAGATGTTGCCAAGCTCATTGTGGTATGCTTCGCTCGTGGCCAGAGCTGCAAACAGCGCAGAAAGCAGACCGGAGTATATTCCAGGCATGCCATGGAGATTGTTCACTCCACATGTATCCTGGATACCGAGTTTTTCCAACCGTGGCTGTATAAAAAGGGGAACAGTTATTTATTTAAGTATTATTAATAAAGCTTCATCAATACAAAGGTACAAAGGCGGGCTTACTACCTATGGCATGCTATACCAATAAAGTAAGGATGGTAAAGAGATTCAAATAATATGGTAGGTATACCAAAAAAAAGTGAATAGAAAGACAAACAACAAGACGAACTAAAAAGAAACAAAAAAAAATTTTTTTTTCCTAAAGACAACCTACACGTAGTATATAATGTATACAAATAATCATATCGTATTAATATGATGAAATTAAACGCTGTAATATGAGTCTGGCTACATTCAAGTGGAATTTTAGTGATTAATTTTGAGTAACAGGGGAACATCCTAACACGGACAATTCAAGTTTAAAGGGGATGACAGGGGATTTTATACACGGTTAAATTTTGATCGTTTTAATCTAGTGGAGAGTCGATCCTGTACACGAAAAACTATCGATTTGTAAAAATAAAATTAAAAATAAAGTACATTTTTTTTAAACTCAAATTAATATACGCATGTACGAAATAGATTTCTTTAAGTAAACAACAGCTGAGCAAGTCCAATGACCTGTAGGTAATTGTCGGTCGTTGTGTACTAACTACTTATAGGTCATTGCACTCGATCAGCTGATATTAACTTAAAGAAATTAATTTCGTACATGTGAACATTAACTAAACTAAATTAAAAAAGTACTTTATTTTTTAATTTTATTTTTACAAATTAATAGTGTTTCATGTACCGGATCGACCATTCTGGAATTCAGAACATTTTTTTTTTTTTTTTTGTAGTATCTACGATGATCATGAACCGTTCGGTATTATGGATTTACTGTATTTCAAACATTTTAACTTAGATATTTTAATTTTCAGTTTTCTTATACATATAAGATAAGTAAACATAGTAAAAAGTAAACAAAACTGAAAGATAGACTTATGTCATGTAGAATGTACTTTGTATAAAATTGTTTTTTCAATCTAACAAACGCTTATTTGATATTTGGTACGCACCAAAGTATAAATATTTTGTTAGCATAGCATAATCAGTCTTATATATTGTTCCTACAGCTGTGACTCACGCCTCATCTCTAGGGGAGATAGGGAATGAGCCGTAAATCACCACGCGGGACCGGGTGCGCGTTGGTTGATGCCACAAGTCTTCAAAATTTTATTTCTAGGACATACCATACCAGTTTCTTCACGATGTTTTCTTTTACCGTTTTGAAAGCAGTGGTATTAAAATAAATTAGATAAAGTAATGCGTCTGGCTGGGTTTGAACCCGTGACCTAAAACTCGTAAGTTGGGGCCGGAACCACTGAGCTACCCAGGTGTAACGACAAGGCAAGACAAGGGTACGCAACATTATTTTTAGTATATGCGAAACCTGAATAAAGTTTGTTCAGAATCAGTTACTGAATCGATGAATCGATGAAGGTCATAAGTTGGACACCACCGATACTAAGTACAATACAGATCACAGCAGGTCATAGCGGGTATTAGCCGCCAGCGCACAGCTGGGTGCGGGAATAAAACAACCCCTCATTCACCCGGATGACCCGGTGACCATGTATTTGTGTGCCACCAACCAGAAAATATTACAAGTTTGTAACTTTGTAATTTTTCCTGATACAGTTATGAAATTTTGTACATAGGTTCTTTACATAAAAATACTAGACACATGTTTCGGGTTCAGCATATACTAAAAATAAGGTTGTATAACAGGCTATATATATTGTTATTTAAATAAAATTAAAGCGCTGAGGTAACTCACAGTAAGATACCGATAGCCCAAAACGCTGATGAGAGCAGCGCCCATGCCAATAGCAATCGCTCCGCCGGGTCCAACGTACATGTTGGCTACCGCACCCACAGCCACCCCACCCGCCAGCGTCGAGTTCTGAATGTGCACCATGTCCAACTTGCCAGGCTTGTGGCTTACTGCTGCCGACAGCATGAAGGTGACGACCTGGTAGAAATAAACAAAAGATTTAACCAATACACTTACGCGAAAACCCGCTCTAATCCCACTGCATTTAGGCCCGCAATCGACTGTTTTCCGCACTAGTGCGGAAAAGAATGCATGCTCGCTCAAACCACAATTTTATTGTAATAAAATTGTTTTTCTTGTCAGGCGCGCGTCGACCTTTACGAGTCGTAAGTGTATTGAAAAACGTCGTTTGTTACACGGTGAGTGTGTTATGGAACCGAGGGCTGCAGTGACAAACTTTCTGCACTTGTATCAAAATGTACTTATATACACACTAGCTCCGTCAGTTAAGTTGAAAAATGTTCTAAGGGAACATACTCACGCGATAAAAATTAATCTATGTCTAGCTTGTGTGGCAAGTTTTATTCCGATCCGTTCAGCCGTCGCGTTTGTAAAAAGTAACAAACATTCGCATTTTTTTTAATTTATATAAACTAGTGCTTGACTGCGATCCCACCGAATGGTAGGTAGTGATGCAATCGTTGATGGTGAGGCGCACTAGTTTATTAGGAGCCTATTCACTCTAGCCTTGAAAACCCCTAAATTTATAATATAATCGGATGGGAAAACCGCAGCAGGCAAGTTGTTCCAGTTCCTCGATGTACGCGGTATAAACGACGATGCGAAACGCTTGGAACAATATTTTTTATTTATAATATTGTTCCAACTGCTCTCCTTAAAGGCTTGTTTACGGAGACGTGACGCGTTGGGCGTTCGTCGTACATTGCAGCAGCGGGCCGCGCCATCGCTCGCGTAAACACAAACATAAGCAATGTACGACGGACCGCCCAACGCGCCGCGTCTCCGCGAACGAGCACTAAGAGGAGCCGGATCCAATACACGTTCCCAGTGCGGGTTGGTGGATGTTACATGTCTTCAAATGTTTGGTTCGAAAACATACTAACTTCCTCACGATGTTTTCCTTCACCGTGTTGAGAGCAACTACTGCTCTGATGAAATAAACAGTACAAAATATGACGGCGACATATGATTCGTAGCTCAGGACCATTACCACTAGGCCACTACAACTGCTCTATGCATATTCGTACAAACAATACACTACGAGTACGAGCAGTTGTAACTAAACAAAGAAAGCCGGCCTGTGGTGCTATTCTCTAAGAAAACGCAGCGTGTCTCAACGATGAACACCCAAATAGGATACATTGGATTGTCAACCTAATGTATCTTTATATTGGATTGTTAATTCCTTGTATCCTATTTGGATGTTAGTCTTTGCGCTGCGCTTTCTTAGAGAATAAACCACTGGTCGAGATTGCAACCACTACCACGATCAGACGTAGTTTGGCATCGCTTCGGCTCGGTTGATCTATGACAGTGGTGATTCTAGATTGTAATGGACAATCCAGATGCTTTAAATGTGCACATCTTGCTACATCGGTCTCACATTTATATATGTTTAGCATTGATATATTAAGTGTATCGTAAAATACGTTACGCGCTAACATCGCAGTCAGAAAACCTAGACTCGAAACTCACACATCTATGATAATTGTCATTATAGTCGCAAACCTACAGTCACTGATAGACAATGACAGAGATAAGAGCCGGCGCTGTCGAGCGAGCAAAATCGCGAGCCGCAATAAGCTGACGGGCCTGATTTCAGCGGTCCACGCGCTACTAACGATCACATTTTTTATATTATGAAAGAGAAAGTTTTTTAGTGTATGTGTAGGTACGTCTGTTACTTCTTCACGCTCAAACGACTAGATGAAACAGAATGTTTTGACACACGAGTATACAATGTCCTGGAATAACTCGGATAATACCTGTTTTCTATTCCGGTAGTATGTTTACTTGAGATATTTTTATACTATCGCATTGACAAAGACTATCACAGTAGCAGCTAGTGTATTTATAATTTTGCAACTATTTATTGATTAAAAAAAAAAGAGTCTATGGAGTTTCATGCGGGTTCTTCTCCACGCTTTGGAACGTGCCTCGACAATTCAAAAGTGACTGAAGTAGGAATTTAATTGACATAAATCTTTGAGTTTCAGCTTGAATGTCAAGAAGATTTGCTACCTTAATAAGGGATATTAATTACCAAACTTTCATCTTTAATCCATATTGAAACGACAACTGTACCGTGCATGAAGCTAAAGATAAGTAAGTGTTGACGATTGCCCTTTGGCGCTCAACTTCTGTAGAGGCCAGCCCGGAGTTGAACGATGGCCAGTAGATCCATAGGAAGATTGTACCTGTAGAATATATAATGAAAAATATTATAGTTAAGATCTCAATTGGTAAGCAATACAATTTCAAAAGGATTTACTTAAAACTATAATGAATTTTGATGCACAGTTTGGGGTCGACAATACAAGCAACTTCAACTGCTCCGTATATATTTTCTTAACTCGAAGTAGATTTTATGTGTTGGCGCATAACAGCAAACTTTATGAAGATCTGCAATTGAAGCTTCAGAAGTAATCGAGAAGATAGGTCATAAATCAATGAAGAAAAATGGAGCTCACTAAACAGTGAACTTTTTGAATAGAATTAAAACACTAATAGCAGTTTATAAAGTGATTTTTTTTAATCAAGAACAGTTTTCGTGATAATTTTTAGAATGATTCAAAGTTAGTCAGTTTGAAAAAACTTGCTTCACTAACATTTTATTAAGTTAAAAGTGAATAGGCAGGTGTACTACAAACACAACTACAAAGGATATAAATCAAACCAATTAGCTGTTATGTGTTTTCCTACTGATTACAAGACCACGGAAATAATCAATTTAAAAGATTAGTACTTAGCACTTTTTAGTGTAATATTTAGTTTTTCGTATAATTGTAAAGCGTACGCACCAAGCATAGCAGTAACATCTGAAGTATAACTGGGTCCATCGAGCCGGATATTTTCCTTTTGGCTCTGAATAGTAGCCACCCCATTTGGTGGAGTAGGTTCGGCAGGTGATTTTTTCATCCTTAAAGCTGCGCTCACTCCTAAACCGAAGTAGGCCCCGTATGTGTGAATACCGATAGAGCCGCCTATATCTGCGATCTGGGACCAAAGGCATTGCATTATTAGGTTGTTTTGCTCTAATATTAAGATTCACAATTGACAGACTGCAGTTTGTTAAATAAACCATTATATACGATATGATTCTTATTGTCAGGGATTTAATAGAGGTACATATAAAAATTAATCATGTAATACTAAGTATAACAATGTCTACAAAATCTTGAAAGTTGAAATATCCAAAAATATAAAACCGTTAGTCAATAAAATAATAAATCAGTTAGTATTCAGAGTTGTCACGATTCGCTGCGTGTAAAAATTTCGGCGCGTTCACATTGCTCGCTTTTGCTAGCCCCAGTAACCAATTTCATATATCCGGTCCTGGTTGTGGTGTCCAGGTTTCCGAGCTCGCTTCGCTTGCTCATGAACCCATTAGGCTATTTAATATTTTGTGCATTAGGTTTTTAGAATTTCGTATCTTAAAATTTCAGTATTTATTTGAACGTGCTATAATGCCTTCGGCAAATTTTCGATATTTTAAATATCAATTATTTTAGGCAGTCCTAAACGTATCTTCTGTCGTCCCTTTAGTAATAAATGAATACACATAAAGTTGTTATTGGCTAAGTCTACCAACAAAGCCGTATAACTTGTGGTCATGCGGTTTTAAAATCTCGCTAGTAGGTACCAGATAGTTTTTCAGTGTCTCTAGCATCATCTTACACAGCTGATCGGTTGGTCTAATACTTATGAGTAGTACCCAAATACTATCGATCGACGACATTGTGACAAGTGATGATTAGTAACAAGCAGTCCATTTGAGCAATACAAACCTTATAAATTTCTTCACTAATGTACAAGTTGACACAGCCAACTGCTGCTTCTACGACAGCTATGAACAGCAACTGTGTACCA
Source organism: Leucania comma (assembly GCA_958295575.1). Taxonomy (NCBI): domain Eukaryota; kingdom Metazoa; phylum Arthropoda; class Insecta; order Lepidoptera; family Noctuidae; genus Leucania; species Leucania comma. The sequence continues at coordinate 4,780,548 of OY282475.1, forward strand.
CTTGCGAGCCCCAGCAAAGCTCCAAACGTGATGAGGACGGTCGCTGACATTATATCAGCCTCTATTGATGAAACAGAAATAGTTGAGTGCAAAAATTAGATTATTAACATTGATCATTCATCATTATTAACAATTCTATGATATTAACACTGAATTGACTAAAAATAATATCAACTGTTCAGTACAATGTCTCCCAGGAGTAAGTACTCCTGTATCGACGTGTGAATGTGTGTAAACGCATCCACGATACGTTTCATAGACACGATGTGTTTCATAGACGCTTAATCAACATTATACGCTTGTAGTCCGCCTCCTAACAGCTTACAAACAAAACAATGAAACTGAAAATACAGCTGCAAAGACACGACGGCACGACGATTTCCAAATACGAAACAAAACACCGAGTGAAAGAAATCGACAGAAGGCGCGGGGGGCGGGAGGTTCCCCGCGCAACAAGTATAAACTTGTTTTTAGAAATCAAAATCGGAATCGAAAGTGCAAAATCAATCGGAAGTTTCGAACTTTCGGAATCAGAATCAGACGTTTGTAACATCTCTGATATAAAGTCACGTGCAGAACACACCCAGGCCCAGCAAAATATATGAGGCAGTTAATAATTTTTTTTCGTGATTTCATTGTTGGTCCTATAATAAAAGTTGATCATAACGATGAGAACTGCCAGTGTATTCATTTATTGTTTTATTGTCATCTCTACACTATATATCGATATCTAGCTCATTGAGTGGTTGGATTTTTTGTAGAATCATTGGGTTCTGAGTTCTGTTGCCTTAGTTTGTGTGAGGAGGTTGGTGACACATTGGGTACCGTAATTAGTCAATTAAGAATAGAAACTAGTGTTGCTCCCCAACCAATAATTCTACATAACCGTTTCCCACTTACATTAGGATCAGCTTCTAGTCAAACCTGATGCAGCTGGATATCAATATTTTACTTATCTAGTATCTTCAACCCAGCATTTGGATATCACAAGTGCTGCTCCCCAGTTGAATAATATTAAGGATTCATTGTTAGTAAGTTGTATCGAGAGTCCCAAGTCTCCCAACCTTCTATCTTGTTTATTACCAAAATATGTCAACTCAAGGCATACATCAATGTTGCTAATGAAAAAAAATAATTCCCCATGGTCATTGATTCCCTAATTTAAGCTGAAATGCATTGCTTGTAAGTTAAATTTTTATCTTCAAAATGTGTCAAATTAATAAGAAGTCTAGTTCAAGGTTTGTAATTAAAAGCATCATAATTATTTAACAAAGCGAATTTGTCATAAATAACGAGACACTAAGTAATACAGAATGTCTAGGTAGGTACATAGATATGAACTAAGTTCAGTGTGCTCAGTTCAGACTGAAGTCTGTACACAGCTTACAACCAAGCTCAATGTCCAGTTATAACATTCAGGCTAGTAAATTTGAGCAATAATCTTGTAAAATCCAAAAGGTCATGCTACTGAAAATCAACATGTACCTAATTCAATTTAGCTTGCGCCAAAAGAAAATCCTGTTATACACAAAATGGTAATTGAATTTAAAACAATATCAAAACATTTCGACGATGCTTTATAAGCTTTCTTTTATGAAAGAGAATAACAGAGGAAATTGAGCATTTAAAATTTAGCCTTTATTAAAATTGAAGAGAGGACCCCACGTTATTGTTAGATACAATAATAATTGTGATTTGTTCCAACGAATAAACTTTGAGGATTGAACGAAGAATGAAGTTTTAGAAAACAAATTGAGAGTTTACATTTTTGTTAAAATTGAACCTGTTCAAAGTTTTGTACCACAGTTTGTTTTTTTTATTATTTAGCTTTTACTTTCCCACAGCTGGTTAAAGGCTACCCCAAAGTCTTTCAGATATTCTTTTCTTGAGCCATCTTGAACCAGTCTTTATGGTAGACGTTTTGATCAATTTTGGTATAAAGTTTTAAAATTATTTTACATCCTTAAACGTATATAAATAATACATATTTATAATATTAAGTTAATAATCACTTACCCAACAACTGTTTCAGCGAGATTGATATTTTTCCGTCCTTCATATTGAAGAAACCTTGGCAGAGAAGGCTCCATTGTATGATCAAGGCAGCTAATAACAAATTATAACCAGTGGCACTGTAGCAGTATTTCTTCAAGAAGGTCATAAGGTAAGCAAAGCCGATGAATATCATAACATGTGTGCCTTCAAAACCTGAAACTATAAAAACGAGAATGTTATTAACTTGCAAATAAATCGGTTATAAGGTATATGGAATAGGTATCAGTAATCTGTAATCTGTTTAGGGTAGCTAAACACAGAGTGAAACGTCATATTTTTGTCTATAGGTATCTTGCAGCCAACCGTTTGCTATAGTTAGCTAGCTGCAAATGAACACAACAAGGCAAAATTGGAATGGTTAAATTGAATTGGAATTTGGAATGGGGTATATTTGGATCCTATGCGATGGGATTATTCAAAAGAATCATCGCGGCCATTAAAACCAAAGGGTGACAGAAGGAAAACTGGTGGTTTTTCTTTTTAGTCACTAATAGTCTGAAATTCTATCCCACTCTTCTCAAATCAGAAGAATTTATTTAAGAGGGTCCAACCGGAGTTACAGTTCCATACTAACACTCTTACGTCTTACGTGATTATGAGTTTATGTTATTGATATGATATTTTAAAATTTAGAGAAAGACGTGTAAACATAGATCTTGGTGATATTATCTAAGTTTCTATTGAAATCAAAACCTCAATTTGTGTTTGAAAGAAATAAAGAAAAATAATTTTGTTGGGCATAGAAACACACAATGCTGAAACTACATAATTATAGACACGTAAAATTCGTGACGTCTTAAACAAATCCTGTAAAGAGCTCTGAAAATCTTCGTTTTTGTGTAAAAAAAAATGATCGTTCATAATGTATTCATAGATTAAAAATATATATCTATAGAAACCTTGCACTTTTAATCAAAGTTTTGAATGAATGACAAACATTTTTCCAAGAACTTTTAGGTTTTTAAAAAAAACACGTATTACCTGGTAAAAGCGTTGTAAAATATTCGAATAAATCACAGAATTACAGAATGACAACAAACCGTTCAGGCGTTATCTCTTTTTTTCGCGGAGCCTCTTTATCAACCATTACGTCGGATAGAACAACAAGCTTTTAAACCAAGTTGACGTTGACGAATAGACGAGTGAGGAAGAGCCCTCTTAAGGCCCGGTTCTACTCATTTTGACCTTTTTTAAACCTATGGAAATCCACAAATATAAAAGAGAACACCATAGAAATTTAATTTATTAAAATTGATTATATGGCCAAGGGCTTGGCAAAAATGAAAACATGATATAAATTAGTTGGCTTGATAAAAAAACATCGCGAATCTGACCCTAATTTACGATTTCAAACGTATTTATCTACGAGATTACATTACGGAACTATTTGAAAGTTACAAAAAAAATAAAGCTTGTTATTTAAAAGCACTTAGCAAAAACAAAAATCTTGAATAGTTGTTGTTTTTTTTTATATAAAAATAAAACCGCTGTTTTTGGGCCGCGAAGACGACGTAATCCCGAGCAAAGTTCACACAAAAAAAAAACAGTAACTAGAACAGGCCCTGAATGCTTTTCTATTACAAAAAGTGTGTTGATTTCAATGGTTTGATTACTGTAACTCAGTAACCGACCATTTATCTTTTAAAATGTTTAATTGTGTTACTAAAGTTAAAAACCACACTGATTGAAGCCCTACAATATCATGACACTAAAAATCCGCATTTTAATTATTTTCAGTTTCAATTTAAAAAAAAATACACTCAATACTAAAAATCAAATGTTTAATAAACAAAATATACAAGTCTCACCTATTGAACTTTCCATTATTTATGGTTTTAAATGCTCCAAATATACCCATTACGAACTTCATCACGTACAAAGAGAACAATACATCGACCCCATATATCTCTTTTTTATCGCTTTATTTTTTTCCCAACAGTAATTGTTAGAATGTCAAATGAAAAATTGCAAATGAAATTACACAATTCATTGTTTTCACGCTTGAAATGGACCTCTGGAGGATAATGGGACTTAAAATGGGCATATATAACGTGAAATGGCCATGTTCTATTAATTATACTTATAGACTTTTTGGCCACGTATGAGAACGTCAACAAAATCAAATTTTTATAGTAAAGATGCGGAAAAATTTACAATAATTATAGCGTAGTTTGTAAAGTCTAAATCGAAGTCCCCGGGTAATAGGTCGGTAATCGCAAAAATATGTTTTTCGATTATCGACTTAATTACCGTACAATAAGTCGGTAAATCAAAAACCAAATTTTTGCCTTTACCGACTTATTACCCGGGGACGGTGCAATGCTAAATACCGAATATAAAAATATCACTCCAATATTATAAAGGAGAAAGTTTCTAAGTGTGTATTAAGAATTAACAAACATACAAATATATACCGTGAAATTTTAGTTTTAGTTTTCCCGCGGCAGAACGGCTTGCCATAAGGAGTACTTTCGAAGTATACAGTAAAAAAAAAAAAACTTTTTATAAGAAAAAATAACCGACTTCACTAAAAAAAAATACACTAAAAGGATCAAAACTAATTTTTATTTAACTATAATACTCAAATAAATATTAAAATTAATAGATATATTTAGAAATTAAGAATAATAAATATGTACAAACGGGTAGAAAGAGAACTTATTGGGCATCAAAAAAATTATCCACATCAATATCAATTGAAAAAGTGCCCAGAACGCTGTCAACATTGCTACGATGGCAATGTTGACAGAACAGCCCTCTGGTCACGCGAAGAGTCGACCAACTGTTTGCTGATATCACGAACAACTCGATGAGCGCTCGGACCCCATGGCCCTAATGTTTCAACCCCAAACAGCTCAAACATATAACTTTCGATGAGGTTATTACATTTACGCCGTTTGAGGTTTTCTGCACTTGCAGTAGCCGCCATGTTGCATCCCACACCAAAGGCCTACCCAACTTCCAGAGCACTATGGTCATCCCGTTTGAACCCTTTCCATCGCCACTTGCGAAGCCGTTAGGATCAAAATAACTTAAATTTCGGAAGTCGGTGTTAAATAAGAAACAAACAAAACCGAGAAATTTATACTGAAAGTTGTAAAATGTTGCAGACACTACAGATTCTTCACGCAGTGGTACAGAGATGAGTGAAATTAAAGAACTAAATTCTGCTTTTTTTAATTCATGATTCGTAAATTAAAAAATACTCTAAAAAATATCTTGTCTTGCTTACCCTACCTGATTCAATTTGACAGCTATGACATCACAATACTGACTGACTAGCCTGTTGGTCTAGTGTTTAGTGGCCCTGACTGCTATGCCGGAGGTCGTGGGTTCGATTCCCACCCAGGACAAATGTTTGTGTGATGAGCACGATCATTTGTTCTGTGTCTGGGTGTTATTTATCCATAATATGTATGTAATTAGAAATATATAAATTTGTTTATCAGTTGTCTAGTACTCATAACACAAGCTCTGCTTAGCTTGGGACTAGACGGTGTTGTGTGATAGTTGTGGAAATATTATATAACCCACACTATGGTCCACGGACATGCTAAACTTTATCTTCAACTTTGCTCGTATGGAAAGTGGATAAACAGAACCATTAAGTCCTTATGAAAGGCCTGATCTACCCGTACGCCAAGTTTCACACAATTATATATTACAACTATCACACAACGCTGTCTAGTCTAGACAGCGTTGTGATATAGTTGTGAAAAAAAAAATGCGCTAAATCGATCCAATTCTCACTAAAATCACATAGTACCTACATACAAGTATAATTCAATTACTAAGGAAAGTTATCTCATTTAGTGGCACTAAAAGAGATCCTGATTCATTAATAAGACTCATTAATTTTAAACGTTAAGATCCAATTATTCTTCTACTAATTGGAATGTCCCAAGTATCCTGGCATCGCGTAATAATTGAAGAGCGATAACAATACCAATATATATTTTTGTTTGCTATTCAATTTTGTAACTTTATGACCCGTTGGCAATTTGTTAAACCTAGTTAATGGTGTTTGTGTAATTGAATGTAATCGTTTATTTATTTTATTGGCTGTTATCGTGGTTTATTTAATTTTCAAATGTGATAACAGTTTAGGACTGTCAATAAATGAAAATAAATTTAATATTAATTTCGAAAAATCTTTGGTACTCTAAGTGCATTTTTAAACACTCAGATTTATTTCAGTTTTAATCCTGCTGCTGCTGAGAAGAAATCTGTATTCAAACATTTAGATTTATAAAAAAATGCTGTTTCTTTTCTAGTATCAGAACGTTCGGAACAGCTGTTTTTTTATCGGGTTCCGTACCTCAAAATGAAAAAACCGGAACCCTTACAGGACTACTTTGTTGTCCGTCTGTCTGTTGATCCGTCAAGACCTCTCGGGAACGCGTGGAGGTATCAAGCGAAAATGAAATTAAAACTTATACTCAGGTCTGCGGTCCCTTTAAGCGTTGAAAAAATGAAACTTGTAATTTAACTACTAAAAAACCATACGGCTGTCTATGTCGCCAAAAACGTACATTTCGATACTCTTAAGGGAATCAAAATTCATAGGGTACTTCCCGTTGACCTAGAACCCTAAAATTTGGCATGAAGCAAGGTCTTATAGCACAAGTATAGAAATAAATATGAAAACTGTATTGGTTAAATCACAAAAAAAAAACTTATTTTGATTCGGGAATTGAACTATTTACTGTTAGTTTGTCAGGAAATGGCTGCTTCTAAAACTATTCAATCCTGTGGTAGCTGGAAATAGTCTGTATGCAGTTGAGTTGAGAAACTGAATATATAACGGAAATGGAATGCCTTTTAACAAATGTCTATCCTGTACCCACAACATACTACCAGGAGCGATTCATTGCGAAAGTAACTCTGTCGGTTTGCTGGTTGTGTTTTTACGCTTATCAAAATTAAAATAGATTTTATTTCACATAGGCCTACATGGGCACTTATAAAACGTCAGAACCTATGGCTCGGTTCCAAATTGGTCGTTTCCTATGCAAAAGAACCGGCAAGAACTTTAAAAAAAATGTAGTGACTTCTACGACGCAATATAGGAACTAAACTTCGAAATTCTGCATCGTGGCATTAGAGTTCTCCGCGCAATTAGAACATGGATGGCGAGCAATGGGTAGCTCGTCGTCGTCGTCGTCGCCACTGTGCTGAACACCCGGAGGACGTGGCGGAGCATACTGTAGAGGTGTGCCCCTCCTGGGCGGAGCATCGCCGTGTCCTCGTGGGGGCGATCGGCGGCAGCGATCTCTCTCGCTGGGGCTTGGTTCAGGCCATAGTCCGGAGTGAAGAGGGATGGCAGGCGTTCGCTTCCTTCTGCGAAGCAGTAATGCTAGCAAAGGAGGAGGCCGATCGCATCAGGCATAGGCAGCGGGGCGCTCGCCCCAGCCGCCGCCGGGATTCCGATCCCGATTTCCGGCCACCGTAGGCGCGGGCTTGCGGATGGCGTGGCATGGTAGCACGCTGTCCGATCGTCCGATAATCGAACCGAGCCCAAGTCGTCGACGGCGCGTACTGTTCCCGCGCGCCTCAAGGAACTGTCACCAAACCGTAGAGGCCCAGCCTGCTAGCTGCAGGCAGGCAGGGTCGAAGCCTACTGGGGTCATGGGTCAGCTTCCGAAAGGAATACCCGGCCTCGGCACGATAGGCAACGAAGGAACGGGGTAGGTTTTTGGTCAGTAAGAGTCTTACACTACTTCCCACTCCGCCCAAGGACGGGATTTGTCATTGGATGATTTTACCTAACATAAAAAAAATCCCGGAAGTACGTAGGAGTAAAGCTGCTGACAAAAGCTAGACCCTTATAAAAGAAAATATGAAAATATTCCATTTCAGCCTTTTCTGCGCATTTACATAAAGATATGAAAAAGTTATAACGAAGTTGGTGTTAGCTTTGAATCACTTTTATTATTTGTGTGAGAGACGACAAAGATATATCAGATTCCAACACACGTTCATTTCATAGGTTTTGTCTTACCACACGTACGGAAATATTTGATCAGGATCACATAGTAGTAAATTAGGTATTCGATATTGAAGAAGAAACAAGACTAGAACTACTTTTTGTGGACGAAAATTCATGAAATATCTTCCCCCGCTTTGAAGAAGCCAGGAGTGGCAGGGCTTCGGTGACTCTCTCAAATACTCCCACAGCCTTAACAGGTGGCAAGAACTACAGCGATTCAAATTATATAAGATAATAGAAAACTTTTCCTGGCTGTATTCCCGAAACACTCTTAACAGTAAGGCACAGTTCAAAAGATAAAACAAGAAAGAGATTTGAACTTAAACTTCTGTGCAACTTAAATGGCACCTCAGAGAATACCGTTTAAGGGCTCAGTCTCATTGCTGTAGATTAGCGGATAGCGAGTAGAGCGAGAATCAGGAATGAAGAGATCCGTAGGAGAAGCTAAGTTAGCATCATGTATCGATGAATGAGAAAAACACCTAAAAAGGCACCTTTTAAAAGGTTGTAAAATTTTCAAAAAAAAAAATTTGTTTATTTAGTTAATTCTGCAAATAGAAAAGGTCAATTTAGATGTTATAAGAGACTTGATCAATTTTTTTCGAAATTATAGATAGGTTTACAAATATCTCGCGGTAAAACTGTTGGCACATCTATTTAGGTTCTTAATTTTTTTTTGTGTATTCAGTGCGGTGTATTTTCAGAAATTTCGAAAACTGTAAGAGGTATTTATTAAGGACTTTCCCCTTAAGAGGCAGTTGGCTAGCCACATTGTAAGTCTCACTATGAAAGTTTGAGATAGGCTGCGTTGCAAGGCCTCTCACAAGGTAAACCGATAACCTGGTAAGGGTCTTAAGGCATTCTAAATAAAGATATTAAAGGGATTTTAATATCTTTATTTAGTATGCCCTTTTTTTCGTCTTTACTTTATTTTATTGACATTGTTCTCACATAATAGCAGCGACAAGAAACATGTAACAGAGATATTTGTTATACATAAAATGATTGAAAAGAGTGTCCATGGAGTTTCTTGCACATTCTTCTCCATAGAGATCTACGCTTTGGAATGTGCAATTAGCATCATTTTTATTCTGACAGACTGACACCTTGACCTTTCAAAAGTGCCTGTAAATGGTTTATTTGAAATAAATGCTTTTGAATCTTTGAATCTTTGGTCCAAAAATCCGATAGATGTGACACTCACAGGACCAGTCATTGTGATGACGCTTGAGGGAGGCATAGAGGCTCGAGTGAAATGATAAGTAACAAAATTAAAAAAGTTAAGACATAAAAAAAACACAACCAATGTATGGAACCCTTTCGTATACGAGCCCGCTTCACAGTATATTGGTTTTTTCTACCTACTTACGTTAGCATATTTTTGTACAATGACAAAAATCCCTCTTTTGTTACGAGAACAATAATCCCTTATTATTCGATAGTATACAATGTAATTCTATCAAGCAGTCAGTATTACACAGGAACGATAATAAATGATGTCAGTGATCGATACAAATACCTATTGATTTATTAATATCAGGTAACTAGCAACCCAGCCCAGCTTCACATGAAATTTAGAAATCCCTCTCACAAATACTCCGTCATAAAAATGTACAGTACGGCCGTTCTAACTGGCGAGTTACTTTACGGTTGCAGTACAGTTATATTATTCCGGTTTATAATCGTATTTAAAAAAAAAGTATTCAGTAATTTTATTTTGTTGACTTCGTATGGTTCCCTATAAAGTCTTGGGCCCACTAAGTCTCATAGCCCACCCAATGGAGACATGTAAATATGTTTTATAACCATACTTCTTCTTTCTTTGTTTTTTTTTTCTATAATATGAAAGTAACTTTTAAAGATCTGTAAATGACAACCGTGACCAATGGCTTAGCAGCACAATAACCGGACAAATGGTCATTTGGCACAACTGGCTGATGCAGTATAAACCGGTTTCTCTCTATATGCGATGAGCGGCCAGTTGTCACGCACACACGCACAATCAGCTTATAATATATATGGGGTACTTCCCGTTGACCTAGAATCCTGAAATTAAACATGAAGCAAGGTCTTATAGCCCAAGTATAGGAAAAAATCTGAAAACTGTAAATTTGTAGTTACGTCACCAAAAAAAACTTTTTTGCGATTCGGAAATAAATTTGTACGGAACCCTCAGTGCACGAGTCCAACTCGCACTTGCCCGTTTTTTTAAGGTGGGAAGTCATTAAACAACTTCTCTAAAGCATCTCACATTTTTACTGATTAAAACCCGCCTGGATACTTCAGTTGTTCTTTGCGTTCTAGAGCCATGGTGAGTACATTTTGGACTTTTTGACCGACTTCAAAAGAAGGAGGTGGTTTTGATTATAGAAAATAATGACATGCACTATAAATGATATTTATTTTGCAAATAGGTTTGGCATCCCTAAGGGGATAACACGGGAGTCCAAAATTTGTATGGAGAAAACTACTTTCACGCGGTTAAAGCCGTTGGAAACAGCTATGTAGTTAAACGTAATAATATGATCGAAATTTTTAATTAATTCCTTATTGAATCATTGTTATTATGAAACATTTAATTACATTAAGGTAATGGGTTTTTTGCACATAAACACTGTTTTCAGAAGAAATTATTACATTTGAATCGCCATGTTGAGAGTTGAATAATTCAAATATAATAATTATAATATCTGTTCCCCGTTGGATTGGTGCTAAATATTTAATTGTTTCAGTTGCAAGCTGCTTATTGCAAATTATACATTTTTTTATTGAGTTCAACGGAATATTAAATCGTATAATTATATTATTATAGTTTGGCAGCAGTTTTTAGCTTCCGATTTTTTTTTTTGTAGTTTTGGCTAGTTGGATTATGTGTGATGTGTGGTAGAAAAGGGAATCAGTGATAGCGTGCCGGTTAACAAGACAAAATGAAAGAAAAAAACTTGAAAAGGGACTAGATTCTTCCAAATCTAGTCCTTTTCAGCAACCTTAAGGATACTTTAGCCCATCTTTCTTCCATAATATGAATAAAATAACGCAGTAATCATAAAACCAAAAAATCGATTTGTATACTATAATTCTCTAAACCTAATGTGCGTCGAAACTTCCGTAGTATAAAACTATTTACTTATTTATTTGGGTACTAATTTTATATCGTTATCTAGGCGTAAATGAATAACTTATGTAGTATGTACTACTGCAGTCATTTCTGCCTGATTACTCAAAAAAATATTCGCTTGAATCCTGCGGCGCGGCGCCAAACCAAACTCTTTGCAGTTTTCGTTTCGAGTGCAAGCAAAAATTAACTTAGCGGTGGTCAGGCGGAAATATCTTTGATAGTACATGACAAAATAGTTTCCATAAAGAAATCGATTACCTGTTCAAATATTCAAATAGGTCATTTTATTTTGAACACATAAATTCAGAAAGTTTTTCACATTATCTAGACGCTTAAATTTTACAAGCTCTTTTCGTTATAAACGATCGTAAATTTTACGGGTGTGTGTATTCGTGTGTGCTCTAGCTTGTTATTGCTCATCAAAGCATTTTTAACTATCGCACATGATGTTGAATAAGATAGCGTGCATTTTAATGTCGCACTTGGCACTTGTGTAACCTTAAAGATAGGTCATGGGTGTACACACAAGCCGAGTTCGAGCTGAGCACAAGCCGAGCTATTCTTAATCTTTAAGTCAAGAGTGAATAGGTTTCTTCTAGGTAAGCGCGCTCCATCGTCGACCGTATCGTCGCTTTCCATCAGGTGAGATAACGGTCAAGCACGAACATATCAATAATAAAAAATAAAAAAAACTCGCGGTGCCTAGTGTGGACATACAATGAGTCTCTAATGTTCACTGTCCTCGAACATGATGCGAAACCTTTCGTGTTCGTCTAAAAGCCAACAATAGGTGGAAGACAGTCCAGCACGAACCAAGTGCTCGAAGCGCGCTAATTCGAAGCGTATTATTCTGTGATTTCTCGTGCCGGATCTTGGTACAGGCCATGGTCCGAAGCGAGAAGGAGAAGCAGGCGGTCGCCTCCTTCAGCGAAGTAGTAATACTAGTAAAGAAGAAGGCTGCACGCGTGAGGCAACGGCTCTCACTCCCCAGCCGCTGCCGGGATACCCATGCCGATTTCCGGCCACTACAGGCACGGGCTTGCGGACGGCGAGCAATGGGTCGCTCGCCGTCTGATCGTCCGGTAACCGTCTGGACCGGGCTCAAGTCGTCGACAGCGCGTATTATTCCACGCGCACCTCAAAGAGATACCAGCAAACCGTAGGGGCCCAGCAGGGTTGAAGCTTACCGGGGTGGGGTTAAAGTGAAACTGAACCGCGGGGCCCTGGAACGAAGGCAAAGAAAAAACAGGAGTGTTTTTTTAGTCAGTAAAAATCTGACACTATCCTCCGCGTCGCCCAAGGGCGGGAGATGTCATTGGATGATTTCGATTTCCCACCTAAAAAAAACCACACTACACGAATTTGTGCACGACTCGTGCTCCACTCATGTTCGGCCCCTCTAGTGGTTTAATAAATAGGTAACAAAAAAGAAAGACACATAAACTTTCGCATTTTTTTAATTAAGCTGCGAATTAATTAAAATATCATCGAAGCGGATAACACGACAACTCAAACAAGCAATCCAGTTTATTGAATTGCACTAAGAACGAGCACCGACACGTTTATTGATAACCGGTCCTGAACTCAATCCGGGTCAATGGGGATTGCTTACGTCACGGCAACGGATATATCTGTTTACCCGGGTTTTAATGGAAACATGGTCGGGTTTAACTACTTAGAGAAGAAAGTGTCATTATCGGTTTTTTAATTAAAAGGGGAAAGGCCTGTTCTAATTCTGAGAATAAACGAGTGACGGTTGTTTGCTGTGTTTTGATGAGTATAGAAGAATCTAGGATTAAAATTAATTATTTTCTGGCACGTAGGTGCGTGCGGACATGCTGACAACGAGCAACAAGTAGCTCGCTGTCCGGTTGTACAATAACAATCCAGACCGAGCCGGAGTCGTCAAAGGCACGTTGTGAAAAATAAGTATTTAAATTCAAAAGAATGAACGTTTTAGATACTAAGTTTTGAAGGCCAGTGTAGAAAATACGAGTATCCATCCGAATTTCCTTACAACTTTTTCTTTCGTAGTTCAATCAATGAATTCTAAAAATAGCTCCAATAGGTATCTAATTAATCATGAATTTGTAAAAATACTGGTTCTTTAACCTCTTAACAACTACAAGAGATGAAGAAAAAAGAAAAATAATATTATCCTATAAGTAAATAGACAGCCTCCTACCACGAGTCAATAAATCCACGATCATTGACCTACAGCAATCAAACCTTATAAAATTATGTTCCTGCGTGTGGAAAGGCTGATGGTTTATGTGATACATTAATAGATTATTGAAATTGAAAGGTCATTGGATTCTCCTGGAGTACCGAGGTCATTTGAAAGGTCAGCCCCCCTAGCCAAGTTATGATCGTTTCGTTAAACGTGAACGCTTGCAGTTGGCCACGCCCCCAATTCCTTGGTTCTGACCACGCGACTTAGTGTTGAACTGACATCAGAATAAAGGAATTGAAAGCGTGGAAAACACCATGCGTTCACGCGTGACCACGTGACTGAGCGTTAGGATGACGTCAGAACAAAGGAATTGGGGGCGTGGCCAACTCCAAGCGTTCACCCGTAAAGAAACGATTGTAGCTTAACTAGGCGGGCAGGACAGTCACGGAAGGTCCGGTTTCTGCAAAGATCTCACCGTTGAAACTTTATTTCAACAGGGATACTTTTATTATTCTATCAGAAGTGATGACCAGAGTTCTACTGATGTTAATTGTTGCCGCCACAAGAGACGTGGGATGAGTAACTCGCCGTCGAATAAGGATCAAACCAAACCACGTACAAGCTGAATATATTTCGCTAGTAATACGATAAGTTTCTTCGTCACTGGTGTCCCAGAGAGATACAGGGTTAGATTAAATCAAAATACAGCAGAATATAGGTGACTAACCTCTAGCGCGTGGACCGCTGAAATTGTGCCTATAAGGCACGATTTCACATCGATCGCGACACACATTTGGCGGCCAACGCTATTTCGCTCACACGACAGCGTCGGCTCTTATCTCTGTCCTTGTTTAACAGTGACTTCAGGTTTGCGTCTGTGATGACACTGATCATAGATGTGCGAGTTTCAAGTCCAGGTTTTCTGATTGCGATGTTGGCGCGTAACAAATCTTCTCTTATAATATATTAATGGATACAGGTGTGATTTAAAACTGGTGTTATTCAAACCCATATCGTTTACTAGAAATCAGAGGATACTTAAGTGTCTTAACAGCTTTCCAGTTACTCTATGACGGAGTCAGGTAAACGGCACTAAAGAATTCAGTAGCCAGCAAATTATGACAAATGGCTGCTCTTTAAGCCCTGACCTTTTGTAAACCAATTTAATCGATTCTAACAACTTTTGTGTCTTCTGGAGTAGTTTTATATTAATGTATTTTAAAGTTTCTTCAGGCAGCTGGAATGGAGAGGCAACGCGTCGCCTTTTCAAATCATACAGACTTTTCTGGTTAAATCCCCCCTGTGTCCCTACAGTTGCTTTTTAGTTTTATCCTACCCTAGGGGTTTTTTTTATCGTAGGTAAAATCATCCAATTACAAATCCCGCCCTTGGGTGGGGCGGGAAATAGTGTCAGACTTTTACTGACTAAAAACCTACCCTTCCATTCATTGCCTTTGTCCCGGGGCCCGTGATGACATTCTCACATAACCTTTGGCCCCAGTAGGCTTCGGCCCTGCTGGACCCCTACAGTTTGCTGACAACTCCTTGAGGCGCGCGGGAACAGTGTGCGCCGTAGACGACCTAAGCTCAGACCGGTCTGTTACCGGACGGACGGACAGCGAGCTACCCATTGCCCACCGTCCGTGAGCCCGCGCCTACGGTGGCCGGAAATCGGGATCGGAATCCCGGCGGCGGCGGCGGCGTGTGCGCCTTTGTCTAATGCGGTTGGTCTCCTCCTTTGCTAGCATTACTGCTTCGCAAAAGGGGGGTAGATATTTCTTTTTCCACAACGTCATCTAGTCCCAAACAAAGCAGAGCTTGTACTATGAGTAATAGACAACTGATAAACATACATATTTCTAAACACATACAGATTATAGAAGAATAACACCCAGACACAGAACAAATGATCGTGCTTATCACACAAACATTTATCTTGGGTGGGAACCCACGACCTCCGGCATAGCAGTCAGGAGCTGAGAGGATAGAATGGAAGAAAAAAACGTGTTACAACACCAAGAAATATGTGACAAGAGCAATAAGCTTATTGCTTAGTCCAATGTGACAAGTAAATAACTGCAGCTTAAGGCTTAGTCCAATGTGACAAGAGCAGAAAGATGATGATGTCTTCTTAGACATCATCATCTTTCTGCTCTTGTCACATATTTCTTGGTGTTGTAACACGTTTTTTTCTTCCATTCTATCCTCTCAGCAGGCACCCTATCATTGACTCCCTTTTCTTTCATATCCCTCCTCACACAATCCATCTACCTTTTCTTTGGCCTACGTCTCCCTGTCTATCCATCCCCATGTACATTCATAACTCTTTTAGTACCATGTGTTTAATCCCTCCTCTTCATATGACCATAACAAGATAAACGATTCTCTTTCAACTTTTCAGTTGCTGGCACCACTTTCGAACATTCTCTAATGTGCTCATTTTTCACTTTATCCATTATCTTCACTCCAAACATCCATCTCAACATTATCGTCTGGGCTACATGCAATCGTAAAATTTATCAATAATGTTATGAGGCTTCCATTAACATGTATCTGAAAATTAGAAGTAAAACCACTTATAAAGTCCCGCAAACCTATTGAAAAGGAAGGATTCTTCGGCTAGGGAGGAAGTGTGTCTGGTCCAGGCTCGATGGCAAATTTTGAGCTGTTGTATATGTTCTAATCACTCGGAAAACTTTACCGCGATGCAAGATTTTGAATGTTTAGTTCTTATATGGCGTCATATATGTCACTACAAATTGAACAAGTAGAGGTATGCCCCGCTTGGACAAAGCACCGCTGTATCCTCGTGGGGGCGATCGGCGGCAAGATCTCTCGCGTCGGGCCTTGGTACAGTCCATGGTTCGAAGCGAGGAGGAGTGACAGGCAGTCGCTTCCTTCTGCGAAGCAGTAATGCTACTAACGGAGGAGGCCGCCCCCGTGAGGCAACGGCCCTTACACCCCAGCCGCAGGGATTCCGATCCTGATTTCCGGCCACCGCAGGCGCAGACTTGCGGTCGGCGAGCAATGGGTAACTTGCCGCCCGACCGCCTAGTAACCGTCCGGACCGGGCCCTAGTCGTCGATGGCGCGTATTGTTCCTCGCGCGCCTCAAGGAATGTTAGCAAACCGTAGGGGCCCAGCCGGGTCGATCCAGAAGTGAGCCTTAGAACGAAGGCAAACAAAGAACAGGAGTGGGTTTTTATTCAGTAAAAATGTGACACTATCTCATTTCATTGGATGAGGATGTCATTGGATTTACTTTCCAATAAAAAAAAAAACAAGATGTCACTAAAAATGCAATCAGGCTCGACTAAGGACTGATCTCGGCAAGGAATACATATCCTTTGAAAACCAGCCCGTGCAGCTGTAAAAACTTAGCTGCGATTTCTTCCAAAGAAAAAAGAAAAAAGTTGTTTATGCCCTTATAGTATTATTAGCTTTCTGACCAGTAATGGACTTTTGAAACAGCATAAGTAACTTTTTCATTCAATTGATTAGAGCCATACTGGCATACAATAAAGTGTTCAACTTTTTTACTTTTAATTAGATGTATATACTTAAGTAGGTCAGAAAGTGCTACATTAGTATGCCCATTCTACGCCATTTACTGTTTGTTACGGCATAAACGGCCGTATCTTTTTTCTCGTTAACTTAAAAGTTTAATTTTTTCACAGCTTCAAGGGACTGACCTAAGTATATGGTTTTAATTTCAACTGGATACCTCCACGTGTTCCCAAGATAAAGGGTCTTGACAGACAGACAAAAAAGTGATCCCTTTTAAGATCACTTTCTTGTCTGTCTGTCTGTTCCATTTTTCCTTTTGAGGTACCGAACCCCTAATAACAACAACAGATATGTACTACTAACCCATCTACAAGCTTGAATAACAAAGAATTTATAAGTAGATTCTTTTCCGTTAACCGTCACAACTCACACTTGACATACAAACACAATCGTAATGATTCTATAATTGTTCAATGATTACAAGACGATATGTCTATATCAATTCAATGAGAAATCGGTCTACACTTCAGTCGATAAAGCAGTATCAATGAATACGCCATATTTGAATAAACTTGTACAAGCTACATTGTTGTAAATTCATTACACACTATTGTCTTGATTTCCTTCTTCTTCTTCCTGCCCTTGCCCCATGTTACTTGGGGTCAGCACAACACGTTTTTTTCTTCCACTCTATCCTGTCAGCCGTCACACTATCACTAACTTCCTTTTCTTCCATATAACTCCTCACACAATCCATCCATCTCTTCTTCTTCTAATATACTCATTTCTCACTTTATCCATTTTCTTCACACCACACATCCATCTCAACATTCTCATCTCCGCTACATGCAGTCTTTTTTTATCCATCTTTTTCACAGCCCAACATTCTGATCCATACAGTATGACAGTATTGTCTTGATTTCCTATGCTAGGAAAATCGAAATCATTTACTTGCCAACTAGGTAGTACTTTGCCAATGACTTCGTTTGCGCGAATGTTTCTATAAATATGTACCTACAATATGGCCGACGGATCTTCACAAGTCTGAAGTTAGGCTCTGCGAAATTTAGCGCTTGTTTACTAGTAAAAAAGTAAATGCGAATAACTGTAAAGCGTCTATTACACCACTCGATATTCCGCACAAATTACACAGACTGTCTTAAATTTTACTTCCGGGTAAGACAGTCTGACCCTTATTACACTACGCGACGTCGACAAAAACGGTTGGTATATCGAGTGGTGTAATAGATCCTTCAGCCTCATCATGATCCGTCGGCCGTACCGGACGTAAAAAGACTTTTTTTTTTATTTTACTTTCATAGTCAATTTCAAAACTTTAAAAAAATTAATAAACAAAAAATACAAGTCAATAAGCAAAGAAACTTAACAAAATAGTTAGGTATTGAAAAAAAATATGATTTAGTTTACTCAGAAAATTGAAATCAAAACCATATCAAATTATTAAGAAATTAGGGGTACATGAAATGATAATTTTGGTTTAACTTATGAACTGTAAATATTTCGAATTTAAGATAAAGATAATTCAACTCCGTAAAGGTTATGTAGTCACTGTATTAAGAGACCTTCTAAATGAGACATAGAATTTATAATAAGAATCTTCTCATATGTCGTGAGTTCAATTTGTGGTACATTCCTCGGTAGTTGGAAAGATAGGGGTGTCCCTAGGTAATAACTTGTTTAGAGTGCGTACGTAACTAAGTTTAGTTTTTCAATGTATCTTGATTAACATAAATAGTATTTAATACCCTATAATAATTATAATCTTAGAATATAATAAATATACTAGTAATGGACCCCTCGCCCGCGAGGAGGTATTATTACTACGTAACTGCGCGTTTATTAGAAAATCACATAAACAAAAAATTTAAAAAATACTTTTTCTGTATTTTTCTAAAAATTAAGATATTTTTTTTTTTCGTTGGTTAATCATTCTATGAAAACGCCCGCCCTTGTGTGGAGCGGGAGATAATGTCAGACTTTTACTGACTAAAAACCCATCCCGTTACTGCATTGCCTTGGTTTCAGGGCCCTCGGGAAAAACGAAGATATAGAAACCATTCTCGGCCGAATAAATTACTTACACACGTGTGTACAGTACGACAATTAGTGTTTTTTTAATGTTAGTTGTGCAATCGGCGTTCGAAGGCTAGGGAATAGAATTAGGCAACTCAACTGCCAAACTAAAAGTGTAACTGGGCAGGGCACATCTGCCGCATTTTGAAACGAAATTCTACTACTCCTACCTAAAAAAATTGTCAGTGGTGGAAGTGAATAATAGGAAAAAAGATCGCCCGGATCGGTGCCAATAAAAAAGTACCCATCTATCACATTGCTAGAAAAGCAAATGAGATTATGACAAAATTCTATTACTTTGATATTTTATGGAGATCTTGGAACCCAGCACGTGGAATGTTAGATGCATAGACAAAAGAGAACACAGATTTTTAATCAATTTTGATTGCTCAGATGCGCCGTCGACGACTCGGATTCGGTCCGGACGGTTACCAAACGGCCGGATGGCGAGCTACCCATTGCTCGCCGTCCGCAAGCCCGTACCTGCTTTGGATGGTAGTGGAGGTTCATGGTTGCGGCGGTTGAGGTGTGAGAATGTCCGTTCCCTCTTGCGTGCGGCCGTCTCCTTCGCTGACATTAGTGATTCGCACTCCAGACCCCACTCCAGGCCTGAACCAGGGCCCGTTTCGGTTTCATTGTATATTATTACGTAAAATAGAAAAAAATTATTTCCAGTAATCTGAAAAAATTGTTTTTTTCTGTGCTTACATTAGCACTGCACTTATAATAGTACATTATGATACAAATGTATAATGTAGGTGTTTACCGTCGAGGCAGTATTAAGATCCGAGCCGTGGCGATGGTCTTAAGAGAGCCAAGAACGGTAACGATACATTACTCACGTGTATCATACGACGTTTTTCAATACACTTAAAATAATTTAGCTTACTATTATTACAACAGCAAAACTAGTATTTTTTTTTTTCATAATATGGCGGTAAACAATTAAATCTGTTTTCATATGCGCACATCAAATTTTTTTTTAATTAATCCATTGCTGAAGGCTATCTATATAGTCTTTCGATCAAATTGCCTAGTCGTTGTTTGATTTCTTTTTTTTTTACAATAGTGCGATTTTTAATGACAATAGAATACGGATGTAACATTTTCTAATGTTTTTGTAGTATTTGATTTTATTTAATTAGTAGTAACAATTAATGCAGTTATTAGTAGTATTAATTAATATAGTCAATGAACTTCACTCAAAAATCATACCAAAAATAGCGCGCATCTTAAAATGGCGGCCATACAACACAAAGAAAAAACAATTTTTATTTGAACGAACGATCTACATATTAAATATTTTGTTATTAAATAAATCGTTTTTACAAGTTAAAATGACCGAAATTGCATGAATTAAGTAATTAATACACTAATTTATACTATTGAACGAACGCAATAACCATATCGACGGTCCCTACCATCGACCTATATTCTTGCGATAGACAAGCACGTTCATATAAACTATTTGTCAAAATACTGAAAAGTTCAAACAATAAATCGCTGCAGCGCTAGATTGCCATTATATCGTCTAACAAAACTTTTAAAACTTACAGCGCTAAGACAGCTTAAAGAGGATGCTTTTTCGCGACCAAAAGGTCTAAAGCGCCATGCATTTCCTAGTACTTACGCGTTTCGTTCAACTTAGTGTGATGACATGTCATCTTTATAGATTTTTATATCGCAGAAGTGACACAGTTTCTTGCCTACAATACTTCATTACAATAATATTCTATTTCAAAATGTAATTATATTTTATGTAAAAACGAGATCTCAATAACAGTAAAACAAATAAATAAATCAGTAATCACTAATAAGACTACAAATTCAAATGAACCTAATTCAAATTTAATATTAACCTGCACGTAATATGGTACGTAAATTACCTAAGTGCTAACGAATGACAGCATGCTTAACAACAAAACTTACCGATGAAAACTGATACCTCATGATTTGCTGACATTTCGTCGTAAATTATTTAAAAAAAAAAAACATTGTTATTAATTATACAAAAAAAGAAAGAGCGTTAAATAAAATATTTAAAAATTTCAAACAGTATAAAAGACCGTGCGAAGTCAGTATTTCGTAAACTAGCTGTAGGTAAAAACCTAATTCAGCTTTTTGTGGGAGGGAACATCTGCATGTTTTAGTCTATGATTGTAAAATGGGGAAGAGTTTAAATAAAATAATATCTTCTCTAACGTACTATTACGATAGTAGAAGCTATTACATTGCTTGAACAACCAATGGTTTTACTTACTTGACTACAAAATTATTATATATGTCCAAGTTCACATAAATTTGTATTTATAAGCGTCGCGCTGACACTGCATGAACGTCAAAACTGCACTAATGCCATCAATGTAAAAGTGTTCGGCCTGCAGGTCAATTAAGTGAAGTAAAGTGACTGTACGGCACGCCTCATCTAGTGCGTAGTACATATATATCAATGGTCCCTACGTATATAAAGACATGTCGAAAATGGCATTTTTTTTTTATTGTATCATTGGCTTTAGATTATCTATGCGCACATACTGACATGCGATTTTTTTTTAAATTTGGTTTATTTACCTTGTTTTACAAATCGTATAAGAGAACAAGTATTATAAATACAACGAATAAGTGTCGTAGATGCGGACATCTGTACATATCTTTTTGTACGGTGTTTAAAAATACGCGCCGCTCGGTGCGAACGCGGTCTTGTCAGACATGTCCGCTTATACTATGACTTAGTAATTGCAACAATTTTTTTTCACAAATAACAATAATAAATTGTAGGCTTCTTTCAAATATGATTTCCTAAATAATTGTTACAAAGAAAACAACTTCTTATTGTTATCAAAGTAAATGAAGTTATGTCCTACATGTTTGTTTTTACGTGTAACTCTTAATATTTTTTTGGACTTGTTATTATTTACGGTTAGTTACTATATAACATTAAACATTTTTTTACTTACAATAAACATTTTTTTAGATAAGAGATTTATGTTCCTCGGTGTAAATGATTATAGTTTGATTTTTTTTTTTACTCACGTCGTGTTTATACCGAAAATAGTAAATTTTAATGGATCTTGAGGAAGTTTCTAACGACGAAAATCAATCAGCTAATATATTATCGAAAATTGACTTAAATTATATAATTGACACCTATTTGTGAAAATGAAACACCACGACAAGTACCTGAAAATGATAATGAAGAATCTTTGATTACAACACCAATGCAGGACCTTTGGGGACACCGTAAGTGAGTTTAAATATTTGAGTGAGAGTTGCGCTATTCTTTAAGATCAAGCCCGTTAGGTTCCAGCGAAATTGCCTCGTTGGATGGCAATGCTGATTCGTTGACCGAAGTAAAGCCCAGACCAGTTTTCTGATACCACGCACAACTCGATGAGAGCTCGGACCACATGGCCCTAGTGTTTCAACCCCAAACGGTTCAAACATAACTTCCGATATATATTATAATTACGCCTTTTGAAGTTTTCTGCATTTGCAGCAGCCGCCCCAGCGCTGCCGCCGTACTCAGAAGATGAGATGGCGCAAGGGTGTCGACACATGTTGCATCCCACACCAAAGGCCTACTCAACGCTTCAATTGCAAGATAGGCCATGGTGTCCGAGGCGGTCGACTGCTTCAGCGCATTGACACCGGTGTGGAGCTCCGCTATGAGCAGCCAGTCGCATTCCGTACCAACCTGCAGAGCGGCTCATCCCACAGTTTCTGGGAAGATGGATTCTCGGGCAACGCCTGATCCGGTCAAGACATTTTCCAGGCGTTCACGGCATCGGCTAAGCACGGCAACTCACAGCTAACCAGTGATGGAGTCAAAATTCTATTGGTCAACTGTTGAGTACTGTGGACCAAAGACAGGAACGCCAGTAGGCTTACCTAGATACCGAGATGCGGATACCGAGCCCACCCGAATGGGTGGCTTGATGCTCGATCATCTAGGGTCACATTTAATATGGAAGTTAGAGTATACCAAATGGTCTGACCAATTTTGTCCAAGAGATGTGGCTACTTTCATAAAGGGGAAGAGCGGAGAAAATACATGAAAGGTGCAAAACAACAATACCGTCTTAGGGTGAAAGCCGAATGTAGGTTAATTTTGGAAAGTCTTACCGAAATGTTGTTAAAACGTTCAATTTTGTCGTCAACAAATAAAGAAAAACTGTCTTCCAAAATTGGAGAACCAAGGAGGTGCAGTACTGTGATTTTTAACGTTTAGTTCCTACTTCAGTGTGACTATACCTAGTAAAAATCTTCATAGCATTTAAATAATAGGTAAGTAACCTATTATTTAGATGCTAAGAAGATTTTTTTTTAATAATAAATAATGTTGAATTTATAAACCTTATTTAATTAATAAAACACAAGCCTGATCTTTTTATTTAAAGACATGTCTTTGTTTACATTACAAGAACTATAGTCCTACCCCGAAAGACTATAACCACGTATAAAGTGATATGTCTTCAATGAAGTACTTTTTATATCCATGGGTTACGATTTTAGGATGTTTAACGTATTGATTTAAAAACAGTAACATAATCCTACATTTTCATAAAACATTTTATTTAAAATCTATATCAGTCACTGTTTTTTTGTTTCCTGCGTATAAAAAGGTATCATAAACATGACTGACACACTTCTATTTTATTATCGGCGTAGAAACGGTCATCTATCAGTTTTTCCAAGAAAACGTAAAAAAATTAAATATATGTAAATAGCATTATAAAGCTCGTAAAACTATTAAAATATTGTAGAAAGAAAATATTTATTATTGATCATAGAATTATTTCTAGGGCATGTTGAACACAAATTTCGCTCTCCTGTAAACCTCGGTTTTTGACTTGTCCTTTTGTACGTAGGGACCGTCGATATATGTTTTTTTTTTCGTATTCAAAATTTGATTTGCGAACAGAAAGGTTGAACAAAATGGTAAAGGTCTAGCTACATTACAGCACTAGTGCGTGATGGTAATCAAAATTTCAGAGTTTGGTAACAGGTGCCATTATATACCTAAGTGTAGTGCAATAGGAGCCATTTTCTGAGCAAGTGTATCGAAAATTAAATTCCATCACTTTAATTTATTACATAAAATTAAATTACATTTATAGTAATTAAATTATTCATTTTATCAGTTAGCATACCTATTAAAATAAATTTCATAAAATTAGAACCAATAAAATATCATTACAGTAAAATAAATTGCATTATCAGCCAGTCAACAATAAAAATAAACATATAGAAAAATAAAATGGTTTTCCGTTGTTGTCACCAGATGGCGTTTATATATAGTTTTAGAAACATTGACTTTTACTCAAACGCGAATTCGCTCTACGGTCACTGTTCTCAAAGTGACAACCTTAACCAATATCCGCACCTACTCGTTACCGGCCTCGTCTACACCCCGGATTAATGTGGAATTTCAAGCAAATTAATTGTACGCCAGTCCTTATTCACACGGAGAACATTATTTTAATTGACATCGTTCGCGATGACATTAACAATTTAGTGTGTAACGCGATATCGTGGGCCTTTTTGTACGTCTCTTGCAACCAATTGGTGTTTTTTTACGGCATTAAAATTTATTTAGATCATGTTACTCGTATGGCTGTAATTTGTCATAATTTTAACGGTCCTTAAGGCCCGGTTTTACTCATTTTGACCTTTTTTAAACCTCTGGAAATCCACAAATATAAAAGAGAACACCATGCAAATTTATTTTATTAAAATTGACTATATGGCCAAGGGCTTGGCAAAAATGAAAACACGATATAAATTAGTTGGCTCGATAAAAAAAAAAAAAAAACGCGAATCTGATCCTAATTTACGATTTCAAACGTATTTATCTACGAGATTACGTTACGGAACTATTTGAAAGTTACAAAAAAAAATTAAGCTTGTTATTTAAAAGCACTTCGCAAGAACAAAAATCTGAATAGTTGTTTTTTTTTTTTATATTAAAATAAAACCGCTGTTTTTGGGTCGCGAAGACGACATAATCCCGAGCGAAGTACATACAAAAAAAAAGTGACTAGAACCGGCCCTTAAAGAAGGTTATTGAGTAGATAATGGACGCCAATAACAAACTTTTTTTTTAATACTTGACTGCAATCTCACGTGATGGCAAGCAGTGATGCAATCGTTGATGGTTAGGCGCACTAGTTTCTTAAGAGCCTATTCACTCTAGCCTTGAAGACACCTAAATTATGATCGGACGGGACTTCAAAATTAAGTTGCGATTTCAACTCAATTCTTTTTTCATCAACACTGACATACGTTTCAGTGTCTTTGTAACTGTTTTAAACAATCTCGCAACCCTGGTTTGAGACATATAATATTCCACAACAATATTCCACAACTATCACACAGCAAAACTAGTTCCAAGCTAAGCAGAGCTTGTGTTATAACAACTGATAAACATACAAACATATTTCTAAATACATACATGTTATATATAAATTACACATAAACACAGAACAAATGATCATACTCATCACACAAACATTTGTCCTGAGTGGGAACCGAACCCACAAATGTGAATTGAAAATTTGTAGTTAAAAACGAGTTCAAGCTTATTTTAATGTCAAAATTTAACGGACTTTGAGGCTAAAATAGATTTGGATCATAGAACTATCTAGATTGCTTACGACATTCTCAAAAACGTTCCGAAGAGTACGATACAAAAGCGTATGTTATTCCTTTCTACTAGTGTGTCCACAGACTAGTTCGTACTACGGGACAATTCTATTCTAAAGAAGTTCAAGATGTTACTATAGTACACGACAAATAAGTTGAATTAATCGAATCAACACAATTACTAGATACCTACATGTGTGTTTTTTTTATGGTAGGTAAAATCATCCAATGACAAATCCCGCCCTTGGACGGAGCGGGAAGTAGTGTCAGACTCTTACTGACTAAAAACCTACTCCGTTCCTTCGTTGCCTATTTGTATTTTGTACCTACTTGTATTTGTACTTTGTGCTTATATGTCCCTTTTTTTTAACTGCATATTAAGTGAACGAAGATATCCGCAGGAGAACCAAGGTTGCCGAAATAGCAAAAAGAATTGCCAAACTAAAGTGGCAAATTCTCAATTGATTTTAAAATGTTGCAATGACAAAAATATCAATAATTTAATTAAATAGTAAATTAATGGTTACCCTAGTTAAAATAAGGATAAGAAAGGGACACACCACCTCTTTCTCGTTGTCTTGCATCGGAACGATCTTCCCCTTTTGCTTATCAATGAAACATATGAACCTAATTAGTATGAAAATAAAATACACTTTAGAGTATGTAATATTGCTCCGTAAGCAATCTAGTTTGTCCATAGGATATATAAGATCCTTTATTTGGATATATACTTCGATATAAAATTCTTAATTCAAAAAAACGGTGTCAAGATTATAATGAAAACTTTTTTTTTAAATAGGTAATCGCTCCTCAGGCTGGTGTGAAATAAAACGTTTATGCTAATAGGTATTTTAATTTTCGAATGTTGTTTTACCAAAATAAATAACTTCATTAATGTTTCGCGCTGTAGATTTTATAATTTCTGCAAATACTGAACAAAACTGAAATGAATAATTAATCTTAAGCAACTACTAGTAATAACAAAACTACATTCCACTAATATAATTTGCATGAAACTCACGAGTTTCAGTCCAGTTCGTTACTACAATACATCCTTGTTTTAAATAATTAGAGCAAAGCATATGGATTTGCAGAGGAAGCGCGAATGAATTAATTGAACACGTCGAGGATTATTAAGATAAAGATGGAATATATTCATTAAGACGTTCGTTGAGTCGGACTAATAGATTCAGTTAAAAAGGCAATGTCATCGGTGCCAAGGAGACGTGCTCCCTCTTTGTTTCAATTCATTCATTTTTTTTTACACATCGGAATTATTCCTGTTTCGACACCAATTTTTTCCGCACCAAAACTATTACTTTATTTCGCACCAATAAGTATGTTAGCTTGGTGCCGAATCTGTAAACAACATACCAAAAATCGAATTCAATTGATGCCGATAGAGAAATAGCTTGGGTGCCGAAACTTTTGGTGCCGAAAGAGGAATACTTCACACATCTCTTTTGCAATATTTTTTATATTATTTAGACCTCAACTATCTTAAATTCATTAGTAATTTATTTTATTAGCATAGTGTAACTGTTATAGTGATGGTTGTAATTATTACTTTTTTCTTTTTTTTTATATTTAACTTTATATCTCCTTCTTGCGTCGTATTCCTCAATGCATATATAGCGATGTGTGAATGTGAGAACACTGTAGACTTCGCTAATTTCTATTACGACTCACTTTTTTTATTATTGTGATTCTTTTTATTGTGTTTTTGGCTACAATATTGACTGGTTTACACTGTCCTTACATAATTATTAATACTGTATTTTGGAAATATTGTACGACAAACCATTTTTTTAAAAGAGTAACCATGGAGTTTCTTGCCGGTTCTTCTTCATAGAAAACGACCAATTTGGAACCGTGCACTAGCTTCTGACGTTTTATAAGTTCCCTACATCTATGAGAAATAAATAAAAACTATTTTGATTTTGATTGCTTTCATGAATTTGGTTCCGAATTTCTTTGAAGGATAGTCAGCCAGGAAAATACTGGCCTTATTTGGTTTAAATTGAATGATAAAATAACGAACGAACACTTTACACAGAAGTTTGTCGAGTCAGCTATAATTAGTAAATACATATTACGCCCGCTAACCAATTTTTTTTTTTTTTAATATACGACATGACTCGACTTGCAAAATCCACAAAACTTAAGTAAATTGGAATTGGATTTTTCGCATAATTATGTCAAATCATATAGAACAAAAAAAAATTACTGTTAATGTCACTAGATGGCGTTCTTTCAGTTTGAATACAAATTGAAGTTTACTGGACCGTAATTATATACATTTAAAACCTGCACTAAGGCCCCTGCCGCCCTAGTCAAGTTGGATCGTTTCGTTTAGGGTGAACGCTTAGAGTTGGCCACGCCCCCAATACCTTTGTTGAGATAACGTCTGAACAAAGGAATTGGGGGCGTGGCCAACTCCAAGCGTTCACGCTAAACAAAACGATTGTAACTTGGCTAAGGGGGCAGAGACAGGTCTGACAATTTAGGTACTTAAAACCGGCTTTTTTACTGAAACAACCAGATATATCAACCTGTAAAAAATATGAATAACAACTTACTTTGATGTTTAACTTCTTCAACATCTGCATATGTGGTAAAGCAGAAGAACAGGATCATGAGAAATATTTGAAACACCAACAACGGTGCATATCTGAGTCGACTCGTTGTTATCTTTTCTAACATTTTTGTTTATTTTCAACCTGAAACAAAGAAATAATGAATATTAACATAAAATGACAGGAATACTTTTCACAAGTTTTTTTTTTAGGTAGTTACCTACCTAAAAAAAAACTTGCCAATTAATTATTTAGCCAATGTCTTCTCCCGCTCTTTTTTGCCAGACTTTTACTGACTAAAAACCCACTTCTGTTCCTTCGTTGCCTTTCATAACAGAGCCGAATCTTCCTTTCAGAAGCAGACCCTTGGCCCATTTTATGAACTTATTGACTAATTTGTGATTTAAACATTTTCACGATCTGCCTACGACGTAAAGGAATGTAAATATAAAAATTAATGACGATTACGTAATTACGTTCTCCATACAATAAAACAATAACATAACTTAATGTCGTTTGCGAACATTACAGAGTTTTTACGAGTACCTACATTCTCCTTATCACGAGATTTTGATAACAACTAATTACTTTTTATGATTTAAGCCTGTTACGTATTACATTTTTGGGATTAGAATGACCGCAATAAAATATCTGTTTTTATAGTTTTGATTGAAGATTCGTCATACTTTTTTATTTATTAGAAAATTTTCCGTGTTACACTGCGAGGTCACAAATTCCATCACAATCTTTTACGGCAGGTTCACTCATTTTGAATTATTTTATTAAAATTGACCATATATGACCAACCGTTGGGCAAAAAATCAAAACATGATATTATAATAGTTGGCTCGATAAAAACAAATCGCGAATCTGACCCTAACACATGATTCCAAACGTGTATATCTACGAGATCGCGTCACGGCAATATTTGAAAGTTACATAAAATAATAAAGGTTTTTTTTTAAAGGGTCTGGTAAAAAAAATATCTTGAATAGTTATTATGTTTTTTTTTTTTTTTGACCCGGGAGGAGTTCATACAAATTACTCTGTGACTACAACCGGGCCTTAAGGAGTGGGTCTAGACAGAGCTGCAAGACTGTTTGAAACGGAAACGTTAAACTGCAACTAAAGGAACACAGGCAGGACAATCGAGTAAAATCTAACACTCCCGCGCGCTTTGTTGGAAAGACCTTACGGCGTCCTCAACTACCGCATGACGCAGGTGCTCATCGAACGAGGCAAGTTCGGTAAGTATCTGTACTGGATTCTTGCGGAGGAGACGCCCGAGTGTCGACACTGTGCGGACCGCCCGGAGGACACGGTGGAGCACACGGTCGATGTGTGCCCCGCTTGGGAAGAGCATCGCCATGTCCTTGTGGGGGCGATCGGCGGCGGCGATCTCTCGCACCGAGCAGGCGGTCGCCTCCTTATACATACGAGTACATTCACACAGAGTTTGCAGTAATCCAGTGACATACTTATATAATACTAGCATGGGTTCACGAGTAGGATATGAACTCATGACCTCTTTATCATCCGTCAGTAGTATTGTTGTGTTAATTGTCTTTGTTCTTATTTACGTATTTAATTTGAAAAGTGGGCCAAGTTGGTACATAGGCATGACTGTGTCCTATGTTCATTGGCAATTACAGGCCTATCATAGTCCTGTCGACCTGCTGCAAGTTGTTCGGATCTAAGATAGGTACATAATTAAACCAGCACCTAATCAGTCGCATAAGAACTCAACTCAATTTGCGGATGACAAACAATGGGTAACTCGCCATCAGGTCGTCCGGTGATCGTCCGGACTGAACTCGAGTCGTCGACGGCGCATAGTGTTCCATGATCTCGGTGTTATTTTGGACACCGAGCTAGCTCGCTGATCTGTGTAAGCGAACACACCATTCCTTAGGATTTGTCTTGAGGCACTCAACTCGATTCACCAGCAAGCCACCACTGTTGCTCTATACTTTGCATCTGTCTGTAGCAAACTTGAGTTTAAAGGTCACAGCTCATTAGAGCCACCCGGAACCCACTCCGCAGCGCCTCGCTTCGTGCGG
The DNA here is from genome assembly GCA_958295575.1 of Leucania comma. Lineage (NCBI taxonomy): Eukaryota > Metazoa > Arthropoda > Insecta > Lepidoptera > Noctuidae > Leucania > Leucania comma. Next base: position 4,810,761 of record OY282475.1, read on the forward strand.
CTAGTATTCTTTATATGAAACTGTATGGGTATGCGCTCACTACATCAAGTTACGACCGAGACGATCCGGTGACGCTACGGAGTGGATGTACTGAGCGCATGCCCATACAAGTTCATATAAAGAATACTAACCGCGGGAGGCGAAGCAGTGCAGAGTGGGTGCCGGGTGGCTCTAATGAGCTATGACCTTATTTCGATTCACTGCAATCCACACGATGCAAATTACAATCTCGTAAGTTCTGCCGGTCTTTCGGGCTTCTGATTGCCCGTAACGACTGCCAAAGATCTTCAAATGATAGTTGGCATCAAATCCACACCCATCCATGGCCCGATATCGATAAGCGTTGCTTTACTTAAGAAAGCGACTAATTTATTTATTAATAGCTTCTGCCAGCGGCTTCGCTTGCGTGAAAGTCGGTTTTTCCATACAAACTTATCCAACTCCCGTTTTACCCCTTACGGATGGAGTTTCGTTAAATTCTTAGCGGATGTCTACATCCTATAAGGAACCTACCTGCCAAATTTTAAGTTTGCAGGTGTTATATTTAGAGATTTCGTGATAATCAATGAGTGGTATTTCACTTTTATATACACCGTTAAATTTTGGTCGTTTTAATCACGAGGAGGATCGATTCGGTACATGAAACACTATCGATTTATAAAGATAAATATAAAAAATAAAGCACTTTTCTTCTAAAACTAACGAATTAATATACGCATGTATAAAATTAATTTCTTTAAGTAAACGAGTCAATGACCTTGTCGGGAGTTGTCGGTCATTGCGGAAAAACTACCTACAATTCATTGGCCTCGATCAGCTGACGTTTACTTAAAGAAATCAATTTCGTAAATGCGTAAATTAATTCGAGTTTAAAAAAAAATACTTTATTTCTCATTTTTATCTTTAGAAATCGATAGGGTTTCATGTACCAAATCGATCCTCCACGGGATTAAAACGATCATATTTTAACGGTGTATAGGTATAGATTTACTAGCTTGTGCCAGGGGCTTTTATTAATATATATAAACTAGTGCTTGACTGCAATCCCACCTGATGGTAAGTAGTGAAGCAATCGTTGATGGTGAAGCGCACTAGTTTATTAAGAGCCTATTCACTCTAGCCTTGAAAACACCTAAATTATAATCAGACGGGAAGACCGCAGGCAAACTGTTCTAGTCCTTCGATGTTCGCGGTATAAACGACGAAGCAAAACGCTTAGTCCAGACCGTAGAAGTTTCAACAACGTAAGGATGGATATTCGCCGTTGTCCGGTGGCAGAATGGAGAGTGTGCCGGGAACTGCATGACTTAATTAATTCAATTAAGTCATGCAGTTCCCGGCACACTCTCCAAAATGCATCCTATAAATTTTGGTTATTATGGACGCGAAGTCGAAGTTAAAAACAGGCAAAACAGCCTATTTCCATCCTTGGACTTCAAGCTTCCTTCCTTACCAAATTTCATCACAACCAGTCAGTAGTTTACCGGTAAGCTTAACAAACAGACGGACACACAGAGTTACTTTCACATTTATTTGATTTTCATGCAACACTAAAGTACAAAGGTTTTTTTTTACAATAGGTTAAATCATCCCCCACCCTTGGGAGGAGTGGGAGATAGTGTCAGACTCTTACTGACTAAAAACCTACCCCGTTTCTTCATTACTTGGTTCCAGGGAAAGTACAAATGTGGGGGTGCTTTAGACATTCTCTACCAATGTCTTATTCTTGTGTCTCAGTGAAGAAGCGTGATCTCATGTACTTCTCATGAATTAAATCGAATGTCCTTGTTCGGCTAACTCGCAGTGATCTCGTAAACCAAAGTAATTAGTACGGTATTGTAACAGTCATAACAATCATTGTGTCACTCGTTTGTTGAATGTTATATTTCTTGGATAGTTCATGTTTCACAACACATTTCCTAGACAGTGTTAGCTTGATACAATATTATGTGTACATTTGATGTAATGAATTCTTTTATAACACTATACTATGTCATATATGTGCCTACGATAATGTTTAATTACATTACATTGTTTAATACTGTACATTTGTGTGTTTTTTTTATTATTATTATTATTTCATGTTTGTAACCGTTGTGCTGTGTCTGTCTCGAATAAAAGTATTTCTATTCTATTCTATTCTAATACGATTTGCACAATTAGAAATAAGGAAAATATGTATAAATACATAACAGTAGGTACCTAACTACTTAACAAATATGATATTCATATAATACATACTTTCTTTGGATGTAATTTCCTTGCGTGATTACAAATTAAGATATCCACAAGAGAAACAAGTTTATTGGCATAACGTGAAGAATTTTTTTTTATACTACAACTATCACACAACGCCGCCGCCGCCATCTAGTCTCAAGCTATGCAGAGCCTGTGTTATCAGTATTAGGCAACTGATAAATATACTTATACTCGTATATTTCTAAATACATACATCAATATATATAAAAGAAAGTTGTGCTAATTACACTATTTATAACTCAAGAGTAGGACAGAGTAGGGTATAATGGGAGCGAAGTCACGGGCAAAAACTAGATATAGATAAATTACACCCAGACACACAAACATGGGTGGAAATCGAACCCACGACCTCCGGCATAACAGTCAGGGCCAATAACCACTAAACCACTTTGTCACATTAAACCTTTTAAGGTTTTGGAAAAGTGTTTTAAAAAAAAAAACAATTGGCCAGTCACATTTGGCTGTGGGCAGAGCACATTGCTCGCAGAACAAATTTTCGATGGGGACGAAAGGTTCTGGAGTCACGACCACGTACGGAAAGATGGACCGATGACCTCGTGACGGTCGCGGCAGTCCGATGGATACGAAACGCCAGTATGATCAATATGGCGACACTTGGGAAAGGCAATTGTCCAGCAGTGGATATGTATTCACATACTTACATAATTACACTAATATTAATGAGTAGCTGAATATCAGTATTTATATAGAACTCTCAACTGCCTATTTAACTAGCTTGCGGACGGCGAGCAATGGGTAACACGCGGTCTGGTCATCCGGACCGAGCTCAAGTTGCCGACGGCATAGTGTTCCACGCGCGCCTCAAGGAGATGTCAGCAAATCGTAGGGGCCCAGCAGGGTCGAAGCCTACTGGAGCCATGGGTTAAATAAAAATGAACCCCAGGGCCCCAGAACGCAAGGCAAAGAAGTAGCATAGAAGTGGGTTTTAGTGTCCCCGCACACGAGCCGCAAAAAAGCGCCGCCAAAAAAAAGGCCACCTCAAGAAAAAGTGTGGCGGTGGCGGCTTTTTTTGTGGCGGCGCTTTTTTGAGGCCCGTGTTCGGCGACACCTAGTCAGCAAAAGTGACACGCCCTCCCGATCCATCCAAGGGTGGGAAAAGCCATTGGATGATTTCCCACCTAAAAATAAACTGCTAAAGTAACTGACACAACCGTGTAACTGGATATCACAATACGTCAAATATCTACAAACAACAACCGGACGAACGACGCAAATGTTAGTAAATATAACTACCGTAAATAAAGAGGCATTTTAATTTGTCATAGTAATCACATCACATCCAATAACACACACACAACACAAGATCACACACACACACAACATACCCCACACACAACCACACACAACTTGTTATTACAACTAATTAGAAATTCCGGTTATTGGTAGTAACGATATTAGGGTCAACTTCGCATATTTTAGCTTAGGATAATCAGAGCTTTAAGTGTCAAACTTTTACTGACTAAAAACGATCCTTGTTCCTTCAGTAGCCTTATACGTTCCGGAGTCGCGGTAACTCTTTGGAACAATCCGGCAGTTTTGATCTACCCTGTTGCTATATATATTACTAGCGACCTGCCCCAGCTTCGCACGGGTGCAATGATGATTAAATATATTATGCATATTTATGTAGGAATTGGGGGAGGCCTTTGCCCAGCAGTGGGAAAGTATAGGCTAATTAAAAAAAAAAGTTTATGTAAATAAGTAAAATATTTATTACGCAAAGAAAATTAAAGCCATTTTAACAATAACATCAGTGCCGAAACACTAATAATGAGAGTGGTTAGTTTCACATAAATAAGATCACTGTCCTTCAAACTAGGAAACAATCCTGTATCTTGAAGAACAGTACATTATATCACACTGTCGCGAAGCGGGCACGAAATTGATTTGCCACATATATCAGACTGTGTCACTAAAAGACTTAAGAAAATCACTACAGAAAAATGATCCTAACTCATATTATGTCTATACAACTCATAATATGTCTATACAACTCATAATATAAATATACAACTCATAATATGTATATACAACTCATAATATGTATATAGTCTATGGCAACTCTTTCATGTTAAAAAACTCAGTATAAAAAACTATTCTAATTCAGTCAGAAAAATCTTGAACATAAACCAATGAAAGGAAAAACTATTACTAACACAAAGTCAAAAGAAAATCAAAGTTATAACGGTTTAAAGACAGTTTTAGACGCGATTTCCATTTAAATGGTCGACGAACGATCGAGCGTCATTATGCAATTGGATGCACGTTAACTCGATGAGAATTTCACATTTTATGCCCCATCGCTTTTATTCGAAGGATGTTAAATATTTGAATAGGACTATCGTTGATTGCTTTTCTATTGGAAAATGTTTGAAAAGTTTTCCTTGGCCATTTTGTATTCCGATTGGTGGTTGATTAGGTTTCTTTGCGCCTTTTATGGCGTGAGAATTTAATTTTCTAACTTTTTAATATTTATGAAGTGAAGTAATGCTGTTACGTACAAGATTGAATTTTGATCTAAACTCGGATTGAATCTATAAGTCAATACTTTTCGATGGTTAGTTTTGTTTTTATTTGGTAAAACTTGGTTGATTTATATGATAAAGTAGATAAATTCACCACTATCTACACAACGTTATTTAATATTTAAATATGAGCAATTGTACATTTACTAAAAAAGTGAAATCATAATTTACGTCCAGTATAAATTAAGGACTTTTTATATATAAAAATAAACAGCTGTTCGTTAGTCTCGCTAAAACTCGAGAACGGTTGGACCGATTTGGCCAATTTTGGTCTTGAAATATTTGTTTCAATGAAAATTTAAACGGTGAGAAAATATGTAAAAATTTACAAAAAAAAAAACCGCTATCACAATATTCATAAACTATTAGACGGTACGAAGTTTGCCGAGTCAGCAAAAAATTGAAAAAAAAACTAATTAAAAATGTTATCATAAAAAAGATCCCAGCGTTTTTTTTTTTCTCCAAAATTTCACAAAGGATGCAATTTTTGAGAATTTTAATGTTTATCGCCACCATTTTACACGATATTTGCAATAAATTGATTTGATTTAAGTTTTCACCGTTTTCACACTATGTCCCACGTCCATAAAAAAATAAAATAATGATCTATTCAACCAATCGTCATATAAAACACACAGCATACCTCTAGTACGTGCGAAGTCCCCGGCAGCTATCGTCCAACACACCCGCCGATGACGAGCCCCTGTTTGACAAACATCAATCAACTATTAAGTATTATGTCGCGAACACTGTGTACAAACTGACGTTTCCGTACCTTCTCACTAAATGCTGGAGTCACGAATTGTACATATTATTGTCACATCATAAACTCATAAACATAATACACTGTTTATTTGTGAGACGAGATTTTGAAATGTCTTGGATTAAAATTATAGTTTATATAATCTACTACGTATACAGTGCAACGAGCTATCTTTATTTAACTTACATAAACTTATTATTTATATTTTTAAATATTTCTAAAAAAAAAAAATATTACAAAAACATATCCCACCGATATCCAAGCTACCGGCAGCAGTCAGAGCTCTAGAGAAAGGAACCTCCTAACTATACGAGCCGCCATATATTATTATATTATTATTATAAATTTAAACTTTTACATAAATTTCAACTCCGGTCCCCAATTAAGATACCGGTTTCGCTTAGTTTGGGGACCAGCATAAACAACATAATTGAAGGCCGCAAATATAGACTAACTTTAAATTAAGATTATTTAATTTAAGGCAATATTTGTAACAATGGTTCAATAAATATAATTATTATTATTAGTTTAAACTAGCGACTATAATTATTTTTTTTAATTCTTGGCTTATCTCCAAAACAAAATTCTAAACCTTTCTCATGAAATACTTTGTCTATTGATGAAAACTGCATGAAAATCCGTTGAGTACTTTTTGTGTTTATAGCAAACAAACAGACGGATATAAGTGAGTAATATAAAACGCTCATTCAATATAAAACTAAGTTTGTTATCTTGCCGTGAAATACGCTGTATATAGAAGCTATTATTTATTATAATAAATAAACAAATACAAGAAATAATTCAATTATAATAATATTCGTATAAAAATAAATTAAACATTACCGACCTGTTTGTATCACACTTTCAAAAACACTGATTGGGTTTCGTCACATTTTAATAAGCATTTATTTGACTATCAACTTTTCCCACAACAAAACTACGTGTATTCAAAAGAATCCTGTATTTTTAAACAAGGTTTTGTAAACTAAAGCGTGTGTTTCAAATTGAATCTCTTCGCACACATCGAGTGACTAGCATTGACTAGAAACACTGCTATAATCACCATTCTATTCGTTACTTCCCGAAATATTTTTTTCTGTACGTTTAAAAATAATACAAATGGTTATGCAACAACATTTTTACGTGTTCACGATGCCAGGTCTTAGTCTAAAATACTACGCAAACATTTCTCATTAAATTTTAAGCGAACGTCAATATAATATTTATCTACTCTGAGAAACACTAAAATACTCATAATATATTTACTATTGTTCTGCTTAGTTTCATAATAAAAAATTAATAGAAGGTCTACCGTGTATATACACCGTTAAATTTTGCTCGTTTTAATCCCGTGGAGGATCGATTCGGGACATGAAATACTAACGATTTATAAAGATAGAATTATTAAATATTGCTCTTTTTTTCTAAAACTCAAATTAATATACGCATGTACGAAATTAAACTCTTTAAGTAAACGAGTCAATGACCTTGTAGGGAGTTGCCGTCGTTGCGTACTAACTACCTACAGTTCATTGGCCTCGATCAGCTGACGTTTATGTGGATAATCATCCAAAGATGTCGCCAGCTCTTGGGTGGAGTGGGGAGGGCGTGCCAGATTTTTACTGACTAAAACCCACTTCTATGTTCCTTCTTTGCCTTTCTTTCCAGGACTCCGGGTTTTCCTTTCAGAAGCGAACCCATGGCCCCAGTAGGCAGGTCCGTAATACCTAAACTACATTAAAAAAAATACGTGGGAAATCATCTTACTTCAATCTCGTGACTTGTTTAGCTCTGAATAAGGCAGGCCTTACAGTCAGACCTTTACTGACTAAAACCCAGTTATGTTCCTTCAGTGGACCTTTGCGAGGGCTACTCTAATTTTATCGAACTACCCAGCAGCTTCGCCCATCTGAGCGTTTTTTTTTGGACTAGATATAAAAAAAAGTTTTTGCAAAAAGATAGAGAGAGAGAGATCTACTAGCGCATTTATAATAGCACTAATTTGATAAGGCCTGGATGCACATGCCAAATTTCATCAAAATCCGTTCAACTGTTTGAGCGAGAAAAAGTACTAAACATATAATACATACATTCATAGACTTTCTTCTTTATAATATAATACGAATAGTGTGACATTGAAAATCAACCTAGGTACGTCAGTAAAAGTCTGACACGCCCTCCCTCCGCTTTAGAGTGGAGTTGGATGATTTCCCACCTTAAAAAACCAAGTAGGTACGTCAGAAATAAACAGTAGTGCATTACACCATTTACTACGTATACAGAAAGAACCAATAAATAATTTCTAATAGATTCCTCCATAGTGCTTACCGTAGGGGCCCAACCGAGTCGAAGCCTCTGGGGCATTTTTTTTTTATGGTAGGTAAGATCATCCAATGACAAATCCCGCCCTTGGGTGGGGCGGGAAATAGTGTCAGACTCTTACTGACTAAAACCTACCCTGTTCCTTCCCTGCCTTGAATCCGGGGCCCTGGTACGCTCTGGGGCCATGAGTTCGCTTCTGAAAGGAAAACCCGGAGCCCTAGAACGCAAGGCAACGAAGGAACATAAGAGTGGGTTTTAGTCAGTAAAAGTCTGACACGTCCTCCCGGTCCGCCCGAGGGCGGTAGATGACATAATTTTCACATAAAAAAAATAGTGCTAATTCTTTTTTTCACTATTTTTTTTCTTTTTGATATTAAGTGTCACTTGAGGGAGGCTTATATCCAACAATGGACGACTTTTGGCTGAAATGATGATGAATAACTTTAATAATTGAAAAAGAATACAAGTCTTAATAAAATCAGTTATTCTCTAAATTTCAGCTATGCAAACAAAATGTACTAGACAAGAAACTTTTCAGCGTTTATCCTTTTGTCTGTCTTTCAGCGGTCTGTATCCCATGCATCGTATTACGTAGTACCTACTGTTGCATTTGTTACAGTGTATTTTTCGATTGAATCAAAGAAGGAATACTGAAATGTATGTATTTTGGTTCATGGTAGAAATCATATGCGACAATTTTTTTTTTTTTTTTTTCTTAAAACGTTTTTTATTAAAGTCTTGTTTGCAAAGAAAATCTTCTTTATTACATAGTATATTGGCTAAGGATCTTGACCAACTGTCACTAATCACGACTTCAATAAAATTAAACGTTCGATAAAAAAAAGTGGTAATTTAAAAAACTAAAAAACCCGACTGCTTTTCTGAGTATTCATGAAAAAGCCCTAAAACAAGAAAGTCGTTGTAGCAATCGGGACCCATTCTAGAAAGTCAGCCGTCTAGTCAGTAGATCTATGATGTAATGGGTCCCGACAGCGACTTTCTTTTTTTAGGGCTTTTTCATGAATACTCAGAAAAGCAGTCGGGTTTTTTAGTTTTTTAAATTACCACTTTTTATTTTTTACTTTTATTTTTTTACGATATCACTTTCACAGTAATTACAAATCTAACGACACCTCGCAAACTAAAATCCATCGAGTCGTTCAGGCCACAGAGCGTGCCAAATATTTGAATTTGGCGCCAAAAATTCGCCATTTTGTTTTTTTTTATTTTGATATACCCAGTGTCACTCTCACAGTAAATACGAATCTAACGACACCTCTCAAGCTAAAATCCATCGAGCCGTTCAGGCTGCAGAGCGTGCCAAACAATTATACATACATACATACATACAAACATACATACATACAAACATACATACATACAAACATACATACATACAAACATACATACATACATACATACTCTCGAAAAACATAACCCTCCTTCTGGCGCAGTCGGGTAAAAATGGATGTAATTATGTAATGTAGCGTTTTATTGGAAAAGTGGTCCGAGCCCTTTAAACTTACATAACTAGAATAATATTTATGAAAACAAAAATCGCCAAGACCCTTGACCGGGTATATCACATTAAAATACTTCTCCTACCTTTGCCTCACTCAGCAAAAGACCTAACATATTTCCTACACAAACGCATGTAAAGCAGGTAAAAAAATTGATACTCAAAACATTTTTTTTTTTTTTTTGGCAGTTAGGTATTTCAGCCTTATCCCAGATTTATGCCACCAAATCCAGCTGCTTTGCGCGAAACATATAACCCTGTCTTAAGAGCAGTGGTAGCCGAGGGCCCGACTTACGATTAGCAGGTCGCGGGTTCAAGCCCGGCCAGGCGCATTACTTTGTGTAATTTATTTCGTCACCACTGCTCTCAAAACGGTGAAGGAAAACATCGTGAGGAAACCGGCATGTCTAAAACCAAAAAATCGAAGACATGTGACATCCACCAGCCCACACTGGGCCCGCGTGGTGGGTTACGGCTCGTTCCCTCTCTTAGAGAGGAGGCCTGAGTCCCAGCAGTGGGAACATTAAAAGGCACACTATCGCACTGTCAGATAATAAAAAGATAAGTTATTCTACAAACGGAGTCCAGAAATTGCTTCAACATCCCGATTTCGCAGCTTCACCTTCCATCTTTGTCCCCCTCTATGATTTAGAAAAAGATGCATTATAAACCCATGTGAATGTCGACAGCCGGTACTTATCATCTATTTAGCGAATCGAACGCCCTTGCACTTATATTATTTATGCGCGGTTACAAGAATCAATTTGTTTATTTGTTTGTTTCAAACGAAATGAACTTGATTCGTTATTGATTCTTTTGTTTTTGTTTACGATTTACGTTGTATTGAGAAAGTTTTTGTTTACTAATTAGGTCGTGTTTCGCTTTCGTAGATTGCCTCAGGGGTCTTTTTCATCTGGACAATATTATTGTTTGGTACTGATTTTTTAAAATAGGTAAATGATTAACAGTAGGATTTATTTTCTCGCCACAATACACAATATTTCTGTACCCAATAGATACAGTGAGCATATTGTGGGAGACTGGTACCTAAACTAGTAGTCCAGGGGTCAGGTCTCAGAAATGTGCGCTAAAACAGTGTCTTGATTAGCGATATGGAACATCCCTGAAGATTTCTGTTGTTGATATTTTATTGCCACAAGTCTGAGATAATACGACAGGTGACTTTAAAAGAAAATACTGGGCAAGTGCGAGTCGGACTCGCATACTGAGGGTTCCGTACAAACTAGTCTATGTAAATACTTCAATTCAAATCGAGTCTGAAGAGTTTTGAAAAAAAGTTTTTTTTTTGTGTCGTAACTACAAATGTACAGTTTTCAGGATTTTTCCTATACTTGTTCTATGAGACCTTGCTTCATGCATAATTTCAGGGTTCTAGGTCAACGGGAAATACCCTATGATTTTGATTCCCTTGAGAGTGTCAAAATATACGTTTGCTGTGCTACGCGTTTTCTAGATAAAGGGTTTTGACAGACAGACAGACAGACGGACAACAATGTGATCCTATAAGGGTTCCGTTTTGTTCTTTTGCGGTATGGAAACCTAAAAATACTGCAACAAACAGTACTGGCTAAGTAAAGTCGCAGAAATGCTGCAGAGGTTTGAATCCTGGAGGCTTGGTGGTTCGCCTTTAACGCGTAGACCACTAAAATCAGGCCCGTCGCCTAATTGCGGCTAACGCAATTTCACTCTCACGATAACACCGCCTCTTATCTGTGTCCTTGTCTGTCAGTGACTGTACGTTTGTGACTGTACGTTTGTGACTGTACGATTGTGACTGTACGTTTGTGACTGTACGTTTGTGACTGTACGTTTGTGACTGTACGTTTGTGACTGTACGTTTGTGACGCTACGTTTGTGACTGTACGTTTGTGACTGTACGTTTGTGACTGTGATGACATTGTTCATAGATGTGTGAGTTTCGAGTCCAGGTTTCCTGATTGCGATGTTAGCGCGTAATTTATCTTCCAATAAGAAGAAACAAATTTATACTAGTGGCGCGGGGTACTTCTTTACAACGGAACCAAACTACAAGTGTCAAACTACAGAGTGTCAGTGTCAGTGCCTTCTGTAGTTTACTCTGTCACTTGTAGTTTGATTCCGTATTTGGAATGTTATAAGTTTACTCTTAATTTTAATTATCCAAGTTTTTGATTAGTTCTAGTAGTGTTTAATTTGACACTTCTGCCTCTATCTCCACCCCCAATTTCAGTTCCGATTCGGAAAAACAAAATTTAAAAACTGCGATTCCGAATTTAGTTACGCAAAAACCACTTGCGTTACATCCCTATTAAAAAGATGATATAGTATAGAGAGACAAGTTTAATAAAACCGCAGGAAACAGCGCCAAATCAAACAATAAACATTAAAATAAATACATACAAATAACTGGAGTAAGTGCAGGGAACAAAACAATCAACTGGCTAATGGAAGTCTCAACCGCGCGAACTAGACACCGCATCCGTAGATATATACGTGGGTTATTTATCTGGTTCAGATTTTCAAGGATAGGTAAGAGGTTTTTAGTATCTTTTAAATGTAACAAATAAAAACATTCATTGCAGTTAAACTTTCAGAGCGGTTTCACACAACGTCCGATCCGAATCCGATCCAAACCCGTGACTGTATGGTTACGGACCATACTTTCATAACGGTAGAACTATTTCATTACAATAAAATTGTGGCGGGGGCGAGCACGCGCACTTTTCTGCTTTCACTAGTGCGGAAAACTGTCATTTGCGTGCCTTAAAGCGGTAGTATAAGAGCGGGTTTTTGACGGATTGGATGTAGTGCGAAACCACTCCTATTGTGCGTACCGCTAAGGAGTGAAATTCTCTACCGTCTTAAGGCGCTATTCAAACCTCGGCTACAGACTGCGGATGCAGGCAGCACACGACGCGGCTGCACGAAGCCGGCTGTAGCTAAACGACTGCGTTTTTATGTAGTAGTATAGTTTTGTGTGAAAGCTATTCCGAACACTGCTGCGGCTGCAGGTCGCGGCAGCACTCGCAGCTGAGGCACGGCAGCACGACTGGTTTTCTATGTAAAAAACATTTCGCGCCGCTGCAGCTGCACGTGCTACCGCCGAATGTGCTGTCTGCATCCACAGTCGGCAACCGAGGTTTGAATAGTAACATTAAATTCTATTTAATCTAGAGCGAATAATAGCGTTACTACATTATCGTTTATCATCAGTACCTCTACCATGAGTTTTAAGCAATAGTATTCGTCGCTACACGATATCGACGCCGTAAATATTTTGTATGGCTTTTGCAGCGCCTCTAGCGGTCACTTGCAGAACCAAAATTTGCCATACAAAATATTTACGGCGTCGATATCGAGTAGCGACAAATACTATTGCTTAAAACTCATGGTAGAGGTACTGGTGAAATATTGGTCAAACGCGACGCTACAAACAGTTTAAAAAAAAAATTACAAAAAAATATACAACCGACTTCAATGTAAAAAATATATTTTCTTCAATGTATTCTTTTTTGTAAAGAGTTTTTTATTTCACACTTTTCAGTTGTAGTACCCCTCCGCCAAACTTAAATGGATAGATATCTTCCGCCATTCCGTTCCATCATCAAATCATCATGACAATTGTAATAATAGCAAACATGGCTAGGATACACTGATTTATTACAGAATTCCGGTTCTTACCAACTTTCTGGCTTCATCATCAGTTCTATGTATCCCCTCCCTTTCTTCCTTCAGTCAGTCACCTGACTGCATGTATAAACAAAGCAATTTTACTTGTTACGACAGCTCTGCTATGATTTTTTGAAGAGTTTTGTCCTATATCTTCGAAGTTCATAATCAGATCAAAAAGATATTTTTGTGAGACCAATTCAGATGTATAATCTTTCAATCAAAACAAAAATTTTCGAAATCGGTCCAAATTTGACCGAGAAATCGGTGAACATACATAAAAAAAACATATAGCCGAACATAGAACCTCCTCCTTTTCGAAGTCGGTTAAAAAAGATTACAATGTCAAATAAAATTAAATGTATTTGTAAGAGTGATATAGAGTTACAGGCATGGAGGAGGACGAGACCGTAGCTCATCTGCTTCTAAGTTCCCCAGTGGTTACAGGATATAGAGAAAATTACTCCGAGAACCCAGGTACCCTCCGCAAAATAGTCATTAACACCAAGGCGCTGCTAGGAGGAGCCCCTATGTGCTAATGTCATTCATAATACCGATGTGTGAGAGAGATGGAGCTATACAACACATATAGCATTTTCTCTTTTTCATGTTAATGATGGCAATGACACCTCATAGTAGGGGGCTGATTTGGTAGTTTGATTTATTTGTATCACTTGTTCATTGGACAATATTTGTCTCCATAAATGTCTTTATATCTTAAAATGTAAGCAGAAAGTCGGACTGTTCAATGATATTTTTCTACTTGACATCTATCATTTCCCCTAAGTCAATAGCCTGAAGATGTGGCTTTACTCTAGCCGTACCTGGCAGTATATTCGATGCCATAAATCATTGTTATAGTAATGAGTACGAAAGTAAGTGACAATAAGTATGAGAGGTATAAAATTGCTATAAAACATCAATCTATGAAAAATAAACTTCAACGTGTCTTTATATACAACCAAATCTAAAAAGATGCAGCCTCATCAAATGGAAGCATTCCCTCAACCGGCGCTAACCAACTAATACCGGTATTTTCCGGTTTGTCCTGCCCGTTTCCAGTTTAAAAGCCTATGTGGCTTTATTTTAGTTCGTTTAGACACATCACTCACTTTAACGAAGTTTGGAACAAAAAGTAATAGTAGATAGGTCTATTTTTCTACGAGCTCACAATGAAAAATGAAATTATGAAGTAACAGCATTTAAAATGGTGGGTATTATTTTTATCTGGTCTCAAAATTAAAGGGTGGGCCAGATAAGATGGTTGTAAACCAATGTCCCAACTGAAGTGACCTTGCTAGTTGCAATCCGTGTAGACAGCAGTTGTAAACCATGACCTTCAACGCCATTGGTTAGCGATCGTATTTTTCAAACCGCAGTGACTAACTTGAGAACGTTTTGGTGCGTGGGTGCGTGGTTTACATCTATGTAGCCTTAACACAAACCAAAAGCACAAATCAAGCTCCACCCAAGGTGACCTTGGTTGGAGCGCTAGATTGCAACCGTCCACCTTTAATACTGAATGCATTTCGACCTATATATATATATACATATAGCTATATATAGCTATACGCCTTACATAGCTCCATCCCTTTATCATTTCAGTTTAGGTCGAGAAATGGATAGCTTTAAGAGCTCGTGATAGGACCTCAGATGAAATAAAAAAGTCCTAGTCGGAAGAATGAAGAGTCTTAAATGGCATTGTCTAAAATAGCACGTTTAGGTATGTCGCCATATAGGAACTAATAAAAGATTCAAAATCCTGTATCGCGGTTTCAGAGTTTTGCGCATACTGAAAAAAAAGTCCGAAAAAAATATATAGATTTGATTTGATTTTTTTTTTTATTTGATTTCACTGGAGCATTGAGTAGGTATGCCTGCAAGCCCCTGTGACGTATAATACATTAAAAGAAAATCTGTATTATTTCTGGTGGTTATAAGTAGTAACACTAGTTTTTTAAGTTATGTGTGTACCTACTAACCAACTATGGACTTTGTTCGAAATACAAGATTTTTTAAAATATATAGTTTGACTGGTAATTAGTGAACGATACTTAAACACGTGATTGTAGTTATGATAACAAACAACTTTTACTATAGGACCAACCCTGAAATCGCGAAAAAAATCTGCCAAATTCAGTACATTTATGTTCGCCTAACTGGTCAAAATGCAGACAGGCAGATTCTTTTCGCAATTGTAAAAGTTGTTTGTTATCATGACTACAATCACGTGTTTATGTATCGCTCACTAATTACCAGTCACCTTATATACAGTGGAAAAACAGCTATTAGCCAGTAGCCTGAACCAAACACAACAGTCTGGAGCGAATCCTCCCTGTTCAATGGAGGTTTGTAAGAGCTAATACCTTGTTCCACATACCTCTAAAGGGTCCTCGTCCTGCGAGTTTGGTGTTTGGCTAAATATTTGAAAAGAGAATCTTTTAAATCCCAATTTTGGCACTTCTTTTGCCACTTTTTTATTGGATTTTGAACACGAAGAAACTAACTGGCTGTTTTATTTGATAAACTCAACCCTAGACACCTAAACTAATCAAACAATCGACATACTCATTAGTCACTTCAATGATAATAATGAAAGTTCAATAGGAACGCTGCTCTGTTATTGTAAACTTCAGCAAAACATTATAATTATGATTCGAGATCCCGTCGTTCTTACAATCGTGCAATTCCATGTTTTCTAAACACACAACCTGGAAACTTACAATGTAAAAACCATAAAAAATATTGGTATTGTATGTATTGTATGTTTTTATCGATATTTTTTATGAATTTAATTCATTATTCCCCGAGAAGACGCCGGCGTCCGCACACCTATTGTCTTTCTATTGTGTCTCTAATTACAGTATTCAACAGGTTAAAACGCTTAAGAATAAAAATAATTAATAATATTTTTTTTACGTCTACTGTATGAAATATTTAAAAAGATGTTTATAAAACTAAAATAAACGGAATAAAATTATTTATTTATTTAGTAGATAACAATGATCCATATTATAATGGTTAGTAACAATTGAAACTTATAAACTATGTTAGTATGATACTTAAACACGTGATTGTAGTTATGATAACAAACAACTTTTACTATGAGACAATTCTGAAAGCGCGAAACAAAATGTGCCGGTCAGTACATTTGTGTTCGCCTAACTGGTCAAAATGTACTGAATTTGGCTGATTTTCTTCGCGGTCTCAGGTTTGGTCCCATAGTAAAAGTTATTTATTATCATGACTGCAATCACCTGTTTAAGTATCGTTCACTAATTACCAGTCACCTTATATATTTAGAAGGTTAGTTAAGTGTTGACTGACTGATATTTTGACAATTCAATAGTACCAGTAATTGGTCTATTTAAAATAAACGATTCTGATTCTGATTCTTGACATAAATTTCTTTTCCGCTGGTGCTGGGATTTTTTAGCATTCTTCTTTGACTTTGATAAAATATCTCTTTACAAAAACATATTTTTCATACATACATATCTATTTAAGGAACTCAGGTCAGCAATAGTCTGACACACACTCTCGTTTCACAATAGTGACATCTATGTTGTCACAAAAGAAACTATCCTGCATCAACCGCGTGATTAGAATCGATACAACCGCCCGAAATGAACTATTGGGCAGTTGCCCACCAGACATAACACTTGTCTGGTCGGTAGTCCTCCCTTGTCAAAAGGAGGTATATGGGACTTTATTCTCTGTTCCGCATACGTGCAAACCGAGCAATAGGCACAGTAACGCTTCGGATGATATTATGAAATTAATGTTTAAATTTTATTGCACTAATAGGTTCCACTAACGGCTTTTTATTCCAAAGAAACCGGCTTTAAAAGTTTTCTAGGGGCTATTCCAGGATATGGTCCACCTCTTTTCAAAATTTCATACAAATCCGTTCAGCTGATAAAGCGTGAAGGAGTATCAAACACACACACACACACTTTCACCTCTATAATATTAGTACGAACTACGATGTGATAAGTACAGATTTTAAATATACATAATAATTGACTGGCCTGTTGGTCTAGCAGTTAGTGGCCCTGACTGCTATACCGGAGGTCGTGGATTCGATTCCCACCTAGGACAAATGTTTGTGTTATGAGCACGATCATTTGTTCTGTGTCTGGGTGTAATTCATCTATAATATGTATGTATTTAGAAATATATAAGTATATTTATCAGTTGTCTAGTACCCATAACACAAGCTCTGCTTAGCTTGGGACTAGACGACGTTGTGTGATAGTTGTGGAATATATTATATTGTATCATTATATACTCGTAATTACTAAACTGTAAACTAGCTATTTTCAAGTATTTGAAATTGTAATCTGTGGAGAACGTAGACGGTAGCATGATTGTCTTATAATATCATATTTAAGCTGTTATGAATATCATTATTGTGCTACTGTTTGTTTTTCCTTAAATAAATAAATAAATGCTTCTGTTCGTATGTTTGTCACCTAACTCCCCCTAAACAGCTTGACCGCTATGGATATAATGTTGTGGGTATATTTAAGTGAATTTCTGAATTAAAAATACAATTGGACCTGGTAGTTGCCGCTGCAATCGGTTTCTTATTTTTTTTTTCTAAAACTATCGGCTTTCAGGTAGCACTTAGTCAATGTGTGTGTATGAAAGAAAGAAACGAAACATTTATTCGTACCTTACACAGACATTAGAAATAAAATAAATAAAAGAGAAATAGCATTAAAATCTGTGCAAGGTCAAAAAGGCGCCTAACTCAGATATGCTGAGATAGGCGCCTTTTGACCTTGCAGCGACCTTGCTGCGATACTTATAAAGATAAATATCACAGCGCTGATATTTGTCTTTATATGTAATTTGACATTGAACTCTCAGTTTTGAGCTGAATTAAAACAGACCTTAGTACTTAAAATATTTTGAAGTTATTAGTACCGCAAACAGTCGAGGTTCAAACTGCAGTAGCGAAGCAATTGAGAGGCCTTTATCAAACTAGCGATAAATGTATATCACTAAAGGAACGCCATTCATGATGTGTTTACAGCCACGCTTATTGTACTATCAGTGCCAATAGGATGAATAGATGTAACAGTTACAGTTCCCCCCAAACGCAATGAAGCGTATACACAAATACACCTCCCAATCTAATTCTATCTCCACCGAAAATAGAAATTGTGCGAATGTGCGCCAAAACACAAAACAACAATTCTCAACGCGAACATCAACTAATCGCTGGCGGGTTCGAGAGAATGTAAACAAAACTATTTGCTAGAGATTGACCTACTAGTTCGCTAACAGAAGAGAATGCAGACTATCCTGCCACATTTAATAGTCGGCGACTAGTTGGCAATTAATCGGCAAAGAATGCCACTAATTGCGAGACACATCATGAAAGATTCAAAGCGCTACTACTTGCTATAAATCATACAAGGAAAATTACAATTTTGTCAAAATTCAGAGTCAAAACTAAAAAAAAAATATTAGATTTCATTATGGATCTAATTTTCACCGTCAAGTTGGCAATACCGAACTGCTGTCACTCAATATTGTACTCGTTTTAAAATCCTGACCTATCCATCAAAAGCTTTCAAAAACCACCTAAGATGAGATCAAAAGATCCACAAAACATATTATACAACCAGCGTGGATTTCTAATTCCTTTTAAACTGGATGTATTTCATGGCTTGTGGATGGAAAGACGTGCCTGAAGGCAGAACATTTTGATGTCTCGTTGACCTAGAACTAACAGGTCTGGGAAAAAATGACGAGGAGCGCCGACCCCACACTAATACTATCTAGATAGTAATAGGTATATTATAAAGCTAAAAATGGGAGAGGAATAGTAACCAAAAATGAGGGTGAAACCGCAGGAGTCAGCTAGTAAAGGCTTAGTTACTCTTTGACACTCAAACGCCTGAACGGATCGAAATTACATGTAGACCATATCCTACAAAATAGGACATAAGCTGGGGTTTTTATGCTCAGAGTATTTTCCTTTGTGATCATTTTTGACTTTCACGTAGACAAAGACGCTGGCAAAAGCTAATAATGGTAAAAAGCAAGGCAAGGAGAAATATGTAAGGTGACACAATGAGCATCCTTATTCCTTATTACTAAAAGCGACGAGTCGGCGATTTGAGCACCAACTAGTCGTCTAGTTGGTTAGTCGGCGAAGCCAAGACCATGTTTGGCTAATCTACTCTTGTATGTTACGTAACTGCGTTTGTGTAGCGTTTGTTCAACGTTTAAACGGTCGTGTTTCATGATTGGGCAATTAGAGTTTTATTTAGGTCTTTAGTGCAATGTCGCCGTTGTGTTAATATGAGGTGACGGATATCTAAGTCGTGGTTTTCATAGTGGCGTGATCATACATAAATTCAGTCTAGACAACGTTTTATTTGTATTGATTTATTAGATGGTACTGTTCTCGTGTTTCAACGCAAATTTAGATGTTTTTTGTTTGTTAAGCTGGTTTGAATGAAACTTCAGACACGAATAGATCCTGACCTGGTTTATGGTAAAGGATTACTTATTTATTATCCCGATAGTAAACTCAAATGAGATAATTTTGTACTTTCCTGCGACTACGATCGTCGTAAAAGCTAGGTTTTGATTCTCTATTGAAATAAAGTCGAAATAATTTAGGTTTTATTTTTTTATTATTATTGATAGGTTAACGCTTGACCGCTATCTCACCTGATGGAAAGCGACGATACGGTCGACGATACGGCGCTTACCTAGTAGAAACCTATTCACTCGTGACTTAAAGATTTCCGGGTTGTAGCCATCAGGAAACATAGATTCCAGCAGGGAATTCCACTCCTTAGCTGTACGCATAATGAAAGTGTTCCCAAAACGCTTTGTGCGTATAGAGTTCTAGAAAAAAACTAGAAGAATATAAAGAATTCAGTAGTACCTAACGGTGAATATTAAAACCACTTGTAAGGGTGCCATTCCCCATCCATCTACCCTAAATGTGAGCAATATTTAAAAGCTTATTGTTTCATCCAACGCAATCAAGTAGCCATTCAACCGTCAATGGGTTTTTAGTTAATAAAATTACTATTACTTAGTTTTTACTTGTCCTTGTAATTATATTTCGTTTTTATCTGTATGAATTGTAGTTGTCACTTGTTTTCTTGCCTCTAAATTTAGTATGTGTGTATTTATTTATTTAACACTATGCACAAAAGTACAGAGGCGGACTCAATGCCTTATTTATAATAATAATAATATAATATTCCACAACTATCACACAACGCCGTCTAGTCCCAAGCTAAGCAGAGTTTGTGTTATGGGTACTAGACAACTGATAGACATACTTATGTATTTCTAAATACATACATATTATACATAAATTACACCCAGACACAGAACAATTTATGTATTTATCTAGTGTAGTATGTACTTTGTATTTTCATCAATGTTTAATTTTTTTTGTAATGCACCAAGTGCAACCCCATTAACCAGACAGTCTCTGTCCATACCAGGTTGTCTGGAAGAGATCGCAGAATGAGATAAGGCCGCCAATTTTATGTTCTTTTTAAGGCTCAAATTGTATAAAGTCCTAACTTGGTGTGCTATAAAGCATTTAAATAAATAAAATTCCGATACACCCTCCCGCGCTGCCCAATAGCGTGAGATATTTTTCCCTCCTAAAAAAAGCTAGTTGGGAAAAGGTTCGGGAGATTGCCTTATCTGCTGTCTACTGATAATCTAGGACTCTGTTTACATAGATCTCTTATATCATCGTTTTGTAGAGGTATGCCTGAATCACGATTACGGAATCAAAAGATCGATGCTAATCAACGTGCTAATTAATGGCCGATTTTCGGAAATACAGATTCTCATTTGGATATTAGTTCTAATTTGGCTAGCAGACACGTTGTTAACGAGTCGTTATTGCTATTTGACCACTTGAACTTTAGCATACCGTAGGGTGTTTTTAATATCGTGCGGATTTCATCACGCATGCGGATTTGTTCCGCATACGTAACTTCCGCAAATGTCCTTTTCATACAAGTACAGTGCGGCCGACGGATCTTGGCGCGTCTGAAGATAGCCTCTGCGAAATTTAGCGCTCAAAATAAGCGCGCAAAATAACACCCGCCCTTGGGTGGAGCGGGAGATGTCATTGGATGACCTACCATAAAAAAAAACGGTACGATCTAATTATTACCTGCTTAATGCGTAAAAATGGAGTAATTCGTAGAATGAAAGCAAACTTAGACAACGTTATTAAAAAAAAAAAAAATTACACTAATTTGTTGTATGCTCATACATACGAGCAGTGGTGGCCGAATGGTTACGGCTCCGACCTACGAATTAAAGGTCGCGGGTTCTAAACCAGCCAGGCACCTTACTTTGTGTATTATTTATGGCCTTTTTTTTTAACGTAGGTAAAATCATCCAATGACAAATCCCGCCCATTATTTATGGCCTACAGATACGTGTTTCGGGTCTGGGTGTCCTGTGTATGAAAGTTTACATTTTTGTGAACGCACCCACGATTCAGGAGTCATTCCTAGTGCATGGCATCGTTATTTAAGATAAAAATAAAAAAATAATTTAATCGCCAATGCTCTCAAATCATCGTGAGGAAACCTTATAGCCTTGAGCAAAAAGAAGAAGATCATCAATATAGCAGTGGTGACATATAAAACATGTTTCATGACTCATTAATTTGCAACCATTTGCAACTCATTTATAAGTGAAAATTGAGGTAGGTAGGTAGATATGTCGTTAAAAGGTGTTAAATAAGGAAAAAATCACGTTTACTTTTTACTACGATAATCTATTTTTTCTAAAGGTTATCAAATTAAGAATAGACAAAAAAAAAACTGTAAGCTGTAGATCTTATAAACGAGTAATCAATCCTGCTAATGTTATAAATGCGAAAGTTTGCAAGTAGTATGTTTGTTACTCTTTTACGCAAAAACTAATGAACTAACTGAATGGATTTCGATGAAACTTGGTACATGGTTGTGTCCTGGAATAACACAAAGGATACTTTTTTATCCTAGAAGTATGTTCCCTTAGGATAATTTTCTACTATACCTTCTTTCTTATTTATATCTATGTATATAAAAGCGAAATACCACTCACTGATTAATCACAAAATCTCAGAAACTACAAATGACAGGTAAGTTCCTTATACCGCTAAGGATTTTACGAAACCACCCTTAAGAAGGTGGATCGAGCAGTTGGGACTCGAGGTAGCACTGCACAAGTCTGAGGCCATATGTTTTCACTACCCTCGGAACGCGCCACCACCGGGTTCCCAATTAACGATAGGAGGAGTTCACATCGGCGTCGGGTCGAGGATGTCCTGGGACTCGTCCTCGACAGGCGGTGGAACTTTGAGGCGCACTTCCGACGTCTGGCTCCCCAACTTTATTGGACTGGGGCTAACCTCATGCGGCTCCTGCCGAACCTAGGGGGTCCAGACGCCTACTGCCGGAGGCTCTACGCTGGTAACGTTCGGTCCATGGCCCTTTATGGAGCGCCGGTGTGGGCGCCGTCGCTGCGAAAGCGACTGTTGTCGTTGTTGGTTGTATTTTTTTTGTAAAAAGTTTTTTATACACACTTTTTAGTTGTGGGTGAGGAGTACCCTCAGCCAAACTTAAATAGATACCTTCCGCCATTCGTTTCCATCATCACAATTCCAATAATACCAAACACGGCTATAGGATACACTGATTTATTACAGAATTTCGGTACCTACCTCCCCTTCTTCCTTCAGTCAGTCACCGACTGCACGTATAAACAAAGCAATTTTACCTGTAACGACAATTCTGTTATGATTTTTTGAAGATTTTCATTCTATCTTCGAAGTTCATCATCAGATCAAAACAATATTTCTATGGGACCTATTCGAGAGTATAATCTTTGAATCAAAACAAAAAATTTCAAAGTCGGTCCACAATTGACCGTGATATCGGTGGATATACATAAAAAAACACACAGCTGAACATAGAACCTCCTCCTTTTCAAAGTCGGTTAAAAAATAAAACCAGCACAGACTATTTTTTTTATTCATAAAGGAAAATGATGTATCCATACTCGCCCTTGGACTAAAAATTGTCCATGGTGATATTGTTATTTTCCTCTCGACAAAGTTTCGTCTCATCTCTTGTTACATAAAGACTTGCTGCTAGACAGTTATTGTCTTTTGTAGTCAGAGCACCTGTACATATTTTATGCACGTGCATTGTCATTATCTCCCTTATGACGTCATTATATTGCGACACGTGTAGTTGAACAAGAAATGGGGGAGCTTTACGCTCTTGATGTTCAAGTTTTTATATGATCATTGCTTCGTTTTCCCTGACTTTTTATTGAATACTTGAAGCTTTACAGCTTGTGGCTGTTTGAAAAATTAACGACTTCATTTGGATGAAATATTTTGTCAATACGGAAGAAGGTCTGGTCGATCGATTAGGATTGCTTCGTTCTTTTAAGAATATGATTTAAGTTTCTATGCAATTGTTAGATACGATTTTGGTGTACAATAAAGTGTATTCTATTCTATTCGAATATGTGCAATTCTGTAAAATGTTAACGAGAAACAAAGTGAAAGTGAGGTTTTTCTTATGGTAGGTAAAATCATCCAATGACAAATCCCGCCCTTGGGCGGAGCGGGAAGTAGCGTCAAACTCTTACTGACTAAAAGCCTACCCTGTTACTTCGTAGCCTATCGTGCCGGGGCCGGGTATTCCTTTTGGAAGTTAACCCATGACCCCAGTAGGCTTCGACCCTGCCTGCCTAGATTTTTTCCGAATATTCCTAAGGGATATGTTTCTGTAGGTTATAATATTCAATATCCTCTACGTTACCATTCTATTTATATATCAATACATGTTATTTATCCCACTCCTTATCTTGTCTTTGTGATCTAGTTTTCACTCTTAGTCTTCAGTCAATTGTGCGTGGCCCCTGGCAGCCATCATTCCAACCAGCCCACCTCTCTTCAGACACTGTTTCCTCAAGGTGTAATATGGTGTTCCCAAAGTCCGTGTTTTTAATTCACTGACGACTGTATACTCCGCTATCAAAACCCTAAAAACATCCCTGAAATTAACCCTATTCAAGTAAGAAAACCGCCTGAACTTCACCAAACTTGGTTCACAAGAACGATCCATTTTTAACCCTACATTAGCATTATTAGCCAGCCACCCAGCTGTAACGTCCCACCCAGGTCCATTGAAGCTTTATCTTAAAATAGAATATTCCAGAACCGGCCACATCTTATCTGTTGCCATCTCATACAATATTTATGCGTGAAGAACACAGAATGTCGATTACTCGTCGGCTTGCGAAGATGTTGAGTTAATAGATGGAGCCGTCTCCAAACGGTAGTGGTGTGGTTATTTCAAGATTGTCAGCATCATTGCAGACGAAAGGCGTCCACTGTTAGATATAGGCTTTCTCCAAAAGTTGCGACTTCGATAAATGATTATAATCGTCCAACAAAAGTCCGCGGCCTTCAACCAAACATAAGTTTACCTAATAGAAGCCTTCCATCGCTACATTTTCCGGCAAACGATCGGCATACTAAGTTTGTGACCTATCGAATTTCTTTTATTGTGCTATAAACTACACTTCTATATTTCTATGAAGAGCTAACTGTTGGGTAGGACATTATTGACCACGAAACGATACGATCAATTTTCAAACAAACATATCGTATGCTTAATAGGAAAGAGGCCTAACTCAAAAAAGAAAGTATTTGAATCTTAAAAATTATGTTTCAATAATAAGGTTCAATTTTGAAAAACCTTCTTTTATGATTTAGTTCTGTTTTCTATTAAACATGCGATATATAGGTAAAGGTATATCCCATTCCCAATTGACCAGCACAAATTCGCTAGGCTTCCTGTTTTGGATAACTACACTCCACCATGATTAAAAAGTACGTTCTTAGTTTATGTTATTTTTCTTAATCTTCAACACACACAACGCCTCTCTATTGCAAGCGGCCATTACCCTGCAGAATATTATTATTGAAAGTACGCTTGCATACTCATGGATACTACACTCGCGCTCCATCCATTATCCCTATATCTGAACCTTCGCCTCTGAACTGACGACCCTTAGGCGGGAAAGAGACAGCATGCTTATCACACAACACTTAAGTTTTACGTACTCTTTTGTAATCTTTATTGAGTGGCTGTAAATTGACTTTTGAAGAAGCCCTCACAACTCAAGGAGTATTTCGTACTTTAAGAATATAACACATTAAACCCGAGACGTAATTTTTTGTTTGCAAAGTATGTACCTTCTACTTAAGTAAGCGTTTTTTGTGTACCTTTGGGAAATGATTTGGTTCGTGGTTTTAACGTAATGGGGTTTATGAGCTGCGGCGTGAATTTTTTAAATTGATGATTGTATTTTGTGGCCAACATTTCTTTTAACTTTAGAGCATTTAATATAAGCATGTTAAATTAACGGATCAAGTTCGAAAAATTTTACTGTACTCCGAAACCAGGATAGCTGTTATAGCCACACACATAATTTTTGCCTTTTTAAAAAGACTGAGCAGGACATGTCTGCCGCATGCCCGACAAACTGTGGGCCAAAGTAGTGCCTTGTGACAGTAAGACGTGGTAGTAGACCACAATTCACTGGAACTGAAGCACGCAAAAATGGGAGTGGAGGGAGACACTTTACTCAGGAGTAAGACAGAATAGACTAGAAAAGAAAAGAGAGAGATGAGAAGTATTATAGCAAACATCTTCACGTGAACAATGTGATTTACAATGGCAGCAAAGCATTGTGACCCTACGATTACTGTTCGATCCATTACAGAGAAGAGGCATTACTCCTAGCAGTGACTGATTTTTTTAAGGTGAACTGAGCTTTGCTATCACCAACAGCTGGTCAAACATAGTCAGAGAGCTACAGAACCTTGCTGCTTAAGTTGAAAACTGTAAAAGTACTAGGTATAGACTTAAACAGTCAAAATTAGGAGAATTTTGAGACATTTGACTAAGTCCTATTTAGTATAGCGTAGCATAATCAGCCTTATGATGTTGCCATTGCTGGGGCTCATGCCTCCTCTCACCGAGAGGGAATGGGCCGTAATCCACCACATGGGCTCAGTGCGGGTTAGTAGATGTCAGATGCTTTAGATTTCTTTTTTTTTTATGACATGCCGGTTTCTTCACGATGTTTTCCTTTATCGTCTTGAGAGCAGAGGTGATGAAATAAATTATCCAAAGTGATGTGCCTAGCTGCGTTTGCATCCATGACCTCGTAAGTCAGGGCCCTTACCACTTGGCCACAACAGCACGCTCCACACATTAAAAAAAAAATATGTTTAACGCCATCTAGCGGCAATACAATCACGCTCAGGCACATATCTTGCACCTTAATCGACCTTAGAGGTCTTACCACGACGTGTTAAATGGGAACTACAGCAGACCGACGCACACGTGGGCCACGTGTGATTCGTGTCGTAGTGTCGCGTCGCGTGGCGTGGATCTAATGGTAGCTCTACAAGTCTAGTTTCCATATAAAATGTATGAAGACAACGCGCTCAGATGGGCGTACGTGGCCCACGTGTACGCAATGTAGTTTTACTATTAAAACGTCAGTTGTGCTAGCAAGAAAGAGGTATAAAGCTACAAACCCTATATAACTCCATGCCTTAATGTTTTAGATGTTAATCCATAGGTATTTCCCAAAGGACAGCAGTGTTGTCGTATTCGCTGATAATAACAACATATTTAAAGGACTTCAGATGGTACAAATCCATACCCTACTCAAAATATTATCAGTAAAGTTTCGCGATGAAATAATTGTAAATGCGAAAATTTTAGAAACTCAATCTCTGGAGAGAAAACATAGAAAGTAGTTTAGAAATGTTATTCGAATTGTTTTTCCTGACTGGCTCCACGTGTAAATCAACTGTTTTATCAGGAAAAATATGTTCCTCAGTCTGGTAAGACTATCTTACTTATTTACTACTATCTCATCTTATGGTAATGGTTAATGGATGTGGTCGACGATGAAACACGCTTGCCTAGAAGTAACCTATTTACTCTTGAGTTAAAGACCCCTAGGTTGTTGTTATCAGGTAACAGTGTCCGGCAGGGAATTCCATTCCTTAGATGTAAGCACAATAAAGGTCTATCCCCACACATCCGTGCCGGGTCAGTGACGGGGCAGCAACGTGCCCGCGTGCTGACACCGAGCTTCCGTGCCCCGTCAGTGGTTTTCTGTTCACACACGACAGTGACGTGACAGTGCCGTGGACGGGTCTTCCCTTACTTCATTCTATTTCCTTGTCTGATTCTAAGTAGCCACGGATATGTGGAAATAGAACTTAAAGGCGTTTCCAAAACACTAACGCCTAAACTTTATTTTTTGTTGAACAATCATCAAAGATCCCTCCCGCACTGGGTGGAGCGTTAAAAGTTTGTCACTCCTCATGTCATACTTTTACTGACTAAAACCCACTTGTGTCCCTTCAATCTCTTTGCGTTCCACCGTCACTGTAATTCTTTCAAACAATACAGCAGCTCTCTGTAAACTAGTAGTATTGTAATGTTATTAATCCTTATACTCAAGTTCAAGTAAGAAGCAACAACTTAAGACCAGGTGCACAAAACTTTAAAGATAAGTCGTTAAGTGAAAAGTGGTTAGGATGTCGTTCCACAAAAAAGGGAAAGGTAGTATCAACTTTCAGAGTTTTGTCCAAAAGAGTTAGAAAGTGCTGTGAAGACAATGTTTGTAAGCCTAGCTGACGCAGTTGATTTCATTTTGACACAAATTTTTTAACTGTCCCTAGGTAAACTATCGGACTGGAAAAAAGTAACTTTACAGAGACCGATTTGAAGTTTGTTCTATGTACAAGTTTGTCATTAATTAATGAATCTGTTTATAAAAATTTCTTATTTAGGTTATGTTTAAGATTCGTTAGACAAAATGATTTTTTGATAAGCTAGCACCTATACTATGATTTTTTATTAGACGACGTAAAGACAGAAGTGGACAATGCCCATCTGTCAAATAACAATGCCCAACTGTCAAACAACCATTGTTATAGCTGTCACTTTACTTCGTCTAATAAAAATCATAGTATAGCTAGCTTAGCAAAAAATCATTTTTAACTCCCGACGGAAAAGAGGGGTGTTATTTTTACCCCCGACGGATAAGACGGGTGTTATTAGTTTGAACTGCCTGTCTGTCTATGTATCTGTCCGTGGCATCGTAGCGCCCAAACAAATGGACCGATTTTGATGTGTTTTTTTTTTTTGTTTGAAAGCTGGCTTAATCGACATAGTTCTTCGCTACAATTTATGAAGATCTGTGTAGGTATTCAAGGTCATCAGCTCGTTTGTTAATTGCGGTAGGGTTTTTAAACACTTAAATGGGTATTTACTTTTCTTTTAAACACATGTGTGACCTAATATTTGAAATACTTGTGTACAATCTGGTGCCATTGAGCTAGTCTGATGATGGAGCTCAAAGATAAGAACCCTCGTTTGCTTATTAACATAGTAAACTTATCGATTTGGGGATCATTAGATTTGTCTTAACTAGGGCTATACATTTCTCATAATGACAAGGACCTGATGCTAGAACTGGGATGTGGCTGATGAAACTTTGGAATGCCTATTAGTATGTTTAATTTTATAATTATGTCTGAGCCAAACCAAAAAACCAAAAATTCGAAAATATGTGACATTCACCAAGCCGCAATGGGCTCGCGTGGTGGATTACGGCCCATTCCCTCTCATAGAGAGGAGGCCTGTGTCCTAGCAGCGGAAACATTAAAAGGCTGATGATGATGACGATGAATTATGTCTTATTAAGCTTAAAACAGGAACAAACAAACAATGCAATTTTTCCTAAGGACAGTCGATTTATTTATTTGTAATCACGTATAGGGTCAAAAGTGCAGTGTACCTATTTTAAAGTAAAAATTGATTTGTTAGTTCTTCAGTGTAGGGCCAAATACTACTTATGTTAGTTAGGCGAATTTTAGCAAAAAAATCCCGTGCGGTACAGAAACGAGTCCCGATGCCTGCCGAGGTTGCAGGAGTTACCGTGACTCTAGACCGCAAAAGACAATTGAAGCTATCTCTTTTTGATGATTTCCCACCTCAAAAACAAAGCATGGTGCGGGGATACCGCACGGTGTCCTGCGAAGCGGCAAGCCTCCTTGCTGGCCTGCCACCATGGGATCTGGAGGCAACAGTCCTTGCACACATGCACGATAAGCGCGTGGAGATGCAACGCCGGGGCGAAAGTCCCCTGCCACGACAAGTCGAGGTATGGCGGAAAGAGTTCCGGCGGGATCTCATAGTGAAATGGCGACTGCGACTGTCGCAACCCAGTGCTGGGCACGCCTTAATTATGGCGGTAAGGCCCCTCTTTGAGGCGTGGCTGGAAAGACCTCACGGCGTCCTAACCTTCCGCATGACCCAGGTTCTCACCGGACACGGTAAGTTCGGGAGGTTCCTGTTCCGGATTCGTGCGGAACCGACGCCCGGGTGCCACCACTGCGTGGACTGCCCGGAGGACACGGTGGAGCACACGGTCGAAGTGTGCCCCGCTTGGGCAGAGCATCGCCGTGTTCTCGTGAGTGCGATCGGCAGCGGCGATCTCTCGCGCCAGGCCCTGGTACGGGCCATGGTCCGAAGCGAGGAGGGATGGCAGGCGGTTGCCTCCTTCTGCGAAGCAGTAATGCTAGCAAAGGAGGAGGCCGCACGCGAGAGGCAACGGCCCACAAGGCCCAGCCGCCGCGGGGATTCCGATTCCGATCCTGATTTCCAGCCAACGTAGACGCGGGCTTGCGGACGGCGAGCTATGGGTAGCTCGCTGTCCGACCGTCCGGTAAACATCCGGACTAAGCCCAGGTCCTCAACGGCGCGCACTGTTCCCGCGCGCCTCAAGGAGTTGTCAGCAAACCGTAGAGACCCAGCCTGCTAGCTGCAGGCAGGCAGGGTCGAAGCCTACTGGGGCCAAGGGTTTGCTTCCGAAAGGAAAGCCCGGCCCTGGTATCTAAGGCCACGAAGGACGGGGTGGGTTTTTAGTCAGTAAGAGTCTGACACTATCTCCCGCTCCGCCCAAGGGCGGGAGATGTCATTGGATGATTTTACCCACCACCAAAAAAAAAAACCTCAAAAACAAAAGATGCGGACGTACAACCGAGTCACATGCTATATTACATCTCCTGTCCTGCCCTATACACCGTTAAATTTTGGTCGTTTTAATCCCGCAGACGATCGATTCGGTACATGAAATACTATCGATTTGTAAAGAGAAAATTAAGAAATAAAGTACTTTTTTTTAAACTCGAATTAAGTTACGTATGTATGAAATTAATTTCTTTAAGTAAACGTCAGCTGAGCCAGGTCAATGAACTGTAGGTAGTTAGTACGCAACGACCGACAACTACCTACAAGGTCATTGACTCGTTTACTTAAAGAAATTAATTTCGTACTTGCGTAATGCGTATATTAATTCGAGTTTTTGAAAATGTACTTTATTTTTTAATGTTTTCTTTACCAATCGATAGTATTTCATGTACCGAATCGACCCTCCACGGGATTAAAACGACCAACACGACGGTGTATACTCCACAACATGCAACTAAAGAGTTCTATAAGATGCGCTTCTATTGAATTGTGAAACAAAAAGAACTACTAAGTACCATAAAAGGGATACCATGTGAAGTTGTATCTGCTGGAAAACCCACCTATTAGCACGCCAACAGATCCAAATAAAATTATGGATTTTATAGATGTTTTCATAACCAAGAAGAATCTATCAATTAGTTACATAAAAATGGAAAAGGTTATTATGACATGCACTCAGAACTCTCAGTAATATCCAAATATATTACACTTCCACTACATATGACATTTCGAATAAAGCCAATGAAGTTCACGTGTCTTTCTTCCACTTTTCGGCTCCATCATCAGATCAGTTCAAAAGTACCTTATAGCCAAAGTACATCTCATGACAATTCTAACAAGCCCAAACACGGCTAGGATCACAGCTAGGATACATGGATTAATTACGGAGTTCCGGTGCCTATCTTCCGGCTCCATCATCATCCTCAGGTCACTTCGATGATACCATTTCCAACATATTCAGAACCATTTATTTATTCGTATTGTCATAGTCGCTTAACTATCTTCATTATGACATCTATATGATTATGAAGTTCCGTTGGCCTTTTCTGGTCTTCTTCATCACTTCCACTTCATCAAATGTTACTATTTGACTGTTACTATATGATTGCCTATAATATTTGAGGAGTTCCTTCGATTCCTTATGGAATCTGTCATTAGAACTGGATTTTGAAAAAAAGGGAATAGTCTGGAAGCATATCATTTAAGGGCAAAAACAATTTTGCAAATCGGTCCATAAACGTCGGAGTTCTGAAAAAAATAAATAAAACTGAAATGAGAACCTCCTTCCTTTTTTGGAGTCGTTAAAAATTACCGATATCGTTATAAAAATATCTGCGCCTTATAATATCAGTAACAATACCACTGTCAACAAACATGACCTCCAAAAGATAATTTAAAAATAATTTAACCACAGCAACTGACTGTGACAAACATTTAAAACTCCGACATTATGTTTATTTTAATATTAATACTATTAAATTATCTGTTCGCGTAAGTATTCAAAAGGTATTTAGACCTGACGATACGATTTTCATGTTTTTAATTAGCATCTTCGATGATCTTACTAATCGTTTTTATTACGGCAATTTCCATTTTAATCGAATATTAAATTTTCTTATTTAGATTCAAGATGCCAAGCATTTTATTTTAAATAAACCATTTACAGACTTTTAAAACGTCAAAAAGTCAGTCAGTCAGAAAAATGATGGTATTGCACATTCCAAAGCGTAGATCTCTATGGAGAAGAAGGTGCAAGAAACTCCATGGAGGGACTATGATTGGGGATGAACAACGCATGGAGGAGAGAGGAGGATCGGAATTTATTTGGGCTTGGCACTACATGTCTTCTAACATACTTCTTTACGGCTGCCTGTCCACTGGAGCGGAGCAAAGGAGTTATGCAGAGCGGACTTTTTCTGTCCACTAGAGCGGAGTGAGGCTACGGAGGGGAGTGACAAAGTAATACGGAGTGGAGTTGCTCCCGCACTCATTTCTCCTCTCCGCTTCCTCGCTCCGCTTCCCGGTTTTGTATGATTTTTTTAACTAGTTCGTGCATCCTGTCAACTGAAGAGAAGCGGAGATTTTGTGCAATTCTATTGATTAATATTTCTCCGTTTCTCCGCTCCACAGACTCGCTCCGCTTCGGTTGACAGGCAGCCTAATAGTTGTTATTTCAATTGTCAAACTGCCATACAGGGAGCAATAAAAATGAGTGAAATGACCAAAAAAAAGATTCTGAATTGAACAAAATTAGGATGCACAGACTGCAATATGACGTCACTGCTATTAGCTATCTACTCGTACTCACGTAAAGTACAAGATATTTCTTTAAAGATTACTCCACTATGCCTCTACTCTTCTTCATACCAATCGTGTTTGGAACCTAAAAATGCGTGGATAGCATTATTTTCAGAAAAAGATTTCTTCAGCGCTATCCACGCATTTCCGGGTCAGGGCTATTCGTGTTCTCAGTTGTTCGTTTCAGTGTTCCCGTCAGGGACGTGCCATCCGTCACCCGTGTTCAAACATATCAAGGAAATCGGTATCAGTGTAAAAATGTTTAAACTTACCATCACACTTTAATTTTTTTCTTAATTATCCCATATTATATTTTTCTTCTTAGAATTCAAATTATGTTGATTAGAAAGATCGTGAAGTATATTATTCTATCGTACAAGATCTATCAACCTTTCTGTGTTCATATTGTCGTCAACGTACCTAGATAAAAATCGGATAGCATGGTCAGAGCGTCCGTGCATCTGAGTATGCTCCGGGACACTAACAATCTGGATGCCCCTGATCGAGTACGATAAATTTGTACGTAACCGATTTTTTTCCTGCCCCTGACGGAACACAGCAGGGCCGGGTACCCGGAAATGTGTGAATAGCGCTTTATTAGTGTTATACAATAAACACAGGAATACCCAATGGTCGAAATGTAATATTATTCATTACATTTTTTACCAAGCCAAAATTCCACTTGGTCAATCCCAAACATTCTGGCATTTCATTAATCTTTATTGCCGATAAAATGTTACTTTGACTAGGTCCCAAGTTTTCGATTCAAGTCAAAGGTGCTTTTCAGCACGGAATCTCCATTCAGCCATTCCGCCCACCATTGACTTAAAAAAACATTTCTTGACTGATTTGTTTTGGCCCATTTGGAGATCCCTTACTCTGCAAAGGCTTAGGTATTGTTTATTGTGGGATTATTCGGTGTAAGCATGTTAGAGATGTCATTTGATCAAATTATTTGTTTTTGAAAATCGGTGCCCCTGCATAATAAGATCTGGTTGAGTGCTCATAGTTCTATGGTCTTCCTAAATGTATATAAAAGTTAAAAAGTGTTATGTCTAGAATTTTTTAAACTGTCTTGCTCTAAGAAGACACCGATTCAAAGGGTTGGAGTAATCGTCTAGTAACTTCTCCCGCTCTAGAATGGAGCAGGTGACCACCGCCCATTCCCCCTCGCTTCAGACCATGGCTTTTACCAGGGCCCGGTGCGAGAGGTCGCCGCCGCCGATCGCCCTCACGAGGATAATGCGGAGCCTAGCCTAAACTTGACACACCTCCACCGTATGCTCCATCGTGTCTTCCGGACGGTCCGCCTAATTGACACCCGGGCGTTTCTTCCTTCAGAATCAGGTGCAGGAACCTCGTGAACTTGCTATATCTAGTAAGGACCTGCGTCATGCGTAAGGTGGTCCTGGAAAGGTGTCACAATGTCCTCACTGTGACGCCTTTCCAACCGCTTCTCAAAGAGGACTTTCCGCCATGATTATAGCGAGCCCGTCATGATTATGGCTTGCCCGCTATGATCATAGCGTGCCTAGTGATGTCTAGGATATCGTCAAATTTTGGTTCTTTGATGACAGTATACAACATAGCTGACCGCTTTTATTTTGTCGTAAAATTTCAAGATAAATTTCTACGTTTTATAATCAGTCTAGTTTTTGATTAGGTACCAGTCATATTCACAATATCGTCGTTACGCAATCGTATCGTCAGATATAAATACGATCTTCGAATAATGATGTTAATTAAGTATTTTGCACCAATCCCTTTCAATCCGATTGAGTATTAATATGTTTTGAGTTTACTCCTAGTAACAGTAAAATCATCTTGATAGACGTATTGTTGCTTACATTAGTTTTTAATGGTATCTTAACAAACCTATGAGTAATTGTAGTGCAGCAAAAGTTTTGTATTCCTTCAGAGATTTAAGAAAATATTCTTTTGCTTTTTGTTTGTATGATTGAATTATAACAGTAGGTACTAAGGGATTGATATCATCACAGTGGTGTACGAAAATCCCGTAAGGAGGTAAGCAGGGCCGAAGCCTACTGTGACCAAGGTTATGTGAAAATGTTACCGGGGCCCTGGGACAAAGGAAATGAATGGAACAGCGTAGGTTTTTAGTCAGTAAGAGTCTGACACTATTTCCCGCCCCACCCAAGGGCGAGATTTGTCATTGGATGATTTTACCTACCATAAAAAAAGGTAAGATGGTGGTCAAACGCGAGACTATAAATAAATTAAAAAGTATATCGAATCCCAGGGCTGCAATATATTCAAAAGAGTTACGTGTTCATAACGTAACGTGTTTTTTAGGTATGTATTCATCTAATGACTTCTCCCGATCTACGATGAACCGCGAGGGCGTGTCAGACTCTTACTGAATAAAACCCACTTGCCTTGCATTCCAGGGAACCGGGTTTTCCTTTCAGAAGCGAACCCATGGCCTCAGAGGTTTCGACCCTGTTGATTATGGTTTACAACTACGACAACACAACAACTACACTCACACACTTGGCAAAATGTTGGTTTATAGATCCGTCGCCCCGTCGGATACTCAATGTGAGTGCGATGCTTCTGTTCAAAACATGAGCCACTTGGGACACAGTTGGAGTGTCCCAAGTGCCCTAACATCTCCACTTTGGAGGATTTAATGAGTGCCACCGATGCTGCAGTTAACGTGGCTATCTTCTGAGCCCAAACAATTTGACGAGTTTACCATCGATTCGAAAAGAAGAAGGAGAAGATGGTTTTGCTGACATCTCGTTGAAGCACGCGTGGAAAACTAAGCACCGTTGACGACTTGGACTCAACCCGGACGGTAACCGGACGGACGGATGACGAGCTACCCATTGCTTACCATCCGCAAGCCAGCCTACGGTGGCTAGAAATCGGGATCAGGATCTCGGCGGCTGGGGCGTAAGAGCCATTGCCTCGCGCATGCGGCCGCCTCTTTTGCTAGCATTACTGCTTCCGACCGTCTGCCACTCCTCCTTGCCCTTGACCATGGCCTGTACCAAGGCCTGGCGCAAGAGATAGCTGCCTCCGATCGCCCCCACCAGGACGCGGCGGTGCTCTGCCTAAGCGGATTACACACACCTGGTATCCGGGCGTTTCTTCCGCATGAATCCGGTGCAGGATATCTCTGAACTTACCATATCCAGTGAGAACTAAAAAAGGGTTGACTGGTAGAAAATGCCTTAATAAGGCACCCTTAATAAGTCCGCCTCTGTACTTTTATGTGCATAAAGAAATAAATAAGTAATGTGGTGATCATATACAAAAAATAAGGAACACTTAAACAGCCGTACCTGCTCAATGTGTTCAAAGTACTGACATATCCCAGGTAATGAAAATTTAACTCAACGCAATTTTAAAACAGATTTTGTACTGCAATTCCAGGGACTACGCGACTATTACATGAAAAGCGAACAAAATAATCTTGAAAAATGAGCACTGTTGCAGTATAAGTGGATCGTGAGTGTACGCTAAAATAGTGATGGGCCGTGCTGTGTGAATTGTTCAGAATATCGAGTAAAGACGAAATTTATTGTTGAAAAATTAAAAGTATTTTATAAGAAAAAAATCATTTTATCTGCCTATTTATCTAAATAATTTGTATCTAGATATTTTTATTTGTAAATTCCGGTCGTCTGGCGGTTAGTTACGTAGGTACGATATTTTTCTCATCGTGATTAGAACTTTGATAAGACTCGCATAGGAACGTCATAGCGATAGGCACAAAAACAACAACATTCAGACGACTTGTGAACTTCCTCCTTTTTTGAAAGTCAATAAAAAGGGTTATGAAAGATGATGAAGAAAAAGTAATCTCAAGAAGGATTGGACCGGCGAGAATGTTTTTTTTCAGTGATATAAACTTTTCTACCGCTGCATGTTGTGTCGGAAAAAATGCTAAGTTTTTATAAAATAAGACTCGGTAGCTTAGATTAAATCAAAACAGCAGAAGATAGGTGACTCACCTCTAGCCCATGGACCGCTGAAATTGTGCCAATTGGCACGATTTCACATAGGTCGCTACGACCACACACATTCACTGGCTAAAGCTATAGCTAGCTATAACTATTTAAGGACAGTGTAGACCAGTCTGCAGTCAATATTGTACTCAAAAGCAAAAATAAAAATTATAATAAAAAAATTGTCAAAAAACAATGTACGAGTATGTATTTAAAAATATTTATAAATATTTGTATGTTTATTAACTATCTAGTACTCATAGCACAAGCTCCGCTTAGTGCTTTGTCTGGGACTAGACGGCAATTAATGAAAGTTGTGGAATAAAGAAAGAAAACACGTTTATTCTGTCTAAATAGACGCACAATTATGTACAAAAAAGTAAATTCCCCGTCAGGCCATGTGTGGATAGCGCATAAACCATTTTGCGCCGTAATATTAATATTACTATAAATATAAATTATAATTTTACTATAAATCAATGTCTTAGGAACACAAACCATCATTGAAACCAAAATGTAATATGAATTTTGGTCCAACACTAATGAACAGAGACCGCATTGCATCCGATAATGATTTTCCACTCGGAACGCTAATGATAAT
Source organism: Leucania comma (assembly GCA_958295575.1). Lineage (NCBI taxonomy): Eukaryota > Metazoa > Arthropoda > Insecta > Lepidoptera > Noctuidae > Leucania > Leucania comma. Next base: position 4,847,856 of record OY282475.1, read on the forward strand.
GGGTATTTTACTTACTCATTAAGTCGTACTTTACATTAATTAATTACAATCATAAAATGATGTATTGGTTTTGAGGTCTATTTAATTGAATTTGAATCTATATAGGAAGGTTGCCTATATTGTACCAGTTAACGAACTTTACAAGCTGTCTAAACTATACACCGTTAAATTTTGGTTGTTTTAATCCCGTAGATGATCGATTCGGTACATGAAACACTATCAAATAGTTATAAATTTAATATTATAACTATTTGATAGTGTTTCATGTACAGATATATATAGATTTATAATATTAAGTTATAATTTTAATATTATAAACCTATCGTTTTCAATCTATTTAATCATAATTAAATAGATTGAAAACGATAGATAACAAACATTTAAAATAGGTACGAAAACAGAGATAATAAACCAATGTCACAAATTAAAATAAATTGAAATCACATTATTATTAAATTAAATTAAACTACATTATTAACAATTATATTTATGTATGCATATACGAAATTAATTTCTTTAAGTTAACGAGTCAATGACCTTGTAGGGAGTTGTCGGTCTAACTACCTACAGTTCATTGACCTCGATCAGCTGACGTTTACTTAAAGAAATCAATTTCGTACATGCGTAGATTAATTCGAGTCTAAAAAAAAGTGCTTTATTTTTCATTTTTATCTTTACAAATCGATAGGGTTTCATGTACCGAATCGACCCTCCGTGGGATTAAAACGACAAAATTTAACGGTGTATAAAAAAAAAACACCGAAAAACTCTAAATTTGGCAGGTAGGTTCCTTATAGGATGTAGACGTCCACTAAGAACGGATAATACGAAACCACCCCTAAAGGGGTTGGGCACGCCACGATCGAGGCGGTAAGGCCCCTCTTTGAGGCGTGGCTGGAAAGGCCCCACGGCGTCGTCACCTTCCGTTTGGCGCAGGTGCTGACCGAACACGGCAAGTTCGGTCCGTACCTGTACAAGATTCGTGCGGAGACGACGCCCGGGTGTCGTCACTGTGCGGAACGCCCGGTGGACACGGTGGAGCACACGGTAGAGGTGTGCCCCGCTTGGGAAGAGCATCGCCGTGTCCTCGTGGGGGCGATCGGCGGCGATCTCTCGCGCCGGGGCTTGGTTCAAGCCATGCTCCGGGGCGAGGAGGAGTGGCAGGCGGTCGCCTCCTTTTGCGAAGCAGTAATGCTAGCAAAGGAGGAGGCCGACCGCATTAGGCAAAGGCGCACACGCCGCCGCCGCCGCCGGGTTTCCGATCCCAATTTCCGGCCACCGTAGGCGCGGGCTCGCGGACGGTGGGCAATGGGTAGCTCGCTGTCCGTCCGTCCGGTAACAGACCGGTCCGAGCTCAGGTCGTCTACGGCGCGCACCGTTCCCGCGCGCCTCAAGGAGTTGTCAGCAAACTGTAGGAGTCCAGCAGGGCCGAAGCCTACTGGGGCCAAAGGTTATGTGAGACTGTCACCACGGGCCCCAGGATTAAGGCAAGGAACGGAAAGGTAGGTTTTTAGTCAGTAAAAGTCTGACACTATTTCCCGCCCCACCCAAGGGCGGGATTTGTCATTGGATGATTTTACCTACCCAAAAAAAAAAAAAAACCCCTAAGGGGGTAAACCGACTTTCATGCGGACGAAGCCGCTGGCAGAAGCTAGTTTATGTATATTTTTACCGCCTAAATAACACGTTCAGTATCAAATGACAAATCCCGCCCTTGGCTGGGGCGAGAGATAATGTCAGACTCTTACTGACTAAACACCTACCCTGTTCCATTCATTGCCTTCGATCCAGGGCCCCGGGGTTCATTTTCACCTAACCATTGGCCTCAGTAGGCTTCGGCTCTGCTGGGCCCCTACAGTTTGCTGACACCTCCTTGAGACGCGCGGGAACAGCGCGACGTTCAGTATTGCACGTCTAATATGCATCGTATGTGTCTTCGTTACTATGGCGGTAAGTCCTTTGTTTGAAACGTGGCTGGAAAGACCTCACGTCGCGCGTCGTCCTCACTTCCGCATGACGCAGGTTCTCACCAGACATGGTAAGTTCGGGAGGTACCGGATTCGTGCGGAAGTGACGCCCGCATGTCGCCACCGTGGGGATCGCCCGGAGGACATAGTGAAGCACAAGGTAGAGGTGTGCCCCGCTTGGACAGAGCATCGCCGATTCCTTGTGGGGGCGGCGGCTATCTCTTGCGCCGGGCCTTGGAACAGGCCATGGTCCGTAGCGAGGAGGAGTAGCAGGCAATTCATACTGCGAATCAGAAATGCTAGCAAAATTGGCCGACCGCATCAGGCAAAGGCGCAATGGCGAGCAATGGGTGGCTTGCTGTTCGACCGTCCGGCAACCGTCCCGACCGAGCCCAAGTCGTCGACGGCGCGTACTGTTCCCGCGCGCCTCAAGGAGTTGTCTGTAAACCGTAGGAGCTCAGCAGGGTCGAAGCCTACTGGGGCCATGTATAATGTGAACCGATAGATGTGATGTGTGTGTCCAATTTCTTCCAAGCATATCTCATGTAGAGACGGAAGACCTACTTGCTGTACGGAAATAAAACACGCCATAACTTTTAATTTCGTTTTGTTCTTAATTATAGTCATATATTGAATGTTAATTTGTTATTTTTGTTTCTTATTTTAACCTCTTTCTAGCCTGAAGCACAGGTTCACACAGTTCAGGCAAATAGACCACCGTGATCTTTTTAACACGTACCTAAGCTATTTTATTAAAAACATGGCTTAATTTATTAATTAAACGATTATTATTATTAATTTAACCAACATTATCATACTGTTCATTTACGAGATGCTTTTGCCCATCGACTTGTATTCTAGCAAGTACATAATTATCTATCTTTGCTTTTGCCCTACATAACAGTAATATTATAATTTGAGCCTTTAACTGTCTAATCGCAACTGAACTTTATACATGTTTTAGTAGCTATTAATATTATGACAGGCGCTTTACAAAATGTTACGTATAACAAATATTGGTAAGCTATGGTACAGTCAAGTACATCAATTGGGTGTTCCTCCCACATTACACCTTAAAAAAGTAGGTAACCAGTTGATGACACCATCTGTACTAACGTTTGTAGATATGGGTCAAGGTAGCGATTGAAAAGCAACAAATCAATATAGGTATAATCTTCTTTCTAGCGTGTCGATTGAAAAAATAATAAAGCTCCCAAATTAAATTCCTTGCCTGGCCCAGTATTCGGCCACGGTAATGCCAGCCGCTGGCGCTGTCGTTAGATCCTTACGTGAACAGGATAAGGCATGTGACAAGGTCTGCTGTGAGACGCCGCGCCAATGACTGGGTAATCTTTGCTTCACACCAACTCTGTTGATCGGAACCGGTCGAGAACCTAGACCTGAGATTGTCTTTACTGTGGTCGACCTGTGCGTAGTTTCTTTAATGTTTGTTAGCGTGTGTCTATACATCTTATGGTTTTTTTTTTATGGTAAGTAAAATCATCCAAGTAAAAAGTAAAGTAGTAGAGTTGTAAAGTGGTGTCAGACTCTTACTGACTTAAAACCTACCCCGTTCCTTCGTTGCCTATCGTGCCGGGGCCGGGTATTCCTTTCGGAAGCTGACCCATGACCCCAGCAGGCTTCGACCCTGCCTGCCTGCAGCTAGCAGGCTGGGCCTCTACGGTTTGCTGACAGCTCCTTGAGATCCATATTATCGTATTACTACCTCAGAGAGATGGGACCATAAACCTTCTGATGATTTCATCGAGCCCTTGGAGTACGTCTCAGACATCCATTTTGTGTCCCCAGCGGTCATTGTGCATGTGACTTACGTAAAAACTAAAATAGGACTGGGTGACTACCCAGTCCCATTTTAGCCAGGCAGCCCTTTTCCTTACGTCTATAATCTTCCGTTATCATTGCTGCGTGAATAAATCGGTTCTATCGTTATGTATGTGTTTTATTCAATACATTTTTTTGTATTAAAAAAAACCGATAGAAGTATGAGTGGCAGTGAGTTTAGAACTTGGTAAAGTAAAAAGAGTTTCTGTGAATCCTGAAACTAAATACAAATAACCGGCCCAGTGCGAGTCTGACTTGCGCATAAGTGCTATCCGTAGCAAAAAAAATGGCAAAAAGAAACACGTTTGTTGGTAGCCCCACTTATTTTCTTATGTTTTTAGTATTTTTTGTTGTAAAGGCAACAGAAAGATATCGTCTGTGTAAATTTCAACTGTCTAGCTATGTCGGTTCATGAGATACAGCCTGGTGACAGACAGATGGACACCAGAGTTAGAGCAGTCAAATATTGTCCCGTTGTATCCTTTGGGTACGGAACCCTAAAATATGTATATCCCATAACATATATATTTATCTATCATTTATGAGACCTTCTAACCCCCCGTTCACGACCTTGCTGCTGCCGCTCACAGCGGCAAGGTTGTAAATGGAACATTAATAGCGACACGGAGTCAGAAATTTGTTCTGGGTTCCGCCTCAAAGATTTCCATATTGTAATCCGTTGAGGTCACATGACTTACCGTAAATGTTATTTAGGATTATTATGCAAACGACTCCACGGAATATTGGCACCGAGCCCGATCTACGAGAATGTATGGATTTAGTATCATAACAAAACAGCAAGGATCCTTAAACGTTATCGATTCAAGGCTGTTCTTAGGCACCATATAGATACATATACACAGTTAAATTTTGGTCGTTTTAATCCCGCGGAGGGTTGATCCGGGACATTAAACACTATCGATTTGTCAAGATAAAAATGAAAAATGAAGTACCCAAACTCGAACGTAATTAATTTCTTTAAGTAAACGTCAGCTGAGCGAGGCCGAATGAATTGTAGGTAGTTAGTACGCAACAACCGACAGCTACCTACAAGGTCATTGACTCGTTTACTTAAAGAAATTCATTTCGTACATGCGTAATTCCAGTTTTAGAAAAAAAGTACTTTATTTTTTTAATTTTATCTTTAAAAGTCGATAGTGTTTCATGTACTGAATCGACCCTACACGGGATTAAAACGACTATGTAACGGTGTATTTACGGTGACACCTGCTAGAAACTAATCTACCATCAGACAACCTGATGTACAGCGAATGTCCACCCTTACGTTGTTTACACCTCTACGTTCCGGACAAAGTCTTTCGCTTCGTCGTTTATACCGCGTACAATCGAAGATTAGAACAATTAGCCTGCTGCGGTCTTTCCGTTCGATTATAATTTAGGTATCATCACGGCTAAAATGAATAGGCTCTTAATAAACTAGTGTGATACACCAGCATCTATTACATCACTGCTTACCATCAGGTGGGATTGTAGTCAAACACTAATTAAGCGTCTATATAGGTAAGTCAACTTAAATCTGAAATGGTAATTAGTTTCTATTGTTTTTTTATAATAATTTTATGTATAATGGGTAATCTTTATAAGTTTGCTTCGGCCCCTCGACCAGTATGACTTCTAAAGGTCCAGGACCCCATGGTTCTGAGAAATCTAAAAACACCCTAGGCGTTAAGATTCACAGGCCTATTCTCGACTGCAATAGGCGCAAGCTTGTGGACGGCAAGCAATTGGTAGCTCACCAACAGTTAGGGGCCAATCCCGAGTCGACGGCGCGTTCAGTTCCAGTCTCGTCTCAAAGCCAACAAAATGGGCAGGGTCCATTAGGAAAGATGCTTTCTTAGAGCTGAGGGATTTTTCGAAATATTTACCGTGGCCTTGGAAAGCAAAAGGCAACTGAAGGAACACAGGTAGAGGTTTTAGTCAAAAGAAGTCTGGCACTCCCTCTCGCTCCACCCAAAGCGGAAGGAGTGGTTTGATGAATACCTACTACAAAAAAAAGGATTCTGTTACTATCCAATCCTACTACCAAAGTCTCCAAAACTCAGGCTATCACAAATACCTACTAAGTTATTTCTGACAACAAATTCAATTATAAAAGGAAATAGGAAAGAAACTTTGTAAGTGAAAAAGTTTAGATAACGTTAAATAATTCAGGAGAATCGAAGTAATTTCCTTTAAGTTCCGAAATGGTGTAATGTTACTTATTGTAAACGGAGGGTTCGAAAATATTATATACTCGTATGTATATGTTTACAACTATAGTAAACATAGGCCTTTAAGGTCAGGCCACCCTTTAAGGCCAGGTTCTACTCATTTTGAACTTTTTTAAACCTCTAGAATTCCACAAATATAAAAGAAAACACCATGACAAATTATTTTATTAAAATTGACTATATTGCTCGTCTAATAACTGGTCGAAAAGTACTAAACTTGACTGTTTTTTTTCGCGATTTCAGGTTTGGTCCCATAGTAAAAGTTGTTTGTTATAATGACTACTATGCGATCCAAATAAGAATAGGAAAGCCAATAACCTCGATCTGTCAAATTTTGAGTGAAAAGTACGGTTTGCAAAAAAAACTTATTTGCGTAGCCATAAAGGCTTTTTTTTTGCTTTGTATTACATAGTCTTAATTAGGTCTAGGTGAAGTAAAAACAATATTTTTTATGATAAATTAGGTAAATATATTGTTTTAAGTCATAATTACTTAAAAATAAAAACTATTTTCTTTCTTATTTTCATTGCAAGGAACAATTCCCCTTCTTCTTCCATTTGCCACTAATCAGACACTTCACATAGTGACGCAGAGATGAGTAAAATTGAAGAACTAAATTCTGATAAAACTTTTTTTGTTCACGATTCGTAAATAAATTAAATACGCCGTACCCAATTTCTTGAATTTGACAGTTCGACGTGGCGTCACAACATGGCAATCGATCCTATTCTCATTTGGACCGCATTGTACAATCACGTGTTTAAGTATCGTTCACTAATTACCAGTCACCCTATATGATCAAGCGCCGGACAAAAATCGAAACATGATATAAATTAGTTGGCTCGATAAAAAACATCGCGAATCTAACGCTAATTTACAATTTCAAACGTGTATATCTACGAGATTACGTCACGGAAATATTTGAAAGTTATAAAAAAAAGCTTGTTTTTTAAATGCGCCTCACAAAAACCAAAAATCTTAAATAGCTATTGTTTTTTTTTATATATATAAAAATAAAGCCACGATTTGGGAGCCGCAAAGTCGACATAGATCCGGGTAAAGTTCATACAAAATACTCAGTGACTACAAACAGAATGTCTTAGAAAACTAACTTTTGTAGAAGCGTAAAAAATTACAAAAATATTTTCATGTTCACAGGAAAATTACTTTATGTAAATGTCGTCTTTCGCGGCTCTTGAATAGTCTGGAACTCTTCAAAGAGATCTCCTGTCATAAAAACGCGCCTCAGAAGTTGAGTAAGAATGTTGTTAATTTCTAATATCAATCTTCAATTCAGCTATGGTTGATGAATTACTGAAGTGCATCCATAGAAACAGACAAACTTTTCTTATAATTATCTATGTGTAGACCCCAATATTCAGATAACCCCAAAGGAAAAACATCGGTAGTTTGAGGTCTGGAGTTTGTTCCGAATCGTCACCTCAAAGATTTCAATTCTTATAATTTATAATTGCTATTAATGAAAACAAAAGAATAAAGCTGACTAATTTATAATCTCGTTTATTTTTAATAATAACCACTCCCATACAAAAATGCTATTTTTCAATACACTTGCTCAGAAAGTGGCTCTTATTTCACTACACTTAGGTATACACCACTATTTTTTAATTATGGCAAATACTTAAAGGGCTTATTAGAAAAGGTCTTGTTATTATTTAAGTAAAGTCTCAATGCATAATATTCATAAACAGCAAAGTTATGAGCGTTTGTTTATCTCCCAAAATCTCAGTCAATTTATGGAAACATTTTACAGGTTTTTGTTTATGAATGAAAAAATGTCAATAAAAATGGAAAAACACTGCGCTTAGTATTTTCTAGTAGTAGTTGTTATGAATGATGATTCAATTATGAATTTACCAATAATGGCAAATTTTCGTGGACAATTGGGATTCCGTTTTTTGTACTTTTGACCACACAAATATGATCAGTAACGGGTACTGATTGAGCCCCATTTTTTTGTGCACTAATTAAAAAATAGGGGTGTATAATGGCACCTATTACCAAACTGTGACATTTTGATTACCATTACGCACTAATGTAGCTGTAATGTAGCTATAACCTATTTTTTCAACCTCTTTGTTTGCGAAAAAAATTTAATATACGAAAAAATAAAAATTGTTTTTGGCCGTCATTTTAAGATGCGCGCGGTTTTTGGCGTGATTTTTTCGAGTGAAGTTCATGGGCTGTATTAATTAATAAAATCAAATACTACAAAAATATTATAAAGTGTTACATCCATATTCTAATTGTGACTACGAATGACATTAACATAAAAACTCACACAAGAAAACAAACGACGTCTAGGCAATATGATCAAAAGACCATATAGCCATAGCCTATGAAAACAGATAAAAAAATTTACCGCCATGTTATGAAAAATTTTACTAGTTTTAATATCAGTTAGCTAAATTATTTTTCTTCACAAGTGTATTAAAAAAACGTCGTATGATACACGTGAGTAATGAATGGTTACCGTTCTTGGCTCCTCCTCGCCAAGGCTCGGGTCTTAATACCGCCTCAACGGTAACCTCGGTACATTACACACTTATATCATAATGTACTATTAAAAGTTACATTTTTACGGCATAAAAACAAAATAATAATGCTGACAAATATTTAATCTCATTTATTTTTAATAATAACAACTCTCATACAAAAATTCCATTTTAAAAGTTACATTTTCACTGCATAAAAATAAGTAAATTATCAGGCAAAGCTTTTAAAATTATGCGCTTCAAAGGCTTTGTTAAAGTGACAAACGAGAGTGTTTCCGTAACATGAAACCAATTTCATTAAAACCATCATAAAAATGGACGTTTAAGCAAACACACTTCCAATAACCGTCATGATTTCATCAAACTGTAAAAAAGTATTGGTACTCGTATGTAGTCGTTAACAAAAGAGTTGTCCTCGAAATAATGTCAACTATCTTAATATACTTTTATCAATAGTTACAGTAGTATCACAATACAACATTAATCTAAGGATATCGTATGAAATGGCACGAAATCTGATAACATCAGCGCTGGGGGCTCGCTCTCGACACGTGACGAAGATGAACTATCGACTAATGGCACTACATCGACGCGATAGCTCGATCTCCTCTTAAACCAACCCACTAGACACGACGCAATGTATATCAAAAAGCCACAAGTCACGCCAGCCCACAACAAAATTGTCTTGGACTCAGTAGCACTCGTAATTTTTATCCAGTCACTACAAGACTTACTTGAAGCAAGAGTCTTAACACATACTCGAACTAAATATTTGGGCACTATCACAGATTGAATGAACATCATTGTTTCATTAGCTGAAATGCACCAAGATTGAGGCATCAGATTATTGATATTAATTCTAGGCAATACTTCGACGGAATAAGATAATATAGGTCCGTTAGTTACATTTGGAGGATTCCACTTCACATAAATATGCCCAAATTGATTCGCATACAAGTTAGTAATAGAAGGTATGTCAGCATTTTTTAAACTAAATGTTCTCACTACACCTTTTGATGATCTGCTGCAATGGCCACCTGAACAAGCTCTTAATCTAAACTTATAGTCACTATAGGGTGCCAGTCCACCGACTTGGAAATCATTTCTGGGGCTGCTAATATTCAACAAAATAAGAGTTCGTACATAGTTGCCAAAAGTTGAATTATTTGTTATCATGCTTTCTTGATTACCACAACCGATATGTATATCATCGCAGACGTCAAAATACTCCTCTACCATCGCTCCAGGAGTAACAGATGCTAGGATGCCACACATAGATTCACAGCCTCGGTTATATTCCGGAGGTGGCCTCCTTACTAATGCATGACGAGTGTAGTCAACCTCGTATACATCTTCTTTAAGTTTACAATAATCTACCGCTGATTTCACTGAACTCCTTTCAATCAAAGCCACATCCAGTTCGTAGTAATCAATGTGCGGCATATAATCTTTGTGATCGACCCATCGAATGACAACAACGTCTGATGCAGACGCAACTAACTCCACGATGAATGGCGGCTCAGGAACTCCTACAGGCGTTGAAAAGTTGAATATATTGCTCCTGATCAATCGTTTGTTCTCAGGATCGTATATTTCGATACAGAGAGCATAAGTTGACGCCGGTTGTAATGAATTCAATTTAGCCACACCGAAACCTTTGTCGAATTCGGCAGGAACATCAGTAGCGTGCCATTCGAACTCGCTGCAAGTTTCAGGAACTACTGCCGTCTGAACTCCAGGTGGTAATCGCACATATAAAGCAGAGTAATGTATATTGTGATCACGAACAGGAGAAAACTTTATTAGTACTGAAGATTCATTGGATGGTGCTATTTTGAAGTCGAAAGCCACCTCTTTACATGCACCACTGTACCCATTGGAGCCTATAGGAACCTCTATCAATGTTGGCTGAATAGGGAGTCGGCTTTGCAATTCATCTATTTTGGACATGCATAGTACTGGATTTTGTTCAAACCTTGCTGTACCGTTTTTGATTATGAGATTCTTTGCAACAGCTGGAGTAAATAATGTTTGTAGGTTTGTATTGTGATTAACATCGAGGACATATCTATCATCCTTTAACTTCTCGCCTTTGATTATTCGCAGCGATGAGAGAAAATCTAGAGACGTGATATCGGAGCCTTCAACGGCTATGTATTGTGACACCTCTTGGATATGACCGAGATATGCTCTAAGGTCGCCCATTGCTCCGGCAATTGCTCTGACGTGTATGACCAACGATCCATTCACATAAACACATCTTTCTGCATTTTGAATCGAGCCCAGAGACTGTATCTTTAGATCACCGCATGTCTGAAATACAAAAATATAATATTTACCATTATATGATTGCTTATACGCTTTAAACATATCTGATGACAAGGAGTTAAACCGGTTCCTTGTCAGCACCGGCTTGCGTAGTATTTAATTCCACCAAGCTCGTGCCATCATTGGACCACCAGATGTACGGCCATGCAACAACAGTGCATGGTGGACTTCCCATCCATATAGACAAAAAGTTTTGCTATTCGTCGTGAGTACAACTAAGGAGTGGAATTCCCTTGGAGTATGTATTTCATGTAGTTTCAAGTAAATTAGTTACTTTCAGGGAAGCGCGCTCCAACAAGCATATACACCTTCCGATCCCAGATATCTTCAAAGACCAACCTTTTCCCACAGCTTCCTCTGGTGACCTATACTTAAGAAACAAGTCATTCACTGTTCATGACAAAACGTTGATAATCGATTGCATTTAGCGATTATGTAGCTCAGTAAAAAAACAACATCATAATAGGATTATTCTTCTTCCATCTACTTCAGCCGAAAGACGGGGAGTCTTTCGACAGGTGTCATCACAACGAGCGGTTCTGTTCGTCTCGCATCCTTTGGAATCCCGTGACCCTCACTAGGAAATCGGTCTACATTGTAGGAGGCCTTCAAATGCTGTGTTTTCTGGTACGCGGTCGCGATTTCAGAAATTGTATTTACTTTTAACAAATATTTACAAACAATTTCAACTCATATAATATCAGTTTCGACTACAATATCATACTCACAATATCACAATGAGTACAAGGCTCACAAGTGATGGGATGCGTCTTATTGTTCACTTTATAATCCATCGGACAGTCAGCAACGCAAGTGTTATTGAAGACCCATCGGTCTATATCCCAACATTCCTTCTCAGTGACGCAATACTGGTTATCAGGTATAATAATTCTGTAAAAGCAAATAAATTGTTAAGAAGCAATCTTTAATCAAGGTGAAAGGTATGCACTATATATGCACTTAAGCACTATGCTCGTAGTTAGAGTCACAATATAGGCACTTAAGAGGCTCCCTTTGAAAATATACATTTATCAACTTGTTTATAATAGGTACTATTGCGGTCATATCTGCCTGATCACTTAAAAAATTTTTCGCTTGAATCCTGCGGCGGGTGCAAAACCCCATTCGTATGCAAGCAAAAATGAACTTAAAGGCGCGCGACGGTCAGGCGGAAGTTTCTTTGATGGCAAGTACCATAAAGAACATCACAAAATTTAAAAAAAATGCAATACTTTAATTTTATCATTTATACATAATTATGTACTATACTCGTAGTTACAGTGATGAAAAGTCATTTAAAAACACCCAGACCCGTAACAAATATGTATTGGCCATACAAATATTTGTTCCATGCGGGAATTGAAGCCACGACACGCAGCGTTGTTGCCAATCTCTCAATTATTACGCCTACCGACACATCATGTAATAGTATGACCTCTTATACTTTGTCAATTCAAAATTTATATCTTACGTATCAGGTGGACATTGAGTGACGCATTTTTCCTTATACGTGAAGTGGCGGCAGACAAAGCAAATATTCTTATTAGTCTTCCGGCATCCAATACATTGCTCATTGCATTTGTCAGCTTCAGGTCCATCCAAGAATAACTGACATTTTCTGAAACAGAAAAAAGAAACTAAATATACCTAGACGAATTTTAGTCAAAGAAATATGGAAACTAGCTTCTGCCTGCGCCTTCACCCAAAAAATAGGTTTCTTCCTACACTTTGGTCTCCTGTTTCATCCCTTATGAGGTGTCGCCAGTTTTTTTGGGCACGTCACCAGTCGACAGCAACGCGAAAGAGTTTTTTGACACGATGTTTTAGTCAGTTTTAATTAGTATAGATTTTTTTTTTTTTTTTTTGATTGAATTGTACTTGTAGTTAAGTATTTCTTAAATATAAATTATATGTGTATAAAGAAAATAAAACAATTTGTCGCTAATATAAGTATGTAAATCCATTCATCTGCTAGGGCCAAATTCGAGTAAAACACTGTTATTAAGGATATCATGATGAAAAATCCTACCAAATCTTAATCCGACCCGACTTCCAGCTCGGGCCGAACCAAAGCCCAGATTCAATAGCCGCGGACTATTGAAGCTGTCGGAAAGAAATGACATCTCATTCAAGCCTCTACGAATATAATAATATGGAATGAATAGAACTTTTGGTTAAAGGGGAAGCGCCAGGGTGACCTGCGAAATTCAAAACTTTAGTTTTTTTGCATTTTATAGTTCAGTATCAGGTTTTATGTTAATAAAATATGATTAGCGACCATAGCAGCTGAATCTATTGTAAGAATTTTTCATGTTATATCAGGGTTAGAAGAACTGTGAGGGTTGTATTGATGATTTTATAATTCCGTAAATAAATAATAATAAATGATTCATTTATCAGGCATCTGGGCCCAAAGATATACAACATTATTTTTAGTATACGCGAAACCTGAATATTATTGGTTCTGAATCAGTAGCTGAATCGATGTAATAATTTTTTGAATCATGTTATATTTTTCCCAAAAATATTTAAAAAAGGTTATAAGACACCACCGAAACTAAGTACAATACAGGTCACGGCAGGTCATCATCATTTCAGCCAAAAGACGTCCACTGTTGGACATAGGCCTCCAACCATCCACCATCTCGTCTCGCATCCATCGGACTCCAGCGACCCTGACCAGGTCGTGCCTGGTCAGGTTCACGGCACGGTAGGTCATACCGGGCAATATACGCCAGCGCACCGCTGGGTGCGGAAGAAAAACAACCCTTCAGTCATCCGGATGGCCCGGTGACCATGTATTTGTGGAGACAACCAGGTAACATATAACATTGTGCTATAGCTTATAACTTCGTGATTTTTCATGATTGTTGTTGTTGTATGTGTTTCAGGTTTCGCATATAATAAAAATAATGTTGTAAAATATACTCTACAGATTAACATAGTTATATATAAAGTAAAGACCGCAAATCATATTTCAATCAACGTACAACTAGACACTGCACCGCAAAATGCAAAAATTAAAAAAAAAAATGAATTCGCCCACTATCCCGGAACATTCATATCAAGCTCCAACTTTCTGATATGGCGCCTCATATGCACTGTTTTAAATATTAAAGACATCATCATTTCAGCTGCAAGACATCATAGGTCTCTCCCAAGAGTCGCCATAACGACTGGTCCTGTGCGTCTGGCATCCATGGGATTCCTGCCCTCACCAGGTAATCGTTCTATCTTGTGGGAGACCATCCAATGCTGCGTCGTCCGGTACGAGGTCGCCACTAAAGAAACTTTCGTCCCCATCGACTATCTGACCGGCAGAGTAATTAAGACGTAAAAAAATATATTTTGATGTCTTACCTGTTGTTCCAACAGCGATTCAACGAAGCATTTCTAGAACAAGAGCAAGGTATGCTGCACTGGACCTGGATATCTGGTGGGCTGATCACGTGTCGAGCCTTGGGAGCCAGGACCTTCCAGTCAATGGTATTCACGAAGCACGCTTGAGGTAGTTGCCACATTGACACTCCCCCTCTGTCAATTTTGAGGAGACTGTATAGTCCAATCTAGAAATGAAATAAAATAAATTGACTTTCAAAAAGAAAATTATTTTCGTTTTTAGTAAAGGCGAAACTTTATATTTATTTAGTTATTTTTATTTATTTAACAGTCCATGTACTCACAATAATAGATGAAAATAATACAGAAACAGAAAAGTAAGTACATAGGTGATGCTTATTTCTATAGAAATCTCTTCCAACCTTCAACCTTTTTTTTTCTTTCTTCTTTCTACTTATATTTGTTTTTTAATCCTTCACGCTCAAATGGCTGAACGGATTTAGACGAAACTCGGGGATTTGTGGGAAAACTCAGTGAAATGCTTAGTTATATATCTGTGTTATATTTTTTTTCTGCTTCCAGCGGACGCGCGCAGTTTCTAAGCCCGCAACATTACGGGTCTGGTTACAGAATTTTATATGATATTGACTACAAAAATCATAACAATGATTTACATTTTTGTTGTGATATCGCTGTTAGCGATAAGACCGCCATTGTACCCATAGATTTAAGTTCCTGTGAATTGTTACCACATATTTCGGTGTACACTAAGTTTATTCTATTCTATTACTTTTAACTTTTTAACTAAATACTTTTTATTTGTATTCAATAATTATATAGTCTATAAAAAATATTTTTTTTGTACTGCAACTACTTATGTTCTGTGCAAGGATGCGACTCCTGGAAGGCTAATGTGCTTTGTGCAATTTGTATCTAATGAATTCAATGTAATTGGTATTTGGTCGCTCTGGTTTGCATATATGTATGTCCTAGGGACACTTCTATTTCGGAAGATTATTCGTAAACGAGTTTTAAGTAAACGAGTCAGTGACTTTGTAGGGAGTTGTCGGTCGTTGCGTACTAACTACCAACAGTTCATTGGCCTCGATCAGCTGACGTTTATATATAGAAATCAATTTCGTACATGCGTAAGTTAATTCGAGTTTAAAAAAAAAGTACTTTATGTTTCATTTCTATCTTTACAAATCGATAGGGTTTCATGTACCGAATCTACTCTCTGCGGGATTAAAACGACCAAAATTTTACGGTGTATGCTAAGCCAATTATAAAAAAAATATTTGGTAAAAGTGTTTAGAATAGAATAGAATAAACTTTTTTGTACACCAAAATAGTTACACTTCACAGGTTTAGTACTTAAAAAAAGTTTACCTACCTTTTGAATACCGTAATTAGAGACACAATAGAAAGACAATAAGTGTGCGGACACCGGTGTCCTCACGGGGTTTGACAGTTTACACAATTGTGGTCTTGATTTTGAATAGAAAATTATGACTGGAATAATCGAACTAGTGTCTCAGGAACTACTAATTCGAATTTGTTTGATTAATAAACATACATTCACAATTTTTACATCTGTAAGATGTACTAAAAATCGATGGATTGGTTCTATTGCAACGTTTAGAAACGTTACAATGCAATTGAAAAATTATTTTAGTCTTGGATAGCCCATTCATTGTTTCATCTAAATCGACATGTTTGATTGACTAACATATATACAATCAAATTTTTACATCCGTAGGAAAATACTAAAACCGACCGTATCGTCGCTTTCCATCAGGTGAGATAGCGGTCAAGCGCGAACCTATCACTAATAAAAAAAAAATCGATGGACTGGTTCCATTGCAATTTTCGGAAAATAAAAAAATATATAAAAACAAACGGTTTTACTCTCAATTTCAACATAACTCTGTTCGAATACTTTATTCTACAAAATGTTGAATGTTCAGCCTGAAGTATTCTGAATATTTTCAAATACATAAACGAATTTCCGCACTACGCACTGCCATTGTTTGCAAGATTTAAATTTAATATAAAATACCATTCGAGCTATCTAAATGCAAATGTTTTGTTGTCGCTCTGTGGCATAAACTGTCAAAAAATTGATCATGGTTATTGGCTTAATTGGTCAGTTTTTATGGTTTAAAGAATTGGAGCGATCGTTGGCAAATGGTTGACCGAATGCGTAACCTCAGCAAATGTCCTTTTCATACAAGTATAATTGTAATGCGTGCAATACGTACGCGGGAAACTTTTTTTGCCTTTTAAAATTTTCTGCATGCGAAGCAAATCCGCATGCGTGATGAAATCCGCATGATATTAAAAATACCCTTAGTAATCGACAAAAGGTATGAGGAGGGAGGTTCCCCGCGTGGTAGAAACTTGTTTGTACCTGCGATATAATTTCCACTAAAATTTATCGGAACCGACATTCGAATCGGGGTGTAAAAAAAACCTCATATGGAACTGATATTATTAAAAATTTAACTTGATCATATTTATCTTGTTTTTAATGTTGATTTCCAAAGTAAAGAGGCGGCAATTATAACTATTTTAACTATGTTTCTGTTTTATTTTTTTATTTATGTTAGCAGCCCTAGAGTTCGTAATCACCAGAGGTCGGAGTAGGTAGATTGATTTTATATACTTGCGTCAAGATATTATAATATGGACATGCCATTTTATCCATAATGTGCGGGAAGTACCGGAAAAAGTTCCGGGATTGGAATTATGGACTAAAATAAAATAAAGCGTCATACTGTCAAGCGTCATTTCTAATTCAACAGTAATGGACAAAATACGGTGTTACTATTCCAAGGTATTTTTGTATAAAATAAAATACTAAACAAATATCACAATAAATATGAAGTTCCGGTATTTTGGAGGCATATCCATATTATCCTCTACGTTTAACGTCAACGACCTTAAATCAATCTACCTACTCCGAGCTCTGGTAATCACTCACGATAACTGAAATAGATAGAAGATTCTAGCTGTTGCCAGCTGTTTCAAAAATTAACCCAGGTTACCATAATCCCAGAATAAAAATTACCAGGATATATTTCATCCAAATCCGTCCAGCCGTTCGAGCACACACACACACGCTCACGTGTGATATTTGCAGATTAGGGTACTACTTGGGAAAAAATATACACGGGTTTTTACCTCTCTAATATGTGAGTTGTCATACACAACCAAGGCGAAATTGTTCAACAGCTTCAGCCCTCTTATTCTTGTCAGATTCGGGAACAACTGGCCAACAGATTCCAATTCTCTAACTCGATAAATTACTAGATATTCTGTTATCTGCAACAAATAAATGAAATAATGAGTGAAATTCCTTACCGGAGTCTTTCTTTTCCGATAGCTACAAGATAGGGATCTTAATAAAAAAACCATCTCGAAATATAAATACGACATAAATTGCTGTGCTTTAAAATGATCCTGTGGCATCGAAAGGAATGGCGGGAAAGGGCTCCCGCAGTGCTATTTCGTAGTGCGTTGCGGCAGACAAGAGCATGCCCAAAAAGACGCCAGCGCTCGCCATGTCTTGACACGGAGTGAAACAGGTGCCATTTTAAAAACTTTACACAATTGACTCTAAAACGCAACTGATGACTAAAATGTGTATCGGGCTGCAGAAACTGCTAAGGAGTACTTCGACGTGACGCAGCATGCTGTGGGAAGGAGCTGCAAATGCTGAAAACCGCGGTATCTATGTGACTAGTATGCGCTGACTGACGGCAAAATCCTTTACTATGCCGTCTCGATATACGCAGACCCTAAATATCCAGCCAAAATGACCATTGTACTACCATCTACCGTGCCGTGTTAGTGACCCAGTTTTGGACTAACAAATCTTTTTCATTATACTTACTAGAAAACTCGGTCTTAACCCTACCGCTTTTAGGCACGCAATTTACTGTTTTCCGCACTAGTGCAGAAAAGTACGTGAGCATGCCTCAGCCACAGTTTATTGTATTTCTCGTATCAGGTTAGTCGCCACGCAGCCCCCACGAGTTACAAGTCAACCCTCTGTTTTTATTTTTTCTTAAGAATATTGAAAACCGTCGTTTAATACACGTGGAAATATACTATTTCTCAATCTTTACCTCTCTCAGGTCCCAAAATGTAATATTGACAAAATCCTCCTTCCTTGCTTTTTCTATGAATATTTCCAAGCTTCCTAAGATTACGACGCATCCGTCTAATTTCTTCAAATCTATGACGCTCCTGATGAGTTTTCCTTCGCATATCCTCGAACTGTTTGTATTCGATAGATCCAACCTTTGGGGTGCCATCCCGCCTAAGAAGAGGGAGTGAACCAGCAACCTGTTGAAAATTTAATCTTTGTTATATATTTACTAAGTAGTTATACTAAACCTATGTACATAAAAACTAAACTAAGAATGTATACTAGACCTAAATGTACAAATATAATACAAAAACACCAAATACACTCAGGCGTCGAAGTACTCCTCAACATCGCTGTCATCCGGAAACGTACCCAGACGACTGGCAGCATTGCCACGTTGAATGGCAATGCTGATTCTTTTGGCAAAGAATGAGCCAGCCCTCTAGTCACGCAAAGTATCGATCAAGCTATGTGAAATTTCCTTAAAAAGGATACGCGCACTCGGATCCCATGATCCAAGCGTTACGACCCAAAACGGCTCAAAACTGTGATTACCAATAAGGTTACTGTATTTGCGCCGTTTGAGGGTCTCAGCAGCCGCAGCAGGAGCGCCGGCACATCCTGCCGAACTAGGAACGTGGGATGGCGCAAGGGTGTCGACACAGGTTGCGTCCCATACCAGAGGCCTACCCACCTTCCACGGCACCAACGTCATACCATCTTTGTTATTAGATATTAATAATATAAATGTTTCAAAAGAAGTTAAAAGTAGCTGCAGTGAGTCCCGAACAATGCTATAAAACTGTGGCTTTCTAAAGCTTAGTCATCGGTAACGGCTAGGTCAATAGCTTTGAAAAAATAGTATATTTGTTTTGTTTGCGCTCGGGGCTTGAGTAATTAATAAATAAAAATTGTTTACGTTTAAAAAAAAACTACATTATCACCGAAAAAATGAATGAAAAATGCGGGAAAAAGCTAGTTCTTACATAGGTAGCGCTATCTATAAAAGAACAAGTCATATTATATAGAATATAAAATCGCGGAAGTGTAACGCGTGTGCACAGTTATTTATTTTGTTGTTTTATTTTTCTACTTCTTGTAGTGGAACAATGGCTTTTATTTCTCACAGAAAGGCCGTTCATAATGATTGTTTTATCATTAATTTGGTATCATAACTTCATCATATAAAATTAGACAGGTAAAAACATTATTTATGTATATAGAGTACGCGGCAAATAAGTTCAACCATTTGCTGTGGTTGCGCGTGGCCCCCTACTTCGATTGGGACACGAAAATCGGTTACTGCGCATTCAAGATCGACCGTCATGCTGGTTCAACTTTTGTGACGAGAATTATAATCGTTTTTCGGGTCTCAATTGAAGTGGGGGGCTGTGCGTAACCATAGCTAATGTTTCAACTTATTTGCCGCGTACTGTACACGAATTTGAGCTCGGCTCGTGGCCTCATGCTCCACTCGCGCTCAGCTCTTCTAGCTTAGACTCACCTATAGTAAATTTGAAATTCGCTGACCGTAACGCTTTTACCTTACTATGTCAAGTGAGAGTCTGTGAGAGTGTGAGCTTGACAAGTCTTCATTTTATTTTATTTACAGAATTAGTACAGTAATCCCATTATTAGCAGTTCTTATTTAAATAATAATTAAAATAATAGGAAGTAAAATTTAATATTTTATAAAACTAACAAGTGCTATCAACGATCCTACAACTTTGTGTTGACCCATGGGAAATAATAAGTAAAATTTATACTCATGTGTTATGTTATTGTGTTAATCTAATTAGTGTTATCGAGTTAGTATTTCTAACTTACTATTACTTATTAGTGTTTATCTTATTTACATTATTAATATAATATGACGACAGCCGATAGAGTGTATATACAGTAGGATTGTTCGAAAGAGTTAATTGCCGGTTGTAATCATAGAGTATTTTATATTTTATAAACTCCGCCCGGGTCAATGGCGACTTCGCGGTGCCGTAACATCATCATCGCCATCATCATAACAGCCGAAAGACGTCCACTGTTGGACATAGGCCTCCCCCAAGTGTCGCCACAATGAACGGCAAGGTGGACCGATAATCGAAGTGGAGGGTGCTGCAAATGGTTCAACTTATTTGCCGCGTACCATAGTGTCGCTCGTGCTCGGCTCCTCCAGAGTCGGTACACACTACACGAGTTTGAGTTCGGCTCGAGCTCAGTTCCCCTAACGTTGACCTACTTTTAACTGTTTTGCATACGCGGGTCAGAGTCAGGAGTGTTGATTAGGCAATGGCGCTCACGCCCCAGCCGCTGCTTCCAGCCACCGTAGGCGCGGGCTTGCGGAAGGTGAGCAATGGGTACCTCGCTGTCCGACCGTCCGGTAACCGACCGGACAGAGCCCAAGTCGTTGACGGTGCCTATTGTTCCCGCGTGCTTCAAGGAGCTGTCAGCAAACCGTAGAGACCCAGCCTGCTAGCTGCAGGCAGGCAGGGTCGAAGCCTACTGGGGCCAATGGCCGCTTTATGAAAAGAAGGCTCGGCCCCGGTATGATAAGCAACGAAGGAACGGGGTAGGTTTTTAGTCAGTAAAAATCTGACACTATCTCCCGCCGCGCCCAAGGACGGGATTGGTCATTGGATGATTTTACCTACCATAAAAAAAGTGTTGATTCGCGGGCATAATATGTATTTATTTGTGGAATTATTCCACCCTCTCATTGAAAAAAAAAAAACATATTGAATGACTTCGTGCGCCACGTAGAGCGCAGCAAGTTATTTGATAATTCACCAACCCACCCCAAAAAATCCCATCCACCAACTGACCTTGGCAACCATTGCTTTACCTTGTGAGTTGACCCGTGCGACTGTTACTAAGCGACGAGTCCCTCTACTCTTTAAGGTCAGTGCACACCGAGACGCGATGCAATGCTGCGCGAAGAGGGACTCAAAATATAACTTTATTGTATTTACTACATGAAAAGATAAACGTTTCCAGTTACTAACAAAACTTTTTTTGAATATCTTTCGTTTACGACATTTGCGTTTCGAAGAAAAAGAGCTTTTTCTAACGGTGCGTTGGTCCGATTAAAATAAATAAAATGTGATATTGTAGAGGTGTAATATAGCATATAAAAAAATACGCTGAGTACACCCCCAATATTCTCTGGTTAGTTAAGATCAATAAACAGTTTTCACGCCCTTCCGTACCCTTCCGTAGGGGTGGTAAATGAAATTTGTTTTTTATACTCAAAATTGAATATTTATAAAACGACTTAATTTGACTATACTATTCGCGCAGCGTCGCGACTCGGTGTGAAGTGACCCTTAGTACATGCAAGCGTGTTTGTAATAATGTAGATTGAGGTATAATATACCATATAAAAAAATACGCTGAGTACACCCCCAATATTTACTGGTTAATTAAGACCAATAAACAGTTTTCACGCCTTTCCGTACCCTTCCGTAGGGGTGGTTAATGAAATTTGATTTTTATACTCAAAATAGAGTTTTTAAAAAACAACCTAATTGGACTATACTATTCGCGCAGCGTCGCGACTCAGTGTGAAGTAACCCTTAGTACATGCAAGCGTGTTTATTTTTTGTAAGTATAATAAGTAATATCATGCACGGTAGGAATTTCAAACAAGTTTTTACTTTACCCGCGTGGGATATTCAATTATTATCTAGTAGCTACATATACCGTGTCACACACATCGACGCGCAAATGGATACTATGGATTCAGTAGCTACATGATTTTGGACCCCCCAGTGGTGAAATATTTCTTCAGTGTTTATCGAGATTTAAAAAAAACTTTTTTTTTAACATGTAGATCCACTACTACCAAACTTGTTCATACAAAAGTAGACTCTAAACATCGGAATTATGGCCTATAGTGGAGTGGATGTGGGACATATTGATGGCACGGTTGGCGCTATGGTTGAGTGATTGACTACTGTTAAGGGTTCGATTCGACTACAGATAGGTTTCGGTGTTCGAGTCTAGGTGTTTGTGTTACGTGTTTGTGAACGCATCTGTGATACAGGAGTTTACAATAAGACCCCAACCAAAAAAAAACAAAAATAGAAAGGAACGTTTGATAAAAAAAAATCTGTAATAGGTTATAACAAACCTTTCATTAGAATAATATCAGTAGGTAAGTACTAAGCATCTTAAAAATACTCCGTGGAAGGTAATGGCTACCAACTATCTCACATATCGACAACACTTACCTAATATAAAGGGGAATGCCCATATTCTATACGAAACAATACCTATAAGCTTTACGAAAAAAATTCTAAAATAAACAAAAGTGGAATGAACGTCAAATCATAAGGAAAGCATTATTTTTTCAATAATTAGAAATAGACTTGATAGATGCCAGTATCAAACATTTTTTCTAAACCCGATTCAAATTCCTGTACATAAATTTATTTGACGTTTTAGTTAATCCCACTAATGACGATATTCAAAAATGACTATCGCGTGAAGAATAAAACATCTAAAAAAATGGTTTATTTAGGTAAACTAGTGCTTGACTGCGATCCCACCTGATGGTAAGCAGTGATGCAATCGTTCATGGTGAGGTGCACTAGTTTATTAAGAGAGCACTAGTCTATTCACACTAGCCTTGAAGCCACCTTCAAGGCTAAAAAAAACATAAAAATGATCACAGCCATCATATTACAAAAAACAATAGGTTCATAATTTAAGTCGCAATCGCAAAACATTAAATCAAGTAGGGGTCATTGAAAAGTAATGTCAAATTGACAGTGAGGCAAAAAGAAATGTGAATGTTAGTCTATGGTAAGTTTCTTTCTTCGGATATAATTCGATTTTTAATTAATATTGGTATGTATTATACATTAATTTATTCTTTATTGTACATACAACTTTAAAAATAAATACAATACGTACAAACTGAATTTATATCAAATTAAACACAGACGGATACCAAATTAAACATTATAATATTTTCCATATTTTTACCCTAGTTAAATTAATCTGATGATATTTTAGTTATTCATATTAAATTCATCCGTTTATTTATTTCAAAAATACTCAACTAACACATCGCCAAACAGCGTGGCAATTCTGCCAGTCTTTTGGACACATTACCAGTCTACAACGATATGGAAGAGTTTTTGACGTCATGTTTTACTTTCATTTTAGTTAGTCGTAGTTAGCGTTCGGTTTTTATTATACTATTAAATTCTAAATAAAATTTAATTTACTTTTTTTTTATTTGAATATCTGTCCATTTTAGGCATTGGGCATTACCCTTTCGATCTTATGATATTAGTACTTATGAGTACTTATATACTTTGTACTTATGGTTCGAAAGTATCTTTCGGTCTGTTAGCTCTTCACACCTTAACGGTTGAATAGATTTGGATGATAATAATAACACACGGGTGGATCACGTCTTTGAATAGGACTTAGAATATTTTTTAACCCAGAAGTAGCCCTTTGGAATTTTCGACCATCACGAAGCCGTTGCCAGAAGCAAGTGATACAAGATTTTAACAACTAGGTGGTCATTCAAACAACTGGAACTCTGCTCATCCTGTCAAGGCCAATGTGTGAAAGAGACAAACACACACACACATTCTTCTGTCAAACAAGTTCTGAAATAACTCCTTACAACATACTTAAAGCTACAAAACATGCAATATTAAAATAAATTAAGAAAACAATTCAAATAATAAAAGTTGAATTACCATATCAGCGTTTTCGCCATGACACCTTGAGTTTGCCGAACTTTTTATACTTTTTCTGCGCGCGCGCAGCTAACCGCTTCCTCAATACGAAACGACTGAATAGCTTCCAGTGTAAGTACCTTCCATTTATGGGAAAACACATTGTGTTGCGTTTCCCATGGCCCTATATTGATCATGGGATTTTAGCTATTGTCTGGATCAATTTCTAAAGTATTAACAACAAAGAAATCCATTGGAAACAAGTAAACGGATAGTGATTATTGTTATCTCTTTCTATCTTTTTACTAATTGCAGTGTGGGATAAGGACAGCAGTATTAGTGAAGTTTGTTGACTGTAGTAGTTAAATAATTAGGTATTTAATTTAATCTTGTAATCGAAGGTAATTGAATCGATTCAGATAAAAGACGATCGTGTTTACGTATCTAGCGGAATGCCGTAAGTATCAACTCGTCATTAGATTACATCATTGGTGGTCTTGTAGTTACGTTAGGTGAGTAGAGTACGCGGCAAATAAGTTGAACCATTTGCAATAGTTACGCGCAGCCCTCCACCTTGATTGGGGCCCGAAAATCGGTTGTAATCCTCGTTACACAAGTTGAACCATCATGACAGCAGATTTTTGACCTGCACGTATAGGCGGCAACTAAGTTGACTTGAATAAACTTTATTGTACACCAAAATAGTAACAAGGAAATAAATTCTATAGGTACAAAGATGGTCATATCGCTGACAGCGATTTCTACCATGCAACCTTAGCCCACCTTAACTCACCTAGATTTTCGTGTTACTCGTAGCTCGAGCATGTTAAAATGTAATAATGTATGGAATTATGGGTAGTGGGAGCTTCTGCCACCACAAAATCTTGATTCAAGTTATTTGCCGCGTTCTATAACTGTTTGTAAAATCATTCTTAAACTATCGAAACGCCTAGCTATGTAAAATTTTTGTCCCTGGGTAAGACGGGATTTTATTGATGGTGATATGTCGCCATACGGTAAAGCTACGTATGAAACCCTTTCCGTGAATAGAAATTCAAAGTTATCAATGAAACCAGTCCTGGACTAGATCTGTTCAAAAAGGAATGGAAAGAGATACTGTCTGAATGTTGGCTGAGTGATTGGTTGGTGCGCTGCGTGATGCAGCCAATTTTATTAGCTAACAGAATAACAGCAGTTGTATTAGTTTCCCTTTGATATGCTTCTACGAGTTGGCTTCAGCTCGTACATCTCAAAATACAGGCTAAATTGAGCGAGTCCAATAACCCGTAGGTAATTGTTGGTCGTTGCGTACTAACTACCTACAGGTCATTCGTGAAAAGCCAAAAGAAGAAAAAAAACCAGTCAAGTGCGAGTTGGACTTGCACACCGGGGTTCCGTAAATTAAGCTATGTAAAAAGTTCGATCCTAGAATCGAATCTTTATTTTATGACGTAACTACTAATTTACAGTAGACCTGGCTTGCTAAATTTCAGGATTCTAGGGATTTACTCAACAGGAAGTACTCTATCTTTGAGGAGTGGTAACGGCCCCGACTTACGAGTTGTAGGTCGCGGTTTCAAACCCAGCCAGGGGCATTACTTTCTGTAATTTATTTCATCACCACTGCTCTCAAAACTTTAAAGGAAAACATCATCGTGAGGAAACCGGCATGTCCTAGAACCAAAGATTCGAAGACATGTGACATCTGCCAATCCGCACTGGGCCCCCGTGGTGGATTACGGCCCATTCCCTCTCCTAGAGAGGAGGCTTGAGTCCCAGCAGTGGGAACATTATAAGCCTGATTGTATAGAGTGACTGGTAAATGGTCCCATTGTTGCTGTGGTAAAGTACCCTAAAAAACAAGCATCCACCGAAATAATGTCACTTTATATTTAGCTTGAGAAGAATGCCTGATTTTTTCCTTTTCTGGAAAGTTCAACCCAACAAATGGAATTATATATAAGCAGAGGAAACACCTCATAAATAAAATATGTAAATCATAATAAATATTTGCCCATTTAGAATAAATAGTAGGTAGTATATACTTAATACGAAGTTATAGCGTCTGCAATGTGACCATTTAAAATATCGTTAGGTAACAGCATGCTCATCAATAACAAACTAAAATACCTTTTTTATTAACGCTGTATTGCACATGTAAATCGATAATTAATTGCAAGTCCTTGACCCTCGATGCAACGAGTTCAAAAAATTATAAAGCAGAGGCTATACCGTCAGCTAAGCTAAATTAGCTTCGCTTTAGAAGGCATCAGACAGACATTAGGGTTAATGATTACCGGATACGGACACAAAAGCCGCGAAAACAAACATCTTAACCGAAAATTGTTTTTGCTGATAGAACATTACTAGGTCTCAGGTTAACTATGAGCCCCAATTAAGGTAATGTATCATTCCCACCGTCTAGAATAATTATTATTACCGCCTGCCCTGCGTTCAAAAATAACCCTAGTAGAGTAGAATCGTCATTCCAACCGTTCAAAAATGCTTCGAGTTGCAACCCAGGGTCGTTCTTTTATAACTCGAGTAGCTACCCTAGAGTTAACCCAACTAACTCTAACTCCGAGCAGGGTAGGTTGGTGTAAGCGGCCATAAATGATACTTGCTTGACATTGACAGTATATAACGTAGAGTTTATCTACGTTATCAATCCTCATGACGTCATTAGAGTTAGGTAACTCTAACCCTAAATTTGAACGCAGGGCAGCATCAACCGTACTGCGCACGTCAAATCGTGAGCTAAACTAACTTAACTCTCCTGTCCTGCAACCTCACGGCTTAGCTCACGGTGCGATCTGCGCTTTATATGAGTCACTCCAATTTTTTTATATACCTAAATAATTTCACTAATGATTGTGTGAAATCATCATACCATCGTTATTGTAATTTATCCACGAGACCGTAACAACGAAATGCTTTTGTTTAATATGTTGAAAATCAATTTACACAACTGTGTTACGCTTTCTGATTTCTGCATTTGACACTTTAAATATAGGTAGCTGTTTTGTTACCAGTGATGCGATGTCATGAATTTAACTTTTATTTCTAATCTTTATTTTTCCAAAAAAATCTGAAGCTAAAATCCTGTAGATACTTTATATAGGTTTTTCTATACATTCAGTCAGAGTCAGACATTAAGGGCCAAATTCACCAATAAACTAATCGCGATAATATAAAACAAAACGCAGTTTGAGCGCCTTTTCGATATTATAGCTTCATTTTGCGTTTCACCGCTATGATTTGAACCTAGTTTACGCTAAACTCAGTTTCAATTCTTTTGTTGTCGCTCATGTTTACGACACGGTCTTTAAACTAGATTACGCTGAGCTCAGTTTAGTTGAACTAAGTTTTTATATTGAATGATGATTATCAGCCCTAAGCATTGCCATACAACGTGGCAATACCGCCTTTTCCTTTCCAACCAAAGCACAATTCCAGTTATTAGCGACTGTAGAGGAATTTTATAACCCCATCTTTAGCTAGAAATACCTTTATGTTAGTTTTAATTAGTAGCGTGCTTTTATTTTTTTTGTTTTAATACTTTATCTAAATAAATCTATATCCTA
The DNA here is from genome assembly GCA_958295575.1 of Leucania comma. NCBI lineage: Eukaryota > Metazoa > Arthropoda > Insecta > Lepidoptera > Noctuidae > Leucania > Leucania comma. The sequence continues at coordinate 4,875,509 of OY282475.1, forward strand.
ATAAATAATCAATCACAATCCCCGGAAGATCGTAAGAAATCTAACCATTGCAACGATGAAAAAAAAAATAAAAAAAACATTGCAACGATGATTAATCTGAATTGAGTCTATTGTTCTATATTTGTGTGTACAATCTAGGGTCAAGAATGAATAAGATACTTCTAAGCAAGCGTGCTCCATCGTCAACCATATCATCACTTACCATCAGGTGAGATAGCGATCAAAGGCAGATCTCCTGTTCGAATAATTTTATCAAGATAACGTACGTTAAGAAGACGTACATTGTAAGCAATATTGACAAGACCATTCTTACATCAATTTATTATTACCAATATTAGGTTCAAGGATCCAATAAAGATCAATCAATGAGTCAGGATCGAATGACTTAGCAATAGAGGCCTGTGTCCTGAAATGGGTTGAATCACTGTCAATCAGGAAAACAATACACTATAAATCAATATGAATTACACTGTATTGTATAATATACTGGCTTCTGCCAGTTGTTTCGCCCGAATGAAAGTTGAAAATATCCACCCTTTTTGGGAAGAACATTGTAAACGACAAGAACGGTCAACCCGTGTGGGTGCATATAGCCGTGCATCTTTTGATAGTTAGTCACCAACGTTTCAGCTATTTTGGACGCATAGTTGTTAATTGACAGTCATTTAAGTGAGTCGATGTGAGATGCAGAAAAAAATGCTTTTTCAGCAAGATAACGCGCCGTCTGACACATCAGCGGTTGCCACGGCGATGTGCGATGAAATGTACAAATTACGGTTTGAACTGCTTGATCATCCGCCTTGCTCACTAGATCTAGCCCCAAGCGACTTCTTTTTGTTCACATATCTAATAATTGCGCTCGAAGGATAGAGATTTTCGTCAAATGGGAAGCCAATCATCTTTGTGAACAATTATTTTGCAGAGAACAATGGCGACTATTATTTGAATAGGTTAGAGAGATAAGGGCATCACTGGGAGAAGTGTGCAGAATTAAGAGGAATCAATGTAAAAAAAGAATAACGTACTCATATTTTAAATGTATAAATAAGTACATCTTTATAAGCCTTGCACCCAGTGCGAGTGCGGTGCTCCTGACCAAACAATGGCCCACTTATTGGAGTGTCCAAAATATCCCTACAAATGCACCCTGGAGGACCTAAAAAACGCCACTGTCGCTGCTATAAACGAGGCAACCTACTGGGCCCAAAAACTCTGAGGGAAATGGTAACCATCGATTCGAGGAGAAGAAGAAGAATGACGATAATTTATATCAAAAAATTTTAAGAGTTTAAAAAAACACGTATTTCCTGGAACAAGTTTTGTGAAATATTCGAGTAAGTCACAGAATTACCGAATGCCAACAGTTTGTAGGCTTTATCTATTTTTTTCACGTTGCCTTTTCATCAAACATCGCGTTGGATTGCGTTAGATGAGGTAACATGCTTTTAAACCATGCTCGATGTTGACATGGTGATAAACGAGTGGGGAAGGCGTTCGAGTAAGATCGGCCGACTCGAGCCGACCTTTTCCGAACGAGCGTTACAAAGCCGAGCGTGACGGCGCGGACGACGCAATCTTTTCATGACCTCTGTGTTCAATACTAACGAAATAAAGTACTTAGCGCGCCTATAAAATTTGCACTTCAATAACAACAGTGGCGGATGACATCGAGTAGGTACGAGCGCCATAGGATGAAGTTCGCTGTAGGTATGATAATAGCTAAACAGTTAACATTTTCACAGAATCATGTAAATACTAAAAACAGAATTAAAAACTAAAAAAGAAACCCTTTTGCCAATTGAAAACAAAATTAATGCCTAAGCTTCGTAATCTACTTATATTATAGCAAATAGCTCAATTAAATACCATTACAAGATGTGCTGATATCAAAATAAACTTGTAGATACGAGTACAGTCGGCCACAAAAATTGATAAGTAATTTTAAAATATAAAATATCAATTAAATTGTACGGTGCTGGAGAAAAATGTCTGGAAAGACCTGGGGCTAATTGACGTAGTGGAGCGTGTGTTAACACTATTAAAACCTCACTAACGGAAATCAAATAAAAACGTAATCAAAGCGAGCTTAACAATATAACATCGTTCGAGTAAGATCAGACGACTCGAGCCGACCTTTCCCGAACAACCGTTACAAAGCCGAACGTGACGGCGCAATGTTACTCAATACCCACAAAATTGTTTAGCGCGCCTAAAAAAAATTCACTTCGATAATAACAATGGTGGAAGACATCGTGGAATTATCAAGAGAGTTAAAGAGATACACCTTAGACACTACATGGTTCTCATGTGATTTGCCCACTAAGTACATATTTGCTGTATGGACTTTACTTTGAAAGAAACTTTGACCGCTAAGTTTTATTCGGTGTTTTTTTTTTTAAATTGATATAAACTAGTGCTTGACTGCAATCCCACCTGATGTTAAGCAGTGACGCAATCGTTGATGGTGAAGCGCACTAGTTTATTAAGAGCCTATTCACTCTAGCCTTGAAGACACCTCTTGATTCTACTCAGGGTGGTCAACTAGGAAATACCCGGCCTCATCTAGTTTAAATTGACGTATAAAAGTGTTTTAAAAACATTTGCAAAATAAATATCTGCTGGAGTAGCACCGTAACTTCAAGACGTTCGTGGTGGGAGTCAAAAACATTTTTCTGCTTCTCATGTTGAAGGAAGACTTTAGGCCGCAGGACGTAATGTCCCTTCTATTCCGCGGGCAGCTGCCACAGAACAGCACTGACTGAATATAGTGCAATGTAAAGTGCTGGCGGCGGCTGCGAATGCAGGCTGCACATGCCGCGGCTGCACTGACTAGTTTTCTATGTAGTAGTTTTTTTTTAATGGTAGGTAAAATCATCCAATGACAAATCCCGCCCTTGGGTGGAGCGGGAAGTAGTGTCAGACTCTTACTGAATAAAAACCTACCCCGTTCCATTCTTTGCCTTGGTCCCAGGTCCCGGGTGCCATTTTCACATACCCTTTGACCCCAGTAGGCTTCGACCCTGTTGGGCCACTACAGTTTGCTGAGACGCGCTTCTATGTAGTAGTATGGATTTTTGTGAAAACCATTCCGAACGCGGTGACGGACGCTCGTGCTGCCAGGCTTCGGCTGCGGGTGCCGCCACGACCTGCAGCCGCAGCCGATCGCCGACCAGTTAAAGTAGTCCTGCGGCCGCTGGTCGATGCGCACGTATTTACGTCATTCCAACTTGTTTAGACAAATCCCGAAATAATCGCTACTCGGAGCCGATAGCGCTCATATTGGATTGAATCGTAGATTTGCGACTGGCTGCAGGTGCAAACAGCCTCGGAATCACTCCCGGCTGCGGATGCAGGCTGCGAATGCAGGTAACATGATCATTTAGAAAAATCAGCTAAGTTCAGTACATTTTGACCAGTTAGGCAAACAGAAATGTACCTACTGACCAGCACATTTTTTTTCGCGATTTCAGGTTTGGTCCCATTGTAAAAGTTGTTTGTTATCATGACTATAATCACGTGTTTAAGTATCATTCACTAATTACCAGTCACCCTATATTCAGTCAGTAAGATATGTATCTGCGAGCAAAGATGCCTGACAATAAAGATTTATTATTATCTGTCCGTCGGACCGGTAACCAAGTCGTCGACGGCGCGCACTTTTCCCGCGCGCCTCAAGGAGTTGTCAGTGGGGGCCGACGCCTACTGGGGCCAAGGGTTAGGCGAAAGTGAACCCCGGCGCCCTGGAACGAAGGCAATGAAGGAGCAGGTTAGGTATTTAGTCAATAAGAGTCTGACACTATCTTCCGCGTTCCGCCCCATCCAAGGGCGTGTTTTGTCATTCGATGAATTTACCTAACATAACAAAAAAAAAATCTAAAATATCGCTGTCAAATTGTCACTTTGTTTGAAATCTCATGATAGTGAAGACTACAACATTACTCTACTAGTACGAAACAGCGCTATCCAAAACAATCCGTAACCGTGAACATGTGCTTGACTGTATGAGCACAAAGGAACCGTTTACAAGGAGCTGTGACTCATGGAAGTGGCTTCCCAACAATGCTGTCATCTTAGAAACTGCATGGACGAGAATGTATGGAGAAGTACCGTACCAAGGCAAAGATTAACAAGCAAAACCGTAAACGCGATAGAAATATATCAGAATGTAATGAGGAAGGTATTGTTCGTTTTCTTATCTAATCATTTTTCAGCTAAATAATTCTGATTTCCGGGTTAACGACCACTGTTAGTGCTCGATTACGGGGACGCGGCGCGTTGCATGGCGCGTCGGGCGGTCCGTCGTACATTGCCATATGTTTGTGTTTGCGCGAGCGATAATGCGGCCCGCTGCTGCAATGTACGGCGAAACGCCCAACACGCCGCGCAACGCGCCGCGTCTCCGTAAACACGGCCTTAGTGTCACTATGGATCACCGACTGCAAGATGGGTTATATATTTTATGTTGAGTTGCCGTAGCAAAAATTAGACCCTATTAATGAAATAGGACAAAAATCCCAGATGTTTAAGATTTTCTTAGTGTTTATGTAGGTACCTTTTTTACATCCAATAGACTAATGACGTAACTCCAGAAAATTCGAAATTTAAAAAAGTACATATATTATTCCACAATTATCGCACAACACCATTTAAAAAGCAGAGCTTGTGCTATAAGTACTAGACAACTGACATACCTACTTTAAATATATTTCTAGACACATGTACTCAGTTATAGATAAATTACACCCAAACCAACTTATTCTGTGCCCAAATACAGAACAAATGGTCGTATTCATCACACAAACATTTGTCTTGGGTGAGAATCGAACCCACGACCTCTGACATAGCAGTCAAACCCACTATTCACTAGACCAACAGGCCAGTCGAAATAAAAACTTTATGTTCAAACCTTAAAAACTTGTGCTGAAATATGTTCAAAATATAATTACGTCATTATTCTGTCGTATGAGCGGTACCTATGTAGAGGTACAATGTGACTTTATTCCTTTGTGTAGCGATACCGGCTTTTACTATTGTTTTTAAATAAAACCGTAAATATTGCAACAGTGTGATTGTCCCAAAAATTAACAAAAAAAAATCACTAATTAGAGCAGGTAACTAAATAACAATACCCAGCAAAAGAGTACCTAACCCAAATGATCTATCTATTGTCTAAAATACGAGTAAAACAATAGATATTTCGGTTGATTCCTAGAACAAAGACTGCCTAACAAAATACTGTCGTAATTAGTCAAAAGCTACAATAATGTTATAATTTAATTATATTCATAATTACAAAAGATAATTAGTACTTAACTACCTACTATAATCAACAACCTAATTAGCGACTGGCCAACAATTATCACCATTTAAAAATAAATAATTAATTATCCCACACTGGCACGCCTTAATTATAGGTAATTTTAGTACTATTTATTTATCATAATAAAACATAACAGGCATGACTCAATTACCGAAAACCGGAATACTTGTAGTTCCAAATTAACTGAATTATATACAGTACTAGCAACCCGCTCCAGCTTCGCACGGGTGCAATGGTAATATTAAATATACCTATTATGTATGTATAGACATATAAACCTTCCTCTTGAATCACTCTATCTACTAAAAAAAACGCATCAAAATTCGTTGTGTATTTTAAAGATCTAAGCTTATCAGCGGGAAGCGACTTTGTTTTATACTATGTAGTGATATACATACATACAATGATTAATTAATACCTGACAATGACAGATACATGCACAAATCTAAATAACATTATTTTGGTAGCAAAAGTTTAGTTTTCACCACGATCACTGCACATTTTTTTTTTTTTTTTTTAACAACACAATAACTTAACCTGTAAGGCACTAACTAGGTACTAATTTGGTATTAATAAATAGGGAAAAATGTTCTCAGACTCGATAAAGTGTGGTTTTAATGACGCACTGAGTAGGACTGGGCTTGCTATGTTATATTTTTTGAATTGTCAACAAATTGACTAATTACTACCGCGAGGATTTCGATGAGAGGTAATAGATGACAACTTATTTGATCACGACCTTAGCTGAGGTCAGGTTTATACAGGATGATCAGTTAATTTGTTTTAGGAATTTGTTTAGTAGATACCTATTAGCTACTGCTACCTGCTTCGTCCGTACGACCGTCGGGGTATTATACAGTGAAACCTGGATAGCTGGAACTTCAAGGGACCTGCAAATTTGTCTCACTTAAAGAGGTATTCCACTTACCCAGTGTCTCAGATATCCAGGTAGAAATAAATATCTTTCTCGTTTATAAGGTGAGAGTAGAGGTTCTTTTAGTTATAGACTTGCGATTATTAAGTAAAATAACGGTTTTATGTAAACATTATACGAATACATGAGTTGTAAACATATAGTGCGAGTTCGAGAGGTGAAAAATTGATGCTATCTCAGTTACAGAGGTCCATGCCTATAAAATTCAAAGCAAACAATTTTGATAAAGTATTTTTTAAATAAAGTTTTAATTAAAGAGGTAAAATATTTTATCTGCAATTATGAGGACAAAATTGAAAGAACGAATCCCAGATAGAGGATGGCTTTGTCTCATTAACAGAGGTTATTCGGTGCTAAAGTGTCGGGACCTTATCATAAGTTCCAGCTATGAGGTTTTTAACTTATCCAGGTCACGTTTAACCAAATTTCTCTGTACCAAGAAATTTTGAAATATTCCTACCGAGATGGATTTCGCACGAGCCATAGGCTTGTGTGTTACGGAGCCGAGGGCTGCAGTCGCAAATTTGCACGTGTATCAAACGACGTTTAACCGATTAGTAAACCTTTAATTTAATACCCAACCCCGTCAGAGGACGGTAGAAAACGGCAACTTCCTAAAACAAAAATATTTAAAAAATATATCAGAGGTCCGGAAGAAAAAAACAAGATACGTTTATATTAATATTCTTGGCCATTCAAACAACGCTGACATCTTTTCATGACTATTAAACAATCGTTTCGTTCAAATCAAAGCTAAAACAACCATAAAACCCCAACCTTTGATACAATCTGAAACCCATTCGCACTAATTAAAAACGTGCGATTCGGATTTGCTGCACTAATGGTTCCGTAACCATAGGGGGTACAAGATCAGAAGAAGAATGAAAGTTCTTTTCGCTCATAATCGTTATTCTAACTAATATTTATGTAATAAAACTAATAGTTATCTAAAGAAAATATCTAGCAACGACGACAGTCGGGTGCATATTTTCTACTGTCCAAAAAACCTATCAGTTGTTAGGTGCAATATATAATACATCGATACAAATAAAATATATATATATACCTAGTTTAATATTAGGATCCCGTGACATAGACTACAAACTGAAAGATGCTCAAAGCGTTCGTGGAGACCAACCCTAGATTGGATTTGTTTGTTGATGAATGGAAGACGATATACCTACATATATTGAGTGTGCGGTTCTGTGAGAAGACAGGGAAAGGTTTAACGTATTTTAGTACAGTACGTTCGTCGGTTCTTGGCGCGCCTGAAGTTAGGCTCTGCGAACTTTAGCGCTCAAAATAAGCGCGTCAAATAAATGATTTATAAAAAAAATGCCAATAACAGTTGTTAACAGCAATAACAACTGCTATTGGCATTTATTTTTCAAACCATTAATTTTTTTACGAGTGCACAAGCGCTAAAGTTCGCAGAGCCTAACTTCAGGCGCGTCAAGAACCGTCGAACGAACTGTACATATTATGACTATGTTATTTTATTGTTTCTTTTAGTTTCGTTCCAAGTTACATTATACATTATTTTATAAGTAAATGAAATAAATAAATAGTTAGCATCCCTCAGTTACGGAACTCTAAAAACAGAAAATTAATCTACGCTGCTCAACAACTTTGTTTTTTTTACTCAACATTTTTTCAAGTCGTCGTTCATAACAGAGGTTGGAGTAATGAAACACCCTGTGTGTACGGGACCTCCGGGTCAAGTGGGTTTAACGAGCAATATTGCATTTTGTAATGTTCAGGCCGGGTGCATGCGCTGTGATATTACTTGACGTGCTTACGTGTGCGATATTACGAAAATAAATCTTGTTATAAAATAAAATTAGACACCAGTACTTTCTTTTAACGTACGAAAGGGAAAAGAAGAGTAGGCAGGCCAAAAAGAAGGTGGGCTGACGATTTATTGGATACTGCATGAAGTGATTGGCAAAATATCGTAAAGGATAGGGACTAATGGAAGGAACTGGAGGAGGCCTTCACCCGTGGAGGGGCCCAGACCCCAAAGAAGAACGTACTAACCCAATAAAAAAAAAAATCGCTAGCAAATTATAAATTAAAAACATCACTTAGATTTAGATTTCAAATGATATGTTAAGGGTAAATGGGAAACTAAAGGCTTTTTTTTATTTATTTTATTTAAATGCTTTTTAAAGTGGGATATCGTCTAATGCTGCCGCTATAGGGCTATGCCAGAGACCCAGAGGGCATGACAGACTTTTACTGACTAAAACCACTCCTATGTACAGTCAAAAGTACAGTCAGCAAAGACAATATCCTGTTTTTTTTAATCAGATTGTAAAAGAAATAGTTACTAGTTTAACTACAATTACTTTGATTTACTTTGATAATTTTGAAACTGTGATTTATTATTTTTACGTCTATTTTAGTGAAAGATTGAACTGCTTGTTTTTACAAGCTTTCATTTAGTTTCACCTGTCCGATGTCTGTCTGTGATCAAATCTTACAAATTAAATTTAATCCACTTCCCGATTACCGATTGAGCTGAAATTTTGCATACATGTGCAAATCAGATGACAATGCGAAATTATTATGACACGGAGCTGATCTGACGAGGGAACTGGAAGGTCGCCATAGGAACTCGGTATTTCAACGACCCAACCCCATTGAGTTTGGGCTCGTATGATTCATCTTGATGAGTACTTTGGTGCTAGAAGGTGACCAGAGTCTGATGATGGAGCTGGAAGATGGCTATTGGAACTCGGTAATAAGCGAAATAAGATAACCCTATCGTTTTTGAGCTTTTTGGAATGGTCTTTATGATTAAGTACCTATTCTTTTTATAGGCATATACCACGCTACTTGCTATTGAAAAATGATTCTCATAGAAAACTTGTTTCATGTTTATGACTATTCACCTCTTTGGAGACATGCATGCAGTAATGTTTACTGTGTAAATGAAATAAAAATATTAATTGTCTTTTATTTCATAGAAATAGAAAAAACAAATATTTATCCCTACTGCTGACTGTACCAAACATTCTCATGGACTCGTAAGGAAAGATAATTATGTATTTTAAAATGACACGGTCTCATTGGGAACTAATGTTCGAACTTTCTTTTTTTGAGAACAATGGACTCGTGGACCTTTGGGAACAACCCCTCGGGGGTCCCCTAATAATAGACATCAAGAAATATATTAGTAGTCGCCTTTTAGGGATGGGCCTTTTTTTCATTACCCGACAACCCGTTAGGCGCAGTGGTTTAGAGCGCCAGTTGAGACGCAAGGGTCGCGGATTCGATTCACGCACCAATATAAATGTTTGTTGATGGAACAGATATTTGTGTTCGGTCTGGGTGTTTATGTCACCTTCGTTGTTCCTGGTTTCCATAGTACAGGGGAAAACCTTAGTTTGGAACCAGGAATAAATTGAATAAATTGAGATATCACATACGTTGTTGTGATATTGTCTCAATTTATTATTTATTTATTAACGTTGCAGGCAATTTGCCTGCTGCGGTCTTCCCATCCGATTATAATTTGGGTATCTTCAAGGCTAGAGTGGATAGGCTCTTAACAAACTAAAAGTGCGCCTCAGCATCAACGATTGCATCATCTTTCCTTTAAAATGTTACGTTTGTCTAGTTTTTAGTTGCGTCATTCCGTGTAAATAAACTGCTTTTCTTTCTTTTTTCTTTCTTTGCTTACCATCAGGTGGGATCGCAGTCAAGTACTAGTTAGTACGTAAGTAGTCGTTTTTCGATGCGCGATGCCGATGCTGCTGATTATGTTTACATGTGCGAACACACGGCCGGTTGCTTAATCAGAGGGTAGATACCAACATAAGAAAGAAACCTGACCGACACGCATTATTTCCAAACAGAGTCTATTTAGTTGTTATGATTTGCAGTGTTCATTTATCTTCTCACACTTCGGCACTTTTTCTAGTCAACGGTCTAAAAGCCGGCGCCCCTGGCATACCCTACGGAAGAATTGTGAGATTTTTAATTATATGGACTTTATTTTCAATATTATTTATTCATCTGTCATATTACATTTATAATAAGTATCTTATAACCAATAGATTATATACATTACACAAAAACATAAATATATATGTACACTAAAGGCTACTCCTAACTAAAATATAGCGTCAAAAAACTCCTCCGCATCGCTGTCGACTGGAAGTGTGCCCAAAAGGCTGGCGGCATTGCCACGTTGTATGGCAATGCTTAATCTCTGACCGAGGTAAAAGCCAGCCCTTGAGTCACGCGAAGTGTCAACTAAGCGTTTGGAAAGTTCTTTAAAAAGCGTATGAGCACTCGGACCCCACGGCCCAAGAGTTTCAAACCCAAACGGCTCAAAAATATAACTGCCGACGAGGTTGTTATATTTCCGCCGCTTGAGGTTCTCCGCTGCCGCAGCGGCAGCACCAGCACAGCACGATGAGCTAGGAAGATGGGATGGCGCAAGAGTGTCGACACAGCTACCGTCCCACACAAAAGGTCTACCCATCTTCCACGGAAATAAAGACATACCATCCGGTCTCTTACTATCGTTGCGTGCCAGGCCATGAGGTTCCAAAACAGCCGGGACGCCGACGGTGATAAGGGCTCGTCGGATAATGTCGTTAATATTCGCGTGCCGCGGTATGCGTCCCGCGCTTCGACAGCATGACAGGCCGTGGTGACCGAGCCTGTTGACAACTTCGCCACAGTGGCAGCGATGACGAGAACAGCAAGGAGCGCCAAGGCGTAGGGCAACAGCTAGGCGGTAAGTAGTATCGTCGAACAAGGTGCCAATATTCGACGACGGCAGTGCGTGAAGCCAAAGACCTGACTCCCAATTTCCCACAGCCAGTAGGCGCGCACGCTCCGCAGTAGTAGCAAATGTTACTATTAGGTTTCCTGGACTACTTTGCAGAGCGGCTCATCCCACCGTCTTTGGGAAGCCGGGTTGTCGGGCGGATTTATTTTCGGGCAAGCGATTTTCCAAGCATGGAAAATTTGACTTTGGACTTTATTAGGTATAGCATGACGAGTGTCACGACAGAATGGAAGAAAAAAACGTGTTGCGCTGACCCCAAATAAAATGGGATAAGGGCAGGAAGATGATGATGATGATTAGGTAGAGCAGAAACGATTCGCGTGCCAGTAAAGGCACACAACAACAGAAAGTACCAGCACTTTACCCGTAAAGTTTAGAAGAATTTAAAAACAAATTAACATCCCATAAAACATATTTTGATTAACAAAATTAATGATGAAGAATTAAATAGTCTTTGTTATTCTTTTTTTTTTTATATAATCTGCCATACAATATTTAAAATTATGTAGCGGCTAAAGACCTCAGTAGCTAGGTTATTAAAAAAAAAATGCTTCCTGCCACACAATGTCAGTGTCACTGTCAATGTCGAAAATAAATCTGCACGAGGGTTTGGAATTAAAAGCATACATTTTTTAGCTTTCTCTTTCTTTCGTGACAGTTAGATGATGTTTTGTCTTCTTCTGGTATTATTGATGCCAATTTTAATACTGGACCGTCATTGCATGAAACAAGTTATTTTGTAATGAGAAAACAAATGCTAAATAACGCCGATATTTCTTATAATCGATATAAATACGTAGTAAGTATTGAAAAAAGAGAGGCATTGAGGCATGCCGTGAGTATTTATATGTCCAAAAATCAAGCTAAAATCAACCTAGGATGTGTAAATGTAGATAAGCCAAACGCAGTCCTTACAAAAAAGTATAATACTTTTTATATCATACAGACCTATTCGCGTAACGCAGTACTTTAACAGGTATCATCTATAGAATTGAGAATGGAAATATTTTAAAATCATAACTTAGACTGCTATAGTAAGATAAGTTTATATTCTTCTGCCACATTGTTTTTATTATTATTATTTTTATTTTACTGCTATATAGTTAGTCAAGTTATTAGTTTTATTAAAATAAAATAGGTTTTACTTTTATTTATTAGTAGTATTACTTTCATTTCAAAATCAACACATCGGATCAATTCCCAATGGATGAAATAGCAACAGGTCACGGGAATGACTTGTGCCCCTCAAGTTGAAGAGTTAAATTTACAAGTCTGTGATATGACCTGTATCAATAAAAATGTTGGACAGTGAAAAAGACTGATACCAAAGATTGCATGTAGCAGAGATGACAATGTTGGATGTTTGTTGTGACAAGAATCAATAAAATGAGAACTGCATACAAACTTCCTCTAAGTTTGTAAAAGGACCTAGTGACTGAATAGTTGAAAGGGAATCACTTGTTTTTGTATGGTCATATGAAGAGGAGGCATGAAACACATGTTACTAAAAGTGTTATGAATATATGTGTGTATACATACCCTCCCCCTCCCAATTAACACAGGACAAGAGCAGGAAGATGATGATGATGAGATCAAAAAAGAATGTCAGCAAGAATAAGTTTTATGAAAAAGAGCTTAACTTTATTTTATTACAGTGGACCCCTGGTAATCTGATATACATTTTGCAGGACAGTGACAAACTATCGAATTTGTCAGATTACAGAGTACTGCCTAAGTCCCCCTAAGACTGCCTAAGACCCCCCTATAGGCCAGATTTGTTTTCACAAAAGAGTACCTTGTAATCGGACAAATTACAGATCCAATTATAAGATTCTATATGTTATAAATATATATATATATATTCTGAAGTAAAAAGTCAAAGATTATCAAAAAAATATTCAATAATGAATAATAGACCATGTCGGATTACAGGGGGTGTCAGATTAGACAGGGGCCGGATTACTGGGGCTCCAATGTATTTGTAAGAAGTTGGCTCTAGTGCATCTCTAGTTTAGCAACAGGGTTCCAAACTGAATCAAGTTATAAACATACTTAAGATTCATCAACCATTATAAAAAAAAATGTTCAAACAATCTCATTGATGACATTCAGTCTAGACTGTTCATATGTATTGTATATCAACGAACACAATGTGAAGTGAGTGAAATGGTGGTGTGCGAGTGAGTGAATGTGTGTCTAAGTGAGTGAGTGAGTGTGAGTGTCGTTCTGAGACCATCTCACACCAGACACCTGCCTTTAAGGGTTGACCTGTCAGTAACATAATTTGAAAAAAGAAAAATTTATCCATAACTTATGAATCTGATATCAAATACTCAACAGACTTCAAATAAAAAAAAAAAAACTTATTATTTATTTTTTATAAGCTGAGGTTTGATCTCAATATGAATAATACTTTAACTTTTTATTTAACTATGAACTGTTTTATCATATTTTAACATATTTATTTATTTATTTCTCTTCCACAAAGGTGCCTTACAAACTAACATTACATAAGACAAGTAGATACAAGTATTTCTTTGTGGGAAACTGGCATCTGCACTAGAAAATCCTGTCACATAGATTACCAGGCCACGGACTGTGTTTTTAATTTTAAAATAAGGTCCTTTGGACAACAATAAAAATACAAAAATAGAACAAATCAAAAAATAAAATAAAAAAGAGAAGCAGCAAGAAAATGGATTAAAAATAAATAAATAATAATATTAAAAATTGATTGCTATGTGGTGTGGAGGTTGTTAAAATGTGATGTAGAATAGAAAATGTCGTTATGGTGTAGCGAAGTGGCCGTTAAGGTATGGTGAGGAGCTCGTTAAGGTGTGGTTGTTATGGTGTGATGTGGAGGTAGTTATGGTGTGGTGTGGAGGTAGCTATGGTGTGCTGTGGGGGTAGTTGTGGTGTGGTGTGGAGGTAGTTATGTTTTGTGGTGGTACTTATGGTGTAGTATGGAGAACAATATGGTTTGTCTTTTTTTATCTATCTATTCTAAAAATCCAGTATTTATTTTTCTGTTACTGTATCTTGTTTTTGGTACAATATTGGTTTTGAAATAAATAAGCACTGCTCAAGCTGAGCAGTGTTTATTTATTATATCTAGGACGCCATGCTTACCAGTCCATATAGCAATGTTAAAAATGTTTTTTCTTTTCCAGTAAAAAAGGTGTGAAGGTGAAAAACCGTAAAAAGAAAAAGATAAAAATACCATCATGGACCGGAAAACTATATGAACCAGTGCCCGCTTTAAAAATTGTTACCTTAATAAAGCCAACATCATACCCAGTCGCTATACCACCAAAACCAAAGCGAGTTAATTTAGTTAATGGTAGTTCACCACATATTCCTAGTATAAACACAGAAATTTCTAGTACAAATTCAACTGCTGTAACTAATACAAATACAGCTTCAAATTCTACTGCAAGTACTATACAAGAAAGTTCTGAAGAAATGCCAAAAAAGAAAAATAATTATGCCAGGAAAATACAAGCAGCTCTTGATCGCGTGCAAGGCTTAGGTACTAATACTAATACGCAAGGTGCTGGTCAGACTAGCATGCAGAGCGCCGCACAGACAGGCACACAGGGAGCCGCACAGACAAGCGGGCAGGTTACCACTGATGAGGCTACTGCGCCGGCTTCAGCTCTGACTACCACACCGCCTGCCTCTCAAACTGTCGTCCAACCTATACAGACTGCCCCAAATGTTTACATATTGCCTCCAAATTATAAAATGCCTGAACCAACAAGACCGTAAGTTGTATAAAAGACTTGTACTTATATTAACCTTTTTTTTTTAGCCATCACCATAATTGACAGAAGGATCTGTCAGATTTTTACTGATTAACATCACATGGTATTCTTTGTACAATTTTTTTTTACCCGACTGCGCCAGAAGGAGGGTAATGTTTGCGAGAGTATGTATGTATGTAAGTATGTTTGTTTGGCACGCTCTGCAGCCTGAACGGGTTGATGGCTTTTAGCTTGAGAGGTGTCGTTAGATTCGTAATTACTGTGAAAGTGATATGGTAATAAAATAAAACTAAAAAATAAAATACGGTAATTTAAAAACTAAAAAACCCGACTATTTTTCTGACTGTTCATGAAAAAGCCCTAAAACAAGAAAGACGTTGTACCCGATTGCACTTAACTATATAATATTTTAAATACATGATAAATTGTGGCAGTCAGGACCCATTCTTCAGCGACTCTTTACTATTCTTAAAAATATAATTGCATAGTCACTTATAAAAAATACAAAAATTTATTATTTCAGATTCACTAATCAGCAAAAGAAGAAATGGCTGAAGTTTCAAAAAAAAATTGAGACCAGGAAGAATATTAAGGCTATTAAACTGATGGCTCAGTCTGGTGGAATTAAACCGTCAGGTAAGAAATTCATTATGATTGTTTTTCCGAAGTTGCACGCGAAATACATTTTCTTAAGTTTTTTTGCATTTTTCAGATCTGTGGCAAGTTGTATGTTGCTTAAAATTTATGTTTTATTTTGCAATATGTCTGATCCTGTGCCATTCCGTCAAATATTTAAATGAGACTCCCATAAAACAAATTTGGTATGGAACCTTCGAGCGCGAGTCCAAAAGCACTTGGCCGGTTTTTTAATAGTTCAATACCAATTTCTTGCAGAGACTATTCCTAAGGAAACACAGCTTCCAGAAACAAGCCAAGATGGGTCTCCGAGTGTTATCGGACAAACCAGTGAATCTAACTCTTCTGTGTCTACAGATGGTAGCAACCAGGGATCCAGTAAGTTCATTTAAAGTAAAGATTAATAACTCCTCGAGCCCCGGTCTCCTTAAGCCAACTTCCAATAAAAGGAGGTTGTAATTAGACCAAAAACGCGTTGACCTCAAGGCTAGACCACCAGCAACTAACATAATATTGTTCATGGGGTTCTGACATGACCACTCTGTGCTCAAAGTTTTTCGGTCAAAGTTGGATATGCAGTTCACATGAGGGCACATGACAGAGCAGCATATCTGAGCTCGCAGCCACCATGAGGAGTCAAGGAATGCGGTCGCTGTGGCCAAAATTGGCTAGATGGCATCATCATTATACCAAAACGAAAAAAAAGTAGGCATTTTGCTTACATACTAATATAATTAAGCAGTATCATGGAGACAACCCATAACAACATTAGAAATATTGGAAAATTGGTTATATTGAATGGGAATCTCTTCTTAATGGAGAAAAGAACAATTTTCACGGGGACAGTGCCATGGGTAGGTAGGGTTGTACGCGAAAAATAAGTTAAATCATTTGCTATGGTTACGCGCAGCCCTCCACTTTGATTGAGGCCCAAAAATCTGAATAATCAGCTATCTCGGCGCTATAAGTCTTAAGAACTAAGACGACATAATGTCAACCTAGCGCTGCAGCCAACTGTTGTTTGAACTTTTCAGTATTTTGACAAATACTAGTCCATGAACGTGAACATAATATGATGGACATTTACGGGGCACATTAGAGTTGATGCCTTACTAGCTTATGGCTTGTTTGTGAGAGTTACTGTGGGCCCCGCAAAGGGCAACTCTTAAATTATGTATGCTTGCTATGACCCAGCACGGTCGAAGCCTGGGGCCATAAGTTGTGCGAAAGAGAATCCCGGAGTCCTGGAACGAAGGCAAAGTGGGTTTTAGTCAGTAAAAATTTGAATCACAATATCGCTCCGCCCTAGAGCGGGAGAAGTCATTAGATGATTTTCTGCTGATGATGCCAGCGGTTTCATCGAAAATAAATAGTAAATCTTAATCATTGAAGATGTAGCTTTCTAATGACGTCATCATTTAAAAAATCACTCTAGTAGTTTTTGAGTTAAATCGTAACATACAAACAAACAAAAAACAATTATTTTTCCTCTTTCATAATATTTATTAATTATTTTTTTTATTCCGCTACTACCACACAACGTCGTCTAGTCCCAAGACAACTGATAAACATACTTACTACAAGACACGGAACAAATAATCGTGCTCATCACACAAAACATTTGTCCTGGGTGGGAATCGAACTCACGACCTTCGGCATCCGTCCGGGCCACTAACCACTAGACCAACAGGCTAGTCAAATAAATATTTCTTCTTTCTTTTCTTTATTTCTCAAATTATGGTGAATTATTTTACAGCAATTCCAATATTACAAAAAACAAACATTACTTTGAATACTAAGAAAAGTCTCCAACAAGATGTGTTGAAACAACGAGTAAACTGGAGTGAGCCTGGTAAGAAATTATTATTTACTATAGTGTTTTAATTGAGAAAGCTATCTGAGAGACCTTTGTCCAGCAGTGGGATTTTTTTTCGGTGAGTATATCATCCAATGACATCACCGCGCACTTGGGTGGAGTGGGAGATAGTGCCAGACTTTTACGAACTAAAAACCCACTCCTGTTCCTTCCTAACCTTCGTTCCAGGGCCCCGGGTTTCATTTTCATATTGCCCATGGCAGCAGTGGGTAATTAAGAATTAACTTTTAAAACTCAATCACATTTTTTTTAAATCTACTAGTTTGACTAATAAAAAATGTTCGATACGTATTGTTTTGCTTCATCAAATCATCAAAACCCTTTATTTCGGAGAACGAAGAAACCAAATCAGAAACACAGACTGTGTTTCTATTTTGGTTTCTTCTTTGTTTAACACTGACCTTCGAATTTAAACTTATATGTACTTTTTAAATTGAAAACACCTTTCTACATTTTAGTTGTAGTACCCTACAGTTAAACCTGTATAATGTGCAAGTTATTGAGTAAGGTGCCTGAATAAGAAAACAAAATGACAAAAGAAAAACGAAAATTATCGTGTGTCCCCATACTACTACTACTACTACTACTTATGTGTCCTAATACTATTGAAATAAAAAGAGAAAGAAAGAAGAAGAGATTGAAATAAAAAGTCTTATACCTTATTAGCTCGTGTCCTGCAAGGCTATTGCGTAACTACTACTGTTGACAGCTCAAGTGAAGATCACTTGCTAGAATGTAGGTACATCGTATAGCCGTCAAACAGCTATTTCGTATTGCCTATCTTTAGTGATCAACTGATATGACGTCATTATGCACCGGTGCCTTTGATATCCACCGTAACACGTTTTGACAGATTTTATGATATAACGATACTTTTAAAATTGTGATTGTGTAAGCTTTTTAGCTAAAGATGCGATGTTCAACTTAGCTGTATAATAGTCGATAAAAACTAGAGCCGGGACAATATGCACCGTTAATTTTTGTTAGCCACCACTTATCCACCGTAGTTTGCTAGTCACTTGATATCATACGTAATACCAAAGTTATGTTAGTTGACAACAAACTTTAGTGTATATCAAATGCTAGTTGTCAACTGTTTTGAAAAAGTTAGCCAATAGCCCTGCTGTTGAACATATTCTTCCCGTATAATAGCAATTTGATCTAAATCTGTACAACCGTTGTGTTCGATTACGGAGACGCGGCGCGTCGGGCGGTCCATCGTACATTGCCATATGTTTGTGTTTACGTGAGCGATAACGCGGCCCGCTGCTGCAATGTACGAAGAAACGCCCAACGCGCCGCGTCTCCGTAAACAAGGCCTCCTCCTAAAAAATTAATTATTCCTCTTCCTAAAAAACCCAATCCCATGTCCTTTTCTGAATATCGTCCAATATCCATTTTACCATTCCTGTCCAAAGTCCTAGAACGTTTAATCCACAACCAATTAAGCACTTTCCTTTCCAAAAATAATCTCCTCAACCCCTTTCAGTCCGGCTTCCGTCCAGGTCATAGCACCACTACAGCGCTTCTCAATATTACGGACGATATAAGGTCAGCCATGGAAAGTAGTAATCTGACGGTCATGGCTTTGCTAGATTTCAGTAATGCTTTTAATACTGTTGATTTTGATGTTTTGCTCGGTATTCTATGCTCTCTTAATATATCTCCATCGGTGATTGACTGGTTTCGTAGTTACCTGTTTGGTCGACGGCAACGTATTTGCATCGGAGAGATCATGTCTTCCTGGTGTAGTACTTCTGCCGGGGTGCCACAGGGTGGCGTTTTATCTCCTTTACTTTTCGCAGTTTTTATTAACTCAATCTCCAACGAATTAATTTCTTCCTACCACCTTTATGCAGATGACCTTCAAATATATTCACGAGCTCCTCTTGGTAAGCTGTCTGAGGCTATATTGACCATTAACCTTGATCTGGCCCGTATATGCGACTGGAGCAAAAGGTATGGACTTATGGTGAACCCTGTAAAGACGCAGGTTATGGTGGTGGGTAGTTCTAGGATGGTTTCGAGGATCGACTGGACGACTCTTCCCCAAGTGTCTTTTAACAACTCAGTAATTCCATTTAGTGAGAAAGTTAAGAACTTGGGGGTATTCATCGACACGAATTTTTCTTGGGCTGCCCAGCTACAGGAAGTCAGCCGCAAGTTATTCGCATCTGCTGGATCTTTGAGAAGACTACGTAATTTTCTGCCGACTGCCACCAAGATAACGCTTGCACAATCTCTCCTTCTACCCATCCTTGATTATGCTGATGCCAGCTATCTTGACCTCACTGAAGTACAACTGGATAAACTTGAGCGACTTCAAAACTTTTGTATAAGGTTCATATTCGGTTTGCGCAAATATGACCATGTTTCTGAATTTCGTGTTAAACTCAAGTGGTTGCCAATTCGCCTTCGCCGTAATGCTCATATTCTTTTCCTTTTGTATAAGGTGCTCTTTTTCCCTTCTTCCCCTCTTTACCTCAAAGAACGGTTCCAATTTCTTTGCGACTCCCACATGAAGACTCTTAGATCATCAGATAATTTAAAGCTTAAAATGCCAATGCATTCAAGTACCTTCCTGGATAAGGCATTCACTGTCCAGGCCGCTCGTCTTTGGAATGCATTGCCTGTGTCAATAAAGCGTGCGCAAACACTACCTGTGTTCAAAAGGCTTGTGAAGGAGCATTACTTGACACTATGACCTTGCTTTCGACGTAGTACTTATTCTCTTGCCTGTATATTTTTGTATGTATGTATATATGTATCTATTTTAGTATTAAGTACCTATATAGTTTTGTCTGCTTTTATATTTGCACCGAGTGCAACCCCATTTTGTGTCCTGGCAATTTCTATCTATACTAGGTTGCCTGGAAGAAATCGCCAAGTGCGATAAGGCCGCCGATTGTATGTTTTCTTTTTTTTATAAGGTTTCCTTTTTATATTGTAATCTTGGTGTACAATAAAGTATAAATAAATAAATAAATAAATAAGGCCTTACAGTGTAATGGTGTTTTTAATATCGTGCGAATTTCATCACTCATGCGCATTTGCCCCGCACGCGTAACCCCCACAAAAGTCTATTTCATGCAAGTATTTATTGTAATGCGTGCAATACACACGCGGGAGGCGTTTGTTAGCCTTTTGAAATTTTCTTCACGCATACGTTTTTGATCACGCATGCGGGATTGCCCCGCACGCGCAACTCCCACAAATCTCCATTTCATACAAGTATTTATTGTAATGCGTACAATACGCACACGGGGCGCGTTGAAATTTTCTGCATGCGGGGCAATTCCGCATGTGTGATGAAATTCGCACGATATTAAAAACACCATATAGATGTGTTTATTAATAAACATAACACACATACATAAAAACTTTCATTTTATATTAGTGTGACGAGATTCTTTTACTTACAGGGACCAGTGCTACCGTGTCACAAGACTCGCCACAAAATGCTGAAGTTCCTCAGGCTCCATCGTCAGCAAAGCCTTTTCATGGATCAAGTTAGTATTACTGTTTCAACTTATCATAACCGCCAGATATAGGACTAACGTTACGTGACATAGGAGCTATATTTCAAAATCCTGCATGGTATTACAGTTCTCCGATTGAAATATGTACAGTAGTTCGAAATCGACTGTCGGACTGTTGCCCACCATACACAACACTCATCTGGCCGGAAGATCCTCCCTTTTCAACAGATGTCTACGGTATATCACACCCTGTTCCGCATAACTCTAAACAGGCAAGAATAATAATCCCACCATGATACTGTGCGAGGAGGAGTGGCAGGCGGTCGCCTCCTTTTGCGAAGCAGTAATGCTAGCAAAGGAGGAGGCCGACCGCATTAGGCAAAGGCGCACACGCCGCCGCCGCCGCCGGGATTCCGATCCCGATTTCCGGCCACCGTAGGCGCGGGCTCGCGGACGTTGGGCAATGGGTAGCTCGCTGTCCGTCCGTCCGGTAACAGACCGGTCCGAGCTCAAGTCGTCTACGGCGCGCACTGTTCCCGCGCGCCTCAAGGAGTTGTCAGCAAACTGTAGGGGTCCAGCAGGGCCGAAGCCTACTGGGGCCAAAGGTTATGTGAGAATGTCACCACGGGCCCCGGGACAAAGGCAATGAATGGAAGGGTAGGTTTTTAGTCAGTAAGAGTCTGACACTATTTCCCGCCCCACCCAAGGGCGGAATTTGTCATTGGATGATTTTACCTACCAAAAAAAAAAACCATGATACTGTTAAAAAATACTAGGCTTGTCCATAAGCCCAAGAAAAACTTGCTTCTAATCAGAGATCATTATTGTCAATTAGTCCGAAATGTATGAAATTGGCGGATTAGCACGTACTACTGATAGGCCATACTTGTCAATCCTATACTTTTTATTTTATGGTTTCGACAATCACCGGTATCTAAATTAAGCCCTCTGGTAACTACAAACATGGACAATGTTTGAAATATTACCAAGTCGGGGGCTTGGTCCAAAAAGCGGTGGGTGGAATTCATTCTGATATTTCCACAGCTATACCGATATTGGAGAATCGCACAGTGGAGACCACTCCTAGAAGTAGCGCCGGTAGCTTCTTCAAGAAAGCTGCTCCATCTCAACCGCAACCTTCATCGGTACCGAGGGCTCCTAAGCTCAATGTGGCAGACCTTTTTGGTAAGTACCTTCGTACCACCGTAGTTATGAGAGAAAGAAAGATAATATGAGTTTGTCGAAAAAATCCTGTTTTACACGTGTAAATGGCGGGAGAGTTGACAGCAGTGGGCCTCTTGAAACATAAATATTATACTCATATAAATTCTTTAAATTAACCTCGTGGAGATGTAAGGATGATGATAGATTTGCCTGCTGCGGTCTTCCCATCCGTTTATAATTTTTGGTGTCTTCAAGGCTAGAGTAAATAAATAGACTCTTAATAAATGCATCACTGCTTACCATCAGGTGGGATCACAGTCAAGCAATAGTTTATAACAAATAAAAAAAAAATAATCTATGTCTATATATATAAATAAAATTGAAGTGCCTGTTTGTAATAACAAAATATTTTTTGTTATTACAAACTAGTATTGAATATACGATATTCAAAAAAATGCAACTTTTATTTTAGAAATAGAATTAAAGTTCTACGCAAAAAAAAAAATGAAATTGTGACCTATTTGGTCTTAATTGCATTTTGTTGTTTTACAAGTCTGACCTGGAAGAACCAGCTAGTTATTTATAAAATTATATCCTTCCTAACCTTGATTTCACTAAAGTTGATTTATTTCGCAAATGTTCTTTTACTCTATCAATGTTATAACTTTTGTTTCAGCCTCTATGTACAAATATCCAAAAGGTATGTTGAATTTTTATTTATGAAATTATAATTCCCTTAAATAGGCATTCTGCCCATCCTAACCTACGGTGCCCAAATTTGGCTTAAAATCAAATCAGGAGTTCAAACTCATGGTTTTTCAAAGGGCGTTGGAGTGTCGTGTATTGAATTGCTCTAATATTCGACTTAGCACTGAAGTGGGATTGGGTGGGCTGCAGTAAACTATATATATTGGAACCAGTTTTTTGTTTTTAATACCATCCTTACGCCTACGGAATAAAAGTTAAAATCGGTTAAACGGACAGTAAAAAAGGTTTGTTTAAATATCTAATATTAATGCGAAAGGAGTGTAATATATTAGTATATGGTGACCCCTGTTAGGGTTAATAGGTGGATGCCAAAGGAAAGACCTTATTAAGGATTCCTATGATAACTGTTTATTATCCTTTTCTTTATATACTGGAATGAAGGTGTGTTGCAGTAAAATTACGTGAGACGTGTGCTTAGGAGCACACGTCTCACGTAATTTTCAAGGCTAGTGGAATACAGTAACTGTAGCCATACTAGGTATTATTTCAGTCAAGTGCTGACAAGGGGCTCAGACCAATTAAAAACAATATTTATTGGTTAGAAAGAAAAAGGCCATAGTGTTGAAATAGGATGCAATTGTTTTAGTTATACCACAAACCTCCCTTCTGTGTGGGGGGGCACATGAAAAGCACACTTAAGAAAAGACCCTTAGTGCCCGGTAGCCCGTGTACCCTTGACTCCGGTCGTTATGGTGACTCTTTGGGGATGTCTTTCGGCTGAAACGATGGTGATGATGATGATGATGTACCTTTGGACCAGTCGGATTCGAAAAATTGGCTATACCCACAACATCACGCTACGGCTTACGTAACTAAAGACTCAGTTGAAACCGCGGGTTACAGCTATTTTAATATATTTTAAATATTTTTGCAGGAATACCAAGAAGTTTTCTTTTACAGCAAGAAAAGTCACTTGAACCGAGTGGCTCACCAAGTAAGTTTTTGATTATAAATTTGATAAGATAAGATCATTTATTTTGCAAATATGGGTGGTACATACATACATTTGAGATATTGGATGGCGAAAACGTCGACTTTATAATAGCATAAAACGCCTGCCAGGGCTGCGGGTTTGTTTAGCCTCTCAGGCACCAGTGTGCCAAATACGATACACCTCATACTAGCTAACTTAAACCTTATTACGTAATAATAAAGTTTAAGTTAGCTCGTACCGAGGTGTACCGAATTCGGTACGCTTGTGCCTGAGAGGTCAAAAGGTTTGCCGTGGCCCTCACAAAGCGCAATTAATAGAACATTGAGTTTTAATCAGCAAAATTATGATCCTCCTGTTCCATCCAGTACGGGAGAAAACATTTCTCACGTAAAAATAATGGTTTAAGCCAGAGTGAAACATACATCCCTATTTTTTTTTTTTACAAAATTATTTACTAGTTATAATTAACTTATAATCGACATCTTCAAAATAAAAAACTAAAACCCGACCACGACAAAAAAAAAAGACGCTAAAAGGGTATGAAACAAGATTTTCAGGATACTGAAATAAACAATCTTACTGGAGAAACAAGAACAAAACAAAAAGAAAAGTCGTAGTCACGTTATATTTGTATAGGTACCAATAGTAACACTTCAATAACGCGTGACTACGAATTTTCTTTTTGTTTTGTTCTTGTTTCTCCAGTAACCTTGTTTATTTCAGTATCCCGAAAATCATAATCATAACCCTCCTTTAGCTTTGCCGTAGTCGGGCAACTTTATTTTTATATATAATATATTTTAAAATAGTTAAAGACGTGAAACAGGCCGAATCTCAAAGCGTTCTTTCCTAAGCTCTTCACTGCTAGAAAAACGAAAATAATAAATAATTAAAAAATATATATTTTTCAGTTACGGCTGATTCTCCAATATGGCCAAGTAATCCTTTGAATAATCCTGCCTACCCGGATAATGTAATATTGGGCCCACAAGCACCCAATAATAATAATATGAATTCAAGCATATCGCCAGTTTTGGTTCAAACAGACAACCCAATCGATGTCCAGCAACCGTATTCGCCTTCGGATATTTATTCTGAACAGACCAGCCTTGGTAAGTATAGTTATAATAATTGTGAATATGTTTACATGTTATCGCTCTTACGTTGTTGACACCTCTACGGTCCGGACTAAGCGTTTTGTCTCGCCGTTTATATCGCGTTGAACGATTGGAACAATTTGCCTGCTTAAATACGTTACACTAGTGCGATTCTCTATCAACAATTGCATCACTGCTTTCCATCAGGTAGGATCGCAGTTAAGCACTAGTTTCATTAATTAAAGAAAATAATAATGTTGGGATGCTCTACTCATTCGGATGGATCAAGGGCTTGACTCAGAAAGTGGTACTTTTGGACATGGTTCGTGTTTTTAGGTCCTTTTTGTGAAGATCAGACTTCTGGCAGCTTGGACGCTGTTATCTATTCCTTATTTTTTTTTCCTATATTGTTTTTTTTTTTAATGGAAATATTTTAAAAATTCTCTTTTTTTTTGTATACATAGTCCCACATTATGAATTACTGCAGTATCGTGGGTGCGTTAACAAACATGTAAACTCACATACACAAAACGCCCAGACCTTGAATAATGGTCTGTAAGCCATACGAATATTTATAAATATTCGTATGGCTTTCATTTAGGAAGTTAGTGATAGTGTGACGGCTGACAGGATAGAGTGGAAGAAAAAATCGTGTTGTGCCGACCCCAAGTAATATGGGACAAGGGCAGGAAGAAGAAGAAGAGTATGGCTTTCATTTCGAAAAAACATTTAAGCATACAATACATAATTGTAATCTTTCGAAAAACTATGCGATATTTTTTTTTCGCATTGCGATATTATTGTTATAGTTATCCCATACTGTCCCACTGCTGGGCAAAATCCTCCCTCCATTCTTTCCAATGATCACGGTTACTCGCTTTCTCGTTCCAATTCTTATAGAAGACATCCAGGTCGTCCCGCCATCTTGTGGTCAGCCTCGGCCCCGCGTCTATATGCCCGGGCACCAGCCTGTGTTTTACTTGCCCACAGCTCGTTACACATGTGGCAGACATGTCCTACTCAGTCCCATTTAAGACGGGCAGTCTTTGGAGCAACATCAATGAAAAATAATTATTTTAAAGATAATTTTTATATGTATTTGTGTTTATTTTACAGAGCTACCCGAAGTTGAGGCGGAATCATCCGAACAGAATCAATCAGGACAGAAACGTTTGAGCGCCTTCCAGAGGCTGGGTCCCGTCACTCAGCCAAAGAAACCAAAGATCACTATAAACTTAAACTTGACGAAAGACCAACCTGTAAGGTATGACAGTGGGTGGGTTTTTTCTTTCATGATTTGGATGGTGTCCTAGAAAGCCGCATCGCTTTTTATTATTGTTTCTTTTTTTTGCATTTAATGAACATGATCATAGTATTAGTATTTTTTTTTTTGCAACTATCACACACAAGCCCGTCTAGTCCCAAACTAAGCAGAGTGTTATGAGTACTAGACAACTGATAAACTTACTTCTATATTTCTAAATTCATACATATTATACATAAATTAGACACTGAACAAATGATCGTGCTCATCACACAAACATTTGTCCTGGATGGGAATCTAACCCACCCAAATTGCTATTGTATTTCGTTTGATTTTCTATTACTTTTGATATTCTTTTCACAGTTAATATACTTATTTATTTATTTGTATTGTTACGCGTAGCCCCTTACTTTAATTGAGGCCCGAAATTCAGATAAATTGAATCATCATTACGGTCGACCTTGAATGCGCAGTAACCGATTTTCGGGTCTCAATTGAAGTGGGAGGCTGCGCACAACCATAGCAAATGATTCAACTTATTTGCCGCGCACTATATTAAATTTTGTGTATATTTATTGATAAACTGGTTAGATAACTAGGATTTTTATTTTAGCATTTATTTTATTTTTTATGAATATTACATCTGCAGGGAAGTAGTGAACGAAACGGATGATGATCCCGAGAAGTACACTCCAGTGCATTTACGTAAGGATATGTTGACGAGTACAGATGAGACGGTCATGAGGTTCCTGCCGGCTTGGCCTTGGAGGAAGAATGTTGCTATCCGGAGAAGTGCGACGGCGAGAACTTCTAGGGTAATACTTACACATATTAAAATTAAAAACAAAATATATATTAAAACAAAAAAATAAAATTACTGTGACTGTGTTAATTATTTTAATTTGTGTTTTGACTTCGATTGATTTTTTTTTTTGTAATTTCTTTTATATGTTTGTCATTTTTTTTTCGTTTTTCTATTTTTATTATTAGTAGGTATTTGGCATTTTAATGTAATTTACTTATTCGTAATTAATTGTTGACTATAATGCAACATTATGTTTATGACTTGTAAGAATCACTTACCAATAAACTACTATGACTTCTATGACTATGACTATATTATAAATGTGAATGTAAGGGTCGGTTCACACCGAGCGGTGACAAGACTCGACGCTATGAGAAGAGCGACTCAAAATATAACTTTATTTTACTACACGAATTAACCTTCTATACACAGTAACAGATTTTCTGGTCTCAATCGAAGTTCGGCAACGCGCCATTTTAGTACAACTTACATGCCGCGTACAATAATACACATTTCAGACCCACGAGATGCCTCGCGGCGCAGTGCTGCGTGGTCAACGTTTACTGAATTCTCACAATTAAATGTGTATCTTTAAACAGCTATACCGACTTTTTTCTCTTAGTTTATTGACTTAATATTTTCATTTCAGTCCGTAATGATTCTTGAACAAGAGAAAATGGAGGAGGCGTATGAAAAAGAAAACATTTACATTCAAATTTCGGTGAGTGTTTCAATAGTCGAGATGTCAGTTGTTTAAATTATGCTTGGCGTTCTTAGAGTTCCGTATATGCTTTATTGTAAACCTCATAATTCCGTACCCCAAAAGGAAAAACGGAACCCTTATAGGATCACTTTGTTGTCCGTCTGTCTGTCTGTCTGTCAAGACCCTTTACCTCGGGAACGCGTGGAGGTATCGAGTTGAAATTAAAGCCATTTACTAAAGCCTGTGGTCCCTTGAGGCTATGACAAAATGAAACTTTTAAGTTAACGGAAAAAAAAGATACAGCCGTTTATGGCGCAAAAAACGTGTATTTCGACACTCAAGGGAATCAAAATTCATAGGGTATTTCCCGTTGACATAGAATCCTGGAATTTGGCGTGAAGCATGTCTTATAGCACAAGTATAGCAAAAATCTTAAAACTGTAAATTTGGCTTCTTTATTTTTTTTTTTTTTTGACTGACCGACATTTTGACTATTCAAAAGTGCCTGTAATTAGTCTATTTAAAATAGTACTATTTTTTACTAAATATTTACTTTTTCAGGTGAAAGGTTACCCGTCGACATGGACAAAGGAACGCGTGTTAGATGCAGTACTTGATAGTGTCAAGGGATATAGTCTCATACCTTGTTTTATTGAGGTAAGATTGCACGCTCATTATTTTTCTAATTTCTTTTTTGGAACAGTCCTAATAGCTCGTGGGTAAATTGATAACTGCCGAAGAAGTCTACCATCGAGGTTAAGTAATCTACCAAGGTCATTCTGTGGTTGGGTGACCAATCATTAACATACCGCGACTCTTCCGTACCTCGAAAATCACATTAATCCGTTGGTCGGCAGCGACCTCACGTCCGGCCCTGGTTTAGGCCATGATCTGGAACGAGAAGGAACGAGGACCAGTCACCTCGGAAGCAGTAGTGCGAGCCAAGGGAATGTCGGAAACTATGTTACATATGTACCTCCTACATGATGGAGACTTCAAAGTGTTTGGCCTCGCGACGGCAGCGCTGCAATCGCGACGTCGCACGGCACTTTGCGACTAATTTGAAGGCGTCCTAAGTGTTTCGAACGCATACACACTTAAATCGAATAATCACAGATAAAGCTCCCCGCATCGTTATTCATGTGATTTAGATTTTAGTCTAAGTAATTGGTTGATTCCGAAAAATCTCCGCTTTAGAGGATCACTATCTCCACAATTTGCTTGAAAATTATTATAGAATAATATATACTTGTAATAAAAAAAAAGAAAAAAAAAATTCATTACGATTGGCTACTATTTAAATAAATTTGGTCAAAGCGCCATTAATTAAAAATGTAATACATTTTGATACAAGTTCACAAAGTTTGTCAGTGTGACCAAGGCGGAATTCGCACGAGCCGGAGGCAAGTGTGTTATGGAGCTGAGTGCTCAATAAAAAATGTGAACGTGTGTCAAAAATTTTTCAATACACTTACGACTCGTGGGGTCGACGCGCGCCTGATACGATAAACAATTTTATTACAATAAAATTGTGGCGGGGGAGAGCACGCGCACTTTTCCGCACAAGTGCAGAAAACAGTCCATTGCGATTTGCGTGCCTATAAGCGGTGTGATAAAAACGGGTATCCGAGTAAATGCATTGAAAAAACCTTTCCTATATTTCAGTTCACCCAGCACGAGTGCAAGTTTTTAGTCCTGCGCAGTCGTTCAGCTCTCATAGTTCTGCACAAGACCGGTTTCTACATCCACAAAGACGGAGTAGAATTGACCATCACAATATCTTTGCCAGTCTTACCTGATAAGTTGGATTTTATACCCAGAATTGTACTAAGGAAGAGAATCATCATGTGTTTCATGGATAGGAAGGTGAACTTGAGCGCTTTCACTTTGCAAGACGGTGAGTTCAATAATCCATACTTTATTTTTTCTATCTTCCGCTTTTGGGTGAAGCAGGAGGGTGTCGAGACTTTTACTGACTAAAAACCCACTCCTGTTCCTTTTTTACTTTCGCACACCTGTGGCCCCAGTAGGCTTGGACCTTGCTGGGCCCCTACGGTTTGCTGACATCTCCTTGAGGCGCGCGTGGAACACTACGCGCCGTCGTCGACGTCTTGGGCTTGGTTCGGACGATTACCGGGCGGTCGGACGGTGAACTACCCATTGCTCGCCGTCCGCAAGCTCGTGCCTACACAATAATTTATACTAATACTTATTATAAATGCGACAGTTAGCTTAAATGTATGAATATTTGGTACTCCTCCATGCTCACACACACGGCTGATCGGGTTTTGTATGAAATTTTCAAGTCTGGAATACTGTATTAAACGAGCTTATTTTCAACGACTTGTCAACCTATCCAGTCTTGAAAAAAGCATTCAAAAATATTTGATACAGGCCCCTCTCGGGCTAGCCACGCCACTGATGTGCACTATAATAAATACCTCCTGCTTACTAAGCTAATCTCTGTTAAAATTGACCGCCGTGATCAAAATTCGGTCGGGAGGATTATGTTTTTAACGATATTAACGACTATTATTACACCTTGTTAACTATTAGGGCCAACGCTGTGTTAAGCGAGCGCACGCGCAGACGCTCGTGCGGGCACTCGGCGCGTATTATTACGTAGCAAAAGGTGCGGGAGGCGCGGCCACCCGCGACGTGGCGCTTTTGTATGAGACCGCGCGGGTGCCTTTACGCAGCGTTGGACCTTAAGCTCTTTACCGCTAACTGCAAACTTATATTCCAGATATAAGCCACTTC
Source organism: Leucania comma (assembly GCA_958295575.1). Taxonomy (NCBI): domain Eukaryota; kingdom Metazoa; phylum Arthropoda; class Insecta; order Lepidoptera; family Noctuidae; genus Leucania; species Leucania comma. Next base: position 4,905,817 of record OY282475.1, read on the forward strand.
ATATACTTCCCGCTGAACCGCGTGGTCAACCAGAGAGACTGTATTCATCTCCAGACCTCCATCGATTGGAACCGCCTCGTCGACCTCGACCTCTCGCATAACAGGCTCACGTAAGTAATCAAAGATAATCTGGATCTCACTATTATTGTAAAGGCGAAAGTTTCTTAGCGTATGTGGATGTGTGAACGGATTTTGATGAAACTTGGCTCACAAATATAACATCGCCTATGAGCCATCTCACAGGATACCTTATATCCTACGTGGACAGTCTTTTTACTTTTACGTCGTTAAAGCTACTGGCATCAGCTCGTCATAGTATAAATGTGAAAGACTCTTTCAAACTTCTAAGTTGAAAAAAAAACCTGCCGTTTATCGGAAAAAACGTATACTTAGAAAATACTCTTTTCGATTCAAAACAAAACTTCGAGATTCCATTTGGGAATCGAACTATTTACACGAGTTAGTCTGACAGAACCCTTGGTGTGTGAGTCCGACTCGCAGTTGCCCAGTTTTATCTTAATTTATCATGCCTCGAGTTTTTTGCCGGCCTCGACAGCGTTTTGCCTCTGTAGGAATCCACTACGTGGTGACTCTTGTCCAGCGACAGGAGCATAGCTACCGCCTTATCTGCCGTATCAATGATACGGGGCCTCCGTGCTACAGGGGCCCCGACGTAAGCAAACATTCGCAACATGTTATCCACAACTGTCTTGTAGGGTAAACCAAGCATTTCTAAAATAGCACCTTTTTTATACGGGTGTGGCTCCCCTGTGGGACTTTTGATGCGGCGCCCCTGTGGGACTACGCCACTGCCCAGCGATCACTGTTCCGACCAATCACATTTGACCTTGACCTGTTTTGGAGCGCAGCATATCATTTCTTATTCAAGTAAAAATAATGCTTGATGTTTTTTGTTTCAGAAACTTATCAGGCTTTGACTTAATTAACGTGACTCCAAATTTGAAGCATCTGAACTTGTCACACAACTGTTTGGAGAAGATCACCGTTCTGCTAAATGATAGACTACTGCCGTTGAAGACGATACACTTGGAAGGCAACCCTCTCTGCCACGACTACATTGATCCAGAACATTATGTCAAAGTTATAAGGATGATGTTCCCAGCTATTGAGAAAGTTGTGAGTGTATTTGTTTCTTAATACTGTTTATATACCTATTTGAAAAATAAATATTATTAATGATATTTATTTTTCGTGCTGAGTAGTGGTGGCCGAGTGGTAACGGCCCCGAATTACGAGTTGTAGAGAGATCGTGGGTTTAAACCTAGCCAGGTGCATTACTTTGTTTCTAATTTATTTCATCACTACTGCACTCAAAACGGTGAAGGAAAACATCGTGAGGAAGCCGGGATGTCCTAGAACCAAAGATTCGAAGACATGTGACATTCGCCAATCCGTTAAGGGCCCGCGTGGTGGATTATGGCCCATTCCCTCTCCTAGAGAGGAGCCCTGAGTCCCAGAAGTGGGAACATTATAAGGCTGATTGTATAGGGTGACTGGTAATTAGTGAACGATACATAAACACGTGATAGTAGACATGATAACAAAAATTTTTTACTATGGGACCAAAACTAAAATCGCAAAAAAAAAACTGCTTATCGGTACATTTGTGTTCGCCTAAGTACGAACTTGGCTGATTTTTTTCGCGATTTCATGTTTGGTCTCATAGTAAAAGTTGTTTTTTATCACCCCTACCCTATAGAATCAGCCATAGCATAGGCTATGGTATTTATTTTTCAAATACGTTTCCTAGCCAACGACTCTAAGAACAAACTCAGAGGTCAAAGTCCATTTTAAAGTTTAAACAGCGACAAGCAATGGTCGAAACATATAGACTCTTTTCGCTGTAAAAGACGTTATACCATTTTGGAGAAATTTTCTTTTTGATGCTCTCTTTTTCAGTTTTCACGCTCTTTCGATCGGTATATTTAAAACTAGGTTATGTTACGGCTTCGCCTTTTTTAAGATATTTTATATGTTAATTTTCTCATATTTAAGTAAACCATATAACTATGTTCTTTTTCGGAAATAAACTTTTTGAAACCAAAAAAAAATCATTTAGCTACATTTTTTATATTTTATTTTATTTGCAGGACGGCGTATCAATCCATCGAAAGGGCGAACTACCCGCTCACAAAAAGAATTACTGCCCAGAAGATGCACAAGAAGTTACAGAGAAGTTCTTAGAAATATTCTTTCCATTGCTGGACTCGGGGTCGGAACATAGGTCGCTTATACAGGGGATGTATGAAGAGGACGCCATGTTAACAATCACTTATTGTTATAAATTACGTGAGTTTTTAAATATATTGTCATTATTAGTAGACATCTGATAATTGGAAACATTTATTAACGACTGGCCCGTTAGTGTAATAGTTTATTTCCCACCCAGATGAGCACGATCATTTGTTCTGTCGGTGTCTGGGTGTAATCTATCTGTAATACTTATGTATGTATTTAGAAATGTTTATCAGTTGTCTAGTACTCATAGCACAAGCTCTGCTTAGTTTAGGACTAGATAGAGTTGCGTGAAAGAAATAGATATAGCATAGCGTAAGTATAATCAGCCCTGGCCCTACCCCCCTCGCCTAACGTCAACGCCGAGCATGGTTTAAAAGCTTTTTGGTTCATCTAAGGCAATCCTACGCGATGTTTAAAGGAGAGCTAACGCCTGAAAATTCTGTTGGCATTCTGTAATACCGTGATTTACTCGAATATTTCACAAAAATAGTTCCAGAAACTATGTGTTTTTTTAAGAACCTTAAAATTTTTTGAGAAAAATTGACATCATTTAGAATCTTGTTTAAATGTGCAAGGCTTCTATATATTTCTATATAATCTATATATTCTTATATTTTCAATATGAGTATATTATGGAGGGCCAAAGTTTACATAAAATAGCAGATTTTCAGACGTCTTTACTGGATTAGTTTTATAAATTTATGTTTTGATTTCTATAGAAGCCTAGATGATATCCACAAGATATCTGTGTATCCAAAATATCTGAAGAAAAATGTGTAATAACCACGTAATAACATCATAATCACGTAAGAGCGGTTGTATGAAAATGTACCTTGGGTTGGCTGCTCTTAAAATGTTGCCACTGTAGGAACTCGGATCTTCTCTCTAAGAGAGGGAATGAGCCACACTGGCCCAGTGCGGATTGGTGGATATCTTTTGTTAATTATTCTGTATTTTTATTTATTTATTGATTTATGTACAGACAAACACTTAAAAAAAGAAAATAACAAACACAAATAGAAGAGCACAAAGGTACTGCTTATTTCAAGTGAAATTTCTTCCAGCAGACCTGCGACAGGAGAGTTGGATGAGAGATGTAGACACAGTGTACAGAAAAGAAATGTAACTCATTTCTTTTAAAAATATACTATATTATTTAAGTAAATAATTAAGTCATACAATACATATATAAATACATACATACAATAAATTAATTTATAAAAATATATATCTGTAAATTATAACTAAAATTAATAATAAAAATAAGTATAGTAAATATATCTGTAATTTTTTTTGTTGCAGGTTACTGCCAAATATACAGGAACTTCAGAAACCTGTTCCTGTACGCGCGGTTCTTGGACGAAGGAGAGACAGACACAGTTGTTGGAGCCATGGCCATCACCAAGCTTATCAACAGGTGGCCGCAAACCGAACATGATCCGTTCACCTTCACCGTCGACACTCTGTATCATACTGTAAGTAAATTAGACATTTTTACTTATTATTTAAAGCACTAGAAAGAGAGAAAATCCCATTCTCACCTTAGTTTTAAAACTAAAAAATCCGTAAACAAAAAAGAAACAAAATCATTTCAGCCGAAAGATGTCAACTTTTTGGACTGAGGCCTCCCCCTAAGCGTCATCATAACGATCGGTCTTGTGAATCTCGCATCCATCGGGTTCCCTCGACCCTCACCAGGTCATTGTCCATCTTGTGGGACGCCAATATATCCAACAGTGGATATCTCAAAAAATCCATAAAAAGCAATCTATAATATAAAAATGAATCGCTAGAGTAGGGTAGAGTAGGTAGGTAGGGTTTTTTTATGGTAGGTAAAATTATCCAATGACAAATCCCGCCCTTGGGTGGAGCGGGAAATAGTGTCAGACTCTTACTGACTAAAAACCTACCCTGTTCCATTCATTGCCTTCGATCCAGGGCCTCGGGGTTCATTTTCACCTAACCTTTGGCCCCAGAAGTAGGGTATAGGTAGGTAGGGTAGGGAGGGTAGGGTAGCTAGCGCAGGATAGGTAGAGTAGGTAATCAGTTGACGGGAGTGAAGCCGCGGGTAAAAGCTAGTTTATAAAAAAAAAACGGTAATTTAAAAAACTAAAAAACCCGACTGCTTTTCTGAGCATTCATAAAAAGCCCTAAACAAGAAAGTCGTTGTACCCGATTGCACTTATCTATATAATATTTTAAATACTGGCAGTCGGGACCCATTCTAGAATTGAGAGCACATACCTATATTTTATTGCAGATTACTCCAATCTATTGACTAGACGGCTGACTTTCTAGAATGGGTCCCGACTGCCAGTATTTAAAATATTATATAGATAAGTGCAATCGGGTACAACGACTTTCTTGTTTAGGGCTTTTTATGAATGCTCAGAAAAGCAGTCGGGTTTTTTAGTTTTTTAAATTACCGTTTTTTATTTTTTATTTTTTTTTTGTTTTATTTTATTACGATATCACTTTCAAAGTAATTACGAATCTAAAGACACCTCTCAAACTAAAATCCATCGAGCCGTTCAGATCGCAGAGCGTGCCAAACATTTGAATTTGGCGCTAAAAATTCGCCATTTTGTTTTTTTATTATTTTGATATACCCAGTGTCACTCTCACAGTAAATACGAATCTAATGACACCTCTCAAGCTAAAATCCATCGAGCCGTTCAGGCTGCAGAGCGTGCCAAACAATTATACATACAAACATACATACATACATACATACATGTACTCTCGAAAAACATAACCCTCCTTCTGGCGCAGTCGGGTAATAAAAATGAATCGCTGAATGTGTTGCTCAGCTCAAATCTCGAGAACAGATGGACCGATTTCGCTAATTCTTTTTTTGTGATGTTCGTTATTGTCAGGAAAAGGTTCTTAGGTAGGGTAGGGTAGGGTAGAGTAGGTTAGGGAAGGAGCGAAGCCGCTGAACACCGTCGACGGCGCGTTCTGTTCCCGCGCGCCTCAAGGAGCTGTCAGCAAACCGTAGAGGCCCAGCCTGCTAGCTGCAGGCAGGCAGGGTCGAAGCTTGCTGGGGCTAAGGGCCGTTTTCTGAGAGGAAGGCTCAGCCCCGGCAGGATAGGCAACGAAGGAACGGGGTAGGTTTTTAGTCAGTAAGAGTCTGACACTACTTCCTGCTCCACCCAAGGGCGGGACCTGTCATTGGATGATTTTTCCTACCATAAAAAAAAGCCGCTGAACACTTACGAGGCTAAAAAGACGTTTATCTCAGCACAAGCTTTGATGTTGTTCTATAGACACTTACGGAAGTCGAAAATAAAAATAAATTAGATATCTAGTTAGGTAGTTGCTACCACAGAAAATCTGACACGTCCTCTCGCTCCATCCTACAGCGGGAGAAGTCATTTGATAATTTTTCACCTAAAAAAAAAAGGATGTGGTGGTATTTATCTGAATTTGGTTTGTGCACTTAGACCTTAGGGTGGACGATCTTAAAAAATTAGCTTAGCATATCAGCCGTTTAATTTTCTGGGACTCGGTCCTCCTTTCTAGGAGAGGGAATGAGCCGTAATCCATTACGCGGGCCCTGTTCGGATTGGTGGATGTCACAATATATCTTCGGATTTTAAGTTCTAGAACATGTATGTAGGTTTCCTCACGATGTTTTCCTTCACCGTTGTGAAATTAGTAGATTATTAATAAGAACACAATATTTTCCAACAGGAAACAACAACAATCCTCCGAATCAGCGGCATATTGAAGCTAACAGCGGAGTCGTTAGCCGAAGATGAGCACCTACTATCATTTACTAGAACTGTCGTACTCTATTCCGAAGACGGGGCAGAGTACAAGATACAGAACGAAATGGTCTATTGGAGCGAACCATCCGCTTCGGCTGCCAGATCAGCGTTCACAGTTAATACGGTAAGAAAAATCTCATTTAATTCTATTCTAATCATTATTTCAGCAGAAATTCTTCGAGAGCTGAACATAAGGCGTACTTTTAGCACACTGCCGCCATCTCAATGAGATGTCCCAGCAGGGCAAGCTTTCGAAGGGGAAATTCGTAGTTTCCAGGACTGGACCAGGACACAACGGCAAAGAAGGAACATAGGTGTAGTTTAGGGGCTCCTCAAGTATTACGTAAGCAGATTTTTCGCAAATATTAACCCCCCTCGTCAGCAAAAGTAAGCAAAGATCTAACCCTCCCCCCACATGCTTACGTAAACATTGCTCAGTGATATGTGTCTGCCTACTCATTTTCAAGTGATTTTGGAACATCGACATTGTTCTCTTAAAAATAAACTGCTGACGTAATCACCATCCCGATCCCCCTATCCCCCATGCCATAAAAATAAGCAAAGCAAAAACTCCCCCACCCCCCCGTAGTGCTTACGTAATACTTGAATGGCCCCTTAGTCACTAAGTTTGACCACCGCCCTCCCTCCACCCTAGACCGAGAGAAATCATTAGATGATTTCCCATCTTAAAAATAAAAAAAAACTACCAGAGTCGAAGCTGCGTTGTGGCTCAAAAGAGACGTCTTGATTCGCTTGTGCTGTTTACTCGGAAGCAAAATGTAAAGAAAATATATCTATTAGTATTTTAGAATAAATAATTTATTTAAAAGAGTACCTAACCTTGGAGTTTTATGCTGTTTCTTCACCATAGGAAACGACCGGATCGGAAATAGATAGATATCAAACCTATGATGTCCTGACACGTTTTAGTACGGGCCCGAAGCATTTGCTACTATTGCTACGTGGCTTACCCGACACTGCCAATGATAGAATATAACTTTATTTCCTTCAATCTTTAAACAACCTTAGGTATAGAATTCGTCGTCAAGTGCAGGTGAGGTAATGTTCTATCGAGCCCCTCTCATGCTGTTCTTTCCGCAGCGTCGACCTAAGCCGAGGTCCGTTTCCCACACAGCTCACATGTCGACGGCTGCAGTTACCTCTGCCATAGGCAACATGCCAAAATTTAAATAAAATAAAAATAATTTGGTGCAGGGGATCCCAATCTTTTTTACACTGCAATTGAGATGAAACATATGAACACGATTAGGATTATTATAAAACGTGCAGGAATTACTGTTAAAAAAGAAAACTACAAAAAAAACGTAAAGAAAACAAAAAAACAGAAAATGTTAATCTTGTAAGTATGAACCTAGCTGATTAGAAATAGATTTTGTACATAAAACGAATCGAAACCTTCTAAATACGCCAGCATTTTTTTTTTTTTGTGATATTCCATATGCTAGGTAAGGAAACGTCAACAAACTCGAGACGCCTAAATACTCGTGTACCTAGCTTTTGGAATAAATATTTCGGCGGACGCGTACTTCTAACGATCAGTTCGTACGCATCCTACCTAGTATATCTCACCTCTACACAGCGCCGCCTTATACATTTTTTTTCATGACGCCCTTGTAAAAGTATTATACTTAGCTACGAGCGAAAAAATTGTACCTGGTATGACATTGTTGGGATACATTTAATCCAAAATTTCAAATCATTTTGTCTTTATTGAATCGAATCGTAGCTTTAGGCTCATCTATACACCGTTTAATTTTGGTCGTTTTAATCCCGTGGAGGGTCGATCCGGTACTTTTTTTTTCTAAAACTCGAATGAATTTACGCATGTACAAGTAAACGAGTTAATGACCTTGTAGGTCGTTGTATACTAACTACCTATAGGTCATTGAACTCGCCCAGCTCACATTTACTTAAAGAAATTAATTTATGTACAATAAAAGGAAAGACTCACTGACTGACACCAACGCACAGCCAAAACTTTGCACAAGGTTTCCTTTTATTATGTAGGCGAACACTAAGAAATGATTTTCCTAAATTCACTTCCTAAGGGGATGAAACGTAATTCCAAAATTTCTATGGAGAAACCTATTTTGACTGGCCTGTTGGTCTAGTAGTTAGTGGCCTTGACTGCTAAGCCGGAGGTCGTGGGTTCAATTCCCACCCAGGACAAATGTTTGTGTGATGAGCACAATCATTTGTTCTGTCTGGGAATAATTTATCTATAATATCTATATATTTAGAAATATATAAATATGTTTATCAGTTGTCTAGTACCCATAACACAAGCTCTACTTAGCTTGGGACTAGACGACGTTGTGATAGTTGTGGAATATTATTATTATTTCTATTATATTTATCTCGCGAGTGAAGCTGCTGACAGAAGCTAGAATTATCACAAGATCATTCAAACGGCTATTTTCCTCGAAAATTTATAAGCGTATCGGTTTGCGAGGCCTCTAGACGCACAATTTGGGAACTCCTGACTTAGCGAATACCGCCTGCATTATTAATCTCCCTTTACTTAGATAAGCTGCTGAACTCCGTTTACATGTAAATTACATTGACGTCATAGGCGCGTATCGTATGAAAATGTTATCAAAACGTGAATTTGTTTTTGAAATGTTCGCTCATTCAACGCGGCGAGTATCGATTTGAATATGTAGATGCGTTTTCCCATGCTTCTAATCTAAGTTATGAAACATTGCTCCATGATGCTATGGTCACTTTCAGATGTGACACAATAAAAAAATGAGCAATATTAAATAACCACAGCTCAACATTATATTCTTCTACTCTGTTAAGTCGATAACAAAAGAAAAGAAAAATAAGGTTTTACAAAATATCAAGTACCTATTCGTAATATTACTTACTACCCTACATCCCGTGCCCTTTACTGGCTAGTTTTCCCATAAATGCAATGGCAAGGATTCGTAACAAAAACACAATTATACGAAAAAATATTCGTATTTATTCATGTCCTTCAATTTAAAACGTGCTGTTTACAAAAAGCTTGATGAGATATCTACCAGTATCACTCTGATTATTCACAGAAAATTGTATTCCACATTGATTGTTAATTATTGCCCATTTCATTCATTACTTATAAGCAAAATGGACTTAAAATAGACATAACAATTTGCTTAAAAGGAACAACTTGGCACTATTGGTATGAAATACTCTTAACTTAAGGACCGCGATAATCTAAAGAAAATATTTAGTCTATAACCAACTGAACGATTCTCACACTGTGTCCATAGATTCTTCGTTTAGCGGTTCAGTTTCCATTTCCATGTCTCTGTCGTCGACTCCCGAAGCGTACTTCAATCTGAGCTTCTCGTAATGTAACTGCTCTTTTGACGACACAGATGGCTTACATTTCGCAAGTGCAGCTCTAAAGTCGTCGAAAGTGACGAAAATATCTCCATCGAGCGTGCCATTGGCGATGTGACTCGTCAGCGCAATCGTAGCCGCCGCTCGCACCAAACCAGCCAGATCAGCTCCCGTATATCCTTCCGAGAGTCCGGCAATATCTTGTAAATTTACGTCAGGTCCCAGATGAGGCTTTGTGCCACCTTTGGTAAGCTTCTGCAGTATATCGTACCGATCCTCTCTCGCTGGCATTCCAACATACATAACGCGGTCCAAACGGCCCGGTCTTAAAACCGCAGGGTCGATGATATCTGGTCTGTTCGAAGCTGCCAACACGAAAACTCCTTCACGTGTTTCAATGCCGTCCATTTCAGTGAGCAATTGGTTGACAACACGGGCGGCTCCATTATGATCTTGCGATGTACGCCGCGGACATAGGGCATCAAACTCGTCGAAGAATATCACGCAAGGAGCCGAGTTTCTGGCACGTCTAAAACACGTACGAACAGCTCTTTCACTTTCGCCAACATACATGTTCAACAACTCAGGTCCCTTCACTGAAATAAAGTTCACTCCAGCTTCATTTGCGACAGCCTTTGCTAATAAAGTTTTACCACAACCAGGTGGCCCACAGAGTAACACTCCACTAGGAGCTGATAATCCAAGCTTTGCAAGTTGATCTGGATACTTCACTGGGGCTAACACAGCCAACTGTAACTCTTTACGAACTTGATTCAAAGACCCAACATCGTCCCAAGTTACATCTGGGACAGTAACAATGCCTTCTCTTACAGCACAAGGTTTTGTAGTTTTAAGAGCTTTAACAAAATCTTCATGTCTTATAGCAAGCCCATTCAGCTCTTCTTGAGTGTAAGGCATGTCCTCTAGAAGGCTCAATACTGCATCTACAGGATCTATAGGTTTCTGGGTAGGTTCAATTATATGATTTACTTCTGGTTTTTCAACTGTGTCATTCAATTCTACTATGGGTTCTTCGCTTACTTCTACAGCTTCTTTTTCTAATTCAGGCTCTGGAACAATTTCAGGAGCATCGCCTGCACTTGGTGTAACTTCCTCAGTTACTTTGTCTCCATTTGGTATAATTGTTTGTACATCATTAGGTGGAATCACTTCAGATACTTTTGTCTCTTTTTTAGCTTTTGATGCTTGTATTTCTGTAAAAACTCGCTTAACAGCATAAGTGCTAGCCTTATTAACAAGTGCTTGTAAATCAGCTCCAACAAATCCAGGAGTTATTTGAGCTAAGACATGCATGTTCACATCTTCACCTAAAGAAATATTTTTACAAAGAATAGTCATTATCTCTTTCCTAGCATGTAATGAAGGTATACCTAATGTGATTTCCTGTTCAAGGCGTCCGGCCCTTCTTAGAGCAGGATCTAAGGCATCTGGATTGTTTGTGGCAGCAAGTATGAGAACAGATTCATTATTATCAGTCAATGAATCTAGGGATGCCAGTAACTGGGCAACCATTCTCTTCTCCATGTCTTTTTGTGCAAGAACTCTGTTACCACAAACTGCGTCAATCTCATCGATGAACAACACACTAGGTGAAACTGACACTGCCCTCTCAAACAATTCTCTAATTCTTTCCTCTGATTCTCCTGACACTCCACCAACTAATTCTGTGCCTGCAATAGCAATCATAGGCAGTTGAAGCTTTCCAGCAATAGCATGTGCCAGCAATGTTTTCCCTGTCCCTGGCGGTCCATGTAGCAATGCCCCTCTAGGAGCTTTTATACCTAATTGACTGTACACTTCTGGATGCTTCATATGCAATATTAAATCGCAGATCTGTGTAATAATTTCAGATATACCACCAATGTCACTAAAACTAACCTTAACACTTTTGACATTGCCAATATCAACCTTTTTCTTTGGTGCTGCAGTTTTGGTCGATTCAATTTTCTTCTTTTTCTCATTTGTGTGTTGATTCTGTTGCGATTTGGCGGTCGCACTCTCAGTCGCCGTACTATTTGCGTTCCTGATCGGTATGTGGGGGGTTATGGTAATTTGGTCATTGATTTTCGGAAGTTTAGGTGCCGCACTGCCGTCATCGTCGCTGCTCAATATGTCTATAGGCTCCCCAGACTTATCTGTGTTGCGCCTGTTAGATGCTGGCCGTTTTTTATCCTGCATCTTGTACATGGCGAGCAGGCGGTCGTTTAACGCACTACTATTCTCGTCTAATAACTCCAAATCAGATTCTTCTTCTGATCCGTCGGATGTAGAAGCTCCGTCAAGTCCGTAGCTCTGTAATACGACTTTATAGGCACTCTCCACCATCTGACAGAAGGCGTTGTCGCTCCTGTTGTTGTACTCGCGGTAGCGCTCTTTCAATGAACGCGCCATTTGGCTTACATCGACGAATGTCTTGTCCACATTCTCGGCAAGGTAATTCTTCACACGCGACACAATAACTGGGTCATTAATAGTCTTTTGTCTTGTTTGGTGTTTCTTCATTTTGTACGGAATAAAGTAATAAAATTAATTTCGTTTGTAAAGGCGAATTTATAAACTACTTCTTCGTAAAACGCAATGTTTGACAGCGGCGTCGTTGAATCGATGGAATTATTGCCATAGTCAAAAAATATTTTTCTAGCGGCACATGGTTATAAGGCTGCCTGTTCACGGGTCATTGAAAATGAAATTTTTTTTATATTAATTTAATTCGTTAATTTTCTTACAGATTCCACAAAAGAAGTTTAATTTGAAAATAGAAGCAACGACAGATGAGGAACTTCGGGACAAGTATCTTAAAATTTTCATGAAATTTACATCGATGGATAAAAAGATTTGTGAACGGTAAAGATGAAATTACACGATGCTTCATTACAATGTAATGTAAAATCATTTATGTTATGACTTATGTAAAATATTAAAACACATTTTGTTACAGGTGTTTGGAAGTTAATGATTGGAATTTCAAACTTGCTCTGGAACATTTTACCAAACTATTAAAGTTAAACAACTTAGATTCATTAACTCATGAAGTGCAAGTCGCTACCTAAAAATATATGAATTCCATGCTGATGAAATGTGTAGATAGACTATTAAGTAAAATTGTGGTCATGATAAAATAACTATATTGAACTCTGGCTTTTATTCAAATATAATAAACTAATAAATAAATAAAAAAAAATTATTTTATTTATTTTTCACTTTTATTTTATTATTTTCGTCTCAATTCAATTTACAAACGTAGATGAAGCCCTGTACCCCACACTAGGATTCCCTGTGTTGTGGGGTCGTCTCTTTCAATCCATAACAGAAGGTGGGTACAGAACAAAGACAATAGTTTAAAATTAATCCATTAGAAATTAAAATTATTCCAGATAATTTATGTCAAAAGTAGTAGTTTGGATACAGTGTGATGTAGTGAGTGTAGTGTGGTAGGTGTAGCGAGTGTAATGTTGTAGGTACGGGTGTGTGAGTGCATGTGATGTGAGAAGGGTAAGAGTGGTTGTAACTTGTTAAGAGGTAGTTTCGTAAAATCTATTCTTAGCTCTATGGAACCTACCTGCCAAATTTCAAGTTTGTTTGTGTAAGTTTTAGTGAAAAACAATAAGAAATAAACGTGCTGCGCCGAACCCAAATAAAACGGCACAAGGACAGGAAGAAGATGAATAAACTCTGCAAAAATTTTATTCATCCCACTGTTGATTCGCAGCAACATAGTTCGTATGAAAAATACTACTAGTTGCAAACGTCCTTATGTTCCGGACTTCCTCCAATTACTCAGAAATAGACTTGGAACTGAATTCATAAATGATAATTTTGCTCCAAATCGTAATAATTACAATCGTGCTATAATTACTGAATATAAACTAAGTATTTCCGAATTATACAAATTAAATTCGTCCTTAGGACTTTTTCTAAAGGGGATCTTAGACAATCGCTATGCTATAAGTTGGATCTGACGATAGATTGAAATAAAACAACCTATTTACAGCCATGTTCTCCTATAAAAGACATTTCCTGCCTAAGTGCCGTCTTTTACATAAGTTAATAAACTGAATTTGGATTGGTCAGTTGAGCACAAGGCCATTTAGATTAAGAACTCACGAAACGGTCTGCACCCGCGTCCGTCGCGGCTGCGGGCACATAGCTTTGTAGAATGCAGATATTTAAAAAAAAAATTAAAGCACATTTCACGACGCATTTTACGCCTGCGATGTACGCGGTTGTCTGCGTATCTCGCTGCACTGGCAAAATTATTTTAGTAGAATCGCGGGGACCGCAGTCTCACGCGGCCTCGGCGGGTTGCGCTCGCACGCTCTGCAATTGGTTCCTTCTCGTAGTGAGGAGGCCTAAGTCCCAGCAGTGGGAACATTATAAGGCTGATGCAATGCAAAGTGGCCGACGTTAACAGAAACCCGACAGTCAGTTAATATCTATAATCTATATAGAACTTTTTGGGGCTCTTCAAAAGGAAAAAACGGAACCCTTATATAATCACTTTGTTGTTCGTTTGTCTATCTGTATGGACCCTTTATCTCGGGAACGTGTGGACGTATCGAGTTTAAATTAAAACAGATACTCAGGTCCGCGGTTCTTTGAAGCTGTAAAAAAAGAACAATCTTCTATGTTAAGAAAAAAAAGATACAGCCGTTTATGTTGCAAAAAAACGTATATTTCAACACTCAAGGGCATCAAAATTCATAGGGATAGACCCTTTGGTATGAAACAAGGTCTTTTAGGCTCGGCGCAAATGGGCCACCGACCACAGCCACCGGTGGCCAGCGACGGCGACTTAACACACTTTTCACTACTGTAGCGAGTGGCCACCACCGGATACACGTGTGCGGCGCGTCTATAGTAAATATATTAAAAAGTGTGTTAAGTTGCCGTCGTTGGCCACCGGTGGCTGTGGTCGGAGGCCCATTTGCGCCGAGCCTTACTAGGTACTACTTTTGAATACCGTAATTGGAGACACAATAGAAAGACAATAAGTGTGCGGACGACGGCGTCCTCTCGGTTCTTAACAGTTTAAGAATAATTATGAAAACTGTTTTGTAGTTACGTAACAAAAAAAAAACTTTTCTTCGATTCGGAAAATTCATTGAGACTCGATTCGGGAATTGAACCATTAGGTACATATGCTAGTTTGTACGAAACTCTGTCTCAGTGTGCGAGCCCGACTCGCACTGAGACTTGCCCAGTTTTTAATTCTTTTGTGAAGTAAGTATACTTATCTATAACGCAACAGCTCGTTTCTGGTGTGACTGGAACTCAAAAGATAATTAACGACCCGTCTTGCGATAATCATAGTCATAACCCTGCCCATCGCGGGCGTAAAACCCGTCGTGTTTAATGTGCTTTATATTTTTAAATAATTGCGACGCGGATGAAAATCGCTTCTTGAGTTCTTTGCCTAACCGCACAAATCACCGGTCTTGTTTGTATAGAAATCAAACAACTGTTTCTCTACCGCGGCGGTCGCGTGTAAAAACCGCTGCGTGAGTTTTTCGCCTTAAGCGTCTATTATATTACACCACTCGATATTCCGCGTAAGTAACACAGACCGTCTTAAAGTTTACTTCCGAGTAAGACATGTCTGAATATCGAGTGGTGTAATAGACCATTTGACCTTAAACCGTGAAGGCACGTATGAACAAAGTTGCGTTGCATAATACGCAACCATTTGGCCACGTGTGCACATTAACTAACATCGAACACTGTTCGTCAAACACGTTTGCAGCAAAGGCTATCCTATTACTATGTGTCGTATGGATGTTTTTCGTGAATCACTGCGAACACGAAACAGATTTACATCAAAATCAACCACTTCAAACAGCGCCGCCATGGCTATTAAGCCAGAGTTAACGACTTGTGCGCGAACTCGATTCGAACTATGTTTGCGTTCGTGTTCGAATATGCCATCCATACGAACGAACCTTTGATTATATATAATCAAAGGAACGAACCAAATGTTCGAGTCTGATGTTTGTGTTCGCTATGTTCGTTTTCTAACGTGCGTACACGGCTTACGACTAGCAAAACCGCCTGGGAGTTAGGTAAAAATAAAAACACCTTACACTTAATTATAAATGAAATTTAATTACGACTCGTACATAAAAATCTAAGTTAAACTATACAATCATTTCAAGATGTCCTGCATATTCGATTATCTGTCCTGCAAGTTCGGCAGACGGCAGAGTTCCAGCGGCAGCGGCGCAAGTTTCTTCAGCGGCGTTGAAATGGTAGCAGTTGTCCGCACCAAGGACCCAGTTACGCTGGAATAATAAAAGGTAATAATTTTTAAAGTGTGACCTCCAAGTAATTTTTGGATTTCACGCAGGGCATAGCTAAGTACTAGCAGAATCTACTCATGTAATAAAAAAAAAGTCCCTATAGAACAATTTAAGGAGTACTTGTTTCTCGATGGTCTGTCTGTAAAAGAAAGGCTGGGCAGCAATTATCTTCTATTGTATGCAAGTTGACATTATAAGTATATCACCATAGTTACACATGTTTCCTATTTAGGGCATTTTAGTAAGAATGGTTGTACAGTTGCATAAAAATGAAAACTACTTATGGAATTTGAAAAAAACGAGAGGACTTACCTTTTTGCCATATTCATGTACAGCTTGTTGGGAAGGTAGGTTCAACCGTCGAGCAGCTTCAGCGCAAGAGATGCAAAGGTAAGCCTTCTCAATGCAAGCAGCGATTTCTCCTCTGACCGTGTCTAGAAGTGTATCCATGAAGAGGGTGTAGCTTTCGGCTGGGACGTTGTCCTGCGTAGAAAGTGAAATACCATTATTTACAAGACTTTCATCAGCTCAAATATACAGGTATTTTTGCATTATGAAATATTCAAAGGCATAATAAGTATTTGTACAAAATGTAACTTGCATTTGAAAAGGAATAAAAAAAATCCACATGTTTACATACACCTACAAATTGATTGCTCTAATAAACATACCTTAGCCAAAAAGATCTTATTATAACTGCCTTCCATCAAATACTGTTCCAAAGCTAACGGGTGCCTGATGTACGGATCAGCCCTGATCACGTCAACTGAAAGACGTTCCAACTCTGTATGGAACTCAGCTACACGGTTCTGAGAGAGCAGGAACAATAGGTTGAGACCAAGGAGCTGGTACATGAATGCAGACTCTGGGAGGTGGTCTCTGCAAGTTGAATACACAATTTAAGTACAATAAACTGTTAGAGCTTAGTGGAATTACACATTAGATAATGTTAACGGCATTTATTCAAAGAACAGACTTTTGTCATAAGAAAAACATTTTGACTTGCAAAATCAACAAAACTCGGTAGCATAGCAACCCATCCAAGTAGTATTTACACTGATGTGCTATACAACCTTAACACTTTCCCTCATCAGTTGGAAAAACTATGCAGCCCTAATTTAGCTCTCATCTTGTTGAGTGTTGGTCTTGGAACTGCCTTGGTCATAAGGTCAGCTAGTTGGTCAGTAGAACTGGTCTTTTGTACATCTACTAAACCTTCTTGAACAGTCTCACGAACGAAGAAATGTCTCACTCTTATATGTTTCGTTCGCTTGTGAAATTCCGGATTGTGTGCGAGACGTATGGCTGCTTCGTTATCCACCTTCAATGTGGGTACGCCCTCTAATATTGTGAGTTGGTTATATAACCTTTGAAGCCATACCAGCTCACGTGCGCCTTCGCTCGCTGCAACAATCTCAGCTTCAGTTGTTGAAACAGCAACAGACGTTTGTCGTTGGCTTAACCAGGAAACAACTCCTCCGGCGAATAAACATGCTACTCCTGTAGTAGAACGTCCAGTTTGTTCATCTCCAGCATGGTCAGCATCACTATAACCTTCAATAATGGCTTTCGTAGAGTCACATGTGTATTTGATGCCATAGCTAGCTGTTCCCTTCAAATAGCGAAATATTCTTTTAACTTTCAACCAGTCCGCTTGAGTTGGATTCTCCAATTTTCTTGATACGACCCCGACAGCATAAGCAATATCCGGGCGCGTACCTGTCATGAGATACGACAATGCGCCTACAGCTTCTCTATAGGGAAACTTCTCTTTAGATTCTTTCTCCTCAACTTTCCCTGTTTCTGAACTCCTCTCTATAGGTGTCGAAACAGAATTGCATTCCGACATTCCAAATCGTTCGAGAATTTTTCTGGTGTAAGATTGCTGTGTTATTGTCACAGAACCATCTGTTAATCTAGCAATCTCTAATCCTAAGTAGTAGGATGCTGGCTTGACAGTTATTTTAAGCGCATCTCCTAATTCCTTTAAGAATTGGCTCGCCAAAGCTTTATCTGTTGTGGCTACAAGCCCGTCATCCACGTATAAAGCTATAATAATTTTCTTGTCTCCTATCTTTCTCATAAAGAGACAGCAGTCAGCTGCATTCTGCGTAAAACCTTTTTTTAGCAAGATTTCCTCAAAACAAGAATTCCAGCAACGAGGTGCTTGCTTTAAACCATATAGACTCCTTTGAAGTCGACATACTTTTGAAGTACCATCACTAAATCCGACTGGCTGCTCCATGTAAATTTCTTCTTTTAATTTACCGTTTAAGAAGGCTGTCGCGACATCAAATTGAGTCAGATGCAGCTTTTCTTTTGCACTCACACTCAGTAAGGCTCTTATTGTAGCCATTCGAGCAACTGGACTAAAAGTTTGTTCAAAGTCGATTCCTTTCCGTTGCTTGAACCCCTTGACTACAAGTCTTGCTTTATATTTGTCAACGGTACCATCTGGGTTTCGTTTGAGCCTGAAAACCCACTTGCATGGCAGCGCTTTTTTGTTGGACGGTAAATCGCATAATGTCCAAACCTTGTTGTCAGCGAGGGATTTTATTTCACTCGCCATGGCCTTTTGCCATTCGGCACTATCCTCCCTCTTAATTGCTTCATTGTAAGTTTCTGGGAAGTATTCTAAACCCACAAAGCAAACATAGTCTTCGAGTTTCTTTGGTCGATTAATTGTTGCTCGGTTTCTAAGGTTATATCGAGTCTCCGTTAAGGGCTCAACTACTTCCAATTGTTCCTGAGCATCCGTAAAATCTTCCTCATCCTCTGTTAGAATATGAGCATTGTCTCCAATTTGGTCCTCTGCTGGTATAACAATGTCCTCTTGAACATGATCTTCTGTAATATCTCCCTCTAGATCAAGTTCTTGACTTTCCCTTATATTTTCAGAAGCTTGATCTTCTATGAGACCATGTTTATCACCGTTATCTCCCTCTAACCCAATAGGGATACTGGTAGAAATCTTGAACTCGACATCAGACTGAAACGTAATGTCTCTAGACCTTAGCGTCTTTTTTCCGTCCCAGATACGATAACCATCATCGTTCTCATAGCCTATCAGCAGTCCTTTAATGGCTTTCTTATCCATCTTTTTACGACTTTGTTTTAGAACGTGTGCATAACATTCACTTCCAATAACCTTTAAGTGATTTATTTTCGGTTTCCTGCCATGCCACAACTCAAAGGGTACTTTTCCTACTCTGGTAGGACCTGTCCTATTCAGAACATATGCAGCAGTATTTATGAGCTCCGCCCAAAGCACTTGTGGCATATCTCCTCTCGCATGTAGCATCGATCTTGCGCAGTGGAAGCGTGCTGGGCCCATAACCTGTTAGAGCTTAGTGGAATTACACATTAGATAATGTTAACGGCATTTATTCAAAGAACAGACTTTTGTCATAAGAAAAACATTTTGACTTGCAAAATCAACAAAACTCGGTAGCATAGCAACCCATCCAAGTAGTATTTACACTGATGTGCTATACAACCTTAACATAAACAATAACAAATAAAAGTACAGCAAAACATTAATACTTTAGATCAAAATTTGAATCCAATCTTGGTAAATAGATGCTACTGATTCGTAATTTAGACTTGGTATTGTAAAATATCAATCTGAAATACTTACAAAAAACCAAATGGATAACTTAGGTGCACAACAATGAATTCCTTAACTTATTTTCACAACAATATCATGCTGTCAGCCGACTGCCTATGATCAAAAACTGGTCCTAGTCATCATTTGTACTTACTTATAGTCAAAGTAGTAGCATTTTAGTTGAGACATGAATCGCTCAAATGCTTTCACATCTTTAGCAGCTACTGCCCATTGAGCTCCAATTTCCAAGACATCACGAGCCAAAATCAGCTCTTTCTGATTGGCTGCCGCATTATTACTCGGAAGAAAACTTAGCTGTGTTAATGAAATCTGTAAAGAAAGAACATTAAAAGGAATTTGTTTAGATGAAACAATGATAAGTGTCCAGTCATCCTTCATGTTCAGAACTTACCTTTATTTTATTCAATAGTTCACCACATTTGTCAAGTTTACGTGGTTTCTTTGCCCACTCTGTTTTCAAGTTTTGATACAAAGTCGCGACGTCTTTCACTGATGCCATTATTTTCAATATTTAATAATGATACAACAAAAAAACTAATTTCAGCGATTGAGGTTGTTTTGTTACCTGACGTTCAGAAACGGAACTATTGAATACCTAGGCACTAGAAGAGAAACTTGAGAAGACCATTTTTGACAATAATTAATTGAGATCCTATTGCAAAATTCTGTTTAATTTAAACTTTGAAGAGTATTTTTACAAGTTTCACAATTTAAAATACTATGTTATTGAAGTTTTTATTACATTACTGAATTTTTTTTCTGAGATTTGTCAAAGATATGGAACGCACCAACGTGACATGTCAAAGTCGAATTTTAATGTTCATAAATTGCCATTTCTAAAATTATTTTAAACACTAACAAACAACTAACCGACATAAATCTGCCTATTCACGGATTACGTTTGGATACTTCGAGTAGAGACGTAAATTTTTGAAGTTACAGTAAATTCTATTCCAAAATCTTCTCTGCTGGCAATAAATTATTGAGTTTGTCAAAAAAAAAAGATAATTTGACAGGATCAGGGTTTTCTGAATTCTGTGTGCGAAAGGTGAATTTTTTGCCGATTTTCTAAATCGAATTTGAATTATGAATTATATAAAAAGAAACAGTTTGTTGGCGTACTACGGCAGGCTGTGTGTATTTAGAATGAAATAATGATATGGTGGCACGATGTCTTCGCCTGTGGTGTGCCGTGAAATATTCGATGAAAACAGTCAACCATCGGTCGAGGGTTAGTTCATTAAAATTTATTATGTATTCAACGTAAATATTGTTGTTACAGATATAAATTTTAATTTCCTGTATGTACAGAATTTCTTACAAGCGATAAATCATCTTTCAAAAGATTCTTTTTATTTGTATCTATTGATTACTGTAATTCACGAGTTGTGAAATTTTAATAACAGATTTCAAAGTGGATTTCATTTATAATAAAATTAAAACAAATGAAATTTTTTAATTAAATTCACTTTACGAATTTTCTGAAATTTGATTAAATACTTTACAATTGACCCAGTAAGGTAATACTTAATATATAATTTATATTTTCAACTTTATATTTTTGTAGAAATTTCTGACTATGCTGCACAACTGGGCATTGATCCTGAAAGTGAAAGCCATTTGCTACCATTGGCTAAAGATGGACTCATGCAAGCTCTACCAGCACCATGGAAGGCTTAGTAAGTACACAACTACATTTGCCCGCATCTATAAAATTAAAAATTTAATTAGGATAAGAATCCTTCTCTTCAAACTTGATATCTGTCATTAACTATATTCTGAAGACAGCTGTTAGGTATTATATGAATGGTATAAAGGGTGGTGAGAACATTGGCATATCTAGGGTTACTTAATTTCAGGGTGGAACTGGCCCCTGCCATGCCTGATTTTTGTATGAAGTTATCAGTACTTTGGCGTCCATCATAGAATTTTGTACTTATCAGTTATACTGAGTCATACTGGATATGCATGGGCCACTCCATGCTCTTTCTCCATATACACCTATGAATGAAAACAGAAATGCCACACATAAGATAGAAAGATATTTGCAGTTATTTATAGAAATTTGCACTAGCTAACAGTTGAACATAGTTTTGAGCACCATACTCTAACAGATCTTTTTGTGAATCCTCATTATAAAATAACTAAATCTATATTGGTTGAATGGACTGTAAAAAAAGTTTGTTTAAATGTCTTATTTCAATTGGAGTATAATTTGGTCTTAAAACCCTTAAACTTGAATATATGCCTGAGTTGACTGTATTAAACAATTAAACAATTGGAAGTATGGTAGGGGGGCCTTGCCTTGCTCTGCATGATTTACGTTTTTCTTTTCCCCAGAAATGTTATTCAGTATTTCTATGTTAGAGGACAATACAAGAAATCAATAGCAAAAAAAACCAGGTCCATAAACCGAACCAAACGATACAGATATGTTTAAAAGCATTTCTAGTGTAATTATTTCTTGAAAACTGTGATTTCATTCCTAAAAAATATCATTAATTTTTTTTTTATTACCCACTTTATTATTTTATAAATTATATGATTTTGTAACTTCAGTAAACTAAGTAGTACACAGAATTCATTCATAGTTCACACATTCACTCATAGTTACTAACCTAGTTAACACCTAATTTTAGATTTTTATCAACATAAATTGTGTTTGATCTACATTCAGTTCATTTGGGTTCATATTTCCTAATTTTTTTTGTTTTTTTGAAAAACACCCCAGTATTGTCCTCCAAAATCTTTAACTCCCAGAATATACCCGCTAAAATAAAACAAAAAATATCCGAAAAAAGAAGACTAAGATCTATTTGGCAGTCAAGCCGGCATGCAAGTGACAAAACTGCATTCAACCGAGCCAGCAAGGAGCTTACAGAGTTGATTAGAGAGCATGAAAACATCACGTTTCAGGAACATATGGAGACCCTTTCACCGCTTGCCAAAGACAATCACTCTTTGTGGAAAGCTACAAAAAAACTCAAAAGAGCTCAACAATCCAACCCCCCCATCAAAATGGACAATGACAGCTGGGCACGCACTGACGAACAAAAAGCGGAAACGTTCGCATTACACTTGTCCCGCATCTTTCAACCTAATGAAAGCGTTTCCCAGGACGAGCTCGAGATAGATGAAGTTCTAAATCAACCCTTTCAGTTAGAGTTACCTCTGAAACCAATTAGCCCTGGAGAAGTACATTCTGAAATAAGAAAAATGGATCCAAAAAAGGCACCTGGATTTGACCTGATCACCCCAAAGATCCTAAAGGAATTGCCGAGAAAAGCTATCATTTTCATCTCTCAGTTGTTTAATGCCACCTTCAGACTTTCGTATTTTCCACTCCTGTGGAAAGTCTCACAAATAGTTATGATAGTCAAGCCAGGCAAGCCCAGCCATTCAGTTACGTCTTACAGACCAATTAGTCTACTACCGGTGCTGTCCAAACTTTGGGAAAGACTTCTGATTAAACGGCTAAAAAATGTACTATCCACTATTCCAGACCATCAATTTGGTTTTCGAGAGGGTCACTCCACCGTTGAACAAGTACACAGAGTCTACTCCGTGATCAGAGAAAGCCTAGAACGAAAGCAATTCTGCTCTGCTGCTTTTCTTGACATCCAGCAAGCATTTGACAGGGTCTGGCATAAGGGACTATTGTGCAAAGTTAAACTACAGTTACCACATAATTTCTTTCCGGTAATTCAGTCTTACCTCACTAACAGATTCTTCCAAGTGAAGCATGGAGAGTCTAAATCCTCGTTTTTTGATATCAAAGCCGGAGTCCCACAAGGTTCAGTACTGGGACCGGTTCTGTACAATATATTTACCGCTGACCTGCCACAAACTCCGGGTGTGATTACTGCCACATATGCTGATGATACCGCCATATTATCCTGCGATCCATCCTCTACCCGCGCCTCAAGGGTTCTTCAAGACCAACTCAACAAAACCGAAAAGTGGCTCCAGAAATGGCGTATACGGACCAGCGCATCCAAATCCACGCACATCACCTTTGCACTTCGTAGAGGGGATTGCCCCGCCGTCAAGCTTGGTAACGACGAACTTCCACATAAGGACTCTGTTAAATACCTGGGTTTCACTCTGGATCGACGCCTTACCTGGAAAGGACATGTGAGAGCAAAGAGGGCTGAACTAGATACCCGGTTCAAAAACTTGTACTGGTTGCTAGGACCCCAATCGAGACTGCAACTACATAATAAGTTATTGGTGTATAATAGCATACTAAAGCCAATATGGACATATGGTGTCCAAATATGGAGCACAACCAGTAAATCCAATTTGGCCATCATCCAACGGGCCCAAAACAAAATACTCAGAGTTCTAGCCAATGCATCGTGGTATACTACAAACGCTGAGGTTCACCAGTACTTGGAGGTCCCCACTGTGGATGAGGAAATAAAAGCCAGGGAGATTGTCTACCTGGAGAGACTGAAACGTCACACCAATCCACTGGCACGTGACTTAATCCAGGATTCAAATAGCCCAACAAGAAGGTTAAAAAGACGGCACATCCTCGATAACCGGACTTAAGAAGGGAAACGGACTGTAGAGTCTAGACCCATATCGCCAAATAACCATCCACCCACTTGCTTATAGTCAAAAGACTGATCGCAGGCAAATCCAAAAACAAAAAAAAAAAAAAAAAAAATATTTCCTAATTGTACTGCATCCAGTCCATTAGGTATTTATTATAAGCA
Source organism: Leucania comma (assembly GCA_958295575.1). NCBI lineage: Eukaryota > Metazoa > Arthropoda > Insecta > Lepidoptera > Noctuidae > Leucania > Leucania comma. The sequence continues at coordinate 4,929,860 of OY282475.1, forward strand.
TTGTAAAAATACTGGTACCTATTCAGCTACCTCTAAAAAGACCAGAAGACCAAATCATTGATTGGAAGATGACGCCTACATAGTTGGGCACGCCACAATTATGGCGGTAAGTCCTCTCTTTGAGGAGTGGCTGAAAAAACCTCACGGTGTCCTCACCTTTCGCATGACGCAGGTTCTCACCGAACTTGGTAAGTTCGGGAGGTACCTGCACTGGATTTGTGCGAAAGTGACGCCCAGGTGTCGCCACTGTGTGGACCGCCCGGAGGACACGGTGGACCACACGGTAGAGGTGTGACCCGCTTGGGCAGAGAATCGCCGTGTCCTTGTGAGGCCGATTGACGGCGGCGAACTTTTGCGCCGGGTCTTGGTACAGGCCATAGTCCGGAGCGAGGAGTGGCAGGCGGTCGCCTCCTTCTACGAAGCAGTAATGCTAACAAAGGAGGAGGCCGACGGAATGAATCAACGGCGCTGACGCCCCAGCCGCCGCAGGGATTCCGATGCCGATTTCCGGTCACCGTAAGCGAGCTATGGGTGGCGCTGTCCGATCGTCCGGTAACCGTACGGACCGAGTCCAAGTCGTCGCGTTCAGTTCCCGCGCGCCTCAAGGAGTTGTCAGCATACCGTAGGGATCCAGAAGGGTCGAAACCTACTGGAGCCAAGGGTCTGCCTCTGAAAGGAAAGCTCGGCCCTAGTATGAAAGGCAACAAAGGAAGGGGGTGGGTTTTTTAGTCAGTAAAAGTCTGACACTATCTCCCGCTCCGCCCAAGGGCGGGAAATGTCATAGGATGATTTTCCCCACCATAAAAAAAACCCCTACATAATTGAGAAATAAGATAGGTATGTGATAGTTGCAGTATAGTAAGTAATAATAAAAAAAAATAGTGTACATGTTCTTTTTTTTTTTTTTAAATGGCCAATATTTTTGTGGTAAATAAAATTCTTTATTTTATGTTATACACAATTTACAATCATCATCAACATTTTTTTATTTGGTATAAACTAAGTGCTTGACTGGCGATCCCACCTGATGCTAAGCAGTGATGCAATCGTTGATAGTATCAGTATCTTCTTTGTCGTTTATTTAAAATAGGCTTGTGTTTAAACACCGCCCAAAAAAGTACCTATTTTACTACCAAAAAAATTCTAAACGTTTACCAAAATGGATAAATGGTCACCAAATAACGTTTCCTAAAATATTATGAAATAAATCCATTTTTTCGTAATATTGACTGCCAAAAAAATATATGGACGCCTTTAAAATACACTTTAGACCAAATATTATATATTGTCACTACTTAGATGTTACCAATTATGTAATTCCATGACTTCTAATTTGGTCATTTTTGTTAGGCTAAAAAACCTAACGATCGCTAGAATATTTTCCAAATACCAATTAATATATTGAGGTTCCCAAACAAACGTCACTTGTTTAGGTTAGGCGTATGTTGAAAGGTGGGCGACGCAGGCCGGGATGCAATTGTAATTTTAGTCTTACATTAAAGTAGTCTGGGGTCAAATAATGTATTTTGGATGACGACTTACTATTTTGGAGTAAGATTTTTGGTAGTAATATTAATCTTTGAGTTGGATAGAATTTGGTGACCGTTGATCCATTTTAGGAACCAAAAATAATATTTGTGGGAGGTTTGCGATTTTTCTGATGTTATTTTATTTATTTTGGATCATAATATTATATACTTTAGGGCCCTTTTAATAAAGTCAATTGATTTTTTTTTGGAGTTGTTTATTTTATTTGGTGCTTAAGCTTAGAGTCTTAAAAATATTTTTGGTGACCGTCTAAATTATACCCTTTAAAATAATGTCTTCTTAATAACAAATAAGCATAAGTTTATTGTTATCCATGGACACGTCTATCCACACTCAAAAATCTCGATAAACTGGTTATCCCTGTAGGATACGACAATAAACGCTGAAAGTTGCGTTGCGGCAACGCGAAAAAGAGCGGAGGCGGCACTGCCGATTTTAGCGGCGCGGCGGCGTTGCGTATGCGTTTCGGCCCTGACAACATTATCATCATTATTCTTATAAGAATTATATACTTCTATGGGTATAGCAGGATTGAGTGTCAGACTATAACTAACTAAAACCCATCTGTGTTCCTTCAGCCATTTGCGTTTCAAGGCCACGCTACCTCATTTTATCAACGCAGCCGATAGGTCGCATCTCAATAATACCAACAGTAACCATAGTAGCCACAATAACTAATTGTTTTTAAAGTTTGATATTACATTACAGTATCAGCTACAGCCATTCAAACCAACTCATATTGTTTTGATAATAATCCATGTCGTGCACTACAAAAATAATGGTAGATGATTTAATATGAAATCAATAGCATAATATTTGTAGAGCATGTCATACACATGCTCTACAAATATAATGCGATAGAAAACAATATTAGCAATATTAGGGGCCATTCATTTATTAAGTAAGACGATTTTTACTAGTTTTTGACCCCTCCCTCCTCTAAATAAGAAAAAATAAGAATAGGGCGACCCCTCTAATGTTTGTTGCGTAAGATTGTAATAGAGAAAATGAATATACGTTTGGTTGGTTTTGATGCTTATTTTTAAAAGGCTGCAGCGCTGCCGCTGCCGTCGCACTGCTTTGTTATTCCATATAAACAAAAAACGCGACCGCAGTGCGACTGAAGCGCTACATCCGTGGTGCGGCCGCAAGGCGCCCAAAGACGTATGTTATTAATTTGAACAAAGCTATTCATTCAACTTCAATACTGTTCCACCCTTCATACATACATAAACACAAGCCTTTTTCCCATGAGGCACGTACGTAATAACTACAGAACAGTAGCTTCAACCTTCATCTCTAATTTATAAACTCCCTTCACAGTTACGACGACAAGATACAATCACATTACTATTACAACGAAGACACGAAGAGCACACAATGGGAGCATCCACTCGACAACGTGTACAGGGAGCTGGTGAAGAAAGCTCGGGACGCTTCCATGCAAGATGATACCTGCGCTTCCGTTCAAGTAAGCCTACACTTTCATTTCTGGAATTTTAACTATCGGATTTCTTCTAACATTAACAGGCCTACCACAAGCCCAACCTTCACCACAGTTTTGCCTGCGCAGGCCATTTTGTACGTGGAACACAAAAGTAAAGGTAGATCTACAGACAACGAGCGTGTCAGACACTTGTCGTGACAAACAAAATAATATTATTTTATACATATTATATACGTACGTATCGATTCGTAACACGGCTGCACAGGTGCCGACAGACACGACGGACCAGCATTCAGCATTGTCGGAAAGAATATTTTGTCTGCGCGGTTTATACCTGTCGTGTCAGCCGGGAAAGGCTAGTTGAGTATCAGGACCGTGCAGCTGTGGTATCTTGATATCTTCCACAGAAAAGTGCATGAATAGTTTACGAGAAAAACAAACGTGTTTTTCCTACTAAAGCTATTCAGTGACCGCTGGTGAGAGTGGTTACATCCGGTGCTGACGGTGCAGTCTGTCAATGTCTGACACGACATGCTTCCAACACGTCGGAATAAGTGATGTCTGGTGAAGGCACGACACGTGTCAGACACACTCGCTGTCTGTAGATGTATATCCATCTTAAAACTGTACCAGTGAGTTTTACCCACCATATAAACGGTGTTCCGTGTACAAACCGGACTGCGCAGGATGTGCGTGTGGTAGACCCATTACAAACAAAACAAACAACTATTACGGTGTATTCTGATTTTTAATTAGCTGGACTAAACTGACAGCAGTTGACAATGCCCCGTTTTTGATGAACAATGCCCCGCTGTCATTAAACCTTTATAGCTGTCACTTTGGTCCATCTAATCAAAAATGATGGTAAGTATACATATACATTTGAACACGATGGTTCAAAAAAGGTGTAGGTAGTAAGGGGTGGACATCAATCACTCTTTTGTGCATTTAATTATTCAGTTTATTTCTAAAAGCACTATACTTTTTGTATGATATACTTAAATAAAAATTCAATCCGCTTAGCGCCTAGAGAGGAAGCTGGCATGTCATAAAATCGAAAATTCGGAGACATGTGACATTCACCAACCCGCACTGTGCCTGCGTGATGGATTACGGCCCATTTCCTCTTATAGAGAAGAGGCCTGTGTCCCAGCGGTGGTAACATTAAAAGGCTGATGATGATGATGAATAAAACCTACACATGCAGCTTTGAAATCACAGTATCCACGTACGGTCGTTCAAATAACTAGTTTTTTTTTTAGGTGGGCTATTATTAAATGGTGTAATTTATTTCATCACCACTATTCTCAAAATGGTGAAGGAAAAAATCGTGAGGAAACTGGCATGTCCTAGAACCAAACCTGTCTTAGAGAGGAGGCCTGTGTGCCAGTGGGAACATTAAAAGGCTGATTATGCTATTATCAAATGCTCTCTCCTGCACTAGGGTGAATCGAGAGGGGGTGTGTCAGACTTCCATTGACTAAAGCCGACCTGTATCCTGTGTGCTTCTTGCGTTTCATGGCTAAGATCCCACCTTCAAATCTTTACGCTGTTCTAGCAGGCATCGGCCCTCTTTTGACTTGTTTCATATTATTATTATTTTTCGTGGGAAATCATCAAATGACTTCTCCCACCACCTCTCTCTGGGTGGAGCCAGAATTAATGTCAGATGTTTACAAGCTTTTATTTAGTTTCACCTGTCCCGGTGTTTGTCTATGATCAAATCTTGCAAATTAAATTTGATCCACTTCCTGGATACCGATTGAGCTGAAATTTTGCAAGCATGTGTAAATCAGATGACAATGCAAAATTATTATGAAATGGAGCTGATCGGAAGGCGGCCATAGGAACTAGATAATTAAACGATACAAATCCATCGAGTTGGGGCTCGTACGATTCGTCTTGACTTTGGTGCTGGATAGTAACCAGGGTCTAATGATGGAGCTGAAAGATGGCCATAGAAATTCGGTAGTTAAACGACACAACCCCTTTGAGTTTGGGCTCGCATGATTCGTCTTGACGAGCACTTTAGTGATAGTAAACAGGGTCTGATGATAGAGCTGGAAGATGGCCATAGGAACTTGGTAATAAGCGCAATAAGATAACCTTATCGTGTTTTAGCTTTTTCGAATGGTCTTGACCACGCTGTAAAAGCTTGCAAAGAAAAAATTTTTTTCTCTGAAAACTTGTCACTAACTTATACCAAATTGTTCCTTCCGTTTGCGAGGGGAATTTTTTTTTTGTTACAACCCCGCAGCACTGGCAGGTTATTTAATATTCGGAATGTATGATTTTAAAAAAGTTTTAGAACATAAACGACCACAACTCCACACCTCGTCTGTGTCGCTTGAGAATTGAGGCCTTCGACCCGTAGCCGGCCAAAAAGCAAAGAATTTGGTGTACTAATCAGGTCGTTAAATACTTTTCTATTTTAACGACCTAAATGCTTGGCGGTTTTGACTTAACCAAGAGCAGGAGTGATTAATTATTTTAATTATAATGTTAACTTTGTGTCAGCGATCGCCTTCAGTATATTTGGGTCGCGTAGTAGTAGCCTGTGATGGATTGCCGATACGATACGAAAGAAATAACCATGGTGAAAAAGGATGATAGTTTATGTTTTTATTAAAGCGGAAATGAAGATATATTTGAAGCTGTAATTTTCTAGTTATGAAAAAACAATTCACGAGTTCAAATTTGTGAGTGAGTTTGTTTTTGGAATACCTATACGAAGATTAAGAAAAGCTGAAATGTACTTTTTTTTAAAGGGTCTAGTCGTACTTCCTTTGTAAAATTGCCCCGCTCGGAACCTACATCTTAATATGTGTTACGATATAATTAAGTAAAGGGTAGTACTAATAGTACATAGTTGATCGAGTAGATAGTAGTTCTACAACACTATTTTTAGTACATGCGAAACCTGAATAAAATTTGTTCAGAATCAGTTACTGAATCGGTTCCAATGATTTTTGTACCATACCATGTTATATTGTTTTCCCAAAAACCACATCACCGACACTAAGTGCAACACAGGCCGCGGCAGGTCATAGCGGGCAATACTCGCCAGCGCACAGCTGTGTGCGTGAGCTAAACAACCCCTCAGTTGCCCGGAAGGTCCGGTGACCATGTGTTTGTGTGGACAACCAGATAACTTGGTGATTTTTCATTTTCATAACTGTATTATGAAATTTTGTACATAGATTTTTTATATAAAAATAAGGTTTGTATATCTTAGTTGAGGTTGAGGAATTATTTGAAAGTAAATTTTTCCTAAGTTTTTTCACATCTTTGTTCAATTTTAAAGCTATCAAAATAAAAGCAATTCCATTCTTTATGATAAACTTTACAGTTTTTCCTTTGCAGTCTATTTTATAGCAATATTGAAAGTGCGTGCCACGCTCATGTAACGCAGGTGCACCCGTATGATCGACTGTGTGTAGGCCCGAGTAAACAGCGGCGCGCGGCGGAACGAAGCGGGCGATTTGTGGGCTTATCTTTGTTGATATTTTAACTTTAGATCCCCTTATTACGTGTACCTATTCTATACTTCTATACAACGTGTTTGAGCACCTATAGTTCGTTTGTTTACTTGTTTTTAGAAGTTAATCTCATAAAGTACTTACTGATCACGATTTTTTTTAACTGTTGAAAATATTAGGGTATCTGAGTGATTTAGGCTATTTAACCCGAAAATGTAAATCTAAGTATAGCCTACGGGGATAAAGCCATCGGAAAAGACTATGTTCTTATTCTGCTTAGGAATTTTATTATCTTCATAAATATAAAAATGACTGATTGTTCGTTAGTCTCGCTAAAACTCGAGATCGGCTCGACCGATTTAACCAATTTTAGTCTTGATATATCCGTGATATACCAGGGAAGGTGTAAACGGTGAGAAAATATGGAAAAAAAATCGAATTAGGCGGTATGAAGTTTGCTGGGTCAGATGGTTATATTATAAACTAGCTGTGCCCTGTGGTTTCTCCTACGTCCTTGATTACTTTTACGCTCCTATTGGTCGTAGCGTGCCCTTCCTCGATAAATGGGCTATCTAACACTAACACCCGTATTTGTAAACAAATAAAACTAATAACTTGAGTAAAAGTAACTACTTAAGTAACAATAATTTAAGAAAAAATTAAATTTTTTATGAAGATTCCTAACCTCAAGTAATGACTTGTTAAGAAATTACTTAGCAACAAGTAGTTATTTCTGTATAAATACGGGTGTAACATAATTTTTCAATTCTAACTAGTAGTTACCAAGATCAACAAGTTCAAGCAAACGCCAATTTTAATGAAATTTCGCAGAAATCTATTAGTATTAAGGTAGAATTACATTGCGCACACATGGGCCACGTACTACGAGCGTCGGCCTCCATACATTTTATATGGCAACTAGAATTGTAGAGCTACACTTGGTCCACGCCACGCGACGTCATTCTACGTACAAATCAGCCCCCCCCCCTTGGCCAAGTTACCATACTATCGTTTAGCGTGAACACTAGGAGTTGGCCACGTCCCCAATTCCTTTGTTGAGATGACGTCAGAGAAAAGGAATTGGGTGCGTGGCCAACTCCAAGCGTTAACGATGGACTAAACGATTGTAACTTAGCTAGGGGGGCAGGCGTGTCACACGTGTCATTATGTAGTTGTTGTTTGATTGTTGGGTGTGTATAATTATGGATTACAAATAAACTAATTTATTTAGTTATTTGTTACATTCAATGATATTTCTTTATGGTAATTAATTTTAATTTAGTTTAAATATTTTTTTTCTACTTCTAATCGAGTTATTTGTTTAAAAAATGTCAATTCCTCATTCCACTCTTTAAAATACCACGCAATCAAATATAGCATTTCCCTTAACGTAAATACCAGAATTATCGATTCGTACATTAAGAATTGACGTAGCTATATCGTTGCATGTCCAAGGCTGTCTTCAGTTGTCACCTGCCCACCTGCGAAGCGACGATGTCTTTACGGCGTGATAAATTCTCTGTAACCCCATTAACCTCTTATTGGACTAATTGGACACACCTCTTGTCAAATATTACTTTTTGTGTCTTTGTTTTGCGATTGCTTGTGTAGTGGAAATGTGTTGTTGTGTCTTGTGATGTCCGTGACGTTTTATTGATTGTGTGGATGTGTAGGTATCATTGATTTAGTCAAAATAGCGAAAGATAGTGACTCGCCTTTAGCGCGCGGACCGCGGAAATCAGTGGTGCTATTCTCTAAGAAAACGCAACGCTGCCTCAACAACGAACACCCAAATAGGATACATTGGATTGTCACCTACACATTGGATTGTTAATTCAATGTATCCTATTTGAGAATAGCACCACTCGATAGTTTATCCTAAGTTCACTCAGACGGTATCGGCGAGTGACATAAACGAGGGTATTACGCAAAAATATATTAAGGTTATCAAAAGCCTTCGTGTGCTTTTATGCGTTGTACAAATTAAACAAATTAAAAAAAAATCACATGGAATCACTCGTAAGTACATGAAAACTTAAAATTTCTTAGGATATTTTTTATTTTGCTTATTGTTTTGGTCATCATATTGAGAAGCGAGATAGATGGAGCTCACGCCATTCATAATCGTAAACATTCGCCGGCTAACGCGCTTTCACACACATGACAGCGCTGGCTCTTATCTCTGTCATTGTCTATCAGTGAATGTACGTTTGCGACTGTGATGACACTGGTCATAGATGCGCGAGTTTCGAGTCCAGGTTTTCTGATTGAGATGTTAGCGCGTAATGTACCTATCCTCCCTTATAATATATCAAATACCAGTGGTAGATATAGTACTTGTGCTTCAGAAAGCATGTTGAGCCTCTGGTCCGGGCTGTCATCTAGTACATCATTACATCATTGACAATGGTTACGGGTAGTCGGAGCCAGACAGATTCGTCCCAGATTTGTTCTACAATTGTTTTAAGTCTACTATTCAATCCTTTGATTTTTATTTTACGATATACCAGTGTGGTCACTTAGTTCACACGTAAATAATATAATTAATCGACTGGCCGATTGGTCTAGTGGTTAGTGACCCTGACGGCAATACCGGGGGTCGTGGATTCGATTCCTTCCTAGGACAAATGTAAGTGTGATGAGCATGATCATTTGTTTTGTGTCTGGGTGTAATTTATCTGTAATATGTATTTAGAAAAATATAAGTATGTTTATCAGTTGTCTAGTAACCATAACACAGGCTCTACTTAGCTTGGGACTAGACGGCGTTGTGTGATTGTTGTGGAATATATTATTATTGCTATATACTGCGTAGCTAAATACTGTCTACATCATCAGCTCATTTCGATGTACCCTTCCCCTTTTTTTAAGTCAATCATCGACTGATGAAAGAGGTTATATTTTAGCTATTTAAGATTACTTGTTACGACAGTTCTGCTACTATCTTATATGGATTTCCGTTCTGTATCTTCGAAGTTTATGACAATATTTCTATGGGACAAATCTGGAAGTATTATACTATTTCAAAAAAACAAAAAAAAATCGAAATCGATCTGCGATTGACCGAGATATCGGAAAACAAACATAAAAAAATACATACAGCCATACATATAACCTCCTTCTTTTTGAAGTCGATTAGAAATGTAAAGGATGACAATAAATGCACATTCAAGAGAGCCATGTATGTCTTTATTTTAGTATTTGAAATTAATAAATGTAGGAGGGTCAATGACCACAATTTTTTTTTTTATAATTATTAATTGATATTGATAAACGTTTTAGGAATGTTCAAAAGCGTTACAATGCCTCTAGCCTTCAAAGGCAAAAGGCATGAAGTCACACTGGTGGGTTTTAGACAGTAAAAGTCAGAGCGGGAAGAGACATTTCATGATTTGCCACTGACAAAAAAATGGAAAAGTATTCTTTAGTTGCTATACCCATTTAAAAACCTTTCTTCTTTAAACAGGAGCTCCTAACATCAGAAGAGAACACAAAAAACCTGGAACGCGTAGAAACTAAAGTCGAAAGCGATGAAGAACTCAGCACGGACAGCGAGAACCATGCGTCTGACGTCAGAGAGAACCCGACGCTCACTGGACCACGAAGACTAACACCGCTAGGACGACCCCCACTATCTCCCCTTAGTAGGCTGGATAAAAAGCTATCGGAAACACGAATATCACCCTTAAGACGCAGCGTGGATGGGTCATTATCCGGTAAACCGAGTCTTATGAGAAATTCTTCAGATCGAGACATGCTAAATCGACCCGCGTTTGGAGCCGAAAGACCGAAGTTATTGTTTAAACAGCAGTCGGAGATTATTGATTTGAAGATGCATGTGTTGAATAGTCCTGAGGAAGAGAATTTCAGTCCTTTGTTGATGTCCACCAAAATTGATCGGGGATTGCCGTTGACAGGTAATTTTTAAAATCATTCAGGTAGCTGGCTCGTTGATCTGGTGGATAAAAGCTGAGCATGAGGTCGTGAGTTCGAATGCCGTGTTGGTCAAAGTGTTATTGGGTTTTTTTATTATCAGCTTGAAATTGTCACTTGTGTCGGTCAGACGGCGCAGTGCAAGTTACGACCGTTCTGTTTCGGTTTTCTTGCGTCGAATGCCTTGTCTTGGCCATGCCTCCAATTCCTTTGTTCTGATGTCATCTCAACGCTCATTCACGTGGTCAGAACAAAGGAATCGGAGGCGTGGCTGACTCGAGGCGTTCGACGCAAGATAATCGATACGAAACGGTCGTAACTTGGCTAGGGGGGCTGCGCTGCAGATCGCCGGACGTAACAAATATTTGTTTAGTCGACAGATAGTTTTTCACTGTTAGGTTATCTTGTGTATGTAAGTTTATATGGTTGTGAACACACCAACGATGCAGGAATTATATGGGGCGACAATGAAAAAAAAATGGCGTAATGTACCCACATTATACACTCTTACATGCCTTACTTTTCAGGCCATGATTCAATTGTGAACGAACATTGAAAAGTACTTGTAAACAAATGATCATCAAATAAACAAATGAGGATCGGACGTTATGCCTTCCGGCTGCTATAATAATATTATGTATAATACAACGAAGAGCTAAAATCAATAATAGTATTTGGCAAAGGAACCTCTTCCTAAGGGTTGGCAAAAGAAATAACCTCTTTCTAAGGGTTGGCAAAAGAAATAACCTCTTCCTAAGGGGAAGGTTTCAGGGTATCCTGAAAAATTCAAATTTTCTTAATTGTATTTAAAAAAAGTTGGTAGCACGAACGGCCGCCACTAATTCATTCACACGTGCGCCGCATTTTACACATGCAAAATGCAAAAAATGTTAAGAAAATTTTAATTTCCCTGGCGGTTTTACCTAAAAAAAAAATACAATGAATTTACTCATTTTTGTCTCAAACTCGGACCGAAAGATCAAGATATAAGATACACAAAAATACTTTTTTTTTGCAGGCAAAGGCAGTATGTTCTTAAAAGTATCAAAATCGGATCTTCCCAGTCCAGACACAGACAAATCTTTACCTATAGACTCCGTTACAAAGAGTGATCCTCCAAAAGGCATACTGAGGGAGAAAATAACGGATACTTACCATAAGAAGGCCGATAATATGTTTATAGGGAGACAGAAACAACCTGTAAGTTTTGAAGAGGATCGGAAAAGCGTTAGGTAAGTGATGCATCTTTACTTAGTGGGTTTAGGAAGACTGATAGATAGGAAAGTGGCTCATGGTAGAGTACAGTGGAAACAGCTAGAGGAGGCCTTTGTCAGGAGGCATATGAATTGAGACACATAAAAAAACCGGTTAAGTGCGAGACGGACTCGCGCACTGAGAGTTCCGTACAAACTTATCTATGAAAACAATTCAATTCCCGAATTGAGTTACGGAGATTTTTCCGGAACACAATTTTTTTTTGTGACGGAACTACAAATTTAGTTTTCAGATTTTTTCCTATACTTGTTCTTTGAGAACTAGCTTCATGCCAAATTTCAGGGTTCTGAGTCAATGGGAAATACCCTATGAATTTTGATTCCCTTGAGAGTGTCGAAATGTACGTTTTTTGCGACATAAACGGCCGTATCTTTTTTGTTGGTAAATTAGAAGTTTGATTTTTTCATAGCTTCAAGGGACTGCAGACTTGAGTTTATATTTTTAATTTCAACTTGATACCTCCGCGCGTTCCGGTTACCTATCATAAGTTCGAAAAACGTTTGACCGAATTTCAGTTCACCTAAAACTTTTCAAATATTATAGTTTCGTTTATTTTTATTTCATCGAAGTCACGTCTGCCTCTGTATCAGTTGACATATTCTTAATTCGAATTTTTTCGTTACACCAACGTTTCATTTGGCCGAAAAACTTTTCACCGATGTTACACTTAGCGGAACTATCATTTGTTCGAAGTTTTATGTTTCCGAACCTTCATTATAACACCATGGAAGGTTTTCTGTATCTGCTCCGGCGCTGCGGGGTTTGGGCGGTCCCACGCGAGCTTATCGTCGCAGATGGTTTCAACGCTCACCACCTCAGCCGCGGCCGCGGGCCTCCAAATTACCTGCTCCTCAGCTCACGGGCCGCCCTATCCCTCCGCTTCTACGCGGGTTTAAATTACACTCTACGGGTAGGGCAGACAAGACTGTGAAGTAGGATTCGCAGCGAGTCGTTTCTGTCACTAAATTTTGTAGCACAAAATTGGCTTTTATGACACTATTTTAATTTAATATTGAAAATGCTACCAATTATAGTACGCGGCAATTAAGTTGAACCATCCGCAACGGCTACGCGCAGCTCCCTCCCTGGACTGAGACCCGAAATCGGTTATAATCCTCGTCACACAAGTTGAGCCATCATGGCGGTTGACCTTGAATGCACAATAACCGATTTTCGGGTCCCAATCTAAGTAGAGGGTTGCGCACAACCATAGCAAATGGCTCAATTTATTTACCGCGTAGGTACTATAACCGTCTATATATTTGTGACCAAAATTCTGTAAACTGTTGTTTCGTTGTGATGAAAATATGGCAAATCATTTGGAAAATGAAAAAAGTTCAAGAGAGGATTCGGCCAATAGCGATTCGGTAAAATGATACCTATGTCAAATAATGCATATAGCAAAAAAGACGTCAGGCAATAGTTTTCGGTCACATGAAATTCGAAAAAAAAAATCGGTAAAGTGATCGGTTCCTCGTTCCCATGATATAGGGTCTTAACAGACAGATAAGCGGATAACTAAGTGATCCTATAAGGGTTTCATTTTTTCCTTTTGAGGTACGGAACTCTAAAAAGAAAAAGAGAGTTAATTCGAGATAATAAGGCTATTATTATTTATGGTGTAGTGCTTGGGGCGTTAAAATCGTCAATTTGGACAGTAAGTAATTCATTTGCTCAAAATTGTGCACTCTTTTACAGGTTCAAACTCGAAAACCTACCCGAACCCACTGTCAGTCCAGGCTCAAACAGTTCCTCAGAGCAAAACGATGGTCAAAGCTCAATCATATCAGCCACTCCGCAGCCTTCCATTCCTTCACCGATCATCCCGTCATCACCAATCGTTCACTCTTCACCGTTCGTGCCATCTTCTCCGGTGATATCAGCCGCTATGCCGCCGCTCAACCAGATTGTGTTGACCCCTCTAGCTGCAAGACCGCCTTTGCCGCCCAGGCCTATTGACAGTCCGAGGGATGTGAAGAGTTTGTCTGGTTCGGAAAGGGATTCTGTTGGTGAGTTTTATACATAACTTTACTTACTATTAATTTATGTATTTCAGTATCCATTTTTTATTATTATTTCCTTTATTTATTTTTTTACTTATTTAATACATTTTTAAATATTAATAATATAAAAAAATAAATATGTCTCAGTGGTATAGGGAACAGGGTCCAAGCTACCGGCGGTCAGGGCTCCAGAGAAAGGAACCTCCTAACTATACGAGCCATGTCCAGGATTTCCGCCTTCTTTATTATTATTATTATCATTAATAGGCTTGCGATTGACTATTATCTTACCTGATGGTAAGTCACGCTCGTGTGGTTGACGATGGAGCACGCTTGCCTAGAAATAACCTATTCACTCTTTTCTTAAAGACCCTTAGTTTTGTATTTGCTATGTGTTTTGTATCAACTTTTGTTTAAATTTTAGTTCGATTAATTAATAAAACCTTGGGCGTCCGACCATTAAGGGTCGTTTTATTATCATGCGGATTTGATCACGCATGCGGATTTGCTCCGCATGCGTGTGCATGTCCTTTTCATTCAAGTATTTATTGTAATGCGGGCAATAAGCAAGCGGGACGCTTGGGGGCGGCGCAATCCAGCATACGTGATGAAATCCCCATGATAATAAAAACACCCTTAGGATTTATAACGATTTGCTAGATTATTTGGAAGAGTTATGCTATCCTAGAACGCAAAGGGCAAATAAAGAAGCACATTTATGTATTTTAGTCAATAAATTCTGACACTCTCGCTCCACCTAGAGTAGGAGAACTTGTTTGTGAATCTCCCGACCCCAAAAAAGGGTATCGGCGAACATTAGACAGTCAGGCCCTTTTCAAATTTGCATCCCAATTCCTAAGAGGAGGTCTGAGAACCCATTAGTAGGGACATTATATGGTTACAAGTAAGGCGATAAGTCTTCCTTTTACTTAATTGGCTTAATTCTGGTTTGAAATTCGTGGTTTTTTGTCTGGATATCCTGACTAAACGATCAGCAAAATTGCTCTTAAATCTAATTTCAACTATTACTTTCATAATTTAATTGTTGATTAGAAATCCTCTAGTAACTAAGGTTAGTTGGTAAAAAATGCCTAAGGCAAGTCCGCCTTAAAAAGCAAAAAGCGTGTAAAAGTATTTACACTTTATTAAGTAAATAGGATTTATAAACGCAAAGATCCATAGAAAAAGATACAAATACATTTTAACAAAGGCAAAGTGGAATTTTAAGGGAGGTCTGTCATTCATACTATTCGATGTTACCCTTGACATTGCATAGTTCGTGATTAACTGCGATTTTAATAATTATTAATTGATGACATGCTACCAAATGGTTCGTGCATTTAACGACTCTGACATTAAGGTTCATTGTCTTTAGGAAAATCGATATTTTCATCAATGCCCTTAGAACAAAGTTATAACGTATATTATTGTTCATTTACTTCCTTTAATAATTTTCTATACATATTTAAAAAAAAAAAATAATCCTAAAATATATATAAAAAATAACGAAAATCGGCACAATGACAGCCGAGTCCACATTCCACATGTCGACAACCTCGTGTGTTAAGTCGAGATATTTGATGTTTTTCTCTTTCTCAGCTTTCACGAAATTTTCGTCATTTACTTTGTCATTATTTATTCATTTACATTTGTTATGGTTACCCTGATGCACTTTTTTGCAGTGCAACATAAGTATTATAAGAGCAGCGGTGGCCGAGTGGTAATGGCCCCGTCTTACCAAGTTATAAGTCGCGGTTTCAAACCCAGCTAGGCGCATTATTTTGTGAAGTTTATTTCATCACCACCGCTCTCAAAACGGTGAAGGAAAACATCGTGAGGAAACATGCAGGCATGTTCTAGAACTAAAAATTCGAAGACATGTGACATCCACCAACCCGCACTGGGCCCGCGTGGTGGATTACGGGCCATTCCCTCTTCTTGAGAGGAGGCCTGATTCCACATGTGGAAACATTACAAGCTGATGCTATGCTATGCTCTGCTGCTATAAGTATTAACTGCCACCTTTTCCCCCCCAGATCCCAATTCGCTGCCCGCCCTTCCATCTCCTCCTGATATCCGTTTTTTACCTGTATCACCCCCTGCGGTACCTAAGAACCCAAGATTCTTAACCCCGTTGGTACCAAGACCGAATCCTTTGCCGATATTTGATAGGGTGAGAAGTGAATCTGATTCTGACGGTATGTTGAAGATGATCTTAATATTGTATTTGTTTTGTAAATGAAGACATGTAATAGTATTTAGTTCAACATGATTGGCTTATTCGCCGAGAAGCATCTATAATGTACTTTACAGATATCCTCTTTGCTTTGACAACGTGATAGGTCGGATAATATCACTATTGGACTTATCAAATTGTCAAAGCAAAAAGGCGATATGTACTTTTCTAAGTATATCTAGAACAGTGGTTCCCAACCTTTTATTAACCGGGGACCATTTTGGTTTCTTTTCTGTTAAATCAGGTACCAGGAATCTAGAAGAAAACTTAACTATCCTAATTAAAAATAAACTTTTATCATCAATTCGAAAGTTGTAGCACACCGATTCTTTAAAATCAAGAGTAACGAGCATTGTCATGGTAAACACTTTTGTGATTTCTCTCCCGGACCATATTATAGCTCTCACGGACCACTAGTTGTCCGTGAACCACAGGTTGGGAACCAGTAACAATGACACCCTGTTCCTCAGAAAGTACGTAAAGCTTTGGTCCCGGTTTGTCATTCGTAGATCTTTTACAGCCGCTACAAGTAGATAGATAGACGTCAGGAAGTCTGACCATCATACTATTCAAGGACTATCGTGTTCTCTAGTAACTGGGTTTAGGCGGTCTGATTGGAAAACACGGGTCAGCATCTAGCACAGTCAGCCATATCTATTTCCCACCATCCCACATCCGGACCTTGAGGTCGGCCTCCAGTTAAATCGAATAAACCTACGCATTAGAGCTGGTTGGGAAGAGGCTAGGGAGGTGATGGTGCGCTAAAAGTTTTGAATGTATAATTTTTTTTTCACTTCCGACCTCTGAAAATCTGCAAATAACAGAGAAACCAATGTAATTCTGGTCAAAAAAGGCTTAGAAATCACTGGTCTAGACAAACCTACTCTTTATTAGAAAACATAGTTAATAGATTTTTTATTTCGGCCTGGTGTCACGAGTTTTATTTGGTGTCGCAAAATTCGTATTTTGCGTACGGGTGGGACTAATGTGTCATTCGATCCACCCCACCTCCTCAAGGAAGGCAAGCATCGCCTTGATGTTACTGACAGTTTATAGATTGAAACTATTTACCTTCTAGATAGTGAAAGCCATGCCCGCGGCACATCACCCCGTCGCCGAGTCCTCAGACCACCGCCTGGGGACTATATCAAGCCAGATCTCTTTCAGAAGAACTTCCAAAAGATATCAGATTTAGTCAGGCCCGGTGATATAGACACTGTACCTGCTAGTTTGGAGGAACCAGGACTTTCAGAAAAGGAGACCAGGCCAAGGTATTTAAATTGTATCACTACATAGCATAAAACAAAGTCGCTTCCCGCTGTCTGTCCCTATGTATGCTTAGATCTTTAAAACTACGCAACGGATTTTGGTGCGGGTTTTTTAAATAGAGAGGAAGATTCATATGTATAATAGATACATAATATAATTTAATATCACCTGAGAGTTATTAGACACCTTTTGTGCTTGTCTTCATCATGATTTGGATTACTGGTAATATGTCTATTTCGTCGATATCTTTTTTACAGATCACCAATGATACCACAAAAGAGCAAAATATCAATTAATCTAATGGAGAGTATAGAGTCTGAAACATCAATCGATTCCCCAGAGAGAGAGTTCGCCAACCTAGACCTAAATGACCTCGATGATTCTAACGACAAGGACAGAAATAGTAACGAAAAAGATGCAGAGAAAGACAGTCCAAAATCTGAAGAGAATTCTGAGAAGAAGTCAATTAGCTCAGATAAAAATCGTTCAAGTGAAAATATCCAAATTAAAGTTCCTATATTAGAATTTTCAAAGGCTGCACCGTCGGATTCTGATGACTCGAAGAAGACTTCCAATCGAGAGGAAGATTCTAAATCAAAATCTCACGAACTTTCAAACGTGAAGTCTCCTCAAATCAAAGTTTCGCCAACACCTAGTCTGGGCTCAGAAATGAGGTCACCACGACTCGACTTCGCGAAGCCTTGGAGTCCTTTATCTACTTTCAAACCTCATAACAAATCAACTATATCACCTCAGATTAAATCTTCAGATTCCGCGTCAAGTCTTGGAAAGAGCCTAACTAGTCCTAGGTTAGATGGAGTAATACTATCCCAAGGCAAATCTAGTTCTGACAATGTAGTTGTAGTGTATCAATTTGAGACCCAAGAGGAGTCGTTTCCAAAGCCTATAAAGTCTCCTTTGATTCCTGATATGGGGACGAGAGATTTGATAGAGAGAAATAAGGCAGATGAGAAGAGAAGACTGGAGTTAGCTTTACAGAAGGAGTTGGAGAGTATTAGAGTAGAGTGGTCGGTTAGAGAGAGGAAGTTAAGGGCAGAGTTGCAAGAAGAGTTAAGAGAAGCAGAGGAAAGGTTTTTAGTGGAGAAGAGAATGAGATTGACTGAGCAGGCTGAGAGGCATCGGAGAGAGATGGATGAGGTAAGTTTTTGTTAACTTTAAAGCACATACATTAATAATGTCAAGCAAAAATGCAAATCAATTAGTTTATATCTTATGTCTTAATACTAAACTTATGCCGTCTTATTACTAAAAATACTTTAGCACTGGTTTGATCCAAGACTTTTGGTATTAAACCTAGTAATAAAACCGGAACTACAGTTAGATCGCGTTTTGGAATAAGACGGATGGTGTTCGTAATAACTTGGTGATGTTTCCTTGTATCTACAACGTTTAAGAAACTCACCCTCAGGGCCGGATCACAAAACCGCCTTGCGGCGCCGCGCCGCTGAAATCAGCAGTGACGCCCGCCGCTCTATCGCGTCGCTGCAACGTCACTTTTAGCGTTCATTGTCGTATCCTAAAGGGATAACCAGTTTCTCGAGATTTTTGAGTGTAAATAGACGTTTCTCTGCCATGAATCTTAATAAATAAGTTTATTACAATTTATGGCAGAGAAACGTCTCTCATTTGTTATTAAGAAGACAAACACTCATTTTCCCTTTACAGGCACTAGCTTTAGCAGAGAAAACACACAGACAAACCCTGGAACAGGCGACATTAGAACTTGAGGAACGAAACCAGCAGGACATCGAACTAGCAGAGAGACAGCATTTAGACAATATGAACAA
The DNA here is from genome assembly GCA_958295575.1 of Leucania comma. Lineage (NCBI taxonomy): Eukaryota > Metazoa > Arthropoda > Insecta > Lepidoptera > Noctuidae > Leucania > Leucania comma. Next base: position 4,948,858 of record OY282475.1, read on the forward strand.
AGTACACACACAGTACCGGGATAAGCTGATCGAACAACAACGACAACTGGAAATAGGTACGTAAATCCTATTTTTTCTTTTTAGGGTCCCGTACCTCAAAAGGAAAAAAAAACTGAACCCTTATAGAATTACATAGTTGTCCGTTTGTCTGTCATGACCCTTTATCTTGAAACGTGTTGAGCCATCGAGTTGAAATTAAAACCATGTACTCGGGTCTGCTGTCCCTTGAAGCTGTGAAAAAAAATAAAGTTCTAAGTTTAAAAAAATAATATTGCAAAAAAAGGTATATTTCGACACTCAGGGGAATCTTCATTCATGGGATACTTCCTAAGTCGGAAACCTAAAAAAATTTTAGTTATGTCACAAAAAAAATATACTTCCTTACGATTCGGAAAAATCTTCGAGACTCGATTCGGGAATTTAATTATTTACATAAGTTAGTTTGTACGGAACCCTCAATGTGAGAGTCCGACTCGCACTTGACCAGTTTTTTTTTCTGTATCCCCATTACTGTCTCATTGTCACACACTACTGGACAAAAGCCTCCCCCCAAAGCATTCTATTCTTCCCGTGCCGTATTAAATCAAATCGCATAATCGTTATGGTACATCTTCATCTAGATCACTTCGCTACCTCTTTTTAGGCCTCGAGGCCGGTCTAAAGAAAGATGGCGAGCGGTGCTTTACCTCTGCAGGAATACACTGCGTAGCGTCGCTTGCCCAGCGGTCTTGGTGTATACGGCTAACGTGTTAAATGTTTGTTTACTGACTGTTTGTTAATTGGATATATAATCCTGTGTTTAACTTTGTACTAAATTAATTTATAATAAACTAACTGACCGTACTGAACTTCGTACTGCCTAATAGTTTATGAATATTGTGATAATGGGTTTTTTTTTTTCCATGATTTTTTCCATATTTTCACCGTTTAAACCTTCCCTGGAGTATCACGAATATTTCAAATTCAAAATTTGCCAAATCGGTCAAGCCGTTCTCGAGTTTTAGCGAGACTACAGACTACTAGAACAGCTATTCATTTTTATAAAGAAGACTAGCTGACCCAGCAAACTTCGTACCGAAATTGGCCAAATCATTCCAGTCGTTCTCGAGTTTTAGCGAGACTAACGAACAGCTATTAATTTAAGAAGATAAACCTAAAAAGATTTTTTTTCGCTGAAAACAGCTTAGAGAGTATGCAGCACAGGGTGTAAAGTTCCGCAAGCTCCTATTGAAAAAGTGGGATCCTCAGTCCAAACGGGTGTTGTGTCTGGTCCGGGCAACTGCTCGAAGGTTGATTCTGGATGGTTGCATTTGTTCTATTCGCGCGGAAAATTATTATCGCTTATCTGATGACTTAGATACCTCCCCTCATGAGATCGGAGATCGACTGCACGCGGTAGAATCGATGAGGCGGATGACAAACCGCTCTTTCTCGCTCTAATAAACGACGGTTCTAAGTGTCAGAAAAGGATAGAAGCATAGGACAGCGTTCAGTCGTTCGAGCGGGAAGAAGAAACAAACATGAACACACACTCACAAACTTTTGTCTTTATAATATCAGTGTGATTTGTGTGATAAATGATTTATTGTGTCTTTTAGAAAACGAACGCACCTTATCAGAACTACGGGACCAACTGCAAGCGAATCTGAGTAAGGAACGAGCCCGCATGATAGAAGAGAACAGAGCTACAATGGAGTCGCTGAGAGAAGAACATACCACTCGAGTTACGGATCTAAGACATGATTATAGAGCCGAGGTTAGTGCTAAAAAGATCTTTTGATACCTGCAATTTTGAAGATTCTAAGTTGAAATGGTTGAGCCGAGTGGTGTTGATATACGCGTCATGTCCGTGAATGGGCACTGTTAGTTGAGACTGGTCATCTCTTAGCTGCCAGTGGCTTATTATAACTTCTATATCTAGATTTTTTTTCACTTTATTTACATTGTTCTCATATAATAGTAGCGACAAGAAACATGTAACCCTAAATATTTTTAATACATAACATGATTGAAAAGAGTGTCCATGGCAAGAAAGTCTTGCACATTACCTACTCCGATCACTGGCAATTAGCATCATTTTTCTGACCGACTGATTTTTTGACATTTCAAAAGTGCCTGTAAATAGTTTATTTGGAATACTGGGTACATATTAGAATGTCGAACATTTAAATACAAAAAAATGTCGACGTTCAAAACATCGAAAATTAAAATTTCGGATAACCATATAACTGAAAATTAAAATTCCGTATGTTTTTGATGTCGGATGGTTAGATAACCTAGTACATTGTATCTAAAATCTAATTATCTCAATATATTTTTTTTTTTTTTTTACGAGTGAGCTTAGGGGTAAATGTTGACATTGTGTATTACGACTATTGATATTTTGTTTTTAGGCTTTTCAATGTTAGACATATTAAGCTTCGATATCTAACAATTTTCGATATTATGATACAATTTTACACTTGTAGGTATTTTAATGTTCGACATTCTAAAATGTGCCCGAAATAAAATGCTCTGAATCTTGAATCATACTACATAAAAGTATCTCTGTCTGTCTATTTACTTGTTATGTTTTCACTCCTAAATTGAGGATTTAGTCGTGAAAAGACCTTGCAAAAAGACAAGGAAAACTATGATATGTATTTCATTGATAGATTGAAAGACTCCGCACCCAACACGCGTGCCACCTAGAAGAAGTGCGCGCGCGCCTCGCCAGCGAGCGCGCCGCCGGCACGCGCGCGCACGAGGAGCGCGCGCTGCAGGACAAGTACAAGTGTCTCAAGGAGAAGTATGTGCGCCTCAAGCACGACGTCAAGGTAAACTGACCCCATTTTTCTGAGATGCCCTAATCTCAGACGAAAATAATGCCTATGGTGTATTCACTTTAGTAAAATAGTGACAGGCAGTACGTTTTTAGGGTTTCGTAGGATCACTTGTTGTCCGTATGTCTATCTGCCTGTCTGTCTGTCAAGACCCTTTATCTCAGAAACGCGTAGAGGTATCGAGTTGAAATTTAAACCGTATACTCAGGTTTGCGGTCCCTTGAAGCTGTGAAAAACCAAAATTCTAAGTTGACGAAAAAAAAAGATATGGGCCGTTTATACCGTAAAAAACGTAAATTTCCCATGGGAATCAAATTTTACAGAGTACTTTCCCTTAACCTAGAACCCACAGAATTGGAATCTGGGTGAAACAAAGTCTCATACCACTAGTGCTTCAACTATCGGTAGTTTATATAGTATCGGAATAAATCTGATAACTATAAATTTGTACTTACGTCACAAAAAAAATGTTTTACTACACTTTAAAAAAATCCTAGAAATTCGATTCGGAAATTGAATTATTTACAAAAGTTACTTTGTACGGAACCCTCATAACATAATTACATAAATATGCTTTAAATTATATTCTATTGTTTCAGATGTCAATAGAACGCCGAAACAAAAGACGGGAAATGAGCATGACCACAGGATCGGAAACGGAAAAATCAAATTCACATAAAGCTAACCAATCCTTAGAAAGGTAATGACAAAAACTATATTATAATGATGTTTTCCTTACTTTACATCAGTAACAGAGTAATAGCATATTTCTATGACCAAAAACAATGTTTGCAAAAATATTTTATGGCAATAAAAATAATATTTGTAGTGTAAACCCCAGAATGTGCCCTCAAAAACAGAGGTCATAGATGCCGCCAAGGCTGACCAGGCCTTATCATGAAGTGTTAAATGTCAAGCGTGAGCGTGAAAGAGGGATGGAGCTATATGCCCTATATAAATCCATCCCTTTGACAGTTCAGTTTAGGTCGTCAAATGGATCGCGTTAAGAGCTCGTGGTAGTCTCTGGAGGTACCTGCTAGTTTATGCCAACCACTTGTGGGGCGAGGCCCTCAAGAAGAATGAGGACGTGATTGCCGTTTCTTTAAGCGTCTCGAAGGCCTTCGACAGGGTATGGCACGCTAGCCTTTTGAGTAAGCTTCCAGCGTAAGGCATTTCCTCTGGTCTGATTAAATGGGTAAAACAATTCCTGAGTGAATGGTCTCTCCGAGTTGTTGTCGGATTTCCTCAGGAGTTCTCTCTGCAAATCTCTTTCTACTGCATATCAACAATCTGCTGTAGCCCGGTATCAATGGGTATGCAGATGCTCAAGTGCTTGGGCTAGAAAGAAGCTAATTCAGTCCGAAAGAGAGGCTATGGTAGAGTGTACGAGTCTCTCACTTCAGGCAGTCTCGCAAGTAGTGTGAAGCCAATCCGGTGGGATTCAACACTGAAGTACAGGCGTATCTGTTCGTTCACCTTGGCTTCTGCTTTTCAGAATATATCCCTGGAGTGCATCGATTGTTTTCAGCCTTGGGAGTTGAGATTGCCTCAGACCTTAACTTTGGGCGGTTTATTGAGTCCAAAGCCAAAGGTAACTGCTAGGAAACTCTGCATTCTTGCAAAAGTAGAAGAGGAGTGGTTCGAGAAGGCTCGAGAAAAGAATATCTGGAAGAGTTTGGCGGAGGCCATTGACCAGAAGTGGGAAAGTATAGGCTAAATAAAATAAAACAAGTTATTTACTTATTACTACGGTTACGGTGCCTTGTCAATACATCTATGAAAACATCATGTACGTTAGAAAAAATCTTCATCTTTTTAGCAAAAGAGGCGATAGACATAATTATGTTACAAGGCATAGAGACCAATTAGATCAACCAGGTTTCAGACTGGCTAAAGTGGCCTCTTCTTTCATGGGGTACTGTTTAAAATGTTATAATAAAATACCTCCCCACATATTAGGACTCAATGAAACCAAATTTAAATCTTGTGTTAAACGCACACTATGTAGACAAGCGTATTATAAGTTGGAGGATTATATTCAAGATAAAAATGCTTGGCTAAATGCTGGTCTAGCTCCACTACCACTAGGGCGTACAGATTGATTAGTTTGAACAATACCACTTTTTTTTTTTTTGAAATTTGATATTTTTATAGTATTGTATAATGTAGAAGCATTTATTTCTTTAACAAATTTTGTAAATGTGAGTACCATGGGGCAATTTATAGTTTAAGGTCATTGACTTGTTTGACGTAAATGAGCATGGCAGTTGAGAGTTTGTCATGCTCACTCAAATGTCTCACTGATGGTGGCGCGTGTATTGGATCATTCGGTTCCCTTCGAAATGGTTGAGCTGAGTGGTGCTGATATACGCGTCATGTTCGTGAACGGGCGCTGTCAGTTGAGACTGGTCATCTCTTAGCTGCCAGTAGTTTATTTTTAATATTATAATTAGTTTTTTTTTTCTTTTTATCTGGTTTACATTGTTCTCACACAATAGCAGCAACAAAAAACATGTAACCGAGATATTTGTAAAACAAAACAAGTTTGAAAAAAGTGTCCATGGAGTTTCTTGCGCATTCTTCTCCATAGAGATCTACGCTTTGGAATGTGAATCTTTGAATCTTTGAATCTTTGAACTATTTATAATTATTCTATTTTTTTTTATTTTTTTTTAACATTCTTCTACAGATGTAAAGAACTAAACGAGACATCAGTAAGCGCCGTCGTTGAGCCCGAACCGGCCCGAGCGCGGATCAACAACAACCCGAGCGTCAAATACAATGACAACGAAACTTCGTACTCCGAGAGCAACGCGCACAAACCTCTAGACAATAATAATGAAGACTGGAAACTTAGGAGGGAAAATGTGAGTAAAATCTATAGGGTACTTTCCGTTGACCTGGAGTCCTGAAAATTGGCATGAAGTAATGTCTCATAGAACAAGTACAGGAAAAAGTCTGAAATCTGTAAATTTGTAATTACGTCACAAAATTAATAATACTTTTTAAAAAGTTGCTCGCAGATTTTATTTCACCACTTTCAGTTATCAAGGTTTTCGCAATATCCGAATTATCAAATTACCCTATGACATACATAATAAATAAATATCGTTATCTAAGACGTTTACTCGGTACTTCGATGTTTAGGTCATTCGATTCTATGTACTTTTGATATTCAGGTTGTACTTTTAGCTAGGTAGTTTGATGTCACTTTTGTAGATTATTAGATTTTAGACCTAGGTCGTAGGTGTTTTTTTCTTTATTTAGTTTGGGGTTTTTATCTGACCAGATATGACGTTGACATTTTGCCCGTAGGTCTTTTAATGTTCGACATTCAAATATGTACCCTAAGTTGGTACGGTGCACGAGACGGGTTTGTCTATTTACTATTTTCTAATCTTTTCTCAACTATATTGGGGTCGACTTTCAGTGTCGATAGGATCCCAGTATCAGGTATTCATGATTCCTCCGCCGGAGATACCCTGGGCGATGGGAGTCGTAGCGACACCAGCTCCGTAGGCGCGTCCTTGCGGACGTTGCGCAATGAGCGTTCAGTAAGCACCAAACGAAGCTCCACGGTGCGTTGTGTTTTATGCGCGCCGCAAACAGATGTTAGCAAGATTTACGGGGTCTTCGATTTCGGTCGAGATTTACGATGCATGCGGCTAGTTTGAGAGAGTGACAGTTTTTTTTTTTATGGTAGGTAAAATCATCCAATGACAAATCCCGCCCTTGGGCGGAGCGGGAAGTAGTGTCAGACTCTTACTGACTAAAAACCTACCCCGTTCCTTCGTTGCCTATAGTGCCGGGGCTGAGCCTTCCTCTCAGAAAACGGCCCTTGACCCCAGCAGGCTTCAATCCTGCCTGCCTGCAGTTAGCAGGCTGGGCCTCTTCGGTTTGCTGACAGCTCCTTGAGGCGCGCGGGAACAGAACGCGCCGTCGACGACTTGGGCTCGGTCCGGCCGGTTACCGGACGATCGGACAGCGTGCTACCCATTGCACGCCGTCCGCAAGCCCGCGCCTACGGTGGCCGGAAATCGGGATCGGAATCCCGGCGGCGGCTGGGGCGAGTGCCCCGTTGCCTCTGCCTGATGCGGTCGGCCTTCTCCTTTGCTAGCATTACTGCTTCGCAGAAGGAGGCGACCGCCTGCCATCCCTTCTCACTACGGACCATGGCCTGAACCAAGGCCCGGCGAGAGAGATCGCTGCCGCCGATCGCCCCCACGAGGACACGGCGATGCTCCGCCCAGGCGGGGCACACCTCTACAGTGTGCTCCACCGTGTCCTCCGGGTGTTCCGAACAGTGGCGACACCCGGGCGAGAGAGTGACAGTGACTTTCGCAAAACAAAACTGAAGAAACTCTTTCTCATTCGATCCACAGTGAAAGTAGTACATTTTGATACAATGACAAATGTGACCGAGGCGGAATTGTAATGAGCGTGTGGGCTGCGCGGCTACATTGTGGCGGGGGCAGGATGGTGCAATTTTCCGCACTAGTGCGAAATGCAGTAAAATGCGTGCCTATAACGGTTGTCATTTGATGATTTCAAACGTAAAAATGGGTAATTATGGTCGCATTGTTCCAGCCGGTTCCCCCGCTGGGCAGCAGCGCGGCGGGCGGCAAGGCGCGAGCCGCGCGGCGCGGCGCCGTGGCGTTCCGCGAGCCGCCGCGCCGCCGCCGCGATAGAGATACAGGTGACAACACACTATAAGTACGAACGTTACTTTTACTTTATTTATTATTTTTATTTTAATGGAGACTAGCTTCTGCCAGCGGCTTCCATGTGAAAGTCGGGTTCTCCATACAAACTATTCATCCCCGTTTAATCCCCTTAAGGGGTGAATTTTGTAAAATCCTCTTTTATTTATTGCCTACGAAAAGGAAACATTGTCTCTAGACCCTGTAGTTTTGGCTGTGCGTTGCGTTGATATGTCATTTGAGTCAGTTTCTCCTTATATATCTAAATATTCACCGTTAAATTTTGGTCGTTTTAATCCCGCGGAGGGTCGATTAGGTACATGAAACAGTATCGATTTGTAAAGAGAAAATTAAAAAATAAAGTACTTTTTTTTAAACTCGAATTAATTTACCCATGTACGCAATTTTTTTTTTATGTAAACGTCAGCTGAGCGAAGCCAATGAACTGTAAGTACGCAACGACCGAAAACTACATACCTACAAGGTCATTGACTCGTTTACTTAAAAAAATAATTTCGTACATCAACCTCGACTTTTAGAAACAAAGTACTATCCAATCGACCCTCCACATGATTAAAACGACTAAAATTTAACGGTGTATATGTATATAAAACGAAATACCACTCACTGATTAATCATAATATCTCTAGCTAAGAACGGATTTTACGAAACTCCGCCACCATGCGGATGAAACGGGGTTCCAAAGTTTGTATGAAGAAACCAGGGGACTTACTCTCGTGTTTAATTCCGATCGGTTGACATTGGAATTGTGACGTTAGGTACTTTTGAATTCGATGCTAGCGCCACATTGGTTTCAAATTGCGTGACCACACGCCAAGTCCAATTACCATTTTACTTACTTTCCCAAAAAGGTCACGCAATTTGGCCCTAGCATGCGTCACAATTCCATTGCCGACCGATCGGAATTAAACTCGAGAGTAAGCCCCCTGTTTTCACGCGGGTAAAGCCGCTGATAGAAGCTAGTTTATATATATATATAGATTTATTACATAAATTGAGGTTCAGTTCACACCGAGATGCGACTCGTCGCGGCGCAGCGCGAAAACCGATTCAAAATATAACTATCTCCTGCAGCTAGCGCGCTACAGCGGCGCAGCGCTGCGTGCTGCCACGTATTCTGAATTCCAACAATGAAATGTGTATCTTTTCGTGTAGGAAATAAAGTTATATTTTGAGTGCCGTTTCGCGCAGCGTCGCGTCCCGGTGTGAATTAAAAATCGATCATCAGAACGAGTCTTTATAGCTTTCTCAAACCCTGTCGTAATTTGATGCATTGTTATCCCGCTTTATTCGTAGGTACAACAACTGACTGCCAAGACTCTTCCGATGCCACAACAGCCGACGAAAAACCCAAAGAAAATGTCAACGGTAAATATCAATACGATAAGTAGCTTTTGATCATACTAGGTTTGATGAAAATAAAAACGTAGAAAGAGACATAGCTCTACTGTGCAGGCATTAACTGTCTCTTTTCTGTAAGACGTGGAGACGCATGGACCAGTCAAGATTCGAGACCACACGACCGCTTCATCTCTCTCACACTTTTCTTACCGTATTTACTACACTGCCAGATTTCAGGGAACGCTCCATCCATTCTCCTATGTTCTAAGTCATACACAACGATCGTCGATACTCAATTTTTTCTTTACATATATTTTTTTTTCACTATTTTTACATGTCTGTGGTACCGTGGTTTGCCTCCCGTTGAATACCATAAACCCGAACTAGAAATTAAATAATGTTAATACTTGTATAATTTTCAGGTCATGGCCGACGTAGGTGTTTTACAAGATTAAAATCAGCGTCCACGTCGCGTCTGAATTATTCACCAAAGTAAGTATTTGTCTGTGAGGAAACTGGCCTATCCTAAAACTAAAAGAAAATTTAAAGACTTACTTATGGACATACATCAACCAGTACTTGGCTCGCGTGGTGGAATAAGGTCCACTAGCTGTCACAGTGAGGAGGCGTGTGTCCCAGTTGTGGAAATATTAGGCCCTTGTTCTAAACTATTATACCTCTACCCGAACTGGGTGTTAGACTATTTTTTTTTATCATTCACATCAAAAAGTAACTTTATGTAAATCGCAAGTACAAAGTGTTTTCTAAATTCGTTCAAAATTAAATTAGAAACCTTTCCTGTCTGGTGGAAGGGGAAACTGTCAAGTAACAGAAAAAGGATGCAAAAAGTATAATGTGACGTCACCGCCATTAGGTTACGCGTGTAGAAAGAGACAGCGCGATGTTCACATCACGTGCCTACTCTTCCTCTACAAACAATTTGGTTGCTAATTGTTGCTTTGTTTTACAACCAATCTTGATTAAATTTTTTCATGAAATGATAAATTTTTAGTGTATAAACAAAGTCAAATGCCGAATTTCTTCACTATAATCTTATCATAACTGACTGTTTTTTTTCTAGACGTGGCGAAGGCTGGTCGAGTCCACTAGAATCACTTCGGCAGCAGTTGAGAAAATTAGATGACTTAGAAGATCAGTTTCCAGATTTAGCGTGTCAACCAGCGTACAGTCTTCGATACCCGTTTGCTGAATTAGGTAAGATAGGTTTTCTCTACAAATCTTTAAATAATGAATGCAATAAGAAATAATAAATAGATATAAGAAGTTAGTATATAAGAAGTTTTTAGAAAACATAAATATAAAAGTTCAATCATCAAATCCGACTCGACAGCGTTTGGGAAGCTCCGCGGTATCGTGTTCTCCAACACACCACAGTGTCTCAAGACGAAACTCTATGACCAGTGCGTGTTGCCAGTGATGACATATGGCTCCGAAACGTGGTCGCTTACAATGGGCCTCATCAGAGGGCTTAAAGTCACTCAAAAGGCGATGAAAAAGGCTACGCTCAGAGTTTCCTTGCTTGATCACATCAGAAATGAAGATATCCGCACTAGAACCAGGGTTACCGACATTGCTAGAAAAATCGCCAAATTTTAGAGGCAGTGGGCAAGGTTCGAGAGTGGCGACCACGTACTAGAAGTTTGAAGGCCTCTCACAAGGTAGACCAATCACTTGGTGAGGGTCGCGAGAGACCGATGGAGGCGCGATGAACAGGACCGGCCGTTATGGCGACACTTGGGAGAGGCCTATGTCCTACAGTCGACATCTTTCGGCTAAAGTGATGACGATGAAGATGATAAATATAAGAAGTTATTAGAAATAAATAATAGATTTGTCAGTTGTTCTCCAACCACATCTATCCTAATACGGTACAAAATTTTGAATGAACCTGTTAACCAGTGTGTAAAATAATCTCATAGTTAATTTTTTATACATAAAACCTGTTATGGTCTGACTAGGTCCAGTAGCAACAGCGGACACGCCCGAGCTGGAGTTCGTGCGGCACCGTGCGCTCGTGGAGAGGGAGGGCATGCGGCGCGCGCGCGCCGCCCTCAAGCGGAGGAAGGCCGCGCTGCTGGAGACCCGCGCCTCACTGTCGCCGCATAGAGCTCCTTCGGTAAGTTCTTACAAGATATTTGACAGCGAAAGTTACTTACCTTGGTTACGTATTTCTTCGTAGGTTTATAGATACATTATTATGTATTATAGATAAATTCTCGTTCGGGGTGTCGGCAGCGTCGTTTGTAATTTTAAACAGATGTAGGGGACTTCATAGTTTTGAGATAAATTAGATTTATTTTCCAAAAAATATTAAAAGTAGAATTATTTTATAGGAATAAGTCAGAAATAATTTCAGTTTTACAAATGAAGTAATTAAAAATGGCGGTGTGTGATATGGCAACTTATATATATATATAAAAACACGCAGTCATCCTAATTTTACCGCTTGTGTAGACGAGTGCAGGAAGCAAAACATAATTTTCCATATCATGTAGTGTAATACAGACAAAAAAAAAACAGATTTTAAACAAACAATTATTTTCATATTTTATTTTTAAACTGAAATTATTTCTGGTACGTTGTACTAGTGAATTAGTAGCTAGCCTGTATAATGGTGTTAGTAGTAATAATAGTAGTTGTAGAAAATATTAGGTATAGTCGACCAGACATGTTGACAAAGGTCGATTCACATGAAGCTTGGCAAAGAACCATGAGATCCGTCTTGTGTGCGAATAAGTATAGTAGAATGCTTCAGAAACTCTTGTCGATTCCATTTAGGGTACACTGTATTTATACCTGTATAAAAACAGGAGGAACGCGAGGTAACTGAGCTAGAAGTGGCGCTGCACCGGGCGCGCGCGCTTCTAGGTGAGAAGGAGATCAGGCTGCGACACATCGAACGAGCACTGCGGCGCCTCGCCGATACACACCCTCCACCACTCATACAGGTTCTGCTGACGAACTAACTTCAACCTTATTGTGTTCTTCACTAAGTGCTTTTTCGTTGGTTAATTTTTCGTATACGTGGTCTCCGTCTTGTTCATTTCAAGGAGAGGTCAAAATGGGCTATTATTCCGTAGAAATTTGAACATCAATGTGATATACCTTATAGGAAAGCTTATTTATTACGCTACTCGATCATGATTGATTAAGAATTTTTCAGTCCTCCAATTTTTAAATAGCTGAAAAATGTTTCAGTAAAAAAAAAACGCACATTTTTTGCTTTTTTTTTCGTCCCTACGCAATAGAATTATTTAAAATGTAGCTAAAATTGTCGTATCTATTAAATACCTAAGTTTTTATTATGATTTTATCTGCCGTTTTATAAAATATAGACGAAATGTATATATTATGATAATGCAAAACGTGTCGAAAGAAGGTCAAATCGGTAAATGTCAAATTGACAATCTGTCAACTTGACGTTTGACGTTGAAACGACAGAACAGATGAAAGAGGTTAGAAAGGAAATACTTCTCAATCTGTACTAGAACGAACGTTGCCGCTTGTCTCCCACACTTTAACTCCACTACAGGCAAGAAATCTATACGAACGCGCATTACGCATACAAATAGACCACGCTACTCTTAGATCGCAAGTTTGCGATTGGTTGCGACACATGCAAAAATTCAATTTAGGGCGACTAAAAGGTCGTCGGTCGTCATTGATATCGATGAAATTTCAAAATAACGGATTAAAACGGTTCGGTGTAGACTAGTTATTGTTATAATTTTGGGCTGTGTACCCATACGATGGATTTCTAAAAATGAGAAATGCAATTCAGAAAAAGAAAATGAAAGCAACAAAACATCAAATTAATATATTTATTTAAAATAACCACATGCACTTTTAAATTGTCAAAAAACCCAGGTAAAAAAATGATGCTAATTCCTCATTCCGAAGCGTATCTCTATGGAGAAGAACGTGCCAGAAACTCCATGGACACTATGTTTAGATTATGTTATGAGTTACAAAAATCTCGGTTACATATCTCGTGTGGCTTCTAGTATGTGAGCACAATGTAAATAAATAATGAAAATGAAAAAATAAAAAATAAAAAAAAACCCCAGACGCAAAAAAGCAGTTAACAAACGAACTGATGACCTTTAACACTTGCACAGATCTTCATAAATCGTAGCTATCTTGACTACGTCAGCTTTCAAACAAAAAACACATCAAAATTGGTCCATTCGTGTAGGAGCTACGATGCCACAGACAGACACACAGACAGACAGACACGTCAAACTTATAACACCCCTCTTTTCCGTCGGGGGTTAATAAAAAAATTAAATAGGTATTTAAATAAGTCACTGAGGTAGATAACCAGTCTTAACTGATGGTTCCAGTTCACTATCAGCGAGACATTTGAGTGACCATAACAAACTGTCAATTGCCATGATCATTTTTACCAAACAAGTTGTAACCTAATAAAAAAAAATGTTTTTTTTTTAAATACTTCTACATTATTGCATAGTATATTTTTAGGATAAAAAAGTAACAAGTTAATAACTTGTTACTTTTCTCCTACTCTCCAGAGTACTATAAACTCCATAAAAAATCTGACTATAATAAAAAAAATAATCTAATTATTGTCCCTAAAGCAGCATGGCAGGCTCTTGTAGTCGAACAGCGAGATACCTACTGCTCGCCGTCCGCAAACCAGCGCCTACGGTATTCCATATAGACTTGGAAATTAAATTCATAACCTACTATTATTAGGAATAATAACTGCCTATTAATATCTAAACAACTTTATTTTATTATAATGAATCGATAATGGTTAGTACAACAACAACTTAGTACAACACTATCGATATTGACGGATGTTGTCATCGCAATGAACACATTACATTGCGCGATTGTCACTTAGTACAAAATGGTACCCATGTATTGCAAATAATGCATAATTTTGCATTTCAGAGTTTATCGTTATAATGTACAAATTACATAATACTATTGCAATAATCGTAAATATGATTAGTATTTAAAAGTTTTTATACTTGGTGAAAAAAACCCTTCTTGGGCTAAGCTACACACTTGGCTTCATTTTCGACACGTTGCAATAGCGCAACACGGCATAACTCGTGTTTTTTTTGTACACTGTTATAGTATGAGCGCGATTGACGGCCGGTGTCAATCATAATTCGGTCGAACCACAAGTTGAATTATGATCACTGATCAGAATTTGTGGCACGCTTGTCCCGCCCACAAGGACATTCTAACCTCTTTCATCTGTTCTGTGGTTGAAAGAAACGCACACAGATACACTAAACGTCATTAAGCTTCATAGAGATACACACACACTGATACAAAGTTATACTGTCACATCAATTACCACAGTGCAACCCTATAAATAGCAATACAAGCTTAATTATATCTTTTCCACTTCATTTAAAAAAAAAAAAAACGGAGGACTAAAATATTATTTAATGCTCTAAAAAATCGAGATAATTACTCATTTTCAGCCTTTGGAAGTCAAGATTGCTGTTCAATTTTTTAATTATTTTTAGCCCAAGCTCCATACATTTATTGAACGTCTCCTTTTCATTGTTTTGGTTGCTTCATTCTTCGTTGATCGTCTTTTGTTGATTTGCCGTTACATTTGTTGATTTTGCAGTTGCCATTTTTCTTTCATTTTGTCTTCAGGTTTACTGGAATATTCTTTTTTTGTCAAAGTTGGTTTGTTAGTTTTTATGTATAATAATAATGTTATGTAGTTGCATTCAAAAATTCGTTGAAGGAAAGCTTTCTTATTAGTACTTTTATACTAAACTCCATTCCAAATAAGATAGACATTTAAACAAATCTATTTTACTGTCCGTTCAACTGATTTTGACTTCTATTCCGTAGCATAAGAATGGGGTTGAAAGAAAAAAAGTGGTTACAATACCAACTATTTACTTCAGCCGGCATTTGTCATGCCACCACGCAATAAAAGTCAAAATCGGTTGACCGCACTGTAAAAACGGGTTGTTTAAATCGACGTTCCCGGGCAATAAGTCGGTAATCGCAAAAAACATGTTTTATGATTTACTGACTTATTTTTCGATGATAAAGTCGGTAATCGAAAAAGTATGTTTTGTGATTACCGTCTTATTGGCCGGGAAGTCGATATGTGTGATCTTAATTCAAATGGAGTATAAGTATAATTAAACTGCTAATCGTTTGATTGAGTAATGGGATTTTTCATTACTTCGGAGATTTAATATATAAAACATATTGAAAATAATAAAATAAAACATATTGAATCTATTATTATAATATTCAGTAAATTCAAACTAAACATAATCTAATATTCCATTGTTGGGAACTTAAAATAATTAATAAAAAAAAAGAAAATATATCCTCAAACGTAATATTTGGAATAGCAGGAGGCCACGACTAGCGAGGCGTCATCGGGCAGCGACGCCGCGCCGGCCGAGGCGGGCGGCGCCGTGCTGCGCTCCCTGAGGGCTCTACACGCTGACGTCAGAGATATCTGGCGAGCCCTGGATGCTAGGCGACCGCATACTGGTAACTTATTAAAACAATTCACAGAAAGGGCAAAAATAATTCTTATTATGATAGGGTAAAAATCCTCTTGGTTTTAAAGTCGGTTAAAATATGTAAGGTGATATTGACACTTGCCAAGACAATTGAATTGACTGGAAGCTGACGCATACTGTTCTTGAAATGAATGAATATTGTGAGTTGTATTAATTTTTCGGTAAAGAAAATAGGGCACCGTGGCTAGGGCCACGGCTAGGGCTAGGTAGGCCTAACGCAGGCAGGTTTTAGTCAGTAAAAGTCTAACAGCTCTTCTTGCTCCTTATTATTACTTTACTTAAAGTTGAGTTTTTGCTTATTTTGGAATACAGTTTTGTATTAATATAGAATATTAGTAAATAATCCAGAACTCCCGGGGTCGACCGATTTTTTCTCCCGATTATGAAATTATGTTATTTATAAGTTTCCGTACCTCAAAAGAAAAAACGGAATCCTTATAGGATCACTTTGTTGTCCGTCTGTCTGTCTGTCAAGACCCTTTATTGCGGGAACGCGTTGTGGTATCGAGTTAAAATAAAAATATACTCAGGTATGCAGTTCCTTGAAGCTGTGCTAAAAAATCAAACTTCTAAGTTAACGATAAAAAAAGATACGGCCGTTTATACCATAAAAGTAAATCTTTAAGTCAAGAGTGAATAGGTTTCTTCTAGGCAAGCGCGATCCATCATCGACCGTATCGTCGCTTTCCATCAGGTGAGATAGCGGTCAAGCGCGAACCTATCAATAATAAAAAAAAAGCGTATATTTCGACACTTAAGGGGAATTTAAATTCATAGGTTACTTTCCGTTGACCTAGAACCTTGAAATTTGGCATGAAGCAAGGTCTCATAGCACAAATATAATAAAAAATCTGAAAACTGTAAATTTGTAGTTAAGTTACAAAAAAAAAAACTAATATTCATTATATACTTTATTGTGCACCTCATAGAATGGACAGGATAAAAAATTACAAAAACTGGGTATACTTTTTTGCGATTCGAAAAAATCTTAGAAAAAAATTGAAATACACAACGCCGTCCAATTCCAAGCTAAAAACGTGTAGCGCGCCTCTGGCGTTGTTTGATTGATTGATTTTTTTTTGTAATTAGTTGCATTGGTAAGTAAGAGGGTTCCGTACAGGAACCCTCAGTGCGCGAGTCCGACAGGCACTTGCCCGGTTTTTTATTTTTGATAGGCTCGCTTCTATCTCGCTTGATGAAAAGCGATGATATGGTCGACAGTGGAACACGCTTGTCTAACAGTAACCTATACACTATTGACTTAAAGATCCCCAGTTTGTAGCTAGAAACATAGACTTCAGCAGGGAATACATAGGGACCTAGAGCGGAAGGACTTATTAGAAGATATTACAACCTAAAGTAGGCGAGCAAAATAGAGGAACTAGACTTATGAACATCAAACTTCCATTTTTAATTTATTTAAAAAGCGAATATTTTTTTTTTGTTTCCCAGCTTCACCGGAGACTAGTTCGTGTAATGCTGCCACAACATCACAAACTCGCATGACATTATCAGCAGTAAGTATCGTTAAGTTCACTTAAAGTTATTCGTAGCGGTAGTGTTTGTTTTCACTAACAATACTGTCGTTCATCCGTAACAGTCATGTACAATAGTTAGTGGTGATAGCTTTGTGCTTTTGAGTGTTTAACCTGAGATACGTTTCCAAAGTTTAAAACTAATCTAGAAAAGACGTCTGATAATCTGCACAAATTTTACTTAAACGTTGGCCCTTCATAACGTACTTGAATTAAAAAAAAAATTTGGACACCTTGATATTCTGTAAGACAAAATAAAACTCTACATTTTTTTAAAGTTCAACACACATTTCCTAAAACAAGTTTTTTGAAATATTCAAGTGAGGGACAAAAGTTACCGAATACCAAACTAGCGTTCAGGCGCTATGTCTCTTCTTTCGCATTGCTTCTTTATCAAACATGGGAAGAAACAACAAAGCTTTTCGACCATGCTCACGTTGACAACAGAGGGACCGGAGAGGGTCCTCTTAAAGCCCCACTCGATCATTTAAATAGTTGTAGATTTCTAACAGCCCCAATAATACCTTTTAAATGGATACTTACCCTTCTAGCCGGAACCAGTAATGCAAGACAACTCCGACGGCGGCGTAGCTGAACGGGCTCGGGGGCTCCGGGCTTGGTTACAGACGGCACCTTAAAACAAACTCGAAAAAAAAATACAAGGCATTTTGAACCTTCTGCTTATGAACTTACGGTGTTCGGCTGACATTTCGAGCGTTGTCTCTTATGAAGATAAACGGGATCATGCAACGTTTGATGGGTTTAGTAGAGGTACTAAGTGAGGTAACTACGGGTATGATGTATTGACGTTAGTCTATAGAATGTTGTGTATGGATCTTGAAGTCTTTGGTCGTTTTAGGGCCTGTGCAAACCGCGATTTTTAAACGCGCCGCTGTAGCGTGTTTTACAAACGTGCGTGTTTTTTATCGTATAGGAGGCATTGATATATTATAAGGGAAGATACGTTACGCGCTAACATCGCAATCAGAAAACCAGGACTCAAAGCTAAAAAAAAAAATCTATATGTAGTCACTGATAGACAAGGATAGAGATAAGAGCCGGCTCTGTCGTGCGAGCGAAACGGCATTAGCCGCTGAATATGTTTGATCGTAGCGACCGATGTGAAATCGTGCCAACTGGCACAATTTCAGCGGTCCACGCGCTAGAGGCGAGTCACTTATCTTTCGCTGTTTTAATTTAATCTATATAGAAGGTCTACAGGCTGCACTCGCGTGCGTATCGCGTCTTTATCTCTACAAACGCGCGACAGCAGCGCGTTTAAAAAACGTGGTGTGCACAGGTCCTTATTGTCTTGGAGAATAAATTTGTAGCGGTAACAGACGAAATTAAAAGTAGACCTGACATCACACTTAGACGCCAGATGAACTTGATATTACGGTCATTGACCGTCCTGCAATTATCGACATTCTTAATTTAAAAACGAAAATAAATATATGTAGCTGTCTTGAATCGACATCTATCGTGATCCTTTACATTTTCTAATAATGAATAACAGTTCATTGTTTGTCCTTTGGGTACCTACGCAGAGTTAGCTGGTTGCTTTGTATATACACCAATCCAAAATCCCGGTATCAATCAAAGCTCTCCGCGCGTGGTTTGAACGTATGTATACATCAAAAAGAAATGTATACATCAATAATAATTGTCTCATTGGGCAGTTACCTACAACACCCGTCTGGTCGGAGGATCCACCTTTATCAATGGAGTTTAACGAACTTTCCACTCTGTTCCGTTTACCTACCTCTATAACTGTACTTAGAAATCACTTAACACTTAAGATTAAAGATGACTAAAAATTTAAATGAAGTGGTTCACTTTATTTACTTAAAGCAAACTGACCTTAGTATTTGATTAAAATCTTAAATCTTATTTTTTGCCGCTATTTGACCGCACCATTGATTTTACTAATATGGAAAATAGGTCATACAATGTTTCCATATGACGGTAGTTTAAAACAAAAATTATGACAGACGTTTGTTACTTGATGTAGGAAATATAAAAATAAATATTCGAAAATTTCATAAGTTACTGCAAGATCCATACATTGCAATTCTAATTTGTGATTTTTACAACTCAATCCAAACGGGTTCGCACAATTTTTTGCATTTAAATATATCAACATTTATGTTGTGTTTACTTTTCCATCCACTATTAAGAGTTTAATGTGTGAAATATTTAATATTTTTATTGTATGATACATTATATTAGAGAAAAATGCATTCGTCTTAAGGATGGTACAGACTTCGTGAAGTAAAAGAGATGGAATGCTCATAAAGTAGATATTTCATTTAAAAAAAAAAAAACGACATGTCTGTGCAACCCTAACATTACATAAAGAAAGATTTAATTGTTCTATTATCTAATAATTAAAAACAATAAAATGTTTTCTAACTGTATAGCTTTTAGTATATATCGAATGAAAACACATTCGGCCATGAAAAGGTATACAATAATTAAATAAGATTTTTTGTCGAAAAAATAAATACACGTTCTATCAGTTTGTGTGATCTGACATTTATGAATAGTAGAGTGAGTTTATGAGTATATATAATTATTATATATTAAATTTAGCCAAATAATAAATTTTTAGATTTAAGTAGTTACTTCTAGTCAATATCACTCATAGATGTGTTGAAATGTGCTAGTTATGACCTAAACGTCAAAAGTATTAATCAATGACAAATTTAATTACCGGTCAGGAAGGATAATATTGGAATTATATCGTCCCCGTATAAGTACTTGGGACAAAAATGTAGTAAAAATAATAATTATTTGACGGAATATACCGTATTTATTAAGAGCGTATTATTCTGGCGTAAACGTAAATAAGTATCTTTGTAAAAAGAAGATACGTTCGCTGCTAAAACAAGAATAAAAGTCGTTTAAAATCTAGTCAAAATTTCTATGCGATCAGTTTTTACATTCAGGTCTGAAATCAACTAAACGATAATTTATTTATTATTATTTAGATTGTAAAATAAAACTGAGAAGAAAAAAAACCTTTGTGGGATTTCTCGAAATAGTGTGAAGGAGGAACACTGTGTGTTAAAAGTCTGACACTCCTCGAAGGAGTTTTTTTTAATGATTTCCCACCATAAACAAACCGTTAAGTTATACAATCAAACATGTTTTTGCAGCGAACGTGTAAACCAAAATATCGATACTTAAAAATATAAATTAAAAATAAATATTATAGTGTACCAAAATAATTCTTAAAAATAATGATCGGTAAAACATTCGACTCCTTTCGCACAAAACATTCCAGGCCAAGTGAGAGTAGTTTAATTATATTTATTAATAATTAATCAATTTATTATATAAAAATTAAGAATTTAAATGCATTTAATATTGTATTCTGTGCCAGATTTACGATGTATTGATCGTAGAATAATTGTGTTTATCTGCGAATCGTCTTGGGAAAAGGGCGTGAGTTAATGTATGTTTAATTTAGTTGTTTTAGAGGTATAATGTACGTATTCGTGTATATTTATGTAGGTTCTTGTACCCCACCTGTTGTCTTAATTTATACATTCCAAATAACTTGAAGTATTTGAGGGACTTTTTTTTTTTATCGACAGTCGATCAGTGTCAAAAAGTGTGACTAAGGTATACTTCGTCCACTTTACCACACAAATTAAAAAAGTAAAATGTTACTATAATAATTGAAACCTTTGAATAATAGAATTGAGATACTGGAAAAATGTCAAGCGTAAATACGACATTAACATTACTATTCAAAGGGACAAGCAGTTGTCGATAAAAAAGGAAGAACGACCTATGCGATTTGCGACACTATCGCGACTGTGTCGCTGCGAAAAGTCGCTGTGGGTGACCAACCTTTTCCATACATATTACTGTAATTTCGCACAATGTATATTAAGATTCATATACGTACTGGCCTAAGCCTTTTAGAATAGCTGGCTGTTACTTCTAAATCTATACTCTTTTGTTTTTTTTTGTCGAAATGATATCCAAAACATTACGCACTGTAAAACTTGTCGCATATTATTGAGCAAATAAATTATAATAATATGTAGTGTCTTATCTTGGCCTCCATTGTAACTTCGTACGTAGGTAGGTACTATTGTATTCCCTCGCTAGGTGGGGCGACTGAGAAACACCATTGTGTTTGTATGTCGTGGTAAGTACACTGTAGTTGTGTTTGGCGAAGACGGCAGCAATAAACTGGTCAAACGAGAAAAAAAAAATAAGATTTTTTTTTACGGTATACGGAGCTATCCCTTTCGATCACATAAAGTGGTCGGGAAACAAAATAGCTTTGTTGCCATTCACGTCTAAAAGAAAAATGGAAATAATATTTTTTTTTGGAAAGCTATTCAATTCAATTTTTTTTTTGTTTCACATAGGCCTACATGGGCACTTATAAAACATCAAAAGCTAGTGTACGGTTCCAATTGGTCGTTTCCTATGGAGGAGAACCAGCAAGAAACTCCATGGTTACTGTTTAAAAAAAAAAAATTTTACAACATTTCTTTATTACAGTATACCATCGGTGTAACTCGAAAAATAACTAAAAGTCCTTATATTTTCTTATATATTGTGCTGATCGTGTTCCGTATCATTGGTGAAATTGAGCCGAGGTTCCCAAGCCATTGGGTTTGCCAAGAAAAATGACAATACATCTTAGACTATAGTGAATTTACTACGACAAAGTATGAAGGCACTGTGATAATTATCATTGTTAGGACATATGATCGTGATTTATCAGTCATTCATTAGTCCGTTGTTGTATTCATTCATCATTATGTGAAAATTCAAGTTGTTGGTCGTAAACCTATAGTAAAAGTTTGCAAAATTTGGGCAAAGCTCGCCTTTTACTACTATCTCACCGGATGGTAAGCGATGATGTGGTCGACTATGAAGTATGTTTCATTATCGTCATGTCAGCCGTAAGATGTCCTCCAGGAGTCGCCACAACGACCGGTCCTGTTTGTCTTGTATATATCAGTTACGACCGTTTCGTTTCTCTTGCGTCCAACGCCTCGAGTTGGCCACGCCTCCAATTCTTTTGTTCTGACGTCGTCTTAACGCTCAGTCACGTGGTTACAACAAAGCGGTTGGAGGCGCGGCCGACTTGCGGCGTTCCACGCAAACGAAACTGTCGTTACTTGGCTAGGGGGGCAGGTTATCAGTCCACCTTGTAGGAGGCCTTCCAACGAAGCGCCTTCTGGTAAACCGGTGCCTAGAAGTAATCTATTCACTTTAAGAACCCCCAGTTTTAGAGAAAACTGCTGACATGAAATATATTAGTCACTTCAAAATAAAAAATACACTTACGCTCATAACGAAATCATTTATTTCCACTTCACATATGAATGTAGATACATAGAAACATCTAAATGTTTATCACATTAATTATGCAGAATCGAATTCTTAGGCTAAATACTCGCTACGCGGTTTGCAAATTAAAAGTATGCATCGTTAAAAAGTCGATAAGAGGATTCTGCCTAAAGATCACAGCTCATTAGAGCTACCCGGCGACCACTCCGCACCGCCTCGTCTTCTGTGGCTAGTATGCTTTATATGGACTTGTATAGGTATGCACTCACAACACTAACTTACGACCGAAGCGAACCGGTGACGCTACGGCATAGATGTAGGGAGCTTATGCCTATACAAGTCCATATAAAGAATACTAGCCGCAGAAGGCGAGTGCACTTGCGGTGCGGAGTGGATCCGGGTGGCACTAATGAGCTGAGGCCTTGAAAGTTTCATCCACGCGTTACAGATTTACGCAGGTTTCTATAGAATTTGGTCTATGCAACATAGCAGTGCAGACTATATATTACGTCTACCGTGTGACACATCTGAATGCCAATTCACTTTATTTTTTAAATAATAAAGCTCTTTACATATTATCTAAATTCCGTGGCACTTAAGCTAGTTATTTAAACTGTATTAAAAGAGCCAGTGCATTCCCAATGATATGGATACAATTTTGTCAACCAACTCATTTGAAACGAAAAAAAAAATTGCCCGCAAGTGCAAAAGTGCAACATTCAAAATGTACTGTGTTATTTTACTTCTGCTTGCATTTCACTTTGATCATTCCTAAATCTAAAATAAAATTGTAAATTCACAAAATTATAGTTATAGGTGGGTGAGTAACAACTGAATTTTTCACATTACTTAAGAACAAATAAATTTAAGAGAAAAAAATAGACACTTAAATCTGTACTATGAAACTCAACTATCATTCAAAACGTCTCAATATCTGCAATTATGTTCCTAACAAACCGACAGATCTTCGCTTTAAAATATATTTTCAGTATCTACACTTGCTTGCAAAACTCTACACACATTATTTATACCACAATGCCAGTTTTGAAAGCCAGTTAAGAACAATTTAATGATTAAGTAATAAAAGATTTAATAAGCAAGGTGCATTTTTTTGCAAGCAAGTTCATGTTTTTGACCTAGTCACGATATTTTTTACATGTTTATGTATTCATTCTTCCAGTGCCTGTAAGGTGCTTATTTTTTTTTTCAAATATCTTTTCTTCTATTTAAAAACGTTACGTCCAAAATTTATTTACAATTGTATAGTCATGAATTTTAATAATAAAATTATTTTTAATTGCACATTCATTGCGGGAGACTTTTACCATTATTTATTTCTTTGTCATATTCTAATTATAATATAATGTAAATGGCAAAGGTCTTCCTCTCATTTAATAAGTAGGTTTTTTAAGTGCATAATAACTATGAATTTCAATTATTATAATAGAAAAATAACATAAATGGTAACCTACATTATAAAATGTATAAAACAATTAAGAATCTCTAAAAAGAGCCAAAAATAATTGTAATAAAAATGAGTTGAACTTACAATAAGGTTGTCTTTCTCAAAAATTTTGTTGATTTAGAAAAAGAAAAGCTTTAATTTCCTTCTATTTACAGTTTAAATTAGGATACTAAAAACATTCCTATTCATACCCGAACTTAACGATACAGTAAATTCAGTCAAATTTTAATTAAATAATTTTATAAATCTCAAACAAATCTACAAAGACCAAAGTATTGTAATTTCAACTTCGAATATAATCAGTCGTTCACAACGATATTCAGCCGAAATAAAATTGAACAAATCACTTTTGTGTTTTATTTAAGTATTTGCCCTTGACTCCAGTGGTGATCATCTCAGTAGTAACAGGAATAGTGCTGTAACTATCGTGTTAAATACGCCTCCTGAAAAAGAACAGTTATATTTTGTCTATACTAATATTATAAAGAGGAAAGATTTGATTTTTTGTTTGTATGACGATTTGACTCAAAAACCACTTGACCGATTTCAAATTTCTTTCACCATTAGAAAGTTACACCTTTACTGAGTAACATAGGCTATTTATTTTCTGCTTTCATGCGGGCAAAGCCGCAGGCAGAAGCTAGTTTAAATATAATTTGTAATTTTTGTACCTAAGTAACGAGTAAGGTGGGGTAACTTTGGTCCTGGGGTATAATTTTGGCACAAGTTTATTAATCAATAGGAGCACGAGAAATTGTGTTTCTATTGGTGAATAAACTTGTGCCAAAGTTATAGATACCCCTGGGCTAAAGATACCCCAATTTACGGTACATATATTTGTTTAGGGCAATCTTGCAAATTTTGAAACAGTGTATCTTGGATGACAATGCATTAATGTAGTACCATAGAGCTGGTCTGAGGATGGAGTCGGATAGGGGTCATAAAAACTTCAGAGCGCAATAAAATATCCCATTATTTGAGCTCTTTGAAATTATTCTCAAAGTATGCATTCATTCAGGCATTTAATATCTAAACCATGCCCTGGATTAGCACATCCCTAGGAGTACTTATGTTCCCTTGGGATAATTTTCTACTATCAAACCGGCGATATCCTGGCAGCAGCTAGGTAAATAAAAACGTACCCTTCATATTCCTGGCTGCATTATACTTGGCAGCGTGTCCCATCACTATCTTGCCTTCTCTGCTGACAGCGGGCGTGCACACGGCGCCATTTGCACTGGATGGTGTGTAAGAGAGGACTGACCAGGCGTGCCATAGTTTAGACGTCGCGTTCCAAGCTCCGCCAGAAAAGTCGCGGGGAAGCTGAAACATAATATTTATGTTAATGTTATTAAATAAGCGATAGAGTTAGAGTCATGAACAGTCAGAATTTTTGACTCAAGGGCCTGTGCACACTACGCTTTTCAAACGCGCCGACGACGCTCGTTTTAGAAGCGCGTATCGACGGCGCGCTTTTACCTTATTAAAGGTTTACAGGCTGCTTTTGTCTCGCATGCGTATCTCCCGCACAATTTATAACGCAGTAAAGACAATACCTTTCAAATGTTGCAAACGGCGTGCTTAAAAAAATGTGGTGTGCACAGGCCCTTAGTTCAATAAAGTGGGATGTCCGATTTAAAAATCATATTGCTCCCATACATTAAACAAAATAAACTAAAAATGTTTATGCCAGCGCCATCTAGGGAGAGTATTTGACAGCACAGTAGGCATAATGACTGAGCGATTGACTGCTGCGCTGGGGTCGCGAATTCGATTCCCGCACGGAAAAAATATTTGTATGGCCTACAGATAAGTAGGTACTCCACTAAGAGGGTAAAAATAGGCTAAGACATTATTCTCTGACCTACCAAATGTGCATAAAAGAATTTCATGACAAACAGTCTAGCCTTTTCGGAGGAGATCGATAACAAACATTGATACCAGATTTTTATTTATTAGATAAAGACGCCCCATAAATATGGTTTAACATTAAATTGAAACTGTCTTGACATAGAATTTGATGTTTAACACGAATTCTGAATTAAAATATTGCTCCTATTTAAAATGTTAATATAAAATAGGTTAGACATCGAAGCCCCCGGGCAATAAATCGGTAATCGCAAAAATTTGTTTCACGATTACCGACCTATTGCCCGGGAGCGTCGACATGAAGTTTTTAGCTTTCTTTCTTACTTACTCGTATATTAATCTACTTTTGAAGGCATACCTGCTGATCACCAATAGTCCACGACAAGGTGGGAAGGGGGACACCCTCGGCACTGCAGTTAAGGGTCACCCGTCCAGATTCTTTGTCCACTGTAGTTACAGTGAATACTGCGTCAGTAGGTGGTACTGTAAAATAAAAAAGTGTTTTTTATAGGTAGGCTGACAGCAGGACGAAAATAAACATCTTTAAGGTGAGAGAAAAGGATAAGTACGAGTAGGAGAGGCGTAACTAATGGCGTATCTGCCGTATCAATGATACGGTTACCCCGTGCTACAGGGGCCTCATATCAGTGAGGTGATCGTCTTCGTGGAGTAAAGGGGCGACGGAGAAGTTTGGAAGGAGAAATGGAGGCCTTTACCCAACAGTGGGATACAATAAAGGCTAATAATTAAACAACTTACCCAATTTTTCAACAACAATATTCTCCCTTTGTATCCTAAAATAGGGTCTTTCGCCAGACACCTCGCAGGACATCGTGAAGTTATATCTTTGTGGTTGGTACAGTTCCAGGGTTGTGACACAGGTGCCTGTTTCTCGAGTGTCGTCTAATACAGCGCAGCTTGTAGACATCTTGTCTTCTACGCGCCTGTATACAACGTGAGTACTGGTGCCATCAGTCTGTGGAGAAAAAGAACATCAGTTATGAGAAAAAATAGTGTTGGCATTTAGTTGAACTGTAGGCATAATTATAATAAATCGCGTGGCGATTTTGCTCACTGTTGAGCACAGCCCTCGATTTACTTGGTTCAATTTCCACGGTCCTATGTTAGCCTTATCTAAGTCTTAGAATGCGCGGCAAATAAATTGAATCCATGCCATGGTTACGTGCAGCCCTTTATTTCGATTGAGACCCGAAAATCGGCTATAATCCTCATCACAAAAGTTGAACCATCATGGCGGTCGACCTTGAATGCGCAGTAACCCCATAGCAAATGGTTCAACTTATTTGCCGCGTATTATATCCGCGATTGCGATAATGTCATCGTCGTAGATATTTATTACTTGTATTTTAAGTGGCTCGGGCAGCTCAGGTCTGCCCCTGCCCCGCTTATATGGAGCACCGCCATTTCTTAATGCAGGTGACCTCGACGGTGGTTTTAGTTAGTAATACTCTGATACTCCCTCTCGCTCCACTCAGAGCGGAAGGAGCCATTCGATGAACTCCCGATAGGTATATTGGCAAAACTTCTGATAAGTAAAGCAGACACTGAATCTGAAATCGTTAGGCTTCTAAATCCAGCTTGCAAAAATCCTAAAATAAACGGACATTCACAGTCGCATCAAGATATTTCTAGCAGCCTGATACCAGCGTAAATATTCACGGAGATTATCCCTGAATACCACGAAACAGTTTTAATCCTCTGTAATTGAAAAACATGTAACAAAGGCGAGTACTGCCAAATTTAGACCACTCAGTAGCAGGATGTTTGGTGGCTGACCTTTTGTAAACAAAAATTTAATCATTTTGATCCGTTTAGGGCCGGAAGGATGAGATAATACGCTACCTGTGACTACGTAGGTTTATTACTTTGTTAATTCGGTTTGTTGTCACATTTTTAATGAATATGTAACATCTACCTGCCTCATTGATTACGATCTCATTTAACGTGTGGTGGCCCTCTCTTCGGTTTTCGAGTTCGTTTTTTTAATCGATAAAATAATATATCTGTAGGATTAGGAATAGTTTAATGTTTGTCATTAACAAGAAAAGGCTTTTGGCTTCCGAACTAAGGTCTAAACAAATGTTTTGAGTACATTTCTACTCACCTCAGGCCTATAAATCAGGAACTGCTGGTTGTTATGATACAGTCTCACTGACTGCAAATAGTCGTCCGCGGGTATCGCCCAGGAGCAATTGATCTCCCATCCTAGATCTTGCTTCCATACGTTAGTTAAGTTCACTTTGATCGCACGAACGCTGGCTGAAAAATGAAGAAGATAAAATTTTTAAACAAAGAATCAAATTGAAATCAATCTAGATTTGAATTTGGAATCTTTGTAGAAAATAATCATTTTTGGAAGGAACTACAAATTCTCACACAAACATCAATGTTCAAAAATCTATTCGGTTTTTACGGTGTGCTTCGAAAGATAGCGGCATCACTGCTGAACAGTCTCCGTGGTGGCCCCAACAGCATTCTACGTGTGTTGGCCGGTAGGCCAGATAGCCCGCGTATGAGGACACTATTGTAACACGAACACTGTCGCAATTTATAATTATGTACTAACATAGGATAAGAATATTGTTACTATCCTAATAGATCTGTGTTATCTGTTTATGAAATAAATAAATATTAAGGCCTTTTTTACTACTGAAAAATTAACTAAAAATACACAAAGCTAAATTCGATAAAAGGATCGTTGAAAGGATCTTGAATTCATTGAAGACTTCAGAAAAACTACGGGTTTCAAAGGCACGGTTGGCGCAGTGTTTGAGCGATTGGCTGCTCTACTGCTTGTCGGGGTTCGTTTCCTGTGCGTCACCAATATTTGTATGGCCTACACACAAATACACACTCCGCACATACATACTCCGTGTCTGGGTGTCTTACCCAGACACGGAGTATGTATGTGAGTTTACATTTTTGTGAACCACCCACAATATAGGAGTAATTTCTAGTGTGAGACATCTTTTGAAAAAAGTAAATTAAAAAATAGTGCTCTTGGAACTTGGGCGTGTCACACACACAAACACACAGAATACAATCACACTAATTTTATATTCGTATAGGTTTGCGAGTGTGTGTGCTTGTTTGATATTTCTTCACGCTCGAACGTATCCGTGTGTCCTAGAATGGCATTTACGATACTTTTTATGCCTGCAGAGCTATCCTTTAGTAAAATCGATTTATCATCTTTAAATTATGAATAGCTCGCTTGTCGTAAATCAAAATGTATCGGGACAATCGATAAATACAACATCTTAAGGCGCCTTCACATTAGCCGCAAGATGTCGCGCAACAGCAGCGCTGCCACCGTGCTGCCACCATTGCTTTTATTATTTATATGGAATATTTGAAATCAGAAATCAGAAGCGTTTATTTCAAATAGACCAATTACAGGCACTTTTGAATTGTCAAAATGTCGGTCAGTCCAAAAACAAAAGTGAAGCTAAATTGCACGTTCCAAAGCGTAGATCTCTATGGAGAAGAACGTGCAAGAAACTCCATGGACACTCTTTTAAATCATATTATTAGTTACATAATTCTATGTTACATATTTCATGTCGCTTCCATTATGTGAGCACAATGTAGATAAATAATCAAAGAAAATACTAAATGCAAAAATTTAAACAGAAATTGAAATAAGCCACTGGCAGCTAAGAGATGACCAGTCTCTACTGACGGCGCCCGTTCACGAGCATGACGCGTGCACCAGCCCCACTCAGCTCAACCATAATGAAGGGAACCCAGTGACCCAATTACACGTGCCACCATCAGCGAGACATTTGAGTGAACATGACAAACTCTCAACTGCCATACTCGTAAATTCAAATATGTTTGTTATTCCATAGCGGTAATGTAGCTGTTGCGCGACACTTTGCGGCTAATGTGAAGGCACCCTAGAAAATAAGAGAAGCTTAGATTAAATACCTATATATGTAGCCACCGCGTGGCCGCACATGAGACATGAGACAGCACTATCAAACTTTATTGAGGTTATTACGTAAACTTTTCATTAAATATGACCACTAAAAATTTAACTAGTCTATTTCTCGTACTTACACTAAAAGTATTACTTTAATTGTCGAAATGATTGTAAAAACATAAAAATCGACTCATGTCGACCTCTCAATGACAGTGACAAGCCTTAGTGAGCCAAGCAAAAAACTGGCACGCCGAATGAGACAGAGAATTTTATGTTTTGTCTCAATTTTCTTACATAATCGTCCATATGCTTCTCACTTCCGCACTTCCCTACAGTCTCGTGGCTACATCTAGAAGTATATAATCTAAGAAGAAACGGCAGCGCGACTGCTGCGCTGCTGCCGCGCTACCATCGCGCGACACATCGCGACTAATTTGTAGTCACCCTTATCTGTATTGTATCTGCATTATTAGCAAGATGATTATAATTATCATATTATTGTTGCTCTCATCATCATCATTTCAGCCAAAACACGTCCACTGTTGGACATAGGCCTCCCCCAAGCGTCGCCACAATGGCCAGTCCTGTGCGTCTCGCATCCATCGGACTCCAGCGACCCTGACCAGGCCATCGGTTCACCTTGTGGGAGGCCTTCCAACGCTGCGTCTTCCGGTACGCGGCCGCCACTCCAGAACCCTTCGGCCCCAACGGCCATCTGTTCTGCGTGCAATGTGCCCAGCCCATTGCCACTTAATTTTGGCGATTCTACGTGCTATGTCGGCAACCCTGGTTCTCTTGCAGATATCTTCATTCCTGGTTCGTTCGTTCCTGTTTCGTTTTTTCGTTGCTCTAACCAATGTCAAATCACTGCTGCCATTATAGGTGGCACCATCAGGTATGAGTCCTATCTAATACTATTCCAAAGTAGACACCTAGGTACTTATACCAAGTAGATTGTTGACATAGGCTGTTGAAAGATTCATCGTTTTAGTACTCGTACTACTTGAAATTCAATAAGCTAGCAAGAATAGTTTGTAAAGACAGTTATTGTTTTTTAAAAGAGTATTGAATGAGCCTACAAAAAAAACTCATTTTCGGCTACTTGGCAAAACATAGGCCTTTCTACGACGGGTGGAAAAAGTCAAATTGAAAATCTAAAGGTATTCACGAATGAACATTTATTTTCTTTTAAAAACGTTTCACCTTTTTCAACCTTTCTATGAAGTTGCAAACACGTAAATTATTCCATATTCCCGACTAAATTAAACAATTAATCAGCTTAATACATGGCCTACCATTTTAAAGTGTAAAGTCACGCAGCCTAGCCATTTGAATGCACGATCAAACACATGATAATAAAGTTAGGTACTGTGACTAAATTCAGTTCGTGAATCAAATAAAATATTTCACTTTGTTAGGATCTCTACGAAACATTCATTTGAGCAGAAATGTGAAGGGCTCGTTTAATATTGATACTTTGAAATTCTTTTGTGATACCTATATTCCTTGTAACTAGTGTTGCCAGGTGACCCGATTTGCGAGAGAAGTCTCGATTGACTCTTGATTGGGACGCCAAAGGTCTCGATTTTTCAGTAACCTCCTTAGTCTGTTAGATTGCTAATTTTGATTGGTAAAAAGTCGTCATTTACTTTTTTTATTATTCGTAGGCTTGCGTTTGACCACTATCTCACCTGATGGTAAGCGATGATGTGGCCGACGAAGGAGCACGTATGCCTAGAAGTAACCTATTCACTCTTGACTTGCTCTTGTCCGTGTTTCCTGATAGCTACAACTTAGGGAAAGTTGTAGCTATCAGGAAACACTGACTCCGGCAGGGAATTCCACTCTCTAGCTGTACGCACAATAAATGTGTTCCCAAAACGCTTCGTACGTATGGGTGGGATGTCCACCATGTACCGGTTGCGCGTCGCCGTACGTCGTGTGGTCCGATGATGGAATAGACTTTCCGGAATTAAATTTTGCAATTACAATGCAGTGTGCATTGAAATGTAACCGATAGAATACCGACAGGCTAGCAACTCGGTGTCGGTGCCCAAGACTTTGCAGTTTCTACTCAACAAGTGGATCATTACCAATGATCTTCTTAGCTTGCTTCTCAATCGACTTAAGGCCTTTTTACATAGCATCCTAACCCATAATAGGATGCCAGCAGCAGGAGGTAGCTACATTCTATAAATCTGACAGCTGTCACACGCACCATCCTATACTGATTGTAGTGTAAGTACGCTATTGTTATTTTTTTGCTATTTTTCATCGCTTTAATCTATAAAACTTTTATGCTCATAAGTCTCGTATTTCTGAATGAATTTTAAAAAGAAATCTTAGCCTTTCAGAGGTGGTTGCCAAAATATTTAAATTTTGAGGAGACGGCGTCATTAGGTTTTGCTGCTTCTGGTACTCGACCGGCTTTTTTTGTGACAATTATAGTCGCTTTAAGCCTAATTAGGTCTCCCACAAGTTGGACCGTCGGACTTGACTGGCCTGTTGGTCTAGTGGTTAGTGGCCCTGACTGCTATGCCGGAGGTCGTGGGTTCGATTCCCACCCAGGACAAATGTTTGTATCATACAAACATTGAGCACGATCATTTGTTCTGTATCTGGGTGTTATTTATCTATAATATGTATGTATTAAGAAATATATATAAGTATGTTTATCAGCTGTCTGGTACCCATAACACAAGCTCTGCTTAGCTTGGCACTAGACGGTGTTGTGTGATAGTTGCGGAAATATTATTATATTATTAAATATTATTAATGACATGGTTGGATACCCACGAGGTATCCAACGGATACGAGACACACAGTACCGTTCATTATGGCGACAGTTGGGGGAGGCCTATGTCCAAGAGTGTTCGTCTTTCGGCTGAAATGGTGATAATGATGCTGATAGCCGCTGGCCACATTTGATAACTTAAATCCCGATGAGTTTTATCTTTGATTCCGAATTTTCGCTTACTGGACCTGGCAACACTACTCGTAACTCAAAGCCTATTCGCTGCCTCTGTAGCTGGTACAACATTTTTATCGGGTGACTTTGTCACTTTAGAAACCTAAAATTTTTAGCTTTGAGACTGTTTCCACATTCAGGAATTTTCAATTTCAGATTGAATCCAATTTTAAGAGCACATTTATGTGAAAGCAACGGAGCTTTAAAGCTCGTAAGTTTTCTGACACGTAAAAAGGCCTAGAGGTCGGATTAAGCGTTTTGCCTCGCCGGCCGAGGGGACGGAACTGGAACAGTTTGCCTGCTGCGGTCTTCCCGTCCGATTATAATTTAGGTGTCTTCAAGGCTAGAGTGAATAGGCTCTTAATAAACTAGTGCGCCTCACCATCAACGATTGCATCACTGCTTAACATCAGGTGGGATTGTAGTCAAGCACTGGTTTATATCAATAAAAAAGGTACCTACGATAGAAACAGCAATGCTACCACGAGCCCTTAACTCAGTCTATTTTATGACCTAAACTGAATTGTTAAAGGGATGGAGCTATATAAGGGTTTATAGCTTCATCCCCCTTTCTCACTCGAACGACTAGCATTATTATTGTTATTATTTTTTACTTCGTGGTAGGTCTCCAAAGGTGCTATTCTCTAAGAAAACAGCGCTGCCGCAACGACAAACATCCAAATAGGATACATTGAATTAACAATCCAATGTATAGGCACATTAGGTTGACAATCCAATGTATCTTATTTGGGTGTTCGTCGTTTTCTTAGCGAATAGCAGCTCTGGACGTTGTCTGAGAGGAAGGCTCAGCCCCGGCACTATAGGCAACGAAGGAACGGGGTAGGTTTTTAGTCAGTAAGAGTCTGACACTACTTCCCGCTCCGCCCAAGGGCGGGATTTGTCATTGGATGATTTTACCTACCATAAAAAAAAAAAAAAAAAAACCTCTGAACGTTGAACGTTGGAGATACCTCATTAGCTGCTTTATTGTACTTTTTCGGCTTTATTCTACCTTTACTAAAATTGCTAGTTCTACTTTTTGTTACAATATCTTCGATTGCTTGCTTATAATGGCATTGTTAAAGGTTTCGGAGTCCGTGCCAAAATTTCATATACCGTACCACGATATCCTCAAATATCGGTAGTTAAAACATGAGTTTAGTTAGTTAGTTAGCCCATTATGTACCACTGCTGGGCGAAGGCCTCCCTCTCCCTTTTTCACACACGACTGTCTTCGCCCATCGAGGGCCATTCCCTCCAGCAATTATCCAGCTCATCTTTCCACCTTCGCCTTGGTCTGCCGCGATGTCACCTTGCGTTTAATGGGACCCAATAAGTGGCCCTTTTAGCCTACAGCTCATCTGACATACAGCAAACATGAGTTTAATTTAAAAAAAAATAGAAATACTTGTTTTTTTTTAAAATAAATGTTGCTCTACACTAAGAATACGAATTACTCTAGTATCGTGGATGCATTCACAAACATTGAACCTCACACACACAAGACACCTACATAGACTCGGAACACCCCCACGTGTAGTCTACTTGCATGTCCATGCATGTATTTGTTTCATGCTTGAATCAAACCCGCGACATTAAACTCAGAAGCCAATCGCTTAACCACTGCTCCAAATCTGCCGACAAACTTGGGACAAGGTTGGACAAATGATGAATGACATGTTGAGATGCTGTCAATTACAATTATCAACATAATCGATCTGGCCCGTATAACTATTATGTACCTATTGTGCTCTTGAAAAGTACAATTTAACACCCCATTCTATGAGCGCCGTCCATCAACAGATTCTTGTTACGTTTTCGTTTTTATGAATTAAACAAATTATTTAAGATGAGGGGAGAATGTTTCTCATTAATTCCACTGTTGGTTCACTACATTCAATTGGGTGCTTGTACTTATTCATATCTAATGTTACACACGTCTACATTTCCGTCTAGTTTTTGGGATTTAAGAGGCCTATGCCATACAGTGTAGCTTTTTTAAAAATTGATGGTATATTTTTTAATGGCCTTAGTCTTTGACAGTTGTTACAGGTTTAAAACGGAAGATACGTTACGCGTTAACATCACAATCAGAAAACCAGGGACACGAAATTCATAAATCGCAAACCTATAGTCACTAATAGACAAGAGCTGGCGCTGTCGGGCGTGTGAAATAGCGTTAGCCGCCAAATGTGTGTGATCGTCGCGACCGGTGTGAAATCGTGCCTCAGACGCACAATTTCAGCGGTCCACGCGCTAGAGGTAAGTCACCTATCTTCCGCTGTTTTGATTTAAGTTAGGTACAGGTAGTCAAATACCTGAAAGTGTGACCATCATGTTCACGTGGACATGCCTATCCAAGGGGTATTGTGTTGTGGAGGTATGATAGGCAGTCGCTCCGTGTAAAGCACAGGTATTTAGCCGCAGCTGGTTAGACTGCAGGCCGACTAAGCGAGTTGGGAAAAAGGTTAAGGAAGTGATAAGCACTGCAGTAAATACCATCAACTAGGGAGTTACCTATTTGACTGCGAAACTTGATTTTCGATTTTTATTATATTGAACACGGTGTGTCGATAATTCAGTTGTACGATGTTTTATTCCATCGATGCTTTATTGGTGCGATGTAAGGTTTGTGCGAAAAATTCTGTTGCGAAAAATACTACAGAGATTGCTTGTTCGATAGTATGTCGGTTCAAAACTTATACTGTTCCGCGACATTTAATATTAACAATTTCTTTTATTTTAACTCTATTTTGAATTATAGACGTTAGTGTTCGATATAACAAAAATCGAATCATCAAGTTTAGAAGTCAAATATAGAACCCCTACTAGGTACCATCAGTTTAAAAACAAACCCCACAGAATCAGTTAGATACGAATCGAATCGTTTAAAAATACGTAATATCTAATTGAAACACACGACAGACACAAACAAAGGGAGACTATCCAAACGCTTAGTCTTAAGAGAGTCTTAATCAACTCAATTGAACGTTTGAGCACTGTGTAATGCGTAATGTACCATATTTGGGACATGGAATATGAGCCGCGTGGATGAGGAGGAACATTCAGCTTAGAATACTGACAGTTTTAAGGAGAAGATTTTGCTGGAAATATAGGGTTTAGTTACAAACGTTGTATAAAGGTAAATAGGTAATGATTAACGTCTATTTGTTGATTAATCATTTTTAACCATTTAATTATAGATTTTTTTTAAATCTTAATTAGCTTTGTCCGCTATATTGACTATGACGCTACATCATAGCCAATTTTTACATATTTAGTATGCACATACACTTTATATAAAATTGTTATTATTATTGTAACTATGGTTCAATAAATTTATTGTTGCCTCGTCTGACGTAGGTTTCGCTAGAAGACTGCAGATACCAATTTCTAACAAATTTAAATTGCTAAACCAATTTCTCCTGAGGCGTTCGCCCCTTTCACACTCCACCAGAATATGATGTACATCCTCGATTACCCCGCAGTTTTCGCAGTTAGGCGAAGATGTGATGCCCATAAGGAACGTAAACTTTCTTGATGGAATGTGACCAGAGCGAAGCCTTGTAGCAGTAACAATTTTTTTTAATTATAGTTCTAAACGAGTAGCTGTCACCCGCGGTTTCACTTGCGTCTTTGGATACTGCTCCACTCCCGTGGGTTGTAGCGTGATTTTAGAATAGATAATACTAGATAAATAAGATACTAGAGTAGTATAGATTTTATGGGACGTTGATATTAAATCCGTGAGACTGGATTACAGTTTTGTTTGAGTGTGGTGTAAAAATTAAAATTGTTAAGATGTTAAAAGATATGTTGAGTTTTAAATAAAGCCAAAGGAACGAAAAATCTAGGTACAATTTAATAACGGAGAGTAAAAATAAATACCTCTGCTATTCAATACTCAGATTAGCCAATTTCCACATCTCATTCAAGCAAGGTTTCTTTCATTCAGACAAAAGTCAAGACATCAAAATCAGCGTCATCGGACCAAAACTTGTAACATTATGGATAAAAGAACTAGTCACTTAGAAAAAAGGAAGCGTCTAATGAGCGGAGGGCCACTTTCTTTTAACAAAACGAACTTCGACGACCTAAAAAAAAGTCTTCGACGACGAAAAAGGGATTTTATTTCCCGTCCTTATTTAGTTAAATACCCTCTATTTATCCTTCCATCAGTATTTATTAAGGTTCGCCATAAAGCGGACATTATGTCTCATTGGCTGGTATGATATTAAATAATTGATTTTAATTGGCGTTTATTAAACATGTGCGTGTGACGCCATGCAATGGGAAAAAAATGTGCTTTAGTAATGCATACTTTTTGTAGGGTTAGGTATATAACTCTCTACTCTTGGTGTTTATTTATTTCCTTTATTTCTTGTATCACATATTTTTAACATGTTTAAATATAAAAAAAAAACATTTAAAAATATAAAAAGTAATGTCCCACCGGTATCGGGAAAAAGGTCCAAGCCACCGGCGGTCAGGGCTCCAGAGAAAGGAACCTCCTAACTATACGAGCCGTATCCAGTTTATTTATTTATTTATTATTTTTTCAAAATATGTATTTTCATTATTAAAAATAAAAGTATGATTCTAAATTTAAATTAGAAGATAACATTGCTTTATTGCTTCTAAAAATTCAATTGAATTTTATATGTGTGATATTATATTGAATAATTCTTAACATTGTATTTACCAATTCTTAACATTATATAGGTACCTTACTACCTTCTGTCAGCGGCTTTGCACGCGTGAAAGTCGGTTTACCCCCTTAAGGGTGGAGTTTTGTAATATCCGTCCTTAGCGGAGGTCTACACCCTGCAAGGAACCTACTTGCCTTTTAGGTACAAATCTACCTATTTGATAGTAGTTAACATTTTCCTTATCGTTAACATGGTATGGTTTATATAAATTAATTTTGTTTTATATTTAATTTTAACTCTTTAAAATATTTACGTTGCAAACAGCAGAATATTTTGGATGTCATATTATGTGTTATTATAATTATTAATATATTTACAAGGAAATCCTGTGATGTAATATAATAATGTAATATCACAGGATTTCCTTGTAAATGTATTTGACATGAAAATAAAAATTAAAAGTTAATATACTAGAATAAATCTAAACACCATCCATTTTTATTAAAAATTAAGCCATAACGTTATTTTAATTAATTTTAACTGTGAAGTTTGCCCAAAAAAAAAAATACAATAAATAAAATTTTATTATATCCGGCTCAAACGGCTGAATAGATTTGGATGAAATTTTGTACACGAGTAGACTTTGTCCTAGAATAAGACGTAGGATACTTTTTCTTCCGGAAACAAATATGTTTCCTTGGGATTATTTTCTACTCTTAAATGTCGTGTAAGAATTACCATTGGCAAAATTTAGTTTTAAATAATCCATAATGATATTTGTTGAAATATGTATTTAATTTTCAAATCTATCAAATCAATATTTGATTTCTTCGGCCACATTGCCAGAAAGAGAGGTAATAACCTGAAAAAGTTGCTACTGACAGGAAAAGTAGACGGGAAAAGACCCAGGGCTAGTGGTGCTATTCCCTAAGAAAACGCAGCGGTGCAGCAACGACGAACGCTCAAATAGGATACATTGTATTGTCAACCTAATACCTGACAAAGGCGAGGAATGGAAAGGTAGGTTTTTAGTCAGTAAAAGTCTGACACTGTTTCCCGCCCCACCCAAGGGCGGGATTCGTCATTGGATGATTTTACCTACCACAAAAAAAAAAAAACCTAATATACCTAAACATTGGATTGTTAATTCAATGTATCCTATTTGGATGTTCGACGTTGCGGTAGCGCTGCGTTTTCTTAGAGAATAGCATCACAGGAGTCCAATACGTTGGTCATAGTAAATTCGTGTTACATTGGAGAACACAGTACTTATGTAACGCCATCCACATCGCAGAAGATAGGACAACATGGCGAAAGCGTCCACGAGAAAGGTATTCGTCGAGATCACGACCCTCAGCATTGAGAACAAACGTCGCAAGGAGGAGGAGGGATTTATTTTTGTTTTGTCCTGTATTCTTTTATAATGAGACGTCATTGAACGGCTAGAGAATGTTAGTCATGCAACGCTTTTATACTACTCATAGGCCGTATTTACGGAGACGCGACGCGTTGGGCGGTCGTCGTACATTGCCATATGTTTGTTATCGCGTGTGCGATGATGCGGCCCGCTGCTGCAATGTATGACGTACGCCCAACGCGCCGCGCAACGCACCACGTCTCTGTAAGCACGGCCTTAGAACGGTCTAGTTCAATCAGCTTATATTAAGGCGCGGTCGTAACGAACTCGAGTTTAAATTATTTCGTTGGAGATATCATACATCAAATTAAACTGACATGGCGTGTGTATGTGTGTATATGTGTATGTTTGTTTCACGCTCAAACGTTTGAACAGATTTGGATGAGATTTGGCACAGGGTAGGCCAGTTCCTGGAATAGCAAATAGGATACGATTTATTTCGGGATCATGTTCTATTGGGACAATTTTTTACTTTCACTATTATTATCTTCTCTATACAACTTTATTTTAAGTATATGCGAAATCTGAATATAGCTTGTTCAGAATCAGTAACTGAATCGATTCCAATAATTTTTACACCATGTTATATTTTTTCCAAAAATATTTAAAGAAGGTTACAAGTTGGACACCACAGACACTACGTGCAACACAGGTCACGGCAGGTTATAGCGGGCATTAGCCACCGCCGCCGTCGGGATTCCGATCCCGATTTCCGGCCACCGTAGGCGCGGGCTTGCGGACGGCGGACAATGGGTAGCTCGCTTTCCGTCCGTCCGGTAACAGACCGGTTCGAGCCCAAGTCATTTACGGCGCGCACTGTTCACGCGCGCCGCAGGGAGTTGTCAGCAAACTGTAGGGGCCTAGTAGGGTAGTAGTAAGCCTACTGCGGCCAAGGGTTAAGTGAAAATGAACCCCAGAAGGTAATGAATAGAATAGGGTAGGATTTTAGTCAGTAAGAGTCTGACACTATCTCCCGCCCCACCCAAGGGCGGGATTTGTCATTTGATGATTTTACCTACCATAAAAAAAACACACACCGTACAATACCATCAGCGACCACTAGACCAACATGGAAGCCAAAGACAGATTTGGTACTAGATATATTCTTAGTATTGAAAATAGTCAAACAGTTAACACTCGAAGTTGAAACCACTCTTCGACATAGATCAATAGTGCCCCAACTGGAAATATATAGAAAAGATTTATAGCAATCCAGTGACAGTTTTCTTAGCGTTATTTATTAAAACCATTCCCGGTAACCCTTTTCTGTTTTTATAGGAACTACGGCTTGGTGCTTAATCTTTCCACGTCAAGTTTTAATAATTGGCCGAGCAGGTGGTGTTATCGCACCGACATAGCTAGCTAAGTTAGCGATTTGAAATTGTTATCGGTTGGACATTCTGGCCCCATATCTAGTATGTTTATCAAAGGATCGATGACTGATCTTCTTTTTTGAGGTCGGAAATCTTCCGATAACTTCTCCCACTCTAGGGTGGAGCGCGAGGGCGTCCTCCTCCTCCTCTTCCTCGATTCGTTTTCCTTATTACTGAGGGTCGTGAAGTTCCCGCTAGATTAACTTCTTATTGATGGTGTCTCGCCACCTGTGACGGTTCTTGGCGTCATGAAGTGCGACGTTTAGTTGGGTGTCCAGTGTGGAGCGGACCTGATCTGCCCAGCTCTGCGCGAGGGCGTATTAGACTTTTATTGACTAAAAACAGACCTGTGTCCTTCAGTTGCCAGTACATTTTAGGACCACAGTCACTCTTTCAAGACCCAGCAGGTATCGGCTCTTCAGCTTTGCAGATGTCTCCTTGAGGCGCGCGTGAAACACATTACAGCTGGGGTTCCTATAAGGCAGGAGCACCAAAAGGGCAGGGGTGTTGCCAAAATTGTAATTGTAAATTGACGTATAAAAGTGTTTAAAAAAAAAAAACACTTTTATACGTCAATTTTTTTTTTCGTCAGTTTAACTAGATGAGGCCGGTGTTTCCTAGCTGACTACCCTGAGCAGAAACATCGAAACAAACTCAGGGGTCAAAGTCTCTTTTAAAGTCCATGTGATGGTTAAATAATATGAGAACCATGCAGATTAGTGAATGTCTACTTAGCTGCTATTTAGATACGAAGCCACATATCCGATATTTCACCAAGTTTTAGAATTTTATTTTGACCATGATTTTCATAGGAAAGTTATGGTTTTCCTATAGAATCATAGACATTTTTAACAGGACGCCGAACGGTTTTTAAGTTTTTGGTCCTTCACGTCAAAAAAACATTTTTTTTAAACATTGAATGATTGTCTTTGTTGTGTTTCATTGTCTTGTGATGTAATCTCACATCACAAGACACCCAGGCCTGGAACACCAATCAGTAGGTGATACAAATATTTTTTCCATGCTAATTGCTCAACCACTGCGCCACCGTGCCGTCTAAAATATGGGTAGTGGATAACTCTCTCATATTTTTTAATAGGAATGCTTTTTACTGGGTAATACATATGTTGTGCTTTTCTTTAGATCTAATTATTATTAGTTTCATTAGTCATTGCTACCGTCTTTTGTAATTATATGCGTTTCATAATAAATTATTTAGTTACAGAAATGCATATCATTTATTACTTTTTTTAAATAAATATAAACAGTAAGCAGTGATGCAATCGTTGACTTCATAAAGTAATAATAATATAAATTGCAATGCTTGTATAGTACGCGGCAAATAAGTTTAACCAAAATGGCTGTCGTTGCTATGGTTACGCGCGGCCCACCGCTCCGATTGAAACCCGAAAATCTGTTACTGCGCATCGAAGGTCGATCGCCATTCTGGTTCAACTTATATGCCGTGTATTTTAAAAGGCTGTAAAATCACAAGTAGGTACTAACATGATATAGCACCACAGCATTGTACACTTAGTTCGTAATAAAATAAAATATTGACTTTGACCAAACAAAAAAAAAAAATTGCAAAAATAATAACTCACCAAAAATCAAATAAAAAAAACACAATACGATCACTTTATATTCCATTTTGTCCGCTATCAAAAAAAACACTTCACTAAAACACAATGGCTTTTAAAAACCACTATAACCTCACGTAAAAGCGACTTATTGTTATAATACCACTAAAACATAATAGAACATAATTCGGGTGCGCATGACACGATAGTTTAGAGTGTACTGTGAAAGATGCGCATGCGCCCACTGTGACGCTACTCATGACATTGTTAATTCGACGAATACAGGAGCGGTCTTTGATTGGATAATACGTAAAAATGTTTTATATTGGTAGTATTTACGTACATCGTTTTTGGTAAATTGCTGCAAATGTTTTAATGGTTAAACTGGATTGAAATCAAGAGAATAATTTACTATCTATGTTTAATAAAGGAACTTTAAATAATTACAAGCACTGTCGGCGACGAGGGTCCCTTGCCGGCACCAGGGCGCAAGTAGTGGGCGGTGCCACCTAGCACATAAGATATTTTATATTATGTTTAAGTTTGAAAGTAGGATGTTTTACTTATTGTTTCATGTATGTGCGGGACAGCAAACTCTCACAGTAATAGTAATTGAGTGTTTTTAAATGTAAAGTAATAGTAAGACCGTAATAACGTAGGGTTTAAAATTCGTGATAGTTCCTTATTATAATAGTGCGTAAACAGATGGTATTTATGGGTTTCTAGAATTTTCAGTAACCGAAGGCCGGGCCCTGTAATTGCCTTTTACTATTATAGTTTTACGAGGCCGTTCAGAAATATTTTGTTATAAAGACCCTTTTTTGGGAAACGCCACGCGCTGTAATTACCTTTTTACTTTTATAGTTTTGCGGGGCCATTCAGAAATATTTTGTTGTAAAGACCCTTTTTTCGGTAACCCAACGCCGAGCGCTGTAATTACTTTACTATTATAATTTTATGTTGCCATTTGTTAATTTTGTTAATGTTTTACGGGAACATTCGAGAATATTTTGTTCACAGCTAGCCAAGTATAAAAGAGTCAACTTGACTCCCAGACAGTCAGTCGTAAACGTGCCACCGAAGAGGCAACATCTAATAGGAAAAGGCTTCTAGCCGAACCCTTAGGGACTTTATGTCGTAAACGTTGTCTTATTTCTTTGGTCTTCTGTCCTGAAGTCGTTGGCAAGTACTCCGTCGTCCACGAGCTATCGAAGATACGCATTCAGGGGTGCGTGGTGGCGTACGTGAACCAGCGGATCTGTCAGGCAGCGTACGTCAACATTGGGTTGAACTGTCCCAGGGCTCGGTAGCTTAGCAGGGTACGACCCGCTACCGCGTAACACCTCCTAACGGGGATCAGTCCGCCACAGTTTAATGGTCCTTCGAGCCGGATCCCT
Source organism: Leucania comma (assembly GCA_958295575.1). Lineage (NCBI taxonomy): Eukaryota > Metazoa > Arthropoda > Insecta > Lepidoptera > Noctuidae > Leucania > Leucania comma. Next base: position 4,991,826 of record OY282475.1, read on the forward strand.
GTAAGAAGACAGAAGAAGAAGCCAGAAGATCCAAGAAGATGCCCGTAACAAGATCGCAGAAGGATGCCCCCTTACGCCCAACGTCACGTCCTTCCGAGAAGGACGCGACAGAGGAAGCTTCCGGGTCAGAAGGAGTCACGTCTGCATCATCAGGAACTACGGGAACGGGATCATCAGGAACCCCGGAAACGGGATCATCGGGAACTACGGGAACAGCTTCTTCAGGGACGACGGGTACAGAAGACACTTCAGCGACAGAAGCTACAGTCACGACTGCGACCACAGCGGCGACCAGTACCGGTCAAAAGAAAGAAGACGCCGCACCGAAAAGGACGACCAAGAAGACCCCAGAAGATGATCCGGCCAAGGGTGTTGCTGGGTCTACCGCCACCTTGAAGCCGATGGGAGCCGGTCGTCGAGCTAGGTCCACGAAGACCACGAGTTCCTCAGCCAGAAGACGCGAGCTGGAAGCCAGGGAGGAACTGGCACGCCTGGAACTGGAACAAGCACGGGCAGCAGCGAAGCTGGCACGCGTCAGGTTGGAGATGGCGCAGTGTGAAGATGAGGACTCCGTGGATGAAGACCTGGAAGAAAGAACAGCACAGGTGCAGAACTGGATCCAGTCATCAGTACTGGAGGAAGAGAGCAACAAACAACCAGAGCTACGAGGTGAGCGCCCACCAGAAGAGCCACATGTGAAGCCTGAAGAGAACTCCTCAACGAGAGGTGCTACGATCGAGCTGCAAACGCTAACAAGTGCGTTGAAGGAAGCCCTTGCCACAAGAGGAGGGCCAGCTGAGCAGCCGAAGTACATCCACGAATTACCCTTCTTCGACGGCAATAGCAGCGAGTGGACGGCGTTCAAGGTTGTTTATGAAGATACGGCACCTATGTTCAACGATGTTCAAAATATGGCTCGACTTAGAAGAGCACTGAAGGGCAATGCAAGAGAAGCAATCAAGAGTCTGCTGTACTCCGAAGCTTCTCCGTTGGAAGTGATGCAAGCTCTAAGAAGAAGATATGGAAGACCTGATGCGCTGGTGCTGGCTGAATTGGAAAGGATCAAGACGCTGCCAAGAATAACAGAGAACCCAAGGGACATCTGCGTCTTCGCAAGCCAGATCAACAACAGCGTAGCAGCGATCAAGGGCCTGAAGAAGCCGCAATACCTACATTCACCCGAGATAGTGAAGCAAATTATTGAGAAGATGCCAACGATCCTCAAGTTTAGGTGGTACGACTTCACTGCAGCAACGGAAGAAGGCGAGTTCTCCGACTTAACGCTGGTGTCCAGATTTTTGAATACAGAAGCGGACAAATGTGGAGCCTTCGCGACTTCTGAAGAGAAGACATGGACCAAGAGGACTCATCGACAGGCGACGCATTCAACGAAGGAAAAGGAAGAGAACTTCAGGGAAAAGGAAGCAAGGATCAGCGAGAAGACTTGCCCCATGTGTGAGGGCGAACACCTCCTCCTGAATTGTCAGAAGTTCCAGAAGGCGTCGGTACAAGATCGGTGGGCATTGGTCAAGAAAAGTCGCGTCTGCTTCAAGTGTCTACAAGGAAAGCACCGCAAGGAGAACTGCAAGAAGCCGCCGTGTAAGGAATGCAAGAGGTGGCATCATCATCTGCTGCACGTGAACATGGAAGAGAAGACCTCAGAGGGAAACAAAGAAACACAACAAGAAGTAGCGAGTGTCATGGCATCGGTGAATGCAGCCAACAACGCAAGGGCGTACCTGAAGATAATACCAGTTGAAGTCTTCGGGTCGCATGGATCAAAAAGAATATTGGCTCTAATGGATGAAGGGTCAACAGTGTCACTACTGGACGAGAAGGTGGCACAGGAAATCGGCGCTCAAGGGAAAACAGAAGAACTGATAATAGAAACAGTTGGAGGTCAGCTTATCAAGAAGACGGACTCCCAGACATTGGACCTGGAGGTGAAGGGGCTTCGTCAAGGAAGAAAGAAGACCCTCAAGAGAGTTCGAACCGTAGACAACCTGAAGCTGACACCTCAGTTCTTGGACAAGAAGAGATTGAAAGACTGTCCACACTTAAAGAAGATCGCCGACTCCTTGTACTACGAAGGAGAGTCACCACAGCTGCTCATTGGTCAAGATAACTGGGAGCTCATCGTGACTCAAACATTAAGAAAAGGAAGACCAGGTCAACCGGTTGCTTCACGAACGGGACTTGGTTGGGTGCTGCATGGATTCGACATGGGAGCATCAAGACCAGTGCACTTCGCCGATAGGTGTCTTCACACCAGCACAGCAGAAGAGGAGATGCATCAAGCCATCAAAGAACACTTCGCCATAGAAGCGCTGGGCGTGCAGCCGAAAAGACCCTCGACAGATGCAGAAGGAAGAGCTCTGGCTATTCTCGAGAAGACCTGCAGAAGACTGGAAGATGGTCGTTTTGAAGCTGGACTGCTATGGAAACAAAAAGAAGAAGTCATGCCTGAGAGCCACACTTCAGCGAAGAATCGACTCTTCAACATTGAGAAGAAGATGGATAAGGATCCTCAGTTGAAGACGGAATACTGCAAGCAAATCCAGCACCTACTCGACAACCAGTATGCAGAAGAAGCACCTGCCAAGCTAGAAGAAAATAAGAAGACCTGGTACTTACCTCACTTCTCCGTGATTCATCCGCTCAAGAAGAAGATTCGGATCGTGTTCGATGCTGCAGCGAAGAGCAAAGGAAGAAGCCTCAATGACGCTCTGCTGCCAGGACCAGATCTGCTCCAATCGCTCTTCGGTGTGCTGCTGAGGTTCCGACAAGGGCCGTACGCAGTAGCAGCCGACATCAAAGAAATGTTTCTGCAAGTTCGCATCCGACCTGAAGATAGAGACAGTCTACGGTTCCTGTGGAGAGGTGATCGACGAGACGTGGCGCCGAAAGAATATCGGATGACTTCAGTGGTCTTCGGTGCAACATCATCTCCCTGCACAGCCATATATGTCAAGAATCGGAACGCAGCAGACTTCAAGGAGCAGTATCCAGAAGCAGTAAGGGCAGTAGAGCTGAACCACTACATGGATGACTACCTGCACAGCTTCCATACAGAAGAAGAATTTAGAAGAATAACGGCGCAGGTAGACTTCATACACAAGAAGGCGGGCTTCGAACTCAGGGGATGGGCATCAAATCAACCTGAGCTACTGCAAGGCACGAACAGCGAAGCAACGGAGAAGACAGAAGTGAACCTTGGCGAGAAAGAAGAGAAGACACTTGGACTGCGTTGGTTCACAGAAAGGGACTCCATCGGATTCAGGGCGAATCTTCGAAACACACCAGAAGAAATAGCAAGGGGCTTCAAGATTCCGACCAAGAGGGAAGTCACCAGCGCCGTCATGTCAACCTTCGATCCATTGGGGTTGGCATCACCATTTCTCGTCCAAGGCAAGAAGCTACTTCAAAGCATATGGAGAAGTGGCATCGGTTGGGATCAAGAAATAGAAGAAAGGGAATATGAGGCATGGAAGACTTACCTGGAAAAGATGAAGCTGCTCCAAGATCTTCAGATTCCGAGGTGTCTAGCGCCACATCGCACCGAGGGGGAGCTGCACACGTTTACGGACGCGAGTGAGACAGCGTATGCAGCCACCGTGTATTGGAGAACAGAAGATCAAGATGGCACATACCACGTAAGCTTGGTGGCGGCGAAAGTACGAGTGACGCCATTGAAGCCGGTATCCATACCCAGACTTGAGCTGCAGGCAGCCCTCCTAGGAAGCAGACTAGCACACTCAGTGGAAGAGGAAATGGATCTGAAGGTGCAGAAGAAGACCTTTTGGACAGACTCCAGCATAGTCCTTTCATGGATCAAGACGGACCCAAGAACTTTCAAAACCTTCGTAGCTCATCGCTTGGCAGAAATAGAAGATCTCACGAAACCACAGGAGTGGAGATGGGTACCTACGGCTCAGAATCCTGCAGACGATGCGACGCGCAACGTACCGGAAGATTTCGACTGCGATCACCGTTGGTTTACTGGACCTGACTTCTTGAAGAAAGAAGAAACGCACTGGCCTGCACCAAGAACTTTCAAGAAGGAAACCACCGGTGAAGAGAAGATAATAGACGTCGCGGCAGCAGCGAGCATAAGCCACCCATCACCTGATCCAGAGAGGTTCTCATCATGGAAGAGACTCTGGCGAGCTACAGCAAGAGTACTGCAGTTCATACGACGCTGCAAAAGGAAGGAGAAGGTCCACGTCAGCAAAGAAGACCCAACCTGGAAAACGACGCAAGGAAAGAAGGCGAAGATTAGCGAGAAGAACATTCGACCTTCGAAGAAACCTGAAACATGTTACATTCCATTAGACGCAGACCTACTAGAGCAAGCTGAAACTCTCCTGTTGAAAGGAAGCCAAGAGAGAAGCTTCAAAGAAGACATCAAGTGTCTACAGCAAGGAAAACCACTTGAGTACAGCAGCAAGTTGAAGAGGCTCGACGTAGTGTTGGAAGATGGACTCCTGCGCCTAAAGGGAAGGATCGACGCGATACAGGGTGTGTCAAGGGAATACAAACGACCCATCGTGCTCGACAGCAAGGACATAACGACAAGACTCATCATCGAAGATTTTCACCGTCGCTTCAATCACGGGAATCATGCGACAGTGATGAACGAGATAAGACAACGCTTCTGGGTATTGGGATTGAGGTCAGCAATCAAGGCAGTTCAGCATCAGTGTCAGTGGTGCAAAATGAAGAAGGCAAAACCGCAAGAACTACCGACGGGCAACTTACCAGCTGAGCGACTGATGCACGGAACATCTCCTTTTACGTGCACCGGCATAGATTACTTCGGCCCAATGACGATCACCGTGGCAAGAAGACACGAGAAGCGATGGGGAGCGCTTTTCACCTGCCTAACCACCAGGGCGGTGCACATTGAACTCGCTCCATCGCTCTCCACCGACTCCATGATCATGGCTCTACGGCGGTTCGCAGCAAGAAGGGGGATGCCGAAAACAATATACTCAGACAACGGAACAAACTTTGTCGGCGCCAGCAAAGAATTGAAGGAAGCGCTCGACGCCTTGAAGAAGGAAGACCTCATCTCAGAAGCAGAGAAGATCGGCGTGCAATGGAAATTCATCCCGCCTGGTGCACCTAACATGGGCGGTGCATGGGAGCGTCTGGTGCGATCCATCAAAACCGCACTAGACGCCACGCTCAAGGAACGACATCCTCGAGAGGAGGTACTCCACACCCTCCTCCTAGAGGCCGAGCACATAGTCAACTCTCGGCCTCTCACCCACATCTCCGAGAACCCTGAAGAAGAAGCGCTCACACCAAACCACTTCCTCATCGGGCGATCATGCGGCGCTACGAGAATCGGCAGCTTCGAAGATCATGTGCTCGTGGGCAGGGACACCTGGAAAGCTACGCAGCGACTTGCCGACCACTTTTGGCAACGTTGGCTACGTGAATACCTGCCCACCCTGCTGCCGAGGAAAACGACGCGAAGAACCAGCTCCTCGGACCTGCGAGTTGGCGACATCGTGCTCATCGTCGACCACAGCCTGCCGAGATGCACCTGGCCACGCGGCAGAATTCTGCAGGTGTATCCTGGACCAGACGGGCGGATCCGGATCGTCGACGTCGAGACAAGAGGCGGTGTGCTGCGACGGCCGAGCTCGCGGGTGGTGTTGTTGGTGCCGGGAGTATCGCCGAGGCTGGAGGATGGTGCGACGCACGAGGGGGAGACTGTCGGCGACGAGGGTCCCTTGCCGGCACCAGGGCGCAAGTAGTGGGCGGTGCCACCTAGCACATAAGATATTTTATATTATGTTTAAGTTTGAAAGTAGGATGTTTTACTTATTGTTTCATGTATGTGCGGGACAGCAAACTCTCACAGTAATAGTAATTGAGTGTTTTTAAATGTAAAGTAATAGTAAGACCGTAATAACGTAGGGTTTAAAATTCGTGATAGTTCCTTATTATAATAGTGCGTAAACAGATGGTATTTATGGGTTTCTAGAATTTTCAGTAACCGAAGGCCGGGCCCTGTAATTGCCTTTTACTATTATAGTTTTACGAGGCCGTTCAGAAATATTTTGTTATAAAGACCCTTTTTTGGGAAACGCCACGCGCTGTAATTACCTTTTTACTTTTATAGTTTTGCGGGGCCATTCAGAAATATTTTGTTGTAAAGACCCTTTTTTCGGTAACCCAACGCCGAGCGCTGTAATTACTTTACTATTATAATTTTATGTTGCCATTTGTTAATTTTGTTAATGTTTTACGGGAACATTCGAGAATATTTTGTTCACAGCTAGCCAAGTATAAAAGAGTCAACTTGACTCCCAGACAGTCAGTCGTAAACGTGCCACCGAAGAGGCAACATCTAATAGGAAAAGGCTTCTAGCCGAACCCTTAGGGACTTTATGTCGTAAACGTTGTCTTATTTCTTTGGTCTTCTGTCCTGAAGTCGTTGGCAAGTACTCCGTCGTCCACGAGCTATCGAAGATACGCATTCAGGGGTGCGTGGTGGCGTACGTGAACCAGCGGATCTGTCAGGCAGCGTACGTCAACATTGGGTTGAACTGTCCCAGGGCTCGGTAGCTTAGCAGGGTACGACCCGCTACCGCGTAACACCTCCTAACGGGGATCAGTCCGCCACAAGCACAGTGACATTGCGCGAGGAAAGAATTGGAATTTCCTGCCGGAGTCTGTGTTTCCTGATAGCTACAAATTAGGGGTCTTTAAGTCAAGAGTGAACAGGTTACTTCTGTGCTCCATCGTCGGCCACATCATTGCTTACCATCAGGTGAGATAGTGGTCAAGCGCGAGCTTAACCATAATAAAAAAAAAAATGTTTATTGTTAATTTCAATGATTTATTGTTAGATGTTGATAATAGTCTGCCTGAAAATCTAAACCCAGCTCAAACTCAATTCAAACTCGTTTATTTCAAATAGACCATTTACAGGCACTTTTGAATAGTCAAATTGTTGGTCAGTCAAAAAAAAAGTGAAGCTGAATTGCACGCTCCAAAGCGTAGATCTTTATGGAGAAGAACGTGCAACAAACTCGTACACGCGTACACGATTTTTGGCGTTTGGTAAGCGTTTTCTTTTTATAAAATACCGTGGTTTTGAAAGGTTTGAGGAATTAATGCAGTCAACCTCATTATCAGTGGCATTAAGGAAGCCGTAGCCGTTCATAGTTTCTTTTTGGCACTCAGGTTAATATCACCCTTTTTTGAAGTGGGAAAATCATTAAATAACTATTCCCACATTGAGTGGAGCGAGAGGGCGTGTCAGACTTTTACCGAGTAAAACTCACCTGTGCTCCTACACTTTTCCTTTGTGTTCTAGAGCCACGATAACTCTTTCTTCCCGTAGCCCCAGATCCCGTAGGCCAAGTTCGCATCGGACCTACTGGGTCCTATCCATTTTGTTGACATTCCTTTGAGACGTCGACTCGAGTTGCCATTGCTCGCCGTTTCTAAGCACTATCATTACCTTTGAAACTCTTTTCGGGACCCAAAATTCCCTAACATCTAGTGCTCTTACATTATTATGTAAAACATATTAAAACCTTACGTAAATGTCGTGTTCATACTCACGTGAATATCGTATTCATAAAGGAAAAAAAAGAACGATTTAATACCCGATTGTTTCTCGCTGTTAGAGGCGATGCTTTTAAAATAATAGCGGTAATAAGGGACGCCCACTAATTGAATGAACGCGCTGTAATCAACCGCTACTTGTACATGATTTTAGTTCTAATAGATTCCGTTCACGCTATTACAAAACGATTTTAGCTCATTGATTTTAATTGTGTAAGTTCATGCAGGATTGGTTGTTGGTCCTTTGGAGTAAAGGAATCAAAGGACTAACTTTCTACGAGCAACTTTGAATAAAAACTTATATTACCTCTTTTTAAAAGGCCTTAAGTGGCGGCTCTTAGTCCTTTATTGGAGATAATGTATATAATAATGTAGATATTAAAAGAAAAATCCCTGACACGCTTAGCGTTGTACATACACGTACTCTACCATATATTAATCAAAACTGCACTTGTAAGAAACACTAACAAAGGCTGACTTTTTGCCTAAGGCATTTTTTGCCAGCTGTTTTTACTGTATCTTACTCTATTTTACTGTAGTATAGTGAACTGAACTGTACTTTATTCTACTCTGCTCTACTGCAGTCTTACTGTAGAGTACTATATTCTACTCTGCTCTACTGCAGTCTTACTGCACTGTACTCTATTCTACTCTACTGCAGTCTTACTGTAGTCTACTGTACTGTACTCTATTCTATTCTACTCTACTCAATTGTAGTCTACTGTAATGTTCTCTATTATATTCTATTTTACTCTACTCCACTGTAGTCTACTGTACTGTACTCTTTTCTATGCTGATCTACTGAAGTCTACCTTTCTGTACTCTATTCTATTCTACTCTACTCCATTGTAGTCTACTGTAATGTTCTCTATTATATTCTATTTTACTCTACTCCACTGTAGTCTACTGCACTGTACTCTTTTCTATGCTGATCTACTGAAGTCTACCTTTCTGTACTCTATTCTATTCTACTCTACTCCATTGTAGTCTACTGTAATGTTCTCTATTATATTCTATTTTACTCTACTCCACTGTAGTCTACTGTACTGTACTCTTTTCTATGCTGATCTACTGAAGTCTACCTTTCTGTACTCTATTCTATTCTACTCTACTCCATTGTAGTCTACTGTAATGTTCTCTATTATATTCTATTTTACTCTACTCCACTGTAGTCTACTGCACTGTACTCTTTTCTATGCTGATCTACTGAAGTCTACCGTTATGTACTCTATTCTACTCTACTGCAGTCTTACTGTAGTCTACTGTACTGTAATCTATTCTATTCTACTCTACTCCATTGTAGTCTATTGTAAGGTACTCTATTCTATTCTATTTTACTCTACTCTACTGCAGTCTTACTGTACTGTACTCTATTCTGCTCTACCACAGTCCTATTTTACTGTACTTTATTCTATTCTACTCCACTGTACTCTACTGTACCGTACTCTATACTACTTTACTGCAGTCTTACTGTACTGTAGTCTATTCTATTCTACTCTACAGACTGTACTGTACTCTATTCTATTCTGCTCTACTGTAGTCTATTGCACTATACTCTATTCTACTCTACTGCAGTCTTACTGTACTGTACTCTATTTTATTCTTAACAAGACATTAATAAGTCACACAACATGTTATTGTGTCTCAGGGAGTATGAAGGTATTTAATTGGGATCAGTCGATCCACGTCAGTTAGAAAAGTTTTATGCGCTCGTGCTTTTCCGATACATAAACTAGAAATTCTTTCTTTGTTCTGACACTGAATATTTTTGCTACAATATAAAAACATCCTCTCAGTTCAATTGGATTAAGAGCTTATACACCGCATTCGACTGTAACTATAAAATATGCAGATTGCAGACGTACAACCATTTCGTTCTGAACTCAATATTCCCGGACAGATTTTCATTTGCTTCGTCCGGTATTAAAATTATAAAACAATATTTAAAATCCTCCGTGTCCGCGAACCGGTCCGGTTTGAACACGGGGATTAGTACAGATTGTCTGTACATAAATTAAACTAAAATTGCGGCAAGTAATGTTGGGATTCGTGCTTTGAAACTGAAATTCATTAAAGCGGTTTTGAGTGAGTAATCTTCCAATCGATTTAGACTTGACATGGATTAGTGTGAGCTATAGAAGATCTAATAGGTAAATTGTTTAGTTAGATTACTATACTAGGACTTTTCATACCCATTGTAATACCCAAAATCTAATCAAACGTTAGGTAGAACAATTTACATACAAATGAAATAGACTTTTGCATTATAATGTTATCCACATACAGACAACGCCGTAGACTGAATCGTCATTACAACACCAATTACGATTAAATTACTAACATAACATCACGCTAATTCTTACTGGTGCCGTTTTCAGACATCAGATCACATCTTGAGTAACGCCCTTAAGGCCCTAACTCCCGAGTAGTACTATAAAATCGTGACTTTCCGAAGCCTACTCCTCGGTAACAGCTAGGTTTACAAAAAAAATTTCAATATAGAGTCATGTACAATATTATCAACATGTGTTATTTTTTCGTAAGACTAATAGTTTGCAAAAAAAAAGATAAATTAACAACATGATATTTTTATCACGTTTGCCATATTCCTTTTAAACGGTTTTGATCTTTAGAAATATGTTAAGACAACAAAATTGCTGGTTAACTGTTCCTCAGAATGTACATAGCATATGTAAATCAATCAATATTTCACAAAAAAATGCATTTGAAGGTCAGCGGGGTTCTATCCGAGAGCAGCTATTAAAAGCGCGACATTCGTACTGCCCCTTACGCGTCAGGACGTGTATGTGTGCATTTAATTCCGGCCAGATGTTCAAGGGACTATACGCCTTAAAAAAGCATAGATTAATCTAAAGTTAGATATAAAAATCTCGTGTCACTATGTCTGTTAGCGACCTCCACCGAAACGACCTTGTTGCTTGTTTTTAAGAAGAAATTGACCGAATGACAAATTAATAGCAGACAACAAGATTTATGATGAAAGTAAAGACTTGTTGAAACATAATATCACAAACTCATATTAGATGAAGTGTGTGTACTTACACACCCTTCCACTCCGAACCCCTACTATATAAACATCACGCTTCACTACTAGTTTATTTTCTTTAATAATGTTAGTTTCTTGTTTTCCTTTTCTTTCTTAGTAGTGTAAGTAACAAAGCGTGTAAGAATCTTGTAGCGACATAATATATAACATTATTTTTAGTATATGCGAAACCTGAATGTGGTTTGTTCAGAATCAGTCACTGAATCGATTCCAATAATTTTTACACCATGCTATAATTTGTCTCAAAAATATTTAAAGAAGGTCACAAGTTCGACATCACTGACACTAAGTACAACACAGGTCACCGCAGGTCATTGCGGGCAAAACAACCCCTCAGTCGCCCTGAAGGCCCGGTGACCATGTGTTTATGTGAACAACCAGGTAGAAATAGAATTATGAAATTTTTTATAAAAATACTAGACACACAAATCTGTTTCGGGTTTCGCATATAACTACTAAAAATAAGGTTGTATATGGCGACACATAGGAACTAAAACAATTCGAAATCCTGCATCGCGCAATCAGAGTTTTCCGCGCGATTCGATCATATACAACAGCCAAAAATCGTCTATCGGACAATTGCGGGATTTTACTCTGTTTCGCTTACTCTAAAATCTGAATCTGAAATTTCTGTTCTTATATTTCTGGGGGTGAGCGTTGATAGCTGCGCTTCAGTTTCAAACTATTGCAGCTATCATCGTTATTTCGATACATTTTGATATGTATTTTTGGTTCTAAAATAATAATAATTTATTTCGGAATTTATTTCCAAAATAATAATAAAAATCTTCGTCTTCTTCTTCGTCCCAAACTATACTATGCTTCTTTCGTCCTAAAAAAATATTTCATAATATACTTCGAATTTTGTCTGCCTAAATACCAGATCACAAAAACCTACAGCTCAAACCAGAGCTTCATAACTCACAATACCAATAAAGCAATTGCAAAATGAAATAACGCAAACCAGCTTGAAAATTACCTCGAATCAGGCAGAACCATGAGAACTTCTTGTTAATCAATAAGTAATAAAACTTCTAAAGTATCCCCATGGTGTTTGAACAACATCACAAAGTTTAAATCGACCCCATGATTAAGTTCCGACATTCTTGAAAACTTCCTTTTTAAATAACTTGTAATTTGTCACTTTTTACGCTCCAACTTTTAGGCCTTTGCGGGAGTTTGTTTTTGAATTATCTTGCACGGATTATTTTATAGGTGGGTTATTTTCTTTTCGACTTGACGAAGAAGTCTCGTCGACATTAGGTGATTGCCCTGTCATACAGGTTGCCTTAGTTCAGAGGTTGAGATAAGAGAAATGAATTATTATTTTTAAACAGAGGTTCTCTTAATGATCCAGTGGTTAAAGCACCCGTCTCTAATGCTTATGTACTTTTTTATGTTTAGTCTAGGACTTTTATAAGTTTAGGGATTTGCACAATAGTGAAAATCAGGCAATTTAACTGCCTGAATCTGAAACAGTAACTTTCCAAACTACACATGTTGCTCTCGTTGCGTCAGGCGAAAAATTTGGCTGTGGCGCCTCTCTAGTCATTTCTCAATGAGGGCAGTAGTGGCGTACCCGGACATGGCCAGAGCTGAGAGTTTGTTCAAAAGAGTTACCCAGGATCGTATAGGGAAACTGAAAGAGTGTGATTTAGTCAGTAAAAGTCTGGTATTAGGCCCTCTTGCCTCACCTAGAACGGGAAGAGTTGTTTTATCCGCCCACAACGGGAAGAATTGTTACATTATAGCTTCGAAAGATAGGGTCGAAAAAATTAATTAGGGAAATACAAATCTATCTATTAATTATGATCGTATATAGTTTCCTTATATGTATTAGTTTAATTTTGTATGGTTATTTGTGTATTTTATCTATGGGCCTTAGTTGCCTGACAATAAAGGTTTATTATCATTATTATATTATATCTCTCTACCCAATGGTTATTATGCACGCCGATATATAACTAAACTAAAAATAAATCCATTGCCTACTTTCTTTGATAACACATAAAAAATACAGGTCGACACCTACTTCTTCAGGTAGGTATATATTAAAGAAATTTGTCAGCCGTGCAATCGGTTGGATCGAACGAAAATTTAAACGGGTAGGTTCCACGATGGGTCCGATAGTTAATCCAAGCTTAAGAAAGGCGGGAAAGAATTAAGGAAGCTATTAGTGGGGACACTCAAATATGCAATTTATCCTCATTAAAATAATGTCGACGGTAACATTAATCACTGTGCTCCATTAGTACGGAATTGCTTTGAACATTTTAATTTTAGCTACTTCAGTCTTTTGTTTTGTAAGTGATGTTCGTGGATAGAATTCTATGAGGCTTTTTAGGCCGTAGTTTTTTTTTTGGTTTACGATTGGAACATCTTTTTTAATGGAATAATTTGATTCTTAATCGTCGTTATTAATTTAATTAAGCATTTTTCAATAATGTTGGAGTCGTCGATTACCTATACTTAGATTGTAATTCGGGCTGTGTGCGTCGGTATTGCATAATTTCCGTGTCCTACACGCCACAACTTTGATAGAAGACAATATATTATATAATCTAATATTTATTAATAAACATAAATTTAAATATGCCTTTTTTATTTTCTGCTTACTTTTATTTTTGCCTTAAACCTTACATTTTTATATCAATATAGAGGCCTTTGTTTATTTTATAAACAGCAAAATTATAGTACGAGTAGTTTTCGTTGTATTATATTTATAGCCTGGCGCTGGAGGAAATCATCTAACGAGTTCTCTCGTTCTAGTGTGGAGCGAGAAGGTGTGTCAGACTTTTACTGAATAGAACCACGCCTATGTTCCTTCAGTTACCTTTTGCGTTCTAGGACCATGAGTATCCTTTTCATACCTTTTCCCATGGCCTTAGCGAGCATCGGAACTGCTGGGCCTAAAGGAGGCATGGAACACTACGCGCTGTCGATATCTCAGGCTCGGTCCTCTTAGGACGAGGTGACAGCGAGCAACCATTGCTCGTCGTCGGCAAGCCGGCGCCTACGGTGGCTGGACATCGCTGCGAATCCGGACGCCTAGAAATACATGAGACCGACGCTCACGTACATCACGCCTGATTTGTACGATGAACGACGTCGCGTGGCGTAGATTTAATGTGTCTCTACAAGTCTAGTTGCCATATAAAATGTATGGAGACTAACGCGCCCAGATCGGTATACGTGGCTCATATGTGCGCAATGTAGTTCTACCTTTACTCTTGCGGCCGTTTCCTTCTTTAAAATTACTTTATTTGCGCACTCAAAAGGTTAAGGATTAAATCATTTCCTTTTAAACGATAATCAGGGTTAATTAATCTCTCGTTGAGCTTAAGAAAAAATAAAGAGTCAGCTGTCAGTACTCAGTGTCACCATTTGTAAGACTCAACCAAACGGAAATAAGTTGTTACGATGTTGAAGATCTTCTTTAATAGGCAGCTCATTCTCAATTACCAATTTTAAGTTCAGTGTCCTACTTTCTGATATTTTTTAAAGACGAAATATCAGTAAAAATATATTTTTATTATAATAATCTGAACTAAAAAGATCAAAGTCAAAGACTACTGGAGCTATGGGTTGTGTGAAAGAGAACCCGAACCCCAGGGGTCCTGAAACTTTCGTTTCAGGACCCCTGGGGTTCGGTAAAGAAGGAACATAGGTTTTTTTATGGAAGGTAAAATCATACAATGACAAATCCCGCCATTGGGCGGAGCGGGAAGTAGTGTCAGACTCTTTCTGACTAAAAACCTACCCCGTTCCTTCGTAGCCTATCGTGCCGGGGCCGGGCATTCCTTTCGGAAGTTAACCCATGACCCCAGTAGGCTTCGACCCTGCCTGCCTGCAGTTAGCAGGCTGGGCCTCTTCGGTGTGCTGACAGCTCCTTGAGGCGCGCGGGAACAGAACGCGCCGTCGACGACTTGGGCTCGGTCCGGGCGGTTACCGGACGATCGGACAGCGTGCTGTCCATTGCACGCCGTGCGCAAGCCGGCGCCTACGGTGGAAGGAACATTGGTACGGTTATTTACAGTCAGTAAAAGCCGGATGCGCCGTTCTGCTCCATCTTGCGCCGACATCATTATATGACTTTAAAAAACAGCCCATCCTGAATTAATAACTTATAAAATATATCGGTGTACCACAACAAAATACTGGGTTTTGTAATAAAAAAAAAAAAAAAACAAAGAACACACTACATTTCCGATTTTCAAACATCGAACCCATTCCTTTCATTTCACCAACGGCTATTCTTATTCAACATATCGTCGCTTATATTACAACACCGCGAACATGCATATTTAAGAAGACAACAGCGCCAAAGTGTAATTTTTACTTAATTCATGAGGATATAACTATTTTGTGCATTTAATTATTTGTAGAACAGCTAATAAATGATCCATATGAAAAAATCCGATTTTTATTTATTGTTAATTATTAATAATTCAGTTTTTTTGTTTCTCCTGTAAAGTTAAGAAAAAGGCATATTCGCGGTGTTGTAATATAAGCGACGATATGGGAATGTGTGTAAAATATATAAAAAAAAAACTCAATAGCATAGAGATGAGGCCGTATCTATATGAGTTCGTCGTAATCCCTGCTGTTGCGTTCGTTAGGGTTAATGAACGTAGATTTACATAAATGTTTTTAAGCCCCCCGACTTTTGGATGACCTTATCCCGAAAAAGATGTAATATTACTTCTATGATAGGGTATTAAACGTATTTTTGAAAATCTCAGTATTGTCTCAATTCGATCTTAAGGGGGTTAAAAAAAAACAAAAAAATATACAATAGAGAATTAATAGCAAATACTTGTATGCCATATCATCATCATCATCTTCAGCCTTTTAATGTTTCCACTGCTGGGTCACAGGCCTTCTCTCTAGGAGAAGGGAATGGGCCGTAATCCACTACGCTGGTCCAGTGCGGGTTGGTGGATGTCAAATGTCTTCGAATTTTTGGTTTCCTCACAGTTTTGAGAGCAGTGGTGATGAAATAAATTACACAAAGTAATGAGCCTGGCTGGGTTTGAACCCGCGACCTACAACTCGTATGTCGGGGCCGTTACCACTTGACCACTGCTGCTCTCATATCTCGTATGCCATAGAATACGTTTACATTCATTCTCTATTTTCGCATGTAATTTGACGAATTGAATACGCAGGACGCCATGTTACTCTGTGGTCATGACGTCAGTTGGTCATGTAAACAATTAATGTGCTAATTATAAAAATTAAAGTAACCTTTAGATGTCAGTTCAGTTTGAAAGTTGACACTTTTTAATTTAAATGACCCTATGACGTAATATCATGGTAGTTACCTACTGTTTCGCTTCATAAAAAGAGATTACAAAATGATTTGATTTAAAATGAATTTTGTAATTTTATGGAATAAAGATTTACGGATTGTCTTTTACATAAGCTAAATTACCTTAATTGTATTCTTTTAGATTTTTTCATTCAGTAAAATTACTTATTAAATGGTCAACATGATTGAAGATGGGTCAAAATATTGAGAAAGAAAATAAAGTTTCTGTTGAGAAGCTGCCAGCAATGAAAGATAATGAAGTAATTAATGGCATTTTTCTCATGTCACAATTCTTAATATTCGTATTTTTCTTTAAACAACGAATACCACTAAATAGAAATCTTTTTCTGAACACGACATAAAAATTGGTTATTAAATAAAGCAGCTATTAGCTTTTCAAATTTTTATATGAGGAAGAGTAGAAGAGTGATCATGGGAACAGCTGTTTGAGTGTAAAGGAGGCTCTATCATACATACAAATTTCCGCCTTTATAATAATAATAATGGAATACAAAACTTTACCTTTCAGATTTTTTCTCATTCTTCCACCTCGCATAAAGGAACAACAAACATTTTGACAAAAAAAAAAAACAACATGATACAGGACTATCATACGACTATGTGTAACAAAAGGAATGGAGCTTCCCTTTCAAACAAAAAACACAAAGGGAATCTATCTATAGTACAGACCAAGATATTCAGTCAACCCTTACATTTCATAGAAACTTCAATTTCCATCGAAAGCTAGGCAAAAGGTAAAATAGATTTCTTATGCTTGAGAGTCTAAGGAAATCCGACGACGATTGAAAAATCTTCGTGAAACGTATGTTGAAAAACGTTGAGCTAAAGTTGTGCTAGATGAGTAGTTGAGTGGGTACTTGACGTATATTTTTTGAAGTAACTGAAAAAAGAAGATAGACGTTTTAGTGACGCTTTATGAAATGGAAACGACTTCAGATTCAGATTACGTTCTTATATATTTTTTATTTGAGTTTTTTTTTATTCATACAACATTATTTTTAGTATAATATGTGAAACCTGAATATAGTTGGTTCAGAATCAGAATATTTTTTGCACTGTTAAATTTTTTCCCATAAATATTTAAAAAAGGTCACACGGTGGACCACCGACACTAAGTAAAACACAGGTCATAGCAAGTTATAGCGGGCATTAAGCGCCAGCGCACAGCAGGGTGCGACAGCAAAACAACCCCTCAGTCGCCCGGATGGCCCCGTGACCATGTATTTGTGAGGAGAACCAGGTAACAAAACAAGCTCATAACTTTGTGATTTTTTGTGATACGGTTTTGAAATTGCACAAAAGCACATAGATTTTTTACATAAAAATACTAGACTCGTGTTTCAGGTTTCGTATATACTAAAAATAAGTATATATATACTGACTGCAATCCCACCTGGTGGTAAGCAGTGATGAAATCGTTGATGGTACGCGCACTAGTTTATAAAATACAAAACTGCTATGCGAAGTCGCATCGCAAAAATCAGCAACCTACGAAATAGCAATTCGCATCGCTGTTTCTTGCGATGCAGCGTTGTATCACATCACATCGCAGATTTGTGTGGGAGCCCTATAAAATGATACATCGTCACTACCACCGCTCTAAAACATTAGACTATAAAATCGACATTACCACATCTAGTTCTGCAATGCTTAAATAGAAAATTCCTATAGGAGATTAGCTGCAGAGCCATAGGTCTCCCAGGGCTTTGAAGTCCTAATAAGTTTCCATCGTCCATTCTCTTTCACGTTGGGAGCTAAAAGGTGCCTACTTCGATAATAATGAGCACTTTGATGTAGGAAATGTGGAGTTCTGATAAATTTTCTTTCTCTATGAGACCGAGCTATTTGTGATGTACTCGCTTCTGCCAGCGGTTTCGGCCACGTAAAACTAGAAAATTATCTCTAAGTTTTTACAGAACTTAAAGTTCATCCGTACAACCTAAGGCCGTGTTTACGGAGAAACGGCGCGTTGGGCGTTTCGTCGTATATTGCAGCAGCGGGCCGCGTCATCGCTCGCGCAAACACAAACATATGGCAAAGTACGACGGACCATCCGACGCGCCGCGTCTCCGTAATCGAGCACTCAGGATAACAAAAAGTGGTCTTATCGCTATCAGCGATAAGACTGTCGTTGTATAAATAGATTTAAGTTTGTGTAAAAGTTTTGTTACTACATTTTTTGGTGTAAAGTTTATTCTACTCTATACTCCTGGAATAAAATGTATCCTATATCCTATTTCATGGCCTACCCGTATGTCAGATTTCATCCAAATTCCTTCAGCAGTTTCAGTGTTAAGGAGTAACAAATATACACACACATTCACAAACTTTGACCTACCTTTAGTGGGATTTCAATTTAGATATGAGAGAGATAATTTTGTATTGTATTATATTTAGTTATTTGAAGACTAATAACTATTTGACACATAAAAAAAGCAGAGAAGAATAGCAGGTAGAGTAGTAGTGGCCAAGTGGTAAAGGCCCCGACTTACGAGTTGTAGGTCGCGGTTTCGTACCCAGCCAGGTGCATTGCATTGTGTAATTTATTTCATCACCACTGCTCTCAAAATGGTGCAGGAAAACATCGTAAGGAAACCGGCATACCCTAGAAAAAAAATTCGAAGACATGTGATATCCACCAACGCGCACTACTGTAGGGGTCCAGCAGGGCCGAAGCCTACTGGGGCCAAAGGTTATGTGAGACTGTCACCAAAGGCCCCAGGATAAAGGCAAGGAATGGAAAGGTAGGTTTTTTAGTCAGTAAAAGTCTGACACTGTTTCCCGCCCCGCCCAAGGGCGGGATTCGTCATTGGATGATTTTTACCTACCACAAAAAAAAAAAAAAAAAAAAAACCAACGCGCACTGGGCCCGCGCCCCTGGGCCCATTCCCTCTCTTAGCGAGGAGGCCTGTGTACACAAATACACAATTATTTAAAACTATATATACTTCAGTGTCTACTACTAATTAAAAAATGGAGTCATAAAACTCCTCTGCATCGCTGTCGACTGGAAGTGTGCCCAAATGGCTGGCAGCATTGCCACGTTGTAGGGCAATGCTTAATCTCCGATCGCATTTTGTTTAGATTTAAAAAGATTTTCTGCCTGAATAGTGGGGCTTCAGAAGGATTAGCTACTAGGTAGGTAACTAAAACTAAACGAACCAGCCCCAAAATAATAAATTATTTATTACTGGTACTTACTAATCCTTATTAAGAAATAGGCACTGATTGTTATTATATAAATTCCTCCTTAGTCGTTCACTCTTGACAGAGTGGTCGTGGTTGACGATGTTGCGTTTTCGTTGGCGAGTGAGGCTCCCGCGATGCGTCTCCACTTTTCCCGGCTAACGGCGTCTCGGGAACACTGGACTATGGAAGTCTGTGTTGCAGCTCTGATGAGGTCTGTCCAACGCGTAGGTGAGCGCCCGCGTGACCGCTTCCCTTCCACTTGTCCCTGGACAACGAGTCGCTCCATGGAATCTTCGTTGCGAACAATGTGACCAAAATATTTAAGGATTCGTACTTGCACAGTCGACGATAATCTCTGTTTGATTTTTAACTCCTCCAGGATCGAGACGTTAGTCCTCCGCGCTGTCCAAGGGATCCGCAGCAGTCGCCGCCAGCACCACATCTCGAGTGCATCGATTTTGCGTCGGTCTTTGAGGCGAACCGTCCACGTTTCTGCGCCATAAAGGAATATTGGGAAGACCAAGCTTCTCATGAGGCGGACTTTCGTAGCTTTAGTGATGTTACGGTTGCACCAGATCCTTTTCAGCCTGTCAACAGCAGATCGTGTGATAGCACATCTCCTTCGAATCTCATCTTCACATCCTCCAGTGTTGGATTATATAAATTAAGGACACGTAAATAATAATTATTTTGTGCGAATATATCGTGGAATATATCACATAAAAGCGTGTAATCCGCTGAGCCGAGTCAACGGATTTAGTGACATTCAATTACTCGTAAGTATCGCAGATTAGGCCGTGACGAGATGTAAGGACGAAAATATGTACATATAAGTATGTTGTCTCGTGTATATGTTACTGGTATTTTTTATGATAGAGCATTCTGTAGAATGCCTAAGTGTGTTTTTATTATCGTGCGGATTTTATTACGCATGCGGGGTCGCTCCGCATGCGTAACCTCCGCAGATGTCCTTTTCATACAATAATTTATTGTAATGCGTGAAAAAAGCACGTGGGATAGGGAGTGTGATCTTGGGCAGTAGCCACGCATGCGGGGCAATCCCGTATGCGTGATGAATTTCGCACGATAGTTCAGACAATGTAAGACATTATCATTTATTCTATACTTTTTGCCAAATTTTCAGCCGGCAATGTGCTAATGCCGATCGTAAGAATGTTAAGCCAACATAGCTCTTATTTCTGTCTCTTTGTAGAAATCAACCGCGAAAGGGATGACGGGAGCTTGAGTGATCGAGCAAAGCGAGCGAACGTACTTTAAGTTTTCAAGCTCGCTTCGCTCGCTCTTGAACAATGTTTTTTTTTTATTATTTCAAAAGTGGTCGGGGTCAAGTGGTTACTCACTCGGTCTACACTTACTACATTTTAACGAAAGATGTCTTATTTCTACTTTCACTTTGTACTTTGTCAGATCGCTTCTAGACATTTTATACAATGGATCAGTATTGTATAATGATAAACAATTTATACTACCATTAAAAGAAAACCTACCCCGTTCCTTCATTGCTTTGATTCCAGGGCCCTGGTATGCATTTTCACACTTTCGTAAGGCCCCAGAGTAGGCTTCGACCACGGATAATGGCTTCGACCCTGCTGGTACCCTACGGTTTGCTGACAACTCCTTGAGGCGCGCTTCAAAGAGGGGCCTTACCGCCATAATTACGGTGTGCCCATACGAGACGGATAGGATCGGTATCTTGTGAGTCTCGCTTCTATCGGATTCCCGCGTCCCTCACCAGGCCAAACTTTCCCCAAGTATCACCACAACGTCCGAGTTTTGATTAGCAGTGGACGACTTTCGACCGAAATGTTTATAATGCAAATAAAAGGAAATAAAAAAGAATACACCCGTTAAATTTTGGGTCGTTTTAATCCCGCGGAGGGTCGATTCGGTACATGGAACACTATCGATTTATAAAGAGAAAATTAAAAAATAAAGTACTTTTTTTAAAAACTCGAATTAATTTACGCATGTACGAAATTAATTTCTTTAAGTAAACGTTTGCTGAGTGAGGCCAATGAACTGTAGGTCATTGACTCGTTTACCTAAAGAAATTAATATCGCACATGCGTATATTTATTCGAGTTTAAGTTTTTTCTAAATCTCGAATAAATGTACGCATTACTTTAATTTTTAATTTTTTCGATAGTCTTACATGTACCGAATCGACCCTTCGCGGGATTAAAACGACTAAAATTTAACGGTAAAAATAAAAGATATTTCTTTACCTTTCACCTTTCGAATACCTATATTATTTCTGATACGAAAGAATAGCTCTGAAAATATCCATTGCCCCTGAAGAGCACTATATCCATGAACATTAATAGATTTACAAGAGGATCTATATTTACTCATAATCTACTTCAGGAATATTATATGTACAAAATTATGATCACCCACGCGTCTAAATATAATTAAACTATAGAAAAAAATCGGTCGAACATGAGTCGGACTCTCACCGAGTGTTTCACACAAACTTAGTTAATATAAATGCCTTATGTCCGGCTTTATATCTTTAGTTGTATGAAGATTAAATAAATAAATAGATCGATTCCTGCATAGTGCATATTTTATGTTTTTTTTTTTTACTTTTTCCTTTGCATAAAAAATCTAAATATTATTATTTCACACCTAAATTTATTATTATTTTTGTACATTTACTTATCTCAGGACCCTGAGGGTTCTGGACCTTTGGAAGACGTACGAAGGGCCGAAGCCAACTCGCAGAGGCCCTTTAGACAATTTTCAAGGAACGTGATGCCAACCGACGATTATCCCTGTACGAGCTATGCTAGTGCATCCAAGAAGAACCCTCGGTTGATGAAAAACTATTGTGACATACTGAAAACAAAGACAATCAGAATCAGAATCAGAATCAGAATAGTTTATTTCAAATAGACCAATTACAGGCACTTTTGAATTGTCAAAATGTCGGTCAGTCCAAAAAAAAGTGAAGCTAAATTGCACGTTCCAAAGCGTAGATCTCTATGGAGAAGAACGTGCAAGAAACTCCATGGACACTCTTTTAAAATCATATTATGAGTTACATAAATCTTGGTTACATTTTTCTTGTCGCTTCTATTATGTGAGCACAATGCAGATAAGTAATAAAAAAATAAAATGAACTAATTAAAAAAAATAGAAATTGAATTGAGCTACTGGCAGCTAAGAGATGACCAGTCCCTACTGACGGCGCCCGTTCACGAGCATGACGCGTGCCTCAGCCCCACTCAGCTCAACCATTTTGAAGGGAACCGAATGACCCAATAACACGTGCCACCATCAGCGAGACATTTTAGTGAGCATGACAAACTCTCAACTGCCATGACAATACGGCTGCAGTTACTAAAGTCATAGGTAGACTGGTTACCAGGAACTATGATAAGACTATGGATCCTTCCTGAACAATGTTTGAAAGCACGAAGTGACTTAACAACAAGAGAGCAACATATACTGAGGTGCTTGAGGAGTGGAGAGGTAGGTATACCACGGCTATCAGAACAATCTTGGAAGTACTGTCAAGATCCCTACCAGCACCTTACTGAATTATACATTCTTCTCCCGAGCACGTTTACTCGTGCGAATCTCCACTCAAGCCAGCCAATAAAGGCAAGAGACAGATGGGAGCTCTGTTCCTCGCCAGTATTCAATACGGCCGGTCAATAAAGGCAAGCCGCAGATGAGGAAGAAGAATTCTCCAAAGACATCGGGTCCGTGGGGTCGCTAATGCCCAATAGTTCGCCACATAACTGCCCTGCGAATTATATCTCTTTTGGTCTGGCCCCTCACCCTAGGCATGTTACGGCAAAGCAAATACCGTAACAGACCTGGGGTTTATTGGAGCGCACAAGCTTCACCACGACGTCAACGTAGAGATACGGCGATGGGGTTATTATTATTTTTATTTATTTTAAATATTTCTATAAAAAATAAACATTATTATTATTATAAATTTTGCGGTGTGCACTGTGCCGCGAATACCATAGGTTTGTTAAATGAATATAACCAGTATCTTCTTTGTCGTTTATTAAAATAGAGTAATGTCTTATAGGTACTAACAAATAAGCATAAGTTTTCTACAATGGCAGAGAAACATCTATCCACACTAAAAAATCTCTAGAAACTGGTTATCCTTGTAGGATAAGACAATAAACGCTGAAAGTTGCGTTGCGGCGACGCGAAAAAGAGCGGCGGGTGGCACTGTCGATTTTAGCGGCGCGGCATCGCAACGCGGTTTTGTGATTTTTGGCCCTTAGGGTTTCGTTTTTAGCATCTAAGGTACGAAACCCTAAATAGAAGCTGGTGAGTAGGTACTACACCCACGCAGGACAAGATACATATATAATTTCAGAAGGCCTACTCCAACATTACTGGTTGATGACAAGTCTAATCACTACTAAATTCACTCCACGTATTAAACTTTTTTCTCAAAAGAGATTGAACATCCCTATGTTACCGCAAGAATCCAGTAGACTTTCTTGCGAATGCTAAGTTGGACTCCCATTTAGTGCATCATTAAGGTGCAAACCGCACAATGGCTTGTTGTTTACTCTTGAGTATGGAATTCCACTCCTCAGCTGTACGCAAAATAAGTATGAACGTCCGAAAGTTACCATAAGGATTCAGTAGAATATCAGTGTCAGGTATTTGCTTGATACATAATGAACTGAACTCCAATTTGGTTAAAATTGAAACGCATACAACAGTATGGCTCGCAAAATTGTATTTTTTTTTTGCTAAGTATCTACATTTGCGTAAATTTTTCCGATTTTAAAGTTTTCTTTCTTATTTATTGCTGTTTTTTGTTTTTTATAGTTTAATCATGAGCGGTGTAGGTTTTGTGTTGTAGCTAGATTAATTTATATAAACTATCTATTATTTTTAATATTTATGGGAAACCCGAAACACGAGTCTAGTAAAAGAATAACTGTGATTTATTACAAAAATAACTGTGTCATAAAAATTACTAAGTTATAAACATGTTATGTTACCTGGTTGTCCACACAAATATCCCGTTTCCAACAAAGCTTTCCACAAAGTGGAGTAAAGAGCTGCAGATTACTCGAGCTGATCATAATTTTTTTTTTAAAGAATAGTTGCTTTTCCGTTACGTAAATCGAGTCTGTGTATGCATGCGTTTTCGTTTCTTGTATAGATTGATTGGTAATATGCTGGCTCGCAGGTTTGCTTGCTGTTCGAGGGAGGTAAAAATAACACTGTTCAGAGATTATTGTACATCCCTCTACACGTGCAGTCTGTGGTCTAAGTTTACTCGTGCGGCATACAGCGCCATCCGCGTCCAGTTCAACAACGCGTTCAGGGCGGTGCTGAGGCTGCCCCGCTACTGCAGCGCCTCGGGCATGTTCGCGGAGGCGCGTACCGACTGTTTCCACGCGACGATGCGCAAGCGGTGCGCGTCTCTGGTGCGCAGAGTGCGGGGCAGCGCTAACACCGTCCTGGCGATGATCGCCGGCAGATTGGATTGCCCGTACATTCGGCAATGCTCAAGTCTGCATAATTATGTGTGTAATTAAGTGTTGTCATGTTAGTTTGTGTTGCTGTATTTATGTGTGTGTATGTATGTAATTGTACCTTTATATGTTTGTGTTTTTATGAGTTTTTGAGACTGTATGTATGTCTATGAGTCGTGTCACTTGAAATTAAGGAATTTTATTATTATTTATTATAGATACGACCTTCTCTACTTACGTTTTATTTGAACGAATTGTATACAGAACAAATCTTACTCAATATCGGATTATTTTCGTCTATATTGTGCTCACTGCTCAGATGGGCGGGGAAGGAATTCTATAAGAGATTTTTGTTACCAACGAGATTCAGCTTATACAAATGTGAGCAGAAATCAGGTACATTTTTTTTTAATTATATTACCAGTACTTGACTGCGATCCCACCAGTGTTGCAAACATTCATGGTGAATCGCATTAGTTTACTAGTTTGTTTTAAGAGTCTATTCACTCTAGTTTTTGTATATAAATACATAGACAAAGATTTTATGTTTGAAAATTGACCCTTATTTTAACAGAACCAGAATTGGTTGAAGATATCTAATGCAGTGTAAGTACCTCCCTCCCTAGCCAAGTTAAGATCGTTTCGTTAAGCGTGATCGCTTGGAGTTGGCCACGCCCCCAATTCCTTTGTTCCGACGTCATCTCAATGCTCAGTCACGTGGTCTAAATAAAGGGATTGGGAGCAAAAAATCACGCTTAACTAAACGATCATTAAATTGGCAAAGGGCTAGAATTTTTATTAGTTTTTTTTTGTTTGGTTTTTTTTTTATGGTAGTTAAAATCAATTTTTTTTGAGGTTGAAAATCATACGATGACTTCGTTCGTTCTTGGTTTTACTGACTAAAATTTACCTGTGTCGTCAGCTACCCTTTGTGTTCCAAAACCAGGACATGCATTTCAGGAATTCCTCGAGAAGTATCCCCAATAAGGGAGGCAGCGACAAACAAATATACATTTACGTAATATTTCGTTTCAGTTTCGGTACAAAGCACGAAAAGAAAGGCAAAACAACGATCTGTATCTCGGCAGCCAATTCAAAAAGTTTCTGCGCGCGAAAAAAACTGAAAAAGTAAGTGCCTGATAGCCGTTTTCGCTATAATTGGATTGCAGAGGGCCAGAGGTGAAAGTTCCTACCGCGCCGCATTTCGTTAGGTTAGGTCAGGGGATTTTGGAAGCATTCTTTGAAAGAAACATTGGTTTATTCGCGGTCTCTATTCAAATAACTCTGACTGTTTATCTTTTTTATATTAAGACTGGCCTGTTGGTCTAGTGGTTAGTGGACCTGACTGCTATGCTGCAGGTATTGGACGATTCCCACACAGGACAAATGTTTGTGTGATGAGTACGATCATTTGTTCTGTGTCTGGGTGTAATTTATCTATAATATTATGTAGGTATGTATTTAGAAATATATAAGTATGTTTATCAGTTCTCTAGTACTCATAATACAAGCTCAGCTTAGCTTGAGACTACATGGCATTGTGTGATAGTTGTGGAATATTATTATTGTTATACATTTGAATTGTCGCACACTGAGATATTGTTGTATTTTGTTTTGTTCGATAAAAGTGTCCAGTACACGGTCAACCATTCAAGCGTGAAGAAGTAAGAAACATAATTATATATGTTTCCGGCAATCTTTATAATTCAAGTATTCTATACAATATCGAATGCGCAGCCGGTAATGTGTGTAAAAGACGAGAG
The DNA here is from genome assembly GCA_958295575.1 of Leucania comma. Taxonomy (NCBI): domain Eukaryota; kingdom Metazoa; phylum Arthropoda; class Insecta; order Lepidoptera; family Noctuidae; genus Leucania; species Leucania comma. The sequence continues at coordinate 5,018,253 of OY282475.1, forward strand.
CAGGGAAAGAGGAGATGTAAGTTTAGGGCACCCCGACACGGACAGGTTAGGTTAGGGTTATTTTTTTTTTATTACCACCTGAAAATAAAAGCGTTACTTTTAACCGTATTCTATACATTGCCTAGGTATTGTATATAATACCGGATTATATAGATTACCGGTAACATGTACACACACAGATTCTCGCATAGTGTGATAAAATATTAGCTGCTGCCAGCGGCTTCGCCCGCGCGATAATAGAAAATTATCCCAAGGAAACATACTCCTGTTATAAAAAAGTAACTATCCTATGTGAGCCTCACCCTACACACCCGCCTGCCTGCCCCTGCCCTGCCTGCCTTTGGCTTGTGTGTTTATCCTATGTGTGTCTGTGAGTGTATGTGTGTGTGTCCTATGTATGTGTGTGTGTCTATGTGTGTGTTTCTTTATGCTATGTGTGTCCTATCATGTGCTATTCCAGAACATAGTGAGCTAAATTTCAACAGAATCAGATCAACCGTGAAGAAGTAACAACAGACTTTATTTCGCCTTTACAATATTAGTATGATTTTCTTGATTACTCCACAAAGCTCAATTTGAAACTGGAATGGCTAGTAAAAGGCCGTGAACTTGTAATACATCACAGATTCACTGTATAACGGGAAACACGTGCCCAGCGTCCCTTTGTCCAGATTACGGATTCAGGACATGCTCCCATTGTTGTACAAAGCTAACTTGTTGCTTTTGAAGAACGACTTGATTCTGCGAACTAGACAATCAGCGTAGGTATTATTGGTCGGAATGAGAGTGACGTGTCTGTTTTATTTTATGGCCTTTTGATGTGTCATTGTTTGATACAAGGTTGGCATAAAGAAAAAGTGTACTAAATATGTGTATGTTAGAATTTTTCTCAGTAATAGGGTACTTGATTCATTTTTAGGGTTCCGTAATTCAAAAGGAAAAAAAGCGGAACCCTTGTAGGATCACTTTGTTGTTTGTCGGTCAAGACCCTTTATCTCGGGAAAGCGTGGAGGTATCGAGTTAAAATGAAAACAACATAATCAAGTCCGCGGTCCCTAGAATCTGTGAAAAAAAAAACGTACATTTCAACACCTCAAATTCATAGGGTACTTGTCGTTGATCTCAGAAGAATTTATATCGAGAATCGTCGTAGAATCCTGAAATATGGCGTGAAGCAAGATCTTATTGCAGAAGTATAGGAATAACTCTAAAACTGTTAATTTGTAGTTGAATCACAAAAAAAAAAAAAAGATTCGGAAAAATCTTCAAAAAAAGAAAAAAAAAACCTCGATTCGGGAATTGAACTGTTTTCATATGTAAGTTTGTACGGAACCTTCAGTGTACGAGTCCGATTCGCACTTGCCCAATTTTTTTATTACTACTTGTATCAAAAATTAACTTTATCCAAAATTGCAAATCAATCAAATCATATTTTTATTTCACCTACATGGGCACTTAAAAAACGTCAGAAGCTAATGCACGTTTCCTATGGATCAGAGCCGGCAAGAAACTCCATGTTACTCTTTTGAAAAAATGATTGATTATACAATATTTACTAGAAAAGAACCCCGATAAGAACTCTGGCGTCCAAGTTTATCACGTACATAATGGCCGTCAGATATATTAAAGAAATGTATCGTCTGTCTGATGTACCTAAAAATAAAATAAAAAATATATAATAAAAATAATAATTAATAATAATGTAATTTATAATGTCATAATATGTCATTTGCTTTGTGATTAATTTTGTTTTTATTTTCACAGTTCATATTCTATTTTTACCCGACTGCGCCAGAAGGAGGGTTATGTTTTTCGAGAGTATGTATGTATGTATGTATGTATGTATAATTGTTTGGCACGCTCTGCAGCCTGAACAGCTCGATGGATTTTAGCTTGAGAGGTGTCGTTAGATTCGTATTTACTGTGAGAGTGACACTGGGTATATCAAAATAAAAAAAAACAAAATGGCGAATTTTTGGCGCCAAATTCAAATATTTGGCACGCTCTGTGGCCTGAACGGCTCGATGGATTTTAGTTTGCGAGGTGTCGTTAGATTAGTAATTACTGTGAAAGTGATATCGTAAAAAAAAAAAAAAAAAAAAAAACTAAAAAACTAAAAAATAAAAACTGGTAGTTTAAAAAACTAAAAAACCCGACTGCTTTTCTGAGTATTCATGAAAAAGCCCTAAAACTAGAAAGTCGTTGTAGCAGTCGGGACCCATTCTAGAAAGTCAGCCGTCTAGTCAGTAGATCTATGATGTAATGGGTCCCGACTGCTACAACGACTTTCTAGTTTTAGGGCTTTTTCATGAATACTCAGAAAAGCAGTCGGGTTTTTTAGTTTTTTAAACTACCAGTTTTTTTTGCATAAGTATTTGTTGACAAACTGGAAAAAAAAATTACATGTGTATTCTGAAAGGTTTTGGAGTGGCAACCAGGTACCGGAATATGTAGTGTTGGCAGGCCTCCCACGAGGTGGACCGATGACCTGGTCCGGTGTGTGTGAGACGTACACGACCGGTCGTTATGGCGACACCCGGGGGAGGCCTACGTCTTCCATTGTACGTCTTTCGGCTGGTGATTCATCATCATAATGAATATTTTACGTTGACGTAATTTGTTTTGCTTGGCTGTGGGAATTAATATTATTTTTTTATATTCTAAAATGTAAACAATTAAATTAAAAAAACTAAAGGTATAAAACAATAATTCTGAACCCTGTTAGGGTTCATCATAAACATAAATAAAACTAATTAATTACAATACAAGTATAAAATTAAAAATTTAAAAAACCCCCGACAGTCTGTTTATAAACAATGTTTATAACTAGTCAAGACGAATCTAATGAACCCAAACTAGATGGGTTTACTAGTAGGTATTCCAGAGTTCCATCAGCCATCTTCCAGTTCTAGCATCAGGTCCTTGTCATCATGAGAAATATATAGCAAGTTAAGGCGAATCTAATGAGCCCAAATTGTATAGGTTTACTATGTTATTAAGCAATCCAGGGTTCTTACATTCGAGGTCAAACATCAGATCAACTCAATGGCACCAAATTGTACAGGAGTATTTCAAATATTAGGTCACACATATGTTTAAAATAAAGTAAATACCCATTAAATGTTTAAAAACCCTACCAAAGTTAACAAACGAGCTGATGACCTTGAACACCTGCACTGATCTTCATAAATTGTAGCTAAGAACCATCTCGATTAAGCTAGCTTTCAAACAAAAAAATCCCCATCAAAATCGGTTCATTCATTTGGGCGCTACGCTGTCACGGACAGACACACAGACAGATAGATAGACAGACAGAGAGGTCAAATTTATAACACCACTATTTTCCGTCAGGGCCTAAAAAATAATATTAAAATAAAATAAAAGAGAGGATTAAATGGGTAAGATAGAATTAATAAATTACTGTTACATTTTTGGGCTTGAATAGTTTTCATAGTTTTCGAAACTTTTCCTTGTGGTTTTGTAAAGTTAATTAACTGAATTTACTTAATTAAAGTAAATATTACAAACGTTGGTTAATTTAATTATAGCAGGTTCTGTATTTTGTATTCAGGCGTAATACCCATTGAAGTCTAGTCAAGAATATTCAGGTTTAACTGCTGGGCCTTCATGGCGTTCTCAGTGGCCATGTTCGGGCGGTAGTGTAATGAAAATACAATTTCTAGGCAAATGTTAATGTTCTGGGTAAAGTAGAAGTGGGTCTAGTATATTGACTACTAACACTTCAAATGCAAAATAGGCCTACCAGACCTACTTTGCGCCTATATACTTAGTTCTAGTCACGAAGAAATTCATTCTTGATTTCTGGCAATAGTCACTTTGGATTATCTTAGCAGTGGTGGCCGGTCATAACTTACGAATTGTAGATCTCGGGTTTAAACTCAGCTAGGTACATTACGTTTAGCGTGAACGCTTCAAGTTGGCCACGCCCGCAATTCAGATGGACGTCAGAACAAAAGAATTGGGGGCGTGGCCAACTCCAAGCGTTCAAGCTAAACGAAACAATTGTAACTTGGCTAGGGGGCAGGACACGTACTTTTCCTTAACCATTTTGAGAGCAGTGGTGATTAAAAAAGTTACACAAAGTAATGTAAGTACGCCAATCTGCACTGATCCATTCCCTCTACTAGAAAAGAAGCCTGAGTCCCATCAGTGGGAACATTATAAGGCTTATTATGTTATTGTTGTCTTCCACATGACCAAGTTAATTAATTTATCGAATAATTCTTGGCTTGCCCTCTAGTTTATACATAAGGCATACAAATGACACAGCATTAATGTAAAAGTACTAATTACAGATACATTTCGACTGCCCATACGTAAACGATTGCATGTGAAAAAGCTTATTTTCTGACGACGTTTTAGATGACGTTCGCATTAATGACTATATCTATATATGAATTTGGATTCCAAAAAGTAATAACCATTCATATTTATCGTTTTTATAGTACGAACATTAAAATATATCTTTATGCTAAGCTGAAAACAGAAATAATAAAAATAAGCGATTCGAGAGTTTTTAAATTAAATTAAAATTAATAAATAAAATAAAATACAAAATAAAGGTACAGTCGATTCCTACCTTCTCCTTTCTAGAATATAAGCGTGATGTTATATTACGTAACAACACAACAAAAAGCCTACAGAATACGTTAATACAATTAACCAAACAACTGGCGAAACAAGATCCGAAGGTGTCAGATTTACATAGCTTCATTTTAATTCGGCCACCTCTTACTTCGGGTATTTTCAGCGAAAATTTAAATTTACTGCGCCGCTCCAGCCGGTGGGACCGAACCTCTGTAGAATTCGATTGTCAAAGACTTACCCTTAAGCCGTAAGCTCCTTACTCGAATAAGGAGATTTCCGAACAGGATCCCCTTTGCAACAGAACTTTGTAGTATTAAAAAAAAATTAAATCGCCAGCGCCATCTTCTTTTTTTGTTTTCAGCGTGTGAGATTATGAACTGGTATTTTCGGGATTGCTTTAATGAAATGCTAGAGATATGTCGAGGATTTTCGTATTGATAATGTCATATATGAATGATTTTAATATGGATGTAATTCGACTAGGTGAATTGTAAGGTAAGGAGATTATTTATTCGTTTTGCTCAGCAATAGCTAGAAAGGATTTTTTTTAGGTTGGAAATCTAATGACTTTTCACGCCCTAGGGTTAAGGGAAAGGGTGTGTCACACTTTTAATAACTTTTTGTAGGCGCAACGTTTTTTTTAAGGTGGTGAATCGCACTAATATTATAAGGACAAACGTTTGTGGGTATGTGAGTGTGTATATTTGTTACTTCATTACGCTCAAACGGCTGAACGGGTTTCGATGAGGCTTGGTTCACCGATAGACCATAACTTGAATAGTATATAATGCTTTTTATTCCTTGAGACAATTTTCTACTTTTACACGGTCAGTCCACTGCTCTCGAAAACGTTAAAGAAAAACATCGTGAAGAAACCGGCTTGTCCTAGAACCAAAAATTCGAAGACATGTGACATTCCCCAACCCGCACTGGGCCCGCGTGGTGGATTACGGCCCATTCGCTCTCCTAGAGAAAAGGCCTGAGTACCAGCAGTGGGAACATAATAAGGCTGATGCTGCTACTGCTGCTGCTGCTACATGGGCGAAGGGAACAAAACAAAAAAGGCGTATTTTTCTTGTTAATGAAATCACACGCATGCGGAAACATTTAAAAGACTGATGTGCCCTCTTGTTTCACCCTAGAGATAAAGAAGTTATTCACTGAAGTCTCATCTTCAAAAAAAAAAAATACACCGCCTCTTTGACACAATCGCCTCTTTGCTTCAATAACGTGATAAGTCCAATAATATTATTGTAGGACCTATCACGTTGTTGAATCAAACAAAATCTCCTCTTTTCAGCTTATTGTAAAAATTGTTAATTTTTCACACCCCATTTTAAAAGACACACTTGCTGAAAGGTTGAGTTGGATATCTCGCTGTCTTTTATCTGAAGATAAAAAAGCAAAACCATTTTCAAAAGCCAAAATGAAAACCGAAAAAAAATTTAACACCGCAATATTTTCGAAATAATCTTTTTGAAAAGCGCAATTGTAAATCTCAAAATTCTCATTCAAATATTACGAACAGCACCAAGTTCCATTCAGGGAGGCTGTTTATCTCTATTTTTCAAGATAAAATAATAAAGAGAAGCGTATAAATGAAACTCTAGGTGCCGATAAACGAACAAAAGTAAATGCTACGTTAATTTTCCGGTTTGAGGCTGGTTGGGCCCTTTCTGACGAAAGAATGAGCACCCCCTTCGCCTTTCACACTTTTACGTCTCATAGACTTCTTTGACCAACTATAGTGATTTATCCTCGACGAGTCGGGAATGAATTCACTCAGATTAAGTCGTGGCCGCCTTTTATATGTTTTCTTAAGACTCACAAAGGAACTACTAAGATATGTTTAGTATTTTCGGTAATTGTCCACTTTGGGACGGGTCCTTTTGGGATATTGATTGGATGTCGACCCTTTTTCGTTTTAGACAGCCAGTTCTGAGAAATGCGGATGTTTTATAGCTTGGCATCCTTAATCTGTTTGTATTTATGTTTTAGAACTAACGGTTGTAAGAGCAAAGGTTAAGTTGAAGTGCAAAACTTGTTTGCAATGCGAGTTGTTTCTTTATTTATTTATTATATTAAAGCCTTAGGCATCTTCTACCAGTCAACCGTAAGTTATATTTGACTGACTGACCTGTTGGTCTAGTGACTAGTGGTCTTGACTGCTATGCCGGAGGTCGTGGGTTCGATTCCCACCCAGAAAAAATGTTAATTAATACAAAAAAAAAAAAAAAATGTTTGTGCTCATGATGATCACGATCATTTGTTCTGTGTCAAGTGTAATTTATCTATAATAAGTATGTACTTAGAAATATATAAGTATACGGCGAGTTTATCAGTTGTCTAGTACCCATAATACAAGGTCTGCTTAGCTTGAGACTAGACGTCGTTGTGTGATAGTTGTGGAATATTATAATTTAATTTAATATTTATGTGAGTTCCATTCAGTATAAATAGTAACCATATTAACTTTACTACATGCTGCTTAAACAATATACCTACAGGGTGACTTTTGATCATTTAGTTATTTATATACACACAAATACTTAAAAATGCAAAATAGAAGACCTAGGCACGCCACAATCGCGGCGGTAAGTCCTTTCTTTGAGGAGGGGTTAGAGAGGCACCACGACGCAGCGTCCTCACGTTATATTTAAATGTTGTAACCACTTACTAGTCTTAGTTTTGAAATGAAATTCATAAGTTGTTCATTGCTTGTTTACAAAAGATAGAAAGGTATGTTTTAACCCCTCAAACGCCTATTGCACAAAAGTACGTTTGTTCAACTTGAATGACCTTGAAAAAACGCTAATTGTCATATTGTACACACGGGTGTACGAAATTCATTCGGACGAAAATTTTGGTTTCTATAATATCTTCTTTTTTCCTAGGAAAAAAGAAAAGAAAAAGTTTTTTATTTCTTTTTATGTGATTTTCTAAAAGCATGCAATTATGTAATAATAATACCCCGCGAGCGAGGGGTGTTCGTATTCTACCCGAACTAAACTTCCAAATAAATCTTGGACAACGCCTTTTCGTCCTTGTCAATTTGTAGATACTCCAAGTGCTGACGTCACATCAGGTTCCAAGAATAATTCAACATAACCCGCTAAAAGAAAATCTATTCTTAGCGATTACTTACGTGATCCAATAAAACAGAATTCTCAAGATAAACGGTTTTCTTTCGTAACAGGAAAGAAAATTAAGTCGCCGATCCCATCGATTTTGCGAAGTTCTTGAGATTTCAACGAAACGACTGGAGAAGTTATGGAACCAGACTTAAGTACCTAAAGTACGTAGTCGATAAAGAAATGCAGGAAATGCTTAGATTCGAGGCAAAGCTTTCTTGGAAATCTAGACTAGGTACAAGACAAGCATTTTACATAAAATTTATGAATCAGCGAATTCTTATATTTGAAACTCGCCAATAAAACATTAATTTGTTTTATCTACGTACATGGGGCTGTCCATTAATCACCTGAGGCTCGAAGGGGGGGGAGGGGTTCATAAAAAATCACAAAATATCACAAGGGGTAGGGGGGCGGGGTAGTAATATATCATGTGTTTATTTTTTCGGCAAACGCACGATACTGAACCGAAAAGCGGCGTTATGTGTATTTATTTTTTTGTCAAATGCGTACAAAGTCGAAAGCAGCTTGTAGTGTGACCTTGATTTCGCGATTTCGAGGTTTTCACATTTTTTTCATTATTTTTATGTCAGTCAAAAACAACCTGCAACATTTTTGTCTACCTCTTAACGTTATTATTGCAGTCTTTAATTTTCTATAATAAAATTAGATGATACTTAAACCTGTATTTCATAAATATTTAAAAAAAAAATAAGATTCTTTGTAGGTACTAAAACTACACGTGATATAGGAGGGGGGTAGGCTTAAACCTCAGCATGTATAGCCAAGGGGGAGGGGGGGGGGGGGTTAAAAATGCAAAAAAAAAAAAAAAAAAACATCACTTGATTAATGGACAGCCCCCATCACACTAATATTATAAAGCTCAAAGTCCCTATGTATGTGTGTAATGATGTTTATGTGTTTGCTGTTCCAGAGTTTTTGACAAAAACTCTTGCCAGCACAAATTAATACGAAACCAAGCGATTGGCTGTTACGTTACGGGTCGCGGACGGTTACGGACCGGTCGAACGGCGAGCTACCCGTTGCTCGCCAACCACAAGCCACGATGCGGGTCGTGGGCTTTACCTCGCACGGAACAAATATTCGTATAGCTTACAGATAGGTGTTCCCATACTGGAAGTGTTGTTTATGTGAATTAGTATATTTGTGAGCGTACCCACGGCACAGGACTAACTCTAAAGGCCCTGATCCACGGGCGTTTAAAACCGCACTCTTATGGCTCGTCGGCAAAGCTCGCCAATGTATCATTGCATTACGAACCACAAGCTTGTCTCGGGGCTCGTCGTGTTTGCTTCATTTTCTACTCGGCTCGTCCTTCAAAACTGTTTTACTCGCTAGTCGATCAGCACCGACGAGCCGCGACTAAAACCGACGTTCTTTAAAACCGTGGTATTACCCACTTTAGTGTGTAGTGTTTAGCAATTAAACGTTGCCCTATAATTTGAAAACCAAAAACATACCCGAAATATTTGAGGAGTTCCTATTATTAATCCCATCATCAGAACATTGGACCAATCCTTTTAAAATATAGAAAGAAACATAGAATTTATTGAAACTGGTTTATAAATGAAAGAGACATTAAAAAAAAAAAACTACAATCAAATTAAGAACGTGTTCCTTTTTTGAAGTCGTAACCGACACCCCGACAACCGAAAAGAAACACATTTGAAAATGGAGCCCCTCTCTTCGTCATTTATGGGCTTCAAGGAATTTACATTTTAATTATCCGCCAACAAACCCTACTACTTTATTAATAGACTTCTATGATGACAGAAGCTTAAAATGTTATTTCGTCGAAATGTTACCAAATTCAAGCGCTACGGGAGATTACTGCGCAGACTGTTTTTGCTTACTCAAAATTTAGACCCACGCAATTAATTTACTCGCATTTGCAATTAGGTTCACTGCCCGTGAACCAGACAAAGTTAACTGGCCTTTAAAACTTAGCAGGTAGGTACATCTAATATATACACCGTTAACTTTGGTCGTTTTAATCCCGCGGAGGGTCGATTCGGTATATGAAACATCGATTTGTAAAGATAAAATTAAAAAATAAAGTTTTTTTTTTTCTAAAACTCCAATTAATATACGCATGTACGAAATTAATTTCTCTAAGTAAACGAGTCAATGACCTTGTAGGTAGTTGTCGGTAGCTGCGTACTAACTACCTTCAGTTCATTGACCTCGCTCAGCTGACGTTTACTTAAGGAAATTAATTTCGTTTATTTTTTAATTTTCTCTGTACAAATCGATAGTATTTCATGTACCGAATCGACCCTCCGCGGGATTAAAACGACCAAAATTTAACGGTGTATAGATCTTGCATTACAGTGTTTGTTATCGAACTCCTCCGAAATGGTTTGATCGATTTTTATGTTTTTTTTTTTTCACATTAAAATAAAAAGAAAAGTGGGAACCGGTTGTAGCGTGCTATCACGGCAAAAACAGTAAACATTTTTTTTACAGTAAATGTTAAAACAACTAAAATAATCTTACAAAAATATAAATTTTCTCTCTTAAAACATTCATTTAATAAAACTTGAAATACAGGAAGTAAGTTTTGCTAGACTTTAAATGTTAAGTCAATAATAATTCTAATTAATAAAAACTGGGCAAGTGCGAGTCGGACTCGCACACTGAGGGTTCCGTATAACTACAAACTAATTTATGTAAAAAGTGAATTACTACGGAACTACTATTATTACGGAAGTAGAGACCCGAAGTTTTTTTCGAATCGAAAAAAACGACTTTTTTTGTATCGAAACAACGATTTTTTTTGTGACGTAATAACAAATTTTCAATTTTCAGCTTTATTCCTATACTTGTGCTGTAAGACCTTGCTTCATGCCAAATTTCAAGAACCTTGAAATTTGGCCAACAAGAAGGTCAACAAGAAGTACCCTATGAATTTTGATTCCCTTGAAAGTGTCGAGTGAGTATATGGTTTAAATTTCAACTCGATACCTCCACGCGTTCCTGAGATAAAGGTCTTGACAGACAGACGGACAATAAAGTGATCCTATAAGGGATCCGTTTTTCCTTGTGAGGTACGGAACCTTAAAAACAAATGGATCGTAAACATAAAACATACATTACCTAATGCCATCTAGGGACAAAAGACGACCGTCAATTCCAACGTCAAAATAACTTTCGTCACTTCGTTAAAATACTTAACTAAATTCTAACAATTATTATAAACCCAAAGATATGTCAGATCATTTCCAAAAATTCATAATTCAGAATTCAGTTTTGTACATGGTTCATCGTTATAACAAGCTAAGTTTTCATTCCGGACATTTCCTGGGGCGCAAAAGAGGAAAGACAGAAGGTCTTTTAAATGAAGACTGGCGCACTCACTCATGACTCCCACAGATAGGCACTACGTGACAATGTGCAACGGTGCAACAACCAATAAGCCTGTTGACCATCAGGGCCCGGCATGAAAGGTCACTGCTACCCATCGTCACTGCTAGGACAGGGCGGTGCTTCACCTAAGCGGGGCACAATTCCACTGTATGCTTCACCGCTTGCTCCACCTTATGCTCCTCCGTATGCTCCACCGTGAGTATTTTAACTGTTGTTGTTATTCGTAGTAATTGTACTGACAACTCATTGAAGCGCACATGAAATGCAAAAAGCGATTATTATCAGTAAAAGCGTTTATCAACAAAAAGAATTATAAGCAAAAGCGATTATCAGCAAAAACATTTATCAGCAAAAGTGATTATCAGCAAAAGCGGTTGACAGCAAAACAATTATCAGCAAAAGCGATTATCAGCAAAAGTGATTTTCAGCAAAAGCGGTTGTTAGCAAAAAAAAATTATCAGCTAAAGCGATTATCAGCAAAAGCGATTATCAGCAAAAGCGATTATCAGCAAAAGCGATTATCAGCAAAAGCGATTATCAGCAAAAGCGATTATCAGCAAAAGCGATTATCAGCAAAAGCGGTTGACAGCAAAACAATTATCAGCAAAAGCGATTATCAGCAAAAGTGATTTTCAGCAAAAGCGGTTGTTAGCAAAAAAAATTATCAGCTAAAGCGATTATCAGCAAAAGCGATTATCAGCAAAAGCGGTTGACAGCAAAACAATTATCAGCAAAAGCGATTATCAGCAAAAGCGGTTAACAGCAAAACAATTATCAGCAAAAGCGATTATCAGCAAAAGTGATTTTCAGCAAAAGCGGTTGTTAGCAAAAAAAATTATCAGCTAAAGCGATTATCAGCAAATGCGGTTGTCATCAAATACAATTATCAGCAATACGGATTATCAATAAAAGCGATTATCAGCAATAGTGGTTTTCAGCAAAAAACGTTTATCAGTAAAAGCGATTACCAGCAGAAGCGATTATTTACCAGCAAAAACGATTATTAAGACTTAGAATGTTTGGGATTGATCATGAATATTATAGTAGCGCCTATCAATTCTATACATGTTGAACTTTTTGACAATCGTAACCACTGACAAAGTGACAACTTGGACTTAGCACACGAATGTTGTTTAGAGTCGACCTTCTGTCGTCATCAACCTTAATGTGGGGGTTAAAGCGTGATAAAGTTTAACGTGCAAAGATCTCATTACCGTGCTTTGTTCATTACCGCGTGTACTCGTGATGGGACGAGTTGCAAAGTTTACACGACAAGGTACAGTACACGTTCTTGTAACTTTTGTGAGCGATAACTTTTTGAGGTACTGTTTTAAGATATAACAATTTATTCGTTCATTCATTACAAAGATACAAGGGCGGGTGGGTTATAGCTATCGGCGTAGCCAGCCATGGGCTCAGAGTGGGGCAGCAGTCTAAAATAATATGTACCTTGCAAATTAAACCCGCGGTCTTAAGGAGTTGTCAGCAAACTGTAGGCGCCCAACAGGGCCGAAGCCTACTGGGGTCAAAGGGTATGTGAAAATGGCACCCGGGGCCCTGGGAAAGAATGGAACGGGGTAGGTTTTTAGTCAGTAAGAGTCTGACACTACTTCCCGCTCCACCCAAGGGCGGGATTTGTCATTGGATGATTTTACCTACCATAAAAAAAACCCCGGTTAATTGTTTTCATACAAGAAGGTTTCATTTGATTAGCATTCTCTATCTGTATGTATAATTCGAATTATCCAAAACACTTTCATATTGCTCACCTACCTACGCCACGTAATCTTCCATCCATATTTTTAGGTTAGGTACCATACAGGTCAGAGCCAGGGTGGGGCAAGCGCCCCACCCTGCTCTTCCGTGGCTACGCCCATGGTTATAGCTTAGCCCGGTAAAGCCGATCCTGGCTACGGCTGCTGGATTATTCGCAAGAGTCATTGTGGCCTTGGAATGTTGGTCCTGTAGGAATATGAGTGGGTTTTAGTCAGTAAAAGACTGATCCTCTCACTCCTCTCACAGAGGGAAAAGTTATTTGATGATTTCCACTGGCGATTATCATTGACTCTCTTCTTTTTCATGTCACTCATATTATAATCAATGTATCATTTGTGTTTCTTGCCTACGTATGTATGGTTGGTTACTTCTTCTCGCCCAAACAGAAACTTTAATTATAATCCATGTTATTTTATTGTACGCGGCATAAAAGTTGAACTAAATGGCGATCGACCTTCAATGCGTAGTTACAGATTTTCGGGTCTGCGCAAGTGCGGCACAGCCATAGCAAAGACGGCAATTTTAGTTCAACTTATTTGCCGCGTACAATAACTGTGTTACAGGGTACATATTTGAATGTTGAACACTAAAATACCTACGGGTAAAATGTCATCATTCAAAACATCGAAAATTTAAATATCGAATGGCCGTATAACAAAAAAAAATAAAATAATGTAAGTTTATAATGTCGACTGGTTAGCTAACCTACGCCCACTATATCTAGCATCTAATTATCTACAAAAGTGACATATAAATATCGAAAGTAAAAAATATCAAATTTCCTAAATATCGAAGTACAGAGCATCGAATGTACATAATATTGATATTTATTTAATATGTGTGTCACAAGGTAATTTGATAATTCAGATATTTCGAAAATCCGGATTAATAATCCGGATTTTCGAAAACGAAAATCCGGATTATTAATCCGAAAACGGTGAAATAAAATCTGCGAGCAACTTGGGCGTAGGTCGCGGTTGATCACATCACAGTTCTAACCTAACCTATTTCAACCAGTTCAAAATGATGAATTAATGATGCATTTCACAGCTTCAAGGGACCGCAGACCTGGTTATATAGTTTTAATTTCAACTCGATACCTCCAGGCGTTCCCAAGATAAAGGATCTTGACAGAGAAACAGACCGACAGATGGACAACAAAGACGGTTCTGTTTTCTCCTTGTGAGGTACGGGACCCTAAAAACCGAGAATCTCGAAGATTTATGCCACCCATGAGAGGCGGGCCGTTAGTTACAGATGAAACGTTTCCTATAAAAGCTCGCTGCCACATCGTTGCCGTGATTATCAGCCCCCCTAGCCAAGTGACAATCTTTTCGTTAAGCGTGAACGCTTGGAGTTGTTCTGACCACATGTCTGAGCATTGAGACGTCAGAATAAAGGAATTTTGGGCGTGGCCAACTCCAAGCGTTCACGCTAAACGAAACGATTGTAACTTGGCTAGGGGAGCAGAGGCTTCACTTTTCTATCCCAAGAATTTAAACTCGAGGTCTGGTTCTCTGAGAATTTTTATTAATCCAGCTTATGACCAGTTAATCATTTCTTCTGCTCATGTGTACATCGCTTTATCTCCACCGGGAACTATGTACATACTGCGTTAAATAACTAATCAGTCGATGGCCATAGACGTAAACCTATCCCAAAAAGAGGGGACAAAGGCTGTACTATCCATTAAATACAAAAACCAATAAAATACCACCAGAGCAGGGATGGTAATGGCTAGCGAGTGTAGAGTACGGAATTGTCGTGCTGGTACTGGCGAGTAGAGAAGCGTGTTTAGCGCTGTATGACATACAGACTTATTAATCATTATGATAGCTCATCATATGCCTTCTCGCAAAGAGGAAATGGGTCACGTGGGCCAGTGCTGGTTAGTGGGTGTTACATGTCTTTGAATTTTTGGTTCCAGGACATGCCGGTTCCCTCACGATGTTATCTTTCACCAGTTTTAAGATGGCAGGATGAGCATGAAATTATTTATCAATAATATTAGTAAAAGGGTCGACATCAACCGCGACAGAAGTGGTGTAACGATCTGAACTACGTTTGCTGGATAAACTTGGCCAGTAATTGCTCCAGACAGAGAGGTTTCAAAGCAGAAGAGCAAGGCCTTTGCCCAACAGTCGAAAAAAATATTAAAGCTGCATTAGACTGATGCACACGTGGGCCACGCCTGATTTATATGTAGAGTCGCGATATAATGTGCTCTATAAGTCTAGTAGCCATAAAAAAAAAAACCACCACCGCCACGCCGGCCACGTACGCACTCAGATGGCGTACGTGACCCACGTGTGCTCAAAGCAGTTCTGCCTTAATACATAAAATTATTTTAACGGATATAGACCCAAGGAAACAAAAGTAATTGCAAAATCCCGCACTCAGAGACGCCACTCGAAAACTGATCGCATACTTATCAATGCAGGTCATAGAAATATTATGGTGCAGACAATATAAATATATTCGATTGTCATTCTCAAGTGACCCCTAGAAAAACCGGCACAAGTAACATAGAGGACAACACAGTCTAATATAGGCAAATAAAAATATACAATATATTTTTAAAGTGGCCAGCTTGGTGCTTCGTAGCTCTATGGTATAAAGTCTACGGTTCGCTACTAACCTAGTTTCCTACAGTCTCGTACATTTAGCGCCCGATAAGGAGCTCAGGTCTGTTTTTAGAATATTTTCAGGTATAAAATGGGCTAAAGTGAGTGGTAACGAGGTGTATTTAAGAAGATTCGACTGAAGATACCTTGAGTCGAGTTTAAATGTTAAGTCAACGAAAGATATCAAAGAGGTAGGTTTTTTTTTTTTTTTTTTTTTGGTAGGTAAAATCATCCAATGACAAATCCCGCCCTTGGGCGGAGCGGGAAGTAGTGTCAGACTCTTACTGACTAAAAACCTACCCCGTTCCTTCGTTGCCTATAGTGCCGGGGCTGAGCCTTCCTCTCAGAAAACGGCCCTTGGCCCCAGCAGGCTTCGGCCCTGCCTGCCTGCAGCTAGCAGGCTGGGCCTCTACGGTTTGCTGACAGCTCCTTGAGGCGCGCGGGAACAGAACGCGCCGTCGACGACTTGGGCTCGGTCCGGTCGGTTACCGGACGATCGGACAACGTGCTACCCATTGCACGCCGTCCGCAAGCCCGCGCCTACGGTGGCCGGAAATCGGGATCGGAATCCCGGCGGCGGCTGGGGCGAGCGCCCCGTTGCCTCTGCCTGATGCGGTCGGCCTCCTCCTTTGCTAGCATTACTGCTTCGCAGAAGGAGGCGACCGCCTGCCATCCCTCCTCGCTACGGACCATGGCCTGAACCAAGGCCCGGCGAGAGAGATCGCTGCCGCCGATCGCCCCCACGAGGACACGGCGATGCTCCGCCCAGGCAGGGCACACCTCAACAGTATGCTCCACCGTGTCCTCCGGGTGTTCCGCACAGTGACGACACCCGGGCGAATCCTCCGCACGAATCCGGAACAGGAACTTAGCGAACTTGCCGTGTTCGGTAAGAACCTGCGTCGTGCGGAAGTTTAGAACGCCGTGAGGTCTTTCCAGCCACTCCTCAAGGATGGGCCTTATCGCCTCGATTATGGCGCGCCCCGAACGAGGTTGCGATAGTCGCTGACGCCATTTCGCCATGAGATCCCGCCGAAGCTCTGTCCGCCAAGCCTCGACTTGTCGCGGCAGCGGAATTTCGCCCCGGCGTTGCATCTCCATGCGCTTGTCGTGCATGTGTGCAAGGACTGTTGCCTCCAGATCCCACGGCGGTTGGCCAGCAAGGAGGGTCGCCGCCTCGCGGGAGATCGTTCGGTACCCTCGCACCATGCGTATTGCCATGACCCTCTGGCACGCATTCAGCTGGGCCCTCGGTTGCTGTGTCAACGTCGGTGCCCACACCGGAGCCCCGTAGAGGGCCATGGACCGAACGATTCCCGCGTAGAGCTTCCGGCAGGAGGCGTCTGGTCCCCTGAGGTTGGGCAGGAGCCGCCCGAGAGCAGCCCCAATCAAAGAGGTAGGTACTGTAGAGGGCTCTATATAGGATTTTGAAGTAATGGCATGGATCAAGAAGATATAAACACTGATTCAAGTTTTAAAATAATAATGATAGCCAGAGAGAGTTTTCGGTAAGCTATCAGCAGGTCTAAAAAGGTTTGTAGAATCATAATATGAATCATATTTTTTTTATACGACAATATTTACAAGGAATATGATTCTGATATGCAGTGAATTGAGTATGATTCGACTAATTTGTGCAACCATTTTACGAACATTAGAAGAATTGCTTATGATCTGCTAGAAATTCGGAATATGATTTGCTCTAGATGAATATTGCTTAAGTGACGTTTTTAGGCCTGCAGGAGTGATTTGTAATCAACTTCTAAAAAGGGAGTAGGTTCTGAAATCGTCTGAATGTTTCTTTTTTTTTGCATCTTGAAAATTACAATATAATCTAAGTGACTTCTATCACTCTGTTAAGAGTCTGTGGTCAACTCAGCCCGCGGGATCACTCGACCCTGTCCCATTTTGAAGGGGTCGAATGGTCCCGCTGCCCAATTTTATTAAAAGTACAGTCACAAAATAAAGTTCTGTGTTATTTCTAAGTATATTCTCGTTAAAAAATGTTTTAATAATTTTGATTTATTAATGGCAAAGGTTTGGTTTCTAAAATCTTTTTAAAAAAGATTTTAGAATTTTATTGAGAATAAACGTTTAAAACTAACTGAATTGCGTTTTATTACATATATTTTGACTTATCACTATTGCGCTCGACTGTATCAACTAGTAGCTTTAAACAATGGATATTTTTTTAAGTTTGAATGTGGGATCAGTTAACCACTAAAAAAAAGAAAATAAATTGTGAGGTTAAGTGAACCCGCGGGATGAGAAGCAAGCGGGTTGAGTTGACCACAGACTCTTAAAGGGTTTAAATGATATACTTAAAGCTTAGCTTGGCTTAGGTATTTGAAGGGCTCACAGCAATGCTAATATTCAATAACGAGGAGTTTTTGTTTAACTTAAATCATTTGTAAAAGACCTTATTAAAATTACGTAAATAAATCTCTCATAAAATATCGTGTGAATTATTTTTAAAACATACATATTTCAACGAGAGCCATTTGCTACCGTGCCCGTTATAGTAGCTGCACAGATTTTCACGAACGGCACAGATATTTATGAGCCGCCATTATATATAGTTTCTGTTCGTGTGAAATTAAATAAAATGCAGCCTATAGCATTTTATTCGATTTCACTCGAACAGAAACTCACTATATTTAAAATAATATAAAATTAAACATTTTAGAAAACCCCCGACAGGTCTTGTCATCAATATGAAATTTATAGAACTAGTCATAATATATAAGCGAATCTAATGAGCCTAATCTCGATGGGTTTACTAGTAGGCATTCTAAAGTTCCATCAGCCACCTCCCAGTTCTAGCATCAGGTCCTTTTCATCATAAGAAATGTATAGCACTGGTTAAGGCGAATCTAACGAGCCCAAACTCGATAGGTTTACTATGTTAATTAGCAATCCAGGGTTCTTACCTTCAAGCTCCATCATTAGACCAGCTCAATAGCACCAGATGTATACGAGTATTTCAAGTATAAGGTCACACACATATTTAAAATAACCTAACCTAACCTAACCTAACGCAGTTAAAAAACGAACTGATGACCTTAAACACTTGCACAAATCTTCATAAATTGTAGCTAATAACCATCTCGATTAGGTCAGCTTTCAAAAAAAAAAACCGCGTCAAAATCGGTCCATTCGTGTAGGAGCTACGGTGCCACGGACAGACAGACAGACACGTCAAACTTATAACACCCCTCCTTTCCGTCGGGGGTTAATAAGCTAATAGATATCACGTTTTCTGGGAGATTATTTAATTATTTTTGTCTACTTAGATGGTGAGAATGTTTTTTTAAACCCCGACGGAAAAGAGAGGTGTTATATGTTTGACCTGTCTGTCTGTATGTCTATCCGTGGCATCGTAGCGCCCAAACAAATGTACCGATTTTGATGCGGTTTTTTTTATTTGAAAGCAGACGTAATCGAGATGATTCTTAGCTACTAATTTATGAAGATTTGTGCAGATGTTCTAGGTCATCAGCTCGTTTATTAGCTGCGGTAGGGTTTGAAATACTTAATGGGTGATTACTTTATACGAGGGTGTGCATGAAATCAACTTATTTTGAACATTTCTGATCATGATTTGTGAGAAAGAAAGAAGAATTTGATCCTTGTTTATTGAGATTATAAAACTCAAGTTCTTATTCTCTCAGTTGTTATTTTTTTCAAATTTAGGCGTTTACTGGTTTTGTATTTTCTGTAATATCGCAGTATTTATACACCGTTAAATTTTGGTCGTTTTAATCCCGCATCGATCAATAACTCCCTACAAGGTCATTGACTCTTTACTTAATGAAATTAATTTCGTACATGCGTATATTAATTCGAGTTTAAAAAAAAGTACTTTATTTTTCATTTTTATCTTTACAAATTGATAGTGTTTCATGTACCGAATCGACCCTCCGCGGGATCAAAACGACCACAATTTAACTGTGTATAGTATAAACATTTTTTGTATGAAATCTTAAACAAAAACTAGTATTATTTTAGAATTTGATTTCTTCTCAAATCCGTAGAACTGTTTGAGCGTAAAGGAGTAACAATCTTACACACCTACACATACATACACACAAATTATCTCCTTTATGAAATTAGTGTGATTTTTCTATCTAGAAAATGTCGTTGAATAAAAATAAATATACTACGTTAATCGGATAAGTGATCCTCAGCAAAAAAAGAGAGATAAATCATTTTATAAGTAAGGATTAAAATTATACCCACTTACTTGTAGACAAGAGTCGCCCACGCGATCTAGAAAGTTAAAGGGCATTGCGCAAAACTGTCTCCACCCACCAACAGTTTTGGAACAGGTGGCATTCGAAGATTCTAGTCAAATAGAGTTTTATATATATATACCTCAAAAGTATTAGGTAGTATTAGGGTTTAGGTTTTATAAAATATTTTTATTTTAACCTTACCTAACCTAATACTAAAGTATTTTAGACCTTATATATACTCATAACATAGCATTATTATATATAGCATAAATTTTTGAATGCAGCTTGGCGATACAGGTTTCGCCACGCCGCATTCAACAAAAATATTTCTACAAAATTATTTGAAAAAGGGCATTGCGACAAACTTTCTCCACACAGTAACAAATTTGCTCGACCTTGATAAGGGCGCGGCCCGGGCGGACCAAATCCGTTATACCAAAGTCGAGCGTATGTTAATAATGATAACCCTGAGTTACATTCGACCTTGGTACGGTTGAACCAAATCCGTCGTACCAAGTACGTGCGTGTGTTAACATCACATCTGACAAAAACTCATCGGTTTCTGTTTGACGTCTACAAAATACTTGAATTTGACTTAAATTCCTGTGTCCCCTAGATGGGGCAGAGGGCGTCCAAAGTGCGCCGCCATCCTGTTCGGTCTTGAGCTTCGCGTTTTATTTCGCTCCAGGTCTTCCCTATGTTCTTCGCCTCTGCGATGACCGTTCGTCGCCAAGTCTGCTTAGGGCGGCCACGTTTTCGCTTTCCTTGGGGATTCCAGTCTAGGGCTTGCCTTGGTATATGCTCAGGATCCCTTCGGAGCGTGTGGCCGATCCAATTCCATTTGCGGCGTTTGATTTGCTGGTCGATCGAAGTTTCACCGCAGCGTCTCCACAGATCTATATTGGAGATTTTCTCGGGCCAGTAAATACCGAGAATACGGCGAAGACAGCGGTTGATAACGACCTGGAGTCTATGCGAGATGTCTTTTGTGACCTTCCACGTCTCACACCCATACAGCAATACGGTTTTGACATTGGACCGGAATATTTTGAGCTTAACTCTTCTAGTCAATTTCCGCGATTGCCACACGGGACGGAGCTGCGCGAAGGTTGCTCTTGCCATGGCGATCCTCGAAGCGATGTCCTCTTCGACAAACTTTCTCCACACAGTAACAAATTTGCTCGACCTTGATAAGGGCGCGGCCCGGGCGGACCAAATCCGTTATACCAAAGTCGAGCGTATGTTAATAATGATAACCCTGAGTTACATTCGACCTTGGTACGGTTGAACCAAATCCGTCGTACCAAGTACGTGCGTGTGTTAACATCACATCTGACAAAAACTCATCGGTTTCTGTTTGACGTCTACAAAATACTTGAATGATCATCTTAAAATATTGAGAGTCCTCCGTGCCTAGGTAAGGAGGTTAAGCAGTTGGTTCTGGTTGTCATTTGTAGTTCTTTGACAGTCGTTACGGAGAGTTATAAGCCAAAAAATCTGACACAAGTCGTGCCAAGAGGCATCGTGATATTCAGGTGCTGAGATGTGGAGGTCTGATAGGCAGTTGCTTCATGTAAAATACTGGCACTCAACAGCATCGAGTTAGACTGGAAGCTGACCTCTATAGTTGAGGGAAGGTTAGAAAACATTATTGACAAAAAAAAATAAAAACTGGACTAACGCATTAAGTGTTCCGTACAAACTAACCTATGTAAAAAATTCAATTCCCGAATGGAGTAATGAAGATTTTTCTGAATTGCAAGAAATGTTTTCGGTTTAAAGATATTTATTCTCATAAAGAACACAAATAGTTCACTTAAATATGAGACTATTACAAATAGATCATGCAGTTATACTAGTACATCGTGACTCCGTGAGTTGATTACGTATATAGAAAAATAAAAACAAATGTACATATAGTGTTTTAAAGAATTTAGATAGGTAAGATGTGTAGTTATACAATTTTAGACACATAAGTTTTTAACATTTTTTTAAAGATATTTGTTCTTTTTACATTAAGGCTAGGTGTTCTCGATTATGCTTGTTTTAGAATTCATTTTTGATAGGCAAATTATAACATTTGAAATCCGAAATAAATATATATTTTAGGATACATTCTTTCCCTATACCATGTACCCGTTCAATACACGATGCAATACAATTTTCTCGATAGAAAAAAATACTAAAGTAACTCCGATTTGCAGTTTTTTTACTAGCCAAATTTCATTTTAAACAAGTATTATAATACCCCTATTTTTAATAATAATATCAATATACAGCTAATTCATTTTGGAATAGATTCTACCCGATTGATTTTTTTTTATTACATTATACATTTTTTTATCGATTATTCAAGTTATTTTCGGGCCACGCGTCGCTTGCCAGTGTCCCACGGGACGTTACCGAGGAGAGACCTGTGCCAAATTTTTGCGCGCGCGCTTCGCTTCTGCTCCGTAAATAATATTGATTCGAAATAAAATAATATTGTACTTATAAAGACTATAGTTTAGATTTTGTTTACGTGTTTATTTCTCTTCGTGTAAATAATTTGTAATTAACTTTTAAGACAATTTATTTATTGTGATTTGGCGAAAATGGCCAATAAAAGAAATAAAATTAGGACTAAATCACGCTTGAAGGCAAAAAAAATCGCAAAGGAAATATGGTAAGTTATAATTTTTAATCATTTATCCTGATAAGTTACAATAACTTTTATTTGTTGCTCCATTATTGCACAAAAAAAAAGTTCTCAGACGCATAATTATCTCAAGCGGATGGTACTCGCGCTCGCATTGATTTCAACCGATTTGACTTTTGAGATATCGTATCGTATACACCGCTCACGGGGTTTATGTGAAATATCTTATTTTATTGTTTCAGTTCAAAATTGAATCGAAATAAAAATGGCTTATTTGTGGGAAAAAACAGCAGTGAAGAACAGTAAGTAGCAGTACTTTATTTGTTTTTTTGTTTGATAATCGCAATCTTCACCATGAATTTATTTATTTATTATATACTTTATTGTACACTATTACACATACAAAAGGAAACTACGAACTAACACATATACTTATACATAAATGAGCGGCCTTATCGCATTCCGCGATCTCTTCCAGGCAACCTGGAATGGACAGTAATTGCCTGGACAAAAATAGAATGAATGAATTTATACATAGTAGAAAGTCCTTACTAGAAAGCGCGCAAGATAACTTTGCAAGCGTGTCTGAACTTCAAGACTATATTCCTGCCAGTACTTGTAATCATTCGGCATAATGATAACAAATGAACACATCACACTCTCTTGACACTCGATATTATAAAAGTTGAGATGGCGTCCAACGAGTCTTGAAGTTCAAACACGCGCGCAGAGTTATTTCTCGCGCACACTATATATACTGGCGTACAGAAAAACCACTTCGAACAATAGATTATGTGATCTTTTTAGCCAACTGCAAGAAGGATTATGTTTTTAATTATGTTTTTTTTTTTTATTGCTTTGTCACTTTTGTGCTTGTTCCTATGTTGGTTGGAATAAACATTTCATAATTTTTAATAGTTAGGTATAAAAATTTGTCAATCACCGACTGCCTGCCAACGAAATTGGAACCTATTTTATACTTGCACCTACTTATATTTCATTAGGTACTTATTACTGTCTCCAAAGCGGTCTAACGGTCTAACCACTGAAAACCACTCCAATAATAAAAAAAATCGGCCAAGTGCATTTTGGACCACACACAATGAATGGTTCCGTAGTTGGGATGAATTGATCACAAAAACGTACCTATCATCGTACTTGAAAAACATGTACTTCTATACATTCCAACTGATATTAATAAATTTGCAAGCACAATTTTGAGAGATTTACCATGTTGTTTTAAGACCACAGACTTCTTGTAGGTTTTCTTGTAATCTATATGCATATACATAGTTTTTGAAACCCTCACAGTAAGCTCTTTCATTTGATATGCCACTCGGCGAATGGTGGCTAGCTCTCGACTATCTGGTATGGTTTACCCAATGCACTTAGTGCTGCAATAATATCTTATATTTAGTATTTAGCATTATCATGAAGTGGTTGTGTTTTTTTTTTTCAGAAAATCGTGTAATGATACGTCTGATAAGACTCACGCATCTTATTTTACACTAGAGCCTGTTGATTTGCAATCCTCTGCTTCTAAGTAAGATTTTTTTGGTGTTGTTAATTCGGTTTATTTTTAAAACATTAAGGTTAAATAAATAATTACTATTTCAGGACATCGACATCACCGGATAATCATACTTTACAAGATGTCCCACTACCAATGTCATCGATTTCTGCGCCAGAACCAATTGTTGATTCTAAAACTACTCAGTAAGTAGCTGACGTAACAAATATACATGTAAACAACACGCATATCACGTCTTATCAACATGCATATCACTTCTATTTCTAATTCTAAAAGTACATTTCACTTTTATTGAAATAGTTTTTCGTCATCAGTTTTATAGATTCTATGTTATATTGTCTCCATATCTTACTCGTATTTTATGTTGTTACAGAGAAAATGATGGAAGTGGGGACGCATTTGTTACTGAAATGGATAACAACGAAAATTATTTCCAACCTATATCAGGACGGCGAATAATTGATATCAATTACTTTTTAAAAGAACTTCAAGAAAAAGCACGCCACAATGATTTATTTGATTGTAAATCAAGCAACTTTTGCTTAGTTGGTGAAAGAAGACATGGATTTATTTCGATATTTAAATTTAAGTGCAATATGTGTAAAGAAGTTTGTTTAATTCCATCCGAAAACATCAAAGACACTGAGCATACAGATGCTAATATAGCTGCTACCACTGGAGTTATAGCCTCAGGTATAGGATTTTCTCAGATCGAAGAGTTATTTTCGGCTATAAATATCCCCATATTTTCTTCAAAATATTTTAATAGCCTGCAAAATAAAGTTTACAAGAAATGGGAAGAAACGGCAAGTGTTACAATGGAAGCTGCTGCCAATAAAGAAAAACAGATTGCTTTAGCAAATGGCCGGACCAAAAACGGCTATGCTGTCATAGATGTCTATGTGGATGGGGCATGGTGTGCTAGGTCATATGGTTCAAACTATAAAGCATCATCTGGTACAGCAGCCATAATAGGCAGAAATACGGGTGAAGTTCTATATTTCGGTGTCAAAAATAAGTATTGCCTCGTATGTGCCCGAGCCGACAATAAAAAAACAGCACCTAAAGACCATTTGTGTTTTAAAAATTTTCAGGGATCGTCTAGTTCAATGGAAGCCGACATAATCGTAGAAGGTTTCAAAACATCGATTGCAACATACGGCCTTATATATGGCAGAATGGTAGGAGATGGCGATGCGTCTACCTACTCAAAAATTCTTAATGCAAATCCGTATGAAAACCAAAATTTGACGGTTGAGAAACTTGAGTGCCGCAATCACATATTGCGCAATTTTTGTAAGAAGTTGAAAATAGTTACCACAGAAACTAAATACATGTTAGCGCACCGAAAAACTCTCACTAATCAGAAAATAATGACAATGCGAAAGGCAATAGTGAAGTCTATAAAACACCACAAGACCTCGCAAAGTCCTAAAAATGTAGGAATATCTGTTTTGCACAACGATATTATTAACTCTGTATCTCACGCTTATGGTAATCATCAAATGTGTCAAAATTACTTTTGTGATAAAGAAAAAAACAGTGGCAGCGAACTGCAAAAAATTGAAAATTCAACATTTATCTTCAGGATCAATGCTATTGTGTCCAACGTGGCTTCAAAATCACGTAGTTTGATTGAAGACGTGAATACAAATACGGTAGAGTGTTTCAACAGCGTAATAGCAAAATTTACTGGTGGTAAAAGAATAAATTTTGCTCTAAAGGGTGGCTATCAAGGAAGATGCGCGGCAGCCGTTGTTTCTTTTAACACAAAATCTGCAATATCAACAATCCAAAAAGCTCTAACAAATAACGCTCCCGGAGGAAAAGCCGAAGAAATTGAGAAAAGACGTGCGAAAAAACGAAAATTAAACATGGAACACCCAGTAAAGAAACGAAGAGTTCTAAAAAATGTAAATAAAGAGCAACATGACTATGGTCCAGCCTGTTCATCGCCTGATATGTCGCAAAAAGAGTATGACACATCAAAAGAAGAATTTCTCAAAAATCTGAAAACACTTACATCTGATAGACACAAGGTAGAAAGATCTACAATATTACAAAGAGACAGCAGCGAGTGGCTCGAAATAAGAAAAAACTTAATAACTGCTTCCAATTTTGGGTCTATATGTAAAAGAAAAGTTACATTAGATACAGCTCCCCTCGTTAAAAACTTATTATACAAAAAAAACTTAGCCCACGTCACAGCTATCGCACATGGAGTTGAGCATGAGCAGCAAGCTTTGCAACAGTTGCAGCAGCAGGAAAATGTTATGATTGAGCCCTGCGGTTTATTTATCGATAAAGAATACCCTTTTATAGGGGCAACGCCTGACGGCTTAATTGGAGTAGATACAATAGTCGAAGTCAAGTGCCCAATCACAGCACACAAAAAAGGACTTTCTAATTTTATAGAAGAAAACAAAATACAAATTTTAAAATATAATAAAAACACTAAAACTACAACGGTAAATAAAAACTCAAACTGGTACTACCAGATACAAGGCCAGCTACATGTGACAGAACGACAAAAGTGTCTTTTGGCTATATGGGCAGGTGAAAACGAAAATATTTACACAAAATCTATAGAAAAAGATGACATATTTTGGGAAACTAAAATGAAACCAAAATTAACAAAATTTTACATGAAATGCTTGCTGCCCGAAATTATAGACAGCAGAAATGCACGTGGTATGCCCATTAGAAAGTTATCCATCCAAGATAATGACGAGAATATTCACCCCGATGATCAAGATGATAGCGAAAATGTTGATCCTAATGATTTGCAACCGAGACAAAGCACACACCATTTAAATTTAGAGGATTTTTAATTAATGGCAAGTAATTGAATATAGTTTTGTAAAAAGTAATAATAAACGACCATGTAGTACCCACTTCTATCAAGATTGAAGACTCTACACTCGCAGTTGTGGACGATTAAGTTTACCTGGGACAGACGGTCCAGTTGGGTAGGTCTAATTTCGAGAAAGAGGTCGACCGTCGAATCCGACTCGGTTGGGTGGCGTTTTGGAACCGCGCGGTATCCTCTCGTCCAACAAACCACAGCTTTTCAAGACGAAAGTCTGTGACTAGTGCGTGATGCCAGTGATGACATATGGCTCCGAAACATAATTATTTACAATGGGCATCATCAGAAGGCTTAAAGTCACCCAAAGGGCAATGGAAAGGGCTGTTTGGAGTTTATTTTCGTGATCAAATCAGAATTAAAGATATCCGCAGGAGAACACAGGTTGCCGACATAGCTCAATTAATCGCCAAACTTAAGTGGCAATGGGCAGGGCACATTACCCGCAGAACAGATAGCCGTTGGTGCCGAGAAGTTCTGGAGTGGCGACCGCATACCGGAAGACGCAGTGTTGGAAGGCCTCCTACAAGGTGGACCGATGACCTGGCAAGGGTTGCGTGAATCCGATGGATGCGAGACGCACACCTGTTGTGAGACCTATGTGTAACAGTAAACGTCTTTTGGTTGAAATGGTGATGATGATTGACATAAACCTAATAAAATTGAGACGTTGGATACTTTCAACTGTTTCATCGAAGTAAGAAAAATGTAGTCATTATTTTAAACCTATAATTTTTTATGAAAAAAAAAAATACAAGAAATTTTCTTTCCACAGTTGTATTATTTTAACTATCCCTATTTTCTTGTCCAATAGCGTTAAAATACTGTTCAACTTAGATTATAGCAAGCGAACATTCAGGGTTTACGTAAGTCAGTCGTCAGTCTAAAGTTTATTGCTTAGACAATATTTATTCAAATTAATTTATTAATTTAAATTATTATTTTTATTATAATTAATTATTGAATTATTAAAATCAATTTATTAATTTCAATAAATATCGAAAGTCTTAGATATCGCGATTACTACAAATTATAATATAACAAGCTTTTAATTAATAAAATCTTGTAGGAATTTTAATTTTAAAACAAATTAATGAAACAAGTTGACCTACTGCCTGCTCGCCTATGATGTGACACTTCCAGCGACGTAAGCGCACGGCTCGCTTTGCGACAATCGCGGGCAACTCTTGGTAGCGTTAAATGCCTATTTCGCTCGGTCTACCCACCCTTAATCATTTCGTCTGGTAATTGGTTATATAACACTGCTTCCTCGTATAAAATATTTTTCTTCCCGTAATTGGTTCTGGGTGGTCTGAGTTCTAGCTTGTTATGGTTTCGGGCGTGGTATCCGTGATTTCTTTTTTTTGAAAGTAAGTTGAGAGTGTGTTTCTTTTGATATTATTTTCCGTATTAAAATGCATGTTTTGAATGTGTATAGTTGTTCTATGTTGTATATCTTAGTGTCGTTGTTTATTTGTTTGGTTGACGTTAGGTAGTGATAGTTGTTAAGAGTTTTAATAAGATTGTTTTGTATTACTTGAATGTCATTTATGTAGGTTTGAGCAGCACATCCCCAGATTTCGACCAGATACTCCAGGTGAGGTTTCACGAGTGCATTATATATAATCTGTCTGATTTTATGTGGGATGTTTTTGCAGATTTATTCCTATATATGTGGTATAAGACCTTGCTTTGTGTCAAATTTCGGTATTCTGGGTCAACGGGAAGTACCCTATGAATTTTGATAACCTTAAAAGTGCCAAAATATACATTTTTTGCGATGTAAAAGTTTCTATCTCCGTTAACTTAGAAGTTTGATTTTTTTACAGCTCCAAGGGACCGCAGACCTGTGTATATAAATGAGGTTTTAATTTCAACTCGATACCTCTACGCGTTCCCGAGATAAAGGGTCTTGATAGACAGACAGACAGACGGACAACAAAGTGATCCTATAAGGGTTCCGTTTTTTCTATTTAAGTTCCGAAACCCTTAAAAGACAGCTAACTTAAATCAAAATGATGAAATTGAGCAATGACCTTTTAAATAAAACCAAGATCTTGACTGATGTTATATTTTTATCCATAAACTTGGAAATTGTGAAATAATTTCCCTTTTAAACTTTTCTTTTGAAATTGTGTCATCATTTTTAATCAAATTTATTTATAAATTGGTTAAAAATAACATTGTTATACTTTGTTATGCTCAATCTTCGTCAATCCTGTTACGTCAAGAGGAAATAGATGAGGACATTAGGTTAATTGAAAAAGGATCACAATAATAACAGAAAGGCGAAAGTTTGTGTATGTACGATGGTATATACACCGTTAAATTTTGGTCGTTTTAATCCCGCGGAGGGTCGATTCGGTGCATTAAACCCAATCGATTTGTAAAGATAAAAATGAAAAGTAAAGTACTTTTTTTAAACTCGAATTAATTTACGTATGTATGAAATTGATTTCTTTAAGTAAACGTCAGCTGATCGAGGCCAATGAACTGTAGGTAGTTAGTATGCAACGACCGACAACTTCCTACATGGTCATTGACTCGTTTGCTTAAAGAAATTAACTTCGTATAATTATGCGTATATTAATTCGAGTTTTAGAAAAAAAGTACTTTATTTTTTAATTTTATTTTTATAAATTGATAGTGTTTCATGTACCGAATCGATCCTCCATGGGATTAAGACGACCAAAATTTAACGGTGTATGTGTGTGTGTGTTCGCTTAATATTTCTTCACGCTCAAACGGTTGAATGGAATTGGATGAAAATTGGCACATGAGCTGACCATGGCCAAAAAAAGTATATAAAATAATAGAAAATTATTTATCTTGGGAATATGTTTCCTTAGGTTAATTTTCTAAATTCACAAAAAAAAAATATTTATAATTTTTATATTATTTACATTTATTTATTTTCTATACATATAATTTACATTCTTAAATGATTATTTAAAAAAAAACATATTAACAAAAAACATTTAAAAATACAGAAAATAGTTGTCCGCCGGTGTCGGGAGCAGGGTCCAAGTTACCGGTGGTTAGGTCTCCAGACACAGGAACCCCCTCACAATGCGAGCCGTATCGAGGAGCCTTTTGTATGAGGCCCTTGATCCAACCGCGCAACGACAGATTCGACAGATAGTCGTCGAAGCTTTTGGCTATAAGACTGGCCTGCTGGTCTAGGGATTAGTGGCCCTGACTGCTATGCCGGAGGTCGTGGGTTCGATTCCCACCCAGGACAAATGTTTGTGTGATGAGCACGATCATTTGTTCTGTGTCTGGGTGTTATTTATTTATAATATGTATGTATTTAGAAATATATAAGTATGTTTATCAGCTGTCTGGTACCCATAACACAAGCTCTGCTTAGCTTGGGACTAGACGGTGTTGTGTGATAGTTGTGGAAATATTATTATATTATTATTATAAGGCCATTTATTTACATTAACATTATATAACATTATTATAGCTTTTGACGTAATACTTATATTTATTAGTATGTGCGTATATTTTTATGCATTAGATTTATTTATGTAGATTTATATCGTACACTGGATTCTACCCTTGATGTTATTTCTTTGCTGGGAAAAAACTCATTGTTGAGTTAAGCTCGTCTTTGTACATGAATTGTCCATTACTGTGTACTTTAGCAAGTTTTTTTTTGTGTACAATAAAGAATCTTTTATTATTTATTAATAATATTATTTCATATTTCTCAAACAATACTCTTTAGCAGTTCGAAAACCATACACTCACGAATATAAAAACACAACTCTACTTACACCTTAAAATAACAACCCAATATAACATTCTTATTTTCAGTAGTCAAAAACCCTTTCAAAGAAATAGCTACCTTTATAAACCAACAAAAAAAAAGTTAACCCTCACTACAGATCTCGTGTCAATGGCACATTAAGGGTTAACACGTATAACCAGCATTATTTTACTCGGCAAAAACATAAAATGAAAATGTTACTGCGGACTGAAGGCGGGAACCATAAATCCGTACAGTCGCAACGACAAATCGTTGATGGCGCTTTCATATGAGCGATTATTAGATTGATATTCGTATGTTATGGTTTCCTTGTGTTTATATTATAGCTGTATGGTTTTGTGTGTTTTTGAAGTACGTTTGCGTGCTCTTTTCACAGTCGTTTTGTCGTATTTCGAGTTGTATGATGAACTTTAATGATAACCTCCTATGTACTGAATGTTGCGCAATGATAATTTATGTACTTATTTGTTCATATACTCATAAAATATTTTATAAAGAAAATTAAAATACTTATCATATTTTTCCAATGATTGTTATCATAAAAAAAACTTTATTAAATCAAATGACTTTATCAGTAAGTCAGTAGCCAACTTTTCGTTTAATGCCTTACAAAGTTCTCCACATCAATTGGAGAAACATTACATTAATATCACACAAAAATCTCACTAATGTCACACTAATATCTCACAAATGTCACACTAATATCATTAATCAATTTGTTGATGAAATGAATAAATAAATAAATAAATACTAATGTCACACTAATATCATACTAATGTTACACTAATATCACACGGCGAAAGATTGTGAGTTTGTATGTTTGTTACTTCAGCATGTTTTTACGACCGAACAGATTTTTTATGTTCAAGGCATGAGTAGACCCTAAAATAGCACATGGACTACTTTGTAAACCGGAGGTCTGATCCCTTAAATGCGCGTGAGTTAACCCACTGGTAAAAGCTTGTTTTCCATATGACCTCATCATACCCTATTAGAGGAACACCCCACAGTAATTATTACATCATCAAGGTGTTCTGTTGTAATTCTGTTTTCATAACCACATCATAATAAACTTCATAAAGTCTCCCCTAGGGTAACGAATTTCCCCCTTCACCCATTATTTACCAATGCAATAATTATCAATTACCTCTGCGTCTGAACCGCCTATGTTAATATTTAAGCGGAGTTTCTAATTTTGGCTGCTTTGTGCTAACTTCAGCTGTGTTATGGGCAGTGTCAGTCGTAAACCAGCCTGGGAAAATGTTTAGCTCAAATTGAGGCTTCCCTTGAGCATCACTTTATTTTGGAGGTGAATTGCCGAAGGTTATTATTGTCGTATTAAGAATGTGTAATGTTGTCAATATTTGTGGTAGCTTAGATGCATTTTTGAGGTAGAAGACCCAGTGGCGTAGCTATGTGACCAAGGGCCCTGGGGCAAAAACAAATTGGGGGCCCCAAAACGGCTTTATCAACATACTTAAAAATGCAAAGCTGCATTAACTTAAAAAAAAAACCATATAAAGATTGATCGTTCGGTCACGGAATAAGATTTTGCATACCTGAAAATCATTTTCATCCTTTTAGAGGTTGAACTTCCAAAAACTTCATTTTAGTACTCATCTTCGTCATAAAAGGAAGCCTTGTGCAAAATTTCATATTGCTAGCCCAGTAGATTCGACTGCGCGTTGATATGTCAGTCAGCCAGCTTTTCCTTTTATTTATATAGATAGAAACCTAGATAATCCTCCACTCTAGGATGTATTAGGCTATCCTAATACATCCACTCCAGCACATCACCACACACACACAGCATCTTAATAGATATAATTTATGTATGATTTTAGAAATTTCTGTTTTTTGAATAAATCTGGTGTCTTTTTATGGTAGGTAAAATCATCCAATGACAAATCCCGCCCTTGGGCGGAGCGGGAAGTAGTGTCAGACTCTTACTGACTAAAAACCTGACGACACTGCTTAAACCGAAAGAAAACGAAGTGGAAACTAATCGGGAATTTCTCTATGTTTTCATAAATGAGTTGGTTTATTAGTATTGCAGCCTATTTTATTTAGACTTTGAACGTGGAAGAATTTTTCGCTCGATGAATAAGTGGTTTGCTAATCAGGTTTAAGGGGCCCCTGGAGCTTGAGGGCCCCGGAGCACAGCCCGAACTAGCTCCTTAGTAGCTACGCCCCTGAGGAGACCATTAAATATCTCATCATAAAGAATTTCGTAATAATTTCAAGCTAATACCAGTTTTCTTTTTGTAAGAAGACGAAAAAAATGTTGGCACTGCGTTTTGTGCTCGACTGCCCATATTAACATCTCACAGCTACTTGCTTTGAATTTACGTGTTGGAGCGTCAATCTTCTCCTTCACAACAGAATTTATTAAGTAGACCTAAATAGGCTTAATTTGTTGAACCTAAACAAAGAGCTTTTACTTCCAAAATGAATGTGTTTATCGTTAGAGACTTAAAAGACGGAGAATTATAAAAGAAAAAAGAATCAAGATTTAAATCTGTTGTAGATGGTACGAACGGCTGGTTCATTTAAATTTCATCCACGTGTACTCTTTTACTTTAATGTGTACTTTTTTTTTAGGTGGTAAACCATCTAATGAGAGTAAAAGAAGTCACTCGATGATATCTCATCTAAAAATAAAGTGTACCTAGATTTTGTCGAACCAACCCCCACTGGGCCCGCATGGTGTATTATGGCTCTTCCTAGAGAGGAGGCCTGAGTCCCAGCAGTGGGAACCGATTTTGAACAATTTAAATTGGTGAACATATATGGTTGCGCCAATTTGCTATGTTCCGCGACTTTGTTTTTTTGTAATTTATTTTTTTGGTCTAGCAATCCTATCCCTACCGTATCCGCTTCCCGCACGACCTCGAGAGAAAGGATTTGACATTGACGTTTTTGTGCATCGATTTGTGAATGTGACCGCACCGCTAACACGCCCGCTCGAAATTACAAGAAAATTGGCTATTTCGTGTTCCAACCATTCAGAACTCAACATAAGTGCAGTGTAGTGCAATACAGAAACTGGCAGTGCTTGAAAGTACGAAGTTCGGGATTCGCCGGCCGGCGCCATGTGGAACTTTCGAGGTTAAAGGTCAGTGTTCTTTCCTAGTTTCCGTCCCATGCCAGGCATAGTATCTGCATATTGTTAATAAACCTTAGATCGCTTTTTAAATCTACAGTCCACACAGCAAATTCGCGCAACCATTACTTTTTGGTCCATACGAGCCGGATCGTGAATCATTTTCTTGTAATTTCGCAATATAGTATTTGTTCCATAGGGAATAAACGCAACGCGCCTGTTTACCTAGATATAATAGTAGAAAACCCGCATCTAGGCATTTAGGCAACTATACGTTATTTCGCTCGTATAGTTAAAGAGTCATTGATAATTACGGTACCTACGCCGTCAACCGCACCGCATAATTATAGTTAGCTACGTAAATATCAGTGTAGATATAAATCGATCGCATTCTTTTTCTTGTCAAAATTCATTCGGAAGTCCTACAAATTGCATGTAGGTAGACGCATTTCAAAAATACCCGTTCATTGTTGAGTGAATATTTGTAGGAAACGGATAAACCATAGATTATATAGACAGGTTATTCCGTTCGTTCGCCGTTCGCTTTGTTGTTTACAATATTACCATATTGTTATCTGATAATTATCGCTTACTTAATAATTCGTTAAGTGTTTGTTTGAGTGTATAGTGTGAATATATCAAGACAAGATGTCTCTTAAGGGAACCAAGGTTAGTACTGATTTAAAGGTTCAGTTAAAGCTTTTATACGCTGAAAGGGACTCACAGTTTTCACGTGTTCAATCAATTTGTGATAAATCTTTGCAAACCTCGGATCTGGCGATTAGAGATGCTTTCTTGTGTTCGTTGGAAACTTTAGATAGTTTGCGCGAGGATTTTAAATCTACAATTAAGAATATAAACATTTTAGAGTTGGAGTTAAATCCTGATTACTGTGTGAGTTATCAGGCATTGTCGTCCTTTGATGACTTGTATTGTCGTATCAAACGTATTGCTAGGAGTTTAGAGACTCCCCCCCCCGCGAGTGGTTTATCTAACCCTCCTCGCGAACGCCCACGATTGCCGCCAATTCAAATACCTGAATTTGATGGTGACATTCGAAATTGGAATTTATTTATAGATAGTTTCGAAAATATAATACATAGGAACACATCGCTGACAGATCACGAGAGATTGCATTATCTCGTAGAAAAATTGACCGGTAAGGCAAAGGCTGTCTGTGCTGGAATTACGTTTAGCGCTGAAAATTACAATTTAGTTTTGAACACTTTAAAAACAAAATACGAAGATAAGCGATTAGTAGCCACCGCAT
The DNA here is from genome assembly GCA_958295575.1 of Leucania comma. Lineage (NCBI taxonomy): Eukaryota > Metazoa > Arthropoda > Insecta > Lepidoptera > Noctuidae > Leucania > Leucania comma. Next base: position 5,053,197 of record OY282475.1, read on the forward strand.
ATTTAGATCAATTATTCGATTTGAAAAGTTTTTCCGTTTGTAACGATCATAATTTAGAGAAGTTTTTAAATATTTTCGCATCATCTGTTCGTGCAGTAAAGAACCTAAAGGTCAATGACCTCTGTGACTTTTTGTTTTTGTATATCGGTTTAAATAAATTGGATCCTGAAACTGTTCGTCTGTTTGAAACGACTCAGCGCGGCAAAGAAATACCTAAGTTCGAAGATTTAGAATCTTTTATTCGCGACCATATTAAGGTATTGCAGCGCACGTCGGCTCGTCATGAAGTCACGAATAGGACAGGTTCCGATCGCCGTATGGACGCGTCATCGAAGTCAGTCAAGACTGCACATACGCTAGTTAATACCGCCTCAACACCTGACTGTTCTCTGTGTAAGGGTAGCCATACACAGCTGTACAAGTGTTCGGGATTTCAGAGATTATCGCCTAGGGATCGTTACAAGTTTGTCCGCACTAATAATTTGTGTTTTAATTGTCTAAGTGACAAACATCTGGTTACGTCATGTAAAAGTGGTGTTAGCTGTCGTAAATGTCCAGCTAGACATCATACCTTCTTACATTTTGAGAGTAGTAAGCTGCCATCGCAGCCGCAGCCTGCGCAGACGCGCGACGCTTGTGACGCGCGGCCTGCTGCAAGTGCAAACGACGTAACATTGTGTTCGCTTTCCGCCGCTGGTACTCAAATCACTACCGTTTTACTTGCGACCGCGCAAGTTGTCATTGTAGATGCCTTTGGCAAACCGCGCACCGTTCGGGCGCTACTAGATGGCGCTTCCCAGAGTAATTTTATTACTCGGGATTGTTGTCAACGCCTTGGTTTTAGTTTTAATAATTGGTCATCCCGCTCAGAAGTGAAAGGTTTTGGAGGTTTAAAGGCAACCATTCACGGTACCATTAAAATAATATTTAGTTCACGTTTTAATCGTAATATTTCGTTTGAAATGGATTCGCTAGTCGCAGATAAGATTACGGAACGGTTGCCCACGGTACTGGTTGACACGTCCATGCTGACGGAGTTTAAGAACTTGCAGTTAGCCGACGGAAATTACGCTTTCCCTGGAGATATCGATCTATTGATCGGTGCTTCGATTCTCCCGCATCTCCAGTTATCACGTAAAATTCAAGGTCTTCCGATGTACCCCGCTCCGCACGCACTGGAAACAGTTCTCGGGTTTGTTATAGTTGGTTCCGCACCCGCTTATTTAAATAGTTACTCGACTGTGTCGCACTGTTGCACCGTCGAGCCGCCGCTTGAGTCTACCATCCGCAAGTTCTGGGAGATTGAAGAGGTCAATGTCCCGCCTATTCTCAGCCCTGAGGATCGGGTCACTGAGGAGATTTATACCCGCACGACTACTCGTGATAAAGATGGTCGTTATGTTGTCGCGCTCCCTTTCAAGGGTGATATTTTTTCGCTCGGTGGCTCCCGTGCCTCCGCAGAGGAAAATATATTCCATGTCGCTGGAACAGAAAACCCAGCTGATTGTCTCTCACGTGGTTTGCTTCCTGCGCAAATTTTAAATCATCCGCTTTGGTTTTGTGGCCCTCCCTGGCTTCATACCACTCCTAACGAGTGGCCAAGTGTTCCGTTTAACCCCGCTACTGTTTCAGAGCCACCCGAGGAGAAGAAACATACGCTTGTAGTATCAGTTCCGCGTGAAGAGTCAGTTGTTTTGTTGTTGTCTAATCGAGTCTCGTCTTGGTCGAGACTATTACGCTGTGTAGTTTACGTCCTAAGATTTTTGAGATTATTACCATCGCGTGGTTCTATAATCGCAGCTGATTTGGATAGAGCTGAATCAGTTGTACTTCGAGAGTTGCAGAAATTTTATTTTTCAATAGAATTTCGTAGTTTAGAATCACATAAACCTTGTAGTCCCGCACTTCAACATTTGAAACCATTTTTGCAAGACGGACTCATTCGTGTCGGTGGCCGTCTGCGAAATGCTAAGTTAGAGTTTGAACAAATGCATCCAGTAGTTCTACCACGCAGGGATCACGTTTTGGATTTGTTGGTGGACTATCACCATAAGGTGAATTGTCACGCTGGTCCCGATTTATTAATGTCCATTCTTCGACAGAAGTACTGGATACTTTCCGCTCGCAATTTGATACGCGCTAGAGTGCACAGATGTGTGCCCTGCTTTAAGCTCCGCCCGCGTTTCAACGCGCCGGAAATGGCCGACCATCGTTCTTGTCGTGTTGTACAGACGGTGAAACCTTTCATACATACTGGGACGGACTATGCTGGACCGTTTAAAGTCACTGTTGCCCGTGGTCGTGGTATACGTTCCACAAAGGCATACATTTGCCTATTCGTTTGTATGACAACTCGTGCGGTTCACATAGAGTTAACCAGTGATTTGAGTACGCAGGGTTTTATGTCTGCATTTAAACGATTTTTATCTCGCCGTGGTCCCGTTAAGCGCTTATACTCTGACAACGGCACAAATTATGTTGGAGCGCGACGCAATATTTCGGAATTACATACATTCTTACGCTCCAAGTACTACCAAAGTGAATTCGCCCATGTCTTAGCTGAGAATCGCATTGATTGGTGTTTTAATACGCCAGCAGCTAGTCATTTTGGTGGCAATTGGGAGGCGAATATTAAAAGCCTTAAGTCGCACCTGTTTCGGGTCATAGGCGAACAGATTCTCTCGTACGAGGAGTTGAGCACTGTACTCGCTCAGGTAGAGGCGTTGATGAATACGCGTCCGTTGTGTCGGACTTTGTCTAGTGATCCATCGGAGCCACTAGCGTTGACGCCGGCTCACTTCTTGACGACGACTCCTCTTAAATATTTGCCCGCTTTAGATGTCGAGACTGACAAACTGCAGCTCCACCCGCGTCACGCTCTGCTAGATAGCTTAGTTCAGTCCTTTTGGAAGCGATGGAGGACAGATTATCTGCATACGCTGCAGTCGCGTCAAAAGTGGAACACTCCTTCAGATCCAGTCACAGTCGGTACTGTGGTGATACTGAAGACTGAGAGTGCGCCTCCTCTGCACTGGCCTCTTGGTGTAGTGGAAGAAGTTTTTCCGGGTTCGAACGGAATAACGCGAGTCGTAAAAGTTAAAACCGCAACTGGATCGTACCTGCGTCCGGTTATTCGCCTCTGCCCTCTGCCTAATCAGTAGTAGTGGCATAGTTAGTTATAAGTTGTTTCGCTACCTAGTATTGATAGTTTAGATTAGTAATAGGGTTTAGTTTCGCTTTTGTTTTTTTCTTTTCTTTGAAGGTAACCCTTCAAACCCGGGGGGAATGGTTGCGCCAATTTGCTATGTTCCGCGACTTTGTTTTTTTGTAATTTATTTTTTTGGTCTAGCAATCCTATCCCTACCGTATCCGCTTCCCGCACGACCTCGAGGGAAAGGATTTGACATTGACGTTTTTGTGCATCGATTTGTGAATGTGACCGCACCGCTAACACGCCCGCTCGAAATTACAAGAAAATTGGCTATTTCGTGTTCCAACCATTCAGAACTCAACATAAGTGCAGTGTAGTGCAATACAGAAACTGGCAGTGCTTGAAAGTACGAAGTTCGGGATTCGCCGGCCGGCGCCATGTGGAACTTTCGAGGTTAAAGGTCAGTGTTCTTTCCTAGTTTCCGTCCCATGCCAGGCATAGTATCTGCATATTGTTAATAAACCTTAGATCGCTTTTTAAATCTACAGTCCACACAGCAAATTCGCGCAACCACAAAAAAAAATACAAACATACAGCCGAACATCAAACCTCTTCCCTTTTTGAAGTCGGTTAGAAATGACTCTTCCGAATAAAATAAGAAACATTAAAATCGGTTTACATTTGGTGAAGATATCGCTGACAAAAAATAAACATTCTATCGACTTGAGAACCTCCTCTATTTCTGGAAGTCTGTAAAAAAAAACAGGGCTTAATTTTAGTCCACTTTTGCTTAAAAGAAGGTTTCGTTACACGTTCTGTCAGAAAAAATTAACCAGTGAACGTGAGCTTCTCATGTCAGTGAATCTTGCAAACTAGTCAATAAAGCTTACCGTCTTCACTACGCACCATTAAAAAATAACGTGAAATTAATTCAAAGCATAATAGACCTACAAAACAAAAAAAAAAAAAAACATCAAAATCGGTTTACATTTGACGAAGATATCGCTGAACAAAATAAACATTCTATCTACTTTTGAACCTCATCTACTTCTGGAAGTTAGTTGAAAAAGACGGCCTATTTCAGTACATTTTTGGGCAATAGAAGAACATTATAAGCAGGGAAATCAGAAACCTGAAACCGTTATGAACCATTTTTTTCTTTCACTGGCTTCGCGAAAGTTAATCAAAGTTAAGTCATGTCTTCGATTAGAATATAGATGTACATATTCTAAAGTTTTTGTAGCATGTGGCAGCAAATGTATCAAGTCGAGGCAAGAGCTGCGGGAATCCGATGGATGCGAGATACACAGGACCGTTCATTGTGGCGACACTTGGGGGAGGCCTATGTCCAACAGTGGACGTCTTTCAGCTAATATGATGTATCAAGTCAACCTTCTCAGCAAGCTTTGCTAAAATAGTCAACACTATACTAAAATTCTCAGATCCATTTTACGGAGATCGTGTCTGTTTCAATAATTCCACATACAGTCCAGTTGCACAGAAAATTGAGATATAAATCTATACCAATTTTAACATCACAATATCCAAAAGTCCCGCCGAAAAACTCCAATAAATAATTGGTTGATTACACGTTCTGTCAGAAAAATGGAACCAACGAACGTGAGATTCTCAAATCAGTCAAGTAAATTAGTCAATGAAACCTACCACCGCCTTCACTACGCACCACACAACAGTAGCGTAAAATTAATTCAAGGCATTATAGACCTACGTACATTCTCGTATACCTCTATGTACATGTATGATGGCGTATATTTTACGGCCATAAGGCGTAAGGTCCTTATTTGAATAACATAGCGCAATTTGTATTCGCACGCAACAAACATGTAATTGTCGACGATAATGTATTATTTATTTGCAGAAGGTTTTTATGTATAGTATTTATATTGTATGTTTTTGTTTATATCGTTTTGGGTCAGTAATTTAGATTGTTAATTTCCGTGACTTTAGTACCGGGGAAAGGCTAACGAAATTACCCTGTTACTTTGAAAGTATGATGGTAGGTAATACTGGGCTTAGAGCAAGTTCTTCTATTACATTAATTTATTTGAATCTAGATAAGCGCTCTCTGGTGACAATATAGTGAAACACAATTTTATTATCCTATATGACTTCATAAACAAATGTATACACTAACGAGATCAAGTAAGTATAAATCAAGACTGGCCTCGCAAGGCCAGTCTTGATCTTTTTTAATTTGAGTTGGGTAACCATTTAATTTTCCAGCTCTAGTGTGTACACTAGAGCTGTAGAGCTGTGTTACTGTAGTAAGAGGGAATGATGTCAGACTTATACTGACTAAAATCCACCTGCGTCTTTCAGTTGGCCTTTGAGTTATAGGACATTTCCGTGGCTCTAACGGGCATTGACCATCAGGTTTACTCCTTACCTGTAAGAAGTCGTGTTAGACTTTATGATCTAACAGAGTTCTTACAGTTACCATCAGCGTTCGAAGACCGCGCTGACTTTTTAGAACAAACCAGCACTGGCAAGCATCAACCCAGATCTGGGGGCCGACCACAAGCTCTTATAGCAGTATTGTTTTAATCTTACTTTTGTTTTTCGTACCATGTGGCCTTCAAAACAATCTTATTACAATATTAAAACAAGAATGTTTTCTTAGCGATTTTGTGACGTCAATGTTATAAAACTTCACTCATTGTGTACTATGAGGCGATTTTTGACCGCTAGCAGTATTGTTTTTACGTCAAATTAGCAGGCTTAAAAAAGTTGCTCGGACGAAGCGGATTTATTATTGTTTTCCAAATATATACTATTTAAAGTGTTTTTCGTGACATACAAAGTGCTTAAAAATTATTTCGATGCCTAAACGTGTCAAGTTAATTGTTTTTAGCACTTATGTGGGTTATTAATTTATTATTGTATTCTAGATGGGGAACATATATGAATTTTTTGAGTTTTTGGAAGCAGATAACACTGAATTCAATAGTGCACGAAAAACAATACGAACAACCAGTTACGTATTTCACTGGAATACACTGTTTAACTTTACCTTAATTCCATTATGTCAATGTACAATAAGTTTCAAGCATAGTTCATTATCCGCTTCGAACACCAAACACTTAAAGACAGCTAGATTACTCTAAATTTAAGCACTTGAAAACTATTTTAATTAAAAAAATCAAACTTCGTTCGCACTATACAAATAAACACTGATAAGAATTTTGTTAATGTAAACAAACGTTCCGAATTCCGAATGTTGTAATTCACACTAACATGCAACTAAATGTCGACGTTGTCGCTCGCAGCTTTTTTGGTTTTTCTACTTTATTAATGCAAAATCTTGAAAGTTATTACGTCCTTTTTTATAAAAGTTACATAGATCCTTTTAAAAGTATATTTTAACAAGGCATCTTTTGAGCTAAATATATTCTATTAGTTCACGATCAACTTTAATGTAGCGATTCGAATAACAAACATCTGAAAGAGACAACGCAATACAGATCAGTATAGCGCGTATCTTTTCTGTCTTAGCAGGGAATAGACAAAATCTTTAGAATCGTTCATTCTTTCCCCGCTCTTAGCAGGAATACAATCATACTGAGCGATTAAGCTTATGGTACAAAATGAAGTAATATTACTTTAAGATTGAAACAAAACTCTCCTGCAATAAGATTGTTTTCTCAAAGTTTATGGTCGGCCCCCTGGTCCTTATCTGGTGATGATATACCCATAGCTTGTTGTCCGTAAACCAGCGATTAAGATGACCGGCAATAGCTCTGCGACTTCTGACGCCCAAAGCGTCTCCAGCGCCAGTCGGGGAGTGAAGATTGCCAAAACTAGCCATCAATCGGGCACATAAACCTACCTTGGTTTTATTTTTGCATTCTGTTATTTGGTCCAGTATGTCTATCAGATGTCAGAGGAGTTGGGCCTCTAGTCTGATTTTACAATAGTGTCAGAATAGTCTATCACTGATTTCGTAATTGTTGATTTTGACAAGTTTGGTAATCTATTACTAATATAATGGGAAAGTTATAATTTTTCATTAATCAACCACTAATACTCCATTGAAAGAAATGAATATAGAATGATAATCTCGTGCATAATGACAAATAATTGACAAAAAATAATTCGTTACAAGACAGCTCGTACCACAATTCTATTAGGAGACCATTGACCAACCAATGTTCGGCCATTATGAACTTACAGATTTAGACTTTTAGCAAAATGACAATGGGATCGTGTTGGAATGACGAATTTATAAAATAGCAGACTAGAGCCCATGTAGGCTAAAGGAAACATACACTGAATCACATTAGATGCAAGCTGGATGACACCACAGTAAACCAAGACGAAGATGGAAGGACGAACTTGACTTTAGCTAAAAAGATTGGCCAAAATTGCAGAGGACAAACGTGTTTGGAAAAAAGTGAGGCAGGTTTTTGCTGTGGGACAAGGATAGGACATGCTAGCATAACAGATGGATAAATTTGCATTATCAAGTACCCAATTTAAATGTCTGTTATATTAATCAATTCAATTACCAGGCCTTATGCGTACCAAATATAGTCATAAACAAAAATATAACAAAATAAAATTACAACGTGTCAAAGAGGAATGGAACAAAGTTATAGGGAAATTAAGCTCAGAGGCCGAGTAAAAACTCCATTGATCAAGAAATTTATAAATTCAAAAGATGTGATCAGGGAAACGCTCAAATTCAAATGGCAATAGACAGGTCACATTCAGAGGCTAGAACTAAATGTCAAAAGGAAAAGAGGCAGATCATTTAGAAGGTGGAAAGATGACATAGTTAAAGTAGCTGGTATACTCTGGGCCAGAACAGCTAGTCAGGAGGCTTTTACTGCCACACGCGGTGCTTACATTAAACACGAGTGCAATGAAAATGAAGATAATAACAACTATAGTAATAAATCATTTTTTAAATGTATATTGAATAATAAAAGCTTTTTATTTATATATTAATATAAATGATTCTTCTAAAAGATTAACTCCAAAAACCTGAACAATATTTTTGTTAACACAAACCACGCCGGCCAAAGCTCATAAAATTTTCGTTAAAATTCAGAAGCATTATCCTAATCCTTGCCAAATTGTAATTACGAACAATAATCTCTTAATATATACGGTGAAGTCTCGTAGGTCATCGTTACAGCAACAGATTTTGCTTCTAATCTTATTTTCTTAAATTTTAAGGCTCTGCTCTGGCTAAAGAATAATGAATTTTTGTAGAAAGGAAACTGCTTTTGTGTTGTAAAGCGTTGGAGCGAAATTTCTGAGCTGTTTATTTGTTATAATTTACAATAAAAAGAAATTCTGTTGATCAATAGATCGCCAAACACAAGAAAAGACAGAAAAAGCATCATTACACTATAGGATTATGTTTTGATGAGGAAAAGCTTCTTTGGTATTGCACCGCAAATATAATAAAATACCCGATGAAATAAAATGTATGCCAGTGCAGAAATAAAAAAAAAAGATTAACGGGTTACTACTTGAAAAATTACCTTAGGTGAATTTCTTGGTATCATACTGACATTTTTAATATATATATTTTTTTACTTATTTTATTTTTAAATTAATCTGTCCTAGCTCAGAGGACACCGGTGTCCTCTCACATCCACGCCACTATAGGCCTTAATTCCGATGTTTAGAGTCTACTTTTGTATGAACAAGTTGGGTAGTTGTGGATCGAAGTGTTAATCATCTAAATTGACTATAAATTACATGAAATGATAAAATATTGTAACATTCAATATTTTTTTTTCTTAATAATTTTTATGCCAACTGGCAAAACATAGCGCACTACCTAAATTTTAAGATTTCGTATAATTATTACCTATGTTTACGCATAAATGATTCTGATTCTGATGAAGTAGATAGACTTCATCCTATAATTTAATTATGTCTTTTCTGTTTACATTTTATTTAGCCAAGTCCAGCATCCAAAGGATCCGGCTCGAAGAACCATATTTTATAAAAACCATCTTCTTCTGTAATAATGGTGTAAACTACTATAGAATCATCATGCAAATTAACATGATTGGTAAGAAAAATTGCGGCCGTGGTCGTTATAATACCTACACTTGAAAAATATGTTGTTTTCATTTACGAAAATCTGTCAATTTTCCGACCTAACCATAACTGGTTAGAATTTACTAGCACTAGGCTGTTACCTTTAATTGCGACCCTAAACAAGAGTATCGCTTCTACAAACTAATTAATCTTATAGCCCAACCTTTTTTACGTTTAATAAAGTATTTTACATCTAAATGTTTTGAGTGTCGTGTGTAGGTACGGATTCATTAAGAGCTGCCTATTTGTAAATGTCTCTTAAGCGTTCTGGCTTTAAGTGCTTGTTTAGGAGATCAAATTCATTTGGAAGGGTCTTGTAATGCTTTTTTTGATTGCTTAATAAGTTTGTGTGTGTAAATATTTAGGGTTTTCTGTTTTTTTATTCAACACCAAAAAAAATATTGACACATTGTTTTTTTAACAGTGCTTGACTGCGATTCCATCTGATGGTCAAGGCAAAGAATGAATTTGAATCGCAATAGTTTATTAAAAGCCTATTCACTCTATCCTGGATGTCACCTAAATAACAATCGGACGGGAAGACCGACGGGAAAACCGCTGCAGGAAAATTGTTATAGTGTTTTGATGTGCGTGGTGTATACGGCCATCGTGGCAGCATAATGCTAGGACGAACCTTCCAGCAAAACGTTGATGTGTCCGAAAAAGTGATCAACTTCTTGCAACTTAGTCCCAGTATGCTCGCGTGATAAGCAATTTGCCACCGCTCGATTTCTGGGGGTAAAGTGATCCTTTCTTGTGGCTGTCATCTGCGAACTGATTGTACACAAACTTGCAATTTAAATTAATGAAGGATGGGAAATTACTAAAATACGTTTCGCTAGATTTGATCATGACACTTGTGTATCTTTGAAAGTAATAACGTTCGTTTTCCAAGAGCGGCAAAATGCTTATAGCATGAGCACTCTAAGGTCAGTTATCAATTGACTGCCAAATTTATGACATAGGGCGAAAATAAGCCTATACTGGGAAAAATGCGGTAAAAGGAAACACACGAAATCTTACCTCTTTTCACAAATATACCCACACAACATTAAGAATTCAAGAGGCACTAACAGCGCATTAGATAACGTACGAGTACGTATTTACGTTATATATTGATCATATGTCTATATCTATGTGAATAAATAGGTATTAAACTCTAATCTAGTTACTCAAGCCCCAAGGGGACACCGGTGTTCGCACACATGTCTTTCTATTGTGTCTCTAATTACGGTATTCAAAAGGCTAGCAGCTGACGTGTATGTTCAGATGTGTAACAGTGTTATATGTGTAGGTACCGACGACTCTTCCATGTAATAGTTTAGTATTGAAATACGTATGGCGAATACGGGAAGATTTTTAGAAAAGAGGATACCTAATTTTATATGGTCACCGTCCCCCCCCTCCCTCCAACAGACCTGGGATATATGTCAGTTGGTTCATTCCTATTAAAAAAAGACAAAACATCCGATTTGGTTATTAAAATAACACCAGTATCAAATCTGTTGATGCGTGGGGACAGTTTTACCCAATGCCCTTTCTTCTGTATTGTGGGTGCGTTCACAAACATGTCAATTAACAGACATAAGACACCCAGACGGAACATTTATCTGTAGGCAATAAAAATTATTTGTTCAGTATGAAAAACGAACACGTGTTACGCAGTGAAGCAATCGCTTAACCATTGCGCTAACCGTGCCGTCATGGGAACGCCATAATCATAGCGGTATTTTCCTATTTAAGGAGTGACTGGAGAGCCCTCACGGCGTCCTCACTTTTCACACGACGCATATCTTCTTTAGATATGGTAAGTTCTTGAGGTTTCTGAACTGGATTCAGGCGGAAGAAACGCCCAGGTGTCACTTGGGCGGAGTATCACCGTAACCTCGTAGAGGCGATTGACGGTGGTGACCTTTCGCGCCGGGCCCTGATTCAAGAAATGGTCCAAGGAAACATGTAAACGCCTCCTTCTGCGACGCAGTTATTGTACCGGGCTTTGGTTCAGGCCATGGTCCGGAGCGAGGAGGAATGGCAGGCGGTTGCCTTCTTTTACAAAGAATAATGCTAGCGAAGGAGACAGCTGCACGCGTTAGGGAACCGACATCCTCATACACCAGCTGTCACGACCCTGACCACGACTACTAGCCACGGTAGTGTCTTTGTAGGTGGTGGTTGGAGGTGGCAACCTCTCGCACCAGGCTCTGGCAGGCTGTCGCCTCCTTTTGTCAGAAATCATCAGATGATTTCTCCTGCTTTGGATGGATCTGAGAATTAGACTTTTACTGTCTAAAACCCACCTGTGCTTCTTCAGCTTCCTTTTGCGTTACAGGCCCACCGTAAATCTTTCTAAAAATCCCATAACCTTCATGTGTTCTCTTAATGTAATACCTGGGCTATCGGGATTCAGCTATGAATAAATAACGGGCCCTAACATGAGCAATACCTATACGGACCCACTAAACGCTATCTCTATATATTCCGCTCAGTTCTCTCTCCTTAATATTTAATTCAACTGCAATAATGCAAGTCGATACTATTACCGTATACCGCAAGGAATAAGCGAGGTAAAAGTGCGTAAAATATACAAGAAACAGGTAAACATTTCTTGTGATGGCAGGGAGCCAATATTTACGAAGCTAACGCGATCCTGAGGGAAATAGTGTCGAATATGAGCCGTATTCTGCGCCATTTTGTTTGTCGACGATAGAGAAACTAAGCGTTGCGGTTTCTTTCTGTGTTTTTCTTATGTTTGAGGGGAACTCTTGCAGTCTGGGTATTAGATTTTCTATTTGAAGTAATAATTAAAGAGCTCGTGGTCAATTATTAAGTCACATCGGTCGTTGTCCAAGGTCCAAGCAACGCTAGCCGAGGTCAGTCACTGGATGGGTGACCTTCATCATCATTTCAGCCAAAAAACGTCCACTGTTGGATAAAGGCCTCCCCCAAAATCAAGAGTAGGCGGGCTGCTGGGCACTAAGGGACATTTTTGGTAGTGCTTTTCATTTGGGGGGTTTTGCCATTATAGCTACAATACTAATAAAGTATCTAGACAATTCTGTCAAAGTCCTTCGTGAAAATAACAATCCTTTCAATGAACAAATTGCATCAACGATTGCATTACTGCTTAACATCAGGTGGGATTGCAGTCAAGCACTAGTTTATATCAATTAAAATGAGGCAACAATTTCTTTGAAAAAGAAAGCAGCTGTATTCATAGCAAAATCGGAACATAGATCCAGATTTTAATGAACGTTTGCAAAATTATGAGTAGGTTCAATTGCATCTCATGGCCTGAGTTGGAGCAGTGGTGGCCGAATGGTAACGGCCCCAACATGCGAGTTATACATCCCGGGTTCAAACCCAGCCAGGCGCATTACTTTGTGTAATTGCTGCTCTCAAAACGGTTAAGGAAAACATCGTGAGGAAGCCGGCATGTCCTAGAACCAAAAAATCGAAGACGTGTGACATCCAGCCTACCTGCGTGGTGGATTACGGCCCATTTTCTCTTCTAGAGAGGAGGCCGGAGTCCCAGCAGTGGGAACATTATAACGCTGATGCTACGCTGTGCTATGCCTGGGTTGAGGGATTGTTTAAAAGAGTTGCTGTAGTCCTGGAACGCAATTATCAACTGAAGGAAAGCAGGTGGGTCTTAGTTGGGCACGCCATAATCATGGCGATAAGTCACCTCTTTGAGGAGGGGTCGGAGAGGCGTCACGACGTCCTCACCTTCCACATGACGGAGGTTCTCATAGGACGTGGTAAGTTCGGAAAGTACCTGTGTCAGATTCAGGCGGAAGAAACGGCCGGTGTAACCTCACGCTTCTATGAAAATAATTTAATTCCTGAATCGAGTCTCGAAGATTTTTCCGAATCATAATTTTTTTTTGGTGACATTACAACAAATTTACAGTTTTCAGATTTCCCCCTATATTTGTGTTATGAGGCCATGCTTCATGCCAAATTTCAGAGTTCTAGGTCAACGGAAAGTACCTTATGAATTTTGATTCCTTTGAGTATCGAAATATACGTTTTTTTGCGAAATAAATTGCCGGTATCTTTTTGTTTCGTTAACTTAGAAGTAATGTTTTGACAGCTTCAAGGAACAGCAGACCTGCGTATATGTATAGTTTTAATTTCAACTTGATACCTCCACGCGTTCCTGAGATAAACGGTATTGATAGACAGACGGACAACAAAGTGATGAGTCCCATTTTTTCATTTTGAGGTACTGAACCTTTAAAAAATAACTTCATAAAATTACCTAGAATATGCAGTCACAACTGGTTTTAGTTATTCATAAACAATAACACATTCCTAGATAGGCTATGTTTACAAGCCCCGGTAGTGGCTAAAATGCTACAGCTTTTAGTGGCCCTGCGCCATTGCAAATTTTAAATGCCATATTTCACGCCACTTACGGACTTTTAGATAATGTAATACAGTAGGTTTTAAACGTAGTTATACTAAAAACTTGATTTTGTAAAGAGATAAGTGGTACCTATGTTAAACTAACATAGGTACCACTCTCTTCCAATCTTTGGAAATTCAGATCTGCTTTAATTTTTATTGAACTTTTAGTTTTTTTTTTTTTTTTAACGTAGGTAAAATCATCCAATGACGAATCCCGCCCTTGGGTGGGGCGGGAAACAGTGTCAGACTTTTACTGACTAAAAACCTACCTTTCCATTCCTTGCCTTTATCCTGGGGCCTTTGGTGACAGTCTCACATAACCTTTGGCCCCAGTAGGCTTCGGCCCTGCTGGACCCCTGCAGTTTGCTGACAACTCCTTGAGGCGCGCGGGAACGGTGCGCGCCGTAGACGACCTGAGCTCGGACCGGTCTGTTACCGGACGGACGGACAGCGAGCTACCCATTGCCCACCGTCCGCGAGCCCGCGCCTACGGTGGCCGGAAATTGGGATCGGAAACCCGGCGGCGGCGGCGGCGTGTCCGCCTTTGCCTAAGGCGGTCGGCCTCCTCCTTTACTAGCATTACTGCTTCGCAGAAGGAGGCGACCGCCTGCCACTCCTCCTCGCTCCGGAGCATGGCTTGAACCAAGCCCCGGCGCGAGAGATCGCCGCCGATCGCCCCCACGAGGACACGGCGCTGCTCTTCCCAAGCGGGGCACACCTCGACTGTGTGCTCCACCGTGTCCACCGGGCGGTCCGCACAGTGGCGACACCCGGGCGTCGTCTCCGCACGAATCTTGTACAGGTACGGACCGAACTTGCCGTGTTCGGTCAGCACCTGCGCCAAACGGAAGGTGACGACGCCGTGGGGCCTTTCCAGCCACGCCTCAAAGAGGGGCCTTACCGCCTCGATCGTGGCGTGCCCAGCACGAGGTTGCGACAATCGCTCTCGCCATTTCACCATGAGATCCCGCCGGAGCTCTGTCCGCCATGCCGCGACTTGTCGCGGCAGCGGAGTTTCGCCCCGACGTTGCATCTCCACGCGTAAGTCATGCATGTGTGCAAGGACTGTTGCCTCCAAATCCCACGGTGGTAGGCCAGCAAGGAGGCTCGCCGCTTCGCAGGACACCGTACGGTATCCGCGGAATTGAACTTTTAGTAACAATTCGCTAACGTCAGTAGGTAAGCGTACGTAATTATCAACAGAACAACTACAACAAAGTTGCTAAATTAATCATAATGAAATTGAATTGTATTATATCGAATGAAATATACAACATGTAACAGAATAAAGACACACACTGAAAGTAAGTAGATTCAGAATCGGTTGCCGAATCGATTTCAGCTATTTTTAAAATAAGCATTTTTTTAAAGTAATCAATCAAGAATGATTTTAAAATATTTTTTTTTGATATATCCACGGATTCTTAAAAAGAAAACTGTGATCCTAGAACGCAAAGAGCAACTGAAGGATGCGGTGTGGTTTTAGTCAGGAAAAGTCTGACACTCTCCCTCGATGATTTCAAACCTCGAAAAAAAAAACATATTTCATATCTTTTTTCTTTGTGCGTTCCTTTTTAGGGTTCCGTACCTCAAAAGGAAAAAACGAAACCCTTATAGGATCACTTTACTATCCGTTTGTCTTTCTGTCTGTATATTTGTCAAGTCACTTTATCTTGGGAACGCGCGGAGGAATCGAGTTGAAATTAAAACTATATACTCAGATTTGTGGACTCTTGGAGCTGTGAAATATCAAACATTACAAAACAAAAAAGAAAGAAAAATAGAATTTTACTGACATTGTCAAAGGAATCAAAACACAAAGAAAGAAGGTACTCCTTCCTTAACAAAGAACCTGAAATTTGGCATAAGCAAGGTCATATAGCACGAATATAGATATATATTTGAAAACTGTAAATTTTTAGTAACGGCACAAAAAAAAGCTTTTGCGATTTGACTCTGTTCGGAAATTACATAAGTTAGTTTGTCCGGAATCCGCAGCGTGCGGTAACGTGTTCGCGCGTGTTCTCACTTAACACTTTCATCGCGCGGTCATGACAAATCAAAGCTGAAAAAAAATAAAACATTCGAAGGAACACACAACTCATCCATGTCAATTAAGGAGCTCGACACACGGTTCCATTTGCCACAATACTTAGCCGTTTCACATAAAATATCTCCTAATGCTTCATTTCCTATTCCGTTCCTTGTAATGGTTCTTCAGGCAATTAAAACCGAAAATGGCGGCCAATTACTAACATGATTCTGCATTAGTGAATCAGCATTCGTATGTGACTTCATTGTTGAAAGAATTTGGGGTTCGCATATGAATGTTGTTTGTGGAGGTAGATTTACTGGAAGTGCTTCTGAATGCTTATAGATGGATATTTTTGTTGTGTACGGATCCTACCCTCGAATATGTTGGGCACGCCTTAATTATGGCGGTAAGTCCCCTTTTTGAAGCGTGGCTGAAAAGACTTCATGGCGTCCTCAATTTCTGCATGACGCAAGTTTTCACGGAACATGGCAAGTTTGGGAGTTACCTGTACCGGATTCGTGCGAAAGTGAAACCTGGGGCCCTGGAAGAAAGGTAATTAATTCATTATTCCCCGAGAGGACGCCGGCGTTCGCACACCTATTGTCTTTCTATTGTGTCTCTAATTACGGTATTCAACAGGTTAAGGTATGGTGTGGGTTTTTTAGTCAGTAAAAGTCTTACACTATCTCCCGTTCCGCCCAAGGGTGGGAGTGGTCATTGAATGTCAATTAAACTAGCTGCGACTACGCTGGCAGAAGAACGTCCGCCGTCGAAATATTTTCGTCTCCCTGAAAGTAGTCGTTGTTTTCTGAAATTTTGCAATTTTCTACCCAATGTTTTTACATTTTGCTTTCCGTAACAACCTTCTACAAAAGTATTAAAATTCCTAAAATATACAAATGATGATGATGAATTGGTGTACAATAAAGTATGTATAAATAAATAATGAAGTCGGTTAATTTCTCAAATTATGGCGTGACCATGGAAAATAGGGGTTTATTTATATAAGTATAGATATGTATAATCTTATAATTTTCAGGCGAGCATGAAAACCAAACAAATAACACTGTCCAAAAACAATAACTTCAGACGGAAACCTAAAAACTTTCCAAAAGCCACTTCCATAAAATTTGGATGAATAATCGCACCGCTATTCCATATTGAATACAGTTAGCGTGTAAAACGTTGGAAACGGCCTGTTTTCGTTTTAATGTGCTATACTCACGACATTGCCGGCTTTCCCGAAAGTCGTGACTCACGGCTTTGGAAGCCGAAGCCGGTAGTCCTTGAGCTTCACCAAAGTTTATAACATCTAGTTAATTAGATGGTAGTATAGTAAATTGTTTTTTTTTTTCGTAAGTTCAATAAGGTATACTTATGCTGTTACGTTATTTTTATGTTGTCGGAGAGTTTTATAGCATTATTTTGTTGTTTTTCCTTGGTTTGGGGTGTGGTATTGTATTATTAGAAGGAATCAAAAGTGCGGTGTTGGTATTTTTATTCGAATTCTTGAAGCAAACACACGCAGGTGTCAGACTCTTCGATCTCGAGCGGGAAACAGTGTCTCACTCTTACTGACTAAAAACCTTCCCAGTTTCTTCGTTGCCTATCATACCGGGGCCGAGCCTTTCTTTCAGAAAGCGGCCCTTGGTTCCAATAGGCTTCGACCCTGCCTGCCTGCAGCTAGCAGGCTGGGCCTCTACGGTTTGCTGACAGCGGTTTGCGGGAACAGTACGCGCTGTCGACGACTTGGGCTCGGTCCGGTTGGTTACGGGACGGTCGGACAGCAAGCTACCCATTGGTCGCCGTCCGCAAGCCCGCGCCTACGCTGGCCGAAAATTTCATTAAAATATTTTATTCCACTTAGGCCTACATGGACACTTTTATACATTATTGGGGATCACATGAGATGATGACTACGCTATTTCAGAGAGTTTGATAACTTACTACGCCTTAAAAACATGCAATGTGATCCTGCTCTTTTACCCATAATATTAAAACTAAATCTCCATGCAATACATCACGCTATATAAATTCCGCACAAATACTGTCTTGCATACTTCAGTAATTGGGTAGCAAACAAAAATAATATCCTCAATAAATCTTTTAGGCAATGCAATTTGACCTCTATTATCGAAGCGCTATGAAATAGTCCATCACATTTTTCTTTGGCAAAAAATAAATGAAGTAGCCACATGCATACATTATGATGTATATCTACATCAACGCTGACAAATGTATGGAATAAATCAAAGGAGCACGGACTGAGAGTCGTTTCATGCGACATGAGGTATAAGGGCATTAAATAACAAGGGCAGAAGGTCCATTTTATACAAATGCAGTAAAACCATAATACCAGATAACTGGGACTTCAAGGGGCCTGCAAATTTGACTCACTTAAAGAGGTATTTCACTTACCCAATGTCTCCGATATCCAGGTATAAAGAAATATCTGTCTCATTTACAAAGGGTTCTATTAAAGGTGGTGAGAATAAAGGTTATTTTAGTTATAGAGGTGCGATTATTAAACGAAATGAACAGTTAGAGAGGTGATAAATTGATGTTATCTCAGTTACAGAGATCAATGCCTATAACATTCATAGATGCAGATGCAGATAAAGTCGCATTGAAAGATATAAAACACACTTTCTGTCTCAATCATAGAGGTAACTATGGCAATGAAATTGAAAGACTGAATTCCAGATATAGAGGTTTGCTTTCTCTCACTAACAGAGACAATTCAGAGCTAAAATGTCGGTACCTCAGCATGAGACAAGCTGTAGCGGTTTCTCACTTATCCAGGTCCCACCTAACCGAGTTTCATTTATTAAGAAAAAACATTAAAATCATATACAACCCGATCAATTCATCTTACCCTATTGAATTACTTTGCAATGAAATAGCCATTCATTGGACTAAGATTAACTGAGAGGATCGTAATGATGATTTTGTCTTAGTGGTCTGCTTTCCACATTTAGGGCTGATTTCATCATTCAATATAAAAACTTAGTTCAACTAAACTGAGCTCAGCGTAATCTAGTTTAAAGACCCGTGTCGTAAACAAGGGCGACAACAAAAGAATTGAAACTGGGTTTAGCGTAAACTAGGTTCAAGTCATCGCGGTGAAACGAAATATGAAGCTATAATCTCGATTAGGCGCTCAAACTGCGTTTTGTTTGAACGAATCGCGATTAGTTTATTGGTGAATTTGGCTCTTAGTCCTTGATGGGCCATTGATCCATTGTGCGTGGGCCATGCCGGCCTTCATTCCAACCATGGGCTAGTTTCTTTCGAGAAGTAGACGAGTCCTTTCAGTTTGTCTATGACTGGATCCGATGCTCCCAAGGTCCGTGTTCGTAGGTCCGTTTCACTGATGGCCGTGCACTCGAGGAGCATGTGCGCGACAGTTTCCTCCGACTGCATGCATGCTTAGCTTAGGGTTAGGGGACTATCGGTGATACTCATTGTGAAGAAGTGTTTATTCAGTGATTATAATTCTGTAAATAAGTACGTATTAGGACCCTTTATGAATTCAGTTACGCGTTTAGCGCTTTCACTTCAAGGTCATTTTAGTTTTTGGGAGGTAATCATCAGAAATCGCCCCGGCTTTGATTCACTAGAGCCATGCAAGTGATCGCCATCAACAAGGCTTACATTCTAAGTACGTTTAAAGTGAACTTGCTCTACTCCAATCGAATCGGTCGCCATGACAGTGGTAATGTCAATAAATTATGAGCGAGTGTAGTGCAGCAACATTTAGGCACCGTTCACTGCTTGCTTGAAGAATTTTCTTCTCTTTGGCATTGAAAAATGAAGAGCTTTAGCTTAGTGTTGTCATTGTGTTTACTTCCACCTTAAATTCAAAGCTTTGTTTTTAAAAACAAAGGCATTAAACACATTTCTAGGTATTGTGTGGTGTTGTAAAAATGTGGTGTAGTCTATGTAGTCTAATGAGGTGTCATAATATGTTGTTTCTTTGTTATATATTTTTTCAAATTACTCTTATTCATTTTTCTAAAATTCTGAGCTTCTGTCGGCTTCTTCGCCCACGTGTTAATGCGGTTCTTTATACAGATTTTGGAATACTGTTTCATCCCCTTGAGGGGTGAATTTTGGAAAATCTTTTTTGTTCTTTGTATGCATCTTAGTGTATGCAAAACCTGAATATAGTTTGTTCAGAATCAGTAACTGGATTGATTCCAATAATTTTTACACCTGGCTGTGGCTTTATCTGTGTTGACATCGAAAATTATCGTAAGGGAGCATACTTCCAGAATAAATATTGCCCTACGTCTTATTATAAAAAATGTTCAACCTTGGGTCAAGTTTCATCCAAATTTGTTAAACCATTTGAGCGTGATGAAGTAAAAAAACCGGGCAATACAAGTCGGACACTCGCACTGAGGGTTTCATAAAAAACTTACCTATGAAAACAGTTTACGGGGCGCTCGCCCCAGCCGCCGCCGGGATTCCGATCCCGATTTCCGGCCACCGTAGGCGCGGGCTTGCGGACGGCGTGCAATGGGTAGCACGCTGTCCGTTCGTCCGGTAACCGACCGGACCGAGCCCAAGTCGTCGACGGCGCGTTCTGTTCCCGCGCGCCTCAAGGAGCTGTCAGCAAACCGAAGAGGCCCAGCCTGCTAAATGCAGGCAGGCAGGGTCGAAGCCTGCTGGGGTCAAGGGCCGTTTTCTGAGAGGAAGGCTCAGCCCCGGCACTATAGGCAACGAAGGAACGGGGTAGGTTTTTAGTCAGTAAGAGTCTGACACTACTTCCCGCTCCGCCCAAGGGCGGGATTTGTCATTGGATGATTTTACCTCCCGTAAAAAAAAAAAAAAAACCTATGAAAACAGTTTAATTCCTGAATTGAGTTACGAAGATTTTTCCGAATAATAAAAGTTTTTTTTTGTGATGTAACTACAAATTTACAGATGTATTCCTATATCTGTACTATAAGGCCTTGCTTCATGCCTTTCAGGGTTCAACGGAAAGTACCGCCTGAATTTTGATTCCCTTGAGTGTGTTGAAATACATGTTTTTTTGCGACATAAACAACTATATCTTTTTTCCCCGCTAACTTAGAAGTTTGATTTTTTTAACAAACAAACTTTTGCCTTTATTATGATTCTTTTGAACAGTTGTTCCAAGCCTTCTGCGCCTTTTAACTTTACAACTTTTACATATTTTTATCAGCTAATGTTTTAATAGTATGTTTTACTTATGAAGGTCTTTACGAAGCGTGTGTGATGTATTCTGGTGATGTGATATATTGATAAGGCGTGTCCCAAATACATAAAATCGTGTGTCGTCGGCCTAATAGCCATCACTTGTTTTGTTGTAAAAAAAGGTTTTGTATTTTTCTATGCGTGTTAGATATTAATTTTATACTTACATGGTGTTTTTTTTTTATGGCGATAATGTATGTGTTTACCTTAGTTTCTTCAAGTAGCTTGTGCAATATATTCTTGTCTCTCATGCGTTTTGTTTGCTGGCGAGTAATTTAGAATAAAGTTTTTGTTTAAATTTTGTATTAGTTATGTCTGTCATGGTAGTCCATTTAAAAACACATTAACATTATGAAGGCGAATGTTTGTATGTATGTGTAAGTGTTTTTGCTCCTTTATGCCTATATGACGGAAATGATTTAAAAAAAAAATACACAGTTTGATGTCCTGGAACTTTATTGTATCATACTTTATTAATAAAAAGGAAAAAGAGTTTTGAAGATTTTTGTGTTGTTTACCAACAAGTAAACAACTCGAATCTTCAGCAAAATACACCGTAAAATTTTGATCGTTTTAATCTCGATCCGGTACATGATACACTATAAAAAAAAAAGAAATTAATTTTGTACATGCGTAAATTAACTCGAGTTTAAAAAAAAGTACCTACTTTATTTTTTAATTTTATCTTTAGAAATCGATAATGTTTCATTTTCCGAATCAACCTCATACGGGATAAAAATGATCAAAATCAAACGGTGTATAAACTGAGTAAATCACACATTATCATATGATATACACTCAATTATAGGCAAACACAGCTTATACGTTTAGGTAAATATGATCCGATTACATAATTAGTTCAAGAAACATACTTAGTTCTTTGCCCTGGAGTAATACCTTGAAATAATTTTCTATTTACACGCGAGCGTAGCCACGGGTCGAAGCTATTATATTATTTAATCGGATGAGGAGACCGATCACAGTGGAAATCCTTTCCTAGTATCTTATTTTGTGAGCGATGACTGGGTAATGAGCAATAAAAAACTATTCCAAATCATTCAAGTGATTTATTATGATGCAAGTTTTAGGTATTCACTTCACAATGATCCGTGAAACAGTCTCTGGCCTAGTTGTTATTCACAAAGTGGCCGACAGAGAAAAGCGCCCCGTTCCTCTGCGGTCAGAACTTTTATCTGCTCGGTTCGTACAAACGTCAGCCCGGATTCTGTCAAAGTGACATGTGTCACTTAGCTCGTACATTCATTCGTTCTCATGCTTCAGTACCTACTATAGACTTCACTGACATATTTATTTAGTACAGTAAATTAGTTATTAACACTAAAATACGTTAATCCTATTACTCTGTATTCTCACAGAACCATAAACTTTCTAATAATATCGTCTTCCATTCATTAGCAAACAAATGCAGTCCTGGGTTGGTGTCCACTAGCGCGTGGAGCATTGTTAGCATACGCGGTATAAGAGGTGACTCGAGCAGCAGTACAACAAAATGGGAGATGAAATAATTTAAGTTTTCTAGAGCATTTTAATAAATTATAGAATATGGCAAATAATTTGAACCCGTTGCCACAGAATAAGTAATAGTAAAACCGTTGCTATGGTTACGCGTAGCCTACCTCGATTGAGACCCGAAATCTATTAGGCTAAGAAATCACGAAGCGATTTTCACCCGCGGCCGCCACGGTTGCGGGCCCGCAGCTTTTGTAGAATGCAGATGTACGCAGATGTACAACCGCGACGGCTACGTAACCGAACAAATTTGCGGTCTTGTGAATTTGGAAATGAAGCAGCGGTTTCCCCTACCGTGGCGGGCACAGAGCCTGTTTACGTAGACGCGGCGCGTCGTACATTGCCATATGTTTGTGTATGCGCACACAAACATATGGCAATGTACGACGGACCGCCCAACGCGCCGCGTGCGATGACGCGGCCCGCAGTTGCAATGTACGACAAACGACCAATGCGAAGCGCAACGCGCCGCGTCTTTGTAAACACGGCCGTAGTTGAAAACCGCTTCGTGAGCTTTTAGCGTTACTGCGCAGTCAGGGTCGATCGCTATTTAGGTTCAACTTATTTTTCGCGTATTATATCATAACCAATGCATAATATAATCTATCTGCTAATAAAATACGGCCTAATATTTAAAACTGATGTTCTACCATATGTCTAAAAGCATCCCGTTGTATGTGTCTATCCGTACGTCCGTATCAGCCATCGAACGAATCAGTACCTCTACCATGAGTTTTAAGCAAAAGTATTCGTCGCTACTCGATATCGACGCCGTAAATATTTTGTATGGCAAATTTTGCAGCACCTCTAGCGGTCACTTGCAGAACCAAAATTTGCCATACAAAATATTTACGGCGTCGATATCGAGTAGCGACAAATACTATTGCTTAAAAGTCATGGTAGAGGTACTGGTCAGTTTCGAATATAAATAGGATTCTCAATATTTTGGGCTGAATATCACGATGACTGGGTTAGATTCAGTTATGATGTCTGCAGTTTTTAATTGATTACCGAACCCAATAAAGATGAAGTTTAAATTGGGACGGACAGATTGTGTTGAAATCTATAGTTAGTTTATAGTTTTTAATTTTGCATGTAGTCTTTGTTCGTTAGTATTTTTCTCTATCTGAAGTATGAACGCCTCAGATATTTTGTTATTTTTGTAACATATTATGTTAAACTTATGAAAGTTATTAGTGATAGAAAAAAGAAACTGGGCAAGTGCGAGTCGGACTCGCACAGAGAGGGGATTTTTTTATGGTAGGTAAAATCATCCAATGACAAATCCCGCCCTGGGGCGGAGCGGTAAATAGTATCAGACTCTTACTGACTAAAAAGCTACCCCGTTCCTCAGTTACCGGGCCTTCCCTTCAGAAGCTGACCAATGACCTAAGCAGGCTTCGACCCTGCCTGCCTGCAGCTAGCAGACTGGGCCTCTACGGTTTGCTGACAGCTCCTTGAGGCGCGCGGGAACAGTACACGCCGTAGACTTGGGCTCGGTCCGGTCGGTTATCGGACCATCGGACAGCGTGCTACCCATTGCACGCCGTCCGTAAGCCCGCGGCACAGAGAGGGTTCCGTACGGATGCCATCACTGCTTACCATCAGGTAGAATTGCAATCAAGCATTAGTTTTTATCATAAAAAAAGAAGTAACAAACATACATACGCTCAAAAACTTTCCCCTTTAAAAAGATTAGTGTGACTAAACTCGTTTTAAAATAAAAGGCCCGCTTTGAAATTTTGAGAAATACTCTAGAATGTAACTTGCAACGAAACTGAAAGAAACAATAAAATAATAATTAATTGCATAAAGTTTTAGAATGTAATTACATAATGGTAACATAATTTAATATTATGTTTAAATAAACATAACGTAAATAACAAAACCAACAAATGTCAAAACGGGCCTTTTTCTTTGACAACTTTAAGACACGAGTAGCATTTTAGTGACGTGACAGCATCCTTCAGGGCACATTGCTCGCAGAACGGATGGCCGTTGGGGCCGAAAGGTTCTGGAATGGCGACCGCGTATCAGAAGACGCAGTGTTGGAAGGCCTCCTACAAGGTGGACCGATGACCTGGCAAGAGTTGCGGGAATCCGATGGATGCGAGATGCACAGGACTGTTAAGGGTGGCCTATGTCCTACAGTGGACGTCTTTCGGCTGATATGTTGATAGTATCCTTTATTGCCAGTTTCATATTCCGCAATCAACTGTGAAAACCAATATAAGCCAGCCTACATTTAATGTTCCCAAATTAGCTTCCCACCTTACATCGAAATCGGTTTAACGGTACAAACAGAGATAGCACCCAGGAGCACTCGCTTCAGCCGCTCTTAGTTAATTTTAGCTGACACGTTGACGCCAGATTGTATTTTCATGCCGTCAGATG
The DNA here is from genome assembly GCA_958295575.1 of Leucania comma. Taxonomy (NCBI): domain Eukaryota; kingdom Metazoa; phylum Arthropoda; class Insecta; order Lepidoptera; family Noctuidae; genus Leucania; species Leucania comma. Next base: position 5,078,018 of record OY282475.1, read on the forward strand.
AAATTAGATTCAGCTCAGTTCCCTGAAAACGTTTTCACAGAATGTCCATTCTGCCTTAGTCGATACCTTTTGTCATCATCATCATTTCAAGCGAAAGGCGTCCACTGTTAGTACGTCTCTTCCAGTGATCGCTGCAACGACTGATCTTGTGCGTCTCGCATCCATCGGATTCCCGCCACCCTCTCGAAGTCATCGGTCCACCTTGTAGGAGGCCTTCCAACGCTGCATCTTTTGGTATGCTATCGACACTCCAAAACCAACACCAGCCTCCCTAGCCAAGTTACGATCGTTTCGTCAAGCGTGAACGCTTGGAGTTGGCTACGCCCCAATTTCTTTATTCTGACCACGTAACAGCAGGTCTAAAAAGGCCACTTTTGTAGAATCATAATATGAATCATATTTTTAATACGGCAAAACTTACAAGGAATAATATAATTATGATTTTGATAAGCAATGAATTGAGTAGGATTCGACTAATTTCTGCAACCATTTTACGAACATTAGAAGAATTGCTTAAGATCTGCTAGAAATTCGGAATATGATTTGCTCGAGATGAATTGCTCATGTGATGTTTTTAGGCCCGCTGAGCGTTGAGATGACGTCAGAACAAAGGAATCGGGGGCGTGGCCAAACTCCAAGCGTTCACGCTTAACGAAACGATCGTAACTTGGCGAGGGGGGCTGACAAGTGTAGATACTCGTGAATGAATCTATCGCTATTTCAGTTCATCTAACATCATCATCAGCCTTCTAATGTTCCCACTGCTGGGACACAGGTCTCCTCTCTAAGAGAGGGAATGGGCCATAATCCACCACGCGGGCCCAGTGCGGGTTGGTGAATGTCACATATCTTCGAATTTTTGGTTCTAGGACATGCCGGTTTCCTCACAATGTTTTCCTTTACCGTTTTGAGAGCAGTGGTGATGAAATAAATTACACAAAGTAATGTGCCTGGCTGGGTTTGAACCCGCGACCTACAACTCGTAAGTCGGGGCCGCTACCACTTAGCCACCACTGCTCACTGTTCATCTAACAATTCATTTAAATAATTAAATCGGAAATAATTCCCATCTAAGTCTTGCGCAGAATAGCTCTATATCTAATCTATCCGATAGATATCCAGTCAATGTCTCTTTCTACTAGCGACGTAAATTGGTGAATGCATCGCTGTCTGATTGATTTTCCATGTAGCGTTGTGGATACATGTTTGAACAGAAATGTAGCATCTGAGTGGCTTGAGTGTGCGATGAGTCTTGGAGTAATCTTGGTATCTAATTAAATTAATTAAATATATCATTGCCTTTTTAACAAAAGTGTTTTACACAAGTTTTTTGTGGATTATGAAAACTATTTTATTTATTCTACCACTGCTACTTATTTATATTATCAAAGTGTTTATAGGTGTTTTTTTTTATGGTAGGTAAAATCATCCAATGACAAATCCCGCCCTTGGGCGGAGCGGGAAGTAGTGTCAGACTCTTACTGACTAAAAACCTACCCCGTTCCTTCATTGCCTATCGTGCCGGGCCTTCCTTTCGGAAGCTGACCCATGACCCAAGCAGGCTTCGACCTGCAGCTAGCAGGCTGGACCTCTACGGTTTGCTGACAGCTCCTTGAGGCGCGCGGGAACAGAACGCGCCGTCGACGACTTGGGCTCGGTCCGGTCGGTTACCGGACGATTGGACAGCGTGCTACCCATTGCACGCCGACCGCAAGCCCGCGCCTACGGTGGCCGGAAATCGTGATCGGAATCCCGGCGGCGGCTGGGGCGAGCGCCCCATTGCCTCTGCCTGATGCGGTCGGCCTCCTCCTTTACTAGCATTACTGCTTCGCAGAAGGAGGCGACCGCCTGCCATCCCTCCTCACTCCGGACCATGGCCTGAACCAAGGCCCGGCGAGAGAGATTGTTGCCGCCGATCGCCCCCACCAGGGCGAATCCTCCGCACGAATCCGGAACAGAAAATAAGGACCTGCATGGTGCGGAAGTTTTCTCAACTTCCGCACGATGCACGTCTCAAGGATGGGCCTTATCGCCTCAAATGTGGCGCGCCCAGAACGAGGTTGCGATAGTCGTTGACGCCATTTCGCCATGAGATCCCGCCGAAGCTCGGTCCGCCATGCCTCGACTTGTCGCGGCAGCGGAATTTCGCCCCGGCGTTGCATCTCCATGCGCTTATCGTGCATGTGTGCAAGGACTGCTGCCTCCAGATCCCATGGTGGTTGGCCAGCAAGGAAGGTCGCCGCCTCGCGGGAAATCGTTCGGTACCCTCGCACCATGCGTATTGCTATAGCCCTCTGGCACAAGTATTTATAGGTGTTATATTTTTTTTTATTATCCTTCTAATATTATATTTTTATTATATGCGAAACCCGAAATACGGGTCTAATATTTTTATACAAAGAATAGCATAGCCTAGCATCAGCCTTATAATGTTCCTACTGCTGGGACTCAGGCCTCCTCTCTAGGAGAGGGAAGGGGCCGTAATCCACCACGCGGGCCTAAGATACATAATATTAATTTTGTAAACGCTACAACTAAATTCAGTTAGTAGTAGAACCAATTTAAAAGGTTACGATGGGGCTGACATACAAAAGCCCCTAAATAAACGCAGATTATAAAAAAAAAGATTGAACCAAAAAACGTCCAATCTTTTCCAAAAATTGCACAAAGAATTGAAAAAATCCCATTATACAATTCCAGCAATACCAGTACTCTAGATCGAAGGCAACGAAGGAACAGGGAGGGTTTTTTAGTCAGTAAAAGTCTGACACTATATCCCGCTCCTCCCAAGCCGGCGGGAGATGACATTGGATGAATTTTACCCAACAAAAAAAAAAGCTATCTTGGGCTCGGCTTCCAGCGTAACCTGATGCAGAATACTTGTGTTTTACATAGAGTGACAACCTATCAGACGTTCACAACCCAGTTACTGTGCAACACGATGCTCCTTGAATAGACTGATGGTCAGACTTTCTGGCGATTAAACTGTTACGACAACTACCTGTAACGACTGTCAAAGATCTACGAATGATAACCGGGTCAACGGCTTTACGTGCTTCCCGAGGCACGGATTGTCTGTCAGTACTGTCTTAGATAAACTTATAGAAAAGTACGAGTACATATGAATTGAAAAATTCATTTTGGTTCTTGCCCTCATGCATGTGAGACGTGCTTTAACTACTGGGCCATTACAGCTCTAGTAAGCAATGCTTTACTTATAGGCTCACGCTTGACCACTATCTCATATGATAGTAAGCGATGATGCACAATGAGCACGCTCGCTTGAAGTAACTTATTCTTTTTTGACTTAAAGGCCCTTAGGGCCAACGCTGCGTGAGGCACCGATCTCACGAAGCGGTTCTAACCTGCGGCCGCCGCGACAAAGAAAACCGCTATTTTATTTCAAAACTCACGAGATTGTAGATTCGCTGCCACCGCCGCCGCCGCGACGCCCGCGGCCAATAGGGCGCGGTCGCCGCCAACCGACCGCAGAGCGTGCGGGTGCAAACCACCGAGGCGGTGGCGGGAGTTCGCGGCGCCGGTGAGCGGCAGCCACGAACAACCGCGCACACCGCGGCCGTAAACCGCGTCGTGAAAAATGCTTAAATTTTTACATATATATTTGCATTCTACAGAAGCTGCGGGCCCGCAACAGTGGCGGCCGCGGGAAAAAAGCCGCTTCGTGAGTTCTTTCCCTTAAGCGGGAGACTGCTCGGACGTCCACGTGGGCACCCGTCGCGTGACGTCACGCGTGTGTCGTTTGCGGCGGTCCCCATAGCAGAAGCCGGTTTATTACCTGCGAAGTGTCGCTTGTTCAACTTTAACGGTGTGCATGTAGTCATGTCGATGGAAAACTTTAATGTATAATTACGTAGCAAAACGGGCGCGAGGCGCAGCTGCCCGCGACGGGTGCCCACGAGGCGAGCCCTGACGGAGCTCTTTAGTATGTGACCGCGCGTGGGCCCGCTTTATGCAGCGTCGGCCCTTAGGTTGTAGCTATCAGGTAACATGGACTCCTACAGGAAATTTCACTCCACGTCCATCGTAGAAGTTTAAAAATGACCCATGTCCATTAGAAGACAGTTATGAGCTATTTTGTATGCACGACCAGAAAACCTGCCAAACTTATCTGTCCCCTTATAATTTCGGCAAATTATGTAAAATGCGTACTTTACCCCCTTTCCTAATAATAAATAAACCTTATCATTTATTTATCATGTTCTCCAAGTATGTTTTATTTTATTGCATTTGGTTTAAACTGCCAATGTTATCAGGGAGATATCAGCGGGAGTAGAATATTCATTGGAGAAGTAAATCCAGTGTGCACTGAGCGAGATAAATCTTCATTAAATAACGCTTATCTGTGCTACGTGGGGTATCCATGCGCGCGCTGCCGGCCGGGACATTTTAGATGCGAGCGCAGCTTTTAGAACATACATGCATATTCTGATTGTGATCTAGAACGAACGTTACAGTTAAAGCAGTTGCAATTTATGCTTATTTAAAACTGTGCCTTTTAAAGTCACCGCATTTACGTAAAGAAAATAAATGTCTGAGAAGGATGATGTTTGCCACATGACGATCGAGCGGTGGACCAGTAAACCACAAAGTTGGTGCCTTGAATTCGCACAAAAAGTTCGCTGTAATAAAACAAGGAGATGGCTGCACGATTTGATGTCTTCTTTAGAAATTGACAAGAAGTGACTCAGAGCTGGAAACAGTGTAAGGGATGCAGAGAAGCATTTATCTCATAGTGGCGAGTGTAGGCTAAATACAATGGGTTCCCTACTTGAAATCGAATATCATTTGCTCGAATAACACTTGCTCCAAAACGTTTACTCGACAGTACTTGAAATCGATAAATTATGAGCGCATGTTCATTACCTTGTTGCACCAAAATCTGGAAAAGGCCTCGGGACACTTTTTCTATTTATTCTTTTCTCGAGCTACCTCGAACAACTCCTTGCGGAAGATGTCTAGATCTTGCCACCTTTTCCTCGGCCGCGGCGGTGTCCGCCATCCTAAAGCATCTATTTTATGGAGACTCTTACCCAGCAGTCAGTGGCTGACGTGACCCGCCAAATCTCATTTTTACCTGATAGTTTTTTTTCCTATGGCTATGATCTTCGTTTTTAAGCGCAGCGTGATGTTTCTTTTTCTGCTAGCTCTTTTGACACTGGTTTTAGGAGAAATAATTATTTTTGTATTTTTTTTTAACCATGTCGATTCAGGATATCATTTAAAGTGAATGCGTGCTACCCATTGCACGCCGTCCGTAAGCCCGCGGCACAGAGAGGGTTCCGTACGGATGCCATCACTGCTTACCATCAGGTAGAATTGCAATCAAGCATTAGTTTTTATCATAAAAAAAGAAGTAACAAACATACATACGCTCAAAAACTTTCCCCTTTAAAAAGATTAGTGTGACTAAACTCGTTTTAAAATAAAAGGCCCGCTTTGAAATTTTGAGAAATACTCTAGAATGTAACTTGCAACGAAACTGAAAGAAACAATAAAATAATAATTAATTGCATAAAGTTTTAGAATGTAATTACATAATGGTAACATAATTTAATATTATGTTTAAATAAACATAACGTAAATAACAAAACCAACAAATGTCAAAACGGGCCTTTTTCTTTGACAACTTTAAGACACGAGTAGCATTTTAGTGACGTGACAGCATCCTTCAGGGCACATTGCTCGCAGAACGGATGGCCGTTGGGGCCGAAAGGTTCTGGAATGGCGACCGCGTATCAGAAGACGCAGTGTTGGAAGGCCTCCTACAAGGTGGACCGATGACCTGGCAAGAGTTGCGGGAATCCGATGGATGCGAGATGCACAGGACTGTTAAGGGTGGCCTATGTCCTACAGTGGACGTCTTTCGGCTGATATGTTGATAGTATCCTTTATTGCCAGTTTCATATTCCGCAATCAACTGTGAAAACCAATATAAGCCAGCCTACATTTAATGTTCCCAAATTAGCTTCCCACCTTACATCGAAATCGGTTTAACGGTACAAACAGAGATAGCACCCAGGAGCACTCGCTTCAGCCGCTCTTAGTTAATTTTAGCTGACACGTTGACGCCAGATTGTATTTTCATGCCGTCAGATGAAATTAGATTCAGCTCAGTTCCCTGAAAACGTTTTCACAGAATGTCCATTCTGCCTTAGTCGATACCTTTTGTCATCATCATCATTTCAAGCGAAAGGCGTCCACTGTTAGTACGTCTCTTCCAGTGATCGCTGCAACGACTGATCTTGTGCGTCTCGCATCCATCGGATTCCCGCCACCCTCTCGAAGTCATCGGTCCACCTTGTAGGAGGCCTTCCAACGCTGCATCTTTTGGTATGCTATCGACACTCCAAAACCAACACCAGCCTCCCTAGCCAAGTTACGATCGTTTCGTCAAGCGTGAACGCTTGGAGTTGGCTACGCCCCAATTTCTTTATTCTGACCACGTAACAGCAGGTCTAAAAAGGCCACTTTTGTAGAATCATAATATGAATCATATTTTTAATACGGCAAAACTTACAAGGAATAATATAATTATGATTTTGATAAGCAATGAATTGAGTAGGATTCGACTAATTTCTGCAACCATTTTACGAACATTAGAAGAATTGCTTAAGATCTGCTAGAAATTCGGAATATGATTTGCTCGAGATGAATTGCTCATGTGATGTTTTTAGGCCCGCTGAGCGTTGAGATGACGTCAGAACAAAGGAATCGGGGGCGTGGCCAAACTCCAAGCGTTCACGCTTAACGAAACGATCGTAACTTGGCGAGGGGGGCTGACAAGTGTAGATACTCGTGAATGAATCTATCGCTATTTCAGTTCATCTAACATCATCATCAGCCTTCTAATGTTCCCACTGCTGGGACACAGGTCTCCTCTCTAAGAGAGGGAATGGGCCATAATCCACCACGCGGGCCCAGTGCGGGTTGGTGAATGTCACATATCTTCGAATTTTTGGTTCTAGGACATGCCGGTTTCCTCACAATGTTTTCCTTTACCGTTTTGAGAGCAGTGGTGATGAAATAAATTACACAAAGTAATGTGCCTGGCTGGGTTTGAACCCGCGACCTACAACTCGTAAGTCGGGGCCGCTACCACTTAGCCACCACTGCTCACTGTTCATCTAACAATTCATTTAAATAATTAAATCGGAAATAATTCCCATCTAAGTCTTGCGCAGAATAGCTCTATATCTAATCTATCCGATAGATATCCAGTCAATGTCTCTTTCTACTAGCGACGTAAATTGGTGAATGCATCGCTGTCTGATTGATTTTCCATGTAGCGTTGTGGATACATGTTTGAACAGAAATGTAGCATCTGAGTGGCTTGAGTGTGCGATGAGTCTTGGAGTAATCTTGGTATCTAATTAAATTAATTAAATATATCATTGCCTTTTTAACAAAAGTGTTTTACACAAGTTTTTTGTGGATTATGAAAACTATTTTATTTATTCTACCACTGCTACTTATTTATATTATCAAAGTGTTTATAGGTGTTTTTTTTTATGGTAGGTAAAATCATCCAATGACAAATCCCGCCCTTGGGCGGAGCGGGAAGTAGTGTCAGACTCTTACTGACTAAAAACCTACCCCGTTCCTTCATTGCCTATCGTGCCGGGCCTTCCTTTCGGAAGCTGACCCATGACCCAAGCAGGCTTCGACCTGCAGCTAGCAGGCTGGACCTCTACGGTTTGCTGACAGCTCCTTGAGGCGCGCGGGAACAGAACGCGCCGTCGACGACTTGGGCTCGGTCCGGTCGGTTACCGGACGATTGGACAGCGTGCTACCCATTGCACGCCGACCGCAAGCCCGCGCCTACGGTGGCCGGAAATCGTGATCGGAATCCCGGCGGCGGCTGGGGCGAGCGCCCCATTGCCTCTGCCTGATGCGGTCGGCCTCCTCCTTTACTAGCATTACTGCTTCGCAGAAGGAGGCGACCGCCTGCCATCCCTCCTCACTCCGGACCATGGCCTGAACCAAGGCCCGGCGAGAGAGATTGTTGCCGCCGATCGCCCCCACCAGGGCGAATCCTCCGCACGAATCCGGAACAGAAAATAAGGACCTGCATGGTGCGGAAGTTTTCTCAACTTCCGCACGATGCACGTCTCAAGGATGGGCCTTATCGCCTCAAATGTGGCGCGCCCAGAACGAGGTTGCGATAGTCGTTGACGCCATTTCGCCATGAGATCCCGCCGAAGCTCGGTCCGCCATGCCTCGACTTGTCGCGGCAGCGGAATTTCGCCCCGGCGTTGCATCTCCATGCGCTTATCGTGCATGTGTGCAAGGACTGCTGCCTCCAGATCCCATGGTGGTTGGCCAGCAAGGAAGGTCGCCGCCTCGCGGGAAATCGTTCGGTACCCTCGCACCATGCGTATTGCTATAGCCCTCTGGCACAAGTATTTATAGGTGTTATATTTTTTTTTATTATCCTTCTAATATTATATTTTTATTATATGCGAAACCCGAAATACGGGTCTAATATTTTTATACAAAGAATAGCATAGCCTAGCATCAGCCTTATAATGTTCCTACTGCTGGGACTCAGGCCTCCTCTCTAGGAGAGGGAAGGGGCCGTAATCCACCACGCGGGCCTAAGATACATAATATTAATTTTGTAAACGCTACAACTAAATTCAGTTAGTAGTAGAACCAATGTAAAAGGTTACGATGGGGCTGACATACAAAAGCCCCTAAATAAACGCAGATTATAAAAAAAAAGATTGAACCAAAAAACGTCCAATCTTTTCCAAAAATTGCACAAAGAATTGAAAAAATCCCATTATACAATTCCAGCAATACCAGTACTCTAGATCGAAGGCAACGAAGGAACAGGGAGGGTTTTTTAGTCAGTAAAAGTCTGACACTATATCCCGCTCCTCCCAAGCCGGCGGGAGATGACATTGGATGAATTTTACCCAACAAAAAAAAAAGCTATCTTGGGCTCGGCTTCCAGCGTAACCTGATGCAGAATACTTGTGTTTTACATAGAGTGACAACCTATCAGACGTTCACAACCCAGTTACTGTGCAACACGATGCTCCTTGAATAGACTGATGGTCAGACTTTCTGGCGATTAAACTGTTACGACAACTACCTGTAACGACTGTCAAAGATCTACGAATGATAACCGGGTCAACGGCTTTACGTGCTTCCCGAGGCACGGATTGTCTGTCAGTACTGTCTTAGATAAACTTATAGAAAAGTACGAGTACATATGAATTGAAAAATTCATTTTGGTTCTTGCCCTCATGCATGTGAGACGTGCTTTAACTACTGGGCCATTACAGCTCTAGTAAGCAATGCTTTACTTATAGGCTCACGCTTGACCACTATCTCATATGATAGTAAGCGATGATGCACAATGAGCACGCTCGCTTGAAGTAACTTATTCTTTTTTGACTTAAAGGCCCTTAGGGCCAACGCTGCGTGAGGCACCGATCTCACGAAGCGGTTCTAACCTGCGGCCGCCGCGACAAAGAAAACCGCTATTTTATTTCAAAACTCACGAGATTGTAGATTCGCTGCCACCGCCGCCGCCGCGACGCCCGCGGCCAATAGGGCGCGGTCGCCGCCAACCGACCGCAGAGCGTGCGGGTGCAAACCACCGAGGCGGTGGCGGGAGTTCGCGGCGCCGGTGAGCGGCAGCCACGAACAACCGCGCACACCGCGGCCGTAAACCGCGTCGTGAAAAATGCTTAAATTTTTACATATATATTTGCATTCTACAGAAGCTGCGGGCCCGCAACAGTGGCGGCCGCGGGAAAAAAGCCGCTTCGTGAGTTCTTTCCCTTAAGCGGGAGACTGCTCGGACGTCCACGTGGGCACCCGTCGCGTGACGTCACGCGTGTGTCGTTTGCGGCGGTCCCCATAGCAGAAGCCGGTTTATTACCTGCGAAGTGTCGCTTGTTCAACTTTAACGGTGTGCATGTAGTCATGTCGATGGAAAACTTTAATGTATAATTACGTAGCAAAACGGGCGCGAGGCGCAGCTGCCCGCGACGGGTGCCCACGAGGCGAGCCCTGACGGAGCTCTTTAGTATGTGACCGCGCGTGGGCCCGCTTTATGCAGCGTCGGCCCTTAGGTTGTAGCTATCAGGTAACATGGACTCCTACAGGAAATTTCACTCCACGTCCATCGTAGAAGTTTAAAAATGACCCATGTCCATTAGAAGACAGTTATGAGCTATTTTGTATGCACGACCAGAAAACCTGCCAAACTTATCTGTCCCCTTATAATTTCGGCAAATTATGTAAAATGCGTACTTTACCCCCTTTCCTAATAATAAATAAACCTTATCATTTATTTATCATGTTCTCCAAGTATGTTTTATTTTATTGCATTTGGTTTAAACTGCCAATGTTATCAGGGAGATATCAGCGGGAGTAGAATATTCATTGGAGAAGTAAATCCAGTGTGCACTGAGCGAGATAAATCTTCATTAAATAACGCTTATCTGTGCTACGTGGGGTATCCATGCGCGCGCTGCCGGCCGGGACATTTTAGATGCGAGCGCAGCTTTTAGAACATACATGCATATTCTGATTGTGATCTAGAACGAACGTTACAGTTAAAGCAGTTGCAATTTATGCTTATTTAAAACTGTGCCTTTTAAAGTCACCGCATTTACGTAAAGAAAATAAATGTCTGAGAAGGATGATGTTTGCCACATGACGATCGAGCGGTGGACCAGTAAACCACAAAGTTGGTGCCTTGAATTCGCACAAAAAGTTCGCTGTAATAAAACAAGGAGATGGCTGCACGATTTGATGTCTTCTTTAGAAATTGACAAGAAGTGACTCAGAGCTGGAAACAGTGTAAGGGATGCAGAGAAGCATTTATCTCATAGTGGCGAGTGTAGGCTAAATACAATGGGTTCCCTACTTGAAATCGAATATCATTTGCTCGAATAACACTTGCTCCAAAACGTTTACTCGACAGTACTTGAAATCGATAAATTATGAGCGCATGTTCATTACCTTGTTGCACCAAAATCTGGAAAAGGCCTCGGGACACTTTTTCTATTTATTCTTTTCTCGAGCTACCTCGAACAACTCCTTGCGGAAGATGTCTAGATCTTGCCACCTTTTCCTCGGCCGCGGCGGTGTCCGCCATCCTAAAGCATCTATTTTATGGAGACTCTTACCCAGCAGTCAGTGGCTGACGTGACCCGCCAAATCTCATTTTTACCTGATAGTTTTTTTTCCTATGGCTATGATCTTCGTTTTTAAGCGCAGCGTGATGTTTCTTTTTCTGCTAGCTCTTTTGACACTGGTTTTAGGAGAAATAATTATTTTTGTATTTTTTTTTAACCATGTCGATTCAGGATATCATTTAAAGTGAAAGTCCTCTATATATAGCAACGACAGCCATTTTAGTTCAAATTATTTGCCGTGTACTTTAACAGATTTTCGGGTCTTAATCGTAGCATGGTCGCTTAACCATATCTAAGGATTTTTGTATTATTAATTCGTACAATTCACTTACAACTTTGAGATTGCTTATAAAAGGCTTCAAGAAAAAACCTTAAACAACGATATTTTATATTAAAGACATTTTTAAAGTAAAGAATCGAAAAAAATGTATATTTTTATCTTTATCTCCTTGATTTATTACCCTTTAGTGACCTTTAACAACACCCATGGGACAAAGACGACCCTTTGAGATTGATTTTACCCGGAACAAACAGAAATATTTTTGTTTTTTTTTTACGTCAAAGGTGAATACATTAAAGCACTATATCTTCTATATTTTCTAATATTTTTTAAGATTCAATGTAAGTACGAAAGAAATAAAAGGGAGGGGCCTTTTATCTCTTTCGTACTTACATTGAATCTTAAAAAATATTATTGCTTTTACCATTCTGATAGATATAATAATATCTATTTAAGATGGACACCCTAACCATCGCAACCCGTACTGTAGCTTCACCGACCCACCCTAACTGCTAATAGATTCTTTCTTAGAGCAATTCCAACCATTTTATCGTTTTTAAATTCATACATTTTACAAATAAAATGTCTCATTTGAAATCTATATTATAAACAGACCAAAATAACTTGACATTTCGGTACGGCGGTAGTTGTTAAGGGGGAGATCATGATTTTTGATGATTTTAAATCCAACATCATGCCTTAACGGCTATTCCATTGTTTTGAAAAAAATATATGTTAAACTAGACTATTTGCCTAATATTTTATTATACAATTATTTAGTAATATTTACATTTTTTTTTCATAGAACTTGGTGTGATTTATTTTCAAAGTTATGTCTAACATAGACATAATAGCGAAGATCAAGCAAAGCCATTGTATGTTTTTTACGACACTTTCACAAACAAAAAAAATAATTTAATTACAAATCTTTTGATATACGATTTTGTTCTTATTGTGTTTAATAAATGAAAATTAATGGACATAATTATTATTAGAATAATCCTGATGCACGGGGAGTGACACTAGCTCTACTTCTGTTCGCTCAAGGTCGCTGGCATTGAGTGTCGCCTTAAGACAAGCGTCAGAGATACAACAAATCCAACATAGAATTTTTGTAGGTCCATTTTTTGCCGCGTGTCAAGTTATATCAGGTACTTCGTATGTCATTTGCTTAGAGTTTGATGCATCAGGAAACGAAATGCTCGTTAGTAGACAGGGGTTAGTGTAATATATTCTCAAATTGACGCACAACATGGTAATTCTGATGTTTTATGGTTGATACTTAGATATGATAAAGGGTGAAATATGGTTTTAGATTGTGGTATTTTTTTATGTGAACCGAACGAAGGTACGTGTAGAATTGATATTGCTGTGTAGTTTCTATTGATATAATAAGTTATGTTGGTTATTACTTTTATGTTTTTTCACTCTAGCAGTTTTTCATCACTAAAACTTGTAAAAAAATGAGTGACACACGAATTGAAAAGATACGCGTTGGTATTGTGATAGTGATTGACACTATTTAGTGAGTACACACACTATAAATACCGAAACTAAAAAAAAACCTATAGCAATCTACTAAATAGGCTCTAACTTCGTTTTGTTACGGTTGGTAGACATACTCCTTTTTGCTATTGATTTTTCATACAGTCCTTTAAGAAATGGCCCAGGTTTCACTTTTGTCGAAAAAAAAAAGATGGAGAGGCATAATGTCATCACTGGCAACACGCACTGGTCTGGACTTTCATCTTGAGACACTGTGTTACACTGAGGCAACACAAAATGAACAAACAGAATAACACCACCAATAATATTCTTGATACTCAAAAGCCAATGTTTACGCATTTCACGGATGTAAAGACGGCGTGACCCTTACTGAGCTGTGCAAACGCTTAGGGTCCTGTGGAACCGAAAAGGCTCCTTATTGTCAATTTGAGGTTAGCTTTGGGATTCAATACGTTGGTTTTGCTTTCGATTTCTTATTATGGGTTCTTTAAGGTTGGATTAGACGGTCTAGATAGGGTGTCTTTTGTTTATACAACCTCAGTTTTAATAGTATATGCGAAACCCCAAACATGCGTCTAGTATTTTTATACAAATAATCCGAGCGCGAGAGCGCGCGCGCCTGGCGCCTAAGCTGTTTATGGCTTTTTCTTAAATAATATTGTATGCACTATTCTCTTTTTCAATATTTATTTAACACTTACACGACACACATTAACATTTTACGCTTTATATCAATGTACTATTTATTATTAATTTATTACGATATCTAGTTTATTTATCATCCGGGAGTGTTGCCGTGACATCACCGCGGGCCCTAACATACCAGCGCTGCGTTATTTAATGTTCTTAAATATCGCAGCATATGCTGAGTTAGGCGCCTTTTTGGCCTTGCACAGATTTTGATGTTTTTTTTTTGTTTTTCTCTTTCTATTTTTATTTTATTTTACTGTATGTGTGAGGTCGAATAAACGATTTTCTTTCTTTCTTTCTTACTGAGCTGTGCAAACGCTTAGGGTCCTCAGTGAAACCGAAAAAGCTCCTTGTTGTCAATTTGAGGTTAGCTTTGGGATTCAATACGTTGGTTTTGTTTTTAATTTCTTATTTTGGGTTGTTTTAGGGTGGATTAGGCGGTCTGGATAGGGTGTCTTTTGTTTATACAACCTTAATTTTAATAGTATATGCGAAACCCCAAACACGATTACATACAAGATTTCATAACTGTATCCTGAAAAATCACTAAGTTATAAGCTTTTTATGTTGCCTGGTTGTCCACACAAAACACATGGTCACCGGGCCATCCAGGCCACTGAGGGGTTGTTTTGCTCCCGCACCCAGCTGTGCGCTGGTGCCTCATGCACGCATGCATTAAGGTATCGCATATACTAAAAATAATGTTGTGTCCATATTAGCTGACCCGGCGAACTTCATACCACAGTCAATGAATGTTGTGATAACTTTTAGTTAAACTGTCTGAGGATAAAGCAATCCTGTTTCATCACCACAATCTGTATAATTCATTATAAAATTACTTTTTGATTCGAGATAGCTATGTTTCCGGATTTTTTTTAGTTTAAACCAAAAGACCAAAATTGACTGAATCGGTGCAACCGTTCTCGAGTTTTAGCGAGACTAACGAACAGCTATTAATTTTTATATATAAAATAATATAATTCTTTTGTACGTGTTTTTGTCTCCTAATTCCTCCTAAACGGCTTGACCGATTTGGATAAAACTATGTATAAACGCTAACATTTGATGATACGTCAATCATTGTTTGATCATATCATTGATGTAGGATTTCTATGGTAATAAAAGGTCTCAAAAAAGTAGGCAAAACAAATAAAAAGAAGATTGAAATATCATCAAACTTTAACGTTTAAAACGATCTGTACCTCTACCATGAGTTTTAAGCAATAGTATTCGTTGCTACTGGATATCGACGCCGTAAATATTTTGTATGGCAAATTTTGGTTCTGCAAGTGACCGCTAGAGGCGCTGCAAAATTTGCCATACAAAATATTTACGGCGTCGATATCGAGTAGCGACGAATACTATTGCTTAAAACTCATGGTAGAGGTACTGGTCATATCATGAAGTGATCAATTTCTATGATACTCGATTCGATCGGTTTCTAGCCACGACATATACACCGTTAAATTTTAGTCGTTTTAATACCGCGGAGAGTTGATTCGGTCGTTAGATTCGTCTTAGTTGTGAAAGTGACACTGGGTTCATCAATATTATAAAAAAATAAAAAGGCAGATTTTTGACGCCTTCTTTTCGGGTCGATGGACTCAAATTTTTTTTTTCTTATTTATAGCTGTTATTGGCCTCGTATAAATACGAATAATTTTTGGTGTCAATTTATCTACATGTTTTCCAAAACATATTTTTTCTTGGCATAGTCATATAGGGCATCA
Source organism: Leucania comma (assembly GCA_958295575.1). Taxonomy (NCBI): domain Eukaryota; kingdom Metazoa; phylum Arthropoda; class Insecta; order Lepidoptera; family Noctuidae; genus Leucania; species Leucania comma. The sequence continues at coordinate 5,093,401 of OY282475.1, forward strand.
AAAAAAAAAATATAAAAGGCTCGACGAGACGATTTCAAAAGTATGGCCCGCAAAAACATAGAAAATAAAAAAAAGTTGACAGCCGACGGCAAAAACAGCGATCAAAAAATTCGAAACTTTTTCGTCGTTTTTTGCGGAAAAGTTACATTTGAGCAGTCTGATACAGTTGGTGGAATTTATTTTAGTTTGATCAGTGTTGCTATTCTCTAAGAAAACGCAGCGCTGCCTCAACGACGATCACCCAAATAGGATACATTGGATTGTCAACCTAATTGACCTATACATTGGATTGTTAATTCAATGTATTTTATTTGGATGTACGTCGTTGCGACAGCGCTACGTATTCTTAGAGAATAGCACCACTGCATAGGATCACAAAAGGAGGAGTGGCAGGCGGTCGCCTACTTCTGCGAAGCAGTAATGCTGGCAAAGGAGAACGCGTGAAGCAACGGCCCTGACGCCCCAGTCGCCGCAGGAATTCCAATCCCGATTTTCGGGCACCGTAGACGTGCGCTTGAGGACGGCGAGCAATGGGTAGCTCGCCGTACGATCGTCCGGTAACTGTCCGAACCGGGCTCAAGCCGTCGACAGCGCTTATCGTTCCAACAACGCCTCAAAGAGATGTCAGCAAACCGTAGGGGCCCAGCAGGGTCGAAGCCTACTGCGGACATGGGAAATGTGAAAATAAAACCCGAGGCTCTGGAACGAAGGCAAAGAAGGATACAGAAGTGGGTTTTTAGTCAGTAAAAGTCTGACACTATCTCCCGCCACGCCCAAGGGCTCGGAGATGTCATGGATGATTTCTTGACCATCGAAAAAAAAAAATAGGAGCATAACCTTTTTGGGAACACAGTTACTGTGTACCAGTACATTTATGCATTTTAAGGACTGTCTGATTGGAGGGCACAGTCTATGAGAATTGAAGCTGTCGGTTTGAGTGCTACAGGTGAATTTTCTACGATACAGCAAGAAGGAGTGTCAAAATTTTTCGTGACAATAACCAGTGGTTTTTCGGTTACCCACTTGGTATGATCCGGCAATAATAGGACTCTACCCATAACGAAGCCACAACAAAAAAAAAACTGGCTAAGTGCTAGTCGGAATCTCACACGAAGGTGCTAAAACAATTTGTTTGGGCAGTCGTGTATAAAAAAATACATCTCTTCATCTTGTATGGAGACTCTTTAATTTATTTTAAATTTTATTATTAATAGTTGTTGTAGCAATAGAAATACCCATCATCATCATCATCATCATTTCAGCCGAAAGATGTCCACTGATGGACATATGCCAGCACCTTGTAGGAGGCCTTCAAATACTGCGTCTTCCGGTACGCAGACCTCGCCTCTCCAGAACCTTTCGGCCCCAATGGCCATCTTTTCTGCGAGCAATGTGCCCTGCTGGCGATTCTTTGTGTTATATCGGCAACCTTGGTTTTCCTCTAGAAATACATATTCTGTCAAAATTTCAAGCTGAAATTTTCATTCTTTTACGGTTATGAGATATAGTCCGCTGACAGACGGACGGACAGTAATTTGTCGGAGCGGTTGGCGCAATGGTTAAGCGATCAACTGATTCCCGCACGGAAAAAATATTTCTATGGCCTACAGATAAGTGTTTCAGGCTCTTGGTGTCTTGTGTACGTGAGTTACATGTTTGTGAATGCACACACGATACAGGAGTAATTTTTAGCGTGGGGCGAAGTTCTCTTTTTAAAAAATTTAGGGTCTCGTTAGCAGCTTTCGCGTATGGAACCCTAATAAACAGTTACCAAAAATCCCAAACTTCCCGAGAATCCTCAAATTCCTTTACCAAAACGAAAAAAAAACGCAATGGAACTCCGTAAGTCCGTAATTAATGGAACAATAGACCTATATTTATATAGCTAAATGTACAACGGCCTATTCCGAACGTTTCGAGCCCGACAAGACAAGAGACTGACGGCTACACGTCTGAGCCGTTAATTTATTGCCAAATAAGCTTTACAGTAACAATTTTAACAATACACTTGATTAACGAATGTTTTTGTCTTCAAGTGGAAAGGAATTTCGGTTTTCACGTCGAGGGTAACCGAAATGCGGTTAGCGAGTGGTGTTGTAAGAGTTCACGTTTGATTTGATGAAGGCTTGGTATTAAGTAAGCGATGGGTATATTGGTATGTTGAAATGTTCAGACTTCGACTGCGAGTAAGGTCTCTAACTTTTATTGCAATCCATAAAGGCGCGGGCACACCGTGGCGAGTCAGCTAGAACTAGTGTGAGCGAGTGGAAAAGGACTATCTGCGTAATCATTTATAGAAGGAATAGAATATAATAGACTTTCTTGTACTCCAAAACAGTAACAATTCACAGGAACTTAAATTTATGGGTACAATGGCGGTCTTATCGCTGACAGCGATATCTACCAGACAACCTTAGGATTTTTTTTTTTTTCGGTAGGTAAAATCATCCAATGACAAATCCCGCCCTTGGGTGGAGCGGGAAGTAGTGTCAGACTCTTACTGACTAAAAACCTACCCCGTTCCATTCTTTGCCTTGGTCCCAGGGCTCCGGGTGCCATTTTCACATACCCTTTGACCCCAGTAGGCTTCGGCCCTGCTGGGCCCCTTCAGTTTGCTGACAACTCCTTGAGGCGCACGGGAACAGTGCGCGCCGTAAACGACTTCGGCTCGGACCGGTCTGTTACCGGACGGACGGACAGCGAGCTACCCATTGCCCGCCGTCCGCGAGCCCGCGCCTACGGTGGCCGGAAATCGGGATCGGAATCCCGGCGGCGGCGGCGGCGTGTACGCCGTTGCAACCTTAGGATGGATTATAAGAACTAAAAAAGAAACATAAATATGAATGACATTTCTTTATGTACCCTCGTTGTTAGTTGCGCGTCGGCTTACGGACGACGAGCAAAAGGTAGCTCACCCTTCAGCCGTCCGGTAACCATCTAGACCCAGCCCGAGATACTTTCAAAGATATGTCAACAAAACCGTAGGGGGGCCAGCGGGACCGAAGCCTACTAGGGCCATGGATCGACCTCTGAAAATGTACATAGGTGTGGTTCAGCAAAAATGTGACACGGCCTTCCGCTCCGCCCTAGAGCGGGAGAAGACATTAGTTGATTTCACGCCGTAAAAACTCAGTGTCTTAAAAAATACTTTCCAATTTTATTTTCTTTTCAATATTTTTTTTTTTTTTTGTAGACTATTATTAACCTAGCCAGTCACAGGTATCATTGGTAGAAAAATAAATGTTTTTCACAGGAAACACGATTCGGATTTTACGCATCACTTCATTGACAGGGACTAATTAAAAATGGCAGAAATGTACTGCGTCAATCTCAATTTTGTATTTTATTCCCCAATTTGGATATATAGGGCAGTATTGATAAGGGTACTGTGTTGTTGGAAATACAGGTAGCAATATTTTCGGCAGCTAAAAATATTCATATTGTATACAGAATTAAATTCCTTTGTTTATTTCTGGTTTTGTTTTTGTTTCAGATTTCTACCTAATTAAAATATTAAAAAAGGCTTCGTAAACTTTCGAATCGAACTGAAATTGTATAAACATTTCGCTATCTCTTTTGTACATACGTAATCTTATATAAGTGACGTCATAGTTTAGTTTGGGCATCATTTTTCAGTTATTTGACAGTTTCCCCTTCTACTAGATTTTAAATGTTTTCCAAGTTCCTTAATTTTTAACGGATTTGTTTTTATTATTGTTGAAATTCTAGATCGCTATCTCACCTAATGAAAAGTGACGATGCCGTGAGCACGAGCGCGCTTACCTAGGAGTAACCTATTCACTCTTGACTTTAAGAATCCCGGGTTGTCAACATCAGGGAAAAATATATATATACTTATGCGATATTAGATTAAGTTCCTTGTATAAAGAACAATAAATTACAAATAAAAAAACTTTTTTAAAAACAAGCTTTCAATTAAATGGGCTAAAAAGAAGAAAATAAACTTTTCCTTTATAATTTTTACTATCAATTTATAACGGCATTACACAATTAATATGATACAAAAGCTTGTCGCGAGATTTGAAGTTAGTTAACTTATTTAATTAATGAAGTTATTTAGCTGTGTATTTACAGAGTTAAATCTCGCGACAAGCTTTTATATCATATAAATTGTGTAATGCCGTTATAAATTGATAGTAAAAATTATAAAGGAAAAGTTTATTTTCTTCTTTTTAGCCCATTTAATTGAAAGCTTGTTTTTAAAAAAGTTTTTTTATTTGTAATTTATTTTTTACTTTTTAGTTATACCTTATTTAAATCACATTTGTAATCTCAGCAAATCCTTTCATTTCTTACCCATATTATAGGAAAGCATAAGGAACTTAGTCTGCTATCTTTGAAAGTCTGCCAGGTATTTGTTTATTTAATTTTTTTATGGTAGGTAAAATCATCCAATGACATCCCCCGCCCTTGGGCTTGGTTCGGTCTGTTACCGGACGGACAGCGAGCTATCCATTGCTCGCCGTCCGCAAGCCCACGCCTACGGTGGCAGGAAATCGGGATCGGAATTACGGCGGTAGCTGCGGCGTGAGCGCCGTTGCCTGATGCGGTCGGCCTCCTCCTTTGCTAGCATTACTGCTTCGCAGAAGGAGGCGACCACCTGAGAAGTCTACCAGGTTGAATTTATGAAACCAAAATGATGGTTGTGAAGGTGAACCAGGTTGATCGTAAGACTAACAATCAACCTAACTTACATGAAATAGCCAATTGTCCAGGTTTTATATAACTGGGATGCACAATCACAAATACTGGGAAAAGCGGAGAAGACTCAAGCACCGTAAAAAAATTTACGCACTTGAAATGTGACGCTGGAGGCGTCTACTGAAGATAAAACAGACTGCTCCACGCACTAACGTTTCCATTCTTAAAGAGCTTTGCATCAAAACAAAAACTTACGTCGATTGCGCAACAGCGAATTTTTAAGATGTTTGGATATATCATACGCAATGAAAGCTCTTTGGAACGTTTAGTGGTATAGGGAAGAGTAGAGGGCCTACGTTCTCGCGGCCAATCGCCTACCAGATGGACAGACCTCACTAAATCATCGTCATCATCTCATCTTCGAAGTGTTTCCTCATTGAATGTACACGAAGTGCCATGAATAGAGAGAGATGGAGAAGTCTCGCAAAAGCCGCAACCAACCAACCAGACGATCCATGACCACTACCACTCCACCAAGAGTATGACTGAGAAAAAAGAGAATATTGGATTTAGAGTAATGTCACTTTATTTTTCAAGTTACTTTCTGCAAGCCCTTTCAATTGGTACCTATTTTCTAGGAGTGTATTAAAACTAACTAGCTATTTACTTATATAAATTTGTACGGAACCCTCCGTGCTCGAGTCCAAGTTGCTTATGACCCGTTAGAACTTATTTTATTCGATCCGAAACGCGATGGGATTGTGTCGTTTTATTGCGGAACTCCTATGGCTACCTTCCAGCTCCATCATCAGATCCCGACTGCCATATTGATCAAAGTACAAATCAAAGTACTCGTCATTACAAATCTAACGAGACCAAAGACGAGAGAGTTGTGTCGTTTAACTGCGGAGTTCCAATGACCACGATCCAGCTACATCATCATACCCTGCTTACCATATAAGATCCAAGTACTCGTCATTAAAAATCAAATAAGCCTAAAGTCGATGGGGTTATATCGTTTAATTGCGGAGTTCCTATGGTAACCTTCCAGCTCCATCATCAGATCCTAGCTACTATATAGGATCTAAGTACTCGTCATTACAAATCAAATGAGCCTAAAGTCGATGGGGTTATATCGTTTAATTGCGGAGTTCCTATGGCAACCTTCCAGCTCCATCATCAGACCCTGGCTACTATATAGAATGAAAGTACTCGTCAATACAAACTAAACGAGCTCAAATTCGATGGGGTTGTGTCGTTTAACTGCGGAGTTCCAATGACTACGATCCAGCTACATCATCATACCCTGCTTACCATATAAGATCCAAGTACTCGTCAATACTAATCAAACGAGCTCAAACTCGATGGGGTCCTGTCGTTTAACTTCGGAGTTCCTATGACCACCTTTCGGCTCCATCATCAGACCCTGGCTACTATACAGAATGAAAGTACTCGTCAATACAAAGTAAACGAGCCCAAATTCGATGGGGTTGTGTCGTTTAAGTGCGGAGTTCCTGTGACCACCTTCCATCTCCATCATCAGACCTTGGTTACCATATAGTATGAAAGTACTCGTCAATATGAATCAAACGAGCCCAAATTCGATGGGGTTGTGTCGTTTAACTGCGGAGTTCCTATGACCACCTTCACCTCCATTATCAGACCCTGGCTACCATACATGATCAAAGTACTCGTCAATACTAATCAAACGAGCTCAAACTCGATGGGGTCGTGTCGTTTAACTTCGGAGTTCCTATGACCACCTTTCGGCTCCATCATCAGACTCTGGCTACTATATAGAATGAAAGTACTCGTCAATACAAACTAAAGGAGCCCAAATTCGATGGGGTTGTGTCGTTTAAGTGCGGAGTTCCTGTGACCACCTTCCAGCTCTATCATCAGACCTTGGTTACCATATAGGATGAAAGTACTCGTCAATATGAATAAAACGAGCCCAAATTCGATGGCGTTGTATCGTTTAACTGCGGAGTTCTTATGATCACCTTCCGGCTCCATCTTCAGACCCTGGCTACCTTACAGGATCAAAGTACTCGTCAATACTAATCACGCGAGCCCAAACTCGATGGGGTTGTATAGTTTTATCGCTGAGTTCCTATGGCTACCTTCCAGCTCCATCATCAGATCAGCTCCATGTCATCATAATGTTGCATTGTCACCCGATTTACACATGTATATAAAATTTCAGCTCAATCGGTTGAAGATATCTGCTTCAAAATTGAGTTGCAAGATTTGAGCCGAACATACATAGTTACATACAGTGCAAGCTAATAGAAAGCTTGTAAAAAAATAGTCAACTACTAAATTATTAAACAAATAACATGCACAGTGACGGCTGGGTCTAAAAAAATAGCTGATATAAATAGAAATAACACCAAACATCAAACTTTGAGGGCATAAGAAATCAAGTCTTCATGTCACAAAATCAGAAACGATCCATTTATCCTACTTACTCCAACCAGGGACTATCGAAACAAAGAAATGTAAACCTTCATATTTATTTCGAGCATAACCGGTAACTCGAGTATATCGAAGGTCGTTTGAGCTTCGACCTCTGTCACAGTAAATTGTAAATGGAATCCAACTGAATCCGTGGTATAATTGGTGTGAAAAGGTCCCAACGATATGTGCTTGTCTTTTTTCGCCTTCGACGTAGGGTGCCCGATAAATAAGCGAATAGCGATGGTAGAATGCTATCACATGCACCTGTCGATTTTTCAACGAGAGCCACTGTTTGGTTAGAGTGGAGATGGCTTCTGAAAATATTATATTAAGGGCCGATTCTAGTCACTGTTTTTTTTGTACGAACTTCATTCGGGACTATGTCGACTTCCCGGCCCCAAAACAGCGGTTTTATTTTTATATATAAAAAACGATATCTATTCAAGTTTTTTTTTTGAGAAGCACTTTTTAATACGTTTGAAATCGTAAATTAGGGTCAGTTTTCGTTTTTTTTTATCTAGGTAATTAATTTACATCATGTTTTAATTTTTGCGAAGTGCTTGGTCATAAAGTCAATTTTAATAAAATAAATTTTCATGGTGTTCCCTTCTATATTTGTGGATTTCCAGAGGTTTAAAAAAGTTTTAAATGAGTAGAACCTGGCCTTAAACTCATTTGTTTACTGTTGATTGGCTTGCGTTTAAGCATATCCCAATAGGTGGAAAGCAACGACATGATCGACGACACACTCTTGACTTAAATATCCCCAAGCTTTAGCTATCAGAAAACACAGACTTCAAATTCAAAAAGTCAAGACAAGCTTGAAAAAGTTACGATGGTCCTGAAACGCAAAGGACAACTGAAGGATGGGTTGGTATTAGTAAGTAAAAGTATGACACGCCTTCTCACTCCACTCTAGCTGGAAAAATACTTTGACGGTTTCTTAAAAAAAAAAGTTTTGTCGAAGCTTTAAGTGGTATTGAAAAGTAACTCAAGCCCCAACCGTACCAAAACTATTTAGAAACGCTTCTTACTAAAACTATATAATTTTCTGTTTACTGTTTCCCATAATAATATACAGTTTTCTTGAGGCACTCATAAACTTATACGGTTTCAGTCTCGTAATGATTGAGTGGGAACATTTTGAAATAATATACTCGTAAGTATAATGTGGTCGAAGCTTACGCTGGGGCCTTACGTAAATATACACCAGGGCCCTGGTACCAAGACATTGAAGGAACGGGGTTTGTTTTTAGTCAGTAAGAGTCTGACACTATCTCCCACTTCGCGCAAGGGCGGGAGATATCATTGGATGATTTTACCCACCACAAAAAAAAAGTAACATTTATTGTACTCATCATAGAAAAAATACCAATTTAAAATACTCGATCGTTATTTTTTTAAACACTTCAAATGTCATCGTGGAAGTTGTCGTGATATATCAATCGAAGACATGAAACCTATAATTAAGCTAATTACATTTTAGTACATTCGGACATGAAGCTTCTCAAAGGTTCCGATTATTATCAATGTACAATTTTAAACAGTACTAGTTTCTCTCCTCTTGATTACTTAGTTACAAGTTAAAAAGAAAAACCTTTTTTATTGTATTTCAGGACATGTACAACGCTAAATAAATCACGTCAGGAACGGACAATAGTTTCTGTTGTTCCATTATACACACAAAGAGTTCGCTTATACTTTCAGTTTGTGCCTAGTGCCTAAAACACCACAAAACACAGTTCATCAAGAGAGATGAACTGTGTTTTAGAACTTGTTTATGATGATTGGTAAAGGAAAGAGGTAATGTTAGCGAAGGAGATGGCCGCGTGAGGGAAAGGACATCCTCACGCCCCAGCCGCCGCGACAGGAGACGCCTCGGGCGACGGGAGTCACAAAATAACTACCGGCCACCGTGGCTGCGTTATTGACGACAAGCAATAGGTAGATTGCCATCCGGTCGTCCAGTAATGACCGAGCCCTAGTAGTCAACGGCGCGTAGTGTTTTGCGAGCGCTTCAATAAGTGTTAAATTTTTTGCAAGATTTTTCTTCTAGAAGCTTCAAGTTAGAAATACCGTATATGTGAGCTGGAAAGTAGCAAAAGGCGTTTGTCCTGGGCTTGAGCAAATAATTCGTTGACTGCGGGGTTGTTTGATAGAGTCACCGTAATCCTTTAAATCAATGGCATCACAATGAACACCTGTGGATTTTACTCAGTAAAAGTCTGACTCTGAAAGAGGGATCTCGCTCTATGTAGAGGCTTTTTAACCAACCCCAAAAACAGAAACGAGTAGACTCAACACTTATATACCTAGCTTTTTTTTTTAAAGTAGGTAAAATCATCCAATGACTTCCCCCGCCCTTGGGCGGAGCGGGAGATAGTGTCAAACTCTTACTGACTAAAAATCTACTCCGTTCCTCCTTTGCCTTGGTTCCAGGGCCCTGGTATGCATTTTCATACCTCCCCAAAGCCCCAGATTAGGCTTCGACCCTACTGGGCCCCTTCAGTTTACTGACGACTCCTTGAGGCGCGCGGGAACAGTGCGCGCCGTAACGCCTGGTTGGTGTCGAATCAAATCGTAAGTCGGGGCCATTGCTACTGCTGTCGTTGATCGAAAACACATGAAAATCAACATAAAGTTTTGATTCCTATGACATGAAAAACGACGCTCAATACAACAATATTGATGTTGGCTTGACACGGCTGGAAAGACCAAAAACAAAGATGGCCGATAACAACTTGTCGAGTCGATAATGAATGATGGACTAATGGAAACGTTGACAGATGGTAATTTGTTTGAAAATATTATTTTTTTGTATAATTTTATTTATGCCATTGTTCTATGGTAGCTAATCTACTGAATAATCTTCTAATTATCTACCCCTATCTATAATTTGAATCATAAGTGGTTGAAATTTGGGTAGTTAATGAGCAGGTTGACCACTGAATGGTAAATAGTCACCAGAATTTAAGTAAAATCTGTTGCATATTTAGGGAGAAGTTAGCGGATATACTGGCGTTCGCGATTTTGTTTTATACTTGCCTTTTATGTATCGATAAAGATGGAGAAGACCTCGAATACTATTATTGATGTATCATTTATCGTATACTTGTGTAATTAGTGTGGGCTTACGGACAACGATCAATGGGTACCTCGCCGTTCGGCTGTCCAATACCCATTTGGACCGAGCCCCAGTCATCAACGGCGTGTAATGTTTTGCGCGCGCCTCAAAGAGATGTCAGCAAAACCGTAAGGTCTGAAGCCTACTGGGGTCATGCAACGTCTTTCGGAAGAGAGACACGTGGTCCTAGAACGCAAACTACAACTAAAGGAATATAGCTGTAGTTTTAGTTAGTAAACATCTGATATACTCTCTTGCTTCACTCTAGAGCAGGATAAGTCACTGAGTGATCTCCTACATTAAAAAAACTAACATTTCTTAGTGGCAAAAACAAATATGGAAGTACTTCTCCGGAAGAGCTCCGTTATAAATAGCAGTACAATCTAGGTGACAAAGTTATTAAAACAGTTGAATGAACACCAAAGCAATCAATCCAACAGCACAATAAACATTGTATTGCAAATATCTAATTTCCCTAAGGAATACAAAACTTAGATGGCAGAGATCCTGTTGTTTGATATTATGATGGATAATATTATGGGTATCATGAGTTTATACTCGTTATAGCATCTATCCACATCTTGACCTACCTAAACTTGTTAGTTTGTTTACGGAACAGACTAACAACTTTGGTGGAGTGAGCTTGACTTGGATTGTACGATCCCTGTGGTCTTTGATATTTGATAGCTCATTTCTCTCAAAAATTCACAGTGAAAGTTTTGAAGAATAGCACAATAGTACAACCACGTATGGCGAATATCCACCCTTTCGCTGTTCTGGGGCTTTGGGGAGATATGAAAATGCATACCAGGGCCCTGGATCCAAGGCAGGGAAGGAACAGGGTAGGTTTTAGTCAGTAAGAGTTTGATATTATTTCCCGTTCCGCCCAAGGGCGGGATTTGTCATTCGATGATTTTACCTACCATAAAAAAAACCCTTACGCTGTTGAAACTTTTACGGTCTGGACTAAGCGTTATGCCTCGTTGTTTATACCGCTTACATCGAAGGACTGGAATATCCAATTATAATTTGGGTGTCTTCGAGGCTAGAGTTCATAGGCTCTTAATAAACTAGTGCGCTTCACCATTAACGAATGCCTCACTGCTTACCATCAGGTAGGATTGCAGTCAAGCAGTAGTTTTTTTTTTTTAAGTTCCGTGTGTGGCACAGTGGTCATGGGCAGAGTATATTGCTTGCAGAACAGTTGGTAGATGGGGCCAAAATGTTCTGTAGTGGCAGCTATGGTTATACCCGATCCACACATGGCCTGACGGGGAAACTGTTTTTTTTTTTGTAAATAATTGTGCGTCTATTTATTTTCTCTCTTTCTTTTGTCCACAAGGTGGACCGATGACCTGGTGAGGGTCGCAGAAATATGATGGTTACGAGAAGCACAGTAATATTCATTATGATGACATTTGAGGGAGGCCTATGTCCAATAGTGTAACTTTTTCGGCTGAAATGATGATGACTAAAAATTTCTTTATTCATGCAACACAAAATTACAAAGGCAGACTTAATGCCTTAGGTATATAAATATGTTTTTTATTAACATATTTTTGTAATAAGGGTAAATAAAAAAAACAAATATTGCTCAACACATCATTCAGTTGGTCGTCCGGTGGTAACGGCTCCGACTTACCAAGTCGTACGTCGTAGATTTAGGTAGGCGCTTTGTTGTCGCAGAGCTGTATACAATATGTTCCCATTTGTCATTAAGTTCGACCTTGTTGAAGGCTTTAGCCAAGTCTACCACATATTTTTTTAATTTTTTTTTATACTCTGCAATTTATTTCATCACCACTGTCCTTACAAGGGTGGCGGAAAAAATCCTAAATATATCCCAGAACCAAAGTTTGAAGACATGCGATATCCATCAATCTGCGCTGAGCCTGTGTAGTGGATTACGGTCCAATTCCTTTCATAATCTCTGAAATCTGATTGTTGGCGGTTTTTGTGGCACGGATCAAAGGGTTCTGCGCGGACGTCCGTTGTCTGTCCACACGTCTGACGACGCAACAGTTTGATTAGAACTGCGATTGAGAGTGCACGCGTGCTTCTTGCGGTTTTAATATACCTACTTTGCGTAAAATTACTAACAATATGAGCGCCAAGAAAACTTTTAAGTTTCTTGAGCTTTACTAAGCTCAAAATGCCAGCTTTGGACTCGGTGGAAAGGCGTGCGAAGAGGCTAATTGGTGATCCAGATTTGGTTAAGTCCAATCTACAAAACCTTGAGCACAGGCGTAGAGTAGCCAGCCTTACGGTATTTTACAGGATGCATTTTGGAGAGTTCGCGCGGGAATTGCATGACTTGATTCCGCCATCTCATTTCTACCAACGGACAACCCCGTTGTACGGTGAACATCCACCCTCACGTTTTTGAAACTTCTACGGTCCAGATTAAGCGTTTTGCACCTACAATCACGAGTAGTTTATTCCATTGAGGCTACTGTAAATGGATGATGTTTTAATATCCATTTTTTTACATGCGAGTTGCGTCTGTCGAGTATGAGCATAAGCTGATCGACCTACAGACGTGGACGGCTCGTGATGATCCGTCTGCTGATACATCTGCCAGAGTCCGCAGACGGTTCTGTAGACGTGTGAAGCAGGCTTGAAGCGAATGTATCTGCGGACGTTAAATACCTACAACAGATGCACAAATTACCCCCTCTTTGGCACCCATTACACGATGGGTTTCGCTGTCAGTTTTGTCTCAGTCAAAATTTTGATTGACAAATAACCTACCGTGTAATGGGATTGACGTAGCATAGTACTGATTGCCGAAAACCATCATTCACCATCATTCGTGATAGATGGCAATGATTGACGTTGGCATGACCGTGTAACGGGCGCCTATCGGGCGCCTACTATGCGTCGGCGGACGCATCCGAAGATGACGTCTGTACAAGTGTACATATGCATCTGCTGACGTGTAGTGCAGGCTTTATTGTAATGAAAATAATAATATGTTATGAATATGATAATCGATTCGATAAAGTTATGTAGTTTAGACGGATTCGTAACTGCACTTTGGCTGGCGGCGCGTACTGTTCCCGCGCGTCTCAAGGAGCTGTCAGCAAACCGTAGAAGCCCAGCCTGCTAGTTGCAGGCAGGCAGGGTCGAAGCGTGCTGGGGTCAAGGGCCGTTTTCTGAGAGGAAGGCTTAGCCCCGGTATGATAGGCAACGAAGGAACGGGGCAGGTTTTTAGTCAGTAAGAGTCTGACACTATTTCCCGCTCCGCCCAAGGGCGGGATCTGTCATTGAATGATTTTACCTACCATAAAAAAAAACAAAATTAAAAAAAAACCGCACTTTGGGTTAAGGTATCCAAACTCCAATAGAAACCTTGAATAGACTAATTTGGACAAAAAAATATTTGAAAAGCCAAACACTTGTCAAGGTCTACAATTATTATTAGATTAATTACTTTAAAATTACTGGTAATTAAACGTTCAAACTTCCTGATAAATAAAATAAAATAGATCAAACACTTCTGATTTATTCTATTTTAGATATTCTTCGACATTGTCTAAGGTCAACGTCAAATAGGTCAAAGATAACCGCTTTTAAATTAGCGTCAATGTTGAGAATATTCATCACAATGTCAAGCACTTCAATTAGTATTGCACACACTTGTCTTTTTTGATAAGTGCGGATAAAAGTTAATTTTTAGGGTTGCTTAGGTACTTCAAAATAAAAAAAACGGTACCCCTACAGGATCATTTTGTTATCCGTCTGTCTGTTTGTCAAGACCCTTTATCTCGTGAACTCGTGGAGATATCGAGTTCAAATTAAAACCATATACTTAAATATGCGGTCCCTTGAAGCTGTGAAAAAATCGTCGACGTCTCAAGGGTATCAAAATTCATAGAGTACTTTCCGTTGACCTAGAACCCTGAAATTTGACATAAAACAAGGTCTCATAGCTCAAGTGTAGGAAAAAATCTGAAAACTGTAGTACATACGTCACAAAAAAAAAACTGTTTTTGCAATTCGGAAAAGTCTTCAAGATTCGACCCGGGAATCAAAGTGTGTTCATAGGTCAGTTTATACGGATCCTTCAGTGCACGAGTCAGACTCGCATTTGCGCGGTTTTTTATAGAGTATATTTACATTCTATGCAAAATTTACTCTACGAAAGGTCAAACAAAGGTGACTGCAGGGGCTTAAAACAGCAAATAGGACATAATATTTAACCTGTGACTAAGTATTTATTATATTATAACATGTTCGCTCACAATGGGCCTCATCAAAAGGCTTACAGTCACCCAAAGGGCAATGGAAAGGGCTATGCTTGGGGTTTCCTTGCGTGATCGCATCAGGAATGAGGATATCCGCAAGAGAACCAAGATCGCCGACATAGCGTGAAGAATCGCTAAACTAAAGTGGCAGAGGGCAGGGGACATTGCTAGTAGAACGGATAGCTGATGGGGCCGAAAGGTTTTAGAGTGGCGACCGCGCACTGGAAAACGTAATGTTGGAAAGCCTCCCACAAGGTGGACCAATGACCTTGTGAGGGTCGCGGGAATGCAGTGGATGCGAGACGTACAGGACCGTTCATTGTGGCGGCACTTGGGGGAGGCCTATGTCCAACAGTGGACGTCCTTCGGCTGAATTGAAAATGATGATGATTTATTTAAACTTCATGTACAGTCAGGGGTAAAAAGTGCAGTTGCACTCTACCGATAATAAAGTGTCTAGAATTTTTTTATAGAACAGGGTCAATGGATCATCACTCAGTTCGTTTGTACCATAGAACCTAAAGAATTAAATAAACCAGTTGTGGCCCAGTGGCCCTCTTTTACAAAGAAATTTTATACACTTTAGCATTAGTAGAGTGCAACTGCACTTTTAACCCCGGACCGTACATAGGCGGGCTTAATGTAACAAGGCATTCCCTACCAGTCAACCTTTGAATAAAAAAAGACTACACTGTGGTAGGTACTATTTTTACAAGCTTTCTATTAGCTTGCACTGTATGTAACTATGTATGTTCGGCTCAAATCTTGCAACTCAATTTTGAAGCAGATATCTTCAACCGATTGAGCTGAAATTTTACATACATGTGTAAATCGGGTGACAATGCAACATTATGATGACATGGAGCTGATCTGATGATGGAGCTGGAAGGTAGCCATAGAAACTCAGCGATAAAACTATACAACCCCATCGAGTTTGGGCTCGCTTGATTAGTATTGACGAGTACTTTGATCCTGTATGGTAGCCAGGGTCTGATGATGGAGCCGGAAGGTGATCATAGGAACTCCGCAGTTAAACGATACAACCCCATCGAATTTGGGCTCGTTTAGTTTGTATTGACGAGTACTTTCATTCTATATAGTAGCCAGGGTCTGATGATGGAGCCGAAAGGTGGTCATAGGAACTCCCAAGTTAAACGACACGACCCCATCGAGTTTGAGCTCGTTTGATTAGTATTGACGAGTACTTTGATCATGTATGGTAGCTAGGGTCTGATAATGGAGCCGGAAGGTGGTCATAGGAACTCCTCAATTAAACGACACAACCCCATCGAATTTGGGCTCGTTTACTTTGTATTGACGAGTACTTTCATTCTATATAGTAGCCAGGGTCTGATGATGGAGCCGAAAGGTGGTCATAGGAACTCCGAAGTTAAACGACAGTACCCTATCGAGTTTGAGCTCGTTTGATTAGTATTGACGAGTACTTTGATCATTTAAGGTAGCCAGGGTCTGATGATGGAGCTGGGACGTGTTTATAGGAACTCCGCAGTTAAACGACACAACCCCATTAAATTTGGGCTCGTTTGATTTGTATTGACGACTGCTTGAATCCTATATGGTAACCAGGTTGTGATGATGGAGCTGGAAGGTTACCATAGGAACTCCGCAATGAAACGATATAACCCCATCGACTTTAGGCTCATTTGATTTTTAATGACAAGTACTTGGATTTTATATGGTAAGCAGGGTATGATGATGTAGCTGGATCGTGGTCATTGGAACTCCGCAGTTAAACGACACAACCCCATCGAATTTGGGCTCGTTTAGTTTGTATTAACGAGAACTTTCATTCTATATAGTAGCCACGGTCTGATGATGGAGCTGGAAGGTTGCCATAGGAACTCCGCAATTAAACGATATAACCCCACCGACTTTAGGCTCATTTGATTTGTAATGACGAGTACTTAGATCCTATATGGTAGCCAGGGTCTGATGATGGAGCTGGAAGGTTGCCATAGGAATTCCGCAATTAAACGATATAACCCCATCGACTTTAGGCTCATTTGATTTGTAATGACGAGTACTTAGATCCTATATGGTAGCCAGGGTATGATGATGTAGCGGATCGTGGATCGTGGTCATTGGAACTCCGCAGTTAAACGACACAACCCCATCAAATTTGGGCTCATTTGATTTGTGTGAGTGCTTGGATCCTATATGGTAACCAGGTTCTGATGATGGAGCTGGAAGGTAGGAACTTCGTAAGAAATCGACACAATCCCATCGAGTTCGGGCTCATTTGATTTGTATTGATGAGTACTTGAATCCTATATGGTAACCAGGGTCTGATGATGGAGCTGGAAGGTGGCTACAGGAACTCCGCAATTAAACGACACAACCCTCTCGTCTTTATTCTCGTTAGATTTGTAATGACGAGTACTTTGATTTGTACTTTGATCAATATGGCAGTCGGGACCTGATGATGGAGCTGGAAGGTGGCCATAGAAGTTCCGCAATAAAACGACACAATCCCATCGCGTTTCGGATCGAATAAAATAAGTTCTAACCGGTCATAAGCGACTTGGACTCGCGCACGGAGGGTTGCGTACAAATTTACATAAGTGAATAGCTAGTTAGTTTTAATACACTCCTATTAAATAGGTACCAATTGAAAGGGCTTGCAGAAAGTAACTTGAAAAATAAAGTGACATTACTCTAAATCTAATATTCTCTTTTTTCTCAGTTATACTGTTGGTGGAGTGGTAGTGGTCATGGATCGTCTGGTTGGTTGGTTGCGGCTTTTGGGAGACTTCTCCATCTCTCTCTATTCATGGCACTTCGTGTACATTAAATGAGGAAACACTTCGAAGATGAGATGATGATGATGATTTAGTGAGGTCTGTCCATCTGGTAGGCGATTGGCAGCGAGAACGTAGGCCCTCTACTCTTCCCTACACCACTAAACGTTCCAAAGAGCTTTCATTGCGTATGATATATCCAAACATCTTAAAAATTCGCTGTTGCATAATCGACGTAAGTTTTTGTTTTGATGCAAAGGTCTTTAAGAATGGAAACGTTAGTGCGTGGAGCAGTCTGTACTTATCTTCAGTAGACGCCTCCAGCGTCACATTTCAAGAGCGTCAATTTTTTTACGGTGCTTGAGTCTTCTCCGCATTTCCCACTATTTGTGATTGTAGATCCCAGTTATATAAAACCTGGACAACTTCGCAATTGGCTATTTCATGTAAGTTAGGTTGATTGTTAGTCTTACGATCAACCTGGTTCACCTTCACAACCATCATTTTGGTTTCATAAATTCAACCTGGTAGACTTCTCAGGTTTTCGCCTCCTTCTGCGAAGCAGTAATGCTAGCAAAGGAGGAGGCCGACCGCATCAGGTAACGGCGCTTGCGCCGCAGCTACCGCTGTAATTCCGATCCCGATTTCATGCCACCGTACGCGCGGGCTTGTGGATGGCGGGCAATGAGTAGCTCGCTGTCCGTCCGTCCAGTAACAGACCGAACCAAGCCCAAGGGCGGGGGATGCCATTGGATGATTTTACCTACCATAAAAAAATAAAATTAAAAAGAACCTGGCAGACTTCTAAAGATAGCAGACTAAGTTTCTTATACTTTCGTATAATATGAGTAACAAATAAAAGGACTCGCTGAGAACATAAATGTGATTTAAATAAGGTATAACTAAAAAGTAAAAAATAAATTACAAATAAAAAAAACTTTTTAAAAACAAGCTTTCAATTAAATGGGCTAAAAAGAAGAAAATAATTTCCTTTATAACTTTTACTATCAATTTATAACGGCATTACACAATTTATATGATATAAAAGCTTGTCGCGAGATTTAACTGTGTAAATACACAGCTAAATAACTTCATAAATTAAATAAGTTAAATAACTTCATCTATTGATTTTAATATTTTCGAAATCTCGCGACAAGCTTTTTTATCATATAAATTGTGTAATGCCGTTATAAATTGATAGTAAAAGTTATAAAGGAAATTATTTTCTTCTTTTTAGCCCATTTAATTGAAAGCTTGTTTTTAAAAAGTTTTTTTTATTTGTAATTTTTTAAAGATGGGTTCCATTGTCTTGCTCTGTAGAGGATTACGTCTTTGAAGCATTTTCAAAGGACTATTAAGACATTTCCAAATGAGCTAAAGGATTAGTTTTCAAACTTAAGAACATTATTAATTTGTAAAGTAACGGGAACGCAGGTTTCTATTAGAACTTACATAATAGAAGTTTTCAGAAGGTAAATACTGAACAGTTTACTCTGATTTGCTTTACGTAATTATTTAAACTGTAACTTTATCAATTTTCAGTAATTAATATTCAATGTCCAATAGTCAAGTGGATGTTTTTTGGCTAAAATAATGATGATGGTGATAAGGTTATGCCGCTACGCCGTATGTTCTAGCTTATTTACCAATAAAATTATTCTTGCTTGATATAATTTGAGCAGTGGCCGATTGGTAACAGCCCCGACTTGCAGGTTGTAGGTAACGGGTTCAAAGCCAGTCAGGCGCATTACTTTATGTAATTTTCATCATCACCACTGCTCTCAAAACGGTGAAGGAAAACATCGTGAGGAATCCGGCATATCCTAGATCCAAAAATTCGAAGACATGTGGCTTCCACCATCCCGCACTGGGCCCGCGTGGTGGATTATGGCCCATACCCTCTCCTAGAGAGGAGGCCCGAGTCCCAATAGTGGGAACATTAAAAGGCTGATAATGGTAATGATGATGAATGATATAATTTAGTATGAACTTCTTTTTATTATTAGACTCACAATCCCCATTTTTTTTAACCGACTTCGAAAGGGAGGTTCTATGTTTTGCTGTATATATTTTAAAGTGCAAAATAACTTTAATTTCGGAAATATAACCAAACTGACCAAACTGTTATAGACACCGACTTCCGAAATTAAAGTTATTTTGCACTTTTTTGTTTTTTTTTTTACGTTGAAGTCGGTTGTATTTTTTTGTGAAAAGTTTTTTTGGGGTTGTTTGATTTCCAATCATAAAACAACTCCTGTACTAGTAGTGTATAACTTTTATTAACTAAAATCCACCTCTGTTCCTTTAGGTGTCTTTTGCGTTCCAGGGCCATGTATTTCAAACAATCCCATAAGCCGTTTTTTTTAAGATGGGAAATCAAAAAGGGTGTTTTTAAAAAGCAAAAAAATGTGTTCCGCATGCGTATTGCACGCATTACAATACATACTTGTATGAAAAGGACATTAGCGGAGGTTACGCATGCGGAGCTAATCCGCATGCGTGATGAAATCATCACGATATTAAAAACACACTAAACGACTTCTCGCACTCTTGTCGGAGCGAGAGAGAATGTCAGACTTTTACTGACTATAACCCACTTGTGTTCTTTTAGTTCCTCTTTCGCAGTCCATCGCTTTACCTACAAGGTTGTTTTTTTTATGGTAGGTAACGACTAAAAACCTACCCCGTTCCTTCGTTGCCTATCGTGCCAGGGCCGGGTATTCCTTTCGGAAGCTGACCCATGACCCTAGCCGACCTACAAGGTTGTGCTAATTTGTGAATCCATCCTTCCAAAGAACCACTAACTCTCAAAAACAAGCTTGACTTTGTTTGGGAGTTAGTCGTTTACCGTATGCTACTGTACAAACAACCACTAGGTATATGATGTATACCAACTTATTAAGATTGTTGTAATTTTGGAGCGAAATAAATTATTATTATATAGTTAGTTTTTTTTTCTAAGTATGTAAAATTTCTATTTCGTGGTTAAGTTGGAAACTAATAAGCCTTTGTAATGTTTATATTGAAACACTTGATATAGTGAATACTAGATTTATTAGACTTAGAACGAGTACATAATATTAAGATTAATTAGACACTGCTTAGGTCATCACACCTATACCGACAATGAGAATATATCTCACTAGGGTTGTGACCATTAGTTTTACTAACTAGTGATGTGATATTACAACATCCCCCTTGTTAAGTTCAAATTAACCTTTAACAAACAATGTAACATAGGCTGTGGACGGACTTGACTTAAATTCAATTGACAATACAAAGTATCTGACAAGTACTTATTTAGTTTTACAATACAAAACATCTTGGCTTAAATATGACTTAATCTAAAATACACTTTAGTACATTTAATTGATTTCATCAATTAGCCTTCTAGTTGGCTTTACAATTCTACCATAACGGGTTGACTTTTGACCTATGGATTGAGATGAGGATTCTTGAGGTGCTGACTCCTGACTATCACCTTCCTCTCTCCCCTGCGACGAGTTGGATAACATAGGAGAATATTTATGCCTTAGGTGAATTCTGTTTCTCCTATACCTAACTCCATTGACATCCTCAATGATATATGACCTATTTCCTGTCAACCTTTGTTTGACAATGGCCTGTTCCCAATTATAATTTGGTTTTCTTTTGAAGTAGACATGATCATTGGGATAGACTATTGACAATGACTTAGTATTCTTGTTATAATACTTAGACTTATTTTCATTGTTCTTATTGACACACTCTTTATAATTTTTAAATGTTACAACCTTTGGTTTTAATTTTTTGTATGACATTGGAATGTTATCTCTTAAATTCCTAGACATTAACAATTGTGCTGGAGATGGTAAGTTATTCTTAGGTGTATTTCTATATTGTAATAAGGCTATATATGGGTCAGACGAATTTTCTCTACATTTTTTTAACATATTTTTGACTATTTTGACTGAACTTTCTGCTTGTCCATTTGACTGTGAATGATATGGACTAGTTACATTATGTTCTATGTCCCATTCATGTAGGAAATTTTTAAATTCTAATGACTGAAAAGGAGGTCCACCATCTGACACTAATGACAAAGGTATTCCATGACGGGCAAAAATAGACTTTAAATGTGTAATTACATTTTTGGCTGTACTGTTTTTATTTAACAAAGCTATTTCTATGTATTTAGAATAATAATCTGTGACAATTAAATATGTAAGGTTATCAAAATACATTAAATCAATACCAACTTGTTGCCATGGATACTTATTTATTTCAAAATTTTGTAGTGGTTCCTTTTGATTACAAGGTTTATATTTTGCACATATGAGACACTGTTCTACCACATTTTTAATATCTGCTGACATGCTTGGCCAATACAAAGAATCTCTTGCTACTTTTAAACATTTATTTATACCTTGGTGACCTTCGTGAATTTTAGCCAACATTTCTTTATACATAGACTGAGGTACTATTAATTTTGAACCTTTAAACAACAAATCTTTGACTACATGAATTTCAGCTTGTGTACTCCAAAATGGTTTTGCCAATGGACTGACTTTATTTTTATTTTTTGGCCAACCTTCATAATAATATTTCTTTAACAATTGCATAGTTTCATCTTTATTTGTATGTTGTAACAGTTTTGTACTGTATTCCTTTGTGACAGCTAAATTTGAATACATTAAATTGACATGACAAGACATTTCAGATTCATTCTCTGGTATATAATGATCTTTTAAGGCTGCTCTAGACAATGTATCTGATATATACATCTGCTTTCCTGGGACATGTATAACTTTCAAATCATATTTTTGTAAAGTTAACATCATTCGCTGTAATCTAGCTGGTACATCATGTAATGGTTTATCAAATAAGTAGACTAAGGGTTTATGATCAGTATGGACAGTTACTCTATGACCATATACATACTGGTGAAACTTTTCACAACCAAATTGTATTGCTAACAATTCTTTCTCAATTTGAGCATACCTAGACTGAGTTTCTGTTAGTGTTTTTGAACTATAAGCAATGGGTTTATTGTTTTGTAAAATGACTGCTCCCAATGCTGACTTAGACGAATCTACTGACAAGACTAATGGAATATTGGGGTTATAATGAGCTAAGACTGGTGACTTTGTGATTTCATCTATTAAACTCTTAAGACATTTACTGTGATTTTCATCCCAAGTCCAGACTGAAGCTTTTTTCAAAAGATTTCTTAAAATTTGAGTTTTTTCTGACAAATTGCTAATAAAGGGACCTAAATAGTTGATCATACCTAAAATTCTTTGCAATTCTTTGACATTTTGTGGTGTAGGCATATTGACAATTGCTTTTACTTTTTCTTGATCGACCCTAGCACCATGTTTACTAAAAACATAACCTAAAAAACAGACTTCAGAAACTAGAAATTTACATTTAGACTTATTGAACTTTAAATTGACTTGACGTGCTCTTTGCATGACCTTATGTAATCTCTCATTATGTATGGCCTCATTCGGTCCATAGACAAGAATGTCATCGATGAATATTAAGACTCCTTTTAAATCACCAAACAAATTCATCATAACTCTCTGAAATATTTCTGATGATGCATTTATACCAAAAGGCAATCTTAAATATTTATATCTACCAAAGGGTGTTTATATCTACCAAAGGGTGTTTGGGAGGATCCATACATGGCACTGCATCAGGTTTGAGTTTCAGGTGACAGACAGGAGGCAGACATCCAAGACCCTGGAATACATCATTGTATTGTGTAAGAATTTGTTGACAAAAATTTTGTTTTGACACTGAAAAAACTCTTTTAATTATACCTAATTTCTCACAAGTGGGAAGACCTAGGACATTTGGACAAACTAAATCTGCGACTATAAATACTATATTTTCTATAATAGTACTGTTATTCAAGGTTAAGCTGCATCTGACATTGACTTTACCAATTATGGGTATTGACTTGCCACCAAATCCAGTGACATTTATCTGACATTTGACAAGTGTCATTTGAGAATGACGTTTTAAACAAAGAAAAGTTTGTTTTGACATTATGTTAAGATCAGCTCCTGAATCAATGATACAACTAATTTGTGTATGACCTACTAAAATGTTTATGTTCCATGACTGATTAGAATAGTATTTGTTTTGTGTTGTATCTACTGTGTTGACTTGTTGACTTTGTGGTGATGTAATTGACGTACTTGTTCTAAGTGTAACAAATGACTTTTGATGAAATGGTTTTGTTGTGATAGTGAGTGATTCCTCAGACATGTGTCTGTGTTCATCATCGAGATATGAACTTTGACTTTGACTATATTTATTTGACTTCTTTGACTTGACACTGAATCTCTCAGACTGGTGATTACATTCATCACCGAGGCTATTTATAGACCTCTCAGATATTACATTTTCACCACTTTCATCATTGAGACATGACTTATAATATTTTTTATGACAATGTGAGTCTACATGAGATCTCTCAGATATGACACCAATCTCATCATCGGAATCATTCCTAGACTGTGACTGGCCATTATATGACCACCTTGACTGTGATTGTCGGTGTAGTTGTATAGTGTGTGACGGTGTGCCTATTGACTTGACATGTTTATTTGACTTTAAATGACTGTTGGATTGACTTGACTTATGACTAATAATTCCAACAAAATAATCTTGACTACTGTTATCACTTGAATTAAACGACTCTAAATGACTGACTTTTTTATTTGTAAAACAGTACTTAGCAAAATGACCAAAAGAATTACATGACCTGCATTTAACTCCTTGCGCTGGGCACTTGTAGCGGTGAGACTGCCCACAGCGGCTACACGTCCTCGAGCGCTTTTCAGGGTTGGGAGACTGCTTTCCCTTGTTGGGTGACTTCCCTGCGCCAGATCCCTGCTGACCGACTGGTGAAGCTCGCTGTCGACGTTCCCCTCGACTACGGCTCCTCCGACGTAGATGCATGACATTTTCCGTATTTTCATTTGTAGAACCATTGAGCATCTTTTCTGCATCCTGCTGAGCAACGATGAGTGTCCTTGCTAGTTCTCGCATCCTCTGGTATGTCAGATCAGGTTCCTGCAGCAATCTCTGACGGACATGTGCTAAATCTAGATTTAGATTTGCGATAAAAATATCCCTGATGAGTGATTCCCTGAGCGTTCCAAATTCGCATTCTTGACTTTTGTTTTCTAAATCTGCCAGGAATCCCTCGATGGACTCGGATTTCTGTTGTCTCCTTGTGAAGAAACTATAACGGCACATGGTCAAGTTTCTCCTAGGCTCAAAATAATGGTCGAATTTTTCTCTGACATGCACTAGCGTGGTCTCTTCAATTTTGAGGTTAAATGTATTATATATATTTAAACCGTTCTCACCAATGAGATGGAGTAAAATGGCGATCTTGCGTTTTTCACCTGCCCTGTCCAGACCTGTGGCTAACAAATACAGCTCAAATTGCTGCCACCAGCGTTTCCATGCTTCCGCATTGTTGTTTGTTGAATCTGAGGTGATTTTCAAGGCTTTAATCGCATTGTTCAGACTTTGTTCAAAATGGCTACCGCTTTTGACTGTTGATGAGTGGTCCATTTTTTTCGCGATTTTCTTCGTGTTTTTGGATTCTTCACTTCTGACACCATGTAATGTTTATATTGAAACACTTGATATAGTGAATACTAGATTTATTAGACTTAGAACGAGTACATAATATTAAGATTAATTAGACACTGCTTAGGTCATCACACCTATACCGACAATGAGAATATATCTCACTAGGGTTGTGACCATTAGTTTTACTAACTAGTGATGTGATATTACAACAGCCTTTGGGCATGCAACGGAGTCCACTCTCTAGCTTAGTAACCCTACATGGAATATATGGAAATCTTACTTAATTTATTGACTTTGCAAAAGTGTTCTCCACACTTCTAAGTCTCTAAAGCAGAAAGGGTGTAATGTGACGATGTAGGGAGAGTGTCAAATCTGGTTCCGGACATTTCGTTCCCAATCTACAGCCCCCCTGGAAAAGGAAATCTGGCTTTTATACCATGCCATCATAACTTGACCTCATCCAAACAAACCAACCTCCCCTTATTCAACGTCCATTTAAAGAAACAAGAGGAGTGTGGGAGATCTAAGTAAGTTGGTATTGTTATAATAGGTATTGATCAAAGATTTGTATCGTCGTCGCATTATTTTGTGGTAAAAGGGTTCCGCAATGGGATATTGTGTATTTTTAGTAGCAGCACCCAAACGTGAGTTTGCAAGAATATTTTTTTGTTGTTGCTTCTTTGGGTAGTTTGAATATTTTTACAAGATGTTCAAATAAAGTACCTACTAGTTTATTGAAAGCGTGGTCGTGAGTAGATCTATATGACATTTATTTCCTATTGTCGATGGTAGATACAGTAGTTTTTTTGGTCATTACGTAGGTAGCATAGCATCAGCCTTAATATAATGTTGCCACTGCTGGGACTCAGGCCTCCTCTCTAGGAGAGGGAATGGGCCGTAATCCACCACACGGGCCCAGTTTGGGTTGGTGGATGTAACATCTCTTCGAATTTTTGGTTCTAAGGCATGCCGGTTTCCTCACGATGGTTTCCTTCACCGCTTTTAGAGAAGTGGTGATGAAATAAATTACATAGAGTAATGCGTCTAGCTGGGTATGAACCCGTGAACTACAACTCATGAGTCAGGGCCGTTACCACTCGGCTACATTCTGCTCCTTTCATTACGTAGTTATAACGTTTTCTAGATCACTACACTACAATTGCTTTAGGAAGGTGCGGGTAACAGCCGTCGGACCTATTGTTTTCTATCATCTTAAAGATGCATATTTTCATTCTGCTGTCATCCTACCAATGATATTTAAAAAAGAAGATTATGTGACTAGAGGATAAAGTCGCCGGCGGCATGTTGAATTCCGAACGAAACGTAGATTGCTAAGTTTTAATCCCGAACGTTAGTGAGGGATTTATATGATTAACACCCGAGCATAGCGAGGGAATTAATGTAGAAATCTGAGTGAATTGAAGAGTTCTAGTTACCCAAGACAAAGACAGCTTTATCCCCGTGTCGAATACTCTACTTTTTGTCTGTGGGATAATTAAAAGACAATTTACGAAAACAAACTATATTTTAGAGAAATATAAGTAATATTCACAAGTTAATCTACTAAAACTCGACAATTCGACATCAAATAAATTCATTACTCTAAGTTTCTAAAGTTTTCATTTTCTTTGACGCTCCCGCTCATTCATTACTTTTTTAGAGACTCGTCAGTAATCAAATTGTATTCTTTTTTTTTTAATGGCCAGTTAGATTTTTGAATAAAGTACATTTTAATTCAATGTCTTTGGTTTTTGAAGTCCATATCTCCATAGGGAAAGAGTGACTTGCTTTAGGTTGTATGACATGTAATATGGCATTATCGAGCCGGTGGTAAAAAAAAAAAATCATTAATTAAAATAAATTCACGACCAAATTGTTATGAATAATGTATACTTTTCTGATGTTTTATAAATTACTATCGACTGTGTTGATTAATTTATGAATTAGTATTAGTCTAAAAATATATAAAACTTATTATATTTATAAATGTTGCCAGCTATTAATTATGTCCTACCGTTTGACAGAGCATCATCTTTGTGACTGACTTTTTGACAATTCAGAGGTCATTGATTGAGTAATAAGTATATTATTTTAACAATAATATATTATTATAAATAACCAGTAACCCAAACAAATAATGACTAACTCCGTATTACGAAGACTTCCACACACACACAAACACATCATAATTCTTATGAACACATACAAAACACACCACCATGCATAACACATCACACCACACGTTCACATGTGTAACCTTTTATTATTGTTGCTTTTAGTCTATTTTTTTTTTGTACATATCATTACCATTATTTTTTTTTATAAATACGTGTCTTATTTTATATTCGTTTTTAAAATTAATAAAATCGCATATTTAGCACTTGATGTTAACAAATTGCAGTATGTATAGGAAGGGTACTGTCTCCTGAGATACAGATTCTCCACCTAGTTCAGGAGGCAGAGCATTTATGTAAAAGTGACACTTGTTTGCAAATAAAGATTTTTATTATCATTATTTTATACTAAACTGGGCGATTTTATTACACTAGATATTACTTGTGTATTATGGGTGTATTCCCAAACATGTAAACTCACTCTCTAGACACCAGAAACAACTATCTGTAGTCGATCTTTACTTTTATGTGTAGGACAACTAGTGGCATACCCCGGCTTCGTACGGGTGCAAGTTATAAAAAAAAACTTTTCTCATTTATCGCTCTTTCTGTAACAGAAAATCGTACCAAAATCTTTTGCGTGTTTTACGGGTTAGCGTATAACTAGACAGATGCGGTAAGTGACTGTTTTATACTATATAGGTGAATTTTGTTAGTACATAAATATGTTTGTATTTCGCAAACGCTGGAACGGAGTTGAATAAAATTTGGTATACGGGTAGACTATGTGCTGCAATCTCACATAAGGTACATGGGTTTATATCGGGAATATCTTCTTTTGGGGTAATTTTCCACTTAAATAATAATTTTATATAGCTAAAGCTTTAGCTAGCTTTTTCATGCGTACTCCATCGTCGACCGCATCGTCGCTTTCCATCAGGTGAGATAGCGGTCAAGCGCGAACATATCAATAATAAAAATAAACTTGTCGCTGAATAAGATTTCTTGTAAATCGCGGCCATCCTTATTTGCACCAATGCAAGCACAGTTAGGAAGCTCTTAGCAAAGTCATTCATTTTTTGTTCAAGAAGCACCTATTTGAACTTGTATCATATCACTTATGGGGCGAAGCCCTCGAGTAGAATGGGGAAGCGATTGCCGTTTCTCTAGACGTCTCGAAGGCCTTCGACAGGGTATGGCACGCTAGCCTTTTGAGTAAGCTTCCAGCGTACGGCATTTCCCCTGGCCTGATTAATTGGGTAAAAGACTTCCTGAGTGAACGGTCTCTCCGAGTTGTTGTCGACGGATGCTCATCAGAGCCCATGACGACTAATGCTGGAGTTCCTCAGGGGTCTGTTCTCTCTGCAACACTCTTCCTCCTGCATATCAACGATCTGCTGATGCCCGGTATCTATGGGTATGCAGATGATAGCACAGTTGTAGAAAGATACCTGCCAGGTGCTCGGACCAGTAAGGAGATAATCCGGTCCGAAAGAGAGGCTATGGTAGAGCGTACGAATGTCTCACTTCAGGCAGTCTCCAAATGGGGCGTAGCCAATCTGGTGGGATTCAACGCCGCCAAAACACAAGCGTGTCTGTTCACCGCCAAAAGGAGCCCGTTCACCCTGGCTCCTGCTTTCCAGAATGTATCCTTGGAGTGCACCGACCGCCTTCAGCTCTTAGGAGTGGAAATTTCCTCAGACCTCAATTTTGGGCGGTTCATTGAGTCCAAAGCTGAGATAGCAGCTAGGAAGCTTGGTGTACTTGCAAAGGTTCGACGGTATATCACACCGGGACAGCTTCTAATGTTGTATAAAGCACAGGTCCGATCGTGTGTGGAGTACTGCGGTCACATATGGGCTGATGCTGCAAAATGCAACCTAGCAGCTTTGGACTCGGTGGAAAGGCGTGAGAAGAGGCTAATTGGTGATCCAGACTTGGTTAAGTCCAATCTACAAAGCCTCGAGCACAGGCGTAGAGTAGCCAGCCTTTCGGTGTTTTACAGGATGCATTTTGGAGAGTATGCGCGGGAATTACATGACATAATTCCGCCATCGGACAACCCGGCGTACGGCGAATATCCACCCTTATGTTAAGCGTTTTGCTTCGTCGTTTATTCCGCGTACATCGAGAGACTGGAACAGTTTGCCTGCTACGGTCTTCCCGTCCGATTATAATTTAGGTGTCTTCAAGGCTAGAGTGAATAGGCTCTTAATAAACTAGTGCGCTTCACCATCAACGATTGCATCACTGCTTAACATCAGGTGGGATTGCAGTCAAGCACTAGTTTATAACAATTAAAAAAAAAAAATGTAGAATGGCGACGTTACGGTCTCTTTGCTTGTCGTCTACTTTACTACGTTGCAGAATTGCAATTTTGGAATTATGATGCTTTGTTTATAGAAGACTTATTACTGCCAGCAATTTTGCCTGCGTGCACCTCAAAATCAATAAATATTGAATCAATTCTTTCACTACTACTAAGTACTAAGGGCGTCACCAAGGGGGGGCAGGGGGGGGTCTACGGCCCCCCTCTAGAGGCTTGCTTTACAGCTTCAGAGCCTAGTTTAAGCACCAGTATCCCACAATATAATGCCCATCCTATATGTTACCGTAGCTACCGGCTAGCAATTAGGGATAATATTGTGGAAAAAATAAACTTTTATAATTATTTAAAAAAAACTTTTGTATTATTCTCTATACTTACAATTGCCACCCCCCCCCCCCCTTGATCATCGGCTGGCGACGCCCTTGAGTAAGTACATCTACATAGTACAATAAAATTGTAAATATCGTTAGATTATAATCTATCTCGCGAGATTGCAAACCGAAACATACTGCTTGCAATAAAAAAAAAGCATTATAGGAGACTTATTGCTGCCAGCAATTTTAGATTGTTCACTGGTATTTAAAATAAGAACGTAACTAATTTGAATATTAATTATACTTAAATTATTCACGGCATAATCTTCGTCTAGACTAAAAAAAAATAGGTGTTATTATATTTTAACTTAATCAAATTTTATATGGGAATTTTATTTAATACTTTCTTCTGCCAACGGCTTCACCCGCGTGGAAATAATGAAAGAAAGAAAAAATATAAAAAAAAGTTTTATTTGAGACTCGCACAGGACAAAAAATATATACAACAACAATACAAAAACTAAAAATAGTTAGTTTTTAAAAGGTTTATCCATACAATTTGGACCCGTTTTTTTTTTTTGGGAAATCCTCTCGTAGTGCTCACCAAAGTCATAAAACGAAACTTTCTGCAAAATTTCACGTTCCTAATTCCAATATTTTTGGCTGTACGTTGATAAAACAAACAGCCCGTTTGTCTTTTTGTATAGGGTGACTGGTAATTAGTGAACGATACATAAACACGTGATAGTAGTCATGATAACAAACAACTTTTACTATAGGACCAAACCTGAAATCGCGAAAAGAAATCTGCTGGTCAGTACATTTGTATTCGCCTAACTGGTCAAAATGTATTGAACTTGCCTAATTTTTTTCGTTTTTTCATGTTTGGTCCCATAGTAAAAGTTGTTTGTTATCATGACTACAATCACGTGTTTAAGTATCGTTCACTAATTACCAGTCACCCTATATAAAATATTCGACTGGCCTGTTGGTCTAGTGGTCAGTGGCCCTGACTGCTATGCCGGAGGTCGTGGGTTCGATTCCCACCCAGGACAAATTTAATGTTTGTGTGATGAGCACGATCATTTGTTCTGTGCCTGGATGTAATATGTCTATAATATATATCTATTTAGAAACGTACAAGTATGTTTATCAGTTGTCTAGTACTCATAACACAAGCACTGCTTAGCTTGGGACTAGACGACGTTGTGTGATAGTTGTGGCATATTATATTACTATATATTTTATTTTATTTTTTCTTTCGCAGGTCTGCTGGAAGAAATTTCCTTGAAAATAAGCAGTACCTTTGTACTATTATTTAATGTGTTGTCTTTTTCTGTTTTATTGTGTGTACATATATTGTAAAAAAAAAATAATTATAAATTGACTATCTTCTGCCGGCGGTTTCGCTCGCGTGATAGTAGGTTCCTAAATACAAACTATGGAACCCGTTTCTTTTGGAAAGTCCTCTCATAATGCT
This sequence comes from Leucania comma, assembly GCA_958295575.1. Classification (NCBI taxonomy): domain Eukaryota; kingdom Metazoa; phylum Arthropoda; class Insecta; order Lepidoptera; family Noctuidae; genus Leucania; species Leucania comma. The sequence goes on from OY282475.1 coordinate 5,124,489, forward strand.
CGCCTACGTCATTAAAGGAAACCTTGTGTAAAATTTCACACTCAGTCCCAGTAGCTTCGGATCTACGTGTATTTGTCGGTCAGTGGCTCCCTTTATACACCACTATTTTTTAATTATGGCATGGCAAACACTTAAAGGGCTTATTAGAAAAGCTCTTGTTATTATTTAAGTAAAATCTCAATGCATAATATTCATAAACAGCAAAGTTATGAGCGTTTGTTTATATCCCAAAATCTCACTCAATTTATGGAAACATTGTATAAGTTATTGTTTATGAATGAAAGAATGTCAATAAAAATGGAAAAACACTGCGCTTAGTATTTTCTAGTAGTAATTGTTATGAATGATGATTCAATTATGAATTTACCAATAATGACAAATTTTTGTGGTCAATTTTGGGATTTCGTTTTTTGTACTTTTGACTACACAAATATGATCAGTAACGGGTACTGATTGAGCCCCATTTTTTGTGCACTAATTAAAAAATAGGGGTGTATAAATTAATTATTTATTTCTATTAGTATAAAATAAATCTGTATTAGCAATACAAAAGCTGACTTAATTAAGTCACTGCTCGGGTAGGCAAGAGTATGAAAAGACAATACGAGTAATCCAATATTATTGTTCCCATATTTTTCTCATCTTTGATTGATAACTTGAGCGATTCTAGAGGAAATAAATGTATTCGGAGATCGGATGTCGGAATCTAATTTGTTTTCAAATGAGACGGGTTTTTGCGTATTGAAGATGACTTAATTTGTCTATTTTAAACTAAATGTTACTAATTTGACAGACGTTGTTACGTCTAACGAGATTCTCAATTTTATTTGCAGGCTGTATGGCAAAAATTTAACAAAAAATAATTTTTGCCATAAAGCCTTTATTCGGAATATATTGGTTCTTTTTTTACACAAAGTGAAATTGAAGTGATATACAGCATTTTAATTTTTGTTTGTACAGAGTATATAAAACCTTATTCGAAATATCGATCTGGTCCTTTTTTACACAATGTAAAATTGAAGTGATAAACAGCATTTTGATTTTTGATTGTACAAAGTATTTAAAGAAATCACATCACAATAATTTACAAAGACGAAAGTTTGTGAGTGTGTGTGTGTATTCTTCTTCACGCACGAATGGTTGAACGAATTTCGATGAAACTTGGTACAGTGTAGACTACATCTTGGCACGGTACATCGAATACTTTTTATCTCAGGAATATGATCTCTTGGAATAATTTTCTACTATCATTAAGGCCAAGCTACAATCGCATTTAGTGTTTGATATCTGTTTTTTTTTTTATTAAAACTTTAGAAACGCTTTTTAATATCCTTATTATATTATTTTGTTATTTTATTCTCTGTATTTCACATACATAAACATAAAATCTACATTTTTAAATATTTCTTAAAAACAATTTATGTTTGAAAACATAAATAAATTACATATAAAAAAACTTTTTTAAAAACAAGCTTTCAATTAAATGGGCTAAAAAGAAGAAAATAAACTTTTCCTTTATAACTTTTACTATCAATTTATAACGGCATTACACATTTTATATGATACAAAAGCTTGTCGCGAGATTTTGAAAATATTAAAGTCAATAGATGAAGTTATTTAACTTATTAAATTAATGAAGTTATTTAGCTGTGTATTTACACAGTTAAATCTCGCGACAAGCTTTTATATCATATAAATTGTGTAATGCCGTTATAAATTGATAGTAAAAGTTATAAAGGAAAAGTTTATTTTCTTCTTTTTAGCCCATTTAATTGAAAGCTTGTTTTTAAAAAAGTTTTTTTATATGTAATTTATTTTTTACTTTTTAGTTATACCTTATTTAAATCACATTTGTATTATCAGCAAATCCTTTCATTTCTTACCCATATTATAGGAAAGCATAAAAAACTTAGTCTGCTATCTTGAGAAGTCTGCAGGTTTTTTTTTTTATTTAATTTTTTATGGTAGGTAAAATCATCTAATGACATCCCCCGCCCTTGGGCTTGGTCCGGTCTGTTACCAGACGGACAGCGAGCTACCCATTGCCCGCCGTCCGCAAGCCCGCGCCTACGGTGGCCGGAAATTTGGATCGGAATTACGGCGGCGGCTGCGGTGTGAGCGCCGTTGCCTGATACGGTCAGCCTCCTCCTTTGCTAGCATTACTGCTTCGCAGAAGAAGGCGACCACCTGAGAAGTCTACCAGGTTGAATTTATGAAACCAAAATGATGGTGGTGGATCGTAAGACTAACAATCAACCTAACTTACATGAAATAGCCAATTGCGAAGTTGTCCAGGGTTTATATACCTGGGATCCACAATCACAAATACTGGGAAATGCGGAGAAGACTCAAGCACCGTAAAAAGATTGACGCTCTTGAAATGTGACGCTGGAGGCGTCTACTGAGGATTAAACAGACTGCTCAACGCACTAATGTTTCCATTTTTAAAGAGCTTTGCATCAAAACAAAAACTTACGTCGATTGTGCAACAGCGAATTTTTAAGATGTTTTGATATATCATACGCAATGAAAGCTCTTTGGAACGTTTAGTGGTATAGGGAAGAGTAGAGGGCCAACGTTCTTGCAGCCAATCACCTACCAGATGGACAGACCTCACTAAATCATCATCATCTTCGAAGTGTTTCCTCATTGAATGTACACGAAGTGCCATTAATAGAGAGAGATGGAGAAGTCTCGCAAAAGCCGCAACCAATCTACCAGACGATCCAAGACCACTACCTCTCCAGCAAGAGTATAACTGAGAAAAAAGAGAATATTGGATTTAGAGTAATGTCACTTTATTTTTCAAGTTACTCTCTGCAAGCCCTTTCAATTGGTACCTATTTTATAGGAGTGTTTTAAAACTACTTATGTAAATTTGTACGAAACCCTCCGTGCGCGAGTCCAAGTCGCTTATGACCGGTTAGAACATATTTTATTCGATCCGAAACGCGATGGGATTGTGTCGTTTTATTGCAGAACTCCTATGGCCAGCTTCCAGCTCCATCATCAGATCCCGACTGCCATATTGATCAAAGTACAAATCAAAGTACTCGTCATTACAAATCTAACGAGACCAAAGACGAGAGGGTTGTGTCGTTTCATTGCGCAGTTCTTGTAGCCACCTTCCAGCTCCATCATCAGACCCTGGTTACCATATAGGATCCAAGTACTCATCAATATAAATCAAATGAGCCGAACTCGATGGGATTATGTCGATTTCTTACGAAGTTCCTACCTTCCAGCTCCATCATCAGATCCTGGTTACCATATAGGATCCAAGCACTCGTCAATACAAATTAAATGAGCCCAAATTTGATGGGGTTGTGTCGTTTAACTGCGGAGTTCCAATGACCACGATCCAGCTACATCATCATACCCTGCTTACCATATAAGATCTAAGTATTCGTCATTAAAACTCAAAGGAGCCTAAAGTCTATGGGGTTATATCGTTTAATTGCGGAGTTCCTATGGCAACCTTCCAGCTCCATCATCAGACCCTGGCTACTATATAGAATGAAAGTACTCGTCAAAACAAACTAAACGAGCCCAAATTCGATGGTCTTGTGTCGTTTAACTGCGGAGTTCCAATGACCACGATCCAGCTACATCATCATACCCTGCTTACCATATAAGATCCAAGTACTCGTCATTAAAAATCAAATGAGCCTAAAGTCGATGGGGTTATATCGTTTAATTGCGGAGTTCCTATGGTAACCCTCCAGCTCCATCATCAGAACCTGGTTACCATATAGGATCCAAGCAGTCGTCAATACAAATCAAACGAGCCCAAATTCAATGGGGTTGTGTCGTTTAACTGCGGAGTTCCTATAAACACGTTCCAGCTCCATCATCAGACCTTGGCTACCTTAAATGATCAAAGTACTCGTCAATACTAATCAAACGAGCTCAAACTCGATAGGGTCCTGTCGTTTAACTTCGGAGTTCCTATGACCACCTTTCGGCTCCATCATCAGACTTTGGCTACTATATGGAATGAAAGTACTCGTCAATACAAAGTAAACGAGCCCAAATTCGATGGGGTTGTGTTGTTTAAGTGGGGAGTTCCTGTGACCACCTTCCAGCTCCATCATCAGATCTTGGTTACCATATAGGATGAAAGTACTCGTCAATATGAATCAAACGAGCCCAAATTTGATGGGGTTGTGTCGTTTAACTACGGAGTTCCTATGACCACCGTCCGACTCCATCATCAGACCCTGGCTACCATACATGATCAAAGTACTCGTTAATACTAATCAAACGAGCTCAAACTCGATGTGGTCCTGTCGTTTAACTTCGGAGTTCCTATGACCACCTTTCGGCTCCATCATCAGACTTTGGCTACTATATGGAATGAAAGTACTCGTCAATACAAAGTAAACGAGCCCAAATTCGATGGGGTTGTGTCGTTTAAGTGCGGAGTTCCTGTGACCACCTTCCAGCTCCATCATCAGACCTTGGTTACCATATAGGATGAAAGTACTCGTCAATACTAATCAAGCGAGCCTAAACTCGATGGGGTTGTATAGTTTTATTGCTGAGTTCCTATGGCTACCTTCCAGCTCCATCATCAGATCAGCTCCATGTTATCATAATGTTGCATTGTCACCCGATTTACACATGTATGTAAAATTTCAGCTCAATCGGTTGAAGATATCTGCTTCAAAATTGAGTTGCAAGATTTGAGCCGAACATACATAGTTACATACAGTGCAAGCTAATAGAAAGCTTGTAAAAATAGTATCCCACAGGTATCAGGAACAGGATCCAAGCTACCGCTCCAGAAAAAGGAACCTCCTTATTATTATTATTATTCCATTTATATAAATTACACATACATATTTTATACATTTTTAAATATTTCTTTACAAAAACGTTATAAAAAAAACGTATTTTTATTATTACTATTGTTATCACAATTGTTATTCACTTTTTCAAGTTAAAGAAGACACATTTTTAGGTACATCAAGGATTATAATTGTTATTGTGCTTTAGGGTACAAAGCTGATCAAAATTCTACATTGTCCTCTCATATCTATAAATAGGTACTGTAACATGGAAATATTGTAGAAACAATCACGTTTTTTAAAGTAATCATGGAGTTTCTTGCCGGTTCTTCTCCATAGGAAACGACCAATGCGCTAGCTTCTGGCGTTTTATAAGTGCCCATGTAGGCCTATGTGAAATAAAAAAACTTGAGTTGAGTTGAATCACATTCACACCATACTCGAGAATGTTCTGCCATAGCAACGACACGATTTCCCTCGATCTTTTGTTCAGTCACTACTTTGACGACAGACTACAAAAAAAAACGAAATTTCTTCCCCAACTCTTCAATTAATTTCCAACAACTGTCCTTTCTGAGTACCTATCTAGTTTCAGCTCCAAGTTTTCATTTCATAAGTATCTTAGGACAATGCTGTGAAAGTGGGGTTTGTAGTTGAGAAAAAAAAAACAACTTTTTCCGCAACGTCTGTCCCGGTGTTTATAAGAAACGTTTTGTATGGAGCGCCTTCATTATTTCGAGATGGAACTAAGATGGCTTAAGGCTGCCGGTTCGCTGTAAGACATGACAGCCCGTACTGTAGACTAGACTTTGCCTGTAGGTATATCTACTTTGTTGCAGATAGAGATGTGACGGACGCTGTTTAAGTGGACTGATGGAACAGACGGTTGATAAATAATAATAATAATAATCATCTTTATTTATTTGCAAAACAAGTGTCACTGTTACATAAATGCTCTGCCTCCTGAACTAGGTGGTGAACCTGTATCTCAGAAACAGTACCCTTCCTATACATTCTACAATTTGTTTACATATAATGAAATGATAAATAAATGATATTTATTTTGCAAATAGGTTTTTAAAAACACTTTTACATGTCAATTTTTACCCGACTGCGCCAGAAGGAGGGTTATGTTTTTCGAGAGTATGTATGTATGTATGTATATATGTATGTATGTACATATGTATGTATGTATAATTGTTTGGCACGCTCTGCAGCCTGAACGGCTCGATGGATTTTAGCTTGAGAGGTGTCGTTAGATTCGTATTTACTGTGAGAGTGACACTGGGTATATCAAAATAAAAAAAAACAAAATGGCGGATTTTTAGCGCCAAATTCAAATGTTTGGCACGCTCCGCGACCTGAACGGCTCGATAGATTTTAGTTTGAGAGGTGTCTTTAGATTCGTAATTACTTTGAAAGTGATATCGTAATAAAATAAAACTAAAAAAATAAAAAATAAAAAACGGTAATTTAAAAAACTAAAAAACCCGACTGCTTTTCTGAGTATACAAGAAAAAGCCCTAAAACAAGAAAGTCGTTGTACCCGATTGCACTTATCTATATAATATTTTAAATACTGGCAGTCGGGACCCATTCTAGAAAGTCAGCCGTCTAGTCAATAGATTGGAGTAATCTGCAATGTAATATAGGTATGTGCTCTCAATTATAGAATGGGTCCCGACTTCCAGTATTTAAAATATTATATAGATAAGTGCAATCGGGTACAACGACTTTCTTGTTTTAGGGCTTTTTCATGTATACTCAGAAAAGCAGTCGGGTTTTTTAGTTTTTTAAATTACCGTTTTTTATTTCGTCAGTTTAAGCAAGATGAGGCCGGTGTTTCCTAGCTGACTACCCTGAGAAGAAAGACCGAAACAAACTCAGGGGTCAAAGTCTCTTTTAAAAGTCCATACAGCAAACATGTAATGGTCAAATCATATGAGAACCATGCAGACTTGTGTCTGAGATGGTCTTTTGAGGAAAGAACCTCGCAGATTTGAGTGGACCTATCCAGTCAGTGCAAGCATTTGTCAGTATTCGAATAGCTCAACTTAGAACTACTAAGGAGCTCAACGAGTTGACGAACAATACCAATGAAAGGACATTTGGGTAGGCCGCAGAAACACTCAAATTGCCAGACATTCGTCAAAATTACTGAAAAGAAAAAAAAAATGATCCACATAGTCCTCATATTCACAATTTTAAACGAAAATACAAAATAAAGTGTAGAAAAATGTGATATTTAACAAAGTAAATACATATTTATGTCAAAATTGAATTTAAAAAATAAATAAATAAATTCAAATATTGTAAAAAAAGAGATTTATTCCTATACTATTTACAACTTATTAATATAATAAAATGATTATTCTAAATTATATTATCAATAAGCTAAATAATATCACTATAAACATTACACAAAAACATAAATATATACACTAAAGGCTACTCCTAACTAAAGCCCGGTCGCGGAGCAGGAAGAATTTCGTACAATGACCTTTGGGCCTACTGACAGTGGTCACAAACATTTTTACACTAAACATTTGAAGGAGAAAAAAAAAACTAATTTATTAAATAAATTATTGTTATTAAATATATTAAAGTTATTTATTTACATTGTATATTATAACAATTTAAAAATCGAGTTTAAATAACGAATTCGGTAGAAATATGCCAACAAAATAAAAATTATCATTCTCAATCATTATTTAAATTTATGAATTTCGTCAAGGATTTTTTTTAGTGACTAAATGCTAACCAAAAAAAAAACACATTCAAAAAAGAACAAAACTTAAAATAACAGGAAAAAGTTTACAGTAAAGGGTTTACAATCCCTGACGACGGAGGCCATTGCATCTGTGCGAGCGAGACGCATTATATTTACGCGGGAGTGACAGAGACAGGTAATAATAGGTCAACGTACGAAATTCTTCCTGCTCTGCGTCCGGGCTTTAGAATATACCGTCAAAAAACTCCTCCGCATTTTTAAAAATAAAATAATTATCGATGTCAAATTATAAAAAGAATATTAAAAAGCACAATTGAAATATAATTATATAAAAACAAAAACTCAGAGAAAAAGAAATTACAACAATTGTAGAGCATACTGGAGCAGGTCAATCCCGAGTCTTTTTGTCTTCAAGATAGTCTTTTACAGTGTAAAAGCCTTTAGCAAAAGTTTTCGCTTTACAAATGATTTGAATTTATTAAGGATTAGTTCTTGAATATGACTACGAAGTTTATTATAAAAGTTTATACATTGGCATCTGAATGATCCTCCTATTTTTTAAACCTGGTAGCAGGAACTACAAATTTATGTGAGTTTCTAGTATTAAAATCATGAATATCACTGTATTTTTGAACATTTTTTTTATTTTTATTGGCATACAAAAAGTTCTCGCAGATATACTGAGAAGGTACAGTCATTATATTAGTGTCCTTAAATGGATGGGACTGAAAGGTTCTGGAGTGTTAATCACGTGATGCAGGGTTGGAAGGCCTCCCACAAGGTGAACCGACGACTTGGTAAGGGTCGTGGGAATCCTACGGATGCAATAAGCACAGTACAATCTTTTATCGTGACTCCGTTAAGAATTTGTGGAGTTGAATGCGATGTCTTGCAGGAGTTCCGCATTCACGGATCCAGATACAATTATACGAGCATCCCTGTTGAGTGTTAACAGGAATTGCTGATGAACAGGCAATCATTTAAGACGATTTTCTGATATTGTTTATACAGGGTATAAATAAGATGAATTTCAAGAAATTTTACGACGCTTTATTTTCAGAGGCATGGATATTTTTTTTTTGGAAATATTTTTCATAAATTTTTATTTAGAAGGTCTTCAGTTTTTATCCCGAGTGTAATTGGTTTCTTGCAATTAGCCGTTTTTGCTTGTGAGGTATTGAGAATAGAGATATTCCAAAAAGAGGCTTTAGACAATAAATTGTGACACTCCCTGTCGCTGCACCCGAATTGCGTTGAGCGTTAGAATTGGTTTCATGATTTTTCATCTCAAGAAGAAAGTTTTATTTGATAAAGCATATCATAGCATCAGCCTTATAATGTTCCCATGGTCCCACCATGGGAACATTATTGGGATTACGGCCCATTTCTTCTCTCTAGGAATAGGTCGTAATCCACCACGCAGGCCTACTGCGGGTTAGCTGGTTGGTACTTGTTATATCTTATTTTTAGTAAATGCGAAACCTGAAACACGAGTCTAGTATTTTTATTTCAGTAGTTTTTTTAAAGAATCTATGCAAAATAAATCGTCGTAATGTACATTTTTTACGATATACATGACCGTATATATACGGTCATGTGAAAAATCAAACTTCTAAACTAACGGAAAAAAATATATTTTTTTCCGTTAGTTTAGAAGTTTGATTTTTTCACTTTCCGACCTTCAAGAGACCTTAGACTTGAGTATAATTATGGTTTTAATTTCAACTCGATACCTCTACGCATTCTCAAGATAAAAGTTGGCAGATAGACATACCGATGGACATACAACAAAATTATCCTATAAAGGTTCCGTTTTTTCCTATTACGGTATGCAACCCTAAAAACAAGATACATTTTACTTAGCAGGTAGATGAATACCTAGGTCTTCATGATATACAATTCATCAAGCTACCCACTGCATCTGTCCAATAAGTAAAGTCAGGCTTTAATACAAAAACGTCGCATAAAGAATTCAGTCGCAGTAAAACATTCGGACGATGAATGGCAATCTTGCAAAGAGATTGTTGCAAGAATACAGAACAGCACTGTTGAAATTCAAAAACTAAACGTTTTTCGTCTCACAAAGTAACCGAAAAAAAGAGGAGCAGAAGTTTTAACACCGCAACACAATGAGGAGCTTATGGATGCTTGCATAGCACGAAGGTATTCGACGTGTTTTACATACCCACACAGTATAAGGGTCCTGTAGACAGATTTGCATTTGATGTCATGCTTTCAAGACTGAAATATTCAGGTAGAAGAAACGCCCGGCTGTCACTATTGTGCGGCCCGGAGGACATGGTGGAGCATACGGTGGAGGCGTGACGCTTGGGGGGAGCAATACCGAATCCTCGTGGCGTGATAGGCGGTGGCAACCTCTCTCGCCATGCCCTGATTCAGGCAGTTGTTCCAGCCGAGGAGGAATGGTAGGCGATCAGACGATCGCATACCTTCTGCGAAGTAGTAATGCTAGTGAAGGCCTCGCGCCCCGATCCTGACTTCCAGCCACTACAGGTGTCGGTTTGTGGATGACGAGCAATTAGTAGCTCGCATTCTGGCTATCTGGTAACCATCCAGACCGAGTCCAAGTCATCGACGGTGAGTAGTGTTCCATATGAACCTCCAACAGATTTTTTTTAAATTTTTTATAAACTAGCACTTGACTGCAATCCTACCTGATGGTAAGCAGTGATGCAATCGTTGATGGTAAAGCGCACTAGTTTATTAAGAGCCTATTCACTCTAGCCTTGAAGACGCCTAAATTATAATTGGACGGAAAAACCGCAGCAGGCAAATTGTTCCAGTGCCTCGATGTACGCGGTATAAACGATGAGGCAAAACGCTTAGTCCGGACCGCGGAAGTTTCAACAACGTAAGGGTGGATATTCGCCGTACGCCGGGTTGTGTCAGCAAATCCAGCCCTTCAAGGCTTCGGCTCTGCTGGGTCCCTAGACTCTACTACCATGATGATGAAAGCATGGCCATGGGTTGACTTCTGAAAGGCAAATTTAGTCAGTAAAAGTCTGACACCTCTCTCTCTGCCCTAGAGCGAGGAATTATTAAATAATTGGATGACTTCCCACGTTAAAAAAATTTTCAAGATTGTTCGGAGAAGTCGCCGTGGCCTTGGAACACAAAAGTTAATTAAGTAAACACAGGTTAGATTTTTCACAATAAAAGTGTTGCGACATCTATGTCGTCACAAATGAAGTAATCCTTCATCGCGCAAGTAACATTTTCCGCGCGATTTGAACATATAGAACAGCCCGAAATAATGTATCGGGCTTCCCGATACATTATTTCCTTTGCCCACCAGACAAAAACACCTGTCTGGTCGGAGGGTTCTCCATTTTCAACAGAGGTATGTGGGACTTTACTCTCTGTTCCATATACCTCCAAACTGGTGACCCCGATGTGATTTGAACACGCAACCTTCTGATCCACAACACCTACGCTACATCTCTCCACACCTAGAACGGGAGAAGTTGAAGACTGGAACTTCTATAATCCATTTTTGTACCTTGTCAGAGATCAGTTATGAAATGGTAAGATATTGCCAGCTTGAACACATTGAGTGGAGGAAAGCACCGTGATGCCATTGTAATCATTCATTCTTTATTTTTATTTATTTATTGTATTTTTAGCAACGATCGTTGGAAAGAGCACTACGAAAGATTGTCCGTCTTGTAGGAGACGATTTATGTTGGATTGTAGTCTGAAAAACAAGTTTTTTTTTATTGATATGAACTAGTGCTTGACTGCAATCCCACCCGATGTTAAGCAGTGATGCAATCGTTGATGGTGAGGCGCACTAGTTTATTAATAGCCTATTCACTCGAGCCTTAAAGACACCTAAATTATAATCGGACGGAAAGACTGCAGCAGGCAAACTGTTCCAATCCCTGGATGTACGCGGTATAAACGACGAGGCAAAACGCTTAGCCCGTACCGTAGAAGTTTCAACAACATAAGGGTGGATATTCACCGTAAGTCGGGTTGTCCGATGGTAAAACTGAGATGGCGGAATCAATTATGACTTATGAATTTGATAGGTATGTACAATATATGTACTGGATCATCAAAAAGACATCCCTCACCCTTGGACGGAGCGGGAGATAGTGTCAGACTTTAACTGACTAAAAACCCCACCCCGTTCCTTCTTAGCCGTTTATACCGAGGCCGGCCATTCCTTTCAGAAATCAGTCCATGGCCCTAGTAGGCCTTGCCTTGCCGGGCCTCTACGGTTTGCGGACAACTCCTTAAGGCGCTCGAGAACAGTGCGCAGTCGACTCGTATTTAGATAATAAGAAATTCGTGTATGTACCGTAGCCACTTAAGGGTTGATGCTGCTAAAGTTAATAAACCTTTTTTATTGCATTACAATTTTTACTAAGAAATATATTGAACTATGTAAAATGCGAATAAAAAGTGCTTATTTTTGTGTTCTTTCAATTTTTATAACCATGTTTAGCCATTAAAAATATAAATAAAGAACGTCTAGGTTAATCACTGAAATACAAGGGTCTATCAACCTACAGAAAATAAACAGCCGTGCAGTTTATTAGAACTACCCACCAAATAACCTTATAATACTAAAATACATTGCCAATTTAATGAATTAAAATGATTAAAAATAGATAACAATTTATTTTATTATATTGAAATGTGAGAAATCTGTGGGAGATACAACTTTCTTTATATATTTTTTTTTAGACTCAGCACATCGAAATACATAAAGATCAGCTAAAATGATTGAAACAGCTTTTTCATCGTTGGCCTGCGTAATTATGGTACAGGGGCCTTGCTGTGATGTGTTAAAGTGTTTCTGAGGCGCTTTGCACATGGAGCAACTATTGCAGCAACTGGCAACTAGCTGTTTACATATATTTCAATTGGACTGCGCACATAGAGCAACTCGAGTTTCGAGTTTCCTTGATCGTCACCAGTTTTCAGTTGCTGTAATTGATGACTAAGTTCCTGGTTGCCGCAACTAGCAACTGTTAAATATTATACCGGTTTTTAATGTTGTCGGTTTCCTTAACCGTCAATCGCATCGCGTCGGGCGATTTCACATCCTCCCTTTCCTGTGCCCGGCAATGCCAGTGTCGCTATGAAAGTTGCTAACAGATTGCCATAAAATTGCAGCAACCGTAAACGTTATAGCAACTATCAACTTTTTACAGGAAACTTTAAAAAGTTGATAGTTGCCTCAACTTAAGTTGCTCCATGTGCAAAGCCCCCATAGCTCCATTAAAGAAAAGATCAGTTAAAGTCGTCAAATGGGCCGCCTTAAGAGGTGGTGGATGTTTTAAAGTTCAATTAACAAACGTAATATGGAACGTAAAGCTCAACTAAAGGAACATGATCAATACGTGTCAAATGTTGTAATAGGTAAGTTCTTGACATTATCAAGGCTTGATCGAAAAGAGAGTTGCCACGGCCCTGGAAGATAATGAACGGAAAAAAGAATGAACAAGGGTTTTTTTTTGGGATGGAGTCAGCAAAAGCCAAAACGAGGGAGCATAGTACGCGGCAAATAAGTTGAACTAAAATGGCTTTCGTTGCTATGGTTACGCGCAACCCCTCACTGGTCCGCACTTCGATTTAGACCGAAAATCTGTTACTGCGCACTGAAGGTCGATCGCCATTTTGGTTCAACTTATTTTTTCGTAGCTTTTTGATGATTTCCCAAACCAAAAAAGGTGACAGCCCGCTTTTCTCCGCTACATTCCTTTGTTACCACATCCACATACAAAACATCTATAAGATAACTCAATACATACATAAAAACCCGAATAACAAAGCGAAATAATCCGTCATCCAGTAGAACCCGAAGTTCTTAGCTCGCTCCACTGTGATACTTACTAAGTTGTTACAAACGAGTAATCGTTAGTTATGATTAATGTTACTTCTGTCTGGTTGTTACTCCTAGTTACCACGTACGAGAAACCTCCTTTGTGTTTGTATGTTCAGTATTTTAGTGATTCTGATTACGTTGTTGTGGTAATGTGTTGTAGTGACTAAATTGTCCCTTTGTATACCAAAGGTCCCTTCTAAAAGGAATGAGCATTGATTTATTACGGTCTTTTTTTCTTTTCGTTTCACACAGTTTGTTCATTTTGGTAGTATCAAGTGAAAGCAAAATACTGTAACTTGTTCTAAATACTTTTATTTCAAACTTGTACATGTACACTCAGTTTACACCTTACAGTTCAACCGCCAACGATAGACTGCCAGAACGACCATATTCTAGTCAACAGCTCCCGTGTCAACGTCATAAAAGTGGGGGAACGGCTCGCACAATACGTCAATGGATAGACTAATTTATAAATTGCATCTGATTGAAAGTGTAAATATCTTTTAAATGTTTGGGCTAATTTTAATTATAAAAACGTATGACTATAATTAATCAAACTATCAACAATTTATTGAACCAAATTATCATTACTAGTCAAATGGCGTACTAATAAAATCTTCATATGTCCGTATTTACTTTAAAAAATATGTTGAGATTATTAGATTTATATTGTAATTGCTTACACAGGGAAGCATTTAGCAGCAGCACGAACGCTCTGTGTATCTCGCATCCATCGGAGGCCATCGGTTCACCTTGTGGGAGGCCTTCCAACGCTACGTCTTCCGGTACGTGGCCGCCATTCCAGAACCTTTCGACCCCAACGTCCATTCGTTCTGCAAGCAATATGGGCCTGCCTACAACCATTTAAGTTTGGCGATTCTTCGGGCTATGTCAGTAACCTTGGTTCTCCTGCGGATATCTTCATTTCTGATGCGATCAAGCAAAGAAAATCTGACCATGACTCTTTCCATAGCCTTTTTCTTTTTCGATAGTAATTATCAATAAACAGTACCCTGAACTGTTTTAAAAGGTATCGAAGCTCTGTCATTTTATGGCAGTGGGCCATAAAATGACAGAGCTTCATTATCCTCATTGTGAAACAGTGAATCATAAAATCAACACATCTAGTTCTGCAATCATCATCATTTCAGCCGAAAGACATTCACTGTTGGTCATAGGCTTCCCCCAAGTGTCGCCACAATGAACGGTCCTGTGCGTTTCGCATCGATCGGATTCCCGCAACCCTTACCAGCTCATCGGTCCACCTTGTAGGAGGCCTTCCAATGCTACGTCTTCTGGTACGTGGTCGCCATTGCAGAACCTTTCGGCCCCAACAGCTATCCGTTCTGCGAGCAATAAGCCTGCCCATTGCCACTTAAGTTTGGCAAATCTTCGGGCGATCTCAGTAACCTTGGTTCTCCTGCGGATATCCTCATTCCTGATTCGATGACGCAAGGAAACTCCGAGCATAGCCATTTCCATTGCCCTTTGGGTGACTTTAAGTCTCCTGATAAGGCCCATTGTAAGCGACCACGTTTCGGAGACATACTTAAATACTAGTTCAGCAATACTTCAATAGAAAATTTCTATAGGAGAATAGCTACAGAGCCAGTCTTCTAGGGCTTTGAAGTCCTAATTTTCCATCGTATATTCTAGCGTTTACGAGTAGTTTCTAAGAGAATAAAGAAGCTTTGTTTTCATTATTTATTTACTATCTGACGCACCAGTAAAAAAAAAAATTGTGCAAATCTGGGCTTAATGTATCAGGCCTTTTTTTACCAGTCGACCTTAGGGGAGTTAGAAACATAACATGGCAGGTTGAACGAATAAAAAGAGAAACAGAAAAGAAATAAGCCCAATAATAAATACATACAAATAGTTACTTTTAACCGACTTCGAAAAGGAGGAGGTTTTATGTTCGGCTGTATGTATTTATTTTTGCAATGTTTCATTAGAGTGTGAATGTAACACATTCTAAAATTGTTGCAGTATTTGGCAGCAATTGGATCGAGTCGGCCTCTACGGTACGCTTCACTGATGTAGTTAGTAGGTTGTCAATTAAGGGTGTGCCAGATGGTTATAAGCCACCGTCGCAACCAAGGTGACCTTGCTAGTTTCAATTCTTGTTGACGGCGGTTATAAACCATGATCGCCCATGAACGCCCTTGGTTGAGGGCAAATTTCACAAACTACAGTGACTGACTCGCGAGAGTGTTGGCACGTGGTTGACATCCATGTAGCCGCAACATAAACCAAACACACAAACCAAGCTCCAACCAAGGGAACGCTAGTTTGCAACCGTCTGTCCCACCCTTTACATTGACATTCTTAGGTCTATTTCACCAAAATCGGTTCTATTTTATCGTCGTTAATTTCACAGATTGTCTAGTTGTGTAAACACTACACCAATTTTGCATCACAATATCTACTAGAAAACATTTTGCTAATAAAACAGCCACTGTAATTACTTGAAAAAAGCTTGGTATTATTGACTGCTAGATATTTTAGGGTCAGTACACACCGACTCGAAATGTAACTTAATTTACTACACAAAAAGATACACATTTCACTGTGAGAATTCAGAATATGTTGCACAGCGCAATGTTGCGCCGCGAGGCATGTCGGTCTGAAATGTGTGTTTGGTCCGACTGTCCGGTAACCGTCCGGACCGAACCCAAGTCGTCGATGGCGCGTATTGTTCCACGCGCGTCTCAAGGAGATATCAGCAAACTAGGGGCCCAGCAGGGTCAAAGCCTACTGGGGCCAAGGGTCTGCTTCTGAAAGGAAGATTCAGCCCTGGTCTGGAACAAAGGAACAGGAGTGGGTTTTTAGTCAGTAAAAGTCTGACACTTCTTCTCACCCCGCCCAAGGGTGGGAGATATTGGATTATTTACCCACGTAAAAAAATACGTGTAGCAAATAAAGTTAAATTTTGAGTCACTTTTTGCACAGCATCGTGACACGTCACGTCTTGTAATAAAGTGCAAAAAATGCAGCCTAGTCAAAACTAAAGTGAATTCCACCAACTGCATCAAACTGAGTTTCGATTTTTTAAATTGTTTTTTGACACTGTCAACTTTTTTTTTTCATTATATTCTCAGTTACCGTTTGCATTCCAAGGCCACGGTAATTCTATCAAACAATCTTGTTTAATATGGTATACCTGAGGTCAGGATATCAACGTCTCTTAGAACAAAAGGATCAGCGTAGATATGAGCAGGACAAAACTCGATTAATTTAAGCGTGTACGAAATTAATTTCTTTAAGTAAACGTCAGCTGGGCGAGTCCAATGACCTGTAGGTAGTTAGTACGCAACTACTGACAACTACCTACAAGATCATTGACTCGTTTACTTAAAGAAATTAATTTCGTACATGTGCATATTAATTCGAGTTTAAGAAAAAAGGTACATTATTTTTTTATTTTATCTTTACAAATCGATAGTGTTTTATGTACCGGATTAACCCTCCACGGGATTAAAGCGATCAAAATTTAACGGTGTATAATGTCGACCTTAATATCATTAATAAAATCGATTCATATGTCAGAACTAAGAAAACCATTTTTAAAATTACAATGTAATGGCAGTGTTGAAATAAAATTGTTGTAATAGATGCTCTGTTAAGCTTTACACTGTTTTGTAACCCTACATTACAATATTGAATACTAGAAACATTTTTTATATTTGCAAATAGAAAGAACTTTTCAAATCCGTAGTTGTAAACCTTTCAAATCTGATGGAACAGGAGACAGTCAAAGTAAGGTCTTTAAGTCAAGAATGAATAGGTTACTTCTAGGCAAACGTGCTCCATCGGTCAGCCACATCATCGCTTACCATCAGGTGGGATATTGTCCTTGGTATTGTTCGTCAAGTCATAGAGCTCCTTAGTAGTCCTGAGTTGAGCTTTACGAATACTAACAAATGACTGACTGGACAGATCCACTCACATTTGTGTGGTTCTTTCATCAAAAAACCATCTCAGATCCCTATCTTCATGGTTCTCATATGATTTGACCATTACATATTTGCTGTATGGACTTTAAAAGAGACTTTGACCTCTGAGTTTGTTTCGGTGTTTTTCCTCAGGGTAGTCAGATTGGAAACATCGGCCTCAAACTCTAAACTGACGAAAAAATTTACGTGTAAAAGATTTTTTTTAAACTTATTTGCAAAATAAATAGGTATCATTTATCATTAATATAGAAAGTATTACAAAAACACCCCTTAAACGTAGGAGGCTTTGAGTTATAGTAATTATCACACAGTACAGCACAGCAAGTTATTAGGATTGGAATAGTTTCATCAGCTACGAGTCATACTTACTACCACTATACACCAATAAGTTATGTAAGAGACGTATAATCGTTAGGAATGATTAATGTTCGTCTCGACTGGCTGTTTGTTACTTCTCAGAATAACACCTTTCAGTAGCTACCCACGTTAAGTGTGAAATGATTCTGTGTTTTGATTAGTAGTTACTATTGCGTAGAAATCGTTATTATCGTGGGCATGAAGGTCAGTTCAATTAAAGTATTTTATGTTACATCTGTTCTAGGTATTTTTATTTAAAATATATTATGGGTATTTTTAATATCATGCAGATTTCACCACGCACCATGCGGATTTGCTCCATATGCAGAAAATTTAGCACGCTGTCCGATCGTCCGGTAACCGACCGGACCGAGCCCAATTCGTCGACGGCGCGAACAGTAGAGGCCCAGCCTGCTAGCTGCAGGCAGGCAGGGTCGATGCCTGCTGGGGTCAAGGGCCGTTTTCTGAGAGGAAGGCTCAGCCTCGATATGATAGTCAACGAAGGAATGGGGTAGGTTTTTAGTCAGCAAGAGTCTGACACTATTTCCCGCTCCGCCCAAGAGCGGGATTTATCATTGGATGATTTTACCTACCAAAAAAAACAAGCAGAAAAATTCAAAAGGCAAAAAAACGCATCTCGCGTGCGTATTGCACGCATAGCAATAAATACTTGTATGAAAAGGACATTTGCAGAGGTTACGCATGCGGAGAAAATCTGCGTGCGTGATGAAATCTGCACGATATTAAAAACACCCTAAATGTATTTTTTTTTTTATGATTGCGTGAGATTTGGGTAGGTAAATTTACGGGTATTTATTTCTTTTTTCATGAAAGTAAATGATCGAGAAGGTTGGAATGTGATTCTAAATAAACTTCTAAGTATGCAATCTTATGATTTTGTTTCCTTTTTTTTTAACTGATTTGTAGTCTCAATCAAAAATATTTTTACTAAATAAAAAATCCCAGTAATTCAATTTACAATATAAAAAATGTTTTGCTTTGTTTTTTGGTAATTTTTTTTTGACGTTTTGCCTTTTTTGTCTGTAGTTACTTTGTTTATCATTCTTTTTTCTAAAACTAAAGCTTTTTTAGGGTTTTGAGAATGTAGCCACATGTGTTATGCTTTAAAAGTACCAAAAATGTAAAAACATTGATTTATGAAAAAATTTTAGTTACTTTGTTTTTTCGTAGAGCAGCCGATACAATCCTAATTTTTGACATACAATTTTAGATTACGGTCTATATTCATTTTTCTTTTTTCAATAGTCAGAACCCTAAAATCAATCTCATCACTAACCACAAAGCCATTTCTTCCAACAAATAAACGCCAGTCGAGTGATAGATGAATGTATGCCAAATACGGCCGTACCGAGCGAGCTATCAGCCGTAACTCACGAAGTAACGAGTACTAAAAACGTTTTAAATCGACGCCCTCAACAGACAAACGTGCTAAAATCCATCAAGTGGACCAAAAAGGGAAGTCGGTCAAGCCTGCGACATACGTGAGCCAATATCTCTATAGTGTAACGGAACGTAGAGTTAATAGAGTTGACTGTCGAATGGAGCTAGGATTTTCAGTGAAACTAACTCTGAAATTTTAAAACGAAGTATAGAGCTAACTTACAAGATGTATCTAAATTTATTTACTGTTTGAAATAGTGGGAACAATATAATTAGCCATTGTTCCCAATGCTGTCTCAGGCCCAGACTATACCGTTCCTTCATTTTTCTTCTCTATGGTCATCATGTGAGTATGGTGTTAATCCATAACGTGAATCCAGTGTGGGTTGGTGGATGTAACAAATTCGATTTGTTTTTATTCTAGGACATCCCGGTTTCCTCATAATGTTTTCCGTCAAAGTTTTGAGAACTCATAATATGATTTTAAAAGAGTGTCCATGGAGTTTCTTGCACGTTCTTCTCCATAGAGATCTATGCTTTGGAACGTGCAATTTAGCTTCACTTTTTTGGACTGACCGACATTTTGACAATTCAAAAGTGCCTGTAATTGGTCTATTTGAAATAAACTATTCTGATTCTGATTCTGACTGTGGTGATTTTTTTTTAATTTTTTTTTATGGTAGGTAAAATCATCCAATGACAAATCCCGCCCTTGGGTAGAGCGGGAAGTAGTGTCAGACTCACGAAGTAGAGAGAGAACACGAGTGTCTCTAATTGCATACTTTACAAGCAGAGGTGAAACTTTACAGTCGCGACAAATCGTTGGATAACGCTGCTGGTGAACTTTTTTAAAATAATTGTTGACAGGCTCGCGTTTGACCACTATTTCACCTATGGTAAGCGACAATTGGAAAGCTATATTCACAAGAGTGAAAGTGATGTGTTTCCTGATAGCTATAAAGAAACATAGACTCTGGCAGGGAATCTTACTCCTTAGCGGTTCGTACCATAAATGTGATTTATAAACGTGATGAAAGTTAATAAAGGGTAAAAATAAAAGTAGTGACGTGTCTACTTTGCTTCCATGATCAGAGGTTAAGGTCTCTTGTTATCGTTCACACGTGACCCATTAGATCATTTTCTAAGAAAGACATTAAGGGTTGGTTGAGTCCGTTTATTAAAAAATTCATGTTTGGTTACGCTGCACCAGTTTATTGATAGCTGTATTACATGGTTGCTCTTACCCTGTGGAGGTAAGTTTTGCAGTCGTTCCATGTAAATTGCTGGTTTCCAATTGCATATGGTTAAACTGACATGATGGAAACATAATGGATAAGTTTCTATTTAAAGAAATAATTTGGTAATAAAAAAAATTTAGAAAAATATAACAAAGAATCATAAATAAATATGTATTAACAAATCAAAAAGTTATGAAACTAAAGTTATGCTTGGAAGAATAATTTCATTTTACGCGGTAGTTCATTACCTATGTGACGTCACACGGTCCTTTACCTTTATGGTGAAATAAAAAAAAAACATACCAATAAATCAAAAAAGGTAAATAAAAAGAAAAAAAGCACTTACAATAAATCAAGCCAGTATCGTAAGTAGGCACAGCAAACGTGCAACTTGGAAACTATTGTGCATTTGAGTGATTTGTGGTACGACGATCTCTATGGTCAAATGACGTCACTCTCTGGTGAGAAACTGTAATCGTTGTGCGTAAACTTAAATGACTAATTTATCAGTCATTTATATAGTCTATACATATTACAATAAATCCGTATGAAATCGATGTAGATAACTTTACATATTAAAATTTTATGTAACTTAATATATTACTTAAGCTTTGTTTTATCGCAATCGGTAGAATATATCGAAAGATATACTAAATTCTTTGACTGTGAGGCGGTACGAAGTTCTTAATAAAATCGATTTCATTTGTGGAATTTTTTCAAGCGAAGGTCAGTGGCTGTTTTGTTTACAAATTAACTACTTATGAATATTGTGATGTATAATTGGTGTTGTTTTATATCCCAAATATCTACACAGCTCTATAAGAAGTGGAATCATTGAACCAGCTGCGATTTGGGTAAAACAGAGCTGAGAATGTTATTGTATTCTCCATACAGATCTACGCTTTGAAACGTGCCAATAGCTTTACCTTTTTGTGACTGACTGAGCTTGACAATTCAAAAGTGTAAATGGTTTATTTGTAATAAATAGTTTTCAGTTTCTATAGTATTGACTACCTCAGCGAAGGCTGCTAAGGTTGAACCGGTACATTTGCTGCCAATACTGCTAAAATATTAGAATAAATTACAACTGTATTCTAATAGAACTCAAAATGAATGTGAAACCTATTTTCGAAAGGCACTGGCTACTTGCACAACCCGTGTGAAGCAAAACAAAAGAAAAACATTTTCTTCCTGACGTTCCTGCATCTCCAAAATACACATAAGTTAACTAAAAGGTAAAACCAAGATAACAGAAACACGCAAATGATACGGTGATGATACGCGGATGATACGGTGATGATAGACAGCAGTGGTGGCCGAGTAAACGGCCCCGATTTACGAGTTGTAGGTTGCGCGTTCAAACCCGGCCAGGCGCATTACTTTGTGTAATTTATTTCATCACTACTGCTCTTAAAACGGTGAAGGAAAACATCGTGAGGAAACCGTCATGTCCTAGAACCAAAAATTCGAAGACATGTGACATTCACCAACCCGCACTGGGCCGCTTGGTGGATTACGGCCCATTCTCTCTCTTTAGAGACGAGGCCTGTGTCCCAGTGTGCAGTAGGAACATTAAAAAAGGCTGATGATGATGATGACGGTGATGATACGCGGATGCTACGGTCAATAAAACCACTACGCATGGGTATGATACCTATAATGTTGATACCTTCTAGTGGGTTAACTCCTTAATACACACAATCTAATCATGCGTGAATCTAATTACCCAATTACCTGCACTATACGACCATTATAATAAATGTGTGTACAATAAATAATGCAAGTACAAGTTAACAATCAGATTTGACGTGTCCAATGATGAATGGGTTCATAAATCTATCGTTTTAATTATGCACGAATCATTATAGGTTGTCAACCGCAAGGGCATTGTTAAAACACACCCAAAAAGTATAGTTTTATACGGTAACTACTGACCTATCATATTATTTAACTGTTTTTACTAACATGTTAATACTTAGCTTTTTCCGTCGGGTTGTCTCCGTCTCCCCTAATTCATCTGATAGAAATCGTAGCCATATATGCACACGTTATCTATAAATATAAAAGAATAAACTGACTGATTGACTTATCAACGCACAACCGAAACTACTGGGTCTAAATGGGTCTGGGTCACAATAGTTCCTTTTTATCCGACTACGGCAAAACCGAAGGAGGGTTTTTTTTTGTAGGTAAAATCATCCAATGACAAATCCCGCTCTTGGGTGGAGCGGGAAGTAGTTTCGGACTCTTACTGACTAAAAACCTACCCCGTTCCTTCGTTGCCTATCGTGCCGGAGCCGGGTATCCCTTTCGGAAGCTGACCCATGACCCCAGCAGGTTTCGACCCTACCTGCCTGCAGCTAGCAGGCTGGGCCTCTCCGGTTTGCTGACAGCTCCTTGAGGCACGCGGGAACAGTACGCGCCGTCGACGACTTGGGCTCGGTCCGGTCGATTACCGGACGATCGGACAGCGTGCTACCCATTGCACGTCATCCGCCAGCCCGCGCCTACGGTGACCCAAGGAGGGTTATGATTTTGGCAGACTATTTATGGGTGTATGTTCATCTGTTTCCTCACTCACTCATCAATCATATCAGGCGAAAGACGTCCACTGTTGGACATAGGTCTCCCCCAAGTGTCACCACAATGAACGGTCCGGTGCATCTCGCATCCATCGGATTCCCGCAACTCTAGCCGGTAATCGGTCCACCTTGTAGGAGGCCTTCCAACACTGCGTCTTCTGTTTCCTCATAGCTTCTAATCTACCTAATGGAACTCGACATATATTATGTGGTATCGTTAGAACCGTCTTAACTGTTCGCTGAATATATGCTACAAGACGAGCCACAAAACTCGATGTGGCGCCCTCTAGCGGTAAAAAAGTATTATACTGAAAAAATAAAAATGAGATAAATACGCAGTGTTTGATATCATTTGAAACCGCTTCACTTGTACACTTCCAAAATATATTCAAATTAAAAGTGCCGCCCTCTAGAGGATAAAAAGTCACGTCTTAAAAAAAAAATACGATAAATACACCGTGATTAATATACATTTGAATGGCCTTCACTCGTAAATCATATGGAAATAATTCAATTCCTGAATCGAGTCTTGAAGATTTTTTCGAATCACAAAAAGTTTTTTTGGTAACGTAACTACAAATTTGGTATTTGTGCTATGAAACCTTGCTTAGTGGCAAATTTCAGGATTCTAGGTCAACGGGAAGTATCCTAAAAATTTTGATTCCCTTCAAAGTGTTTTACGATTTTTATATATTTATTTAAACTTCATGTACAGTAGTGATACATAGGCGGACTTAATACAACAAGGCATTCTCTACCAGTCAACCTCTGGGTTAAAAAAAAGAAAATACTGTGCTAGGTTTGCACAATAAATAAATAACAAATATTTCAAATAGAATGTAAAATAAATTTTGCGATATAAACGCCCGTATCTTTTTTTTAGTTAACTTAGAAGTTTTGTTTTTTTATAGCTCCAAGAGACTGCAGACCTAAGTATGCAGTTTTAATTTCAACTCGATACCTCCCTATCCTCATAAAGGGCAGACAGAGTGACAGATGAACAACAAAGTGATCCTATAAGGGTTCCGTTTTTTCTTTTTGAAGTACGGAACCCTAAAAACGCAAAGTCGCGGGCAAAAGCTATCTGTAAAACTATATTCTTAACTAAGCACTTATATTGAGAACGTACCTGGTAGAGGAAGAAACTTCCTTCCGCAATTTTATCATCGTTCGCTACAATTATTAGATTACCAATATTTATTGAACAGAAGTAGTGAGGGTCTAAAGTGTAAATTGTTATAAAGAAAAACGAAGGGTACGGTAAAAGTACCGTTTAACTACTTTGACTTAAATGCTTTTGTTTGAAAAACTTAAGAGGTTTGCTATTACATTCTTCTGTGTATTTTACATCATATTCTGCTAGCACCTTCGCCCGCATGGAAGTCGGTTTCTCTATACAAACATCCAACCCTCGGTTACCCCTTAGGGTTTTTTTTAAAGTAGGTAAAATCATCCAATGACTTTTCCCACCCTTGGGAGATAGTGTCAGACTCTTACTGACTAAAAACCTACCCTGTTCTTACTTTGCCTTGGTTCCAAGGCCCTGGTTTCATACCTCCCCAGAGCCCCAGATTAGGCTTCGACCCTACTAGGCCCCTACAGTTTGCTGACAACTCCTTGAGGCGTGCGGGAACAGTGCGCGCCGTAAACGACTTGGGCTCGGTCCGGTCTGTTACCGGACGGACGGACAGCGAGCTACCCTTTGCCTGCCGTCCGCATCCCCTTAGGGATGGAGTTGCGTAAAAATCGGTTCTTAGCGAACGACTACACTCAATAAGGAAAATGCCCTGCCAAATTTTAAGTTTGTAGGTGTTATAGTTTTTGAGATTTTGTGATTAATCAGTGAGTGGTATAATGGCTATCCGATGATATTATTAATAAAAAAAACTGACTAAACTGCCGTAGGTATATAATTTGATCAGTCTATTATTAATTTTAATAGTTTTTATATCAATGAAAAAAAAACATGACCTACAAAACAAAAAGCATCTACGAGCGGATTTCGTCATCAAACTGAAAAGTTTGGGAAGGAAATTATGTAAAAAAGAATCATAAAAACTAAAAACTGTTTTTACATATAAACTGTAAAAACTAGCCTCTAGCAGTTCAGCTGGCTTATGGAGACCTTAATAAAAATTAAAGCGCCCAACCAGGCTTTCCCAAAACTAAACTTCAAACTAAACGACTACACCCTGTGGGGTACGAATCTCGGCTTAGAGAATCGTTGGGGTAGGGAAACAAGAGACGGGCAGAATCGAACAAGTGAAAAAAATAAAAAAAAAGATTGTCAACTTAAACAAATTTTACACACGCACGTAGTGAGGTATGCTGCGAGTTGCATAATCATTAACCAATCAGAGCTCACAGCTGCGGCTTTTTATCTTTGCGTTAACCCAATACCTGCCCATGATTTCCAATAATTTAGTCTATTTTAATTAAAATCATTACATTGAAATGAGTTCGCACATAATTGCTTTCAGTTTGCAGCCAGCATAAATTCAATATGGAGCTTCACGGCCCAATGAAATATGGAAACGAACTAGTCGGTGAACAAAAGCGAATTCAGCTTTATTTTAAAACAAATTCCTATAATGTACGTTTCGTTGATTGTGGCTTTGTTATACGCAATTCATATTACACGAGAGTTGTATATCAATTAGGAAATTGTTAAACGATTTCAATGGAACCAGTGGTCGGCCTGGGTTTTGTGAGTTAATGGGTGTATTATGGGCTCTTTATTTATTTGAGTGTAAACGTTACTCAGCTTAATGTCCTAATGATGGGTTGAAAAAAAAATCATTATTTTTGTGTGTCAAGAGCAACCTTCGCACAGCTCCGTCCCGTGTGGCAATCGTGGAGAGTTAAGCTCAAGATATTCTGGTCAAATATCAAAACCATGGTTGTATGTGCGACGTATGGAAGATCATAAAGGTCATCGCGTCGCGTCGCTCAACTCCATGTCGTTTACAACCATTGTTTTCACCATATTCTCGGTTTTTATTAAATTTCCAGTATAAAGCGAGAACTGCGTGGGACGTCCGCCACAAACGCCGATCGGCGCGTCCGTCTCCATACATTTTCAACACAACTGCAATTGATCTACGCCCCGGGCATCCCGGGGCAACCGTCTGACAGACGCGCCCAGATCGCTGTGTGTGGCGGACGACCGCGCAGTGTAGTTCTCGCTTAAATCTGTGGGAACACTGTGCTGTAATTCCGATCGACTAACAGATCAAACGCCGCAAGTGGAACTGGATCGACCAAACACTCCGAAGAGACCTTGAATATATACCAAGGCTAGCCCTAAACTGGAAACCTCAAGGAAACTGATCGCGCGGCCGCTCTAAGCAGACCTGGTGACAAACGGTCACCTCAAAGGTTAAAAATATAGGGAAGACCTGGAGCGAGAAGAAGTGTGAAGCTTAAGACAACGTGGCGCACTGTAGACACTCTCTGCTCCATCTAGGAGGCACAGGAACTTAAATTAAGTAAATCAAAAGCAGGGCATCTATTGTAAGCTGCAAAAAAATATAAGAGAAATTGTATTTTTGTAAAATCAGGTAGGTATACACGGCTAAATTTTGTCCGTTTTAATCCCGTAGAGGGATCTGGGAGAAATTAATTTCTTTAAGTAAACGTCAGCTGAGCGAGTCAATGAACTGTAGGTAGTCAGTTTGCAACGACCGCAAACTACCTACAGGTCATTGACTCGCTCAGCTGACGTTTTAAAATAATCAAAATTTAGTGTATAATTATTTTGTTTTATGGTAACATGGTTATGAAACTAGTAGCCTCAACAAACGGCTTCGCCCGCGTTTAAGTAGAAAATGGTCCCAGGGAAATATACTCCCGTAATAAAAAATATCGATATGTATTCTAGGCTTATTCCAGGAAACTTGGTTCACTCGTAGGCCATGTATACTCGTGTACAAAGTTTAAAAAAAAAACTTGGTACACGAGAGTACAAACCCGTTCAAACAGCAGGTATTGAATGACGCTTCACAAAAAATGTTTTAAAGTTTTTGCGTTTCTATTAATTTTTTGTCGAACTGGAATCGGCCCAGCGTACATTTATTTTTCATCCGTTGCAGTTTTGTATCTATAGACGTGGTTGAGATGAAAGCTAAGGTGAAAGGCAACTTAACTAAATAAAAAAAAATAAGCATTTGCTGGAATCAAATCATTGAAAAATTTGTCGGATAAAAAAAAAACAATACTGTGGACTTCAAAACAAAAAAATGCAAAATAAGTTTAATTTTAGAAATTAGTGTTTTTGGCTTTGTTTTTATAATTCAGTTATATTTTATGTAATTTTTTTCACTTTTTAGTTGTGGTATTCCACAGTTCAAAATAAATAGTTAGCAATTTCTTTTCGCGCTCTAGGGCGGACTAGTCCCTTCAGATTTGCTATTATCTCCCCCACGCGCTCCTCAAGGAGTTGTTAGCAAACCGTAGGGGCCCAGCAGGGTCAAAGCCTATTGAGGCCAAGGGTCTGTTTCTGAATGGAAGGCTCGGCCCTGGTATGAAAGGTGACGAAGGGTCGGGGTGAATTTTTTAGTCACTAAAAGTCTGACACTCTCTCCCGCTCCACCCAAGGGCGGGAGATGTCATTGGATGATTTTTCTTTAGCAAGCTACCTTTTTTATGGTAAGAGATTATTGAATGTCTTTTTACGCTCTAGAACGGACTGGCCCCTTCAAATTTGCTAATATCTCCTTGGAGCGTGTGTACGAGGAACAAAGCAAAAACAAAAAAAAATAGACAAATCTCAAAACATTTTCTGCAAACGGGTGAGATTGTCCACCATGTCTACAAATATGTCCATATATATTTTTCAGTATTTATTAACAACTTTGATTTCTTCTGTGTAGGTAATAAGCTTCTGCCTGGGGCTTCGCTCGCTTGACCTCTGTTTCAACCTCTTAGGGGTGAATTTTAGAAAATCCTCTCTTGCGCCTACGTCATACAAGGAATCCTTGAGCAAAATTTCATGTTCCTTGTCTCCGTAGTTTCGACTATGTGATTATATGTCAATTATAAGTTAGTTTCTCTATACACCGTTAAATTTAAGTCGTTTTAATCCCGTGGAGGGTCGAACTAGTACGTGAAACACTATCGATTTATAAAGATAAAATAAAAAAAGTAAACTACTTTTTTCCAAAAACTCGAATTAATATACGCTTATACGAAATTAATTCCTCTATGTAAACGAGTCAATGACCGTGTAGATAGTATAGTGGTCGGTCGTTGCGTACTAACTACCTACATTGAACTCGCGCAGCTGACGTTTACTTAAATAAATAAATTTCCTACATATGTATTTTATTTCAAGTTTTTAAAAAAAGTGCTTTATTTTTAGTTTTATGTACCGGATCAACCCTTCACGGGATAAAAACGATCCAAATTTAACGGTGTATGGTGTATATAGATAAAGATAACATATTTGTCTCTTCATATAAAAGTTTAGTTTTAGTAAAGTTTGGCGAGTCAAAAACCGCTTGTAACAACAATACCAGTGGTTAACTGTTATAAAAGATAAAACGAGTTACATGAGCAGCTAGACTGTAGACGACTTTAGGGGATTAAAGTACTTTATGAAGAAGCTATCTTGTCGCACGTTTTGGTCGTACGAGACAATTGAGCCGGATTATACGTCCGTGACCCAGGATAGGACATATTGTAATAAAACTGCTCACTTCAGTATAAAATAATACATAATTATATTACTCAAGAAATTCCATAGATACTCTTTTTAAATTATGTTGTAACATCCTTTTCTTAAAACTATAATAAATGCAAGAGACCAAATGTGCGTCCTGCCTCTACAGCTGCCGAACTCAGACTGTCCCCGCCATTGCACTACATCCCCCACTTTTTCACAGATAATCACAAATACGTTACGGTGTTGCCAGCACAATTAGTCGATTGCAATCAATAATTGAATACTAAATATAATGAATCAGTATTTTTGTAAAGTAGTTGATCACAAAAAAATAAAAATAAAAATTTTGCGATTCGGAAAAATCTTGGAAACTCGATTCGGGATCGAACTGTTGTCATAAGTAAGTTTGTACGTAACCAACCCTCAGTACGCGAATCCGACTCGCACTTGCCTGGTATATTTTTTGTTATAATTCGTGTTTACCTAACTATAGTGTGTGTACCTTCTGAATTCATTTTCTTTCTTTTATTTTTTTAATTAGTCATGTAGATATTCGTATTACAAAATTAATTACCTATACAACAAGAAAATAAAAATATTTGGTTCCTATTAGAAGCGTCAGCAAAAAAGTAAAAAAAAAATATACATTTATATTTTGAAACATAAACTTTCCTACGGGAAGCAGAATATGTCTACGAGTTTCATATGGGCGAAAACAAAAACAAATCGCCCGTTTGATTGGGAAATAAAACAAGAAAAACAAAACCGCAAAAAGGTAGAAAAAAAAAGAAATGGAATTTACTTAGTAGGCACGTAAAATATTATGAATAGCCGAAGGCATTTGACCAAACTCATTTAGTCGGCGGATATGAGACGCAAACTAAACATTCAATATTTTTCTTGCATATAAAGTTAAAGGCTCTCATTAATTGGGTTCCACAGTAAGTAGGGCTTGCCAGGCTATGGACGGAATATCGAGCATAAGGTAGCTTTTTTACCAGACCCGTGCGAGGTAGCTGGGCGGTGTGCTAGGAAAAATCTCCCTCAATGCGATCCGTTCATTTTCTCGGAGTGGCTTAGCGCGCCAGTTCTAGTGCAGAAGGGCTAGATGTTACTAATGTTTAAAAGGCAAAAGTTTGTTGGTATGTGCGTATGTTTGTTACTTCTTCATTCTTAAACGGCTGAATAGATATGCATGAAATTTGGCATATGTGTAAACCATGTGCTGGAAAATGTCAATCACTGTGATATTATTATGTTCCTTTGGGATAATGTTTTACATTCACCCGGAAAAAGCTAATATTACAAGCTAGTTTGTTTATCTACTATAGGTGGATGCGCGAATTGGCTTGATGTGGACTGTAGGTTTAAAAAGCGATCTAAGGTTTGTTAACAATATGCAGATACTGTGCTTGGCGTTCATTAATGGGATAAATGTATTAGGAAGGAACACTGACCTTTTGAACTCGAAGGTTCCACGTGGCGCCGGCCGGCGATCCTCGACTTCGCACATTTAACCACTGCCAGGTCCTGTTTGCACTACACTGCACTATTGTTGAGTTTTGAATGGTTGGATCACGAAATAGTCAATTTTCTTGTAATTTCGAGCGCGCGATGTTAGCGGTGCGGTCACATTCACAATCGATGCACAAACGTCAATGTCAATTCATTTCTTGAGGTCGTGCGGGGAAGGGAAACGGATGGTATAGGATTGCTAGGCCAAAAAAATAAATTACAAAAAACAAAGTCGCGGATCATAGCAAATTGGCGCAACCATTCCCCCCGGGTTTGAAGGGTTACCTTCAAAGAAAAGAAAAAAAAAAAAACAAAAGCGAAACTAAACCCTATTACTAATCTAAACTATCAATACTAGGTAGCGAAACAACTTATAACTAACTATGCCACTACTACTGATTAGGCAGAGGGCAGAGGCGAATAACCGGACGCAGGTACGATCCAGTTGCGGTTTTAACCTTTACGACTCACGTTATTCCGTTCGAACCCGGAAAAACTTCTTCCACTACACCAAGAGGCCAGTGCAGAGGAGGCGCACTCTCAGTCTTCAGTATCACCACAGTACCGACTGTGACTGGATCTGAAGGAGTGTTCCACTTTTGACGTGACTGTAGCGTATGCAGATAATCTGTCCTCCATCGCTTCCAAAAGGACTGAACTAAGCTATCTAGGAGAGCGTGACGCGGGTGAAGCTGCAGTTTGTCAGTCTCGACATCTAAAGCGGGCAAATATTTAAGAGGAGTCGTCGTCAAGAAGTGAGCCGGCGTCAACGCTAGTGGCTCCGATGGATCACTAGACAAAGTCCGACACAACGGACAGGTATTCATCAACGCCTCTACCTGAGCGAGTACGGTGCTCAACTCCTCGTACGAGAGAATCTGTTCGCCTATGACCCGAAACAGGTGCGACTTAAGGCTTTTAATATTCGCCTCCCAATTGCCACCAAAATGACTAGCCGCTGGCGTATTAAAACACCAATCAATGCGATTCTCAGCTAAGACATGGGCGAATTCACTTTGGTAGTACTTGGAGCGTAAGAATGTATGTAATTCCGAAATATTGCGTCGCGCTCCAACATAATTTGTGCCGTTGTCAGAGTATAAGCGCTTAACGGGACCACGGCGAGATAAAAATCGTTTAAATGCAGACATAAAACCCTGCGTACTCAAATCACTGGTTAACTCTATGTGAACTGCACGAGTTGTCATACAAACGAATAGGCAAATGTATGCCTTTGTGGAACGTATACCACGACCACGGGCAATAGTGACTTTAAACGGTCCAGCATAGTCCGTCCCAGTATGTATGAAAGGTTTCACCGTCTGTACAACACGACAAGAACGATGGTCGGCCATTTCCGGCGCGTTGAAACGCGGGCGGAGCTTAAAGCAGGGCACACATCTGTGCACTCTAGCGCGTATCAAATTGCGAGCGGAAAGTATCCAGTACTTCTGTCGAAGAATGGACATTAATAAATCGGGACCAGCGTGACAATTCACCTTATGGTGATAATCCACCAACAAATCCAAAACGTGATCCTTGCGTGGTAGAACTACTGGATGCATTTGTTCAAACTCTAACTTAGCATTTCGCAGACGGCCACCGACACGAATGAGTCCGTCTTGCAAAAATGGTTTCAAATGTTGAAGTGCGCGACTACAAGGTTTTTGTGATTCTAAACTACGAAATTCTATTGAAAAATAAAATTTCTGCAACTCTCGAAGTACAACTGATTCAGCTCTATCCAAATCAGCTGCGATTATAGCACCACGCGATGGTAATAATCTCAAAAATCTTAGGACATAAACTACACAGCGTAATAGTCTCGACCAAGACGAGACTCGATTAGACAACAACAAAACAACTGACTCTTCACGCGGAACTGATACTACAAGCGTATGTTTCTTCTCCTCGGGTGGCTCTGAAACAGTAGCGGGGTTAAACGGAGCACTTGGCCACTCGTTAGGAGTGGTATGAAGCCAGGGAGGGCCACAAAACCAAAGCGGATGATTTAAAATTTGCGCAGGAAGCAAACCACGTGAGAGACAATCAGCTGGGTTTTCTGTTCCAGCGACATGGAATATATTTTCCGGTGACAATTCAGCTTGAATCTTAGCCACCCTATTTGCGACAAACGTGCCCCATCGATGGGGTGACGATTGAATTCGACGATTGAATTCGTAAACCTTCAAAGGTTCCTGCGGAGAAAATCTATACAAGAAGCGTTGGAATCTACGGTCACATTCTCTGATTCCAATACTAAGAAACATTTGCCGAATATCGGCAGAGAGCGCAATAGCAAACAAGCGAAAATTTACTATTATTTCAAATAAGTTACCCTGGAGGTTCTGACCACAATACAAGATATCGTTAAGCGATATGCCAGTACTAGTTTTAGCGCTACCATCCATAACCACACGCAGTTTAGTTGTAAGCTTGTCTTCTCTAACAACTCCATGGTGCGGGATGATGTAAAACGGGCAATCACGTGTCTCCTCAGTCTCGGCAGGCGCTGATGAGATATAACCTTTATCTAAATATTCGATCAGCACATCATCATAGGCTTGCTTCAACTTAGGAGACGCCTGCATCTTACGTTCCAAGCATAGAAAGCGTTTTTCTGCGGAGGCACGGGAGCCACCGAGCGAAAAAATATCACCCTTGAAAGGGAGCGCGACAACATAACGACCATCTTTATCACGAGTAGTCGTGCGGGTATAAATCTCCTCAGTGACCTGATCCTCAGGGCTGAGAATAGGCGGGACATTGACCTCTTCAATCTCCCAGAACTTGCGGATGGTAGACTCAAGCGGCGGCTCGACGGTGCAACAGTACGACACAGTCGAGTAACTGTCTAAACAAGCGGGTGCGGAACCAACTATAACAAACCCGAGAACTGTTTCCAGTGCGTGCGGAGCGGGGTACATCGGAAGACCTTGAATTTTACGTGATAACTGGAGATGCGGGAGAATCGAAGCACCGATCAATAGATCGATATCTCCAGGGAAAGCGTAATTTCCGTCGGCTAACTGCAAGTTCTTAAACTCCGTCAGCATGGACGTGTCAACCGGTACCGTGGGCAACCGTTCCGTAATCTTATCTGCGACTAGCGAATCCATTTCAAACGAAATATTACGATTAAAACGTGAACTAAATATTATTTTAATGGAACCGTGAATGGTTGCCTTTAAACCTCCAAAACCTTTCACTTCTGAGCGGGATGACCAATTATTAAAACTAAAACCAAGGCGTTGACAACAATCCCGAGTAATAAAATTACTCTGGGAAGCGCCATCTAGTAGCGCTCGAACGGTGTGCGGTTTGCCAAAGGCATCTACAATGACAACTTGCGCGGTCGCAAGTAAAACGGTAGTGATTTGAGTACCAGCGGCGGAAAGCGAACACAATGTTACGTCGTTTGCACTTGCAGCAGGCCGCGCGTCACAAGCGTCGCGCGTCTGCGCAGGCTGCTGCTGCGATGGCAGCTTACTACTCTCAAAATGTAAGAAGGTATGATGTCTAGCTCGACATTTACGACAGCTAACACCACTGTTACATGACGTAACCAGATGTTTGTCACTTAGACAATTAAAACACAAATTATTAGTGCGGACAAACTTGTAACGATCACTAGGCGATAATCTCTGAAATCCCGAACACTTGTACAGCTGTGTATGGCTACCCTTACACAGAAAACAGTCAGGTGTTGAGGCGGTATTAACTAGCGTATGTGCAGTCTTGACTGACTTCGATGACGCGTCTATACGGCGATCGGAACCTGTCCTATTCGTGACTTCATGACGTGCCGACGTGCGCTGCAATACCTTAATATGGTCGCGAATAAAAGATTCTAAATCTTCGAACTTAGGTATTTCTTTGCCGCGCTGAGTCGTTTCAAACAGACGAACAGTTTCAGGATCTAATTTATTTAAACCGATATACAAAAACAAAAAATCACAGAGGTCATTGACCTTTAGGTTCTTTACTGCACGAACAGATGATGCGAAAATATTTAAAAAGTTCTCTAAATTATGATCGTTACAAACGGAAAAACTTTTCAAATCGAATAATTGATCTAAATATGCGGTGGCTACTAATCGCTTATCTTCGTATTTTGTTTTTAAAGTGTTCAAAACTAAAGTGTAATTTTCAGCGCTAAACGTAATTCCAGCACAGACAGCCTTTGCCTTACCGGTCAATTTTTCTACGAGATAATGCAATCTCTCGTGATCTGTCAGCGATGTGTTCCTATGTATTATATTTTCGAAACTATCTATAAATAAATTCCAATTTCGAATGTCACCATTAAATTCAGGTATTTGAATTGGCGGCAATCGTGGGCGTTCGCGAGGAGGGTTGGATAAACCACTCGCGGGGGGGGGAGTCTCTAAACTCCTAGCAATACGTTTGATACGACAATACAAGTCATCAAAGGACGACAATGCCTGATAACTCACACAGTAATCAGGATTTAACTCCAACTCTAAAATGTTTATATTATTAATTGTAGATTCAAAATCCGCGCGCAAACTATCTAAAGTTTCCAACGAACACAAGAAAGCATCTCTAATCGCCAGATCCGAGGTTTGCAAAGATTTATCACAAATTGATTGAACACGTGAAAACTGTGAGTCCCTTTTAGCGTATAAAAGCTTTAACTGAACCTTTAAATCAGTACTAACCTTACTGCCCTTAAGAGACATATTGTTTTGATATATTCACACTATACACTCAAACAAACACTTAACGAATTATTAAGTAAGCGATAATTATCAGATAACAATATGGTAATATTGTAAACAACAAAGTGAACGGCGTCGTTCATATGCGTATATAATCTATGGTTTATCCGTTTCCTACAAATATTCACTCAACAATGAACGGGTATTTTTGAAATGCGTCTACCTACATGCAATTTGTAGGACTTCCGAATGAATTTTGTCAAGAATAAATTACAAATAAAAAAAACTTTTTAAAAACAAGCTTTCAATTAAATGGGCTAAAAAGAAGAAAATAATTTCCTTTATAACTTTTACTATCAATTTATAACGGCATTACACAATTTATATGATAAAAAAGCTTGTCGCGAGATTTCGAAAATATTAAAATCAATAGATGAAGTTATTTAACTTATTTAATTTATGAAGTTATTTAGCTGTGTATTTACACAGTTAAATCTCGCGACAAGCTTTTATATCATATAAATTGTGTAATGCCGTTATAAATTGATAGTAAAAGTTATAAAGGAAATTATTTTCTTCTTTTTAGCCCATTTAATTGAAAGCTTGTTTTTAAAAAGTTTTTTTTATTTGTAATTTATTTTTTACTTTTTAGTTATACCTTATTTAAATCACATTTATGTTCTCAGCGAGTCCTTTTATTTGTTACTCATATTATACGAAAGTATAAGAAACTTAGTCTGCTATCTTTAGAAGTCTGCCAGGTTCTTTTTAATTTTATTTTTTTATGGTAGGTAAAATCATCCAATGGCATCCCCCGCCCTTGGGCTTGGTTCGGTCTGTTACTGGACGGACGGACAGCGAGCTACTCATTGCCCGCCATCCACAAGCCCGCGCGTACGGTGGCATGAAATCGGGATCGGAATTACAGCGGTAGCTGCGGCGCAAGCGCCGTTACCTGATGCGGTCGGCCTCCTCCTTTGCTAGCATTACTGCTTCGCAGAAGGAGGCGAAAACCTGAGAAGTCTACCAGGTTGAATTTATGAAACCAAAATGATGGTTGTGAAGGTGAACCAGGTTGATCGTAAGACTAACAATCAACCTAACTTACATGAAATAGCCAATTGCGAAGTTGTCCAGGTTTTATATAACTGGGATCTACAATCACAAATAGTGGGAAATGCGGAGAAGACTCAAGCACCGTAAAAAAATTGACGCTCTTGAAATGTGACGCTGGAGGCGTCTACTGAAGATAAGTACAGACTGCTCCACGCACTAACGTTTCCATTCTTAAAGACCTTTGCATCAAAACAAAAACTTACGTCGATTATGCAACAGCGAATTTTTAAGATGTTTGGATATATCATACGCAATGAAAGCTCTTTGGAACGTTTAGTGGTGTAGGGAAGAGTAGAGGGCCTACGTTCTCGCTGCCAATCGCCTACCAGATGGACAGACCTCACTAAATCATCATCATCATCTCATCTTCGAAGTGTTTCCTCATTTAATGTACACGAAGTGCCATGAATAGAGAGAGATGGAGAAGTCTCCCAAAAGCCGCAACCAACCAACCAGACGATCCATGACCACTACCACTCCACCAACAGTATAACTGAGAAAAAAGAGAATATTAGATTTAGAGTAATGTCACTTTATTTTTCAAGTTACTTTCTGCAAGCCCTTTCAATTGGTACCTATTTAATAGGAGTGTATTAAAACTAACTAGCTATTCACTTATGTAAATTTGTACGCAACCCTCCGTGCGCGAGTCCAAGTCGCTTATGACCGGTTAGAACTTATTTTATTCGATCCGAAACGCGATGGGATTGTGTCGTTTTATTGCGGAACTTCTATGGCCACCTTCCAGCTCCATCATCAGGTCCCGACTGCCATATTGATCAAAGTACAAATCAAAGTACTCGTCATTACAAATCTAACGAGAATAAAGACGAGAGGGTTGTGTCGTTTAATTGCGGAGTTCCTGTAGCCACCTTCCAGCTCCATCATCAGACCCTGGTTACCATATAGGATTCAAGTACTCATCAATACAAATCAAATGAGCCCGAACTCGATGGGATTGTGTCGATTTCTTACGAAGTTCCTACCTTCCAGCTCCATCATCAGAACCTGGTTACCATATAGGATCCAAGCACTCACACAAATCAAATGAGCCCAAATTTGATGGGGTTGTGTCGTTTAACTGCGGAGTTCCAATGACCACGATCCACGATCCGCTACATCATCATACCCTGGCTACCATATAGGATCTAAGTACTCGTCATTACAAATCAAATGAGCCTAAAGTCGATGGGGTTATATCGTTTAATTGCGGAATTCCTATGGCAACCTTCCAGCTCCATCATCAGACCCTGGCTACCATATAGGATCTAAGTACTCGTCATTACAAATCAAATGAGCCTAAAGTCGGTGGGGTTATATCGTTTAATTGCGGAGTTCCTATGGCAACCTTCCAGCTCCATCATCAGACCGTGGCTACTATATAGAATGAAAGTTCTCGTTAATACAAACTAAACGAGCCCAAATTCGATGGGGTTGTGTCGTTTAACTGCGGAGTTCCAATGACCACGATCCAGCTACATCATCATACCCTGCTTACCATATAAAATCCAAGTACTTGTCATTAAAAATCAAATGAGCCTAAAGTCGATGGGGTTATATCGTTTCATTGCGGAGTTCCTATGGTAACCTTCCAGCTCCATCATCACAACCTGGTTACCATATAGGATTCAAGCAGTCGTCAATACAAATCAAACGAGCCCAAATTTAATGGGGTTGTGTCGTTTAACTGCGGAGTTCCTATAAACACGTCCCAGCTCCATCATCAGACCCTGGCTACCTTAAATGATCAAAGTACTCGTCAATACTAATCAAACGAGCTCAAACTCGATAGGGTACTGTCGTTTAACTTCGGAGTTCCTATGACCACCTTTCGGCTCCATCATCAGACCCTGGCTACTATATAGAATGAAAGTACTCGTCAATACAAAGTAAACGAGCCCAAATTCGATGGGGTTGTGTCGTTTAATTGAGGAGTTCCTATGACCACCTTCCGGCTCCATTATCAGACCCTAGCTACCATACATGATCAAAGTACTCGTCAATACTAATCAAACGAGCTCAAACTCGATGGGGTCGTGTCGTTTAACTTGGGAGTTCCTATGACCACCTTTCGGCTCCATCATCAGACCCTGGCTACTATATAGAATGAAAGTACTCGTCAATACAAACTAAACGAGCCCAAATTCGATGGGGTTGTATCGTTTAACTGCGGAGTTCCTATGATCACCTTCCGGCTCCATCATCAGACCCTGGCTACCATACAGGATCAAAGTACTCGTCAATACTAATCAAGCGAGCCCAAACTCGATGGGGTTGTATAGTTTTATCGCTGAGTTCCTATGGCTACCTTCCAGCTCCATCATCAGATCAGCTCCATGTCATCATAATGTTGCATTGTCACCCGATTTACACATGTATGTAAAATTTCAGCTCAATCGGTTGAAGATATCTGCTTCAAAATTGAGTTGCAAGATTTGAGCCGAACATACATAGTTACATACAGTGCAAGCTAATAGAAAGCTTGTAAAAAGAATGCGATCGATTTATATCTACGCTGATATTTACGTAGCTAACTATAATTATGCGGTGCGGTTGACGGCGTAGGTACCGTAATTATCAATGGCTCTTTAACTATACGAGCGAAATAACTATTAGTTGCCTAAATGCCTAGATGCGGGTTTTCTACTATTATATCTAGGTAAACAGGCGCGTTGCGTTTATTCCCTATGGAACAAATACTATATTGCGAAATTACAAGAAAATGATTCACGATCCTGCACGTAGGACCAAAAAGTAATGGATGCGCGAATTGGCTTGATGTGGACTGTAGGTTTAAAAAGCGATCTAAGGTTTGTTAACAATATGCAGATACTGTGCTTGGCGTTCATTAATGGGATAAATGTATTAGGAAGGAACACTGACCTTTTGAACTCGAAGGTTCCACGTGGCGCCGGCCGGCGATCCTCGACTTCGCACATTTAACCACTGCCAGGTCCTGTTTGCACTACACTGCACTATTGTTGAGTTTTGAATGGTTGGATCACGAAATAGTCAATTTTCTTGTAATTTCGAGCGCGCGATGTTAGCGGTGCGGTCACATTCACAATCGATGCACAAACGTCAATGTCAATTCATTTCTTGAGGTCGTGCGGGGAAGGGAAACGGATGGTATAGGATTGCTAGGCCAAAAAAATAAATTACAAAAAACAAAGTCGCGGATCATAGCAAATTGGCGCAACCAATAGGAAAGAAAGAAAGAAAGAAAAATCGTTTATTCGACCTCTCACATACAGTAAAAAAATAATAACCTAACTAAATAATAATAATAGCCTAGCTACCTCGTACATCTCTTTTGGCAAAAGCACCCTAACTAGAACTGAATGAATGGAATATCGAGCATAATGAACGCTCCAGGTATCACTTGAACTGGCCGCGGTTACCGCATCGAACGATTGAATGAACTTTTCGCACGGTGGATATATTTCGTTCGGAGTTTTATTTGGACATAATTTAATGCATGAGCTGGTATGGAGGAATACTTTTTACGTATTTAATTTGATTGAGAATATCGGTTCTGGTAAATTAAATAGTGAAAAGATAAATTTTGACTCAATTTATTGCTGTCGGCAACACATTAACCAATCCCTAATTGTAATCGGTCATATAATACACTGTTAGCAGCTGTTTTAAAAATGTTATAGCGACTTTTATAGCGCCACATAAATACAAAAAAAAATCGAAATCGAAAACCTGCATCATGCATTTAGAGTCCTCCGCGTGATTGGAACATAGACAACAGTTTGAAATCATCTATCGGGCAATTGCTAGAACCAGACATAATTCCCGTTCCGATCCTACACTATATATACGTATACAATATATTGAAATAAATTACATTCAAATGTACGTAGTAAGGGTCAAAAGTTTCCGGCTTATCCGCCTTGGAGTAATCAAAGATATTAAACTAGCTTGACAATAAATAACTAGACATTTAGAGACCTACTCGCAATTTAAAATATTAGTGTATTTTCATTTATATACAAAGTTATAAACTGTTAAAGTCAGAAAGTCAACAAAAAATTCTAAATGGATAAAATTAAGTATCGAGCTGTGATCAACTTTTTGACAAAACAGGGGGAAGACGCCTGCTGAAATCAAACAACGTTTGGATACTGTATACGGACAAACTTCTTCGTCATATTTCGCCGTAAAAGAATGGGCGAAACCATTTCGCTTAGGAAGAAAATCAATTGAAAATGAGCCCAGCCCATGAGGTCCGTCTAAGGAAATTTTGAGATACCAAATGAATTTTACTGGCGGATTTTAAAGGATTCGACACAACTGTAACGAGCGAGAACTACACTTTATTACTACATTAATTGACAGACGCTATTTAAAGAAAAATGTCGAGAAAACCTGTCGCGAGGAATGTTGCTGCTTCAAGACAATGCGCCGGTCCACACATCCGGTGTTTCCAAGGCTGCTATCTAAGAATGCGGTTTTACTGAGCTCGATCATCCACCCTATAGTCCCGACTTGTCCCCAAGCAATTATTATTTATTTTTAAAATTGAAATCTGACTTGCGAAAAAAAGTTTAATACGGATAAAGAGTTAGCAGTTTTAGTACATTTTAAATACTATTTTTTTTTTTAAAGAAATTGGAATGTTAATAAAGCGATGCAAAATGTGTATTGAAAAAAAGGAGGCCTATAATGAAAAACAATAAAAGTTGTTTGAGATTTATCCTTCATTTTATAGTTCAGGCCGGAAACTTTAGGACCTTACTACGTAAATTGTCGCGTGATTGACGTTTTTGACATTATAATGTTGGAACAAAATGCTCGGAATCCACTGGACAGAGCATCAACCAACGACTCCGTAATACCCAAATGGTTCAGCGAGAAAATTACAATAACAAATTGAGCGCCAGTGCTTACCAATTTTCCGTCAAATTTCGTCCATCTATAAGCAGTTACCATATCCAATCATTACCATAAAGGTAACACTCAGGTCGTCTACGGCGCGCACTGTTCCCGCGCGCCTCAAGGAGTTGTCAGCAAACTGTAGGGGTCCAGCAGGGCCGAAGCCTACTGGGGCCAAAGGTTATGTGAGACTGTCACCACGGGCCCCGGGATAAAGGCAAGGAACGGAAAGGTAGGTTTTTAGTCAGTAAAAGTCTGACATTGGATGATTTTACCTACGTTAAAAAAAAAAAAACCATAAAGGTAACAAAAGCCAATCATTACCATAAAGGTTGGTAACAAACACTTCAAACTTCATATAGCCTGCAAATAAAACTAAACACTATAGTGATTATCCCAAGAAAAATAAAGACTTATACTTCAATACTACTTCGATTAAACAGGAAAACTAAGTAAGAAAATCCTCGATGAAATTATAATAGGTTTAGCAAAGAAGTTTCACGGTGAGGTCATAATTAATGAAGCCGATATCGCTCGTAATGAGAACTTAGGAACTCGGGTAATGCATGAAGTAGCTGAGCGGTTACCGCAATACGATACATTCATGCCGGTGATATTTTACTCGGATATAGAAATTATGTAGTACAAGAAGAGACAAATAGTACTACTTAATATATTAAAAAAAACCGTGACGATCTAATTATAT
Organism: Leucania comma; assembly: GCA_958295575.1. Taxonomy (NCBI): domain Eukaryota; kingdom Metazoa; phylum Arthropoda; class Insecta; order Lepidoptera; family Noctuidae; genus Leucania; species Leucania comma. The sequence continues at coordinate 5,165,966 of OY282475.1, forward strand.
TTGCGGGGAAAACCTGGCCAAAGATCGTCCTAGACAGAAAGGTTTGGAATGGGAAGGTTTTTGCCCAGTTGTGGGAAACAAGCTAGGCAAGAAAACGATATTGTACTACATATAGTGTATTTAAACATGGAATTTTGTAATTAGCGGTCCCGAATTTATGAACGTAGCAGGCAGAATGTCAAAGTTACTAGAATGTTGTATTTTAATGGTATTTTAATTGGTATTTTTTTTCTATGGCAGTGAAATCGTAGCCGAAAATACGAAAAATAAAGAACAAAAGCAATTTCCGTTACAAATTCAGTGCAAAATTCTGGGCTTTAATCTATAAAAGTTGTTTTTAAATCACGAACTTTTACGTTTCTATTCTCAACTACATAGAATACAATGAAATGGAGTTGTAATGTTGAAAAAAATTTTTGGAAAATAAATATCTACATCACTACATTTTGTATTGGCATAACAAATTGTGATCATAAAAAAGCTCCATTACCACGCTCATACCGCATCCATTCACAAGTCATCCTTATCGGTACGTCGTCAACTTTCTTCCGTGCACACAAAAGCTCAGTTCGTAACAAACCGCGCCGGCTGACGGTCGCGTTTACCGATACCGGTGTGTTACGTGTTGTGTTCCACTAAGTTACGATATCGGTATAGTATTTTTTTTTTTTACTCTTTTTATTTTGTTGTCCCCCGATTTCATCTTCAGTGATTTTGAAAAGGGATTTTTTATGTTTTAAAGTTTGAAGTACTAAAATAAGTTCGTGGTTTTTAAAGTTTTTTTTTTTATTGAATAAGTGGTCTCCTTCGAAAGTGAAGTCGGGAATTTCGGACAAGTATGTAATTTTCAATTTTTTGTGTATTTAGAAATTAAGAGAAATTCCAGTGTTATTTTTATTTAAATTCGTTTGTCGGATAATGTGCTCTTAAATAACTTAGCGACGTGTGTATATAAAATGAATGAGAGATGTTCTTGAAATTATGTTTTAAACCAAGTACGTTAATGTGTTTTCGCATATTTATTATTGGAATCAAATGTCACAAACAGTTTACAATTTATAACCATTTTTTTTAATGTTAATTTTAAACTGTGCTGCTTGGCAACTGTTCTTGCCCCAGTTCTAATCGTTCTCATGCGCTCACTGGCTTATTTTTAATAATAATAATATTTTTACATTTTTAAATATTTTTATATTTTTAAAATGGCAATATTTAAAAATGTAAATTATATGTTAAGAAGTAAAATTAAAGGAAATAATAATAATAATAATAATATTCTTTGTTGCTAGCAACAGAGAGATACATACGAGTATACCTAGTGTCAGTAACAATAAATAAACTTACAATTTATATTAGTGACATAAATACAAGCACAATCACCACTGCAGCGTACACCGCTTTGTGCTGTCTCCTGCGTGATAAGGAGTCACTTAAATTTACTCAAAAGACCATCTCAGACACTAATCTGCATGGTTCTCTTATGATTTGACCATTACATGTTTGCTGTATGGACTTTAAAAGAGACTTTGACCCCTGAGTTTGTTTCGGTGTTTCTTCTTAGAGTAGTCAGCTAGGAAGCCCCGGCCTCATCTAGTTTAAACTGACCAAAAAAAAAAAAAATTGACGTGTAAAAGTGTTTTCAAAAACACCTATTTGCAAAATAAATATCATTTATCATTTCTCCGGGACTCGTTGAGCCTCATACAATAATTTATTACTGTCATGAGTATTTACAAACAAGTAAAAAGGCAATAGATATACTTAAAACATTTCATACTAATAACCTAGTAAAAACATAAAACATTTCATACTAATAACCTAGTAAAAACATAAAACATTTCATACTAATAACCTAGTAAAAAGAAAATAAACTTAGAAATAGGTCTGACCACCAGGGATAAGTTAGTATCTACAACAATTAACACTATCAATTCTGGCTATTGAGTTGCAATGATTGGTAAAAATGTGACAGGATTGAAAAAAAATGTCGTTTAAAAATGATATGATGTTTGTTAACTGCAGGTACATTTTAAATCTCGTTACTATATGTAAAAGACGTAGGATTGAATGCAAGTAATGTTTAATACTACAATTATATTATTGCTCCTGCAAGCGGCTTTGCCTGCGGAAAGTAGAAAATAATTTCAACTGAATATGTTGAAATAGGGTATATATGTACATCCATGTTTTTTTGGATCACTTTGTTGTCAGTCTGTCTGTCGACACTCTCAAGGGAATCAAAATTCATAAGGCACTTCCTGTTGACCTAAAGCCTTGAAATTTGTCATGAAGCAGGGCCTTATAGCACAAACAGAGGAATAGATCTGAAAAGTGTAAATTTCTAGTTACGTCACAAAAAAAAATTGGTTTCGGAAAAATCTTCGAAACCCCATTCGGGAATTGAACTACGTATTTAAATAAGTTAGTTTTCTACGGAACCCTCAGTGTGCGAGTTCGACTCGCACATGCCCAGTTTTTTTAATAGATTTATACGTTTTAATATTAGTTTTGAACATATAAATGTTATCACACTTCTTTAATTCTTTCGGTAAATCATTAATATATAATTAATATTAATATACTTCTGGGATCAAACGAATCCTATTTCCGAACATGGTTTACCGGTGTGCTTAAATTTCTCTAAATTACTATAACTGTTTGGGTATGAAAGAGTTACTAACTTTTGCTTTTACGATATTTGTGTGACAAAGTGCTAATAAATATATTACGAAAAGACCTTTAGGGGAGGCCTATGTCCAGCAGTGGACGTCTTTGGGCTGAAAGGATTGATTGGGATGCTGATGATGAGGCCTTTGTCTTGGAGTGTGATACATAAATTGCTTAGTAAATCAATATCAATAATCATTTATTATTTGTTTAAAATAGGTAAACAATCTTTTTTTTTTCAATTGAATGAAAGAACACCAATATTTTTGATATTTTCATTTGTAATTGAAGTGGAACAAAATTCATTTGACCGTAATAAAGGTTTCAATCAAAAACATATGCGAGATGCAATAAGATGCTGAATTGATTTTATGGAAATTTTCCATCTGGTGTATGTATGAAAGGATCTCGATCCGTTTAGCTCCTCTATGCATTTTTATAGTGGTTTCATCTTAATAATAAGCACTTTTGAATTTTTTTCAGGAAAGCCTTTGACTTTAAAAGTAATGACCGTTTTATTTCTAAGAAGTTTGCGGAGTAAAAATAAATTTTAAAGTAAAAATCAGATTGACATACTTTAAGAAATGTTCATACAGAAGATAGTTTTGCGACCAGCTAACTGTTTTTAAACTTACTTAGCAGGAAACTAAAGCTATTTACAAGCTATTTACAATGGTTGGCTAAACATTGATAAACTTATGTAAATGCTCGTCAAACAAAGACGTTTAAATCATAATGATTTTTGCTTTATTAAATTCGTCTTCGCCCCTAATAACTAGATACTAAAATACCGGAAAAATAAAAAAGAAAGAAAATGACAGCAATTGTCAAATACATCGGTCTTAATCATTCAATCATTCGGTCAATAAGTTAAGCTAAAAGTTAATCACTACATTAATTGACCGTTGGGCGGTACGAAGTTCGTCGGGTCAGCTAGTCTAATGTATGTGATACGATAGATATATTTTTTTTGTTTTGCTACCGAACTTCTCCGAAATGGAATGTCCAATTTCTATAAAAAAAAAATGTGTATATTTGGTACGACTGAATAGGTTGTAGGGTATTTTATATCGTCTTACACTAGCCCATGTTTTTAATAATTATATGGCTCAACTATGTGTAATATAAATAAACGAATAAGGGAAAAATTACATTATTTGATAAATCCATAATCGTAACAGTATTATATGATTATAATACAAAAATTGCATGTTTAAAGAATCGAGTTAAATTATCTTTTTAATTTTTTTTTTGCGTATTTTTCCAAGTAAATATACTGTCACAGTATATGATTTTGTATTTAATAAAAGGTTTTTTTAGGGTTCCGTACCTCAAAAGGAAATACGGAACCTTATTATGATTACTTAGTTGTCCGTCTGTCTGTCAAGACCCTTTATCTCGGCAGCGCATAGAAGTATCAAGTAGAATTTAACCCTTGAAGCTGTGAAAAAATCAAACTTCTGAGTTAACGACAAAAAAATATTTCGTTTATGTCACAAAATTCATAGGGTACCCTATTTCGTTGACCTAGAACTCTGAAATTTGGCATGGGACAAGGTCTTATAGCACGAATGTAGGAATAAATATGAAAATTGTTTTATAGTTACGTAACAAGGAAAGACTTTTTTCGATTCGGAAAAATCTTCGAGACTCGATTCGGGAATTAAACTATTTTATTTAGGTAAGTTAATTTGTACGGAACTCTCAGTACACGATTCCGACTCGCACTTGCCCAATTAAAAAAAAAATCTTTTTTACATGGCAGAGCTACGTTTTTCAGATATATTTAATACTTTGTTGATATACAGACATAGGCCTCACAAAAGTGGACGTCTTTCAGCTGATATGATGATGATGAAATGATAATATATTATCATCATTTCCACCCCCTGTCTGTAGATAGGGGGTGCTCTTTATAACACCCCAGATATATAAAGGAGGACACATACCTATTGTAATAAAAGGGGAGTACAATGATGAGGTACTACCATTTGCAAAGAGCGATTTCTATACAGCTGGTTCCCCACTGGGGTAGACCAAAAGAATAGGCATAGGTGTATATTGGTACCTATATCTATATAGCTGCAGATTCTGCTAGTGTTCAATTCTATTCAAAATATTTCACATAGACCTACAAGGACTCTATGGAACACAGAAGCCAATTTACGATTTTAATTGGTCTTTCCTATTCAGAAAAATGGCTAGAAACTCCACTGTTACTATTAAAAAAAAACAATAAAAAAGCCGGCCAAGTGCAAGTCGGGCTAACGCATGAAAGGTTCCGTGCTCTCCATAGCAAAAAAGGTCACGTTTGTTATCATTGATACAGCCTGGCGACTGACAAGCGGACAGCGAAGTGATAGCAATAGGGTTCCCTTTTGTACTCTTTGGGTACGGAAACCTAACAAAAATGATAGATGTTTACAATATTTCTATATTACACTCATATTATTATTATAAAGGCGAAAGGTGAGTGTGTGTATTGTTTATTACTTCTTTATGCTTGAAGAGAAATTCTTCTCTTCAAGCATAAAGAAGTAATAATTTCGATGAAATTTGGTATACGGGCAGATCATGGTCTTAGAATAATAATATATTGAGTGGCCTGTTGGTCCACTGGTTAATAGTCCTGACTGCTATGCCGGAGGTCATGGTTCGAACCCATGACCCACACAGAACAAATGTTTGTGTGATGAAGAGGATCATTTGTTTTGTTTCTGGGTGTAATTTATTTATTTAATTCTTTATATACAAAGGTACAGAGGCGGTACTTTTGTGTGCATAAAGATGCCTTAAGGTATTTTCTACCAGTCAACCTTTCCTTTCCTTTTATCTGTAATACGTATGTATTTAGAAATATATAAGTGTGTTTATCAGTTGTCTAGTGCATCATAACACAAGCTCTGCATAGCTTGAGACTAGGCGGCGATGTGTGATAGTTTTTTTTCTGGTATGTAAAATCATCAAATGCCAAATCCCGCCCTTGAGTGGGGCGGGAGATAGTGTCAGACTCTTACTGACTAAAAACCTACCCTGCTCCTTTCATTGCCTTCATTCCAGAGCCCCGGGGTTCATTTTCAAATAACCCTTGGGCTAAGTAGGCTTCGGCCCTGCTGGGCCCCTACAGTTTACTGACAACTCCTTGAGGCGTGCGGGAACAGTGCGCGCCGTAAACGACTTAGGGTTGTGTGATAGTTGTGGAATATTATATATTCTTAAATATGTTCTCTTGAGATAATGTTCTTCTTTTACAAGCTAGTATTATTAATAGGACAGTTTAGAATAATGTAGACCAAATATAGTACCAAATAAGTGTATAAAAAACATTGTTTTTGAATCTTGATGTAATAGAAGCCAAGGAAATTACCATTGACGCTTTCAGTAACAACTAATAAATCAAGACTTCAAATGGAGTGTCACTCAATGTTTCATTCTGTATACAAATGTTAAATTGCGATATTACATTGTATAGTGGATTATTACAATGTTTCGAAATATATTGCTGGGTTCATTGTTAGGCTAATGGTCTGCTGTAAACTCTATGTTGATAACGTACTGATGAACATTTTGATGGACCATTTATTGTCTGTGTTACTCGTAACAATAGAAATGTGTGTTAAAAGTAAATCATACTAATATTAGTCAAACAACAAACTTTCGCCATAATAACATTATAATGGCGAAAGTTTGTGAGTATATTTGTTACTTCTTCATGCTCAAATGGCTGAACAGATTTGGTTGAATCTAAGCACACGGGTATAAATTTTATCCCGGGAGTGTGTTCTTTTTTGGGATAATTTTCAAGTATCACGCGGGTAAACTCATCACGCGCTCATCATGCGGGCAAACTCATCACTTGGGTAAACTCATCACGAGCTCATCACTCGGGTAAACTCATCACGCGCTCATCACGCGGGCAAACTCATCACTCGGGTAAACTCATTACGCGCTCATCAGGCATTGGCAGCTGTTAGTTGGGTATAAAATTAAGTTTTAAAATGTTTTATGGTAAACGATTTCTGTTTTTATTTTTCATTTATAGGTGTTATTTGCTGGGTTTTTGATCAGTTATTTCTTTTTGGGGAATTTCATCTACATAAAATGTACCAATCTATGGAGTTTCTTGCATTTTCTTCTCCATACACTCACAAGCTTCGCAATGGACAAATGTCTTCATTTTTCAAACTACATTTTTTTTTTAATTTTTATGCCTCAACTATCACACAACGCCGTCTAGTTCCAAGCTAAGCAGAGTTTGTGTTATGGGTACTAGACAACTGATAAACATACTTATATATATCTGAGTACATACATATTATAGATAAATTACACCCAGACACAGAACAAATGATCGTGTTCATCACACAAACATTTGTCCTGGGTGGGAATCGAACCCACGACCTCCGGCAGTCAGGGCCACTAACTACTAGACCAAGAGGTCAGGAATTGACGTGAACATTTAAATATGCCTGTATATAATGGTTTATTTGAAATAAATGATATTATTAAATATCAAAAAAGGATAAGATTTTCCGTAGGGCTCAAAAAAAAAAAAAAAAAATTCAAAATATTTTATTTCAAATACTTATAAAACGTCAGAAGCTAGTGCACGGTTCGAAATTGGTCGTTTCCTATGGAGAAGAACCGGCAAGAAACTCCATGGTTACTCTTTTAAAAAATGGTTTATCTTACAATATTTCCATATTACAGTATTCATAATTATGTAAGGACAGTGTAGACCGGTCAATATTGTAAGCAAAATCACAATAAAAATAAACATAATAAAAAAAGTGGGTCGTAAAAGAAAGTACTCTAAGAATTCACGAAGTCTACAAGTGTTCCCACATTCACATTATAAAAAAGAGGCTATATAAAAAAGCAACAAAAAATATATAATTACAACTATCACTCAAACAATTTTACCTATAAGATGTTAATAAAATAAATTATTAACGAATGTAAAGTGGTTGAGGTCAAAATAATATAAAAAATATTGCAAAAGCAATTAACCATGATGCACTTTTCACCGCTTTGACCAACCAGAACATAGAGGCCACCTACATCAATATACTAAAGACCATTTACGCTCATAGCACAGCTTCAATTAAAATTCATAATGCAGGGCCAACCTTTCCAATTAAAAAAGGAGTCAAGCAAGGAGACCCGTTATCCCCAAAGCTCTTTACTGCCACCTTGGAGGAAGTATTTAAATCTCTAGCACAAAATTGGTCGGACAAAGGGTTAGTCGTCGGTGACAAGAGGCTATCAAACCTACGGTTCGCCGACGACATCGTACTTTTCTCTTCTTCAGCAGCGGATTTGGGTAACATGCTCGCAGATCTTAATAAGGCAAGCCTCGAGATTGGGCTTCGGATGAACATGTCGAAGACCAAACTCATGACCAACAACACTAAAAGGAGACTGTACATTGAGGGTGAGGAGATTGCATATGTCCAGAATTACGTCTATCTTGGCCAAATAGTTTCCTTCGAGGCGCGACAAGATAAAGAAGTTGCTCGACGCACTGAGAGTGCCTGGAGGAGCTTTTGGTCAATGAAAGATCTTCTCAAAGGAGATCTCCCGCTATGCCTGAAACGAAAAATTATGGATATGTGCATTCTCCCTATACTTACGTACGGAGCACAAACTTGGTCTTTGACACTTCAGCAGAGGTCTAGGCTCGAGGTTTCACAGCGAGCCATGGAGCGCAGTATCCTGGGTGTTCGAATTTCCGACCGCGTAAGGAACACAATGCTGCGCACCAAAACTAAGATAAAAGACGTTACCCAAAAAGCTGCTACATTAAAGTGGGATTGGGCCGGACATGTCTGCCGCATGTCAGATGAGCTGTGGGCTAAAAGAGCCACCTATTGGGTCCCGATAAACGCAAGGCGACATCGCGGCAGACCAAAGCGGAGGTGGAGAGATGAGCTGGATAATTACCGGAGGGACTGGCCCACAATGGCCGAGGACAGACGTGTGTGGAAAAGGGAGAGGGAGGCCTTCGCCCAGCAGTGGGACATTATAGGCTAATTATTAATAATAATAATAATTAATTAATAATAATAATGTGTCAAAAAAAAAACTTGTATAATTAAAACAAAGATGGAGCAGTTAATAGACACGCTTAAACCGTATTAATCAGTTACCAGGGGGCCACATGTACAGAAGCAGTCATTGCCAAACAAGCGTGTCCTCGACATAGTCTTTAACCTTATAATATGCTTTTTTGGTTAGAACACGCTTAATATGAGTTTTGAAGTTTCCCTCGCTAAGTTCAGTAACCGCCTTTGGAAGCTTGTTGTAGAAGCGTATGCTGTTTACTAAGATATAAGGCTATTCTGAAATTTGAGATGTTAATGAGTTTTTGCTAATTTTCTCAAAAATTTAATATTCGTCTTCAATAAGACTAAAATAGGTATAGAATTTAATATATTTTGAAGTCTTTGCAACGATTTTCACTATGATACCACAATGTAAAGAAAATGATAGACATAGACAGTACCATCTGTTAATATTCCTACAATTCAGGCTTGATAAAAATTGAATAACCAAGTGTCTTTGTTTAGTCCGTAATTGATTACGAACGATTGCAAATTGGAAAGTAAATCATAACCTAGTTTCATTTAAGTGCCTCTAACCCGCCATGATGTCAATAAAATTATGGACGAAGTTTATAATAAAATATAATTTGTATAGACTAATGATGGATGGGGTTTTTGCGCTCGTTTGTAAGCCGGTAGTAATTACTTGCTTCTGTTTGATTTGATAAGTTTAAGTTTTCAGTTGTTTTTTTCTCTCTTGTATTTAACCGGCCTGTTGTAGTTTGTACTGATGACGTATCTCATTGTTTCAAGGTATTTACCAATGTGTAGGCTTCCTCTTAAATGGAAAAGTTTCAAGATGTTCTTTATATAAAATAAAAATAGATGAGAGACACAGGACAAATGATCGTGCTCATCACACAAACATTTGTCCTGGGTGGGAATCGAACCCACGACCTCCGACATAGCAGTCAGGGCCACTAACCACTAGACAAACAGGCCAGTCGGTCAATTGAGAAAGTAGTGTGACGTCACACTCTGGAGTGCCGTGTTAAAATAAATTATTATAACTTTTTCATTTCTTGAGATAGTTTAATAATTCTTTTGTATTTTCTATAATGTTCTACTGGTTTTTTTTAAAACTAAAATTCATTATAGTAAATAGGAATTTCTTCATTATGTAATCTTATATCTCCTCGCGCGCCGATCGTACATACGTCTGCCAAACTTGAATGAGCTTGAAAAATGCTTAAGCGTCGTATTGTACACATGGGTATACGAAATTGATCGGCCCAAAAATTTGGTCTCGTATATCTTCGTTTTTCCTAAGATCTACCCAATAAGATATATTTCTTTCTTTGGCGATTTTTGTAAAAAACGCGCACTTACGTAATAATAATGCGCATATACGCACGAAAGAATGTATTAAAATGTCGTGTCACGGTCTTTGTTATCAAACTCCTTTGAACAGGTGTAGCAGCTAACTGTCTAATAATATTAAAAAAAAACCTAAATGTATTGTTTAGTTACAAAAGGTTTGGTAGCTACCTATATAGGCACATCATTAGTTTTAGTATAAATGTGAAACCCAAAACATGTAAGTATCTATTATTTTTATATAAATAATCTGTGTTTTTGAATGTTCAAAATATCATAACTGTACCATAAAAAAAGCAAAGTTATAAACTTGTTATGTTATCTGGTTGTCTGCACAAATACATGGTCACTAGACCATCCGAGCTCAGTACCCTTACCTCTCAGTAGAGGTGAGGGTTTTTTTTTTTTTTTTTTTATGGTAGGTAAAATCATCCAATGACAAATCCCGCCCTTGGGCGGAGCGGGAAGTAGTGTCAGACTCTTACTGACTAAAAACCTACCCCGTTCCTTCGTTGCCTATAGTGCCGGGGCTGAGCCTTCCTCTCAGAAAACGGCCCTAGACCCCAGCAGGCTTCAACCCTGCCTGCCTGCAGTTAGCAGGCTGGGCCTCTTCGGTTTGCTGACAGCTCCTTGAGGCGCGCGGGAACAGAACGCGCCCTCCTCACTACGGACCATGGCCTGAACCAAGGCCCGGCGAGAGAGATCGCTGCCGCCGATCGCCCCCACGAGGACACGGCGATGCTCCGCCCAGGCGGGGCACACCTCTACAGTGTGCTCCACCGTGTCCTCCGGGTGTTCCGCACAGTGGCGACACCCGGGCGACTCTCAGTAGAGGTAAGGGTGGGAGATGTCATTGGATGATTTTAACCACCACCAAAAAAAAAAAAATGCCACAGCAGGTTTTGCTCCTGCATCCAGCAGTGCGCTATCGTCTAATGCCCGCTATGACCTTTGTTGTACTTAGTTTCGGTGGTGACCAACTTGTGAACTTTTTTAAATATTTTTGGAAAAAATATAACATAGTGCAATAATTATTGGAATCGATTTAGTTATTGATTCTGAACATTCATATTCAGGATTTAGTTACTGATTCTGAACATTCATATTCAGGTTTCACATATACTAAAAATACTGTTGTATATCAAACTAGTTAGTTCAATGAAACGTATATGGAGTAAGGCCAGCATTCCCCATTGTGTAACATGCATAATAAATATTATGAAAATTATGCATTCATTACAAATGGCCTATCGCCAACAGCTGGTTCGTTTTATATTTAATTCCATATTAAAATCACTATGGCAACTGTAACAGTATTTCAAATTTGGCACGAGCTACCAATTTGAATGTACCAGGAAAGAAGCTGCTTAGGAAGTATTTAAGTGGAAAATCAATGACTTCTTCCGCTCTAAGGGAGAGCGGGATGGCTTGTCATACTTTTACTGACTAAAACTCTCTCTTATGTTCCTTCCGTCGCCTTTGGTGTTCTCGGCCCCCCTAGGCCCCTACGGTTTCCTTCCGGACAACCCATGGTGCTGCTAACCCAGCAGCACCATGGGTTGAAAAAATTGTCTTAAAATTGTAAAAAAAATGACATTACAAGTTTTACAAGTTTGACGTGAATAAATTTACAGACACCAGCTGGTAAATAATAAAGTTATTGACGTAACAAAAAAAAAAAAACAAATGAGGAAGTACAATTGAAGTATAATTTCGTAAGTAGGTTAGGGGGAGACGTACATAATAATAACTTTACCCCAAAAGAGAGACAATGACAGACTCATACGAGTACCTACACATAATTATGTGCGTCACGAATACCGTCGACATCAAATTATGAAACAAAATCGTCACCTGTCAATCTACACACACATACATAGTAAACATTATTGAAGCTTATATATTATTATCCTATAATTATTTTGTAATTAGAACGTTATTTCTGTTTAATTAGGCTTTATAATTACAGACGGCTTACGTAATTAATGAATTATTCAAAGTGAAATATGACAACTGTCTGGTTGTATAATGTTTTACTTTTTAGGGGTAGCTTTATTGTGAAACTAAAATAAAATGATATTTTCAATTTAATTTTTTTAGTGTTCAGTACCTTAAAAAGAAAACTGGAATCCTTATAAGATCACTTTGTTGTCCATCTGTTTGTCCTTTATCTCGGAAACACGTAGAGGTATCGAGTTGAAATTAAAACCATATACCTGCTCAGGTCTGTGGCCCCTTCAAGGTGTGAAAGAATCAACTTTCAACGAAAAAAATGGGGCTTTTGATATCGTAAAAAATTTATAGAGTACTTTTCGTTGACTCAGATACCTGAAATTTGGTATAAAGCAAGGTATTATAGGAATAAATCTGAAAACAGATAATTTGTTTTTACGTCGCAAAAAATAACTTTTTTTGCGATTCGGAAAGTTTTCAAGACTTCTTTCGGGAATTGAACTATTTACATAGATAACTTTGTACGGAACTCTCAGTGCACGAGTCCGGCTTACACTTGCCCACTTTTTTAATCGTTTGAATTTTATTTTAATGTCATTCAGTATTGTTGCAAATGAATTTTGATATATTATTTATCCTTATTATATTTTAATAGATTTATTTAGAGTCAATTGGTTGCCCAGTGGTAACGGCCCCAACTTGCGAGTTGTAGGTCGTGAGGACAAACCCAGCCAGGCGCATTACTTTGTGCAATTTATTCCGTCACTACTGCTCTCTAAAAGGTGAAGGATAACATCGTGAGGAAAATTGGCATGTCCTTCAACTTAAAATGCAAAGATATGTGACATCCACCAAGTCGTACTGGGCCCACGTGATGGGTTATGAGCCATTCCCTCTCCTGGAGAGGAGGCCTATGTTCCAGTTGTGGGAACATTATAAGGTTGATTATGCTATGCGTACGCTATTGGTTTTTTTGGAAAGTAAGTGAAAGCATAAAACGTGTATATTTTTAATAAAATGTTTCTGAATTGGAACCGGTCCAATTTGACCGAACCTCCTCCTTGTTGAAACGGTCAATTATTTTTTGGCCGCAATTTTTATATTCAGTCTGTATTTTAATAGTGGTGGTAATTGTTTTTGGATACTCACAATCTCGCCTTCGATTTGACGAGGCAATTAAGCCCATAGCATAGTACTGTTACGTCGGAGCGATGAGTTTGCATGAGATTATATGCAGACTCATGCGTATACTCATAAGTTATCATACTGGTTGAATAGTAGTTCGAAGGATGTTAGTATCTTCTAAAATAAGTTTGAATATTTATAAGAATAGAATATTTTATTGTTTTATAGTCAGTGCTATGTATTCGTTCGAAGTGAAATGAAGTAATTTTTTAATATATCGTTGAAAAAGTCCTATGTCGTTTTTCTAAAAATCATCGATCCCGGTAGTCGAGCCTGCAGCAGCCAGGGTTCGACAGTACATTTTGATCATGAATGGAGAGGGGCCAGTTCCCGCTTCGCTGGAAGACGGGAAAACTGGTCCTCATTGCGAAGCCGGGGCGCCCCACGGACTCTCCATCCGCTTATCGGCCCATTGTGCTGCTCGACGAGGTGGGCAAGCTCTTTGAAAGAGTAACTGCAGACCGCCTGCCAGCACTTGTTTAAGTTAATTAAAAAAAAATATACCGCCATATTCCACCTGGAAAACTTTATACAGATTCCGCACCTAGGTTGGGTGAGGCAAATGTAATCTCCATATGTGGGGGTTCTAAGACGGTACTAATCTTCAGTGCTTCTCCGCACGTCTCTCCACAGACTATATCCCTGCATAACGTGCCCCGTTGCCTGTTCACGTAAAGATCTAATAACTGTGTCAGCGGACGGCATTGCCGTGTCCGAATTCGGCCAGGCAAGGAATTTAATTTAGAAAATAAACTAATTTTACCATCAACACGGTAAAAAGAATAGGTGAGCAATAAGGCCGCCCATTGTTTGTATTTTATACTTAAGTTTTTCTTTGTTGTGTTGTGTAAGTGCCAACAATAAAGTGTATAATAAATATGTGAAATATTAAATACATATGTATGAAAAACTACCTGCCATGTTTTTTTTTTATGGTGGGTAAAATCATCCAATGACAAATCCCGCCCTTGGGCGGAGCGGGAAATAGTGTCAGACTCTTACTGACTAAAAACCTACTCAGTTCCTTCGTTCCCTATCGTGCCGGGGCCGGGCCTTCCTTTCAGAAACTGACCCATAACCCAAGCAGGCTTCGACCCTGCTTACCAGCAGCAGGCTGGGCCTCTACGGTTTGCTGACAGCTCCTTGAGGCGCGCGGGAACAGAACGCGCCGTCGACGACTTGGGCTCGGTCCGGTCGGTTACCGGACGATCGGACAGCATTCTGCCATGATTTCTTTTAACGGGTGGTTGTTTTTTGGTTGACCGGTAAAGAATGCCTAAAGCTGACATAAAGTTTTAATAAATAAATAGGGTTCTCTTGGTTACTTTTCGAATGCAGAACCCTAAAAAGTACGTTTACATAACAAAGCATACCCCGAAAAAACTCGACCGACACGCATTATTACCTACCTGACGTAAAAAACTTAAAAATTCCTCATTTCACGTGTTGGGTACGTTGAATATGCGTGCGTTATAGTTATTTGGGTAAAATAGGTCATTAAAACAAATGGGCCCATGCCGAATGATGTTCAGTGTAATAAATAATCAAGCCACAACGCTGCGGGGCGCTAGTTATGTTAGTTACTGAGTTTTATACGTGCTTATAGATAACATTTTAAACTGTTTGAAATATAGCAGAAAGTTTCTTTTCCCATAACAAATTTAATGTGACATATAAATTCGTTTTTAGTTTGAACTCACGACACTAACCGCATTGTTGCTAGGCTAAAAACGTACCGTCGAAGATTTTTCCTTTATTGGTGCATTTCATTAACAGCTTTACAAATCTAATCTGTACTAATCTGTAATAATTACATAAAACTCGTGTCAAAGTGTTAGTTATTGAAATCCTACGAAACGACTTGACTAATTTTTATGAAATTTTTGTGCGTTTTTGTTAGGTCTAAGAATAGGTCGTAGGCTATTTTTTACCCACCTATTGCCACACCTTATTTTCTTCTTTGATACTTTATAAGGTAAAAACAACGTTTGCCGTGTCAGCTAGTATATAATAATAATATACCACAATATGTATGTGGGTGAATGGTAATTAGTGACCGATACTTAAACACGTGATTGTGGTCATGATAACAAACGACTTTTCTATGGATGGGATGAAACCTGAAATCGCGAAAAAAATCAGCAAGTTTAGTATATTTTGACCAGATAGACGTACATAAATTTTAATGTACTGTCAAGCAGAATTCTTTTCGCGATTTCAGATTTGGTCCCTTAATAAAAGTTGTTTGTTATCATGACTATAATCATGTGTTTAAGTATCGGTCACTAATTACCAGTTACCCTATATACAAGTTTAAATATAAATTTGAAGATTGCACACTCATCTCAAGAACTAATCTTTTGAATTAAGAAAATAATTTAGTGTTGGATTAGTCTTTAAATTTATCAAATCACGACCCACGACAGAAGAGTAATAATTAAAGACCCAGGTGAAACCGCGGGCGATAGTTAGTTGTTTTAAATAAAAATATTTTTTGTGAGTACGGGCAAATGACATCCATAATAGCGTTGATATCATACCATCACGTCTTTGAAATTCCATCACGACGTTAATCGAATTTAAAATACCTTATAACCAATACTGCCATCATTGATCTCAATCCTCGGCCACTATCAAAGTGCCCTATGTATTTACAAACAAACACGCTGTGTGCCACAAGTATTTGCTTGGTATCGTATCGAACCAACGTCTGGTTGCACACAAATCAATCACTTACGTAACCACTGAGCTAATAGAGAAATCGTTCAAGACTGGAATGGTAGCTATAGCGTTTGGTTTAATTATTATTGAACCATAGAAATTAAAACTTGATATCAGTCATGTCTGGTATCGCCAAACTTAAGTGGCAATGGGCAGGATACATTGCTCGCAGAACGGATGGCCGTTGGGGCCGATAGATTCTGGAGTGACGACCGCGTACCGGAAGACATAGCGTTGGAAGGCGCCTACAAGGTGGACCGATAACCTGGTGACCATTGATTGTGGCGACACTTGGGGGAGGCCTATGTCCAACTGATGATGGTCATCAGTCATATGAAAGTCACTTACGTCTTCTCGTTGGTCATTAGACAGGTCTGTTGGTCTGATGATCAGTGACCCTGACTGCTATGCCGGAGATCGTGTCACCTAGGACAAATGTTTGTGTGATGAGCACGATCATTTGTTCTGTTTGGGTGTAATTTATTTATTTATATGTGTGTAAGTATTTTGAAATATTTAGTATGTTTATCAGTTGTCTAGTACTATACATAACACCAGCTCTGCTTAGTTTGGGACTGTGTGTTGTGGAATATATAACCTACATAAAAACATAAAACCTATATAAAATACATAAAAAATTGTCGTTATATAAAACGGGTTGCTTTACAGTGTCATATTTTGGATTGACTTGGAATTATAAGCTTATAATAAACTTTGTATTAAAGGTACGTTATTCTTTTTTCTAAATTTGGTATTTTGTGGTCTTTGTGTTTTGTATTATTTGTATATTTGAGCATCATTCGATTTATCCCACCAAAAAAAAAAAATACCCTCACGCCTCAGCCGCCGCCAAAGATAACGCCTCGGGCGCCAGGAGTCAGAGCGATTTCATAAGTTTAATATAAATATTTTATACTCATAAACTTCCCGGATAAATTCTCTAAATAATAATGAAAACCGCAATAACATTGCTGCTTGGTTTAGAGGAATAACGCACTCAAGCGAATATAGACACGGGAAGGGAGACAGTTAATGAAAATAGAAATAAAATGTGTTAGTATCGTTTCCTTAACATATAGTTTAACATTTTAAGAATATTCAGTGTAGTGAAAGCACTACATTAGAGTAGCAAAGTTTTTTGACTAATTATATCATACGATGTTATCATACTTATAAAGTATAGTTTTTAACAAACTACCTGATAAAATTAAATATGTGCCAGTACTAAAGTTCAAAACCACTTTATAGACGCTGCTACTGGAAAAATGCTATTACACGTTGGACCAGTTTTTGGATGACATTTAATCAAATTCTAGAACTATATTATTGCTTATTTTAATTTTATTATAATGTAATCGGACTGGTTTGTATGTCATTGTCGACAAAACATAACGCACCATGTATTTATTATCATCGCTCGCCATCAAGTGAAATAGTAGTTAATCGCGAACCTTTCAATAATATTCATCATCATCATCATCAGGCTTTTAATGTTCCCACTTCTGGGACTCAGGCCTCTTCTCTAGGAGAGGGAATGGGCCGTAATCCACTACGCGGGCCCAGGTTTGGTGGATGTCACATTCATGTCTTCGAATTTTTGGTCCTAGGATATAACGGTTTCCTCACGATGAATAATGTTTTTAAAAAAAAATAACTCGATAATATTCCGATGTATGTACAGTGTTCAATTTTTATAGTTTTAATCTTATCGAAGGTCGAACCGGTACATGAAACACTCTCAATTTGTAAAGAGAAAATTAAAAAATAAAGTACTTTTTTTCTAAAACTCGAAGTAATATACGCATGTACGAAATTAATTTCTTTTAGTAACCGTCAGCGGAGCGAGTTCAATGATCTGTAGGTAGTTAGTATACAAGGACCGACAACTACTTACAAGTTCATTGACTCGTTTACTTTAAGAAATTAATTTTGTACATGCGTATGGAACTCAGGCCTTCTCTCTAGGATAGGGAATAAGCAGTAATTAACCACGCGGGCCTAGAGCGGGTTGGTGGTGATGTCACGTCTGTTCCTATTTTTGGTTCTAGGACATATCGGTTTCCTCACGATGTTTTCCATCACCGTTTTAAGAGCAGTGGTGATGAAATAAATTACACAAAATAATGCGCCTGGCTGAGTTAGAACCAGCGAACTACAAATCGTAAATCGGGGTCGTTACCACTCTGCCAACACTGCTCAGTAATGACAATAATCTAACCTAATTATGTTTAGGTTAGATTATTGTCATTACTGAGGTAAAGATTAAGGTTATGTGAGAATGTCACCACGGGCTCCGGTACAAAGGCAATGAATGGAAGGGTAGGTTTTTAGTCAGTAAAAGTCTGATACTATTTCCCGCCCCACCCAAGGGCGGGATTTGTCATTGGATGATTTTACCTACGATTAAAAAAAAAAACTAATTATATTACAAATATTTGTGTGCTATCATTAGCTAACATAGTATCAAAACTTGTTGCTTAGGACCTTCATTTACAAATTAATAAATGAATTGAATTATAAACCATTAAATAAGAAACAATTAAGTCTGGAAAGTCCTCAAAAGAAAAACTTGTATAAAGTCAAGCAAGCTTTCTTCGAATATTAATTTATACCACATTTTCATTACCCGGACTTGTTTACTACTAGAATCTTAGAGGAAAGAACTTTGAAATTAAAAGTAGTGAGTTTAACCTAGCTCCATTTCTGTTATGAATTTATTTGTACAACTTTTCTAGTGAAGTTCTTGGAAAATAAAATGTATTTGCACTTTGTAAACACGATTTTAATAATTTACCGTTTAATTTTAAGCTGGAAATTGTTACCTTTTGTAAATCCACAGTTTAGTTATGAAGGGATAATAGAGTTAGTAAGGTTAATCTACTTTCAGAAAACCGACCGAAAAAACTCGTAGATCGTAGCAAGCCTACGAGCGGGCTACGAGCTCTCGTAGCCGCGTAGCGCTACGCCGGGATTATTATAAGAGTTATTTATTTTCTTACTTTATGACTTCATGAAGAAGTAAAATGTCCTTATTGTCTGTTTACTGTCAAATTATCTTATCAGAAAAGTTAATATAAGTTTTCTTAGTAATTGAGTAAGGTCGATAGTCTTGACAGCGATTCCCGTAAGTCACAACTTTTTTATTTACCTGTAAGTTCCAGGAAACTATTTCTTCATTGAGAATAGTTTTTTTTTCTTTTGACAGTCGACGAGTTTGGTAATAAAAACTAAATTATTGGTTTATTCATAGACCAAAACAGAAATTCCTCGGAATCTACTTCTAGTTATACGTATGAAAAGAAGTGGTGTATCCTTATAAGGCCCAACCTACATTTAGGTCGATATAATAGACCCAATGTACTAAAAATAGATGCTAGCAGTTGTGGCCCAGAAATTTAGTAAAGTAAAAAACTGTTCAAATGTAATGCTTTCGGCAAAAAAATAAATAAGCGGTATTTTCTATATCTAAATTTAACTATTTCATGCAAAAGATATATTGAAATTATATGTTTATGGTAAATATTTAAATATTATGTCATAATTTTAGGTCATAAGGCTGTAATTTTATGATTTTTAAAAGCATTTTGGGCCGAATGGTCTAATTTTTTTTTTCATTAAATTATGACGTAGGGCTTTACAAGAATAGACTAGTCCATAATAGAAGCTTTTAACTACTAATACAATGGACAAAGTGAGAAATGAGTATATTAGGGGAAGTTTGAAAGTGGCGCCAGTGACTGAAAAGTTGAAAGGAAATCGTTTGTCTTGGTATGGTCATGTGAAGAGGAGGGATAAAACGCATGTTACTAAAAGAGTTCTGAGTTTACACGTAGACGGATGGAGAGGAAGGGGGAGGCCAAAGAAGAGATGGATTGATTGTGTGAGAAGTTATATGAAAGAAAAGAGAGTTAGCGATAGCGTGACGAGTGACAGGACGGAGTGGAAGAAAAAAATGTGTTGCGCCGACCCCAAGTAATATGGGATATTTTTATTTTATTCATTTATAATTTGTTTTATTCCAATGTTATTGTAATTTATTTGGCATGCGTTTATTTACATTTTGATATTATTTTAATTTTAATATTGTTTAACTTTTTTTTCTTGCTTTCAGCCTCGTTCACTCGTTCATGCATAAGCTGTGGTTGCCTATAATTGAGTGTGCATTATAGGCCTAGGTTATATATACCAATTTTTATTTTAGAGTTTTATTTTGTAACACTCGTTGGTGATCTTTAAATAAATAAATAGATAAGGGCTGGAATAAGAAGAAGACTCAAATCTGTATGGTTCTTTCTTCAAAAAACCATTACAGACAAATCTGCATGCTCCTCATGTGATTTGAACAAAACATATTTTTAAAAGAGACTTTGACCCCTGAGTTTGTTTCGGTGTTTCTTCTCAGGGTAGTCAGCTAGGAAACATCGACCTCATCTAGTTTAAACTGATATCATTTATCACTGACCAAAAGAGAATGTAGTAACAATACAACAAACTACTTTCCACCTACTTACATTTTCAGTAATAAAACATACGGATAGTACTTACATACATACGAAGGAACGGGGTGGGTTTTTAGTCAGTAAGAGTCTGACACTATCTCCCGCTCCGCCCAAGGGTGGGAGATGTCATTGGATGATTTTACCCACCACCAAAAAAAAAAGTACTTACATACATACTTAAACCAAAAATGTTCCACAAACCAGTAATGTAACGTAAACCTAGAAAGGTTAATTAAATCCTAGTATGTGCAAGTGCTGTCAATAAAGTGTAACTAATTAGACTGCCTGAAACTTTTACCCATCTAACAGAGCATTGCAGACGTGGGACACTTTTGTGTGTTGCTAACAACTACGTTCATCGCCGACGACTTGTCGTATGACGCCATCAATCGATGAACCGACCAGCAGGATTAAAAAAAATATATGACATTACCTGTCACGTCATTTGTCACATGATTTTTTCGAAGGTAATGTCATTACTATACATTTTTTACTCAGCGTTTATCGGGAACGCAAGTCATTTATCTAAGTCTACTGTTTAGAGACGGTCAAATTGATCCAGTCAGCTGACGATTTTTTATTTGAAAAAATAATTCTGTTATTTTTGTAGCGACATCTATGTCGTCACAAATTAACTAATCCTGCATCGAACAAGTAAAATTCTCCGTGCGATTTGAACATAAAGAATAGCCCGTAATCATCTCGCGGGCAGTAGGCCACCGGACATAACACCCGTCAGGTCGCAGGAGTTCAATAGAGGTGTATGGAACTTTACTCTCTATTCCACATACTTCCAAACTGGTGACCCTCGACAAAGTCCGTCAGCGCAGCCTTCGTGCAGTTATACTTCGTGACGTCATCAAAAAAAAACTTCAAATGACTCCACCACCTTCGGGTGGTTTGAGAGGGAATGTCAGAGTTTTACTAACTAAAACCCACCCATGTTAATTCAATTACTCTTTGCGTTCCAGGGCCACGTTACTCTCTCTCTCCACCTTAGAGTGAAAAAAGGCATTGCACGGTTTCCCACCGTAAAAATATATAAAGATTTGGACCTAAGAGATGATACCAAATTACGGCTATAAAAAGTGTTAGAGCGACAATTGAAGTCGTTTATGATCATAAGACCCAACCTAAATTTAAGTCGACATAATAGACCCAATGTACTAAAAATAGATCCTAGTAGTTGTGGCCCAGAAATTTAGTAATGTAAAAAACTGTTCAAATGTAATGCTTTTGACTAAAAATTTTAAGCGGTATTTGCTATATCTAAAGTTAACTATTTCATGCAAAATATATATTGAAATAATATGTTCATAGTAAATATTTAAATATTATGTCATAATTTTAGGTCGCAGGGCTGTAATTTTAATGATTTTAAAAAGTATACAAAATATAATAAATAGTATAGAATATATATAATACAATATTTCTACTTCTGTTTAACCAAGTCTAGGCAATAAGCCTTACAGACATTGACACTAAGCGGCAACTATCGCCGACAGTCGGCAACATTAAGTGTCGCTCGTCTACTAGGGATCGGCATAACGTAACAGCTAGTTTAAATCTAACTAGTTTTCCTGTTAATTTGAAGTGGGCAATTAGTTTCTTATCTTCAAGTAGGGGAACGAGACGCGAAGGGGAATATAGGTTAATTAAGGGGAAATGTGGTAGATTTATTGTGGATAGTGCTTGTGACAGGAAATTGGTGAAACATAACGTATTTTGTCGCATCTTGTAGCACTCGTAAGTGAACAAACCGAGTTTCTTGGTACGCCCTGAGCTAGAAATATCCATCTGAAGGAGAATATTCTTTAATTCTTGTATACCATAACAACTTATACAACAAATGGATAACAAAGGTCATGCACAAAGGCGAGCTTAACTCAAAGTTGAGTTTTCTTCCAAACTCAACTTTTGAACAAACCATTGAGTGTTAGAGAGAGAGAGATTACAATAGAGGGTAGAATCCAGTGTACAAATAATACGAATAAACTAATACATAAATATATAGGGTGACTGGTAATTAGTTAACGATACATAAATGATTTCAGGTTTGGTCCCATAGTAAAAGTTGTTTGTTATCATCACTACAATCACGTGTTTAAGTATCGTTCACTAATTACCAGTCACCCTATATATCCTGGGCCTATCTTCTAATAGCTATGTGTGTTACATCGTTGGATAGGTATTTTTAAGCTGAATAAAAGTTAGTGTGGACCTACTAGGAGCTGGGCCCAGATTTCAGAAAGACTTGGCATTATTCTTTAAATCTGCTTTAAAAAAAAATTGGTATCCTCTGCGGTCATCAACTATTCAGCCTGTCTATTGGTTACCTAATTTATTACGAAATCTAGAATGAAAATAAAATAAATAAAAAAAAGAAACATAAACTGTGAAGTGCTAAATGCGAGTCGGGCTCGCACACGAAGGGTTCCATATTATGCAAAAAAAAGCTGACAAAATAACGTTTCTTTTAAGAGAGTTACCATTATATTTTTACTTTATTTTCATTTTGTTTGACAGTGGCTTAGTAATAGGGTCCCGTTGACATTCTTCAAGCAAAAACCAAATTTGTTTTAAACTTAAAGTAAAATTGGTGTATGGTCAATTCAGTGACGATGGATACATGGGTGGGTAGTGGGTACCCATGTATCTAACGTTCATCATATTTGAGTAACACCTGCGCCGACATCTGCGGCAGCGATCTCTCTCGCCGGGCCTTGGTTCGGGCCATGGTCCGGAGTGAGGAGGGATGGCAGGTGGTCGCCTCCTTCTGCGAAGCAATAATGCTAGCAAAGGAGGAGGCCGACCGCATCAGGCAGAGGCAACGGGGCGCTCGCCACCGTCGCGCGCGCGCGCGCCTCAAGGAGCTGTCAGCAAACCGTAGAGGCCCAGCCTGCTAGCTGCAGGCAGGCAGGATCGAAGCCTGCTTGGGTCATGGGTCAGCTTCCGAAAGTAAGGCCCGGCCCCGGCACGATAGGCAACGAAGAAACGAGGTCGGTTTTTTGGTCAGTAAGAGTCTAACACTACTTCCCGCTCCGCCCAAGGGTGAGATTTGTCATTGGATGATTTTACCAACCATAAAAAAAACACCTCTTATTTTATTTTTTTTCAAAATACCCGTTGTTAACAGCAACTATATTTTTTTTTTCTTTCCCATTTAATATTTTTGCGCTGACTGCAATTCGTCCGCACTGTTTAGCTGCCCAAGGCATAATACATATACCTACATTCGTTGCACTACGCGCCGGTGTGTTGACGTTGAGTTGCTCAAAACCGGTTTTTGTAATGCACATGGAATTATGCACGATTAAAATTATTCAGTCTTGTTAAGTTCACTCTCAGCAAGGTTCAGTTGAAAACCAGCGTCAGGCAGCTACCACTGATTATCATGTAGTTGTCTGGCATTTATGCTGAACTGGACCTATTTGGCGTCACCGTGAGGCACACAGTGTGTCTATATCTTAACTTATCTTAAGTTTTATAAATTTGGTTTTACAGTGTGTGTATTCATTCGTGCCAAATAAAATATTTTTTCTTTCTTTTCTTTCTTTCTTCTTTCTTACCTGCGCTGACAAAATTCCTAGGGTTCTGTACAAATGGCCGTAAAAGGTTCAACCTTCTACACTTACGTAATTTAGAAAGTTTATTAAATAGACAGTGACTCAAATTCAGTTCGGGTAAAACCAATGACCACAAAATCTGAAACTGTTTTGTACGTAACTATGTGGGGACTGACCACTAAAAATAAAAGGTACTTTTCACAAAAGCGGTGAAATATTTTGTGTCAGTGTTTGTCTCAGGAGAAGAGGACCAAAATGTAAAATTATTTTGTTATATAAAGCAAAAGTTTGTTATTTTAAAAACTTATTATTTAAGCAACTAAAATTGTGTAGTTGTTTGTTATTTTGCATATTATAAGGTTGTGTAATTACAATTCACCTCTTAATTATGAAGTAATTAAACTAGTGCCTGCCGCTGGATTTCTTCTGAACCTTAGATTGTGGTGTGATAGACGTACATTAGTTTTGTAGTGTATCTTACATTACAAAACTTATTTACATCCGTCATGTCACATAATAGTGGTGCGTATTAAATAAATTCATTAAAATAAAGTTTTAATAACTCTGTTAAGTATCTAAATAGGTGTTAGATAATGTTTGATCGTCTGTATATTGCATTGCATCAGCCTTATAATGTTTCCACTGCTGGGACTCAGGCCTCCTCTCTAAGAGAGGGAATGGACCGTTATCCACCTTGCGGGCCCAGTGCGGATTGATGACTGTCACATGTCTTCAAATTTTTGTTTCTAGGACATTCTGGTTTTCCTCACGATGTTTTCCTTCACCGTTTTTGAGAGCAGTGGTGATGAAATAAATTACACAAATTAATGCGCCTGGCTGGGTTTGAAACCGTGACCTACAACTCGTAAGTCGGGGCCGTTACCACTCTTATCTGTTGTCTGTATATAGTGTAATAATAATTAAACAAAGTGTAACAAGAAGAAACAGTAAAATAGAGATAAAAATCTCTCGTATTTACACACTTAGAGTATACAAACACGGTTTACTTAATAGATCTATAATATTAAGTGTAAACTTAATATTAAAGACGAAGTTACGTTTCAAAAGAAAATAAATTCTTTTGAAACGTTACTTCATTTGCGTAACTGATAGCTATGCTCATAAAAAAGTTACATTACAAGTAATTTTTTCCAATACCATTTTCATTTTATAGGTTCTCGAATGAACTCAAAAAAAATGGAGTGTCGACAAAAAATAAATTTGTGTCCATACCTTCCCGAGAGCGGGCATAAAAGTGGTTCAAGCCACAAGTCTGTTTGAACGTTCAAACACCTAATGGATTTGGTTTAAATTATACGTATTTCAACCGAGGAAAACACTTATGATGCCCATGGGGCTAGGAAATTAAGTTTCAAGCGAAAAGGAAAATGTTTTGAAAATTGGTCTTTGGGGACACCCGAATATTGTCATTAAATATTTATATGGAGCGCCTTTTGAAACCCAAGTGGGTTTTATTAAAATTTTGATGATTCTTGATGTAAAAAATTTAGTTATTTGCAAGTTTCTGAGTAGCTTATTCGATTTAGAAAAATAATTGTTTTGGTAGCATTCCCCCCACACTAGGAATAACACCTATATCGTGATGCGTTCACAAACATGTAAACTCACAGGGGCCGTTCAAGTATTACGTAAGATGATTTTTTGCAAATATTGACCACCCCTTCCCCCTCGTCAGTAAAAGTAAGCAAAGATCTTACCCCCCACTCCCCCCAAGCTTACATTAAACATTTGTACATACATGTATTTTTCAATGTGGTCTGGTTTCGTTATTAGTTAATTTAATGAGCAAAAGTTACAAGTTTAAAATGAGGAATAAATGGGCTTGAAATAGAGGAACTAAAAACACCTTTTATTTTGGCATATTAATTCAAATTAACAGTCATCAGTCCATTACACAAAAACTCGTGACTTTAAGTCTTCAGTGACATTGGATATTTGCTGCTCAGTGATGTGTGTATACTATCATTTTCGTGTGATTTTAAAAAATCGACATTGTTCTCTTAAAGAAATAAAATAGGTACTGCTAACGTAATCATCAACCAGGCTCCCTTATTCCCCATATCATCAAAAATAAACAAAGCAAAGGCCCTCCAACCCCCTTTAGTGCTTACGTAATACTTGGATGGTCTCACACACACAAGAAACCAACCCGGAACACGTATCTGTAGGCCATACTAATTATACCGAGCGGTTAAAATCACTAAAATGAGTGCATTTTAGTGATTTATTCAAAACTGATTACAGTTACATTATTTAAGTTGACAGGCAGCTTAGTAAAACCCAAGTAATTTATAGAAGATCTAGAGTCTACCATTAAGCCTTAGTATTTTTTTGAGGTGAAAAATTATATGAAAGCTTCTCTTGCCCTGGGGCGTCCTTGGCTCCGCCCAAGAGCGAGAGAAGTCACTAGATGATTGAAGTCGTGTCAGACTTTTGCTTTAACTTTTGTAACCTTTTTAGAAGTCGACCTATGACCCTAGACACCGGGGCTTAGGTTAGACCCCAGATTTTAGAGTTCATGCTGCCCATTACACCGTGATGTATAGCTAACCCAAATAAATAATAGTATTTGTCTCAAATATTATTTTGACCTAAGTCTTCGACGGCGCGTATTGTTTCACGCGCGTCTCAAGTAGATGTCAGCAAACCATGTCCAGCAAGGTCAAAGACTACTGGGGCCATGGGTTATGTGAAAGTGAACCCTGAGGCCCTGAAACGAAGGCACTCCCACTGTGTCCAAGAGCGAGAAACGGCATTGGATGATTTCTCCTAAAAAAAAACTATATAAAAATAATGATAACCTTATTCCACATTTCCTTAGTAAAAACTCACATTTATCTCTCTTCAAATCACTCAAGCGCCACGTCCAAGGCCATAAAACTCCAGACTTATAACCCAACCCATTCACGTGCAAGAAAATTGTTAAAGAACCAAAGTGACCCAAGAATCTTGTACATTTTTATTAAAGTTCCCATGTGTAATATCTGGAAAATGTCGACAGGTGTAACCACCTGTAGGTTGGACATCAAATAGACGCGACTTGAATGCAGCCGACCGTCAGGGAAGTCCGACAAAGATATTGTAATGCGAGGCGGGGCGAGGGGACATAATAAAGAAAATATTGGATCGCCCGCCACGGCTGCCAGTGACGGGCCAGGGTGTTTGTTTGGCAGTTTCTAAACGGAGCATGATGGAAGCCGACTAAATGAAAATTGAGTTCTGTCTGGTTTAGTGATGGGAAAAGGATTGCTTTATAAGAGACGAACTGTCCTCGGTGGCATCACCTGCGTCTTTGATTACTGTTCCGACCTCGTGGTTTGCAGTAAGATATTATATAACTTGTAACTTATTATTAACTTTGCCTTCCTCGATAAATGAATAATCTAACATTAAAATAATTTTTAAATTAGAACCATGAGTACTTAAGATTATAGTTTTATAATATTGGTATAGACTAGTGAACCGGCTCGACTTTGTACGGCTGCAAATTATATTCGCAAATCTTCATCAGGATGACGGCGCGTATGGTTTCACGCGCGCCTCAAGCAGATGTCAGCAAACTGTAGGGGCCCAGCGGGGTCGAAGCCTACTGGGGCCATGGGGAATGTGGAAATGAAACCTGGGGCCTTAGACCGAAGGCAAAGCAGGAACAGGTGTGGGTTTTTAGTCAGTAAAAGTCTGACACTATCTCCCACCCCACCCAAGGGAGCGGAGATGTCATTGAATGATTTTCAACCCAAAAAAATAACTAACATCAGGATCCGATGCATGAGTTAGGACAAGTTAGCGGATAACCTCATCTAATTTATACTAATCCAAAAATGACGTGTGAAAGTGCTTTTCAAACCTATTTACAAAATAAATATCATTTAAATAAACATCGAATAATTGAATTATTTATTTAAATACATTTGTTATAGAAATAAATTACTTCAAATAAATAAATAATTATTTTTTAATAAAATTACGTACCTACAAACCTTTTTTTCTTTATTTTTTTATTTTAAATAGATAAACGCGAAAAGTGATTTCTAAGCAAACACTTTTGGGATTGTAATCTAACTATGTATTCTTGACTCGTTTAAAAATAAAAGGCCCCTTTTTGACATTTGAGAAAGACACTAGAATGTAACTTGAAACGAAACTGAAACAATAAATACGGTCCAGTGTATCTATTTTAGTAGTAGCTACACTTAACCGGACAAGCCGCTAAGTAGTCAAAATACAAATGTTAAAACAGGCCTTTTATTTTTTGAAAACTTTAACTATGCAAATTAAAGAGAAAAAAAGTCTCCTTAAAGGCCGTCCATTTTGAGGATGGGAGATCAAAAAATGACTTCTTCTGCTTTGAGTGGAGCGAAAGATAGTGTCAGACGAGAGACTAAGCCTTTTCCATGTTCTTTTAATTGCCCTTTGTGTTCCAGGGCTACGGTTATTTTTTACAACCAAACAACCCCAGAGATTCCTAAAGAATTGCACGCAATTTTGTCGAATTAAAACCATTCAGGTAAGAATATCTTCAATTCAAAATTTTTTTTCTTTCAATTAAAAAAAAAACCGGGCAAGTGCAAGTCGGACTCCCGCACTGAGGGTACTGTACAAACTTACCTATAAAAACAGATCTATATTCCCAAATTGACTTACGAAGATTTTTCTGAATCGCAATTTTTTTTTGTGACGTAACTATAAATTTATTCTAACTGCATAACATGCCTGAGGAGGGTCATCAGTCAGTGTCGCCGTTAGATGGAACAATAAAAAAAACACATCGCTATAGAACAGAATAGAACAGAATAAACTTTACTGTACATCAAACAATAACACAACTCATACACAAACATAAATTATGGGTACAATCTGGCGCTCTTATCACTGACAGCGATATCTACAAGACAACCTTTTTGACCTTTGACCAAAAGGCAATTAGACAAAAACAAACTTGAATATAATTAACGCAAACTTGACTTTGGCCCAGTTTATAATAGTGCTAACGCAATTTTTTTCTTTAACGCACTTAATTAAACATGTCAAATTAGTAATATTACGTAACACAACTATTTTTACAGTAAACGAGTAACTGCACAATATTAAACTATGGATTACTCCTGGTCTGATTCAGTATATAAGACAGAGAGGTAAACTTTATCAGAGACCTAGGAAAAGCCCTGACAATCTTATCACTTATTTGAATAGAGCCTTAAAATGACTAAAATAAAAATGAATTAAACAGAGCAGGAAATAATAGTAAGTAACTTTGGAGACATATTAAATTCGTCACATATGTGTCAAAACAGAGTTTATTTTCCGCCAACCATGTAAATATTTTTTTGCCAATACTGGGAAAGCTCTTGCTATTTCAAAATACAACACTGTGTCCAAAAACAAACAAATTAAATAAGTGTAGCTGCAAAAAGATTATTCTCCCATATTTTCTAAGCATATCTTATGTCGTAACAGAAGACCTAATTGCTGTATGTAAATACAACACGCCGTATCTGTAAATTTTAGCTATTAAATTAACATTAAATATGAATTGTAATCTACCTATCTATTTATCTACGAGTATTATAAAAACAATAGCCATTTTTAAATGTTAATTTATTATTTTTGTTTTTAAGCAATTTCTTGCCTGAAGCACAGGTTCACTTTAGTTCAGGTAAATACGAAACTTTGTTGTTTTTAGAATTTAATAAACTTATTTGTGAATGTTCTCTATTTTATAAATTTATTATTATTAACCTTAGGATGGATCGTAGAAAATAACCAATTAGTACATAACAACTAAATCATATAAACATGTTTAAACCCAAAGAAATTGTCTGCGGTATTTAAAAAACGTATACCTAATCCCATGTAAATCTTAATGATGTCTAAAATAATGAAGTTATGAAAGTCCTACATCGCATCTCCCATGTTTTTGTCATACTTTTACATAAAAAACACGTTTGCAAAAAGGTAAGTAATGTGAGATACATGTCATATAATATGTATTCCTCCGGCGAAGTCCTCAGGTAATGCCGGAGCCACCCTAACGTGTCCTAGTGAAATATTTATACCCCAGACATACGCGGTGACAATGAGCTTAGAAATTACTAAGTATATATTTTCACACTTTGAAACATACAAATTGCTTCGACTTTTCAACTTAGTAACATTAAATATTCAAAAGTGTCGGTAAATGGTTGATTGGTTTTCGGTTAACTAGTTTATGCTCGCGGCTTCACCTAAGAAAGTAGATTTCTCAATACAAACTTTGCACCACCATCCATCCCCATAGGGGGTGAATTTTAGAAAATCCTTGCTTTTACTTTGTATTCATCATTAAACGAATCTTTGTAAAAAAAATCAGCGCTCTATGTCTATGTGTGTCTATGTATGTATGTGTGATAACTAAGTGAGTCAGGAATTGGCCTTTTTGTATATATGGATGATGTCAGTCCATACAAAGGTTATCTTTAAAAATAGCCCTGAGCGATATGACTGCCCGTTGTACACTTATTTTTGTAAACGTTAGGTACTTATACAATTATACAGTCTTCCTTAGTCAGTCACATACACTTATCACGGTTTACGGCATCTCGGGAACACAGGATTATAAAGTGTCTATATGATAAATGAATTTAAATAAATGTTTTCAATTATATTTTTTAGAAGTATGTGTGAAATACCATGTTTATGTTTATTTATTCATTAAATGCTTTATGGACATAAAAGTACAGAGGCGGACTTTATGCCTTAGGTATTTTCTACCAGTCAACCTTTGGTTTTTTTTTTTTTTTTTTTTTTTTTTTGTGGTAGGTAAAAATCATCCAATGACGAATCCCGCCCTTGGGCGGGGCGGGAAACAGTGTCAGACTTTTACTGACTAAAAAACCTACCTTTCCATTCCTTGCCTTTATCCTGGGGCCTTTGGAGTCAACCTTTGGTAGAAGTAGAGAATAATAGGGGTAGGTGCAAAAAAGAGAGAGAAATACAAGAATATATACTATTGACTAATAAACTATAGTTATAATACTATTATACAATATATACTATTAAAGTTGATATTAAAGTAGAGACGAGAAAAATCCCTTAGGTCCATTTATTAGATTACCAAAAAATATTTGACACGTATTTTTTCGTTTGTCCTGTGAACAATATAAGAAAAGCTACAGTGTGTTGGATTTCGTGTGATATTACACCTATCTGAAAGTGTACTACTTTCTACATAGAAGTGGCGTAACAAGCTCCGCTCCTTAATTTTGATACCTTTTATGTTCGTAATTTTTTACTGATTTTATAAAACAAACAAGTTAAATAGCATAGCAAAGCATCAGCCTTATAATGTTCACACTGATGGGGCTCAGGCCTCCTCTCTGTGAGAAGGAATGGGCCGTAATCCATCTTGCAGGCCCAGTGCGGGTTGGTGGATGTCATTGATGTCACTTGTGTTCTAATTTTTGGTTCTAGGACATGCTCGTTTCTTCACGATGTTATCCTTCACCGAGAGCGATGAGTAATAAAGTAATGTGCCTGTAGGAGAAGTCATTACCTAGATGATTTCTCACCTTAAAAAGAAAAGTAGCTTTGATTAATCAATATTTAGTATCTAAACTAACATCATCTATAATTTCAGTGTAAAGTAAATTACCGTTTCTCGAAAATATTGTAAGGAATAAACCTCCACTTAAATCTGTGTTATCTTATTCGACAGATTAATTACAAAGGCGTTTGTTCCTGACAGCTGGGCTTATATCACAAATCGGGATGGTCTTTACAGCTCTCAGATCAGGCTATCAAGCCTCTTTGTCAGGCCCCTCTTTAGTCGTGCGGTCTTACTCATTTCTTATATTGTTTGGATCACAATTAAATACGGAAAACTACTAAGATTCGAGTGTTGATTGCTGTCAGGCTTTCGATATCATAATTATTGGCTTCAGTACAATAAGTATGTGATTTAAGGGTTCGTAACCTTTTATGCAAGTGGGTGATTAATTAGTAACCTTAGATTCTTTGATTACGACAAAGATAATGACTGAATAATAATACTTAGCTACTTATAGATGGTTTTTATTTTATAAGTAACTGCTAACCACAACTTCTGCGTCAAATAAAAAAACAAAAAAACAGCACAATTTTGACTTTATCACACATATTACTAACTCAGTCAACACACACAGAAAAAAATATTGATAGAATCGCGCATGTCCACTATCTCAACAGATGGTAAGCAATGATGTGGTACGCGATGGAGCATGCTTGCCTGGAAGTAATTTGTTCAGAGTGTAGCAAGAAACCGACTTTGGCAAAGAATCCCACTCTTTAGCTGTACGCACAATGAATGATATGTACATTCACACAATTTCTAATGAGGTGTTCTAAGTAGGTGATTCAGGGCAATCGCGATCGCAAATCGCTCTATTATCGTGGCGTACATGGCCCACATCACGTGGGTGTGAAATGGTGGAGAGCAAAGCGAAACGGTCGATTATAGTTTGTTTGATATTTTCACGTAAGCTCTTTGCGATGCAGTGAGATGTTTTATATGAATTGTGGCTGAAGTGGCAGCTTCGTGCCCACGGAGGAAATAACCGACGCATCGCATTAAATTCGCATGAACCGCTTCGGACCGCTTCGCAACCACTAACGTTGAACTGCTCTTGTAGGACGCCGCATAACTTTTCGAAGTAGTACAGGCTTTGAATGGTTTGTTATTCATTCCAACACTCCCTTTTCCCTCAAAAACTGTTGTTCACATTGCAAATTATTCGTGACAGCCAGTAATTAGGTGAATATTCATGAGCGTCACGCTGTCGACTTGAATATTTTAATTATTGATCGCGCGTGATTGCTATACAGCGATTTACATTGAATTAGTACCACGAGCGGGCGCCACAATATAACTGTAATCAGGCCATTTTTATTTAATTTTTAATTTGAAATTGCTTGGTTTATCAGCCAGCTGTATTTAAAAGTAATTGTGGGTATGGAATATGGAAAATTTATCGCGGTTTGAAATCTAAAGCCCGTTTGCACGATGAATAAATGCGATTGTTTGATGGTAACTTAATTAAAACGTCAATCTTTTGTAGGTGATAGACGTTGACGATTTATGTGTCTATATCTCGAATTTTATTATTTTTCAGTCATCTTCTGACTACTCGCATTGTTTTTCCAAAGAATCGTTTTCAAGCAAAATGGGTAGTATAATATGCTTATAAAGTATATAAATTTAATAATGCATGAATACTTATGTTGAAAGTCAGTAATAAAATTTATATGAAAAGACAAAAGGCCCTAGACATTATTAATGTAATTTTTTTTTAATAATATTCTTTATTTATTTTCTCACACGAGTAATAGAATTCGTACAGTTTATGGAGAAACAAGTCTGAAGATGGAAGACCAGACCAATTAAAACCTGTACTATGGATATCCTGGTCTCGTTATGTCGAAAACGATGTGTCTTGGAAGAAGACAAAGTATTCTAAATAAAATACTAAGGTTACGGCGTAAATACTTTCGTAAAAAATACTTAGATACAGCGTCAAGGCTTTCTTAAAAATATTCTAAGGTAACACCGTAAATACTGTCGTAATGGGTACGCCATAATTATGGCGGAAAGTCTTCTCTGTGAGGCGTGGCTGGAAAGATCTCACGGCGCCCTCACGCAGGTTCTCACCGGACATGGTAAGTTCGGGAGGTTCCTGTACTTGATTCGTGCCGAAGTGACTCTCGGGTGTCACCACTGTGTAGACCCTCCGGAGGACGCGATGGAGCACACGGTAGAAGTATGCCCCGCTTGGGCAGAGCATCGCCGCGTCCTCGTGGGAGTGATCGGCGGCGTCGACCTCTCGCGCCGGGTCTTGACACAGGCCATGGTCCGAATTGAGGAGGAGTGGGAGGCGGTCGCCTCTTTCTGCGAAGCCGTAATGCTCCGTACGTACCCGTAATACTGCGTGCACCGTAGGCGCGAGCTTGCGAACGGTGACCAATGTGTAGCTCGCTATCTGACCGCCCGGTAACCGTCAGGACCAAGCCCAAATCGTTGACGGCGCGTACTGTTCCATTCGCGCCTCAAGGAGTTGTCAGCAAACCGTAGGGACCCAGCAGGGTCAAAGCCTACTGGGGCCAAGAGTTTGTTTCTGAAAGGAAGGTTCGGCTCTGGTATGAACGGCAACGAAGGAACGGGGTGGATTTTTTTGTCAGTAAAAGTCTGACACTATCTCCCGTTCCGCGCAAGGGTGGAAGATGTCGTTGAATGATTTAACCAACCAAAAAAAAAGAAAATTCGTAAAACAAAACTGAGGTAACAGCGAAAACACTTTAGTAAAAAAATACTAAGTTAATAGCGTAAATACTTTCGCAAAAAATACTAAGGTAAACAATAAACAATTTCATAAAAAAACTAAGGTAATACTTTTGAGCTAACATCGTAAATACTTTCGTAAAAAAACTCCCAGATTGTTTATTATGCAGACATGTTGAGAAATATGTGGAATTCGAGGAAAAATGGCGCTTACATACAGAAACCCTTTTTGTTGACCGCGGCATCATTAAGTACGATTTGTTTGGCTTGACACAAAGCTTGTGTTCAGAGTAAACGTGGGTTACCGGGCTCGCTCCCCGGGTGATTTTATTTAGTTATAAATGTTGTTCACATATCGATGCTAGAGTATGGTATTGCTTTTTGCAATTTTTTTCTGTTTCGATGATATTTATTTTGCGAAAAGGTTTTTAAAAACACTTTTACACGTCAATTTTTTCGTCAGATGAGGCCGGTTTTGATAGTCTCCCGACCACTATCATATTTGCTGGTAAGCGATGTGGTCGACGATGGAGTACGTTTGCAAATGAATAATCTATGGTGGAGGGTGGTGTTATAATGATGCAACGGAATACAAGTATTTGACATGGAACGACTTCGAGTGTACCACATGAGATCGACAAATGGATGTGCGATTATCGCTTGTGCGACAAAACTGAATTGCGACTCACCAACACTCACCATAGCTGTTCGAATGCATGCTTGTTCGACACACTGAAGCTCGACATTACTCTAGTGCGACAATAGATTGTGCGACAGAAAAACCTCTAATTTAATAATAAATAAAAAAAAAACATTATTCGTTCCAAAGCTATCCCTATAAAACGATTTGGAGGGTATTAAAGGTTGTATGGGAGAAACTTATTCCTGGGGTTAATAAACATAAAATTTGGCACGAATAATCTAACTGTGATTATTAGTTTTCTAAATTAAATTGTTTATACGTTTTTATGAAAACATTCTCACGAACAAAGTCACTGGCCATATGCTGGTAGTAATAATTTATGAGCAAAAGGTAAATTTATCCGTAGTAAATAAACAATATTAGTGCTATATGTAATTGAACTAGTACTCCAAAGAAATCACTATAAGGTATTGTGATCTAGGACTACCACTTAACATCTAAAAGCTTCTGAAACTCGAACAATAATCATATTGAAAGCGTTCAAGTTCAGATAATCGTGTTACGTTACCCAGTATACCCTCCAGTCTGGCAGATATTGTATTAGTGGAGTTGGTATATGATACTAGTAGGTATTTATTATACCTACTAATACCATGCTAATATTATGAATACGAAAGTTTGTGTATATGTTACCGGCAATCAATAATTCGGTATTCTATACCTAGGCAAAGTAAAAATTGTATCTACAAATGTTTACAATCAGTTATTTACCTAAACATTTATGTCTTTTATACTATTTTTTTTTTAATAAAAATACATACCAAAATTGTTTACGTTTAGTTAAGTACCTAAACAGATGAAGTAGGTATTCTATACAATACCAAATGCACGGCCGGTAATGTGTGTAAAAGACGCAAGCAGGAAAGGAGGTGATGTATTTTTTGTGCACCCGAGTCAGTAAGAGAACCTGAGTACTTGTATATAATTAAATTAACGTGAAACTAAAAATTCTTCTTTCTATACAGAAAAGAAAGAAAAGAAAGAAAAAAGTTTATTTGTATCAAAACATGGCGCATATCTTAAAATAACAGCTACACACACCACCACCATAAAAATATTTAGGTCTTATTTCTGTCTGCGTGGTTTAAAGTAAGTCTGTAAAATTAAATTTCCGGGTGGTTATAAAAAAATGACCACGAAGGCTAAAGGTTAAAAAAGGCGTCCTAACCTAACCTGTCCGTGTCGGGGTGCCCCAAAATTACGCCATCTTCTTCCCTGCTCTCGTCTTTTACACACATTGCATTTCAGTAATAGAACGTGTTCCATTATTTTGTTCTTTGTTATATAGGTAGGTCGGTTAACATTGATAAATACACCGTTAAATTTTTCTCCTTTTAATCCCGTGGAGGGTCGATTCGGTACATGAACACTATCGATTTGTAAAGAGAAAATTAAAAAATAAAGTTTTTTTTTAAACTCGAATTAATTTACGCATGTACGAAATTAATTGCTTTAAGTAAACGTCAGCTAAGCGAGGTCAATGAACTGTAGGTAGTAACTACGCAACGACCGACAACTACCAACAAGGTCATTGACTCGTTTACTTAAAGAAATTAATTTCGTACGTGCATATATTACTTCGAGTTTTAGAAAAAAAGTACTTTATTTACTTTACAAATCGATAGTGTTTCATGTACCTGATCGACCCTCCACGGGATTAAAACGGACAAATGTTTGTGTGATGAGCACGATCATTTTTTCTGTGTCTGGGTGTTGGTTATCTATATATTTATGTATTTAGAAAATATATAAGTATGTTATCAGCTGTCTGATACCCATAACACAAGCTCTGCTTAGCTTGGGACTAGACGGTTGTATTTTATTATATTGTATGGTATACCTGAATTATACAGATTGCCGGTAACGTACATAAGTACTCGTAGGTATTTGTTTGGTATTTGTAGTAAATTGTTAGACTTTTGATTGTTATTACGAGTAAACAGAAGGCGGAACAGAGTGTGAAGACCCACAAACTTCTGTTGAAAAGATAGGATCCTCCGACAAGATGGGTGCTGTCTGGTCCGGGCAACTGCTTGATATTACATTTCGGACTAATCGATTATTCTATGTTCTGATCGCGTGGAAAACTTTGATGTGACGATGGAAGACTTTATAGTGTAGTTCTTATGTGACGACGTAGATATTGCTTCTGCAGAAATTCTGACTCTGGTCTTGCGTAGTGGCATCTTGTTACTCTGTTACTGGGTTTTGGAAGCTAGTTAGGTAGTAGTTTCACGTAAATATAACTCAGGTTTTCAGCCTCATTTGTTTAGACTGAAAGCTAACCCGAACATATTTAAGAAGATCCTTATTTAGTTTTAATCCGGGATTAATTCTCATGGGATAATATTCGACTTTCACGATGCTAAATCAACTCATAAAAGCTAGTTTAGGAATATTATAACTTATATCATGTATGTTTAAAGCGTAGGTTGACTGTTGATACAATTCTTGGAATAACCCTCAGTTGTTGGATTAAATAATAACTTATAATAATATCATGTAACAAATATATTAATGTTTGAAGAGTAGATCGTCTGATGAAACGTCTGTATATTTATTGACAATTCTCGGAATGGATTATCATTGGTACTTATTTGCTGCATATATTGTTGAAGTCACAATATTTATAATTATAAAACAAGAAAAATAAAAACACTTACTACTACTAATTAAAATGATATAATAATAATAATATTCGATGTCTTTATTTTCATGAAAGATGGGTAGGCCTTTAGTATGGGACGTTACTTAAGTCCGACACTCGTGCGCCATTCCATCTTCCTAGTCCATCGTGCTGTGCTGGTGCTGCTACGGAGAGCCTAAAGCGGCGGAAATATAACTACCTCATCGACAGTTATATTTTAAAACTTTTGATGTTGTAACTCTTGGGCCGTGAGGTCCAAGTGCTCATACGCTTTTTAAAGAATCATTCAAACGCCGAGTTGACACTTCGCGTGACTCAAGGGCTAGCTTTTACCTCGGTCAGAGATTAAGCATTGCCATGCGTGCATATCGTGGCAATGCCACCAGTCTCTTGGGCACACTTCCAGTCAACAGTGATTCGTAGAAATTTTTTGACGCTACATTTTAGTACAGAATGAAATAAATTTATTAACTATTGGCGAATCCCAGTCGCATTGCAAAAGTAGCCCACTATTGGATATAGGCCTTTCCAAAGCATCGCTACAGCTACCGATCTCCTGCGTATCGTTTGTAGCCGACTCCTACCACCTTCACCATGTCATCGGTCAGCCTAGTGAAAGGTCTTTCAATGCTGCGTCTTCTGACTGTGAACTTTCGACTATTCGTTCTGCAACCATTGTGCCCCCACTACTACCACTTAAGTTTGATAATTCTTTGGAATATATCGGTTATCCCTATTGTTGAGGTGGGAAATTATCAAATGACTTGTACCGCTATAGGATGGAGTAAGAGGGCGTGCCACACTTTTACTGACTAAAACCCATCTGTGTACCTTCAGTTGGCCTTTGCGTTCCAAGAATACAGCATCTCTTTCAAAAATTCGTAAACCTCTTGGATATCTTCATAGCATACTATAGCATCAGTCTTATAATGTTCCCACTGCTGGGATTCAGGCCTCCTCTCTAGGAGAGGGTATGGGCTGTAATCCACCACGCGGGCCCAGTGCGGATTGGTGGATGTCACGTGTTTTCGATTTTTTATTTCTAGTATATGCCCGTTTCCTCACGCTGTTTTTTTCACCATTTTGAGAGCATTGCTGATGAAATAAATTACACAAAGTAATAATTATGCTTGGCTGGGTGTGAACCTGCGACCTATAAATCGTAAGTCAAAGCTATTACCACTTGGCCACCATTGACTGCTCTCAATCTTTTCATATCTGATTCGAAACTACAAATTGCATTTCGATTGGTTTGCATCCTTAATCATTATAATGATTCATTTAAAAAATGTTGCTCATATATAGTAGTAACCAAGCCTTTCATATAATTATGTATCGGTGTTTCACACATATGCCCCAGTTTGTTTAATCGCTCACAAAATAATTCCGTACGTGATAATATTTGCTTTTAATGTAACCAAACCATTCTGTGTAAACGCTTCACAAACGATGTCGTTTGCGTCAAAGGTGACAGAAGGCGAACTGTACTGGAATTTTCCTACATAATTACACGTAGGGTAGCTTTAATTTTGGAAAGAGAAAATAGGTTCATTATTTAAGAAATGATGGAATATTTTTCAGTATTGCGACAGTTTTTTTTTTGACTCAATTTTAAGTCTTGTAAAAAATATTACATTTTATACTTATATACAGGGTGGACCAGAAAGAATTGCGAATTTAAAAAAATCATAAAAAAAAAACTAAGTACAATTCACATACAAATTTTTATTTCTATAAAAGATAACATCTGGGAAATTCATTTCTTAAAAATAACGTCATCCAGGTGTGCACCATCGCGCTGCAAACATTCTTCGAATCTGAACCTCAAATTGGTAAAAACTCGCTGGCACATTGCACGGGGAATACCTGCCATTTCTTCCTGGATATTGGTCTTCAACTGGTTAATCGTGGCTGGGTTATTGGAGTAGACTCTACTTTTTAGGTATCCCCACAAAAAAAAGTCCAGTGGCGTTAGATCCGGACTTCTAGGAGGCCATGCAATGT
The DNA here is from genome assembly GCA_958295575.1 of Leucania comma. Lineage (NCBI taxonomy): Eukaryota > Metazoa > Arthropoda > Insecta > Lepidoptera > Noctuidae > Leucania > Leucania comma. The sequence goes on from OY282475.1 coordinate 5,205,641, forward strand.
CACCTCGGCGCGATATCAGTTTCCCAGCAAACATCTCGTTTACGACCGCCAAAGAGACATTAGATGTATGGCATGTCGCGCCATCTTGTTGAAACCATGTCGCACGATTATAGGCTTCAAATTGTTGCAGTTGTGGAAAGAAAAAATCCCTTAACATGGCTATGTATCGGTCAGAATTTACAGTGACAGATTGGCCTTGTCGATTTTCGAAGAAGTAGGGTCCGATAATTCCGTGCGCTGACATGGCCGCCCAAACGGTTACTTTCGGCGAATGCAGAGGCTTTTGATGTTTTGCACGTGGGTTCTCTGCAGCCCAGTAACGGCAATTCTGTTTATTCACATGCCCATTTATGTGAAAATGGGCTTCGTCTGAGAACAGAATATTGTTGAAACTCCGAAAGCGTTCTAACATTGTTTCAACAAAAGCTCGTCGTAAAATTGGATCATTCGGCTGTAATTCCTGCACAAGTTGAATTTTGTAGGGGTGCAATTTCAAATCTTTCAACAAAATGCGACGCAAAGATGTTCTGGATACCACAAGTTCGGCTGAACGCTTTCGAGTTGATAGAGCAGGATTACGTTGAACTGAAACTCTAACTTGTTCAATTGTGTCTTCCGTTCTTGTTGACCTTGGGCGTCCCGCAGGCTTCTGTTTGAGAGTCGAACCAGTAGCTTCGAACTTTCTGACCCACGATCGAATCACACTTTCCTTCGGACACTGATTTAGGTCATGTAATCCAAACTCACGCCGAAATAAACGCCGAACAATAGCGCACGAATCGCGATTTTTGTAATAATGTTTAACGCAGAATGCACGTTGCGCTCCGGTGAAGTGATTCATCGCGACTAAATTTCCGAGAACCGAGCTACTTAACCCCACCACCCGCGCAGTCCCCTCACTAAAGCTTCAAACGCAAGAGTGTTTTTAAAATCGTACGCCCTTCTGGCCCACCCTGTATAAATACATCTGGACATAAGAAGTACATTGTATGTTTAATAGGGGTAATTTTCGTTTTGGCCTTTAACCGTTTTATGTGAAAGTAAAATAAATAAATTAGATGCTTTTGGCTTGAATCACAAGCACAGAATTATTATTTAAGTTTTAGTTAACTTGCGCGGACGAAGTCACAGGAAATTACCAGATTGTAAGTAAAAAACCGGGAAAGCGCGAGTCGGACTCGCGCAATAAGGGTTCCGTACAAACTTAATTATGCAAACAGTAAAATTCCCGAATTGAGTTACGATGAAATGATATGATGATGATATTTATTTTGCAAATAGGTTTTCAAAAAAAAAAACTACCCCAAGAATTTTTATTCTCAAGGGAATAAAAATTCCTGGGGTAGTTTTTTTCTAGAGTGTCAAAATACACGTTTTTTTGCGACATAAACGGCAGTATTTTTTTTTTGTGACTCTGAAGTTTGATTTTATCGCAGCTTCAAGAGACCGCAAACCTGATTATATGGTTTTAATTTCAACTCGATACTTTTACGCGTTCCCGAAATAAAGGGTCTTGACAGACAGACAACAAAGTGATCCTGTAAGGGAACCGTTTTTTCTTTTGAGGTGCGGAACCCTAAAAAGTTCGTTGTAGCGTTATCATTCTATTGCATTGTGGCTGTCTGAGGACCCTTTATAAGGGATCTTGTTTAGAGTTTAATAAACGTATAGTGTAATTTCTCTATCTGTTGTATAAGTGTTACAGTTTATACTGTGATTTCGAGAAATCGCATTTGCTATTTTGCTGCGGCCATGAGGTACACCACTTACCTAAACTTTTTTTTTCTTTTTTTGTTTTTTATTGTTTTTTTTTTTGTGTTACCTAATTATTGTGTTTATGTCTTATGCTGTACAGAATAAATTCTTTTTCTTTCTTCTTTTTTTCTTTCTATTTACTTGCAGACTGGCAAGACTTTATCATAATCATACTTTTTAAGGTTTATGCAAATGTACTCGTAGTATTTGAATTTGATAGATAAAAGAAATGGATTGTTTTGATAAGTCAAATGAAGAAATCCAATAATTTAACCTACCATTAAGTAATTCTGCAATATTCCACAACTTCCATACAACGCTATGTAGTCCCAAACTAAGAAGAGTTTGTTTTATAAATTAGATAACTGATAACATTTATACATTACTCCCAGACACAGAACAAATGATCGTGCTCATCACACAAACATTTTTCTACGACCTGAGGCATAGTAGTCAGGGCCACTAACCACTAACCCAACAGTTCAATATTTTTTTTTTTATTATATCGTCAAAAAAAAAAACTGCAATCATTTGAATTCAAAAAATGTAAGTCGAAAAAATGTCCCTAAGTATGGCTTACCAAGAAAAAATGGCACGAAGCCCTATTTTAAAACTTGGGTTCGAAACCTCACTTAGTAAAATAGCAATGCTCTTTCCTTTCACTATTATTATGATAAACTAAGAATTTCGAATCTCTTCTTTATACATTCAATAGAAGCTCCATTTTATGCTAAAAATAGGCTTCCTCGATGACGAAGGTCACAATACTGTCAGCATATTGTAGGCGTACAACAGAATTCCTTTACTCTATGATGGTAACCTATATAGAAATCCATATGTTTTGTCTATTCTTCTGTTTATCTTTTCTTTTTTATTTTAATTGATTTTCTTTATTTAACTGTAATAATCAAAACTTAATAGGTATATATACAAATTAAAAATAATAATATGTACAAACAGGTAGAAAAAGAACTTATTGGGCATCAAAAAATTCATCCACATCGATATCAATGGGAAAAGTGTCCAGAACGCTGGCAGCATTGCCACGTTGAATTGATTCGTTGACTGAAGAAAAGTCCAGCCCTCTGATCACGCGAAAAGTTAACCGGCTGTTTTATGATGTCACGAACAACTCGATGAGCGCTCGGACCCCATAGCCCTAGTGTTTCAACCCCTAACGGCTCAAACAAGTAAATTATATTTTCCCCATTTGAGGTTTTCTGCACTTGCAGCAGCCGCCCCAGCACAGCCTGCCGTACTCAGATGATGGGATGGCGCAAGGGTGTCGACACAAGTTGCATCCCACACCAAAGGCCTACCCAATTTCCATGGCATAATGGTCATCCCGTCTGGCCTCTTTCCATCGTCACGTGTCAAGCCGTTAGGTTCTAAAACAGCTGGCATCCCGGCGATGACGAGAGCTCGGCGGATGATGTCATTAATGATGATTCATGATGTCTTTTTAATTGATATAAACTTGTGCTTGACTATGATGGTAAGCAGTGATGCAATAGTTGAAAGTGAGGCGCACTAGTTTATTAAGAGCCTATTCACTCTAGCCTTGAAGATACCCAAATTATAATTGGATGGGAAGGACAATACTTAAACACGTGATGGTAGTCATGATAACAAACAACTTTTACTATGGGACTAACACTGAAATCGCCATAATTGTTGTAATTTTTATTTTATTTGATAAGATAGAAGACAATGGACTTCACAACCCAGGGAATCCTGGTGTGGAGTCCAGAGATAGGACGCAGGGGAATATAACTGAAGGACAAAAGTGTAATTTTAGTCAGTAAAAGTCTGACACGCCCTCCCGCTTCGACCAGAGCGGGAGAAGTCATTGAATGATTTTCACCCTGAAAAAAAAAGTGTGAAGTCCACAGATCTGTTAAATGCTATATAATTACCTTTTTGAACAATAAATATATTTGTGTTTGTATACGTTATCGGCAATCTGTTTTTTTTAATGGTAGGTAAAAACATCCAATGACAAATCCCGCCCTTGGGCGGGGCGGAAGATAGTGTCAGACTCTTACTGACTAAAAACCTACCTCGTTCTTTCTTTGCCTATCATACCGGGGTCGAGCCTTCTTTTCAGAAGTCGACCCCTGACCTCAGTAGGCTTCGACCCTGCACAATTTGTGTAATTCAGGTATTCTATAAAATACCGAATGCACAGCCGGTAATGTGTGTAAAAGACGAAAGCAGGGAATGAGGTGACATAATTTTAGGGCACGCCGACATGGACACCACCTGAAAATAAAAGCCTTACTTTCTTCTGTGGTGGTTTGGTGGTTGGGTGTGGTATCCCTTACCAATAAAGTACTATGACTACTATGACTATGACTATTGTATAGAATACCGGATTATATAAACTGCCGGTAACTTAAATGTAACATGATAACTTTTAATAAAATAATCGGTGAATGTAACACTGTACCAAAAATTGTAGAGTGCTCCCACTAACACGTGTCACCGGCAATACAGTATCGATACCGTTCTTCCGAGCCTTTGTTTTTAAATCGATTCAGTGCCGTAACATATTCGATACAAAATGCAGTGGGATCGCAAAACGTGTCGAGGGAAATCGTGAACGAAATGCGAAAATGTTGGTAGCTGTTGCTTTCAGTAGTATCGTTTATACATCTATACACTGTTAACTTTTTGTCATTTTAATCCCGCGGAGGGTCGATGCGGTACATGAAACACTATCGATTTGCAAAGGTAAAAAAAAAGTACGAAATTAATTTCTTTAAGTAAACGTCAGCTGGGCGAGGCCAATAAACAAAGTTATTGACTCGTTTACTTAAAGAAATTAATTTCGTAAATGAGTATATTAAAAAAATACTATATTTTTTAATTTTATCTTTACAAATCGATAGTGTTTCATGTAGTGAATTGACCCTCCACGGGATTAAAACGACCAAAATTTAACGGTGTATATATATTATATATTTAAAAGCGAAATACCACTCACTGATTAACCACGAAATCTCAGAAATTATAACACCTACAGACTTAAAATTTGGCTGGTAGGTTCCTTATAGGGTGTAGACGTCTGCTAACGATTTTACGAAACTCAACCCCCAAGGGGGTAAACCGAAACTCGGGAGAGCCACTGGCAGGAGCTAGTGTTGTAGGTATATAATCAGCCTTATAATGTTACCACAACTGGGACTGAGATCTCTTTAGGTGAAAAACTTGGCTCGTAATTCATCATGAGGACCTAGCTAGGGTCGCTGGTGATTTATTAAAAATATACTCTTTTTCTCAGGTATCAAGGTCCATAATGTGTCAGTATTGTGGTGGGTGGAGGCGTAATCAAACAGCTTCTATGCTTATTAAACTTTTATATTGTTATTAGAAGCTCGCTTATTATTATAAAAATATTAAATTCATATGATTCCTATTTTTGTCTGACAGTCTATAACAAATACTCTCTGTGAATCCTAACTTCTTTTTTAAACTTAAAACTTCAAAGTTTACATTACGTGCCAGTTTACACATTATATGACCAGCTTGGTCGTCACAATATTGACGGCAATTATACTTAAATAACTGTGTGTAACAGGTACACACAAACTATCTGAAAATCAGAATGGTTTATCAAGGTTCATGTAATACATGCAGCTTGATAAACCTATCCATTGTAGGCCCATCCAACTTTTGTGCAAATACCTTCAGGTTGCCGTTGGTGCGAGGCAACTAGTCTTGTTAAAGAGGCAATTTTTTCCGCATTATCGCTAAGTATTTGTTAGTCTTCGAATCAACACAAACGTATAAAGCAAGGCTGGTGGAGAGACAACATGGCCGCTGCACAAAACAATAATCATCACTAAAAAGAAAGCATTTATTTACTTAAACTTCATGTACAGTAGTGTAAGCATAAGTGGACTTAATGCAACAAAGCATTCTCTACCAGTCAACCATTGGGTTATAAAAACCAGGCAAGTGCGAGTCGGATTCGCGAACTGAGGGTTCCATGCACACTTATCTATGAAAACAGTTCCAATACCCGAATTGAATTACAAACATTTTTCCGATATGTAAAAAAACTTTTTTTTTGTGACACTACAAAACAGTTTTCAAGGCCCTATAAGTGATCGATTTTTTTCTTTTTGAGGCGCGGATCCTTAAAAAATCCACACTAGTTGGAATATGTAGTTACACGTCGCTATGTCCCACGTCTTAGAATTTGTTCTAGCATATAGGTTCCCTCACGAAGGTTTTCTTTTACCGTTTTGATAAAATAAATTAGGTACACCAAGTCTAGCAGCAGCTTGGGTCTCAACCCCTGATTTACAATGGATGCGAGATGCAAAGGACCCTTCGTTGTAGCAAAACTTAAAGAAGGCTTTCCTTTCGGAAGCTGACCCATGACCCCAGCAGGCTTCGACCCTGCCTGCCTGCAGCTAGCAGGCTGGGCCTCTACGGTTTGCTGACAGCTCCTCGAGGCGCGCGGGAACAGTACGCGCCGTCGACGACTTGGGCTCGGTCCGATCGGTTACCGGATGATCGGACAGCGTGCTACCCATAGCACGCCGTCCGCAAGCCCGCGCCTACGGTGGCCGGAAATCGGGATCGGAATCCCGGCGGCGGCTGGGGCGAGCGCCCCGTTGCGTCTGCCTGATGCGGTCGGCCTCCTCCTTTGCTAGCATTACTGCTTCGCAGAAGGAGGCGACTGCCTGCCCCTCCTCACTCCGGACCATGGCCTGAACTAAGGCCCGGCGAGAGAGATCGCTGCCACCGAATCTTCAAGAAGGCTTACGCCCAGAACTGCAATGAACGTCTTTTTGTATGATGTTGCCTGGTCAGGAGTATTAATTTCTTCATTTGTCACCATTACGCAAAAACGCTGTATAAGAGGGCCTTTTCTGATTTTTTTCTGTATCGTTTATTGATAACGTGAGCTTGTTGTTTCATCCAACGAAATCCAATGCAGTTTTTGACAAAAAAAAAGAAGAGAGTTAACGCTTGAACGCTCTATTGGTATTCGGTAATTCTTTACTCACTTGAATATTTCACAAAACTTTTTCCAGGAAATACCCACGTGTTTTTTTTTAACCTTCAGGGTTTTTGAAAATAATTTTCGTCATTCAGAATTCCGACTAAATGTGCAAGGTCTAACATATTTCTTTACGTTAAAAATGTATGATTACATTATAAAGAGTAAAGTTTCACTCAAAATAACTGATTTTGGATTAGTTTTATACAAAATTAGGTTTAGATTCCCAGGATATCTATATTTCCAGAATATCGAGGTAGAGAAAGATGTGTAATAAATTGTGATGTAAGAACGGAGGTATGGAATTGTATCTCGGGTACTCTTAATGACAAAAATATGTAGGCCCACCTACCTTAATATTTAAAGATAATTTTCACTGTGGGAATAAGCGGTTTTCAAACGCATTGCGACATTGGTGACCTGAAAGATACGGTGTCGCATTTGCTAATGCTATCCCTTCTTCTTTTCCTTAAAATTGGGACCTTTTGCCACGTATAAAATAGGTATTAAAGTCACCCCTCGAAGGCCTATTGTATATACGTTTGTACAACTTGAATGACCTTGAAAAACACACAAATGTACGAAATTCATTTGGCCGATAATTTTTGGTTTCTTTATCTTTATTTTCCTGGAAAAAAACCAGAAAAAGTTTTTTTAATTTTTAATGTGATTTTCTAAAAAGGGGACAATTACGTAATAATCATACCTCCTGGCGTCCGAGTTTACAATATTCGTCATCATCATCATTATCATCATCATTCACAACCTTGTATAACCCACAAATGACTATAATTCTCCTACCTCTTGTGCCATGTAACCCTAGTCCGAGCGAGTCAATCAATTTTGTGCTATTGGCCGCTGCGCTACGTACCACGAATTAAATTGCTGCCCGGAAAAAAATATATTTATAGCCTATAGGTCCCAGATCTAGGTGTAATGTTTATGTGAGTCTAAATGTTTATCAATTCACCTCTTCTTCTTCCTGCCCTAATCCCATATTTCTTGGGTTCGGCACAGTACGTTTTTCTCTTTCATTCTGTCCTGTCATTCGTCACACTATCACTAACTCCCTTTTCTTTCATATCACTTCTCACCCAATCCATTCATCTTTACTTTGGTCTCCCTCTACTTGTCCATTTCTCTACTTACGACCATACCAAGACAAGCGATTTCCTTTCAAATGACGCACTAATGATAGCAAAATTACTAGTGTCAATCCTATGACAACGTTTTTATTAAACAATCATAAAAAGAAACGATATACGAGTATATAACATTATATACTTGAATATTTCATGAACAAAAATAAAAATAGACTAAGATCAGAAATCGATTTCTTCGACACGTGCTGACAAAGTCGAGGACAGATTGATTGCTTCCCCAAATTGTTGTAAGCGCCATACAGTTCAGGGGGCGGGTATAACAACCTGGTTTATGTGACAATACTACATTGGAAGCATCGTAAATTCACATTATGTTCGCTGTCGAGTTATGGCATTCAGTTTATTTATGAGTTTCACTAGGTAAAGTATGTCTTCGTCTTAACTTTTGGTATGAAGATATATAGAATTTTTTATGGTAGTGAGTAGCTATATGATTTATTATTATGTGAATGTACTTAATTTAATACTAAACCCAAATATTTATTCATCATCATCATCTGGCTGGGACATAGGCCTCCTCTCTAAGAAAGGGAATGGGCCGTAATCCACCACGCGGGCCCAGTGCGGGTTGGTGGATGTCACATGTATTCCAATTTTTGGTTCTAGGACATGCCGGTTTCCTCACGATGTTTTCCTTCACCGTTTATAGAGCAGTGCTGATGAAATAAATTACATAATGTAATGCGCCTGGCCGGGCTTGAACCCGCGACCTACAACTCGTAAGTCGGGGCCGTTACCACTCGACCACCACTGCTCAATACTCATTATGTTGTCAATAATAATTAAACTTAGTACTGTAGTAACCCAAACTAATCCATACTTTTACATTATAAATGCGAAAGTATATATAACGCTATCTACGAGTATCATATTAAAGCACCTACTTGGACTAAATCCGTATATTGTCACTATTTATTTAAAATGATTAAGAGTTGTTGCAACTTTGAGCTACTTTACACTGAGAGCAACAATTTTGTCACTATCTGTAGAAGCTTATAATTAGCAGTTTAGTTATTTATTAGTGTAGTTATAATGTTATTAGTCTGTAAGCTTTCCTGACATGTAAAAATAAAATAAATAAATATTATTATGACGGAAGATTTTATGTAAGTGTGCGTGTATTTTAGTCCTACACACTTCAACGGCTGAACGAATTTGAATGATAGGCACATGGTTGACTTGGAATAGCACATTACTTTTGACTTCAGAACAAATTTTAAGAGAAATAATTGAATCTTAGAGAAGGACATAGGATAATGTTATCTCGGGAATACGAACTTTGCAAGTCAAAGGCGGAACCACTAGCAAAAGCTAGTAACAGAATAATACAAGCCTTTGTAGGGCAAAGGCCTCTTGTTATACAGAGAAAAAATGAGCTTTAGTCACGACGCTTTCTCAAGGCTGGTCGGTGATTCCGCTGTAGAATTTAGTACTAGCGTAGTAGTAGAAAATAGGCTCATACTGTTGTTTACAATCCCGCATTGCGAAGTAAATTTTTGCTGAAAAAGTAACAGAATTCAAAGCGTTAACACACTTAACGTATCGTGGCAATCAGTTGTCTGTTAGGCTCCAAACACACTGGTATACTGTATCTCACTAACCGCTCGACCGTGGCTGTTTTAGAACTCAGCTACGGCACGTCCGTTTTAGGAAATATACATAATATATATTGGCCTTTTTGGGCTATTTCCGCGGAGCTGTGACCGTGCTTCTAACTAATATTGGATATAGTACTCTTGTAAAACGTCACGTATCTCCGGTAACACTTTTTTATACATTTTTGAGGTGCGAAATCATTAAAAAACTTCTCCCACTCTGGGTGGAGTGAAAAGGATTTTTAGTGACTAATACCAACCTATGTCCAGCTGCCAGTTGCAATTCAGGGGTATCTCAATCGAATAAGCCCGCAGAATATCTTTGGTAACCCTGGTATTGCAAATGTTTAGTGGTAATAATGACCACTGTTCAGTTCAAAACCAGCGTCAGGCAACTGCTACACACTTAAACTGGACTTATTTTGCGATGCTGTGACACATATAAATAAAGTTGTTGCTTTTTTTTTAAATTTAAGTTTCTACATATTTGTTCCTATAATATGTGTATCTGATTCAATTTAGCTGAAGAGCCGATTCACTCTGGCTTTGGAAACACCTATGTTATAATCCTCGTCAATTCAAATCAGACGAGAAAAACTCTGCAGCAGGCTGTACGACGGTTATCAGCGGGCCTAAAAACGTCACATGAGCGATTCATCTGAGCAAATCATATTCCGAATTCCTAGCTGATCATAAGCATTTCTTCTAATGTTCGTAAAATCGTTGCACAAATTAGTGGAATCATACTCAATTCACTGCATATCAGAATCATATTCCTTGTAAATATTGCCGTATAAAAAAATATGATTCATATTATGATTCTGGTTTTGGCCTTTTTAGCCCCCCTGATAATTTGTCACATAATTTTAGTACAAACAGAAGTAAATTTCCCCAAATATTTTAACTACTTTTATAAAGCAGTTTCTGTAGAAATCGTGTTCATATGCATGTGCTCTATAAAGGATATAGAGCAGTGGTGGCCAAGTGGTAACGGCCCCGACTTACGAGTCGAGCCTGGCTGGGTTTGAACCCGCGACTTATTGTGAAACTACGTACAAATCAGCATCGTCTTGACAAATATTATCATCATAAATATAAAAGGAGAAACTGTACAAGTCGTGGTTCAAACCCGGCCAGGCGCATTACTTTGTGTAATTTATTTCATCACCACTGCTCTCAAAACGGTGAAGGAAAACATCGTGAGGAAACCGGCATGTCCTAGAACCAAAAATTCGAAGACACGTGACATTCACTAACCCGCAGCGGGCCTGCGTAGTGCATTACGGCCCATTCTTTCTCTTAGAGAGGAGGGCTGTGTCCCAGCAGTGAGAACAATAAAAGGCGGTGATGATGATGATGATGCTCTATAAAAAACACAAATGCATGCTAATACCATGTTTCTGTTAAAAGATGGTGGATTTTTTTATTTGATATATAATAGTATATATAATAGTGCTTGACATACGCACGAAACGTTTTGGGAACACATTCATTAAGGTTTAGAATTCCCTGCCGGAGGCTACAACCTGAGGGTCTTAAGTTACTTCTTGGCTAACATGCTCCATCGTCGTCGACCATATCATCGCTTACTATCAGGTGAGATAGTGGTCAAACACGAACCTATAATACGTAAACGTGTACTATTTGTACGTATATGGTTACTAACAGTAAATTTACAAATATTACTTCCAGTGGCGTAGCTAATCCCACAGGCACCCCGTATCAAAAGTCCTACTGGGGCCCCGTATAAACAATAATAATAATAATTTATTTCAAAGACAACACGGGTCCAATGGTTAGTAAACAAAACTTATCAACTAAAAGGGTTAGTAACAAATAAAAAACTTAACCTATTGCCGCACCAGCAATCGCAACCAGTGATTGATCACTGGCGCATCATGCTTCTCGGCAAAAATCCGAAGAATGCCATTGGAGCTCGCCCTAGATCTGCTTAGCAACGAGGCAGCCTTCCTCCTCATAACGGCGTTGAAATCATCCACACGCGCTAAAGCAAACATGCCCGATGCACTGCAGTATCTAGGCAGCCCCAACAGCACCCTGAACCCATTGTTATACTGGACCCGCAGGGCGTCTAGAGCCTTCCGCGTATAATTAACCCACAGACCGCCCGTGTAGAACGACTGGCAAAAAGCTTTGAATAAAGTAATTTTGACCTCATTACTACAACGAGCAAACCTGTGAGCCAACAATGTTTTACAAATATTTGGTTGACCCTTCGAGACGATTGTGGATAACATGTTGCGAATTTTTGCCCACGTCGGGGCCCCTGTAGCGCGGGGGCCCCGTATCATTGATACAGCGGTAGCTACGCCTCTGATTACTTCTTTCATTATCTTTCTTGGTTCTATATCCTTAAAAAATTAACCGTCGGTCAGACTTAATGGATATAGCCGGGTGTTAGAAAAGTTGACTAGAGTAAATCAAAAACTGCAAAAAATTAGGTCGCGTCTCATTTTCGCCGACTTTTCATAAGTTAAATGTTCAAGTGGAACGGCTACAGTTTTAGCCAGTAAGCAAAGCATTTATTAGTAAATTTATTTTTGTAAGTTCTTTAATTTTGGGTGATTAAGTAAATGGAAAGTTTGTGTTCCTAATTTAGAGAAATATTTTATACTAAAAAGGTCTTAATGCGACGGGCACACGTTTAATTTTGCTTTAGCAGTGTGCCATTTTGGCAGATGTGACACATATTTTCCCCTTTAGAATGATTGTAAGCTAGTCTGCTACCACAAATAAATTGTTTATTTTCTTTGGAATATTGATATTCTTAATTCAGTATTTCTTCGTTCATATTGTGGTGTGTGGAGACTATTTACAGCATTCGTTTCAAAGCTCATACTTGTCTTGTACCAAGGAGGCTGATCTTTTCAAAAGTTATGTATTTTATTGTAATATGCAAAATTGACGACGGAAAGCAGCGCTTAACAAACAGCACTGTTCAAGTTAATGTTGGTCAAAATAATTCAATTTATTGTGATAATATCCAAAAATACATCTTTCAATATCAGGCTTAATAAAAAAAGTCATGGCCCATAAAAAGATACCTTGCAGACTAATAATAAATTACATATAAAAAAACTTTTTTAAAAACAAGCTTTCAATTAAATGGGCTAAAAAGAAGAAAATAAACTTTTCCTTTATAACTTTTACTATCAATTTATAACGGCATTACACAATTTATATGATACAAAAGCTTGTCGCGAGATTTTTAAAATATTAAAGTCAATAGATGAAGTTATTTAACTTATTTAATTAATGAAGTTATTTAGCTGTGTATTTACACAGTTAAATCTCGCGACAAGCTTTTATATCATATAAATTGTGTAATGCCGTTATAAATTGATAGTAAAAGTTATAAAGGAAAAGTTTATTTTCTTCTTTTTAGCCCATTTAATTGAAAGCTTGTTTTTAAAAAAGTTTTTTTATATGTAATTTATTTTTTACTTTTTAGTTATACCTTATTTAAATCACATTTGTATTCTCAGCAAATCCTTTCATTTCTTACCCATATTATAGGAAAGCATAAGAAACTTAGTCTGCTAACTTGAGAAGTCTGCCAGGTTTGTTTTTTATTTAATTTTTTACGGTAGGTAAAATCATCTAATGACATCCCCCGCCCTTGGGCTTGGTTCGGTCTGTTACCGGACGGACAGCGAGCTACCCATTGCCCGCCGTCCGCAAGCCCACGTCTACATTGGCAGGAAATCGGGATCGGAATTACGGCGGTAGCTGCGGCGTGAGCGCCGTTGCCTGATGCGGTCGGCCTCCTCCTTTGCTTTTTTTTTTTTTTTTTTGGGTAGGTAAAATCATCCAATGACGAATCCCGCCCTTGGGTGGGGCGGGAAACAGTGTCAGACTTTTACTGACTAAAAACCTACCTTTCCATTCCTTGCCTTTATCCTGGGGCCTTTGGTGACAGTCTCACATAACCTTTGGCCCCAGTAGGCTTCGGCCCTGCTGGACCCCTACAGTTTGCTGACAACTCCTTGAGGCGCGCGGGAACGGTGCGCGCCGTAGACGGCCTGAGCTCGGACCGGTCTGTTACCGGACGGACGGACAGCGAGCTACCCATTGCCCACCGTCCGCGAGCCCGCGCCTACGGTGGCCGGAAATTGGGATCGGAAACCCGGCGGCGGCGGCGGCGTGTGCGCCTTTGCCTAATGCGGTCGGCCTCCTCCTTTACTAGCATTACTGCTTCGCAGAAGGAGGCGACCGCCTGCCACTCCTCCTCGCTCCGGAGCATGGCTTGAACCAAGCCCCGGCGCGAGAGATCGCCGCCGATCGCCCCCACGAGGACACGGCGATGCTCTTCCCAAGCGGGGCACACCTCGACTGTGTGCTCCACCGTGTCCACCGGGCGGTCCGCACAGTGGCGACACCCAGGCGTCGTCTCCGCACGAATCTTGTACAGGTACGGACCGAACTTGCCGTGTTCGGTCAGCACCTGCGCCAAACGGAAGGTGACGACGTCGTGGGGCCTTTCCAGCCACGCCTCAAAGAGGGGCCTTACCGCCTCGATCGTGGCGTGCCCAGCACGAGGTTGCGACAGTCGCTCTCGCCATTTCACCATGAGATCCCGCCGGAGCTCTGTCCGCCATGCCGCGACTTGTCGCGGCAGCGGAGTTTCGCCCCGACGTTGCATCTCCACGCGTAAATCATGCATGTGTGCAAGGACTGTTGCCTCCAAATCCCACGGTGGTAGGCCAGCAAGGAGGCTCGCCGCTTCACAGGACACCGTACGGTATCCGCGGATCATCCGGATGGCCATGACCCTCTGGCAGGCGGTTAGCCGGGCCGCCACTCGCTTCCGTAGCGATGGCGCCCACACCGGCGCACCGTAAAGGGCCATGGACCGAACGATGCCTGCGTAGAGCCTCCGGCAGGAGGCGTCTGGACCCCCTAGGTTCGGCAGGAGCCGCTTGAGCGCAGCCCCAGTCGCATTCAACCTGGGAGCCAGACGTCGGAAGTGCTCCTAGAAGTTCCACCGGCTGTCGAGGACGAGTCCCAGGTACTTCATCGTCGACCCGACGCCGATGTGAACTCCTCCTACCGTTAATTGGGAGCCCGGAGGTGGCGCGCTCCGAGGGCCGTGAAAACACATGGCCTCGGACTTGTGCAATGCCACCTCGAGTCCCAACTGCTGTATCCTCTCCACGACTGTCGCAACCCCGCGCGTCGCTAGTTCGACCGCCGCCTGGTACGACCGTCCCCGCGCCAGGACCAGCGTGTCGTCTGCGTAACAGACCACGCTGACCCCGTCGGAGAGGTCGGCGCGCAGCACGTAGTCGTACCCGATGTTCCACAAGGGCGGTCCTAGTACCGATCCCTGCGGAACACCGCACGACATCTCTCGCCGTTTCAACTCCCCCTGATGACCGGGGTAGATGATGAACCTGTCCGACAGGTAGGCCTCGATCACCCGACAGAGGTAGTCGGGCACCCGGTGGTACCGGAGTGCCCTACCAATGCAACTCCAGGGCAGGGAGTTGAAGGCGTTGGCGATGTCCAGAGACACCGCCAAGACACACCTGCCCCGGGACACCGCATCCCCCGTCGTGAGGGCTCGCACGCGCATGATGGCGTCCACAGTGGAGCGCCTCCTGCGAAATCCGAACTGGCCGTCCGCAAGATCCGGCCCCTTCCGTGCCAGATGCACGACGAGGCGGTCTGCAATTACTCTTTCAAAGAGCTTGCCCACCTCGTCGAGCAGCACAATGGGCCGATACGCGGACGGAGAGTCCGCGGGGCGCCCCGGCTTCGCGATAAGGACCAGTTTCCCCGTCTTCCAGCGAAGCGGGAACTGGCCCCTCTCCATGCATGCTCTGAAGAGCCCTCTCAGTCGAGACCCGAGTTCCTCCATGGCCAGGACCCAGGCTTTTCCAGGCAAGCCATCGGGTCCTGGGGCGGTGTTCTTGGCACTCAGCCTTCGCACCGCCACTCTCATCTCCACCTCGGTCACCTCTGGAGCATTGTTGCCGTCGTTGCCGTCGTGGTCCGCATCGGACACCGCTGCTGGTGGCGGAGCCATAGGCGGGGGAGTATGCTCCCCTCGCGTAGGGAACAGAGCGCTCACCACACCCTCCACGAGCTGGGGCCGGAGACTCTGAGTCAGCGGGGGAGCCCATGGGCGGAGTTTCTCCATCACCATTTTGTATGGGCGTCCCCACGGATCGACGTTCAGAGACTCCAGCCACACGTTGCGGGCCTCGAGTTTGGCCCGCTTTATCTCCGCTCGGAGGGTGCGCTTTGCCGCTCTGTATCCCTCATACAGCTCCGCCTCCATGGCCTCCGCACCCGGTGGACGGGTGCGGCGCCTGCGGTGTCTAGTATACCGGCGTCGCGCAGCATTGCACGCATCGCGCAGTGCCGCAATCTCTGGCGACCACCAGTGTACTTGGCGCCGGGCACGTCCTGGCCGGACTCGGGGCATGGCCGCGTCGCAGATTTGCGACATGGCCACCTGGAACCAGTCCGCCTCGACGTCGATGTCGACAGGCCTGTCCGGTGCTTGCACCCAGGCCTGTACTATCGCAGCTTCCTGGAGCAGGTCCCTGTCCAGCTGCCTCAGCGCCCAACGCGGACCACACGGGGTCTGTCGGACCGGCACGGTCGAGGTCTGGGCGGAGACGTCAAACCGGATGTACCGGTGGTCGGAGAACGTCTCCACCTCCTCTATGACGCGCCAGTCGACGACGCGCGGTGCCAGTGCAGGGCTGGCGAACGTAACGTCCACCACCGACTCGCCCTGCATCCGCACACACGTGGGGACAGAACCCCGGTTTTGTACGACTAGGCCCTGTCCTAGGGCCCATTCCTCCACCCGTTGACCTCGCTGGTTCGTGAACCGGGAACCCCAAGCCTCGTTCCAGGCATTGAAGTCCCCGCAAACGACCACGGGGAGGCTGGAGTCAAACCCAGCAACGACGGCATCCAGCTCCAAAAGGGAGTTATCTAGCTCGGCGAGAGATCTGTTCGGGGACAGGTAGACGCCTACCACCACTATGTCCCCGAACCGTGCTGCCACGCAACCCCGGCCTTTCTTGACGGCCTCGAGTGCCGGGGTACCGGCGGCGGCCGACGAAATAAGTGTCACCGAGCCGGTCAGGTCCTGAACCCAGTCGGCTCTGGGCAGGACAAAGTGCGGCTCGGAGACAACGGCGATGTTGATCGACCACTGCGCCATGCTCTGGAGCAACAGATCCTGAGCGGGGGCGCAGTGGTTGATATTCGCCTGGAGGAGACGTAATGGAGCCGTTATTGGCAGTCCATTACAGTCTCCTCCCGGGCCCTCCGTGAGGGTCCTGCCGCGGTGGTAGCGGCGGCGGCGTCTGCGGAGGCGATGGCGGCGGCAGCCGCCTCCTCCTTTGCTAGCATTACTGCTTCGCAGAAGAAGGCGACCACCTGAGAAGTCTACCAGGTTGAATTTATGAAACCAAAATGATGGTGGTGGATCGTAAGACTAACAATCAACCTAACTTACATGAAATAGCCAATTGCGAAGTTGTCCATACCTGGGATCCACAATCACAAATACTGGGAAATGCGGAGAAGACTCAAGCACCGTAAAAAGATTGACGCTCTTGAAATGTGACGCTGGAGGCGTCTACTGAGGATAAAACAGACTGCTCAACGCACTAATGTTTCCATTCTTAAAGAGCTTTGCATCAAAACAAAAACTTACGTCGATTGTGCAACAGCGAATTTTTAAGATATTTTGATATATCATACGCAATGAAAGCTCTTTGGAACGTTTAGTGGAATAGGGAAGAGTAGAGGGCCAACGTTCTTGCGGCCAATCACCTACCAGATGGACAGACCTCACTAAATCATCATCATCATCATCTCATCTTCGAAGTGTTTCCTCATTGAATGTACACGAAGTGCCATTAATAGAGAGAGATGGAGAAGTCTCGCAAAAGCCGCAACCAATCTACCAGACGATCCAAGACCATTACCTCTCCACCAAGAGTATAACTGAGAAAAAAGAGAATATTGGATTTAGAGTAATGTCACTTTATTTTTCAAGGTACTCTCTGCAAGCCCTTTCAATTGGTACCTATTTTATAGGAGTGTTTTAAAACTACTTATGTAAATTTGTACGAAACCCTCCGTGCGCGAGTCCAAGTCGCTTATGACCGGTTAGAACATATTTTATTCGATCCAAAACGCAATGGGATTGTGTCGTTTTATTGCAGAACTCCTATGGCCACCTTCCAGCTCCATCATCAGATCCCGACTGCCATATTGATCAAAGTACAAATCAAAGTACTCGTCATTACAAATCTAACGAGACCAAAGACGAGAGGGTTGTGTCGTTTCATTGCGCAGTTCTTGTAGCCACCTTCCAGCTCCATCATCCAAGTACTCATCAATATAAATCAAATGAGCCCGAACTCGATGGGATTGTGTCGATTTCTTACGAAGTTCCTACCTTCCAGCTCCATCATCAGAGCCTGGTTACCATATAGGATCCAAGCACTCGTCAATACAAATTAAATGAGCCCAAATTTGATGGGGTTGTGTCGTTTAACTGCGGAGTTCCAATGACCACGATCCAGCTACATCATCATACCCTGCTTAGCATATAAGATCTAAGTACTCGTCATTAAAAATCAAATGAGCCTAAAGTCGATGGGGTTATATCGTTTAATTGCGGAGTTCCTATGGTAACCTGCCAGCTCCATCATTAGACCCTGGCTACCATATAGGATCTAAATACTCGTCATTACAAATCGAATGAGCCTAAAGTCGATGGGGTTATATCGTTTAGTTGCGGAGTTCCTATGGTAACCTTCCAGCTCCATCATTAGAACCTGGTTACCATATAGGATCCAAGCAGTCGTCAATACAAATCAAACGAGCCCAAATTCAATGGGGTTGTGTCGTTTAACTGCGGAGTTCCTATAAACACGTTCCAGCTCCATCATCAGACCTTGGCTACCTTAAATGATCAAAGTACTCGTCAATACTAATCAAACGAGCTCAAACTCGATAGGGTCCTGTCGTTTAACTTCGGAGTTCCTATGACCACCTTACGGCTCCATCATCAGACTTTAGCTACTATATGGAATGAAAGTACTCGTCAATACAAAGTAAACGAGCCCAAATTCGATGGGGTTGTGTCGTTTAAGTGCAGAGTTCCTGTGACCACCTTCCAGCTCCATCATCAGACCTTGGTTACCATATAGGATGAAAGTACTCGTCAATATGAATCAAACGAGCCCAAATTTGATGGGGTTGGGTCGTTAAACTACGGAGTTCCTATGACCACCGTCCGACTCCATCATCAGACCCTGGCTACCATACATGATCAAAGTACTCGTCAATACTAATCAAACGAGCTCAAACTCGATAGGGTCCTGTCGTTTAACTTCGGAGTTCCTATGACCACCTTTCGGCTCCATCATCAGACTTTGGCTACTATATGGAATGAAAGTACTCGTCAATACAAAGTAAACGAGCCCAAATTCGATGGGGTTGTGTCGTTTAAGTGCGGAGTTCCTGTGACCACCTTCCAGCTCCATCATCAGACCTTGGTTACCATATAGGATGAAAGTACTCGTCAATATGAATAAAACGAGCCCAAATTCGATGGGGTTGTATCGTTTAACTGCGGAGTTCCTATGATCACCTTCCGGCTCCATAATCAGACCCTGGCTATCATACAGGATCAAAGTACTCATCAATACTAATCAAGCGAGCCTAAACTCGATGGGGTTGTATAGTTTTATTGCTGAGTTCCTATGGCTACCTTCCAGCTCCATCATCAGATCAGCTCCATGTTATCATAATGTTGCATTGTCACCCGATTTACACATGTATGTAAAATTTTAGCTCAATCGGTTGAAGATTTCTGCTTCAAAATTGAGTTGCAAGATTTGAGCCGAACATACATAGTTACATACAGTGCAAGCTAATAGAAAGCTTGTAAAAATAAAGTAAATACAACAACATTATGTGCGAAAATAAGACTTAGAGGTATGTTGCACTTTACAATGCACTAATATCTTCGTGCTTATACAGCACGATGCGCGTGTTCTTTCAAAACCAGAGGCAGAAAACTGGTCTAGCACAACGAACCCCTCAAAATGCTTGTTACCATGTGATTCCAGCAGCTGTACCCTCAGCGCGTTGTCTATCTTTTGGCTCATGTACTATACAGTAACTTTCATACATGTGGTTTGTTGCAGGCGGAAGACGTACTGGAGTGTTCGGCTGAGCGGCACGTGGTCTCAAACTAGGAGTAATAGAAACTTTGCCGCAGTGAATCCTGTAATCCAAGTACCTGCTGGGCGCGTATGTACATATTACGTAAGTATTTCAGTTTATGAAAAAAAGTATAAGTAAAAACAGGACCCTCATTCTGCGGCAGTAGGGTAAAAAACGTCTTGAGTTTTGTCTGCTCAGCAACGAAAAGAAAACATGAATCAAGAAGGAGTCAAATAAACCATTTGCAGGTACTTTTAAATTATCAAGAAGTCAGTCAGTCAGAAAAATTAAGTTATTTGCACATTCCAAAGTCTCTACGGAAAAAAAATTACAAGAAACTTCATGGTTTTTTTTTAAATAAGAATTTTTGTGATGAGGACACTTGAACTTAGTTCATTGCTTCGAACTTCGACTTTTATTTATTTATTTATTTATTTATTTATTTATTTATTTATTTACACTTTATTGTACAACAAGATTACAATTATTATAAAGGGAAACCATAGAAAAAAGAAAAACATACAATCGGCGGCCTTATCGCACTCGGCGATTTCTACCAGACAACCTAGTATGGACAGAAATTGCCAGGACACAAAATGGGGTTGCACTTGGTGCAAATATAAATGCAAACTAAAAATTATAAATTATTAATACTAAAATAGATACATATATACATACATACAAAAAATATACAGGCAAGAGAATAAGTGATACATCGAAAGCAATGTCACAGTGTCAAGTAATGCTCCTTCACAAGCTTTTTGAACACAGGTAGTGTTTGCGCACGTTTTATTGTCACAGGCAATGCATTCCATAAACGAGCGGCCTGGACAGTGAATGCCTTATCCAGGAAGGTACTTGAATGCATTGGTATTTTAAGTTTCAAATTATCTGATGATCTAAGAGTCTTCATGTGGGAGTCGCAAAGAAATTGGAATCGTTCTTTGAGGTAAAGAGGGGAAGAAGGGAAAAAGAGCACCTTATACAAAAGGAAAAGAATATGAGCATTACGGCGAAGGCGAATTGGCAACCACTTGAGTTTAACACGAAATTCAGAAACATGGTCATATTTGCGTAAACCGAATATGAACCTTATACAAAAGTTTTGAAGTCGCTCAAGTTTATCCAGTTGTACTTCAGTGAGGTCAAGATAGCTGGCATCAGCATAATCAAGGATGGGTAGAAGGAGAGATTGCGCAAGCGATATCTTGGTGGCAGTCGGCAGAAAATTACGTAGTCTTCTCAAAGATCCAGCAGATGCGAATAACTTACGGCTAACTTCCTGTAGCTGGGCAGTCCAAGAAAATTCGTGTCGATGAATACCCCCAAGTTCTTAACTTTGTCACTGAATGGAATTACTGAGTTGTTAAAAGACACTTGGGGAAGAGTTGTCCAGTCGATCCTCGAGACCAGCCTAGAACTACCCACCACCATAACCTGCGTCTTTACAGGGTTCACCATTAGTCCGTACCTTTTGCTCCAGTCGCATATACGGGTCAGATCAAGGTTAATGGCCAATATAGCCTCAGACAGCTTGCCAAGAGGAGCTCGTGAATATATTTGAAGGTCATCTGCATAAAGGTGGTAGGAGGAAATTAATTCGTTGGAGATTGAGTTAATAAAAACTGCGAAAAGTAAAGGAGATAAAACGCCACCCTGTGGCACCCCGGCAGAAGTACTACACCAGGAAGACATGATCTCTCCGATGCAAATACGTTGCCGTCGACCAAACAGGTAACTACGAAACCAGTCAATCACCGATGGAGATATATTAAGAGAGCATAGAATACCAAGCAAAACATCAAAATCAACAGTATTAAAAGCATTACTGAAGTCTAGCAATGCCATGACCGTCAGATTACTACTTTCCATGGCTGACCTTATATCTTCCGTAATATTGAGAAGCGCTGTAGTGGTGCTATGACCTGGGCGGAAGCCGGACTGAAAGGGGTTGAGGAGATTATTTTTGGAAAGGAAAGTACTTAATTGGTTGTGGATTAAACGTTCTAGGACTTTGGACAGGAATGGTAAAATGGATATTGGACGGTATTCTGAAAAAGGACATGGGATTACATTTTTTAGGGAGAGGAATAATTTGAGCATCTTTCCATGAACATGGAAAGACACTACTAGACGCAGAAAAGTTGAGGATGTGACAAATAACAGGAAGAATTATGTCAAGCACCGGCAGTAGCATTTTACGGCTGATACAGTCACTTCCCACCGCATTGGAAGTAATCGCTAGTATGCTCTTCTTAACATCACATGCGGAGAATTGACCAAATACGAATGGAGAATAACTGGGAGTCGGAAGAGATGAAAGATAATCCAATGTATTCAGTTTTATTGTCCCATCAAAATTGGACGAAGCTGTGAAATGACTATTCATCGCATCGATGTCTAAATCTTTAGGAACCGGCTCTTGTCGGGTTTTACCGACCCCCAATGATCTAAGAAAATTCCAAACTTTGGATGCGTCCCCATTTTGGACGGAGTTATGAATATGTTGGCGGTTAGCATTCCTACACACCTTATTACAGTGATTACGGATTGACACGTATCTTTCTCTATTGGCGTCGCTAGGGTGACGCTTAAATTTAGATTTGGCTGTAACTTTTTATACCGCGGACATCGGCGGACTGGAACAATTTCCCTGCCACGGTCTTCCCGTCCCATTATAAATTAGCTATCTTCTGGCTATGAAGACTCTTAATAAACTAGTGTGCTTCATAGTCCACGATTGCATCACTGCTTACTGTCAGGTGGGATCGCAGTTAAGCATTAGTTTATTATAAAAAAAAATATCTCAGATAAATTTCCCTTATACAGATATAGAGCAACTCGTATCCTATATGAATTGTGGATTTACCTACATAATAAATAGAAAAGACAATTTTGTACACTTTCAAACTCTCAATACGAGTAACTCGTTAAAAACTGCCACAAACGACAACTATAGATTCAAAAACTCAGCACATATCCTTTAAAACAGTAACAATTTCTGAACTCAAAACTGCAAGCCCGATAGCACCGCTTAATAGGATCTAACGAGTAACAATAAAACTTTACGGTTATACCTAACTTCGACCGGTTAGGCCAAATTGAAACGTATGTATGTAGTAGGGTTGCGACGGAACTCGGCCTCCGCTTGCGTAAATGCGAAATTTCCGCAAAATCGTGTCTACGCATTTGTCTCCGCAAGTTTTTGGCGGTGCGTTGATCGTAATGAAAAATGGCTAACACCAAACCTGCCTAGCCTTTCTTCCAACTATGTAAGAGTTAAACAGATGTAATATCAAAGACACTTCCGCTTGACCATCGCAAAGTTCATTTTTGCTTGCACTCGAAACGAAAACTCCAAAGGGTTTGGTTTGGCGCCGCGCCATAGGATTCAAGCGATTTTTTTTAAATGAGCAGGCAGAAATGACCACGATGGTACCTGGTCTGGTACCCAGAAAATATCTACTGGTATATTTTTCATGAAGCGACACCTTGGCAAGACTCGTGTCAATTTTTTTGGCCTCTGATTTATTCTTAACTACGGTCAAATGACAGCGTTGTTAACCTGAGAGATCGATACGGCTCTTATTATTAAACTTCAATGACTAAAACTAAGTGAAGATCCATTGGTGTAGTGGTACCGAGCTGTTTTGTTTAATCTAGTGCTGAGCAATCTCTGATAGAAGTGGTGGTCCAGCAGTAGCGGCCCCAACTTGAGCATAGTCACATTATCATAACGTCGCTAACGTAATATTCAAGGCGCGCGGCGCCTGACTGCATCACGCTGTAGCATCGAACAGATATGCGGTAAAGAAACATGTTAAGCGAATGCATGGTACCTATGGTGCACTATGATCATCATTTCAGACGAAAGACGTCCACTGTTAGATAAATTCCTCCTCTAACTATCACCACAATCACTGCTCCTGTGCCTTTCGTATCCATTGGGTTTCTGCGACCCTCACCAGATTATAGATAGGTCCACTTTGTGAGAGGGTACCATCACTGCGGCATGGTGCCGTGTTATGTAAATTCATGGCAATGTTGCACAACACTTAGGTTGAAGAATAATCGCAAAACTAATGACTTCGCAGCGCCTGAACAACACTGTTTCGTGGTACTTCGCGGCACTGTATATTTGGTCAGGCGCCGCGCCGTGCTAAAGTGTCCAGGCCTTAACGAGAACGTATGTTTGCTACGCGATTTTAAACCTATGCAGGCCATTTCAAAACCACTGCTAATAGACCGGTTGAAGAGGAACATATTGAGGAAACCGACATAAGACAAAAAAATTAAATAAAGACAACTAACTGTATTGGGGCTGCTGAGAGGCCTGAGCCCCAGCACTTGGAACATTGAGAGCAGAGCTGATTATGCTATGCTATTATATATTACGAGTCTATGCAAGTGCTTTAAATTTTATTATTAGAATATATATTATTGTGCAGATATTTTTCATCGTCTCCACTGACCTCTGCTTCTACAGATATCAAATTCGGTACCCCATCTCTATCTTTCACGATACCCTCAGTCACATCCCTAGTAGGTATATGGCGTTTACTTCCCGGTCGGGTAATTAAGTTTTTGATAATTGGAAAAGGTATTCCTTTGGGTTCGTATAGATTTTAGTTCGGTATTTTCGTTATGGGCTTTCCAGGCATTTGAGGTAAGGGTGTCATTACGTAACTAGTATTTTAATTGGTTCGAATGTTAATTAAATAAATAAAAGCGATTTAATGAATTCAGAAATCGTTGTTTTAGTAGATTCTAGAACGTTATTTTACGGCAGTCTCTTTTGTTATTTTTTTGTAGATCAAAAATAACTTCTGTCACTCTGGGTGAAGTAAAAGTGAGTGCGAAAAAAAAAAAGACTATTGCTAACTAAGGCCCGGTATCCACCAAAGCTGAGAGGAGAGGAAACGAGAGAAGATGTGTTTGAACAGACCAATCCGATTTCATTATTTACACATTTCTTCTCCGCTTAGCTTTGGTGGAAATGGATCAAGGAGGAGATGTTTCATTTGTCTATAGAATTTTGTGCGGCTAGTGAGCAAGCGGTGTGGCAGAGCGGAGAAGTGTCTAGTTGGGCGGCCGGGCAGTGCACGCACTCGCGCACCCCGCGCCTTCCCCCCGCGCCTCTTCTCTCACAGCTCACATCTCCTCTCCGCTACACTTTTCTCGGTGGAAATAACCTGCCATTTTCACAACACATCTCCTCTTGTCTCTTCTCCTATCCGCTTTGGTGGAAACCGGGCTTAAAACAAAAGATTTATTTTGTGGCAGCCCGGAGATTTGGAAATTGATGGGAGTGACACATCTCGTACCTCAGAAAGCACGTAGAGTGGTTTTTTCTGCACCTGATCTCTCTCTCCCGTCATGTCGGATGCCGTCCCATCGGACTATGAAAGTAAAGGAACAGAGAGTGCACCTAAGTATGTGCATATACTTGTGCACTATAGTAGTTCTTCTACATCAGCAGTGCAATGAACCGAAGTGCCAGTCCTACTCATCTTCCTAGCCGTTTCCTAACGAGCCAAGGTTGGCTTCTAGTCTATCCGCCTGCAATTTCATACCTGTGATTTGCATGGAGCGACTGCGTATTAGATCTTCACAACCCAGCAACTAGGCAAAACGACATCCTTAGTGCTCGATTATGGAGACGCGGTGCGTTGCGCAGCCTGTTGGGTGGTCCGTCGTACATTGCCATATGTTTGTGTTTGCTCGAGTGATGACGCGGTCCGCTGCTGCAATGTACGACGAAACGCCCAACGCGCCGCGTCTCTGTAAACATGGCCTTAGAATGATGGTTAAACTTTTTGGTATCTGATTAGCTGTAACGATTGTCAAAGACCTACGAATGACAAATGGGACCAAGGGCTTTTCAAGTTTTCGTGCACACAAGATAATGTCCTAGATAAACTTCTTATGGATCAAAAAAAAATACATTGGTGTTTTAGAACTAGACCATGTCTCAGTTCTGTTGCTGAAACGAAATCCTATTCCCTGTGCTATCCTGTGACGTCATTAGACATGTTACACATCACACACACGGTCGATAGCTTCGGTGATTGATTACACAAAATCGGTTTTAATTACACACATCGTGTCATGTGTCAGATGTAAGAGGATCACGCCCAATATATTAGACTGGTGAAATTACATCTCAGATTCTTCGACGACAATTTTTTCCTTTAAGATTTTTGCAAGGTATTATGAGATGATTAAGGTTTTAATATGACAGAGATTACTGGTGCTAGTAGGCTGAACGAAAGTAATATAAGACGCCCTCGTGTTTATTGAAACCCCGTACCATGATAGGACAGTTCAAGGTTAAGTCGTATTAATACACGTTCGAATTTAGTACGATAGTCTAAACTTACCGAACCAAATCCGTTCTCGCAGTAGACGACAGGACCGAGCGTTGCTTTGTAACTACAGCGAGTGTTAGTAGAGATGGCAATATGAGAGCTATTATTAGAAGAATAGTTTTTATAGCTCAAAAAATAGAATTTTTAAATTGCTCTTAAACAATGGAGAAACTCGAGCTATTGCTTGCCCTGCATTTGTTATTTCGAGTCGGTTCAGCGAGTTTTTTTTCTTTCATCCTGTTCTGTCTTTTGTCTTTTTTTTCATATCACTCCTCACAGATTCTATCCATCTTTCCTTTGACTTCCTTTTTCATCCAACAGCATTTGTATACTAATAACTCTTTTAGTAACATGCGTTTTACTCCTTCTCTTCACATGATCATACCAAGACGAACGGGCAACGGCCCACACTTACGACTCGGTCGCAGGTTCGAACCCGACGCATTACTTTGTGTAATTTATTTCATCACCACTGCTCTCAAAACGGTGAAAGAAAACATCGTGAGGAAACTGGCATGTCCTGGAACCAAAAATTCGAAGACATGTGACATTCACCAACCCGCACCGAGCCCGCGTGATTGATTACGGCCCATTCCCTTGTCTAGAGAGGAGGCCTGTGTCCCAGTAGTGGGAACATTATAATGCTGATGCTATGCTATGCCACTATCATCTTCCTCTTGTACTCCAAGTACTTATTTCTCACTTTATTTACTATCGTCATCTCCATTAATGAGAAGGTTGAAATAGACGTGTGAAATGAATGTAATGTGTGACATGCAATGTTTTCCGTCTATATTTTTCACAGCCCAACATTCTGATTAAATGATAATGATAAACGATATTTATTTTGCAAATAGGTTTTTTAAAAACACTTTTACTCGTCAATGTCGATTCATATGGTATGACAGGCCTTATCACGGACTTGTAGGTTCTACCTTTCAACTTGAAGGGTATCCGTGGGTCACAAGTTGATTCAGTGACCTGTCCCTATTTCATCCATTCGATATTTTACGTCTTGGTTTACCTCACTATTCTTTTGCACTAATGCAAAAAATACTTTAACATTTTCGTCAACATATAGCATAACATATTCAGCCTTTTATGTTCCCACTGCTGGGACTTAGGCCTCCTCTCTAGGAGAGGGAATGGGCCGTAATACACTACGCGGGCCCAGTGCGGGTTGGTGAATGTCACATGTCTTCGAATTTTTGGTTCTAGGACATGCCGGATTCCTCACGATGTTTTCCTTCACGGTTTTGAGAGCAGTGGTGATGAAATAAATTACACAAAGCAATGCGTCTGACTGGGTCTGAACCTGTGACGTACAATTCGTAAGACGGGACCGTTACTACTCGGCCACCACTGCTCTCATTTCGATTTTCGTCAGACCTAGTTAAAAATCCTCTCTAAATCGCAGCATTCACGTCAGTTGTCAGGATAATTAAGCGTGCACGCTATAATACAGCGGGACAAAGGAGCTGTCACGCACCATGCGATACGTGCCACATATTCCACGAGTTTTTTTTTTAAATAAATTTATGTTTTTGAGATCAGTTACACAGTTGTGGTGTGACGCGTTTTGACACGCTTATGTTTCAAGAAGTATTGGGTAGCATTTGTTTTTTTATTGTTGTGTTTGGTAGTCATCGATATATATGTACTACGCACTAGATGACGCGTGCCGTACATTCACTTTTTTCTAATTAGTTGTTAGGCATGCAGTACAATCCGCGCTCAGCTGACGTTAGTGCAATTTTGACGTTCATGCAGTGTAGGAGAGCCGCTAATAAATTCGAATCAAAGAAAACCAGGACATAAACAATAATTCTGTAGCTAAATAAATAAAGCTACTGGTTATCCAAGCGATGTAATAGCTTCTAATATCGTAATAATATAATAGAAAAGATAATATTCCAAAAAAGCGCCCTCCATTTTACAATCATAGACTAAAACATACAGATGCTCCCCCCTATGAAAACGAATTGTAGGTTTTTACCTACAACTGTTTTACAGAACACAGACTTTATGCGGTGTTTTATAACCAGTTCGATATTTTTGAATATTTTTTAGGGTCCCGTACCTCAAAAGGAAAAATTGGAACCTTTATAAGATAACTTTGTAGTCTGTCTGTTCGTCTGTCAAGACCCTTTATCTCGAGAACGCGTGGAGGTATCGCATTGAAGCTACTCGAATCGATTTATTTTATCACCACTGCTCTCAAAAACGGTGAAGGAAAAAATCGTGAGGAAACCGACATGTCCTAGAACCAAAAATTCGAAGACATCCACCAATCCGTACTGGGCTCGCGTGGTGGATTATGGCCCATTCCTTTTCCTAGAGAGGAGGCCTGAGTCCCAGCAGTGGGAATATTAAAAGGCTGATGCAATGCAATGCAACTCAAATCTGTGTTGGTACAGCCTGCTAGCTGCAGGCAGGCAGGGTCGAAGCCTGCTTGGGTCATGGGTCAACTTCTGAAAGGAAGGCCCGGCCCCGGCACGATAGGCAACGAAGGAACAGGATAGGTTTTTAGTCAGTAAGAGTCTGACACTATTTCCCGCTCCGCTCAAGGGCGGGATTTGACATTAGATGATTTTACCTACAATAAAAAAAACTGTGCTGGTAAAATTTTATAATAAAATACCATTTTAGATTATCTATCCAATTGAATGAATCTAAATTGCAAAACATGTATAAAACGTTGAGTGTGCGTTATAAATTGGAAGATTATATTAATATTATTAGACAAGCATATTATAAATTAGAAAATTAGATACTTTATAAAAATGCTTGGCTAAATGCTGTTCCGGCTCTACTGCCACAAAATCAAACTACTAAGTTAAAAAAAAAAGATGACGATAATGATGTTTTGATGTCGCTAAAAACGCATGTTTCGACATTCTCAAGGGTATCAAAATTCATAGGGTACTTCCCGTTGACCTAGAATCCTGAAATTTGGCACGAAGTAAGGTCTTATAGTACAGATATAGGAATAAATCTGAGTTGTTATGTCATAAAGAAAACTTTTTTGCGATTCAGAAAAATCTTCAAGTCTCTATTCGGGATTTGAAGTACGAACGCTCAGAGCAAGAGTCCGACTCTCACTTGCCGAGTTTTGTGTTCTTTCATTTCTTATATTAATATTAGACATCGTTAAATTTTAGTCTTTTCAATCCCGCGGAGGGTCGTTTCGGTACATGAAATACTATCGATTTGTAAAGAAAAAAATAAAAAATAAACTACTTTTTTCAAAAACTCGAATAATTTAACGGTGTATTAACATATTTTTATCAAAGTTTAAAAAATACGACGATATTTTTTGATACCCAATAAAAACTCATCAAGAAATGTCAACGAAGAGAATTTATACCAACGAAGACTATTATTACATTTTGAAATAGAGTATTATTGTAATGAAGTATTGTAGGCAAGAAACTGTGTCACGTCTGCGGTATAAAAATCTATATAGATGTCATGTCATTACACTAAGTTGAAAGCAACGCGTAAGTACTAGGATATTCATGGCGTTTTAGACCTTTTGGTCGCGAAAAAGTATCCTCTATAAGCTATCTTAGCGCTGTAAGTTTTAAAAGTTTTGTTAGATGACATAATGGCAATCTAGCGCTGCAGCGATTTATTGTTTGATTTTTTCAGTATTTTGACAAAGAGTTTATATGAACGTGCTTGTCTATCGCAAGAATATAGGTCAATGTTGGTAGTGGCCGTATCTAGCTTTCTCTTGGTTTTTGTGTTGAAAGATTTCATTGAAATCTTGCTTTTTCCAGTCAAACTATAAGTTGAAGATAGTTGTCATACCATATCTAGATAAGATTTGGGTTGTACATGAGGTTGCTCTGCCCATTGAACTCAGATCAGATTTCTATTGACTGTTTCTTCAGTTGCCTTTTGCGTTCCAGATAATTTTTGAACAATACTGCAGTCCAATCAGTTTCTGCCTGATTTTAGGAATTGGATCCACGGGCCAGGAAACACCAGGTACGCTTTGGTTTTACTGACGGTCTGGCAGATGCTACCTACCACGTAGCATATGCGAGATCGTTAAGCCTTGTTAAGAATTTTGAGGTTACGTATCAATGAGTCCAACTTATCATCCCATCTCTTTGTCTGAATGAGAAGGTGAAATTAACTAGAGTCGGTAAAATGTCGAAGTACCAGAATAAATAGATACATGTGTGTGTATACAACTAAATATTTTTGCCAGAGTCTGTTTCCTAATAGCAACCCACGGGAGCATAGAAGTAAGTCAAGAGTGATTAGAAGTAATTCCAGGCAAGTATTGCTCGTCGACCACATCATTGCTTACCATCAGATGAGATAGTCAAGCGCAATTCTAATGTAATATTTGCAATGTAAAAATAAAAACGAAAAAAGTACGTTCGTTCGTCTATACACCGTTAAATTTTGGTCGTTTTAATCCCGCGGAGGGTCGATTCGGTACATGAAACACTATCAATTTGTAAAGATAAAAATGAAAAATAAAGTAATAAAGTTTTTTAAAACTCGCATTAATTTACGCTAATACGAAATTGATTTCTTTAATTAAACGTCAGCTAATCGATGAAATGTAGGTAGTTAGTACGCAACGACCGACCACTCCTTACAAGGTCATTGACTAGAGTTTTAGAAAAAAAGTACTTTATTTTTTAATTTTATTTTTATAAACCGATAGTATTTCATGTACCGAATCGATCCTCCACGGGATTAAAACGACCAAAATTTTACGGTGTATATGACCAGCGGACCCATAAAACGTGCTACCCTTTAAAGGTAAAAAGAATTCATTAATTAAATTAGCATAACAAAAAATTACGAATATAAAAATGTTCTATTTGTTTAACTAAGGTACCAGGAGTACATAACGCCCGAAGCGTTCCTAAAGCTAATAAACCAGAACAAGGGGCGTCACGCATACAGCGCCACGTGTGGCCATATTTTACACGATATTACGTCATTCCACACAAATGTTCCAACGAAATTTTTTTTGTCCGTAATTTAAAGTTCTGACGCCTGTTTTGACAATTTTACGGTTTTTTCTCTGCTTGTGCCGAGTTTTAAATCAGCAAAATGATTCTTTTTTTCACGCGTTTGTGACGGTAATCTTGTTTTTTTTTTTTGTTCATATATATGTAATCACTCATGTTGAATGGGAATGAAATGAAAATGTTTTAGAATTTGATACTTGTAACGTGTCACATGTCCCGCGGAAAATAAAGTTATCAATCAAACAGTGAGGGTTTGTGCGTGATTGATTGTCAATAAATTGTCAGTGGTATCCACAAGAGTCTACTGACATGAACGTCAAACGAGAACATATGCAGTGTTTGCAAAACTAAAGTACATACGAGTAATTTGCTATGTTATTCTACTAGTAAGTAATAGGGTATTTGCGTGCAATTTTTTTATTTGCTAATAATATACACCGTTAAATTTTGGTCGTTTTAACCCCGCGGAGGGTCGATCCGATACATTAGCATCAAATTGTAAAGGCAAAATAAAAAATAAAGTACTTTTTTTCTAAAACTCGAATAATATACGCATGTACGAAATTAATTTCTTTAAGTAAATGAGTCAATAACCTTGTTGGTAGTTGTCAGTCGTTGCGTACTAACTATCCACAAGTCATTGAACTCGCCCAGCTGACGTTTACTTAAAGAAATTTATTTCGTACGTTAGTAAATTAATTCGAGTTTAAAAAAAAAGTACTTTATTTTTTAATTTTATCTATACAAATCGATAGTGTTTCATGTACCAAATCGACCCTCTACGTGATTAAAATGATCAAAATTTAACAGTGTATAATTATTATTATAACTCTAATTAAAAAGGCTGATAACCCCTCGGTACATTGTTGCCAATTTATTTTTGACTAGGTACAGGTAGACAGCTCCATTACAAATACATTTCTTTTTTTTAATATAATTATGTATCTGTATTTTTAACATGAACTTTTTTTTTTGAAATCATAAAGACTCTCATTATTTTACTCCTTGTTTCAGAAAATTTACTCGTAATTTTCTTTAAGCATGTAATGTTAAGAGATACATTATTTTTGCGCGGATATATTATGTTTTATTCCATGACATCTTATTACATTCGCCCTTAATTCGCTCTTTATGATTTGTAGATCGTGCAAAACTCCTTAGGGACGTACAGTAAAAATAAAATAGGTTTATGTTACGGAATATACTCACGGACTCCGAGTCCGTTTAAGGATCTCCACTCGACTCAGTCGCCATGACGATGGAATGTAACCGAGTTGGTGGACATGACTTGGAATATAGCGGTTAGTTTCTTACACTTAATTGATATACACACCGATATATAGGGTGACTGGTAATTAGTGAACGATACAAACACGTGATTGTAGACATGATAAAAAACAATTTTTACTATAGGACCAAACCTGAAATCGAAGGCCTCCTACAAGATAAACCAATGACCCGGTGGAGGTTGCGGGAATCCGACGGATGCGAGACGCACAGGATCGTTCGTTGTAGCGACATTTGGGGGAGGCCCAATTTCCAATAGTGGATGTCTTTGTGTTGAAATGTGATGTTGATGATCAATATGTAAGAGAAACGTAGGTGACATATTTAATAGGCATAAGCATAGCAAATCATAAGCCTTATAATGTTCCCATGCTGAGACGCAGGCCTCCTCTCTGGGAGAGGGAATGGGCCGTAAACTACTTTGTCAACACGTTGTCTTCGAATTTTTGGTTCTAGGACATGCCGGTTTCCTCGCGATGTTTCCTTCACCGATTTTAGAGCAATGGTGATGAAATAAATTACACAAAGTAATGCGACAGGTTTAGTTTGAACCCCCGACCTACAACTCGTAAGTCGGGGCCGTTACCATTCGACCACCTCAGAGCTGCTCATCAAAATCCTCTTTAGACCTTATTTGGGTCTCATTACCAAATTACAGTTACTTGTAATCTTGTGAAACAAAACAATACCAATATCACCTGCTGTATTGTATTCAAGACAAGCTCCCACTAAGCCAATGAAGTCACAAATATAAATTTATGTACTGAACCCGTTACCCCGCACGCAATTTTTCACAAAAGATTTGATATAGTGCAGGGCTGACCTCGACACAGCTCATACATTATTACGACGCACCTGTCTGGGGTGTCAAACAAACCTTGAAGAGTCAGTAGGTGAACTTATTTATGACCGAAAATACGGTATTTTATTGTGTTGCAAGAATACTACAGTTGAATGATTTTTGTACCATTTTTTTTTGCGGATATATTTGCATGAAATTATAATAATAATAATATAATAAAATTTTCACAACTATCACACAACACCGTCTCGTCCCAAGCTAAGCAGAGCTTGTGTTAAGGGTACCAGACAGCTCATAAACATCTTATATATTGTAATAAAACTGCTCACTTCAGTATAAAATAATATATTTATTACTCAAGAAGCTCCATGGACACTCTTATAAATTCGTGCGATAGATTCTCCCATTAGATTCGTGCGCAATGCTAAATTTGCAACGAGTTCAGGACAGTTAATGTAGCCATTTGCGATACCCATCAGCAAAACCTCTCTCTTGCCTATAATGGCTGGCTTGAGTGAAGATTCGCAAGAGCAATCGTGATCGGAAGAAGGATGTATAGTCCAGTAAGGTGCTGGTGGATATCTTGACCGTACTTCCGGGATTATCCTGATATACCTCTCTATTCCTCAAACACCTCAGGATATGTTGTCCCCTTGTTCCTACGTCACTTCGTGCCAGCGACCGTTTTTGGGGGCTCATTTATTGAAAGTGCAAGTTTTATTGATGGGTAATAATAAAATTTTTCAGGCAGTGGTCATAGTCTTAACATTGTTCTTGGTAACCAGTACACTTAAGACTCCAAAACCCATAGCTCTATTGTCTTTGCTTTCCATATGTCGCAATAGTTGTTAACGAACCGGGGGTTATCCTTGGGTGCAATTGCATAGCATAGCGCATACAGGGATAATTGTCAATTGGTATCATGTTCAATTAAAAGTATCTGTCGCCTCGGCGAGTTGGTGAGCCTTCTGTTCCTGCCTTCACAAGTGACGTCCCTCCTGTCTGCCTTATGACCTCAGTTGGTGCTTACACATCCGACGCGTGACAAAGTATTGTTTATTACAGTGGCTACTTGCGTTACTTCCCTCGCGTGTTCGTTGATAATTAAATGAATGCTAACACTTACAAATAATTAAGGGTTGTTTGATTTAGGCTTAACTTCTGGTTTATTAATGCTAATTTCAGTTTTTATGACGAATCACTTTTTTAAGGATCATATGGCATCCATTACGCTACAATTGCTAGATGGTGCGGGTGACACACGTCGGATTCGTACAATGTAGCTTTCTGCGTCTAATTCATACAATGTATTTTTGTCCTGTTGTCATCCTACGCATGCTAAGTACAAAAGACCTTAGTTTCTGAGAAGAAGGCGTGAGTTAGAGTTTATAATTATAGTTACTAGCGTGACAACTTGGATTTCTACTTAAACGATTGGCAGTGTGTGTAGGTATTATTTATTATTTTATTTCATTACGATATCTAGATTATTTAACATTCGTGAGTGTTACCGGGGCGTCACTGCGAGCCCTAACAGAATACCAGCGCTGTGTTATTTTAGGTTCTTAAATATCGCAGCATATGCTGAGTTAGGCGCCTTTTTGGCCTTGCACAGATTTTAATGTTGTTTTTTTCTCTTACTAGTTTTTTTATTTTATTGTGAGGTCGAATAAAGGATTTTCTTTCATTCTTTCAGAGAACAGTGAGTAAGTAGAAAGGAGGCCTTTGCCCTGTAATGGGACTTAAAAGGGTCTAATAAATTGCCATTGCCATAGCAGGTGAATGACAGATGACCAATAATGGACCATATCGTGAAAAATTGTCCTTCCATGGATACAAAAAAAAGAGAGAAGTGGACCGTAAATTACCTGCAAAACTTGGCCTTACACAGATGAAGATGCTTACAAACGAAATGAATTCAGAAATAAATTCATTCTGAAAGAGGTACAGATTTCTTAGAACTAGGTACTAAAGAGTTTATTTTTTTTGTAAAAAGTTTAATTTAATTCGCTGTGGTTTTTTTTTTATGGTAGGTAAAATCATCCAATGACAGATCCCGCCCTTGGGTGGGGCGGGAAATAGTGTCAGACTCTTACTGACTAAAAACCTACCCTGCTCCATTAATTGCCTTTGTCCCAGGGCCCCGGGTGACATTTTCACATAAACTTTGGCCCCAGTAGGCTACGGCGCTGCTGGGCCCCTACAATTTGCTGACAACTCCTTGAGGCGCGCGGGAATAGTGCGCGCCGTAGACAACTTGAGCTCGGACCGGTCTGTTACCGGACGGACGGACAGCGAGCTACCCATTGCCCGCCGTCCGCGAGCCCGCGCCAACGGTGGTCAGAAATCGGGATCGGAATTCCGGCTGCGGCGGCGGCGGCGTGTGCGCCGTTGATTGATGCGGTCGGCCTCCTCCTTTGCTAGCATTGCTGGTTCGCAAAAGGAGGCGACCGCCTCCCACTCCTCCTTGCTCCGGAGCATGGCCTGAACCAAGCCCCGGCGCGAGAGATCGCCGCCGCCGATCGCCCCCACAAGGACACTGCGATGCTCTTCCCAAGCGGGGCACACCTCGGCTGTGTGCTCCACCGTGTCCTCCGGGCGCTCCGCACAGTGGCGACACCCGGGCGTCATCGCCGCACGAATCTTGTACAGGTACTTCGCGAACTTGCCTTGTTCGGTTAGTACCTGCGCCAAGCGGAAGGTGACGACGCCGTGGGGCTCGCTGTGGTACATCTGCCATTTAGACTTTCACCTATATCTCTGTGGTCTATAAAAATCGAGTATTGTATATATTATTATGTATTTGTTTCATGCGGGAATCGAACCCGCGCAGCAACTATTCGCGCCAACCATGTCAGCAAGTCAAATATTATTGATCAGACTTTTAAAAATCAATGGTGAATTCGTGATACGGATATTATTATGTATTATTACGGATATACATGATTAATTCATGACGCTTTTAATGTACCAACGAATATTTTGCCGCTCCGTTTTACAGCTTTTGCTTCATACCTTTCTAAAGTGGTTCAAGGCCTGTCATTAGCCTGGATAAAGTTAAACTGATTCGTTTAGCTATTAATTATTCGATTTGGGGCTAAACTTAATTAATGGCTATCTTGTTCAGGTGTTTTAAAAGTAATACCTGAATTTCTATTATTATTTAGTCACTTTGTTTAACTGTAACACCAATTATTGTGATTTATTTTCAAATGCAAGAATTATTTTTCGGACTTTTTGATTTGACTGTTATTTAATTTGGTTTTATGCGGTCTTTACAATTATTTTGCAAAAATACAGCTTGTAATAATTACTGCAAACTTTGAACTGTGAAAGTTTATTATTATTAGACAAGATTATTACGTTGTTAAGATATTTTAGCAACACTAATTAATACTAATTTGTCGTTTGTGTGAATCGGTACCCGCACGGTACCGATTCACCATTTGGAGACCTGCCTCAAAGGAGAGTTTTGGCCGAAGAGTGCCGTGTATCGACGATTTCGTGGTAGGATACCAACCTCGCAGCGGAATTTTTTTTTATTATTATTATTGATAGGTTCGCGCTTGACCGCTATCTCACCTGATGGAAAGCGACGATACGGTCGACGATGGATCGCGCTTACCTAGAAGAAACCTATTGACAGGACGCCATCACATCGTGTGCAATAGTTTAATAGTTTATTTTATTTTATTTATTTATTTATTTTATTAAACTTTTTGCACAAGTAAAAAAAACTGTACAAAGGCGGACTTAATGCCATAGGCATTTTCTCCCAGTCGACCTTAGGGTGGTGCAGAAACATAATATAGTAGGTGCAACTTAATGTTAAACAAAACAAACAGAAAACTAATACAGTAATAAATACATACATATATACATAAATACATATAAATAACGAAAATTACTCTGAGAAACAAATCCAATTAATCAACGATGTGATGATTCTACCAACTTCTTGCGAATGTGTTCACGAGCCATTACCTTAAAGGAGAACCGACTGGATGCCATCCTGATGTTCAAAGGGAGCGCATTCCAAAGAGAGATCGCCTGTACAAAAAAGGAGGAATGGATTAACCCAGAGCGATGTGAGGGACACCGTAGTAAACGATTATTCGTGGATCTGAGGTTCATATTATTAGTGTGTTATCTTATATCTATTAGTTTATTATTTTGTAAGACCATTTGTGTATTTTATTTATGGGCCTTAGTTGTCCGATAATAAAGGATTATTATTATTTTTATACATATACTATCTTAGGACCCAGAGGGTCCTGGACCATTGGAAGGCGTACGAGGAGCCGAAGCCAAATCGCAGAGGCTCTTTAGAAAATTTTCAACGAACGTGATTGTTATTATTAAAAGGCTGACAAATATAACTCCACCAAGGATTGATGACACTGGTCCATGGACGTTAGGGCACCTATCAAAATCTGCATATCCTATTGCTCTTGTTACAGAGACTGATGAACGTTTACATCTAGGGAAGTGTGCGTTGGAATTGCACAATTTAATTCCAACAAGTCCGTTCCATCATCAGACCACTAGACGTACGGCGTTGCGTCATCGGTGCATGGTGGACCTCCCACATTACGTACAAACCGTTTTGGGAACACATTCATTATGCGTACAGCTAAGGAGTGGAATTCCCAGCCGGAGTCTGTGTTTCCTGATATCTATAACGTTTAAGTCAAGAGAGAATACGTTACTTTTATGCAAGCGTGTTTCATTTTCGGCCACATCATCATTAAACATAAGGTGAGATAGCGGTCAAACGCGAGCCATCGTCGACTACATCATCGCTTACCTTAAGGTGAGATAGCGGTCAAACGCGAGCCTATCAATAATAAAAATGGCATAGGCCTTCGCCAACTGTCGCCATAATGATCGATTCTGTTGGTTTCGCGTCCATCTGAATCCCCCGACCCTCACCGGGTCATCGGTCTACCTTGTGAGAGGCCTTCCAACGCGGCGTCTTCCACTAGATCATATAAAAATATGAACAAAATATAAACTCCTCAAAACAAAAGCAATCAATCCAACTTATCAGTTTCATCATTAGATTAAAAACTGAATGAAATATGAAAGTCGATATTCTTTAGGTTAATATTCAAACGAATGATATCTGAAACGAATTCGTTATTTCATTGATCTTCTGATCAAATATCAAATAGTTTTAAATGAAATCTTCAATATTCTAGGTCATAAGGCTTTGCTATATCGGGAGCGACTTAGTCGTTAATCATTTCGGTTGAACTGTTTTTTAAGCCATTGACGTTGGGGTCTAGACAAAGTAATATTCACTCGATTGATTTTAGTTTTGATTATCAAAACTCCATTATATGTATGACTAACTTCTGCCAGGGGTGTCACTTGCGAAATTAGATTTCACTATACAAACAATTGACAATGGGTAGCCTCAAGGAGATGTTAGCAAACTGTAGGGGCCGAAGCCTACTGGGGCCAAGGGTTAGGTGAAAATGAACCTCGGGGTCCTGGATCGAAGGCAATGAATGGAACAGGGTTGGTTTTTAGTCAGTAAGAGTCTGACACTATCTCCCGCCCCACCCAAGGGCGGGATTTGTCATTTGATGATTTTGCCTACTATAAAAAAGAACTTTACAAACCCCGTTTCATCACTTTAGGGGGTGAATTTTTAGAAATCCTCTCTTAGTGCTTGCCTAAGTCATAAAAAACCCTAGTGCAAAATTTTACATTGATATGTCAGTCTGTCAGTGTCTCATTTTATGTATATAGATTGCCCACGTCACATTATGATGAAAATAGAAATCCTAAAGATTGTATACTTTTGGTAAACATTATCGTTAGACGTATTATCGTTGGTTGCTCTCAAAACGGTGAAACCAAAAATATGAAGGCATGTGACATTCACCAATCCTCACCCGCGTGGTAGATCACCGCCCACTATTTCTCCCAGAGAGGAGGCCTGAGTCCCAGCTGTGGGAGCATTAATAGGCTGATAATGCTAATGCTATCGTTGGAAGAAGGTCACTTTGTCTGGCCCTTCTTGTCGTGGTGAGGTACATTTTATATAATCAGTAGTCATAAGTATTATTTCAGCCAAAAAGTCCACTGACGGATTTAAGCTTATACCATGCTTCACCTCATCTGCCACTCCTGTCTGTCTATTATCTATCGAATTTCAGCGACATTCACCAGTTTATTGGTCCATCTTGTAGACGGCCTTCCAACGTTGCGCGGTTTCATGTTTTTCAAAGAATTTCTATTATATAAGGTGTTAAAAAATTAACTGCAAGAAAAGTAAGAACTGGTTTAGAATTACAAATAAAAAAAATTGGCGAAAAAATGATTTTTAAATAACAACCCGTTTCGGAGATATGCAATATTTTCACTTCACACAAAATTATTGAATATGCGCACTGTACACCGCACGTGCGCCGGCGCGACCGCCCCGCCGTAGGTACGCGTGAGTCGTTCACCCCTGTGACACGACACGCGACGGCGCAAATTCGTAAACAGCTGATTCTAATTTTTTCATCACATTTCTCAGACTTTGGACTGGCAAATTATCGAGCTTACTTACAAATAGCATATTTTATTATACCTATAGGACTATTAAAAGCACTGGTAGACTCCTAGGATTGTTTGGACAGCAGGCACTCGTCGTTGCTCACCATACAGTTCACGGTAACGGTTACGTGCCGCAGCTAAACTTTGACCAGTCGTAATGTAGGACACTACCATATCTAAGTACTCTCGATTGGAATACGTAAACGGCATTATTAAAAGCACGAAACTGCACGAACCACACGTATTCGCCGTAATGACACAAGATAACACCCTTACCGCGCGACGGATTTCGTACAACTAAGGGTCGGGAGGGGTAGAGAGAGCTGCGGGAAGAGTAGTGGGCGGCGGGGGAACCGCTAGCAAGCCGCTCGCGCGCGGTACGATGGCGGCCCAAGCCTCAAGCGCAGCCCTGGGTACAGCGCACAAAAAAATATTATACTAAATTATTTTATTTATGTGAAAATATAAAAACGCTCAAAAAAAAAATTTTTTTTTTTTGATGTGTTCGTTTTTCGATGGCGAGTAAGTGGACAAAATTCTTGCAGTTAATTTTTTAACACCTTATATTGCCAGAATTTGATATAAATCGCTCTCCGCTTACTGTATTACTTAGTCAATAGAAACGAACTGAATAAAATTGAATTTAAAATAAAACGTGGCAGTCAATGATACGTTGTTAAATAATAAATCACAACGTTTTGCGTTCTACGACAGCAACATTCAGGTTTCTATCATATTGAAGTTTCAAAATTTATTGCTGGAATTGGAACCAAGTCTTTTGCCTATTTCACTCATAAAACGTCCATTGACTGTTTTATTTGATTTTTATATGATTTAGTATTGAAGAACAGAATATTTAGGGACAAATTCCTTTGACAACGTTTGAAGCAGCTACCACGGCCCTAAAACGCAGAGGTCAAATGAAAAACCGGTGGATAGATCACCATCCACCATCAGGTGGAGACAGTAAATCTGACACGCTTTCTTGGTCCACTCTAGAACTGGGAGGAGTGATTAAATGATTTCCCATCACAAACATGGGCAAAACCTATCCCTTTTTTAAGGTTCTGTACCCAAATGGTAAAAACGAGACCCTATACTAAGATTTCGCTGTCTGTCCGTCCGTCACCAGGCTGTATCTCAAGAACCGCGATAGCTAGACAGTTTTTTTTTATGGTAGGAAACATCATCCAATGACAGATCCCGCCCTTGGGCGGAGCGGGAAATAGTGTCAGACTCTTACTTACTAAACTTAAAACTTACCACTTACCTACCCCGTTACCCCTACCCTACATCTTAAAACTTACCTACCCTGTTCCTTCATTACCTACCGTGCTAGGGCGGAACCTTCCTTTTAGAAGCTGACCCATGACCCCAGCAGGCTTCGACCCATAGCTAGACAGTTGAAATTTTCACAGATAATGTATTTTTGTTGACACTGTAACTGCAATTACTACGAAAAAAAAAAATGAGTGGGGCACCCCTACAACAAACGTGATTTTTTGACGTATTTGCTACGGACGGTACGGAAACTTTCGTGCGCGAGTCCGACTCGCACTTGACCGGTTTTTTTACAAGGTTTCCTATAAGGCAAATTACCATCTTGAACTCATTTTTCCAAGAACCTTCAGAAGTATAATTTAGTTATTCCTACATTTATTTTTATCTAAGTCTTGCCTATTTCATGTAAAATTAAATTTACGATAGACAAAAGAAAAGGATTTATGATTTATTTAAACTTCATGTACAGTAGTGGTACATAGGCGGACTAAATGCAACAAGGCATTCTCTACCAGTCAACCTTTGGGTTAAAAAAGAAAACACTGTGGTAGGTTTGTACAATAAATAAATAACAAATATTTCAAAATATATTGTGAAATAAATTAAGTAAAATAATAAAATACTTATATAAGGTAATATTATAAACTAATAAATACTATGATAAATATAAGATTATTACGAATTAGGAAAACTTAAAATATGACAATTATGACGAAGACTGAAACTAAGGTTGAGAGGACTTTAAGTAGTAGTTCCGAATTTTACGCTTAAAGGAAAATTTACTTACAGCTTTTTTGATGTCAAGGGGAAGCACATTCCAGAGTTTAAAGGTAGAGACAGTGTAAGAATTAGCCATAAACCCAGTACGGTGAGAAGGAATTTGAAGAAGCATATTTTTGGAAGGTTGCTCGAAGGTTGAGATCATGAGAACTGCTCAATACTTTAAAATATTTTTTTAAATAATCAGGAGCACAAGGATCGTTCATTAAAATTGAAAATCATATATAAAGAATAAATATTTGCCTATCAACGTTCTTAAGCGAAATAATATTTAAAGCGTTTACTGAAAGTAATTTACATTGCTGTACAAACTTCAATATCGTCTGGTAACCAAATATTGGCATGTTGAAGTTGTGTTCGTGCCAAATTACAACACAACACACTTTTGGTCATAATTGGCATTATTTTTATTTCATACTTTGGACTGTTGTTTTTATGCATGGCAATCTTTATTTTTTTTATAACCTTACATTAATATCACCATAACCACTAACTATCACCATTCCAAGCGAAGCAGAGCTTGTGATATGAGTAATAGACAACTGATAAACATACTTATATATTCCTAAATACACACATATTACAGATAAATTACACCCAGACACAGAACAAATGATCGTGCTCATTACACAAACATTTGTCCTGGGTGGGAATCAAACCCACGACCACTGGTATAGCAGTCAGGCCCATTAACCACTAGACCAAGGGGCCAGTTCTAAATAAACATGTGTTGTAATCATATTTATTATTTTATAGTTTTCACTTATGATCGTTGTGTTATTTTTGAGAGAAAGATAAGTTAGCAGAAATTGTCAAACAATAGATCAAGACTCCATCATCTTTTTGACATTTGGTTTTAAGTATTTATTTTTACAATGATTTTAAAACATAATTTGGTTCATTCAAACTCAAACTCAAACTCAAAAGCATTTATTTCAAATAAACCATTTACAGGCACTTTTGAAAGGTCAAGGTGTCAGTCTGTCAGAAAAAAAATGATGCTAATTGCACATTCCAAAGCGTTAAGCATTATAAATAACAATATATATATATATATACTTACATTTA
Organism: Leucania comma; assembly: GCA_958295575.1. NCBI lineage: Eukaryota > Metazoa > Arthropoda > Insecta > Lepidoptera > Noctuidae > Leucania > Leucania comma. Next base: position 5,248,536 of record OY282475.1, read on the forward strand.
ATCTAACAAATATTACAACTTAACATGTATATATACAAACCAAAAATAATAATATGTACAAAAGGGTAGAAAAAGAGCTCATAGGACATCAAAAAATTCATCCGCATCGATTTCAATGGTAAAATTTCCCAGAACGCTGGCAGCATTATCACGTTGGCTGGCAATGCTGATTCGTTGACCGAAGAAAATCCCAGCCCTCTGGTCACGCGAAGAGTCAACCAACCGTTTGCTGATATTCCGAACGACTCGATGAGCGCTCGGACCCCATGGCCCTAGCGTTTTAACCCCAGACGGATCAAACATATAACTTCCGATGAGGTTATTATATTTACACCGTTCGAGGTTTTCTGCACCTGCAGCAGCCGTCCTATCACAGTTCGCTGTTTTTTAAGGTAGGAAAACATGAAATAACTTCTCACGCTCTGATTAGGGTGAGAGGGATTGATATATTTTTACTGACTAAACCATTGCCTAAATCATAGCCATTTGCATTTCATTCACTCGCTAGAACTAGTTGAAGATATTATTTTTGATCTAAGCAGTCTGTAGCGACATCTATGTCGTCACAAATGAACTAATCCTGCATCGCGCAAGTAACATTCTCCGCGCGATTTGAACATATAGAACAGACTGAAATCATCAGACAAAAACACCTGTCTGGTCGGAGGATCCTCCCTTTTCAACGAAGGCGTGTGGGACTTTACTCTCTGTTCTGCATACCTTCTAAAACTTAATGAATTACCGAGTTAAAAAACCGTCCTTTTAAAAACCCCTGAATCACTTTATAGCTCACTTTTAAAGTTATAAAGTTTTAACGTTATTTTATTACGATCATAAACAAGAAAATTCCTTGCATCGAGTGTAAAGTAAATCAAGTTTCCGTGTACATAAATGGAGCTATTAAAAAAAAAAAAACATAATCATTATGAAACGTTGACCCCCTTTTTAAGGGTGTGACATCCCCTACGGATGTAACACAACTCTCTTCATGTAGGTACAAAGAGGAAAAAAGGATTTTCAAATAATTAAGGGACAATGGCAACAAAAACCTTTAAAGTCACAAATCATATTATTTTACCTTTAATTATCTTCCTAGTCATTCTCACAACTAGCTTTTTTTTAAGGAGGGAAATCATCCAATGGCTTCTCCCACTCTGGGCGGAGCGTGAGGGCGTGTCAGACTTTTACTGACTAAAACCACACCTGCGTCCTTCAGTTGCCCTTTGCATGCTTTTCAGAGATTCACCGTGGTCCTTGCTAGGGCATCGGCCCTGCTGGGCCCTTACGGTTTGCTGGCATCTCTTTGAGGAGCGCTTGGATTAATACGCGCTGTTGACGACTGGGTTCGGTCCGGTTAGTTATCGGGTGGTCGGACGGCGAGCTACCCATTACTCGACGTCCACAAGCCTGCGTCTACTGTGGCTGGTATCACAACTAGCTTGGAGTCAGGTTCCAGTCTTATTGGATGCGGCTGAATACTTGTGTTTTACATGTACAGACTGCCTATCAGACCTCCACAACCCAGTTACGGGGCAAGACGATTCTCCTTGAATAGACTGATGGTCAGACTATCAGGTAGTCAGCTACATGTAACGACTGTTAAAGATCTACCAATGACAACCGAGACCAGCGGCGAATGTGCTTTCCAAGGGAGTGTCAATAATGTCCTAGATAAATTTAGAAAATTACATATGAAATAAAAAAAAACATATTTGTATTTGCCCGGTTTCAAAACCGCGACCTCATCCATGAGAGGCTTATGCATCACGACACAATATATTTAAAAAAAAAACTATTCTGTGACAGTTCCTAAATACTTACTATAGGTACCTATTCAATATGCTTAGCTTATTCTAAATTATTTACCGGTATTTTACTTGGAGCGACTCTGATGTCCTTGACGCCAACGGGTATCGTTTTACCCCACAGTAATGGGGTTAAACGATAACCAGTGTATTACTATCAGTGATGATTGTCAAAGGTCGACAAATGATAGCCGAGACCGGCTGCTTTTCGCGGTATGTAGAAATATTGGTGTGTGAAGGTAACCACCCATCTAAAGACTGATCTCTGCAGGCATTGCTTCGCCAAGTAGACCGCGTTTTTTTTGCTGACATCTCTTTATGGCGTGCGTGGAATAATCTAATTTCTCAAATTCGATGACACAAGATCGGTTTTCAGCTTTTTCTATTATTCAATGGCTGCCTCTGGCAGTATATGTCATTTTGCCCCTCCTCCTTAAACATTCATAATACACAATTCCAATCTTAAAATAAACTCGAACAAAACTCACTTCGCAAAGTCACACTCATGGTAAGCCCCAACCCGCCTGTCACGGGCGGGTACTCGTTATAAAAACGCACAATACATTCACATATTAATTAATGTTTTCGGTTATCGAGTTAATTAAAACTAATAGTTCCCGCCACATGCGTTATTAAAATTGGGTAATAAGTAATAATCGTGCCGACTATTAATTATTTATTAATTAATTAGGTTCGAATGGATGTGGTTGAAATAATTAATTGGTATTAACTTTTCAGATTAATTAGAATAAGGGTGATTCTAATTTTAAATTGAAGGATCGTTGATTAAGATGTTTCAACTTCTAGCTAGTAGATGTGTTTCTACAATTTTTCTTTGTTCTTGGAACAAAATAAATCGCAAAACTATTGTGGTTCAATGGTTCTTGAAACAAAATAAATTGCAAAATTAATGTGAAAATTCATTACGCTGTTTAGCCGAGTGATAGCTTTTAACAGCTTTCCAGAAATTGAAAAGTTGGATTACCGTAGTTTTGCAAAATAGGTAACTAAAAGAACACTCTGGTAAAACTCAAAGTGTTCTCTGGTAAGCTAAAGTTCTTTCAACTGCTGTATAGGGCGTTATAGGGTTATAGGCTCTATAGGCGATAGGCTCGCACTTGACCACTTGACACATTTGATGGTAAGCGATGATATGATTGGTGATGAAGTACGCTTGCCTTGAAGTAACTTATGTATTTTTATATCGAAAACTTAAAATATGACAATTTTGAAGGCTGAAACTAAGGTTGAGAGGACTTTAAGTAGTAGTTCCGAATTTTACGCTTAAAGCAAAATTTACTTTAAGCTTTTTTGATGTCAAGGAACTTATTCACTCTTGATTTAAATACCCCTAGGTTATAGTTTGTACAGTGCAAGCACGTACAATTTTGACATCGTTCCAACTTTTCACTTTACTTGCTACGCGTGGTGTATACTTTAGTACACAAATATCATTCAAATCGCGTGCACTCATTATTTAGTTAATATCATTACATCAGCAAATAACGTTATTATTACGTAATTTTGCCTATCGTTCAAACTATCATGATTAAAATGTGTAAAGATCCTACATAGTTATCAGGAAACACATAGTGTTCCCAGACTAGGGAATTTCACTTCTTAGCTATACGCACAATGAATGTGTTCCCAAAACGCTTTGTGCATATAGATTGTGGGCTCAGTATGTACCGGTAGCCAATCTCCGTACCTACTGGTAGTTCGATGATGAATCGGGTTTGACGAAATCAGTTTATACAATTTCAACGCACAGTCTCCGAAATGCAACCGGTAGAAAATCGACAGGCTAGAAACTTGGCGTAGGTGCTCAAGACTTTGAAGGTTCGATTTGTCAAGTGGATCATTGTACTAATGATCCTCTTGGCTCGAGTGTAAAATAAGCTTACTTTTTGACTCCGTTGCCTTTGCATGCCTCACCTCCACGCAAAAACAGAGGTAAAAAAAAAACATACTTCTTTTTTATCTACCCACTCTGATTAAATAAAAACAATAAAAATCTCTGTAATATTTGTATTTGTGTGTGGGTGGTTCATTAACTATGTAGGTAGGTAATACCTAAATTATCTCGTTATTAGTATTTTATATAGGCTTTCTGTTTGATCGAAAAACAAACAAAAAAAAATTATAAAAATCTATTATATTTACGTACTTAGTTGTTTTATTCATGAAAATAATATTAGTTAATAAACAAAATAATACTTATGTAGTAACCTACTCAGTTTACAAATAAGTTAGACGAAAAACAATAGGTTTGAGTTATAGCTATTGTTTTTGTCTAATTGACTCTAAACAATGGAATTATTTGAAGCAGTACGTAGTTGTTTACCATTAAGGGTTTTATTTTTCTGGACGAGATATTTTTCTTGTTGATTTAGCATTTATTAGCATATAGGGCCTTTTAATATTCCCACTGCTGGGACTCGGGCCTCCGGCCTCCTCTCTAGGAGAGGGAATGGGCCGTAATCGAACACGCGGGCCCAGTGTGACTTGGTGGATAGTAGTATAATATTTTGTTGATTTAAATCCTAATCAATACCCTCTCCAGGAAGATACGAATAACCATGGGGGACTCTTCCGAATCAAAATATGGACATAAGTCAAGACAAATCAAGGTATGTACGGTAAGTCGGCTCCATACAGTGAGCGACGATGCATGACTACATACATACAAAGACAAGAAAGAAAGAAAGAAATACGTTTATTCAGCACACACAACACGCACAGTAGACACGCACCACGTACAGCGGTTCCGAATACACTCGTGACTTTTTTTTCTGTGAAATGGGAAATCATTAAATCAATTCAGTAACTGATTCTGAACAAACTATATTAAGGTTTCGCATATACACTCTTTTTAAAAAGTATAATACATAAAATAGTTTCAGTTTATTCAAAAGTTCGCGTTTAGAGTTTGGGCCACCGTTACCTCCTCTGAGTGTATTAAATTATAATTTTGACATCAAAGTGAAAACAACGGCTGTTTCAAAAGGCTACTGAAACGTATTTTGAGATTCTATGAATTGCCAGAAATTTCTCTCTTCAATTACATAAATAACAAACTATAGAGTTTCTGCGTAAATCTGTCAAAAACATCATAGAATTGGGACTGAGGCTTTTCAGATATGGATGGTCGACATCGAAAAGTACATTCGGCCAAAGGTTTGGTATCCAAGTAACAATTTAAATGACATGGCCTCGAGAAGTTATGTATGCTGAATAACTTTTTAATGATATCACGAAGGCTGCTTAGATATCGTACCTTCGGGATTAAAATAACTTTTTTTTTTAACTACATAGATACTTATCTGTGTTGGCGACTGTACCTGTCCAATTAGGTACTTGACTCAACTTCTTTTTTTTTGTTTGTATCAAAAAGTGATTTTGTGTAAAATTGCAAATATATAGAAATAAATTTTCAAATTCGTTCAATGTTAATCATGTCAGAAACCTTTTAAATCTGGTAGAAGGGGCAAACTGTCAAATAACAGTAAATGCATATACTGAGATGTGACGTCACCGCCTTTAGGTTACGTGTGCTTAAAAGAGATAGCGTTATGCCCCACCACACCCCCACTCTTCTTCAAATCAAATATTTGTAATGCTAATTGGTGTTTTATTTCATAATCAATTTTGATTCTATTTTAAGTAAACGTCAGCTGATCGAGGTTAATGAACTGTGGGTAGTTAGTACGCAACGACCAACAACTCCCTACAAGGTCATTGACTCGTTTACTTCAAGAAATTAATTTCGTACATGCGTAAATTAATTCGAGTTATGAAAAAAAAGTACTTTATTTTTTAATTTTATCTTTATAAATCGATAGTGTTTCATGTACCGAATCGACTCTCCACAGGATTAAAACGACCAAAATTTAACGGTGTATATATACGGGTGTAAGAGAGGATTTTCCAAAATTCACCCTTTATCGCGATGAAGCGGGGTCCAATGTTTGTACGGATAAAACTACTTACACGCGGGCGTAGCCACAAGTAGAAGCTAGTATTGTAAATATAAAAACAAGTACAGGTAAATACCCAATTACAAACCCGTACTTTATCTTTTATTTTTGCTGTTCAATCTCTCTTTGCTCAAAACTCATAAATTCATACGAAACCAAATTCATAATCAGCGCAAAAGTTCCAGATTCTGATAAATAAGGTACTCGGAGAAAAGTTAGTGTTTAATTTCATATCCCTAGACTAGAGCGAGCTAAAACTCTGCCTAATTTAGTACGAAGTTTTCCCTCGTAAAATTTGTTAAATCGCTCTCTACCTATGGAGATTTTAATCGAATAAGCTGGTAGATTGCCGTAGATTTAGGACTCCTAATGAGAATATCGTTTTGAATGTGATAATTGGCCGTTTATTAAACGTAATGATGAGATAATGTTCTGGATTACAGGGGTTTGGGCCATTTGAAAGAGAGGTGGAAATCTATATCTATATGTATAAAAGAAAGTCGTGTTGGTTGCACTATTTATAACTCAAGAATGGCTGAACTGATTTGGCTGAAAATTTATGGGAAGGTATCTTAGAACCAGGAGAAGGACATAGGATTTTTATCCCGTTAAGTAAAAAAAAAAACCAAGTCCAATTTATTGTTATAATGTACAGTAGGGTAGAGTAGGTTAGAGTAGGATGGAGCGGGAGCGAAGCCACGGGCAAAAGCTAGTAATTATATAAAAGCGAAATACTACTCACTGATTAATCACGAAATCTCAGAAACTATAACACAATAGTCAACAGCCTCAGTCTCCACGGCCTGTCATGCAGTCGAAGCGCGGGACGCATAGCACGGCACGCGAATATTAACGACATTATCCGACGAGCCCTTGTCACCGTCGGCGTCCCGGCTGTTTTGGAACCGCATGGGCTGGCACGCGACGATGGTAAGAGACCGGACGTTATGTCATTATTTCCGTGGAAGATCGGTAGACTTTTAGTGTGGGACGCTACCTGTGTCGACACGCTTGCGCCATCCCATCTTCTAAGCTCATCGTGCTGTGCTGGTGCTGCCGCTGCGGCTGCGGAGAACTTCAAGCGGCGGAAATATAACAAACTCGTCGGCAGTTATATTTTTGAGCCGTTTGGGTTTGAAACTCTTGGGCCGTGGGGACCGAGTGCTCATGCGCTTTTTAAAGATCTCTCCAAACATTTAGTTGACACTTCGCGTGACCTAAGGGCTGGCTTTTACCTCGGTCAGAGATAAAAGGCTGGCGGCATTGCCATACAAAGTAGCAATGCCGCCAGCCTTTTGGGCACACTTTCAGTCGACAGCGATGCGGACGAGTTTTATGACGCCATTTTTTAGTTAGAGTTTAGTGTATATATAGTCTTAATAAGTGTTTTATATAATGTATATAATTGTGTATTTGTGAAATAAATGGTTTGATAAATGATTGAAAATTAAAAAAAAACTATTTAATAATTAAGTTTAATATCTATATTTTTCGAGGGAAAACGGATTAACGGTATTGAGGCTCAGAAAGCTCCGAAGAGCCTTTTGAGCCTTCAATGGTAAATAAATACGAGTTTCGACTGCAAATCATATTTTAAAGAACAAAAACATGACACCACTGTAAAATACAGCTTACATTTGACCACTATCTTACCTGATGAAAAACTAAAAAAACCCGACTGCTTTTCTGAGCATTCATGAAAAAGCCCTAAAACAAGAAAGTCGTTGTACCCGATTGCACTTATCTATATAATATTTTAAATACTGGCAGTCGGGACCCATTCTAGAATTGAGAGCACATACTTATATTACATTACAGATTACTACAATCTATTGACTAGACGGCTGACTTTCTAGAATGGGTCCCGACACCACCGCTGGTAAAATATATTAAATAAATTAATGCCGGCTGAGTTTCAACCCGCAACCATGCTTGCCTAGGAGTAACCGGTTCACTCTCGACTTAAAGATTCCCAGGTATTCTATTAAAATAAAGTAAAAATGTCTCTTAATGAAAATACTCAGATATCAGAAAGATTTTCAAATAAAAATCAGTAACTGAACAAAAAGGCATTACCATGTCCTCTGGGATTACAAAGGTAATATGAAAGGCAAATAAAATGTATAACAGTAGATAATAGCATACAAAAGTTTGTCTGTTACCCCCTTGAGATGTAACATTCTCGATGAAATGTTGACCGTCGGCCTGGATGTGGAGAACATCGTGTATCTTGTTTTTGCACTTATACGTAATTGAGTGAAAGAACTATTGTTTTGCTACTGTTTGAGTAACACATAAGAGGGAGTATCAAAATAACACCTATTACTAAGAAAATTACAGAGTCAGGGCTAAAATGGTACCATTGTACTGCATTGCATTGCATCAGCCTTATAATGTTCCCAGTCCTGGGACTTAGGCCTCCTCTCTAGGAGAGGGAATGGGCCGTAATCCATCACGCGGGCCCAGTGCGGATTGGTGGATGTCTTTGAATTTTTATCCTCCGAATGTTTCCTCGTGTTACCTAGAATTCACTGGGTTACACCTAAACCCATTTTGTTACAAATCTCATACTTTTGTCAGTGAACAAGAAACGAACGAAAAAGTTTCTTTGAAACTCCAGGGAAAAATTGGGAAGCAAAAACATTTTTTTTTTTCATTATAACGCAGTTGCACTATCACGCTGATATTATAAAACCGAAATTTGTATGTAAATGTTTGTATGTATGATTGTGTGTGTATATATGTATGTTTGTTATTCCTTGATGATGAAGCGACTCCATCCATCTTTTCTTACCGATGCCATTTTCTTGTCGAAGCCTACGGGTGCCATGGGGAATGTGAAAATGAAACCCGGGGCCCTCGAACGAAGGCAAACAAGGAACAGGAGTGGGTTTTTAGTCAGTAAAAGTCTAACATTATCTCCCGCCCCGCCCAAGGGCGTAGACATGTCATTGGATGATTTTCCCACCAAAAAAAAACCATCACAAAACTACACATGTGGATGGAAAGAGAAAGAGCAAAGAAAACTTTGCCCTTTCTCTTCATTTATCCACATGTAAACTCATTACTGTTTATTCAGTTGCGTTTCAGTGTTGCGTTCATTTTGATATAATCGTAAAATAATGATATCAGGAAACCAAGATTCGAAATTATTTTTTTTTGTTTTCCATTAACTTAGGCCTACGTGGGCACTTGGGTACATTGCGACAAGAAAAATGTAACCAAGATTTATGTAACTCATAATATGATTTTAAAAGAGTGTCCATGGAGTTTCTTGCATGTTCTTCTCCATAGAGATCTACACTTTGGAACGTGCAATTTCATCATCATCATCAGCCTTTTAATGTTCCCACTGCTGGGACTCAGGCCTCCTCTCAAAGAGAGGGAATGGGCCGTAATCAACCCAGTGCGGGTTGGTGCAATTTAGCTTCACTTTTTTATGGACTGACTGACATTTTGACAATTCAAAAGTGCCTGTAATTGGTCTATTTGAAATAAACTATTCTGATTCTGATTCTTGTAATAATACCTCAGAAACATGGTTGCAATCGGACATTTCCTATGGAGAAGAACCGGCTAGAAACTCCATATAAATTTTTTTACCGTTATCTCAAAAATATTATATTGGATTATGTACTTACATTTGAAAGTAAAACAAGATACATTCTGAGTTCAATGTATTTTGTAACCCAAACTGCTGAGTCTACATTTCGATAGAACATTTCATTTTGTGCCAATGTGATTCAATAAAAGAACCATTGTTTCGCCACCAATCGAAGTATAAAAGAAAATAGTATTTAACGGTTCGACATGCCTCACGAGTTAGTCAATTGAAAATTAATTAACGTGTCTATTGTTACCTGCAGTTTTAGAAAAATGTAAGGCAAAGTCCAATTGTTTCACCATTGTAGTCGAAAATCGTCAACTGTTAGATATTTGCCCCAGCCGAGCTGCGTCACATTGGTCCGCTAGTGTTTTTTTTTGGGTGCTAATTCATCTAATGCCTCCTCCAGTTATAGGGTGGAGCAAGAGGGCGTGAGAAACTTTTACTGACTAAAACCTACCTTGAGCACGATGAGCAATAGGTAGCTCGCCGTCTGGCTGTTCGGTAAGAACCAAGCTCTAGTCGTTAACGGTGCGTAGTGTTCCAGGTGTGAGCACGGCCGATGCCCGCCAGGGTCATGGGAATTTTTGGATGGTTACTACAAGGAGACAAGTGGGTTTAGATCAGTAATAATCTGTCACTTCCTTCTCGCTCCACTCAAAAAGGGAGAAGCAATATTTTTTCCACCCTCAAAAAGCTTCATTACATTGGGGTATCCTGTGTTTCTCGCAACCTGTCACCCGTAGGTTCATCAACTGGGTGGTCATCAATTTCTAGAACCTCAGTACCTTAAAACTTTGGCCTATGTTAGTAACTTTTGTAGTCATAAAAAAAATATCACATATAATAAGAATACATAAATCATTTACTTTACGAACTTGGCTGACATACTCTACCGTTTCTACATATTATTATGGTTGTGTATCAGCCAAGTTTACAATTATATTACAAAAAAATAATAATTTTATAATCACTAAATAGTATAAAACAAAGTCGCTTACCACTCTCTGTCCCTATGTATGCTTAGATATTTAAAACTACGCAACGGATTTTTATGCGGTGTTTTTTAATAGATAGAGTGGTTCAAGAGGAAAGTTTGTACGTATAATTATTGTATAATATATTTAATATCACCATTGCACCCGTGCGAAGCTGGGGCAGGTCGCTAGTTATATTATAATTGTAAACTTGGCTGATACACTACCAATGTCAGCCAAGTTCGTAAAGTTAATGAGTAACACGCTAACAGAGCGTTATATAACACGAATGATTTCGGGCTACTTTGAATCCCTCATAACGCAATTACTTAACATATTTAGTTATTTTATTTACTAATCCGTATTGCATGTAATGTTGGATTGTGAATAGACGGATGAAAAAAAATTGCATGTAGTTGAGATGAGAATGTTGCGATGAATGTGTGGGCTGACAAGAACGGATAAAGTGAAGAATGAATATATTAGAGAAAGTTTGAAAGTGGCGCCAGTGATTGAAAAGATGAAAGGGAATCGTTTGCCTTGGTATGGTCATGTGAAGAGGAGGGATGAAACGCATGTTACTAAAAGAGTTATGCGTTTACATGTGGATGGAAGGAGAGGGAGGCCAAAGAGAAGATAGATGGATTGTGTGGAAAGCGATATGAAAGAAAAGGGAGTTAGTGATAGTATGACAGGTGGCAGAACTCAATGGGAGCAAAAAGCATGTTGCACCGACTCCAATGAACACTGGACAAGGGCACAAATATGATGATTTACTAGCCCGCATCGACCCACTGCTAGGTAATGGCCTCCTATAATTTCTTCCAGCGATCACTATTTTTCACTAATTTTTTTCAATTTTCATGGAAGTTATCCGCCATTTTCTTCATGGGCTGCCGCGACCCCGTTTCGCTGTAGCTGGACAGCAATCCCGTGTTTTACGGGCCTACAGTTCGTTAGGCATGCGGCAGCCATGCACTTTCATTATCATCATTTTAGCCGAAGACGTCCACTGTTGGACCCCCAAGTGTCGCCATAACGACCGGTCCTGTGCCTCTTACATCTATCGTATTCCTGCAACACTCACTAGGTTATCGGCCCACCTTGTGGGACATGCGCCTTACCCAGTCCCATTAGAATTGACCAGCTTTTAATACTTCTTAATAATTACACCACATTAGTTAAAATTAGTCAGGAGGTGTTTAACTAACCAAGTCAGATTTTGAGAAGCAAAATAGATAATGCTGACATAGCATGAAGAATCGCCAAACTTAAGTGTTAGTGGGCAGGGCACATTGCTGGCAGAACTGAAAGGTTTTGGAGTGGCGGCCGCATGCCAGAAGACGCAGTGTTGGATGGCGTCCTACAAGGTGGACCGATGGATGCGAGATGCACAGGACCGTTCATTGTGGCGATACTTGGGGGAGTTCTATGTCCAACTGTGTACGTCTTTCGGCTGATATGATGATGATGAAAATACATAATCAATTTCATATTAAAGCTAATAAAGAATTTAATATTGCGTATGGCAGAAATTATTACTTAAGGAACTTCCCGGGAACTTGGTATTTAGTTAGACCTCAGTTCTTTCATAAGCAACTTCGCCTACAAAAGAAGTGATATAGAGACTTAAAGAAAACTTGTTTTTACTTTTCTGTTTTTGTTGGATTTAATTAACTGCAACACATAAAAATCTACACTAATATTATGAAGAAGTAAAGTTTACTCTCTAGGGTGCCGTACCCAAAGGGTAAAACGGGACCCAATTACCAAGACTTCGCTGTCTGTCTGTCTGTCACCAGGCTGTATCTCAAGAACCGCGATAGCTAGGCAGTTGAAATTTTCAAAAATTACGTATTTCTGTTGCCGCTAAAACAACAAATACTAAAAAAAAAAAAATATTTAAGGAGGGCTCAAATACAACAAACGCCATTTTTTGTCCTTTTTTATCGATTTCAATAATGGCAAGGTAGGCACTTGAAATATTCAAAAAATACACATTTTTTTGCCTATTTTGTTGTTGTTCTGTTGTTTACCTAGTCAATGGTACGGAACCCTTCGTGCGTGAGTCTAACTCACACTTGGCTGGTTTTTTTCGTTCGTAGGAGGTAATCAATAAAAAAAATTCATCGATAGAAAGCTGCTTTATTCCTGAGTGGCATACATTGTATTTTATCTACGCGGGCGAAGTCACGAGCAAAAGTTAGTGTCATTATAAACCATAATTTAACAATAACGGCATCGGTACAAATATTAATATCAACGCTGCACTACCAGTTTCACCGCCTCTTCATGCAAATATAATATCTGAATTTCGGCATGACATTTCTATGCAAGGCCAGAAGCCATGCTAATGTGTGTTTCCGAATGCATTTGGAATTGAAATCTAGAGAACAAAAGGCATACGTGCTACTGCCGCTCTAGGTTAATCAAGTATTAGAAATATTCGCTAATTAATTTATTTAAGTACCGAATTGCTGGTAGGTTATTACTGTAGCTTATGTGTAATGTGAGTGCTACGAGTTTCTGCTACGAATTTTCGTAGCTGTGCTACGCGGCTACACGATTTCCAGATTGCAACACGCAGTAGTTTTTATAATCTTTCGAATAGCAAAAGCTATAATAATTAAATCGAATAGATTAGCACAAGGTAAGTGTATAAGAGTTTGATGAAACATTCACGTGTATTTCATTTTAGTACCTGCGCATTTCGGACAGATTTTCTAATTGCAAGATATAATATAATATTCCACAACTATCACACAACACCTTCTAGTCCCAAGCTAAGCTGAGCTTGTGTTATGAGTACTAGACGACGGATAAACATACTTATATATTTCTAAATATACATATTATAGATAAATTACACCCACACACAGAACAAATGATCGTGCTTGTCCTGGGTGGGAATCGAACTCACGACCTCCGGCATAGCAGTCAGTGTCACTGACCACTAGATCAACAAGTCATTCAATGGTCATTGGTTTTACTTGGATTATTACTTTTTCTAATGCCTTTAAAACAAATCGGTTTGATTGCTTTATTTTTATTATATAATAAACTTTACCCGCTTACTAGGAATTACTCGTGTTTCGTGGGAGTGTTTACAAACATGTAAAATCACATACACAAGGCATGCTAACCCGATTATATATGGAGTAATCCATAAGCTATACAATTTTTTTTTCAGCCAATTGCTGAACAAAAAACCTAGCTGGCGAGTTTGATCACTTATCCCTATCTAATTTCTATGAGCATAGCATAGTATAGCATCAGCCTTATAATGTTCCCACTACTGGGACTCAGGCCTCCTCTCTAGGATAGGGTGTAGCGACATCTATGTCGTCACATAAGAACTAATCCTGCATCGCGCAAGTAAGATTCTCCGCGCGATTGGAACATATAGAACAAACCCGAAATCATCTATCGGGCAATAGCCCACCAGACACAACACCTGTCTGGTCGGAGGATCCTCCTTTTTCAACGGAGGTATGTGGGACTTTACTCTCTGTTCCACCTACTTCCAAAAGGAAATTAGCCGCGGGCTCGGTGCGGATTGGTGGATGTCACATGCCTTCGAGTTTTTGGTTCTAGGACATGCCGGTTTCCTCACGATGTTTTCCTTCACCGTTTTGAGAGCAGTGGTGAATTTCTATTAGTGAACAAAATAGTCCATGAGTCGGATCCAAAACGGGTTAATAAACAAAAAATGAAGCTCATACACTGATAACCCCATATTTGTCAATTACGGCACCCCGATTTTAGCGTGCCGTACAAATTGAAATCCGGTTCGGCGTCCACTAATGAAGCCATTGTAGTTCTGCCGTACCGGTTTTTACCGTGCAATTAACTCGACAATCCGGGCCGGTGCGGTCGGCTTAATCAGAACTGAATGCTGACACTTGAACGGTGGAGGGTTACACTATGATTTTGGGCCCGTAATCGTATTTGCAGGGAAAATTGTTAGTTCGGTACCGAATAAACGATGTTTTGTTTTTGAGTGAATCAAGTTTTCAGTTAAAATATTTTTGTCATAGCATAGCTTTTATAGCACGGTATACACCGTTAAATTTTAATCGTTTTAATCCTGCGGAGGGTCGACTCGGTACATGAAACACTATCAATTTGTAAAGCTAAAATTAAATAATAAAGTACTTTTTTTCTAAAACTTGAGTTAATGTACGCATGTTTGTAATTAATTTCTTTAAGTAAACGAGTCAATGACCTTGTAGGTAGTTGTCGGTCGTTGCTTACTAACTACCTAAAGTTTATTGGCCTCACTCAGCTGATGTTTACTTGAAGAAATTAATTTCGAACATGCGTAAATTAATTCGAGTTTTAAAAAAAGTACTTTATTTTTTAAATTTTCTCTTTAAAAATCGATAGTGTTTCATGTACCGAATCGACTCACCGCGGGATTAAAACGACTAAAATTTAACGGTGTATAGGGTGACTGGTAATTAGTGAACGATACTTAAACACGTGATTGTAGTCATGATAACAAACAATTTTCACTATGGGACCAAACCTGAAATCGCGGAAAAAATCAGCCAAGTTCATTTCGACTAGTTAGGCGAACATAAATGTCCACCAGATTTCTTTCGCGATTTCAGGTTTGGTCCCATAGTAAAAGTTGTTTGTTATCATGACTATAATCACGTGTTTAAGTATCGTTCACTAATTACCAGTCACCCTATATACCTTATAAAACTAATACTCATCAAGACCATTTCAAAAAGTTCAAACACGATATTGGTTATCTTATTGCGCTTATATCGAGTTTCTATGGTTATCTCCTGGTTACCATTTAGCACCAAAATACTCGTCAAGAGGAATCATATGAGCCCAAACTTGATGGGGTTGTAACGTTAAATTACCGAGTTCCTAGAGCCACCTTTCGGTTCCATCATCAGATCAGCTCCGTGTCATGCAAAATTTCTGCTCAATCGGTAACCGGGAAGTGATTACATTACATTTGATTACAGACAAACATTGGGACACCAAGCGAAACTAAATAAAATTTGTGTATTACGGCGGCGGCCAAAGTAGTGACATGCGAGGTTGTGACAGTGAGCCTGCCGGTTTCCACACGGTATTTTTACCGTTTTAAGAACAATCATGGTAATTAAATAAATACTTGTATACAACCTTTTTTTTAGTATATGCGAAACTCGAAACACGGGTCTTTTATTTTTATGCAAAGAATCTATGTACAAAATTTCATAACTGTATGTTACTTGGTTGTCCACACAAACACATGGTCACCGGGCCATCTGGGCCGCACCGAACTGTGTGGTCGTGCCTAATGCCTGCTATTTCCTGTCGTGACCTGTATTGTACTTAGTTTCGATGGTGTATAACTTGTGACCCTTTTTAGATATACATATTTAGGAAAAAATATAACAAGATGTAAAAATTATTGACCGATCCTGTGCGTCTCCAGCGACCTTGACCAGGTCATCGTTCCATGTGGGAGGCCTTCCAACGTTGCGTCTTCCAGTACGCGGTCGTCAATCCAGAACCTTTTGGCCCCAACGGCCATCTATTCTGCGTGCAATGTGCCCTGCCCATTGGTCATTGTGGCGGCGCTTGGGGGAGGCCTATGTCCATCAGTAGACGTCTTTCGGATGATATGATGATGCTGATGATGAAACATTATTGGAATACACGGTCACGGATTCTTAACAAACTATATTCAGGTTTCGCATATCCTAAAAATAATGTTGCATAAAGTAAAACGCCTGCCTGGGTTTAACACACGACGTGCAATTCTTGAGTCGGCCACGACTCCTATTCACCTATTCGTATGACTTACTTGACTAAATGTCCTGTGTCCCCTAGACGGGGCAAAGGACGTCCACAGTAATCCTCCATCGCGCACAGTCTTGAGCTTCACGCTTCCATGAAGCTCTAAAGCGGCAGACCTGCTAGCGGATTAACACTTCGATCCACAACTACCCAACTTGTTCATACAAAAGTAGACTCTAAACATCGGAATTAAGGCCTATAGTGGCGTGGATGTGAGAGGACACCGGTGTCCTCTGAGCTAGGACAGATTAAGGCACAATAGGCTTACCCGCACACTTGCCCGACAATCATAGATTCTTGAAACTGAAACCGATAGTTAGAAACCAGACCCATACTTCACGTTACAAGTATACTGTTATATTAACTTCATCATTATAGCACATTCATAAACAGTAGGTAACAGATTTTTCGATAATTCGTAAGAAGTTGACAGGAGTATCGTTTCTGTTTCATCTCCAGTGCATAAGGTATTTAATTAATAAATAAGTTTTCCACCTATTACCAAAACCACTGTCGCTAACACTCGAACAGAAATCAGCGTTTATTTCAAATAAAACAATTACAGGTACTTTTGAATTGTCAAAATGTCGGACAGTCCAACAAAATTACACGTTCCAAAATGTGGATTGCTATGGAGAAGAACGTGCAAGAAACTCCATGGTACAATGGTGGAGAGTTCCCTAAAATTTTGGGTCAGTAATCGTATTTTTTGGGAAAATTGTTAGTTCAATAGCGAATGAATGGTGTATTGTTTGAACTGCCTTTTGTTTTAAGTGAAAAATATGTGGAGTGTTTATCAAAAAAATACCATATCTACTACACAACTTTTTAATTGGATGGGGTGTTTTTGTTTCTACACAATTTTTTAAGAACACTACAAATAAATCTGAATGGATTTGAATTTGTGTTACACAACTCCAATTAAAGAGATATGTAATGGAAGTGGTATTTTTTTCTTAATTTTCAGCTTACCCACTTTATGGTTCAGACAAGGTTCTGGTAAAAATGTAACTGTGGTAAATATTATTCTGATACTAATAAAATTTTGGTAATAAGTTTGGGCTACTAATAATGTGATAAGATAACAATGTTTACTAATAATATTATACTTATTGCTGTTAATAAAATATTTAAAAGAAATAATAAGCTTATGTTTAATTTTTCTACAGGTTTATTTTATCTATTTTTTTTTTATTTCTTTGATTTATAGATGCTAGAAGTACACCGTAGACTACCTCCTTTATAGTTTAAGTTCTTATAATCCATCCTAAGGTTGTCTGGTAGATATCGCTGCCAGCGATAAGACCGACATTGTACCTATACATTTAAGTTCCTGTGAATTTTTACTATTTTGGTGTACAATAAAGTTTATTCTATTCTATTACACTCTAATCATTCGTTTTACTAAAACTTGATTGCTACAATATAACTTTAAGACCTTTTGTCTAACAATACAATTTTGTTCTATTGTTTTTAATTATTGTTTTTATTTATTACTGAAGAATAAACTAAAGAATATAATTATCACGTTTCGATCGCTCTAATTACCATGGAGTACTCGTATGAATATTTGTATAGCAATTACCAAATGAATAATGAACTAGACTAAAATTAATAATCAAAACAGTGAATAACATGCTTAATCCTGCCCTTCATCATAAATACCGTAATAATTACCTTTACTAAAACAAAATGATCCCAAAAAAGGTATAAATATAATGGCTTCTAATTTTACATAGGGATAAACGTTTAATCAGAATTAGAAATGCAAACTTAAAATGTGGAAATCAAACATTTAACTAAAGCCAGGCATTCATGAATTGACGTTCCGATTTTGCGATTTGTGGTGAGTTTCGACTGCCCCGGTTTTGCGTGCGTAGCCAACCTTAATTAGGAACGACCTCTGCCCAATCAATGTGATCTACTATTTATTTGCATAATAAATTGGTGTAAGATGAAAATATATTTAGATTTAATTAGCCCAAATTTTTTTCAAGGTAAAACTAATTTTGTGTCGGAAATAAATCTTCCTGAATAAGCAATGTTGGTTTTCTTTTCAGTAAATTAGGTTGAAGAAGTAGAGAAAATTAGGTACAATTGGTTTGCTCAGAAGTTTTCTTTCAAGTTGAATGGGTATATTGCAAAAGTTTTGTTTTTCTACTGTTATACAATTACTGAGAAACAGCTTTAGTTACATTATAGAAAAAATGTACAGATAAAAATGAAGCTTAATTTTTTTTTTGTATTTCATCATAACATTTTTTTTTAAGTATTCTTTTCTGTGTATAGGTGTGTACTGCCTACCTGCATAGATTAATTTGTTCAGCCCTTATGAACCATGTTGGGTTCGGTTTTCTGTCTAAACGAATAGAGCAGAGTACTAGTATTTTGCATGGTGCGACTGCCTACTATGTGACATTAATATATTTGCA
Organism: Leucania comma; assembly: GCA_958295575.1. Classification (NCBI taxonomy): domain Eukaryota; kingdom Metazoa; phylum Arthropoda; class Insecta; order Lepidoptera; family Noctuidae; genus Leucania; species Leucania comma. The sequence goes on from OY282475.1 coordinate 5,267,139, forward strand.
TACAATGTCCCCACTGCTGTGACTCATGCCTTCGAAGAGATTGAATACGCCTTAATACACTACGTGAGTCCAGTACGGGTTAGTGGTTGTAACATGTCTTCTGATTTTTGGCTCTAGGGCATGCTGGTTTGGCTTTTTGACGGACAAGGCCGGTCACTGGAGCGAATGGAATTGGCGAGGCATGTTCTGTGGTGTCACACAGGGAACGGTTCTGGGGCCACACCTATGGGGCATCTGTTACGACTAGGCACTGTGTGGCGACCTCTCTAGCGGTGTCAGCGTAGTTTGCTATCCTGATGACATACTGGTCCTGACGCGGTGCAGCTCACACCAGGTGGTGGCCACATTGGTGATATGCGAGGTTGCAACAATAGTTGAGAGGAACCAACAGTTTGGACTTGAGGCGAACCTGCCAGTTTCTTTACATCATTTTTTACACTGTTTTAAGAATAATTATGGTATTTAAATAAATACATAAAGTAAAATACTGGCCTGAGTTTGACACACAACGTGCAACCAGTAAATTGGGGCTATTAAAACTGAGCGCAAGCACCTGCCTATGTATATTATATTGTTTTATTAACTTCGTGATTATGGCACATTATCCACAAATAAAAAATATTATCTATGATCATTGATATAATCAAAAGAGCGGAAGATAAGTGACTCGCCTCTAGTGAGTGAACCGCTGAAATTATGATCGTTGGCCATAGTTTCACTCAGTCGCAATCAATGGTCGCCATTTTGCGAAGCGATATAGATGGAGCTCCCCTCAATCATAAACATTTTGCGGCTATCGCGATTTCACTCGTACGACAGCGCTGGCTCTTATATCTATCCTTGTCTATCAGTGAATGTACGTTTGCGACTGTAATGACACTGATCATAGATGTGTGGGTTTCGAGTCCAGCTTTTCTGTTTGAAATGTTAGCGCGAAATTTATCTTCCCATAAAATATATCAAAGTCTATGATGTCATAACCCGTTCTAACATAATAAAAAAATATAACTCTAGAACTCACAATTCATGCAGTCTAACTTTTTTGCCGGCTATGTATGTTTCGTGTTCAACGAAGTTTTCACTACGAGCGAGTTACTAAAAACAGTATTTTATAGCAAGCATAGTTTTAACTGGGACGAAGCTCATTGCGTTCAAACATTATTCTGTTGGGTAGTTTAGAAAATTGCGCAGTTTATGTTTTTATTAAGGTACAGTGCGACTAGCATCTAAATAGTAGGAGGGGAAATCTTCATCGTCATGTCTTTAAGAAGCAGTGGTGGCCGAGTGGTAACAGCTACGACTTACGAGTTGTAGGTTGCAGGTTCAAACCCAGCACGCGTATGACTTTGTGTACTTTATTTCATCACCACTATTCTCGAAACGGTGAAGGAAAACATCGTGAGAAAACCGGCATGTTCTAGAATAAAAAATTCAAAGACATGTGACATTCACTAATCCGCACTGGACCCGCGTATACTATGATTTTTTATTAGATGAAGTAAAGTGACAGCTATAACAATGGTTGTTTGACAGTTGGGCATTGTTATTTGACAGTTGGGCATTGTTATTTGACAGTTGGGCATTGTCCACTGCTGTCACTTTACTTCATCTAATAAAAAATCATAGTGTAGTTGATAACGATCCATTCCCTCTCCTATAGAGGGGGCCTGAGTTCCAACAGTGGGAACATTAAAAGGCTGATAATGCTAATGCTAATGCTAATGTCATTATTTATTTTTACACAATTTTATTTTTACTCGGTACATTTTCCTGATTAGGACTTATCTGGTGCAGCAGTGAGACATAAAATTTAATTGTTCTTTTTGTTTATTAAGTTTTTACTTTGTGTGTATCCTGTAAGTATCAAATAAACTTGTTTTAATTCTTCCTTTTTTACTTTCTTTGACTGAAATATGCTAAAAGTGATTTATTATTGGTTCGTCCTGAAGTTTTTTCCCACATTCTAAAAAGAACGTAGTTTGTCTATTGAATTTATGTTTCGTTGAAAATTACAAGTGCTTTAAAAGCACAGTCACCAAAGAAAACAATGTAAGCATTATTATTAATGGTTGAGGCATAATGGTAAAAAAAATCAGAGAATAAAAAACTTGAAATCTTGAATTGGATTGAACCGCACTTAAGTAAGTGTAGTTTTTTGCTCTATAAATTAGTCCTATGTTCATTATTCAACTAAAACCTTAAAAGCTTTTTCTTTATTTACTTTGTTATATACTTGAATGACCCTTTTTTGCCCGACCTCTCAAACTGTAGCAAATCGATTCCAGAATAAAACATTGAAGCGACAACAGGTTGTAGAAAACCATCCTCTGCAGCCCAGGAACTGGGTAATACGATACCACGTGGCGATTATGTTACCTTGTTGTTGGTCAGAAGGCCACAAGTCTATCAACTCTAACAGTAAACGTAATCCTTGATTATTGTTAACCAAGTAATGTAAAAAAAAAACTTAAAAATGCGTTTTAAAAAATAGTTTGCCGTATTGGATTTATGGGAGCAGTGGTGGCCGAGTGGTAACGGTCCAAACTTACGAGTTGTAGATTGCGGGTTCAAACCCAGCCAGACGAATTACTTTGTGTAATTTATTTCATTACCACTGCTCTTAAAAACGTTGAAGGAAAATCGTGAGGAAACCGGCATGTCCTAGAAACAAAAATTCGACGACATGTGACCTCCAGGAATTTGCACCGAGCTCATGTGTTAGATTACGGCCCATTCCTTCTCCTAGAGAGGAGGCCTGAGTCCCTGCAGTGGGAACATTAAAAGGCTGATGGCAATGCAAAATTGGATTTATACTTTAGATGACGTAGTTTCTTCCGCAAATCTTCCGCATGACGCAGGTTTTTACCGAACATGGTTAGTTCGGGAAGTTCCTGCACCGAATTCGAGCGGAAGTGACGCCCGTGTGTCACCACTGTATGGACCGCCCGGAGAACACGGTGGAGCACACGGTAGAGGTGTACCCCGCCTGCGGTCGGCGGTAGCGATCTCTCGCGTAGAGGCCATGGTCCGAAGCGAAAAGGAGTGGCAGGCGGTTGCTTCTTTCTGTGAAGCAGTAATGCTAGCAAATGAGGAGGCCGCACGCGAGAGGCAACGGCCCTCACGCCTCAGCCACCGCCGGGATTCTGATCCCGATTTCCGGCCACCGTAGGCGCGGGTTTACGGACGGCGAGCAGTGGGTAGTTCGCCGTCCAACCGCCCAGTGCGCGTCTGGATCGAGCCCAAGTCGTCTACAATCCGTATTGTTCCACACGTGCCTCAAGGAGTTGTCAGCAAACCGTAGGGTTATCAGCAGGGTCGAAGCTTATTGGGGCAAAGGGTATGAAAGCACGGCCGAATCTTCTGAAAGGAAGATTCGGTCGTGGTATGAAAGACCATGAAAGAATAGGAGTGTGTTTTTAGTCAGTAAAAGTCTGACACAACCTCTCGCTCTGCTCCTCCGAGGGTGAGAAATCTCATAGGATGATTTTTCCACCTAAAAAAAGGAGGACGTATTTTTGTTTTCGTATTCTTCATTAAAAAAAAAATAATGATGCCCATATCATGGGGGTGCATAAAAAAATCTAAAATTCATTCGCAAGATTTGATCTAAAAAATAAAAAAAAGCGTTGCAAGTTATTAAAAAGCTTGTAAACATTATCTAAGTTAAGCCATTAACTCGCGAAAGTATTTAATTTGATTATTTTTCCTCAGTTTTAAACACTTTTGTCCATGTAAACACAGTACCTACGAATAAAAACCTTTTTCATTCTTTCCACCAAAAGCATAAGCTTTAAACGTAGCAGCATATTTTGCAGAAAAATAAACAAAATTCGCATGAGTACCTCACATTACTGGCCAAAAAGAAACTTCACTCAGTTTCAAGCCGCACAGCAGTTAGCACTGCAGTGTTAAACTGATGCGGAGTTTTAATAAAAACGACAACTTTTTTCGGCTCTTTCCGGCGAGCTTCGGAGAACTTCGGGCTTTGACTCGTTTTGGGAATCGTGCTATAGAACTGTTATTATGACGGTATAGAAGCGTCTGGGTGGCTCAGGAATATTTGCATAGACCATTGATATATATGTACTACGCACTAGATGAGGCGTGCCGTACAGTCACTTTACTTCACTTAATTGACCTGCAGGCCGAACACTTTTACATTGATGGCATTAGTGCAGTTTTGACGTTCATGCAGTGTCAGCGCGACGCTTATAAATACAAATTTAAGTGAACTTGGACATATATAATAATTTTGTAGTCAAGTAAGTAAAACCATTGGTTGTTCAAGCAATGTAATAGCTTCTACTATCGTAATAGTACGTTAGAGAAGATATTATTTTATTTAAACTCTTCCCCATTTTACAATCATAGACTAAAACATGCAGATGTCCACAAAAACCTGAATTAGGTTTTTACCTACAGCTAGTTTACCAAATACAGACTTCGCACGGTCTTTTATACTGTTTGAAATTTTTTAATATTTTATTTAACACTCTTTTATTTTTTTGTATAATTAATAACAATAGTTTTTTTTTTTTTAATAAATTACGACGAAATGTCAGCAAATCATGAGGTATCAGTTTTCATCGGTAAGTTTTGTTGTTAAGCATGCTGTCATTCGTTAGCACTTAGGTAATTACGTACCATATTACGTGCAGGTTAATATTAAATTTGAATTAGGTTCAATTGAATTTGTAGTCTTATTAGTGATTACTGATTTATTTATTTGTTTTGCTGTTATTGAGATCTCGTTTTTACATACACTATAATTACATTTTGAAATAGAATATTATTGTAATGAAGTATTGTAGGCAAGAAACTGTGTCACTTCTGCGGTATAAAAATCTATATAGATGACATGTCATCACACTAAGTTGAACGAAACGCGTAAGTACTAGGAAATGCATGGCGCTTTAGACCTTTTGGTCGCGAAAAAATATCCTCTATAAGCTTTCTTAGCGCTGTAAGTTTTAAAAGTTTTGTTAGACGACATAATGGCAATCTAGCGCTGTAGCGATTTATTGTTTGAACTTTTCAGTATTTTGACAAATAGTTTATATGAACGTGCTTGTCTATCGCAAGAATATAGGTCGATGGCATAGACATACATTGGCTGCTATAAAAAACCTGGCCAAGTGCGAGCGATACTTATACACTGATGGATCTGTATCACCTAATACATAAAACAACATAACAGTTGTTTTTTTTTTGCCTATATTTGTCGTTTGTCTTTTGAGTACTTGTGTGCAGTCAGAACAAATATTATTTTTTTTAGTTTTAAAGTAATTACCCTTTTTTGTGACTTTATTGTTATGTCTCATCATATCAGCCATAGTATTTTAAATGTTACCCTAAAAATTCATACACACAAAATTAGTTTCTCTAAGAAAGGTTATGAAATTGATTGAATATTGAAATGAAATTAAAGAATGTACTTTGACTATAGATCCCTTTGTACGCTAAAACCCTCTTTTTACATTAAAAAGTCATGAATTTTTTGGGTGGGGAGCACTTACCTTTACCACACTAGTCTAAGGGCCGTCAAAATGCTTTTGGGCCTTTTGATATTCGCCATTTTGGCACTGTCGGCCGTAGCAAGTGATTACGGTACTAAAACTAGTTATTTCGCGCCGCTTAAAATATACACATGACCTAATGTTCCATAGGTTTTATATAGTTCCTGAAGCAGAATGACACGGAATTCGAACGAAATTAATTCAAACACAAAAATTCTTCAGAGTACCGTACACTTCTCGGCAGCCATTTTAATTATACTTCAAAAATAGTTCTCTGGCCACTCGCGAGTGGCGCTTTAAATAGGCACAAAAATTATCTGTTGAACATAATGGAACAGCCTGTCCAGTGGTTTTTTATAGTAGGTAAAATCATCCAATGACAAATCCTGCCCTTGCCAGTCCAGTAGTTTTTTTATTTATTTTTAAAGTAGGTAAAATCATCCAATGAAATCCCCCGTCCTTGGGCGGAGCAGGAGATAGTGTCAGACTCTTACTGACTAAAAACCTACTCCGTTCCTCCTTTGCCTTTTTTCCAGGGCCCTGGTATGCATTTTCATACCTCCCCAAAGCCCCAGATTAGGCTTCGACCCTACTGGGCCCCTTCAGTTTGCTGCCGACTCCTTGAGGCGCGCGAAAACAGTGCGCGCCGTAAACGACTTGGGCTCGGTCCAGTCTGATACCGGAATTATCTGTCGAACATAATGGAACAGCCTGTCCAGTGGTAATACTAGAGGTCAGTGGTGGGGCAAGAGAGAATAGTTTTACTGACAAAAACCCTAATGTTTTTCAGTTGTCCTTTGCGAGGACCACGTTTTCCGTTTCGAATAATCTGCAGCTCTGGTTACGGTACCCTAAAAACCGGTTAGTTAGGCCTCTAACGCAGGTGACATTCCCTTGTTTATTGTGAGTGTAACAAGGTTTTGCGCAACAGCCACTCATACGTAGAAATGGGGCTCTTTGTCTACAATGTACTAGATATGGTGGTGGAGTAGACAGTTGAGTACTTAGCACGCACAAGTCTCATCAATTCAGATGTTAATTTGACGGGTTTTGTTATTTGTGTCTATGTATTTGTGAAATTATACCGTAGACGTGCAATGTGCATGACTGAAATACGTTAGACAGGTGTTATACTATTGCGGGATAGTTCGAAAGAGGCAGTGTGGTATTGGAATGCAAAGGGCAATTGTAGGAGCATAGGTGGGTTTTAGTCACACCCCCTGTTACTCCAGATTGGTAAATAACAACTTAAAACCGAGTAGTAATCAACTTAAAAAAAATCTTGTCAAGTGCGACTTGGACTCGCACACCATCGCACACCGAGGGTTTTGAACAAACTAATTTGCTTAATATACATAAGTTAGTTTGCACGTTGTAAATTGTAAATTCCAAGTTGCGTAACTACAAATTTACAGTTTTTAGATTTATCCCTATACTTTTGCTTCATACCAAATTTCAGGGTTCTAGGTCAACGGGAAGTAGCTTATGAATTTTGATTCTCTTGAGAGTGTCGAAATGTACGTTTTTCGCATATACGGCCGTATCTTTTTTTGTAGTTAACTTAGAAGTTTGATTTTTTTTTCAAGGGTTTCTTGAAGTTTTAAAAAGATGTATAATATATATATATGACGGCTCGTTCAGGATGGTTCGAGCTCTGGTCATCTACCAGGTGGGCCTACGTGGGTATCGTGCAATGAATAAAAACGGTTAGGAACTGAATACGTTTACTTCTCAATACATTTCGGTACAGTGCACTGTTATTAGGTAGGTACAAACAACAAAACGGACAGTTTCAGTACGTCTTGACTCTGCGACGGCCTGGCTGAGAGTGTCCGCTGTACTCGGCGGATTCTCCCTCTCCAAGCTCGTACCCAAAGCGGAAACGGCTGACTCTGTCTAGGCGCGCCACCTCTATTTCTTCTAGTCGCCACTAGATGGCGTGCCTTGTTTTGTTGTCAACAAATCAACGCCGGATCCGGCACGGCCATCCTGCGAGACACACGTCCCCGTGTGTTAGTCATCATCACCACCTCAGCTGGAAGATGTCCACTGACGAGAAGTTCCAACAAGGCGTCCATCTCTGTGTGTTACTCTGAAACAAAATACATCTCGCAGTATCATATAGCTCGGTCACTCCTGACAAACACATGGAACCACTCTCGCATCGTGAGTGCGCTCCCAAGCACGCAAACTCACACACATAAAACCATCAATTCACATCTTGACCATGAGTGACCATCTACAGGTCACACAAACGTCCACTCCGTGCGGGAATCGAACCCGTAACACGGTTCAGTCAATCGGTCAATGTTAGAACAATTCACACTTTACTCAATAAACCAAAATAAAAATAAATCGAGTAGTAGAAATTGTCATCCAGTCATGTACCAACGTTCATTGTTCTCATCATAAAGCCTTAGGAGCCCCCACAAGTAAACCACTCTAACGCCACGGCACTCATTGCCGACCACCAATCACAATTGCTCTCTCACATATGCATCCACCACCGGCCAACGCCGTGGATCACATTGTGTATCACTCATTATGACTTCCATCAGAGCTAAACGCGCACGTACTAGCTACTAGAACCATCCTGTTGACCACGTCAACTACTCACAACGGTCACAGAGACCATGACTTCCATCAGAGCTAACCATAGCTACTAGAACCATCAACTTTACTACTCCCGACAGAGAAACTTACTCGCGTGCTCCATACAACTTAGGCTCGCTCATAACCACTGTGATCACTATCTACTTCGACTGGTACATGGCTTTCTGGCATATTTCTTAACCTATCGTGGTAGGTACCTTTACAATACACACAACCAATCAAAATAATCCAAAACATTAATCATTTAGCTTTACGTGTGATTTCTGGCTACTCATAGCCCAGTAACCTCTAGTTACTCAACCATACCTGCGCATTCCTCCAGGATCGCCAAGTCACTGATTTAATCGCAATACTGCGTAGGTACTCACAGACTAATGTGACCACTGGATATTGATTTCTATTAAGCTACGGCTATAAATCAAATCTCCTACAGTTTAATCATCGTGTGAACTTAATTATCTCATTATGTCGACTACTTTACTATACCCCAATTTTATCAGTTATGCGCTGATTTTCCTCCTGTCTTTATTATTTCAAACGAATCTTTAAATGAATCTAACTTAGTTTAATTGCTCTCTTCGTCTCTAATCTAAACATACCGAAAATATATCCACTTCTACCTTCGTCAAATCAAACCTACCCTTTTATTCAAATACTACACTTTTTAAATTGCGTAACGCAAAATCTCTCACGATATTTAAATACACCTAGGGGTCTACATCACGTTTCGTCATCAACGGTAGAGAACGCGCGACTAAAATCGATAAGAAATGATTTCGTGACAAGAAGTCGCATGTGGCACTATTACAGGGCATCATCCGCTTTGGATTCAGCCATATCCCATGATCTCACCCGCCTTGGATCTAGTCTCCTTACTTGGCATCACCAGTCAAAAATCTAGTCACACACAGTGAAATCACACGTATAGGATCTAGCCACATCCAGTGGCATCACCTGCTAGGATCTAGCCGCACGCAGTGGCATCACCTCACCTTGGATCTAGCCTCGCAACCTGACATCACCCGCCTAGGATCCAACCATACCGAATGGCATCATCCGCCACGGATTAAGCCTCGTAACTTAAATTTCATTATCAAAAACAAAGTTCCACTTTTTCAAATGTAACGTTAATCCGGCTTTAGTCGACGTTCTCAAAACTACTTCAAGTGTCCCGACGCGATCGCGAACTCAACAGTTTCCAAAATAATCAAAATATCGACAACTCAAACTATGAAGTAGGTATTTACCGATCAGCTTAGGACAATAACAATTGTCCGTTAGAAAACTCAGATCGCATTTCTAAACTTCAAATGTTTGTACTGGCCGTCCGCCGTTATATGCACTACTGAAAGCCTGATACATAATCTAATTTTGTAAAATAAGGCGCACTATGTAAACGAGTTACTTTGTCTCAGATCATTGGTAACGAATACCGTTATGCACGATTTTATTTAGTTTACAGCAATCTTTGCACATTATATCTGACCCGTCGTTTTTTTTTTTAAATCAAAAGAACTAAACTAACAAACACCGAATTACTTGATCGAATAATTTACATACAATAATTCATTCACCATTAACGCATTATTTTTAATTTGTCTACCCCCTCACGCATTACTTTTAATTCTTTTACGCTAAACCACTATTGTCGTCTTTATACAGTCAAAGACGAGTCAATTAAACGAATAAGTTCACTTTTTGTTACACGCGTTTAACGCCTACCGGTTATAAAACAATCCAAATAACCGACGATTCAACATCGAAACAACAGCAGATTTATGTCCTACGACACGTAGAAGTCAATAACGTCACGGACTATCACGTTTGTTTTTAACGGAAAGAGCTGGCCTAGCAAACACCACATTACTTGGTCAAATAATAATTACACACAAATAATTGGCCTACCCGCTCACTCATTATTTTTTTTATTTTTTCTTCTACGAGCATCTGAGGGTTGTTTTGATTATAATTGTTAACGTCGTAAACTAAGCAATTTTAAAATGTATCGCGGACACACTACTGGAACTAAACCCTTGCGACTGCAAATGAATGTTGGGCAAAACGTAATAAAATCTCGATTAAGCTATTATCAATTTTAACTACAAAATTAATTAACAGTATCAAGTACCTACACTAGACTGTCATACGTTATCTAAACCTGTCAATATTGCCATCCTTTGTATTACGTCTACCCCTAAATTTATATGACAGAGGGTGTCCTCCTTAACGAAAGAGCACTCGGCTCCAGAATCAAAATGGAATGTGAATACCTGACCTTTTTCTGATGAAGGATCGACGACCCATACACCCGTTGCTCGCTGCGTAATGCCTTGGCGCCACTGTTGCTACCGCGCCTCTTCCATCAGGGCTCCGGATCTCCACCCAGACATCTCCATGTGACCTTGCTTTCCAGGGCCAATCCAGGCCAATCTTGCTGCCTCGTTGCCGGAGATCTTGAAGTATGAATATTCTTGTTTTCAGCCTGCCTACGTCTAAATTTTCCATAGTGATTTCTGATCTGCTACTTGTCTCTCCGGGTCGAATTCGGGCAGATTCACAATCTGCGTAGAACGTTGTAGTTTGCTCTCTGGGGGTACAACGTTACCATGGTCCAACATTTGTTGCTCAGGATTAGGGAAAAACCCCAGAAAAAACCTAATCAGACCATTCAAGTCCATGCTTCGATCCGGGTTTTCATTTTCGATTTCGAATAATAACCGCCAATTTTCTTCAGTGTTTCGTAACTGTTGCTCACACATCTTGTCGATTCATTTGCACGATTTTATCCCAGTTCTGATGACGGCTCGTTCAGGATGGTTCGAGCTCTGGTCATCTACCAGGTGGGCCTACGTGGGTATCGTGCAATGAATAAAAACGGTTAGGAACTGAATACGTTTACTTCTCAATACATTTCGGTACAGTGCACTGTTATTAGGTAGGTACAAACAACAAAACGGACAGTTTCAGTACGTCTTGACTCTGCGACGGCCTGGCTGAGAGTGTCCGCTGTACTCGGCGGATTCTCCCTCTCCAAGCTCGTACCCAAAGCGGAAACGGCTGACTCTGTCTAGGCGCGCCACCTCTATTTCTTCTAGTCGCCACTAGATGGCGTGCCTTGTTTTGTTGTCAACAAATCAACGCCGGATCCGGCATATATATATATATACACACAACACACAACACCACACCACGCCACAACAACACACAACAGAACACAACTACCACACAACGCCGTCTAGTCCCAAGCTAAGGAGAGCTTGTGTTATGGGTACTAGACAACTGATAAACATACTTATATATTTCTAAATACATACATATTATAGATAAATTACACCCAGACACAGAACAAATGATCATGCTCATCACACAAAAATTGGTCCTGGGTGGGAATCGAACCCACAACCTCCGGCATAGCAGTCAGGGCCACTAACCACTAGACCAACAGGCCAGTCAAATTTGTATCGCGTGTTACGTAAAATTTTATTGGTAGATAGCCTTCTGTCCTCTATGGTTTTACCGTGCGTGATTATAGCGTGATGATATTTTTTTGTTGTTGTAGATTACTGTCTTCTTCAATTAATGGGCTGTCAACACTTAAATATACAACGTTAAATTTTAGTCGTTTTAATCCCGTGGAGGGTCAATTCGGTGCATGAAACACTATCGATTTAAAAAGATAAAATTAAAAAATAAAGTACTTTTTTCTGGAACTCGAATTAATATACGCATGTACGAAATTAATTTCTTTAAGTAAACGGGTCAATGACCTTGTAGGGAGTTGTCGGTCGTTGCGTACTAACTACTTATAGTTAATTGGCCTCGATCAGCTGACGTTTACTTAAAGAAATTAATTTCGTACATGCGTAAGTTAATTCGAGTTTAAAAAAAGTACTTTATTTTTCATTTTTATCTTTACAAATCGATAGGGTTTCATGTACCGAATCAAACCACCGCGGGATTAAAACGACCAAAATTTAACGGTATATAATTTTTCAATGCAACCAAATAGTTTTTGAATTTAGCGTTTTCAAACAAATAAACACAAATTCTGCAGCTCTATAATGTTATAGTGTAAATTAGATTTATGTTTATAGAGGAGGTTTGAGGCCCAGCAATGACACATTATAAGGCTGATTTTGCCAAGGTGTCAAAATGTTTGACCGGTAAGTATTTTTACGGCCAAAGAAAAAAAATCCACAAAAATTACCATGTATCTGTATAGTGTATACATGTGTCTGTATGTGTGTGTGTCTGTGTGTGTATGTGTCTTTTACGATAGAAAATCGTAAAAGATAATATTACATGCCCTCATCTATCTTATATTTCAGTTTACCCTTTGTAAAGCCAGTACATCTATAAGATGCTTTATTACAGAAGACGTGATTTCACCCCTTCATAGCTTCATATAACGTGGTTTAAAGTTTAATATACGCTCATATTGCTTCGAGGACCGCTCGCAAGTCATAAAATTACCCAATTTAATACTATAGCAAGTCGTAACTCTAAACCACCGTGCGATGAACTCCTAATTCTCTACAAACCATATTATCTTAGCAATTTTTCCCGAGTTACGAAAATTCCGTCTCTAAATAATAAACATGGTCATATACACACTAATCCAACTACTGTATCTCTGTACCTGCAACTTATAAAATATTACTTCAACACACACTGGAAAACCAACTCTATTTACTTTCATCAAGGTTGATTATGGCTTGTTTGTTGGTGATAAGTAGCGGTATAAATTTATTAGACGATGATCCTAGGGGCCGAGGTCCCAAGTTACACAGTCTGTTAGTCAAAAGGCTGTTTACACCCGTAGGTGGTCGTATGCACAATGCACTAGCTTAATTATCTTTGTAACACGAAGTTAACGATCTGGAAGAGTCATGTGACGAATTTTGGTACACGAAACTTTTGACTGGAGTTAGATTGCGTATTCGACTTGGATAAACTTATTAAGTGAAGGTTTTCATGTTCTATTATGTTATTTTATTAATTAATTAAATACTTTATGCAAACCAAACGCCTCCTAGCCAAGTTACGATCCTTTCGTTAACTTCGAACACTTCGAATAGGCCACGCCTCCAATTTTGCTCTGACCACGTGACTGAGCGTTGAAGTGACATGAAATAAAAATCTTTTTCCAAAAAACCATGCAACCGACTTCAATGTAAAAAAAAAAACCACAAAAGATTGCTAAACAACTTTAATTTCGGAAGTCGGTGTTTGATTTTGCACTCTTTTGTGCTCTTTTTTAACCGACTTCAAAAAAAGGAGGAGGTTCTATGTTCGGCTGTATGTATTTTTTTTTTTTTTTTTTTTTTTTATGTATGTTCACCGATATCTCGGTCAATTGTGGACCGATTTCGAAATTTTTTGTTTTGATTGAAAGATTGTACTTCCGAATTGGTCCCATAAAAATATCTTTTTGATCTGATGATAAACTTCGAAGATATAGGACGAAACTCTTCAAAAATTCATAGCAGAACTGTCGTTTGTATGTGTTTGTTCGCCGATATCTCGGTCAATTGTGGACCGATTTTGAAAATTTTTGTTTTGATTGAAAGATTATACTCTCGAGTTGGTCCCATAGAAATATTGTTTTGATCTGATGATGAACTACGAAGATATAGAACGGAAAGATTCAAAAAACCTTAGCAGAACTGTCGTAACAAGTAAAATTTCTTTGTTTATACATGTAGTCGGTGGCTGACTAAAGAAAAAAGGGGAGGGGGTACATAGAACTGATCTGATAATGAAGATGGAAGGTAGGTAAGAGCCGGAACTTTGTAATAAATCAGTGTATCTTAGCCGTGTTTGGTATTATTAGAATTGTCATGATGGTTTATAGATGAAACCGAATGGCGGAAAGTACCTATCTATTTAAGTTTGGCTTAGGGGTACTACGATTAAAAAGTGTGAAATAAAAAACTTTTTACAAAAAAAATTCAACCGACTTCAAAAACCACCAAAAAGTGCAAAATAACTTTTAATTTCGGAAGTCGGTGTTAAATAACGCAGAGACCAAACTATTAAAGAAACACCGACTTCCGAAATTAAAAGTTATTTTGCACTTTTTGGTGGTTTTTGAAGTCGGTTGAATTTTTTTTGTAAAAAGTTTTTTTTACATTGAAGTCTATCGTATTTTTTTTTTGTAAAAAGTTTTTACTCTAAACTGTTACTCATTCAAACCTACGCGTGTTCGATTGTCGTGATTCTATTGTTTTTAGCATTCTAGGCCCGCGATGACGCATTCCAATAATCACGGCCAAAACCCTAGGTAATGCGTCCAAGCCGCATCTAGCAACAACCGCCATTGTTCCCCATGTTAATTATAAACATAAATACGTCCCATGGTTTTGTCTGCATTTAGTCATAAAGCAGTCTAGTGTGCTTTATAATAGAGGTCGTTAGCACACTAAATGAAATTTAATAGTCAACATTTAGAGCGAAGTTCGTTGGCGTTACAGTTAATTGACGTTTAGCAGTTCTGTCGGGGACTGAACTGCAGTTTTGAGTTTTAACTGATGGGTTCTATTCTATACTTGCTACTGTCATAGACAAAATGGAGTTCTAATCATAAATCAACTGTGATTTATGAAATGACTACATTTGTTTGTCAGAATACTATAGGCCAGTTTTTTTTTTTTTTGTTTAATATCATCCAATGACATCGTCAGCCCTTGGGCGGAGCGGGAGATAGTGTCAGATTTTTACTGACTGAAAAACCCACACCGTTCCGTCTTAGCCTTATGTAGGTACCGGGGCCGGACCTTCCTTTCAGAAATCAGTCCATGACCCCAGTATGCTTTGATCCTGCTGGGCCCCTACAGTTTGCTGAAAACTCCTTGAGGCGCGCGGGAACAGTATGCACCTTCGCCGACTAGGGCTCGGTCCGGAAAGTTACCGGACGGTTGGACAGCGAGCTACCCATTGCTCGCCGTCCGCAAGCCCGCGTAGAATACTTTAGGTCGGTTGGGTTGGTATGTAACATGGTTTTCTTTTACGAATAATCACATTATATTCTATACTTCATCAATGGCAGAATATACCGTCAACCAATAAAATGTTTTTGGACTTTTATTCAAGAAAAAGACAAAATGTATTTGTATTTCTTTTTTCAGCTTAGAAGCACATCCGCTGGCATTAAAATAAAGAGAACCTTTCATTTGCATTTCTCGAAAATCAATTTCAAACAGATGTTACATAAAATGGAAAAGTCAGAGGTCACCAACCTTTTTTACATAATCACTTCAAGTTTCCTTTGTTTCCAATAAAACACTTTAATTGGCGTTTTTTCGGTCCCTGTTCGCACGTTTGCTTGTTATTGTTCCTTTTTCCTCTTGTTTATTAACACGTTGATATCGACACTCATTTTTCTATTTTTTCATTTCTTGTAATACGAGGCGTTTAAGACCTCTTTTGAAAATTATCATTAATTATCATTACAATTTAACCTCGTAATGTTTAACAACTAAAAGTTATTTTTAATTAAATAAAAAAAAACATTAAAAAAAACATTTCTTCTGTGCGATACGAGGTCAAAGTGACCCCGTGTTAAAGTAGATATACCATTGCATTCAGTTTTAATAGGGCATCTTAGATGTATATTCAACTCTTTCCTATACTAAACCAAATTGAAGTTACGGCCTTGCACGGCAGAGAAGATTATGTTTTTTTAGCCGTACCGAAAAGAAAACACATACGAGGCCTATTGGACCTCGTTCCACCACATAATAATTATGAACTCGAGTAGTTACGACACCATCGTTCACATTATCACCATAGTGATCCAATAATTACAACAGAAACACTGTTACAATATGGCGGCCAATTAATTCTTATTTATAATATTCTCAAGGTAACACGGCGAAATATCGATTTACCATACTTTTCGATTGTTTCGTTGAAATATAATGTGTGTAAGTCACGCTCCTTTTCAATAATATTTTATAGGGAAATATTAAGCTCGAAAGGTATAAGGAGGTTTTAGTTTCGAAATAATAGTTTTTTTTATATTTTGAATATGGAAGACTATAGAATAGACGTTGAAGATCACTTGGTTTTAAATGTTTTCCTTCCTGTAAAACTAACGGTGTCTATTTTAACTCGAGTGTTTTTCCACCCTTCAGGAATTTCACAAATACCTAAAATAAAAGTGGAGCTATTGATAACAAAATTCAAAATAAGTTCCATAATTTCATATTCTTTTAAAATGGTAACTATTATTTAAAAAAAACATGAGAAGTTTTATCATGGAACTGTTAATGGTACTAGTCATAGTGATCTGATTGATTTCCATTCAGTTGATAGGTTTAGTTGATCGGAATGGAAGAATAGAAGTTGATCCGATCGAGTTCCAATCCGGTCAACCAGTTGATCGGTTCAGTTGATCGGATTGGAAGTACCGGTCTATAGGTTTTTTTTTTTTTTTTTTTTTTTTTTGTGGTAGGTAAAAATCATCCAATGACGAATCCCGCCCTTGGGTGGGGCGGGAAACAGTGTCAGACTTTTACTGACTAAAAAACCTACCTTTCCATTCCTTGCCTTTATCCTGGGGCCTTTGGTGACAGTCTCACATAACCTTTGGCCCCAGTAGGCTTCGGCCCTGCTGGACCCCTACAGTATGCTGACAACTCCTTGAGGCGCGCGGGAACGGTGCGCGCCGTAGACGACCTGAGCTCGGACCGGTCTGTTACCGGACGGACGGACGGCGAGCTACCCATTGCCCACCGTCCTCGAGCCCGCGCCTACGGTGGCCGGAAATTGGGATCGGAAACCCGGCGGCGGCGGCGGCGTGTGCGCCTTTGCCTAATGCGGTCGGCCTCCTCCTTCACTAGCATCACTGCTTCGCAAAAGGAGGCGACCGCCTGCCACTCTTCCTCGCTCCGGAGCATGGCTTGAACCAAGCCCCGGCGCGAGAGATCGCCGCCGATCGCCCCCACGAGGACACGGCGATGCTCTTCCCAAGCGGGGCACACCTCGACTGTGTGCTCCACCGTGTCCACCGGGCGGTCCGCACAGTGGCGACACCCGGGCGTCGTCTCCGCACGAATCTTGTACAGGTACGGACCGAACTTGCCGTGTTCGGTCAGCACCTGCGCCAAACGGAAGGTGACGACGCCGTGGGGCCTTTCCAGCCACGCCTCAAAGAGGGGCCTTACCGCCTCGATCGTGGCGTGCCCAGCACGAGGTTGCGACAATCGCTCTCGCCATTTCACCATGAGATCCCGCCGGAGCTCTGTCCGCCATGCCGCGACTTGTCGCGGCAGCGGAGTTTCGCCCCGACCGGTCTATAGGTAAAAGTACAGTTTTGAATGACGAACTTTTGTTTTTTTTTTGGTTTGGGAAACCATCTGATGCTGCTCAAGGGTGGAGCGGGCGGGTGTGACAGACTTTTACTGACTAAAACCATACCTACGTTTTTAAGTTGCCCTTTGCGTTCTACTCCTCAGGTTTCTTTTTCAACAGTTGAACTTTGTGATATAAGAGAGAGTATTTAACACAACGCTTATGTCGACTCTTGAAACAGTGATGATGGATTAAAGCTATCTCGAATTATGGATTAAGGTACCGGATTTACTACAATATAATAAAGTCATAATCATGGGAGTTTATAATTAGCGACACACAAAATAAGTGACAGGCCCATTGATCACACAGACAATTTGAATTACACTAAATATTATAAAGGCGAAAATTTGTGAGTACCTGTGAGTGTATCTTTGTTATTTCTCCACGCTCAAACGGCTAAACAGATTTCGATGAAACTTAGCACACGAGTAGATCATGCCCTGGAATAACATATAGGATGGGAGGATACTTTTTAACCCGAGAGTTAATAACAGCTGACTCTACGAATTTTTAACCACCTAATTGTTACTTTATGTATTGACCGAATGATAGAATGATTGAGACTAATGTATAGAAAATTGAAGGCATTAACTTCACCTTTGTACCTTTGTGTTGTATGAAGTTTTCATAGATATGTAGTATAGCTTCTGCGAGCGGCTTCGCCCGCGTGATATCGGTTTCTACATAAAAACTGTCAACCCCCGTTTTACCCCCTTAGGGGAAAAAATTCGTGAAATCCGTTCTTAGCGGATGTCTACATCTTAAAAGGAACCTACCTGCCAAATATTAAGTATATAGATGTTATAGTTTCTGAGATTTCGTGATTAATTAGTGAGTGCGATTTCGATTTTATATATGTATATAGATTAATGTAATTGACAGTTGCTGTCTTTAGACTTTTTTAACTGCTTTTCAGGGCGGAGACAAATCGGCCCAGCCGTTCTTGAGTTTTAAATGGTGTAACTGACAGGACTTTATTTTGCGTAAATAGATTACTGGCTTTTAATATATTCCACAACTATCATACAACGTCGTCTATCTCAAGCTAATCAGAGCTTGTGTTATGGGTACTAGACAACTGATAAACATACTTATATATTTATAAATACATACATACTATAGATATATTACACCCAGACACAGAACAAATGATCGTGCACATTACGCAAACATTTGTCCTGGGTTGGAATCGAACCCACAACCTCTGGCATAGCAGTCAGGGGCACTAACCACTAGATTAACAGGCTAGTACAAAACACACACACTACGAAGAGCATCAGTATATCCTGTTACTCAAAAGAGTGTACCCAATTAGCTGAAACTAATTCAATAAACTAAAACGATATATTTCATACCATACTTCAATTACATCAGCACAGTTTCAAACGCCATTATGCCTGTTACATCAAAGGGAAACAATATAGGAACACTTCATATGACCGCTACAGATTGGGGCCTAAAGGGTTTGAATCGAGGGTGCCCTGCTTAGGGGAGAACTGGCTCAAGAGCTCAAAGGGAAGGCTTTCAGTGATCACAGGATCCGTTGCCCCTAATATGGATGTAATCGCAAGATGAATCTGAAATAAATAATTTATTATTATACCATTTATTTAAATTATATACATATTTCATACATTTTTAAATATTTCTTAACAAAAAAAACACATTAAAAAAATATTTAAAAATATAAAAAATAGTAGCCCACCGGTATCGGGAACAGGGTCCAAGCTACCGGCGGTCAGGGCTCCAGAGAAAGGAACCTCCTAACAATACGAGCCGTGTCTAGGAGTACCGCTTTCTGAATCAAGCCCTTGACCCAGCCGCCTAACGAGAGCCTCCTCAGGTGTTGGTCGAGGCTCTTGGCTATTAAGCCATTACCCGACACGACTATCGGTACAATGATCGCCGAATCCACTTCCCACATGTCGACAACCTCGCGAGCCAAGTCAATATACTTAATTTGTTTATCTTTCTCGGCTTTCACAAGGTTCTCGTCATGCGGAACGGATATATCAACAATCATTGCACGCCTCTCGTTTCGGTCGACCACCACTATATCAGGCTTATTGGCTACAATAGTCCTGTCAGTGATGATGGACCGGTCCCAGTACAAAGTGATATGACCATTATCAAGAACTGGGTCGGGCTCATACCTGTAGTACGCCACTTCTGATCCTACAAGAGAGTATTTTAAAGCAAGTTGCTGATGGATAATCTTGGCTACAAGATTGTGCCTGTGCAAGTACTCGCCGTTAGCCAGACGAGAACAACCGGAGATAATGTGACGAATTGATTCTCCCGGACGGTGACATGCCCGACAGATGTCAACCGTGCCGTCCTTCACAATAAATCTCCGGTAGTTATTCGTCATGATAACTTCGTCCATAATTGCACAGATAAAACCTTCGGTTTCCCCAAAGAGGTCACCGAAACGCAGCCAAGCTACGGACGCCAATTGGTCTACATCGGGCCTGTGAAGGGCCCGGAAAAAGCGTCCGTGAAGTTCCTTGCTCTGCCATACTTCCCTGCGATCGTCAGTGTCAAGCACTACCGGTTTGCGCCAGTTCTCATTAGCCAAGGAGAGCGGGGTGAGTCCCTTGTCCACTGCCACTACATTTCGATGCATACCCACGTCGGCAGCTAGGAAATATTCCCTGAGACTGCATACCTCGCGGTTGTGTAGGGTCTTAGCATTTAAAAAACCTCGACCGCCACACTTCCGCGGGATATACAGTCTCATCACCGACGATCGTGGGTGATGCATTCGGTATGCAGTCAGCAATGTTCGGACCCGCCTATCCAGGGCGTCAAGTTCCGTTTGAGTCCATTTGAGTACGCCGAAAGAGTACATCAATACCGGCATGACCCAACCATTGAAGGCGCGCACCTTGTTTCCGCCTGAAAGAAGGCTATTGAAAACCTTCTTCAGGCGTCCAAAGAAACGCTCCTTCAACGATTGCTTCATGTCAGTGATATTGATGCCTAGGGCTTCCGACATACCCAAATACTTATAGGTTTCGGTTGAAGAGAGAGATCTCAGGTTTATGGAATCCGTGAGTTGAGTGCCCACAGATTCCACAATCTCCCCTCGCTTTACATGCATGACCGCACATTTGTCCACACCAAACTCCATCCTGATGGCACTACTGAAGGTTTCAGTTACCTTCAGTAGCTCCATCAGTTGCAGGTTGTTGGGGGCAAAAAGCTTCAAGTCATCCATGTAAAGAAGGTGAGATATAACCTGACCACCTCTCTTCAACCGATAGCCTAGACCTGAATTCTCCAGTAGTGTGCTTAGAGGATTCAAGGCTAGGCAAAACCAAAGCGGACTCAAACTATCACCCTGGAATATACCTCGCTCTATCCTTACAGGTTCGCTATTCCTCTGGATATGTCGACATCCTGGATAGCGAAGGACCGTACTCCATTTCCTCATACACGACATCAGGAAGGTGCGTAGTGTTGTATCAATTTTATACAACTCTAGCACCCTCATGAGCCATGTATGAGGAACGGAGTCATAGGCCTTCTTATAATCTATCCAACATGTCGACAGATCCTTTCGGGAACGTCGAACCTGTTGGCTAATGGTCATATCAATGAGGAGCAGCTCCTTAGTACCGCGGGACCCATTCCTACATCCATTCTGAGAAGGTGACATTATCAAATTTTTGTCAATATGGTTGTTAATTTTGCTTCTCAGAATGGATGTAAGAACTTTATAGACCGTCGGCAAACACGTGATTGGTCTATAATTTTTAGGTTCCGCAGTACTGCCTGATTTATGGAGCAGGTGGGTTATTCCTGTCGTAAAAAACTCGGGCAGCGACCCTGACTCTAGGGCAGATTGGAATTGAGACGCCAAACGAGCGTGCGATCTTGTGAACCACTTTATCCAGAAATTGTGCAGTCCATCCGGCCCTGGAGATTTCCAGTTAGGCAACGGACGGACTGCACGAGCTACATCTTGGGGGCTGATGTAAATTGCCCCCATTTGTGGTATTGGATCGCACGCGCGCTCCACCTCCCGAATCCAATCACCCTCGGTGTGACTGACAGGCACCGACCAGATGCTGCGCCAGAATGAACTCATGGCGTCATCATCCGGGAGGCGTGCGTCAGTCACACCTTGGTCCGGTCGCTCCCAAGCCCTATATACCCACCTTTCGTTGCTTCGGAATGTGCGATTCTGGGTGTATCGCTCCACCCGACGCTTATACCTGCGGATACGGTTTGCCCATGCATACACTTTTTGCTTCAGAAAGTCGATGCGCTCTGTGACTCGGGACATGTAGTCTCGGGGGCTGATGTCTGTCCCCGAAAATGCCCGTCTCACAAAGCGCATCACTCTAGGGCGAGTGTTGCCCTCCCTGAAGCAAATTAGTTTGCCGATGAGTGCTCTGGCCCCACCAATACGACGCTCGATCCTGCACTGCCAGGCCGGTACAGCTGGTTTCGGTCGTGTAGCTACGTCACTGGTTGGGAATTTGACGTGAGCTACACGACATGCCACTACGGCCGCGCAGTACATTATCGAATGTGTATCGGTGAGATCTTCGCAGTCATCAAAATAGTCAGACAACTGCGAATCCAGAGCAGCCACCAGCGCCCTATTCTTGTTATGCATGGGCAAACGAGGTAAGCGAGGCCTAAGTTCGGGTGACATGTTGCGATATTCCCGAACTGCACACTCCAAAGCACTCCTCAGTTCGCTATTGCACTGGGTACTTACGTGAGCAACCGTGTCAGTATCCTCCTCGTCAGCATGGTGGGATGTGCAGCTGGACGGTGGTGCCACAAGTGGAACTAAAGGCTGCGACGGAGGGGCAATGACACGGTTACTCGTTTCCGTTCGGAGGCGATCAAGTACAGCATCATCCAACATGTGATTACGCAGGATGACCCGCACCTGATCCGACAGTCGTTGGGTTGAAACGTTGACGGCTGGCTCAAGCACCTGAAACAAAGAGAGCATCCGAACACGGTACGCGGTCAGGTTGTTTCCTCCCTCTGTAGCCCCGTAGTATGAGCGCATGACGTTCTCGTTGATGGATTGCGTCCATCGCATGCGCTGCACACTTCCGCCGGGAGCTGGGACCCTATCAGAGACCGGTGGGCCTCGAGATCCTAAGCTGCTCGGCGGCCGGCGTCCTCTCCGTCGACGCGCAGGTGGTGGTGACGTGGGCGGAGAATAAAACTCGTCGCTGGAGCTCGACGCAACTGCCGCGGCCGGTGTCACAGCACTCACGTTGGGGCTGGGTTCCGGCGGCGGCGAGGCGGGGCTGAGCGACGAGGCCGGAGGTGATGGGCGTGCACGGCGTGCTGCGGCTCTCGTCAACATTTATGTTTTGTCGTCGGAAATTTTCTTTGTCATAAATGTGACCTTAATATGACATAAAGCCTATTTATTTTACGTTTGGCCATTATACTCGTAGTTTATGTAGGTACACCGGTATTTTACAATAAACGGTTTACTGTAGTTTTGGGTCTTTTTTTTGTCGGATAACTTAATTTTGCTATAATATTTCTATACGAATTGTTTAAAAGTAATTGGAGAAAAAATTTTTCGACACTTCATGTTGACAGCGAACCACAGATTATTATTATTATTATTATTATTATTATTATTATAGGGGAGAATAGGGTTAATTGTTAGCTGGTAGAACGACTTCCTTTGACAGAGAAGTGCACACTGAGATGGAGTAGCAGAGTAGCATTTCTTTAAAATAATAATAGACTCATTAATCTTATAAGCTGTTTTTTTTTTCTATGGTAGGTAAAATCATCCAATGACAGATCCCGCCCTATGGCGGAGCGGGAAATAGTATCGACTCTTACTGACTAAAAATCTACACCGTTCCTTCGTTGCCTATCGTACCGGGGTCGAGCCTTCCTTTCAGAAGCCGATCCGTGACCCCAGTAGGCTTTGACCCTGCCTGCCTGCAGCTGGCAGGCTGGGCCTCTACGGTTTGCTGACAGCTCCTTGAGGCGCGCGGGAGCAGTACGCGCCGTCGACGACTTGTGCTTGGTCGGAAAGCGAGCTACCTATTGCTCGCCGTCCGTAAGCCCGCGCCTACGGTGGCCAGAAATCGGGATCAGAATCCCGGCGGCGGCTGGGGCGTGCACCTCGTTGCCTTTACCTGATGCGGTCGGCCTCCTCCTTTGCTAGCATTACTGCTTCGCAGAAGGAGGCGATCACCTGCCATCCCTATGTATGTCACAATTAAAGCGGTTAATTGGTCAAATCTACTTTTAACTACAAGGACTGTGTAGGAGTATTTTCGACCAGTTAAAACTACTTTAAATATAATAACTGTTAGGTTAGGATATGTTATCGGTCAAAAAAGAAAAACTACCTTTTTGAGGCGGGAAATCATCAAAAAATTACTTCTCCTGTTTTAAAGTTAGAAATAGAAAGAAAGAAAGAAATTTATTCCAAGCATTTGATGGTAAGCAGTGATACAATCTTAAACGGTGAAGCACACTAGTTTATTAGAAGCTTATTCACTTTAGCCTTGAAGACACCTAAATTATAATCGGACGAAAAGATCGCAACAGGCAAATTGTTCCAATACAATGTACGCGGTAGGTATAAATGACGAGGCAAACGCTTAATCCAGATCGTAGAGGTGTTAATAATGACTGGAAAATTCCGCTCTTTTGTAGTTCTTTTCTCAAAAGTCTGTCTCAGACACTAATCTGCATGGTTCTCGTGATTTCACCTGTAGCGACATCTATGTCGTCACAAATGAACTAATCCTGCATCGCGCAATTAAAATTCTCCGCGCGGTTTGAACATATAGAGCAGCCTGAAATCATCTATCGGGTAGTACCCCACCAGGTATAACACCTGTCTGGTCGGAGGATCCTCTCTTTTCACCAAAGCCTTGCGGGACTTTACTTTCCGTTCCGCATGTCTCCAAAGACCATTACATGTTTGCTGTATTGACTCCAAAAGAGTCTTTGACCACTAAGTTTGTTTGTTTCTTTTTTCTTCGGGTCATCTAGTTTTAATGGACAAAAAAATTGACAAGGAAAAATGATTATTAAAACTTATTTGCAAAATAAATATTTTTTATCAAAATATGCACCTAAACAGATATTCTAATAGACCAAAATGTACCAACAAAAACATCAAAAAGACAACTCTAAATAAAACGAATGTCTTATTAATTGTTTAATTAAACTTGATGAGTTCCGTGCCAGGATGCAGGCGGAGCTAAAGGGTCATTAGTAGGAATTAACAGTAGCAATACTTATAACTTCTTCAATTTGATGACATGTGGGTCTTTGGACAAAGTTCAACAGCCAAAAAGGTCATTGACTTGACAGGGTTATTCTGAATGATTTATGTAGACATATAGTAGCTATTTCATTATGAAGAGAATCAAATAATCATTAGCTGGACCAGCTCCTTTATTTTAAGGTAAAAAATAATGAAATGATTTCTACCGCAGAGGGTGAAGCGAAAGGACCTGCCAGACTTTTACTTACTAAAACTTGCAATTTTTTCTTATGTTCCCGCAGAGCATACCCAAAAATAAAATACAAAATAGATTTTGATCAAAATGATTTATTTGAAATATTACAGACTTAAAGCACATCCAAATTGGATTTCTCAGCAGTGAAACAATAATAAATAGTAGTCAAATACAGTAATAAAATAAATAAATGGCAACAGACATTTCTTAAAGTGCTCGCTTTGATTGCCATTACATTAATTACACACGCATTACAAATAATAACAGAAATTGATTTATTTTTATTCTTAGATCAAAATTCTTCCAATAAAACGTAGCTTCTAAGTGTCAATTAGCGCCGTCGTAATAACATCTTATCTGACTTTCAACAATCGAATCATTGATTTCACTAACGTACAAAATACGGATACAGATAAAAGAAAACAAAAGAAACTCACTAAACGCCCTCTCTTTTGTTACAGATGAAAATCGCTCTGATGTGAAAAGGAATAAAGATGGACCTTAAATATCTGATCCTAATGATTGCCTTCGCGACAGTCGAAATAAACGTAACGGAGAGCCGACAGAATGACAAAAGGCGATGGAAGAACGACAAGATTTACTCACACTACGTTAATATTTGTGATATACAGGACCGAGGGTCCAAAGTTCATTGTTACTGCGAGAGCATAAAGATAAAAACCGCCACAAAGGCCGATTGTTGGGTATTCAACGGCGGTATAGCTGAAGACGATCCGTTCTGGTCAAATTTTTATTCACAACCAAAAATAGAAAAGTTAACATTCAACGTCAGAGCCGACGGCGGACTGACGTATATACCCGCAAAAGTGATCGTTAGACTGGAACGATTACAATACCTCAATATACAGTACGCCAATATCTATAGTATACCATCATTCGCGTTCACCAACTCGACCACGCTCCGCGAAATAACACTGCCCAAGAACAAAATAGCGAAACTGGAAAAAATGTCATTCGCCCATCTAATAATGCTGTCAAACGTCAGTTTAGTAGAAAATCAGCTATCTGAATTGAAACGGGACGTGTTTTATGTCCTCCCCAATTTGCAGAGGCTGTGTCTGTCAAAGAACATAATTAGCGTCCTTCACGATGGATGTTTCAAACATCTGAACAATCTTATCAAATTGGACCTCGACAACAATCAGTTGACAGTTGTCATTAGGGAGAACTTCCAAGGTCTATCTAATCTGATCACGTTGGATATGAGAAACAATAAATTAACGATGATAGGGGACCTTGCGTTCGCGGAACTTTGGAGCCTTCAAGAACTTTACCTGGATGGCAACGAAATAGAATTTATATCCGAGAGAGGGTTCGGTGGATTGACTCAGCTGCGAAAACTTTCGTTGGCCGATAATAAGTTGGGGACATTAGACGACGGCGTGCTCGATGATATTCAAAAGTTGAATGTTTTAGATTTGAGGAACAATAACTTAGAAACATTGAAACAAGAGGCAGTTCAAAATGTTTTGGAAAACATGAAGTCCAATTATGCGTTAATCTCTCTAGACGGTGAGTTGAATTTTGACAACTTTGTTCGCCATTTATCTTTGTTCTTACAATTTTGTGTAATCCCTAACAAATGTCGATATTACTTTGTAAGTGCTGACATTTGTTAAGACAAATACGAATTTTGTTCTTTGTTTCCGGCGCTTTTGAAATGTAGGAAACGAGGAGAACAAATGAGGATGTCGTAATAACTCGACCTGTTTTCACATCCCTGCACAAAAGTTGGTTAGCGAGAACCGGAAACAATTAACTCTAATGTTTAATGAGATTTAGAGGAGATTTTTTAAAGTATATTAAATAACAATTGCACAATATTTTACATATAGCTTGTTTACATACTGGCCAAGGATTCAATTTAAAATTCAAAATACTGAGCAGTAGTGGCCGAGTGGTAACGGCTCACACTTACGAGTTGTAGGTCGCGGGTTCAAACCCAGCCAGGAGCATTACTTTGTGTAATTTATTTTATCACCACTGCTCTCAAACGGTGAAGGAAAATATCATGAGGAAATCGGCATGTCTTAGAATCAAAAATTTGAAGACATGTTACATTCACCAACCCGCACTTGGCCCACGTGGTGAATTACAGCCCAATTCCATCTCCTAGAAAGGAGGCCTAAGTTCCAGCAGTGGAAACATCATTAGGCTGTTGCTATGCTAGAGGTTTTTTTTTAAATCCTCTAATATTAAATAACAACTGCACAATATTTTACATAAAGCAAAAACATACTGTCCAAAGATTCAATTTAATATGAAAACTACCACTATAGGAGCCCATAAAGCGGTAAAAAAACTATCATTAATAACATCTGTGTGGCCGGTTAATTACCCGACCGCAGTGATGTATGCTCCTTCAGTAACCCGTTGGGTAATATATCCGTGTTGAAAATTAACCGGAATGGTTCAATTAACTGCACGATTAGCTGCCTCGGCTATTATGTCACGCTTCTTTGGTTATCTTGATGTATTATTAGTGTTTTGTAGGTGTTGGGTCTTTTGTAGAAGAAAAAGGTAGTTGATGTTTTTATTTATTGATTTAACTTAGTAGTACTTTTTTCTTTCTTGTTTTTGGTTTTAGGACAGGCCGATTTCGCCCCGATGTTTTCCTTCACCGTTTTGAGAGCAGTTGTGATAAAATAAATTACACGATAAAAGAAATGCGCCTGGCTGGGTTACCACTCGATCACCGCTGCGCTCAATATATGTATTTAATTTATTATTTATTTATTGTGCACATTTACCGCAGTGTAATCTTTTTCAATCCTAAGGTTGACTGGTAGAGAATGCTTTGATACATTAAGTCCGCTTATAAACTACTGTTGTACATACAATAGAAATAAAATAAAAAAAAATCTGACTGGTCCACAATTATGTTATACTAGCTTCTACCGCGTAAAAGTAGGTTTGTCCTCAAATGCTTTTAACCCGTTTCATCCTCGTAGGAGGTGAATTTTTTAAAGTCTTCTCTTAAAACTCGCCGAGGCCATCAAAAGAAACCTTGTGCAAAATTTCACGCTTTTAGTCCCAGTAGTTTAGGCTCTCCGTTAATATGTCTGTCAGTTTCTACCAGCGCCTTTGCCCACGTAAATAACCGTTTTTCTTCACAAAATTTATCCCCCTTTTCACCCCATTAGGAATAGAATTTCGAAAAATCCTTTCTTATTGGATGCCTATATCATACAAAGAACATACCCTCGAAATTTCAGATTTTTACGATTAGCAGTTCAGGCTGTGCGTTGATCCGTCAGTCAGTCATTCAGGAAAAAGCATTTTAATTCATTACTTCCCAAGAGGACGCCGGCGTCCGCACACCTATTGTCTTTCTATTGTGTCTCTAATTACGATATTATATAGGTTAATAAGTATAGATGACATTAAAAAATGTAGGTTGTATATTACGCATTTGTATGTTTCAACAATTGTAAGTCTACCGCAATGAACATTTTCAACAAAGCAAAATCTCGTAAACCAGTACACCACCAACCAGCTAACATTAATCTTTGTGTAAAATCTACTTACTACTAACTAACCACCCAAAAAACGCATGGCACAGTCTACCGCACACTTAAACCATCCTGGGACATTACTGCCCCGAACTACAATGAATCAGGTCTTGAAATACTGTGTTTAAGTGCTCTGTGACAATTTAATAGCATCTATATTTTGCTGCGGACTAGATGTTATATTTTCCGCACTGGTCGAGCATTGCTGTTAGCTATGATTTAATACTCTTTGTCCACTGTTAATTTGGTTTCGTGGCTTGTTTATTGTAGAGATGATCTTAGTTCAGCATGTCGGGAATTTTATTTGTAGGTAGGTACTTGTTTTGTTGATTTGTTTTGAAAGTTTCGGATTACTGTTATGATTGATTAACTTCATTCCTTTGTGATTTTTATTTTATGTTATGCGTATCTGGCCTCAAAATAGAATATGGGTTTTAATGGTTATCCCGATTTACAAAACGGTCGGAACAGGATATTACTTTTTATCAATTTTACGTTATACATTTTCAAGGATTTACTTTTACACACGACAAATATTTTTGGGGTGGTTGGATTATGAAATTGATACTTTGTTACTGAACTTTGTGAAATAATGTAATCTTGTCCTTTTTTCACAGGCAACAAGCTGACCTGTGACTGCCGTCTCTCCTGGCTACACAAACTCCGGAACGAAACAAAAAGCAAACGCGTGAAAGCCTCGCTGACTCGCCTCAACTGCATCATGGATACAAAGATCAATATAGGTACTGTTAAAATTGAAAAACCACTAAAAACTATTTCACACATTCAGGGCACATACAAGAAAGACATTGACTACGAAGAAGAAGAATTTGAAGAGAAGCATTACGATGACGCAATGCAGGATCAAGAAACGGAAAATGATGATACTAAAATTGAATATAAGAGGAAACTGCTCGAAATACCAGCGGAGATGCTCCCGTGTCCGAACCGTTTAATTTACGAGGCGTCGTATTCGCCACCGACGCAAGACGAGGTCAAATACTACAAGACTTCATCTAGTCAAATGTTGGTAGCAACGACGATGAATTTGTTACTAGTCGTAGTAGCAATATTGTAGCAAATGAATTGAATTGTATATAATTCTGTGATTTCATTGTGCATTTATCGATCAGATCTAAATTTTGATTAAATTACATATATATTCTGCGAAGTATCTTTATTGATATTTTTGGTCTTCTTGCCTATTTATTCAGTTAAGTTAGGAATAAATTTATTTGGGAAT
Source organism: Leucania comma (assembly GCA_958295575.1). Classification (NCBI taxonomy): domain Eukaryota; kingdom Metazoa; phylum Arthropoda; class Insecta; order Lepidoptera; family Noctuidae; genus Leucania; species Leucania comma. The sequence goes on from OY282475.1 coordinate 5,296,882, forward strand.
ATTTGGATTTGTCAGTAAATTATTTTAAATAACAAAAATAATTTATAAATAACATGACTTGAGTTAAAAGGTAGTAAATACTAATTATATGCTGATTTTTGTAAATATAAGAATACTTTATTAACAAATTATTGTAATCATCTCTTTCACTGCTTTCATTAATTCTTAGATTGTAGGTTATTTATAGGAATTGATATATTTAGGTGAATTTGGACCCAAAGAGCTAATGCTGTAAATACTCTACACTCATATAAGTCAGAACTTTTCTATGTAAATAACATTTAAATAAGTTTTGCATAGACTAAGAACATTGATCATAATTACATTTCAATTTGTTAAAGATTGTTTCGAAACAGCCCTAGAGATGGTTTAGATCGCTGATTTGAAATGATTTGAAAAACAAAGAATCAGTACTTTGCCTACAATTTCTTTCTTGTAAATATACGAGTAACGTTCTTATTTTTTATTTTTTATATCATTGTTGAAAGCGAGCTTGTGGTTGTGATGGTTTTTAAGATACATTTTGAATTCAAAAGTGATTAAAATCTCTGACGTCTCGATTCATGCTAACTTTATGAAAGCTTCAGTAAATTTCTTTTATGAGTTAATTTTAACGTCATTAAAGTACAGTACTGATTTTTGTTGTTCTTTGTTTTAAACTATCACTTTGTTACAATCACAGCAATTTCATAAGTTATTCATAATTTTTCTTTTGTTATTGGTATCAAATATAAAATAATGTTTTAGTCCAATGTGATTTATATAAAATACGGCAGTGAATTTTTTGTATTAAATGCTATCTTCACTAATCTGTCTTGTGCAAATCTGTGAAATAGAAACTATGTATTCAATCACTGAAATTGTATTGTGTGTTTAGTAGTATTTTATGTTACTTATAGGTATTTATTTTAATAAGACTGTATTAGAACTAAGACTTAGTTATTTAAAAGGTTATAATTATTCAGAATAGAGATTGGCAGAAGATCCAGCCATACAAAGTAATGTCCAACCGAAACTGGTTTTTACGATTGAAACCGAATTTCAGCAACAGTCTCAGTTTTAGCCGAAACCGAAACCGAAACTTCCTTCCAAGGATCATGTTTTAACGGGAAAATTAAGAAAAAGTCATTATAATCAGTCAATCGTTACTTTTTTAGTTTTTAAATCACATAGCTAAGACATTTCCATTTATTGAATTTAATTTGGAGGTATAAACTAAGGTTTTATAAATCGAAAAGTAGCCGCACGTGGACGCAAAAATGTCTTCATCACTCAGTCGCTTGAATGAAATTTAACGCTCGTAATATGACCAATTGCAGTGCGAGATCTGCCATAAGCAGTTTAGGTTTCGGTTTCAGTTTCGGCAGGTTTGCCGCCGAAACCGAAACTCGACCGAAACTGAAACTGAATTTTCGGTCGGATACTAATTACAAAGTATTATTAAAAATAGTGGTCTCATAATGCTACCTTGTGAAATAACAACTTGGCAAAATACGCTGAAGAATGAAATGGAATGATCGATTTTGATGAACAATTGAAGTTGTGATAATAATAAAGAATTTACAAGCTCATTTCAATCTCGATCAAAATGACTTGTAATCACACCTGTCAGTTTGTATGTCGGCTTTTCTTTGTTATCTGTGTGCTTGTATCATATTATATTCTTTTGTACCACCGTGACCTAGATTTCACACATCTCGAGATATACTCGTATGGATCTTTTGCAACCAATCTCTTTTCGCGTAATAGTGATTTAAATACCAAAGAGTTTACTTTGCCACGTGTTTAGTATTCAGCTTTGGTCTCGAATATTTTCTTCTCCACGTTGTAAATAAACACACCAATATTAACAATTATCTATCTTATCTATTCAGAGTGTGGAAACAATAAATTGATACTTTTCCAATTTCGCTGTTTTCTTTAATTAATCACAACTGTTGGTAGATTTAATAATATATACCCTTAAATTTTGGTCGTTTTAATCCCATGAAAAGTTGATTCGGTACATGATACACTATCGATTTGTAAAGAGAAAATTAAAAATAAAGTACTTTTTTACTTACTTTACTCGAATTAATTTACACATGTACAAAATTAATTTCTTTAAGTAAGCGTCTGCTGAGCGAGATCCATGAACTGTAGGTAGTTAGTACGCAACGACCAACAACTACCTACAAGGTAATTGACTCGTTTACTAAAAAAAAAAAATAATTTCGTACTTACGACTTTTAGAAAAAAGTACTTTATTTTTTAATTTTATCATAACAAATCGATAGTGTTTCACGTACCGAATCGACCCTCCACGGGGTTAAAACGACCAAAATTTTACGGTATTTTATTGTAATATGTGTAAATATTAAAACAGCGACTGTTTGTGTAGGCCTTGTATTTATCGACTGAGCTAAACACTTAATTCCTCAAGGACCTCGTGGACAGCAACAATATCCTCTATCTTAGTACGTAAGTATAAATATGATACTAACAGAATCACTACCATGCCACGATATCGAGCGACGGACATTAATTTTTATTGTTATGTTTTACTTGCTATGTTAGTTCTGATAATGATACTATGTCTATTTTGTGGGCTTATCTAAGTGTCCAAAGCAACTTACTTGTTTAAGCAGTAAAGGTGCTTTGAACTAGGACATAGCCATGGAAGTATCCAAAGATTTTGGCATGAAAGGTACTCTGAACAAGGACATAGCTTCAATATTGTTCAATCCAGATAGCCAATTTACAAAAAATCTAAATTCAATCACTGCTACAATGGCCATATTGTAAGTATATAGAAAACAATATCCCTTTGTTCGATACTGCCGTTAGCACATTGCCTTCGTTGAAGTGTACTCGCTCAATAGCTGAAGAAGTTTCGTGTTCCGTACTAGATTTCTATGACCTAAATGTAGGAAGGTATCAGAAAATCTTGCACTACTTTTAGACAAAACAAATAGTGGGCTTGAGCGGGATAAATTTGAAAATGTAATTTATATTTAAAATTAAAAGCAAAAAAGAGGAGACGGAAAAAAAAATTGTATAAAAAAAAAATGTTAAGGAACAAGAACATTAATTTTTCTCTTATTTATATACAGAAATACAGGTAGCCTTATCAAAAGAAACGGGTAAAATCTCGTTTTATATAATTGTCTTCAGAATATCCCAAAAAGGTAAGAAACGTACGAAATGAATTGTGGCCGGAATACATAATTAATGCATGAGGCAAAAAAAAAAAAAATTTGCTTTTTTTAAAAAAATATTAAATCAGGTCTTACCTTTTCCGTGTATTGCTTATGACAGTTCTTAAAGTGAGTAGATCTGGGAAGATACCTTTGATAAGATCTGACTGACTTGATAAGGAAGACGTGCTTGTAGACTGCATAAGTAGCCTGAGATATACGGCACTTGGATATTGGGCTTGAAATATTCTAACGCTTACAGGTTTTTTTTTTATGGTTGGTAAAATCATCCAATGACAAATCCCGCCCTTTTGCGGAGCGGGAAGTATTGTCAGACTCTTACTGACTAAAAACCTACCCCTTTCCTTCGTTCCTTCGAAAGCGCGGGCTTGCGGACGTGTTTACAGGTTGACACTGGAACGAAGAACTAAGTCTAAAAACTTTTTTTGAAATGATTCTATGATATCAAATATTTGGATAACGAAAAATATAAACAATGTTTTGTGTTTTTATTGACTTTCGTAGTCATTATCATCATTGCAGCCGAAAGACGTCCACCGTTAGATGTAGGCCTCCTCCAAGTGTCACCACAACGAACGGTCCTGTGCGTCTCGCTTCCATCGGATTCCCGAATCCCTGACCAAGTCATCGGTCCACCTTGGGGGAGGCCTTCCAACGCTGCGTCTTCTGGTTCATGATCGCCACTCCAAAACCTTTCAGTCCCCAACGACCATCTTTTCTGCAACCAATGTGCCTAGCCCATTGCCACTTAACTTTGGCGATTCTTACACCTGTATTTATAAAGAAGTAATTACTTGACGTTTGAAATCTTAACTATTGAATTAGAATTATTACTTAAGTAGTTACTTTAGCTTAAGTATTTAGTTTTATTTGTTTTTAAATACGGGTGGGTGTATGGTGATAAGCTTGGTTCTCATGTAGATATTAAATTCATTCTTGATACGATCACGCAAGGAAACTCCGACCTTAACCCCTTCCATTGCCCATTAGGTAACACTAAGCTTTCTGAGTGCCTATTGTGAGTTTGTTTGACATAAACGCGATCGACACGTTTATGACGTTCGGCGCACTGATTGGCCAACTCGAAGCTCTTAGCCAATCAGAGAGCCAAACGCGGTAAACGTTTCGATCGCGTTAACGTAAAAACATCTCGCACTCAGCACACTGATGAGGCCCCTTGTGAGCAACCACGTTTCGGTGCCATAACTCATCACTGGCAACACGCATTGGTTATAGATTTTTGCAGTAGGCATGAGATAATACGGTGAGTATTAGAAATGGTACCGATATTATGATGACATTAAAAAATATATAACAGGGTCTGTTAAGAATTAAAACTAAATTAATTTTTCTTAATAATAATTTATCATTTTCCGTTTAATGCCAAATGACAATAAGAACCGGTCAAGTGCGACTCGGACTCGTGCACCGAGTGTTCCGTGCAAACTTATCTAAGGAACTAATTCAGTTCCCGAATCGAATCTCAAAAGATTTTCCGAATCGCAAAAAATAAAATTTTACTTATCTAGTTTGCAGTTTTCAAACCTTTTTTTTTTATTTGTGTTACCTTACTTCATGTCAAATTTCAAGATTCTTGGTCAAAGGAAAGTATCCTATAGGTTATGATTTTTTTTTCAATGGTTCCATTTTTACCGACTTGGATATAGGACCCTAAAAAGAAACTGACAATAATGTTTTAATATAAATTAAAAAGTAGACGGCCCTGCCTCACCTTTCAGTGAATAACTCAGTACAGACAGATTATCCAGACTCGTAATATTGTCTTTTTTATACCCGCCATCATCTGTCCAAGTTGAGATAAAGGCGCGGGCCCACCGCGGCGTATTGCGAAGACCCACGACTATATATAGCGTGGCACGGTGCACGGAGAGACTACGCTCGTGCCCCTGCAAGATGTAAGACGGAAAACTGCTTTGCGAAAAGCAAGCTGTACATAGTCGTGGATCATATTCTTGTACTCCAGAGTGGAAACGTAGACCCAAGTCGACAGCAGTGAGCTATGTAACCGCCTATTTGAGCAAGCATACACATGTATCAATGACATTAATTCATGCGAAGCCTCTCCGTGGGTAGCAGTGGTCACAACCTCATACATTTTCTTACAAAGTGGAGCCTAATACACGTGCGTAGCCTCTTCGTGCGCTGCGGTGGGCCCGCGCCTTTACGCTTAAGTCACCTCACGCCACACTTTCTTTGATTTAGTATTCCGTAAGCTGAAGTGAAATGGCGTGAGTACTAAAACTGACAGTACTAGAGAAATTAGGTATTATCAAAGTGTTATAGATGTCGCATGTTTAATAGAAAACAGACCTAACACATAAAAGAGGGTTTTTCAAAATTGGACCTTTTTATTGAAACATATGTTTTAAGATTCCATTACTTTCTTTTTTGAGTTAGGTCTCTTTTCTATTAAGCATACGATGTGTATATTGTGATGTCGAAGGAGATCGCATGTGGTACTCACGTATTAGCTAACGGACTTGCTATAAAGATGTTTTGGAAAGATTTTGGCAGTTCTAGAATAGGTTTCAAAAGATAGGAAAAAAATAGTTTGTTGTTTCTTTTGGAATCAGTTTTGCCTTTTATAAGGTTTTTTTTTTTTTATGGTAGGTAAAATCATCCAATGACAAATCCCGCCCTTGGGTGGAGCGGGAAGTAGTGTCAGACTCTTACGGACTAAAAACCTACCCCGTTCCATTCTTTGCCTTGGTCCCAGGGCCCCGGGTGCCATTTTCACATATCCTTTGTAGTATCCTCAGTAGGCTTCGGCCCTATTGGGACCCTAAAGTTTGCTGACAACTCCTTGAGGCGCGCCGGAACAGTGCGTGCCGTAAACGACTTGAGCTCGGACCGGTATGTTACCGGACGGACGGACAGCGAGCTACCCATTGCCCGCTGTCCGCGAGCCCGCGCCTACGGTGGCCGGAAATCGGGATCGGAATCCCGGCGGCGGCGGCGGCGTGTACGCCGTTGCCTGATGCGGTCGGCCTCCTCCTTTGCTAGCATTACTGCTTCGCAGAAGGAGGCGACCGCCTGCCACTCCTACTCACCGCCTGCCACTCCTCCTCGCCTTTTATAAGGTTGAAGTGGCTACCAAGAACTTGTCTTCAATAAATGGCCAAGACAAGGAAGAAACCAACAATAATAAGACTTGGTTGATTGACTTTGTTTAATTGTTTTTAACGTAAATATTGTTTAATAAATGAACTGTTGTTTAATTACGATAACAAGAAGTTGGTATCCAAGAAATGGTTTAGAGATAATTTTATTTTCAGAAAGAGTTTGTTTCCAAGAATGGTTGATAAAGGTATATAGGGTGACTGGTAATTAGTGAACGATACTTAAACACGTGATTGTAGTCATGGTAACAAACAACCTTTGCTATGGGACCAAACCTGAAATCGTGAAAAAATCAGACAAGTTCAGTACATTTTGAACAGTTAGGCGAACACAAATGTTCTGACCAGTAGATTTCTTTTCGCGATTTCAGGTTTGGTCGCATAGTAAAAGTTGTTTGTTATCATGACTACAATCATGTGTTTAAGTATCGTTCACTAATTACTAGTCACCCTATATATATATATATCTTTGTTAAGATCATGAATACGTAACGGTAGTGAGGAACGCCCACAACTACTGGTTGTTGAGCTGATGGGGAACCTAGGGTAGATTGAAAGGAGAAATCGGATTGCGTTCGGTCACGCACTGTAGCGGCTTACGGCCTATGGAATTGGAATTAGTTTGTACAATCTCCAACATAAGCTTTATAGATATAGAGAAAGTGTAACTGTGATCCTTTTGTCAAGGTGATAGCAGACAATCTTCTACTAAGATTATGGCACAGTTAGTGCAGTGCAACGTTGCATGTTGTGGGTTCTATTCCTGCCTGATACAAATATTTACACACCCACCCACTGTCACGCGCTGACATACACACACACCATGCAAGTAGATGAATTTTATAATGAAATAGTTTTAGTTTATCTTTAAACTTTATCTGTTTTTGTATTAAATTTTACTAACTTAGATAGTTCCTTGTCGTCATGTCGTCAAATTGTCGTCTTTTTATCCAATAACATATACATGTTAATATGCTACTGTTAGCCTAGTTTGGGAGACAGCAGGCTATGTACTTTTGTTAAATTGATAAACTGTCCTTGTTCTAGTTACTAAGACTGTAGCTTATACTCTCCGTGCGCCGCAGTGGGCCCGCGCCTTTAAACGCCTACTCGTATAGATTGACATTCAAACTTATAACAACCCTTATAAAATGTTGGATTGTGTTGTTATAATATAACTTACAAGGACTTTGTTGCTTACCTGTTATCATTAAAATAAGTTTATACTTGCCTACTCGCTGAAAAGTTTTCTATAATACAACCGCAAAACAAAGTAATTTATGAAATCGGTGTTAATTTGAAAATTTTGAAATTTCGAATATTTGTAGAAGTAACATAACAATAAAACAACCTGATATTTGCTAAACAATAATGATTAAATATTAACTTTTTTTATTATTGATGAGCTCACGCTTGGCCACTATCTTACCTGATAAAAGCAACAATGTGGTCGACGATGGTCCATGCTTAGCTAGAAGTAACCTATTAACTCTTGAATGAAAGATCCCCAGTTTGTAGCAGTCAGAAAACACAGACTGCACCAGGAAATTCTGTTCCTAAGCTGTACACACAATGTGTTTCCAAAACGTACGTACGTACACCTCATAATGTGGACAAGATCATTACAAAACTAAATGCACGATAGGCGGTCCTATCACACAGGGCAATATCTTACAAACAACCATAAGCTGAACTGAAATAAAAATGAGATAGGTTTGGGGCGGTCAGTGTACAATAATCATAAATAATATTAAATACTTATAAAAATAAATATATAAAATATCAATTAATATACTAATAAATATCAAATATAGCATTGAGAAAGGAGAATAAAGAAATTTTTTAGTGAGAGGTAATGCTCCTTCACCATTGCGTTTGATCACGCCTTACTTCAATAGGTAGGTAATGCATTTACGACAATGCGTAAACGACGTGTCAAAAAAGGAAGTGGAATGCTTACAAATACTTAATTTCAGATCTCCCGATGATCTCAAGTACCTAGAATGTGTGTAACAAAGGAACTGAAAGCGCTCTTTAAAATAAAGAGTAGTAGAAGGTTTTGTGTGTATGGGTAAGTAATTACATAAACTTACGGATACTTGTGTCATCTGACTATTAAAGACTTGCAAGATGGTCACGTTATTGAATGGCTGTGCCATTTAGACAAAGAACGAGCCAGCCCTCTAAAGCCAGCCACACAAAATGTCAATCAATCGGTGTGAAATGTTCAATGCTTTGGTTTTTATCACACCAAAACGAAATCCATGCTTAGTTGCAAAATACAGCACTGGCACTAAAGCGTAATATTGAAATTGCATTACATATAACAGCACGAGTATTAAAACGAGTTTTGTTAAATTCGTTCACGTTTTTAACAAATCAAATGAAGTTATAAACGTTATAAATTGATAGTAAAACTTTATTTTATTAAAAAATAGATTTTATTAAAATTTGTATTTTAATTATTTACATTTAGACTCATATTTGTATTCTCAGCAAGTCCTATCATTTGATACACTACAATACGTGTGTCGTACGTGGAAAGCTAAAAAAAACTTATTCAGCCATCTTTAGAAGTCTGCCATATTTTTTTATGGTAGGTAAAATCATCCAATGACAAATCCCGCCCTTGGGCGGGGCGGGAAATAGTGTCAGACTTTTACTGACTAAAACCTACCCTGTTCCATTCATTGCCTTTGTCCCGGGGCCCTTGGTGACATTTTCACATAACCTTTAGCCCCAGTTCGGCCCTGCTGGGCCCCTACAGTTTGCTGACAACTCCTAGAGGCGCGCAGGAACCGTGAGCTCGGACCGGTCTGTTACCGGACGGACAGCGAGCTACCCATTGCCCGCCGTCCGCGAGCCGACGTCTGCGGTGGCCGGAAATCGGGATCGGAATCCCGGCGGCGGCGGCGGCGTGTGCGCCGTGGCCGAGTCTGCTATATTTTATTTTTCGTGTTATACTCTGCAAGGTTTTCATTTAAAACCTATGTTGTAGGATTAAAAATAACTAGTCTGCTATGTTATGTATAAAACGACACATGACTTTAACATGCATTGTCATCCAAACTAAACATGTAAACAAAATTTTAGCTCAATGTGTTGAAGATATGTACTTCAAAATTTAGTTACAAAATTCCACCCGAACAAACATAGTTACATACATACATTGCAAATTAAAAAAAGATTGTAAAATCAAATGACATTGCGGATCTCTAAAAAACCTTAAGCAATAAATTAATGAAAAAAAAGTTCCACTGTCTATGCTCCATAAAAAACCGCACAACGGCCTTCTCGCACTACTAAACACACTAAACCCAAAATAAAAACAGTTAACACCAAAAACTTTACCAAAATCTACTGTCAAGTCCCTCCATAACTCCGGATAACTACCTCCATTTCAATTTCAAGTACCACCACATAATATATACAGGTAGAGGCCCCATTAACACTAACGGATTGACTTGGCGGCGATCCAGTTTGTCATGATCCAGTGTTGCCGTGTCGATGGGATCACTTCGGAATTACTACTGCAGATATATATGCGGCTACATGGTGAGAATTTGTGGTTGGAATAAAGTTTTTGTAATTGTATCAGCCTGAATTTTTAAACTTTATGTAGTGTTGTGGAACATGAATGGAACATGGACAGACTTCAATACTGTAGTATTGTCTTTTTTGAACCAAAGGTTGACTTACGTGTGCATAAAAAATAAATGATATTTCAAATAGAAAAAAGTATTTTAATATAAATACAATAAACTAGTGCTTAACTAGAGCTGCGATCCCACCTAATAGTAAGCAGTGATGCAATTGTTGATAGTGAGGTACACTAGTTTATTAAGAGACAATTCACTCTAGCCTTGAAGACACATAAATTAGAATCGGACGGGAAATAAAGAGTATCTTTAAATTAAGTTGCTTATAATAATAAAATACATATAATTATGCTCAAATTGTAAACTATTTTAATGAAGAGCGAACTACGGTTTAAAAGGCTTCAAGTTCCGAATTTTATGCTTCAAGGAAAATTTACTTTCAGCTTTTTTGATGTCAAAGGGAAGCACATTCCAGAGTTTTATGGTAGAGACAGCGTAAAAACTAGACAGAAACCTAGTACAGTGAGAACGAATATTAAGAAATGGAGCAGTATGTTTGTAGTTGCACGAAGGATAAGATTGTGAAAACTTCTCAATACTTTAAAATAACCTTTGTTTGTTTCGCCTGCGAAAAGCACTAACAACCGTATTTATAAAGAAGTACTTATTTGTCACTTAGTAAAATCTTGATATGTCATTATTTGACGTTAGAAATCTTCATTCAAAATTGAATTTTTTCTTAACTTTAGAAAACAAATTGTTATCTAAGTAGTTACTTTTATTCAAGTAATTAGTTTAACTTATTTATAAATACTGGTGTTAGTGTTACACTATGTCACTAAGTTCACTCCATTGACGGTTAAGTCCAGGTTTTTTCATTTGGATAAGGGAATTAATTGGTTACCCCTTTTTCTAAACGACCTACCTCTACGCTTGAGGGATAGTGAACCAATATATACAAGCAATCCATGTTGATTAACACTCTATACCTAATTGGCTTAGCATACGGCCCACAAGGCCCACCCGCCGCGGGGATTCCGATTCCGATCCTGATTTCCAGCCAACGTAGACGCGGGCTTGCGGACGGCGAGCTATGGGTAGCTCGCTGTCCGACCGTCCGGTAAACATCCGGACCAAGCCCAGGTCGTCAACGGCGCGCACTGTTCCCGCGCGCCTCAAGGAGTTGTCAGCAAACCGTAGAGACCCAGCCTGCTAGCTGCAGGCAGGCAGGGTCGAAGCCTACTGGGGCCAAGGGTTTGCTTCCGAAAGGAAAGCCCGGCCCTGGTATCTAAGGCCACGAAGGAACGGGGTGGGTTTTTAGTCAGTAAGAGTCTGACACTATCTCCCGCTTCGCCCAAGGGCGGGAGATGTCATTGGATGATTTTAACAACCACTAAAAAAAAAAAAAAAAATTACCTAATTGGCTTAGCATGGAAAAACTGAAATTATATATTTTGTGTAGTTTGAAAATAAAAATAAAAGTGGGAATAATTCTTCATTCTCACGTCTCAAAGCGGATTGGTCTTGGAAAGGGTACATAAGCCTACAGCCACATGCAGGTTTATTTACCCATCTTTTTTTCTATGTTAATACGCTCTTTGCGGGCTTCCGGACGACGAGCAACCAGTAGCTGGCCATCTGCGAGGCCTGAATCGACAGAGCGTTGTATTCTGCTAATGCCTCAAAGTTATCGATGTTGTTTGAAAGAGTGACCGTGATTATGGAATAAAAATGCAAATTAACGAACACGAATGATTAGTCAATAAAAATCCAACCCTCTCTTTTGCCCCACCTGGAGTGGGAGAAGTTTTTTGATGATTTTCCACCCCATATAAAAAAGACAGTGTCTGATACATACAGAAACGTTGAAAGTAAAACATACACGTATTCAAAATCAAACTGTCATCGGCAAAAATTATGAGTTTATATACACCCGTATCTTTCCGTACCTTCTCTCATTCTGTATAAATTGGTATTAATTATTTCCCACTAGTTAAGCGTTCATATAGACTCACAGATTGCCGCTTCAAACCGCAACGAAGACTGCCAACTAAAACCTCAAAACCGGCAACAAATTCCGTTTTTCCAATTTAGAACGCGTATAATTCACATCCCCAACGCTGACCAATTCCGAAATCCAAGGGATTGATAAAAAAAGGTGGAATTTGTTGAGTAACTTTCGTACAGTTTGATTTAATCCATTGCACGTTTCCCTTGGCAAATTGGTCCAGTATAACGATGATATACACCAGTTATATTTTGCAAAGCCACTTTCGACATCCTTAGTGAAGTTTTTTTTTTATTTTTTTTATGGTAGGTAAAATCATCAAATGACAAATCTCGCCTTTGGGTGGGGCGGGAGATAGTGTGTCAGACTTTTACTGATTAAAAACCTACCGTGCTCCTTTCATTGCCTTCGTCCCAGGGCCCCGGTTTTCATTTTCACATAACACTTGGCCCCAGTAGGCTTCGGCCCATCCTTAGTGAAGTACAACATTAGGGTACCGCAAGTGTTGTGTACGAAACTTTGCTGTGAACATGCATAAAGCAAGCAATTTATGAATATATAAAGACATGAAAACTTTAAGGTTTCGGAGACTCGTTGCAACTGTGGCCTTGTAAAGATGCATAATGGTTTTTACGCAGTAAAGTTAGAGCGTGATTTGGTTACAATAGAAGTAAGACTTCATCTTGAAACTTTATTACTGTTTGCGGATTGGCATGTAATTGGTCTAGTGGTTAGTGACCCTAACTGCAATGCTGGAGATCGTGGGTTCGATTCCTAGCCATTACAAACGGTTTTGTGATAAGCACAATCATTTGTTCTGTGTCTTGGTGTAATGTATCTATAATATGTATGTGTTTAGAAATATACTAATAGCCAAGCCTTGTTTAGTTTGGGAATAAATAAATATTATGGAATATAATATTAAAAGTCAATCAAAGAATGTATTCAAATTCAACATAGAATATTAGCTTGTTTTTAATATCTGTAATATTTAATAAAAAAAGGAATAAAGTATAAAGTTGTCAGCTAAGATCATTTACAAAATAAATATGAAGGGGTACAGAACCTTTTTCGATTTCGCCCAATTTTGAATTGCCCTTAATTTAGAGAGAGTCAAAAGATAATTGATGAAAGCAATAATGAAAAACAATTGAAACTTGTAGATATTCTATTTTGGTCGTAAATATTTTGAATTTTAACTGTAGAAGGAAAATGTTTAATGTCGTTCAATGTGGCAACGCCTAAATTACAAACACGATTGTTGATTCTAGAGAATTTATTTCAACCTAAAGAATTTCAGAAGAGAATTAAACTTTCGCTTTGCTACTGTTTCCAATTATTTGACTAATGGTAAACAAAACACCCCTCACTCCGGCATTTGCGTAAATTTTAGGTAGAATTGTACATTTTGTTTCTATACATATAGATTTCACCTGTTAACTAGTATTTCTATTGCTAGTCTTGGTACTGTCATGTGAAGACGAAGGATAAAATACACGTTACTGAAATTATGATGAGTGTACAGGTGTACGGAAGGATCGAGAGGAAAAAAAAAATGAGTGGATTGTGAAAGGAGTGATAAGAAATAAAAGGGTGTTAGTGATTGCGTGACGGCTGACAGGACAGAATCGACAAAAGAAACGTGTTGCGCTGATCTCAAGTAGCATGGGTCAGGAAGAGGATGGTTGTGTAATATAGAGCGTACCTGTTAATATTAATTGGGCATAACTACAGACTACTAAATACACTTAAGTTCAGACTGCTAAATTCATATAAATATGGACAGCTAAATTCACACGAATACAAACTGCTGAATTCACAAAAGTATAGACTGCTGAATTCACAAAAGTACAGACTGCTGAATTCACAAAAGTACAGACTGCTGAATTCGCAAAAGTACAGACTGCTAAATTCACATAAATATAGACTACTGAATTCACATAAATATAGACTACTGAATTCACAAAAGTCAAGACTTCTGAATTGACAAAGTACAGACTGAAAAATTTACATAAATATAGACTGCTGAATTTACAAAAGTCAAGACTACTGACTTGACAAAAGTACAGACTGCAAAATTCACATAAATACAGATTTACATAAATAGACTGAAAATTCATATAAATATACACTGTTAATTAATACAAAAAATAAAGAGTACTAAATTCAATGCAAAAAAAAAACAACTTGAAAATAAGTCGTTAATTTCAGAAGATGGTGTTCTTACTTTTTTTAGTTGTTTAACACCGATTTTTTTGTATAAAGATTTTTATTTTACACTTTTTAGTCGTTTTAGGTACTCCTCAGCTAAATCAACACAATAAGTTTTTTTTTCCGGTGGGAAAAAATCATCTGGTGACATTTCCCGCCCTAGGGCGGAGCGAGAGATAATATCAGACTTTTACTAAAACCCACCCCGTTCTTTCTTAGCCCTTCATAACGGGGCCGAATCTTTCTTTCAGAGCCGGTCTATGGATTTTATCGTTGGAGTGTTATTATCGCTAAATTGTTATCATCGTTGACATGTAAGTTTCACATGTAAAGCCGAAGCGCGTCACTAGCAATAAACGAATACAACAAAATGATAAAACCAAAAAGCAATTTGTTTGAAGCCGAAATAAGTAGCGTCATGCGTTTATATTTTAACAGGCACCTATCGGACCGGAATTTAGCAAAATTGCTCACAACAGAAATATATTTAATAACGAGGTGAACACCTCGTTATTAAATTTATTTAAACACCTAGAAGTCAAATCTATTTGCTTTATTTAATTTAAATTCGTCAATGTCATTGGTGTATAATTGGAAGTTTAACGCGAACAAAGAGACGATTGAGGTGCGTACTAGTAAAATTAATTTATTAGTCAATTAATTTATTGATATTAATTAAAATCCCTGTATTTTATGAGTGCAAGATCAATTTAGTACCGAAGCTTAAACTTGATCTTCAGGTGTTCTCAGTGACTTTTGAAAGGCAAGATATTATTATTTATTTATAGAATTACTCTCTGCACTAACATTTTAAACCTATATTTACATAGAGTAAATAATTGACTTAAAGACCCCAAATAACAATCACGCATAATATATGAATACTGAGCGAAGCAGCGGTAGCCGAGTGGTAACGGCCCCGACTTACGAGTTGTAGGTCGCTGGTTCAAACCCAGTCAAACGCATTACTTTGTCTATTTTATTTCATCACCACTGCTCTCAAAACGGTAAAAAACCTAGAATCAAAAAATTCGAACACATTTGACGTCCACCAACCCGCACTGGGCCCGCGTGGTGGATTACGGCCCATTCCCTCTCCTAGAGAAGAGGCCTGAGTCCCAGTGGGAACATTATAAGACTGATGCTGTTCTATACATAGCAAAGGCACCCTAAATTCTGTCACAATACGAAGAATTTAGATAAAAACTGCTAAGTACCTAATTTCTTTATATCATAGAAAAAGTTTTCTACTCGGTAATGTGCCTAAACAATGCTACGTCGAATTGTCGAATAAATTCATAACCGTTAATTGTGTTACTCGATAACCCTTAGCATTATAGTGCAGCAGTTTCAAAATACGGTATACCATACCGTACTCAATGTTCCACTAAAATAGAGTATTCCAAACTTCCCCGTACACCAGTATATATTCCTCATTAAGTCTTAAAGTATTTTACCACAGCTTGCACGAACACCTGGGCTTGCATTAATATCAGAATTGGAATAAGATGCATAGGTATGCGCCGGTACCGCGCTGTTATTTGCGTGCAGAGTACCGTACTTTATCAGTGAGAGAATTTATTTGCAGTGTCTTGAGCAAAATAAAATACTTTATTCACAATGTTTTCTAAGTTTATCTAGGATATTACTGACACCACGTGCCTCGGAATCTACGTAAAGCTATCGGTCCCAGTTTTTATTCGTAGATCTTTGACAGTTGTTACAAGAACTTAGTCATCAGAAAGTTTAAAAATCAGTCTATCCAAAAAGTATTGCCCTGTAATTGGATTGTGGAGGTCTAATCGACAGTCGCGCCATGTAAAACACGGGTTATTCAACCACATTTGCTTAGGTTGGAAGCCGATCCTAAGCTATTTGGAAAAAGGTTAGATGATGATGTATATGACGTTATAGTAATATACACTATTTATAAGCTACTTGGGGCATACTGAAAGTCTCTGTATCTGGCCACTTACAATAAAAGAATGAAAAAACAATTATGAAATTCGAAAATGGAACTCTTAGTGAGCATGTTACTTTTTGGTTTGCGTGGCTGTCATTTGTATTTTTTTTTGCGTCCTTTCGAAGATTTTGTGTCGCTCCTAAGTGATTATGACGTTATTCCACAAACACATCTTTCTCTCGATATTTTGGAAACACATAGTATATCATCTAGGTTTTTATCAAATTCAAAACTTAAACCTGTAAGAAACTAATCCAGTAAATACCTTCATAAATTGAAAAAGTAAAGAAAATATATGTCTATAAAAATCTTGAATATTTAATTGAGATTCGGAATGACGAAATTTTTAAATCATTATTTTTTCATTTTCATTTTTTTTTTCATATTTTTGTAGCACTCATCTGACGGTATAATATGTGATTTTTTTACCAACATGGACCATTCTAGCGTGGAGCGTGAGATGTGTGGAGTGTCAGCCTTAGCCAGGCATCCACTATATTAGGCTTGATCCTTACGGGATGGTTAGACAGCGAGCTATCCATTGCTCGTCGTTCACAAACTCGCGCCTACGTACGTACCGAACACAGGTACACAAACACTGCTAATCGCAAAGGAAATAACATGTTTATGTTTAAGGGTTGAAGTTTTTTAGAACTGTGTGGTGTAGGTATCCAAAAATGTCGTAAATAGAGGTACTTAGTCTTATTACTATATTGAAGCCTCTCTGTTGTAATGCTATAGTGTGCCTATCAATAAAAGCATTTTTGAATCGCCTGCAAATATGTCTTACTTAAAGAGGTATTCTATCTACCTAGTGTCTTTCCAGCCACCGTAGGCGTCGGCTTGCGGACGGCGGGCAATGGGTAGCTCGCTGTCCGTCCGTCCGGTAACGGTAACAGTCTTGACCGAGCCCAAGTTGTCGACGGCGCGCACTGTTTCCGCGCGCCTCAGGGAGTTGTCAGCAAACTGTAGGGGCCCCGTAGGGTCGAAGCCTACTTTGGGGCTCTGGGGAGGTAGGTACGTAAGTGCATACCAAAGCCCTGGAACCAAGGCAAAGAAGGAACAGGATAGGTTTTTAATCAGTAAGAGTCTGACACTATCTCCTGCTTCATGGGCGCGGGATGTCATTGAATTATTTTACCTACCATAAAAAAAAACTACCCAGTGTCTCAGATATCCAGATATAAAAAAATATCTGTCTCATTTGCAGAGGATTCCATTAATGGCGGTGAGAATAGAGATTATTTCAGTTATAGAGGTGCGATTATTAAATAAAATAATCAGTTAAAGAGGTGATAAGTTTATGTTATCTTAGTTACAGATTTAGTCAGAGATTAATATTATGTCTATAAAATTCAAAGACAACTATTTAGAAAAAGTATTTTTTTAAATAGTCTCAGTAAAAGAGGTAAAATTCAATCGCTGTCTCAATTATAGAAGTAACTATGACGATAAAAAAAGAAAAAAAAATACATACAGCTGAACATAGAACCTCTTTTTCGAAGTCGGTTAAAAATAGAAAGAACCAATTCTAAATATAGAGATTTGCTATTGCCTCACTAAGAGAGGTAATTAAAAAAAAAAAATTGCTAAAGTGCTGGGACTTCAGCATAAGTTTCAGTTATGGAGGTTTCTCACTTGTTCAGGTCCCTAAGAGTCTGACACTACTTCCCGCTCCACCCAAGGGCGAGATTTGTCATTGAATGATTTTACCTATCATAAAAAAAAAACTGAACCAAGTTTCACTGTATTATAATATTGATTTAGAAAATCTAACTTAGTGCATTCTCGTTGTGAATGACATTTTTGTTGCAATATTGGAAATCTTATTTTTGTGGGACCATCATGTACTTACCGGTGGCGCATCGCCGATAGTTTGTCGACTACATGATGGAGCGGGTTTGGCAGAATTAGATTATATAATTCTGATGTACATTCCATGAAACGCAACCTAATTGCAGATTACCCTTATAATGTTCCCACTGCTAAGACTCAGGACCCATCTTTAAAAGACAGAATGGGGCGTATTCTACCAAGCGTGTCCAGTGTGGGTTGGTTGTGGTCATATCTCTTAGAATGTTTGGTTCTATTATATACCAATTTTCTCACTATATTTTCTTCTACTTGTTGCCTAATTGTTGATCTACAAATTGTAGAATTACCAATAAAACTCTTGCCACTAGAGACATTCACACACCCCTTCTTAGAAAATTTAATATCAAAATATCATTTAATTTATAGAGTTCCTTTGACAGTGAAATTGGACGTTTAGAATATTCCCCTATAATAGCGACACTTGCGAAATATTATATTTGTAGGTGTGACATACTATTTCTCGAGAAAGCGGGCTGCAGGCGACGTGCAACGAATATTGTTACTACAAATGTATAGTTTAAGGCCAAGCGCTATTGTGCTAGCGAAAATATTTTGACTTTCATCACCGGGATAAGGAGGTTAGTTGATATAAAGGATAGTAACCGGTTTTATTTTTCTCAGAAAGTGAGGTAACGCTGTAAATGTCTTTTTTGAGTGTTTTACCGTATTTATCAGTATTTTTTTTTTTTTTTAAGCGGGCATGAAAGTGGATATAGAGGCAGTTTACCTGCCATACTTTTTCCATCAGATTATAATTTAAGCGTCTTCAAAACTAAAGTGAATTTTAATAAATTAGTGCGCTTCACCATCCAAAACTGCATCACTGCTTACCATTTGGTGGGATCACAGTCTAACACTAATTTATATAATTAAAAAAGGAATATTCATGGTTCTATGTTTCATAAAATATGAAGCTACAAGGTAAAACTGTTTCTATGTCAAATGTCTTTTTACAAGCTTTCTATTAGCTTGCACTGTATGTAACTATGTATGTTCGGCTCAAATCTTGCAACTCAATTTTGAAGCAGATATCTTCAACCGATTGAGCTGAAATTTTACATGCATGTGTAAATCGGGTGACAATGCATCATTATAATAACACGGAGCTGATCTGATGATGGGGCTGGAAGGTAGCCATAGGAACTTAGCAATAAAACAATACAACCCCATCGAGTTTGGGCTCGCTTGATTAGTATTGACGAGTACTTTGATACTGTATGATAGCCAGGGTCTGATGATGGAGCCGGAAGGTGATCATAGGAACTCCGCAGTTAAACAATGCAACCCTATCGAATTTGGGCTCGTTTGATTCGTATTGACGAGTACTTACATCCTATATGGTAACTAAGGTCTGATGAAGGAGCTGGAAGGTGGTCACAGGAACTCCGCACTTAAACGACAAAACCCCATCGAATTTGGGCTCGTTTAGTTTGTATTGACGAGTACTTTCATCCTATATGGTAACCAGGGTCAGATGATGGAGCCGGAAGGTGGTCATAGGAACTCCGCAGTTAAACGATACGACCCCACCGAGTTTGAGCTCGTTTGATTTGTAATGACAAGTACTTGGATCCTATATGGTAACCAGGGTCTGATGATGGAGCTGGAACGTGGTCATAGGAACTCCGTAGTTAAACGACACAACCCCATGGAATTTGGGCTCGTTTGATTTGTATTGACGAGTGCTTGGATCCTATATGGTAACCAGGGTCTGATGATGGAGCTGGAAGGTTGCCAAACGAACTCCACAATTAAACGATATAATCCCATCGACCTTAGGCTCATTTGATTTGTAATGACGAGTACTTGGATCCTATATGGTAACCAGGTTCTGTTGATGGAGCTGCAAGGTTACCATAGGAACTTCGTAAGAAATCGACACAATCCCATCGAGTTCGGGCTAATTTGATTTGTATTAATGAGTATTTGGATCCTATATGGTAACCAGGGCCTGATGATGGAGCAGGAAGATGGCTACAAGAACTCCGCAATGAAACGACACAACCCTCTCGTCTTTGGTCTCGTTAGATTTGTAATAACGAGTACTTTGATTTGTACTTTGATCAATATCGCAGTCGGGACCTGATGATGAAGCTGGAAGGTGGCCATAGGAGTTCGGTAATAAAACGACACAACCCCATCGAGTTTCGGATCGAATAAAATAAGTTCTAACCGGTCATAAGCGACTTGGACTCGCTCAAATTTACATAAGTAAATAGCTGGTTAGTTTTAATACACTCCTTCAAAATAGGTACCAATTGAAAGGGCTTGCAGACAGTAACTTGAAAAATAAAGTGACATTACTCTAAATCGAATATTCTCCTTTTTCTCAGTCATACTCTTGGTGGAGTGGTAGTGGCCATGGATCGTCTGGCAGGTTGGTTGCGGCTTTTGCGACATTTCTCCATCTCTCTCTATTCATGGCAGTTCGTGTACATTCAGTGAGGGAACACTTCGAAGATGATTTAGTGAGTTCTGTACATCTGGTAGGCGATTGGTCGCGAGACGTAGGCCCTCTACTCTTCCCTATACCACTAAACGTTCCAAAGAGCTTTCATAGCGTATGATATATCCAAACATCTTAAAAATTCGCTGTTGCACAATCGACGAAAGTTTTTGTTTTGATACAAAGCTCTTTAAGAATGGAAACGATAGTACGTTGAGCAGTCTGTTTTATCCTCCGTAGACACATTTCAAGAGCGTCAATCTTTTTACGGTGCTTGAATCTTCTCCGCATTCCCAAGTATTTGTGATTGTAGATCCCAGGTAGATAAACTCTGGACAACTTCGCAATTGGCTATTTCATGTGAGTTAGGTTGATTGCTAGTCTTACGATCCACAATCATCATTTTTGTTTCATAAATCCAATCTGGTAGACTTCTCAGGTGGTCGCCTTCTTCTGCGAAGCAGTAATGCTAGCAAAAGAGGAGGCCGACCGCATCAGGCAACGGCGCTCATGCCGCAGCCGCCGCCGTAATTCCGATCCCGATTTCCTGCCACCGTAGGCGCGGGCTTGCGGACTGCGGGCAATGGGTAGCTCGCTGTCCGTCCGTCCGGTAACAGGCCAAAACAAGGCCAAGGGCAGGGGATGTCATTGGATGATTTTACCTACCATAAAAAAATCAAATAAAATGAAACCTGGCAGACTTCTAAAGATAGCAGACTAAGTTTCTTTTGCCTTTCTATAAGGTAACAAATGAAAGGATTTGCTGAGAATACAAATATGATTTAAATAAGGTATAACTAAAAAGTAAAAAATAAATTATAAATAAAAAAACTTTTTTAAAAACAAGCTTTCAATTAAATGGGCTAAAAAGAAGGAAATAAACTTTTCCTTTATAACTTTTACTATCAATTTATAACGGCATTACACAATTTATATGACATAAAAGCTTGTCGCGAGATTTAACTTTGTAAATACACAGCTAAATAACTTCATTAATTAAGTAAGTTAAATAACTTCATCTATTGATTTTAATATTTTCAAAATCTCGCGACAAGCTTTTATGTCATATAAATTGTGTAATGCCGTTATAAATTGATAGTAAAAGTTATAAAGGAAAAGTTTATTTCCTTCTTTTTAGCCCATTTAATTGAAAGCTTGTTTTTAAAAAAGTTTTTTTATTTATAATTTATTTAAGTAATATTTTGCATTCTTTAACAAAATAATTAACAGTTTATATTATAAGTGTGTACTGTTTATTTAATTGGTTAAATAATTCAAAGCGAAAATAAATTATTATAAATGGAAAATTGAATGGTTTTATGTATAAAGTAAGCTTACAAATGTGTTTCATAATAATAGTCAGTGTGTATTTGAACGTTGCGCATTGTTTATAATTGTTTGAGGTGTGATTAATTTATAATGAAATTAATAATTGATGCTCATACAAAAATTTCTACCACAAGTAAAATCGTATTGATATCACACAAATAAACTCGGATATTTTGATTTCAGTTATACAAAGGGAATTATCTGAATATTTATAAAATTGTTCTCATTATATTCACGGAAATCATTTACCGGTATCGAATAAAATCGCCACAATCATTTTAATATTGCAATGTTTTATTTAAAGCTGCTTTGTTTAATTTACTTTGGAAAATTTCAATTACTCTGATATTTTCCGATTGTTTACGACCAAATCGGGCTTTTGTTTGCAGTTTGAAATACAACCATATGGTCAGATTTTCCGCTGTGATAGTAATTATAAATAGCATTCTACTAATTTAACTGACCTAAAATTAAAGCTAATAACAGTATGATTTAAATATTTATTCAGATGTCTATCATTTATTTTAAACATAAACAAGAATGCAATAGCTATAAAAAGGATGAAGTATTTTTAAAAACCGAACATAAGTTGGTATTTAAAAAAAAGAAACGGCATTAGCTATAAAAACGATGAAGAATATATTTTAGTAAATACAAGATAAAAAAAATAGTGCATTTTTATTATCATTACAATTTTTTCAAACTAACCTAACGACAGCACCAGATTTTACTGAAAAACTATTAAATCAGCTTCCCCTTAACAAGACTCATTATTTAAAGGGCAAAGAATGGCTCGCGTTAGTCTCGCTCGATTATCATCATGGTAGCGACGAATGAGGGGCGCCAGATGTTCGACACATAAACACTGATATTGGCTCTAACTTAAGCAGTAGTGTTAAGAGATTTGTAACTTAACGGCAGTATTTTGTGAACGTAATTAGAAGGGAAAAAAGGGAGAGGGGTTGATGATAAATGTGAGAATGAGACGAGAATGTTAATTTGTTCATTAATCTGTTTTGCGTCACCCTCAATATTTGTTACAAATTGAGTCGCAAAACTTGCCGTCTGGACCGAGTCCGAATCGTCGATGGCATGTAGTTTTCCACGCGCGCCTCAAGGAGATGTCAGCAACAACGTAGGGGCCTAGCAAGGCCCAAAGCCTTTGGGGCTATGGGTTCGCTTCTGACAAGGCAGCTCGGGGCCCTGGAATGCAAGGCAATGAAGGAACTTAAGAGAGGGTTTTAGTTAGTAAAAGTCTGCGGGAGAAGTCATTAGATGATTTCCTAACTAAAATAAAAAAATAATTGTTTTTTTTTAACTTTTATTTCTTTTGAAGTTTTCACAACACAAACCTTTATATTTCAAGTCATGTCCGCCAAGTTGATTTCACCTCGAAATATTAAATCAAAATTGATAACTGTTTTTTATTATTAATCTATTGATGCTTGACCACTGTCTCATCTGATCGTAAATGATAAATGATTTTTATTTTGCAAAAGGTTAAAAAAAATGCTTTTAAACGTCAATTTTTTTTTCGTCAGTTTAAACTAGATGAGGCCAGTAAGCGATGATGTGGTCGCTGGGAGCACGTTTGCCTAGAAGTAATCTATTCACTGTAGACTTACAAATCCCTAGGTTGTAGCTACCAGGAAACACAGACTCCGGCAGGAAATTCTACCCCTTAGCTGTACGCGCAGTGAATGTGTTCTTCAAAAGTTTTGTGCGAATGAGTATCCCACCCACGTACGCAAAGACACGGGTGAAACCGCTAGAGACAGTAAAGTTAATACAATAAAAAAAAAAAAGAAAAAACCATTGCCCCATAGTAGAAATTCACCTGTGTCGTAGATGCGTTCAGAAAAATTAAAGCTCACATACACAAGAGACGCAGACATGCAACCACCATCAGTTCATCATTCAGCAATTAAAAATTAATTAAACTGGCGCTTGACTGAGATCCTTCCTGATGGTACACTATAAATATAAATATTTTCCCATGCGGGAATCGAAAACACATAGCAGCAGTCAATTGGTCAACCGCTGACCCAACTGTGCATCATATAAATTAATTACTTTCCCCATTAATCAAGATTACAAATAATTGAAATTTACAAAATACCAACTTAAAAATATTGGCAAGCACTTTTAACTAAGATCGCCATATCAGTTCTACACTGGCCGCTGGCAAGCTAACTATTCTATTACAGACAATGTTATATGCTGGTATAGCTGCAAGCTTCCCATTATGTTTGAAATTGAAAAATACATATTTACTGCTCACTCGGATGCTGTAATAGTGTTCTTGCGTCGTGTATCGTATCATCTTGCATTGTACTGATGTTTCCATGACGTAATAACATACAGTGCGACTGTGTTGCGTTTGAACTGTGAGGCTATATTACTCCTACGTTAATACTTGTAATTATTGTAAAAAGGACTACTATGTTTTGAGACCCACTTATTTGAGAGGGCACTAAAAGTTGACTTAGAATTTAAATTCCTTTTTTAAAGTTTCGTACCTCAAAAGGAAAAAAGTGGTCTGTTTGTCAAGTCCCTTTATCTCAGAAATGAAACGTTTCCACACCCTCCATGACGCGCCAGTCGACGACACGCGGTTACAGAACGGGGTTAGGGAACGAAATGTCCACCACAGATTCGCCCAGTATCCTTACACATGTGGGGACAGAGCCCTGGTTTAGAACGAGCAGATCCTATAAGGGATCCTTTTTTTTTCCTTTTGATGTCTAAAACCCTAAAAAAAGACGAATATAACCTCCTCTGAAGCTAAAATTTAACAAGCAGTTTTGGCTATAAGACGTACCAATATTTACGATATTCTAAACAATACTTAGGCAATGCATAGAATACGGTTTAAAGTACGGCTTTTATTTTCAGGTGGTGATAAAAAAAATAACCCTAACCTAACCTGTCCGTATCGAGGTACCCTAAACTTACATCACCACCTTCCTTGCTCTCATCTTTTACACATATTAGCGGCTGCGCATTCGGTATTGTATAGAATACCTGATTTATACAGATTGCTGGTCAAAAAAAGGAAAAGTCTTTTTTGAAGCTGTGGGCAGCGCCAGAAAGAGAGAGGCTTTTTACCCCAGTAAAAAGCCGGACATTTGATTAATTTTTGCCGTACTAATGCGCAAAATTCGTCCGCCTATTGCCACTTAGGAAGTTAATAAGAGTATGTAATAACAACAAATCAAGTTGCGGCACAAATTAGCTTCGGTACCCCTAGCCTCATTAGACACTACTTGGTTAATACACCCAAATTACTTACCGAAGTGTGCCTCAACTTAGGAGGGCGCTTAAGATGGCGCTGGTTAATGTTTGTCTAAGTTGTAATTATTATTAGGCTCTATAAGTAGTACATTTGTTAAAGTAATTTTGAAAAATAGAAACAAAACTTTGCTTAACTGGAAAATTACATGGATTTTTGTAAACAGTATTAATTCATGTACATGATTATATTGATTATCTCTTTTGAAAAAGTCTTTTAAATTATTATTATTATTTGGTAATAATCACAAAATAATACATTCAAAATTTATGTAATTAATTAATTTCAGTAATAAAGTCAGTTTCGTATGTTTATTTATTTATATATACTTTATTGTAAACCATTGTAATAAATAGTACAATGGGCAGGCTTGGTACGTCCTGCGATCTCTTCCAGACAACCTAGATGTTTTATAAATTCTAAGAAATATTTCACACATTAGACGATCATTAGACGACTGATTCTGAATTCTATCACATAAGGTTTTGGTAACTTTTGTGCAATAGTGCAGGTGGGGTTTTATAATAATAATAGAAAGTTAAAGTTTGACGTTCACGCTCTCCCGCTTCACCCAGAGCGGGAGGAGTTATGTATATAATGATTTCCCACCAAGGTCCTAATAAAGATTTTTTTACCGGTTGAAAGTATCAACCTCTTTCAAGCATCTTGCCAATGATGGCACATGTATTTTTATTCCTTTGACGAATTTAAAATTGAATTTAATTTAACTTTGACGTAAATATTAATTGGACTGGAAATTATTGTGACTTTGTTAATTATTTTAATGTGTGTTTTGACTTCGATTGTTATTTTTTTTGATGTTTTACATTTATTTATTTATTTTTCTCTTTTCTTATTATTAGTAGGTATTTGACATTGTAATGTAATTTACTTATTCGTAATTAATTTTTGACTATAATGCAACATTATGTTTATGACTTGTAAGAATCCCTTACCAATAAATGACTATGACTATTGGATCATTCGGTTTCCTTCAAAATGGTTGAGTTGAATGATACTAGCGCATAAGTTATTTTGTGTGAACAAGCACCGTCATTTGGGGATGGTCATCTTTCAACCACACTAAGACAAAAAAAAAAATATCAAAATCAAACCAGACAACGTCTTTCTCAGTTTGTCTCGTACTATCAGTAATATAATTTTAAATATTTATAAACTAAAGTCTAAAGTATAAATGGAATGAGATAAGACGAGTGGGAGACAAAGAGTCGAGATCGCCCTTAAGTTGTGTCCAGTCAGATTGAAAAAGATTAAGTTATAGAAAACATACAAAAGAAATACTTACAGAAATTATATACAGATACATTTTTAAAAGACCCAATAGCAGACGAAGATGAGATAGTATAAAATATTTTTATGAAATATTATCAATTTAATCAGGCTTTGGGAAAGGTCATCGGATAAGCTAGCGAGAGGTCAAAAGTTCGAACCAAGCCCGTCAATTTATTGAATTTTTATTTCAAAATATCTATATAAATGGTAACATATATTTATTATTATAGGACATTGTATTGATGTTTAAAAAACGAAATATAAATGTGATTGCACAACGTTTGTAAATACGCAAATTTAGTAGTAGTCAAAAGCGTACGTTACGTAAAAATAATATATATTTATATTAAACTAGGTTTTGCTCGCGGCTTCGCTCCCGCTCTACCCTCCCCTACTCTACGCTATACCAATAAATGAGCAGGTTTAGGATTTTTTTATTTATTTAACAGGATAAAAATTATTCTATGTCCGTCTCCTGGTTCTAAGCTACGTTCTCACCAATTTTTAGCCAAATCGGTTCAGCCGTTATTGAGTTATAGTGTAACTAACACGACTTTCTTTTATATATTTATTCATAGATATAAAATTTTTGGTCAGTCATTTTGTAAATAAATTCAACAATTACAATTCCTTTTTTTTATTATTGATAGGTTCGCGCTTGACCGCTTTCTCACTTGATGGAAAGCGACGATACGGTCGACGATGGATCGCGCTTACCTAGAAGAAACCTATTCACTCTTGACTTAAAGATTCCCGGGTGTAGCCATCAGGAAACACAGACTCTGGCAGGGAATTCCTCTCCTTAGCTGTACACATAATAAAAGTGTTCCCAAAACGCTTTGTGCGTCCTTTTCCCAGAGAGGAGGCCTGAGGCCCAGCAGTGGAAACATTATACGGCTGATACTATACTATGCTATGCTAACTTAAAAAAACCGGCAAAGAGCGTGTCAGGCCACGCTCAGTGTAGGGTTCCCTAGTTTCCCGTCCGTCACTTAAGAGTTAAATAATTATTATTTACTTAGGCACCTATTACAGATTTATTATTAGAAAATAATGGTTCACGGTTTATAGTATACATAAGGTTTATGTTCATGAAATTGAATGTTTTTATTTTATTTTTGAGTTGATTGAATGAAAGGTAAATTGCAGTTTACGTTACGTATTAAAAAAACTACTTACTATGTTACACATTTTACCACTTTGGAAGTGTCGCCCGCACAAACAATTTAGTTTATAAAAAAATATAATAGAAACCTCAATATCATTTTTGAAGACCTGTCCATAGATAGACACGTATAGATTTGATGAAAAAAAATTTTAGAGTTTCAGTTCTAAGTATGGGGAACTCCTAAAATTTATTGTTTTTTTGTCTATTTTTGTGTGGAAATCTTAATGCAGTTCACAGAATACATCTAATTACCAACGTATAGTTCTTATAGTTTTGGGAAAAAGGGGCTGTGAGATACGGACGGACAGACAGACAGACATGACGAATCCATAAGGGATCCATTTTTTGCCAATTGACTACGGAACCCTAAAAAGGTACATGAATTTTTAATTTTAAAATCGTTCACTGCGCTCGTTCATGCTAGCCCTACTGGGTTCTCGCCAATCTGGGGTAATTTATCACTGTATATTTAATCGGCAAATAAAACAATATTTCCAGTCAGCCCCAAACATTGTAAGTGTAGTGCCTGGCCAAGCACACGACTTCTAATCGACTCAACAATGTGTTAGTAGCTATTAATCACATGTAAAGCTCAAATTCAGTTCGTAAATCTAGTGAAACTACCTAAAATGGCCGGCCAAGTGGGTCAGAACTTGTTTGTATAGTAAATAATATGGTTATCGAGTGTTGAATTATGAAGAATAAACAATGGATTTTTTGGTTCTATTATAATGATGGATGGAAAGGGAGGCTAAAGAAAAGATGGATGGATTGCATGAGAAGTGATATGAAAGAAAAGAGAGTTAGGCCCGGTTTCCACCAAAGTGAAGAGCTCAGAGTCTCCGGCCCCAGCTCGTGGAGGGTGTGGTGGGCGCTCTGTTCCCTACGCGAGGGGAGCATACTCCCCCGCCTATGGCTCCGCCACCAGCAGCGGTGTCCGATGCGGACCACGACGGCAACGACGGCAACAATGCTCCAGAGGTGACCGAGGTGGAGATGAGAGTGGCGGTGCGAAGGCTGAGTGCCAAGAACACCGCCCCAGGACCCGATGGCTTGCCTGGAAAAGCCTGGGTCCTGGCCATGGAGGAACTCGGGTCTCGACTGAGAGGGCTCTTCAGCGCATGCATGGAGAGGGGCCAGTTCCCGCTTCGCTGGAAGACGGGGAAACTGGTCCTTATCGCGAAGCCGGGGCGCCCCGCGGACTCTCCGTCCGCGTATCGGCCCATTGTGCTGCTCGACGAGGTGGGCAAGCTCTTTGAAAGAGTAATTGCAGACCGCCTCGTCGTGCATCTGGCACGGAAGGGGCCGGATCTTGCGGACGGCCAGTTCGGATTTCGCAGGAGGCGCTCCACTGTGGACGCCATCATGCGCGTGCGAGCCCTCACGACGGGGGATGCAGTGTCCCGGGGCAGGTGTGTCTTGGCGGTGTCTCTGGACATCGCCAACGCCTTCAACTCCCTGCCCTGGAGTTGCATTGGTAGGGCACTCCGGTACCACCGGGTGCCCGACTACCTCTGTCGGGTGATCGAGGCCTACCTGTCGGACAGGTTCATCATCTACCCCGGTCATCAGGGGGAGTTGAAACGGCGAGAGATGTCGTGCGGTGTTCCGCAGGGATCGGTACTAGGGCCGCCCTTGTGGAACATCGGGTACGACTACGTGCTGCGCGCCGACCTCCCCGACGGGGTCAGCGTGGTCTGTTACGCAGACGACACGCTGGTCCTGGCGCGGGGACGGTCGTACCAGGCGGCGGTCGAACTAGCGACGCGCGGGGTTGCGACAGTCGTGGAGAGGATACAGCAGTTGGGACTCGAGGTGGCATTGCACAAGTCCGAGGCCATGTGTTTTCACGGCCCTCGGAGCGCGCCACCTCCGGGCTCCCAATTAACGGTAGGAGGAGTTCACATCGGCGTCGGGTCGACGATGAAGTACCTGGGACTCGTCCTCGACAGCCGGTGGAACTTCAAGGAGCACTTCCGACGTCTGGCTCCCAGGTTGAATGCGACTGGGGCTGCGCTCAAGCGGCTCCTGCCGAACCTAGGGGGTCCAGACGCCTCCTGCCGGAGGCTCTACGCAGGCATCGTTCGGTCCATGGCCCTTTACGGTGCGCCGGTGTGGGCGCCATCGCTACGGAAGCGAGTGGCGGCCCGGCTAACCGCCTGCCAGAGGGTCATGGCCATCCGGATGATCCGCGGATACCGTACGGTGTCCTGCGAAGCGGCGAGCCTCCTTGCTGGCCTACCACCGTGGGATTTGGAGGCAACAGTCCTTGCACACATGCATGACCTACGCGTGGAGATGCAACGTCGGGGCGAAACTCCGCTGCCGCGACAAGTCGCGGCATGGCGGACAGAGCTCCGGCGGGATCTCATGGTGAAATGGCGAGAGCGATTGTCGCAACCTCGTGCTGGGCACGCCACGATCGAGGCGGTAAGGCCCCTCTTTGAGGCGTGGCTGGAAAGGCCCCACGGCGTCGTCACCTTCCGTTTGGCGCAGGTGCTGACCGAACACGGCAAGTTCGGTCCGTACCTGTACAAGATTCGTGCGGAGACGATGCCCGGGTGTCGCCACTGTGCGGACCGCCCGGTGGACACGGTGGAGCACACAGTCGAGGTGTGCCCCGCTTGGGAAGAGCAGCGCCGTGTCCTTGTGGGGGCGATCGGCGGCGATCTCTCGCGCCGGGGCTTGGTTCAAGCCATGCTCCGGAGCGAGGAGGAGTGGCAGGCGGTCGCCTCCTTCTGCGAAGCAGTAATGCTAGTAAAGGAGGAGGCCGACCGCCTTAGGCAAAGGCGGACACGCCGCCGCCGCCGCCGGGTTTCCGATCCCAATTTCCGGCCACCGTAGGCGCGGGCTCGCGGACGGTGGGCAATGGGTAGCTCGCTGTCCGTCCGTCCGGTAACAGACCGGTCCGAGCTCAGGTCGTCTACGGCGCGCACCGTTCCCGCGCGCCTCAAGGAGTTGTCAGCAAACTGTAGGGGTCCAGCAGGGCCGAAGCCTACTGGGGCCAAAGGTTATGTGAGACTGTCACCAAAGGCCCCAGGATAAAGGCAAGGAATGGAAAGGTAGGTTTTTAGTCAGTAAAAGTCTGACACTGTTTCCCGCCCCACCCAAGGGCGGGATTCGTCATTGGATGATTTTACCTACGTTAAAAAAAAAAAAAAAAAAAAAACCAAAGTGAAGAGGAGATGTGAGCTGTGAGAGAAGAGGCGCGGGAAGAAGGCAGTGGAGTGCGGAGTGCGCGAGTGTGTGCACCGTTCGGTCGCCTGGCTAGACACTTCTCCACTCTGTCACACCGCTTGCTCGCTCGCCGCACAAAATTCTATAGAAAAAATGAGACATCTCCTCTTCTCTCCGCTTGATCCATATCCACCAAAGCTAAACGGAGAAAAGACGAGGCAAAAATTTAATCGGATTGATTTATTCAAACACATCTCCTGTCGACTCCTCTCAGTAAAAGATAAGCTACGTTTGACGACCGATCAGTGTTTAATGTTTCTAGGAATAGGAAATAAATAACATTTGTTTCTTTTTTTTTCTGTGACTGATGCTCTAAATAGCCGATCTCAATCAAATCTTAACTGCCAAAGTTAAAATAACACCATAATCTCCCTCTTCTCTTGGTCCCGGAACGTATAGGGCAACTGAATGAATCAGATACGTTTTAAATCGGTAAAAGTATGACGGTCTTGCTTCACCATAAAGTGGGAGAAATCTTTTTCGTTCTTTATGTTAGTCTACATTTTTAAAGTTCATCCTAAGGCTGTCTGGTAGATATCGTTGTCAGCGATAAGACTGGTGGCATTGTACCCATAGATTTCAGTTATTAGGGTTCCGTGAACCGGAACCCGGAACCCTTATAGGAGAACTTTGTTGTCCGTCTGTCTATCGGTCTGTCTGTTAATGACCTTTATTTTGGAAACGCGTTGACGTACTCAGTTGAAATTAAAACTATATAGGGTAACTGGTAATTAGTGAACGATACTTAAACACGTAATTGTAGTCATGCTAACAAACAACTTTTACTATGGGACCAAACCTGAAATAGCGAAAAAATCTGCCAAGTTCAGTACATTTTGACCAGTTAGGTGAACACAACATACTGACCAGCAGAACTTTTTCGCGATTTCATGTTTGGTCCCATAGTAAAAGTTGTTTGTTATCATGACTACAATGTCGACGTCGCACAAAATTCACAGTCACAATAATATAGAATGACAGGAAACGTTATAGTGATAATAACAAAATACCTTACTTTAGTTCAAGGTGTTTATTCCATGGGTGGCGAAAGAGTGCTTTTCTAATCATATTACATCGGTTTTTATACACAGAAATTGACAAACATAAAAATTCACTATGAAGGTAGAAAAATATTTAAAATAAATAAATAGAACGGAAATCGTAACAGTAAATTCTTATTTAAATATGAAATTTTAAAGAAATAAAAAGAAACTGGTCAAGTTAAATCCTCACAAGTTTAACCGGATACTGTATTTTTTTTTTTTTTAATCAGAAGGGAAGTCGTCATTTAATTCGTTATAAATTGAACAGGATGTTGTAATATTTAAAATAATTCGAAAGGAAGTTATCAAATTAAATCCTTATATAAATACAACAGGATATCGCAATATTTTAAATAATTCGAAGGAAAGTTACCAAAGTAAATCCTAGTTTAAATTCAACAGGATATTGCAATATTTTTAAAAGAAATAAACAGGAAGTGACCAAATTAAATCCATATAAAAAATATCAAATAATGGTTTTGCGCCCGTATTCACTAATTACCAGTCACCCTATATAATCAGTTTTGCGGTCCCGTGAAGCTGTGAAAAAATTAAACTTCTAAATTAACGACAAAAAAAAGATACGGCCGTTTGGGGCGTAAAAACGTGTATTTCGACGCTCTCAAGGGATTAAAAATATATAGGATGCTTTCCGTTGGCCTAGAATCCTGAACTTTGGCATGAAGCAAGGTATTATAGCAAAAGTATAGGATAAATCTGAAAACTGTAAATTAGTAGTTACGTCCCAAAAAAGATACTTTTTTTCGATTCAGAAAAATCTTTGAAACTCGAGTCGGTAAGTAATCAAATTATTTACATAAGTTACTTTACTTGTACGAAACCCTTAGTATGCGAGTCCGATTCACACTTGCCCAGTGTTTGTGAAATGATAAACTATTTTGGTTTATTGTAATAAACAGAATTCTCTCTCATTCTTTGAATACTATTTACCTAAAAAAGGATACGTTATGTATCCATAAAATTTTCAAATAATAAATAAGTCATCTAAATCTCATAACCCATTCAGTTAGCAATAATTTCTTGATCTACAATATCTGGGCACATAGACATAAATTCAAGAGAAGCTTTTCTACGCAAACTGCCAAAGTGGAGACCATATTTTCTCCATGTCGCTTACTGGTTACGTGCATTCTGCTTAGCAATGCACTTTAGGAACTGAATTCGTCAGATTGGCAGTTTAGTGAGGTGTTTATCTTGCTTTTGGGAAAAATATTTTTATTTGAAATACAAGATAACAGGGTTATTTAAGAGGGCATTTCACTGTCTGTCTATGGTCAAATTGAGCATAGTCGAAAAGCTAGTTGTTTCAACCAACGCAATGTTCAATAAAGAGGCAACGTGAAAAAAGAGAGATAGCTCTTGAACCCTCGATATCTCAATATATTCAATAATTTCTGTCGCTAAGTCAAATATTACACAAAAGTTAATTCTAGGAAATACATGCTTTTTTAGATCATGAAAACTTCTGGGAAAATTTTGTTTTTTAAAATTTTGATTCATTGCTCATACATACATATACTTTCTTTATTTATTTTTTTAATTTATGAGTATGATTTTTTTTTTCATATTTCTCAAAAATAGCTAGACCGACCTTTTCCGTATGCAGGATATACTAAATTTTAAACAATTTTTTGGATTTTTCTCGTAACAGTAAGTGCCTTTTTAGGTGTTTTTAAGGATTGTTCCCTTAAGTGAAAGAGCGGAGTCACTTAATAAAAACATCTTCTTGCTTAATTAT
This sequence comes from Leucania comma, assembly GCA_958295575.1. Lineage (NCBI taxonomy): Eukaryota > Metazoa > Arthropoda > Insecta > Lepidoptera > Noctuidae > Leucania > Leucania comma. The sequence goes on from OY282475.1 coordinate 5,330,442, forward strand.
TCAAGCCTCAAACGAAGGCGTTCGCACACCTATTGTCTTTCTATTACGTCTCTAATTACGGCATTCAAATGATGAAAAGGTTATTTATTAATGATCATCTATCTGATCACGTGTCGAACAGAAATATGTACGAGTAGTAGTAATAGTAAACCTGTTGGGCGAAGGCTACCGTCTTCCTTTTCCACATACGTCTGTCCTCAGTAATTGCGGGTCAGTCCTTCTAGTAGATGTCAAGCTCATCTCTCCATCTTTGCGTGGTCTACCACGATGTCACCTTGCATTTAATAGGACCCCATTAAGGACGCGTTTACAAAACTGACCAAATTAAGCAGTTTTTCGGTACATTTTGCAGCAGAATTAAACTGAACTAAATGTAAATAATAATTTCCACAGATAGATTACTCCTTCATCTTGAAATGACGTTATTTTTTTATTTGAAAAATTTGGTTTATAACACTGTAATAAATCATTTCCCGTACCTCTTCACACAAAATTGAAGATTTCGTATTGAGTTCAGGAACATTATTCTTCCGTTTTATAAAAGATTTTGTTTATTTAAAAATATATTATGTAAGGAGACATAATCAACTAAAAAAGGCGTTAAAAAAAACTACCAAAATGTTCTAATTAGTCTCAGAAAAAAATCAAATCAATTTTAGTTTTTCAACAAATTTAGCTCTATCGCGCGAATCTTAATGCATTGAACATAAGGGTTATTTTGCTAGTCACTGTCTTGAATTATTGCATAAGAATTGAAATAAAAATTTTAGTCTGCGCTCGGCCGCCGTCGTGAGTGGACACTGTGTCGCTTGTAAGCAGAAATTCGTGTGGAATAAGATCGCTGTACGAATACAAAATATTTGATAAACCTAATTTGATACTTCATGTGTTTTGTGCTGACTAAAGACTATCAATAAGATTTATTTAGTTTCTTTTATTTTTTCTTGAATAAAACATTTCATTTCGAACTTGATGGAGCGACCTGAAGGTATACCTCCAAGATTGCTGATGGAACTAATAAACGAGTAGAGCTAGGTGTACCGAGTTTGGGCTCGTTGTGTTAGTTATGATGAGACCTTACCTTAGGACTTGATGGAGCGACCTGAAGGTAGACCTCCAAGACTGCTACTGGAACTAATAAACGAGTAGAGCTAGGTGTACCGAGTTTGGGCTCGTTGTATTAGTTATGATTAGACCTTACCTTTGGACTTGATGGAGCGACCTGGAGGTATACCTCCAAGATTGCTACTGGAACTAATAAACGAGTAGAGCAAGGTTTACCGAGTTTGGGGTCGTTGTGTTAGTTATGATGAGACTTTACCTTAGGACTTGATGGAGCGACCTGAAGGTATACCTCCAAGACTGCTACTGGAACTAATAAACGAGTAGAGCTAAGAGTACCGAGTTTGGGCTCGTTGTTATAGTTATAATGAGACCTTACCTTAGGACTTGATGGAGCGACCTGAAGGTATACCTCCAAGACTGCTACTGGAACTAATAAACGAGTAGAGCTAAGAGTACCGAGTTTGGGCTCGTTGTTATAGTTATAATGAGACCTTACCTTAGGACTTGAAGTGACCTGAAGGTATACCTCCAAGACTGCTACTGGAACTAATAAACGAGTAGAGCTAAGAGTACCGAGTTTGGGCTCGTTGTTATAGTTATAATGAGACCTTACCTTAGGACTTGATGGAGCGACCTGAAGGTATACCTCCAAGACTGCTACTGGAACTAATAAACGAGTAGAGCTAAGAGTACCGAGTTTGGGCTCGTTGTTATAGTTATAATGAGACCTTACCTTAGGACTTGAAGTGACCTGAAGATATACCTCCAAGACTGCTACTGGAACTAATAAAAGAGTAAAGCTAAGAGTACCGAGTTTGGGCTCGTTGTTATAGTTATAATGAGACCTTACCTTAGGACTTGATGGAGCGACCTGAAGGTATACCTCCAAGACTGCTACTGGAACTAATAAACGATTAGAGCTAGGTGTACCGAGTTTGGGCTTGTTGTATTAGTTATGATGAGACCTTACCTTAGGACTTGATGGAGCGACCTGGAGGTATACCTCCAAGATTGCTACTGGAACTAATAAACGAGTAGAGCAAGGTTTAACGAGTTTGGGCTCGTTGTGTTAGTTATGATGAGACTTTACCTTAGGACTTGATGGAGCGACCTGAAGGTATACCTCCAAGACTGCTACTGGAACTAATAAACGAATAGAGCTAAGAGTACCGAGTTTGGGCTCGTTGTGTTAGTTATGATGAGACCTTACCTTAGGACTTGAAGCGACCTGAAGGTATACCTCCAAGACTGCTACTGGAACTAATAAAAGAGTAGAGCTAAGAGTACCGAGTTTGGGCTCGTTGTGTTAGTTATGATGAGACCTTACCTTAGGACTTGATGGAGCGACCTGAAGGTATACCTCCAAGACTTCTACTGGAACTAATAAAAGAGTAGAGCTAAGAGTACCGAGTTTGGGCTCGTTGTGTTAGTTATGATGAGACCTTACCTTAGGACTTGATGAAGCGACCTGAAGGTATACCTCCAAAACTACTACTAAGAATTGATTAAGATTTTTTTATTTATTAAATAGGGTTAGTTCTGCTTACCTGCTTCTTATTTTTGTTAGTGTTTATTCATTGCATCATTATCTTGCTTTGTACAGCATCCTAATTGCGTAGTGATATACTAGGAATGTTGTCAATCGATTCCAGCTGGACAGTTCAACAACATCTATAGAGTTGACAATGTATAAAACATTTTATCATCATCATTTCCACCCAAAGACTGTTGGACATAGGCCTCCTCCAAATGTCGCCATAATGAACGGTCCTGTGCGACTCGCACTCTAATTTCTCTTCTTCTAATTACGCTTATTGTTTTGATCGCCATTTTGCGAAGCGAGATAGATAGAGCTCACGTCATTTATAATCGTAAACATTCGGCGGCCAACGCGATTTCACTCGCTCGACAGCGCCGGCTCTTAGTCCTTGTCTATCAGTGAATATACGTTTGCGACTGTGTCGACACTGATCATAGATGTGTGAGTTTCGAGTCGAGGTTTTCTGATTGCGATGTTAGTGCGTAACGTATCTTCTCTTATAATATATCAATGGGTTAAACAAATAAATAAATACATGGTACACACGGCGACATGGTACACACCCGTGTACCTACATTACCAGTATAACATTCCCTCGCTTTGTAAGTAATTCCCGTACAGTGAGAGATGCGCTTAGATTGCTTACCAACCAATCACTGTTCAATGGTAACTACTGTTTTTTACTATTTCACAATAAAAAAAAATGAATACAAATCACCGTAGGTAAGTTTAAAAAAAATACATTTCTAAAATATAAATAATAGTAGGCTCAAGGATCAAGCCGTGTCAGTTCACTCATAATTTCGCCGCTTCGCGCTAGTCGCTGTGTGTGTGAGCCGTGCACGTGTAGTAGTAAGTCGAAATACCTAGAATTGAAGCGCGCAAATTCGTAAATACGTCCTTAATAAGGACTATTAATGGGGTCCTATTAAATGCAAGGTGACATTAGCCAATATCTTATTTGTCATCGGGCAGACATATCCAGCTCGATCCTACTTTACAGTAGCAGCTTTTCGGGTAATATCTTTTTCTTAGTTTTGGCCCGCAGTATAGTGTTCTTTAATCGGTTGGAAGCTTGAACCTCTGGAATACTGCGTATAAAGTACTTTTTTTCTAAAACTTGAATCTGAAGCTGATCGAGTGCGAAGACCTGAAGGTAGTTGTCGGTCGTTGCGTACTAAGTACCTACATATTATTGCAATCCATCAGTTGATGTTTACTTAAAGAAATTAATTTCGTATTTATTCGAGTTTTAGAAAAAAAAGTACTTTATTTTTACAAGCTTTCTATTAGCTTGCACTGTATGTAACTATGTATGTTCGGCTCAAATCTTGCAACTCAATTTTGAAGCAGATATCTTCAACCGATTGAGCTGAAATTTTACATGCATGTGTAAATCGGGTGACAATGCATCATTATAATAACACGGAGCTGATCTGATGATGGGGCTGGAAGGTAGCCATAGGAACTTAGCAATAAAACAATACAACCCCATCGAGTTTGGGCTCGCTTGATTAGTATTGACGAGTACTTTGATACTGTATGATAGCCAGGGTCTGATGATGGAGCCGGAAGGTGATCATAGGAACTCCGCAGTTAAACAATGCAACCCTATCGAATTTGGGCTCGTTTGATTCGTATTGACGAGTACTTACATCCTATATGGTAACTAAGGTCTGATGAAGGAGCTGGAAGGTGGTCACAGGAACTCCGCACTTAAACGACAAAACCCCATCGAATTTGGGCTCGTTTAGTTTGTATTGACGAGTACTTTCATCCTATATGGTAACCAGGGTCAGATGATGGAGCCGGAAGGTGGTCATAGGAACTCCGCAGTTAAACGATACGACCCCACCGAGTTTGAGCTCGTTTGATTTGTAATGACAAGTACTTGGATCCTATATGGTAACCAGGGTCTGATGATGGAGCTGGAACGTGGTCATAGGAACTCCGTAGTTAAACGACACAACCCCATGGAATTTGGGCTCGTTTGATTTGTATTGACGAGTGCTTGGATCCTATATGGTAACCAGGGTCTGATGATGGAGCTGGAAGGTTGCCAAACGAACTCCACAATTAAACGATATAATCCCATCGACCTTAGGCTCATTTGATTTGTAATGACGAGTACTTGGATCCTATATGGTAACCAGGTTCTGTTGATGGAGCTGCAAGGTTACCATAGGAACTTCGTAAGAAATCGACACAATCCCATCGAGTTCGGGCTAATTTGATTTGTATTAATGAGTATTTGGATCCTATATGGTAACCAGGGCCTGATGATGGAGCAGGAAGATGGCTACAAGAACTCCGCAATGAAACGACACAACCCTCTCGTCTTTGGTCTCGTTAGATTTGTAATAACGAGTACTTTGATTTGTACTTTGATCAATATCGCAGTCGGGACCTGATGATGAAGCTGGAAGGTGGCCATAGGAGTTCGGTAATAAAACGACACAACCCCATCGAGTTTCGGATCGAATAAAATAAGTTCTAACCGGTCATAAGCGACTTGGACTCGCTCAAATTTACATAAGTAAATAGCTGGTTAGTTTTAATACACTCCTTCAAAATAGGTACCAATTGAAAGGGCTTGCAGACAGTAACTTGAAAAATAAAGTGACATTACTCTAAATCGAATATTCTCCTTTTTCTCAGTCATACTCTTGGTGGAGTGGTAGTGGCCATGGATCGTCTGGCAGGTTGGTTGCGGCTTTTGCGACATTTCTCCATCTCTCTCTATTCATGGCAGTTCGTGTACATTCAGTGAGGGAACACTTCGAAGATGATTTAGTGAGTTCTGTACATCTGGTAGGCGATTGGTCGCGAGACGTAGGCCCTCTACTCTTCCCTATACCACTAAACGTTCCAAAGAGCTTTCATAGCGTATGATATATCCAAACATCTTAAAAATTCGCTGTTGCACAATCGACGAAAGTTTTTGTTTTGATACAAAGCTCTTTAAGAATGGAAACGATAGTACGTTGAGCAGTCTGTTTTATCCTCCGTAGACACATTTCAAGAGCGTCAATCTTTTTACGGTGCTTGAATCTTCTCCGCATTCCCAAGTATTTGTGATTGTAGATCCCAGGTAGATAAACTCTGGACAACTTCGCAATTGGCTATTTCATGTGAGTTAGGTTGATTGCTAGTCTTACGATCCACAATCATCATTTTTGTTTCATAAATCCAATCTGGTAGACTTCTCAGGTGGTCGCCTTCTTCTGCGAAGCAGTAATGCTAGCAAAAGAGGAGGCCGACCGCATCAGGCAACGGCGCTCATGCCGCAGCCGCCGCCGTAATTCCGATCCCGATTTCCTGCCACCGTAGGCGCGGGCTTGCGGACTGCGGGCAATGGGTAGCTCGCTGTCCGTCCGTCCGGTAACAGGCCAAAACAAGGCCAAGGGCAGGGGATGTCATTGGATGATTTTACCTACCATAAAAAAATCAAATAAAATGAAACCTGGCAGACTTCTAAAGATAGCAGACTAAGTTTCTTTTGCCTTTCTATAAGGTAACAAATGAAAGGATTTGCTGAGAATACAAATATGATTTAAATAAGGTATAACTAAAAAGTAAAAAATAAATTATAAATAAAAAAACTTTTTTAAAAACAAGCTTTCAATTAAATGGGCTAAAAAGAAGGAAATAAACTTTTCCTTTATAACTTTTACTATCAATTTATAACGGCATTACACAATTTATATGACATAAAAGCTTGTCGCGAGATTTAACTTTGTAAATACACAGCTAAATAACTTCATTAATTAAGTAAGTTAAATAACTTCATCTATTGATTTTAATATTTTCAAAATCTCGCGACAAGCTTTTATGTCATATAAATTGTGTAATGCCGTTATAAATTGATAGTAAAAGTTATAAAGGAAAAGTTTATTTCCTTCTTTTTAGCCCATTTAATTGAAAGCTTGTTTTTAAAAAAGTTTTTTTATTTATAATTTATTTAATTTTGTCTTTACAAATCGATAGTGTTTCTTGTACCGGATTGACTCTCCACGGGGTTAAAACGATCAAATTTAGCCGTGTATTAAAATAAACATAATATTTTTATTTATTTATTTTCAAGTCTTTATTAACTAACAATCTACAAACATTTTCTGTAACCTAAAATCAGTTAGCAAGTCTGAAGGCGTTTTGTTCAAATTATCAACATTTTAACGAACCAGACTACGTCGCAGGTACTAAGGCGTCAGTACCTACTGAGAATTCTATAGTAAGTATAACGTAATGGAACTTGAAATTACATTAACACGTAATGGAATTTACATTACTGGATTCCTAATAGCAATCATTTTTAAGAAGTCTTTTTTTTTGGTTCAAATAGATTTTAAGTTACGTATTTTTTTTTACTTTTTATCTAAATGTAAATATACTCGTAGATACACCTTTTTATATTAACTCTAGTTATCCCCCGAGGTTTTACTCGCATCTTTTTTTTTCTTTTGGTTATTGCCTCGCTCCTAGTACATAGTACCATGATGTTTTAGTACCTATAGTTTTCATCGATAAAAGTGCTAGCTCACATTAAAAGTATTTTTCATTGAAACCATTAGCTTCTGAGATTAGAGCTTTTAACCGAATAAATTCTTCAGCTTTACTATATTAGTACAGAATTGTAAAAAAGAATGGCTTTTAAAACTTTTGTGTTTTTATAATATATCAAATTCTGACCTTTTAGTCTACCATCATACTGTCAAGAGATATTTAGAAGATCTTAGTATTTGTTGCGCGGAGCGGGAGATAGTGTCAGACTTTTACTGTCCCAAAAACCCACCCCATTCCTTTGTTGCTTTTTATACCAGGCTGGGCCTCTGTCTACAGTTTGCTGACGCGCTGTCGACGACTTGGGCTTGGTCCAGATTGCTTGGTTATTGGACGGTCGGACAGCGAGCTGCCCATTGCTCGCCGTCCTCAAGCCAGCGCCTACGTTAGCTGGAAATGAGGATCGAAATCGGAATACCTGCGGCGGCTGGGGCGTGAAGGCCGTTGCCTCTCACGTGCGGCCTCCTCTTTGCTAGCATTACTGCTTCGCAGAAGGAGGCGACCGTCTGCCACTACTCGCTTTTGATGAGTTCTTATGTAAAACAGTAGGATTGCCGGCTTCAGATAACGTTAAGGCAATGTTTTTCGCATCATTTCAGCCGAAAGACATCCACTGCTGGACCTTAGCCTCCCCAAGTGTCGCCACAACAAAAGGTCATGTGCTTTAGAAATCTATTGCAATGTCAACTAAATGATTTGGCCCGTGACGTTTCATTAGCGCATATCATTTCTATTGAACTGTGTTATGTGATATCACTGTTACAATATGAATTTCTCTGGAGCCTCAGATCATCGATGTACAGTTGTTGTTTTTGAAGATAATGTGGAGCAAGAAGGCGTGTTGTCGTTATCGTTCCACCTGGTTTGTGGTCTGTCTATGCTAGTCCAATGTACAGTCAGGGCTTAAAAGTGCAGTTGCACTCTACCGACACTAAAGTATGTAAAATTTCTGTGTAATAGAGGGTCGATGGATCGTTACCCATTTAGTTTGTAGCATAGAATCTAAAATATTGAATAAACTAGTTGCAGACTTTTGACTTCTACTACAAAGAAATTTTAGACGGTTTAGTATTATAATTATTAGAGTGCAACTGCACTTTTGACCCCTGACCGTACAATGACAAAAGTTCTTCAGGTAATCTCGCTCTTCCGAAATTCAAGTGAGTTCTTGTACTCAAAAGTTTGTGTTACCGAAAGTCGTACTTTTACATCAATTAACAAGTAAAGCAATCGAAAGTCGAAACAAGAGTCTTTGAGACACACGTGCCCGTTGTTTCTCCTTTTAATTACAGTAATTACTTAGAATTTTGGTATCATAAAAGTTCCTGGAAGGAGCTAATTAATGTATCAAATTTTTTAAGGTTCCGTACCTCAAAAGGAGAAACCTTTACAGGATCACTTTGTTGTCTGTCTGTCAAGACCTTTTATCTCAGAAATTTTTTTTTTTTTTTTTAATGGTAGGTAAAATTATCCAATGACAAATCCTGCCCTTGGGTGGAGCGGGAAATAGTTTCAGGCTCTTACTGACTGAAAACCTACCCTGTTCCTTCCCTGCCTTGGTTCCGGGGCCCTGGTATGCATTTTCATACCTCCCCAGAGCCCCAGACTAGGCCTCGACCCTACTGGGCCCCTACGGTTTGCTGACAAATCCTTGAGGCGCAGGGGAACAGTGCGCGCCGTAAACGCCTTGGACTCGGTCCGGTCTGTTACTGGACAAACGGATAGCGAGCTACCCATTGCCCGCCGTCCGCAAGCCCGCGCCTACGGTGGCCGGAAATTTGGATCGGAATTACGGCGGTAGTTGCTGCGTGAGCGCCGTTGCCTGATGCGGTCGGCCTCCTCCTTTGCTAGCATTACTGCTTCGCAGAAGGAGGCAACCGCCTGCCACTCCTATCTCAGGAACATGTGGAGATATCGATTTGACATTAAAACTGTATATTCAAATCTGAAGACATGTGACATCCTCTAACCCGAACTGGGCCCGCGTGGTGGATTACGGCCCAGTCCCTCTCTTAGAGAGAAGGCCTGTGTCCCAGCAGTGGGAACATGAAAAGGCTGATGATGATGATGATTCAAATCTGCGGTGCCTTAAAATTGAAAACTTCTTCGTCTTTCTATTCGAGAATTGAACAATGCTGTTGTGATAAGTAAGTTTGTACGCAACCCTCAGTGCGCGAGTCCCACTCGCACTTGCCAGGTTTTTTATACTGGGGAAACAGAGGAAGTAATTAACACGTGTATTAGAAGCTTCACAAGTTTTCCGACAGCGTGAAAGTTAATTAGGTTCCAGACTACGTATGGAAAAATTACAATCTACCTAATAATTTATTTTAAAAAATTTAAAGAAAAGAAATAAGAGATAGGTAATTTGGAGGTCCAAGTTTTGTTTCGAAAATTGCAAGGTTTAACAATTGATAAGTAGCAAAACATTGTCAAGTTTTTCTCGTATTTATTTATTATAAATAGCCATGGCCCTAGTAGATTTCGACCCGCTTGGGCCACTACGGTTTGTTGACAACTCCTTGATTATGCAACAAAGATACAAAACGGACTTAATTTATTTAATTAATAGGATTTTTATGAACTAATGAAATACTACAAAGAAGGATTCATGCCTTACGCATTCTCTATCATTCAACGAAGGGTGTTTTTTTAAGGTTGGTAATCATCTCATGACTTCTTCGACTCTAGGGCGAAGCGAGTCTTAGACTTTTACTATCAAAACTACACCTTACCACTTGAACATAGAAATAGTAAATATAATAAATAATAAACATTTTGTTCGACGTTGTATCAACTAATAAAAAATATGAAAAACAAATTCTAAATATTTATGCTAGGGAAAATGATAATGTTCCCTTTTTCAATTTTTTGATAATGCCCTATTCAAGACAGACTGGACTTTATGCAAATAATAAGACACATCAATATCTATACTCATTGAGGGTTTTATATGGTAGGTAAAATCATCAAATGACAAGTCCCGCCCTTGGGAGGGCGGGAGTTAGTGTCAGTCTCTGACAGGCGAATAAATTAAACATGAAACCTGTTAACGGTGAAAAAATGACCCAGACTGAGTTTGAAGCCTTTGGCGCAGAGCAACTGATATCTAGACATACGAGCAAGTTTGTAAATACAGTGTAAATGAAAATAGGTCAGGCCAACACACGAGAAAAAAAATAAAAGCAAAAAAATCATCGTCCTATATCGTGTTTCATATTTAAAACAAAATATAACAGTGAGATACTAGTTTTCAAACCAAGCGTATTATTTGCTGTGAGTGGGCGTTACGCAGTTTATCGCTTTTCCATATTATATTAACTTCTCGTCACACTGAAACGACTATACGCTGTTACGTAGTGCGTTGTTGCTAACTCTCGGTGGCCGATTATTCAACTACGCGTAGCAAGCCCACTTTTTTTAACCGACTTTAAAAAAAAGGAGGAGGTTATCAATTCGGTTTTTTTTTTTATGTTCGTTACCTCAGAACTCCGTCGTTTATGAACCGATTTGTAAATATTTTTTTGTTCTTGGAAAGGTATGCTTCCAGATTGGTCCCATTTTTTTCAAAATCCATTTCTGATGATGATCCCATCATCAAAAATGGAATGAGGAATCGAGGGAACTCCTCAAATATCGTGGTGATGATGGAGCCGGAAAATAGGCACCGGAACTCCGTAATTAATCAATATATATAGCCCAAACACGGCTAGGTGTTTGGCCTTATTAGAATCGTGATGAAATGCACTTTGGCTATAAGGTACCATCAAACTGATCTGATGATGGAGCCGGAAGGTAGAAGGGAGACACGGGAAAAAAAACAAAAATATTAAGAAGTTATTAAAAAAAAACACTAAAAAGGATTTAATAACTTTAATTTCGAAAGTCGGTGTTAAATAAGAAAAAAAACAATACCGAGGAACAACGACTTCCGAAATTAATGTTATTTTAACCCTTTTAGTGTTTTAGAGCTGATTTCATCATTCAATGTAAAAACTTAATTCAACTAAACTGAGCTCAGCGTAATCTAGTTTAAAGATCCGTGCCGTAAACATGGGCGACAACAGGGCCTTTGAGGAAAGAACCACACTAACTATCCAGTCAGTGCAAGCATTTGTCAGTATTCGTGTAGCTCAACTCAGAACTACTAAGGATCTCAACGGCTTGAGAAACCATACAAAAAAACACATTTGAGTAGGCCGCATAAAGGACTGAAAATTATTAGACATTAAGTTAACATTACAGAAAAAGAAAAAATAAATCACGTAGCCCCACATTCACAATAACAAAGTGAATTTAAAAAAATGCATTTTACTGCAAATTGTATATGAAAAACAGAACCTTAGTAAACAGATGATGTATTAAAAGAAACTCTCACAGGAAACTTTGTGATTGCTTAGCTACCGTAAAAACATCTTTTACGGAGTTTCATCCGAGTTCTTTTTCTTCGATATCCTCTCAACTGTAACTCGAACTCATTGAGTTGGTGTAAAAAATAGCGTGTATGTAAGTCGACTCATTGAGTTCGACGTGAGTTAGGTCGTGTTAAATACGTGTTTTTTCAGACTAGAGTATGCCTTTCCTTTTCAAACTAACACAGAGTGTAGGAAAAGAAATAGGACAGGCATATAATAACACATGTTTAACATCTAACAATAATTCGTTATTGTAAACAAATCAGCATGTATTAAAAGAGACTCTCGCACATAAAAATATATTTAAAGAAAAAAAACTCCTCGCCTGAAATAGTGTTCCATATTTGAAAAGAGACCCGAGCGATACTTAAGGTACATATTTATAAAAATAAAATAAATAAAATTCATTTATTTCAGACAATTCCAATGTCCATATTATGTTAGTGACTGAAACTTAAAACTATGTTAGTATAATATTTGAAATCAATTTAATAAATTAGTCAATTAGTTTATAAAAATCAATTATTAAACACACACACAAATCATAAATGTCAATCGTAATACACAAAACAAAGAATAAAATAGTTCATAAAACGTGCAGTTTTATAAACCTATCCCACACTGATGACTCTGGGCTTTCAGCGATCATCTTTAGGATTTCGTTGCCACTACTCCTAGTTCGACGCATGAGTGAGGCCGACTTTTTTCGCATTAATGCATAAAAGTCATCCACACCCGCGTCCGCAATCATGCCGGAGGCACTACAAAATCGAGGATGTCGCACCAGAACCCTAAAGGCGTTGTTGAACTGAACAACAACAACACACACACAACAAAGCAAGACAAGAGCGAAAAATTAGAACAATATGTACGATGCGGTGACGGTACACAGAGCTAAGGACTACTTACGAAAAACTGAACCTTAGTAAACAGATCAGCATGTGTTTAAAAGAAACTCTCGCATATTTAAAAATAAATTTAAAGAAAAAGAAACAAATCGCCTCAAATAGTGTTCCATATTTAAAAAGAAACCCGAGTGATACTTTAGGCAAATATTTATGACAATAGCGAAAAAGTAGAGCAACATGAACGATGCGGCGACGGTACACATAGCTAAGGTCTAGGTACTTATGATAGCATACACATTAAATTAGGATTGCAGAATGTAATAAATTAGGTTTTCCTTGTATTTAAGGGTCCCCGGAACGATCAATTGTGATTAACATTATTAATCTGATTGACGCTAATTGATAAAAAACTGATCATTCATTTTAAATTATTTAGATTATCATTGTCTTTTCATGTAAATACAAGTAATAAGGTTTGGTCTCAAAACTTGCTTTAACTACATGTTAACGAGTGAGTACGATTAAGGCCTATCACATCTTTCTTTATTTGAACTAGAGAAGCCAAACCTACTATCAATATTTTTGACTGAGACAACTTTTAAAAAGTCGTCCGTATGGTGTTCGGACGTAAAGAATGGCACCATCCCATCTCTTCCCGTGGGTGTCGTAAGAGGCGACTAAGGGACATTTCTGTGACCGTGCGTACTATGAAGCACCGAAGGTCTCCGCATGGTGGTGCGTAAACCACCAACAAAAGCATTCCCAAGGAGGGTTGGTGTCAGGCTGGCGGCCGACTATAAAACAGTTGCCAAATCAACTGCAGCATGTCGAGAAATAATAGAGTGCGCGATAGAGTTAGGGCGTACCCCACAGGCGACGCGCAGGGGCAGCACCCGGCTCCTGTGGGAAATGGACCAGGGTTGTTGCACCAACCCGGGCGGGGGCAACGTAAGAAGCTAGCTCGGGAAATAAGATTGAGGTATGCAAGTTGGAATGTTGGGACAATGACTGGAAGGGCGAGAGAGTTAGCGGATGTACTGAAAAGAAGACGGATAAACATAGCATGCTTGCAGGAAACGAAATGGAGAGGAACAAAAGCGAGGGAAATTGGTGAGGGATATAAGTTTTATTATTGTGGAAGTGATGGAAAAAGAAATGGTGTAGGAATAGTGCTAGATAGTAAATTGAAAGAAAGTGTGATGGAAGTACAAAGGATGAATGATAGATTTATAATTCTGAAAGTGATGTTAGAGAATGTCATGTTGAATGTGATTAGTGTGTATGCACCTCAAGTAGGATGTGATGATACGATGAAAGAGAAGTTTTGGGAGGATTTTGATATGGTTTTAATGAACATCCCTGTGCATGAGGAATTGATAGTGGGAGGTGATTTTAATGGACATGTGGGAAGAATGAGAGGTGTTTATGAAAGAGTACATGGGGGATGGGGTTATGGAAACCCGAACAATGAAGGAGAGATGCTCCTGCAATCCGCTACTGCATTTGACCTAGCAGTAGCCAATACGTGGTTTCAGAAAAAAGGCGAACACCTGGCCACGTACAAAAGTGGTAACCATAAGACGCAAATAGATTATTTTCTAGTTAGGCGCAACCACTTAAAACACGTCAAGGATTGCAAAGTGCTTCCAGGAGAAGACCTAGTCTCGCAGCACAGACTCCTGGTTATGACATCAGTGGTCCAAATACTGTGTAGAAAAAGCAAAGAGCGCCCGCCCCCCAAAATAAAATGGCACATGCTAGAGAGGAATGACTGTGCGAAAAAGTTCAAAGAGCGAGTGGTGGACAGAATGATAGAAATGGGAGACATGAATGATCGAAGTATAAATGAAAGCTGGAATGAGATGGCAGAGTGTATCAGGCATGCAGCGAAAGATATTTTGGGAGAGACGAGAGGAAAAGGCACAATAGATAAGGATACATGGTGGTGGTCGATAGAAATTCAGAATGTGTTGAAAGAAAAGAAAAGAAAATTCAAGGAATGGCAGCGTGTAGAAGCGGAAAACGGTAGTTTGAAAGCTGAAAAAAAGAGGGAGTACGATAATTTGAAGAAAAAAGCTAAGAAAGCCGTAGCTTTAGCGAAAGCAAAGGCCCAAGACAAATTGTACGATACACTGGACAGTCCTGCAGGCCAAAAAGAGCTGTACCGGCTTGCTAGAATAAGAGAGAGAAGGACGAGGGATGTTTGTCAGATAAGATGTGTAAGGAATGAAGCTGGAATGGTCCTATCGGATGATGAAGAAATCAAGGACAGGTGGAAGGACTATTTTGAAAGACTGATGAATGAGGAAAATAATTGGAGTGGGTCTTTAGAGGGTAAACCAGTGAATGTAGGGTTAGTGAGAATGGTTAGTATGGATGAAGTCAGAATAGCAGTAAATGGTATGAAAAATGGTAAGGCCATTGGTCCCGATGGAATTCCAGTTGAAGTGTGGAAGTTATTGCGAGTGGATGGATGGATGTGGTTAGCTTTGTTCTTCAATAAGTTGTTGCGGGAAGAAGCCATACCTGATGATTGGTGCAACAGTTCTTTGGTGCCCATCTTTAAAAACAAAGGTGATGTTCTTGAGTGCAACAATTATAGAGGAATAAAGCTAATGTCACATACCATGAAAGCCTGGGAGAAAGTTATTGAAAGGAGGTTGAGAGAAGAGAGTGAAATTTCACAGAACCAATTCGGTTTTATGCCTGGTCGAGGTTCAACGGATGCCATTTTCGCTATACGCCAGCTGTGCGAAAAATACAGAGGTGCGCATAAAAACTTGCACATGGTATTCGTTGACCTCGAAAAGGCATACGACCGGGTACCTCGTGAGGTTCTGTGGTGGGCCCTTAAAGAGAAAGGTGTGCCTGGGAAGTATGTGCAGTTGATCCGAGCGATGTACAGTCGATGCCGTACCCAAGTTCGGTCTACAGTGGGCACCACTAGCAGCTTCAATGTGGCTGTCGGCTTACACCAAGGGTCGGCACTCAGCCCTTACCTCTTCCTGATGATAATGGACGCTCTGACGTCGGACATTCAGGAAGAGGCTCCCTGGTGTATGCTTTTCGCCGATGACATTGTGCTGGTTGCCGAGAGTGGCCTAGAGGTCCAGAATAGATTGGAGGTGTGGTGGCACAGACTGGAGAGTGTTGGCCTGAAATTAAGTAGAACCAAAACGGAGTACTTGTTCTGCGATTTCGGCGGTCTTTCCGGTCCTGTGCCCTTAGCTCTCGCCGGAACGCCCATACCAATCTGCTCCGACTTTCGGTACCTCGGGTCGCTCGTTCAAGGAGATGGTGAGGTAGACCGAGACGTAACACATCGGATCAACGCCGGATGGATGAAATGGCGACAGGTCACGGGAACAACTTGTGACCCACGGATGCCACTCAAGTTGAAGGGTAAAATTTACAAGTCCGTGATAAGACCTGTCATATTGTATGGATCAGAATGTTGGGCTGTGAAAAAGATGGATGAAAAAAGACTGCATGTAGCGGAGATGAGAATGTTGAGATGGATGTGTGGTGTGACGAGAATGGATAAAGTGAGAAATGAGTATATTAGAGGAAGTTTGAAAGTGGCGCCAGTGACTGAAAAGTTGAAAGGAAATCGTTTGTCTTGGTATGGTCATGTGAAGAGGAGGGATGAAACACATGTTACTAAAAGAGTTCTGAGTTTACAAGTAGATGGATGGAGAGGAAGAGGGAGGCCGAAGAAGAGATGGATGGATTGTGTGAGGAGTGATATGAAAGAAAAGGAAGTTAGTGATAGTGTGACGGCTGACAGGAAGAAAAAAACGTGTTGCGCCGACCCCAAGTAATATGGGACAAGGGCAGGAAGAAGAAGAGACAACTTTTAAAAAGTAGGATTATAAACAACGACATACTCGTAGAGAATATAAGTGTGGGAAATCTGAAGTGCCAAATAAAACTAAAAAATACAACCACATCCGAACGGTGGCTCTGTCCTATATGCGCGTGAAGTCGCCACTTCAGCTGCGAATAATATCTTGCGGACGGCGAGCAATAGGTAGCTCGCCGTCCGACCGTCCGGTAACCGTCTGGACTAAGCCCAAGTTTTCGACGGTGCCTCAAAGAGATACCAGCAAACCGTAGGGGCCCAGCGTGCGGGGTCAAAGCCTGCTGGGGCCACAGGTTGTGCGAAAGCGAACCCCGCGGCCCTGGAACGAAGGCAGAGAAGCAACAGGAGTTAGTTTTTAGTCAGTAAAAGTCTGACACATCCTCCTGCCTCACCCAAGAGCGGGAAATGTCATTAGATGATTTTACTACCGAAAAAAAAAATCCATATGTGGTCACGTATGCAATCACTATAGAGTATCAACTTTGTTCACCCTATTTTTGTTTTCAAGTCGTTTATAAAAGTTTAAGCTCACGACTCCATATCGTGTTCCATATTTAAAACGAAACCCAAGCGATACATTACAAGTGACAAGAGTAAAAAAGCAAAGCGACTTGTACGACGGTACACTTAACTAAGGAGTTCGCACGCTAACCGACAATTAGTCGGACTTGTTACTGGTATTAGCTGCAAACTTATTATTTAACTAGTCTCGTCCTGTGGCGCTGGCTGCTTTTATTTGCACGACTTTTCATCGATGTTCGCGAGAATGTAATTTTAGGTGACAAGGTTTGGCAAGCTTAATTTGTTTCGTTAGTTTAATTTTTCTAATACCGTAATTTAGACTTTTATCATTTTTTTCTGACTGACTAAGGATTTGTCAAAAAATGATCAATTTAATGCAATCTCGTCAAAATTATTTTTACCCTTTTAGAATCATTTTTTTGTATGTCTAAAAATAACATCTGTCTACATAAAAATAAAATTCCTTTGAAATATAATTTATTTATTGTAATCGTGAATATTAGACTTTTTCCAACATCTTGGCATCATTTTTCACATAGTAAATCACCTATACCTACATCAAAGCTGCAGTGAACTTGACAAAGTTATAGATAATTTAATGATCTACTTATTTTCCACGTTTAAAATAGAAAGAGATTGAAAAATATTTAAAAGCCGATAGAAGATATTTTCAGCTCAGACCGAGAGCAAAAAACATTATAATAATATTAAATTCATAAATGTCGAACATTTTTGTGGGCCGATATGAAAGATTAAAAAAAAAATTAAATATGATATTATTTTTTTTGCAAAGAGATATTAATATGATATTCGTTTTCGTGTATCTCCGAATGGATATAATATGCTAAAAAGCTACGCACCGTAGCGCTTCGTAGCACGGTGCTACGAGAAACGTAGCAAGTTAATCAGAGTATTATAATAAATATCGTAAGAAATTCTGGTTTCTTTCCACAATTTGACTATTTTTTTTTTTTACACACATTATCACACAACGTCGTCTAGTCCCAAGCTAAGCAGAGCTTGTGTTATGGGTACTAGACAACTGATAAACATACTTATATATTTCTAAATACATAAATATTATAGATAAATTACACCCAGACACAGAACAAATGATCGTGCTCATCACACAAACATTTGTCCTGAGTGGGAATCGAACCCACGACCTCCGGCATAGTAGTCAGGGCCACTAACCACTAGATATAATTATACCGTCAACTTCATCTACCCACATTAAGTAATATCTTAATGTATGTTATTATTAAGACCCACGCTCAGATCGTAGGCCGCAGTTACTTGTACATTATTTTTTAGAACCACAAGGGATTGTAAAAGAAAAAAGGTTTTAAGGGTATAAATATTATCTTGAGTCCGCAGTTTTGTTTCGGAATGATAGAATAAAGATATTCTGTCATCCCACAGGAACTACACGCAGCGGTAGAACTCAAAGAATCGAAATATGAAATTCAAGTCAACATCTTTGAGATATTTCTGATAAAATATTTTTCCATTTTCCATATGTTTATCTTTGCTGATTGTCAGACAGGAAATGGCTAGGTTTTATATTTGGTACTCGGAAATCTTTTCGGAGAAAAATGTTAGTAGAAAATTGTATTTTTATTAAAAGTTTTTGGATGATGGATGAGTTTAATAACAACCCAACTTTTCCTGATATTCTTGTTACTAAAGAAAACTCAATATCTCATTATTGTATGTTATTTAAGCTTTCAAAGATTTTTTTTCTGTTAGTTATCAGTTTATTTCAAGTCACTTTTATAATTTCTCTCACTCATGTATAGCATTATATTATACAAGTATTTATCAATATTTAAATTATGACGTATGTTGTTTGTTACTTTAATTTAAGATTTCACTAACAATTTGGCAGCTGCGGTCTTCCCGTCCGATTATAATTTAAGTGCCAAAGCTAGAATGAATAGGCTCATAATAAACTAGTGTGCCTCACCATCGACGATCGCATCACTACTTACCATCAGGTTTTTTTTTATGGTAGGTAAAATCATAAAATGACAAATCCCGCCCTTTAGTGGGACGGGAGATGGTTTCAGACTCTTACTGACTAAAAACCTACCCTGTTCCATTCATTGCCTTTGATCCAGAGCCCCGGGGTTCATTTTCATCTAACCCTTGGACTTACCAGCAGGTGGGATCACAGTCAATCATTAGTTTATGTTACAAAAAAAAAAAATGTCTACTTCTTTTTTTCTACACATATTTACTTTCATTGAATAATCTCTCCTTTCACAGATTTTCTGGAAGGAACTTCTTCAGATTAGCAGCACCTCTGTACAATTTTCTCTCTTCTTAATTATTTATTAAATCTTCATGCACTAGTAAAATACTATGTACAAAGGCAGACTTAATGCCTTAGGCATTTTCTACCAGTCGATCTTAGGGTGGTGCAGAAACTTAACATGGTAGGTGCATCTTAAGGTAAACTAGATAAGAAATATAATAACAAAATACTACATACATACAAATTAACAATGATATTATGAAGAACGAATCCAACAAATCAACGCTGTGCTCTTCTTCTGTTTAATTTTTTTTTTGTTAGCCTGTTCCGTCCAACTCTTGGGAAAAACCTAACACCACCGATACTCCACTCATTCCAACTTTCTCAGGCCCTCACTTATTCTTGCCAGTTCTGGAGGATTTTTTCTAGTTCGTCGCATCATCTCTTTTTCGATCTGCCGCAACCCCGTCGCCTGATTTCAGGCCACCATCTTTGTACTACTTTGGCCCACAGTTTTTCAAGCATGTGTCTGTTAACCTGTTCCGTCCAACTCCTGGGCAAAAACCTTACACCACCGATACTCCACTCGTTCCAAATTTCTCTGGCCCTCGCTTCCTCTTTTCAGTTCTGGAGGAATTTTTCTAGTTCGTCGCATCATCTCTTTCTCGGCCTGCCTGGATCCCGTCCTGCTCTGTTTCAGGGTACCATCTTTGTACTACTTAGGGCCACAGTTTTTCAAGCATGTGTCAGATGTATCATTCCCAGTCCCATTACAGTTGCATAAATTATTATAAAAAATAGTTACTTAAAATCAAAAGTATCCAATTTATTTCATTCATTATATAAATTGACGCGAACGCTTTCATGTTTTCACGAAGAGCCAGCTTTAAACGAATTACCGCCAATAATTTCACTCTGGACGGACAGAAAGAAAAATATATCTGGACGTAATGCACTGGAAAATTTATGAGTCCATATAAAAAAAATAAAAGAAGTACATATGAGTTTGAAAAAGTGAAATAAATAAATGAAATAATGTTTTTTGGTTTCGATTAAATGACAGAATGTCATGCTAACACTATTATTTATTATTATTATGATAAAGTGTGAATTTAAACTTGAACTTTTTATTCAGCAAAGTCGATTGAATGTCGGTGAGCTATTTTTTTTTTTGTCAAAGTTATGCGTGTTATGTGTCTAGAAATATTACTTTTTAAACGTTTAAAAGATTTTTTATACGTAGTTTTGTAATAAAGGTCAAGACTGTAATTCTGAAATATCTATAAATATTTTACCAAAGTAGGTAGACATGTTTTATATTATATTAGTTGGTAGTTAAAGAATTACCTACATATAACTAAAACTTCATGTACAGTGGTGATACATAGGCTTACTGGAACAAGGCGTTCTCTACTAATCAACCTGTTGCTTAAAAAAAGATAATAAATAAATGATAGATATTTTTAATATAATGAAGTATCATTAAATGAATTTGCTTACAATAATAAAATCCATATACCTATATTTTAATATTAGAAACTAATAAGTCCTATGAAAAATATTGAATCATATAATTAAGAGGACTTAAAATATAAAAGTTATAACTGAGATCAAACTAAAGTATGATGGGCTTCAGTTATCACTTAAAAAGCCTCCATAATCTATAGGTATAACATTGTGAGAATTATTCTTCGGCTTATTCCTTTCTTCATCAGCGGCATCTATATTTTCATTTGACATTAAAACTAGATCTGAAGAAAAGCTATTTTTATCTCAGATGAGCTAAATACTGGTTCTTTTAGCGATGTAATACATTTTATTTGAAAGAAAAAAGGACTCTCGATGTAACATTATCGTCGTTCCCAGTTTAGTCGTATATAAAGTAAAAAAAAAACATTATATAAATGTCTGCGTCTTACATATTCAAAGCATGCACAGAAGGTAAACTCCACACGACGAACGAAAATACACGCACACATGGACACGCAATAATGTATAGTGAGTGCTTACATTCACTGTACGTTATAGCGTGTCCGTGTCGTTGTGTGAGTACGCTTTCGTACTCGTGTCTGTAATTTCTTTGAGATTATATTTGCGTGTGAATTTTTATTTATTTAGTCCGCTGAGTAGTGTCATCTGCAATACGCAGAATCCATGAAACTCGATGAATCACAAAGACAGTAAGAAACAGCATAATTTCCACTTCTCTCCTTATAAATTAGGAGACAGAACAAAGAGATATCTTTAGGAATGAAGGGATGTTTACAACCGAGGCAAATCCAGTAATCAAATAAGCTGCAAATAAGTTGAACTTTTTGCTTATTATGCTGTTTCTGGATCCTACTTTGATTGAGACCCGAACATCAGTTATAATTCTCGTCACACAAGATTGACGGTCAACCTGAAAGCGCAGTAACCGATTTTTGGGTCTCAGTCCAAGTCAGTCAGCTGCGCGTAATCATAACAAATTATTTATCTTATTTGCCGCATACTACACCAATTACCAAGCATCACAGATTAAAATTAACACGTAATAGAGCGCTTATTTCCGTTCAATCTTCGGTATCTACTTATGTGCTGCACTAACTTCTGCCTGTGACTTTGCTTGCGTAAAAGCAAGTAAAAAATATATCTCTCAGTCACTCAGTGATAGAGCAGCATTCTATTGGTGAAAGAATTTTTAAAATCGGTCAAGTAGTTTTTAAGTTTATTCATCACAAACATACGCACACACACCCTCATGCACACACATACCATCACACACTCACTCAGAAATTCTCGCCTATATAATATTAATGTGATAGTATAGATTACCTTCTGAGGTATTATCTACTCTATGCTGAAGTGTTTTTTTGACATTGTGAGGGCAATGACCGACCGCTTCGTCATGAAATGGATAGCTGCCATAATATTGTTAAATTCAATTCGTTATAATAAAGCTAGGTCAGATTATAGATTAAGATATCCTTCGAACGTGTAGCAAAACACTACGGTTCAAGAAGCGTCGACAACGCCTTTATGACGTGTTTCACGGTATTATTTAAAATGTTATTTATAGAATTTTTTAAAAACTAACTCCAATGATAGTCCCTGGTGTAAGTTTTGTTACGAATTTGATTAATTATTTATTTATTCATACTTACTATCAAGTGACAGCACAGTCAAGCACTAGTTTAAACCAAGAAAAAAAAAACAAAGCTAGAATCAGCTCATATTGAGTGAGGAATAAATAAATCTGGGCAAGTGCGAGTCGGAATCTCGCACTGAGGGTTCCGTACAGACTTACTTATGAAAATAGTTCAGTTGCTGAATCGAGTCTCAAAGATTTTTACGAATTGCAAAAAAACTAAGGACAAAAAACTAAGACTTAATTTGGCACTAATTATAATCAAAATGTATAGTAAAAATTATCATTACTAGTTTTTTAAAAATACCTTAAAATATGGTTTATGGGATGTTAAAGGTCTTAAGAAAACCATTATTGCGAACGAAGTCACAGGAAAAGTGCTAGCAAAATATCAGTAATGATTCGATTATGGTATTTTTTTTTACCAGATACAAAACTTTTCTTTTACTGAAGACTATATATTTCTTTTTTTTTTTTCGGCTTCAACGAAGCTACGGCCAAAAGCTAACCCTGGTATAAAAACGGAGTATAATTAAATTAACAACCTAGCTGTTGACAATAAAACAATTTTCCTCACGATAACCTGAATATTTTATTGTGGCCTTTTAATTCACAGAATAACCTTATATAACATAATTTACTGTTTTTTCAATTCATACCTATTAGTTATCGTGTCGTGATGATCCAGTGTAAGGCACCAACTTCTCATGCATGAGAATGCATGTTCGAAACTAATGTAATTTTTTCAATTCATGTGTAATTTTCTAATTATTTATCTAGAGGTGTGCCCAGACCTGGCGGATGAGCCGCTCGCGGTCCGCTTGCGAACTGCGCGCGTGTTACTCGCGTGCGGTTACAGCTTAAGTTTGATGTGCCGCTCTAGGTAGCAGCTCCGACACGGTTCGAGAGAGGCTTCTTTCGCGTTTGAACTATGAGCATCAGTTGTATGGGCGAGGGAGGTGTACTGAGGGTAACACGTGCGCATCTGCTGCACCGCTCGAGTACGGTGTGTAGTTTGAGCGCGAGGGGCGCGCGGGCGGTGCAGCGGGCTTCATACAAACATGAAATGTTTGAATGAAATGTTTCGCGAGCGACGCATTGGTCAGGTTTGGACAGCCTTTAAGACAAAGCATGTAAAGCCGTTGGTCCCGGTGGTCATTCGTAAATCTTTGACAGTCATTACAGGTAGACAGACACCAGAAAGTCTGGCAATCAGTCTATCTAAGGAATGTAGCACGATATTCCTTAGATGGATGATAGCGACGGGTCCTACGTATACTGGTGTAACCCGCAAAACAGCGAAATACGTTTTTTTGCACCAAAAGCCTTAAAATTACCTTAACTTTATATCCTGTAAAAATTATATTAATTTATGAAGTAATTCCAAAGATACAAACTTGTAAACTAATATAAGTGACATCATTTTCAGCCATACGACCATCTACACTGATGTAAGTCACTTGCACCAGTGTAGGTAGTCGCGTGCGACGCGACACGTCAGCGCAAGTGCCATTTACTCTAGTATACGCGCGGCGACACAGTCGGGAGCACTTTAAACACTGGTATAACTGCGATGCGTTTTAGTTTACTTATTGGGTAAACAGGTGTCATTCGAAGCGTCTAGTTGAATAGAGTCTAGTTGAGTTATAAGTATAGCAAGTTGAATAGAGTTTTTTATATTATGGCAGCATACTTGAAAAGTTTGGGGTTTAGATTTTATAAGACATTATATTTTAACCTAACCCAAGTGTTCAAATACCTTAAATATACTCATAACATAGTACTGTCATATATTTTTGAATTTAGCTTGTCATGCCCTGTACGATTCTACATAAACATTTGACAAAGGCCATTGCGTAAAACTCTTCCCAAAAATTAAACACTTGGGTTAGGTTAGGTTAAAACATAATGTCGTATAAAATCTAAACCCCATATTTTTCAGGTATGTCGTCATAATAAAAAAACTATTCAACCAGACGCTTCGAATGACGATTTTTGGGGACAGTTTTACGCGATAGCTAATGCAAAACCGTATATTGTTCGAGAAAAAAGTCAAACTTTCGTCTTTGATTTTAAGTCTTGCCTTCCCTTTTTGGACAACTGGAAAAAGAATTCCGTGGTGGAACTTGTTGTGTGGAATAAGGTTTGCGAAGTTAATGTTTAAGCCAAAGATTTATTTATGCTTAATTATAATCATGTACTTTAATTAAATGGTTTTCCTTTATTTTGTTTTAATATGTTCGTACAATAAAGTGTATAATAAATAAGTATGCGTTTGAATGTTTGTATGTTTCAAAAAAACTTTACCGATTAGATGTAGCTTACTAGAGCTTGTTACCAATTGACAAGAAAAAGTTAAAGATCTTCAAGATCTTTGCAAGTCCAATGTGATTCCTGAGTTTTTGATTTATTGTCTTTTCTGGATTATTGTAAAATAAATGGTACCGATTCATTTTATCATAAATTGGAAGATATAGACCGATAACACTCAAGATGTCTCTGACTAGGTTATATTTTTAAAAAGCCAATTGTCTTTTCTAACTTGTTGTTTCTCTTTTTACCTGACTGCGCCAGAAGGAGGGTTATTTATTGGGTTTTCTATACCTTTCTATTATCTAATGTGTTTATTGTTACATTAAATAACAATGTGACATATTGCCAATGTCTGAAAGACTGATTAACTAGTACGTAAGACTGATTAGGAAGTACTAATAAAAATATAAATAATAGTATAATAATATAATTAACGAGAGTTCCTGCTTTAGTTAAGAAGATTATTTTTTTTAGTTTTATTATTTTTAAGATAGCAAGGCCATTGATTTTATTTTTCATTAAGAGTGCCATAAAATATTAACATCAAAATAATAACACCTATTAAGTATAGGTCTGGAAAATTCATTTATTTGAAAAAAAAAACACAATAATGTGTATTTTTAATGTTTTTATTTCATTTCCTTAAATATTTGAATGGGTGTGGCAACCCATTCAAATGTTTAAGGTTAATAACAATGCAGAAAACTGTTGCAAGTAGTTTTCCAGTACTGAGTAAACTGTTGTAAGTGTTTAAAAATCGATAAAAGAAGTTGTTATTGTTAATATTATAACCTCATATTAATAAATAGATTAGAAATGGCATGTTAAAAGAGTAAAATCCTTCAATTTTCCTTTATTATAAGTATAAGCAAGTACACTATATACTGGTATAAGTGGCCACTTGTATCAGTTTACAGGTTCTACCATAGTAAAGAAAACAAGCTACATCAATGCATGTGATGCTATTTTCCAAAGTATAAAAAAATAAGAAAAAACAATAATGCAGTCTTTTTCCTTAGATATTCAAATATAACATATCAAAATTTCAAGTATTTCCATTGATGTATGACAAAATTACAAGCTTTGGAACCTTTAAACCGCTCTCCTGAACAGTTGTGTTTTTGTACTTGTACTAGTATACGTAGGACCCGTCGATAGAGTCTCAATAACCTGGTTGTGGAGGTCTGATAGGCAGTTTCTCCTTAAAAAAAACACAGGTAATCAGCAGCAACTGGTTGAACTGGAAGCCAACCCCAATTTAGTTGAAAAAAAAACTCGGCAGATGAGTTTTTGGTAGACTATAGATTACTTACATAATTATAATTTTCTGAAATACAAGGATTGCATTCTTATTATTTATAGAAACTTTATGCACATAATACTGTACAAAGGCGGACTTAATGCCTTAGGCATTTTCTACCAGTCGACCTTAGGGTGATGCAGAAACATAACATGGTAGGTGCAACTAAAAAAATTGACAATCAGAAAAGAAACAAATGCAATAATACATATAAATAAGCAATGTTATTGTGAAAAAACAAATCCAACCAATCAGAGCTGTGATAATTCTGCCAACTCCTTGTGAATGTTTTCACGTGCCTTCACCTTAAAGGAAAATTGGCTGGTCGCCATCCTGATAGTCAGTGGGAGCGCATTCCTAAGTGATTTAGAATTTTAATTATTTAAACATCACACAATATTTACTTTAGAATATTTGAATAAATAAAAAGTACAATAATTCGATTCAAGTGGAGAAAGTTTGTCATTGGAACTGAGGCGCGATTCGCGCGATCCACAGGCGAAGGTGTTATGGAATCGAGTGCTACAGTGACGAATCACGTGTATTGAAGTTGTTTAATACACGTGCTTTACCTAACCTAACCGTTTTCTTTTTGTGTGGGGAAAAACGTTGGTTTTTCAATACACTTGCATAGGAATTAAGAAACGAAGTTACTTACATAAGTAAGTAGCACCCAGCTTAATGCAATAAATACAATAAATTGTTTTAATTTTCGTCCTAGTGTGGACAATAATAAATTGCGTGCCTAAAAGCGGTAAAGATAAGAGCGGTTTTTTGTGAGTAAGTGTATTAAAAATTAAGTTTTATAACATAATAATCTACATTGAAATTCACAACTGTAAAACTGGTAACAAATGCAACCACTTCGTATACATGCAACCGAATGCTTTCCATCAATTAAAGCAATAACTAGAAAACGTATTAATGCCAGCAAATGTTTATAAATATGTGTGTATCGCTAATGTGGGCAATTATACTGTGAATGGGAACACGTGAAGTTTATGGTTTTATCGCAGTGGCTGTAATTATGTAATTAGAAATAGAATTTACGCGCTTTGGTCGATATCTTGAACAAAGAACTATGGGCAAAAATATAATGGGAGGAGCATGAGCATGAGCTCTTCCACTGATAGAGATGGGATCACTTGGAAAGTTGGAATAGACTTGTACGTGTTTATTTTGCTATAAATATTTTTCTTCAAACATAAACAGACTATAATCCTCCAAAGTAATGCTACTATAAGGTTGTCGGTTAAATTGTTTGCCATTTTATGCTTGATAATTGACTTAAAAAAGGAGAAGGTTTTTTTTTATGGCGGGTGAAAATCATCCAGTGACATCCCCCGCCCTTGGGCGGAGCGGCAAATAGTGTCAGACTCTTACTGACTTAATAACCCACCCCGTTCCTTCGTTGCCTTTCATACCTGAGCCGAGCCTTCTTTTCAAAAGTCGACCCATGATCTTAGTAGGCTTCGACCCTGCCTGCTTGCTAGTAGGCTGGGTTTACCGACAACTCCTTGAGATGCGCGGGAACAGTGCGCGCCGTCGACGACTTGGGATCGGTCCGGTCGGATATCGGACGGTCGGACAGCGAGCTACCCATTGCTCGCCATCCGCAAGCCCCTTTGCTAGCATTACTGCTTCGCAGAAGGAGGCGACCACTTGCCACCCCTACTCACTCCGTGCCAAGGAGCCAAGGCCTGGCGCGAGAGCTCGCCGCTGCCGATCGCCCCCACAAGGTCACGGCGATGTTCTGCCCAGGCGGGGTACACCTTTAGCGTGTGCTCCACCATGTCCTCCAGACGGTTCACACAATGGCGACACCCGGGCGTCTCCTCCGCACGAATCCGGTGCAGGTTCTTACCGAACTTGCTATGCTCAGTAAGAATCTGTGTCATGCGGAAGGTAAGAAGCCTTTCTCCGTGAGGTCTTTCCAGACACGCCTCAAAGAAAAGGAGGAAATTATAATTACGTTTTATTATTACTGTATGGTCAAAGTTATTAAATTATTGCTATGGTTTTAACCCCGTGCCTAGGAAAGCATGTAAAGCCGTTGCTCCATCAGTCTATCCAAGGAGAATCGTGTTGCCCGGTAACTGAGTTGTGGAGGTCAGACTAAAAGCCGACCCCAAGGTAGTTGGGAAAAAGGTCAGGGTCATAAGAAAATCTCGCATTGTCTCCTGACATTATAAGATTTAGTTTCAGACAAGAAAGGGGAATATGGAAGGAAGGGGGCTAATGCTCGTGTTTGTGACAGTAGCCATAAAAGTAAGTAGCTTTAAAAGTGCTAGTGATATAAATTGAATGGTATCACAATTTTATGTACGTACGGAACGTACACTTGTGGCCTCTATAAAGTTGTCGTTAATAGCCTTGTCTACATTTTTGCAGATTTCTCTTGATTGGTGCTGTGAACTAATCCAAACAAATATAAGGTTACATCTCTTCTCTATACTCTTCAACATTACCATTACTTCAGCTGAAAGACGATCACTGTGGGACATAGGCCTCCCCCAAGTGTTTTGCATCCATCACATTACTGCAACTCACACCATGTCCACCTTGTGCGAAACCTTCTAATGCTGAGTCTTTCGGTGCGCGGTGAGATGCTTGATGGGGCCGAAAGGTTGTGGAGTGGCGACTCCACAACCTTTCGGCCCCATCAAGCATCTGTCCTATGACCAGTGTACCCTTCCCACTGCTCCTTAAGATCGGCGATTTTTCTGGCTACGTCGGCAACCTTGGTTCTCCTACAGACATCTTCATTCCTGATGCGATCATTATTCTGTCTTCTATAAAATAACACAAAATAGTAAACATGTTAAGGATCCTATTAAAGTCAACATGACCTAGAAATGGTCTAATTGAACCAGTGGTTCTCAATTTTTTTTTGACCTGTGACCAGTTTAGATTATTTGTTGTTACACAGAACTACAACTTCTAAATTAAAATCAGTTACGTTTGTCTAAAATAGGGCTTATTGTAAATTCAAAAGTTGAACACATTAAGTAGTCTTTAAAATTAAAAGTACATAATTCTTAATAGAAACTAAAATTCAGTGTACGTCTATGATATTTCAGTTAAAAAGCTTTTTATTATTGAAAGGCTGTTTTTTATAAGTATCATCTGGGAAACTTCAGACTTTTACGGACTAAAACCCACTCCTATGTTTCTTTGTGGCCTTTTGTTGCTTGATTTTCAGACAGAAGCGAACCTATGGTCCTAGAGGCTTCGACCCTGCTGGTACCCTACAGTTTTTCTGACATCTCCTTGAGGCGCGCGTGTATGATTACGCGCTTCGACGACTTGGGCTCAGTCCGGTCTGGATGGCCACCGGTCGGCCAGACGGCGGACTTCCGATTGCTCGCCGTCCGCAAGCCTGCGCCTATGGTGGCTGGAAATTGGGATTGGGATCTCCTTTGCTAGCACTTTTGCTTTTCAGTAGGAGGTGACCGCCTACCGTTCCTCCTCGCTCGAACATGGCTTGTACCAGGGTCCAACGTGAGAGGTCGTTGACACCGTTCTCCCCTACGAGGAGGAGGCGGTGCTCCACCCAAGTGGGTCACATCTTTATCGTATACTCACCACCCTGTTCTTAGGGCGGTCCAGTCACCATGGACAAGTCGCCCGGGTATGAACCCGGACGACTTGTTGTTGGTTTCTTACGCACAAATCCAGTGCAGGAACATCCCAAACCTTCCATATCCGGTGAGAACCTGCGTCATGCGGAAGGTATGGACGCCGCGCCGTAAGGTCTTTCCAGCCACTCCTCAAAGAGGGTACTTATCGCCATAATTATGGCGTGCCAAGCCTCGGGTTACGAAAGTCGCTGTCGCTATTCCACCATAAGATCCCATTGGAACTCTGTCTGCCATGCCACGACTTGTTGCGGGACGGCATCGCATCTCCACGCGCAAATCGTGCATGCGTGCAAGGACGGTTGCTTCCAGATCCCACTGTGGTATGCAAGCAATGATCCGCTTCCGCTTTGCGGAAAACCGTGCGGTATTCCCACACCATCCGGATAGCCATGACCCTCTGGCATGCATTTAGCTTGGCCGCCGGTCGCTTTCGCAGCGATGGCGCCCATACCGGTACTCCGTAAAGGGCCATGGACCGCCTGGTACGACTCTCCCTGTGCCAGGACCAGCGTGTTGTCAATATGTCACTTGGTGATAAACAATGATGTTGCAGTCGATGAAACACACTTGCTTAGAGGTTACCGATTTACTTTTGATATTTAGACTCCTTTATTGTAGTTGCTAGGAAACATAAAATGAAATTGTGCAATTCTGTTTTACGCACCAACATGAACATATTTTGGCTCTTGCGGAGTGGTTTGCGTACGACAGGTTGAGAACCACAGAATCAAACCAACATATTTATTCAGTCTCAGACCGGGCCTGTTAGACCTCTCCAAGCCAAGATATGCATGATTCTAATCAATAAACACACAACTGAATAATTAATATCGAAACCCCAGCTTATTTACTTTACCTATGCGAAGTAAACATATTACATATTCACTTACAGGGGTCATTGTTTGAGGAGCCCGTGGCTAAGTAACAGAGGAGCTCGAGGTTATTAAGTAATCACAGTTTCACAGGTCGTTCTTCAAGTTTGAGCAACGTTTGTCTTGGGTGG
Source organism: Leucania comma (assembly GCA_958295575.1). Taxonomy (NCBI): domain Eukaryota; kingdom Metazoa; phylum Arthropoda; class Insecta; order Lepidoptera; family Noctuidae; genus Leucania; species Leucania comma. Next base: position 5,360,895 of record OY282475.1, read on the forward strand.
TTCGTGGATGAGTAGCTATCCTTTCTATACTGAGATTCCTACGTTTCTTGGAAGGAAATATAAGTTGTTATGTTTAAATAAACTCTACTCTCAATAAAAATATAACTTAAACACAATAATAATAAATAAGGAATTATTAATCACAAAACTGTAATAAATAATGCAAGGTTTGTGATTAAATAAAGGCTCAGCGTTTTGAATATATTGAACATTGGTTTCTTATGTGTGGCGTGGTTGGTTGTTTATTATATAGCTGTGCTCCTACAAATGTTAGCATTTTATTGCCATTGTTGGTCTTAGTTTTTGATAGAACCAACAAATTTGCCCATCGTGACTAAAAGCCGATGGGCCCAGTTGCCGTTTATAGACAATGAAATAAGCAATCGAAAGCAAAAAAAAAAAAAAACTGAAATATTGGTCTACTGAGGCCTTGGCGTTCTTTATTTCAACCTCACGTATGTCCTAATTGGACATGAGTGTTGCCCACGTCATCGCTCAGCATCAGTGTTGCTATTCTCTAAGAAAACGCAGCGCTGCTTCAACGACGAACACCCAAATAGGATACATTGGATTGTCAACCTAATGTACCTATACCTTGGATTTTTAATTAAATATATCCTATTTGCATGTTCGTCATTGCGCCACACATAATAGCACCACAGATGAGACAGTGTTTTTTTTTTATGGAGGATGAAAATCATCTAATGACATCCCCGCCCTTTTGGGACAGTAGTTAAACGCAAACATATCTATAATAATAATACAAAAAACTACTTTTAGTAGTAATTATCAAATCCAAAACTTCAGATCACCCTTCTCAGTATACGGACATCAGTGTCAAATTGGTTGCGCTGTTAGCATGGTGGCTTTCGATTTAGTCTGTTCTATCAACAATCAAATTCTGGTAACATGTTCGTTTTCTACGAACCCATCATTATTTTACGCGATGCTCTGTTGGGTCGTATCATTGTTAAACAAGATTATATGGCTTCATTTCAACAGCAATTTCGAATAGGATGTTTTGTGTGGAATTAATGTTTTGTTTCGCGTCATCATTTTGAGCGGAAAATGCGAAGGATGACGCGTTTATGAATGGCAGTTCAACCATTCATCATTCATTCAATCATTATTTTTGCAAACAATGTAGGTGTTATGAGATAGCAACTTAGTTAGTAGCTCCGTTCGTGAAGGGAACATCGGGAGGAAATTGGCATGTCCTACAACCAAAAATTCGAAGACATGCGACATTCACCAACCCACACTGGGCCTGCGTGGTGGATTATGAGCCATTCCCTCTGCTAGAGAGGAGACCTGTGTCCCATTAAAAGGAATTTTATGGGATACTTACGTGTTATAGTAGCTAAGCAATTTATTCGCACCACCCGTGCATTAATACTGTTACTTATGTCAAATTTCGAAAAATGTTTGTAATAAGTTGCCTAAAGTACATCTGTATTTAGTGTGATAATGTCACTGGCTTGGTTTAGTTTCCGAATGAGGGGAAAGAGGGTGTGACGTTGTGGTTTTGGCTTGAATCAAAGAGGGTACTACGAGAAACAACATTTCATTGGTCAGTTGCGCGCAGCACCCTCGCAAATACAGGAATGAATTAGAGCTACAACGTTGCTAAGGTAATTGTGAAATTTTATTTATATTGATACTAGAGCAATATAATAACCTAATTTAATCCACTGTAACGTACCTTTATGACTTTGTTCCACCAATGCTTTTATTTTTGTTGTAAAAGGAGAAACCCAAACTCCATATAAATTTGGGCAATTATTATGGACAAAAATTCTGGCAATGCAACACTAGTACAGGGCTAGAGTTTTGCAAAGCCCGCGCAGTACATAAGGAGACGACAATAAATATATACAGCCAATACTAATGTACTGAAGCGATAAAATATTTAACAAAGATAATATATTTCATTATCCATTTATTGAATTTCTGGTTGTAGATAAACACTACAATAAGGATAGAATAAACAATAGAAAAATTATAATTTTGGACCTGTCGACAAAAAATGCCGATGCTTTTCAGGGCTGCTTGCCGCAATGCATATAACAAAAAAAAAAAAAAATACATTAGGCATTCAATTTTATTTATTTTATAATAAATCTTTTTAGTAAAAGAGTACTTATACACCAACAACATGACTTTTTTATTACCTTGAATAAATTAAAAACGCTTGATGCTTTTATCTATGTATTAGCATTTTTCGTTATTAACGTTAAATAAAATTCGCGCTAGTCAAACTGCGTCAATTAGCACTTGATTTCACTTTACAAAACCGTGTTTGAATAACTTTTAATTACTCCTACTATTGAGTATTGATCTAAATTTTGGTTCCCATTTTAATAACAATAGTTCCATCTTCTGTTTTTGTTTGACTCATATCAATTCCATTCTCATATTCTGTTTTGTTTTTACATCCATTTTCATTTTCTGTTTTGTTACACTCTCTAACAGTTTCTTTAGCGTGTGGTCTCTTGAATACGTTACTAACGAGGTTAGCAAAAGGCATTTCCACCATCAAGCAGAAGAAAAATGATGCAATGTAAACGCCGACTACTAAAGTTAAACCTTTTAGCAACTGAAATGTAAAAATAAATAATTGTTAAGAAAAGAATGTTGGAAGAAAAAACTATGTTAAATTATTTTTGTTCTTAATTAAAATAGAGTTATCTAGTGTGTGTAGTCCAAGATTTACATTGATGATACATATAAAAGGGTATTTACTTAACAGGACAAAAGATCAGAAATAAGACGCTTTTGCGGCTGTTTAGTTGCCATAAAATAGACGGATTAGTATAACAGACATTAAATAAAAAACATTGGCAGTTCTTAAATTATTAAGAACTTAAATAAAAGTTAGTAAGAAAAAGGTGTTTTGCAGTACCGTTTTTTACTTTAATCTAGTCTGTTGGATGAAGTCTGTAGAGTGAATTGCGCAAAAACGGCACATGCCAAAGATTTGATGAGATTGTAAACAAAATATTAGCAGTACGCATACTTGTGATGTCTGTCAAGTTTTCTTTGACAACTAATTTTACTGCAAATAAAAGTATAATTATAACAAAAAAATACAGCAAAAGCTGCAAAAAAACTAAACAAACATTTTGGAGTTATTTCCATTTGCTACGCTTTTAACACTCAGTGCTAGTTTTTTGTATGCGCGCCGCTGTGATCCAGGAAATCAGTGAAGCAACGATTTAAGTTGGGTGACTGAAAACGGCTGGATGAGAAGTGTCGAAAATCAAAATAAATGTCTTATGATTGAAAAAGCATAAACCTATATATATATATAGGCAGGCTACCGCTGGATGCAAATGTACTAGCAGACTATTGCAGACTGATGATAATGATGGAAGAGTAACACACGGATGAAGGTGAATAAAACAGACTTACAATTCCGATTACAGTAGTTCTCTGAAGGGTCATAATCGACGCAATATCAGTCCTGATGAAAGGGATGTGTATGAGGTAGACGCTGTACGATATCCGACCGATGAACACGAAAAGTCGCCACTCCAAGATTGCCCGGTAGACACCTTTAGACAGTAGAAAGTGGATAGAGCGAGTTTTTTGTTGTAGTAAAATATGTGTGCTACATATATGCTAAATTACTAATATCGCCGCAATTAGAATTAACATATTTTAAAATGCACTAAGAAATCTCTTTGGGCTCAAGAAATCTCTGTCTATTCCAGGTTCCCTGGAAGGGATAGTGAAAGACAATTAGGCCGCCAATTTATGGTACCAATTGTATCATTTATTATATAGTTTAATTGCTATAAAAATAAACATGAACCACAAGAAAGTCCATGGTTAGACCGAACGGAATCATTTCTGCCGATTAGTGTAAAAAAATATATTGACTTACTAATTTAAAGATAAATAAAGTATTTACCTTCCAATTGAATAACAAGTCCAGCTATAATAGTAGCTATGACAAGACTAAAGGCAGGTTTCTGGAGACCAGCATACAGCAAGTGAACATACATCGGCAGCGGTGGACCTCCAGCAAAGAAGATGTATCCAGAAAAGCAAACAAGTGCAGCAACAATAGGCAAAGACCAGTATAGGTATCGATATTTCTGTGAAAAGAAGAAAGTTCATGTTATAAGATACGTGACATAAGGTAGCTAAACTACGAGTAAAAGAGGACATTGTCGGATACAGATTTACGAAATATACTAGCATAAATAAATAATGATGAAACTTTAAAATGTGTAAACAATTTTATCAGCTGAATATTATTCAGCTGGTGCCTTTCACTGCCTGCTAAATTTAGACAATCATTCATCATCATCATCATTTCAGCTGAAGGACGTTCACTGTTGGACAAAGGCCATAGGATATAGAAATTATTGCAATTGCGCTTTAGCGTGTAAAGGAAAGGTTACCTGGAATTGCTTAGGATCCCCACCAGCCTTCTGCCAGTTATAAATAATATAGCCTAATGCCATACCGATTATGTAGGCAGGCAAATTTGTATGTCCTTTCGTAAAAACTTTTTCGAACGTTGGTTCTCCAAAGAATAAATTCACTGCCACGCTGAAAGTTGAAGATTATTGGATTCAAATAAGATGAGTTAAAAAAAATACTACAATAAAATGATGAGATCTGACTCGGTTATTTTTTTAATTATATGTACACTTGCGTTTGACCACTATTTCATCTGATGGTGAGCAATGTTGTGGTCAACGTTGGAGCATGCGTGCCTAAAAGTATTCAATCTTGACTTATCATATATGTAAAGATCTTGTATCACAGTGTTTGTTATCGAACTCCTCCAAAATGAAATATTTGTGTTTAATGTAGTTTTTATAGCTAGAAAATAATTCTGTCAAACTTACTCTGGGGATGCAGTGAGAATTCCGACTAACTCTTCGAAATACGTGTGCAATACGGGAATTATGATTCCAACCACAAATAAAAAGCTCAGTACTACTTTTCTTGTTAGATTCGTTCTACATATTAAAAATACGATGACTCCAAAGATGTAAAGCTGGGTGTCTGCTGCTAAATACCTGGACAAAAAACAAAGAAAGAAAAAATATTTTGATATCACACAAGTCATATCGTAGATACGTGTTTTTTGAGTTACTGACGATTCAGACCCAATATATTCGGACATCGTGTTAGATAAGATAGATGGACAGATAACTTTTTGTTGGCTACAATACAAAACTTACACCAAAACACAATTAAATTGTAAAAACTAAACACTTATTCAAAGAAAATAAAAATAACATGTAGGTAATTAGACAAAAAATAAAATAAAAAGAAAATACAGAGATATAAGCCATAGTGTGATGTGTATCTCCGTGCTGCACTAAATGATAGTCCAACTCAGCACGTGTCAGGCAAATATACCTGACGCTGATATTCTGCTGGATTCTTGCGGTGGCATTCGAACGCTCAGCTGGCTTTGTGAAAGAAGTTTTAAATGTTGTGCGTTCGAATTGACACATTCTTATTTCAATATTTTTTCACTGACTATTCGGTCACCCTCTATTTAGTATAATCAGATAAAAAAAGTTTTAAAATACATATGGGAAAAAAAGCGTTACCAAAACTATTTTATGCTGGATTTAAGGTGGCAACTTCGGGTAATATTATATTTTAAGACTTTTTTTTATCTGATTGTACTAAACAGCTGCTTCAATTAATTAGATGGTGTCCGAATCTTCAGTAAAAAAATATTGAAAATAAATTGTATCGATTCAAATACTGCCCAATAATAATATTCAATATGGCGTGGCGCTGATAATGTGACACTAAATTAAACTGCGCATACCTCATGATGTTCCCCGTCTGTATACTAAAAAATATTCGAATATATCCAGTAATTTAGTCACTGGACATTATTTTTCATTTTCAGAATTTTCTACATGATGTATAACGAAATCAACGATTACACAAAAAAACTTCCTTGGCAACTGAGAAAAAAATCATATTCGGTACCATAAATATAAAACCTTAAAGCTTTAAAAGAGTTAATGATTAAAGTGACAGTTGACATATTAAGGAGTTTACTATTTTTGTTAGAAAAGTATTTTATTGTAATTATTTTCTAATTTTGAATTATTATGCCTCGTTGCAATTACACAGCTTCGGAGTACTCCGACATGATTTAAATTCAAATAGAATGCCACAGGAACGCCGCTTTAACTATACCGAGAGAGGTATGCGAACACTCGAGTTTGTTCGACCTGGTCCGACTCATGGGCTCATTATTGTTGAAGCTGTCCAGAGGATGTGGGAAAATCCACCCTGAAATCTGTAATTAGGTAGTGCTCCCATATGTGTAACAGTGACACTGTACCATAACATTTTAAAAGATTTAAACTTACTTTAATTTTTTTGGAGTGATAATAAGTTATAGCGAGTACTAAGCGATGGAATAGTGATGACTAATATTAATTATTGCATTAAAAAAACATTGATTGTAATATTGTTTTTATTGAGAACTCATAATAATGACGCTAAAAGATTACGTCACTACATGACACGCACTTGAGGACACGGCGTTATTGTCACAAGTTAGTATATCGATATTTATAAATGGTGTTCTATTTTGTTTACGATTTTATGTAATAATATTCCTATTGATTAGTACTACGAGTGTTTTAATTTAATGTTGCATCATCGGCGACACGTGTTGCGTCCGAATCGTCAGTAACTCGTTTTGTTTTTTTTAATAATTTACGGAGTATTGTCAGAAAGTAAAGAAAGAAAACATTGAAAAACCAATATTAAGATGCATTAAGATATTTACCAAGTTTGCGCCATGCAGTGGGTACGCTCAACATAATTGTTGATGTAAAGAATATGCTTCCACCATTCGTGCCGACAATCTCTCGCTTCGTAATATATGGATTTCTGTAGAAAAAAAAAATGTGATAAGTTTATTTTATGCCATGGATGAACAGCCCACCAAATATGACAAGTTACTTATTTTAAACTATATTATAACTTTATAATTGTCAGAAGTTTTAAATGGATTAGAAAAGCTAAGAATTCTATTTGAGACTGATAATGAAAACACGCCTAAATATAAACTTACCGCCCACATTGGACCTCCTGATGCTAGTCTCTTGAACCAAGTTACTGTCAATCCTATGATAAGGGCGTAGGATGGAGTTAATCTATAGTAAACAAACAAAACTTTATAAATGTACTAGCAACCCGCCCCAGCTTCGCACGGATGCAATGGTGATATTAAATATATTATAAATGTATTATGCATATAAACCTCCCTCTTGAATCACTCTAAAACCACATCAAAATCTGTTGCGTGGTTTTAAAGATCTAAGCATACATAAGAACAGACAGCGGGAAGCGATACTTTGTTTTATACTATGTAATTATTGACAGTTTTCTCTCTGTCACTAAAAGCTTTGCTGGAAGAAAACTCATCGTTAAGTCGTACATAAATTTTCATACTACTATGAACTTTGTTAACTTTTTGATAGTTTGAAGCAGACACGCGCTTTATTGCTGTTCAAAGTACATTTTAAACACTTCCGTCTCTGAATAAAAATAAAAAAAGTGTATAATATCAGACTTTAAATAAGAGCTGAGAAGATTTGTTTTATATACTTATGTTGCATGTTCATTTTATTGTATGCTTAGTAACTTTTAATTTTATTGTATACTTTGCTTTGCTTAATATAACTTACAAAGTAAGTCACTTAGACATTAAATTTAACAAAATTGTAATAATCACAATATTAGAAGTAGTTAAATTTGTTGTAACTAAAATAATTACTTTTACTGGCCGGGTGTGACTTTCAGTTTCTTACCTCAGCCATCTCATTATGATTTGCTGTGGGAGCATGCTCCACGAAAGTGGACGTTTCTCTGAATCCATCATCCAGTTATACACTAGTAGGAAAGATGAGGTTAAAAAGAATGACTGCATTATCAATGGCCCATTCATAAACATGTTAAAGAATTTAACATCATACCACTGAAATAAAAATAAATTTGATGAGTATTTTTTGACTGAAGATTTTTTTTTTATGAGAGTGAGACAACGATTGCAACATTTTTTTATAAGTAGTGGGAAGTTAAAATTAAAAAAAAAAACTTACTGCTTCTAATAGCTCTGGGTTCACGAGCAATATGGCGCCGGAGTAAAATGCGTGAGTTATTACAACGAGACTTATATTTATCGCTCTGAAACAACGAAAACAACATAATTATGTTATAATTAAAAGAAAATTAAAACAGCTTACACCTCAAAGTTCAATTTTTTTATTTCACATAGGCTTACATGGACATTTATTAAATGTCAGAAGCTAGTATACGGTTCACAATGGATCGTTTCCCTTGGCAAAGAACTGGCAAGAAACTTCTTGGTTACTCTTTTAATAAAATAGGTTATCATACAATATTTCCATATTACAGTATTAATAGAAATTATGTAAAGACAGTGTAGAAAAGTCAATATTGTACCCAAAAGCACAATAAAAATAATCGTCATAAAATGTGAGTCTTAATAGGAAATACCTAATCTAAGACTTCGCGGAGTCTAAGAGTGTTTTCAATCATTATAGTCAAATAAATACTACACCTGATACCATGAATTCCTTTTAATGCTCTAAAACGAGGATCTCGTCCTTCACCTGCAGGTGCAATAAACTTTTTCCAATTGTAAAAAATTGAAAAGCTATACAGTAATTTTAGACCTGAAAAACATACTTGTATTAATACAACTTTTTCTTCTTAAAATGCATAAATATAACCTAAAAGCGATCTATATATAATAACCTAAAGGGGGAGTCCCTTTGTAAATTGTAACTTGTGTCAAATTTCCTGGCTTCTGTCTGTCAGTAAAGGCCATAAAAGATGTTCGATTGATACCGCTTAACATAGTTTCCGAGGCCTGATATGTAAAAGATGGTCCTTCATCCACTGACCGACTTTGGTAATCGTAACTTGGCTTCAAAGTTCAACACGTACTAGTTTTTTTATTATTCACAATTTCATCTGTTATTGCAATTAATGCATTATAGTTATGAAAAAAAAAAGCAAAATTTACGCCTACCTGCTCGTTCTTTTTCTTTATCTAAATAGCGATCACAAAGGCTTCCGATAAAGTTAGCCATGATTATAAGGATGCAGACCACTCCAACAAAAATATCTAAACTATCTATTGGCACGTCTCTATCGCGTTTCGAACAATCAAGTTCATTTGTCAGTCTCGTTTTCAACTTGTACTTGTTATAAATAGTTTTGTTGGAGCATGATTCAAAGGACGATCTTAGGTCCACATCTGTTTCAGAAACGTTGTAAAACTCATTGCATGTTTTTTTCATGCAATAACCGTGCCGTACTAGAGTGCGGTTAAAGTGTTTCAAGTTTTCCGAAAATTCCTGTAAATAATAGAAATAATTCTGTTTATATACCTAGGTTTAAAAGAATATAAAGAATAATTAAGGGGAAAATATTGTGATTATTAATAACTTTTTAAAATGTTTATTTTTTGTGTCGTCATATTTAAAAGTTACGTTGCAAGAACGCATATGTCCCCTAAGAATCATTGTCGTAGAAAGTAAAACAAATTATTGATACATACTTGTATCGTAGTCAAGAACTCGCTCGGCTCATCGGAGACCAGAACAAATTCCCCATAACAGAATATAGCATCAGGTTCATCGAAGCATTCCTCAAAAGTATCCAGGTGATACAATGGAGGCATGTGATGAAAATTCGATTCTGAAAAATATAAACAGTACTATATTGTAGTCGTGTGTGTAGTAGTGTAGTGTAGTGGTGTAGATTATTAATTAATAATAATATAATAATATTCCACAACTATCACACAACGTCGTCTAGACCCAGCTAAGCAGAGCTTGTGTTATGGTTACTAGACAACTGATGAATATACTTATATATTTCTAAATACATACATATATTATAAATAAATAACACCCAGGAGCAGAACAAAATAAACGAGCTTGGTGATCACGCAAACATTTGTCCTGGGTAAGAATCGAACCCACGATCATAGCAGTCAGGGCAACTAACTACGAGACGAGAGATTTATTATAGTAGTCTTATATATCTAGTTATTATTATTATAGGATAGAAAAAACAAGATAGAATAATAATGTTTGTACGTACGTAAAAAATATAGAACACATCGTAAAAAAAAAAATGTTCATAAACAGTTCAATTTTTTTCAAGTTTCTTTTTTATATTAATACTTACTTCTTAAATAGGCTGTATTTTTATATAATTTATAAAATTATTAAAACCAATGTAGTTTGTGTATTCACTTAAATAAGTAAACTCCGACCGCGCATCGCTCTTCATGGGTTTTTTTTTTATATTTTCAGAATCCATACCGTTCCCACGAGTAAAAAAACTTTGGGTACTTGCTCAAAAGACGTGGTTCTCACTAGAGACTAATTTAGCTACCCATTAGTCAAGCAACCGATTTGACCTTCTTTCGACACGTTTTTATATTACATTATCATGATATTATATTATGTTTTGTCTTTATTTCATAAAACGTAGTTGAAAACACAATTAAAACCTAAGGTATTTATTTAATAGATACGGCAATTTTAGCTACATCTGAAATAATTCTAATGCGTAGGAATGAATAAACAATTATTTTTTATCACTTAAACATTTTTCAGCTTTTTATAAAAATGGAGGTCTGAAAAAATCATATCTAATCATAATCGAGCACCGTAATATTATTTAAGCTTTATTTAAAGGTATATCACATTTGTGTTCAAATTTCTTCGTCTACTTTTTTCTTCTTCTTTTTAAAATTCTTAACCTCTCCTAAGAAAAACGATAGCAAAAATTTTAAGAGACCTGAAATAAATTTGAAACGCCTACATATTAATTTGGCTAAATATAATTATTTAAATAATTAAATGTTATTTAAAACATGAAACGTGGCCTAGAAAATAAACTACTAACACGACTAAAATAATAAGCAGGCGCGGGCGGGGGCGGGGGGGGGGATAATAGGTTTTTTCCAGCGATTTCAACAGTTGAAATGCGTCACATCGTTCTGATACTTTGCCAGGTGCTACGTAAGGGCTCAACATTCGGGCCACTACAGTTTAGAGGCCCCCCAAACTTTAGGGAACGTTAGTCAGACTTCTATATTCGATTGTATTTATGTATCAATATCGATTTTTACTTCTTAAGATACACATAATTGATCTCATTTAGATCAAAACGCATTTCTGAGGATGGGTTCTATAAGGGATTAAGGGAGCTCTGTTTCATTAAGAAATTAAACGTTTGTTTGTCAACTTCATCACCACTTGATAAAGTTGACTTCTCGCGCCAACCCAGGATCAAGCCATGGTCTGGAGCGTAATGGAATACGAAGCGAACGCTTCCTTCTTCGAAGTAGTAGGAGACAGTTTCACACGCGTCTTAAACAGATAATAAGGAAACTCGCGGTCCAAGATTACAAAGAGCAACTGAAGGACATAAGTGTTATTTTAGTCAGTAAAAGTCTCCTCTCCACCCTAGACTAGTAGAAATTATTGAATGATTTCCCACCTCAAAAAAAAACCATTTGATGAAGTGGAACTAATGGAAAAGACCACTGATGGCGAATGGAACTTCAAAAACACAAAGATAGATTTAGACAGCTAAGCAACTACGAAAAAATGAATTGTGCTGAATAAAAATGGTACCTTCAAATAGATTTGATGATGAATTATGAAAGAAGAAACGGGGACTCCGTTAAGAAATAATGTATCACATACAAGTTGTACGTGTATGTATACATATCTAATAAACAAAATGAATGATTATGATTTCCTAGTCGTATTTTAGCTTCCAGGAATTTTGATAAAATGTACTCTAGCTATTAACGGTTTTTTTTTAAGTGAGAAATTATCAAATGTGTTTCCGCTCTAGGGTAGAACGTGAAGATATGTCCGATTTTACTGACTGAAACATACCTGTGTTTTTCAGTTGCCATTTGAGTTCTAGGGCCACGGTCAGTCCTTCAAATGCTTCTGCAGCCGAAGCAGGCATCGGCCCTTTGGGGCTCAGAGTCTTCAGAGAATCAGTTTTGCTGACATCTCTATGAGGCGCGTGTGGAATCTTAGGTTAGATAGAATCCGTGAGCTTTATATGCACATTTGTCATCAGCATTATTTCATAAAAAAACTCTTTCTCATCTGCTGATCATACGGCTCGCCATCACCACAACGAGCGGTCCAGTGTGGATTCGGCCGTAGGTCCTCTGGCATTAATTTCGAGCATAATATAAAATAACACACAAAGCTATAAATAAATAAGTTATGTATAAATACCATTGAGGCTGCTAATAATAGCCGTAGAACTTTGCACCAAAACAAGTAATACAAATGGACCAAACATTTTGTAAGGGTCACCTTGCTATGAGACCATTTCAGTTAATATCTGATTTAATACTAAGGATTAACAACGTATAGCCATTGATATCTTTTATTATTATTTTTTTGTATGAAACCTGTATTTCTAATGACCTTAATTTTACAAGTAGGCAATATTTATGTGTCTATTTAAAAAAAAATTGGCGTGGGAGAATGTTCTTAATAAAAGACAGGAAATAAGGGCCTCTAGAAAACAATATAAAAAACGTTTGATATTATTTGTTAATTAGTTTTTGATTAAATATTCATGAAAAAAAAAACTGTGGTAATCGGAATAAATTACGAATGTAGCTGAGCGCTTGTCGCCGAAACACCCGAATGCTCATTCATGTAGCATCGGGAATCGTCATGAGAAGCCGTCAGTCATCCCGAGTACTTGACGCTGTGAGGTGACGTGGCTCGCCAAGAGCTCCTAAATAAGTTACCTAAATAACTCTCCTACAAATTGGCAACCACGACGTGATCCATAGTGTAGTGTAGTTGTTCGCGCGCTATTCCACCGGGGCAAAAGACGCGTTGGACAAAGTGTGCTACGTGGGTGTCAAAGTGCATCCTCGCTCCAGACCATGGCCTATACCAAGTCCCGGCGCGAGATCGCTGCCGCCGATTGCCCCCATGAGAGCACGGCTAAGCTCTGCTCATTGTGGCGTGCCCAGCACTGGGTTGCGACAGTTGCTGTCGCCATTCCACCATGAGATCCCGCTGGAAATCTACCATGTCATGACTTGTCGCGGCAGCGGAGTTTCTCCACGCGCAAATCGTGCGTCCAAGGACTTTTGCCTCCAGAACCCACGGTGGTAGACCAGCAAGGAGGCTCACCGCTTCGCAAGAAATCGTGCGGTATCCCCGCACTATCCAGATGACCCTCTGGCATGCGTTCAGCTGAGCCGCCGGTCGCTTTTGCAGCGACGGTGCATATGCATGCATACCGGTGCTCTATAAAAGGGCCATGGATCGTAAGATACCTTCGGAGAGTTTCTGGTATGAGGCACCCCTTAAGTTAGGCAGCAGCCTCTTGAGGGCAGCCCCTGTCCGATCCAGTTTGGGAGCCGGACGTTGGAAATTTCAGAGACGTTGGAATTGCTCCTCCAAATTTCATCGGCTCTTGAGAGTCCCAAGTACTTCATCGTCGACTTGAAATCTCTTGCCGATTCCGCTCTCCCTGGTGACCGGGTTATAATTATAATGAACCTGTCCGTCAGGCAGGCCTCAATCACATGACAGAGGTAGTCGGGCACCTGGTAATACCAGAGTGTTCTCCTAATGGTAGGTACTCCAGGAAATTGAAGCATCGTCTTAGCGGTGCCTTTGGACATTACAAAGACACCGCCAAGACGACCCTGCCCCGGGATACCGTATCTCCCGTCGTGAGGGCTCGGACGTGTATGATGGCGTCTACCGTGGAGCGCCCCCTGCGAAAGCCGTACCTAGAGGCCGTCCGCAAGATCCGGCACCACACGCACCAAGTGCACGACGAGGAGGTCCGCAATAACCCTTTCAAAGAGCTTGTCCACCTCGTCAAGTCGTCAAGCAGCAGAATGGGTCGGTACACAGATGCTGAGTCCGCAGGGCGCCCCGGCTTCTCGATGAGGACCAGTTTCCCCGTCTTCAATTCCAAGGCCATTTCAGACAAATCTGCATGGTCCTCATGTGATTTGACCAATACATATTTACTGTATGGACTTTAAAAGAGACTTTGACCCCTGAGTTTGTTTCGGTGTTTCTTCTCAGGGTAGTCAGCTAGGAAACACCGGCTTCATCTAGATTAAAATGACAAAAAAATTTTGACGTGTAACAGTGTTTTTAAAAACCTACTTACAAAATAAATATCATTTATCATTTCCAGTGAATTGGAAACAGGCCCCAGCAAGCGCTGAAGAGCTCTTTTAGTCGAGGCCCGAGTTCCTCTATGGCCAGGACTCAGACTTTTTCAAGCATGCTGTCGGGTCCTAAGGCGGTATGCAGGGCATTTAGCCGTCGTACCACGACTTTTCGGTTACCTTTGGAGTATTACACTTGATAGGGGCGTCCCCGCAGGTCGCTGTTTAGAGTCTACAGCCACACTTTGATTTGCTTGCAAAGACTTAAATTTTTCAGATAGAAATAATTTAAAAAAAAACGGTCAAGTACGAGTTGAACTCGCGCACTGAGGGTTCCGTACGAATTACCTATGTAAATAGTTTTTTTCGTCAACGTTCAAGTGACCGCAGACTTGAGTACACGATTTTAATTTAACTCGATACCTCCACGCGTTCCAGAGATAAAGGGTCTTGACATACAGATAGGCAGAAAGACAGACGAACAATAATGTGATCCTATAAGGGTTACGTGTTTATCCTTTTGGGGTGCGTAACCCTAAAAAGGTACACATTAGACTTACTAATTATTAATTAGAGGCGAATTATTTAATTATAGTGTTAGTGTTCTGTACACGTGTTTAAAATACAATAGAATATTATGTTAACATAATACAGTAGATATTAATAGCAAGGTTGCGCCTTGAAGACCTTAAAAAATAAAAACTGTATAGTGTCCAAATTCTCATGAATATAGTAAATATTAAAATTATGCGTTATTATTTACATAATTATTCAAGTAATTTATTCTCCTTTGTATTAATGACATTGTCATGATTGTATTTTTTTTTTGACGTAATAATTAATATTCTGTTAATTATAAATTATGTATATCTTGTTATTTTAGATTTTAAAAATAATTTCATTTATGAAAATCTAGTTAAAGTTCATTTCTTTTCACTGTTAGTGCTAATTTGCTTCTACCTAAATTCAGTTCTTCCACCACTAACCCACCATTTTCAACTTTTCTTTATTTTATTTGTTTTTATGAAATCGAGTAACATATAATATATATTGTTGAAAAACGTCGTTTGATACACGTCTATTATACTCTGTTTTTTAAAATACTCAATTGGAGCCATCGTGGTAGTAAGGTTCAATAATGACCTCGTCTTCGGCTCTGGAATCTATTTTGCCTTAACTGCAATGACAAAATTTACCCATTTGCATCAAAATGTTCCATATACGGTTTTACAAAAATGTTCTTGACTACTTTATCACCTCATGGTAAGCGATGGTTGCCAACGATGGAGTATGCTTACCTAAAAGTAACATATTCACTCTTAACCTAATATCCCTAGATGTTAGTTACCAAGAAACACAGGCTCCGGCCGGGTATTGTACTTTTTAGCTGTACGCACAATGAATGTGTTCCCAAAACTTTTACAGTAAATTTAAAAACAAGTGGACTGAAAAGTGGGTCAGTGAATTATTTAGTAAACAAAGAATTAGCAACGACTTTCATGAATACACTAACATATTCAACGGCAAAGGACACAGTATTCTAAGCCTACATAATGCCGCGCGGATTCTAAACTAATTGCTTAATTCATTTAAACTCTACCCTACCGACTTCTGAATTATTAATACTGAAATTGGTAGCTGTTTGTGCAATTATTTTAATTTCAATGTGATTCTATTACGGTGTGCTTAAACTTTGGTATATTAAGGTAAAGATAACGGTTTGAAAAACACTGACGAAAAAAAAGGAAATAAAAAGACAAGAGGAATATTTTAAAGTATATTCAAGGGCAATTTTTTTTTTACAAAAAATGCATAACAAAGAAAAAGAAACAGTAAATATAATGAGAAAATAGGAGTATTTTAAAGTGTTAAAGGTTTTTTTTTTTTACAAAAAATACAAGCCAGTGAATTAATAATTTTTCTGACCGGTTTTCGGTCGTGGTACACAGGAGATACTCGTATAGTGCTCAAGCGTGTGAAATTGGCGCAAGCACACAGTAATACACTCTGTATTCCTTAACTCTCATAGTCCACTTGGACGGTAATCGGACTCAACTAGGGAGAGATCCGGCTGCATCCGAGATACAGGAGTTACACACCATTTAAATCAAAACTCCAGGCAACTATAGAGTATCTTAATGGACAAATTCAATTTCAAACAAGCACTTTTTTCCCAACCTGGTAATTGTACCCAGAATCTCACACTCAGCAGTCACGCTTGTACCCACGATGCCAACGAGGCAGTCGAATCCTCGAATCATAAACTGGTTAAGACACATTGAAACACGCAGTTATATTGTTCAACACGTAAATGTGATAACCACATTTAGCAAACACAGAAAGGAGATGGAGGACAGGAGCAATGCAAAGCATTAAAAAAACGCGTAATGTAACAAATCAATGCGGTTAATTTCTTCCTAATTTTTACACAGCAAGTTCACAACTATATCCGCGCTACAAGGGCCCAATTCATAGAATAAATAAAAAAAACCACCAAATTCTATTTAGAAACGCAACGCTTCAATAACAAATACCAATATATTTCCAATAGCAAAGAGCGCTCTTTTAGTCCCAGACCATACTCGAGCTAAGCCCAACACAATACGACGCGGATTCTAAACTAATTGGATAATTCATTTAATAAATATCCCGTTGGCACAGAGTATGTAAATGTGCAGAAGGCCTACTTTATACAACGAACGAAAACAGCGCACGCACATAAAGATGCGATGAAAGTAATGTCAAATGAGACGGTCGTGAGTGAAACGTGTCTGTTTTAGCATATAATACCAGTAGAGCATAAGATGAGCTGCCAACCCATTACAGCAAGATTTAAGAATGAATGGCCATTTACTTTACATGCTCGTTTTACCATTTTTTTTACGGTGTAATGTTTATGAAATACACAGACTGGCCTCAGTAATCACTTGTGGTGCCAGTATTGTCAAAACTTTCCTTGTCTGAAAAGTTTTGAACAGACGTGTAATCATGATTGTTTCCTCATTAAAAGTTGATGGACTGTCACGATTCTGAGTAGAGCTATTGCAGTCGAAACTTGTACGGCGTTCATTGCGGATTTTTTTTAATGTATGGTAGGTATCTCAACATCATCATTGCAGCCGAAAGAAATCCACTGTTGGACATAAGTCTCTCCAAGTGTCACCAGAATGAGTGTTCTTGTCATCAGATTCTCGCGATCCTTACCTGGTTATCGATACACCTCGTGGAAGGCCTTCCAATGCTGCGTCTTCCCGTTGTAGCGTTTGCGGGTTACTACCTAATACAAGATAAATAATACGCAACACTATCTACAACAATAAATTTATTAATTAGGGTCGCAGGAACAAAAGGCCGTTTTTCTTTATCACTTATGTATATGTTGACGACTATGGAGGTAGGCGCGCTAAGTACTATCCTGGTCTCTTAGACGCTGGAGAACAAGGACTAGGCGCCAACAGGAAGAAGTCCCGCAGGTAGACGTGCCGCAGGTAGGCGAAGGTCCGGTGAGCTGCCGAACGGTTGGATGAATTCAGGCCAGGTGCCTGAACCGGAACGTTGGACCCCAATACGGGGTTAACACTGAAGCTAGTTTATTTTTCTTTAAAAAACAAAAATAAAGATAATATGATCAATGCCGTGAATATTTAAAACCACGTATGATGACACACGCTAAGTATTATAAATTATACGTAAGGAGCGTGTGAACGTGTATTACGGCTGATATGTCCGATCGACAATCACCGTGCGTCCTGCAAAAGCCGAGTCGTCTTGGATCTTCATAAATTCTTTTTTTTTTATTTAATGTGTAACTACCGCCACTCGGGAAGCGAGTTAGCGAGTTGGAACCGTAATGTAATTACTAGTCGATTTTTCAATATCTTTAAGTAGTTCATTATAGTGTGTACATACTTAGTTATAGCTAGGTTTAGTTTATTTTATCAATATTATCATCTAAAAACTGTTCTGTTATCTGTTTGTTATTTAAGTTATTAGGTTGTAAGAGTCCTGTTAATATTTTTGTTGATCAGTGCAAGTCTTTACCGCAGTTTGCTTTGATAATTTTGACAGGAACGTTGAGATTTATTATACAACGTTACACCGTACGTGGTTGCCACTCTGGAACCTTTCGCCCCCTTCGACTATTTGTTCTGCGAGCAATGCGCCCTGCCTACATTCACTTAGTTTGATGATTCTTCGGGCTATGTCAGTAAACTTGGTTCTTCTGCGGATGAACCTTCATTTCTAATGCAATCACCCAAGGAAACTCTGAGCATAGTCAATAGGCTATCCTTATAGTTTCCTTTGGGTGACTTAGATACCTATGTGTGTATTTTATTTTCTTCTTTGAGTTGCATCTGACATATTTGCGTCTGTGCCATGTACTGTATGTAGCATGTTCCAATTTGAGTTTTACTTGTGGAAAATGGCCTCAGATATGAAGTCTGCTTTTGTAGTGTTTTAATTGTTTGTAATATTTAATAAATAAAAATGCCACAAAAATTTGCTCTTAATGTTTCCTCTCTTGCTTTGATCATGGCAATTTTATGTTCTATGATCTACGTACATTTTTTTGCATAGTAATTAGCCTTTGCATCTGTTAACATTTTATTCCGTGGCGTTTTCTTCTGAATTATAAATGAAACAACACCAACCAATTGCATTTACTAACAAAACTTGTCTAAACTCAAAGTTAGAATGTTAGGACTAACTTCACTAATTGTATTTCTAATGGAATTAACTGTGTTTTAAAAAAGTTTTGTTAATTATCTTTTGTTAGATTAAAGGCTGCTGTGTTAAAGTTAAGAAACGAAGTATTTGGTACTTTTCTATTATTTGAATGATTGTATGATGTATGATTGTTTCTATGGTTAATAATGGGTTTTAGACGTTTTAGCATTAAAACAATCAGGATCTAGTAATATTATACTTTATAATGAAAATCCGATATGCACAACAAGAAGTTCAAGCTAACAAAAAAAAAAATTTACACACTGTGTTGCCACCTGTAGCGTGGTGTTGCTATAGTTTAATTTTCTAAAACTATTTATTCTAACACTCCCACTAAAATTAAACTATCATTTACTCCCACTGAATCTTAACTATGTATGCAGTTACCTTCAACATACAGTTAACAACAATAAAAAAAAATTAAAACAAAATCTGATCTCATAAATAAGTAAAAGCTTGAGTTGGTAACGGTTTCGTTAATATATCTGCTAATTGACTGTTACTAGGAATATAATTTAACTTAATTACACCCAACTCAACCTTTTCTCTTATAAAGTTGAATTTCACATCTATATGTTTAGTTTTCTTATGATAGATAGGATTGCTAATCAATTTGATTGCACTTTGATTGTCAACATACAAAGGAACACATTCAGCTTTTTCCCCTAAATCAGAAAACAACTGCTGCAACCACAATATATGTTTTGCAGCTTCACAAGCAGCTACAAATTCCGCTTCAGTTGTGGAGAGAGCGGTGGTCTTCTGTTTCTGGCTACACCATGAGATAGGTCCTCCATGCATGTTAAAAATATATCCTGTAGTAGACTTACGAGTATCCACATCTCCTGCAAAATCTGAATCTGAATAGCCAGTAAGATCACCGATTTCTCCATACTTTATACATAAGTCTTTTGTGTTCATTAAATATCTTATAACGCGTTTAACAGCAGTTACATGTTGCATACTAGGATTATTTACATACCTACTTAAAAAATTAACAATAAATGAAATGTCAGGCCTTGAAACTGAACTCAAGAATAACAAGGAGCCTATAGCTTCTCTGTAAGGAAAATTAACAATATTTTCATCCATTTTCTTTGAAATAACAACATTTACATCAGCTGGGGTACTGGCAGGATTTGAATTACTCATACAGAATTTATTTATTATTTGTTGTATATAACAAATATAACTTTGACAAATATAAATACAATTATTTATTCTCTCTATTTCCATGCCCACAAAATATTTTAAATTTAATTCTTTTATTTTAAATGCTTGTTTTAGGTAATCTATAATATTTTTAATAATTGAGTTACTGGAAGTGATAACAAGTGCATCATCGACATATATTATTATAAATGCTTTTACCCCATCAAAAATACCTACATAAACACAATGGTCAGCCTGAGATTGCACGAAACCATATTTTGTTAATAACTCAGTGAATCTCCTATTCCAACAACGAGATGCCTGCTTAAGACCATACAATGATTTATTAAGTTTTAAAACACAATCATTTTTAATTGATACACCCTCTGGTACTTCAATAAAAATATTCTCACTGAGGTAACCATTCAAAAAAGCAGTTTTTACGTCAAATTGTTGAATAACTAAATTATACTTAGCTGCAATAGAAAGAATTATTCTTATAGAGTCATACCTGGTAGTTGGAGAGAATATTTCTTGATAATCAATATCTTTAACCTGAGTAAAACCACGTGCACACAAACGCGCCTTATACCTTCTACCTTGATTATTCTCATCCTTTTTGATAGCAAAAACCCACTTTGTTGTAAGAGTATGTTGACCAGACCGTTTTACTGGAGTCCAAGTATTATTTTCTTTATGTGCAAGCAATTCTTCATTAATAGCTTGTAACCAGTACTCTTTTTGTGGACTCTTCATTGCTTCTGCATATGTTTGAGGCAATGAAACTTCAACTATGTTTGCTTCAAAAAATCTATTGACTCTGGGCCTTAAGTTAATATTCCTCTGGATATCTTCACCTTCTATTTCTTGAGATTTTTTTTTTTTTTTTTTTTTTATTAGTGATAGGTTCGCGCTTGACCGCTATCTCACCTGATGGAAAGCGACGATACGGTCGACGATGGATCGCGCTTACCTAGAAGAAACCTATTCACTCTTGACTTAAAGATTCCCGGGTTGTAGCCATCAGGAAACACAGACTCTGGCAGGGAATTCCACTCCTTAGCTGTACGCATAATAAAAGTGTTCCCAAAACGCTTTGTGCGTATAGGTGGGATGTCCACCATGTACCGGTGGCGCAACGCCGTACGTCTGGTAGTCCGATGATGGAACGGGCTAGGCGGAATTAGGCTATGCAATTCCGACGCACACTCCCCGAAATGTAACCGGTAGAAAACCGACAGGCTAGCAACTCGGCGTCGATGCTCAAGACTTTGAAGCCTCGACTCGACGAGTGCATCATTGCCAATGATCCTCTTGGCTCGCCTCTCAATAGTCTCAAGCGCATCAAGCTGGTAACGGGCAGATCCGTCCCAAAGATGAGAGCAGTACTCCATACACGATCGCACTTGCGCTTGATAAAGTTTGAGCAGCTGATCCGGCGTGAAGTACCGTCTGACCTTTGCGAGGATTCCTAGCTTTTTTGCAGCCAGTTGAGCCTTTGCTTCGATGTATGGCCCAAAGTTGAGAGTAGATGTTAACGTTACACCAAGAAGATCAAGATGGTCGGATATTGGCACGGTTACACCCCGGAAAGTTGGAGCAGGGCTGAATTGACTCCTTTTAGCGGAAAATAGACACGCCTGGGTTTTAGCAGCGTTGAACCTGACCAAATTGGCATCGCCCCATTCCGAGACAGCCTCCAAGGACAAGCTCAACCGCTCAACCATAGCCTCTCGAAGAATCCGGATCTGGGACCCACTAGCTCGTGCACTAGATATGTAACTCTCAGCAACAGTGCTGTCGTCTGCATACCCAAAGGTACCGGGTTTAAGCAGATCGTTTATATGCAGCAAGAACAATGTTGCCGAGAGCACTGACCCCTGAGGGACCCCGGCATTAATGGTCATTTGACCAGACGAGCAACCATCGATGACCACTCGGATGGACCGGTCCCTCAGGAAGTCTGCGATCCAAGCACACAATCCAGCAGGTATACCGAAAGAAGGAAGCTTACTAATCAGGCTTTCGTGCCAGACCCTATCGAAAGCCTTCGAGATGTCGAGGGAGACGGCAAGCGCTTCCCCGTGCCTCTCGATGGCCTCACTCCAGGTGTGGATGGCATACGCTAGAAGATCACCAGTTGACCGATTTCGGCGAAATCCGTATTGTCGGTCACTTAGGATATCATTGGCTTCTAGGTATGCCAGGAGCTTACTGTTGAGTACACGTTCCATTGTCTTGCAGAGAATGGACGTTACTGAGATTGGCCTATAGTTTGCTGGGTCAGCACGACTACCCTTTTTGGGCACGGGCTGTACATTAGCTTGCTTCCATGCAGTCGGCACTTTTCCGGTCTCAAATGAGAGCCTAAATAGGCGTGTCAGGATTGGAGACAGTTCAGGCGCACACGTTTTCAACACAACTGCCGGTATCCCGTCAGGACCACTAGCCTTGTTCACGTCAAGATTACGTAGCACCCTACGGACTTCCTTCTGATGGATGCGAATATCCGACATACTCGTCTCGCAACCATCAGGATAAGCAGGGGGCCGCGCGTCACCAGGATCTAGACGCGAAGATTCCGCGAAGAGAGAGGCAAACAAATTCGCTTTCTCCTCAGCAGTGTGGGCCAGCGACCCGTCGGGCTTCAGCAGTGGTGGTAGTGAGGGACGGCAGAAGTTCGATTCAACCGACTTAGCCAGGGACCAAAACGCTTTACTACCAGCAGGGTATGAAGCGAGTTTGTTCCCGATGCGGCTAATGTGGTCGAACCGAGACCTCCGCATCACCTTCTTGCAAGACTTGGCAGCCCTGTTGAAGGCTCTCTTCTTCTGACTCACGTCACTCGCCTTGTGCATACGAGCGTCGGCCCAAGCCTGGTATGCCGCGTGTTTAAGCGCGTTAGCGCGATCACACTCCGCACCAAACCAAGGGCGAGCCAGGCTAGACATTGTGACGTCGGAGAATGGAATGTAGTACTCCATCCCCCGCCGCAGCACATCTGCCACAGCATCTGCGCACGACGATGGATCATCCGAAGAAAAGCAAGTAGGCTGCCAAGGATAACATGCGAAAAAAGATCGCATGCCATCCCAATCTGCTGACCTATATCGCCAAACCCGCCTGGTGCCTCTAGGGCAGGGATCGGGCGGAGAATAGACTGATACAGATTTCACCAGACAGTGGTCGGAACTCCCTAACGGTGATGATATCGACACTGAGTAGCGGTCTGGATCTGTTGTCAGCAGAAGGTCCAAGCAATTGGCCGTGTGCGAATCAACATCTGGTACCCTCGTAGCTCCCTGGACCAGCTGAGTGAGATTTAACGTTAGCGCAAGCTTTCGCGTCTCACGACCAGCATGGTCTGTGCACTGGTATGGGAAGAGCCAATCCTGGTGGTGGGCATTAAAATCCCCCAGTAACACCAATTGTGCGGAAGGGTACCTCTGCTGAGCCGCATCCGCCGCCTCACTGAGGTACTGTGTGAGCCTGGTCGTCTCCTGATCTCCACTGTGCGAACGGTAGACACAAGCATAGATAATTTTATCCATTCCTGTGTCCACCAGCGCCCAAAGCGTTGAGAACCTGGAATCCTCAAGGTTGCGGAGACGCCGATAGCAGATGTCGTCCCGAGCGTACAAACACACACCAGCGTGTGGTTTAAAATTGTGCTCCAGGATAAACCCTGGGTAAGACAGGTACGAAACATCTGACGGACTTTTAATCTGCGTCTCCGAAAGAAAAAAGAGGGATGGTCTCTCAGTCTCCAGGTGATGATGGACTGCTGCGAGATTGGAGTGCAGACCTCGTATATTGCTGAGGTGCACTTTAAGTGAGAGGGAGTGCAGCCGCTGTTTACCGTTCCTCTTTTTGTACCTTGGCATATTGAGAGTGAAGGTAAGAGGAGAAGGAAGTGAGATGGAATCCCATGCTGCTAACCTTCAGCCACGCACTGGCAGGACGGCATCGTTGGGGTACTAGTCTGGAGACTGCGGGGACGCCCGAGCCCCCCCGGAAATGACCATCGGGCCCTCTCATCTGGTCGCCAACCAGCACGATGGTGCATTCCGGGATTTTTCGTCAGTTGGCGGGGCAGCCTTTCATGTGTGGCTAGCACATTACTTGGGCCCCCTACTAACTGCGGTCGGCCAGCGGTGCACCGTGCCTCGGATCCCGCTACCCTCCGCGACTAGTCTCCCGATACGTCAATACCAACGCGAGGCAGGCTGGTCTGCATGCAATGGAACCGCCACTTCGACCCAACTCCTCTGAATTGGCTACACTGGGCATCGTACCGGAACACGGCTAGGCCGCTTGGCGGTACGCCTTTGCCTAGTGGGTGGTCACAAGCCATCGGTCGAAACCTACCACCAGTTAGTGTCACCTGATTAGCACCACCCGGGGACCACGTGTAGGGCCTAGCTGTGGGTATCCTCCTACGGACGAGGGTGACTCAGTCCCCAAAATATGAGATGGTTCATATGTAGGGTCATCACTATTACAACTCAACAAGCTATCCTCATTTTCTGCTGATGTAGTTTCCACAAGACTTTCCTTTTCATGTTCTATTCCCTTTTCTTCACCATCAATGCATATTTGTGTAATATTTTTCCTTATCTCTGGAACATCATTTTCATCAAAAATTACATTTCTTGATATTTTCACTCTTTTTGTTTTCAAACTGAACATCCTGTAATTGTTGTTGTCATACCCAACCAGTATCATTTTCTCACTCTTCTTCTCTAGTTTGGTTCTCAGTTGGTCAGGAACATGAACATATCCAACGCTTCCAAACACCTTGACATGGCCTAAATCAGGTTTGATGCCATTCCACAATTCAAAAGGTGTTTTCTGAGGAGTCTGGCTGGAGGTAGTTTTGTTCAGTAAATATACTGAACAATTCACGGCCTCTGCCCACAAATTCAGTGACACATCCCTTGCATACAACATTGAACGTACACTTTCCATGATGGTACGGTTCTCTCTCTCTACACGTCCGTTCTGCTCAGGCGTATATGGTGCAGTACACTCATGGACTATTCCTTCTTTATCCAGGTAGTTTCTGAAAATTTTATTGACATACTCTCTGCCATTGTCAGTATGTAATATTCTGACACTATGCATATACTTATTTTTGATCAAAGCATTATATTTCTTAAATACTTCCATTACATCACTTTTATGTTTAACAAAATATACATGCCTAATAATGTAACTCGTAGCAGCATCTTTGAATAGAATGAAGTATCTCATACCTTGGATAGATGCATTGCTCATTGGTCCACAGATGTCACTATATACAAGGTCACCTGGCTGTATTTCTCCTCGAATAGATTTGTGAAATGGTAATCTGCACTGCTTTCCATATGCACATGCTTCTGGTATCTGAAACCACAGCTTTTATTTTTAACTCGTACAAATTGTTTTCTGTTATTGTTGCACTCATTACCAAGTCATTGTCTTTGTAAATTAAAGCACTGGAATCTTTCTTTATGATTGTGTAGGATTTACGCATTATCACACCTTCAGAAAACAGATTTCTTCGCAAATTTGGAACATACAGTACATCATACAGTTCACTGTACTGCCACTGTCCATTGACAAATCTCTTTATTGACACCTTGCCAATTCCAGCTACTTCCACTGACTGTTTGTTACCCAATGTCAATGTTTTCTGGTTGCATTCAAATAATTCTATGAAAAACTCTTTTCTGTAAGTCATATGTGCGGACGCACCGCTATCCAAAATCCAAGTATTCTCTTTAGTTTCTCTTTGGATGAAACTGGTTTCTACATCGAACGCTAACATATTTGCACCTTCCTGTGGAGGTCTTCTGGACTTGGAATGTTTTGGAGCACGACAGTCTCGAGAGAAGTGACCCCTCTTGCCGCAATTATAACACTCAAACCTATGTTTGGTTGTTTTATTCTGACTGGAACCACTAGCATTTTTATTCTGCTCGCTTTGTTTATTCTTTGGTCCCTTGCTAGCTACAAGTAGAGCGGTTTCCTGTTCTTCCTCACACTGCAAACTGGCTTCTTCATCCAACAAACGAGCGGTTAGATTGATAAGAGTCTGTTGCGCTGGATCCAATGACCTCCAGGCTTGACGGAGCGATCTATACTTTTGAGGTAAAGTTCCAAGTATTTTAGTCATCACAGCCATTTCGCTAATATTCTCACCGCTTTCTCTCAACTGCTTGGCCAAAGATTCTACTTTAGAGATGTGTTGAGCTACACTGTCATTTGCACTCATTTTGTATTGGTAAAACTTTTCATGAACTAGCATTTTACACAATTCACTTTTCTGTTCGTATATTGATTCTAGTTTTGTCATTATTTCCTTAGCGGTTTCACAGTTTTCAATCAAGGTGATTTTTTTGAAGTCCATCGAAGAGGTTATAATAAACATTGCCATTCCGTCATTTTTCAACCACTCATCACAATGTATAGTTGGTTTTGATACGGAAATATCGATCCCTTTTGCTTTTAGGGCACACTTTATCTGGAATTTCCATTGTCTAAAGTTATTTCCATCAAATTTTTCTAAGTTCATGGACCGCGTGGCATCCATTTTGCTTGAGACTATTTGGTTTCTTTTTCGACGATTGTAACTTTTCTTTGCTGTTTTCTTTCGTACTTTTTTTTATCATTAAAGTCTTCCTGGGCCCATAACCTAATGGGTTTTAGACGTTTTAGCATTAAAACAATCAGGATCTAGTAATATTATACTTTATAATGAAAATCCGATATGCACAACAAGAAGTTCAAGCTAACAAAAAAAAATTTACACACTGTGTTGCCACCTGTAGCGTGGTGTTGCTATAGTTTAATTTTTTAAAACTATTTATTCTAACAGTTAAATTCAATTATATCTAAAATCAACAATAGTAGAAGTAATAAAACAATTTTCAATTTACCATTGCATGCGCACAAACTAACATACAATTACACTGGTTTAAGAAGCACATCTGTTTAATAACTTACTGGAAGATTTAAAGAAGTGTGATAATGCTTTTTTATATTAAAAAAAGTAGTGCTTGACTGTGATCCCACCTGATGGTAAGCAGTGATGCAATCGTTGATGGTGAGGCGCACTAGTTTATTAAGAGCCTATTTACTCTAGCCTTGAGACACCCAAATTATAATCGGATGGAAATACCAAAGCAGCCAAATTGTCCCAGTCCTGTGATTGCTTATTAATATGCCTAATTTTTAAATGAAAAATAAAATGTAAATATATAGGTATTTTGTGGCATCGTCAACACATCAGATGGGAATATTATGATACTATAAGCTTTTGTATAAGCTTTTTGTATCTGAGTTTTAAGTGAACTGTAATTTTATTATTTTTATAAAAAAAGTAATTCTTCTTCCAAAAGAGATTTTTATAAAATTTGTGCAATGCTAATTATTCAGTAAATGCATCATCAGTCTGCTTCGTTATAATAATTAAGTGATACATTTTTTTTTATATACGTCCACTTTCATAAAATTTCCTTTATCTGTTCACTCCGAATTAAACTCCAAATTTTTTTGTCTAACATTAAAATTTTATTAATCAATAATAGCCAGTTAGATTAGATGTATATATAGTTATTAATACTTTAATCAATATCCATATTTAGCTATTATTGAACTCCAAATTAAATTCTCAGACATATTTTTCCACGACCTAGACTATAAATCATAAAAATATATTATTACCATTATATTCAAACGGTTTAAACTACCATAAATATGAAATGAGATTAGATGCCAATGAATTTAAGTATGCCGCTATTACAATACCACAGGGAATAGCAACGCGTAATGTCGGTCGAGCCAAATGTGCACAATGACTCCGATATTAAACCGTCGTGATTCTGCCCGGGATTTGGGCATGCATTTTATAGGCACACTATTTTATAGGCACTTATATCTATTTATATGGCTGGATTGAAATATGAAAACAGTCGGTTTGGAATCTCTTTGTTGTGTTTGTGTGTGTGTGTGTGAGTAAAGGAGTGTGTCTGTTCTTGGCTTTAGAGTTCAATGGAGTATTGAAATGATTTACTGTACCTATGTTTATTGTACTCGTACTTATCTTTAGTTAAACAGGGTGTTTTTTTATATTCATTTGTGTTATCTTTCAAGAGGTACTTTTATTATGGAATTATCATTATCATCATTATCCTACGGCCCTTAACACATGTTCAAAGTTCAGGGATCAGAACAACGTCTTTTTTTTCTATTTAGTCCTGTCATCCGTCACGTCACTATCACTCTCGTTTATTATTCTTTTCTTTTCATGTCACTCTTCACACAATCCATCCATCTGTTGTTAGATTTTCTTCTCTCTCTCTCTCTCTCTCTCCCTCTGTCCATCAACATGAATACACTTATATTATTAAAATTGAATGTTCAGAAAAGTATTAATTTTTTTGCTGTCTCGCTCGTCCCTTCGACTAATCAGTAAGCGCCTCTGAATCATCACATCACACGGCTTTGTATAAATTTTCACACGGGTAGATAATTTTCTGAAATTACTTACACATAGTACTCGTATATTTTTGTGACGAAAGCATGTTTGCTCGGGATATTTTTCTATTATCACACGGACAAAGCCACTGGCAGCTGCAAATAGAGATATAAATACATTTCCTATAAGAACTCAAATTACATGCTTTAAATATGATGAGCTGTGTTAGCGCTAACACTAAGGCTGCCCTCAAACGTGAAAATACTGTAACCATGTCGGTAATTACAGTTTTGAATCTATGAAGTCAAACACTTGGGTCATATGTATTTCAACTTCAATATTTCGCTAAATCAACTGCATTCTGCATTCAAACCTGGATCTGCTTTTGGTGGAATAAAACTAAAAATTTATAACTTCTCATCGATAATTAAGAAATGCGAGTGTGACCAGAAGGTTGGCTCTTTCTTTGCCCAAGGAATTAGTATTTCCAATCGACGTGGCAATGCCACCAGTCTTTTGCTTCAAGCGGATGATAGCAATCAAATGTAGAGGACTACTTCAACAAGTGTATTTTTCTATACATATAAGTATACCTGTTTCTAGTCTCGTTAAAAATATTAGAAATCAGTTAATATGTACATATTGAAGTTATTGATGTACATACCTATACTTTATTAAGTGCAGGCTAAAATATATTTGATAGAACTCAATAGAGATTAGGGCACAATAATTTTTAATTAGTTGAAAAATTACTATCATTTTGAAAGAGTACCTAAAACTATTATTACTCACACTTTCATAGTAAGTACAAAACACCTCTTACACTAAAATTTTAAAAGCTTTTACCACCCCATAGACTGAATTAATGACACACTCATTACCATAAGCTCTGCATCACGGCGACATAAAATACTCCATGGCGAAACAGCATGGTCATAAATCATGCTACAATTTTTATCGCCGAGCTAAAATTTTTTAAACACTTATGAATAAAACATTTAATTTTCAATGGTGTTACATCTTTAGGGGAAAGTTTAAACGATTTACGAAATTGAATGACTTTGTAATTTCTTATTGGAGATAATTAGATTTTAGGCTCAAACGTTTCAGTCTGCTACAATGGGGTCATCGAAGCAATATAGTGGGGTAAAGACGGTTTGAAGGCTGTCTTAAGACGTTCGTTTATTGGAGTTTTGTGTTGAGCTTATTTTTTGTAATAAAAACGTTATGCTAGTATAATAATAATAATAACATAATAATAATATCCTGCAACTTTCATAAAACGCCATCAATTGCCAAATTAAATAGAGCTTGTGTTATGAGTGATAGGCAAACTTTTATACACCGTTAAATTTTGGTTGTTTTAATCCCGCGGAGGGTCGATTCGGTACATTAAACACTATCGATTTGTAAAGATAAAACTGAAAAATAAAGTACGTTTTTAAGCTCAAATTAGTTAACGCTTGTATGAAATTAATTTCTTTAAGTAAACGTCAGCTGATCGAGGCCAAAGAACTGTAGGTAGTTAGTACGCAATGACCGACAACGACCTGCAATGTCATTGACTCGTTTAGTTAAAGAAATTAATTTCGTACATGCGTATATTAATCCGAGTTTTAGAAAAAAAAGTACTCTATTTTGTAATTTTATCTTTATATATCGATAGTGTTTCATGTACCGAATCGACCCTCCACGGGATTAAAACGACCAAAATTTACTACCATAATAAAGTGTATGTTTCTAAATATATATCATTATAGATAAATTACACCCAAACACAGAACAAACTGTCGTATTCATCACAGTCATGAACAAAATTTGTCTTGGGTGGGACTCGACAACACTACTTCCGACATAGCAGTCAGGGCCATTAACCACTAGACCAATAAGCCACTCATTAACATACACACTGTACAAAGGTGGACTTAATGCCTTAAGTATTTTCTACCAGTTGACTAAAGAGTGTGGCTGAAACATAATATCGCTGGTGCAGGTTAATAAATAGACACAAAATAATTAAGTGCAATAATTAATACATATTTAGATTTAAACAAGAAATGTTGTTGTGAAAAAACAAATCCAGTCAATCAATGCTTTATGCTATGGACTCCTTGCGAAGACATTGCTGGTATTTCAACCATTATGTTGAAAATAAAGTAGAATTTGACAGAGTTAAAAAAAAGCTTAAAAATGTACCCCAGCAAGTTATGGAGCTCAGTTTGTGAAGGTTTTAGGCAGAATGATGTAAGCCATTATCTCAAAAACTTAAAATTCTTACCATTACCATATTCCGTAGGCATGCGGACGGCAAGCAATGGGTATCTCGTTGTCCGACCATCCGGTAACCGTCCGGACCGACCCCAAGTCGTCGACGGCGCGCCTTAAGGAGTTGTCAGCACACCTTTGTGGCCCAGCCTGCCAGGAAGCAGCGTCGAAGCCATCTGAGGCCAAGGGACTATTTCTGAAAGAAAGGCTCGGTCCTGGTATGAAAGGCAACGAAGGAACGGGGTGGGTTTTTTAGTCCGCAAAAGTCTGACACTATCTCCCGTTCCGCCAAAGGGCGGGAGATGTTACTGGATGATTTTTACCCACCGGAAAAAAAAAAACAATTGCCATATTTCCACATTTTGTAAATAAATGTATTTTTTTGAAGAGAAACTATAATTTATTTTGAAAGTAATACTGATAGGCCAAATAGTCGAACACTTTATAAAGGCAGACGTCAGCTGCAACCAATAAAAAATTTTTTTTAGCAAAATGTAGGATTAGGTGTCCAGCAGTTTTTTTTTTGAAGTAAAATCATTCAATGACTTCGCCCCCCTTAGGGCGAAGCAGGAAAAGTCCATACCTCTACGGTTTTGATGACATCTCTAGAGGCGTAGAACACTACGCGCCGATTATCGAACTTCTGAATAGCGCTATGTATTGGTTTAGTTACCGAGCTTTTATGGGGTCTCAATTGAATTTTGATTAAAATGTCTTCGTGTTAGTAACATATATTGGTTATATTCACAAGAGAATGGTACTTAACCCAACTGGGTAACTGAGAGAACAGTAGGTTTTAGTCAGTAAAAATCAGACATGCCTTCTAACTTCACTCACAGTAGGAGAAGATATTTTGATTTTCAACCCTAAACAACAAAACTTTCATAGTGTATTCGGGGCCAATTTGGTCATGAAAGTATATTCAAAAGCTTTACAAAGGACCTGAATGCAACGATAGTTCAGTTTTCGGAACGCAACTATAAACTTTTGTTCTCTTACTTTTGTAGTTTTTATAGAGAAACGAAAAAAAAAAAAAATCGTCCGGAGTGTTCGTGACGTAACCAACTCATAGTCTCTAGTGGCGTTTTATAGAAACGCATATTTTCTTATTTTTTAGAAGTCGCAGTGCAAAAGTTTGTTTGTTGAAACGGGTATAGTCACCTAGAAAGTTTTTCCTGCAAACTAAAATTTCATGGAGATGCGACAATGAAATCCACGTTCTCTAAAACCAGTTTTCTAGAAACTTCCTAATAACAGCGACGGAACATTTTCTATGAAAGAGTAGTCCGAACTTTTATTCAAATGATAATAAAATTACACAAAATCTCTCGAATCAATTTGGTAGAGTGTTGATACGGACATTTTTCCCCGTATGAACATTCCTGCAGTACTGTCCAAAAAAGTTACTTCTTCTTTTTAAATTTATTTTATGTACAAACAAACACTTATAAAAAAAAGAACAAATACAGACAGAAGAGTACAAAGGTGCTGTTTATTTCTAACGAAATTTCTTCCAGAAGACTTGCGACAGCAGAGTTGTAGACACAAAATTCATAAAAGTTATAATGGACTAAAATTAAAGTCATATAATACATATAAATATATCAATAACATTAAATAAATGTACACATAAGATACAATACATAAATTATATTATAATAATATATAACTTAACGAAGTAATATTCTAGAGCCTAGACATTTTTCCCTTTGCGTGTCGATGAACTCAAAATAAATTTTATCTGACCAGTATTTGGCAATCTGTACACTTGTACAGCTCTGTCATTGGCCTCGTACAAATCCTTAAAAATTAAAAGAAAAGTTACTATAGCCCTGAAACATAAATAACAATTAAAGATATACAGGTAGCTTTTAGTCAGTAAAAGTACCCCGTATCGTTCTACCCAGAGCAGGAAAAGTTGGAGCAACGGAACCATTACCTGAGCGTCATCATTATATCAAGCGATACATGCCCACTGTTGGACATAGGTTTCTACCAAGCCACCACAACGACCGGTTCTATGGTCTTGCATCCATCAGATTCCCGTGACTATCACCTAGTCAGCAATTCACCTTGCAGGAAGCCTTCCAATACTGCACTGTTTTGATACCTGATTAATATCATTGCCAAATAAACAGATATATATTCCAGTGGCACAAGTGATTGAAAAGTTGAAAGGGGAATTGCTTGTCTAGGTACGGTCATATGAAGAGGAGGGATGTAACGCATGTTACTGAAAGAGTTATGAGTAAGCGAGATAATGTGGATGGATGAAGAAGAAATACTCGCGCACTGACGGTTCCTTACAAACTTATGAATACAGTTCAATTCTCAAATTAGTTAGGAAGTTTTCACTTCTGTATTTTGTGACCTTGCTTTATGTCGAATTTTAAATTTAAAACTCTGAGGGTAAAGAAAACTATCGATTCGATAAGAAGAAGAATACCGAGTTTCAGGATTCTAGAATTCGGGATTCGGGAAGTACCCTATGAATTTTGATTCCCTTGAGAGTGTCCAAATATACGTTTTTTGCGATATAAACGACTGTATCTTTTTTTCCGTTAACATAGAAGTTTAATTCTTTACCAGCTTCAAGGGGCCGCAGATTTGAGTATATGGGTTTAATATCAACCCGATATCGCGTTCTCGAGATAAGGGGTCTTAACAGACAGACGCACAACAAAGTGATCCTATAAAGGTTCCGTTGTTTCCTTTTGACGTACGGAACCCTAAAACGAATTAGTGATAGCATGACGGATGACAGGCGAGGATGAAAACAAAAAAACGTGTTGGCCGACCACAAACAACACGGGGAAAGGGAGTGAAAATGATGGTGATTCTCCAGCAAGTAAGTACTACATAGAATTGTTTCTGAATTTGAAAGGCGTTTTTTTTGCGCCAAATACATTACT
Source organism: Leucania comma (assembly GCA_958295575.1). Classification (NCBI taxonomy): domain Eukaryota; kingdom Metazoa; phylum Arthropoda; class Insecta; order Lepidoptera; family Noctuidae; genus Leucania; species Leucania comma. The sequence continues at coordinate 5,394,649 of OY282475.1, forward strand.
TATCCTCCCTTCCAGATTTACCATAGTCAGGCAAAACATGTACGGCTATAGGTAATGTAAGAAAATCCGAGTTTGGTATTTCTATCCAACACCTGGTTCAACTTTACATAAACTTTACCTAAGCCAGGAATAAGATCGCGCCATAACTTCACTATAAGATATAGTAATAACTATACATGAATAGTTTGCATCGCTAGCTTATATGCATAAAATGTAATACCACACATATCCAACGTGATGTATTGCTTCAAAGAGTTATTAATATTTTGCATGTTACATTTTTCAGCTAGAGTCGTCGTTTTTTACTGAAGAAACGAAAAATTGGAACCGTGCTCTAGGTTTGTAAGACTTTGTAAAATAAAATAAATTGAATTGAATTTTATGACGCCATATTTTAGTATGTCTTACCTAAGTCAGCAAAATCGGAACTCTTATAGGATCTCGTGCCGGGCCCTGGTATAACAGGCATGGTCCAAAGCGAGGAGGAGTGGAGGCGGTCGCCTCCTTCTGCGAAGCAGTAATGCTAACTAAGGAGGAGGCCGCACGCCGTCAAGCAGCGGCCCTCTCGCCCCATCTGCCGGAATTCCGATCTCGATTTCCAGCCACCGACGGCGAGCAATAGGTAGCTCACCGTCCGAATGTCCGGTAACCGTCCGGACCGAGCACAAGTCTTCAACGGCTTGTAGAGTTCCATGCGCGCCCCATGGAGGGTCGAAGCCTACTGGGGCCAAGGATCGTTTTCTGAAAGGAAGGTACGGCCCCGGTATGAAAGGCAAAGAAGGAACAGGTGTGGTTTTTTAGTCAATAAAAGTCTGACACTATCTCCCACCCCACCCAAGGGAATGGAGATGTAATTGGATGATTTTCCCATCGAAAAAAATAATAATTATAAGATCACATTTTGAGTACTCACAAAGAGCATTATTTCAAACATTCAGAAATCTCCCAACAACACCCAATTTCTATACACTGGAATGTACTACTAACTGCAGCCTACAATGTGTTAAATCTTAGTCAGTGACAGGCCGTAAGCCTCGCCTTCCAGCTCGGTACCCAACAATGTATTGAAGCTTATGGGCTGAACATTTCAACGATATGAAGCTTGGATACAATAGACGAAGCTAGTGCATTCTAAAACTAGGATTGTGTTTGACACCAAGTACATAAGATCTTCTGAGTACGTCTTTAGGTTGTATATGCGACTTCTTTTTATTATGGATAGGCTCGCATTTAACCACTATCTCATCTGATGGTAAATGATGATAGGCTGACGGTGGAGCACGCTTGCCTAGAAGTAACCTATTCACTCTTGATTTAAAGATCTAGGTCGTAGTTATCAGGAAACACAGGCTTCGGCAGGGCATTCAACTTCTTAGCTGTACGTATATTGAAAGTATTCGATGATTTGGAAACCGGTTTCTGTTGATGTTGGATGCGTAAATGTAGGTAGAATACCTATACTATTAGCTGTTAAAAATTATACTCCCGAACGAATTTCGGCCAGGTTTTACGCATGAAAATCTTAATAGTACTCTTTGGTTGATCTGGAGATCAAACTCGGGACCTTCAGCTCCATCAAGACTCACGGTCTCCGGACCGGTTTCCGTCATTAGTCACTACTGTGACCATGAGTTCAATGAGTTAGTTAAAATATGATTGTGCATCCAATAACAGTAGTTTTAGAAAGAAAGAAACCAAAAAGCTGTTTTATTTGCCGTTTTTTTTAGACTATTAGCTGCTGTCAGCGGCTTTGCCTAAAAGTAAAAAAATATATAGCCTGTGTTACTCAGTGAATACATAGCTTTCTAATGGTGAAAGAATTTAAAAAATCGGTCCAGTACTTTTCGAGTTAAATTGTGAGATAAAAAACAAATTTTTCCCCTTTATTTTTTTAAGTCTAGATTTTTTATAATAGTACTTCAGATTTTATCAACGTTACTTTTCGTTCAAAAAACGCTGCTTAACTATTATACAATATTTATCTGTTAACGTTCCTGTATGTCCATCAAATTAATATATAGGTGGCCGCCCAAGTAGCAAAATTTGGTACTATAAAAGCTCAGAGAACGATTTAGGACGTGCTAATTAGTATTCATGATTAGTACTATAACGATGTTGTAAACTTTTACAAAACCCCAAAAAGGCCCTAGTTTTATCACTGATTTATTCTATAAACTTTATATAAAAGCTCTCATGGTTTTTTTTTATTTTTTTTTTTTTATTGGTAGGTAAAATCATCCAATGACGAATCCCGCCCTTGGGTGGGGCGGGAAACAGTGTCAGACTTTTACTGACTAAAAACCTACCTTTCCATTCCTCGCCTTTGTCCCGGGGCCCGTGGTGACACTCTCGCATAACCTTTGGCCCCAGTAGGCTTCGGCCCTGCTGGACCCCTACAGTTTGCTGACAACTCCTTGAGGTGCGCGGGAACGGTGCGCGCCGTAGACGACCTGAGCTCGGACCGGTCTGTTACCGGACGGACGGACAGCGAGCTACCCATTGCCCACCGTCCGCGAGCCCGCGCCTACGGTGGCCGGAAATTGGGATCGGAAACCCGGCGGCGGCGGCGGCGTGTCCGCCTTTGCCTAATGCGGTCGGCCTCCTCCTTTACTAGCATTACTGCTTCGCAGAAGGAGGCGACCGCCTGCCACTCCTCCTCGCTCCGGAGCATGGCTTGAACCAAGCCCCGGCGCGAGAGATCGCCGCCGATCGCCCCCACGAGGACACGGCGATGCTCTTCCCAAGCGGGGCACACCTCGACTGTGTGCTCCACCGTGTCCACCGGGCGGTCCGCACAGTGGCGACACCCGGGCGTCGTCTCCGCACGGATCTTGTACAGGTACGGACCGAACTTGCCGTGTTCGGTCAGCACCTGCGCCAAACGGAAGGTGACGACGCCGTGGGGCCTTTCCAGCCACGCCTCAAAGAGGGGCCTTACCGCCTCGATCGTGGCGTGCCCAGCACGAGGTTGCGACAGTCGCTCTCGCCATTTCACCATGAGATCCCGCCGGAGCTCTGTCCGCCATGCCGCGACTTGTCGCGGCAGCGGAGTTTCGCCCCGACGTTGCATCTCCACGCGTAAGTCATGCATGTGTGCAAGGACTGTTGCCTCCAAATCCCATGGTGGTAGGCCAGCAAGGAGGCTCGCCGCTTCACAGGACACCGTATGGTATCCGCGGATCATCCGGATGGCCATGACCCTCTGGCAGGCGGTTAGCCGGGCCGCCACTCGCTTTCGTAGCGATGGCGCCCACACCGGCGCACCGTAAAGGGCCATGGACCGAACGATGCCTGCGTAGAGCCTCCGGCAGGAGGCGTCTGGACCCCCCAGGTTCGGCAGGAGCCGCTTGAGCGCAGCCCCAGTCGCGTTCAATCTGGGAGCCAGACGTCGGAAATGCTCCTTGAAGTTCCACCGGCTGTCGAGGACGAGTCCCAGGTACTTCATCGTCGACCCGACGCCGATGTGAACTCCTCCTACCGTTAATTGGGAGCCCGGAGGTGGCGCGCTCCGAGGGCCGTGAAAACACATGGCCTCGGACTTGTGCAATGCCACCTCGAGTCCCAACTGCTGTATCCTCTCCACGACTGTCGCAACCCCGCGCGTCGCTAATTCGACCGCCGCCTGGTACGACCGTCCCCGCGCCAGGACCAGCGTGTCGTCTGCGTAACAGACCACGCTGACCCCGTCGGGGAGGTCGGCGCGCAGCACGTAGTCGTACCCGATGTTCCAGAAGGGCGGCCCTAGTACCGATCCCTGCGGAACACCGCACGACATCTCTCGCCGTTTCAACTCCCCCTGATGACCGGGGTAGATGATGAACTTGTCCGACAGGTAGGCCTCGATCACCCGACAGAGGTAGTCGGGCACCCGGTGGTACCGGAGTGCCCGACCAATGCAACTCCAGGGCAGGGAGTTGAAGGCGTTGGCGATGTCCAGAGACACCGCCAAGACACACCTGCCCCGGGACACCGCATCCCCCGTCGTGAGGGCTCGCACGCGCATGATGGCGTCCACAGTGGAGCGCCTCCTGCGAAATCCGAACTGGCCGTCCGCAAGATCCGGCCCCTTCCGTGCCAGATGCATGACGAGGCGGTCTGCAATTACTCTTTCAAAGAGCTTGCCCACCTCGTCGAGCAGCACAATGGGCCGATACGCGGACGGAGAGTCCGCGGGGCGCCCCGGCTTCGCGATAAGGACCAGTTTCCCCGTCTTCCAGCGTAGCGGGAACTGGCCCCTCTCCATGCATGCGCTGAAGAGCCCTCTCAGTCGAGACCCGAGTTCCTCCATGGCCAGGACCCAGGCTTTTCCAGGCAAGCCATCGGGTCCTGGGGCGGTGTTCTTGGCACTCAGCCTTCGCACCGCCACTCTCATCTCCACCTCGGTCACCTCTGGAGCATTGTTGCCGTCGTTGCCGTCGTGGTCCGCATCGGACACCGCCGCTGGTGGCGGAGCCATAGGCGGGGGAGTGTGCTCCCCTCGCGTAGGGAACAGAGCGCTCACCACACCCTCCACGAGCTGGGGCCGGAGACTCTGAGTCAGCGGGGGAGCCCATGGGCGGAGTTTCTCCATCACCATTTTGTATGGGCGTCCCCACGGATCGACGTTCAGAGACTCCAGCCACACGTTGCGGGCCTCGAGTTTGGCCCGCTTTATCTCCGCTCGGAGGGTGCGCTTTGCAGCTCTGTATCCCTCATACAGCTCCGCCTCTATGGCCTCCGCACCCGGTGGACGGGTGCGGCGCCTGCGGTGTCTAGTATACCGGCGTCGCGCAGCATTGCACGCATCGCGCAGTGCCGCAATCTCTGGCGACCACCAGTGTACTTGGCGCCGGGCACGTCCTGGCCGGACTCGGGGCATGGCCGCATCGCATATTTGCGACATGGCCACCTGGAACCAGTCCGCCTCGACGTCGATGTCGACAGGCCTGTCCGGTGCTTGCACCCAGGCCTGTACCATCGCGGCTTCCTGGAGCAGGTCCCTGTCCAGCTGCCTCAGCGCCCAACGCGGACCACACGGGGTCCGTCGGACCGGCGCGGTCGAGGTCTGGGCGGAGACGTCAAACCGGATATACCGGTGGTCGGAGTACGTCTCCACCTCCTCTATGACGCGCCAGTCGACGACGCGCGGTGCCAGTGCAGGGCTGGCGAACGTAACGTCCACCACCGACTCGCCCTGCATCCGCACACACGTGGGGACAGAACCCCGGTTTTGGACGAGTAGGCCCTGTCCTAGAGCCCATTCCTCAACCCTTCGACCCCGCTGGTTCGTGAACCGGGAACCCCAAGCCTCGTTCCAGGCATTGAAGTCCCCGCAAACGACCACGGGGAGGCTGGAGTCAAACCCAGCAACGACGGCATCCAGCTCCAAAAGGGAGCTATCCAGTTCGGCGAGAGATCTGTTCGGGGACAGGTAGACGCCTACCACCACTATGTCCCCGAACCGTGCTGCCACGCAACCCCGGCCTTTCTTGACGGCTTCGAGTGCCGGGGTACCGGCGGCGGCCGACGAAATAAGTGTCACCGAGCCGCTCAGGTCCTGAACCCAGTCGGCTCTGGGCAGGACAAAGTGCGGCTCGGAGACAACGGCGATGTTGATCGACCACTGCGCCATGCTCTGGAGCAACAGATCCTGAGCGGGGGCGCAGTGGTTGATATTCGCCTGGAGGAGACGTAATGGAGCCGTTATTGACAGTCCATTACAGTCTCCTCCCGTGCCCTCTGCGAGGGTCCTGCCGCGGTGGTAGCGGCGGCGGCGTCTGCGGAGGCGATGGCGGCGGCAGCCAGCTGGGCAGCCGCGGCGGTGAGAATCTTCGCGGGGACGGGCCTTGGCACCTTGCCCTTGGCCTTGGCAGGGGGATCGCAGGTCCTGCTCCCAGCCCGGTGGTCGGCCGGCTTGCCCGCCGCCGCACATGCGTAGCAGTGCGGGGCTGCGTTGCAAGTTTCGGCCTTGTGGCCGGACTGACCGCACTGGAAGCAGTGGTCACTGCGATCTTCCTCCGCTGCGCAACAGACCCCCACGTGGTGCCCCACGTGGCAGCGGTAACAGCGCAGCGGTCTGGGCTCCAGCAGCTTAACTCGCGCGGAGACCCAGCCTACCAAGAGCCGTTGGCCCTCCCCTGTGATGATCCTGGCCGCTGACACGGGGCAGTTCACCGTCACTGCCCCCATGCCCGTGCCGTCAGCACGGATGGCGCCCGCCCGGACCTGGTCGGTAAGGCACCCACCCGTCCTGGCGACAGCGGCCACGACTTCCTCAGCCGTCACGGAATCGTCCAGGCCCATAATACGCATGTCGACGCATCTTGTGGGCCTGGACACCCGGGCCTCCTCCGCATCCAAGGTCGCCCTGATTTTCTCCGCCAGGGCGTCTGCGGTGGGGCCGCTGTTGGCCCCGGGGACCTCCAGCATCAGGGCACCGGTCGCGGTATGCCGCATCTGGAAGCCCCCGGTGATCCCGAACTCGTTTAGGTCCACCGCCTGCCTCGCCTTACGGATGACCTGGCCGTAGGTCGCACCCTTTTTCGCTGCCTCCGGCTGCAGTGTTATCACTACAGCCGTGGAGCGCGGGGCGCGAATCCCAGCCATCCGTTTACGCCGCTGCCGCCGCTGGCGTTTCTTAGCGGCCCGATTCGCCCTTCCTGCCCGTTTCTTGGCTCCGGCCACTTGCCATTCGGCTTCCGCCGGAGGTTCCGCAGGCTGGGGAGGCGGCACAGTCCGCCTATTTGCCACCACGGCAGGGGCTCCTGCCACCTTAGTGGCCGGCGCCGCTTTGCCCTTTTTGGGCGCGGCAGCAGGGGCTGGCCTTCTCTGCTGCTGTTGTCTGGCCTGCCGGGCCGGCCTTGCGGGCTGTGACTCCACAGTCCCGCTCCTGGCCTGCCCTGACAGGCCTGCCCTGGACGCCCCAGTCTTGGCCGCGGCAGCAGTGGCATATGACGCCGCCTTCTGTCCGGAAGTCGCCGCCAACGGGGGGCGCAAGACAATGCCCTCCAGCAGGGACAGCTGCTGCTGGATCCGCAGCTGGAACTGTTGCTGCTGCTCCTGCAGCTGCTTGTGCAGCTGCTGCTGGGAAGCAGCCAGCTCCCGCTGCACCAGCGTCAGCAACTGGCTCCCCGGCTCGACCTGCGGCTGGGGCTTGAGCTGGGACTGGGGCTGACTTTACCCCTGCCCTTGCTTGCGCCCCCCACCCCCGAGTTCCTGGCTGTCAGCCCTCCGGACTGCCGCGAGCTCGGCCTGAAGCTCGGCCCGGAGCTCCGATCGGAGCTCAGCCCGGAGTTTCGCCACGCTCTTCTCGAGCGCGACATCAAACGCCTCCTGCAGAGAGGCGGCATGGCGATGGACCGTTTTCTCCTTAGAGGTCTTCTCCCTCTTTCGGCCCATGTCCCGCAACGCAGCTACTACCATCTCCCCGAAGGTCTTGCGCGCCTCCTCGGCAGAGTCATCGCGCTCGCTGCCAGATTGCCCCGAAGGGTCAACCGCAGCGTTAGTCGCTCCGGGGTGGCGCCCTTCTTCGGCGAGCCTCTTGGCTCGCTCAGCCGCCTCCTGAGATGTGTCTCCCCTCCCTCTTCCAGTCGCTCGACCCGCTCCCCGCCCACTGGTGGGGATTTTTCGGGCCGAGCCCTTCTCTGCATCGGAGGACGAGCCGTCCTCCGGTTTGGAGCGTTTCCGGAAGAAACTCGCGTTTCTTCCGGAGTCGCCTCCCATATCCTCCTCCTCTTCCACCTCCGAGCCTGAGCTCCTTCTGGATAACGCGTCGGACTCCGACCGCGCATCACTCTCTGTAGGGGTTGTTGTAAAAAATTTTGATTTTTCCATGCAGTTCCCACGAGTAGTTATCATGTTTTACTGGCTCAAATTTGTGGTCCGCACTAGAGACTAATTTAGCTACCCATTAGTCAAGCTACCAACCTCCCTCACGGTGCGCCGCCGCTTGGAGGTTTGGGGTAATTTTTTATAGAGGTTGTCTTCCTCGCGGCCCGGGCGGTTAAGCCAAGACCCTCGACCCCCATCAAAAGTCAGAAACATGACCTTGGACAATCTCTGGGGCTACGAGAACAACGGTGGCAGAAGGAGGAGTAAGCCTTCCTCCTGCCTGCCCGGTGGCAGGGTGAGTGCACGCCGAGCCCGCTCTTGCTTCGCCACTGTGCCCTCTGCTAAAGCAGAGGGACACGCGTTGAAGCGTACTCCCGACAGAACATTCGCAGACGGCCATCGAGGCCCCTTGGGCAGGAGTGCCCTAGGGGGTGGTTGGCCGCCTCCCAGGGTGCACCGTCCCGCAGACTAGCCTTCGCTCCGGACGTATCCGCAAGGGAACTATAGCCTGCGGGCACTCGTGGAGGTTTTCTGTCATGGCACCCCAAGCTCTCATGGTGATTCATCAGCTCTGTAGTTGAAATGTAAAAGTGTCGAGAACCGCTTTTTAGTACTAAAATACTGCTGTCTGCAACATTTATGTTACAAATTTGCACTATAAAAGTAACCAAAACCTGTTTATAGTGTTATTTTGCACCATAAACGATTCCAGTGATCTTTCATATCACACTTGTTCGTGTTGTAATCGTATCATCTTGAGTGTTCCTCAAGAATACAAAATATATTGATTGGAAGTTATGCTTTATGTCATTTGCCATTGTTGCAAAAGGACATACTAAAAAACATTCATAAATCGTAACTTTATCATAGCTTGCACTTGCGAAAATAATTTTATCGATAAAATCATTATGCTGATTTCAAATTTGACAATGCGCCCTCATAATTTTCGTGTTTTAATTAAATTTTAATTAATAAAATAAGGTCTTGTTCCGACAATAGCTTCTATAGTACACATTGATTCCAGCCGTGCTGCTAACGTGCTATCATGGCAGAAAACAGCCGCCATATTTGCATAGAAAATGAATATGTCACACTTTAAGTCTCGTAGCAGAAGCACAAACTCATTTATAGAGCTATTTAAAATTTAAGTTACTTAAAAACTGCGCCAGGTGTAGCTATGGTACTATTTAGTACTATGGAAGAGTTTTCATGACTTTTACAGAACTAGCCCCATAGTGATATTGAGGGAGCGTATAAGAAGCTAAAAGGTTACGTAATGGTGGTGCAAGGTACTTTTATAGCACAAATTGATGCTGTAATAGTGTTTACGATACTCCTACAATACTAGTACTGTAAAAGTTATTTTGACACATTATTAGTGCAAAATAAATACACAAAAGTGTCAGTAAGGTCTTCTATAGTACTAAATAGTACCATAATCGCTTTTTTCATATCTGTTACAGTGCAATACTTTAAAGATTCTTTTGTATGGTCCTATAAGCATTTTAAGAGCTACATTTTAGAACTTAAATGCTCTTTAATCTTAAAGAACCAAAACACTCTCTTGAAAACCTTTATAGTACAAGCAGTCACAATGGTTACCATTATAGGCCTACTTTATCACTGTCTGGTGATAAAACGCCTGGGTTATAGAAGCTTTTGTTACTTGGGCGGTTGATTGACAGCTTGCGTGACCAGAGGGCTGGCTTGTTATGCCTAAAGAATGCTTATTCTACATAACATGAAGACATGAAGCATTGTCACATTGAATGGCAATAAGCATTATCATTAAATGTGACAATGCTGCCCGTCGTCTGGGCACATTTTCGGATGACAGCGATGTGTAGGAGTATTTCGACGTCTGAGTGTACTTTTTTTTTATATACATAGTTTTTTTTTTTTACGGTAGGTAAAATCATCCAATGACAAATCCCGCCCTTGGGCGGAGCGGGAAATAGTGTCAGACTCTTACTGACTAAAAACGTACCCTGTTCCTTCCCTGCCTTGGTTCCAGGACCCTGGTATGCATTTTCATACCTTCCCAGAGCCCCAGACTAGGCCTTGACCCTACTGGGCCCCTACGTTTTGCTGACAACTCCTTGAGGCGCACGGGAACAGTGCGCGCCGTAAACGACTTGGGCTCGGTCCGGTCTGTTACCGGACAAACGGACAGCAAGCTACCCATTGCCCGCCGTCCGCAAGCCCGCGCCTACGGTGGCCGGAAATTTGGATCGGAATTAAGGCGGCGGCTGCGGCGTGAGCGCCGTTGCCTGATACGGTCAGCCTCCTCCTTTTTATATACATAGTTAGGTTTAGTTGAAATAGTTGGTTAATATTTTAGTTCCTTGTGTATAAATCTAAACTTAAAAGTGTACAGTTCAAAATATATTACCAAATAATTATGTCTAATTTTCTTGAAATTTTATAACTACAACAAAGCAATCACAACTGTTGTTGGATTAATTAAAATGAGTTGAAATTAATACTACAATTGATTTGACAGCAATAGAGTAACTTACTGACTTCGAATAACTTGATCACTTAGATTCAGTGAAGTTGATCCAGCTTGAACCGATCTACGCAAACTTAGTTTGTAACTGAGCCATATGGTTCACGACGAGTTATTTAATGGAGACTATAAACCAGAAAATGTTTGCTTGAAATGCTTCTGAGTGAAATATACTGTTTTTCTCACATTTTCAGAGCAGTTAGAATAAGAAGGATTCTGAACTCGCTAGCTTCAATTTCATTTAAATTGTGTAACACATAATTATATATATAATATGTTTATATTATATACATGTACGGATATATTTATATTTTTTTTTTGTTTGACATCATATTTGTAATGTTAATGATTTGTATTTTTTTAATTTTTTGTTATTATTATTGAATTATGATTATGATTATTGACTAGTATTTATTGAATTTTGATTAATATTATTGATTATTATTATTGATTGATTATTTAGTTATTGATTTACTTAGTGTTAATTTACCTTTTTTATTTTTGAATAGTTTTTTTTTATGATTTGGCACACTTATTCTACATAGTAAAACTAGATTTAATTTCTGTGGAGTTATTACCTGTCAACGCAAGATTTATGTTGATATATATATGTGGAAGCTTGTAATTAGCAATTTTCCCCACCTATGTATAAATTTTATATTTTTATTAGTCTGTAAGCTTTCTTAAGAATAAATAAATAAATAAATAAATAATCTAATTAATGAATGTAAGGAAAAGTTCAAACACAATGCAAATTGTTAAATGAATAAATAATAAATAATAATAATATAAATATTAAATATTTTATCTATTTATCGTATTTTTATTTATTATTATTTTTTTACGATCACATTTTTTTTATTACTTTTGGCTAGTAAGATATTTATTTCACAAATACACAAATGTATACATTTTTTATTTGACTTGTATTTGCTAGTAGCACACCGCAGACTACCCCCTCTAAAAGAGGGGGTAGTCTGTTCAAGTTCTTGTTCTTATAGTTCATCCTTGTTCCGATATTTATGCTTTCTAGAGCGATTGTAATTATTTGGAACAAATAATTGACACAACTCCGCATGTAAGTCGGATGCGTCAGTGTAACCATTGATAATTTTATAGGCTGTTGTAATTTGGTCAACAGCCCGTCTTACCTTCAATGAGTTGTAATTTAAGCATCCGAGGATAAACTTCGTAGGATACATGTATGGATAATATCCAAATAGACGCTTGTATAGGTACCTGAGAAAAGCTTTTTGAACTTTCTCCAGCATAAGTGTATATGTAACTGAGTGTGTATGTAACATACTTGTGTGTCAGATATTATCTAATTCCATTCAGCTGTTTAACCGCGAAGAAATAACAAATGTATAAAACATTATTTTAAAGGTCATAAGTTACAACACACGTCAAGGTAGGTCATAGTGGGCATTCGTACCAGCGCACAGCTTTGTACAGGAGCAAAACTCCTCAGTCACTCGAACGGTTCGGTGATCACTTATTTGTGCGGACAATCAGGTAACATAACAAGCTTAAGATTAAACTTAGTGATTTTTCATTATACTTTTGTACATATATTCTTGACATAAAAATACTAGATACGTGTTTTGGGTTTCGCTAAAACTAATGTTGTATACCTGTATATTATTAGTGTAATATTACTCTTCTTCTTCTTTGTCCAACTCTCTTCCCAGTATAGCTGGGGTCGGGTCTTCTTGTACGTTTGCGCCAGAGCGCTCTGTCCTGGCTTGTCTGTGCACTCAGACTCGCTTGCTTGCTTAGTGTAATATTACTAAAAAATAATAATAATTTGCACTATTTATTCTTCTTCTTCCCAATAACAATAACATGATGGTCGTTTAGTGGTCGAGCGTCGGGACTCGCAGGGCAATCCTCGGCCATCGTAAGCGTGGGCGTGTGAACGACGAGCAATGGTTAGCTCACTGTCCGGCCGTCCAATAAGGACCGAGCTCAAGTCGTCGGCTCAAAGAAATGCAAACCGTAGGGATCTAGCAGGGTCAATGCCCGCCAGGACCATGGGGAAACTGTAGTCCTAAATCACAAAAGGTAACTAAAAGGCACAAGTAGGTTTTAGTCAGCAAAAGTCTGACACGCTCTCTCACTCTATCCTAAAGAAGAAAAAGTCATTGGACGAGGGTTCTATGTACAAATGGATACTTTAAATATGTGTTACCTTATCCATCTATGGCCTTAAACCCTTCTTACAAGCAATCTCTAAAAGAAATTGACAAAAATGCACGGAGCCCCTTCGCATCTTTTCACGACCCCTGCTGGACATAGGTATATGTCAAGCGTTGCCATACCGACCCGTCCTGTACCCCACTAGGTCATCAGTCTACATTGTAAGAAGTCTTCCGACGCTGCGTCATCCGGTACGCCGTCTGTTCTACGGGCAATGTGCTCAGCTCTTTTGTCAAATTCTCCTGTTCTTCTGCTCTTTAATCAAATTCTCTTGCTCGGCGTGAAGCGAAACGGCGTGTTACTAACTGACTAAAACTGACTTATGTTCCTTCAGTTGCCCTTTACATTCCAGAGCCTCGGTAACTACTTCGAAAACTTCACACAGCTCGCGCTTAGTCCTTTGCCATTTAATTTAGCGATTCTTCGAACTATGTCACTAACTTAGAGAAACTTTGAGCATAGTCCTCTTTATTGCCTTTTGGGTGACTTTAAGTCTTGTGATGAAGCCCATTGCCTTATTTTTTTAATGAAATATAAACAAAAACATGATAGTCTTCAATCATCGTATACTTGTAACATATTATCCTGTAGGTATCACTGGGTAAACTAGTGGAAATTGACGAGCTACTAATTTAGAAACTAAAGGTAAATACATCCATTTAACTAAACAAAATATATTGCTTACATTAAAGTATCTTGTATCTGTAACGGGGGAGCACATCGCTTGTAAAGGCTCTCGCGACGCCAATGATACGGAAAGTGGGTTGGTTCGAACTGTACCAATCTGAGACGGGTTCTGTTTAATACTGTGTTTTTTTCCAGCAGTTGTTATATTTTTGAAAAGAGAAAATACCAACTTGACGTGCTTGAGTTAATTGAGAAGCAAGCCAAGAGGATTATGGGTACACTCGTAGAGTCGAAGCATCAAAGTCTTGAACTATACAGGTTGCATATCGGGGAGCGTACTTCGGAATCGCGTAGTTTAATTCCGTTAAGTTCGTTCCATCATCAGATCACGAGGCGTACGGCGATGCGCCACCAGTACATGGTTTTTTTTTTTTAACGTAGGTAAAATCATCCAATGACAAATCCCGCCCTTGGGTGGGACGGGAAATAGTGTCAGACTTTTACTGACTAAAAACCTACCTTTCCATTCCTTGCCTTTATCCTAGGGCCCGTGGTGACAGTCTCACATAACCTTTGGGCCCCAGTAGGCTTCGGCCCTGCTGGACCCCTACAGTTTGCTGACAACTCCTTGAGGCGCGCGGGAAAGGTGCGCGCCGTAGACGACCTGAGCTCGGACCGGTCTGTTACCGGACGGATGGACAGCGAGCTACCCATTGCCCACCGTCCGCGAGCCCGCGCCTACGGTGGCCGGAAATTGAGATCGGAAACCCGGCGGCGGCGGCGGCGTGTGCGCCTTTGCCTAATGCGGTCGGCCTCCTCCTTTACTAGCATTACTGCTTCGCAAAAGGAGGAGACCGCCTGCCACTCCTCCTCGCTCCGGAGCATGGCTTGAACCAAGCCCCGGCGCGAGAGATCGCCGCCGATCGCCCCCACGAGGACACGGCGATGCCTGGTGGACATCCCACCCATACGCACAAAACGTTTTGGGAACACATTCATCGTGGATCCAGCTAAGAAGTACAATTCTTTGCCGGAGTTATGTTTTCTGATAGCTACAACCTGGGGTTCTTTAAGTCAAAAGTAAATAGATTATTTCTAGGCAAACGTGCTCTATCATTGTTCATATCGCTGCTTGTAAGGTCAAGCACGAGTTTATCAATACCAGATCTCATGAACTCGTAGTAACAATTCAAAATTACGGTTCGTAACTGCAGACACAAGGGACAGTTTTACATTAAAACTTTTCAAACAGGAGCCGTGGTTACTGTTGGAAACCATACAACTCGTGCAACTCTGCCAGTTGAATAAAAGCTTTTTGGAAAATAATGTAGGCTTTATCTGTAATTAAATGTTTTGGCAGAAACTTCGATCCTTACCAAAAATTGTAGGTATATGAAATAGTCACGTTACGAGCTTGTTTGAAAGAGTTCCCGCGTCCTTGGAACGCGAAGGGAATCTAAAGAAATACAGTTAGATTTTAGATGCTAAAAATTTGACACTGCTTTTCGCCACACCTACAGCAGGAGAAGTATTGTGATTATTTTTAACCATAAAAAAAAATAAACACGTATTTCAAAAATCTAGTAAATTATTCAGCAAAATCTAATGATTTCTTTACTTGATTTAATTATTTATTATTATCGAATGAAATTGTTTTTTAATTTATTGATAGACAGAGGTACTTGTTGAGTCATGCACTCAATATCTCCGCTGCGCGCTGGAGGGAGCCACCGGCGACGGCTGCGCGCTGCGAGCATCGTCCATCTTGAGCGACCGGCTACTGCGCGAGCGGCGAGTTCCTCCCGCCCCGCGCGCCCCGTCACCGGCAGTCAGCTGTGAGACGCGACGACGTACACCCGCGCTCGCGCTTTCTAGCCTTATATACGTATTCGAATCGTAATCATTGTAAACTGTAACAGTCCCTTTTGTACATTACAACATCTATATACAGTCCGCTCGTGCTTTATTTCACCTACAAGCTATCGTCGCTAATAGTACTCGTACACAAAACATTAATTTTAGTATATGCGAAACCAGAATATAGTTTGTTCAGAATCAATCTATGAATCGATTCCAAAATTTTTACATCGTTTTATTTTTTTCCCAAAAATATTTAAAAAATGTCACAAATTCGACACCACCGACACTAAATACAACATAGGTCATCATAGGTCACGGCAGGTCATAGTGGGCATTAGTCGCCAACGCACACTTGGGTGCGGGTGTAATACAACTCTTTAGTTGCCCGGATGGCCATGTATCTGTGCGGCCAACCACGTAACATGACAAGCTTATAACTTTGTAAGTTTTTATGATACAGTTTTGAAATGTATATAGATTCTTTACATAAATATACTACACCGGTGTTTCAGGTTTCGCATATTATACTAAAACTAATATTGTGTACTAACACTAGCTTTTGCCTGCAGCTTCGCTTCCGCTCTCCCCGACTCTACTCTTCTCTACCCTATACTTTTTTTTTTTTTTTTTTTTTTGTGGTAGGTAAAATCATCCAATGACGAATCCCGCCCTTGGGTGGGGCGGGAAACAGTGTCAGACTTTTACTGACTAAAAACCTACCTTTCCATTCCTTGCCTTTATCCTGGGGCCTTTGGTGACAGTCTCACATAACCTTTGGCCCCAGTAGGCTTCGGCCCTGCTGGACCCCTACAGTTTGCTGACAACTCCTTGAGGCGCGCGGGAACGGTGCGCGCCGTAGACGACCTGAGCTCGGACCGGTCTGTTACCGGACGGACGGACAGCGAGCTACCCATTGCCCACCGTCCGCGAGCCCGCGCCTTCGGTGGCCGGAAATTGGGATCGGAAACCCGGCGGCGGCGGCGGCGTGTCCGCCTTTGCCTAAGGCGGTCGGCCTCCTCCTTTACTAGCATTACTGCTTCGCAGAAGGAGGCGACCGCCTGCCATTCCTCCTCGCTCCGGAGCATGGCTTGAACCAAGCCCCGGCGCGAGAGATCGCCGCCGATCGCCCCCACGAGGACACGGCGCTGCTCTTCCCAAGCGGGGCACACCTCGACTGTGTGCTCCACCGTGTCCACCGGGCGGTCCGCACAGTGGCGACACCCGGGCGTCGTCTCCGCACGAATCTTGTACAGGTACGGACCGAACTTGCCGTGCTCGGTCAGCACCTGCGCCAAACGGAAGGTGACGACGCCGTGGGGCCTTTCCAGCCACGCCTCAAAGAGGGGCCTTACCGCCTCGATCGTGGCGTGCCCAGCACGAGGTTGCGACAATCGCTCTCGCCATTTCACCATGAGATCCCGCCGGAGCTCTGTCCGCCATGCCGCGACTTGTCGCGGCAGCGGAGTTTCGCCCCGACGTTGCATCTCCACGCGTAGGTCATGCATGTGTGCAAGGACTGTTGCCTCCAAATCCCATGGTGGTAGGCCAGCAAGGAGGCTCGCCGCTTCGCAGGACACCGTACGGTATCCGCGGATCATCCGGATGGCCATGACCCTCTGGCAGGCGGTTAGCCGGGCCGCCACTCGCTTCCGTAGCGATGGCGCCCACACCGGCGCACCGTAAAGGGCCATGGACCGAACGATGCCTGCGTAGAGCCTCCGGCAGGAGGCGTCTGGACCCCCTAGGTTCGGCAGGAGCCGCTTGAGCGCAGCCCCAGTCGCATTCAACCTGGGAGCCAGACGTCGGAAGTGCTCCTTGAAGTTCCACCGGCTGTCGAGGACGAGTCCCAGGTACTTCATCGTCGACCCGACGCCGATGTGAACTCCTCCTACCGTTAATTGGGAGCCCGGAGGTGGCGCGCTCCGAGGGCCGTGAAAACACATGGCCTCGGACTTGTGCAATGCCACCTCGAGTCCCAACTGCTGTATCCTCTCCACGACTGTCGCAACCCCGCGCGTCGCTAGTTCGACCGCCGCCTGGTACGACCGTCCCCGCGCCAGGACCAGCGTGTCGTCTGCGTAACAGACCACGCTGACCCCGTCGGGGAGGTCGGCGCGCAGCACGTAGTCGTACCCGATGTTCCACAAGGGCGGCCCTAGTACCGATCCCTGCGGAACACCGCACGACATCTCTCGCCGTTTCAACTCCCCCTGATGACCGGGGTAGATGATGAACCTGTCCGACAGGTAGGCCTCGATCACCCGACAGAGGTAGTCGGGCACCCGGTGGTACCGGAGTGCCCTACCAATGCAACTCCAGGGCAGGGAGTTGAAGGCGTTGGCGATGTCCAGAGACACCGCCAAGACACACCTGCCCCGGGACACCGCATCCCCCGTCGTGAGGGCTCGCACGCGCATGATGGCGTCCACAGTGGAGCGCCTCCTGCGAAATCCGAACTGGCCGTCCGCAAGATCCGGCCCCTTCCGTGCCAGATGCACGACGAGGCGGTCTGCAATTACTCTTTCAAAGAGCTTGCCCACCTCGTCGAGCAGCACAATGGGCCGATACGCGGACGGAGAGTCCGCGGGGCGCCCCGGCTTCGCGATAAGGACCAGTTTCCCCGTCTTCCAGCGAAGCGGGAACTGGCCCCTCTCCATGCATGCGCTGAAGAGCCCTCTCAGTCGAGACCCGAGTTCCTCCATGGCCAGGACCCAGGCTTTTCCAGGCAAGCCATCGGGTCCTGGGGTCTCTACCCTATACTAACAAATGAACAGGTTTTTGATATATATTTTTTTAATTTAACGAGATAAAATGTCCTTCTCCTGGTTTTAAGCTACCTTCCCACCAATTTTCAGACAAATCGGTTAAGCCGTTCTTGAGTTATAAATAGTGTAACTAACAACACTTTCTTTTATATAGATAGTTTGAAAGTTCTGTATGTCTTTTCCAACTATAAATTTTCTGACCGACTGACTTCTTGACAATTCAAAAGTGCCTGTAAATGGTTTACTTGAAGTAACAATAATGGATTGTACAGTCTGACAAGTAAATAATAATAAATAATAATAATAATAATACTTGTTATAACAAAATATATATTTTAGATAGAGATAAAATCTATGTGTCCTTCTCAAACGCTTTGTAATTTTATTGTTAAGTACGTATTCTATTCCTTTCTCAGACTTTCTACAGAAATTCATTAATCAAACTTCTTTAGGAGTGTCTGTTTGAATAATTTGTATGATATTCATTAATATTACCCTTCTCATGTTCCCAATGTATACGTCAAATGTTAATTAAGGTATGTGTGTAATATTCAGGTAGATTGTTTAGCCTGTAACAGTACTATTTACCTATGAAGGCACTGTTAGGGAAAAGCATCTAAATATTTGATTATGTAATCAGATCTTGATTTATTTATGGTTGGTTGATTTGTTACTATGTACGGATATTGTGTTATCATAAAAGTAACGAACGGAATTTGAACAAAAATCTAGTGAATAATGAGAGTACAGAGTGATGAACTGTGTGTGCTCAAACCTGTTGAAGAATTCTAAATATCCATTTTTGTCGGATAAGGATGAATATGAATTAATCAGGTTGTGACAAGCACATGTCTATTAGAGCAAAAAAAAGTTTTGATTTATAAGTGGTATGACAAACAAAATGGCAACTCTTGAACATAATTTAATCAGATTTATAATTTTCTCATTGTAAGGACTCATGCCTCTTCTCTAGGAGAGGGAATCAGCCATAATCTGCCATTGAGACCAGTACGGGTCTGTAAATGTCACCCCTGGGTTTATTCTAGTGTTTTTTCTTAGAGTAGGTAGTTAGCTAGGAAAAACTGGCCTCATCTAGTTTAAATTGACGTGTAAAAGTGTTTTTAAAAACCTATTGACCAATAAATATCGTTTATCATTTCGCATGCTTAATAGAAAAGAGGCCTAACTCAAAAAAGAAGGTATTTGAATCTTAAAAATTATGTTTCAATAATAAGGTTCATTTTTGAAATACCCTCTTTTATGAGTTAGTTCGATTTGTCTCCCATTTTTTTCGTTCTAAGACATGATGGTTTCCTCAGGATAGTTTTTTCCACCGTTTTAAGAGCAGTCTAATTCTCGCCCTTTCTATTCTACTAGAAACTACCTTAAAACTCAGAATTTTACTTACGCTCCACTTAGTGCGAAATCGTCTGAATGGATGATTTCCAGTCCAAAAAAGGTCTTAAAAAGTAACAAATATGGTTCATGACTACTTTTATAGATATTGGAAATACTTTCAAACTGCGCTTGAGGCAGAGAGGAAATATTCTAGATCTAGGTAGGATCTCACTTGTATTGCATTTATGGTTCCTTGAAAGTTTCATTAGTTTTATACCGCAACACAAAACTATTCAATACCACACAGCCATTCTGTTACTGCAACTATACTGAAACGATTCAGCTAGACGCGGCGTGTTATACTCAATACTCAATTCTATATTGCATTCCACAATATAGGCTTTGGTGGTAAACATTTGCAAAAAGATTAAGAAAGAGAAGAGAATATTGTGGACCCTGTTGGGCACAGCAAAAGAAGGGTAATTATTACGCGGACATGAGGACTAATCATTTAGATATCTTTTAATCTAAATATATTGTTATAAAATAATTAATTAATAATAATAATTAATAATGTAAATATTTAAAAATTAAATTATACGTCATTATGTCAATTAAAGGTAATAATAATAATTTAAAAGTTTTGCTTAATTTATTCTTATAGTTTTTAAGGATTTATAATTTAATTTTTTTTTGACACTAAAGTATTGGTCACTACCAGGTCAGCCTGTACTACCAAAAACTTATGATCAAGTCTTTTTGCCCGAGTAACATGCTGTCTCAAATAGTAAAATCGAATTTGGTACACATAGAACCCCAGATCTTATGCTTAATAAGCGTTCAAGACTTTTGAACCGACCAAGTTACTATTAAAAATCTTACCTACAAGAGCATTTAAGTTACATGCAAACTCGGTACAATCTGAGTAAACGTGCCAAATTTTTTTCGATTTCGCAATGCTTTTGTTTCGCAATAACACCGATTACGTCTTAAATTGCAGGAAACGCGTTGATCCCAAGATTTCGAAACGAAGTAGGGTGCGAAGTTAAAAACCATTTGTTCTGCGGTCCACTTTAGAAACTCTTAATTTGAATATTTTCCTGCTTCGTACTTTTGGAAGTAGTTCCAAGGGTTTCTCCTTGTTACATAACGGTACCCTAGAAATACCGTCTCCTTCGATACTAATACAATTTTCTGCTTGACTGCTTACAGTTAACGAGAAGTTCTTAATTTGACGTGCTCGATATTTTTTTATTGTTAGCTGTTTACCGGTAGTTCAACAAGTTCTTGAAGTTATTGAGTGCTTCTTAAAAAATAGATTACTTTATACTGGTGACGTTATTTACTGTGATCATGAATCTCTTAGCAAAAGGGCATTATCAGTTCATCATATATACTTCCTGCCCTTATCCCATATTACTTGGGATCGGCGCTACACGTTTTTTTCTTCCACTCTATCCTGTCACCCGTCACACTATCCCTAACTCCCTTTTCTTTCATATCACTCCTCACACAATCCATCTATCTCTTCTTCGGCCTCCCTCTTTCTCTCCATCCATCTACGTGTAAACTCAGAACTCTTTTAGTAACATGTGTTTTATTCCTCCTCTCATGACCATGCCAAGACAAACGATTCCCTTTCAACTTTTCTGTCACTGGCGCCACTTTCAAACTTCCTCTAATATACTCATTTCTCACTTTATCAATTTTCGTCACACCACACATTTAATGATTATAACTGCTAATGTATGGATTTTTTATTCATACATTATCTACTATGCTACCTTTGAAGCTTTATCTTCGTTGTTGTTGAAGATATTTTTTTTTTTTCATATTAATTCACCACAGCTAAAAACTATTTGATTTAGAAAATAAAAAAATTGCATGCATATTCCCTAATGCGGATACTTTGTATTTGAAAATTACCAATAGTATTAATGCAGCTCACGCCAAGAGACGAAGAATGTAGCTGGCATTGAAAGATTAGATAGAACAGATGACCTGTAAAAGATTGTGAGTAGAAATTTGATCTTAAAAACACTGAAAAGAGAATACGTCCAAGAATAAAGGTCGTAATTAGAAGGTGTAGAAAAAAAGAACATGTTTAGAGCACGGAAAACGTTCTTCTTCTTATCGTATCGATGGTTTTCTTTTCCCTCAAAGTTTTTGGGCCCAGTAGGTTAACGAAAACGTTAAAAATATTATTATTACTCATTAGAAATGAATCGTCCTTTTGATAAATTTGAGGTTGAAAATATATACAAGGGGACTGTTAATTAGTGAACGATACTTAAACACTTGATTGTAGTCATGATAACAAATAACTTTTACTATGGGACGAAACCTGAAAAGGCGAAAAAAAATCTGCTCGTCAGTACATTGGTTCGCCTAACTGGTCAAAATGTACTGAACTTGGCTGTTTTTTTTTTGGTCCAAGAGTATAAGTTGTTTGTTATCATGACTAAAATCACGTGTTTAAATATCGTTCACTAATTAGCAGTCACCCTATATATTAATGTAGATAGATACTCAAGCACTCCGACGTCTGTTTTTCATTAAATTGTATATCCATAAAGAAATTTATACCAACGATGCAAAATCGACGTTAAAAACATTGTACAGAAAAAAACTGAATACATCAAAAAAAAAAAAAAAAAATATGATATCGTTATCTCCGAATTTAAAATTTATTATATTCATGAATATTCATTGAAAGAATATTCATATCTACTCTAATAATGATGAGAGTGCATATTGTTTGTTACGAGTACATTTTTTTTTGCGATACGTGAAACGCAAATATGTCGAACACTTTACCTCTGGTTCGTTTTGAGCTGTGTTTGAACGTTTGTGTTGACTTTTAGTGCAAATACGTGCTCTTTATTTGAACAGTGGATAGGCACCTTTTTTGAATTCATCATATTTTATACACGCATCACCGTGTTCCAGGTTTTACTGAAAACTTGGATATGTTCCGGGAATTTACTGTTTATTGTAAAGTGGCTTATTGACAATTCGTGCCTCGGAAAGCACGAAAATCTGTTACAAGTAGTCAGACATCAGAAAGTCTGACTATCAGTTAGTCGGCTTGCGGATGGCGAGCAATTGGTAGCTCGCTGTCCGACCGTCTGGTAACCGAGTCGTCGGCGGTGCGTACTGTTCCCGCGCACCTCAATGAGTTGTCAGCAAACCTTCGAGGCCCAGCCTGCTAGCAGGCAGGCAGGGTCGAAGCCTACTGTTGCCAAGGGTCTGCTTTTGAAAAGAAGGCTCGGCCCCGGTATGAAAGGCAACGAAGGAACGGGGTGAGTTTTTTTTGTCAGTAAGAGTCTGACACTATCTTCCGCTCCGTCCAAGGGCAGGAGATGTCACTGGATGGTTTGTACTCCCCAAAAAAAGAGAACTATTAGTCAGTCCAAAGAGTATCGTGTTGCCCAATATCTAGATTATTGAAGTCTAATAGGCAGTTGCTTCGTGCAAAACACTGGTATTCGGTCACCTAAGCCTTGAGCTCAGGCGTAGAGTAGCCAGCCTTTCGGTGTTTTACTGGATGCATTTTAGAGGGTTTGCGCCGGAATTACATAACTTGATTCAGCCATCTCAGTTTTACCATCGGACAACCCGACGTACGGCGAATATCCACCCTTATGTTGTTACACGGTGGAGCACACAGTCGAAGTGTGCCCCGCTTGGGAAGAGCATCGCCGTGTCCTTGTGGGGGCGATCGGCGGCAGCGATCTCTCGCGCCGGGGTTTGGTTCAAGCCATGCTCCGGAGTGAGGAGGAGTGGCAGGCGGTCGCCTCCTTCTGCGAAGCAGTAATGCTAGCAAAGGAGGAGGCCGACCGCATCAGGCAACGGCGTACACGCCGCCGCTGCCGCCGGGATTCCAATCCCGATTTCCGGCCACCGTAGGCGCGGGCTCGCGGACGGCGGGCAATGGGTCGCTGTCCGTCCGTCCAGAAACAGACCGATCCGAGCTCAAGTCGTTTACGGCGCGCACTATTCCAGCGCGCCTCAAGGAGTTGTCAGCAAACTGTAGGGGCCCAACAGGGCCGAAGCCTACTGGGGTCAAAGGGTATGTGAAAATGGCACCCGGGGCCCTAGGACCAAGGCAAAGAATGGAACGGGGTAGGTTTTTAGTCAGTAAGAGTCTGACACTACTTCCCGCTCCACCCAAGGGCGGGATTTGTCATTGGATGATTTTACCTACCATAAAAAAAAACTCTTATGTTGTTTAAACTTCTACGATACGGACTAAGCGTTTTGCCTCGTCGTTTATACCGCGTACATCCAGGGACTGGAACAGTTTGCCTGCTGCGGTCTTCCCGTCCGATTATAATTTAGGTGTCTTCAAGGCTAGAGTGAATAGGCTCATTAATAAACTAGTGCGCCTCACCATCAACGATTGCATCACTGCTTAACATCAGGTGGGATTACAGTCAAGCACTAGTATATATCAATTAAAAAAAAAAACATCCGTTTAGGCTGTAAGCCTGGTTGCTTCAAGCTGTTTGGAAAGAGTCTAAGAAGTGATGATGATTGTTCATTCATAAGAAATTTCTCTATAGCAGCCAGACGTTTGAAAGTTGTTGGTGTGATATCTTAGGGATCCGAATAGCAACTCGCTGGTCCTGCGCTTGGTCTCTCTCCAGTTTGATGCTTGATGGCTGTCCCTTCGGGTTTTGAGAGTAACAAAAAGAAAGCGTACCTATGATTGTGCGATGATTGGTGAACTATTATTTCCCCCACGTATTTAGCTAATTTCCATTGACATTCGCCACTGTGACCGAAATTCGGTCAGGATAATGTAAATTAAATGATTTTTTTTTTTTTTTTTGTGTTAAACACTCTCTTACCCCATCCAAAGTGGTAAAAATTACTAGAAAATTTCATTCTTCACTCCACAAGCTCAACACTCCAGCACACTGCTATTTCCTAAAATAATATTTAAACAATATTTCTTCTATTGTGTTTACCGATTTAAAACTTTGAAAAAATTCTCCAAACTGTAAAACAATTACTTTATATTATATACCCTGGTTTTATAGCCACAGGAAGGACAGCTCCTTCCTGTACCCTGTAATACAGGTTCTCATGGAAACCTAATTCAGGCACCAGTCTCTCACTTAGTTAACTCCGGTGTGTATATAGTAAAGTTTTAGTATTAATTAACTTTGTAATGAGAAAATAAACGGTTTTATTCATTCAATATACATCTATGTATACTAGTATAAAAGAAAGTGTTAGTTACACTATTTATAACTCAAGAATGGCTGAACCGATTTGACTAAAATTGGTGGGAAGGTAGCTAAGAACCAGAACGGACTTAAGATAATTTTTAACCCGTTAAAAGAAATCCAAAACCTGCTCATTTATAGCATACGGTAGAAAAGGGTAGAGCGGGAGCGAAGCCGCGGGCAAAAGATAGTATAATTATATTTTTAAATATTTAAATAAAAATTAAAAATAACATTAAAAAATATAAAAGATAGTAGCCCACCGATATCGGAAACAGGGTCCAAGCTACCGGCGGTCAGGGCTCCAGAGAAAGGAACCTCCTGACCACAGACTATACGAGCCGTAACCAGAAGTACCGCTTTCTGTATCAAGCTCAGCTGCTTAACGTGAGCCTTCTACGGTGTTGGTCGAGTCTCTTGGCTATTAAGCCATATTTTATTAATACCCACATCAAAAAAAAAAAAACTTGTGGAGACGAATCAACGAACCACATGACGTCACATAATAAGGTAGGAGATGTTAAGGAAGACGAAAACGCTGGTCGGTGATAGTAAGAACCTTTGTAAACATGACATAAATCCATACTTTAACCTTCACAACACATTCTGACAGGAAATACTCGTATAATAAAAATCATTCACCGACTTTAAACGTACCTGAAGCCACATGATATCAATAAACATGCAATTTCTGTGTCAGAGAGTGATATTCGACATAGCGTGCTGCACAAGCCTTCCGGATTGGGTATTTGAATCAGTATTGTGCGTTTGTGCGACTATTTACGTAAATAGAATGTAAAAATCCATTGATTATTTTATGGCATTGTTTTGGGGTGGTTTTCGGTTGGATTTGTCTTTCAACGTTAGTATAGTAAATAATAATACATAGGTATATTAGTTGTTTTATTTAAATATGTTACCGGCAAACAGTTTTTTTTTATGGTAGGTAAAATCATCCAATGACAAATCCCGCCCTTGGGTGGAGCGGGAAGTAGTGTCAGACTCTTACTGACTAAAAACCTACCCCGTTCCATTCTAAACAATACTGAATACGCAGCCGGTAATGTGTGTAAAAGCCAAGACCAGGGAAGGAGGTGATGCAATTTTAGTGTACCTCGACACGGACAGGTTAGGTTAGGGTTATTTTATTTATCTCGTATAACGTATTCTATACATTGCCTAGGTATTGAGAATACCGGACTAAATAGATTGCCGGTAACATATATTATACAATTTATTGTACACCAAAATTACATTTTTTATAAAGAAACTGTAATAAAGAATATACAATCGGCGGCCCCATCGCACTCCGCGATTTCTTCCAGGCAAACTGAGTTTAAGTGCTATATTTTTTTTTTTGTTAATATAATTTTTCTGTACATGTGTTTGTCACCTAACTACTCTTAATACTGCTGGACCAAATTAAATATACGCACAAAATATTTGTGATAGTGACAGAACAAAATAAAAAAAAAAAATCGCGTTGCGCCGACCCCAAATAAAACGGGACAAGGGCAGGAAGATGATGATGATTTGATTTGGTCCCTAGATGGTTTAAAAATAAATGGAAAATACAATTGAACCTGGTAAGCTTTCTTAAAAGCAAGCTGTCGACCAGGGTAACGTTTATCGGGGTCCTTAATACTGTTATACTTAAGTATATCTTATAGTGCTTAATATTATAAAAGGTGGATACTAGTGTATGTAGGTATACACTATTATTTGTCTCAAGCTCATACATCACTATGCCGCCAAGATTTAGGCAGTCTGTGGCTCACAGATGACATTATGATATAGTTCGTGGGCAAACCGGAGAGATATGTCAACCTGAAAGGACGGAGTGGTGATGCGTAGGCGAGCCAAATATATTACAATAATACAGTGGACTTAGTATTTTAAGAGGGGCTCCGTTAACGTCGAGCATGTTTTAAAAAGCTTGGTACTTAATCTAATGCAATCCAAAGCGATTTTTAATGAAAAGGCAACGCGAAAAAGGAGAAACACCAACCAAAACTCTGATATCATTCGGTAATTCCGTGATTTACTCGAATATTTCACAAAACTTGTTCCAGGAAATACGTGTTTTTTTTTTAAACCCTTAAATGTTTTTTAGAAAAAAAATCGTCTATCAGAATCTTTATTAAATGTTTTTAAAAACTTAAAAAAAAACTTTTTTTTTTTTGAATCCACAAGAAACTCAAGATCAATTTCAAATTTACAGTAATTTAAGTCACTTTAAGTATAAGTGACTGATGCTTCTAAGTAAATATTGAAAGTACAACTCCTTGAGGCGCGCGGAAACAGTGCGTGCCGTCGACAACTTAGGCTCGGTCCAGACGGTTATCGAACGGTCGGATAACGAGTTACCCATTGTTCGCCGTCCGCAAGCCTGCGTCTATGGTTGCCGGAAATCGGGATCGAAACCCCAGCGATAGCTGGGGACTGGGTGTCAGATTTTTACTGACTAAAACCCATTGTGTTACTTCAATTGCCTTCTGCCTTCCAGGATCTCAGTAAATCTTTTGAACAATCCGGTGACATTGAGTAATTATTATTGTGGTCAGTTCCAAACAATTTAGACATTTAACAATCATCATCTCTGATACACTTCCCCTTAGTTTAGATACTTTCACTATTAGTAGGAAACATTGAAGTCGATTTTGAAGCTTGCCTTTTGTCACCAAGGCACCCACTTAAGTCCACTTTGAATAAATTAATTTTGAAGAGACTTTATCAGTATTATACTGTCGTTCACTGACCCAATTAACGAGCAGATATTCTGTTGTGAATTTTGTGAGTATCAAAATGTACAACAACAATATTTGATTCTTTGAAGAGTAACAAAACTGGACCCCTATTCAGTCAATGACAAATGAGTCTGTTGTCTGTTTATGTCTGCTATAAAAATGTGAATTTTTAATTTAAAAAATGTGTTAAAATAGATTCTCCTTGCGTCGTCGAATTCCTCAATGCTGAGAATCATTCCTTGTTTCAGCACTTGTTCTTGTATGTTTTTCTCCATCTCCTTTTGTCTCTGGCGATGTGAAGTACATTTTATACCGTTTTGTTAAGAGCGGTGTGGATCTAGTCGAATCAACGTATTGGGATGCGCTCACGAAGCCTTGCCCCATCAATTTACCAAACACGGTGATCCTTTCGAGGTTGCCACCGTCTTTCCAAAAACAAACAATAAATATTTCTAAAGTAATGGAATAAGGATTTTTTATGGTGTGTGATCATCGATTGACAACTCCAGCCCTTGGGTGGAGCAGGAAATAGTATCAGACTCTTACTGACTAAAAAACCCACCCCGTTCCTACGTTGCCTTTCGTACCAGGGTTGAGCCTTCCTTTTAGAAGTGAACCCTTGGCTCCAGTAGGCTTCAACCCTTCTGCAGGGTCCCTACGGTTTGCTGACAACTCCTTGAGGCGTGCGTGGCGTGCCGTTGATGACTTGGGCATGGTTCGGACGGTTACCGGACTATCGGACAGCAAGCTACCCATTGCTCGCTGTCCACAAGCCCACATGGAATAAGGGTTTAGAAAAATGTTTAATGCTATGAGATTTGCTAAAAAATGGAATAAAAAAAAAGCAATTTCGCGCTATATTTCTGCCAGTGGCTTACCCGCATGATAGTAGAAAATAGTATAATAATATAGCTTATGTCATTTAGTGATAAAGCAGCATTCTACTGATGAAAGAATTTCTAAAATCGGTCCAGTAGTTTTTGAGTTTATTCATTGCAAACAAAAATACGAATCTTTTATCTTTCTTTTTTATTTTGTAAAAGAAAAAACACAAGATCTTTATTGTTTTGCAAATAGCACTCGTTTTTAAAAACATGAAATTTTATCTATAATAATGATTGACCAAAGCTAAAAATTTGAGGTCTAACTTCAGAAGTGAGAAAACTCCGGTCACAGGACCGGACCAGTCAATCGAATAGGACCCATCATTGTTTCGTCACTTGATATAATAATGATGAAAGTTCCAAATTATATGGGACTTATTTAAAGCTAATAGAATCTCAGTTTTTTTTGGACCAAAAAACGGGCTAGTAAAATCTAAAACAATACAAATCACATAACCACTACACCAAATACTTGAGGTGTGGCTGGAAAGGCCTCACGGCGTCGTCACTTACCGCTTGGCGCAGGTACTGACCAACCAAAACACGGTAAGTTTGCGAAGAACCTGTACATTCAAGCAGAGACGACGTCCGGGTAGCTCGCTGTCCGTCTGTCCGGTAACAGACCGGTCCGAGCCCAAGTCGTTTACTTCCCGCGTGCCTCAAGGATTTGTCAGCAAAATGTAGGGGCCAAGCAGGGCCGAAGCCTACTGGGGCCTAGGGTTATGTAAAAATGAACCCCGGGGCCCTCGGGCTTGCAGACGGCGTGCAATAGGTAGCACGCTCTCCGATCGTCAGGTAGCATACCGGACCGAGCCCAAGCGTTCTGTTCCCACGCGCCTCAAGGAGCTGTCAGCACACCGAAGAGGTCCAGCCTGCTAACTGCAGGCAGGCAGGGTCGAAGCCTACTGGGGTCATGGGTTAACTTCCGAAAGGAATGCTCGGCCCCGGCACGATAGGCTACGAAGGAACGGGGTAGGTTTTTAGTCAGTAAGAGTCTGACACTACTTCCCGCTCCGCCCAAGGGCGGGATTTGTCATTGGATGATTTTACCTACCATAAAAAAAAACCCCGGGGCCCTGGAATGAAGGCATTGAAAGGAGCAGGGTACGTTTTTAGTCAGTAACAGTCTGACACTACTTCCCGCTGCGCCCAAGGGCGGGATTTGTTATTGGATGATTTTACCTACCATAAAAAAAAAACTGCACCAAATACTTGCCTCCAATAACACATCTTTATCAATATGTGGTGTGCGTTTTCCAACGTTCGGTCTACCGAACTTTTGAAGGAGGACATTTTTGTTAGCGTACGTGCGTAAAGATCGTCCCAACGACGCAGCGTCTTTGATTTTGTTCTGCATTTATTTACACCGGAATTTTGATCGAATTGCCTGAGGGCTGTATGAGAAGGAATTTATTGTCCTTAAAGTTTTCCGCGTCTTTGTTTATTGGGGTCGCTATTATTATTTTAGTTTAGTTTTTTTTAAATAAACTATGACTTAAATACCTTTTATGTTTCTGGAAACGACTTGCTGATAAAAATATGATTATAAAAGCTAATAAAGACTAGTAGTATGATAATAATGAAGTCATTATCATCATGTCAGCCGAAAGACGTCTACTGCTGGAGTTAGGCCTCCCCAAGTATCGAATAAATACTTAATCTATTACAATAGAAGTAGACATTTGTGAGAGACTGGTGCCCGAAATAGGCACAGAATACCTGTTTTACGAGTCCCAAGACCCCCAAGACTTAGAAGTAGAAAAATTAGATTAGCGAGCAGCTTGTAAGTGATGAATTTTAAATATTAAATACAGAATAATAAAAAATATGGAAATAATTATTACTCTTACAGGAACACCACCGGTTCTGCGCGTCTTGCTTCCATTCCCGCGCAAGTATTCGGCCTACAAACGCTGCTTTTGCAATCCAATACGTAATTAATTGAAGTAAATATTTTTTTCAATAAATATCGAATTTCACTGAATCGTATTTTAAAATAGATTGCCCAAATTTGTATGAAGATCCGTACTAACTCATGTCAAACCAAATTTACTCTCGAGAGTATAGTTATTACTTAAGTTTTCCCTACCTAAAATGGTTTTTTTTAATACTTAACTACCACATTTTTTAAATATTCTTATTATAAAATGCCTGATCATATTGTGTATTTGTATTTTGTACATATAGGTAAACCTTTTAGGCTGAATTGCTGAATACTGTATTGCATTATTATTGATATATTTACACTTGTGCGACAATGTAGGACCCAGACTTCTTCGCTCTGTTCCATCGTACATTTAATAATATATCATTTTCACATTTTTAAATGTAGTTAAAAATCGAAACCATAAAAAAAAACATTGTTTTTGGTATTAATATACTTGTGACACAGTAAGGTACGGGGAATTCTCTTTTTAAAGGGAGTTTAGTAGCCAGTCCCATACCCGTGTAAGCAACGATCTGTTCAGTTAATTTCAATTACTATTTTCTTTACTTATTTCTTCATCACTATCATCATTTCGGCCAAAGGACGTCCACTGTTGGTCATAAGCTTCCCCCAAGCGTTGTCTCAGATCCATCGGATTCCCGAGACCCCAGGTCATCGATCCGCTTTGTGGAAGGCCTTCTAACGCTGCGTCTTTCGGTATGTGGTCATCACTCCAGAACCTTGCAGCCCTGCCCAACCACTCTTCTGTGAGCAATGTACCCTGCAGCTTGAGCTATGTCGGTAACTTTATAATTCTTATTACGCGTAATTAATAATAAAAAAAAATCTTTTATTTTCAGACATCAAGACCCAAAGTGAGTTAGTACAGACAAATTTACTTAAATAACAAAACAACAAAGTCGGTCATCACAAAAAATACAAATGCAAATACATAGACAATCACAATAGATAGACAATCGGGCGATATAATCAGAATGGTTTATCGAGCTCCATGCAATACATGCAGCTTGATACGCCTACCCATTGTAGGCCCATCCAGCCTGTCCGCAAATACCTTCAGGATGCTGTTGGTGCTCCTCCTCACTCGACTTATTAAGGAGGTAACTTTTTTAAAACACACTCACTCTCACACACACACACACCCACTCACTCTCTTTTACTTTTTTAAAAATAAAAGACACTAAAACTACTTAATAAAACTCAACCACACCACACCACCACACACATTTTCTGACGTCATAACAAGCGTACGCTGTCAAAAGTTTCAGCATA
Source organism: Leucania comma (assembly GCA_958295575.1). Classification (NCBI taxonomy): domain Eukaryota; kingdom Metazoa; phylum Arthropoda; class Insecta; order Lepidoptera; family Noctuidae; genus Leucania; species Leucania comma. The sequence continues at coordinate 5,425,841 of OY282475.1, forward strand.
TTATAATTTAAGTATATAATAATAAAAACACAGCGTCTGAAACACTGCTTCAGTACAGTATAACTTGAAACATTTTCTATGAACTTTATAAGTAATTCTGCTAAGAAACGCGAGCAACGGTGGAGAAAATAAGCAAGCAATCTATGCAAGTACTGTAAATTCCGCTGGGTTGAGCAATAGAGATAACTTTTGAAATGGTGCAAGTAAACGTGACTACTTATGACTTTAGCTAGTTTTCGATGGGGTTGCGGGAAATGGTAGATTTTTTATGGCTTAAGGGGAAATATCATCCTTCTTTCCCCTAACGTAGGGGAATAAAGTGAAGAAAATTATTATTTTTACCAGTTTTAGCATCAATAATTCCCAGTATATTGAATTTAATCACCTTTACGTGACAGCACCGGATTTTTTTAGTTGGAAAATTATTCAATGACTTTTTATATATATATATATATATAATCTAGTGCTTGACTGCGATCCCACCTGATGGTAAGCAGTGATGCAATCGTTGATGGTGAGGCGCACTAGTTTATTAAGAGCCTATTCACTCTAGCCCTGAAGATACCTAAATTATAATCGGACGGGAATACCGCAGCAGGCAAACTGTTCCAGTCCCTCGATGTACGCGGTATAAACGACGAAGCAAAACGCTTAGTCCGGACCGTAGAGGTTTCAACAATGTAGGGGTGGATATTCGCAGTACGCCTTCCGCCTCTGGGTTGAGCGGGGAGGGCGTGTCAGAGTTTTACAGACTAAAACTACACTTGTGTCTATTAGTTGCCCTTTACGTTCCAAGATCACGGATTTCTTTTTCAGTATATTCCCGCGGCCCAGTCGGACGGCCCTGCTGGCCTGCTGGTCTCCTACAATTTGCTGATATCTCTTTGAAGAGCGCGTGAAATACGCACTATCGACGACTTGGGTTCAGTTTAGACAATTACAGTGACATCCGGGTGTTTGTTCCGCCTGAATCCGGTGCAGGAACCTCCCGAATTTACCATGTGTGGTGAGGACCTGTGTCATGCGGCTAAGGTGCCATGACACCTCTTCAGCCGCTCCTCCCTCGAAGGGCACGCAATAATCATGGTGATACATCCCCATGTATCGCCATGATTATTGCGTGCCCTAATAACACTGGATAATTAGACCTTGTAGTTTATATATATTCTTTAAAATAAAAACCAATTCGTTGTTAAGAGCTTATTTAAAAAATATTCATGTTTTCACGATTATCAAAATCGATGTTTTCAACTACGTCTCGCAAAATTCAATCTTCGAATTTTGAAGTGGAATATTGTGTAGTTCATGATTTACAATAAAAACTTTAGAAACATCTGTGAATGATAATTTTGCCTCCGCTTTTAGATTTATTAATTGTTTTATCTATTTTATTTTTAGAAATAATTTTCAATTTTTATTTTAAAATAGTAATGACCAAAATTTTATAAGTGGATAAACGAAGCATTAAAAATATTTAGATTTCTATAAAAAGTGCTTTGATTCATAGTACAATTATTCCACATTTTTACTGTTGGCTACTAAACGAGAGAATTTCGTGCTCATAACTGAAATACAGACTTTGCCTAGTTCGGTTAGCATAACATAGCGTCAGCCTTATAATGTTCCTACTGCTGGGACTCAGGCCTCCTCTCTAGGAGAGGAAATAAGCTGTAATCCACCACGCGGGTCCAGTGCGGGTTGGTGGATGTAACATGTTTGTTTTCAAGTTTTAGAATTTTTGATAGTTCTAGGACAGGCCGGTTTCCTCACGATGTTTTCCTTCACCGATTTGAGAGCAGTGGTGATGTAATAAATAACACAAATTAATGTGCCTAGCTGGGTTTGCTGTTTTGCCAAGACCTGCAACTCATAAATCGGAGCCTGTTACCATTTGGTCACCACTGCTAGTTCGGTTATAGATCCTCAATTCATTTTTTAGTAAACAAATATATTGCCAAATTAAATGTTATATACTGCTAAATATTTTTTGAAAATACTTATTATTATTACTTTAAAACCGACTGTAAATATACCGTAAGCTTGGTGAAGTTTCTATATTGGGACGCCTATTTATAAGCTCAAAGACATAATGAACGAATGGCCCATTGTACACTACACAAAGTGCCAGGTTACAGAATATTTAAAAAGAAAAAAAGAACTCATACCTAAGCGTATCTTAGCGTATGAACGTTTTTTAAAGAACTATCCAAACGCTTAGTTGACTCTTCGCGTTGTCCAAGGGCTGGCTTTTACCTCGGTCAGAGATTAAGCATTGCCATACAACGTGGCGATGCTGCCAGCCTTTTGGGCACACTTCTAGTTGACAGCGATGCGGAGGAGTTTTATGACGCCATTTTTTAAAAAGTAGTCTAGTGTATATATAGTTTTAATTAGTAAGTGTTTTATGTAATGTATAATAATAATAATATTCCACAACACAACACAACGCCATATAGTCCTAAGCTAAGCAAAGCTTGTGTTATGGGTTCTAGACAACTGATAAACATACTTAAATATTTCTAAATACATACATATCATAGATAATTTACACCCAGACACAGAACAAATGATCGTGCTCATCACACAAACATTTGTCCTGGGTGGGAATCGAACCCACGACCTCCGGCATAGCAGTCAGGGTCACTGACCACTAGAACAACAGGCCAGTCAAATTCTTAATCAAGTATATATAATTATGTATTTGTAAAAGAAAAAACGGTAATTTAAAAAACTAAAAAACCCTGCTAAAAAAGACTGCTACAATTTATCTTGTATTTAAAATATTATATAGCTAAGTGCAATCGGGTACAACGACTTTCTTGTTTTAGAGCTTTTTCATGAATACTCAGAAAAGCAGTCGGGTTTTTTTAGTTTTTTAAATTACCGTTTTTTATTTTTATGTTTTTAGTTTTATTTTATTACTATATCACTTTCACAATTGTTACAAATCTAACGACAACTCGAAAACTAAAATCCATCGAGCCGTTCAGGCCGCAGCGCGTGCCAAACATTTGAATTTGGCGCCAAAAATCCGCAATTTTGTTTTTTTTATTATTATATTGATATACCCAGTGTCACTCTCACAGTAAATACGAATCTAACGACACCTCTCAAGCTAAAATCCATCGAGCCGTTTAGGCTGCAGAGCGTGCCAAACAATTATACATACATACATACATACATACTCTCGAAAAACATAACCCTTCTTCTGGCGCAGTCGGGTAAAAATAAACGAAAAACTTCAACCGAACAGTCGGAATTCGAATCGAATATTGTTTTTCTTATTATTTGTTAGTGTTATCATGCTTCTACCAAGCACGCCTTTTCGACATAATCTAAACCTAAATCCAAACTACACCTCGCATGTCTAACCGAAATAAACACGAAACACTACGGCACGGTGTAAAAGATGATATTTAAGGAGCGTTTCACACTTGACACGCACGAACTGACGAATCTAAAATAGTAACACTATAGAACATGGATGTCGAAATTTTTAAATTTGGATGCCATAACTATAATAATAATAAGGTTCCTTTCTCTGGGGCCCTAACCACCGGTAGCTATATTTGTATTCATAAATATTTAAAAATAGAAAAACATGTATAGAACAACAACGTCGTCTAGTCCCAAGCTAAGCAGAGCTTGTGTTATGGGTACTAGACAACTGATAAACATACTTATTTATTTCTAAATACATACATATCAATATATATAAAAGAAAGTCGTGTCAGTTACACAATTTATAACTCGAGAATGGCTAAAGTCAGTTACACAATTTATAACTCGAGAATGGCCGATTTGGCTGATAATTGGTGGGAAGGTGGCTTAGAACCAGGAGAAGGACATAGGATATTTTTTTATCCCGTTAAATAATAAATAAAAAAAACCGTAACCTGCTCATTTATTGGTACAGTTTAGAGTAGAATAGGGTAGATTAGGGTAGAGTAGAGTAGAGTAGGGTAGAGTAGAGTAGGGTAGAGAAGGATAGAATAGGGTTGAGTGGGAGCGAAGCCGCGGGCAAAAGCTAGTTATAGATAGATTACACCCAGACACAGAACAAATGATCGTGCTCATCACACAAACATTTGTCCTCGGTGGGAATCGAACCCACGACCTTCGGCATAGCAGTCAGGGCCACTAACTACAACTATTTTAACTTATGACGTGCCAGTGATCCACTCAATCGTAGGTACTCAATAAATCCTTAGCTTTTTACGGATTAATTTGAGGTTGGCTTCCAATATAATCAAATGCAGTTAAATACGAAAGTTTTGTATGAAAAGATTGCATGTCTGACCTCTACAAAACCGTCAGTAATACGATATTTTATAGCGAGATTGTTTGTCAAATTTCCTTAAGGCGAATTGAAATTAAAGTTACACACTCCAATTGGGGTTAAAACGCATTATGAAGAAATGAATGAAGGAAGGAAGTTTTATTGAGCCTTCAAATCAATTGGTAATGCAAACATAATCAACCATTAATGTTCCCTCAGCTGAGTCTCAGGCCTCTTATCCAGAAAAGAGAATGGATGGTAATCCAATATATGAGCCTTAGTTTAAGAAAAAATATGAACTGTAAACCCCTAATTTTTAATTAGTGCACAAAAAAATGGGGCTCAATCATTACCCGTTACTGATCATATTTGTGTAACCAAAAGTACTAAAAACAAAATCCCAAAATTGTGCACGAACATTTGTCATTATTGGTAAATTCATAATTGAATCATCATTCATAACAACTACTACTAGAAAATACTAAGCGCAGTGTTTTTCCATTTTTATTGACATTGTTTAATTCATAAGCACACTGTTTCCATAAATTGAGTGAGATTTTGGGATACAAACAAACGTTCATAACTTTGCTGTATATGAATATTATTTATTGAGACTTTACTTAAATAATAACAAGACCTTTTCTAATAAGCCGTTTAAGTATTTGCACTAATTAAAAAAATAGTGGTGTATAATTTTAAACGGAAATAATAACGCTTATCTTTACCTTTATTTTTTTCTTTCCAGGCGAGGTAAGACAAAAAAATCACAAGACGAACAGAAAACGCCTAGGAGAGCTACTGGTCTATGAAAGACTTGATCGAATGTGAGTTGCCATGGCACTAAAACGAAAGCTCATGAACATGTCTAATCTATGGGGCACAGACTTGGTATTTGACAAACATTCAAAAGTTTAAACTCAAGGTTTGCCAACGAGCAATGGATCGGAATTTACTAGGTGTTAAATTAACGGATCGTGTTCAAGACTATATGTGCTTCAAAACCAGAATAATGGATGTGTCTCAAAAGGCTGCCCAACTGAAATGGAACTGGGAAGGACACATCTGCCGCATGCCATAAAAACTGTAGCACAAAGCTGATACCCTGAAACAGTGCGACGGGGTCGCGGCAGACTACAAAGGAGATGGCGCGACGAATTGAACAGATTCTACCAGAACTGGAAAGAGGAAGATCGAAAGAGTGGAGGGAGGCCTTTGCCCAAAAATAGGATTACAATAGACTAACAAACAAAAAATATTACGTACCAGAGGTTCACCTGGCAGAGATGCCAGAAGACGTGAATTCTTTAGCCATTTGGTTATTGTATGCCCAAATTCCCTGTTTTTTTTTTTAATCAATATTAATCTCCAATTCCGAAGACGTTGTTGTCAGGTTGGTTCAACGACTTTGTCAAGTGAAAAGTGTTTTGTTAAAAAATTTCATTCAATTTGTCCTTTAAAAGAATTCAATTTAACTTAGAAGTAATGATAATAGAACGCAGTTCAAGTTTGTTCTTTAACTAATATATTGTATGACTTTGATGTCATCAATAGAAAATTCTTGTAATTTTAATTTTAAACAATAGAATTTAGAATATTATTAATCTAACTCATAATTATTACGTAAACATCTAAGTAAGTTCTATCAAGCTCTAAAATTTAATTTAAGTACATTAATGCAAGAATTCGTATTAAAAAACAAACAGTCAGAAATATTCCAACGATGTCTTCTGTCAAATTATTTGAGCTAGAAATACCTAGAAATACAGGCCAAACAGACAGCCGGGACGATTCCATAAATATTTCGTATCTATTTAAGCACGGAACCCCAAACGAACCCTTCATATTGAATTCGTTACGCACTGGACATATTTGTCATACCGAAAATTTTGGGGCAAGTCAACCCTTTTGACCGGTTGCCGTCATTCCCGTGCCACTTTGCTGGATGAATAATTAATTATGTACGTGTGTATTGCCCTTAACTCTAGCTGGATCAATATTTATGCATTTTGACGCGTATGGTTATCGGAATTAGTAAGTCTGTATAATGTGTTACAGTTAAAACTAGTTTTTCCTGGTTGTAGTCAAACTTTAACTCTGTTGGAACGCGATTATATTGTTACTTTAAAAATAGAAAATATTTTAGTTTTCTCAAGTACCTTTCTTAAGACGGGAAATCGTCTACTGACTTCTTTCGCTCTAGGGCGAAGCGGGTGTATCAGACTTTTACTGACTAAAACCATACCTAACGCGGTTGGTGGTGATTGTGTGATTCGGAAAGCTCCCTATCCTCGACGAAATCATTCTTATCCTGCATTATATCTTTAACTATTCCATTTCCAAAGGTGTCATCTCTCATCGTCGTCATCGTTGGCCGCATCATCAGATCCATCAATATGGAAAGAGGCCAAAATTATTCCTTTGCCCAAAAAATCAAATCCTACTTCCTTTTCAGAATATCGACCAATCTCCATCCTTTTAATTGGGGTTATGTTGGTGCTGGTAGGTTTTTGTGGCCATTATTTAATGGACTGACAGATTTTTGGGTTAGTAATTTTAAAGTAGTTTTAATAGGTCAAACTACTTCTCCTCTTTCTAAGTCAAAACTAGTTTTGACCAGACCTAGTCTTGTTTTTTTTCATTGTGGATAGTCTCGCGTTTGATCACTATCTCACCTGATGGTAAACGATGATCTGGCTAATGAAGGAACACGCTTGCGTAGAAGTAAACTATTCACTCTTGAATTAAAGACCTCTAGATTATAGGTATCAGGAAACACAGACTCTGGCAGGGAATATCACTCCTTAGCTGTACGCATAATGAATGTATTCCCAAAACGCTTTGAACGAATGGGTAGGATCTCTTGATATAATTTTTAGTGTCCTATCTTCTTTGGATAAGAATGACCGTTGGTCCTGGTTATACTTTTTTACAAGCTTTCTATTAGCTTGCACTGTATGTAACTATGTATGTTCGGCTCAAATCTTGCAACTCAATTTTGAAGCAGAAATCTTCAACCGATTGAGCTGAAATTTTACATACATGTGTAAATCGGGTGACAATGCAACATTATGATAACATGGAGCTGATCTGATGATGGAGCTGGAAGGTAGCCATAGGAACTCAGCAATAAAACTATACAACCCCATCGAGTTTAGGCTCGCTTGATTAGTATTGACGAGTACTTTGATCCTGTATGATAGCCAGGGTCTGATGATGGAGCCGGAAGGTGATCATAAGAACTCCGCAGTTAAACGATACAACCCCATCGAATTTGGGCTCGTTTTATTCATATTGATGAGTACTTTCATCCTATATGGTAACCAAGGTCTGATGATAGAGCTGGAAGGTGGTCACAGGAACTCCGCACTTAAACGACACAACCCCATCGAATTTGGGCTCGTATAGTTTGTATTGACGAGTACTTTCATTCTATATAGTAGCCAGGGTCTGATGATGGAGCCGAAAGGTGGTCATAAGAACTCCGAAGTTAAACGACAGGACCCTATCGAGTTTGAGCTCGTTTGATTAGTATTGACGAGTACTTTGATCATGTATGGTAGCCAGGGTCTGATGATGGAGTCGGACGGTGGTCATAGGAACTCCGTAGTTAAACGACACAACCCCATCAAATTTGGGCTCGTTTGATTCATATTGACGAGTACTTTCATCCTATATGGTAACCAAGGTCTGATGATGGAGCTGGAAGGTGGTCACAGGAACTCCGCACTTAAACGACACAACCCCATCGAATTTGGGCTCGTTTACTTTGTATTGACGAGTACTTTCATTCCATATAGTAGCTAAAGTCTGATGATGGAGCCGTAAGGTGGTCATAGGAACTCCGAAGTTAAACGACAGGACCCTATCGAGTTTGATCATTTAAGGTAGCCAAGGTCTGATGATGGAGCTGGAACGTGTTTATAGGAACTCCGCAGTTAAACGACACAACCCCATTGAATTTGGGCTCGTTTGATTTGTATTGACGACTGCTTGGATCCTATATGGTAACCAGGTTCTGATGATGGAGCTGGAAGGTTACCATAGGAACTCGGCAATTAAACGATATAACCCCATCGACTTTAGGCTCATTTGATTTTTAATGACGAGTACTTGGATCTTATATGGTAAGCAGGGTATGATGATGTAGCTGGATCGTGGTCATTGGAACTCCGCAGTTAAACGACACAAGACCATCGAATTTGGGCTCGTTTAGTTTGTTTTGACGAGTACTTTCATTCTATATTATAGTAGCCAGGGTCTGATGATGGAGCTGGAAGGTTGCCATAGGAACTCCGCAATTAAACGATATAACCCCATCGACTTTAGGCTCATTTGATTTGTAATGACGAGTATTTAGATCCTATATGGTAGCCAGGGTCTGATGATGGAGCTGGCAGGTTACCATAGGAACTCCGCAATTAAACGATATAAACCCATAGACTTTAGGCTCATTTGATTTTTAATGACGAGTACTTAGATCTTATATGCTAAGCAGGGTATGATGATGTAGCTGGATCGTGGTCATTGGAACTCCGCAGTTAAACGACACAACCCCATCAAATTTGGGCTCATTTAATTTGTATTGACGAGTGCTTGGATCCTATATGGTAACCAGGCTCTGATGATGGAGCTGGAAGGTAGGAACTTCGTAAGAAATCGACACAATCCCATCGAGTTCGGGCTCATTTGATTTATATTGATGAGTACTTGGATCCTATATGGTAACCAGGGTCTGATGATGGAGCTGGAAGGTGGCTACAAGAACTGCGCAATGAAACGACACAACCCTCTCGTCTTTGGTCTCGTTAGATTTGTAATGACGAGTACTTTGATTTGTACTTTGATCAATATGGCAGTCGGGATCTGATGATGGAGCTGGAAGGTGGCCATAGGAGTTCTGCATTAAAACGACACAATCCCATTGCGTTTTGGATCGAATAAAATATGTTCTAACCGGTCATAAGCGACTTGGACTCGCGCACGGAGGGTTTCGTACAAATTTACATAAGTAGTTTTAAAACACTCCTATAAAATAGGTACCAATTGAAAGGGCTTGCAGAGAGTACCTTGAAAAATAAAGTGACATTACTCTAAATCCAATATTCTCTTTTTTCTCAGTTATACTCTTGCTGTAGAGGTAGTGGTCTTGGATCGTCTGGTAGATTGGTTGCGGCTTTTGCGATACTTCTCCATCTCTCTCTATTAATGGCACTTCGTGTACATTCAATGAGGAAACACTTCGAAGATGAGATGATGATGATGATTTAGAGAGGTCTGTCCATCTGGTAGGTGATTGGCCGCAAGAACGTTGGCCCTCTACTCTTCCCTATACCACTAAACGTTCCAAAGAGCTTTCATTGCGTATGATATATCAAAACATCTTAAAAATTCGCTGTTGCACAATCGACGTAAGTTTTTGTTTTGATGCAAAGCTCTTTAAGAATGGAACCATTAGTGCGTTGAGCAGTCTGTTTTATCCTCAGTAGACGCCTCCAGCGTCACATTTCAAGAGCGTCAATCTTTTTACGGCGCTTGAGTCTTCTCCGCATTTCCCAGTATTTGTGATTGTGGATCCCAGGTATGGACAACTTCGCAATTGGCTATTTCATGTAAGTTAGGTTGATTGTTAGTCTTACGATCCACCACCATCATTTTGGTTTCATAAATTCTACCTTGTAGACTTCTCAGGTGGTCGCCTTCTTCTGCGAAGCAGTAATGCTAGCAAAGGAGGAGGCCGACCGCATCAGGCAACGGCGCTCACGCCGCAGCTACCGCCGTAATTCCGATCCCGATTTCCTGCCAACGTAGGCGTGGGCTTGCGGACGGCGGGCAATGGGTAGCTCGCTGTCCGTCCGGTAACAGACCGAACCAAGCCCAAGGGCGGGGGATGTCATTAGATGATTTTACCTACCATAAAAAATTAAATAAAAAAAAACCTGGCAGACTTCTCAAGATAGCAGACTAAGTTTCTTATGCTTTCCTATAATATGGGTAAGAAATGAAAGGATTTGCTGAGAATACAAATGTGATTTAAATAAGGTATAACTAAAAAGTAAAAAATAAATTACATATAAAAAACCTTTTTTAAAAACAAGCTAAATGGGCTAAAAAGAAGAAAATAAACTTTTCCTTTATAACTTTTACTATCAATTTATAACGGCATTACACAATTTATATGATATAAAAGCTTGTCACGAGATTTAACTGTGTAAATACACAGCTAAATAACTTCATTAATTAAATAAGTTAACTAACTTCATCTATTCATTTTAATATTTTCAAAATCTCGCAACAAGCTTTTGTATCATATTAATTGTGTAATGCCGTTATAAATTGATAGTAAAAGTTATAAAGGAAAAGTTTATTTTCTTCTTTTTAGCCCATTTAATTGAAAGCTTGTTTTTAAAAAAGGTTTTTTATATGTAATTTATTTCAATATTTAGATAACATTAGCGGACGATCGGACAGCGTGCTACCCACTGCACGTCGACTCTTATCTGAGTGGTGGTAGCTGCGGTGTACCATCGTTATTTGCCTCCAAAATTACGATATGTCGAGCGATGTCTTTCCATCATCTCTACCAGTTATTGTCATTATACTCGTAGTAATTCAAAGGTAAAGACTGATAAAAAGATTTTAAAGGTATAAATACATTTTATTCCCATGTCACCCCGTGTTTCTGCGGAACATAATTATATTTCTGCACAAATTTACGCAGGTTGGTAACTTTTTCTCATGCGCCACTGTCGCACGATGCTATAATTCCATTGGGTGCTGTAAATTTTAAGTCATGATACTCGTACCAAAGAAAAGCCTGGTGAATTATTTTTATGTAATAAAAACTTTATCTTGGTTGTGCTTTTCATGAAGGGAATGATTTGTCATAATTGCCATGTTTGGTAAGTGGGTTGGCCGATTCGTTGGATAAGAGACGCACAGGACCGTAAATGATGATGATGATAATGGGGGTTAGTACAAACCCAAAAGGTTAAGCCACCGCCGGTATTCTTATCTTAAGGGTATTACATCGCTCAATGACCTTCAAGAATTTACCTCTATATTAGTAGAGAAGAATTGACCTCTAAACAGGCATTACAGGGGGTGCTGCGCGCGGGGTGTTAGTACTGATTCGAGTTTTTTCTTGATTACTTATCGATATTCAATGAAATTCGAAAAAAAATCAATACAAGTTATTCAATTTATCGTAACATATATTTTGGTATAAATTCAATGTATAAATATAGAGCGGTTTTCGAGAAAATATGGAATTAATGTTCAAAAAAGGCCTATTTACCAGATTTTTTTTCTAGAGTTAGGGTATTTTTTTGAGAAACGTAATCAATACAATTTATTAGTAATGTCCTTAAGTATCCCCTTCATTTTTTATATGGTAATCGTACATAAGGAAACTTCAAACAACCTAGGTGTTTTTTTTGGATTTGGGCGATGTAATCCCCTTAAGTCAGTCAGTAAGCGCGCGCTTGCGGCCGGTAATCGTCTGGACCGAGCCCAAGTCGTCGATGTAGACGTGTGTGTAGTGTTATACACACGTTTCAAAGAGTTGTCAGCAAACCGTAGGGGCCCAGCAGGGTCGAAGCCTTCCAGGGCCAGGGTCAGCTTCTGAAAGAAAGATTCGGCCCCAGTATGAAAAGCAATGAAGCAACAGGAGACGGTTTTTAGTCAGTAAAAGTCTGATACTATCTCCCGCTTCGTCCAAGGACGCGGAGATGTCATTGGATTATTTTCCCACCAAAAAAAAACTCAAAAGGATGAAATATCACGTTCTGACTAACTATAACACGGCCGGCTTACGACGATAATATTTGCATTGTTAAGGCTTCTATTTTTTTTTAATCACACACGCGAATTATTGTTGAAATTTATTAATAATTGGGCGTTATTTGTTTTAAAATTTAAACTAGTACTGTTCCTTTGCCTTGACACTACGTATCGCATCCGTTGTAAGAAATAGGATAAAGGACGCTATTGACTATGACACAGTTCATACCAGTACCTACAGTTATCAAAGTTATTAAGTAATTTTCTTTTTATGTAGTTTTCTATGAATTACCAGTGTTACCTTTTAAAGTAGTATTAACAGTGTTAACTTTTAGTAGCCCAATGGTAATGGCCCCGATTTACGAGTTGTAGGTCGTGAGTTCACACCCAGCGAGGCACTTTTTCACAGACAATTAGTCGATTGCAATGAATAATGAAATACAATATAACCAATCAATTTTTTTTTTTTTTTTGTTTATAAAAAACAGACTCAATAATCTGATTACGTATCAATACCTAACAATACACGTCGTCAATATCGTAAACATGACATTATAAAATCTCAAACAGCGCCTCGATATTTCAAAACTGTCTATCCGACGATTTTGTTTAATTATTTCTACCGGGAGATTTATGTGCCGTTAAGTGTCAACGTCAATATGGTCGGCGACGGAGTGGAAAATAACTTGCAATTTATTCCCGGCCAAACTAGTGGCCCTATTCTGTTGAGCGAGTGCCCGTCAAAGTCGCTGATGTGGTAAAAATGTATGGATCTGAATGTCGACGCGACGCGAACAACAGTTTATCTTTATGAATGATTGCTTGCTGTGTGCTGAATTTGTATTTGTTGTTCAATCTACTCGTAGATATGTGACAAAAAATAGTGTTGGAATAGTATTATTATTGTGAAGGAAAAATAATGTTCAGCAGTTTTGGAAGCCTAAATATCAAATTGGCAGCTTCTGCTATAGTGTATATGTGCTCACCTGTATTCTAATATTAAGAATCAATACATATTAACGATTGTACGTACTCTATGGGCAGTAATATACGAGATGCCAATGAAGGTACTTGTGTTACTCATCTCCCTGAACTGACAACTTTACATGGCGACTTTGCTATCTGAAAATGTACCTTGGGTTGACCGCTTTTGATAAGCTAGTTCGGTTCAAAGTAATCGATTGCATCGCTGCTTATCATCAGGTGGGATCGCAGTCAGGCACTAGTTTATATAATTAAAAAAGTCATATAAGTTCAGTATATCTTTGTGTTCCAGGGACACAGCACATCTTTCGAAAAATCCCGCAGTATTATCCTTACCCAGAGAGGCGCATTACTTAGTGTAATTCATTTCATCGCTGCTCTCAAAACGATGAAGGAAAATATTGTGGGAAAATCAGCATGTCCAGAAACTAAAACTTTGAAGATATGTATCCTAATATTTTAGAAAACAAGGTTCCTCATAGCGTCTTTCTGTCTGTTCATGGTAAAATTAAAAATTAAAGAGTACAGAGTATTTTTTAATGAATTTTTGAGTGTATAACATATATATACATGCATATTACAGTAGAAAAACTGTGAATTTGAGAGAATTCTAATATCCATGCAGTTAGTAGATATACAAATATATAAATAAATGAAGCTTATCTACTTAAACTCACAAGTCATCATCGTCATCCTCATTTTAGCTTAAAGAGATCCTTTGTTAGACATAGGCCTCCAACAAGTGTCGTCACAACGAAGGGGAGGCCTTTCAACCACTCCAGAATATTTCAGCCCCCTTGATCAACTATCCTGCTAGCAATGTGCTTTGCCAACTAACATTTAAGTTTGGCGATTCTTAAGACTATGTCAGCAACCTTGGTTTTCTTGCGGATATTTTCATTTCTGATGTGATCACGCAAGGAAACTCCAAGCATAGCCCTATCCACTGACCTTTGGGTGACTTTAAGCATTCCGATGAGGCCCATTGTGAGCGACTACATTTCGGAGAGTCATAGACATTCATCTTGAGACACTGTGGTACGTTGGACGAGAAGATACCGTTACGTACATACTTATGTAAGTACGATTATATTATTATGGTGACCTGTATCATTATAAACTCTACAATTGTCTATATAAGTACAATACACTGTTAAATTTTGGTCGTTTTAATCCCGTGGAGGGTCGATTAGGCACACGAAACACTATCGATTTGTAAAGAGAAAATTAAAAAATAAAGTGCCTCTTTTTAAACTCGAATTAATTTACGCATGCATGAAATTAATTTCTTTAAGTAAATGTCACTGAGCGAGGCCAATGAACTGTAGGTAGTTAGTACGCAACGACCGACAACTACCTACAAAGTCATTGACTCGTATACTTAAAAAATAATAATTTCGTACATGAGTATATTACCTCGACTTTTATAAAAAAGTACTTTATTTTTAATTTTATCTTTACAAATCGATAGTGTTTCATGTACCGAATCGACCCTCCACGGGATTAAAACGACCAAAATTTAACGGTGTATAATATCTTAACTATCATCGCCGATATCTTCCAGAATAGTGCCACAGGTAGTCCGGAGGCAACAACCCTTATTGTGAAGTGTCAGGACTAACTTTAGTATTGGTGTCAACTTTTTTTTATTACTGAAAACTTCACTTTGCTTCCATGTTTACCCACTTTTGTGCTTTTAATTTTATATGCATTGTTTTTCCATGTAACGGAAACAAAATATGGCAAGCCTCGGGGTAGGTTTTTAGTCAGTAAGAGTTTGACACTACTTCCCGCTCCGCCCAAGGGCGGGATTTGTCATTGGATGATTTTACCTACCATAAAAAAAAAGTCTTCATTTTTGAGGCTGTTTGTAAATAGATATTCTATTAGCTAATGGGAAGGTGGTTGAACTCTTTCCCTCCTGAGTGGAGACAGGGGTTTTGTCAGAATTTTGATCTTAGATTTTTAAAGTAACAGGATACTCTATCAGTCAACTATCGGCTTTTTTTTTAAAGTAGACTGTGGTAGTTACGTACAATAATAAAAAATAAAATTTGAAAAAGAACGATGTTGCGTACATAATTATTAAACGCACTTATTTTTTAAATATATTTTCTTATATTCTTTATTTGTAAAAAAAATTATACAGTCAATGAAAAATAGAACAGGTTGATGTACACATACAAGCTTAACCCACAATCGGGTTTTCTTACAGCAAACCTATTAAATATATTAAAAAAAATTAAACATGAGGATAACTCGTATGCACAACAGAACTAAAGCTACTAGTAACACTTAAAATTAAATTAAACTATATAAACATGGAGCAGTGGTGGCCGAGTGGTAACGGCCTCGACTTACGAATTGTAGGTCGCGGGTTCAAAAGCAGTCAGGCGCATTACTTTGTGTAATTTATATCATCACCACTGCTCTCAAAACGGTGACGGAAAACATCGTGAGGAACCCGGCACGTTCTAGAACCAAAAAAATCGAATACATGTGACATCCACCAATCCGCACTGGGCCCGCGTCGTGGATTACGGCCCATTCCCTCTCCTAGAGAGGAGGCCTGAGTCCCAGCAGTGGGAACATTAAAAGGCTGATGATGATGACATAAATATGTGCATGTTTTGCATATAGCTTTTCAAAAAGTTCCTGAGTCGCATCAAGGAAGCAGACATCAGCGTAGTCTAGGATAGGTAGAAGAAGAAACTGAGCAAGAGTCACTTAAGTTGAGAAAGACAGGAACTTCTGGAGATGTTTTAGTGACTGGAATGAGCAGAACACCCTCCTGCTTACCTCCGAAATCTAGGAAGATACCATTATCGTTTTTTGTTTAATATTTCAAGACTATTTTAGGAGAAATAAAAAACCTAACTTTATAAATTTTTGATAAATCTTGATTGCGTCATTGGATGTTTATTTGAAACCGAAAGGGTGTCTCATACGTCTGGCCTGGTTTTTTTTTACAATTTGATATTTTTATTTGAATATTTGTTTTCCCCAATCACTTAATATATCAAAGGCACTCATTTGCGCCCAGTGGCTTACGACACAAAATAGATAGGTACGAAAGCTAGGCCAGATTAATGTGACGTTCTCGTCACCCCATTAGCGTGTTATTGTGTAGGTACCTGCGGAGATACATAAATATAGTGCGTATATTATTTGTCTATTATTAGTGATATTCTAACTCATGTTTTAAAGAACACTTACTAAGAGCTTTCAGAATTTCAGTGGATATTACCTAATTTTCTATTTATGTAAGAGTGTACTTTATTCTATTTCCATGATATATTATATATGCTTAAATAATAAACTAATAAATACCACGATAAATATCAAAGTAATCTATCAAACAAACCTGCAACTCTGGCATAAACGATAGACTAGGATGTATTTGTTAGATGAGAATTTAAAAACAAGGTTTGGCCCTCCTAAGGCAAGAGATAGATAGCTTCTCAGTTTTTCTTTACAGCGATTTAGGTTCGGTATTTTACCTTGCACCATAATCTGCAATCGGCTATCCAGCCATAATCAGATGTGTTCCACCAATCTTGACTTTGTAGGCGACATTCCATTAAATGGCACCATATATCATGTATTGTTGTTTGTTCATACTCTCTGGTCGAGATCTAGTATGTGCCATCTTTTCAAGCGTTTAATGTTCTCTTGTGACTGCAGTAAATTCTTTGCCAGTTCATTTGTGTGTCTGCTCAGTCTTTGTTTGTATCTCTTGCTGATATTGCTGACTTCCTCCTTAACAGTAGGTATCTCAAGGTATTCGTGTATCTCCGTATTTCTTACAAACCAGTGCGCGCTTGAGATAGTCCTCAGGGCATTGTTTTGGAATCTCTGGAGGATCTCTATGTTAGAGTTGCTCGCAGAACCCCACAGTTCTATTCCGTAGGTCCAGATGGGTTTTATGATGGCTTTATAAACCAAGAGCTTGTTACTAATAGACAGAGGAGATTGTCGTCCAAGCAACCAATTTAGCGACTGAAATTGTAAGTTCGCTTCTGTCCTCTTGGCTTTGATATGTTTACTCCAGGTCAGTCTTCTATCTAGGTGTAGGCCAAGATATTTTACGCTGTCTTGATTTGGCAAGGCCTTGTTATCCATACGAACTGGTGGGCAATCGCCTCTTCTCAGGGAGAATGTTATTTGTGTTGACTTAGTTACACTAGCTTTTATTCTCCACTTCCGAAGCCAAGAATCAATTTTATCGAGTTGTGTTTGCAGCTTCAATGATGCGTTGTTCGGGTCTTTGTCGCTCGCAAGGCATGCCGTGTCGTCTGCGTAGGTGGCTGTTACAACACCTTCTGTTTCAGGCAGGTCTGCCGTATATATGGAATATAGCACGGGGCCGAGAACTGATCCTTGGGGCACAGAGGCAGTGATTGAGTACAGATTCGAGTATTCTTCTCCGCATTTGACTTGAAATTCCCTTTGGTGTAAATAGGATTTCAGGATCATGAAGAATGAGTTAGGTAGGAGTGTTTTCATTTTGTACAGCAAACCTTTGTGCCACACCCTGTCAAAGGCTTGCTGTATGTCTATAAATGCTGCTGAGCAATACTCTTTCTTCTCCAATGATTGCCTGATTACATGGACTACCCTATGCACTTGTTCGACTGTTGCGTGATTCTCCCTAAACCCAAACTGGTGATCCGGTATGATCTTGCTCTCATCGAGTATGGGTTTAAGTCTTCGCAGAAGAGTCTTTTCAAACACCTTCGACAGTATGGGGAGAAGGCTTATGGGTCTATATGAGCTTGGGTCTGTTGGCGGTTTCCCCGGCTTAGGGATCATACAAATCTGTGATATTTTCCACAATTTCGGGTAGTAGTGTATTCTAAATATCGAATTAAAAAGCATTGTTAGGAAGACAATTACTTTTTTTGGCAACCGCTTCAGTACTTCCGCTGTTATAAGATCAAAACCAGGAGCTTTTTTATTTTGCAAATGCTGAATCGTGCGTGCTACTTCTTTTGGCGTAACCAGTTTAATTGGTGCAGATAGCTGCTGGTCGCTTTTGATGACTTTATCAACTTCCGTTTCAAAGTCTATCATAGGTGATTCGTTAGGAGTGAATACTTCGCTTAAGTGTTTTGCAAATAATTCTGCCTTTTCCTTATCACTTCTAGCCCAAGCGTGATTAGAAGTTTTTCTAAGTGGTGGTATATGATTTTGTGGTCTTTTAAAGTTTTTTGTCATTTTCCATAGCGAGTAATTGTCCTTTTTATATGCTGAAAGACTAGATATTTTGTGTTGAAACACCGCGTTTTTATTTTCGTCTATAAGTTCCTTAAGTTCTCTCGATATTTTGTTATAAAGCGATCTGTCCGTGTCTGATCTTGTCAAGTGTAATTGTCTTCTTTGTGTTCGTTTTTCTTGTAACTTGTCCCGAATCTCTAGTGGAATATTATTTGTTACGGTGTTACACTTCAATGCTGGGGTAGAGCGCCAGGCAGCTACCTGAATGAGGTTTGTGATGTAGAATGTTGCCTCGTCAATGTCTTCTTCTGTTTTAAGTTTGACTTTGAGTTTGACTTCATCATCTAGGAACTCGGTGAAGGAATTCCAGTCAGTTTTATTGTTATATAATGAAGGCTTTTGGACTCTTTGCATTGGTGAGATGCTAAATGTAGCCACTATAGGAGTGTGGTCCGATACAGAATCAAGTAATGATTCAACATTAAAGTATACATCCGATAGTCCCTTTATTATGAAGAAATCCACGAGGTCTGGTATTTTGTTTACGTCTGTTGGCCAATAGGTTGGTTCTCCTGTTCCGAGGGTTACTAATTTGTTTTGATCGACACATTTTTTTAGTTCACGTCCTTTTGTTGTTGTTAGTCGAGATCCCCAGTGCGTATTTTTACAATTCCAATCTCCTCCACATATGAATCTGTTTCCGAGGCTGGAGAAATAGCGGTGAAACATATCTTGTTTAGGTTGGTGTCTTGGTGGGCAGTAAATTGCACTAACGTTAATTGGTCCCAAGTATCCATCAATGGTCACAGTTGTGCTTTGCATCCATTCCTCTCTAAATTCGCTGTGTAGGTGATGTTTTATATTATTTTTGATAATGACTGCGGATCCACCATGTGCCGTACAGTCTGGATGATCTGTGTTATAGATGGAGTAGTTGGCTATCTTTACCTTTTTATGGTCCGTGAGATGGGTTTCAGAGATCAAAGCGATGTCAATTCTATTAGCTTTGAGCAGTACCTCTAGTTCTTGGGTGTGAGATGATAACCCATTTACGTTCCAGGTGGCAATTCGTAGGGAAAGCATT
Source organism: Leucania comma (assembly GCA_958295575.1). NCBI lineage: Eukaryota > Metazoa > Arthropoda > Insecta > Lepidoptera > Noctuidae > Leucania > Leucania comma. The sequence goes on from OY282475.1 coordinate 5,445,184, forward strand.
AGGGCAATTTGCTTATCAGTGTCATAATGAGGTTCATCATTGTGCTCATCTGGGATACGAGACTGTCGATTCTTTCTGTCTGTTTGATCAGTAATGTTTCTAGGTAACTTCTTTGTTCTATAATTTTGTTTTCTGTGTATGTCATTATATCACTTGTTCTCTGCGACTTATTGTCAGCGTGTTGTCTTAGTTTATGTGACTGTGGTTTATTAGATATGTCATTTATTTGTTTGTCTGTATGGTCGGGTACTTGATATGCTAAAGCATTAGCTATGCTTGCAGTTATCTTTTTATTATTTCTTTTTACTACTTCACTATACTGTTCTATAGGTTGTGATGCGGTATGGTACTTTTCTTTATGTCCTTTATTCTCAGTCTCTTTTTTAAAGTCAGGTTCAATGACGTTGTAGCTGTCAGTTGTCGTGTGTGTTGTTTGACTGCCTATTCTCGCTATATTGTTTATTGCATTTATTGATCTTGTCTTGTTTATGTGAGTTCTATTTCCTACTTTTTTTCTGGCGAGTATTTCTTTGTATACAGCGCATCCTTTATAACTAGCAGGGTGACTACCTGAGCAAAGAGTACACACTGCTGGGGTATTTTTGTCTATAGTACATAACGTAGTTTTGTGTGCGCCGGCGCACTTTACGCACCTGTATGGCCGCATGCAGTTATTTTTACTGTGGCCATATTGTTGGCATCTAGTGCATTGTACTACTGTAGCTCTTCTTTTCGGGTCTTCTATTATGACTCTTTGATGGTAGATGACTTTTATGTCTTTTATAAATTTGTTATTTTCGTGCGGCGCTATGTTAACGAAGAAAGTTTTTAAGGGGTCTTTGGTTCCCGGTATCCGTGCTGTAACTATTTCCCCTTGTACTTTGTTTCCAGTGTTTTCAATAGCCTGTATGATTTCTTCTTTTGGAGTACTAAAGTGAAGATTTTTGATGACAATTCTCATACATTTTTGGTCTTTACGAGTAAATGTATGACCAATTAGCCCTTTTTCTCTAATGTGTTCAATTAGGATTTTATATTTGTCAACTGTACTGGAAGAAATGATAAGCTGATTTTTCGACACGACTTTGTAGGTGTAGTCATTCTTATCTACGACTTCTTCTATTAATTCTGTTAAATTCCGAAGATTGTCTACACCATATAGTATAATTGGTGGTGGTTTAGGGGTTCTTTTTGCTGGGGTGACATCATCTGTTTCTATCTCTAACATAGAGAAACTGTTACTAGTTTCAATATCTAGGCTATTGTTTTGTTTTGACTCAGTTATGCCTCTGTTGTGGCTTATGAGTAGATCCCTTCGCTGTATTCTTTTGGCATTCATTTTGCATGCTTTTTCCTCAGGTGATCGGCCTCTTTTTTGGCTTGGCACTCGTTGCCATGGGGCATTAGGATTGAGGTTACATTCATGTGTGTCAGTTTCATTATTGACAGTATGTTGTTTATCTTTATTATTGCTTTTTGTTTTTATTTCACTAGCATCACTCAATGATGCTGATCGTTGACGATTAAAGAGACCCGGGTGGAATATTTGTTGGGTCAAGATTTTTGGTTTTTCCTTAGGCAGCAGTACTTTGCCCCCCCCCAGAATACGTGGGGCAGCCTGAGCTATGCTCAGGAAGGGATTCTCCAGCTTGGCTGGTACCCTCCTGGGGTAGATTTTCTTTGAGTCTTGCTTCCATAGTTTTGTGTTATTTTTATCTCAGGGTTTTCTTCCCTTGGCCAGTATTTCGGTTATTGGGCGCCGAAGACTCGCCCTTCGTGTTTCATATTTAGCTGTCACAGTCCCGAGGTAGGTGGTTTGTGCGGGGCTCGTTAAGGACCATGACAGTGCCCGGAGGGGACGACCCATAAAGGTGTGAGTATATGGGCCCGTCATTACATCGCTGCGGCAATGTAATGACGGCGTGGACGTATATGAAACACTTGTCGGTGCGCGCCTGATAGCCTAGCTCCACACACCTAGGCGTACGCTATCGGCAGTTTAGTATTTTATAGGAGTGAATTTCCTGGCAAAGAATCCGCTCCACTAAAGCCTAACACCAACCCCCCCCAAAGTCAGTTAACCTTCTCAGTTAAAAAATAAATATCGTTTTCATCAACTTCCTTTAGTACTTAAAAAGCGTGCTACTCAAAAGAAGCTACAAAGGGATTTTTATGTAAAATTTCTAAGAATTTTCACTATGTAAGCAATAGACAAAGAACTTACAACAAAAACAAGTCCATGAAGATCAGTTTAATTAAAGTACATTTTACTTTTTCAGCCCCACATTTTCAAAATGAGTACTGCATTCACTATTCTTATTTTTATTACGACACGCGCGATGCAAACATTTAAAATTTCACACTAAAACTTGATACATCCCCAAGTGGCTATAAACCAGAATTTCATATTCAGAGTCGAGCCAACGAGAAAAGAATAAAATTGCAAGAGGGAAGTCCATAATTTTAATACTTTTAACGTCATAAAAAACGTCATTCGAACTAAAATCCTTCTCCATAGTTGAGTGGATCAAACTTTGTGTAATTTGAAACTATAGTTTAAGCCCAGCTTAAATGGTTGATTAACGAGGTGATTTACTAGAAAGTTGGCAAGTTTTACCGACTAACTATCACTACTAAAATCGTCGAGGACTTTTAAAACCGGGTTTTGAGACCGGTTTTCAATATTCTTCCTTCAAGTTTTGAGTTGAGAGTTTTTAATTAGGACGCGTGATTAAAACGCTTTATTAATTTTTAATAAGGACTTTGTGCTGATTTTGGAATAAAGATGGAGTTGAAGTGTTTTGGCGTCAGCTGTTTGTAATCTGGCGGGTATAAGAATAGCCAAGAAAATCATATTAAGTTAGGGTTCGCAAGCTACTGAGAAATCAGGCTTTAATGCAGTTCGTGTTACTTGGATCGGGTGAGGACGTTCATATTTTTTATCCGCAAATAAAAATGTGTACAAAAAATGTGATAGAGGCGTATTTCGTTCATTCTGTCATTACATTGTACATTAAAAAATCTGTGTAACACACAGAGAGCCATTTGTATTGGGCTTGAGGTAAATGGAAGCTACATCAAGCTTGTCTAAGTGAAAGAAAGAAAGAAAGAAAGAAAGAAAAAGAATTTATTTGGTACAGCATAAGTGGTGGTATCTTCAAAGCGATCTACCAGGACTCGAACGCTATGTATTTTTAGGCGAAAGTATTGAGTGCGTTCTACACCTTCCAGTCTTGATGCAAGTAGGTTTATATTTCTTGATAGCCTAGTCTGATACTTTTTGCTGAAATTGACGATTTCTCATAAAAAAAATTAGTTATCTAATTCAGAGATCCCTAATCATAGTTTGTGTTTTACTAATAAACTTTTAATAAAATAAAGAAAAATTGAGAAATTCAAAAATTTCAAGCGTAAATACGCTTTTCATATTAGTGTCTAATAATACGAGTATTATGCATTCATTATTCTTTAAAATGCAACATTATTTATGATTATTTTGTCGCTTGATTGGTTTTGACAGAATTGTTGGTAAACATTTTGCGTAAATGTCACGGAAAGATTAAAAAAAAAACACGATTGTGGTCTTAGTCAGTCGTTAAAGAAACTTTACTATCACTTTATTGGTAAAATGGCTTCACAAAAAAATATTTCTATACTGAAAAGCGATCACATATCTTTTCACCTTCGTAGAATTACAAACTTAACAGGAAATTAATTCCAAAACATTGTACCATATGCAAAGTGACAGTAAACCAGTTAGTATACATAGTGATTAATTAAAGTCTTCATTGTTAACACGTCGACTTGCCACGACAAAGGGTTTATCGTCCATACGATTTGTTACCTGTCAGTTTGATCATTTTTTTTTTCGGTACATTACATGTAAGTAGAAACGGTAGGGTACGGTGATTAGACAGAACAGTGTGCGATTTTGGAGTTCCTCAGTGTGGTTCCTTGTTTAGGGTTTTTCAGTTGTTAAACTTGTAAGCTTTTTTACTGTATGTTTTATTTGGGAAATCTGGCTCTGAAATGTAGTCGCTTACCCCATCAAGAGGCTTAAAGTCACCTAAGGCCTATGTTAGGAGTTTCCTTGCGCAGTTCAAAAAAAATCAAAATCAAAAAATCAAAATGGTTTTATTGTTTCTTATACATTATACTGCATTACAGAATTAGAGGTTACCCCAGTAAGTTATAAAATACACTTGTGTTGGGGCTATCTCGCTATTTCCCTTACTACTACTTATATAATGTTGAGACCTATATCATATTTACGGCTAATAATTTAATTTTAATTTACAATTTAATTCACAATTTAAATTAATTCATAATTCATTTATAATTTGCAACAAGTAAATAAAGAATAAAAATAATAATTCAAGTTAATAATATTATTGTACAATAAGAAAATAAACAATTTTAACAGAATGAACAGCGTTAGGTTAGAACGGACATGAATGACTATTGTAATGGTTATGTGTGTGTGTGTGTTATATGCTCTTACAATTTTTGTGTCTAGCTTAGTCTAATTAAAATACTTTCCGTTTCTTCATACGAGAGAGGTTTTAACCAGTCGATTAAGGTTATTTTGCAGTCACGAAGAAGCATTGTAAAAATATTAAGTATCCCGTTTACTTTATTATATATGTATGCTGCTTGTTTCGTATATTGCCGTCTAGCAAAAATAGTACGGACCATTTGGGAGGGAGCCACTATATCTTTACGTCTTTTGCTAAGATTAACTAATTCGAAAGACAGCGATTTATGTAGCTGTAAAGTTATATTTAAGATATATAATTTCCTGATAGATAGTAGACCACTGACTCTGTAAAGGTGGTTAGTGGAGTATCTGTAAGGTTTGAAGTACATAACCTTAATAAGTGACCTCTGGGCTCTCTCTAAGTCTAGAAACTTTATTTTAGTGGCACCACCCCATACTGCAATGCAATATGAGATTACAGACTGTGCGAGGGCTATGTATATCTTGTTCAGTATCTGCGATGTCATAGCGTAACGCAAGCTTTTAAAAACCCAAATAAGTTTTCTAATCCTTGACATAATCACCTCAATATGGGAGTGCCATGATAGTCTTTGGTCAATTATTAGTCCCAAGTATTTTGTGGAGTGGACTTGTTCAATTTCCTGACAGTCACAAACACTATATTGCGAGCTGGCACAACCATGTATCCTGATCCGAAAATCAGCTCCAGGCTGCGACCTCTGACTTAATGTAAAACAAATGAAATTAGTTTTTGAAATATTAAGGGTTAGCAAGTTCTCTTTTAGCCAGCTAGCCACCTCAGCGAGACCAATTTCAGCAGCAGACTGTACAGCAGCCCAAGATGACGCAGAAAAAACAATAGCGGTGTCGTCCGCATAGGAGATAATCCGCCCGCCACCAATCCGAATCTTACACAAGTCATTTATGTATATTAAGAAAAGCGTCGGGCCGAGTACACTACCTTGCGGTACCCCATAAACGACATTTTCTTCATCACTTACGAGATCATTAATTTTAGTCTGTTGTTTTCTACCTTGAAGATAGCTTTCAAAGATAGAAAGAGCAACACCTCTAATGCCTGCATCTTCAAGCCTGTGCAGAAGCATGGGGACAGAAACCGTATCGAATGCCTTTTTGAGATCCAGAAAGACTGTCAGACATTTGTCTCCTTTATCTACACTACCTACAATCTCAGTTGTCAGTGCCAATATAGCATCCTGTGTGGAACGTCCCTTTCGAAAACCGTACTGGGAGTTGGATAACAAGTTTTTTTTATTTATGTAATTAACAAGTCTGTTATTTAGTATTTTTTCGAAAATTTTTGAGATGCAGGGTAGTACAGAAATAGGTCTGTAGTTATTTACGTCGGTTTTCTTCCCACCCTTATAAACAGGGGTCACCACTGATCGCTTAAAAGCAGAGGGAAATATTCCCACTCTAAAGCATAAGTTTGCCAGCTGACTTATCAATGGAACAAGAAAATCCCTGGACAACTTTAGAAATTTAGTTGGTATAAAATCCCACCCAGGTGAGCTCTCAGAATCAAGACCCATAAGTATGCCATCCACTTCCTATGGGTCAGTTTCAAATAGCACAAAAGAGGAAACTTGAGATCGTGTACTAGTAGTGGTATAGTTAGTTATTCCAACTTTATTGACAATGTCCTCAGCTAAGGTTTTACCGATTCCAACGAAGAACTGATTGACGCGATTAAGAGAGTTAAGAGGATGCGGTGTGGTGCTCAAGAGACAACTGTTAGAGGTTTTTGGTTTTTTAAACTGAGTGATTTCATTGATTTTTTGCCAAAGTTGTCTCGGCTTGTTTATTGAATCATCAATTTCCTTTCTTTGGTATTGTCTCTTTAGTTTCTTAATTAAGTTAGAGCAGAATGTACGATAACGTCTGAATGTGATTTTTAAAGATACATTATCGGGATCGTTCTTAGACTGCAATTGCATTTTGTTCCTGAGTTTAATACATCGCAGTACCCCCAAAGATATCCAAGGCTTTATAATTCTTTTAGATCCTGTGATTGATTTAGTTTTAGTATTGACAAGTAATGAAGACCTGATCACTTCTATCAATTTGTTTGCTATGAGTTCCGGATTTTCGTACGTGTTGAAGAATGAAATATCTGTATTAATAAGATCCCTATAAGCATTCTCGAAGTCTGTAACTGTTTTATATTTCTTGCAATTCCTAGTTTTTTCTACATGGTTTAGGTGAAGTAATACCATAGCATGATCTGTGATCGATGTGTTAAGAACGGCAACGAAAGCTGAATTGCAGCATAATTTATCAATCTTCAGTATGACATGATCAAGGCAGTTATGGACTCTAGTTGGTAGGCAATGTCCCGGTAGGAGGCCATGCCCAGCCAGCATATTTAAGTAATTCAACCTATTACTGCGTTGCTGAGATGTTTCTTTGTCCTTGGGTATCAAGTTTATGTTTATATCACCCACTATTATAATGTTTTTGTGTGTCTTGATAGTATTCAAATGCAGATTCAAGGAATCTATAAAGTTATCTGCACAAACATTCGCTGGGGACCTGTATATACCAATAATGGTGTAGTCCAAGACCAATATCTGGATCGCAGATGCATGTTTTAATTTAGGTTCGGTTACCAGTGGTAATTGATTGTTCTTAATATACACCACCACACCATCATTTTGATTGAGCTGGCTACCTGTATGATAAGAAACGTAATTGTTAAGTAATGGAAGCTGTTTACTATTATTAAGCCTGCACTCAGTAAGGATCAATACATCCGAATCATATTTCATTTGTGACAAGTTAACCTGCAGGTCATCAAAGTTTGCGTAAATACTCCTTATATTCTGCGTCAGAATGGTAAAGTTTGGGTTGTTTAGTTGCAGATAATTATGCACTTGTTCAACATCAATCACAGCCGAGTTCGCAATTTCTGTATTATCTAATTCCCTTAATGTGTTTAGATTACTATCCATGTTTGACTATAAAAAATAATAAAAGTCGCTGCTTGTAATTTTCGTTTATGTATAACTGTAAGATGCACAGGAAAGCTATCCAAGTATTTATGAATGTGTATACAAGTAGGCTTAGAGTAACAGCCGTTATATATTCTCTTAGATTACATTTACAGATTCTGTTTATGTTGGAGTAATCTTTGACAAGTGTACTGGGTGTATGTCGTGATACATTGAAATTAAGCTGAACGTTCTTAGATACATAGGATTTACATATCGATTTAAATCTCATTACTAAATTAAAAATATATTTATTTATGTTAAAAGTGCATGCAAAAATTAAATGCAAAACATAGAAAACCAGATAGCTTTTCACCCAAATTAGTCATGAGCTTCGCAGCAGATGATGAACTTGGGCTTCATTCTTAATAAGGATGCCCTGGGAGTTTTCGTTTTGCTTAACATATACTTGTCCGAACTTTGTCCAACAGAATTATAGTTCTTCATTTTAACTAAATCCCGGGCTAGGAAGTAAAGTCGGGCTCCCTTAGCAGTAAGTTGCTCTGATAAGAAAACTGGTGTATCCTCGTTATTTGTGAATCCAAGATGTTTAGCCAGAAGCTTTATTTTATTTCTGTTGTTGTAAGCCTTGGCTTTCTGCAGTAAGTCAGATTTAAGAATCGGAGAGCCAAGCTCAATAATTATAGGGGTGTTTTTCACCCCTTCCTTCCTACCCTGAATCCTGTGAATATCCAATATGTCACGCGGAGCTAACTCGAGGTTAATATTTTTAGACAGACATAATATCATCTTGATAAGGTCATCTCGAGTTTCTTTAGCATTTTTTGGAACATTTTTAATTTCAACACAAGTTTTCCGATTTCCCCTCTGCAGGTCTTCTATTTTGTCCTCGAGCAACGATATATACTCTCTGTCTTTTTTCAATTGTAGCTCAAGTGATTCTATCCTCTTTTGGAATTCCTCATGTTGAGTAAACAATCGTTGAATGGACGTCTCAATATTATTATTCATAAGCCGTAATTCTTTGAGATTAGTAGTAATTTCTTTGAGTTCCTTTTGCTGGTTAGTCATAAAAGACTGGAATAACTCTTTCATTTGTTCCTTAAACTCACAAAATTGTGTGGGTAAGTCCTCTTCCCACAACCTTTTACGTATCCTTCCTGAGGCGAAATTGGGAGGAGTGCACTCATTGCCTTTTTCATTTACATTTGAGTCTGAGAGGGACTTATTCAATTGATTTGCAGACATGTTGTACCTAGCCGTTATAAATAGCAAGGCGTTATTGCTAGTTTTGTTGCGCTAAGGCCGATGGGTGGAGCTTTTTAATGCAATAGGGTGTTTCCGGTGATTAGCTAATTAGGTCATTAGCCAGAAGGGCGTGACTTCTCCACGGAGTCCACCTACGGGTTGAGGTATGACCAATTAGTAATTAAAGGGCGTTACCAAGGTGTTGACATGGGCAGCTGCGCAGTCGCTGATTTGTGGGGCTCAGGTACCAGGATAATAGAAGCTCCGAAGAGATGGCCGAGTAAGCAGGTTCAGATTATATTGACTTCGCACTCTCGATATTCTCCAATTACCTCCTCCTGCTTTATGCACTCCTATTTTATTCACTGAATTTAATTTACTTAAAATTTTATTTTATTCTTATTTAAAAGACTTGTAGCAGGTCAGTTTCACGTCTACTCCTAGCGGAGGTCCGGGGAAAGAGGCAGTTGCATCAGAAACGAAGATATCTGCAAAAGAACCAAGTTTACGGACATAATATCCCGAAGAATCGTCAAACTTAGTGGCTGCGGGTAGGACACATTAACAGAATGGATAAAATGCTTGCAGAACAGATGGCCGATGGGGCTAAAAGGTTTTGGACTAGCGGCCGCATACTGGAAGATTGAAAGGCCTCGCACAAGGTTTTTTTTTATGGTAGGTAAAATCATCCAATGACAAGTCCCGCCCTTGGGTGGAGCGGGAAGCAGTGTCAGACTCTTACTGACTAAAAACCTACCCCGTTCCTTCGTTGCCTATCATGCCGAGGCTGAGCCTTCCTCTCAGAAAACGGCCCTTAACCCCAGCAGGCTTGGACCCTGCCTGCCTGCAGCTAGCAGGCTGAGCCTCTACGGTTTGCTGACAGCTCCTTGAGGCGCGCGGGAACAGAACGCGCCGTCGACGACTTGGGCTCGGTCCGGTATGTTACCGGACGATCGGACAGCGTGCTACCCATTGCACGCCGTCCGCAAGCCCGCGCCTACGGTGGCCGGAAATCGGGATCGGAATCCCGGCGGTGATTGGGGCGAGCGCCCCGTTGCCTCTGCCTGATGCGGTCGGCCTCCTCCTTTGCTAGCATTACTGCTTCGCAGAAGGAGGCGACCGCCTGCCATTCCTCCTCACTCCGGACCATGGCCTGAACCAAGGCCCGGCGAGAGAGATCGCTGCCGCCGATTGCCCCCACGAGGACACGGCGATGCTCCGCCCAGGCGGGGCACACCTCTACAGTATGCTCCACCGTGTCCTCCGGGTGTTCCGCACAGTGGCGACACCCGGGCGAATCCTCCGCACGCCTCCCACAAGGTGTACCGAAGACATGGTAAGGGTCGTGGGATTCCGAAAGACGCGGGACATATAGAATCATTCGTTGTGGTGACAGTTTGGAAGGCCAATATCCGGCACTAGAGGTCTTTAGGCATAAATGATGATGATGATCTGGAAAATCATTAAATAACTTCTGCCACTCTCATTGGAGGGGAGTGAGTCTTAATCCAGTTGTGTTACTCCATTTGGCCTTTGCGTCTCAGGGCCGCAGCAACTCTTTCGGCCGATCCCGTAGCCAGGTGGAGATTGCTAAAGGCTTGTGAGGGTTCTGTTAGTAGCTTCAATGAATCAGAAATGAAGACATCTCTAGGATAACCAAGTAATTAATATAGACTGAAGATTTGCCATACTAAAGTAGCAGTAATCCTACCCGGGTTTAATGTTCACAGAACAGATGCCGATGACGCCGGAAAGTTCAAGAGTAACGATGGCGTAGGAGAAGATGCATCATTAGAGTGTCCTACAAAGTTGACTAACCTGACAAAAGTCACCTCGAAACTTAACTAAATATCTCTCTTATATAAGAGACAAGCTTTGAGATCATTACTTCATTTAAAATGAAAATAATTATTGTACTCATTAGTGCTAGATTTTTTTAAACATGTTTTTGATTTACATTGTAGCGCCATCTATAACGCCACGTAGGAACTAAAATTCAAAATTCTGCATCACGGTATCACAGTTTTAAAACATACCTACAACAATCCAAAGTCAACTATTGGCCAGTTACCCAAACCAGACATTCTATACAACAAAAGTTTCTAATTCGAAGACTTTACCCTTTGTTCCGCATACCTCTAAAGCATTAAAGTAACTTTTCCAGCATATAATTTTTGAGAACGAATCCATTACAAAGCCAGTAAGTAGCAATTCGAATGATGTACGAACGAAACATTCAATTCAATCACATTCACCGATACTCATACAAAACGTGATGATCTATTGTATTTTGTCATTCATTATCAGCCAGTAATTGTCCAATTGAATGACTTCAGCCCCTTTCCGTACAGAGAGGAAAAAGCATTGAAAAAAATTAATGATCATCTAGCTACCTCCATGCTTTTTGGTGATTTCAACGAGTTGGTGCACATAACGTTTTTCTTCACATTTAGAGAAAATTAGAACCCACCATTGAGGCCACTCGTGAATTACTCTTAGATTTGTATCGAGTTTGTTATACTTTATTATCCATACAAATCTGATGTTTATAATGGAATACTACAATAAATTATGTGATACCCGATTGATAGCCTAAATGAAATAAATACCAAGAATAGCACCGAATCGCACTGGACAAAAATGTCTGCATGGTGTGGCCAGACTACAATATTATACAGCATGTGGGGGATTAACTAGGGTGATGCGCTAGACAACGCTTTACACAGATATATTATGATCTTGTGTTAGTGGAAAAGTGGTCAAAAAGACAGAAATTTTACTAATAATTTGGTTTACGGCATGCTAAATTTTCAGTCGTTGAGAGGATCCAGCAGTTGGGACTCGAGGTGGCGCTGCTCAAGTCCGAGGCCATACGTTTTCACAATCCCCGAAGCGCGACACCACAGCGTTCCCAAATAACTGTAAAAGGTGTTCACATCGGAGTAAGAATAGAATAGAATAAAGGACCACAGATTTTAGAATACGGACTTAATTTCAACTCGATACCTCTACGTGTCCCCGAGATAGATAGATAGATATATTCTTTAATGTACCCCAAAGATAAAATTACAATATGATAAAAAGGATAAAGAGGATAGAATAAAGAGTTTTGACTGACATACGGACAACAAAGCAATTTTGTTAGGGTTCCGTTGTTTCCTTTTGAGGTATAAAACCCTAAAAAGTACGAATACGTCAGCGCAGCTCTAATATTGTCTTTGCCCACATAATATAGTTTGTCTCATTTTGGTAATCAGAAGTAATTCTAATTAACTGTAAGTCACTTTGTTCGTTTACTTTGTTCACATAGTCAAACTCCTCTTCCAAACTTCGAAAGCCTACAACTTAGTTTCCAGAAGTACTCTCCAAGTCTAAGAAGCAAGCATATACAATGTTTGCAAGTGTCATATGGAGTTTGGTATAATAGAATTTTGATTAAAGAACCTATTTTGAATAAATTAAACATTTTCTACCGTTTTTAAAAAATAAATGTAAAATTTAATAAGTATAATTGTTCCCAATTGTCTACCAGTGGTCCCTGCGATGGAAGTACCGTAGCCCTAGTAAAAAGGGGAACCTGAAGGGACATAGTTGGTTTTAGTCTGCTGGTGTTAGTCTAACACTCCCTCTTGCTCCACCCAGAGCGGGAGAAGTCATTTGGTAATATTTCAAGTAAAAAAAAAGATATACAATTCGGTTTTTTAACAGAGGCGCTAAAATAAGTGGCAAGTTATCAATCAAAACAAAAACATTTTTTATTCACATTAAAGGTTTGTTTTCAAAATGGTATTTTATAAACAAGACTACATTGTTTTAAAATATCTTCTTAGCTGTCAAAAGACATTTCTTCATATAATAAAGCACTAGTTTATTAAGAGCCTATTAACTCTAGCCTTGAAGACACCTAAATTATAATGGACGGGAAGACCGCACCAGGTAAACTGTTCCAGTCCCTCGATGTATGCGGTATAAACGACCAAGCAAAACGCTCTCTCGATTTCTCTTTTTCGCATCGCCTCTTCATCAAATATTGCGTTAGAATGCGTTAGATAAAAACTAGCGTTTGAACCATGAGGCGCAGACTCGCGGGCGGTGGGCAATGGGTAGCTCGCTGTCCGTCCGTCCGGTAACAGACCGGTCCGAGCTCAAGTCGTCTACGGCGCGCACTGTTCCCGCGCGCCTCAAGGAGTTGTCAGCAAACTGTAGGGGCCCAGCAGGGCCGAAGCCTACTGGGGCCAAAGGTTATGTGAAAATGTCACCACGGGCCCTGGGAAAAAGGCAATGAATGGAAGGGTAGGTTTTTAGTCAGTAAGAGTCTGACACTATTTCCCGCCCCACCAAATGGCGGGATTTGTCATTGGATGATTTTAACTACCATAAAAAAAAACATTGACGATTGATTTGTGGGGAAGGCCTCTCCTTAAAGTCATCAAATATCATATATAAAATTCTACTCCAGGTGATAATTGACGCACAAAAATCGTATATACTGGACAGATTATCCCTTTGATGTTATTAAAATTGATTCTTATATTCGGGCAATGTTCGCAATTCCACGTACAATCATATAAATGAATTTTTCGAATGGAAATCAATACGTAACTTATTGGGTAAAGATAGTAATTACCAGTCGGCTTGTAAACAATATTTTTTGTACTTTAATTTAAAATTCGAGATACTTTCAGTGTATTGTCATTAACTCAAGAATTTAGTTTTGTGTGGTGTGATATTGTTCGAAAAAGGTATCATAGCCTTGAACCACAGTGGTCAACTGAAGGACCCCAGGTTTTACGCGTTATGGCGGCAAGTCCCCTCTTTGAGAAATGGCTTGAAAGCCGTCACGGCGTCCTCACCTTCCGCATAACGAAGGTCATTACCAGGTAAGTTCGGAAGATTCCTGCATCTGATTAATGCGGACAAAACGCCCAGGTACCATTGTGAAGACCACCCGAAGGACACGGTGGAGCAGACGGTAGAGGCGTGCCCCGCTTTGGCAGAGCATTGCCGCGTCCTTGTGGAGGTAATCGGTGGCAGTGATCTCTCGCTCTGGGTCCTGATACAGGCCATGGCGAGGACGAATGGCAGGCGGGTGCCTCTTTCTGCGAAGCAGTAATGTTAGCGAAGGAGGGTGCAGAAACGAACTTCCTCACATCCCAGCTAGGCTCCGACCCCAATTTCCAGACACCGTAAATGTGGGCTTGCGGACGACGAGCAATGGGTAACTCGCCGTCTAGCTGTTCGGTAACCGGTCTGGACAGACCGACCCCGAGTCATCGACGGCGTGTTACGTTCCACGCGCATTTTCTTGTTGACTCAGAAGTTTAATTTTTTCACAGCGTCAAGGAACTTGAGTATACACCATTAAATTTTGATCGTTTTAATCCCGTGGAGGGTCGATTCGGTACATGAAACTCTGTCGATTTGTAAAGATAAAATTTAAAAATAAAGTACTTTTTTTAAACTCGAATTAATTTTCGCATGAACGAAATTTATTTCTTTAAGTAAACGTCAGCTGAGCGAGCCCAATGACCTGTAGGTAGTTAGTACGCAACGGCCGACAACTACCTACAAGGTCATTGACTCGTTTACTTAAAGAAATTAATTTCGTACATGTGTGTGTAATTCGAGTATTTAAATAAATGTACCGAATCGACCCCCCGCGGGATTAAAACGACTAAAATTTAACGGTGTATGTTTTTAATATCACCTTGATACCTCTACGCGTTCCCGAGATCGGTCTTGACAGACGGACAGTCAACAGAGTGATCCTTTTAGGGTTCCGTTTTAACATTTTAAGATACGAAACCTTAAAAAGGAACCCAGGTACCATGTCAGTAAAACTGTTATTTGATTGTTTACGTCAAAAATAAACTTGCCATGATAGGCAAATCTGCAGGCAAAATGCCAGAACATGAAAAGGTGTCACAATGATATTCGTAAAATAAAATAACTGTATTAAAATTCTTGTTATTGGAATTTAAAATACAAGAAGCATTCATTAATACCTTTGTTATAATTATGATGTATATAGGTTTCGTTTAATAATTAAATTTTAAATTCACTACATTTCTGCTATGAAATAAAATTACGAAAAACAATCGGATGGTGTATAATCCCACATCAGGTGGTATTTATCAACTGTCGATATACATGGGTAGTTTCATTTAATTACATTGGTAAACAAAGACCCCAATTATACATTTATGAAGGTAAAGAAGCCTGCACAGTCCAAAATTAATTCATTTTGATCGATTTTGTGTTTTTTTGCGACGCTTTTTAATTACTTATAAACCTCAGGCTCGGCCCCGGTACGATAGGCAACGAAGGAACGGGGTAGATTTTTAGTCAGTAAGAGTCTGACACTACTTCCCGCTCCGCCCAAGGGTGGGATTTGTCATTGGATGATTTTACTTACATAAAAAAAAAAACATCCTGAAAGTAGGAAGTAGATTATGTTCAAAATCTACTATTTCAGTTACTTTTTTTTTAAATAGGTATTTACTTTTTCGTAGTATTAATTTTATATTATTGTATAGACCAAAGCCATGTTTTGCTCGAGGATAAAACAAGGGCAAATAACGAACTAAAGGCCCTAAAAAATCTAGATCTTATAAAACTGTAATGTGCATTATTGACTAAGGAATACTACACGGAGCGTATAGGGGACATTCAGCCAATAAATACTGTTTTTTTGGTGAGAAATAGTATATACGAGTATTAGTATATAGTTATTTTATTTCAATAATAACTTTTTTGGGTACAGTATTGACCGGTCTTTACATAATTATGTAAATATTGTAAGACAAACTATTTTTTTAAAAGAGTAACCATGGAGTTTCTTGCCGGTTCTTCTCCATAGGAAACGACCAATTTGGAATCGTGCACTAGTATTTGACGTTTTATAAGTGCCCATGTATGAAATAAAAACCTTTTGAATTTTGAACTGTTTTGTTTTTTATTTATTTTTTCTATTACTCTTGTACACGGTGTTTATATTTTCGGAGGAATACTAAAAAAATAAATAAAAAAAATATAATTATTAAATAAAAAATAATGAAATTGATAAATATTTATTTTTAAAAAGCGTAGCTAAGTTCTTTTGATTGAAAAAAAAACAAGTAAATAATATTGTAGCCTTTTTTATCAGAACCTCTTTAGAGCGTTTAGAACTAAAACTTAGGCCCTTAGATAAGACATAATCACTTATTCGACTTTTAAAATAAAAAATAAAAAGATCAGACATATTTTAAGATAACTGTCAGGCCGACAGGCGTGAGTAGATTTTGGTAATAATGTAAAAGAGCAATTTTGCAGGAATCAATTCTGCACAGCAGTATTTGCCTCTTAAAAAAATAGTATCTTCGAAACAATAATAATTAATTATTGTGCATAAAATTCAATTAAAGTCATCTAGTATATTTCAAAATGAGTCATTTTTAGACATACTGGCGTACTAATTATAAAATTAATTAATAAAACTAATATTTTCAACATTCAATAAAAATAACCTGATGAAAAAAAATCCGTCTTCATCAGACGCTGTTTAAAACACATTAAAAACAAATTATTCATGAAAAACAAAACAAACAGAATTAGCCGTGCGCGACACGGCTAGTTTATAGCGTCTAGTTCCATAAATAAACGTATAATTTATATAGTAGTCCGTATACCAACGGGACACAAATGCTTCAAAGCTTATTACATTAAATAAGAAAATTGAGAAGGTCGGTTGCATACAAAAGGCACGCACACATATACACACTTCACTTACAAGAAATGCAAGCCCACTCACGACCGACATTTGTATATATATATTTCACATACCCGTTTATGCATGTGCGCGTCAGTTTTAGTTTGTTATATGGAGCTTACCTTCTGAAACTAACATTTTATGCTCATTACCTAGATAGACTGCGTCCCAGGTGGAATTTCTAGGCACAAGGCTCTAAGATATTAAGGCCAAGGAAAAGTAAACACTGAAATTTATTATTTTTGTGTTTTCATCAAGCTTGAAGTTAATTAATGTTTTATGTGGTTCTATTTTTGGATTACAAAAAATAAGTGTCGATATATTTATTTTTACTTGAGAATAAAAAAATTGCAATGGCACCTGAGCTAGGCCAAGTCTGTATTCCAGGACACGGTTATTTTTTCTAAAATCTCAAAAATCAATATTAACAACAAAGAAATAGATTGTGTGAGGAATGTCACGAAAAAAAAGGCAAATCATTCACAGATTCATTAAATCCTTCCATGAACAGGTACCTAACAGGGCACGCGAAGCAAGATGAAAGGTGGAACTTATTCTGCAGAAAGACCCCAACCAAATACTGAAGATCAGAATAGTTTTTGAACCTCCACCAGAGAGGAGTATCTTTGCTGTGGTTAAGGATCTAATGACAGCGTCAATGGGTTGCATTGCCGTGGCCAAATACTAAATCAGGTTAGGAATTTTACTAAGAAACCTGTCTTTGCTTATCGATATGCTACATAAAAAAAGAATGATAGAGTAATGGTTGACACAGGAGAATGAAACAAGAAAACATATTAATCGATCGCTAGTAGTAACATAGAAAGAAATAAATATGCACAAAAAAACGAAAGAAAAGAAAAAGAATAAGTAACACATAATAATTAATGAGCAATGGTGGTCGAGTGGTTCAAATCCATCCAGGCGCATTACTTTGTGTAATATATTTCATCACCACTGCTCTCAAAACGGTGAAGGAAAACATCATGAGGAAACCGGCATGTCCGGAACTAAAAATTCAAAGACATGTGACAGCCACCAACCCACACTGGGCCCGCGTAATGAATTGCGGCCCATTCCCTCTCCTAGAGAGAAGGCCTGAGTCCCAGCAGTGGGAACATTATAGGGCTGATACAATGATGATGCTAACACATAATAATGGTCAAAGCTGACGATGATGTACACAGTTATATTCTAACATAATTAATTTGAAACCACCATTGCACCGTTTTTTTTTTTTTTTTTTTTTATGGTAGGTAAAATCATCCAATGACCAATCCCGCCCTTGGGCGGAGCGGGAAGTAGTGTCAGACTCTTACTGACTAAAAACCTACCCCGTTCCTTCGTTGCCTATAGTGCCGGGGCTGAGCCTTCCTCTCAGAAAACGGCCCTTGACCCCAGCAGGCTTCGACCCTGCCTGCCTGCAGTTAGCAGGCTGGGCCTCTTCGGTTTGCTGACAGCTCCTTGAGGCGCGCGGGAACAGAACGCGCCGTCGACGACTTGGGCTCGGTCCGGCCGGTTACCGGACGATCGGACAGCGTGCTACCCATTGCACGCCGTCCGCAAGCCCGCGCCTACGGTGGCCGGAAATCGGGATCGGAATCCCGGCGGCGGCTGGGGCGAGCGCCCCGTTGCCTCTGTCTGATGCGGTCGGCCTCCTCCTTTGCTAGCATTACTGCTTCGCAGAAGGAGGCGACCGCCTGCCATCCCTCCTCACTACGGACCATGGCCTGAACCAAGGCCCGGCGAGAGAGATCGCTGCCGCCGATCGCCCCCACGAGGACACGGCGATGCTCCGCCCAGGCGGGGCACACCTCTACAGTGTGCTCCACCGTGTCCTCCGGGTGTTCCGCGCAGTGGCGACACCCGGGCGAATCCTCCGCACGAACCATTGCACCGTTAAGACTCCATCGTATTCATATTATAATATATAATAATAATAATAATAAAAACGTTTATTTATCTCCAACAAATTAATAATTTTATAATAAATTGTGATAAATTCTAACGGCACTTGAACTCGTAATGAGCTACTTATGTTCTCCACTTTCATAATTAATCGTCTCCTGATAAATTATTCAGAACAGAAAGCCAGAGCTATCACTGGGAGGTATATTCTGTATCGATCTATAAGGATATTTTTGTTTTTACTCAAATATGGAACGTATTGTTTTACTTCTCATTATTCATTTGTTGCCTCATGCTTAGTTATACTCAACAACCTGATCTGTTTACCCAGCTTTTTTTTCTATTCAGTTCTTCCTGTTGTTTGTTGCCTTTATTTCGTCTTTCCACCTTAAGTTAGAACTGTGACGAACCGCGCGCGAGCCGAGTGAGCAAAGCGAGCCATGCCACAGCATCTATCGCTAAACGCTATGTCCAAGTTGCTTGCAAATTTGATTTCACCATTTTCTAATTTTCCAGGTTTTAGCAATATCCGAATTTTCAAATTACCCTGTGAGAAAAATAATAAATAAATAACGATATTTAGGGCATTCGATACTCGTACATAGTATCGCATGCCCTAAATATAAATTTTTATTTCGATATTTAGGTATTACGATGTCACTTTTGTAGATAACATTAAATGTTGACTTTTTCAAATTAGGTGTAATAACCATAGTTATTTTTAATAATTACATATTTTCATCACTCAGCATTTCAATGATTTTAAGCTTAGGTATAACAATTTTCGATATTATGACACAGTCGATATTAACATTTTCGATGTTTTGAACGTTGACATTTTACCCGTAGATATTTAATGTTCGATATTCAAATATGTACTCATCGAGACATTTCTACAGAATAAGGACACAATACGTCTCAAAGTACGTGAATGTTACGGGTAGGTAATCTAATTAGTTTCATAATTACCACACAATTTATTTCTGAGCGGGAAATTCGTAATAATTATGACCGTTGTTATTGAGATGTTTCGAATTGTTTCTCAATATGTTGTAGCATCAAATATACTAAAATTATCTTCCGTATTAATTTTCTTTTAGCTATCTTGAGCCTTTGATCTTGTCTCTAATGATATGCTCTGGGGAAAAATGGCAAGCAGAGGTACCTGCGGCAATATGTGGGCTATTGAAATATTGATATAGCAATCAGGCAATCATGTGAAATAGAAGATTCTTAGTAAATGTTACATGTCCTTAAATTCAAGTAATATTACGAGTACTTAAGTGAAATATTGTATAAATAAACATGTTTAAGTAATTAATGGTAAATATTTTTTCGATATGTTTATTTTTTATTTAGATGTTTCTAAATTAATCACGCCTCAACGCCTAAACGGATTTGTATGATGTTTAGAATATTTTGTATACCTACTGTATCGTGGATTACGACAGAAGATACTTTTATCCCATGTGTATATACTTTCCATGGTATGATTTTTGCTTATAAGTCAGGCAAAATACAGATAAAAAAATAAAAATTGGATATTTACATACAACATGACAGAGCTTCCATCAGTACGACAGAAGATGAAATCGAATACAAATAAAATATTATTTATTTATTAAAACTTCATGCAACACAAAGGTACATAGGCGGACTTAAAGCCTAAAAAAATGAAAAGAAAAATTCAATTGTTCTAAATACAAATTAAAAAAAAAAACAAAACTTTTAATTTTCTTTTAATTTTTTTCGAAAAGAGGTCAATATATTCACCTCTACCCGAAGATGTGAGTTTGTGCTTTTTCATACTGTATTTTGTTGTTATGTGTTCATATTGTGTCCAAATGCAACGCCATTTTGTGTCCAGACAATCCCAGTTCATTCCATTTGGCTCGGAAGAGCTCGAGAATAGACATAAGGTCAACTGTATGTTTTTTTTTAGTTTAACTTTTCCTTTATGCAAGATATTTTCTTGGTGTATAATAAAGTACATATAAATAAATAATGTCTCTTTTATCGTCAGACCTTCTAATAATACCCTCTCTCAATTTATAAGCTAGGAAACCTTTTTTCCTTCAAGACCCGACATAGAATGGAAATCATCTTCACCTCTTCGCTTATATTTTTAGGTTGATATGGTAATCTCTAATCTTACATGGTATAGATAAAATTAGACTAAGCCAGTCTTATGCTATTACATTTCTAGGTCACTGAGAATATTAAATGGAGTTAGTATGTTTATATACTCCGATTTTGGAAAATTTCGTTTCAAGAACTGATATTATTTGAATATCTTTTACCAGGGGTTTTGCCCACATGAAATTAAAATAGAATACTTCCTTCACTAAATTATAGCCAACATGTTATTCTGATATAAGGAGTCGAATAAGCTATATTACAGAAAAAAAAACATCAATATCCGTTTTGACATGTGTGTATGTGATATATATATATTACACACTGTATAATACAAACTTGGTTTTAAAATATTAGTTTGATTCTTAGAAAGCACCCAAACCATGATACTTCTTATACAGTTGTATGAAAAATAGTAGATGAGTAATAACATCATAAATATGGATGAGTAGATGCCTACTCATCTTTTTCCAGATATTCGGAAGATTTTTTTTTATTATTGATAGGTTCGCGCTATTTCACCTGATGGAAAGCGACGATGTGGTCGACGATGGAGCGCGCTTTCACATATTTCCTGGAACCAGTTTTATGAAATATTCGAGTGAGCAACGGAAGTTACCGAATAACTACCAAGCGTTCAGGCGCAATTTCTTTTTTTGCGTTGCCTCTTTATCAAACATTGCTTTGGATGAAACAACAAGCTATTCAAGCATGCTCACGTTGACGATAGATGGAACAGGATGGATCCTCTTAAGCACTGCAGATGTTGGTTTCTAGATGGCAGACGATTTTAACATACTGATGGCTCCGTGTTTCGCCGTTGGTTCCAGCTGTAGTTTATACATTTGCATTCGTTACGACAGAAGGCAAGTTCCTATTTTGTCCGCTAAAGACCCACTTTAGGGAACTAAATATAGAACTCATTTTAATTTTTACAATGAAAACTATATTTTCTATAACATATACTTTTTGCACTCTACAATTTAAAAAGGAAATAAAACTTTAATTAATATATTAAATGTCTTTATTATCTTTTTAATTAGTTATCCTTCAGGTGGTAAATTAAAATTTAGAATACCATTTTTGTTACTATTTTGGTGTACAATAAACTTTATTCTATTTGGTTCTATTATATTCTACCATTTATATTTAAATTCAATAACTCCTGTTTCCCAACCGCAATATACATTCAGGATCAACGAAGATCTATTTGTTTGGCTAACAGCAAACTTGTGTGGCGTTTAATCGATAAATCACTTTGCCCATTAACTGGCTTCTAGTCGGGAGTACTTTAACACAAAGTAGATAATATATACAGAAGGCTAACTTAATACAACAGTGAAAACAGGCACGCATACATAGACGCGTAGGTACAGACAGCAACATCAATTTATGTTCCGCTCATATCTAAGGAAAGGAGGTGCAATAAGTGCAGTTACAGATTTTCAGGTCTCAATCGAAGTGTGGCACAGCGGGGAGCTGCGCGTAACCGTAGCAACGACGGCCATTTTAGTTCAAGTTATTTGCCGCGTACTTTATTCAGTTTATGACGCTGACTGTACGGTGATATCGAATCGATCAATCGGTGTCTACTTTTCTCTTCTTCCAACTCCACTTTTTCAAGTACACGAAGATTTTTTGAAAAATAAGTAGGGCCTTTGAATCTATTTTCCTTTTTCTTTTTTTGGCTGTTTTATTTTATGCGTTTTGATTATTTTTTGTGATTTAATAAAATTCTTTTGATTTAATTTTATTCATTGTAATTATTTTTTAATTTAATTCTTGTTTATTGTATAGTTTATTCGAATTTATTTATAATCATCCTAATATTAATAACCTGAATCAAGATTATTATTATTATATTAATCAATAAATAAATAATGACAGTCACGGATGTGCCCACAGTCACTATACGTGAAGCATTTCAATGTGTGCGTTTTTTTTTTATGGTAGATAAAATCATCCAATGACAAATCTCGCCCTTGGGGGGGCGGGAAATAGTGGCAAATTCTTACTACGTTTTCACTCATTGTATATAACTAACCTTCTGCATCATCTCGTGGCTAAGCTACGGATGGTTTCAAGGCTTGTAGACGACGGCTCGTAATTGGCAACGCTTGCACTTCTTGCAATGCAAAGTTAGCGTTATCGTTGCAATATTTTTCTCTGGAAAGAAGATTTAATTCTGGAAATGGGATTAAAGTCACGTCCGGGACGTGTTAATTTGGTGAGCTGGATAAGACTAGGTCTGAGGTTGAAGAATCGACGTTCCGTTTCTCTTCCTTCTTTCTACGAAAGGCGAATGAGGGGTAAATCAGTGGCACCTACTATATCTTCTTGAATACTGAAGCCAAAGATTAGGGTAGATTTTCGTACAACCAAATAACACCACTGCCACTTAAGACCTTGCCACTTAAGTGGCAATGGGCAGGGCACATTGCTCGCAGAACGGATGGCCGTTGGGGCCAGAAGGTTCTGGAATGGCGGCAATGGATGACCTGGTAAAGGTTGCGGGAATCCAGTAGATGCAAGACGCACAGGACCGTTTATTGTGGCAACACTTGGGGAGGCCTATCTCCAGCAGTGGATGTCTTTCGGCTGAAATTATGAAATAACACCAGCCACAATGTTCTCACTATTAGGATTCAGATTTTCTATCTAGAAGAGAGTATTACCTAGTGCAGGTTGGTGGATGTAACATGTCTTCGATTATATTTCCATCCGGGTGACTGAGGGGTTGTTTTTCTTTCGAACCCAGCTGTACGCTGCTGTCTAGTGCTGCCGTAACCTGTATTATACTTAGTCTCGGTGGTATCCATCTTGTAACCCTTTTTTAAATATATTTGGAAAAAAAAAACATGGCGTAAAAATTTTATTTGAATCAATTCAGTTACTGATTCTAAAGAAACTATATTCAGGCTACCCATATCCTAAAAATAATGTTGTATAGATAAATGACTTAGGGATTTCAACATTCCGCGGACGCTGAAGTATTTGCTAAGCAGCATATATTATGATCACCGCATTCTGCTAAGACCGTAAACAAACACAAAAGGCGTATAAGAGTAACAGGGGGCTTACTCTCAAATATAATTCCTATTGGTCGACATTGGAATTATGACGTTAGGTACTCTTGAATTCGATGCTAGGGCCAAATTGCGTGACTTTTTTGGAAAACTAAATAAAATGGGGTGTGGTCACGCAATTTTAAACCAATTAGGCGCTAGCATCGAATTCAAGAGTACCTAACGTCACAATTCCAATGTCGACCGATCGGAACTAAACTCGAGAGTAAGCCCATGGTCTCGTACAGTTTAAAAACTGCCACTTCATCCTCGTCCAATAAAAAAGTGACCAGCAAAAAATTCGAATTGCAAATGTCTCTTCAATCATACTTTAGTGAAACGCCATCTATTCGTACCAGGGTCTGTACAACCCCGTTTGAGAGTTTTCTAGTTTTTATTTATAGTAGGTAAAATCATCTAATGATATCCCTCGCCCTTGGACGGAACGGGAGATAGTGTCAGACTGTTCCTTCTTTGCCTTGGTTGTTGGCCCTGGTGTGCACTTTCATACCTCCCCAGAGCCCCATAGAGAGTTATTCCAGTTGATATTTAGTGTGAAGAAGTTTACTGACCTGGTATAAGTCATTTTGTGAAGCTGTTCATTGATTACCTGTTTTAGTACTCATTAAACATTTAAAAATATACATTATGTTTAGTATGTAACGCGAAATCTGAATATAGTTTTCTCAGAATCAGTAACTGAATTGTTTCCAATCATTACAAGCTTTCTATTAGCTTGCACTGTATGTAACTATGTATGTTCGGCTCAAATCTTGCAACTCAATTTTGAAGCAGATATCTTCAACCGATTGAGCTGAAATTTTACATGCATGTGTAAATCGGGTGACAATGCATCATTATAATGACACGGAGCTGATCTGATGATGGGGCTGGAAGGTAGCCATAGGAACTCAGCAATAAAACAATACAACCCCATCGAGTTTGGGCTCGCTTGATTAGTATTGACGAGTACTTTGATACTGTATGATAGCCAGGGTCTGATGATGGAGCCGGAAGGTGATCATAGGAACTCCGCAGTTAAACGATACAACCCTATCGAATTTGGGGTCGTTTGATTCGTATTGACGAGTACTTACATCCTATATGGTAACCAAGGTCTGATGAAGGAGCTGGAAGGTGGTCACAGGAACTCCGCACTTAAACGACAAAACCCCATCGAATTTGGGCTCGTTTAGTTTGTATTGACGAGTACTTTCATCCTATATGGTAACCAGGGTCAGATGATGGAGCCGGAAGGTGGTCATAGGAACTCCGCAGTTAAACGATACGACCCCACCGAGTTTGAGCTCGTTTGATTAGTATTGACGAGTACTTTGATCATGTATGGTAGCCAGGGTCTGATGATGGAGCCGGAAGGTGATCATTAGAACTCCGCAGTTAAACGATACAACCCCATCGAATTTGAGCTTGTTTGATTCGTATTGACGAGTACTTACATCTTATATGGTAACCAAGGTCTGATGATGGAGCTGGAAGGTGATCACAGGAACTCCGCACTTAAACGACAAAACCCCATCGAATTTGGGCTCGTTTAGTTTATATTGACGAGTACTTTCATCCTATATGGTAGCGAGGGTCTAATGATGGAGCCGGAAGGTGGTCATAGGAAATCCGCAGTTAAACGATACGACCCCACCGAGTTTGAGCTCGTTTGATTAGTATTGACGAGTACTTTGATCATGTATGGTAGCCAGGGTCTGATGATGGAGCTGGAACGTTGTCATAGGAACTCCACATTTAAACGATATAACCCTATCGAATTTGGGCTCGTTTAGTTTCTATTAACGAGTACTTTCATCCTATATGGTAGCCAGGGTCTGATGATGGAGCCGGAAGGTGGTCATAGGAACTCCGCAGTTAAACGATACGACCCCACCGAGTTTGAGCTTGTTTGATTAGTATTGACGAGTACTTTGATTATGTATGGTAGCCAGGGCCTGATGATGGAGTCGGATGGTGGTCATATGAATTCCGCAGTTAAACGATACAACCCCATCGAATTTGGGCTCGTTTGATTGGTATTGACGAGTACTTGGATCCTATATGGTAATCAGGGTCTGATGATGGAGCTGGAAGGTTGCCATAGGAACTCCGCAATTAAACGATATAACCCCATCGACTTTAGGCTCATTTGATTTGTAATGACAAGTACTTGGATCCTATATGGTAACCAGGGTCTGATGATGGAGCTGGAACGTGGTCATAGGAACTCCGTAGTTAAACGACACAACCCCATGGAATTTGGGCTCGTTTGATTTGTATTGACGAGTGCTTGGATCCTATATGGTAACCAGGGTCTGATGATGGAGCTGGAAGGTTGCCAAACGAACTCCACAATTAAACGATATAATCCCATCGACCTTAGGCTCATTTGATTTGTAATGACGAGTACTTCGATCCTATATGGTAACCAGGTTCTGTTGATGGAGCTGCAAGGTTACCATAGGAACTTCGTAAGAAATCGACACAATCCCATCGAGTTCGGGCTAATTTGATTTGTATTAATGAGTATTTGGATCCTATATGGTAACCAGGGCCTGATGATGGAGCAGGAAGATGGCTACAAGAACTCCGCAATGAAACGACACAACCCTCTCGTCTTTGGTCTCGTTAGATTTTAATAACGAGTACTTTGATTTGTACTTTGATCAATATGGCAGTCGGGACCTGATGATGAAGCTGGAAGGTGGCCATAGGAGTTCGGTAATAAAACGACACAACCCCATCGAGTTTCGGATCGAATAAAATAAGTTCTAACCGGTCATAAGCGACTTGGACTCGCTCAAATTTACATAAGTAAATAGCTGGTTAGTTTTAATACACTCCTTCAAAATAGGTACCAATTGAAAGGGCTTGCAGACAGTAACTTGAAAAATAAAGTGACATTACTCTAAATCGAATATTCTCCTTTTTCTCAGTCATACTCTTGGTGGAGTGGTAGTGGCCATGGATCGTCTGGCAGGTTGGTTGCGGCTTTTGCGACATTTCTCCATCTCTCTCTATTCATGGCAGTTCGTGTACATTCAGTGAGGGAACACTTCGAAGATGATTTAGTGAGTTCTGTACATCTGGTAGGCGATTGGCCGCGAGACGTAGGCCCTCTACTCTTCCCTATACCACTAAACGTTCCAAAGAGCTTTCATAGCGTATGATATATCCAAACATCTTAAAAATTCGCTGTTGCACAATCGACGAAAGTTTTTGTTTTGATACAAAGCTCTTTAAGAATGGAAACGATAGTACGTTGAGCAGTCTGTTTTATCCTCCGTAGACACATTTCAAGAGCGTCAATCTTTTTACGGTGCTTGAATCTTCTCCGCATTCCCAAGTATTTGTGATTGTAGATCCCAGGTAGATAAACTCTGGACAACTTCGCAATTGGCTATTTCATGTGAGTTAGGTTGATTGTTAGTCTTACGATCCACAATCATCATTTTTGTTTCATAAATCCAATCTGGTAGACTTCTCAGGTGGTCGCCTTCTTCTGCGAAGCAGTAATGCTAGCAAAAGAGGAGGCCGACCGCATCAGGCAACGGCGCTCATGCCGCAGCCGCCGCCGTAATTCCGATCCCGATTTCCTGCCACCGTAGGCGCGGGCTTGCGGACTGCGGGCAATGGGTAGCTCGCTGTCCGTCCGTCCGGTAACAGGCCAAAACAAGGCCAAGGGCAGGGGATGTCATTGGATGATTTTACCTACCATAAAAAAATCAAATAAAAAGAAACCTGGCAGACTTCTAAAGATAGCAGACTAAGTTTCTTTTGCCTTTCTATAAGGTAACAAATGAAAGGATTTGCTGAGAATACAAATATGATTTAAATAAGGTATAACTAAAAAGTAAAAAATAAATTATAAATAAAAAAACTTTTTTAAAAACAAGCTTTCAATTAAATGGGCTAAAAAGAAGGAAATAAACTTTTCCTTTATAACTTTTACTATCAATTTATAACGGCATTACACAATTTATATGACATAAAAGCTTGTCGCGAGATTTAACTTTGTAAATACACAGCTAAATAACTTCATTAATTAAGTAAGTTAAATAACTTCATCTATTGATTTTAATATTTTCAAAATCTCGCGACAAGCTTTTATGTCATATAAATTGTGTAATGCCGTTATAAATTGATAGTAAAAGTTATAAAGGAAAAGTTTATTTCCTTCTTTTTAGCCCATTTAATTGAAAGCTTGTTTTTAAAAAAGTTTTTTTATTTATAATTTTTACACCACGTCAGATTTTATCTTAGAAATATTTTTTATAATTATGTACAACACAGGTCACGACAGATCATAAGTACGCATTACCTGCCAGCGCACAGCAAGGTGTGGCAGCAAAACAAATACTCAGTCGCCCAGATGGCCCGGTGACCATATATTTGTGTGGATAACCAGGTAACATAAAAAGCTTATAACTTTATTATTTTTAGGATACAGTTATGAAATTTTGTACATAGATTCTTTACATAAAAATAGTAGACATGGTGTTTCGGGTTTCGCATATACTAAAACTAATGTTGTATAACACATAATTATATCTTAATGATTTTTTTTCATTTGCATTGGGCAAGTTCAACTCTGGTTTGCGTTTGCCTGTTCGCTGAATGTTCGATTAATCGTTATATTTATGTATTTCACAACTAATCTGTGAACATTGATGTGGGCTAGCAGTATTATTGTATGTTTTGTGCACAACCTCTTACCAATGTTTTATATTGTAGCTGTTAGTAGTTCCTTGTTATGAAAATAACAAAATAACTGAGACTCAGGCCTCTTCTCTACTCCTTCTGCGAAGTAGTAATACTAGCAAAGGCACGTGCACACATGAGACAACGACCCTCACGCCCTAGCCGTCGCCGTAGGCGCGGGCTTGCGGACGCCGAGCAATGGGTAGCTCGCCGTCTGACCATCCGGTAACCTTCCAGACAGCGCCCAAGACGTCGATGGCGTGAATTGTTTCACGCGCACCTCAAGGAGTTGTCAGCAAACAGCAGGGTCGAAGCCTACTGGGGTTATGGTCGGTTTCTGAAAGGAAGGTTCGGCCCCGGTATGAAAGGCGACGAAGGAACAGGTGTAGGTTTTAGTCAATAAGAGTCTGACACTATCTCCCGCCCCGCCTAAGGGTGCGTAGACGTCATTGGATGATTTTACCACCTAAAAAAAGGCCTTCTCTCTAGGAGAGGAAATGGGCCCTAATCCACCTCGCGGGCTCAGTGCGCATTGGTGGATGTCACATACATTCGAATTTTTGATTTTAGAAAATGCCTGTTTCCTTACCGTTTTGAGAGCAGTGGTGATGAAATAAATTACACAAAGTAATGCTAAGAAAATTGCTTTGTGTAATTTATTTCAATAGGGGTTTGAAGCCGTGACCTGCTCTTATAAAAATATAAAATGTAAAAGAAATAAAACCTTCTCCAAAACTCTATTAATGGGTAAACAAAATGGTCCTCGATCCTTTGTCGGGTACAATTTTGCCAGTGCACGTCAAAGTGTTGTAGCCGTATAATTTGCACGGTGCTTAATAGTTTTCTTGGCGTAATCGATGGGTGTTATGGGGTAATGACGCCATGCGATATGCTTATCGTAATGAACACTTCCCCGAAGTAATTTTTAGTTGTACTTGGTTCAGAAAAGAAAAATGAAAATGCAGTGTTATTGCATGTTGTGCGGTTGTGTTTTGTTTTAGATTGATTTTTAAATTCCGTAATTTGGAAAGTTGAATTTTTATTCAAATGGCAGATTGGCATGTTTAATTTCTTGGTTTCAAGTGTGTCAGTGCTATTGGAATTTGAAGGCGCTCTTTTTTTTGTTAGGTAAATATGATCATCATTTGATTTGGCCTCATTGTTTGACTGTGTATGTCTGATTTCATGTGTCAATTGTATTATTTCATTCGTGTTATTTATATCTAATTTAAATGTATGCATGTGATATATGTTTTTGTGATTTTAATATCTATTTATTGTTGAATGTTTATATTTATTTTTTGACTTGATTGATTTTAATTTTAATTTTATGTAATTATGGACTATGTCTGAAATAAATGAATATTATTATTTGACAGTCATTACAAACGAAATGTTAGAAAGTCTGTCCATCAGTCTATCCAAGGAGAATTACTTTTTCCAGTAACTGGGTTGTGGACATTTGAAATACAGTCAATCCATATAAACCACGGGTCTTCAGCCGCATCTGGTTATGATGGAAGCTGACTCCACGCTAGTTGGGAAAAAGCTAAGGAGATGATGAGTGGAAAATCATCAAATTACCTTCCGATCAAAGTGAAGCAAGAGAATTTCAGAAATTTACAGAAAAAAGTGGATTTTTTTTCTGTAAAATCACTAATTACCATTAAAAAAAAGTTGTACTAAAATAACGAATTCGGCTACAATAAAACGCAGCCCTCCGAGGACCTACACTTCGTTTAAGACCCGAAAATTTGTTACTACGCATTGAAAGTCATAGTTCAACTTACGTGCCGCAAATAATAACCAACTTTAAACCCCCAGCTTCTCCGTTGATTGAATACTAGGCTTCATCTTGGTTGAGCATCGTAGGTATATTGATAACATTTGAGATTCGTAAAGGTCCCACATAAGCTACGTGGAGGCAATGTTTGTCGAGCCTATTGGTACAGTGGCTAAGTGCTTGACTTTGTGTTGCCCTAGTTTGGATCCCGGGCACAAAACAAATATTTATATTTTGGCCTACAGACAAGGTTCCGAGTTTGAGTGTTTTGTGCAACGTGCAGGTCAGATTTTGTCAATATCCAGAAACCTTAATATTGGGAAACACTATTGAACCTCACAATTCATACGCGAACTAACAAAAAAAAGAAAGACTTTTAATTAAAAACCTATAATAAATTCGAGAACTTTGAAAGAAGTAGATAACTGATTTATGGACCCATAAATAAGCATAAAAGTTATGGGAATATATTCATTATGTGTATTGCTAAGGTGTGGAATTCCCTACCGGAGTCTGTGTTTCCTTATAGCTACAACCAAGGGATCAATAATTCAAGAGTGAATAGGTTACTTCTAGTTAAGCGCGTCCATCGTCGGCCACATCGTTGCTTTCCATCAGGTGAGATTGTGGTCAAGTGCAAAAGAAAATTACTTTTTTTTTAAACTGGAATTAATTTACGCATGAACGAAATTAATTTCTTCAAGTAAACGTCAGCTGAGCGAGGCCAATGAACTGTAGGTAGTTAGTACGCAACAACCGACAACTACCTACAAGGTCATTGACTCGTTAGCTAAAGAAATTAATTTCATACATGCGTATATTAACTCGAGTTTCATGTACTCAATCGACCCTGCGTGGGATTAAAACGACCAAAATTTAACGGTGTATAATTTTTTTAATTTTAAGTTTTTGGTTACACTGCATAAAAAAACCGCTACTTAACAATTTTTTTTATGTTATAAATCAAAAAAAAAATTACGTACGTTAGGGTTCATTCCAATGTTCATTATTTGTTTTTATAGCGGCTATAAAAAAAATCATTCTGAGAAAAATCAACTGACTACTTATTACGATTCATGAGACTCATCCCGCTCACAGAGAAAGAAACATCAGAAGGTCCCGCTGGTTATCCTTTGGAGACTGAAGTCTAAAAAAACAGCCAAGTGCGAGTCGAACACACGCATGAAGGGTTCCGTATCACCAATAGCAAAAAATTACCAAACAATCTCGTTTGTTGGGTGGGAGCCTCACTTAAATACACCGTTACATTTTAGTCGTTTTAATCCCGTGGAGGGTCGATTCGGTACAGGAAACCCTATCGATTTGTAAAGAAAAAATTAAAAAATAAAGTACTTTTTTTTCTAAAACTCGAATTAATATACACATGTACGAAATTAATTTCTTTAAGTAAACGTGTCAATGACCTTTTAGGGAGTTGTCGATCGTTGCGTACTAAATACTTTCAGTTAATTGGCCTCGATCAGCTGACGTTTACTTAAAGAAATTAATTTCATGCATGCGTAAATTAATTCGAGTTTAAAAAATGTACTTTATTTTTCTATTTTATCTTTAGAAATCGATAGTGTTTCATGTGCCGGATCGACTCTCCACGGGATTAAAACGACCAAAATTTAACGGTGTATTTACTTTATTCTGTTTTTAACATTTGTTGTTCTAGCCGTAACAGAAATACTTCATTTGAGAAATTTTCAACTATCTAGACAGTTGAAAATTTCTCATCATCACGGCACATGAAACAGCCTTGTGACAGACGGACAGACAGCAGAGTTCTAGTAATTGGGTCCATTTTACTCTAAAAAACTGTCCAGCAAAAATATTCAAATATTGGCATACACTGGACTGTAAATTCTTTAAAATGTTTCTATTCAGCTATCAACATATTTAGATTCATGTCAATTCTATGCGTACATAATATCGATGTAGTTCCAGTTGAATAAATTTACGCTCGCTGCAGTGATGTGGGCTGACTGACGGCCCAGAAAATGGATTTTCGAGTCCACTGTATTATGGAGAAGCTTTGAAATTAAATCCCACTATGGAGCGATTTTTTGTACAAAAAAAAGAGGAATTTTAACAGTAGCGTTTTCCAGGAAATTGTGGTGTGTGAAAATTGCTGGCGTATAATTTCACTTTGTGAATTACTTCATTCATTTTTCAATGCTTTCTTCGTAAATTATGTTTTTATATTTGGGGGATTGTTTTGTGGAAGTAGACTATAGCTATATAGTCGACGAATTCTATCAAATATCTTTATATACCTATATGAGACTTAGTTATGTAGGTTAATATTGTGCACTGGATCCTACCCTCGAATCGCGGGCTTGCGGACGGCGAGCAATGGGCAGCTCACTGTCTGTCCATCCGGTATCAACCCGGACCAAGCCTAAGTCGTCGACGGCATGCACTGTTCCCGCGCGCCTCAAGGAGTTGTCAGCAAACTGTAGGGACCCAGCAGGGCCGAAGCCTACTCTGGGGCCTTGAGATAGTGTGAAAATGTATATCCGGGCCCTGGAACCAAGGCAAAGAAGGAACAAGGTAGGTTTTTAGTCAGTAAGAGTCTGATACTATTTCCCGCTCCGCCCAAGGGCGGGAGATGTCAGTGGATGATTTTACCTACCATATAAAAAGAACCTAAGATTTTGCTGGGAGAAAACTGATTGTTGAGTTAAGCTCTCCTTTGTACATGAACTGTCTGTATCTCTATAAATGTTATGTTATATTTTTGTGTACAACCAAGAATTAATAAAATGAGGCTACAAAAGGCGGCTACATGTTATTTTGTAGTTTTATTTGATAGAATTGAGTATGGTACCATGGTCATGGCTTTTATTAAAGGTGGGAAGTAATCTTATTACTTCTCCTGCTCTAGGGCGGAGTGGGAGAGTGAGTCAGATTTTTACTGACTAAAACCACACCTACTTTCTTTTATTGCCTTTTGCTTTTCAGGACCACAGGTTTTCCTTTCAGAAGTCAACCCATGGCCCCAGTAGGTTTCGGCCCTGCTGGGCCCCAACGGTTTTGCTGACATCTCTTTAAACGGTGATGGTTAGAAACCTGAATAGGACTTGGGTACAATCACATTAATAAATATAGAAGCTTTGAAGCAGTGGTGGCCGAATGGTAAAAAAGCATTACTTTGTGTAATTTATTTTATCGCCACTGCTCTCAAAACGGTGAAGGAAAACATCGTGAGGAAACCGACATGTCCTAGAACCAAAAATTCGAAGACATTTGACTTACATTAACCTGCACTGGGCCTGCGTGGTGGATTCCGGCCCATTCCCTCTCCTAGAGAGGAGGCCTGAGTCCCAGCAGTGGGGACATTATAAGGCTGATGCTAAGCAATGCTAATAAATATAGAAAGTGAAATTTTCTGATGTTTGTTTGCTTATTACTTCTTAACGCTCAAACTCAAACTCAAAATCGTCTATTTGACATAGACCTACATGGGCACTTACAAAACGTCAGAAGCTAGCGCATGGTTCCAAATTGGTCGTTTCCTATGGAGAAAAACCGGCAAGAAACTCCATGGCTCCAACACCTGAACAGATTTGAAGGTTTGGCATACGTATAGACTGGGATATACCATATCCTGGAATTAGCACATAACATAATATATCTCTCCCTTTTTATGCAGGAAATATGCTCAAGAGAAACCGCTTCCAGTAGCCAGTTTGTTCATAAAAATTTCGTAGACTTTTCGTCAAGCCCCATTCGTTTATAAGTGGATAAGTAGTAGCAGATCGAATTAACTCTGATTAATATTAAAATTCTTTGTTAATTGTACAAGGGTTCTTAAACTTTACCGAACCTTAATTTAATTAAATATTGGCTCTTATATTACTCTCTGAAAATAGATGAAGAATTGTACAAAGCGAGGTAATATTTTAAAACTAATATAATTTTAATTTTATCATTGACGTCTAAGAAAATTTAAAATACGCTGGCTTAGTGAAATACGTGATAAGGAAAATGCAAAAAATTATTCAATTTAGCAAAAAAACTTCATGTATATTCTCTTTTGTTTTCATCACCGCTGCTCTCAAAACGGCGAAGGAAAACATCGTGAGGAAACCGGTATCTACTACAATTAAAAATTTGAAAAAATGTGATATCCTCAAAACCGCACTTGGCTTGCATGGTTGATTACATTTTATTCTCTCTCAAAGAAGCCTGAGTAACACTGGGGGCAATATTTTGTAGATAACAGTTGAGTCATTGAAAATTGTCATTTTTTCTTCACATGAAACCGTGGAGTGGAGTGGAGTGGAATATAATAATATATTCCACTACTAATCTTGGTGAATATATATATAAACGAATACTCCTATGTTACAATTATGCTTAATCAAGTATCATGAACTTTCCATCTTTTATCATTAAAAAAAATAGTGAGAAAAACCTATCATCTTGACAAACTTGTTGTACTGTTGATCCCAGGTTGTCATTTCTAGATCTTCGACTACTACACTGTCGATGATTTTACGGATAGTCAAAAGGCAGGAAATATGACACCAATCTTGCAAAGGTGACGGAGGTTTGTCTAAAAGTTGTAGAATATTGTTATTGTTATCTCAAAACCTGCTGTACCAAAAATACTCTTTTATCAATAATATACTACTTTATCACTGAATGACATTGGCTTTATAATATTATAGGTACCTATGAAATTGCCTTTTTTTAAACGGGTTTCTTTGAAGTATCATATCTTTGGATTTACTTGGCATTATAAGTTCAAATAAACTTTATACTTAAGGTGCGTTATTTTTTTTTTTTTCAAAATTACCTTTTTATTGGTCTCATTGTGTTTTATATTTTCTGTAACATCGCAGTATATTAACCATTTTGTATAAAATTTATATATTTAATACTTTTAGGCGGACAAAGCCGCTGGAAAAAGCTAGTCAAACAATAAACGTAAATCAGCACCTTAAATCAATATTTAATAACATACAACGCTATAAATCCTCCGAATCAAAACAAGGAGTCCATTTAACCCTCCAGTGTCGTGACTTGGTAACAATTTGTGCTATTGCTTGGGGTCTCTTGGACCCCACTTGTAAACTTGCACGATTTGTCCGGGCATTAACCGAATTTAATACTCCTTCATGTAGACCCAACGTGTGACTTGCTATTTTGTTACTGTGACCATGAAAATAGCTGCCAGTTGATGATTTATTACTATTTTCTTTATGTTTTCATGAAATGGAAGATGGATAGGTTGTGTGTATATTAATATAATATTTAGGAAGGAAGTAAACGCTCCTATAAAGGAATGTAATAGAATACAATGAATGTTTGAAAGAAACATTTTAATTTTTGTTATAGTAAAATGTTGGGCGATAGCCCGCTTCAGAATTTTTACTGATTAAAACCTACCCGTATTCATACTATTTTGAATAGTCCCACAGTCTTAGCAGGATCTGTTGGACCATTTAGTTTTGATGACATTTTGACTTTGAGGCACGCGTGAAAGATTATACGCCGTCGACTCGAGTTTGGCCCTAACCGAAAGATCGGATGGTGAGCTTGCCGTTGCATGTCGTTTGCAAGCTCGCGCCTCGGTGGCAGGGAATTGCCCAGCGATTCCCCAAGACATCTGCTGTGGCAACGAGCTGCTAGAACTTGAGGTTGTCCTGTCTCTCACGGTTTCAGCCACCTCTTACTGCTTCGCAAAAGGAGGTAACTGCTTCCCATACCATCTCTTCTCGCACTATGGCCTGAAGCAGGGCCAAACACGATACGTCGTCATCATCACGCCGTGCAACAGCTTCTGTGTGAAATTACCATTTCACAGCTTTGTAAACCATAGCCTTTACGATAGTTCGCGATTAAAGCTGTCCTGATACCAAATATTCAAATCCTTTTAGTTGTGTGACGACAAAGATATCATCATCTGCATGACCTTGTCCCATTGTCACCCGTCACTCTATCACTAACACCCCCTAATCTTTCATATCACTTCTCACTCATTCCATCCATCTTTTCTCTAGCATTCCTCTCCTGTATACTTATATTACAACTCTTTTAGTAACATGCGTTTCGTCCCTCCTCTTCACATTCCACTTACTTACACATAGAAAATTTTGCTTGTGTGGTAGATTAGCAGTTCTTTACGCTACCTAACATAAAATGCCCCATGGATTTTTGTATTTTTGCGGCGCAATGCTGCATTAGCACAGGATGAAATTTCTACATCAGTATTAGTTTTGTGGTCCCCCTAACCAATATGTGTGTAACTCGTTAACATGTGCAGAAGGCTAATCTCAGGTTCTTCAAGCCCTGACCTTTTGATTTAATAACTTTACGACTGACCAAACTTTGAATTACATTAATTAAATGTTTCCTTTATTAGTTTGAGGTGCCTTGAGGGTGAATTGGGGCCCTAACTTTCAAGTAACCGATTTCTGGCTGGCTTGAGGATTTAGTCGTACTTGAAGTTTGTTTAAACTTTTAAAATAAGAATATTGTTTATGTTTCGTGTTTGCTTTTATGTATCGAGCAGTTTTTTAAGTTTATTTGTTTGTTTAATGGGGTGTGGATTATGATGTGCTTACATGATTTCTCTTTTAAATTATTTTGAAACTATTCAGTGTTCTGGAGTTTCACAATAAATACATCTGGCCTTAAAATGTCTTGAATGTTGTATTTTGTTATTTTGGACAAAAGATTTTTAGATTATATATTTACGCGAATAGTTTGCATCAATATTATGTAATGAAGGAAGTTCAATTCAACATAAACTATTATTGATAAATGATATTTATTTTGCAAATAGGTTCTTAGAAACACTTTTACACGTAATTTTTTTTTTTTCGTCATTTTTAACTAGATGAGGCCGGAGGATTGAACAATATTACTACAAAGATACTATATAAGTATACAATACATTTTCACTATCATCGTTTCATGTATTGTAATCGAACTTCGCCTTTACCTCTGTGTAACTAGAAAGAAAAGAAAAAGAAAGAAAAACAGTTTATTTACACGGAGTGACGCAACTAAAAACTAGACAAACATATTCATTTTAAAGGAAAGATATGCGTCACATCCGTGCAAAACGGCCGAACGCTCAGCATAAAGCTGTGCCCTCATGCACAATGCGATGAGCACACAGCGCTGGTTTTCGGTGTTGGCTGGAAACTGCGAAACTTCTGCAAGACATCGTACCTATGTAACCACTTCCTCAAGTTTTTATTCACGGGTTGTAAAGGGATGTCCAAATCAAAAAACTGCAATGCAATTGCATTGTATCAGCCTTATAATGTTTCCATTGCTGGGACTCAGGCCTCCTCTCTAGGAGAGGGAATAGGCCATAAACCACCACGCGGACCCAGTGCGGATTGGTGGATGTCACATATCTTCGAATTTTTGGTTCTAGGACATACCGGTTTCCTCACGATGTTTTCCTTCACCGTTTATAGAGCAGTGGTGATGAAATAAATTACACAAAGTAATGCGCCTGGATTTGAAACCACGACCTATACTCGGGGTCGTTACCACTCGGCCACGACTGCTCTCCCTTCCAATCGAAAAATAGGTTTGAATTAAACGAAGGCACTTAGTGTGTGAGTGAGATGTTACTCGAACCCACAGGAGCGATCAAGGATGAAGGCATCAATACCAACTAAGATATGTCGTCATGAATTGATGCTACTAGGGTTGTTATGGAGCTTTGACTACGCTATGCAGAACTTTCGCCAGAAACCTATACTTACAAGTTTTCATCGGACTTTTAAAAAAAGGTTTTATGTTTGTTTTATCTTATTTTTGTAGTTTGGTTACCACACACTCAGTCTATGAAGGACCAAGAAAAGGACTAATGCACTGTTGATGCTAGGGTTAATATCATGCCACGGGAATTGAAAGTTTGAAAGAGCAAGTGTTGTCCTGTAACGCAAAAGGCAACTGAAGGACAAATGTGGGTTTTTAAAAGTCTTACACAACCTATTATGGAGTGAGAGAAGACATTAGATTTTCTCCCACAAAAAAAGGAAAAATAGGCCATTAGATCCCTAGTAGGTTGTAATTGAAATAAACATACCTCTTCAGAAAAGTAGAACTCTCTGAAGAAGTTGTAGTACATTTGCATCTACCACTGCTAATAATTATTATAGGACGTTTAATTAAAGAAATCGTCGCCAAATAAGCAAAAATCCTATGGTAGAGATTTAACTCTGATATTTTCGAATATTTTAATGATATAAACTAGTGCTTGACTGCGATCCTACCGAATGATAAACTAGTGATGCAATCGATGATGATGAATTGCATTTGTTTATTAAGAGCCTATTCACTGTAACCTTGAAGAAATCTTAATTTTGATCGAATAGGAAGATCGCAGCAGGCAACTTTTTCCAATTCTCTGAAATATAGCACAGGTGACGAAGTTATTAAACAGTTATTAGTGAACGATACTTAAACACGTGATTGTAGTCATGATAACAAACAACTTTTACTATGGGACCAAACCTGAAATCGTGAAAAATACAGCCAAGTTCAGTACATTTATGTTCGCCTAACTGGTCAAAATGTACTGAGCTTGCTATTTGTTGTCATGAATACAATCACGTGTTTAAGTATCGTTCACTAATTACCAGTCACCCTCTATAGTTTACTATTTCAACTCTTTGATTGCAATGTCGACTGTTTTCGACATTTTTTTTGTTCACCTCGTCTTTTGCAAAGGTCAAGTTATACACCTCCGCATCCGCATAATAGAAGATAAGTTTTGGTACATAACTAGTTGCTACAACCGGAAACATGTACCAAGATTGTGTTGCCACAGGTAGGCACGTGTATCGATAGTGTATCGGGTTTACAG
Organism: Leucania comma; assembly: GCA_958295575.1. NCBI lineage: Eukaryota > Metazoa > Arthropoda > Insecta > Lepidoptera > Noctuidae > Leucania > Leucania comma. The sequence goes on from OY282475.1 coordinate 5,484,093, forward strand.
ATGGCAATAATGCACAATTAGAGACCATTCCACAAGCCTACCAAATACTAACAGTATCAGGTAACCAATTATTTTTGTTGATTTGATTTTCGTGACATTTCCTTGAAGAATTTGAAATAAAAATAAATCATTGTATCTGAACTCCGTACTCCATTTTTTTTTTAATTCAAATCAAATTTTGCAATTCAAGCAAGTGTGCGTCGAACTAAGGGTTCAGTACATCGACTTACATTCTAAGTGATAGACAAGCTAGTTCATAGAAACTATTTGTCACAATACTGAAACGTTAAAACAAAAGTTCGCTGCAGCGCTAAATTGTCATTATGACGTCTAACAAAACTTTTAAGGTTACAGCGCTTAAATACTGCAAAACTGCACTAATGTCATCAAGTCAAGATGTTTGACATACAGTACACGTAAGTCAAGGAAAGTTATTGTACGGCATGCCTAATCTAGTGCGTAGTACATATATATCGATGGTTCAGTACAAAGCTACCTATGTAAAAAGTTCAATTTCTGAAACGAGAAGATTTTTCCGAATCACAAAAAAGTTTTTTTTGTCACGTAATTACAAAACAGTTTTCCGATATTACACCTTGCCTCATGCCTAATATCTTTGAGAGGTCAAAATATACGTTTTTTTTGGGAAATAAACGGCCTTATCATTTGTTTTCATGAACTTAGAAGTTTGATTTTTTCATAGCTTTAAGGGACCGCAGGCCTGTGTACATGGTTTAAATTTCAACTCGATACCAAGATAAAGAATCCCAACAGACAGACAGAAGGACAACAAAGTGATCCTACAAGGGTTTTTTTGTGGTGGGGAAAATCATCCAATGACATCTCCCGCCCTTCGGCGGTACGGGAGATAGTGTCAGACTTTTACTGACTAAAAAATCCACCCCGTTTCTTCATTGCCTTTCATACTAGAGCCAAGCCTTCCTTTCAGAAACAGACCCTTGGCCCCGGGCTCCGGTTTTTCCTTTTGAGGTACGGAGCTCTAAAAATAAGTTAAAAATTTTCCTCAATGTCCACGTCAGATTTCTATGCGAAATATCGTGAACTCAAATTAATCAAAATTAATATTGGGGAACAGAATAAAACACGATATTTTTTTAACAAATTGAATTAGGCGTACGTAAACAATTATCTTCTACTACAGCGCCTATAATATCCTAAACAAACAAAAACTACGAATAACATTGAATATTTTCATACATTACCCTCATACGTCTGATCCAATCACCTTTGTATAATATGATGGCTCAGCCGATGTATGAAGTAGCTTTTAGACAGAAAAACATGAATTTCATATAGATTATCTAGGTCCTTGAAAAAAAAAAAAATATTCGCAATTCAAATATTGCATATTGCAGTGGTGGTCGAGTGGTAACGGCCTAGAATTACGAGCTGTAGATCGGGGGTTCGAACCCAGCCAGGCGCATTACTTTTTGTAAGTTATTTAATCACCACTGCTCTCAAAACGGTGAAGGATAAAAACGAGAGGAAACCGGCATGTCCTAGAACTAAAAATTCGAAGACATGTGACATTCACCAATACGCACCGGGCCCTCGTGGTTGATTACGGCCCATTCCCTTCCTAGAGAGGAAGCCTGAGTCCCAGGAGTGGGAACATTATAAGGCTGATGCCATGCTATTTGCAATATAATGTATCTGTGAAAAGTTAAGAGAATATAAAGAAAAGATAATTAATAATATAATTATAATAATATATTAATATAATTATTATAATAATATACATTTACATAAATATTTTTTGGTTTTGAATTCCATTTTACCGTTGGCCTATGTTATTTGAGGTCGGCACAACACGCTTTTTTTCTATCAACCGTCTCGTTAGCTCTGATTCCCTTTTCTATCACATCACTCCTTACACAATCCATCAATTTTTCATCATCCAGTGACTTCTCTTCCTCGGAGCGGAAACACGTATCAGACGTTTTCTGAATAAAACCCACTACTATATTTCTTCTTTGCCTTGCGTTTTAGAACCCCAGATTTTCCTTTCGATAGCGAACTCATGGCTCCAGTGTGGGGGCGATCGGCGGCGGCGATCTTTCGCGCTGGGGTTTGGTTCAGGCCATACTCCGGAGCGAGGAGGAATGGCAGGCGGTCGCCTCCTTCTGCGAAGCAGTAATGCTAGCAAAGGAGGAAGCTGACCGCATCAGGCAACGGCGTACACGCCGCCGCCGCCGCCGGGATTCCAATCCTGATTTCTGGCCACCGTAAGCGCGAGCTCGCGGACGGCCGGCAATGGGTAGCTCGCTGTCCGTCCGTCCGGTAACAGACCGGTCCGAGCTAAAATCGTTTACGGCGCGTACTGTTCCCGCGCGCCTTAAGGAGTTGTCAGCAAACTGTATGGGCCCACCAGGGCCGAAGCCTACTGGGGCCAAAGGTTATGTGAAAATGTAACCTGGGACCCTTGGACGAAGGCAATGAAAGGAACAGGGTAGGTTTTTACTCAGTAAGAGTCTGACACTATATCCCGCCCCACCCAAGGCTGGGATATGTCATTTGATGATTTTACCTACCATTTTGGCCCTGCTGGGCCCCTACGGTTTTACTGACATGCGCGTGGAACACTACGCACCGCCCATGATTCGGGCTCGGCCTGGACGGTTATCGGACGGCCGGACAGTGAGCTATCCATTCATGTTCGTCTTCCGCAAGCTTTTGGAAGTCGGGGTCGGGATCCCGGTGGCTGGAGCTTGAAGAAATCAGTTCCCTCACGCGTTTGGCTGCCGCCTTCGCTAGCATTATTGCTTCGCAGAAGGAGGCAATCGCCTGGCGATTCTTGTCACTCAAGACCGCTCTCTTTTTTATAGTGTGACACACACTCTAATTTGGTATGACGGACCAAACTTACGCTAAGTGTGAGTTAGCACTGTAGCTTATTTTCATTATACACCGTTAAATTTTGGTCGTTTTAATCCCGCGGTCGATTAGGTACATGAAATACTATCGATTTGTAAAGAGATAAATTACAAATAAAAAAACTTTTTTAAAAACAAGCTTTCAATTAAATGGGCTAAAAAGAAGAAAATAAACTTTTCCTTTAAAACTTTTACTATCACTTTATAACGGCATTACACAATTTATATGATACAAAAGCTTGTCGCGAGATTTTGAAAATATTAAAATGAATAGATGAATTAGTTATTTAACTTATTTAATTAATGAAGTTATTTAACTGTGTATGTACACAGTTAAATCTCGCGACAAGCTTTTATATCATATAAATTGTGTAATGCCGTTATAAAGTGATAGTAAAAGTTTTAAAGGAAAAGTTTATTTTCTTCTTTTTAGCCCATTTAATTGAAAGCTTGTTTTTAAAAAAGTTTTTTTATTTGTAATTTATTTTTTACTTTTTAGTTATACCTTATTTAAATCACATTTGTATTCTCAGCAAATCCTCACATTTGCTACCCATATCATAGGAAAGCATAAGAAACTTAGTCTGCTATCTTTAGAAGTCTGCCAGGTTTTTTTTTATGTTGGGTAAAATCATCCAATGACATCCCCCGCCCTTCGGCTTGGTTCGGGCCTCCTCCTTGGCTAGCATTACTGCTTCGCAGAAGGAGGCGACCACGTGAGAAGTCTACCAGGTTGGATTTATGAAACCAAAATGATGGTGGTGGCTCGTAAGACTAACAATCAACCTAACTTACATGAAATAGCCAATTGCGAAGTTGTCCAGAGTTTATCTACCTGGGATCCACAATCACAAATCCTAGGAAATGCTGAGAAGATTCAAGCACCGTAAAACGATTGACGCTCTTGAAATGTGACGCTAAAGGCTTTTACTGTGGATAAAACAGACTACTCAACGCAATAACGGTTCCATTCCTAAAGAGCTTTGCATCAAAACAAAAACTTTCGTCGATTGTGCGACAGCGAATTTTTAAGCTGTTTGGATATATCATACGCAATGAAAGCTCTTTGGAACGTTTAGTGGTACAGGAAAGAGTAGATGGCCTACGTTCTCGCGGCCAATCGCCTACCAGATGGACAGACCTCACTAAATCATCTTCAGAGTGTTCCCTTATTGAATGTACACGAAATGCCATGAATAGAGAGGGATAGAGAAGTCTCGCAAAAGCCGCAACCAACCTACTAGAAGACCACTACCACTCCACCAAGAGTATGACTGAGAAAAAGGAGAATATTGGATTTAGAGTTTTGTCACTTTATTTTTCAAGTTACTCTCTGCAAGCCCTTTCAATTGGTATTTTGTAGGAGTGTATTAAAACTAACTAGCTATTTACTTATGTAAATTTGTACGGAACCCTCCGTGCGCGAGTCCAAGTCGCTTATGACCGGTTAGAACTTATTTTATTCGATCCGAATCTCAATAGGATTGTGTCGTTTTATTGCGGAACTCCTATGGCCACCTTCCAGCTCCATCATCAGATCCCGACTGCCATATTGATCAAAGTACTCGTCATTACAAATCTAACGAGACCAAACACAAGAGGGCTATGTCGTTTAATTGCGGAGTTCTTGTAGCCACCTTCCAGCTCCATCATCAGACCCTGGTTACCATATAGGATCCAAGTACTCATCAATACAAATCAAAAGAGCCCGAACTCTATGGGATTGTGTCGATTTCTTACGAAGTTCCTATGGTTTTTTTTTATAGTAGGTAAAATCATCCAATGACAAATCCCGTCCTTGGGTGGGCCCTGCTGGGCCCCTACAGTTTGCTGACAACTCCTTGAGGCGCGTGGGAACAGTGCACGCCGTAAACGACTTGCGCCGTTACCGGACGGATGGACAGCGAGCTACCCATTGCTCGCCGTCCGCGAGCCCGCGCCTACTGTGGCCGGAAATCGGGATCGGTATCCAGGTGGTGGCGGCGGGGTGCGCCGTTGCCTAATGTGGTCGACCTCCTCGTTTGCTAGCATTACTGCTTCGCAGAAGGAGGCGACCACCTGACACTCCTCCTCGCTCCGGAGCATGGCCTGAACCAAGCCCCGGCGCGAGAGATCGCCGCCACCAATCGCCCCCACAAGTACACGACGATGCTCTTCCCAAGCGGTGCACACCTCGACTGTGTGGTCCACCGTGTCATCCGGGCGCTCCGCATAGTGGCGACACCCGGGCGTCGTCTCCGCACGAATCTTGTATAGGTACTTCGCGAACTTGCCGTGTTCGGTTAGTAACTTAAGTTCCTATGGTAACCTTCCAGCTCCATCATCAGAACCTGGTTACCATATAGGATCCAAGCACTCGTCATTACAAATCAAACGAACTCAAATTCGATGGGGTTGTGTCGTTTAACTGCGGAGTTCCAATGACCACGATCCAACTCCATCATCATACCCTGGTTACAATATAAGATTCAAGTACTCGTCATTAAAAATCAAAAAGAGCCTAAAGTCGATGGGGTTATATCGTTTAATTGCGGAGTTCTTATGGCAACCTTCCAGCTCCATCATCAGACCCTGGTTACCATATAAGATCCAAGTACTCATCAATAAAAATCAAATGAGACCAAACTCGATGGGATCGTGTCGATTTCTTACGGAGTTCCTATGGTAACCTTCCAGCTCCATCATCAAAATCGGGTTACCATATAGTATCCATGCACTCGTCAATACAAATCAAACGAGCCCAAATTCGATGGGGTTGTGTTGTTAACTGCGGAGTTCCTATGACCACCTTCAAACTCCATCATCAGACCCTGGTTACCATACATGATCAAAGTACTCGTCATTACAAATCAAATATGCCTAAAGTCGATGGGGTTATATCTTTTTTTAATTGCGTAGTTCCTATGGCAACCTTCCCGCTCCATCATCAGACCCTGGTTACCATATAGGATCCAAGTACTCGTCAATACGAATCAAAGGAGCCCAAATTCGATGGGGCTGTATCGTTTAACTGCGGAGTTCCTATGATCACCTTCCGACTCCATCATCAGACCCTGGCTACCATACATGATCAAACTACTCATCAATACTAATCAAACGAGTTCAAACTCGATGGGGTCATATCGTTTAACTGCGGAGTTCCTATGAACACCTTCCAGCTCCATCATCAGACCCTGGTTACCATATAGGATCCAAGTACTCGTCAATACGAATCAAAGGAGCCCAAATTCGATGGGGTTGTATCGTTTAACTGCGGAGTTCCTATGATCACCTTCCGACTCCATCATCAGACCCTGGCTACCATACATGATCAAACTACTCGTCAATACTAATCAAACGAGTTCAAACTCGATGGGGTCTTATCGTTTAACTGCGGAGTTCCTATGAACACCTTCCGGCTCCATCATCAGACCCTGGCTACCATATAGGATGAAAGTACTCGTCAATACAAACTAAACGAGCCCAAATTCGATGGGTTTTGTCGTTTAAGTGCGGAGTTCCTGTGACCACCTTCCACCTCCATCATCAGACCTTGGTTACCATATAGGATGAAAGTACTCGTCAATACGAATCAAACGAGCCCAAATTCGATGGAGTTGTATCGTTTTACTGCGGAGTTCCTATGACCACCTTCCGGCTCCATCATCAGACCCTGGCTATCATACAGAATCAAAGTATTCGTCAATACTAATCGAGCGAGCCCAAACTCGATGGGGTTGTATTGTTTTATTGCTAAGTTCCTATGGCTACCTTCCAGCTCCATCATCAGTTCAGCTCCATGTTATCATAATGTTGCATTGTCACCCGATTTACACATGCATGTAAAATTTCAGCTCAATCGGTTGAAGATATCTGCTTCAAAATTGATTTGCAAGATTTGAGCCGAACATACATAGTTACATACAGTGCAAGCTAATAGAAAGCTTGTAAAAATTAAGCAATAAAGAACTTTTTTTTTCAACTCGAATTAATTTACGCATGTCCGAAATTAATTTCTTTAAGAAAACGTCAGCTGAGCGAGGCCAACAAACTGTAGGTAGTTATTACGTAACGACCGACAACTACCTACAAGGTCATTGACTCGTTTACTTAAAGAAATAAATTTCGTACATGCGTATATTAATACAAGTTTTTGAAGAAAAGCACTTTATTTTTTAATTTTTTCTTTACAAATCTATAGTATTTCATGTACCGAATCGACCCTCCGCGTGATTAAATCGGCTAAAATTTAACGGTGTATATGTATATCGGTATTATTAGTCTAGTTTGTCCCTCATCTGCTGCGACCCATCTCACTATTTCAGAGTACTAATTTTATGCTACTTTGGCTTACAGTTTGGAAGTTGTGCAGTAGACATTTCCTGCCCAGTCCTATTTAAGTTGGTTTTATGAGCTAGACGAAGGACAAACTACACGGGACATTTTAGATACTATCAATTTCGAGGAGTTAGCAGAAGGATCAGAGGGTAGCCTTTGCCTAAACGTGGTACAGAATAGGCCAGCAAAGAAAGGATATCTACTTAAAACTGACATTCTTTTACCGATAGCGTTTGTCAAAATCTCAAAGTGTAAAGAGGCCCAGCCTGCTAACTGCAGGCAGGCAGGGTCGAAGCCTACTGGGGTCATGGGTTAACTTCCGAAAGGAATGCCCGGCCCCGGCACGATAGGCTACGAAGGAACGGGGTAGGTTTTTAGTCAGTAAGAGTCTGACACTACTTCCCGCTACGCCCAAGGGCGGGATTTGTCATTGGATGATTTTACCTACCATAAAAAAAAGTGTGAGGTCAATCAAAAGTACATTTATGATACTTTCTGAAAATCGCTTTTGCTTATAGCAAAAATTAGATTTTTTAACTTTTTATATTTACGTTGTTAATATAGTCTATTTAAGTTTCTTATTCTATTTATACACACTGTGTTTAAATCTTTGACCCGAAGTTTTTGCTGGAAACAAATCCTTTAGAAGTAAGCACCACCTTTGTGTTGTTCTATCTGTATTTGCTTTCTTCCATTTTTAAGTTTGTATGGAAATAAATAATTCAGTGTTTTTATAATTGAAACGTATGGAATTTATTTTATTAGTTCTACATATCTATAAACAAAAGAATGGCCACGCATATTTCCTATAAATTGTAAGTCCTACAAAATATCATACATTATATTTCTGTGAAACTGTATTTTCACATGTAATGAATTCAGTTCATTTCGTATAATACGAGAGATCGGGTGTTCCGTGTTTTGTATTAAAATAAGTTGAAAGTATTGCAATGAGGTTTACAATAATTATTTCGTTGATTTTCATCAGTTCTCTTTTGTCATCTTACATTTTATATTATTGGCATTAAACATGGGTAAAATTCACAAGTAATTAAGTGGAAAGAGAGGTTATTATATATATATAGTATATGAAACAGAATAAAACAAAACAAAGTATGATACAATTATATTAACCTTGGATGCGCGAATTTGCTTGATGTGGACTGTAGGTTTGAAAAGCGATCTAAGGTTTGTTAACAATATGCAGGTACTGCGTCTAGCGTTTATTAATGGGATAAATGTATTGGGAAGGAACACTGACCTTTAGACTTCGAAGGTTGCACGTGGCACCGGCCGGCGATCCTCGACTTCGCACATTTAAATCACTGCCAGGTCCTGTTTTGCACTACACTGCACTATTGTTGAGTTTTGAATGGTTGGATCACGAAATAGCCAATTTTCTTGTAATTTCGGGCGGGCGATGTTAGCGGTGCGGTCACATTCACAATCGATGCACACACGTCAATGTCAAATCATTTCTAGAGGTCGTGCGGGTGGAAGGGAAACGGATGGTATAGGATTGCTAGGCCAAAAAAACAAATTACAAAAAACAAAGTCGCGGATCATAGCAAATTGGCGCAACCAAACCTATAGATAATATTAGACAAAGTAGTTTATGATATGAAACGGGATCACGAGAAAATTGGGCGAGTAACTAAAAACAAACAGCCAAGTGCGAGTCGGAATCGCGCACGAAAGGTTCCGAACTGTCCTTAGCAAATCACGTTTGACGTAGGGGAGCCCCACTTAAATATTGATTTTTTAGTATTTGTCTTTATAGCGGCAACAGAAATACATCATCTGTAAAAATTTCAACTATCTAGCTATCGCGGTTATTAAAATGCAGCCTGGTGACAGACAAACAGACAGACGGACAGCGAAGTCTTCAGCGTTTTTACCCTTTGGGTACGGAACCCCAAAAATGCTCTTTTACACGTTACATAGTTTTCAATATTTGTTACCGACCTAGGTATTTGTTGGTTTTTGCTTATAAACGCTTTAAATCAACCTTATTGCATTAAGAAACCGCAAAAACGTTGCCATCAAAATAAAAATGCTAATTTTCTGCACAAACGTGTAACTATAACTCAACGCCACGACACGACAATTAGAAGCCCCTAAAAACGTAACAAAAGTCACTAGTGCACAATAATCACAATATTTCATACTAGCGTGATACGGTCAGTGCGCGTGCACTTGTCGCTGTAATCGGTTGGAACCGCCCATAACTGGTAATATCACACTTCGCTCACGAACTGAGCCCGATAATTTTGCAGGCGAACGTTCTAGAAAATATTTTTCTCATTATTTTGTTCGAAGCACTGCAGAAGTGATTGCAGGTGAACCGAAATTAGAAATGGTTTTAGATTTGTGTTTGAAATAAACAAGTAAAACGTATATTCACCACGCCTGACATCACCGCGGGCCCTAACAAAATAACAGCGCTGCGTTATTTAACGTTCTTAAATATCGCAGCATATGCTGAGTTAGGCGCCTTTTTGGCCTTGCACAGATTTTGATGTGTTTTTTTTTCTCTTACTATTTTTATTTTATTTTACTGTATGTGTGAGGTCGAATAAACGATTTTCTTTCTTTCTTTCTTTTATTTAAAAAAAAATGACACGTCATATTTTGTAGCTACTGTTTTGCTCTCTAAGAAAAAAGACAATAGTTTATCTTTTTAAGGTTCCATACCCCAAAAGGATAAACGGAACCCTTAGGTATTTTATCTAAGACCAGAAGGAATGGGGTGGGTTTTTAGTCAGTAAGAGTCTGACACTATCTCCCGCTCCACCTAAGGGTGGGAGATGTCATTGGATGATTTTACCCACAAACAAAAAAAAAACCCTTATTTATTTATATTTTTCGGTGGGAAAATCATCCAATGACCTCTGCACGCCCTTGGGTGGGGCGGAAGATACTCCTTGAGTAGACCGATGAAATTCAAAAACAAAATAAATAGAATTGAAAAATTGAAGTTAAGTAGCGTTTTTTTTTTTTAAAGTAAGTAAGTAAGTAGTGGTCAATTTTTCTGTTACTAATACACCGATAGTGACGACCTCATTGCTCCATTATAAAGCTAACTGTAAGTTTCGCGAATAAATTATGAAAAGTAATAAGCTCCTACCAGCAACTTGCAAGAAAGTAGAAAATTGTCTCAAGGGAAAACACTCTTTTTTTATTGTTTTAGCTCGTGGTTGACGACTATCTCATCTGATGAAAAGCCAAGATCCAGGTCGGACTCCAGGTATAACATGTATCCTATATCCTGTTCTTGGGCATGTCCTACCCTTGAGTCAAGTTTCATCTTTTGATCATTTTTTTTTTTTGGTAGTGAAAGTCATCCAATGACATCTCCGCGCCCTTGGGCGGGGCGGAAGATAGTGTCAGACTTTTATTGAATAAAAAAATCCTGTGCCTTTGTTGCCTTTCATACCGGGGCCGAATCTTCCTTTCAGAAACCGACCCTGGCTCCAGTAGGCTTTGGCCCTGCTGTGCCATAGTGCGCATAGTGTTCCACTCGCGCCTCAAGGAGATGTAAGCAAACCGTAGGGGCCCAGCAGGGTCGAAGCAGCTTGTGAAAGGCAATCCCGACCCTGGAATGAAAGCAAAGAAGGAACTAGGAGTGAGTGTTTTAGTCAGTAAAAGTCTGATACGCCTATCTTGCATCGCCCACGGGCAAGAGATGTCATTGGATGATTTTTCAACTAAAAAAACCTATAAATGAATTATTACTGGTATCATAACAACTCAAAGCTCTTACAAAGTGCTACAGCGCTCAAAATCCATTTACAACAACAAAAGACTAGAACTAAACAGTACTGCACGATCGACAACATAAACAAGCATTATGTTAACGATGCACCGAAGAGTTCCAACAACCAATAAACTATACTCATTTAACTTTTCGCATAACACCACTATCTCCTAGCGCATTAATGCATGCAATATCACCGTGAGCAGTGTTTGTTCCCTTGTCTATAAGATTGATGTATTGCCAACGGTATGCTCTCTCATAATTGGAGTGACTGACGGCTTCTGCCATACAATTTCATAAATCAATAGCAAGTATGGCAGGCATGTCTTCGTTGAAAGCTGTTTGTGCGATAGCATTGGCTTTGAATATGTATGTAGGCGTTTCATGTCTTTTGTAAAGTTTACTTTATGTTGTATGTTTGGTTTGGCTCTTGGGGACAAGTATTAAATGACCAATAAGGTAACAGGTATTCAAACTGAACGCTTCATTCTTTCCGCAAAACTAGACTTCATTATCAATAAAGAAAAAGAAATTTATTTGTGACTTAAGGCAAACAACATAATAAAATTAATTAATTAAAAGCTAAACTAAGTAAAATAAAATAACAACGTAAAAAACACAAAACGGCCTATGCGAGGCAGAATATGCTTATATATAACATTCACACTGCGTCATTTAAAAAAAAAAATATGACAATGACGCGGCGCTGGTGCATCTTAAATTACTATGCCTAGATCTGGTTTGGTAATCTTTAAATCGGTTCGCTGGACTGAATCTAATTTTAGATAAGTTCTTCAATTAAATTAATGACGACAAAACTTAATATTAGACAGGTCCGGTGTCCAATAATTCAATCTAACTTGTTGAACAACTGAGGGACCCAGAAACAAGAGATGGCCTCAAAAAACTTCGAAAACTTTCCACCTGATCGCTAAACGTTAGCTGACGTTGGGTGTCGAGTTTTAGTGTGGTTTACCATTAAAACTCGACACCTAGTTTGAAACTTCACTAACGTTTCGCACGAAAGTAGTTAATTTTATCGGAACAAGACTAACAATTAGTCAGTGATTTCGCGCTTCGATTTAAGGTGTTTTATTGCGCTCACACCCGAAAGTTCCTGACATTCCACAACAATGTTACCTTTAATGTGGACCTTAACAGAAATAAAGATAGAAAACCTTATTTCTAGATACCTAAAGTCCAAAATACTTTCCCGAAAATTCTGTCGGGGAACACGTTAGCTTGGTCGAATAAATATCTTTTTCCGGGAGATTCTTTATCGTGTCCGGAATGGTTCCGGTGCTGATGTAAAAATAATTGTTGAGGACCCTCTTTTTATGGGTTCCGTCACTCGGATAAACGTGAAGCTGGATTTCTGGGAGTGGATTTAGATATTTTATCGTTTACATTGCGATACGATTATTACGCAAGCTTATGTAAATGAAGAGGAAAATATTAGTTTAGTTATATGTATCTCTTATAATTATATAATATAAAGTATATCTTATAATTGTGAGCTCGTTTTTGTAAATGAAGGTAAGCTTTTCTACGTAATTCTAATAGCAACCTTAATAGATATGTCAGAGAAATGTTTTTCGCTACAAAAGTTAAAATGTTTTATTCTGATTAATGAGATGGAAGTAAATAAACAGAATTAGGGTAAGTTTTTGAAAGTATGAGAGAATATTCTTTTCAGTTAAGTTCGTCTTACCAAGGTTTTTTTTTTATCAATGGGTAAAAATCATCCAGTGACATCGCGGAGCGGGAGATAGTGTTAGACTTTTACAGCCAAAAAAACCCTCCCTGGTCTTTACAGAATTCAGTCCATGGCCCCAGCAGGCTTCGGCCCTACTGTGCCTCTACGGTTTGCTGACAACTCCTTGAGGCGCGTGGGAACAGTGCGCGCCGTCGACGACTTGGGCTCAGTCCAGACAGTTACCGGACTGTACCGGACGCTCGGACGGTGACCTACCCATTGCTCACCGTCCACAAGCCCACGCCTTCGGTGGCTGGAAATCGGGATCGGAATTCCGACGGCGGTTGGGGCGTGAGGGCCGTTGAATCATGCGTGCGGCCTCCTCCTTTGCTAGCATTACTGTTTCGCAGAAGGATGCTACCACCCGCCATCCCTTCTCGGTCCGGACCATGGCCTGTAACAAAGTTAATTTTACAAAGGTTTGGGATATTTTTTTAAGAGGGAAGAATAATTATGATATCTGACTCCAAGATTTACTTTTCTAGTTGAACTAAGTCGATTTCACAGCGGCTATTACACGAACTACCAACGGATTATTGGAAGTGTGAACTCAACTTTGAAACTTTCCCCGTCGGGAAGTGACTTTGGTACTCCGGCACAATGGCATACATTTAACTTTGCAAGAGATTTATTTGAATATTTAATGCAACGTGTTCCTATTACTGAGGAAAGGTTTGTAATACTGTTGTAAGACTAAAAGGGTAAAAGTAGTCTTATGTAAAAGATCTTCTGTAAGTAATACTTTTAAACGATGTTTTTCTTGGTTGTAATGATAAGTATATTTCTGTCTGAAATTCCCAAATTCTAGATTCTTTGTGAATACGTAAACAATTCCACGAAAGCTTTACTGTTCTATGTTATTTCCTTTTTCATTTCTTCTATCACAAGAGATGCCCAAAATATCTGAAAGTAGAAAGGCCTCAAGAAAACAAAGTTCACTAACAATAAACAGAATAAAATCCTTCCCCACAGTCCCTACTATAGCTAAAAGCATTTTAGCTTACTTTCAAAGTTGGTAAGTAAATAATAAAATTTCCTACCGTTAATTTTCCGTCTCGTCGCCGTCGTTGGGCCACCTAAAAACTTGTTGTCGGTCTTCAGAAACTTCGCCCATGGGCCGTTCAATCAATGGACTGCCTGGTGTTTTTACGAGTAGTGGATGTTTCAGAATAGTTTTTCTTTTGGTTCCGACAGAAAGATTATGTTACTGGGCTTTGAGTGAAACTTTATGGATTGTGGATAGTGTTCGATAGAACTGATTCTTGTTATCAAGTAATCTTGCTATGTGAGTTGATGATATGATTAAAGACATGAAAATAGAATTGAGACGATTGGCTTATTTGCTCATTCACTTTTAAAGATTTTCGACTGAAATTTCTGGTAGACAGAAGCCATTAAAAGTTAAACCAGATTTGCCAAAAAAAAAACAACAATCGTTTTAATAAATATTTTTTATTTTATTAAATATTTAAAAAAAAATATTGTAATAAATATAATACCATAAATTATAAAAACACATTAAGATGTCCAAGATAATTAAACAGGCATGCAAAGAAAGCAAGAAAAATAAAGGGAAAAAGCGGCCAAAAATTATTGCCAAAATGAAAAACGTTGCCATTGATTATGTATTACGTAATAACCCTGCAGACCTGCCAACCCTATTTGTTTTCTTAAATAAATTACCATCCCTTCATCTTTTTTGTAAGCATGACATACTTTATGTGACTAAAGGCAACAAAACTTCCGATTTCTGTAAATACCAAAAATAAATTTACGTTGATCATCAATCAATCAAGTACAGTTATAATGACAATATTTCCAATAAAACATTAATTGAGAAACCGCGCTGTACCAATAAAGCGATACTGAATACCAACGATATATTAATAACACACGCGTCCCTATATAAAAAAAAGTATCAGCACGTAAAACAAATAAGTACCGTGAAAGCCAGTCTTTCGGAACACCGACCATTCCCCACATATTTAAAAAACCACACGATTTATATCAATTAATCAGTTCACAAGCACAATCTGTTATCAGTTCAGCAGAAAGAAATCTGGCGGGGACATATTTTTTTATTGCCATTTAGGGGTGGACCCTAATCGGGCTTTTTAAAACTGTCATTAATCATAACCACAAAGCATCTATTGTCCTAGAGGATCGCAATACATTTATCATAAGCGATTCAGTTGAAACAGACCACAATGGTAGTAACGATTTATGAAATCTCACATATCCTTCATATGGTTTTTATGATAGCCGTTCAGGCATAACTGGTTTGAAAGAGCATTATGAATGTTTTCAGGGTATTTTGGGTCAGTTTTTAGGTGACTGAAAATGTGAAAGATTAATTAATTAAAATTCTGGTATTTTTTGAATTTTGTCAGTATGAAATACTCGTAAGTCCATTTGTTTTAGGTTTTTTTTAATCAGGACAACAAAATGCTAATTACTCTAATCTCATTAGGTACAGTACATTAAACAAAAAATAACAGACATATAACTAAACTTCTTACTCAGTCTTCTCGCAAAACAGAAGACATTCAGTCAGTACGAGTATCTCCTTCCATTCACCAGCGAACACATCTGCTCAAGGACTTGCTTCAAGTAGAGCGTTAAATACGATCAACATTTGCGAAATAGGTGGCATACATCGCGTAACCGAACCGCACCATATATAATTTATGCCGTCTTGCCCGGCAATAGTCATAAAGAATAAAAAATTTACACAACTCTCCATGCAAACTAGGCAAGTCGATGACTCAGTCATCAGCTGTCTAGCATTCGGAGGACACGGTAGAGCAAACAATCGAGGTGTGCCCCACTTGGGAAGAGCATCGCCGTGTCCTCGTGGGGGCGATCGGCGGCGATCTCTCGCGCCGGGGCTTGGTTCAAGCCATGCTGCAGAGCGAGGAGGAGTGGCAGGCGGTCGCCTCCTTTTGCGAAGCAGTAACGCTAGCAAGGGAGGAGGCCGACCGCATTAGGCAAAGGCGCACACGCCGCCGCCGCCGCCGGGATTCCGATCCCGATTTCCGGCGCGGGCTCGCGGACGGTGGGCAATGGGTAGCTCGCTGTCCGTCCATCCGGTAACAGACCGGTCCGAGCTCAAGTCGTCTACGGCGCGCACTGTTCCCGCGCGCCTCAAGAAGTTGTCAGCAAACTGTAGGGGTCCAGCAGGGCCGAAGCCTACTGGGGCCAAAGATTATGTGAGAATGTCACCACGGGCCCCGGGACAAAGGCAATGAATGGAAGGGTAGGTTTTTAGTCAGTAAGAGTCTGACACTATTTCCCGCCCCACCCAAGGGCGGGATTTGTCATTGGATGATTTTACCTACCATAAAAAAAAGTTGTCTAGCATTACAAAATAAGAAAATTTATTTATTGAAGGTACAAAGTATCTAATAAATTCTGCTTAACGTATAGTATTGGAAAAAATTGCTATAAAATTGTTTAAAGTTGAAGTAGATGAAGTAAGTACCCGTAATAAAACAGTCTTAGAAGTCAGTACCAAGATCTTACAAAAAATAATGTAGTCCAATTGAGATAGAGTAGTATGAGAAACTAAATAAGTCGATAAGGACAAGATATCTTTAATGTGTAATAGTTACGAAAAAAATATATTGCGCTTGTTCTAGAAGATATAAGCTAGTAGGTACTAGACATAGATAAAAGAAAATTATTTTATGAATGTAAATTTTTATTCTCTTAACATAAATATCTCCCAAATATAGCACGAATATACTTATGTACACTGGACTGGAAGAAATGAAATTTTCCAGAGGACTGGAAATAAACGATAATGTTCTAAATTTCTAACTTAGAAACTTAGGTCAATGACCCACTATTATGATATTCAGAGCAGAATTATAGGAGATTGGAAACGATAAGCCGAACAATAATAGAAGATGAATAAATAGTGAAAAGGCTTATTAGGGTCAAAAGAATTTATAATTTTGTGGAAAATTACTTTAAAAACTCCCAATGAACTGGCAGTTTTAGAAAACGGGGCACTTTAAACTGTGACAAGTTTGGATTAACTTGAATATCGGCACACCGGTGTCCTCTTGGGAATTAATGAATTAAGCGGCCTTAATTCATTAATTCCCAAGAGGACACCGGTGTTCGCACACCTATTGTCTTTCTATTATGTCTCTAATTCGGTCATTCTCCGATTCGGCGTTCTTTGCCTAATTACCGTGACCTTTTTTATTTTTCACTGATTTGACTTAAACACATTAAAATATGAAACAAATCAAAGATACGAATTCAATAATTAATGAGGCATGTAACAATTAATAGTGGTTTTCTAGTTAATGAGACTTAAAAAATTTATGAATATGGTAATTAGAAAAAAAATAATATTTAATGTAACGGTAATTAGAAAATATCATCAAGTCTATGTAAAATATGATATAATTATAAAATGATAATAACACACACTAATAATTTTTATACATATAATTATAATTAAGGCAATAGAATTAAAGATGTCCCTCATAACTATAATATAATAATTAAAATACTATAATACATACTATAATTTATTAAAAATTAGACACTTTCAATGAAAATCAAGTAACAAGAAACTAAATAAAACAAAAATTGTTTTAATTGGTATTTTTTTTTTAGTTTGTTGAAATGATATTTATAAAAAAAGTTTATGAGGATGGAACTTAAAAGAATAATATTCTAAATCTCCTTAGATAATAAAGATAGATCTAGCAGCTTAAAGCTACTCACAGCTCTTTTAAGATTTGCTTCTATTAATATCACGTACATATACTCGATAAAGAATAATCATAATTATACAGACTCGTATGTAATACATTTAAATCAGTCTTGTTTTATAGTAATTTTCTAATCAAAAAACCATTTAAAAACTGAATATAAATACCAATATTTAAAAAATAATTTCATTAGAATCAGATAAATCGAAAAATGAACATGTAGTCTTCTTATCCTTAATACTATTATTTGGAACATTTGTCTTTGTTTTAAAGGAAAGCGTTGGAATCAAGAGACACGGAGCCCAAAAACTGTCCTCTTTCTATTTGTGTGACTATTTCCCGCTTTTTTGAACCTCTCAAACCTCTTAACCATATCATGTTTGACTTCGAAGACCCAGGAAATACAGAAGTGGGCTACACCAGCCAATTAGATAAAATTTTAGATTTTTCTGAAGTAACTTAGCACTAATAAACCGTGATGTATCGCAATTATATTTGTTTTCATATCTTGAATCTTTATTTTCTGAAGAGACTGTAGACAAATCTTGTTTTGCTGATTATCTTCTTTTTTTCGATCTTGATCGATTTTTTTTCTTTTAACTTCCTCTTTGGTCTTTTTGGGTTTTCCCATCATATAAATTAAATAACTTGATGAATGATCAGCATATAATATAGGCATATTTACGGAGAATGATCATAATAATCTACGAAAACCGCGGGAAAACTTTTGGGTCAACATCGTGGTTACAGTTAGTAACTATGGTTAGTAAACCAGTATTAATTTTTCATACAACGGTAATTATAATCATATGGTAATTAGTATACGGAAATTAGAAAACGATACATTTTCTTAAAAATGTCGAAAACCGACACAGTATGTAAATACTAGCTTATTACAACGTAAGGAGGCCAAAGTACTGTCTTCATTTACATGATCAACTTGGGTCTAACTTAAAAAATCAAATATTAAAATAAATACAACGGTAATTAGAAAAGTTTTTAACCAAGGCTACGGTAATTATATACTCACGTGCTTCATTGGCGGTACACTAACGTTAGAGACCAGCAAATGCTGATGGGCTGCGGTACACGCTGAGGAGACGCGACACGTACAGTAGTGATGTGCAAAATACTGTTATTTAGGGATTTGCACCCGAGAACAGAAAATGGCACGGAAATTATAACTTTCGACTGGACAAGCGGTTACTTAGTGATAATTAATTATAGACTGGTTCTATTAAGTCCATATTTTGATAAACGATACACGTTTCTTAATACTGTTTAAAACGCTGAATGGATCAAAGTAAATCTGTACGTTACAAAAATTACAAGCAATTTTTAACATTAAGTTGGTGTGCGGACATGCCACGGTAATTAGAGAACACAGGTCCTTTGAACATGGTTAAATTAATTTAGTCTTAACTACTTAAGGCAGAAGCCAATGTTTTTGTTTACAGCTAGATACGGATGCTACCTAACATATAAAAAAACATACATGATTGAATATGACAATATTACGGATTAGGTAAGCCCGGACACAAAAAACTTGCTAATCGGAGAATGGCCGAATTACGGTATTCAAAAGGCTAAATGCACTTTATATTACAGGTACTTACATTTTTTACTTTTTTATTTTAAATAAACTAATGCTTGACTGCGATCCCACCTGATGGTAAACAGTGACGCAATCGTTGATGGTGAGGCGTACTACATAGTTTATTATGAGCCTATTCATTCTAGCCATGAAGACACCCAAATTATAATCGGATGGGAAGACCGCAGCAGGAAAATGATTCCATTCTCACTCCCTCTTGCTTCGTCCAAAGTGGGAAAAATTATTTGGTGATTTTCCACTACTATAAAGGGACATCGGCGGCAGCAATCTCTCTCGCCGGGCCTTGGTTCAGGCCATGGTCCGGAGTGAGTAGGGATGGCAGGCGGTCGTCTCCTTCTGCGAAGCAGTAATGCTAGCAAAGGAGGAGGCCGACCGCATCAGGCAGAGGCAACGGGGCGCTCGCCCCAACCGCCGCCGGGATTCCGATCCCGATTTCCGGCAACCGTAGGCGCGGGCTCGCGGACGGTGGGCAATGAGTAGCTCGCTGTCCGTCCGTCCGGTAACAGACCAGTCCGAGCTCAAGTCGTCTACGGCGTGCACTGTTCCCGCGCGCCTCAAGGAGTTGTAAGCAAACTGTAGGGTTCCAGCAGGGCCGAAGCCTACTGGGGCCAAAGGTTATGTGAGAATGTCACCACGGGCCCCGGGACAAAGGCAATGAATGGAAGGGTAGGGTTTTAGTCAGTAAGAGTCTGACACTACTTCCCGCTCCGCCCAAGGGCGGGATTTGTCATTGGATGATTTTACCTGCCATAAAAAAGCTGTCTAGCATTACAAAATAAAAAAAAAACATTTAATTGAATGTACAAAGTATCTAATAAAATCTGCTTAACGTATAGTATTGGAAAAAATTGCCATAAAATCCCGATTTCCGGCCACCGTAGGCGCGGGCTTGCGGACGGCGTGCAATGGGTAGCACACCAAAAAAAAATACCACTATAAAAGGACAAATGTGGGTTTGGAGAAGGTCACAAATCTTCGAATTTTTTTTTTCCCTATCATTTGTTCTTTCCCCGTTGCGAGAGCAATGTTGATGAAATAAATTATTCAATAAATTACATATAAAAAAACTTTTTTAAAAACAAGCTTTCAATTAAATGGGCTAAAAAGAAGAAAATAAACTTTTCCTTTATAACTTTTACTATCAATTTATAACGGCATTACACAATTTATATGATACAAAAGCTTGTCGCGAGATTTTGAAAATATTAAAATGAATAGATGAAGTTAGTTAACTTATTTAATTAATGAAGTTATTTAGCTGTGTATTTACACAGTTAAATCTCGCGACAAGCTTTTATATCATATAAATTGTGTAATGCCGTTATAAATTGATAGTAAAAGTTATAAAGGAAAAGTTTATTTTCTTCTTTTTAGCCCATTTAATTGAAAGCTTGTTTTTAAAAAAGTTTTTTTATATGTAATTTATTTTTTACTTTTTAGTTATACCTTATTTAAATCACATTTGTATTCTCAGCAAATCCTTTCATTTCTTACCCATATTATAGGAAAGCATAAGAAACTTAGTCTGCTATCTTGAGAAGTCTGCCAGGTTTTTTTTTTATTTAATTTTTTATGGTAGGTAAAATCATCTAATGACATCCCCCGCCCTTGGGCTTGGTTCGGTCTGTTACCGGACGGACAGCGAGCTACCCATTGCCCGCCGTCCGCAAGCCCACGCCTACGTTGGCAGGAAATCGGGATCGGAATTACGGCGGTAGCTGCGGCGTGAGCGCCGTTGCCTGATGCGGTCGGCCTCCTCCTTTGCTAGCATTACTGCTTCGCAGAAGAAGGCGACCACCTGAGAAGTCTACCAGGTTGAATTTATGAAACCAAAATGATGGTGGTGGATTGTAAGACTAACAATCAACCTAACTTACATGAAATAGCCAATTGCGAAGTTGTCCAGGGTTTATATACCTGGGATCCACAATCACAAATACTGGGAAAAGCGGAGAAGACTCAAGCACCGTAAAAAGATTGACGCTCTTGGAATGTGACGCTGGAGGCGTCTACTGAGGATAAAACAGACTGCTCAACGCACTAATGTTTCCATTCTTAAAGAGCTTTGCATCCAAACAAAAACTTACGTCGATTGTGCAACAGCGAATTTTTAAGATGTTTTGATATATCATACGCAATGAAAGCTCTTTAGAACGTTTAGTGGTATAGGGAAGAGTAGAGGGCCAACGTTCTTGCGGCCAATCACCTACCAGATGGACAGACCTCACTAAATCATCATCATCATCTCATCTTCGAAGTGTTTCCTCATTGAATGTACACGAAGTGCCATTAATAGAGAGAGATGGAGAAGTCTCGCAAAAGCCGCAACCAATCTACCAGACGATCCAAGACCACTACCTCTCCACCAAGAGTATAACTGAGAAAAAAGAGAATATTGGATTTAGAGTAATGTTACTTTATTTTTCAAGTTACTCTCTGCAAGCCCTTTCAATTGGTATCTATTTTATAGGAGTGTTTTAAAACTACTTATGTAAATTTGTACGAAACCCTCCGTGCGCGAGTCCAAGTCGCTTATGACCGGTTAGAACATATTTTATTCGATCCAAAACGCAATGGGATTGTGTCGTTTTATTGCAGAACTCCTATGGCCACCTTCCAGCTCCATCATCAGATCCCGACTGCCATATTGATCAAAGTACAAATCAAAGTACTCGTCATTACAAATCTAACGAGACCAAAGACGAGAGGGTTGTGTCGTTTCATTGCGCAGTTCTTGTAGCCACCTTCTAGCTCCATCATCAGACCCTGGTTACCATATAGGATCCAAGTACTCATCAATATAAATCAAATGAGCCCGAACTCGATGGGATTGTGTCGATTTCTTACGAAGTTCCTACCTTCCAGCTCCATCATCAGAGCCTGGTTACCATATAGGATCCAAGCACTCGTCAATACAAATTAAATGAGCCCAAATTTGATGGGGTTGTGTCGTTTAACTGCGGAGTTCCAATGACCACGATCCAGCTACATCATCATACCCTGCTTAGCATATAAGATCTAAGTACTCGTCATTAAAAATCAAATGAGCCTAAAGTCTATGGGGTTATATCGTTTAATTGCGGAGTTCCTATGGTAACCTGCCAGCTCCAACATCAGACCCTGGTTACCATATAGGATCTAAATACTCGTCATTACAAATCAAATGAGCCTAAAGTCGATGGGGTTATATCGTTTAATAGCGGAGTTCCTATGGCAACCTTCCAGCTCAATCATCAGACCCTGGCTACTATATAGAATGAAAGTACTCGTCAAAACAAACTAAACGAGCCCAAATTCGATGGTCTTGTGTCGTTTAACTGCGGAGTTCCAATGACCACGATCCAGCTACATCATCATACCCTTACCATACAAGATCCAAGTACTCGTCATTAAAAATCAAATGAGCCTAAAGTCGATGGGGTTATATCGTTTAATTGCGGAGTTCCTATGGTAACCTTCCAGCTCCATCATCAGAACCTGGTTACCATATAGGATCCAAGCAGTCGTCAATACAAATCAAACGAGCCCAAATTCAATGGGGTTGTGTCGTTTAACTGCGGAGTTCCTATAAACACGTTCCAGCTCCATCATCAGACCTTGGCTACCTTAAATGATCAAAGTACTCGTCAATACTAATCAAACGAGCTCAAACTCGATAGGGTCCTGTCGTTTAACTTCGGAGTTCCTATGACCACCTTTCGGCTCCATCATCAGACTTTAGCTACTATATGGAATGAAAGTACTCGTCAATACAAAGTTAACGAGCCCAAATTCGATGGGGTTGTGTCGTTTAAGTGCGGAGTTCCTGTGACCACCTTCCAGGTCCATCATCAGACCTTGGTTACCATATAGGATGAAAGTACTCGTCAATATGAATCAAACGAATCCAAATTTGATGGGGTTGTGTCGTTTAACTACGGAGTTCCTATGACCACCGTCCGACTCCATCATCAGACCCTGGCTACCATACATGATCAAAGTACTCGTCAATACTAATCAAACGAGCTCAAACTCGATAGGGTCCTGTCGTTTAACTTCGGAGTTCTTATGACCACCTTTCGGCTCCATCATCAGACCCTGGCTACTATATAGAATGAAAGTACTCGTCGATACAAACTATACGAGCCCAAATTCGATGGGGTTGTGTCGTTTAACTGCGGAGTTCCTATAAACACGTTCCAGCTCCATCATCAGACCTTGGCTACCTTAAATGATCAAAGTACTCGTCAATACTAATCAAACGAGCTCAAACTCGATAGGGTCCTGTCGTTTAACTTCGGAGTTCCTATGACCACCTTTCGGCTCCATCATCAGACTTTAGCTACTATATGGAATGAAAGTACTCGTCAATACAAAGTTAACGAGCCCAAATTCGATGGGGTTGTGTCGTTTAAGTGCGGAGTTCCTGTGACCACCTTCCAGCTCCATCATCAGACATTGGTTACCATATAGGATGAAAGTACTCGTCAATATGAATAAAACGAGCCCAAATTCGATGGGGTTGTATCGTTTAACTGCGGAGTTCCTAAGATCACCTTCCGGCTCCATCATCAGACCCTGGCTATCATACAGGATCAAAGTACTCGTCAATACTAATCAAGCGAGCCTAAACTCGATGGGGTTGTATAGTTTTATTGCTGAGTTCCTATGGCTTCCTTCCAGCTCCATCATCAGATCAGCTCCATGTTATCATAATGTTGCATTGTCACCCGATTTACACATGTATGTAAAGTTTCAGCTCAATCGGTTGAAGATTTCTGCTTCAAAATTGAGTTGCAAGATTTGAGCCGAACATACATAGTTACATACAGTGCAAGCTAATAGAAAGCTTGTAAAAAAGGGCGCTTGCGGAATGTAAATGTGAGTGCCATTAAACAATTTATGGTTTTAGGTTACTATTGAACCTGTTTGACATAAATGTGGTATATAGATAGATAGTTTTTCTTTTTGTTTATGAGTAGGGTAGTTGAGTTTTTCATGCTTACTCAAATGTCTTACTGATGGTGGCGAGTGTGCTAGATCATTCAGTTCCCTCCTCGGTTGTGTTAAGTGACGCTGATATATGCTTCATATTTATAAATGGGCGCAGTCAATGGTACACTGGTCATATCTTAGCTGCCATTGATTTATTTTAATTTCTATACTTATTTCAATTTGTTTTTATTTACATTGTTCTTACATAATAGTAAGAAACATGTAACCAAGACATTATTGTAAAGCATAGCATGATTGAAGAGACTTGGCTTAACCCCATGGTTAAGCCAAGCCTTGAAACTCCATAGTTTGTTGCATATTATTCTCCATAGAGACTACGCTTTGGAATGTGCAAATAGCAAAGCTTCTTGGCAATTCAAACGTACCTGTAAACGGTTTATTTGAAACAAATGCTTTGATTTTGACTTTGATGCGAAATGCAGAGTACTGGTCATTGTGGCAACACTAGAAGAGATATCGTCACCTGTATGGCAAAGTTGCGATTCTGCCGTTTGTTTGTTTGATTTGCAACTTTATTTCCTGTCTGCTAAAGTTGCGAATCTGCTGCTTACGCAAACAACCGATTTGCAACTTTGCAATCTGTATGGCAAAGTTGCGAATCTGTCGTTTGTTTGATTTGCAACTTTATTTCTTGTATGGTAAAGTTGCGAATTTACTGCTTGCGTAAACGAAAGATTCGAAACTTTGCGATACAGGTGACGGTATATAGGTCACTTCTAGGCAAACGTGATTCATTGCCGACAACATGACCTCATTAGATAATTCAAACGCAAGCCTATTAATAAAACAGTTTTATAAGAATACACTAAAACAACATCCCCGCTCAATCAAACAAAAAACAAAAAATAAAAACTAACATACACTAAAAATAAATCGTAAGCAATAATATAACCTGTAAAAAAGGGGGTCGGCGGCTAACGAAATGAAGCCCAAGTGGAACACAAATAAATCAGATGGCGTGCGCGAAATCACGTCCGATCTAACGCAGCTTGTTAACGCGAGTAAACTTGTTCGCCGCTTCAATGCGAGTGAATAAAAGTGCGGTGTTGGTATAAATGACAACACCGACGTCTTTGCGGTTAACTTTAACGATAGCTTGTCATTAATATGGCTCGTTTATCATTACCATCATCATCATTCGCCTTTTTTATGTTCCCACTGTTGGGACACAGGCCTCCTGTCTAAGAGAGGGAATGGGCCGTAATCCACCACGCGGGCCCAGTGGCTGGAAAGGCCCCACGGCGTCGTCACCTTCCGTTTGGCGCAGGTGCTGACCGAACACGGCAAGTTCGGTCCGTACCTGTACAAGATTCGTGCGGAGACGACGCCCGGGTGTCGCCACTGTGCGGACCGCCCGGTGGACACGGTGGAGCACACAGTCGAGGTGTGCCCCGCTTGGAAAGAGCATCGCCGTGTCCTCGTGGGGGCGATCGGCGGCGATCTCTCGCGCCGGGGCTTGGTTCAAGCCATGCTCCGGAGCGAGGAGGAGCGGCAGGCGGTCGCCTCCTTTTGCGAAGCAGTAATGCTAGCAAAGGAGGAGGCCGACCGCATTAGGCAAAGGCGCACACGCCGCCGCCGCCGCCGGGTTTTCGATCCCGATTTCCAGCCACCGTAGGCGCGGGCTCGCGGACGGTGGGCAATGGGTAGCTCGCTGTCCGTCCGTCCGGTAACAGACCGGTCCGAGCTCAGGTCGTCTACAGCGCGCACTGTTCCCGCGCGCCTCAAGGAGTTGTTAGCAAACTGTAGGGGTCCAGCAGGGCCGAAGCCTACTGGGGCCAAAGGTTATGTTAGAATGTCACCACAGGCCCCGGGACAAAGGCAAGGAACGGAAAGGTAGGTTTTTAGTCAGTAAAAGTCTGACACTATTTCCCGCCCCACCCAAGGGCGGGATTTGTCATTGGATGATTTTACCTACGACAAAAAAAAAAAAAAAACCACGCGGGCCCAGTACGGGTTGATGAATGTCACATGTCTTCGAATTTTTGATTCAAGTCATGCCGTTTTCCTCACGATGTTTTGCTCATTAATTATTATTATTTTAAATGATATAAACTATTTCTCAATTGTGATTCAACCTGATGATAAGTTGTTTGTTATCATGACTAAAATCACGTGTTTAACTATCGTTCACTAATTACCAGTCACCCTATATATTCTATGTTTTTTTTTTTAATTTGTAAGTTACATTATGAAGGGCAAAATACTCGAGATTTTCAGAGGTTTAAACAGGATTAGTTTTACTTTACACAAATAACTACCAAAATTGCCTAGATAATATCCACAAAATATCTGTTCTACTAATTAATTATCTATGGCGGTTAGATGAAAATACATCTCTTGTCGGGCGCTTTCGAAAGTGTTCTGCTATTCCTCATATATTCGGATTTGGTCATCCACACATATTTCAAAACATTTACTCTGTATTTAATAACTACAAGAATTTCTTTTATTGAAAGCAATGCACTACGAACTCATTATGAAGAAGACAGTCATTAGCTAGTTGAAGTGCTGTAAGTAGCCTTATTAGATCGTGCCATGATGTTGCAATAATGCGTGCAGAAAGACTCTATAGAATTTGCTGTATTCTATTTAGCGATAATTTTAGGTCCTTTTAGAGGAAATTGGCGTTATATAAAACTTAGTCAAAATGAAACTGTGATATTTCTGGATTTACTTAAAATTGTAAGATTAAATAAACTTTATGTTAAAGACAGTTATTTATTAATTTCTTTGGGTTTTATATTTTATAAAATATCACTGTATTTTATAAAGTAACCCGATTAATAAAACAGCAATTTTATAAACTAACCTAACTTAATAATATTAAATTTTTGACAGTGGGATCAATAATCTGAACAATTATTTAGAATAAATTATTACAGAATAGCTCTGAATATTCTTGACTTATCATGTTACTTTTTTGTGACGGGAAATCATCAAATCATCAAACTTCTCCTGCTCTGTGTTAAGCGGGAGCGAGTGTCACATTTTCACTGACAAAACCTACCCGTATTTCTTCAGTGGGCACGCCATAATCATGGCGGTAAGTAGGGACTTACCGCCGTGCCCTTCTTTTAGGAGCGGCTGGAGAGGCGTCACGATATCCTCACCTTCCGCATAACGCAGGTCTTCACCAGACGTGGTAAGTTTGGAAGGTTCCTGCATCAGATTCAGGTGCAAGAAAACCCTAGGTTTCAACATTGTGTGAACCGCCCGGAGGACACGGTGAAGCACGTGGTATAAGTATACGCCACTTCTTGCAGCGGGCCCTAGTTCAGGCAAAGGTTCGGAACCAGAAGAAATGGCAAGCAGTCATGCTAGCAAATAAGGAGGCCACATTCGTGAGGAAACGAACATCCTCACGCCCCAGTCGAAGAGATTCCGACCCAGACTACCAGCCATGATGGATGTGGGTTTGCCGATTGTCCAATAATGAGCCGGACTGATCCCAAGTCGTCGACAATGCGTTTTAATTCACGCGCTCCTCAAAGTGATGTCAGTAAACTACAGGAGCTCAGCAGAGCCACTAACCACTAGGATCACAGGAATTTTCTGGAAAAGAAATCCTCAGTCTCAGAACGCTAAGGGATATTGAAGGACACAGATGTTGTTTAAGTCAGTAAAAATCTGATACTCCCTCCCCCTTCACACAGAGCGGGAAAAGTCATTGGATGACTTTCTAACCTTAAAAAAAACTTGTATTCGTTCCAGTTGCCTTTAGCGTTCTAGGGCCGCGGAAGCTCTATCGAACAATACTAAAACTCTGTCCTAACATGGAGTCTTCCCCGAAGAGATCGATTGATACTAGGTAATCATCCAAAAGCCACAGTATGACAGTATTAATGTCTATTCTCTAACGAATACAATGGAACAAGTCCATTCATGTGCACGGAATTAGCCAACGTCATTGAATAGCTATTGACAAATTAATGCTGACCATTGCTGGTCTTATGATATTGTGTTCTGTTTCATAGAATTGCGAGAATTATGGTTGGTTGGGAATATTGGTACATTTGTAGTTTTGGATAAATTGAAATTATGTTTGACTGTATGCCATTATTACAAAGTCTTAAAACATTTACTGGATTCGAGTACCTACACGTTTGTGCATCGATGTCTGGGATACTAGTATATTTGGTGGAGCAAGAGGTCCTGTATGACTATCGCACTTAGGTTAGTGCCCTTGGGCACGAAATAATCGTGGTGTTAAGTTCGTGATTCGTTGACACATGTTTATGACTTGTCTGACATCATAGGAATAAGAATTTCTTTTAAGGTTAAGACTTCATAGTTGACGAAGCTCACATTGTGGTATGAAAACAGCAAATGTTGTAACCCAGCGCTCGGCACCCAACTATTGCAGCGAAAACGCCCCTCTTTGAAGAGTGGCTACATAGACGGTATGACGTCTTCAATTTTCGCTTGACGCAGGTCCTCACCAGACATGGTTGTTTTGACAAGTTTTTATGTCAGGTTCGGCGGGAAGAAACACCAGGGTGTCACTATTATGTGGACTGCTCCGAGGATATGATATTTAGAGCATTCGGTGGAAGTCTGCTCCACTTGGGTGAACACCACCGTGGTCTTGTGGAGGCGATCATTGGTGGCGACATCTCGCGCCAGGCCTTGGTTCAGGTCATGGTACGGAGCAAGAGGGAAGAAGAAGCCAAGGGTCGGCTTCTGAAAAGATGGCTCGACCCCGGTATGAAAGGTAACGAAGGAACAGGATAGGTTTTTAGTCAGTAAGAGTCTGACACTACCTCCCGCTCCGCCCAAGGTCCAGGGATGTAATTGGATGATTTTACCTACCATAAAAAAAAACTGCACAATATCAAATCCAACATATTTAAATAATATCGGTGGGAATTATCCAGTGAAGGTGTTAGGTTAATATGTCATAATATATTGCAATAACGTTATCCACTGTTAAACCTGTTATCTACCACATTACCACTAAATTTAATTTTGGTAGTAATTGAATCTTAACGCGTCAACCATTTTGTGTGTACCTGCGTAATGGTTTATTGATGTGAATCAATTGGGAAACAGGAATATTTCTAACATTAAAAATGAAAGTTTCTATGTATGCGTCTGTGTATGTATGTTTGTTTTTCTTTCACGCTTTATTCTTATGAATAAAGGATGACCGAGCGCAAGTCGTCGACAGCGCGTACTGTTCCACGCGTGCCTCAAGGAGTTGTCAGCGAACCGTAGGGGCTCAGCAGGATCGAAGCCTTCTGGAGCCAAGGATCTGCTTCTGAAGGGAAGGCTCGACCCTAGTATGAAAGGCAACGAAGAGACGGTGTGGGTTTTTTAGTCAGTAAAAGTTTGACACTATCTCCTGCTCTGCTCAAGAGATGTCATTGGATAGTTTTCTAAACCTAAAAAAAATTAACAAAGGATGAAACTTGACTCACGGGTAGGCCATGTCCTAGAACAGGATATAGGATGCATTTTATACTTGAAGTATGACACATTTTCGCTTTTCATCAGGTGAGATAGTCGTCAACCGCGAGCTGAAAAAATAAAGAAATAAGAGTGTTTGCCCTTGAGATATTTTTTTCTTTCCCACAAGTCGCTGGTAGGAGCTATTACTTTTCATATTTTATTTTATTCGTGAAACTTACAGTTTTTTTTTTATGGTAGGTAAAATCATCCAATGGCAAGTCCCGCCCATGGGTGGGGCGGGAAATAGTGTCAGACTCTTACTGACTAAAAACCTACCCTGTTCCATTCATTGCCTTTGTCCCAAGGCCCCGGGTGACATTTTCACATAACCTTTGGCCCTAGTAGGCTTCGGCCCTGCTAGGCCCCTGCAGTTAGCTGACAACTCCTTGAGGCGCGCGGGAACAGTGCGCGCCGTAACCGCTCTCGCCATTTCACCATGAGATCCCGCCGGAACTCTGTCCGCCATGCCGCGATTTGTCGTGGCAGCGGAGTTTCGCTCCAAACTTACAGTTAGCTTTGTCATAGAACAAGACGGTTGTTAGTACTTACTATCGGTGTATTAGTTACAGACAAAGTGACCACTTCGTAACGGGTTATTTTTTTTTTATTTCGAGATTTTTTTTTTTCATCGGTCTATCCAAGGAGTATTGTGTTGCTCAGAAACTGAGTTGTGGAGGTCTGATAGGCTGTAACTCCATGTAAAATACGGTTATTCAGCCGCAACCGGTAGACTGAAAGCTGACCAAACTAGTTGGAAAGAGGCTAGGGAGATGATGAAAAAATAAACTCAAGACCAATTATAAAAATTCTTTTAACGCTGAAAGAATTTTTTTAGTTGGTCATAAAAATAATATAAAATATAACGTACTACTGGTAGTACATTATTTTTTAAATAATTTTTTCGATAAACAAAAGTGGATGCACTTGAGTTTTATTAAGCGTTTTTACTTTATTCCCTAGGTACACATGATTGATTATTAAGTTCATAGAAGGCTTTATACTGCTTGCAAAATAATATTATAAACTTAAGTCTACCAAAATTAAATAAATTAGGACTGTTGGCACTTTACTCTTCTTACTTTTTTTAGTATCAACGCTTGTAATAAAAATGCAAGTTCATAGAACTAAAATTATAGATTTTTTAATGAATGTGTACATACACTAGGGAGGCTCTGTCAAGCTAGAATTATGACCAGTCTGTTCATATTACGGACACTCTATTAATTAACTGTCTCTAGGGGAAGCAAATACTTTCACGAATATCACGCGTTCGTGAGCAAAAGTGAATAATTATAGGTACGGTTCTAAATAAAACAAGGCATTTTTCGTAGAAAAAATAATACACTATAAATTACACACACAATATTATACAGGTGGTATTCAAGAGTTTTAGTAAAGAGACTCATATTTTGCCTGCTACATTTACATTCCGTGTGCCTAATAGAGGGTGTGATTATTACTAACAACCAAGGCTAGAGTGGGAGAGGGGGGGTAGGTTCCTGACAGGTACAATCTGGGGATCATTTAGGCAAGAGTGAAAAGATTACTTAGAGACAAGCTTGTTCTATTGTCAATTGTGTATTTATGTGTATATGTATCTGTTTTAGTATTAATAATTTATAATTTTTGTTTGCTTTTATATTTGCACCAAGTGCAACCCCATTTTGTGTCCTGGCAATTTCTATCCATACTAGGTTGTCTGGAAGAAACCACCGAGTGCGATAAGGCCGCCGATTGTATGTTTTTCTTTTATAATATTATTGTAACGTTGGTGTACAATACAGTGTAAATAAATAAATAAGAAATACATTTTTGAAAAACTCAAGATAAAGATCAATTTATTTTGTTAACAGAACCAAAATAGAAAAAAAAACTTAACCTATTTATTTTGCGATTGCGAATTTGATTACGCCTCAATTCATTTGAAGGCCTCGCCTATAGTTACGCTTTGATTTCATGAATAAAACCTTGTAATTTTTTTCAGGGCTTTGTATAATTTCATCATTGAATATATTTTACTATCTAGATTGAATAATTAGCCTGCCTTGTGTTTTTCTAAATAAAGAAGTCTGAGTCTAAACAAACGTCTAGATTAAAAGGAATAAGATATATGTATTTCAGCTTTTTTTTATTACTGTTATGCTAAAAATATTCTGTATTCTACAGTGCAGTCTGTAGAATACAGAATAATTTTGCGCAATCTTGAGATTTAGGCTCGTGCAATCTTGTGTGTATGAAATGAGTATTTTTATTTATTTATATAAACCAGTGCACGACTGCTATCTCGCCTGATGGTAAGCAGTGATGTTATCGTTGATGGTGAGGCGTACTAGTTTATTAAGAGCCTATTCACTCTAGACTTGACACCTAAATTTTAATCGGGGGAGAAGACCCCAGCGGGCTAACTGTTCCAGTTCTTCAATGTACGCAGTATAAACGACGAGGTGAAACGCATAGTTTGGACCGTAGAAATTTCAACGACGTAAGGGTTTTTTTGTTGTGGGTAAAATCTTCCAATGACATTTTCCGCCCTTGGGTGGAGCGGGAGATAGTGTCAGACTCTTACTGAATAAAAACCTACCCCGTTCCTTCATTGCCTTGGTTCCAGGACTCTGGTATCCATTTTCATACTTTCTCAAGGCCCCAGAGTAGGCGTAACCCTGCTGGGCTCCTACAGTTTACTGACAACTCCTTGAGGCGAGAGGAAACAGTGCGTGTCGTTGACGACTTGGGATCAGTCCGGACTGTTACCGGATGGACGGACAGCGTGCTACCCATTGCTCGCCATTCGCAAGCCTGTAAATCGGGATCGGAAACCTGGCGGTGGCGGTGGAGTAACGACATAAGGGTGGATATTTTAATTCATTATACACCGTTAAATTTTGATTGCATTTTAATCCCGTGCAGGGTCGATCCGGTACATGAAACACTATCGATTTGTAAAGTTAAAATAAAAAATAAAGAACTTTTTTTTCTTGGGATTAAAAGTGTCTTATTTGCTGTTCTAGGTCTACTTGTGTGTTGAATTTCATCTAAATTCCTTCAGACATTCGAGCGTGAAGAAATAACAAACATACACACCCACACTCACAAACTTTTGCCTTTATAACAATGATTTGTATGGACAAAAAAGTAAAATGTACGTTACGAGATCCTTTTCGACATCACAGTAAGAATACCCACTATGTTTCAATATCCTGATAATAAGATACAGTATATACTGTATGAATATACTTTTGTCCCTTCTTAATAAAATTATCTAAATAATTCACATTTTCTTTTCCAATAATCAAAACCTGCAGCTCAATTTTATTTCTCAATGCTATCGAGAAAATAAAATCCAAACCTCTTTTCAAATTCATAACCTACTTAACTCCAGCAGGCATTACTTAAAGAGTAAACACTTTAACCTCGAACCCATTTCTCATACGCACCCCGAAACTTGTGAACACAAAAAATCAGGACTCAATCGTGGAATGCAATAAATAAAACCCTCAAGCACCCTCAACTGATGTGGACCACAATCTCATGCGGGAAGTCAGCAGTAAAAAAGTCCAAGTTAGATGTTGTACACAATTTATATGCTCAACTTTGTACCATTCTGACGTTATCGCGAAATTTAAAACATTCGTACCGCGAGCTTTTATTTTAGTTCACCAAGTTTCTCTTGATACGCAGGGAAACAAATTAAAAAAAAAAAAATGTTTTGCTGTTTTTCGTAATGGTAATGGGTGTTTTGTGTGTTTTATGGATTTTGTTGCTATCTGGATGTCGCTATGTGATGATAATTTATAATTATAGAAAACATTCACTATGTACCACTTATTTATTTTAACTTCATGTGCAGTAGTGGTACATAGGTGGACTTACCTAATGCAACAAGGCATTCTCAAATATTTTTTTATATAAAATCATTATAATTAAGAAAAATTAAAATATGTCATGCATTATGTTCCAGATAATACTGTCATAAGTCCACTTAATTACTCAAGCCCACACATTCAAAAGATTAAGATATGAAACTCTGAAACCATTCTATCATCATTTTTTTTTCGTCCTAAAATGCTACCAATGTAAAATGCGAACCTTATCTCAAGTCAATCATCTATACCATCTGTTTTATTAAACAATATGCTTAAAAATAATTATGTAAATACTATATACTATTTAAATTTTATAAACCACTTGACAATTGATAAATAATTTATTATAACACTAAGACAAAAAGACAAGACTAGAAGCCCTAAAAATAATTAAAGCTTGCTTATGATCTTTTTTACCAACTAAAATATGGCGTCAAAAACTGCTCCATAACGCTGTTGATTGATAATATAATGCACCTAAAAGACGGCATTTAGGGCAGCACTACCACACTGTGTAGCAAGGCTTATTCACTGTCCAAGCTAAAACATTTGAAAAAAATCTGACCCAAAATCTTAGTAGCATACATTGTTATAACCTACTTGCAAGAAAAAGTCGCTTTTCCTTAAGAAAACAAACATAGTAGTTAACCTAATTACATCCGTAAGTAGCTCATGGAACCACATGTTGGCATTGAGCTGAAACTATTTCAAACTTTCACCACATAAGTGCATGACATATAACGGAATTAGAACTAGTTACCCACGCATTGCGGCTCTGGAGAATAGGCTACTGTATCTTGTATGAGGATATTCATGAGAAGAAGTAAGTATTCAAGCAATAATTATGGCAAAAAGACAGATGAGAGGAGACTGCATAGAGGACCGGAGAATGTTGAGATGGATATGTGGTGTGACGAGTACAGATAAAGTTAGAAATGAGCATATTAGGGGAAGTTTAAAAGAGGCGACAGTGACTGAAAAATTGAAGGGGAATCGTTTGTCTAAGTATGGCCATGTGAAAACAAACAAATGTGGATGGTCGGAGAGAGAGAGAAGCCAAAAAAAGGTGGATGGATTTTGTGAGGAGTGAATGAAAGAAAAGGGTGTCAGTGAATGCGTGACAGTCGTGTCAGATCCGAATGGAAGAAAAACGTGTCGCGTCAACCTCAAATAATACGTGACAACGTCAGGGAGATTATGATTCTTTATCTGCTTAGGGCGACATTCTTAGACTGCTTCGTAAGGACCCTGTCTAGCATGAATATATGCCAGAACTGCATCTTTGTGGCTAGATTTTTTTTTCTATAGAGGAGGTCTGAGTCCCAGCAGTGGGAACATTATAAGGCTGATGCTATGCTATGCTATGATGTCAAAAAAGTCATAAACTTACTGTTTTTTTTTTTTTGTGGTAGGTAAAATCATCCAATGACAAATCCCGCCCTTGGGTGGAGCGGGAAGTAGTGTCAGACTCTTACTGACTAAAAACCTACCCTGTTTCTTCATTGCCTATAGCGCCGGGGCTGAGCCTTCCTCTCAGAAAACGGCCCTACTGTTTATGTTTTTGATAAGTTCACTTTTCACCGCTCTTTCATTTGACGATAAGCCATAATGTGGTCAGTGATGGTACGCTAAGAGGTAATCTAATCATTCTTGATTTAAAGACCCAAATTTTGTAGCCATCAGGAAGTACATACTACTCTTTTAACATGGCTGATGCATGCAGGAATAATCTCTGTATTTCCTAATGTTAGCTTGTTACTAAGCCAACCAGCCCATAACTTCTACTATGGTAACAGCACCAATACTCAGCGTAAAACCAGGCCTCATACCGCTAGCTCAACAATTTAAGGTAGTTGCGTCGGACCCGTCCATAACTCCCAATAATTAGTTCATACTAGCTTCTACCTGTGACTTCGCTCATGTAAAAATTGAAAATTATTCCACGTAAATGTACAAACGAGGTAAAAGAAAGTGTCATCATTATTTCGGCCAAAATATGACAACTACTACACGTAAGATTTTTTAAATCGGCACCACATTAACCGTCGAGTATTTTTCACATCTAGGGAAAGCTCACTGAATGTATAGATGAAGTTCGCTTCCTTCACCAGGATATCAGTTCTCCTTGTTGTTTTTCCAACTCTGTAATGTCTTCAGGCTATGTCGGTTAGCTTGGTTCTCCTTTTTATTAGAGGGAATGAGTCAGGAGGAAAACTGTTTCACTCGGACATAATAGGTCTACATACTACTGAGATAAAAAAAAAACACAAATATAATTTAAACCCAAATTCGACCGCCCAAGCGATGCAGAGTGTACTATTTATACGCGTCTCGCGAATCCAGCGAATTTCTACGCCTCTCATCAGGTTATCGATCTACAATGTGGGAAGTCAAATCCCATTCAAATCCAGCAAGTCATTGCGCGTTGAGGTATGATATATAAACATACAGACGTTCACATATGTTTATATTATTAGTGGGATTGCACATGCAGTGCGCGACTGTACCCAATTAAAACGTCCCGTGATATATCATAATCACATGGTTAAAGTACATTTGCGTACACGCGCGTCTAAATTGTTTCCAACACGCTAATTACGTTGACTTACGCTGAATAATGTAGTAGGGTTCTGTATAAAGATTAAATTGTTTTGTTTGGAATTGTGGTTTGTCTCGTTTGTAGGGTGTGAAATTTTGGGTAAGGGTCTGATTAAAGAATGTATTTTTTATTTTGTTGTTGAATTTGATATGAATTAATGTTTTTGGGTAGTAAAATGAACAATGTTAAACTCAAAATTAACTAATGTTTTATAAAACTTTTTATGTACTTTAAATTAGAAGCTGTAGTAGAAGCTAGACTATGAATAGAAGCTAGACTATTAATATTCGTAAATTATTCGTAAAGATATTTAATCAATAAGGTAAATTTTACTAAAATAATTATTGGCCTTCTAAAAGTTAAATAAAATAAATCAGATAAAAAAAAAAAAAAATAACTTCATGACCAAAACAGAAGCTAAAAAAAGTCTCTCGGTTACAAAAACATAACTTTAAACAGTCCAAAAATCCTTTGCAAACGTAATATGTATTCAGGGGTTTGACAAAAAAACTTTGAAACTTCTTTAAACCAATATTTACATTGGTTTACCATACGCGGATCCCTAAAAACACAGAACTTTCCTCAATTTTTCTGCCTTATTTGCATACTGTCACACCGTATTTTTATTTTAAAGGGACGTTATCGTGGACGCGTTTTTACTTTTTTTTTTCAACATTTTTATAATTACTTTGATTAATTAGCTCCCTGTAGTTTTCGTTACGGAATTTTAGGCATGTTTTGGATAATGGAAAATGCGTTTTATACACGTACACGTAATTTTCTATTGTTCGCTTTTTTATTATGTAATTTTCTATTTTTACTTAGGGAGAGCTTGAAAAAGAATGGGTTTGAACAATTATGTTGATTATAGTCGTAAAAGCAGGAATGGTAGTTCTATAGGTAATTATATAATTACTGACAAGCGTCCAGCTCGCTGTTCCCACCATTAAAAACCGCTATTTACCTAGCTATGTTTCTAAAGACGAATAAAATTAATTAACCTCAGTCTTTAGATTACTTTTCTTGGAATTTTATATTATTTTGGTGAAATATATTAAAAATGTCGGAGAAAAAACATGATGAGGGAGAAAACGAGTCTTATAATGCTCTAATGAATTAGTATTTTAATGTAGTCAACCTAATAATGACTTAAACTTATTCAGTAGTAAATGTTTCTGGCAAATAAGTTACGGTTTAAACTTATTTGCCGCGTAATACACTTGCTATACCAATCATACTCAACTACTAAAATAACGCACGAACATTGCACATCAGCCGACGCAACGATCAACGCGATGACACATAATCGAGACACCGTCTCGGCAATTAGCTGTCACTTAAGGCCAGGTTCTGCTCATTTTTAACTTTTTTAAACCTCTGGAAATCCACAAATGTAAAAAAAAAAAACACGATGACAAATTATTTTATTAAAAATTGACTGACTATATGAACAAGCGCCGGGGAAAAATCGAAACATAATAATAAAATAAATTAGTTGGCTTGATAAACAAAAATCAGGAATTTAACCCTAATTTACTATTTCAAACGTGTATATCTACGAAATTACGTAACGGCAATATTTAAAAGTTATAAAAAAATAAAGCTTATTTTTTATAAGCACCTCGCAAAAATAAAAATCTTAGATTGTTATTTGTTTTTTTTTAATATAAAAATAAAACCGCTGTTTTGGGGCCGCGAAATCAACATAGTCGACACGCCGCCGCCGCCGCCGGGTTTCCGATCCCAATTTCCGGCCACCGTAGGCGCGGGCTCGCGGACGGTGGGCAATGGGTAGCTCGCTGTCCGTCCGTCCGGTAACAGACCGGTCCGAGCTCAGGTCGTCTACCGCGCGCACCGTTCCCGCGCGCCTCAAGGAGTTGTCAGCAAACTGTAGGGGTCCAGCAGGGCCGAAGCCTACTGGGGCCAAAGGTTATGTGAGACTGTCACCAAAGGCCCCAGGATAAAGGCAAGGAATGGAAAGGTAGGTTTTTAGTCAGTAAAAGTCTGACACTGTTTCCCGCCCCACCCAAGGGCGGGATTCGTCATTGGATGATTTTACCTACGTTAAAAAAAAAAAAAAAAAAAAAAAAACATAGTCACGGGCGGAGTATCCAAAATACTCAATGACTACAACCGGCCCTTAAGACTAAAATAATATAATAATATTATAAGCTAATATTAGCCATGTCACAGTTATTAGCAGTTGCTTGTGGACAGTGTACACGTTTTCCGTGCCACGTTTCAGCGCCGGAAAGAATTCATTATATCGAAATATGTCGCCGGTGTGTTAGGCTCACCTTGTACTGAGCCGTAAACCCTTTATATTGTTAAACGGGTTTTTTTCGCTATTTCGGTTTTAAAACGTAGAACCATTTAAGTTGCTTTTATTATTTTTGTATGAGAAATAAATCACACCTGAAAGATATATTGTATTTTTTCATCATCCTCTATTTTTCAAATCATAATATATTATACAAGTGATAAATATTAATAAATAGAAACAATTATGGACCCAATCGGGTACAGCAAACTTGTAAACAGTGACAGTGAGGGAGACTTCTATTTATATTTTTTCTTATTTAGTACTTAAATATATATTTTTTTATTAATATAAACTAGCACTGCAATCCCACCTGATGGTAAGCCGTGATGCAATCACTGATGGTGAGGCGCACTATTTTATTAAGAGCTTATTCACTCTAGCCTTGAAGACACCTAAATTATAATCGGACGGGAAGATCACAGCAGGCAAACTGTTCCAATCCTTCGATGTATGCGGTATAAACGACGAGGCAAAACGCTTAGTCCGGACCGTAGAAGTTTCAGCAACATTTCAGCTCCCAAAAGTTGAAGGCGGTCGGTGCACTCCAAGGACCGTACACATTTTTACATATTAATATGTTTACCTTTTTATTGACAACCACTTATGTGGCACTAACATTATTGTGTTAGCATTGATCTGTATCTTTATATTTTGTAGTATTATTTGAAAAATTTATTCATTTGAAGAAATGGTAAGCCTGTTTTATTATATAATTTATGGGCTCCTGTGTTTAAAAACTATTTGCTGTGATGGTAGATAAATAATGATTAAGTCAACGATGGGTCACGCTTGTTAAAAAGTAAACTATTCTCGTATGACTTCAACGCCCTAGAAAACAAATACACCGGTTCCGATTTCCTTTAAATAAAAGTGCAACTTTCAAAACATAAAAAAAATGCTTGGAATTTAGGCCACCTATAAAAACAATAACACCCGCATTGCTATTGTTTCAAACCACTGCAATGCCGCAAACACTTGACCCATTGCTAAATTAAAATACAACACAATACAATACCCAATACATTGTTTTCTAAAATCAAATAGAGCGATACAAACGGAGGCTGCAATAACACAACATAGTGTGTACTTTTGCAACAATCTCTAGGCTCAGGCATGCTATACTCTAAAAACCTTCCCGACAGCAGCGGCAGCGACGAAATACAATTAGTTACAATGGATTGTTAACCTAATTTACCTAAACATTGGATTGTTAATCCAATACACCTATTTGGATTTCGTCGTGGCGGCCAGTGCTGCGCTCAAGACTGTTTTCTAAGTGTTCGATTACGGAGACGCGGCGCGTTGCGTGGCGCGCGGTCCATGATACATTGCCATATGTTTGTTTGCGCGAGCGATGACGCTGCCCGTTACAATGTACGACGAAACGCGCAACGCGCCGAGTTTCCGTAAACTCGGCCTTAGAGAATAAGCATTACAGTATAATAGTAGCTACTGTGGGGATCGGTGATACTAAAACAAGTCTGTTCACGAATTAGTGTAGGATTTCTTTTTCGAAATTAATCTTTTCTATAATTATCAAAAATCATTCGCGTCTAATGTATTTTATCACAACTACACTCGAAACGGTGAAAGAAAAAATTGGGAGGAAACCGGCATGTTCTGGAACCAGTAATTCGAATACAATAGGCGACCACGGAATACAGAAAGGAAAACCACTAATCGCACTAGGCCCTTGTGGTAGATGGTGGTCCATTCTCCTTCCAAAGGAGACCTGAGTCCCAGCTGTGGGAACATTATAAAGCTACTATGCTATGCTACTAACACTTATAATCGGACTACAACTGTCTTGATTCATTTATTTCTTTTTTTTTTATAATGTGCTATGAATTCTAAGAAATTTAAAGAGGTCCTGATGACTAATTTTGTAAGAGGCTCATTTTTCCGAGGTGTGGAATGATCCAATGATTTAACATGATAGGGTGTTTCAGATTTTTACTGTCTAAAACCACGCCTATATTCTTCACTTGCCTTTTGCATTCAAGGATAATGGATTTCTTTTTCTGAAATTCCACGTTCCCCTAGCGAGTTCTGGTCTCTTTTTTCTCAAATTCCACGGTCCCCTAGCGAGTTCTGGTCTTTGTTGACTCCCACGATTTCGCTGATATCTCGTTGAGGCGCGTGTGGAACATTACGCGCCGTTGACGACTCGAACTCGGAAGGGACGATATGAAAGAGGCGCTACAGTACTTACGTTATGTTGCTGGCATGTGAGAATAAAACAAGAACTACATTAGACCACATGTATAGAACCGCGTCGCGTGGCTTTGCGTTGCGTGGGCCTAATATACTACAAATCTTGTCTCCCAGATTCGTGTATGTGGTCCACGTTGGAGAAATATAGTTTTATTTTAATACAGTAGATACCACTCCTGCCTTAGATCAAGACTATTTCTGTAATGACATTAATTTAAAAACGTCGTAGTATCATTGTCTTCAAATTATGCAGGCAATATGGTCTAATTTAGTTATATAACTTAATTGCAGTGTGCGATGAGGCTAACGGTTGAGGCCAGGGCTCCTTACTATTCTAGGTCACATTAATACGGCCCGCTTGCATTTAATTTTCCTATCATTGTTATTATAATTAGTTCTAATTAAGCCGTTGTGGTTCTTAGAGACTCATTTTTATGTGAACATGTTTCAAGAATGATGGTCTCTTACAAAACATTAAAAAAATAAACAAGATTATTAAAACACAGATTACCGTAAAGGTTGTTTCAATTTACAGCTACCGTAGACGCATGCTTGCGAACGGTGAGCAATGGCTAACTTGCCATCCGGTCGTCCGGTAACCGTCCACGCGCGCCTCATGGAGATGTCAGCAAAACCGTAGGAGCCCTGCAGGATTGAAACCTACTGGGGCCATGGGTTCGCCTCTGAAAGGAAAACCAAGGGCCCTGGAACGCAAGGCGATGAAAGAACATAGAAGTGGGTGTTTGTCAGAAGTCAATAGATGATTACCACCTAGAAAACGCATAAAATTTCTCAATTCAAGATTTCCAACAAATAAATTGAATCTGGAATTCGATATTTGAACTAAACAATCCATGTGTTTGGCGGATTTTTTCGAATAAAGTTCAGTGGCTGTTTCAATTTATTTGCAAATTGATTCCCTAGTGAAATATAGAGTTTCTATCGTCTGCACACGTAGCATACAGACGTGCTCAGTAGCAATATCTAATTGTATTTAATAAACTATTATTAGTGGCCTTCTTTTTTCTTTAGTTTTTGCCTAGTGTGTAGTTTAGTAAATACAATGGAAACTTAGTATAAAAAGTTAGTTAGTTATAGTTATAAAAAAAAAAATTGACAACGGCCCTCCAGCCTCTCCAGCAAAGACGATGACGCAAAATCCAGCTCAAGATGATCTCTCAATCGAAGCTGTTTCAACATCCGAAATACAGAGGTGGATGTCAGCCATTGAGCAATATCTAAACGAGGTTTGTTCTATTGTCTCAGATGGCAAACTCAACTCAACAAACAGAACAGAAGTTGAAAATTTCAACCTTGTGCCGTAAAATAGGATCTGGGACCTGACAGATGGCAGTCCCTGAAGCAGAAAGCAGTCCAAGCGCGTATCCTCAATGAAGATTTGACGAAAAATTGCAACTTGACAGATCATAATCTTGGACCTCACGTAGCCGATTATCGACTCTGGCACTGTTTCGTTTGCCGACGTGGTGAAGAAGGGGTCAAATGATTTCGTTCGTCCAAACAATTTAAACTCTGTGGCCATATATCTCAACAACAAATTAAAGTCCAGTGACGAAACAAAAGTCCTTGTCCAAAAGACGATACGACCAGATCAAGTCAAGCTGCATATAGTGGTGTCACAAATTCTGTTAAGGGCGCGTCGTGGTGTAGCAACTTTTATATATTTATATAATTGTATTATTTACTTTATTTTGATTATTTGTACTTTTTATGTCATTTTTTATTTATTTTGTTTAAATCTTTAGGCACTCTGCACCGTTCGGCGTCTTTATGTCGACACCGCCACCGGCCCTGGCTGAAAACCAGCGCTGTGAGCTTATCGCTTTATGCATGAAGTCACAGCTTTATGCTGAGCGTTCGGCCGTTTTGCGCGGATATGACGCACATCTTCCTTATATTATAATGATTATGTTTGCTATTTAGTTTTAAGTTTGCGTCAATTCGCGTAAATAAACTGTTTTTCTTTCTTTCTTTCTTTCTAAGACCAAAAACGGAAGCGTTATAATCAATACGGAGATAAATGATGACGCCCAAAAAAAATATGGCACGCAGTCTAGTAATCTGGATCCGGTCTTACCGCCGGCGAACCCAGCAAGCGCAAACCTCGGATCGTGGTTGTAGGTGTGCCAACCTCTTTGGCTGAAACTGAAGTCTTCAGGTGCATGTATGAACAGACTGTAGCCGAAAAATTTCCAAAGATTTCCAGAGTACTTTTTCACTTTGGTCAAATTAAGTCACAAATCGGGGAAAAATGAAATGCAGACTTGTAACGTGGTTGAAGTTCCAGCCAACATATGAAAAGCTCTAATTTCCTAATCAAGGATTTTTATAAATTGGACATCCTGCTCTGTCAGGGAATGATTTTTTGAAGAGTTTCATTATATATCTTCGAAGTTCATCATCAAAACAATTTTTCTATGGGACCAAATTTGGGAGTATAATCTTTCAATCAAAACAAAAATTTTCAATATCGGTCCACAATTGACCGAAATATCGGTGAACATACTTTAAAAAAAAAACATAGAACCTCCTCCTTTTCGAATTCGGTTAAAAATGCTTAAAATAACAAAATAATTAATAACATTTTGTGTTATTTAGTATCAAATATTGTATAAAAATAATCACTACTAAGTAGGTACTCAACAAAATCTACTACTTCAATGTTCTTTGTTTTTTAGGGATTCAGGTATCAGATTTTTACTAACTAAAACCCATTCCTATATTTCTTCTTTGTATTGCGTTTAAAGACCTCGGGTTTTCCTTTTAGAAGCGACCCAATGGCTCTAGTAAGCTTCGACCCTGTTGGGCCCCTGCGGTTTTACTGACATCTTCTTGAGGCGCGTGGAACACTACACAGCGTCGATGACTCAAGCTCGGTCCGGACGGCCACACGGTGAGCTATTGTCCGCCATCTCATGGCTGAAAATCGGGGTCAGACCTGCGGCCTGAGGAACTTTTTTTCTTTAAATGCTCTGCCGCTCCACCCAGCGAGACACTCCTCCACCGTATGCTCTACCTTGTTCTCTAGGCTGGGGCAATGTGGCAGTGTGTAAACGTAACCCGGAGCCCTATAACGAAAGCAAAGAAGAAACAGGAGTGGGTTTTTAGTCAGTAAAAGTCTGACATTATTTCCCGTCCCGCCCAAGGGCGGCGTCAGTGTCT
This sequence comes from Leucania comma, assembly GCA_958295575.1. Taxonomy (NCBI): domain Eukaryota; kingdom Metazoa; phylum Arthropoda; class Insecta; order Lepidoptera; family Noctuidae; genus Leucania; species Leucania comma. The sequence continues at coordinate 5,527,787 of OY282475.1, forward strand.
AAAAAAAAACCTTGTTCTCCGGGCGGACTTTAACGTTCTATGACAGGTATATAGGAAAAGTAGGAATACATTTACCTCTAACTGAAATATAGGCAAAAACTATCACTAAGAATGCCCCTTAATAATTAAAGTTTAGCAAACAAACAAGATTCAATTCTAAGCCTCTTGAAGCTCTTTCCTCCACGAACAAGAAATAGCGGAGCTATTCTTAGAAAAGTATCAATCAAGAAAATGTCAATCAATACGCTTTTTATTTATTTTGTATAAGAAAATTCGATGGAATAGTAAATATATTTCCATTATGTCTTAGTACTCGTGATTTCATACAATGTGTTTGTATTTATATATTAACAAAACTTTTTTTCCTCATGCCATTATTGAAATATATGAACGTTTGTCTGAAATAATTTGTTGGGAATGCGAATTCAATAGGCTTTTCTATAACATTCATTTAAAGTAAGTAGTGACCTCGGTGAGACATAAGCATTACCTATTTTTAGTTTACCTAATGAAACACTAGTGTTAGCGTTTTACTAATTTATTGGAATATGTACTTAAATCTTTATATAATTTATATTCATCTTTTAATCATAGTTATTTTCAAAATGTAACCGTGTTCCCAAGAGAAATTCCATTAATAGTTGTTAAACTGACTTTTGTCGGTTGACAGCAAATACGTAGCTGTCAAGGTGGGGAGACTCACTTGGGAACACGGCACTCGAGCTCGAGCAGTCGCACAGTGAACACGTGTACTTGTTAAAGAGTGTTAAACCAAATAAATTTAACAGTGTTATTAAAGAACTTATAAAACCAGTATAAAGACTTTACTTTACTTTCTTCACAACCTTGAAGTGAGTTACACTAGCAAAATATTTTTTTACAAAAAAGGTCAGCAACCAGGGCCTCAAGTCTGCTATTACAATAGTATCAGAATGGTCTATCATTGATTTCATAATTGTTGATTTTGACAAGTTTGGTAATCTACTAATAAAATGGTGTTATTATGACTTTCCAATGATCAACAACCGACACTCCATTGAGAGAAATGGCATAGAATAGGAATCTCGTACTTTCCTACATAATGAAAAATGAATGTCTGCCTTATATCATAACAAAAACAGCGACCGCTCTAAATAAACAATAAGCAGTAATGTCACATTTGACTTTGACAGCTAAAAGACCATAGACCGACCAATGATCGGTCATTATGAATTTTGCAGATTACGAACTTTTAGTAAAATGACAATGGAATAGTGTTGGAATGGCAAATTTATAAAAGTAGTAGACTTGGGCCCCAGGACTCCCACATGAAGAGTTTGGTACCACAATATTAAAATCGAGCAAAAAACGGCAAAATGACGTTTCTTGTATCGAAACCACATTATTTCAATTTTATATGTAGGTATAGTCTCAGAGATATCAGCAGAACCAGGGGCCAAATCTCTTTAACCCGCGCATGGAATACTACGCGTCGTCGACGACTCGGGGTCGGTCCGGATAGTTAACGGAGGGCCGGATGGCGACTTACAGCTCTAAAAAAAAGGTATAATCTTTCTGTGACTATGGTAGTGCATTGACATACATTGGGTTAGCAGCAACTAACCATTACCAGTTACGTGAACAAAGAGCTTTTTAAAAAGATATATAAATAATAAGTGCTCTTCATTGTACACTATCAAAATTACAGTAGGGGCTTGAAATTGATGGAGAGTAACAAAAGGCGGTTCTATCTATAAGGGATTTTTCCCAAGCAAACCTATAGATAGACAGGTAGTCCATGGTGACATACTCGCAATTACTAAAATACATGTAATACAGACAATATTTATACACCGTTAAATTTTGGTATTTTTAATCCCGTGGAAAGTTGGTCCAGTTCTACTTAAAGAAATTGATTTTTTTTTATTTATTTTTTTTATTTATATATTAATTTTGTACATGCGTATATTAATGCGAGTTTTAGAAAAAAAGTGCTTTATTTTTTTATTTTATCTTTATAAATCGATTGTGATTCATGTAACGAATCGACCCTCCGCGGGATTAAAACGATAAAAATTTATCAGTGTATACCTACATATGAAATCAAATAAATATATATGTTCATGATAACATTAAGGAGAAAGGTAGCGAACTTGGACCATATTTTGCATAACAAAAATGCATGATTTAAACCAATTGGCCAGCTATTTACGACATATTCTAGCTAGAACATAGACCAGTAAACTCAGAAGTTAGTGGTTTTACTTCCTTATGAATATGCATCTCCTCGGTCGAGAGAACAAGCTATATATAGGGCAATGTGCCCCCAGGGACCCATCGTCTTGGGGAACACTGGCCAAGTCAGACCACATCATAAGTACTCATTAACAGTACCTTTCTACATCTCAGTAATGAGAGCAGAGCTTGGAATACAAAGTTAATAGAATAAAATAGAAATTGCAATTTTCTTCGGGGTATAATTTATAGCGATTTTTATGCTGCCATAAAACCAAAGCGGATAAGGAGGCTTTAATAAAATTAAGTGAAAAATTTTTTCGTCAGTCATCTTCTTTATTCAAATTTTGTGGTCAGGTGGTTTTTTGTGATTTATTTTTTTAATGGATTTTAGATATTTGGAATGTTTGTTTGTCTATCGGTTTTTTTTACGCATTTAATATGGTAGAACTGTGTTAAATAAATTTGATGTTCTAAACAAATTTACACTTGGCTCAATAACATTTTCAGTTATACAAGTACAAGTTTATTACAATTACACTATGTTTATTTGTTATATATCACATACATAGTATAAAACAAAGTCGCTTCCCGCTGTCTGTCCCTATGTATGTTTAGATCTTTAAAACTACGCAACGGATTTTGATGCGGTTTTTTTTTTAATACCTAGATAGTGATTCAAGAGGATGGTTAATGTGTATAATCCATCATAATATATTTAATATTACCATTGCACACGCGCAAAGCTCGGGCGGGTTGCTAGTTATCTATCATCATCATCATCATCATCATCAGCCTTTTAATATTCCCACTGCTGGGACACAGGCCTCCTCTCTAAGAAAGGGAATGGGCCGTAATCAACCACGCGGGCCCAGTGCGGGTTAGTGTAATTTTCTATAATATAAATATTTATTTAAAAATAATATACGTATGTTTATCAGTTGTCTAATACTCATACCACAAACTCTACTTAGTTTGGGACTAGATGGCGTTGTGTGAAAGTTGTGGAATATATTTACATATTATAGTATACTAACTTCTGCCAGCGGCTTCGCCCGCATAAAAATGGGTTTCTAAATACGAACTTCCAACCCCTTTTTTTGTCGCCATGTTGTGTCAGTCCAAGCCAGGTGCCATAGACAAGAAAAAACTTTTAACTCAGACCAAGGCAACTGTGTTCTGCCTATTGTCTATGGTGCAACACAGTAATGCCTGGTTCACACATGGCTGACAGTTTGTAATATTTTGTGCGTCTGTTTGGGCAAAATAAACATTTTTTCTTCCTTTCATTTTCTTTTTTTTTACCCCCTTGGGGCGCGCCACAATCGAGGCGATAAGGCCCATCCTTGAGGAGTGGCTGGAAAGACCTCACGGCGTTCTAAACTTCCGCACGACGCAGGTTCTTACCGAACACGGCAAGTTCGCTAAGTTCCTGTTCCGGATTCGTGCGGAGGATTCGCCTGGGTGTCGCCACTGTGCGGAACACCCGGAGGACACGGTGGAGCATACTGTTGAGGTGTGCCCCGCCTGGGCGGAGCATCGCCGTGTCCTCGTGGGGGCGATCGGCGGCAGCGATCTCTCTCGCCGGGCCTTGGTTCAGGCCATGGTCCGTAGCGAGGAGGGATGGCAGGCGGTCGCCTCCTTCTGCGAAGCAGTAATGCTAGCAAAGGAGGAGGCCGACCGCATCAGGCAGAGGCAACGGGGCGCTCGCCCCAGCCGCCGCCGGGATTCCGATCCCGATTTCCGGCCACCGTAGGCGCGGGCTTGCGGACGGCGTGCAATGGGTAGCACGCTGTCCGATCGTCCGGTAACCGACCGGACCGAGCCCAAGTCGTCGACGGCGCGTTCTGTTCCCGCGCGCCTCAAGGAGCTGTCAGCAAACCGTAGAGGCCCAGCCTGCTAGCTGCAGGCAGGCAGGGTCGAAGCCTGCCGAGGCCAAGGGCCGTTTTCTGAGAGGAAGGCTCAGCCCCGGCACTATAGGCAACGAAGGAACGGGGTAGGTTTTTAGTCAGTAAGAGTCTGACACTACTTCCCGCTCCGCCCAAGGGCGGGATTTGTCATTGGATGATTTCACCTACCAAAAAAAAAAAAAAAAAAAAACCCCCTTATGGGGTTTTTTTTTTTTTTTTTACGTAGGTAAAATCATCCAATGACAAATCCCGCCCTTGGGTGGGGCGGGAAATAGTGTCAGACTTTTACTGACTAAAAACCTACCTTTCCATTCCTTGCCTTTATCCTGGGGCCCGTGGTGACAGTCTCACATAACCTTTGGGCCCCAGTAGGCTTCGGCCCTGCTGGACCCCTACAGTTTGCTGACAACTCCTTGAGGCGCGCGGGAACGGTGCGCGCCGTAGACGACCTGAGCTCGGACCGGTCTGTTACCGGACGGACGGACAGCGAGCTACCCATTGCCCACCGTCCGCGAGCCCGCGCCTACGGTGGCCGGAAATTGGGATCGGAAACCCGGCGGCGGCGGCGACGTGTGCGCCTTTGCCTAATGCGGTCGGCCTCCTCCTTTACTAGCATCACTGCTTCGCAAAAGGAGGCGACCGCCTGCCACTCCTCCTCGAGCATGGCTTGAACCAAGCCCCGGCGCGAGAGATCGCCGCCGATCGCCCCCACGAGGACACGGCGATGCTCTTCCCAAGCGGGGCACACCTCGACTGTGTGCTCCACCGTGTCCACCGGGCGGTCCGCACAGTGGCGACACCCGGGCGTTGTCTCCGCACGAATCTTGTACAGGTACGGACCGAACTTGCCGTGTTCGGTCAGCACCTGCGCCAAACGGAAGGTGACGACGCCGTGGGGCCTTTCCAGCCACGCCTCAAAGAGGGGCCTTACCGCCTCGATCGTGGCGTGCCCAGCACGAGGTTGCGACAATCGCTCTCGCCATTTCACCATGAGATCCCGCCGGAGCTCTGTCCGCCATGCCGCGACTTGTCGCGGCAGCGGAGTTTCTCCCCGACGTTGCATCTCCACGCGTAAATCATGCATGTGTGCAAGGACTGTTGCCTCCAAATCCCACGGTGGTAGGCCAGCAAGGAGGCTCGCCGCTTCACAGGATACCGTACGGTATCCGCGGATCATCCGGATGGCCATGACCCTCTGGCAGGCGGTTAGCCGGGCCGCCACTCGCTTCCGTAGCGATGGCGCCCACACCGGCGCACCGTAAAGGGCCATGGACCGAACGATGCCTGCGTAGAGCCCCCGGCAGGAGGCGTCTGGACCCCCTAGGTTCGGCAGGAGCCGCTTGAGCGCAGCCCCAGTCGCATTCAACCTGGGAGCCAGACGTCGGAAGTGCTCCTTGAAGTTCCACAAATTGCGTAAATTGGAGTGGAGAAATATTTCCTTAAAAGGTGTTAGAACGAAAACCTACTAGTATTGGCCAAACGTATTAACATGGTTTTTTGATGGTGGAGAGAAATGAAATTCACGTAGATTTGGCTTCAGAATAGCTAAAAAACTACGGAAAAAATCTATTTTAACGGCCATTTGATGCAAAGTGTAAAGTTTGAAAGCACGCTAGTTGGTTGCGCGAATTTGCTTTGTGGACTGTAGATTTAAAAAGCGATCTAAGGTTTGTTAACAATATGCAGGTACTGCGTCTAGCGTTTATTAATGGGATAAATGTATTAGAAGGACTGACCTTTAACCTCGAAAGTTCCACATGGCGCCGGCCGGCGAATCCCGAACTTCGTACTTTCAAGCACTGCCAGTTTCTGTATTGCACTACACTGTACTATTGTTGAGTCTCTGAATGATTGGAACACGAAATAGCCAATTTTCTTGTAATTTCGAGCGGGCGTGTTAGCGGTGCGGTCACATTCACAATGCCCAAAAAACGTCAATGTCAAATCCTTTCTCTCGAGGTCGTGCGGGAAGCGGATACGGTAGGGATAGGATTGCTAGACCAAAAAAATAAATTACAAAAAAACAAAGTCGCGGAACATAGCAAATTGGCGCAACCATTCCCCCCGGGTTTGAAGGGTTACCTTCAAAGAAAAGAAAAAAAACAAAAGCGAAACTAAACCCTATTACTAATCTAAACTATCAATACTAGGTAGCGAAACAACTTATAACTAACTATGCCACTACTACTGATTAGGCAGAGGGCAGAGGCGAATAACCGGACGCAGGTACGATCCAGTTGCGGTTTTAACTTTTACGACTCGCGTTATTCCGTTCGAACCCGGAAAAACTTCTTCCACTACACCAAGAGGCCAGTGCAGAGGAGGCGCACTCTCAGTCTTCAGTATCACCACAGTACCGACTGTGACTGGATCTGAAGGAGTGTTCCACTTTTGACGCGACTGCAGCGTATGCAGATAATCTGTCCTCCATCGCTTCCAAAAGGACTGAACTAAGCTATCTAGCAGAGCGTGACGCGGGTGGAGCTGCAGTTTGTCAGTCTCGACATCTAAAGCGGGCAAATATTTAAGAGGAGTCGTCGTCAAGAAGTGAGCCGGCGTCAACGCTAGTGGCTCCGATGGATCACTAGACAAAGTCCGACACAACGGACGCGTATTCATCAACGCCTCTACCTGAGCGAGTACAGTGCTCAACTCCTCGTACGAGAGAATCTGTTCGCCTATGACCCGAAACAGGTGCGACTTAAGGCTTTTAATATTCGCCTCCCAATTGCCACCAAAATGACTAGCTGCTGGCGTATTAAAACACCAATCAATGCGATTCTCAGCTAAGACATGGGCGAATTCACTTTGGTAGTACTTGGAGCGTAAGAATGTATGTAATTCCGAAATATTGCGTCGCGCTCCAACATAATTTGTGCCGTTGTCAGAGTATAAGCGCTTAACGGGACCACGGCGAGATAAAAATCGTTTAAATGCAGACATAAAACCCTGCGTACTCAAATCACTGGTTAACTCTATGTGAACCGCACGAGTTGTCATACAAACGAATAGGCAAATGTATGCCTTTGTGGAACGTATACCACGACCACGGGCAATAGTGACTTTAAACGGTCCAGCATAGTCCGTCCCAGTATGTATGAAAGGTTTCACCGTCTGTACAACACGACAAGAACGATGGTCGGCCATTTCCGGCGCGTTGAAACGCGGGCGGAGCTTAAAGCAGGGCACACATCTGTGCACTCTAGCGCGTATCAAATTGCGAGCGGAAAGTATCCAGTACTTCTGTCGAAGAATGGACATTAATAAATCGGGACCAGCGTGACAATTCACCTTATGGTGATAGTCCACCAACAAATCCAAAACGTGATCCCTGCGTGGTAGAACTACTGGATGCATTTGTTCAAACTCTAACTTAGCATTTCGCAGACGGCCACCGACACGAATGAGTCCGTCTTGCAAAAATGGTTTCAAATGTTGAAGTGCGGGACTACAAGGTTTATGTGATTCTAAACTACGAAATTCTTTTGAAAAATAAAATTTCTGCAACTCTCGAAGTACAACTGATTCAGCTCTATCCAAATCAGCTGCGATTATAGAACCACGCGATGGTAATAATCTCAAAAATCTTAGGACGTAAACTACACAGCGTAATAGTCTCGACCAAGACGAGACTCGATTAGACAACAACAAAACAACTGACTCTTCACGCGGAACTGATACTACAAGCGTATGTTTCTTCTCCTCGGGTGGTTCTGAAACAGTAGCGGGGTTAAACGGAGCATTTGGCCACTCGTTAGGAGTGGTATGCAGCCAGGGAGGGCCACAAAACCAAAGCGGATGATTTAAAATTTGCGCGGGAAGCAAACCACGTGAGAGACAATCAGCTGGGTTTTCTGTTCCAGCGACATGGAATATATTTTCCTCTGCGGAGGCACGGGAGCCACCGAGCGAAAAAATATCACCCTTGAAAGGGAGCGCGACAACATAACGACCATCTTTATCACGAGTAGTCGTGCGGGTATAAATCTCCTCAGTGACCTGATCCTCAGGGCTGAGAATAGGCGGGACATTGACCTCTTCAATCTCCCAGAACTTGCGGATGGTAGACTCAAGCGGCGGCTCGACGGTGCAACAGTGCGACACAGTCGAGTAACTATTTAAATAAGCGGGTGCGGAACCAACTATAACAAACCCGAGAACTGTTTCCAGTGCGTGCGGAGCGGGGTACATCGGAAGACCCTGAATTTTACGTGATAACTGGAGATGCGGGAGAATCGAAGCACCGATCAATAGATCGATATCTCCAGGGAAAGCGTAATTTCCGTCGGCTAACTGCAAGTTCTTAAACTCCGTCAGCATGGACGTGTCAACCGGTACCGTGGGCAACCGTTCCGTAATCTTATCTGCGACTAGCGAATCCATTTCAAACGAAATATTACGATTAAAACGTGAACTAAATATTATTTTAATGGAACCGTGAATGGTTGCCTTTAAACCTCCAAAACCTTTCACTTCTGAGCGGGATGACCAATTATTAAAACTAAAACCAAGGCGTTGACAACAATCCCGAGTAATAAAATTACTCTGGGAAGCGCCATCTAGTAGCGCCCGAACGGTGCGCGGTTTGCCAAAGGCATCTACAATGACAACTTGCGCGGTCGCAAGTAAAACGGTAGTGATTTGAGTACCAGCGGCGGAAAGCGAACACAATGTTACGTCGTTTGCACTTGCAGCAGGCCGCGCGTCACAAGCGTCGCGCGTCTGCGCAGGCTGCTGCTGCGATGGCAGCTTACTACTCTCAAAATGTAAGAAGGTATGATGTCTAGCTGGACATTTACGACAGCTAACACCACTTTTACATGACGTAACCAGATGTTTGTCACTTAGACAATTAAAACACAAATTATTAGTGCGGACAAACTTGTAACGATCACTAGGCGATAATCTCTGAAATCCCGAACACTTGTACAGCTGTGTATGGCTACCCTTACACAGAGAACAGTCAGGTGTTGAGGCGGTATTAACTAGCGTATGTGCAGTCTTGACTGACTTCGATGACGCGTCTATACGGCGATCGGAACCTGTCCTATTCGTGACTTCACGACGCGCCGACGTGCGCTGCAACACCTTAATATGGTCGCGAATAAAAGATTCTAAATCTTCGAACTTAGGCATTTCTTTGCCGCGCTGAGTCGTTTCAAACAGACGAACAGTTTCAGGATCTAATTTATTTAAACCGATATACAAAAACAAAAAGTCACAGAGGTCATTGACCTTTAGGTTCTTTACTGCACGAACAGATGATGCGAAAATATTTAAAAACTTCTCTAAATTATGATCGTTACAAACGGAAAAACTTTTCAAATCGAATAATTGATCTAAATATGCGGTGGCTACTAATCGCTTATCTTCGTATTTTGTTTTTAAAGTGTTCAAAATTAAAGTGTAATTTTCAGCGCTAAACGTAATTCCAGCACAGACAGCCTTTGCCTTACCGGTCAATTTTTCTACGAGATAATGCAATCTCTCGTGATCTGTCAGCGATGTGTTCCTATGTATTATATTTTCGAAACTATCTATAAATAAATTCCAATTTCGAATGTCACCATTAAATTCAGGTATTTGAATTGGCGGCAATCGTGGGCGTTCGCGAGGAGGGTTGGATAAACCACCCGCGGGGGGGGGAGTCTCTAAACTCCTAGCAATACGTTTGATACGACAATACAAGTCATCAAAGGACGACAATGCCTGATAACTCACACAGTAATCAGGATTTAACTCCAACTCTAAAATGTTTATATTATTAATTGTAGATTCAAAATCCGCGCGCAAACTATCTAAAGTTTCCAACGAACACAAGAAAGCATCTCTAATCGCCAGATCCGAGGTTTGCAAAGATTTATCACAAATTGATTGAACACGTGAAAACTGTGAGTCCCTTTTAGCGTATAAAAGCTTTAACTGAACCTTTAAATCAGTACTAACCTTGGTTCCCTTAAGAGACATCTTGTTTTGATATATTCACACTATACACTCAAACAAACACTTAACGAATTATTAAGTAAACGATAATTATCAGATAACAATATGGTTATATTGTAAACAACAAAGTGAACGGCGAACGAACGGAATAACATATGCGTATATAATCTATGGTTTATCCGTTTCCTACAAATATTCACTCAACAATGAACGGGTATTTTTGAAATGCGTCTACCTACATGCAATTTGTAGGATGGTCGAATGAATTTTGTCAAGAAAAAGTATGCGATCGATTTATATCTACGCTGATATTTACGTAGCTAACTATAATTATGCGGTGCGGTTGACGGCGTAGGTACCGTAATTATCAATGACTCTTTAACTATACGAGCGAAATAACGTATAGTTGCCTAAATGCCTAGATGCGGGTTTTCTACTATTATATCTAGGTAAATAGGCGCGTTGCGTTTATTCCCTATGGAACAAATACTATATTGCGAAATTACAAGAAAATGATTCACGATCCTGCTCGTATGGACCAAAAAGTAATGGTTGCGCGAATTTGCTTTGTGGACTGTAGATTTAAAAAGCGATCTAAGGTTTGTTAACAATATGCAGGTACTGCGTCTAGCGTTTATTAATGGGATAAATGTATTAGAAGGACTGACCTTTAACCTCGAAAGTTCCACATGGCGCCGGCCGGCGAATCCCGAACTTCGTACTTTCAAGCACTGCCAGTTTCTGTATTGCACTACACTGTACTATTGTTGAGTCTCTGAATGATTGGAACACGAAATAGCCAATTTTCTTGTAATTTCGAGCGGGCGTGTTAGCGGTGCGGTCACATTCACAATGCCCAAAAAACGTCAATGTCAAATCCTTTCTCTCGAGGTCGTGCGGGAAGCGGATACGGTAGGGATAGGATTGCTAGACCAAAAAAATAAATTACAAAAAAACAAAGTCGCGGAACATAGCAAATTGGCGCAACCACTAGTTATACTTTCTCATTGTTAACGAGCGCATTTTAGTGTTTCGTTTCTCATAACTTTGGTGATGGTAGACAGTTAATATTCATCCTTCTTCATTGCATTTTCAAAAAAAAAAAATATTCACCAGGATCCATTCAAGGAAGAATTCCTACTAGGGCAGCGGGATTCTTTGAAAAAGTAACCACGGTCCTGAAACAAAAAAGTCAGTTGAAAGAACACAGCTAGATTAGAGTCAGTGGAAGTGTGCCACTTTCTCTCGCTTTACCCAGAGCGGGAAAAGTTATTTGATGATTTTCCACAGAACTAATAAGATATGAATGTTGTGTGTTTCCTGATAGCTTCTTCGTCTTTAAGTCAAAAAAGAGTGGGTTACGTCTCGGCAAGTTTGTTCCATCGTCGGCTTATATCATTGCTTACCATCAGGTGAGATAGTAGTCAAACGGGAGCCTTTCAATTCTTCATCATTCTTATACTTTATTCCAATTTGATTCTCTATAGTTTAGTCACCAATACATTTATAGGGGTAGACTTGTTTGAATACTATGTTATTGCTATAGCATTAATCATGAATCTGTAGTAGTCAATCTTTTGAGAAGGAGTCCAACTCACATCACGTCATCTTCTTCTAAGCCTTTCGCGTCGGTAGCTCCTGCTGTTATACAATTCATAAGTATAATAATTTAACTTAGTTAATAGTTCTAATATTAGTCACTATATTCTTATCAGTTGTTTTACAATTGTTTAAATATTTGTATGCCAGTGAAATTGCTAAATGTGCAAGATCACATTTCTAAGATAAAACCTTTGATATACCTATCATGCTTGGAAATGTTATTTTTCTCCTTATTAGAGATATATATCGTCTTTCAAACAGTTCTCGTCAGCTGTTTCCTAACGTCAAATATTACGCAAGACAACCTCATCTCACCGCTTCCCAGGAGAAAAATCTATGGAACAAATTCTTCAACCGCACAAAACACAGTAGAAAAACAAAACGCAATCGTCTTAAAGCCAAGTGAAGTCACGCTTCCCAGCTAGTTTACAAGAAACGAACAGTTGCAAATAAAGGAAGTGAGTTTATCAAAATGGTTGACTTAAAAAAAAAAAATATGATCCTCTTCCGTGAGAGTTCTTGTAAGATTAAGTCTGAGATAATACTGCTTTAATTTATTCTCGGCCGAGTTTCAGAAATAAGTTTTATTGAGATTCTCTGCTTGCTTTATGTTATGAATCTGTTATACATCTTGTATAGGAAAGATATTAACTTTTTTTATATTCTGTCCTATATTTATTTAAGTTGATTAGATATGCCTGAATCCTCCGGCGAAAATGGTTTTATTTTCTTTAAGAATTTGACCTTAAGCCTGCATTGTAGATGATTTGGAACATTATGCCTCATTGGTGAAACCATCACGAGTACGAGCAGTAGTGGCCGATTTACTAGGTGTAGGTTGCAGATTTAAACCCACTTAGGTGTATTAAATTATCTAATTTATTTTGTCACTACAGCTCTTAAAACGTTGAAAGTAAACATCGTGAGGAAATTGGCAATTCTTAGAATTTAAAATGCGAAGACATCTGACTTCAATCAATCCGCGTGGTGGGTTACGTCCAATTACCTCTCCTAGAGAGGAGGCCAAGTCCCAATAGCAGGAATATTAATAGGCTGTTTATACTATGCTATGGTTAAATCAAAACAACGCACATCCATGGCTCTATTTTCAGGTCTGGCAAAATTTTATTTGGGTTTTGGAATTCTCGAAGGCAGCGGAGACCAAAATTATACCCGTTTTATGACAATAATGTACGTACGTGTTCGTAGACACATCACCATGCACCCATTGGGAAAAGTATTGCCGATCGGCGACGCCAATCTCTCGCGCCGGACCTTGCTTCAGGCCATGCTCCGGAGCGAGGAGGAGTGGCAGGCGGTCGCTTCCTTCTGCGAAGCAGTAATGCCAGCAAAGGAGGAGGCCGGCCGCATCAGGCAACGGCGCACACGCCGCCGTCGCCGGGATTCTGGCCACCGTAGGCGCGGGCTCACGGACGGCGGGCAATGGGTAGCTCGCTGTCCGTTCGTCCGGTAACAGACCGGTCCGAGCTCAAGTCGTTTACGGCGCGCACTGTTTCCGCGCGCCTCAAGGAGTTGTCAGCAAAATGTAGGGGGCTCAGCAGGGCCGAAGCCTACTGAGGCCAAGGGTTATGTGAAAATGAACCCCGGGGCCCTGGGACGAAGGCAATCAAAGGAGCAGGGTAGGTTTTTAGTCAGTAAGAGTCTGACAAGTCTGAAATTCGTAGGTATGCCTCTAAGGACATGTTATGCCTGTATGACTAATGTCATACAAATTCTATCAGGAGTTTGATCATGAAGGAGTAATAGATATACACGTACATACATACTGTCGTTTTTATAATAGAAGGGCAACAAAATACAAACAAATTGTGGTATGTTCTATACTGATTAACCCTTTGGGATATATACGTGTGATCTTTATGTACAATAAATACACATAGAGGAAGTGTTACCACACGATTACAGCTCTATGTGTAGAATAGATAACATAGAGTTGTGGTTTTATCAGCTCGCAACAGATACCGCAGTAGACAGTAGTTTATTGACAACTAATACGTTGTGGTAAAGGTATTAATTGTAAGGGATATTCAGTTAGGTGTGAAACACAAAGGATATTACGAGTAATTTAGGAGGCTTGACATTGTTATCAGCTTAACTGAAAGTATCACACTTCACATTAATCATACTGATATGATAATTATAAAGATGAAAGGTGTGGGTGTATTTGTTACTTCTTCAAGCTCGAACAGATGAACGGATTTGTATGAAATTTAATGCAGGGGTAGAGAACCAACCTGGATTATCATATCAGCATATAGGATACTTTTATAATAATAAATGAGATATAATATACAAATAAAAATAATAATATTATTCCACAACTATCACACAACGCCGTCTAGTCCCAAGCTAAGCAGAGCTTGTGTTATGAGTACTAGACAACTAAAAACATACTTATATATTTTTAAATACATAAATATTATAGATAAATTACACCCAGACACAGAACAAATGATCGTGCTCATCACACAAACATTTGTCCTGGGTGGGAATCGAACCCACGACCTCCGGCATAGCAGTCAGGGCCACTAACCACTAGACTAACAGGCCCGTCAAAACGAAGAGCTCTGGCAGACCATACTTTAAGCTCTTCATTTCATCACCACTGTTCTAAAATGGTGTAAGAACTGACTTGTCTTCAAACCAAAACATTCGAAAACAATCAGCGAACAACCTGAATTGAGTCACGTGCAGTGGTTGATAATTATATTAAGGATCACTCCCTCCAATAGAGGTGAGCTCTTCACTCTAGCTGAAGCCTTTTCACAATGTATCTTCAAAACGTGTTTTTCTGCTGACCATAAATTATTATCCATTATTTAGCCACATTGCGAAATTCAACTATTATTATTATCACTAACCACAATCCAATTATTGAGATAATTATAATAATTGACTTTGTGGTCCTTTGACCAGTTAGTTTAACTATCACAACGTCATTATATTACGTAATATTATTTTCTTTGAATAAAATACTGAGACATTTATTTGCCAAACATTTAAAGTTACTTCGATAAATACATTCTCGGTTTCTAAAAAGAATTTATTCACAAATCAAATAAAAAAGAAACTATAAGTCAACTGAGGCAAATGGCTGTTGTTGAATATTCATTTAACCAGTCACAGGGCTTACTGCGCGTTCATCAATTCGTCACATTAATTTTACGATAATTTTCATTCCGAAAACTGAATCTACGCCTAATTAATCAGAAATTTCAGATTGTTACCCTACGTCTAATGACTTGGGTTCCTTCTGAAATATGATTCCTTTCATAAGTGCTCTAAGCGGTCTAGGCTTAAACACCAATTAAGGGTGCCCACAAACAACTATCGGAATTGTTAGATTGTAAACCATCATCATCTTCCTACCCTGGTCCCGTTTAATTTAGGTTCGGTGCGTTTCGTACGCTTTTTTCTTCCATTCTGTCCTGTCACTCGTCACGCAGTCACTAACTCCCTTTTCTTTCATATCACTCCTCACACAATCCATCCAATCCATCAAATATTATTATAAAAGTGAGTTTGAACACGAAACTAAGTAATTTTTTAGTCGACAGTGATAGCGAACGGCTAAAACTTTGAGTCGGTAGCCTATGAGCAAATGCTTATTTTCCTATATATAAAAAGGAATAGCTGTTCGTTAGTCTCGCTAAAACTCGAGAACGGCTGGACCGATTTGGCCAATTTTGGTCTTGAAATATTCGTAATAGTCCAGGGAAGGTTAAAAAAGTGAGAAAAAAAGTATTCATTGACAATTCAAATCAATAGAAAAAGTTAAAAAGGCAAGTTAGGTTTTCTTGGATGATCAATCATCAAATAACTCCTTTAGCTCTGGATGGAGTGAGAGGGAGTGTCAGACTTTTACTGAATATAACCCACGTGTCTTCCTTCTGCAGTCAAAAGAGCTCTTGAACACAAAGGGCAGCGCCTATATGTTCAAGAGCTCTTTCTAACGTTTAGTGGTGGGGACCATCACCGGATACTGCTTGCTAAACACAATTGGCATCACAGATGAGCTTCTGCGTAGAACATGCATGGGGACAGCGGAGATGAACTAAGACCAAGGACCAAGGAAATTAGCGTGGCTTAGGGGGGTCCTCTGTACAGTCTCTTCAGGGATATGTCCTAACTGGCGTTGCGTGGAGGGGTTCCGGAATGGTCTTTTGAGAGGTAACGAGTCCCTATCTAAGTGCCGATTATGATCACGGGTGTTATTTTAGTATGGAAAAACTCCCACATTCCCCGGATTTATCCCCAAAGTCCGGTTGTAAACTTAAAAAAAGTGCCACTAACAAAAAATGCACGAATATGTAACCCCTAGGTTCTCCGAACTACCTCACAGATGCACTGAAAAAGCTGGAAGTTCTCATTTGTCTTCAGAGAGAGGTGGGCTGAATGAAATAAAACCTACTAATAAAACCTAATAACCCGGAACGAGGAGGGATGGCAGGCGGTCGCCTCCTTCTGTGAAGCAGTAATGCTAGCAAAGGAGGGGACCGACTGCATAAGTCAACGGCGCTCACGCCCCAGAGGCCGCATCATCTTGATTTCTGGCCACCGTAAGCGCGGGCTTACGGACAGCGAGCAATGGGTAGCTCGCTGTCCAATCGTCCGGTAACCGTCCGTACCCAGCCTAAGTCGTCGACGACGCGCACTGCTCCCGCACGTTTCAAGAAGTTGTCAGCAAACCGTTGGGACCCTGCAGAAGGATCGAATCCTACTGAGGCCAAGGGTTCACTTCTGAAAGGAAGGTTCGGCCCTGGTATGAAAGGCAACGTAGGAATGGGGTGGGTTTTTAGTCAGTAAGAGTCTGACACCAAAGGGCGGGAGTTGTCACTGGATGATTTTTACCCACCATAAAAAAAAACATGTATTAAGAGCGAAAACAAAACTAATTTATAGATAGAATGCCGTAGGAGTTTACGGGCACCCTAAGATCATTAATTCTAGTAAGTAATTAGCCTTATGTTCAGTTCTGGACACTAACTTATATGTTGTCACGGCACCAGATTATGCAACGTCATATATAAAGCTGTTTGCACACGAACAAAGTTCTTTACCTCGTCAGAAACTCATCAGGAGACGAAATTATTAAATCCACAGGCAGGAGACAGGCAATTATAAATAGCTCCACGAAATTGAGTCCAAACTAACAACCGACCAAACTTGCCTTGAACAAAATCAAGTAAATTGGTCTGCTTGAAGCGAATGCAACGTTGCATCGATCAGGGGTACGTAAACGGGTGCACCTACATGCGAATACCAGCTTTGTATACGAAAGCTAGAGTTTATTTTTGCGTGAGTGGTCGCTCAAAGATTCTGGTAAAATTTTCGTTGTGCAAGTACTTTGAATCTTTAGATACTTTATGTACTTACGTACACAGAATAATGTAGTGTTTAAAATAAGCGGTAACTCAGAGCTGTTCTTTAATGAATTTTACAACGATGGATTTTCTGAGCGATGTCCCACGTTTGTCGTTTGAACTTTTTGATGAGCTAAGGTTTCGACGTGGTTCATAACTGTACGGGATCAACTTTAACTTTGACGATTGAGTTTTGAGCAAGAATACGTGTTTATGTATAGTAAGCTCGAGTTTTCCTTTTGTATAGAAAAGCTATTTCAGTGAAATATTATCTTTCTATTTTTATAGATTCTGCTGAGAATCTAGTTTTTTCTTATGTTTTATACCGTACAAGGATCACGGTGTTATTTTTAAGCTGCTTGTAATGACTAGTAATATAGGACGAATAAAAATAAACTTGCCATTTAAGTCACGCATTTTTTACAAAAAAATAAAATTAATAATGTGCTCTCAGTGATTCTGGCTCAAGTCATTTTTTTTTTAATACACTTACTCGAAAATTGACTCTTATCGCACTACAATTAGGTTCCATATGTTTTTTATCACAACCAGGGCTTTTTCTTTCTCACTTCGTCGCGGTCAAGGGTGATCAATTTTTTTTTAAGAAAAGTGGCGCAGATTTTTTAGGTTTTAATATTAAATAAAAAATTTAATTGTGTGTATGAACAATAAAACTATAAATAAAATTAATATTTACAAAATAATTTGTTATTATCAACAAAGTAACAATTATCTGTGTTCTAAATTCAAAAATGTTTGAATTTCTATTTTTAATATTAAGTAGGATGTACAAAGGTTTGATACCTTTGCTTTTCCTTCAACCTGTAAAGGTTAAGTGCGGGAATCATTTGTTAAAAACTGTTGAACGTAAGAGTTGAAGAAAATTCTTTAGAAGCCACGCCGCCATCGCCAGATATTGTGATTACGGTAAAAAATACTTGCGATAGCCTGCTGCCATCTATATCAAAACTAAAATGTATGGCAAACTTGGAAAATTTTCTTCAAAACAAAACAATACATCATAATTTTCAGGAAAAGTATTTCTTCGTAAGTGTATTGAAAAATGTCCTTTGATACTCGTGCAAATTTGTCGCGGCAGGCCTCGGCTCCATACCATACTCGCCTACAGCTCGTGCAAGTCCGCCTCGGTCACCATGACAAACTTTCTACACTTGTACCAAAATAATTACCCGACTGCGCCAGAAGGAGGGTTATGTTTTTCGAGAGTATGTATGTATGTATGTATGTTTGTATGTATGTATGTATGTATAATTGTTTGGCACGCTCTGCAGCCTGAACGGCTCGATGGATTTTAGCTTGAGAGGTGTCGTTACATTCGTATTTACTGTGAGAGTGACACTGGGTATATCAAAATAAAAAAAAAAACAAAATGGCGAATTTTTGGCGCCAAATTCAAATATTTGGCACGCTCTGTGGCCTGAACGGCTCGATGGATTTTAGTTTTCGAGGTGTCGTTAGATTTTTAATTACTGTGAACAGTCGGGACCCATGACATCATAGATCTACTGACTAGACGGCTGACTTTCTAGAATGGGTCCCGACTGCTACAACGACTTTCTCGTTTTAGGGCTTTTTCATGAATACTTAGAAAAGCAGTCGGGTTTTTTAGTTTTTTAAATTACCATTTTTTATATTTAGCAGAACTTCGTTTTATATATAACTTCCTAACAAACGATCAATCTTAGTTTTGAAATCATCAAAAAATTAAACAAAGACAAGAACCAAAACAAAACGATGACGACAGCAATGCTCATGACAGTTTCAAAATAAAAACAAAAGAAGAAATGTATGCCTTCGAACAGAATTTCCACAAACGAAGCGAAAACATGGAAAATGTTGAATAAAAATAAAAGAAATCGGATTGCTCCTAACTAGTTACGGGCTCTCCAAATTAGAACGACTTGCCTACTCGAGCCAGTTTCGGACATCGATAGGACGCCTGCAAGTAACATGTGCTGTGAAAGTTTTCCCACAAAAATGTTTAAAAAATAAAAGACTGGTTTATTCGGAAACAGTGCAAACTGATTTTTTTGCTTTATTTAGTGTTGCGTTTAAGGCACAATACATTCATATACACCGTTAAATTTTGGTTGTTTTAATCCCGCGGAGAGTCGATTCGGTACACAAAACACTATCGATAGAAAATTAAAAAATAAAGTACTTTTTTTAAACTTGAATTAATTTACGCATGTGCGAAATTAATTTCTTTAAGTAAACGTCAGCTGAGCGAGGCCAATAAACTATAGGTAGTTAGTACGCAATAATCGACAACTACCTACAAGGTCATTGACTCGTTTACTTAAAGAAATTAATTTCGTACATGCGTATATTAATTCCAGTTTTTTTTTTTAATTACTTTATTTTTTTCTTTACAAATCGATAGAATAGAATGTACAAGTAAACATGTAGTAACAATTGTAAAATGAAACAAAGGGGCTAGTTCAATATGCACCGAGTTTTATTATTTCAATATTAATAATACATTTTTAAGAACAAAACACTTTTAATAGGCGTGAATATAACACATTTATTATAATTAATATTCTCTAAAGTAGTCTTATTCGCAAAAAATTAACATAGGAAAAAATAATATTATAAGAACATCAAGTACCCTCAATATATTCACTTACTTGTAAGTTACAAGATGTTAACTCCACAAACGTCGGACAGCAACAGAACCCGCAATAATGGCGACCATCTCTTTTATAGGTTTAGGAGGGGGGTGTTGCCATTATTGCGAACTCGGCCGTAACAAATATTTCTTTTAAATTCAAATTATTTTAGTATTTTATTGCAGCTAAACTGTGTACTATTTTCTCGTAGCTAATAGCCAAATTATTAAATGATAATCAATGTAAAATATAACTTAATAGAGGTACAAAATAATACGAGCTTACAGTCGGCCATCCGAGCAAATAGTACGTCCCCGTACTCAGCTGCAAAGCAATGTAATAATATAAAGGTAACCTTAATTCAGAGCAATTACAATACAATGTCGTATAGCAATATAAGAAAAGACCCATTGGTTTTTAGGAATATTATGATCACATTATGTATTTATTATATTTATACAACATAATATATAAATTACAACAACAAGTTTGTTATTCAACTCAAGTACCAAAACCAATAAGTTAATCGATTTTTAAATGCAATTAAATTAATACAACCTATTAAGACACAACTTAAATAACAACATAATTATTTTCTTTAACCTTAATACACTCAGCTTTTATTTATTGGTCTACATTAGATAATTTATTCTATCAGTTTAATCGAATAATAAATCCAGTTAGTCTTAATTAAATAATAGACCCTATAAGTCTATAAACATTTATAATCATGAACTACAAAATAAATGAATCAAACAATTATGATTTTAAATATGGCTCCGTGTCTTTCCCATCAGATAGAACGTCATCGTGCGGTCTTTTTAAACAAACCCATGGCTTTAATTTGTCTACGGCAATAATACTAGAATATTTTTTTGTTTCCCGTAAGAGGCGTGTCCTCTACTTGATAACGGTCATGGTCAAGAACATAAGTAATTTTATAAGGACCTTGATATTTAGGGATTAACTTTTTACTACCACCAGTAGATGGTATTTGACGTTCATCGAGGCTTTTGTTATTTGAAGTAACATCGTTATCAATAGCGGAAATTACTCTACTGTCACTCGAGCCCTGCGGCCTTATACCGAAAAGTGCTTCAGCTGGCGTCTTGTTAACTCTTATTAAAAGTGTTATTAATGCCCCACTGGACATCGGGCAGGTGGTCGTCTCATTTGGTTTCAGATGTGCTAACACATTTGGCTGTTAATGAGTCAACTATAACTTTATTATATCTTTCCACCTAACCGTTGGCCCGTGGGGTGGCAACTGCATTTAACACGTGTTTGATCCCTTTATCTAATGTAATTTTTTTTTTTTTTAAAGAGATCACTTGTAAATGAGGTGCCTCGGTCCGATATGATTCGTTTAGGTACGCCAAAGATACTAAAAAAAAACTCGTGTAAGACCTTAATGGTAGTGCTTGATTTCGTATTTTTAAATAAATGTACTTTGTGAAGGCATCAATCAAAACTAGTATATATAAATTACCCCTTCGACTCTTTACAAATGGACCTATATGATCCAAATGTATAGTGTCGAATGGCACGTCAACTTTGCGGGTTGGGTGCAAGAAGCCGGGTCTCTTCCCGCCAGGTGTTTTGCTATACGCGCATTCTAAACAAGAGGATACATATTTTGCGACAAAAGAACGCATATCTGGGAACCAATAATGAGTTAATTTTTTTCAATGTCTTGTCTAACGCGAAGTGACCAATATCGTCATGGTTTTGTCTGACAATTTGCCAATGAACGCCCTTGGGCACGACCCATCTATCTCCATCAGGTGTTATATTAAAAAGTTTGCCATTTTTAATGTTATATTTTTCCTTCACGTCTAAAATTTCTTTAAACTCTGGGTTACTCAAAACCCCAACTCAGAAAGTGTAAACGCAAAACAATCCCTATACTTGTTTAACAAGGTAAGTAAGTCATCAATCACAGTTTTGCTTAAATCACTACAAATATTTAAGTCAGAGGAACAAATGGGACTCATTCGTTGATCTTGCAGTTGAAAATCTACATGCATAACCGTTTTTTTTTTTTTTTTTACTTCTTTATTGGCAATGGTGCCCCTATCAAAGTATTATTTTCAAGACAAAGGTTTGGGATTAAGGTTATTTATGACAATAAGACCGTAACCCTCATTGTCAAATCGGTAAATCCCCGTCAAAATACTATAGAATTGATCATTTCCGTGCTGCACCCCCCCTCAATCAAGAGTTCACCTGAGAATTTAGGCTGAGTAAAAACTTCTAAAACTGTAAGACCAATCAATTGAACAGATTTCAAGTTAAGAATTTTAATTTTATGGCTCTGATATTCATTATCAATATTTCAAGGTTTTCACTCGTTTTTCGAATCATTATATGTGGTTGTTCTGTATAAGTTTGACCTATCATAAGGGGGACTTTCATAACACTATTTGGGACAATTAATATCTCTACCTCGGCCTTTACCCCGTCTATTTCAATAATGGTATTGACCTTGCCTAATGTGTGCACAACAGAATTAACAAACTATAAATTATAAATATATTGGTATGTCGCCTAATTTAGGTAATTCACATAATCGAAGCATAGAGCATTCGCTGCCAAGATCAACGAAGGAGTCTATCTCAACGTTATTAATACGTACAGTTTTAAAATATGTATTAGAGACTACTATTTGTGTCTACTCTGTTAACAGTTTTTTTGAGTTGCAATTGTTTTAGAATAACAACTTTCGGCCTCATGACCAATTCTCAAACATTTAGTACATTTTTTTATTGGTTGAGTACATTGACCCGTAGAATGGCCCTCCTGTTTGCAGTTACCGCAACGAATGACTTTATCTTTGCCGTTTGAGACCCTTGTTCTATTATCCGAGGAATTAGTTTCCGGTTGATTTTTACTATTAGGTTTACGGTCTGAATTTTGTTTCAAGTTCCTTGAATTTCTTAAATAAGTGAGCAACTTATCCAAGTTCTCATACTGAGCTGCTTCAGCACCTATCCTAACAGCGCGATCATCTATACCGTGCAGTACACACTCGACCGCGCGCTTACCAGTTATACTACATCGGTTAATAAGAGTAATTTTGTCGTAAAAATAATCTTCAAGAGAATCTCCGTAGCGTGCGCGCTTTGCTAACATGTCGGCTAACATTTGACCGAAGTTCTCTTCAGAGGGGAAAGCCGATATTAATTTTGTCTGCCATTCGTCCCAAGAAAAGAGCACCGACGGCAACCCTTGATACCAACGCTTAGCAACACCTTGTAGCTTTGGGAGTGCATAGTGCACCGTTTGTTTTTGACTCCATGAATAAATGGTGGCACATTCATTTACTTTGTGCAACCACATTCCAATCGTTTGCTCTTTTCTTGCAGGATCGAATTCAGGTATGGTATTATTAAACGAACCTACGTTTTCATGACCAGAGACAAGAGATTTTAACGCTTGCACTAATATATTAAAATCACCACTACCTTTATCAGGAGTGTTGGTACCTGTAACTCCTTGGTTCATATTCTGCCTCTGGCTGCCCTGGCCCGAGTCACGTTGCCTTGTGCTGCTGAGCACCGGGCTGCTGTGCCTCGGGCTGCTGCGCCTCGCGCTGCTGCGCCTCGGGCTGCTGCGCCTGGGGCTGCTGCGCCTGGGGCTGCTGCGCCTGGGGCTGCTGCGCCTGGGGCTGCTGCGCCTGGGGCTAATGCGCCTCGGGCTGCTGAACCTCGGGCTGCTGCGCCTGGGGCTGCTGCGCCTCGGGCTGCTGCGCCTGGGGCTGCTGCGCCTGGGGCTGCTGCGCCTGGGGCTGCTGCGCCTGGGGCTGCTGCGCCTGGGGCTGCTGCGCCTGCGGCTGCTGCGCCTGGGGCTGCAGCGCCTGGGGCTGCTGCGCCTGGGGCTGCTGCGCCTGGGGCTGCTGAGCCTGGGGCTGCTGCGCCTGCGGCTGCTGCACCTCAGGTTGCTGCGCCTCGGGTTGCTGCGCCTCGGGTTGCTGCGCCTCGGGTTGCTGCGCCTCGGGTTGCTGCGCCTCGGGTTGCTGCACCTCGGGTTGCTGCGCCTCGAGCGACTGCGCCTCAGGTTGCTGCACCCTGGACTGGGGCTGCGGCCCTGGGCCATGGCCCCTCGAACCGAGGCTTTTAGGGCTGCAGCCCCTTTGACTGCAGATGTAGGCCCCTGGGCAGGTGTGTGGCCGCTTAGCTTGGTGCTTCTTGGGCTGGGGCCCCTTTGAATAGTACTCCTTATGCTGGGGGCCCCCAGACTGGGGCCCCTTGGGATGGGGCCTCTTGGGATGAGGCCCTTTGGGCTGGGGCCCCTTGGGCTGGGGCCCCTTGGGCCGGGCCCCTTTGGGCTGGGGCCCCTTGGGCCGGGCCCCTTTGGGCTGGGGCCCCTTGGACCGGGCCCCCTTGGGATAGGGCCCCTTGGGCTGGGGCTCCTTGGGCTGTGGTCCCCTGGGCTAGGGTACCTTTGGCTGTGGTCCCTAGGGCTGCGGCTCCTCGGGCTGCAACTCGTCGGGCTGCGGCTCTTCAGATTGTGACCCTTCCTCGGGCTGCGGCTCCTTGGGCTGCTCCCCTCGTGCTGCGGCCCTCGGGCTGCGGCCCCTAGAGCTACCACTCTTCGGACTGGGGCCCATTGAGCTGCGGCCCTACCTCGGGCTGAGGATCTTCCTCGGACTGTGGCACTTCCTCGAGCTGTGGCCCTTCCTCGGCGTCGGGCTGCGGCTCCTCGGGCTGCAGATACTTCGACTCTGGCCCTTCCTCGGGCTGCGGCTCCTCGGGCTGCAGATACTCCGACTGTGGCCCTTTCTCGGGCTGCGGCTCCTCGGGCTGCGGCTCCTCGAGCTGCAGATACTCCGACTGTGGCCCTTCCTCGGGCTGCGGCTCCTCGGGCTGTGGCTCCCAAGGTTGCAGTTCCTCCGGCTATGGCCCCTTGGGCTGCGCCTCTCGTGCTGCGACCTCTTGAGCTGCGGTCCCTCGGACTGTGGCCCCTAGGGCTGCGGCTTCTTGGGCTACGGCCCGCTGGGCTGCGGCGCTGTTGGCTGCGTGAGCGGCGGCTGCTTGATAGATGGTTATAGCCATCTGCACTTTCTACTGGTGGTGATCGTACACCTCCCACAATGGGAGATGTAAGTACTCTTTGCATATCCATGATCTTCGACCGGAAAAAGAAAAAGAAAGTCACATATTAGAGTGAGCTTCTAATCCCACTTCTGAATTGTAAAATGAAACAAAGGGGCTAGTTCAATATGCACCGAGTTTTATTATTTCAATATTAATAATACATTTTTAAGAACAAAACACTTTTAATAGGCGTGAATATAACACATTTATTATAATTAATATTCTCTAAAGTAGTCTTATTCGCAAAAAATTAACATAGGAAAAAATAATATTATAAGAACATCAAGTACCCTCAATATATTCACTTACTTGTAAGTTACAAGATGTTAACTCCACAAACGTCGGACAGCAACAGAACCCGCAATAATGGCGACCATCTCTTTTATAGGTTTAGGAGGGGGGTGTTGCCATTATTGCGAACTCGGCCGTAACAAATATTTCTTTTAAATTCAAATTATTTTAGTATTTTATTGCAGCTAAACTGTGTACTATTTTCTCGTAGCTAATAGCCAAATTATTAAATGATAATCAATGTAAAATATAACTTAATAGAGGTACAAAATAATACGAGCTTACACAATTCACAGGCCGAGCATTTCATGTGCCGAATCTACCCTCCGCGGGATTAAAACGACTATAATTGAACGGCGTATAAAACTTAAAACTATCTTTATGAAATTATTTTCTTTGCAAGTTGGTAATAAGTAACATGATTACAAATTAACTTTTTTCGTCAGTTTAAACTAAGCAGTTTAGACCGATGTTTCCTAACTGACCACCCTAAAGAAAAACACCAAAACGAATTCAGAGGCTAAAGGTTCCTTAAGAGCCCTTTCACATTTCGGCATTACGCAAATTTAGGTATTTTATGCATCGAGCGGGCGGCGAACTACGTGAGCGATATTTTCATTCATGCTTCTAGCAGTCTCGCTCGCACTATGATATTGTGTATACGGCGGCTAAACGATCTTGATCTTTCGTAATTGAAGTATTCAGAAAGAGGTTAGAAGATGGATATTTTTTTTAAATGTCGTTTTAATTTAAATATGTTCAAACAAATATTTTTAATATTCTGCAGTATTCGATAAACAACAATATATACTATTCATAGCAAAAATAGATTTTTAAAGTTGTATATATTTATTTTTAATTCATATAAATTAGTGCTCGACTGTGATCCAACCTGATGGTAAGCAGTGATGCAATCGTTGATAACTAGTTTATTAAGTGTATATTCAGTCTAGCCTTAATTTTATGGTAGTATGGTTGAAATCTTATCGAATAAATGAAACAACAAAATGTATTATTTATTTTATTATTTGGTACAGTCAGACATCATATTTTTACATCAGAAAAATATTTCCTGCAAAGGCATTGATCGAGCTTTTCTTGAGTCGATAACTTCTGGCAGTACACATTTTTCATAAAACAGCTTTTAATTTGGGTAACATTTTTAACGACCAAAATTCGTCGTCTTTGTAGATTGTTATAGTTTTTACAGGAAAGTCTGGTCCAGTCCATATGGCAAGTATGCAGACATTTTTATTGGATATATAAAGCTGTCCTTGAATTTGGTAGAACCAGTCATGACTTTAACTAGTCTAACTTTAATAAGTTCACTATCTGGTATACTAGTAAAGTGTGAACTTTATACTAATTGAAATATTATTTCAATTAGTATAAAGTTCACACTTTATTATAACTTCAATATAACGATATATTATACCGTTCGAAAATAAATATTTACAAAGATCAAAAACTGCGTTCGTAGTTCACACGCACACAATAGCAATGCGGCAGCGTCTACGCGACAGTCGGCGCACACGACAGTAGTCACGGTAGTATCGGAACGAAAGCGCGCGGGAAAGAAACTGACATAGGTCCGACCTCGACAAGCGCTCGCGCGATACTAATCGCAGATGACCGGCGCAGTGAAATATAAAGTGTTTTTATTTATTTTATTAAAAAATAATAGTAGCGATTTAAAAAATAAAAATAATACTATAGTTTAAGCAAATGTTGATGATTATTTTGGTATAAATTTGAAGTCTAAATAATGTAGAACTTTGGAGATATTGGGGCTTGTTTTGAAGCCTTTTCGGTAGATAATTGAATTACGTAGTTTTTTTTTTCTTTACATAAAAGGCATATAACGAAAATATTACCTGTTATGATTGAAGTATAGGATATTTGAGAGCTAATAATATTTTTGTTTTTGACTGATATTTAGTAGAATCTCAAAATTAGAGCTCAGAAATGATGTCTCCGTGAATTTTTGCCGAAACATGTATCGGGAGAAAGCTTATTACTAAATAATTAAATAATTAATCTAAAATCAGTTTTGAGGTAATTGTAGTAGAGAAAACGAACTATATTAACCAAGAAATTGTTATTTCATACAACGAACATAAAACCTAAAATTTCAACGTAGAAAACTTGCAATTTCGTGTTTTTTTGTAATACGCCTCTTAAAGTCTATACACTTCTTTGTGAATCTTTCCTATTTTAGTTTAACAATGCTTTATTTTTCACTTTTTGGCTGTGGTAGTCACTCTACAACTTAACCTAAATAGCCTGCAAGTTCTATGACAAGGTACTTGGAGAATATCATCACCATTTGAACTGTTCATAGCCAGAATAATAATCATCTCATAACATTAATTAAAAACTGGGCAAACGCGAGTTGCGCACTGAGGGTTCCCTGCAAACTTACCTATGTAAATAGTTCAATTCCCGAATGAAGTTTCGAAGATTTTTCCGAAACGCGTTTTTTTTTTGTGACGTAACAACAAATTTACTGTTTTCAGATTTATTCCTAAATCTGTGCTACAAGGTCTTGCATTATGCCAAATTTCAGGATTCTGGATCAACGGGATACCCTGTGACTTTTGATTCCCTTGAAAGTGTCGAAATATACGTTTTTTTGCGATAGAAACGGCCGTATCTTTTTTTTCATTAACTTATAAGTTTGATTTTTTCGCCGCTTCAAGGGACCGTAGATCTAAGTAATGGTTTTAGTTTCAATTCGCAAACAGTGATCCTATAAGGGTTCGGTTTTCCTTTTGAGATACGGAACTCTAAAACATAACATGGAAACAATACATTCAATGACGATAAATAATGACCAAGCAAACATATTTAATTTAATTTAACATTTCCAAAAACATCGACAGTAAGTTTAACAAATTGTAAAACCTCAGCTTCCAGTGATTATGTTCGTTAAAGCTACCATGTCCTGCCAAATTAAAATGTCAACAAATTGGAATCAATATAATCACTACCAACATGACGCGACCGAAAAACTCAATGTCAATTAAGGTAATTACATCATACGTGTTCATGCAAATTTACTTTATAATTTAATCAAAATTTAAATTTTCCTGTCGATTATTAGATGTTGAAGTGTTGATAGACTGGTCGAGAATTAATGAGTGAGTAATAATTATTACATGATTTTAATGTCGAATTGGTTATGTCATTAATTTTAGTGGTAGGTGTGGTATTCAAGAGCTTCATTTTGTTAGAAATACTCGTATAATTCAACAAATAAGTCTTTTGGTGGAGACTTTGGGTGGAGTAAAAGGGAATGTCAGACTTTTACTGATTAAAACCAACCTGCGGGCTTGCGGA
This sequence comes from Leucania comma, assembly GCA_958295575.1. Taxonomy (NCBI): domain Eukaryota; kingdom Metazoa; phylum Arthropoda; class Insecta; order Lepidoptera; family Noctuidae; genus Leucania; species Leucania comma. The sequence goes on from OY282475.1 coordinate 5,556,199, forward strand.
CGGCCTGCAATGGGTAGCACGCTGTCCGATCGTCCGGTAACCGACCAGATCGAGCCTAAGTCGTCGACGGCGCGTTCTGTTCCCGCGCGCCTCAAGGAGCTGTCAGAAACAAACCCAGCCTGCTAGCTGCACGCAGGCAGGGTCGAAGCCTGCTGGGTTCATGGGTCAGCTTCCGAAAGGAATACCCGGCCCCGGCACGATAGTCAACGAAGGAATGGGGTAGGTAAAAAACCTGTGTTCCATTAGTTGCTTTTTACGGTACAGGGCCACGGTAATTCTTTCGAGGAATCCCGCAGCCATAGCTGACATAGAGCTTGTAGGACTATTATGCTTTATCTTAAATTTTACTAATGCATTCGATACTGTTAATTTCAATATCCTGCGTCAATTGCTTGGATCACTTGGTAATCGTATAAATTTGTCAGCGTTGGTTTTTTTTTATGGTAGGAAAAATCATCCAATGACAAATCCCGCCCTTAGGCGGAGCGGGAAGTAGTGTCAGACGTCAGTCCTTACTGACTAAAAACCTACCCCGTTTCTTCGTTGCCTATCGTGCCGGGGCCGGGTGTTCCTTTCGGAAGCTGACCGATGACCCCAGCAGGCTTCGACCCTGCCTGCCTGTAGCTAATCAGACATCTTTACCTGTGTGGCCGCCAGCTGGCTATATGCATAGTGGAATGTGGCACTTTTTAGTGATAAACTACGTCTGGTGTTATACTACGGCTGGTGTACCTCAGGGCAGCGTTTTATCGCCTTCATTCTTTGTAACCACGCGACCACGCGGGCCCAGTGCGGGAGAGGAGGCCTGAATCCCAGCAGTAGGAACATTATAAGACTGATGCAATGCAATTCTTTGCAATATTTCCGAGTATTTAATCTGCATTTCTAAAAAACTTTTCACATTTCATTTATTCTTCTTTTCTTTCTTCTTTTATAGTTAGATTATGAAAGAATAATTTAATGAGGATGACATGATACTATTAAAATATGTTATTATCTTATAAAACTCTAAACTCAGTGTTGTTTTCTTTTTATGTCGAGAATCATTAATTTTTTCTCCCGTTCTGGAGCAAGAGAGTGTATCAGACTTTTAGTGACTAAAATCCACTGCTATTATCTCCCATTGACCAACCCTTTAAAATGTACATCTATGTATCTTCATTGAGTTCTATACTATTTCGTAATAACACACTAAAATGATTATCCAATATTATTCCCAATAATACAGTTCCAATTTCAGTTACACAGCCGGAAACTATACCATCATATACGTACTTACTTTGATTACTCTAGTTTACGATATCATAGTTAAAATGTGGTTTGAAACTCACACAAACCAACAAAGTTTACTGTTTGATCAGTAGTTGCCAACAATTGTTTGGAGATTAGGGTCGCTTCTAGATGCGGTACTAAAATATTTCAATTTTAATTAAAAACTATATTTCAACTTATAATTTTGTGAATGAATTTTTAATATGACAGAAATCTAACTTTGACCTGCGGCTCCATTCGCGTGATTTATTGCTTTAAAACAGTGCCTTTTCTAATATACCTGCAAAATTGGGTAGTTCCCTTATATTTTTTTCTATATACTTTCTCGAAAAATTGCTCTTATCCCACTGCGTTTAGAAACACAATGGACTGTTTTCTGCACTAGTGCAGAAAAGTGCACGTGCTCTAACATTTTATTGTAATAAAAATTTTTATCGTATCTGGCTGGACGCGCGTCGACCCCCATGAGGCGCGGGTTAACCCCCACGAATCATAAATGTATTGAAAAATGTCGTTTGACTCACATGCAAATTTGTCACTGCAACCTTCGGCTCCATAACACACTCACCTAAGGCTCGGGCGAATTCCGCGTCAGTCACAGTGACAAACATTCTGCAATTTTATCAAAATGTACTATTTTATTATTTGTAAGTATTTAAAGTTAATTTACAAAAACTTGCACAAAAAAGCTAAACCCTGGATGGTTTTTTTTTTTATTATATTAACCGAGAAGGTTGACTCAATACATTTGCTACCAAATAATGGAAAAACGTAGGAATGTGTTACGTAAGTCAAAAACCTTTCAATTCTTGTGGAAGCTTAAACTGTCAAGTAACAAAATAAGGATGTGCATTCTGAAACGCAACGTCACTGCCATTAGATATTAACGATAGACGATGAAGGTTTTTGTTTTATTTTTAGGTGGAAAATAATCCAATGACTTTTTCCAGAGCGGAGCGGGAGGGCGAGTCTGATTTTTGCTGATTAAAAAAACTCACTTGTCTGTCTTTCTTTGCCTTGCATTCTAGAAACCCGGGTTTTCCTTTCATAACCCATGGCCCCAGTAGGCGTCGGCCCTGCTGGACCCCTAGTTTTGCTGAAATTTTCTTGAGGTACTCATATGATATCCGAAGACATGTGACATCCACCAACCCGCATTGGGCCCGCGTGGTGGATTACGGCCCATTCCCTCTCTTAGAGAGGAGGCCTGTGTCCCAGCAGTGGGAACATTAAAAGGCTGATGATGATGATGATGATGACTCATATGGGACATTACGCGCCGTCGATGACTCGGCATCGGTCCAAACGGTTGCCGGATTACCTTACTACTTCGCAGAAAGAGGTGACTACCTGCCATTCCTCCTTGCTCCCGACCATGGCGTATACGAGCATGGCCTCCCGTGCCCGGCTCGAGAAGTCGTTGCCGCTGATCGCCCTCACGAGGACAGGCGATGAAGGTTTAAGTATATAATTTGAACCCGTGTTTAAGTATATAATTTGAACAAAGCCAGAAAGGTTGCCATAACACATTTTAAATTAATATAAACCTATTAAAATAAAGTGGAATTCAATAGGCATTTAGAGATAATAGTGAGAAATGAAACACTTTAACTTATACCCTTGACAATTTGAATGAAACTGGAAACGGTCTAATTGTCTAAAATAAATGTCCGAAATTCGATCAACATTACTTGGATTTACAATTAATTTAATGGAATCATTGTTGCGTTATAGTGACCACAAACTTTTCCATAATGGAATCAAAAGGGTTTAAGGACGTGAAACATAGTTTCATAACAGTAATCCCTAGATGGATAGGCAGAAATGTACTAAACCTATTAACCACCTTAATATATGATATCTAGCTTATACTGTCCCATTGCTAGGCAAAGGCCTCCCTCCATTCCTTTCAGTATTCTCGGCGTTCAACCACTTCTTGCCAATTCCCAAGGAAGGCATCCAAGTTGTCCCGCCATCTCCTTTTTGGTCTGCCGCGACCATGTCGAGCGATTTCAGGGAACCAATTTTGTGTTTAGGTGTTTAACAGGCCCACTGCTTGATCTGCATGCGGCAGACATGTCCAGGCCCACTTAAACTAGGCAGCTTTCTGTGCCACGTCAATGATCTTCGGTTTGGAGCGCAGTATAGTGTTTCGAAGGCGATCGATTAATTTAACACCTAGTACACTGCACGTCATAGCATGTCTGACCACCTAAGATAAGATAATCATTTATTTGCTCAAATATGAATACAATACTTTTATCACAAAATAAATGGTCAGCATGCAAGAGATGTTAAAATATAATATAAATCGTCATGTTTGCCATGGACATGGGCTTGCAAATGTTTCCAAAATAATACTAGTAATAAAATCATTCCAGCGTGTCAGTAGGTCAATAATAAAAAAAAAAATATAGTACTTATACAACCATCATCATCACCACCAATCACATCCATCCATTCATTTCATTATCATCATCATTTGTTTTGTGTCTGGGTGAAATTCATATATAATATGTATGTATTTAGAAATATAAAAGTATGTTTATCAGTAGTCTAACACAACCTCTGCTTAGCTTGGGGCTAGACGATGTTGTTTGATAGTGTGTGTGTGTGTGTGTGTGAAGTCAATGTAAATTTATACGTCTAGAATGTCAAAAGTAAAATAATACAGGTCACTCGCGTTTATTCCGCCAGGATCGCATATCCACGACCAAATACTCCATCTCGTCAGTTCTTTTGACACCTATGGGGATTTAAGAGGTAAACGGAATTATGTCATCATCATTTTAGCCAAAAGACGTTTACTGTCGGACATAGGCTTCCCCCAAGTATTGCCACAATGAACGGTCCTGAGCGTCTCGCTTCCATCGGATTTCCGCAACCCTTATCATGTCATCGGTCCACCTTGTAGGAGGCCTTCTAACGAGATGGAGTATTCAGTCGAAAACACTCGTTAAAGAGTACGTGTGTAGTGAGGGATAATTTAAGTAGGATTGGGCCGGACATGTTTACCGCACGTCAGATGAGCTGTGAGCTAAAAGAACCACTTGGTGACATCCTGGCAGACCAAGACGAAGGTGGAGAAATAGCTTGACACTTACGAGAAGTAGAGGTAGCTAAGAGAAGAAAAGAGTGGAAGAATGAAAGGGAGGTCTTTGCCCTGCAGTGGGACATAACAGGCTCATAATAATAATTGTGACGTTAGAGACGATTATGGAGTTGTTGTGTTGGCTCTTTGTCCAATGAGGACCAAGCCCAGGTCGATAGCGCTTTGTCTTCCACAAACGCTTCAAAGACGTCTCAGCATAATTGACGAAGCCTGTCAAGGCCGATACCTGCCAAATCTGCGAAATTGTTCGACCCTGGAACACAAAGATCAACTAAAGAAATACAGCAGAAGTCTTACATTCCCTTTCGTTTCACGCAGAACGTGAGACGCTTTTATAATGTCCAACACTTATAAAAAATATAAAATGAATTGCTTACACGTCATCCTTAATATTAATAAACTTACATTTAAAACACATCCATACAGTAGCCATCCATAGTAGTCAGCCATACAGTAAAATAAAAATAATAACAAAAGCCGTATAATAACTACGGCTAACAAAAATCAAACTAAAACATGGCGTCAAAAAACTCTTCCACATCGCTGTCGACTGGTATGTGCCCAAAAAAATGATTAACTTATTCAATAACTGCATTCAAATTCCAATAGGTAAGTTAAATCAGAGCCATCATTCAGATAGCTTTTAAAAATAGAGCACGAAAATATGCATTACGATTTCCTTTTTGCATCGATACTGAAAATATTAATAATTTATTTCATCACCGCTTTCAACTCTTAACGAGGGCTGTTGACCAAGTGCAGTCAACGTATCGCCACTCACGCCAATATTAAAACAGGTTTCAATTTAAAATGTGATATTATTCTACATTCAGTAGTGGATTTTATGTATCACTAAAGCCCGGTCGCAGAGCTGAAAGAATTTCGTACAATGACCTTTGGGCCAACTGACAGTGGTCACAAACATTTTTATATTAAGTGCGTTTTACATTAAACATCTGAAGGAGAAAAACATGACTAATTTATTAAATAAATTATTGTTATTAAATATATAAATTATATATTTACATTTTATCATGGAATTATCATCATTTTATTATGGAAGTATGTTCAGTTGATCCGAGCGATGTACAGTCAATGCCGTACCCAAGTCCGGTCTACAGTGGGCACCACTAGCAGCTTCAATGTGGCTGTCGGCTTACACCAAGGGTCGGCACTCAGCCCTTACCTCTTCCTGATGATAATGGACGCTCTGACGTCGGACATTCAGGAAGAGGCTCCCTGGTGTATGCTTTTCGCCGATGACATTGTGCTGGTTGCCGAGAGTGGCCTAGAGGTCCAGAATAGATTGGAGGTGTGGTGGCACAGACTGGAGAGTGTTGGCCTGAAATTAAGTAGAACCAAAACGGAGTACTTGTTCTGCGATTTCGGTGGTCTTTCCAGTCCTGTGCCCTTAGCTCTCGCCGGAACGCCCATACCAATCTGCTCCGACTTTCGGTACCTCGGGTCGCTCGTTCAAGGAGATGGTGAGGTAGACCGAGACGTAACACATCGGATCAACGCCGGATGGATGAAATGGCGACAGGTCACGGGAACAACTTGTGACCCACGGATGCCACTCAAGTTGAAGGGTAAAATTTACAAGTCCGTGATAAGACCTGTCATACTGTATGGATCAGAATGTTGGGCTGTGAAAAAGATGGATGAAAAAAGACTGCATGTAGCGGAGATGAGAATGTTGAGATGGATGTGTGGTGTGACGAAAATGGATAAAGTGAGAAATGAGTATATTAGAGGAAGTTTGAAAGTGGCGCCAGTGACTGAAAAGTTGAAAGGAAATCGTTTGTCTTGGTATGGTCATGTGAAGAGGAGGGATGAAACACATGTTACTAAAAGAGTTCTGAGTTTACAAGTAGATGGATGGAGAGGAAGAGGGAGGCCGAAGAAGAGATGGATGGATTGTGTGAGGAGTGATATGAAAGAAAAGGAAGTTAGTGATAGTGTGACGGCTGACAGGATAGAGTGGAAGAAAAAAACGTGTTGCGCCGACCCCAAGTAATATGGTACAAGGGCAGGAAGAAGAAGAAGAAGATATATTTACATTTTATATTATAACAATTTAAAAATCGAGTTAAAATTACTAATTCGGTAGAAATATGATAAAAATAAAAATTATCATTGTCATTCATTATTTAAATTTATGAATTTCGTCAAGGATTTTTTATAATGACTAAAAGCTAACCAAAAATAAACCACATTCAAAAAAGAAAAAGAATTACTATAGCTGTAAAAAGTTTACAGTAAAGGGTTTACAATCCCTGACGACGGAGGCCATTGCATCTGTGTGAGCGAGACGCATTATATTTACGCGGGAGTGACAGAGACAGGTAATAATAGGTCAACGTACGAAATTCTTCCTGCTCCGCGTCCGGGCTTTAGCTGATGCCAATGGCTTCGTCAGCATGAAAGTAGAAAATTGCTCCAGTGGAACACACTCCTGGAATAAAAGGTTATATTTATATTATTACATACTATAATGTATATAGGGTGACTTATAATTAGTGAACGATACTAAAACACATTATTTTAGTTATGAAAACCAACAACTTTTACTATGGGAACAAACCTGAAATTGCGAAAAAAATCTGCCAAGTCCAGTACATTTATGCTCGCCTAACTGGTCAAAATCAATCAATCAAATACTTTATTGACACTTATTAATAATAATATACACTATAATTTGAAGCCCTGACTTCTGAGCTAGGTAGAAACCTGTATTACAGAAGTCAGTGTCTTCTCCCATTGGTGTCGCTTAAATATAAGGTCCAAGTGACTCTTCCTCAAAAATATAATTTACAAATAAAAGAAAGAAATGCTTGAAAATAAATAATAACATAATAAAGACAAAAATAAAATCTTAAGATCGTACAGCTGTTGGTGTTTGTGTGTGTTTAAGTAAGTAAAAGGTTGATGATTTTAAGCGCAATTTAGACGGTACGAGTTTCTCGCCTCGAAAATACGAGAATCGTAAGAGCATAGAAAAAATGTCATCGTCTAAACACATACTTAGGTGGTGCGAGTTTCTCGTCTCGAACGTACGATAATCGTAAGAACAAAAAAGCATCTCCGTCTAAACATTCATACCTAGACGGTTCGAGTTTCTCGACTCGAACATACGATTCTCGCTAGATTGGACGAGCGAGAGGTACTATGACTTACCTCTCGCTCGTCCACTCTGGCGAGAACAAGGATCATATAATATCCTAGGGACAAACTGGATTGATTCCGGAGCAAAATTAATATGCAGTTAAAAACAAAAAAAAAACATTTGTATTGATATGTTTAGAGCTTATTTGCAACGTACTATAACAACATCTTGAACTTCTTTAGAATAGAATTGTCCCAATTGGGCACATTGCTCGCAGACCAAATGGCCGTTGGGGCCGAAAGGTTTTGGAGTGGTGACAGTGTGAAACGCGGAAAGCCTACAAGGTGGACCGATGACCTGGTAAAGGTTGCGGAAATCCGATGGATGCGAAACGCTTAGAACCGCTCATTGTGGCGACATTTGGGAAAGGCCTGTGTCCAACCGTGGACGTGTTTGGACTGAAATGATGATGATAATTGGACGAAATTGTTCTAAACTGGCGCGTCTCAAGTAAGATTACTAAAACTCTCTTTATACCTAAAAAAAAACCTCTTTCTCGTTGTCTTGCTTGGAACGTTTTTTCTTCTTTTACTTGTCAATGAAACATATGAACCTAATACACATGAAAATATAGTACACTTTAGAGTGTGTAATATTGCTCCGTAATCAATCCAGATTGTCCCCAAAATATATAAGATCTTTGGTAGGTATAGACAAGTCGAGATTCTCGAAAGCAAGAATCTTCTCATTATATTTTTGCTATCTAAACAGACGCAGGACATTATCGCCTAGTGATTATTGCTTACGAGTCTCGTATGACATAATCGTAGGTGAGAATTTATTTCTTACCTGTGTCTAAACACTTTGATACGATAATGTCATGGCGATTATTGCTTACGATTATTGCGTACGATTTTCTCGAACAAAACGTTCGAGAAACTCGTACCGTCTAAATTACGCTTTACTGTAGGAGCTGCTCAGTCTGCGAATAGTTTAATGTTTGGAGCCATATTTTTATTTTGTGTTTGAAGTTGTTATATGTGTTGGAATCTTATTGTTTGGATAAGGTTTTCAAATGACAATGACACTTGCTGTCGTGTGTGACAGCTAATATTTTAAAGTTAGAAATAACTGTCGTCTAGATGGCGTTAGTTTTGATATTTGTTTTGTCAAATGACGATTTTACATTTAATGTGGCGCATTAAATAATTCTTGAACTTTATGTGACATTAAATCAAATGTTTCAGATATTTATATTTTTGTAAGGATTTTTCTGGTTGTTTTTATACATACACTGACTTGAATAAATAGTTAACTGTTTCTGCCAAGATGGCGGTAGATCCGGTCCTCACTTTTATTAATAGCGGGTGTTCGAACCCACGAGGGTAGTCGGTTGTCGATTTTAGAAAGGGCAAGTCAAGGAAATAAAAGTGCTGTGTGGATAAAGTCAGTAATGTTGAATTAGTGATTCAACAATTCAGAAGCGGGATATTAATAGTTGGTCGGTTATACCAGCCAATTATATCCAGGCCCACATACGTAAGTTTGGTTGTTCTGATTTGACGCTGTCATAGGGTAAGAAAACTAATTTTATTTTATACCTGATTTTTTTTTTTCTTCCTTTTTGTAATGTTCCTGTATTTAAAAGATACGGTCTTTGTTGTAACGGATTGTGTTGGTTCAGTACCTTACACTGTATTGTAGTATTAAATATTGTGCTAGTAGCATTTGTGAACGCAAATAGGTTTGTTTATCTTTAAACTGACACAATTGTTTGGTACATATTCAAAGATAAACTTTGTTTGATTATAATTTCCTCATCATTGAAGAGATTCACTGATCCAGTAAGGTCAATATCGATTTTTTTAAGAAACCAATGGGTACCTATTTATATTTTTCTGATAAGTTTTTATGTCGAGCTGTGGGTTTACAAGTTACCCTCATTGTATTTTAATTGAAATGAATATAAATGTAGTGGTTTTTGTTTGAAACCAACGGCTATTAGCCTTATTTTTACTGGTATTTTGTTGATATAAATTTAACATGGACGGCAATATCGTTTGTGGATTTATTTTAATCATTTGAATACCGTAATTAGACAGAATAGAAAGACAATTGGTGTGCGAGCGCCGGCGTTCGCTTGGGGCTTGAGTAATTAACAAATGATCTTGTATCAGACTAATCATAACTTTAATCTGAGACAAGTAGGTACAACTTTGAAATATGTTGCTGATGTGTTGTGTTGCTTACCTACAATAATTATATGAATGTACGGGTTCATCATATTGTTTTCAACTATTTGGTTCTATTTTAAAACAGTTAGTGGTCTGGTTAAATTTGAATTTTTACGGCCACTAAGCAGTCATTGTTAGTGATTACATTAGTATTAAAAGGCTTGATAATCTAACCTTAAATCCGATTGAACTATAAAGTCGTTTTCCAAACAAGGCCGAGACTAACAGCTAGCACTTTTTATAACATTTGTTGTGTGCAATTATTGTTCTAAAAGCAGTAGCAATGGGTGCAGCGTGATGCGTGAGGCAAGCGCAGCGTGGTGCGCCAGACGAGCGCAGTGTAGTGCACCAAGAGACCGCAGCGTGGTGCGTGAAGCAAGTGCTGCGTATTATGTAAGGTGAGCGCACTGTGGTGCGCCAAGCCGCCGCAGCGTGGTGCGCCAAGCGGCCGCAGCGTGGTGCGCCAAGCGGCCGCAGCGTGGTGCGCCAACTGGCCGCGGCGTAGTGCGCCATGCGAGCGCAGCGTGGTGCGCCATGCGAGCGCAGCGTGGTACGCCATGCGAGCGCAGCGTGGTACGCCAGGCGAGCGTATTGTGGTGCGCATGGCGAGCGCAGCGCGGTGCGCATGGCGAGCGCAGTGTGGTACGCCATGCGAATGCATTGTGGTGTGCGTGCATTGCGCATGGTGGGCGCCGCGCAGTGCCCTAGGCAGACGCCGCGCAAGGCAAGGTGAGCGCAGTCGAGTGGGAATGTAATCAATGCACAAGGGGTGCAATGCGTAGTTGTTTGATTGCACAATATGTGCAAGGCATAGTTGTTTGATTGCACAATATGTGCAAGGCATAGTTGTTTGATTGCACAATATGTGCAAGGCATAGTTGTTTGATTGCACAATATGTGCAAAGCATAGTTGTCAGAGTGCACAATATGTGCAAAGCATAGTTGTCAGAGTGCACAATATGTGCAAAGCATAGTTGTCAGAGTGCACAATATGTGCAAAGCCTAGTTGTCAGAGTGCACAATATGTGCAAATCATAGTTGTCAGAGTGCACAATATGTGCAAAGCATAGTTGTCAGAGTGCACAATATGTGCAAAGCATAGTTGTCAGAGTGCACAATATGTGCAAAGCATAGTTGTCAGAATGCACAATATGTGCAAAGCATAGTTGTCAGAGTGCACAATATGTGCAAAGCATAGTTGTCAGAGTGCACAATATGTGCAAAGCATAGTTGTCAGAGTGCACAATATGTGCAAAGCATAGTTGTCAGAGTGCACAATACGTGCAAATCATAGTTGTCAGAGTGCACAATATGTGCAAATCATAGTTGTTAGAATCCACAAAATGAGCAAAGCATGGTAATTAAAACGCACAAGGTGTGTAAAGCATAGTTGTTAGAGTATACAAGGTTTTTAAAGCATAGTTAGTAGGCACAAGGTGTGCAAAGCATAGTTGTTAGATTGTAAAAAGTGTGCAAATTATAATTATTAGAGCAAATATTTCTTTTTTGATTTGTTTGAGCAAATAAACAAATATGAATCTGTATTAGAATGTATAAGGTATGCAAAGCATACTTGTTAGATTGCACAAGGTATGCAAAGCATAGTTGTTAGAATGCACAAGCCGTGCAAAACGTAGTTGTTGGAATGCACAAGCTGTGCAAAGCATAGTTGTTTGAGTGCACAGCGCAATTATGCATAAGGTGTGCAAAGCATAATTATTAGAACAAGTTCTGACGGTTTCAAGGTAGTAGCGACTTGTACCACCCTAGTGGTTTCAAGGTAGTAGCGACTTGTACCACCCTAGTGGTTTCTAGGTAGTAGCGACTAGTACCACTAGTAATACAGTATATAGCGTACAGTTTTATTTTGGCGGCTTCGAGGTAGAAGCGACTTGTACCGCCCCAGTGGTGTTAAGGTAGTAGCGACTTGTACAGCTCCAGTGGTATGGTAGTAGCGACTTGTGCCACTAGTAACGTAATTAGTCAGGATCAGAATCAGAATTTCAATTTGTTAAACATAGGTTTGAAGGCGTATGAATAGTTAAGGACAAAAAAAAAAGCAAAGAAAATAATAATATAAAAAAAAAAATTAAACTCATACAAGAGACTAAAATAACTATTTTATATTTAGTTATTTTTGTATAATGTACTATTGAAAAGGAACTTGAAAGAAATCTCAAAACAGTCAATATGTAAACCATGTGGTTGCATAATGAGAAATATTACAAATTGTCATAAAAATAAAAGTATAGTAACATTTATCCATTAATAGCGAGATAGACTTTTCTTAAATTTTAATAAGGGTAAATTTTTGAATTATTGGGTTTTCGATGCCAAAAAAAAAAGCTTATGTTCACACGATTTGTTCATACATTGAGGACGCACTGCAGTCTCTTTTAAAAAAAAATCTGATAGCTTTTGAAACAGATATAAATTGATTCTATCAAACAAAGCAGTTTCGTAAATGTACATAGCTGGTACAGTCATAAATTTTAAGGATAGTTTTTGAGCCACATATTAACCGAATACATGGTTTATAACGTACAGTTGTATGTTGGCGGCTTCAAGGTAGAAGCGACTTGCACCGCTCTTTAAGTTTCAAGATAGTAACGCCTTGTTCTACAAGTAATGTATGTGGTATATATTATACCATACTATATGTACATACAGTTGTATGTAACTGATTGTTATCGATTAATAGTAGTGTTTCTTTTATGCAATTGTAATTTACAGGTACGGGGACAGGGTGTGAAGTCCCCGTAAACCTTCATCAAAAACCAAGCATCCTCCCAACAGATGGATGTTGTTGTCTCGTTCGGGCAGCTGTCTGGTGGTTGATGTCAGATTTTTCTGAGAACTCTGAACTGCAATGCAGGATTTATAATTTTTTGTCGTTAATTTGTTATGTGGCAACATAAATGATTGATAAGAGTCTTTCAGGCGTCGTGATGCACGCCAGGTCAGTGGAAGTTTGGTTCCAGTGAGTCAGAACCGGATACCGCATAGATCTCGGTGATTATGAGCTGTGTGTGGTGATGTTCCAGTGAGTCAGGGTGATACTGTCCCAATGATTCGGGGATGCCCCAGTGAGATAGTGGTGATGTTCCATGAGTCGAGATATTTCTGCAGATTCCAGTTGGTCGGAGAAGTGCTGCAAGTACCAGAGGGTCGGAGCGATGATGTGTAACTCAATGCAAACCATTACGTCTGACTGCTGTCGTCAACCAGGAAAGTCTCTTCACATGATGGCCAAAAGTACAGTCTGCTTAGTCAAGGTCACTGATGGGGTTAAGATCAGGTTAGCATGCTTGTGGTGAGGTTACCTTTTAAAGCCGTAGGTGCTGGCTGCATGGCTCAAGAGTTTTAGGAAGTGATATATGACATCACGATGTGGTAGCTGCATGAAGGCTGCGTTAATGTTCGTAGTCGAGGTTCACCAGAGGTTGGTTAGAGGTATGCGGAACAGTGAACTAGAACGAAGTCCCGCAAACTACCATTACCTTCATTTCTTTAAAATTTGATCGTTAAAGTAAAAGACACTCTCGCAATTACGCAGGGACGCGTAAGTTATGCGGATGGCCGAATGTTGGAATCTTATTGTTTGGATAAGGTTTTCAAATGACAATGACACTTGCTGTCGTGTGTGACAGCTAATATTTTAAAGTTAGAAATAACTGTCGTCTAGATGGCGTTAGTTTTGATATTTGTTTTGTCAAATGACGATTTTACATTTAATGTGGCGCATTAAATAATTCTTGAACTTTATGTGACATTAAATCAAATGTTTCAGATATTTATATTTTTGTAAGGATTTTTCTGGTTGTTTTTATACATACACTGACTTGAATAAATAGTTAACTGTTTCTGCCAAGATGGCGGTAGATCCGGTCCTCACTTTTATTAATAGCGGGTGTTCGAACCCACGAGGGTAGTCGGTTGTCGATTTTAGAAAGGGTAAGTCAAGGAAATAAAAGTGCTGTGTGGATAAAGTCAGTAATGTTGAATTAGTGATTCAACATTAAGTTGATTTATTGTTACATATGTATTGACTTTGTTGTAGAGTTTTGTTGCTAAATATAGGTGCTGCCGCATTGCTGATGCAGTGTTGCATTTGATATATGGATAAACATTGCGAGCTGTGTAGCATGGTCATTGTAGGGAGTATTACGATGTTGTTGTATGAGAATGTTCAGTAGGTATAATTGTCTCACTGTTAGAACTTGACAGTTTTGGTACACGGTCATCGTCGAGAATCGGTATGGTTTAAAGGTCATGACTTTGAGGAGCGACCTTTGAGCTCTCTCCAAGTTTATCATGAAGGTCTTGCAAGCTCCACCCCAGACCGTAATACAGTAGCCCAGTACTGACTGTGCCTGTATTATGCTTAAAACTGAAATAACGCGGCTGTGGAACATACCTACAGAAGTCATACCGACAGTAATAGGAGCGACAGGAATAGTAGTAGCAAAAAGCATATATAGATATTGTGATAAATTAGATTCAGGTATTAACATCCATATAATACAAAAACCAGCAGCAATTCATATAGTTACCCTTTTAAGCAAAGTACTGGGGGAAACAGTATTTGTGACTAATTAACAGGGAATCTGGACCTCCTTTGCCCTGAGAGTCTCAGGGCGGGAGCAAGGAAAAACCACCGAAAAAAACCCGAGTAGAAAAAACCTTTTCTAAAACCACAAATATAAAATACAATGTTGACTGGCCTGTTGGTCTAGTGGTTAGTGACCCTGACTGCTATGCCGGAGGTCGTGGGTTCAATTCCCATCCAGGACAAATGTTTGTGTGATGAGCACGATCATTTGTTCTGTGTCTGGGTGTTATTTAACTATTATATGTATGTATTTAGAGATATATAAGTATGTTTATCAGCTGTCTGGTACCCATAACACAAGCTCTGCTTAGCTTGGGACTAGACGGTGTTGTGTGTGATAGTTGTGGAAATGTGAAAAGTAATGCAAGGAGCATTATTCTTTAAGGTCAGTAGCATTTGAGCACGTCGTATGGGCCGAAACACATAACCGTGTTATGGTACCGCACGGCCTAAAATCGGCAGTGCCACCCGTGGTTCTGTTTTGCGTTGCCGCAACGCAACTTTCAGCGTTTATTGTCGTATCCTACAGGGATAACTAGTTTCTCGAGATTTTTGATTGTAGATAGACGCATCTCTGTTAAGGATCTTAATAAACTTATGCTTATTTGTTATTAAGAAGACATTACTGTATTTTACATAAACGAAAAAAAAAAGATACTGGTTATAACCATTTAATAAAGCTGTGGTATTCGTGTTGCGGTGTACACCGCAAAATTCTGCGTTGAGGCAGCTGGTACTGCCGATATTAACGTTGCGGCGCCGCAACGCGGTTATGTGTTTCGGCGCTATTTCTATGGGTATCTAAGTAGAATAGAAGAATAGAATAAAACTTTATTGTACACCAAGAAAGTTACTTAATCAGTACTAAACTTAAATATATATTATGGGTACAATGGCGGTTTTATCGCTGAAAGCGATATCTACTAGACAACCTTAGGATGGATCGTAAGAACTAAAATAAATACAGGGGGTAGTCTGCGGTGTACTAATAAGAAAATAAATAAATAATATAGGTATGTAGGTATTCTGTGTTAATTCAGGACATAGTATTTCAACCAAATAGCTTCAAATAGCATGAAGAAGTAACAAAACTACGAACACTTTCACAAAGTTTTGCCTTCATAATATAACTGTGATTTTTTTATGTTGTGGAAAGTTTGTGCTAGTTTTTATGATAGAAGGCGTAAGGGCAAAAAGGGCCCGAAGGTTAAGTAAATGCCAGGGTTGAGTACCGCTCAAGTTATTGGCTCAGAATGTATATTCAAATAAAAAAAAAACTAAACACGCGTGCTCGGTTAAAATCAAACCATGTTTAGCTTAATTTAATAATAATTTAGAGTTGATTTGTACGAGTAATAAGCTTTAAATTTAGATATTTTATAGAATTTAAATGATGATTATTAATCCAGATGAATTTGACTAGATTTAAGTAAAAAGTGACCTGTGATGTATTTTATTTTAATTAAAATCGACATTTAAATAAAATTGTAACTTTTAATTTATTCTAAATTATTTTATTTTTATTGTAACTAGTAATTTATTTTATTTTAGAAATATTAATTATGTAACCAGTATAATTGTGATCAGGAATGTATTTTATTTTAATTGAAATTGACATGTGAACATTGTAATTAGTATAATTATATCTTGTGATGTATTTTATTCTATTTAAATTGAAATTCTGACATATTATTACAAATATTGCACACCTCAAGAACTGACCATACCTGTAATAACAATTCAATGAATTTGTAAAAATGTTTGTAAAAAAATATTTTTTTTAGCCTGATGAGGGTTGAGGGAGAGATAAATAAGACTCGAACCTTTTTTAACTTCTTGATTTATATGTATTATAATATTAAAATAATAAAGCATTGTACAACTAAATCTGGTGGACACGATCGCGACATTTACTGTACGTACACCCGGCTATGTGTATTATGCCAATATGGCCGACAGCCGCCGCCCGTCTCGCGGAAGCGTGCGCCTGCTGCCAGCGTCCGCATCCCCTCCATCCCCTCTTCCGTATGGGTGCATTCATGTTGTAGCGCATTTAGCTACGTTCAAACCAATAAGCACCATCATTTTCGCCGAAAGACACATCCAATGTTGGACATAGGCCTGGTCATCCAATCCATCCAGTGCCATCCAATGTTGGTCATCATAATTACCGGTCCTGTGCATCTTGCATCTCACCTCACCAGGTCCCTCAGCAGGTCATTGGCCCATCTTGTGGGAGGCCTTCCAATGCTAAGTTTTTCGGTACGTGGTCGCCATTCAGAAACTTCCGTCTCCTTTGACCGTCTGTTCTGCAATCATTGTGCCTGCTCACTGCCACATAAGTTTGGCAATTCTTTGGGTTATTTTGGTAGCCTGCAGTGACCACAGAACATTGTTCGTAGAACAGATAGAATAGAATAAACTTTATTGTACACTAAAAAATTTACATACAACTTAAATCTATGGGTATAATAGCGGTCTGGTCAATGGGACTGAAAATTTCTGGAGTGGCGACCACGCACCGAAAAACGCAGCATTGGAATGCCTCCCACAAAGTGGACCTATAGCCTGGTGAGAGTGGCGGAAATGCGATGGATGCGAGACGAACATGACCGTTCGTTGTGACAACACTTGATAGGAGGCCTATGTCCAACAGTGAACATATTTCGACTGAAATGATGATGATGATGTTCCGTTGGGATAAAGTCCTATTTTTATCCGGGCAAAACCTCTCGCAATACCTAGTATTAGTTATAATTTAAAGCAATTTTCCTGGCAACCCCGTCAAACAGTTAATGCATAAGAAGTTTGCTAGCTGCGGAACTTAGCTAATATAATAAGTTTGTGACTATTCATTGTTTTAGTTTTCACATTAAGTGCAGTTACATAAATTTTTGTAGTTGAATTTGCAGTGTATGATGTTTGTTTGTGAAGTTGTGAGGAGTTAAGTAACTTTAAAGATGTTTTGTTTGTAGTGTTGTGGTCTGGTGAGCGCATGGCTTTTCATTTACTATTTCTAAGTACGCTTTTAATCACGATCTGGTGATAAGTGATGGAGCATGCTTGCCTAGAAGTTACCTACCTTTTTACACTGGACTTTAAGATTAATCTGAAAATCAGTCTGAAATGATGATGATGATGATGAAACCCACCTATCTTCCATCATTTGCCTTTGGCGTTCTAGGGCCACGGTAGGTCTTTCAAATATTCCCACAGCCTTCTCAAAGAGCTGTCAATATAATGGACAAGGCCTGGCAGGACTCATGCCTGCCAGATATGCAAGATTGTTCCTAAGAGTCACCCAGGCCACTCCACCCAGAGTGGGAAAAATATTTGATGAAAAAGCTATAGGTACTTATTATTATGATAGTATTCTTGAGAGAGATGCTCCAAGAAAGCTAACACAATTTTTCCTAAGTTTTTTTTTACTAAACCCTAAAAATGGTATTCAATAAAGAGTATAATACATCTGTCTATCTTTCACCTTAAACATTATAACAAAGACGCCTACGAGGTAATTAAGAGCCAGTACAATTGTCAGAGATCGTGAAATATGTGTGGGCGTTTAGACAAACGTCTACACAAGCTAAGAGCGCCCTTAAATTAGCCGCAAAGCGCCGCGCAACGGCCGGCGTGGCTGCAGCGCTGCCGCCGCACTGCTTTGTTATTCCATATAACAAAGCACACGCGGCCGCAGCGTGGATGTAGCACCACAGTCGCGCGGCATTTTGCGGCCAATTTGAAGGCGCCCTAATACTATCAATTATAAAACTACCAGTTACATCATCATGACTGTGTCTCTATCTTCTACAGAAGGAACAGTTAAGTGTAAATGACAAATGAAGATTAATGTGTTGGCAATTAATCATTGTTGCTCAGCACACTATTCTTACATAACTCTGGTTTGAAAGCACACAACATTAAATAGTTCTGATAAAAATCAAGTTTAGCTGTTGTTTCTCGTCCAAGTTTCGCCGTGGTGGAGTATACTGTAGAGGTGTACACAGCTTGGACGGAGTACCGCCATATTTTCGTGAAGGCCATCGGTGGCGGTGACCTCTCGCAGTGAGGGGAAACAGGCGGTGGTCGCCTCGTTGTACGAAGTATTATTACAGTATTGCTAGCGAAGGAGACGGCCAATCGACCAGAACCCCTACTACTACCAGCCACCGTAGACGCAGGCGTACGGACGATGAGCATCACGTAGCTTGCCGTCCGGCGGTCCGGTAAACAGAGCTCGAGGAGCTCAAGTCGTCGATGGTGCATAGTGTTTCATGCGCCCTTCAAAGAGATGACAGCAAAACTACATGAGCCTAGCAGGAACGAAGCCAGCTAGGACCTAGAATGCAAAGTAGTATAGTTTTAGTCAGTAGAAGTTTGATACGCCCCCTCGCTTAACTTTAGAGCGGAAGAAGTTATTAGGCCATTTTCCACTTCAAAAGGAAGCCGAATAATGTAGCTATGAAAATACTAAGCCAGATAGTAAAAAAACCATGAACTTTTAAAATGACAATCACATTTGACACTTCTTAAATATCGCAGAATATTACATAGGTTCATAGTAGAAACGCTTGAAATGTCAGCTGAATATCGTGAGTACACAGTAAGTTCAAAATGCCTTTCTTTTCTTCTAATTTAAGGGGATAGGCACTCGAGTGGTTAAAACCCTCTTCCTTATACTTATCCTGTTTGTAACTTTCACTAAAACCACATAATAGAGACAACTAACACAGCAGCAACGTTTATAAATCACGTCTTTATTACCGACCTTCACAACCCGACCAAACAATAAAGTAGCCCAAATAGTTAAGAAATCCTTCCGACCAACGCATCACAATACTTGAATGGTTTAATTGAGACAAGAGGACGGATGTGGCAAGAGTTATTATCCAATGATTTGTGTGTGAGTGTCTTCTAAACAATGGGGCCCTTTCAAAGCCCTTTCTTGAGTGACAAATGGAAGGTATATTTCCTTAATCCGATGGGAGTTAGTGTTTGAATGTGGGGGTTGAGTTATATGGAAGGTTGGGTTCGGCGAACTGAGCAAATATACTTAAAAGTACACAATATTATAATGCGAAAATAACTCTTTTTTTACACGCTTTTATTTAGTTTCACCTATTCCGATGTTTGGCTGAGATCAAATCTTGTGAACTAAAGTTGATCCACTTTCCGGTTACCGATTGAGCTGAAATTTTACATGCATGTGTAAATCAGTAGAATACGGAGTTGATCAAAAGATGGAACCGGAATGTGGCCGTAGGGAATCGGTAATTAAACGATACAACCCCCTCGAGTTTGGGTTCGTGTGATTCTTCTTGATGAGTATTTTGGTGGTTCTGGATGGTAACCAGGGTCTGATGATGGAATTGGAAGATTGCCGTAGAAATTTGGTAACAAGCGCAATAAGAAAACCCTATCATGTTTGAAATGTTTGGAATGGTTTTGATGAGTATTAATTATAAAAGAATATACCGCGCTATCAAAGCTTGCTATGAAAATAATATTTACATTTAAAACTTGTTCTAGGTGAGGTAGTGAGGCAAAGGTCAACAAATGACTTCTCCTATTCTTGGTGAAACGAGAGATAGTGTCAGACTTCTAACTGACTAAAATCCGCTGTAATCCTTCAGACATCGTTTGCGTTTCAGAGCCGCAGTAACTACACAACAACGTTAAAACATTGGAACAGTCCGGCAAGCGAAAGCAACTCACTCTGTCTATTATCTTTTTACGTCACGGCTGAACGAATTTTGATGAATCTTAGCATACATTTTTTTTTTCATATTTTCAGAACAGCAACCAGTTTTGAGCCAAAATTGCCATGCGGAGACCAGACATACGAAGCATTGCCGCAGATGAAAGCAGTGGAACAAATCAGACAGAATAAACAACTAGCGCAGCAGCTATCTGCGGATCCTCATTACTTCCAGTTTTGTCTATAGGCTATGCATACATATAAAAGTATGCATATATGTGTGAATTTAGTCCTCCCATTAGTTTTTAACACATTTTCCTGTTTACAGAGAAGTGCATTTTTAATTATTAGTGTATTTGAAGCTGAATCGTTTATTGCTACGACACGTTGCGCCTTTGGATCCTGCTCAACCAGCCTCTGCTCGACAAAGACCTTGATTGCTCATTTAATTTGGAATTTTTGAGGCCCACTGGCCTATGATAGGGTCCCATCATCCGATAAATGCAATGAAAACGTCATGCGCATTCTATGACGTCACAGAGTGCAGAGGGAAGAAACAACCAGACAGCTTACGGTGTTCGAATACTTTCTTTATTTCAAGTGCTTTCAATCAACATGTCATTAACTGTCGGATCAGGATGAACGATTTTTTATTCTTCTTACAGTAACGTTATTATCATGTAATATATTACCATAATCACACAAACCCCCAATAAAATAAAACAAAAACAGATCTCCACTGCCCAACAAGTTCAGTACGGTATTACAACGGTCCGTATGTTTACAGGAACCGGTCCGTTTTGAATACGTTAGTCCTACATGAGCCCAAACGCCTTAGGGTGACCGCAGACACGTTAAGTTCTTGACAGGGACTTAAGAGATTGAGATGTTTTCTATTAACTTTGTGCTGTTAACTGTGCTTGGTTCGTTTGATAATGTTTATGTGGATATTGATGTGGTACTGTCTTTTTTACTAGTGTAGCACAAACATGGACTCGTAAGGAGGCTGTAGTTAGGCGGCTGGGACAAGGGATTTGATTCGGAAAGCGATACTTCTGGTAACAGCTCATATTGTTGGAGGTTCCTTTCTCTGGAGTCCTGACAGCGTTAGCATTTTTCTTGAACCAGTAGTGTGGTTTTTACCAGTAACCATTAATGTACATACATATTATATTAAACAGACAAGAAAAAGAAAACAAATAAATTACAAATAAAAAAACTTTTTTAAAAACAAGCTTTCAATTAAATGGGCTAAAAAGAAGAAAATAAACTTTTCCTTTAAAACTTTTACTATCACTTTATAACGGCATTACACAATTTATATGATACAAAAGCTTGTCGCGAGATTTTGAAAATATTAAAATGAATAGATGAATTAGTTATTTAACTTATTTAATTAATGAAGTTATTTAACTGTGTATGTACACAGTTAAATCTCGCGACAAGCTTTTATATCATATAAATTGTGTAATGCCGTTATAAAGTGATAGTAAAAGTTTTAAAGGAAAAGTTTATTTTCTTCTTTTTAGCCCATTTAATTGAAAGCTTGTTTTTAAAAAAGTTTTTTTATTTGTAATTTATTTTTTACTTTTTAGTTATACCTTATTTAAATCACATTTGTATTCTCAGCAAATCCTCACATTTGCTACCCATATCATAGGAAAGCATAAGAAACTTAGTCTGCTATCTTTAGAAGTCTGCCAGGTTTTTTTTTATGTTGGGTAAAATCATCCAATGACATCCCCCGCCCTTCGGCTTGGTTCGGGCCTCCTCCTTGGCTAGCATTACTGCTTCGCAGAAGGAGGCGACCACGTGAGAAGTCTACCAGGTTGGATTTATGAAACCAAAATGATGGTGGTGGCTCGTAAGACTAACAATCAACCTAACTTACATGAAATAGCCAATTGCGAAGTTGTCCAGAGTTTATCTACCTGGGATCCACAATCACAAATCCTAGGAAATGCTGAGAAGATTCAAGCACCGTAAAACGATTGACGCTCTTGAAATGTGACGCTAAAGGCTTTTACTGTGGATAAAACAGACTACTCAACGCAATAACGGTTCCATTCCTAAAGAGCTTTGCATCAAAACAAAAACTTTCGTCGATTGTGCGACAGCGAATTTTTAAGCTGTTTGGATATATCATACGCAACGAAAGCTCTTTGGAACGTTTAGTGGTACAGGAAAGAGTAGATGGCCTACGTTCTCGCGGCCAATCGCCTACCAGATGGACAGACCTCACTAAATCATCTTCAGAGTGTTCCCTTATTGAATGTACACGAAATGCCATGAATAGAGAGGGATAGAGAAGTCTCGCAAAAGCCGCAACCAACCTACTAGAAGACCACTACCACTCCACCAAGAGTATGACTGAGAAAAAGGAGAATATTGGATTTAGAGTTTTGTCACTTTATTTTTCAAGTTACTCTCTGCAAGCCCTTTCAATTGGTATTTTGTAGGAGTGTATTAAAACTAACTAGCTATTTACTTATGTAAATTTGTACGGAACCCTCCGTGCGCGAGTCCAAGTCGCTTATGACCGGTTAGAACTTATTTTATTCGATCCGAATCTCAATAGGATTGTGTCGTTTTATTGCGGAACTCCTATGGCCACCTTCCAGCTCCATCATCAGATCCCGACTGCCATATTGATCAAAGTACTCGTCATTACAAATCTAACGAGACCAAACACAAGAGGGCTATGTCGTTTAATTGCGGAGTTCTTGTAGCCACCTTCCAGCTCCATCATCAGACCCTGGTTACCATATAGGATCCAAGTACTCATCAATACAAATCAAAAGAGCCCGAACTCTATGGGATTGTGTCGATTTCTTACGAAGTTCCTATGGTTTTTTTTTATAGTAGGTAAAATCATCCAATGACAAATCCCGTCCTTGGGTGGGCCCTGCTGGGCCCCTACAGTTTGCTGACAACTCCTTGAGGCGCGTGGGAACAGTGCACGCCGTAAACGACTTGCGCCGTTACCGGACGGATGGACAGCGAGCTACCCATTGCTCGCCGTCCGCGAGCCCGCGCCTACTGTGGCCGGAAATCGGGATCGGTATCCAGGTGGTGGCGGCGGGGTGCGCCGTTGCCTAATGTGGTCGACCTCCTCGTTTGCTAGCATTACTGCTTCGCAGAAGGAGGCGACCACCTGACACTCCTCCTCGCTCCGGAGCATGGCCTGAACCAAGCCCCGGCGCGAGAGATCGCCGCCACCAATCGCCCCCACAAGTACACGACGATGCTCTTCCCAAGCGGTGCACACCTCGACTGTGTGGTCCACCGTGTCATCCGGGCGCTCCGCATAGTGGCGACACCCGGGCGTCGTCTCCGCACGAATCTTGTATAGGTACTTCGCGAACTTGCCGTGTTCGGTTAGTAACTTAAGTTCCTATGGTAACCTTCCAGCTCCATCATCAGAACCTGGTTACCATATAGGATCCAAGCACTCGTCATTACAAATCAAACGAACTCAAATTCGATGGGGTTGTGTCGTTTAACTGCGGAGTTCCAATGACCACGATCCAACTCCATCATCATACCCTGGTTACAATATAAGATTCAAGTACTCGTCATTAAAAATCAAAAAGAGCCTAAAGTCGATGGGGTTATATCGTTTAATTGCGGAGTTCTTATGGCAACCTTCCAGCTCCATCATCAGACCCTGGTTACCATATAAGATCCAAGTACTCATCAATAAAAATCAAATGAGACCAAACTCGATGGGATCGTGTTGATTTCTTACGGAGTTCCTATGGTAACCTTCCAGCTCCATCATCAAAATCGGGTTACCATATAGTATCCATGCACTCGTCAATACAAATCAAACGAGCCCAAATTCGATGGGGTTGTGTTGTTAACTGCGGAGTTCCTATGACCACCTTCAAACTCCATCATCAGACCCTGGTTACCATACATGATCAAAGTACTCGTCATTACAAATCAAATATGCCTAAAGTCGATGGGGTTATATCTTTTTTTAATTGCGTAGTTCCTATGGCAACCTTCCCGCTCCATCATCAGACCCTGGTTACCATATAGGATCCAAGTACTCGTCAATACGAATCAAAGGAGCCCAAATTCGATGGGGCTGTATCGTTTAACTGCGGAGTTCCTATGATCACCTTCCGACTCCATCATCAGACCCTGGCTACCATACATGATCAAACTACTCATCAATACTAATCAAACGAGTTCAAACTCGATGGGGTCATATCGTTTAACTGCGGAGTTCCTATGAACACCTTCCAGCTCCATCATCAGACCCTGGTTACCATATAGGATCCAAGTACTCGTCAATACGAATCAAAGGAGCCCAAATTCGATGGGGTTGTATCGTTTAACTGCGGAGTTCCTATGATCACCTTCCGACTCCATCATCAGACCCTGGCTACCATACATGATCAAACTACTCGTCAATACTAATCAAACGAGTTCAAACTCGATGGGGTCTTATCGTTTAACTGCGGAGTTCCTATGAACACCTTCCGGCTCCATCATCAGACCGTGGCTACCATATAGGATGAAAGTACTCGTCAATACAAACTAAACGAGCCCAAATTCGATGGGTTTTGTCGTTTAAGTGCGGAGTTCCTGTGACCACCTTCCACCTCCATCATCAGACCTTGGTTACCATATAGGATGAAAGTACTCGTCAATACGAATCAAACGAGCCCAAATTCGATGGAGTTGTATCGTTTAACTGCGGAGTTCCTATGACCACCTTCCGGCTCCATCATCAGACCCTGGCTATCATACAGAATCAAAGTATTCGTCAATACTAATCGAGCGAGCCCAAACTCGATGGGGTTGTATTGTTTTATTGCTAAGTTCCTATGGCTACCTTCCAGCTCCATCATCAGTTCAGCTCCATGTTATCATAATGTTGCATTGTCACCCGATTTACACATGCATGTAAAATTTCAGCTCAATCGGTTGAAGATATCTGCTTCAAAATTGATTTGCAAGATTTGAGCCGAACATACATAGTTACATACAGTGCAAGCTAATAGAAAGCTTGTAAAATAGGTTTAAATTGATGCTTTTCTCTCTCTCAGAAAATTAACTGTATTAATGAGTGTAATGTGCTTTTGGTCAATAAAAGACCTTCTCAATGGATGCCAAATGGAAAGTTATGAACATGTGCATACTCTTATTACCCTATACTGACGTAATCAGGTCTTTCAGACTTCAGCAGAGGTCCAAACTTGAGGATTGCCAGCGAGGCATGAATGGCGGGCACCGGGCCCGCGTGGTTGATTGTGGCTCATTTTTGTTCCTAGAGAGGCCTCAGTCCTAGCAGTAGGAACATTATAAGGCTGATAATTTCAAATGAATAAACGGATAATGTTATCATTAATTTCAAAGTGTTAAAGCATATAATCGCATAACAAGTTCCTACTTCAACGCAATGCGCCTGACCTAGAAAACTGTTTTCGCAGCAGATGATCTGGCCTACATTTAGTTGAAAAACACGACTTATTTGATAGCACCAGCTGTCACGAAGATCTTATTGTTTGTATCTCAGAGAACTGTGACAAATGGAGGACAAGTATAAAGATACAGTTAATGAAAAATCATTTCTTTTAAATCCCTTATTGTTATTTACGAAATCTCTTTCTTTATATAATATTGTGACGTAAACTGAAGTCTTGAGCACCAACATTAAGTTGCTAGCCAGTAAAATTTCTACCGATTGCATTTCAGGGAGTGTATGGCAGAATTGCATAACTTAATTCCGCCATAATCGAACCACCAGGCACACGGCACTACTGTTATGGAGTTAAGGACTGTAATTCCCTGCCAAGGTCTGTGTTTTCTGATAGCTACGATCCTCAGGGGTCTTTAATGTAAGAGTTAATTGGTTACTTCTAGGCAAGACTGACCACTATCAACCACTCCATTGCTTACCACAAAGTGAGAGCATAATCTTGACGATAAATAATTGAAAAAAAAAAATTATTCATTCTTTATTCAGCAACTAAATAGTGAGCAAGTTCTGTGGTAAGGCACGAGTATATATAAAATAATAATAAAATGCACCTATTGAGTTTTGGGATTGGTAAATAAAAAAAAGTGTAAGTTACTGAACTACCACGAAGTAGTTTATAATTTAACCAAAAACAAAAAAAAATCATCAAGATCGGTCCATAAAAAATTAACAATTAAATTATTAAATTATTGTTAAAGGTTGTCTGTAAAAAATCGCTTTTAGCGATAAGACCGCCCATAGTGACACCCTATTTATTTTAAGTTCCTATTGTAATTTTATTTTTGGTGTACAATAAAGAACCTATTTATCTAACCTATCTATATGATCTATCTATCTATCTATCTATCCTTCTATTGATAACTCCAATAACATTTTATTTCATCATAATAATTTATGAAATAAGGGTATGATAGGGTGAACTTTACACACCTGCGTACCCATTCAAGCAGTATCACAGTCAAATTGAGAACCTCCTCACTTTCTGTATTAAAAAAAAAAACTATTTAAGTCAAGAATCGAGGAAAAAACACGCACCTATATGCACAAAACGTTTTGAGTCCACATACGTTGTACGTACAGTTTAAATTTTAGAAGTGAAATATCCTGCCGAAGTCTGTGTTTCCTGATAGCTTCAACCTGGGGATCTTTAAGTCAAGAGTGGTAGACAGGACATAGCACCTACTGGGGCCAAGGGTTTGCCCTACTGGGGCCAAGGGTTTGCTTCCGAAAGGAAAGCCCGGCCCTGGTATCTAAGACCACGAAGGAACGGGGTGGGTTTTTAGTCAGTAAGAGTCTGACACTATCTCCCGCTCCGCCCAAGGGCGGGAGATGTCATTAGATGATTTTACCCACCACAAAAAAAAAAGACAGGACATAGCGAACAAAATCCGAGACTTGTCACCTAGTGGTAGTAAGTCGCTCAGTCTAGTGTGGACGACTGGACCTAACTTCAGTTTATTTTCGTAAATAGTTTTCGTATTTACTCTTTAATTAATTAGAATTCGCAAATAGTTCTAGAAAATAGCGTAAAAATATATAAACTACAAATTTATTTCGCATGTTTACTATTAAAAGCTTGATTAAATAAGATGAAGACCGGAGGTGGCCTGTGTTGCTTTATGGATGAAATAATACGACAGTTTTTCTAAGACATTTCTTCTGATGTCCGCTCTATAGTATCTCTTTTAATCTCTTTGCTTCTAGTCAAGCGTTTTTCATCGTTGACCATATCATAGCTTTCCGTCTGGTGAAATAATGATCAAGCGGGAGTCTATCAACGATGAAAAAAAAAACAAAAGAAATGAGATTCAATCTAAACCACATCTTCAAAGAAATGACCATTTGTCCACTACCAAACCTGATGAGGTACATACACAAGCTAATTTATTTACATTTCCTACCCAACCAATGAAGCAGAAGCAACTACATTTTCCGTTAAGCCGTAATTAGCAACAGCCTTTCCGGGACATAAAGTCCAGGGTATAAACTAAAAGATTCACGACACGATTAGGCAGTTTGGCCGCAAACAGCACAAGTTCTTGATGCATCGCCTTAAAAGTAAAAGAAAAGTTCTACGAACAAACTCAAAAGAACGAAGAAAACAACTTTACTTCCTATTTTACAGAACAAATGGCGTTGTACTAACATTTTCGAGCGAAACACTGAAAATACTCGTAGAATGTTCTTCGCAAAACAATGTTGATGTTGCATTAAAATATCAAAAAGGTTTATGATGTATGTAGTTTTAGTTGAACCCGCTTCGAAGAATGGCGGTTTTCCGAGGTGCAACGTTTGTTTAAAGCTCAAAAAATTTGAAAATTGTTTTAAGGTTCCCAATTTTAGGGAAAAAGGTAGTCTAATTTTGTTTTAGTAACTTTTACACTTTGAAAATATCGTAATATCGTTCAGATTTTTTTTTAAATATAAATGAATGATACGCGCTTTGCAATTTCGTTCTAAATTTTTTTCTAAAAGATGGATAGTGAAACGAAATTTCTACGTAATTTTTCAAACTTCATGGAAGTTTTTAATTTTTTTACAGGAATACTGAATGATCTTATTAGAATTATCTTGTTTTAAATAAAACATCTTTCAGTTGCACTTTAGCTCAACCTACAGAATTCACACTAATATTATAAAAGTGAAAGTTTTTGAGTGTGTGTTTGTTTGTTACTTCTTCACGCTAGAATGGCTGAACGGATTTCAATGAAACTTAGTACACGAATAGACCATATCCTGGAATAGTCAAGTTTAAAATTCCCTTAGGATAATTTTCTAGCCAGGCATTTAAAAAAATAAAATGGTGATATATTACTAACACCCATCTACTCAAATCTCAAATTCATTTCAATCTCTGGTTCCTCATACATCATCATAATAATAGTGTTGTTTACTTTTAGTTCGTGCTTAATTGCTTGCGTCTGAATGGTCCGGGAGTGTTTTCGTGTTCTATTTGCCAGGGTCGTGTGTTTGCGACTGGATAGTCTATCTCGTCTAGCACTTCAATCTCAATAGGCGACAGAAGATCAGACGACATGGAGTATGTGGTCGTGAATGTGTGACCTTGGCGGAATAAACACGAGAGTGTTTATCGGATATATACGATATAGGAGCTTAAAAGGCTAACCAAACGAAAAGTGTGTCCAAAACTCAATTACATTTATGTTGAAAAGTTTTTTAAATAAATAAAAGCGAATTCTAAAGATTACATATTTAAAATTCAAAACCAAATAAAAAATGTCATTAAAATAGTTATTTATTATTTCTGTGAAATAGAATCGCCTAGTGACTAATTACAGCAACTGGAAAGCCCCATCATAAATATTCCAGCAGGTATTATTTCATGTAAAAAATTTGTTCAATGCACACCTACTAAACAATCATTCCTATTAGAAAACATGAACAATAACCTGCAACTCTATTTATGCAAGATAAAAGGAATAAAAACGTTTACACATTGTGTTCACAAATGCATAGGTTTTAGGGTCCAATGCGCGCTCAGACCGAACCTCGCAATCGAATACGAAATAAACGAGCAATGTAACTCGTGTACATAGGATTGCACGTTGTATGAATGCTGCGTGACCGTAGCTTTTTGTTTTTGGGCTTGTATGGAAATGTTTTGCATACATACATACGACATCACACTTTAGTCTAAATTGTGATGTGAGACGGCTGGTTTTTGTTTAGGGAGGCATGTTAGATATCTGTGTTGGAATAAAATTTCCTTTTTTTTTCTTTTCCGGGGATTGGACGAAAATAATCATAACATTATGAATGTACAGACAGCGTCTATCATCATCATAATCATTTCAGCCGAAAGATATCCACTGTTGGACATAGTCCTCCCCCAAGTTTCGCCACAATGAACGATCCTGTGCGTCTCCCATCCATCAGATTCCCGCCACCCTTACCGGTCCACCTTGTAGGAGGTCTTTCAACATTACGTCTCCCGGTACGTGTTCGCCATTCCAAAACCTTTGGCCCCCGTTTGGCCATCCGTTCTGCGAGCAATGTGCCTTGCTCATTGCCACTTAAGTTTGGCGATTCTTCGTGCTATGTCGGTAACCTTGGTTCTCCTGCGGATATCCTCATTCCTGATTCGATCACACAATGAAACTTCGAACATAGATAGATAGATATATTCTTTATTGTACCCTTTCCATTGCCCTTTGGGTGACTATAAGTCTTCTGATAATGTTAGCTTTAACAGATAGCGTTAGTAGTATTTTATCCATTATTTTTATTAGTTAGTTAAGGACATCTCAGTTATCAACCCCTCTTTCGTAAAGTCTTTCCATGTTTCTTTTGATCTTTCCCTGCTCTTAAAGCAAGTAATTGAAACTTTACTCATGACATTTCATTTCAAACCTCACCACTTTAAAATCATTGGTGCCAGATCTTTTGGATATTTCCTCTTTCGGTACATTTTTTTTTAGCTCTTATAATTTGAGTACTTAAGCTATTCCACTTACAGCACCATACGTATATTAGCTTGGTGTTCAAAGTGGCACAAAAATAAGTTAAATATAATTCGTCATCCAGTACTTACTGTAGTTTTTAATGATGAGCTTTATAATACTATCATAATTTTTGGCCGTTACAAAACTATGGAGTATTTTTTTTTTTGTTAGCCTGTTTTGTCCCACTCCTGGGAAAAGGCCTCTCTCCACTCTTTCCATTTTTCTCAGGTCCGCGCTTCTTCTTGCCAGTTCTAGAGGAATCTGTCTAGCTCATCGCACCATCTGCTATGGAGTAAATATGGAGTATAAAAAAGAACTCAAATAGTTATTATATCTCACAATGTCAAACTTGAAGGTACAAAACAGTCTTATTCTATGCAGCCGCAACTTTGTTACGTCTCTTGTGGCCAACGATAAGCAGCTTAAGGCTGTATATTTCTCGTCCATATACTTACTCGTTTGGTACACATTTTCGCGTGGCTTTATAGGACATTGCATCAAAATGATACAGAAAAATGACCCAAATTTTTCATCTTTGATTATTTTGATGATATTATTGTACTACCTGAAATAATTTAATCTCTAAATAAATATCGCTCAATGATATGCGGTTGTCATCAGATTCTTCAATTCCCAGTATTTTATCCTATTGAAAAATATTTATAATCAGCCTTATAATGTTCCCATAGCTGAGACTCAAGCCTCCTCTCTAGAATAAGTAATGCGTCATAATCCACCACGCGCGTCCAGTGTGGATTGGTGGAAATCATATGTTTTTGAATTTTTGGTTCTAGGACATGCCGGTTCCCTCACAATGTTTTCCTGAACCGTTGCCTTTAACCGAGCAGTGGTGAAAAAATAAATTATACAAAGTAATAAGCTTGGCTGGGTTTGAACCCATGTCCTCCAAATCGTAAGTAGCGGCCGTAAGCACTTGGCCACTCCCGCTCTTTAACCTATTTAACACCCTATATTTATTCACACTGATTTTTTTTGACCAAAGTATTTGATTGATCATCTAAAACACTATTATGTCCTTAAGTAAACACAGATAAAATATAAGACGGTCTCAAACATAGACGGCCCATGAAATTTTATTCACCCATTTAAGGAAAAAAGACGTAAAGCTAAACAATAATTTATACACTTTTCCAGCAATATATCGTCGTTACGGAACCCTTCTAATACACACGGTTTTACCAACCTTTTGGTCACCAGTTATTGCTGGTCGTAAATTCATATTTATGATCCCTAATGCAGGCTTCTGGTCACTGCGCACTGCATCTATGCCGATGTCCGATACACAATCGTTTTTTAAATAAATATCACGACAGGACATAAATTGTTTTATGTTATTATGGCTTTTGTTAGTAGATATTTCAGAAAATACCTTTTTACTGCAGTAGATTAGGGGCTTAAGATTTTTGGTAGTTGCATTTTTTTATATTGCTTTTTTTTTCAAATACATAAATGTGGTTCTTTCTGTTTTTATTTTTGTTAAATAAGTACTTAGTTTTTATAATTTATTGTGATTGTGTTTTTGTGTATTCAGTTTTGTGTGGTGACAAATATTTGCTATATCTATCTTTTATATCAAAAATTCCAGCTCGGATATTATTTTTACATGAATTTTAATTAAAAAGTTTTTGTATAAGCACCTGCCATGTTATCTCTCCACTAGCTTTGTTTGACTGGTAGAGAATGAATGAATTAAATCAGTTTTTGTACCTTTATGTTGCATGAAGTTTTAATAAATTAAAATGTGATCTATAACCTGAACTAAACATTGTCACGGTGCTTATACACCGTTAAATTTTGATCGTTTTAATCCCGTGGAGGGTCGATGCGGTACATGCGTACATTCACGAAGAGTAGCTACATAAGAAACGTAACGGGGGCCTCCTGTTGTTTCAGTTTACCTTTGAAAAAAAAAGCGTAGGTATGAATAGTACGAAATAATTTTCAATGTTTAAAATAATCTTATACCTGCGTTTTTATCAGCAGCACCGATTTCTCCCGCCAGGCTTTGGTACAGGCCATGGTCCGAAGCGAGGAATAGTGGCAGGTCTCCTCCTTCTGCAAAGCAGTAATGCTAGCGAAGGAGGAGGCCCTACGTGTGAGGCAATGGCCCTGACGTCCCAGCCACCGCAGGGATTCCGATCCCAATTTCCCGCTACCGTAGACGTGGGCTTACGTCCGGCCGTCCGATAACCTTTCGGACTGAGCCGTTGAAGTCGTCGACGGCGCGTGTTGTTCCACGCACACCTCAAAGAGATGTCAGCAAACCGTAGGGACCCAGCAGGGTCGACACCTATTGGGGCCATGGGGAATATGAAACCCAGGGCCCTGGAACGAAGGCAAAGAAGGAAGAGGAGTGGATTTTTAGTCAGTAAAAGTCTGACACTATCTCCCGCCCAAAGTAAGGGCGCATGAGATGTCATTGGATAATTTTCCCACCGAAAAAAAAACCTACCGTGTTACCCATTATGACATTTTTTTTGTTAGGTACATTATTTCCGTACAAAGTCCTGCTCACTTTACAAACATTTACAGAAATAGCGTCGATGGCAGCTTGCTCGATGAGCTCCTACAGTGTGTCGCGTGATATGTGAACTGTACCGCTCAGGCCTGGTCTTGAGAGTAAAAATATGGACCCTACTATTTGCTGTATGCAATAGACGTTTTTAAATTGTTATTTTTTTTTTTTCTTTTATTTTAATACTGTTAATCGGTGTTTCTTTGAAGATTTTGAATACTCTTTACGATTATTCGAAATTGTTTTCATTATTATCTATTTGCTTTTTTAATGAAAAATTGTATACATTATGAAATGATGTCTATACTCTATAACCAAAAATAGAAATGCTTTTTTTCTGCTGAAAGTTGCTCATTCACTGAATGTCATAGATTCTATATAATATAATTCTATATTTGTTTTAAATTAGAAAAAAATAAGCAAATAATAATAAATAAACTAAAATGCAAAAAAAAAATAAGTACATTGATTTGGCTCGCGAGGTTGTCGACATGTGGGAAGTGCATTCGGCGATCATTGTATCAATAGTCGCTTCAGCCAATGACTGAATAGCCAAGAGCCTCGACGAACACCTTAGGAGGCTCGCGTTAGGTGGCTGAGCTTTATTTAAAAAGCGGCACTCCTGGACACGGCTCGTATAGTCAGGATATTCCTTTCTCTGGAGCCCTGACCACCATTAGCTTGGACCCTGTTAAATGGAATAAACTAATAATAATAGAATAAACTTTATTGTACACCATAATAATAAGTAATTTCACAGAAACTTTAATCTATAGGTGCAATTACGATCTTATCGCTAACAGCGATATCTAGACAACCTTAAGATGGACTATAATAACTTAGTAAAACAAAACACAATAACAGTTTTACAACATACAAACTTGTTAATATCTTAATAAATATTTAGAAATTACGGAGTACAAGTATTAAGCCCAGTTCCTTATACCGAAACAACAATAGAATTTCTTTAACCAAGATTTGGAACCTATAGTAAGAGCACAGAATCCCGTAGCGCAGCTAAATCGTGACTCAATTCAGTGGTGAAACGAATTGCTGTTCCTAAAAACGGTGCAACTCAAAGCCGTTTCATTTTTCAGTCGAAAAATTGCATTTTTGTTTACATTGTTCAAACTTGAGAGCTAATGTTTTCAGTATTTTGCTCTATAGAGAGAGTATGCATAAACATATTCAGCCTTATAATGTTCCCACTGCTGGGACTTAGGATTTTTCTCTAGGAAAGGGAATGGGCCGTACTATGATCCGCTATGCGGCCCAGTTACGTTTGTTGGATAGAATGAAAAAATTACGTTTGTTGGCGCATGTGTCTTGGTACGAAAAACACATAGATTTAAAGAAATTCCTGACATTAAAAAGTATTCCATAGAAGGTATTGTAGAGTGCTCTGGTATTGAATTGCTGAACCATGGGATTTATATAGTATGCATTTATCGTCCTCCAAAATGCAGCAATCATGACTTAGATACATTTTTCAAAACGCTAGAACGTATACTGGAAAATTTATCCTACAAAAAAAATAAAATAATAATCTGTGGTGATTTCAATATTAATGTTTTAAGACAGTCAAGAAGTACCGATAGATTAAAAGAAACGTTATCTGTCTTTAATCTACGTTTGCAAATTAAAGAACCTACACGTCTAAAATCAGGTACGTGCTTAGATAATTTTATGGATAATATTCGAGGTAGCACTAGTAAAATTATGGAATTTGCTATCTCTGACCACACGGCACAAGTTCTAACGTGCCCAGTCAAACCAAGTAGCACTCTTAAATATTGGTATGTAGAAAAACGGGACTTCAGTAAACAAAATATTGACAAATTTAAACAATGTATATCTTCTCTGACATTTTCCGATATTTTTAATTGTAATGATCCTAATACTGCATTTGACATGTTTCATGAATTATTTTCATTATTTTTTAATTTGTGTTTCCCTATAATTCTTAAAAAAATACGAGCTGAGAAACAACCTACATGGATAACATCGGGCATAAGAAAATGTTGTAAACGCAAACGTCAACTCTTGTGGAAATATAGGAAGAATCGTACTAAAATAAATAAAAGTAATTTTAAAGCTCTCTCATCTAGACTTAAACGTGTTATCAATCTAACACAAAAATGTCAAAATGATAACTATATACACACTGCAGTAAATAAAGGTAAGGCTACTTGGCAAATAATAAACAACATAAAACATAATTTACCAAAGGCCGAAATAGAGGAATTGGATGTAAATGGGAAAATTATTAGTGATCCCGCACAAATAGCAGAGTCTTTTAATGACTTCTTTATTGACAAAATATCAAGCAATAAATGTAATGCCAAGTCACAAAACCGTCACAGACTTGTTAATTCTCTTTTTATTGCACCCACAATACCTGCTGACATAAAAATAATAATACTTAGTTTGAAAAATACATCTAGTACTGGTTACGATGATATAACAACCAGCGTTTTAAAAAATGTGGCAAATAGTATAGCCCCAGTGTTAAGTCATATTATCAATTTATGTATATTAAATGGAATTTTCCCTGAAAAACTTAAAAGTACAATTATAAAGCCTCTGTTTAAAAAAGGGAATTCAAAAGACATGTCATGTTATCGACCTATCGCACTTGTTCCAGTTCTTTCTAAAATATTTGAGAAGATCATATATAACAGTATATATTCCTTTTTCGAGAGTAACAATTTATTTGCTGAAGAACAAGTTGGCTTCAGGAAAAATAAAAATATTAATATCGCGATTTATAAGCTTCTTCAAATAGCTATGACAAACGTTGACAATAAGATCCCAACGTGTGCTTTATACATGGATCTAACCAAAGCTTTTGATCATGTTGATCACACTCTGCTCTTGGATAAACTAAATGCTTATGGTGTTAGAGGAACTGTTTTAAATTTAATAAAATCATATCTGACTAACAGAAAACAGTCCACAGTAGTTACAGCAATATGTCAGAAGCAAAGGACAGAAATAAAATACATGTCGAAATTTAGAAAAGTAAACGTAGGTGTGCCTCAAGGGAGTGTGTTAGGGCCTTTATTATTCATCATATATATCAATGATTTTCCAAATGTTACCCAGCATCCGACAATATTATTTGCTGATGATAGTACAGTCCTTTTTCAAAATAAAAATCAAAGCCTTCTGGAAGAAGATATAAACAATACCTTGACTACTATTATTGACTGGTTGACAATAAATAACTTAAAGATAAATTTGACTAAGACTAATTTAATGACATTCAAAAATAGAAAGGAATTAATATCCAATATTTCAATTAATTATTCAGGACATGAAATACAAGAAGTACAATC
Source organism: Leucania comma (assembly GCA_958295575.1). Taxonomy (NCBI): domain Eukaryota; kingdom Metazoa; phylum Arthropoda; class Insecta; order Lepidoptera; family Noctuidae; genus Leucania; species Leucania comma. The sequence goes on from OY282475.1 coordinate 5,592,064, forward strand.
CACAAAATTTCTGGGACTGCACATAGAGAACAATTTAAAGTGGCGAACACACAGTGAATACATAAGCTCCAAAATTAACCAATTTTCATACGCACTGTTCAAACTCTCTAAAGTTGCGAATGTTAGAACGCTTATAACTGCATACCACGGACACGTTGTTTCTCTTCTTCGGTATGGGATAATCTTTTGGGGCAACTCAACTTCCAAAGAAATGATATTCATATCACAAAAGAGGTGTGTTAGGGCTATTTGCAAATTAAAAAAAACTGACAGTTGTAAGCCGTACTTCATAGAATTAAATATTTTGACTATGCCATGTATCTACATATATGAAATGTTAGTGTTTGTGAAGAATAATATTCATCTATTTAAAAAAATGAAAAGTGAACGATATAAAAACCACATATGTTTTCCTACTAATAGAACGCATTTTTTGAACTGTAGTGTATTTTGCATGGCTCCAAGATTGTATAACCATTTGCCAAAGGAGCTGCTTCAGATACAATCTTTGAAGATTTTTAAAAGTAAGGTAAAAAAGCTTTTGATTTCTAAGGCCTATTACAGTGTCATGGAATATTTAGAGGACAAAATATGATTTTATTATTAACCATTTGACATTGACTTATTAAAATTGTGACATTTCAAACTTATTATTTTGAAATAATCATTAATTACTTTGACCAATATGCTGAAATTTTAATACCAAATTATAATTATTATTTTTAATGAAATTGTAATGAAATTCAATAAATTGTAATTTGCATGCCCATGTGATGGCAAAATATGGAGGACTCTATAATATAAAAATAACATCTTTGTACTATACCCATGTTTGCAAAATAAATGTTTATTATTATTATTATTATTATTTTTATGATTTTATTTATCTCAGGACCCTGAGGTCCTGGACCTTTGGAAGGCGTATTATTATTATTATTATGAGTTTGACACGGAGAGTGTGTCTTGTGATTTTGCTGAAAATATAACATTTTGATACCTCGATACGTCGCGCCATCAAGAACGGCTCAGAGAAAAATCGTGTGATGATAATAAGCATGTAACATTAAGACTGATTCGAGACGCGCAAGATAAAAAAATGTTCAGAAGGACTTGGTGGAGTCCATTATTAAACAGTGGAAAGAAAAATAAGATGTTTTATGGATTTTGTACTTATTGAAACTACTTGAGGTCTGGGCGAGCCACAATTGAGGCGATAAGGCCCATCCTTGAGGCGTAGCTGGAAAGACCTCACGGCGTTCTCAACGACGCAGGTCCTTACCGAACACGGCAAGTTCGGTAAGTTTCTGTTCCGGATTCGTGCGGAGGAGTCGCCCGGGTGTCACCACTGTGCGGAATACCCGGAGGACACGGTGGAGCACACTATAGAAGTGTGCCCCGCTGGGCAGAGCATCGCCGTGTCCTCGGGGGGGCGATCAGCGGCAGCGATCTCTCTCGCCGGGTCTTGGTTCAGGCTATGGTCCGGAGTGAGGAGGTTCCGATCCCGATTTCCGGCTACCGTAGGCGCAGGCTTGCGGATGGCGTGCAATGGGTTGCGTCCGGTAACCGACCGGACCGAGCCCAAGTCGTCGACGGCGCGTACTATTCCAGCGCACCTCAAGGAGCTGTCAGCAAACCGTAGAGGCCTAGCCTGCTAGCTGCAGGCAGGCAAGGTCGAAGCCTGCTTGGGTCATGGGTCAGTTTCTGAAAGGAAGGCCCGGCCCCGGCACGAAGGGCAACGAAGGAACGGGGTAGGTTTTTAGTCAGTAAGAGTCTGACACTATTTTCCGCTCCGCCCAAGGGTGGGATTTGTCATTGGATGATTTTACCTACCACAAAAAAAACCAACTTGAGGACAGTTAAACAGTTAAAAAACAAAATCTATAGCTTATATAAGAGGTCACATAACAGATAGACAAATGACAAAAGTATGTTACTTTATAAAAAGGTGATAATAACGCCACGGCATAAAATGGTGTTTTACGTCATAAACGATGACTGTGGTTTTTGACTGTAGGTGTTCACTTTACTGAACTGTATTGATTTCGCTTTGTATTATTTTAACTCAAAGTTAAAGCTGTGATTTAAGGGACAGCTCACATCGAAACTCGGCGCGACGCTACGTGAAAATTTCAAAATCTATAAATAATTTATTCCATGGCACGCCACAATATCTCCCTTATTTCTTCACTCTATAATTATATTAAATTCCTTTTATTTTCTTTCAGTGCGAAGTAGCTCAAAACTTTTAAAATAATTCTATATCATTGACTTAGTCTCTTTCCATCTTGCTTGAGGTTGGTTTTTATGGTAGGTTAAGTCATCCAATGACAAATCCCGCCCTTGGGCGGAGCGGGAAATAGTGTCAGACTCTTACTGACTAAAAACCTACCCCGACTTTCAGCTAAATCGATGCGGCTGAATACCAGTGTTTTACGTGGAGCAACTGTCCAGGAGGCCTCCACTAGACCTAGTTACTGGGCAACACGATACACAAATTTTACAACAATTAAACAAATTTATTATCTACACATTTTAGAACAATAATTCGGATACAATACGCAACATCAGGCTCCATCTTGAGGTGCAAGGCGATACTGCACGACGAAGCAATTGTTTACCAGTATACAAAACCTCGTTTGGGTGTAAGCTGACCCTAAGACGTCCTCTTAACACAAGCGATCAAAGCGTGAATACGCGATCGTCGCCTTAATTTGTATGGCAAAACTGAAAAGCTCTGTCTGTTAGCGCGATGACGAGATCGAATTTACCTTACAAATGAACGCAACGATCGCGTATTTGCTCTATAATCGCTTTTATGAAACGACTTACTGTATCTACCATTACAATCGCAAAGAAAAACGTTCAAAACCATTCTCAAATTGATTGATGATATCATATTGTGTAAAACGTCTGCGAAAAAATATGAAAAAGATACTTTTCAGCACAAATAAAATTGAAAAACTAATAGTGATGGAACATTCTCTTATGATGTAGTTTTTTGTTGTAATTACAGTTCTCGCTAGAAAACATTTCACATTTGTGAAGTAAGAAATGAGAGAAAGAAACTGTAATAAAAATGCAATTAAAAGAACTCTTGAAAAATACAACTTTGTTAAGAGATACTTGAAAATTCTTCAAAAATAATTCATTGAAATGATAAATGGCGTATTGTGTGCTTTTTATTTGGCATTACACTTTTTTTGTAATTCAGAACATGTTCATGTTTTTTTTTTGGTCGTCCGGCGGCGAGATAACCAGGCGACATTGTTGGGGCATTCAACCTTGATTTACTCAGTAAAAGTTGGACACTCTTTTTCGCTCCACTAAGAGTGAAGAGACGGTTAAGGGTTCCGTCTGTGCTTTTTCTCTGGCACGTGTGTATATTATTATTTGATATTATGGCACATATTTTGATGCTTGCAAGAAAATCGAAACATATAGGATACTTTCCGTTGACCTACAATTTTGAAATTTGGCCAGATGCTTCTTATGAAATCTCAATTCAGATTGGTTAAAGTACTTACATAATTCATTTATAGGATACAGTGTTTAATTTTATAATAAAATTTCACTTGAAATTCTGCAAATAAATGGGTTCAAGTTTAAAATATGCATTAAACACACGCTATGTAGACAAGTATATTAAAAACTGGAATATTATATCCTTGATAAAAATGCTTGGCTAAATGCCGCTCCTGCTGCACTGCCACAACCACTTTTGCCTACTAATTAGTTTTTTTTGAATAATTTTATAAATATTGGAAGAGATGCTATTATCCTTTTTGTACCGGTAGTGGTTTTCGAAATGTTTTTTTTTTTTATTTGGTTTGTTTATTTTAATAGAGATTACAATAGATTATTATATTTTGGCTAATGCTTTTGCGAAGCCAGAAAAAAAAAAAAATAGATTATTATATGTAATAATAGTTTTTTCTTATAAAACTTGTGATAATTTATTACTTTTTTATTTGGAAACAAAAGGACTGTAATAGTTTAATGTTGAAGCACTTTTTTTTGCTTTTGAGTGTGAAGTACCATTTTTTTTTTTTTTTTTAATTTTTTTGACATTACGAGTATGGCCTTATTATTTATTGGGGGAAGCCTTTGCCCATTAGTGTAGCAAAAACGAGTATGGCAGTGGTCAATTTTTCATTCTCTCTCAAATGTCTCACTGATGGTGGCACGTGTACTTCAGTTCCCTTCAAAATGGTTGAGTTGAGTGGGGCTGATGCACGCATCATGCTCGTGAACGGGTGCCGTCAGTTGAGACTGATCATTTCTTAGCTGCCAGTGACTAATTCAATATCTATTTATTAATACCTTTTTTTTATTACTTATCTAAATTGTGCTCACATAATAGAAGCGACAAGAAATATGTAGATAGCTCTTTATGATTTAAAAGAGTGTCTAAGGAGTTTCTTGCACGTTCTTTTCCATAGAAATCTACGCTTTTGAATGTGCAATTTAGTTTCACTTTTTTTTGCATTTTTTGCATGTAATTGGTCTATTTCAAACAAACGCTTCTGATTTCTAATTTCTGCAAAATTTCAATGCACAGATAAAGGAAAGTGTGAAAAAAATATTCAGCATGTTTGCAGTTACAATTAAGTTACTCGTAACTTTGACTGAGTTTATTTGTAACTTTTGTTGACGTAATCCATTCAGATTTATTACTGCTAAATTTAAAAACGAGTAACTTTATTATGAGTACAATCTTATTTTTAGTATAAGCGAAACCTGAAACACTGGTCCAGTATTTTTATCCAAAGAATCTATTAGTATGTACAAAATTTCATAACTGTATCATGAAAATCACAAAGTTATAAGCTTGTTATGTTACCTGGTTGTCAACACAAAACAAACACATGGTCATCAGTTTATCTGGGCGACTAAAGGGTGGTTTTCCTCCCACACCCAGCTGTATCCTGGGACCTGGCACCTAATGCCCACTATGATCTGCCGTGACCTGTGTTGTAAGTACAGTATCGGTGGTGTCCAACTTGTGACCTTTTTTAAATATTTTTGGGAAAAAAATATAACACGGTGTAAAACCATAGGAATCGATTCAGTTGATTCTGAACAAACTATATTCAGGTTCACGCATACTAAAAATAAAGTTGTGTATATAGTAGAGGCACTTTGTGTTCTTAAAATACGTGATTTGAATCAAATCATCGTAATTTCAATTACTTAAGATTAACGAGAAACGTTCCAGAACGTCTCATAGAAGACCCAAGTTTTTGTACACTGAGATTAGTTAGCGCTTGTTATATTAGACAGTATTAATCCGTCTGTCTCTTTACTTGAATGATGAGTATCCGTCACGAAAAGCAGTGAAAAAATTACCACTTACTAAAAGTGACGAGTGCACTCGTCAAGTCAAATCTCAAAAGTCTTCAGCATTGATGCTGAGTTGCTAACCTGCGGTAAGATTTGAATTATTTACATTATGAAGAATGAGCATCGCAATTGACTAGCCTGTTGGTCTAGTGGTTAGTGGCCCTGACTGCTATGCTGGAGGTCGTGGGTTCGATTCTCACCCAGGACGAATGTTTGTGTGATGAACACGATCATTTGTTCTGTGTCTGGGTGTAATTTATCTATAATATGTATATATTTAGAAATATATAAGTATGGTTATCAGTTGTCTAGTACTTATAACACCAGCTCTGCTTAGCTTGGGACTGGACGGCGTTGTGTGAGAGTTGTCAAATATATATATAAAAAAAAAAAATTGCACAATCTCATTTCGTTAAGCCCATTCCATCATCGACGTCAATGTCGTCAATGTCGTCATTCCATCATCGGACGTACGGACAGCAAGCTGTCCGTATGTCCGGTGACAGTCCGAACCGAACACAAGTCGTCGACGGCGCGCACTGTTCCCGCGCGCCTCAAGGCTCAAACCGTAAGGGCCCAGCAGGGTCGATGCCTACTGGGGCCAAGGGTTGTGCGAAAGTGAACCCCGGGGCCCTGGAACGAAGAAAATGAAGGAACAGGGTAGGTTTTTAGTCAGTAAGAGTCTGACACTATCTCCTGCCCCGCCCAAGGGTGGTTTTGACATTGAATGATTTTACCAACCATAAACAAAAAAAAAACATCGAATCACTAGAGTACGGTATTGCGCTGTCATCAGTGCATGTACCCATATGTAGAGAACGTTTTGTGAATACATTTATAGTGCATACAGCCTGTTTATGAGTAGAATCCCCTACTGTAGTCTGTATTCCCTGATGGTTACAACCTTCCTTAGGTTGTAGCTATCAGGAATCAATTATCTCATCCATCAAGCTCTTTAAGTCAAGAATGAATAGGTTACGTCATGCTAAGCGTGCATCGTCGATCACATCATCGTTTACCATCAGGTAAGATAGTGGTTAAACGCGAGCCTATCAATGAATATTACCGCTTGGAAAGAGCATCGCCCTGTGGGGGCGATCGGTGATCTCTCGCGCCGGGGCTTGGTTCAAGCCATGCTCCGGAGCGAGGAGGAGTGGCAGGCGGTCGCCTCCTTCTGCGAAGCAGTAATGCTAGCAAAGGAGGAGGCCGACCGCATCAGGCAACGGCGAACACGCCGCCACCGCCACCGGGATTCCGATCCCGATTTCCGGCCACCGTAGGCGCGGGCTCGCGGACGGCGGGCAATGGGTAGCTCGCTGTCCGTCCGTCCGGTAACAGATCGGTCCGAGCTCAAGTTGTTTACGGCGCGCACTGTTCCCGCGCGCCTCAAGGAGTTGTCAGCAAACTGTAGGAGCCCAGCAGGGCCGAAGCCTCGTCCTAACCTTCCGCATGACCCAGGTTCTCACCGGACACGGTAAGTTCGGGAGGTTCCTGTTCCGGATTCGTGCGGAACCGACGCCCGAGTGCCACCACTGCGTGGACTGCCCGGAGGACACGGTGGAGCACACGGTCGAAGTGTGCCTCGCTTGGGCAGAGCATCGCCGTGTTCTCGTGAGGGCGATCGGCAGCGGCGATCTCTCGCGCCAGGCCCTGGTACGGGCCATGGTCCGGAGCGAGGAGGGATGGCAGGCTTCCTTCTGCGAAGCAGTAATGCTAGCAAAGGAGGAGGCCGCACGCGAGAGGCAACGGCCCTCACGGCCCAGCCGCCGCGAGGATTCCGATTCCGATCCTGATTTCCAGCCAACGTAGGCGCGGGCTTGCGGACGGCGAGCTATGGGTAGCTCGCTGTCTGACCGTCCGGTAATCATCCGGACCAAGCCCAGGTCGTCAACGGCGCGCACTGTTCCCGCGCGCCTCAAGGAGTTGTCAGCAAACCGTAGAGACCCAGCCTGCTAGCTGCAAGCAGGCAGGGTCGAAGCCTACTGGGGCCAAGGGTTTGCTTCCGAAAGGAAAGCCCGGCCCTGGTATCTAAGGCCACGAAGGAACGGGGTGGGTTTTTAGTCAGTAACAGTCTGACACTATCTCCCGCTCCGCCCAAGGGCGGGAGATGTCATTGGATGATTTTACCCAACACCAAAAAAAAAAAGCAGGGCCGAAGCCTATAACTGGGGCCAAAGTTTAAGTGAAAATGTCACCCGGGGCCCTGGGACAATGGCAATGAATGGAACAGGGTAGGTTTTTAGTCAGTGAGAGTCTGACACTATTTCCCGCCCCACCCAAGGGCGGGATTTGTCATTGAATGATTTTACCTAACAAAAAAAAAACAATGAATATAGGAATGCCAATCTATAATCGTTCATGAAGCATATTTTCAGAAAGAATTTTAACCGAGACTTTTATAATAACATAGTCATAGTCAACCTGTAAATTGGTCAAAACCAGTCATAACTGCAAGCATTGATTACCAAAACATTGTTTGTCGTGATTCTATGATCAATAAATAAAACGTTTACATTTTTTTCAAGAAAATGGCGTTAAGAGCGATGATACCGTGACGAGTGATAAGATAGAATGCAGGAAGAAAATGTGTTGTGCCTACACCAAATAAAACGGCACAAGAGCAGGAATATGATGATGATGAGATTTTTTTTCAATAGAGATACAAAGAGATATTGATCGAAGGTAGTCAAAAAATATGAAGATATCCGCAAGAGAACCAGGGTTGCCGACATAGCACGTAGAATTGCCAAACTTAAGTGGCAATGGGCTGGGCACATTGCACGCTGAACAGATGGCCGTTGAGGCCGAAAGGTTCTGGAGTGGCGGTCGCGTACCGGAAGACGCAGCGTTGGAAGGCCTCCCACAAGGTGGACCGATGACCTGGTCAGGGTCGCTGGAGTCCGATGGATGCGAGACGCACAGGACCGGCCATTGTGGCGACGCTTGGGGGAGGCCTATGTCCAACAGTGGACGTCTTTTGGCTGAAATGATGATGATGATGAGTCAAAACTAGTTTGAACAGGTTTAAAACATACATTTAATTTATAAGAATCTTGTGTCACACTGTTTCTTATTGGATTCCTCCGAAACGACTTGCTTGCACACCGTAAGACGCAGTATTGAAAGTCCTTTCACAAGTTGGACCGATGTCCTGGTGAGTAGGGGGAATCCGATGGATGCGAGATGGACAGGACCGTTCGTTATGGCAACACTTGGGGGAAGCCTATGTCCAAAAGTGAACATCTTTCGGGTCAAATGATGATGAAACGGCTTGACTGATTCTTATGATTTATTCATAAGTCTAAGAATAGGTTGTAGGCCATTTTTTACCCTCCTAACACTTTTTCCGTATTTTTTTTATTCATATGACAAAATAACATTTACCGACTCAGTTAATATACCTAGAAAATTATGTAGATGATTGTAGATCTTCCGCTACAATTTACATTGGAAATTCTAACAAAGGTGCGCAGTGTGAATTATATTTTGCATTATTTACCCACGAAGAGAGCACAACCATTCCTAGATTCGTCTACTACCTCATTTCTTGGGAGATTGGCTCTAATAATGTAGAGGAAATTTATTATAGCACTGACCTGGTTATGAAACAAGAAAATAGCGAATCAGCTGCGTCTATCCTTGCAAGCGTTTGTTTATTTATTTAAATATTGCGATGTTACGCCAAAATGAGAAATGGTGTAATGAGACTGCAACACATTTTTTTTTTGTATTTGATTAATTTTATAATCTTATCTTTTTTTTTTATGAAAACCGGTGCGGTTATTATTGTTTTTCTTCGTCATAGACTCGATAATTTTGCTTTCAGGAATATGGAAAATTTATAGGAATATATACTCATGCTCTTTGATTCATTCACTAAACATTTTTCAGAGTATGAAGTCAAATGTTTTTATTTATTTGTAATTTAGGGTGCGTCAAGGGGTTGCATCAGAGTTTAACTAACTAAACCCCACTTGTATTTCTTAAGTTGCTCTTTGCGTTCCAGGGCCACCACGGGTTACCACCGATGCGATGTCAAAGCGCAGAATTGTTCGAAATGGTTATATTTCAAACAGTCCTTCGTCCCGGGTAGGCATCGGCGCCAGCGTGCATATTTATGCCTACCGTGTAAGACCTATAATGAGAAAATAGTCACGTAGTTATTTTTGTACTCCCTCTGACTTCAAAGATAAAAGTAATGTAATTATAGCTTCATCATTATCATTTCTGCCAAAAAACGTCCACTGTTTGACATAGTACTCCCCCAAGCGCCACAATGAGCGGTCATGTGGGTCTCGTATTCATTGATTTCCCACAACTGTCGCCAGGTCATCGGTTCATCATCCAACGCTGCGGCTTTCGGTATGTGGTCGCCACTCCAGAACTTTTTTCCCCATCGACCACTTGCCCTGCCCATTGCCACCTAAGTTTGGCGATTCTTGGAGCTATATCGGTAACCTTGGTTCTCCTACCGATATCTTCATTTTAACCGAAGGAAACTTCGAGTATAGCTCTTTCCATTGCCCTTTGGGTGACTTTAAGTCTTCTTGTGAGGCCCATTGTATTACAATTATAGCTTATAAATAATACACCTAATATAGTTTTTAATGACATATTTTAGTCGGTTTTTATTAGTCGTTGTTACTGTAGGGATTTTATTAATTTTTTACTTAATTAATGCGTAGAGTTAGGAATTTTGTAACAGCATGCTTAAATGTACCAAATAAACAATATTATAGCTTATGAACTGAAGTGGATGAGAATTTGCACGTTTTATCACATAACAACCGTTGCCAACTCAGTCGCAAGGACTTGTTACAAGCATATTGAACCCAAACAGGCTTTGCAACCTTTTAACACGATTGTGCTGCCAAATAGTCAACACCAGGCATTCGGCAGCTAGCGAGCTTTGATACAGACCCACTGGTATATACCTATCAACGAATTACCAAATGAAAAATCTGCATGCTGTTATTAATATACGAACATCGTTCTAAATGCACTTCGCTATTCTTCCATTGTACTCGTATAAAGGATTAAATAAATTCCTAATCCATTGTTGTAAAATATGCTTGAAGAAATCGTCAGAGCAAGAATTTTGGTTCGTTCTGATTTTGTACTTGTTTCCCCAGCAAAAAATGGGACTGATAACTTATAGAATAAAAATAGCCTTTATTGCTTTTCTTTTTCTAATACAATATATCTTCACCTGCCTTTAAACTAATTTGTAATTAAAAGTATTTATTAAAAGTAGTTATTCTTTGACAGTTTTTTTTTAAATTATTTATCGGTAGCCGGTTTAGCTTGTCCTTCGACAAAGGCCTCCTCTAAAGCTTTCCACTCTACTCGGTCTTTTGCTATTCTTGTCCATACTGGAGCAGCTACTTTTTTTTATTTCGTCTTCCCATCGTGTCGTTTGACAACCTTTATTTCTTTTCTATTGATGACTTATAACTTAATAAATCATAAAATATTAAACCAATAAATAATAAAAACCCTAATTTATTAAATCTAAATAAATATAATCTAAAATATAGTGTCACAATACTCATCGTTAACTGAACGATGAGTATTGCGTTAAAAAACTAGTATTGGTTGTATTGATGTTAAAAAACTGGGGGCATTGCACCGCTGCATACAGCAAAGCTATTTATCTTAGCCTGTTTAATACCGTAATTAGAGACACAATAGAAAGACAATAGGTGTCCGGCGTCCTCTCGGGGAATAATGAATTAAATAGAGATAAGCATTGTCATAGCGATGCGTTTACACGTGGGCCCAGCCTGGGCGAATCGCCATCCCAAGTCATTGTGTAAACGGGGTTGCCGAGACTGGGCCCACGTGTAAACGCACCATACGAAAATTCTGATTGAGGTTTAATTACTTATTTTGCGATAAAAAATCAGTATAAAATAGCGTTCTTTTAAAGTTTAAGCGGTGATATTTTAGGATGTATGCAGTTTTAATCTCACTTAGGATTTACAAAAATTCAAATTTCAAAAAAAAAGTGTATTTGATTGCAAATGAAAGTTAAAAATTTTATTATTTATTTTGATTTTTAAACAAACAGTAATTAATGAATCAGAAATCAGAAATCAGAAGCGTTTATTTCAAATAGACCAATTACAGGCACTTTTGAATTGTCAAAATGTCGGTCAGTCCAAAAAAAAAAGTGAAGCTAAATTGCACGTTCCAAAGCGTAGATCTCTATGGAGAAGAACGTGCAAGAAACTCCATGGACACTCTTTTAAATCATATTATTAGTTACATAATTCTTGGTTACATAATTCATGTTGCTTCTACTATGTGAGCACAATGTAGATAAATAATGAAAGAAAATACTAAATGCAAATATTTTAACAGAAATTGAAATAACAGAAATTGAAATAAGCCACTGGCAGCTAAGAGATGACCAGTCTCAAATGACGGCGCCCGTTCACGAGCATGACGCGTGCACCAGCCCCACTCAGCTCAACCATAATGAAGGGAACCGAATGACCCAATTACACGTGCCACCATCAGCGAGACATTTAAGTGAGCATGACAAACTCTCAACTGCCATACTTGTAAATTCAAATATATTTGTAACCAATTAAAAATAAAAATGATCCATGGTACTTCACATTCACAAAATTTGAAAAAGTGCTTCTACATTATACAATGCTATTGGTTCCAAATACAATAAGTAATCAATTGTCAAAAGCTTCATTAAAATAAATAAATTAAAAAAAAACATCTCGAAAATAACAATACAAAAAGGGTCATCTCATCTTGTATATTTATATATTTAAAAAAACTAATTAGGCAAAAATGGATGTGCACGTGGAGCCGGACAGGCATTTAGCCAAGCATTTTTATCTAGGAGATAATCTTCCAATTTATAATATGCTTGTCTACATAGTGTGCGTTTAATGCATGTTTTAAATTTTGACTCATTGAGATTGAGAATCTCAAGTGGTATTTTATTATAAAATTTTACACAGTACCCCATAAAAGAACTATGTACTTTAGCCAATCTGAATCGTGGTTGATCTAATTTGTCCCTATTTCTAGTATTAAAATTGTGCCTGTCACTTATCTTAGTAAAAAGATGAATATTTTTCCGAACATACAAAATATTCTCATAGATATATTGACAAGGGACCGTCATAATGTTTATTTCCTTAAATAGTTCCCTAAGAGAATCGCGTCTGCGAAGTCTATATATGGCTCTGATGGCTCTCTTCTGCAGAACAAAAATAGACTCTATGTCTGCAGCCCTTCCCCATAGCAAAATACCGTAAGACATGACACTATGAAAGTAACTAAAATAGACTACCCTCGCAGTATCTACATCAGTAAATTGACGGATTTTTCTAACAGCATATGCTGCTGAACTAAGCCGACCTGCTAGAGATGTTAAATGAGGACTCCATTGTAGCCTCGAGTCAAGCGTGATTCCCAAGAAAACCGTGTTCTCGACGAATTCGAGTTTTTCTTTGTTTAATACTATTTCGGAGCTATTGCTTTTAACATTCGGTAACGCAAATCTCATGCACTTGGTTTTTTTTTCCATTTAATACTAAATTATTAACAGTAAACCAATTATGGACCTGTTGCAAAGCGTTGTTTACATCATCAAGGTTTGTGGAACGTCTATTGATCTTAAAGATTAATGAAGTATCATCAGCAAACAAAACAATATGTGGTTGTTTTTTTAATAGATGCGGCAAATCATTTATACGAGTATATACCAAAAAGAGAAAAGGACCCAATATTGAGCCTTGTGGTACACCCATTTTGACTTTCAAACCCTGGGAATTGACACCGTTTATTTGAACATGTTGTTGTCTGTCATTTAAATAAGATTTCACTAAGCTCAGTGCAAGTTTACCTAGCCCATAATGTTCCAGCTTTAAAAGAAAGTATAATATATAAAGCAAGTATAAAGGAGAAAGTCACAAAAAAAAATATTAGCAAAATTTTTTTGTTCACCAGTTTATTAATGATCCAAGAAGAAAATAAAATTAATTCTGAGGAATTTTGGTAGTTTTGCAGTTTCTAACGTTTTATATTAACTAACGAACTTCTAACTTTTTTACTTAATAAATAAAATAAATTTATAAATAAAAATATTTATAAATATACCAAACATAATCATCGACATTTCGAGGCCGTTATGAACTAAATGACTATATTTTAGAGCTCTGTTTTTTTTTTCTTTTGTTTCCCAATAATGTTGTCGAATAAAAGAGCTGAAAAAAAATGGATTTAAAAAATCAAATAAAAACATTTCTTCCTTCCTTCTTTTCTTTCTTCCTTATTAAGGCCCATTCCCTCTTTCAGAATCCCAGCAGTGGGAACAGTATAAGGCTGATGCTACGCTATATGCTATTCCTTCAGAATAATAGTTTATAAATATAGCTCATAAAAAAAAATGCAAATAACGAGGCTGCTATGAATTATATCTATTAATACGAGTATTTTCAACCATTCAGTAATTCAAAGTTGACGAAGCCTTTCAGTTTCTCTGAATAAGATTATCAAAGTTGGCTATTTGATGAACAATCACGGTTAAAATCTAATAGTCTCCTTAAGAGGGGTCTTCCCCAGATGCCTATCGTCAACGTCGAGTATAGTTGTTGTTTGATCTAACGCAATCCAATGTGATGTTTGATGAAAAAACAACGCGAAAAAAGAGAGATAACGTCTGAAACCTTTGTTGATATTCGGTAATTCCGTCATTTAGTTAATCGAATATTTCACAAAATTGGTTCCAGGAAATACGTGTTTTTTTTTAAATCCTTCAATGTTTTTGAGAAAAATTGTTTTCATTCATAATCTCGATTAAATGTGCAAGGCTCCTATAGAAGTACCTTTTTATATTTTTTTATATATCAGTACATTATGGAGGGCCAAAAATCACGTAAAATAGGAGATTTTCAGAGATCTTTACTGGATTAGTTTTGCACAAATTTATTTTTTGATTTCAATAGAAACTTAGATAATATACATATATACAAGATATCTGCATATCCACAATATCTGGAGAAATATGTATAATAACCTCATAATCACGTAAGAGCAGTTGCATGAAAATGTCCCTCGGGTTGGCCGCTCTTAACACTACGTTAGCAGAATTCATTATTCAAACTATCATTTATCCAGACTATTCTGACAAAGAGATTTTATCAAATTAAATGGATCATTTGCATTGTCAAATCTTCCATGAAAGGCTCGTGATGGCAAATCTGGGTATAAAAACGGAAGAAAAATTTTAGTGTCAAACTCTACGTCGTAAATGAGACCCGGAGCGGTATCTGATGGATTTTTTATGGTTTTATTTAGTACTTTTAGTCTTAACTAGCTTTTTCATCTTGCTTTACTTTAAAAAAGGTTTGTGGAGGTTTTTAGCGAGAGATCATTGCTGAAGTTTCATTGAACCAAATGATTGCTGTTATCTACTCAAGAATTGATGTTACTTGTTCAATAAATCAACTTAGCCTATAGCAGTGTTACCGACGTACGGCGTTGCGCCATCGATACATGGTGGACATTTCACCTATACGTACAAAGCGTTCATTATGCGTACAGCTAAGGAGTGAAATTCCCTGCCGAAGTCAGTGCTTCCTGATAACTCCAACCTAGGGGTCTTTAAATTACTTTTAGGCAAGCATACTCCATCGTCGACCACATCATCGCTTACCATCAGGTGAGATAGTGGTCAAACGTGAGCCTGTCAATAATAAAAAAACAGCCTAAAGTTTATCATAGCCTTCTTCAAGTTGAGCCACAATACATAGGCGTCTACTTTTTTAAACCAGTCTCCCTAACTACATTTTAAGATCTACATTCTACCCATCCGGGTTGCATATCTCCATTTCTGAACTCGTTTAGTCCACAAGTAATTTATGGCCAGTGTAATTTGACAACACTACAAGTTAAATCAGCAACTTTAGTTCGGAATTTCATTTAAGGGAATGTGTATTACTGCATGCGTTGTATTAATTTATTATAACTACATTACTAAAACAAGCTTAAGAATACTCATAGAAAATGTATTATCAATCGATTCCAATAAAATCAGACCTTAAACAATGAGAATGTTTTTGAAATCACATAAAACACGAATACCAGTAATAGACAATTAGTGAATACATAAACATGATAATTATATAGAAATTGAATATACTGATTTTGAATTGAGGCCCAAAAATTCTATGTCAATAAAGTTCCACGTAATCTCTTTTGAGATTTTATTAAGTTATTGTTTCATCCATTATCGTTGTTTATAATACTTTAAATATTTTAATATTATTGTTGTTTGGAGATTGATTACAGCCTCATTTCTTGTCTATGTGGTTGATAAATTAGCGTTACAGAATGCTTAGATAAAGTAATCTATATTCTCTTCAATTACTCGTACTTTTGTAGACTACAGTTTATAGCAACTTCATCACTTTTTTTCAGGTGGTAAAATTATCCAATGACATCTTCCGCTCTTGGGCGGAGCGGGAGGGTGTATTGGAATTTACTGACACGTATAATGATAGATCGATATTAATAGAACGTGATATTGTCATTGTTGATAACTGGGTCAGGTACGTACCAATAGTTAGAAGTCTGCCCACTATGCCTATGCTAGCCAGACGAGAATTCCCAGACATAATGTATCGGATTGACTCCATTGATCATTATACTAAAGTTTATTGTTATACATTAATTTACTTATTAAATTATTAACATTTAATTCTATATTATAAACATTGCTAATCGCTATAGAAACAGCTCTGTTGTAGTCACATGTCAATTTTGTTTCAAATACAATACCCTGTAACAATTGAAATTCATTTGGGATGTTATTTAAATCGATATGTACAAATTATCATATTACAACATAACTGCTTGGATTTTACCCATAATATCCACTGTTAGGCGAATATAAACCCAGTGACAGCTCCTGAATACGTACAATGTCATGTCAACAAAATAGAAAACTGGCTAAATACCTGGCGAATTAAAGCCAACCAAAGCTAGTCTGTACACGTGACATTCACCCTCAGAAAAGAAACTTGCCCGCCAATTTAATTAAATAACGAAGAAATACCGCAGAGTGATAATGCTAAGTACCTGGGTATGCAGTTAGACAGACAGCTGACATGGCGTAAACACCTGTGTGCTAAGCGAAAACCATTGGACACAAAGCTGCGAGAGATGCACTGGCTGATAGGACGACATTCACAGATGAATGCACATAGCAAGCTCATGATTTACAAAGTGATCCTGAAACCGATATGGACGTACGGCATCCAGCTTTGGGGTACAGCCAGTAACAACAACATCGACATACTAGAAAGGTTCCAAACCAAGACGCTTAGAGCCATATTCAATATTCCTCGAAGTATTAGCAATAAATATATTTATCATGATCTGCAAATAACGACTTTTAGACAAGAGATAACTCAGTACAGCAAGAAGTATCAAGAAAGATTAGCGAAACATACAAATGAATTGGCCCACCAATTAACAGGAGATGGAAGCTTACGATACAGAAGACTCAAAAGACAAAGTATCCCCTTTCTTCTGGATAGATACATCAATGTGGAACGAGGCACTTAACACACAAAAAAAAGGCACTTAATTGCAAAGTGTACATCCAAGCTTCAGACATATTAAACACAGAAACAGAATTTCAGCCAAAAGAGTGGCATATTGTTACCTAAAAGATCACCATGTCGCAGAATATACATAAATAAATTTTAAAAAATAGGCGAAGGCCTCCCTCTTCCTTTTCCACACATGTCTGTCTTCGGCCATTGCGGGTCAGTCCCTCCGGTGATTGTCCAGCTCATCTCATCACCTTCTCCTTGATCTGCCGCGATGTCACCTTGCGTTTAATTGGACCCAATAAGTACACGCAGCCACAGCTCATCTGACATGTAGCAGACATGTCCGGCCTAATCCCACTTTAGAATATCAGCTTTTCAGCTAACATATTTAATCTTAGCCTGGGTTGATAAATAGTAGGTGATGAAACAAAGACCTTACTTGCCTTAGTAGATGATGCAATAGCCATAAAAACAACCTAACAGCTGTTCAATAAACAAACTTACAAACTGATCCATTCCATTCTGATCGGTTTTACGAGAGCATTCCATATAGCTGGATGAGTTTACGTAAACTAAGCATCAGGACAATGAATTTATCGAGCCAGTTTTACTGCGCTTGTGCCATAGGCAGGCAATTACAGAACTTACTTTGTCACGATGATAAAATGTTGCATGTAACCGTTTTATTAGACGTATATGTTCAGTTTTAAGTGCTTGAATTAATATTGGTAGATGGGTATAAGGATATTTTGTTGCTTGCTTATTTACTTTTTAGTGGTAAGTGTTTGTGAGTGTTACTTATGGCCTGTTGTTCCTCTGCATTTACACCATGGTGTAAAATATATCTTCAACATGCAGACTCTACTACTTTTGAAATCGTTCGCACATGAAACAAGTAAGACCAAGCAAATGTAGTCCCTCTATTAATCTCTTTTTGGCGGTTATCGCAACAGTCGCTTCCTTTTTGGCTATATTTTCAACCGACTATAAAAAACGAGGAACCAACTTCTCTTCTCAACTCATCTGTTATTTTTTTGTATCTTGTTTAGTGATATCTCTGCCCAATGGGAACCGATTTTGATGTTATTTTTTTGTTTCGAAGAGTTTGTCTGTTAGGTGGACCTATGGTGAAAATCTGATGAAGAACTTTGGAGACAGACCATCGAACACTTGAAATGAATGATAGCTTAATCTTCTGGAATTGCTGTTTATTGTTAACATTGTTTCATAAGTTAAGTCGGAATCGCAGGGCGATTTCTGGCCACCGCAGGCTCGGACTTGCGGGTAACGAGCAATGGGAACCTCTCACAAGCTAAGGTCCACGGTGCATAGTGCACGCGAGCCTACAAGGTTATCAGCAAAATTGGAGGGCCCCAATAGAGCCAATGCCTACTCAACCCTAGAGCGCGAGAAGTCAATTGATAATTTCCCATCTCAAAAAAGTACTTTTCTGTTACTAGAGAACTTGCTTAATATTTAGTTTCGGCTGTGGAATACCACAACTAAAAATTGAAAAATAAAATAATTTTTTACCATAAAATACATCCAAAGTTAAAAACAAACTAAAAATTCAAAATAGCTGTAATTTTGGAAGTCGGTGTCAAAAAATTAAGAAACAAAATCAGAAATACCGACTTCTTATTTCCGAGCATTTTGTTACAATTCAGAAAGCTTTTAAAAAAGATTTATATCAGATTTTGAAATTTTTGCTTACAGACTACTTGTATATTTGACATCAGAAATGCTGCCTTAACAAAACTTAGAAAATATGTATAATACAGTTTAGACAACTCCAACCTAGCTTTGTGCAAATGCAACTGACCTGCCAAATTTCCATGTAGTTTGGAGGCCTTTTGAATTCAGATGCTGGCAATGTTGCTTTCACACTTCAACCAGATGCAATGACAAAGAATATTAGCATTCAACGGGCACAATTCCAAATGCGGATTGCTATAGACATTTTATGGTAAACCAAGCATACATGCTTCAGTCAGTAACATGCCCAGTGGAGCATCTTGCAAGTGTGCAAGACTAAAGGTCACAGCTCATTAGAGCCACCCGGAACCCACTCAACACCGCTTTGCCTCCTGCGGCTAGTATTCTTTATACGGACTTGACCATGCGCTCACTACTATAATTTATATATTATAGTATATTTTTTTAATTTTATGTGTACTTTTTAAAGTACTTTTGCATATTGTGAAAATGCGAGAATTTGATGTTTGCAAGACGCACAGGACCGTTCACCGTGGCGCACTTGGGGAAGGCCTATGTCCAACAGTGATTGTCTATCGGCTGAAATGATAATGATGATACAAATTGAAAAACATTTATTTATTTATTTATTGGTTCACCAACAATTATTTACACTGGTATTATGCTAAAGATAACATGCAATATATAAAGCACAAAAGTGTAACAATCACTTAAAGGTAAACTCCGCATGCATTAAGGAAAAGTTATATAAAAAAAGCAAACTTAACTAAACTAACCTAAAATTATTATTGAAACCATGCGTCATTATACATACATTATGTCTAATCCAAATCGAGAACCTATACATACTTTCAAAGTAAAGTAATTGTTTTAATTGAAAATAGATTAGCCAGACATTTCAAAGAGATTCCGATCACATATCTAAGCTTTTTTTTAGCTACAACCTAAGGAAGGTTGTAACCATCAGGGAATACAGACTACAGTAGGGGATTCTACTCATAAACAGGCTGTATGCACTATAAATGTATTCACAAAACGTTCTCTACATATGGGTACATGCACTGATGACAGCGCAATACCGTACTCTAGTGATTCGATGTTTTTTTTTTTTTTTCGGTAGGTAAAATCATCCAATGACAAATCCCGCCCTTGGGTGGAGCGGGAAGTAGTGTCAGACTCTTACTGACTAAAAACCTACCCCGTTCCATTCTTCGCCTTGGTCCCAGGGCCCCGGGTGCCATTTTCACATACCCTTTGACCCCAGTAGGCTTCGGCCCTATCGGGCCCCTTCAGTTTGCTGACAACTCCTTGAGGCGCGCGGGAACAGTGCGCGCCGTAAACGACTTGAGCTCGGACCGGTCTGTTACCGGACGGACGGACAGCGAGCTACCCATTGCCCGCTGTCCGCGAGCCCGCGCCTACGGTGGCCGGAAATCGGGATCGGAAACCCGGCGGCGGCGGCGGCGTGTACGCCGTTGCCTGATGCGGTCAGCCTCCTCCTTTGCTAGCATCACTGCTTCGCAGAAGGAGGCGACCGCCTGCCACTCCTCCTCGCTCCGGAGCATGGCTAGAACCAAACCCCGGCGCGAGAGATCGCTGCCGCCGATCGCCCCCACAAGGACACGGCGATGCTCTTCCCAAGCGGGGCACACCTCGACTGTGTGCTCCACCGTGTCCTCCGGACGCTCCGCACAGTGGCGACATCCGGGCGTCGTCTCCGCACGAATCTTGTACAGGTACGGACCGAACTTGCCGTGTTCGGTCAGCACCTGCGCCAAACGGAAGGTGACGACGCCGTGGGGCCTTTCCAGCCACGCCTCAAAGAGGGGCCTTACCGCCTCGATCGTGGCGTGCCCAGCACGAGGTTGCGACAATCGTTCTCGCCATTTCACCATGAGATCCCGCCGGAACTCTGTCCGCCATGCCGCGATTTGTCGCGGCAGCGGAGTTTCGCCCCGACGTTGCATCTCCACGCGTAAGTCATGCATGTGTGCAAGGACTGTTGCCTCCAACACATATCTAAGCTAGCGCTTGTTTAAAATCCACAAAGGAAAATAAAGAATGTTGTTGCACCGTGTAGGTAGAAGTAAGTTCTAGCATTGCAACCCTGTGGTGGGAGGTAAGGCGAGCAGCTCAAGATCGTTTATGACTAAGGACTACAACTACTTAAGTCAAATAATGATAATACAATGATTATGTTTATTGTCTAGTTTTCAGTTGCGTCATTTCGTGTAAATAAACTGTTTTCTTTCTTTCAAATAAGTAATTTCAAATTTCGTATCCTATTTGGAATAAAAAGTATAATTAATTAAAAAAAATGTGTACCTACGTTCCAAATACCGAAAAACCAACGTATTTCGATGTTTGGAACGTAGGTTCATAATTTTGAAATACACAATTTAACAATTTAAAAAAAATGGTTAAACTTTAACATTTTTTTTTTTTTTGTTTATATGGTGGAAAATAATTGCTCCTCCAACTTTTGGTGGAGCCAGAGGGGTTATTGGTACACAACAATCACATTAATGCCGATCCTTGTAATTGTACATAAAAAGGATCGGCATTCAGAATGGAAGATGATGGAATCTTATTTTACAAACAGGTTTCAAATAATCAAAATAAATAATTGCAAAAGTTCACCAGCTAACATAAGCTAAACAATAATACAACATAAAACATTCAAAACATGCATTTTAATACGGAAAATTATATCAAAGGAAACGCACTCTCAACTTACTTTAAAAAAAAGAAATCACGGATACCACACCCGAAACCGTAACAAGTTAGAACTCAGACCACCCAGAACCAATTACGGGAAGAAAAATATTTAATACGTGGGAGCGGTGTTATATAACCAATTACCAAACGAAATGATTAACCTTTTGAATACCGTAATTAGAGACACGATAGAAAGATAATAGGTGTGCGGACATCGGTGTAAAAGTGTAAAAAGTACAAATCTCTTTAAAAAAATGTTAAAAGCTTATGTGTCTCAAATTGTATAAATAACTAATCATTTTACCTATCTAAATTCTTTAAAACAGTTTATATACATTTATTTTTATTTTTCTTTATAATCGATTCACGGAGTCACGATGTACTAGTATAACTGCATGATCTATTTGTAATAGTCTCATATTTAAATGAACTATTTGTGTTCTTTATGAAAATAAATATCTTTAAACCGAACAAGGAAACAAGTATGTACAATTTTAAATAAAAAAAAAATGTATAGTAAAAATTAATTTTGTAATTCACAATTTTAATTCTAACTTCACAATTTTAATTATCATTATGATAGTAGTTTTTTTATTCTGTCTATTAAGAAAACTAATTTTAATCTTCAATTCTGTATAATTTATTGGCATGATTTATTCCTATTGCATGATGTGGTCTACAATAACTGATGAAAAAGACATTATGTGGAATAGAGAAGTTGGACTGTATTAAATAGCTGGTGTTGGTGGTTGTTCTGTATGAAACTCGGTTTGAGCTTACCCAATCTTGGAACAAAATGACGACGACAAGTCAAGAACGTCTTACCTTCATCGCCTTTTCAGCCTTCCTCGAAGTACTCTGGATGAAGCAGCACTGTTGAAGCTGGTTACTGATCACACAACACGGTTATGCTCACTTTGTCCCTTGATTTATCGATTTATTGAGGAGCGCGCTCAAAAAGAAAGTTACCGCACGGCGGCCCGATTTCAACCACACGAAAAACCGGGAGAGGGCGCTTGTCCTGTCATCTAAGCAGCCCGCTATTGGCTGATTTCTGGCATATAGGACGCTCCATGATCTTTGCGCCGTCAGCTGAACCAATCATGGGTTAGAATACAGAACATACCCCCTACCAAAACCATAGTGATGGTTTCCTAAAAATGAGATTACTATACTATCTAGGACATTGATAACTAATCTTAAATTATACTCTAAATTAAATAAAAAACGTTTTATTTGAAATTAATTGGCGTAAGGTAATAGGGCAAGTTTATTTATAGGTCTCTGTAAGACACCCTTTTCTGTGCGCAGTGTCACGCACCTAACTATTGAGTCGGAACCGGGATGTAACTTCTCAATCTTGCCGAGAGGCCAAGTGCAAGAGGGAACATTGTCAGTTTTAATTATTACTAAATCTCCAACTTTAGGATTAGAAGAAGAGATAAACCACTTGGCTTTCTGTTGTAAAGTGTTTAGATATTCATAACTCCAACGTTTCCAGAACAGTTGGGAGCACTTCTGGATATACTGCCACCGTGACAGCCTATTGATATCAATATCTCGCACGTCGTACTCAGGAATGGAGACTAAACTTCGTCCAATTAGAAAGTGTCCGGCGGTTAATACGTTAAATTCGTTGGGGTTGTCACTTGAAGGAAGCGGACACAAAGGGCGTGAATTCATTATGGCTTCTGCCTTACAGAATATCGTAGCAAGTTCCTCAAACGTTAAGGACTTTTCCCCTACACACCGCACTAGATGATATTTGGCTGACTTAATGCCCGCTTCCCAGAGACCACCCATGTGAGGAGCACTGGGGACATTAAATTTCCAATCAACCTGCCGTTTAGCGCAACCACCCGAAATGTCATCTTGATTCTCGCGCCAGAACTTTTGTATCTCCGACAGATGTCGGTTTGCGCCAACAAAATTAGTTCCACAATCAGAATAGAGAACAGCGCACAGACCTCTGCGAGCCACAAATCTATCCAGGCATGCGAGAAAACAATCAGCGGAGAGAGAAGACAACACTTCGAGATGTACTGCTTTAGTTGAAAAGCAGACAAATAGTGCCAAGTACGCTTTTGTCACTTTAGCATTACGACGTAAGCTTTCTTTAATTAAGAATGGACCTCCGAGGTCAACTCCGACGTTAGAAAATACCTTATTAGGTATCAACCGAGTTGTTGGCAACGGGGCCATTTCAGGCTGAAGTAACGATGGTTTACATTTAAAGCACGTTTTACATTTAGATAAAACGGATCTAATAACGCTACGAGCCGATAATATCCAAAAGTTTTCATTAACAACACTTTGCAAGGTTCGCGGTCCAACATGTAAATATTTTTCATGTAAATATTTAATCAATAGTTTTGTAAATAAACTATTTTTAGGGAGAAGTCGCGGGTGCATTATAAGGAAGTTCGGAATAACCGATGCGACCCCCTACCCTGAGAAACCCATCGCTATCAATGAACGGAGATAATTTTCGTAACGATGGTACGTATTTTTTATCTGTTATCATTTTAATTTCCGTTTCAAAGTAAGTATTCTGAACTAGCTTTATTAATTTATCGCGTGCCTCGTTCAGTTCACGGGTTGATAACACGTGTGATTTAGCATGGGTGGGTATATCACCCTGTTTGCGAGTCAATCTTAAAATCCAAGCAAAAGATCTTTGCAATTTGGAAAATGACGAAAATTGTGCGAAGATTCTATCACAAAATTCCATTTTAGTTTCAATAATATGATCACTAATATTGTGATTCAGCAACAAATTAGTGGAAGTTTTTAATTCCGGTAGTTTATGATTGCTTTCATTCACAAACACCGTCAGAGGCCAATCGACGTAATTTTGATACATCCAATCGGCACCCTGTAGCCAACGTGGGGTGCAGTCTATCAGTTGCGCCGGAGACGCTCCACGCGAACAAATATCTGCTAGGTTATTTTCGCTGCCAACGTGCCGCCAAAAATGAGGGGGTAAGATTTCAATAATTTGAGTAACTCTATGACTGACAAAGGTTTTTAATTTATAAGGTTCCGTTTGAAGCCAGGACAGTACGACTGTCGAGTCTGATACTGCAGTTATTTGGTTAATTTTAATTCGAGTAACAAATGTATCGCAAACGAATTTTATTAATTTACTTAATAAAACCGCTCCCATTAATTCTAACCGAGGGATTGTTACGGGTTTTATTGGTGCTACTTTGGATTTCGCTGTTACTAAACGAACCTTTGCGTTACCCTTTTGGTCACGACTGATGACGTACACGCAGGCTGCGTAACCTCGTAAAGAAGCGTCACAAAATCCGATTAAATCACAAGTCGTTTCGCCCGGTAACAGCATATGGCGTTCGATACGTAACTCGCTTAACCGCGGAAGTTCAAAAATAAAGTGCTGCCACGATTTTTTAATGTTATCTGGCAACTTATCGTCCCAACCAATACCTAGCTTCCACAGATCTTGCATAATCTGCTTAGCTACTAAAATGCATGGCGCGATAAAACCCACGGGATCGTAAATCGACGCTAGCAGTTTTAGTACCGATCGCTTGGTTGTTTCGTTGTCCGATAAATTAACTGAAAATAAAAAATGATCGGATTTTGGAGTCCATTTAAGTCCTAAGACCTTAATAGAACTGTCGTTTTCGTCTTTAACGAACGTTACGGAATTTTCCCTATTTTCAGACGGAACGCGTTGCAGCAACTCCTCATTGTTACTCATCCACTTTTTTAGCGTAAAGTTGGCACTTTCAAAAATACCTATTAGTTGATCTTGGACTAGGCTAGCTTGCTCAAGGGTTTGGCATGAATATAAGATATCATCCATGTATATTCCCTCACGGAGGACCTGAGCAGCGAGGGGAAAACGTTCACCCTCGTCTTTCGCTAACTGGAGCAGCGTGCGAATAGCTAAGAATGGAGAACAGCTGAGCCCGTAGGTTACAGTTTTTAATTCATATAATTTAATTGGATCGTTAGGGGATTCCCGATATAAAATGTGTTGATAACAGCGATCTTCTTTTCTTAAGGCAATAGCGCGATACATTTTACAAACATCACTCACTAAACAATATTCGAATAGTCGAAACTTCAAGATTATTGACGCAATGTCCGGATACAGCTTAGGGCCGACCAATAGAATATCATTCAACGAGACGCTTGTGGTGGTTTTCGCAGACGCATCAAATACTACTCGCAACGGAGTTGAGGTACTACTAGGTCTCAAAATACTGTGATGTGGAATAATGTATTTACTAGGCTGATCACCCTGATAAAGTTCCATATGACCGAGCTTTTCATATTCACGCATAAATTCCTTATATTTGTTATTCAACTCAGGTACACGTACGAGTTTACGCTCCGAGTAGATCAGTCGTCGCTCGGCCGCGGCACGCGATTGTCCCAATGGCGCGGGGTTAGGTGCGAACGGCATTGGAACTACGTATTGGCCGTTCGACTCCCGCGTATGTTCATGAGAAAATATCTCCTCGGCTAGTTGATCCATTGGACTTGTTGACGGGGTACACGGCACCTCTTCAACTTCCCAAAAATCACGTAATGTTTTGTCAATTGACTGTTCGTCGTCATACGAAACTGATAAATTAAGATTTTGCGATTTATATTTATTAAACGGATATAATTTTCCGCTAACTACATCACCAAAAACTGTTTTAATCACACTAGGAATACCATCCCTAATTACGAATGGTTTATCAATAATTATATCTGGGACTATGTCATTCCCCAACAAAATATCTATTCGTGAACGCTTGAAAAACAATGGATCCGCCAACTTATAAGTTTTATATTCGCTAATGACATTTTCAGTAAATGAAACATTAGGCATATCCGCGGACACCTTTGAAATAACTACTAAATTAACTCGAAACGTCGGACCACACGCCTGTCTTGGTTTCAATGTACACGTGACCATTCCTTGAGTTTTTACTACCCCTCCGCCGATCCCATGAATAGTAAAAGGGCATTTTTTACGTTTTAATCCTAGTTTTTGAGCACACTCAGTAGTTATAAAAGAACTTTGTGCCCCGGAATCTATAACGGCTCGACAATCGTGAAACTGACCCACACAATCAATTACATGAGTGAGAGTAGTACCTAGAACTACCTCATATTCACACAGGTTATTACTCATGAATGATTGTTGTGTATTTGTGCATGTGACGTCACTTACGAAGCGACCAGCGTTTAGTGCGAGCGAAGGAGACTGCACCGTCACGGACGATGTTCGCGCGCTATCTGATAACGTATTATCTTTATGCAACAAATAATGATGTGGTTCTGCACAGACCCCACAACTAATTGTGCTTTTACAAGCATTCGATTGATGGTCAGATTTAAGACAATTATTACACAGTTTTAGTGAATGAACACGGTTCATTCTTTCATCGACGGACAATTTACGAAATTGATCACATCGATAAATCATGTGATTTTGTTTACAAATCACACAGCTTAAGTTTGCATTACGGTTATTAATATTTTGCGGAGTTCGTGCCGTATTGAGAATCGACTTTGACGAAGATCTCTGATTTTTATTTTGCGAATGGTTATTACTAGACTTCGACGGGTTATTAGTAGCCACATTTATAAACGAATGTTCTAGAACTTTAATTTGTTTGTTTACAAACTGCATAAGTTCTTCGAAAGTAGGTATTAACTTTTGATCCCGACTTTCTTCGAATAATTTTCGCGTATGAGGGTCGAGTCTTTGTAATGCTAAATGACACAATAGGAAGTCGTCCAAGTGTTTAATATTTAATGCTTGAATCGCTTTAAGAGAATGATCAAAGGTTTCTATAAATGAAGTTAAGTCCGACGAGGTATCTTTTGTTAACGGTGTAAAGTTCAACATTTTATCGAAATACCTACATGCTAGTGTTCTGTGATCATGGTATTTATCAATTAAGCTTTGCCAAGCTAATGCGTAATTTGCGGCAGTTATCGGCAGTTTTTTAACTATATTTAAGGCAGGGCCCTTTACGCATGAGAGTAAATAATGAAACTTATCGATATCTGTGAAATTTCGATTGTGAACTAATGATAAAAACGTGTCATAAAAGGTCATTCAATTTTCTGTTTCACCGTCAAATTGAAATAATGATATCTTTGGTAACGCGGGTTTTACTAAATCCTGTTTGTCTATCGCAGGGAAGAAATCATTTTCCAATTTAGAATATTTACTAGCGATTAACTGGCACGCATTATACATTTCGTCAAATGATTCAAGCTCACTTGTTGACATTTTCACTTTAGTAGGTTTTAATTGTACTTCTATTTCGAACAAATCAAATATGGTGGATTCAAATCTCAGACGGACACTTTCCATTTCAGACATTAATACCGTAAACATTGGCAATATATCTGGTTCTGTTCCCAACTTTTTGGAATAATCATAAAGCTTTTGTAATTTTGCAAATAAATATTCTTTCCTGCATGTTAACGTTTTTCGTTTCATTTCTAAGACCTCCGCCATTTTGGACGCGTAGGTCTAGCGCTAGCCAAATGTTTTTCCTATTTGAATCTTATTGGAGAGATGAAAATGAGAATCCGTCTCGAATGGACCAGAATGTGGAATAGAGAAGTTGGACTGTATTAAATAGCTGGTGTTGGTGGTTGTTCTGTATGAAACTCGGTTTGAGCTTACCCAATCTTGGAACAAAATGACGACGACAAGTCAAGAACGTCTTACCTTCATCGCCTTTTCAGCCTTCCTCGAAGTACTCTGGATGAAGCAGCACTGTTGAAGCTGGTTACTGATGACACAACACGGTTATGCTCACTTTGTCCCTTGATTTATCGATTTATTGAGGAGCGCGCTCAAAAAGAAAGTTACCGCACGGCGGCCCGATTTCAACCACACGAAAAACCGGGAGAGGGCGCTTGTCCTGTCATCTAAGCAGCCCGCTATTGGCTGATTTCTGGCATATAGGACGCTCCATGATCTTTGCGCCGTCAGCTGAACCAATCATGGGTTAGAATACAGAACACATTAAAAAATCCTTTTTATAATTGTGATTTATTTTGTAATTATATATCCTTTGTTGGAGATCCAAACTAATAAATAGAATTAATAACATTTTGTCTCATGGATGTGCCAAATAGATCTAGTTCTGCAAAATGCCAAACAACAACGCAGCGGTTGCTACCTTGTTGTCTTGGCGTATATGGACGTAAATCAGTTTTGTTAGTTACAAGTAATGACCTAGATCCATTAAATTTTGAGTTGGTCTAAATAATGATCTAAATAGTTGGTTGGAACAAGATGTTTTGAATATTATTATTATTCAATTTAAATATACCACGTCATTGAAAGATGAGCATGTTACTGAACTTATAGATGGAATGCTTTCTGATGCAAGACAAAGTTCAAGACAAAGTTCACCTGACATACTCAGACTTCATTTTCAAAGTCAATAATTGAAAGACATAAAACAGAATTCTATAATTCTGTGAACATAAAGATTTGAAACTTTGAAGTCAAAGGTCTCATAAAAAGAGCATATAAAGTTTTTCACAAAAAAGCTACTAATGTAAAATCGCGTGACCCCTATCATAAAACGAAATGAACTTAGCAGGTTAGTGTATAATACAAAAATAAAGACTGGAAAGAAGAAGGAAATAACTACTTGCGATAAATATATCAAATGTAAATAAAGTTTTTTCCAACTTTTAAGACCACATTTTTATGAGCTAGTTGTTTTAGTACGCTCTTAAAATTTACAAGCGGTTTATGATGTTCTGATTCTTGTTAGGCATTATAATTGCTATGAAATATGACCAGTTCATAGTGTGGAGAAAATTAAGGTCTTATTATGAGAAATATTGTGTGTTGGTATTTGTTGAGTCCCACGCAATTTGTAAAGGAGTTTTGATTTTTACAAATTTTTATTCAGTTTCACCTGTTCCGTTGTTTCATCATCATCATCATTATTTCAGCCAAAAGATGTCCACTGTTGGACATAGGCCTCCCCCAAGTGTCGCCACAATGGCTGGTTCTGTGCGTCTCGCATCCATCGGACTCCAGCGACCCTGACCAGGTCATCGGTCCACTTTGTGGGAGGCCTTCCAACGCTGCGTCTTCCGGTACGCGGCCGCCACTGGCCGGTCCCATTGTTGGTCTGTGTTTAAATTTTGCAAATTTAAATTACATCCCGGTTACCGATCGAGCTGAAATTTGCAAGCAGAAATTTTAAATCAGATGACAATACAAAATTATTATGACGTGGTGTTGATCTTATGATGGAATCTTCAATGAAGGAGTTTTGACAAGTACTTTAGTGCTAGATAACCAGGATGGTAACCAGGGTTTGATGATGGAGCTAGAAGATGGCCATTGGAACTCGGTAATAAGCGTAATAAGATAACCCTATGATGTTTAGTCCTTGCACACATGCACGACAAGCGCATGGAGATGCAACGCCGGGGCGAAATTCCGCTGCCACGACAAGTCGAGGC
Source organism: Leucania comma (assembly GCA_958295575.1). Classification (NCBI taxonomy): domain Eukaryota; kingdom Metazoa; phylum Arthropoda; class Insecta; order Lepidoptera; family Noctuidae; genus Leucania; species Leucania comma. The sequence goes on from OY282475.1 coordinate 5,621,907, forward strand.
GTGGCGGACAGAGCTCCAGCGGGATCTCATAGCGAAATGGCGTCAGCGACTATCGCAACCTCGTTCGGGGCGCGCCACAATTGGGGCGATAAGGCCCATCCTTGAGGCGTGGTTGGAAAGACCTCACGGCGTTCACAACTTCCGCACTACGCAGGTGCTTACCGAACGCCTCAAGGAGCTGTCAGCACACCGAAGAGGCCCAGCCTGCTAACTGCAGGCAGGCAGGGTCGAAGCCTACTGGGGTCATAGGTTAACTTCCGAAAGGAATGCCCGGCCCCGGCACGATAGGCTACGAAGGAACGAGGTAGGTTTTTAGTCAGTAAGAGTCTGACACTACTTCCCGCTCCGCCCAAGGGCGGGATTTGTCATTGGATGATTTTACCTACCATAAAAAAACCCTATGATGTTTGAGCTTTTTAGAATGGTCTTATACCGCACTATAAAGCTTGTTATGAAAAAAATATATTCATTGAAAATTGGCTAACCTAACGAAGCTGTCAAAATTTAGGTTGTTTTTTTTTTAATGTGGTAATCTAGGGTTTAACTGCGATCCCACCTGATGGTAATCAGTAATGTAATTGTTGATGGTGAATCTCACTTGTTTATTTAGACCTTATTCATTCTAGCCTTGAAGACACCTTAATTATATAATCCAATGAGAAAACCGCTGCAGGCAAATTGTTCCAGTTCTTCAATGCCTACCTTGTAAACGACGAGGCGATACGCTTAGTCCGGACTACAGATATGTCAGACATATCTGTGGTCCGGGCCAAAGAAGTACCAACAACGTAAGAGTGGACACTCGCCTTATATCTGGTTATGATGGTCTATAGTAGGTGCACCACAGGGTGATTTTATCTTTAAAATTTAGGTATACATGATTTTAGTTTAACCTAATACAAGGATATCAGTAAAGAGCCTCAATTTTGGCCAATCATTGTCTATGGAAGTAGGCATACCTAGACTAATTGCTTTTTCCGCTAGACTACGCCTTTACAGGACAATTCAGCAACTAGAAGATATGTAAGGGCAATCTTCAGCAGTGTAGGACTAAAGAAAAATAAACTACCATTTAAAAGATATAACTTACACTAATCAAAACAAACAAACGACAGCTTAACCAACTAGTGCTTGACTACGTAACAGCAGTATCCGCTTTCAGAAAGATGCGGTTCTGATCCCGTATGGAAGGAACGAACGAAGATCTGCATGTCCTACTTTTGTTCAGCTTCAATGTATGTGCATGAGATTTGTATTTGTAATGCGCCGCTCTGGGTGCTATGATTCGGTACTTGAAATGCGACTGATTAAAGCCGCGATTATGGATGTGACTTTGTAATGAGATTTAATTAAAAATCGTTTGTGTGAATGGGGTTCTGAATTTGAATTTGAGTTTTTTGTTTCAGTTGTAACTGATAACTGTTATATCTGTGTATAACTGCTTCTGAAAGAAAGGCTCGATCCCGGTGTGATAGGCAAAGAAGGAACAGGGTAGGTTTTTAGTCAGTAAGAGTCTGACACTATCTCCCGCTCCGCCCAAGAGCGGAATTTGTCATTAGATGATTTGAACCCATTTTGACCCTACCATAAAAAAACCTCACTACATAATTCAGTGATATCTGTGTAGATTCACGTGTACATTTCTTTTGTAAACCAACTAAAGTAAATCAGCGTCAGGCAACTACCACTGACTATCACGTAATTGACCGGCAGATTTCCTGAACTCAACAGATTTGGCGCCATCGTGAGATAAGTTGTGTCTCATTTTTTTCTTTATGTGTATATGTAAGCTATTTGCTATAGCACCGTATGCTTGAAATATCTGCTCATATAAAAAAAATAGACTTGAACCTACATTCACATATAAGACGGTCAGTTCATACCGAGACGCGACACGGCGTGTATAGCGACTCAAAATAAAACTTTATTTATGACACGAAAAGATACACATTTCATTGTGAGAATTCAGAATACGGTGCACGACACAGCGCTGCGCCCCAAGGCATCTCAATCTGAAATATGTATCTTTTCGTGTAGTAAGTAAAGTTATATTTTGAGCCACTCGCCTTGAGAAATGACAGTACGGTGTCTCACGTAAGTGACTCAACGCGTACGCGATCTTTAACGGAACAATCAAGTAATACTCTATTGTCAAACTCAAACTCAAAATCTTTTATTTCACATATGCCTACATGGGAACTTATAAAACGTTCCTATGGAAAAGAACCAGCAAGAAACACTATGGTTACTCTTTCAAAAAAGTCATTGATTCTACAATAGATATGAGAAATGATGAAATTATAATCCTTGAATTCGCGGAGTCTACAGTGTTATTTTACATTGTAAAGAGAATTTATACAAAAATAAAAACAAACTTGTCAATAAATTATAGATGAATACAATAATTAATTAATATCGCATTTGAAACGGCTATGTTTCAAATAATGTAAAAAATATTGCAAAAACCATGTCACAGGAGAGAAAGAAAAAAAAAAGTATCAGTATACATTATGAAGTTAAAATAATCAAATGATGGAGCTGCCAGGGAAGTCACATGTGCAAAAGTAGTGATTGCCAAATAAGTGATTGTGATGGTCTATGCAACCTACCACACGTGAGTGTGAAGTAGCGGCTAGCGAAGCGAAGCGGATTCCCTTTCTCTCCCGTTGCACTGAATTCGCGTAAGCTGCACTAAGTTGCTTCACAATCACATCCACGTTGAATTGCTTACAGACGGTACGGTGAAAGTTGCCTAAATATGTATAAATAAGAACAATCTCGTTCAAACTAGGAATCAATTCTAAATCTTTGATATCACTGTACTTTAAGTGGATATGGATTGGTCTATTGATTTTAATATACGTGAACTGATAAGTAGTAATAGGAATTATGTGGCTACATATCGTTACACAGCTATTATGAAGACATAAATTAACAAAAAAAAAAAAAATTAAAAAAATAAACATTATAACTACTCCCTCAATAAAACTAGACGTTAAATTTTCAAGGGCTTTTTATGCATACTTAAACACCCTAACCCTTCAGGTTCCATAATAAAAAGTTCTGGATAAGCTCAAGCTATAAGAAAGCTATTTTAATATATTTTATGTTTCTGTCAGTGTTTTTAAACTTCTCGCCTCTCTGTGACAGTTTTAAATTGCATTTTTATGCGACATTTTAAATGGGGACATACTCCGCTTTAGGCTGTGGGACTTGTTCAAGAAATTGAAATAACATTAAAATAAAACTACATTTTTGTGATAGATTTGAATGAGAGCTGATTTGATCTTTCTATTTATTTTTTTCATCGGAGTTTTTCAGAGGGTGAAAATTGTTCTCGGTAGGTTTATATAAAAGTAATGATATCGATATTATTCATCTAGATAAGTTCCCTAGAAGTCGATTCATGAAGTTCGTCGAATTCCAAATGCTGTTTATTTTTTTAAGGTTTGAATTCATCGAATAACTTCTCCCGTTCTGGGTGGAAGAAGGGCTGTTTTTTCAGTTACCCTTTGTATTCAAAACCTGTGGTGACTTTTTGTCCTAAGCCCTTTCTTAAGTCAAGAGTAAACAAGTTATTTTTAAGCAAGCGTGCTCCATCGTTAATTAACATCAGGTGGGATAGTGATCAAAATCGAACCTATACATTGACGCTGAGATTTTTATAAGTAAAAGAGAAAGTGAAAGCAACTGGAAAGTACGATCTAAAAAGGGTTAAACAATAGTTAGTTAGATAGGTCTGCTCAGCTCGGTACTCTTGAAATTAAAACGTCAAAGTACAAAGCAAGGGAAAAATTAAGTGCAAAAGTGACTGCAACGACGACTAGGTTCTTCCAGCAAATTTGTCCACTTAAAAATCTAAAATGATCATGGCACCAGCCAATCATATACCCTCATTAAAGCTTGTTCAGTCGTTAAGTTGTAGTTGACTTATAAATATAAAAACATAATATCTACATAAATGTAGATACACTAGATACACTGTAAGTTAGACTACAGTCAAAAAATTCATGATCATGACTTGATTTTTATTTATAATATTTGTAATGTTTACCTATCATTATTTTAATGACATATTTTTTTATTTTTGACATGTCTATTATTATTGACATTATATTTTGCTTTTGACATATTTTGTGTAATTATAAAGTTTTTTTTTTGTAAGTGTATTTCTTGGTTCTGTTGTATACAAAATTTTGATATAATAAAAAAATCTTAATGAAATAAATAAAAATATTTTATTTAGGATTGTAGACAGTTTAGTTCTGGTAGACGTTTTAAAGTCACCGCAACTTTTACTCGATATTGAACGTTTTTAGCATCCAATGTGTGCAAACCTTTTAAAGGTAATTTTTAGTAAAGATTTGTTAAGTGCGACCTTACGTGACTCCTGTAATTTGATAAATGAAATACTCGTAATGCTGATCAATACAAATAGATTCTTAAATAATCTGTGCCAAAGATTTTTATGAGCACATAATCTGCACTTTTACTTTTCAATATATTAATACCTACTTACTAGCTAGACAGATTCAGAGGGCCCTTGAAAAATGGAAAGAGTTGAGGGAGGCCTTTGTCCAAGAGTGGGACAGAATAAGACCTAACAAAAAAAACCTACTTTCTTAATATCTTAACTATACTTAACTGTTTATAGACAAACATATAATAATTATAAATTTAAATGTATGATTGTGTGGTTGTTACGCATTAGTACATATTTGGAAATAAACTCGTGTAGGCTATGTTCAAGAATAAGACATAAAATACTCTTTCTTTCAAGATCATATCTTCTTAGTATAATATTCGACACGTGGACGAAACCGCTGGCAGAAGTTAGTAGCTTTGTTTAAATAATAATAATTATTTATTTCAATAAAAGAACCAAGGTTTATTAGGGTAATGTTAAGGCCCGTTTTGACATTTGCATTTTGGCTACATAGCGACTGGTCTGCTATTGTGTAGTTACTACTAAATTAATAATTAAAATTTTGAAATAATTTATTTTTAATAATTTTTAGTATTAGCATTATCAGCCTTTTAAAGTTCGTACTGCTGGGACTCAGGCCTCGTCTGTAGGAGAGGATTTACAATAATAAAAAATAATTAAAATTGTTTGAAATATAAGCCACTAGGTAGTCAAAATATAAATGTCAAAACTGGCGTTTTATTTTCTGACAACTTTAGTAACAAAATTCTTATGTTAGTTACACCTAAACTTAAAAAGCGCTTCGAGCAAATGTCAGCACTTTTCACTCAGTGTGTCTCTACTCTACATAAATTCGTGTCGAGAATAATTTCTTTGTGGTGTCAATTAATTAAAGCGTCCAGCTTATTATTTCTTATTAAACTTTTCAATTGTTTAGACATTATTGGGAGCAACTCAAGAAATTATTTATAGTTCTTGAAATAACTGTGTTTGAAATACGCTCAGTCGAAAGTTTTGTTTGAATTATAAGTTGTTCTGAATTACTCTGAGCAATAAATTTCGGAGTTAGGGGTTTAATCATAATTAATAAACTAAGGGAATAAGCTTAAATGGTCGCCAATGATGTTTTTTCTTTCTTGTACTTTTACAAAAACATACTCCTATTTTGGGTGCATTCAGAAACGTGTAAAATTAAATACACATGACACCCACATCCGGAAACAACTGTTTGTAGGCCATCAAAATATATTTTTTTTCATGTGGTAATCGATCAATCACTGCATCAGCCCTAATATTTCTATGTAAACTTTAAGTTGAATTACAACTTACCTAGAAATCATAGAAATCATCATTGTCGCAACCTCGTGCTGGGCACGCCACGATCGAGGCGGTAAGGCCCCTCTTTGAGGCGTGGCTGGAAAGGCCCCACGGCGTCGTCACCTTCCGTTTGGCGCAGGTGCTGACCGAGCACGGCAAGTTCGGTCCGTACCTGTACAAGATTCGTGCGGAGACGACGCCCGGGTGTCGCCACTGTGCGGACCGCCCGGTGGACACGGTGGAGCACACAGTCGAGGTGTGCCCCGCTTGGGAAGAGCAGCGCCGTGTCCTCGTGGGGGCGATCGGCGGCGATCTCTCGCGCCGGGGCTTGGTTCAAGCCATGCTCCGGAGCGAGGAGGAATGGCAGGCGGTCGCCTCCTTCTGCGAAGCAGTAATGCTAGTAAAGGAGGAGGCCGACCGCCTTAGGCAAAGGCGGACACGCCGCCGCCGCCGCCGGGTTTCCGATCCCAACTTCCGGCCACCGTAGGCGCGGGCTCGCGGACGGTGGGCAATGGGTAGCTCGCTGTCCGTCCGTCCGGTAACAGACCGGTCCGAGCTCAGGTCGTCTACGGCGCGCACCGTTCCCGCGCGCCTCAAGGAGTTGTCAGCAAACTGTAGGGGTCCAGCAGGGCCGAAGCCTACTGGGGCCAAAGGTTATGTGAGACTGTCACCAAAGGCCCCAGGATAAAGGCAAGGAATGGAAAGGTAGGTTTTTAGTCAGTAAAAGTCTGACACTGTTTCCCGCCCCACCCAAGGGCGGGATTCGTCATTGGATGATTTTACCTACCACAAAAAAAAAAAAAAAAAAAAAAAAAAAAAAAAAAAAAAAAAAAAACCTAGAAATCATAAGAAAACTTAAAGTCACCCAAAGGGCAATAGAAAGGACTATGCTCGGAGTTTCCTTGCGTGATCGAATCAGAAATGAAGATATCCGCAGGGAACCAAGGTTGCCGACATAGCACGTATAATCGCCAAACTTAAGTGGCAATGGGCAGGGCACATTGCTCGCAGGACCGGCCGTTGGGGCCAAAAGGTTCTGGAGTTCTGACCGCGTACCGGAAGATGCAGCGTTGGAAGACCTTCCACAAGGTGAACCGATGACCTGGTCAGGGTCGATGGAGTACGATGGAGGCGAGACGAACAGGACCGGTCATTGTGGCGACGTTTGGGGAAGGCTTATGTCTAACAGTGGACGTCTTTCAGCTGAAATGATAATGATGACAACTTACCAAATTTCCCCTGTAGCTTCACTCTTGAGGCTTCCTGTATACTCCATGAACTTATATCTCTCAATGTTCTCATTTCTCGAATACACAACCTATACATATACATACAAAAAAAAACCCCCGTACATGAATTTTCCTCTATGCAGAAACAAAACTGCAAATTACTTACATGAAAGGGCCGTTTCGTATTGAATTTCAGATATAACTTTTGGTATAATACATCGTTGTAAGAATATGTCACAGTGTGGTCCCAGAATGGAAATCCGGCCAGCACGCAAGCCGTTTCGCAGACGATTGTACAATGTAATAATAATTATTTTTATTAATATATATGACGGCTCGTTCAGGATGGTTCGAGCTCTGGTCATCTACCAGGTGGGCCTACGTGGGTATCGTGCAATGAATAAAAACGATTAGGAACTGAATACGTTTACTTCTCAATACATTTCGGTACAGTGCACTGTTATTAGGTAGGTGAAAACAACAAAACGGACAGTTTCAGAACGTCTTGACTCTGCGACGGCCTGGCTGAGAGTGTCCGCTGCACTCGGCGGATTCTCCTTCCCCAAGCTCGTAGCCAAAGCGGAAACGACTGACTCTGTCTAGGCGCGCCACCTCTATTTCTTCTAGTCGCCACTAGATGGCGTGCCTTGTTTTGTTGTCAACAAATCAACGCCGGATCCGGCACGGCCATCCTGCGAGACACACGTCCCCGTGTGTTAGTCATCATCACCACCTCAGCTGGAAGATGTCCACTGACGAGAAGTTCCAATAAGACGTCCCGTCTTCGTGTGTTACTCTGAAACAAAATACATCTCGCGGTATCATATAGCTCGGTCACTCCTGACAAAAACTAGGAACCACTCTCGCATCGTGAGTGCGCTCCCAAGCACGCAAACTCACACACATAAAACCATCAATTCACATCATGACCATGAGTGACCATCCAGAGGTCACACAAACGTCTACTCCGTGCGGGAATCGAACCCGTAACACGCAGTCAATCGTTCAATGTTAGAACAATTCACACTTTACTCAATAAACCAAAATAAAAAGAAATCGGGTAGTAGAAATTGTCATCCAGTCATGTACCAACGTTCATTGTTCTCATCATAAAGCCTTAGAAGCCCCCACAAGTAAACCACTCCAACGCCACGGCACTCATTGCCGAACACCAATCACAACTGCTCTCTCACATGTGCATCCACCACCGGCCAACGCCGTGGATCACATTTTGTATAACTCACTATGAATTCCATCAGAGCTAAACGCGCACGTACTAGCTACTAGAACCATCTTGTTGACCACGTCAACTACTCACAACGGTCACTACAGACCATGACTTTCATCAGAGCTAAGCATAGCTACTGGAACCATCAACTTTACTACGCTCGACAGAGAAACTTACTCGCGTGCTCCATACAACTTAGGCTCGCTCATCACCACTGTGATCACTATCTACTTCGACTGGTACATGACTTTCTGGCATATTTCTTAACCTATCGTGGTAGGTACCTTTACAATACACACAACCAATCAAACCAATCCAAAACATTAATCATTTAACTTTACGTGTGATTTCTGGCTACTCATAGCCCAGCAACCTCTAGTCACTCAACCATACCTGCGCATCCCTCCAGGACCGCCAAGTCACTGATTTAATCGCAATACTGCGTACTCACAGACTAATGTGACCACTGGATATTGATTTCTATTAAGCTACGGCTATAAATCAAATCTCCTAAAGTCTAATCATCGTGTGAACTTAATTATCTCATTATGTCGACTACTTTACTTTACCTCAATTTTATCAGTTATGCGCTGATTTTCCTCCTGCTTTTATTATTTCAAACGAATCTTTAAATGGATCTAACTTAGTTTAATTGCTCTCTTCGTCTCTAATCTAAACAAAGGCCCTTACCGAAAATGTATCCACTTCTACCTTCGTCAAATCAAACCTACCCTTTTATTCAAATACTACACTTTTTAAATTGTGTAACGCAAAATCTCTCACGATATTTAAATATACCTAGGGGTCTACATCATGTTTCGTCATCAACGGTAGAGAACGCGCGACTAAAATCGATAAGAAATGATTTCGTGACAAGAAGTCGCATATGGCACTATTACAGGGTATCATCCGCTTTGGACTCAGCCATATCCCATGATCTCACCCGCCTTGGATCTAGTCTCCTTACTTGGCATCACCAGTCAAAAATCTAGTCACACACAGTGAAATCACACGTATAGGATCTAGCCACATCCAGTGGCATCACCTGCTAGGATCTAGCCGCACCCAGTGGCATCACCTCACCTTGGATCTAGCCTCGTAACCTGACATCACCCGCCTAGGATCCAACCATACCGAATGGCATCATCCACCACGGATCAAGCCTCGCAACTTAAATTTCATTATCAATAACAAAGTTCCATTTTTTTTTAAATGTAACGTTAATCCGGCTTTAGTCGACGTTCTCAAAACTACTTCAAGTCTCCCGACGCGATCGCGAACTCAACAGTTTCCAAAATAATCAAAATATCGACAACTCAAACTATGAAATAGGTATTTACCGATCAGCTTAGGACAATAACAATTGTCCGTTAGAAAACTCAGATCGCATTTCTAAACTTCAAATGTTTGTACTGGCCGTCCGCCGTCCTATGCAATACTGAAAGCCTGATACATAATCTAATTTTGTAAAATAAGGCGCACTATGTAAACGAGTTACTTTGTCTCAGATCATTGGTAACGAATACCGGTTATGCACGATTTTATTTAGTTTACAGCAATCTTACTAACAAACACCGAATTACTTGATCGAATAATTTGCACACAATAATTCATTAACCATTTACGCATCATTTTTAATTTGTCTACCCCCTCACGCATTACTTTTAATTATTTTGTGCTAAACCACTATTGTCTTTATACAGTCAAAGACGAGTCAATTAAACGAATAAGTTCACTTTTTGTTACACGCGTTTAACGCCTACCGGTTATAAAACAATCCAAATAACCGACGATTCAACATCGAAACAACAGCAGATTTATGTCCTACGACACGTAGAAGTCAATAAAGTCACGGACTATCACGTTTGTTTTTAACGGAAAGAGCTGGACTAGCAAATACCACATTACTTGGTCAAATAATAATTACACACAAATAATTGGCCTACCCGCTCACTCATTACTTTTTTTTCTTCTACGAGCATCTGAGGGTTGTTTCGATTATATTGTTAACGTCGTAAACTAAGCAATTTTAAAATGTATCTCGGTCACACTACTGGAACTAAACCCTTGCGACAATTTTTCACGGCCTAAGATAATATCATCTCGCAAATGAATGTTGGGCAAAACGCAATAAAATCTCGATTAAGCTATTATCAATTTTAACTACTAAATTAATTAACTGTACCAAGTACCTACACTAGACTGTCATACGTTATCTAAACCTGTCAATATTGCCATCCTTTGTATTACGTCTACCCCTAATATGACAGAGGGTGTCATCTTTAACGAAAGAGCACTCAGCTCCAGAATCAAAATGGAATGTGAATACCTGACCTTTTTCTGATGAAGGATCAACGACCCATACACCCGTTGCTCGCTGCGTAATGCCTTGGCGCCACTGTTGCTACCGCGCCTCTTCCATCAGGGCTCCGGATCTCCACCCAGACATCTCCATGTGATCTTGCTTTCCAGGGCCAATCCAGGCCAATCTTGCTGCCTCGTTGCCGGAGGTCTTGAAGTATGAATATTCTTATTTTCAGCCTGCCTACGTCTAAATTTTCCATAGTGATTTTTGATCTGCTACTTCTCTCCGGGTCGAATTCGGGTAGATTCACAATCTGGGTAGAACGTTGTAGTTTGCTCTCTGGGGGTACAACGTTACCATGGTCCAACATTTGTTGCTCAGGATTAGGGAAAAACCCCAGAAAAAACCTAATCAGACCATTCAAGTCCATGCTTCGATCCGGGTCTTCATTTTCGATTTCGAATAATAACCGCCAATTTTCTTCAGTGTTTCGTAACTGTTGCTCACACATCTTGTCGATTCATTTGCACGATTTTATCCCACTTCTGATGACGGCTCGTTCAGGATGGTTCGAGCTCTGGTCATCTACCAGGTGGGCCTACGTGGGTATCGTGCAATGAATAAAAACGATTAGGAACTGAATACGTTTACTTCTCAATACATTTCGGTACAGTGCACTGTTATTAGGTAGGTGAAAACAACAAAACGGACAGTTTCAGAACGTCTTGACTCTGCGACGGCCTGGCTGAGAGTGTCCGCTGCACTCGGCGGATTCTCCTTCCCCAAGCTCGTAGCCAAAGCGGAAACGACTGACTCTGTCTAGGCGCGCCACCTCTATTTCTTCTAGTCGCCACTAGATGGCGTGCCTTGTTTTGTTGTCAACAAATCAACGCCGGATCCGGCATATATTACACTCATAGCCTTTTTTTTGTATAAAACATCACGACGCCAACAACACAATAAAATAGAATAAAATTAAACAAGTAAATTACACAAAGTAATGCGTCTGGCTGGGTTTGAACCTGCGTCATACAACTCGTAAGTTGGGGCCGTTACCACTCGGCCACCACTGCTCTTCATCACCACTGCTCTCAAAACGGTGAAAGAAAACATCGTGAGGAAACCGGAATGTCCTAGAACCAAAAATTCGAAGACATGTAACATCCATCAACCCGCACCGGGCCCGCGTAGTGGATTACGGTCCATTCTCTCTCATAAAGAGGAGGCTTGAGTCCCAGCGGTGACAACAATATAAAGCTGATGATATGCTATGCTAAACAAGTAAAAATATTTTTTATTACATCATTATTAAATTTAAATAGACAAATATCATTAAAAATACAGTTATAGTAAGTGTTGAGCCGCCCGTTCGGTCAGGTGCCAATCGAGGCTTCGAACATGGACTAATATTGGTTTAACACAAATCTAATATTTTCTGGGGTTTCAGAACTCAATATTTTTAAGTTAACCTACGATAGATACTATTTTTTTTTTTGCCTCGTCGTATATATAGCGTACATCGAAGGACTGAAACAGTTTGCCTGCTACGGTCTTCCCATCCGATTATAATTTAGGTGTCCTCAAGGCTAGAGTGATTAAGATCTTAATAAATTAGTGCGCCTCACCATCTATGATTACATCACTACTTACCATCAGGTGGGATTGCGATTGCAATCACACAATTTTTTTTTTAATCGATTTATACTTGTGCTTGACCAAGCACACATATAAATCTATAAAAAAAAATTGTTAAATAATTGTGCATAAACTGGTCTTCAAAATTAGGTTCAGATTCTCAAAAGTATTCGACTCAGTGAAAAGACGTCCATTATTGGACAGGTGTGAAGACCTCCACAAATGTTGCATCCATCGAATTTCCGTGACCCTTACCAGGTCATCGGTCCACCTTGTGATATGCTTTCCAATGCTGCATTTTCCGGTACGCGCTCGCCACTCCAGAACCTCTCGGCCTTCGAGCATAAGGAAAATATATTTAATAACCAACTTCTACAACACAAACTCTTGGAAGGACACAAAGACACAAACTACTAGAAGAAAAAGTATCTTAAGTGATAATCCAGAACATGTGCCAAATTACATTCAAATCTGTTCAAACGTTTGGACGAAAAGGGTTTACAAACTTACTCACACATAGATTATCACCTTCACCTTCATAATATTTATTTTTTTATGGTCTCCCTTAAAACTGTAATTACTGGTAAATACCTAATGCAATAGAGCGGTCTAAAAATTAACTTATTTACAAATATAAAACTTTAAAAAATTTACTAGTACTTACATCATTATCATCATCATAATAATACCTTAGCAAAGTTTCCTTAACATAAAACCACAATACTTCAAATAGAAATATAAAAAAAATATATATAGCCTACTCTAATCTACCTTAAAAAATAAAATAAACAATGTTAATTCAATCAAATTACCTACATGAAAATACATCGATATTTACATGAAAAGAAGTTATGTACCTAATATCCACAACTAATTACCTGTGAGAAACTAAAACAACAAGAAAGCATTTGAGAGATTACCTTCCTAGAATTCACGTAATATTAATAACACCGTATATTAAAACTAGCTAGATATACGTCGATATTTAAAGTTAGCTAATCAACGGCTTCACACAAGTTAACAGGGTTACCCCTGAACAGATGAGATCACTTGTTTTCACTTTATTACCCTTGTATATAGAGTGACTGATATTAGTGAACGATATTTAAACACGAGATTGTAGTCATGATAACAAACAACTTTTACTATGGGACCAAACCTGAAATAGCGAAAAAATCTGCCAATTTTGACCAGTTAGGCGAACATAAATGTACTGAATTTGCCAGAATTTTTTCGCGGTCCCTTAGTATAAGTTGTTCGTTACCATGACTACAATCACGTGTTTAAGTAACGATCACTAATTACCAGTCACCTTATATAATAACACTTCCTCTCTCCCCCTCCTTTGTAAATAATTTAGGCTGTGAGATTGTTCGAAAGAAACACTGTGGTCCAACGCAAAAGGTAACTAAAGGAACACAGGTGGGGCATTAATCAGTAAAAGTCTGATAATCCCTTTTTCTCTAAACAGACCCAAGGCGTCGACGGCGAATATCGTTCCACGCGTGCTTCAAGGATATATCAGTAAACTGTAGGGGCCTAACACTGTCGAAGTCTACTGGGGCCATGAGTATTGTGAAAGTAAACCCCGGGGCTATGAAACAAAGACAAAGAAAGAATAGGAGTCGGTTTTTAGTCAGTAAAAGTCCGACACTATCCCCCGCTCCTCCCAAGGGCGGGAGAAATCAATGAATGATTTTCCCACCATTAAAAAAAACTCTAAACAGAGCGTGAGGATATTTTAGATGACTTTTCATCCCAAAAAAGATCCTATAGTGCGCCTATCACGAAGACACGAGCTTCATCTTAGTAAGGGAGATCACATGTCTTCCAATTGTATAGATTTAGTTCTGACATTATATATCGGTTTTTTTAAGGTCTTTAATAATTTGAAAAGCTAAAATAATAGAAAAAATATAAAGTCAGTTGTTGTTTTGTTTCATATTCCAGGATGCGCAATATTTCATCATTGTGCAAACGGCCGTAGGACACGTTGGAGCACATACGGTGGAGGTGTTTCCCGTTTAGGTGGAGTACCACTGTGTTCTCGGTTGCCTCTTTCTGTGAAACAGTAATGCTAGCGAACGAGGTGGGAATGGATATCCTTACGCCCATGCCTCCGCGACAAGAGACAACCTGGATGACGTGCCAAGGGTAACTTCTCGTTTGGCCAGAGACCTAGGCCAAGTCGACGACAACTCGTAGTGTTCCAGGCGCCCAAAACCGCAGAGGCTTAGCAGGGTCGATGCCTGCTAGGGCCACGGGAAATTTCCATATGGGAACCTGAGGTCCTAGAATGCGAGAACACAGGTATGATTTTAGTGACCCCCCCTTGATTCAAGAGCAGGAGAAGTCATTGGATCCGAAAACCGTGTCCAAGCTACTGGCGGTCAGGGCTCCAGAGAAATAAGACTACTAACAATTCGAGCAGTGTTCAGAACTATTTATTTATTTATTTATTGTACACTTTATTACTGGCACTTACAAGAAATACAATAACGAAAACTTATGTCTAAAATATAAATAATTAGCGGCCTTATCAGAACTACCACTTCCTGAATCAAGCCATTGATCCAGCCGCCTACTGAAAACTTTCTAAGGTGATAGTCGTGGCTCGTGGCTCGATGGCTTACATGGCAATTGACAATGATCGCCGAGAATCCACTTTATACATGTCGAGAATCTCACGTTCAAGATATTTCATTCATATATAACTTATACATACATATATAAATATTTAAAAATATCTATCAAGAGTATTAAAGCCAGAGAGTTCTCGCAAAAACAGAACATTACATCGACAAGAAGTCTTGTGAGTGATTACAGCATAAAATATAGTACGCTATAAAATTATGAATAATATTCATTACTTCATAATTCAACGCTGTTTTGCTGGAAGTTAATATTCTTGATAGTAATAACGATTTGTTAAGTCATTACTGGACCACTTAAGGTCATTGTTGTGCTTTATCGCAATCTTGTGTGATTAATTTTGTATAGCTTGGTGTTTAGCTGAGAAATTATGTTTTTATTTTATATTGGCACAAGCGTTGTTACGTTTTTTGTGCGCAGATTATTTCACTTTCAATGTTTCCACGAAAACAACTAACCTTTAACACGAATCAAGTAACCTCGGTCTTCAAGCCAAGAGAAAATAGCATACATTCAAAGATTCAAAGAATACTATTTCTAATAAGCCATTAAAGTAGTTTTAAATTGCAAGAAGTCAGACATCAGAAAATAAATACCTAATAATTGCACATTTCAAAGCGTAGATCTCTATGGAGACGAGACGAGAAATTCTATGGACATTCTTTTGAATCACGGTATTACAAATATCCCGGTTGCATGTTACCATCAGGTGTTACAAAAATGGTATATTACTTTGTATATTGCTTAATATGAAGCCAGACTTTGCGAGAATTTTTTCGTGTTTGAAAGGTTTTTTTTTCGTGGTGTGTAAAATCATCCAATGACATCTCCCGCCCTTGGGTGGAGCGGGAGATAGTGTCAGACTCTTACTGACTAAAAAACCACCCCGTTCCTTTGTTGCCTTAGATACCAAGGCCAAGCCTTCTTTTCAGAAGCAGACCCTTGGACCAGTAGGCTTCGGCCCTGCCTGCCTGGAGCTAGCAGGCTGGGTATCTACGGTTTGCTGACAACTCCTTGAGGCGCGCGGGAACAGTGCGCGCCTTCGACGACCTGGGCTTGGTT
The DNA here is from genome assembly GCA_958295575.1 of Leucania comma. Taxonomy (NCBI): domain Eukaryota; kingdom Metazoa; phylum Arthropoda; class Insecta; order Lepidoptera; family Noctuidae; genus Leucania; species Leucania comma. The sequence continues at coordinate 5,637,761 of OY282475.1, forward strand.
CGGATGGTTACAGCATGGTCGGACAGTGAGCTACCCATAGCTCGCCGTCCGCAAGCCCGCGCCTACGTTGACTGGTAATCAGGATCGGAATCGGAATCCCCGCGCCGGCTGGAGCGTGAGGGCCTGGCGCGAGAGATCGCCGCTGCCGATCGCCCTCACGAGAACACGGCGATGCTCTACCCAAGCGGGGAATAAATTGCGGGTGGTTTAAGAGAACTAGGTCGAGTAGTGAAAAAAGCTGTAGGCAGATAATGAACCTAGCCTATTTTGCAGTGTCTATCAGGGTAAAAGCCTGGGTGGGTTTTAGCTAGTAAAGTCTGACACGCCTTCTCGCTAAAAGTCTGTCACCCTATTATATATTTTTCATAAAAATCTGGAAATAGAAACCAAATTAACTAAATTGTCCACAAGTTATACAAAAAAACGTGTAAGTGATTACCTTCGTAATTTTCTCTATTATAATAATTATTGTGAGCACACACAAGTGCTCACAATAATTATAGGAAAAAGAAAGATAACGGCTGTCACATTAGAAATAAATATTTTTTAAATAATGTTGGATTATTCTGTTGATGAACTACAATGGGAAAGGTTAGGTTTAAATAAATGTATAAGTCATATGAGATTTGCCTACGACTTCCTGTTACTGTCTGAGAGTAAAACGGAGCTGCAGTCGGTCAGGTATGACTAGAAATTAAGCGTAGTAAAACCAATGTTATGACAAACTATTTGAAGTCCCCTGTATACTTGAACAAAAAGCGCTGGAGTACGTTGATACATATATATATACTTGGGAAAACAAATATCCTTTGAAAAGAAAAGAAACGAATAAGAAATAGAAAGGAGAGTTTCGAATGCTTTGAAAAATTTTTAGAGCTTAAAAGAAATAATGAAAAGTGACATGCCGATGAAAATTAAACAAAAAATTATGGATACCTGCCTATTGCTAATCTTAACATACGCTAGCCAAACTTGGAAGTTCACACTTCAAGTGAAAGCTAAAAATCAGGACATGTCAAACAGGAATGGAAAGGAGTATGTTAAAAAACAAAAAATACCCCTCAACATAATTCGAAAGAAGACAAAAGTTACTGTCTCTCTAATTGTATGCAAAAAGCTTGTGTGGCGTTGGGCTGGACACGTAGCCAGACTCAGAGATAATAGATGGACAGCCAGAATAACAACCTGGAAGGGTCCATCAGGCACTAGAAAGAGAGGTAGACCAGCTGCCCGGTGGACTGACGATATCATACAAGTGGCTGGCAAACCGTGGATGGAGACAGCGAAGAACAGAAACACTTGGAAATATCTTGAAGAGTCTTTTATTTTCGAGGACAAGAATCGTTCTTACATAAATAACAACATTTATAAATCTATAAATATATGAAATGGGTTTAAGTAATATAGTATTAAATATACTTCCAGATAAAATTAGAAATAAGTTTTTTTTAGTATTCTTTTGTAAGCCTTTATTATGTTTATACATAAATACTGGCGAGAAAACTGACTTTGTATTAGGTACATTAACTGTAATAATAATGATAAAGGTTTTTTTTTATATTTAAAAATATAATTTATAAGTGCATTTATATTCAATAAATGATGAAAATGATAAATGTACTAAGTGTGTGTATATTTGTTTCAACAGACTTTGCTTTGGATTAGGACATAAGATCTAACTCCGTTCAACTGTTTGAGCGTAAAGGAATAACAAATACAACCACTGGGCTAAAAAATAGCGATAAAAGTACGTCTTTAATCCAAAGACAGTTATTTTTTTAATTTTGTCCAATACTAGGAATCACTCCTGTCTTGTGCATGCATATACATATAAACTCACATGCACTAGACATTCAGACCCAGAAGAACTATGTGTACGTCCTACAAATATTCGTTCAGTGCGCCGGCGTGCGTGCCATTGATGCTGCGTAAGTTGAATTGAGGAGGCAGTGAAGACTGCCAATAAATGATAAATGATATTTTATTTTGCAAATAGGTTCTCAAAAACACTTTTACACATAATTTTTTTTTTTCGTCAATTTAAACTAGATGAGGCCGGTGTTTCCTAGCTGACTACCCTGAGAAGAAACACCGAAACAAACTCAGGGGTCAAAGTCTCTTTTAAAGTCCATACAACAAACATGTAATGATCAAAACATATGAGAACCATGCAGATTAGTGTCTGGGATGGTCTTTTGAAGAAAGAACCACACAGTTCTGAGTGGACCTGTCCAGTCACTGCAAGCATTTGTCAGTATTCGTAAAGCTCAACTCAGGACTACTAAGGAGCTCAACGACTTGACGAACAATACCAAAGAAAGGACATTTGGGTAGGCCGCAAAAAGTACTCATAACTGTCAGACGTTAATTAAAATTAGAGAAAAACGAGAAAAAAAGTCCACATAGTCCCCAAATTCACAATAATAAAATAAACAAAAAGTTAATATTGCAAATTTTAAAATAAAAAAAAATATATATAAAAGTAATTGTTAATGTCAAATTGTAAAAATAAACAATGTCATAATTGTAAAATAACAATAATCGTCAAATTAAATATAATAAATAAAACAAATAATAAAGAAGAAAAGGGCAATTTAGAAAAATAAAAAAAAAGTGAAATAACAACAAATATAGTGAGTACTGGAGCAGGTCAATCCCAAGCCGTTTTGTCCTCGAGATACTCTTTTAAAGTATAAAAAGCCTTCTGGCAAAGTTTCCGTTTTACAAGTTTTTTTAATTTATTAAGGCTAAGTTCCTGAATAGGTTCAATGGGTGAAAATATAGAGTCTTTCTTTCTCTCCACACGATTTGAAGAGTGTAGTTTGATGGATATTAAAAATACATGGATATTACAAATAATATTATTTTTTTTGTAGAAATACGTGCTGATTTCTTTACGATGTTTTTTTTAATTGATATAAACTAAAAGAAAGAAAGAAAGAAAAACCAAACTAGTGACTGTTAGTGACTGTGATCCTACCTGATGGTAAGCAGTGATGCAATCATTGATGGTGAGGTGCACTAGTTTATTAAGAGCCTGTTCGCTCTAGCCTTGAAGATACCTAAATTATAATCGGACGGGAAGACTGCAGCAGGCAAATTCTTCCAGTCTTTCGATGCACACGGTATAAACGACGAGGTGAAAAGCTTAGTCCGGACCGTAGAAGTTTCAACAATGCAAGGGTGTCTCGCTGTAAGTCGGTAGAAAGTCGTCCTATGGTAGAAAAGAGATGGCTGAATCACCTTCACCGTTTTGAGACCAATGTGGTGATATAAGTTACCTATACAAATTAAAGCGTCTTCATAAGTATAATAAAAATAATAAAATAATAAATCTAAATCTTTTTTTATTATTTATCAATTTTAATTTTAATTAGAAAAATATTATTACAGTTTTCAATTATTATTACGATTATCAATTACTATTATTAATTTGCAATTATCATTATTAACCAATTATCAATTGCTACTTTAATTATTTTGCAATTATTATATTATAATTAATAAAGTAAATGTAAAGTGAGCAATCTTGAGACATAATTATATTTTATTTAAACTTGTCACATTTCAAAGTATGTTAGAAATTACTAGGAAATAAAAGGCTTTTTTTTTATTTTATTTATAAGTAAAAACCCACGATGTACAACTGAAGATCTTGCGATTTGAATCCATTACCACTGGGTCACTACAGCTTTTGTAAACCCTTGTAAACAGAAAGTAATTGAAAGGAATTGGATTTATTTCAGGCCGGTTTTCTCAACCCATCATTCTCTAAGTTTATGTCTTGGGCAACGGGAATTGAGTGGGGTAGATAAGAAATAATTGACATGAGTTAGTACTTAAATAGTTTTTATTTTTATTTATAATATAAATATTGAGCGTGATTATTTCGAATGAAGTACAGTGTCTGTTTTTTAACAAGTAACAAATTGATTTCTAATCGAAATTTCGATGCAAAATTGTTGTAGTTGTGTATCTCAAGTATCTAATATACATAACTGGATAACAAAAATATTTAATTAATATGTAAGTACTGAATAATCTATGGGTAACATCTGCATCATAGTTTTTTTTTTTTAAAGTAGGTAAAATCATCCAATGACATCCCCCGCCCTTGGGCGGAGCGGGAGATAGTGTCAGACTCTTACTGACTAAAAACCTACTCCGTTCCTCTTTGCCTTGGTTCCAGGGCCCTGGTATGCTATGCTATTGCTAGCATTACTGCTTCGCAGAAGGAGGCGACCGCCTGTCACTCCTCCTCGCTCCGGACCATGGCCTAAACCAAGGCCCGGCGTGAGAGATCATCGCTACCGATTGCCCCCACGAGAACATGGCGATGCTCTTCCCAAGTGGGGCACACCCCTACAGTGTGCTCCGCCGTGTCCTCCGGGTGGTCCGCACAGTGGCGACACCCGGGCGTCGTCTCCGCATGGATCTTGTACAGGTACGTCCCGAACTTGTCATGTTCGGTTAGTACCTGCGCCATGCGGAAGGTCACGACGCCGTGAGGTCTTTCCAGCCACGCCTCAAAGATGGGCCTTACCGCCTCAATCATGGCGTGCCCAATCTGCATTATAGTAGGGAACAAAAACTAAAAAAACATATTATTTATCCAAATCTAATTTATTAATTGGACAATAGGTAAATGAACAAAATTATTGAAGTCACAAAAATTCCAGCAACTGCTGTATACATCATTAAATTTTGATCGTTTTAATCCCGTGGAGGATCGATTCGGTACATGAAACTCAATCTATTTAGAAAGATAAAATTAAAAAATTAAGTACTTTTTTTAAACTTGACTTAATTTACGCATGTCCTAAATTGATTTCTTTAAGTAAACGAGTCAATGACCTTGTAAGGAGTTGCGATCGTTGCGTACTAACCTCCTACATTTCATTGGCCTCGATCAGCTGACGTTTACTAAAAGAAATCAATTTTGGACATTACGCATGTCCGAAATTGATTTCTTTAAGTAATATAATTCGAGAGAATATTTATTCGAGTTTAAAAAAGTACTTTATTTTTCATTTTTATGTTTACAAATCGATACGGTTTCATGTACCGAATCGACCCTCCGCGGGATTTAAACGACCAAAATTTAACAGTGTATATACGAGCCCTTGTAAAAAGTTTTACGGCAAAAGCTTAGTTCTGTAAATATTAATCAGCTTAATTTACAACACGTGAAAGGAAAATAAATAACAAATACAAAACTTTCATGAAAAACAACCATTTAGTGTCGAGTTATCAATCAACAGAAATTTATTTAATGATAAACGTCAATAAAATACTAAAAGCTTTTGAATTGGACAAACCGTTCGTAGATTAACTGATTTTGATATCATGCAGGTTTTTTTTTACGGTAGGTAAAATCATCCAATGACAAATCCCGCCCTTGGGCGGAGCGGGAAGTAGTGTCAGACTCTTACTGACTAAAAACCTACCCCGTTCCTTCGTTGCCTATCGTGCTGGGGCCGGGTATTCCTTTCGGAAGCTGACCCATGACCCCAGCAGGCTTCGACCCTGCCTGCCTGCAGCTAGCAGGCTGGGCCTCTACGGTTTGCTGACAGCTCCTTGAGGCGCGCGGGAACAGAACGCGCCGTCGACGACTTGGGCTCGAACCGGTATGTTACCGGACGATCGGACAGCGTGCTACCCACTGCACGCCGTCCGCAAGCCCGCGCCTACGGTGGCCGGAAATCGGGATCGGAATCCCGGCGGCGGCTGGGGCGAGCGCCTCGTTGCCTCTGCCTGATGCGGTCGGCCTCCTCCTTTGCTAGCATTACTGCTTCGCAGAAGGAGGCGATCGGATTAAAGGACTTAAGTATTACTTCTTTGTTTCACTTATCTACATATATAACATAACATGAGAAAGTACGTTTTAGGTTCCTTCATGACGCTGATATACGCCGTCAAATTTTGGTCGTTTTAATCCCGCGGAGGGTCGATTCGGTACATGAAACCCTATCAATTTGTAAAGATAAAAAATAAAGTACTTTTTTTTAAAGTCGAATTAATTTACGCATGTACGAAAATGATTTCTTTAAGTAATCTTTTATCTCGCCCAGCTGACTTTTAATTAAATTAATTTCATAGATGCTTAATTTAATTGAGTAAAAAAATGCAAATCGATAGTGTTTCATGTACCGAATCAACCGTCCTTGGTATTAAAACGATCAAAATTTAACGGTGTATAGGGACTATAATATGTAAACACAGTTAGAATATGTATAGTTTGGTACACGGTATTCCAATAGGGTCTAGACACACGAATCTCTGGGTAATTGGATACCTTAGAGGTGCGCATACAATATTCTAGTTAATAATTTTATTATTAACTAGCTTTTGCCTGCGGCTTCGCTCGCTTGAAAGTCGGTTTACCTCCTTAAGGTTGGAGTTTCATTAAATCCGTTCTTAGCGGACGTCTACACCCTATAAGGAACCTACCTGCCAAATTTTAAATTTGTAGGTGTTTTTTTATGGTAGGTAAAATCATCCAATGACAAGTCCCGCCCTTAAGTGGAGTGGGAAGTAGTGTCAGACTCTTATTGACTAAAAACCTACCCCGTTCCTTCGTAGCCTATCGTGCCGGGGCCGGGTATTCCTTTCGGAAGTTAATCCATGACCCCAGTAGGCTTCGACCCTGCCTGCTTGCAGCTAGCAGGCTGGGTCTCTTCGGTATGCTGACAGCTCCTAGAGGCGCGCGGGAACAGAACGCGCCGTCGACGACTTGGGCTCGGTCCGGTCGGTTACCGGACGATCGGACAGCGTGCTACCCATTGCACGCCGTCCGCAAGCCCGTGCCTACGGTGGCCGGAAATCGGGATCGGAATCCCGGCGTTGGCTGGGGCGAGCGCCCCGTTGCCTCTGCCTGATGCGGTCGGCCTCCTCCTTTGCTAGCATTACTGCTTCGCAGAAGGAGGCGACCGCCTGCCATCTCTCCTCACTACGGACCATGGCCTGAACCAAGGCCCGGCGAGAGAGATCGCTGCCGCCGATTGCCCCCACGAAGACACGGCGATGCTCCGCCCAGAAATTTGTAGGTGTTATAGTTTCTGAGATTTCGTGATTAATAAGTGAATGGTATTTAGCTTGTACTTGTATACACCGTTAAATTTTGGTCGTTTTAATCCCATGGAAGGTCGATTCGGCACATGAAACACTATCGATTTGTAAAGAAAAAATAAAAAAAATAAGGTACTTATTACTAAAATTCGAGGTAATATACGCATGTACGAAATTAATTTCTTTAAGTAAACGAGTGACCTTGTAGGAAGTTGTCGGACGTTCCGTACTAACTACCTACAGTTCATTGGCCTCGATCAGCTGACGTTTACTTAAGGAAATCAATTTCATACATGCGTAAATTAATTCGAGTTAAAAAAAAGTACTTTATTTTTCATTTTTATCTTTACAAATCGATAGGGTTTTATGTACCGAATCGCCCCTCCGCGGAATTAAAACGACCAAAATTTAACGGAAGTATGTTATGAATTGTGAGGGTGTTAATAAAAACAATCGTATAAAAAGAAAACAGAGCACGTTTAAATAGCTTATATTTAATTTGTGTCTGAATTTTTCTTTTCAATAGTTGGTTGCGCCAATTTGCTATGTTCCGCGATTTTGTTTTTTGTAATTTATTTTTTTGGCCTAGCAATCCTATCCCTTCCGTTTATTTCCCCGCACGACCTCAAGAAAGGATTTGACATTGACGTTTGTGCATTGTGAATGTGACCGCACCGCTAACACGCCCGCTCGAAATTACAAGAAAATTGACTATTTTCGTGATCCAATCATTCAGAGACTCCACAATAGTGCTGTGTTAGTGCAATACAGGACCTGGCAGTGATTTAAATGTGCGAAGACGAGGATCGGCCGGTGCCACGTGCAATCTTCGAAGTGCCACGTGCAACCAACGAAGTCTAAAGGTCAGTCTAAAGGTCAGTGCTCCTTCCCAATACATTTATTCCATGCCAGGCGCAGTATCTGCATATTGTTAACAAACCTAAGATCGCTTTTCAAACCTACAGTCCATTAAAACATCAAGCAAATTCGCGCATCCAATAGTAATTGCAGACTGCTCCGATTTTTAATCTTTTAAAGTTGTTAAGTAAATAAATTAACTGTAGTTAAAATGACGATTTAAGAAAATAACTTTTCTTCATAAAAAACATTTGGAAAGAAAATCAAAATACAATACAATATTTAAAACGATCATGTCATTTGGTAACGACTCACCGATCAACATAAAATTATTTTTTTACAGTTACTATACCAGTCAATAAAAATTCCTATTAATTGCTTTGGTTTGGTGAAATCATTCGTACATTAACTGATTCTAATTCAATGCATTGAACTGTTACTTCTACGAAAATATTCCATAACTACTACGAGGCAGTATTAGTTGAGTAAGTTCGTCATAAATTTAGCCTCACTTTGTTATGTAACTACAGAGAGAGTTCATTTTGCTCTATTCGAAACTAATTTTAGAAATTGAATGTATGAACTTGTACAATAAATAACCTAACTTAATAAATTGTTAGTAAAGCACACTAAGTTTTGAGCGAACTCGTTCGTAGCACTTTGCTACGACATAGCACGTTGAAGTGCTACGCTGCTACGAAGCTACGCGGACGCTACAAACGGCAAACAATTTTGTAATTACTATCTCTTTTGCTGTTGGATTACTTTGATAAGATCAGTTTTACTAATGTGTTTGAGAAAGTGGAACTAAGTAAAACTTCCTGTTACGTTTCGTTCAGTCACTTAAGACACTATTATTCAGGATAAATACGACAAAAAATTTGTAGGCCTTATTCTTTTAGTTCCAGTTCATCTACACGATTATTGTACGAGATAACATTAGATAATACACCGAGAGTATGTTCCTTTGAGATAGTCATCCATATCATCATCATTTCAGACCAATTACGTTTAGTGTTGGACATAGGCCTCCCCAAATGTCGCCACAATGTACAGTCTGTGCGTCTCGCATACATCGGATTCCCGCAGCCTTTACCAGGTCATCGGTCCACCTTGTAGAAGGCCTTCCAATGCTGCGTCTTCCAGTACGCGGCCGCTCCATAGTCAGAACCACTCCAGAACCTTTCAGCCCAAACGGCCTGTGATGTAGTAGTTGTAAGCTATATAATAAGGTTTCATTATTACAATAAAGGCAGTGTATTCTCGAAACTCGTTCGTTTCATTCGTCTCCTAAACACCCGACCTTACATGGCAACCCTGCCTGTAGCAGTAGTCGGCACAGCATCGCGCGCGTGTGTTCCATAAATGGACTAAATATTATAAACATTTGGTGGAGAGTTAATGTGGTTTCTTTTTTGTGGTGGGTAAAATCATCCAATGACATCTCCCGCTTTTGCGCGGAGCGGGAGATAGTGTCAGACTCATACTGACTAAAAACCCACCCCGTTCCTTCGTGGCCTTAGATACCAGAGCCGGGCTTACCCAAACCCTTAGCAAACCCTTGGCCCAGTAGACTTCGACCCTGCCTGCCTGCAGCTAGCAGGCTGGGTCTCTACGGTTTGTTGACAACTCCTTGAGGCGCGCGGGAACAGTGCACGCCGTTGTCGACCTGGGCTTGGTCCGGATGATTACCGGACGGTCGGACAGCGAGCTACCCATAACTCGCCATCCGCAAGCCCGCGCCTACATTGACTGGAAATCAGGATCGGAATCGAAATCCCCGCGGCGGCTAGGCCGTGAGGGCCGTTGCCTCTCGGGTGCGGCGTCCTCCTTTGCTAGCATTTCTGCTTCGCAGAAGGAGACGACCGCCTGCCATCCCTCTTCGAGAGTTAATGTGGACTTTAAGATGAAGCAAAAAAAACGTTAGTAAATACGAGCACCCGCACCCTGGATCTGTTCTGCGTGCAATTTGCGGCTGCCTATTGCCCCTTTAATTTGGCAATTCTACGTGCTATGTACTATACTTTGGGATATTATTTGCGAGCAAATTCGCAAGCAAAAGTTAATCTTAAATAAACGTACCTAATCATAAATCGCCTGTCCGAAACAAATTTAAAATTTTCATCGCAATCATGCCAACACAGTGTATTGTCGGATAAATTAACCCTTATAAAGCTGTGAAATTACACGGGGCAATTAGGCCGAAACGGCTGAGCAATTTGGGGTTAGAATTAGAATATCACGACACTCCGTTGGCCCCGAGACCCATTTCGCCGACTTTTTTCTAAACGCAGTTGACGGGTTGAAATTTTAATTATGCTGAATATTTTTCAGGACAAAAGAAATGTACGGTGATGTCTGAAAAAAGTATGTTGACACCGAAATGTTTGCTGAAATGTATGCACGGATATTATGGTCATTGTAGGGGCGTTTTCTTTTTATACACTTTTTGGAGGACGGGTTAAGCTATCAAAGTAAAAAATTGTGATTTTTAGGAGTCTGTATTTTTTTTTGTTGTATTTTTTATCTAAAAATATAAAGTCAAATGTCACTTCGCTCAAAGAATTAGCATTGCCATTCAACGTGGTAATGCTGTCAGTCTTCTGGGAACATTTCCGGATGACTGCGATGTGGAGGAGTACTTTGCGGCGCGTTGGGCGTTCGCCGTAAATTGCAGCAGCGGGCCGCGTCATCGCTCGCACAAAGACAAATATATTCCAATATTCGACCGTCCAACGCGCCGCGTCTCCGGAAACAAGCACTAATTGTACTTTATTTTTGTTTTTATATTTTATGTACATATTTAGGTTTAGTATAAAGGTATTATAGTTTAGTTAAAATTTAAATTTTCTACGTATTTTATGAAATTCTTTCTAGGTTTATCACTACATTAGTTACAAATAGAAAATAAATTATTTTTAATCTTGATGTGTTACCGACTTGCTAATCTTAACAACAATTTTAAATACGGATCTAAGATTTAAAATATCAAAGGGTGGTTTAAGTTGTAAAAAATAATTTAGTATTTCAAATTGAATATTAAACTACGAATATTAAGAAGACTACGGATCCTAAAAATCGGTCACTCTCGGACTGCAAACAAAAGAAAGAGAGATGAGAGATAAGACACAATGCTTGCAAATAACCACTTGTGGTGACTGCAGTCGCCACGAACATTTTTGCCTTAACTCTCTTGGCGACAGTTAAAGCAAGGATAAAATTAATAAATAATATTGACTGAATATCATACAGATTTGGTTATAAAATTAAAACACTATAACGGTGAAACGTTGATTGAAGAATAACCTAACAAACAATTAAAACGATTGCTTGTATATTAGTCTGGTTTATAATCGACTAGCGACCCGACCCAGTTTCACATGGATGCATTGGTGATATTAAATATATTATGCACATCGTCACTGTAGATGTAGAATGATAACCTCGTATGTCCAGAAATCCAAACTTCACAGGAAACGAAAAAAATGGTTAATTTTGTCAATGTTTAAAATATTTTTATGTGCTTTTGCCTCATGTCTTGAATGATAAAAAGGACTTATTTATGTTATTAACCAATGCCTTCGTTAACTATATTATACCAGTAAAATGGCATAAGAGGTTTTCTATTCTTAAAGAAAAAAAAATTGACATACGAGGTATTCATTCTACAGCGTCGATATAATACAGATATAAACCTTCCTCTTAAATCACTCTATCTATTAAAAAAACCCGCATCAAAATCCGTTGCGTAGTTTTAAAGATCTAAGCATACATAGGGACAGACAACGGGAAGCGACGTCGGTAGTAATCGATAACAGATCATATACTTTTGCGCATAATAAACATAGCTATTAGCTCCTGTAATCCCTTGAATCTACTGCTCAATTTGTTTCGCATAAAAAAAACACTATAAAACACAAACGTCGCTACAACACCCAGTCCCAATCGGATTACCGAAATCCAAAATGATTCACAAACGAAGATATTACCGCCCAAGTTCTTAAAGTAATCCCTTTTACCCACAAAAAAACATCTTACAGCGCAATTTTAAAACAGCGTCCTTTACCCGGCCCTTTAGCCCGAAATACTTGAGTCATTAGACCGATATATCGTGGAGATTGAGTTTCGTTCAGACCTCGGGGCAAGTAAAAACTTGTTCGGGGGCCGAGGTGCCCAAGGAATTAATTGGGTTTGGACCCAACCCTTGTATATGTGTGCTCGACAAAATTCGACCCTTGCTTGTCCGCTTAATTTCACCCCACTGTACTACTTTTTAAGTACAGATGTTTGGGAGGATTTTTAAAGAAAATTGGGTTGGTTTAGTTGCTAAATTATAGACGCATCATGGTTCGGTTTTCTTTGGTAGTAAAGTAATGTATACGACACTTTGTGGTAGCTATTTTTATTTTTGTACTTGCTGACTCGACAGACATTATCATGTTTTAATAATAGACTGTCAAAAGCTCAAAGGTAAAATAGTCGTAGTTTTCTATAACTTTCTGCCCTTTTTTTTCTTTATTTTAAACTTTTTCCTGGCAATTACAAACATAACGAAAAAATAATTAGTGAAACTGTTCTAGCCATACACGCGTGATGACGTCACCAAAGGAAAAAGGAATTTATTTTTATTATTACAATCTCAACAGATGTTGTCCTCTCTGAAAAGAGATATTTCGTCAGAAAAAAAAATGAGCACCAGATTACAGCATTATCCACCTACCGGGTTCAATTGTATTTTCAAACCCTCAGGGAACTCACTCAAGTATAATACACAATATTTCATCCAAATCGGTCATATCATTAAGGAGGAATAAGATGACAAACACACGTACAGAAAACTTATATACATATAATAATTATACAAGCTGACCCGACAAACTTTGTACCGCCTAATAATCAATGAATACTTTTATTTTATAATCTTATAGACCTTTCTTGGACTATTACGAATATTTCAAGACCAAAATGAACTAAATCAGTATAGCTGTTCTTGAGTTTTAGCGAGACTAACGAACAGCTTTTCATTTTTATATATAAGACAAGCTGACCCAGCGCACTTCGTCTCAAAAAAAAAATCACGAAAAAAAAGATCGACTACTTATTAGGCGGTCCTAATAGTCGATTTCTTTTTTCTTGTATTTTTTTTATATTTTCTCACGGTTTAAACTTTCCCTGGACTATCACGAGTATTTAATTTTCATGACCAAAATTAACAAATCGGTCCAGCCGTTCTCGAGTTTTAGCGAGACTAACGAACAGCTATTCATTTTTATATTAAAGAAGGTTTAAAGTTTTATACTCTAAAGCATTTGAAAATATTCGTTTTATAAAATTTATTTTTGATTGCTTATAGGTATTTTGTAATGTTTTAAAAATTATCGTTTGCATGTATTTTGTTATAATAATATTGATATTTATGAAATAGTTTTTAATGTGCCTTTTGCAATCAAAACTTGTCAGAATTACTACTCGTAGTTTGGTTCATTCGTTTTCATTTAATCATTATAATTCTTGAAAAAGTAATCCTGGTCTAGCACCTTTATCTGCGTAAATAATTTACGAAATCAACTTAATATTTCACCCTTTAAATTATTTTGATTTTCAATAATCAATACTTTATTACATTTTCTAATACACGAGCAGATTAAAGAAATGAAGTGACAAAAATACATTTATTAAATCGTATACATTTTTTAAATCAAAACTTACTTATCCAAATCTATTCTTCTATACTAATATTACAAAGAGGCAAGATTTGTATTTTTGTTTTTAATGAATAAAATTAAAAACAATTTGACGATTCGAAAAATTATTTCAGCAGTTTAATTTAACTTAACACCGGGTGACATAAATTATATATTTTCTGCTTTCACGCAGCGAAATCGTTGGCAAAAGTTTGTAATATTATACAGAATCCGTGGAAGACAGTTATTTATAAAAAAAACCACAAATATTATATATTCAAACTTGCAATTTCATTTGGGTTTATTATATTACTATATCTAGTCTATACTGTCCCACAGCTGCGCAAAGGCCTTCCTCTATTTCTTTCATCAGTCCGTGGTCAGAGCTACGAGTACTTCTTGCCGATCCCTAAGGAAGGCACTTAAGTCGTCCCGCCATCTCCTTCTTAGTTTGCCGCGACCCCGTCGTGCGATTTCAGGGTATCAATTTTGTGTTTTACATATCGCTCGCTTTTTTGCATATTGCTCGATAGGGTAAACAGGTTTAACTCAGAGTAAAACTACCTACATTGTGAGTATGATAGCCAAGGAAGAGGCCGACCGCATCAGGCAACACCGCACACGCCACCGCCGCCACCGGGATCCCGATCCCGATTTCCGGCCATCGTAGGCGCGGGCTCGCGGACGGCGGGCAATGGGTAGCTTGCTGTCCGTTCGTCCGGTAACAGACCGGTCCCAGCTTAAGTTATCTACGGCGCGCACAGTTCCCACGCGCCTCAAGCAGTTGTCAGCAAACTGTAGGGGCCCAGCAGGGCCGAAGCCTAATGGGGCCAAAGGTTATGTGAAAATGTCACCCGGGGCCCTGGGACGAAGGCAATGAATGGAACAGGGTAGGTTTTTAGTCAGTAAAAGTCTGACACTATTTCCCGCCCCACCCAAGGGTGGGATTTGTCATTGGATGATTTTACCTACCATAAAAAAAAAACCTACATTGTGAGTAGGTAGGTATTGTATATATGAATATGTTACCGGCAATCTGTATAATTCAGGTATTATATACAATGAGCAGGAAAGGAGGTGATGTAATTTTAGGGCACTCCGACACGGACAGGTTAGGTTAGCGTTTTTGTTTATCACCACCTGAAAATGAAAGCCTTACTTTAAACCGTATTCTGTACATTTCCTACGTATTGTTTAGAATACCGGATTATCTAGATTATTTGATGATTAGTAGTAACAAATACAAAATATACATTTTCTTTGTATTATTTTCTATATCAAAACTCTTTTTGTGAGAAAGTCTAGCAGACTTTCTCACAAAAGGAGTTTCGCTGACATCTCATTGAGGCGAGCGAGAACACATGCACCGTCGACGACTCGAGCTCAGTCCACATGGTTACCGGATGGCTGGATGCCGAATTAACCATTTTATAGGGAAAATATAGTAGCAGTATATTGTAGTAGTAATATAAGTGGTGATATGTATTAAACATCTGCCCTTTACAACCTTGACTCTGTCAAGATTCCACTCTGAAACATTAACACATAATTCCACTTTGGCAAAGATTAATATTACAGGAATCTTTAACGCGTGTCTGAGCTAAATTGCAAGCCACGCGTACATATCAAATATTTTCACTCCATCCCCCCGCCTCCTTACCAAAAACAATAAGCTTGTTATAAAGACATCACGTTCCGACGACGTGTATCTTACAGCGTAATGCTTTCAACCCTGTTTGTGCGTGGCCACGATGAAATATTTGAAACCTCTCTAATATTTACACGGTTACAAAACCTGGGTAAAGTGTGAGAGGAGATGGTATAAAGAGTTCTCATTCGAACCTTCAATTTTTTTTACCATGATACAAAACTTTTTGCTTTGTCATACTTAAATGTGCGTTAAATTGTGACTGGCTTGTTGATCTAGTAATTAGTGGCCATGACTGCTATGCCTGAGGTCATTGGTTTGAGTCCAACCCAAGACAAATGTTTGTGTGAGGAGCACGATCATTTGTTCTGTGTCTGGAGTCGCGGCAGACCAAGAAGGAGATCTCTTCTTTACCGCCTGGAAGACCAGGTGTAGCACACGATAGAGATGTTCTCCGGTTGGGGAGAGCACCACCGTGTCCTCGTGGGTGCAGTCGATGGCAATGATCTCTCGCGCCGGGCCTTGGTCCGAAGTGAGCAGAAGTGGCATGCAGTCGCCTCCTTCTGCGAATCAGTAATGCTAGGCAGCAGAGTTTTCTAGGCGTCTTGTGTCTGTGAATTTATAACTATGCTTAAGCGTTCATGTACTTCAAGCGTTCATGAGTAATTCCTAGATTGGGGAACGCTTGATAAAATTAAAAATTGTAGTTTATTGATATGTGAATCAGATGTATAATGATTTTTTTGATAATGCCCAGTAAATCCTTTTTATTTTATATACGTTTGTTTATACAATTTATATCTTTAGTTTGTATAATTATATCTATAAATTGGTTTTTAGGGTTCCGTAGCCAAATGGCAAAAAACAGAACCCTTATAGATTCATCATGTCTGTCTGTCTGTCTGTCCGTCCGTATGTCACAGCTACTTTTTTCCGAAACTATAAGAACTATACTGTTAAAACTTGGAGGTTTCTAACATCATTTTTTTCTAAACTGAATAGTTTGCGCGAGAGACACTTCCAAAGTGGTAAAATGTGTCCCCCCCCTGTAACTTCTAAAATACGAGAATGATAAAACTATAAAAATGTATGATGTACATTATCATGCAAACTTCCACCGGAAATTGGATTGAACGAGATCTAGTAAGTATTTTTTTTTAATACGTCATAAATCATAAACCGCAATTTGTACGGAACCCTCAGTGCGCGAGTCCGACTCGCACTTGCCCAGTTTTTGTTTGTATAATACATATACTGAAACTGATAATACACACACTGAACACATATACTGAAATAAACTTCTAGATATTGTTACTAGTTATTGCAATAATTTCTTGTGTACTCAGTTTTTTTTTTCCTTTTCGTGAGGCTATGTTGAAGACACAGATGGTCTTGATATTCGGATATTTTCTTTGATATGCCTTCAAGACAAAAAAAAACTTATTTCTATGTAGCTGTAATTTAAAAAAAAAAAACTAGACACCGACCAGTGGTCTCAAGAATCACAAGGAGATCGTGAAGTGAAGATAACAGCAATCCGAGCTCGGCACGCCAGAACTCTTGCATCAGAAGGGCCTACGCAGAGGGAGTCTTGACTTAGTATCATCATCATCATCAGCCTTTTAATGTTCCCACTGCAGGGACTCAGGCCTCCTCTCTAGGAGAGGGAACCCGCGACCTACAATTCGTATGTCGGTGCCGTTACCACTTGGCCACCACTGCTCCACTGCTTGACTTAGTGTAGGGTTCTCTAATTCTTTATTTTACGGGGAAACGGCACAATCGGCGTCTTGCATTATCCTATTCTAACTTTCTATAGCGGTTAGGTAATATTAGGCATTAGCTGAACTCTTAGTTATCTGAGCGACGCATTTTAGTTTTCGACAACCACGCAAACGAAGTCGCGGTCACAGCTAGTAGATATATAAAATCCATAGTCAGTACACAACTAAAGCTTCTTTAAATTTTTAATCTACGGAATTTCAAAAATACCAGAAAGATTTTCATAATGCAAGCCACGGCGGAAGAAAAATTTTGCCAAAATAATTTTCACAGGAAAAATCGTAGGATATTTGCGCAAGGTCGACTCCCTGTCTTTAGGCAAACCTACTCAGAATTTGGCAGCTATTAAGGTACTTAGGTGGGCGGTAGTGTAATACGGTGTAAATAGAATTGGTGTACAGTATTACAATGTTTGGCTATTTCATGAAAAGTTTTGAGGAAAACCTTCCTTTTACATCTTGAACTAATTAGGGTGTAAAAGAGGGCTTATCTTCTGACGAGAATAAACAAAATACTGAATGCAATTTGCAACAACATCTTAGACGGATTATAAGGAATTTTGAGTTGAATTTTAATTTGAAGTCAAATATTTTGTATTTGTTTTACAGCATATACAAAAATGTTTTCTTCAGAATAGTATCATCACATCTATATTAAGTAGAAATAAGTGACCGGGGAGATTAAATATAACATAAACGAGCCGTCTAAAATAGGGGTTTTTTTTTCTAAAATAGGGGTAATTTTTTATGTACGTGGGACACTCAGAAAGTTTTGAGAAACTAAAAAACTAACTTCCATGGATAAAATATTTTTATTAAATCTTTTTAAAAAACTTTTCATGAACGAATTTCCGAAACATTTTTTCCAGTCCGCAGGAGACACCTCTTGCTAGAGGCTAGCGCGTCTTCCGGCGATGAAAACTCTATCTCTTTTTTGCTGATTTTTTATTTTAGGAAATAAAAAGAAGTCACACGGTGCAAAGCAGGACGTTAAGGAGGGTGCCCCAAGACTCTAACCGGTGTAGTATCCAGGAAGTCACTCGTTTTGAGCGCTGAGTGCGCGGGCGCGTTATCATGGTGAAGGAGTACCCTGCAGAGCCCGGTGTTCGGTCGCTTGTTACTCATTGCAAACAAAACTTCTAGCAGGCATTTTCCGGTATAACATTCGGCGTTGATGCTGCTTTGGTCTTGTAATGAAATTGAAATCAGATACTCCGTCAAAGTGAACAAACTAGTAATTCTCGATCGCTTAACTTTCGTAGACGTTGGTTCGTTTTGAAACAGCCAAACTGACGAGTAACACTTTGTGTCTGGATCGTATTGATAAATCCAGGATTCGTCATCTGTCACAATATCCTAAACACACCGAGACGAGGTTGGCTCAAATTTTTGAATCATGACACGGTACCACTCCACACGGGCCTGCTTCTGAGTTTCGGTGAGGTCGTTGCGGCATACTATCCTCCTCACGCAAAGTTGCTTATGTAAACGCTTCTCAGACTTGCAGATTTGCAGAGTATGCTGAATCTCTTTGTATGTAATTCATCTGTTTTCTTGAATATTTTTTTTTTACTTTTACAATTTTATGAAATATTAAAAGTAACATTATATTATACTGTACATAACACAACCTTTGCTAATATTTAAAAGGTCCAATATTTGTATCTCTCATCAACAATGATAATCACTTACTTCGATTATCAATTCACATTGCTATCAAGCAATAGGCATGCTATTCATTGCCGTTGAATCATAAATAGCTCACTGGCTTAATTACGATAATACACCAGCCTTTAATGAGTCCATTAATATGTCAACTCACAGGTGCAAATACCTACATGGAATAATACTCGTTACAGAGACAGAATCGCCTGTGGCAACTGTTGATTTCCAGCAGAGCAACGATTCAATAGTAAAAAAATAATAATACAAGTGGAGTTTGTTATTACGTCGCAGTCGCAGGCGAGGGTGTTATGGAGGCGAATGCTGCAATATTCTTCTTCTTAGTCAGTATCACTCTTGACAGAGTGGTGGTGGTCATCACTTCAGGTGTTGGTGGCAAACTTCACAACACGCCGCCACTCCTATCTGATGCCGCCTTACTTGTACATTTATGCAATGATGATGAGCCATTTACAGCCAATTTAATCTGGTCAGTCCATCTCATAGGCGATCTTCCTCGTGGCCTCGTACCCTCAACCTTTCCCTATATCCGGCCACCGTAGATGCGGGCTTGCGGATGGCGGGCAATTGGTAGCCCGCTGTCCGTCCGTCCGGTAACAGGCCGGTCCGAGCCCAAGCCGTTTACGGCACGCACTGTTCTCGCGCGCTCCAAGGAGTTGTCAGCAAACTGTAGGGGCCCTGTAGCGCCGAAGCCTACTGGGGCCAAGGGTTAGGTGAAAATTAACCCCAGGATTGAAGGCAATGAATGGAACAGGGTAGCCTTTTAGTCAGTAAGAGTCTGACACTATCCCCCACCCCACCCAAGGGCGGGATTTGTCATTTGATGATTTTACCTGCCATAAAAAAACCCTCAACTTTTCCCTTGATCACAAGTAGCTCAATAGCCACCCCCCCTCGACGGCATACGTGACCAAATGTGCAGTATTATCTATATAGCTGCAGTAATATCTACATACTCGTATATAAAAGCGAATTATCACTCACAGATTAATAAAAAAAACTGAGAAATCATACAAATTTAAATTTTGGCAAATAGGTTTCTTATAGAGTGTAGACATCCGCTAAGAACAGATTTGAGAGATTATTTATTTATTATTTATTTATTTACCTACCATAAAAAAACCCCTAACGGGGTAAAACAGGAGTTGGAATGGAGAAGCCGGCTTTCACGCGTTCGAAGCCGCTGGCAGAAGCTAGAATTTTATATTATTATTAGTGTGATTGAAGTCAGAGCGTATTAACACGAACAATACAAATAAAAAACGTTTTTAAATCCTGAAATAGATGCTTTTTCAGCGGTTTTAAATCTCAACTGTCAAATTATATTATTGAAGCTCCTCACTAACAATGTTACCATCCCGTTATTTGAGAATAAAATTATGATATCTGACCAAAAAATGTAAAACTAAATAAATTTAAACTGCTTTGTACCGGGGACTTTAGAATAAGTTTATTAGATTATCTTGTAATCTCAATTTAAACCTAAAGCTAAATGAAGGCTCACCTATAAAATGTTATGAGAAAATATTAGTTCAGACTTCTGACGCAAGCGCGGGCTATTGATAACTGCAAAAGCAGTACGATGAATTTTTGATTTATGGCCGGCCGCAACCTAGATTAATCTACGACTGTGTTAACACGGCTTTATATTTATTTGCTAACAGTTTTATTCATTGATTGTAACGCTTGCCAATCATAATAATGTTTTGTTACAAATATGATCGGTACATGAATATCTTTTTTTTTCGGTTGATAAAAATCATCCAATGACAACTCCCGTCTCCGCGGAGCGGGGGATAGTGTCAGACTTTTACTTATTAAAACTAAAAAACCCACCCTGTTCTTCATTGCTTTTGTACTTACCAGAACCCTGATGTACTCTTTCACATTTACCCAAGGGCATATAAAAATCTGCAGAAGTTACTTTAAATAACTTTTAAAATACCTTCGACTATTTGAATACTCACCGAAAATAATACCGGATTTTGCAACCGTCAATATAATATCCGAAGAGAGGAAAAAAATGTGGAAATCTCGTCTAGATTAATTCATTTCAATCAGTATCCAAAAAGCTTTCACCTCGCAAACTAAATTTTAACTGGAAAATAACGTTCCTACACGGTAACGGTTATGAGAACTGGCAGGAAATTGAAATGGGCGTACCAGTGAATATTGGCGGGCGGGTTTCACCGGCTTCCAATAATTCGCAGGATGTTGTCTGAAAGATGGCAGACTGTTTTATAAGCTCGATTGAGATGAGCGAGGATAAAAGGGAAAATGCATGAGGAATTGCAGCTGAGATGGAGAATGTAAGCGAGGAATGTGTGAAGCGGAGCTGAGTGCGGTGTTTTGGTTAGCATTGTGACATATAATTTGATGTGGGCTCAAAACTAGATAGTACTGTAATATCGAAAAAGATCGCAAGAGTTAGTTAACGGACTGACTTGATAAATATGTTTAGAAGGATTTTGCATTTATATTATATTTGCTAATTGTCTGGCATTCATGCTGAACTGGACCTATTTTGGTGCAGCTGTGGCGCATACAACTGTATATTTTTTGCTTCTTTGTTTTTTATTTTATGTCTATTTCGTGTTGTCTTTATATTATTATTGTGTTATTCCCTGTGTTGTAACAAATAAATTCTTTTTCTTCTTTCTTTCTTTCATTTCTAGAATAACTTTGAAAATTGATAGGAAAAAAGTAGTGAATTGTTTTGGCAGTTTTATAGTGACCTTTGAATTGAAATGAGGTAATTTATTATATAAGTGTTTCAACGCTTTGACAACTCAAAGCGTAGAAATACGCACATAAGTTGAGCTACGACAGTAATAACTTAATGTGATTCCCTAGATTTAATCTGCATTATATAAAAGGAGAAACTGACTGACTCACAGTCATATCAACGCACAGCCAAAACTACTGAGTCTAAAAGCATGAAAATTTACACAAGGCTTCTTTATAACAACTCATTCTTGCAAACGTAATCGCTGGCAAAGTGGTAGTCCCAATATAGAGATACTTACGGTTCTTAATATAAGAAAATGATAAATATGTTATAAATTTTAGAAAAACGTTACATTGGACCAACTGCGAATTGGACCAACTGCGAATTGGACCAACTGTGAATTGGACAAACTGCGAATTGGACCAACGGCGAATTAGACCAACTGCGAATTGGACCAACTGCGAATTGGGTCAACTGCGAATTGGGTCAACTGCGAATTGGGTCAACTGCGAATTGGGCCAACTGTAAATTGGACCAACTGCGAATTGGACCAACTGTGAATTAGACAAATCGCGAATAGGTGAATTGGACCAAACGCGAATTGGACCAATCGCACCTAAAGAGTTGTGAAGAACCAGAAGATAAGTGACACATAATGCGACACAGTTGCTGTAATAGTTTAGCGATCGACTGATGCACTACGTGTCACATTTGTCTGCCTACAGATGGTTGTAAACAGCTAATATGCCAGTTTGTAAACATACCCACGATAGAAAGTAATTTCTGCTATAAGGCAACGTTTTTTTAAACATAAAAAAATCAATTGAATGATTTGAAAAAAAAAGGAGTTACTGATAGAAAAAAAAACGTGTTGCATTGACCCCAAATATCACAAAAAATTGGGAGTGATTTTTACCCCACCCTCTCCGGGCCAGGAAGATAGATAGATAGAAAGATGTATTCTTTATTGTACACCAAAAATAAAATTACTTAAAGAACTTAAAATTAATAGACTGTCACAATGGGCGGTCTTATCGATAAAAGCGATCTCTTACAGACAACCTTTGGATGGATTACACAGAAAAGGAGAAAAAGATACTCATGTAGTTTATGGTTTATGGTAGAAGGTGATGATGGTATTCTTTCTACAAAAGTCCAGAAACTGTTCCAAATAATTACCCTTACGTTTGAACCAAAAATCAATCATGCTCCTAAAAGCGCCGTCTGGCGGTACAAAGCACCATTATACAGCAAAGTATACACGTAACAATATTCCGAGGCAAACCCTAAGAGGCTATTTGTTATAATAGATTCTTTTGCGGAGAAAATGCATGCTCTAAAATTTAGAGGAGAACGTATTACATCTATGGATTTTGTTTTTCATTCATGTTAGACTTTAGTAGCTAGTAATTTTATGTGAAATGTTTTAGGTGTTTGTAATATGGCTTTTATTTAAACAAAAATCCAGCTCTTCCGATCCTTCATTTTGGAAAACATATACCGGGTGGCGCTGTTTATACGAAACTAAATTAAACTGCGTATACTTCATGATATTCTCGGTTTGCATACCAAAAATTATTCGAATATATCCAGTAGTTTAGTCACAGGACATTTATTTTTCATTTTCAAAATTTTTTTACATGAAGTATTATTATGATTCTACATGATGGTCAAGAAAAAAAAAATTGATAACTTCTTTGGCAGAAAAAAATCATATTTGATACCAAAAACGTAAAACTTAAGCTTAAAACCTTAAAAACATTATGCATTAGCATTATCAGCCTTTTAATGTTCCTACAGTTGGGCCTCCTCCCTAGGAGAGGGCCTTAAAAGAGTTAATGATTTATTAAATTACCTATGTACGTAAGTTAAAGTGACAGTTGACATGTCAAGGTTACATTTTTATTTGAAAATTATTGCATTGTAATTACGTTTTATTTTTGAATTATCATGCCTCGTTACAAATACGGCTTCGGAGTATTCCGACATGATTTTAATTTATAGAGAGCGCCGCAGAAATGCTGTTTTAATTACACGGACATACCAAAATACAAAGGTATGGGAACACCCGAGTTTGTCCGAACAATGGGCGCGTTATTGTTCAAGCTGTCCAGTGGATGCGGAAAAATCGACCCTTAATCCCGAAATTGGGTAGTGCTCCTATACCTACTTGTAAGAGTGACACTAGACGATAGAATTTTAAATTACTTTGAACGTACATCTAAAATAGTGATTAAGGTTAACAATTTTACTTTAGTCGCCATGAAATCAATATCGATTGCTGTTTTTACCCGACTGCGCCAGAAGGAGGGTTATCTAGTTACGTCACAAATAAAATACGCATAGAATTGACTCGGAAAGTGAACTGTTTACTTAGGTAAGTTTGTATGGAATCCTCAGTGGGCAAAAGCGACTCGCACTTGCCTAGTTTTGTCTTTTAAGATACAGATCCCTAATACGACATTTACTAAATAATTTTAAAGTCTTGTTAGAAAAACTAAATTTGATTACCCTTACATTTCTAGAAGGGAATAAAGTAAACAGCTACTCAATTTCTCATACCGTAATTATAAAAGACATTTATATTAAGGAAAAACCTTTTCACTGTTCATTTCTACCTGTAAACTGTCATGGAGTAATTAAGCGTCTTTACACAAAAATGGCCTTTTCAATAATTAACAAATTCTTTCCGGAACGTCAATTAGCGATGGCTTGATCAAAAACAACGCGAAAAGAATATAAATTAGGACAATAGGAGACGGGATAATTATTATGATCTCGAAATTAAAAACATTCAAAGACGAAACAGTTTTTTTTTGTCTTCGAAAATATAAAGAATAGAAATTAGATTATTATGAAATTAATTGAAATATAGAAAGATATTTGACCTTGGAAACATTGTGATGTATAAATAATTTAAGTAGCTGTACTAATACCTATTATTAAAAATTTATATACAATACATAAAAAAAATACCACTCACTGAGATCACGAAATCTCAGAAATTATAACACCTATAAACTTAAAATTTGGCAGGTAGGTTCCTTATGTGTGTAGATATCCGTAAGAATGGATTTTACGAAACTCCATCCTTAAGGGGGTGCCCAACAGGGCCGAAGCCTACTGGGGTCAAAGGGTATGTGAAAATAGCACCCGGAGCCCTGAGACCAAGGCAAAGAATGGAACAGGGTAGGTTTTTAGTCAGTAAGAGTCTGACACTATTTCCCGCCCCACATAAGGGCAGGATTTGTCATTGGATGATTTTACCTAACATAAAAAAACCCTTAAGGGGGTAAAACGGGGGTTAAAAGTTTTCAAGCGGACGAAGCCGCAGGCAGAAGTTATTAGTATAAGCTTTTTGTAATATTAAACTATTTATTTTTACTAAATGTATCATCATGTCAGCCAACAAACGTCCACTATTTCTTTGGCTAATCTTCAAAATGGCTGGACTGATTTTTTCGTGACTTTCACTAGTAGATAGCCGATGTTATATTGAGTAAAAAGGATCCTTTTTCTTTATTTTTTGTTGTTAAATTGTGACTAAATGACACTGTGCTCTTTCATGAGTCTGACGCAGACAAAATTATTAAATATAACATAGTTTATTTAACTGTATTATTACCATCAATGCAAATAAAAATATCATGATTTAACTATGGTAATATTAGTCTGATTCGGTTGAAGTACAATCAAGATTTTGATAAGAATTTTAACGAATGAATGGTGATGGAAATAAAAAGCAACTAGCACTTTTCCTGTGACTTCATTCTAGATAATGTTTACATGAAAATTTACACACACACATTGGCAGAATAGTCGACATCGGCTTAATAAAGAATAGAATAGACCTCACAACCTTCATCTATTTTCCATCTAGGATATTCGTGATTTAAAGGTTTGTGAAATAATTAAAAGAAGATCAGCGGTATCTGTTTGCGGTATTATTTCCTATTTTTGAAGATGTACGAGGAGGAAGGCTTGCTCAAATATAATATTCCTGATTATTCGCCGTCATATAGATGATTTAAATTCAGCTTAAGAGCCAAAATAGAATTCATGAAAGCACAAAATACAAAGCTATCGCTAAAATTGAAACCAAATCTTTCAGTTTCAATGTAAAGCTCAATTTTGGTGAACCAAATTAAATCTTTCTAGACAGAGTACCAGGAGTCAAGATGACGAAAGGAGATAATATTCTTTTATACACTGGGCCGCAAAAAATCCAGGTTTCAAGTAAAAAATGTGCTAAGTTCATATTTATAAGATGGATTAAAATATACATAATAGAAGTTATTTTGTCGTTAACTTGTAGGGTATAAGGAGATTACGTTAAAAAATATCCCTAAAAAATATTCATATCTACGTCATAAAAAAAATATATTTATATATTTTTTTGGTTGTTAATGAAACCTCTTTTGACATTTATAATAATTATTACTAATCTACTTATTACATAATTATAATTTGTACCAGCCGTTTATGTGTCTATGATCCTAGGAAATATCGCAGCTTTTCTATGTGATTGTGTCTTGTTATTTTTGTGGCCCAGTAAAACTTTTTTCGTGAGACAAAAAACGTTTTGACGTAGTTTTTCTAAGTGACCCGTTATTTTGCGGCCCAGTGTAACTTTCTTCGCTAGACAAAAAATGTTGTGACGTGCTATCAAATATTACTAATCGGGTAATTGCTTTCAGGATGTTTGAAGGAAAACTTGGAGAATAACTGACGATAGAGCTGAAACTGTTTCTTGTTTACCGTTTTGAGATAATTTCTTGAGCGTTTTATCATTTAATTTAATTAAAATCTTCAGTTTAAATATCAAAAGTATAACGAGAACATTGTTTTGATCAAAGGCAAAATTGATTTATTTGAGTCAATAATAGTCGTAGAAATTAATCTAAAAAGTTTCGTCGGTGAGTGTATGACTTTAAAACTTAATTATTTGATAAGGCTTCGGTTTGTTTTCGAAATGAATTTGAATGATTTTCAAAAGACTGAAATAGCTCAAGCTTGAAATCGAATAAATTTTTCATGATATATAAATAATAAATTGAACGCAAATGATCGAAAGTTTTTTGAACATAATGTAAATTATGATAATTACTCTCTGCCGCTCTCTTCTTGACCACTCTTTCATTATTGACATAATATGGGTATAAATTAGTATGTTTAATATTTATTATATCAGACTTATGTATAATATTTATACACCGTTAAATTTTGATCGTTTTTATCTCGTGGAGGGTCGATCCGGTACATGAAACACTATCGATTTGTAAAAGATAAAATTAAATAATAAAGTACTATAGCGACCAAATAGGCAAAGTGCAAATTGGCACGTTGTAATATCTTTGAAAGTTTAAGTTAAAAAGAAGTTAAAACAAAAAAAGAAAAGAAGTTAAAATAGAGTTTTTCGTATTAGATTGTCAATGATGAAAAAATAGGAAATATATAAAAGTATTTTTATAAGATATATAAATAATAGTTTCGATTCACAATATAAAAGTATAATAAGCATTGAAGCTATTTGATTTACGCCTTCACCCACCACAGTACTTTTATCTAAAACTGGAATTAACATACGCATGTACGAAATTAATTTCTTTAAGTAAACAAATCAAGGACCTTGTAGGTCGTTGTGTTCTAACAACCTACAGGTCATTGAACTCGCCCAGCTGACGTGTATTTTAATTAGGTTTATAAAATTTGTAGACTTGTTTTGTAGGTTTATATTGTGCATCCTCAAATATGTTTTTTCTCTGTAACTCAAAGGTATGCTGCGAGAAAACTCATTGCGGAGTTTAGCTCGCCTTTGTCTGTAGGTATCACCATGTACTATTATGTTTTTGTGTACACTAAAGAATTACCTAAGAATGATTTATAAGAGCATCCATGGATTGTGTTACCTAATCTTCTTTAAAGAAATAAAAGAAGATTAGACTCTTTGACTATACCTACAAAAAACTGTAAAAAATATTTTATTGAGTTCGAGATCTTATAAAATATTTTTCGAACATAAGTGTGCGAGCTACTTTAAGACTAATAAAGAAGTTACCGTAGTGCCTACAGATTCCAAATTCAGAGTACATTTGCCAAATTCAATGATGTCTCGCTTTCTAGCTAAAAATTTATCAGAATTATTTATATCACGCATATCGCGCCTCTTCCACGACCGCCTTTGATTAACAAAGACGAAACGTAAGGAAAAAAAAAAAGAACGAAATCCTCAAATATGAACATGAGACTGCGTTGCTTAATTTTTTGAATAAATAATAAGAACACTTTGAGTGGAAAGTGTAATGCTTTGAAATATTCAAGAATACTGTGAACGGCCGCTGTGCGGACTTGGCGACAGAGCGACTATGAATACAGTTAAAGTTGAAAGGATACTTTGAAAATATTGCGGTAGTGAAACTTTGAGGAAGTTCGTTGTGCTGACTATCTTTGAGGTTGTTTCACAATTTATGGGGCGTGAATAAAGTGTTTGAGTATTTCTCAAAATACATGTACATCTTTGAAAAAAAAAGTGTGCTTTGAAACAGTTCAAAAGTTTTATATTTATAAATCATCACACAAAAAAAACACACACTCAATTTTGTAGGATGAATATTAATCTTTAAGATAACGAAGAATTATAGCTATAATCATACTTATTATCAAATATTTCGATATTTTAAAAATAGCTTTTTTTACCTTTCATACAAAAACCTGTTTGCCACTCTACCTTTTTCATGTGTTTTTGTTTCATAAAATGCGATACGTAACTAAATTATTGTAAATTTCTTTGTATCATCGTTCTACAGTAATCGCAGTTTCTGTATCAAATTGATTTTCTATGGGGTGTCATAGTGAATTGGCAATTTAAAGCAAAAAAACAAAATGAGTCGCTCTCATTTACTATTTAGTTATTACTCTTTAGTTACGATTTATTTCTACTTTCCCATGATTTCTGAACGATTCCGTAATTTTTTTACACGGACAACACTAGCTTCACTCTGATTGGCTATTGGTTTGACGTCTCCGCCATTACATCTATCGTGAAAATCAGTGAGAACGTGTGTGTTTTGTGGGGTTACTTTTTCGAGACAGGAAGTAAAATCAGCGATTTTTCATAGAACGGTAAGTCTTCATTTACCCATTTTTTGTAATACGTGTTGTACGAATATTTAATAAGCTTTTATATTTGCTGTAACAGCTTTTATCAATAAATATATTTTTTCTGACCTCAATTTGTCTAATATTTCGTAACGTTTTTTACGAATTTCGTTACGTAACGAAAAAGTACAACATAAAGCTGAGTGTATACTGTTATAACCTGACTAAGCATAGTAATATTCACTACTTAATTTATGAAAAAAAAATATATAGAGCGTCAATAACTAAAGGATTGGATATTATCTGCTATATAGAAGTGCCACCAGCAAAAAATAATGAAATAATTTAAATTACGTTTTTATGTGATTTAACAACTTTTTACCCCTGATATTACTTACATGAAGTTCTATTGAGAACTTCCTCCTTTTCGTCGGTTAAAAAACCTCGCGGCTTTGTTTCAATTCGCTTGAGAATAGAATTATACCGATTGTTACAAATACTTAACTCTTGCTAATGACACTTCTGTAGAGATGCCCACTATACTTGTTGGTTTGACTTATCAAATTGGTTATTACTTACAACTGCTTATATACAACTGCATTACTTCTTTTGTTTTTTAAGGAATGCCGCCAAAAACCAATGCCGAAAGGCAAAAAGCTTACAGAGAACGACTCAAAAAGGATAAACCAAATAAATATGAGGAAATCCGTGTCAAACATTTGGAAAAAGTTAAAGAAAATATCAAAAAGAAAAAAGAAATTCTTACAGAAGAAGAAAAACAAGAGCTACGAGCAAAGTGGAGACAAGCCAATGCTATAAGAGCTGAAAGAAAAAAAAAGGCCTACTCTACGACAAAACAAAACAACACATTGGAAGTAAGAAAAAATGCTAAAAATAATACAAATATCCTAAAGGAGAGACTACAAAAGCTTACTGAAGAAAATACTCAATTAAAACGACGAAATAAAAATTTAAGACAGGCCTGCAATCGGATGAAAAAGCGAGTGGAAATTCTGAAAAAACGACTACCCCAACAAATTTTTTTATGTTTAAAATAACGTCAGGTTTTCATTTTTAAAAGATTGGGAAAAAAAAATAATTTGATTAAAATAGTATGAATGATTACTCCCTTATTTTATTTCTAACCCCTTAAGTATTTGGGTACATACTTACAAATATTTCGTATTGAATAAATGAAGAGCATTCACAATATTTCGCCAATGTGTAACCAGCCTTATGGTTACTATTTAGTTACATCTAAGGACTATTTCGTAACAATATTTCGTTACTACCATTTCGTTACGTACATTTATTTTGAGAAATACTCGTTTCATTACTGCGTTAAAACTATAATACTTAGATATATACTTTTGATTCGGGTGCTGTCAGTTGAGACTGACAATTGTCTGTTTAATTTATATATTTACAATCTCTTTTTTTGTACTTTTTTATATTTTTTTCGCTTAATTTGATTGATATGATTTGTACGCTTTGAAATGTGCAATCAGCATAATTTTCGAAACGACTTCAATTGTAATTTAAATTATAGTTTTTTATTTCTGAACATTTTGTTTGAACCAAACCCCTTAGAGATTGAAAACCCAATATATATACGGCTATCATCAACACAAAAACTCAATCTATCAAAGTTACAGCTGAAAGCAATAAAATGTATCGCTCTCGGTATCCCGGTTCGAACACGGTTCTGTCGCAATGCGTGTCCGGTGTCCCGCGAGACAGTTTTAACGTATAGTCCCGAGGTACACAAGTAGTGGGTAGTGTAGCTACCCCCATTTTGATAGAGCCAATCTAACGTGTTTTTGGTGACGTTAAAAAAATATGGTGTGTTTAAGTTTGTTTGTAGGACATAGGGAAAACTACGAGTAGATTAAGTGATAAAAGTTGATGAATGACGCATAGAAATATGGTGACAGAATTTAATAATGCAATAGAATTTAATATTTTACCCAAATGACGCGTGTCAGAAAAACAGTCCGATTAGAATGTATTCGTATTAATTCATGGATTTTTATTGAGTTACGTATCCGCGTTCTTTTCCCTCTGAAACAACCATTGTAAAATCGCTTTAAAGGTTTGAGCATTGACGCCTAATTGCTAGCTTGCATCGAAATCACACCATTTAATTCCGTCCTATCTGTTCTATCATTGAATTACCAGATTTACATGCGCCGCTGATATATGGTGGTCATCCATACGCACAAAACGTTATGGGAACAAATTCATTGTACATACAGCTAATGTTTTTTTTTTTATGGTAGGTAAAATCATCCAATGACAAGTCCCGCCCTTGGGTGGAGCGGGAAGTAGTGTCAGACTCTTACTGACTAAAAACCTACCCCGTTCCATCGTTGCCTATCATGCCGGGGCTGAGCCTTCCTCTCAAGGTAGAATACCCTGCTAGAATCTAACCTAGATTTTAGTAAATAAGTCATGAGTGAATAGGTTATTTTTTATATTTTTTATTTGATAACTAGTGCTTGACTGCGATCCCACCTGATGGTAAGCAGTGATGCAATTTCTAGGTAATCGTTTAAACCATTGTCAGGTTGACGATAAACGTGTCGGGATGGGCATTCTTATCACATTGAGCCAAAATTTGAATATCCACGTATTCCAATGTTGGCTGCGCAGCGCACAATTAAAATGTTTATTAAATAAATAAAAAACTAACGTGGAGTAGTGCTAGCAATCCAAAAATGATACCGTGCAATGACGTAGCTTGATGAAATTGATATAAGTCCCAGTAGTTTATACACGTTCTTTTTGCTGTCGTGATTAAACGTTGTGTCAATTAAGCATTTATCAAATATATGTCATATAGTTGCAGTTAAAGTAAAAACTTATTTTTTAACGTTATTTAATAAACCAATAGACTCCAGATTTAAAAGTAAGTGTGATAGAAGAAAAAAAGAAGCATACGTATGAATAAAAATAAAATAAAATAAATCATGATCCGCTGACGGCGAAGACACATTTCTTAACAAAAACTAACGCAGACAGACGTGATGAGACAATACGATAAGGTTTTTGCATAGATTTATTTTTATTATTTTAAAACTATACTTATTTTAATAAACTGCATATTGTTTTTAATTGCATTAATTAATACATAATCAGATATTTTCTGTTGTGTTATAAAAATAACATTTTATATAGGGTACATTAGAAAATTAAATAATAATGATTTATTAATAATATTAAACCTAACTAAGTATTAAATAAATAAAACAAAATACACTTTGGCGTTAAAATATTCCTCCATATCGCTGTCATCCACAAATATGCAGCTCTGCCACATTGAATGGTAATGCCAATTCTTCGGAGAAAGAATCAGCCATATTTATTCTTATGACTCCTTTTTAAAATTTAAAACGTAATCAACTTTTTATTTCAACCTTTTTAATATACTAACGGCCATTAAATGGTGTAAAATGCATATAAAATTTATAATAATGTAGGGAGAAGTAGAGGGGTTTACAACGATTATTTCTTAAGATACTTAAGCGTCATTTTAAAGCGGACCCTAGTGGGCAATAGCTGTTCGTAGTAATTGATTCGTGGAAGGAAATATTAAAAAAGTATCTTCTTTAGATTATGTTTTTCTTGGAACTAGGTCCAGGGTAGTAAAAGGTGCAAAGTTAGAGCGATTGAGTGTGCTGCATTGCGTCGCAGGTTTGATTACACGGAATACGTTTTTGTATAACCTACATATAATTGTTCCAGGTCAGAGTATCATGCGTCATCATCATCATCATCATCATTTCAGCCCAAAGACATCCACTGTTGGACAAAGGCCTCCCCAAATGTCACCACTATGAACGGTCAACTGCCACTTAAGTTTGGCGACTCTTCGTGCTATGTCGGCAACCTTAGTTCTCCTGCGGATATCTTCATTTCTGATTCGATCACGCAAGGAAACTTCGAGCATAGCCCTCTCTATTGCCCTTTGGGTGACTTTAAGTCTTCTGATGAGGCCCATGGTAAGCGACCACTTTTCAGAGCCATATGTCATCATTGGCAACACGCACTGGACTTTCGTCTTGTAACACTGTGGTATTTTGGATGAGAAGATACCGCGCAGATTTTCGATCGCTGCCCAGCCGAGTACGATTCGACGATTGACCTCTTTCTCAAATGGAGTGTAGTGAGTGAGTGCAGTATCTTGCGTATATGAGTTTGAATGTTTGTAAACACACATCAATAGATAATTTGTAAAATACAGAATTAAATTTTTAATATTGTTATTTGATTTGTTGTTATTTTTTTTCTTCTATTGACATTGTAATTAACTTTTTTATTACTTTTTATTTATTGACATTCTCAATAAATTTTATTTTCTATTGACATTGGCAGTAAATTTTATTTTTATGTATTGACGTGGTTAGTAAATTTTATGTTTAATTATTGACATTCTTAATGGTAACCAAATTTAATCTGTTTGTTTGTTTTATTTATTATTATTTATTTTTTAATGTAACTTTTTTTTGACATCATTGTTACTTTTTTTCTTTACTATTATTTTTATTTGAAAGAAATATAATATTGTCATTAGTTTCTGCTACTTGTGTTCCTAGTTTGTAAGCTTTTATATTCACATACAATGTAAATTGTTTTTGAAATAAATCAATCAACTCACGATACAGAAATAATTTAAACATCCTAGTATGGGGCAACATATTGATTAAAAACAATTCAAAACCAAAGTAGTTCACGAATTAATGTTACAAAAAAAGTATGAATTATTTATATCCAAATAGTCAAACCGTAATCCTGGCGGTAAGTCCCCTCTTTGAAGAGTAACTGGAGCTACCGTAGGCGTGGGCTTTTCTGACGATGAGCAATGAGCTCTCGGTCCGTCCGATAAGTGTTTGGATCGAGCCTCCGACGACGGTGCGTAATGTTCCAAGAGCAATTCAAAGAGATTTCAGCTACCTGTAGTGGCCCAGCGGGGCCAAAACCTACTGGAGCCATAGGTTGACTACGGTAAGGAAAATCCGTGGTCCTGGATCGCAAGGTAAAAGGATAAATATAGGTGTAAAAGCCTGATACGCCCTGTTGCTCCGCCCTAGAGCTGGAAAAATCATTAGATGATTTCAGAAACCAGTACTACAAAATTTTTAGGATTAGAACTAGATAGAGAGAGATATGACTTGGAAAACTCACACTAACAATGTATGTAAACGTCTGAGTCGACAATCATACGCTCTACGCAATCTCGCTAAAGAGGTAAATCTTAAAGCCTTGGTTACGGCGTATCATGCGTATGTTACAGCTACGTTACGCTACGGTATCATATACTGGGGTAATTCCACAAATATGGACACGGTATTTAGGGCTCAAAAAAGGTGTGTTAGGTCAATATGCGGCATTCAAAGTACGGACAGTTGTAAGTCTTATTTTGCGAATCTTCGTATATTAACACTACCTTGCCTGTACATATATGAGGTTGCTATATTTGTTAAAAATAATCTCCATTTGTTTGGAACTCTTAACAGCGCGCGATACAGACATAAAATAAGCGGTAGACCACATAAAAAAGCCATATTTCATAAAAGTTTATTAGGAATGGCACCAAGGATATACAACAAACTGCCTAAATCTTTGCTAGAATGCAACGATTTTAACTTATTTAAAAAACAATTGCACAATTTGCTTATAAGTAAGACGTACTATACCGTTAATGAGTACCTGTCAGACAGGAATTTATGTGTATAATGATAATGGTTGCTTCTTTCTAAGTCCGATTTACTTTACTTAATTTAATTATTTGTATTTATTTTAAATTTGTTATTATTTTGCGTTGACATTATCATTTGACTATATTAATTATTTTTTATTTTTATTGTATTTCTGTGTTGACATTATCATTAGTATTAATCTTTGACATATATTATGTAACTTAATCACAAAATGTTTTTTGACTTTACCACAAATTTGCATGCCTAATTTGGTAAAACACAATTAACCGAGCATTTACATGACATCCACAAATGTATAATTTATTGTATTGTGTTCTGCAATAAAGATTTGACTTTGACTTTGACTTTGACTTTGACCATCTTAAAAAAATCCACATTAAAAAAAAGTAATAAATTTTAGTGTGCACATAGTTTTGTGCACTCGATATTAAAACTGAAGCCAAAAACAATGGAGAACATTAAAAATTATGACTGGTCCTAAAAAATCCACATTTCATCAGTAAATTTGACTACACATAAACAAGTAACGCCACACTAAAACATACTCCACATTAATATTCGTAAAAAATATAATAACTCGGAATGGTACATCAAACACAGTTATGAAGATTTTAATGGTTTAATCACAGAGCCGGTTTTCCATCTATGTACATTTTGTTAATAATTATGATAGATTTGATCATTTTCACCGTCTGTCTGTTTTTGAGTTGTACATGAGTTCAGTTTTAGTGCACAGTGTTGACTCTGCAGGCCTAGACAGGTTAGTTACGACCCTTTCGTTTCGATACTCTTGCGTCGAACGCCTTGAGTTGGCAACGCCTCCAATTTCTTTCATCTGACGTCATCTCAACGCTTATTTACATGGTCGGAGCAAAGGAATCGGAGGTATAGCCGACTCGAGGCGTTCGACGCATGAGAATCGAAACAAAACGGTCGTAATTTGGCTAGGGGGACTGCAGGCAAGCGTGTTAGTTTTAACCACTAGCTCATCTAAGCAATGATGTGGTCGATAATAAAATATGTTTGCCTATTTTTAAGGTGGGAAATTATTTAATAACTTCTCTTACTCTAGGGTGGAGCGGGAGGGCTTGCCAGACTTTTACTGACTAAAATCCGCTCTTGTATAACATTTTTGCCTTCCGATCCAGAACCCCAGCGTTCTCTTTCGGAAGTCAACTTATGACCCCAGTAAACTTAGGCCCTGCTGGGCCTCTACGATTTTGTTGGCATCTCTTTAAGAGGCGCAAGGAACACTACGCGCCATCAATGACTCGGGCTCGATCCGGACAGGGGCGTGAGGATGTCAGTTCTTTCACTCGTACAGATGCTTCCTTCACTAGCATTACTGCTACGTAAAGGAAGACCGTGTCCTCCGGGCGGTTCTCACAATGGTGACACCCGGGCGTTTCTTCCACACGAAACAGGTGCTAAAACCTCTCGAATAAAGTCACTGAGCTTTATTCCAGCCTCGCTGGCTGGAACAAAGCCCTGTGAATTAACGGCCGCCATACGCACAATGGTCCATCGTGGACTAGGTGCGAAAACCAAATTCAAATAGATAGATAGTCAGCAAATATTTGACACTTTTTTTTTGCTCTATCCAGCAGGCGAAGTGTATTGATGATTTTTTCCCACAAAAAAAGAGTCGACTGCCGTAGGCTGATGATGATAATGACTCAATGTAACGTTTTCAATGAACGACGATCAGATCCATAACATTTTATTTCTTTCTGACAAAATCTGGTCCAACTGCAAACCGCAGTCGAAATATTCGCAATTTCCCCATTTTATATCACTAGAACGTAATCATCAAACCAGTTACGAACGCGTTTTAATAAGTAATACCGGGTACCAAGTTTTTAGTATTGTGAGAATAAAATTTTGTTTAACGAGGTCTCTGGGCTCCGAGGAAAATGGGCCATTTGATCCACGAATAATGGGTCCACAGCAACAGACGTTACATCAATGTGGTATAAAGATGCTGCTGGTGAGGAATTAAAAAATGGATATGGTATTCTATACAGAATTATGATAAGCTGGTTTGTGATAATAACTTCACTTACGAAAAATCTTCGGCAGAAATTTATCAAAACAGTGAAAGATAGGTAGGTGACTCTCGCGGGTGGACCGCCAAAATCAGGCCCATCATCTGATTGCGGCTAACGCGATTTAGCTCGCACGACAGTGCTGGCTTTCATCTCGGTCCTTGTCTATCAGTGACTGGAGATTTGCGACTGTGATGACACTGATCATAGATGTGTGAGTTTCTAGTCCAGGTTTGCTGATTGCGATGTTAACGCGTAACATATCTTTACTTATAATATATCACTTGTTTTACAATGTAAATATGAATTGTGTTAAAGGCTTGTTTTATAATTTTACTAGCTTTTGCCAGCGGTTTTGCTCGGATGAAAGTAGAAAATTATCCCAAGAAAATACACTTCTGTAATAAAAGTATCCTTTCCAAGCCATGGTCTACCAAATTGCATGCAAATCCATTTAACCATTTGAGCGTGAAGAAAGAATTCAATTCATTTTATTTTATTTTATTTTATTTAGGCCTACATAATTATAACATAGATTATAAACTCGAGTTAGGCATTCTCACCTTGTAATATGCGGTAACGTGGTCAATAATGGAGCACGCTTGCTTAAAAGTAACCTTGACTTCAAATTCCTTAGATTTTAGAACATTAAATAAATTCGAGTAGGGAATAAAATTGACTTCCAAGCATTTTACAGGCTTTCACATTTGTAATATTATTAGTCTGTAGAAAGTACTGATCACACTCAAAGTTGTATGAAGTCAAATTGAAAGTTTCTTGGCAGGTCGGGATTCTGCCAATAAGGAATACGCGTACATTTTTTTTATTTGCTAAATTATAAACTTTTTTAGCTCTGGTGAACAAATATTCTTGTATTTTTTTTTAGCCCTTACTGTCCCATCGCTAGGAAAAGGCCTCAATCAAGTCCTTCCAAACTTTCTTCCCCCATGCCGTCTCAAACCAGTTCCCGCAGTAAGCGTCTAGATCATACCGCCACCTTTTTCTAGGCCGGTCTCTACGGTGCGGCGCTTACCTTCCGTATGAACCCACTGTGTGATTGGTAAGTAAATACAAATATTAAATATCTCCTATCTTTATCAACAATGATTTAATAATACTATATTTAAGAGAAGTCCGACATAGTTTTTGACGTCATAAGAACGGTAAAATAGAACCAACAAACAGATACACTTGTTTAAAATTGTTACATCTCGTTTTTTTCCCCACCAATTTCAATATTGTACACGCACAATTAGTATTCTATTTTTGTTTAATTTATTGATAAACTGGCCAGTTATTTTTTTAAATAAATTAATTTCCCTATTGGCATTAGCGACAGATCACTTTAGACTTATTCTCCTGAATACTTATTTATTTATTCTTCATGCAACCAAAGGTACAAAAACAAATAACAGTCGGTACAAATTGAGATGTGACTTGAACGGAAAATTCTAATAGTTAGAGAAGATTAATTGGTACTATCATAAATGAGGAATCCGCTTACAAAAGGGTCACATAATTTTTTTTTCGACATTATTCAAGATAAGATAAGATAAGATAAGTCTTTATTTGCCTTAAACATGGTATAATGGTGTTAGTCTTATTTAAATACAATGTCCACATGTTTAGCTACACAGAATATGTGTCAATTGCATGCAATTTTTTTAGGTCAAAACAACAGTAAGTATTATAATAATAATAAAATAATGAAACATTTATTTCGGACGAAGTCCATAATCTGTTAGTAACAATTATCTTAAAACTAATGTTAGTAGGAATTAACAACACAAAACACAACTACAGTACAGTATTATATAAGTATTTCAAATAAATAGATGGATATAATATTATAATTTTATGTCAAAGAAATCATTAATGTCATAGAAATTATGTCCATTCAGCATTCAGTCCATACAGCCTGTTTTTAAATAATTGCGTTATTTATACATTTTAATTCTTTCGGGATTTTGTTGTAAATGCGTACACACATCTCAAGGCAGCTTTTAGCATACTTAGCTGATTTAGGATTATCCTCTGTTACAAGTCTGTTTGGATCCCTTGGACGAGAGATTACTTCATAAGCTTTCTTGAACAATCCCTTATTACTATAAACAAAGTTACAGATTGCGTATATGTAAAGTGCAGGTAGTGGTAACAGACCTAGCTTTTAAAAAAATGACTGACAGGATTCGTCAGGACGAAGTCCGCAAATGGCCCTGATGCACTTCTTTTGTGCAACAAATGCTCTGTCTTTATCCGTACTGTTCCCCCATATAACAAGCCCGTAACTTAAAATTGATTCGATATATGCATGGTATGAAGTAATTGCCGTTTTTACGTTTGTTACATTCTTTACTTGTTTGAGGGCGTAAGTAAACTTATTAATCCAATTCATAAATCATTTAAATGTCCTTTCCAGTTTAAGTCTTGATCTATGAGCACACCCAAGAATTTTGTTTGTGTTACTTCTTTAAGTCTATCGACATTAAGTTTGAAATTGTATTTGGCATGTTTTGATTTATTAAATTGAATATAATTAGATTTATCTAAATTGATTTTTAATTTATTAGTTTGTAGCCATTGTAAAATTTTGTCAATAGTATTATTGATATCTAATTCATGATCAGAAATCGATTTTTTATCAGTTGACACGATAATTGAAATGTCATCTGCAAATAATATAAATTCATGATTAGACACAAGTGGTATGTCATTTACATATAATAAAAACAATATGGGACCTAGTACACTTCCTTGAGGGACAAAACAATATAATATTTTCCTAACCATGCAAGTTTTTTGTACGAAAAACACACTCGGTGTTCGAGCTAGTCAATTTGCAACATAAATTACACACATTAGCATCGCTTTGTCATATCACAAAATAATGAAAATAATGTGTCGTCCAGAGAGTTTTTACCGTCTATTTTAGTCTGAAAACGGGTAAAAAAGCATTACAAAGACCAGTTTAGGGTTGGCTGCATTAAAAATATACGTGTCGAAATTAAAATGTAGTTCGAGGCTGGGCCTTGGGAATGTTTTGTAAAGTGATTTGTGACGTTTTGTGAACGTGAGAGAGAGAACACCAATGTGTCCTTGTGGTGGCAACCGGCAGCAGTGACCAAGGTACAGGTTATGATCCGGAGTGAGAAAGAGTAGCAGGCTGTCGCCTCTTTTTGCGAAGCAGTAATGCTAGCAAAGGAAGCGGCCGCATGCGCGAGAAAACGGCCCTCACGCCTTAGCCGAAAGGATCCCGTTCCCGATTTCCAGCCACCGTAGGCGCGGGCTTGCGGACGGTGAGCAATGGGTACCGCCGTTCGACCGTCCGGTAACCGTCCGTGCTGAGCCTAAGGGTAAAGACATCGACCGTGTAGTATTTCACGCGTGCCTAAAGGAGATGTCAACAAACCGTAGGGGCTCAGCAAAGTCGAAGCCTATTGGAGCTATGGGTTGTACGAGTGAGATCCCCGGAGCCCTGGAACGAAGGCAAAGAAGTAACACCTAAAAATCTGTCACGACCACCCGCTCTACCCAAGAGCGGAAGATTGCATTGGATGACTTTCAACTTAAAAAAATATATAATAGATATCATAAACTATGTACTCGTATTTATATATATAAGCTAGAAACTCATAACTAAATAACTTAAAAAAGCGTCAAAATATCATTATTTTATTAATTTGTTTTTGTAACCGTAATTGTCCTGTACCTCTCCCGAATAAAAGATTTTCTATTTTATTCTATTCTTCTGTTGACTGAAATTGTGTCCAAAATACTGTCGGTACTTTTTATGACTGGCTTCTGCAAGTTCTTGGGTCACGCGGAGTTTCAAATAAGTGTAAAATATTGCTTTTTTTTTTCACACACGCATTTCATTTCAAACACAACAAGTAAAAAAATGTGTTGAATGTAATGTTTCAACGTTTGCATACCTTACAATCTAAAGTACCGTATCTAAACCAATATAATTTCACGTAACCAACCAAAGATGCTACTTTTAAAACTTTAGTGCAACAAAATACGTACCTTCCTATAAGCGAAACACATTTAAAAATTTCCTCTTTAACCCTCGCTGTTCGCAATGAGACTGTCTGTTAATGTCCTTATGATAGTCTATAAAAAACAGGTCTTAAGATGTTAGTTTAATGTTTCGAGATGGCCATTACAAGGTAGTGAATCGGAATGTGTGAAGATTTCCTACTTGCAAAGCGAGGAAATTTAGTATCGCGGAAGCAGTAAAATGCTCGTGGTAATTCAAAAGTTTTTAATGCTTTTGTTGTAATTTCCTTTTTTGAAGGTAGAAAATCTGGAAAATCATGAAAAAACTTTTTCCGTTCTGGCTGAAGCAAACGGGGTTTTATCGTCATTATCATACTAACTAAAACCGACAAGTGTTCTACCACTTGACCTTTGCGTTCCAAGGCAGCGGTGTCTCTTTCAACAAATTTCGCAACATAATAGTTTTTACTGGCATACTATAGCATAGCATCAGCCTTATAATGTTCCCATTGCAATGGGCCGTAATCCACCACGGGAGCCCAGTGCGGGTTGGTGGATGTCACAGTCATGTCTTCGAATTTTTGCTGTTCTGTTCTGTATGTGTGTGCTAGTTTTTACTGTTCATTGGTAAACGATATTGTTCTTGTTATGACAATCTTTTTTCCACTGTAGACATGTCATTTTAGCAAAAAGACTTCTGGATATAGGCTTTTCCCAAACTTTACCACATTGACTAGGTTTTGTGTTCCTTACTTCCAACTTCTGCAGCTAAAGGCTGCCATCAAGGTATACAAAGCCCGGTACGTAAGGTGGTAGGTGGATACCAAAGGAGGAGGCCGGTGGCATCAGGCAACGGCGCACACGCCGCCATCGCCGCCGATCCCGATTTCCGGCCACCGTAGGCGCGGGATTGCGGACGGCGGGCAATGGGTAGGTCGCTGTCCATCCTTCCGGTAACAGACCGGTCCGAGCTCAAGTCGTCTACGGCGCGCACTGTTCCCGCGCGTCTCAAGAAGGTATCAGCAAAGTGTAGGGGCCCAGCAGGGTCGAAGCCTACTGGGGCCAAGTGTTCGGTGAAATGAACCCCTGAAACCCCCCTGACCCTGAATTGCACTGAATGGAACAGGGTAGGTTTTTAGTCAGTAAGAGTCTGACACTATCTGCCGCCCCACCCAAGGGCGGGATTTGTCATTTGATGATTTTACCTACCATAAAAAAGTGGGTAGGTGAAAGGACTTCTATCGCTGCGTCTTCCGATTTATGGTCGCCATTTCAGAAGTATTTCGGCCTTTTTTTGTGAACTATTTTCCCTGCATACTGCTTATTCTTGGCAAAACCTAGGGCAATGTTGGTTCACTAATGGGTAAAGAAGGGCCTCAATAAATGCCAGATAAATGTTGATCACCTTGATTCGACTGCAGATTTATTTTTTTCCGATTCGATTAAGTATGTGAAATTCCAGAATAGCTATTTCTATTCGGCCTTCATCAGTAATACCTTAGCTACTAGCATAACATCAGCCTTATAATGTTCCCACTGCTTGTACTCAGTCAGGCCTCCTCTCTAGGAGCCCTCTCCTCTCTAGGAGTCATTCCCTAATGGGCCGTAATCTACCACGCGGGCCCATTGCGGGTTGGTGGATATAACATCTCTTCGAATTTTTGGTTCTAAGTCACGCCGGTTTCCTCTCGATATTTTTCTTCTCCGTTTTAAGAGCGGTGGTGATGACATAAATTTTACACAAAGTAATGCGCCTGGCTGGGTTTGAACCTGCGACCTACAAGTCAAAGTCGGGGCTGTGACCACTCGGTCATCACTGCTTTCACTCAGCCACCAGTGCTCTACTGATAGTTTTCCTTAGCTACAGATTATATAAAATTTAAAAACAACATATTACAAGGTTTTTTAAGAGTATTTTATACATCTTATATTGTAAAAATCTTTTGGACAACACCCTTATGCTTTTGTCCACGTAAAACACATTACAGACTCTGGAATCTAAAAAAAACTAAAACAAATACAGTTTCATTAAACACCGTCTTTGAAAATTTCAATTTCTTCTCACTTTCAAGAAACCTATTACCGTTAATTGATTCCTACTAAGAAGCAAGTAGCAAAGTTAGAAAATAAAATGCAAAAGTGCACATACATTTTTCCTTTCGTTCGAACAGTTTCAAAGAAATATGTTGGAACTAGTTCTGCGATATTGTAAAAGGAACTTCGCAGTTGATGTTTTCAGGTCGGGACGGTGCTTTGCGGCCTGACAGTCTGTTATCACCGTGGTGAGTGTAAGTTCTAAGGAATATACGCGTTTAGAATTTATTATTGTTCGAGTTCTTTTGTCCCTCTTTGTGTAGGAATTCTGTATAGTCCATTTTTTCTTGGGAGAGAATCTATCGTCCGTCATGGAAGAATCGATTCATGACGTAATGCCGTAGCATTATTCAAACTAAATTAAGTATTTTTTATAGATCTGCTTCGGTCTTCCCGTCCGATTATAATTTAGGTGTTTTCAAGGCTGCAGTGAATAAGCTCTGAATAAACTAGTGAGCTCCACCATCAAAGATTGCATCACTGCTTACCATCAAGTGGGATCGCAGTCAAGTACTAGTTTTAAAAAACAGCTCAACGTCGAACGTCTACGGCTGGGCCAAGCGCCTGAAACCAGCTGTAGACGTGATAATATTAC
Organism: Leucania comma; assembly: GCA_958295575.1. Lineage (NCBI taxonomy): Eukaryota > Metazoa > Arthropoda > Insecta > Lepidoptera > Noctuidae > Leucania > Leucania comma. Next base: position 5,680,762 of record OY282475.1, read on the forward strand.
TCTTGCGGCTTCAAAATTTCACTGTACACTGATTACCAAGCATACTTCTGTTTTACTTGGGGAATCATCAAAGGAAATTCAAAATAACGTTACTAAACTTGTTAAAAAATCGATCTGATTAATAATAAACCAGCTAAATTGTTAGTGAAATACATTTTAATTTAAATTTATTATGAAACTATCCACTTCCACCTTAAAAAAAAAAAATGCAGCGCTTGTCATGCCAAATGTGTCAAGTTTTTGTATGTGGAGAACGTTGTTGATATCACGTGTGTAATACTATTTTTTATAAAAATAAAATAAAATCCTTGAGTTTCCCTTTGCGGTTCAAAGCCAGAGAAATTTAACTCTTTCAAAATATCCCACATCCCCATCTACCAGGCTCTTAAGATGTAAAATAGACATTGTTAGACCTTTAATAAAAAAAGCTAAATAATATTTTCTTACTTTAATGAAAAATATACTGTAAAAGCTTATTTAATCATTGTCACTTCTCTTGATTACTTTCACTAAAACGCGAAAGAGCGAACCGCTCAAATTACATTTTTTAAGGTTGAATAAAAAATATTATAAGCACTTAATGGGTGCCATCTTGTATTTGGTTTCAAGAATTTTTTCAACCATAATTCCATTAGTTATAATAATTGTTTTCAGTCAAAATACTGCTGTAATTTGAAATTATTGTTTTTTCTTCTAATCTTAGTTCTTTTCGTTGAAATAATAAAAGCTGTTGAGTTAATTTATGCGCAATTCATTTTTAAATTAGGTTATATTTTAGGGTACCTACTTAAAGTTTTCAATTCAAAGTAAGAAAGATGTTAAAGGGCAATAAATAAAAGAATATTGAACATTGAAAAGCGTGGAGTTAAGTATTTGAATTTGTGTAGGTTTTTGTACAGATAAAAGCTTTGGTTATGTGTGTATATTTTCCAGGAATAAAGTCTAAAAAACCTTTAGCCCAAATAAAGTGTTACTAGGATTTTCCATTAGGGAATTCTCCGTAGAAGCTGGAATTGTGACCGGTTGCTGACAGTTAAAAAAAAATATTTGGTATCTAACCAGTTCATCAAAATACACAAAAATAAAACTAACGTTTAAAATAATATTAAAATTGGTAGAAAAGCAAACGAGAATCCGTAACAATTTATAATTTTATCTGCCTTTGTTAAATGATAAATTATATTTATTTCAAATAGGTTTTTTAGAAACACTTTTGCTCAATTTTTTCGTCAGTTTAAACTAGATGAGAAGAATAGAATAGAATAGAATATAACTTTATTGTACACCAAAGAAAGTTACTTAATTAATACTAAACTTAAATCTATGGGTACAATGGCGGTCTTATCGCTGAAAGCGATTTCTACCAGTCAACCTTAGGATGGATCGTAAGAACTAAAATAAATACAGGGGGTAGTCTGCGGTGTACTAATAAGAAAATAAATAAATAATTGTAAAAAACGAATATATATATATATATAAATACATATAATAAAATGTTACACAATTTCATAAAAAAAAGAAAAGAAATAAGGTAGAGTTGGTGGAAGAAATAAAATAAGTAGAACCAGGATAGCATTAAAGAGACAGGAAATGGTCTTTAACCAAATTTTTAAAAGAACCTAATGACTGGGCTTGCCTATAAGATGAGGCCAGTGTATCCTAGCAGACTACTATGAGAAAAAACACCGAAACAAACTCAAATGTCAAAATCTCTTTTATAAGTCCGTAGAGCAAACATGTAATGGTATATATTTTTTCCGGTAACATAGAAGTTTTATTTTTACATGGCCTCAAGAGGGCCGCAGATCTAAGTAGATGGTTTTAATTTCAACTCAATACTTCTACGCGTTCTCGAGATAAACGGTCTTGACAGACAGACAGACGGACAACAAAGAGATCTTATAAGGGATCCGATTTTTCTTTTAAAGTACGGAACCTCAAAATGGACTACTTACCGTACTAACCAAGTCTTTCATCAATTGTACAAGTGCACATGTTTAAGAGGTTTTGATGTGTTATCAGCACCAAAAGCCCTTTGAAAATTAGAAATAAAAAGAAGAATATAAAGTCAGAGAGATCTCATTAAATCTTCTTTGAGTTGTTCTCCACGATAACTTTGCCAGGAGTGTAAACCGATAAAGAAGATTAGTCAGATTAATATTTCTAACCACTCATAGGAATCCGATGGATGCAAGACGCACAGGACTTGTCGTTATGGCGACATTGGTGGGAGGCTTGTATCAAACTGGGGACGTCTATCGGCTTAAATAATGATGACATATTTCGCAGAACAGACGGATAATGGGGCCTGAACTTTTTGAAGAGGTAACCGCGTGCTGGAAGACGCAGTGTAAGAAGGCTTTTCAGAAAATGGACCAATGACTTAGTTTTTTTTTAGTTTTTTTTTTTATGGTAGGTAAAATCATCCGATGACAAATCCCGCCCTTGGGTGGGGCGGGAAATAGTGTCAGACTCTTACTGACTAAAAACCTACCCATCCATTCATTGCCTTTGTCCCGGGCCCCGTGGTGACATTCTCACATAACGTTTGGCCCCAGTAGGCTTCGGCCCTGCTGGACCCCTACAGTTTGCTGACAACTCCTTGAGGCGCGCGGGAATAGTGCGTGCCGTAGACGACTTGAGCTCGGACCGGTTTGTTACCGGACGTACGGACAGCGAGCTACCCATTGGCCGCCGTCCGCGAGCCCGCGCCTGCGGTGGCCGGAAATCGGGATCGGAATCCCGGCGGCGGCGGCGGCGTGTGCGCCTTTGCCTAATGCGGTCGGCCTCCTCCTTTGCTAGCATTACTGCTTCGCAAAAGGATGCGACCGCCTGCCACTCCTCCCCGCTCCGGAGCATGGCTTGAACCAAGCCCCGGCGCGAGAGATCGCCGCCGATCGCCCCCACGAGGACACGGCGATGCTCTTCCCAAGACCATTGACTTGGTGGGATCCGATAGATGTGAGACTCACAGGATTGATTGTTTAAGTAGCGAAGCTTAGAGGAGACCCATATCATAATAAAATCCACATTAATAGACCACTTTGGTAAATTAAAATTTGAAAGCTGAAAGAAACTGTTCGATTTATAGGTCAGTGTCCATGTGTTTGATTTAAAATTGCATGTGACTATGGAAGGAATTGGGGAAGGCCCAACAGTGGGAAAGTATAGGCTTAATAAAAAAAAAATGTGACTGCTGCAAATAGATCTGTGTCTCCAGGTCCGCCAAACATAACCATACTGACAATCCTTTAAATGGATTATTCGACTTTGTGCAGTCGAATAATCCATTTAAAGGTAAAGTATGTGATGTTATTATAAGTTAGCTTTTAATGGAAAGGATCAACAAAAGGCTTTCGATCCTTATGTTTTTAGCTAAGTACTACTAAAATGATGAATGAGCATGAGCATCTTTACATAATTACATACATACTTGTCCGCACAAAGACATAGTTATGAGGCCATCCGGGTGACTGAGGGGTTGTTTTGCTGCGGTTGTGCGCTGGCGCCTAATGCCCGCTAAGACCTGCCGTGACCTGGGTTGTACTTAGTGTCGGTGGTGTAAAACTTAAAACGTTAAACGAAACGATTGTAACTTGGCTAAGGGGGCAATCCCTTAGCCAAGTTACAATCGTTTCGTTTAACGTGCACGCTTTGTGTTGACCACGCCCCTGATTCCTTTGTTCTGAAAACGTGACTGAGTCAGAACAAAGGAATTGGGGGCGTGGCCAACTCCAAGCTTTCACGCCAAACGAAAAAACTTTTTAAATACTTTTTTAAATAATAAACGACCTTTATTAAATACTTTTGGGAATAAAATGTGCCTTGGTGTAAAAATTATTAGAATTGATTTAGTTACTGATTCTAAACTAACTATATTCAGGTTTCGCATATACTAAAAATAATTTTGTGTTTAAATAACACTCATAAAACAAATACTTCTAACAATTTATGTATTTTAAAATATGACGTCAAAACGTCTTTTCGCAACACTGTCGACTAAAAGTTAGGCCAAGTTCGAACTTAAACTTTGTGTACCGATTATATTCCTGAAATAATCTTCAGCAATTCTGGATGCGCGAATTTGCTTGATGTGGACTGTAGGTTTGAAAAGCGATCTAAGGTTTGTTAACAATATGCAGGTACTGCGTCTAGCGTTTATTAATGGGATAAATGTATTGGGAAGGAACACTGACCTTTAGACTTCGAAGGTTGCACGTGGCACCGGCCGGCGATCCTCGACTTCGCACATTTAACCACTGCCAGGTCCTGTTTGCACTACACTGCACTATTGTTGAGTTTGAATGGTTGGATCACGAAATTGTCAATTTTCTTGTAATTTCGAGCGGGCGATTGGCGGTGCGGTCACATTCACAATCGATGCACACACGTCAATGTCAAATCATTTCTTGCGGTCGTGCGGGTGAAGGAAAACGGAAGGGATAGGATTGCTAGGCCAAAAAAATAAATTACAAAAACAAAATCGCGGAACATAGCAAATTGGCGCAACCATTCCCCCCGGGTTTGAAGGGTTACCTTCAAAGAAAAGAAAAAAAACAAAAGCGAAACTAAACCCTATTACTAATCTAAACTATCAATACTAGGTAGCGAAACAACTTATAACCAACCATGCCACCACTACTGATTAGGCAGAGGGCAGAGGCGAATAACCGGACGCAGGTACGATCCAGTTGCGGTTTTAACCTTTACGACTCGCGTTATTCCGTTCGAACCCGGAAAAACTTCTTCCACTACACCAAGAGGCCAGTGCAGAGGAGGCGCACTCTCAGTCTTCAGTATCACCACAGTACCGACTGTGACTGGATCTGAAGGAGTGTTCCACTTTTGACGCGACTGCAGCGTATGCAGATAATCTGTCCTCCATCGCTTCCAAAAGGACTGAACTAAGCTATCTAGCAGAGCGTGACGCGGGTGAAGCTGCAGTTTGTCAGTCTCGACATCTAAAGCGGGCAAATATTTAAGAGGAGTCGTCGTCAAGAAGTGAGCCGGCGTCAACGCTAGTGGCTCCGATGGATCACTAGACAAAGTCCGACACAACGGACGCGTATTCATCAACGCCTCTACCTGAGCGAGTACAGTGCTCAACTCCTCGTACGAGAGAATCTGTTCGCCTATGACCCGAAACAGGTGCGACTTAAGGCTTTTAATATTCGCCTCCCAATTGCCACCAAAATGACTAGCCGCTGGCGTATTAAAACACCAATCAATGCGATTCTCAGCTAAGACATGGGCGAATTCACTTTGGTAGTACTTGGAGCGTAAGAATGTATGTAATTCCGAAATATTGCGTCGCGCTCCAACATAATTTGTGCCGTTGTCAGAGTATAAGCGCTTAACGGGACCACGGCGAGATAAAAATCGTTTAAATGCAGACATAAAACCCTGCGTACTCAAATCACTGGTTAACTCTATGTGAACCGCACGAGTTGTCATACAAACGAATAGGCAAATGTATGCCTTTGTGGAACGTATACCACGACCACGGGCAATAGTGACTTTAAACGGTCCAGCATAGTCCGTCCCAGTATGTATGAAAGGTTTCACCGTCTGTACAACACGACAAGAACGATGGTCGGCCATTTCCGGCGCGTTGAAACGCGGGCGGAGCTTAAAGCGGGGCACACATCTGTGCACTCTAGCGCGTATCAAATTGCGAGCGGAAAGTATCCAGTACTTCTGTCGAAGAATGGACATTAATAAATCGGGACCAGCGTGACAATTCACCTTATGGTGATAATCCACCAACAAATCCAAAACGTGATCCTTGCGTGGTAGAACTACTGGATGCATTTGTTCAAACTCTAACTTAGCATTTCGCAGACGGCCACCGACACGAATGAGTCCGTCTTGCAAAAATGGTTTCAAATGTTGAAGTGCGCGACTACAAGGTTTACGTGATTCTAAACTACGAAATTCTATTGAAAAATAAAATTTCTGCAACTCTCGAAGTACAACTGATTCAGCTCTATCTAAATCAGCTGCGATTATAGAACCACGCGATGGTAATAATCTCAAAAATCTTAGGACGTAAACTACACAGCGTAATAGTCTCGACCAAGACGAGACTCGATTAGACAACAACAAAACAACTGACTCTTCACGCGGAACTGATACTACAAGCGTATGTTTCTTCTCCTCGGGTGGCTCTGAAACAGTAGCGGGGTTAAAAGGAGCATTTGGCCACTCGTTAGGAGTGGTATGAAGCCAGGGAGGGCCACAAAACCAAAGCGGATGATTTAAAATTTGCGCAGGAAGCAAACCACGTGAGCGACAATCAGCTGGGTTTTCTGTTCCAGCGACATGGAATATATTTTCCGGTGACAGTTCAGCTTGAATCTTAGCCACCCTATTTGCGACAAACGTGCCCCATCGATGGGGTGACGATTGAATTCGACGATTGAATTCGTAAACCTTCAAAGGTTCCTGCGGAGAAAATCTATACAAGAAGCGTTTTTCGGCGGAGGCACGGGAGCCACCGAGCGAAAAAATATCACCCTTGAAAGGGAGCGCGACAACATAACGACCATCTTTATCACGAGTAGTCGTGCGGGTATAAATCTCCTCAGTGACCTGATCCTCAGGGCTGAGAATAGGCGGGACATTGACCTCTTCAATCTCCCAGAACTTGCGGATGGTAGACTCAAGCGGCGGCTCGACGGTGCAACAGTGCGACACAGTCGAGTAACTAACTAAACAAGCGGGTGCGGAACCAACTATAACAAACCCGAGAACTGTTTCCAGTGCGTGCGGAGCGGGGTACATCGGAAGACCTTGAATTTTACGTGATAACTGGAGATGCGGGAGAATCGAAGCACCGATCAATAGATCGATATCTCCAGGGAAAGCGTAATTTCCGTCGGCTAACTGCAAGTTCTTAAACTCCGTCAGCATGGACGTGTCAACCGGTACCGTGGGCAACCGTTCCGTAATCTTATCTGCGACTAGCGAATCCATTTCAAACGAAATATTACGATTAAAACGTGAACTAAATATTATTTTAATGGAACCGTGAATGGTTGCCTTTAAACCTCCAAAACCTTTCACTTCTGAGCGGGATGACCAATTATTAAAACTAAAACCAAGGCGTTGACAACAATCCCGAGTAATAAAATTACTCTGGGAAGCGCCATCTAGTAGCGCCCGAACGGTGCGCGGTTTGCCAAAGGCATCTACAATGACAACTTGCGCGGTCGCAAGTAAAACGGTAGTGATTTGAGTACCAGCGGCGGAAAGCGAACACAATGTTACGTCGTTTGCACTTGCAGCAGGCCGCGCGTCACAAGCGTCGCGCGTCAGCGCAGGCTGCTGCTGCGATGGCAGCTTACTACTCTCAAAATGTAAGAAGGTATGATGTCTAGCTAGACATTTACGACAGCTAACACCACTGTTACATGACGTAACCAGATGTTTGTCACTTAGACAATTAAAACACAAATTATTAGTGCGGACAAACTTGTAATGATCCCTAGGCGATAATCTCTGAAATTCCGAACACTTGTACAGCTGTGTATGGCTACCCTTACACAGAGAACAGTCAGGTGTTGAGGCGGTATTAACTAGCGTATGTGCAGTCTTGACTGACTTCGATGACGCGTCTATACGGCGATCGGAACCTGTCCTATTCGTGACTTCATGACGTGCCGACGTGCGCTGCAATACCTTAATATGATCGCGAATAAAAGATTCTAAATCTTCGAACTTAGGTATTTCGTTACCGCGCTGAGTCGTTTCAAACAGACGAACAGTTTCAGGATCTAATTTATTTAAACCGATATACAAAAACAAAAAGTCACAGAGGTCATTGACCTTTAGGTTCTTTACTGCACGAACAGATGATGCGAAAATATTTAAAAACTTCTCTAAATTATGATCGTTACAAACGGAAAAACTTTTCAAATCGAATAATTGATCTAAATATGCGGTGGCTACTAATCGCTTATCTTCGTATTTTGTTTTTAAAGTGTCCAAAACTAAAGTGTAATTTTCAGCGCTAAACGTAATTCCAGCACAGACAGCCTTTGCCTTACCGGTCAATTTTTCTACGAGATAATGCAATCTCTCGTGATCTGTCAGCGATGTGTTCCTATGTATTATATTTTCGAAACTATCTATAAATAAATTCCAATTTCGAATGTCACCATTAAATTCAGGTATTTGAATTGGCGGCAATCGTGGGCGTTCGCGAGGAGGGTTGGATAAACCACTCGCGGGGGGGGGGTCTCTAAACTCCTAGCAATACGTTTGATACGACAATACAAGTCATCAAAGGACGACAATGCCTGATAACTCACACAGTAATCAGGATTTAACTCCAACTCTAAAATGTTTATATCCTTAATTGTAGATTTAAAATCCGCGCGCAAACTATCTAAAGTTTCCAACGAACACAAGAAAGCATCTCTAATCGCCAGATCCGAGGCTTGCAAAGATTTATCACAAATTGATTGAACACGTGAAAACTGTGAGTCCCTTTCGGCGTATAAAAGCTTTAACTGAACCATTTAAAGGTTACAACCTTGTTTCAACCAGTACTAACCTTGGTTCCCTTAAGAGACATCTTGTTTTGATATATTCACACTATAAATAAATAAAAATAAAAACAAACACTTAACGAATTATTAAGTAAGCGATAATTATCAGATAACAATATGGTAGTATTGTAAACAACAAAGCGAACGGTGAACGAACGGAATAACCTGTCTATATAATCTATGGTTTATCCGTTTCCTACAATTATTCACTCAACAATGAACGGGTATTTTTGAAATGCGTCTACCTACATGCAATTTGTAGGACTTCCGAATGAATTTTGGCAAGAAAAAGAATGCGATCGATTTATATCTACGCTGATATTTACGTAGCTAACTATAATTATGCGGTGCGGTTGACGGCGTAGGTACCGTAATTATCAATGACTCTTTAACTATACGAGCGAAATAACGTATAGTTGCCTAAATGCCTAGATGCGGGTTTTCTACTATTATATCTAGGTAAATAGGCGCGTTGCGTTTATTCCCTATGGAACAAATACTATATTGCGAAATTACAAGAAAATGATTCACGATCCTGCTCGTATGGACCAAAAGTAATGGATGCGCGAATTTGCTTGATGTGGACTGTAGGTTTGAAAAGCGATCTAAGGTTTGTTAACAATATGCAGGTACTGCGTCTAGCGTTTATTAATGGGATAAATGTATTGGGAAGGAACACTGACCTTTAGACTTCGAAGGTTGCACGTGGCACCGGCCGGCGATCCTCGACTTCGCACATTTAACCACTGCCAGGTCCTGTTTGCACTACACTGCACTATTGTTGAGTTTGAATGGTTGGATCACGAAATTGTCAATTTTCTTGTAATTTCGAGCGGGCGATTGGCGGTGCGGTCACATTCACAATCGATGCACACACGTCAATGTCAAATCATTTCTTGCGGTCGTGCGGGTGAAGGAAAACGGAAGGGATAGGATTGCTAGGCCAAAAAAATAAATTACAAAAACAAAATCGCGGAACATAGCAAATTGGCGCAACCAAATTCTATTTGTTAATCAACTGTTGGAGTATAACAAAAACCAATCTATCCTACTTTTCAGCACTATAGTCTTTCTCTTTCTAACCAATAAATATTGACTGAAATCCCTAGTTTGGTTATGTTACTGTATCCCACTAGCCTTGCTTAAGAGCACACGTCTCACGTAATATTACTGAAACACACCTTTTGCAGTATATAAAGAAAGGAATAATAAACCGTTATTATTGAATCCTTAATACGGTTTTTACTTTGGTATCCAACTCTAAACCCCAATATCAACCCTTTCCTTTCCAAACTTACGAACATGGTGACTATAATATCAGTAGTTTCCTATACAAACACCCTTTAATATTCCTACTAATGGCAACATCAGATAACCATCACGGTTCAGCATTTAACCCATCCCTAATATCCCATTCAATACATTTGAAATATTTCAAAGCTATTCTTATACCTACTTGCACTGTCCTATTTCAAATGCTTGATTGATTGCCGGCTATTAGCGATTGCTTGACCGTCAATCCGTCGTCATGACAACTGACCTTCCACGTTAGAACCATTTTAGGAAGACCCTTTACCTCTTCACTAAACATTTGAATGTAGAACACTACTGCAGCTCACATGCATTTGGTAGTTAGAATGTATTGACAAAAATGTAAAATGCGATCGGACTTATCTCTATTTTGTTACAGATAAGGTTGATATTTGATTGTATGGTTGTTGATATGAAATTAAAGCGAGTTCTACACGTGCGTTGATTGGCTCAGTTGACAGATAGGAAGATAAACGATCGCTGTCATTTGTCATTCGTGTCCCGAACGCCGCTGACGAGTTCTTGCACTCGCCATATTAAATGCATATTATAATGAGGAATTTCGTACGTTGATTGATGATTTGCGTTGTGTACTGACTGTTTCATATCTAAGGAATATGGATTGTATTGTGCTGTGGATCAGTTATGTTGAACTGGTTACCTTTATCTATAAATGCATAGCATAGCATAACATCAGCCTTATAATGTTCCCTCTGCTGGGACTCCGGCCCCCTCTCTAGAAGAGGGAATTGGCCGTAATCCACCATGCGGGCCTAGTGCGTTATGGTGGATGTCACATGTATTCAAATTTTTGGTTCTAGGACATGCTGGTTTCCTCACGATGTTTTCCTTCACCGTTTTGAGAGTAGTGGTGATGAAACAAATTACACAAAGTAATGCGCCTGACTGGGTTTGAACCTGCGACCTGCAACTCGTAAGTCGGGGCCGTTACCACTCGGCTCTGCTTTAAATGCATAGATAGTCTTTATCCAAAAGGCTGGTGATAGTTGGCATAAGGTGCGGGGTTGTTTACACTTGTCTTTGTATGCAATAGATGGCCACCCATCAAATAACCGACAGCATTGTCTATACGCTTCAATTATTGCCATTAATAGTTTATGGTAAGTAAAATCATCCAATGACAAGTCCCGACCTTGGGTGGAGCGGGAAGTAGTGTCAGACTCTTACTGAGTAAAAACCTACCCCGTTCCTTCGTTGCCTATCATGCCGGGGCTGAGCCTTCCTCTCAGAAAACGGCCCTTAACCCCAGCAGGCTTCGACCCTGCCTGCCTGCAGCTAGCAGGCTGGGCCTCTACGGTTTGCTGAACGCTCCTTGAGGCGCGCGGGAACAGAACGCGCCGTCGACGACTCGGTCCGGTATGTTACCGGACGATATGATTTTGCTACAAAATTACCTGATCGCTTTACTCAGTTGCAATGTAAGCAAAATACGCGCTAAAAATCTTTAGCTAGAAGTTGCGTACACCAGCCCGAAATACTGATACCCGACTGCAAATTCTAAATAAATTTTATTAAATTATTCCAATTGAGTAGGTACTGGCCTCTGCTTATTTTTGTACAATATGTTATACTAAACAACAAATAACTGCTTATAAAATCTATTTTTAAAAACAAAATTGAAATTGGTTATCAAATGAAGTGGAAATTAGCATTCAAAATGTTGGTTTTAGCAAAAGTAGTATAGTGGAAATATCTTGCTATCTCTGTTGAGCACACGTAACCTAATAGTGGTGACGTCACATTTCAATATGTGCATCCTTATATTGTTATTTGTCAGTTTCCCCTTCCACCAGATTTTAAAGGATTATATTGAACGAATATAATAAAATAAATAATAAATAAAATAAATAATACATAAATTGTATTTAAATAAATTATATTTAAACGAATATAATATAATAATATAAATAATAAATAAATTATATTTAAACGAATATAATATAATAAAATAAATAATAAATAAATTATATTTAAAGGATTATATTGAACGAATTCGAAAATAATTTTCTATTTGCGATTTGAAATGAAATTAATTTTTGATGCAAATAATAATTAAAAAAAAATGAGTCGAGTATCCAATTACTAAATTAAGTTAATTTACTGTTTGGTAAAATAAAATTTACAGTAGTATCATGTATGGTAGCCTTATTGTTCTGTAGTACTTATTAATATCTTCGATTAAATCATTTTCACTATGATAGGAATGTAATGAAGTTTACTTTAGAGGAAATGGAAGCACAGAGCTTTACAAGTGTCGATGCAGAAATTAGCAAAGGCTGAAGTGAACGCAAGACGTACGGTCAGTATCCACCCTTACATTTTTGATACCTCTGCGATCTAAGCGCTTCGCCTCGTCATTTGTACCGCTTACATCGAATAACTGGAACAATTCGCCTACTGTGGTCTCCCCATCTGATTATAATTTAGCTGTTTTCAAGGCTAGAGTAATACTCTATTGATAAACTAGTAAGCGCACGTTTATTAAGAACATATTTACTAATAATTTGATGTAATCGTTTATGGTGAAGTGTAACCATTAACGATTACATCAAAATATTTCAAAAATAAAAATTCAAGCCTGAATCGACGGCGCTTTGTATTTCATTTGTAGAAACCAGACAATCGTAATGAATAGTTGACAATTATAAGCCAAGTTATCAAAAGCCTAGTGCTTTTTTTTTACCAGGGTTATAATTATATTACCGAATTAGGTAAGATAGATCAGATAGACAGACGCTCCATGTAAAGCACTGATATAGCTATTGCACTGATATAGATATTAATAAGCGTTAAATAAAATAGAACTGTTAAATGGGTTTCACATTGCATTCGAGTTTGCAGTAGAAAGTTAAATAAATCAAAGGTATTTATTATTAAAATACAGGCGCGAGCCTTCAACAATTAAAAAAATTTCAGAAATTACTCGCATAAGTTTAGGAAAATAGTTAAATTGACAAAAAAAGCGCAAAATAATTACTTTGTTAACACCTCAAACAATAAATCCAAAGCATCCTGGCAGATTATACATTATAGCCTACGAGTATTTCCCAGATTAAAGTGCAGGGTATACTATTATCGATCCGGCACAAATTACCAATGCTTTTAATAATTTCAATTTTAGCGACCAAACACAAAATAACTTGACGTCAAATTCAACACCCGATACCACCAACTTGATAAATAATCCTCATTCAATGTTTATGCAACCAACTTTGCCTCAAGATGTGAATATGGCGATAAAATAATTGAAAAACAAAAATAGCACAGGATATGACGGTATATCAACAGCGGTTGTGAAATATGTATCGAGTGACATACCCTCGCACCTTAGTCACATACTCAATTTATGTATCGGCTCTGGAGTATTTCCAGACAGTCTAAAAACAGTCATAGTCAAACAGAAGATATAACTAACTATAGCTAGCCTATTGCTTTGATTCCAATTTTGCTAAAGTTATGAAAAAAATAATTTATGGCTCTATAGATAAATTCTTAACAAAACATAATATCCTAGGGGAAGAACAAAAAGGATTGAGAAAGAATAGAAGTATAAAGCACAGTCGTTTATGATTTAATAAATGTTATAATTAGGAATATGGACAAAAAAATACCAATTTGCTAAATTTTTACAGACATGATGAGAGCTTTTGATTGTGTTGATCATGAAAGGCTTATCAGCAAGTTAAATACTATAGGCATCAGAGGAAATGTACTTAATCTTCTAAAATCTTATCTCTCTAACCGTAAGTAATACACAGAAATAACTGAAATATGTTTAAAAACCAGGCGCAAAAAGAAATATTTGTCTGAGGGAAGAATTATTAGATATGGCATACCACAGGGCAGCGTGCTGGGTCCTTTATTATTTCTGCTTTATATTAATGACCTGCCCCGCTGCATTGAACATCCAATGGTATTATTTGTTGACGATAGCACTGCCTTGCTTAAATATAATGACATAAAAACATATGAACAGGACATAAATAATACTTTAGTTGACATTATACATCAGCTTGACCAAAACAATTTAATTATTAATATACCGAAGACGACTATTATGCAATTTTATCAACGTATGTTACCACAATCACAAAATTTACATTATAGTGGAAAAAAAGTAGACCAAGTACTGGTCGCAAAATTTCTAGGAATAATGATAGATAGTCAGCTAACCTGGAAGCCACAAGCAGAAGAAGTTTGTAAAAACTAAGTTCACCTGCGTACGTGCTTTTCAATCTTTCTAAAAAAGTGAACATGGCCACAAAGCTGGTTCCATACCATGATTTGGTAGCATCGATTTTAAGATTTAGGATAATTTTTTGGTGAAATTATAGCCTCAGGGAACAGGTGTTCAAAGATCAAAAACGATGCATTAGGGCATTGTGTAACCTGAAAATAACAGATAGTTGTGCTCCTATATTTAAGTCCCTAAAAGTACTTACTTTTCCATCCCCCTATATATTTGAAATTGTGGTTTTTGTGAAAACAAATATGCACCTTTGCAACACAGTATCCGAAAGCAAAAAGGGGCCAATAAGAACACAATACAAAAACATGCGACGTGTTGGTGGTCATAATACTGCCTTATTGAGAAAAAGTATTTTGTGTATGGGCCCGACAATTTTTAATAAATTTCCAATGATAATTATAAAAAAGAGCCTTATTAATTACAAAATCTTTTTATTCAATTTGCGAATTTCTAAACGATGATATTTTATTATTGTGAGTGTTAATGAAATTAATTTGTATTATTTTTTTTTATTCCCTTGACATATTATTTTTAATTATTGATTTGTTTCTTTTTAATTTTCGTTGAAATCTGTCATGTACTGAAAGACTTATTGTTTTAATTTCTATGAATTTAGCCAAATAGGTTCTTAAATTTTTTCATAAATACTTACTTAAACAATTCTAAACTGTCTCTTGTCTATTATTAAAATAAGTAAATATAACTCAAATAATTTGAAACAGTTTCTGCTTTAATGTCAGATTTCAAAAAGACATATAACAAAGAGTTAATATACCATCCTGACTGTATCTATTTAAAAAGACTCAAGAACCTATCTCATTTCTTCAACTCCAATTTCAAAAAGTACAGTCAAAAAAAATCTAAACAAAATAACATAATAAAACGGATTATAAATGTAATCACATCAATCACTACACAATAAGTACGTCACAAGACTCACAAGTATTGTTGGGGATTACCTCGCGTCCCCTTACCCTGATAACTTTGACGGACAATCTTTTATCTCCCCTTGCTACAAAGGCCTTTGTATCGACAAAATTTTCCGTATTTACTGACCCTACTTTCGAAGAACTGTGGAATTGAAGATGTTTCTTGGTAATGTTGGAATTTTAATTTGTTTTGTTGATGATTTCAATTTCGTATAGAAATGTTTATGTAATCTATTACAATACCTAGAATATCGAATTCTATTAGCAATCTAATTAAAATTTCAAAATATTTTGGATTGGTTAGGTGATATTTCGATAGCACATGTCATTCTGATATTTTAATTTGTCTCGGTACTCTAACTTTTTTCTAATGATTTAAAAACAGAATAAAGTACACTAAATAAAATTCATGATAGAAAGATTGACGTTTATTAAGAAGAAGGAGAAACAAAATGCAGATACATACGATTTATGATGAACAGCTCACCCATACGCATGAAATGTTTTAAGAACACATTGTGCAAACGACTAAGGAGTGAAATTCTCCGCCGGTATCTGTGTTTCCTAATAGCAATTCTTAAGTCAATAGCGCCCATCAGGTGGGATCACAGTCAAGCACTAGTTTATAACAATAAAAAAAAAATAAGTTACTTTCAGACAAGCGTGGTCCGTCCCGTCTTCGTCACTTATCATCAGGTGAGATAATGATCAAGCGTTAGCTTATCAATAGCTAAAAGACTATGGTTTTCTTGCGGACATCTTCAAAGACTCTCCGAGCATAGTTCTTTCCATTGACCGTTGAGTGACTTTAAGCCCTCTGATGAGGTCCATTGTGAGTGACAACGTGTCAGAGCCAAATTATTATGCTATCACTGGCAACACGCACTAGTCATAGACGGTTTGGATGCTGTGCTATATTGCTGTGTGAACACCGCTCAGCTTCCCGAACGCTATCCAGCTGAGTTGGGTTCGACGATTGACATTTTTCTCGAAGTTAAACATAATCACATGACCGTTTGTCCCAGGTAAACGTAATCGTCCACAACTTCGAGTGTAGAGTCTCCGATCCTTATAGTTGGTGAGTATAACATGGATGTTGATCATGCTTTTGTTCATGTTTATTTTAAGATCAATTTTTTGGAAGCTATAGGTAATGAGTTCATCGAGCATTATGACTATGTACGAGTAAGTAGTTAAACTATTTGAATCAAGATATTTTCTGATGATGGCTGTAACCTGGAAGTTAACGAAACTCGGGGAAACCATGGCAATAATGGTATGAATAATGTCTTTCGTGCACAAGTGAGATAAGGGGGTTATTAAATGTGCTAGCATAATATTAATTTGATGTTTATGCCTGGGGGTGGACCATCCCCTAAGTGCTGGGGGCTGTTATATTTTGTGTCGTCACGTTCTGTTTCTTCGTTAGGGTAAAAATGAGCATCAAAAATACGTTTACATGGATTGTCTGGATAATTTATTTGAGGGTGTCATATTTTATGAATGATAAATGACGTGTTATTTAAGTTATGACTTGAAGGCCTTCGTAATAAAATTTATAATTTGACGTTGAAGTCTAGGTATTAATAAAAATCTGCTTCTGTACATAGAATAAATTTAAGTCTCTTTCCGTGTCTGTCTGTTCGTTTGCAAATTTCTTTTAAACCAAAAAGTTAATGAGGATGTTGATGCGTTTTCATTAATAGAAAGAGAAATATAGGAGGAAGGTATGTATACGTATAAAATTTGCACTAGTAGGTATTAAAAAAAAAGAGTAATTCTGTATGATTATTTTATATTTATTAGATACTCAATCATATTTCGATGGCTGAATTGATTTGGATGAAACACAGAACTAAAACCACTGCCCAGACAACTTTTTTACCGGTAATACATTCTCTTAGGGTAGGTAACTTTTGATTTTCTCGTAGCCGAATGTTAACAATTTTAACAAGTATAATACACTTTGGCCCCTACAACATAATTTCAAACCGTAAACGTTCACTACCGAGATGGCCTACAAAGATCCAATGACCTCTACAAAGACCGGTCAAAGAGAAAATTGCCACAATTACACAGTCCCTGGGCAGGACAGATTGGTAACCGCAGTTGCTAGTAATTAGTAGACGGAAGGGTTGGTACCCGTCTTCTTGACATTATGCTGCCCTGGTCACTCTTCGTTCTATCTGGTTAAACTTATAACATTAGGTCTGTTATTACTTTCATTAAAGTAGGTAGTAAGTCTAAGTGCTACCTATTTCACGCTCTAGAAGTTTATATTCGACAATTCAGTAGATTATTTGTCTCTGATAAGGCGTGACTCCGTAATTAACAGTAGCCACCGTAGGAGCGGGCTTGCGGAAGACCAGCAATGGGTAGCTCGTTGTCCGACCGTCTGGTTACCGTCCGGACCTAGCCTGGGTCGTCGACGGCGCCTACTGTTCCCGCGTGCCTCAAAGAGTTGTCAGCAAACCGAAGGGAACCGGCCTATGACCAGGGTCGAAGCCTATTGGGGCCAAGGGACTGTTTCTGAAAGGAAGGCTTGGCCCTGGTATGAATGGCAACGAAGGAACGGGGTGGGGTTTTAGTCAGTAAAAGTCTGTCACTATAATAAAGTCTGTAATAAAATCTGTGTGTATAATATATCATATCTATCTATAAATATCATATCTTTTTTTCTGTTAACTTAGAAGTTTGATTTTTTCACAGCTTTGTGGAACTGCAGACTTTAATACATGGTTTTAATTCCAACTCTATTCATCCTCACGTTCCCGAGATAAAGGGTCTAGGCAGACAAGACACACAAACGGACAACAAAGTACTCCTATAAGGGTTCCTTTTTTTAATCCTATAAGGATTCCTAAAAAGAAGGACAGCACTCAAGACATTGGTGATGGACGCACAGTTTGAGCATTTAGTCTGTGTCAAGTTTATACAGTGTTTTGTTGTATAAACGACAAACAGTAACTTTGTTTTCCGTTAGAATCCTGTTTTTGTAGTATTTGACAGCAAAGCCAGGCTTCTCGGTAAACCTCGTTGAGGAAGTCAATATAAAACAACATTCTCAGCTTCATTTTGTCGAAATGGTTCCACAAATTTTGCAATCGTCTGGAAACTTGAGCTACAAAACTACACCAATTCTACATTTTAATAACCACTAGGAATTAATTTGCAAAGAATTGAAACAGCCACTTAACTTCACTCGAAAATCCTTTTTTAAAAAAGCCATTACAATAGAAAAAATACTGTCAGATTTAAAATCCGAACGTCCCAGATTATTTCACTGCTCTTCCTAAAATTGGTTACAACAACATCGAATGACAACTGTGTTAGCCAAGCAAAGCCGCTGTGTAAACATTGTGCGTATTATTGAGCGTGCGACGGTGTCAGCGGCCCGTGAAATTATGCCACCCCATGCTATAGTGTTGCACCCTTATTACGGTGAGGAGTAAGGCATGAGAGAGCGATTTGACAAAAAAATATTATTATTATTATTTATTATGCGTCAGTTATGTCACATTGCACACCTATACGCACAAAGCGTTTTGGGAACACATTCATTGTGCGTACAGTTAAGGAATGGAATTCCTTGCGGGAGTCTGTGTTTTCTGATGGCTACAACCCGGAAACCTTTAAGTCAAGAGTGAATATGTTACTTCTAGTTAAGCGCGCTCCATTTTCGACCGCATCGTCGCTTTTCATCAGGTGAGATACTGGTCAAGCGCGAACCTATCGACATTAAAAAAATTAATACGTAATGAAAAACTAAAAACCCGCTACTATACAAACGCGCTCTGAACAGTATTATGCGTAAAATACGCACATTCCAACAGACAGAAAATGCATCTACGCGCGTTCAAGCGGAGAAACATGCGCAAACACGCGTGGGTGCGGGGCGAGACGCAAGTTAAGGCACACCGAGTCTCACAGTGCCGTTCGAGATTTCGTGCGGCTTTGAATGAAATGAGTCAGAGCCGCCGTGAATCCACAAACCGCAACTACGCGCGTGATTTCGTAAAAAACCGCAGAGTGAGAATCGCCTTAAACAAGAATAAATTTCGATATAGCGGCGCAGCGTTGGAAAGCCTCCCACAAGGTAAAACGAGGAACTAGTGAGGGTCGCAGATGCAAGATGTACAGAACTGTTCGTTGTGGCGACACTTAGGGGAGGCTTATGTCCAGCTATGGTCGTTATTAAGCTGATTTTTTTTGTTACTTACAACTTACCATAATTATTATATTTTATACTTACTTTATTACGAAGTAACATAGATTTTATATTTTCTTCTTTTATCCTGGCAATTCCATTGGCCTAGAGCTAAAATAATATAAATGTTATTATTTAAATGGTGTTTTCTGTTTGGCTCCTAAAATTTATAATAAAATACCACAGTCTTATAAAACATTGCCAATAAATTTGTTTAAAAAGAAGTTTCGAGATTTATTAACAGACAAGTGTTATTATAGTATATGTGACTTTCTAAATGACAATATTTGACACTTCTTTTTTTTTATTGTATGTTCCTTAATTTTATTGATGTATAACTACTATTATGCATATTAATAATTATTTGAAATTTTTATTTTATCTTAGTTTAGTCTGACATATTTTTTTTATTTAATTTGATTCTGACATTTTTATTTTATATTTTATTCTGACATTTTTATTATTATTTTATTCTGACATTTTATATTTTACTCGGACATTTTTTTTTTTACATTAATGCATACTTATAAATTACAATTTGACATTTTTTAAATTTATTTTGTGATTTATTTTTTCTTTTCAATTTTATAATGCATTTTGATAAGTAACTATTTGTCATTTTTATTTTTATTTTAGACATTTTTATTTCCATAATTCTGTTAATTTGTATTTTGTAAACATTATAAATTTGTACGCCTAAAGGGTGAAACATGTACGGACAAAGATAAATTTGTAACATCCTGCATGCTAATGTTGTAAGTATACCCATATTTTTACAAATAAAATGATCTTTATCTTTAAAGTAACACTAACAAAAAACTTTCTCGCTTACGCTCCAGCTCTTAACTTAGAAACCATTTCGTTAGCCACAGGGAATTGGGGGCTATAAGGAGTGTTAGTGTAATATCTGCTCTTTACGTATGTAATGACGGCATTAAAGAAAGAATTTTAATACGAAAATTTTTGTCACTGGCCTCAAAAATTTTAATAACATAAAAGTATTCTGCATAATTATTTCCGGAATTTAGACCTGCATTAGATTGCATTTTTTATCTTATTTGTTCGAGTTTTAATTTTATCCAGGTTAAGCTGCATTAGGTACAAATTTGGACATTGTTATAAAAAAAAAAATTATAATGTTTATACCGTTAAATTTTGGTCGTTTTAATCCCGCGGAGGGTCGATTCGGTACATGAAACACTATCAATTAGTAAAGATAAAAAGAAAAGTAAGGTACTTTTTTTTCAAACTCGTAATAAATGAAATATGTACACGAATGTACGAAATTATTTTTTTTGAAATTAATTTCGTCCATGCGTACCTATTAATTCGAGTTTCAGAAAAAAAGTACTTTATTTTTTAATTTTATCTTTACAAATCGATAGTTTCATGTACCGAATCGACCCTCCACGGGATTAAAACAACCAAAATTTAAAGGTGTAGATTCGCAATTGATCTCTATCTCATCTGATGGTAAGCGATGATGTAGCAGAAGATGGAGCACGCTTGCCTAGAAGTAACCTATTCATTCTTGACTAAAAAACCCCAAGATCATTAAGTAAAGAGTGAATAGGCTATATCTATCTATCAGGACACGCTAACTCCACTCTTTAGCTGTACGCATAATGAATGTGTTCCCAAATGATATTGTAATTTAGATATAGTTTCAGATTCAGAATTAGTCTCTTATTAGTTTTTTTTTGACAACTATCACACAACGCCGTCTTGTATCAAGCTAAGCAGAGATTGTGTTATGGGTACTAGACAACTGATAAACATACTGATATATTTCTAAATACATACATATTATAGATAAATTACACCCAGACACAGAACAAATGAACGTGCTCATCACACAAACAATGTGCCGACCTCCGGCATAGCAGTCAGGTCCACTAACCACTAGACCAACAGGCCAATCAAATATCTAACTAATGTAGTGAACACCAGGGCCTTGGAACTAAGTCAAAGAAGAAACGGGGTGGGTTTTTTAGTCAGTAAAAGTCTGATACTATCTCCCGCTCTGCCCAAGGACGGGATATGTCATTGGATGATTTTTATCCACCAATAAAAAAAACTAATGTGAGTATTGTGAGGATCAAAAATGATTTAAAGCTTAGTCTCGAGTAGATGTAGGATTTATTCCGTTTGAAAACGAAAAAATTATAAAAAAATCATTTTAACTTATGAGCTTTAAAGACGTTCTGATTCTATCTGATAATCTTATTATTTTAGTTTTTCACTTAGTAGTAATGTATTCATAATATACAATTTGTTCTACACTGTTTAAAGTGTTACCCATTTTGTTTTATTGAAATCATAAAATGAATCATTTGACGATTTCAACTCGTCCTTGATGGAAAGAGCAATATCGGACTTACTGACTAAAACATGTGTGTTCCTTTACTTGCCCTTTGCGTTGGTACACGGTGACACTTTCGAAAAACACTATCTCTCAGTCCTCCTCCGAAAAAATGAGATGTCAAATCATATCAGTCAGCATTAATTCATTATTATTTTAGTACCTAGTCATAATTTCCAAATAAACTATAAAAGTATGTTTTTATATAAGAAGTCTACCCTTTCTTTCAATCGATATGACGGCGCGCGTAGGGAGGCAAGTTGATTCCCAAATTCTATGTTTTTTCCCTCAGAATCCATGCGAGATAAGTAGATGTATGTAAATTGTATGTGTATGATAATATTAGGGAGAAATGTACGGCTTGAAAACACTGATTCCCACCTGCCTTGATATGAACTTATGTATCGTATAAGATAGGAAGATAGACAGAAAACTAATTCAGGATAATTTCTTGTTTACTAGAATGATAAATAAAATAAAAAATAAATAAATATGTAGATCGATACGTATTTATAACATTGTACCAGGCAGGGCCATAGTCTTAACATAGTTCTTGGTAACCAGTCCACTTAAGACTGCAAAAACCATAGCCCTATTGTCTTTGTTTTCCATGGTTTTCCATTATTTTGCAATAGTTTTAACCAACCGGGGTTTTTTTTATGTTAGATAAAATCATCCAATGACAAATCCCGCCCTTGGGCGGACCGGGAAAAAAGTACGAGATTCAGATTCTCTCAGATTCTTACTAACTAAAAACTTACCCCGTTCCTTTGTTGCCTATCGTGCCGGGGCCGGGTATTCCTTTCGGAAGCTGATCCCAGCAGGCTTCGACCCTGCCTGCCTGCAGCTAGCAGGCTGGGCCTCTACGGTTTGCTGACAGCTCCTTGAAGTGTGCGGGAACAGTACGCGCCGTCGACGACTTAGGTTCGCATACTGTTGAGGTGTGCCCCGCCTGGGCGGAGCATCACCGTGTCCTCGTGGGGGCGATCGGCGGCAGCGATCTCTCTCGCCGGGCCTTGGTTCAGGCCATGGTCCGGAGTGAGGAGGGATGGCAGGCGGTCGCCTCCTTCTGCGAAGCAGTAATGCTAGCAACCAACCGGGGGTTGTCCTTAAGTGCTTAGCATAGCGCGTACAGGGATAATTGTCGGTTGGTAATACGTTCCAATAAAAGTGTTTAAAGGTCCAAAGGTCCAGGAACTCAGGCTCCTGAGATAAATAAATTCATAAAAAAAAAGATAAATAGTAATGATATCCTCAAGTTTTAAAATTTCTTATACTTTTAAAAGGTTTGCTGTAAGAAAACCCAATTATGGCTTTTTTTTATGGTAGGTAAAATCATCCAATGACAAATCCCGCCCTTGGGCGGAGCGGGAAGTAGTCTCTTACTGACTAAAAACCTACCCCGTTCCTTCGTAGCCTATCGTGCCGGGGCCGAGCATTCCTTTCGGAACTAACCCATGACCCCAGTAGGCTTCGACCCTGCCTGCCTGCAGTTAGCAGGCTGCGCCTCTTCGGTGTGCTGACAGCTCCTTGAGGCGCGCGGGAACAGAACGCGCCGTCGACGACTTGGGCTCGGTCCGGTCAGTTACCGGACGATCGGACAGCGTGCTACCCATTGCACGCCGTCCGCAAGCCCGCGCCTACGGTGGCCGGAAATCGGGATCGGAATCCCGGCGGCGGCTGGGGCGAGCGCCCCGTTGCCTCTGCCTGATGCGGTCGGCCTCCTCCTTTGCTAGCATTACTGCTTCGCAGAAGGAGGCGACCGCCTGCCATCCCTACCCAATTATGGGTCGTACGTGGGTGGCTCGCCTGTGTACATCGCCTGTCCTATTTTTTTTTTGTTAACTTTATATTCTGTGTACAATGAAGAATAAAAGAATATAAAAATGATACTAGACCGAGAGTTACGGTTGTAAAATTACTGATATAGACTCAAGAATCGCCAAAATTAAGTCGAATTGGGCAGGGCACATTGTTCGCTGAATCAATAGTTGAGGGGGCGCAAGGTTTTGGAGTAGTGACCTTATAGTGGCATTTGTGTCTTCCCATCGCAAAATAATCACGCATGTTACTTTGATTTTCACAAGCAACATCATCAAAAATAATCACGGAGTTGGGTTTTGCGTCCTGAACGCTTAGTACCTCCTCATTTCCCTGATATTTCTGGAGGGAAATACCAGGCACCCGTTGCAAAACTCTTTCTAAAAAAATGTACTTGGGTTGGTGCAGAGTTTTTGAATAAACATAAACATTTTCAAATCTTAATCCGTTTTCGTGTATAAGAAGACCAATTAATAAATTGGTTTTTCCGCAGTTGGACGGACCGCAAATGATACATCGTACTGTGTTAGGCAATAATTCTCCATGACGAAAACTAGTCTTACAAATATCATCGCAGACTGTATTAACATGCAGCGATTGCGGTTGTTTTACAAATTTCATGATTACTGTCGGAAATGAACCGATTGAAAATGAGTGAATGTATATAGAACGTTAACATTTATAAACTTACCTCTTTTGGGTTCCTGGTCATTGATCGAGTCGATTGTTCATTATTGAGCATTCTGTACCACCCTTCAGAGCGATAGCGAGCGCGCAAGATCATTGGTCGTGTACAGTAATGCACTAGAGAGTAAGTAAACGGAGAATCGAGTTGATGGTTGATTTTTCATCGTGCTCCTAAACGCGGCATACTAGCCAGCCGTACGGAAGATAGTGGTAAGAAGCAGGTAACTAGTTATTGGTCGAGTTAATCGTTCCTAATACACGGTCCATCAAACTGTCTCGTTCGAGTGGAGAGTCGAGTCGATTGTCGATTATTGGGCATTCTATACCACTATCGGCAGCGAGGCGCACTCGCCCGAGCACTTGCCGATAGTGGAATAGAATGCCCAATAATATACTACTCTAGTAGACGCAATGGAAGGTGGATTGATGACCTGGTGACGGTCGTTGTGGTACACAAAACTTAACATTAATAGAAATGAATTCATGTACAAAGGTCAGCTTGACAGCAAGCGGGCTTTTTTTTTAGGTGGGAAAATCATCTGATGACATCTTTCGTCCTTGACGTAAAACCCACTTCTGTTCCTTTATTGCCTTTCATACTAGGGCCGAATGTTCCTTTCAAAAGCAGACCTTTAGCCCCAGTAGATTTCGACCCTGCTGGGTCCCTACGATTTGCTGACAACTCCAAAAGGCTCGGACAGCAGGCTACTCATTGCTCACCGTTCGCAAGCCTGTACTAAGACACGGTCTACCCATATGCCAAGTTTCATCTAAAACCGTGCAGCCGTGAAAGCGTGAAGAATACCTAACAAACATACATACACACATACTTTTTACCTTCAAAATATTAGTGTAAAAAATGATATGTTACTATAATGTTGTGTAACATCTTGATACCTGATCTTATTCCGATTCGAAGGTAAAGCTTCTTAACCTATATTTTTGCTGCCTCAGGCGTGTATTTTCACAAACAAAACATTCCACTCGTTTTTATACAGAAGCAAAAATGTACAGAATATAATGTGGCACATTATCTTTAAATATAAAACAAATATCGTAAACTTGTGTCGGTTTTTGTGGAATATCCTTTGTATTTTATGGTGGGGTTTGGTAAATTTTCATGCTAACTAAAAATATAAATAAATAATACTTTGCAAACAAGCTTGTTACTTTGGAATAAAGTGATGGATAATGATGTTGTCATTTATTACTTACTAGTCATCATCATCACCATCATCATTTCAGCCAAAAGACGTTGGGCGTCTGTGCGTCTCGCATCCATCGGACTCCAGCGACCCTGACCGGGTCATCGGTCGCCGGGCCTTGGTTCAGGCCATGGTCCGTAGTGAGGAGGGATGGCAGGCGGTCGCCTCCTTCTGCGAAGCAGTAATGCTAGCAAAGGAGGAGGCCGACCGCATCAGGCAGAGGCAACGGGGCGCTCGCCCCAGCCGCCGCCGGGATTCCGATCCCGATTTCCGGCCACCGTAGGCGCGGGCTTGCGGACGGCGTGCAATGGGTAGCACGCTGTCCGATCGTCCGGTAACCGACCGGACCGAGCCCAAGTCGTCGACGGCGCGTTCTGTTCCCGCGCGCCTCAAGGAGCTGTCAGCACACCGAAGAGGCCCAGCCTGCTAACTGCAGGCAGGCAGGGTCGAAGCCTACTGGGGTCATGGGTTAGTTCCGAAAGGAATGCTCGGCCCCGGCACGATAGGCTACGAAGGAACGGGGTAGGTTTTTAGTCAGTAAGAGTCTGACACTACTTCCCGCTCCGCCCAAGGGCGGGATTTGTCATTGGATGATTTTACCTGCCATAAAAAAAAAAAAAAAAAAAAACCGGGTCATCGGTCCACCTTGTGGGAGGCCTTCCAACGCTGCGTCTTCCGGTACGCGGCCGCCATTCCAGAACCTTTCGGACCCAAAGGTCATCTGTTCTGCGTACAATGTGCCCAGCCCATTGCCACTTAAGTATAAAGTGAGTTGTTACTAGTACTGGCTATTAATCTGTTAAGCTTTTTAGTAGTCCTGAGTTGAGCTTTGCCAATACTGCACTCAAATGTGTACAGTACTTTCTTCAAAAGACCATTTCAGACAAATTTGCTAGGTCCTCGTGTGATTTGACCAATACATATTATTTACTGTATGGACTTTAACAGAGACTTTGATCCCTGTGTTTGTTTCGGTGTTTCTTCTCAGGGTAGTCAGGAAACACTGGCCTTATCCAGTTTAAATTGACCGAAAAAAAAATTTACGTGTAAAAGTGTTTTAAAACCTACTTCCAAAATAAATATCATTAATCATTTAGTGCTTGGGGCATAAAAATAAAGAAAGAAAGAAAGAAAGAAAAACATTTATTTGAAAATAATCCAAATCTGTATTTTTTTTTTACTGTCGATGAAATGAAAAAAGAAAACATGATATGTCTAACCAACAATAAGTATAAAAAAGTTTACCTATTAAAAATTCTGATCCTAATTTAAAAAAAAAAAAAAAATATGATTACAATATAACTCGTATATGAACGGATGGCCGTTGGGGCCGAAAGATTCTGGGGTGGCTGCGTACCGGAAGACGCAGTGTTGGAAGGCCTCCTACAAGGTGGACCGATGACTTGGCAAGAGTTGCGGGAATCCGATGGATGCAAGATGCACAGGACCGTTCATTTTGGCGACAATTGGGGGAGGCCTATGTCCAACAGTGGACGTCTTTCGGCTGATATGATGATGATGATGATGAACTCTTATATAAGATTGTTGGATAGAGTGCTTTAGCTTTGGAACGGAAATGTCAACTGAAAAAACACAGATGAATTTTAGTCGATTAAACTGGAACTCCCTTTCGCTGCACCCAAAGTAAGAGGAGTCATCTTAATAAATAAAATAAATAAATAAAAAATAACACACATTCATCTCAACATTTTCATCTCGGCTACATGTAATCGTTTCTCATCCGCCCCCTAGCCAAACTATGATCGTTTCGTTAAGCGTGAAGTTTTGGAGTTGGCCACACCCCCAATTTCTTTATTCTGACATCATCTCAACGCTCAGTCACGTGGTCAGAACAAAGGAATTAGGGGCGTTGCAAACTCAAAGCGTTCACGCTTAACGAAACGATTGTAACTTGGCTAGGGGGCTCTCCTTTTCACAGACCAACAATCTGATCAAAACAGTATGACAAGTCTTATCATAGACTTGTAGATACTTACACTTTATCTGTGGGTCACAAGTTGTTCCAGTTACCTTTTGCCATTTCATCCATCCTGAGTTGATTTGATGTGTTACGTACATTTCAGTACATGCTGTAGGTAAAAATCTTGAATTTAAGATAATCTAAACACGCTGGTAAGTCTTACTACTATTTATTTATTTAATCTTCATGCAACACAAAGTACAAAGGCAGACTTAATGCCTTAGGCATTCTCTGCCAGTCAACCTAGGGTGGTGAAGAGACAATATGGTAGGTGCATAACAAGGAACATGTTTTTAGAAAACATGAGTACTGGTTGCGCCAATTTGCTATGATCCGCGACTTTGTTTTTTTGTAATTTATTTTTTTGGCCTAGCAATCCTATCCCTACCGTTTCCGCTTCCCGCACGACCTCTTGAGAAATGATTTGACATTGACGTTTAGTGCATCGATTGTGAATGTGACCGCACCGCTAACCGCGCCCGCTCGAAATTACAAGAAAATTGACTATTTTCGTGATCCAACCATTCAAACTCAACAACAGTGGTGCCGTGTAGTGCAAAACAGGACCTGGCAGTGATTTAAATGTGCGAAGTCGAAAATCGCCGGCGGTGCCACGTGGAACCTTCGAAGTCAAAAGGTCGGTGCTCTTTCCCAATACCTTTATCCCATGCCAGGCATAGTATCTGCATATTGTTAATAAACCTTAGATCGCTTTTTTTAAATCTACAGTCCACACAGCAAATTCGCGCAACCATTACTTTTGGTCCTTCGAGCCGGATCGTGAATCATTTTCTTGTAATTTCGCAATATAGTATTTGTTCCATAGGGAATAAACGCAACGCGCCTGTTTACCTAGATATAATAGTAGAAAACCCGCATCTAGGCATTTAGGCAACTATACGTTATTTCGCTCGTATAGTTAAAGTGTCATTGATAATTACGGTACCTACGCCGTCAACCGCACCGCATAATTATAGTTAGCTACGTAAATATCAGCGTAGATATAAATCGATCGCATTCTTTTTCTTGACAAAATTCATTCGGAAGTCCTACAAATTTCATGTAGGTAGACGCATTTCAAAAATACCCGTTCATTGTTGAGTGAATATTTGTAGGAAACGGATAAACCATAGATTATATACGCATATGTTATTCCGTTCGTTCGCCGTTCACTTTGTTGTTTACAATATAACCATATTGTTATCTGATAATTATCGTTTACTTAATAATTCGTTAAGTGTTTGTTTGAGTGTATAGTGTGAATATATCAAAACAAGATGTCTCTTAAGGGAACCAAGGTTAGTACTGATTTAAAGGTTCAGTTAAAGCTTTTATACGCTAAAAGGGACTCACAGTTTTCACGTGTTCAATCAATTTGTGATAAATCTTTGCAAATCTCGGATCTGGCGATTAGAGATGCTTTCTTGTGTTCGTTGGAAACTTTAGATAGTTTGCGCGCGGACTTTGAATCTACAATTAATAATATAAACATTTTAGAGTTGGAGTTAAATCCTGATTACTGTGTGAGTTATCAGGCATTGTCGTCCTTTGATGACTTGTATTGTCGTATCAAACGTATTGCTAGGAGTTTAGAGACTCCCCCCCCCGCGAGTGGTTTATCCAACCCTCCTCGCGAACGCCCACGATTGCCGCCAATTCAAATACCTGAATTTAATGGTGACATTCGAAATTGGAATTTATTTATAGATAGTTTCGAAAATATAATACATAGGAACACATCGCTGACAGATCACGAGAGATTGCATTATCTCGTAGAAAAATTGACCGGTAAGGCAAAGGCTGTCTGTGCTGGAATTACGTTTAGCGCTGAAAATTACAATTTAGTTTTGAACACTTTAAAAACAAAATACGAAGATAAGCGATTAGTAGCCACCGCATATTTAGATCAATTATTCGATTTGAAAAGTTTTTCCGTTTGTAACGATCATAATTTAGAGAAGTTTTTAAATATTTTCGCATCATCTGTTCGTGCAGTAAAGAACCTAAAGGTCAATGACCTCTGTGACTTTTTGTTTTTGTATATCGGTTTAAATAAATTAGATCCTGAAACTGTTCGTCTGTTTGAAACGACTCAGCGCGGCAAAGAAATACCTAAGTTCGAAGATTTAGAATCTTTTATTCGCGACCATATTAAGGTATTGCAACGCACGTCGGCACGTCATGAAGTCACGAATAGGACAGGTTCCGATCGCCGTATAGACGCGTCATCGAAGTCAGTCAAGACTGCACATACGCTAGTTAATACCGCCTCAACACCTGACTGTTCTCTGTGTAAGGGTAGCCATACACAGCTGTACAAGTGTTCGGGATTTCAGAGATTATCGCCTAGGGATCGTTACAAGTTTGTCCGCACTAATAATTTGTGTTTTAATTGTCTAAGTGACAAACATCTGGTTACGTCATGTAAAAGTGGTGTTAGCTGTCGTAAATGTCCAGCTAGACATCATACCTTCTTACATTTTGAGAGTAGTAAGCTGCCATCGCAGCAGCAGCCTGCGCAGACGCGCGACGCTTGTGACGCGCGGCCTGCTGCAAGTGCAAACGACGTAACATTGTGTTCGCTTTCCGCCGCTGGTACTCAAATCACTACCGTTTTACTTGCGACCGCGCAAGTTGTCATTGTAGATGCCTTTGGCAAACCGCGCACCGTTCGAGCGCTACTAGATGGCGCTTCCCAGAGTAATTTTATTACTCGGGATTGTTGTCAACGCCTTGGTTTTAGTTTTAATAATTGGTCATCCCGCTCAGAAGTGAAAGGTTTTGGAGGTTTAAAGGCAACCATTCACGGTTCCATTAAAATAATATTTAGTTCACGTTTTAATCGTAATATTTCGTTTGAAATGGATTCGCTAGTCGCAGATAAGATTACGGAACGGTTGCCCACGGTACCGGTTGACACGTCCATGCTGACGGAGTTTAAGAACTTGCAGTTAGCCGACGGAAATTACGCTTTCCCTGGAGATATCGATCTATTGATCGGTGCTTCGATTCTCCCGCATCTCCAGTTATCACGTAAAATTCAAGGTCTTCCGATGTACCCCGCTCCGCACGCACTGGAAACAGTTCTCGGGTTTGTTATAGTTGGTTCCGCACCCGCTTGTTCAGTTAGTTACTCGACTGTGTCGCACTGTTGCACCGTCGAGCCGCCGCTTGAGTCTACCATCTGCAAGTTCTGGGAGATTGAAGAGGTCAATGTCCCGCCTATTCTCAGCCCTGAGGATCAGGTCACTGAGGAGATTTATACCCGCACGACTACTCGTGATAAAGATGGTCGTTATGTTGTCGCGCTCCCTTTCAAGGGTGATATTTTTTCGCTCGGTGGCTCCCGTGCCTCCGCAGAAAAACGCTTCTTGTATAGATTTTCTCCGCAGGAACCTTTGAAGGTTTATGAATTCAATCGTCGAATTCAATCGTCACCCCATCGATGGGGCACGTTTGTCGCAAATAGGGTGGCTAAGATTCAAGCTGAATTGTCACCGGAAAATATATTCCATGTCGCTGGAACAGAAAACCCAGCTGATTATCTCTCACGTGGTTTGCTTCCTGCGCAAATTTTAAATCATCCGCTTTGGTTTTGTGGCCCTCCCTGGCTTCATACCACTCCTAACGAGTGGCCAAATGCTCCGTTTAACCCCGCTACTGTTTCAGAGCCACCCGAGGAGAAGAAACATACGCTTGTAGTATCAGTTCCGCGTGAAGAGTCAGTTGTTTTGTTGTTGTCTAATCGAGTCTCGTCTTGGTCGAGACTATTACGCTGTGTAGTTTACGTCCTAAGATTTTTGAGATTATTACCATCGCGTGGTTCTATAATCGCAGCTGATTTGGATAGAGCTGAATCAGTTGTACTTCGAGAGTTGCAGAAATTTTATTTTTCAATAGAATTTCGTAGTTTAGAATCACATAAACCTTGTAGTCCCGCACTTCAACATTTGAAACCATTTTTGCAAGACGGACTCATTCGTGTCGGTGGCCGTCTGCGAAATGCTAAGTTAGAGTTTGAACAAATGCATCCAGTAGTTCTACCACGCAGGGATCACGTTTTGGATTTGTTGGTGGACTATCACCATAAGGTGAATTGTCACGCTGGTCCCGATTTATTAATGTCCATTCTTCGACAGAAGTACTGGATACTTTCCGCTCGCAATTTGATACGCGCTAGAGTGCACAGATGTGTGCCCTGCTTTAAGCTCCGCCCGCGTTTCAACGCGCCGGAAATGGCCGACCATCGTTCTTGTCGTGTTGTACAGACGGTGAAACCTTTCATACATACTGGGACGGACTATGCTGGACCGTTTAAAGTCACTATTGCCCGTGGTCGTGGTATACGTTCCACAAAGGCATACATTTGCCTATTCGTTTGTATGACAACTCGTGCGGTTCACATAGAGTTAACCAGTGATTTGAGTACGCAGGGTTTTATGTCTGCATTTAAACGATTTTTATCTCGCCGTGGTCCCGTTAAGCGCTTATACTCTGACAACGGCACAAATTATGTTGGAGCGCGACGCAATATTTCGGAATTACATACATTCTTACGCTCCAAGTACTACCAAAGTGAATTCGCCCATGTCTTAGCTGAGAATCGCATTGATTGGTGTTTTAATACGCCAGCGGCTAGTCATTTTGGTGGCAATTGGGAGGCGAATATTAAAAGCCTTAAGTCGCACCTGTTTCGGGTCATAGGCGAACAGATTCTCTCGTACGAGGAGTTGAGCACCGTACTCGCTCAGGTAGAGGCGTTGATGAATACGCGTCCGTTGTGTCGGACTTTGTCTAGTGATCCATCGGAGCCACTAGCGTTGACGCCGGCTCACTTCTTGACGACGACTCCTCTTAAATATTTGCCCGCTTTAGATGTCGAGACTGACAAACTGCAGCTTCACCCGCGTCACGCTCTGCTAGATAGCTTAGTTCAGTCCTTTTGGAAGCGATGGAGGACAGATTATCTGCATACGCTGCAGTCGCGTCAAAAGTGGAACACTCCTTCAGATCCAGTCACAGTCGGTACTGTGGTGATACTGAAGACTGAGAGTGCGCCTCCTCTGCACTGGCCTCTTGGTGTAGTGGAAGAAGTTTTTCCGGGTTCGAACGGAATAACGCGAGTCGTAAAAGTTAAAACCGCAACTGGATCGTACCTGCGTCCGGTTATTCGCCTCTGCCCTCTGCCTAATCAGTAGTAGTGGCATAGTTAGTTATAAGTTGTTTCGCTACCTAGTATTGATAGTTTAGATTAGTAATAGGGTTTAGTTTCGCTTTTGTTTTTTTTCTTTTCTTTGAAGGTAACCCTTCAAACCCGGGGGGAATGGTTGCGCCAATTTGCTATGATCCGCGACTTTGTTTTTTTGTAATTTATTTTTTTGGCCTAGCAATCCTATCCCTACCGTTTCCGCTTCCCGCACGACCTCTTGAGAAATGATTTGACATTGACGTTTAGTGCATCGATTGTGAATGCTACCGCACCGCTAACCGCGCCCGCTCGAAATTACAAGAAAATTGACTATTTTCGTGATCCAACCATTCAAACTCAACAACAGTGGTGCCGTGTAGTGCAAAACAGGACCTGGCAGTGATTTAAATGTGCGAAGTCGAAAATCGCCGGCGGTGCCACGTGGAACCTTCGAAGTCTAAAGGTCGGTGCTCTTTCCCAATACCTTTATCCCATGCCAGGCATAGTATCTGCATATTGTTAATAAACCTTAGATCGCTTTTTTTAAATCTACAGTCCACACAGCAAATTCGCGCAACCAAGTACAAAGTATAGATACTTAAAGTTCAAATAAACATACATATATAATTAATACATAATAAATCTATATATATGTATATACATAAATATAAAGTAACTAAAGAAGTTATTGAGACGGTTCTGCTATTAGTGGAGAAAATAATCCCGCAACTTTCATTTAAATGCATACCGACTACTAGTAGGTACTGTGGCAAGTTCATACTGCTGTTCCATAAAAAAAAAACAAATGACGACTTACGATACGATACTTTTCCACCCCATGGTTGTTCTGGCAACGAATAAGCTTATCCTATTCAAAAGGACCAAAAAATCCTCTTCCTCCGCTAAAAATACCCATACAAAAGCTCACATTTCCGCCTCAAGCCCAACGAAACCATATGCAAAAACTCCCTTGAAATATGTATCATAGTTACTCAAACAATACGCCGCGTAGCCTCCAAGAATTCTAAGGCATGTTATGTCTTAACTGAACACAATATAGACAGACGCAGAAGGTCAACTTCACGCGGTGAACGAATACGTACGCACACATAAAAACGTTTCACCTACAATAAATACAAGAGCACTTGCAACTGTCATTTGTTCGAGAGGACTCTATACATGTGCGCTTATGTGTGTGTGAGTCTGTTTTTGTTCTGAGTATGGAGTTGACCTTCTGTACTGTACTGTTGCTAGAAGCACACGTTGAAACAATAAAAAACTCAGGTAAACGTGGGTAGGCGTTCTAAATGCCGCAGCGCTGACATTAAGACACACTTTGTTTACATTCTCTTAGTGGAACAGTTGTTTGGAAAGGAAAGAAGTTATCGGTCACTTAATTTTGATAGCAGCTTTGTGCTACACACTATTATTTTTTATTTGACATGTCACGTGATGATAATTATACTATATGTAAAAAAAAAATCGCTTGGGTACTGTAGAGGAACTTACATCAAAATCTTTCACAGCTATATAAAAAAATAAAATAAAACACTATCTCGATTACGTCTTAAACAAAAAAAAAATGCATCAAAATAGGTCCTCCGTATAGGAGCTACGATGCCACGGACAAACACACAGACAGACAGACACGTCAAACTTATAATCCTCCTTTTTTCCGTTGGGAATTAATAATAAAGGAAAGGAACACTAATTTGAATTTTACAAGCTTTCTATTAGCTTGCACTGTATGTAACTATGTATGTTCGGCTCAAATCTTGCAACCCAATTTTGAAGCAGATATCTTCAACCGATTGAGCTGAAATTTTATATACATGTGTAAATCGGGTGACAATGCAACATTATGATGACATGGAGCTGATCTGATGATGGAGCTGGAAGGTAGCCATAGGAACTCAGCGATAAAACTATACAAACCCATCGAGTTTGGGCTCGCGTGATTAGTATTGATGAGTACTTTGATCCTGTAAGGTAGCCAGGGTCTGAAGATGGAGCCGGAAGGTGATCATAAGAACTCCGCAGTTAAACGATACAACGCCATCGAAATTGGGCTCGTTTTATTCATATTGACGAGCACTTTCATCCTATATGGTAACCAAGGTCTGATGATAGAGCTGGAAGGTGGTCACAGGAACTCCGCACTTAAACGACACAACCCCATCGAATTTGGGCTCGTTTAGTTTGTATTGACGAGTACTTTCATTCTATATAGTAGCCAGGGTCTGATGATGGAGCCGAAAAGTGGTCATAGGAACTCCGAAGTTAAACGACACGACCCCATCGAGTTTGAGCTCGTTTGATTAGTATTGACGAGTACTTTGATCATGTATGGTAGCCAGGGTCTGATAATGGAGTCGGAAGGTGGTCATAGGAACTCCGCAGTTTAACGACAAAACCCCATCGAATTTGGGCACGTTTGATTCATATTGACGAGTACTTTCATACTATATGGTAACCAAGGTCTGATGATGGAGATGGAAGGTGGTCACAGGAACTCCGCACTTAAACGACACAACCTCATCGAATTTGGGCTCGTTTACTTTGTATTGACAAGTACTTTCATTCTGTATAGTAGCCAGGGTCTGATTATGGAGCCGAAAGGTGGTCATAGGAACTCCGAAGTTAAACGACAGGACCCCATCGAGTTTGAGCTCGTTTGATTAGTATTGACGAGTACTTTGATCATTTAAGGTAGCCAGGTTCTGATGATGGAGCTGGAACGTGTTTATAGGAACTCCGCAGTTAAACGACACAACTCCATTGAATTTGGGCTCGTTCGATTTGTATTGACGACTGCTTGGATCCTATATGGTAACCAGGTTCTGATGATGGAGCTGGAGGGTTACCATAGGAACTCCGCAATTAAATGATATAACCCCATCGACTTTAGGCTCATTTGATTTTTAATGACGAGTACTTGGATCTTATATGGTAAGCAGGGTATGATGATGTAGCTGGATCGTAGTCATTGGAACTCCGCAGTTAAACGACACAACCCCATCGAATTTGAGCTCGTTTAGTTTGTATTGACGAGTACTTTCATTCTATATAGTAGCCAGGATCTGATGATGGAGCTGGAAGGTTACCATAGGAACTCCGCAATTAAACGATATAACCCCATCGACTTTAGGCTTATTTTATTTTTAATGACGAGTACTTGGATCTTATATGGTAAGCAGGGTATGATGATGTAGCTGAATCGTGGTCATTGGAACTCCGCAGTTAAACGACACAACTCTCTCGTCTTTGGTCTCGTTAGATTTGTAATGACGAGTACTTTGATTTGTACTTTGATCAATATGGCAGTCGGGATCTGATGATGGAGCTGGAAGGTAGCCATAGGAGTTCCGCAATAAAACGACACAATCCCATCGCGTTTCGGATCGAATAAAATAAGTTCTAACGGGTCATAAGCAACTTGCACTCGAGCACGGAGTGTTCCGTACAAATTTACATAAGTAAATAGCTAGTTAGTTTTAATACACTCCTATAAAATACGTACCAATTGAAAGGGCTTGCAGAAAGTAACTTGAAAAATAAAGTGACATTACTCTAAATCCAATATTCTCTTTTTTCTCAGTCATACTCTTGGTGGAGTGGTAGTGGTCATGGATCGTCTGGTTGGTTGGTTGCGGCTTTTGCGAGACTTCTCCATCTCTCTCTATTCATGGCACTTCGTGTACATTCAATGAGGAAACACTTCGAAGATGAGATGATGATGATGATTTAGTGAGGTCTGTCCATCTGGTAGACGATTGGCCGCGAGAACGTAGGCCCTCTACTCTTCCCTATACCACTAAACGTTCCAAAGAGCTTTCATTGCGTATAATATATCCAAACATCTTAAAAATTCGCTGTTGCGCAATCGACGTAAGTTTTTGTTTTGATGCAAAGCTCTTTAAGAATGGAAACGTTAGTGCGTGGAGCAGTCTGTTTTATCTTCAGTAGACGCCTCCAGCGTCACATTGCAAGTGCGTCAATTTTTTTACGGTGCTTGAGTCTTCTCCGCTTTTCCCAGTATTTGTGATTGTGCATCCCAGTTATATAATAAAACCTGGACAATTGGCTATTTCATGTAAGTTAGGTTGATTGTTAGTCTTACGATCAACCTGGTTCACCTTCACAACCATCATTTTCAATTCAACCTGGTAGACTTCTCAGGTGGTCGCCTCCTTCTGCGAAGCAGTAATGCTAGCAAAGGAGGAGGCCGACCGCATCAGGCAACGGCGCTCACGCCGCAGCTACCGCCGTAATTCCGATCCCGATTTCCTGCCACCGTAGGCGTGGGCTTGCGGACGGCGGGCAATGGATAGCTCGCTGTCCGTCCGGTAACAGACCGAACCAAGCCCAAGGGCGGGGGATGTCACTGGATGATTTTACCTACCATAAAAAAATTAAATAAAAACATACCTGGCAGACTTTCAAAGATAGCAGACTAAGTTCCTTATGCTTTCCTATAATATGGGTAAGAAATGAAAGGATTTGCTGAGATTACAAATGTGATTTAAATAAGGTATAACTAAAAAGTAAAAAATAAATTACAAATAAAAAAACTTTTTTAAAAACAAGCTTTCAATTAAATGGGCTAAAAAGAAGAAAATAAACTTTTCCTTTATAATTTTTACTATCAATTTATAACGGCATTACACAATTTATATGATATAAAAATTTGTCGCGCCCTCAATTCGTTTGTTCGAACAAAGGAGTTGGGAGCGTGGCAATCTACAAGCGTTCACGTAACATGAAACGATTGTAACTTGGCTAGGGGGGCAGTTAAGAAGCCTGCGGTAGGGCCTCTGTAGTGTATAATCGATAGAAGATTTAATTCAAAACTGATATTACTACCATTACGTGTAAATATGTCACTATATCCTTGGCGACCTATTATTATGCTTGCAAACGTTACATTATCACTTTTATTGTACCATACATAGCAGCTCCACCGGCCTATCTTGGAAGCTAAAAAATATTTACGAACACAATCGTCGAAGGCACTATTGGAAACGTTTTCCGTTACCATTATCTGTGCACTAACTAGTAATAATAATTGCATATTTACCAACTTTATTGGCCGCAGTTGGTTTGCGATAATGCACATAAAGTTGAATGGGTTATACCATTTACATAAATGTTTGGAACAACTGTATGACTGAATTCATTCAGTGTATCGATTGTTTTTAATGATGTCTATATTTTTTTTAGTGGACTGTATCAATTATACTTGTATTTGTATTTGTATTTCGGGCTGGTATCCGCAACTCCAGGACTAAAACGCGTATTTTGCGTACGGATCAATCATCATCACCATCATATCAGCTGAACGTCGTGACGTCCACTGTTGGACATAGGCCCCTCCAAGTGTCGCCACAATGAACGGTCCTGTGCATCTCGCATCCATCGGATTCCCGCAACTCTTGCCAGGTCATCAGTCCACCTTGTGGGAGGCCTTCCAACACTGCGTCTTCTGGTACACGGTCGCCACTCGAGAACCTTTGGGCCAACGACCTCTCGGACAAATGTGCTCTGCCCACTGCCACTTAAGTTTGGCAGTGGGCAGAATATATAATAATAAATATTAATTCTTTAATTTTATTTTATTTTTGAAAAATCTTTATTTAAAACAAAAAACTTAATATAGTAAACAGTAGATTGACAATTCATGTACAAAAGCGAGCTTTAGAGTATTTTTATCATCATGCGTATGTATTTTTCATATAAGTATTTATTGTAATCTGGGGAATACGCATGCGGGACGAGTGTGACATGGGGCAATCCCGCATGCGTGATGAAAATCCGAATGATAATAAAAACACTCTAACTCAACAATTCGTTTTCTAACAGCAAACCTTTGATTGACAGAGAGAGATAATAATCAAAGGTAGAATAAAGTGTACTGTGGGATATAGGGTTCTTCCAATAAAATTCGTTTTTAATATAGGTAATTGACTTTTTATTTTGTCCGTTCAACGTCCTAGCAAGTTAGCAATGTTAATCGCCCCGAGAGACGAGCACTGACTTCCCTTCCATATCTTTCCTCTCTCTCACTCACACCTAGCACTCTATCTCTTTCTTCCGGTTGCGTTTCGTTTCCCACAGTACTATATAAAATTACATAAAATAAGTCTAATATATAAAAATAAAAATAAAATATACGACATACTAATAAATAGATGAACTACTGATAATACTGATATTATGTCAGTAGTGAAAGGAAGTGTTCTTTAATTTGCCTCTTTAAGACCTCCAGAGATTTAAAAATATGTTCCTTTTTTTTAAAAATGTTTCGTTGAATTCAGTTTCAATGACGAATAGCTAATTCAAATGTGAAATCGAAATTGTGAAAATAAATTTTTATGCATGAAATGGATTAGTAATTATGATTATTTTTTTCTAGATTTAATTTATATTCTTGTATATTTGGGTTTAAATGGCTTTATTATTATTATTTTAATTATAAGGGGCTGCTGTTCTATGGCCATTTTTATGTGTTCGTTCATTTTATGGATTAGATTTTCCAAGATTTGAACTGACAATTTTGTCTATCAATCATGAATATCGGACCCATCGATATATAAATGTACTACGCACTAAATAAGGGGTGCCGTACAATCACTATGCTTGACTTTAGTGCACTGCAGGCCGTACACCTCTTTACATTGATGACTAGAGATTGCAAACCGGACCCGGCCGGGCCCGGTGCCCTTTTTTGACATCCACCGGGCCCGACCATTCATACCGGGCCCGGTGACCGGCCCAGCCATTCATACCCGGCCCGGTCACCAGCCCGGTATGAATGGCCAGGCCCAATGAATGTCTAAAAGGGCACCGGGCCCGGCCGGGTCCGGCCCGGCCGGACTCTATTCTATATCCGGCTCTATTGATGACTTGATGATATTAGTGCAGGATTAAGTGTACCTACCGATAATTACTTTGCTTGACTGAAGTATACTGCAGGCCATACACCTCTTTACATTGATGACTTGATGACCTTAGTGCAGGATTAAGTGTACCGATAATCATTTTGCTTGACTGAAGTGTACTGCAGGCCATACACCTCTTTACATTGATGACTTGATGACATTGGTGCAGGATAAAGTGTACCGATAATCATTTTGCTTGACTGAAGTGTACTGCGGGCCATACACCTCTTTACATTGATGATTTGGATGACATTAGTGCAGGATTAGGCGTACCGTAAAATAACTTTGTTTGACTTTAGTGTACTGCAGGCCATACAACTCTTTACATTGATGACATTTAGTGCTGTAAGTTTCAAAAGTTTTGTTAGACGTCATAATGCCAATTTAGCGCTGCAGTGAACTTTTGTTTTAACGTTTCAATATTTTGATAAATTGTTTCCATGAACGCGCTTGTCTATCACTTGATGGTCGGACCACTATTACTGGTAGAGAAATATTAAAGTTTGACCATATGTCTTTCCGTGTTCTATTTTGATGTATAAACATGTATTAAGCGAGCTACAGGACATAGACGCGAGTGTTATAATGCACAAAAGTATATGATCCAATACAGTAAAGAGATTCAGAAAAATATGTTATTCTTCAGAGTAAATGCTAGATAATTAGTGGGTACAAAACACAGTACTGCTCATTAAGTACGATAGAAAAAATCACGAAGATACCTTTAAATAACATTGGGCCATTACGCATCTCGTCTGAGGGTGATTTTGCTTTAGGTCCTGTAGTCTTCGTAAGTCACTTCTGCTCACATGTTGACTAAGCAACGTTAGTTAATAAAAGCTAAGTGAACTTTATGAAGTCAATCAATGAGAAAATCCAGTTAAATTTATTCTGACGTCTGATAAGGAAAAAATAAACAATAAAAACTGCAAAGAGACCCACAGCCGCGGAACAATATTTTATTTCTGATTAAATTCGCACCAACTTCACAGCTTGCAAAAAAAGAGGATTCAACTGTTCATAAAAAGTAAAGCCGTATTGGAAAAAATGTACAATAAATTAATCTAAAAAGTATACTCATTTGTTTCTCGGCGTATTGAATTTTCGCGAACCAAACTGTATTGTTGCTCGGTGAATTGTTGGGAAAAGTTTTGAGGGCCTTATTTTTATTGTTTTTTCGAACATCGTTAAAACTATCCATGGATGAATGCCGTTTTTTGAACGAAGCTTTAGTTTTCGATAGATTGATACAGTATAGAAGGTTTCAGGCATTCCGAAATGTTGTTACTAAAACAATAGAGCTGTTATATGTTTTATGAAACTGACGTTGACATGTGATTAAAAATTGTATATAGTTATTTCCATATTTGATTCTATTAAAAGCATTATTATTTTTTAGGCTTTAATAATATACTTCTTAAATTTTGTGTGAAACGAGAGTGTACTTTATTCTGTTGATTGTTGATTGAATCGATTTAAATATTTTTTTCCCGTAAATATTTAAAGAAGGTCACAAGTTGGACACCACTGACTCTAAGTACCACAAAGGTAATGGCAGCAGGCATTAGGCGCCAGTGCACAGCTGGATGCGGGAGAAAAAAAACCCCTCAATCACCCGGATGGCCCGGTGACCATTACGTTTGCGTGAACAACCAGTTAGCAAAACAAGCTTATAACTATGTGATTTTTCATGATACCGTTATGAACATACTCTTAGATTTTTTACATAAAAAAATAAACACTTGTTTTGGGTTTTGCATAATTATACTAAAAATAAGGTTGTACATTTAAATTAAAACCCTTGCCCGGCTAGCCCAGTCTTCAGCCACGGTAATGCCGACTGTTGATCTTTAGGTGAGCTATACAGCTGTGCGTGTGATACAAAACGGAAGATGCGATTTAGTTCCCGAAAAGAAGCTCACTAATACTGAAGATCGGAACCGTCTGTGAACGCAAACCACGGTCAAAGTAAGTAATGGGCGGTCACCCATCTATAGACTGAAATGTCAATCGATCCATGTGGATATTAGTTGTCACGACACATCATCAAAAGAAATTGCAAACATTTGAATTATATCCTCTGATGTGTATAAATGTGATATAATAACACATCTCTCAGTTTATTTATTTTAGTACGTCTTGTATCGGTAATGTTGTTTTGATATTTTTAGCGTTCCGTAAATAATAAAACGGAATACAGAATTCGGTGACATTATTAAGAGGTTCATACATAAACTTCATATTAAGTACCTTGACAGTCTGTTTAAAAGACAATACTTTTACCTTGCCGTGTTATATTATTTTTAACAAACTTAAAAAAAAGGAAGAGGTTTCCAACAGTCACTATGACAGAAAAAAAAATTGTTTATGTAACCAGTTTATCAATACATACATAAAAGTAGAATACTTACTATGAAATCATTATCAATTGATAGAAAAGCAAACGAGACATAGGTAATAAATGAAATAAATATGTTTTGTCTCTAATAAATTTACTGGCACATTACAATACACTTAACATTCAAAAACCAAAAAGGTTCGATTTCATCATGATGGTCTGATGTACATAGGTAACAATTACGGCGTACATAACATTTGCTATTTTATTTATCTTACTAATTCAAAAACTACTGAATTTCAGAAACATTTGCAGGCTTTATTATTTTGACTGGCCTGTTGGTCTAGTGGTTAGTGTCCCTGACTGCTATGCCGGAGGTCGTGGGATCGATTCCCACCCAGGACAAATGTTTGTGTAAAGAGCAAGATATTTTTTTCTGTCCGGGTGTTATTTATCTATAGTATGTATGTATTTAGAAATATATAAGTGTGTTTATCAGTTGTCTAGTACTCATAACACAAGCTCTGTTTAGCTTGGGACTAGACAGCGTTGCGTGATAGTTGTGGAATACTATTACTTGTTGCATTTTGATCTTAGCATGTATGTCATCCTGCAAGGAATACGTCGAGGTACCAGTAACCCTGCATAATGCTACAAAAATTGATTTTTTACAATGCAAATTATTTATTATCTTACAATCAACGTCTGATCCAACATCAATGCTCACCAAATAGTTTGTGGTCGAGAAGAAAGACCAGCCTTAGATAAACCTCTAGATAATCCTTTAAAAAAAAAATGTGTTGTTTTTTCTCTATTGTAGTACAGAACACCCATATTTTGCGAGCATGACACGCTCTTGGTCGATTATTGAATGAAAACAACAACACGACTTACCTATATATGTATATATAAACATTGATTCGAAAAATATATTCAGTCGTGTTATTGTCATTGAGCTTTGCAAGTGTAGTAGTGTGATCACAGAATGTAAGTAGTATTATTCTAGTTTATTTATTTTTTGTACTTATCATACTTAAACAACATTATTTTTATATGTATTTAAAACAAAATGTTTAGATAGAAGAGTGATGCTAACATAATTAACAGTTTTATTTTAAGTATATGCAAAACCTGAATATAGTTTGTTCAGATCAGTAAGTAGGTAACTGTATTTATTCCAATATTTTTTAACACCATGTTATATGGGGCGCGCCACAATCGAGGCGATAAGGCCCATCCTTGAGGAGTGGCTGGAAAGACCTCACGGCGTTCTAAACTTCCGCACGACGCAGGTCCTTACCGAACACAGCAAGTTCGCTAAGTTTCTGTTCCGTATTAGTGCGGAAGATTCGCCCGGGTGTCGCCACTGTGCGGAACACCCGGAGGACACGATGGAGCACACTGTAGAGGTGTACCCCGCCTGGGTGGAGCATCGCCGTGTCCTCGTGGGGGCGATCGGCGGCAGCGATCTCTCTCGCCGGGCCTTGGTTCAGGCCACGGTCCGTAGTGAGGATGGATGGCAGGTGGTCGCCTCCTTTTGCGAAGCAGTAATGCTAGCAAAGGAGGCTGACCGCATCAGGTAGAGGCAACAGGGCGCTCGCCCCAGCCGCCGCCGGGATTCCAATCCCGATTTCTGGCCACCGTAGGCGCGGGCTTGCGGACGGCGTGCAATGGGTAGCACGCTGTCCGATCATCCGGTAACCGACCGGACCGAGCCCAAGTCGTCGACGGCGCGTTCTGTTCCCGTACGCCTCAAGGAGCTGTCAGCACACCGAAAAGGCCCAGCCTGCTAGCTGCAGGCAGGCAGGGTCGAAGCCTACTGGGGTCATGGGTCAGCTTCCGAAAGGAATACCCGGCCCCGGCACGATAGGCTACGAAGGAACGGGGTAGGTTTTTAGTCAGTAAGAGTCTGACACTACTTCCCGCTCCACCCAAGGGCGGGATTTGTCATTGGATGACTTTACCTACCATAAAAAAACACCATGTTATATTTTTTCCCAAAAATATTTAAAATGGTCACAAGTTGGACCCCACTGACACTAAGTACTACACAGGCACTGGCAGATTATAGCAGGCATTAAGCGCCAACGCACAGCTGGTTGTAAGAGCAAAGCACCCCTCAGTCACCCAGATGGCCCGGTGACTATGTATTTGTGCGGACAACCAGATAACATAACAAGTTTATAACTTTGTGAGTTTTCATGACACGGTTTTGAAATTTAGTACATAGATTTACATAAAAATACTAGACGCGTGTTTCAGGTTTCACATATACTAAAAATAAGGTTGTATACAGATCTTTACGTTGTAGTGACGGTAATCTACTA
Organism: Leucania comma; assembly: GCA_958295575.1. Lineage (NCBI taxonomy): Eukaryota > Metazoa > Arthropoda > Insecta > Lepidoptera > Noctuidae > Leucania > Leucania comma. The sequence goes on from OY282475.1 coordinate 5,724,878, forward strand.
GACCACGTCTAGTAGTAACAGCCCCGACTTATGAGTAGTAAGTTGCGGGTTCAAACCCAGAGAGACGCATTACTTTGCAATATTGATTTTTTTCATCACCAGTACTCACACAAGTAAAAAAAGAAAACATCGTGAGGAAACCGGCATGTCCGAGAACAAACAATTGGAAGATATGTGAAATCCATCAAACCACACAGGGTCTTTGTGATAGATTACGGCACATGCCTTCTCTTAAAGAGTAGGCCTGAGTCCCAGCAGCGGGAACATTATAAGGCAGATTACTATGCTACATCTTTTTTTTTTAAAGTGTCAGATTTTTATTGATTAAAACTCACCTGAGTTCATTTAATCCAAAAAAAAAAATGTTTCCATTGGCTATTTCTAATCTTTGAACTACAAATACTGATATGACAGTATAAAAAAAAAACAACTATTTTTCTGCAAGTAGACAACCGACTGAACGGTTTTTTATTGAGGGCATTGACTTCATGACTATATTAGTATTATTATCTGCACGGATCACAAGAATGAAACTTTTTTAGGATACAATTATTATAATACCTTTTTTTTCCTGAGATGTTAGCGTGATGCATGATACGACAGAGTAAAAGAAAGTAACATGTTGCATCGACCCTGAGTAACTTGGGGAAAGAAGTTGATGCAACAAGACTAACTTCGGGCAGGAAGATGATAACGTTAATTTATTTGGTGACAGGTACAGCACTGGCAGCTCATTGTTCATGTACGTATTGTTTACGTTTTCAAATTCCATACAGGCGTTCAGAGAACTGAAGGACATGAATTGGGAGAAAGATCCTTCTGAGGCGTGGCCTTTTACACCCCATCAAACAGAATGTAAGGTTGTATTGCTTCTCTTGAATATAGAAAACTACATAGGTGACAATAAGGAATGGAAATTTATTGCTTCAGGAATTTTACTTGACAACAGTCGTATTCTTACATCTTATAATCCTTTTAAGCGATTGATCCGTAAACCTGATCTTGCCGATAAAGTTGTGGCATTGTTAGTTACGGGACGAAATGATCCAAACGTGAGGCTTAAAATAGCAAACATAATGTGCGGACGTCAAATAGCATATGTAACGGATGAAGGCCCGTACAAAAGTTTTTGGAGTGATAAGGAGCATTCCCCGATTCACGACCTGATGGTAATACGAATTGAAGAAGAAATTGGAATCGCTAATGCTTCATTTAGGGAACCTATGGTTAAATTGCTAAAGCAAGAACGCAGGTGGTGGTGGGGCGGCCAATCCAAACCACTTCATAACAGTGTGATAACCTTCCCCGCCCATATAGCAGATGCCATAGATCCTGAAGTTCTTATCTTTACTTTAGGATATTTAACGAAAAAGGAAATGAAAGATTTCGATACTTTACACGAGATTGCGTACGAAGCTGACGATGCCGCACTGGTTGATTGCGATGAGTGGCTGCCGCGTCAGTGGGGTTTCTTCATATGTATTAGAAATATTGGCAACTTCCCAGGGCTGGGATCTGGTGCAACGCTGTTTTCTAAAGGCAAACTATTTGGCATAGGCAGCTTTGCAATGTTTAAAAATGATACAGGAATTTTTGTATTTACTGATGTGCGACCCTATGAAGAGCTAATAGAAAAAACGTGCGGCGATGAGGAGTTCACTTAAAAAAGCTACTCCTTTAATTTTGTAAGCCGGTGATAAATAACAGAGAGATAAAACTGTTTAACAGTTCCTATTACACTTCATCTATTCATTTTAATATTTTCAAAATCTCGCGACAAGCTTTTATATCATATAAATTGTGTAATGCCGTTATAAATTAATAGTAAAAGTTATAAAGGAAAAGTTTATTTTCTTCTTTTTAGCCCATTTAATTGAAAGCTTGTTTTTAAAAAAGTTTTTTTATTTGTAATTTATTAAAATTAAGGTTGTCAAATTCGATTAAGGATGGCTGTCAGGCCGAAAGGCGCTAGTATTTTTTTTATGTAATAATGTGAAAGAGTGATTTCATAGGAATAAATCCTACACCAAAATACGTAAAGCCATTTTTATTATCTCCATTTCTTTCAATACGTAACTAAATATTTCGAACCATTTGCAGTTAAAGTACTGGACCTGCGCGGTGGATTACGGTCCATTTCGTCTACTAGAGGAAGCTTGAATATCAGTAGTAGGAACATTATAAGGCTCATTGTATATATCTATATAATATATACACAATCAAATAAAATAAAATTTGCATCACGCTGTAATTGACTGGCTGTATAGAAAGTTGAGACATAGATCAATAGAAATGCGAACATAGAAAAAAAAAATGAAATAAAACATGCTTAAGAGCCGGTTGTAGTTACTAAGTATTTTGTATGAACTCCGCTCGAGTCTATATTTATTTATTTATTTATTTTTATTTATTTATTTATTTATTTTATTTATTTATTTATTTATTTATTTATTTTATATATCAACTTCGCAGACCCGTAACAGTGGTTTTATATTTAAAAAAAATACTATTTAAGATTTTTTTTTAATTTTTTCGTAACGTAATCTCGTAGACACGTTTAAATTGTAAGTTAGGATCGAGCCAGCTAATTTATATCATGTTTTGATCTTTGCCTGGCGGTTGCTAATTATAGTTAATTTTAATAAAATAATTTTTCATGGTGTTCTCTTTTATATTTGTGGATTTCCAGAGGTTTAAAAAAGTTTAAAATAAGTAGACCCTGGCCTTAAAGCCAGCTAAGACATAAAGGAAATTATTTACATTTGATTCGTCTCGGCTGTACCTTTGTTTTATTAACCTGATCCCTAAATTATTTAAATGTAAATCTCTTGCCAGCAAATTGAACAAACAAAATTATTCAGACATCAGTCATCACACATAATTACAATTTGATCTCCGTTCCACCGGTGCAAATGAAAACTGACCCCTTTTATTTTTTAAAGAGATATCTTCTTCAAACTTAATTAAACGCGTTAGATTGCTAAACTTATGCACCCCTAAATCAAATAGAGAACAGGCCGGTACGATGCTCCCAGGTCCCGGGGTAATGGGTGCATCGGATCACGGGCTCTCGAACAATGAGCAATCAATGGCTAAATTAAACAACTGCCTTCATATACCTTTGTTAATATCCAGAGAAACTAGAAGTGACTTAGAAAAGAGTACATTAAATGAGTACATTTCACTGAAAACTTGATATTATTTTTCAAAATTGTTTGCAAAATTTAACTGCATAAAAAAACTGCATTACATATTTTTGAAATTTTGTAAGTTTATAAATTGGATATGAATTAAATATTATTTAAAAAATGAATGCTTTTGCAGAACCCAATATTAAGATATCAAACCGAAAAACCGAATCAAAAGTTTTATTTAAAAAAAAAACAATTTTACTAAAGTGTTTTTAAAGAAACTATCTATTGATACGTAAGGTATCAATAAATAGTTTCTTATACCTACATTATAATGAGCTGGTAGCTATCTTTTGAAGGAATATCGTGTTAACCAACCGCTGGATCGTGGAGGCCAGATAGACAGTTTCACTATTGGTGCTGCATTCAGTTAGTTACAAATAATAATACTTGGAATTAGTAAAAAGTTCACTATTGCCAAATCAACTTTTTTATGGACTGTGAAACAAACGCACGTGTCGAAGTACACTCAACCCGATCATCACATCCAGTATCTCTACATCCACCACCTCAATCCCCCCTGTTTACTTAGCGTGAAGATGCGCGTTGAGTGATCGGCTTATTTCGGCGTAGATAATTAAGTCATGAACAAAGGGAATGCAGCTCAACAGTACACGTATCATGGGGGGAACAATGACATGTGTCTTCATGCATGGGGGTAATGTGACACGTGTATCATAGATGTTATAATGAGAATTTTGTGTTCAGTGAGGACGTGTTGCTTGCAGACTTCAAGGAAGTTCTTTGCTTGATGAATGAGTACCTTTCGTTGAGTTAAGTTAGGGTTAGTTAGTGTTTTATTGTACTCTATTACGGTTATGTGGGTTATTTTAGTGTAATTTACACTATAATTCTCGCGAAAAAAAATTGCCAAATTCTGTACATTTATGTTCGCCTAACTGGTCAAAATGTACTGAATTTGGCAGATTATTTTCGCCATTTCAGGTTTGGTCCTATAGTAAAAGTTGTTAGTTATCATGACTACAATCACGTGTTTAAGTATCGTTCACTAATTACCAGTCACCCTATATATAGATATATATTTAATCAATAGTTTGTCCGTCTGTGAGTAGGTTTGTGTAGGTTCGTTACTCTTTCCAATTATAACGACTGAACGAATTTGAATGAAATTTGACACACGGGTAGACAATATCCTGGAATAATATAGGATGATTTATTACCTGGACTGTGTTTTTTAGGGTTCCGTACCTCAAAAGAAAAATCGGAACCCTTATAGGATCACATTGTTGTCTGTTCGTCTGTATGACTGTCTTTCAACACCCTTTATCTCGAGAACGTGCTAAGTTATCAAGTTGAAATTAAAACCATATTCTTAACTTTGCAATCCCCTGAAGCTGTGAAAAAATCAAACTTGTGCGCGAGTCCGACTCGCACTTGCCCGGGTTTTTTTTTATTATTAATAGGCTTGCGTTGCGTTTGACTACTATCTCACCTGATATTATTTTGTTCTATTCGGACAATTATTTACTTAAGCGCGTGCGAACACTGTTTACATAATATCTTTATTACTATTTTTTTGGTTTTAGATTTATTGTAATTTCAAACTCAAATAAATAAATCACAGTTCATCATTTAAATCAATCGAAAAAATGTTTCAAATGTGTGTCTGTTTCTATATCTTGATCTAGTTGAAAGAGGGAGAGCAATCACAAAAATACATACAATTTCTGATTGAGTCTTCAAATTAATTATAATAACGATTAAGTGGTCTTATACACCGTTAAATTTTGATCGTTTTATCCCGTTAAGGGTCGCTTAGGTACATGAAACACTATCGATTTGTAAAGATAAAATAAAAAATAAAGTACTTTTTTCCTAAAACTGGAATAAATATACGCATGTAATAATTTCATAGCGCAAAATCCTACACTTTTCCTCCATCGTCTCAATACAAAATCAACAAGTTCCAAACCACTGAAGCCGAAGAAAAAATCCATAAGTCTGTTATAGAGAACCACAACAATATAGACGAAACAAAGTAGCCGTCAGATCACGAACGTACCAATAGGATATTTTGCGATACACCAAACGTTCCGACGTAGTTTCTTTAAGTTTACGATGGCTCTCTATACGGTGGAGTCGTAAACCGAATCCTCAAAGGAAACTAACAAACTGGTGTATTGGTGTATCTAGAAAACTTGGGAGCTGGGAGATTTTCCCAGAAATAAGAGCTAACTGGTAATTTCACTTGGCCTTGCGATAAGAAAACTGACTTTTTTTGTAATACGTAAAAGAAAAGAAAGAAAAATATTTTATTTGGCACGCATGGATACACACACCGTAAACCCAAATTTATAAAACTTAAGATAAAAACAAGAACGTACGTTGTGATATGTTGACTTTTTTTTCGTTAAAAATGCCTCGCTTACATAAGTGAGTTTTGTTTAGAAGTTGCCAAGAATAGTCCAAAACCCTATCTTTTCTTCCGTTTATCAGTCATAAATTTGAAACTAAAACTAACAGGATTTGCAGAGTAAATTTTAAAATATTATATATTGATAGTGAGAAGTTACACTCTCAGGCCAGCTAGGGTAACCGAAGATTTTATTAGGATCAGAAATACCCGCTGGATAAAAGTAACGTGGATCATATAAATTGAAGAAGGCACTAGTGGACTGATAGAGGCTGATGATGATAATTTTTGTTCCTTACTGATGAGAAAACAACTTGTGACCCACGGATGCCACTCAAGTTGAAGGGTAAAATTTACAAGTCCGTGATAAGACCTGTCATACTGTATGGATCAGAATGTTGGGCTGTGAAAAAGATGGATGAAAAAAGACTGCATGTAGCGGAGATGAGAATGTTGAGATGGATGTGTGATGTGACGAAAATGGATAAAGTGAGAAATGAGTATATTAGAGGAAGTTTGAAAGTGGCGCCAGTGACTGAAAAATTAAAGGAAATCGTTTGTCTTGGTATGGTCATGTGAAGAGGAGGGATGAAACACATGTTACTAAAAGAGTTCTGAGTTAACAAGAAGATGGATGGAGAGGAAGGGGGAGGCCGAAGAAGAGATGGATGGATTGTATGAGGAGTGATATGAAAGAAAAGGAAGTTAGTGATAGTGTGACGGCTGACAGGATAGAGTGGAAGAAAAAAACGTGTTGCGCCGACCCCAAGTAATATGGGACAAGGGCAGGAAGAAGAAGAACTGATGAGAAATGATTTTGATTTACTGGTGAGAAAATTAGTGTTCATTTATTCTACTTAAACGAATCACAGCTAGTCCTAGACAAGAAGTCCTAGAGAAGAAAGTAGAAAGTAGCTAATTCATTGTTTGCTAATTAAGTAATTTAGTTGGCTACCAAAAAGTTCCTTTCTCCAAAGTTTTCGCGTACATATTAAAGAACAATAAGTTACATCGACAGAAGTCGAGCAAAGACGTTCAGTGTTCTGGTGCGCACAAGTATAAAATAAATGCTATAAAACTTATATTAACTGCCTTGGAAAACATGCTATATAAAACTAAGATACTTATTGGCAAATTGGAGATATTGGTTCTATTTTATTATTTACATACTTAAGTTGCTCTGAGGTTTCGGCCAGATACGCTTGGGTTATAATAATAAATAGGAAAATTGACCGACCTGCGATACAAGGATTTTTGCTGCAGTTTATTTATTTTTCAACTAGCACTCTGGCCGCGACTTCGTTCGAAGACTTTATATAAAAACTTTACATTCACTTCTTATACCTTATTTTGAGATTTACGCTAAGTTTTATGTAGGACCAAAGGAATAAAATTTTAAACTCAAAGAAAAGAAATAAAAATCCTCCTTTTCACCCCCTTACTCGTAAAAGTCCTTCTTTAAAAACAAGTAAAAATAACTATGTATTCTATAGCTAAGAATTTTTAATGATGATTTCTAACCTCAAGTAATGAAATTACTTAGCATAGCATAGCAACAGCCTTATAATGTTCCCACTACTGGGACTCAGGCCTCCTCTCTCTAGCCCGTAATCCACCACGCGGGCCCAGTGCGTGTTGAGTGTAGAGATTTCATTCATTAACTTGACAAATATTGTATTGTATTGTTGTATTGTATTGTATTGATTCTTTCATCACGACTTTAGTAGATTTTATTCATTATTAATAAAAAAATACACATAGTTTCGACTTTAAAATAAGTACGTATACGTCAAACTTCCAACGGCTATGATGGCTCATTTTCTGTATCTATAGTGATTTTCCAGAACGTTCTCTCACATTCCCTTTACAGCAGCCTTTCTCCTGAAGTTTCCAAGAGAAAACTTTTATATTGGTATATATTAGTATGAGAAATATATTTATATATAATTCTTACAATTATCTGGACCTCACAAAACAGGGTGTCTTAATAAGATAAATGTATTACTTTTTCTAGTCACTTAGTGAATTTTTGTATGTACCTGATTTGTGTATTATTTGTACAAACGTTTGAATGAATAAAGATTATTATCATTATTATCTATAATGTAGGTTTATATTGTATACTGGATTCTACTTCGAATGTATTTTCTATTTTCTGTAAGAGCATTGCTGAATTAAGCTTGTTTTTGTATGTTCATGAATTATCGAATCACTGTCTACTATGTTCAGTTTTTGTGTATTCTTTCTTTAATTCTTTATTGTACACAAAAAAAAACATAACAAAATATATGGAGATACAGAGAGTTCATGTACAAAGGCGAGCTTAACTCAGCAATTCGTTTTCTGCCAGCAAACCTTTGAGTTATAGAGAGAGAACATATACGAGGGCAGGATTCTGTGCACAATATAAACCTACACAACTAAGTTTAATACCTATATAATCATATTATACATAAGTCTATATATATATATATATATTCCGGATCCGGCGTTGATTTGTTGACAACAAAACAAGGCACGCCATCAAGTGGCGACTAGAAGAAATAGAGGTGGCGCGCCTAGACAGAGTCAGCCGTTTCCGCTTTGGGTACGAGCTTGGAGAGGGAGAATCCGCCGAGTACAGCGGACACTCTCAGCCAGGCCGTCGCAGAGTCAAGACGTTCTGAAACTGTCCGTTTTGTTGTTTGTACCTACCTAATAACAGTGCACTGTACCGAAATGTATTGAGAAGTAAACTGATTCAGTTCCTAACCGTTTTTATTCATTGCACGATACCCACGTAGGCCCACCTGGTAGATGACCAGAGCTCGAACCATCCTGAACGAGCCGTCATATATATATACCAATATTATGTCAATAATGAAAGAAAGTGCTCTTTAAGTAATATTGCTAGAATGTTGCTAAGACGGTTGTCAGGCTGAAAGGCAAAATATTTTTATATACATAATACTGTAAAAGATCCTTGCAACATGTTACTGGAAAACGCGCATCCTTCTACATCCAAAATAAAAAATTAAGTTACGATCACACTTTAAACAAAATTTTACTGAAATGCGAGTAGATACCTAGTATTTTTTTTAAGTTATCGTAATTGTAAGCAAGTAATAAGGGCATCGTTGCACTACACAATATAATTATTTTCTTATATATAAAAATGAATAGCTGTTCGTTAGTCTCGCTAAAAGTCGAGAATGGCTGGACCGATTTAGCCAAATTTGGTCTTGAAATCTTCGTGATACTCCAGGGAAGGTTTAAATGATGAGAAAATTCACAAAAAACATCGACTAAATGGCGGTACGAAGTTTGCCGGGTCAACTAGGATAAAATAATTTCTGGTTATTTTATAGATTAAAAAATATACTCTTTTAAAAATATAGCTGAAATCCATAGCCATTTCTAAATATACTACTTTCAGGATTGAATCGAATGGAATAAACTTTATTCGAACGCCGAAATATTAACAATGATGTTTGTCATTAGACGCCGAAGACCTATATACATGCAACATAATTGTTATGTTGTGGTTGACTCTTGTTGTAGTTTTTGTGTTAGTTGTTGGCTTTCTGAGTATCTCCGATGCACACAGTATTAAGCAAAACAAGAGCATAATCTCCGGCATGTCATGGAAATATTTCTCTTGTAAAAAAAAAAATCCGATACCTTATCAAGATAATATGTACTTGTTCGGCTCGCTCTTATGTCATACTCGTAGTATCAATTTTCTATTACGTAATTGATAGCGACAGAACATCAGAAAAATTACGTTGACATTTTATCAAACATAATTATTTTTCTTTGATTTTTCCTGTTACGTATTGATCAGACTTTTGACCAACTACAGCTGAGGGATTTTGAGAAAGAATTTCGTAAATAGAATACAACTGGAAATCTGAAAGTACTCATATGGCATATGGGTTTTAGTCAGAAAAAGTCTGACACTCAGAGCTGGAAAAGTTATCTGATGATTATCCGCCTACAAAAAAAAAAAAATATATATGTTTAGGGTGACTCCATAATTAGTGACCGATACTTAAATATTTGAATGAATGAATGATATATTTATTTGCAAGAATATAGGTAGCTAACAAGTTCTTAGGATATATGGGGTTTCACTATATTCGGCATTTCAGCCGTACAAATATTTAGTTTTACATCTTTAGCATGCAGTAGGTACACATTTGAGTTATAGTTACAGACTTACAGTTACACGTCTAGATAATGCAATTTTATAAAATACCAAATAATCATTTCAATTAACAATTCATCCACTAAATTAAAATTGTATATTATTGTGTGTTGTTGTGTGTTTTGTTTATTATTGTATATTGTTGTTGTTTTGTATTGTATTGTTGTTTGTAATTTTGATTGTAGTCATGATAACAAGCAACTTTTACTATGGGACCAAACCTGAAATCGCGAAAAAAATCAGCTGGTCCGTACATTTGTTTGCCTAACTGGTCAAAATGTACTGAAATTGGCAGATTTTTTTCACGATTCAGATTTGGTCCACAGTAAAAGTTATTTTTACTGTGGACCAAATCTGAATCGTGAATCGTAACGACTACAATCACGTGTTTAAGTATCGTTCATTAATTATCAGTCACCCTATAAATTCTTAAAACCTTTCTATAGATGTGGCCAGAAATTCGTAAAGCCATGATTAATTGATTACAATAAAACAAAACAAAATTACAAATAGACCTTATCTATCACTCCCTTCCTCACTGAAGCAACTCTTTACCTACTTGCCTCAATACTATAAAACAGGCACAACATTTATCATTTCACGCATCTAACCAGTAAATACCAGCGTTGAGTTATTAGCTAGTAATGCAGCCTGAATGTTCGCGCTTCGATCTTTATGCTTCTAACTCACGCACATATGGGCCTTAGAATAGGAAATTGTTGGTACTCGTAGATGCGACTGTAAAAGTATTGTGTCTTGTTTGTGACGTAGATAAAATAATATCAGTACCTCTACCATGAGTTTTAAGCAATAGTATTCGTCGCTACTCGATATCGACGCCGTAAATATTTTGTATGGCAAATTTTGGTTCTGCAAGTGACCGCTAGAGGCGCTGCAAAATTTGCCATACAAAATATTTACGGCGTCGATATCGAGTAGCGACGAATACTATTGCTTAAAACTCATGGTAGAGGTACAGAACGACAGATCTACTTCCACCATAGGAGTGAAGGTTGTAGGTGTGCGGTAACCATCCGGACCAAGCCAAGAGTCATCGACAGTGCGTAGTTTTCCACGCGTTCCTCAAAGAGATGTCAGCAATACCCTAGGCACATATACTCTATTCGCGACAGCATTAGACAGAAGTTAAAAAGGTGGTTTTTAGGGTACACTTTGTAATAAAATTACAATATATGTATATTGTGCTTTATTACAGTTAAGATTGATGCTGAATTTATTATAATCAACTTATATACCAACTGTCCATCTTTTGAATTCTTGAGACTTTTAATTAAATAAATTATTTAGTTCATACTTATACTACCAACGTTAATTTTAAAAACCTAAAAGAAGCAGGTGTTGTTAGTACCTGGAACGTTTTTCATTATACTATATAATTTTAGTTATTTCTATGAATGTCTTCGAATTGTTGGTTGTCGGACTTGTCGGGTTTCCCACGATATGTTTCTTCACCGTTCTGAGTGTAGTACTGATCACATATATTAGGTATATAAAGTAAAGCATAGAGATGGAGGGCCGTAACAACCGGGCCACCAGTGCTTTTTCCACTGAACTTACATACTTATTCGAAATTAAATATATATATGATATCTACTTCATTTGAACCATGCATGCAATTGAATTGACTGAAATAATCCATTTTGATACCAATAGCCATTGGTGTATTAAATCCAGTAGCTCTCAAAGCAATAAAATAAAATATTTCCACGCATATCAGCTGTCAAAATGAACGATTTTTTCAGGATTAAACCCTTTTGTATTAATGTGAATGAGAAAATTATGCAAAGTATTTTTATCTGGTACCGGCCAACGCCTGACTTTTAATGAATAAAATACTAATATTCTAAAATTAGGGACTGTCCTTGAAGACTTTTAATTAAGTGATATTTAGGGTAAGGAACGATGGACCTACAGTGCCAGTGTTGATAGAGCCGTCGTAATTATTCAAAATCATTTAGGATATTTAATGAAAATCTAGCTCAGTCTTTTGAATTGCTGGCCAAAAAACCAACAAGGCCTTTTCAGAAATGTTTCAATCCCCAGGTATAAAAAATCGTTATTTTTAATAAGTTCTTCACCTTTAAGTGGAGCGAGAGTGAGAGGAGACCTGTGTTCGAAAGAACACAGGTGGGCAAATGAAAATTTGCCCTATGCCTTCCAGAGCTGCAGTAACTCTTTCCTGTTGTTCCGTAACTCTGAGACAGCATCATTCTTTATACTTACTAAATTCTCTGGTACATTAGACTGTTTTATCGAACGTCAAAAGAAGCCTTCTCTTTATCCATTCATCTGTGAGGCAAACTTCGTGTAGGCAACTAACCCCAAAACTAAAAACTATATCAGATGACGTATCTAAAACTTCATCTATATACTCAGGTACACATGCGAATGCCATAATAAAATGGTTTTATATTACTGGAAACCTGTCAGCCATTTTGGAAAAAATATAAATATACGAAAATATGACTGCGCGTCTTGTGTTAACATTATTTGGGATATCGAGACAAACCGATAATACAGCGAATTATCGCGAATGTCTGCTACGTTTGTGTGTGGGAATAAAACATATATTTAGCCCTTAGGATATTGGTTCTTGGGGCGTATAAAAGGAATTCAATTTATAGATAAAGCCACTATGACTTTTTATTGCGGTGTTACTAGGTTTTATTAAAACCACGTGTTTGGTTGACATAGGTTATTCTTGTTATTACTTCATTTCAAATGCATTTAATTGACCTAAGTGCGTATTAAAAGGTTTCTGTTTCGTAATTAATTATATAGATTAGATAGCTTAGTTGATTCACAAGGGATGTAGTCGTATGAAATTATTAATTAATTTTTCTAATTAGTTAATTTTCTTTAAGACCTAATTTTATGATTAGCCATTTCCACTGAGACCTGGCATTGATATTATTTACAAAAACTTTTTTGATATCTTTTCATAGTTTGTACTTGAACATGTTTACGCAGGCGTCCAAAACATAACATTTCAAATAAAAACTTTGAGAAAAAAAACTTCTATTAAACTCAATATTTTTTACAAAACAATTCATGAACACTTTAAAGACCATACAACAACGTGTTACTTACGTTTGATAGAACACAATAAGGTCTATAGTTCAAAAATAACACAATTAATCCGGCTCCAATTCCTTTATTATTATAAGTTTAAAATGTAACAGAATATTTGGGGGTTGAGCTACAAAGGAAACTCTTCTTCCGAATGAATGACTTTTGTATAACGGGTGTGGTCCAAATGAGAATTATAGCGATTTTTGAATTTATATCAGACTAATATTATAATGACGAAAGTTTGTGTAGACTGGTCGTACGTTAATTTGAGATATTATTTTACTAACACGTGAGCGAAGTCGGTGATACCAGCTAATGTATTCAGTCAAAAAAGTGAAAGAGTAGAAACCAATGGAAGAGTGAAAACAATGGCCAACTATACGCACCTTTTTTGAGGTTTGAAATCATCAAATAACTTAACATTAGTTACAACTACAAATATTATTTAGTTTACTAACTTTCATCAGATAGCCTATACAAGTTATAATCAGGTACACATTACTTTAAGACAGGGAAGTAAAACACACCGTTGCACAGTGCGAGTTTTACCAGAAACTAACAAATTGAAATCGAAAATAGGTAATAACCGCGGAATGCGATCAGGATGTGAAATTTTCCCAATGATGTAAAATTTTGAACACATAATCCTCCCAACCGAATTTTAATTACGGTAGCTATTCTCAACAGAAATTAGTTTAGTAAGCTGGAGATGATATAGTGCACAAATGAGCTCCCATCTACTTTAAACCAATTCTTATAAGAAAAACCCAAAAGCATTTTTCGCTCAAACTAAGGGTCGCAGCTGAAACCTCACGCTCAACAGAAATGCTTGCAACTTCTGATATTTACAGAGGACAAGTAATTCTAATATCCCATCCGCTTATCATTTGGACCACAACAGACAAGGGCATATAACAATGCATCCCTGTTTCGCACGTGAGTTCATCGCATCGATCAAAATGATTTATTTGCATCCGATGAGGGTCAAACTTTGAGCCTTACATTAGTACAATACTATTATTGCGAATACTTTTCTGAAGATTGATATCATAATGTAACGGAATTGTTCGGTACTTTTCTATTTCTTTTTGCGTCTTTGATTATATTATTCTTGATGTAATTATTATTAATAATAGCTTCTAATAATATTTATGAACAGATTGAACACAGTCATTTGTTTTTGGCTTCGCTAAATTTCAAATTTCATTTTTTTATACAGAATACTATAATTTTGCTATCCATCAGAATATGCATATTTATATTCGTAACATTCTGTTATGTTCAGTATTTGGCAGCAAATATGTATCGATACAGCCTTCTTAGCAAGCGTCATTGAAGTAGTCACTAGTATTACAAAAAAAAACCCTCAGCTCCATTTGCTACAAGCGGGCCTGTTTCCACATAGTGTTCAGTTAGGTAGACACTTGAGACTCAGAACTACACTAATTTTGCAACACAGTTTAAAGTAGAAATAAATTTTCGAATAACTAAAACAGTTACTAAATTTCATTCGAAAATATCCTGTCAAAAACCCTCTTTCCTGTTCACCATAAAGTCACTCTTTGACAGCTTTAAATATACATACATACTAGTAGTTAATCAGTTATCGAAATTCAATCATAATTACAATTTTCCTCACAAATAGATTTCCAATCTATTTTGAGCGATGTAATTAAAACTGTAGGTAATTATATTTATTGTTTAAGCTGGTTAAAATATTGCGAAACTTTTCCGTAATTCCAGGTTAGCAAACAAACTGGGCTTTGCAATGAATTTTGAAAGTTGTACAATATTTTCTAACTAACACATGCCATGGAAAGTAAACATAACTTTGTTATTGGATATGGGGTAATGGGAGTCGGGTTTGTGGCTCAGGAACTGTTGCCATCTACAATAGGGACTATTATGAATATTGGTTCGTTTCTGCTCGCAACCTCACCATGATTGGGCTCAGTTCCATTTCGGTTCCACAACAATGAAACTGTCAACAGCCTCGGGCATTACAGCCTGTCCTGCTGTAGGAGTGCCGACCGCATAGCACGGCACGCCAGCATCAACGTCAAGTTTACCACCGGCGTACCTGAGGTATTAGAACCTAGCGCCTTCGTAATGGTGATACCCGGGTATTTTTCCCGCACAAACCCGGTGCAAGAACCTTTCGAACGCCATCGCCATGGCGCGAAATCACGCTTCAGTGGTGTTTCGCACCGGGCATTGCATTTTCACGAGTAGGTAAACAGATAATCTAATATGTGAAAGCTCAAAGGAATTATGGCAACGGTAGAAACCAATCGTATCATATAATGCAGCAGTTTTTTAATTAGTCACTTTATTAAAGGTTTTACTCTTTCTGCATGTCATGAGTAGAATGAAATAAATAAAACATAATTGTCTAATGAATTTTAAACATAAAAAATAAACAATTGACTCTCAAATGTACCCCAAATAAACAATTTACTCTCAAATGTACTAATGCAGCCAAAAGCGCATGGAGAGCCTTAGGTCGACTTTTGACTGTGAGGTTTTGCATTCCGTTTCGTGAGACGACTAGATGGCGCTGTTCAAAAATGAAAATAACACTGCAAAGCTTAAAAACCTTATTATGCAGAGTCCCATAATAAGGTTTATAATACCTAAAATAAGTAGTTACTAAGAAATAAACATAAATTATTTTATTTTCTTATTTCCGAGTACTTAATACAGCGCCATCTAAACCAAACCAAATAAACTAATTGGTATATAAGTTAATTCGACTACAGATGGCGTAGATCATAAATAATAAAGAATACCTACATTCACAAGTAGCTCTCATTTTCGCATTCTCTAATAGTTAGATCGGTAGCTCAGATGGATAAGCATGTCAGAATAACAAAGTTCGTTCCACAGGGCGCCGGTTCGATACCCAGTTCTCAATCAACTTTTTTAAATTTAATTTATTATAATTTATATTCTATTTTTTTATATTTTTAAAAGTTTTTTATTTTATTTTTTGTTATAAGTAATATAAAAAATATGAGGTATAAGATGTATAAATGAATAAAGGCACAATATACAAGTATACTTATACTACTATAAATAATATATATATATATAACTATATATAATGTTATATATATAATTTCTATATATCTTTCATAATTGGTGGTAAGTATTAGGTAAAAGAAACATTCATGTAAGAAGATCTAGATATATTTTTCTTACAGATTAAGATTTACTAAGTCTGTTTCTCGTAAAGGATAAGAAATAAAACTATTTTAGTGATATTATAGTTTAAGACATTTAATTCTCAAAGAATACAATTTATTTCTTTCTTATACAGTGTATAACCTAATCTAACAGCTTTAGACCCAATTGACAATTATTTAATTCACTTGTTATGAGAAATACAAATAAAATTTATAACTTAAAGATTACAAAATGGAAAACATTAACTAAGTAAAACTGTTTAATAGATATTAATAAGCATTCTAAATCAAAACTGTGTTGTGCTATTCTTCTATTATTTAGTTTTATTTACACAATTTTGTATTACCTTTCACTATATATGCAACCTTAGTTCTGTAAATATTTGACTTAATCATAAATTATAAAAATATTACGTTTTGCATAATTATGGTTAGTGGGTATTGACTATAATGATTGATTTGTGCATTATGTTATGACTAAGGTTTATAGCTTAAGTATTCGTTCCAGAACGAGGAAGAAATTTAAGCTAAACCTCAAAATATTATATAACAAATTAAAATCATTAGTGTAATAACATTTTGTTGTTATACTCGTAAATTAGTGAATAAATTTATCCCACTACACCAAGTTTGAATACTGTAATTTATCAAATAAATTATAGCTACCCCGGTCTATGTTATTAGTCAATCCAATAGTCAACACCTTATATATTTTTTTTAATAACTCGTGTATCCACCATTTTGATCGATTACAGCTTGCAAGCGCGAACCCATGGAGTTTATTAATTTTTCACATAAATTTTGACCCCGTATAGAATCCCATACCTGCATGTAGTGAGTACTCAGTGCCTCCTTAGTCCTTTCGTTCCTATTGTCCCACCTTTGAACCATAACGCCCCATAAATTTTCAATGGGGTTTAAATCTGGCGATCTCGCAGGCCAAGGAATTATCCGTATGTCCGACTGCTGGCTAAACCACTCTTGCACAATTATGGAACGGTGTATAGGACAATTGTCCTGCACGAACGTTATCACTGGCATGCCTTCTACAGGAAAAACATTCCGCACGGTGGGCAACATGACGTCATTCAGCACATCTATGTAGTTTACACTATTTGCACGACTGGGTATTACAGTAAGTTCTCCTGGTCCTGCAGCACTCATCCATCCCCACATGTTCACTGTTATACGACCGGATTCACAGTTAGGCACAACGTGATCACTATCATAACGCGTATTATTCCTACGCCACAACATAACTCGGCCGTGCTGGTTAGACTTGAAAGTCTTTTCATCACTGAAGATGACGTTGTTCCAGTCGAAATTTCTATATTTCAAAGCGAACTCCAATCGTGCTCTTTTATTAGCTTCGGTTAGTAATGGCTTAATAGCATGTCGACGATAATGTAGACCTTCACTATGAAGAGCACGATACGCCGTCCGCAAAGATGTATCAAACAACTCAGCGTAATATCTTGTTAGTGTAAAGCCATTTTCCTCATAACCTTGTACCATAAGTTGACGCTGGTCTGAGTCAATATGGCGTCTTCTGCCAGATCTACTACGGTGTTCCAACGAACCCTCTTCTTGAAACCGCTTTATCCATAAAGTGACAGTCTTTACCTGTAAGGGAAATATATTATTTATTATTTTCGTGTATTGATAACCATGGATAATAAAATAAATAACGAACACTGATTTTGAAACATTACTTACGTTTAAGCCAGTTTCTCTCGAAATTTCAGAATAATTTAAGCCTTGATTATGCAATGCTATTATTTGGGCCCTCGTAGCGATATCAATATTTGAACGCGAACTCATGATAAAAATAAATATTAAAAACTTGTTAAACGCAATCGTAACTGAACTCACTCTAAAGGTAGTAAAGAACGTTATGATTGAACAAAAAGATTTAATTTTTATACAGTCAATATTAAACTACCCTCAATTCTTTTGAGATTTATGATACGGGTTAAAGTCGCTAAACAACTGCAATATATTAAAGAGTAGGATAATTTCAACTCATTGTGTAATAACGAAATGGTCCAGTGGCTAATGGTATCGGTAAATTTTATGCTACCGAGTTCGAATCCTAGTTATTACGTGCTTTGCTTTATAAGGTTTGTAATGTCGTAGGAGAATTTGTGTTAAAATTAAGTGATATTGTAACTAGCAAAAAGCAATATAATATTCTTTAACGAGAGATGTACATTTTCCAATCCAACTAATGTACTAGCGCCATTTATGTCATCCAAGACATATTATTAAGGCGATGAAACCCTGCAAAACGATTTTGGTTTGGAACTCTCCATGCACTTCTGTCTTCGTTGGTACAATAATACCCCTAAATGTTTAATAATTGTTTTTTAATATTATGTACCTAAATAATTAGGTTTAGTTTAGATATTTAGTTAATATCTAAGTTTGTATGTCAACATTTTGTTATTTAATTTTAGTAAAAAACCATACTATTGATAAAATAAGTTTCTGTCAGTGGTTTCGCTAAGTCAACGTAAAAGTATATGCTTAAATTTATAAGGATTGTTTTAAAATCGTTTTAGAACTTTTTCAGTTTATTAATTACAAACAAATAGACTTCTGAAAAAAGTCTAATAAAATAATTTATAATTAGCCGCTTTTTAACCACCGACACATTATAAATTACATTAGTGTACTACTTACACTAAAAATACAATATCCGCTTTTAAATTCTTATCACCCCAAACAAAATACTTCTTGATGGTAAATAATGGATATTTGATACACATTTTCAAAACAAAACAAGCAAAAAATCAAAACATAAGAATATCTGTTCAATATAAACACTTTTAGCCTGTACAGCGTACACGTACACGTATATATGTGTACATACATTCGTGTAACAATAGGCGATACAAAGATTAATCCTAGCGAGATTCCGATTACATGTGTGATAACTATTGTATACAAGTGTACTGACTGAGGGTACTGGTATAGAAAAAAGTGTTTTTTCTTCATAATCCGTTGGGGTTTGGACATTCACAGTATGTAAACGTTGATTTTAATTGTGTGTTTTGTATTTCATTTTGTGATTCGAATCTTGATTTAAATTGACATCAGGATTATGATCTAAATAAAAATAGGTGAGAATTGAAATAAAGTAGAAGAAAAAACTGAATCCTGGGGAGATAATAATAATAATATGTCTCAAAAAAACAACAATGCTCTGGTAATGTACTTAGTTATACAAAGGCACCGGTGGAAATGAGAAAAATAAGTAACAATTTGTCAGCAATGTAAAAATTGTCGAAAAAATCAAAACGCATTCTATTATGAGGGTTCGAAAAGTACCACGTGATCAATGTCATCATATAATAATTATGATATACATGTAAAGTAATGGTTAATAGCGCTACTAAGCTCCAAAGTCGAGAATAGCTGCACTAATTTGGATGAATTTGTTTAAAGGATTCAATGAAGTTCAAGGTCCTTATAAGAAGTTATGAATATACGTGTAAATGCATAGAGACAGAGAGAGATCCTAAAGAAAAGATGAATTTATTGTGTGAGGTGTGATACAAAAGAAAATGAAGTTTGTGATAGCGTGACGCGTGACCAAGCAATAGAAGACAAGAGCAGTAAAATTATAATGGAAGATTCATATAAAAATAATGCAAAAATTGTTGAAAAATGGTAAAAAAAAAATCATATTTTACTTTATTAAATTCAAAATATTTTTAATTTATTCGTAGATTTCACAAATTTTACCATCGTAGTAGTAGCTTTGGACAATATCTGTCAAGTCAGCTAGTTATAAATATTTTGAACTCTATCTTGAAAGTCATTTTGCTTTAAGCTGACCAATCTGCCTGAGCTTACGTGTTTACAATTCAGAATAAAACCAACATCAATTTCCAAACCTTTCAAAAATGTACATATTTAACGCTAACCAAATTAACAAACCTCAAAACAAAATCCACAACAAATGCCATCAAATCTGCCAGTTCAATTTCAAAATACCAACCAATATCTGCCACAACATATTACAAATCCAAATATTTGTGAAATACCGTAGCACGACCATCGCAAATACCGCAAACGAATCGCCGGCTGTCCCAGAGAAGGCTATTCGTTCACTACGACGTAACGATAGACATTTGGCCATTCCGGCCGTAGTTTAATGCTGCAAGCGTTTTGAGTTATTGAATGAATGATTCTAAGATATGGGTGGCAGATGGTTTTCAAATGAATGAACTAGAATTAAAAGGTCATTATTGTAGCTTTAATGAAGCTTATAATATGTTCTACGATATACTCGTAATATTAAGATTTTTTTTTATTTCCACAATAATGTTACAATTAAAAATATTTTTAACTAATTGCAAATTATAAATGAATTATGGGTTGAATTAATGTTTAAATTTGTAAATTAAATTAGATTAAAAATATAATCGTAAATAAAAGTCTCAAAAACATTATAAAAGTACATTGTATGGGAAATAGCAAAATAGCCCCAACAAAAGTGTATTTTATATCTTACTGGGGCTACCTCTAACTCAGTGAAATGCAGTTTAATGTATGGGAATAGATATATCTTTAGGATCTAGAAAGTATCTTTTTGAATGAGGACCTATGTATGTATACCTAACCACTGTTCGTATAAATAAAGTTTTTGGCACCGAGTTGTCGCTTCTGACATACCGCTGTTAAACCCGCGATGGTTTGTGCTGGTATGTTTATACGTTAATGTGATTGTAATAATGTTGTTGTACAATAAACGAAAAAAAAAAAAAAAAAAACAAAAATTATTTTTTATTAAAAAAAAAATATGTGGCCAGTGCTTCCCGAGCTAATAGTGTAGCTCAACTAGAGTAGGTATTGCATTAGTACAAATATAAAACAAAGACTCCCAGTACATCTGTTTCTTTTAGGGATTGGATAAACTTAAAAACTACCGGGCAGATCTTCATGCAGTTTTCACTAAAAGACAGAATGATTTATGAGGAAGGTATTTAAATGACATCAAAATTAAATTACCTGCAAAAAAAAAAAAATAGAGAATTTCAAAGATTTCTAATACTCATGCAAAACTGAGGCTTATCACAATCATCAACATCATTTCCGTTAAAAGACGTATACTAAATGTATACTATGATAAATAGTTTTAAAAAACTGCTTTTAAACGTGATTTTTTTGTGTTTTTTTACTACATAGATGACGCCAAGTGTTAACACAACCAGCGGTCCTATGCGTGTTGCATCCATCGAATTCCTGCGATCCACCAGAGGCTCAACTCTGCTATATTTATAAAATCGTCATTCTTGCTAAAAGTTCGTAACCTGCAAAATTCATAATGACCGATCATTGGTCCGTCAGTGGTCTTTTAGCTGTCAAAGTGATATTACTGCTTACTGTTTATTTAGAGCAGCCGCCGGCCGGCATTTTTAGTGTTTTGTTTTTTTTATTGTATCACTGTTTGGTTTTTGTTATGATATAAGGTAGACTTTCATTTGTATGTAGGTAAGTACGAGATAACCATTCTATGCCATTTCTCTCAATGTAGTATCGGTGGTTAATCATTGGAAAGTCATATTGACGCCATTATATTAGTAGATTACCAAACTTGTCAAAATCATCAATTATTAAATCAATGATAGACCATTCTGACACTATTGTAATATCAGACTTGAGGCCCAGGTCAACAACAAACATTTTTGGACCACTCCAAAATCTTTCGGTCCCATCAACCACGTCTTCTGCGAGCAACGTTCCCTTCTTACTTAAGTTTAGGAACTGGTGGCTAGTAATAATACAAAAAGAAGGAAAACAGAACTATAATCAATTCCATCAAAATCTTCAGAAGAATAAATAAACATCGTGATGCTATAAATAACACGCGCAGACGTTTCCTTACACGCGATAGAATTTATCATATTATTATGAAATATATTATAAGGAAAACCACGTTAGGTTGGAGGATCAATAGGTTATTGTATTGGGAATCATAACCTAGCCTTTTTTTTAAATAAGCAGTAGTACATAAATAATACGACAATATTCATTTCATGGATAAAAACTGTAGTATAAAAAATATGGTATATACAACTGGTCAAAAAATAGTTTTAGAAACCCTCGTGTTGTAAGGTAAGCCGCTATGGCGAACAGAGTTCTTGCGGGATCCCACAGTGAAACGGTGACAGCGTCTGTCGGAACCCAGTTCTGGCCACGCTATAATTTTGGCCATAACTCTCCTCTTTGTGGAGTGGCTGGAAAGACCTCATGGCGTCCTCACCTCCCACAGGACGCAGGTTCTCAATGGACATGGTCAGTTCGGGAAGTTCCTGCACTGCATTCATATGGAAGTGATGTCCGGTTGTCACCACGGAGAGGACACGGCAGTGCTCAGGGTGAGCGGGGTGTGCCTCACTAATTTACACAAAGTAATGCGCTTAGCTGGGATTCAACCCATGACTCGCATGTCGGGGCCGTTACTACTAGGCCACGTTGTGAAGGTAAGTGGAAATATTTTTTTCTTTCTTCTTTTTACCCTTTTACCACCTAAAAGTATAACACCACAGTCTTACCAGTCTAAATGAAATACTGCCAATAAGGGCAAGCATAAATATACTCCTGTATTTAGACAGAAAACAATTATTTTATTTACAACATAAAAATCACAACTCTGCTGAGTCGATTTAAATTCAACTTCTTTTTGAGTTTATTTTCAACAGATAGACTTATTTGCATTACTAAAATTATCT
Organism: Leucania comma; assembly: GCA_958295575.1. Classification (NCBI taxonomy): domain Eukaryota; kingdom Metazoa; phylum Arthropoda; class Insecta; order Lepidoptera; family Noctuidae; genus Leucania; species Leucania comma. Next base: position 5,747,647 of record OY282475.1, read on the forward strand.
TAAATTATGTCTAATAAATGAGGAGTGACAGAAAACAACAACAAAACATAATAATTCCATAATGTCTAACTTTTCGCAAAAGGCGAAAAACCGGTCTGAATCATGATATTTCTAATTGTACGAGCTAAGGCAAAGGCCTTAGTACAATTGGAAATATCATGATTTGTTTAAAAACCTTCGACTTCAGATAGATCCTATTAACGGCATGATTAACATGATTTGAACGACACCAGCTTAATGAGTGATATAATTTACGGTATTCTGTCGAATGTCATTGTTTACTTTATTTTTACAAAAAGTGTAATTGTCATGTTTTGTTCTGTCACTCCTCAAATAATTATATTACAAATAAATTATATGAAATTGAAATTGATTTTAAAAATTACATAGATTATAATTACATCTTCGGTACCAACCGAGGATATGATTATTCTTCTTCTTAGTCGTGCACTCTTGACAGAGTGGTCATGGTCATGGGTCGATCGATTCTTGTGCCACCGCCTTTCCTCGCCTCGCCGGATATAATTATAGCACAGTACATATATTAAAAGCAATTGTTTAAAATAAAAATACACTTACAACTTTGTCTGTTTGCCCAACTCTAGCAAACATCTTCTCCATTTCTTTCCACTCTATTCTGTTCAGCGGTTTCTATAATATAACAGAACACATAGACTTGACTTATTGCAGCCTGGTAGCAAACAACTTCATTTCCCCATTTATTAGAGTATCTTCTGCAGCTACGTTGTATGGGTACTCATTCGATTTCTACTAGTAGAAGATTATAGGAAATTTCATTTCCAATCTGAAATTACAGTCTGTGATGAGAACATCCTAGAAAATAGTTTTCGGATACCAATTACGACTATCGCTCCGATTTTTCAAAGCTCTCAGTTCTCTGGCAATTTCGTGTTGTTGGAAGCCCAGTGTTGTGGCGCTGCCGGGAAAGGCTTACGTTCAGACTGGAATACTATTTGTAAATTAGAATTTTGTTATGATCGAAATAGAATTCGGCCTATCAACTTTGCGTCGGATCTAGTATTTTTCTTAGACTTGCGTTATATTTTTTTACCCAACTGCGTTGTTGCGAAATATTTAGATTTGTTTCCAGAAAATTGTACCAACTCTAATGGTAGCCACACACGTTACAGTATACTTGCGAAAGTTAAGACTTGCACAAGTATACTGAAACTTGTGTTGAAAGATACTTGCGCAAATTTCTGCACACACACGTTTTAGTATACTTGTGCAAGTATACTGTAACGTATGTGGCTACCATTAAGCTTTAATTATTCTACTATTAAATGTAAATGTAATGCAATTACATAGTATAAAAGTATGCAAAACTCTTCTAAAGTCCCTCGAAATGTGCTGACTTACAAAAAGGTTCCAATATCGAAAATGTCGAATTCTCAAGGACCTTATATCCTTCAGAGCGAAATCCACTCAAAAAGACCAGCCTCCACTCAAGGCTACTTTCATCTGCAGACAAAGTGGACGCATCATCACCATAAATATGCGTTATCACCGCAGCCGGGTCGATGTGGCCCCACGGATATTTCGATTTATGGGGATTAGGGACACCGTTCTGTTGAGATTATTTATGTCACACTCGCTCGATGCTGTATCTGCGTCAGTTTATTTGGACAGTTTTTCGAATGTATTATGTAACGGAATTGCAGTGGACGAAGAAGGGTTACGTAGTCGTGAAAAAATTGAAATAGTCAAAAATTGGGTTTGATAAAGAGCTAACGAGTTATACTATGGCTAACTACCAAAATCCAAAATTTTAAAATATTTTTTTATAAATCAAGGAATAGATGTATTTTATAAAAGGAAATGTTGCTAGAAAGGAAGTATTAAATATCTGATAACAGCTGATAGAAATTGAAAGAGTAGTAAGAGAAAAGCTTGAATAAACAAAGATATAGGCTTCAAAATGATGATGTCGATTAATCTTTTCTTGTTGGTAGACTTTCAATAGCGTGATGCGTTTGGTATTAAAATAGTACACTATGCTTTCCTACTGCCCTGACAATAACTAATAAGTGACGGAATAATATTGTATGTAGTTCCAATACTTTTTCAAAATACGTCTTTGAACAAAGGTTTTTTTAAAATTTTGGGCCCATTTCTGTACAATACAAAAAATAGAAAATTAGGTTTGTATATATGTACATAAATTAAATAATTATAACTGTAAAAAGAATATGTACTCAACGTCCCTTACGGAGAGACAGAAAATCTCCTTTTAGTTTTTAAATAAAACGTGTTTTGCTTTTAGTTGTTTAAAAGGATTTGAAACAGTTTTATGGGGACAGTTTTACACAATGCCCTTTATAAAATATTTTTGTAGAATCGTACAGGGTTCGTCAAGCCGCATTCAAAAATATGTCATATAATTATTTTTTTATTAGTACTATATTATGAGTATAGAGAAATTTAAACATTTGGGTTAGTTTAGGTTCGGTTAATTATTTAGTACGTTATAAAATCTAAAGCCCATACTTTTCAGGTATAAAAAGAAAAAACAATATATAGGGTGACTGGTAATTAGTGAACGATACTTAAGCACGTGATTGTAGTCATGATAATCCTGAATAGGACCAGGAAGCTTATTACAAAAGTGTATACATAGGCATCTGAATGAGCCTCCTATCTTTTTGAATCTGTTGCCGGAACCACTAATTTGTGTTTATTGCTAATATTCACGTTATCTGATGAATGAACGCACAGGACCGGTCCTTGTGTGTGACACTAATTGACCTATGTCCAACAGTGAATTTCTTTCGGCTGCAATGATAACAATAATATTATATATATTTGATTAGTATTCGGCATATGAAATTTACAGTCTACATACATAATACACAAGTTGCTACTGAACGTAATGTGAGCATAATTTACTCACAAGTTAATTTGTCATGAGAGATATGATTGATGCCTAACTAAACATATCTGGCAGCAGTAAAACATGTTGTACTATTATGTTTACGGTTAGTACATAGATAATACCATGATTTCTGTTTTGTGTTAGGGATTGAGCTAGTTTGTAGTTCTATGTAGGTTTATGTATTTGCTTTCCGAGAATATCTAGTTGATTCATGAAATCTAGCTTTGTGTTTCTAATGTGTGGTTCGAGTATTTGGTTCGGAACTGCAACTTAGTTAGCTTGGTAAACTGAATATTTCGCATATTTTTTCTGAGGTTTGGAAATTATTAATAACTTTTCCTGGTCAGTGTGGTGCAAGAAAGGGGGTCAGACTTTTACATTTAGCTAAATTTTTACTTCTACTGTAAGAAAAACTTTTAAGTAATCATTATAATTTTGCGTTGCATTAACGTACTAAGATATTAATTGAAACCAAATTTTAATCAAATTATGTAGTCGTAATATAAAATTGAATTTTAATGCTTAAACTATGTAGATAAAAAACTATATTTTTTCAACAAAAAAATTTGGGAAATTCCAGTGTTACACACAAAATTAGGGTACAAGTTGACCCAGTTTTAAATTACATCGGTGAATTAACTGTTTTTAAGGTAAATCTTATCTCGCGTTTATAAAACAAATGAATATTGTAAATGTATGTGTAATTAAAAAACTAGTTTGCTACATGGTAGTTTACTCTGTGAGAATGTTAATTATATTTATTCCTGACCATTTGTGTGCTGGGAAAGAGTGAAAAAGGAATAGTTGTCCGTACATATACACTTTGGAGGACCTAATGACTGCCACCGACGCTGCAGTTACGGGGTCCAAAAATATCAGGAGTTTACCATCAATTTGAAAAGAAAACGAATAATGTTATAAGTACTTCATTCACATGAGCAAAGCTTAAAAATTCTGATTGATGAAAATATTTTTAATGAACATCAAAATAACGAGGAGGTTCCATGTTCGACGTCTATGTTTTTTTTTTATGCATGGCCAGCAATTTAAACTGTTTTTTTTTTCTTTTTCTAAGAGCGTATTTTTTTTTTTTTTTTTTTTTTATGGTAGGTAAAATCATCCAATGACAAATCCCGCCCTTGGGCGGAGCGGGAAGTAGTGTCAGACTTTTACTGACTAAAAACCTACCCCGTTCCTTCGTTGCCTATAGTGCCGGGGCTGAGCCTTCCTCTCAGAAAACGGCCCTTGACCCCAGCAGGCTTCAACCCTGCCTGCCTGCAGTTAGCAGGCTGGGCCTCTTCGGTTTGCTGACAGCTCCTTGAGGCGCGCGGGAACAGAACGCGCCGTCGACGACTTGGGCTCGGTCCGGCCGGTTACCGGACGATCGGACAGCGTGCTACCCATTGCACGCCGTCCGCAAGCCCGCGCCTACGGTGGCCGGAAATCGGGATCGGAATCCCGGCGGCGGCTGGGGCGAGCGCCCCGTTGCCTCTGCCTGATGCGGTCGGCCTCCTCCTTTGCTAGCATTACTGCTTCGCAGAAGGAGGCGACCGCCTGCCATCCCTCCTCACTACGGACCATGGCCTGAACCAAGGCCCGGCGAGAGAGATCGCTGCCGCCGATTGCCCCCACGAGGACACGGCGATGCTCCGCCCAGGCGGGGCACACCTCTACAGTATGCTCCACCGTGTCCTCCGGGTGTTCCGCACAGTGGCGACACCCGGGCGAATCCTCCGCACGAATCCGGAACAGGAACTTGGCAAACTTTCCGTGTTCCGTTAGGACCTGCGTCGTGCGGAAGTTCTAAGAGCGTATTGCCTCTAAGTCAAAATCTGATGATAGAATCCTAAGGAAATTGAGGGAAACCCTCAAATTTTATAGGCATGGGTTTCATAAATTAGTCAAATTATTTGCTTCTCATAGTCTGATGACATTGCTGAGCTGATGATGATGATGAGAGATACAATTTCTCAACGATTAGTAATTAATTATTATAGGGACGTATAGAAGGCTAGTTTTGTTTATAATTAAGTAGTCCAAGTAAACTAATGGATCTGATGATGAAAAGTACAATTCCTAAAAAGCAAGTCATAAAAAAAAAGTACAGGAAAATACAACCAAGTTAAAAAAAAAAAACTATAATATGCGAAAATTGGTGTAATAAAATGAAAAAATAAAACTAGCATTGTGTCTGTTCTTCAAAATTCAGGATTGTTTCCAAGTTTGGAAGATAGTGATTTTGTTTATGGAAGATCTAACAAAAGCATCGTAAAAAGATTGATGCTTTTGAGATATAGTGTTTATTAGGGATAATATGGATTGTTGAAATTTTGAATTTAACGGTGCAAAATAAGACTACATATACTCGCCTAAGTTTTAAAATTAAATCTTAGACAAAATTTCACGCTTATAGGCCCTGGAGTTTCGTCTGTGCTTTGATATTGACATATATATTAAAGATTGACTGACGTCAGTCAGCTTCTCATTTCATATAAGTATAGATAGCCAAAGAATCAGCATTGCCATTCAACTTGGCAATGCTGCCAGTCTTCTGGGTAAGTTTCCGGATGACAGCGATGTGGAGGAATATTTCGACGCCTGAGTGTATTTGGTGTTTTTGTATTATATTTGTACATAGTTAGTTAGGTCTAGTATACATTCTTAGTTTAGTTTTTATGTACATAGTGTTAGGTTTTGTTCCTGATAATAAATAGTGCCTTATGTTTTTAAAGATAATTGTTAAAATGAGTTAAAATTTTAAGGATTCTTGTTTTATATAAACAATAATGTTTTAAGTAATACCTAAGCTATATTATATAAGTTATTTATTTCTGCTGTTTGGGAATGTTAACCCTTGATCTAATATTGATCGGTAGAATGAATGGCGGGGTAATAAGTGACTTAACGATTGGACCACGACCCTGGGATCACCTGATATCGTGGGCCAATGAGAGAGCGGGATGCACGGGGGTTTTTGGCTAAGAACTTGAGCGCGCAAGGGCATTCGTTCCCGGAGGGACTATTGGGAGAGTCGATAGGAATAGTAGCTTTGAGTACTGTAATAATTAAGTATCACATAGTTGTTTGTTCTTAATGTAATTAATAAAAGTAAGTGAACAGTTTGAGTTTGTCTTTATACAGTCCTCCCAATTGAAATAGTCTTCCCTTAAGAATTGTGACCGCTAAGGCAACGAGTTTTATAATAGGTTGAGTATACATACTTAGTAAGTATAGATAAAAGGAAAAACTGATTGACTGACATTGTTTGTAAATGTAGGTACTGTGATATGTTGATAGTCATTTTATTTTTCTTAATTCTTAATTCTTTATTGTACACAAAAATATAACATAGCATATAGAGATACAAACAGTTCATGTACAAAGGCGAGCTTAACTCAGCAATGAGTTTTCTCCCAGCAAACGTTTGAGTTATAGAGAGAAAATATATTCGAGGGTAGGATCCAGTGCACAATATCATTCTACATAACTAAGTCTAATATAGGTATAATTATATTATAGATACTAATACATACTATACATATTAATACATACTAAATACTCTAATATTATGTCAAAAATGAAAGGAAGTGCTCTTTTTTTTTTTTTTTTTTTTATGGTAGGTAAAATCATCCAATGACAAATCCCGCCCTTGGGCGGAGCGGGAAGTAGTGTCAGACTCTTACTGACTAAAAACCTACCCCGTTCCTTCGTAGCCTATCGTGCCGGGGTCGAGCATTCCTTTCGGAACTAACCCATGACCCCAGCAGGCTTCGACCCTGCCTGCCTGCAGTTAGCAGGCTGGGCCTCTTCGGTGTGCTGACAGCTCCTTGAGGCGCGCGGGAACAGAACGCGCCGTCGACGACTTGGGCTCGGTCCGGTCGGTTACCGGACGATCGGACAGCGTGCTACCCATTGCACGCCGTCCGCAAGCCCGCGCCTACGGTGGCCGGAAATCGGGATCGGAATCCCGGCGGCGGCTGGGGCGAGCACCCCGTTGCCTCTGCCTGATGCGGTCGGCCTCCTCCTTTGCTAGCATTACTGCTTCGCAGAAGGAGGCGACCGCCTGCCATCCCTCCTCACTACGGACCATGGCCTGAACCAAGGCCCGGCGAGAGAGATCGCTGCCGCCGATCGCCCCCACGAGGACACGGCGATGCTCCGCCCAGGCGGGGCACACCTCTACAGTGTGCTCCACCGTGTCCTCCGGATGTTCCGCACAGTGGCGACACCCGGGCGAATCCTCCGCACGAATCCGGAACAGGTACTTAGCGAACTTTCCGTGTTCGGTAAGCACCTGCGTCGTGCGGAAGTTGAGAACGCCGTGAGGTCTTTCCAGCCACGCCTCAAGGATGGGCCTTATCGCCCCAGTTGTGGCGCGCCCCGAACGAGGTTGCGATAGTCGTTGACGCCATTTCGCCATGAGATCCCGCCGGAGCTCTGTCCGCCATGCCTCGACTTGTCGTGGCAGCGGAATTTCGCCCCGGCGTTGCATCTCCATGCGCTTGTCGTGCATGTGTGCAAGGACTGTTGCCTCCAGATCCCACGGCGGTTGGCCAGCAAGGAGGGTCGCCGCCTCGCGGGAGATCGTTCGGTACCCTCGCACCATGCGTATTGCCATGACCCTCTGGCACGCATTCAGCTGGGCCCTCGGTTGCTGTTGCAACGTCGGTGCCCACACCGGAGCCCCGTAGAGAGCCATGGACCGAACGATTCCCGCGTAGAGCTTCCGGCAGGAGGCGTCTGGTCCCCTGAGGTTGGGCAGGAGCCGCCCGAGAGCAGCCCCAGTCCGATTCAGTTTGGGAGCCAGACGTCGGAAGTGCTCCTTGAAGTTCCACCAGCTGTCGAGGACGAGTCCCAGGTACTTCATCGTCGACCCGACGCTGATGTGAACCCCTCCTACCGTTAGCTGGGAACGAGGTGGTGGTGCACCCCGAGGGCCGTGGAAGCACATGGCCTCGGACTTGTGCAGTGCCACCTCGAGTCCCAACTGCTGGATCCTGTCAACGACCATCGCAACCCCGCGTGTCGCTAATTCGACCGCCGTCCGGTACGACTCTCCCCGCGCTAGGACCAACGTGTCGTCCGCGTAGCAGACCACGCTGACCCCGTCCGGGAAGTCGCCGCGCAGCACGTAGTCGTACCCGATGTTCCACAAGGGTGGTCCTAGTACCGATCCCTGCGGAACACCGCACGACATCTCTCGACGTTTCCACTCTCCCTGGTGACCGGGGTAGATGATATACCTCTCCGATAGGTAGGCCTCGATCACACGACAGAGGTAGTCGGGCACCCGGTGGTACCGGAGTGCCGTTCCAATGCAACTCCAGGGCAGGGAGTTGAAGGCGTTGGCAATGTCCAAGGACACTGCCACGACACACCTGCCCTGGGACACCGCATCCCCCGTCGTGAGGGCTCGCACGCGCATGATGGCGTCCACCGTGGAGCGCATCCTGCGAAAACCGAACTGTCCGTCCGACAGGTCCGGCCCCACCCTTGCAAGGCGCGCGACGAGGCGGTTTGCAATGACTCTTTCAAAGAGCTTGCCCACCTCGTCGAGCAGCACAATGGGCCGGTACGCGGACGGAGAGTCCGCAGTGCGCCCAGGCTTCGCTATGAGGACCAGTTTCCCCGTCTTCCAGCGAAGTGGGAACTGGCCCCTCTCCAGACATGCGCTAAAGAGCCCCCTCAATCGAGGCCCGAGAGCCTCCATAGCCAGGACCCAGGCCCTCCCAGGCAGGCCGTCAGGTCCTGGGGCGGTATTCTTGGCACTCAGCCTTCGTACCGCCACTCTCATCTCTACCTCGGTCACCTCTGGAACATCGTCGTCGTCATCGTGGTCCGCGTCAGGTACTGCCGGTGTTGGCGGAGCCATAGACGAGGGGGAGTGTACCCCCCGCGTAGGGAACAGAGCGCTGACCACACCCTCCAAAGGAAGTGCTCTTTAAGTTTCCTCTTGAATACATCCAGAGAAGGGCTGTCGCGAAGAGAGTGAGGCAGAGAGTTCCAGAGACGCACTGCAGTTTTTTTTTTTTTTTTTTTTTTATTGATAGGTTCGCGCTTGACCGCTATCTCACCTGATGGAAAGTGACGATACGGTCGGAAAAGGAGCCATCGTAGCGGCTGGAAGTATGACGCAGAGTACGAAGGAGAAGAGAAGAGGTGGTGCGACTGAGTTTACCCCTCGGGAAGAGGTACTCAAAGCGTTCACGAAGGTATTGAGGAGATTTTTAATAGTAAGCTGAAAATTTAAACATCACACTTCACTTCCAAACCCAGACGTGTACTTCTCGATCCGCATAAAAATCAAATAAATAAAATATTTTTTCTACAATGCACCTTTTTTAATAAATCCGATATACCCACCATTAAAGTGTATTTGGAACATTTATTAAACTTCACCAAAGCTTCATATTATATTACTTTAGTCCAAACACTGCAGACAATAAAACTCCATGGGAGATTTTTTCTCATAATAATCTCTTTATCAAAAGAACCATAATACCGTGACGTGCTTTTGTACAATCACAAAATCGATAATCGACCTTAGACCTCAAGTTATAAAGTGCAAAGTCTAAAGGCGATTTGTCCAACATTAACATAATTTCATAACTAGGGGTGAACAGATTTCTAATAACATATTTTGATTTTTTTATTTCCCCTCTTTGAAAAGATATTTCGCATTAATGGGTGGGATAAGACCCGTCTGATTATGACCACGACTTTTGTTTGGTACCCTATTGTAATAGCGTGATGTTTGAGAGTGGTCGTTAGTACAGCGGGGAAGTTTCCGGTTACAATTGGGGTATCTAGAAAATCTGATGGTTCGTGCTATTGTAAGATTACTTGAAACTTGAAGGTCAAAATAATAGGGTTAACATACGCTCGAACTTGGTACGATGAATTTGGTCCGCCCAAGGTCAAGCATGAGTTAATTAAAAAATAATTAATATTATCACACGCTCGAACTTATGGCTGATTAGTCTGTCAATACGCATATGATATATCATAGGTTTATTTGAATTGTCACAATGGCATTGTCGTTAACTTTGTTTTGTCTTTAATTGCACTACTTAAGCTTCAGATACATTAGGGGACACAATGTGACCCCCAATATGATGAGCAACGCTCAATTTACGTGATCCTGCAACGTTACCCAGTGCCTAAATTTGCGTTAGATCCCTTTACATTTACATAAATACTAGGTACCTTGTTATCCACCGTAGGCGCGGGCTTGTGGACGGCGTGCAGTGGGTAGCACGCTGTCCAATAGTCCGGTAACCGACCGGACCGAGCCCAAGTCGTCGACGGCGCGTACTGTTCCCGCGCGCCTCTAGGAGCTGTCAGCAAACCGTAGAGGCCCATCTGCAGGCAGGCAGGTCGAAGCCTGCTTGGATCATGGGTCAGTTTCTGAAAAGAAGGCCCGGCCCCGGCACGATAGGCAACGAAGGAACGGGGTAGGTTTTTAGTCAGTAAAAGTCTGACACTATTTTCCGCTGTAAAGCAGTAATGCTAGCGAAGGAAGCAGCCGCACGCATGAGGGAACGAACATCCTCACGATCTAAACGTCGCAATCTCGACCTCGATTTTCAGCCACCGTAGGCGTGAGATGTTGACCTTGTGCAAAGTTGTCATTGTGAGAAATCGACATTTTGAGAAATTCACATCATGAGAAGTGGACATTTTGCGACCGGTTGACATTTTGAGAAGTGAACATTTTGCGACCGGTTGACATTTTGAGAAGTGAACATTTTGCGACCGGTTGACATTTTGAGAAGTGAACATTTTGCGACCGGTTGACATTTTGAGAAGTGAACATTTTGCGACCGGTTAACATTTTGAGAAGTGAACATTTTGCGACCGGTTGACATTTTGAGAAGTGAACATTTTGCGACCGGTTGACATTTTGAGAAGTGAACATTTTGCGACCGGTTGACATTTTGAGAAGTGAACATTTTGCAACAGGTTGACATTTTGAGAAGTGAACATTTTGCGACAGGTTGACATTTTGAGGAGTGAACATTTTGCGACCGGTTGACATTTTGAGAAGTGGACCATTCCGGACGATGTGTTAATTTGGAAACTTTTTGATTCCTAAGATATTATATGGAATTATTTTACCATTTGTCAAATATCTGTCATTATATTGCCAAATAAAATCATTGGAGGTTTTTTTTCCAAGTGTATGCTATCATTTCATTATAGGTACAAATTATTAATTATAATAATTATTTTATTCTAATATTATAAATAGTTGCCTAATTTTAATGATACTTAATTTGAAATAAATTGTTGCACACCTACCAAAAATTAATAATTTTTAATCTAAAAATTGACAGTTAGAAAATACCTTATTAGCCCATATACTAATTCAATAGGTGCGTAAAATTTAATTTAATGAGTAAAATGACTTACTGACGTCAGTAACATAAGACCGAAGTTCCCATGACATGATAATGAAAGAGAGCTAGACCAAACAAATAAAGTAAAATGAGGGGATTGGATAAAAGGGCTTCATAGGTAGAATCAAGAGGCTAAGTCATTGCTTTCAAGGGTCATTACGTGGCCTTTTCCCTTTTGTTGATTTTTATAGCACGATTGGGTATCACCGTGATAGGATTTTTTCAGTATTTTTACTATTTTACTGCACTATTCATTTGGTGTAAATAGTGTTGCTAGGGTGAAACAAGGAAGGGGAGATAAACATATACTTTTACAAGAGCATTATTCTGCATGATACAATAAAATTTTTGGTCTTTGCCCAATTTTTTCTGAAATCTTTCCTTTAGCAATCTTTCAGAAATAAGCAGTGACTTAGTACATTTTTTATAATATTGTAACTTGTTTTGTGTATATATGTGTACATAAATTTTAAAATAAATAAACAACAGGTTTGGCTTTAGGTATTAAAATTCTGACATACACTTCCGCTCTGCCTTAGTGCGGAAAAAGTCATTAGACGATTTCCTTAAAAAAAGGCCTACTCATGCGCGTGCGTTTCCAAATTATGCAATAATTTTTATAAGTACAATAGTATATTCCGTCAAAGCATTGCATAAACGTGGTTTTTATTCAGCACTCTTTAAAAGACATTCCCCAGACACTATTCGTTTTAAAGCAAAAATACTTAGGAATTCTGATCACACAGAAAACAAGTAATTGCAAATAGCTCAGCTTAACTATACAGCAATGAAATTCTCTAGTGAAATGCTTAAGAAAACAATAACATTTCCGCAAACTATCTTTCAAGAACACAATGGGATTCCGACTTTTCAAGTGCCAAACAATAAGTTCTTTGCGTGCAGTTCAGTAATAAAAGCTCTTGGAGTACAAAAGACAATGCGTTTTAGAACAGAGCATTTTTGTTGTATGTTTGCTGTCACAGGTAACTAAGTTTCATTATGGAAGCTGGGATTGCGTTTGATTTAAAGGCATTCCTAGAAATTTCGGACTAAACAAGATGAGATTCCTTTCTGTTTACAATAACTTTATAGGACTGTTGATTTTAGGAAATTGGTGCCAGTGGATTCCCAGTATCACATAACAATAATGTTAACGAAGTAAAATCAAAGTAAATCAAATATTTTAGTAACTGTTTACAAATATTATGATTTAATATCATAATAAACAAATTAAAGAAACACACGAGCTCACACAGCTCTTGACTCAACGTAATTCACACAATAAATCTTTGTTCATTGTATCGAAATTAAAATAAATCAACAAAGTTCAATGCTGTAGGTCTTTCCCCTCAAATGAACCCCTAAACCAATAACACAGTTACATTATAAATAAACACTTCAACAAAAAAGATCATACAAAAGAAAAACACGAATAAATAAAGCCAGGTAAAACGCTAACAAAGGAGACGCACAATAAACATGGGCACGCTAATACTCAACAAGTATTAAAGGTTCATTGTTCTAATACACAATAAGTGTAGTTGGAAGGATCCTCATAAAACTGGCGTTAAGATCTTATTATAGAACATTTAATGAGACAAAAGGCTAGCCTCTTTACAGGCTATAATATACCTGTGTTGTTTATTGCAGTACTTGCGGAATTAGATACGGAACTTGTGAATAAAATTAATTAACTTGAGCGTCTAGATGAAAACGAGTACGGAGAGGGAAGACGCGCATTGTATGATAGTAATAGTAGAAACAAAGACAAGTATAATACGCGGCAAATAAGTTGAACCATCCGCTATGGCTATGCGCAGCACCATACTTTGGTTGAAACCCGCAAATCGGTTATAATCCTCGTCACAAAAGTTGAACCATCCTGGCGCTCTAATACACAGTAACCGATTTTTGGGTCCCAATTGAAGAGGGGCCGCGCGCAATCTCAGCAAATGGTTCAGCTTAGCATAGCATAGCATCAGCTTTATAATGTTCCTACTGCTGGGACTCAGGCCTCCTCTCTAGGAGAGGGAATAAGCCGTAATCCACAACGTGGGCTGTCACGTCGGCGTGGGATGTCACATGTCTTCGAATTTTTGTGTCTAGGACATGCCGGTTTCCTCACGATGTTTTCCTTCAGCATTTTGATTTGGGTCTAAGACATGCCGGTTTCCTCACGATGTTTTCCTTCAGCGTTTTGAGACTACCTAGTGGTGAAGAAATAAATAAATTAAACAAAGTAATGCGCTTGGCTGGGTTTGAACCCGCGACCTACAATTCGAAGTCGGGCCGTTACCACTCGGCCACCATTGCTCTCTACTTATTTACTTTGAACTAAGATGCAGGGTCAATTGATTGCAAACTAGAAAGACATCATTAAAATATATGTTTTTAATTTAATATATGTTTAACCATCAAATCAGAATGCAACTGAGCAAAAACATTGTATTGATTCTTCTAAAGCGTACCATTAACCTCAACTTTAGTTCAGCATACAATTCGTCTGGTATTTCACTCGTCGGCACGTTATCTTGCTGAGAACGTCCGAAACTTCATTTGCTGGTTTGCGGTTTCCTATTGAGGTGTCGCCGGCTACAAGGGCCGTCAATTCCCTGACAGGATATGTGGCGAACTAATTGACACTTGCTATTTCTGTTGCAGTTTCCATGGCGTTGAAACGTTATCTTAACTGAACTGTTCACAATATCGTTAGTATATTTTAAGAAAGAACTAATGAATAGTTCCTTTTCTTTAAATAAATCGACGACCTTTTAGGTTAAACAACATGTCTAAAGTCATGGTTTACAGGAAATCGTATTATTTAAGTTTCAAACTGATCTGGATTTTATCGTAAGTCACTAAAGGCCGGTTGTAATGGTGTAATTATTATTTTGAATAAGTACTCTCAATTTTCCTGTATTTGTAAGATGGAGGATCAAGGTAACAAAATCATGTATGTTGATATTTAATATCAACACACATGATTTTGTAAATTACGTAATTTAATATGAAGACAAATTTTGTTTTCATATAATATTACGTAATTTTTGAATAACTGCTTACTATTATGTGTATCAATTAAACAAAGTAAACAATGAATGATTTTTGGACTTTTCTTTTTGTACGTGGGTACCGTGGAAATAGTAATCAATAGTTCTCCTTAAATATTAATACTATTTTAATTTGACTTTCTATTTTAACCAGCCACCGTATTAAAAATAAAAAATGACAGAATCTATCAAAATATTAAATTATAATCCATCTCACATATTTAGTCTTGAGAGTAACGCCGTCGCCACTTCTAGAATATTTTGGGAAGAGCATCGCCGTGTAGTCCTTATGGGGGCGATCGGTGGCGGCGATCTCTCGCGCTGGGCCTTGGTACAGGCCATGGTTCGGAGCGAGGAGGAGTGGCAGGCGGTTGCCTCTTTCTGCGAAGCAGTAATGCCGGCAAAGGAGGAGGCCGACCGTATTTCGGTAGCTCGCTGTCCGACCATCCGACTTTCCGGACTGAGTCCAAGTCGTCGACGGCGCGTACTGTTCCCGCGTGGCTAAAAATCCTCTAGAATATTTTAAAAGATATTTAGGAACTTCGCGTTACATATTTATTTTAGATTCTATTCAAATTTATGTGAAATTTTATGTGAAAAAGTTATAGTAGACCAAATTAAAATAAAAAAGCTTACAGCTGACTTAAAACATACAAGAGATGTTGCAACTACTTTTATTACACCTTCAAATGCTACTGGACGTGACTTGGACATACATTTATTCTACTAAATTCGTACAAGAGAACAAATTCTACCTGTGCGTGACTGCTTGACGCTCTGCTTGCTACGAAAGAGGAAATTCGGCGTAAGATTTCGGACATGACTATATAAAGCCACTCCTACGTAGTTGAAAGAGTTGAATAAGGATTTAAAACGGAACATTTAGTATGAATAGATTTGGTGCTTTGTATCTAAGTCGTTTGGTATATGTGTGCTCAATGAAAATATTTTTGTCATAGCAAGCTTATAGTACAGTAAATACCTATATATTTAATACTCATCAAGACAATTTAAAAAAATTCAAATACGCTAGGTTTATCTTATTACGCTTATTAACAGTTTCTATGGCCATCTTCCAGTTCTATCATCAGACCCTAGTTACTATCTAGCGCCAAAATACTCGTCAAGACGAATCACATAAGTCCAAACTCGATGGGGTTGTGTCGTTAAATTAGTTGTGTTTCCTATGACCGATCAGATCAGCTCAATGTCATAATAATTTTGCATTGTCACCAGCTAAAATTTTACATGCATATGCATGTAAAATTTCAGCTCAATCGGTAACTGGGAAGTAGATCAAATTTAATTAGCAAGATTTGATCACAGACAAACATCGGACAGGTGAAAGTAAATAAAAGCTTGTAAAATTGTTGAAAAGGAGACAGACTCAGATAAGGTTACAACAGCTAGAGCAGCAAGATTGTTTGAAAGAGTTATCGTGGCCTTGGAACGCAAGGGGCAACTTACTGGAGCAATACAGCTGAGTCATTGGCTAACCTACGCACCCTATGGTGGGAAATCATCAAACACTTCATTTTTGTGCCTAAGCACAAACTTGACCAACCCGCACTGGGCTCGCGTGGTGGATTATGGCCCATTCCGTCTCCCTAGAGAGGAGGCCTGAGTCCCAGTAGTGGAAAGATGAAGCTGATGCTATGCTACATGTACCTATGCCCAAAAATAAAGTGTTTGAATACGAAATGACACGAGACATTTACGCACTGTCGCTTACTGCTGTGAAAGAGAGAAATGTGTCTAAAATACGTAATATCTAATTTTCATTAAATTCGTATTTTTTAAAGAATATTGTCAATGTTTTTTTTTTTCACAAAAAAATGTCCATATTGTGCACAGAACAGTTGTTCGACGGAGATGAAAGTTCTGGAGTGGTGACCACGTACTGGAAGATGCAGCGTTGGAAGCCCTCCCACAAGGTGGACCGATAACCTGGTGAGGGTCTCAGGAATTCGATGGATGGAAGACGCACAGGACTGGTCGTTATGGCCGCACTTGTGTGAAGCCTATGTCCAACAGTAGACATCTTTCGGCTAATATGATAATGTTAACCAACAATTTTAAACTAAAACAAACAAAACAATAACAGAACACAAACAGTAAACATAACCAAACACAAATAGATACAATTATAAACAAAAGTCTATAATTTTTGGTCTTATTAAAAGAACATGGTAATGTTCTCATTACCATCATATTTTGCCCATGTTGCGTGTTCCTTAGAGTTGATGCAGTAACTTTTTTTCTTCTATTCTATCATGTCAACCGCCACGCTATCACTGATTCCCTCTTCTTTTATATGACTCTACACAATTTATCATTTTTTCTTTAGATATGTAACTACAAAAATCTAAAGACAAAACATACGCTTTCTAATATACGAGTATCTACTACCACGTAACACGTCTAACTGCTCAAAACCTTGTAAACTTTTCGTAAAACGGATCGCTTCTACGCTCTCTCAGTGATCCAGTATTTTCCAACGAAGCGTAACTAGAAACTGGCCAGCTGCAACATTAAACAAATGCTTCCATACAGTTGTATTAGATTACCATCGGAGTTCTGCGTTATAATTTTGATAATTTAGAAGATAAGAACAACAATCAAATTTAGCCAAATATCTATTGTTTAGACGTATATGTATATTGTGTTAGTTACACCTACCCTTAGTGTAGATTTATACGTAGGGGTGTCATGTCAAGATATTTATTGAGAAGCCGACAATGCTCTAAAAATAATTACTCTGTCTCTTAAAAATATCTCTTACGCAACTAATATTAACTTCAACAACAACCAATAACAATAACTTCTATTCAATAACTTAATATTAATTATCATCAGTTTGCTAAATTCTACGTCTCAACAAACATTTATTAATTCATTACAAAAACAGTTACTGCTAACTAAGTCCACTTATGATAATAGGAACAATATCAACATTATCATCACTGTTAAGCTTGGAATAAGCCTTTCCAGTCTTCTGACATTCTTCTTGATTTTGAACATCCTTAATTATTTTTATTATTGTATAGTGTGTTTTAAAGTTATGACTCAAAGTGCTTAAATAAAGAACATAATATACTCCTACGACGTCACGTACCAACCCTAAGGCACCGTCATAAACGGATGAGTCACAAACGCCACCTGCCTTCAATAATGTTATTAAACAATCTATACGCCCGCCTGATAGCAAATATGGCATTATTTGATTAATCCTGTACGGAAAGGATATTGTATTGAATTTTTATTATGCTGTTTAGTCATATTATATAGTAACGTTAATAAAGAAAGTGGTTGCGTAGTTTGGTTAATTTAATTGGTTCGTTGGCTTTATCATATTTATCATTATTATTACCCGCTGATATATATACCTAGAGATATGTAAAATGGTTGAAAACAGTGACAAAGAGTCTTTACTCTTCTATTCTGGGGCACTATGTGGAGTGGTTACGTAGTTTAGCACTAACTGTATTGTTTTCTGCTTATCTTGCCTCAGACGCTCACTCTACTGTATATTTTGATTTTTTATCCTTGTTTGTTTACTTCTAACACTAGTTATGAGGTATTTTTTTAACAAATTAGAGCATATTGTTTTATTTTTCTCAAACATCTATCGGTAGGTTTCTGGTTGACAATAGACAGAATATCAGTGTTACTTACTGATCCGACTGACAAATCAGCGATAATCACCGATCAAATTGTTAATATTGGACAAAAAAGAAAGTGTTCTAGATACTTGTCATCAGTATAAGGTATATTATTGACTACATTAACATCACTCACGTACTCTTACAATAAACCTATCTGTATTATTACAACAATATTACTCTACACCTGTCACTCTACCAAATCAGAGAGTAAGCCGATGTCCAAAGTTATTCCTGCCAGGTAGAAAATCTTACCGGAGAGCTCCGTGGCGCCTCAAGGGACATCATTAGTACCGGTAGTCGAAAGTATAGTCACTAATAAACCCCACTAATCATGTGGCCTCTAAGATATATTACCCACTATTTTCCCAGCAAACATTGGAACATGTTTCTCAGCTAATTTGCCGGTCAGCAGGCCTTAAGCATATATGGACTGATTTGTTTACTTAGGATCCAAGAAGAGCAACTTAATTATTCGTGCCGTGTTTCTTTTTACAGGCAGTAAATAAATCTGAGCTAAGATCTTGGTCGAGGATGATTTATATAACTTTGTAAGACGTGATCACTGATGCTTTTGAATTAAAATGTAATCTACAGGAATATAAATGTCACAGCGTGGTTCAAACGATATCGTTTTACAAAATATAAAGTCCTAAATGTAACAGCTGAAATATACACGCAAGCTTTTAACAGCCGAAAACTTTGGAAATTCGATAAAAATAAAAGTCTTTCTCAACATAGAGAACAAAAAAAGAATACTAATAAATCTGCTCGCTAAGACTTCACTATACTGTTTTCGGGAAAAGGTATTAGACGTGTTATTTTGTCATCTATAGAAAACTATATTAAATCCTCTTATCTGTCTGGAGTTCGCCCTAAATTATTTACATTACCTTGGCTGTCCATTACAGCCCCTTGACGCGTCCACTCCCCTCTAGTTTTGGGCATCTACGCCCCGCGTCGCTCAGCCCAGTTGTCATCTCGTACCCGATAAGGGAAGCACGCGCGTTCGCTCCCCTAGTGACTTCAACTTTACGAATTCGTCGCTTCATTGTCCGATCCTGTTTTTTCTTTTTCCAGTATTTTCAGTGGGTTTTTGTGAAGTGATTTGAACGATTTGGGATTTTCAGAGGTGAGACTTTTTTACTACTACGTATTTGATTTTTTTTTACTTTTCCTTTCATGTTCCGTGTTTAAAGCCTTGCACGAATGTTATTTAGGTTTATCTATAATACTTTTATGAATTTCGAATTACTTTTATTTATCCGAAATGTTATACACCATTATTTACTTTAATTTTTTTTATTTTTAATCCAACGTGAACCTTATTTTGTCTATCGAAATTCTTTTACCCCAATAATAATTTATAATATATTTTTGCAATATATTTTATTAGCACCCATACTGCTTGTAAATTTAACGGCTACATTATCTTAGTATTTATATGAAATGTTTATATTAATTTTTAATTTTCATCAATAATGACAGTAATGGGTAATGTTCTTGTTTTTTTTTTCTTTTTAAAATTTATAATAATAATAGAAACGAAAAATTTAACACACTATCGTATATATCGTTGCATATACAATGGTTATAAATGTAATCAGCAATCCGGAATAGTCGAAACCTAAAGCTATACATTGGTCCATGTATGCACTCTACAAGTATATGCCAATCCTATTATCTTTGCTGTTCATTCATCCTGCATCGAAACAGTCGCCAAAGCTATTCTTAGCCTTAAAGCTATTCCGGATCTGTACCGCACTGTCTGTCGTGATGTCAATTCAATTTTGACTATAATAGTATGTTAGAGAAGATTGCAATTTCCAGAATAATTTTTGATGGATTAAATAATATGTGAAATGCAAATAACTAACTTATTATGAGAGTAAATAAAGTGTTTCAGTTTGTAAGAAGAGAATATTTGATCAGTAGATGAAGTGAAATTAGAAAGTGTAGTTGATGGAAATATAAAATTCAAAATGGAAGATTGGAATATAAATTGTAACGTTTAAAATAAAGTGGGTTTTTTCTATAACCTGATAATTTAATTTTTTGGATATAGGGTCGATTCAGTCTATTGAAGTCTAATGCTGAACATAAGCTGTTTTGTCCTTTTGCAAGCTGCAGTATAACATTCATCAATTTTTAGAGTTCAATGATCCTTGACGACAATGAGTAAGAAACATAGCGTATGAGTTCAATTGAATTAAAAACGTTGAACACATCATCGTTTACCATCACTTCAGATAGTGGTCAAGCGTGAACCTGTAAACGATAAATAAAAATGTTGTGTTTCGACTGGTCCAAATTGCCCAGAGCTTTAAATTTGCCTTTGTGTGTCTTGTAGTGACTTAGGCTCAACTAATAACCAATAAAATATTCTAAAATAACAGCAATAGTTAACTAAGTTACGAGTATTTAGATAGAAAGTGACTTAATCAAATTAACAATTTATCTGCCGTAAAGTCACGCTTAATCAAGCTTTGTTTCTAAAGTTGATTCAATTTCAAAATGGATCTTATAGCTCTTCACGAGTCCATTGTTCCATTCATTGACACAGGACAGGACATAGGGATTATTTGTCAATCGATATTAATCCTGATTCATCGTGAACAATCGTGTATGACAAGCTATATTCCGAGAAAAAATTAATATGATTGAGGTTTACATTCTTCATTTTATGTCGACTTGTTGTTTTATATCAAGTTATTCATTATGCGTACAGCTAAGGAGTGAAATTCTCTGCCAGAGTCTGTGTTTGCTGATAGTTACAACCTAGGGTCTTTAAGTAGCTAGCCTGCTATTATGGGATCTGGAGGCAACAGTCCTTGCACGCATGCACGATTTACGCGTGGAGATGCAACGCGTGAACCCTGACAGAGTTCCGGAGGGAGGTCATGTTGAAATGGCGACAGCGACTGTCACAACCCATTACTGGGCACGCTATAATTATAGCGGTAGTCCCCTCTCTTTGAGGAGTGGCTGTAAAGACCTAACGACATCCTCACCTTCCGTATGATGCAGGTTTTCACCGATTAAAGTCAGCTCGGGAAGTATCTGCACCGGATTCGTGCAGAAGTGATACCCGGGTATCACCACTTTGTGGACCTCCCGGAAGGCACAATGGAGCAAACAGTAAAAGTGTGCCGCCGTCTGGGCAGAGCGCTACTGTGTCCTCGTAGGGGCGATCGGTGGCACTGATCTCTCGCACCTGGCCTTGGTACAGGCCACGGTCTGAAGTGAGGAGGAGAGGCAGGCGGTCGCTTCCTTCTGCAAAGTAGTAATGCTAGCAAAGGAGGAGGCTATACGCGTGAAGCTACGGTACTCACGCCCCAGCCGCCGCAAAGATTCCAATCCTGATTTCTGCCCACCGTAGGCGCGGGCTTACGGACGGCGAGCAAAAGGTAGCTCGCCGTTTGACCATCCGGCTCGCACATTCTTCACATTTAAACGGCAAAACGGATTTATTTTTTTTATTTATTTATTTAACAATTTGTACACACATAAAAAGGAAAAAAATAATGAAGAAAACAGATAAATAGGTACAGAGGTGATGCTTATTTCGAAAGAAATCTCTTCCAGCACACCTGCGAAAAGAGAGTTAGAAAAAAAGAGATGTAGACACCGTGTGTAACAGTAAAAGGAAAATTAGTACATACACAATGATTGACAATGAATAATTATAACATGTGAATAAAAACATTAAAAAAAATACAATAACAATAATAATATATAAATATGGCACGCAAGTAGATCATATCCTAGAATAGCACTTAGGATACTTTTAATCCTGCGAATATGTATCTTTGGCATTATTTTCTACTTTAATGGTAGTGAAAAACTGGCAGAAACTTTTATACATTCAAAAGAAGAAACCGAATCACATACAATTGCAGCCTTATCGTATCCCACAATTTTTTCTAGGCATATTATTGATTAGTAAACAAGCAGTTTAACCTTCTTATGGTCGGTTATGATTTATCGGCCATGTTAAAGGTATAACAGGCCGTTTTCACATACTACATTCCAGGGGTACCATGGCTCTTTTGAACAATCCCGCTGAAGTTGTCGACAAATTAAATCTAAACTAGAAAATAGCTCAACATTATGGCTGAAATAGCTTTGTTGGAAGAACTTTCACAGACGAGCTCGTTCACAAAGGACTTCTATAATCTGATTGCAATCGAATCTTCCCCAGAGAATTATTTAAAAGTCATTTATCTCTCTAAATAAAATAAAATAGGTCCGTGATAACGTAGTCAACGTGAAAGGGGCTTACTTTCGCATTAAATTATATTGGTACAGATAAATCACGGAATAATTAGAACAAGATAAATATAACGTAACCTTCTTTGTGTAGAAGTTCTCAAGCAGCCTTTTTACTTATTCAGTCTTCATCTAAGATAATCTTCAAAGTCCTTTCCCATCGAATTGTATTATGTTGTTGCTTTCTGTAATATCTTGTTATTAGTTCGAAATTGCTTGTACAGTAAGAAAATTAAATACATTTTCAAAGATTCGCGAAGTTTCAGACAGCCTTTAGATGAATAGGTATATTGTAGTAGTGCTTCGTCGGACCTGATCCAATATAAGGTATACAAAGACATAATGGCGCTGAAAAAAAAAATGTCAATTACTTCCATTCACTGGCTGAAATTGGTCTCATCGCGAATTTCTTTACAAAAAAAAAATGTTAAGACAGGCTCTTTACGTGTAATATTCCGGCGTTTAATAAACGGCGGAAGAAATACGGCTGAGAGGTATTTCGAGAGATTTTTTTTAAAGGATTTTCATTGTGAGTGGTCGTCCACAAAGACGGGGAAGCTCAACACCAATTAGTGTCACTCGTTTATTAGTTCGCGAGGCTTCTGGGAGGCGGTAAACCCCGAGGTGTGGTCCGAGGGACGCGCGGCGCCGCGGTGCGACGCGATCCGTTTGTGCTTTTATTTGCATTTGTTCATTTGTGTTTGTCAGGGAGATGTCTTGTTTATTAGTGACTTTGTAGTTTGGTTGATGAACAAATTATTTCTGACCATACCTTACTTTACTTATTGAAATACATACAGGTTTCATAAAGCGGTAACTACACTAATCACGTGGGCCACGCCTGATTTGTACGTAGAATCGTATCTCGTGGCGACGCGTGGCGTGGATCTGATGTAGCACTACAAGCCTATTGGCCGTACAAAATGTATGGAGACTGACGAGCCCAGATCAGCACACGTGGAACACGTGTCATGTCATGTCACTGGTATTCTCAGCCTTTAGTAGCATAGCATATCATCAGCCTTATAATGTTCCCACTTCTGGAACTCAGGCCTCCTATCTAGGAGAGGGCATGTGCCGTAATCCACCACGAGGACCCAGTGCGGCTTGGTGGATGTCACATGTCTACGAATTTTTGGTTCTAGGACATGCGGGTTTCCTCACAATGTTTTCCTTCACCATTTTTAGAGCAGTGGTGATGAAATAAACTATACAAAGTAATGCGCCTGTTTGAACCTGCGACCGTAAGTCGGGGTGATCTGAAATAATTCTAATCACGTTTTAAATGGCAATTGTAATCGCTGTAAGCCTATGCCTCTTGTACCAGATTGGTTTCTGGACCATTTTGCACACTAAACCTTCCGTAAATAGGCGTTACAAGAGCGGTATCTAATGAGGGCCATATTTTTAACTCTCTGTAGTAGTAGCTGATATTTTAATCTGAATTGATTACAGTATTTATTTCACACAATTTGTTTTAATTTAAACGCTGATTTGAACATTTGAAGCGGTTGTCACGAACCTCATCAATCAGTCTGTTTTGCCTTTTCTGAATTGTGTTGGTATCGGTTTTTTTTTTGATGGGAAAATGATCTAATGACATCTCTCACCGGTGGAGCGGGAGGATGTGTCTGACTTTTACTGACTAAAAAGCCACTCATATTCCTTCGTTGCCGATCATACCAGGGCCGAGTCTTCCTTTCAAAAGCAGACCCTTGGTTCAAGTAGGCTCCGACCCTGCTGGGCCCCTACGCTTTTCTGACATCTCTTTGAGGTGCGCATCTGTTACCGGACGATCGGATGGCGATTTACCCATTGCTCCCCATGCGCAAGCCCGTGGCTATGGTGGCCGGAAATTGGGATCAGAATCCCTTTGGCGGCTGAGGCGTGAGTGCGTTTCTTACGGACGAATCCGGCGGAAGAACCTCCCGAACTTATCAAGTCCGGTGAGGAATTGTGTCATGCGGAAGGTGAGGACGCCGTGAGGTCTTTCCAGCCACTCCTCAAAGTGGGGACTTACCGTCATAATTATGGCGTGCCTAATTATGATACCTCTTTGTAAGACTGGTGTCCGATTTTCTGATTTCAGACTATTTGTAACGACTGTCAAGGATCTATACATGGAACCAACAGCTTCACGTGTAATCTAAGGTACGAAGGATTCTCGGATAGCACTCGATTTTAAAATGGTCATACAAAAAGTCAAAAGTCAAAGCATTTATTTCAAATGAACCATTTACAGACACTTTTGAAATGTCAACAAGTCGGTCTGTCAGAAAACAATATGCTGATTGCACATTCCAAAGCGTATATCTATATGGAGAAGAATGTACAAGAAACTCCATGGACAGACTTTTGAATCATTTTATGTATTGCAAATATCTCGATTACATGTTTCGCTACATCGCTGGTATAAGTATACTTTGCCAAACGATACTTGTCCTTGGAGACCAACCTTTGCGGCGATTACTATTTTAACCACGTGCTCCTTACGGTGTCATGTGATCAATTCCCTATATTTTAGTTTCTACACAATCAGCCTTATAACGATCCCACTGCTGGGACTCAGGCCTCTTCTCTAGGAGAGAGAATGGGCCGTAATCAACGCGGTGCGAGTTCACATGTCTTTGAAGGTTCTAGGACATACCGGTTTCTTCACCATGTTTTCCTTCACCGTTTTGAGAGCAGTCATGGTAATAAAATAAATTACACAAAGTGATGTACTTGGCTGGGTTTGAACCTGTAACCAGTTGGGGCCGTTATTACTTGGCCACCACTGCTCCACTGCACAATTAATACTATAAATATTGCCTAAAAAGCCAGCTACACATAATTCAAAACAAAGATCTTTCCCAAAACACAGAAAAGTAGATAATTAATTATTTTCTCTGTTTCACGACTGTTGTGACTTGGAACATGTATTGTGTCTTTATTCCGCCATTTGCCATCCTAGCTTTTAGAAATAAAACTGACAAACAGCACATAAAACGAAGACTGGAAGCTTCAATCGAGTTCCGTCTATACTCTGATGAAGACCGTCACTACGACTATAGGGCCATAAAAACACAATTCGAAGTAACAAACTTTAAAGCCAAAGGAATAAAGACCAAAGTCCTTTGTTTGAATGCGGCTGTCAAATTTCCTTTACAGTGTTGAGTTATTTCTCTATACGCGATACCATGTCTTGATGACGGATGGCCTGAGAACTGAGATTTATATATTTCAAAACTTTGTATTGTGATTTACAACTTGTACAAGCAAACACATTGTTTGAAGTAATCTTCAATTTTACACAGATACGACACAATCGACGAAATTGGAATTCTGAATTTGAAAACGTTCCATAATTGTTTTTAAATTAAATTCCAAATAGTTTTTAAATTAAGAATAAAAGTAAAATAAAACCGTTTTAAATTGCTCCAATCTAAAATGCGGTTTACCGTAAAATTCAAATATAACAATAGAACGATTTTGAATATATTATGTTCAATCAAGCTTCAAAAGGTTTTGTAGACATTAAATACTTCATTAATAACTGGTGGCAGGTACAAGTTGAAAATTGCTGTTCGAAGTATTATAATTAATTCTGATCGGCTAAAAGTTTTAAAACCGTCGTCTATTGATTTTTCAAAACTAAAATAATTCTTCTGAAAGTTTGCCATTAAACAATGAATCGAACTTGCTAAGCAAAAGTTTGTTGAAGTTGTTATAAGTTTTCTATTGCTCGTTAAAGCAGCGTGTTGATAAAGCCGTTTTAATACATTTAACCGTTATTTAATAAATTCGATACAAAAACAAAATTGTGTTAGAAGTTTAGTTCTTGCGTTATTAATATTTAACTTTAAATGATAAAAACAACTACATATTAAGGGCTGGCTTTTACCTCGGTCAGAGATTTAGGCATTGCCATGCAACGTGGCAATGCCGCCAGCCTCTTGGGCACACTTCCAGTCGACAGCGATGCGGAGGAGTTTTATGACGCCATAATTTTGTTAGGAGTAGCCTTTAGTGTATAGATAGTTTTAATTAGTTTAGTGTTTTTATATTGTATTGTATATAACTGTGTATTTGTGTTAAAGGATAATAAATATATAGATTAAATTCATATTATTCATACATCATACTAATATTATAAAGACTATTATATATTGTATGAATGTGTCTCTTACACGCTCAAACGACTTTTTTTTTATGGTAGGTAAAATCATCCAATGACAAATCCCGCCCTTGGGTGGAGCGGGAAGTAGTGTCAGACTCTTACTGACTAAAAACCTACCCCGTTCCTTCGTTGCCTATAGTGCCGGGGCTGAGCCTTCCTCTCAGAAAACGGCCCTTGACCCCAGCAGGCTTCGACCCTGCCTGCCTGCAGTTAGCAGGCTGGGCCTCTTCGGTATGCTGACAGCTCCTTGAGGCGCGCGGGAACAGAACGCGCCGTCGACGACTTGGGCTCGGTCCGGTCGGTTACCAGACAATCGGACAGCGTGCTACCCATTGCACACCGTCCGCAAGCCCGCGCCTACGGTGGCCGGAAATCGGGAGGTGATCGACTATGAAGCGTTGACCCTCTAAACTTTCCCGCATCACTAAACGTTCCAAAGAGCTAATTTTTTTATTGATATAAACCAGTGGTTGACTGTGATCTCACCTGGTGGTAAACAGTGATGTAATCATTGATGGCGAGGCACACTAATTTGTTAGGAGCCTATTTACTCTGACCTTGAAGACACCTAAATTATAAACGTCGAAGCGAAACTCTTAGTCAGGACCGTAGAAGTTTCAAAAACGTAAGGATGGATACTCGTCGTATGTCGGGTTGTCCGACGACGGTAGAATCAAGTGATGCAAATTCCCGCGCACACTCTCCAAAACAGCTTTCTTTACGTATGATATGCATCAAACAAACCCTATGTTAAAACTCTACACGGGTCTAAATAAAATTAATGTAGTTTTAAGATACACTCAAAATATCATAATACTGTGTCTAACGTTAAAAGATCCACAGTTTTTATCCTTTTAATCGCTCAAGCTTTAATTGTCTTAAGTATCAACTCGTCTATTTCAACACTTACTTAATTCACTTAATGAGACTTAGTAAGTCATTCGTCAAAGTTAACTTGCTCTAACTTTGCGGCACTCATCAGATAAAGCTAGTTCATTGTGTGGAGAAATTAAAATTATTATTGTACTTAGTTATTTTAGTAAGAAAATTGCCGATGTTTTGGGTTAATTTCTCTGAGAATTAAAAGCTTGGAATCGTAATAAATATGAAGGAGAGTAACTTTTAAAGAATAAATGCTATACTTACATTTAATTTTTAATATAATTAAACATAATTACTTAATATAATTGTTTTTTTTTCGAGTTTCTTCGTTTTGCTCTAAGCATCAAGCTGATTAGTTTTCTGGGATAAAATGTTAAAGCAATTTCATTTTTAATAGTAAAATCATTTTCGTAATTTATAAACTGAAACTGTACTTCTTTATAATAATAAACAAACACTTACTAGCTTATGTAAGTGGCTCCGCTCGTGTAAAAACGTCCAAAATGTATTTATTTATTGACATAACAACCACTTATTCATCAGTACAACACATTTTTTTTTTTAATTTGGTGCTGTGATAAAAAACATGATGAATCTGTCACATATAGGTGTGTACAGCACTCTTATAAGTAATAATAATAAGATTGTATTAATGTCTAAATAATCAAGTAATTTTACTTTGAAATAAATTAAAAATTTCATTGAAATTGTAGTGAGTTTATTCATTAATTACATTCAAACAGAAAACATTAATTAAAATTTTAAAAGAAATAAAAATAAATTAAGTCAAAGTACATAAACTGCAACTACAACAATTAATTAAACAATTTTGTTTTATTGTAAAATAATTATCAAAAATAATTGTATGAAAATAAAAGCTAAATCTGTACATTTTGGCAATACTTACTGTTATATCTTCACTAAAGCAAAAAGAAAAATGCAGTAATTTAAAACAGAAATTCTCCAAGAAACAAAATATGTATTTCATATGTCGACAACCTCATGAGCCAAGTCAAGTCGATACTTGATTTGCTTGATACAATTATATTCATTATAATGGTATGGCAATGTTTTTATTTGATATTTCAAGATAATAAATATTTTCAGTTCGACACACAAGCTCTGATCATAACAACGTCAAAAATGGAATATATCAAAATATCGATGCATTTTTATAAAAATGTAAATCTTTTTCACTATTTGACCTATGTATATGCTAGTATAAAACTGATACGTTGCATCCCAAATGACAGTATTTCAGAGGCTATAGAATGTATTAGATTTTATTCCACCTGATAAAGTATAAAATTTAAAGTCATCTATAAATGCTGATACAATGCTCCTAGCTGAGTCCAGAAAGTTATTGAAGTACGTGGCTTTTAGCTAGATAAAACTATACTAAAATGTCATTACTAACTTTATAATATACACAGTTTTGAACAAGTTAATACCATAAAAAGTTTTTATTAAAAATCGATTTTGCAACATCCTGCAAATTGTATATTAGATATAGGTAATATTTTACTATAGCTAGCCCGTATTGTCCGTCTCCATTTTTCAAACAATCACGGATGTTCCGCCATCTTTGTGGCTTGCCGTGGCCCCGCGTTCCTGGGTCCGGGCCTCTACCCTATGTTTTATGGGCCCATAGCACGTAGATATAATATTAGAATAATTTTAAATGACTGGTAAACAACTCGGCTATTATTTAATTAACTACTAGATTACCAGAACAAGTACAAGGGATACCAGCATTAAAGTTTCTTTAGTTCTCTATAAAACGGCACTTCTCAAAATAGTTCGGATTTGACCAAACCGTACCAATTCATAAGCCGGGCCTAGCCATAAATTTGCCTAAAGGCGGTTTCCATTTTGCACCCATACGAATAGCCCTGTGTTGCTGACAGGAACTTACTGAGACTTTGCCGCTCTCATACCGTACCTATTTATAAACACCACCTTTATTTTTTTGGGTTTTCCTGGAGAAAGGGTTGTAGTTTAGATGGAAATGATGACTCAATGTTCTGTTGTCACAAAGCGTCTTTTCGAGAGCATTACTCATTCATGTCAATGCGAGTATTGTTCGTTGAGAGTAAAATCGCATTTCTTTTGATTGAGCCTTTTCAATCTCTCTATTGTCTAACACAAGTATCTGACTCTTTACTGGCGCTTTGTTTTTTTTTTTTTCAATTCAAGTGATTTGTTATGCCTTGCCCTTTTTACGTCTATGTTTATGCGAGACTGATTTTGTTAATGATCATCATCATAAGTCCCTTTTGATGTATAAAATAGCAAGTCATTAACAGAAGAAAAATGGGTAAAAACTACCTCCAAATTTAACTTTGGCTATAACTTTTACTGGACAAATAACTATTCCACCGCCTAGCGACAGCTCATCTCCTAGTTGTTTTATAACACTTGGTGATAAAAGATGTCATTTCGTAATCTATACAGCTACTTGGGGAGGTCAAGGCTTTTGCTCTATCTCCTTGATTACGTCATCAACTGTTACGGCCTATTTTACTGTTATGTAATGAGTACGGACGTGGAGTAATTTTCAAGTTGGCCCTAAATGTAAGTGCAATATACAATTCAGGATAAAACTAATACTCTCGCGTTGAAGTATAGCGTCTGCTTTTATCATCTAGATTTGGGACCATTTCAATATTATCCATTATCGTCATTCTTACTGCTATTAAATTACGGATATTGTAAAAGATTTATTGTGACGATACAATTTTAAATTGGTTTGTCTAAAATATGTTGGTTTCTAAGAAAATAATCTTCTTGTCCTCACCGTATTGATTGGTTCCAGCCTTCCTTACAAACCTATCTAAATAAGTAACACTCGTCTCGAAAAAAAAAAAACTACCACAAAAGACACCTTTAGAGTTCTCGTTACACAATTACTTTAGAGAACCGCACTGTCTGCCTAAAAAAGAAAAAAAATCGAATAAAGCCCAAAGAATTCTACCCGCAGGTAACGTTCTATGCCTATACAGGTAAACGTGCCTAGTGATAAATTTGAAGGATTTTGTTAGAAAAAAATCTCTTAAGGGTTGTTTGAAAAAGGTGCTGGTACAAATAAATACGCAGGTAGTAGGACTGATAATTTGTGCGAATGCACAGTGGGATTTACAGAGTTTTTTTGGAGACATTCTTTCTTTTTCTTATGCATTTGATTATCTGTTATCGTCTTGGTGATATAACTGTAAAAAACTAAACTGTACCGTGGATAAAGTATTAAGTATATTCCATAATAACATCTGAACTAGTATGGGCATTTGTGGGTTATAATATATTTTTATGCAACTGTTTTGTACCTAAAGAGATAAAGACTAATAAACCCAATATAAATTAATACAAGCCATTAAAAATTCAATTTCAAAAACTTAATCATGAATTTATATCGAACGAAATAGAAATAAAATATTTCAACAAACTCCTATAAAAATCTTCATTTGTATTACATTCTAATCCTTAAAAGATCCTATTATCAGGATACGTTTCGATTCCCTCGGTATCAGCTCAGAATTGGCGTAAAGGATATTGTTCTTAAAGGATTAACGTACTCTATAAGGTTAAGACGATTTCCATCTAAGTAGAAAAAGATAAGGCTTACCATGTACTTGAGAGAATTTCGAGTATTTCCAGTATTTTCCTGATGTCAGTGTTTGAGTATTTTCGAGCATTTACGTAATGTCACTGAATCCTCTTAATTGAATTTAGGCTGTGATTTCTCTACGTGAACGTTTTGTGTTTTTGTGTAATGTTTATTTGTGCTATTATTATTGTATTATACGTATACGTAAAGTACAAATTAATTATTTGTTATTTTTTTATTAATCGCTTCTAATGCAACTTCTATACACCAAAAATACTAAAAGATACAAAAACAATACAATGTTAGACCTACAAAGTTATTGCAATGTTGTAGCATTAATAAAATGATACTAGCCATTCGAACATGTAAAATATTACAACCCAACCAATAAAATCCCGAATAAATTAGTCATTGACCATAAACAGGCTATAATATAATCGCCAATAATTTTACAGAAAGGGTGCCTTGGAAAGCCGAAAAGACGTTATATTTTATCAAAACAAATTCTACGATAAAAACTCACGAGCGAATGTTCGGACGTTCGTCTAATGGAACCAGAGCTTAACATTAAGTAAGCACGTAGCTCCCTCGTATTATTTTAATGTCGCATTTTGCGAGCGTGACAAAGATCAAAGCAGTGATTTTACACACTTGTCTCCCGAAATTATGTGAGAAATTTCGTAACAAACATTTTCTTTTGCAATGTTTTCTGTTTCATTAGTTTTTATTAGTTTAGGGTTAATCTAATAATTTTGGGTAGATGCTTTGGGATTGAAATAAAACTAATTTTACGGATTATTTCGCTTTTACTGTTAGGATTTTGTTTTTCTTATTTTGTTTTGGGACTTGAAATTCGTTTATGATAATGAGAGTGACATTGTTTACTAGTGCTTAGATATATTTCATTTTTTTAATCAAAATAGCTGCTGGCTTGAAGAATTTAACATTTAACCACATTTTCGTAATATCTACTTAACAGATATAAGCCTTCATAAACCTAATCAAATGACAAATCTAGTTTATACAAAACTTAATAAGACTCTAATATTTTATCAAAATCCACATTAATACACCAGTCATACGACCAAACTGTACAGTAGTAATTATTTTTTATTCATTCGACCAAACCGGTATTGTTCAATGTTTAGTTTCAATGATTAATAATCCAATGAATTGAATGAATCGCCTACACTATTAATTTATTGAACTCACTGACATGACTGTCTAAATCCGTAACAGTTGCAAGTTTTGAACAGAACGTCCGAGGCTTGATGTCAAATGTATTGATTTCATCTAAAATAACCCATTTCAATGCAGATGTTTTAAAGACCATAGCAGCTTTTAAACATACGCGAGAGCGGAAATTGTATAAGGAAATTACATGAGTTTGTGAACTCTTGAATTTACTTCGCAGTCTTTGTGAAACACCAATTTTAAAAGTACATTATTATTTTGCAGCTTAGTTCTTTATCTCCTCTTAGAAGAAACAGCTATTTTAACTGAAATAAAAGAAGTGGAAGTTTTTAAATGAATACGTGATCATAGACGATCAATAACAGAAAATTTTGCCATTTATTTAATTTACCAATTCAAAATATCAGAAAAAAAAATTGGTTTTGAGATTTCATATCAATCGTAGCTTAGCGAATATTTTATTGAAACGACAAAAATAGTAATAGTTTAGAAAATCTAATAAATCCATTATATTGGATCTGTAACGTGGATACAATCAAATACGGTAAGTACATATCCTGTCTATTTAAGGATACGAGTAGATTGAATTTTATGAATCAACTGTCAAAATAACTAATGCTCTGTGGTCGGAAAATTTACATTTGAATAAAACATAGTGTTTTCATTAAATGGCCACAGATTTAAGCCACCGTGTTCAGTTGGATGATATTATTTTCGTCATCAGCGAGAAAGCGTTATTATAATAATTATGTGTTAGATGCTCATTTTAATTTTTTATGAGAGTTAACTTCGTCTATAATCAATATGTAATATTACATATCTTGAATATAACATTACATAATATACTTACACATTGCTGATCACAGTCAATGAACTGTATTGCACTTTAATTTTTGTTATCTCAATTAGAATTATTATTTATTAATTTATTTTATTCGTTCATCAACAGCATGACACACAGGATTTTTGAAAAATAAAATATTAAAATCATAACACTGGTATGCGTGCCTATTAAAGGTGCGCACAGCTTACACCATAATACACATTCATTATTAAAACACAAAAATTTTACATACAAAATGAAAAAAAAGCACATACAATTATAAAATAAAAAAGTAGACAGACATAAAAAAAAAATCATTAAAAAAGAGGATATGGTAATATGTATACCTACAATTAGCAGGTAATTGGTAAGTTTGTACTAGCTCATTATAAATAAATGCTCGCCTTCAAAACCCACTCATTCCTGCTTGAGTCCTGTCTTGAGACTGTTGTTATTCCGACACACAGTCTATACGCGAGCAATTTCGCTGTGTTAAGTGTACTTATTGTAAAAGTGTTGGAACTGTAATATAAGTTTTAGTAAGAGGACCGTCTCTTATTTGGACCCTTCCATGAACACGATGGCACCGAACATTATAGATAGTAAAAGGTATTAAAAACTATATTTAGTTAAGTATTTTATAATTACCAAGCTATCCGACTCTTATTTTACCCGTGAAATCATTAAATGATGCCTTCTAGATGGAGCGAGTGAAAATGTCAGACTTTACTGACTATAACCCACCTGTAGTCTTTCAGTTGTCTTTTGGAGTTTATGGCCAGGTACTACTAAGTACCTAATTCTTTCGAACAATCTCGCCGGCCAAGTTATCTGCTAAAAATATAATATGGGATCGTTAGCTGACTAAGAAGGCTTTAAATATAGAAGACTCGTGCCTCATTGGGGTTCCATGCCCAGTTCGCGCAGCCAAGTAAATGCATGCAGTTCCATGGTGTGTAGGTACCACACCTGGCAACTGTTAGTCACGCAGTGCATTTTTTTGGCGTCATGACCTGGTTACGCCATCATGGCGTCTCAATGATGCCTTTAATTTTTTTTAATCGAACAATATATTTTTCATTACAAATAAATATTCTGTTTAGCAAATTACGATTCGCAAAAGAAAGATTGAAATTTTTTAAACTAGAATTTACATACGAAAATAATAGGTCTTCTTGATGACCCCAAAAAATTTATACAATAAAGGGAAACAACATTTATTGCTGGCACTGACCAGGTGACCCATTGAACCGTTTTAACAGTAAGCAAATTCTAAACTTAGGCTACTAAATCATATAAAACATTTTTCATTATTGCTTATAATAATTTCAAAACCTCTGGACACCTTGAAATTCTTATGCATACTTGAAATCTCGTCAAATGTTTCATCAAGGGGTTTTCTCTCTTGACAGTCCTTTCATCATTATTTAAGTTATAGTCAAAACACACACAAAAAAAAAAAAAAAAAAAAACAGTACCCAAAAATATTGATAAACAATTTCCATACTTCCAAACGAAGTTTACAAAGACCGTTATTAGTTTTTAAGTGTGTTATTGTTTTTGTCCTCAGTAAATATACTCCAGACATAAATCAAATAAACAAGGCGACGTTATTAAAAAAGAATAGACAATGTTCGCAAGAACAAACAAACAAAGGTTCCAAAACGAAACATTGGACTTCTAACAGTATCTTTTTACAACTTCACTCCAAATAGGTATTGCGGGTGCTATTCCGGACAGAATTAGATTTAAAAAAAGTCCGATCGAGTGCGGTTCAGACGATCGCGCCCTGGAAAGTGTAATGATTAAAAAAAAAATCGATATCTTTTAAATTTTAGAAAAGAATTTTGTGTTTTCACTGATAAGATGAAGTAAAACACTTATAAGCAATAGTTTTTTGTAAACAGCTACATTATGATATTAATTTTAATATTTAGTTTTCTTTTTTACATTCAGTTTATATCCCTTGTTATTTTCCACCTCTTTTGTTTAAGTCTTTTTATGCTCTTAAATAAAAAAAATCTATTTAAATATGGAGTCAAAAAGTCCTTTTTATTGTCATTTTCTATTTGTATATTAACTTAATAGATCAAACGACATTCTAAATAACTTTACATAAATATTACTCACTAAAATTTATATATAATTTAATAAGGACTTAGAATGAAGAAAATATTTTCAAGACAAAACATTGTGAGTACAAGACAAAGGCGTTCACTTCTATAAAGAAGCATTAAAAAGTATAAGGCAAACATGATTCGAGAATCTTCGCACGATATTAAACTTTTTACAATAACAAAAGACTTAACTGCCGAACTTTAGCATCTCGATCTAACAATCCCTTTAATTAAAGCGTCGCGAACGCGTCAAGGGATGCCCTTAAAATTTAAATCCCTAATAACCATTTGGAAAAAACAAAAAAGTCTGCACACAACGCTTTTTGTCCTGCTCACACTGATTACTAGCCTCATTCGCGTGAAAAAGAGAAAAGATTTTAATTAAACACGCTGATGAGCTAGTTTCGCGATGTGTAATTTTCTTTTGACGACAATGCTTTTGTGTTTTGTTAATTTATCTGGAGAAAATAGGTGTAATAAAAAATGCTTGTAGCATATTGAAGTTTTAATGAGTTACTTTAAATTCTAATATATAAAAATTCCACTTCAATTAAGACAAGACGGTATTAAACTTAGTTAATTGAAAAAAAAAATACTATTATGACTTTGAAAATGTTTCTTTTTTAGAGAATATTTCAAAGGAATCCTAAATAAACAAAATGATACAAAACGTTGTGCTAACGGCAAACCATACGTTACAATCCATTTTTCCCCTCACCCATTACCATTGAATAGCATATTATCAAAGTAATTACGTAAAAAAATGATAGTAAAAAGCCGAATTTACAGAGGGTGAACGCAGCATAAATGACTCAAAGTCACGTGACATGTTCCGGTGCGTTCATTACACGCCTCCCCACAAATTAGGCTGAGTGCAGGCGATACATCCGATACCCACTCCAACAAGTCAATGGACGAATGAATTACGATCACTTTTGGTAATAAAGTAGGCAGCCGAACGCTGAGTCATTGTTTTAAAGCCTCCTGTTTAAGTGATTATGATAAATTTACAACAAGCGCCTACCGTAGAACGTATATTTTATTTAACCTAGAATAAGAACGAACTTTTTCAATATTTTGGTAGGAATTAATGATATCTTAACTTTTCAAAAAAGTAGCATCGACAAAAAATATAACTTACAAGAGGTTCAAAAAGTTCATCTTTATATTCACAAAGCATTTCCTATGCCCAAAGTTTTATTAAAACAATTTAAAAAATGTTGTAACATTATTTCACTCTGACTTTATGCTACAGCGCTTTCAAAGCAACTCTCTAATTCATTTTTTGTTTGTTCCAGGTTAGTGAAAAGGCAAGAGGGACATGGAGACCGTCGTCCAATATTTACTCCTAGCTTTGGCTCTGACTTCAGTGCAAATATCCTACACTGAAAGCCGTCTAAATGAAAAACGCAGGGATAAAACTGAAAGGAGGTTCCATGGGACGCAAGTAAAAGATAACATATGCGAGATAACCAACAGAGAATCTAAAGTACATTGCTATTGCGAAAGCACTGACGTGAAAACAGCTACCAGAGCCGACTGTTGGGTTTTCAACGGCGGTATTGATGAAACTGATCCAATATGGTCCACTTTCAACTCTCAGCCTTATTTGGAAAGGCTAACGTTCAACGTGCGATCTGACGGAGCACTTAAGTTCATTCCATTCAACGTGATCCATCGCATGAAACGGCTACAAAAGCTTTTCATACACTATGCTACACTAAACAAAATTGAGAAAAGAACATTCTCAAACATAACCACACTGAAAGAAATAACTCTGATGAACAACAAAATAACCGAATTGGACTTCTCATCGTTCACAAATCTCCCGTCGCTCGTAAACCTAACTATAAAAGAGAATAAAGTAACAGAAGTGCAGAGGGACGTGTTCGTCGATTTGCCGAGTCTCAAATATCTGGATTTGTCTTTTAACAGTATCAATCTGGCGCACGACGGTTGTTTTGAACATCTGACCGTACTAAATGATCTGATACTGGAGGCTAATTCAATTACGGTGCTGACTAGAGACACATTCAGGGGCTTAGCTAATCTGACGAGATTGGATCTGCGGTCCAACAAGTTGTCAATGTTGGGCGATTTAACTTTCACGGAGCTGTGGAATCTTAACGAGCTACTTTTGGATAATAACGAATTGAAATTCCTGTCTGAAAGGTCTTTCGATGGTCTCGCTCTGCTACAGAAATTATCTATGACAGGGAATAAATTGAAGTCTATTAATGAGGGGCTATTAGAAGGTGTGCGCGGTCTTGAATTATTGGATCTGAGGAACAATGAGATAGAATATTTTACCTATGAGACAGTAAAACCAATATTGGAAAATTTGAAAATGAAGAACGCTGTGCTGTATTTGAGCGGTAAGTTTTACCTTTATTTGTTATTGTATAAACTTATTACTACTATAGAATCTATGTTGACATATACATAAATTAGTTGGCTCTTTTCCCCCTTCACGCCTCTTTATCTTAAAAAACGTTTCGAGTTTCTTTGCAACTCGCATACAAAATTGCTAAGGTCATCAGAAAACTTGCGACTTAAAATGCCAATCCATACCACGACTTTTTATGATAAATCTTTTACTGTCCAGGCCTCTCGGCTGTGGAATGAATTACCAGACACAATCAAACGCGCTCAATCGTTGCCTGTTTTTAAAAGGCTTGTTAGAGAATATTACTTGTCACTGTGAATATCATTTATATTTCTGTCTACAATTTTCAGTGTGTATATATATATGTATCTATTATATATAATTTATATATTTGATACTAGTTTTGTCACACCATTGACAGCCCCATCTTTTGTCCAGGCAATTACTGTCCATTCCAGGTTGCCTGGAAGAGATCGCTGAATGCGATAAGGCCGCCCATTGTATGTATGTGTTTTAGTTTTTAGTTTCCTTTTTGTATGTGTGGTGTACAATAAAGTGTATAATAATAATAATAATAATAATAAATATTTATAAAAATTACTATGACTGGACCCATAAACAGTTTAAACCTTTCAGACTGACCCTTCAATATTTCGTACGTTTTTATATAATTTTATATCCCTCTATACAATTACGTGCCCACAATAACTTCGAACAACACTATTTGGATTATGGCAGAAAATTCATATTCAATTCTATCACTGTCGATGGCATTGTTCAAGATAACGACATTACATTGCCATTATAATGATATTACGCGTCCATTTTTGTTAGCAACATGTTATTTTCGAATAAATAGTTCGCATGCAGCTCTTGGGAAGTTAAATAGGTATGTTTTGCGCAAACAATGGGGAATCCCCTGCTGTATTTAATCCCCTTACTAAAGCACCCTTCACATTAAGGACAATAAATTAATGAATGTAAAAGCACCCTTTATCGACTCAAATGTAGCAATAAGTCGATTTTTGTACAATGGCGTACTTTTATTAAAAACAAACATGTTTAAGTTTACAATTTGATTAAACTGGCACGTGTAGCTAGATAATTAACTGTATTATTAAAATTAACTCGCGCTTCGTATTACGTGGCTCAAGTGTTTGTTGTAGACATAATATTAGAAATTTATATTTTGTTGTCGGTTCATTTTAGTCATAGTAGTATGAAGCATCTTTTTGTGAATATTGATTAACGTCTGACTGGTGAAAATATTTTTTTATGGTTCTGTACTTCAAAAGAAAAAAACAGAACCCTTATAAGATCACTTTGTGGTCCAGTTGTCTATCTGTCAATACCTTTTATCTCGAGAACGCGTGATTTTTCGAGTTTAAATTAAAACATGCTAAGGTCGCGGTTCAAGGTACTGGCCGTTATGTCGCAAAAAATATTCCGTCCGTCCGTTGATCTAGTATCCTGAAATTAGACATGAAATAAGCTCTTAGCTCTTATAGCACAAATATAGTAGTAAAAAAATTAGCGAAAATAATCAGCCAAGTTCAGTACATTTTGACCAGTTAGGCGAACACAAATGTACTGACTAGCAGTTTTTTTTTGCTATTTCAGGTTTGGTCCCATAGTAAAAGTTGTTTGTTATCATGACTACAATCACGTGTTTAAGTATCGTTCACTAATTACCAGTCACCCTATATCTATATGTACTAGGCACAGAATACAAGTCGATGGCGTATTATATCAATCGCATGACATTATAAGATTATAACTTCTAAAACAATATATTTTCGTTTAGTAAATATTGCTCCAAAGTAATATTTGAATAATTCATAATGTTTCAGAATCTCACTTTCTCCTGACATCTGCGGCAGAAACGCTGTCATCAATAAAAAACTAATCAGTAACGTAACATTTTCTTTTTTACAGGTAATAAACTCAGCTGTGACTGTCGTTTATCTTGGATCCAAATTCTAAGAAATGAAACAAAGAGCGAACCCCTAAGAATGGCTTTGGATAGCGTCACATGTGTTATGAACACTGATGAAACAGTTGAAAGTACTTCGAACGATGTGATCTCGGCCTTTAACGACCCCAAGCCCTCAAAATCTGAACAGTTATTTGAAATAGAAACAAATGCTGAAGTACTCCAACAAGATGCCAATGA
Organism: Leucania comma; assembly: GCA_958295575.1. Taxonomy (NCBI): domain Eukaryota; kingdom Metazoa; phylum Arthropoda; class Insecta; order Lepidoptera; family Noctuidae; genus Leucania; species Leucania comma. The sequence goes on from OY282475.1 coordinate 5,787,258, forward strand.
TGAAGAATTATATGAAGACACTAATCAATACAAATTTGAACCGACTGTACAACCCGTGGTGGCCAATCAACTTACAATAGTTAATATGCCTGCAGAAAGATTGCCCTGTCCACGCGAACTAACACGTAGTGGTGAAGACTCTTTAATGCTTAAAGATGAAAGCTACTGGCAACCGAGTAGAAGCATACGGATTTTACCAAAATTGTATTTCGTATTGATATTATTATCAATAAGTGTATTTTAATCAATAAAATAATAGTAGAGTTAATTACCCGTGTGATGCTGTGTATGATAGTAGTGCTAAAATTGACGATAAAGTTCAAGTGACTTATACTACACATTGTACTGAAAAACCTCTTTGCCAATTCTAAAATAGGTCGCATAATGGTTATTATAGAACCGATTATCTTGCGCCCTTTGACAACGATCATTCCTTTCATAGTCTAATCAGATTATACCTACCTACGTTTATTTTTCCTTTTGTAAAGAAAGTAAGATTAGAAATCAAAAGATGTATTTGATTTGCTTCAGATTTACTAGAAAAGTTATTATATCTTGAATTTTACCGCAATTTCAGCACTAAAAGCTTATAATTTTATACTTCCACCATTATGCTTGATTTTTAGATTTTAAGAGAAAAGACTGGTTTAGATATTTAATTAAATTATTTCTTAGGAAGTGTAATTAAAAATCCAGTTTTGTAATAATATAACCAGTATTATGGATTTTACTTTAGATCCATAATGTAATTAGCAACACGCGTTTGCAATGGTGGATTATATAAATTTCCGACTTGTTGAACAGTTAAAAACAAATAAAGATTTTGCAAAAGTCCAAACTATGCAGATTACCAAATTGTGTAGGAACTATTTTTAATATTTGATAAAAAGTAAGTCTTCAAAGGAAAGAGTAACCAAAAAGTTTTTGCTCATGTTAGAATATAAAACAGAGGTCACAATAAATTGAGCCAAACAACTTTTCAGAAATTATAGTAGATATACTTACGTGACCAAAAGTTTAAGAGATCTGCGGCTCGATCTTTTAAGCTTCAGGCTTTTAGATATAAACTTTGAATAAAAGTTTCAAAGAGACGTATTCGAAAAGCAAATAATGGAAAATAAATCATTTGAGTGCAAAGTTGAGAATAAAGATTACTCGATTTCTTTTTTAATTTAAGATTTTTCTATCGCTGATCTCTTCTGTATAAATCTGATTAGTTATAATGTTCAACAGAATTTTGTTAATATAGGTAATACTATACCAAATAAGTGCTTACGTACCTAATTGAATAAAATCTTAGGCCACGCAATACAAGTTTTACCAGTAAATCTATCAATGCTAAAGAATTATATTTTGATGATAAAAACTAAATAAAGACTACTGGTCGCAATTTTACAAGAATTTTCTGTATTGCAAATGCTATTACAAACACAAATCATACGCTTGAACATCTGGACATGGAAGAAATATCTATTTATTCAGATTTATGTGCGAATGCGGAAATCGAACCTTCAATGTATGTTTACACTTTAGATATTTGTCTACAAATAGCGACACATAAAACTATGAGGCGTGGCTGGAAAGACCTCACGGCGTTCTCAACTTCCGCACGACGCAGGTGCTTACCGAACACGGAAAGTTCGCTAAGTACCTGTTCCGGATTCGTGCGGAGGATTCGCCCGGGTGTCGCCACTGTGCGGAACATCCGGAGGACACGGTGGAGCACACTGTAGAGGTGTGCCCCGCCTGGGCGGAGCATCGCCGTGTCCTCGTGGGGGCGATCGGCGGCAGCGATCTCTCTCGCCGGGCCTTGGTTCAGGCCATGGTCCGTAGTGAGGAGGGATGGCAGGCGGTCGCCTCCTTCTGCGAAGCAGTAATGCTAGCAAAGGAGGAGGCCGACCGCATCAGGCAGAGGCAACGGGGCGCTCGCCCCAGCCGCCGCCGGGATTCCGATCCCGATTTCCGGCCACCGTAGGCGCGGGCTTGCGGACGGCGTGCAATGGGTAGCACGCTGTCCGATCGTCCGGTAACCGACCGGACCGAGCCCAAGTCGTCGACGGCGCGTTCTGTTCCCGCGCGCCTCAAGGAGCTGTCAGCACACCGAAGAGGCCCAGCCTGCTAACTGCAGGCAGGCAGGGTCGAAGCCTACTGGGGTCATGGGTTAGTTCCGAAAGGAATGCTCGACCCCGGCACGATAGGCTACGAAGGAACGGGGTAGGTTTTTAGTCAGTAAGAGTCTGACACTACTTCCCGCTCCGCCCAAGGGCGGGATTTGTCATTGGATGATTTTACCTACCATAAAAAAAAAAAAAAAAAAAAAAACACATAAAACTATATAGTTATGTCAAGCACGAGCTGATCTCGTTTTACGTAGCTTCCATACCAATGAAAGGTTGCTCTTGTACTAGATAGCTCGAATGCGTACCATACATATACCAGATTTTTTTGAAGGTTATGAAGTAGTATAGTTAAAGAAATAAAAATGTATTATAGTAATCGTAATTCTTGTACATATAGAATGTAAGGATTTTGGTATTGTAACTAGCTGATAAAATATTAATAAAAATTTTGAAATCATAAATTTTGATTTGATTTATTTTATTCGTTCATTTACCCAGTGAATAAAAATATGTTAAAGAGGATAGCTTATTGATTAATAATTGGATTGATTTATGAATTAAATAGAAATGGAACGATTAAACACGCCTGAGATATTCATTATACACATTAAAATTAAACACTTTTATGGATGTTCCTTATTGCGGCAACGCTGCGTTTTCTTAGAGAATAACACCAAAGGTCTGTATTGCTTTCATAATTGTCAGTGCATCTACGAAAGTAAGATTAGTCTAGACAGCTGCTTGTAAATATATTATCTAGTATTAAATTATAGATTTAAAAAAAGAAAGTAATTTAAAGCTTTTAATTACTGTAGTCGATAATTAACTACTTTTAAATTTGAATTATAAAACAAAGCAAATATCAAACAATCTTGGTTATCCTACGCAACAGGTATATTCGTAATAATAGTTGTTCCAGAATCTAGTTAAAATTCAATTTCATGTTTTAGCATAGTCTGAAACAGTCATGATTGCGATGTGTATGCAAAGCTGAATATTATTATTTGAGTCTAAGACTACACAATTAATGTTGATATTACTTTGGGTTATCTGCTTTCTGTATATTGGTGAGTATATCCATCACCTATCTCAGTCTTCAAATCTAGATAGTCAGTTCTTGGTCTAACTTTATTAGATGAAGAGCCTCTGATAGGCTTTATGCGTCTGTGGAGCTCGATCATAGATAATAATGCTTTAGTATCTAAACATCGTAGTACCATAACATTGAACATGACAGTTTGAGCAGGCCATAATCACATTGCGGTCGTGAAGTGAATAGGAATTCAGGTGGAACAAAACGCCCGGGTTTCACCGTTGTGTGAACCGCCCAGAGGACACAGTGGACCATACGGTGGAGGTGGGTCCCGCTTGGGCGGAGCTCCACCGTGTCTTATCGGAACAAATTAATTGCAGGCACCTCTCGCACCAGGTCCTGGTTCAGGCTATGGTCCGGAGTGGGGAGGAATGACAGGCGGTCAGGATTCGATTACCAGGCAAGGTAGATGCGGGCTTGTGTACGCCGAGTAAGTGCCCGTTTACGAACATGCGGCGCGTTGGGCGGCGCGTCGGGCGGCGCGTCGTCCGGGTCGTCAGGCGTTTTTACTGTTTACAGAGAAGCGGCGCGAGCAGCGGCCCGCGCCATCGCACGTGCAAACACAAACATATAGCAATATTCGATAATGTTCACTTTTTAAAAACGAAATAATCTTCTAAGAAAATGTCGTCGATCATGTCATCCTCCATGTCTATCGGCAAATCACATCGAGACTGGCGGAATCGCCGCTTGCTTGTATTGAAATATAGGCGGAGCCCGCGGCGACGCATGCGGCGGCGCACGCGGCGGGCGACGCGGCGGACTACGCCGCGGCCGCCGTCGCGTTCTCCGCCGCGGACAACGCCTATATTTCAATATAACATGTGGCGATTCTGCTAGTCTCATTTGGAAATCAAACATATTCTACTTATTTTCCTACAAAAAGTTGCATATTCCCGAAACTTCTGATGTTCGTTTGCTGACAAACACTAGGCCAATAATTTTTAAAACAGAATTATCTTAAAAAAAAAATGTCGATCATGTCATCCTCCATGGCTGTCGGCAAGTCATGTTTTTTTTTCGATTTTCAAACGAGACTAGGTTCTCGTTTGAAAATCGAAAAAAAAAAGACTTCACATGCTTGTATTGAAATATAGGCGGTGCTCGCTGCGGCGCACGCAGCGTCGGACGCGGCGGACTTCACCGCTATAGTTTTAACCTGAACAAAAAACGCACGCCGCGAGCGCTGCCGCGGGCGACGCCGCGTTCCACGCCGCGGACACCGCCTATATTTCAAGCAAGCGCGCGTAAAAACGCTTGTCCGTAAACACTTTCATACAAATTCATATGTTTGAATTTAGTGCGAGCCGCGCCGCACGACGCGCCGCGCAACGCGACGCGTCTACGTAAATACGGCCTAATGGGTAGCTTGCCATCCGGCAGTACGGTAATCGACCGGGCCGAGCCCCAGACATTGACAGTGCGTAGCGATCCACGCGCTCCTCAAAGAGATGTCAGCAAACTGGAGGTGCCCAGCAAAGCTAATACCCACTACGACCGCAGAGATTTTCTGAAAAGGAAACCTATACCAACCCATACTAACCCATCCTAGAACGAAAAGGGCAACTGAAGACACAGATGTGATTTTAATTGGCAAAAATGACATGTTCTCTTGCTCCACCCAGACCAGAGAGAAGTTATTGGATAATTTTCCACCTTAAAATAGTCATTGATGGTTCAATTAACCTAACCCTTGATATTATTTTGCACTCTCAGTCTACTTCGAAAGATCACGATAATAGAACTGATGGTCGATGGGGCCGAAAGATTTTAGAGTGGCGACCACGCACCGAAAAACCCCACAAGGTCGACCGATGACCTGGTAGGAGAATGGGATGGATGCGAGATGCACAGGACCTCCGCGTTCGTAATAGCGACACTTGGGAAGGGCTATGTCCAATAGTGGACATCCTTCGGCTGAAATGACATAAAAAATATCATTAATCGGTTCTGCTGTATGCATTTAACGCTCAATAACATTCAGAATACAGAGTTATCCTACATTTTATCATGTGGCCTATGAAAGTACCCAACCCTCTGGGGAGCCTTTACACCTCTTGGTTTACAATGAAAGTGGTCTGACAGAACCCTCGGTCCTTTTGGGATTTCCAACTGGGGATCCACCCCTTGGCGTGACTTTTTCTCATGATACTTACAAGTCGTTACTCCTTTTTTAGCTAGCAAATAAGTATCTCCTGACATTGAGTGGTGTTACACAATCTATAGACTATACGATATTTTAATATTGTGGGTTAGTACTACAATACCTAACAAACACAGACGAGGTCATTCACTACAACTATTTATTTATTTAAAAATATAAGTTAACAGTACAAGACCAAAACACTTATATTCTACAATCTTAAAGACTATGTACTTAACTATGTACTTACTAGAAGGTACAATACGCGACATGTAAGTTGAATTAAAATAGGAACAGATTTTCGTGTCACAATCAAAGAATCGAAATGCGGCACAGCGAGCGGGGGACTGCGCGTAATTATAGCAACGACGGCAATTTAGTTCAACTTATTTGCCGCATACTATAACCGATTTTCGGGGTTTCTGAATCGAAGCGGGGGCGCCTAATCATAGCAAAGTGTTCATCTTATTAGCCGCGTAATATACAAGTGTGGAATATTATTCCAAAAGCGTATAGCTAGTTGTATTTTAACTTCGGAGTACTATAGTTCCAAGTAAATCAAAGAGTATGACGTCACAACTCCAAACTTAGATAACGTAATCCCCATTCCACATAGAGTAACTAATACAGAGGAACAATAAGCTGAACAAGAGGGAAACAGTAACTACACGAGACTGATTCCGAAAGTTAACTAATGACAAGCAATTATAATGGAGTTTTGTTACCTCAGGGAACTAACACCAAGTTTCGTACGTGTATACTGATATACAAGATTAGATATAGATATTAGTAGACTAATGCTGCGTAATATATTATATTGTATGTGCTTGTGATACAGTAAATTCACTTAGTGTTAGTTTCTCTGGATAAACAAGGTCACGTGCGTGACCTAACTTAATATTCTTGGGAGAATAATCATTTCTAGGGTTGTAGTAGCTCCAGATATTCGGAACTGATTGTTTTGTTCTTATTTAATTAATTAATTACAACAGTCTAACAACCAATTACAGACCAGCAGACCTGCGAACGGATAAATCAAAAGAAATGTAGACAATAGTGTGTAGAAAGCAAGAGAAGAATGTGATAATAACACATAATATTTATAACATAATTAAATATAAAAAATTATAATGATTAAATAACTATAAATACCTTCTACTAAATATATCATACATAATATTTACTATACACCGTTAAATTTTAGTCGTTTTAATACTGCGGAGGGTCGATTGGGTACATGAAATACTAACGACTTGTAAAAAAAAAAATATAGTACTATTTTTCAAAAATTCGAATTGATATACGCATGTACGAAATTAATTTCTTTAAGTAAACGAGTCAATGATCTTGTAGGTAGTTATCGGTCGTTGCGTACTAACTACCTACAGTTCATTGGCCTCGTTCAGCTGACGTTTACATAAAGATATTAATTTCGCACATGTGTAAATTATTTCGAGTTTAAAAAAAGAGTACTGTATTTTTTAATTGTCTCTTTACAAATTGATAGTATTTCATGTACCGAATCGACCCTCCGCGGGATTAAAACGACCAAAATTTAACGGTGTATATAAATAATAAAAACACTTTTTCTGGTTTTTTCAGGAAAAATGAAGATAAAAAAAACCAAAATTTTCGGCCGAATGAATTTCGTACACCCGTTTTGTACAGAACAACCATTAATATTTTTCAAGCAACATTCAAGTTGTACAAATGTACGTATATACAATCGACGTTCGAGGGGCTAGTTATACATGTATGACTACGAAAACCAGTTAACAAGAAAATTTAGAGTAAATGTAATACCAAATCTTATAATACCATAAATAACTTAAGTCAGACAGAATATTAGGGACAAAAATTACAACATTCATCTTGTTGGTAATTATTTTTGAATTATCTATGTTGCGACTCTCGTATCAAGTATATTCTGTAGACATTTGTACCTGCCTTAGTAAATTTAGTCAGACTAATACGATTTCTTAAATTATTATATTTATTAGCGATATTGCAGAGTTTCTATGAGCTAAACAAAAATATGGAAAACAAAATTATCGATAGAACAGACAAAAACTCATCTATTAAGTGAAGTATTTATATTTTTATGTTAGTAATAAATCATCCAATGACAGATCCCGCCCTTGGGCGGAGCGGGAAATAGTGTCGGACTCTTACTGACTAAAAACCTACCCTGTTCCTTCCCTTCCTTGGATCCAGGGCCCTGGTATGCATTTTCATACCTCCCCAGAGCCCCAGACTAGGCCTATTGCTGACAACTCCTTGTGGCGCGCGGGAACAGAGCGCGCCGTAAACGACTTTTGCTCGGTCCGGTCGGTAACCGGACAAACGGACAGGATGATGATGAGTGGTCTACTTAAAATTGCCTATTATTAAAATATAGACAGATAGAGAGTCTTATTTCACTACTTCAATTTCACATTTCCTTGATTTTCTATACAGATATCAATATTTCATAGAACTTGGCTTTTGATATATAGGTACTTCCACGTAAGTCAAAGTAGGATCTTCATAGAAAATACAATATACCTAATTAATATTGTTCTACCTAACTTTCTACGAATTACTTTGTTGAAATGGCTATGATGTATTTCTAGGGTAAGCTTCTCTAAATAGTATAAAGTTGATTTTCATTTGTCTATTTGTCTGCTACCTGAAAAACGAACTATCAGCCAGGAAGGGTTACTCGTGTAACTCTAAAAATACATACATTCGTTACCTTTCGTGCCGGGGCCGGGCCTTCCTTTCAGAAGCTGACCCATGACCCAAGCAGGCTTCGACCCTGCCTGCCTGCAGCTAGCAGGCTGGGCCTCTACGGTTTGCTGACAGCTCCTTGAGGCGCGCGGGAACAGTACGCGCCGTCGACGACTTGGGAAAAAAAACCACATACATTATTGTTTTAGGTATACACTACCTTCTGTCAGCAACTTCGTTTGCATGATTGTTGGTTATTGCGGACGGAAAATAGAAATCGAAGACGAATAAAAATTAACCTATGCTGATCTTTGGAGTTCAAGCTCCCTCCATACCAAATTTCATTAAAACCGGTTTAGTAGTTTAACCGTGAAAGCGTAACAGATAGACAGACAGATTTACATTTATATTATGGATTTTAGTAAAAGACTACACAATTCCTTCTGAAAGTAGCATAGTCGAACTCCATCGCACCAATGGATGGACTCGTAACTTCTAAAAGAGCGACAGGAAATCGGATTTGTCAAAGTTTGAGTGAGTCAACTTGTTTAATTTGTCGGGAGTAAAGCCGGGAGAGAAGTGAAGTGTCCGGGCCCTTTGTAGACCTTGTGGGTTTATGGGTGTTGAATTTATAGATAAAGGATGCCAGATAAGACGTGATGCAACAATGGGACAGTGATGTGACAACACTTTCTAATAGAAATTACTCTTCGTATATAATCTCAATAAGGAAATTTATTTTTATTTTTGTATAGCTTCCCTTAGTAATGTGAATGTGAGAACACTGTAGACTCCGCAAATTCAAGGATTATAATTTTATTGTGTTTTAGGGTACAAAGCTGACCTGTCTGTATTGTCTTCTCATATCTATGAGTGATGTAATATTGAAATATTGTAGAAACAATCACTTTTTTAAAACAGTAACCATGGAGTTTCTTGCCGGTTCTCCTCTATAGGAACCGTGCGCTAGCTTCTGTCGTTTTATAAGTGCCCATGTAGGCCTATGTGAAATAAAAATATTTTAGTTTGAATATCTGTCGCACAGTGTCTATCTGCGAGTGCCTTTACTGCAAACCTGGTTGACGATGTACTAAGTTTAGTGTATATGTTACCGGTAATCTATTTAATCCGGGATTTTAATATCTAGGCAATGTATGAAATACGGTTTAAAGTAAAGCTTTTATTTTCAGGTGATGATAAAAAAAACCCTAACCTAACCTGTCTGTGATGGGAAGCCCTAAAATTACATCACCTCCTTCTTTGCTTTCGTCTTTTACACACATTACCGGTTGCGCGTTCAGTATTGCTTAGAATATCTGATAAATACAGCTGATTTACACATACACAAATTATTACATCTTTGTGTAATGATATTGTATTTTTGGTGATGCCTCACATGATTGTAAAACAATCTTAATCATACTGGCTAGCAACTAAAAAAAGAACTATAACCTTCTTCTTTTAGTTGAAAATACATCTTGCAACATCAAAATAATGATTAAAACTACGAGTATCTATATAACGCAGTTGTTTTTATATGTTATGAATTCACCATTCCTTTCAGTGAATTCCTCAAGCGAGGCACACTTCGACAGTGTGTGCGATGACTTGAGCTCAATGGTGGTGGGTGGTAATGGTGTGGTCAGGTGGTAAGTAGTGACTTACAAGCTGAAATTCGTAAGTCAGCCAAATCTTCTCAGTAAAATAAAAAGATTTACATAAGTAATCTTTACTGCTCACGAATAGGTAAAAGAATTCATCGTGAGAAATCCGAGATGAGATCGAAATAATAGACATTTTTCTAAAACCAAATATTCGAGGTATGAAAAATCACTCCTTACAGAAAAAAGGCCTGTGTCCCAACTGCGGGAAATTTATGGGTTAATTTTTCTTTAACTGTATGGACGGTACCACATTTGTGAACAAAAATTAAATAAACCTTGTGTTCCTTGTTTACCATAAGCGTATGACAATATTATGTTAATAGATACGTAAAATCCCCAAGCTCGTATAAATGTAATCCTTAAAATCTGGAAACACGGCAGAAAAAAAACAAAAAGGCGCTGACAGTTTTGTTTTTTAAGTAACAATGCTAAGTAAAAGTGCAAAAAATGTAGACGAAGCTTTGTACCTTAAAGATGCCGAGGTAATAAGTACAAGTATTTTACTTCGTGCGGCACGGCACCTTGAAGATACTACTACCGGTTTCAGTTATGTGAAGATAAAAATGCCCAGCTTTTATCTAAAGATTAGCTTTTTTACTTAGACAGCGTCTGAGTACTGAAAAAACTCTAGTAACTCATTACCTGAATCGTCTATTAACAGCACCATCGTTTTTGTAATATAATTTATTTATTATCACAGAAAAAATAAGTAAGCAGTCTACAAACACAATTTCATGATTAATTTGTGAAGGCAAATGCCTAAAAGCCTGTATAGCACCCCAGGTTACCAGGCTTCGTAAAATAGCATTTTACATTTTTAATATTGTAAAATTCATACAATACAATATTACAAACAATAATTAATTGCATTAAATTACACTAAAAATAGAAAAAAGTAATTTATTAAAGATACTTGCAAGGGAGGATTTGTATACGTGTGAGGTCCAGAGGCAAAGAATACATATTACACGATTCCTATTGGCTACCCTTATTAAAAATACAGTCTATAGGTTATCGACATTTTAGTTAGTTCTATTGTTAAATTGCTGTCTGATAGGACAGGAATAGATAGGTACCAGCAATTTTAACAAGCGGTAGGAATGTTAGGGATACGGATAGCCAAAAGACTTTTACTTTGAACAGTAATCCATGAAGGGCTGCTAGTGCGCGAAGTCACATTATGTGGTATAACACACACCAGAAAGGAAAGAAGTGAAATTAGTAGAGAGAGACAGAAAAAAGAATATATGGAGTTTTCAAAGCACGTTTTGTTAGAGCAAGCAGTAAAGACGCAGTCACGCCGACCACGCAATTGCCGAGAGCATTACGTTGTCCGTATGCCGCAAGGAAGGTAAGATCTACAGCGGCGGGAGGTGGAATTTGTTCAATTACTTCAAGTTTTCTAAACGTCTACAACATTTAATTAGAATCAAAAGATGGTGACGAAAAACTCCACCACATTGCTGTCGACTGGCAATGTACCCGAAATACTGGCGGCATTGCCACGTCGTATGGATTGTACTCGTATACTGGCTAGTTGGTTTTTGCCTTGAACAGAGTTAACATTGGTTAAAGCGCAGAACACTGGTGAGGTTAAGAGCAGTGGTGGCCGAGTGGTAACAGCCCCGTAACCTGGTTTCAAACCCAGTCAGGGGCATTACTGTGCGCAATTTATTTCATCACAACTGGTCTTAAAAACGGTGTAGGAAAACATCGTGAGGAAACCAGCATGTCTTAGAACCAAAAATTCAAAGATATATGACATCCACCAATGCGCACTAGGCCTGCGTGGTGGTTTACAGCCCATTCCCTCTCCTAGAGAGGAGGCCTGAAACCCAACAGTGGCAACATTATAAGACTGATGCAATGCAATGAAAAGCGCAGAACCAGTTAATGTGGTATCTCTTCTGCTAAGACCTATCCAACAGTGGATGTCTTCTGGTACAAACGACGACGATGTTAAGAAAGCAAAGCCTTGTATTCTGATTTATCAACTACATTCCCAACATGATCAATGTTGATATAGAAATGAATATTATCGCAAGACGGAAAAAATATAATCTTGAAGTGACAAAAATCCGTCTTACAATAGTAGTAACCAGCGCCAGTATGATTCCCATCTCGGCGAATGTTAATGCCTCGCCGCATGATGGGTACCATTTACTGTTATTACACCTTCTTTCGCCGAACACCTCTATCACCAAAATAATGAGCACCTAAATAACTTATTTTGTCAAGTCCCCTTCGCGTTTGAATATGTTACGTGTGTTAAGTGCTCTTTTGACGCGGATTTGAGGGGATGAATTCCATTTGCGAGTTAACGTTCAGTCTAACATGTTATTTATACGGCCGTGTTTATTTTTGATGATAAATTTTCAGACTTTTTTTCGTATTTGGATGGATAGAAATATTTTTCGGCTCTATATGTCATTATTTCCTCGAGAGTGCTTTTTGTTAGGTTCGGGAAAATAGGATTTATTTTCCTGCCATTCTGCCTACAAATGTACATTATCCGATGAAACGTACACAAACAATAAATGAGCAAACTGTCAGTCTGAGTCAGCATTCAAATTAACGAGTTGGTCGAAATAGCTAAATATAAATTGGAAAAACCACAGTCGCCGCTTGTTATAATCACCATATTAAAACTGCAATAAATGAAACTATATCACCGATTCAAACTAAAAGCATTTGCATTTCGGATCAATTAAACGTCAACGATTTAATGGCAGCGATCCAGAATTCAGAGCGATTAATATTGCATCGCACTTTGAACCGGACGGCTATTTTGAAGTCCTCAATTCACTACACAGTAAGACTTTAGTTTAGATTGGTTCAAGTTAAGGAATGAAAGCTGATGACTGCACAACTAATATTTCAACTCTGTTAAAAATTATGCGCTATACAAAAGCGGAGGTAGCCATTCTATGAACCAAAGTATAATGAACACCGTTCAGTCCAAATACATATTATAAAGAGAATGAAATTTTACATCTTATCAAAATCCTCAAGAAAATATTGCGCAATAATTTCTGAGAATTTTGATAACATAGAAATATGTAAAATTTCGTTCTCTTTATAATTTGTAGTTGGACTGAACGGTGTTCATTATTCGTACCAAGTGAGTGAACGGACGCCATCATATGAGACCGGTCGTTCCTTAACTGGCAGTGCTTATTTTGATATCCGTTTTTTTTTTTATTTATATTGTTCTCACGTAAAACAAGTCATTAGGAATATAGAACCAGGATATTTGTAATAGATAGCATGACTTTTAAAAGTATCCAAAGATTTTCTTGCACGTTGTTTTCCTTAATAGTTATAATTTAAAACATCTTTCTGTTTTAATATGCGATTGGCTTCAATTTTTCTGACAGACCGATTTTTTTTTATTATTTAGTCTCGAATTTGTCCACTGTCTAACCTGATGGTAAGCAATTTTTCAACTAATCCATAACACCTGGAAATGGTTTATTTGAAATACTTTTTTTTTTAAATAACATTAATTTCACTTCTGTAAATAAATCTGACGTATGCAAACATTAACTCGAAAATTAAAGACTTGAACCACACCAACAGAATAAAACTAATGCACAAATAGAACAAGAAGGAAAATTGTGAACGGCGATCCTCAATATCGTAAATTGCTATGCAATTATTGTACGACCACTATTGAAATAATTGCCTGCTATTAAAACTAGGGACCTGTAAAATGTATAGAATAAAACGATACAACGAAGCCTTGTTTGACGGCTTGAACTGTTCAGAAATTCCGAGACACTGAATCGACATCGACAATAATTTTGTATCATTGTATGCAATGTTTCTAATTACTCATGAATATTTTGTGTGAGACTAAAATATTGTCTTGTGGTGTTATTTTATTTTAACTTTGTGATCTAATATTAAGTCCACAGTGATTGTGTCATAATATAGCTTGTAGACTTTGTAGCAATTTATAGTAATTATAGCCACATATAAAATTGTAACGATAGCGAAACTGTACATCGAGTGCAAGATACTCGTAAAAGAGAATAAATACTGTTGCAATTTTTTAGATCTAATATGTCGATTATGTGTTTAATAGAGTACAACTTTTTGAATAGGTCACTGGGCGTCCACAGAGCGCCCGTCATTCAATCTTACTTAAACTTCACGTATTTGCTCCAGGTCGTATGTTATTCGCCTCTACGATGGCCATTCGTCGCCAGGTCTGCTTAGGGGACCACGTTTACGCTTTTCTTGAGAATTCCAGCTATAAGGCAAGCCCTACTTGCCTTGTCAAGTTCAGGTTCCTTCGCAGCTTTTATCTACACAAATGATTTATAATATTTTGTTGTAGATAAAATTTAAAATAATGCAATTTCTCACCAAATTACTCGTGCATTTTTAGTCGGAATTTTATGGAAGTAAAACGTATGTATACAATTTTTACAAAGCCGTTTTGATCGTTTATAAAATCAAGTGTTGAGTTTACCCGCGTCTACGTTCTTACCCATTCACGTAAGCAAAGTCACGGGCACAGATGGTTCAGAAAATATAAAGAACATGAGATAAGTCTGAATATGACAGAATAAAGAAGTTAGAATAAGACGTTGAGTCTTATGAATTGATATATAATAGATGTATGCGACAAGTGTTTGCATTTATTGACTGGTTGTTTCTAGATACATTTGGACTCATTTTTTAGACCAGCTATGACATGACTTGATTTGTATTTGTTGACATGCTATCGAGATTAAAAGTTGAATCCGGGGCCAAAATATTTTTCACACAAATAGTTGTCTGTCAGCCTAGCTTATTCCCAATAATATTGGGGTAGGCTTATAACCTAACTAGATGTCAGTATTTTACATGGAGTGTTTGACCTCTGATCTCCATAAGTCAAATCGTAACTCGAGTCAGATCTTCTGAGTATTCGTAACGACTGTCAAAGATTGTTGATCATTGATGACGCCAAGGCCGTAACCAACAGATTGACTTTTTTTTTTACTCACTGATAGGGAGTTTATTCTGAACTACAATTCGAAATCGAAGCAAAAAACTGAACTCAACTTTTCTGTTGTTTCTGCACGAAAACTTTTCATAAGCGGATTTAAAAAGAACCTTTTTCCCAAATCCTGATAAAACTAAGTTTAGAAGTATAACAAGGTGCTAAGCGATAAGTTAAACAATGTCAGTAAGAATTTGTTTAAAGGATTAATTACGTTTACTAATGAAGACAAATAGTATTTGTTAAGACTACAGAAAGGGGGAAAATTTGATAAAATCGCATAGATGCCTTCTATAACAACATTGCGAAGATTTCCGAAGATTTGTAAGACATTTGAACGGGTGACTTTTGCTTAGAATAAATATACGTAAACTAAACGCTGTCTTTTGTTACTGTGATGAAATATTTTAACAATAAGCCCGAAAGTTCAAGTCTAGACTAAATAAATATTAATTCTGAAACATTTACGTCGTCGCAAGATATCGATCAAAGAGGATGATGTTTCCAGGATTTCTATTTTATTTTAGTTCAAATTCTTAAATGAATGAATTCAATGCATAGATTTAATGAATGGATTTAAAAATTTGAAGAGATTGTCTTTGAATTTTTGGTTCTAGGACAGGCCTGTTTCCGCACGATCTTTTCGTTCACCGTTTTGAGAGCAGTGGTGATGAAGTAAATTACACAAAGTAATACGCCTAGCTGGGTTTGAACCCGTGACCAGGATAGGTCTTTCCAAAATTCTAGTAGCTTCTGCATGTTCTTAAGATATTATGATAAAGATTTAAAAATGAAAGCCGGGACCAATGCGTTTAACTCCTTAACGTACTTACTGAGCCACAGAGGAATCTTAACATTCTAAGAAGGGTCACCTATGATAGAGCAACTACGACAAACGTTCTTAAGAAGCACGAACCATGTGACTGATATAACAAATTTGACTGGCCTATTAGTCTAGTGGTCAGTGGCCATGAATGCTATGCCGGAAGTAGTTGGTTCGATTCCAACTTAAAACAAATGTTTGTGTGATGAGCACGATCATTTGTTCTGTGTCTGGGTGTAATTTATGTATAATACTATAATATGTATGTACTTACATATATTATGTTTATCATTAGTCTAGTACCCATTACCACAAGCTCTACTTAGAATAGAATAGATGACATTGATGGCATTGTGTGAAAGTTGAGGAATATTATAGAGAGTTTGGGGGTAATGAAACAGAGAGTAAAGTCCCACGTACCTCCGTTGAAAAGGGAGGATCCACCGACCAGACGGGTGTTATGTCTGGTGGGCTATTGCCCGATAGATGATTTCGGGTTTGTTCTATATGTTCCAATCGCGCCGCGAATCTTACTTGCGCGATGCAGGATTAGTTCATTTGTGACGACATAGATGTCGCTACATCACTCCCCTCCGGAGATCAGAGATCGATGGTTCTTGATGCTTCTTGATGCGTCGTGTGATGCGTGCCAGGCCAATGGAGGTTGGTTCCAGTGAGTTGGAACCGGATTCCGCATAGTTCTCGATGAGTCGGAACTGTCTGCGGTGATGCTCCAGTGAGTCGGGGTGGTGCTATCCCAGTGAGTCGGGATACGATGCTGCAGGCTCCACTGAGTCGGAGTAGTGCGGCTTGCTCCAGTGAGTCGGAGCGGTGCTGTGCGACGTAGGGCTTGACTGCTGTCGTCGACCAGGAGAGGTTCTTCAAGCTCTTCATGTGACTGGCCGAAGGTGCAGGTGTTTAGCCAAGGTCGCTGATGAGGCTAAGGGTGATGACCAGGTATGACCAAGTAGGCATGCTGGTGGTCAGGATACCCATATAGCAGTGGGTACTGGCTGTATGGCTCGCTGCTCGAAAGCTTGAGGAAGTGATGATGACGTCACGAAGTAGTTGCTGCACGAAGGCTGCGCTGACGTTCTTTGTCGAGGGTCACCAGTTTGGAGGTAGTGAAACAGAGAGTAAAGTCCCACATACCTCCGTTGAAAAAGGAGGATCCTCCGACCAGACAGGTGTTATATCTGGTGGGCTACTGCCCGATAGATGATTTCGGGTTAGTTCTATATGTTCCAATCGCGCCGCGAATCTTACTTGCGCGATGCAGGATTAGTTCATTTGTGACGACATAGATGTCGCTACAAGAGTTTTGTGGTGTTTATCCTGTCTACATTATGAGGTGTATACTAAAGTATATAATAAATAAATAAATATTATTGTTTGATTTAATTCTTTATATATCTACTTTTACTTTACATTTTTTAATATTTCTTAAAAAAAAAAAACACAAAAAGACCACATATTTTAAATATAAAAGAACTATCCCACCGGTTTCAGGAACCTCCAAGCTACTGGCGGCCAAGACTCCAAAGAAAGGATTATAAAAATAAAAATAAATATTTTGAGGCATCTTAGGCCCATAGCCAACCACCTAATAATACGAGCCATATCCAGCAGTGCTATTCTCTAAGAAAACAGCATTAAGCTGCACGCTGGCCCAGCGACGAAATCCAAGGAGGTAGATTCCAATCACATACAAATCCAATGTTCCAATTTGCAGTTTATTGCTGGGCCAGTGCTGCGCTCTAGGCTGTTTTTCTTAAAGAATAACACCCCAGAAGTACCTTTTTCTCAATCAAGCCCTTGTGAATGTTGGTCGAGGCTCGTGGCTATTAAGCCATTGACTGACACGTATATCAACACCCTCGCGAGCCAAGTCAAAATACTTGATTTGATTTAAATATTATTATTATTACTTAGCTACGAACTCCTCTTCAACTAAACTCGCGAAACTTTTTCCCCAACAAAATTATAACTAACAATAGCAAATAAATAACCTATGTCAATACCATGCAAGCATAGATTCCCCCTAGCTTTAAGCCCCATTGTGGTGTTCGCAGCTCAATATTACGATAATAAATGGTCCACAAACAGAATTAAAAGCATTGTGAGAGGAATCGTATTACACTCGCCATGTTATTAAAGGCTACAAATCAAGTACTTATAAATACATTACATGGAGGGACGGTCGCTGACGCCAAAAGTATATTTTGGACACATGATCCGGGAATAATTTTTGTTCGTGTGAAGGGATAAAAACGTAACGATATTTTTTTGGTAGTTTGATGTGTTTATTTATACTGAAGATATTATTTTTAGTTTGTAGGTTTTTGCTTTGCAATATGTTTACGTAAGGCTCTAAACAAGTTGCGGGATTGATCAAAAGTGTGTCTTCAGCCCTAGATTGACGTAGGTAGCCACTCGGCTACTTACCTCACCATATATCCGGACATGGCAAGTCCTGGAGGTTCCTGTTCCAGATTCGTGCGGATCTGACGCCCGGATATCACCACTGTGTGGACCGCCCGAAGGACACGGTGGAGCACATGGTTGAAGTGTAGTCCGCTTGGGTAGAGCTTCGCCGTGTTCTCGTAAGGGCGATCGGCAGCGGCGATCTCTCGCGCCGGGCCCTGGTACGGGCCATGGTCCGAAGCGAGGAGGGATGGCAGGCGGTCGCCTCCTTCTGCGAAGCAGTAATGCTAGCAAAGGAGGAGGCCGCCGCGGGGATTCCGATTCCGATCCTGATTTCCAGCCAACGTAGGCACGGGCTTGTGGACGGCGAGCTATGGGTAGCTCGCTGTTTGACCGTCCGGTAACCATCTGGACCAAATCTAGGTCGTCGACGGCGCGCACTGTTCCCGCGCGCCTCAAGGAGTTGTCAGCAAACCGTAGAGGCCCAGCCTACTAGCTGCAGGCAGGCAGGGTCAAGGCCTACTGGGGCCAAGGGTCTGCTTCTGAAAGCAACGAAGGAACGGGCACTTCTGCTCCACCCAAGGGCGGGAGATGTCATAAGAATATGATAAGGCAACTTAAAGGTGCCATTCGAACTCCGGCAGCAGCAACATATGCGGTGGTTGCACGAAGCCGGCTGCAGCTACACGATTGGTTTTCTATGTAGTAACAATTCCGAACACGACTGCGATTGCAGGCCACGGTGGCGATAGGATTTCTGTGAAAACATTCCGAACGTGGCTGCGGCTTCATGTGCTGCCTGCATCCACAGTCTGCAGCCGAGGTTCAAATGGCACCTTAAAAAATATGGGTGGGCTAATTAGTAAAAGTTTGACACTCCTTCTCGCTTCATCTAGAGCGTGAGAAACAATTTGTTAATTTTTCATTTTAAAAAAATTTGCAGAAATTGTCTGTGAGCTGCGTGTCGCGGGTTCGACTCCTATACGAAACTAACATTTATATGGCCTACAGTTAATTATATCAGGTCTGGATGTCTTGTCTCTTATGTGAGTTTATATGTTTGTGAACTCCACCACCACAATGCAGAAGTACTTCCTAATGTAGGGCGCCGTTTGGGATGACAGAAAACCTCCACGTGTGCCTATGGTTTGGAGTTTCCTTACGGATACGTCCAGAGGGTAGACTAGTCTTCGGGACGGTGCACCTTCGGAGGTGGACAAAGAATCCCCATAGATAATTTGTTCCCAACGGGCCTTGATGCCAGCCTGTGAAAATTCTCTCAAGAAAACGCTTCAACACGTGGTCCTTTGATTTTAGAAAACTTGGCATAGCTTCGAGGAGCCGGCACCCAGAAGGAAGCTAAGTAGGTGCAAGCAGGGGTAAGGCTAGACTCAACTTCATCCGAAGAACTAGGTGCTGACCAGTGTCAGCGTTCCTGGAAACCTTATCATAGTTGCAAAATTATTATGTTTTTTAAATTTTATTTCAAATATTTCCAACCATGTACTAAATCCAGCTAAGTTAGTCCATTGTACAATAATTCAACACGCAATTTTTAAAGGAAATCCTATCTCGTGTAAATAAATATTGAACTCATAGTTTTGAATTTATCATACCCAGAACACAATTTAAACATAAACCTCAGCTATATTTATAGTGTTTTGACACTAAATAGCTGTTAGTTTTGTACTCATCAAGGCACGGATCACACTATATTATATAGGCGAATATAGGCTGAATGGATTTTGGCACACATAAAGACTATGTCCTGAAAAGCACATAAGGGCCGAAAATATTGTTTCCTTGGGACATTTTTTTAGGGTTCCGTACCTCAAAAAGAAGAAACGGAATCCTTATAGGATCACTTTGTTGTCCGTCTATCTGTCTGTCAAGAGCCTGTATCTCGAGAACGCGTGCAGGTTTCGAATTGAAATTAAAACCATATGCTAGAGCCTGCGGTCCCTTGCAGCTGCGAAAAAATTAAATTTCTAAGTTAGCGAAAAAAAAAGATCCGGCCGCTTATATCGCAAAAACGTATATTTCGACACTCTCAAAAGAATCAAAATTCAAGGGCACTTCCCGTTGACCTAGACCCCTGAATTATAATCTGACGGGAAGACCGCAGCAGGCAAATTCAAGTCCTTTGATGTACGTGGTATTAAAGGCGAGGTGAAACACTTAATCCGGATTGTTGAAAATTCAACAACGTAAGAGCAGATATTCGCCGTACGTCGGGTTGTCCGATGGTAGAAAGGAGATGAGGGAATCAAGTCATGCAATTCTTGCGCACACTCTCCGAAATACATCCTGTAAAATACCGAAATGCTGGCTACTCTACGCTTGTCAAGTCATTGATTTAATAAATAATAATAATCGTTTATTTTAGGCATTAAACCCATGGTAACATATAGTATTACTTGTACATAATAAACAGATTAAAATAAATACATTTGATTATATAAATTAAATTATAATTATAGAAACCTTGATAAAATTATTAAAATTAAAACTATTTATTTATTGAATAACATTAATGAATTAACAAAATTAAGACAATAAAAATAAAAAATCAAAATTGACAACGTCTAAGCAGGCTTTCTAGAATGGGTCCCGACTGCTACAATTTATCTTGTATTTAAAATATTACATAGTTAAGTGCAACCGGGTACAACGAATTACTTGTTTTAGGGCTTTTTCATGAATATTCAGAAAAGCAGCCGGGTTTTTTGGTTTTTTAAATTACGGTTTTTTTATCCCCAGACTCGTATGTTCCTTTGGTAAAATTTTTGCTATCACGTGGGTGAAGACGCTGGCAGCAGCATGGAATTGTAATACAATAAAAGCAAAAGTTTGTGGGTGTGTTTATACAACATAATTTTTAGTACATGCGAAATCTGAATATAGTTTGTTCAGAATCAGTTGTGGACACGAGTAGAACTCGTGTCCACACATACACATATTTCTTTTTACTAAAGTAATCTGTTTTGTGTGAACATTTCATGGAGCCAAAAATTTATACATTGACTTGGAGAGCAGTTAATCCAGATACTGACACTCTGTTGTATAACATTTCCTATAAATCTCTAGAGGATTTTTTATTGTCTTTGAAATATCCGTTTCCTAACGATGTTTTCCATCACCGTTTCGAGGGCAGTGGTGATGAAATAAATTCCATAAAGTAACGCGCCTGGCTGGGTTTAAACCCGCGACCTTCAACTCGTAAGTCGAGGGCGTTACCACTCGGCCACCACTGCTCCAACATTACAACATAGTACCCCACAAACATCTTGGCACTCACCAAACTGGATCATCTAAACCTTCGTACTGTTTCAACAAAGTTGGACATTAAGAAGCCAATAAGAAAGTTTGAGGACCTTAATAAACAAGCCAAAGTACTAGAAACGCAATTAGTGCTCTCAGTGAAACAGATTAGACAAGTTTCACGTGGTGTTGTAAAAACTTTAAATGGGATTTGGGTAAGTGATGATATTGGTGTAGGTCGAGATGATTTTTGTAAATCTAAGGCCTACTGTCCCCGACTTACGATTAGTAGGTCGCGGGTTCAAGCCCGGTCAGGCGCATTACTTTGTGTAATTTATTTCATCACCACTGCTCTCAAAACGGTGAAGGAAAACATCGTGAGGAAACCGGCATGTCCTAGAACCAAAAATTCGAAGATATGTGACATCCACCAACCCGCACTGGGCCCGCGTGGTGGACTACGGCCCATTCCCTCTCTTAGAGACGAGGCCTGTGTTCCAGCAGTAGGAACATTAAAAGGCTGATGATGATGATGATGAAGGCCTACTGTCTACGAATGTGGAGCTTCCTACACGCGTATTCGTCATTATACAGATATCGGCACGAATCTTCAGCGTTCGGTGAAAGAACGGGGATCACTTTACGGATCGTATAGGTTTAAAGATATTTATTTCTCAAAAAAGACACAAAGTTACTTACTTCAGAACAATTTTTCCTTACACGAAACTAATTATAACAAAAGTTCTTCACCACGTACGTAAGTTGTTAAACTCATCCAATGCATTTAGTTACCCGACTGCGCCTGAAGGAGGGTTATCTTTAAGTACATATTTTATAATTACTTTTTACGTATTGTGCTAGTTGGTTCTTGAATGCATTTCAATGAGTGTGCATTTTTTATAAATGATGGTATTTTATTATAGAACTGTGTATCATATACATCGTCGAGTCAATCAAAGAGTTTTACTTCATACCAAACCCTGACCCGATATTTCACTTCTGCGCAAGTGGAAGTCAGACATGAAGCAAAAAGTCAACGCTCAAGATCCGTGCTGGTATCTGTACGGTTGGTGTGTCTACTCCTACTCATAGCTCGTCGGTCGTCCTATAAGAATCGAGCCCAAGTCGTCAACGGCATGTAGTATTCCACGCGCGCCCCAAATAGACATCAGCAAATCGCTGGGGCCCAGCAGGGCCGATGCCTGCTAGGGCTGCAGGTCTGAAAAGGATACTCGTGATCTGTGGCAACTGAAAGAAATAGGTAGGGTTTGGTCAGCAAAAGTCTGACACGCCCTCTCCCTCTACCCTAGAGTGGGAGAAGTAATTCGATGATTTCCCACCTTTAAAAAAAAAAAGCTAAAAGCTTCTACTCTTAGCGCTCACGATATAGAGAACCTACTTTAATTTGTTCTTGTCTAATACAATTCAACTCAATCACCCAATGACTTACAACTTATTTAAACATCACGTAAGTAATTAATGGATTTAGTGTTTGCTTTGCAACAAAAGGTTTTAACTTGAGCGGGCCTTTAAGTAAAAGCTTAGTTAAAATTACTCCCGAGGGATTTAAGGCTACCTAATTTTCGTTTGAACAGCGAACCCTAAATTCGGTGGCGCCATCTTTTATCCGGGGCATGAATTAATGATATCAAACTACTTACTGTAGATCACTTTGGGACATTGACATTAATGGTTTCTGGATCTGAAAGGCTACTGTTGTTATAGCGATTTTTTTTTTCTTATAGTTAGATTCACACTGATAAAGGCGAACGTTTTTAAGTGTGTTGTTATTTCTGTACACTCGAACAGCTAAACGGATTTCGATGAAACTTGGTATACTTGTAGACTTGTAATGTCCTGGAATAGCACGTAGGTTACTTTAAATCCCGGGAGTGTTCCCTTGGCATATTTTTGTAAATTGACTTGGGATAAGCTGACAGAAGTTTTTTGGAAATTGATATTTTAATGTGTTAAAAGTCAAAGTTTACATTTAATGTTTTTTTTAACAATATATATATTTCATCAAGATAATCATCATCATCATATCAGCCGAAAGACGTTCACTGTTGGACAAAGGCCTCCCCCAGGTGTCGCCACAATGAACGGTCCTGTGCATCCCGCATCCATCGGATTCCCGCAAATCTTGCCGGGTCATCGGGCCACCTTGTAGGAGGCTTTCCAACACTGCGTCTTCCAGTACGCGGTCGCCACTCAAGAACCTTTCGGCCTCAACGGCCATCTATTCTGCGAGCAATGTGCCCTGCCCACTGCCACTTAAGTTTAACGATTCTTCGTGCTATGTCGGCAACCTTGGTTCCCTGCGGATATCTTCATTTCTGATTCGATCACGCAAGGAAACTCTGAGCATAGGCCTTTCCATTGCTCTTTGGGTGACTTTAAGCCTTCTGATGAGGCCCATTGTGAGCAACTACGTTTCAGAGCCATATGTCATCAGTGGCAACACGCACTGGTCATTGACTTTCATATAGTAGTGCTGGACTGCCATCCCACCTGATGGTAAGCAGAAATGCAAACCTTGATAGAGAAGCGCACTATTTTATTAAGAGCCCCTTAACAATAGCTTTGAAGACACTTAAGTTATAATCGGACGGGAAGACCACAGAAGACTAATTGTTCCAGTTCTTCGATGTACGCGGTATAAACCACGAGACGAAACGTTTAGTACGGACCGTAAAGGTGTCAACAATATGAGGATGGACAGACGCCGTACGTCAAAAGTATATGTAAAGAAAGTTTTATATGAAAATAATAAGTAATTTGAACGTATTGTTTTGTTTTATTAATCAACTGTTTTTATAATTATTTGAGTTGATGTAGGTGTATTTTGAAGTTTTTATATTGTTCTGACGTGTTATATCTTAATTACCTATTTATTTTTAATTTATTGAATAATTTTATCATGTAATTATAAAAATAAAAATGCCCATTTAGTGACACTCCTAGCCAAATATGTTTTTGTTTAAACGCGAATAATGCAGTGGGCTATATTACTGCTACCACTTAATTTATTATTATTAAGTAAAAATTGTATATTGTGGCTTTTAATTTTCCCAAAAGAGATAAAACAAAAATAAATCTTTTTCTTTTATACTTCTCTTAACAAAGCATACATGCGAATGAATTAATTCGTGTTCAATTGACAATATACATTTAGATAACTTGTCTAGCGATCTCAATTAATTCAAACGTCGTCAGAAAATCGATATGGTAGAAGTAGAAAAATCGTAAATATCATGATCTATCCCCTAATCCACACTGT
This sequence comes from Leucania comma, assembly GCA_958295575.1. NCBI lineage: Eukaryota > Metazoa > Arthropoda > Insecta > Lepidoptera > Noctuidae > Leucania > Leucania comma. The sequence goes on from OY282475.1 coordinate 5,811,768, forward strand.
ACTGCATGGATGGGAAAAAACCCACTAGCTTTTTATATACACCGTTAAATTTTGGTCGTTTTAATCCCGTGGAGGGTCGATTCAGTAAATGAAACACTAATGATTTGTAAAGATAAAATTAAAAAATAAAGTACTTTTTTTTCTAAAATTCGAGTTAATATATGCATGGACGAAATTAATTTCTTTAAGCAAACGAGCCAATGACCTTGTAGGTAGCTGTCGGTCGTTGCATACTAATTACGTACAGTTCACTGACCTCGCTCAGCTGACGTTTACTCAAAGAAATTAATTTCGTACATGCGTAAATTAATTCGACTTTAAAAAAAAAGTACTTTATTTTTTAATTTTCTCTTTACAAATCGATAGTGTTTCTTGTACCGAATCGACCCTCCGCGGGATTAAAACGACTAAAATTTAACGGTGTATACAAACACTTGTGATCATCATGGTTCACGAACTATTTGTCTCCACTATAACCAAATTATCAGAACCTTTAACAGCATATATATCAATCCAAGTTCTTGTAAGTACAGATTACGTATTGCAATTCACTATCCCCGTAAAGCAATATTACCCGGGAAACCCTTACTTACACCCTAATGGCAATAAAGGAATTCCAGGGAAATAGTTCCATGAAACTCCTCATAGATACAATTACCACATCAATGATCCCGCTTAATCTTCTGACTGAACTTGCCAACTTACAAAATACAGCTTAACATAACCTTATTGTGGATGACTAAAGACCACTTTCCTTTGTGTTTTGGTACGGTGGAATTTGCAATTCTATCCCGTACATTCTTTCTTGTGATCTGTTGAACTAAAAACGTTTCCGCGACATAATGGGGGTAGGTAGGGTGATAAAGTGCGGATATCGTATGAGTTAACGAGACAAGGACATATTATTGTTCGAGTTCTTTTAAAGAATAATATATGGAGGTATGGATATGATCTTAGACATTGATGGGAAGTGTTGTATAGTTAGAGATCGTGTTTGATTCTATTCAGATACCTGGATTTCTAGAACGTTAAAATAAAGCATGAAATATTGCAAATAATTATTTAACCAAAAGAGTTACCATAGCCATGGAACAAAGAAGGCAAGTAGATGAATACAGGCAGGTTTTTAGTCAGTAAAAATCTCCCATTTCGTCTAGCTCCACCTTAAGCGAAAGAGGTTATTTGATTATTTCCTACCTCAAAAGAAAAAAAAATTGTCTTTATGGCAACGTCACTGATAAAGATAGTAGTGAACTAGAAACACAGATGTTAAAAGGAAACCATTTGTCTTGGTATGATGGGGATAAAGGAAAAATGAAAAGCATGCTACTAAAAGAGTTATAAGTACCTATATTATACATCCAGCCAGGATGGAGAGGAAAAGGGAAGCCAAACAAAAGATGAATAAATAGCCAAAGAAAAGTAAGTTACTGATAGCGTGATAACAAGACAGAATGGAAGAGAAAAACGTGTTGCTTCAACTTTAAGCACATAATTGTTAGGTATTGATATGTAATCAGATGATCGAGCCTGTTTTTATAATTAAAAATATTAATCGATTATACTGTATTCGATTATTCATTGCAATCGAGTAATTGTGCTGGCAACACCGAAATCCATTTGTAATTATCTGTGAAAAAGTGGGGGATGTAGCGGATGGCGGGGACAGTCTGAGTTCGGCAACCGTTGAGGCAGGACGCACATTTAGTGTCTTGCATTTATTATAATGTTAAGAAAATGATGTAACAAGATAAATTAAAAAGAGTGTCCATGGAGTTTCTTGAGTAATAAATATATTATTTTATACTGAAGTGAGGAGTTTTATTACATAATATAGTACAAGGGCAGAAAGATGGTAATGAGCTATGTAGAAATACAACTTATTTCTTTTCCGACTGTGGCTAAATGAAAAAAGAGGTTTCTGATTTTATTTTGAACTAAATTATCGAGCTGATTTTAATGAATGAGGTGTCATACCATTTGTAATTACTGTCTTAATATCACAGGCAATACTAAAGTATTCTTAATAATTTATTTATTAATTAAACAATATTTAGTCTACAATATTTGTTAGTAGCTAACCCTTTATTTCTACATTAATAGCGGTTATTACATTATATAATTTTCAGGAGCCATATGTAAAAAGTTTTATTGAATTGCATCAATTGAAAGAGGAGAAAATTTGGTTTTCATTTTGAAACCAATTAAAAAGGTGGAGGTTCTGAATTCAATGGATTTTTATTTTGCTCATTTTGTTCAATTATTTTTTTCTTATTATTTTTGTATTTTTTTGCCAAACGATATCAGATTTTAATAATTATTTTCTGTTGCAAAGAAAGTTTTGCCTAGGTTTAAAAGAATTTAGTAAAGATCTGTTAGATCATCTCTTTCTAACACTAAAATTTTCTGGAATTGCTACAATCACATGTTTTTTCTTCGTTTTACTACATAACATTAAGCCAGTACGCTCTGCAGTGGTAGGTAGGGGAGTAAAACAACAACAATAATAATAAAAAAATATGGTCACACTAGCTTTTCCCCGCGGCTTCGCTCCCGTCAACTGACTACATACTCCACCTATCCTACGCTAGCTACCTTGCCCTAGCTACCCTACCATACCCTACCCTACATACCAACCCTAAGTACTTACCCTACCTTAACCTACTCTACCTATCTACCTACCCTCTCTCTACTACTCTATCTATCTACTTCCCTACTCTAGTGATTCCTTTGTATGAATAGATTTTTACTTAATTTTTACTTTACATTGTATTTCTAACGGTTTTTGCAGCGCACGCCAGAATAGCTCGCAGATGGCAGAATTTTTTCCTATCATCTAAATTCTATTATTTTACACGCTAGAATAGCTTACAGATGGCAGAATTTTTTCCTATCATCTAAATTCTATTATTTTACACGCTAGAATAGCTCACAGATGGCAGAATTTTTTCCTATCATCTAAATTCTATTATTTTACAAGCTAGAATAGCTCGCAGATGGCAGAATTTTTTTCTATCATCTAAATTCTATTATTTTAATCATCGAATTTTAATACGATGTTTTAATATGACAATCTGACTGGTCATTTCTGATCTCTAGATCTGTAAAAATTAAATTATGAATCCAGTTGATCCAGTGTCAGTCTCGTTGTCAGCTGATATTTTTTGAGCATGTCAGTGAGTTGCAGTGTAAGTTAAATGAATGGAAAAATTGCTCCTAGCCCTCCCGGTCTTTGACGGCTGTGAAAAGTGCCTCAGCTCGTGCTACGGTCTCTACAAGACTCGACCAGTTGTGTGGACGTTTTTTCGGACCCTTTGGTCTCAGGAAACCTCTACCGACCGTGCAAGACCTGCCCACCTTATCCCTGCGACCCTCTAGAATGCCGCTTGGGGCATTTGCACTCAGCAGCCGGGAGGACCCGGCCAACTTCGCATCTACGCACTCTATTTTACGTTATATCTGTGCTATATCTCTGTAGCGACATCGATGTCGTCACAAATGAACTAATCCTGCATCGCGCAAGTAAGATTCGCGGCGCGATTGGAACATATAGAACAAACCCGAAATCATCTATCGGGCAGTAGCCCACCAGACATAACACCTGTCTGGTCGGAGGATCCTCCCTTTTCAAAGGAGGCGTGCGGGACTTTACTCTCTGTACCACATACCCACAAACTGGTGACCCTCGACAAAGAACGTCAGCGCAGCCTTCGTGCAGCTACTACTTCGTGACGTCATCATCACTTCCTCAAGCTTTCGAGCAGCGAGCCATACAGCCAGCACCCACGGCTATATGGGTATCCTGACCACCAGCATGCCTACTTGGTCATACCTGGTCATCACCCTCAGCCTCATCAGCGACCTTGGCTAAGCACTTGCACCTTCGGCCAGTCATATGAAGAGCTTTCTCCTGGTCGACGACAGCAATCAAGCCCTACGTCGTACAGCACCGCTCCGACTCACTGGAGCCAGCCGCACTACTCCGACTCACTGGAGCCTGCAGCATCGTATCCCGACTCACTGGGATAGCACCACCCCGACTCACTGGGGCATCACCGCAGACAGTTCCGACTCACCGAGAACTATGCGGAATCCGGTTCCGACTCACTGGAACCAACCTCCATTGGCCTGGCACGCATCACACGACGCATCAGGAGCCATCGATCTCCGATCTCCGGAGGGGAGTGATGTAGCGACATCGATGTCGTCACAAATGAACTAATCCTGCATCGCGCAAGTAAGATTCGCGGCGCGATTGGAACATATAGAACAAACCCGAAATCATCTATCGGGCAGTAGCCCACCAGACATAACACCTGTCTGGTCGGAGGATCCTCCCTTTTCAACGGATGTATGTGGGACTTTACTCTCTGTTCCACTACCCCCCAAATCTCTTTCAGTACTAATTGTATTTGTGCTACATTTCCTTCAGTGCTAATTGTATCGTGTTCTTGAGTCATAAATAGTGTAATTAATATGGCTTTGTTTTATTTAAATAAGACCATGATCCGATATTTCGCATTCATTCTTTATTGTCAATTGTGGAATGGTTGACCGAATGATAGAATGATTGATGGAATGAAGGAATGATTGGGACCAATGTATTTGACAGTTGCTGTCACGTATTTGACAGCTGTCATTTAATTTTGTCAGCGGATTCACCTGCGTGATAGAAAATTATCCCAAGAAAACATAATCTCATGGTAAAAAGTACCCTATGTGTTATTCTGTGACATCGTCTACATGCGTACCAAAGTTCATCGAAATCCGTTCAGTAGTTTTTGCATAAAAGTGGAACAAACACCCACACATCCATCCATACATACAAACTTTTGCGTTTAGATATTAGTAGTATGATCCCACTGAAATCTGAAAATCTGAACATAATTTTGAATCGATCATGATGATACTATTTTATCTGAGTGTTGATGGATGGTTTCAATGTTCAGTGTTTTTATGTGGCTTTTTCTCTCCGAAGACTTTTTATCTTGTGTCAATGTACAATATTACCTATTCACATGGGGATCTAACGACGGCGTCAGCAGACGGCATTACTGTGGTCGAATACTGGGCCAGGCAAAGAAATTAACTCGAAAAAAAAAATTTGTTCTGCCATCGACACGTCAAGAATCGTATGTTTCTACTACTTGTGTCTAGACAAGCTTTGGTAAAGGACTAACTACAGGTATAGTATAATTTCATTTCTTTCTTGGTTTCAATCCTAATTAGTGTAAAACTTAAGGAGTAAAACCAAATGTAATTATGAAGCCTAAATTAAGTAACCAAATATTTTATAAACGGTAGGAATTAAGGGTGTTCTTAATATCGTGTGGATTTCATCAAGCATTCGGGTTTGCTCCGCATGCGTAACCCCCGCTAATGTCCTTTTCATACATGAATTTATTGTAATTTGTGGAGTAAGTACTTCAATACGCATGCGGGACAATTCTGCATGCGTATTAAAATCCGCACGGTATTATAAACACCCATAGTAGATGAGCAGTGGTGGCCTAGTGGTGCTGGGTTCAAACCCAGTCAAGTTCAAGCATTACTTTGTGTAATTTATTGCATCACAACTGCTCTGACCAGAATATCTAAGTAATTTATGATTCTCAATCACGCAAATCAGTTAATTAAGTTAGTGTAATTAGAATTAAGAGGGTACGTATTTATATTACGAGGTTGGCGTATCCATGTGGATAAAAACCCCAAAATCAATAACTGAAAAAAAATGTCACAACTGCTTTGAAAACGGTGAAGGAAAACATTGCGAGGCATCCAACATGTCCTAAAAATAACAAAAGATCAGAGTCATCTGAAATCCATCAATCCACACGGGCTCTCTCGGGAACGAAAGGGAATGGTTTACAAGTGCCACCTTCTGCGAAGCAGTGAGGCTAGCGAAGGAGGCGGCCGCACGCGTGAGGGAACGAGCATTTCCACGCGCCGGCTGTTAGGATCCCAACTCCGATTTCCAGCTACCACACTGTAGGCGTGGGCTTGCGGACAAAAAGCATCGGGTAGTCCGAGTCGTAGACACGCGCGCTTCATAAAGATCTCAGCAAAATCTTATGGGACCCAGCACCGAATGTTACGAGGGCCATAGAAGGGAAACCCGGGGACCTGAAACGCAAGGCAAAGAAAGACCATAGGTGTGGCTTTAGTCAGTAAAAGTCTGACAAGCTCTCTCGCTCCGCCTTGGAAGAGGGGAAGTCATTGGAATGATGTTTTACTTTGACAAAAAAAATACAAATTAACGATAAATGTTAATGGTTTGATTACTGTGGAAGAAATAAAGAGAGCGGTGGTGGTCGAGTGGTAATGGGCCCGATTTACGATTAGTAGGTCGCGGGTTCAAGCCCGACCAGATGCATTACTTTGTGTAATTTATTTCATTACCACTGCTCTCAAAACGGTGAAGGAAAACATCGTGAGGAAACCGGCATGTACTAGAACCAAAAATTCGAAAACATGTGACATCCACCAACCCGCACTGGGCCCGCGTGGTGGATTACGGCCCATTCCCTCTCTTAGAGAGGAGGCCTGTGTCCCAGCAGTGGGAACATTAAAAGGCTGATGATGATGATGATGATGGAAGAAATAAATGAAACAAAATTATTTTTGCACCTTCAAGTTTACAAAATACAATGAAATAAGCCGCAAAGTAAATAGTAATATTTAAGTATTCCAGCTGACGCTTAATCAGAGATATAGAACATAATATCTTGTATACATAAATGTATCAGTGCCCATCCTCATAACCACTAGCTATCTACTAGAAGTGGTAGTAACTATAAAACAAAAACATATAACACAGCCAGCTTCAGTTCGCATTTTAACCCACGCTGAATATTCCTCCATTGATTCTTATAACACTATCCGAGAATACTAACTGCACTATATTCCCCGTTCATGTTCAATTCAGCAGTGAAACTAAATAGAGCCCCACCATTTAATTTCCTTCTACCATCCTCGAACTAACTTGTATCATACTCGATATTCAAATACCACTAATATCGACGTTGCCAGTAAAATATCAAATTTATATTAAAATGTCAAAACGATATTTAGGCTGGTCACACGTCAAAGTTAACCGTCAGATCTAAGCATGAAAAATTATAGGGGATCATCTTGACTCATAATCTCAGCTTACAAATTAATTTAGCTTGATAGCGTCTTGTCAAAAACTACGTTAGGTTTAAAAAACTAACTTGACTATAATAATATTTTGCTTACAAAGTGTTTGCTTTACGCTAGACAAGAAAATAGCAATAAAAAACTCATCATCTTATGCGATATTCATAAAATTGGTTGTGATTGTTATAGTGCATTTCTTCTCTGAATAAAATCCAATAACACTCTTTGCCTGACCCAAAAATGTGACCTAACACCTCACGCTCAACAGTTGGTGATTGGTTGGTGGTTTTTGGAGACCAGCCTCAAAGGAAATTTTTGGCGAAAGGTTGTCGTGTATCGACGATTTCGTGGAAAGATACTGACCTCGCAGCGGAACACAACGCCCGCCGTCACTTCGTGTGCAGTAGTTTAGTAATTTATTATAGTTTCTTTTATATGTATTAGTTTATTATTTTGAAGATTTTAAGAATAGTGTTAGGTTGCATTCAGTTTGGGCTCCCTTTGAAGATTGGTTATTGACACCCTACGGCGTCCTCATTTACCTCCTGACGCAGGTACTCACCGGACACGGTAGTTTTGGGAGGTTCCTGAGAAGACGCACCCTGGTGTTATCATTGTGCGGATCGCTTAGAGGACATAGTGGAGGTCTGTCCCACTTAAGTGGAGTACTGATGTGTTCTCATGGAGGAGATGGGTGATGATGACCGTGATTCTTGAACGCAAAGGAAACAAATAACACAGGGGGGTGGCAGTTAGGAAAATCTGACACTCCCTCTCACTCTACCAAGAAGGGGAGGAGGAATTTGATGGTTAAAATACCACCAAAGAAAAAAACTGAGCCTAGTTAGAGTGCAAATCAAACTACGAGTAAATAACTAAACAAAATCCACTCTTATTCTTTTATTTTTCTTTGTATTTTGTATGCCCAGAACACAATATTTTTATCTTTCCACCGTTTACGATGTGCCTTCAAAAATGCATGAGAAGAAAAGATGAAACTGTAATCACTATGTATGTACTGCAGAATTTTCATATCATTTAATCGCGAGTGTGTAAGCAGCCTAGAGAATGAAAGTACCTCTATCAACCCATGGACGGATATTGAAATTCAGCGCATGCATGGACGATTCGAATCATGTGCAATAGACTGTTGTTAAAACTTCCATATTGCACCAAATGTAAAATTGTTATTCATACCAATGTTTGTATTTCACGAATCCCAAAAAGTCACTGCGAGTGTTTAATTTCTTTGTTTTTATAAAATGTATGTTCACGTAGAAAAATTTAAAAAATTGGCTTTTGTTTTGTCTGTATGAATAGTGGTTTTATGTTGTTACATTGTAATTTGTTTTGTTCCTGCCATATTTTTTGGTCTTATATTTTGTAACAAATGGGTTATACTGAGCGGTATACGGACTACACATGTACGGTCAGGGGTCAAAAGTGCAGTTGCACTCTACTAATGCTAAAGTATATAAAATTTCTTTGTAAAAGTGGGCCACTGGGCCAAAACGGCTTTATTTAATTCTTTAGGTTCTATGGTACAAACGAACTGAGTGATGATCCATTGATCCTGTTCTATAAAAAAATTCTAGACACTTTATTATCGGTAGAGTCCAACTGCACTTTTGACCCCTGACTGTACAAAACCTTAAATATTAACTAAACTATTTATACTAAAACCTACCTATGTAGGTATACATATAATACAAAAACACAGTACACTCAGGCGTCGAAGTACACCTCCACATCGCTGCCATCCGGAAATGTACCCAGAAGACTGGCAGCATTGCCATTGTCTTATATTAATTGTTGGCATCATAATATCAATAATTAACTCTATATTTACTGGCGTAAAATAATATTGGCGAATGAATAAACTATTGAGCTAACGGAGGAGTGATTAAGTTGTTTTTAAGGGTAGAAATCATGTAATGACTTCTCCTGCTTCATGTCAGATTTTAACTGACTAAAAGCACACCCTTGTCCTTCAGTTGACCTTTGCGTTCTAAGACTACCGGTCTCCTTTTCAGAAATTCCCTGCGGTCCTAGCTAGCAGGTATCGGCCCTGATCAGTCCTTATGATTTGTTGAAATTTCTTTGAGGAGCAGAGGACTCACTACGCGCCGTCGACAAAACAGGCTCGGTCCGATCGATGGGTAACTCGCAGTCCGCAAGCTCGCGTCTACCGTGGCATCGCGTAGTTAGAATTCTGTGCGCAATTTCAACATTTATTAAACAGCCCGAAATCATCTATCGATCAATTGCCCGGAATAGACGGAACACCTCGAAGAATCTACTTTTTTCAATGAAGGTATGCGGGCTTCCACATGCCTCAACAGTGTAGAGTTATGCGGAGTCCCCCAAACTACAGTATTTCCAAAATTAACATCATTTATTTAAAAAAAAAAAAACGTAGCATTTTTAGCGGCATGCAACAGAAGACATGGATATCACTACTCACATCCCTTTTGACATAATCCCACAGAGGTATGTGTCATATACACACTTAAATATGTACCATCAAAGACAGTTCCACTGGACCAGTGCTGAGTTCATTTTTGCTTGCACTTAAAATGAAAACTGCAAAGGTATTTTGTTTGGTGTCGCGCCGCAGGATTCAAGCAAATATTTTTTTAATGCCGTGTTTACGGAGACGCGGCGCGTTGCGCGGTGCGTTGGTCGTTTCGTCGTACATTGCAGCAGCGGGCCGCGTCATCGCTCGCGCAAACACAAACATTTATGGCAATGTACGACGGACCGCCCGACGCGCCGCGCAACGCGTCGCGTCTCCGTAATCGAGCACTAAGTGATCAGGTAAAAATGACCACGATAGTACACAAGAAACATACACGATATGCTTTCTAAGAATAGAAATGTTAATGGTGCACCTACATTTAGTTTGCGTTAAAAAAAATACATACCAATTTTGTTCTAATGAGAAGTGACAATGCATTAGTTTTCCACGAAAATCTTTTTTTCAAAGGCCGACCAGGTTTTTGTAAGTTATTTTAAAAAAGCTAATTTAGTTCGAGTTGAAATCTTAATCATTTCTAACAGACTTCTGAGTAACTTACGATTAAAATAGGTTTATCGGGAATAACTTTTATTTCTATCATGTCCATTTCAAAGAAAACAGATGTCCATCAAACATGTGGCAATAATCTTTTTCATTAGTCTAGATAAAGTTCCTATCTATATCCCTTTTGATTATATACCTGTCTAATCAAAGCTATATCCAATTTTTTTTAAAATAAAACGTTACCTGACACTTGGAATCACTTCTGTATCGTGGGTACGTTCAAAACCATGTCAACTTACTTACAATAGACACATAGACCCGCAACAACCATTTTCTAGGCTATACAAATATTCTGTTTCGACAATTGTTCCGTGCGGAAATCCAACCCGTGACACGTAGCGCTACAGACAATAGAGCAACCACCGCGCTAAACTTGCCTATGTAGGTATAATATCTAAAGCATTAAATCCGCCTTTGTGTCGCATAAAGTTTTAATAAACAGATGATTTATAATTTAGGTCTTCAAGGCAAGTTCTCTTAATAACTAGTCACCATCAACGATTACATCACTGCTTACCATCAGTAGGGATTGCAGTCAAGCACTAGTTTATATCAATAAAAAAAAATATAAGTAGGTTAATAAAAAATCGTGACTTTTTCCTGTTATAATCATTGCTGGGCAAAGGCCACTCCTAAGTCCTTCAAGATATTCATCTTGCGGACCATCTCGAACCAGTTCTTATGAAACGCGTGTATTAAATGTAAACATGTCTGGGCCGGCCACGATGACGCTTTCCTTGAGCAGCAGTTACTGTGCAGCTGACATGACCAGCACAATTTTATTTGAGTCTGGCAGCCTTTTTGTCCGCGTCTATTATGCCCTTTACTACGCTCCGCTCCATAGATCTCTGGCAAGCCCATAGGCGCAAATTTTGCATTTCTTTGAGTGACCAGCCCCCCTAGCCAAGTTACAATCGTTTCGTTTTTGTTAACGCTTGGAGTAAGTCACACCCTCAATTCGTTTGTTGGGGACGTGGCCAACTCCAAGCGCTAACACAAAACGAAACGATTGTAACTTGGCCAAGGGGGCAGGTCTGAGCACCGTAGGTTGAGATGGGTAAAATGCACAAGATAAAAAAAAAAACAGTACATGTAAAGGCTTTACATGGATCTCAACTAGGCATTGTGTAACAGTTTATGTTATTTTAACCTTTATTTTAAAATTAAAATGCACTTTCCACGCAGTTACATTGTAACCTGTTCAGTGTTGCTAGAAAAGTAATTGTGTCGTAACTTTATGAAGGAAGGAATTTTAAAATTTACAAAGGAGTCGACTCGCTTGTGCTGACGAATATATTAATATCGTGTGATAAAAATGAAAACATAATTTAGAAAGCTGAAGTATTCCAGAAAAAAATATCGCACGAATTTCATATTTTCACCTGTTCGAATAATTGAACAAAAAAATTTAGGTTCCTAATTGAGTTGTTTTTCTCCAAAAAGTTGGTTGATAAATGTGAAGACTCTTTGTCTGAATGCAATCCCCGTAAAACGCGGACGTGTATGCACGCCTGGTGTGCGGTTTATATTCTCTGTAGGTGACTCACCACGCTACTTCATCGGGCACCTTTCATATTTTGAAGTACTAGGTCGGTACGGTTCTACTGGTACGACTTGCAAAATTCGTGAGTCTTCCAAATGTGTTTGAAAATTGGATAAGGTCTTGATTGTTTTACTGAATAATGTAATTTAGAAAATACTTGTAATATCACTCACAAGTATTTTTGCAAGGTTTGTCGAGAAATGTAAGTACTTATATATTTAACTATGATTGCTAAACTGGAAAGAGGAAGCGTGGGCTCGCAAAATATAGAAGGAATGGACGAAGCCCTTTGCTCAGAAGTACGACAAAACAGACTGGAAAAGATTAAGTTAACAAAAAATATTAAAATGCAATTGTTATTGTTTGTAGTCATATTTTAAGATTTAAAACATAAATAAATACATTTTTTTACAGGGTTACGACAAAAAATGCTTTATTATTATTTTAAGTGAATAATTTTCCTGCTGAATACGTCTCTGTCAGAAACCACAACTTAAACCAAAAACAGGGACCGTATTTTTGACTGACAATTTTACATATTGCATGAAAAGTATAAAATGTGTCAATGAATATCCGCAGTGTTACACATACGTTACCAGTCCCTTCATTCTTCTTCTCCTCTTTTAATCTGCACCCACAATTTTAATCATCGTCATCATTGAAACCACCCTTTAACCAGTGTCAACACGTCTGTCGCGCCTCGTAAATAATAAAGGCGAGAGAGCTTCCCGCGTCTCGAGACGTAAATATGTGTACACACGCTACTTTTTATTACGAATGTCGCTGGTCCCACTCGCGTTTAGTGGTGAGAGCCGTTTAGCATTTGCGATCCGATTAGTCGGACGCCGTTTTTTAGAATTTATACTCTATTCGCGGTAGCATTAGACATAAACTAAAAAAAGGGTTTTTTTAGGGTACACTTTGTAATAAAAGTACCAATACATGTAAGAGTATATTGTGCATTACTACAGCTAAGATTGATGCTGAATTTATTATAATTAACTTATATACCAACTGTTATACCTACTTAAATAAAATTATTTGAACTATCCGTCTTCTGAATGTATAAGGCTTTTAATTAAATAAATTAATAATTCTTATTTATACAACGAGTATTCATGTTAAAAACCTAAAAGAAGCAGGGGTTTTCAGTACTTGAAACGTTCGGGCTTGCGGACGGCGATGGCCAAGCGGGGTACACCTCGACCGTGTGCTCCACCGTGTCTTCCAGGCGATGACAATTAATACTCACATGAACGTAGATATTGTTCCGCCCATCAATCGATACGTTGACGATAACGTGGGATTCATACTGTTAGTTGGTTTTCTAGGGTTTCATACCCTAAAAAAGAAGTAATGGGACCCGATCCTATATCCTCCTTATTACCCTTGATCTGTATTGTAGTAGGGAATCTTCGTGTGCAAGAACTGGGCAAGTGAGAGTTGGATTCTAACTCTCACTTGCCCAGTTATTTTTCTCCTTTTCAATTTAAAACTGTGCATATCGGACCGTATAAAAATCTTTGAATCCTTATGTTTAAAGTTGGACTGTAATTTCAAAGTGTTCTATTCACGACTGGAGTAATTGCCTGTCTTTATTTTAACTAGTTTTACGACCAGGAATTTCAAGATGTAACCTGTTTCTGACACTTTTATCAAGTTTCTTTAGACCTTTAATTTAGGTTAAGTGAATTTTATTTTGCCTCAAAAAATCCTATTTACGTAAACCTACTCGTATTTAGGTATTTAATTTTGGTTTGATGTTTTTTTTACAAATAATATATTAGGTTTAGTGTAACTTAAGTAGTAGTGGGCAGGGTGTATTGCTCGCAGAAGAGATGGCTGTTGGGACCAAAAGATTTTAGAGTGGCGACCGTGTACCTACTGGAAGACGCAGCGTTGCAAAGCCTATAAAGTGGGCTGATGACCTGGACCAAAAGAGTCTATATTTTTTTTTCTTTCATGTCGGTGAAGCAGCTGAAGCCGCTGATAAAAGCTAGTGGATTATTTACATCATCGATTGTTCGATAGAACCACTAAGCCCTGGAACGTAAAGGGCAACTAAAGGAACACAAGTCAAACCGTAAAAATCTCTCCCTTTTGCTCCACCTAGAGTGAAAGAAGTTTTTTGTTGATTTTCCACTCCAAAAGGTACGTTGGTCTGGGTATTTCCTTGTTTTGTTTTTGTTTTTTCTTTTTCTATGATATGGAAATATGTATAATATTTGTACACTGATACTCACGGCTAAATATGATTGGAGTCAAACGATACAATAGCTTGCATGCTCTTTTATGCATACAATTTTTACACAAACAAAGATAATCTTATCTTAGTTTTTTTTTTGTTGATCAATAGCTGACTTTACTATAAACAAAATTAGTTATAGTATATGCGAAACCCGAAACACGTGTCTAGTATTTTTATGTAAAGAATCTATGAACAAAATTTTGGTTGTTATGCTCCCGTACCCAGCTGTGCGCTGGTGTATGCCTGCTATGACGTGCCGTGACCTGTGTTGTATTTAGTGTCGGTTGTGACCTTCTTCCTTTCTGACCTTTTTTATTTGTTTTTTAGATAAAAGCATAACAAATGGTGCAAAAATTATTGGAATCGATTCAGTTACTGATTCTCAATAAAATATATTCAGGTTTTGCATATACTAAAAATAGTATTGTATATGCACGAAAGCATATATCACGTCGACACAAAAAATATATTATTATCTTGTCTTAAATAAAAGGTGGCTAAGACCAAGTTTGGTAGCAGAACGATCAAAAGACTTTTACGTCAAACATTTCAAAGTCCCCACTATGTGTTCGAAGCCAGCGCAGCAACGTTCAAAGCGGTTTATTAAATTGGATACTCACACGATAATCTCTCTGGTATATTTGAACTTCAGACTTTCCCGGAATTCCTCCTTACACGGGAACGTACGCTACTACAGAGTAAAATAAAATGTATTAGTAGTAAAACTGCTTGTAAAAGGGTTCGTCTGAGAGAGTAGTGCTGTAACTGTACTGTGTTACAGTTTCCTGCTGAAATAGCTTGCTATTAAAGTAAGCACTTCACTACTTTCTACGGGTAAATATTAATGATAAGGTATTAAAATTATGGTAACATAAGAAGGTTAATAGGTTGGGTAATATAGATATGTATTGGACATACGTATAATATAATTATTCTTATATTAGACTTGGTTATGTAGAATGACATTGTGCACTGGATCCTACCCTCGAATATGTTCCCTCTCTATAACTCAAAGGTTTTCTGGGAGAAAACTCATTGTTGAGTTAAGCTCGCCTTTGTACATGAACTGTCTGTATTTCTTTATGTTATGTTATATTTTTGTGTACAATAGAGAATTAAGGTTTCGTAAAAATTGAAAAAAAATCCTCCAGTTTGTAGCTATTTTAGGAAGAAAAACTTTGTTGTGCAGTCTTTGAGACAATTCAATGTCATTTAAAAACCGATAGACTAGCAACAAACACAATGGTGTACAATTGTGTCGCTGCCCTATCGGCTTTTATCATTTAGATTTTGGTGGTAGAAAATTATTCATAGTCCTATCAGAATTATATAATTTTATACCACCAAGCCATCTCATCTCACCGTTAACATCATCACACGCACAAAATGTTTTGGGAACATATTATTCATTGTGCGTACAACTAAGGAGTAGAATTCCTTACCGTATTCTCTGTTTTCTGGTATCTTAGAGATAGATATTAGAAAACACAAAGAGATGTGCAAGTCATCGGTCAGTTCTCAGCAGACATGGTCCAACGTCGACCACATCATCGCTTACTATGAGGGAAGAAGAGATAGTAGGCCAACACAACCCTATCAATAATAAAAAAAAATCACATGCATTTAAATTTTAGTCAAGACTGAATTGCAAATCAATGCATAAAAAAAAACATCAAGTATCAAAACTAATAAAGCACTAACTTCGATTCATATTACAATATATTAAAACTTTGTCAGGAATAATTAAAATAGTAGTTTGCAGGCACAATTACTAACCAATGTAATTTCAACATCAAACTACCTTATAGAGTCCATGTCGAGCAAATACAGGCGCAAATTTGTTCACTCAAAGTCCAAACTAGTTTTGTTTGTTAGCTTTACATGCCTACAACGCACATCAACTTGCGTTAAGTATGTAAACTACAATATTAGTCGAGATTCTGGCCTATTAAACCTGTTTGTGCTGGCATTGTAAATGGTCAAACGAAAATTCGAGGAGTAGTAGGCCGTTGATACAAGTATCAAGTCCAATCAATGTTGTCAGTGATTTTAGTTCGATAACAGTTTAATTCTAGTCTAGCAAATGTGTATTTGATTGAGGCACAAAATTAGTTCCTGTATTTGGTAAACTTTGAGTGTTTGTGTGTGCGGGATTTGTATTAGTTGCGTTTTCACTGATGTGAAATATTTTTTACGTATGACTTATTGTTAGAATTTGGTATAGCTCTTTGTTTTTCACATAAACTGCTAAAGCAAGTACTTTATTTATTTATTACGAAAATACATAATTATTTTGTATAATGTATATACACGCTATTAACCTAGAACAAATCGGAAGTCACAGAAGAGGTGGTGATGTGCACCGCCGCATCCTTGTAGAAGCTATCGACGGCGGTGATCTCTCACGCTGGGCTCTGGATGAGGCCACCTCTCCTCGCGGTCGTCGTCCAGATGTCGATAAACTGCGGCTTGGCGGACAGACCTACACCGAGATGTCATGTTGGCATGGAATTGCGACTGTCGCAGCCTATTACTGGACACGCCACAATCGCGATGAAAAATCCTCTCTTTCAAAAATAGTTAGAGAGGCTCCACTGCATCTTCACTTTCTGCTTGATGCTAGTTTTTTCGGTTCTTGTTTAGCGGGAAGATACGCTTGGACTTTTGTACAAAGCTTCACTTTAGGCAATTGGTAGTGGCCCCCTCTCCGGTCCAATCATGGTATGATGCTGGATCATAGGGCCGAAGCAAGAAGACATTATGAAGCAGTCATCTTGATAAGGACCTGAAGGCTCTGATCACGGAAACGGAACGAAACGATGCGTGGAATATGTTCCACGACTTTGACTTTGAGTGGAATATGTTCCACGCAACTCAAAAAGATGTTAGCATAATTGACGAAACCTACCAGGGCCGACGCTTGTGAAAGTCAGTGTCAGAATTACTACTTCTCTCTATCCAGAGCTGGGAGGCATTATTTAAGTTTTTCCACCTTGAAAAAAAAAAATTGTCGTTGTTTTCCTTTACTAATGCCACTGATGTCTAAGATAATGTTACAAATCCAGACTTAAGACCAACTGTTATAGACGAGCTAAATACTTTAGAGTCCTAGCTAATTAGAAGAATAATCGGAACGTAAAACTTTCAAAGATGGGTAGAAGTAAACTCGTTAAAGATTAAGACATCGCTGTGTAGCACCTGATAACTTTACGTTCCGTGGGTGTTTAGATGAGATTAGTTAGTGGCGCCAGTACTTATACGTAAAGTTTAATTAAGACTTCATTTTTTTTTATTTTGGTAAACTTAGAGCTTTTAGTCTTCACTGTCCCACTGCTGGGCCAAGTTATCCCCAAACCCTTCCAGGTATACTTCTTTTTTTAGTTTTCATCGAACCAGCCTTTGCGGTATATCTACATAACTGGACATTGCGACCTCGAATGGACCGTCCATTTTCAGGCACCCATCCTTATCATCATCAGCCTTTGATTGTTCCCACTGCTGGGACTCAGGCCTCCTCTCTAGGAGAGGGAATGGGCCGTAATCCACCACGCGGGCCCAGTGCGGGTTGGTGGATGTCAAATGTCTTCGAATTTTTGGTTCTAGGATATGCCGGTTTCCTCACGATGTTTTCGTTCACCGTTTTTGAGAGCAGTGGTGATGAAATAAATTACAGGAAGTGATCGTTTAATAATTGGTCTATTTGAAATAAACTATTCTGATTCTGATTCTGATTACACGAAGTAATGCGCCTGGCTGGGTTTGAACCCGTGACCTACGACTCGTAGATCGGGGCCGTTACCACTCGGCCACCACTGCCCTCCAGGCACCTACTATGTGGAAACCATTTCCTAATAGTAACTATGCATACAGTTGACTTATCTCACTCAATTTTTTTTAGACAAGTATGTTTTTAATTGTCATTACCGTGCCCGTATTTAGCCGATAGAACACAGAGCTTGATAAGTAGTTCAATTCTGCGGGTTGAAAGTCTTCCTGATAGTATGATTCAACACGATAACTGGGTTTTATCAACGGCTCAATTTACAACGAAAGGGGTCATCCTACATCAAGCTTAATCAACCACATTAAGATTGACACTTCACTCGGCGCATCTATTGTTTAAGTGACTTTGATCACTGCTCTACTAGTAGAGTAATTCCAGTCATTTTATGCTAGAATGAAATTCGCTTTTACAAACATATCTCTGGATGATACATCCTGAATGTGATTTTTTTAGGTGGAAAGTCATCCCATAGAACTACTCTTCTGCTCTAGAATGGTGCGTGAGGGCGTGTCAGACTTTTACCGACTAAAAGTAACTCTTGTGTTATTTCTTTTCTTTGCGTCCCAGGACCCCGGGGTTCCTTTTTGGACAACCCATGGCCCCAGTAGGCTTCGGCCCTGTTGGGTCCCTTACGGTTTTGCTAGCTTCTCTTTGAAGCGTGCGAGCAACATTACGTCCGTGGATAACTAGGGCTTGGCGCGTACGGTTATCTCCTGAATGAGTGGAAACATCGTCATCATTTCAGCCAAAAGACGTCCATTGCTGGACATAGGTCTCCCCCAAGTGTGACCACAACGACCGGTCCTGTGCGTCTCAGATCGATCGGATTCCCGCGTCCCTCATCGGTCCACCTTGTAAGACGCCTTCCAACACTGGTACTCTGTAGTTACATATTTCATGTCTTTTGACCGTTTGTTCTACGGGTGTTATATGTAGCCCACAGCCGCTTAAGTTTGGTGATTCTTCGGTTTACGTCTGTAAAGTTGTGTTCCTGTGGATATTTTCATCTCTGATTTTATCTCGCATCGAAACTCTGAGCATAGGTCTTTCCAAGTCCTTTGTGCAACCTTCAAATGAGGCTCATAGTGAGCGAACAAATGCCGAGTAATCTATTTTAATGTCAAAAAATTAACTGGAACAGAAATAAACCACAAGAGAGGCAATTTAATTATAAAAATATCACAAAGAAAAATATGCCTAGTATAATGTCACCAATGCGAGTAGGTATTCAATGGGTGTAGGTTCAAGTATACAAACAATAATGTACAACTGGTTTATTCATGCATAAACTTGGAAGCTTGAATCGCTCGGTTTTATAGAAAATGCAACCGACAAGCAATGAGTAGCTCTTCGTTTTATAAGAACTGACCCGGGTCAACGGCGCATTAGGTTTGCGTGGCTCAAAGAGTGGTCATAATGATTGACAGGACTCGCAAGGATTGTGGGATGGTTTGAAAGAGTTATCGTGGTTTTGAAAAGCAAAAAGTTACTTGTCAAGCCTGTTGGTCTAGTAGCCAGTGGCCTTGACTGCTGTGCCGGAGGTCGTGGCTTCGATTCTCACCCAGGACAAATGTTTGTGAGATGAGCATGATCATTTGTTCTATGTCTATAATATGTATGTATTTAGAAATATGTAAGTATGTTTATCAGTTGTCTAGTACATAAAGTACAAGCTCTGCTTAGTTTAGAATTAGATGGCATTGTGTGAAAGCTTGTGAAATATTATTATTATTTTCCACAACTATCACACAACGCCATTATTATTATACTGACGGAAATAGTTTTAGTTATTCGCTCCACCGAGAGCAAGAAAAAATATTGTATATTATCCACAAAAAAAAAAACAAGGGAAAAACAAAAAACAAACAACTCGAGAAACGACAAAAATCTCGACGCCGGTTACTTTCGAAAGCTATGTGTCGAAATGGTGAATAATATAAAATGTATATTGTATTTTAATATTACCGAATGATTTTACTCCGATATCGATAAAAATATCGACGCGTATCTGAAACTGAAGCTGATTCTTGACCTAAGAATGAAAAGTACGCTGGACAAAAGTAATTGTAGTGGGTGGAAACGCAAATCAAAAGCTTCTTTGCTTATTATGTTATTATATTGTTCGAGAAGCAGTATTTTACATTCATTATCAAAAATACTTATTTTAAATTTTCTATTTATTTTTTTTACTTCTTGACAGTCTATAACAAGAACTGTCTTCTGAATATCTTCTTTTTAAATTAAACCTTCAAATTTATACAAAAGTGCCAGTTTGCACTTAACGACTTTTTTTTCACGTGAACTCCTTTCATTTATCACAATATCTACCAAAAACAGTAGCAAAGAACACAACAACAATTATATTACAGCCACTGAAGGGCATTGTTCATGACAGGAGCCATGATTTAGGGAACTTCTAGGGAACTTGATATACAGTAAGATCTCACTTCTAATCTGTTATAACGCCATTATTAAGAAACTAGCAGCTTCCAGCGACTTCGCCTGCATGAAAGCAAAAAATGGTCCAAAGATGCTATGGGTACTTTTGTGATAAAAAGTATCCTAGGTACTATTCCAGGTCACAATCTACCTCGTAGGGGCCCAACAGGGATGAAGCCTACTGGAGCCAAGAGTCTGCTTCTAAAAGGAAGATTTGGCTCCGGCACGAAAGTCAACGAAGGAACAGGAGTGGGTTTTTAGTCAGTAAAAGTCTGAGACTATCTCCCGCTCTGCCAAAGGCCGCGGAGATATCATTGGATGATTTTCCTACCTACAAAAAAAAGGTCATAATCTACCCGTGTAACCAAGTTTCATCGAAATCCGTTCCAGCGTGAAGAAATAACAAACATACACACACTCTAATAAAGTTTCGCCTTTATAATACTTTTTTTTTTTTTTTAACGTAGGTAAAATCATCCAATGACGAATCCCGCCCTTGGGTGGGGCGGGAAACAGTGTCAGACTTTTACTGACTAAAAACCTACCTTTCCATTCCTTGCCTTTATCCTGGGGCCTTTGGTGACAGTCTCACATAACCTTTGGCCCCAGTAGGCTTCGGCCCTGCTGGACCCCTACAGATTGCTGACAACTCCTTGAGGCGCGCGGGAACGGTGCGCGCCGTAGACGACCTGAGCTCGGACCGGTCTGTTACCGGACGGACGGACAGCGAGCTACCCATTGCCCACCGTCCGCGAGCCCGCGCCTACGGTGGCCGGAAATTGGGATCGGAAACCCGGCGGCGGCGGCGGCGTGTCCGCCTTTGCCTAAGGCGGTCGGCCTCCTCCTTTACTAGCATTACTGCTTCGCAGAAGGAGGCGACCGCCTGCCACTCCTCCTCGCTCCGGAGCATGGCTTGAACCAAGCCCCGGCGCGAGAGATCGCCGCCGATCGCCCCCACGAGGACACGGCGCTGCTCCTCCCAAGCGGGGCACACCTCGACTGTGTGCTCCACCGTGTCCACCGGGCGGTCCGCACAGTGGCGACACCCGGGCGTCGTCTCCGCACGAATCTTGTACAGGTACGGACCGAACTTGCCGTGTTCGGTCAGCACCTGCGCCAAACGGAAGGTGACGACGCCGTGGGGCCTTTCCAGCCACGCCTCAAAGAGGGGCCTTACCGCCTCGATCGTGGCGTGCCCAGCACGAGGTTGCGACAATCGCTCTCGCCATTTCACCATGAGATCCCGCCGGAGCTCTGTCCGCCATGCCGCGACTTGTCGCGGCAGCGGAGTTTCGCCCCGACGTTGCATCTCCACGCGTAAATCATGCATGTGTGCAAGGACTGTTGCCTCCAAATCCCACGGTGGTAGGCCAGCAAGGAGGCTCGCCGCTTCGCAGGACACCGTACGGTATCCGCGAATCATACGGATGGCCATGACCCTCTGGCAGGCGGTTAGCCGGGCCGCCACTCGCTTTCGTAGCGATGGCGCCCACACCGGCGCACCGTAAAGGGCCATGGACCGAACGATGCCTGCGTAGAGCCTCCGGCAGGAGGCGTCTGGACCCCCCAGGTTCGGCAGGAGCCGCTTGAGCGCAGCCCCGGTCGCATTTAATCTGGGAGCCAGACGTCGGAAATGCTCCTTGAAGTTCCACCGGCTGTCGAGGACGAGTCCCAGGTACTTCATCGTCGACCCGACGCCGATGTGAACTCCTCCTACCGTTAATTGGGAGCCCGAAGGTGGCGCGCTCCGAGGGCCGTGAAAACACATGGCCTCGGACTTGTGCAATGCCACCTCGAGTCCCAACTGCTGTATCCTCTCCACGACTGTCGCAACCCCGCGCGTCGCTAGTTCGACCGCCGCCTGGTACGACCGTCCCCGCGCCAGGACCAGCGTGTCGTCTGCGTAACAGACCACGCTGACCCCGTCGGGGAGGTCGGCGCGCAGCACGTAGTCGTACCCGATGTTCCACAAGGGCGGCCCTAGTACCGATCCCTGCGGAACACCGCACGACATCTCTCGCCGTTTCAACTCCCCCTGATGACCGGGGTAGATGATGAACCTGTCCGACAGGTAGGCCTCGATCACCCGACAGAGGTAGTCGGGCACCCGGTGGTACCGGAGTGCCCTACCAATGCAACTCCAGGGCAGGGAGTTGAAGGCGTTGGCTATGTCCAGAGACACCGCCAAGACACACCTGCCCCGGGACACCGCATCCCCCGTCGTGAGGGCTCGCACGCGCATGATGGCGTCCACAGTGGAGCGCCTCCTGCGAAAACCGAACTGGCCGTCCGCAAGATCCGGCCCCTTCCGTGCCAGCCTTTATAATACTGCCATCTTTATTAAAAAGGGCACAACAATTTTTTTTTCGTAATTGATTTTAATACAATATTCGGAATCAGAAAAAATCTGATAGTTGTGGTTGTGTCTGATTAGTTGTGCCATTTTTAATAACGATGGCAGAATATTAGTGTGGTAGTGTGATTGGCTCTCTTTCTCATTATTATTTTTGGTTGGATATTTTTGTCAGAGAGTAAGTCTAAACGAAGCACAATTCAAAAAACAATGACAATGGGGTGACAAGAAAGGGTACCGAAAATAAATTAAAGTCGTCAGCAGTTCTTTATTACGTATTAAAATTGGTGTCTAACTTATTTAACGTAATTATGAAATTAGCTAAGTTTACATTTAAATAAAACTGCTTGACCCGCACAGACTGAAAATATGAGAAAGGCATCTAAAACAATGTATGACCAGTAGAAGTTGTTGAAAATTATGTATGAATTTACACTAAATATTCTGTTAGTTTTGCCTCCCAAAAAGCATTCATAATAATGTATGTAGATTTCTTTAAAAAAAAAACCTTTTTAAGTTTCTCTATTTTCTAGGGTTCCGTACCTCAAAAAGAACAAAAAACTGGGCAAGTGCGAGTGGGACTCGCACACCGAGGGTTCCGTACAAACTAACTAATGTAAATTGTTAATGTGATTCTCGAAAAATTTTCCGAATCAAAAAAAAGTACTTATTATTTTTGGGACGTAACCTCAATTTTACAGTTTTCAGATTTGTTCCTATACTAGTGCTATGAGACTTTACTTTATGCAACGAAATGTACATTTATTGCGACATAAATGGCATCTGCAAATTTACATTGTTATATTTACTTTTGAACCACTTATTAATATTAGTGTTATTCATGACAATAAGCCAGGCTTTAAATAAGGTTCATAGAAGTCAATATTATAACATAAGCCGAATACCTTACACACTACAATCTAAAACATCCTAGACGAAATAATTCAGGTGTTTTCAACTCATTCTGAAACCACCCACACTACACCCACGGTTTCAGAGGCCCGCAGTCATCCAGTACCCTTGTTTTATCTACGTAATTAACACTATTGTCCCAAACTAAGATTACAAAGAGAATGCTTCCACTAGACATTAAACCTAAATACTTGATGTGCAACACGGAACAAAAACCAAATAGACTTGTTATACGGGCAACTTTTGAGTAATTTCTTGATCGTCGAGTGAAGTGGCTTGTTTTGTGTGGAACCTCAAATGATATATTAACCCCTCGAAGGCCGATTTTACATACGTTTGTACAACTTGAATGACCTTGAAAATCGTTAATTGTCTTACTGTATACAAAAATATACGAAATTCATTTTTTTGAAAATTTTTGCTTCTATATCTTTATTTTTCCTGAAAAAATCTAGAAAATGTTTTTTTTTTTTATTACGTAATTGCCCCCTTTTTATCATTTCTAAAGAGGGGGCAATTACGTAATAATAATACCGTGTACGAGGGGTATAATACCCCCTGGCGTGCGTAAAAACACTTTACAATTTCCAAACAATGTCATTTAGTACCAAACTAAGCAGAACTTGTGTTATGAGTACTAGTCAACTGATAAACATATTTATTTATTTCTTATTTTATTTATTTATTTATTTATTATTAATTACAACGGTCTTACAACCAATTACAGTAACTAAACAAACTTAAAAAAAAGGAAAAATATAACAAAACACAAAAATGTTAAGAAGATATGTAAGTTATACTCATACATCAATCCCTCTCACAGTACTTCTGACATGCCAATAAAATCGTTTATAGTTAAATTACACCCAGACAAATGGTCGTGCTCATCACACAAACAAATGTTTCACCTCTGAAGTACGGCAACGTTGTGTATAGCCCATTCCACAGAAGAGAAATCTTAGGAAGTAGTCATTTCAATTACAGCATTTCTTTGTAATGATTTTCTATCTTAGTTCGAAAATTATCGCAATGTTTTTTTTTGGCTTCTTAACTAGTAGAATTTTTTTTATTGATTCTGTTCATAACTATAGGGAGATTTTTATGTAGAAATACATAAGAAACTTAAAAAAGTATTAAAGTAGTAAAGTATTTACATTTGTTATATTACCTTGCTGTATATAACAAATGTAAATACATTTGGTAGCATTACCGCGTGAAATGGCAATGCTAATTCTATGGCCAAAGAATGGAGTAGTCATCCAGTCACTCAAAATGTTATTTTCCAAGCGTTAAACGCATCGGTAAACATGGCACCTCAACATCAACCAGTCATCATCTTCCTGTCCTTGTTCCGTTTTATATGGGTCGGTGCAACAGGTTTTTTTTCCTCCAGTCTGTCCTGCCACTCGTCACGCTATCACCAAAACTCCCTTTTCTTTCATATCACTTCTCACGCAATCTATCCATCTTTTTTGGCCTTGGTCTTCCTCTCCATCCATTCGCATATAAACTTATAACTCTTTTAGTAACAGGCGTTTCATCCCTCCTCTTCACATGACCATACCAAGGCAAACGATTCCCTTTCAATTAGTGAAGATAATAAAACGTTTCTGGATAATGGTTAACTCTATGACGTTCACTATTCTGAAAGGAGCACATGGTTACACCAGTAAGTAGAGCTGAAATTTCAAGCGATCTGGAACAAAAATTTTCCATTTCCCATATCGCCCGTCTACAGAGTACCGGACCTACAGCAACGAGCAAGTCCAAGGCCTTTCATAATTTATTAACAACGCTTTTAGCCGTGTAATTAATTAAACGTTTTAATTAATTATTCGTCACTTATCCGAAATGACTCGATACATTTTAATGGAGACGATCAATTTGTCTTGTGTTTTTAACAGGATGTGGGTGTGAGTTGAGGAAATTGAATACTGTATAGATGCCTATATTTTAGGTTAAGAGCCAGGGTTTTAAGATGAAAGTACCGGAATGGCCCGCGATATTCAATATTTTATAAGTTTTTTTTTTTTTGCTTTTTGGAGGTCACTGTGACTTCTACGGTCCAAACTAAGCGTTTTGCCTCGTCGTTTATCAGGTTTAGCAGGTTCGCGGATTGCACGAGAGAAGTAAAAATTACACTATTTAAATCTTGACGCCAGTTCTTCTACTCAAGCGGCCTGTGGGTGAGACACACGCAGCGAGCCTACAGAGCCTTGCCACACAGTACAATAATGCATTCAGGATGTTGTTGGGTCTGCCGTGGCAGTGCAGCGCCTCTGGGATGTTTGCTGAAGCGCGCACTGACGGCTTCCGAGCCATCGTGCGTAAAACAGCAGCTTCCCTGCTAACCCGTATACGACTTAGCAACAACAGCATTCTGATCGTGATTGCTGCGTTTCGACTGTTCTTTTCAAATTCAGTGGGTCATGACGTGTCTTGTATAGGTGTGGCCAGTCATGGCAATAAAATGTTAAAAATTTAATTTGAACTTTTAGGTTAAGATTTCTATGGGTCTATGCCAACTGAATTAGATGAAAAGAAAAGAAAGAAAGAAGGTCTTCCCATCAGAATATAATTTAGGTGTTTTCAAAGCTTGAATAAATATTATATACACTTAATAAGCTACTGCGCCTCACCATCAACGATTGCTTGCTTCATACTTTCCATTGTTTACAAAAAACATAAATTAATTCAATTCAATTCAATTCAATTTATTCGCAGTAAGTGTTGGTACAATTTCGGTCTTAACACAATATATGATTACAGATCCATAACACTTAGTCATAACAAAAGTGACATGCAAACATTTAGGATAATAGTTAATTGATTAATTAATTATATAATCTCATTTGAGTTAGAATTAGTACCTATACATAGCAAATGAGAAATTTATTACATTATTATACACATTATTATTACATTACATTATTATACACATTATTATTGCATTACATTATCATATACAGGAAAATTTTTTAACCACTGCGTAAATTTTTTTTGGTGGCTCAGTGTAAGCAATAGAACACATTTCCATTTTTAGTTTATGTCTTTTTTTTTTCTCATTTTTCCACTTTGTCCCAATTTGAAATAAGCAAGACATGGATATAATTAATAGTAATACTATGAATGAGCCTGAATGAAAACGCGAAGGCCGCCGG
The DNA here is from genome assembly GCA_958295575.1 of Leucania comma. Lineage (NCBI taxonomy): Eukaryota > Metazoa > Arthropoda > Insecta > Lepidoptera > Noctuidae > Leucania > Leucania comma. The sequence goes on from OY282475.1 coordinate 5,838,427, forward strand.
CCGCTTGACCACGCCCAGCGCACGAGACGGGGGTGCGGGGGAATGCGTCGCCGGCGTTTGATAAACAAAACGCATGCACATGCAGTACGTCACTTACAGAAGCGGAGATCGGACGATCGCGCCCTTCGCCGTCCCTGCGCGTGTGCCGCGTACTAGACTAGCGTAGTGACAATGTCTCATTTTACTCACCGCGAGTATTATGAAATGGTGCGAGTGTATTTGTTAAGCAATGAAAATTTACGAGCAGCACAAAGAAGATACGAAAGGGAGAGCGTACCTCGTATGCGAGCCCAAGGGATCCTCAATCCTACGGTCCCTAATGAGAGGACAATTTTAGCAGCTAACCAAAGGCTGCTTGATCACGGCCAGTTCAGAACACCGAGCCACGCACAAGGGTCTGGCAGACCTAGACTGGCAGTCGAAGCCGATTGTTTTGAACGCAATCCAAGAGCCAGTACCTACGACGCAGAACGACGTTTTGGTGTTAGCCAAAGCGCAGTATGGAAGCTGCTAAATACAGCCGGACTCCATCCATACCACTTTCAGCCGGTACAACAACTCCATGACCCAGACGCAGCACCACGTCGAGCCTTTTAAATCACACCACAATTTTTTAAATACCTACGCCAAAATGCAATTGTTTCAATCTAAATTGTACCATGTCTAAATACCTATCATACCTAAATGTTTTATTTTGAATGGATTAAAACGTATTACCTACTTTCTTACTTATTTATTATGATTTATTTTCTGCATTTTGATGGTCCTAAGCCCATGAAAGTATGAAGGATAAATTGGAATTACGTTTACAAATAACTTTACACAGTCTAAACTTAAAAAATTGTAGCGCTAAACTGGGGTCAATAATCGCACCGCGTTAGTAGGTACCGTCGCATAGAGCGAGCGCGCGTGAGTACTTCTGATACCAGCTGGCGCGTCAGGCGAGCGGTCGACGCGCGGCGTGAATCGGGCGACCAGTCGACGGACTGGCAAGCGACGTCCATAAAATAAATTTCTGAGTAAACAAGTCTCGTATGCGTTAACTTAATTTTTTACTATTGAAACATATCAAAATAAAAAATACGTGTTTATTAAAATATATTCAAGTTTATTATGTCAAAATTTGCGCACTGGTTAAAAACTTTTCCTGTATATTATTTTTTAATATTATAATTTATCATTTGTTTAACCTTTTATCAAATATGTCGCTCACTGAGTAGACATTCTTTTCTAGTAACCATAATTTAAGATATTTTGAGAATTTATTAACAGGAAAGATTTTAATATTGTCAGGTACTCGTATAGCATTAAATATGCGACCACACATTGCATAGCTATTTTTACTATATAGTGCTGTTTTTGGAATTATGGGCAAAACTATTCTATTCCGGTGCCTATTGCTTTTTGGGTATAATTCATGAGCTACCTTAAACAACTCTAGATGAATTTTAACAAATTTAGCGCATTCAAAAATGTACAGTTTTTTTTTTTTTTTTATGGTAGGTAAAATCATCCAATGACAAATCCCGCCCTTGGGCGGAGTGGGAAGTAGTGTCAGACTCTTACTGACTAAAAACCTACCCCGTTCCTTCGTTGCCTATAGTGCCGGGGCTGAGCCTTCCTCTCAGAAAACGGCCCTTGACCCCAGCAGGCTTCGACCCTGCCTGCCTGCAGTTAGCAGGCTGGGCCTCTTCGGTTTGCTGACAGTTCCTTGAGGCGCGCGGGAACAGAACGCGCCGTCGACGACTTGGGCTCGGTCCGGTCGGTTACCGGACGATCGGACAGCGTGCTACCCATTGCACGCCGTCCGCAAGCCCGCGCCTACGGTGGCCGGAAATCGGGATCGGAATCCCGGCGGCGGCTGGGGCGAGCGCCCCGTTGCCTCTGTCTGATGCGGTCGGCCTCCTCCTTTGCTAGCATTACTGCTTCGCAGAAGGAGGCGACCGCCTGCCATCCCTCCTCACTACGGACCATGGCCTGAACCAAGGCCCGGCGAGAGAGATCGCTGCCGCCGATCGCCCCCACGAGGACACGGCGATGCTCCGCCCAGGCGGGGCACACCTCTACAGTGTGCTCCACCGTGTCCTCCGGGTGTTCCGCGCAGTGGCGACACCCGGGCGAATCCTCCGCACGAATCCGGAACAGGTACTTAGCGAACTTTCCGTATTCGGTAAGCACCTGCGTCGTGCGGAAGTTGAGAGCGCCGTGAGGTCTTTCCAGCCACGCCTCAAAGATGGGCCTTATCGCCCCAATTGTGGCGCGCCCCGAACGAGGTTGCGATAGTCGCTGACGCCATTTCGCCATGAGATCCCGCCGGAGCTCTGTCCGCCATGCCTCGACTTGTTGTGGCAGCGGAATTTCGCCCCGGCGTTGCATCTCCATGCGCTTATCGTGCATGTGTGCAAGGACTGTTGCCTCCAGATCCCATGGCGGTTGGCCAGCAAGGAGGGTCGCCGCCTCGCGGGAAATCGTTCGGTACCCTCGCACCATGCGTATTGCCATGACCCTCTGGCACGCATTCAGCTGGGCCCTCGGTTGCTGTTGCAACGTCGGTGCCCACACCGGAGCCCCGTAAAGGGCCATGGACCGAACGATTCCCGCGTAGAGCTTCCGGCAGGAGGCGTCTGGTCCCCTGAGGTTGGGCAGGAGCCGCCCGAGAGCAGCCCCAGTCCGATTCAGTTTGGGAGCCAGACGTCGGAAGTGCTCCTTGAAGTTCCACCAGCTGTCGAGGACGAGTCCCAGGTACTTCATCGTCGACCCGACGCCGATGTGAACCCCTCCTACAGTTAGCTGGGAACCCGGTGGTGGCGCACCCCGAGGGCCGTGAAAGCACATGGCCTCGGACTTGTGCAGTGCCACCTCGAGTCCCAACTGCTGGATCCTTTCAACGACTATCGCAACCCCGCGTGTCGCTAGTTCGACCGCCGTCCGGTACGACTCTCCCCGCGCCAGGACCAACGTGTCGTCCGCGTAGCAGACCACGCTGACCCCGTCGGGGAAGTCGCCTCGCAGCACGTAGTCGTATCCGATGTTCCACAAGGGTGGCCCTAGTACCGATCCCTGCGGAACACCGCACGACATCTCTCGACGTTTCCACTCTCCCTGGTGACCGGGATAGATAATATACCTCTCCGAAAGGTAGGCCTCGATCACACGACAGAGGTAGTCGGGCACCCGGTGGTACCGGAGTGCCGTTCCAATGCTACTCCAGGGCAGGGAATTAAAGGCGTTGGCAATGTCCAAAGACACTGCCACGACACACCTGCCCTGGGACACCGCATCCCCCGTCGTGAGGGCTCGCACGCGCATGATGGCATCCACCGTGGAGCGCATCCTGCGAAAGCCGAACTGTCCGTCCGAAAGGTCCGGCCCCACCCGTGCTAGGCGCGCGACGAGGCGGTTTGCAATGACTCTTTCAAAGAGCTTGCCCACCTCGTCGAGCAGCACAATGGGCCGGTACGCGGACGGAGAGTCCGCAGGGCGCCCCGGCTTCGCTATGAGGACCAGTTTTCCCGTCTTCCAGCGAAGTGGGAACTGGCCCCTCTCCAAGCATGCGCTACAGAGCCCCCTTAATCGAGGCTCGAGAGCCTCCATGGCCAGGACCCAGGCTTTTCCAGGCAAGCCGTCGGGTCCTGGGGCGGTATTCTTGGCACTCAGCCGTTGTACCGCCACTCTCATCTCTACCTCGGTCACCTCTGGAACATCGTCGTCGTCGTGGTCCGCGTCAGGTACTGCCGGTGGTGGCGGAGCCATGGGCGGGGGGGAGTGTACCCCCCGCGAAGGGAACAGAGTGGCGACCACAGCCTCCACGAGCTCGGGCCGGAGACTCTGAGTCAGCGGGGGAGCCCAAGGGCGGAGTTTCTCCCGCACCATCTTGTATGGGCGTCCCCACGGGTCTGCATTCAGAGACCCCAGCCAGACGTTGCGGGCCTCCAGTTTGGCCCGCTTAATCTCCGCTCGGAGGGTGCGCTTCGCCACCCTGTAACCCTCGTATAGCTCCGCCTCTATAACATCCGCATCCGGCGGGCGGTTGCGGCGCTTGCAGTACCTGGCGTACCGGCGCCGCGCGTGATTGCATGCATTGCGCAATGCCGCAATCTCCGGCGACCAGCAGTACACCTGGCGCTTGGCACGTCCTGGACGGACTCGGGGCATTGCCGCGTCGCAAATTTGCGACATGCCCTCCCGGAACCACTCTGCCTCGACGTCGATGTCGACAGGCCTGTCCGGTGCTTGCACCCAGGCCTGTACCGTCGCGGCTTCCAGGAGGAACTCCCGGTCCATCTGCCTCAGCGACCACCGCGGACCACAAGGGCTCTGCCGGACCGGCGCGGTCGAGGTTTGGGCGGAGACGTCAAACCGGATGTACCGGTGGTCTGAGAACGTCTCCACCCCCTCCATAACGCGCCAGTCAACGACACGTGGCGCCAGATTGGGGCTGGCGAACGATAGGTCTACCACTGATTCGCCCCGCATCCGCACACACGTGGAGACAGAGCCCCGGTTTAGAACGACCAGGCCGGACTCCTCAGCCCAGGCCTCTACCGACCGACCCCGCCCGTTCGTGTAGCGGGAACCCCAAGCCTCGTTCCAGGCATTGAAGTCCCCGCAAACGACCACGGGGAGGTCCCTAAACCCAACGACGACGTTTTTCAGCTCCATCAGGGAGATTTCGAGATCGCCGAGAGATCTGTTCGGGGACAGGTAGACGCCTACCACTGCAATGTCCCCGAACCGTGCTGCCACGCAACCCCGGCCCCTCGTGACGCGCTCGAGGGGCGGGGTACCGGCGGCGGTCGACGAGATTAAAGTCACCGAGCCGTCCAGGTCCTGAACCCAGTCTCCACTGGGCAGGACGTAATACGGCTCAGAGACTACGGCGATGTTGATCGACCACTGCGCCATGCTCTGGAGCAACAGATCCTGAGCAGGGGCGCAGTGGTTGATGTTCGCCTGGAGGAGACGTAATGGTGCCGTTATTGACAGTCCATTACAGTCTCCTCCGGAGCCCTCCTTGGGGGCACTGCCGCGGCGGTTGAGGCGGCCACAGAGGTGGCTGCGACGGTGAGGACATTCCCGGGGATGGGCCGGACCCTGGCCTTGACCTTGGTGGGGGGGTCGCAGGATCTGCTCCCAGCCTGATGGTCAGCCGACTTGCCGGCCGCCGCACAAGCGTAGCAATGCGGCTTTTCGCGGCATTCGACGGCCCTGTGCCCAGGCTGACCGCACTGGAAGCAGCGGTCACTGCGGTCCACCTCCGCGGCGCAACATGCCCCGGCGTGGTGTCCCACGCGGCAGCGGTAGCACCGCAGAGGTCTGGGCTCCAGCAGTTTTACCTGCGCGGAGACCCAGCCCACCAAAAGCCTTCGGCCCTCCCCCGTTATAGTTTTGGCCGCCGTCACGGGGCAGCTTACCGTAACGGCTTGCATGCCCGTGCCGTCAGTGCGGATGGTGCCTGCCCGGACCTGGTCGGTCGTGCACCCTCCCGCCCTGACGATGGCGGCCACTACTTCGTCCACCCCGACGGAGTCGTCCAAGCCCATGATGCGCATGTCTATGCACTTCGTGGGCCTGGACACTCGAGCCTCCTCCACGTCCAGGGACTCCCTGAGCCTCTTGGCCAGGGCGTCTGCCGCTGGGCCACTGGACGCGCCAGGGACCTCCAGCATTTGGGCACCGGTAACGGTGCGCCTCATGCGGAAGCCCTTGGTGGCTCCGAGCTCCTCGAGGTGGGGCAACACCGCCCGCCTCGCCTTGTCCATGACGGACTTATAGGTCACGCCCCTCTTTTCCGCTTCAGGCTGTAGTGTGATCACTACAGCCTCGGATTTAGGGGCGCGAAGCCTGGCCGCCATGGCGCGCTTCCTGCGCTCTCGCCGCCTCAAGTTCTTCTTGGCCGCCCTAGCCGCCCTGCCCGCCTTCTTCTTGGCGCCGACAACCGTCCAGTCGGCGCCAGCCGAAGGTTCTTCGGGCGCAGGCGGCAGGCGCGGCCTGTTCGCCGCCACTACAGGAGGTCCTGCTTGTTTAGCGGCATGAGCCGCCCTTCCCTTCGTGGAAGGAAGAGGAGCAGCAGGAGCAGGAGCAGCCACTCCCCGCCGCCGCTGCTGCTTGGTTGCCGGAGCTGACCTCACAGGCCCTGACGCCGCGGCCACCCGCTCAGCTTGCCCCGACGGGCCCACCTTGGGCGCAGCAGCCGCGGCGGCGTAGGATGCCGTCTTGCGCTGGCCGGAGGCCGCGAGCGGGGGACGCAGCACGATCCCCTCCAGCACGGACAGCTGCTGCTGCATCCGTAGCTGAACCTGCTCCAGCTGCTCCTGTTGCTGCTGCCTGAAGGCAGCCAGCTCCTGCCGCACCACCATCAGCAGCTGGTTCTCCGGCTCGGGTTGGGGCTGGGGCCGCTCCTGCGTTTGACCCGGTGTGCCACTTTCTTTGGGCGCCTCCTCAACCCGTGGGTCGGGTTTTGGGGCACCGGTGAGCTCGGCCCGGAGCTTCTTGAAGCTGAGCTCGAAGGTGGCATCTATGGCCTCCAAAATTGAGGTCGCGAACTTCGCGATGCCCCTCTTTTTGGAGCCCTTCTCCCGTTTCCGGGTCATCGCCGTCAGGGCCTCCACAACCAACTCGCCGAGGCGCTTGCGCGACTCCTCGACGGAATCCGCTCCGACGTCTGGCTCACTGGCAGACGGCCGCGAGGCGCTCGCCACAGCGCTGTTTACTCCAGGGTGGCGCCTATCGGCTCGCTGAGCGGACTCCTGGGCAGTGAGCCCCCTCCCCTTTCCTAAGGCTCGGCCCCCACTGCGGCTGCTGGTGGGGATTTTTGGGGCCGAGCCCTTTCCTTCGTCGGAGGACGACCCATCCCCAATTTGGAGCGCTTCCGGAAGGTCCTCACGTTCCCTCCGGAGTCTCTCACAGTCTCCTCCATCTCCTCCGAGCCTGAGCTCCTTTCGGATGCAGCGTCGGACTCCGACCGCGCATCTCTCTCCACGGGTTTTTAAAAAAATTTATTTAGTGATTCCATTGCTGTTCCCACGAGTAATAAACTTTAATACTGGCTCAAATACTGTGGTTCGCACTAGAGACTAATTAAGCTACCCATTAGTCAAGCTAACAACCTCCCTCACGGTGCGCCGCCGCTTGGAGGTTTGGGGTAATTTTTTATAGAGGTTGTCTTCCTCGCGGCCCGGGCGGTTAAGCCAAGACCCTCGACCCCCATCGAAAGTCAGAAACATGACCTTGGACAATCTTTGGGGCTACGAGAACAACGGTGGCAGAAGGAGGAGCAAGTCTTCCCCCTGCCTGCCCGGCGGCAGGGTAAGTGCACACCGGACCCGCTCTTACTTCGCCACTGTGCCCTCTGCTAAAGCAGAGGGCCACGCGTTGAAGCGGACTCCGGACAGGACATTCGCAGACGACCATCGAAACCCCCTAGGCAGGAATACCTAAGGGAAGTAGTTGGCTGCCTCCCAGGATGCACCGGCCCGCAGACTGGTCTTCGCTCCGGACGTATCCGCAAGAGAACTACAGCCTGCGGGCACTCGAGGAGGTTTCCTGTCATGGCATCCCAAAAAAAAAAAAAAAAATGTACAGACTTGGAAGGGTTAGTATCTTAAACTTTTTGAAAAAGGGTTTGCAAGATTCCCATGGACGTATTCCCGCTATGGCCCGGATGCATTTCTTTTGTGTGATGAAAACTCGCTGACTTTCTGTGGAGTGACCCCAGGCAATAAGACCATATCTCAACACAGAATCAACATATCCATAGTATGCAGACAGTACAGTTTTTAAAGCAGATGTTTTTGAGAGTTCATATAAAACGTACACAAATTTATTTATTTTGTTGCATACTTTATAGACGTGGGCCTTCCAGTTGCAATGTTTGTCGATCGTGATGCCGAGAAAGGTTGTTTCGTTTACTTCTTTTAATTTAAGTCCTCTATAATTTATGTCCAGAGACTTATTTTCTCGTCCGTATGTACTGAATTGAATAAAATTTGTTTTTGTCAGGTTCACACGTAGATTATTTTCGTCAAGCCATGTTACTATTGATTCAATTGTATTTATGTCAGTTGTATATTGATTAATGTCAGTATTATTCGATGTCATTATTAACGAAATGTCGTCCGCAAACAGAAAACAGGGGTGATTAGTAGCTTCAGGAAGATCATTTATATAAAGTAAGAACAGTAAAGAGCTCAGTACACCTCCTTGGGGCACACCAGATCCGTTATGTAAATAAAGTGATCTGTGTGATTTGAGCTCTAGTTTACTGTTCACTTTTTCGATTTCTACACATTGCATTCTGTTACTTAAATAACTTTCTATCCATTGAAGTGCTGGGCCCCGTATCCCATACTTCTCAATTTTGTCTAATAGCAATTTGTGAGATACAAAGTCGAAAGCCTTAGACATGTCGAAAAATATGCCTGTTGATTTATGTCGTTTATCTAAATTAGTAATAATTGTGTGAATTAGGTTGAAATATGCTTGTGTAGTGGACTTACCTTTTTGAAAACCGTATTGTTCCTCCCTTATGATCTTATGCTTATCGATAAATTGGGTCAGACGCTTATGCATGGCAGTTTCAAAATTTTTTGATATTATTGGTATGAGAGTAATTGGTCTGTAATTATCTAGATCCTCTTTGTTACCTTTTTTGTGGAGAGGTTTTACCACCGATTGTTTCAGCAGGCTAGGAAAACATCCAGATTCAAAAGACAGATTTACTAAAAATGTTAAGACTGGTGTTAATTCACCAGAACAACATTTCAGAATATTTGTGGCTAATTCGTCGTATCCTACTGAGCTTGTGTTGTTCAGTGATAATATAATTTTGTGTATCTCTTCATGTCCACAAGGTTTTAAGAAAATACTATCACTAACAGTTTGTTGAAATCTAACACGAGTATATTTATGCGTTTCGCTTGTCAAATTAATCCAATAGTCGTTGAAAGTTTCAGCAATTTCGTCCGGGCTGTTAGTTATGGTACCTTTGTTTCTCACGTTTTCTATGAAATGCTTGCTCTTAGTACCGACGGACTGATTTCTTATCAATTGCCATGCTGCCTTACATTTATTTTTAGAGTTAGAGATAAATTGATGATTACTCGTTTTAATAGACCTATGTATACAACGGCGTAGTAGTTTAGAGTAGTTTTTGAAATTAATTTTGTTTTCAGTAGATTTGTTAGCATAGTATTTGTTTCGCAATAATCTTTTGGTTTTACAACTTGCTCTGATACCTTTAGTTATCCATTTAAGAGATCGATCCTTGTTTGTAATCTTTATTCTCTTGATAGGGAAACATAATTTATAAAATAGGTATATCAGTTCGAAGAACTTTTCATAAGCTATGTCAAGATTGGATTCTTTAAATACCTCGGAAAACGATAGTTTGGACATGCATTCTTTTAAATGAAATATGACCCTCATCTTATCAAAGACAAGCGAAGGAAGGGTAGTGTATGTCCTACAGGTTTTTTCCGCATCGTTCTATCTCGGAGATTCTACTGTTTTCTTGGAGCATATTTGTATAATAAAATTAATAAAACGCTTACTATATACCCTCTGCGGAGATCGGTTTGTAAACTTACTGTTTGTAAATGCTTGAAAACTCTAGATTATCAGGCAACTGAAAATCTTTTGATTCCATTACGGTAAAATTTTCACTTACATGCACACATTCATACTCATAACATAATCTCTTAACACACAAATACCGTTCATACGTATGTCCTGTTAGAATTATAATTAATTTTGTTTTAATTTTTAATATATAGTATTTAATATTTAAAATTCATCACATATATGTTGTTCGCTAATTTAATGTCTACCTCTAAGTCTTGGGGGCCTGGTGACCCGTAACACAGGTATTCTATGCCTATTTCGGGCACCAGTCTCTCACAAATGTCTGCATGTATTGTATTAGATTAAGTATTTATTCATTGAACATTTGTGATGAGAAATAAATAAATATATTATATTATTATTATTGCATCACTGCTTTCTATCAGGTGGGATCGCAGTCAAGCACTAGTTTATATCAATTAAAAAAAAAGTTTCGAGGCTATTTTTTTTTTTTTTTTTTGGCTATTTCATGAAAAAGTCATTCAGTAAGGTAAGACTAACTGAGAGAGTGGTATTGGTGATTTTAATGATTATAATTCCGTAAATAAGTATGTATTGTATTTTATGAAACATACAAATTGACACTGACTTACAAAATACAAAAAAAAAAAACTAAGAAAATTTGATGTTCGCGGGCGGGCTTTGAGGAATAGCCTGGAATAGGAGGGTACGTGACAATTTTTTTTTATTGTTTGTATCATAAAATAACTTTATCCAAAATCTCAAATAAATAGTAAATAATAGTAATAAATAATATATAAATAATAATTAGTGTTTCATATTTGATACAACACAAATATAAACCACTACAAATACATCTTTGTCTAAATATTGTACAAACTTAAGCACCAGAAAATACCCTATTACTGCGTCTCAGCCCCATTACTAATGACATTCGCACCCACGCAAAGTACGACTAGCTAGCATTAAGTCGATGTCGATGTGTGCACTAGCTGCCTTTGAATGCATTAAATATTTGTAAATTCAACTTGCAAACTAATTAAAAAACATGTCATTTTTACAATTTTTGTGGTATCTGTTAATTTTTCTTCGTACTTTTAAAACATAGATATCATCAGATAATTTGAAACTTAAAATACCAATGCATTCAAGTACCTTCCTGGATAAGGCATTCACTGTCCAGGCCGCTCGTCTATGGAATGCATTGCCTGTGACAATAAAACGTGCGCAAACACTACCTGTGTTCAAAAAGCTTGTGAAGGAGCATTACTTGACACTGTGACATTGCTTTCGATGTATCACTTATTCTCTTGCCTGTATATTTTTTGTATGTATGTATATATGTATCTATTTTAGTATTAATAATTTATAATTTTAGTTTGTATTTATATTTGCACCAAGTGCAACCCCAGTTTGTGTCCTGGCAATTTCTGTCCATATTAGGTTGTCTGGAAGAAATCGCCGAGTGCGATAAGGCCGCCGATTGTATGTTTTTCTTTTTTCTATGGTTTCCCTTTATAATAATTGTAATCTTGTTGTACAATAAAGTGTAAATAAATAAATAAATATCAATCTATGTCTTAAATCTGCAACGAACCTAACCATCCGATAAAGGAACTAATTTTTTAATAAAGCTAATTATCCCCAAGCTTATAAAACGTCCTTCACATGATCCAGTTTCCAACACGTGTTGTTAATGAGTAATTATGGATTGTCATGATTAAATAACGCACGTAAGCCGATAATCTATTCCAGATAAACTAAATTGTTGCATGATTTGTAGATGTCAGAGTAGATTACAGGTTAGCTTGAATTGGCTCGCAGTCACAACCAGATAGTCAGACACAATTGCAAAATAATTGACGAAATATGGATGCACTATAGAATCGCCCTAGTCTACTCCCGATTATAGAATTCTTTGATAAGATTCAGTAGCGAAAAAGTTACCCGTAGAAAATATTTTTTTTAGTTTCTCAATTTTTTCTGAGTGATTATTTAGAATTTTATTATATTTCCATTCTGTACACTTTACTTTGATTTTGTTAATTTGATGGAGCACTGCAAAACAAGTGACGCAGCGTTGGAAGACTTCCCACAAGGTAGACTGGTGACTTGGTGACGGTTGTGGGAATCCGATGGATACGAGACATACATGACCAGGTGAACGACACTTGGGAGAGGCTTACGTCCAGCATTGGAAGTTGGTGACACTTAGGGGAAGCTTATGTCCAGATGCAGTGAAAATCTTCGGCGCAAAATTACGATGATGATGACCCATTATTGGATACAGAGTTTAAACTAAAGTGCAAATATTGTCCTTGAACATAACCAGAAAAAATGTTTTATATTTCTAAGTTAATGTTGGTAATATTCGCTACAAACCCTTGTCTCTCATCTAAGCACAAATCCTTGATAAGATTACGATTTAATTACAATAGAAATGTCCTAATTGAAACAACAGATAGCAGCTCACCATATCTGTTGGTAATACATCATGCCTGCAATTAGTTCTAATCTGAATCAGTTATGGATGACCGACCGTAATGTATGAACACATTTGTTATTTTGTATAGACATTTGCATTATGTAAGGATTTAGTACTGGCTTAGATTAAGCTGCTGAATTTAGCTTTGAGACAGTTAAGAACAGGTAATTTAGTCGATTAGCAAGCCAATAAGGCTACTCATGCGCGAAGTCATATTATATGGTGTACGTGGTGAAGTATGCCCTAGAATAGTGAAAAGTGACATTAGTAGAGAAAGTTACGAAAAAATAGTGTATGGAGATTATAGAACACATTTTTTTAAACCTGATGGTAAGTAGTGATCCAATCTTTGATGGTGGAGCGCACTAGTTTATTAAGAATCTATTCACCTTGAAGACATTTTCATTATAATAGGACAGGAAGACCATCGCAGGCAAATTCAGACATTCCAGTAGAGCAAGCTGTAAAGACATAAGCTGTTACGCAATTGCAAGTGTCACCATCATGTATACGTAAGCAGTCAGGACCAACAGTAGTAAGTGGTTGGATCTGAACTAATATTAACTTGAGCGGAGTATATTTATGGTATTTCTAGAGAATGGACGTGGTTTTAGTATACGGTAAAAATCATCATTGTAAACTTGTTCATTGTTACTATGGCATAGCGCCACACATTTGTTCTTCAGTGACGCTTTCATTCATTGGCTTTTCATATGATATGTATTCTCCTCTCACCATTTATGCATCTATACTTGTATTAATGTTTTTTTCTATGTAACCTACAAAAATTCCTGAAATAAATTCTTTATATGCTTTTAAAGATGGTGTGTTGAAGATCTTGTTGTAGTCAGGAAACCAAAAATACTTCGACTCAAAATCAATAATTTATTACTATTAATTTTTATTCCATGACTGTATAAAGGTCATCAGGCCGATATCTATAAACTTCCGCAGTATTTTAAGTAAAACAAATACAAACGTGATACTATGTTATAGAAACCTACAAATACATCTGTTCATTCATCTTCTTTCCCTGCAAAATCGACTCATCTCAAGGAAAATAAAACTCGTATCCATAAGTAATTCATGCAAATTTAATTCGCAAGCGAGTGTATAAAATAAATCGGTGATTACACGTGCATCAAAAATTTATATTAAATATCCATTACACTAGGATCCATTACAAAAACATTAAGTTTCAAAATATGGTAATATGAATCATATTTATTTAACACAACGTGCATTGTATAAGCTGGTGCATGATGATGATTTTAAAAATTCTGATTTTAATTTTTATATGGCGTGCTACTACTTCTTTGGAATTACCTATGGCGAAAAATGCGGATAACTACGTAAGTAATTTAGACAACTACCGTCTTATTGCAAAAAAAATGCTTTAGTACTGGTTTGATTCAAGTCTAAAAGATTTTGTTTGTAACCGTCTTATTAAAGAAAACGTTATTGATATAAGTTTATGAAATAAAGTTTATCACTAGTTTCTATAAAACTATCTACAATAGTAAAGTTAGACCGCCGAAACCCCTAGTTTTTTAACTACTAGAACAACTTTTACACTAATATATTTCTGGTCAGCTTTAATTATTCATTATTGTGTGTTATTCTATATAAAAATCGTTAAAAATGGATATAGATATGATTGATTTGATCGATTTCGATTAGGGCTTTCAATACTGGTATTCCTGGATCCCGTAATACCGTGATCCCGGATATATTTTGTTATGTTTTTAATCACGGTATTGAGGAGTCAATACCGTGATCACGGTATTACAAAAATTAGTATATTTTATTGCGATTTGTGGTAATAAGTAGTAGGAAATTGTATTGTGTTATAATTTACGATGTGATGATTACTTTTACACTTATTTTTGCAAGCGCAAGTACCAATTCTCATATTTGGCTCTCCTTTTCGCGCTGAGTACTCTTTGATAAGTGACTGGAGATGTCCCATGGTGTCCTCTCTTTTCACATTACACAGGTCTTCACCGGGTATGGCGAGTTTGGGAGGTTCTGGTTTCGGATTAAGGCAGAGAAACGCCCAGGTGTCAGGCATCACCCGGAGAACACGGTGGAGCATACGGTGTAGGTGTGCACCGTTTGGCTGCAGCACCACCGCATCTTCTTGAAGGGAATCAGCAGCGGCGATTTATCGTGCTGGGCCCTGAGTTAGACCATGGTCTGGAGCGAGAGGGAATAATGCTAGTGAAGTAGATGGCAGCAAGCGTAAAAGTACATCTTTATTCCCCAGCCGCCGCGACAAGAGGTACCCTGGGAGTAGTAAGACAAATTGTTATTAAGCCGATCCCCAAAATTATGTCGTGTGCAAAGCAAAATAATGTTTAAGTCTGGTAGTCAGTTTTTCTGGTTTTGCTTTTTCTTAACATCTATTTCCGGAATTTATTTTACAATTGTTAGTTTTCGTTTTTTTGCAGTCGAATTTTGCATTTTATGTAAAAAGCTTTTAATTTTACACTTTTAGTTAATGTACCCCAAAGCTAAAATAATTTATGTTAGCTGGTAATTTACCTATGGAATTGACAAACAACCAATAGTTACTTGAATTACTTAAAGAATTGTTACGATTTTATAACTTAAACCGGGACAAAAAGAATGATTAAAATTGGTCCTTAAAAAAAAATTGAACATAATCAATGAATTGAGGAGTGAACTTTACACATCTTAGGTACCCCTTCAGAACGTACAGGGGCCCAAGTCTGCTATTTTTATACATTCATCATTCCAACAAGATTCCATTGTCATTTTGCTAAAAGCAGCTAAAAGTTCGTAATCTGCAAAATTCCTAATGACCGTTTCGGTGTTTTGTTTTATTATGTATCGGTGTTTAGTTTTTGTTATCTTTTCGTTATGATATAAGTCAGAAATTCATTTGTCATTATGTAGGTAAGTACGAGATTACCATTCTATGCCATTTCTTTCAATGGAGTGTCAGTGGTTGGTCATTAGAAAGTTATAAGGACGCCATTACATTAGTAGATTACAAACCTACATAATATATTACACTTTAGGGGTAAAACTATTCCAAACGAAAAAAAATACGACTGGATAACTTCCTTTTTTTTTGGAAATAGGTTATTTTCAGAAAGTAAACGTATTAAAGACGGATTTGAAAATAAAAACACGTATTTTATAAATGTCGTAAGTGAACTTGTGTTCAATACCGTGATCACGGTATTGATACCGGTATTTATACTAATACCGGTATTGAAAAAAATCCGGTATTCGAAAGCCCTAATTTCGATGATATGAATATGTTCAAAATATTTCCGACGATCTTACAATGACATTGCTATCATGGGGATTCGGATGAATTGAGTGACGAAGATTTTACATAAAAGTATAGGTTCAAGTATCGCTTTGAAGAAAAACAGTGGTTCTTTTACAAAACGATTTTAATCAATCATTAACAATCAATTTTAATTAAATGTTTTATGCTCTTTATAAGGAATTTCATTTACCAATGCATCACTATCGTAGTCAATAACATTTTTAACATTTTTATCCATCTTGTAGATCTTTTTGCTATCTGCTTTACTGAAAAGAGTAGGATGCTTTCTTTTTTTTAGTTTTGGTGTCTTATTTTGTCTATCGCTGTATTAGTTTCTTGCGCTATTTTAATTTTTTTATTTTTTTTATTTTACATAATTTTACTTCATTATGAACTGTTGGTTTTTCTTCTTCATTTTATTAAAATTTTCATTTTTTTTTTTAATTTTTTTTATCCATAATCTTACAGGATACTTTCGTTTGTTTCAGGGTCCATACACCACCAAATGGTACAATTACAAGCTGTGCCCAGGTCCACGCACTAAAAACGTTACTATAATAACATCTTCGCTTGTAGTTGGTCAGTATGGAGCCGTTGTCACTTATAATGTCACATTTCCCGAGCCAGCTAAAATGGAAGTGGTATGAATGATCCATTCATTGACACATTATTCGCAACGGTGATTGCTGAGTAAAAGCCTCCAAACAATGCTTATTTGCAGCGAGACCTCTGCCCAGGTC
This sequence comes from Leucania comma, assembly GCA_958295575.1. Lineage (NCBI taxonomy): Eukaryota > Metazoa > Arthropoda > Insecta > Lepidoptera > Noctuidae > Leucania > Leucania comma. Next base: position 5,854,538 of record OY282475.1, read on the forward strand.
GGGGTATCCAAACGACATGGACGTGTATCATGAGGGTTCATTTGATGTGTTTGGAAGTTCTTAGCGGGACTTAGGGAAGGCTTTTACCCAGCACTAGGACTGCTAAGGAAGAATAAAAAAGAATCGAAATCTTAATTCTCCCACTCTAGCAATTTTGTTTTAGAAAACAGCCCCCCTAGCCAATTACAATCGTTTCGTTTTGTGTGAACGCTTGGAGTCGACCAACTCCCAGACGGGGCGTGGCCAACTCCCAGCGTTCACACAATACGAAACGATTGTAACTTGGCTAGGGAGCAAGCCTTCTTTGTAATACGAAGACAAATAATGTGAATTTTATAGATATTACAAAATCAGTGGCTTGGTAAGTTACAGAAAGCGGATTGTATTGGAATTAGCTAATTGGTCATTAGTGTAAATTTTAAAAGAGCTAGGACACACACTTAACTGTGGTAGTCGTCCATTTCAGTGGTGCTATTCTTTAGAAAACGCAGCGCTGCCTCAACGACGAACACCCAAATAGGATACATTGGACTGTCAACCTAATTTACCAATACATTGGGTTGTTAATGAATTCGATGGAATATTGACACTCGTACTTCGGCATGGGGCGATTAAATTAAGGTTGTATTACTAACACCAACCCGCATTGGGTCCGCCTGGTTGATTACGGCTCATTCTCTCTCCTAGAGAAGAGGCCTGAGTCCTAACTGTGGGAACATTATAAGGCTGATGCTATTACTAACACTAGTAATAAATTATTATAGTACTGATAAATTGGATAGTTAACTTAGATAAACGTTTATTAGACGTTTTTGTGCATTGTGAATGTGACCGCACCGCTAACACGCCCGCTCGAAATTACAAGAAAATTGGCTATTTCGTGTTCCAATCATTCAGAGACTCAACAATAGTACAGTGTAGTGCAATACAGAAACTGGCAGTGCTTGAAAGTACGAAGTTCGGGATTCGCCGGCCGGCGCCATGTGGAACTTTCGAGGTTAAAGGTCAGTCCTTCTAATACATTTATCCCATTAATAAACGCTAGACGCAGTACCTGCATATTGTTAACAAACCTTAGATCGCTTTTTTAAATCTACAGTCCACAAAGCAAATTCGCGCAACCATTACTTTTTGGAATCTACCCCAATCTGTAGCAAGTATCTTTTGCCCTTAGTCATCTCGTTCCAAAAAAAATATTATCGGCTCTCAATACTCTTCCTTCTCCGTTAAAATCAAGCGTGGTGTAGTATAAATCTACTAAAAAGTTGTTTGTGAACCTCCACAAAGTGTAGTTCAAGCAATAATAAAAAGTGCAAAAACATTTTAAAAAGTGCCGTATCATAGTGTCAACTCGGGAGTGCACGGTATTCGCGCGGTTGTGTGAACGTAGTAAGGGTGATAGTCCTGCTCGCGCGCAATATTCGTCGCGCTGTCAGTGCTGCCAACATTACGGCGTTGAAATAAGCGCTGCGTTCCAGGGACAAATATAGTGCGACCAGTATATTGGTTTATTTGTGGTCAACGTGACTGGTGGCGCCACCCCAACCAAACATTATTTAGATATCGAATTAAAATGGCAGTACAGCGTTCTCCTCCTAAGCTGGCAAGTCAATTAAATCCTCAATATCCTCCAGTCCGCTATAATTCTGACTCAGCTCTTGATATTTCTAATAAAGCAGATCCTGAGGAAAGCTTTTATACAAACATAACCAAGCGGTTTAAACGCACGTATGGAGATCACATAGAACAGCTTCAACAGCCTGAATCTCCCGATTTCGATTTTAAATCTCTGTTTGTCGAGTTCCAAGCCCAACAAGACCACAAATTTGATGTTCTGAGCGGTACCCTGAATACTATTGTTCCGCAAAACCAGGAGATTAAAAACTCAATTGCAACGCTCACGTCCCAACATCAAGAGCTTCTTACAAAAATTGATAGCCTGGAGCGGGAAAACTGCGATTACAAAAACCGAGTTACTATTCTAGAAAATCGGATTGACCTCCTCGAAAAAAATTCACGATGTACAACATTAGAGATTCGTAACATACCTAAGCCGGAGATCGAAAGCAAAAAATCACTCTCCAATATAGTTTTGAACCTGGGTTCGGCTCTGGGACTCGAGACGCCGATCGAGGGTTCGGAGATTAGAGATATTTACCGCTCTAAGTCCGAAGCAGTGGTGGTTGAATTTACTACAACAATGCGGAAGGAGTCTATTATTTCAAAATACATCTCTTTCAATAAATCTAGACGCCAACTTAAGGAACCCTGTCTAAACTCGAAGCACTTCAACGTTCCTGGCGAATTACGGACAGTATTTATATCTGAGTACTTGACAAGCAAAGCAAGAAAACTGTTCTATATTGCTCGCCAAAATGTTAAAGATAAAAGGCTTTCTTCAGCCTGGACATCTTATGGGAGGGTCTATGTCAAGAGGGAAGAAGCGTCGCCTCCAGTGCGTATTGATGATGAGCCCGAGTTAAACAAACTCATTTTATGACTGATTACTGTTGCTATTGTTATTTTTTACCTTCTATTGTTATTACTTGTCTTAAGCATAGTCCCAACTGGGATTATATCATTTGTTTTATATATTTATACTTGCATTTTATATTGTGTTAAATCTTATTGCAGTCTCTTACAAAGTTCACAACCTCACACTACTCTTAATTTACTTTCTCCCAAAACACACAAAAGTTACTCAACACACAACGTGAACCAATCGTTGGATATTCGAGCCATAATTATCACTAGTAACAGTCGGTTTAAGCATCTTGTTCAGCTAATCATTTCACATTATAACATTACCATGCCAATTGCCGCGGATATACTAGATCTGAGTGTTAAATTAAATCTTATCCTTCTACACAGGTCACGAAGTAAACGTGACCTGTATTTAGCAAAAACCTTATATCTACATGTTGCAAGGCATTGAAGCTATTCACTCGGATCTGGATTCCTTGTCGGTGGCCGGTGTTGTTAGGTGTGATATAGAAAATATAAAAACTCATGTAAGTAATAATCGCCATCTTAACGTTCTCTGTCAGAATATACGTAGTATTTCATGCAATATGTCAAACTTTAACACTCTTCTTCATAGGTCCAATGTAACATGGGACGTATTGGTTCTTTCTGAATGCTGGCTACGCTCTGCTAGGAATATACCCATCCTTGATAATTACAACTATGCCTCAACCACATTGCATAGGACACAGAATGAAGGAGTCGTCATTTTTTACAAAAAACAACTCAAGGTTTCATTTGAAGAACCACAAATTGGTGACGCAAATTGTCTGTTACTCAAATTAAATTCAGATACCTGTATCCTTGGGATCTACCGTCCTCCAGGTCAATACAACACTGGCAATTTTATTAATTCAATTGATGGACTTCTCACTTCCTTAAGTAGCTACAAAAATATAATACTTTGTGGTGACATAAACATAGATATAGTTACGAATAGCCAAGATAAACGCTCTCATGAATACCTTAATGTTTTGGCTAGTCACTGCATGCTGCCAGGTCATATTCACCCAACTCATGGCAAAACGTGTCTGGATCACATCATGGTAAAGACCAGATTGAAGGCTACTTGCTTTGTGATCGAATCATCGATCACGGATCACGAAAGTGTGGCAATTAGCCTTGAGTTTTCACATAAGTCTCAACTAGAAAACCCAAACAAAATTACTCACCGTATTGATTATGATAGCCTAGACGTTGCTCTGGGTAAAATAGACTTTCAATCAATTTTGGATTGTGGTGATGTAAATAATGCAACGGACTTGCTAGTTAGCTGTCTTTCAAAGTCTATAAAAGATAACTCCAAAATAATAAAAATTCCCAGAAGGAAGCTAACCGGTAAGCCTTGGATCACGAAGGGGCTTTTGAAATGTATGCGTAACAGGGACAACCTTTACAAAAAGCTGAAAAGGGACACAAATAATGAAATTCTTCAAACAACTTACAAGCGCTACAGAAACTTCTGCTCTTCACTTCTCAAGAAAGCTAAAAGGAATTATGAAAAGAAAGAGATAGAGAATGCAAGTGGCAATAAGAAGAAATTATGGGATGTAATAAAACAGATTAGCGGCTCCTGTAGGGCAGCAGACCATTCCTCCTGTCTCATTAATAGTGAGAATCCGGAAAAGAGTATTAATGAGGTCAATAGTTTCTTTGCAAACGTTGGACGCAAACTAGCCGAGAAAATCCCTGCTCACTCTTTAGCTCAGAGAAATATTCCTGTTAACATCACGGACAGCACTCCTCCTCATTCTTTGGTTATGCTTCCTACGGATGAATCTGAAGTCCTTCAACTCATTGACGGATTAAGGGATAATTGCGCTGTTGGTATTGACCAGATTTCGAGCCAGTTGCTAAAAAAATATGCTCAAGTCCTCTGCCCCGCTATCACTCACATCTGTAACCTCGCCATATCTACGGGGATATTCCCACAGGCGTTCAAATCTGCAGTTATAAAACCCATTCATAAAGGTGGTGACGGGGACTGTGTCAATAACTTTAGACCCATATCTATCCTTCCAATGCTCTCAAAAGTACTAGAGCGCCTAATGAATAACCGGTTGATCGGATTCCTCGAGGGGAACAACCTTCTTTCATCTTTCCAGTTTGGGTTCCGGCGAGGCAAATCTACCAATGATGCGGTACACGAATTAGTGAGCTCAGTCATATCAAATTTGGATAGGAAAAGAAAATGTCTCACGGTGTTCCTAGACTTGGCAAAGGCATTTGACACGGTTTCTGTCCCACACTTATTGGGTAAACTGGAGAAAATGGGTGTACGAGGTCTTCCCCTGAAATTATTCCAGGACTACCTGGCTAACCGGAGACAGCAAGTAAAAATTGATGATAGGGTGAGTAACGAACTCCCAGTGACTTTCGGTGTACCTCAGGGTAGCATACTTGGCCCGACCCTTTTCCTGATCTACATCAACGACCTCTGCCAACTCGGCCTTAATAATGGTAAGATTTTTACATTTGCTGATGATACGGCTCTCTTTTTTAGTGGTGATACCTGGGATCACGTCTTTGATGTGGCTCAACAAGGACTAAATAGGGTTACTGAGTGGTTAATCAACAATGTACTGTCACTCAATGTCACAAAAACCAAATATATAGCATTCTCGCTTCGGTCAAACACGTTACCCCCACGATCCTTTTCTTTAACGGCCCACACGTGCTGGTTAACTAACCTACCATGCGCCTGTCCTTCTCTTCAAAGAACAGACCAAATTAAATATTTAGGAGTTATACTGGACCAGCTTCTTAGCTTCAAACCACATATCAGCGCGTTAGTGGCGAGATTGCGCAAACTCATTTATGTATTTAGGAGTCTTAAATATGTGGCTAGTCAGGGTACTATCAAGATAGTCTACTTTGCCTTGTGCCAGTCGCTTATAGACTACTGCATCATCTCCTGGGGAGGTGCTGCTAAAACGCACTTGATAGAAGTGGAAAGAGCCCAACGTGCAATCCTTAAGGTTGCTGCGGGCCTTCCCTTCCGTTTTCCTACAGTCGACCTGTACAAGAAGTGGGATGTCCTGACTATACGACAAGCCTTCGTTCTGCACACAGTCCTCAAAAAACACTCACAGCTGGTCTACGATGCGGATTTATTAAGAGATAAAAGAAGAAAGGGTACTGTGTGCAGAACTGATTGTTTTCGTTCACGTCTGGCCCGACATTTTTTCCCTTATTTAGGGAACCATCTCTACAATGCTATAAACAACAGCCTAAGTATATATCCAGTAGATAAATCGAGTTGTAAGCAAAAAGTTACTGCGTATTTGAGAACCCTAAATTATGAAGAGACAGAGAAACTGCTCCACACACATAAATAAATCTTATTTGTTACTTATTCTTATTCATAGTATGCTTTCATAATACCAACCTCCAACGTTCACAAGACACTTTTCACATTCACATTTCCTATACATCACATTCACCACCATCCACCATACACATTCATATTGCCCACATATCACATTCACCACTGTCCACATGCACAATTCCCACATATCACATTCACCACCATCCACATTCACATTTACTACATATCACATTCACCACCATCCACATTCACATTTTCCACACATCACATTCACTACCATCCACTTTCTAATTTACCACATATCAAATTACTTGCACATTTCCCGTACTTCACATTCACCACACCACCATCCATATTCACTTTTCCCACATATCACATTCACCACCATACACATTCACATTTCCCACACATCACATTCACCACCATCCACATTCACATTTTTCACATATCACGTTCACTACCATCCACACGAACATTTCGCCTCCATCACCAACACATTCATCTCGCTCCATCCCACATACATTGACTGCTTCGTTTATGTTTTCATTGTCATTTTTTTTTTTTTTTTTTTTTTTGTTTGTTTTCTGTTGCTACTTTTTATCAGCTTTTTTTTTTTTTTTTTTTTTTTCTTTATTATTGTTTAATTTTTATCTTTTTTTTTTAACTGCAATTATATTTCTTTTTGCGGTTGTTTGGCGGATTCATATTAACTGCCATCAAATTTGTGTGAGGCCGTAAAGTGGGTTCTGGTGACCTGTAGCACAGGTTTCTTCGAAACCTACAACAGGCACCAGCTCTCACAATGCTAACTCATAAAACTATTTAGTCTCAAACTGTGTATTCCAACAAAACCATTGTGAGAGAAAATAAATGATATTATTATTATTATTATTATTTTTTAAGTTCCCAACGATAAAAATATTAACATCAGGAAGGCTCACTTGAAAACATTGGTTACTGAGGAGTTTTCAAAAATTTTCGGTAAAATTTTAGAAATCTCCTCATTCTGTTAGGATTATAACCTTGAAAAATTTTCACTAAATGCTGACGATATTGTAAGCTGCCGAAGCTTCTACAAATACTGCGCCCGTCACTTTTTTGATTTCGAATTATCTCCAATATTTTTAAATAGTTAAGGACTTTCTCCTCAGATCAAAACCACGGTGTACAACATAAAAGGAAATCAAAAAAATGTGCTATGGAATTACAAATTGAACAAGCCATGTCAGCATTTTTTCGTCGCCGGAATCCTGAAACAGAATTTTCGTATTTCGCATAACTGTGTAATAGCTGCGGTTTGTATGCATATTTTAAATAACGTGTTTTATTGTGTTGTGGGTTTGAAAGCTTTTTAGGTGAGATATTATCCAATGACTTCTTCTTCTCTAGGGTGGAGCTGGAGGCCGTGTCAGACTTTTACTGACTTAACCCACTCCTTTTCATTTTTACCTTGCGTTCGCGCATGGAATACTACGCGCCGTTGATCACTCAGGTTTACTCAATTTACCGGACAGCCGGACGGCTAGCTATCTATTGCTCATTTTCTGTAAGTCCACGCCTACGGTGGCTTGGCTGAAAATCGGGGTCGGGATCTTGGACAAATCATTAAGGCCAATCCCTCACATTGACATTACTGCTTCGCAAAAGGAGGCGACCGCCTGCCATTACTCCTCGCTCCGAACCATGGCCTTTACCAGAGCCCGGTGTGAGTGGTCGCTGGCAAGCTGGCAAGACGGTGCTCTTCTCAAACACACTTCTATCGTGTGCTCCACTGTGTCCTCTGGGCGGTTCTCACAATGGTGACACCCGGGCATTTTTTGCACACGAACAAAGGGCAGGAAGCTCTTGAACTTAGGATGTCTGGTGAGAACCTGGATCACGCGAATGATGAGAACGCTGTGATGTCTTTTCAGCCACTCCTCAAAGAGGAGACTTACCGCTATGATTAATTGTATGTGCAGGTTTGAAGGTTAAGTACCCGATTTCGAAGCACCAAACTTTTGGTTCAACCAAAATTTATCTTAGATCAAGCTCAATATAGTCAGTCCTTTTCTACGATAAGTTCAATTTTTTGTTCTGTAATAGGACGGTTGATATTATTATTGTTTCATGCCATAGAATAAACAAGAATCTGATGGTAAATGAGCTCCACCTACGGATATTTGCAATACCAGGGGTTTGCACACTGAGAATTGTCTAACCTTTTTGAGAAGAACTGTCGTACCTTTTTTTATTTTTAGTTGTTCATATTAAAATGTTGCTAACAGGCAAGATAGTTGAAGGAACCGATATATGGTTTTAAGCCATTGAAGTTGCCCCAATGCTTGAAAGAAGTAGCCAAGTGACTAGCCTCCTTTTTTTAATTTATATAAACCAGTGCGTGACTGCGATGGGATCTCAGACAAGGTTTATATTAATGGTGATGATAAGCAGTGATGGTTAGGTGCACTAGTTTATTAAGAGCCTATTCACTCTAGCCTTGAAGACATTTAAATTATAATCGGACGGGAAGACAGCAGCAGGCAAACTGTTCCTTCAATGTATACGACATAAATGACTTAGTCCGGACCGTAAGCAGTTTAAGTTTTTCATAAGTCTGTCGACAAAAATCTATCTAAGATATTATTAAAAAATTATGTTTTTTTTTTGCAGGGAAATTATAACTACAAAACAAACTTCACTGAGATTGCTTACCAATTCTTCGGAAGCTCTTTCTTCTACGGAGATTATTCGTTCAAGATGTATGATATAGCTACAGAAGGAAATGTAATGTGTATCCAGATTAATGCTTTATTTTCTAAGAAAGTATGATGTAACTATAAAGTAATTGTATACTTACATATTTATGGGGGAATAAACCAAAGCGTGCTATTATTTTTGGGGTTTTCTTTCCATTTTGTCAATAATACGTGGAAGGCTGTTTGTATTAAACATAATTACGAAATGATGCAACAAAATGATGATTATTAACTTAAAAATTCGATTAAAGCTATAAATTTTATCTACTTTCACAACTTAAATTTCCAATTTATGAATTAAAAAATACCTAATACCTTTAGCGACATCTATGGAGCCACATAGGAACTAAAAAATCTTCAAGTTCATCTTGCAATTGTAATTCTCCACGCGATTTCAACATATACAACCGCCCAAAATCATCTATCGTCCGACATAACATCCTTCTTGTTGGATCTTCCCTTTTCAACAGAGCCCTGTTTCGCATACCATTAAATACCTCATAAATTCTCATATCATTTAACGTGATTATCTTTTTACCAGCATAAACATAATATCATATATCATAATATCTTAAACGCACGCTCATAGCGACTCAAAAATACTCTAACCCTCTATTTTTCTTTTATATCTTTGAAGCGTTGGAGTCTAAAATAAGCAGCACGTAGACTTTCAACTAACTGAATGCGTTTTGAGAGTCAACAAACAGTATTACAGAGCTTTACTTGTTGAAACGACAATATATCCCTTTGTATGTTTTACAAATACTCATTTCTGTATTTTTTTTTTTATGGTAGGTAAAATCATCCAATGACAAATCCCACCCTTGGGTGGAGCGGGAAGTAGTGTCAGACTAAAAACCTACCCCGTTCCATTCTTCGCCTTGGTCCCAGGGCCCCGGGTGCCATTTTCACATACCCTTTGACCCCAGTAGGCTTCGGCCCTGTTGGGCCCCTACAGTTTGCTGACAACTCCTTGAGGCCCGCGGGAACAGTGCGCGCCGTAAACGACTTGAGCTCGGACCGGTCTGTTACCGGACGGATGGACAGCGAGCTACCCATTGCCCGCCGTCCGCGAGTCCGAGCCTACGGTGGCCGGAAATCGGGATCGGAATCCCGGCGGCGGCGGCGGCGTGTACGCCGTTGCCTGATGCGGTCTGCCTCCTCCTTTGCTAGCATTACTGCTTCGCAGAAGGAGGCGACCGCCTGCCACTCCTCGCTCCGGAGCATGGCTTGAACCAAACCCGAGGCGATCGGCGGCGCGAGAGATCGCTGCCGCCGATCGCCCCCACAAGGACACACTCATTTCTGTATGTAGATTGTGCTATAGATGGCTCGCAAAATTTATTATTACCATCTGCAACTTTAGTATACAATAGCTATAATATTTGTTTGTTCATGCAATTATTATGGGTTTTCATCAGAATCCCATTAGCCTTTTCTTCACCAAAATAATCAAATAATGACATAACCCTACCGATTATAAAGTCATCATTAATAGTTGTTTCTGTATCTTCATTAAATTCGTATTTATTATTAATATAATATATAGATACTACCAAATTTTACGTGACTTTATAGTTTCTATAACATTAGATGCTATTACTACTCTGTTCAATATTTTTATTGTATGCTCCATAGCAAACCACAATACTATCGTAATGTTAATTTTGAATGTATTTTTATTGATAGTAATATTGCAATATGTGGGTTCGATACAGTTTTTAATGAACGTGGCAAAAAATTCAGATACTTACGTAAGTAGGAAAACGTTTTTTATTTACTTTTTTTAGGTGGAGAACAGATACACATTCTGGAATTTGTAATTATTTGGAGTAATTGTATGAGTTTTAAGTGACGTCTGGAATGAATTGGGTATCTTATGCTGCATACTTTTTCTGACTACAACGAGTGAAAAGCAAATTATACAACTGAAAACTGACATAATTTCGTTCGTTTGGCTTTATTTTATTAAAAAAAAATAACACGTTAGTTACTTGTGGCAGTGTGTTGATGGATGGATTGTGTGAGGAGTGATATGAAAGAAAAGGGAGTTAGTGATAGCATGACGAGTGACAGGAGAGAATGGAAGAAAGAAACGTGTTGCGCCCACCCCAAATAAAACGGGATAAGGGCAGGAAGATGATGAGTTACTTGTGGCAGTTGTCACGTCCTAACTCCTGTTTTATTAATGTTTTGGTCAGCGATATCAACAGATAACGATATCGTGGGCCCATCGCATCGTCAGATATAAAAGTAATTGATTGTTAACACATTTTCTTTGCAGGGCCCGTATGGATTCAATTTTAAATACTTTGGCTCATGTCCCCACTCAGAAAAAAACTTAGCAAACGTCAGTATGACAATGGTGTGTGAACAAAATATTTACAAGGGAACTATCAACGTCACGCTCAGTCAAGCCGTCCGGATAGTCGAGGTTCGTATTAAGAGTATTTATAACCCTTTTTTGGATTTTATAAAGAAGAGCAAGTGGAAATTTGAGACTTCTACTGAGTAAAACTCATCTGTGTTCCCTCAATTAACCTTTGCGTTCCAGAACCATGGTAAATCTTTCAAACAGGAAACCTTAACACTATTTTGAAGTGTTAAGGTTTCCTGTTTGAAGGATTTTATTACGTATTTCAGTTTTCGAATTTTCAAAAGTCTGAATTTCATAATACCAAAAATTATGTCTATTATAAAAAATCACGAAATTTATTTTACTGAAAGCAGTAAAATTTTCAAAAGTCTGAATTTCATAATACCAAAAATATTAACGTCTATTATTAAAAATTACGAATTTCATTTTACCGAAAGTCATAATTGTGATTTGTTTGTTTTTATAAGTTCGATGAATCAAAATCTTAATGGGTTTGTAGTGACATCTATGGCGTCACATAAGAACTAATCCTGCATTGCGCAAATAAAGTTCTCCGCGCGATTTGAAGATAAAGAACAGCACGAAATTATTTATCGGGATATAGCCCACCAGAAATAACACTTGTCTGGTCGGAAAATCCTCCCTTTTCAACAGAGGTATGTGGGACTTTACTCTCTGTTCCACACTCCTCTAAAGATTATAGATTCAATTCAATTGAAAGCAATAGAAAAAGGAATATGTAAAGATCACACAAACGTCCATTGGTTTACTAAACAATTATATGAGCAATTAATCATATAACAGTTTGTTTACAGATGAAAGTGGTAATTAATAGTGTAAAAAATAATATTAAGAATCAACTTTGGGACTTCACGATTCAGAAGCCATGCCTAAACCGCCTCGTTTCAAGCCAACTGAAACCTCATGTAGACATTCACACATGTGTTCTGAGGAAGGTAAATTTCAATACGCCAATTATGTAATATAGTGGGGTGACATCCAACGAGAAATATACTCCTCGACTTGAATAAAGTTCTCTAACTGTTAAAATCTATGCACTAAATTTTTTCAAACTTAGGCATATTAACTTTCAAGGTCGGTAAATGCTAAAAAAGAAAAACCTATTTGCACGTTCCAAAACGAACTATTATCGAGGCGAACGTGCTAGGGATTCCAGTTCCATTCTTTAAAATTAATAAATATGTAGTAACAAAATTATGGTTACATCGTTAGTGTAAAAAGTGAACACATATTATATAAGAACAATGGGACCGATAATATTGAAAGTGAACTTATGATTTTAAATTAATTCCACGTAGCTAAATATCAGTTTCCCACATAATGCTACCCTAGTAGGGCACTGCAATGTTGTCTTAAAATGTGAAAGAGTCACAGAACGAATACCACTAGCCTTTTTTTATAATACATTTACGATGATTAGACGTCTTTTTTTGCTGGGAACATCGTTCAATGACATCTCCGCGCCCTTGGGCGGGGCGGGAGATAGCGTAAGACTCTTACTAACTAAAAACTTCTTCTAGTCCTTCGTTGCCTTTCATACCGGGGCCGAATCTTCCTTTCAGAAAACGATCCTGGCCCCAGTAGGCTTCGACCCTGTTGGGGTCCTGCGGTTTACTGATAACTCCTTGAGGCACGCGTGAAACGATACGCACCCTCGATGTCTTGGGCTTGGTCCGGACGGTTACCGGACGGTCATCCGTAAGCCCATTTTAGGACTTCTTGACATGGCGCCTTGACATGGCGCCTTGACATGGCGCCTTGACATGGCGCTTGCTTTACTTGCGTAACTAGATATCACCATTACCCACAGCAAGACTGGTCAGGCTTTCGGGTCATTACTAACGGTTTAAAATTTTGAGGCACGAAAAACTCTCCATGTTATCTATCACTGAATTGACCTAATGTTTACTGTATTAATTATTTTGGTTACAGGGTACCCACAACGTCGCTATTAATTTTTCAGAATCAATTTATATGTTCTTTGGGAGTTCGTTTTTTTATGGAGAGTACTTCAGTAAGTTTACTGTAGTTTCAGCAAAGAAACAAAGCATACTTTGTATTGCTGATAACATTGTTATTAAAAAATCGTCAGCTACTACTACATCAGATACATGCCATGTACCTAACGCAGGCCTTCAGAATGTAACTTAACACGTTCAAATCGGCGTGTACCACCGGTAGAGCACGGAGTATTTGCTGATACGGCAGGGTGTACCACCAGTGGCCACGTCACACTATACTTTCAATTTCAAATACCTTATATTACGATTACTTGCTTATTAGAAAGAGAGAGAAAACATAATTTCTGTCTAATCCTGTACGTGCCCACTGGTGGCGCACGCCGCTCGGCAAGACTTTTGGCTCATGGGGCGGTGATGTGGCCATATGAAGATTTGCGCCGTTGGATACCAAGTACCTACTCCTGAGTGGCCAGTCTGAACGTGTTAAATATCACAAAGGGGTAATTGGTTAGATTTGGCTAAATAAAAATCAGTTTTGAACAGTAAACTTGAATTTTATTTTTTTCTTATTGTAAAATCCCTTGTTCGTCTTTCGTCTTCTATCACTCCCCTCTTATATTCTCTCACATCTTTACCATAAATTGCCTCTGTTACACCTAGAATCTTTCAAACGTTCACTTAGTTATGGTTAATATTTTGTCGTTTCATTTCACTCATCTGTCTTAACACTTAAAAAGTTCTGTTAATCCTCTCTACCATCTGGTAAAGTTATAATTTATAGATATATATATTTTCATAGTTTAATTCATGTATTGTATGTATGTAATTATGTATGAAACGTTATCGCTTACAATGGGCCTTATCAGAAAACTTAGTCACCCAAAGGGCAATGGAAAGGGCTATGCTCAGAGTTCATTGCGTGATCGAATCAGAAATGAAGATATCCGCAAGATACCAAGGTTACCGATACCAAACTTCAGTTTGGGCAGGGTACATTGCACGCAGAACAGATGCCGAAAGGTTCTGGAGTAGCGACCGCGTACCGGAAAACGCAACTTTGAAAGGCCTCCCGCAAGGAGGACCGATGACCTGGTCAGGGTCACTGGAGTCCGATGGATGCGAGACGCACAGGAGCGGTCGTAGTGACGAAGCTTGGGGGAGGCCTATGTCCAACAGTGGACATCTTTCGGCTGAAATGATGATTATGATGAAAATGTATTTATATAATTTATTGTATGATTTAATTTAGATAATATATGTTGTATGATATATTTTAAAGTAACTAACTTATTTGTTGTCTGTACACTGTGTCTACATCTCTCATCCAACTCGCAGGTCTGCTGGAAGAAATTTCATTTGAAATACTTACCTTTGTGCTCTTCTATCTGTATTTGTTATTTAAATTTTTAAGTGTTTGTGTATACATAAATAAATAATAAAGTGCCGTATTCACATATCACTGTACATCTTGGCAATGACGCGATGCTAGACGGCAGCGTACGCACAATTATGCTAGACGACATAAGCATCCAGCATATTAGATGAAATCTTACAAGTCGATTTTTTGTTTGTAGTTTCTAATTCCAAGTAGATGAAAGGAAAGACTATGATTGCCCATATATTATTGCATATTTTTTCCGTTTACGATATGATTCACAACCATTCTGACATTGGGCAAGTCCCCTCTTTGAGGTGTGGCTGGAAAGACCTCACGGCGTCCAGACCTTCGGCATGATGCAGGTTCTCACCGGACACGGTAAGTTCGGGAAGTACCTGTACCGGGTTCATGTGAAAGTGACGCCCAGGTGGCAGGCCCAGGAGCACACAGTAGAGGTGTGCCCCGCTTGGGAAGAGTATCGCCATGTCCTTATGAGGGCGATTGGCGGCGGCGATCTCGCGCCGGGCCTTGGTACAAGCCATGGTCTGGAGCGATGAGGAGTGGCAGGCGGTCGCCTCCTTCGCATCAGGCCACGGCCCTCACGCCACAACCGCCGCCGGGATTCCGATCCCGATTTCCAAACACCATGGGCGCTGGCTTGCGGACTGCGAACAATGGGTAGCTCGCTATCCGACTGTCTGGTAACTGTCCGGACTCTTCCTTTTGTATTACGGGTCTGCTTATTAATTTTGTAATCTTTCATGCAATAATTTCAACCAGGACTCCATTAGACCTTTCACTATCAAGATTTATAAACTGGTAATGACATAGTCCTACCGATTAATGTCAACATCAATAGTTGTTACACTATCTTCATTAAATTCAAATTTAGTTTTGACATCAGTCTATGTATTTTTTTTTCTCTATTACATCTAAATTCATTACAGTTGCATTATACTCCACAGTATACGCCATAGCGATGTTCATTTTGAATTTATTTTTATTTATGACATTATTGCAACATGTGGTTTCAATGCAATTTTTAATGACGGGACCGAAAAATTCAGATACTTATGTAAGTACGAAAAGGTGTCTCCAGATTTTGTTATAAATTAGTGTAGTCATGTGAAATGTAAGTTGCATTTTATGAATCTTGTGATGTACGCAGTATTCTTTTTATAAAAATGTGATGTGTCTCGTACATCGCTTTCAAGTGCAAATCATCTTTATTATCGTCTCATTAAATTTCGCTTTCTTCGTTTGTGAGAGTTTTTTAGACGTCCTTACGTCTGTTTCAATAATGTTTCGGCCTGTGCTAACTATTACATTTATATAGTTCATTTATTGTTTTTTAGGGTCCGTATTTCCTCAGTATGAAATACTTTGGCTCATGTCCACACTCTGAAAACAATATATCAAACACAAGTATATCAATGGTATGTGAAAAAAATATGTATAAGGGAAGTATCAACATCACACTCAGTGAACCTGTTCGTATTATTGAGGTTCGTATTATTTAAAACACTTTTAATTTTTGTTTACCTTTACTTGAGTAATCTTTATAAATATAACTATAAAAAAAAATTACCCTAATTTAACACATCATATTTCCCATTAATATTAAAAATATGAAAGTCTAAAGTTTTGTTAATAAATCGCTCTGCATTTTGCCATACGGGCAGACCTCGGTTAGACAGACTATCACATAATATACCTTATGAATTTTGTCAAAATAGCCATTCTTGATTTTTACCGATTCTCCTTTTCGAATTTAGTAGCCGAACTGGTAACAATATAAAGACTAGACAACAAATACAACTTTTTTTATATAAGTAAAATAACTATAGTAGAGTAAAAATATTCAAATTGTATCTATTTACATTACAAAAAAAAAAAATGTAAATTTTAAATTAAAAATATATTATTTCAATTTCAGGTGAAAATCGCTATTTATAGTCTTAAGAATAACCGTAAGAATCTATTATGGGACTTCATAATTGAAAAACCGTGTCAAAACCGCATCTTTTCGAGGCAAATTAAACCTCATGCAGATATTCGTACATGTGTATTGAAGAAGGTAAATTTTAAATAACGTGTACTAAAAAATACAAAATTTTGCATAATTTTAAGCATAATTTTTAAACCCAAAGCATTGATTTCAATGCCACTATTTCAGTGCCATAACAGGCACTTTGTAATATTGATAAAGTCAACCAGTCAAAAAAAAAAAAAAAGATTTAGCTTTTTGCACTTGCACAGTGTAGATATCTATGGAAAAGAATATGCATAGCGCAAGAAACTCCACAAATGGCAATATAGGTCGGTATATCCATCCTTCGACCGACCTTATAATAAGAATCAGAATAAAATTTGTTTTATTTCATACACAAAAAGATTTATGCAAATGCTAGTAACTAATATTATTTATTATTAATTTTACAACTAGAGAGCTATAGGTCTTCACTACAGTTTTCTGGGCAGCGAACATTTCTTACTCTCCTGAGCAACGATCTAGTAGCTTTTTTGCAAACGATTGCGTAAAACCTTCCAGTATGAATCTACGCAAACATTTTCGATGCGCTTCAGTAGCGAGACAGCCTCAAGAACATCGCGATGTCAAATTGGATGCTATTAATATTTTACTTTACTTATTTTGGTTGCAGGGTACCCATAGTGTTGCCATCGACTTCTCAGAATCAATCTACATGTTCTTTGGGACTTCGTTTTTTTATGGAGAATATATTGTCAAGTCTACTGTGGTTTCAGCAAAGAAACAAATCATTCTTTGCTGTCTTTTTGATGAACTTATTATTAAAAAATCTTCTGCTACAACGGAAACATGTCATGTACCTGACAAAGACTTTCAAATTGTTAATAAAATATTATAAATGCGGGGTTAATTAGATTTGGGTCAAATAAATCACAGATTTCTTCAGTAAACTTGAATTTTATTTTTCACCTTTTTTAATTAAGGCTTGATGTTCGGTTTTTTACTCTTGTGTTATAACATGATGTATCAAATATACCAGTCAGTGGCCATCTGGCGATTGACTCGAACAGTTTGGTTAGTTGTGCTATGCGTATATCTACACGTGTGTCACTCTGTTGGTGAGCTGTAACATATTCTAGATCGCAGTACAATACACCTCTCATAAGTCCGCTTCTTGCATTTTTCACATCTTTACTATAAATTACTTACCTTTTTACAACTAATAGCTTTTAAATTCTGTCATTCATGTCAACTTTTGATTCCACTTATCTTTTATAAAATCATTTTATTTTATAAAAATAATTCGTCAGCGGTTTTTTTTTTTAAATTCAAAGTCAAACGATTTATTTCAAATAAACCATTAACTTTTATGTGATAAGTCACTTACTTAGGTTTACCAACCAAAGTCACATAAAAAACCGGGCAAGTGCAAGTTGGACTCGCGAAATGAGGGTTCTGTACAAACTTACATATGAAAACCGTTCAATTCCCGAATTGAGTTACGAAGATTATTCCGAATCGCAAAATGACTTGCTTCATGCCAAATTTCAGGATTCGAAGTCAACGGGAAGAACCCTATGAATATTGATTGTGTCGAAATTTACGATTTTTTTTTTCGTTAAGTTAGATTTTTGATTTTTCAAGCTTTAAGAGACCATATACTTGAGTATATCGTTTTAATTTCAACTAGATGCCTCAACGCGTTATCTAGATACAGGGTCTTGGCAGACAGACAGACAGATGGACGGACTCCATTTTTTCCTTTTGAGCTAAAAAAGTTAAGCGGTGAAGCTATTTGCAGAGGAACGTGCAAAAAACTACATTAACACTCTTTTAGATCAGTAAATAATTACAAAATAATGGTTACGTCGTTAATTTTGAAATTATACACATTAAGCGAGAATGATGCACGTAAAAATAGCATCCCAGTAAAAAAACTCAATTTTGAATTGAGTTTGCACAAATCTTTAAAAATATACCATGGCAGCAGAGAGATAACCAGTGCCAACCAGCGGTAACGGCGTCCGTTCACGAACATGACTCATGCGCTAGCAACATTCAACTCAACGATTTTGGAGGGAATCGAATGATAAAGCACATGCATCGCCATCAGCAACTTTTCAGAGTAAACATGATAAAATCAAATGAAATGTGATCAAATTCATGAAAAATACGAGTTTTTAATAATAAAACGATGTGTTAGAAGTTTGACTTCTTGAAAAATACATCACCAGGACATGTATCTACATCTCTGAGCTAGATTCCGATAATATTAAATATATTATATTACATATTATATTATATCAAAAAAAAAATACAATCCTAATAACTTTAATTTCGGAATTCGGTGTTTAATAACGAAAAGACTAAACTATTATAGAAACACAGACATCCGAAATTAAAGTTTTCTGCACTTTTTTTGTTTTTTTTTCAATGAAGAAGAAGAAGTATTTGTTTTTTTTTTTTGTAAAAAGTTTCTTATTTCACACTTTTTAATTATAGGATTTCCGGCCACCGTAGGCGCGAGCTCGCGGACGGCGAGTACTGGGTAGCTCGCTGTCCGTCCGTCCGGTAACAGACCGGTCCGAGCTCAAGTCATTTATGGCGCGCACTATTCCCGCGCGCCTCAAGGAGTTGTCAGCAAACTGTAGGGGCCCAGCAGGGCCGAAGCCTACTGAGGCCTAAGGTTATGTGAAAATGTCACCCTGGGACGAAGGCAATGAATGGAAGAGGGTAGGCTTTTAGTCAGTAAGAGTCTGACACTATTTCCCGCCCCAACCAAGGGCGGGATTTGTCATTGGATGATTTTACCTACTATAAAAAAATACCTTAGCCAAATTTAAATAGATAGATACCTTCCGCCATTCGGTTCCATCATCAAATCATCATGACAATTCTAATAATAGCAAACACGGCTAGGATACACTGATTTATTACAGAATTCAGGTTCTTACCTACCTTCTGGCTTCATCATCAGATCAATTATATGGATTCCCATCCCCTTTTTCATTCAGTCAGTCACCGATTGCATGTATAAACAAAGCAATTATACGTGTGACAATTCTCTATGATTTTTTGAAGAGTTCCGTTCTATATCTTCGAAGTTCATTATCAGATCAAAACAATATTTCTATGGGACTAACTCGGGAGTATAATCTTTCAATCAAAACACAAATTTTCAAAATCGGTCCACAATTGACCGAGATATCGGTGAACATACATAAAAAAAAAATACATAGGTACGGCCGAACATAGAACCTCCTCCTTTTCGAAGTCGGTTAAAAAGTACTAAGTATCACTAATTTGTTTAACTGGTTTTTGAAATCCACTGAGTGAAAGGGATCCAGATAGCTGTAAGGCGCCAATTGTATGTATTTAAAAAAAAAATCTTAATTGAGTAACGAATAATCTTGGTGAAGAATTAATTATACTTTGTTGCTTCGTCCTTCGAGATTAGGTAACATTGTAGTAATACGTCTAAGATATCGCCTTTCATCCACTAAGTTAGAATATTATTATTATTATTATTATTTTTTTTTTTTTGTGGGTGCTTTGTCGTCCTTCGTGATGTGCCTGTACTGTCATTCATTCGCGTTTTAGTGCGTCGCCGATCACCACTTACTTTCTCTTTTCGTTGAAAATTTGAAATAGGATGCCGAAACGTAGCCACAAAAACGATGACAGTGATTATTTAAGAAGAAAGATTCGAAAACTGGAAAAGAAAATCAAAAAACATGCCAAACGGTCGCGAGTCCGTACTTCTTCCGAAAGCAGTAGCTCATCGACAAACATAAGTCCATTACATGAGCTATCTGATTGTGAAAGTAAGCTGAAGTGTTTTCTTATCAATGTTACAAGGAAGATATTGTAAATAGTTTTAAGGACTATATCCGTATCATAATCTGATATGGAGTCACCTCCCAAATAGTGTTGTGTACATCTAATGGAGATGTTACCTGCATATAATTTTGGACTCCCTACTCAATGGAAAAAATTGTATACCTACTTAGTAGTGATTGTGTACATTTGAAAGGAATGTTACCCTCACATTAGTCAGTGACCTACTTAAATCTTATGTAGGTACGTAGGTATAGATTAGTTATTTATTAGTGTTGTGTACATCTTATGGGGATGTTACCTGCACATAATTTTGCACTCCAAACTCATTGGAAAAATTGCATACCTACATATCAGTGATTGTGTACATTTGAAAGGAATGTTACCTTCACATTTATTAATGAACAACGTACTTAAATCTTATAAAGATTATACAAGTGTTGTGAACATCTTAGGGGATGTTACCTGCACATAAATTTGTACTCCTAACTCATAGGAAAAATTATATGTATACTCGTACTAACCTACATATCAGTGATTGTGTACATTTGAAAGAAATGTTACCTTCACATGACCTACTTTTATCTACGTTATGACTTAAATTTTATGTAGGTACGTAGGTACAGTTTAGTTGTTTAAAAGTGTTGTGCATAGTTTTAAAAGGACTATTGCCGCGCAAATATCTCCAATACCTACATCTGGTATTTATTATATTCCAGATGAAATGGAAGTTCAGCCGGAAGTCGAGTCAGTACCGATTTTAGATGCGGAAGAGCCACAATTAGGCACGTCCACGTCATTGGACACGTCCACGTCACTTACTCACGTCCCTGCTACAGAGGCAGTACAGACAGTCCAGTCTGAATTGCCCGTTGAAGCAGCGCTCGATTCCCCTGAACTGAATGAAGAGATTCTGAATCTCTTGGGTGACACTCCTTCCAAGGATAAAAAGTATGGACCAGATATTAGAAGTGAATTATCTGTTCACTGGGAACATATTGCTACGATGGGTTTGACAAGAGATGCCAGAAAAGAGCTGCTAGAAAAGCATCTAGTCCCAAAAAACTGTACAAAGATTGACGCGCCGAAGTTAAATCCAGAAATAAAGGCTGCTTTATCTGATGCACTCATCAAAAAAGACAAAGCACTGGAGAATAAACAGGTGCAAGTAGCAGCAAGTATTTCTTGTATTAGCGAAGCTCTAAATACTTTGTTCTCATCGGATCACAAAGACCAGACAGTAATAAAACTGCTGATCGAGGCAGGCCGATTGATGTGTGACTCACAACACAGCGAGTCTATGACGAGACGTAATTTTATATGTTCTACAATAAAAAAAGACATCAAAGATCATTTGTTTAACACAAAAATCGATAATTTCTTATTCGGCGAACAACTGACCGATACCATCAGAGCTGCCAAAGCCATATCCAAATCTGGCGCTGAAATGAAAATGAACACACCATTTAGAAAAGCTACGCCAGCACAGAGACCAAAACAGGCCCCAACTCAGCCTTTAAACCAGCGGCCTCCGTTCCCGTCGGTGCCGCGGCAAGCGGGAGCAGCGAGGAGGAGCGAGCCGCCACAGCGTCCGCGACCGCGACAGCCGCCGCGCTCGTAGCAGCGCCAAGCCCCCCGGCGCTAAACCTGGTATGTTCAGCTGGACGATTATCATTCTTTTATGATCAATGGCAATTGATAACCAATGATCCTTTTATATTGTCGTGGATAAGAGGTTACGAGATACCATTTACGGAACCGGTTTATCAGTCATTCGAACCTAGTTTACCTAAATTATCTTCATCAGAATCCCTTCAATACAGGGTGGCCATCACTGATCTTATAAATAGTGGAGCTATTTCATATTGTGAACCAGAGGAGGGACAGTTTCTCTCTAGTTATTTCTTGATCAAAAAGCCTAATGGTAAAAACAGATTTATATTAAACTAGCTGTTACCCGCGACTTCGTCCGCGTTAATTTCGTAGAACATTTGTACAATTAAATAATTCTGATCTTACAATTCATTCTACATTAAAATTATTTGTTTTACTTTCACATAAAACGGCTAAAGGTAAAAACGCAAATTACCTTCAGGAAACATGTGTTATATACTCGTACACATGTATTATGTACATATGAACGTCAAAGCTTCCGAAAGAGTTGGTCTTAAAATGAACATGGACAAAACTAAAATCAAGATAAACAGCCACGTAGCGCCTACTCTGACTGTGGGAATCCGATGGATGCGAAGCGAGATGCACCGGACCGTTCATTGTGGCGACACTTGGAAAGAGTATGTAAGGGTTGTATTAGTGGGCGTTTCTCCCTAACCCAAAGGAAAAGCATAAGTTTTTGTATGTTTTTGGTTTCTGTTCTGGTAAAACAACGTTGTATGTTTTTTTTAATGATTTGTGCGTCAGAAAAAAAGCATATTAACACGCAGTATGTTTTTAGTAACACTAAATAAATCCTTTTAAATGTAGGCTATAAAAAAAAAGTGATCAGTGGAGTTGAGCCCTTCACCTTTTAGAGTTTGCAATTCTGTACCTTCTTCTTAACGTAGGTAAATTATCAAATATCTTCTCCCAGTCTGGGTGCAGCGAGAAAGAGCGTCAGACTTTTAGTGACCAAAACCCACCTGTTTCCCTGCAGTTACCCTTTGTGTTTCAGTGGCTCTTTGCGTTTCAGGGTTGCAGTAAGCATGCTACAATCGCAGTGGTTTTTACTTTCTTTGAGGAGTGGATACAGAGGCACCACGGCGTCGTGGGCTCGCGGACGGCGGGCAATGGGTAGCTCGCTGTCCGTCCGTCCGGTAACAGACCGGTCCGAGCTCAAGTCGTTTACGACGCGCACTGTTCCCGCGCGCCTCAAGGAGTTGTCAGCAAACGTTAGGGGCCCGACAGGGCCGAAGCCTACTGGGGTCAAAGGGTATGTGAAAATGGCACCCGGGGCCCTGGGACCAAGGCGAAGAATGGAACGGGGTAGGTTTTTAGTCAGTAAGAGTCTGACACTACTTCCCGCTCCACCCAAGGGCGGGATTTGTCATTGGATGATTTTAACTACCGAAAAAAAAAAAAAAAAAAAACCACGGCGTCCTGTCCTTATGTATGACTCACTGGATGTGGGCGTTTCAGGAGACATCTGTATTGAATTTAGAAGAATGAAACTCTCGATTCTTACCATTGTACGGATCGCTCGGAGATACAATGGAGCTTACGGTTGAAATCTGCGCTACTGTGTCATCGTGAAGGCGATCGTTAGAGAAAATGTCAACCAGTCATTTCCTTCAGTGAAACAATAATGCGATCGAAGGAGGTGTTTGAAACTATGACAGATAGGACATGTTCACGCCTCAGCAGTCGCTATAGATTAGGATGGATTTGCGAAAGCATGTTTGCATTGATTGTTGCACCTTGATCGCTTTTGGTGTTTAAATTACTCGTTCATTTATCCAGTATTGTTGGTGCATATTTGACTGATGTCTTCATATATCAGACGAATTATTTTCCATAGCGGGAACTACCCTAAGAAGAGTCTCCAAATTTTAAATGAATTTCCGCGAAATCTTGAGCGCGTGTATCTCTGTCTAATTGAACTCGCACATTGATGGCCAAACGCAGTGCTGTAGTCGCCGTCGCCGATCGCTTCCACGAAGATACGGCGGTGCTCCACCCAACCGGGATACACCTCCATTGCACGCTCGACCGTGTCCTCCGGACGATTCGCAAAATGGTAATATCTGTACTTCCGGCCGACTACGAAATAGAAACTACTCGAAACAGCCACAACAGCCCTGAGTCTCCAACTTTCAAATGAAATTTGGCGAAACCTTGAGTGCTACACGCACTCTCTCCGTCGTAAAAAACAGCAGGATTGTTAAAAATGCTCTGGGACCGTTCAATAAAAAATGCATACACTTATTTTATTTTAACCAACGAAAAAGAACAATTTGAAATCGAATGTTAGATTTTAAAGGACAGTGCCTGCCAAACTGTTTCGAAAGTGCTGATCTTAAAACCAGCCTCAATAAAAAAACAGTAAGAATGCAAAAACAAAATTTAAAAAAAACCCCTCATCAATCTGAGATTCGAACTACCATCGTCCTACGTGTTATGGCTAGTCACTAAACCACTGTGCTAAATTCTTAGATAATTTCCTTTCAAAATAGGCGTTCTTGTTATAAACGTCATAGAGTGCCTGGCTCCTTGTCAATGATAGCGTGATTTTATCTTAAATGGAATAATTAAAAAAAAATAAAAAGTATTTTTTTTCACCGACACGTTTTATTTTTTGTTTTGATTACTTTTTACAAAACACTTGGAAAAATATTGAACGAAAAGGTCTATGTTATGTTTAAAACATGTAAACAACAATTTTATTGATTTATTCGACGTATCATTGTATATTATCGGAAAAAAGAAAATAAAATAATCACAAAAATATTAATTGTCGCTGGGGTTTGAACTCGCGGCAAATCGTATAATACGATATTACTTATAGGGCATGCGCGTTCCTTGGGGCATGTTTAATGTTGCCAGCCTAACAAATCTATTTTCCCTCATATAATTAAAAACAATCTTTAGCAACTCAAATTGTAATTTTAAAAAATCTTTATTTATACGTTTAGTTTACTTTAGGAAAGTAAACAAATAGACTGCGTTACAGATTATTTTATTAGGGTCAATATTATAGAAAAGTCGTGAATGTTGATATGGATGTGTGGTGTGACAAAAAAGGATAAAGTGAGGAATGAGTATATTAGAGGAAGTTTGAAAGTGGCGCCAGTTTCAGAAAAGTTGAAGTGGAATCGTTTGTCTTGGTATGGTCATGTAAAGAGGAGGGATGATACACATGTTACTAAAACGGTTATGAGTTTACATGTGGATGGCTGGAGAAGGAGAGGGAGGCCAAAGAAAAGATGGATGGATTGTGTGAAGAGTGATATGAAAGAGAAGGAAGTTAGTGATAGCAAGACGGGTGACAGGGCAGAATGGAAGAAGAAAACGTGTTGCGCCGACCCCAAATAACATGGGAAAAGGGCAGGAAGATGATGATGATTATAAAAAAGTCATGAGAACTTTGTAAATCTTTTATTAAATTAATATCTAGTAACACTTTTAGCATCAACAACTTTTAGAATCAATCTCCAATACTATCAGAAGAGTCGGATGAGTCTATTGTTAATTTCGATATCCATTAACTTATCCGATTCAAAATATTTGTCTTCTATTTTGTCAACATATAGACGATATTCAGTCATTTTTCTGGTGTTACAGTGTTAAATGCCGCTTTAGTGATTGAGGCTATTTCATTATGAGCTTTTGTATTGCCTTCTTCTTTGTTTTTGTATTTCTGATTTCTGATCCGTCATTATTTTTGATTCGTCATGATAGTTACTTGATAAAGATTCAAATACATAGTAGCAGTCCATTATCAACAAACTATGTTTTCCTGACAGGCACCCCTCGTGTACGATTAAATAGGGAAATTTTATTGTTATGGTCACCCGAAAATTATTTGTTAAATGGTCCAACTTTGGAAAATGGAACCGTAGGTCCGATATTTTCTCATTCCTTTTATTAAGCACGTTTGATTTTCTAGATACTTGCCAGCACTTATAATCACTTTCGGTATTATAATGACGATTATTTAATTTGGAAACGATAAAAACACAGAACACAAGACATTCTCCTGACACCTGACGTAAATGTCAAAATGGAAACAAACGATTAGTTCCAATTTTGGCCGCGTGTCGACATTTTACCGATAAGATGCAATATTACTCACCCTCCATAGCAAATAGCGTGATAATATATAGCCTATGTTCATCCTTGGAGTTCAGGCTAGCTTCGTACTAAATTTCATTAAAATCAGTTGGGTGGTTTAAGCGTGATCGCGTAACAGACAGACAGAGTTACTTTCGCATTTATAATATTAGTATGGATTTGAAGTCCTTAAACAAACATATTACAACTGAACATTTTAAAATTGAAGATCTGAGAACAACTTTAAAACTAGTGTCAAAAAATAGTTTCATGGCCACTCTTGATTTGAAGGATGCGTATTTTCTCTTATCTATACATCCAAACTATAGAAAGTACTTACGATTTAAGTACGAGGGTAAAATGTATCAATTCAATGTTTTACCGTTCGGCTTAAACACAGCCCCATTTGTATTCACAAAATTATTAAAACCGGTCATTTGTTTATGGAGATCGTTGGGCTATCTGTCATCGATTTATTTAGATGACTTTTGTATTATTTCTAATAATTACCAGGATTGCCTAGACAATATATTCCAAACAAAAAATATTTTAGAATCCTTAGGATTTATTATTAATATGGAAAAAAGCTGCATGATTCCGAGTAACGTTTGCAAATACCTTGGTTTCATGATAGACACGAAAAAATTCCATGTCAGCTTGCCCAAAGATAAACGAAGTTTAACAAAACAAGAAATACAATCATTCCAATTTAAATCTCGTTGTAAAATAAGACATTTTGCACGCTTGGTAGGCCTTCTCACCTCATCTTGCCCTGCGATTCAGTACGGTTGGCTTTATACTAAACAAATGGAAAGATGCAAATACCTTGCATTGTGTCAAACGAATAACTACGATAGCCACATGTCTTTACCACAGTACCTGCAGGACGATTTCTCCTGGTGGTTAAAATCAATTGATGACGCAGTCAATCCTATTAGACAAGACAGCTATTCACTAGAAATATTTTCTGATGCTAGCAAAAAAGGGTGGGGGGCAGCATGCGGTGAGGAGACCGCCAGTGGCCAGTGGAGTAATTTAGAATGTACTAAACATATCAATTATTTAGAACTCCTGGCAGCGTTCCTGGGTTTGCAAATATTTGCAAAGGAATTAAAAAATTGTCAAATTTTATTACGTATTGACAACACAACTGCTATTTCGTACATCAACCGAATGGGTGGAATAAGATTTCCACATCTAACTGAAATCACAAAATCTCTGTGGCAATGGTGTGAAGCTCGTGGTATATTTGTATTCGCTTCATATATAACTTCAGAAGATAACGAAATAGCAGATGCGGAGTCAAGAAAATCTCACCCTGATACCGAATGGGAGATTAAAGATAACGCTTTTAAAAAGATTGTACAGGCCTTTGGGCAACCTAAGATTGATCTTTTTGCATCTAGGTTAAATAACAAGTGTGTCGATTACGTCTCATGGAATAGAGACCCTGGTGCATTTGCAGTGAACGCTTTTACTCTAAGCTGGACAAATCTTTTTTTCTACGCATTCCCTCCTTTTGCGGTTATACTAAAAGTTTTAAGAAAAATAATAACCGATAAGGCCACGGGTATTGTTGTGGTCCCCTTTTGGCCCACGCAACCCTGGTTTCCACTATTTCAAAGTCTTCTCTGTTCTGAATTGGTTCAGTTTACCTCCTCTGATAATGTGTTATTATCTATTACCAACAGTCTCCCGAAACTCACGTTGATTGCAGGGAAGTTATCAGGACGGCACTACGGAACAGAAGAGTACCACCATCAGCTTTAGATATTATGGTAGCCTCCTTGTCCGAAAACTCAATTAAACAATATGACATTGCAATTAGACGCTGGGTAAGCTTTTGTAAAACTAAGAATATTGAAGTACATGAGGCGTCAATTCCTATGGTAATTTATTTTCTCACTGAATTATTTAATTCTGGTTTACAATACGGATCTTCAAACAGTCATCGCTCCGCTCTGTCTTTGATCTTAGGATCGAGAGTAGGGTCTGATGACCGTATCACTAGGCTGTTCAAAGGTTTCTATAGGCTTCGTCCTCCAGTCCCCAAATATAATATCACTTGGGACCCTTCAATCGTTTTAGATTCACTGGCAAAATTGTACCCAAACTGTAATTTAAGTTTAGAACAATTAACTAAAAAGACCATTACTTTACTCATGCTGATAACTGCACATAGAGTGCAGACGATTAGCAAAATAACATTAGAAAATATAACAGTCCATGGTCAGCTTATTTTAATCAAAATAAATAGTTTATTAAAAACTTCCCGTCCAGGTTCAGATCAACTTGTCTTAATATTCCATTTTATAAAGACTGTCCGGAAATATGTCCGGCTGAAGCGTTGATAGCTAATATAGATAGGACAAAGTCTTTGAGAAACAATGCTGATAGCCTATTTTTAAGTATTAAAAAACCACATAAACCGGTATCCACAAATACTATTAGCCGGTGGATAAAAGATATGTTGTCAATTAGCGGAATCGACACCTCAATATTTTCTGCTCACTCCACCAGACACGCAGCCACCTCAGCCGCTCATAGAGCTGGTGTCAATATTGATACGATACGAAAGACCGCTGGCTGGAGTGGCACCTCCAATGTCTTTGCTAGATATTATCATAGAGATATTCAATTTGAACAATCTGATCAATTTGCTTTATCAATCCTAAACTCTGATTGATACTTGATACATTGTGTTAGAATGTTACGATTTAATTACTTATATAAAATTAATGAGAAGCAATTTTAGTCTTACAAACAATCATAATAAATATTGTTTATATTCATTAATATGATATATAGTGTTTTAATATTTCACCATCTTTCAAAATCTACAATGTTACCTAATCTCGAAGGACGAAGCAACGAAGTATAATTGGAGATTAAACGAACTTACCTGAAGTGAAGTTCTATCCAAATTATACGAGTTGCTTCGTCCGAAGAGATTAGTTCCCTCCCAACCCTAATAACTCCCAATATCTTAAAAAGTGAAATATTAAAAAGGATCCAGACTTTCAACTAAATGAATGACAGTACAGGCACATCACGAAGGACGACAAAGTACCCACAAAAAAAAAAAAATAATAATAATAATATTCTAACTTAGTGGATGAAAGGCGATATCTTAGACGTATTACTACAATGTTACCTAATCTCTTCGGACGAAGCAACTCGTATAATTTGGATAGAACTTCACTTCAGGTAAGTTCGTTTAATCTCCAAGTAAACATTAATAAATACCTTCATTCTGCCTTATATTAGCTTTATCAATCGATTCTATCAAGGCTTACTCATATGTAGCCTGCTCGGTCACGTTTTAGTTTGGGAGTTACCTATATATCATTTCTTAATAAGCATATTGACTGCGACATATTTAATGGACTCGCATGATTTTATAAGTTACCCGACATTTCTATTCCTGATAATCTGATTTTCTTCATGATTTATAAAAGAGTAGGTTACAGGTCAGCTTGATTAGACCCGCAAACAGGCACGATGCGAATCGTTCCACTAGTGTTTATCGTTTTCTTTTGATCCAACCAACTCACGCCTCTTTACATCGTACTTTAACTTCGAAATATGGATGTATTTTAATTGAGTGCTACCATCGTTGCTGATTTTCTTTGCTAGTTCGAGTAACAATAATGTTCATATTTTGTTCCTGATTTATAGCAGTAATCTAAGCATCCGCATCATTATCAGCATATCGTCTACTTGTAAACCAAATTGTATTAGCAAAGTGTTGAGAGATAACCGAAAGATTTTAATCAACAAAAATCCATAAAAATGCAATATTAGCCTTAGCTAAAGTATACTAATATAGCAAATATTGCATTCATCTATTTCTCATGTTTAAAAAAATTACCCCCGTAAAAGCGACTTATCTCCGGTAATCTTGAATTTACCTGTATCAATAAGTAATTCATGTAAATTAAATTCGCAAACGAGTGAATATACATAAAAACGGTGATTGCGGTCATCAAAAATGTATAATTATTTAATAACGATTACACTACGATCCATTATAAAAACATTAAGTTACAAAATATAGTAATATGAAATTTCTATAACACCATGTATTCTGTAGCCTGGTGTATGATGGTGATTTTAAGAATTCTGATTTTAATTTTTATATCGCGTGTGACTTCTTTGGAATTGTCTATGACGAAAAATGCGAATAACTACGTAAGTAAATGATAAATGATATTTATTTTTCAATTACGTTTTTAAAAAAAACTTTTACACTTCGGTTTTTTGTTTCCTAGCTGTTTATCCTGAGAAGAAACACCGAAAAAAACTCAGGGGTATTTCTTTTTTTAAATCCATACAGCAAATTTGTAATGGTCAAATCATATGGGCTTTTGAGGTAAGAACAATACCAAAGCAAGGACATTTGGGTAAAGTACTTAAAACTGCTAGACATCACGTTATAATTACAGAAAAACTAAAGTTATCCATACAGTCCCCATATTAATAAAAATAAAATAAATTTTAGAGAAATGTGACACTCTACAAATTAAATAGGTATTGCAAAATTGCAAAATAAAAAAAAAAATCATCAATGTCAAAATAAAATATAAAAAATCATGAATATCAAAATGTAACGATAGTCAAAAAATAATTTAATAATGACAAATCCGAAAAAAAAGTATAAAAAGGACAAATATAAAAAAAGAAAGTATAAATTATATAAATACAAGTATATTAAAATAATTATAATCAGTACCGGTGCAGGTCAATCCCAAGTCGTTTTGTCCTCAAGATACTCTTTTACAGTATAACTACTTATACTGACTAATAACTACTTATCTATGCTGTAGAGCTAAGTTTTATCGATATTCTTTCAATATGTGGACCCCACTGAAGCTTAGAATCTAACGCGCAAAAACTCGGTAGTATCTTCAGGACACGTAGTATAGACATTAGTGCAAAACTATTCGTATTTTATTTTATTTTTAAGTTCTATACGTGAAGTCTTCATCGTGAAAACTTTGTACGATCTTATGCAGATGCGCTGCACTTGGTATAGCATTTCACCTATTTACCATCATCATCACCTATTTCATATATTTTCTTGCACTGTTTCCCCAAGTATTTTTCATCATCATCATCATCAGCCTTTTAATGTTCCCACTGCTGGGACACAGGCCTCCTCTCTAGGAGAGAGAATGGACCGTAATCCACCACGTGGGCCCAGTGCGGGTTGGTGGATGTCACATGTCTCCGAATTTTTGGTTCTAAGACATGCCATGCAAGTGTTTTTAATTCATATAATTTTAGTGGTTTTTCTTCTTCATTTCATCATCATTTTTATTTGTTTTTTTTATTCTAATCCAAAATCTTACAGAACGTTTTTGTTTGTTTCAGGGTCCCTACAACACCAAATGGTACAATTACAAATTGTGCCCGGGTCCACGTTCTAAAAATGTTACTATAACAACATCTTCACTCAGAACTGATCAATATGGAACTGTTGTCACTTACAATGTTACCTTTACCATGCCTGCCAAAATGGAAGTGGTAAGGGACTATTAAACACATTATTTGAAAGCACAGTAATTGCTGAGCAACAGCCTTCAAACAATCGTTATTTGCAGCCAGACGACACTGCCCGACACTGCTACTTTTTCCTTGTGGCACACTTGGGGGAGGCTCATGTCCAACAGTGGATGTCTTTCGGCTGAAATGATGATGATGATGATGACACTACCCAGTAAGGAATATTCAGACGACCTGGACGTATACACCGTTAAATTTTGGTCGTTTTAATCCCGTGGAGGGTCGATTCGGTACATCGATTGTAAAGATAAAAAAAAATACTTTTTTTTCAAACTCGAATTTTTCACTCATGTACGAAATTAATTTCTTTAAGTAAACGTCAGCTTAGCCAGGTCAATTAACTGTAGGTAGTTAGTACACTCGTTTACATAAAGAAATTATTTTCGTACATGCTTATATTAATTCAAATTTTAGAGTGTTCGAGTTTTATTTTTAATTTTATCAATACAAATCGATCGAGATATGAATCGTGTTTCATGTACCGAATCGACCCTCCACGGGATTAAAACGTCTAAAATTTAACGGTGTATATGTGGGTTGATTTGAAAGGGCATGGGTAAAAACAGTTACTGGGGAGATTTGGGGCTGGCTTTTACCCAGTACTGTAAAGGCTAGTGTAGAATAAAATAAAACGACTCTCTCTAGCAACTTGTTTTAAAAAAACAAGCAACCCTCAAGCTAATGCAATACATCAAGAATGCTCAATATATTGCGTTAGCTACTTAATATAACTTTTCCTCAGATCAAAACCACGGTGTGGAACATAAAAGGAGATAAAAAAAATGTTTTGTGGAATTATAAATTGAACAAACCATGTCAGCATTTTTTGGTCGCTAGAATCCTGGAGCTGAATTATCATATTTCGCACAACTGTATAATTTCTGCGGTTAGTAAGCATTTTTTTAATAACAGATTTGATTACCTTAATAGTTTGAAGGTTAAGTACCCGATTTATAAGCACCAAATTTTGGATGAAACCGAGAAAGCAAACCCGGTACGGTTGATCCTTTTCTGTGACGACATTTTTTTTTGCTTTGTAATGGAATAGTTTGTAGAATAATATGTTATTGTTTTAATGCCATAAAATATTATATTGCAATCATTGTCATTACACATAATTATCATATTCAATTTTCATTACAAAATGCATATACTTTTATAATACTTTAGGAACCTATCATGCTTTCCTTGGGTACATTTATAAGATATCGTCATTTTGTTGAAAATAGAGCAGTGGTGGCCGAGTGGTAATGACCCCGGTTTACGAGTTGTAGGTCGCGGGTTCAAACCCAGCCAGGCGCATTATTTTCATCATTACGGCCCATTCTCTCTCCTAGAGAAGAGGCCTGTATCCCAGCAGTGGGGACATTAAAAAGGCTGATGATGATGATGAGAAGCATCTATGATTTCTGCAGGAAGATTGCAAATAGTTATGCTAATGCTTAGAAAAAGCTTAGCCAGTTATGAAATTCTTCAAAAGAATGTTATCAATGATGGTTATTAAAAGACGTTTTCACCTAAAATGCAATTAAAGATTACGATTTTCTTTACAGGCAAATTATAACTACAACATTAACTTAACTGAGATTGCTTACCAATTCTTCGGAAGTTCTTTTTTCTACGGAGAATTTTCGTTCAAGACTTTTGTTATGGCTAAAGAAGGAAATGTAATGTGTATGCAGTGTAATGCTTTGTTTTCTAAGAAAGTATGATATAAAAATAAAATTGTGCATTTTAATATGTGTAGGGGAATAAACTAACAATAAATAAAAAAAAAAATATGCTATTTATTTTGGTTTTTCTTCCATTTTAGTTTTTTATTCAATTCAAATCAAAATTATTTTTATTTCACATTCACATTATAAAATAGGCTATTTAAAAGCAAGAAAAAAGAAATAATTACAACTATCACTACAACAATTACACCATCATTATTCTAACAAAATAAATTACTAACGAATTCAAGGCGGTTGAGGTCCAAATAATACAAAAAATAAAAATTGCAAAAGCAATGTGTCAAAATATAAAAAAGTCATAGATTAAAAACATAGATGGAGCGGTTAATAGACACATTTACACAATAGTAATGAGTTGCTAAGAGGCCACATGTGCAGAAGCAGTCATTGCCAAACAAGCGTGTTCTACATAGTCTTTAACCTTATAATATGTTTTTTTGGTTAGAACACGCTTAATATGAGTTTTGAATTTTCCCTTGCTAAGTTCAGTTACCTCTTTTGGCAGCTTGTTATATTCAGGCAGTAAATAGAGTAATTTTAATTGGAAAACAGATTACAACAATAAATATTACATAAAAAGATGATTATAATAAATATAAATTCTATCTACACATACAAGTTCCAACTATGAATTAAAAAGTACATTAAATTCCCTGTAGGGCACCACATGGCATCACATAGGAACTAAAACAAACTTCGAAGTCTGCCATCGCGCACATCTCCACATGATTTGAACATATACAACAGCCCAAATCATCTATCGGGCAGCTGCCTGACAAAACACACGTGTAATTGGAGGATCCTCCCTTTTCAATACATGTATATGCTGCTTTACACCCTGTTCCGCCTACCTCTGAATACCTCATAAATTCTCATATCATTTAACGTGATAACACTGGTCAACACTGGTTTTGCCACACGAACTTTGATAGCTAATTTTGTTTTATCAATCTACCCTCATTATTAAATCACAGTTGCCATATGTCAATTAGCCTCATATTTGTTGTGATATGGTAATACTCATAACTAGTACTACGGCAGTAAATTAACAGAAACGCTTACTAGTAAATCCTTATAAAAATATTTGTCGTTGAATTTGAACACTTTTTTGTAATTTATTAACCCTGTGAACATGTCGAGAAAGTGTAATAATGATCCTAACTCTTTTTGTTATGTCTGCGGAGAAGTTACATTCAAAAAACAACGACGAAATTTTACGAATCCTGTGTTGGAGTGTTATCAACAATGTTTTGGTTTTTCTGTCGCCCATCAAGACAAATCCTGGGCCCCTCATGTCTGTTACATAACTTGAGTGAAAAATTTAACTGACTGGAAAAAAAGTGCACGGCCTATGCCGTTTGCTGTACCCATGATATGGACTGAACAGCGAGATCACGTTTCAGATTGCTATTTTTGTCTCACTGACATAAAAGGTAAAAATTATAAGAAAAAAACACAGTTATTTACCCTAACTTATCTTCGGCTATAAGACCAGTCTCTTACCACCATTGCATTTCAAATTAGGATTAATAATAAATTTTGTGAAGGCAATGGATCGCAATGAGAGTGGATTTTTGTATCTAAAAGAAAAATTCCCTAAAATAAGTGACGCAAAGATAATAGAGGGTATTTTTGTTGGCCCTCAAATTAGGGAGTTAATAAAAGATTCAAGATTTGAAGAAAAATTAAGCGATTTAGAAAAATCTGCATGGAAGGCTTTTAAAAATGTTGTTGCAAATTTTTTGGGTAACCACAAGAATGACAGCTACAGAGAGTTGGTTAGCGAGCTATTATTGTCACTTCAAGCATTGGGTTGCAACATGTCACTTAAGATCCATTTTTTAGACTCGCACCTGGATGTTTTTCCTGACAATTTAGGGGCTCTCAGTGACGAGCACGGCGAGAGGTTCCATCAGGACATTTCTAATATGGAAAAGCGGTACCAGGGCAAATGGAGCCCAAATATGTTAGCAGATTACTGCTGGACAATTAAAAGGGACCAACCAGAAGCTAAATATTCAAGAAAATCTTAGATTTTATTAAGTCATTTATAAAAAATAAACTTTTGATTTACGAGATCTGTATTTTTTCTTAATATTTTAAATTACTCAATAGAATAAAATCCTTGTCTAGCAAATTTTTTTTAACTGTTTGTTTTTTCTTACAATCACCAATTAAAGTAAAAAATATCAAAAAAGTCCGTGTGGCACGACAAAGTTAAAATTTTGTTGACCAGTGTTATCTTTTTACCAGCATATGACATAGTATCATATAAATCTTAATAAATATCCCTGTTATACCTGTTAGATTTTACCTAATACTCTGCAACCTCTATCTTTATTATTTTATCCTTGGAGCGTGGAAATCTAAATGCAATACGTAAACTTTCAACTAATTGAATTCGTTTTGAAATTCAACAGACAAATACTCGTATTCAATTAATTCTGTACCTAGATAGTGCTTTAGATACCTCGCGCAATTCATTATTAACATAATGCTACTTTAGCATACAATAGACATCAGAACCCGGAGGCTTGTCTGGGAAAGCCTGGCTCCTGACCATGAAGGCTTTTGGGTCTCGACTAAGATAGGGTAGGGTGGTGTCTTTGGACATCACCAACGCCTTTAATTCCCTGCAGTAGTATGAAGAGGGCACTCCGGTATCACCAGGTGCCTGACTACCTTTGTCATATGATCGAGGACCACTAAACGGACAGGTACATCATCTACTAGAGTCACCAGGGAGAGTGGAAACGGTAAGAGATGTCGTGCGGTGTACTGCAGGGATCGGTACTAGGACCGACTTTGTGGTATATCGAGCCGATGGAATTGAGGAACACTCCAACATCTGGCTCCCAAACTGGATCGGAGTAGAGCTGTCCTCAAGCGGCTTCTAATCTGCCCTACTTAGGGGTCCAGACGCCTCCTACCGGAGGCTCTACGCAGGTATCGTTGAGTCCACGTCCCTATATGGTGCACCAGTATGGGTATCGTCACTGCGAAAGCAGTCAAGCTGAACGCATGGCAAAGGGTCATGGCTATCTGGAAGTTTCGGAATTATTGTAACTTGTCCCGATAAGCGGCAAACCTCCTTGCTGACGAACACCGTGGGATCTGGAGATGCAACGCCGGAGCGAAACTCCGCTGCTTCGAGAGCGACTGTTGCAACCCAGTGCTGGGCACGGCAATTTCCTTCTTTTAGGAGTGACTGAAAAGATAACACGGCATCCTTACCTTCCGCATGCAGGTTCTTACCGGGCATGGTAAGCTCGAGAGTTTCCTGCACTGGATTCGTGCGAAAGAAACGCCCGGGTGTTACCATTGTTTGGAATACCCGGAGGGCATGGTGGAGCATACGATAGAGGTGTGCCCCGCTTGGGTAGAGCACCACCATGTTCTCGTGGAGGTGATCGGTGGCAGCGATCTCTTGCATCGGGCCCTGGTACAGAGCATGGCCCGTAGTGAGAAGGAT
The DNA here is from genome assembly GCA_958295575.1 of Leucania comma. Lineage (NCBI taxonomy): Eukaryota > Metazoa > Arthropoda > Insecta > Lepidoptera > Noctuidae > Leucania > Leucania comma. Next base: position 5,891,230 of record OY282475.1, read on the forward strand.
TGGCATGCGCTCGTCTCCTTCTGCAAAGCAGTAATGCTAGCGAAAGAGGCGGCCACACGCGCGAGGGAACGGCCTTCATGCCCCATTCACCGGATTCCCGGTTTCCAACCATCGTAGACGCGGGCTTGTGGAATGCGAGCAATGGGCAGCTCATTCGGTAGGTAGCAGTCCGGTAACCGTTGTTGACGGCGTGTCGTGTTCAATGCTAGTTTCAAGGATATATCAGCAAAACCGTAGGAGCACAGGAGAGTCGAAGCCTCTGGGTCCATGGGATCGCTTCTGAAAGGAAAACCCGGAGCCCTGGAAAGCAAGGCCAAGAACATAAGAGTGGGTTTTAGTGAGTAAAATTCTAATACGCTATCGCGCTTCACCCTAGAGCAGCAGAAGTCATTAGATGATTTGCAACCTAAAAAAAGCTTACAATAGACATTTGTTTATTCATGCAATGATTACGGGTTTTCATCAGAATCCCATTAGGCTTTTCACTACCAAAATAATTAGATAATGACATCATACCCTACCGATTACAATGTCATCATTAATAGTTGTTTCGGTATTTTCATCTTTGTATTTATTATTTATATTAGTTGAAGTAACATTTTAAACTATATTACTGTGTTCAATATATGAGTATATTAGAGGAAGTTTGAAAGTGGCGCCAGTGACTGAAAAGTTGAAAGGAAATCGTTTGTCTTGGTATGGTCATGTGAAGAGGAGGGATGAAACACATGTTACTAAAAGAGTTCTGAGTTTACAAGTAGACGGATGGAGAGGAAGAGGGAGGCCGAAGAAGAGGTGGATGGATTGTGTGAGGAGTGATATGAAAGAAAAGGAAGTTAGTGATAGTGTGACGGCTGACAGGATAGAGTGGAAGAAAAAAACGTGTTGCGCCGACCCCAAGTAATATGGGACAAGGGCAGGAAGATGATGACTGTGTTCAATATTTTCGTTTTACGTTAGACACTATCGTAATTTTTTTTTATTATGTATAGGCTCGCGTTTGGCCACTATCTCACCTGAAATGGTAAGCGATGATGTAGCCGACGATGGAGCACACTTGCCTAGAAGTAATCTATTTACTCTTGACTTTAAGACTCCTAGGTTATAGCTATCAGGAAACACAGACTCTGGCACGGAATTCCATTCCTTAGCTATACGCATAATGAATGTGTTCCCAAAACGTTTTGTACGTATGGGTGGGATCTCCATCATGTATCGGTGGTGCAACGCCGTACGTCTTGTGGTCTGATGATGGAACGGACTTGGCTGAATTAAATTGTACAATCCCTATGAACACTCCCCGAAATATAACCGATAGAAAACCGACAGGATACTCGAAGACTTTGGAGTTTTGACTTGACAAGATGTGCATCATTGCCGATGATCTTCATAGCTTGCTTCTCAATCAACTCTAAGTACATCAAGTTGGTTTTTGGCAGACCCATCCCAAAGATGAGAGCAGTACTCCGTACACGATTGTGATGTTATTTTTTTTATTTATTTTTTTCAATTTATTGATTTATTTGTCTATACTGCAGAACGCCTTACAGCAATTACACTTATAGAGTACAATTAGTTCAGCTACTACTTTCTATCGACATGTGCACGGTGGAGTGGTAGTCCTCACAGGATCTTTTTTTCAATTATTAAAAAATTTAAAAAGTTGTAATCGTCATAATCGTAAAAAAGTTCAGAAAAATTTACAATTTTCAGATTTTTTTCCTATATTTATGCTATGAGACCTTGCTTCATGCCAAATTTCAGGATTCTAGGACAACGGAAAGTATCCTATGAATATTGATTCCCTTGAGAGTGTCGAAATATACGTTGTTTGCAACATAAACGGCCGAATCTTTTTTTTCCGTTATCTTTCAAGTTTGATTTTTTCACAGCTTCAAGGGTTTTAATTTCAACTCGAAACCTCCACGTGTTCCCGAAATAAAGGGTTTTGACAGACAGACAAACATGACAGATAGATAGACAGACAGAGAGACAGACAGACAGACAGGCAACAAAGTGTTATTAGGGCTCTGTTTTTTCCTTTTGAAGTACGAAACTCTAAAAACGCGCTAAGTACGTGTACCTCTTTCAACTATTTGAATCATTATATCTCAAAAACGGCTCTTAGGAAAAAAAATATTGAGACATTTTTGTAGATTATTTGATCTAAAATTTTTGTCTTTGCTATTAAAAAAAAAAAAAAACTCGTTGTGACCTTTCACCCCGAGTATTTTTACAAGCTTTCTATTAGCTTGCACTGTATGTAACTATGTATGTTCGGCTCAAATCTTGCACCTCAATTTTGAAGCAGATATCTTCAACCGATTGAGCTGAAATTTTACATGCATGTGTAAATCGGGTGACAATGCAACATTATGATGACATGGAGCTGATCTGATGATGGAGCTAGAAGGTAGCCATAGGAACTCAGCAATAAAACAATACAACCCCATCGAGTTTGGGCTCGCTTGATTAGTATTAACGCGTACTTTGATCGTGTATGATAGCCAGGGTCTGATGATGGAGCCGGAAGGTGATCAAAGGAACTCCACAGTTAAACGATACAACCCCATCGAATTTAGGCTCGTTTGATTTGTATTGACTAGTACTTTCATCCTATATGGTAACCAAGGTCTGATGTTGGAGCTGGAAGGTGGTCACAGGAACTCCGCAATTAAACGATACAACCCTATCGAATTTGGGCTCATTTGATTTGTATTGACTAGTACTTTCATCCTATATGGTAACCAAGGTCTGATGATGGAGCCGGAAGGTGATCAAAGGAACTCCGCAATTAAACGATACAACCCTATCGAATTTGGGCTCATTTGATTTGTATTGACTAGTACTTTCATCCTATATGGTACCCAAGGTCTGATGATGGAGCCGGAAGGTGATCAAAGGAACTCCGCAATTAAACGATACAACCCTATCGAATTTGGGCTCATTTGATTTGTATTGACTAGTACTTTCATCCTATATGGTAACCAAGGTCTGATGACGGAGCCGAAAGGTGATCAAAGGAACTCCGCATTTAAACGATACGACCCCACCGAGTTTGAGCTCGTTTGATTCGTATTGACGAGTACTTGGATCCTATATGGTAACCAGGGTCTGATGATGGAGCTGGAACGTGGTCATAGGAACTCCGCAGTTAAACGACACAACCCCATCAAATTTGGGCTCGTTTGATTTGTATTGACGAGTGCTTGGATCCTATATGGTAACCAGGTTTTCATAATGGAGCTGGAAGGTTACCATAGGAACTTCGTAAGAAATCGACACAATCCCATCGAGTTTGGGCTCATTTGATTTTTATTGATGAGTACTTGGATCTTATATGGTAACCAGGGTCTGATGATGGAGCTAGAAGGTTGCCATAAGAAATCCGCAATTAAACGATATAACCCCATCGACTTTAGGCTCATTTGATTTTTAATGACGAGTACTTGGATCTTATATGGTAACCAGGGTACGATGATGGAGCTGGATCCTGGTCATTGGAACTCCGCAGTTAAACGACACAACCCCATCGAGTTCAGGCTCATTTGATTTGTATTGATGAGTACTTGGACCCTATATGGTAACCAAGGTCTGATGATGGAGCTGAAAGGTGGCTACAAGAACTCCGCAATGAAACGACACAACCCTCTCGTCTTTGGTCTCGTTAGATTTGTAATGACGAGTACTTTGATTTGTACTTTGATCAATATGGCAGTCGGGATCTGATGATGGAGCTGGAAGGTGGTCATAGGAGTTCCGCTATGAAACGACACAATCCCATCGAGTTTCGGATCGAATAAAATAAGTTCTAACCGGTCATAAGCGACTTGGACTCGCGCACGGAGGGTTCCGTACAAATTTACATAATTAAATAGCTGGTTAGTTTTAATACACTCCTTCAAAATAGGTACCAATTGAAAGGGCTTGCAGAGAGTAACTTGAAAAATAAAGTGACATTACTCTAAATCCAATATTCTCCTTTTTCTCAGTCATACTCTTGGTGGAGTGGTAGTGATCAGGGATCGTGTAGCAGGTTGGTTGCGGCTTTTGCGACATTTCTCCATCTCTCTCTATTCATGGCAGTCCGTGTACATTCAGTGAAGGAACACTTCGAAGATGATTTAGTGAGTTCTGTACATCTGGTAGGCGATTGGCCGCGAGACGTAGGCCCTCTACTCTTCCCTGTACCACTAAACGTTCCAAAGAGCTTTCATTGCCTATGATATATCCAAACATCTTAAAAATTCGCTGTTGCACAATCGACGAAAGTTTTTGTTTTGATGCAAAGCTCTTTAAGAATGGAAACGTTAGTGCGGTGAGCAGTCTGTTTTATCCTCAGTAGACGACTCCAGCGTCACATTTCGAGAGCGTTAATCTTTTTACGGTGCTTGAATCTTCTCCGCATGTCCCAGTATTTGTGATTGTAGATCCCAGGTAGATAAACTCTGGACAACTTCGCAATTAGCTATTTCATGTGAGTTAGGTTGATTGTTAGTCTCACGATCAACCATCATCATTTTTGTTTCATAAATCCAACCTGATAGACTTCTCGGCTCCTTCTGCTAAGCAGTAATGCTAGCAAAGGAGGAGGCCGACCGCATCAAGCAACGGCGCTCATGCCGCAGCCGCCGCCGTAATTCCGATCCCGATTTCCTGCTCACGATCAACCATCATCATTTTTGTTTCATAAATCCAACCTGATAGACTTCTCGGCTCCTTCTGCTAAGCAGTAATGCTAGCAAAGGAGGAGGCCGACCGCATCAAGCAACGGCGCTCATGCCGCAGCCGCCGCCGTAATTCCGATCCCGATTTCCTGCCATCGTAGGCGCGGGTTTGCGGACTGCGGGCAATGGGTAGCTCGCTGTCCGTCCGTCCGGTAACAGACCAAACCAAGCCCAAGGGCGGGAGATGTCATTGGATGATTTTACCTACCATAAAAAAATAAAATAAAAAGAAACCTGGCAGACTTCTAAAGATAGCAGACTAAGTTTCTTATGCTTTCCTATAAGGTAACAAATGAAAGGATTTGCTAAGAATACGAATGTGATTTAAAATAAGGTATAACTAAAAAGTAAAAAATAAATTATAAATAAAAAACTTTTTTAAAAACAAGCTTTCAATTAAATGGGCTAAAAAGAAGGAAATAAACTTTTCCTTTATAACTTTTACTATCAATTTATAACGGCATTACACAATTTATATGACATAAAAGCTTGTCGCGAGATTTAACTGTGTAAATACACAGCTAAATAACTTCATTAATTAAATAAGTTAAATAACTTCATCTATTGATTTTAATATTTTCAAAATCTCGCGACAAGCTTTTGTATCATATAAATTGTGTAATGCCGTTATAAATTGATAGTAAAAGTTATAAAGGAAAAGTTTATTTCCTTCTTTTTAGCCCATTTAATTGAAAGCTTGTTTTTAAAAAAGTTTTTTATTTATAATTTATTTATTCCAGGTGTCGGATATGAGGACTTTTTAGATTCCATTTATGATGGTGTTTTTAACAATCCTACCAATTTTCAGCTTGGTGCGAATTAATGTCTAAATTGACCAGACTATTTGAAATGCAAAAACAGAACAAAAGAATGTGCTATGGAGTCACAAAGTGAACAAGCCATGTCAGCATTTTGTGATCTCCTGAAGCAGTATTATAGTAATATGCACAACTGTGTAGTTCCTCCGGTTTGTATACATGTTTTGAATAACAGATTTTATTACTTTGCTGTTGCTCTGTGGAGGTTTAGTACCCGTTTTCTAAGCATCAAATTTTAGATGCACTGAAGTGAACAAGCTTGGTGCACTCTTGGCTTTTTTTACGATGACAGGTTTTTGTCCTGCAATGGATAATTTATTATTTCTTACTTAACAAAGTATTTAAAGGAAGTTAGTTATAGCGTGACCAAAATTAAAACGTGACAAGGGCAGAAAGCAGATGATGATTATGATTTAAAGAAGCAAACGCTACAGCTCGTTTATTTTTGTAAACCACAGAATAGACAAGAAGTCCTACCAGTTGCTAAATGGTTTCCACCAGCGGAAGTCTTTAATACTAGCTATTTCCAACGCCATTGCCTATCTTGTCGGAGAAGAACTGTCTTTAACTTTTTGTAGGATCATCTGGTGCTTGCAGAATAGATATTTAACTAATCCGATACGGTTTGAAGCCGTTAATGTAGTTGTGTCAATGCTTGGAAGAATTTTGTCTTGTATTTCATCAGAATGTCAGCAAAGACAGATTTAAAAAAAAAAGTGTTTACCTAAGCATAATTATGTTTTTATTTGCAGGGAAATTATAACTACAAAACTAACTACACCGATATTGCACATTGTTCTGTTTACAATGTAGCAGATATTTGGTAAATATTGTGATATTGCTGCATTCATGAGCCGTGATGATACTCGTATCGTTATTAATTTTAACTACTATCATATCGTGAAGTTATAATTTGAATTCAGAAGTAATTAATCGCATATTAACAGACTTTACCCACCGACAGTTAAAATTAAATTAATAGAAATATATTTTATAACAGATCTTTCTTATCAAAGTAATGTTACACAATATCTTTTTAAATTTTAACGAGACCATAAAGATTTTCAAATCATAGATAGATACTTAACATTGACATAAAAAATATTTTACGTAATAGAGTTACTTTAATTGAAATTATGGATCAAAACTGAATATTAAAAAAATATAAATTAAAATACATATCATTTAATCTCATATCGTTAGGTTTAAATTATAATTTCAAAATCAGTATCTAATATTTTCTCTTACCTTTTCATATTTTATTTGATAAAATTTTTGCCAGTTATTAATATCATGTTACACGTACCATATTTATATACAATGACTGAAGAATGCACACTCTGGTGACTGAAGAATAAACTGTATATCAAGTTATCTTTTATACCTCTGGAAGTATAGGAATCTAAAATATGCAGTTCGTAGACTTTCAACTAACTGAGCGCATTTTGAAATTCAAAAGTTTCGTACAGAATTCTCTTGCACCTATTGAAATGACTCTTAATATCTTTGTGTATTATACCAATCTCTATTTATTTTTCTTGATTATAATTTATATGGCTCACACTTTACTACCGTCTGTCATTTGCTACTTTGGCACACAATAGTCTTTTGTCTTTTCAAGCAATAATTTTGGGTTTTCTTCAGAATGAGGTCTAGAGAATGAAGAATCAGGTTCTACCAATTACAGTGTTACCATCAGTAGTTTTCTTAGCATCTAAATTAAATTTAAATTAATTATTCTATATATCAGTTCAAATAACATTTGAAACTATTACCGCTGTTTTTGTATTATGCTTAAGCATACCTAATAAAAAAATGCCAACGATGATTATCATGATTACGGCCTTTACTGTTTACACTAGAGTTTGTGCTGGCGAGCCGGTGGCTTAGGTGTATACCTTAAAATCCAGCAAAATTCTGTTGAAAAAAAAAAAGGGTCCTCCAACCAGATACATGTCGTGTCTGGTTAGGGCAATTGCTTAGTAGTTGATTTCGAACTGTTATATATATTATTTATTTTATTTATAAATGTTCTAATCGCGCGGAGAACCCTGACACTACGATACAGAATTTTGTATTTTAGTTCCTATGTGACGAAATAGATGTCGCTAGATGTTACCCAGCAGTGCACCTAAATTTTCCACAATCTCACCATTACTTAACTTTCCAGAATCAGTTTACCTATTCTTTGGAACATTGTTTTTTTTTATGGAGAATAAAATATATTCTCCATAAAAAAAACCAAGTCCTTCATAAAAAGTCGCAGTCTACTCTAGTATCAAACAAAAAACAAACCATTACTGATAGGCTTTTTATTAAAAAATCGTTTGCTATGTTTGACATAATATGCTATGCCAGCCAGGGGTGCCAGCTGTTTTAGAACCTATCGGCTTGGCACGTGACGATGGAAAGAGGCCAGACGGGATGACCATAATGCCCTGGAAGTTAGGTAGGCCTTTGGTGTGGGATGCAACTTGTGTCGACACCCTTGCGCCATCCCATCTTCTGAGTACGGCAGGCTGTGCTGGGGCGGCTGCTGCAGGTGCAGAAAATCTCAAACGGCGTAAATATAATAACCTTATCGGTAGTTACATGTTTGAGCCGTTTGGGGTTGAAACACTAGGGCCATGGGGTCCGAGCGCTCATCGAGTTGTTCGTGACATCAGCAACCAGCTAGTCGACTCTTCGCGTGACCAGAGGGCTGGGCTTTTCTTCGGTCAACGAATCAGCATTGCCATCCAACGTGGCAATGCTGCCAGCGTTCTGGGCACTTTTCCCATTGATATCGATGTGGATGAATTTTTTGATGCCCAATAAGTTCTTTTTCTACCCGTTTGTACATATTATTAATTTTTAATTTGTATATATTAAAATTTAAATCTATTAAGTTTTATATCGAACTAGAAATCCATGTATAAAGAGTTAAATAAATAAAATATGCTATGTACCTGATACAGGTTTTCAAAATGTCTATAAAATATTTTAAATTTTTAAACGAAACCGTCTGCAAGAAAAGCCAGTTTTGTTGTTTTCATTTCGACGAAGAAAGTCCCAATTATAAATGTCAATTTTAATTCCATCTGTTCTTAAAAAGTACTGATTCAAAATAAAATCAAACCACTCTAATTATTTTTTAATTTGTTCAAATTACAATAAAGGTAATTCATTTATAGTTACAAAAAGATTTATTTATAGCTATTTCTACCTCAAAGGAAAGGTTTCTTAAACAACTCCTTGAAATTTTAAGAACAAATGTCAAACTAATTTAGACTTTATTGACAAGACACTACAATGTAGTGTTTAAATGAAAACCCGATACGCCACTAAAATATTAAGCACTCCGTTAGTAGTTAATTGGACTAGGGATGTTCATAAATAATTAGAAAATGTCTATTAAATTAGAATTGGGAAAAGTGTAAATAATAAATGATTTACTACTCGTGCGGACTTAGAATGTGTATGTATGGGTATGCGTATTGCAAAATGTAGATTAAAGCAAATATTCAACATGGTTTACCAATAGTGTTACCGTTAGAATACGGAAATACGTTAATATGCGCATTGACTAGGTAATCTGCAAATTACCGGGTACAATCCGTTAATGTGTGAAATTTAAGTTAAAATATCAGATAGCAGAGCATAACACCAGCTTTATAAAGTTTCCACAGCTGGGACTCAGGCCTCCTCTCTAAGAAAGGGAATGGGCCGTAATATACCGCGCGGGCCCAGTGTGGGTTGTTCGATGTCACATGACTTAGAATTTTTGGTTCTAGGACATACCGGTTTCCTCACGATGTTTTCCTTCACCGTTTTGAGAGCAGTCGTGATGAAAAAAATTACACATAGTAATGCGCCTGGCTGGGTTTGAACCCGCGATCTACAATTCGTAAGTCGGGGCCGTTACCACACGGCCACCACTGCTCTCACTCGGTCACCACTGTTCTCCACATTAATTTAAAAAAAAAAAAACAGATATCTCCATTTTATTATAATTAACTCGCAGAAGACGGAGAGCGAAACAGTTTTGTCTCGTTCGACACTACTCTACCTGTCAAAATAGCTCGAAGGAGCCTCAAGTAGGAGGCTCAAAATCTGAATGGTTAAAAAAATAACCACAACTAACTCGCCTTAACCTTCTAACTAGTTCTAACCTATCTTATCCGTGTCGGTAGTGTCTAATTCTTTAATAAATTGTATATGGTTCCTGTAGGTGTAGGCCACATAATTTCTTTAAAATAAAAACAAAAGGAGCTCAAATTTCTAAGTAAAAAGAAAAAAAACGGCATATGTAGCCAGCTCCAAAATGTAGTGATGTGACTTTATAAATGAAATAAATACTTCACGGTTAAAGTCCCATCACCAAATTAGTTTCTTGACTTGATATGGGTACATCTCCTTATCCCAAACACAAAAAAGAAACAATATATTATGAACTTTAGAACCTACGGTGTTTAGCCGGCATTTCAAGCGATTTCTCTTCTGATCCTTACAGCATCATCTATCATTTAAAAGCTTAGTAAATATAGGAAAATATATATAGTCATGAATGTAACAGTTTATATAAACTTCATGTTCAGTAGTAGTACATAGGCGGACCTAATGCAACAAGGCATTCTCTGTCAGTCAACTTTTGGGTTAAGAAAGACAACACTGTGGTAGGTGTGCACAATAAATAAATAACACATAATTTTAAATAAAATGTATAAGTTACTTATAATAATAAAAAACGTATATATATTATAAACTAATAAATACTATGATAAATATCTAAACATTACAATTAAGAGAACCTAAAATATGACAATTAGGAAGAAGACTGAACTAAAGTTGAGAGGACTTCAAGTGGTCTTCAAGGACTTCCAGGTGTTGGTATTAGTAGCATATGCAATTATATTTTCCAGGAACAAACCTCCCGTAGCGATTATTATTTATTGTTCTTTATGAGAAATAACTATTAGTGAAATCTAAGAACCGAAAGATGAAATATTGAGTAGACTGCTATACCAGAGATCGTCGGTTCGATTCTCATCCAAGACAAATATTTGTGTGATGAGCACGATTATTCTGTGTTTTGGGTGTAATTTATCCATAAAATATATTTAAAAATATAATTAGGTATGTTTCTTAAGTGTTATCTGCTTAGTTTGGGATAAGTCGACGTGTTGTGGAATTTGTGTAATAATATTATTTATAAATAATATTTCAAAAATAAAAAAAAATCAATAAACAAACCATCATCACTATTGGATTTCGTTCACAAAAGCAGCCTGATTGCGTCATGGATTAGTCTCAGGTACACTAGTGAATTAATTTGAAACGTGCCAATGATTTACTACCCCTGGTTTGGACGTAATTTAGTTATGGATGATGTGGCCGTGTAGTTTATCGTTAGCAATTAGCATTTATAGGACTAAATTTAGTCACTTCTGAGTCTAGTCATTGTAGTCATTGTTTGCCACTGTTTCTTAGTTGTTTAATTGAGCGATAAAATTTTGCTGAATTAATGGCTGCAGACTATATCATCGGTGTCATTTGATGTTATAAGAACTAAATAAGTCGATCAAATTATAAGAAACACATTATCCTCAATCTTAATTTGACGACTTTAGTTTTTTATTTTTTTTATTTAACGGGATAAAAATTGTCCTATGTCCTTCTCCTGATTCTAAGCTACCTTCCCACCAATTTTCAGCCAAATCGTTTCAGCCGTTCTTGATTTATAAATAGTGTAACTAACATGACTTTATTTTATATATATAGATGTAAATTAACTACATAGATGCCTCTTTATATTACACCTCCACCCACCAAAATATTCACACCTTACTAATTACCAAATCGGATTTTAATTAAAAAAGTGAAAAAGAACATTACAAACTAGCCGAAGTAATTTGTAATAAATACTCTCTTTACCGTCAGTACAATTACCAAGACAGGTAAGTAAGTGTACATTGTGAAAATGTAATTAAGCTAAAATGTACCGTGGCTGAACACCAAAAGTTTGGTTCGGCGTAACACTAACCACGTGCCTTGGTACTTACTAGTAGGAGGAACTTGAGAGATACTAAAAACACTAGAAGGGGTATAAAAAATAAATATAATGGAACTGAAATTATGATTTAACATGTTTTGATTGGTGGCCGAGTGGAAACGGCCCTAACTTTCGAGTTGAAGGTTGCAATTTCAAACACAGCCAGGCGCATTACTTTGTGTAATTTAGTTAATCACCACTGCTCTCAAAACGGTGAAACAAAGTATCGTGAGGAAACCAGCATATCCTAGAACCATAAATTCGAAGACTTGTGTCATCCACCAACCCGCACTGGGCCCGCGTATTGGATTACGGCCAATTCCCTCTCCTAGAGAGAAGACCTGAGTTCCAGCAGTGGGAATATTATAAGGCTGATGCTTTGCTATGCTATGATTTAATGTCAACTGAAGGGAAACGGTTTGGTTAGTTAAAATCTTCCGTTCCAGTAAAAAGAACCCTCGAAAAACAGCGTTGCCCGAATGGTGCTCAGGCAATGCTTTAAATATCTTCTGATTTAACAAAGTAAATCATTAATAATCCCAAAAATGTACCTCCACGACAAAATCCCTATCCAGTAAAATTATATTTCCAAAAACTCTTTGCAGCAATGTGCGACGAAAGCACTTTGCTTAAAACAAATTACAGGGGTCCGTATAAAGGGTTCATCTATTTTTATTGTACACCTTAAGATACAAGTGCGGGACCATAGGCCGAGGAGAATACGTAATGAGGGGTACTGATTGCGAGAATATAATAATAATGGCGGAATGGCCCTTGGAACCAGCCGACGTCTTTATAAGGTATATAAGGAATAACGAAGTTCGTTAAACTAAATTGTTTTTGGGACGTACTTTTTAGAATTATTAAGGTCAATTCTTGCGTAGGTCCGGGTGGGAGCAGCGTGTTTCATCATAATTTATTTTTATAAGTTAACGACTATCTTGGGAAAATTATAATAAAAATGTTGTGCAGGTACTGTTGGACTAAAAGTCGATAAATGAGCGCATCACTATTGTCGCTGCGTCTCATCGTTCCCGCACCAGTATCTTTGACAATCTATGAGAGAATTACACGACTTTTTAGGACGATGTACTTTTCTGACTTTTATGAGATAAAACTGTGTTTATCTTTAACAATACGAATTAATAAATATACCTACATAAATAATAATAAGCAAAAGCAAGAGACAAGAAAATTGAGAAACTGCAAATAGAGTATCTGAATTCTGCCAAGGTCACCACGCGCCTTAGGGTGGTGAAATTAAACAGGCGTGGCTAAAAGAGCCAGCGCCCGACGTGTCTTCAACTACGCCGTACCTCCGCATGGCGATCCAGTGGTGCAAACAGCCTATGGATAACTCGTTCGACTTCTGCGGCATATGGACCGAGCCGCTAGCCATCTCTGTGGCTCCAATGCTCGTCTCCTATTTGTGCGCATTGCTGTCAACAGGCAAAGCGTCAAAAATTCTTAGCAACAAAAAGAGATACCGCGGTCTTGAAATGCAAAGAATACTGTAGGAGCTCTGGGATGTTTTAGTCAATAAAAATCTAACACTCTTTCTCGCTACATTCAAATCTTCAACGATTTTTGTATAAGTATTTTTTTTACTATGAATAAGATAACTTTTGACTACTGTTTCACCTAATGGTAGGCGATGATGTGGCTGACGATGGAACACACTTGCCTATGCTAGAAGTAATCTATTCACTTTTGACCTAAATATCCCTAGGTTGTAGTTATCAGGAAACACAGACTCCAAGCAAAATATTTATTTTCCAAAATGAACATACTCCCAAAACGGTTTGTACCTAGCTTTGTATATATCGTGGCCAGATCTTAGAGTTGATCACTTCAAAATATGGCCAACAAGAACTGGCCAGATCATTTAAACGTTAACATTTGATGATTATGTCAATCTTCGTTGGGCCATATCATTGATTGCAGGGTTACAATGATAATAAAAAGGTCTAAAAAAAGTAGGACAAACGAAGATTGAAATATAAGATTGAAAGAAAACCTTCTTGCATCACTTAACTCGGAATCCTATCACATACACTAACATACAACGCACTCACTCATTTACACACTCACACATTTACACAATCACACACCTCATTTTTAATTTTTAATCTTTATTTTTCAATTTTTTTCCTCGTAATTCTGTGCCAAGTCCAGCACAATTTCTTATTCTATTTTTTTTTTGTTATTTTTTAAATTAACTACTTTTTCTCCAGTTACTATAATTTAATAGATTCTACTTTTATACCTTTATTTTTATAGTAACGGTAAGGGACTACACAATGAAGCTTCTCAACAGTTACAGACCTACATTAAGTTACGATAATTTGAAATAAGGCAACTTTTGTAACAATGGCTCAATAAATTTATTATTATTATATCATCAAACGTTTAAAACGAAACAGTTTTACTTGGCCATATCATGAAGTGATCAATTTCTAAGATCTGGCCACGACATATGTATGTACAAAATATAGTTATAAAGCTCTTTCTCTGATTAAATTGAGACAAAATAAGGCTGGAATCGTATGAGGTATGACCCAGCGTGATTTACAACGCCTAAAGTAATTTATCTAAAACGACGTTAAGTATTTGGAATATAAGTATATAATGTAGATAATTTGATCACAAACTTATTCAGGTATTAAGAAGTAACGTTACCGTCCTAATACCATTTAAAAATGCTCGAATAATTCAAAGTCTTACAGCAAATACAGATAAAGTTTTCAAATCTGTTAAGTATGTTTCCGAAGGAATCCAGAAATAATATCTTGAGTTTTAAGGCTTTGAAGTTGGCGGGTATCAAATAATGGGGGCACAAACTGAATAGAGTTGACGTGCCAAATAATCGTGAGAAAATAGTATAAAGGAATAATTTCTTGTGATATCCTTATTTTACTATTTCATTAAAAATATTACTTCAATGTTCCTCAGGTACTATTTGAGTACCTTTTTAGAGGGTATAGAACTGCTACATGATAAATAAAATAAATAAATAACCTCTATAACCAAAACATAACCAAACCTAATAACCAAAAAAGAATCTTGAAGGAGTAGTTTGTTAGGAATAAATTCTATAGGACCAGGCCTCTCAAAAGGTGATCGGATGACCTGGTGAAAGTTGCGGGAATCCGATGGATGCGAAACGCGTAGAATGGTCCTATGCGTTGTAGCGACACTTGGAAGAGGCACCACTGCTCTCACCCACTCACTCTCACTCTTGGATACTTGGTCCACCAGTGGAAGTATCTCGGTTGAAATTATGAGAAAGGTTCAGTTAAGGTTCCTTACAATATCTTCCAATCCCACAATACCAAAGGGTTCAAGGAGCACTTCCGACGTCTGGCTCCCAGGTTGAATGCGACTGGGGCTGCGCTCAAGCGGCTCCTGCCGAACCTAGGGGGTCCAGACGCCTCCTGCCGGAGGCTCTACGCAGGCATCGTTCGGTCCATGGCCCTTTACGGTGCGCCGGTGTGGGCGCCATCGCTACGGAAGCGAGTGGCGGCCCGGCTAACCGCCTGCCAGAGGGTCATGGCCATCCGGATGATCCGCGGATACCGTACGGTGTCCTGCGAAGCGGCGAGCCTCCTTGCTGGCCTACCACCATGGGATTTGGAGGCAACAGTCCTTGCACACATGCATGACCTACGCGTGGAGATGCAACGTCGGGGCGAAACTCCGCTGCCGCGACAAGTCGCGGCATGGCGGACAGAGCTCCGGCGGGATCTCATGGTGAAATGGCGAGAGCGATTGTCGCAACCTCGTGCTGGGCACGCCACGATCGAGGCGGTAAGGCCCCTCTTTGAGGCGTGGCTGGAAAGGCCCCACGGCGTCGTCACCTTCCGTTTGGCGCAGGTGCTGACCGAGCACGGCAAGTTCGGTCCGTACCTGTACAAGATTCGTGCGGAGACGACGCCCGGGTGTCGCCACTGTGCGGACCGCCCGGTGGACACGGTGGAGCACACAGTCGAGGTGTGCCCCGCTTGGGAAGAGCAGCGCCGTGTCCTCGTGGGGGCGATCGGCGGCGATCTCTCGCGCCGGGGCTTGGTTCAAGCCATGCTCCGGAGCGAGGAGGAATGGCAGGCGGTCGCCTCCTTCTGCGAAGCAGTAATGCTAGTAAAGGAGGAGGCCGACCGCCTTAGGCAAAGGCGGACACGCCGCCGCCGCCGCCGGGTTTCCGATCCCAATTTCCGGCCACCGTAGGCGCGGGCTCGCGGACGGTGGGCAATGGGTAGCTCGCTGTCCGTCCGTCCGGTAACAGACCGGTCCGAGCTCAGGTCGTCTACGGCGCGCACCGTTCCCGCGCGCCTCAAGGAGTTGTCAGCAAACTGTAGGGGTCCAGCAGGGCCGAAGCCTACTGGGGCCAAAGGTTATGTGAGACTGTCACCAAAGGCCCCAGGATAAAGGCAAGGAATGGAAAGGTAGGTTTTTAGTCAGTAAAAGTCTGACACTGTTTCCCGCCCCACCCAAGGGCGGGATTCGTCATTGGATGATTTTTACCTACCACAAAAAAAAAAAAAAAAAAAAAACAATACCAAAGGGTATTCACGACTTTTTTGATAAAATATTTATCAACCTGATTAGATAGGCATTCCTGTGTTCTGAGATCGTTTGCATTCTAATCACAGCGTGCTCAGGTTGCTCAGCATGAACTAAGCTTAGTTAGTTTAACGTATATTCATACCTACTTGCCTCAGAGCTTGTGGTCTACTCAAATTAAGTTATTAAAAAAAATACCTTCATTTTGAATGTCTATGAGATTTTATTCACATCCTCCTTCTCCAGGTGGAGCAAAAGGGAGTATCAGAATTTTCCCCTTACTTCACTTGCCTTTTACGTTTCCCAATCATGGCAACTTTTGTAAATGATCTCGCGTCGTTTTTCCCGAGGTACATTTCCATATAACCTCTGTTGCGTGATTATAACGGTATTACAAATCTTTATCAAGATATTATCTAGGCTTCTATTGAAATAAAAACATAAATTTGTGTAAGACTAATTTAGTAAGACCTCTGAAAATCTGCTATTTTGCGTGTGTACCTACTCATACATTAAAAATATAAAAAAGTATTTCTATAGAAGCTTTGCACTCGAGATTCTAAATGATGTCAATTTTTCTCAAAAATATTTGAGTGTTTTAAGAAAACACGTATTTTTTTTTAGGCAACTTAATTTTAATTTGCGATCCGTATAATTATGTCTAGTACACAGGAATATAAATTTATTAAAACTATATATACACTTAAACCTACAAACATTACACAAAAACATAAATATATACACTAAAGGCTACTCCTAACTAGAATATAGCGTCAAAAAACTCCTCCGCATCGCTGTTGACTGGAAGTGTGCCCAAAAGGCTGGCGGCATTGCCACGTTGTATGGCAATGCTTAATCTCTGACCGAGGTAAAAGCCAGCCCTTGGGTCACGCGAAGTGTCAACTAATCGTTTGGAAAGTTCTTTAAAAAGTGAATGTGCACTCGGACCCCACGGCCCAAGAGTTTCAACCCCAAACGGCTCAAAAATATAACTGCCGACGAAGTTGTTATATTTCCGCCGCTTGAGGCTCTCCGCTGCCGCAGCGGCAGCACCAGCACAGCACGATGAGCTAGGAAGATGGGATGGCGCAAGAGTGTCGACACAGGTAGCGTCCCACACTAAAGGTCTACCCAACTTCCACGGAAATAAAGACATACCGTCCGGTCTCTTACCATCGTCGCGTGCCAGGCCATGAGGTTCCAAAACAGCCGGGACGCCGACGGTGACAAGGGCTCGTCGGATAATGTCGTTAATATTCGCGTGCCGCGGTATGCGTCCCGCGCTTCGACAGCATGACAGGCCGTGGTGACCGAGGCTGTTGACAACTTCGCCACAGTGGCAGCGATGAGGAGAACAGCAAGGAGCGCCAAGGCGTAGGCCAACAGCTAGGCGGAAAGTAGTATCGTCGAACAAGGTGCCAATATTCGACGACGGCAGTGCGTGAAGCCAAAGACCTGACTCCCAATTTCCCACAGCCAGCAGGCGCGCACGCTCCGCAGTAGTAGCAGATGTTACTATTAGGTGTTCCTGGACTACTTTGCAGAGTGGCTCATCCCACCGTCTCTGGGAAGCCGGTTTGTCGGGCGGATTTATATTCGGGCAAGCGATTTTCCAAGCATCTATAGCCTCGATGAAGCACGGTACATTGAAATTAATCAGTGAGGATGATAGGATATTCCTGATTAATTTCTCAGTGCCGTGAACCGAGGATATAAAAGCTGGTAAACTAATACTAGAAATTTTGCGGACGCCGAGGCCTCCCATACGGATGGGAAGGGTAGCTTGAGCCCAAGCTCGGTCATCCATGGCTACGTTTAAAATTGATGTAAGGGTACGCCTGATAATTTGGTCCATTTTTTCCAGAAGATCGGGGTGTTTCCATAAATGAGAAGCGCGGAGAAAATATGCTAATTTAGGGCCGAAACAGCAGTACCGAATTTATAATACGTATTTTATTAACAAATTCTGTGAAATATTCGAGTAAATGACGAAATTACCTAACGGCAACAGAGTTTCCAGCCGTTATCTTTCTTTTTTCGCATTTCCTCTCTATCAAACATCGCGTTGGATTGTTTTAGATGAAGCAAAAAACTTTTACACCATGCTCGACGTTGACGATTGGGGAAGGACCACCTTAATATTTCAAATCTAGTTGTTATTATGACTTTAATTTAAACGTTTTTGTGAAAGTAAATTGACTTTCTGAATGACAAAGAAAAAGAAAAAAACGAACAAAAGAATGAGCACGTAACATATCAAATTACTCTTTTGTTTATTACAGACATTCTTATTTCAAATTCCCTGCAACAGTTTCTTCACGAGACTTCTCTCGAAATAAACCTAAAATATATGCGGAGAATAATATAAAATAATATCACAGCGTAAAATAAATTCTTGAGTCTCATAGCCCAACCATATCGCCGTATGGGGATTTTCTAATATTCGTATTGCTTTCCGCAGATTTTCGAAATTTGTCTCATTCCATTACGGATGAGGACTTATCTTCCCGGATATTTGTTTTCGAAAGAATTTTGTATTTATATTAATTCTTTCAATTTTATTCTCATAAATCCATTCTGGGGATTTTCATTTTTACACTCAAATGATGGATCTCTCTGAGTTACTCATAGAATACGGCATTCAGTGATCATTGAGGAAATAATTTGTTACTCAATTTGCAGGTATGCCTCGTTATCTGAGACCTAATAAAAAAATCTTTATATTATTGATAGATGTCAAAGAACAGTGAAATGACCCTAAAAAATATTTACTACGGTAAAACATTTTTATCATTTGGGAAAACCACATTAGAACGACCTTCATGTTTGCACTACAGTGAAACCACATTAAAAACATCTTCGTAATAAATTGTAATACGGTGAAATCAAATTTGATAAAAAAAAATGTGATTATACCTCAGTGAAACAACATCAAAAAACCGTCGTAATTGTTCCACGCTAGAACCACATTACAAAACGCAACATAATGCTAATAATTTATAATAATTTCCGTCAACTCGTTGGCAATTTACGGAGCAACAAAGAGTAGAAGGTACTGGCTGAAGACCACCAAATATCGTGGTAATTAGAACTGTAATCCTCTTACATCCTTACAAACGATACTGAATTTCATAAACGACATGTCGATGTACTCTGCAGAAATTGTTGAGAAACAATGTCGTTTACAGAATTACTTCATTACCATTTTAAAGTACTGTCAAAAGTTTTTGAAGTACGGTGTAATTTTGAAGTACTGTGAGAACTATTAATTGATAAAACAAGTAAAGGATGATTTGTTTATTTGATTTGATAACTATTTACTAGAAACTACCAACTCGCCAAGACGTGTGGCTTGGACTCGCGCATAAAGTGTGTCGTCCTTAGCAAAAAGTGGTAAAAAGGAACATTTGTCATGAGTCTTACTTAAATATTTATTTTATTCTGTTTTGAGTTTTAGTTGTTATAGCGACATTTCAGTAGTACATCATCTGGGAAAATTTCAACTGTCGTAACTATATATCACGGTTCATGAGATACAGCTTGGTAACAGACGGATAGACAGACGGATGGACAGCGGAGTTTTAGTAATAGGATCCCGTTTTACTCTTTGAGTACGGAACCATAAAAAAATACCAACACAATAAAAATTAGTTTATATGAGACGTCTCTTATTAAAAACGATTTATGAAATTTACATGTATTGACGTCACATCGCAGAAACTAAATAGATAGAACATAACATTAATAGAAATATTAAAAGTTGTTAAAGAAATTGCGGTTGAACTGATTATTGCTACAAAGCTATAAAACCTTCATATCATGGTTAATTTTAATATATCACACATAATTAGGCAACATAACGCTACGCTTGTATCCATCCTTTTCTTTTTTACTTTGTGTGTCTTGTTATTGTATCGAATAAATGTTTTCTATTATATTCTTTTCATTTGAAACAATACCATATATTAGGTAACTCACGAATAAATCATCCACAAACACTTCCATAAACCTAATGGAGAAAGATAAATGTAATAATATTGTATCTAATATTTTCATACAATGAAATCCCTAAGGAAAAGGTTATCAAATAAGTTAAACCCAATAAGTTTCAGTTGAGATACTCCAGGGGGCGCGCTGAGCGTAAACAAACAACTCCACACCTTCTGAAATATATGTAAAAGTTTTTTTGGTACATGCCAGTGTTAACTTTCTATTGTATGATCTTGTTTTGAGATAAACCAGACGAGGAAGCTGCTGTGGAAACTTATGTGTTTAATAGCCTTCTTATTCTTGAGAACTGCAAAACTTAATAATGCGTCATGTTGTTATATTTTGGCGTGACGCAGAGGATCGAACATAGGCTTGGCAGGTGATACTTTTGTTTGACGATCGCAGAGTGTCTAGTGTGAGTTTGTTTTACGTAAACGCGATCGACATGCTTATGACGTTCGGCGCACTGATTGGCCAACTCGAAGCTTTTAGCCAATCAGAGAGCCAAACGCTGTAAACGTTTCGATTGCGTTAACGTAAAAACATCTCGCACTCAGCACACAGAACTTACGGGATTCCGATCCCGATTTCCGGCCACCGTAGGCGCGGGCTTGCGGACGGCGTGCAGTGGGTAGCACGCTGTCTGATCGTCCGGTAACATACCGGACCGAGCCCAAGTCGTCGACGGCGCGTTCTGTTCCCGCGCGCCTCAAGGAGCTGTCAGCAAACCGTAGAGGCCCAGCCTGCTAGCTGCAGGCAGGCAGGGTCGAAGCCTGCTGGGGTTAAGGGCCGTTTTCTGAGAGGAAGGCTCAGCCCCGGCATGATAGGCAACGATGGAACGGGGTAGGTTTTTAGTCAGTAAGAGTCTGACACTACTTCCCGCTCCACCCAAGGGCGGGACTTGTCATTAGATGATTTTACCTAACATAAAAAAAAAAAAAAGAAAAACACAGAACTTAGATTTAACAAGAGTAATGTAACACGTAATCCCTCAACTTAAGGTATCACAGTATAGCGAAAAACGGTGCGTTGGGTTTGCCAAATAAAGGGCCTATTACACCACTCGTTATTCAGACCGGTCTTAGTCGACGTCGCGTAGTGTGATAGGGGATAGACTGTCTTATTTGGAAGTAAATTCTAAGATAGTCTGTGTATCGGTATATCGTATGCGGAATGTCGAGTGGTGTAATAGGCGCTTAAGTCAAGTCTAGCACAGCATATCATACCTTGGCCCAATGGGGCGTGTTCCATTGCAGTACGTAAAAAACTGTCACTAAGAGAATCATCGGCCAAAAGAGGCCAACCACATGCAACCAAAGAAACATAACTGAGAATCTTGAGTTCTCAATTCTCGTCAACATTATTTATTTATCGGCACACCAATAGAATTACAATGCTTTCCAAATGAGAATAGGTTTGATTGCCATATTGTGACGTCATTTCATACTGTCAAATCGAAAAATAAATTAGTGTGGTGAGCAAAATAAGATTAAAGAAAAAAAACATTATTTATTTATGAACTGTGAACGAAAAAAGTTAAATCAGAATCAAGTTCATTTTAATTTTGCCAAAATTTCTTCCATTTAACAGTATTACGTGACGTCACAATATGGCAATCGAATCTATTTTTCATTTGGAACGCATTGTACATACAAGACAATAATTATATAAATCTGCACAGCATGCCTCTTACAAGTGCGCACAGCTTCAACAATATTAGGTAGGTAGGTATGGTATGATATAAAATTAATATTACCGCAAAATTAAACATACAAAACATTGTAAATGCACTTGATAGTAAAAAGAAAAAGTCTTTTTTTTTTTTTTTTGTAAATTGCGTTTTATTTAAGTGAAATCTTTTAATTTCCAAATTATTTTTGAAATCCACGAGGTACTTAAACAATTTCAAGCCCAAGACATTAGAAAACCCTTTATTAAGTCTGTCAGCAGGTTGTCAGTTCATAATAAAACTAATTAATTCAAAGTGACACGCAATCGGTTTTAACAAATAATGTAATCGTTGGGTCTTTCGAAGATTTTATAACATCCATTAGCTTAGTTTTCGGTAGACAAGACAATTCTTAAAAGTTCTAAGAGACTTTGGTAACTTATCTCAAAAGTTTATTTCCAACATTACAGTTTGTAAAGGTTTTGGTGCCGATTTTTCTTGATATTTGGAAATAAACGTTGGTATTTCTTGCTCAAACTTTACTCGTATTTGAAAAACCCTTAAGTGGTTCTTGTACTCGTAATTACATAAATAAAAACGCCTATGAATTACAAGAAAATAAGTTCCATGATGTATGTGAGAGAGAAAATGCGATTAACCGTTGCCTGGATCACCTGGTGGTCAAATATGCTAAAAGGAATTCAGTAACCGAGTCTGGGTGCATAGAAAAGGCAGAACAGAGTTTTTTGGCGCAAAAGTACAAGGAGATCCGACCCCAGTTAAACTTGGAAGAGAGCTGGAAAAATGAGGAGATCCTAGTTGACAGTCTTTGACTGTTAATGATGCAACTGCAACATAAGCCATAAAAGCGTATATTTTATGATGTTAGACTACATACTAGAAAAAATGGGGGTAAGTGCGAGTTGGACTCGCATACTGGGGGTTTCGTGCAAACTTACTTATGTGAATCGAGTTTCGAAAATTTTTCCGAATCGAAAAAAGTATTTTATTTTTGTGACATAACTACTTTACGGTTTTCAGATTTATTTCTAAACTTTTGCTATGAGACCTTGCTTTATACCAAATTTCTGGGTTCTACGTCAACGGGGAGTACCTTATGAATTTTGATTCCGAAATATACGTTTTTTGCGACATAAATGGCCGTATCTTTTTTTTTTCGTTAACTTTGAAGTTTGATTTTTTCACAGCTTCAAGGGACCGCAGACCCAATTCGATACCTCTACGCATTTCCAAGATTAAGGGGCTTGACAAACAGACAGACAGATAGACAGACGCACAACAAAGTGGTCCTATAAGGGTTCCGTTTTTCCCTTTTGAGGTACGGAACCCTAAAAAGACTCTATCAGCGATTTAATAATTTTCCAAAAGGCCATTAAGTTTGGGATTACCTAACGACATTTTATGGGTAGAATTTTGCACGCTAAGAATGAAATAAATGCAACCCACAGATGACCCGAAAATTAAAAATTAAAATCTACAAATCCATGATAAGACCTTAAATACTGTAAGAATCAGAATATTGGGCTGTAAAAAAGACAGATCCAAAAAGATTGCGGAGTTGAAAATTATAAAATGAATGAAGTTTGAAAGTGGCGCCAGTGATGGAAGAATTTAGAAATAGTCATATGAAGATGATGGATACAATGCATTTAACTAAAAGAGTTATGAAAAGATTAATGAAAGTAAAAAAAAAGTTCGATGGATTGCGTCAGGAGTGAACAAAATAAATAAAAATTTGTGAGAACTGACAAAAAAAGAACTGCGCCTTAATTTTTCTTTTTTTTTTCATTATTGATAGGCTTGCGTTTAACCACTATCTCACTAGATAGTAAGCGATGATGTGGTCGAAGTTAGACTACGCTTGATAACATTAAATTATAATTTAACTGCAGATATGTAATTTCTCAAAACGGTGAAGGGAAACATCGTAAAGAAACCGGCATGTCCTAGAACCAAAAATTCGAAGACATGTGACATCCACCAAGCCGCACTGGGCCCGCGTGGTGGATTACGGCCCATTCCCTCTCTTGGAGAGGAGGACTGTGTCCCAGCAGTGGGAGCATTAAAAGGCTGATGATGATGATGATGATGATATGTAATTTCGTGTTTCTTTCATACTTATGATTTGGGCTCTTTTCTATACAGAAATATCGAGTTAGTTCACTTTCATTTAAATGGTCTAACGAAAATGAATTAATGTTCCTCTGTTTTAGTCCTTCTCGAAAGAACTTACGAAATTCTTGTACTTGGTCGCAAATACTTAAACAAAACTTTAGAACAAAAGATAAGACATGCTAAAACAATGGAAAAGAAAAACAAAACTTGGTAAAACCAAACTTCAATCCGAGTTTCGCGAAAACTGCCCGTATTCAGTAAGCTTTCCAGTTAATTGTGCTGGTTAGCGTTGTAACGTTAACTTTGAACAGAACCAAGTTAACAATGAAACATTAAGCAATTAGTCGGTATCTTCTTAGTTTAATTTTGCCGTCCTAAAGACGTTGAATGCGATGAAAACAAAAATAATTCTTAAATATTTTTACCCATCCTCATACATGTTATAGAGAGGTGAAGTTATTTTGTATGATAGTTTTTATAGTAAGTGAGAAATTGTGGTATTCATTAATTGAATCATTAAATAATTTCATAACTTGAACTGGTTTGTATAATTTGGAAATAATAATTAATAAAATTAGCACTGGCACCCATAACACAAATTGAATCTTAGCTTGAGTGCTAGATAGGGTTAATGATATAATCTCTGATAATGCAATTTTATTAGAAACAATGTCTCATAACATCGAAATTATAGAACATGAAATAAATTAATTTTAAAATAAAATTTATATAGGGTGACGATACTTAAACACAATATTATTATAGTCATGAAAACAAACAACTTTTACTATTGGGCTAAATATGAATTCGCGAAAAAAATTAGCCAAGTTCAATATATTTTGACAAGTTAGGCGAACACAAATGTACTGACCAGCAGAATTTTTTTCACGATTTCAGGTTTAGTCCCATAGTAAAAGTTGTTTGTTATCATGACTACAATTACGTGTCATGATAACAAACAACTTTTACTATCGTTCACTAATTACCAGTCACACTATATATGAAATTTAAAAAAAAATCGGGCCGTTATATCTTTATTTTTGATCTGATCACATAAGAAACGCCGAATATAGCCCTCTCTCTGAATTGAGAGAAGGCTATATTCGGCATAGCTCTCTGTTAATGGAGAGAGCTATGCTTGGAGTTCTTTCTCCCAAAACGCAATCGCTTTACTTAGGTAACTAACCCAGAGAGATCCAATACTTGCTGACATCGGTTCGGGGCGAGCTACCCATTACTTGACGTCTGTAAGCCCGTAAGCGACTCGCGATGCGCGGGGCCGCGGTCTTTTGGCTTGGCTGTAAGGATGTCCGTTTTATCACAGTGGTCATCTCCTTCGCTAGCATTGCTGCATCAGAAGGTGACAACTGCTTTTCATTTTCTTTCTCCCTGGCCCATGGCTTGAACCAGGTCATGGTTTGTTTTTGTGATGGAGGCGTCTGGACCACCTAGGTTCAACAAGAGCCGCTTGAGGGCAGCCCTAGTCCGATTCAGTTTGGGAGCCAGACGTCGGAAGTGCTCCTCGAAATTCTACTGGCTATCGAGGACGAGTCCAAGGTATTTCATCGTCGACCCGACGCCGATGTGAACTCCTCCTACCGTTAATTGGGAACCTGTTGGTGGCGCGCTCCGAAGACCGTGAAAGCACATGGCCTCGGACTTGTGCAGTGCCACCTCGAGTCCCAACTTGTGTCGTTCTTGAATTAACTATGTGTTGCTAATTTTTGATTGTGGATTGAAAACTTCTCTAAGATATACATTTTAAATAACAAGAATAAATCTGAGAAATTTTTGATACAAGACCATCAACAACAAGTTGATGGTCTTGCCATATGTTAATTTTATTATCATGATTCCCCTTTCCATCTTCCACACAATAATTTTTGCATTTGTTTTATCTGAATCCTTTTGAGCAATAGAGACAAATATGCCTTCAATATTGTCAAAAGATATTTTATATTTCAATTATACAGGAGAACATCACGGTAGAAGAGGATTATTCCGGCCGGATCAACTGTGTTCAAACCTAAACATTGTTCAACAACTGAGATCGAATCGAGTTATTACGCTGAAGTTATAAGCAGATGGCGGAATGATGTTGTTATTTATGGAAGAAGAAACATGATACCCGTTTTAAGTGAACTTAGTTTATTCATTTGAGAACAATGCCTATGAATTAAAAATACTCTTTGTCAGACTATTCTAAACAGTGCATCTACCAGTACAAAGCAATGAAAAAAGAATAGGAACGTCAATAACCTCTATCTTTCAAATGGTACTTGAAAAGTAAGGTTCGCAAAGAAAATTTATTTGCGTATCAATAACGATTTTTTTGTTTTGCGCGTCTTTGTTAAAAGTGAAGGAAAAACGTTTTTGTTTAACCAAAATTAAAGTGATAGTTTATTAAAAAATAACTTTTTTCTCTCATATTTTATTCATCTTCCATTCGTCACTACTCAGACACTTCACACAGTGATGCAGAGATGAACGGAATCGAAGTGCTAGATTATGATTAAACTTTTTTCGTAAATAAATAAATATGATTAAAAAATATATTGTTTTGCTCACCCTACCTAACGGATTTGTTTTGACAGCCATGACATCTCAATGCGCTAAGTAGATCCCATACTTATTTGAATCGCATAGTATCTGCTATAATTCGACTCTAAAATATTTAAATAAGATTCGTGTTTTATTAATATTATTTATTCATCACAAATAAAGTATGTAATAAATAAATAATATTAATAAAACACGAAACATATAAATCATGATGTGAAAAGGATAAACATTTACAAAAACAAGTGCACTTAAATAACACCAATTAGTTATACTTAAATTTTTAACTCATAGTCAACAGCAAATTAATATAATTTTGGTTACAGATTTTTTCTTGGTTTTGACCCATTTATAGAGAGTTATTCCTTGCTTAGTACACACTAAATACATATATTTTTAGTTGTAAGAATCATAGATAAATAAACTATCCTATATTATATTCTATCAACAACTAAAGCTTTACAGAATCAAGTAGAATGAAGTACAAAATATTCGCCAATGATACCGTATCAATCTTTCCGCTTCGCCCATTACGAGTAACAGCCTTATAAAGGTCTAAATAACGAAGTTTCTGAGAGGATTGTAATTGAAAACGGCTGATAATAACAGAATTTTACTGCGAACATTCTCCCAATTGAATATTCCGATGAATAACCCAAGCTTTCTTAGTGAAAAGAGGATATTGGTTTTTACATATATTTATAGTATAATTTGTTTGCTTATTTATGATCACACTGTGTATATTATTGGCATATATTTAGAGTTTTGAACATGAAACATCAGGTGTTTTATGTGAAAGGATTAGTTCCACTTTCCTTTAAACTCATGGACGTGTACATCTTTCTCACCCTTACTTACGGAGCGCAAAAAATGACAAAAGTCCGCACTTGGGGTCTGCCAGTGAATTCTCGAGGTTAAAAGAACAAATCGCATAACGAGCAGTATATTTCGTTCCAAAACACAAATCGCTGATGTAGGTTACTCAGCCGCCAAACTAAAATGGCACTGGGCAAGTTACTTTTGCCGCTTGTCATAATGAATTTGGGCAAACAGCAGGAGCCGGCCACGCGGTGGGCCCAGAAGATGGCGTGACGATTATTTTGGAATCCTACCTAAAGGATTGGCCTGAAGTGTCTAAAGACATAAGATTGGAAGAAAGGGGACCCTTGCCATGCAGCGGGACACATCGGGCTCATAATAATAATGATTTATTCTGCCCCTCACTAAACACCATAGTTGGAGGCGCTGTCCATATCCTCGAAGATAGGGCAATATCCATACCACACTAAAGACCATAATCGTCGACGCTATCCGATAAGACAGTCTTGAATATAGGACATTATGGTGAAATATTGTCGACAGCAAAAGTTACACGTCAAAATCGCGACCCTCACTATTTAATACAAAACGACATAAGGAGGAAAAGTATCATAAATCGTAGGTTGATAAAGAATTACCAAAATTAAAGAAAATAATATTAGTTTAAATAAATGTCTCACGACAAAATAAAAAATAAATAAGCAACACAATAAAAAAATTACACATAAATAATTGGCAACGGGTTCCAATAAATTGAATCGGGGAAAAATTAAATTAGGTAACTTTAAAATAAAAATTCATAAAACAATCCAATTATTATTCTAATCTGGAACAGTTGCTGATTTAATTACTTTAGATCTCGAAGACAATAAACGAAAAACAAAGACACAAGAAAATCAACCATTCAGATCACGTAATAAGGCTGTAGGTATTTAAATCAAGTGCCATTGCGATCCCCAATTCAGTATCGGCTAAGGTAAAGAGCCACTTAGTCTTACTAACTTGATGTGCCTAACTTTTATTTGAATTCTTAAGAAGCCAATAAGCTCACACTTGACTTGCGATGAGGAAACAGAAAAAGGGAAGAAAAAAGTCGGTAGACTGATCAAGTGGAAAATTACTTGAAGGAAGCACGCTTATAAGGATTACACACCGATACGGAGATCGGAGAATAGAATGTTGTGAGTGAAAAAATGGGGGAATATTTTCACGTATTAAAGTAGTGTTCTATATTTTTGGTCTCGAATTCTTGCATACCAAATAAGTCAGTGGCGAAAAGTAACTAGGAACTGAAATTCTTATGCTCAGTTTCTAAGATACGAGTTTTTAAGTAAGTTTTAAGACAAAACAGTTTATCTTTTTGCTAGTGTTTTTCCAGCAATTCGATATCTTGACACATTATTTCTAAAAGCAAAAATGACAGGAGAAAGAAAGAAGATGATTGAACAAAAAGTTTCTATTGTATACAAAAACCTTAGTCGGAACATTAGCGTCAATTATTATATATATTACAAATTTCTGCTAGGGACTTCACATACATAAAAGTAGAAAATATAAAACTTAAGTCAGTCAATGATAAAGCAGCAATCTACTGATGAAAGAATTTTTAATATCCGTGGAGTAGTTTTTAAGTTTATTCATTACTAACAAAAATAAACTAGCTAACTTAATAAACTAGTGCGCCTCACCATCAACAATTGCATCACTGCTTAACATCAGGTGGGATTGCAGTTAAGCACTAGTTTATATCAATAAAAATAATAATATCTTTTCTTTTAAAATATTGGTATAAACTATTGAGAATTTATCTGCATACCACAAACAACGAACATAAATCACAGCCCAGGTAACAAAATTGCCATTTAAAAACAAAATAGAAACGGAATAATAACACAATTTCAATCGTTCAACTATTTTATATTGAAAACAAAACAATTTTGGTTCGCATCGAAATTGAATTACATATCAAACCGATGACAGTGGCGTCGTTATATTTTTATTTTTATCTGTTTTTTGACGTTGATTGATGGGTTTGGGCTGGATAAATATTCTTTTATATCCAATATGATACTTGAGAAGATTCGCGGATTGTTTTTACAGCCTATTCGGCGCAAGCACCTTCGATCATATTATTGTAGTATTTTTATGAAAGATTTAGGGATTGCAATAAAATCCAATTCAAGTGGGGCAATTTAGACTTAACCTTAATCAAAAGGCGTGCTCCTAGGTAGACTTTGTTTAGTTTTATAAGGTTGTTAGACATAATACGAACATGTCGGTATTATTTATAATATTGTCTATTGTGTATTTTAATGTTTTGTTATTATTTTACCGTTTTTTATCATAAAGTTTGTGCCAGTAACAACCAACCAAAATGCTCGAAGTAAAAGTCAAATAGTTGAACTGAATGTTGCCGTTTGTTTCTTGGTCTTGCTTGATTTGATAAAGTTCATATGTTTGAGAAATTTAATCATTACATCTACAATTGTCTAGCAATCATTCTGAACTGGACTGTACATTTTGTCTTTTGTTATATACATATTGTTTGTGCCCTGTGCTGTACCAAATAAATGATTTTTATTTGTTTCTTTCTTTTCTTCTTTTTCTTTACACAGTAACTGTTGCTAAATTGCATTACGTAAAACATATCACTATATTTAGTTCCACAGAATAAATAAAAAAGCATCAAATAACTTCTTTCAGTCGTTGGAGCGAGGGTTATTTAGTCTATTGTTTTTTTTTTTTTTTTGGGCTTTCAAAAGCCATGGCTACTCTTTCGTTTCAGTCCACTGTCAACCCAGACCTGATCTTTATGAATGAAAGAAAAGAAAGAAAAAACGTTTATTCGCACATATACAGTAGAAATAAAATAAACTAGATAAAGAAAAATAACAATAAAATCTGTGCAAGGCCAAAAAGGAGCCTAACTCAGCATATGCTGTGATACTTAAAAAGATAAATATCGCAGCGCTGGTATTCTGTTAAGGCCCGTCAGTAGGCTTCCGCCCTACTGGGCCCCTACAGTTTGCTGACAACTCCTTGAGGCGCGCGGGAACAGTGCGCGCCGTAAACGACTTGAGCTCGGACCGGTCTGTTACAGGACGGACGGACAGCTAGCTACCCATTGCCCGCCTACGGACCTCTACTTAATCCTGCAGGAAATTCTGGCTTGACTATATTTATATAATCTCAATTATAAATTATATTTTATTACTATCCTATGAGTTTAAGTAAGATATCAGCAGTGTGTATTATTTCTTCAAGAGTATCGTTACGACATGAATCGTATTTTTTCCTCATTCGATTATTACTAAAGCTCAGTAACCGTAAAACATGCTTTACTTGTTGCTATCTATATTTTGTGAAGTAAATTTATTTGATAGAAACTGTTTACGTTAGAATTAGGAAGAGGATTTGAGCTGTGGTGGCCGAGTGGTAGCGGCCCCGACTTATGAGTTGTAGGTCGCGGGTTCAAACCTGGCCAGGCGCATTACTTTGTGTTATTTATTACATCACAACTGCTCTCAAAACAGTGAAGGAAAACATCGTGAGGAAACCGGCATGTCCTAGAACCAAAAATTCGAAGACATGTGACATTCACCAAGCCGCACTGGGCCCGCATGGTGGATTACGGCCTATTCCCTCTCTTTGAGAAGAGGCCTGAGTCCCAGCAGTGGGAACATTAAAAGGCTGATGATGATGATGATGATGATGAGAATTAGGAAGAACTTTTTAATTTTAAATACAAAATATGTGTGTCTTTTTATTACTCTCTACCTCTTACGGTTTATGAGATACAGCCTGCTTATAGACAGACGGACAGACAGACAGATGGATGCTTAGTAAAAGGGTTCAGTTGTCATCCTCCAGGTACAGAACTTTGAAAAGCATCTCTCTAGACACAAAAGTGAACAATAGCATTTAAAAATTTTTTTGGTATCTTACAATTTATGTACACAAACATACACAAAAAAAACATACATTATAATATAAGTTTGTACAACTGTATCCGGTTCATATTTAACCTGAGGAAATATTGCCACGTATTGAGCTTCGTACCAATTCGCCATATCTTCTTTGGCGAATTTTGTTGTTTGCGCGCTTTGACCACCTCTTTTTCTCTGCTCAACTCTCCCACTCCTCCTTCTTATCTGATATCTCACTTTCATTATTTTAGCTCTTCACACGCTAAAAATGTGCGTTTGTTTAACAATCTTTTACTACTTTGTCCTTTTGATATTCCTTCCCTTCTTACTGTGGAATTTAATATCAGGACGGCCACAAGTCAGTATGCATTCAAGCGAAAATTACGAAATTATTTTCTAAACCAATAGCAGAATCGTCCCACAAAAGGTACTGCTTATTTCAAAAATAAATTCCTTATAACAGACGTGCTTGTTAAACAAATTCAGGTTTTGTTAGAAATTGAAACTATTTGTAATTAAAATCTACCATATACATGATACTATCACAAATTTTAATTACAACCCTCATTAATCTAAAACCTGACATAATAAACCTTAGCAAGGACTTTGGTACCTAGATAATATCGGACTTTGGAGTTATTAGTTTCATTACTAGCGACCTACCCGCATATACGCAAAATATTCAAAGTCTTAAGCATAGACGCCGAGTTGCTAGCCTGTCGGTTTTATACCAGTTACATTTTGGGGAGTGTTCGTCGGAATTGCATGGCCCAATTCCGCCTAGCCCGTTCCATCATCGGACTACCAGACGTACCGCGTTGCGCCACCGGTACATGATGCACATACCACCTATACGCACAAAGCATTTTGGGTACACATTCATTGTGCGTACAGCTAAGGAGTGGAATTCCCTGCCAGAATCTGTGTTTTCTGTTGGCTACAATCCGGGAATTTTTAAGTCGAGAGGGAATAGGTTACTTTTAGCGCGCACTCCATCGTCGACCGCATCGTCGCTTTCCATCAGGTGAGATAGCGGTCAAGCGCGAACCTATCTATAAAAAAATAATAATTATATAATATAATGGAACACATACTAAAAATACTTACATGACTATTTAATAGAAACTTAAATCTTTGGGCACAGTGGTGGTATTATCGCTGACAGCTATAAACCAGATAGCCTTTAGCCAAAGGTTTAGCCAAAAGATATTTAATAATAAGGGAGAATTCTTCGGTGCATGTTACATGCAATTTGCATGGAATTACATGACTTGATTCCATTATTATCTCTCTACCACTAAATAACTCAGCATACAGCGAGTATCCTCACTTATATCGTTAAAACCTGTACGGTTCAGACTAGGCGTTTCCCCTCGTTGTTTAAAGACCACGTACATTGAAGGATTGCATGGAACAATTTGCCTGCTGCGGTTTTCCCGTCTGATTATAATTTGGGTGTCTTCAAGGCTAGCATGTATAGTCTCTTAATAGACTAACGCCCTTCACTATCAACGGTTACATCACTGCTTACCATCAGGTGGGTTTACAGTCAATTACTAGTCTAAGTTAAACTTATAAAAATAGATTTGTCTTTCTAATTGTAGCTACTATCATAGCCTCAACACAGTCTATCTCACCGTGAGATAGACTGTGTTGAGGCTATGATAGTAGCTGTTGAAGCGAGATGCTCACCTCATCCAAGAACTAAATCATTACCCACACTAAAAGCGTGAAAGCATAACAATTACCCATTTTCATAGCTAACAATTAACAGTTTAGCTCAAGCACACGCCAACCAAAACTCGTGTAATCCTCTCAGCTACGCCAAACAGGTGCTAAGTAATTAAATTGTGAAGTAATCCGTTCCGTATAATTACATTTTGGATGGTGGTTAAAGCGGTTGACTACCGTTTATAACGCGGCCTGACTAGAGAGCAGTATGTCGATGTGTGACCGCAGTGGTACAGATGGCAATGGGTAATCTAAACTGTGTGTATTGGATTTCATCATGAAATAATAATTTTAGTGTTGTGTTACAATATACACCGACCATATAAATTTTGATCGTTTTAATCCCCTGGAGGGTCAATCTGGTACATGAAACAAAATCAATTTGTAAAGATAAATTAAAAAAATAAAGTATTTTTTTTTTGTAAACTCGAATTTATATACGCATGTACGAAATTAATTTCTTAAAGTAGACGAGCCAATGACCTTGTAGGTAGTTGTCGGTTGTTGTGTACTAACTACCTACAGGTCATTGAACTCGCCTAACTGACGTTTTTAATTTTTGGTTCTAGGACATGCGGGTTTCCTCACCATTTTTGAGAGCTGCAGTGGTGATAAAATAAATTACACAAAGTAATGCGCATGGTTGTGTTTGAATCCTTTCCTATAGAGGAGGCCTCAGTCCCAGCAGTGGGCGGCTTATGTTATGCTAGTTCTACATGAAAATTCAACAAATATTTCACATTTTCGATAAGTAAGGCTACGTTTGAAATTAGAAGATACTACTACTAATAAGATAAAGTAAAAATGTTTGAGAGTCTATGTTAATCATCTCACATAAGTAATTTATCGTTTATTAAATTTAGTTCAGTAAAGCCTCCATCAAGAGTATACTCATGATAATGTACGAGTATTTACTCAATGATTGCTCAACCGGAATCTCTCAAGTATCGAACGTACGTGGGTTTAATGAAACACAAGTCGGTAATTATTATTTGTTACGAGACTTTGAGAGACGTACTTTAATGATTAATGTTTAGAGTTT
Source organism: Leucania comma (assembly GCA_958295575.1). Lineage (NCBI taxonomy): Eukaryota > Metazoa > Arthropoda > Insecta > Lepidoptera > Noctuidae > Leucania > Leucania comma. The sequence continues at coordinate 5,925,235 of OY282475.1, forward strand.
TCGATCCAATACATAAAAACTACATTTCACTTTTCTTCGGTCAACGAATCAGCATTGTCATTCAACGTGGCAATGCTGCCAGCGTTCTGGGTGCTTTTCCCAACGATGTGGATTAATTTTTTGATGCCCAATAAGTTCTTTTTCTACCAGCTTGTACATATTATTATTTTTAATTTGTATATAATATACCCATTTCGATATGGATCACTAAAATATTTTAGTGATTTTTTCTCAAAACATTGATGTTACGGTGCATTAATGGTGGACATCCCACCTAAACGCAAAAAACATTATGGTAACACTTTTATTGTGCATATAGCTAAGGAATGGAATTCCCTGCCGGAGTCTGAATTCCCTGCCGGAGTCTGTGTTTCCTGATGGCTACATCCTGGGAATCTTTAAGTCAAGAGTGAATATGTTACTTCTAGGTAAGCGCACTCAATCGTCGACCGCATCGTCGCTTTCCATCAAGTGAGATAGCGATCAAGTGTAAACGAATCAACAATAAAATAAAATGTTCAAGTTTTTTTTGTAAGAATTTTAACTTTCGATGCATAAGAATGAGTTTTGGTAATGTAATTATTTTAACTTGTTCAACTACTGGGCTAAAACGCCCCCACAATTTTCCGTTCTCAAGACTGTTTTCATTGTGCCCCAACCCCTCGTGAAGTGATCTAGTTCAGCTCGTATATTCTGGTTTTAGCATCCATCACATTCTGTTGTGCAGGCAATAGTTCCTTTTTAGAATTATGTACCTTATAAGGAGAAAACGGAACCTTTACAGAATCACTTTGTTAACCGTTTGTTGTCTGTACCCTTAATCTCGGAAACGCGTGAAGGTGTAGAATTGAAAATTAAACCATATACTCAGGTTTGAAGTCCCTTGAAGTAGTGAAAAAATCAATAATTTAACGAAAATAAAAAGATACGGCTGTTTATGTCGCAAAAAACGTATATTTTGACACTCTCAAAGGCAAAATTCAAGGGATACTTCCCGTCAATGGACACTCGATTCGGGAATTAAAATGCCTGCCTTTCAATATAACCTATAACCTATAGATATAAAAAAAAGATAAGACCAATCACATGTTTACTTATACTCGTACACCATAGAAAGAAACACGAAAATAAGCACTTGACATCTAACGTCACAATACGTCAGTGTATTTAAATCTCAAATATTAATATAAAATAATTATAAAATTGTACAAAAACCGGTTTAACTATCGGCATGCGCTCGCGCTGGACTGTATCGTGTCGCGAGTGTATTTACACGCTTTTTGATGGATAGTGATCAAAATCAATATGAGAGTTTCGATGCAAACTTAGACATTCATACATTAGATGACCAAACACAATTGAATAACGTAGAGATGAATTCAATAATATCAGCAGGAAAACGTCCAAGATCTGAGAATAATCAAGAATGTTGGCAAACTGTAAGTAAATACTCAAAGAAGAAGGTAAAACTTAGCAAGGATACGTCTGTGGAACCAGCAATACAAGTTACTGTAACGTCTAAAGAAAAGATACCCAAACAATTTGCACTTGCAAAATTACTAAAACAAAATGAGATGATGGACATTGACAAAATTAAATATATAAATCCATATAAGTTGCTGGTTACGTTTACTAAGAAAAATAGTGCAGAAAAATTTCTTTGTTGTCCGGTATTTAGTGACCTCGGTTGGCGAATACAAAAAACCTGGGAGGTTGGTCTATCGTACGGAATTATTAGAGATATCGAGTTGGGCTTATCCGAAGAAGAACTCGTAAATTTTATGAATTGTGAGAAGGAAATTGTATCTGCTAAACGTCTCAATAAAAAAGATGGAGATGAATGGGTTCAAAGTGAAACTTTCAGAATAGCTTTCAAAGGATCTTCCTTACCTACACATGTATGTCTTTTTGAGTTAAAAATAAGAGTTGAACCGTATACGTTCCCTGTAACGCAATGTTCCAAATGCTGGAGATTTGGGCATATTTCTAAAATGTGTCCAACAAATAAAACAGTATGCCCAAAGTGCTCTAACTATCATTATACTTGTGATACAACTATATTCAAGTGCCCTAATTGCTCAGGCAATCATGTGGCAATGTCAAAACAATGCCCTATATATAAAAAAGAAAAACACATCAGGGAATTGATGTCAGAACACAATTTCACGTACCAACAAGCCTTATCAAAGTATTGGGAGTCTCCCTCTCTCCCTGCATCAGGTGTTCTACGTGATCCAAGCCCTATCCTAGAATGTAGAAGTACTCCGGCAGTCGAAAGAACTCAGAAAGATTCTATATCTTCTTTGCAAGAAGTTTACATGGAAACAATCGATAGGTATATTCCCGCAGGTTTAAACAAGACAAAAAACAAAAAGAAAAGTACCAAGAAGAAGAAAGTGCCTTATAAAATAGCAAAGAATGTAATTGTAGATCTGGAGACTTCAGATTCAGAAAAAGGAGCTGATAGCACTGCTGGTCAGACGTCGCGGTCAGAAAATATGGAGCAGGCACATTGGAAAACATGGTCATTTAGCGAAGTTATACAAAGGATTAAGGACTTCATTAAAGAAAAGAAGGATAGTATAATCGTTAAGGTCAAAGCCATTATTAAGATATGTATTGATTGGTTTACCTCACTCTTTTCTAACCTTTTGCCAGACTTACCAATGATAGTTAAAATGTTTTTGAGTGATAATGGTTAATCACACAAAGACTAATATTGATTTAATCTTGATACAATGGAATGCTCGCAGTCTTAAACCTAAATTAAAATTACTTGAACAGTTACTAAACCGGGAACATGTACATATAGCAGCAATTAGTGAAACATGGCTTGATCAGGATACACCTTTACATTTTAGTAATTATAATATTTTTCGTGAGGATAGAGACCTTTCTTATGGCGGTGTAGCGGTCGTAACACATAAGTCGATACAGGCAGTGAGGGTCCCTTTAGCCAATAACAACTCGGGGCTAGAAATAGTTAAAGTTAAATTGTTCAACTGTGATGAAATTCAAAACATTATTGCCATCTATTGCCCGCCAGAAATTCACACAAATCAAAATATCTGGGATTATTTATTTTCTCTTGATAGCGAGAAAACCATGATCTTAGGTGATTTTAATGGTCATCATACTAACTGGTCACATAAAATAGACGCGAGGGGCAATCAGATTCTGGATTCCGTGATTGACTACGATTACGTAGTCCTAAATGATGGTAGCCCAACGCGGTTACAATTAGTTAATGGTAACTTGAGACAATCTTCACCCGACATTACTATGGTGACGTCAGACATATCATTAAGATTTGACTGGAGGGTCACAAATGAAACATTAAATAGTGATCATATTGTCATCAAAATTTCTACCTCTTACAGCTCTAAACGATCTTATTTTAAAAAGAAAAATTTCAAAAATGTTGATTGGAACAAGTATTCAGATTTTTTACAAAATATTTTTAATACGTTTCCTATTACCGTCGACATCCAAAGTACTTACAATAATTTTTTGGATCATCTGAAAATGGCCTCTGATAAATTGATTCCTGATATCAAGATATGCTTAAATCCTAGTAGTAAGTTTAATCCAAAACCTTATTGGAATGCAGAACTTTCAAAATCGGTGGCATTGCGACGTTTGGCTCTGGCTGCTTTTAGGCGTAACCCGACCCCTACAAATTTTATATCATTGCAAAATAAAGTAAAAGAATCTCAAAGACTTCTAAGATGTGCACAAAATGATTCCTGGCGAGAACTTTGTTCTTCTTTGGATGAGAATACCTCTATTAATGACCTTTGGCGAAAAATGAAATGGTTAAAAGGTTATAAAATTCGCAGTCATTTTATTGATAATGATAAAGCTAGTCAGCTGTTACATAATCTGACACCTGATTATGTACCTGTTTGTCAACCAATATTTAATTCCCATAATTCCAAATTAGAATCTCAAATAACGTTAGTAGAACTTAATAAAAGTATTAAATCCAAAGATACCTGTCCAGGAAACGATGAAATTTCATTTTCTATGATTAAATATCTCCCAGATAATGCTAAAACAATATTATTATACTTGTACAATTCGTTTCTTTCTCAAGGGCTTGTACCAAAACAATGGCGAGAAATAGGTGTTATCCCTATTCCTAAGCCTGGAAGAGACAATAACATGGTGTCATCGCTTAGACCTATTTCACTTATTTCGTGCATATGTAAAATCTTTCATTCAATTATTCAAAAGAGATTAGAATGGTATTTTGAAAGTAAATGTTTATTTGCGGATACTATGTTAGGTTTTAGAAAATGTAGATCTTGTTATGATAATTTAAGTCTATTGGTCACTAGGATACAGAAAGGTTTCTGTACCAATTGTGTCGCGGTCGGTTGTTTCATAGACGTCGATAATGCGTACAATAATATAGATATAACTCGGTTATTGCTTAATTTGGATCGGTTGGGTGTAGGGAACAAGATTTGTTTATACCTCTGGGAGTTTCTTCGTGAGAGACATTTAAATATTAAAGACTTAAATAATTTAAGTACAAGTATAGTAAGATATACGGGAAAAGGTTTAGCACAAGGCGACCCTCTCTCTCCGTTACTATTTAATGTAGCTACTATAGATTTATGTAAAAAAATAAGCAACGATCATGTCCATGTTTCACAATACGCAGATGACTTTGTTGTTTATTCTATTGAACGTAGAGTAGGTCAAGCTAGTTATTACTTACAGGAGTCACTGAACTTACTTGTCAAACTCTTAGCAGATATTGGATTAGAAATTTCAACAACAAAAACAAAAACTTGTATATTTAAAAAAGGTAAAAATAATGAAACGGTTAGTCTTAATATTAATAATTCAGTCTTACAGGTAGTTGAAAATGTAAAATATTTAGGCCTTTGGCTGGATCGTTCTCTAAGATGGGCCAAACACATAAATGAAACCCGTGAAAAAACTGCCAGATTCCTCAATGTTCTCAAAGTTTTATCCGGCTCTAACTGGGGGGTTCATCCGAAACACTTAAGAATTGCATATATATCCCTTATTCGAAGTCGCATGGACTACGCTAGCTTTTTATATGGAGACAGTTGTTACTCAAACTTGTATAAACTTGATAAAGTCCAAAACCAAGCAATGAGGATTATTGGCAGCTTTATAAAATCTACACCCATCCATGTCATGAATAGTGAATTAAGTCTTCAACCTTTATTTATTCGTAGAAATTATTTAGCCGGTAAATTTTATTTAAAGTGTAAGTCGTTATTAAGTAGTTGTGCGATTGTTAACTTGTTGGATGATTTTTTACCTCACTTGATTCTTTGGAAACGGAGAAATAAGCCTTTATTAATTTTAAGCCATGAATACCTTAAAGACGTACGAGTTCACTGCAGTCAGAATTTGGAGATGTTTGATTATCACTATTGGGTCAGTTACATAGATTTAACTAAAAATATTAACTTTAACATAAGTGGAGTTAATCAGGCAAAAAAACGATTTCAACCACCAATTTTGAATGTTTTATGTGGTCAACATTTAAGCGCTAAATACATAAATTTTTATCAAATATTTACAGATGGTTCTAAAGAAAATAACAATTCCGGTGCAGCTTTTTATGACCCACAACAAAATACATCTATGAGCTTTAGTATTGATTCGAATGCGTCTATAATGTATATTGAACTATTGGCAATCAGCGAAGCTATATCATATGCCCAATCTATAAATCACAATAACATTGTAATACTAACTGACTCCAAGAGTGCTTTACAACATGTGGCTCGTTGTACCTCGTCATTTCGAGGGACACCGATAGCGTACACAATAATTAACCAGATACTGGAACTTCAACAAAATTTTAAATCAGTAATACTGCAGTGGATTCCGTCACACATCGGGATTCATGGCAATGAAATGGTAGATTCGGTTGCAAAGCGAGCCTTTGTTGAGGGAATTCCGTTAAATGTAGATCCATTTTTCACAGACAACTTTTGTCTAATTAAAAAACATTGTTATGAATTGTGGAAACTATATCATGATGAAAGATCAAGAGAGAAAGGTATCTGGTACAACACCATCCAACCAGAACCTTTAACTATACCTTGGATAGAAAACTATACACTCAACAGAAAAGACATTGTTACTGCCATGAGGCTTCGCTCTGGTCATATTCCATCGAGGAAGTTTACGTTCCTTATGGGCATCACATCTTCGCCTAACTGCGAAAAATGCGCAATTATCGAGGACGTACATCATATTCTGGTGGAATGTGAGCGGGGTGAAAGCCTCAGGAGAAATTTGTTTAGTACTTTAAATTTGTTAGATATCGGTATCTGCAACAGTATTCTATCGAAACCTACGTCAGACGAGGCAATAATTTTATATAAAATATATTATAATCATTTTAAATAAGTTAAAATTCAAAGTCTGGCTTTGATGGAGCGTCATAGTCATTATAGTGACCAAGCTCCCTAATTTAGATTAAAAAAAAAAAAAAAAAAAAAAAAAAGAAACACGATTTTTTTATTCCACCCATACAACGAGTTCACTTCGGGAAGGTCTGGAAATCATGTCTCTATCACAGTCTTCACTGACACTTGTTAAAATATTTCAAAGTCAGAACCTATATGAAAAGTATCTTCTGCGAAGCAGTAATGGTAGCAAAGGAGGCGGCCGCACTCATGAGGCAACGGCTCTCACGCCCCAGCCGCCGCCAGGATCCCGATCCCGTTTTCTGGCCATCACAGGCGCGGGCTTGCGGGTAATGGGTAGCCGTCGTCCAATAAATAATAGCTCACCGTCCCAAGTGGTCGACGGCGCGTATTGTTCCACGCGCGCCTCAAGTAGATGTCAGGAAACCGTATGGGTCCAACTGAACCGTAGGGGATTCGACCCTGCAAAAATGTGAAAGTTTAACCTGGAGTCCTGGAACAAAAACAAAGAAGGAACAAGTTGTTGGGTTTTTAGTTAGTAAAAGTCTGACACACTCCCGCTTCACCCAAGGGTGGGAGATCTCATCGGATGATTTTCCCACCTAAAAAAAACTGTGAAAAGTATTATGTAATGCGAACTATGTTATTACGAAGTAGATTACTTTGCGGTCGTCGATGTTGCGGTCAACTGTCCATTAATATGGACGGATAGAAGTCCCTGATCACGAACAGAACACGTTGACTCTGACCGCTGGGTCGTGCAAAACGTCCATAACTGCTTGTCTGCCGTGAAACTTTTAAAAGTATGCGAATCAGAGGTTTAAATAGAGATAAATTATTGTAACACTTCTTATGTCAGGAAATTTATAACAAAAATATTATTGGTTGATTGATTTTAAAAGTCTTTACTGCCATAATATTTTAATTGTATTTGTAATAAAACTTTTATTCTAATTGTTTACAACCTTAACACTTCGATCCACAACTACCCAACTTGTTCATACAAAAGTAGACTCTAAACATCGGAATTAAGGCCTATAGTGGCGTGGATGTGAGAGGACACCGGTGTCCTCTGAGCTAGGACAGATTAAATACAACTACTTTTTAGGTTAACTTACATAATTATATAAACATTTTACAGTAGCATTATTGTTGAAGATTAAGAGCCAATTTCACCAATAAACTAATCGCGATTCGTTCAAACAAAACGCAGTTTCAGCGACTAATCGAGATTATAGCTTCATTTTGCGTTTCACCGCGATAAATTGAACCTAGTTTACGCTAAACTCAGTTTCAATTCTTTAAACTAGATTACGCTGAGCTCAGTTTAGTTGAACTAAGTTTTTAAATTGAATGATGAAATCAGCCCTAAATTATATCACAAGTTTAAATTTTCAGAAGAAATTATTGTAAAAAACGCAATATTATGAATGTCAATAACACAGAAGCCTGCTGGGGTCATGGGTCAGCTTCCGAAAGGAATACCCGGCCCCGGCACGATAGGCAACGAAGGAGCGGGGTAGGTTTTTAGTCAGTAAGAGTCTTACACTACTTTCCGCTCCGCCCAAGGGCGGCATTTGTCATTGGATGATTTTACCTACCATTAAAAAAAAATTTCAATAACACAAATGTTAGTATTTTTTGTGGCCTTCACTTTCTTTCGGTACCGTGGCTTACCGAAAATACTGTATCACATGTTTTTTTTTACTGCATTAATTAGTAAATATAATTATTTGTCAAATTATTACAATTATTATTTTGTATTTATTTATCTCAGGACCCTGAGGTCCTGGACCTTTGGAAGGCGTACGAGGAGCCGAAACCAACTCGCTGAGGCCCTATATGTACTTTTAATGGCACGTGATGCCAATCGACGATTGTCCCTGTACGCGCAATGCTAGTGGATCCAACGACAACCCCCGGTTGGTGAAAACTAATGTGACATATGGAAAATAAAGACAATAGGGCTACGGTTTTTGGAGTCTTAAGTGGGACTGGTTACCAAGAACTATGTGAAAACTATGGATTATTATTAATTGACTTCGCGAGCCAAGTGCATTTTGTTTTTTTTTATTTGATATAAACTAGTACTTGACTGCGACCCCGCCTGATGGTTGATTTTACAATGTAATTTTTTGGACAAAGACTTTTCTCGTGATGATTGCGTTCACTGCATTGAGGATACTGATGATAAAATAAAATGGACCAGTATGGGCCACATATGAGCTGGTGCTGCAAAATGACACCTAGCGATTTTGGTCTCAGTGAAAAGACGTGCGAAGAGACTAATTAGTGATCCAGATATGGTTAAGTCCAAACTTCAAAGTCTTGAGCACAGGGTAGAGTAGCCAGCCTTTCTTCATAAGATAAAACCCTTCCCTGATTTTGAACCTAAACTATTCATTGCAATTCTACGTAGGAACCACTACTTCACCTTTAAAATCAATGCAAAAACAACAGAATTGTACGTTTCATAATAAATTTCACGAGAAAATTTATAGTCGGCTGATTTATCTGCACCGCCCCAAATCTCGATGCAGTGTAAGTCGAAATGTTTCAGGACAAAATAATTTCAAAGACGTGGGCTATCGATTTTATAAAAGGAGATAGAGCGGTGCAACAGCCGTGATTCATTGAATTCTATTTATGAAAGTTGAGAAAAAGAAAATTCAATGAATAATAAATTTGAATGATGTTTGTTTCTTTTACGTTAATATAAACCCTGAGAAGAGAAACCGAAACAAACTCAGAGGTCAAAGTCTGTTTTAAAATTCATACAGTAAACACATAATGATCAAATCATATCAGAACCATGCAGGTTGGAATCCGAGATGGTCTTTTGAGGAAAGAACCACACACTAAATTCTCGTACGCTCATAATATCGAATGGTCAATAATGTTCAATATATTGAACACTTAATACTTCCAGTGTTCATAATATCGAATCTTCGTTAGAACGAGCGGCCTACGCGTCGCACATTCATTTTAATGAAATATGAATACATTTAATATAAAATACAAGGAAAACACAAAATTTACAAATCATTTTAATTATCAAAACTTTTTATAGATATATTTCAAACAGAAAATGCTTGTTTTGCAATGATGCATTTAATTTAGGTCTGTAAATTATTTTCAAAATATAATTGCAATAGTCTTCCAAAAAAGTAATAATTTAAAAGGTAAACAAGATTCTCAATGCAAGCAAAGCAAGCAAAGTTAAAAAAGCATAGCAAACTAACTTAACCTAATCTTTTTCCAATTAAGTTGACGTCGGCTTCATTCAATTCGGATGCAGCTGAATACCAGGCTTTTTCATAAAACAAGTGCTTATCTGACCTTCACAACCCAGTAGTTGGCTAACATAATACCCCTTAGCAAAACTGGTGTCAAAAATTAAGAGTACCCAAATCATAATTTATTTTTGTCAGACGTAACTTGCAACACTTCTCTACAAAAAAAGCAAAGCAAGGTAACCTAACCTTTTTCCAATTAAGTTGGCGTCGCTTGCATTAAATCTGAATGCAGCTGAATACCAGGCTTTTTCATAAAACGACTGCTTATCTGACCTTCACAACCCAGTAGTCGGCCAACATAATACCCCTTAGCAAAACTGGTGTCAAAAATTAAGAGTACCCAAATCATAATTTATTTTTGTCACATATAACTTGCAACACTTCTCTACAAAAAAAGCAAAGCAAGCTAACCTAACCTTTTTCAAATTTAGTTGGCGTCGTTCGCGGTCGCTTGCATTAAATCTGAATGCAGCTGAATACCAGGCTTTTTCATAAAACAACTGCTTATCTGACGTTCACAACTCAGTAATTGGCTAACACAAAACTTTCTGGCAAAACGTGTGTCAGAAACCAAGAGTACCTACCCAAATCATAATTTATTTTTGTCACACGTAACTTTCAACATTTCTCTACAAAACGCTCATTACTTTTAATTATTAACGAAAATACGATTTTACCAAGTCAGTGATCCAACCGAAGATGCCGAACTTTTCAAGACTAAGTTATTACCAAGTTACTTAAGTACATTTAGTTGGATAAACTTGGTTTGTTACCCGTTCTCGTGAAAAACATAATTTATTCTGTAGTGAAGGCTAGCAAAGAATATTAATAGGTAGCTCTCGAAAAAGCTTGCATAGAGGTACTTGTACACTTGGCACGGATTTTAGTAAAGTGTCGGATCGTTGAAAAATTTTGAAGGTTGTATTTTGCTATAGAATATAATCATCATCATCATCATTAGCCTTTTAATGTTCCCACTGCTGGGACACAGGCCTCCTCTCTAGAAGAGGGAATGGGCCGTAAATGTGTGTCCCTTTTCAACGGAGGTTTTAGGGACTTTACTCTCTGTTCCACCTACCTACAAAAGAGCATTGTCGTGTCTTCATGGAGGCGATCAGCAGCAGCGACCTCTCCCGCCGAGCCCTCCTTCAGACCGTCATCCAGAGCAAGACAAAATACACGCCACCAATACTGTATGGGCCTAGCAGTGCCAATGTTCATTAGGACAATGAGGGATTTCTGAATAGGAACCAGTGGTCGATGAACGCAAAATACAACTGAAGAATACAGGTGTAGTCTTAGTTAGTAAAAGTCTGACACCCCTTTCTACTTTACCTCAGGAAAGGAAGAAGACATTGGACGATTTCCCCAAAAACGACCCCAAAGAAAATTTCAGCTCAATCTGTTGAAGATATCTGCTTCAAAATTGAGTTGCAAGATTTGAGCCGAATATACATAGTTACATACAGTGCAAGCTAATAGAAAGCTTGTAAAAAAGTCGGGAGTGATAATTATGAAGATTCGAATGACGTTATTGCGACGCACGCTATTTCTAAAACAATTAACAGTGGTACGCCAGTTCGAAAACACCTTAAGTCGAAAACCGCTATATCGAATGAGGTTGTCGCGAACACGTTTATTCGAAAAGCTGTTTGAATGGTAGGCTAGTACAAAAGTCTTGGTATCGAAATCCTTTTGTACTAGCGTACCATTCAGTTTTTCGAATCAGCGTTTTCGCGACAACGTCATTCGATATAGCGGTTTTCGACTTATATGTGTGTTCATTATTTCGTAATAACGTCATTCGAATCTTCATATCACTCCCAAAAAAGCCCGGATGCAGACTGCGATTTTAAGTCAAATGTGAAATCAACTTTACTACAGGACCCGGGAAGCGAATTATTAAGTACGATGATAATGAAGGGAGCCCGATGGGGTGAAAAAATTACAAGATTTAGGTACGCAATATGCCTCCAAACACCCAGTACCTACCTACCTACTTTATATTTAATGTCTTGATGTAGCAAGATACCAGATTTTTTTTTCTGTACCTTTTAACTTTTGGTATTTTTTTTTTTTGTTTTAGCTTCACACGGTTTCTGCATTATAGCCAGTGTCAAGTTTAGAAAGTTTCTTATAATTCTAGTCACCTTATTTTCCATTAGATTGTGAATGTAATACATTCTAATGAATTTACAGCTAGTGTGACATTGACTTTTAGGCTAGCTTTGCAGAGTCTGTCAATACACTTCACCTGCCTCACCGCAGCTATTTTTAAATTAAATAAAATGATTGTACAGTTTTGAATGGAAACTATCAACTAAGAATCTACTACTGAGCTACTGCAAACGATAAAAAAATCTAAATCTCTTTTAAATTTTATACCTGTTTTAACAGGTAGAATAATTAAAAAAACTGTTATAAAATAAAGATATTTGAGTAACAAACAGGCATGTTATGCCAAGAAGCGTACAAATATGGTGTGTATTATTATAGCTCACAATTAAATTTTTTTTCTAAAAAAATATTTGGGAATCATGCTTATTTATGGTATAAAGTTAGCAGAAAAAAAAATTGAAGATTACATAATATTATATAACACTTGACTTGCACATCGTGAGGAAACTGGTATGGCCTAGAACTAAAAATTTGAAGGCATGTGACATCCACCAACCCGCATTGGGCCCGCGCGGTGGATTACGGCCCTATTCTAGAGAGAAGGCCTGAGTCCCAGCAGTGGGAACATTATAAGGCTGATGCTATGCTATGCTATGCTACTTGACTTGCAACAAACCTAAATGAGATATTATTTTTTATGAATTATTAGTCATAAATGTCAAAAAAATCAAGTTCTAAGTCAAAATAATTAAGGCGCGCGCTTCACCGGCGTGATAAATAAGCGTGATCTTATAAAACCTATATTGTCCTTTGTTTTTATATGCTCAAATTATTACTAACATCCTATATTGTATACATCCTGTCTGAAATAAGTTTTATTTTTTATTGTTTTTAAATGTTTTGTTTTCTCCTAAGAAAATATAAACCCGGGATAAAAGTATCATATGTTATTTGTATGTGCTATCATACAAACATGTACACTCGCCTTCATAATATTAGTGTGAAGTGGATTTTTTTTTTCTTTTTTTTATGGAGAATGTCATCTAATGACTTCTTTCACTCTCTAGGGCAAGCGGAAGAGCGTATCAGAATTTGACTGACTAAAACTACACCTATAGTTGTCCTTTAGTTGCCCTTTACGTTATAGAACCAAGGGTTTCTCTTTCAGAAGTCAACTCATGGTCGCAGAAGGCTTCGGCACTGCTGGGTCCCTAGGGCTTTGCTGAAATCTCTTTGAGGTGCATGTGAAACACTATGCGCGGTCGACGACTTGGGCTCGGAACGGACACTTACGAGACATCTGAACGGCAAGCTACCCATTGCTTGTCGTCCACAAGCATATGCCTACGGTGGCTGGTAGTCGAAGTCAGGGTCTCAGCGACTGAGAAGTGAGAATGTCCGCTTCCTCACGCTTGCGGCCACCTCCTTCGCTAGCATTACTGGTTCACATAAGAAGGCGACAACCGCCAACTAAGGCTCAGCGAGAGAGAGGTCGTAGCCGCCGATCGCCCCTACGAAGCCACGGCGTTGCTCCGCTCAAACGGGGCACACTTCTACCATGTGCTCCACCGTGTCCTCTAGGCGGTTTGCACAATGGTGACGCCACGCAGTGCCGTTTCTCCAGCCACACCTCAAAGAGGGGACTCACCATCATGATTATAGCCTGCCCAGGTATTATAGTTTGATGTAATTAAAGCAACCACTGAAAACTCTACGACGTGTTTATCGCAGAAACTTTTGACAACTGGCGCCTACTAAAAAATAATTGCAAAATAACTTTTCATGACAATAGAAAAATCTTAATATATACTAGGGAATATTACAAAATTAAATTAAAACAAAATGGGCAAGTGCGAATCGGACTCGCACACTGAGGGTTCCGTACAAATTAACTTATGTAAAGAATCAATCCACGAAGTTTTTTTTTGATGACGTAACTATAAATTTACAGTTTTCAGATTTATTTCTATACTTGTGCTATAAGAGCTTTCTTTATACCAAAAGTACCTTAAGTATTTTGATTCCCTTGAGTGTCAAAATATAAGTTTTTTGCGACATAAACGACCGCATCTTTTATTTACTTTAACCAAGAAGTTTGAATTTTTACAGCTGCAAGGTTCCGCAGACCTGAGTATATGTTTTCAATACTCCATACGTTCCCAAGATATAAGGTCTTGACACACCGACTGACTGATAAACACACAGACGGACAAAAAAGTGATCCTATAAAGGGTTCCGTATTTTTCCTTTTTAGGTATGGAACCGTGAATTTACTAGAGGGTTATTTTAGATAATAAACCTGCTTCAGCGTTCATCGGAAAGTGGAAGCCGGCTATTATACAAAGGTAAGTTGTTCGGAGAAGTTTATTGTAAGTTACAAATAAGCCTCGTAGTTTAATAGGCCCTTGACTGAAGTTTATGCAAATATTCTTTTTTTTCCTTGTTTCTTTTCCCGCCTGACAACGCCGCTCGTAATCTAAGCGATGAACGTTCTCTAGCAATATTTCTAGACTATTATTTATATTTTCTTTAGCAGCTTAATAAGATTTGGTTTATTTTTTTTTTCTGTGCTTTTTAATTTCTTGAGTTATGCCCCATTTATATTCGGTTAAGTAGTCTCTAGTCTAAGCAATAAACTAAGGAAATTTCTGAAAAGGAAACCCAGAATCCAAAGGGCAGCTGAAGGAGTCGGTATGGTTTTAGTCAGTAAAAGTCTGACAAGCTCTTCTGCATCACCCTGGAGTTCAAAAAGTAATTGGATTTTGGAGGTATGCGAGAGTATAGTCCCGCACGCCTCCTCTGAAAAGGGAGGATCATCCGACCAGACAGGTGTTATGTCTGGTGAGCTATTGCCCGATACATGATTTCGGGTTGTTCTATATGTTCAAATCGCGCGGAGAATCTTACTTGCGCGATGCAGAATTAGTTCTTATGTGACGACATAGATGTCGCTACAGGATAATCTCTCAGTTTTTTTTTTTCGGTGTGGAAAATCATCCAATGACATCTCCGCACCCTTGGGCGAGGGTGAGATAGTGTCAGACTTTTACTGAGTAAAATCCCAATACTGTTCCTTCGTTGCCTTTTTATACCGGGGCCGAACCTTCCTTTTAGAAAACGATCCTTGGCCCCAGTAGGATGATTTCTCAGCTCAAAGAAACAGCCTCGAATTCGTAAATTTACATTCGCGGAAGACATTGAGATCATAAACTCATCATGGTGAGGGCGTCCAAAATCCTCTGAATCTGAGCAGCACAGGAGTTTTCGGTATGGCTTGACCTTTTTCTGCTATTAGCCGTCTTTGGATGCTTTCCCATCACAAAAAAAAAACACTAAACTCAATTTAAAACTGACTGACTGTTTGTATCCCTATATGCTATATTATATTTTTTTGTGTACAATAAAGACTTAAGAATTAAGAATTTTAAAAAAAACACACAAGTACATAATAGAGTAGAATAGAATAGTTTTGTTACTTTCCTCGACAAAAAAAAATAACTCTCTCGAGTATATTGTACACGGTTGCCTAAATAACAAGAGCTGCACGCGTCAATTTTGGAGGTTAAGCAACACTTGTTTGAGGTCGGCCCGGGGATAGGTCACCATCGGCATACCAAGAATCTTCTATGCTCCAGAAGTCACGCTAAAATCTTGGCTGTCATTCATAGATCTTTGTTGCTGTTGTTGTTGTTAAAACATCGAACATCTGACAAGTTTCGCTAAGAAAAACCGTGTTAGGTACCCAATTACTGGGCTGTGAACTGTTGTGAAGGTCAAAGAGGTAGTAGCTCCATCCAAATACTGGTATTCTGCTGTATCTGGTTAGACAGAAGATCGATTCGTACGTAGTTGAGAGAAAGTTAGTTGATTGATAGAAATGAATTTAAAAATAAAATATTTAGTCCTCATCATATAGACGTCGATATGTATACAAGGAGTATAGGCCTTCATCACGTGTCGTCACAATGACTGCAAATGTGCTTTTCGCATCAGGTCATAAATAAATCTCGTGAAATTATGATCAGGCTTCCAACGCTTTCTCTTACGATACATCAATGTTTGGAACTCCAACGTTTTAAACCTCAATTTTATGATCATAGGTAAGAAATTTATTTTTAAAAAATCCTCTTTTACTTTTTGTTTTATTAATCTACCGCCCACCTCTACAATCATCAACAAATTGAACAACGACACAAAATTCAAAGAAAACATTTAAATTATCCCAAAGCCTATTTAGGATAAGCAAGGACTTTAGAACAATGTTAAGAGATTCGCCATTTAAAGTAACATTTCTCAGGCGAAATCGTGGAAGCCGATTGTTTAATGTACTGTACAGACTTGGGTGTCATAATCGGAGCAGTCAGCTGTGTTCTAAATAGATTCACGTTATCGAAGTTTAATGTAGACACAATGAGGTTAGAAGATTATGAGGCGCTACCTCATGAAGATGCTAAAAGGGACTCTCATAAGGAGAGAGAGCGAAAAAGGATCGAGATGAATGGCATGCGATTGGAGATCCTTGTTTTTGGACCATCAGTAGATTACAATATTTATTCATAGTTACCCAGCTACTGTCAGTGGTTTTGCCTGCGTTATCGTAGAAAATTATCTTAAGGGGATAACATCGCACAAATCCAAAAAAAAACACCTAAGTTGATTGAAGTTTATAGATTATTCCTTATGTACGATTACCATATAAAAAATGAAGGGGGATACTTAAAGACATTACTAATAAATTGTATTGATTACGTTTCTCAAAAAAATACCCTAACTCTAGAAAAAAAATCTGGTAAATAGGCCTTTTTTGAACATTCTTCTTCCATTCTTGTGGTAGAGGGCACTTTTGATAAATAGTAGTTGCCAGCCTAGATCTTTGAATAAAGCGGATGGATTTCTATCCGGCGCTAGTTTAAAAACTTGAATATCCAAAGAAAACTATTCGCACGACATTTTAGGCATATTTAACATAATAATTAGTTAAAATAAACCACTCAGAGAAGATTATGAATATACACCGTTAAATTTTGATCGTTGGAATACCGTGAAGGGTCGATTTAGTACATGAAACACTATCAATTTGTAGAGATCAAATTAAAAAATAAAGTACTTTTTTAAATCTCGAATATACGAAATTAATTTATTTAAGTAAACATCAGCTGGGTGAGTTCATTGACCTGTAGGTATTTAGTCTATATAATTAATTTGCGTTTTAGAAGAAAAAAGTACTATACTATTTAATTCTATCTTTACAAATCGATAGTGTTTCATGTACCGAATCGATCCTCCACGGGATTAAAACGGTCAAAATTTGATAGTGTATTATGCACTATAAAATGCAGAATTGCATATAGGTAAAATGGACAAGAAAGAAGCGTTTGCACTGCAATCAGACCATATAGACTAAATATTTATTTTTAGATGATGCATTGATATTACAGTGTTATTTTGAAGTTACAATAGTTTGGAACTTAATTGGCCGAATTACCACTAGTGTTATCGTATGTCTATTAAGTGCACGTCAAATGTTTGACAGAAATTGCCCTGTGCTTAGAATTAGTTACATGGCTGGCAGGCGCATTGTTATCGACAATTGCCTGATAGACAATGTTCTGACCGAGCGTAGTAATCACTTGATGATAGACCAGAGTCTATTGTTAATAGGTTCAAGGTAATCATGTAACCGGTGTATAGTATGTTTTTCTTGTTTATCTCTTTTGGTAAACAAACAGACAATATTAACCAAAAAACTTGAAGCAAAAGAAACAACAAATGTGTCACAAATGATTTGTAATTTACTCATAATTCACAAGTTACTTAAGAGTCTTGATCTTGGTAACAAACACAAAAAGAGAAGGAATATTAATAATAAAAAAAATATTAGTATTAGCGAGGTAGATAATAACATCCGATGGAGTATTGAAGATAAAAGGATTTCTACGTAGCCCAGTAGTAGTGGGAAGAAATGCTTTATTATGCTATACTATGCAGGCATTCACGATACTTTCTGAAAATCTCAGCACGTCATATTAGTTAACAAACTAAGAAAAACTTTCTGGCCTAAAAGAAATAAAAGGCCTTTTGGGGGAAAAACTGATGATGCTCCCAAATCAGTGGATTTTTTTTAGTCTACTAAACAAAATATTTTTTTGTTTACTAAACAAAATAACTTTTTGTTTAGTTTGATATGGTATCTATGCCGCCACTATGAAATCAAAACCTGACGTCACAGAAATCCTTCATTTTGCAATCAAAATTCTCTGCGATTTTAACATAAATTGCCCGAAGCCGATACAACACTCGTCTGGTTGACAAATTCTTCCTATTTACTCGTAATAGAGGGTTGCGGTATCCCTATAAGTGTTTGGGCAGTAAAACTAAAATGTCAAAAAGATCCCTATATACAATGGTGTTCACTAAATCACTATTTAGGGGATTGGATTTAAAAATTAAACAACAAAATTATCAGTAAGATTCAAAGATTCAAAGCATTTTATTTCAAATAAACCATTTACAAGCACTTTTGAAAAGTCAAGAAGTCGGTCTGTCAGAAAAAATGATGCTAATTGCACATTCCAAAGCGTAGATCTCTATGGAGAAGAATATGCAAGAAACTCCATGGACACTCTTTTCAAACTTGTTTTGTATTACAAATATCTCGGTTACATGTTTTTTGTTGCTGCTATTATGTAAGAACAATGTAAACAAGATAAAGAGAAAGAGAAAAAAAAAATCTAATTATAATATTAAAAATAAACCACTGGCAGCTAAGAGATGACCAGTCTCAACTGACAGCGCCCGTTCACGAACATGACGCGTATATCAGCACCACTCAGCTCAACCATTTTGAAGGGAACCGAATGATCCAATACACGCGCCACCATCAGTGATACATTTGAGTGAGCATGACAAACTCTCAACTGCCATGCTCATTTACGTCAAACAAGTCAATGACCTTAAACTATAAATTGCCCCATGGTACTCACATTTACAAAATTTGTTAAAGAAATAAATGCTTCTACATTATACAATACTATAAAAATATCAAATTTAAAAAAAAAAGTGGTATTGTTCAAACTAATCAATCTGTACGCCCTAGTGGTAGTGGAGCTGGACCAGCATTTAGCCAAGTAGGCACAACTAGAGAATGACGTGTAGTCGGTCTGAGGTGTAGATCGAGAGTGCCCACGACGTCACACTTCAGTTGGTCTTCATTTAATGCCTAAACCACATATACAGAATTTGACCAGGTTTTGCAGTAAGGAGCAGTGCTCCATGTCAAGGCATTATCACAAGATAAATAAAGCCCTATTTGACTAACGGTTGCGAAAGTGTAAAATACAGGACAGGATCTTTAAAAGGTTTGACCTTAGTGCATTTTTTTTAAATCACGTGTTTGCAGAACTTAAGTAGGTTTATCTATGGCCTCTTAGTAAGTGTTTATGCTGAGCTACGCTAATCGTTTGTGTAAACACAAAACAGCACTGGGGCTAGCACACTACCTAGGGGGAGGCCGTTTTCTGGCAGCGCTATTCACTTTTGCTATTGCAAAGATAACAATTGCAATAATATTTTCTTTTTTATGAAAGAAAGAAAGAAAGAAAAGACATTTATTTGAAACTCGCACAAAAAATAAAAGAAAACAATATTTAAAGATTAAGAAGACTTGTGCAAGGCCAAAAAGGCTCCTATCTCAGCATATGCTGCGATCACCTACCATCACCAAGCATCAATCAAAAAAGTATTAAGCGTATAATAACATGATATATTTTGGATATAACATTAAGTCCGCCTTTGTATTTTTTGTTGCACGAAGATTAAATAAATAATATATAAATAATTGCAACAAGTATTTAAAATTGAGTTAAGAATCTGCTCAAAATCTGTGTCTTTTGTCTTTTGTCAGCTTGTCGACTTGGAGTAGAAGATGTTTGAGAGATGACTATCAAAGGTTATTGAAGGATCAAAGAATACAACAGCTCTGACATTATAATTATGCCTAGAAACCCTCTTCGATAAATTGCGTCAGATTAAAAAACTAAAGTACTTTCTTTTTAAACTCGAATTAATTTACACATGTACGAAATCAATTTCTTCAAGTAAACGTCACCTGAGCGAGGCCAATGAACTGTAGGTAGTTAGTTAGTTCACAACGACCGACCAGTCCCTACAAGGTTATTCACTCGTTTACTTAAAGAAACCAATTTCGTACATGCGTATATTAATTAATTACTTTTTTTTTTCTTTACAAATCGATAGTAGTTCATGTACCGAATCAACCCTCCACGGGATTAAATCGACCAAAATTTAACGGTGTATAGTTTTAAATAGAAACCCTAAAACCGGCTTGCTCAAGAGATAGATTTGTTCGACAATGTCTCCTTACCATGATCTTCATGAAAACGTTCGTACATCGATGGCCCACAAATGTGAGCGAGTCATACTTACAGAGTTAGAAAACTAAGTAACTGGAAATTGGAGTGCTGTTAATGGACTTTAAATATCGAACTAGAACTAATTCTTGGAGTGTTCCACTAAGAACTACTTCTCGTTAGTGGTAAGTAATATGAAAGGTGTTACTTGGGACTTATAATTTATTGGAAATGTGCAAAATGGTGGAACTAGTTCTCGACAAACCACCCTTGTTTCATTGGGTCGACGATGAAGTACCTGGGACTCGTCCTCGACAGCCGGTGGAACTTCAAGGAGCACTTCCGACGTCTGGCTCCCAGGTTGAATGCGACTGGGGCTGCGCTCAAGCGGCTCCTGCCGAACCTAGGGGGTCCAGACGCCTCCTGCCGGAGGCTCTACGCAGGCATCGTTCGGTCCATGGCCCTTTACGGTGCGCCGGTGTGGGCGCCATCGCTACGGAAGCGAGTGGCGGCCCGGCTAACCGCCTGCCAGAGGGTCATGGCCATCCGGATGATCCGCGGATACCGTACGGTGTCCTGTGAAGCGGCGAGCCTCCTTGCTGGCCTACCACCGTGGGATTTGGAGGCAACAGTCCTTGCACACATGCATGATTTACGCGTGGAGATGCAACGTCGGGGCGAAACTCCGCTGCCGCGACAAGTCGCGGCATGGCGGACAGAGCTCCGGCGGGATCTCATGGTGAAATGGCGAGAGCGACTGTCGCAACCTCGTGCTGGGCACGCCACGATCGAGGCGGTAAGGCCCCTCTTTGAGGCGTGGCTGGAAAGGCCCCACGGCGTCGTCACCTTCCGGTTGGCGCAGGTGCTGACTGAACACGGCAAGTTCGGTCCGTACCTGTACAAGATTCGTGCGGAGACGACGCCCGGGTGTCGCCACTGTGCGGACCGCCCGGTGGACACGGTGGAGCACACAGTCGAGGTGTGCCCCGCTTGGGAAGAGCACCGCCGTGTCCTCGTGGGGGCGATCGGCGGCGATCTCTCGCGCCGGGGCCTGGTTCAAGCCATGCTCCGGAGCGAGGAGGAGTGGCAGGCGGTCGCCTCCTTCTGCGAAGCAGTAATGCTAGTAAAGGAGGAGGCCGACCGCATTAGGCAAAGGCGCACACGCCGCCGTCACCGCCGGGTTTCCGATCCCAATTTCCGGCCACCGTAGGCGCGGGCTCGCGGACGGTGGGCAATGGGTAGCTCGCTGTCCGTCCGTCCGGTAACAGACCGGTCCGAGCTCAGGTCGTCTACGGCGTGCACCGTTCCCGCGCGCCTCAAGGAGTTGTCAGCAAACTGTAGGGGTCCAGCAGGGCCGAAGCCTACTGGGGCCAAAGGTTATGCGAGAGTGTCACCACGGGCCCCGGGACAAAGGCGAGGAATGGAAAGGTAGGTTTTTAGTCAGTAAAAGTCTGACATTGTTTCCCGCCCCACCCAAGGGCGGGATTCGTCATTGGATGATTTTACCTACGTTAAAAAAAAAAAAAAAAAACCCCTTGTTTCATTAAAATTACTGTTTTTCTCTAGCTGTCGTGTGTGTAGGGTCGCTGGAGTCCGACGGATGCGAGATGCACAGGACCGGTTATTGTGGCGACGCTTGAGGGAGGCCTATGTCCAACAGTGGACTTCTTTTAGCTGAAATGATAATGATGATGGTGTCATTGGTTGTTATAAACTAGGAGAGTTTTAAATAATTACCCAACCCCATATTTCAGCGGATAACGGCACTCAAGAATATTGTTCAACTGTACAGTATTATATGAAACAATATAATCAGTTACTCTTAATCATGTTTTTTTTTAATATGTTTATAATGAAGTGGACCAGTATTAAATTGTATCGTCTAAGATAAAAAAATATCACTGATAGCTATGATTACCAAAACACAAAAAATGGGTTTGGTTGTGAACCGGATGAATCTTAAAAAAAAAAAAAAAAAAATTATAATCAAATCAAAATTTTACATTTAAAAAAAAAACATGAGATCCAAACTGTCACAATGTTTACGCGCCGTACAGCCGGCATCGGTGTGGACAGCTGTCTATTAATATGTATTTTATATTCGCTTGCTCTGTCTCACTTGTGGGCAAACGCCTTCTCTCTACTCCTTCCATCTTTACCCGTGTGTCCTCTTACCCAGTTACTTACTTGTGCAAAACTGTACGCAAATAAGTACCATTTTTGTCACCGGTATTGTAAGTACCAGAATCGTGTTTGGTAGCATAGTCGACCTTGAAGGAGCTGTGCACATGCGCGTGCGATGATAATAACACGATCGGATCAGTACGTTTCTGACACCGGCAGTGTTCACTTACCTACTCAGATTGTTACGTTTAAATTTTACACAAAAATATTCTTATCAGATACAAAGGTCAGTTGCCTGTGATGTTTAGTTTGTGATTAGAATAAAGAATTAAACAACAGTGTTTGTGAATGTGATAACAGTTGTCAATTAAGAAGAGTCGTTGAAATCTTCACTTCATTCAGACAAATCTTTTTTTTTAGAACTGGTTTTAAATCGACTATTATTTGAAGGTACTATGATTATAAATTTAACTTTGTTTTTTTGCCGGGGCTGTGGATTATTTGAAAAAGTGTTCATGGCCTTCACAAAGGGAAATTAAATAAATACTGGATTTTCTGTAGGCAAAATCTCTCGTTCTATCTAGAGAGCAAAAAGTCATTTGATGAACTTCAAAATAAAAAAAAAGATTTTCCTTCCATATCCGAAATTCAATAATTTATGACAATTCATTGCACTCTATAAAGCACAATAAATTGTTTAATCAACAAGATTAGAAATTCCGCAGTGTCTATTATCGTGTTTTATTGATTTTGATTACAATAGTAAAAAAAAAAAGACTTGACAACGTAAGGATAGTATGGCCACGCATATTTTTGAGGAATAAGTTGTTTTAGAAAAATAATCTAAATATCATCATTATGAAATAAGCAAATCTAGTTTTTCGCTTCGCAGATATGAGAAGCGTATAATATAAAAATTACATGCTAAAGTTGGAAACACAAGTAAAAATTCTTATTAACTATTTCAGAAAACAATGGCAACAACAAACATTCTGTCAAGAACCGCCCAAAGACTTTTATCATGCAGAAGTGTTTCCTTGACTTCAAAGAAACATAACAGTCTTTGGACTATTGATAACACCGTTAAATCTCCTCACAAAGATGTAGACATACCGAATAGAACTGTTCCTGAGCACATTTGGGAGAATATGGAACGCTGGGCAGACAAAACTGCTATGGTATGTATGGGCAGGAATTGGAAACAATAAAAAGGCTTAATTGTCCGTATTTATGCAAAATGGATCCATCCAGCAAATACATACTCATGAGATATAAAAGTATTTGCAATAACATGTGTAGCTCGGTTATATAATGAAAAATCAATATCTAATTTCATTTGAATATTTGAAAAAAAAATCTTATTTAAATATGTGTACATGAATTTACTATATGTAATCTTAAACTTAGTAGATATTTAAGAAAATGTGTCTCTCACACAAAAAGGAACCACGATCGGGGATTTGCTACTAAAAACTAAAACTATATATTAAAAATATCGTAATAAATCTTTAATAGAACAAACAAATTGAAATATAAATTAAAAAATGACATATGAAACGTTCAAGCAAACCATTAATTTGATATAGATTGTTGATTCCTTCATGATATATGTAGATGGTTAAGGGCGGGTTTCTGAATTGAGTATTTTGAGTTAAGAACGTCTCAAACCATACTTATATGCCAAATTTTGACAGTTTTACAGGCTAAAGTAGAGTTTAAGTAATTCTCAACTTCAAATTCTCAAATCAGAAATCGGGGGTAAGACACGCAACTGCATGTCTAATCCATCTATATCATCTTCTATTGTGTCATCACTAATGAGACTTAAAAAAACTCTTTGCATCTTGTGAAATGAGATGTAATATGAACTGAATGTCAACTAGTATTGCTTTTTTTTTATGGTAGGTAAAATCATCCAATGACAAATCCCGCCCTTGGGCGGAGCGGGAAGTAGTGTCAGACTCTTACTGACTAAAAACCTACCCCGTTCTTTCGTAGCCTATCGTGCCGGGGCCGAGCATTCCTTTCGGAACTAACCCATGACCCCAGTAGGCTTCGACCCTGCCTGCCTGCAGTTAGCAGGCTGGGCCTCTTCGGTGTGCTGACAGCTCCTTGAGGCGCGCGGGAACAGAACGCGCCGTCGACGACTTGGGCTCGGTCCGGTCGGCTACCGGACGATCGGACAGCGTGCTCCCCATTGCACGCCGTCCGCAAGCCCGCGCCTACGGTGGCCGGAAATCGGGATCGGAATCCCGGCGGCGGCTGGGGCGAACGCCCCGTTGCCTCTGCCTGATGCGGTCGGCCTCCTCCTTTGCTAGCATTACTGCTTCGCAGAAGGAGGCGACCGCCTGCCATCCCTCCTCACTACGGACCATGGCCTGAACCAAGGCCCGGCGAGAGAGATCGCTGCCGCCGATCGGCCCCACGAGGACACGGCGATGCTCCGCCCAGGCGGGGCACACCTCTACAGTGTGCTCCACCGTGTCTTCCGGATGTTCCGCACAGTGGCGACACCCGGGCGAATCCTCCGCACGAATCCGGAACAGGTACTTAGCGAACTTTCCGTGTTCGGTAAGCACCTGCGTCGTGCGGAAGTTGAGAACGCCGTGAGGTCTTTCCAGCCACGCCTCAAGGATGGGCCTTATCGCCCCAATTGTGGCGCGCCCCGAACGAGGTTGCGATAGTCGTTGACGCCATTTCGCCATGAGATCCCGCCGGAGCTCTGTCCGCCATGCCTCGACTTGTCGTGGCAGCGGAATTTCGCCCCGGCGTTGCATCTCCATGCGCTTGTCGTGCATGTGTGCAAGGACTGTTGCTTCCAGATCCCACGGCGGTTGGCCAGCAAGGAGGGTCGCCGCCTCGCGGGAGTCAACTAGTATTGCTGGTGATATTGACTTCTCTATGGGCCACAGTGTAACTAAATGTTCTTGCAAGATTACAGTGGGTCTGCCGTGGATAAGTGCTCTTCCTATATTTTACTTCTATAGAACTACATATCACAAAATCAGTTTTAAAATAAAATGACTTTGGTGAGTCTTTTGTTAGGTATATTTCTCGAGTTGTGTAGCCAACTAAAGCGTTCTTTGTTAATGCCATGTTTTCTATTAATAGTTAAGTATATAGTATAGATTCTAGTAGTTTTCGTTTCGATCGGGCAACACTAACACCCATATCCTGATGTCTTCTATTGAGTGATTGCAGTAGCAAGCAAGCAGTTATGAGACTATATGAATTTAGCTTCATTTTTTTTTGCGCCGGGATTTGGTACAAGCCACGGTCCTAAGCGAGGATGGCAGGCGGTCGACTCGTTCTGCGAAACAGTAATGCTAACAAAGAAGGAGGCCGCACGAGCAAGGCAACGGGCTTCACGCCCCAGCCGCCGCCGGGATTCTGATCCCGATTTCTGGCCACCGCAGGCACGCGGCGTCCAGTAACTCTCCGAAACGAGCCTAGTCGTCGACCACGGCGCGAACAGTTCCACGCGTGCCTCAAGGAGTTGTCAGCAAACCGTAGAGGCGCTGGGGCTAGGGTCGGTTTCTGAAAGTAAGGTTCTACCTTGGTATGAAAGGCAACGAAGGAACAGGAGTAGGTTTTTGGTCAGTAAAAGTCTAACACCATCTGCTGCCTTTGATGATTTTCCCACCGAAAAAAAAAACAAACACTACAATGAAACATTTTTTTTTTTCTATTTCAGTTATGTGCATTAACAAACAAATCATACACTTACCACCAGCTTTATAAATACTCACGAAATTTTGCTGCAAAACTTCGAACACAGTTGAGGATTAGGGATGGTGACGTTGTTTGCATTATGATGCCCAATTGTCCAGATTATGCTGTAGCCGCCCTGGGAGCTTTAGAGGCTGGCGCTGAAGTTACCACTGTTAACCCTATTTACACTCCATGTAAGTAATTAAACTGACTACGTCATTTGTTGATCATCAGAAGAGGCCAAAAGCCGGGTCTGTGTAACATGCAATGTAACACGCAGTGACAGAATTTGCTGTCCACATTGTCGCAATGATACGATGCGAGTAGGGCATTGATGTATCAGTAGATAGGTATATGTAAAACACAGCTTTTCGATTATATAAGTACGTACAATCACTTTAAGGACGATAATTGTATTGGAAGGACCAGTGCTCGACCTCTCGATTCGTGTTTTGTCACTAGCTCAGCTAAGAAAATATTCTTAGCTAGCTTTCCTAACGCTTGGAGTTGACCACGCCCCCAATTCCTTTGTTCTGACGTCATCTCAACGCTCAGTCACGTGGTTAGAACAAAGGAATTGGGGGCGTGGTCAACTCCAACGAAACGATTGTAACTTGGATATAATAAAACCTTAGGTAAAAATTGTTATGTGTCTCGACGTGTTTTAATACTGTTTATCACAAATTAACTAACTATTTATATTCTATATCTATTATTTAACTTCTTAATAAGTGCCGTTTATCATGCCTCATAAAAGATGATAAAATGTAACATAAGAGTGTTACTTTTTTATCATCAACAGATAAAATATCTGTTACGTACATTGATGATAATGACAAAACATATCTAATCTATTCTTAAATCTAATTTATATTATGATAATCAACAGTTTTGTTACAGATGAAGTTGAGCGCCAAATAACACAATCTAATCCTAAAATTTTGATTGGCGTACCAGAAACCATACCGATTCTAAAGGATGCTTTGTTTCTGGCCAAGAAAAATGTACCAATAATTACCGTGAAAGAAGATGGCGGTATTCTACCACAAAATACGATTTCTTTCCATGAATTTGCTCTAGCTGATAATTTAGATCACAGTGTATTAAAAGAGGTTGCAAGGAAGCCTCATGATGTAGCTTTTCTTCCATATTCTAGTGGTACTACTGGCCTACCAAAAGGTGTAGAGTTGACCCATAGGAATATTGTTGTAAACTGTGTTCAGCAAGATGTTGAGAGTATGCGACACTATGTTGAAACTACAAGTAAGTTAAAAAATCTTTCATTATTAAATTATAATTATTTATCAATATTTGACTTATATCTGACGCTTGCTTAGCCTAAACTAAAAAAGTTAAGCACTAAATTAAAAAAAAAGTATATCCAAGTTTAAAAAAGGGACAGGTTTTCTAAACGTATTTTTGTATCTTGTTCAAAAATATTTTCTTCCTTTTTTCTAACACTGACTTCTGTAGTAATTTTACATTAGTTAAATTACAATTTTATTTTCTGGTAAAAAAAAAAAAACTTTTTTATTCTAGCAATTATTTCAAGGTACAGAATGCTTTTTTAAATCAATGGAGCGCTAAACGAATTCAATAATTTTTGGTGCAAGCGGGAATGTTTTGGTCAAATTAGTCTATAGCCAAAAGGAGCATGTACCTGCAATGTGAATGAAAAAAAACTTGATAGCAAACGATCAACAATCCGGATAACAATCGTTGCGTTTATTTATAACATGAATAGAAGAATCGGCTGATTCAATTGGATGAGAAAACAGCAATAGCGTTGGTTACTTGTTACCTATTAGATTTCTACATAGGGTTTATGTAAATCTAAGAAAAAAGTAGTGGTGGACCGGTGGTAAAGAACCTGACTTACCAGTTGTTGGCAGCAAGTTTAAACTCAATTTATTTCACTACTACTGCTCTCAAAACGGTGAGGGAAAATATCGTAAGGAAACCGGCACGTTCTAGCACCAAAAACATCAAACAGACAGAGACATGTAAAATCTATGGGCCCATCTGGACAATCGATCCGGACAGGACCTAGTGGATTACTTCCCATAATCTCTTTCTGAGTTACTAATAATAATAAATCTTTATTGTTCAAAAAAAGTTGCAATATAAGGCTGATTATGCTATACTGAGTAAAAATCGACTTACCCTCGAATTTGCGCCTTGGGTTGCTCGCGGAAAGGTTCGTTAAAGACGAGACGTTCGAGGTTATTGGGAGATATGTGATTATAATCTGACGAGGGTTTCCAACGTCCTCTAAATCTGAGTAACACAGGCTTTGTCTTGACCTTCCTCTAAATACTAGTCTTCATTTGATTGAAATAACAGAAGAAGTTGACAAGAAAGAAAGTTGACCTACATAACAATTTCCTGAGTTTATTTATTTATTTAAAACTTTATGCACCTTATAATTTTCAGTGTGCAAAGTCGGACTAAATGCCTTAGGCATTTTCTACCAGTTGACCTTAGGGTTTTTTTTTTTTTTTTTTGGGTAGGTAAAATCATCCAATGACGAATCCCGCCCTTGGGTGGGGCGGGAAACAGTGTCAGACTTTTACTGACTAAAAACCTACCTTTCCATTCCTTGCCTTTATCCTGGGGCCTTTGGTGACAGTCTCACATAACCTTTGGCCCCAGTAGGCTTCGGCCCTGCTGGACCCCTACAGTTTGCTGACAACTCCTTGAGGCGCGCGGGAACGGTGCGCGCCGTAGACGACCTGAGCTCGGACCGGTCTGTTACCGGACGGACGGACAGCGAGCTACCCATTGCCCACCGTCCGCGAGCCCGCGCCTACGGTGGCCGGAAATTGGGATCGGAAACCCGGCGGCGGCGGCGGCGTGTCCGCCTTTGCCTAAGGCGGTCGGCCTCCTCCTTTACTAGCATTACTGCTTCGCAGAAGGAGGCGACCGCCTGCCACTCCTCCTCGCTCCGGAGCATGGCTTGAACCAAGCCCCGGCGCGAGAGGTCGCCGCCGATCGCCCCCACGAGGACACGGCGATGCTCTTCCCAAGCGGGGCACACCTCGACTGTGTGCTCCACCGTGTCCACCGGGCGGTCCGCACAGTGGCGACACCCGGGCGTCGTCTCCGCACGGATCTTGTACAGGTACGGACCGAACTTGCCGTGTTCGGTCAGCACCTGCGCCAAACGGAAGGTGACGACGCCGTGGGGCCTTTCCAGCCACGCCTCAAAGAGGGGCCTTACCGCCTCGATCGTGGCGTGCCCAGCACGAGGTTGCGACAATCGCTCTCGCCATTTCACCATGAGATCCCGCCGGAGCTCTGTCCGCCATGCCGCGACTTGTCGCGGCAGCGGAGTTTCGCCCCGACGTTGCATCTCCACGCGTAAGTCATGCATGTGTGCAAGGACTGTTGCCTCCAAATCCCATGGTGGTAGGCCAGCAAGGAGGCTCGCCGCTTCGCAGGACACCGTACGGTATCCGCGGATCATCCGGATGGCCATGACCCTCTGGCAGGCGGTTAGCCGGGCCGCCACTCGCTTCCGTAGCGATGGCGCCCACACCGGCGCACCGTAAAGGGCCATGGACCGAACGATGCCTGCGTAGAGCCTCCGGCAGGAGGCGTCTGGACCCCCTAGGTTCGGCAGGAGCCGCTTGAGCGCAGCCCCAGTCGCATTCAACCTGGGAGCCAGACGTCGGAAGTGCAGTTGACCTTAGGGTGGTGCAGAGACATAACATGGCAGGTGCAACTTAAAAGAAGATATACAGAAAGGACAAAAGAACAATAATAATAAATATATACTTAAAAACCTACATAAAAATAAAGAATGATATTGTGAAAAACGAGTACAACAAGTCAAAAGTTTGATGATTCTATTAACTTCTTAATAATCGGCAAAATTTTCATTACAGGAACTAATCAAGATGTAACCTTAGCCATATTGCCATTTTATCACATTTATGGACAATCTGTAGTTATGTGGCATAAACTATCCGTGGGATATAAAATTGTTACTCTGGCTAAGTTTCAGCCTGATATATTTATTGAAACGATGAAAAACCATCAGATAAATCTTTTCTGCGCTGCTCCTCCTTTAAGTAAGTAACGCCAACTAATTAAAATAATATTTTAATATTATCTTTGCTATCTTTATTGTGTTTTTAAAAGAGACTGTTGCTCTCGATCCGGGATCTTCTAGTATTTCTCCTCGAAGTTATAATTAAGTTTTTTTTATATTTCTTATCATTGTTGACAGTCATCAATATAAATGAACGTTGGAGGTTCATTTATTTTGATGACTGTCTGTGTTAACTTGTAATAGATATAAACATCCGTCTCCAACTACATTTCATTGTTATTTATTTACCTTTGTACCTAAATTTTTCCAGTATTATTCCTTGGTTCACATCCTGGTATTAAAGAAGAACATCTGGCATCAATAAAAACTATTACCTCTGGGGCTGCTCCGCTACCAAGAAATGATGTTTTAAAAGTACTAGATAAAGTAAAGGTGAGATCGTAATACACGTAAATAAACATTTCGATTAACTCCAATTGCAAATTCCTTGGAAACGTAGATGAATAATAAACAAAATGAAGAATAAATTGTTTAAACTTAACAGAACTTTTCGTGGAATACCACCAAAGTACCGAAGGGTTGAAATTAAACGGTTGCGAATCGACGTCCCAACAGAGGTGATCTTGCTAGTTTCAATCCGTGTAGACAGCAGTTGTAAACCATGACCTTCAACGCCCTTGGTTGGGTGACGCATTTTTCCAATGGCAGTGACTGATTTGCGAACGTACGATCCGCAACCGTCTGATCCACCAGTTACTCTTTATCAAATTCTTACGCAACTAAAAATATTTTGTTTCGCATAAAACTATATGGCACTTATTAAAAGGTAAATGCTAGCTAAGTAAGAGCTCAAACACACGAGCGGCATGTTGCCAACGGCAGAGATAACTGCAGCCCATACAGATACACAGACAGATAACAAAGCGATCCCATAAGAAATGTAGATCAGCGGCTGCCGTCGTGTGTGTCGACGACTGCCACCGCTGCCTGGTCGACTACTGCAATTACCTCTTCTGTTGGCAATATGCCGCTTGTGTGTAAGAGCTCTAAGCATCCTTTTTATTATAAAATCAGGGAATGGTAAGCAAAAATGGTTTTCGTAAAGTACAAAAATTATTGTATTTTACATGACTAATGTAAACGGTAAAGTCATTGACTTTTACAAACCAACTGACCCGTAAAATAAATAACTTAGTATAATAAAACTCCATTAACACAAAAAAAGTAGAGTAATAATTTTTCAAGAAATGAAACTAATGAAATCCTCACGGACCTATTCTAGCGAAGATAAATGAACAAAACAAAAATAATCTAAACTTGCTTTGCATAATAAAATTAGTCGAAAAGTTAGTAACATTAATATCCTTCAGTCTTTTTTCTAGATCGAGTTTTATTTTCTCGTCAATGGCCTATTTATTTATTTTTATTTAAGTTATTACGTGTTTGTGATGGATATCTAAAAGAGCCTGCCAATTTTCTAGATTATTTGAAGAAATAAAGCCCACAATTTTGTTAAAATGTGTCTATTTTTTTAGCACAACATGGACTTTTTACAAATTTATGGATTAACAGAAGTATCACCGTTAGCAACTGCTATGTTGCCAGGATCTAATGACTATTCCAAAGCTGGTTACGCGGTGTCGAACACTGAACTAAGAATTGCAGACAAAGAATTACGACCACTGGGACCTAATGAGGTGTGCTATCAATTTCTTATGAACATCATTTTAATGTTCTTATTTTTTTAAATAATGATCCACGAAATTAAGAGTGATTTTCACAAAAACAGAGTATGAAATTACATCAAAGTTCTTTTTAGTGTACTATTATCAAATGTCAAATTTAGTTTATCAACTTTAGTATACCGTGACTCTTTTATTTTTTTCAAAATAATATCATAATTAATTTTTACTTAAAACTGACTAAAAACATCATTAAAATCGTGTTACCAATAGGATATACCTAAATAGTATGCCCAAAGAATTAGCATTGCTATTCAATGTGGCAATGCTGACAGTCTTCTGGGAACATTTCCGGATGACATCGATGTGGAGGAGTTCTTCGACGTCTGAGTGTATTTTGCATTTTTGTGTTAAATGTACATAGTTAAAGTTTAGAATAAATACTTAGTTTAGTTAAAATTTAAGTTTCCTCCTTAGTTTGTTAAACGAACGAGTAAAGGTATTGATTTGAGACCCTTCAAGAATATTCCTCTATATAAAAACTTTCATTTACAGTTGGGAGAACTTTTGATTCGTGGTCCTCAAGTGATGAAAGGCTACAGAAATAATTCAGAAGCAACACAGGCGGCTATTACCAAAGATGGCTGGTTTAGAACCGGTGATCTTGCAAGCATTGACGATAATGGAATAGTTACGATATGCGATCGTCTCAAAGAATTGATTAAGGTAGATATGATAATAATTGATGTCATAAACCAATTTCTAAGTGTACTTTCCTTCAAACTGTTCAACGTAATAACTCACGATTGTTCAACTTTAGAAAACATCGTGCGAAAACCGAAAAATCAAAGACATATAAATAGTTAACTTTTGTCTTGATGAATTAGAATGTTAGGTCACAAAAGATACGAATGAAAGAAAAGTATTATACGCAGCTGAGATGAGAACGCTAAAAAAGATGTGGTGTAACAAATACTCATAGATAGAAATAAGTAGGTATACAAAAAGAAGCCTAAAGTAATTGAATCGATGGCTGAAAAAAATGTGGGAATATTGGCAGGCATGGTGTAGCATGTAATGTGGAGGAATAAGGAAAATGTAAAGACAGTTTCAAGCATGAATGAATAGCTATATGAATAGAGAAAGAACAAAGAAAAGTCGAATGAATGTATGAAATATGATAAATCTAGAAAAGAATGAAGAACTGTGATGAAGAAAACATGTGATGATGCCAAATACGTAAATTGGGATAAAACTAAGAGAATTATTGACAACAATTTTTTCAGAACTAGCCACACGTTAGAGTAAGCCAAGTGCCCATACTCCTTACTACTATTAATGTATGCCATCGATAAAATGCAATTAACGCTGATTAAGTAGCAGCTGGACCCAAACAATTTAAGGACCTCACTATTAATTCAAAAAGATGAAGAAGGGAATAATGATGCATACTTGTACTGAATCTGCATCCACTTTAACCGTGATGATAATAAACATTCTTAGGCTGATTTACTAATAAGTTATAAAAAGACAGCTAGTTTAGAGTTTAAAAAAAAGAATACAATGTAATAAATGAATATAATTTCCAGGTCAAAGGATATCAAGTGCCACCAGCTGAATTAGAAAATGTACTAAAAGGACATCCTGATATTTTAGATGCGGCAGTACTAGGTATTCCTGATGCAAGAATGGGAGAAGTTCCTAAAGCTTTCATAGTTTTGAAAGATGGGTGTAAACTAGATGCTAATGATGTAACTTCGTTTGTGTCAGAAAGAGTTGCAGTTTACAAGAGAATTAAAGATGTTATGTTTCTAGATGCTCTACCAAAGAATCCTTCTGGAAAGATATTAAAAAGGGTTTTAAAAGAAAAGTATTGTTAAGAATAAATAATAAAAAATTAAATATAAGACAAAACTTGAGATTGATTTTTTTTTTTAATTTATTGACAATTAAACGGATGATCTTAATCTAATGTCAAAAGGGATATGAGACATTTGGAAAAACAAAGATGTTACAAATATTTGGCCATCAAAGTAGGAATGTCTTATGTGCCTGCGAATATATCTGTAAACAAATGTGAACACAGTAAGGTTGCTTGGTGGTGTTCCCTGGATGAAACTGCTTGAGCTCTTATACAAAGTGAAATTCTATCAGCATAAAGGATTCTTAAAAGTCCAAAAAGATTTTGGGATTTTTATTTTTAGGATATACTCAGTAATAAATCGGTCGGCGGGAATGCGGTGGATGCGACACGCACAGGACGTCCTTCGGCTGAAATGATAATGATGATGATATCGGTAGCACAAGTACCAACATTTGCATATTTTCAAAAATTTCCAGCCAATCATTGTAACTAGGTTGTGGAGATCAAATAATCGTACTATGTATATCCAATTGTATTCGACTTGCAGTTCGACTTCCGGCCTTAAGCGGGGATTTGCGGACGACGAACAAAGTGTAGCTCGTCCGACCGTCCGGTAAGGATGAAACTCGAGCCGATGATGCGTAGTGTTCCAAGCGAACCTGAGAGTGATGTGTGGCTGCAGGAACCTTTGAAAGAATGACCATGGCCTTAGAATTACAAAGGGGATGGAAATAGGTGGGTTTTGGTCAGTAAAAGGATACTTTCTGAGGATAGAGTAAGAGAAGTATTTTGATAATTTCCTACCTCAAAAAAAAAAGCTGTATTCGATTTGACTAGAAGCTGACCTCAACATGATTAGAAAAAGACTTAGCAAATTGATCGTTTAATATTGATAATAATAATAATAATAATAATGTATTTATTTGCCAGAATGTAGGTATACAAATCAGTATGATCTTAATATTAATGAGGTCCCTTTACATTCTACCATTGCAAATGGTGTGCAAATATTTAATCTTAGTGAACATAAAATTTATAAAAGTTATTAAAATATGTCTTCTTTTATTGAATCATTATTACGAAATGTCAGATTAATTGTAAATATTTAATTTCCCAAAAAAATGCCTAATTAATAATGTTAGATTAAACCAATATAATTACTATATCATGCCAAATTATTATTATACAATCATTAAAATACATAGATGTCACTGAACATTATCAAACTGACAGAATAATGATAATAGAGAATGTCAATTTAAAAATAAAAATAAGATGTCAATGAAAATTATTAAAATGTCAGAATAATTAGAATAGAGAATGTCAATTTACCAATAAAATAAAATAAGAATATAAACCAAATTTGACATTACTTCCTTGCCTCACGTTCGTTATATGACATAAATTCATTAATAGAGTAAAAACATTTTTCTTTCAGCCAGAGGTTCAACTTGTTTTTAAACATAGGCAAAGGTAGTTCCTTAAAGGCGTTTGGTAATTTATTATATACCTTAATAGCCATTAAAAACGAATTTCTTTTGTATAGATCAAGCTTGCTTTGTGGCAAGCAGAGCCTATGCTTATCCCTTGAGGCAACATTCCTTTTGGTTATATCTCTATGTTTAATAAAGTATTCAGGATGTTGTCGTACAAATATACATAACTCTTTAATATACATGCATGCCAATGGTAAAATGTGATGACTTCGTCAGTTATTTGCTTTGTCCAGGAAGTAGGATGTTATTGGGCATTCTATTCCACCTTTCGCTCTGTCGCTCGCTTCGCTCGCTCGTCGCGGTGGAATAGAATACCCAATAACATTTTTTGAAAACATTGGTTCGGGGCCTATTCCACTTTGAAATCTAATTTACAAAATTCTATTTTTTATTGAAGGACAGCCATGGTGAGCAACCTTCTATCAAATATATGTACTAGTCGTACTGAGCAACGAGCAATCGTTTAATTGTTCGAGTTAGCGATGACTTATAAATGTGTATGTAATACCTTATTTGAATCATTAACAATACATATAACCCTTCTAAGCAGTCGTCATGAAATTTGTAAAACAACCACAATCGTTACAAGTAAAAATATTTTGTGTGAATTCTCAAGAGACTGGTTCTCGCCATGGAGAATTATTACCTAACTCGGTACGAGGCATCATTTGCGGACCGTCAAATTGTGGAAAAACTAATTTATTAATTGGTCTTCTTATACATGAGAACGGTTTAAGATTTCAAAATGTGTATGTTTATTCGAAAACCTTGCAACAACCAAAATACGTTTTTTTAGAAAAAGTCTTACAAAAAGTACCAGGCATTTCATTTCAGAAATATCGTGAAAATGAGCAAGTACTGAGTGTTCAAAACGCAAAACCGAATTCTGTAATTGTATTTGATGATGTTGCTTGTGAAAATCAAAATAACATTCGCGATTATTTTGCTATGGGCAGGCACAAGTTCATCGATTGTTTTTATCTAAATCAGACTTATAGCAAAATCCCTAAACAGTTAGTACGAGACAACGCTAATCTAATCGTTCTGTTTAAACAAGATGAAAGAAATATGAGACATGTTTATGAAGAACATGTCAACACTGACATGACATGGGCTGAATTTCGTGAAATGTGTTCAAAAATATGGAGTATTCCTTTCAGTTATGTTGTGATTAATAAAGATTGTTCCAAGAACAAAGGATGTTATAGAAGTAAATTTGATACGTTTGTAGTCTTTGACTAAGGATACGAATACATGTATATATAAGACTATTACCGAGCTGTCATTATTATTCGCCTTGCGACGCTGATTCGATTACGACAAACTTACCACTATGGAAAAATCATTAAAGCGACAAATTGTTGACGCAGCAGAAGCTGTAAAGGTAAAAGTACGTAAAATGAGAGATGCTGAGGTTAATAATAAACAAGCACTGGAATCAGTTTTGAAACCTATAACTGAGCCTCTCAACCTAATTGCTAATGCTAATAAGCAAACTCCTCTCCTGCAAGCTAATGATAATTTTGCTGATGTTCCGTTTATTGAGAAAACTTTGGAGAAAGAAAGAACTGATAGCGCAGAAAGTAATTATAACAACGGTGATGAGAACGAAAAATATGAATCCGATGTCAACAGTGACTCTTCCTATGAATCAGTAGTTGAAAGTAATCAAGATTGTGATACGTCATCTTGGTCAGTATCTTCGGAAGCATTGGTAGATATTCCATTTGGGGTTAGAGCAGAACGCGGGAAACTGATGTTAGGTTCTGCTTCCATAACCATCAACGATCAGTTCATCACTGTAGCTGGACATAAATATCGTAATACGCCTGGTTTAAAACAGTTGTTGCTCAAGAAAGATGTAAACTTAAACTTGGTGACGAATAGTGATATGCAAAATTATAAATCTATGTTACTTGATACAAATGCACATCGTCGTGACTATGAACCAAGTAAGCCAATAAAAAGTAATAAAGGACAAAAATATTTGCAAGTTATTAAACCTCTTTTTAAACTGAAGAATGCAGTTCACGGAAAGGGTCTACCGTTACTAAAAAAGTGGAAAAAAAGCGTTGATTTAGTGTACTGGGATGATCCTAATGAATTAGTAGAAAGGTTGAAATTATTAATTGCATCAAGAGATGCTGGCAACACAGGATTAGATAATGAAATTATATCTATCATTGAAGAATTGCGTGAAAGTAAAATTATAAATAAATAAATATTTTAAAACTTGGTTATTTCACTATCAGCCTCTCGATACAATACACCTGAAAATGAATGTAGACAAATTTGGACACTACATTCATAAAAGAATGCGTTTGTCAGAGTTATTTGAGTTTAATGAGAATGCATTGCTAAAATCAGAAAACGGAGATTTCGATTTAAAAACATCAAGACTGAAAGGAATTAGATCTCCAGTAGAAGCAGATGATGCTGTGAACAAGGATTATGTAGATCAATTGAATGCTACAACATTAAGAGAAGTAAATAATTTGATTGGTAAATTGCGTTCTCAAATCATAAAAGATGCAAAGGGCACAGTTCAAGCTACTTTAAAAGCAAATATACCCGAGATTATAACTCATTTGCAAGATAAGTTTCATACTAAAACAAAGGTAGACAAATGACTTCAAAAAACTCCTCAATGATCAAACAGCAAATTGTAAATGAAATCCACAAAGCGGCACGAAGAAACTTTCCGCGACGTTCTGTTATTCTGAAAGGAATCCACGATTTATGGCAAGCAGACTTGATGGATATGCAAAATCTGAAAAAGTACAATAAAAACTATAAATTCATCTTAGTGGTAATTGACTGCTTCTCAAAGTATGCCTGGGCTGAACCGTTAAAGTCGAAAAATAAATTTGATGTTACTCGTGCTTTTGAACATGTACTGCTTAGTAGTCGTAATAAACCTATTAACTTACAAACTGATAAAGGGACAGAATTTTATAACATCACTTTTCAAAACCTTATGAAAAAGCATAATATTAACCATTACTCTTCGTTTTCTACTAAAAAAGCATCAATTGTAGAGAGATTAATTAGAACTTTAAAAAATAAATTATACAAATATTTTAGTCTCAATGGAAACTATAAGTGGCTGGGTCAACCATTGGTGGCTACAATGCAGAGATATAACAACACAAAACATCGCACTATTCAATTTAAACCAGCTGATGTGAATAAAAGTAATGAAAAAGTAATTAAAGAAAATATAAACAGAATGAACAAACATGATTTAGTTCAGTGGAGACCTAAATTTAAAGTTGGTGACTGTGTTCGTATAAGTAAATACAAACATAATTTTGAAAAAGGTTACACTCCTAATTGGTCCACAGAATTATTTATTATAAAAAAGGTGAATAAATCCTTGCCAGTGACATATCACATAGAAGATCAAAGAAAGCAAAAAATATTAGGAGCTTTTTACGAACAAGAACTACTAAAATCTAATTATCCTGACGTTTATTTAATAGAAAAGGTTTTGAAAAAGAAAGGAAATAAACTGTATGTTAAATGGTTAGGTTTAAACAGTGCAGAAAACAGCTGGATTGAGAAAGCTGAAATAATAAACTAAGATATTATATAACTATTTCTCATTTGAAATCCTATCATTATAATTTGAGTAATGCAAGGAGGCGGACTAGTTAACAACATAATTAATAATCTACCATTCGAAGTTCATTTGCCGGGATATAATTATTGCGGACCAGGAACTAAACTTCACAAACGCTTAGCACGAGGTGATCGAGGTGTAAATAAGCTAGACGAAGCTTGCATGCAACACGACATTGCATATACAAACCATACTGACTTATCTAATCGTCATAAAGCCGATTTACAACTACTTAACATGGCTAAACAAAGGCTTAAATCAAAAGATGCAGGAAAAGGTGAAAAACTAAGCTCTTGGCTAGTGAGCAAAGTTATGAAAGCGAAACTAAAATCTGGATCTGGCATTAAAACATTTAAAACCTTAGTTTCAAAAATAAAATCAAAAATTAAGAAACTCAAACATAAGGATAATAAAACTATAATAAAAGCAGCTTACTTAACCGCAAAAAAGTTATTTCCCAACATTCACCATCGAATTCGAGTACCCCGAGTAATACCCTTACCAAAGAGTGGAGGAGTTCTACCTTTAATTCCAATTTTCGCTGGTTTATCAGCTTTAGGGACTTTAGCTGGTGGTGCAGCTGGAATTGCAAAAACCGTTAATGATTATAAAGCAAGCAAGCAAAATTTACAAGAAACAGAACGACATAATAGAGCTATGGAGGCTTTAGTGTTGGGCAAGGGTTTATACATTAAGCCCTATAAAAGCGGTAAAGGATTATTTATAACTTCAAAAAACTAAGAAATATGCTACCTAATCGTCCTCTAACTGATGTAGACATCCAGAAGTATTCAAGAGACATTCCATATTTTCGTGGGGTCTACATGAAAGATCGACTACCTCGGAAACCGAAACACATTGAATGTGGTATCGTTAACTTAGACGATTCCAAGAATGAAGGAACGCATTGGGTAGCTTATACTAAAGTATACAATCACTGTGAATACTTTGATAGCTATGGGAATCTAAAACCTCCGATGGAATTGATGCAATATTTAAAAAATTGTAGTGTTTTTTATAACTACACAAGATATCAAAAATTCAACGCAGTTAATTGTGGTCATTTATGCTTAAACTATTTGCAGACTTTTTGGAATAAAAATATTATATAAAATATACGCTTCTCTTTCATTTCAATCATTTGCAAGATGTCCCTCACTTTGTCGATTACTGGAGCCTCATCAGTGTTAACTACATACTATTCCAATACGTTACAATTAGATGGAGAGTATGAGTGTGCTTTATTGCACTTTTCTACGTTTAATTCTATTCCAAACATTGATAAAAGTAATAATAAGTTCTATTATGGCTCTGATGAAGTTATTGAAATACCTGAAGGTACTTATGAATTGCAAGATATCAGCGATTACTTAAAATTAGAAATAAAAAATGCAGCGATCAAATTACGGTGCAATAATAATACTTTAAAAACTACAATATTTTGTACAAAAGACATTAATTTTATCAAAGAAGGCTCTTTTAGAAAACTATTAGGATTTGACAAACAAATCTTGAAGGCAAATAAATGGCATGTGTCGCCGTCTCCAGTCAACATTCTACCTACGACCGTAGTCAGGGTTGAATGTGATATTGTAAGTGGTTCATATATAAACGGTGAACCAAGTCATATTATTCACGAATTTGCACTTAATGTGCCACCTGGATATAGGATCATATTAATTCCGAAGAACGCTATATATTTCCCAATCAACCAAAACAACATAAGCTGCATACATATCAGGCTGCTAGATATAAACAATCGATTAATCAATTTACGTGGTGAAGAAGTGCAAGTATATCTGCATCTTAGAAGAAAAAATGATTGACTACAATAAAAATGTGTCTCAACAAGTAAAGAATATCAGTTCTGCTCGAGCTACCTATCAAATAAGACCTCTCTCTAAAAAGAAAACAAAATTGACTAAAGATAATAAAGCATTCCTTAGAGCCATCGGATTGTTAAAATGAATATCTTAGACGTTTTAGCCCCTCCGAATTATGATAATACTATAGAAGGTATCGAATTTCATTCCTACAAGCCATATGTAACAAGTTTTAACAGGAACGATGAAATTCGTATACCTATCAACCAACAAGACTTGTACATATTACCATCGGCTAGCACCCTCTATTTAGAAGGAACTGTTATAGTTACCAAAAAAGATACGAAAGACAAAGCTACTAGTGTCCATTTTACGAATAATGCTCTACTCTATTTGTTCCAAGATATAAGATATGAGCTAAATGGAGTGGAAATTGATAAAATAAAAAATGCAGGTATAACAACAACCATGAAATCACTAATTTCAATGAATGAAAGTGAATCTAAAATGTCTAATGCCTGGGGATGGAATATTGAGGGTGTAAAAAATATCGATGGAGGAAGATTTTCTGCTTCTATACCACTTCGTAATATTCTCGGCTTTGCTGAAGATTTTAATAAAGTCGTGATAAATAGTAGACATGAACTGATATTATTAAGAAGTAGCACTAATTTGAACGCAGTTAAACTTAATACTGGCGAAGTAGTAGATAATGTTCAGATTAATAAAATCATATGGCGCGTACCTCATGTTAAAGTATCTGACAAAGAAAAAATTGGTTTGTTAAAATTATTAGAAAAAGATCGTCCACTTCAAATGATATACAGAAATTGGGATCTGTACGAATACCCCGCTTTACCTAAAACTACAAAACATACCTGGTCTATCAAAACTTCATCTCAGATAGAAAAATCAAGATACGTTATTTTTGGTCTACAGACAAAAAGAAAAAACAATGCAAGTTCTGACATGTCTCAATTCGATCACTGCTATCTTCGAGACGTTAGAGTTTATCTAAATTCAACTTATTTTCCATACGAGAACTTAAATGTAAGTTTTTCTAATAACAGAATTGCTTTATTATACGAACAATACATCAGATTTCAACAGTCGTATTACGGACGTCGCTCGGAGCCCATACTCAGTGAAAAACAATTTAGAGATATAGCGCCGCTGTTTGTAGTCGATTGCTCTAGACAAGCGGATAACTTAAAGACAGGTCCGGTCGTGGATGTGAGAGTAGAAATTGAGAGTGATTCAGAGATACCAGACCAAACTTCAGCATACTGTCTCATTCTGAACGACTGCATTGTTGAATATAGACCCCTAAGTAACATCGTTAAGAAGATATCATGAAGCCGGATACCCTTATAGTAGAGCTGCAAGGATTTAAAGATAATATAAATAATTTCATCGTCAAAGAATTAGCCATTGTGGGTCAGGATCATACACAGACGTTCTTGGTAAAGCCACCATATTCATTCCATTACCTAACACTAGAAGAAAAAAAGCATGTGAGGTGGTTAGAAAGAAATCGAGGAATTTACTGGAGTGAAGGCTACATAGACTACAAAGAGTTTCATCGTGTTATTATACCCTATTTAGAAAACAAAAAAATTATTACAAAAGGCTTGGAAAAGATAAAATGGATTAAAGAGTTATGTGCAAACTGTGAAGTGATCGATATAGGGGACAAAGGTTGTCCTAATTTTATGAAATTAAAACAAAAGTACTGTAAAATTAAAGCTGATTTTAATTGTGTAAACCATAAAAAGAACTGTGCATTAAATAATGCAGTATGTATTAGGAAATGGTATGATGATAATAATATGTCTGTGTTTAATATGTTTTAATTTTATTATGTATAGTTAATAAAAATCTAAATATACTTTTTGTTTTATTTATATGTGTTTAGGGTAACTCAAACAGCAACTTTATATTAGCTCTAATTAGGTGAATTGCGATGAGTAAGTATTCTATTAATTTAAAAATATTCAAAACATATAACAAATAATGAGATTAATTTGAGCTAATTTAAAGTATATGTTTGTGTAATGCTAATAAAACATAATTTGAATTATAAATATATTTTTTATTTAGTTATCACATTATTTACAAAATACATAGTTACTTACACTTATCCTTATTAATTATATTTTTATTTAAATATATGAGACAAATCTTGATGACCTAAGTAGATACATTTTAATACACTAGCAGATTAGCAAAGTACAATAATTAATTACAAGTAATAATAATAATAATACAGCCGCAATCTTGCTAACACTAGATTAACTGAGCAAATCACAATCTAACACAATAAGTTAAGAGTAGACATAATTATATAGAAACTACTCACTAATAACAATCGTCACCACAAAGTTTTTTCGAAATTTTGTTTATTAATGATTGTGTCTCTTCCATAACATAGTCCACCGGTTCACTAACTACATATTGTGCACTTAACACTACCACATCGTCATTTTCACTTGTATTAACCACGTTTTCTTGTCGCTCACTAATGTCCAACACTTGTATCTGGATCAGTCGTAAACCTTTTTTCTTTTCGTTATTTAATACGTATGATTGACATAAAGGATGCTCTTCCGATGCTTTGCGTTTTAAGCCCTCCCGTCTTGTTCTAGATTTTTTAATGGCTGGTTCAGGTCTGCGTTGCTCTGGAATATGCCAGCTTAAACTTGGAGTCGGGAAGCCTTGGCCATATTGGGAGAACATGATGTCAGGAGAATCACACATTATTGATGCTCTGAAAGAAAATATTATGATTAATACCAGTGACAACACTCTTAAGAAAATTCACATTATTAACTTAAGCTCTAAATGATAAATACTTACATTTCGTTTTATTTAACGTAATGTGACCGCTTGAGCTGGCTGCCTAACGTTGTATGTACATATTTTAATCTTATTATTGTAGCAAACTGTGGATGTTTTGGTAATCTGACTCCATAAGTAATGAACTGTGAATCAAATTCGACTTCAAACAAGTCGAGACATGATTTTG
Organism: Leucania comma; assembly: GCA_958295575.1. Classification (NCBI taxonomy): domain Eukaryota; kingdom Metazoa; phylum Arthropoda; class Insecta; order Lepidoptera; family Noctuidae; genus Leucania; species Leucania comma. Next base: position 5,968,844 of record OY282475.1, read on the forward strand.
TAGCAAGTTGGTGCTGTTTTGACAATCTGACTCCTTAGTAATAAACTGTGAATCATTTTCGACTTCAAACAAATCGAAACATGATTATGCCAGTGCGTGGTATTAGGCATAACACCTGGAATAAGATTAAAACTATCTTACTTTGCATATCATGATAGAGGTACCAGATAGCGCAATGCGCTTTGTCAACAAAAATGTAAATGAAACATATTTATTATTGAAAAAAAAAAAAAAAATTATTTCTTAGGTAGTACCTAAATACATTGCTTATTTTCATTGTATGCTTATCGTTGGTATTTAATCTATATCGAGCAGTAATTACTTACATAATATACAATTTATTTCGTAAGTAGTAACTAAAATACAATTCTTATTTTAGTAAGCATTTAATCTATATAAAACAGTAATTACTTACATAACACACAATTTATTTCGTAACTGCATAAAAATATTTATTTAATGCACTACTTAAATATATTTGTATTACCCCACGCTAAAGTAGATACTTTATCATATAATAACAACCGTTTATCATCATTGCTTGAAAGTGCTATTTTATTTACATCTTGAGTAAATATTTCAAGTTTTATTGACTTAAATAATATTTTTTTTTTCAAATGTAACGTATTGATCGAAATAGATTGATTTTAATTCATAAAAAATACCATATCAGCAGTATTTGTGTCATTACAAAATTCAACCTTAATTACAGCTCTACAAAGTTGCATGATTAATTTGTGTTAGTTACGTCAAATTAAAGCGTAATGATACCCAATTTTCTGCCTAATTACAATTTTTGATTGAGAAATATAAAACCATCGCTTTTCGCTCGCCGACAGAGATGAACCCGACACCTAGCTGTCGCTTATGAAAAATACATTAAGATTATAATTAATTTTGTATGTTTGTTTATTGTACTATTATATTATGATTTCCACATAGCATCGCAAAATTCAATAAATAATAAAAAATTTTTTTATACAAATGTAAATAAAAATAATTATTTCAGAGTGATGAAATAATTATTTTTTATACAGAATAATTAACGGAAGCGAATCCGCATCAAAAAGTTAGTTTGCAAGTGTGTTGTAGTAAAACTTAAAATTACTAGATAATATTAGTGTCCTTGGCCCTTTATTGTTTATAATATATATAAACGAACTGCCGAACTCCACGAGCCAATATACTATATTATTTGCTGATGATACTACCGTGTTGACAAAAGAGAAAACTCTGGACAACAGTAAAATAGTCACGAATAAGGCATTGACAGATTTAATTAATTGGCTGGATATGAATAATTTGAAAATAAATACGAATAAAACTAAATTTATAACATTTTCGTCTTTTAATAACCATAAAAAAATAGGAAATGAAGTAAAATTAACTTTAAATTACAATAATAATGACATAGAAGAAGTTAATAATATCAAATTTTTAGGACTAGTTATGGACAGACATTGCAATTGGAAAGCTCAAGTAGATAACGTATGTAAGAAAATAAACAAATTCGTATTTGCACTTAGGAGGATCAAAAATATAACAGACATCCAAACGGCCTTGTTGGTGTACCATAGCCATGTTTGTTCTGTTTTAAGGTATGGAATAACTATATGGGGGAATTCAACAAATGCCCAGAGGGCATTTATAGCCCAAAAGAAGTGTTTAAGGTCAATTTTCAATCTTAAGTGGACGGACTCTTGTAAACCTCTATTTATTAAACAAAAGCTGCTGACCCTCCCATCTCTATATATATTTGAAATCTGCAAATTCGTAAGAAATAATTACGCGCTTTTTGAAAAAGATGAAAAGGCTAAGACAAAGAGGAAAATAACACAAAAACCACTAGTAGTTCCGCGAAATAGATTAAAAGTATGCAACAAGAATTGTTATACCATGGCGGTGAAAATATATAACCATTTAGCCGAAAAATTGAGAAGTGCTACAGATTTGGAATTTAATAGAAAGCTATATGACTGGTTGTGTGAGAAATGTTTTTATTCCGTCAATGAATATCTTGAGCATAAAGTGTGAAATTTCTATAATTGTTACGTTATCATTTTTCATATTTTTGTTATTTTTATTATTTTTTTTTTTTATTATATTGACATGAAACCATTTTTATATTATTTTTTATTTTTATTTATTATTGACATGAAATCATTTTTATTGTAAATAATTTTTTATTGACATGACATCATTTTTACTCTAAATTATTAAGTACTTTTTTATTGACATGAAATTATTTTTATTATGAATTATTTGTTTTCAATTATTAAGAATTTAATTTTAATTTAGTGGTTGGATTGTTAATTGAAATGATTATTTGGTATTTTATGAAATTGCTTTAACTAGACGTGTAACTGTAAGTCTGTAACTATAACTCGATGTGTACCTACTGCATGCTAAAGATGTAAAACTAAATATTTGTACGGCTGAAATGCCGAATATAGTGAAACCCCATATATCCTAAGAACTTGTTAGCTACCTATATTCTTGCAAATAAATATATCATTCATTCATTCATTCATTCATTCATTCATTCATTCATTATAAAACCATTAAATATCTAAAAATGAATGTATGAGTTTAAAATAACAACGTTCAAAAGTTTTAGGTAGAAAGCTACTGCTTAATTCATTTTTGATAGAAGATACATCCTTCTAATAATTTTGAATTGATACACCTACTATCTAGTTAGAGATATGCATATCTTAGCAAAAGCGTGTATACGTATTTTACAGTAAAACTATCAAACTGACACACAAACATAATTCACACTTTAATGAATCACATTAGTTTTGGGAGGTTTTGTATTATACAAATTTTAACTATGATTACAACATAGGATAAGGCGTACACGTGGATCAAAGCGGATGCATTGTAATTGTAGAACACCTGTGAACCACCCACACATAGACATATGGAACGCAGCAAATTTATACAATGCAACTTTGCAATTTTGATGTTGCAGTAAAACTTAAAATTACTAGATAATATTATAAAACCATAAAATATCTAAAATGAATGTATGAGTTTAAAATAACAACGTTAAAAAGTTTTAGGTAGAACGCTACTGCTAAATTCATTTTTGATAGAAGATACATCCTTCTGATAATTTTAAATTGATACACCTACTATCATGTACACAAATGACAATGTTGTGTGAGATATGCATAATATCTTAACAAAAGTGTGTATACGTATTTTACAGTAAACTTATCAAACTGACATACAAACATAATCCATATTTTAATGAATCACATTAGTTATGGTTTTGTATCATACAAATTTTAACTATGACTACAACATATAATATACGTGGATCACAGCGACCGCGTTGTAATTCTAGAACACATGGAAACAACCCGCACATTGCCATATCAAACGCAGCAAATTTATATAATGCAACTTTGCAATCTTGGTGATTCTTAAGAGTCACTTACACTTATCGAGTTATCGTATGAACGTTCAATATGATCGCTTCTGCAACCGTCGTCCGGCGGATAATACATTAATAAACGGACCGGTATGTGTCAATATGATCGTTTCTGCGCCGCCATCGTTCGGCGAATAATACAATAATAAACGGACCGGTATGTGCGAATTATCCGTTTGACGGGAATTGTATCAGTGTAACACTCTCTTAACATAGCAGAAGGTGATGTGGTGGTATATAAACGTATTTATTTAACGGTACAGTTTATGTTGGTAACGTGCAGAGAGGTGTTGTCTGAATGAATTAAGCTAAAATTCAGACGTCCTTGGAGTTCAATCTGAACCACAAAATACGAAATGACGTGTCATCTACACACGTTATCTCTAATTTGTGAAGAGACGTGAGGCAAACTGCCCTGAATCTTAGTTTAAAGATTATGGTATCCTAAAATTTAGATGTCCTTGGAATCCAATCTGGATCACAAAACACGGAGTGGCGCTGTCAACACACGTTATCTCTAATTTGTGAAGAGACATGAGGCAATCAGTCCTAAATTTTAGCATACTGTGTTCAGATGCGCACATTAAAAAAAGGTCCTTTTCAGGGCCCCATATGATTCGATATTATTAAATATATTTCTTAAATGGAATGGTCGAAAACGTACGTGAAGTTGTGTCTTAGTTGTGTTAAATTAGATTTGAAAGTGGAATAGGCCCTGAACCAATGTTTTCAAACAAATGTTATTGTGCATTTTATTCCACCGCAACGAATAAAAGATGGTATTTTGTAAATTAGATTTCAAAGTGGAATAGGCCCCGAACCAATGTTTTCATAAAAATGTTATTGTGCATTTTATTCCACCGCACCGAATAAAAGATAGTATTTTGTAAATTAGATTTCAAAGTGGAATAGGCCCCGAACCAATGTTTTCAAAAAATGTTATTGGGTATTCTATTCCACCGCGACGAGCGAGCGAAGCGAGCGACAGAGCGAAAGGTGGAATAGAATGCCCAATAACATCCTACTCCAGGATACTAATTTCTATTGACTAAGAATTTCAGTCCTGAGCACTAAATAAATAATGACTATTCCATCAAATAATTGGTCTTTCAAACAATAATACACGTAATCACTTACAGCTTTTTCAGAATAGGAATAAAAGCATTTTGCGTACATTACTTTAAAACGCTACGTCAATTTACATGGAAGGGTAAATCGTAAACAAACATTTTACAAACAATGGTGCCGATGGAGAAAAAAGCTTTCAACCTCGTAAAATACTGTGCATTCTTTTAACTAAACCCTTTTATTTCATTAGCATGAAGGAAAACAGGTCTTTGAGATCCATAGCCAAAAAATATACTCATCCAAATTTTGCTGTATTTTTTTTCTAAAAAACCGCCTGCTTCAGCAATTGATCACAAGCATTTTTGCCTAAATTTTTAACTTTAGGGAAAGGTTTGAACACGATACCGAAGTCAATTGATGTCTGAAGTGATTATAAAAATAAATAATAATAATTTATTTAGTCCACTTAAGACTCCAAAAACCATAGCCCTATTGTCTTTATTTTCCATATGTCACAATAGTTTTCACTAACCGGGAGTTGTCCTTGGCTGCACTAGCATGGTGCGGTTGGTATCACGTTCCATTAAAAGTATCTAAAGGGCTTCTGTGAGTTGGTTTCGGCTCCTCGTTTGCCTCCCAAAGGTCCAGGACCTCAGGGTCCTGAGATAAATAAATTTATTAACTGCCTTTTATCGATTGATATAATAGCATTGTTCAGGCAGGGGCCATAGTCTTAACATGGTTCCAGGTTACCAGTCCACTTAAGATTCCAAAAGCCATATCTATTTATAATCTTTGTTTTCCATAAATTTTGCAGTAGTTTTTCACCAACCGGGGGTTGTCCTTGCGTGCACTAGCATATCGCGTAGAGGGATAATCATCGGTTGCTATCACGTTCCATTAAAATTGTCTAAACGGTCTCTGCGTGTTGACTTCGGCCCCTCGTACGCCTTTCAAAGGTCCTGAAGATTCTGAGATGTATATACACATAAAAATAATCTGTATGAGTACTTTTCAAAGTAATACATTAAAAAAACTGATGTATACTTAGTAACACCTAGTTCTAAAAAAAAGGTTAATTGCCGGTGTAAATACTAATTAATTTTAAGCATTATATAGTATGTTTATAATGACGTAAGAATGGTTTGCTGGTACTGCCAACTTGTAGCGACCTACCTGAACTAGTTTAATAAAAACCTATGTTTTAGGCCAGATTGCTTCTAAAGTAGTCAGTAGATCCATGCTGTAAACGTGAATCGATTATGGTGAACTAGTTAAGAGACGTGGACAATCGGACAGCCATGTATCTAGTTAGATGGACAGACACTGACGTGTTACTCTGCCTTTAGCGCACTGGCAGATGCTTTGTTTAATGCCTAGTGTTGGACGATGTCAATCTATACACCGTTAAATTTTAGTCCTTTGAATCCCGCAAAGGATAGATTCGGTACAAGAAATACTATCGATTTGTAAAGAAAAAATTAAAAAACTAAAGTCCTTTTTTTCAAAAATTGGAATTAATATAGGTACGCATGTACGAAATTAATTTCATTAAGTAAACAAGTCAATTACCTTGTAGGTAGTTGTCAGTTGTTGCTTATTAATTACCTATAGTTCATTGGCCTCGCTCAGCTGACGTTTACTGAAAGAAATTAATTTCGTACATGCGTAAATTAATTCGAGTTTAAAAAAAATACTTTATTTTTATAATTTTCTCTTTACAAATCGATAGTATTTCATGTACCGAATCGACCCGCCGCGGGATTATCCGGAGGACACGGTGGAGCACACTGTAGAGGTGTGCCCCGCCTGGGCGGAGCATCGCCGTGTCCTCGTGGGGGCGATCGGCGGCAGCGATCTCTCTCGCCGGGCCTTGGTTCAGGCCATGGTCCGTAGTGAGGAGGGATGGCAGGCGGTCGCCTCCTTCTGCGAAGCAGTAATGCTAGCAAAGGAGGAGGCTGACCGCATCAGGCAGAGGCAACGGGGCGCTTGCCCCAGCCGCCGCCGGGATTCCGATCCCGATTTCCGGCCACCGTACGCGCGGGCTTGCGGACGGCGTGCAATGGGCAGCACGCTGTCCGATCGTCCGGTAACCGACCGGACCGAGCCCAAGTCGTCGACGGCGCGTTCTGTTCCCGCGCGCCTCAAGGAGCTGTCAGCACACCGAAGAGGCCCAGCCTGCTATCTGCAGGCAGGCAGGGTCGAAGCCTACTGGGGTCATGGGTTTATTTCCGAAAGGAATGCTCGGCCCCGGCACGATAGGCTACGAAGGAACGGGGTAGGTTTTTAGTCAGTAAGAGTCTGACACTACTTCCCGCTCCGCCCAAGGGCGGGATTTGTCATTGGATGATTTTACCTACAATAAAAAAAAAAAAAAAAAAAAACCCGCCGCGGGATTAAAATGATCAAAATTTAACGGTGTATACATAATATATAAAAGTGAACCCCTGTTTCTCTTGGTTATACTATAACTTACGAGTAAGAACGGCTTTATCGATTTCATTGACCTTTTTTTAAATGTTTCCTAATACTTTGGAGAAGGTTTTTAAAATAAAAAAAATAATTAGGTAAGTAGGTAGGTAAGTGGCGTAGAGTAGGTACTTATCGTAGGGTAGAGTAGGGCGGAGTAGAGTAGAGAAGGGTAAAAAAAGCTAATAGACAATCATTTATAGTTTGTACTTTAATCTGTCACACTAATATTATAAAAGTAAAAGATAGTAGGTATTGTATTATACATGTGCACCCATATTGTCACTCCTTTATACTCAAACAGTTGAGTGGATTTATAAAAATTATCATATCTTGGGAGTATGTTTTTATTAAGATTTTTACTGCTTTCAAACGTACGAAGACGCTACCTGAAGCTAGTTTTAAAGTTTTATATATTACTAAATCCATAAAGTATTTTATCAGTACCATATCTACCAGATAAGATTATTTTTTTCAGACAAAAAATGTCAATAGATAAACTTGAACATGTCATACATATAGGTGCACAAGTTAAAAAAATATTCAGTTTCAAGACTGCCCGGTTTTGTTTCGATTACTTAAGAGCGGCCAACTCGCTGTACATTTTCATACAACCGCTCTTACGCGATTATCTTCTTCTTCCTGCCCTTGTCCCATATAACTTGGGGTCGGCGCAACACGTTTTTTTCTTCCACTCTATCCTGTCAGCCGTCACACTATCACTAACTTCCTTTTCTTTCATATCACTCCTCACACAATACATCCATCTCTTCTTCGGCCTGCCTCTTCCTCTCCGCTCTTACGCGATTATGATGTTATTAAACATCTTTCTCCAGATATTTTGGATACTTATATATCTTGTGGATATTATTTGTGTAAAACTAACCCTGTAAAGACCTCTGAAAATCTGCTATTTTACGTGAACTATGGCTGTCCATAATATACTCGCATATAAAAAATATAAAAAAAATACTTCTATAGAAGCCTTGCAAATTTAATCGCAATTCTGAGTGACGACAATTTTTCTCAAAAACTTTTAAGGTTTTTAAAAAAACACGTATTTCCTGGAACAAGTTTTGTGAAATATTCATGTAAATCAAGGAATTACTGAATGCTAACTTTTCAGACGTTATTTTTCTTTTTTCGCGTTGCCTATTCATCAAACATCGCGTTGGATTGCGTTAGGTAAGGCAACAAGCTTTTAAACCATAATCGACGTTGACATAAAGCGAGTCGGGAACCTTTGAACCTTTAAGGTGGGCCACCTTAAGTAGTATATATTATATCTCCGTAAAGACCAAAACCAAACTGGTACGGATCCTAGTCTTCTCGATCTTTTCGTATGGCACTGAGTCTTGGACGCTGAAAGCTGCAAACCGCAAACACATTGAAAGAAAGAAAAATTCATTTATTTGCATTACAAAACGGAAACACGTTAAAATTAAACAGAAAACGTACTGAGTAATGCCAAAAAGGCCACAGCTCAGCATAATGCCAAATGACAATACAAGGCTACCACCTGACGCTGATTTTCAGCTGCAGCCCTTGGGTGCCATATGCTCAAAAACAGAAAAAAAAACCACCAGAAAAATAAAGTCTAAAAGGTTCTGTGCAGAAACCAACTGTACTCGTCATTGATGCCTTTGAGATATGGTGCTGGAGAAAAATGCCCTATTCATTGGACAGAAATTCGGAAAAAAAATCCATATTCTGCAACACATATTCTGCATATTCTAATCTAGATTCTGCAACACTTCAATCACATTGCAAGGAAATACGGTAGCAACTTCGAAAAGCTCATCTTGACTGGTAAAGTAAATAGGAAAAGGCCTCGTGAGCGCAGTCCCATACGTTTATCTGATCAGATAAGCACCGCTCTTCATTGTACGGTATACAATAGCTTTGACACTGCCAGAGATAGAAATAGATGGCGGAATATCATACAAGCGAAAGTGATGAAGCATTGACAAAAACCCTCGTAAGGAGAGAGATGAATTAAAAGCTGGGCAAGTGCGAGTCAGACTGGCGCACTGAGGTTTCGTATAAACTTACCTATGTAAATAGTTCGGTTCCCGAATGGACTCTAGAAAGATTTATCCATATCGCAAAAATAGTTTTTTTTTTTGCGACGTTACGACTAATTTATTGTTTTCAGATTTATTTTATAGTATCTGTGCTATAGAGCCTTGCTTTATGCCAAATTTCAAGATTCTGGGTCAACGGGAAGTACCTTATGAATTTTGATTCCCTTAAGAGTGTCCAAATATACGTTTTTTTTTTGCGACATAAACGGCCATAACATTTTTTTTCGTTTTTTTCGTTAACTTGGAAGTTTGATTTTTTTACAGTATTAAGAAACCACAGACTTTAGTATATGGTTTTAATTTCCTCTCGATATTTCCACGCGTTCCCGAGATAAAGGGTCTAGACAGAGAGACGGACAACAAAGTGATCCTATAACGGTTCCGTTGTTTCTTTTGAGGTAAAAAACCCCTAAAAGGGAGCCCTTTAACCCAAATAAATCTTATTAAAAAGTTACTTAAACCACGTATTTGTTCCGCTACATCGTGTTTCTGAAAAAATTACCGGTACGAACACCGTTTACCCAGTTATTATGGACATCAACCACAAAGTATGGACGGTCACGTACGTTCATAACAACTGAACTTTAGCTACTGCCGCACCACTTTTGAATTTCGAACGAGAATACCGAGTATGTTTTTTTTTTTCTATTTGCATTTTCTTATACCTTGCAGTTTGAGATATAGAATAAAAATATTTTTTAAGGCTTGCAACCTGCAGTCATTTAGGTTCCAAGGATTGCCAAAGAAATAAAAATATATTATTTTTCTACCCTCATTCTGGGGCATTTAGATAATAAATTCTGTTTCATTTTTGAGCAGACTTGTATACATTTGTATTGTACCACCACCTACCTATTTATCACCACTAGACCGTTTATGCCGAAATATACTTAAAAAATAATCTTTTGTGCTTTAGAACTATAACTAACCATTCTTCCATTTATTTTAACACTTTGCAGTCAATATTAGTTTCACACCTTACAAAGAGCTTTCATTCCTTCTTGCCATCATGTTCGCAGAAAGCAGTCTAACTAAGAAAACATTTCAAAACTTTTATCAAATCGGTTACTTCAAAATTTTACTCTACCGCTCCGACATAAAGATCAATTTCAAACAGTAACGTCCAGTCTTGGTTACTTTAGTTTGAACTCATTAAAGCCACTTTTGAATCCCATAACTGCTATAGTCTAGGTGCTATTCTGAATATCCGAATCCACCATCAGACGTCAACTAGTGAAAATAAGCACATTACTAAATTGGCCCGACAAAGAGAAACCATTTAAGTCCTACTGTTTTCATTCTGCTGTGTAGGGATAGCGTGCCTTACACACCGAAGTGATTGCGAATAAATATTTCTAACTGTAGCTTGAATGCCTTAAAATAAACTTTATTGTACACCAAAATAGTAAGAATTCACAGGAACCTAAATCTATAATAATCGGACGGGAAGACCGTAGTAGATAAATTGTTCCAAACCGGTGATGTTCGAAGGACGCGGTATAAACGACGAAGCAAAACGCTTAGTCCCGACCTTTCACGGATTTTTTTTTTTTGTTTTACTCGAGCTAACTCACTGACAGAAGCTTTTAAAATAATATAAATTATAATTTCGATCACATGAAACCTTAAACCATTTTTTTTTTAATTGATATAAACTAGTGTTTAACTACCAAAATGCCAGAACTTCGTCATAAATGACAAAATGATGAATTACCCAGAGAAGCTTACGTCAAACTTAGTTAGAAATTCAAAACTTATCAATAAAGTTTGGCCATAAATAGAACGAGGGGGAAACCGTATTAGGAGACTACCTTAACTGCAAGTTTCTTAAAACGACCCTCCTAAGAAATGTGGTAGTAGATTAACTAGTTCAGGAGTTCCCAAACTGTGCGTCGTGATACCCCGGGGCGTTGCGGTAGGTACTGTCTTAGGGGCGCCACAAACTGGTATGCTCAGGTTGTCAAGAAAGAACAGCTGTTTAATTCAATTTTGTAGCATTGTATACCAGGTATATCCTTGCTGATACTATTCTGCAAGTACTACAGTTACTAAGAGTGGGATTTTTCAAAGCTGTAGAATTTCGGAGATTTTATTGATGTTTGCAGTTCTGTACTTACAATCGAAATACATTTGGACGTATGCGGAACAGAGAGTAAAGTCCCACATACCTCTGTTGAAAAGGGAGGATCCTCCAGACGGGTGTTATGTCTGGCGGCCAACTGCCTGATAGATAATTTCGGGCTGTTGTATATGTTCAAATCGAGATGGAGAACTTTAATTGCGCGATGCAGGATAGTTCCTTTCTGACGATATAGATGTCGCTACATACAGACCACAAAGCAATTTGAAAAATACCGAATCCGCGAAATTGTCTGAAAACTATATCCCTAATTATTTTGAGGAGTCATTGCTTGTTTTTCCTGATACTCGTAGACACAAATTTTAAAATTTCATGCTCTTTGGAGTTACCTGTGAACTCTTTAGAGTTAGCTTTGAATACAATCATCTAGGGCTATTGGCAGACATATCTTCTTTGAAAGGGCGTTGCAAACAATTTACCACACGTAATATAAAAATGACACGCAATAAGATTGAAGCTCTCTGAACAATTTAATTGGGGACGCCCAAAAGCAGTCCAATTAAAAAATTCAATACGGATTTAATTTTTGTTTTTCTTTTTCCGAACCAAATAATAATAAAGATAGTGTTCACAATTCTAGGCGATTATTACTTGATATCGTGCACATACCTAACAAATTGTTTTACACGGTACCAAGAAGAAGTGTTATGCGTTATCCTAATAAAAAGGAAAGTTTTTGATAATATGTGGAAAATGGTGTAGGTTACGTGTTTGACAAATCTTAAATTAATGATAAATAAATAAATCGAAGGGTCACATCAGCTCCATACACACTGAACACTGAGCAAGAGCTTCCACAAAGTGGGTAACTAAAGATGGACGACGCCGCTGAGGTCGACCTGAGTAGAGGTGGCGAAGTGACCTAGACGCCTACCGCAAGGACTGGTTCGAGGTGGCTCGAGAAAAGAATGCTGGAAGAATTTAAAGAGGCCTTTACCCAGCATTGGGAAATTAACGGCTAAAATTCAACAACCTTGTTTAGACTTAAGCTAAATAGTAGGGATTTTGAATAAAATGGTTCACTAAGCTACGTCTACTACTGTGTCAATTTCGTGCTACCGTTTTCACTATAAAAACATTTTCTTATCATTTCAGTTAAAAACGTCCAATGCTATAGATGGATCTTTTTTTATGGTAGGTAAAATCATCTAATGACATGACCCTTGGGCGGAGCGGGAAATAGTGTCAGACTTTTACTGACTGAAAACCTACCCCGTCCCTTCGTTGCCAATCGTTCCGCCGGGCCTTCCTTTCAGAAACTGACTCATGACCCCAGCAGGCTTTGACCCTGCTTGCCAGCAGTTAGCAGGCTGGGCCTCTACAGTTTGCTGACAGCTTCTTGAGGTGCGCGGGAATAGTACGCGCCGTCGGCGACTTGAGCTCGTTCCGATCGGTTACCAGACGATCGGACAGCGTGCTACCTATTGCACGCCGTCCTCAAGTCCGCGCCTACGGTGGCCGGAAATCGGGATCGGAATCCCGGCAGGCTATAGACGCATCTCCTCTTTCTTACTTGTTAACATCAAAAACGTTACAATCTGTCCACCTCTTGGGACGCTTCCCAACGTTATGCCTTATGTCTCCTCTATAATATTACATTACGGTGTAAAAGAATCCAATGAGATCACCCTCCCGGCAGTTCTAGGTTAACCCGTCGCCATTTCTGAAAGTATAATGGGAATCTCGGATTAAACTAAAGTTTTAATTAGTTGCAATATCGAATTGGAAAAGTCAGGACGTCCGTTTTCGGAAAACATGGCCATATTGGAAAGTTAAATAGGCAGTTTGATTCTAAACAATAATATTTTTTGTTTTGGTTTTTCTTAAAACGTCTTTTTTTTTTTTTTCGTTTGCTACTTTACTTGGTTATTATTTTGAAAGGTTCACATTTTAGAAATAAAAAATATTATCGCCAAGTATCTCAAGGTTACCGACATATCCAGAAGAAGTACAAAACTTAAGCGTTGGACGGCTTCTTATAAGGTAGACAGATGATCTGATGAAGGTCGCGAGAATCCCATGGATCCATGGATCGTTTCTTCTCAGGAGGTCTTTCTTGTCAGAGTAGTCAACTAGGAAACACCGGCCTCATCTAGATACAATTGACGAAAAAAAAATTGACGTGTAAAAGTGTTCTAAGTATTTGCAAAATAAATATCATTTATCATTTATCCGAAACGCACAGAACGCCTAACAGTTGCGTCTTTGAGCTAAGGTGGTGTTGTAGTAGTGAATCACCCCAAGTGAAAATTTATCTATTAGGAGGAGTTAATCTCTTGATACCCATTCCGTAAGGCAGTTCAGTACCTCTACCATGAGTTTTAAGCAATACTATTCGTCGCTACTCGATATCGACGCCGTAAATATTTTGTATGGCAAATTTTGCAGCGCCTCTAACGGTCACTTGCAGAACCAAAATTTGCCATACAAAATATTTACGGCGTCGATATCGAGTAGCGACGAAAACTGTTGCTTAAAACTCATAGTAGAGGTACTGTATGGCTATCTACTCTACACTACTCTAGAGCCTCAAGAGAGGATTCCGGTCAAATTGTTGTAATGACACTCCCGTAAGGTTTAGCTTTGGACGTTGTTTGCTGGATTGTATGTTTATCAGTTGTCTATTACCCATAACACAAGCTCTGCTTAGCTTGGAACTAGACGGCGTTGTGTGATAGTTGTGGAATATTATTATTATTTCGGAAGTTGGTGTTAAATAACGAAGAGACCAAACTATTAAAGAAACACCGACTTCCGAAATTAAAAGTTATTTTGCACTTTTTGGTGGTTTTTGAAGTCGGTTGTATTTTTTTTTTGTAAAAAGTTTTTTATTTCACACTTTTTAGTAGCAGTACCCCTCAGCCAAACTTAAATAGATAGGTACCTTCCGCCATTCGGATTTATCATCAACTAGGGTAGGATACACTGATTTATTACCAAGTTCCGGCTCTTACCTACCTTCCGTCTTCATTATCAAATCAGTTCTATGTACCCCCTCCCCTTTTTCCTTTAGTCAGCCACCGACTACATGTATAAACAAAGCAATTTCACTTGTTACGACCGTTTTGCTAAGGTTTTTTGAAGAGTTCCGTTCTATATCTTCGTAGTTCATCATCAGATCAAACAATATTTCTATGGGACCAACTCGAGAGCATAATCTTTCATTCAAAATAAAAAATTTCAAAATCGGTCCACAATTGACCGAGATATCGGCGAACAAACACATACAAACGACAGTTCTGCTATGAATTTTTGAAGAGTTTCGTCCTATATTTTCGAAGTTTATCATCAGATTAAAAAGATATTTTTATGAGACCAATTCGGAAGTATAATATTTTAACTAAAACAAAAAATTTCGAAATCGGTCCACAATTTATCGAGATATTGGTGAACATAAATAAAATAAAAAAAATACATACAGCCGAACATAGAACCTCCTCCTTTTCGAAGTCGGTTAAAAAATAGTAGCCCACCGGCATCGGGAACAGGGTGCAAGCTGCCGGTGGTCAGGGCTCTTGAGAGAGGAACCTCCTGCTAATACGCGCCGTGTCCAGGAGTACTGCCTTCTTATTATTATTCCATTCATTTATTTTTTAAACATATTTTATAATATTTTTAAATATTTCTTTAAAAAAAACGTTAAAAAAAACATTTATAAATATAAAAAATAGTGTCCCTGTAGCATACACGATCATAACAAACATACAAACAGACACACGCACAACCATACAACCACACACACACACTGTCAAACATCTGTCGTCTCGTTCCTACATTCCACGCAGCGTGCGGGGTGGGGGGAGTCAGTCTGCGTCCCACCGCCGCAGAGTGAAGACGTGTTCTAGTGAGGATAGCGAGCCGATATATAAACTTAGCAAATGGTTCATTACATT
Source organism: Leucania comma (assembly GCA_958295575.1). NCBI lineage: Eukaryota > Metazoa > Arthropoda > Insecta > Lepidoptera > Noctuidae > Leucania > Leucania comma. The sequence continues at coordinate 5,983,937 of OY282475.1, forward strand.
ATCATACATAGTTATTTCATCGTAGATTAGTGTCTTCTACAGTCCCACCGGTATCGGGAACAGAGTCCAAGCTACCAGCGGTCAGGGCTCCAGAGGAAGGAACCTCCTAACAATACGAGCCGTGTCCAGGAGTACCGCTTTCTGAATCAAGCCCTTGATCCAGCCGCCTAACGAGAGCCTCCTAAGGTGTTGGTCGAGGCTCTTGGCTATTAAGCCACTACCCGACACGACTATCGGTACAATGAACGCCAAATCCACTTCCCACATGTCGACAAACTCGCGAGCCAAGTCAATATACTTGATTTGTTTATCTTTCTCGGCTTTCACAAGGTTCTCGTCATGCGGAACGGATATGTCAACAATCATTGCACGCTTCTCGTTTCGGTCCACCACCACTATATCAGGCTTATTGGCTACAATAGTCCTGTCAGTGATTATGAACCGATCCCAGTACAAAATGATATGATCATTATCAAGAACTGGGTCGAGCTCATACCTGTAGTACGGCACTCCCGATCCCACAAGAGAGTATTTCAAAGCAAGTTGCTGATTTTTGGTCTACATCGGGCCGGAAAAAGCGTCCGTGAAGTTCCTTGCTCTGCTATACTTCCCTGCGATCGCCAGTGTACAGCACTACCGGTTTGCGCCAGTTCTCGTTAGCCAAGGAGAGCGGGGTGAGTCCCTTGTCCACTGCCACTACATCTCGATGCATACCCACGTCGGCAGCTAGGAAATATTCCCTGAGACTGCATACCTCGCGGTTGTGTAGGGTCTTAGCATTTAAAAAAACTCGACCGCCACACTTCCGCGGGATATATAGTCTCATCACCGACGATCGTGGGTGATGCATTCGGTATGCAGTCAGCAGTGTTTGGACCCGCCTATCCAGGGCGTCAAGTTCCGTTTGAGTCAATTTGAGTACGCCGAAAGAGTACATTAATACCGGTACCGGCATGACCCAATCATTGAAGGCGCGCCTTCAATGATTGGATCATGTTGCCTTGTTTCCGCCTGAAAGAAGGCTATTGAAAACCTTCTTCAGGGGTCCAAAGAAACGCTCCTTCAACAATTGCTTCATGCCAGTGATATTGATGCCTAGGGCTTCCGACGTACCCAAATACTTAAAGGTTTCGGTTGGAGAGAGAGATCTCAGGTTTATGGAATCCGTGAGTTGAGTGCCCACGGATTCCACATCTCCCCTCGCTTTACATGCATGACCGCACATTTGTCCACACCAAACTCTATCCTGATGGCACTACTGAAGGTTTCAGTTACCTTTATTAGCTCCATCAGTTGCAGGTTGTTGGGGGCAAAAAGCTTCAAGTCATCCATGTAAAGAAGGTAAGATATAACCTGACCACCTCTCTTCAACCGATAGCCTAGACCTGAATTCTCCAGCAGTGTGCTTAGAGGATTCAAGGCTAGGCAAAACCAAAGCGGACTCAAACTATCACCCTGGAATATATCTCGCTCTATCCTTACAGATAGATAGATAGATGTATTCTTTATTGTACACCAAAAATGAAATTACATAAAGAACTTAAAATTAATAGGGTGTTTTTTTTTTTTTATGGTAGGTAAAATCATCCAATGACAAATCCTGCCCTTGGGCGGAGCGGGAAGTAGTGTCAGACTCTTACTGACTAAAAACCTACCCCGTTCCTTCGTAGCCTATCGTGCCGGGGTCAAGCATTCCTTTCGGAACTAACCCATGACCCCAGTAGGCTTCGACCCTGCCTGCCTGCAGTTAGCAGGCTGGGTCTCTTCGGTGTGCTGACAGCTCCTTGAGGCGCGCGGGAACAGAACGCGCCGTCGACGACTTGGGCTCGGTCCGGTCGGTTACCGGACGATCGGACAGCGTGCTACCCATTGCACGCCGTCCGCAAGCCCGCGCCTACGGTGACCGGAAATCGGGATCGGAATCCCGGCGGCGGCTGGGGCGAGCGCCCCGTTGCCTCTGCCTGATGCGGTCGGCCTCCTCCTTTGCTAGCATTACTGCTTCGCAGAAGGAGGCGACCGCCTGCCATCCCTCCTCACTACGGACCATGGCCTGAACCAAGGCCCGGCGAGAGAGATCGCTGCCGCCGATCGCCCCCACGAGGACACGGCGATGCTCCGCCCAAGCGGGGCACACCTCTACAGTGTGCTCCACCGTGTCCTCCGGATGTTCCGCACAGTGGCGACACCCGAGCGAAAAATTAATAGGGTGTCACAATGGGCGGTCTTATCACTAAAAGCGATCTCTTACAGACAACCTTTGGATGGATTACACAGAGAAGGAGAAAAAGATACTCAGGTAGTTTATGGTGTACCTACTTTTTACATATATACAATACATAACTAATAAAATACATATAATACAAGCAATATAATATATATATACATTTACATATAGATAATATATATGAAAGTAGAGAAATAGCGTACTTTAATGACGTTCAAGAGGAGAGGTAGTGATCCTTGACCATATTTTACAGGTTCGGTATTCCTGCGCGCAGTGCGCAGTGTTGTATCAATTTTATAAAACTCTAGCACCCTCATGAGCCATGGCTCATACATGTATGAGGAACAGAATCATAGGCCTTCTTATAATCTATCCAACATGTCGACAAATCTTTTCGGGAACTTCGAACCTGTTGGCTAATGGTCATATCAATGAGGAGCAGCTCCTTAGTACCGCGGGACCCATTACTATTATTATTACTGATGATTACAATTATAAATAAGTGGAACTGCCTTCCTGCGTTTCACTTTACTAAGCAAACCATGATGTGGTCGACGTTGGAGCTCGCTACAGTTAGTCATACGATACCTGACTCTGAAAGGAACTATTTTTAACCCTTAATTATAGTTTTGAAAAAACTTTCGTCGTTTTTTTTCACAATGGTGATAGTAATTTATGGGACCAAGGGACTAATAATTTTTAGATGAAAATAAAAGAAACCCATATTATTTTGTATTTGTTTATTCTTATTTTTATTTATTGCTTATTTCTTGAGAGTACCACAGTCGGAACTTTTTTTATGTATTTAATGTAAGCACTTACAAAAATTGTGTCTTCATTGCCTTAATTAAAAAAATGTACACAAAATATTTAAAAAAAATTACAAGAGTTAGAAAAAAAACAAAACATTTCTTCTTGCAAAACAAATAATAATCCCTTATAAAAATTCTGACACTTGCTCACTTTTTTTCTACTTATACACTAGAATTGCATACTGTATTGGCACATGTGATGCAAAAATGGGATTTATGAGCTAACGGACAATTTTTGCTCTCTTGCTAGGCTGACAGAATGAGCACTTATTACAAGCTTTCTATTAGCTTGCCCTGTATGTAACTATGTATGTTCGGCTCAAATCTTGTAACTCAATTTTGAAGCAGATATCTTCAACCGATTGAGCTGAAATTTTATATACATGTGTAAATCGGGTGACAATGCAACATTATGATGACATGGAGCTGATCTAATGATGGAGCTGGAAGGTAGCCATAGGAACTCAGCGATAAAATTATACAACCCCATCGAGTTTGGGCTCGCTTGATTAGTATTGACGAGTACTTTGATCCTGTAAGGTAGCCAGGGTCTGATGATGGAGTCGGAAGGTGATCATAAGAACTCCGCAGTTAAACGATACAACCCCATCGAATTTGGGCTCGTTTTATTCATATTGACGAGTACTTTCATCCTATATGGTAACCAAGGTCTGATGATAGAGCTGGAAGGTGGTCACAGGAACTCCGCACATTAACGACACAACCCCATCGAATTTAGGCTCGTTTAGTTTGTATTGACGAGTACTTTCATTCTATATAGTAGCCAGGGTCTGATGATGGAGCCGAAAGGTGGTCATAGGAACTCCGAAGTTAAACGACACGACCCCATCGAGTTTGAGCTCGTTTGATTAGTATTGACGAGTACTTTGATCATGTATGGTAGCCAGGGTCTGATAATGGAGTCGGAATTAAAAAACACTTTTATGACAGAGAATGAATTAAAAGTTCGGAGAGTTCAGATAGCACGTCCGTTCACAACAACGTCAGGACGGGGGGGTGAGTAGCTGGATCGTAGTCATAGGAACTCCGCACTTGAACGACACAACCTCATCGAATTTGGGCTCGTTTACTTTGTATTGACGAGTACTTTCATTCTCTATAATAGCCAGGGTCTGATGATGGAGGCGAAAGGTGGTTATAGGAACTCCGAAGTTAAACGACAGGACTCCATCGAGTTTGAGCTCGTTTGATTAGTATTGACGAGTACTTTGATCATTTAAGGTAGCCAGGTTCTGATGATGGAGCTGGAACGTGTTTATAGGAACTCCGCAGTTAAACGACACAACCCCATTGAATTTGGGCTCGTTTGATTTGTATTGACGACTGCTTGGATCCTATATGGTAACCAGGTTCTGATGATGGAGCTGGAGGGTTACCATAGGAACTCCGCAATTAAATGATATAACCCATCGACTTTAGGCTCATTTGATTTTTAATGACGAGTACTTGGATCTTATATGGTAAGCAGGGTATGATGATGTAGCTAATAATAATAATAATAATTTATTTATTTTCTATCCACAAATTACAGAGAAATTAAATAGACAGTCTACAATCAAAATACAAAAATTAATTTGTGGAAGACTGGTGCCTGAACTAAGTTTTTTACAAAACCTGTGTGTCAGGTCACCAGGCCCCCTAAAACAGGGTTTGAGATTAATCATTGTTGTACTTACTAAAGACGATTTGATTCATATTAACACATTAAAAAAAAAAAAAACATTAATAATAATAAGTCAATTACATTGTTTAATTACATTAATAACAATAATGAGTTGTTTACATTATTTAATTACATTAATAATAATACGTTGATTGCATTATTTAATTACATTAATAATAATAAGTTGATTGCATTATTTAATTACATTAATAATAATAAGTTTGTTTGCATTATTTAATTACATTAATCGATTTCAATTCGTTAAAAAAATAAAGAATAAATAAAAAACAAAAATAAAAAATAATAACAATATTTTTTTTTTATATACATGCACAATTTTGTTAGGGAGAATGTATGTGTGTGTGGGGAGTGATGTGGAGTGAATGTGTGTGATGTGGGGAAAAGTGTGTGTGTATTCCATAGGAAATGTTAACATGTTGTTTTAAAAAGATCTTCAATTTGGGTATAATCTTAATTAATAAGCCAGTCAGTTATTATCCTTTTAAAAGTTGTTTGGTTTAGAGTATGAATAGAGAGTAAATCATTCAGTCTGTTGTATAGAAATGGGCCAAGAAAAGAAAAAAAGTTTCGCGCAAATTTGGTTTTAACCGATTTAAGCCTGCATATATTCCTGCTTCTGCTTCTCAAATCAGAACTATGATTGGGGTCTAAAAAAGGAATCAAAGATCGTTGTTTCAAAACAACATGAAGTACAAAAAGCTGCCGAACTGAGAGAACTTTAGAGGACTTGTAAACTTCTACATTGGGATGACGGAACGGAAGGAATAGTGCAACTTTAAGGACTGCTCGTTGAGCCCTTTCAAGTGGTAAGAGGTTAGTTTTAAACGTTCCGCCCCATGAAGTGATGCAATATGTCAGGAGCGATTGGCACAAAGAACAATAAACAGATAGTAGTTGCTTGGAGTTAAGGATAGACCGAAGATTTTTAACCACAAAGATAAATTTCCGTATTCTGCTAGTGAGAGTACTTATATGTGCAGCAAAATTTAAGTTAGAATCCAAGGTGACCCCCAAGTACTTAATATTGTCGACTTTCTGCAATTTGTAGCAAGAACAATTTCCGTTATGAGGGGATGGACAGGTGTGAGCAACAATGGAAATTGGTTGAACAGAGGACTGCGGGCTGTTCCGTAAAGCAAAGGCTATATACTTGGTCTTGTCTGAGTTTGAGGTGAGTATATTAGATCTCAGCCAATCATTGACAGTATTAAACCCGGCTTGAGCATAGATAAATACGCCTTCCCATGTGTCTGCACTGAACAGAATCACAGCGTCATCCGCAAAGGTAATGATCCGTCCACTTTGGAGAGAAAGGTTGCAAATGTCGTTTATGTATACCAGAAATAGTGTGGGGCCAAGGATGCTTCCCTGGGGAACTCCAAAAGTTACAGGAAGAGTGTCACTATGGTGGTTTTCAATTTTAACAAATTGCATGCGGTCAGTTAAGTAGTTTTTGAAAAGTGACAACTGATTTCCACGTATACCCAGGTTTTCAAGCTTTCGTAGCAGAATAGGGACCGACACTGTATCAAAAGCCTTAGCTAGGTCTAAAAAGATAGCTAATGATTTCTTTTTATCATCCATGTCGGAAACAATAAAGTTGGCCAGTTCATGTACCGCCAAAGCTGTCGATTTTCCAGTGCGAAAACCAAACTGAAACTGGGACAGCAAATTATTTGTTTCTAAATTATTCACCAATCTATTATTCAATAGCCGTTCCAGGATTTTCGATAGAGCAGGAAGTATTGCTATTGGTCTATAATTATTTATACAGTGTCGGTCGCCACTCTTGTGAATGGGATGGATAAGTGCTGTTTTAAACGCATGTGGAAAAGTACTAGATTCAATCGCCAAGTTGCAGATATGTGTGATTGAAGGTACTAAAAGATTCTTATGTGCAATGAGAAGGTTTGAAGAAATATTATCACAGCCCACCGCGCAGTCGCGCTTAAGAGAGGAAATAATAGTACCTACCTCGTCTTCATCAGTGGGTAGAATAACCATGGAATGAGAGGGGTAAGGCAGGCGGGTACTAGAAAGGGTGTAATCATAATCCTGTTGTTGGGCAGTTATTTTATCAGCTAAAGTTGAACCAATATTCGCAAAAAAGCGGTTTATTTTATTTAAAGATTGAACTGGTAGTTCCTGAGGGTTTATTAACTCGGTTGGTGATGTCTTGGGTCTTGATCTGTTCGAGACTTTATTTATTACTTTCCAAAGGCGGCAGTTGTCCTTCCCAGCTTTTCTCACTTCTTCCCTTTCAAATTCCAATTTTACTTTTTTTTTAATTTTGTTGCAGTAGTTTCGATACCTTGTATATATCGTCTTTAGAGTTATATTGTCAGGATATTTTTTTGTTTTCTTATTTAAATTGTCTCTATTTTTTATACATCTCAGGAGACCTGGGGTTATCCAGGGTTTAATAATAGTTTTCCGCTTGGAGACAGTAATTATTTTTGTGTTAGACTCTACTATAGTTTTTAGAATGTGGACCAGTTTGTCAGCTGCTACGTTTGCATGAAATGTCTCAAGAACTGGTTGAAAATTTGCTTTATTTAAGTCTGAAAATAGTCCAACTGAATCTAACCGAGAAATCAAGTGTTTTACTTGCCCAGGAATACATTTATTCGACGAAAGAATGACAGTGTAATGATCGGTGAGGGTTGTTTGAGCTATGTAAACATTTGCTGGTAATTTAGTTTTAAGAATAACGTGATCCAAACAGGTTTTTCCGTGTGTTGGAATAACGTGGGCCGGAAGCATACCGTGAAACGATGTTAGGTCGAGGTATAGTGAAGCATTTCGATCATGATTTGAAGTACCAATATCTATATTTATGTCACCAGTGAGAATAATGTTTCTACAAGAAGAATAGTTCATTAGTGTTTCATTAAGGGATTGTAGGAAGTTAGTTATATTGTTATAAGCCGGTGGGCGATATATAGCTAAAACAACGGTGTCATTATTAATTTGAACTGTTAAACAATTTGCGTCTTGAAAGTCAGGTTCCACAACATTAACCTGTAAACCATTTTTATGTAGATAACCACACCTTCGTTCTGTGTTTTGTTTTTGTTCGTTGAGTAATGGTTGTAACCATTTAAAACCGGAAGATTTAAGGTATGCGGTAACCAACATTCTGTGAGAATTATTAGATCTCACGACATTCTCGACTGTGCCAATATGGCATTAAAACCAGACATGTTACAATTTATGCTTCTTATGTTTTGAACTATAATTTTGAGACGTTTATTGTTATTCGGGATGAGGTCTAGGCAATCAGCCAGGTCACAAGTAGTAGATTCAGCAATTGAAAGGTTGTCAATGTCATTGTTTATTAAATTTAAATTATTGAAGAGGACAGTTTGAATGATAGAGGCCGAGTATAAAGTGCATAATTGTGCAAATGAGTGAGACATCTCTCCTGTGCAAATTTAGCAGGCTATCAATCGGTATAAAAAATACCATAACGGTAAAACATTTTCCTAGTTTATATTTTGTATTATAAAGTTCCCGAAACTGAAGCGAAAAAGGTGTGAGATTGTGTATAAAATTGTTTATGTGTGTGTGAGTGTCCATGGTACTAAAAGAAAGTATTCTACAAATAGAAATAATTAACTGAAAAAAATTAACTAACATTTTATAAAAGCTATTAAAAAACATGCAGGGATTCATTATTATAAAATATTGGCAAGATAGTCATTTTTCAATTATTTTAGTAAAATCCATTTCTGAGTTTACAGTGATGCGTTGAGCGCCGTCCGCCTTGCGTAAGTAGACTTTGCCGTAAGCTGACCAACAATGTTTATATTTATGTTGGGAGGCAAAGTCTCTCGCCAGGAAGAATAACTTTCGAGTTTTTGCCGGGAGATTGTCAGATATATAAACGGGTACCTTTGGGCCGGGGACTCGTAAATGTGTTGTATTTAACTTACAGTTTTTATTATTTTTATTAAAATTTTTGACAGAGTGCAATACCTTAGATTTAAGTAAGACCGTAGTGAAGTCAACCATGATAGTATCATTCATAGAATTTCTTGAGTTAATCCTGTAAACATCCTTAATATCAGATACCGTAATTGTGGTATCCAGAACGCTACCAACATTAGTGATCACATTTATCAAATACAATTTTGATTCACTCTCGATTTTCGGGATGTTTTTTATTTCTAGGGTTGTAATTTTTGATTGCTTTTCAAGTTGCTCAACCCTGTCTTCCAGTTTTTTGATGTAGTCTCGATTTTCCTTCCTTTCAACTTCATATCGTTCCATTTTGTTTATCATTTCATCATATTTTTTAGCGGTAAAGTCTATAGAGTCCTGCAGTTTGCTATACTGGTTTTTTATTTCTAGCAGTGTCGATTTCATGTTGGAGTAGAAATCATTTTGTTCCCTTTTAAGGTCTTTGATTACAGCAGATATTTCGTCTTTAAAATCATTTAAATCTTTGTCTCCGTATTTCCTTTTATTATTACGACTACGACAGGTAATGTTTTGTGGACCCGTGGCTTCATTTATTTCTGCAGACGCGCATATGTTGGGCTCGGATTCGTAGTGGACTGGAGGCAACTGACTTAATACAGCAGGTGACACTGGCGGTGAATGTCTAACAGGCATTCTCTCTATGATTTCGGAAATTATATGATTGAAATAAAATCCAAAATTTCGAAAACTTAAATTCGAAGTTAGATTTGAACTTGCGACACTCAGTGCACACACACGGCGCCTTACGCCGCTGGGCCAAGTTGATACTTAACAGTGAAGTTGAATTTGGTAGGCGCTAACGTCTTGAGCGAGCTGGTAGGTGATTAGCGTTTGAGCAGTTTCTTTTGTTCGCTAATGAGACCAAAGTTCAAAAACGATATTTTTTATTTTAGATTTGGCAGTCCGTTGATATGTAAATTTTGATTTTTAAAGATGATGCACTTTATATTTCACAATATTTTTTTCACAGATTATCACTGGTGCACTGAAGTTTAATATTGTAGGTTTATATTATATTAAAAAACACTTTTATGACAGATTATGAATTAAAAGTTCGGAGAGTCCAGATAGCACGTCCGTTCACAACAACGTCAGGACGGGGGGGTGAGTAGCTGGATCGTAGTCATTGGAACTCCGCAGTTAAACGACACAACCCCATCGAATTTGGGCTCGTTTACTTTGTATTGACGAGTACTTTCATTCTATATAGTAGCCAGGGTCTGATGATGGAGCTGGAAGGTTGCCATAGGAACTCCGCAATTAAACGATATAACCCCATCGACTTTAGGCTCATTTGATTTGTAATGACGAGTACTTAGATCCTATATGGCAGCCAGGGTCTGATGATGGAGCTGGAAGGTTACCATAGGAACTCCGAATAAAATAAGTTCTAACGGGTCATAAGCAACTTGCACTCGAGCACGGAGGGTTCCATACAAATTTACATAAGTAAATAGCTAGTTAGTTTTAATACACTCCTATAAAATACGTACCAATTGAAAGGGCTTGCAGAAAGTAACTTGAAAAATAAAGTGACATTACTCTAAATCCAATATTCTCTTTTTTCTCAGTTATACTCTTGGTGGAGTGGTAGTGGTCATGGATTGTCTGGTTGGTTGGTTGCGGCTTTTGCGATACTTCTCCATCTCTCTCTATTCATGGCACTTCGTGTACATTTAATGAGGAAACACTTCGATGATTTAGTGAGGTCTGTCCATCTGGGAGGCGATTGGCCGCGAGAACGTAGGCCCTCTACTCTTCCCTATACCACTAAACGTTCCAAATAGCTTTCATTGCGTATGATATATCCAAACATCTTAAAAATTCGCTGTTGCGCAATCGACGTAAGTTTTTGTTTTGATGCAAAGCTCTTTAAGAATGGAAACGTTAGTGCGTGGAGCAGTCTGTTTTATCTTCAGTAGACGCTTCCAGCGTCACATTTCAAGTGCGTCAATTTTTTTACGGTGCTTGAGTCTTCTCCGCATTTCCCAGTATTTGTGATTGTGCATCCCAGTTATATAAAACCTGGACAATTGGCTATTTCATGTAAGTTAGGTTGATTGTTAGTCTTACGATCAACCTGGTTCACCTTCACAACCATCATTTTGGTTTCATAAATTCAACCTGGTAGACTTCTCAGGTGGTCGCCTCCTTCTGCGAAGCAGTAATGCTAGCAAAGGAGGAGGCCGACCGCATCAGGCAAGCCGTTGCCGGCGTGAGCGCCGGCTCACGCCGCAGCTACCGCCGTAATTCCGATCCCGATTTCCTGCCACCGTAGCCGTGGGCTTGCGGACGGCGGGCAATGGATAGCTCGCTGTCCGTCCGGTAACAGACCGAACCAAGCCCAAGGGCGGGGGATGTCATTGGATGATTTTACCTACCATAAAAAAATTAAACAAAAAAATACCTTGCAGACTTTTAAAGATAGCAGACTAAGTTCCTTATGCTTTCCTATAATATGGGTAAGAAATGAAAGGATTTGCTGAGATTACAAATGTGATTTAAATAAGGTATAACTAAAAAGTAAAAAATAAATTACAAATAAAAAAAACTTTTTTAAAAACAAGCTTTCAATTAAATGGGCTAAAAAGAAGAAAATAAACTTTTACTATCAATTTATAACGGCATTACACAATTTATATGATATAAAAGCTTGTCGCGAGATTTAACTGTGTAAATACACAGCTAAATAACTTCATTAATTAAATAAGTTAACTAACTTCATCTATTCATTTTAATATTTTCAAAATCTCGCGACAAGCTTTTGTATCATATTAATTGTGTAATGCCGTTATAAATTGATAGTAAAAGTTATAAAGGAAAAGTTTATTTTCTTCTTTTTAGCCCATTTAATTGAAAGCTTGTTTTAAAAAAAGTTTTTTTTATTTGTAATTTATTTCTCTTATATATAATTATGTAATTGGAGAAGATCTCCAGGTTGGCTCGTTTAAAGACCTTTCAAAGTTGACTGACTAACTTGCCATGATTACAAAACGAAATTATATAAAATAAATGAAAAAAAAAGATACGTATCTATAGTCGTGGGTTTAATGAACCCACGCAAACTTAATTACGTAATTTGAAGTTGTGACCCAAACGTATCTGTTCTACAGCAGGTTCTTATGCGTTCAACAGAAAGGTACTGAAAAGTGCAGGAAGCTACATCACTCGCATAGAATTTTACAGCACTTTAAAGATTCAACATGGGTCCAATGGACCCACGACTATAAGACCCCATTTCGAATTGTAAACGAAATGATTTCATTCAAAAGATTTCACTTTTGATTTAGATAAAGTTATCGGGTGTCCTGGAGCGTAACGAAAAACAGAAAGAATAGGTAGTTAATTAACAAAAATAGTAATAATAAAAAAAAACTAATAACTTAAACCCCTACAGTTTAAGTTAAAGTACAAAATAATTTCAATTTTGGAAGTCGGTGTTTCTTTAACAGTTTTATCTCTCTGTTATTTATCACCGGCTTACAAAATTAAAGGAGTAGCTTTTTTAAGTGAACTCCTCATCGCCGCACGTTTTTTCTATTAGCTCTTCATAGGGTCGCACATCAGTAAATACAAAAATTCCTGTATCATTTTTAAACATTGCAAAGCTGCCTATGCCAAATAGTTTGCCTTTAGAAAACAGCGTTGCACCAGATCCCAGCCCTGGGAAGTTGCCAATATTTCTAATACATATGAAGAAACCCCACTGACGCGGCAGCCACTCATCGCAATCAACCAGTGCGGCATCGTCAGCTTCGTACGCAATCTCGTGTAAAGTATCGAAATCTTTCATTTCCTTTTTCGTTAAATATCCTAAAGTAAAGATAAGAACTTCAGGATCTATGGCATCCGCTATACGGGCAGGGAAGGTTATCACACTGTTATGAAATGCTTTGGATTGGCCGCCCCACCACCACCTGCGTTGTTGCATTAGCTTATCCTTTATAGGTCTTATGGGTTCCCTAATTGAAGCATTAGCGATTCCAATTTCTTCTTCAATTCGTATTACCATCAGGTCGTGAATCGGGGAATGCTCCTTATCACTCCAAAAACTTTTGTACGGGCCTTCATCCGGTACATATGCTATTTGACGTCCGCACATTATGTTTGCTATTTTAAGCGTCACGTTTGGATCAATTCGTCCCGTAACTAACAATGCCACAACTTTATCGGCAAGATCAGGTTTACGGATCAATCGCTTAAAAGGATTATAAGATGTAAGAATACGACTGTTGTCAAGTAAAATTCCTGAAGCAATAAATTTCCATTCCTTATTGTCACCTATGTAGTTTTCTATATTCAAGAGAAGCAATACAACCTTACATTCTGTTTGATGGGGTGTAAAAGGCCACGCCTCAGAAGGATCTTTCTCCCAATTCATGTCCTTCAGTTCTCTGAACGCCTGTATGGAATTTGAAAACGTAAACAATACGTACATGAACAATGAGCTGCCAGTGCTGTACCTGTCACCAAATAAATTAACGTTATCATCTTCCTGCCCGAAGTTAGTCTTGTTGCATCAACTTCTTTCCCCAAGTTACTCAGGGTCGATGCAACATGTTACTTTCTTTTACTTTGTCGTATCATGCATCACGCTAACATCTCACGCAAAAAAAGGTATTATAATAATTGTATCCTAAAAAAGTTTCATTCTTGTGATCCGTGCAGATAATAATACTAATATAGTCATGAAGTCAATGCCCTCAATAAAAAACCGTTCAGTCGGTTGTCTACTTGCAGAAAAATAGTTGTTTTTTTTTTTATACTGTCTTATCAGTATTTGTAGTTCAAAGATTAGAAATAGCTAATGGAAACATTTTTTTTTTTTGGATTAAATGAACTCAGGTGAGTTTTAATCAATAAAAATCTGACACCTTTTAAAAAAAAGATGTAGCATAGTAATCTGCCTTATAATGTTCCCGCTGCTGGGACTCAGGCCTCCTCTTTAAGAGAAGGCATGTGCCGTAATCTATCACAAAGACCCTGTGTGGTTTGATGGATTTCACATATCTTCCAATTGTTTGTTCTCGGACATGGTCGGTTTCCTCACGATGTTTTCTTTTTTTACTTGTGTGAGTACTGGTGATGAAAAAAATAAATATTGCAAAGTAATGCGTCTCTCTGGGTTTGAACCTGCAACTTACTACTCATAAGTCGGGGCTGTTACTACTAGACGTGGTCTAGTAGATTACCGTCACTACAACGTAAAGATCTGTATACAACCTTATTTTTAGTATATGTGAAACCTGAAACACGCGTCTAGTATTTTTATGTAAATCTATGTACTGTTACGCTTTGATCCCGGTAGTCGAGCCCTAAGCACCCAGGGTTCGACAGTACTAAATTTCAAAACCGTGTCATGAAAACTCACAAAGTTATAAACTTGTTATGTTATCTGGTTGTCCGCACAAATACATAGTCACCGGGCCATCTGGGTGACTGAGGGGTGCTTTGCTCTTACAACCAGCTGTGCGTTGGCGCTTAATGCCTGCTATAATCTGCCAGTGCCTGTGTAGTACTTAGTGTCAGTGGGGTCCAACTTGTGACCATTTTAAATATTTTTGGGAAAAAATATAACATGGTTTTTTTTTTATGGTAGGTAAAATCATCCAATGACAAATCCCGCCCTTGGGTGGAGCGGGAAGTAGTGTCAGACTTTTACTGACTAAAAACCTACCCCGTTCCTTCGTAGCCTATCGTGCCGGGGCCGGGTATTCCTTTCGGAAGCTGACCCATGACCCCAGTAGGCTTCGACCCTGCCTGCCTGCAGCTAGCAGGCTGGGCCTCTTCGGTGTGCTGACAGCTCCTTGAGGCGTACGGGAACAGAACGCGCCGTCGACGACTTGGGCTCGGTCCGGTCGGTTACCGGATGATCGGACAGCGTGCTACCCATTGCACGCCGTCCGCAAGCCCGCGCCTACGGTGGCCAGAAATCGGGATTGGAATCCCGGCGGCGACTGGGGCGAGCGCCCTGTTGCCTCTACCTGATGCGGTCAGCCTCCTTTGCTAGCATTACTGCTTCGCAGAAGGAGGCGACCACCTGCCATCCATCCTCACTACGGACCGTGGCCTGAACCAAGGCCCGGCGAGAGAGATCGCTGCCGCCGATCGCCCCCACGAGGACACGGCGATGCTCCGCCCAGGCGGGGTACACCTCTACAGTGTGCTCCATCGTGTCCTCCGGGTGTTCCGCACAGTGGCGACACCCGGGCGAATCTTCCGCACTAATACGGAACAGAAACTTAGCGAACTTGCTGTGTTCGGTAAGGACCTGCGTCGTGCGGAAGTTTAGAACGCCGTGAGGTCTTTCCAGCCACTCCTCAAGGATGGGCCTTATCGCCTCGATTGTGGCGCGCCCCATATAACATGGTGTTAAAAAATATTGGAATAAATACAGTTACCTACTTACTGATCTGAACAAACTATATTCAGGTTTTGCATATACTTAAAATAAAACTGTTAATTATGTTAGCATCACTCTTCTATCTAAACATTTTGTTTTAAATACATATAAAAATAATGTTGTCTAAGTATGATAAGTATAAAAAATAAATAAACTAGAATAATACTACTTACATTCTGTGATCACACTACTACACGGCCTTTTGGCTAAGATCAAAGTGTAGTACTACACTTGCAAAGCTCAATGACAATAACACGACTGAATATATTTTTCGAATCAATGTTTATATATACATATATAGGTAAGTCGTGTTGTTGTTTTCATTCAATAATCGACCAAGAGCGTGTCATGCTCGCAAAATATGGGTGTTCTGTACTACAATAGAGAAAAAACAACACATTTTTTTTTTAACCTGGTACCTCGACGTATTCCTTGCAGGATGACATACATGGTAAGATCAAAATGCAACAAGTAATAGTATTCCACAACTATCACGCAACGCTGTCTAGTCCCAAGCTAAACAGAGCTTGTGTTATGAGTACTAGACAACTGATAAACACACTTATATATTTCTAAATACATACATACTATAGATAAATAACACCCGGACAGAAAAAAATATCTTGCTCTTTACACAAACATTTGTCCTGGGTGGGAATCGATCCCACGACCTCCGGCATAGCAGTCAGGGACACTAACCACTAGACCAACAGGCCAGTCAAAATAATAAAGCCTGCAAATGTTTCTGAAATTCAGTAGTTTTTGAATTAGTAAGATAAATAAAATAGCAAATGTTATGTACGCCGTAATTGTTACCTATGTACATCAGACCATCATGATGAAATCGAACCTTTTTGGTTTTTGAATGTTAAGTGTATTGTAATGTGCCAGTAAATTTATTAGAGACAAAACATATTTATTTCATTTATTACCTATGTCTCGTTTGCTTTTCTATCAATTGATAATGATTTCATAGTAAGTATTCTACTTTTATGTATGTATTGATAAACTGGTTACATAAACAATTTTTTTTTCTGTCATAGTGACTGTTGGAAACCTCTTCCTTTTTTTTAAGTTTGTTAAAAATAATATTCTAACAATATTAGACACGGCAAGGTAAAAGTATTGTCTTTTAAACAGACTGTCAAGGTACTTAATATGAAGTTTATGTATGAACCTCTTAATAATGTCACCGAATTCTGTATTCCGTTTTATTATTTACGGAACGCTAAAAATATCAAAACAACATTACCGATACAAGACGCACTAAAATAAATAAACTGAGAGATGTGTTATTATATCACATTTATACACATCAGAGGATATAATTCAAATGTTTGCAATTTCTTTTGATGATGTGTCGTGACAACTAATATCCACATGGATCGATTGACATTTCAGTCTATAGATGGGTGACCGCCCATTACTTACTTTGACCGTGGTTTGCGTTCACAGACGGTTCCGATCTTCAGTATTAGTGAAGCTTCTTTTCGGGAACTATATCGCATCTTCCGTTTTGTATCACACGCCCAGCTGTATAGCTCACCTAAAGATCAACAGTCGGCATTACCGTGGCTGAAGACTGGGCTAGCCGGGCAAGGGTTTTAATTTAAATATACAACCTTATTTTTAGTATAATTATGCAAAACCCAAAACAAGTGTTTATTTTTTTATGTAAAAAATCTAAGAGTGTGTTCAAAATTTCATAACGGTATCATGAAAAATCACATAATTATAAGCTTGTTTTGCTACCTGGTTGTTCACGCAAACGTAATGGTCACCGGGCCATCCGGGCGATTGAGGGGTTTTTTCGCTCCCGCATCCAGCTGTGCACTGGCGCCTAATGCCTGCTGCCATTACCTTTGTGGTACTTAGAGTCAGTGGTGTCCAACTTGTGACCTTCTTTAAATATTTACGGGAAAAAAATATTTAACATGGTATAAAAAATATTTAAATCGATTCAATCAACAATCAACAGAATAAAGTACACTCTCGTTTCACACAAAATTCAAGAAGTATATTATTAAAGCCTAAAAAATAAAAATGCTTTTAATAGAATCAAATATGGAAATAACTATATACAATTTTTAATCACATGTCAACGTCAGTTTCATAAAACATATAACAGCTCTATTGTTTTAGTAACAACATTTCAGAATGCCTGAAACCTTCTATTCTGTATCAATCTATCGAAAACTAAAACTTCGTTCAAAAAACGGCATTCATCCATGGATAGTTTTAACGATGTTCGAAAAAACAATAAAAATAAGGGCCTTAAAACTTTTCCCAACAATTCACCGAGCAACAATACAGTTTGGTTCGCGAAAATTCAATACGCCGAGAAACAAATGAGTATACTTTTTAGATTGATTTATTGTACATTTTTTCCAATACGGCTTTACTTTTTATGAACAGTTGGATCCTCTTTTTTTGCAAGCTGTGAAGTTGGTGCGAATTTAATCAGAAACAAAATATTGTTCCGCGGCTGTGGGTCTCCTTGCAGTTTTTATTGTTTATTTTTTCCTTATAATAGAATAAATTAGTCAGAATAAATTTAACTGGATTTTCTCATTAATTGACTTCATAAAGTTCACTTAGCTTTTATTAACTAATGTTGCTTAGTAAACATGTGAGCAGAAGTGACTTACGAAGACTACAGGACCTAAAGAAAATCACCCTCAGACGAGATGCGTAATGGCCCAATGTTAATTTAAAGGTATCTTCGTGATTTTTTCTATCGTACTTAATTAGCAGTACTGTGTTTTGTACCCACTAATTATCTAGCATTTACTCTGAAGAATAACATATATTTTTCTGAATCTGTTTACTGCATTGGATCATATACTTTTGTGCATTATAACACTCGCGTTTATGTCCTGTAGCTCGCTTAATACATGTTTATACATCAAAATAGAACACGAGAAGACATATGGTCAAACTTTAATATTTCTCTACCAGTAATAGTGGTCCAACCATCAAGTGATAGACAAGCTCGTTCATGGAAACAATTTATCAAAATATTGAAACGTTAAAACAAAAGTTCACTGCAGCGCTAAATTGGCATTATGACGTCTCACAAAACTTTTGAAACTTACAGCACCAATGTCATCAATGTAAAGAGGTGTATGGCCTGCAGTACACTTCAGTCAAACAAAATTATTGTACGGTACGCCTAATCCTGCACTAATGTCATCAAGTCATCAATGTAAAGAGGTGTATGGCCTGCAGTACACTTCAGCCAAGCAAAATGATTATCGGTACACTTAATCCTGCACTAATGTCATCAAGTCATCAATGTAAAGAGGTGTATGGCCTGCAGTACACTTCAGCCAAGCAAAATGATTATCGGTACACTTAATCCTGCACTAATGTCATCAAGTCATCAATGTAAAGAGGTGTATGGCCTGCATTATACTTCAGTCAAGCAAAATGATTATCGGTACACTTAATCCTGCACTAATGTCATCAAGTCATCAATGTAAAGAGGTGTATGGCCTGCAGTACACTTCAGTCAAGCAAAGTGATTATCGGTACACTTAATCCTGCACTAATGTCATCAAGTCATCAATGTAAAGAGGTGTGTGGCGTGCAGTGCACTTAAGTCAAGCATAGTGATTGTACCGCACCCCTAATTTAGTGCGTAGTAGATTTATATATCGATGGGTCCGACGTTCATATGATTGATAGATAAAATTGACATTTTAACATATTATCCAAATCTTGGAAAATCTAATCCATAAAATGAACGAACACTTATAAAAATGGCCATAGAACAGCAGCCCCTTATTATTAAAATAATAATAATAAAGCCATTTAAACCCAAATATACAAGAATATAAATTAAATCTAGAAAAAAATAATCATAATTACTAATCCATTTCATGCATAAAAATTTATTTTCACAATTTCGATTTCACATTTGAATTAGCTATTCGTCATTGAAACTGAATTCAACGAAACATTTTTTTTTTAAAAAGGAACATATTTTTAAATCTCTGGAGGTCTTAAAGAGGCAAATTAAAGAACACTTCCTTTCACTACTGACATAATATCAGTATTATCAGTAGTTCATCTATTTATTAGTATGTCGTATATTTTATTTTTATTTTTATATATTAGACTTATTTTATGTAATTTTATATAGTACTGTGGGAAACGAAACGCAACCGGAAGAAAGAGATAGAGTGCTAGGTGTGAGTGAGAGAGAGGAAGGATATGGAAGGGAAGTCAGTGCTCGTCTCTCGGGGCGATTAACATTGCTAACTTGCTAGGACGCTGAACGGACAAAATAAAAAGTCAATTACCTATATTGAAAACGAATTTTATTGGAAGAACCCTATATCCCACAGTACACTTTATTCTACCTTTGATTATTATCTCTCTCTGTCAAAGGTTTGCTGTTAGAAAACGAATTGTTGAGTTAGAGTGTTTTTATTATCATTCGGATTTTCATCACGCATGCGGGATTGCCCCATGTCACACTCGTCCCGCATGCGTATTCCCCAGATTACAATAAATACTTATATGAAAAATACATACGCATGATGATAAAAATACTCTAAAGCTCGCCTTTGTACATGAATTGTCAAACTACTGTTTACTATATTAAGTTTTTTGTTTTAAATAAAGAATTTTCAAAAATAAAATAAAATTAAAGAATTAATATTTATTATTATATATTCTGCCCACTGCCAAACTTAAGTGGCAGTGGGCAGAGCACATTTGTCCGAGAGGTCGTTGGCCCAAAGGTTCTCGAGTGGCGACCGTGTACCAGAAGACGCAGTGTTGGAAGGCCTCCCACAAGGTGGACTGATGACCTGGCAAGAGTTGCGGGAATCCGATGGATGCGAGATGCACAGGACCGTTCATTGTGGCGACACTTGGAGGGGCCTATGTCCAACAGTGGACGTCTTTCAGCTGATATGATGGTGATGATGATTGATCCGTACGCAAAATACGCGTTTTAGTCCTGGAGTTGCGGATACCAGCCCGAAATACAAATACAAATACAAGTATAATTGATACAGTCCATTAAAAAAAATATAGACATCATTAAAAACAATCGATACACTGAATGAATTCAGTCATACAGTTGTTCCAAACGTTTATGTAAATGGTATAACCCATTCAACTTTATGTGCGTTATCGCAAACCAACTGCGGCCAATAAAGTTGGTAAATATACAATTATTATTACTAGTTAGTGCACAGATAATGGTAACGGAAAGCGTTTCCAATAGTGCCTTCGACGATTGTGTTCGTAAATATTTTTTAGCTTCCAAGATAGGCCGGTGGAGTTGCTGTCTATGGTACAATAAAAGTGATAATATAACGTTTGCAAGCAAAATAATAGGTTGCCAAGGATATAGTGACATATTTACACGTAATGGTAGTAATATCAGTTTTCAATTAAATCTTCTATCGATTATACACTACAGAGGCCCTACCGCTGGCTTCTTAACTGCCCCCCTAGCCAAGTTACAATCGTTTCATTTTGCGTGAACGCTTGTAGATTTCCACGCCCCCAAATCCTTCGTTCGAACAAACGAATTGAGGGCGTGGCCAGCTCCAAACGTTGACGCTAAACGAAACAATAATAACTTGGCTAGAGGGGCTGAACTGTTAAATCGATGGCGCTATATACCATTATGGTCGTTTTAATCCCGTGGAGGATCGATTCGGTACATGAAACACTATCGATTTATAAAGTTAAAATTAAAAAAAAATTACAAAAAAAATACAACCGACTTCAAAAACCACCAAAAAGTGCAAAATAACTTTTAATTTCGGAAGTCGGTGTTTCTTTAATAATTTGTCTCTTCGTTATTTAACAATTCTTCGTTAATTAAACGAGTCAATGACCTCGTAGGAAGTAGTTGATCGTTGCGCACTAACTACCTACAGTTCATGGCTTCGATAAGCTGACGTTTACTTAAATAAAATTAATTTCGTACATGTCTAAATTACTTCGAATTTAAAAAATAGTACTTTATTTTTCATTTTTATCTTTACAAATCGATAGTGTTTCATGTACCGAATCGATCCTCCGTGGGATTAAAATGACGAAAATTTAACGGTGTATAACAGCTCCATCCTTTTCTCACTTGCACGTGATAAAACTTTCCAATTTTAAAATTTAAGAACTGTCTTATTCTAAATAAATTTACTAAATTTTACTCCACTGTTTCATAAATTTACAGAACTCACATGTAAATCATCAAATAAACAACCAACTTGCTTCGTAGCTCAATACAGACTGACTGCCGTTGCTTGTAGGAACTTAAAAGTGCGCTCCCCATTCAAACGGATAAATAAAGACATTTCGTCACAACGACTGGAAGTCAGAATTAAGCTACCAAAATGTAACAACAACTTAAAAATACAAACATTTGAAAAATTCACATTAAAATCAATATTTTTTATGGAATATGGAACTATCATTATTTTAATACATCTTCCGTAATAATATTATAAGTTATAGTAGAATTTACAACTCATATTTATAGACTTAGGTCCCAGAGCTGTCTGACTTAACTTATTTTCACATGAATGAAACCTTAGGTTCTCCTTAGCGTCTCATGTGCTTTAAATAAAGTGTACTGTAAGATGAGAAAGGGAACTAAAAAAAACTCTTATTTTTAGTTCCCTTTCTCATCTTACAGTAAGCTTAAGGGGATTACATCGCCCAAATCCAAAAAAACACCTAGGTTGATTGAAGTTATATATATTGAATAAATTGTATTGATTACGTTTCTCAAAAAAATACCCTAACTCTAGAAAAGAAATCTGGTAAATAGGCCTTTTTTGAACATTAATTCCATATTTTCTCGAAAACGGCTCTATATTTATACATTGAATTTATAACAAAATATATGTTACGATAAATTGAATAACTTGTATTGATTTTTTTTCTAATTTCATTGAATATCGATAAGTAATCAAGAAAAAAATCGAATCAGTACTAACACCCCGCGCGCAGCACCCCATGCAATGCCTGTGTAGAGGTCAATTCTTCTCTACTAATGTAGAGGTAAATTCTTCAACGTTATTGAGCATTGTATTACCCTTAACTTAACAGTTTATGACTGAATTTTATATATGTATGTTTTGTAGAATATTATTATAAAGTAGTATCATAAGTGTCAGACACTTTCCATGGATCAAAACTTCTGTCAGACGCTTTGCAGCTCCACAAAAAAATAAATGAACTTTACTTATTTTAGATGTCTGATTTTTAAATATATTAATTACTAACATAGATCTAAGAATATTGTTACTAACACTAATATGGATCTGAGTCTAAAATAAATGGATATTATTATTAATAAGGTAACTATTACAAAGTTATATTTCAGTAGTCAGACAAATTATAGTGACCAAACATTCCCTAAACACAAAAATTATTCAGCCGATAGTTTGAGCGCGAGAGCACGTATGGGTTTCAGAGCGAGTAAGACAATTTCATGTATTGACTGGATGTTCGGTCACTACGATTTGTCTGGCCAGGGCCCCCAAGGGGCCTCCACAGGCACATGAGACGCTACTGAGAATCTAAGGTTTCATCAATGTGAAAATAATGTATGTCAGACAGCTCTGGGATCTAATGAAATAACATAAAATACCTATCTAGAAAATCATGCATTATTCATTTTTAATAAAACATGATCTTTCAACAAGCTAACACACGCTTGACATTTTATCATGTCACAATAATGCCCCAGGTTTATTCTAAAAATTTAACCAGAGCCTGTGCCAAAGCTGCCTTTAGTAAAAAAAAAACAATGTCAAATAAATTTGATCAATCAACAGACACAAAGGACAACGCCGGTGCTTATCATTAAATGATTTTCCTTTGAACACCTTCGCAGATAACAATGTACGTACTCGTAGCACAAATAAAAAATAATGAAGTCGTCATTCAACGCAAATTAAAAAGCGAACCGTTATTGACGTCTACTTGTAAACAAATCAAGTGTGTAAATAAATTTATTAAAACAGCTTCTGTAAATGTTAAAAGGGAATTCGCTTGAAAAGCTAATTCGATGGAATAGATATATCGAATTTCGCTGAACTGGTGCACTCAAGTGAGTGACAGTAATTGCTCGCTGCATCCCGGCGCCATTACGTTGCTTCGACAGATTTTTAATGGCACGAACACTGGAACAAGATTTATGAGATATTAACGAAGGCACTTTTTGTTTTCTGTTTTTTTTTTTGGTGGTAAAACTTTTTTAACGTTTTTACCTGGTCGTTTAGAATTAGAATTGCTGTGTTTAATATTAAAAATAAGTTTATGTTCTGTTTCATCACCTCTACATTTTAATACAATATTTGCACTATTTGTTAATAGGTATATTGAATTGTCTATTTAGGGACAAGTACGCCACTTTGAAGGTCTATTATTATTATTATGAGCCCGTTGTGTCCCACTGCATGGCGAAGGCCTCGCTTCCGTTATTAGGGTCTATGCTTACTATAAATACTTGTCATGTTTTTATCCGTTTTAATTTGAAACAAATAACTTTTTGTGCGTTAGTTGGTTTTTAGGGTTCTGTACAGCAAAAAGAAAAAAACGGATCCCTTATAGGATCACTTTGTTGTCCGTCTGTCTATCTGTCTGTCAAGATCCTTTATCTCGTCAACGCGTGGAGGTATCGATTTGAAATTTAAACCATATACTCAATTCTGTAGTCCTTTGATACTGTGAAAAAATCAAACTTCCAAGTTAAAATGTACCTATATTTTGACCTCTCAAAGAAATCAAAATTCATAGGGTACTTCCCGTTGACGTAGAACCTTGAAATTTAGCATGAAGCAAGATCTTATAGCACAATAAAAATCTGAAAGGTTTTTTTTATGGTAGATTTTTAGTTTTGTCATAAAAACCACTTAATTGCGATTCAATCATACAATCTTCGAAACTCGATTCAGGAATCAAACGGTTTTCATAGGTAAGTTTGCACAGAATCCTCAGTGTACAAGTCCGATTCTCACTTGCCCGGTTTTTTTTACGAAAAAATCATTAGCATAACGTGACCTCCTGGGGGCGATTGGTGGTGGTTACCTCTCGTGCCAGGCCATAATCCTATTGGAGTGGGCAGCGGTCGCATCCTTCTACGAATAAGTAATGCTAACGAAGAAGGCTGTCGCACGCGTTAAGAAAAGAATATTACGCCCCAACCACCGGGACCCCGACCTCAAGTTTCAGCCTATGTAAGCCTGGGCTTACAGACGACGTGCAGTAGGTAGCTCGCCAACCACAGAGTACTTTTTCTATTAGTGTCTGTACAAATTGCCACAGACTATGTAATCGAGCTGCACCATAGATTTTGTAAAAAATCTATGCGCCTACTGTTCCACGCGCGCAAACCGTAGAGGCCCAGCAGGGTCGAAGTTAACTGGGGCCAAGGATCTGTTTCTGAAAGGAAGTCTCGGCCCTGTTATGAAAGGCACTAAAGGAACGCTGTTGGTTTTTTATCCAGTAAAAGTCCGACACTATCTCTTGCTCCGCCCAAGGGCGAGAGATGTCATTGGATAATTTTCCCCACCAAAAAAAAAAAGACCTAACATATTTTTTTTTTTCGTGAAAATTAGTTAGTATTCCATTTATAAAATTTAAAAGTAACTTAGGCTAGTGATCAATTCTTACTCCAATAGCGCACGCTTCTTTAACTGAATCCCGACATTCTCATTTAAACTTAAACGTTAGTTTAAATCCACTCAGCTCTTCGACATCTGCAGTTCAAGGGTTACGAAAGACACTATCTGTATCCTAAATCCTCCATTAGATCTTACATTAATTTGAAACAATTTTGGCGACGAAACAAATTGACGGTCATTTGTCAGAACTAACCACGATTATTTGGCTGTCAAGACGAATAGAAATGAGTTATGACGATCGAAATTATGTTATGCTCGATGAAAACTATTGGGAATGGAACATTTGTCACACGAAACGAATATTACATTTGTTTTTTTAGAACGCCCTTATATTCGATTCTAGAGCTGACACTTTTGAGTTTCAATACAAAATGATGTTCGAGATGAATTTTCAACTTCTTGTCTGACTAGATTTCGTTTAGACTGCACCACACACGCCGCCGCATCGTTATAATTGTAGCGACATCTATGGCATGACATAAGAACTACAAAATCCTGCATCATTCAATTAGTGCTCGGCCACACTTGCAGTGCGGGTGCGGGGCGGGCGCGGCGCGGCTATCACTAACACAAAAACTTCTTTTGAGTGTCCATAGTGGGCACGCAAGCGCGGGAAGCGGCGCGGACTGCACAACGCGGGACACGCGCGGGCAACTCACTGCATAGTGAGTTCATACAAGTGGCCACTTCTTCTTCTTCATACGCGGTCGGTGAGGGACAACACTCGCGAAAGTGGGGATTTCAGTCTATTTTAACTCTATTTACAGTTAGTCAGACAACATTGATAGTGGATAAAAAATTAACTTGATTTATTTTGAAACCAGCAACCGCAACCGCGCCGCTCTTCGCACGGCGCTGCTAGTGTGGCCAAGCTAAACGCGCGCGTTCCCGCACCCGCACTGCTGCCCGTACCGCGCTGCCGGTGTGAGCACAGTTCTCCGCGCGATTAGAACATATGTAAAATAGCCTGAAATCATCTATTGGGCAGTTGTCCAGATCAGACTAAAATATGCGTTTATGCGATGCGAATCCTCCCTTTTCAATTTAGGTTTGCGAAACTTTACACCCTTTTTCTCATACCTTTAAATTGGTGACCCTCAACTATGAACGTCAGCGCAGCCTTCGTACAGCTATATAATGACGTCATTATTAGTTCCTCAAGCTATCGATCAGCAAGCCACACAGCCAACCCACGGCTTTTAAGTGTATAAGAAGTAGACCACCATAATGTTTATTTGGTCATCAGGAAACCCGGGAATCTTTAAGTCAAGAGTGAATAGGTTTCTTCTAGGTAAGCGCGATCCATCGTCGACCGTATCGTCGCTTTCTATCAGGTTTGATAGCGGTCAAGCGCAAACCTATCAATAATAAAAAAAAAAGACACTGTCACTGACACTTCGGTTAAGCACACTACACCTTCGGCCAGACACATGAAGAGCCTTGAAAAACCTCTCCTGGTCGACACCAGCAGACAAACCTAGCATGGTTCCGCTCCAACCCACTTAAGCCAGCACTACTCCGACTCACTGGAGCCTGCAGCATCATACCGACTCACTGGAACATCATCACCCCGACTCACTAGGGAGTATTTCTCAAAATAAATGTACGTAACGAAATGGTAGTAACGAAATATTGTTACGAAATAGTCCTTAGATGTAACTAAATAGTAACCATAAGGCTGGTTACACATTGGCGAAATATTGTGAATGCTCTTCATTTATTCAATACGAAATATTTGTAAGTATGTACCCAAATACTTAAGGGGTTAGAAATAAAATAAGGGAGTAATCATTCATACTATTTTAATCAAATTATTTTTTTTTCCCAATCTTTTAAAAATGAAAACCTGACGTTATTTTAAACATAAAAAAACTTAATTAGAATCACTATCCATTAGCGCTTTATAAATTTCTTCCTTATCTTTGTAATAATTGAATTCTTTCCGAAACACATTTGGTTTGACAATCCGTTTTTTAATCTTTGGATCACATCGCTTTGGCGCGTGAAGATAATTATTAAGCGATAGAGGTTTAAGTCCTTTATAAACCACTTTCTTTTTTGTGTGTATATTTTCCAGTATTTCGTCGTTAAGAATAGTCAGTCCACATGTTTCGCCTTTGACTTTGTGAGTGCCTTCAATTGGTACATTTTCATTATTTTCATATTCAGTGTTATTTTTTGTTGCATTATTATTTTGTATTATAACATCTACATTGTCCAAATCATTGAAATTAAACTCCGGTTCATTAAATGACATTGCATCACTCATATATTTTTCATCCGTAGTTACAGCTTCGTCACTTATTAAATCCTCGAGAATTATTGGCTTTGTATTGATATCAGTTGTTGATCCTTCTTCCTCATGACTTTTTATTTCTTTACTTGGTTTGTCTGTTTCACCTTTTTGTTTTAATACATTCATTATATCAATTGGATATTTGTCTTCTTCCATATCTTTTTGTTGCTTTGCTGTTTTCTTCCCTGTTCCTTTTCCTTTATTCTTAAAGTTTTCTTTGCCTTGTTGTGTTTCGTCTGCCTTGAGGCATTTTACTTCAGTATCATAGAAAGCATGGTTTGCAGACATAAATCTTGACGAAGATAACAATGTTACTTGTTCTGGGGGTTGCCGTTTAACATTTTCCTCCTTTGATGTGTCCTGAAAATTAAAAACATGACATCAAAGTGTATTTAAAAATATTTTTTTTTATGATTGATTTTGAAAGGTATTTATTAGTTTTTTATTTGTGTTTGACCCTAAAATACGTCAAAAATCATAAATAAATCTCTTTTATATTTGCTCTCAAATGGACATTCACCTCTAAGTCTTGATCACTCTCTCTGTCATCTATCCTGGGTAAATCATTGTCCTCACTCCAAAAATCCGCATCTATCAGATCTGAATCACTATGATAACTTATACTGACATCACTCTCCGTCGTAGTAGAACTATTTATTCTTTTGAATCTTTTCGCTGCTGGTTTTTGTTTTTTCAAGGCTTGCGGTTTGTTACTGCATGATGCTTTTGGTTCTGATAGGGTGTTGGATAGAAGTTCATGTTCTTTAGTGTAGTAGCAATCACAGCAGATGTTTTTCTGGCAATCAAAGCAGCTCAGCAATTTATATTTAATTGTCGTGTTGCCATCCGTTACAATCTGATGCAGCTTCATTGTTCCTTTTATAGGAATAATATTTTCAGGGATATTTTTGGTCATCTTCTGAATGTCGTTTTCATTAACATAAAACATTTTTACTTTACTGTTAACCATTAAATAGTCATATGCTTCTTTTGCGTTGGTTATGTCATTGCCATGTGAAATATGATTGTCAAGTTGGCGCTTTAATGCCCCACCAACCCCGTCAGCTGGCCCTTTGCCGTGAGAGGCTTCAAAAAAATTCCAAGTTGCATATTCAAATCCGTATTCTTTTATATTATGTTGGAACAAGAAAAAAATATGTTTTTGGCGGTACTGAGTTGTAGGGCTATCAGAAAATATATGAATCTTTTTAATGGTAAAGTGTTGGCACAGTTTCATTATTGGATCCAAATGGGCCCAGATTGCTCCAGGACCATGTTCATTATTTGGGGATATGGAGCATATCGATTGGGGTTTCACATTTTTTCTGTAAAGGACGCAAGTGTGCAATGTGACTTGATTTCTAGACCCTCCGAAGTGTATCGCCTGAATTTCTTCAGACTGCTTGCACGAAAAGTTTTCTGAAAAATCGCAAATCAATGCAGCTTCGTCTTCATCAAGGTTTTCAATACACTTTTTCCACGCCAAGTACTGATGTTGAACATTGTAGTAGTGAGTTTTAAATTTTTGAACATCATTTTGAAATTCTTTTATCAATGCATTCACTGTCCCTTTCACTACCTGTTTTGAATACTTTTTCGTCTGTTTTTCTACGCATTTCTTTTTGTCAATTTTAATATAAGTGTGTGTGCCTATTTTCCATTGAAGCCACTCCACAGGGCTGTCTTCATTTATTGTCAAATCAACAGCTAGTTTCTTATTTTTGCATTCAGAACACTCAGAGTACATGCATTTAAAACATTTACTGCAAGTGACATTTTTCATAAGTTCGTCAATGTCAGATGTCTGAAGCAAACCTAGCTTCTTCAACGATATTGCCTTGAAAGATAAATTACTATGCTTTATGCAAGCACAAGTATTCCTATCTTGAAGTCTTGGTTTCACAACGGAGAACGGTCGAAAACGATAAAAAGTTTGCAAAGACGCTTTACCACCCTCTAACCTGTATTTTCTATAGAGCTTGTATATTGGTTCCATTAAATATCTCTTTTGCACTTTTTCTTTGTTTCTCGTTATGCACTCGTTTTTTCCCGCACTAGGTCTACTTACATCTTCTCTTTCAAAGAAATCTTGTATATCTTTCATGAATTTCTTTTTCATTTCGTTTATTGATTTCGTCTTTCTTATTCTTCCTTTCAGACCAAGAACATTAGAAATAGCTGTTTTTAATTTGTATTTATTTGCAATATCGTTGGTAGCAACTTTTTTTAGTACTTTCTTCTCTTTGGTATCTGCTTTATTAAACTCTGTTTTTAAAGAATCTGTAATTGTGTTAAGCAAAATTAACTTCTTTTTTACCTTTTCTTTTTCCGTCACGGACACATTTGGTAAAGTTTCTTCTAAAAAACTATTCGATTTTGTTAACTGTGTGTCATCACACTGACGAGTTTCAATGGAAATAGCATCATTATCAGGCCTAATTTGTTGGGGTAGTCGTTTTTTCAGAATTTCCACTCGCTTTTTCATCCGATTGCAGGCCTGTCTTAAATTTTTATTTCGTCGTTTTAATTGAGTATTTTCTTCAGTAAGCTTTTGTAGTCTCTCCTTTAGGATATTTGTATTATTTTTAGCATTTTTTCTTACTTCCAATGTGTTGTTTTGTTTTGTCGTAGAGTAGGCCTTTTTTTTTCTTTCAGCTCTTATAGCATTGGCTTGTCTCCACTTTGCTCGTAGCTCTTGTTTTTCTTCTTCTGTAAGAATTTCTTTTTTCTTTTTGATATTTTCTTTAACTTTTTCCAAATGTTTGACACGGATTTCCTCATATTTATTTGGTTTATCCTTTTTGAGTCGTTCTCTGTAAGCTTTTTGCCTTTCGGCATTGGTTTTTGGCGGCATTCCTTAAAAAACAAAAGAAGTAATGCAGTTGTATATAAGCAGTTGTAAGTAATAACCAATTTGATAAGTCAAACCAACAAGTATAGTGGGCATCTCTACAGAAGTGTCATTAGCAAGAGTTAAGTATTTGTAACAATCGGTATAATTCTATTCTCAAGCGAATTGAAACAAAGCCGCGAGGTTTTTTAACCGACGAAAAGGAGGAAGTTCTCAATAGAACTTCATGTAAGTAATATCAGGGGTAAAAAGTTGTTAAATCACATAAAAACGTAATTTAAATTATTTCATTATTTTTTGCTGGTGGCACTTCTATATAGCAGATAATATCCAATCCTTTAGTTATTGACGCTCTATATATTTTTTTTTCATAAATTAAGTAGTGAATATTACTATGCTTAGTCAGGTTATAACAGTATACACTCAGCTTTATGTTGTACTTTTTCGTTACGTAACGAAATTCGTAAAAAACGTTACGAAATATTAGACAAATTGAGGTCAGAAAAAATATATTTATTGATAAAAGCTGTTACAGCAAATATAAAAGCTTATTAAATATTCGTACAACACGTATTACAAAAAATGGGTAAATGAAGACTTACCGTTCTATGAAAAATCGCTGATTTTACTTCCTGTCTCGAAAAAGTAACCCCACAAAACACACACGTTCTCACTGATTTTCACGATAGATGTAATGGCGGAGACGTCAAACCAATAGCCAATCAGAGTGAAGCTAGTGTTGTCCGTGTAAAAAAATTACGGAATCGTTCAGAAATCATGGGAAAGTAGAAATAAATCGTAACTAAAGAGTAATAACTAAATAGTAAATGAGAGCGACTCATTTTGTTTTTTTGCTTTAAATTGCCAATTCACTATGACACCCCATAGAAAATCAATTTGATACAGAAACTGCGATTACTGTAGAACGATGATACAAAGAAATTTACAATAATTTAGTTACGTATCGCATTTTATGAAACAAAAACACATGAAAAAGGTAGAGTGGCAAACAGGTTTTTGTATGAAAGGTAAAAAAAGCTATTTTTAAAATATCGAAATATTTGATAATAAGTATGATTATAGCTATAATTCTTCGTTATCTTAAAGATTAATATTCATCCTACAAAATTGAGTGTGTGTTTTTTTTGTGTGATGATTTATAAATATAAAACTTTTGAACTGTTTCAAAGCACACTTTTTTTTTCAAAGATGTACATGTATTTTGAGAAATACTCTAGGGCATCATCCCGACTCACTGGGATTTCATTAGCAAACCTCTAAATATATTTTTTTCTGCAATGATTTCTTCTTACAGCCATTATTTAAAATAATACATAACAAGGTAGCACAAATAGTGTTCCACTTTTACAAAAGTTACAGTAGTTTCAGATTAAAGTTTTTGCAGCGTTGATTCAGAGCTTCTTTGTAGTCGAGTCTAATAAATAACTCAGCAAAGAAATCTAAGAGTTTAGATGTCAGTTTAAGCTGTGAGCCTTGCGAGTATTGTAGTTGAGCGCAAAAGACACACTATGCAGGTAAATAACAGAAGTAGAGATGAGAATACTAAATCTGTCCTATGTGTACGTAATTTATTTTTTAATTATGGATAGGCTCGCGTTTGATCACTATCTCACCTCATGGTAAGCGATGATGTGACCGACGATGGAGTACGCTTGCCTAAAAGTAACCTATTCACTCTTGATTTTAAGACCCCTAGGTTGTAGTTGTATTAACACTGTAAAAAGAAATAACACTGCATGTCTTGTAATAGTGTTATGTAGCTACATCATAATAACATAGGTACGTGTACGTCATGGTTGGGGGCTGGACTATAATAACTCGTGTGTTGAGATAATAGAGGTGTTTGAAAAGAGGTGATGACATAGAATTTTGTCCGTAGCATGGTCTAAACGACGGTGATGGTCTATTGGGTCAATCTTGGCAATTTTGTCCATCATAATTAAGTAAAGTTACAGCACAATTCTGAGCTTCAGATTTGAGTCGTATTATCAAAAATCATTATTTTTTGGTACTTATTAAAGGTCGACATAGCACGCCTTTTACATCGTCTTTAAGATGACCAATAGTTTGATGTTTGATTAAAAAAAAATTACATACAGCCGAACATAGAACCTCCTCCTTTTCAAAGTCGATTAGTGAAAATTAACTAATTAATTTTCCGTCACTGTTTAGGCAGAGGAGAAAATTGTTAACTTTATTCACATTTGTCTTCTTGTTAATTAATTATTAGTAATTCGAAAATCTCCAAGATCTATTATAATTCAAAGTTGAAATTAACCTACCGCCATCTACCGGCCCTCGGAAACTAAACAAAAGAAGTCTCGAGCCAAATCTTTAAGCTTCAGTTATATCTGTATCAGCTGCTTACGATCTGCTGCAAGAGCTGATGTTTAGAAAACAAAAACATAAGTAAGAAAAAAATTAAAAATTATTTGCGCATTTTTTCTTATGTGCCTTCATTTACTAGGTCATAAGTCCAAACTGAGGATTATTGTCTCGCCCAATACTGTAAAGAAAGAAAAATTTTATTTGCAGGACATGACGAAATATTAGGATTAGGTTAATAAACGTTCTATAGAGAAAATATGCACCAGGACGAGTCCACGGCACTGGTTTGAAGCGTGTGCTAGTAACGATGTCGACACAAAGACGTTGGAACGGTATTGTGTGCTAATAGCATAATCAACCTTATAATGTTATCATTGCTGGGACTTTAGCCTCCCCTCAAGAAGTGCGAATGGGCTGTAATCCACCACGCGGGCCCAGTGCGGATTGGTGGATGTCACATGTCTTCGATTTTTTGGTTCTAAGGCATGCCAGTTTCCTCACAATGTTTTCCTTCACCGTTGTGTTTTTTGTGTAAAATTATGTTTTTTTTTTGGATGAAGTCTTAATGAAAAAAAAAAGAATAAATAAAGAGAAAATAATAATTTTATTCTATTCTCCTTCAGCTTTTGGCGTCCCCATTAAGCCACAAGGTCTATAGATATTGGAAATCCCATTCCAGCATAAGGAACAAATCTATGACTATACTAAAATATGTTTTGAAAAAGAGAGATTTGGCTTTACCGGTTGATGGTAAAAAAACTCATACGCTATAAAAAATAAACATAACCTGCTGGTTAAATGAAAAATCGAAACGAAATAAAGATCTTCATAGAGATGTTACAAGTGTTACAATAATAACTATGAGTTGACTTTTTTATGTCAAAGTCAAATCTTTATTGTTGAACACAATTTATTAAATAGAAAGAAAGAAAAAACGTTTATTCTGCTTAAAATAGACGCACGAATTATTTACAAAAAACAATTTCCCCGCCAGGCCATGTGTGGAACAGGCATAACAATATTGCACCTTGTGACCATAGACAACCTAGTCGTTTACCCTATATAAAAAAATGTACTCTGTGCTAGTCGTCTAGGTTGTCTATTACATCCGCGACGCCGGCTGACGCCAGCCTCAGCAGAGACAAACATAACCAAATAACAAAAATACAGAAAAAGAGACATAATTTACAATCTTTAAATACAAGTTGTGCGTCGCATTCAAGCAAGAATGGGCCATTGCTCAGCGTATATCCTGGAGCTGGGCAAATCCAGCTATCAACGATGCTGATTTTCAGTAAATCAAAACCTGTCTGGATGTCACGTGAATGAATGCGCAATTAATTTTTTTGCTACCAATTTAGGAATGCAAAATCGTAGTGCAAATTCAGAAACATTTTGATAGTTGGTTATAATGCGTAAGATGTCAGATGGCACAGATTAATATTTTTAAATGATACAATATCAGAACGAAACAAAAACATCATTTAAAAAAATATCAGACGCATAAAAATCACATTATTGTTTAAATAAATTCCTTTCGTGACAGTGAAGGCACTGTCACGAAATATGTTTTTTTTTTGTGGTAGTGTTTCATTTTATACATTTATGATTAACCTATATTAAACAAAAAATAACGTAAAATGTCAAAGATATAAATCGTAGCATATTCTTTACTTATTATACGGCGCACGTAATAGAAGTCAGCTAGAGAAAACAGCGAACGCAAGCGATGTAGGACAAAGAATTGGTTTCAACTGCGCTTGACTGTTCACACGAGTGGATAATCCAACAGCAACAACCACATTTTAATCGAAAGTCACTTGCTACGAACTCAAGCCTCTATGTCTATAGTTTTATTAAAATTTAGTTTCTTTCCGTAACCAATGATTCGCAGCTTCAAAAAATAGGTAGTCCTTAAAATATAAAAATTGCTTTAGTAAAATTTTTGGTTTATAAAACTTTTTTTATTTGCTGATCAAAGGATCTTTATTTTTTGTTTTTTTTTTTTTTTGTCGCTTTTCTAATAATCTCTTTATATTGATATGTTTTTTTTTTAACACACGAGCCTCATTAAGTTGTAATCAAAGTACACTATATTTTAATTTGCACAATTTTGGGCCTTTGCCCAACGGTGGGAAAGTATAGGCTAACTAAAAAAAAAAACAATTTTGGGCATGGTTTCAATATTAAAAGATTTCATAAAACTTAAAGAACATGTACTTGTGAATGAATTGCAGCGTTATAAAGGTTAGTCTCTATTGACTATCTACTCATTGGTCTCGAGCACTGTCACCATGTCGATACAGCTTATGTATTCAAACAAAACCAGCTCTGCTCGAAATTGGAGGATCATATTTTATTTAAATTTTTATTGGAACAATTTTTTCGATATTTGTTTTTTTATTATTTGCCAAGATTCTGTACTTCTATACTTACGAGTATAATACAAAGATATGTATTTTTTTTTAGATTAAACTTTAAAAAAAAGGTTGGTTCTATTTTTAAATATCTTACACCAGTAAAATGCTACTTTAAATTTTTACTACTTTCACCTGTGGCAGATGCTAGTTATTTAAAAATAGCAATTGAAATTTTATAAATGCAAACTATTTTTTTTTGCAATTTGATCAAAAACTAGTCTGACAGCGACTTCATCCGCTAGTAAGACGAAAATTATCTTGCAGAAATAAAATGAAAATAAATCTTTTTTATTTAGTAAAAATAAAGTTTACGCATAAACCAACAAACATACAAACATAAGACAGACTAGTAAATAAAATACGAAAATTCTCATTTATAAAATTAGTATATATTTTCGGAGCATATTTTTTTCATCCAACTGCTTGACAAAACGATAAGGAGAACGAAAACACTAAAAGGAGAACGAAAAAAAGAAATAAAATTTACTTAAATATGTAGTACTTTTTTATGGTAGGTAAAGTCATCCAATGACAAATCCCGCTCTTGGGCGGATCGGGAAGTAGTGTCAGACTCTTATTGATTAAAAAGCCTACCCCGTTCCTTCGTTGCCTATCGTGCCGGGGCCGGGTATTCCTTTCGGAAGCTGATCCACGACCCCAGCAGGCTTCGACCCTGCCTGCCTGCAGCTAGCAGGTTGGACCTCTATACTTACATAGTACTTCAATCTACATAGTAGTGCCTACTTAGAACTAAAGTTAGAACAATCTTTACTTAACTTCTAACTAATTAAGTTTACACCTCATTTGGAAACCAACCTCTTGATCGTGTGGATGCACATTGCAAATATTCCTGCAACCAGACCTGAGTGGTTTACTCTGCAATTCTAATGTGGCTTAAAGAATACTGCTTTATTTACATGCCTGTTTTATCTTACTGAATGGGCAAAATTCCAAACTTTCGCGGTTTTAGAAGACAGACTTAATGAACAAGGTTTTTTACGATGTAGACTTCTTTGCAATTTTTGTTTTCATTTAATAATATGCGGTTGTGAGTATACATGTGGATGGAGTGGAAGAGGAGGAGATATATAAAACGGGACAAGTGCAGGAAGATGATGATTTTTCGCTCAGTCTCAGCCATGGTCCGTAGTGAGGAGGGATGGCAGGCGGTCGCCTCCTTCTGCGAAGCAGTAATGCTAGCAAAGGAGGAGGCCGACCGCATCAGGCAGAGGCAACGGGGCGCTCGCCCCAGCCGCCGCCGGGATTCCGATCCCGATTTCCGGCCACCGTAGGCGCGGGCTTGCGGACGGCGTGCAATGGGTAGCACGCTGTCCGATCGTCCGGTAACCGCCCGGACCGAGCCCAAGTCGTCGACGGCGCGTTCTGTTCCCGCGCGCCTCAAGGAGCTGTCAGCACACCGAAGAGGCCCAGCCTGCCAACTGCAGGCAGGCAGGGTCGAAGCCTACTGGGGTCATGGGTTAGTTCCGAAAGGATTGCTCGGCCCCGGCACGATAGGCTACGAAGGAACGGGGTAGGTTTTTAGTCAGTAAGAGTCTGACACTACTTCCCGCTCCGCCCAAGGGCGGGATTTGTCATTGGATGATTTTACCTACCATAAAAAAAAAAAAAAAAAAAAACCTCCTGGTAGTCCCATGTAAGGATCATAACATGGGACTATCACAGCATTTCAGGCGTACGCTTACACATAAATTTGTCTTGTGTATCTCGCATTCAGCTTACCACACATCTCAAATTCACGCGGCTTTCAGCAGATCATCGGTGCACTACACTTTTGAGCAGCAGACCAGCGTGCGGTTGGCACCCATCCATAAAAAGACAACTGCAAGCTTAATTTACCTGTGGGCTTGCGGACGACGAACAATGGGTAGCTCGTCGTTTGGTTATCCGGTAACCATCCTGACCGGGCCCGATTTGTCGATGACGCGTATTGTTCCTCACGCACCTAAAGAGCCCGAGACCTAGCGGGGCCGAAATTTACTGGGTTGGCTTCCAAAATGGAAACCCAAGGTCTTGAAACGCAAAGCAAAGAAAGAACATAAGAGTGGGTTTTAGTTAAAATTTTGACATTTACTAACTAAAACCCTCCACCACCTCACTATTATAGTGTGAGAAATGATTGAATGATATCCCACCAAAAAAAAAAACATAATTTAACCTCATAGATTAATTGATTCACAAGTGTTCCCCCAAAATGTACAGCTGAAAGCATAAATATACGGCACAAAAGTTCGTAAAACCGATAAATTACGTTTAATTGTGCGCCATTTTATGTGTCTTGTTTTAAGCGGTGTTCAATTCGTTCTGATTTATGGAATCGCAGTATACGAGTAGAAGAAAAGTGATATTGGTTAATAAATTGTCTTATGAATGTCCTTTGTTTGGTCTTTAAAGCCTATTTAAGCTCTAAAACTCTTAGTGAATTTTATATGCCTAAATTAAACCAGTGACTTTTGTAAAACGAACGTAGTTGCGGAAAGTCTGTACCATTTAAAGAAGCAGCAGATTTTAATACTATACTATGATTTTTTATTAGACGAAGTAAAGTGACAGCTATAACAATGTTTGTTTGACAGTTGGGCATTGTTATTTGACAGTTGGGCATTGTCCACTGCTGTCACTTTACTTCGTCTAATAAAAAATCATAGTATACATACTTATTTCCTTTACTTTGCTTTTTAACCCCCCACGGAAAAGAAGGGTGTTATAAGTTTGACCTGTCTGTCTGCCTGTGTGTCTGTCCGTGGCATCGTAGCGCCCAAATGACTGGACCGACTTTGATGCGGTTCTTTTTGTTTGAAAACTGGCTTTATCGATATGGTTCTTAGCTACAATTTATGAAGATCTGTCCAGGTGTTTAAGGTCACCAGCACGTTTTTTAACTGCGGTAGGGTTTTAAAACACTTAATGGGTATTTACTTTGTTTGAAACATATGTGTGACCTAATATTTGAAATACTCGTATACAGTCTGGTACCATTGAGCTGGTCTGATGATGGAGCTCGAAGGTAAAACCCTGTATTGCTTATTAACTTATTAAACCCATCAAGTTTGGGCTTATTAGATTCGTTTTGACCAGTTCTATACATTTCTTATGATGACAAGGACCTGATGCTAGTACTGGGTGCTTGCTGATGGAACTTTGGAATGCCTACTAGTAAACCCATTGAGTTTGGGCTCATTAGATTCGTCTTGACTAGTTCTATACATTTAATATTGATGACAAGGACAGTCGGGGGTTTTTTTTTAATTTTAAATTTTATATTATATCCGTTATTATATAATCCAATATACTTATAATTGTATTTTTAAATATTTCATAAAAAAAGTATTTAAAAATATAGAAGATAATAGCCCACCGGTATCGGGAACAGGGTCCAAGCTACCGGCGGTCAGGGCTCCTGAGAAAGAAACCTCCTGACTATACAAGCCGTGTCCAGAAGTACTGCTTGTTATTATTATTGATATGCTCACGTTTGACCACTATTTCACTTGATAGTGAGTACCTAATGATGTAGCCGATGGTGAAGCACACTTGCTTAAGTAACCTTGTAGGTTGTAGCAATCAGGAAACACAAACTTTCGCAGGAGATTCCTTCATAACTGTACGCACAATTAATGTATTTCCAAGACACTTTCTCGTGGAATCGTAAAAAACACTCAGGTGATTCATTTTAAACTGCTAAAATAATAAATAGATAATTGTCTCTAATACTACTATGGCAACTGTCTTCAAAATCTTGTTTTGAAATTAATTTATTTGCCTGTCAGCTATTTACTTACTTACCTTTGGGGGTGGTGGCACAGAGAGTAAAGTCCCACATACCTCCATTGAAAAGGGAGGATCCTCCATCCAGACAGGTGTTATATTTGGTGGGCTACTGCCCGATAGATGATTTCGGGTTTGTTCTATATGTTCCAATCGCGCCGCGAATCTTACTTGCGCGATGCAGGACCTGCTGATGTCGCTACATCACTCCCCTCCGGAGATCGGAGATCGATGGTTCTTGATGCTTCTTGATGCGTCTTGTGATGCGTGCCAGGCCAATGGAGGTTGGTTCCAGTGAGTCGGAACCGGATTCCGCATAGTTCTCGGTGAGTCGGAACTGTCTGCGGTGATGCCCCAGTGAGTCGGGGTGGTGCTATCCCAGTGAGTCGGGATACGATGCTGCAGGCTCCAGTGAGTCGGAGTAGTGCGGCTGGCTCCAGTGAGTCGGAGCGGTGCTGTGCGACGTAGGGCTTGACTGCTGTCGTCGACCAGGAGAAAGCTCTTCATATGACTGGCCGAAGGTGCAAGAGCTTAGCCAAGGTCGCTGATGAGGCTGAGGGTGATGACCAGGTATGACCAAGTAGGCATGCTGGTGGTCAGGATACCCATATAGCCGTGGGTGCTGGCTGTATGGCTCGCTGCTCGAAAGCTTGAGGAAGTGATGATGACGTCACGAAGTAGTAGCTGCACGAAGTCTGCACTGACGTTCTTTGTCGAGGGTCACCAGTTTGGGGGTATGCGGAACAGAGAGTAAAGTCCCACATACCTCCGTTGAAAAGGGAGGATCCTCCGACCAGACAGGTGTTATATCTGGTGGGCTACTGCCCGATAGATGATTTCGGGTTTGTTCTATATGTTCCAATCGCGCCGCGAATCTTACTTGCGCGATGCAGGACCTGCTGATGTCGCTACAAACGAAAAAGGACGGGTGTAAACGAAAAACCATTAATCAGTCCCGCCTTTTTATAGCTACCAACTAAGCATTCTCTTTTGTAGTTCCCCTTATCTTCAATTACGTTATAATATTATGTCATTAGGATTAGTTTTGGTTCCACTTGGGATTCGAGAGGTCAATACCTACAGTAATTAACAGGAAGAAGATTACAATTATATCTTGTCGATCTCACACATATTTTCTATGGTAGTGGATAAAGGTCAGAATGTCCCTTCATTATAGTCGTTAGATACTTTATTTGGAGAACATAATAAGATAGTATCCAAAATCTTAATTCAACCACCTCCATGTATATTATTCCTGCATCAGATTCGTGCGGAAGAAACGTCCGGGTGTGACCATTGTGTGGTCCACCTGGAGGAAACGATGGAACATAAATGGTAGAGATGTGCTCCACCGTGTCCTCCGGGCGGCCACACAGTGGTGATACCCGGGTGTCACTTCCGCACGAATCCGGTGCGGGAAGTTCCCGAATTTACCATGTCCGGTGTGAACCTTCGTCATGCGGAAGGTGAGAACGCCGTGAGTTCTATCCAGTCACTCCTTAAAGACGGGACTTTTTTATGGTAGGTAAAATCATCCAATGACAGCCTACTGGGGTCATGGGTTAACTTCCAAAAGGAATACCCGGCCCCGGCACGATAGGCTACGAAAAAAAACCCGACCTTGGGCGGAGCGGAAGATAGTGTCAGACTCTTACTTACTAAAAACCTACCCCGTTCCTTCTTTGCCTATCATACCTACCGCCATAATTATGGCGTGCCCAGTGGACAGGGTTCAGTTTGCTGTGCTACTCAAGCTATATTTTGAAGCGTCTATAAAGCTACGAGTCCGTGGACAGAAGGCCTAAGGAATCTATATTGAGGTATCATTACGATACAGAACGGTGTGGCAGATGCATGCATGTATATTTTATGACCAATTTGATATTGCCACTCCAAAGGTAATCGCTTTTGCTTGACCACTTTGTACTGAATTGAGATCAGGTGATATTGTCTTGTCTAAAAGCATTGAATATAACAACATTAGTAGAGCCATTGATTAATAGGCATGTTTTTTGATATCCAAATTCAAAATAATTTTTAAACCTAGGCCCACAGGGGTACTTATGAAACATCAAAAGCTAGAGCACGGTTTGAATATTTAATAATAAATTGTATTTATTTTTGCGAATTGAGAACACCCTAAGAAGAAACACCAAGGGCGGGATTTGTCATTGGATGATTTTTCCTACCAAAAAAAAAAAAAAACACCCTAAGAAGAAACACTAAAACAAACTCAGAGATCAATATTTCTTTTCAAAT
The DNA here is from genome assembly GCA_958295575.1 of Leucania comma. Classification (NCBI taxonomy): domain Eukaryota; kingdom Metazoa; phylum Arthropoda; class Insecta; order Lepidoptera; family Noctuidae; genus Leucania; species Leucania comma. Next base: position 6,024,685 of record OY282475.1, read on the forward strand.
ACAATGCAGACCAAACATGTAAGGTCAAATCATATGACAATCAAGTAAGTAATATTTGAGGTTATATTTTAAGGCCTGGTTGTACCTACTAATTTTGAACTTTTTTAAACCTCTGGAAATCCACAAATATAAAATGGAACTCCACGACAAATTATTTTATTAAAATTGACTATATGACCGAGCGCCGCCGTGCCGGGCAAAAATAGAAACATGCTATAAATTAGCTGGCACGAAAATCTGACCCTAATTTACGATTTCAAACGTGTATATCTTCGGGATTACGACACGAAAATATTTAAAAGTTATAAAATAAATAAATTTTGTTATCAAATAGCGCCTCGCAGAAACAAAAATCTTGAATTGTTATAGTTTTTTTTTTATATGTATAAAAATAAATCCACTGTTCCGGGGCCACAAAGTCGATATAGACCGGGGCAGAGCTTATACAAAATACTCAGTGACTACAAGCACTACTATCCTTAAAGAACATGCAACGACACTGAAATTACAATATTTATCAGTTATCATGTAGTTAAGCTTAAAGTTTTAAGGAGCTCAATGATTTGACAATGAACCAAAGTAAGGATGTTAGACCGTATAATATACTGAAATTACAAAACAATAAATAAATATACTTGTAACATAACGACCTTCACAGTAGTCACATTCACAATTATGTTATTTCATAATCATACATACAAGTCTGAGATGGCTCTTTTGAAAAAACAACCACACATTGCATGGTAACATGGTGGAGTTGTGCCCTGCAACTCCACCATGTTACCATGCAATTTGCCGTCTCCCATGCAATTCGCGGTCTCACAGCCGCTGATCACCACCATTTGTGGTGATCAGCGGCTGTGAGACCTCTCATGCCGAGCCCTGGTACAGGTCATGAGTAATGAGGCGGCCGGATGCGTGAGGGAACGAATGACTGTAGTTTGGCGGATGACGAGCAATAGATAGTTCACCTTCCGGACCAAACCCGAGTCAGTGCGTAGTGTTCCATGTACGCCTCAGAGTTGTCAACAAAACGATAGAGGCCCAGTAGGACCGAAGACTTGGTTCTGGAAATGAGATTTTAGTCATTATAAGACTGACACGCCTTCCTACCACGCCCTAGAACAGGAAAAATCATTAGATTATTTCTCTCCATAAAAATAATATTTATGATTTATTTATTTTTTTAAATGAGTAACCGCAGATATTTTTTTCAGTTATTAGTCGTTTCCCATAACGACTAGTAATCGTGAAGATATTCCATGGTTACCCATTTAAAATTTTCCTTTTAAAAATATTTAAATAAATAATAATAATATATTCCACAACTATCACACAACACCGTCTAGTCCCAAGCTAAGCAGAGCTTGTGTTATGGGTATCAGACAGCTGATAAACATACTTATATATTTCTAAATATTATAGATAAATAACACCCAGACACAGAACAAATGATCGTGCTCATCACATAAACATTTGTCGTGGGTGGGAATCGAACCCACGACCTCTGGAATTGCTATTCCGGGCCACTAACCACTAGACCAACAGGCCAGTCATTTATTATGTATGAAAGGAAGTTGTAGGCAAGTAACCAATAAGGTACAAATCTAATTAAATTTATACAATTTACGTAAAATGAAAAACGTTTCCCTTATAATTAATTTTGCTGACATAATACGAATCTACCTAGTTCCTAAGACGCCTAAACATTAGCGGATAGAGCCACAATAATTATCATAATTAGTATCTCATTCAAGTGTACTCAGTCGTATATAATTTTAATTGGATTCGTCTAAATAGATACATGACAGCTAAGTAGGCGCATCGTAGCATTAATATACCTAATTATAATTACCACGATAGATATTCGTGTCATATGAGTTTTGCTGGCGAATAATTAGGTTTTAGAAGTGGCTAGAGATGCGCCATATCATACCTGACGCAGGTCCTCGCAGGACATAATATTCAGTTCAGGAGGTTTTTGTTTCTGATTCAGGCGGAAGAAACGCACATTGTGTGTATCATCTAGAGGACACAGTAGAATATATGGTGGAAGTCTGCCCCGCTTTTTTTTAGGTAGGAAATCATCCAATGACTTCTCCCGCTCTGGGCGGAACGAGAGGGCGTGTCAGACTTGTGCTGACTAAAACCTTTAATACTACTACGACCTAACCTAGCTGAAATATCCTTGAGGCCTGCGTGGAACACTACGCACCGTCCACGACTTGGGCTCGCTCTGAACGATCACCGGACGGCACATACAAAATACTACCCTTATTTATTAAAAATCTAATAACCAATTAAAAAGCATTTATTATTATAAACTAGCTTTTGCCCGTTACTTTATCTACGTGAATGTCGCGGACGTAAGGTCTAAGTATAAAGTAGCCTTCGTCTTTTCCTGCGGTTTTCTTACTGCGTACTGTAACAAAGTCGGTCCGATAAGTTTAACTGTGAAAGCGTAACAGACAGAGTAACTTTACATTACATTTATTATATAGTATATATTAAAACGACTACGCAAACCTACTCTGAATACATGCATTATACAACCACTCGGCGAACAAAAACTTAATCAAAATGCGAACAAAAAAATTCACCCAGTCACCGAAATCGTTTGACAATGCCAACCAAGCTGGCGCTAGACTAAAATCAAACCTCAAATCACACACACCCATTGTCCCCACAGTACAGAGGCGGGCACAAGTGAATTGTAAATTGTTCAGTGCACCCAACTGTATTTTCGCTCGCTAGCTCAAATCGCGCCGATTGAATAAGCAACTGATATCGAGAGATTTGGCATAGCTACGGTTCGAGCGCTTAGTGTAATGTCGCGTTCAGAAATGTTATTTACACTTCTTGTTGGCCTCAAGTGTAGATTACTGTCGGTGGCTTTCGGGTAACGGTTTCCGGGTGATGTGTTTGACGAGTTTTGTTTTCGATTTTGACTTAAATTTTCAGTAGCTAGCTTGTGTTAGAAACTTTATCGTCAGGAGTATCACTTCCTGCGTTGATAAATAAATTTTAGATATTTTGGTTTCATTATCTCAATTTAATAATAATATATCAGAATTATTCGCAATCATTGTTACATTAATGTACTAGCTGTCCTAGCGGACTTCGTACCGCCTAATAGTCAATGAATACTTTTTTTCTCACCTTTTAAACCTCCCCTGGACTATTACAAATATTTCAAGACCGAAATGAACCAAATCGGTCCAGCCTTTCTCGAGTTTTAGCGAGACTAACGAACAGCTATTCGGGCCTGACAGGCCTGTTGGTCTAGTGGTTAGTGGCCCTGACTGCTATGCCGGAGGTCGTGGGTTCGATTCCCACCCAGAACAAATGTTTGTGTGATGAGCATGATCATTTGTTCTGTGTCTGGGTGTTATTTATCTATAATATGTATGTATTTAGAATTATATAAGTATGTTTATCAGCTGTCTGGTGCCCATAACACAAGTTCTGCTTAGCTTGGGACTAGACGGTGTCGTGTAATAGTTGTGGAATATTATATTATATTATTATATTATATATTATTCATTTTTATATATTAGAAGATAAGATAATCGCATGCACTACTTCCGGTTGAACGCCACTTTTCTTTTAATATTGCGAACCTATGCTGTTTCCAGGTGATAAGCGTGTGGTGGGGAGTAGTGTAAGCGCGTGTTGAGTACATTTCTCGTCGAACGGTTGAAGTGTAAAGACCTGTAAAGTGATTTATGAGAACATAATAAAACAGTAAATACGTGCAATTGCTTTACTTTCCTTGATTTTTATTAGGTACTTGGTACTTTTTGTAGAGCTAGGCCATGGTTGAAGTACTTTTTATGTCTCTACTTTAAGACAAAAGTTTGAAAATTTCTCATGCTAAACTAGACTTTGACAAACCTGTCAACCAACTCGGTTTTTTACATTACGAAAACCGGGTATAAGTCTAGAATGATCTTAATTAATTAGATATGGTGGATATAATATAAAAATCAATATTGTATGGAGTCAATAACTTCGAATTTTAGATAATAAAGTATGAAAAGATATAATAAAAAATGATTCCCATACCCGGTTACCTACTATGTTCAGCCTATGAACGGGAACCAGTAACAAACACGCACCCACACAAATCACTCATACACATTCGCCTTTACAATATTAGTACACACAATAATATTTAGATTTTCTATAAATACTACATTCAAATGCCAAAACCATTGTTTATCAAACAATTCGAATAATTTTTCAGTCATTTGTTTGCAAAACAATTGACAATAATAGACCCTGTTTATTTCATGCCCCAAATCTTTTGTAAAAGATGTGCCAATAATTTCCTTTGAATAGCTGCCATCTTTTATTTTCACAAAAGCCGTTAAGTTCAAATTTAGAATGGTGTGATTTTGGAGCTAATTAGATGCACGCAAAAGCATTTGTCCAGAGAAAAGTCAGGAGCAGTCATGGGTTTCGGACTAATGGCTGGGCTTCCACTATCTAAAGTCCAAAGAGGCGTGATCAGGAGGTCTGGACATTATTGGACCTATTGTCCAGTTTGAAATATCGCCGCTCGCGGTGACAGTGTGTTGGGAAAATTCCTGCTTTGTTAAAAGTGATTGATATCGGGTAATTTTGGAACTTTGGGAAATATAATTGCGTAATTGAATTTGACTTTCATTGTGATTTCTACTAATGGAACATCGTCTGGTTTTATGTCATTAGTTCAATTTGTAACTTTTCCATTTAAGTTTTCAAAAAAGCAGAAACAATTTATATTTATTTATTTATCATTTACTTTATAAAAACAAAGGTTTCAGTATATTCTTATAAAAAAGACACACAATCAGGCCCTTGGGTTCTGTTTTAGCGTACCACAACCTGATCTGGTCAACGCACTTAGTCAAGTGAATTATTGAAACAAATTGATCAACTAAGACTGTGGAATAGAGAAGTTGGACTGTATTAAATAGCTGGTGTTGGTGGTTGTTCTGTATGAAACTCGGTTTGAGCTTACCCAATCTTGGAACAAAGTGACAAACGACAAAGCCAAAGAAACGTCTTACCTTTATCGCCTTTTCAGCCTTCCTCGAAGTACTCTGGATGAAGCAGCACTGTTGAAGCTGGTTACTGATCACACAACACGGTTATGCTCACTTTGTCCCTTGATTTATCGATTTATTGAGGAGCGCGCTCAAAAAGAAAGTTACCGCACGGCGGCCCGATTTCAACAACACGAAAAACCGGGAGAGGGCGCTTGTCCTGTCATCTAAGCAGCCCGCTATTGGCTGATTTCTGGCATAGGACGCTCCATGATCTTTGCGCCGTCAGCTGAACCAATCATGGGTTAGAATACAGAACATACCCCCTACCGAAACCATAGTGATGGTTTCCTAAAAATGAGATTACTATACTATCTAGGACATTGATAACTAATCTTAAATTATACTCTAAATTAAATAAAAAACGTTTTATTTGAAATTAATTGGCGTAAGGTAATAGGGCAAGTTTATTTATAGGTCTCTGTAAGACACCCTTTTCTGTGCGCAGTGTCACGCACCTAACTATTGAGTCGGGACCGGGATGTAACTTTTCAATCTTGCCGAGAGGCCAAGTGCAAGAGGGAACATTGTCAGTTTTAATTATTACTAAATCTCCAACTTTAGGATTAGAAGAAGAGATAAACCACTTGGCTTTCTGTTGTAAAGTGTTTAGATATTCATAACTCCAACGTTTCCAGAACAGTTGGGAGCACTTCTGGATATACTGCCACCGTGACAGCCTATTGATATCAATATCTCGCACGTCGTACTCAGGAATGGAGACTAAACTTCGTCCAATTAGAAAGTGTCCGGCGGTTAATACGTTAAATTCGTTGGGGTTGTCACTTGAAGGAAGCGGACACAAAGGGCGCGAATTCATTATGGCTTCTGCCTTACAGAATATCGTAGCAAGTTCCTCAAACGTTAAGGACTTTTCCCCTACACACCGCACTAGATGATATTTGGCTGACTTAATGCCCGCTTCCCAGAGACCACCCATGTGAGGAGCACTGGGGACATTAAATTTCCAATCAACCTGCCGTTTAGCGCAACCACCCGAAATGTCATCTTGATTCTCGCGCCAGAACTTTTGTATCTCCGACAGATGTCGGTTTGCGCCAACAAAATTAGTTCCACAATCAGAATAGAGAACAGCGCACAGACCTCTGCGAGCCACAAATCTATCCAGGCATGCGAGAAAACAATCAGCGGAGAGAGAAGACAACACTTCGAGATGTACTGCTTTAGTGGAAAAGCAGACAAATAGTGCCAAGTACGCTTTTGTCACTTTAGCATTACGACGTAAGCTTTCTTTAATTAAGAATGGACCTCCAAGGTCAACTCCGACGTTAGAAAATACCTTATTAGGTATCAACCGAGTTGTTGGCAACGGGGCCATTTCAGGCTGAAGTAACGATGGTTTACATTTAAAGCACGTTTTACATTTAGATAACACGGATCTAATAACGCTACGAGCCGATAATATCCAAAAGTTTTCATTAACAACACTTTGCAAGGTTCGCGGTCCAACATGTAAATATTTTTCATGTAAATATTTAATCAATAGTTTTGTAAATAAACTATTTTTAGGGAGAAGTCGCGGGTGTCTAGCATTATAAGGAAGTTCGGAATAACCGATGCGACCCCCTACCCTGAGAAACCCATCGCTATCAATGAACGGAGATAATTTTCGTAACGATGGTACGTATTTTTTATCTGTTATCATTTTAATTTCCGTTTCAAAGTAAGTATTCTGAACTAGCTTTATTAATTTATCGCGTGCCTCGTTCAGTTCACGGGTTGATAACACGTGTGATTTAGCATGGGTGGGTATATCACCCTGTTTGCGAGTCAATCTTAAAATCCAAGCAAAAGATCTTTGCAATTTGGAAAATGACGAAAATTGTGCGAAGATTCTATCACAAAATTCCATTTTAGTTTCAATAATATGATCACTAATATTGTGATTCAGCAACAAATTAGTGGAAGTTTTTAATTCCGGTAGTTTATGATTGCTTTCATTCACAAACACCGTCAGAGGCCAATCGACGTAATTTTGATACATCCAATCGGCACCCTGTAGCCAACGTGGGGTGCAGTCTATCAGTTGCGCCGGAGACGCTCCACGCGAACAAATATCTGCTAGGTTATTCTCGCTGCCAACGTGCCGCCAAAAATGAGGGGGTAAGATTTCAATAATTTGAGTAACTCTATGACTGACAAAGGTTTTTAATTTATAAGGTTCCGTTTGAAGCCAGGACAGTACGACTGTCGAGTCTGAAACTGCAGTTATTTGGTTAATTTTAATTCGAGTAACAAATGTATCGCAAACGAATTTTATTAATTTACTTAATACAACCGCTCCCATTAATTCTAACCGAGGGATTGTTACGGGTTTTATTGGTGCTACTTTGGATTTCGCTGTTACTAGACGAACCTTTGCGTTACCCTTTTGGTCACGACTGATGACGTACACGCAGGCTGCGTAACCTCGTAAAGAAGCGTCACAAAATCCGATTAAATCACAAGTCGTTTCGCCCGGTAACAGCATATGGCGTTCGACACGTAACTCGCTTAACCGCGGAAGTTCAAAAATAAAGTGCTGCCACGATTTTTTAATGTTATCTGGCAACTTATCGTCCCAACCAATACCTAGCTTCCACAGATCTTGCATAATCTGCTTAGCTACTAAAATGCATGGCGCGATAAAACCCACGGGATCGTAAATCGACGCCAGCAGTTTTAGTACCGATCGCTTGGTTGTTTCGTTGTCCGATAAATTAACTGAAAATAAAAAATGATCGGATTTTGGAGTCCATTTAAGTCCTAAGACCTTAATAGAACTGTCGTTTTCGTCTTTAACGAACGTTACGGAATTTTCCCTATTTTCAGACGGAACGCGTTGCAGCAACTCCTCATTGTTACTCATCCACTTTTTTAGCGTAAAGTTGGCACTTTCAAAAATACCTATTAGTTGATCTTGGACTAGGCTAGCTTGCTCAAGGGTTTGGCATGAATATAAGATATCATCCATGTATATTCCCTCACGGAGGACCTGAGCAGCGAGGGGAAAACGTTCACCCTCGTCTTTCGCTAACTGGAGCAGCGTGCGAATAGCTAAGAATGGAGAACAACTGAGTCCGTAGGTTACAGTTTTTAATTCATATAATTTAATTGGATCGTTAGGGGATTCCCGATATAAAATGTGTTGATAACAGCGATCTTCTTTTCTTAAGGCAATAGCGCGATACATTTTACAAACATCACTCACTAAACAATATTCGAATAGCCGAAACTTCAAGATTATTGACGCAATGTCCGGATACAGCTTAGGGCCGACCAACAGAATATCATTCAACGAGACGCTTGTGGTGGTTTTCGCAGACGCATCAAATACTACTCGCAACGGAGTTGAGGTACTACTAGGTCTCAAAATACTGTGATGTGGAATAATGTATTTACTAGGCTGATCACCCTGATAAAGTTCCATATGACCGAGCTTTTCATATTCACGCATAAATTCCTTATATTTGTTATTCAACTCAGGTACACGTGCGAGTTTACGCTCCGAGTAGATCAGTCGTCGCTCGGCCGCGGCACGCGATTGTCCCAATGGCGCGGGGTTAGGTGCGAACGGCATTGGAACTACGTATTGGCCGTTCGACTCCCGCGTATGTTCATGAGAAAATATCTCCTCGGCTAGTTGATCCATTGGACTTGTTGACGGGGTACACGGCACCTCTTCAACTTCCCAAAAATCACGTAATGTTTTGTCAATTGACTGTTCGTCGTCATACGAAACTGATAAATTAAGATTTTGCGATTTATATTTATTAAACGGATATAATTTTCCGCTAACTACATCACCAAAAACTGTTTTAATCACACTAGGAATACCATCCCTAATTACGAATGGTTTATCAATAATTATATCTGGGACTATGTCATTTCCCAACAAAATATCTATTCGTGAACGCTTGAAAAACAATGGATCCGCCAACTTATAAGTTTTATATTCGCTAATGACATTTTCAGTAAATGAAACATTAGGCATATCCGCGGACACCTTTGAAATAACTACTAAATTAACTCGAAACGTCGGACCACACGCCTGTCTTGGTTTCAATGTACACGTGACCATTCCTTGAGTTTTTACTACCCCTCCGCCGATCCCATGAATAGTAAAAGGACATTTTTTACGTTTTAATCCTAGTTTTTGAGCACACTCAGTTGTTATAAAAGAACTTTGTGCCCCGGAATCTATAACGGCTCGACAATCGTGAAACTGACCCACACAATCAATTACATGAGTGAGAGTAGTACCTAGAACTACCTCATATTCACACAGGTTATTACTCATGAATGATTGTTGTGTATTTGTGCATGTGACGTCACTTACGAAGCGACCAGCGTTTAGTGCGAGCGAAGGAGACTGCACCGTCACGGACGATGTTCGCGCGCTATCTGATAACGTATTATCTTTATGCAACAAATAATGATGTGGTTCTGCACAGACCCCACAACTCATTGTGCTTTTACAAGCATTCGATTGATGGTCAGATTTAAGACAATTATTACACAGTTTTAGTGAATGAACACGGTTCATTCTTTCATCGACGGACAATTTACGAAATTGATCACATCGATAAATCATGTGATTTTGTTTACAAATCACACAGCTTAAGTTTGCATTACGGTTATTAATATTTTGCGGAGTTCGTGCCGTATTAAGAATCGACTTTGACGAAGATCTCTGATTTTTATTTTGCGAATGGTTATTACTAGACTTCGACGGGTTATTAGTAGCCACATTTATAAACGAATGTTCTAGAACTTTAATTTGTTTGTTTACAAACTGCATAAGTTCTTCGAAAGTAGGTATTAACTTTTGATCCCGACTTTCTTCGAATAATTTTCGCGTATGAGGGTCGAGTCTTTGTAATGCTAAATGACACAATAGAAAGTCGTCCAAGTGTTTAATATTTAATGCTTGAATCGCTTTAAGAGAATGATCAAAGGTTTCTATAAATGAAGTTAAGTCCGACGAGGTATCTTTTGTTAACGGTGTAAAGTTCAACATTTTATCGAAATACCTACATGCTAGTGTTCTGTGATCATGGTATTTATCAATCAAGCTTTGCCAAGCTAATGCGTAATTTGCGGCAGTTATCGGCAGTTTTTTAACTATATTTAAGGCAGGGCCCTTTACGCATGAGAGTAAATAATGAAACTTATCGATATCTGTGAAATTTCGATTGTGAACTAATGATAAAAACGTGTCATAAAAGGTCATCCAATTTTCTGTTTCACCGTCAAATTGAAATAATGATATCTTTGGTAACGCGGGTTTTACTAAATCCTGTTTGTCTATCGCAGGGAAGAAATCATTTTCCAATTTAGAATATTTACTAGCGATTAACTGGCACGCATTATACATTTCGTCAAATGATTCAAGCTCACTTGTTGACATTTTCACTTTAGTAGGTTTTAATTGTACTTCTATTTCGAACAAATCAAATATGGTGGATTCAAATCTCAGACGGACACTTTCCATTTCAGACATTAATACCGTAAACATTGGCAATATATCTGGTTCTGTTCCCAACTTTTTGGAATAATCATAAAGCTTTTGTAATTTTGCAAATAAATATTCTTTCCTGCATGTTAACGTTTTTCGTTTCATTTCTAAGACCTCCGCCATTTTGGACGCGTAGGTCTAGCGCTAGCCAAATGTTTTCCTATTTGAATCTTATTGGAGAGATGAAAATGAGAATCCGTCTCGAATGGACCAGAATGTGGAATAGAGAAGTTGGACTGTATTAAATAGCTGGTGTTGGTGGTTGTTCTGTATGAAACTCGGTTTGAGCTTACCCAATCTTGGAACAAAGTGACAAACGACAAAGCCAAAGAAACGTCTTACCTTTATCGCCTTTTCAGCCTTCCTCGAAGTACTCTGGATGAAGCAGCACTGTTGAAGCTGGTTACTGATCACACAACACGGTTATGCTCACTTTGTCCCTTGATTTATCGATTTATTGAGGAGCGCGCTCAAAAAGAAAGTTACCGCACGGCGGCCCGATTTTAACAACACGAAAAACCGGGAGAGGGCGCTTGTCCTGTCATCTAAGCAGCCCGCTATTGGCTGATTTCTGGCATAGGACGCTCCATGATCTTTGCGCCGTCAGCTGAACCAATCATGGGTTAGAATACAGAACAAAGACATTCATTACCATTCAAACTATCGAAAAAACTCATATTTAATAAGAGCTTGTCGTACTTTTAATACGGTGTGTCAGGATAGCGAGCTGGATTTGTTTACAACTAATATTGAAAAAGTAAAGAAAACATTAGCCGATCACTTTTTCAATACAAATTAACCAATTTTCTGTATAGAGTCGTATAATTGTTCTTGCGTTAACCTTAAGCTGTTGTCGTCTTAATTTTTGTCACTCACATTATTATAAGTGGAAACTTGTAAATGGCCGTTTATTACCTATTTTAAGTGTTTATTGTAACTATTAGCTGTAAGTTTTCCTATGAGTAATAAAATAAAATAAAATAAAATAAAATTAATTATGTTGAATTTTGCTGACAATCACAGATCAGTGAATTAACTGGATGGTTCAGAGACTACCGAAATACAAAACTATCTTTTTTCTTATAATAATAATAATATTCCACAACTATCCCACAACACAGTCTAGTCCCAAGCTAAGCAGGGCTTGTGTTATAGGTACCAGACAGCTGATAAACATACTTATATATTTCTAAATATATACATATCGCTGCTTTAATTTGATAACGACAGATCTCAAAAATGCACTTTTTACCCGACTGCGCCAGAAGGAGGGTTATGTTTTTCGAGAGTATGTATGTATGTATGTAAGTATGTATGTATGTATGTATGTATAATTGTTTGGCACGCTCTGCAGTCTGAACGGCTCGATGGATTTTAGCTTGAGAGGTGTCGTTAGATTTGTATTTACTGTGAGAGTGACACTGGGTATATCAAAATAAAAAAAAAACAAAATGGCGGATTTTTAGCGCCAAATTCAAATTTTTGGCACGCTCTGCGACCTGAACGGCTCGATGGATTTTAGTTTGAGATGTGTCTTTAGATTCGTAATTACTTTGAAAGTGATATCGTAATAAAATAAAACCAAAAAAAAAATAAAAAATAAAAAACGGTAATTTAAAAAACTAAAAAACCCGACTGCTTTTCTGAGCATTCATGAAAAAGCCCTAAAACAAGAAAATCTGGCAGTCGGGACCCATTCTAGAAAGTCAGCCGTCTAGTCAATAGATTGGAGTAATCTGCAATGTAATATAGGTATGTGCTCTCAATTCTAGAATGGGTCCCGACTGCCAGATTTTCTTGTTTTAGGGCTTTTTCATGAATGCTCAGAAAAGCAGTCGGGTTTTTTAGTTTTTTAAATTACCGTTTTTTATTTCAAGAGAGCAGTTTAAATAAAGTAAGAAATTAAATTGTTTCCATCTTTTATTTTAATAAAGAGAAACCTTTGAAAATTGCCTAAATCGACGTATAATCTATCAAATTTTTATTATTAATAAGTTATTTAGTTCTTTCAATACAAAATCAACACATTAACTTAGAAAAAACAACATGCTTCAGACATACGTCAAACAGTTTTTAGTTTAATTATTTTTAATATTGGCATAACTTATAGTACGACCTTTAATTTGACAACATTCTTTCGTGAACAGTGACACTATTCATAATAAAACAAATATTTCAATTAAGCAATTTTTGTACAACGGCTTATTTATTTTTGATGCATTTTTTTTGTTAGTGAGTTTTTACAAATAATGTCACTTTTACAATTACATTACTATTCTAAGGAAGGTGTAATACAAAACCAATGTATTTTTACTATACAATGACATTTCTTGTTTTGTTTAACTAACTTTGTATCAGCCTTTATCGTTATAGAGATCAAAAATAATACTAATTATGTAAAACTTACCTTTACAGAACACGCGCTACTCTCAAAATTGCAAATATAACTAGTATTTATATTATAGGAACAGTGAAATAATAAATAACCTTAGGAAGTTATTTATTACAAAATTAATTTTGTTAGGAGGTTATTAATTTTTTTAATTTTTAATAACCTTACACATAATTATGACTAATGCCACTAGCCCACTTTAACAAAAATAAACCATTACCTATTTCTAAAAAAGTAATTTATCCTTGTCCGTTTTATTTGGGGTCAGTGTAACGCGTTTTTTACTTCCATTCTGTCCTGTCACTCGTCACTCTATCACTAATTCCTTTTTTTCAAATCACTCCTCACACAATCCATCCATCTCTTCTTTGGCCTCCCTCTCCCTCTCCATCCATCCACATGTACACTCATAACTCTTTTAGTAACATGCGTTTTATCCCTCCTCTTCACATGACCATACACCAAAATCAATTAAAACAACACAAAGTAACAATAATAAATTTAAACATAAAAATGTTAAAGTATTAAAAAAGGTGTTACAAATTTTTTCAAATGGTAAAAAACTACTACTGGTACTTAATATTTTACGCCCCGTTTTTTGAAAATCTATGAAGGATTGTTCGTAGGATAACAAAAAGTACGCGGCAAATAAACTGAACTATCCGCCACAGCTACACGCAGCCCCCTATTCGTATAGGGGGCTGCGTAACCTTGACTCGAAAATCGGTTATAATCCTTGTCACCCAAGTTGAACCATCATGATGGTAGGTGAATGTGCAGTAACCGATTTTCGGGTCCCATCCGAAGCGGGGGTCGCGCGCAACCACAGCATATGGTTCAATTTAGTTTGCCGTGTACAACTCTTCATTATCCTACTAAAAATCTTTTATAGATTTTCAAAAAAATGGGCCATAAAATCTTGTATATATATTATAAGTTTTTTATTTAGTATATAGGCCTTTTTTCTTTTTCTCACGTATCATCATTTTAGTTTTATAAATTTTCTTCAGTGAAATATTTTTATTACAAACGCTTCTATTTCTTGAGTTTCCTATATTTTCAACTATCACTTTCTTGATATTATTATTATATTATTTTTTATAATAATATGAGTAATATTCTGTGTCTTTTGCTTCTACGTATAACATTACAATAACAATCTCCTAATTTTACATTTCGACAATAGTGGCTATCAATTTTCGGTATTGAATCAAAGTGTTTCCTGACACCCTTTTTAATGACTGGATCTATAGCATGATGGCTGTTTGCCACGTCGCGGGTTCAAACCCAGCCAGGCGTATTACTTTGTGTAATTTGTTTCATCACCACTGCTTTCAAAACGGTGAAGGAAAACATCATGAGGAAACCGGCATGTCCTAGAATCAAAAATTTGAAGAAATGTGACATCCACCAACCCGCACTGGGCCCGCGTGGTGGATTACGGCCCATTCCCTCTCCTAGAGAGGCCTGAGTCTCAGCAGTGAGAACATTATAACGCTGATACTATGCTATGCTATTTTCAATCAGCAAAGGTTATAATCCATTCCTATCTTGGTATTTTTCAGGACCATCAGCTACCGAAATCTGCAGTAAATCTTCTGAATTTATGTTTTTTTTCGATAATACACTGTAAGGGTAAAAATAATTAGATTAAATCAAGAAATTATTTTCAATGTTTAATGTCTTGTTTCCACACCATGCTTATGTCATATTAAAAAAATATTTAATTGCAGTTATTTTGAACAATGGCATATATTCAAAAATCATTCAACAATAGCACAGAAAAGCGTCATATTTTGCAAAGAATAATCGTAAAAATTAGGACTTTTAAAAATGAAATAGACTTATTTTGTATTAGTTCTATTAATTACCAAAAAAAAAAAATTGAATACTAACCTATTTTGAAATACGCTATTTAGTTTTTCAACTCACTTGTTTTGATACTGTCGCAACACCAAATACCACGTTATTTAAATGAATCGAAATACAACTATGACACTCAAATTTTTTGTATATTGTCACAATACAAAAAAAAAACCTTATTTAAAAAAATATTCTACCAATAAGAACGAACTATTTCATTTTATGCCTTTTTTCAAGAGAAAATGCGTATGTCACCTTGCGAAAATTCAAAGCAACTGGCATTGTGTCGATATACCGACAAAATTGCGGTCGATTTCGACAAATCAGATAACGTCATTCAGTCATGCCACCTAGTCAAATGTATACATAGGAATGTGAGTTTTATTCACATGGTGATATAGATTAATCTGCATTGAATGGTAACATTATCAAAATAATGACACATTTTGTGATGTGCCACTATCAAATTAAAGCAGCGATATTATAGATAAATTACACCCAGACACAGAACAATTGACCTTGCTCATCACACAAACCTTTGTCCTGGGTGGGAATCGAACCCACGACTTCCGCCATAGCAGTCAGGGCCACTAACCACTAGACCAACAGGTCAGTCATTTCGGTTAGACCATTGACGTCAAAGGCCATGACACACCGCCCGCCATGTTTTTGCGTGTTGGCCAAAGAGGCAGATAAATGTACAGTAAGTTGTTCTATTCAACTAAAAATTTATAAATTTTTGGTGTTTCATAAAATTTATTACATTCTATTCGAGGTGAATTGATTTTGGATATATGTGGTGGTTTATTTCACTTTTTTTTCAATGTGCTGATTGTTGGTTAAACTTGTACCGCTCGGTGCTATAGATATAATAATAATATCTTTATTTCGGGCGGCATAGACCCATATAAATCTCAACCTGGTTTTTTTTATCGTAGGTAAAATCAGGTAAAATCATCTAATGACAAATCCCGCCCTTGAGTGGGGCGGGAAATAGTGTCAGACTCTTACTGACTAAAAACCTATCCTGTTCCACGCATTGCCTTCGTTCCAGGGCTCCGGGTAAATCTTAACCTGGTAACAAATTTTATTTTATTTTATTACATTTATTTGTCATGACTGACCACACCTAGACAAGACATGAGCTACTGATTTTGACAGGGATATAATAGCGTTGAAGAATATAAGATTTTGCGTTATTAATAGGATTAGGCTGCCGCAGATCACGAAGGAAATGGTAGAACAAATTTCACGTATTCTTTAAGGACTGGAAGCTGTGGTTAGCAATATATTCAGTGTAGAAGATACAAGTAACAAATATAGACCAAAACGATACCTCCCCAACTCTATTCTTAATTTCGAGAACTAGCCTTTTTCGGTCACTCTACGTTCACATTCCCCACCCTTACGT
The DNA here is from genome assembly GCA_958295575.1 of Leucania comma. NCBI lineage: Eukaryota > Metazoa > Arthropoda > Insecta > Lepidoptera > Noctuidae > Leucania > Leucania comma. Next base: position 6,040,959 of record OY282475.1, read on the forward strand.
AAGCAATTACGCACTTGGGGATCGTTAAAACGAGGGTTAGAATCGAGATAATTAAAGTTACCCACAGTCGTGGACTATGTTCAAGGGTCAAACATTATGTTTAAATAATTAACTGGGTCTTCTCTAAATACTTACGTAAGTGGTTATGAAAAGTTTCATATCCGGACACCGCTGGTATAAAGGGTAATGTTGGAGGGATAATGCCGTCGTTAAGGTCACTTACAGTGATGTTTAGATACAAGTTAGGCTTATGGTCGTAGTACTTTAAAAACTATTACGGACGGTTAGTCGTATTAAGCTAGGTTTAATGTTTGTAATCGTACGATATTGCAGATTGAGGAAATCTAGGTTTTGATTTGATTACATATTTAATTACAGTGTTTTAAGTATTAGGGATTTTGATGATATCCAGATTAAGTCACACGTTGAACTAAACTATTTTTGTTTTATTGTTTTGGGAAAACAAACGTACAAAAGTACATTACAATTTTACAGTAAATTATATGATTCATTCAATGAGATGTATGCAATCAAGACCTTTTTCTGCATAATATAAAAGAGAAGATGTGAAATTGAAATTTAGTAAATGCAAACTTTTAAATATATATAATACGTTTAAAATTAGACATTAAAATTAAATTTTAAATCAAATTGCATTTAAATCAATTTAAATTTAAATCAATTTCAATTTCAATCAATTTCAATTTAAATCAATTTAAAATATAATTCAATTTTAGATTTTAAATTAAATTTAAATCAAACCACTATTAAAATAAAACCAGATTAAAATGAAAGTAAATCGATATTACATTAAATCAAATGCAGATTAAAATAAAACAAATTAAAATTAAACAAAACAAAATTTAACAACAATCATTTAAATGAATATTTAAAACCATTGTTGAACATGCCTTAAAAAGTTATAAACACTTCTACGGGCTTTTAAAGAGATAGAATATTATAAATAAGTGGCATGTTGCCTTATATATAGCTTGAAAATAATATCCTCGAAGGATTCATAAAATTATAACATTTTATCATCTGGACTTTTAATATCGCGTGTTTTTTTTAACATTCGCAGCTGCTGTTACTAAATTTTAATAGATTCTTGTAAGAATGATTTTGCTTATTATTTTTCTTTCAATATCCTCTTTGTTTTTCCTCAGTTTTTTGTACATTATCTTGAAGTGTGCAATACTTCAATGGCTTTCTTTTCTTTGTTCCTTATAATTAAAAGTGACTGACCCATTTTAGCAGACATCTGCTATCTTATCGTTATAAATTATAAATCAGTACCATTCGTTATAGGAATTAGGCCTTGATATATTGTTTCTGTGATTGTGTAAATATGTAAATAATATGTCCTTAAAAAGATCACATTTTACACGTGTAGCTTGTTAGTCTTATGGCCTCGTTGTTAAGTTGGTTTCGTAATATTAATAAAACCCGCTCATGTGTATTTCGTTCCCCTGCAGAGTCTCCCAATTTTGAATTTTTGCCTTATTATATGAATCATTAAGCAAAACTAAAAGGTTTGCTTGATGATTCTATCGATTTGAAGATGTATCATCTCGTATTAATAAACAAAAACATTTTTCCGTATTGTCTTTTATATGCTCTATACATATTATGTGATAACTAAGGTATTACGTTCAAAAACTCTGCATTAATTTAGTCACAATTAGGTAATTTACTAAGTTTTGGGGAATATTAGACAATGCATTGCAGATATGGTAACATCTTGATGTAATAAGCATTAGCTGCTATCTCAGTAATTGTAGGGTAATTAACTATAGTAATTTCCACTAAGAATAGATGTTATCTACCTAAACAATAATGCATGTACTTGTGTACAATTGTTTATATACACTGTGTGAACTGTTTTCTAAAAAAATATATTTATGTATTTATTTATCTTTCAGCAGATCACCCATAAAATATACACCGTTAAATTTTGATCGTTTTAATTTCGTATACACCGTTAAATTTTGATCGTTTTAATCCCGTGAAAGGTCGATTCGGTACATGAAACACTATCAATTTGTAAAGAAAAATAAATTAAAATTAAAAAATAAAGTACTTTTTTTAAACTCGAACTAAATAAGGCATGTACGTAAATAATTTCTTTTAAAAACAACAAGGGTGGAACAAGGGTAGGAAAATAATAATGACGTGCGTTATTTGTTTGTGCTCTATTATCAACCACATGATTCAAAGATTCAAAGATTCAAAGCATTTTATTTCAAATAAACCATTTACAGGCACTTTTGAAAAGTCAAGAAGTCGGTCTTTCAGAAAAAATGATGCTAATTGCACATTCCAAAGCGTAGATCTCTATGGAGAAGAATGTGCAAGAAACTCCATGGACACTCTTTTCAAACTTGTTTTGTATTACAAATATCTCGGTTACATGTTTTTTGTTGCTGCTATTATGTGAGAACAATGTAAACAAGATAAAAAGAAGAAAAAAAAAATCTAATTATAATATTAAAAATAAACCACTGGCAGCTAAGAGATGACCAGTCTCAACTGACAGCGCCCGTTCACAAACATGATGCGTATATCAGCACCACTCAGCTCAACCATTTCAAAGGGAACCGAATGATCCAATACACGCGCCACCATCAGTGAGACATTTGAGTGAGCATGACAAACTCTCAACTGCCATGCTCATTTACGTCAAACAAGTCAATGACCTTAAACTATAAATTGCCCCATGGTACTCACATTTACAAAATTTGTTAAAGAAATAAATGCTTCTACATTATACAATACTATAAAAATATCAAATTTCAAAAAAAAAAAGTGGTATTGTTCAAACTAATCAATCTGTACGCCCTAGTGGTAGTGGAGCCGGACCAGCATTTAGCCAAGCATTCTTATCTTGAATATAATCCTCCAACTTATAATACGTTTGTCTACATAGTGTGCGTTTAACACAAGATTTATATTTGGTTTCATTGAGTTCTAATATGTGGGGAGGTATTGTATTATAACATTTTAAACAGTACCCCATGAAAGAAGAGGCCACTTTAGCCAGTCTGAAACCTGGTTGAACTAATTGGTCTCTATGCCTTGTAGCATAATTATGTCTATCGCCTCTTTTGCTAAAAAGATGAAGATTTTTTCTAACGTACATGATGTTTTCATAGATGTATTGACAAGGCACCGTCATGATGTTAATATCCTTAAACAGTTCTCTTAGAGAATCGCAACGGCGGAGATTGTAAATGGCTCTAATGGCTCTTTTCTGTAGTACAAATATTGAGTCGATGTCTGCAGCCCGTCCCCATAGTAAGATACCGTACGACATGATACTATGAAAATAACTAAAATAGACTAGTCTAGCGGTATCAACATCCGTAAATTGACGGATTTTTCTAACAGCATATGCAGCTGAACTAAGCCGTCCTGCAAGCGATGTTAAATGAGGACCCCACTGTAGCCTTGAGTCAAGCGTTATCCCCAGGAAAACTGTTTTATCGACAAATTCCAGTTTCTCATTGTTCAATACTATGTCACAATCACTACTTTTGACATTTGGTAAGGAAAATCTTATGCATTTCGTTTTTTTCCCATTGAGAACTAGATTATTAGCAGTGAACCAGCTTTGAACCTGCAGTAGGGCGTTATTTTCGTCGTCAAGATTATTAGTCCTTCTATTTATCTTAAAAATCAAAGAAGTGTCGTTAGCAAATAACACCATATTAAGTTTGTTTTGCAATAAATGGGGTAAATCATTAATATAAACTAAAAATAAAAAAGGACCTAAAATTGAACCTTGAGGTACTCCCATTTTAACATCTAACCCCGACGAATTTACACCGTTTATTTGAACCGATTGCTGTCTACCATTTAAATAAGATTTTAATAAGCTTAACGCGGTTCTACCTAGTCCGTAATGCTCAAGTTTCAGGAGTAATGTTTCATGAACTACACAATCAAATGCCTTAGACAGGTCGCAGAAGATGCCTATAGCATCTTGTGCCTTCTCCCACGCATCAAATATGTGTTTTAGTAAGGAGACACCAGCGTCAGTTGTACAACGTCCTCTGGTGAAACCATACTGTTTATGATCTCTTACTATCACGTAAGATAATGATACTGAGTGACAAAAGTGAGCCCATCAATAATTAATAATGAAAATATCATGACGAATCTCTCTATTTTGATTTTTCAGACTTAGAGGACACTTTCGCACTTCTACGGATTATTTTAACTGGAAACTAATAAAAGAAATAAATAACTAATCACTTTCAAACACTATTGAGTTCAACCGATACTTCATAGTTCAGTTGAAAAAAAGTAAGGTACAGAAACAATTGCCCAAAATGATATTAGTCAATGTCACATTAGATTAGTTTCTCGTTGGTAAAGTTTTTCAGTTTTGTTGAGATATAATTCAAGGGTGACAGCCGGAGAAATATCAAAAAGTCGCTCTATCTACACAGCCATTTTCTACATATGTTAGGGTCGGCTCCAGTCTAGCCAACAAATAGCCATTTTGTATTTGTATGACAGAACGGATCTCATTCTCAACAATTTATTAATTCTTATAAAACTAAGCAGGTTGGTCGGCATAGTTATTATAACCTATACCTATATTTATTTTTTTAAATCGGATGCAGTTGAATAGCGGTTTCGATTCCCGAACGGTACAAATACCCTAGTACTAAATAACAGCCTAGAGATAGTTGTGTTTGATTTGGCTGACTTGCGTGTATGAGTTTATATGTAGGGTGACAGGTTATTAGTGAACGATACTTAAATACGTGATTGTAGTCATGATAAAAAACAACTTTTACTATGGGACCAAACCTGAAATAACACAAAAAAAATCTGCTAATCAGTACATTTGTGTTCGCCTGGTCAAAATGTATTGTGCTGATTTTTTCACGATTTCAGGTTTGGTCCCATAGTAAAAGTTGTTTGTTATCATGACTACAATCACGTGTTTAAGAATCGTTCACTAATTACCAGTCACCCTATATATTAAATGTTTGAATTAAAAATAATAGTAACAATTGAATGAGTATAATGTTGTGATATACCTAATGTTTTTTGTTACGTTTACGCACTTAAGTTTTTTTTTTTTATGTTCCAAACTCTGAACATGCAGATTTTATACTGCCCAAAATCAAGAAATAATTTAATTTACGTTTTATGACTGGAACATTTTACTATTTCAAACAAAATGAGAGATAAAGTTATAAATAAATAATTATTAATCCAACAAAATCCGTATTAATCTCTCATAACTTACGACATGATAGTTAGAAGACACTCTTACGAATCATTATTTTCACTAACTTCTCGGAATACCGCTGTGAATAAGTAATACATGACTGATAGCGTATTAGTGGACGCAAACTCACACCTAATACGTCTCTCAATATTAATGATTAACTTCTACCAAAACCTTTGTCGTAATTGATGATATATCTGAGGCCTTTGATAGGGTTCGACACAGTGGAGTAATTAGTAATGCTCTTAATATGTGATGAATGCCCGTCTGTGCAATTGGATATTCAGTGTTCTAACCGAACGGTCATTAGACGTGGCCATAGGGTTGAGTATATCCTGAGTAACAGCAATTAATTTTGGGGTACCTCAGGGTGTGTTTTCGTTGTATTCTCGTGTTCTTGTGGCTTGGCTTTAGTCATCGGATGGTGCCTGTTTTGTAAGTTAAACACTAATGATAAAAGACAAACCACTCATGTCTGTTTTCGATAGCATTTAGTGTAATTTGTGTCATTTTATTACAGTTTTCATGGTTATCTTCTGACACCCTTAATCGATCAGATCCAAGTAATTAAATTTGCAATTATGCATGCAAAATTTCAGCTAACTAGGTAAACGAGAAATGTGTCAAATTTAACTTGCAACTGTGGAGCATATGGTGGAAGCGTGCCCTGCTTGGGCAGAGCACCGCCGTGTCCTTGTAAATGCAGTCGGTGGCAGCGATCTCTCGCACCGGTTCCAGATGCAGGCTATGGTCCTGAGCGAGGAGGACTGGCAGGCGGTTGTCTCCTTCTGCGAAGCAGTAATGCTAGCGAAGGAGGAGGCCGCATGCGTAAACGGAACGAACGTCCTTACGCCGCAGCCGTCATTTCGACCTCAACTACCACCTACAACGGCGTCCGCAAGCCCGCGTCTAGGCTTGAGGACGCCGAGCAATGGGTAGCTTGCCGTCCGGCCGTCCAGTAATCGACCGGACCGATCCCAAGTCGTCGACAGTGCGTATTGATCCACACGCTCCTGAAAGAGATGTCAGCAAACCGTAGGGGGCTGCAAAACCGATCCTTGCTAGCTAGGGCCGCGGGGAACTTCTGAAAAGCAAACCGTAGTCCTAAGACGCAAAGGGCAACTAAAGGACACAGGTTTGGTGGTTTTAATCAGTAAAAATCTGATACTGAGCGAAGCGGGAGAAGTCATATGATCATTTCCAACCTTAAAAAAAACCTTGCCTACAAAAATAATATGTTTTTTTTTTTGAGTTCATTTATAAATATCGTTATGAGCGTGGCGAAACTCAAAAAAAACACACAAAATGTAATACTGATTTTTAAAGGAGAATATAGATAGGCTTTTAATGTAGATTATACCTGTATTTGAATTAATAATCCTTAATTGAAACGAATTTATAAAAGATTAAAGTATAGATACTTACCTAATGTGATACTTATCTTACTTAAAAACATCAATGCTTGAATAAAATAACATACTTTATCAAAGTTAAAATCCTATCTAAATTTTGTTTCAATTCACCCCTGCTTATCTATTTGCTTGGTTAGTAGTTAAAAAACGGTATTTTTAGGTTTAAACCTACACATCTCTGTCGTATAACTTTCACAGTCTCATTAAAATAATACGAAGGTTCAACAACATTATCATCACTTACCTCCGAAAATGTACATATTTTAACGTATTTGATAAAATAATAGTAGTACATAATTCTTCACAATGAGCGTTCCCCAGTGTATAGCCAATGAATACCAACAGTTTTCCCTTGTGCTACGTAAAAAAAACAGAATAAATGGAATGTCCGCTTTCAGCCCTAAGCAAATAACGTTTTTGTCAGAAACTTTTTTACAATTTTCTAACAAATTCAGCGATGTCACAGTCTATGGAATTTTATAGGTTATCGTTCGATGGTTTTAAAATTTTGTTATTCATTTTGTAACGAAACGTGATTTTAGTAAGCCTGTGATTTTAGTCAGCTAGTGTTGTTGAAATTTTATAAAGTGTTATAAATATTTTAACAATCACTTTATAAAATTTTAATGTGTGGTTTGATGATTTTTAGCTACAAATTAAAAAGTAAGCTGAAACGTTTATTTTTGAATGAAATTCCACATGTTATCAAATATCGGGATTTTAAAATTTTATGAATTTCTATTTATATTTTCTGGGCATGGAGTTTCTTGCACATTTTTCTCCATAGAGATCTACGCTTTGGAATGTGCATTTAGCATCCTTTTTTTCTGACAGACCGACCTCTTGACTTTTCAAAAGTCCCTATAAATGGTTTATTTGAAATAAATGCTTTTGAATTTTTGAAACTTTATAGGTTACTTAGCCTCTTGAGTTTTTGTCAGTAGTTTCGCCTACGTAAAAGTAGATTACATTACTTCAAATAATGTACCTACTACTAAAATAAAAAGTATTATAATTATGTGCTATTACAGAAAATCTATCTGTGTATAAATTTCAAAACAATACAAATCGTACAGATGTTTGAGCGTAAAGGAGTAACAAACATACCCATATTTTCCTGCTGTGGTCTTCCCATCCGATTATAATTTGGGTGTCTTTAAGGCTAGAGTGAATAGGCTCTTAATAAACTAGTGCGACTCACCATCAACTTTTGCATCACTGTTTACCATCAGGTGGGATTGCAATCAAGAACTGGTTTATAACCAATAAAAAAAAAAACTTTTAACTTTTTTATTATTTATTTATTAAAACTTCATGCACCACAAATGTACAAAGGCGGAATTAATGCCTAGGCATTATTAAAAAACCAAGGGTAAAAAAGTATGTAAGTGTAATAGATAAAATAAACATCATCATCATCATTTTAGCCGAAAGACGTCCACTGTTGGACATAAGCCTCCCCCAAGCGTTGCCTTAACGACCGTTCCTGTGCGTCTCGCATCCATCGGACTCCAGCGACCCTGACCAGGTCATCGGTCCACCTTGTGGGAGGCCTTCCAACGGTGCGTCTTCCGGTACGCGGTCGCTACTCCAGAACCTTTCAGCCCCAACGGCCATCTGTTCTGCCTGCAATGTGTCCTGCCCATTGCTACTTAAGTTTGGCAATTCTTTGTGCTATGTCGGTAACTTTGGTTCTCTTGCGGATATCTTTATTTCTAATTCGATCATAGCTCATTCTGAGCATAGCTCTTTCCATTGCCCATTTAAAATAAACACACCTATTTTAAATATGGGTTCGCTTGCCTGAAATAAAAAAACAATAATTATTATAATAATGTATTACTAGCTTCTGCCAGTGTCTTTTCCCGCGAGAAAGAAAGTTGGTTTCTTCATACAAACTTCCAACCGCTGTTTTACCCCCTTAGGGGTTTTTTTTCTTTTTTTTAACGTAGGTAAAATCATCCAATGACAAATCCCAAGGGGTGAGTTTCGTAAAATCCGTTATTAACGGATACCTACATCCTATAAGGAACCTACTGGCCAAATAAGTTTATAGGTGTTATATTTTGTGATTAATCAGTGAGTGGTATTTTGGTTTTAAATAGAAGATTAAAACATTTGTAATATTAGTGTGATTTACGCACCTACTTACTTGTATTCATCTCAAAGTTTTAGACCATAAACAAAAAACTTATTAACTAATTGCAAACTAGACCTAAACTGAACCGAGGTAATTTTTCATTCTTAAATTAAATAGTTTAGTTCGATAATTTGCGGTTTGCAAACTAAAACGAAAAATCACCTCAGTACAAGTTCGTTTTAGTTATTTTTCATTTAGCTTAAATCATATTTTTTTGGGGAGAAATCATTGGATATCATTAAATCCAATGATTTTTTATTCTCTAAGATTTTTTTATGGTAGGTAAAATCATCCAATGACAAATCCCACCCTTGGGCCGAGCGGGAAGTAGTGTCAGACTCTTACTGACTAAAAACTTACCCTGTTCCTTCATTGCTTTTGTTCCAGGGCCCCGGGGTTCAATTTCACCTAACCCTAGGCCCCAGTAGGCGTGTCAGACTTTTACTGAATAAATCCCACTTGTATGTTCCTTCTTTGCCTGACATTCCAGGACCCTGGGATTCTCTTTTGGACTACCCATGGCTCGAGAAGGCTTGACCCTGCTGAGCTCCTACGGTGTGCTGAGAAACGCTCTCTCTTTGAGAAACGCAAGGTACAGTTTGCGCCGTCGACGAATCAGGCTCGGTCTGGACAATTACCGGTCAGACGGTGAGCTACCCATCGCTCGTCGTACGCAAGCCCACACTCACGGAAATCATAACTTAAGTGTATGTTTCCAATCGATTTTTGCTTTTAAAAATAAAAATATGGAACGCAGAATTTAAAATGAAAATACATCGCCCGAAAATAGAACACATTCCATCCCACTTGACGTGTCTAAAACTAACGTTTAGTAGGTATCCAATACATCACTTTGCATAAAGCCGTGCCGCTAACTGACAAGTAAATTAAACTGTCAATCATGGTAAATAAAACACGTGAACAAGTCGACTACAGCCCGTTTCCATAAATATTTTTGCTCGCAATATCAGCTTTCTCATCAAATCAAAGTTTGGCGAAATTCCTGTTCTAGACTGGATTGAAAATAGAGACGATGCAAAAAATCTTATTGCTGTATATATGAAGCAACTAGTGGAACAATAGGCTTCTTTTTCATTACGTGTTCTTTATATGTTTTTTTTTTTTATGGAATTCCAAAATAAGTATGAAAATGGAAAAATGGAAATACATTTTTTATTTGTGTATACACAAAGCAATAATAATAGACAAAAATAGATTATAGACATGAGTACAAAGGAACCGTATATTTATATTGAATTTTCTTCCAGCCAGTAAAAGGAGAAATCAAAAAGTAATAGAGACTGTGCGTAAGGACAGGAACATAAGAGGCTAAAGTATAAAATAACTCCGCACACGGTGAATCTAAACTAATATTAAAAGACTGAACAGTTTATTTATTTGAACGAGCTAACCTCAAAAACTACGGGTTGAAAAATTACTTTTGTGTTTAGATAGCCCATTAATTGAGGAAGGCTATATAACATCCCGTTATGAATAAGACGAGATAAGAAACAGGGTGCTTTTTTGTACTTTTTTTTTTCACACAACGCCGCCTAGTCCCAAGCTAAGCAGAGCTTGTGATAACAGTACTAAACAACTGATAAACATACTCATATATTTCTAAATACATACGAGTACATATTATATATAAATTGCACCCAGACACAGAAAAAATTATCGTGCTCATCACAAAAACATTTGTCCTAGGTGGGAATCGAAACCACGACCTCCGGCATAGCAGTTAGGGTCACTAACCAAAAGACCAAAAGGCCAGTCAAGATCAAGAGTAATGACCAAAGATGCGGGTGAGACCAGAGAGGATAGCTAGTACTGATACTAACGAACCTCTGTCCACGAAGCAACGACATGACGCAACGATGTGGTCGTTTTGTGATCTGTAAACCTAAGATGTTGAAAAACAGACGTAAGATTCCAGTATACTTACAAAGCCAGATGGGGAGTCATTTGAAATGCTCGCGACTATGATAGATATTATAGTTATTACGTAGACCAAAAACAAACCGAATGCAAAAGTTTTGCAGATGTTCAAGCTTGTTTGATGGGTCCTCAGTATCCAAGTAGCAGGCGTCATCACAATACTTTATTTGCCTGGGTGAAGCAGCTGACAAGAGTAAGTATACTACAGGATCATTAAAAAAAAAGAACAAAGATTTATGTAAAGTTAGTTGAAAGGGAGTTTGCACTAACAAAACTGTCAAAACAAGAGCACGAGAAAAACCTATCATCAAGAACAGTTACAACGTTTATAATATACAGAATTACAGATATTGTTAATAAGTAATACCTTGGGGGAGGCCTAAACTTCTCTATATATTATCTCGTCTCTCAACTTTTGCATTGTGGGTAAACAAAATAATTATGACTAAAATGGTTCTAAAATTTTTTGTATATTTTGGACAGTTTGAACAAAGTTGTCCAAAACTTGGGAATGATATCTCAGATTGTTCAACCAAACCGAACACAACCAAGAAAAATAATCAGAAATAAACAAAAAACCATTCAAGAAAATTTAACTTTTCGGCAAAATCCACATACAAAATAAAATTACTCAGCTAAAGCGAGTTCAAAGACACTTTTATGCACTTCGTCAACGAAAAGTTTCATTAATACTCGTTCTTGAAGGAAAAATAAATGAAACGTTTTCATTAAAACAGGGATTTCAATTATAAGAGTTTAAAGAAAAAGGTCCTCCACTAAATCCTTTCTTTGGGATTAATTTACTTAAAATACTTTTTGAAGTAACATACAAACTTGAAAGCTAACAAGAAAATTATTTTGCAAAAAAAATAGGTGATTATTATTCAAATTTTTAGTGCAGGTAATAACAATTTACTCACACCATATATATAGAATATTAATATTAGAATACTTTTACTGGTTTGTGTTTCTTGAAAGCTGTAATCTAGTGGTCTTTAAGTCAAGAGTGAATAAGTTACTTCTAGGCAAGCGTACTCTATTGGAGATCACATCAACACTTTTCATCAGATAGTGGTAAAATGTGGATATAATAAAAAGAATCTTTTTAAAAAAAACTTGTAAAATTTCACATCAACACCAGAAAAAATAAAGTATCAGAGTTTGCTTTTTGCGCAAAAAGTATTTTTTTTAGTCCCGTGAAAGTGCAGGTTTTAACTTTGCATACTTGACTTAATTATTCAAAGACGCATAGAACACTAAACATGAGAACATTATGCTCAAAATATACGTCAAATTTCTTTCTACACCAGACAGAAAATCATAAAACACTGGCCTAACCGATACTCGGGACACAATTCAGACCATAAACGTCAACCTATAAAAGGTTTATTACAGCGACCCACCGCTTGATCACAGCATGAGTAGCCTACACGATCTCTTTGTAACATTAGTAGTCCTTTCATTACAAAAGAAAGTTCCAATATGTCCGTATTCTGGATCCCCGATAAAATATACGATCTGTCCTGTTTCCAAAGATTATTATTACGAAGACGCCAAGAATAAAAAAAAGAATGTCAAAAAAGGGATTTATTTGAAGCCCTTTGGGTGGCAAATGAGGTGGAATCGACGTCAGCATTATATCGTCTGGATTTAACGAAGGCATCGAATTTAGACGGACGCCTGTAGAAAGGAAATTCTGATAGGGATGGTGTACAGTGTCACAGAGATTTGCAAGATCGAGCTGTGGTCGACTATCTTACTGGCAATTTGTATTCGGTTTTTCTATCGCTTTACGTTCGAGCCTATTTTGAAATTGGTGGCTGAATAAATGATGACACATGGCCATCATTCACAGCTCGCCAATATAAACGGACTCTTTACGCTATGATTTTATACCGATTGGAATTATGTATTAGCAAAGGCCATGTATATAAAGAAAGAAAGAAATAAAACATGTTTATTTGGCACACCATGATTATAAACAAAAAAGTAATTGCAAATTTAAATTAAACACAAAAAAAAAGAAAAATAAAGAAATAAAATTAACAACAACAATATGTCGCACGGCTGCGCCAAATAGGTTCAGTGGTGCTATTCTCTAAGAAAACGCAGCGCTGCCTCAACGACGAACACCCAAATAGGATACAATGGATTTTCAACCTAATTTACCTAACCATTGGATTGTTAATTCAATGTATCCTATTTGGATGTTTGTCGTTGCGGCAGCGCTGGATTTTCTTAGAGAATAGCATCACAGGTCAGCATATCAATTCCTTCAGGAAGTACGTGCACAATATTCAAGTATGGATGACAGATTTATATAAAATATAATTTCTTGATCACGTGTGATTGGATTAAGTAAGTGTCCCAGTGGAAACGGCCCTAACTTACGAGTTCAACGTTGAGGTTTCAAACACAAGCAGGCGTTTTACTTTGTGTAATTTATTTCTTTGCTGTACTCAGTACGGTGAAGAATAAATATCATGAGGAAACCTTTTGACATCCACCAACCCGCACTTTTCCTTGTCGATGTTTTTTAGGGTCACATCAAAATGTTTTTTTCTCCCCTTCTGTCCTGTCATCCGTCACGCTATCACTCTTGGTATATCTATGGCTATCACTAACTCCTTTTTCTTTTATATCACTCTTCAAACAATCCATCCATCTTTTCCCTGTCCTCGTTCTGACTCTCCGTCCATCCACATGTATAATATTATGTATATTCATAACTCTTTTATTAGCATGCACTTCATCCTTCCTCTTCTCATAACCATACCAAGACACACCTTTCTTTCAATTACTTATCCGTCAATGGCGCCAATTTCTAACTTACTCTTTTAAAATAATATCATATTAGTTAAAATTTAACAAATAAATAAAATAAAAAATTACATCGTGAAAAACTGCAAAGCATAATTTTTTGTTTCACTACAATGCGCAAGAGAGGCACGTCGTTGGTGCGTCGAGCGCGGGGGAGCGCTAATAGCATGCTGGCCGTACTTGCGGAGAGGCTTGATTGTTGCATCATAATGCACTGTTCTATGCGACATGTGACGGGCATGTGATGTAGCAACATGATGATGATTGTATAATTTAATTTAATGTTTTGTGATTTTAATTATTTACATGTACTATAATTTTTAATTGTGACTGTTCTATTTGTATTGATTGGTTATGAGTCATTGATACTTGAAAATAAAATTATTATTATTATTATTATATCCTTCTTATGTTTTGAGGAAATTAAGGTTCTTCGTTTAAAAATAATACAAAATTAGAATAACGTTTTAGCGCTTCGAACGTAGTGGTTGTCGACTACCAAGAAGATATTAACTATCTCCATTCTAGGTGTCGAGCCACGAAAAACAAGATTTTCTTTTTCTGGATGTGACTTTACGAGGGTCACCAGTTTGGGGGTAGTGGAACAGAGAGTAAAGTCCCACATACCCCCTTTGAAAAGGGAGGATCCTCCGACCAGACAGGTGTTATGTCTGGTGGGCTATTGCCCGATAGATGATTTCGGGTTTGTTCTTTATGTTCCAATCGCGCCGCGAATCTTACTTGCGTGATGCAGAATTAGTCCATTTGTGACGACATAGATGTCGCTACAAAGTCATCTAATGACATCTCCCGCGGGAGGGTGTGTTAGACTTTTACTGACTAAAAACCCACTCCTGTTCCTTTGTTGCCTGTCATACCAGGGCCCAATCTTCCTTTCAGAAGCAGAGCCTTGGTCCCAATAGGCTTCGACTCTGCTGGGCCCCTACGGTTTGCTGACAACTCCTTGAGGCACGTGTGGAACTATACGCGGCGTCGACGACTTGGGCTCGGTCCAGACTGTTACCGGACGGTCGAACAGCGAGCTATCCATTGCTCGCCATCCACAAGGCCGCGCCTACGGTAGCCAGAAATTGGGATCGGAATCCTGGCGGCGGCGGTTGCAGCGTAAGCGCCATTCCCTCATGCGGTCGGCCCCCTCTTTTGCTAGCATTACTACTTCGTAGAAGGAGGCGAATGCCGGCCACTCCTTCTCGCTCCGGACCAAGACCCGGCGCGAGAGATCGCCGCCGCCGATCGCCCCCACAAGGACACGGCGATGTTCTGCCTAAGCGGGCCACACCTCTATCGTGTGCTCCACCGCGGCGAAATCGGGGCATCACTACTGCACGAATCCGGTGCAGGTACCTCGCGAACTTACCATGTCCAAAGGGAACCTGCGTCATGCGGAAGATATGGAAAAGGTTACCTCAGTTGCATTCTATCTCAACCAATCTCCTCTTGAAAAAATTTACCGTAAAACTTTATTGAGAGGCTCAAAAAGAGAAAACCCTTTCCTGTATCTTCAAAACGCTGATGTCATTGCTCAACCTAGAAATTCATTAAAGTTCCAAAGAATTTCTTGGAAACTCACAAGTGCCTCAAGTGGTAATTCCATTCTTTTAAGTGTCAAATAATAGGCACCTAATTTTTTTAGCGAGCATTCTTAAAACTATAAGTTCTCTAGTGAAAATATATTGGAGCTGAACAGCTGTAGTGAAAAAATATTGGATTTTTAATTGGTCTAAGGGAATCCTGAACTAAGCTGTCGTAAATGCTGTGAAACAGTTAGGGACCATCTTTATATTTAGTGCTAAACTTGATTGCTCTTGCTGGTAAATGTTTAGCATTCAGTGAACTGCTGGAGAAAATATTATTACTCGATTTACTTGTAAGATGAAGCAGAAGTTTACAATGATGGCTCTGTGGCTCTATTCTCTATAAGTTATTAGCACTAGGTAACAGTTATCTGAATACGAGCTTCACGTTATGAGGTCAAACTCATGCAGACTTGGACAAAGGTAAAGGCAAACATCGTATGGAAATTGGCATGACCGAAAATTCGGAGACGTGACGTAACATCATGACAATATGGTAGCAACAGCGACTGTCACTACCCAGTTCTGGGCAGGCCAAAATTTTGGCAGTAAGTTCTTTCTATGTGGAGAGGTCAAAGAGGCGTTACGGCGTCCTCGATGTTGGCAAACCGTAGGGGCTCAGCAGTGTCGATGCCTGCTAGGGCCACAAGGTTTTCTGAAAAGGAAACTCATATAATAGCCCTAGAACGTAAAGGGCAACTGAAGGACACAAATATAGTTTTAGTCAGTAAAATTGCTATGGTTTTCTTGATATCTCGAAAATTGCGTACAAAGGTTACATTGATATTATAACTCTCTCTCTCTCTAGTCTCAATTTTATTACTAATCCAAGGCTAAAAAGGTGCTCCATCGTCGTAAACATTACTTTAAAAATAAACCCAAAACCTCGTTATTAGATCAACAAACATAAATCACTCAGACGGGATTTAATAAAATTAATGACATTACAATTTCAAAACTCGTGTAATTGTGGAGAACAACTTCGTAACGTGGCAATTTCCCCCAAAATTGCATTAAATTTTTTAAAGAAACGGCTTTTTCGCGAATTTCCTAGTTGAAATTGGCAGCTGCATAGGAATTGCCGGCAAATATTCATTTTGTATTGCATCGCGCTCCCAACAGTAAGGTATGAAGTGACACAGGTGTTTTGAAAATACCGCAATTGGAAATTTTCATAATCTCATCTTGAGGTTCCCTAGTTTCATTTTTCTTTGTAGAATAACGAGATGTAATATCCGGGTTTCTAACTGCATTATTGAAGTGAAGATTCACTTGTATCTATTGTGTTCCTTGGTCGGTGTATGATATTGAAATACTGTGGGATGCAATGTTGTAAAGCGTAATAGAAAATGTGAGTTGGGCTTGATAAATTTGTCTGAGTAGATATCTTGTGTACCTACTCGTATATGTGTTTTTAATATCTAAGAAATTGCTCCGCATGCGAGCCTACTGCCCGATATCACGCCCCGCATTGCACGTGTATTCAACGCATTACAATAATTACTTGTATGAAAAGGACATTTGCGGGGGCTACGCCTGCGGAGCCATCCCGTATGCGTGATTAAATTCGCTCTTTAAAAAAAACCCTTGACATGTATGTGAACACATCCATAATACAAGAGTAGAATAGAATAGAATAAACTTTATTGTACAACAAAAATAATAAAAAATAAATACACAGAAACTTATATCTATGGGTACAATGGTGGTCTTATCGCTGACAGCGATATCTACCAGACAACCTTAGGATTGAACAGAATGATTGAACATTATTCTTTAAACATTTTATATTAAACCCATACATGACATCTCTGCAGACGACATATTCAGATGGCGGAGACTTAGACCGGCTCTCCGCCATAGCCGGTTTCCCTTGTAGCAATGGACTTCCCAGATGTGACTTCCAGGATGGACTATAAGAACTTAAACTAAAAAAGGGGATAGTCTGCGATGTACTGCTCGCAAAGCAAAATAAATAATAAATAAAATAAACACTCATCATCATCATTGGTTGCGCCAATTTGCTATGATCCGCGACTTTGTTTTTTGTAATTTGTTTTTTTGGCCTAGCAATCCTATACCATCCGTTTTCCCTCCACCCGCACGACCGCAAGAAATGATTTGACATTGACGTTTAGTGCATTGTGAATGTGACCGCACCGCTAACACGCCCGCTCGAAATTACAAGAAAATTGGCTATTTCGTGTTCCAACCATTCGAAAACTCAACAATAAGTGCAGTGTAGTGCAATACAGAAACTGGCAGTGCTTGAAAGTACGAAGTTCGGGATTCGCCGGCCGGCGCCATGTGGAACTTTCGAGGTTAAAGGTCAGTCCTTCTAATACATTTATCCCATTAATAAACGCTAGACGCAGTACCTGCATATTGTTAACAAACCTTAGATCGCTTTTCAAACATACAGTCCATTAAAACATCAAGCAAAATTCGCGCAACCATTACTTTTTGGTCCATACGAGCAGGATCGTGAATCATTTTCTTGTAATTTCGCAATATAGTATTTGTTCCATAGGGAATAAACGCAACGCGCCTATTTACCTAGATATAATAGTAGAAACCCGCATCTAGGCATTTAGGCAACTATACGTTATTTCGCTCGTATAGTTAAAGTGTCATTGTTAATTACGGTACCTACGCCGTCAACCGCACCGCATAATTATAGTTAGCTACGTAAATATCAGCGTAGATATAAATCGATCGCATTCTTTTTCTTGACAAAATTCATTCGGAAGTCCTACAAATTTCATGTAGGTAGACGCATTTCAAAAATACCCGTTCATTGTTGAGTGAATATTTGTAGGAAACGGATAAACCATAGATTATATACGCATATGAATATTGATTCAGGTTGTTCCGTTCGTTCGCCGTTCACTTTGTTGTTTACAATATTACCATATTGTTATCTGTTAATTATCGCTTACTTAATAATTCGTTAAGTGTTTGTTTGAGTGTATAGTGTGAATATATCAAAACAAGATGTCTCTTAAGGGAACCAAGGTTAGTACTGATTTAAAGGTTCAGTTAAAGCTTTTATACGCTAAAAGGGACTCACAGTTTTCACGTGTTCAATCGATTTGTGATAAATCTTCGCAAACCTCGGATCTGGCGATTAGAGATGCTTTCTTGTGTTCGTTGGAAACTTTAGATAGTTTGCGCGCGGATTTTGAATCTACAATTAATAATATAAACATTTTAGAGTTGGAATTAAATCCTGATTACTGTGTGAGTTATCAGGCATTATCGTCCTTTGATGACTTGTATTGTCGTATCAAACGTATTGCTAGGAGTTTAGAGACTCCCCCCCCCGCGAGTGGTTTATCCAACCCTCCTCGCGAACGCCCACGATTGCCGCCAATTCAAATACCTGAATTTGATGGTGACATTCGAAATTGGAATTTATTTATAGATAGTTTCGAAAATATAATACATAGGAACACATCGCTGACAGATCACGAGAGATTGCATTATCTCGTAGAAAAATTGACCGGTAAGGCAAAGGCTGTCTGTGCTGGAATTACGTTTAGCGCTGAAAATTACAATTTAGTTTTGAACACTTTAAAAACAAAATACGAAGATAAGCGATTAGTAGCCACCGCATATTTAGATCAATTATTCGATTTGAAAAGTTTTTCCGTTTGTAACGATCATAATTTAGAGAAGTTTTTAAATATTTTCGCATCATCTGTTCGTGCAGTAAAGAACCTAAAGGTCAATGACCTCTGTGACTTTTTGTTTTTGTATATCGGTTTAAAGAAATTAGATCCTGAAACTGTTCGTCTGTTTGAAACGACTCAGCGCGGTAAAGAAATACCTAAGTTCGAAGATTTAGAATCTTTTATTCGCGACCATATTAAGGTGTTGCAGCGCACGTCGGCACGTCATGAAGCCACGAATAGGACAGGTTCCGATCGCCGTATAGACGCGTCATCGAAGTCAGTCAAGACTGCACATACGCTAGTTAATACCGCCTCAACACCTGACTGTTCTCTGTGTAAGGGTAGCCATACACAGCTGTACAAGTGTTCGGAATTTCAGAGATTATCGCCTAGTGATCGTTACAAGTTTGTCCGCACTAATAATTTGTGTTTTAATTGTCTAAGTGACAAACATCTGGTTACGTCATGTAACAGTGGTGGTAGCTGTCGTAAATGTCTAGCTAGACATCATACCTTCTTACATTTTGAGAGTAGTAAGCTGCCATCGCAGCAGCAGCCTGCGCAGACGCGCGACGCTTGTGACGCGCGGCCTGCTGCAAGTGCAAACGACGTAACATTGTGTTCGCTTTCCGCCGCTGGTACTCAAGTCACTACCGTTTTACTTGCGACCGCGCAAGTTGTCATTGTAGATGCCTTTGGCAAACCGCACACCGTTCGAGCGCTACTAGATGGCGCTTCCCAGAGTAATTTTATTACTCGGGATTGTTGTCAACGCCTTGGTTTTAGTTTTAATAATTGGTCATCCCGCTCAGAAGTGAAAGGTTTTGGAGGTTTAAAGGCAACCATTCACGGTTCCATTAAAATAATATTTAGTTCACGTTTTAATCGTAATATTTCGTTTGAAATGGATTCGCTAGTCGCAGATAAGATTACGGAACGGTTGCCCACGGTACCGGTTGACACGTCCATGCTGACGGAGTTTAAGAACTTGCAGTTAGCCGACGGAAATTACGCTTTCCCTGGAGATATCGATCTATTGATCGGTGCTTCGATTCTCCCGCATCTCCAGTTATCACGTAAAATTCAAGGTCTTCCGATGTACCCCGCTCCGCACGCACTGGAAACAGTTCTCGGGTTTGTTATAGTTGGCTCCGCACCCGCTTATTTAAATAGTTACTCGACTGTGTCGCACTGTTGCACCGTCGAGCCGCCGCTTGAGTCTACTATCCGCAAGTTCTGGGAGATTGAAGAGGTCAATGTCCCACCTATTCTCAGCCCTGAGGATCAGGTCACTGAGGAGATTTATACCCGCACGACTACTCGTGATAAAGATGGTCGTTATGTTGTCGCGCTCCCTTTCAAGGGTGATATTTTTTCGCTCGGTGGCTCCCGTGCCTCCGCAGAGGAAAATATATTCCATGTCGCTGGAACAGAAAACCCAGCTGATTGTCTCTCACGTGGTTTGCTTCCTGCGCAAATTTTAAATCATCCGCTTTGGTTTTGTGGCCCTCCCTGGCTGCATACCACTCCTAACGAGTGGCCAAATGCTCCGTTTAACCCCGCTACTGTTTCAGAGCCACCCGAGGAGAAGAAACATACGCTTGTAGTATCAGTTCCGCGTGAAGAGTCAGTTGTTTTGTTGTTGTCTAATCGAGTCTCGTCTTGGTCGAGACTATTACGCTGTGTAGTTTATGTCCTAAGATTTTTGAGATTATTACCATCGCGTGGTTCTATAATCGCAGCTGATTTGGATAGAGCTGAATCAGTTGTACTTCGAGAGTTGCAGAAATTTTATTTTTCAAAAGAATTTCGTAGTTTAGAATCACATAAACCTTGTAGTCCCGCACTTCAACATTTGAAACCATTTTTGCAAGACGGACTCATTCGTGTCGGTGGCCGTCTGCGAAATGCTAAGTTAGAGTTTGAACAAATGCATCCAGTAGTTCTACCACGCAGGGATCACGTTTTGGATTTGTTGGTGGACTATCACCATAAGGTGAATTGTCACGCTGGTCCCGATTTATTAATGTCCATTCTTCGACAGAAGTACTGGATACTTTCCGCTCGCAATTTGATACGCGCTAGAGTGCACAGATGTGTGCCCTGCTTTAAGCTCCGCCCGCGTTTCAACGCGCCGGAAATGGCCGACCATCGTTCTTGTCGTGTTGTACAGACGGTGAAACCTTTCATACATACTGGGACGGACTATGCTGGACCGTTTAAAGTCACTATTGCCCGTGGTCGTGGTATACGTTCCACAAAGGCATACATTTGCCTATTCGTTTGTATGACAACTCGTGCGGTTCACATAGAGTTAACCAGTGATTTGAGTACGCAGGGTTTTATGTCTGCATTTAAACGATTTTTATCTCGCCGTGGTCCCGTTAAGCGCTTATACTCTGACAACGGCACAAATTATGTTGGAGCGCGACGCAATATTTCGGAATTACATACATTCTTACGCTCCAAGTACTACCAAAGTGAATTCGCCCATGTCTTAGCTGAGAATCGCATTGATTGGTGTTTTAATACGCCAGCAGCTAGTCATTTTGGTGGCAATTGGGAGGCGAATATTAAAAGCCTTAAGTCGCACCTGTTTCGGGTCATAGGCGAACAGATTCTCTCGTACGAGGAGTTGAGCACTGTACTCGCTCAGGTAGAGGCGTTGATGAATACGCGTCCGTTGTGTCGGACTTTGTCTAGTGATCCATCGGAGCCACTAGCGTTGACGCCGGCTCACTTCTTGACGACGACTCCTCTTAAATATTTGCCCGCTTTAGATGTCGAGACTGACAAACTGCAGCTCCACCCGCGTCACGCTCTGCTAGATAGCTTAGTTCAGTCCTTTTGGAAGCGATGGAGGACAGATTATCTGCATACGCTGCAGTCGCGTCAAAAGTGGAACACTCCTTCAGATCCAGTCACAGTCGGTACTGTGGTGATACTGAAGACTGAGAGTGCGCCTCCTCTGCACTGGCCTCTTGGTGTAGTGGAAGAAGTTTTTCCGGGTTCGAACGGAATAACGCGAGTCGTAAAAGTTAAAACCGCAACTGGATCGTACCTGCGTCCGGTTATTCGCCTCTGCCCTCTGCCTAATCAGTAGTAGTGGCATAGTTAGTTATAAGTTGTTTCGCTACCTAGTATTGATAGTTTAGATTAGTAATAGGGTTTAGTTTCGCTTTTGTTTTTTTTTTCTTTTCTTTGAAGGTAACCCTTCAAACCCGGGGGGAATGGTTGCGCCAATTTGCTATGATCCGCGACTTTGTTTTTTGTAATTTGTTTTTTTGGCCTAGCAATCCTATACCATCCGTTTTCCCTCCACCCGCACGACCGCAAGAAATGATTTGACATTGACGTTTAGTGCATTGTGAATGTGACCGCACCGCTAACACGCCCGCTCGAAATTACAAGAAAATTGGCTATTTCGTGTTCCAACCATTCGAAAACTCAACAATAAGTGCAGTGTAGTGCAATACAGAAACTGGCAGTGCTTGAAAGTACGAAGTTCGGGATTCGCCGGCCGGCGCCATGTGGAACTTTCGAGGTTAAAGGTCAGTCCTTCTAATACATTTATCCCATTAATAAACGCTAGACGCAGTACCTGCATATTGTTAACAAACCTTAGATCGCTTTTCAAACATACAGTCCATTAAAACATCAAGCAAAATTCGCGCAACCAATCATCATCATCAGCCTTTTAATTTTCCCACTGCTGGGACACAGGCCTTCCCTCTAGGAGAGGTTCTGGGCCGTAATCAACCACGCGGGCCTAGTGCAGGTTGGTGGTCTTCGAAATTTTGGTTCTAGGACATGCCGGTTTCCTCACGATGTTTTCCTTCACCGTTTTGAGAGCAGTGGTGATGAAGTAAATTACACAAAGTAATGTGCCTGGCTGGGTTTGAAGCCGCGACCAACAACTCGTAATTCAGGTAAAATAAACACTACATAGATAAAAAATATACTTACAAAAGATAATACAGAAGCTCTAGTCTTGAACAAAGATTTCTCTTCAATAAAATAAAGATATGCATTTAGCACTCAAACTTGACACCTTAGCACTCAAAATCTCCACCATCTCCACCTCTCCACCACCACTTTTTTTAAATGAAAAGTCATCACATACCTTCTCCCATTTTAGATGGACCGAGTGCTTCGACTCTTTTCCTGACAAAATCCCACCTGTGTTTCACCTTCAGTTGCTATTTGTATTTCAGATTTGCGGCAACTCTTCGGAACAAAGAGATTTAAAGACACAAGTATTTAATCTCTGCCTTCGAAGAATCCCGCAGCACTGAAAGTGGACTAAGCTTGAAAGTTTTATTACAAATACCTACATGTGTATCCGTAATTCGTAAGTAGGTACCAAACGAATTTCGGAAGTCGGTGTTAAATAACGAAGAGACCAAACTATTAATAGAAACACCGACTTCCGAAATTAAAGTTATTTTGCACTTTTTTGTGTTTTTTTTTTTTGTACATTGAAGTCGGTTGTATTTTTTTTTATTCGTAAAAAAGTTTTTTTGAATGGCCTGTTGGTCTAGTGGTTAGTGCCCTGACTGCTATGCTATCCCACCCAAGACAATTTTTTGTGTGATGAGCACGATCATTTGTTCTGTGTCTGTGTGTAATTTATCTATAATACTCGTATGTATGTATTTAGAAATATAGTAGGATGGATAAAAAGAACGTAAGAATGATGTGTGAAATGAAGCGTAAAAGTGTGAGAACGAGAGAAGAGGTATGAAAGGGACAAGTAGAGACATGGCGATTTTTGGAAGGTGAACGATAAGACGTGGTGGATTTTTATTAAGTTATTTTAAAGAAGTTGTGATATTATAATAAATATCAAGTTACGCAGCAATAAGTTTTACTTATTTCTGCAAGGCCGCAATCCCATATTCAACTACATAAGTATGTTTATCAGTTGTCTAGTACCCATAACACAAGCTCTGCTTAGCTTGGGACTAGACGGCGTTAAGTGATAGTTATAGGATTATTATTATTATTAAAAAAAGACGGGTACAAAGAGATCTGAGATCATTTCTATCAATTGTCTGAATACTCATTATATTAAGAGCATTGGTGGCACAGTGGCAACTGTCCCGACTTACGAGTGACGTATTAGACAGGCATTAGCCCTAACGAAGTGTCCCTACACCTGCACTTTGGAGGACCTCAAAAATGCCACTGAGGCCGCTGTAAACGTGGCAACCTACTGGGCCCAAAAACTTTGAGGGAAAAGAGAACCATCGATACGATAAGAAGAAGAAGCCCTAACGACCCCGTCGATTTTTTTTGATTGCTCGCCGTCCGCAAGCCTACGCCTTCAGTGCTTGGGAGTTTGTCTATGACACCCAACGTCCGCGGCGTCTACGGCGGCGGCCGGGATCACGGAATTTTGTCCTCCTCACGGTTTCTACCCCCTCTTGCTCGCATTACTTCGCAGAATGAGGCTACTGTTTCCTTTTCTCTTTCGCTCCATACTATATATAGATCTGAGAAGTCATTGTCGGTGTCCGTACGAGTACACGGCAATACTACACATGAGCGTGGCAGACCTCCATCGTCTGCTCCACGCGACCCGCACAATGCCGACATTCGAGTATTCCTTTCCACGACACTTCAAACATCAGGGTCTATTATCTCATATTAAAGTAGTTACAACCTGCGATGACCCACGTCCACGTCTACATTGCTGCCAGCATCAACAATAATACAAGAACAGTACTAATATATTACACAATGCTATCTTCACAATCGATAGCTAATCGAATATTCATAACTTCACAGCAACATAGACATAAATTGATATACATAAGCAGCTATCAGAATGTATTGCGTCGTGCGATGAATCTCCAATACTATTGTTACTGTTAACACCGTCAAAATCCGGCTTTCACACTAATGTGTTTATTTATAAACGATTTCCTTCCACCCTTTGTTGTAAACATACTGAAAGTATGTTTGGGACGGCATCGTAGCGTTTGTACTTTTTTTTAATATATACTTTTAATTGTACTTTTTTAATTGTACTTTTTTTTTATATCCAATTCCAGATGCTCTTGGGTGGAACGAGATGGTGTGTCAGAATTTTTCTGACTAAAACCCATTCCTATGTTCCTTCTTTGCCTGGCCTTAGTAGGCTTCGGTCCTGCTGGGCCAGTATGGTTATGTTGATATCTTTTTAAGGCGCCCGTGAAATACTACGACAACTCTGGCTCCGTTCGGATGGTTACTGGACGGCCGAACGGCGAGTTATCCATTGCTTGTCGCAAGCTCATACCTACGGTGGCTGGAAATTGGAAGTCGGAGTGCTTTTGTATTGGTTTTTGTTTTTGGTTGAAATTTTGCAGGAATCTAAATGCTCCTGACGAGATGCACATTAATATCCATTATGAAATATCAGTGCACACTTCAACGGTTCAATATTAATTAAAATGACACATAGGTGTTATGGTTCTGTATATGTACCTCTTTTGTACAATTCCGTATCTCTTAGACACGCTTCCAGAAAAGAGTTCTCTACAGTTCTGTTGCCCTCATGAACATATCATCGCTAACGATGCTACCATCAGGTGAGATAGTGGTCAAAAATGAGCCTATCAATAAAAATGAAAAAAAAAAGGTCTCTGATAGACAATTACTTCAGCTACAAGTAAAGAGTTTTGATCACATTTCGGCGTCGCTTCAAGTGTTACAGCTACATTTGAATATTTCTCTTTGTTTCTTGCGAGGTTGAATAGCTATGCAGATTTCGTATCTTCGGTGCACTGTTTCTCAGCAAAAACTTTTTTCTTTAGGCAACATTTAATTATCTCGCGCTTTTATCGCCATTATTGATACTCGTAATAGTATGCTGTAGCGTTTGTATCGGAAAACCTGTCCGAATTAGCTTTTTTTTCTTTATTTCACGTTATAGAACACTTGCTCCATATAATTCCAAATTACTAGAGGGGTCGCGAACCACCTTTATCGCCCTATATTATGCTACTACTTACTATTATTTAGAATAAATCTAGTTTGATATAAATCATAGCTGTGCCGCATACATTTATCTTCTGAATGTTTTCACTCTTTCCGTATAATACAGAAGAGGGTATATTTAGGGATGATAATACCATAATGGGAAATGTCTAATGTTGCGTGAGGGTGCATTTTCATATGCACTTGTATTATAAATGGATTAGTTGTGAGTTTGTGCCTATTTTGTAGATGAAACGTTTATTCAGTTGAAGTATAACAAAATACAAAAATGAGGCTCAACTAAAGACCACAAAGACACGTCTTTAAGAGTGCCCAGAGCCCTCAAACATTACTTGTTATTACGGTATACCAAATGCGTTGGATAGAATAGTGCTAGTAGGTAGCATACCATAACATCAGTTATGGTATGCTACCTACTATAATGTTTCCACTGCTGCGGCTCAGGCCTCCTCTCTAGGAGAGGGAATGGGCTGAACGGGCTAGGGTGGCAATTTTGTGATTTTCACGACAGTGGAGTTTTGCCCCAGTGTTGCCACACCATGCGCCGGTCGTACAAAAAATGTTGCCTCTAAATCTCACGGTGGTGGCAGGTGCCGACAAAGATACCGCTTTGCAGGAGTTCATACGGTTAACATTCATTTACGATGTAGGTTTTCTTGGCGACATGATTACAAAGAATTTTAATTGCTGTGCACAGAAAATAGAAGTCGAGGCGATCGGGGCTAAAATAATAACTATCACCGACACAATCTCCTAGGTCCACCTAAACATACAAAGATTTTTCTATGCCTTGGAAAACCCATTAAACGATTTCTTTGACAGATGTTTCGTTATAGTTAGAAGCCAGAAAATCTGACATCAGTTTTGCCAAGAGATATCATGTTACCCAGTCACTGGGTTGTGGCAGTGGCTCCATGGTATCCAGCTGCATCAAACTGGAGGCCGAGTCTAACAAAGTTTGGAAAAGGCTTGGCAGAAAAGCGGTCATTTGCATAGTAGCAGTTGTAAGGAACCTTTACTGAACCACTTGGACTGTTCTCTCTGCTCATCCACTTAAGACAAAGGATTTTTACAACGCAATACACTTACGGAACCAATTTGTAGAAATCAATGTCAAGACGTTTATGCCGTGTAGTCGATTGAGCTTGATTAGAAAAAGCTGGAGGTGGCATAATTCATATCCATACTAATAAATTAAAAGCGATAGTAAGCCTGTCTGTCTGTCAGTTAACTTTTCATATCTTAACAGCTGAACGGATTACATAACTTGACACAATTATGGATCTTAATCTAGACATAGGATACTGTGAATCTCTTGGAGAAATAAATAATTTTTTGACACGGGCAAAGCGGTGAGCAGTAAGTATTCCGTTAACAGTAAAAAAAACGTATTAAAAGTGAAATTAATTATTATTTAATTTTGATTTTTATAGTTAATTTATAAACTTAAAAATATAGGGATTGTTTCAGAATAAGTTTGTAAAGCGGATTTGGGCAGGGTTTCTGTATGTTCGGGTATAAGCCATTTCCTATGACACCGTTTTGAAAAGTTAAGAAAATGACATGGCCGAATCCTGCCCTAGAATCAATTGATACATGAATTATTATTATCTGAAAATGACTTTTAAAATAAATAAAAATAATTTAAAAGGTAAAGGTGAAGATTTTATATAAAAAATGATAAATATTGTTACATGATCGGGGGACAATCTGCAAGCATGTCATCGCTGTTGGATGCAAGCTAATACGAGTATAACGGCACCAGCCTCATTCCTTTATAACATTTTGTTGATTTCTGAACATGAATAGTTAGGCATATGAGTGGATGAAATCATTGAATGTATCTTGTCTGAGTGATTGAAGTGATGTGTTTCTTAAAATGTCTGTAAAACATTAAGATGTATATCTATTTAAGCAAATGTATGTGGTTACTTATATAAAAATACCTAAATAAATTCAAGTGCTATTTTAGTGTTTTATTGCATATCCAATTGTAGCTAAATAATCTGTTTAGACGACGAGCTTTTCTTTGCTATCGCGGCCTGCCAATAGTGCCTATGGTGACATTTGAGAGTATTACCTATATACGAGTATATTATACATCAATGAGATTACGTTTTACATGTTATTTTGATTTTTGACTCTTCATTAGTCTCTATGAAAATGTATCACTGGCAGTGAGAGCGTTTTATAAATTTTCATAGAATTATACCCGAATTTGAAAGGCGTTCTCTTACTGACTTCCTGTCACTGTCACTTTAACGTGTTATTGTAGCAACATCATTGCTATTCGAAATTATTAGGCATTTTTTTGCATCTTATTTAGAGTGTCTTTCGCCTGTTTTCTGATCATAAAACTTCAACTATTGTAAAGCCATGCCTCTATGCTTTGATACGACGTACTATATGTCTGTGTACGTGAACATTTTTTGTTAGGGCACAGGTCTATACAAATTTCGGCCATGTCAAAGATTCCGCGAACCTACCCACCCACAAATAAAACTAACCCACCTTGGTGAGATAAAATAACAAATAGTATCAGTATCAGAATGTTTATATGTGGAACATAAGTATTTACATAAAGATATTAGATTTATTATATGGGCTCGTATGTTTGGGCATGAATGCGTACAAATATTCAAAACAAAATCAAAATAAATAAATGCCGTATCCACCGCTTCGCTAATCCATCTACTCCTTTCTTTTTTCAATAGTAATGTAACCTGGTGAAGGCGCCATTTCTGTAGCATCTGTTCAATTTTCCCGCTTTACTAGATTTTGTTTCGGCACAGATAGAAAAGTGTTCAGCCTACGGATATTGGTGCTATTCTCATTATGATAAAAGGCCCAATACCGGGATACCTTTGCTGTTTATACGTTTTTGTTTTTGTGATTTTATTTGATTTGGTACAATGTATAGGATCCGTCCTTGTATGTCAGATACTGGCATAATTGAATTTAAGGTGTATGTTTTAGGGTTCCGTACCTTAGTTGACAAAAACGAAAACTTATAGAATAACTTTACTGCCCGTCTTTTCCTCAGAAACCCATGGAGGTATCAAGCTGAAATTAATGACAAATAAATAAATTAAAAAAAAAAGCTACTAAGTCAACACAATCTAAACATATAATTATATGGCCGTTTATTCTTAGTTTTGGCGTATATTTTGACACCGTTCACCCAAAGAGCCTGCAAACGACTTATTTGAAATAAACTTTTTTGTTTGTTTGTATAATTGGTAACATTCTAACGAGAACATCCGCTGGTAAAAACCGGTAGAGCAAAAAAGAATTAAATCGAGGCAGCAATTCCTTAAACCAATTTAATCCTCGTCCAATAGCCATCAAACCTAACTAGAGGACACGGTGGAGCACACAGTCGAGGTGTGCCCCGCTTGGGAAGAGCATCGCCGTGTCCTTGTGGGGGCGATCGGCGGCAGCGATCTCTCGCGCCGGGGTTTGGTTCAAGCCATGCTCCGGAGCGAGGAGGAGTGGCAGGCGGTCGCCTCCTTCTGCGAAGCAGTAATGCTAGCAAAGGAGGAGGCCGACCGTATCAGGCAACGGCGTACACGCCGCCGCCGCCGCCGGGTTTCCGATCCCGATTTCCGGCCACCGTAGGCGCGGGCTCGCGGACGGCGGGCAATGGATAGCTCGCTATCCGTCCGTCCGGTAACAGACCGGTCCGAGCTCAAGTCGTTTACGGCGCGCACTGTTCCCGCGCGCCTCAAGGAGTTGTCAGCAAACTGTAGGGGCCCGACAGGGCCGAAGCCTACTGGGGTCAAAGGGTATGTGAAAATGGCACCCGGGGCCCTGGGACCAAGGCGAAGAATGGAACGGGGTAGGTTTTTAGTCAGTAAGAGTCTGACACTACTTCCAGCTCCACCCAAGGGCGGGATTTGTCATTGGATGATTTTACCTACCGAAAAAAAAAAATCAAACCTAACTAAAAAATTTACATTTCGTAATCCAATTTTATGACTCCGATAGCATAGCCAGCCTTATAATGATCCCACTGCTGGGATTCAGGCCTCCTTTCCGGAGAAGCAATAGGCCATAATCAACCAGGCGAGTCAAGTGCGGGTTGGTGAATGTCACACGTCTTCGAATTTTTGTCATGTCATGTCGGTTTCCTTACGATGTTTTTCTTTACCGTTTTGAGAGCAGTGGTGATGAAATAAATGAAAGAAAGTAATGCGCCTGGCTGAGTTAGAACAACTCGTAAGTCGGGGCCGTTCCACTTCTCCCGATAATTCTAAAGATTTTTCGGGATTCTTCGGATGGCATAAGCACTACATGTATTTAACATTTTCGAGAAAAAAGTTTCCTCAGATTTACGATAGGTTTGTGCAAATGGAGACTTTCGTTAGATATATAAGGATTTGCGGTATTATTTATTTCGTCCACTTTGTACGCTTTGTAGTAGAAAATTAAGCTTTCAGATTTGAGAATAAGATCTAAAAGTTCCGATCTTTCTGGATCTTTAAGAGTAGCCTGCCTCCCTAGACAAGCTACAATCGTTTCGTTTAGCGTTAACCCTATGAGTTGGCGACGCCCCCAATTCCTTTGTTCTGACGTTATCTCAACAAAGGAATTGGGGGCGTGGCCAGCTCCAAGCGTTCACGCTAAACGAAACAATTATAACTTGGCTATAGAATCTGTTCTTTTACTATTTATAAAGGTGGCCAACTATTCTGTACCCTTAAAGTAAGAAAATTTACATCCCTAACAAACTATGGCGGTTTCTCTGAAGTGAGTTAAAAATTAACCCAAGAGAACATAATCTCAGTGTAAAAAATCTAAAGTTCCATTCCAGGCCTACCTGTGTGATAAATTTCATCCAATTACGTTTAGCCGTTTTAGTGTGAAGGAATAACAAACACACAGAGATTAGAGATTGCCTTTATAACATTAGTTTGATTACGAGTTTTTTAATGCTAAGCGTCAAAAACAATTTTGCAGTAGTAGTGGATATTTTTTCGTAATTTCAGAGTTGATCGCATAACAAACGTAGTTTATATTGATCAGTACAATGGCCCCTTTTAAGGAAACCCCATGTGTCGTTTCAAGTTGTGTATTTTTCGTGTCTAGTGTAGAGAAAATATTTTAGAGCTAATATTGCAATGAGTAATATCAGCCCCAAAATATCTTTTTTTTTTTTGATGATTTTTCAGGTGTGATACTAATACAACATATAATCAATATTTATTTATTTATTTCAGTTATAATAGTATTCATACAAAAACCACAATCCATTGTGATAAATACAACAAAAGATAATTTTAAAATTTTGCCACATTTTAACAGATTCCATGTCTTGTTTTATTAACAGGATACCTGTCTATTTAAATAAATAAACAATGTATTTTCTACGGGAAAAATAAATAAAGAAAACAAAAGATAAGAACAATATATTAAAAAATAGCTAAAGGGCTAAACAAAATATTCTAAGAAAACTATATAAGTTACTTTAAAATATTCTTATTGTTAAAGTAAGACATATTGTATTTATTTTTGATGCAAAAACTATTTCGGTCTATCCATTGACCAGATTGTCTCGGACATTGCTCTATCAAAATGCAGCTTGAAATTTCTTCGCACCATCCGCAATTGAATCTTTTGTCTAAAGCTTGACATTCTTTACAGTTGCTAGCCATTGCTTCACACTTGTACACTATCATCAAAACCATATTAGAATGTGGCTCTGCACCACCCCACAGCAATCTTACATACCCCAATGTTATACTTCGTTCAATCTTCAAAGAAGCCATATCACAAAACAGTGTACTATCACCAAGTGAACCTTTTAGTGTAAGAACGGATCGTTCTAAATGTATTTCACATAATATATTCCTTTTATAAATTGTTAAATCGTCTATTTTCAAATTCAGTTTGATAAATCTTCTTATGTTAGCCGGTACAAATATGGGATTACCAGATACAATTTCAGTGCAATATCTTGTTGGAGAATTCTTGTGATAGGCGTTATCGAGGCTTACTTTTTGAGGACAATGGAGACTTGCGTAATGTGTACATCCGACATCATGGCACCAATCGCATTCATCACCTGCTTTCTTGCAGTCCCAACAACTGCTGAAGGATGTACAGTAACTCTGGACTGGATCTATTGGGTATACTTGACTGTTATTTGTTTTTGTTAAGTTTATGTTTACGATAATAATCCAAGCTATTTTAATATAGTTTAACATTGTCCTTATTATCTGCTAGTAGATTGGATGTTCCTTTACACCATAAGTAAATGCCCGGCCTGGAATACAAAAATGTATGTTTTAATAGATTGAAAAACGTACATATATAGTCAATATTTCATACGCACGACATGTTTTGGAAACACATCAATATGCATGCAGCTAAAGAGTAAAATTTCCTATGGAACTCTGTGTTTTTTATAGCTACAACCTATGACGTATTTAATCCTAGAATCCTAACTAGCCTGTGAGAAGAAATCAATAACTCTATCATATTCACCGTAAATAATAGTTATTGCAATTTAGCCAACTCAGTGACCAATGGGAGCTTGCCCAACGTGCCATAGTGGCTCATACCTCATACATTAATGTGAGTTCTACTATTTTTGAGTTATCGAAGTACAGATGCCTGCGAGACGCATATTTTGCCTTTATCTCAATTTTACAAACTAAAAACATGAAAATGATAAAGTTTCTAAGAAACTAAATCGTCTTTTTTACAACGCTAACTAAATGTTTTGTGTAAGAGCGAGCGAAGCAAGATCGAAATTTTAAGGCACTCCGACACGGACAGGTTAGTCTTCGTAGTTATTTTTTTATAACGACCCATAAAGTATCTTACATAGAAGATAACGCTGAGGAGAGTCGCTATACTTGTTCAAAAAGCTAGTCATTTCATGTGGAATACTTGTATTCAGCTGCATACTCTACAATGCCTATACTGTCCTCACACATTCATTAATATTGTAATATGGAAATATTATAACATCAAACACTTTTTTTAAAAAGCAACCATGGAGTTTCTTTACCAGTTTTTCTTCATAAGAAATTACCAACTGGAACCGTGACTGTTTGTGCACTAGTTTCTGACGTTTTATGAGTAATGGGCACTAGTAGGTCTATGTAAAATAAAAAATTGGTTTTTGAATCCGACTAACTGAAAGTCGACCCAAATTAGATGTATTTAAATGTTAATCAGATTGATAGACTACCGGTATTAATTTTAAATATCCGGTTATTTGGAAGAGAAATCCCGATATATTTAGGAAAAATTTAGATACAGATGATGAGGTTGCAAAATTGATCACAAATTAAAAATAAAACTAAACCACTTACAAAGCATAGAAATCCAATAAAAAAAATAACACTACAAACTAGTAAACCCTTACAAAAAATAATCCTCACTAAACATGTTTAGCAGTGTCTTCAGTATATATAACTTTGTATTGATAAATGTTTTCAAACAGAACCATTGTAAACGCAATGTGATCGAGTATCCGTAAATAATGACATCACTGTTATGTAATAATGAGTTGGATACTCGTATCTTATTGTTTTGTCATACCCTACGTTAATGTCAATATTACTATTACTAAACGTCCGCTGTTTGTTGTCCGTTTGTTTGACATATATATTGTTCTATAACAAAATCTTTGATACTATAATTAAAATATAAATGAAATTTCAAAGAATATGTTTAGCTATCGCCACTAAAAGAACACATTAAATATTTTTTTATCGAGAAGAAGATTTCTTTATTTTATACCACATGAAAATGTTTTAAAAAAGGTTTCCATAATCCCGCCAAGGTTCGACTCGGTCTTAAATGGTTATTTTATCAACTATTTAATAAGTTTTTATTATTATTTTGGATAAATTCTGGTTTAAAATTCATTAAAATCGATCGTTTAGACTCATCATCATTATCATGTGCTGAACCTTTTCCCAGCTGTTTTGGTGTAGACTTCCAGCCTTGCACGGATACACCTAAAACAGTATTTTTTCTTCTGTGGCCAGTGTTTTATTGACAAACCCCCTTAGGACAAACTTTACTTCTAATTACTTTCTGATTTGTCCATACTGACCCGTTTAGGCAAGTCACACTGTTTAGTAGTTATAATTATTTATGCGTACGACAAAAAGTAATTTTGTTAGATATTAATGAACAAACTAAACAATACAAAAAATGTAAGAGTATCTTGGCACTTATAGACTCAACTACAGCTAGTAGTAACTACATAAGATTCGTTTTGTATTTTTAATCATTTAGGTCCGTTTTTTTTGTTTAACAGATTTTGAACACTCTCAATCAAATAGATGAAGGATATTCCTTCACCTGGAAATTGTGAGAAAACCGGCAAGTCTTTGAAACCGCAATTCGAAACCAAACCTCACTAAGCCTGCATGGTGGATTACGAGCTTATTCTATCTCATAGCTAAGAAGCCTGAACTGCAGTAGTGGAAACATTACAAGGCTGATTATGTAATGTGTCCAAATATATTTATGCAACAATTAAAAGTTGTCTGTAAATATTTAAACTAATAAAATAAGTAGTTCGGTTACTTACCATAATTTTCACAAGTCATTCTGTTCCGAGTCCAATTAGACCTACTCTGACATTTCTCTTTACTCACGCATTTGGCTATTGAATCACACCATCCGCATCCATAACTCGCGGGAATTCTTCTGCATAACTCACAGTTTGGAGCCAGTACTTCACAGTTGTACACAATCAACGGAACTTGATTTGAAAATGGTTGAGCTCCTCCCCAAATAAGAGTTAGAGTACCTCTATCCGACTCACCATACAATTTGGCATATGAGTTCAAAACAACGGGAAAACAATGCACAACATCATTTATTAACAGTCCTTTTAGATGGGTAGTTCTCTGTTCAACGTTGAGTTGGCATATTATTTCTTTATTATACAGAGCTGGATCTGGTACATAAAGTTGAACTTTGATCGTAGTCAGTTCCCCACTCGGGACTGCAATAGGTCCATCGTGTTCAATGTGAGGACAAGCTTTTACTTCTCCAGTTAAATTTGCCTTATCCGCTTTAGTTTCAGCGTACGGACAGAGGTATTCAGGACTCTCTGTGCATCCATAGTTATGGCACCAGCCACATGGAAACCATAAACTTTTCACACATTCGAAGCAATTATCAAAAGATCGGCAATAACCACTCGGATCTTTCATCGATGTATGATCATAACTATCTTTGTATCGGTTCATTGATTGCAAAAAACTCTTGATTCTGGACATTTCATCGGATCTTAAAATAACTTTTTGTTCAGATAATTCCTTTGCAGGCTCCACAGTTATTGCGCTAGATGCTTCCGTCATTTTACTCAAAATGAGTATTAATGGTAAAGTTCCAATCAACATTATAGTCACTGTTCAAACCAACGAGGTAATATCAAATACGAGTTCATTGAGAAAAGTTCTCCTTTTATACCTTAGATTGACACATGTCTTGTTATTTCCATTGGTGTTTGTTAAAATATTTTCTCTCCTGGGCTCAATGAACCGTGTGAAAATTTTAAATAATAAAACACAATTATGATTGTCTTTTTCTATCTATGGGTCGTATTTACTTTCCGCGGGACGGTATATCCTTATGTTGTTTTAAAACATTCCTACGACCTATTTATAAAATATATCAATGCAGGTTATGTGTGAAACACGCAATCGTTGCTTAGCATCGTATTGATTCCCTATCTTGACGAGTTTTGCTACCTCGGGTCATTTACATGAAAGTGAAGCTGATTTTATTACATCTTATCTAACTGAATACACACTTATTAACAAAAAGATATGAAGTAGTTTAGCTTTTTAGCTTGGGTTTGGTTTTAATGGTTTCGTCTTACGCGATCAAATTTCCGGGTTAAACTCATTGTATGCTTGGCAGGAATAACATGCAACTTTTTAAAATGTCACCAACACCTTATCGTAAGGTACAAAACTGCTTAATAAATTAACATTTCAGAAAGAAGTTCAGAAATTTCAAAGAAAGAAACAAGTCCAGTTTTATTTTATTTGAAACAGGACACTGGAATAGACGAAGTTATAGTTCACTGTGACTAACTTGTAAATACAGAAGTGGATTCGGCGCCATGTTTCTAGAGAGTTGTAACGAAAAAGTTTCTAGTCAAGTACTAGAGGAAACTCTAAAAGCTGTTAATCGTGGCATTCATGTTCGCGTCGAAGACAAAATTGGTCCTTATGAGAACAGCAGTAAATCTCCATTGTGTTTGGTCACTATAACCGAAATACGATCTAAATGGTTATTTTAATCATATTTGTAGTAAAATTTAATGTATTAAAAACAGTTGTTATCCTTTCCAATAAAAACCACTAGTAAACAAACCTTAAAGTGAATGCTGAAAACACTTCCAACCCGAGTTCGTCGTGATTGTTGGAATCTTTCGATCAATCATTCTTCGGATGAAAGTTCTTTTGGCAACTGATCGTTCAGGTGAACGATATTATTTGGCATAAAATACGGGCAATTGTGACGAGCTCTTTAAAACCTAACAAACGAGGCTTAAAAATTTTCTGTTCAAAAAGTTCAGAAGTTTAGCTTGATTTAAAGAAATAACTTTTGGCTTTTGATCATTTCAACCCGACTACTATCCTTTCCGGTTGTGGGTTTGGCAGTCTATGTGCGTGAACTACACATAGCCATACCAATTCATAAGTTGGTCAATTCTCGTACATAAATACATAATTCGCCGCTTCGCGGAAAACTGTGTGGTATCCCCGCACCATCCGTGTTGCCATGGCCCTCGTGACATGAGTTTAGCTGGGCCATCGGTTGCTTCCGCAACGAGGATGCCCACCCCGGCGCTCCATAAAAGGACCATAGACCGAACGATGCCTACGTAGAGCCTCCGGCAGGAGGCGTCTGGACCCCTAAGTTTTACACGAGCCACTTGAGGGCAGACTATGTTCGATTCAGTTTGAGAGCCAGACGTCGGAAGTGCTTCTCGAAATTCCACCGGCTATCGAGGACAAGTCACAGGTAAGTACTTCATCGTCGACCCGACGCCGAGGTGAACTCCTCCTACCATTAATTGGGATCCCGGTGGTGGTGCGTTCTAAGGGCCGTGAAAGCACATGGCCTCGGACTTATGCAGTGCCACCGCAAGTCCCAACTGCTCGATCCTCTCCGTGACTATCTCAACCCCGCGTGTCGCTAGTTCGACCGCGGCCTGATATGACTCTCCCTGCGCCAGCACCAACGTCTCGTCTACGTAACAGACCACGCTGACCCCGTCAGGGAAGTCGCCACGCAGCACGTAGGTAATGTTCCACAAAGGCGGTGCTTAGTAGTGATTGGGTAGCTCGTAGCTCGATGATAAGTGATTTTAATAGTTTATAACTTTTGCCCGCGACTTCGTCCGCGTAGAAGTCAAAAATGGTTCTAATAGAATTTTTAATTGTTTTTATTTTTACTTTTTTTTCTATTTCTCATCAAATCTTAAATTCAACTTTTTTGCACAAATAACACAAACAAATAGGTTAGATAATAGTATTTAATAGACTTTTTTCTCGTGTTTAACCTTTGCAGATTGAAGGAGAAGCAAAGGTATCAATCCGTTATACATCCTAATATTAATAAAAATAAAAATTCAAATAAATTTGAATTTAGAACGTTGATAAATATTAATTTGTTGGTAATAAAAAATTATTGTGTATCTTTATTTATTATATTCTGTTCAAAAATACAATTTTAATTAAATATTAAAACCTTAAAAATATCCACCGCTTTGCATTAAAAAAATAATTACCCTTAACCGTGACAAAATAGGAATGAAAAAGCCCTTGGTGTGATAAATTAAAAGAAAAGCACGCGGGTGATATACATGCCATGTCGAACCTAATCGTAGTGCGATATGAAGCAGTTTTCTAGTAAGTGTATTGAAAAATCCTTTCTTATCGGATGCCTACGTCAAACAAAGAACATTCCTGACAAGTTTCAGGGCTTTACAATCAGTGGTTTAGGCTGTGCGTTGATATGTCAGTCAGGCATTCAGGACAAAGCATTTTATAAGTATAGGTATCTTCATCATCATCATTATTTCAGTTGAAAGACGTCCTCTGTTGGATATAGCCTCAGTGTCGCCACAATAAGCGGCTTTGGTGTACAATAAAGAATATATCTATCTCTTTGCGTCTAGCATCCATCGAATCCCAGCGACGCTCACCAGGTAAGTCACCTTGTAAGAGGCCCGCACGATTTGCGCGTGGAGATGCATCGCCAGGACGAAACTTTGATGCCACGACAATTCGCGACATGGCGGACAGAGTTGCGGCGTGATCTCATGTTGAAATGGCGACCACGACTGTCGCAGCCCAGTGCTGGGCATGCCACAATCACGGTGGTGAGTCCCCTTTTTGAGGAGTGGCTGGAGTGGCAACACGGCGCCCTCACTTTCCACATAATGCAGGTCCTCATTGGACATGGCGTGTTTGGAAGCTTTTTGCAACGATTTCAGGCGGAAGAAAGGCCCGGGTGTTATGCCATTGGGATGACATGTGGTGCACACGGTGGAGATGTGCCCCATTTGGGTGGAACACTGCCGTGTTCTTGTTGAAGCAAAAACTTGTTACTTTACTACAAAAAAAAAACCCTCAATTCTTCTTATACCTTACACTGAACTTGTATCACTCAAGTATCGATGTGATTCATATGGTTTGTCAATGTTTGACGGACTCGGCCGTTATCTGCATCGGTCATCAGTGAAGGTAGAACTGGTAAGAGATGTCATGTGGCTTCCCGTGTTGACTGTTTCTAGGGCAGCAAATTTTTAACATCATGTACGATTAGGAGATGCGCGCTGACCTCTCTAACAGCGTCAACGTAGTCAAGGCGACTCGCTTACGAAATGTGTTCTGGACCGTCCGTAGCAAAAGCGGCAGAAATACATGTTTGTTGTATTGGAACCCCCTTCAATATTTCTTTTATTCTGTTTTGTTAGTATTTGTTGTTATAGCGGAAACAGCAATACATTATCTGTGAAAATTTCTAGCTATGGCTGATAAACGGATGGGCGGATAGTGGACTCTTAGGAATAGGGTCCCGTTTTACCTTTTATATCGATGACTGTGGCCATTTTTTTTTTCTTTACTTCTTCTTTACACCGGAGCCATTTTTTTTATAACTCGGTTTTTTTTTTGTTCACAGAATAGAATCCGGTTGAGAAAATATGTTTAAAACAGACTTCCTAGTATTTTGAAAATTAATAAATCTGTAAGCGTACATTTCTCGCTTAGAAGGGGTTCCGATCGCTTACCTAATCAGGTATTGGACTGGAATCTCTCAGAGAAAAGAAAGCGTGGCCATCCTTAGCAAACTTGGCGATGTACCGTGTTGGCATAAGCGACGGCCAAAGGAAACACATAATGTTCTATCTCTAAAACTCTAATCGATTAGTAAATACAAAAGAATGAGTCGATAACTGTCATACAGTATTTCTTAAAATTAACGGTCTTTAGGTTTTTTTTTTATAGTAGGTAAAATCATCCAATGATAAATTCGGGCGGGGCGGGAGATTGTGTTAAACTCTTATTGACTAAAAACCTACCCTGTTCCTTCATTGCCTTCATTCCAGGGCCCCGGAGTTCACTTTTGCACAACCCTTGGCCCCAGTAGACTTCGACCCTGCTGGGCTCATACAGTTTTCTGACAACTCCTTGAAGCGCGCGGGAATAGTGCGCGCCCTAAACGACTTGGGCTCGCTCCGGAATGTTACCGGACGAATGGACAGCGAGCTACCCATTGCGCACCGTCCCCAAGCCCGCACCTACGGTGGCCAGAAATCGGGATCGGAATCCCGGCGGCGGCGTCGGCGTGTGCACCGTTGCTTGATGCGGTCGGCCTCCTCCTTAGCTAGCTTTACTGATTCGCAGAAGGAGCCAACCGATTGCCACTCCACTTCGCTCCGGAGCATGGCCTGTACCAAGGCCCGGCGCGAGAGATCACCGCCGCCGATCGCCCCCACAAGGACACGGCAATGCTCTTCCCATGCGGGACACACCTCCACTGTGTTCCACCGAGTCCTCCGGGCGGTCCACACAGTGGCGACACCCGGGCAACTTAAGTTATGATTTCCGTAAGTGTAGACTAGTGGACGGCGAGCGATGGGTAGCTCACCGTCTAATTTGTCATTGTCAAAGAGATGCCAGCACACCGTAGGAGCTGACCAGGGAGGAGCTCTGCAGTATCGAGGCCTTCTGGGGCCATGGGTAGTCCAAAAAAGAATCCCAGGGTCCTGGAATGTCTGGCAAAGAAGGTACATACAAGTGGGTTTTAGTCAGTAAAAGTCTGACACGACTTTACGCTCTGCCTTAGAGCGCCAAAAATCTTTGAATGAATGATATCCAGTGATTTCTTCCAAAAAAATATGATTTTAGCTTTACTCTCACTGAGGTGATTTTTCGTTTTAGTGTGCAAATCGAAAACTATTTATCGAACTAAACTATTTAATTTAAGAATGAAAAATGACCTCGGTTCATGAGTCTAGCTCTAGTTTGCAATTTTGCTTATGTTCTAAAAAGTTTGCTCTACCGTGTCCTGTAGAGCATCTGGGCGGCTCGCACAGTGGCAACACCCGGGCGTCACCTCCGGAATCTTGTACAGGTACTTCCCAAACTTGCCATGTTCAGTGAGGACCTGCGCCATGCAGAAGGTGACGACGCCGTGAGGTCTTTTCAGCCACACCTCAAAGAGGGGCATTACCGCCTCAATCGCGGCGTGCCTAGCACTGGGTTGCGACAGTCGCTCTCGCCATTATAAGATCCCGCTGGAACTCTGTCCACCATGCCGCGACTTGTTGCGGCAGTGAAGTTTCGCCCCGGCGTTGCATCTCCACGCGTAAATTGTGCATGTGAGCAAGGAACAGTCCTCCAGACCCAGTGCCTCCAGATCCCATGGTGGGAGGCCAGCAAGGAGACTCGCCGCTTCGAAGGACACAGTGCGGTATCCCCGTATCATCCGTATGGCCATGACCCTCTGGCAGGCATTCAGCCGAGCCGCCGGTCGCTTTTGCAGTGACGAACGGTCGTTAGGATTCGGGACTTCGATCTTAGCGGCGAGCGGGGTGTCATCGGTAAGCGGGTGCGCTATGAGCAACATCTCGTAGAGTGCTTCAAACCTTTTTATATTTTGTTCTCACCGCTGGCCGCCCCGCGCTTAGCTGCCGCTCACAGCGACCTTGTCGTGAACGGGCCGTAACGGTTTGAGACCTATGCTTATCCTTGAACCTGCAAAGGTTATGCACGAGAAAAATAGTATAATAAATCCTATTATATTATTAATTTGTGTTATTTGTGAAAAATGTCGAATTTAATATTCGAATAGATTTTTTTAGATGCTACTCCACCAGATATTGTGATTGAGGTAAAAAGTATTTACAATAGCCTGCTGCCATCTTAACTGAAATTTACGAATAGGTATGGCAACTTTGTAAAATTTTCTTGCGTCGTAAGTAATTAAAAAAGAAAGTACGTAAGTGTATTGAAAAACGTTGTTTGATATACGTGGAAATTTGGCACTGCAGAACTCCGCTCCACAACACCCTCGCCTGTACGGCTCGAGTGAATTTCGCCTCGGCTGCAATGACAAACTTTCTCCACTTTTTTTAAAATGTGCTTTTAAGTAAATAAGTGCATTTTTAAAGGCTTTAGCAATTAAATCCGCTTTTCAGAAACGTAATGTATTTACATGAAATGAAATGCTGAATAACTCAAGAAATTTAAGCATCTTCTTATGATTCAGGGTTAGGGGTGGTGACTTCTTCATTGTTTACTTCTGTAGTTCCTTCTTTGTTTTCTTCTTTGTTTTCTTCATCTTTGTTTTCATTGTTTTCTTTGTTTTCTTCATTGTTTTCTTTGTTTTCTTCATTGTTTTCTTTCTTTTCTTCATTTTTTTCAGTTGGATTTGTAACAGCACCATCATCTTTTTTCTGATCATTAGGTCCGTCTGTAGAATCTTTATTGTCAGCTTCTTTGTTACCTGTCTCATTTTTAGGTGTTTGACCATCATTTTCATCTGAAATTTCCTTACTAATAGGCATGGTAATAAGCGGACTGTCAGTTGTAGCTATAGAATCACTATTTTTATCATTCCTTGATTTAGGTGGAGTAGTTTTACGAGTGGTCCTAAATGTGCTCGGCTGTTTGTTTTCACAACCAACGTATATGTTCACGGATACAGGAAGCCTATACGTCGATTTGATACGAACGGCTATAAATTTTTTCCTCAAACCACCGCGAACGATTGTCGTGATAGGTCCTCGGCCCATTCCTAGACGGTCGACCACCCTGAAGTAAGTTATCTGTCAAATAAAATACTGCATCATTAATATACACATCTAGATATAAACTGAAGCAACTCAAAAAAGGTATGTTTTCAGGAGATGAAAAAACGTATCACTGAAATTTTTTGTATGGGAAGTTATAATTACTATTAAATTTATTTTAGATCATAAAAAGGTTCAAAAATGATATAATAGGAATAATACCGCCTGGCGTGCGAGGGGTTAAGATCACTCGTGTGTTTAACTGTTCGTTTATCACAGACATTGTTTTCTGAAACTTTTAAATTAATTAAAATTGGCCGCGAAATGCCGCGCTGCCGTCGCGCGGAACTTCGCGGCTAATATGAAGGCGCCCTTGTAATAGAAAAACCTCTGAGAAGTGTATGGTTAAAAAATACCGTACGCGATTCCGATTCGCACTTTACTGTTTTTTTTTTTTTTATATACATTTACATATACATTTTTTTTTGCATCAACCTTATAATGTTCCCACTGCTGGGACTCAGGCCTCTTCTCTAGAAGAGGGAATGAGCTGTAATCCACCAAGCGGGCCTAGTGCGGATTGGTGGATGTCTTCTAATTTTTAGTTCTACGACATACCGGTTTCCTAACGATGTTTTCCTTCACCAATTTTGAGAGCAGTGGCGATGAAGTAAATTACACAAAGCAATGCGCCTGGCTGGGTTTTACCGGCAACTCGTAAGTCGGGGCCGTTACCACTCGGCCACCACTGCTCTCATATACATTTAGAACAAAATTATTATTTCAAACAGACACTTCAATTTTATTTATTACCAGTTGCAGTCAGCGGCTTCATCAGCATTAAAGTGGAAAATTTTCCCACTCTCGGGAAAAGTATCCCATAGCCTTATCTGCTATTTATCTCAATAGCAACTTCCCATGATTTTTTCTGGGCGAAGCCAACAAACGCTAGTGATAAAATAAAGGACTTACTGGACATTTGAACAATCTTCCATAAGATGCCGTAGTGACACCAAAGGGAGATGGGGCCTTGTATATAACGTCTTGAGCGACTAAAAAGTCATTTCGCTTGAACATACCGAGGTAGAAATCCCTGCATATTACAAATTGTGTAAAAACTAACAAAAGTACTAAAGGCCATAATGTATTCATTTTATTTATACATTTGAAACACTGAATTTTATGAGGCGCTTTAGTGTGATGGTTCTGAAATCGAATACAGAAGAACGTGGAGACGCTGTATTAATAATTTTTAATTATTTCCGTTTATTACCTGCGAATTTTATCGTGAATTTAATATTATGAGTTAATTAGTTTCCTTTTACTTGGTGGCGTGTTACGTGTTGTTACCTACTTGTTTTTATGTCTTAAATTATCATGCGTCATGGTTTTTCTTTACCGTTAACTCGTTTTTGCTTTTCATACTTTTGTCATTCATTCATTTTTTAAATTTTGGTAGTAACTACAGATCACTACTAGAAGCGGTAGTATTAAAATATTAAAAGCCCTTGATCACTTTAAATATTCCGTATATTGGTGATGACTGACGTTATATTGACAGTGCAGTGTAACTGTACATTATGTTTGTTGATCGATTATATCATATCTGTATTAAATTAATGGTTAGTAAATAGGTACCTTGATTATCTTCTTAATCCTTACATGTTATAAAATAAAAGTCTCCGATATCGTCTATCTGTCTTTTTATCTGATCACATATCTGACAAACACCACTGAGCGGATTTTCATCCTCATCCATTCTTTGTAATATATTCGTTGGTGTAGTCAATAGTACGGAAGCAAGCTTGACAACGGGATGTCAGCGGATACGTCACACCGTTTGACAGAGGCTAGGCTGAATGCACGCGAACCGAGCAGTTAAAAGTAGCAACCACAAAGACGCGGACCCCTTTACTCAGTTGGCTAACCCGTGGACAACAGTGCTCTAGAAACTGTCTCACAGCTCGTTGTGAATTATTGAGTACCTAAAGCCTAAATCTTAATATATTACTTGCGTAGTTTGGAGTAGAGTGTTTATTGTTCGTTACTCACTCATCGCCCATAAAATAGGGTCTCTGGAAAGGATTTCCACTGTGATCGGCCTCCTAAGCTGACATATTATAAAACAAAATGGTAATGGAATTATAATACACCGTTAAGTTTTGATGGTTTTAATCACGCGGAAGGTTGATTCGGTACATGATACACGATCGATTTGGCCTATGGACGGCAAGATCAAGGCTGAATCCTACAGGGGTCATAGGTCATCCTAAAGAGAACCCTGGGGTCCTGGGACTCAAGGCAAAGAAGGAACATAGAAAGAAAGAAATAAAGAAGAAAGAAAGAAAAATA
This sequence comes from Leucania comma, assembly GCA_958295575.1. Lineage (NCBI taxonomy): Eukaryota > Metazoa > Arthropoda > Insecta > Lepidoptera > Noctuidae > Leucania > Leucania comma. Next base: position 6,085,410 of record OY282475.1, read on the forward strand.
GAAAAATAATTTTATTGGGCATAGAAACACACAATGCTAAAACTACAATAATCATAGACACGTAAAATTCAAAAAGTATATTAAAAGAAAACTAACATTTTGTGTCTCCCGGCTGCGCCAAATAGGTCCAGTTCAATATAAATGCCAGACAACTACGAGGTGGTAGTTGGCTGACGCTGGTTTTCAACTGAACCAACATAGGAGTGGGTCCTGTCAGGAAAACCCTAGAGTGGGAGAAGTCTTTGGATGATTTCCTACCTAAAAAAGGGGATGAAACGAGGCTACAAAGTTTGTTTCATGGATAGGAAAAACTTTTTTCCACGCGGGTAAAGTCACTTGCAGAGACTAGTCTACGATAATAAGTACAAAAAATACTCACTAATGAAAATATCGTGACAACCCTGAATATTATTCTTTCTTCGAAGCTTCGCTGGATATTTTCAGCACACATGAAATTTTTAAGTAAGCTGTATTTTTGTGTAAGAGGCTTACGGGCCTTACCATGCGTCTACACGGTATAGAGACAGGCAAATAACGAGAAAAGTGGATCACGCAGGATTACACTGACATACTTGGTATTATTCGCCCGTGTTTACTTCGTATATAGCAATTCGCAAGATTATAATTTTTGCACGCTCTTTAAAACGCTCTATGTGCTTAATCACGTTCGGACTTTAGAATAAAGAGTAATGATTTTAACAGTCAATAGAGGTTTTAAATACTAATAATGGTGTATTCTGATAGTTTTATTCAGGATTATTGATACGAGCCAGAAATCCGTTTTTTGGCCTATGTATTTTTTTTTTCGGTGGGTAAAAATCATCCAATGACATCCCCCACCGTTGGGCGGAGCGGGAGATAGTGTCAGACTTTTACTGACTAAAAAATCCAACCTGTTCCTTCGTTGCCTTTCATATTAGGGCCGAGCCTTCTTTTCAGAAACAGGCCCTTGGCCCCAGTAGGTTTCGACCCTGCCTGCCTTCTAGCAGGCTGGACCTCTACAGTTTGCTGATAACTCCTTGAGGCGCGCGGGGACAGTACGCGCCGTCGACGACTAGGGCTCGGTCCGGTCTCCATTTTATGTCACTCAGAAACGTCAGGTAATTAAAAAAAAAAATCTAGTATAAACATCGGAACTATGGGCACTTTTCTATGGATTCCAAATTTAAAGCTGTATCAAGTTGTAGCCTAATGATTAAATTATATTTTTAATGATAGATGACCTGATGATCAATTTATTACATGGTGATGGAAATAACAAAGCAACGATTCTCATTATTTATTTATTTAAAGAAAAAAAAAAAATAAGAGTTTAATTTTTTCCTTCCATTTTAAAATGTGAGTTGGATGAAATTCACCCATATTTGTGTGAAAATCCCATTGCGTCGTCGCTTCTGTTAATTTTGCACGTATCTCTCAAAGCACTGTCCTTTTTGAGGTGTGCATGGAACACAACATGCCGTCATACACGATCGTATCAGACGGTGAACTACCCATTGCTCGCCGTCCGCTAGGCCGCACTTTCGGTGGCCTTTAATCGCCATGAGACTGCCTACAAGTTACATTAAACCTTAATTTGATAACTAAATAATTTACCTGACTATACTTAAATGCAGAGGAAACTAAGATGGAAATAAATTCATAAATATTCTTTATACTCCTTTCCAATTTCATTCATTGTCGTACCATAAATCCAACGAAATTTTATACTCTGATCGTAATTCTTTTTCGTAGATAATCTATAATACTTTTCGAGGGCGACTGATCCCTGCCAAATAGCTCGTAAATCTGTCGACCAATAAAATTTTTGTTATACCCCCCGTTCTAGGTACTTCGGTGCACCTGTCACTGATGTTGCTATCTCGCTTACACGTAGAATCCATATTGTAAAGTTAGATACACAATAAATCTCTCTAGCTTTAGACAGACAATCTGAGTCCATGTATGCCATGTATGCTACGTATTATGACAAAAACCACATATCTGGTGGTTGGCGCTGCAAAATGCCATCTAGCAGCTTTGGACTCAGTGAAAAAGCGTGCAAAGTAATTGGTGATCCAGATTTGGTTAAGTCTAATCTACAAAGCCTGGAGCACTGGCTAGGGAAGCAAGCCTTTCGTTATTTTACAGAATGCATTTTTCATTTTCAGCAATTACCAGCTGGATAGTTTGAAAAAGTTACCTTAAAGTTAAGTTGCTTTTGCGTTTCAAGTCCACGAAATGTGGACTTGAAACGCAAAAGCAACTTAGGAACACAGTGGGTTTTAGTCAGTAAACGAGGAATGTCAAACATTCCTTCTCGATTCATCTTAAGTGGAAAGAGTCAGTTACGACACACATCATCATCCTCATTTCAGCCGAAGGATGTCCACTGTTGGACATAGGCTAGCCCGCACCACGGAAGATAATGCATCTGTGCGTCTAGCAAGCACTGCATTCCTGCGACTCCCACCAGATCATCGACCCACCTTATGGAAGGCCTTCAAGCACTGTATTTTCCGGTGCTCGGTCGCCATCCGACCATCCGTTCTACAAGCAATGCGCTCTGCCCACTGCTACTATAGTTTCGTGATTCTCCTGGCTCTGTCCGCGACCTTGGTTCTCCTGCTTCTTCATTTCTGACACACGCATCAAACGCATCACGCATAAAATGAAAATATGTCAATTATTTCCTCTAATGTGCCTTCATTTCATAAAACCACAACAAATGTGAGTCATCTCTAAATACTAAGCATTGTTTGTTTAATTTGTTAAATACTGTCATTTTATGCTATGGAATCTTTAAGGTTCCGTAGAAAATTACCAAAAGTCACAACATGGAAAAACGTATTTCGTTGAAATTATTATCATCGTTTCAGCCAAAAGACGTCCACTATTGGACATAAGCCTCCGCAAGACTTACCTTAACAACCAGTACCGAACATCTAGCATCAGGATTTCCAGCATCAGGCAGACCTTCCAACACGTGTCTTCTTGTACGCCGTCGCTACTACCACTTTGCTTCTCCTGCGGATATCTTCATTTCTGATGCAATCACGCAAGGAAACCCTTTACATTGTCTTTTAGGTGACATTAGCCTTCTAATGAGGCCCCTTTTCACAATGGTCATTCGACTTTTAGTTACATTCAATTCTCTTTTTGAATGTGTGAGTTATTTGACGCTTGCCTACGCCGAAAAGATGTAGTACTGAATTATTAGACCCAGTTTCTTAAAAAGCATTATAGTGCAGAACACTAATATTTTTCTAGCCCAACTGTGGTAGATTTTTGTAAACAAAACAACAAAACGACATACCTTACCAATAGGTGTATAAATAGCAACGATTCTATACAGTTGTGTAATTATATTTGACAGCTAGTGGGCGGTTGGCAAAATGTAAGTTCTATTATTTCGTTTATTTATATTTTCTAGAGAATTGGGTAGATTTTTAAATTGTTCAATTAAAAAATCAAATATAATCCTACTGATATCTCGAACAAAATCCGAGCTACCGATGGTTAGGAATTCAGAGAGAAGAACCTCCTAACAATACGAGCTATGTTACAAAGTATCGCTTCCTTAACCGAGCACTTGATTCAATCACAGAACGTGAACCTGCTGAGGTGTTTGTCAACTGTGATATTGTTGCCAGAGAATTCGTAATAAACATCTGTCTAGTCAATGTTACCAGCATATCGTAACAATGCTTGTAGGTTTATGCTTTTGAAGTACTGTAGAAAAATATATTGCGGGTTGCGCTTTTGAAGGTTAATTTTGTAAAACATAAAACTTTAATTATGATAGTTAATACAAGCAGTGAACTGATCGAGAACAGAAAATCAATAAAACCAAAAGCAAAATTCGTTGTTGTAGAGTGAGAATTCACTAAGTGACATTGTTTGCCAAAATGTCAAAATATCGTTAAAGATTCTGACCTAACGACGTCCGGAAAATGAAAATCAGTTTCATGTGACTCGCATGTTTTTTTTATTATTGATGATATAACATTATTAACTCATTTTGACCATAAATGTCACTTAACAAATTCCCATTAAGTAAGAATTTGTTTAGCCGTAGTTGTATAGTTTTTACAAAAATATATAAAATATATATAAATCTTTTATAGTCCGTACGCAAAATACGCGCTTAGTCGCGGATTTGCGAATATCAGCCCGAAATACAAATACAAAAATAGTCTTTACAACTACGACTTTTGCTTTTTGATTTTTTGATTGGCTGTTCATCATAATTTAAGTCTTACAAGATTCACCCTCATAAGTGCAACTCGAAATATATTTTTCTTTAGTACTTCAAGAGCATAAACGTAGAAGTAATGTTACGTCATGATAATAACATTGAAGCTGTACCTCTACCATGAGTTTTAAGCAATAGTATTCGTCGCTACTCGATATCGACGCCGTAAATATTTTTGTATGGCAAATATTGCAGCGCCTCTAGCGGTAACTTGCAGAACCAAAATTTGCCATACAAAATATTTACGGCGTCGATATCGAGTAGCGACGAATACTACTGCTTAAAACTCATGGTAGAGGTACTGGTCATTTGAGAAAACGATGAGTATTTTTAAAAAGTCGTTTTAAAGAAGGCGCGTCCCACATCAAGACTATGATAAGATAGAAATCATTTTATAGTAAATTAAAAACAAATGAAAGTAAACCATACGGAGGTTAGGATACACATACTTTTGTAACTCATAATATGATTTAAAAAGAGTTTCCATGGAGTTTCTTGCACGTTTTTCTCCATAGAGATCTACGCTTCGGAACGTGCAATTTAGCTTCACTTTTTTATGGACTGACTGACATTTTTTCAATTCATAACTGCCTGTAATTGGTCTATTTGAAATAAACTATTCTGATTCTGATTCATGACTTTAAGAAGCATTTCATTTGATCACAACAATCATATTTTTGTTACAGGTATAACACTGACCGCTTAACGCCATTGTTTGTATCTTTAACCCTTTTAAGTTCTGCTCAGGCGTTTAAAGAATTGACTGAAATGAATTGGAAGAAAAACCCCGCAGAAGCGTGGCCATTTACAGACCATCATTTCGAATATAGGATTGTAATACTTCTCCTAAACATACCAAACTACTTAAATAACAACAAAGAATGGACATTCATTGCTACAGGGGTTTTATTAGACAACAGTCGTATTCTAACATCTTATAATCCCTTTAAGCAATTGATACATGACCCCAACGTTACTGATAATATTTTGGCTTTAATATCTACAGGAGCACTTGATAGAAAAGCGCGTATCAAAATATCAAACATAATGTGCGGTCGTCAATTAGTATATGTATCAGATGAAATGAATGAGTTTTGGCGTGATAAGGAATACTCGCCAATTCACGACCTTATGATCATAAGAATGGAAGACGAAGCTGGTATCGCCCATGCGTCAAAGAGAGTACACCCAATACTTTTGAGACACTTTCATTACGCAGGGACTTGGTTATGGGGTGGTGAATATTATGGACGTGATCTTAACAGTATGATATCCTTCCCCGCCCGCATCGTCGACGTAATAGATCCTGAAGTTCAGATTTTTACTTTAGGATATTTAACCAAAAAACAAATGCAAGATTACGATACACTACACGAAATTTCGTACGAAGCTGACGATGCTGCACTGGTGGACTGTGATGAGTGGTTGCCACGCGAATGGGGTTATTTTATATGTATTAGAAATATTGGCAAATTTCCAGGCATAGGATCGGGTGCAGTACTATTTTCTAAAAATAAACTATTTGGAATTGGTAACTGCGCAATGTTTAAAAAAAATGTTGGGATTCTAGTATTCACTGATGTCCGGCAGTACGAACAGCTAATAGAAAAAACGTGTGGTGACGAGGAGTTCACATAAAAAAAAAAAAAAAAACAGTAATTAAAGACAGAGCTATTTATTTGCAATAAATGCGGCACAAGAGATAGTAACATATATTTTTATACACAAATATACATTTCGCCATGTGTTTGTATGCGAATAATATATAAAATACTAGCTGTATGTTTTTTTTTTTACGGTAGGTAAAATCATCCAATGACAAATCCCGTCCTTGGGTGGAGCGGGAAGTAGTGTCAGACTCTTACTGACTAAAAACCTACCCCGTTCCTTCGTAGCCTATCGTGCCGGGGCCGGGTATTCCTTTCGGAAGTTAACCCATGGCCCCAGTAGGCTTCGACCCTGCCTGCCTGCAGTTAGCAGGCTGGGCCTCTTCGGTGTGCTGACAGCTCCTTGAGGCGCGCGGGAACAGACGCGCCGTCGACGACTTGGGCTCGGTCCGGTCGGTTACCGGACGATTGGACAGCGTGCTACCCATTGCACACCGTCCGCAAGCCCGCGCCTACGGTGGCCGGAAATCGGGATAGGAATCCCGGCGGCGGCTGGGGCGAGCGCCCCGTTGCCTCTGCCTGATGCGGTCGGCCTCCTCCTTTGCTAGCATTACTGCTTCGCAGAAGGAGGCGACCGCCTGCCATCCCTCCTCACTACGGACCATGGCCTGAACCAAGGCCCGGCGAGAGAGATCGCTGCCGCCGATCGCCCCCACGAGGATTCGGCGATGCTCCGCCCAGGCGGGGCACACCTCTACAGTGTGCTCCACCATATCCTCCGGGTGTTCCGCACAGTGGCGACACCCGGGCGCTAGCTGTATGCTCCGGTTTTACTCGGGTGCATGTTTTTTTACTGCATTGTTTTTTTTTTTCAAACAAACCTTATTCTGACAATTACGAATACAACAAAAAAATAATTAGCCGAATAAGTGGAACCGTTTGAAATTGATGCTTTTACATTTAAGTTACCGGCAATGTGTATAATTACATACAATACAATATAGGTATTGTATAGAACACAATACAATATAGGCATTGTATAAAATATCAATGGGCAATGTATAGAATCCTGGGCGTCCAGGTAATGTATGAAATATTATTGTCTATTAAATACTTTATCTAGGTAATGTACACAATTCCTAGGGATTATATTGAGTATCTGCTGGTGTACCACCGGTAATGTGTAAAATAAACAGATTTTGGTCTATACACCCCTATTTTTTAATTAGTGCACAAAAAAATGGGGCTCAATTAGTACCCGTTACTGATCATATTTGTGTATTCAAAAGTACAAAAAACGAAATTCCAAAATTGTCCACGAAAATTTGTCATTATTGGTAAATTCATAATTGAATCATTATTCATAACAATTACTACTAGAAAATACTAAGCGCAGTGTTTTTCCAATTTATTGACATTCTTTCATTCATAAACAATAACCTGTACAATGTTTCCAGAAATTGAGTGAGATTTTGGGATTTAAACAAACGCTCATACCTTTGCTGTTTATGAATATTATGTATTGAGACTTTACTTAAATAATAACAAGACCTTTTCTAATAAACCCTTTAAGTATTTGCCATAATTAAAAAATAGTGGTGTATTTATCAATGTTAACCAACCTACAAAATGACAGGCAAATAATTTTTTATTATATTCTTTCACCCCGACATGGTCCGGTTAGATTAAAAGGCTTAGTCTTCGTAGTTATTTTTTTTTAAACCACCCAGAAATACGATCCTTAATTTAAACACCGCGGATAAAAATAGGACCTGATTACTTACTACAAAATGTAACGTGAAATTAAAAATGCAAATTATAGTCAGAATATAATTTAGCATAATGTAATTTGCTAACAAGTACTTCTAATGTAACTTTTACGTGTCGGGGTGCCTTAAAACTATACGTTACTTCCTTCCCTGCTCTCTTCTTTTTTTGAAGAATACCTAAACAACGTATAAAATAAATAATCTATTTCATACTTTAGGCCTCTACCTGGGCCTCAAGTCTGCTATTACAATAGTATCAGAAAGGTCTATTATTGATTTCCTAATTGTTGATTTTGACAAGTTTGGTAATCTACTAATATAATGGCGACTCCAATGATCAACCACTGACACTCCGTTGAGATAAATGGCATAGAATGGTAATCTCGTACTTACCTACATAATGACAAATGAATGTCTGCCTTAGATCATAACAAAAGCCAAACACTGATACAATAACAACAACAAAACACTGAAAACGCCGGCCGGCGGCCGCTCTAAATAAACAGTAAGCAGTAATGTCACTTTGACTTTGACAGCTAAAAAACCACAGACTGACCAATGATCGGATTTGCAGATTACGAACTTTTAGCAATATGACAATTGAATCGTGTTGGTATGACGAATTTATAAAAATAGCAGACTTGGGGCCCTGGAATCGAGCTGGGCGGTGGCGGCGGCGGTGCGGGCAGTCACCGTTTGACTTGAGTGCACCGCTCGTTCCCCGCCCCCGCGCCACTGTTTTCGAGGGCCGGTCCATTTGATTTTACGCATAAGATCCTGCCGCTTCCACGCCGCGCTGCCGCACGCTGCCCGCAAGATTCGAGGCAGAGGCCTTACCTACACGTTTTCGGCATTCTATACATTGCCGAGGTATTGTATAGAATACCGTATTATACCGATTGACGGTGACATACACATAAATTAAGCAGTTAATTTTTATTTATAGAGAACATGATTATCATACGCTCACAAAAAGCACTTTTTTGTTTCTGAAGTAGAGGCATTGCTATTGGTTAGCTTACTTGAGACTCACCAGTTAGCAATACATGATGGAGTATGAAAATGAAGAAATGGCACAAAGGCCAAATAGCCATGACACAAACATTATAAAAAAAAAACAAGATGGAGTACACGAAATTCATGGAATTCACCATTACCTTTTTGGCATGGTTGGTGCAGTTGTTGCCGAGAAATCCGCCAGGAGACAGATGGAGAAATCTCTATCGCTCTGAGTTTATCCAGTCCTCCTTCTTCAAGCGGATTCCAGGTGAACTCTCTTTAAAATGTTATCCTATCGATCATCAGGATGGCATCCAGTCAGTACTCCTTGGTAAAGGCAGATGAACACATTCAAAATAAGTAGGTAGAATTATCACAGCGTTGATTTGCTGGATTCGTTTATCATAATAATACTTATTAGTTATTTGTATGTATTTTTATATTATTATTGTATTCGTTTTCTATTTGTTTGTTTGCCATTAAGTTGAACCTACCATGTTATGTTTCTGCACCACCCTAATGTCGATTGGTAGAAAATGCATAGTGAATTAAATCCACCTTTTTAAAGTGTTTACTAGTGCATTTGTTTTTAAATAAATATTGTAGCTAAATGTAAGTTGCACAGATCTGAATTTAAATAAAACAATAGATATTTGATCTATATCAAAAAATATTAATTTCCGTGGACATAATGATTGACTTAAATAAATTATAATACCATCTGTTATTATTCTATATCATTTTAATTATAATGTTCAGATTATATATTAATATAATAATGCTAAAACATTGTATTCTTTCATTTTATATAATGTCACTTAGTACAAATTTGATATAATTACTAAAAAATACAATTAACATTTCATCTGGTAGTTGATCAAAATGGTATAATTGACAATTTGATCTTGACAACTTTTCATCTTATTGGTTCAATGATTATCTTAGGCTCGAAGGTAATGACACACACTTGAGTGAGCAAGAAAAAAGGCCTTATTTGCTCATGTTTTTCAAAGACTTGGCAAGTATTGACCAGTTTCACTATATAAGTATCGCTTACTAATTACCAGTTCCCCGGTAATTAGTGAACGATACTTAAACACGTGATTGTAGTCATGATAACAAACAACTTTTACTATAGGACCAAACCTGAAATCGCGTGAAAACATCAGTACATTTTGACCAGTTAGGCGAACACTGTAATGTACTGACCAGCAGATTTTTTTTCGCGATTTCAGGTTTGGTCTGATAGTAAAAGTTGTTTGTTATCATGATTAAAATCACGTGTTTAAGAATCGTTCACTAATTACCAGTCATCCTATATAATTTTTTTTTATTAAACCTGAACTCTCCCACTACTAATGCCTCAACCAACTATTTCCAGATATTCTTTTTTCTCGAGCCACTTTAAACCAGCAATTGAGGCAAGTGTTTCTATTATCCCACAGCAGTTTATTTTTTTTCCCTGGCTAAATAAATAATATTTTAGAGAAAAAAATTATTCACTGCAATCACAACACATATTGATAAAAAAATGAAAATTGTAAAATAATCCTGTTCCCCACATAGCGGTTTTGACCCACTGAGTGGCAACAAAAGATGGCCGCCTGTCGTTTATGACCGCCATACTTGGTACCCTCATTTGACTTTAAGTAGATACTTCAACTAAGACATAAGCAGCAGGCTCACTGCTTCGTTTTACTCTTAATTTCCATATTAATCTTGAAGACAAGTGTAAGTGGAATAGTCTTGGTTTTAGGTCGTAATAATAGATAAGTACTAGTCTCATATACATCACCAGACCCTCGAGAGAAGAATTTTGTCAATTGAAACAAAGTACAAACTTTTAGCAAAATGACAACAGAAAAGTGTTGGAATGGCGAATTTATAAATATAGCAGACGTGGGCCCCTGGATGGCGGGTGTACCTAATTTTTAAAATATCATTGTACCGGTGTAGATACACAGATTTTCAAGAGAGGTATGTAAAGGCACACAGAAAGTACCAAATAACTGTAATAAATTCAGGCAAATCTGGTAATTACACCCTCCATTCTGATGAACACACACACATTGGTAATCACAAGCACTGGTCTGATTTAAAAATAATAATCTCAAATAGAAAGGTATTGCCCAGTGTCATAACCGATGGAACCCAGAAAAGCTGATACCTCAATTGACGGACATTGGTGGGGGTTTTAGTTAGTGGCAGTTTGGCACTCTATTTTAAGATGGAACGAGAAGGCTCATATTTCACCCTAGTATTAAAAAAATCATTTGATGTTTTCCCAGTAAAAAAAAAAAATTGTATATAGTATAAAGCGTGCCAATAGGTATATAAAATAAGATATGCATATGAAAAAAGTTGTTCCATTTCTCCCGGCCCCAATTCTAACAAGATAATCAAAGGTTAGGGCGCGCTTCATAAGAGTGAAATTATTATTTTATTAATTACTTTAGAAGCCCCTAAGCAAGTCTCATATTACAAGCAAAATGTTCCGTAATATGCGTTCAAGTAGTTAATTGCTTAACATCTAAAGCCTCCGTCGTCAAACTTTGTAAAACAATCATGGTTTTTAATGAAATTCTTCTATGTTATGAGTATCTTGTTACAATTTCATAAATTGTATTATTCTCCCTACCTGCTACTGTTGTTATTTTCAGGTAGGTTCATTTTATGATTACTATTATCACAGTCCAAATCTTGAGTATGGGTAAAACATGAGGTGGTAAAATAAAACAGTCATTCTTTATTTGTTCTTTTCAGTTACGTTGACTCACAAGAACATTTAGAACATGTCCGATATGTCCGACGGCGGCTGGATCAAGGGCTTGATTCCGTACCTCTACCATGAGTTTTAAGCAATAGTATTCGTCGCTACTCGATATCGACGCCGTAAATATTTTGTATGGCAAATTTTGCAGCGCCTCTAGCGGTCACTTACAGAACCAAAATTTGCCATATAAAATATTTACGGCGTCGATATCGAGTAGCGACGAATACTATTGCTTAAAACTCATAGTAGAGGTACAGAAAGCGGTACTCCTGGACACGACTCGTATTGTTAGGAGATTCCTTCCTCTGGAACCCTGACCGCCGGAAGCTTGGACCCTGTTCCCGATACCGGTGGGATACTATTTTTTATATTTTTAAATGTTTTTTATTTTGTATTCAATTGTTTAAAAATATAATATAATATACATAATATAATTTATATGTGTATTAAGAAATAAAGACAATAATAATATCACACACACTATCGCACAACGTCGTCTAGTCCCAAGCTAAGCAAAGCTTGTGTTATGGGTACTAGACAACTGATAAACATACTTATATATTTCTAAATACATACATACGAGTATATAAAAGAAAGTCGTCTTAGTTACACTATTTATAACTCGAGAATTGCTAAACTGATTTGTCTGTAAAATAGTGGGAAGGTAGTTTAGAACCAGGAGAAAGACATAGGATATATTTTTATCCCGTTAAGTAAAAAAAAACCTTCTCATTTATTGGTATAGGGTAGAGTAGGGTAGAGTAGGGTAGAGTAGGGTAGAGTAGGGTAGAGTAGGGTAGAGTAGGGTAGAGTAGGGTAGAGTAGGGTAGAGTAGGGTAGAGTAGGGTAGAGTAGGGTAGAGTAGGGTAGAGTAGGGTAGAGTAGGGTAGAGTAGGGTAGAGTAGGGTAGAGTAGGGTAGAGTAGGGTAAAGTAGGGTAGAGTAGGGTAGAGTAGGGTAGAGTAGGGTAGAGTAGGGTATAGTAGGGTAGAGCTGGGTAGAGTAGGGTAGAGCGGGAGCAAAGCCGCGGGCAAAAGCTAGTATTATAGATAAATTACACCCAGACACACAAAATTTATTACATTTTAAATTAGTTCACTATGTTGTTATCTGCGCATATTGTAGTGCATACTATGCTTTTCTGTAAGTGATGAGGCGCTTAGACGTAAGTTAGTAATGTACTCGTACAAAGAAATAGTGTACTAATGGTTGAAAATCCTAAATAATATTAAATTAAATTAAATAATTGTTTTGTTGACGCAGTGGTTGAATGATATTCTGCTGCCCCACGTGTTGCTAGTTCGATTCCCGCACGGAATAAATACTGGTGTGGCTTACAGTTAGTTCCGGATCCGAGTGTTTGGTAGTTTTTTTTTTTTATGGTAGGTAAAATCATCCAATGACAAATCCCGCCCTTGGGCGGAGCGGGAAGTAGTGTCAGACTCTTACTGACTAAAAACCTACCCCGTTCCTTCGTAGCCTATCGTGCCGGGGCCGAGCATTCCTTTCGGAACTAACCCATGACCCCAGTAGGCTTCGACGCTGCCTGCCTGCAGTTAGCAGGCTGGGCCTCTTCGGTGTGCTGACAGCTCCTTGAGGCGCGCGGGAACAGAACGCGCCGTCGACGACTTGGGCTTGGTCCGGTCGGTTACCGGATGATCGGACAGCGTGCTACCCATTGCACACCGTCCGCAAGCCCGCGCCTACGGTGGCCGGAAATCGGGATCGGAATCCCGGCGGCGGCTGGGGCGAGCGCCCCGTTGCCTCTGCCTGATGCGGTCGGCCTCCTCTTTTGCTAGCATTACTGCTTCGCAGAAGGAGGCGACCGCCTGCCATCCCTCCTCACTACGGACCATGGCCTGAACCAAGGCCCGGTGAGAGAGATCGCTGCCACCGATCGCCCCCACGAGGACACGGCGATGCTCCGCCCAGGCGGGGCACACCTCTACAGTGTGCTCCACCGAGTGTTTGGTAGTTATTCCTAGTGTGGGAAAAACAAAAAAAAAAGACTTATTTTACAAATATGGCCCTGAAAAGAAGCCCACATCAACATTCTTCGTTAATCTCGCTGCTGGACCCAACAATAAGGCTATTCTTGACCTAAAATATATCTACCATCAAGCAGTAACCATTGAGGAACCGAAGAAAAGGAAAACGATTGTACAATGCTGTATGCAGTATGGGCATACTAAAAATTACTGTATGCGTCCTTTCGGATGTGTAAAATGTGGTCAGTCACATAAGCTTAGAAGGATTTGGCATGATAGTCGACTAAGCGCAGATAAACTCAATTTCACAAAAGCGGCGACAGATTTAAAGAACATCTTACAAAACTGGCACAACAATACTCTCGAATCTTAAATGGAGTCAATCACAGCCACTGCATCAACCAACTACTCACTATGGAAGTTTACGTAAGACTATGATAGGCCACAAGTAGCTAAACCTCCTCTAGAAAACAACAATGGGTGGGCGAATACGTCACAAAATAAGGCTGATACTTTTGCACATCACTTAGCCAATGTCTTTCATGCTAACGATGCGACTGACCCAGGTACAGATAAAGAGATTGATGACATCATTAAGCAGGACCTGCAAATGTCGCCTCCACCAGTTCCAATAACTACACGTGAAGTCTAGAGGACGATCAACAAAGAGCTCAAAGACAAAAAAGCACCTGGATTTGATCTTATCACAAAAGAAGTATTACGCCAACTTCCAAAAAAGGCGATCGTCTTTATTACTACACTATTCAATAGCATGCTAAGAGTACAATATTTTCCAAAACTCTGGAAAGTCTCACAAATTTTAATGGTCCATAAATTGGGAAAACCAGCTTATAAAGTGACTTCTTATAGACCTGTAGCGACATCTATGTTGTCACGAATGAACTAATCCTGCATCGCGCAAGTAAGATTCGCGGCGCGATTGGAACATATACAACAAACCCGAATTCATCTATCGGGCTATAGCCCACCAGACATAACACCCGTCTGGTCGGAGGATCCTCCCTTTTCAATGGAGGTATGTGGGACTTTACTCTCTGTTCCACTACCCCCAAAACTGGTTACCCTCGACAAAAGAACGTCAGCGCAGCCTTCGTGCAGCTACTTCGTGACGTCATCATCACTTCCTCAAGCTTTCGAGCAGCGAGCCATACAGCCAGCACCCACGGCTATATGGGTATCCTGACCACCAGCATGCCTACTTGGTCATACCTGGTCATCACCCTCAGCCTCATCAGCGACCTTGGCTAAGCATCTGTACCTTCGGCCAGTCACATGAAGAGCCTTGAAGAACCTCTCCTGGTCGACGACAGCAGTCAAGCCCTACGTCGCACAGCACCGCTCCGACTCACTGGAGCCAGCCGCACTACTCCGACTCACTGGAGCCTGCAGCATCGTATCCCGACTCACTGGGATAGCACCACCCCGACTCACTGGGGTATCACCGCAGACAGTTCCGACTCACCGAGAACTATGCGGAATCCGGTTCCGACTCACTGGAGCCAGCCACACTACTCCGACTCACTGGAGCCTGCAGCATCGTATCCCGACTCACTGGGATAGCACCACCCCGACTCACTGGGGCATCACCGCAGACAGTTCCGACTCACCGAGAACTATGCGGAATCCGGTTCCGACTCACTGGAGCCAGCCGCACTACCCCGACTCACTGGAGCCTGCAGCATCGTATCCCGACTCACTGGGATAGCACCACCCCGACTCACTGGGGCATCACCGCAGACAGTTCCGACTCACCGAGAACTATGCGGAATCCGGTTCCGACTCACTGGAACCAACCTCCATTGGCTTGGCACGCATCACACGACGCATCAAGAAGCATCAAGAACCATTGATCTCCGATCTCCGGAGGGGAGTGATGTAGCGACATCTATGTTGTCACGAATGAAATAATCCTGCATCGCGCAAGTAAGATTCGCGGCGCGATTGGAACATAAACAACAAACCCGAATTCATCTATCGGGCTATAGCCCACCAGACATAACACCCGTCTGGTCGGAGGATCCTCCCTTTTCGACGGAGGTATGTGGAACTTTACTCTCTGTTCCAATACCCCCAAAGACCTATAAGCCTACTGACGATTCTGTCTAAAGTCTTTGAGAAACTGTTGTTATACCGATTATTACCTATATTGGAGAAAAATAATGTCATACCGGAACATCAATTTGGTTTCAGACTGAAACATTCCACAGTAGAACAAGTCCACAGAGTCGTGGATAAAATAAAAAAGTCTCTGGAGGAGAAAAAGTATTGCTCTGCAGTGTTCCTTGATATCCAACAGGCCTTCGACAGGGTCTGGCACAAGGGCCTTCTTAGTAAAATCAAGAAAAACCTGCCTCGCAGCTAGTACTTGTTGCTCGAGTCTTACCTCTCAGAGAGACTCTTCCAAGTAAAGGAAGCTGAGTCTTCATCTGATTTTTACCAAATAGAGGCCGGTGTACCGCAAGGGTCAGTCCTAGGACCGGTACTGTATATCATATACACCTTTGACTTGCCAGGAGAACAAGATGTCACTACAGTCACGTTTGCCGACGATACTGCTACATTGGTAAGCGACAAAAACCCTGTGATTGCAACGCAGAAACTGCAAAGAAATTTGGATGATGTGACCAAATGGCTCCAAAAATGGAGGATAAAGGCTAGCGCCTCAAAGTCTGTGCATGTTACTTTTACACTGCACCGAAGAAACTGTCCTCCAGTTCAACTAGAAAATACCACAATTCCTCACCAAGATAGTGTACGATACCTTGGTCCACATCTGGACCGACGCTGATCATGGAGGCACCACATAAAAACAAAAAAACAAGAGCTTAAATTACGGTATAACAACCTGTCTTGGATACTAGGCCGTAATAACAAACTATCGGTCGACAACAAATTACTAATCTAAAAAACGGTCTTGAAGCCTGTCTAGGTGTATGGCGCCAGCGACTCTAATATACTATACTACAACGAATACAAAATATGATACTGAGAAACCTGTGCAATGTCCCATGATTTATCACTAACACAGAAATACACAACTATCTTAAAATGAGCACTGTGGAAGAAGAAATCCTCCAAACTGCAATAACTTACCTGGGAAGGCTGGAAAATCATCCTAACCAATTAGCTGCTAACCTGACATTCAGAAGCTATACTTAAAGGGCTAAAACGAAAAGACATTGTAGCTATTTAAATAATATAGCCAATTAAAAGAAGATGTCTTCACTGGAGGGAACATTCGAACTGCCATAACTTATAGCACATCTGCTTATGGCAAATGCCGATTGCAGATACGGCCAAGAAGAAAAAAAAAATGTACTTAGTGCAATGAAACCAATGTAAAAAGCAGTTGGACCAGTCTTCTTTAGGGACCTCTTCAATGGCTTTGTGGAACGAAAACATCGACTTAAGATTCTGTGCAAGCAAGTATTGACGTACCAAATCTGCAGCCACTGTCCTTTAATCTTCAAGCAGCACTGTACTAGGTATTACTGATTGCCGAAAAAAGAAGCAACTATTTTTTACAAGCTTTCTATTAGCTTGCACTGTATGTAACTATGTATGTTCGGCTCAAATCTTGCAAATCAATTTTGAAGCAGATATCTTCAACCGATTGAGCTGAAATTTTACATGCATGTGTAAATCGGGTGACAATGCAACATTATGATAACATGGAGCTGAACTGATGATGGAGCTGGAAGGTAGCCATAGGAACTTAGCAATAAAACAATACAACCCCATCGAGTTTGGGCTCGCTCGATTAGTATTGACGAATACTTTGATTCTGTATGATAGCCAGGGTCTGATGATGGAGCCGGAAGGTGGTCATAGGAACTCCGCAGTTAAACGATACAACTCCATCGAATTTGGGCTCGTTTGATTCGTATTGACGAGTACTTTCATCCTATATGGTAACCAAGGTCTGATGATGGAGGTGGAAGGTGGTCACAGGAACTCCGCACTTAAACGACAAAACCCATCGAATTTGGGCTCGTTTAGTTTGTATTGACGAGTACTTTCATCCTATATGGTAGCCAGGGTCTGATGATGGAGCCGGAAGGTGTTCATAGGAACTCCGCAGTTAAACGATAAGACCCCATCGAGTTTGAACTCGTTTGATTAGTATTGACGAGTAGTTTGATCATGTATGGTAGCCAGGGTCTGATGATGGAGTCGGAAGGTGATCATAGGAACTCCGCAGTTAAACGATACAACCCCATCGAATTTGGGCTCCTTTGATTCGTATTGACGAGTACTTGG
This sequence comes from Leucania comma, assembly GCA_958295575.1. Classification (NCBI taxonomy): domain Eukaryota; kingdom Metazoa; phylum Arthropoda; class Insecta; order Lepidoptera; family Noctuidae; genus Leucania; species Leucania comma. Next base: position 6,103,060 of record OY282475.1, read on the forward strand.
ATCCTATATGGTAACCAGGGTCTGATGATGGAGCTGGAAGGTGTTCATAGGAACTCCGCAGTTAAACGATATGACCCCATCGAGTTTGAACTCGTTTGATTAGTATTGATGAGTAGTTTGATCATGTATGGTAGCCAGGGTCTGATGATGGAGTCGGAAGGTGATCATAGGAACTCCGCAGTTAAACGATACAGCCCCATCGAATTTGGGCTCCTTTGATTCGTATTGACGAGTACTTGGATCCTATATGGTAACCAGGATCTGATGATGGAGCGGGAAGGTTGCCATAGGAACTACGCAATTAAAAAAAGATATAACCCCATCGACTTTAGGCATATTTGATTTGTAATGACGAGTACTTTGATCATGTATGGTAACCAGGGTCTGATGATGGAGTTTGAAGGTGGTCATAGGAACTCCGCAGTTAACAACACAACCCCATCGAATTTGGGCTCGTTTGATTTGTATTGACGAGTGCATGGATACTATATGGTAACCCGATTTTGATGATGGAGCTGGAAGGTTACCATAGGAACTCCGTAAGAAATCGACACGATCCCATCGAGTTTGGTCTCATTTGATTTTTATTGATGAGTACTTGGATCTTATATGGTAACCAGGGTCTGATGATGGAGCTGGAAGGTTGCCATAAGAACTCCGCAATTAAACGATATAACCCCATCGACTTTAGGCTCTTTTTGATTTTTAATGACGAGTACTTGAATCTTATATTGTAACCAGGGTATGATGATGGAGTTGGATCGTGGTCATTGGAACTCCGCAGTTAAACGACACAACCCCATCGAATTTGAGTTCGTTTGATTTGTAATGACGAGTGCTTGGATCCTATATGGTAACCAGGTTCTGATGATGGAGCTGGAAGGTTACCATAGGAACTTAAGTTACTAACCGAACACGGCAAGTTCGCGAAGTACCTATACAAGATTCGTGCGGAGACGACGCCCGGGTGTCGCCACTATGTGGAGCGCCCGGATGACACGGTGGACCGCTTGGGAAGAGCATCGTCGTGTACTTGTGGGGGCGATTGGTGGCGGCGATCTCTCGCGCCGGGGCTTGGTTCAGGCCATGCTCCGGAACGAGGAGGAGTGTCAGGTGGTCGCCTCCTTCTGCGAAGCAGTAATGCTAGCAAACGAGGAGGTCGACCACATTAGGCAACGGCGCACCCCGCCGCCACCACCTGGATACCGATCCCGATTTCCGGCCACAGTAGGCGCGGGCTCGCGGACGGCGAGCAATGGGTAGCTCGCTGTCCATCCGTCCGGTAACGGTGCAAGTCGTTTACGGCGTGCACTGTTCCCACGCGCCTCAAGGAGTTGTCAGCAAACTGTAGGGGCCCAGCAGGGCCCACCCAAGGACGGGATTTGTCATTGGATGATTTTACCTACTATAAAAAAAAACCATAGGAACTTCGTAAGAAATCGACACAATCCCATAGAGTTCGGGCTCTTTTGATTTGTATTGATGAGTACTTGGATCCTATATGGTAACCAGGGTCTGATGATGGAGCTGGAAGGTGGCTACAAGAACTCCGCAATTAAACGACATAGCCCTCTTGTGTTTGGTCTCGTTACATTTGTAATGACGAGTACTTTGATCAATATGGCAGTCGGGATCTGATGATGGAGCTGGAAGGTGGCCATAGGAGTTCCGCAATAAAACGACACAATCCTATTGAGATTCGGATCGAATAAAATAAGTTCTAACCGGTCATAAGCGACTTGGACTCGCGCACGGAGGGTTCCGTACAAATTTACATAAGTAAATAGCTAGTTAGTTTTAATACACTCCTACAAAATACCAATTGAAAGGGCTTGCAGAGAGTAACTTGAAAAATAAAGTGACAAAACTCTAAATCCAATATTCTCCTTTTTCTCAGTCATACTCTTGGTGGAGTGGTAGTGGTCTTCTAGTAGGTTGGTTGCGGCTTTTGCGAGACTTCTCTATCCCTCTCTATTCATGGCATTTCGTGTACATTCAATAAGGGAACACTCTGAAGATGATTTAGTGAGGTCTGTCCATCTGGTAGGCGATTGGCCGCGAGAACGTAGGCCATCTACTCTTTCCTGTACCACTAAACGTTCCAAAGAGCTTTCATTGCGTATGATATATCCAAACAGCTTAAAAATTCGCTGTCGCACAATCGACGAAAGTTTTTGTTTTGATGCAAAGCTCTTTAGGAATGGAACCGTTATTGCGTTGAGTAGTCTGTTTTATCCACAGTAAAAGCCTTTAGCGTCACATTTCAAGAGCGTCAATCGTTTTACGGTGCTTGAATCTTCTCAGCATTTCCTAGGATTTGTGATTGTGGATCCCAGGTAGATAAACTCTGGACAACTTCGCAATTGGCTATTTCATGTAAGTTAGGTTGATTGTTAGTCTTACGAGCCACCACCATCATTTTGGTTTCATAAATCCAACCTGGTAGACTTCTCACGTGGTCGCCTCCTTCTGCGAAGCAGTAATGCTAGCCAAGGAGGAGGCCCGAACCAAGCCGAAGGGCGGGGGATGTCATTGGATGATTTTACCCAACATAAAAAAAAACCTGGCAGACTTCTAAAGATAGCAGACTAAGTTTCTTATGCTTTCCTATGATATGGGTAGCAAATGTGAGGATTTGCTGAGAATACAAATGTGATTTAAATAAGGTATAACTAAAAAGTAAAAAATAAATTACAAATAAAAAAACTTTTTTAAAAACAAGCTTTCAATTAAATGGGCTAAAAAGAAGAAAATAAACTTTTCCTTTAAAACTTTTACTATCACTTTATAACGGCATTACACAATTTATATGATATAAAAGCTTGTCGCGAGATTTAACTGTGTACATACACAGTTAAATAACTTCATTAATTAAATAAGTTAAATAACTAATTCATCTATTCATTTTAATATTTTCAAAATCTCGCGACAAGCTTTTGTATCATATAAATTGTGTAATGCCGTTATAAAGTGATAGTAAAAGTTTTAAAGGAAAAGTTTATTTTCTTCTTTTTAGCCCATTTAATTGAAAGCTTGTTTTTAAAAAAGTTTTTTTATTTGTAATTTATTTTTTACTTTTTAGTTATACCTTATTTAAATCACATTTGTATTCTCAGCAAATCCTCACATTTGCTACCCATATCATAGGAAAGCATAAGAAACTTAGTCTGCTATCTTTAGAAGTCTGCCAGGTTTTTTTTTATGTTGGGTAAAATCATCCAATGACATCCCCCGCCCTTCGGCTTGGTTCGGGCCTCCTCCTTGGCTAGCATTACTGCTTCGCAGAAGGAGGCGACCACGTGAGAAGTCTACCAGGTTGGATTTATGAAACCAAAATGATGGTGGTGGCTCGTAAGACTAACAATCAACCTAACTTACATGAAATAGCCAATTGCGAAGTTGTCCAGAGTTTATCTACCTGGGATCCACAATCACAAATCCTAGGAAATGCTGAGAAGATTCAAGCACCGTAAAACGATTGACGCTCTTGAAATGTGACGCTAAAGGCTTTTACTGTGGATAAAACAGACTACTCAACGCAATAACGGTTCCATTCCTAAAGAGCTTTGCATCAAAACAAAAACTTTCGTCGATTGTGCGACAGCGAATTTTTAAGCTGTTTGGATATATCATACGCAATGAAAGCTCTTTGGAACGTTTAGTGGTACAGGAAAGAGTAGATGGCCTACGTTCTCGCGGCCAATCGCCTACCAGATGGACAGACCTCACTAAATCATCTTCAGAGTGTTCCCTTATTGAATGTACACGAAATGCCATGAATAGAGAGGGATAGAGAAGTCTCGCAAAAGCCGCAACCAACCTACTAGAAGACCACTACCACTCCACCAAGAGTATGACTGAGAAAAAGGAGAATATTGGATTTAGAGTTTTGTCACTTTATTTTTCAAGTTACTCTCTGCAAGCCCTTTCAATTGGTATTTTGTAGGAGTGTATTAAAACTAACTAGCTATTTACTTATGTAAATTTGTACGGAACCCTCCGTGCGCGAGTCCAAGTCGCTTATGACCGGTTAGAACTTATTTTATTCGATCCGAATCTCAATAGGATTGTGTCGTTTTATTGCGGAACTCCTATGGCCACCTTCCAGCTCCATCATCAGATCCCGACTGCCATATTGATCAAAGTACTCGTCATTACAAATGTAACGAGACCAAACACAAGAGGGCTATGTCGTTTAATTGCGGAGTTCTTGTAGCCACCTTCCAGCTCCATCATCAGACCCTGGTTACCATATAGGATCCAAGTACTCATCAATACAAATCAAAAGAGCCCGAACTCTATGGGATTGTGTCGATTTCTTACGAAGTTCCTATGGTTTTTTTTTATAGTAGGTAAAATCATCCAATGACAAATCCCGTCCTTGGGTGGGCCCTGCTGGGCCCCTACAGTTTGCTGACAACTCCTTGAGGCGCGTGGGAACAGTGCACGCCGTAAACGACTTGCACCGTTACCGGACGGATGGACAGCGAGCTACCCATTGCTCGCCGTCCGCGAGCCCGCGCCTACTGTGGCCGGAAATCGGGATCGGTATCCAGGTGGTGGCGGCGGGGTGCGCCGTTGCCTAATGTGGTCGACCTCCTCGTTTGCTAGCATTACTGCTTCGCAGAAGGAGGCGACCACCTGACACTCCTCCTCGTTCCGGAGCATGGCCTGAACCAAGCCCCGGCGCGAGAGATCGCCGCCACCAATCGCCCCCACAAGTACACGACGATGCTCTTCCCAAGCGGTCCACCGTGTCATCCGGGCGCTCCACATAGTGGCGACACCCGGGCGTCGTCTCCGCACGAATCTTGTATAGGTACTTCGCGAACTTGCCGTGTTCGGTTAGTAACTTAAGTTCCTATGGTAACCTTCCAGCTCCATCATCAGAACCTGGTTACCATATAGGATCCAAGCACTCGTCATTACAAATCAAACGAACTCAAATTCGATGGGGTTGTGTCGTTTAACTGCGGAGTTCCAATGACCACGATCCAACTCCATCATCATACCCTGGTTACAATATAAGATTCAAGTACTCGTCATTAAAAATCAAAAAGAGCCTAAAGTCGATGGGGTTATATCGTTTAATTGCGGAGTTCTTATGGCAACCTTCCAGCTCCATCATCAGACCCTGGTTACCATATAAGATCCAAGTACTCATCAATAAAAATCAAATGAGACCAAACTCGATGGGATCGTGTCGATTTCTTACGGAGTTCCTATGGTAACCTTCCAGCTCCATCATCAAAATCGGGTTACCATATAGTATCCATGCACTCGTCAATACAAATCAAACGAGCCCAAATTCGATGGGGTTGTGTTGTTAACTGCGGAGTTCCTATGACCACCTTCAAACTCCATCATCAGACCCTGGTTACCATACATGATCAAAGTACTCGTCATTACAAATCAAATATGCCTAAAGTCGATGGGGTTATATCTTTTTTTAATTGCGTAGTTCCTATGGCAACCTTCCCGCTCCATCATCAGACCCTGGTTACCATATAGGATCCAAGTACTCGTCAATACGAATCAAAGGAGCCCAAATTCGATGGGGCTGTATCGTTTAACTGCGGAGTTCCTATGATCACCTTCCGACTCCATCATCAGACCCTGGCTACCATACATGATCAAACTACTCATCAATACTAATCAAACGAGTTCAAACTCGATGGGGTCATATCGTTTAACTGCGGAGTTCCTATGAACACCTTCCAGCTCCATCATCAGACCCTGGTTACCATATAGGATCCAAGTACTCGTCAATACGAATCAAAGGAGCCCAAATTCGATGGGGTTGTATCGTTTAACTGCGGAGTTCCTATGATCACCTTCCGACTCCATCATCAGACCCTGGCTACCATACATGATCAAACTACTCGTCAATACTAATCAAACGAGTTCAAACTCGATGGGGTCTTATCGTTTAACTGCGGAGTTCCTATGAACACCTTCCGGCTCCATCATCAGACCCTGGCTACCATATAGGATGAAAGTACTCGTCAATACAAACTAAACGAGCCCAAATTCGATGGGTTTTGTCGTTTAAGTGCGGAGTTCCTGTGACCACCTTCCACCTCCATCATCAGACCTTGGTTACCATATAGGATGAAAGTACTCGTCAATACGAATCAAACGAGCCCAAATTCGATGGAGTTGTATCGTTTAACTGCGGAGTTCCTATGACCACCTTCCGGCTCCATCATCAGACCCTGGCTATCATACAGAATCAAAGTATTCGTCAATACTAATCGAGCGAGCCCAAACTCGATGGGGTTGTATTGTTTTATTGCTAAGTTCCTATGGCTACCTTCCAGCTCCATCATCAGTTCAGCTCCATGTTATCATAATGTTGCATTGTCACCCGATTTACACATGCATGTAAAATTTCAGCTCAATCGGTTGAAGATATCTGCTTCAAAATTGATTTGCAAGATTTGAGCCGAACATACATAGTTACATACAGTGCAAGCTAATAGAAAGCTTGTAAAAAAACTAACATGCTCGCAAAGAGGTCCATTTTCGAATTCTATAATTGTTTTTTCATTATTTTATTGTAAGTGGCCAGATACAGAGACTTTTGCAGTATACTTCTCGTAACTGCTATCTATTTTTTTAATAAAATATTATAAAGAGAAGATTAAAATTTGTATTTTTGTTTGAACAAATTCAAAAACTGTTTGTCCGGTGCTCCGCTTGGGCAGAGCACCGTCGTGTCATCATGGGGCGATCGGCGGCAACGACGACTGGCAGAAGTCATTAGATAATTCCACACCGCCCAATTTGCCAAAATGCTAAAATTAAATACAAAGTCAGTTTCACCATCAAATCACTAGAAGTAAGGCGTTGCACCACCCGAACATGGTGAACATCCCACTCATAGGTATAAAGCGTTTTTGGAACATATTTATTATAACACAACTAAGGAGTGCAATTTCCTGCCGGAGTCTGTTTCCTTATAGCTACAACCTCCTAGGTTGTTTGTTTTTAAATCAAGAGTGAATAGGTTACTTCTAGGCAAGGGTACTCCATCAACAGCCACATCATTACTTACCACCACTACCAACCACTATCTATCCACAACCACCACCATTATCACACCTGATGGTGAGATAGTGGTCAACGCAGGCTCGTGTTAATCCATAATAAAAAAAATACAAAAATGTGAACTATTTCCTCAGACGCATCTTCATTTCATTTAAAAACAACAAATTAATGTGACTCTTCTCTGAATATTAAGCATTGTTTATTTAATTTATCAATTACTGTAATTTTACGTTACAAAAAACGTCGTATCTTTAGGGTTCCGTAGAAAGTTATCAAAACTCACAACATGGAAAAACAGATTTCATTGATACTATTAAGTGACACCTTTTTTAAGGTTTTTTTTTTTTTTTTTTTTTTATTGGTAGCTAAAATCATCCAATGACGAATCCCGCCCTTGGGTGGGGCGGGAAACAGTGTCAGACTTTTACTGACTAAAAACCTACCTTTCCATTCCTCGCCTTTGTCCCGGGGCCCGTGGTGACACTCTCGCATAACCTTTGGCCCCAGTAGGCTTCGGCCCTGCTGGACCCCTACAGTTTGCTGACAACTCCTTGAGGCGCGCGGGAACGGTGCGCGCCGTAGACGACCTGAGCTCGGACCGGTCTGTTACCGGACGGACGGACAGCGAGCTACCCATTGCCCACCGTCCGCGAGCCCGCGCCTACGGTGGCCGGAAATTGGGATCGGAAACCCGGCGGCGGCGGCGGCGTGTCCGCCTTTGCCTAATGCGGTCGGCCTCCTCCTTTACTAGCATTACTGCTTCGCAAAAGGAGGCGACCGCCTGCCACTCCTCCTCGCTCCGGAGCATGGCTTGAACCAAGCCCCGGCGCGAGAGATCGCCGCCGATCGCCCCCACGAGGACACGGCGATGCTCTTCCCAAGCGGGGCACACCTCGACTGTGTGCTCCACCGTGTCCACCGGGCGGTCCGCACAGTGGCGACACCCGGGCGTCGTCTCCGCACGGATCTTGTACAGGTACGAACCGAACTTGCCGTGTTCGGTCAGCACCTGCGCCAAACGGAAGGTGACGACGCCGTGGGGCCTTTCCAGCCACGCCTCAAAGAGGGGCCTTACCGCCTCGATCGTGGCGTGCCCAGCACGAGGTTGCGACAGTCGCTCTCGCCATTTCACCATGAGATCCCGCCGGAGCTCTGTCCGCCATGCCGCGACTTGTCGCGGCAGCGGAGTTTCGCCCCGACGTTGCATCTCCACGCGTAAGTCATGCATGTGTGCAAGGACTGTTGCCTCCAAATCCCATGGTGGTAGGCCAGCAAGGAGGCTCGCCGCTTCACAGGACACCGTACGGTATCTGCGGATCATCCGGATGGCCATGACCCTCTGGCAGGCGATTAGCCGGGCCGCCACTCGCTTCCGTAGCGATGGCGCCCACACCGGCGCACCGTAAAGGGCCATGGACCGAACGATGCCTGCGTAGAGCCTCCGGCAGGAGGCGTCTGGACCCCCCAGGTTCGGCAGGAGCCGCTTGAGCGCAGCCCCAGTCGCGTTCAATCTGGGAGCCAGACGTCGGAAATGCTCCTTGAAGTTCCACCGGCTGTCGAGGACGAGTCCCAGGTACTTCATCGTCGACCCGACGCCGATGTGAACTCCTCCTACCGTTAATTGGGAGCCCGGAGGTGGCGCGCTCCGAGGGCCGTGAAAACACATGGCCTCGGACTTGTGCAATGCCACCTCGAGTCCCAACTGCTGTATCCTCTCCACGACTGTCGCAACCCCGCGCGTCGCTAGTTCGACCGCCGCCTGGTACGACCGTCCCCGCGCCAGGACCAGCGTGTCGTCTGCGTAGCAGACCACGCTGACCCCGTCGGGGAGGTCGGCGCGCAGCACGTAGTCGTACCCGATGTTCCACAAGGGCGGCCCTAGTACCGATCCCTGCGGAACACCGCACGACATCTCTCGCCGTTTCAACTCCCCCTGATGACCGGGGTAGATGATGAACCTGTCCGACAGGTAGGCCTCGATCACCCGACAGAGGTAGTCGGGCACCCGGTGGTACCGGAGTGCCCTACCAATGCAACTCCAGGGCAGGGAGTTGAAGGCGTTGGCGATGTCCAGAGACACCGCCAAGACACACCTGCCCCGGGACACCGCATCCCCCGTCGTGAGGGCTCGCACGCGCATGATGGCGTCCACAGTGGAGCGCCTCCTGCGAAATCCGAACTGGCCGTCCGCAAGATCCGGCCCCTTCCGTGCCAGATGCACGACGAGGCGGTCTGCAATTACTCTTTCAAAGAGCTTGCCCACCTCGTCGAGCAGCACAATGGGCCGATACGCGGACGGAGAGTCCGCGGGGCGCCCCGGCTTCGCGATAAGGACCAGTTTCCCCGTCTTCCAGCGAAGCGGGAACTGGCCCCTCTCCATGCATGCGCTGAAGAGCCCTCTCAGTCGAGACCCGAGTTCCTCCATGGCCAGGACCCAGGCTTTTCCAGGCAAGCCATCGGGTCCTGGGGCGGTGTTCTTGGCACTCAGCCTTCGCACCGCCACTCTCATCTCCACCTCGGTCACCTCTGGAGCATTGTTGCCGTCGTTGCCGTCGTGGTCCGCATCGGACACCGCTGCTGGTGGCGGAGCCATAGGCGGGGGAGTATGCTCCCCTCGCGTAGGGAACAGAGCGCTCACCACACCCTCCACGAGCTGGGGCCGGAGACTCTGAGTCAGCGGGGGAGCCCATGGGCGGAGTTTCTCCATCACCATTTTGTATGGGCGTCCCCACGGATCGACGTTCAGAGACTCCAGCCACACGTTGCGGGCCTCGAGTTTGGCCCGCTTTATCTCCGCTCGGAGGGTGCGCTTTGCCGCTCTGTATCCCTCATACAGCTCCGCCTCTATGGCCTCCGCACCCGGTGGACGGGTGCGGCGCCTGCGGTGTCTAGTATACCGGCGTCGCGCAGCATTGCACGCATCGCGCAGTGCCGCAATCTCTGGCGACCACCAGTGTACTTGGCGCCGGGCACGTCCTGGCCGGACTCGGGGCATGGCCGCGTCGCAAATTTGCGACATGGCCACCTGGAACCAGTCCGCCTCGACGTCGATGTCGACAGGCCTGTCCGGTGCTTGCACCCAGGCCTGTACTATCGCGGCTTCCTGGAGCAGGTCCCTGTCCAGCTGCCTCAGCGCCCAACGCGGACCACACGGGGTCTGTCGGACCGGCACTGTCGAGGTCTGGGCGGAGACGTCAAACCGGATGTACCGGTGGTCGGAGAACGTCTCCACCTCCTCTATGACGCGCCAGTCGACGACGCGCGGTGCCAGTGCAGGGCTGGCGAACGTAATGTCCACACCTTTTTTAAGGTGGAAAAACATCCAACAATTTCTCGTACTCTAGGCCGAAGCAGGTGATGTTAGACTTTTCCTGACTAATACATACAATACTTTGCGTTCCAGGATCACAAGTTTCCTATTTGGAAGTAAACCCAAGTCAACAGTAGGTTTCAAACATACCTGAGTTTTTCCAACTCCTTATTAGAAATCTATTGTTGGACTATGTCCTTCAGTAAAGACAATATTTGGCGTAATTTAGCTATCGGATAGAATAATGAAATATGTAGTTAAACCGTAATATGTAGTTAAACTGTCACAGCAGTTCTTACTGCGCCAGTAGGTACTTATTTATTCAGAAGAGTTATCGCGATCAAAGGGCAGCTGGGAGAGACATCAGTGGTAGTAATAAAAGTCTCAGTCTGCCCAAGGCAGGAGAACTTATTCAACGATTGCTTAAACCAAAAAAGGTAGGTATTATTTTTACTATGAAATCCAGTGCCTTAAAAAGCATTGCAATGCAGAACTCTAATATTGTTATAGCACAACTCGCTTTGGCAGATTTTTGTAATCAAAACAACAAAACGACATACCTTACCAATAATATCATGTAAATGATATTATGTATATGTTACTGTGTATGTGTTTTTCAGTCTTATAATTATATTTATCTGCTAGCGGACGGTTGACAAAATGTAAGTTTGATTATTTTATTAATACATATTTTCTACAGACTTGGTTACATTTTTTAATATTTCTTTAAAAAATCAATTATGATCCCACTGGTATTTTGTATAATATCCTGGCTACCGGTGGTTAGGAATTCAGATAGAGAAACCTCTTAACAATGCGAGCTATGTTCAGAAATACTGCTTCCTTGATCTCCCTTGATTCAATCACCGAACATGAACCTGCTGAAAAAACTGAATTTAATAGACTACTATATTGTTGAAAATCTAGGAACTATAGTAAATATCGATCAAGTCAATGCATCACGTAACAATGCCTCTAGGTTATTACCCTTTAAGTAGGTATTATAGAAAAAATATATTGCAGACTGCGCGTATGAAGGCAAATCTTTTAAAACATAAATATTAAATTATGGTAGGAAATACAAGTAGTGAACTAACTATGGCCGGTCAATCAACTCCAAAAGCAAAAGTCGTCGCTACAGAGTGCGAATTAATCGTCATGTGAGGGTAAAATGAGTTAATGATGCCAAAACATCGTCAGCTAAAACTTATTAAAGATATTTTAAGTATGGAATAACGACAAGGCATTTTCTTTGATCATAACAGTGATATTTTGTTGCAGGTATAGCATTAACCGTTTAATACCGCTGTTTATGTCATTTACCCTTTTAAGTTTTGCTCAGGCGTTGAGAGAAGTGCGTGATATGAAATGGAAGAAAAACCCCGCAGAAGCGTGGCCATTTACAGACCATCATTTCGAAAATAGGGTTGTAATACTTCTCCTCAACATACCAAACTACTTAAATAACAACAAAGAATGGACATTCATTACTACAGGGGTTTTATTAGACAACAGTCGTATTTTAACATCTTATAATCCCTATAAGCAATTGATACATTACTCCAATGTTACTGATAACATTCTAGCTTTGATGTCTACAGGAGTAAGGAATAGAATACCAGTTCTAAAAATATCTAACATAGTGTGTGGTCGTCAAATTGCATATGTACCAGATGAATTGAATGATTTTTGGCGTGACAAGGAATACTCGCCAATTCACGACCTTATGGTATTAAGAATGGAAGAAGAAATTGGTATCGCCGATGCGTCAACGAGAACATACCCAATTATTAATGAAGAAATTCATAATGGGGGTGCCTGGTGGTGGGCTGGTCAAAGTGAAAAAAAGAATTTTAACAGTATGATATCCTTCCCCGCCCGTTTTGAAGACGTACTAGATCCTGAAGTTCAGATTTTTACTTTAGGATATTTAACCGAAAAACACATGCAAGATTACGATACACTACATGAGATTTCGTACGAAGCTGACGATGCTGCAGTGGTGGACTGCGATGAGTGGCTGCCACGCCAATGGGGCTTTTTCATATGTATTACAAATATTGGCAACTTTCCAGGTATAGGATCTGGTGCAACGCTATTTTCTAATAACAAACTATTTGGGATTGGTAACTTCGCAATGTTTAAAAATAATATCGGGATTCTAGTATTCACTGATGTCCGAATATACGAGGAGTTAATAGAAAAAACATGCGGTGACGAGGAGTTCAGCAAGTAGCAAGCAGCAAGTAGTATCGCAAGTCAAAGCTATCTATTTGCAATAAATGTGTTACAAAAGATGGTAACATATTTTTTTTTAACACAAACACACACTTTGCCATGAGTTGGCGAATGTTAAAATATGATATAAAGGTGCTAAAAATAAGCAAAATATTATAAAAAAATATCACATTTTTTTTTTATAAATCTATTAAATCTAATTATTGTTACTTATACTTTAACATTTCTAAAATTAACAATTAAATTGTAGCAACATCTATGGCGCCACATAAGAACTGTCAGAATAATACCAAATTCCATATCGCGCAATCAAAGTTCTCCACGCTATTTGAACTTATACGACAGCCCGAAATCAACTATCAGGTTAGCCACTAGCCCATCAGGCATAATACCTGTTTGGACGGAGGATCCTCCCTTTTCAACGGTGGTTTTAGGAACTTGTGAGACATAAAAAGACTTATAAAGAAACTTACACGCTAGCCTACTGCCGTGCAGCCACTAAAACGCAGTCTGAGCAAAAAAGCGATTTCGAGAAAAACGCAAAGAACACTTTGACGTCGTATTTTTTATAGTTTTTTTTTTTGTCAAAATGATACCGGTAATAACGAAGAATGATTTTTGAAAAAACAAAAATTATAAAATTGATTTTTCAAAAGTCGTGTCTCTAACTGCATGTAAAACTGTACCCTGATGCCGATTAAAATGCAGTAAAAATACTTGATACTGCAAAAAATGGCAAATAGCATAAGTTATCATGTTATTTTGCAGACTAATTTGCAGTATAAGACTTTCTTTTCTGCATTTTAATTTACATCTTCAACTGATTGCACATGCAGTATGTAACTGCTGCTACATAATCTATTTTTAGTAATGACTGAATGACACGACAATAGCATAAATATTTATGAAAGGAATGTTCAGATATGAAAAAATAGGCAGCTATTATTACATAATACCTTTTTATCTACAAAAAAAGATAAACTATTAGACGTTCACTTCGAGGGGTCTGATACCTCTCATCATGCTTCCCCACTTCGCATCTAAAGTCAGACCTTAGGACCTGAGGCCCTACCACGAACTAAACTGTTAAAGGGATGCAGCTATATTGGGTTTGTAGCTCCATCTCACTCGATTTTAACACGTCATGGTGCCTCACCCTGTTTGGTTTGGTAGCAAACTTGCCTTTGTCTCGCAATGTTTTTTTGTAATGTACGACGATGGTCTCAAGTAAACTTTTTCGAATAAACGGTTGGTAATCATTTGAAACTGCCCTGGAAGTTGGGTAGGCCTCTGGTGTGGGATGCAACTTCTGTCGACACCCTTGCGCCATCCCATCTTCTGAGTACGGCAGGCTGTGCTGGGGCGGCTGCTGCAGGTGCAGAAAACCTCAAACGGCGTTAATACAATAACCTTATCGGTAGTTACATGTTTGAGCCGTTTGGGGTTGAAACACTAGGGCCATGGGGTCCGAGCGCTCATCGAGTTGTTCGTGACATCAGCAAACAGCTGGTCGACTCTTCGCGTGACCAGAGGGCTGGGCTTTTCTTCGGTCAACGAATCAGCATTGCCATCCAACGAGGCAATGCTACCAGCGTTCTGGGCACTTTTCCCATTGATATCGATGTGGATGAATTTTTCGATGCCCAATAAGTTCTTTTTCTACCCGTTTGTACATATTATTATTTTTAAATACTACTAGATAATGATATAATTATTATAAAATGCAGATAATTAAAATGTAAATAAATACTTATAATATTTGAAACTTGAAGTTGTGGATTACTTTTACCTAGGACAGACGGTCCAGTTGGATAGGTCTAGCTTCGAAATACAGCTGAATCGTCGAATCCAACTCGGCCGGGCAGGGTTCGGGAAGCTGCGCAGTTTCTTCTCGGCTAATGAATGTTTGTGTAACGAGCACGATCATTGTATGTGGATGTAATTAATGTATATATATGTATGCATGTATTTATATATATACGAGTGCGTTTATCAGTTGTCTAGTACTCATAGCACAAGCTCTGCTTAGCTTGGAACTAGATAGTGCTGTGTGAAAGTTGTGTAATAGTATAGTATAATCTACTTGACTAACACTAAATAAAGTACCACATCTACGCATTTGCTGCATTTTAATCAATAAATTGTATTTAATAAATCAGTGATCGACCATGCAGTATTAACATTTTTGGTACAAAAACTGCTTACTGCGTTTTAATTTATATGCCTTAATATTCTTTTAGGTGTAGTTTACAAATTTTATGAGATAATAGAGCTATTTACTGCGTTTTATTTGGTGAAGTGACGGTTCGATTTAGACGTAACTGCATTAACTGCATTTTAGTTTGTATAACAATGAATTTCGGCATACGATGTTGAGTTACTGCATTCGTAAATTTGGTTTTTCTGCCAAGTAAATCATCGAATCAGAACCTCGGTTACACGAATGTGTTCCTTATGAAATCCCGTTCAGAATCAATATTTAACTCAAAAAAATAGCCTATTACTGCGTTTTAGTGCCTGCACGGCAGCCTACTACATACGCAAGTCTTATGTGTGTGACGGTGGGCAATGGGTAGCTCGTAAATAAATAAATAAATAAGTAAATAAATAAATAAATAAATAAATTATAGTATTGGTTACATGTATATTACATAATATGTTTAGTTTTGATAATATGTAATACCTACATTTTATCAAAACTAAATAAACAGAAAGTACTTTTGAATAATGATCATGAGCGTTGCATCAGTGACTTGTGTTAAGCCAAAGTGACCTCAAAATTTTCATTTATGTGCGTGGCTCTTGTAAAACAAGCTTAACAGGTCTTGTCTGTGTTAACTTTAATGAAATTAAAACCCCTTATTTAAAAGAAGCACAATTTTTTTTTTTTAATTGGCACAAATTTGTGCTTAACTGCGGTCTATGGTAATATTCTGCTATGGGCACCTTCATTCAGGAGCAAACATATTCGCAATATAACCTAGGTCACTGATAAAGCCCGAAGAATCGCCAAACTTAAGTGGCAAGGCCCATTACTGTCAGAACAGATAGTCGATGGAACCAAAAAGTTCTAGCGTGGCAACGGTGTGCTGAAAGAATAAGAAGAGGCTTCGGAAGGAGGACTAATGTTTTAATGAGGGGAATTTGATAGCGAGACTTTTGGAGGATGCCTATGTCCAGTAGTGGATGCCGTCCGGTTGCAATAATGATAATAATTTGAAGTGTATCGAGATGATGCTCCAGTCAGTCAGAAAAATGTCGACGTCTGGGTGACGCTGCGGGCAAAATTAATTTTATAGGCACACAGTTCGAAAGAACTATTTATTTCTGTAGAAATTTCTTTTAGCAGTTACTGCGAAAGGAGAAATGAAAAAAAAAAACGTAAATAATAGTGTATAAGAACAGAAAAAAGAAGAAATAACTTCTCCCGCTCAGAAGGGTAAAACCTATTGTCTTCTGACGCGTAACTTCATAGACGCGTATTTGTCGCTCATAGGTGTACGCCTGCTCACAGTTTACATCCACATCGTGCCGTTGTGCCATTGCAGCTTCGTCAACAGTGTCATAGCTTTATATGTAAGCTGTGAACAGGTTTACACCAGGTGTAATATGGTAAATCCGCGTCTATGAAGCTACGCGTCCGTGAACTTAAGTTCTTACTCTTTCGAATAATCCTTCAGCCTTAAAATTGCTACAAAAACAATTGACCATTCCAGTTAAAATATTCAGCAAAACAGTTCTGTTAAATAATTCACACGTAATTAATTTTTCTTCAAGTCTTCGCCAGTACGTCGTTGTTTGTTCTATAAATGACGTGGGGAGGGCGTAATGTGTAGAAACGGCCTGTTTCATTAAGACAATGGCTTTAAATTGCAGCGGTTAGATAGACGGACGGAAAACGTCGCTGGTTTAAATTGTAAGCGAGGGCGACGAATTGAAAGAGAGTATTATGAGGCAATTAAAGATATTGTTCTGGGTCTGGATGGCGCGAATACAGGAGTAATTTCTAGTTTGGGGTAACGTTTTTGGACAAATATAGAAAATTCGATAGACGAGAAGAAAACGCCAGTGGCTTGAATTACAGTCAAGAGGTACGCATCGGAAGAGAGTATTGGAAAACAATTCCACATAGTTTTTCCAGATTTGGGTGACGTGTGTATGTGGTTTACATTTTTGCAAAAGCACCCACAATTCAAGTGCAATTTCTAGTGTAGATTAAAGAAAAAAGAAACTTATTTTTAAAAACATTTTGGTTTTCAATGTCTTATGCTTGAACCAGAGTGTTTGAAAGAGTTATTGCAACTCTGACCCGCACAGTTTAACTAAAGCAACATAGACCAAGTAGATTTAGTCAATAAAAGTCTGATACTAAAAAAAAATTCAAGAATGCTTCGAACTTTTCTACAGATGTTAATTTTAAGTATAATGTTGTTTTCAAACTCAAGCGATATGTTTTTTCTTAAAACAAGTAAAACCCAACAAAGATATCTCTTACAGTTAATAACAAAGCCCGCTACCGCTTTTAACTTAAGCCATACACCGTAGACAGACGAGTAAAACAGAGGCATAGTTAATTCCTGGCCAAGGAAATAACGTGCATTAGTCAACTGCAGCCAGGACTAACTGTAATGAACCTCGCTCATATCAGTTCCTTAGTAATTATTTAGATACGAGTAACATTCACTTACTTCTACGTACGCTTTAAAACTAAATGTTTATACCATCAGACTCAGCTGGGCAGCTTCTATCTTTTCGTCCAGCATACCACAGTGTCTCAACACGAAATTCTATTGCCAGTGATCACATAAGTCTCCTAAAGGTGGTTGCTTACAATGAGCATCATCAGAAGCCTTAAAGTCTGGTAGAGGTGTGCCCCGCTTGGGAAGAGCATCGCCGTGTCCTCGTGGGGGCGACCGGGCTCTGGGAAAGTATGAAAATGCATACCAGGACCCTGGAACCAAGGCATAGGAGGAACTGGGTAGGTTTTTAGTCAGTAAGAGTCGGACACTAACTCCTGCTCCGCCCAAGGGTAAAATCATCCAAGGGCCATTGGATGATTTTACCTACTTTAAAAAAAAACTGAAAAAAAAGCCATAGACCAATGAAAAGAATTAAGCTTGGAGATTCCTTGCGTGACTGCATCAGGAATGATGATATCCAGTTTGCCAACATAGCCCGAAGAATCGCCAAACTTAAATGGCAATGGGCAGGGCACATTGCTCGCAGAACAGATGGACAATCTGGACTGAAGACTGCTCACCGGAAAACGCACCCTTGGAGGGCCTCTCACAAGTTGAATCGATTTCCTGGTGAGAAATTACGGGGATCCGATGAATGCGAGACGCATAGGTCCATTCGTTGTGGTGAAACTGGGGGAAAGTCTTTGTCCAACAGTGGATGTATTGCTGAAATTATAATGATGATAGTATAAAGGCGACTGTATCATTTTTAATCGACTTCCAAAAAGGAGGAAGTCTCAATTCAGTTGTATTTTTTTTCTTTATACTTTTAGATTGGTTCCATTTCTATCGAAATCCAATTCCAATGATAATTTCCATGAGGGATTGATGAAATTTTTCTAGTATTATTTATAGGCGTATATAAAGTGATTTTGTTATTCTCACCAAGCACTCAAATGGTACTTTTTGAATGATATATATTATAAGTGTAATATAAACAACGTCACGGTCGCGTTATGGCGTCCAATGGGGCATTAACCACAGAGTAATTCTTTTTCTATTAGTTTTTTGTCACAGAGTAATGTCACGGGCGCGCCGTGGTGTTGCCAATTCATACACATTCTCCTTATTTTTATTCTATTTATGTATAATTCATTTATAATTTTTTTTTATTTTTAACTTTTTTGCACATTGCACCGTTCCGGCGTCTTTTTGTCAGCACTGGCCAACGCTGAAAACCAGCGCTGTGTGCTCATCACATTGTGCATGAGGGCGCAGCTTTATGCTGAGCGTTCGGCCGTTTTGCACGGATGTGGCGCATATTTTTCATATATAATTTTATGTTTTGTCTAGTTCTTAGTTGCGTCATTCTGTGCAAATAAATGGATTTTCTTTCTTTCTTTTATATATTCAATAAAGTGGAATTTTCGAAAACTTTTGTTTTTTAACACCTACTTCTTTTTACAAGCTTTCTATTAGCTTGCACTGTATGTAACTATGTATGTTCGGCTCAAATCTTGCAAATCAATTTTGAAGCAGATATCTTCAACCGATTGAGCTGAAATTTTACATGCATGTGTAAATCGGGTGACAATGCAACATTATGATAACATGGAGCTGAACTGATGATGGAGCTGGAAGGTAGCCATAGGAACTTAGCAATAAAACAATACAACCCCATCGAGTTTGGGCTCGCTCGATTAGTATTGACGAATACTTTGATTCTGTATGATAGCCAGGGTCTGATGATGGAGCCGGAAGGTGGTCATAGGAACTCCGCAGTTAAACGATACAACTCCATCGAATTTGGGCTCGTTTGATTCGTATTGACGAGTACTTTCATCCTATATGGTAACCAAGGTCTGATGATGGAGGTGGAAGGTGGTCACAGGAACTCCGCACTTAAACGACAAAACCCATCGAATTTGGGCTCGTTTAGTTTGTATTGACGAGTACTTTCATCCTATATGGTAGCCAGGGTCTGATGATGGAGCCGGAAGGTGTTCATAGGAACTCCGCAGTTAAACGATAAGACCCCATCGAGTTTGAACTCGTTTGATTAGTATTGACGAGTAGTTTGATCATGTATGGTAGCCAGGGTCTGATGATGGAGTCGGAAGGTGATCATAGGAACTCCGCAGTTAAACGATACAACCCCATCGAATTTGGGCTCCTTTGATTCGTATTGACGAGTACTTGGATCCTATATGGTAACCAGGGTCTGATGATGGAGCTGGAAGGTGTTCATAGGAACTCCGCAGTTAAACGATATGACCCCATCGAGTTTGAACTCGTTTGATTAGTATTGATGAGTAGTTTGATCATGTATGGTAGCCAGGGTCTGATGATGGAGTCGGAAGGTGATCATAGGAACTCCGCAGTTAAACGATACAGCCCCATCGAATTTGGGCTCCTTTGATTCGTATTGACGAGTACTTGGATCCTATATGGTAACCAGGGTCTGATGATGGAGCGGGAAGGTTGCCATAGGAACTACGCAATTAAAAAAAGATATAACCCCATCGACTTTAGGCATATTTGATTTGTAATGACGAGTACTTTGATCATGTATGGTAACCAGGGTCTGATGATGGAGTTTGAAGGTGGTCATAGGAACTCCGCAGTTAACAACACAACCCCATCGAATTTGGGCTCGTTTGATTTGTATTGACGAGTGCATGGATACTATATGGTAACCCGATTTTGATGATGGAGCTGGAAGGTTACCATAGGAACTCCGTAAGAAATCGACACGATCCCATCGAGTTTGGTCTCATTTGATTTTTATTGATGAGTACTTGGATCTTATATGGTAACCAGGGTCTGATGATGGAGCTGGAAGGTTGCCATAAGAACTCCGCAATTAAACGATATAACCCCATCGACTTTAGGCTCTTTTTGATTTTTAATGACGAGTACTTGAATCTTATATTGTAACCAGGGTATGATGATGGAGTTGGATCGTGGTCATTGGAACTCCGCAGTTAAACGACACAACCCCATCGAATTTGAGTTCGTTTGATTTGTAATGACGAGTGCTTGGATCCTATATGGTAACCAGGTTCTGATGATGGAGCTGGAAGGTTACCATAGGAACTTAAGTTACTAACCGAACACGGCAAGTTCGCGAAGTACCTATACAAGATTCGTGCGGAGACGACGCCCGGGTGTCGCCACTATGCGGAGCGCCCGGATGACACGGTGGACCACACAGTCGAGGTGTGCACCGCTTGGGAAGAGCATCGTCGTGTACTTGTGGGGGCGATTGGTGGCGGCGATCTCTCGCGCCGGGGCTTGGTTCAGGCCATGCTCCGGAGCGAGGAGGAGTGTCAGGTGGTCGCCTCCTTCTGCGAAGCAGTAATGCTAGCAAACGAGGAGGTCGACCACATTAGGCCACGGCGCACCCCGCCGCCACCACCTGGATACCGATCCCGATTTCCGGCCACAGTAGGCGCGGGCTCGCGGACGGCGAGCAATGGGTAGCTCGCTGTCCATCCGTCCGGTAACGGCGCAAGTCGTTTACGGCGTGCACTGTTCCCACGCGCCTCAAGGAGTTGTCAGCAAACTGTAGGGGCCCAGCAGGGCCCACCCAAGGACGGGATTTGTCATTGGATGATTTTACCTACTATAAAAAAAAACCATAGGAACTTCGTAAGAAATCGACACAATCCCATAGAGTTCGGGCTCTTTTGATTTGTATTGATGAGTACTTGGATCCTATATGGTAACCAGGGTCTGATGATGGAGCTGGAAGGTGGCTACAAGAACTCCGCAATTAAACGACATAGCCCTCTTGTGTTTGGTCTCGTTAGATTTGTAATGACGAGTACTTTGATCAATATGGCAGTCGGGATCTGATGATGGAGCTGGAAGGTGGCCATAGGAGTTCCGCAATAAAACGACACAATCCTATTGAGATTCGGATCGAATAAAATAAGTTCTAACCGGTCATAAGCGACTTGGACTCGCGCACGGAGGGTTCCGTACAAATTTACATAAGTAAATAGCTAGTTAGTTTTAATACACTCCTACAAAATACCAATTGAAAGGGCTTGCAGAGAGTAACTTGAAAAATAAAGTGACAAAACTCTAAATCCAATATTCTCCTTTTTCTCAGTCATACTCTTGGTGGAGTGGTAGTGGTCTTCTAGTAGGTTGGTTGCGGCTTTTGCGAGACTTCTCTATCCTAGAGAATTTCGTGTACATTCAATAAGGGAACACTCTGAAGATGATTTAGTGAGGTCTGTCCATCTGGTAGGCGATTGGCCGCGAGAACGTAGGCCATCTACTCTTTCCTGTACCACTAAACGTTCCAAAGAGCTTTCATTGCGTATGATATATCCAAACAGCTTAAAAATTCGCTGTCGCACAATCGACGAAAGTTTTTGTTTTGATGCAAAGCTCTTTAGGAATGGAACCGTTATTGCGTTGAGTAGTCTGTTTTATCCACAGTAAAAGCCTTTAGCGTCACATTTCAAGAGCGTCAATCGTTTTACGGTGCTTGAATCTTCTCAGCATTTCCTAGGATTTGTGATTGTGGATCCCAGGTAGATAAACTCTGGACAACTTCGCAATTGGCTATTTCATGTAAGTTAGGTTGATTGTTAGTCTTACGAGCCACCACCATCATTTTGGTTTCATAAATCCAACCTGGTAGACTTCTCACGTGGTCGCCTCCTTCTGCGAAGCAGTAATGCTAGCCAAGGAGGAGGCCCGAACCAAGCCGAAGGGCGGGGGATGTCATTGGATGATTTTACCCAACATAAAAAAAAACCTGGCAGACTTCTAAAGATAGCAGACTAAGTTTCTTATGCTTTCCTATGATATGGGTAGCAAATGTGAGGATTTGCTGAGAATACAAATGTGATTTAAATAAGGTATAACTAAAAAGTAAAAAATAAATTACAAATAAAAAAACTTTTTTAAAAACAAGCTTTCAATTAAATGGGCTAAAAAGAAGAAAATAAACTTTTCCTTTAAAACTTTTACTATCACTTTATAACGGCATTACACAATTTATATGATATAAAAGCTTGTCGCGAGATTTAACTGTGTACATACACAGTTAAATAACTTCATTAATTAAATAAGTTAAATAACTAATTCATCTATTCATTTTAATATTTTCAAAATCTCGCGACAAGCTTTTGTATCATATAAATTGTGTAATGCCGTTATAAAGTGATAGTAAAAGTTTTAAAGGAAAAGTTTATTTTCTTCTTTTTAGCCCATTTAATTGAAAGCTTGTTTTTAAAAAAGTTTTTTTATTTGTAATTTATTAATACCAACTTTTTTTTTAAATAGAGATTGCTTTAAAGACTAGATCAAGACAGTGCAGGAAAAGAATGTCTAGAAGGACTTGCGGGAGGCCATTTCCCAGCAGTGTAATGGCACAGGAAAAAAAGATAAGGTAACTCAGGTTACACGACCAATAATAAAAAAAAAATATTGAAGTGAATTATTCCGAAAACCGTGGATTTTCTCTAAAACATTACGTCGGTACGTAGTTACCGCCGACTCCAGTATTTTACGGCCAAGAAAGCCTCAACTGGCTTCAACTGGCTAATACCGTTATCTGTACCTCTACCATGAGTTTTTAGCAATAGTATTCGTCGCTACTCGATATCGACGCCGTAAATATTTTGTATGGCAAATTTTGGTTCTGCAAGTGACCGCTAGAGGCGCTGCAAAATTTGCCATACAAAATATTTACGGCGTCGATATCGAGTAGCGACGAATACTATTGCTTAAAACTCATGGTAGAGGTACTGAATGGCTGCCTTGAATAATCAATAGATTCTTACAGTCTAAATATTTTCTTAGATCAGGTAAAGCCGTTCCTTCGAATAACTTAGTTATCGTTTTATTCTCCGTTAGTATTTTCTTGTGAGAAGAATAAAAATTTGATAACATTGAATTCCAAATTCATAGATTTTTTTTATGGTAGGTAAAATCATCTAATGACAGATCCCGCCCTTGGGTGGAGCGGGAAATAGTGTCAGACTCTTACTGACTAAAAACCTACACCGTTCCTTCGTTGCCTATCGTGCCGGGGCCGGGAATTCCTTTCAGAAACTGACCCATGACCTTAGCAAATCCAGAGCATTTGGAATTCAATGTTATCATATTTTTGTCTTCGAATTTACAAAAACAAAAAGTTCGTTGATTATACGTAATTAAGTAACGTATGCAAACTATTTTACTACTTAATGGAATACTCTACCTACTTTATTATTATAAATAAATAAATATATTATTATTACTATAATTTTCATGTAATAAATAATATTCGTGTAAAATAATTGAGAGCAGTGGTGGCCGAGTGGTAACGGACTTACGGCCAGTCGCGGGTTCAAACCCAGCCAGGCGCATTACTTTGTGTAATTTATATCATCACCACTGCTCTGAAAACGGTGAAGGAAAACAATGGGCATGTCCTAGAACCAAAAATTCGAAGACATGTGACATCCACCAACTTGCACTGGGCCCACGTCCATTCCCTCTCCAAGAGAGGAGACCTGAGTCCCAGCAGTGGGAACATTAGAAGGCTGATGCTATGCTATACTATACTATGTGTAAAATAATTCATTCGTGTTACTAAGAAATTTTACATAAAAACTTTATCAACAAAAGGACATTATGATTATTTTCAAGTAAAAGTTTGAAAAACTTTAATTAATATTTCTAGCAGAACTGATGGTCGATCGGGAAGACAGGTTCTGGAGTGGTGACCTCGTACGCAGGAAGGCCTCTCATAAGGTGGACTGATGACCTGGTGAGGGTCGCGAGTCCAATGGAT
Source organism: Leucania comma (assembly GCA_958295575.1). NCBI lineage: Eukaryota > Metazoa > Arthropoda > Insecta > Lepidoptera > Noctuidae > Leucania > Leucania comma. The sequence continues at coordinate 6,127,136 of OY282475.1, forward strand.
TGTGGCGACGGTTAGGGGAGGCCTATACCCAAAAGGTGGATGCATTTTGGAAGAAATGATGACGATAATCATGAGGATGAATTATTATTTGCTACTCTTTTACCATTGTCAATTTGAGCTCATTATCACATACCTACTTTCATACAAAGTTAACCTTAAAACAATGGTGGTCGCCTCCTTCTGCGAAGCAGTAATGCTAGTAAAGGCGGAGGCCGATCGCATCAGGAAAAAGTAAAGGGACGCACGCCCCAGCCGCGCCGGGATTCCGATTCCGATTTCCGGCCACTTTACTATTTGCGGACAGCGAGCCCTGGGTAACTCGCTGTCCGATCGTCCGGTAACCGACCGGACCGAGCCCAAGTTGTGGACGGCGCGTTCTGTTCCCGCGCGCCTCAAGGAACTGTCAGCAAACCGTAGAGGCCCAGCCTGCTGGGGTTAGGGGCCGTTTTCTGAAAGAGAGAAAGCCCAGGTGCGAAAGGCAACGAAGGAACAGGGTAGGTTTTTAGTCAGTAAGAGTCTGACACTATTTCCCGCTTCGCCTAAGGGCGGGATCTGTCATTGGATGATTTTACCTACCATAAAAAAAAAACCTTAAATCAATCATTTTTTACCATTTAGGTACTAGAAGAAACGTAGCTATTTCTCTTTATTTACTAACTTTTTAAAGCCGACTAAAACTTATTTTCTAGCTGACTCTTTAAATAACTTTTACAGGAAAACAACATGCCTTTGATCCAAATAATTGTATTTAGGTATTTTTATTTCCACGTAAGCCAGATATATTATACGAGAAAAAAATCATTTTGTTGCTTAGCGTTGCGCACTGTGCAAATATAGAGAGTTTGGTTTTACTGTGGGCGATGTAAATATTGAATAGAAAATATTTTTTTAAATTATTGAGAGTGGTATGGTTTAGGCTTTTGGGAAAGCTGGTTTGTCGATTAGTTATAGATATACGAGAGTGTATGCTTTTATCTAGTTATTGATATTTCTAAATTGTAAACTGCTAAACCGTTTAGTTATTGAAAATGACAATTTGAACCTTAATGTCAGAGTCGTTTATACCGTCGTAGGTACATCGAAGGACTGAAGCAATTTGCGCGGGAATATTTAAAAGAGTTATCATGGCCCTAAAATCAAGTGAGCGACTGAAAGAACACAGGTAGGTTTTAATCATTAAAAGTGACATGCCCTCTAGCTGCATCTAGAGCAAAAGAAGCACACTTTTCTGTATAATGTGACCCACCCTTTTAGTATCCGGGCCCTAGTATAGGCCTTGGTCCGAAGCGAATTGGAATTGTAGGCCTCCCTCTGTGAAGCAGTAATGCTAGCGAAGGAGGCGGTTACACGCGTGAGGGAACCGGCCTTCTCACGCTCCAGCCGCCGGGATCCTGACCCCGATTTCCAACCACCATTGACGTGGGCTTGCGGACTATGGGTAAACTCTCTCGCTCCGCCCTATAGCGGTCGAAGACATTGGAAGATTTTCTACCTAATTCCTTTACCCTATTTACAGGATTTTGACTATATCACTGTACAAGTTTAGTCATGAGACAAGCAGTATGATCCTTCCCCGAAGGCCGGGAGCCTGTTGCTTACGATCATTTCTCTCAATCGCTTTTTACGACTGGAGTAGATAAAAACTTTATATACTGACCTTTATTTTATGATCACGTCACGTTGAATATTATGGGCCTATAGAGGGCATCAGTTATGAGGGAGTGTAGCGGAAATGGATTAGATGGAAGAAGTGTATGAAGTTTCTATTAAATACAATATATCCTGAACTTGTTGAAAAAAAAAGTAAAATAAAGTCCTGTAGCTTTTTACCAAATTTTACATTATATCAGCCCTTAATTCAGTTGTAATTGACACTTTATCTTCGTTTTTTGTTTATTATTTATTTATTAATCTATTAACACATACAATAGTTTTAACAAGCGTAACCAAGGTAACAAATTTAGTCGCAAAATAGCCGCACTCAGAGACGCCACCGACAGACTGAACAGATATCCACCAGTGTAGGCAGCGCTTTGGAGAACCGGCACAGATTACACAGAGGACAACACACTTCCTCAAAAAAATAAATAAATAAAATTAAGTTAAATTCATGTACGTACATATGGGGTTAGTGTATCCATGTTGATAAAAACCCCGCAATCAAAAAATGAAAAAAAATGCACGTACATTATTGTGTGCTTTCTCATGACAATCAGGTTTTTTGTACTTACCTTATGATAAGTTATTTTTTAAAGGGTACTCGTAGTAAAGATTTAACTCGTATAAATCGTCCCCGTAGAGCGAAAAGTCATTAAGTCGAAAAATCATGTTTTGAGATAATGAATTTTAAAGTTTTTAAAAATTAGATTCGTTATAACTTTGGCTAGCTATTACATATCTTTATGTTTTTTGTTTTAGTTTGAAGGAAAAAAAGTAATGTTTATATTTTCAGTGCTAAAATGCATGAAAATCTTTTTATAATTAAGAAAAACTAAAAACATCAAACTAGTTAATTATTCTTTAGACAATCAATGACTTAGTTTTGACTTAGTGAATTGTCGACCGCAGTTAGTGATTTTTCACTTACTTTTAAATTATTATAACGAAAAATAACCCGAGTTAAGTAAAATGGAACTAACTGTTACATTACCAAATGTGTATTGTAAATACTATCTAACTAAATTTTGAAAGCATGTATGGTAAGTTTTGTGTTAAATATGATATGAATAATGTAATTTGACTATTGTAATAAATTTACTTAACGTTTATTAAAAGAAATAATGTGAAAAAATCAATAAAACACTATCAGATTTTAACAAAAACAAAAAAAAGTGCAAAAACAGACCATCAACACCAGGTGGTGCTGAATCTCGGTTTCTTTTAGAGCGAGCAGATCAGTTCATTGCACTGACAATTTCCACACTGCCCCTTTTACCATTAACGTTACTCACCTAGGTAAACGCTCGTGATCTCAAAGCTCCGGACCTGAGCTTAAAGAAGAGAACCTTCAATCGCGCTACCAAGTCCTACAAAAAGGCACTATGGAAGGCTCGCTTTGACCATATTACTCATACCGGCACAAAGCTCTCTGCACAGCCGTCCGGTAGCAGAGCTTTTTGGTCCCTTGCCAAGTTGGTCGAATCGATCCGTACTGCCTCCGCTGGTTAAACCTGATGGAACACTGGCTCATACAGCGAGAGTGAAAGCTCTCTCTCTTTGCATCTCTCTTCGCCCATAATTCTTGTCTTGACACTTGCGGTGCTACTCCACCGACTCTGCCTATCTGCGACACCTCGATACCCGAGGTTTACATAAGGAACAAAGAAGTTCTGAGAGTACTGTATCGTCTAGACGTGAATAAAGCTAGTGGACCGGATGGTATACCAGCGATTTTTCTTAAGGCTTGTGCGCCTGAATTGGTTCCTGTATTGGCGCGCTTGTATCGCCTTTCATTTGGGACTGGTATAGTGCCCAAGGGACTATACCAGCGCAGACAAGGCAGACCACAAAAGAGATGGAGTGACAACATCACAAAGACAGCAGGAAAGACATGGAGCAGAGTGGCCCGAGATAGAACAACGTGGAAACGACTGGAGGAGGCTTTTACCGCTATCTAGCGGTCCTTGTACAGACTAAATAATATTCATTCATTCATTTTCATTCATTTTATTATCTACTAAAAACTAAGTTAAGATGACTATAACTATTAGATATTCATCATCTCAATAGTCAAGTGGAAACAAAATTGTATAAGGAAAAATAAAGCTATTTTTATTTATTTATTTTTATTATAGTGCCCAAGTCCTGAAAGCTTGCCAACGTGCAACACGTGCTCAAAAAGGGCAGTCGTGCCGATCCTGCCAACTATCGGTCGATTTTAATAACCTCTATACTCTGCAAGATTATGTAACGTGTATCGAACTCGCGCATCATGGCACATGGCATGGTCTACTGGGGACCTACTAGTTTATGCCACTCACTTGTAGGGCGAGGCTCTCGAAAAGAATGGGGAAGCGATTGCTGTTTCCCTAGATGTCTCGAAGACCTTCGACAAGGTACAGCACGCTGGCCTTTTGAGTAAGCTTCCAACGTACGGCATTTCCCCTGGCCTGTTTAATTGGGTAAAAGACTTCCTGAGTGAACGGTCTCTCTCAACGGATACTCATCAGAGCCCATGATGAATAATACCTGAGTTCCTCAGGGGTTGTTCTCTTTGCAACTCTCTTCCTCCTGCTTATCAACGATCTGCTGATGCCTGTTATTTATGGGTATACAGATGATAGTACAGTTGTCGACAGATACCTGCCAACTGCTCGGGGTAGCAAAGAGCTAATTCAGTCTGAAAGAGAGGCTATGGTAGAGTGCACTAATGTCTTCAGGCAATCTCCAAGTGGGGCAAAGCCAATTTTGTGGGATATAAGGCTGCCAAAACAACAAGCGCGTCTGTTTACAAAGCGAGCCACCTTGAAAAGGAAAGGAGTTCACCTTGGCTCCTGCTTTTCAAAATGTATCCTTGGAGTGCACCGACTGCCTTCAACTCTTATGAGTTGAAATTTTCTCTGACCTCAATTTTGGGAGGTTCATTGAGTTTGAAGCCAAGGTAGCTGCTAGGAAGCTAGGCTTTCTTGAAAAAATCTGACGGTACTTCACACCGGGACATGTTCTAATGTTATACAAAGCCTAGGTGCGATCGTGTGTGGAATACTGAAGCCATTTATGGGCGATGTGAAAGGTGTGCGAAGAGGCTAATGGTGATCCAGATTTAGTTAAGTCCAATCTAAAAATCCTTGAACACAATCGTAGAGTAGTCAGCCTTTCGGTATTTTACAGAACATTTTGGAGAGTGTGCGCGGGAATTGCATGACTTGATTCCGCAAACTCATTTCTACCATCGGACAACCCGCGAATATTCACCAGTAGGTTGAACAAATCAAGAATAAACTCAGCATGGCTCATTTTTACGTAGTACGTAATAATTAGGTTAATTTTAACACCAGCGGATCGTGTGTATATCAATCGACTTCGACCTCACGAATGAATCTCACCACGCGCCGCGTTCGTAAGTCGTTATAATAAATAGCAACAAACTGACTAACTCGAGGCCCTCTCGAGCGAAATTTACCTTAATTGTAACAATGCATGTCGAAGTTGCATAAATAATAACTAAAAGACTTTTATTATTTTTCACTTTAGATCTTATGTTTCCCTTTCAAAGGAAAAAAAATGTTTAAAATGGGTTGATGATTTTTCGCTTTTGCAGTGCAGCACAAATCATTTAAAAATCAAGAGTGAGTATTCACTATGTCGGGTTAGTTAATTTTCGCTTTCGTGCGTTTTAGCAAACTATTGATTTTAAATATTCACTAAATCATTATAATGATTCTTAAACTACCTAGAGGCTTATGTATGCATTCATAATTTAATGCAAAAAGCAATTAAGTCGACTTAACTTCGAGTTTTGTAAATTTTCGGTAAATGTATAATAATTAATTAAGTTAGTTATTTCTTCCATTATGATGTATCATCCAAAGAGTAGGTTTATTTACTATTCACATTTTGTAAAACAAAAACGAAGGCAGCTACAAAAATACCGGTAAGACTGATACGTAGAGAAAAAAATTATGATATTAATGATAGTGATAACTCATTTTGGTCATTTTGGGACTTAGTGACTTTTCGCTCTACGGGGACGAAATTTATCTGTTCTTCAATGTTTTGAACTGTTTCTCAATGTATTCCTATTTTCTACAATATGATATGCCTTTGTTTCACCAAAAATATTAATTGTGTACTAAATTTTGCTCTTCTGGGTGATTTAATAAAATAATCATGGGATGGAGACAGATAGAGTCACAGACCCCGCCATCCCCTTCTAACCTAACATATCCCAGTCAGGTTACCCTTTTTTTATGGTAGGTAAAATCATCCATAGACAAATCCCGCCCTTGGGTGGAGCGGGAAGTAGTGTCAGACTCTTACTGACTAAAAACCTACCCCGTTCCATTCTTAGCCTTGGTCCCAGGGCCCCGGGTGCCTTTTTCACATACCCTTTGACCCCAGTAGGCTTCGGCCCTGTTGGGCCCCTACAGTTTGCCGACAACTCCTTGAGGCGCGCGGGAACAGTGCGCGCCGTAAACGACTTGAGCTGGGACCTGTATGTTACCGGACGGACGGACAGCGAGCTACCCATTGCCCGCCGTCCGCGAGCCCGCGAGGTTACCCTAGAGGACAAACTTAATAATTGAAAAAAATCCTTTAATATTTTGAGTACAATTAGTTTAGTGAAGAATAAAATATTTAACATTTTATAATTGTGGAGATCGTTTATTTATAACTTAGCTATTTCTTCGTGTAATTTTTATCCGCTGATCTCTCTCACTGCGCCTGTACATTGAAAGTCGAACAAAAAGCGCGAACAAAGTCCTCTCAGTACACTCACGGGTAGCATTTAAACTGGGATGCTTAAACTTTTTCGCGTTCATTAAATCATTGTTATCTTGCATCTCTTTTTTTCGTTTCTCCTCCGGGTGCAGTTGTATTCTGAAACTATTTATTCATTTAAATCTTTTTTTAAGTCTTGGTTTTCTGAAGCTGTGATCTAATTAACTTTTTTTGTTTACCTTCTTTTATACATAAATGGAAAAATTGACTGACTGACATATCTACGCACAGCTGGAACAACTCGGCCTAGGAACTAAAATTTTGCCCTAGGTTTCCTTTTTTGATATAAGTGAACACTAGGAAGGGGTATTTTTTGTATGTAAAATCTCATTCCGTATAGCATTTGAAGGTTAGCACAAATAATAACCCCAAGTAAATAATAAAAGTTACCATTATTTGTTTTAGAATTACCCCCAATAGGACAGTGAGAATTTTAGAGATTGTATGGATCCTTCTTTCTTAAATTCTAATAAAAATTAATAATAAAAACTGTTTTTGAAACAACAATAAAAAATAAATTAACTAACGCAAACATAAATGAACAGAGTGACCAGAAAAAAATAAACCAGTCTTGACTGCGATCCCACCTGATGATGAGCAGGTTTTGTTAAAAAAAAAGCTTGCAAAGAAAGACGCTAGCAAAGCGCTAGTTTTATTAAATATACAGAACATCTGATTTTTATTTGCGAAAAAAATTAAAGGACCAGTTAAATCTTGCCAGTGAACAATGATATTATATTAAACATATATATTATGTTATGAGCGCGCAATCGTGAAGACTCGATAAGGTCCTAATTAGGACCTTTGTACACAACTATCTTTGTAAGATTGTCCTCTAGGGCACCCTGACTCGGATAGTTTGGGTTAGAAGGGAATGGCGGGGTCTATGTCATCACTTGTCACCATCACGTGGTTATTTTTTTAAATTACCGAAGAAGAGCATAATTTAGTACACAATTAGTATTTTTGGTAAAACAAAAATACTAACTGTGTACAAAGGTCCTAAGTAGGACCTTTTTAGGTGATTGGTGGCCAGAATAATGTTTGTTAACATTCACGCGTAATTGATTCGCATAACTGGGATGTTTTTATGTTTCTCTGCTGGCGACTTTACGCGCCCAGTGTGGCACCGATCAGTGCATGCAAAGCAGGTCGACATTGCCCTGAACGAGACGTGTCGAATTATATCAAGATGCCTTAAACCGACCCCACTTAATAAGCTCTACCCGTTGGCTGGTATTGCTCCACCAGCCGTTCGCAGGGATGTCGCATGCGCGATTGAAAAGAAAAGCCAAGAATTCGATTCCCGACATCCCCTCTTCGAACACAAAACAGCCCCAAGTAGGCTTAAGAGCCGAAAGAGCTTTCTTTAAAGCGCACAGGCCATTTTTGACCCACCACCTAAAGATAGAATCAAGCTTTGGGAAGAACATAACCTGCCACCATCCGACTTCTTGAAACCCCAAGAACGTCTCCCACCTGGACGTGAATTGCAGTGGTCTGTGTAGAAAGCACTAAATCGGCTGCGCACCCAGGTAGGCTGCTGCAAACACAACTTAGCGAAATGGGGGTTTTTAGACTCGTCGGATACTCAATGTGAGTGAGGTGCTGTTCAAAACATGAGCCACATGTTGGAATGTCCCAGGTGCCCTTGCACCTGCACTTTGGAGGATTTAATGAGTGCCACCGTTTCTGCAGTTAACGTGCCAACTTACTGGGCCCAAATAATTGAACGAGTTTACGTCGATTGTCGATTCAAAAGGAAGAAGAAAACGCTTAATTGATAACAATAGTTATTTCTTTTTTTTCTTGTTAGATTTATGATGTTGACCTTTTCTATTATTTTGACTTGTAGTGAAATCTACAGTGATTAAAAAGTGTGTGTGTGTGCTACCGCTGCTGCGCGGAACACATTTTTTTGTTACTTTTTAAAATGTACAACCTGTTTATTAGAATATCATTGCCAGTGAAGCAAATAATGGTATTGCTACGATCGTGAACTATTTATTTACACTCTGTCAGTGATAAACTTATCTCTTTAAAATACCTATTTCATTTAGGACTCGTTAGATTATCATCTAATGACTCCTAACCTAACCTAACCATTTCATTATAACATAACGACTCCCTGAGGCATTCCGTTAATAATATAGTGACAAGTCGAGAAAAACGCACTACACTTCAGAAAGGACACTAATCTATCTCTGTCATGTGAAGTCCTTTAAAAATGACATGTTATTATCGGAGGTGCCTTGAGGCGATTCAAAACGTGTCGCTGAATAAAAATCTTATCGCTGAATAAAGAAGATGACATGAAGATGTATACAAGTCATGTTATTTTACAATCAGATCTTAAGTTGGCAGTTTTTTGTTTTTATTTAATGCAATTATATATAGGGTGACTGTAAAATTAGTGAACGATAACTTAAACACGTGATTGTAGTCATGATAGAAAGCAGCTTTTACTATGGGACCAAACCTGAAATCGCGAAAAAATCTACCAAGTTCACTACATATTTATGTTTGCCTAATTGGTCAAATTGCTCAATAATTTATGCTTTAAAATTCGTCCCCATCAACCATCTGCGGGAAATATTAATTAAACGGCGCACACGCCGCCGCCGCCGCCGGGTTTCCGATCCCAATTTCCGGCCACCGTAGGCGCGAGCTCGCGGACGGTGGGCAATGGGTAGCTCGCTGTCCGTCCGTCCGGTAACAGACCGGTCCGAGCTCAGGTCGTCTACGGCGCGCACCGTTCCCGCGCGCCTCAAGGAGTTGTCAGCAAACTGTAGGGGTCCAGCAGGGCCGAAGCCTACTGGGGCCAAAGGTTATGTGAGACTGTCACCACAGGCCCCAGGATAAAGGCAAGGAACGGAAAGGTAGGTTTTTAGTCAGTAAAAGTCTGACACTATTTCCCGCCCCACCCAAGGGCGGGATTTGTCATTGGATGATTTTACCTACCCAAAAAAAAAAAAAAAAACCATGCGAGCCCAGTGCCCTTTGGTGGATGTCACATGTCTTCGATTTTTTTGGTTTTAAGACATGCCGGTTTCTTCACGATGTTTTCCTTCACCGTTTTGAGAACTGCAAGCATTGAGCAACCACTGCCCAATATTTTTTATTGCTTTACTATAATTATCCATTTAATATGATCTTAATAATCTATATAAAAGAGACTGATGGATACATTGTAACTTTCTAGAAGAATAGGAGAACTCAATTGACAAAAGTCCGTTCTTGAAAACAAGTGTAGAAAAGAAAATTAAAAAATACAAGCGCAAAGATTGGTAGTTAGAGCACGCATTAAAACGAATAGCATAATTTGGGTAAGAAGAGGCCACTGCGGGCTTTGCAATAATCATAAAATACCGTCTGGTAGTTACTAACTTTATTGAACGTTACCAAGAAGAATCCTTTTATTGCTTCCTTTACGGTGTATGGTAACGAGGTACATAATGAGAGATTTTTTTTTTCGATTTAGATGGTTCACAGATTGCAATTGTATTATTTATTTATTTATCTCGGATCCTGGAGATCTAATCCTTTGGGAGATGTACGAAGGACCGAGGTTAACTCGCAAAGTCCCCTTGGATACTGGTTGCGCCAATTTGCTATGATCCGCGATTTTGTTTTTTGTAATTTATTTTTTGGCCTAGCAATCCTATCCCTTCCGTTTCCCTTCCCCGCACGACCTCAAGAAATGAAATGACATTACGTGTTTTGTGCTTCGATTGTGAATGTGCCCGCTCCGCTAACAACGCCCGCTCGAAATTACAAGAAAATTGACTATTTCGTGATCCAACCATTCAAAGACTCAACAATAGTGCAGTGTAGTGCAATACAGGACCTGGCAGTGATTGAATGTGCGAAGTCGGGGTTCGCCGGCCGGCGCCACGTGGAACCTTCGAGGTCAAAAGGTCAGTGTTCCTCCCTAATACATCCATTCATCAATAAAGGCACAGTACCTGCATATTGTTAACAAACCTTAGATCGCTTTTTTCAAACATACAGTCCATTAAGCTTATTTGCGCAACCATTACATTTGGTCCTACGAGCAGGATCGTGAATCATTTTCTTGTAATTTCGCAATATAGTATTTGTTCCATAGGGAATAAACGCAACGCGCCTGTTTACCTAGATATAATAGTAGAAAACCCGCATAGCTAGGCATTTAGGCAACTAAACGTTATTTCGCTCGTATAGTTAAAGAGCCATTGATAATTACGGTACCTACGCCGTCAACCGCACCGCATAATTATAGTTAGCTACGTAAATATCAGCGTAGATATAAATCGATCGCATTCTTTTTCTTGACAAAATTCATTCGGAAGTCCTACAAATTGCATGTAGGTAGACGCATTTCAAAAATACCCGTTCATTGTTGAGTGAATATTTGTAGGAAACGGATAAACCATAGATTATATACGCATATGAACGACGTGAATGATTTAATCGAGAAATTGGGTAATATTCACTCATTGATTCAGGTTATTCCGTTCGTTCGCCGTTCACTTTGTTGTTTACAATATTACCATATTGTTATCTGATAATTATCGCTTACTTAATAATTCGTTAAGTGTTTGTTTGAGTGTATAGTGTGAATATATCAAAACAAGATGTCTCTTAAGGGAACCAAGGTTAGTACTGATTTAAAGGTTCAGTTAAAGCTTTTATACGCTGAAAGGGACTCACAGTTTTCACGTGTTCAATCAATTTGTGATAAATCTTTGCAAATCTCGGATCTGACGATTAGAGATGCTTTCTTGTGTTCGTTGGAAACTTTAGATAGTTTGCGCGCGGATTTTAAATCTACAATTAAGAATATAAACATTTTAGAGTTGGAGTTAAATCCTGATTACTGTGTGAGTTATCAGGCATTGTCGTCCTTTGATGACTTGTATTGTCGTATCAAACGTATTGCTAGGAGTTTAGAGACTCCCCCCCCCCGCGAGTGGTTTATCCAACCCTCCTCGCGAACGCCCACGATTGCCGCCAATTCAAATACCTGAATTTAATGGTGACATTCGAAATTGGAATTTATTTATAGATAGTTTCGAAAATATAATACATAGGAACACATCGCTGACAGATCACGAGAGATTGCATTATCTCGTAGAAAAATTGACCGGTAAGGCAAAGGCTGTCTGTGCTGGAATTACGTTTAGCGCTGAAAATTACACTTTAGTTTTGAACACTTTAAAAACAAAATACGAAGATAAGCGATTAGTAGCCACCGCATATTTAGATCAATTATTCGATTTGAAGGGTTTTTCCGTTTGTAACGATCATAATTTAGAGAAGTTTTTAAATATTTTCGCATCATCTGTTCGTGCAGTAAAGAACCTAAAGGTCAATGACCTCTGTGACTTTTTGTTTTTGTATATCGGTTTAAAGAAATTAGATCCTGAAACTGTTCGTCTGTTTGAAACGACTCGGCGCGGTAACGAAATACCTAAGTTCGAAGATTTAGAATCTTTTATTCGCGACCATATTAAGGTATTGCAGCGCACGTCGGCACGTCATGAAGTCACGAATAGGACAGGTTCCGATCGCCGTATAGACGCGTCATCGAAGTCAGTCAAGACTGCACATACGCTAGTTATTACCGCCTCAACACCTGACTGTTCTCTGTGTAAGGGTAGCCATACACAGCTGTACAAGTGTTCGGAATTTCAGAGATTATCGCCTAGTGATCGTTACAAGTTTGTCCGCACTAATAATTTGTGTTTTAATTGTCTAAGTGACAAACATCTGGTTACGTCATGTAACAGTGGTGTTAGCTGTCGTAAATGTCTAGCTAGACATCATACCTTCTTACATTTTGAGAGTAGTAAGCTGCCATCGCAGCCGCAGCCTGCGCAGACGCGCGACGCTTGTGACGCGCGGCCTGCTGCAAGTGCAAACGACGTAACATTGTGTTCGCTTTCCGCCGCTGGTACTCAAATCACTACCGTTTTACTTGCGACCGCGCAAGTTGTCATTGTAGATGCCTTTGGCAAACCGCACACCGTTCGAGCGCTACTAGATGGCGCTTCCCAGAGTAATTTTATTACTCGGGATTGTTGTCAACGCCTTGGTTTTAGTTTTAATAATTGTTCATCCCGCTCAGAAGTGAAAGGTTTTGGAGGTTTAAAGGCAACCATTCACGGTTCCATTAAAATAATATTTAGTTCACGTTTTAATCGTAATATTTCGTTTGAAATGGATTCGCTAGTCGCAGATAAGATTACGGAACGGTTGCCCACGGTACCGGTTGACACGTCCATGCTGACGGAGTTTAAAAACTCGCAGTTAGCCGACGGAAATTACGCTTTCCCTGGAGATATCGATCTATTGATCGGTGCTTCGATTCTCCCGCATCTCCAGTTATCACGTAAAATTCAAGGTCTTCCGATGTACCCCGCTCCGCACGCACTGGAAACAGTTCTCGGGTTTGTTATAGTTGGTTCCGCGCCCGCTTGTTTAGATAGTTACTCGACTGTGTCGCACTGTTGCACCGTCGAGCCGCCGCTTGAGTCTACCATCCGCAAGTTCTGGGAGATTGAAGAGGTCAATGTCCCGCCTATTCTCAGCCCTGAGGATCAGGTCACTGAGGAGATTTATACCCGCACGACTACTCGTGATAAAGATGGTCGTTATGTTGTCGCGCTCCCTTTCAAGGGTGATATTTTTTCGCTCGGTGGCTCCCGTGCCTCCGCAGAAAAACGCTTTCTATGCTTGGAACGTAAGATGCAGGCGTCTCCTAAGTTGAAGCAAGCCTATGATGATGTGCTGATCGAATATTTAGATAAAGGTTATATCTCATCAGCGCCTGCCGAGACTGAGGAGACACGTGATTACCCGTTTTACATCATCCCGCACCATGGAGTTGTTAGAGAAGACAAGCTTACAACTAAACTGCGTGTGGTTATGGATGGTAGCGCTAAAACTAGTACTGGCATATCGCTTAACGATATCTTGTGTTGTGGTCAGAACCTCCAGGGTAACTTATTTGAAATAATAGTAAATTTTCGCTTGTTTGCTATTGCGCTCTCTATCCTTGGTTTAAGTTGGTCACCCGCAACTGATATGTTCAGTCTTAAAATTAGCTCGACTCCGCCAACTTGTACCAAACGCGTTATCCTAGCATGTGTAGCTCGAATATGGGATATAATGGGTTTTGTAGCTCCTGTCGTTTTGTATGCAAAGCTGCTTATAAAAGAGCTTTGGCTTTCCAACTGTGATTGGGACGACACCGCTCCTGACAGTGTTGCTAAGTTGTGGGCTCGCTATAGGAAAGAGCTTCCAATGCTCGATCAGATACAGATTCCTCGCCATGTTGGTATAGTACCAGACACTGTTGTTAATGTGGTAGGTTTCACAGACGCCAGTGAGAGGGCTTACGGGGGAGTGGTTTACTTTCAGGTCCAAAATGGCGATAACATTTCAGCTTTCCTCATTAGCGCAAAATCAAAGGTATCTCCTCGTAAGGTTGTCTCTCTTGCTCGTCTCGAACTCTGCGCTATTCTTATGTTGGTTCAATTGATTACATCTATAGTCAAAACTTGTCGTCCTCGCATTAATATAGAGAGAATTGTAGCGTTTTCAGACTCAACCGTTGCTTTATGTTGGGCCCACTCTTCACCCCATCGATGGGGCACGTTTGTCGCAAATAGGGTGGCTAAGATTCAAGCTGAATTGTCACCGGAAAATATATTCCATGTCGCTGGAACAGAAAACCCAGCTGATTGTCTCTCACGTGGTTTGCTTCCTGCGCAAATTTTAAATCATCCGCTTTGGTTTTGTGGCCCTCCCTGGCTTCATACCACTCCTAACGAGTGGCCAAATGCTCCGTTTAACCCCGCTACTGTTTCAGAGCCACCCGAGGAGAAGAAACATACGCTTGTAGTATCAGTTCCGCGTGAAGAGTCAGTTGTTTTGTTGTTGTCTAATCGAGTCTCGTCTTGGTCGAGACTATTACGCTGTGTAGTTTACGTCCTAAGATTTTTGAGATTATTACCATCGCGTGGTTCTATAATCGCAGCTGATTTGGATAGAGCTGAATCAGTTGTACTTCGAGAGTTGCAGAAATTTTATTTTTCAATAGAATTTCGTAGTTTAGAATCACATAAACCTTGTAGTCACGCACTTCAACATTTGAAACCATTTTTGCAAGACGGACTCATTCGTGTCGGTGGCCGTCTGCGAAATGCTAAGTTAGAGTTTGAACAAATGCATCCAGTAGTTCTACCACGCAAGGATCACGTTTTGGATTTGTTGGTGGATTATCACCATAAGGTGAATTGTCACGCTGGTCCCGATTTATTAATGTCCATTCTTCGACAGAAGTACTGGATACTTTCCGCTCGCAATTTGATACGCGCTAGAGTGCACAGATGTGTGCCCTGCTTTAAGCTCCGCCCGCGTTTCAACGCGCCGGAAATGGCCGACCATCGTTCTTGTCGTGTTGTACAGACGGTGAAACCTTTCATACATACTGGGACGGACTATGCTGGACCGTTTAAAGTCACTATTGCCCGTGGTCGTGGTATACGTTCCACAAAGGCATACATTTGCCTATTCGTTTGTATGACAACTCGTGCAGTTCACATAGAGTTAACCAGTGATTTGAGTACGCAGGGTTTTATGTCTGCATTTAAACGATTTTTATCTCGCCGTGGTCCCGTTAAGCGCTTATACTCTGACAACGGCACAAATTATGTTGGAGCGCGACGCAATATTTCGGAATTACATACATTCTTACGCTCCAAGTACTACCAAAGTGAATTCGCCCATGTCTTAGCTGAGAATCGCATTGATTGGTGTTTTAATACGCCAGCGGCTAGTCATTTTGGTGGCAATTGGGAGGCGAATATTAAAAGCCTTAAGTCGCACCTGTTTCGGGTCATAGGCGAACAGACTCTCTAGTACGAGGAGTTGAGCACCGTACTCGCTCAGGTAGAGGCGTTGATGAATACGCGTCCGTTGTGTCGGACTTTGTCTAGTGATCCATCGGAGCCACTAGCGTTGACGCCGGCTCACTTCTTGACGACGACTCCTCTTAAATATTTGCCCGCTTTAGATGTCGAGACTGACAAACTGCAGCTTCACCCGCGTCACGCTCTGCTAGATAGCTTAGTTCAGTCCTTTTGGAAGCGATGGAGGACAGATTATCTGCATACGCTGCAGTCGCGTCAAAAGTGGAACACTCCTTCAGATCCAGTCACAGTCGGTACTGTGGTGATACTGAAGACTGAGAGTGCGCCTCCTCTGCACTGGCCTCTTGGTGTAGTGGAAGAAGTTTTTCCGGGTTCTAACGGAATAACGCGAGTCGTAAAGGTTAAAACCGCAACTGGATCGTACCTGCGTCCGGTTATTCGCCTCTGCCCTCTGCCTAATCAGCTGTAGTGGCATAGTTAGTTATAAGTTGTTTCGCTACCTAGTATTGATAGTTTAGATATAGTAATAGGGTTTAGTTTCGCTTTTGTTTTTTCCTTTTCTTTGAAGGTAACCCTTCAAACCCGGGGGGAATGGTTGCGCCAATTTGCTATGATCCGCGATTTTGTTTTTTGTAATTTATTTTTTGGCCTAGCAATCCTATCCCTTCCGTTTCCCTTCCCCGCACGACCTCAAGAAATGAAATGACATTACGTGTTTTGTGCTTCGATTGTGAATGTGCCCGCTCCGCTAACAACGCCCGCTCGAAATTACAAGAAAATTGACTATTTCGTGATCCAACCATTCAAAGACTCAACAATAGTGCAGTGTAGTGCAATACAGGACCTGGCAGTGATTGAATGTGCGAAGTCGGGGTTCGCCGGCCGGTGCCACGTGGAACCTTCGAGGTCAAAAGGTCAGTGTTCCTCCCTAATACATCCATTCATCAATAAAGGCACAGTACCTGCATATTGTTAACAAACCTTAGATCGCTTTTTTCAAACATACAGTCCATTAAGCTTATTTGCGCAACCAGATACTTTTCATGGAACATGGAGCCAACCGAAAACTATCCACAGTACGCGTTATACCCCGATTGGTAGGAAACTAATTGCCAAATAATTATGGAAAATAAAGATGTAGGCTACTATTATTATTATAATAATTCAGTGACAGTTTTTAATGTGATAGTTACTAAGCGGAGACATCTATGTGACCACTGCTATAGGCGGTGTTATAGGTACAACACGTGGCATAAAATTTGAGATGGAAATGGAAATGGCGAAAGACCTTCAATATGCAATAACAGATTTTCGGGTCTTTTTTTCCGGCGGGTAAAAATCATCCAATGAAATCTCCCACCCTTAGGTAGAGCGGGAAATAGTGTCTGTTCCTTCGTTGGCTTTCATACCAGGGCCGAGCCTCAGTCTCAATGGAAGTGTGGCACAGCGGGGGCTGCGCATAACCATAGCAACGATGGCAATTTTAGTTCAACTTATTGGCCGCGTACTATACACACTTTTCATACGAACTAAGTGTCTTACCGTTTACCCGCACTGGCACACTAGTGGTGCATAGAATCTGTCATCTGGGGATGCGATCCGACACAATTCTGCGTTTCTATCTTTCTAACATTGTCAACGCACTTTATCACTTCGATTTTTTTTGTTACTGTCGTCTTTAGACTTGCGGCAGTTCCGCTCGATAATGGATAAAAGACGACGTTGAACGACTAAGTAGATAACTTTGATGGCTTTGAAGAAACAGCATAGGAGCGGTAAAATGTTTCAGCTATTTCTCTAAAAGAGCTACTCGTTTTGCCTTGATCATACGTACCGAGTAAAAGGGCGAGACAGTAAATTATTGCACGGTCGAGAAAGTGATGTAAGCGAGTTGTAGAGGTAAGCGATCGGCCGAGCACTTGGCGCTATGTTTATACGTACCGAGTATTCGGTCGAGAGCACTGTCTTGCCCGTTTGCTCGGTACGTATGATCAAGGTATTAGTGATATCAATAGATAATAGGGAAGTGTTGACACCTCTCGTGTACGGACACTTAAATCTGAAGCAATTGCTTAATGTTTAATTAATTATTTATGTTAGGTCTTACATTAAATCAAAACAGCGGAAGATAGGTGACCCGCTTCTAGCACGTGGACCGCTGAAATCAAGCCCGTCGCCTAATTTCGATAACGCAATTTCGCTCGCGCTCTCATCTCTGTCCTTGTCTATCAGTGACTGTAGGTTTGCGACTGTGATCACACAGATCATAGATGTGATCATAGGTGTGAGTTTTGATTCTAGGTTTCCTGATTGCGATGTTAGCGCGTAACGTACCTATCTTCCCTTATAATATGCACCGTTAAATTTTGATCGTTTTAATTCCGCGGACGGTCGATTCGGTACATGAAACCCTATCGATTTGTAAAGATAAAAATGAAATATAAAGCACTTTTTTTGAAACTCGGAATTAATTTACGCATGTACGAAATTAATTTCTTTAAGTAAACGTCGGTTGATCGAGGTCAATGAACTGTAGGTAGTTAGTAAGCAACGATCGACAGCCACCTACAAGATCATTGACTCGTTTACTTAAAGATATTAGTTTCGCGTATATTAATTCGAGTTTTAGAAAAGAGTACTTTATTTTTTAATTTTATTTTTATAAATCGATAGTGTTTCATGTACCGAATCGATCCTCCACGGGATTAAAACGACCAAAATTTAACGGTGTAGATCTTCCATAACAATGTGTTAGGTAATAGGAATACTTCCCGATAAATGCAACTAGTCATCATCTCGACACAATCTTTAATGAATTCAAAATAAGTACATAATCATACTATCTACCAATGTTTAGTATAAAATTGACATCCCTGACCCCCTTGAAAACAAAGCTTTTACAGCTTTAGCGATAGGTACTAAAGTACTCGGAAACTTTAGTCCAACCTAAATACAAGATTTGTAAACGAAGAAATAATATTATTTTGTTGCTCCTCATTCTTCACGAAACGAGTGTTGTAGTGACATCTGTCCCCGCTACTGTGAACTATCTTGTTTACAAATAAGTAATATAGATGGCGCTACGCCAATGTAACTAAACAAGGAAATAAAGACAATTTATTTAAATGAGGGTGTTTTAAAATGACGCTTAACAGGTGGCAGCACTGAAACTTGAGGTCCAGGCATCTGTCAAAACTCTTATAATGTTAATGACATTATTTAGACATCAAAGTCAATGTCAAACGTTAGACGTGAATATCATGTAAGTATATTACGCGGCAAATAAGTTGAACCATTTGCGATGGCTGCGCATTCAAGGTTGACTGCCATGATGGTTCAACTTGTGTGACAAGGATTATATACAAAGGAAAAGGTATATTCAATGAAAAAGACCTTTCTGCTAAGTGGCGCCGATTGATGATGTGAATTTTCCTGAACAGCTCCAATTATTATTACGTTTTGATATTATACATGATTATTACAACGTTATTACTTCTGAATAGGTAGAATATAGTATTAATCTTTATATCTAAAGGTTTAAACGGTGAGAAAATATGGAAAAATTCACGAAAAAAAATCCGTTATCACAATATTCATAGACTTTAGGTGGTACGAAACTTGCCAGGTCAGCTTTTTATATAAATATCAAGTAGGTATATTATTATTTTAATCCATACTAGTATTATAAATGCGAAAGTAACTCTGTCTGTCTGTTACGCGATAACGCTTAAACCACCCAACCAATTTTAATGAAATTTAGTACGAAGCAAGCTTAAACTCCAAGGATGAACATAGGCTATATATTATCACGCTATTTGCTATGGAGGGTGAGAAATATTGCATTTTTAACGGAGAAGTGTCTGCGCGCGGCCAAAATTGGAACTAATCGTTTGTTGCCATTTTGACATTTGCGTCAGGTGTCAGGAGAATGTCTTGTGTTCTGTGTTTTTAATTAATAAGAGAAAATAGATTCTTAATTAAGAATCTATTTTCTTAATTACCCATTAAACCTACACCTGTTGAACGGTATAAAAACAGAAAAACAATGTGTATATTATTATACTTAGCGAACCGGGCCCAGCTTCGCACGGGTGCAATGGTGATATTAAATATATTATATATATGAACCTTCCTCATGAAACACTTTATCTATTAAAAGAAACTGCATCAAAATCCGTTGCGTAATTTTAAAGATCTAAGCATACATAGAGACAGACAGCGGGAAGCGACTTTGTTTTATACTATGTAGTGATACCATCAGATGGATAGAACACACAAGGATTGATGATTGATGAAGATGATTGATGATAACTTGTGGTCCTAGACAGCAAAGGGCATTTGAAAGACACAGACATGGTTTTAAACAGTAAAAATCTAAAAATCTAATACGTCCTCCCATATATTAGTCCATGCTCCCACTCCACCTTAGAGTGGTTCTCCCACTCTAGGAGTGACCTCTCAATTTAAAAAAAAAAAAGCATCATAGAACTGTTAGAATGTGTAAATAGTAAACAACTGTCAAGTAAAAAAATGCTTTATAGTATCAAAAACACTTGTTATTTTTTTTTCAATTAATTCTTTGGTAGCAGCTGTTCATATGTTTCTCGGGTACACATTTTTGAAAAGTTCTTATTTTTGACGTCATCGAAGAGAGCTATGTCACGTTCCAATTCAGAATTGCTGGGTAAAGTGCGTGCCATCAAAAAGTCCGAATCCATATGTGCAGCAGTTTTAGGTCCACCTCTCACGTATGTCAACGTATAGGTTTCATCCACCTTTTTGACGACACTTCGCAAATCAAATTCCTTGTCAGCGCAGGTGCAAGTGACGTTCATAAGTCGTGTCAGATCATCTACATTGTCAGTAGCCACCATAGGTCCTGATACTACGTTTTGATTATAATTTTGGCTAGACGGAGTAATTCTTTGAAGAAATTTGACTTCCACAAGCGGGCTCTCAGTTCCGTCAGAGCAGGAACATTGAATCTTTCGGCTATCTTCAGAATAAGACATCACTATGCAAATGGGTACAGGATAAGGAGTCGGAGCCACCATCACAACTGTATAGTTACCGTAGATTTCTTCAATGTTAGCTCCTTGAACGATACTGAGTAATGATAAAAGGATAATAACTTTCCACATTTTGAACACTAAATACTGGTTACTAACTCGACGGAAAGAAACGATGTAGTCTGATGTTGAGTTTGCACTAACTATTATAAGGGATCGGGGCAGATTTGCCCACCAAATGGATAACCTTTGACTTGTTTGTTGATAAAAATGCTTCATAATTACCAAAAACAATGATAATGTGATCCCCAAATAAGACAATAGTTTAGTTCTAGCACATTTTGATATAAGGGGACAAACATTCTTAGTGCAGCTGAGATTTGGGGGTTGGATACACACCGACTCGAAAGCGAGGTCACTATAAAGCTGAGACACGGCAATGACCAATGTATAGCATAGCGTAGTATAGCATAGCATTAGCTTTATAATGTTCCCAGCAGGACTCAGGCCTCCTCTCAAGGAGAGGGAAAGCGTTGTAATCAACCACAGGGGCCCGGTGCGGGTTGGTGGATGCCACATGTCTACCAACTTCGAAAAACCTACTCGAGGAAAAATCATAAAGAAAATACTTTTTAGTAATTAAATTATTATAAGAAATAGTTCGAAGATTCTTATCGGAGTGGCCAGCCGATTTTCATAGGCCTACTCAGCAACCAACCAATGTGGGGACCACCTGGCAACCTACTGTTATAATGTAGAGCATTTTTCCACACTAGCGCGAAATACACTGCGTGTCTGTGGTAGTGGTCTATAGCAGCCTTGTTTTGATTTTAAATTAAAAATTATTATCAGGTTGTTGACCAGATGATAAGGAACCATGAACGTTAAATTTTTATATCTACATTTTTATAAAAAATACTTCAGAGGTCAAGATTAAGGTCTCATTAAAAAAAAAAGTTATTGTAGTCCGATACCTAAAAAACACAAAAAGTTATAAAGATAGGATGTATCATTATTGTCCTATTCCTTTTTTCTTTGACACTAGTAGAATTGTCGACATTAACATCAATTGCAATTGAGAAACATATAGTAGTAGCCTAAAAGTATTTCATATTGAAGAATTCCTTTAAATGTGTTTTTGATAATGCTCTATATAACATAACCATCGTTAAAAATAAATTATAGTCGCTGCTATTGCAGGATATTTTTAGTTAAAAACGGAACCCGACTACTCCAACATTGAATGCGTTCAACTAACTCTCGAAAATTCTCGCACAAACAAATACACATCTATGACTTCCGCAATCTAATCCCAATTCACAGAGATCAATGGAGCGCAAAAAAATAACCGAATACATGCACTAAATTAATAACGTTCACACACGAATTTTTCGTTTCTGAAATTCCTCGAAATTGAAACCAGAGCTGTGTACGAGGGCGGAAAAATAAAAAAGTAGTATCAATAGCTGAAACGTTCACCTTTTTGGCCGCAACGCCGTTTTTTGCAACAGAGGGAGATCGATTGAAAATAAATTGCCGCTTTGTTTGAAATTCGGCGTTCGTCCAACGGAACCCGTTTTCAATTTGCGGTCATATTATTTTTGCATATGAAGCTGTGCTTGAGACGATATTATGGAGTACGCAGCATGTTAAGGTCATGATAGGTTGCAACTTGTTTGACATAAACGAGAATGCCAATTAAGTTGGTCATGCTCACTCAAATATTTCGCTAATGGTGGCACGTGTTACAGGGTCATACAGTTCCCTTCACTTAATGTTTAAGCTGAGTAGACTGGTGCACGCGTCATGCTCCTGAACGGGTGCCGTTAGTTGAGACGGGTTATGTCTTACATGTGAGTGGCTTATTATTATTTTTTTCATTACATATTTACATTGTACTCGCATAATAGAAGTCACTAGAAATATGTAACCAAGGTTAAATGTAGCACACAATATGATTTAAAAGAGTGTCCATGGAGTTTCATGCACGTTCTTCACCATAGAGATCTAATAGATCTTGGAACGTGCAATATAGCTTCACTTTTTTTTGACGAACCGACATTTTGACTATTCAAGAGCGCCTGTAAATGGTCTATTTGAAATAAATGCATTTGATTTGATAAAATCCATCAAAATCTATGTTTTCCTGGTATTTAATATCTACTACATTACTACTCAACTCTTTTAAACGAAGATGGTAAACTTATATGTCATATCCGCGACCTTGCCACTTAGCCAAGTTTACAACCAAAAGGATCAGTTTTCTACGCATTATAAAATTGAAAATTGCAATGACAAAAGGTTAAATGGTCACTTAGTATTCATAAAATCTCAATGAACCACATCCCTATAATACTCAGTGCGAAGTTGACAAGGAGCTACATCGGTTGTATTTGTTCATCATGTTGAAAGTAATAATTCTATCAGCGTTCCTCAGTGTCGTTCAAGGAGCAATTCTAAATGACATCTATGGAAATTACACATTTGTGTTGGTGCACCCGAGTTATATTATTACGGAACCTACGTGTGGAACTGTTACTATTTCTGAAGAACCACGTGACATCGAGTGTAACTGTTCAGATGGAAGAAATTGCACACTAGTGAAAATTAGACTGCCAGAACATGAACTTCAAGGTCCTATTGGATCCAAACCCATAAATATTAAGCCAATAACACTATCAGTACCAGTGCTGGTTGTAGACAATGTTGATGAACTGATTTTAGTGTACGCGACTTGCAGTTATACAAATAAGACGTTTTGTGATCGAAGTGTAATTGAAATTGTGAACGAGAACTATATACTTGGATATTTGATAACAAATAAAAATGATACGACGATTACAATGATTTTCATGATGGCAAGGGAATTGCCAAGTGCTTCAGAATTAGAACATGACATTACACACATTGATAAACTGAAAGACAAAGACTGGTCACGATTATGTACTCGAGAAATATTTGATCAACTGAATTTAAAAACATAATTTACTATATACCTACTAAAAGTTTCATGAATGCTAATCAAAGAACTAATTATTATTAAGGCAAAGAATATGAAATTTATTGAAAAACTCTTGTCAAAACATTGATAGGTTATGTCCTGTGGGTTTACATAAACATCCTATACGAAAACTTAATTAGAAATACATATTTTGATTTAGTGATACTATTTTTCCAACAAAATACTTGTTAGGCGTTTCAAAACTTGAGACGAAAACAACAAGATAATATTATCTGTAGGTATATGCCAGAGGTTGTCAATTACGATTCTAATATAAACGCCCCAAATAATATTAATAATAACAGTGCTAGTGGCTATTTTTGGGGTGATTTATTGAGTGTGCAAGTCACCCCGTGCCTTTTTACCGGTCGATATTATTAACATTGTTTAGGCAGCGGTCATAGTTTTAACATTGTTTCTAGTAACCAGTCCACTTAAGACTCCAAAACCTATAGCCCTATGGTCTTTGTTTTCCATATATGTCACAATAGTTTTCACCAACCGGAGGTAGTCCTTGGATTCACTAGCATTGCGCGTACAGGTATAATCGTCGGTTGGCATCACATTCCATTAAAAGTATCTAAAGGGCTTCTGAGAGTTGGTTTCCAACGTCCAAAACCAAACCCTCCTCGTACGCCTTCCAAAGGTCCAGGACCTCAGGGTTCTGAGATATACGGACACACAAAAAAAAAGATTCACGGCTAAATATATTTGATTTAAATCAGCTGTGTGAAAATTATAGATAGTATCTTGTTTCTTGATAAGACATCAAATAGGTAGAATATTGACGAAGTTTGGGTGCCATTAGTTGATTATTTCGCTATCACAAATACTAAAGCAATATCTATACTCAGCGATAATATATTTGGCCCAAGCACTAAATATGAACTTGTGTATTACATTCTAAGATTTTTTTTTATGAGATTAAGTTCCAAGTAGCTTCTTTAAGTGGTTCCAGTGAATCATTTTACATTAGGTTAGTTTTTATTTTTCTTATTTTACTGCTTAGGGATTAGTGCTAAAGCTAATTTAATAATAATTTTCCTAAACTTGTAAAGTTAAAATTGTTCATATTTCTTTTTTTATGTATAAAGGTAAGCTTCACACAACAATGAGTTTTGTCTCAGCAAAATTTTGAGTTTTAGAGAAAAAACACAGTCATGGGTAAGGGTCTAAAAGATGAGCATTATAAATCCATATAAATTATTCTAATCATATATTATAACAAATACCAATAGACACTGTCAATTAAGGAAAGGGGTGCTCTTATATTATTTAATTTTATGAATTATTTCAGCCTTTTATTTTGTTATAGAATTATAAGTTTTGTTTTTTCACTAGAGTTTTGGTAAGTACAATAAATACTTCAGTTGTTTTATTATTCCTCCTCACTTTTCACCTCCATAGCTCCCCTATAATCAACTCACTTAAGTTGTTCCAATATTTTTTCCTCCCTTAATTAAAGGGAGATTTTGGGATGAGAAATCATCAAATAACTCCTCTTGCTCTGAGGAATTATTTGATGAATATCAAATTTAGATTCAGATCAGAGTATTAGATTTTTACTGTCTAATACCAACCCGTATTTCTTAAGCTGCCTTTTTTATTCCAGGGCAACGGAAACTCTTTCAAACAATCCCGTAGCCCTATTAGAAATCGGCTCTAGTGGGCCTCATCAAGTCGACGGAGAGCCACAAATATAGTGTAGTCAAAGAAGTTACCACAGTGATGGACGTCAGTACAAATCAAGTCACCTACAAGAGTTGATTTTGTACAACAAAAATGTCAAACGAACAGCAAAATCATGACTACAGTGACAAAAGAGACGAGACGTCAGAAGTGTAAACTTTCGAGCTGAAAATAATAATTTGGTGACAATAATTAGGAGGATACTTACTTTGATATCGTTCAAATTTTTTTTTTTTTATTGGGGTATCAAAAGACTTCATAAAGTTTTTTCAACTCATTATTTTTAATAAATAAAAACTTTTGAACTCTCAAAGAGGTGACGATTTAATTGCAAATATTTAAAGATAGCAGTAAAAATAAATAAGAAAAATATGTGGTTGATGGAATAGACAGAACAATATTCACAATACAAAAGGTTTCGAGCGAAAATTTTGTTTCTATGATTATTTTTAAATCTTAAACTTTTTATAAATTTTCTTAAATATTTTTACAAGATTTCTTTTTCGAAATTCTAAACAAATTCTTTGCAACCGTAATGATAAGTCCTTTCATTTGGTATGACAGACAGTACAGGTTATTTTTTTTTTTTTGTTGTACACTAGTGATTGACTGCAATCCCACCTGATGGTAAGCAGTGATGCAATCTTTAATGGTGAGGTGCACTAGTTTTATTTTATTAATATAAGTTAACAATGAATATGAATTCACTATTTTTTAAATTTAAATTTTGCATCCTTATTTGACTGATAAAAGTTCATAAGTGTGCTCTCAATTGAATCAGTTTACTATAGCGATTTAGAACAATTTAGCTGACATATGGACAGATACACAGACACTGGGATATCTTATAGAGTTCCGTTTTTTTTTTATTCGCACGTGCAGAACCCTATAAATAAAGAAAGGCATCTGTTTGTCCATCGCTGTGCATAACAAAGTTGGTCCCGTCTAGTACACGGTATCATACCATGAGCAAACAAGATATCAAGAAAGAAAAGAAACAAAATAGACTGCTACGTCCACTAGAACGTACCAACAGCGTATCATATGCATAACGTCTTCATACGCCATTTTTACTCATTTGCTCACCGTTTCGTTATCTACGGCTATAGGAACCAGACCTGACCAGAACGTCAAAATATGCAGACATGCCAAACATGTGTGCATATTTTGACGTTCTGGTGAACTCATCAACAGCGCATCATACAACTCGATTCTCATCGTTTGTCCTCTGCGGACACCATGGGTACACCTGACGTATAGGAATGTTTTGCCGGTATCAACGCACACCGTGCTTGGCACTTGACAGTATTGATCGGTGAATGAACGATCAAGTGTGAATATTTTTATGCCTGACACATTTTTAGCACAATCATGGTGGCATAATTCAAAATGGACTGACACCGTAGACAACTCTGACTTCACATCATGACTCTGATATCAAACGGCACACTTATCACCGGTACAGTGCAGTTACATAGTTTTTAATAATGTTAGTATTAAGTAAAGATTTATTTTGACAACTTGAAATAAACCGACATCAGGTTAAGGAAATATAATAAAACAAAGAACTTTTTCAATTTGATCATAATTATTATCATTCATGTATTGTAAAATTGATAATACTGTCCACACACCTATTGTATGAACTAAAGGAGTAGAAAGAGAATTAATTTCCTTATTCAGGCATGAGGTGAAGCGTAAGAGAGTTAAAGGAATTTGGCAAATGACATGTTTCTCTAGTTTGGATTGGGCCACGTCACAAGTTCGCAGAGCCACCTTTGCCACTAAGACCTACAGAAAAGAGATGGGTATGAGCTGCATACTCATTTTGTCCTATACACTCAGTTCATTCTCTATTTGTATGTTACTCACAGTATGAACAGAACAATAAAAGTTTATGGTGCCATCAACACTGGCCTCATTATCATAAAGTCATTGCAATAGTGTCACCACAAGTTTTTCTTCACTTAGGTCCATTATAATTTTCTACTGCACACATTACACTTCCTTCTCTATCTCTCAGATCTTCTATGCTTGTCATGACGTCAAATAATTTCGGTTCCGACACAATTATCTTCGCAAATAAGTAGGCAGCGTTCTGTTCTGTCTTATCAGTGTGAGTAGCTCCGACAGGCGTTGGAACATAATGGTACATAATAAAATAGTTGTCGTCCACCAACCTTGCAACGGCATGGTCATTGACCTCTTCTTTTCCACATTTACAGCCAATGTTTAAAGCTGGCATCACTTCTCCTGGAGTATCAACTAACGTCATCGGCATCGAATACCGTGCTAATAACTCACCAGTTTCAGTCATCATGGAAACTTGAACTGAATGTGCTTTCCTCCCATCATCATACACACATTGTACACTTACAGGGCTTTGGTTGAATGAGAATCGTATGCAAACTGCTTCGTTTGTAGATGCTGGATATAAAGCAACCATCATCCAGTCTCCATATATGTTTTCTATATCTTTTGCTTGAACAGTTAAGAGAGCAGATAAAATTATTATTTTCCACATGTTATACTTGTTGATAAACGATCACCGATGTAAAGTAGAGCACACACTGAAGCATGTGTCATGTTGTACATATCTAATTTGGGATGTAATAAACTTCGACCTCTAGTGATAGATATAACGTATGTTACTGAGTGAACGCGACTCCGTACGCGTGGGAGTAAGATAACAATATTAACAATGTTGGGTCCTGAGTAAAGTGAAACGTTCATAAGTCTAACCATAGAGGTATAAATGGAGTCTGTTGTAAATCAACGATCCGAAAAGCAACAAGAACGTTCGTCGTGATCTATCTTGTCTATTAACCTGCCTTCCCATTTTTTTTAGTTATGGATTAGACATGTTACACATCATTATCAAGGCTAAACTTTGTACATCGTACTATGACAG
Organism: Leucania comma; assembly: GCA_958295575.1. Classification (NCBI taxonomy): domain Eukaryota; kingdom Metazoa; phylum Arthropoda; class Insecta; order Lepidoptera; family Noctuidae; genus Leucania; species Leucania comma. The sequence goes on from OY282475.1 coordinate 6,155,105, forward strand.
GAAGCTCAACTGTATGAAATTTGGCACACAGATAGACCATGACTGTCCTGAAAAAGGACATAAAATTATTAATAAAACGTTTATTTTGAAACTAGGTTCCATATTTTGTTGACAACAATTTAAACTTAGAACTAATGTTAGTGATAAAGTGAACAAATCTGTACTTATTCTATCTATCGCCCCAACATCGCACAGTCCCAGCTGTCTAAAAATGAACACAAGACATAAACATGACAATGAAATCATTTTCTACTTTTCCGCAGACAAATCTGCTATTAGGAGCAAGTAGGTAATGAAAAACAGTAGATATCTATAATTTTATTTTTGAAACCAAAACCTTACATATAAAATCATAATCGACACTGATTAGTGACTACATTGACACTGGGTGTTTGCTTAAAAAGACTGGTCAAGTGCGAGATGGACTCACGCACCAAGAGTTTCATGTTAGCTTTATAATTAAGAGGTTCAATTCCCAAATCGAGACTCGAAGATTTTTCCGAATCGCAAAAAGTATTTTTTTTGGTTACGTAACTACAAAGTTACAGACTTTAAACTTACTTGTTCTATGAGGCCTTGCTTCATGCCTAATTTCAGACAGACAGACGGGCAACAATTTTATTAGCTGCAGTAGCGGCTTCGTTTGCGTGAACTTCCGCCATACCTCGCGAACGAGTTACCAGGATAATAATTATATGTCCTATGAATGATCCATATTTTCATGGTCTTCTGATATACTACGTTTCATGTCAGCTCTTTATGACATTGTACGGGACTGACCGTGTAAAATAAAACAGGAGAAAATTCGAGATTACTGCGCACTGATGACAAGTCATTACTTATATCTAATTAGCCTACTTAAAAAACTAAACAAAAATAGGATGCATCGTCGCTCGTTGCTATCACTAAATATCAGGCTCTTCACTTGAAGGGTGTTGTTAACTTCAACATACCCCCGGACATTGAAAGATTGTCTTTCAACAAAATCAGCAAGTGACGGGTAGTGGGCAAATCCTATTGAAGGCGCGACGAATTACTCCAGCAGAAGTCCGGATATCAGCCACCGGAACGATACCGTCTGATCCTGGGTGGACGGCAACAATTCTTCCCAACTTCCATTTGAATGGGGGTAAGTGATCCTCCTTTATTACCACGAGTGAGTCCAGCTTCAGTGCATCCTTGCAGGAACGCCATTTCGTTCTTTGCTGCAATTCAGAAACAAACTCCTTACTGCACCGGGCCCAGAAACGTTGGCGGAGTTGCTCGACCCGTTGAAATCGAGCCAAGTGATGAACGGAGTGTTCCAGATAGTCCCGTTGGGGTAATGATGTGAGCGGTCGACCCAGAAGGAAGTGTCAGAGATGCAAGGTCAGCAGGATCAGAAGATAGCGGCATTAATGGACGAGAGTTTAAGATCGCCTCGATTTGAATAAGCGTGGTGTTAAGTTCTTCGAACCTTAAATTACAGTTTCCCAACACTCGTTTCAAATGATATTTTTTCGATTTAACACCCGCTTCCCAGAGTCCGCCGAAATGAGGAGTATATGCGGGAATAAAATGCATTTTAATACCATCTCATCATTCGTCTTCTATATTGTCAACATGTAGACGACATTCAGTCATTTTTCTGGTGTTACAGTGTTAAATGCCGCTTTAGTAATTAAGGCTATTTCATTATGAGCTTTAGGATTGCCTTCTTCGTCTCCTTTGCTTTTGTATTTCTGCTTTGTTTATTTATGTGCAGTGGTATGATGCATTATTCATTACTACTATACAAATCGGTTATCGGCCAGCACGTACAATCACTTTCGGTATAATTATGACGATTATTCACTTTATAAGCGATTAAAAACACAGAACACAAGACATTGTCCTGACACCTGACGTATATGTCAAAATGGCGGTAAATGATTAGTTTCAATTTTCGTCGCGCACAGACAGATAAAATGCAATATTACTCACACTTAATAGCAAATAGTGTGATAATTTATAACCTATGTCCATCCTTGGAGTTCATGCTTACTTTGTAGCAAATTCCAATTAAATCGGTTGGGTGGTTTAAGAGTGATAGCGTAACAGACAGACACGAGTTACTTTCGCATTTATAATATTACTCGTAGTATGGATTATCCTCTACTTTCTCACTTCAATCCAATGGAACCGTTTTTTTTTTTTATGGTAGGTAAAATCATCCAATGACAAATAGTGTCAGACTCTTACTGACTAAAAACCTACCCCGTTCCTTCGTTGCCTATCATGCCGGGACCAGGCCTTCCTTTCAGAAACTGACCTATGACCCCAGCAGGCTTCGACCCTGCCTGGTCCCGGTTGGCTGACGGTTTGCTGACAGCTCCTTGAGGAGCACGGGAACAGTACGCGCCGTCGACGACTTGGGTCAGTTACCGGACGATCAGACAGCATGCTACCCAATGGAACAGTTCAATACGACGTATCTAAAAAAAATCAAAACAAATCTTAAAAAATTATTATTAAATTATCTATACTAAATCCATTTAGTGTTAAAAGATGACAGTCATTTCTAACATCAAATGTACCGCCATCATATAAGACGGACTAGTCAAAAATCCTATTCAAATAACAATATTTCAACAATCCAACCAAAAAACGTAGATTCGTGAACGCCTTTAGCCTAGTATGCTTTTCATCACCTGGTGTCAAAAATAACTACTTAAAGTAAAATGATTCAATGATTAATATTAATTTACTTATTCACCGTAATCATAAAGTCGTTTTTAACTCTCGATGACGTTATACCGCTGATTCATTCAAATAAAGTATTTTACCAATAGCTAATGATTAAGTATACAAAACTGTGTAGCGTGTGTGTGTGTGGCTGTGTGTGTCAAATGTGATCATTTAATTAGAGACGGAAGAGGATTTCATCACACCTATGATTGATGGTCTATGACGGCCAAGGTTTGGCTGATTTATTCTCGTTTATCCCCCTTCTTGCGTCGTACTCCTCAATACTGAGGACGAAACGGAACAGACTGGGGTCGTGACCTCTCTGGTTCAATACTTTCGTACAATATTCCTCCGTGTGTTTCTGTCTCTGACGACGTGAAGCGCATTGTATACTGTAGAGTAAAGAGCGGTGCGGATTATTCTCAAATTTAATTTCGTTTGTACAAATGTGAAATTATAGAAAAACCAGATAGAGATACACCCTTTTTACGTCATCTGTATTTTGATGAGGTGATGGAGTGATAGGATACTGCCTTCAAATTTTTTTTTATTGATATAAACTAGTGTTTGACTGCAATCTCAGCTTATGGTAAATAGTGATGCAATCTTTGATAGTGAGGCACAGTAGTCTTGAAATTTCTTACATTATAATAGGACACCAAGACCGCAGCAGGCAAATTGTTCCAGTCCTTCGATGTACGCTGTATAAATGACGAGGTAAATCGCTTAGTCTGGTAGAGTTTTCAACAACGTAAGGATGGATACTCGCCATACGTCGGGTTATCCGATGAAAGAAATGAGATGGCGGAATCTAGTCATGCAATTCACGCGCACACTCTCCAAAATGCATCCTTTAGAATACGGAAAGGCTGGCTACCCTACGCCTGTGCTCAAGGCTTCACCTCGCTTGGAAACTGTCTGAAGTGAGACATTTGTACGCTCTACCTTAGCCTCTCTTTCAGACCGGATTAGCTCCTTACTTGGCAGGTATCTCTTACAATTGTGCTATCATCAGCATACCCATAGATACCGGGCACTAGCAGATCATTTGTATGCAGCAGGAAGACAATTGCAAAAAGAACAGACCTCTGAGGAACTCCGGCATCAGTGGTCATGGGCTCTGATGAACATCAGCCGACAACAACTCGGAAAGATCTTTAGCTCAGGTAGTCTTTTACCCAGTTAATCAGGCCAGGGAAACGCCGTACTCTGGAAGCTTAATCAAAAGGCTAACGTGCCATACCCTATTGAGCGGCTTTGAGACGTTTAAGGAAACGGCAATTGCTTCCCCATTTTTTTCGAGGGCTTCACAAGAGGGAACTAGTAAGTCATCAGTAGACCGATTGCGGCGAAAGTCGCACTGAGGACATCGTTATCTTCCAGTAGCGAGTCGACCACACGCTCCATAATCCTACAGTGTATGGGTACTGAAAATAAACAATGATTCCCGCCTAGTGGTTCGATTTTGGAATAGAACACATATTTGTATGGCCTGCCTGAGTGTACATGTTTGTGAATGCTCCCACGATACAAAAGTCATTCCTGGAGTAGGGCAAACATTTCAAATGTTTTGAACTCATAATGTAGAAAAACCGATTACTAATACTATGATAGACTAATAAATTACGAATAAACTCATTTTGCATGATTATTAATACAGTTTAATTATGAAGTCCTTAAAAAAATAGAGAATTAAACTGGAGCATGACTTATTCACAATAATTCTTAAATACCTTGTACTCATACTATGTAACCTACCTATGTCTAAAATTTTTAAGTCGTTCTTTCTCATTTCGAACAAATTCTTCCACTATAAGATTTGTGCGTTTAAAAATACATAATAAAATAGAAATCATTTTTAGTGCATATATTTTTTTGGTTAGTTAATAGCTTTTTTTTTAATATGTGAAAATTGGTGTAAAACCAAAAAAATATACTATAAACGTTTTTGAAGTTACAGAAATCTTTTGTGGTACCAAAAACTTTTTGTACAGACCTCGGGAAGTATTTGTGGGACCTTGACACCGTGAAGACGCCTTTTGCAAGTTGAAGTATAAAAAGTTTACTTGATTTTTATTTGTCCGTCTGACATTTCTTTTAATTTTAAATGTTTTTTGCTTTAACTTAGTACCTACTCCTACATATTATGTTTTTACTTATGAAATTGCGGTTTTTCATGAAATAAGTTAACGCCCTTTTTACTCTATATTTTTTGTTTTTATTAATCAAAGTAATTTCCCACGCAATCAATGCATTTTTGCGAACTTAGCGATAGCTTATTGATGCAATTTTTGAAAAAGTCCACTGGACGGGAGACAACAATCATTTTCAACAAAGGCATTTTGAACTGCCTCTTGGTTATTAAAATTTTTTCACCGCCAAATTCTGGGTAAAATAGAAGTCTGTATAGGCAAGGTCTGGTGAGTACGGTGGATGACGGAGAACTTCCAACTCCAGCTCTTGTAACTAGGAGACCGTCCGCTGTGCAGTATGAGGTCTCGCGCCGTCATGCAGGATCAGTGAAGTCAAATGTTTGACCAAAACTGGTTGAAGATGTGCGAGCTTTTCCATCATTGTGTTCAGTTCTTCACAGAACACATCTATAGTAATGCTCATCCCGTTTGGTAAAAGCTGTGATGAATGACACTGGCTTTAGACCACCAAACAGTGATCATCACTTATTTAAGGATTAGTTTTCGTTTTAGGCATTGTTTAGGTGCTGAACCAGGTCTAGCCTACATGCTGAGCGCTTGCGATTGTTGAACAGAATACATTTTTCGTCGCAAGTTTGTTGAGGCTTGACTCGACGCATGCTTTGCGCTGGCGATCAATCAATTCGTTGGGCACCCATTTGTCAAGCTTTTTTACCAGGCCAATCGGCCTAAATGGACCAATATTGTTTTGATGCTATCGAAAGTTACTGCTTAAAATCACCAGCTTCCACAATCACCTTTAATCCGTCATTGTCGACTAAAGTTTTCGGTTAACCAAGGGTTTCATTTCTTTGGTCGGAATTTCCAGAACAAAAGCGGGCAAACCAATAACGCGTGGTGCGATTATTAGTAGTATATGCTTCGTATACGTTGTCGACGTTGCATGCCACTTCTGCCGCTTTGCTGCCATGATGATACTCATACTCCATAATCACTCGAATTTTGACGACGAAAAACGTAGAAATGCGATGAAAACAGAACGCTAACTATGAAAAAAATGACTAATCTACAAAAAAGAATTGCATATTTAAAAAATAAACATAATTTGAACTTAGAATTCTTAGCAAAAAAAAAAAAATCTTTTTTTTTAAATCTTTATTTAAAGAGCTTTTTCGCTGATGAGAATATGACACTCTGTAGGTAAACATAATCATAAAATAAAATTAGTGTTAGTTTAAAAAAAAAAATAACTAGGTCCTCGGACGGTTTTTCAAAGCAAACTTAACCATATTAATTATAAGGACTATTTTGTCTGATAAAAGGTTCGATAAATTAATGTTGTGTACGCCAATTTGTGTTCTGAGCGATTGATTCCGAACACATCTCATCAAAATAATCTTGAAATAGCTAGTTTCAAAAAATGTTTCAATTGTTTAATAAAATTTGCACTGGGCCGTTGGACCTCTTTGGTCAAACGTAAACCAACCGCAACCGTGAAACACACAATGTTAGTTTTATCCTTTTTTTATCTTAAGTGTCTACATGTTGTTTCTGCATTGTGTGTGTCGATATGTGTCAAATAAAATATTTTTCTTTCTTTCTTTTCTTTCAAATACAAAATACTAATACAAAAAGTTTATTTGTGCACACAGGCACAATTTAGGTGTTACAGAGTTGTATAAAAGTGTCTCTGTGTTCTGCCACAGTAAGTGGCATACAAATATTAATAAAATAATTATTATTATTCAGTAAGCATGTGAACAATATTGAAAAAATCGCCGAAGTGTTCAGAAAGAACAAAAGCAAAGATATTGAACAAAAGTTGATGAACAAACCCAGTAATAAGCACTTGTACAAAATAACTACAGGGCACTATTCAGCGCTATGTATTTATCATGTTCTTTTATGAATCTCATTAGTAATAATGAGCGTTGTCGAATTAAATGACAAAACTGGTGATGTATCAATTTTGTATTTTTGTTCGACCATGATTACATAAAACGAAGGTTTTTGTTTACGGCAAATTATAATTTCGCAGTTTTAAGAAACTTTTATTATGAACTAGCATCTGTCGTCGGCTCACTTGCTTAACTGTAGGAAATGATCCCAAGGGAACATCATCATCATCATCATCATTTCAGCCGCAAAACGTTTACTATTGGACATAGACCAACTCCAAGTGTCACTACAATGAACGGTCCTGAGCGTTTCACATTCATCGGATTCCCACAACTCTTACCAGATCATCGGTCCGCCTTGTAGGAGGCCTTCCAATGCAAGAGAACATGCTACAGGGATAAACAATATCTTATGTGCTATTTCACAGCATAACCGTAGGGGCCAGAAGCACCATGAGTCAAATTTTGAAAAGGGACCCGTGTTCCTGGGGCATAACGTGTAACTGAAGAAACATAGATGTGGTTTTACTTCATGGGGTCCTCCTCCTCCTCCTCGATTCGTATTCCTTATTACTGAGGGTCGTGAAGTTCTCTCTGCAATAACTTCTTATTGATGGTGTCTCGCCACCTGTGACGATTCTTGGCGTCATGAAGTGCAACGAAAAGTTGGGTGTCCAGTGTGGAGCGGACCTGATCTGTTCATCTTTTTGAGCTGCGCCCCCTTGGTCGTTTACCATCAACCATGCCAGTTATGATGAACTGTTCTAGGTAGTGGCACTTCATGGGGTATCCATGTTGATAAAAACCCCGACATACGCAATAGACGAGTAAACACAGATAAACAAACAAAGGAAGCATAAAAATACAATTGTGTACCTCACGACTGCACCGAATAAAAAATAATAAAACAGTAAAAAAAAACTATTGTAAAAAAAATTATAATGATGGAACCCACCATCAACACAAAGGAAAACATAACAAAGTCTTCAAATAACTTTCGACACATTAAAAGATTAAAACTGGTTATTTGCATGATGTTTATATTTCGAGTTAAGCAACTTAGAAACAGTAAATTCTTCACACAGAACTTTTAGCACAAGAATAAATTCACTTGTTGCTGTTTGGTAATGGAATTAAGTAGGCTGTTTGTGAAGGGAATGTTGAAAATGTGTGTTTCAATTTGATTAGATACCTAGTACCTACATACTCTGTGTCACTCACACATATTTCAGTGTAACAATTTGAAAATGCCTCTCGTAATTCGAATTTATTTAGATTCTCACGCCGAAATGTAAACCGTTTTGTGCGGTAAATAAGGTGTTATTTTCTCTGGCTACATCAAAAAATACTCACAGTGTTACTTCGTATTCCATCTCCGTGTGAACCGACACAGTAAAAAACAATGTTATAAAACATTTTGATTTAAAAACGGGATTTACCCAAAGGTTCAGCTTAAATATGTCTCTTCTACTTAACATTCAAAACCATTTTATCCCTTGACAAAGATACATTCTAGATATATTTTTTTACTTATTACTGAAAATGTTCCAGAATTAATAAGCTTTTAGGCTGTGTTTCCAGCAAAGATGTGCTATGCAGCTAGCTGTAAACTAAGCTAGGCAGCACTAAGCTGTGAAACTATGTGACCATTTCCACTGATACTAAGCTATGTAGGGGTGCGATTAAGATGTGCCGCCGTAAAGTAGCTGCGCGAGGAAGATACTATTTCCACCAGTGCTATGTGCACCAATGATGAATGTGATTGGTTGATTGAAACGTATCTATAGCAACGTACTCGTAGAATAGCACATCTCTGGTGGAAAAGCACCCTTATACCTAATACAAAATAACTGCAGGATAATTATTAAGATATTAAAACTGACGACAGATGCCTTATCGCGAGCTCTTAACGTTCATTTTATGACCTGAACTGCACTGTGTGTTGCACGCACGCCCGTCATTGTAAAACCCCTGTTCAGCAATGAACTAGAAAACTGACGAGCGAACTGTCAAACGCTTTCTGTAATTTTGTTCATAATTACCTTATTTCTTTTTTCACTGTTTTTTTTTCCCGATTTAACAAATAAAACAAAAAGACTTAGAGAAATTGATTCAGACATTCATGCGTGATGACGTTATCATAAGAAGCAAAGATTCAATTTTGAATATAGGTGCTGACATCTATAAATTATAATACTTAAGAGTGACAAAGAAAGCATTTACAGTTACATATGTCGAAAAAATCAAGACCTTACTTTCTCAATTGCACATCTACTTCCGATGGAAACAATTTATAGCATGGTAAAAAATTTGTAACCACATTCCTCTGCTTTACATATAAAATAAACAATTAAGATAATCCATTAATCTCCCATCCACTTCATAAAAATAATAATTAATGGCGAAGTTATTCAACTAACACATACGAAACAAACTAACGGAATAACATTCCTGAGGAAAACCCCGAATTGTGAACAAAATGATACAACAAAATAACTCATGTTGTATCCAAATCTTTTGCTTTGGCGACCTCTAAATTGAATTTTTTTGTATCAGTAGATCCGGAGTATTATGTAATTCAAATATTTCGATTTGTTAGTTGTGAGTTTATCGTTGTTTTTTTTTCTTTCTGCTATTCCTCTTTCCGCACTAATAGGTATGTTAGCATGGTGCCGAATCTGGAAACAAAATACCAAAAATATTATATTTTTGCTGAAAGAGAAATAGCTTGGGTGCCGAAACTTTTGGTAACGAAAAAATCGGTGCCGAAACAGGAATACTTCTGATTTTGTACAAGAAAACTAAAAATGAAAAAAATCAGTAAAAGAGATTTTATTCTTGACTTGGCTAGAGACTTAGTCGGCCAAGATACTCACTCCCTGCTGACACCATCCACTTTACAGCCCAGTAACAGCATGCTTCCAAAGCCTGAAGAACAATGTAGCAGAAAGAGAAGATGATGTTTCTTACTGAAGTGCAGGAACAACACCAATTATATTATTGTAACAACCCTGCACATTGCCCGCAGAACCGATGTCAGTTGTCGCCAAAAAGTTCTGGAGTGACGTCCGCGTACCTGAAGACGCAGTGTTGGAAGACCTCCTTACAAGGTGGACCGATGATCTGGCAAGAGTTGCGGGAATCCGATGGTTGCGAGATGCACAGGACCGTTCATTGAAGCGAAGCTTGAGGGACGCCTATGCCCAACAGATGGGCATAGGCGTCTATGTGCGTCTTTCGGCTAAAATGATGTGGAATATAAATATAACACACAAAAAAAACTATAACACACGAATAAAAAATAACATCCTATAAATGAGTCATTTGACCCCATTTGGTCTTTAGAGGTAGTTCAAAATTTCGGTCTTCCTTGTGCTAAGTACAAGTTGGGTTGGGTTCGCCATAATCACAGCGGTAAGTTGGCACGGCGTTCTTACCTTGCATGGCGCAGATCCTCACCGGACATAGTTAGTTTGGAAGATTCCTGCACCAGTTTTAAGCTAAAGAAAGGGCCATTGTGTAGACTATCCGGAGAATACGGTACACATATGTGAAAGTGCTTGGTCAGAGCGCCACCATGTTCTCATGGAGGTGATCGGCAGCGACGATCTCTCGCACTGATCCCTGGTTCATGCCATGGTCTGGAGCGAGAGGGAATGGCAGGTGGCTGCCTACTTCTGCGAAGCAGAAATGCTAGTGTTCCCTCGAACGGACATCCTCACGTGCCAGCCAGCGCGACCAAGACTGTGGGGTCTTGAGGACGACGAGCAATGAGTAGCAATTGTGGCTTTAGTCAGTAAAAGTCTGAAGCAACATCCTGCACTACCCGGGCCACAACCTGGGTGCTCATTGGATGATTTCTCACCTTACAAAATATAACTTAATCTTAATGTTCAATAATTTATCTTCTGGTCTCAGTAATAAAGCTGGGATACCCTAACTGAAGAGCTAGGTTAAGTTGGGCGATATTAAGGTACTAATTATAAAAAGGCATTCAGTTCATACCAGAGATCGGAATGTATAGAGTTCATTTAGCTAAAGTTCGAGGAGATAAGTAACATAGAGTTGATAATACCTCCTCTATTATCCTGGAATCATAAACATTGTGATGAAGAATTTGAAATAAGTAAGGAATCTTATTACGTTTTAGAGTTGCGATGCGTTTAAGTACGCATCACAACTCTAAAACATCTTAAAGTATTAGATCAAAGATCTCTTGATCTTTGATTTACCTGTTTTAGAATAAAACTCTAAAAACGTGATAAGATTTTTAAATATAAATAGTTTAGTAATAAACTCAAAGCATAATAAGTAATTTGATTGTTATACATAAATCCCGGGTTTTATTAATTACAAAAAATGCCAATTAGGTATTATAAGATTTTTTTATTATATCATTGATATTTTGTTATCAGTTAAGGATCAATGATTAGTGAAATTATTATCTTATGGAAGTAATTATTACTTTAAAAAGAATTATTTACAGCCAAATGCAACAACAACAAAATAATTAGAAACTCACTTAAGGCTGCGGGTATTTCCGGCAATTCCTCCTCAGTTTCAGCATTCGCTATACTAGCGATTAAAAGAACGAAAATTACTTTTGATAACATTTCGTTTTAGGCTTCAAAAGTGGTCTTATGGTGTTTACACAATGCTTCCAATATAACCATTGCAGTAGGATTTGATATTTTAATAACGTTTTTTATTTCAATTACCAAAACATACTATGTCAACAATAAACTCCTGTATTGTAACAAGTTGGTGATTAGTTTTGCACACATATTTATTTGTTAGGTAAATTTGAAAATACCTTTTTGTGTATTTAATTTTCTTGTTATAATTTTTTACGCAATGAATTTACTCCGTGTTTATTTTTATGGTCATAAAAAAATTACAATATGAAATATTTTGTTTTTTTTTTAAGACCAAACAATATCTTTATTTATGTTAATAATACAAATAATGTAACTAATTATAAATGGCCGTGACCATTCAAAATGTATTTTTTTTATCTCTGATAGTACTGACAGACAATCGACTATACAAAATAAATTCTCAAAATTTTATGCAACAGCTCCAGAAATCAAAATTTTTGATAAAACTTCACTGCACTCCAATTTTACAATTTTGGAAGACAGTTTTCCTTTATTTATTGACGACAAAATTTAACGTTTTAACAACATTTCGGATAGACTTTTTAAAATTAACCAACATTCGGTTTTCAACCTCATACATTATTGTTGTTTTGCACCAAATTTCAAAATGCCGCTTTAATATGGAAGCAGCTACATCTCTTGGACAAAATTGATCAAACCATTCGGTATATGGCGCCTGCAAAATGGCTTACCCGGACAAGACGTTGCCCGAAAATGTATCTACCCAGACACACTGGGATAAGCCGCAGGTTAATTTGGAAGAACCTTATTAATACGTCCATCAACACTGTTGAGTGTGCCCGTACTGGCTGTGGGTGAATGGGAGTCAGACGTCTGGCACAGACACTACTGTCCCCTAACATACATAGGTACTATGCTGAATGACACCACCTTCCCAACCGCTACATGCTTACGACTAGATGCTCCTAGCGGAGTTCCACATCGGTGTCAAAGCGGTGTCCATGGCCTATCCTGAAGTAGAAGCGCTGGTAAGATAGCTAGGCACGGGTAGGATAACTAGAGTGCCAGCTGTTTTAGAACTCAATGACTTGGCACGTGACGATGCTAAGAGGCCAGACGGGATGACCATAATGCCCTAGAAGTTGGGTAGGCCTTTGGTGTGGAATGCTACATGTGTCCACACCCTTGCGCTATCTCATCTTCTGGGTACGGCAGGCTGCGAGTGCAGAAAACATTGAACGGAAAATATATAGTTCTTACGCAAATTCAAGTAAGTACACTTACTATAAAGGGTCTCGGGATGTATAATTATCTTGTTTATGATTCTGGGATCTTAGAGGAGGTATTATCAACTCTATGTTATTTACTTCCTCGAACAGTAGGTAAATATCCTTTACCTATTCTTTATTATTTATGTGTGGAAAAAACTAGTTTCACGCGAGTAAAACCACAGGCAGACTCTAGTAATACTACATGCAATTGTACTCGTACAAACTTCGAATACAAACACAATCGTAAAAATTGCTGTTTTGGCCACAAAAGACAACCGCGACCACCGAGTACCACCACGTACTCGTAAACAGCGGTGCGGTACGAGCCAAACCAAACGTGAATAAATTATTATAAAACAGTGTTTACTTCTATTACAATTTATTAGAAATTAGTTCAATTTTCTCACAAAATGATGTTAAAAATTATACTTTTTGCCTTCGTTATTGGTGCGGCAAATACCGCAGTTTGGATAGCCGAACTTCCTGAGAAACCTCGTGAACTTGGTGGGTTATTTTTTAAATTCATATTCAAAGGTCTCGTTCATATCTGTTCCGAGTTACTTTGTATTGTTGTGTTTCAGTAAACGATCATTAAATCAAGCTAAGTTGTATTATTTTCATATTCGCATAAACCACCAGACCTTCAGTATGTTTTTCTAATGATTTATCATTTCATTTTTAGCTCACAAAGAAGGCTGCTATATTGAAAAGATGGAAGACGTAGTTCCCTTTGGCAGCGCCATCACTCCTTTAGGAGAATGCGTTAGAATACAATGCTCAACCAGTTATATAGAGTATGCCTCGTAAGTAGCTTTAATAGTTACTAAAAGAGATATGAGTAATTGAAAATATCATTAATCACTTCACGATATGGCCAACTAAAACTGGCCAGATCGTTTAAACTTTAACATTTGATGATATGTCAAACCTCGCCATATCATTGAAGTAGAATTTCTATGGTAATAAGAGGTCCAAAGAAAGTAGCCCAAACGAGAATTGAAATATCATCAAACTCTAACGTTGTAAATGATCTGGCCAGTTTTACTTGGCTATATCATGAAGTGATTAATTTCTATGGCCTAACCACGACAAAAGGTACATATGGATGGATAGAGAGTAAGAAACCGGCCAAAGCAAAGATGGATAGATTGTATGAGTAGCAATATGAAAGAAAAGAGAGCCAGTGATAGCGTGAAGGAAATAATTAAAAAAGAAATCAACAACTAAACTTCTGAGACTTTTTCTTAAATGTTAGAGATCTTTTTGAAAAGTGCCAGAGCCGCCAAGAACTTTTGAATAAATGTTATTTTCATAAAATAATATAGTCTTCAGTTTGTCATATTGTAAAACACGTCTAGATAAATAAACAAGTATTTGTTATTTTTTTTATGCAGTAAAGCACTACAGAAGTATTGTTTTTTATTAGATTTGTGTGGTTTAATATTTAGTTTTCCATTTGTTTGGGACATATTATAATCTACTTTATTGAAGCCATTGATCGTGTACGGAAAATCAACAAAATTGTTTTGATGTCATTAAATGAGACGCCTCAGGAGAAAGTTTAGCACTCTTAAATTTGTTTGGAATCGGTATTTGCAATAGTGACCTAGCTAAGCCTACGCACACAAGGCAAGAATTATATACAAAACATAATAATATGTTTTTTTTTTTTTTTTTTTATTTAGGTAAAATCATCCAATGACAAATCCCGCCCTTGGGTGGGGCGGGAAATAGTGTCAGACTTTTACTGACTAAAAACCTACCTTTCCGTTCCTTGCCTTTATCCTGGGGCCTTTGGTGACAGTCTCACATAACCTTTGGCCCCAGTAGGCTTCGGCCCTGCTGGACCCCTACAGTTTGCTGACAACTCCTTGAGGCGCGCGGGAACGGTGCGCGCCGTAGACGACCTGAGCTCGGACCGGTCTGTTACCGGACGGACGGACAGCGAGCTACCCATTGCCCACCGTCCGCGAGCCCGCGCCTACGGTGGCCGGAAATTGGGATCGGAAACCCGGCGGCGGCGGCGGCGTGTGCGCCTTTGCCTAATGCGGTCGGCCTCCTCCTTTACTAGCATTACTGCTTCGCAGAAGGAGGCGACCGCCTGCCACTCCTCCTCGCTCCGGAGCATGGCTTGAACCAAGCCCCGGCGCGAGAGATCGCCGCCGATCGCCCCCACGAGGACACGGCGATGCTCTTCCCAAGCGGGGCACACCTCGACTGTGTGCTCCACCGTGTCCACCGGGCGGTCCGCACAGTGGCGACACCCGGGCGTCGTCTCCGCACGAATCTTGTACAGGTACGGACCGAACTTGCCGTGTTCGGTCAGCACCTGCGCCAAACGGAAGGTGACGACGCCGTGGGGCCTTTCCAGCCACGCCTCAAAGAGGGGCCTTACCGCCTCGATCGTGGCGTGCCCAGCACGAGGTTGCGACAATCGCTCTCGCCATTTCACCATGAGATCCCGCCGGAGCTCTGTCCGCCATGCCGCGACTTGTCGCGGCAGCGGAGTTTCGCCCCGACGTTGCATCTCCACGCGTAAGTCATGCATGTGTGCAAGGACTGTTGCCTCCAAATCCCACGGTGGTAGGCCAGCAAGGAGGCTCGCCGCTTCGCAGGACACCGTACGGTATCCGCGGATCATCCGGATGGCCATGACCCTCTGGCAGGCGGTTAGCCGGGCCGCCACTCGCTTCCGTAGCGATGGCGCCCACACCGGCGCACCGTAAAGGGCCATGGACCGAACGATGCCTGCGTAGAGCCTCCGGCAGGGTAATAATATGATAATGATTTAATATTAAGTTAAAATTCAAAACTTGACTATGATGGAGCGACATATTCTATATAATATAGAGACAAAGCTCCCTGATTAAGATTAAAAAAATTAAATGTAATCAAAACTGTTTTTTTTTTAGATGCGGTGTCCTGTACACCGATGTTCCAAATTGCCGTATCACTGGTCAGGACGTCAGCAAGCCATACCCAGACTGCTGCCCGAACATCGAGTGCGATTTCGACGACAATCCATCATAAATAAGTTAATTGTTAAATATTAGATTAAGTTAGTTGGGACTCAAAAGTGTAATTCTTGAAAGTGTTTTGAATAAAGAATGGGGATTGGTTTTTGGAAGAAATTTTAAATACGTGTTATATATTTATCAACTGGAGTTAGTTTACTTTCGACGCAATTTGACATAATATATATAATATTGTACTTGAACCCCCATTCTAACATTTATACTTTTGGTTACTAACTAAAACCCACTTGTGTTCCTTCTTTGGCTTCTTTCCAATCTCTTTTCGACGTTTCTCCCGCACGAATCTAGTGCAGGAACCCCTCGAACTTACCAGGTCCGGTGAGGTAATGCGTCATACGGAAGGTAAGGATGCCGTAATTTATTTTCAGCCACACCTCAAAGAGGGGACTTACTGTCATAATTATAATATACCCAGCACGGGGTTGCGACTGTCGCTGTCGTCATTCATCATGAGATCTCGCTAGGACTCTGTCCGCTACTTTCAGGAAGTTTCGCCCCGGCGTTGCATCTCCACGCGCAAATCGTGCATGCATGCAAGGGCTGTTATCTATACTTTTGGTGTGATACAAATAAAATACAATTCTTTGTTTCTATATTTGCAATTTCTCAGGCCTTCCTTAAAACTATCCAATAAAATGAATATAAGACCTATTTAGTTTACACAAAAATGAAAACCCATTAAGTTATAATTTATTAATTTATTTAATGTATAAAGGTAAGGCTAATCTCTTCACCATTTAATAATGATAAAGCTATCAAGTCACAATAATGGAGAAAACCAGCGGTAGTTGTAGGAGATGACGCTCGCGAGATTAGTGTATATAATAACCATAAAAGAATTATAAGGTCGACCCTATTAGGTGACTAATTGGTGTGAACGCAGTAATTATACAATAATCAGCTTAATGACGAGTATTCAAATACTTTAACTGTATCGGTAAACGATAAATAAGCTGCCGTTTTTAAATGCCCGGACTTTGGGGATAAGTGTGAGATGTTTACCTCACTAAAACAACTCCGGTGATCACCATCAGAACATAGAAAAGGTGCCATTGTCTCTTAAAAGACCATTCCGGAACCTTCTCTGTGCTACGCCTATTAGGGCACATCCCTGAGGAGACTGTACAATGGTCTACCTTGAGCCTTATTGTGCATGGCAGCACGTGATCACTGTGCCACCGTCTTCTTTGGAATCACTCGATGGGTGAGCAGAGTCCCCACTCTGAGCGCCCGTGGTTCCAAAGTCCCATATGCTGTATAAGATGCAAGCGGGGTTTCAGCGTGATAGGCATGGAGGCGGTTGCCTCCCGAACGCCTTCTTCTCTGAGTAGTATCAGCGCTCCCACGGTCTTACTCGGACGCCTCCTTTCGGACCATTACGGCCTCATAGAAAGAGGCAAATTCCTTCCAGTTTCCTGACTCCTCCAGCATAGCCCTCACTACTCAGAGACAGTTCAAGCCTTTGGAGCGCTTATATGCAACCAATACCTTGGCGCATTCTAGTAGGTATGCGGACAAAATAGAATGCTTAGGTACAGTTTATTTACATGACTGAGCCAGGAGGGTTATGTTTTTTCGAGCGTCTATATGTATATTTCTTTAGCCCACTTTTGAGCTTAAATGACTATATGCATTATAGCTTGAGAGGTATCGTTAGACATCGTGATGGAAGTTGTATGTCTTCGAATTTTTTGGTTCTAGAACAGCTTCTTCACGATGTTTTCCTTCAACGTTTTGAGAGCTGTGGTGATGAAATAAATTACACAAAGTAATGCGCGACCTAAAACTAGTAAGTTGGGGCCGTTACCACATGGCCACCACTGCTCACCAATATATAGAACACTCAAATAAAAAAATACACAAATGAAGTTGGAGACTAAAGGGGAGCTGAATAATCGACTGCTGAGCGTGGAGTCCGATTTGTGGTCGGGCAAAAATGGTTTTTTTCACAACAATTTCTTTTCTCACACTCAATATTATTAAAAAAAACTTTTTGTTTTCACCTTTTTATTATTGTAGAACACTTCAGTCTTAAAAGTTCCATAATTATTAAAAGTTTTCGGCTACAACAAAAATAATTTTAATGACTTACTACGTACACAAGAATTTCGAACATTGTTTTATTGAAAAGGAAGTTGAAGTTCAAATTTCTTATTCTTCGACCTTAATTCATCGACGTTTCATTATTATGTCTTAGCCAGGGAATGTCTTCTTCGTAGCACTTAACCATTGGACAGCATTTGGGGAATGGTTCATCAAACTGTGCTTCAGTTATAAAACATTTATCATGAACATCAGATGTAACACCGCATCTGGAAAAATAATATAGTCGTATACTTAGTCAATTGTTGATCGCCAAATATCTTCAATTCAAACAAAAGGCGCTATGTACGCCACAAACTTGTGCGTGACATCTAGAATTGGCTTTCAGCCATCGATGAAAACCAATTCAGTATCTCAAGACGAAAGTGCTTTGTACGTGTTGCCAGTGATGGCATGTGGCTCCGAAACTTGGTCGCTCACAATGAGCCTCATCAGTCTCATGGTGATGGACTCAAAGGTTCTGGAGTAGCCACTGCGTACCGGAAGACTCAGCGTTGAAATGCCTCTTATAAGGTAGACCCATGACCTGGTAAGACGCACAGGATCAGATTGTGACAACATTTGGGGCAGGCCTCTAACAGTAGACGTCTTTGGGCTGAAATGATGATGATGAAGCCATCGGTGGGTCTTCTGTGAAACTTCCATCCTGTTAAACAATGACTCGGAAATTTTAGAAAGAATTTTCGTGATCCTGGGACGCAAAGAACAACTGAAGAATACAGTTGGGCTCATGTCTGTAATAGTCTGATGCCCTATCACGCCCTCTCACACCAGAGTGTATTTTTGAATAAAAATACACAAGCATCAATCACCACGCTTGCTCAAAAGGTGTAGACACTTTCAGACTCATATTAACCAATATAATGTAATATTCTACAACTTCCACACACAACGCCATCGAGTCCCAAACTAAACAACTGAGCTTGAGCTATGAGTACTAAACAACTCAAAAATATTAAGGTCACAGCTCATTAGAGCCACCCGGCAGTCACTCCACACCGCCTCGCCTCCTGCGGCTAGTATTCTTTGTATGGACTTGTTTGGGCACGCGTTTACTACATCCACTCCGAAGCGTCACCGGATCGCCTCCGTCGTAAACCCTCCACGCGCATGCTCGCCTTGCATTGACTGCGCATTGCCAACGCGTGGGTCCCGAATAGACCGCGTGCTGCTCGCGAATGATTTACGCGAGAACGATATTTGACGATATTGTAAAATTTGACAATAAGGAATACACGTGTAGACCTAGTGCCAATTGTTAACAAACTACTCGAAAATTCGTGTACCAAGCGACGTTACTCGTTGACCATGCGTCACAAGTGAACTGCAAGTTCCAAGGGTCAAAACACATTAGCAGTATGCCATTATTATGTAATATTTTAAATGTATACTCACGAAACGTAGTCAATCTGATTAATTGTGCAATGAATGACATAGCAAAACCCCAAAGCGTTGATAGAGTCGCTGAATGGAATGACGTCATGAATTTCTCTAATATAGCATCCCGTTGTATTAGCTGAAAATTGTGTTAATTTTAAGAAAATAAACTAAAAATACAAAAATAATAGCGGAGATTCGCCAAACTTAAGTGGGCAGGACACATTGCTTGTAGAACAGATTGTCGATGGGGCCCGAAGGTTTCGGAGTGTCGACCACATGGTAGAAAACGCAGCATTGGAAGGCCTCCTATAAGGTGGCCCGGTGACCTGGTGAGGGTCGTGGGAATTCGATGGTTGAAAGACGCATAGCGTGTCATTATGGCGATGCTTGGGAGAGGCGTATGTCTAACGGACGTTAAGCGCCTTTTGGCGGAAATTATGATGCTGATGATGACACAGTCATATTAGCAGGTATTCATTTAAATCTGATGAAAACTTAGGCAAGCTGGTGCTGTGAAAATTCTCTTATATCACAGTACAAAAGAGGAACACAAATGGCAACTGAAATAACGCAGGTGGGTTTTAGTAAGTAAAAGTCTGACACACCTCTCGCCCCACCTAGAGCCGGAGAAGTTATTTGTTGATTTCCCACCTAAACAAAAAGAGCTGCGTAATCTAACTAGAGATGCCCATTGGATTTTTGAAGACTTAATAAAACAGTGCATACTCGTGATAAATATCCAGCTTGGACGGTCGGTGCTACGGATATTCTAGGACGTAGGACACTGCTGTTAAAATGATAAGGAGATATCGTATGATTTCATGCAAGAGTTCGGAATTCTTGTCCAGCTGAAATTTGGGATCTAGGTGTAATGCTCCTTGCATCACAATATTACGAACACGTTAAAATATAGAGCTAGCTTGTGCAGTTCTTTGAAAGAGAGAGCAATGACGAGCTGTGAAGTTTGTACTACTAAGAAATAAAAAAAAAGCTAACCAACCAAATTCTTCGGGTTTCTTTGGTAACTTAGTGCTCCATGTAATTGCATTAGTACCAACAATAAATGCAAAAACCAAAATATTTGAAACCATTCCTTTTTCTTCGCCAATATTCATATTATTTTTTTAAATGATATTATATTTAACACAGCAACCAACTTTGCATGGATCCTAATGAAAGATGTTTGACATCTTGTAATTATTAAAATTCTCAGTCTACACACTCACGACTTTTCTTGCGATTATGCGATTTTTCTTTTATCAATCTAGCGATAAAGACCAAGATAAACTGACGTATTTCCGACATGTAAAATGTAGTTCCCCGAAAAAAAATGTTTTTGCTAAGATTTACTTTTAGTTAGCACTTTTTATTTGTTTACAGATTTCACACATTTTCTTTTACGTTACACGTTTTATTTATTTTTCCATAACCGTGGTCAACAATCGAATTGAGTAGATATTACTTCGTATTATCTTATTTTTTTTCTTTCCATGTCGGTTAGTGAGTGAGCAAGTCGTAAGTACGTAACTGGAGAATTTAATTTAATAAATCTTAATTAAGGTGTTCACGGTTTGATGCAGCGGGTGACGTTATTACAAATTATGACATGCCTTTTTAAATTAGTACATTCATTTAATCAGTGGTACATTATCAACCTTCACGGTTGTTATCACTGAAGGATAAGACAGAGTAGGTATATTGAGAAGTGAATGCTTTTTGATGCTTTCCTTACCTAGGTTCTGCAGCGTCATAAGAACCTTTGTTTGCCTAAGATAATATATTTTGAATTTTGATCTTAGTTTGAACACCTTGTTCAAGATACCGTCAAAGCCGAAGTCTTTCCGGGACTGGAGCCTTTTGATGATATTCTCCACCTTCTAGGAATGACGGGGGACAAATGATCATTAGGATCTTCGATGAGTGCTATACGTTCAACTTTGGCGCCTCTCATGTCGAGGTGGGTTTTGTCTATTGGTTCAGGGCTAGGGGAACATTGGAACTGTGGGCTGTTGGTTAAGTATTTCGCTTTGTCATAGTTATCGAAAGCGATACTCTTATAGGGGCGAAAAAGAACAGACAGAAGCCTCTACTTTCTCTGAAGGTGCTAGAAGGTGAGGTAAGAGAGTCACAGCGTGCGGAACGCTACTTTGTTGCTTAAGAGCAGAGCAGAGAGCTGCGTTCTTTTCGGTTTTCAGACCCCATATATCATCCAGGAGTTTCCAGCGACGGTCTTCAGTCATTGCAATCTCCCCTGAACAATCATTCTCCCCTGAATAATCATTCAGGATGAATCGTACGTGATCCATAATTGAATTGAACGCTGCTGTCGTGTCAGCGACTGAGACTCAAAAAATCGGGGATGGAATCTAACTGGGGTAACATGGTAGATTTTGGTTTTCACGTCCGTGATCAATTGGATCAATTGGGGTGGGAGTGAAATCTATCACACGCGTGTTCAAGGAGGGGCGAGCGTTCAGTGGTTAAGAGAGGGGAAGTCACCACACTGTGTGGTTTTTTTTTATGGTAGGTAAAATCATCCAATGAAAAATCCCGCCCTTGGGTGGGGTGGGAAATAGTGTCAGACTCTTACTGACTAAAAACCTACCCTGTTCCATTCATTGCCTTCGTCCTAGGGCCTCAGGTGACATTTTCACATAACCTTTGGCCCCAGTAGGCTTCGGCCCTGCTGGGCTTCTACAGTTTACTGACAACTCCTTGAGGAGCGCGGAAACAGTGTGCGCCGTAAACGACTTGAGCTCGGACCGGTCTGTTACTGGACGGACGGATAGCGAGCTACCCATTGCCCGACGCCGGCGTGTGCGCCGTTGCCTGATGCGGTCGGCCTCCTCCTTTGCTAGCATTACTGCTTCGCAGGAGGAGGCGACCGCCAGCCACTCCTACTCGCTCCGGAGCATGGCTGGAAATGATAGCTACATGGAAGTTTATAAATAAGCTCTAACTACACTTTTAACTTAAATAAAACCAAGGGCAATGGTCCTACAGTTTTGGAGCAATAATAAAAATTGCTCAAGGGGTCAAGCTCTTACAGATTACCATAGTTTTTTTTCTTGGCTCGCTTTTGAATTCGGACCAAAATAAATGATCAGATCCTTTAATCAGTATTATTCAAGCTTTGGCAATAGCGACAATTACTTAACAGTATTTAAAATCAATAGACCGCATTACCTAATAATGCAGTCAATTGATTTCAGAATTCGGAATCTGCAACCACAGTTCGGCATTGGCCTTTCTATTCCTGCACCATTCTCCACATTACTGAGCCAACCAGTTCTGACAGTTGCTTAACTTTATTTAAAATCAATATACCACATTGGGTGATTCTTTGAAACTGAGAGATTGTCTCATTCGTCTGGCGTAGTTTTTAGTTTACAATTTGATATTTTCATTTGCATATTAGTTTTCCCCGATCACTAAATGTATCAAGGCATTCATTTGATAGGTGCGCAAACTAGGCCAAATGAATGAGACATCCTCACGGTTTCTAGAAATCATCCCATTACATAACAATGCAGTAAATTAAGATCAGGGTTCGGACTCCAGTAAATATTTACCAAATACTAATCACAATTTTGAAGGTAAAAGTTTGTTTGTATGGCTGTGTATATTTGATGCTCCTTAACATTCAAATGGTTCAACGAATTTAGATCAAATTCAGCACACGGGTAGACCATGTCCAGAATTACTTAGTGCTTAGGATAATTTTTGTGTCATATATAAAATCCTATAGGATAATTTACTACTTCAGAAGAGAAAAGCCACTGACAAAAGTTAGTGTATTCTAAATGGGAAGGTTGAAATATTTGTTTAATTAATTACGCCTCAACGACAGATTAGGAATACTAGTAGGTCTGGTACCTGGGTTTAAGCATAAGATATATTTTATCACAGTAGTATTTGCGACGTATTCCCTTGCGACTCACTTTAGTACGTGCAAAGCCGTGGGAGAAACGTTAATACCAAATAAAACAGTCATATTAATGATAGTAAATTCTAATTCAATAAAAATAAATTAAATCAACAATTTGGTGGCAAGATAGCTTCTAGAGTCTGTAAGTAAACTCTTTGAACAGGAACTCTATCTATCAGTCATGCAGAAATGACCCTAGACTTCGTGCTGTTAAAATCATGGCATTACTGAACAAATTCTTTTCATTTCTTCGAAAATCTTTTTTTTGCGTAAATAATTTTTCTTTTTAATATTTTTTTCTATACCATCTGCTACTCCTTGTGGTATATTATTTTGTTTACACTTTTTTATCTACCAACTGAAGTCGATAAATATATGTCACAAATTTGTTCCAAAAACCAATCCCCGTTCTTTATTCAAAACACTTTTAAGAATTACACTTTTGGGTCCCAATATTGCCAGGATTCTAACACGATTATTATAACTTAATCTAATATTTAACATTTAACTTATTTATAACAAATTGTTG
Organism: Leucania comma; assembly: GCA_958295575.1. NCBI lineage: Eukaryota > Metazoa > Arthropoda > Insecta > Lepidoptera > Noctuidae > Leucania > Leucania comma. Next base: position 6,178,727 of record OY282475.1, read on the forward strand.
TCGAGATCACACTTGATGTCAGGGCAGCAGTCTGGGTATGGCTTGCTGACGTCCACGTCAGTAATATAGCACTTAGGATCATCGGTAGCGACGGTACCACATCTGAAAAAAAAAGGAAGAATTTTGTTTAGAACAATTTCATAATCCTATGAGTAGTACAACACTAATCAGGGAATGCAAAGGGAGACTGAAAGAACATGGCGAGTTTTAGTCTGCAAAGGGATAGACACAGGAACTATACATAGAGCACCCTGAGTGGGAGAACAAATTTGATGCTATACCACTTAAGAAGGAATCGACATATTCTCATTGACACGGCCTAGGTGTCGTTGCAAAGTAATTTTTCAACTGAATGATCGCAGCAAGCGTAGCTTAACACACTTCTTCATCATATCAATCTTCTTCCTATCCTCATCTCATATTATTTGGGGTTGGCGCAATACTTTTTTTTCTTCCATTCTGTCATGTCAACCATCCATCACAGCCTGTCTTTTCTTTCATATCACTCCTCATACGATCCTTCCATCTTTCTTTGGTATCTCTTTCCCTCTCCATCCACCCACATGTATTCTTATATCTCTTTTATTAACATAAGCAAAGGCACTTACGATGCATAATCCATAAAATCGGTTGAACATTGTATCCTGACGCATTCTCCCAATGGAGTGATGGTTCTGCCGAAGGGGATCACGTCATTGATTGTTTTAACATAACAGCCTTCTTTGTGAGCTGAAAATGAAATGATAAGTCATTAGAAAAAGAAATGGTTAGGTTTGGTGGTTATGCGAATATGAAAAGAAGTCAAGATCGTTTGATTTAATGTTTTTCTTATGAAACTTGTGCGCTGGGTCCAAAGCTAGCGCACAGTTAGATGAGGGAGCAAAACGACTCACTCGGATGGCCCGGTGACCATGTATTTTTACGGACCACCAGAAAGCATAACAAGATTACAACTTTGTGATTTTTCATGATACAGTTAAGTACATACATTCTTCATAATAATATTAAATTATGCGATAGTATATGCGATACCCGAATCACGTGTAATCTAAAACTAATATTGTATGTATAAATTGTACATACATATAAAGATAGCACGACTGTCTGTATGACCTTTACAACCCAGTAACTGTGTAACACGATCCTCAAGATTGGTGTTATTTTCTGACATCTCACTGCCCATAACGAATATTAATGCTTTTACAAATTAATGTCAGCTAGAGCAAAGTTAAGGTGCGTTTATAGGTACGTAAGAATATTGGTATGTACCTAAATTATTCTGAGTCTAATATATACCTACTATCAAAGTCACTCCCACCTGACCACCGGTAAGTTCATTTTTGCTAACACTCGAAATGAAATCCTCAAAAAGTTTGGTTTGGCGCTGCGCCGCAGGATTCAATCAAAATTTTTTGTAGTTACTCAAGCCACAAGCGAACGCCGGCGTTCGCACGTCTATTGTCTTTCTATTGTGTCTCTAATTACGGTATTTAAAAGATTAAGTGATCAAGCAGAAATCATCGCGATGGTACCTAGATTATGGCACCACTACCAAGTTAAAAAATAAACAAAAGTACAGAGTGCGCTAAACGTGCCCGCACCGAAAGGGTGGGCATCAAATTACTTTTTCATCACTGGATAAAGCAAGAAGGAATTTCAGATTTTTTATGCCTGGACTACAAATAACCCTCCCTGCACGCTCTCCGGATGTCCTTTAAACTAAGACAAATCCGGGAAAACCCGGACGGATAGCTACTCTAACCTGCTCCCCTAGCCAAGTTACAATCGTTTCGTTTTGCGTTAACGCTTGGAATTGGCCACGCCCCCAATTCGTTTGTTTGAACGAAGGAGCTGGGGGCGTGGCCAAATCCAAGCGTTAACGCAAAACGAAATGATTGTAACTTGGCTAGGGTGGCTGGACCAATCCATGGATCGACCTCGATAAGCGATACTTGCCCTCGAAGCTTTGAGTTTCTCTTAAATAACAACTTTAGATAACGTTATTCTTTATTAGTTGTGATCAATTAATTAAGATTAATCATAAACCAGTATTTTATCGAGCTGGTTCATACAATTTAAATTCAGATTCGTAACAAATTAAAACGGAATAATAATATTTGCGTCATCACTTTAGTTCTGGTTTTAATTAAATTTGAAATTAACATGTTATACAGATATTTTATTTACGTTGTCAAGAAAATAAAAACTTCAAAGCTGGCCTGCTAGTCTACGGATTAGTGGCCTGACTACTATACCGGAGGTCCTGTGTTAAATTCCCACCCAAGACAAATGTTTGTGTGATGAGGACGATCATTTGTTCTGTATCCGTGTTATGTGAAAGTTGTGGAATGTTGTTATTATTATTATTCCATTTATTTATTTTCATATACAAACTCTTTACACTTTTAAATACTTTTTAAATAAATCTTACAAAAAAAGTATTATGATTATAGTTTATCATTTCTAGGATCTAGTAATAAAAACGTCCGCTGCTAGGCATAAATCTTCTCCAACCGTTGCCACGTTAACCAGTTCTATGCATTACGTATTCAGCGAATTGCCACGACCTTTACCCAATTTATAAATGTTTATCACTGCCACCTATTTATCTCTTAGTCTACAACTTATTTTTTTTTTTTTAATAATTGTATAATATATTAAGAAACGCGGTAAACTTTTGATTCAGGTAAAATAAATTATTTTAAGTCATCATAAAAATATGCCAAGTATAGCTTATAATATAGAAAGTGACCCGTAAAAGGTCATAAAGGCTCTTATTTTATCATATTTTTTTTTATGAAAAAATCTATAAAGTGCTAACGCAGAATGAATTGCAATATTTAAAATAAATAAAGAAGTTACCAAACGACTTTATTGTTATTTGCAAGAGTCCTAATCCTATTTTAAGAACATCTGGTAAAAATTGATCCAATTGCATCTTGTTTCACACCATGATATCTTAATTTCTTTATTTGACTTGCAAAAGAGTTTTTTTATTCATGCCTCTCAGTGTTGCTATTCTCTAAGAAAACGCAGAGCTGCCTCAACGACGAACACCCAAAAAGGATACTTTGGATTGTCAACCTAATGAACCTATACATTGGATTGTTAATTCAATGTAACCTATTTGGATGTTCGTCGTTGCGGCAGCGCTGCGTTTACTTAGAGAATAGCACCACTGGTCAGAGGGACGTGGTAAGCGACAAAGTAGGCCTTTGACTTAAAGTATGACATTACGGGATAAGAAGTTTTTATTATAAAAGTCGTAAAATCCGGAACTGAGTAGGTAATTTAGGTATTCTCAAACTAACTTCGATCTTTGTCATAATTATTATATTTTAGGTTCGATTTATTTGATATTTGACATAATATATATACGAGTATATCATACCATTTATTTGTTTTTTATCTGAAATTATATATATTTTATTAGTACTTATCGATGCCGAATCGATTTGAAGTCTTATTTATTTTGTTGTAAATTTTCTACCTGGTAGTATTTTTAAACTAAAGGTGGACTGGCAGATGCATGGTTGCATTAAGTCGGCTTGTACCTACCACTGGTAACATAAAGTTTAAGAAAGAAATAAAAAAAAACACTCACCAAGTTCTTTGGGTTTCTCAGGAAGGTAGCTTAGCCAAGTAGCAGCACTTGCGGTACCGACAATGAAGGCAAAAAGTATAATTTTTGACACCATTTTTTGTTCAAATGTCCAACTGATGAAAATACTAGAAACGACTAACGAACTGTTTAGTTTTAATTTAAGTAAACAATTTTTTTATGATGTTTTATTCACGTTTGGTATGACTCGTATCGTACCGCTATTTATGTGTAGTTTCAAGCTATCCGAGAATCCGAATGACCGCCCGGCGGCCGTGATCTTGTTTTTGTTCCAAAACAACCGTTTACACACTTACGATTTTAGGTAGTTTTTTACGATTATAATTATTTAATCTGATAAAATATTTTCACCTCACTTTTGCAACACATCATACCTAAATCAAACTGAAACTCTCCTCCTTCCTCTATTGCAGGCTATTGTATCTGTTGCTCGATTTTCTGAATCCAAGTCATAGCTACTTCTTTAACCAGGGTCCGTACTACGAAGTGCTAATGCCATCATCACAATTACGTTGTAAGAAAGGGATAGTTGTATTCATCTAGTATGGCTTCTTCTGTTTCTCTCACACCATATTTCTAATTTTTATGACGTGACAATAGGACACCACAGGTCGTTCCACCTAGTTCGTGATCTACCTACCAGGCCATCAGCCCACGTGGGTCGTAATCTACTTACGCTTTTATGGCAAGTTCTGAGTCACAGAACAAGGAACAATTATTATTTAAAGAATGAAATAATTCCTATAGTTTATAAGTATAATTTTGCAATCTTAAAAAAGTGATTTTAACATTTTTTTTCTTATGTTAAAAAGTTATCATATTTAGTCATTGAGGTGTATAAAGAGTTTAAAGCAAAATTTAAAAAAAAAAGTATTAGTAGACTGTAATAGTACATTATGATATAAGTGTGTAACATAGGAGGTTACCGTCGAGGCGGTATTAAGACCCGAGCCTTGGCGAGGGTCTTAAGAGAGCCAAGAACGGTAACCACTCATTATTCACATGTATCATACGACGTTTTTCAATACACTTGTGAAGAAAAATAATTTAGCTAACTAATATTGCAATGGTAAAACTAGTAAAACTTTTCATAACATGGCGGTAAAAAATTAAACTGTTTTCATAAACACGCGGCAGGCTATGGCTATATGGTCTTTTGATCATATTGCCCAGTCGTCGTGTGTTTTCTTGTGTGAAAAGTTTTTACGTTAATGTCGTTCGTAGTGACAATGGAATATGGATGTAACATTTTATAATGTTTTGGTAGTATTTAATTTTATTTAATTAATACAGCCCATGAACTGCACTCGAAAAAAATCACGCCAAACACCACGCGCATCTTAAAATGACGGCCATAGACAACAATTTTTTTTTGTTCGTATTCAAAATTTGAATTGCAAACAAAGAGGTTGAACAAAAAAGTTATAGCTACATTATAGCACTAGTGCGTAATGGTAATCAAAATGTCACAGTTTGATAACAGGTACCATTATATACCTAAGTGTAGTACAATAAAATCCACTTTCTGAGCAAGTGTAATGAAAAATATTTTATAAAACAGTAAAACTTCTAGTTTGCTATATAAATATTATAAAATATGTCATGTACACTACGATAACGCAGTTTTATTCAACATTTATAGCATCGATTTTACAAGTAGTAAGAAGTATAAAATTATACTTCTCATTTATACCAATTTTCATTTTTGACTGGCCTGTTGGTCTAGTAGTTAGTGGCCCTGACTGCTATGCCGGAGGTCGTGGGTTCGATTCCCACCCAGGACAAATGTTTGTGTGATGAGCACAATCATTTGTTATGTGTCTGGGTGTAATTTATCTATAATATGTATGTATTTAGAAATACATAAGTATGTTTAACAGTTGTCTAGTACCCATAACACAAGCTCTGCTTAGCTTGGAACTAGACAGCGTTGTGTGTGATAGTTGTGAAATATTATTATTATTAATTACTTGGAATTAAAAGTAAAATAAATAAAGCACCAAAACTATGTACATTGGCCGAAAGCTCCTAAAGTGGTGATTACTTACTAGAAGACACTTCATTCAAATGTCTTTCACAAGGTTGACTGACGACCTGAAGACTTAAGTGACACCTCTCAGTCCAATAGTGAATGTCTTTGGGCTGAATATGACGATAATGTATATAATATTTTTTTCTTTTATTTTTAAAATAGGATTTAAAAAAAACACTTGTACACAGGTTTTAAAAAAACACTTGTACACGTCAATATCGCAGACAACTAACTTATTTCGCCATTCAGTAAAAACCCAAGCTTTACTTAGTTACGAACTATTATAAAAAATCATATCCATCGTTTAAATATTGGAAATAAGATCCATGACATTAACGAGGTATCTATTAACACTTCACATATTTCTAGGGTTCATAGACATTTAAAAATCTGAATGCGACAAAAGATCTTTATTTAAAAATCAAATTAGCGACTCATAACTACTTCAGTCGTAAGGTGTGTGGCCAGCCTAACGAAGGTCGCAGGCAGTGCCGGAATGCGTACTTGGGATTTACATGTGATTCATCATTTTAAATGTAAACAAACTTTTTTATTTCCATAAATGTTCTCATAGATCCGTGAAGTATTTTTACTAAAGAAGCTGTCGCCAAATTAGTATTTTTTTCCTCTTTCTCGAAGACGTACACCGTTTGTTGTCATGTTTTTATTGACCATGTATTACCACATTCTTGCTTCTTATGTAGAGGTCAGCGTTTTATGCCGTACCTGCAGTGACATAACATTCTGCGAAAGCGTGCGTGTATGTACATTCGAAAGGTAGATTGGCATTTTGTTGGCGCTTCCTTCAAAAATTTTAAATGTGAAAGCAAATATTATCGCATTTTTTTTCAAAGGAGCGTGAAAAATTTTTTGATGTACATATTTATTCGTTAAGACGTTGCAAATCTTTGACAATATAGTGTTGCTATAATAAACGACACACGTGGAAATTACTCATGTTTATCCATTAAACCAATTTGTCATACCTACAATATAAAATCTGCGCAATAAAAACAGTCATAAGCTTTATAAGGCTGGGGGAAATTTACCTAGCGGGGAACTACAAAGTTACTGCATAGTGAATCAAAATAAGAAATCTTTTCTTTTACCCACGCCTGACAGGTCCTGCTTAACACACACACACTTTTTTACAATTTCCATATTTCCATGGGACACGAAAAAGCGTTCGGCCGTTTTGCGCGGATGTGACGCATATCTTCCTTATTTAGTTGTTTTTTTTAATTAGTTTTAAGCTTTGTGTCATTTTCGCGTGAATAAACTGTTTTTCTTTCTTTCTTTCTTTCAAAAAAGACAGGTTTCATCATCATTTAACCCAAAAAAGTCCACTGTTAGAGATAAGTCTACCCAAAGCATCACCATTCCCGCGACTGTCACCAAGTCATTGGTCCTCCTTTTATTTTATTTTATTCATTTGGAAAAAAAAAACAGTTACATTAAAATCTTGTACTAAATTATAAATATACAGAACTTATAAATGTATAACCTACGACATTTTCCACAACATACTTGAGTGTTATATTTAACAGTGCGCTATTCTAAACAAAAATTTACTGTAAATAATATAATATAATATATATATTCCACAACTATCACACAACACCGTCTAGTCCCAAGCTAAGCAGAGCTTGTGTTATGGGTACCAGACAGCTGATAAACATACTTATATAATTCTAAAGACATACATATTATAGATAAATAACACCCAGACACAGAACAAATGATCATGCTCATCACACAAATATTTGTTCGGGTGGGAATCGAACCCACGACCTCCGGCATAGCAGTCAGGGCCACTAACCACTAGACCAACAGGCCTGTCAAATAAAGGTCTTGCGCGCACCCCTCGGCATATTGTTGTTCTAGGTACTACATAACTAATCTTATTACATGAATCTATACAATCATATTTTTTGGGAGGCCTACCAACGCTATGTCCTCCAGTATGCAATCGCCACTTCAGAACCACCAACCAGAACTTAAGTGGCATTAAGCAGGGCACATTACTCACAGAAAAGATGACCGATGGGGCTGAAACTTTTTATTCTTGCCCAGGATTAAAGGTTCAACTCATTTTTATTCTTCCACTGGAAGCCCTTCATCAGTTTCAAGTCGTGAAGGTTTTATCTTGGCATTTTACTTTATCGTAAAACACCTGTTTTACGATATTCGTCTTAATATTGGAAGGAAAACCTGTTTACGTCTTCGTTCCTTGGAATCAAGTCATTGTTAACTTAAAACTCTAACCTCCTAAGTAGCTAACATCGATATATGTTAAAAGAACCGAATATCATCATAGCCTTATTAACCATGTGATTAGCTCGGGAATCGGCCCTGTATCTTTTTGTTTGACATCCCTACCGCAGTGTCTGAAGACGAAAGTATACTGTTTGTTGCTAATTATGATATGTGGCTCTGAAACGTGGCCGCTTACAATGATCTGAAGGCTTAAAGTCATCCAAAAGACAATGAAGAGAGCTATACTTGGGGTTCCTTTGCGAGATTGAATCTGGAATGATCATATTTGTAGGAGAACCAAGGTTACCAAATATAATCCGAAGAATCGCCAAACGTAAGTAGCAGGAGGCAGGGAAGATTGCACGTAGAACAGAATGGTTGATGAAGTCGAAAGACTCTGAAGTTGGTCGTAGTGTAGGAAGGCCTCCAACAACGTAAACCGATGTCCTGGTAAAGGTCTCGACAATCCGATGAATACAAAACCCACAGGACTGGTCATTGTCATGACACTTGGGGAAGCCCTCTGCCCAAAAATGGACGTCTTTCGGCTGAAATGATGAAGTGATTGGCTTAAAGTCTGAGCTACCCATTGCTCACCGCCCGAATTCGAATTTAGAATCCGTTTATTAGTATTTGAACTATAAATATGATTAGTTAATATTAGAAATTAGACTGAATGTGATTATATCTGTTCTTTTTAACACTTTTTTAAGATTGAACAGTAGGGTTGGATGATGTTCATTTATTTTATAAAATGTGAAAAAATAAATTGCATTCTGTTTACACACACTACTCATAATGAAAATTTAGGCAAGGTTTTTTTAAGTTCAAGAAATCAAAACAGTTACCTACCTTGCTACTTAACATTTTACTTGAAATATTCTACTAAGTACTATCATAAAAATGTAAATGGTCTAATAAATATTTGTGAAAATTCGTCTATTGGATAATTGTTAATTAATCACTTACAATAATATATCATCATCTTCCTGCCTTTGTCCCGTTTTATTTGAGGTCAGTGTAGCACGTTTTTTTTCTTCCATTCTGTCCTGTCACTCATCACGCTCTCACTAACTCCCTTTTCTTTCATATCACTACTCACATATTCTTGTATATTATGTAAACAGTAACACCACTAACTACTTGCGTATCTTATATCCTTCTCTGTCAAATCCATCCAAAGGTGGTCTGTAAAAAAATGCTTTTAGCAATAAGACCGCCCATTGTTTCACCCTATTAATTTTAAGCTCCTACTGCAATTTCTTATGGTAAGTATACACAATAAATAATTTATCTATCTAGCTCTACCTATCTATCATATTATATAGTAATACTATATACACCAAATAATAATAAGGTCAATTCATTAAATTAAGGTATACAACAGTATTTTTAGTATTATTATTTGCGAAACCTGTACATGGTTTATTCAGAATCAGTAACTGAATCGTTTCTAATATTTTTTACACCATGTTATATTGTTTTCCCAAAAATATTTAAAGAAAGTCACAAGTTAGACACCACCGAAACTAAGTACAAAACAGGTCACTGCAGGTCGTTGTGGGCATGAGGTTCCAACGCACAGCTTGGTGAACAACTATCTCTCAGTCTCCCGGGTAGCCTGGTAACCTTGTGTTTGTGTGAACAACCAAGCAACATAACAAGCTTATAACTTTGTTATTTTTCATGATACAGTTATGAAATTTTTTACTTATATAGATTTTTACATAAAAATATTAGACAGTACTAAACAGTTTGGTTTTACAAGGGGTCGTTCAACAACCGATGCCGGTGTTGAACTTTTAGGACATATTTATAATGCATGAGAAGACAAATGCGATGTCCTGGGCATTTTTTGTGATTTGTCTAAGGCCTTTGATGGTGTTCTCCATGAAACATTAATCAGGAAACTTCACCATTACAGAATCCGGAACTCCTCCCTGGATCTTCTTACTTCATATTTAAGTGATAGGATTCAGAGAGTTGACGTAAACGGAATAAGATCACCCATGTCTATAGTGTCAATGGGTGTACCCCAAGGTTCAATTCTTGGCCCATTTTTATTTCTTATTTATATAAATGATTTGCCTTACCTTATAAAGGATAACCATGATATAGTGTTGTTTGCAGACGAGACTTCACTTTTGTTTAAACTTAAACAAAAGCGTTCTCATATGTTTTGACCATTAAGTGTTTGCTGTATGGACTTTAAACGAGACTTTGACCCCTGAGTTTGTTTCGGTGTTTCTTCTCAGGGTAGTCAACTAGGAAACACCGGCCTCATCTAGTTAAAATTGACGAAAAAAAAATTGACGTCTAAAAGTGTTTTTGAGTACCTATTTATAAAATAAATATCATTTATCATTATCATTTACAGTGTTTCGGGTTTCGCATATACTAAAAATAAGGTTGTATAAGATATTGATTGTTCGAGGCCACGGGATTGTTCGAAAGAGTTACCGTTAAGAAAAACATGGGTTGGTTTTAATGAATAACAGTCTGATACTCACTCTCGATCCAACCAGAGTGGACGAAATTATTTTGATGATTTATCACTTAAAAAAAAAACCTACTGGAGCTAGCTAGCTCAATATAATTCAATATAATTAATGTTTGCATAAGATTACAAATAGTAACTAGCATTTGACCGGTTATTTTTTCCTTCTAGCCATTACGCCCGACGATGCAGCATGATTGTAGATATTACTTATAAATATGTTTATTTATTCAAAAAGATGACATTGAAATCGTCCAACGAAATAAAGATAATAACAATTATTTTGAAACATCGAGATAACTTATTAAGTCGTGTTTACAATCCGTGGAGATTGTAAATAGGTCAAATACGTATTATAAACAGAGCAGATAAATCTTATTGCTAAGGCATAAAACAAGAAGATTTATTTCTTATTAAAAATTGTTTGTATTCGCAGTTACTGGACATTATTAAAGTATTAATAACTAAATATATACATCTAATCTAAAAAATATTATTATTAAAGTATTAAAAATTGTATTTGGACTCGTCTTATAGTGTTTTTAACTACCACGCATCCTGGATTCAATATTCGGTCTAATCGGATGCAGTTACATATGACTTTTTTAATAAAAATTAGAGCTTGACTGCGATCCCACCAAATGGTAAGCGGTGATGTAATCGTAATTTATTAATAGCCTATTTACTCTAGCTTTGAAGACACCTCGATGTAGACTGCCCATTTCACCTCCACCACCCAGTAAAACAATACCTTTGGGTAAGACTTGTTTTCTGATCTTGGGTCTTTTACTAAAGGTAATGATTGTTAGCTAACAATATATAAGCTATTTCAGAATATAGTCTACCCTTGTGCCAAATGTCATCCAAATCCTTTAACTATTTAACTATGAAGGAATAACAAACACACACAGACATTCATACAAACTTTCACCTCTATCATGTGCGAAGCCGATGATGCGCAGAGCCTTTCATAAAGAATCAAAGTCAAACGCACTCTTTCTCAATGACTTTCTGTAAAAAGCAAAACATTTCGGAGATATCGGGCTTAATCCGCTTCAAAATGATGTAAATGTCATTGATAAAGTGCATATTTATAATCGTAAAATTATAAATCGCAGTATGGAAGGCTAAACGGAGGTCAAGAGGTCAACAGACGAAGCAAAGTGTGTTAAACATGATAATTTTAAAAAGACGGGATATACGCTTGCTCAATCATACTCGTAAAGTAGTTATATAGAAAATGTTTACAGTATTCCTTTTTATCTGAAGTTTTTTAAATCTAAGCGCTTTGAACTTTTTGCTTTCATCTATCTTCATATCTTGTAGTTTACTTGTCTTGCTAGTTTACTTAAGCCAACATATTATTTGTAATAGAATTTTCTTTTTCATCCTGTTTCATGATAAATCTTTTACGGTTGAGCTATTGACTTTCTCGTTATTCTTCCGCTGCCTAACTTAGGTCTAAAATGATATTTTTTTAGGTTTCGTTTAATTTTTACAAGCGCAGAACTATTTACCGAACAATTGCCTACAGCAACCTTATCCAATATCTAGAGATAGACTCATTAAATTATATAGAACATTTTTATGACCCTCGTTAGCATTTTTAGCGATTGTAGTTTTATTGTTCCAGGCTATAAAAAATCAGGCCCAAACTATATAGCACACAAGTCTTGATATAAATTCTTCTCAATAAATCAACGCAGCCAAATTGACTAACGATGCTTGTTTTTTTGTCACATCTAATGATCGTTTCATAAATAACATTAAAGTTTTCAAACACGTTTTTGGGAAGTTCGATGTCTATTTCATCTGATTTATTGCTTGATATCCATACATTCTTGAGGAACTTGTTTCTATGGAAAACGACCTTGCCGTTGGTTGACACGGACATGCAACTATCTACTTTTTTTAAATGATGGAAAGCGACTAAGTAGTAGGATATTAAGTGTTTCTAGAAGTTTCAAATTTAGCATCATTTGTCGTCGTGTCCTTCATATTGCAATGGTTTTTGAGCTCATTTATATAATATTGAGCTTATTATTATTAATTATTTATTTTATTTATGTACACACAAATACTTAAAAAAGAAAATAACAAATATAGACAGAAGAGTACAAAGGTACTGCTTATTTCTAACAAAATTTCTTCCAGCAGACCTGTGACAGGAGAGTTGAATGAGAAATGTAGACACAGTGTGTATAAATAATTTAAAATGGAGCTATTGTCATTCTTTTAGGCTGGAAATCACCTAATAATAACTTGTCCCGTCCTAGTTGGAGCGCGAAGGGTGTTTGACTTTTATTGTATAAAGCCTTTCTTCAGTCGTCCTTATTACAATCCTTTTTATTTTATTTTTTGGGTAGGTAAAATCATCCAATGACAAATCCCGCCCTTGGGTGGGGCGGGAAATAGTGTCAGACTTTTACTGACTAAAAACCTACCTTTCCGTTCCTTGCCTTTATCCTGGGGCCTTTGGTGACAGTCTCACATAACCTTTGGCCCCAGTAGGCTTCGGCCCTGCTGGACCCCTACAGTTTGCTGACAACTCCTTGAGGCGCGCGGGAACGGTGCGCGCCGTAGACGACCTGAGCTCGGACCGGTCTGTTACCCGACGGACGGACAGCGAGCTACCCATTGCCCACCGTCCGCGAGCCCGCGCCTACGGTGGCCGGAAATTGGGATCGGAAACCCGGCGGCGGCGGCGGCGTGTGCGCCTTTGCCTAATGCGGTCGGCCTCCTCCTTTACTAGCATTACTGCTTCGCAGAAGGAGGCGACCGCCTGCCACTCCTCCACGCTCCGGAGCATGGCTTGAACCAAGCCCCGGCGCGAGAGATCGCCGCCGATCGCCCCCACGAGGACACGGCGATGCTCTTCCCAAGCGGGGCACACCTCGACTGTGTGCTCCACCGTGTCCACCGGGCGGTCCGCACAGTGGCGACACCCGGGCGTCGTCTCCGCACGAATCTTGTACAGGTACGGACCGAACTGGCCGTGTTCGGTCAGCACCTGCGCCAAACGGAAGGTGACGACGCCGTGGGGCCTTTCCAGCCACGCCTCAAAGAGGGGCCTTACCGCCTCGATCGTGGCGTGCCCAGCACGAGGTTGCGACAATCGCTCTCGCCATTTCACCATGAGATCCCGCCGGAGCTCTGTCCGCCATGCCGCGACTTGTCGCGGCAGCGGAGTTTCGCCCCGACGTTGCATCTCCACGCGTAAGTCATGCATGTGTGCAAGGACTGTTGCCTCCAAATCCCATGGTGGTAGGCCAGCAAGGAGGCTCGCCGCTTCACAGGACACCGTACGGTATCTGCGAATCATCCGGATGGCCATGACCCTCTGGCAGGTGGTTAGCCGGGCCGTCACTCGCTTTCGTAGCGATGGCGCCCACACCGGCGCACCGTAAAGGGCCATGGACCGAACGATGCCTGCGTAGAGCCTCCGGCAGGAGGCGTCTGGACCCCCTAGGTTCGGCAGGAGCCGCTTGAGCGCAGCCCCAGTCGCATTCAACCTGGGAGCCAGACGTCGGAAGTGCCTTATTACTATACTAGATATCTTAGGTCATCAGAAAACTTGGGGCTAGAGATGCCTAGCCACTCCACCAATTTTTATGGCAAGTCTTTTGCAGTATAAGCGGTGCGGCTGTGGAATGCTTTACCCGTGTCGATAAGGCAAGCTCAAACACTAACTATTTTTAAAAATATGGTTAAAGACATTACCTCTCCTCTTGAACATCATTAAGTAAATTATTTCGCTGCTTTTATATATATATATATATTATTTTGATTGTGCTACATGTATTTTATTAATTATGTATTGTATATATGTAAATAGTACACCACAAACTACCTGCGTATCTTTTTCTCCGCCAAATCCATCCAAAGGTTGTCTGTAAAAAATCGCTTTTAGCGATAAGACCGCCCATTGTGACATCCTATTAATTTTAAGTTCCTATTATAATTTTATCTTTGGTGTACAATAAAGAATATATCTATATATCTATTACTTGGGCTACGGTAACTCGAAAAAATTACAGCCTTGATAAACCAAATACAAACATCATCCAATGACTTCTCCCGCTCTGCATGGGGCGTGAGGGAGTGTAAGACTTTTACAGACTAAAATCCGCCAGTGTTCTTTGTGTTGCCCTTTGCGTTCTTCAAACAATCCTACCTTTTTATAGCATATCTAAGGATTTTATTTTATTTTTACTTTTTCACTTCTTGGCAAAGATTTCCCCCAACTTCTTCCATGTATTATTTTCTAGAGCTACCTTAAACCAGCCCTCATGGTAGGCATCCAAGTCATCTCACCACCTCTTCCCAGGGCGACCACGGTGGCGTCTTCCATCCCAAGGTAACCAGAGAATCTTGGCCAACGGTCAGTGTGCATGCGGCTGATGTGACCCGCCCAATCCCATTTTACCCTGGCAGCATTTTTTCCTACGTCCATGATCCCAATTTTTAGCGCAGTATGGTGTTCCTCATTCTGTTGGCTCTTTTGACACCCAGAATGCTGTGCTCCATTGCTCGTTGGCAAACCCCAAGGCGAAACTTTTGCGACTCGGTGAGCGACCATATTTGAGCACCGTAGGTTAGGATGGGCAGGATGCACATGTTGATAAGTTTTCGCTTCAGAGAGATCAGGAGATATCCCTTCATTAGCGTCTTGATGGACTAGATTTTCCACGGATTTTTTAGTTTTGGACTGATTCATCGCGAGCCTCACCATGAAGCTAGCTGTGCTTCTAAGTCTTGAAGCATAGACTGTAGTTCCAGAGCAGTAGGTGCGAAAAGGACAATGTCATCATCTAAAGATAATAATAATAAAGGTTTCCACAGCTGCTGGGACGCAGGCCTCCTCTACCGAGAGGACATACCACATAGATCTACCACAGATTGGAGTTGTCACTAGTCATTGATTTTTTGGTTCTAGAACACAACAAAGTTTTCCTTAGAATCAATAAAATATGCAGTCTAGAAACAGAAAAATGGAATTCAAAAAAGCAGACAATCATCAAAATAAAACATTACAGTACCATTAGAAGAAAAAAGGCTGTTAAATTGGCTTTTATATATAAAAAAAAAAAAAAACATTTGGGAAAACACGCGATTGTTTGATAAATTCCATACATACCAACAGAGTAAAACCAATGACGTTTTGTTACGTAGAAATTTTTAGCAAATATTTTATTTAGCAATGTCGAGTTCTGTTTTTGGATTTAACGGATGTTGAGATTATTCTATACGTAGTGAAAAAAAAAGAAATGAAGACAGCTGAAAAGGGAATTACTTGAGGACGTGAAAATTTTTGCTAATGGGCCATACTTTAAGTGGGAAAATCATCCAAAGACATCTCCCGCCCTTGGGCGGAACGTGAGGGTGTGTCAGAATTTTACTGACTAAAAACCCTCTCCTGTTCTATCTTTGCCTTCATTCCAGGGCCCCGGGGTTCTCTTTGGCACAACCAATGGCCCCAGTAAACTTCGACCCTGCTGGGCCCCTACGGTTTGCTGACGTCTCATTGAGGCCCGTGTATAACACTACGCGCCGTCGACAACTTAGGCTTGGTCCGGACGGTTACCAGACGATCAGACGGTGAGCTACCCATTACTTGCCGTCCGCTAGCACGCGACTACAGTGGCCGGAAATCGGGATTGGAATCCCGTGGGATGGGATGGGGCGGGGGGAGGGCGTGGGTTCCGCTCCCTCGCGCGTGCACGTGCGGCCTCCTCCTTAGCTAGCATTACTGGTTCGACGACGACCTCCTTCGCTAATGAGCCTGAGGCTGACGATAGCTCTCTCATACTTCTTATTTCTAAAACGACCAGATTTTTTTTGTATTAACCAACTTCTAAAACAGGTGGTAGGTATCGATGTTCTCTCTCATGAAGGTGGTAAATGAAGGAACACAGGTGGGTTTTGGTCAGTAAAAATCTGACATGCTCTCTCTCTCCACCTTCCACCGAGAGAAGTTATTAAACAATGTTCCTAAGAAAATTTAAAAAAAAAAACAATTAGGGCCAGATTTTAATAGTAGTAGGACTTGGTATCTACTACCTGCGAAAATAGGACTTAAGAGTAAATGTAGGTTAGTATGTTTATTTAAAAACTCTTCGATGGCGCATTATTATAAAATAAAGGCTACTTAACAAATATAATATGTAACTTCAAGACAGCTAATTAATAAATCTTATCTGCTACTGCAATCAAAAAGAACTAATTAAATTCGAAACTTTGTCGCGACGTTCTGTATTATTTTAATAACCCATAAATTATTATTTTCTATTTTAAAAATCAAAATGTCTGACATTTGTTATTAGTTTCACAGCTCAATAATGTAAAATGCTGTGAATAAGAATCTCCTGCTGTTTTATTAGACAATAATTGTCAATCAACATATTAATTAGCATATTTTTAATAATAATAATCGAATAGTAGTCCGTGTGTTACTACACTTTATGATTAGTTGTAAAAATCTAAATTATGAGTATTAATTCAAAGAACCACTTTTTTTGCATATTGTCAGTTTATTAGTCTTCACAAAACAAAGCATAGACATATTTAATATATTGTGCGGTTTCATCTTGATAATACTCGTAATATCATCATAATTATCCCTAGCTTTTTTTTCAAGTTTTTGATAGTATTGCCCATTTGGAAATTGACGAGCAGAGGTGTCCCAGTGGTAAATAGTCTAGACTTAATAGGTCGCGGGTTCAATCGCAGCCAGGCACATTCCTTTGTGTAATTTATTTCGTCTCAAGAAGTGACTCCATTGATCGCCTTGTTTACAAGGAAAAGTGGACGGAACAAGGCCGCGTGGCAGATCACCGATGCGATGGACTGCCCAAATAAAAGCGGCTGATGGTGGCCTATGCAACGAGTGCATCCGGATGACTGCCAGCAGGCAAAAGTGGCGGGAAGTTCCTGACAGCTTCCTGAGAGCTACCTTCATGATAACCATGATCACTCTGGCAAGAGTGAAACGATCAAGAAGATTTCATCACCACTGCTCTCAAAACGATGAAGGAAAACATCGTGAGGAAACCGGCGTGTCCTCAAAAAAACGAAGACATAATATAGAACCAAAAAATCGAATACATGTAACATCCACCAAATTTCACTGGGACCGAGTGGTGAATCTATCTAACTTTGAGTAAGGTTTCCGCATTTAGTTCTATGCGGACCATTGTACGTGGGCTATGGCGGCGTAATATAATCGTTGGTGGGCTTACCCCACCCAGGCCACCTCACTCCCACTTGGTGAATCGCAGATCATTTCCTCTCCTAGAGAGGAGGCCTGAATCCCAGCAGCGAGAACATTATAAGGTTGATTATGCTTATGCCTTTGGTTATTTCTGTGTTACTATTGCAACATGATTTGTGACAGTTTTCTAATGTTTACTAGCGCTGCAAGCGACTTCGCCCGTATAAAAGCAGAAATTTATCCGAAAAGATCCCCTGGAGTAAAAGGTGCTATTCTAAGATATGGTCACTGATTCATCATGCTACTATTTTATACCAAGTACAGTTGGAATATTAACCGGATTTACGCCCGATTACTAGTTTGATCACTCATCTCTATTACACAACATCACGGAAATTTAATTCGTCTTGATTAAGACAGTTATCATTTAGATTTAACTACCTACGAGCAAAAGATTTCTCTTCTCTAATCCGTTCCGTTGTAATGGATAGACAGTCAGCATTATTATTTATGCCGTTAGGTACTACGAGTAGTTTAAGAAAAACGACAGTGATATTTATGTATTTTTTTTAAGGAATTTTTTATGTCACTGGTATCTGTTTTTTTAGATTGGGCCTTTTAGGGCCAATGACTGCTTGAAAGATCCAACACAGCCAAGACAACTGAATGAACGCAATATTTCTCTAGCTGCTCTAACTGCAAAGGTTTAGAAAACCTAATATAACATTTTAGACATTTTTGTCATGGCAGCGTGGTTTCGCCACGGCGTTGCATCTCCAGTTAAAGAAATTTTCGACTACGTAGTCATGACAACTGTTAAAAAAATCTCGATGAAAATCAATCAATAACAGAATTAGAATCAGAATAGTTTATTTCAAATAGACCAATTACAGGCACTTTTGAATTGTCAAAATGTCAGTAATACAATTGTCTGTTAGGGTCTTTCGGCTGGTATTGTGATGCATACGTACAGTATGAGTTTAAAGCACAATTCTGAAGGCCAGAACCAGGTTGAAACTCGGAGAATATGTGTACAGAAAGTCTAATTTGTTTTTCTAGCAATCGTCTAAGTCTTGAAAAATAGTTGTTCATTCCCATGGCCAAATTAGTATTTGAAATATTATAGTACCATCACTTATTTCCGTTACACCATACGAAAATTTGATTTTAAGCGCTGACAGTTTAAGTACTATATTTATAACACATTTCACAAAACGAAACTGTGTTTTTTTTTTTGTATTTTGATCTTTTTCTATTTATGATTGAATTTATTTTATTGTGAACTATTAGGATTTGATTGAATGCTTGTTTTTTGTTTTACTGTCTTGCACATTATTATATTATTTTCAACACAATGTTCCATTGTTATGAAATAAATGACTTATGACTTATGTAAGATATATATATAAATAATAATTTAGATAAGCAATTCTAATCTAAAAATGGGTTTGCCGTCGAATCTCAATGTAAGCCTTCAACAATTTCCAGAATACGACCTTAAGAATTTGTAAAAAATGTCTTAGTTAAACCCTCATGTCGCCATAATAATTTTAATTTGCCATTCCTTAATAAGCCATAAAAGATGCCAATATTGATGTCTTTATTGATCCATAAAGTTAAGTTATAGAAACAGAATACATCCTAAAAATCCATCGCACAATGCTGTTTATTAGCAAAAATTCCAAATATTCATCGAATTTACAAAAGAAATAAGTAAATCTGACTTTGTCCACCGTCCGTAGGTATCATTGATCAAGGAGAATTGCGTTAGTATCTTTATCGATATTTGTGTAAAAAAAAAAAACAATATCAGTCTACGATGGCGCCAGGCAAACAATACCCAGTAAAAGTATTACATAAAAAGTTGAGACATACAATTTATTTTATAATAATCGAATGCTAATATGTTTGGAGCCGGAATCCAGCAGTGTTTTGATAGCTATTCAACTACCTACAGAATATATTATAGTTAATAAATCGTCTGTTGTATAATTTCTGATATAATCAGCCACAAAATGGTGGCGCCTGCATATCAATAGATTTATGTAAATTGTGAGTTCGCAAAATTATAGTTTTTCACAAAAAAATACCTTTCTAAAAGGGTAAAATGGAATATTTGTTTCCTATTCTTAATCCAATATATGTATATATATATATATATATATATATAAATTACTTAAATATATAATGTATAAATAAAACCATATATATGCACTTAAAATACACGTTAAAAATCACCGTATTCATTTTTCAAAATACAGTTTAAGGGGTGTGTTTTTTAGAAAGCATTCTCGCGAAAGAAGTCACCGGAAAAGTGCCTAGTTTTCTTATAAAAGCTTAAAAACCAGTAATTAGAAAGCTGGGCTTAAAATTGGGCTTCAGACCAAAAACAGAAAAGCAGTTTTCTCCTCGATCACTTATAAATATATTGCATCTACTTTCATGTTGATTTGTTTACGTCTAATTGATAAAAATCTAAAATTTATGCACTACTTTATTCAAATATAATTATGATACATTTAAGTATAAGTAATAACACTTAAAATTTTTAAACGTGTTTCACTGATTGTGATCGTGATCTTACGTCCTCCATATCATTTAAATAAATAAATATACAATTATTATTTAAAAAATATAAAATTGAACACATTGGTTTAAAATTGAAAATCCGGGTGGTTTTCTATTTGAAACTAATTAAAAGAGGGTTAATAATATAATGTAGTTTGATATTTTTGTAGCATGCCCACATTATAATCATATTATATTTTTTTGATCTTGCCTTTTTATCGTAAGTTTTTCATAAAGTATTTAGGGATCACTTTTTTGCGGGCTACCTGGACAAAAGAATAAATGCATCTATCATTTATGAACTAATATATTTCCAAATAAGTTGTGTCTCGTGTTAATGATAGAGTCGTGAGACCAAAAAAACTATAAGGCACGTGAAACCTTTATAATATTACGTTGATCATTAACATCTTCCAAAATTGGCTATACATATGATAACGATTTTTATTGTAGCATTTTATCATGAATTTTAATGTTCAAATACTTTGTTATTTAAGGTCGAATACTAATTATAATTGGCTGCTCTCATAATGTTCTTTTTATATTTACGCGAAATTTATACAGCTATTTATTATGTGGAGCTAGTTTAACGGAATATTTTGTGGTTTATTTTTCAACTTTTCCAATCAATAAAGATAAAAACATATTAAAGAATACTATGGATAGGTAGTAGATACGACAATCTGACGCCTTGTGTGCGTCAATTTGGCGTCAGTAATAGGTTCATTCGCTTGAAAAATTTAATAATTTTTATTAAACATGGTGTTTCTTGCCGATTGTTCTCCAAAAGCAACGACCAATTGGAACCATGCGCTAGCTGTTGACGTTTTATGAGCACCCATGTTGGTTTGTGTGAAATAAAAACCGTTAAGTTTTTGAATTTCGAATTTGTAAATCTGCGAAGTGAGAATAGAATTTTTGGTTCGATACGCAATGACCAGTACTGTATCATGTCAATGCTGTCATGCTTCCGTTGTGAAACAAGGACAGTGCAATTCGTTTTGACCTCCATCTCCATCTGATTTAGGATCCATTTTTTTTTCTTCAGTGGTAAACATCAAATGACTCCTCCTGCCCCACTTCTGAATGTTTTACTATCTAAAAACCTACCTGTGTTCCGTCTCGTAAGCACGGGCTTGCTGACGACGACAGTGGGTAGCTTACCGTCTGGTCGACCGGTAACTGTCCGTACCGAACTCAAGTCATTTACGGGGCATAATCCCACGCACACTCCAAAGAGGGACCAGTAAAACCGTAAGGGCCCAGCAAGGCCACGGGAAACTTCAGCCCTGGCTTTGTACGACCTCTAGTTAAGTCAATTGCTGACCAAAAAAAAAACTGGGCAAGTTCGAGTCAAATTCGCACACTGAGGGTTCCGTACAAACTAACTTATGTTTTTTTTTTTTTTTTTTTTTTTTCGGTAGGTAAAATCATCCAATGACAAATCCCGCCCTTGGGTGGAGCGGGAAGTAGTGTCAGACTCTTACTGACTAAAAACCTACCCCGTTCCATTCTTCGCCTTGGTCCCAGGGCCCCGGGTGCCATTTTCACATACCCTTTGACCCCAGTAGGCTTCGGCCCTATCGGGCCCCTTCAGTTTGCTGACAACTCCTTGAGGCGCGCGGGAACAGTGCGCGCCGTAAACGACTTGAGCTCGGACCGGTCTGTTACCGGACGGACGGACAGCGAGCTACCCATTGCCCGCTGTCCGCGAGCCCGCGCCTACGGTGGCTGGAAATCGGGATCGGAAACCCGGCGGCGGCGGCGGCGTGTACGCCGTTGCCTGATGCGGTCGGCCTCCTCCTTTGCTAGCATCACTGCTTCGCAGAAGGAGGCGACCGCCTGCCACTCCTCCTCGCTCCGGAGCATGGCTTGAACCAAACCCCGGCGCGAGAGATCGCTGCCGCCGATCGCCCCCACAAGGACACGGCGATGCTCTTCCCAAGCGGGGCACACCTCGACTGTGTGCTCCACCGTGTCCTCCGGACGCTCCGCACAGTGGCGACATCCGGGCGTCGTCTCCGCACGAATCTTGTACAGGTACGGACCGAACTTGCCGTGTTCGGTCAGCACCTGCGCCAAACGGAAGGTGACGACGCCGTGGGGCCTTTCCAGCCACGCCTCAAAGAGGGGCCTTACCGCCTCGATCGTGGCGTGCCCAGCACGAGGTTGTGACAATCGTTCTCGCCATTTCACCATGAGATCCCGCCGGAACTCTGTCCGCCATGCCGCGATTTGTCGCGGCAGCGGAGTTTTGCCCCGACGTTGCATCTCCACGCGTAAGTCATGCATGTGTGCAAGGACTGTTGTCTCCAAATCCCATGGTGGTAGGCCAGCAAGGAGGCTCGCCGCTTCGCAGGACACCGTACGGTATCCCCGGATCATCCGAATGGCCATGACCCTCTGGCAGGCGTTCAGCCGGGCCGCCACTCGCTTTCGCAGCGTCGGCGCCCAGACCGGCGCCCCGTAAAGGGCCATGGACCGAACGATGCCTGCATAGAGCCTCCGGCAGGAGGCAACTTATGTTAATAGTTCAATTCCCGAATCGAGTCACAAAAAAGTAACTACAAAATTTACAGTTTTCAGATTTATTCCTATAAATGTGCTGTAAGACCTTGCTTCATGCCGAGTTCTAGATCAACGGGAAGTGC
Organism: Leucania comma; assembly: GCA_958295575.1. NCBI lineage: Eukaryota > Metazoa > Arthropoda > Insecta > Lepidoptera > Noctuidae > Leucania > Leucania comma. The sequence goes on from OY282475.1 coordinate 6,201,563, forward strand.
CCTATGAATTTTGATTTGCTTGAGAGTGTCAAAATAAAAGATTTTTGCGATATAAACGACTGTATCTTTTTTTCCGTTACCTTAGGAGTTTGATTTTTTCACAGCTTCAAGGGATATCAGTCTTGAGCATATGGTTTTAATTTCAACTCGATTCCTCTACGTGTTACTAAGATAAAGGGTCTCGACAGACAGACAGACGGACAGACGGACAACAAAGTAATCCTATAAGGATTAATTTTTTTTCCTTTTGAGGTACAGAACCCTAATAAAATATAATTTCCTCAGTTGCAAAATTTATTCTAGTAGCTACCTACGTTCTTAAACGGAGATCAGCGGCGTACGAATAGCATAGACAAGTCTATTAATCCTCTTATGGAATTACTCGTCTAGCTAAAATAATATTATAAACCTTGGTTTCGTAATGCGTATTAGTAAGCCATTTATTAATTGCCATACTCTAAAGATTTTATACTTTGCTTATGTGCGCAGCATATTGGAGTACTGCAGCCCAATCTGGTCACCCCAATATGAGGTATATACAAAAAGAATAGAAAGTCTACAAAAAAAGTTTGTCAAATTCCTAAACTTCAAATCCCGTAGACGTCATGATTCCTATGCCCTAGACTGCAAACACTACAATATACTCCCCCTTGTGGATAGGCGTAAGTTGCTGGACATGCTTTTTCTATTTGATATCCTACGGGGTTACCTGGATAGCATTGATCTGCTATCATGTATACATTTCTGTACCCCTAAAATGCGTACCAGACATACTAAATTATTCAGTATCCCTGACTGCCGTACTAAATACGGGAGAAACGCTGTAATGACCCGACTGCCTCGCATATACTCTGACTATTTCGAAAATGTCGATATATTTCATTTATCCAAACAATCATACTGTAAACAAGTCAAGCAGATTTTGTTTAGTAAGCAAATTGTACCGTAACTCAATTCGTTTTCAATAACTATAAATTAAATATAAGTATTTCAGTATATAATAGTAATCAGTATATAATCTTATTATTGGGTGTAAACTGAAACTGAATCTTACTGTTTAGAGTTCTCGACATAATATTTTGTTCTCCTCGTAACTGAATTGATATAATTATATATATAATATTATATACCTTAACCTTTTAATGTTTGATTACACTACTTTCTGGTTAATTTAGTTCTGTAAATGCCGTGAAACTCTATAATTGGTTTAAGTGATGATTGTCATCATCTCGCTATCGGTGTGCAGCGTGTGCAGATCTCACTTTTACATGCTAGTAACTTTCGCGCAACTGCATTGGGATGTACACTGATAGGGTGGTGTGTACTCTTAACTCATGTACCTTAATTAATAAGCTGTTGAGTTTCCCAATAAATAAAATAAATAAATAAATAAAACTGAAGAGTTTGTATACCGATCTTCTGCGTCTCGCATTTGTTTTATTTTCGTGACCCTCATCAAGTCATCGATTCACCATGTCTGAGGCCTTCCAATGCTGCGTCTTCTGGTATGCGGTCACTACTCCAGAATTTTTTGGCCCACCATCTGTTATGTGAATAATGTGCTCTGCCCACTACCACTTAAGTTTAACGATTTTTCAGGCTCTGTTAGTAACCTTGGTTCTGCTACGGATATCTTCTTTTCTGATTTGAACAAGCAAAGTAACTCTGAATGGTTTTAAACCTGCTGATGATGCCAATTGTGACAGAGCACGTTTCAGACCCATAAATAATCACTACCAACACGTACTGGTCATAGACTTTCATTATGAGATATTATGGTGTGTAAGACGAGAAAATATCAAGCAGCTTCTTGAACGCCACCCAGCAGAGTCTATTTCGACGGTTGACCTCTTTTTCGAAGTTAGACCTGAATATTTATTCTAGGTTAATTTAGTCATCTACAACTTACCTTTGTTGATCTAGGTCTAAAGGTTATTTAAATATATATTCAAGTTCTTTACTTCTAGAGGACTAGAAGATTGTCAAAATATTGAAAGTCACCCTAAAGTCTTTGTATTCGGTGCTGCTACCAAAGTAGTAGAAACTTCCACAACATCATCTCCAACACAATTCTGAATACTGTGTAACGTAAGCACTACTCGTTTGTTGTTTCTGCATTGTGTGTGTCTATATGTGTCAAATAAAATATTTTTCTTTCTTTCTTTCTAAGCCATTTTTTTTTGTGTCGATTCCTATACTCCTTTACCAACTTTGGATAGGGTTGATTCTGTACTAGACACGCTACAATCGCTGCGATAAGTCCTATATTTGTGGAGTGGCTGGAAAGAAAACATGGCGTCCTCACTTTCTGCTTCACGCAGGCCCCCACTGGAAATGGCTCCTGTTTTGAATTCAGGCGAACAAAACGCCCGGGTGTAACCATTGTCCAGATCACCCGGATGATACGGTGGAGCATACGGTAGACGTTTGTCCCGTTCGAGTGGAATACCACCAATCATACGCGGAGGCGATCGGCGGTAGCGACCTCTCACGTCAGGCTCTGATTCAAGTCATAGTCTGAGTTACGCAGGAATAGGAAGCGGTCTCTTTTTTTACGAAGCAAGTTGTTAGTTAGTAAAAGTCTGATTCGGATTTCATGATTTTTCATCTCAAAAAAAGGTTATTTTTAGCTGCGTTGGCAATGAACCATGTTGCCCATGTTTATCTTGACTGCAAAATAATATTGGTGATTGCAATATTAGGTACGTTCTATCGAATATGCTACGAGAACGTGATATGGATAATATTTAGAAACGGAGAAGCATTTTATTTTTTTTATATCTTACTTTTTATTCTTTATTTATCATTTGTAAAATAAGGAATCAATTATGTTAATAGTTTACCACAACTTTTTATATTTTAGTAATTAAAAAAAAAATATGAGCATTACATTTACAACCACATTTATTTACAAAATTCTTCTTTCAATGATTTCCTAAGTATCTTTCCAGACGGATTCTTCGGTATTTCATTCAAGAAAGTAATTTGTTGAATCTTCTTGTATGGCGCTACTCGTTTACTGACAAACTCAACAATTTCTTTATCAGTTGCTTTGAATCCTGGTTTAAAGACTACGAAGCCTCTTGGTCTTTCTCCAGTGACTGGATCGGGAACCCCAATAACAGCAGCGTCTAATACGGCTGGATGTTCTTTAAGAACGTTTTCTAATTCCGCTGGTGGGACTTGATATCCTTTTACCTGAGGAAAAGTGTTCATTTTTAAGTTAATATAAATATCGATACTAAAGGATCATGTTGAGGTACAAGATCCAAAATTTTAGGAAAATATTAGATAGTATTATAGTATTATATAATAGTAATAATTGTTTATTGGCTGAATCGTACCAATTATGAAGCCTCTGACTACCCAACTAAACGTGTAAGTGTGCGCTCTCCAAATTTTACTTATAACAAACTAACTTTATATACACCTTTTTAATATTTGAATAAAGGTTCTCATTAAACAGACTTCTTCGTCAGTTCCTATGGAGGAGGGCCGGTAAGAAACTTCATGGTTACTCCATGGTCCAAAAACGAAAAAACATCTGAACGATTTGAAACTATCTTAGCAGCTATTTCTGGTAGGTTATAAAAAAAGTTCGAAGTGCCCTACAATCACTGACGTCTATTTGAGGTAGAGATCAGTGCCTAAAATTCTCAGCTCAGGTCGCTTCGCTTACACTTGGACTAAAGATATTTAGTTGGCATTGTAAAAAAAGAGATGAATAAGTTTATTAGAAGCGATCTCTCTCTTAATAACGAAGAGACAAAATTATTATAGAAACCCAATTATTATAGACAAAATTATTAGAGTAACTGAAAGTTTTTTTTCAGTTACTCTAATCAAGTTTCAACCATGCTGACGCCGTATGATATTTATCAATATAGCGTGATTCTACCAGCATCCTATTTTAATAATCGCATCAATATTGTGTGTGCCAGTAACGTTATTTTTAGAATAACTCGTATTATTTCTTAATCTATTTTTGGATATTTTATAAAAGACTCCGTTTATTAATCATAGGTCCCAAAATACGTAACATTAGCTCATCAAAACAATATTTGATCGTTAATAATAATACTGTTATTGCTCTTTACGAACACCCGGCTACTGGCTATATCATAATAATTTAATCAATTTTCTATTAAGTGATCATGATTTTAATATTCATGATCATATTATGAAACAACCAGGGCCACTAACCACTTCACCAACAGGCCAGTTGAATCTGATTGAATTTGTTGTTCGCCATTAAATTAGTGCTAGGAAAGATATCAAGGTCAACAGCGAGTCCTTTGGTGGTAAAAAGCCACTTTGTGAGACAGTATTATATTAATCTAACTTTGATTGAGTCGGACATGAATTTGTCTTCACAATACCATTGAAATATAAAAACGCCTCAACAAATATAAAATTTATAGGTAGATGGGCGAATAATATCAGCTATTACAATTTTGAAAGGCGCTAAGTAAATACTTAAGCGATCCAAGACATAATTTAATCAATTTCCTAATAAGTGATCATGATTTTAATATTCATGATCATATTAATTATGATATAGCCAGTTGCCAGGTGTTCGTAAAGAGCAATAACAATATTATTATTAACGATCAAATATTGTTTTGATGAGCTAATGTTACGTATTTTGGGACCTATGATTAATACACGGAGTCTATTATAAAATATCCACGAATAGATTAAGCAATAATACGAGTTATTCTAAAAATAATGTTACTGGCAGTCGGTTACACAATATTGATGCGATTATTAAAACAAGGTTCTGGTAGAATCACGCTATATTGATGAATTTCATACGGCGTCTGCATGGTTGAAACTGGATTAGAGTAACTAAAAAAAACTTTCAGTTACTCTAATAATTCAGTCTATAATAATTAGGTTTCTACAATAATTCTGTCTCTTCGTCATTAAACACAGACTTCTGTAATTAAACCTATTTTGCACTTTTTTGTGGTTTTTTTTTACATTGAAGTCGGTTGTATTTTTTTTTTCATGTTTTTTCTTTCACACTTTTTAGTTGTAGTACCCGTCAGTCAAATTTAAATAGATACCTTCCGCCATTCGGTTTCATCATCGAATCATCATGACGATTCTAATAATAACAAACACGGCTAGATTAAATTATTTTTTTACAAATTTCTGGTTCTTAACCTACCTTCCGGCTTCATCATCAGATCAGTTCTATATATATGTACCTTTTCCTTTTTCCTTCAGTCAGTTACCGACTACATGTATAAACAACTCAATTTTACTTGTTACGACAGTTCTGCTATAATTTTTTTAAGAGTTCCGTTCTATATCTTCGAAGTTCATCATCAGATCAAAACACAAAATTTCTATGGAACCAACTGGTTCTTTCAATCAAAATAAAATTTTTCAATATTGCTCCACAGTTGACTTTCAATAAACTCAAAAAAGGCTGAACAGATTTACAAAAAAAAAACCGATTCATGAGAAGATGTAAAAACATACACAAAATTTAGAGAAAAATCGAATCGAAATTTAAAGATTTGTAAGACCCATGCACAGCTGGGGCGTGTCGCTAGTTTAAAATAATTTGAAATTATGTCTACCTTGATTAGTTCCTTGAGCCTGTCAGATATGGTAATGAGTCCAGTTTCGTCGATCTTGGCCAGATCACCAGTTTTGAGCCACTCTTCGTCGACAAACACTTCGCTGTTTGCCTGAGGATTCTTCAAATATCCCTTCATTACATTTGGGCCTTTCACTAGAAGTTCTCCGACCTGGAACAGATAATATTGTTTGGTTACTGTATGGAAAATGTTTATTAATTGTATTTTGGACGTTTCAAATACAACGCGACGTCACTCTTGTATTCTTCATAGGATTAGGCAGAGGTGCTACCACTGTATATACACATTGCGTCAATTTCTTCCCATGTCTATAATTATGAGCAAGCTTTTTGCTCTCACCTAGGCACAAATCTTGACACCGAGCTACTACTGAGAATTTTTAGTTATGAAACCCAATAATATTTCGCCTTTGTTTTTAAAAGTCTCCTACATCCTCTCGCGTCTGACACTGATTCAGGAAATGGAAAGTAGTCGAGCATACAGTGTCTGATGAGGTGGATACCGTAAGTGAGAACCGCTGTCGCAGGAGACAGAGTGATTCCCCACTACCGCAGATGCAGCTTTGTTAACGGCGAGCAATGCGTAGCTCACAATCCAGTAAGGACCAAGCCTGAGTCGACGGCGCTTTGTGTTTCCGAGCGCGCCTCAAGAGACGTCAGTGAAATGGACGGGGCCCACTAGGGCTGATCTCTACCAGGGCCGGAGGATCGTTCGAAAGGGTTATCGTAGCCCTAGAACGCAAAGGGCCACTGAAGGAAAACTAGTGGGTTTCAGTCAGTAAGTCTAACATTATCTCTCGTCCCACCCAAAGCAAACAGAATCATAATGATGATATCCCACGGAAAAAAAATGACCCCTTCTGAGACATGACTTATACTTTGACTGTTCAAAAATAAAACTTAACACTCACTTCTCAGGAGGAGACCGACCGCATGAGGCAACGGCGCTCATGCTCTACACGCCGCCGGGATTCCGATCCCGATTTCCGGCCACCGTTGGCGCGGGCTAGCGGATGGCGAGCAATGGGTAGCTCGCTGTCTAACTGTCCGGTAACCGGTTCGGACCGAGCCCAAGTCTTCGATGGCGCGTACTGTTCCCACGTTCCTCAAGGATTTGTCAGCAAACTGTAGGAACTCAGCAGGGTCGAAGCCTGCTAGGACCATGGGTAAATGTGAAAGTGAACACACGGACCCTGGTACGAAGGCAACGAAGGAATGGGGTGGGTTTTATAGTCAGTAATAGTCTGACACTATCTCCCGCTCCGCCCAAGGGTGGGAGATGTCATTAGATGATTTAAACCACCGAAAAAAGAAACACTCACCTCTCCAGGTCCTAAATTCTTTTTGTCAGCATCCACAATCCTCATGATTATATTTGGCAAAGAATAACCAACGTGTTCGTGGGCCTTCTGACCTATAGGAGTTACGCTGACCAGAGGGGATGTCTCAGTCAAACCATAACCTTGGCAGAACTGAATATCACGCTGGAATTGGAAAACAAAATATTTTTTTCAGTTGTTCAACAACAGCACTATTATAATACTATGAGATTCAATTAAGAACATGTTAAGAATAGGATCGACTACTTATTGTAACATCATATCTGTCAAATCAAATCAGTTGAGTAAAGTGAGCAAAACCATATATATATATATATTACGAATCACTATCGAAAAGGTTTAATCAGAATCTACGAGTAATTCTTCAATTCCGCTCAACTCTGCATCACTGTGTGAAGTGCTTCAGTAGTGGCGAGTGGAATAAGGCAAATTGTTGCCAAAAGAAAATAAGGAAGAAAATAGTTTTTTTTTAACTAGTGACTTATGAATATATTTAGCTTATTTAGATTAAACCACGTTTCTTCTTCACTTGATTTAACTACTCGGTTATACAAAGAAAAAAACCGTTATCAATACGCAAATAAATTTGACGGACAGGAACAGACGGACATTGGACAGATGGAAGTCATTGACGGTTCTATTCTAATTTGAATTTCATTGTATTTTTACCCGACTGCGCCAGAAGGAGGGTTATGTTTTTCGAGAGTATGTATGTATGTATGTAAGTATGTATGTATGTATGTATGTATAATTGTTTGGCACGCTCTGCAGCCTGAACGGCTCGATGGATTTTAGCTTGAGAGGTGTCGTTAGATTCGTATTTACTGTGAGAGTGACACTGGGTATATCAAAAACAAAAAAAAACAAAATGGCGGATTTTTAGCGCCTAATTCAAATGTTTAGCACGCTCTGCGACCTGAACGGCTCGATGGATTTTAGTTTGAGAGGTGTCTTTAGATTTGTAATTACTTTGAAAGTGATATCGTAATAAAATAAAACTAAAAAATAAAAAACGGTAATTTAAAAAACTAAAAAACCCGACTGCTTTTCTGAGCATTCATGAAAAAGCCCTAAAACAAGAAAATCTGGCAGTCGGGACCCATTCTAGAAAGTCAGCCGTCTAGTCAATAGATTGGAGTAATCTGCAATGTAATATAGGTATGTGCTCTCAATTCTAGAATGGGTCCCGACTGCCAGATTTTCTTGTTTTAGGGCTTTTTCATGAATGCTCAGAAAAGCAGTCGGGTTTTTTAGTTTTTTAAATTACCGTTTTTTTATTTAATATTAACGTCAATTACGATGTAGATAAAGTTTCTGTTTCCTTGCTGACTATACTCTTATCTACATAAATATAGAAATACTCACACCCGTATTTATTAAGAAGTAATTACTTGTTACTAAGTAAAATCTTATTAAGTCATTACTTGACGTTTGAAATCTTCATTCAAAATAATTTTTTTTTTCTTAACTATAGAATAGAAATTATTACTTAAGTAGTTTTTACTCAAGAATTTAGTTTTACTTGTTTATAAATACGGCTGTTAAACAATCGCAGAGGTCTCTTTTACAAATACAGTGCACTAGCTTCTGACTTTTTATAAGTGCCCAGGCCTATGTGAAATAAAAATATTTTGATTCGATTTGATTTGAGTCAGTTCGTATGAAAATCGATCCCATATCTTACTGAATTGTAATTTGTTACTCAACCGCTCTGATCTTGTCTCATTCAATGATGGTTTCCAGAAACATTCACACCATCAGTTCGCGCCACTTAGTCTAGAGGCCTTCTACTTTTGAAAACGTTTATAGTCCTCGGCACACAAGTTGAACCATCTTTTAGTTATCAACCAGATTATCAGGTCTCAATCGAGGTTGACTGCGTGTAGCCATGCCTGGTTTGAGTTTATTTAACAGCTGTGCGAAGTCCGGGCGGCTCGCTACTGACATGTAGTGTGACCAGATGGTTTGATGGCATTAAAATAAATACCTCTGCCTTTTCAAAAAGCCTTTGGATGTCTGCGGAAGGTAAGGGTGCACCTCCTGAAGTCACGCATGTGACGTGTTCTAAGTGCTTCGCAGTCACTTGAGGATACGATCCGAGGAACAACACTGAAAAGTTACCAAATATCCATGTTAGAACAGAATTAAGATATTTGACAAGGTTCTAGGAATTGATAAAAATATTTGTTTAGGTAAATCGTTGACTCCATAAAGAAAAACTCTTAGCGTTAAATAAGAAATATTAAATCCAGTCCTTTCATGGTTGCCTGGAAGAGATCGCGGAATGCGATAAGGCCGCCAATTGTTTGTATTTTAGACATAAGTTTTCTTTGTTATATTTCTTATAAGCGCCAACAAGAAAGTGTACAAGTAATAAATAAATATTCTTCTATATTGATCTAGAGTTTGAAAACTGCCTCTGTTGAGCGCATGGTCTAAGGTGTTATCTGAAGGATATTGAATTTTTTTGGATTTGTATGTACTGTCTCAGATACAGATCCGAGACCCAGAGTCTGTCACTCGCAGTCACCGGCACACCCTTCATTGGCTTGAAATAATTGCAGTCCTCTGGCGTCCATAGCCCCCGCTAATTAATGCGTGGAAGCGGTGTCGATGATAATGACATAAGCGCCCTTGTTCCTAACTGTAAACTAAACGATAATCAGAACTGCTTCAAGCTCGATCCTGCATCGGTTTAAAACATAATTGAGGAACACCCCTAAAGGGAATTCAGGCATGACTTTAAGCTTAGAATATGAACAAATTACCAGTAGGAGGCGCCAAATACAGCAGCTGCATTCGATGCACCAGCAGTGTGTTCACGAAAATGTCTGGTTGGAACTTTGGTAAAGTCACCAACCTCAATCCAGCAGAAAACTTATGCAGCATACAGATGCTAAGCCCATAGGAGTGAAACATTGGCAGAACCACCAGTACACTGTCTTGATGTGATTCTGGAAAGTTTAAATAATGTGTCATACAGTTTTAGATATTCACTCACATCTATGTAAGACGCATATTGCAGAAAATTTGAAGAAGCAAGAAAATTGACAGTTAGCCACATTTACTATCATGATACTCTTGCTATTTGTCATTATTCTTTGTCTTTCAGCCAAAAGATGTACACTTCTGCATTTCTGTACAGAAGCATTCCCCAACAGACTTATACTAATTTATTGAGAGTAGACAAAGAATATCGTCTTATTATATAACATTATTTTTAGTATTTATTTATTTCAATCAGAACGCCTAAGCCTCTTACTCAATCTTCTCGCAAATCACCGGACATTCAGTCAGTATCTCCTTCCATTCATCAGCGAACAGATCTAGTCCAGGACTGGATTCAAGGAGAGCGTTGAGTGCAATTAACATTCGCGGAATGTTAATTGCACTAATAACTAAATTAAAATTCATTTTGTTAATCACTCACTTATAGCGTCAGAATCTTTCTGAGAGAGAGAGCTACTCAATCTGCTGGAGTTTGAACCTCAGAGTATAATTTTAAATCGTCAGCATATCGTAAACATTTGGAGTGCTTTAGAACTTATAGAATGTCGTTTAAGATTATAAGAAAGGATAGAGGTCCTAATATTGATCCCTGGCTGACTCCTGAACTTGTGTTATACGGCTGAAAATTGTCAGCGATCAATATAAGGAGATTGGGAGCAAAATTTATGGCACTTAATTTTAGTATATGCGAAGTATATGCGAACCTGAATATAGTTTTTTCAGAATCAGCAATTGAATCGATTTCAATAATTTTTACACTATGTTATTTTTTTTTTAATATTTAAGAAAGGTCACAAGTTGGACATCACTTTCACTAAGTACAACACAGATCAGGGCAGGTCATAGCGGGCATTAAGCACCAGAGTACAGCTGGGTGCGGGAGCAAAACAACCCCGCCCGGTAGTAGCCCGAATGGCCCGGTGACCATGTGTTTGTAAGGTCAACCAGGTAACATAGGTAACAAACTTATAATTTTGTGATTTTTCGTGATAGAATTATGAAATTTTGCACATAGATTCTTTGCATAAAAATAATAAACCCGTGTTTCGGGTTTCGAATATACTAAAAATAAGGTTGTATGTGGTCACTTCAATAGTGACCCCACATTTAGCCTAACCTGCTTTCATACTTTCTAGATACATCATATAAATCTTTTGTCTGTACTATATCGCTATTTATGTTCATTCTCAAAATCTTTACTGTTACCTATTCACTCTTGACTTAAAGATCTCCAGATTGTAGCCATAAGGAAACAGAATCCTGCAGGGAACCCTTTTTTATCTTTATTGTTAAGCTTATGCCATTGTAGCCGAACACTAGGTAAGCCAGTCATCATTTTTTAAATTGTCGTGTACAATAATATTATAATATCTTACCAGTAGTATATTCATATTGTCTTAAATCAGTATTCTGCTGTTCACAATTTGATACAATATTCCCATTTGTCAATTGTACTCCTTTTGGAAGTCCTGTAGTACCACTTGAATATGGCAAAAACGCTACATCGTTATAATTTCTTTTAATTTCGTTTAACACACTTAGGTCTGCGTGGTTATCTTCTACTAATTCTTTGTAAGAAATGGTTCCTTCTGGTAAACCTTGGGTCATGTTCAGTGATATGATTGGAAATTCTTTCTTTGCTAGTTTTAATGCTTCTTTTACTGTCGGTACTAGGTCTTCATTTGTAATGATTAACGATGTATCTGATAACAAGATTTGTCTTTCTATTTCATCTGAAAAATAAATTAAAGGGATGATTTTTTTTATGAAATTCCTTTGGGGAGTATAATTTTCATGTGGATCATTCTTTTAATGAAGTTAGTACGTTGCAATTTGGCTTTATTTATTTATAAATATCAAAGATATGTTTTACCACCTTAAATATTTTATGCTTAAATTTATTACTTTTTACTGTAGCGAAATAAATGGACTTTAATCGTATATATCATAGAGCAGTGGAGGCTGAGTGGTAACGGCCCCGACTTACGATTTGTAGGTCGCGGGTTCAAACCCAGCCAAGCGCATTACTTTGTGTAATTTATTTCATCACCACTGCTCTCAAAATGGTGAAGGAAAACATCGTGAGGAAACCGGTATGTCCTAGAATCAAAAAATTCGAAGACATCCACCAAGCCGCACTGGGCCCGCGTGGTGGTTTACGGCCCATTCCCTCTCCTAGAAAGGAGGCCTGTGTCCCAGCAGTGGGAACATTATAAAGCTGATGATGATGATGATGATGATGAATCGTATTAGCTTATAAAATAGAAAAAAAATATATATCCAGATTATAGTAATGTAGTTACATTGCTTATAATAAAAATTTAGGTAGCTTAAAATGAAGGCTATTTTACACCAACATAAAAAAAATCTTCGCTAAAGAAGAAAAAGATCTTACAAAAACTCACAAGAAGTATAAATAGGGTTCATAGTGGTTACCACGCCACCAGCAGCGAGAATCCCAAAGGTGATGATGGGGTACTCAGGAACATTTGGCAATAGAACAGCTATAGTGTCTCCATCTTTAATTTTAAACTTTCTTCTCAAGTTCGCCGCCAATATTCTTGATTTCTTGTAAACTTGCTCGTAGGTGTAATTTCTGTTTGTTTGTCCACAAACCTGGAAAAAGTAGTTAATTTATATAAGTATTAAAGAAAGCGTTTTTATGACTATACAAGCAGAGTATTTAAATTCCTTTGTCAAAAATTTCTTGATAAATGTAGTAATTTTTTTATCAATAAATTGTCAAAAAAACTTCTTCAGCAAAGTAAAGCACTATAGTTAGACTTTATTGCCTGAAACCCACCTACGTTTCTTTAGTTACCTTTGCATTCTAGGCCCGTGGTCATTCTTTCGAAGAATCCCACAGGATAATTTTTGTACTGTGGTGGCCGTTAATTTGAATGTATGTCATTCTTATTAACGTTTGTATTAGGTATGTATTTTTCGTCAGGTACTATGGAACCTCTTTCATTAGTACCTCTTTAGAGGACTTAGAACTGGCATAATATCAATAAGACAAACAATCATTCCAATTTTAAAATTAAAAAGATTGTTAGACAAATAGAACGGTGGTCATACCGGTTACCAGGGCCGTTACGCTAGAGTGTTTTTGATATTAAATTAATAATGTAGAAATGAAATGAATAAATAACAGGCGAACAAGCCTTTATTATCTCCAATATCTGTAGTACTTACACCTTTTCTATTTTATTTATACCTTTTCTATATATCACTATTTCTATCTGTAGTACTTACACAAATATTACGATTTGTATTGATCTCTTTAAAGGTAATTAATTAATTATTACGTATACCCAAGTACTTTATTTGAGTAAACTATGGATTAACTATCTACTATCAAATAAGATTGAATTCAAAGTTCTTTGCTTAGTTCTTGAGAACAGTGTTTTATTGTGAGTGATCAATTAAAAACATTCAGTGCCCGCCCTTTGGCTTTTGCATACTAAACTTTATGATAATACATTCCAAACAACACACAATGATGCCTCCAGAGAAGTTTTAAAGGGCCGCTATCACTCATATTCTTCAAAACATCAGCAAGTAGATAGGTACAATATACATATAACCTTGTTTGGAATTGACTGACCTTTGATCGAAACAAAATAGGCACCTAATCAGATTAGGAAATTTATCTGTATTATAAAACCGTACATACAACCGTACAAGTAAATAAATTGCTTTTATTATATTAATCATAAAAATAATTTCTTTATATGTATTGAATGCAGGTGTTACAATATTGTAATTGCAATGCTCGGAGTTTCCTTGCGTGATCGAATCAGAAATGAAGATATCCGCAAGAGAACCAGGGTTGCCGACATAGCACGTAGAATCGCCAAACTTAAGTGGCAATGGGCTGGGCACATTGCACGCAGAACAGATGGCCGTTGGGGCTGAAAGGTTCTGGAGTGGCGGCCGCGTACCGGAGGACGCAGCGTTGGAAGGCCTCCCACAAGGTGGACCGATGACCTGGTCAGGGTCGCTGGAGTCCGATGGATGCGAGACGCACAGGACCGGCCATTGTGGCGACGCTTGGGGGAGGCCTATGTCCAACAGTGGACTTCTTTTGGCTAAAATGATGATGATGATGACCCACTGAAGTAATAGGTAGTGGCAGATTCTCCATCGAGAATTTTTGTATTGAAACCAGGGGCCCTAGTCTGCTATTCTTGTAAATACAACATTCCAACACAATCCCATTGTCATTTTGGTAAAAGTTCTTAATCTTCTAAATCATAATGGTCGATCATTGGTCGGTTATTATTCTCGTAAACGAATGGTGGTTTTTTTTTTTTTTTTTTTTTGGTGGTGGGTAAAATCATCCAATGACATCTCCCACCCTTGGGCGGAGCGGGAGATAGTGTCAGACTCTTACTGACTAAAAACCCACCCCGTTCCTTCGTGGCCTTAGATACCAGGGCCGGGCTTTCCTTTCGGAAGCAAACCCTTGGCCCCAGTAGGCTTCGACCCTGCCTGCCTGCAGCTAGCAGGCTGGGTCTCTACGGTTTGCTGACAACTCCTTGAGGCGCGCGGGAACAGTGCGCGCCGTTGACGACCTGGGCTTGGTCCGGATGTTTACTGGACGGTCGGACAGCGAGCTACCCATAGCTCGCCGTCCGCAAGCCCGCGTCTACGTTGGCTGGAAATCAGGATCGGAATCGGAATCCCCGCGGCGGCTGGGCCTTGTGGGCCGTTGCCTCTCGCGTGCGGCCTCCTCCTTTGCTAGCATTACTGCTTCGCAGAAGGAGGCGACCGCCTGCCATCCCTCCTCGCTTCGGACCATGGCCCGTACCAGGGCCTGGCGCGAGAGATCGCCGCTGCCGATCGCACTCACGAGAACACGGCGATGCTCTGCCCAAGCGGGGCACACTTCGACCGTGTGCTCCACCGTGTCCTCCGGGCAGTCCACGCAGTGGTGGCACCCGGGCGTCGGTTCTGCACGAATCCGGAACAGGAACCTCCCGAACTTACCGTGTCCGGTGAGAACCTGGGTCATGCGGAAGGTTAGGACGCCGTGAGGTCTTTCCAGCCACGCCTCAAAGAGGGGCCTTACCGCCATAATTAAGGCGTGCCCAAAACGAATGGTGGTGGAATGACTTTGTCGTATTCAGACAAATCTAATGGTAAGTCACTAATCAAAGGAACTGTCAAAATTTTAGCAGATTACCCCACAAGTCCGAAATTCATTTGTCAAGAACGAGATTACCATTTCTTTCAATGGTGTGTCAGTGATTGACTGTTTGAAAGTCATAGTGACGCTATTATATTAGTAGATTACTAATCTTGTCAAATTCAACCATGATGAAATCAATGATAGACGATTCTGACACTATTGTAATAGCAGACTTGAGGCCCTGATGCCCTACCACGACGGCTTAACGCTACCATGAAAAAGTACTTTGTGGCTACTATTTTAGGACCTAGACTGAACTGTTAAAGAGTTGAAGCTGGAGGTGTATAGCTCTATCGCTCTTTTTTGCTGCTCGCACGACTGCCATTTTAACATGTAAGGCGGAGGTCCCTGTTAAGTACTCGTAATCTATTTCTTAATTCTTGATTCTTCACCAAAACAACATAAAACAAAGTGGATTACAAAATTTATGTACAAAGGCGAGCTTAACTCAAAGTTGAGTTTTCTTCCAGCAAACCATTGAGTGGTAGAGAGAGATCAGATTAGAGGGTGAGATCCAGTGTACAATTTTAAAATAACAAAAAAAAAAACACAAAAAATAGGAAATGAATAGGAATAGGGATCTATAGCACTATTTATCTTTTTTTTCATGTATTAATATTACTTACTACTATTACTTCGCGTGACCCAAGTGCTGGCTTTTACCTTGGGCAGAGGATAAGCATTGCCATACAGGGTGGCAATGCTGCCAGCCTTTTGAGTACTTTACCAGTCGACAGCGATGCGGAAGAGTTTTATGACGCCTTACTTTAGATTACTTTTAGTAAGTCTTTTAAGTTTTATTTTTTTAATTTATATATATTTATAAGGTTAGTTAAGTGTATTTAAAATCTGTAAAATTTGATTTGTAACTAACAAAAATAAGTTATACAAAATGCTGGTCTAATATTATAAAGAGAAAAGATTTTTACTTTTTTTTTGTAATCAATAAACTCAAGAACTACGGAACAGATTTTCGAAATTCTTTCAACAGTAGAATGCTACTTTATTACTGAGTAACATATGCTGTATATTTTCTATTTTTCTGTGGGCCAAACCGCTGGCATTTGCCAGCGGTTTGGCTAGTATCTAATAAACAGCGAATTAAAAAGAAAGAAAGAAAGCTATTCGTGCCTCACATAATCGTGTAAATTAAAAATACATAATGAAGAAAGAAAAAATGTTAAAATCAGTGCGTGGCCAAAAAGGCACCTAAGGGCTTGTTTACGGAGACGCGGCGCGTTGGGCTGCCATCGTACATTGCCATATGTTTGTGTTTTGACGTGCGATGACACGGCCCGCTACTACTGTGTACGACGAACGCCCAAAACACCGCGAAAAGCGCCTCGTCACCGTAAATAAGCACTAACTCAGCATATGTGTTATTTATTTAAAACGATAAATAATGCAAAGCGCTGGTATTCTGTTAGAATTAGACAATGTTTGATAAAATAAACTAGCAAAAAATATTTCGACATTTTAATTATTATCTATGTAATAGGTATTACTATCTCATTTGCTGGCCTTGGAATTATTATATACATGTTATGATTATGTACCTATTCGTTTCGTTCTATTAATTATTATTCTACTAGCGTCCCGCCACAGCTTCATACGGGTGGACAGCTTCATACGCGGCATAAAAGATGAACCAAAATGGCGATCGAAGTAGGGGGATGCACGTAACGGCAACGGCAACGGGTTCAACTCATATGGCACGTACTACACAAATCTCTTTATAATTCTATATTATGTATGTATTATCGTCCTCATGAATCACTCTATCTATTTATAACTGCATGAAAATCTTTTCCGTAGTTTTTGAGTTTATTGTGAACAGACATACAGACAAACGCGGTGGGGAGTAAGTTTTAAAATATGTAAGGAAGATTTCCCTCTCTACATAAAAACTCTACGTATATACTCACCACAGCAGTTTTGCTGGCCCATTTATCCAAATTCCTGAACATATACTGGTCCAGAGTCAATTTGGGAATCTCTATATCCTTGTAAGGAGACAAAACTACTCTATCACCACTCCATACACTTTTTTCTCTAATACACACCACACTTGAATGCCTAAAACGCGATTTAAAACGAAAGATTTTTGAAGACATTATGACTTTTAAAATTAAATAAATTCAATCAAATCCGCCAATAGGAGGTGTGAACGAACTCGAGGTCGAGCTGTTTCTAGTACGTAACAGTGATATAATGAATTAATTTATTTGTTTACAACCGACAGATAAATACCAGAAGTTTTATTTTTATAATTACTTTTATACAACGTTATTTATTTATTTAAGTTCACGTTCAAAAACACTCAAAAACGAAAATAATAAGTATAGACTGAAGAGCATTAAGCTGCAAGTTTTATTAGGATAGTTATGTTCATTGTTGATACTGTAATAGAGCTATAAAACACGGAAAATAAGTTGAACCATTTTCTGTGGTTGCTCGCGGCCCCCCACTTCGATTGAGGCCCGAATATCGGTTATTGTACATTCAAGGTCGACCGCCATGATGGTTCAACTTGTAAGACGAGGATTATTACCAATTTTCGGGTCCAATCGGAGTGGCAGCCCCCCACTTCGTACATACACGCGTAGCCGTACCGGATGCTTCAGCTTATTTGCGGTGTACTATACTCACGTGTTTATTTACCTTTCATATAATTATTAATCTATTGATATAACGGTGGATGATGTCCCTCGGCTGAACGACCTGTGGCCTGAGTGCCAGCAGGCCTACCCCCCCTAGCCAAGTTACAATCGTTTCGTTTATCGTGAACACTTGGAGTTGGCCACACCCCCAATTCCTTTGTACTGACGTCATCTCAACAAAGAAATTGAGGGCATGGCCAACTCAGCGTTCACGCTAAACGAAACGATTGTAACTTGGCTAGGGGGATTGGCCAAGTTACAACCCTTTCGTGTCAAGTCTCTTTCTACAATCAAAACGCCTCAGCTTAAGTATCAAACTCGTATATACCATAAAACTACAGAATTTAGCGATGATCATTGTAGAAACGATTACATTTTTCATTCTGTCAATTTAAAAGATGTGAACTTGGCTACGAATTTTGTTGTGATAATGCCATTCCCATACATTTGATTAGTTTTCTACTAGCGTTAACGATTATAGATTATAAACTTGGTTAAGCCTGCAGTTGTTTTTACGTTAACGCGATTGAAACGTTTACCGCGTTTGGCTCTCTGATTGGTTAAGAGCATGAAGGAAACAACCAGGTTAAGAGCTTGAAGTAGGCCAATCGAAACGCTGAACGTCATAAAAAAAAATCCAGTTGCAATTTGCACTTACGACAGTAATAATACGTCTAGTTTTACATAATATTCCTTTCCAAGTATAAACTATTCTTACTTTTTTTTTATATCAACATGTCATGTCGAGTATACTCGAACACTTCTGGCGTTGCTATTTTTAACTCTGATGAACTTGACCATGGTTATTGGTCGCATTTTATGCTTTGTTTCTCTATCTAATATGTTTGTGTCTACATAGATAGGTATTATGTATACTTCTAGCGATAATAAACATTATTAAAATAATCTTTATGTACGTGTGTTTGTCGCTGAACGCCTCCTAAATGGCTTAACCGATTTGGATGTAATTATGTGTGTGTAAATTTGATTGGATGGTTTGAAAATACAATTGAACTGGTAGTTGGTACTGCAATCAGGCTCATATTTTTTTTCCGACATGTTTTTTTTATGGCAGGTAAAAAAAAGTCTACCGAGACCGCTAGTATTAAATAAAATATACAATGTACATGTTATAGTATAGAATCATTTTTTAACGTATTTGTTTTTCGCCAACAAAAGAAAAACTATTTTATTTTGGCATGTTCTTCCTACTACAAAAGCAAGCGAAGTAACATGATAGTTTAGTCGATACTATTTATATCATCTACTCGAACATAAAAAATGTACCGTTTTCTATTTTAACCTATATATACCAGGAGAAACTGACTGACTGACGTATCAACAGCTGGGTCTTGGAACGAGAAAATTTGCACAAGGTTTCCTTTAAGGAATGTACCACGTGAGATAGACAAATGGATGTGCCACTAACGTTTGTGCGACAAAACTATACTGCGACTCGCCATAGTTCGAATGCACGCTTATTCGACACACTGAAGCGCGACATTACTAAAATACACCACTATTTTTTAATTAGTGCAAATACTTTAAGGGCTTATTAGAAAAGGTCTTTTTATTATTTAAGTAAAGTCTCAATGAATAATATTCATAATAAGCAAAGTTATGAGCGTTTGTTTATATCCCAAAATCTCACTCAATTTATGGAAACATTGTACAGGTTATTGTTTATGAATGAAAGAATGTCAATAAAAATGGAAAAACACTGGGCTTAGTATTTTCTAGTAGTAGTTGTTATGAATGATTGATTCAATTATGAATTTACGAAATGACAAATTTTCGTGGACAATTTTGGGATTTCGTTTTTTTTACTTTTGACTACATACATAGAATCAGTAACGGGTACTGATTGAGCCCATTTTTTTTGCACTAATTAAAAAATAGGGGTGTATATGAATACGAATGTTAAATCACCATGTTGCACTAGAGTAATGTCGAGTTCAGTGTGTCGAACAAGCGTGCAATCGAACTATGGTGAGTCGCAGTAAAGTTTTGTCGCACAAACGTTAATGGCATATCCATTTGTCGATCTCGCGTAGTATACTATGATATAGGCGAGCACTACGAACGGATTTTTCAAAATTAACTATTACTAACTAAAAGAGTGAGATTTGTTTGTATGCAAAATTTTATTGCTTGGGGCCATTAACTTGAAAATTAGAATAAATATTAAGCCAACTAAATAAAAAGGACTTCATTGTTCGTTTTTCAACAACCCCTATAATTATAATAGTAAATTTTGATACAAGTGCAGAAAGTTTGTCATTGCGACTGAGGTGAAATTCAATGGTATGGAGCCGAGAGCTGTAGTAACCAATTTGCACGTGTATCAAACGACGTTTTTCTGAGATGTCTGATTCTGATAACAGTATCCGGCTCGAAGAGCAAGTCTAATAATATTTCGTAATGTTAGTGTACTCGAGGTCAAGTCCGCCATTTAATGCTAAACATCAGTTAATTATCTACGAATTTATAATTATGTCTTTGTTCTGTCTAGCCCAACGTTTATTTAAAGATTTTATTATCGGAAAAAAAAATTAAACTTTAAATTCCAATAAAGTTATATTTATTTCAGTCTAATGTTTACATGATAATATAGTGGTAAAGAGACATTTACAGTATAATTCCTGCTTGTTTCAGTTCAATGTTTTTGTTAGTTAATTACACATTATTCGGATTTTTTCAAGATTTATACTATACCTGCAGTTCATCATCATCAGCGTTTTTAATGTTCCCACTGCCGGGACACAGGCCTCCTCTCTAAGAGAGGGAATGGGCCATAAAATATCACATGTCGTCGAATTTTTGGTTCTAGGACATGCCGGTGTTTTCCTTCACCGTTTTGAGGGCAGTGGTGATGAAATAAAATAATGCAGGCGCTGGGTTTGAACTCGCGAACTACCACTCCATACCTGCAGTTACCGCTCAATATTTTGATTCGAGCTACGTAACATAGGCGTTAACAGTCAAATTATCTACGTGCAATACTATACTACTATCATCGTCCCGCTCAATGGCATTCTAAGTTTTTATATGTTATTATAAAATATTTTATCTATGTGTTGCTATTATACTATCTCTATCTAAATACCAATTACACACATAAAATTCTTACAACAATTCTACAAGTTTAATCTTAATTAATTACTGTACCTGGGTTTTTACTTTTATTAAAAGATAAGGGCAGTTTCAGTTCTTATTATTATTATTCTAGCTTGTCATGTACGCATCTAACCACAGAGCGAGAAGTAATGACTAGATATGTTAGATATCCTTACTAATAATATTTATCTGCATTTCTGGAAGTTAATACACGCCGACATAGTTGATTACTGTTGACAACGCCTTTACTACTAGTGATTCATCATCATCTCATGATGATGAATTTTGGGCAGGAAGATTCCTACACTAATTCCGTGTTATTAGGAGCCAGCGCAACATGTTTTTTTTTCTGGCTTTACACTCGCTATGCTATCACTTAACTCCCTTTTCTTTGGTTATGTATTAACCGACTTCAAAAAAGGAGGAGGTTCACAATTGGGTTCTATTTTTTTTTTGTTTACCTAAAAACTCCGTAATTTATGGACGAATTTGCAATTTTTTGGTCTTTAAAAGGATAAATATCGACGGTCCCTACGTATATAAAGACATGTCTGGTTGCGCGAATTTGCTGTGGACTGTAGGTTTGAAAAGCGATCTAAGGTTTGTTAACAATATGCAGGTACTGCGTCTAGCGTTTATTAATGGGATAAATGTATTAGAAGGAACACTGACCTTTAACCTCGAAAGTTCCACATGGCGCCGGCCGGCGAATCCCGAACTTCGTACTTTCAAGCACTGCCAGTTTCTGTATTGCACTACACTGCACTATTGTTGAGTTTTTGAATGGTTGGATCACGAAATAGCCAATTTTCTTGTAATTTCGAGCGGGCGCGGTTAGCGGTGCGGTCACATTCACTCGATGCACAAAACGTCAAATCCTTTCTTGAGGTCGTGCGGGGAAATAAACGGAAGGGATAGGATTGCTAGGCCAAAAAAATAAATTACATAAAACAAAATCGCGGAACATAGCAAATTGGCGCAACCATTCCCCCCGGGTTTGAAGGGTTACCTTCAAAGAAAAGAAAAAAAACAAAAGCGAAACTAAACCCTATTACTAATCTAAACTATCAATACTAGGTAGCGAAACAACTTATAACTAACTATGCCACTACTACTGATTAGGCAGAGGGCAGAGGCGAATAACCGGACGCAGGTACGATCCAGTTGCGGTTTTAACTTTTACGACTCGCGTTATTCCGTTCGAACCCGGAAAAACTTCTTCCACTACACCAAGAGGCCAGTGCAGAGGAGGCGCACTCTCAGTCTTCAGTATCACCACAGTACCGACTGTGACTGGATCTGAAGGAGTGTTCCACTTTTGACGCGACTGCAGCGTATGCAGATAATCTGTCCTCCATCGCTTCCAAAAGGACTGAACTAAGCTATCTAGCAGAGCGTGACGCGGGTGGAGCTGCAGTTTGTCAGTCTCGACATCTAAAGCGGGCAAATATTTAAGAGGAGTCGTCGTCAAGAAGTGAGCCGGCGTCAACGCTAGTGGCTCCGATGGATCACTAGACAAAGTCCGACACAACGGACGCGTATTCATCAACGCCTCTACCTGAGCGAGTACAGTGCTCAACTCCTCGTACGAGAGAATCTGTTCGCCTATGACCCGAAACAGGTGCGACTTAAGGCTTTTAATATTCGCCTCCCAATTGCCACCAAAATGACTAGCTGCTGGCGTATTAAAACACCAATCAATGCGATTCTCAGCTAAGACATGGGCGAATTCACTTTGGTAGTACTTGGAGCGTAAGAATGTGTGTAATTCCGAAATATTGCGTCGCGCTCCAACATAGTTTGTGCCGTTGTCAGAGTATAAGCGCTTAACGGGACCACGGCGAGATAAAAATCGTTTAACCCCCTAATTTCTAAGCGGACGCCGGCGTCCTCGCGGGTTTTAAGTGGCTTTTTAAATTTATTGTGAGAACAGTATTAACAAAGACTTTTGAAATGTTTGTGTCTGTTTTGAGAGGAGATTGGGTGAATACGCAAGAAAAAGTTGCGTCACGAAAATATCAAGGCACTGCGAGGCTATCAGCGATGGCTGAGACTAGACTTGCAAAATGTTAATTGTGTAGACTAAGTGATGGGTTAAATGCAGACATAAAACCCTGCGCACTCAAATCACTGGTTAACTCTATGTGAACCGCACGAGTTGTCATACAAACGAATAGGCAAATGTATGCCTTTGTGGAACGTATACCACGACCACGGGCAATAGTGACTTTAAACGGTCCAGCATAGTCCGTCCCAGTATGTATGAAAGGTTTCACCGTCTGTACAACACGACAAGAACGATGGTCGGCCATTTCCGGCGCGTTGAAACGCGGGCGGAGCTTAAAGCAGGGCACACATCTGTGCACTCTAGCGCGTATCAAATTGCGAGCGGAAAGTATCCAGTACTTCTGTCGAAGAATGGACATTAATAAATCGGGACCAGCGTGACAATTCACCTTATGGTGATAGTCCACCAACAAATCCAAAACGTGATCCTTGCGTGGTAGAACTACTGGATGCATTTGTTCAAACTCTAACTTAGCATTTCGCAGACGGCCACCGACACGAATGAGTCCGTCTTGCAAAAATGGTTTCAAATGTTGAAGTGCGCGACTACAAGGTTTACGTGATTCTAAACTACGAAATTCTATTGAAAAATAAAATTTCTGCAACTCTCGAAGTACAACTGATTCAGCTCTATCTAAATCAGCTGCGATTATAGAACCACGCGATGGTAATAATCTCAAAAATCTTAGGACATAAACTACACAGCGTAATAGTCTCGACCAAGACGAGACTCGATTAGACAACAACAAAACAACTGACTCTTCACGCGGAACTGATACTATAAGCGTATGTTTCTTCTCCTCGGGTGGCTCTGAAACAGTAGCGGGGTTAAACGGAGCATTTGGCCACTCGTTAGGAGTGGTATGAAGCCAGGGAGGGCCACAAAACCAAAGCGGATGATTTAAAATTTGCGCAGGAAGCAAACCACGTGAGAGACAATCAGCTGGGTTTTCTGTTCCAGCGACATGGAATATATTTTCCGGTGACAATTCAGCTTGAATCTTAGCCACCCTATTTGCGACAAACGTGCCCCATCGATGGGGTGACGATTGAATTCGACGATTGAATTCGTAAACCTTCAAAGGTTCCTGCGGAGAAAATCTATACAAGAAGCGTTTTTCTGCGGAGGCACGGGAGCCACCGAGCGAAAAAATATCACCCTTGAAAGGGAGCGCGATAACATAACGACCATCTTTATCACGAGTAGTCGTGCGGGTATAAATCTCCTCAGTGACCTGATCCTCAGGGCTGAGAATAGGCGGGACATTGACCTCTTCAATCTCCCAGAACTTGCGGATGGTAGACTCAAGCAGCGGCTCGACGGTGCAACAGTGCGACACAGTCGAGTAACTCTCTAAACAAGCGGGTGCGGAACCAACTATAACAAACCCGAGAACTGTTTCCAGTGCGTGCGGAGCGGGGTACATCGGAAGACCTTGAATTTTACGTGATAACTGGAGATGCGGGAGAATCGAAGCACCGATCAATAGATCGATATCTCCAGGGAAAGCGTAATTTCCGTCGGCTAACTGCAAGTTCTTAAACTTTGTCAGCATGGACGTGTCAACCGGTACCGTGGGCAACCGTTCCGTAATCTTATCTGCGACTAGCGAATCCATTTCAAACGAAATATTACGATTAAAACGTGAACTAAATATTATTTTAATGGAACCGTGAATGGTTGCCTTTAAACCTCCAAAACCTTTCACTTCTGAGCGGGATGACCAATTATTAAAACTAAAACCAAGGCGTTGACAACAATCCCGAGTAATAAAATTACTCTGGGAAGCGCCATCTAGTAGCGCTCGAACGGTGTGCGGTTTGCCAAAGGCATCTACAATGACAACTTGCGCGGTCGCAAGTAAAACGGTAGTGATTTGAGCACCAGCGGCGGAAAGCGAACACAATGTTACGTCGTTTGCACCTGCAGCAGGCCGCGCGTCACAAGCGTCGCGCGTCTGCGCAGGCTGCTGCTGCGATGGCAGCTTACTACTCTCAAAATGTAAGAAGGTATGATGTCTAGCTGGACATTTACGACAGCTAACACCACTTTTACATGACGTAACCAGATGTTTGTCACTTAGACAATTAAAACACAAATTATTAGTGCGGACAAACTTGTAACGATCACTAGGCGATAATTTCTGAAATCCCGAACACTTGTACAGCTGTGTATGGCTACCCTTACACAGAGAACAGTCAGGTGTTGAGGCGGTATTAACTAGCGTATGTGCAGTCTTGACTGACTTCGATGACGCGTCTATACGGCGATCGGAACCTGTCCTATTCGTGACTTCATGACGTGCCGACGTGCGCTGCAATACCTTAATATGGTCGCGAATAAAAGATTCTAAATCTTCGAACTTAGGTATTTCTTTGCCGCGCTGAGTCGTTTCAAACAGACGAACAGTTTCAGGATCTAATTTATTTAAACCGATATACAAAAACAAAAAGTCACAGAGGTCATTGACCTTTAGGTTCTTTACTGCACGAACAGATGATGCGAAAATATTTAAAAACTTCTCTAAATTATGATCGTTACAAACGGAAAAACTTTTCAAATCGAATAATTGATCTAAATATGCGGTGGCTACTAATCGCTTATCTTCGTATTTTGTTTTTAAAGTGTCCAAAACTAAAGTGTAATTTTCAGCGCTAAACGTAATTCCAGCACAGACAGCCTTTGCCTTACCGGTCAATTTTTCTACGAGATAATGCAATCTCTCGTGATCTGTCAGCGATGTGTTCCTATGTATTATATTTTCGAAACTATCTATAAATAAATTCCAATTTCGAATGTCACCATCAAATTCAGGTATTTGAATTGGCGGCAATCGTGGGCGTTCGCGAGGAGGGTTGGATAAACCACTCGCGGGGGGGGGAGTCTCTAAACTCCTAGCAATACGTTTGATACGACAATACAAGTCATCAAAGGACGACAATGCCTGATAACTCACACAGTAATCAGGATTTAACTCCAACTCTAAAATGTTTATATTATTAATTGTAGATTCAAAATCCGCGCGCAAACTATCTAAAGTTTCCAACGAACACAAGAAAGCATCTCTAATCGCCAGATCCGAGGTTTGCAAAGATTTATCACAAATTGATTGAACACGTGAAAACTGTGAGTCCCTTTTAGCGTATAAAAGCTTTAACTGAACCTTTAAATCAGTACTAACCTTGGTTCCCTTAAGAGACATCTTGTTTTGATATATTCACACTATACACTCAAACAAACACTTAACGAATTATTAAGTAAGCGATAATTATCAGATAACAATATGGTAATATTGTAAACAACAAAGTGAACGGCGAACGAACGGAATAACATATGCGTATATAATCTATGGTTTATCCGTTTCCTACAAATATTCACTCAACAATGAACGGGTATTTTTGAAATGCGTCTACCTACATGCAATTTGTAGGACTTCCGAATGAATTTTGTCAAGAAAAAGAATGCGATCGATTTATATCTACGCTGATATTTACGTAGCTAACTATAATTATGCGTTGCGGTTGACGGCGTAGGTACCGTAATTAACAATGGCTCTTTAACTATACGAGCGAAATAACGTATAGTTGCCTAAATGCCTAGATGCGGGTTTTCTACTATTATATCTAGGTAAACAGGCGCGTTGCGTTTATTCCCTATGGAACAAATACTATATTGCGAAATTACAAGAAAATGATTCACGATCCTGCTCGTATGGACCAAAAGTAATGGTTGCGCGAATTTGCTGTGGACTGTAGGTTTGAAAAGCGATCTAAGGTTTGTTAACAATATGCAGGTACTGCGTCTAGCGTTTATTAATGGGATAAATGTATTAGAAGGAACACTGACCTTTAACCTCGAAAGTTCCACATGGCGCCGGCCGGCGAATCCCGAACTTCGTACTTTCAAGCACTGCCAGTTTCTGTATTGCACTACACTGCACTATTGTTGAGTTTTTGAATGGTTGGATCACGAAATAGCCAATTTTCTTGTAATTTCGAGCGGGCGCGGTTAGCGGTGCGGTCACATTCACTCGATGCACAAAACGTCAAATCCTTTCTTGAGGTCGTGCGGGGAAATAAACGGAAGGGATAGGATTGCTAGGCCAAAAAAATAAATTACATAAAACAAAATCGCGGAACATAGCAAATTGGCGCAACCAATGTCGAAAATGGCATTTTTTTTTTATTGGATCTTTGGCTTTAGATTATCTATGCGCACATACTGACATGCGATTTTTTTTTAAATTTTGTTTATTTACCTTGTTTTACAAATCGTATAAGAGAACAAGTATTATAAATACAACGAATAAGTGTCGTAGATGCGGACATCTGTACATATCTTTTTGTACGGTGTTTTAAAATGCGCGCCCCTCCGTGCGAACGCGGTCTTGTCAGACATGTCCGCTTATACTATGATTTAGTAATTGCGACAATTTTTTTTCAAAAATAACAATGATAAATTGTAGGCTTCTTTCAAATATGATTTCCTAAATAATTGTTAAAAAGAAAACAACTTCTTATTGTTATCAAAGTAAATGAAGTTATGTCCTACATGTTTGTTTTTACGCGTAACTCTTAATTAGATTATGGACTTGTTATTATTTACGGTTAGTTACTATCAAACATTAAATATTTTTTTTACTTAGAATAAACATTTTTTTAGAGAAGAGATTTGTGTTCCTCGGTGTAAATAATAATAATAATATTCCACAACTATCACACAACGCTGTCTAGTCTCAAGCTAAGCAGAGGTTGTGTTATGAGTACTAGACAACTGATATATTTCTATATATATACATACTTATATATTTCTAAATACATACATATTATAGATAAATTACACCACCCAATTAAATGATTATAGTTTGAATTTTTTTAGACTCACGTCATGTTGATACCGAAAATAGTAAATTTTAATGGATCTTGAGGAAGTTTAAATCAATATTATCGCAAATTAATTTGAATTATATAATTGACACCTATTTGTGAAAATCAAACACCACGACAAATACCTGAAAATGATAATGAAGATCTTTGATTACAACACCAATGCCAAGTCCATGCAGGACCTTTGGGGACACCGTAAGTGAATTTATATATTTAAGTGAGAGTAGCGCTATTCTTTAAGATCAAGCCCGTTAGGTTCCAGCGAAATTGCCACGTTGGATGGCAATGGTGATTCGTTGACCGAAGTAAAGCCCAGACCAGTTTTCTGATACCACGCACAACTCGATGAGCGCTCGGACCCCATGGCCCTAGTGTTTCAACCCCAAACGGCTTAAACATATAACTTCCTATATATATTATAATTACGCCTTTTGAGGTTTTCTGCACTTGCAGCAGCCGCCCCAGCGCAGCCCGCCGTACTCAGAAGATGAGATGGCGCAAGGGGGTTGACACATGTTACATCCTACACCAAAGGCCTACCCAACGCTTCTACTGCAAGATAGGCCATGGTGTCCGAGGCGGTCAACTGCTTCAGCGCATTGACACCGATATGGAGCTCCGCTAGGAGCAGGTAGTCGCATTCCGTACCAACCTGCAGAGCGGCTCATCCCACTGTTTCTGGGAAGATGGATTCTCGGGCAACGCCTTATCCAATCAAGCCATTTTCCAGGCGTTCATGGCATCGGCTAAGCACGGCAACTCACAGCTAACCAGTGATGGAGACAAAATTCTATTGGTCAACTGTTAAGTACTGTGGACCGAAGACAGGAACGCCAGTAGGCTTACACTAGGAATTTTGCGGATACCGCCCACCAAAATGAATGGGTGGCTTGTAGCCATGCTCGATCGTCCAGGGTCACATTCAATATGGAAGTTAGAGTATACCAAATGGTCTGACCAATTTTGTCCAAGAGATGTAGCTACTTTCATAAAGGGGAAGAGCGGAGAAAATACATGAAATTTGGTGTAAAACAACAATACCGTCTGAGGGTGAAAGCCGAATGTAGGTTAATTTTGGAAAGTCTTACCGAAATGTTGTTAAAACGTTCAATTTTGTCGTCAGCGAATAAAGAAAAACTGTCTTCCAAAATTGGAGAACCTAGGAAGTACTGTCACAGTACTGCTACTGTGATTTTTTATGTTTAATTCCTACTTCAGTGTGACTATACCTAGTTACCTATTAGGTATTTAGATGCTAAGAAGATTTTTTTTTAATAATAAATAATGTTGAATTTATAAACCTTGTTTAATTAATAAAACACAAGCCTGATCATTTTATTTAAAGACATGTCTTTGTTTACATTACAAGAACTATAGTCCTACCCCGAAAGACTATAACCACGTATAAAGTGATATGTCTTCATTAAAGTACTTTTTATATCCATGGGTTACGATTTCAGGATGTTTAACGTATTGCTTTAAAAACAGTAACATAATCCTACATTTTCATAAAACATTTTATTTAAAATCTATATCAGACACTGTTTTTTTGTTTCCTACGTATAAAAAGGCATCATAGACATGACTGACACACTTCTATTTTATTATCGGCGTAGAAACGGTCATCTATCAGTTTTTCCAAGAAAACGTAAAAAAATTAAATATGTGTAAATAGCATTATAAAGCTCGTAAAACTGTTAAAATATTGTAGAAAGAAAATATTTATTATTGGTCATAGAATTATTTCTAGGGCGTGTTGAACACAAATTTCGCTCTCCTGTAAACCTCGGTTTTTGACTTGTCCTTTTGTACGTAGGGACCGTCGATATGCTTCCAGATTTGTCCCATTTTTTTTTCAAAATCCAATTTTGATGATGGGGTCCATTAGGAATCGAGAGAACTCCTCAGATATACAACCATATGGTGATTTTAGGATTTTCATCGAGCACTTAAACCCTCTTCCCCTCCCTGCGTCGTATTCCTCAATGCTAAGGGTCTTTCATTACTTTTCCCTGAATGATGTTCCTCCATCTGTTCCTGTCTTTGGTGATGTGAAGGGCATTGTATATCGTAGAGTCAAGAGCGGTGCGGATCTGGTCGGACCAACGTATTGGGCTGCGCCCACGAGGCCTTTTCCCATCTTTTTTGTCGGCCATAACAACCCTTTCAAGGTTGCTACCCTGCTATTGCTGTTGTAAACCTTTGCGAAGGCACTCACACGATAGCCGTGAGGAGAACTTGAGCATTAAGTTAAAAGTAACATTTGATGAAGTGGAACTAATGAAGAAGGCCAAAAATGGCCAACTGAACTTCATACTTACATAGATATCACAATAAAGATAGTTAAGCGATTATGACAATACAAATAAATAAATGATCGTGAATAGTTATGTTGAAAATGGTATCATCGAAGTGACCTGATGAAGATGATTGAGCCGGAAGATAGGCACCAGAACTCCGTAATTAATCAATATATCCTAGCCGTGTTTGGGCTTATTAGAATTGTCATGAGATGCTCTTTTATCTTCAATCTGATCTGATGATGGAGCTGGAAGGTGGAAGGGAGACACGGGAATTTCATAATAAAATGATGTATCCTAACAATGTTTGTGTTAATTGAAACTGTCATGAGAAATAGGCACTCTGGTTATCGCAACTAAAAAGTGTGAAATAAAAAAATATTTACAAAAAAAAACCCGACTTCACTATAAAAAGAACACTAAAAGGATGAAAATAACTTTAATTTCAGGAGTAGATGTCAAATAAGAAACACCGACTTCCGAAATCAAAGTTATTTTGATCCATTTAGTGTTTTTTTTTAAGTAAATTCGGTTTTTTTTGTAAAAAGTTTAGTGAATAAACCTATTTACTGTTGACTTCTAGGTAAGCATGCTTCATCGTCGACCACATCGTCGCTTTCCATCAGGTGTGATAACGGTCAAGCGCGAGACTATCAACAATAAAAAAATATTCACACACACACACTTAAAATCAGAAAAAGCAAATATAGATAGAAGGGCACAAAGGTGCTGCTGCTTGCTGCTTTTATGTCACTTCTTACACAATCCATCCATCTTTTCTTTGTAATCCCTGATAACTGTACTCATATTTAATATTTATTATAAATTCTATAAGTTTAATTATAAACCCCATTTATGATTGCAAAAGTTAATATATTCAAGTATTGTTCAATACTGATCATTTAACCAAGACATTTAAAAAATCAGTTAAGTATCAAGAGTAGAAATAATAAACATACGACAAATGTGCTGCACGCTCAGTGCGAGCTTTTGGACTCGAAAATTTTATTTATTTATTTCTTTATTGCACACAAGGGCATCGCCAGCCGATGATCAAGGGAAGTATTGAGAATAATAAAAAAGTTTTTTTTAAATAATAATAAAAGTTTATTTTCTTCACAATATAACTCCTAATTGCTAACCTTATATCTACGGTAACATATAGGATGGGCATTATATTGTGGTAGACTGGTGCCTAAACTGGGCTCTGAAGCTGTAAACCAAGCCTCTAGGGCACCCCCTTGGCGACGCCCATGATTGCACACCTTAACTAATAATTAATTAATTAGTAATAATAACCTTATTTTTTTTAGTAGCTGCTGCGTAAGTGCCTGTTATCAGAACTAAAATTGATCAAGAATTGTGTTTTTGCTATTCTAGACATGTAGATCAACAATTTTCGGGTCTTAATCGAAGTTGGCTGCGCGTAACCATAAACACACACAACAAATGGTTTACATACTTATTTGCCGCGTACTATACCATAATGTTTGACGAGGTATTACAGAAGTAGTACAAGTATTACAATGCAATATATAACCGATTAAAACCCTTTTTCTTAATAAACCTAACAGTACTGATCTTTCAAAACTCTTCTCAGAATTTTACCAGCTGCACTTTTAGGTACACTGTCAATAAACGTAATATCATCTACATGTTTATATGTTGCTACTTTTGAATTAACAAATTCGATAATTTGTCTTTCAGTACATTTGTGACCATCTTTAAGTACTACGAAGGCTTTTGGTGCTTCTCCTTTGCTTGGATGAGGCACTCCAATAACAGCTGCGTCGTTGACTGAAGGATGCTCGCGTAAAAGGGATTCTAATTCCGCTGGAGGTACTTGAAAACCTTTAACCTGTAAAAAATATGCAGTTTGAGGTTACCAAGAAATGTTATGCAACCGAATTTTTCTTTTTGTTTTTATTTATTCATAGGCCCGCAAATATATACAAAAAAAAAATACAAATATATACTAAGCTGTCTTTTTATAATGAGTTAAAACGGAATAAATAAATACAATATCCGCTGTAATAATATCCGCTGGTACTTTGATGTAACAACATCTTAAATAATAAACACAAACCGCCTTATTCTAAAACGCGATTTAAAATAGTTCCGGGACTATTACTAGGTTTAATCCCGATTAAAAGCTATCTAAATGTAGTTTTCGGGATTATTACTACATTTAATACCAATTAAAAGCGATCTAAATGTATTTCCGGGACTAGATATTATTAGGTTTAATGCCAATTAAAACTAGTAAAGTTTAGAATAAGGCGGTAAGATTTTACCTATGAATTGTATTGTGTGACCTCCTATAGTATGCTTAATAGGCCCTATAAAGCTCAATATGAAGGCCGAACAAAATTTTTATACAATATCGGCGACCACGCAACACAAACTTTTACTACCCAGCCAGCAATATTTTTGCAGAAATTAATCATTAAAATGTTTTTCTTCATTAATGCTGGCTTTGATGGAGCGTCATAGTCATTATAGTGACCAAGCTCCCTAATTTAGATTTAAAAAAAAAAAATGCTTTTTTTGAGCTGGGTAATCATCAAATAACGTTTCTTATTCTGGCTAGAGCGAGAGAGTAGAGCGTTAGACTTACTGACAAAAACCCACCTATTTTTTATCAGTTGAGTTCTAAGGCCACTGTTGCTTCATTAACGCATATTATTAACATAGACGTCTTTAAAACGCTTGAATTCAACTAAACGTACCTTGATTAGCTCCTTAAGTCTATCAGCAATAGTGATTATTCCTCCTTCATCAGCAATAGCCAGATCTCCAGTTCTGAACCAACCATCTTCAGTGAAGGCCTCCTTGTTAGCTTGAGGGTTGTCTCTGTAGCCTCGCGTCACTTGAGGACCTCGGACTAAGATCTCACCAGTCTGTACAATTTTGATAGATAATTTTTCAAAGTATACTGTTAGATATAAACCCTTAAATTTTAGTCGTTTTAATCCCGCGGAGGGTCGATTCGGAACATGAAATACTATCGATATATAAAGAAAAAAATATAAAATAAAGTACTTTTTTTCAAAAACTCGAATTAATATACGCATATACGAAAAAACGAGTCAATGACCTTGTAGGTAACTACCTAAAATTCATTGGCCTCGCTCAGTTGGCGTTTAGTTAAAGAAATTAATTTCGCACATGCGTAAATTAATTCAAGTTTTAAAAAAAGTACTTTATTTTTTAAT
Organism: Leucania comma; assembly: GCA_958295575.1. Taxonomy (NCBI): domain Eukaryota; kingdom Metazoa; phylum Arthropoda; class Insecta; order Lepidoptera; family Noctuidae; genus Leucania; species Leucania comma. The sequence goes on from OY282475.1 coordinate 6,234,963, forward strand.
TTTCTCTTTACAAATCGATAGTATTTCATGTACCGAATCGAACCTCCGCGGGAATAAAACGACCAAAATTTAACGGTGTATAAATTATTTATCTTATATATCATTATGGCTAAAAGAGTAGATAGCAGCCACCAATAGCCAAACTAGATTTTAAACTAGGTTAGAATGATGAGAAATCAATACGTTATTTCTTTTGCTTTACAAGTTTAACTGCGAACCAATTAAGAGACAAAAGCTAGTGTATAAATAAATAAATCATAATTAATTTAACGAAATTCAAATACAATTTCGATTTCAAAATTATCGGTACAATACATGCGTCATAACTATTTGCAGGATGAGCAAAAGTTGGCGTTTATTGTTCCTCAAAAGTTAGTTTTGTTAATGTTATTAACATTAACAAAACTCTACAATTGTAACTTTACCTTTTACAGACTCCCTTTTACAAAAAAAAAATCTTCTAAACCTGCTTCTAAGTTTGCCTATGGAATTTACGACAGCAAAACATATTTTGTGTTGCATATGTATACATTCGTAACTTAATAATTTTGTGCGTTTATGAAAAGCCATTATAGGTTTATCCTTTCTCCTACATACCTCATTGGGTCCCAAATTCTTCAAATTTATGTCTACGATCCTGAGTTCTGTACTTCCTACTGGAGGACCTGTTGTTTCGTGCCGCTTCATTCCTTTGGGACCGATGGTTACTGTCGGAGACGTCTCAGTGAGACCATAGCCTTGTCTGAAGTCTATTTCATGCTGAAAGAGTAAAACAAATTTATGAAAATGACTAGTATCATTATTTCCAAATAACCCACCCTTGAAATTGGTAGTCGGTTATAAAGCCGAGCAATTTGGCTTTGAAGAGTGATTGCTTACTATTTTAATATTGGAATAACACAAAACTTGCACATAAATTGCATGAAATTGTGTCAATCTTCTAATTGTGTTGGCGAAAAAGTCGTAGTCGTACTAGTTTCTCCATAAAGAGGTTCTATTATGATTGTCTAACTATCTGTAGCTCTTGGAAAATTGCAGAAAAGTAATATGTATACATTATGCGTTTATTTTATTCTATTTAGTGTGACAGATACAAAAGTCGCCATCGATATCTATCAACTTATTGACTGGCAAATAAATTTAAAAAAAAAGTTATTACTCCTTACCTTGGCCCTTTGCAAGAAACGTTCTGCATCGCTGGCTGCTAAGGGAGCGGCACCATTACACACGGACTTCACATGCTCGAAGGTTTTTTCAGTAGCAGCTGGGTGAGAGCCCATCAACAGAACTAAAATTGATCAAGGGTAAAAATTAATTTAACATAATAATCTCATAATATACTCTCTGTACACTCTTCCAAATGCTCCTACATCCCCAGCAGGCATCAGGTAAATAATATTGTTTAAAGTGATTAAAAACTTACACCAACGAAATTACAGAATTTTTGTTCTTAGGAACGTGTGTTTTGATATTCTAGTTATGTGAATCATTACATTTTTAACGGTTTTTCACGAATAGCTAGCATTTAAAATGACATCAGCTTGTATTTTACTTGATAGCTTAATCCGAAAATTTTAAACGATGATAACGTTAATGTACTTGCTACTAAAAACTTTACTACTTAAAATTTGACCATATATAATAGGTTATTGCTATTAGTTTATCTATACGTCAACGTGTAAACAGAAGAACTCGCACTCACAAATAGCAAGCCCATAGACTGATCAATTTAACTATTATATAAGTTTTTTAAATTGGGACCCATTAGCAGAATTTACCTTCTCCACAAGCAATCACGAAATTTAAATATAATAACAAAGTAGACATGGAGGTGTGTCCGTGCCTTGTGTGATTATGTAGCTAATAAATCGAGTTCAAAATTTTTAAGGAATTGGTTTTGGTTAGAAATGATTTGTGTGTAGACTGTAGACAAGGCAAGCCCTTAAAAATTAACTCTTTGTTAATTCAGACGGTGTTTACGTTATTATATATGTTAACGTTTTCTTTATATATTCGAGATATCTCTCAAGTGGTTTAATATGTACGTTTTTTTAGCTATCATTTTAATTAAAACATTAGGCACTATTCAAAATATTATTTGAATATCTTTTAATTTAATCTCACAATCTATATATTGTACCTCCGTAATTTCACTGCACTATCTTTTTTATATCATATCATTAGAAGTTTTACGATCTTTTATCTTTAACATAGCATATTTATCACCTGTCATTATGTAAGCCTACAGGAGGTAAACACGATAATAGTTTACAATACAGTACGATAATTTTAATTTGTTCAGTACTTACTTAATGGTGGTGCGACCATCAGAATGTTAGTCTTTTGCTTTTCTATGGTCTTGAGGAATGTTTCTGGTTGGAATTTTGCTAAAGCCACCAGCTTAGCACCGATGGAAAATTTATGAAACATGAGAACTGTTGCAGCGTAGATGTGGAAAAATGGCAATACGCCCATCACAGAATCTTGGTGAGTGGCTGGTAAGGGAAAAAGAAAAAATGTAACATTTAAATAAAGCTTTTTGATCATCGATTTTATAGTGCTTCGTATATTTACGAGTATTATCAACTTAGCATTGCCGTTCAAACAGTAGCCTGAATTATATTCAGCCAATGCAATGATAAACTGGCTGGCTACGATGATAAAATAGTGTAACCATGAAAGCAAAACTAAATTAATTTTACGACTCACCATAGCACTTCTCAAATATTTGAGCTAGACAAATAATTACATGCTATCGATCCAAGTCATTTACCTTACTGTTTAATTAAATGGCAAATATCATTTAAGCGGCTAATGGCACCGTTTAGTAAAAAGGCCGGGATGTTAACTAAAAAGTAAATATTTTAAGGTATTATATTAAAATTGTAACATAAACTTACATGTAGTTTCATTGTGCATTGCGATTATCGGATCATTAATCTGCTCACAGTTAGCAATAATATTTCTATGCGATAGTTCTACACCTTTCGGTAATCCTGTAGTACCACTTGAATATGGCAAGAAACATATATCATTGGTGCTTCTTCTGACTTTCTTTAATACGGAGTTATCAGTGTGTATATCTTCACTTAGTTCATTGAACAAAGCTGTTCCTTCAGGAGCAGGACTATCATTTCTCTTTACTACGATTATTGGTATGTTTATTTTGGCAATATTCAAAGATTCCTTAATAACTGGCACAGTTTCTGGTAATGTTACGATCGCTTTTGCTTCTGACATTTTTAATTGGCGCTGTACTTCATCTGTAATGAAAAATAAAGAATGAATATATTCGTTTCGTAAATTTATTATTAAAAAAAAAATATTTTACACCTCATAATAATTATGTATAATAAACAGCATAGATTTACAAAACAAAGTGGTCGGACGCGGTCCTATCGCGCAATCTCTAATGTAGTCATTATAATATAATTAACGAATTAATAATTACAATAACCAGTTTTTCGTTATTATAACACGAAATTCTCTTTTTCTTGCTGGTTATTCGATTTTATTCTATTTAATAAATATTGCAAGTTCTATTAACACGAGTCTTGTTATGATTGTAGATTTACGTAAGAGTTATAAATATCTGCTATAAAAACAATGAGAATTTAAAAATCGTGGGAAAATTTGCATTGCTTTTTTATTTATTTTTTTCTTTTTAAGTATTATTCAACGTCAACTTATTTCTAGGCATAGATAAAATGATACCAACTTATAAAAAATATATATAAAAAAGTTACAAAATAACTTACAAGCCTGTGTTTCTGGATTTGTTTCAACATTTAGTGAAACCGACTACATCTGTTATTTTAAGACGGTTTATTAAAACTAAAATATATCAAGCTAAAATTCAGAACCGTAATTACCACCAGCGTTTAACAATCTTGTGATAGATATATCTTTCTGATAGCACAATAGCAGAGAGAGGCTGAGAACTATTTGTACTCATTATTAGTTGTTTCTCATCAGCATTATTTTAAACAGTATCATCATGAATAACAGTCCCAATACTACCTAACCATAGGCCTGTCTTTTCTCGTGTCAATTCTTATGTTTTTGTGCTAACATCAGCCAGATTAAATTGACTTAAAAATGGGCACAATATCGTTTGCAGAAGTTACTGAAGACCAAAACTTCCCATTTCAAACTTTAAACACTTCTTGGCCCTTAACCTATCAAACTGTTACTACATATAGATTAATACAAATACTACTTACGAGCTGTATAATTTGGATTGATACTAGTAATTACTCCTCCAGCTGCCAATATCCCCAGAGCTACCAGAGGGTAGTCGGGTATGTTGGGCAGCATCACTGCCACTGAGTCTCCGTCGCAAATCTTGAACTTCGTCCTAAGGTTAGCCGCAAATCTGTTGGAAAGCTTAAATGCTTGCTCATAGGTATACCCCCTGCCTGTTTCGGCACAGACCTAGAATTCCAGGTTTTTAAATTAGTAAAATGTTTGTCGTTTGAGTCTAACATTACGATTTTAGAAGATATTTTGTGAAATTAGTATTCGCAAATTTCGCATTATTAGAAATAAATTATAAATAAAAAAACTTTTTTAAAAACAAGCTTTCAATTAAATGGGCTAAAAAGAAGGAAATAAACTTTTCCTTTATAACTTTTACTATCAATTTATAACGGCATTACACAATTTATATGACATAAAAGCTTGTCGCGAGATTTTGAAAATATTAAAATCAATAGATGAAGTTATTTAACTTACTTAATTAATGAAGTTATTTAGCTGTGTATTTACAAAGTTAAATCTCGCGACAAGCTTTTATGTCATATAAATTGTGTAATGCCGTTATAAATTGATAGTAAAAGTTATAAAGGAAAAGTTTATTTCCTTCTTTTTAGCCCATTTAATTGAAAGCTTGTTTTTAAAAAAGTTTTTTTATTTATAATTTATTTTTTACTTTTTAGTTATACCTTATTTAAATCATATTTGTATTCTCAGCAAATCCTTTCATTTGTTACCTTATAGAAAGGCAAAAGAAACTTAGTCTGCTATCTTTAGAAGTCTGCCAGGTTTCTTTTTATTTGATTTTTTTATGGTAGGTAAAATCATCCAATGACATCCCCTGCTCTTGGCCTTGTTTTGGCCTGTTACCGGACGGACGGACAGCGAGCTACCCATTGCCCGCAGTCCGCAAGCCCGCGCCTACGGTGGCAGGAAATCGGGATCGGAATTACGGCGGCGGCTGCGGCATGAGCGCCGTTGCCTGATGCGGTCGGCCTCCTCTTTTGCTAGCATTACTGCTTCGCAGAAGAAGGCGACCACCTGAGAAGTCTACCAGATTGGATTTATGAAACAAAAATGATGATTGTGGATCGTAAGACTAACAATCAACCTAACTCACATGAAATAGCCAATTGCGAAGTTGTCCAGAGTTTATCTACCTGGGATCTACAATCACAAATACTTGGGAATGCGGAGAAGATTCAAGCACCGTAAAAAGATTGACGCTCTTGAAATGTGTCTACGGAGGATAAAACAGACTGCTCAACGTACTATCGTTTCCATTCTTAAAGAGCTTTGTATCAAAACAAAAACTTTCGTCGATTGTGCAACAGCGAATTTTTAAGATGTTTGGATATATCATACGCTATGAAAGCTCTTTGGAACGTTTAGTGGTATAGGGAAGAGTAGAGGGCCTACGTCTCGCGGCCAATCGCCTACCAGATGTACAGAACTCACTAAATCATCTTCGAAGTGTTCCCTCACTGAATGTACACGAACTGCCATGAATAGAGAGAGATGGAGAAATGTCGCAAAAGCCGCAACCAACCTGCCAGACGATCCATGGCCACTACCACTCCACCAAGAGTATGACTGAGAAAAAGGAGAATATTCGATTTAGAGTAATTTCACTTTATTTTTCAAGTTACTGTCTGCAAGCCCTTTCAATTGGTACCTATTTTGAAGGAGTGTATTAAAACTAACCAGCTATTTACTTATGTAAATTTGAGCGAGTCCAAGTCGCTTATGACCGGTTAGAACTTATTTTATTCGATCCGAAACTCGATGGGGTTGTGTCGTTTTATTACCGAACTCCTATGGCCACCTTCCAGCTTCATCATCAGGTCCCGACTGCCATATTGATCAAAGTACAAATCAAAGTACTCGTTATTACAAATCTAACGAGACCAAAGACGAGAGGGTTGTGTCGTTTCATTGCGGAGTTCTTGTAGCCATCTTCCTGCTCCATCATCAGGCCCTGGTTACCATATAGGATCCAAATACTCATTAATACAAATCAAATTAGCCCGAACTCGATGGGATTGTGTCGATTTCTTACGAAGTTCCTATGGTAACCTTGCAGCTCCATCAACAGAACCTGGTTACCATATAGGATCCAAGTACTCGTCATTACAAATCAAATGAGCCTAAGGTCGATGGGATTATATCGTTTAATTGTGGAGTTCGTTTGGCAACCTTCCAGCTCCATCATCAGACGCTGGTTACCATATAGGATCCAAGCACTCGTCAATACAAATCAAACGAGCCCAAATTCCATGGGGTTGTGTCGTTTAACTACGGAGTTCCTATGACCACGTTCCAGCTCCATCATCAGACCCTGGTTACCATATAGGATCCAAGTACTTGTCATTACAAATCAAATGAGCCTAAAGTCGATGGGGTTATATCGTTTAATTGCGGAGTTCCTATGGCAACCTTCCAGCTCCATCATCAGACCCTGATTACCATATAGGATCCAAGTACTCGTCAATACCAATCAAACGAGCCCAAATTCGATGGGGTTGTATCGTTTAACTGCGGAATTCATATGACCACCTTCCGACTCCATCATCTGGCCCTGGCTACCATACATAATCAAAGTACTCGTCAATACTAATCAAACAAGCTCAAACTCGGTGGGGTCGTATCGTTTAACTACGGAGTTCCTATGACCACGTTCCATCTCCATCATCAGACCCTGGTTACCATATAGGATCCAAGTACTTGTCATTACAAATCAAATGAGCCTAAAGTCGATGGGGTTATATCGTTTAATTGCGGAGTTCCTATGGCAACCTTCCAGCTCCATCATCAGACCCTGATTACCATATAGGATCCAAGTACTCGTCAATACCAATCAAACGAGCCCAAATTCGATGGGGTTGTATCGTTTAACTGCGGAATTCATATGACCACCTTCCGACTCCATCATCAGGCCCTGGCTACCATACATAATCAAAGTACTCGTCAATACTAATCAAACAAGCTCAAACTCGGTGGGGTCGTATCGTTTAACTGCGGAGTTCCTATGACCACCCTCCGGCTCCATCATCAGACCCTGGCTACCATATAGGATGAAAGTACTCGTTAATAGAAACTAAACGAGCCCAAATTCGATAGGGTTGTATCGTTTAAATGTGGAGTTCCTATGACAACGTTCCAGCTCCATCATCAGACCCTGGCTACCATACATGATCAAAGTACTCGTCAATACTAATCAAACGAGCTCAAACTCGGTGGGGTCGTATCGTTTAACTGCGGATTTCCTATGACCACCTTCCGGCTCCATCATTAGACCCTCGCTACCATATAGGATGAAAGTACTCGTCAATATAAACTAAACGAGCCCAAATTCGATGGGGTTTTGTCGTTTAAGTGCGGAGTTCCTGTGATCACCTTCCAGCTCCATCATCAGACCTTGGTTACCATATAAGATGTAAGTACTCGTCAATACGAATCAAACAAGCTCAAATTCGATGGGGTTGTATCGTTTAACTGCGGAGTTCTAATGATCACCTTCCGGCTCCATCATCAGACCCTGGCTACCATACATGATCAAAGTACTCGTCAATACTAATCAAACGAGCTCAAACTCGGTGGGGTCGTATCGTTTAACTGCGGAGTTCCTATGACCACCTTCCGGCTCCATCATCTGACCTTGGTTACCATATAGGATGAAAGTACTCGTCAATACAAACTAAACGAGCCCAAATTCGATGGGGTTTTGTCGTTTAAGTGCGGAGTTCCTGTGACCACCTTCCAGCTCCTTCATCAGACCTTGGTTACCATATAGGATGTAAGTACTCGTCAATACGAATCAAACGAGCCCAAATTCGATAGGGTTGTATCGTTTTACTGCGGAGTTCCTATGATCACCTTCCGGCTCCATCATCAGACCCTGACTATCATACAGTATCAAAGTACTCGTCAATACTAATCAAGCGAGCCCAAACTCGATGGGGTTGTATTGTTTTATTGCTGAGTTCCTATGGCTACCTTCCAGCCCCATCATCAGATCAGCTCCGTGTCATTATAATGATGCATTGTCACCCGATTTACACATGCATGTAAAATTTCAGCTCAATCGGTTGAAGATATCTGCTTCAAAATTGAGTTGCAAGATTTGAGCCGAACATACATAGTTACATACAGTGCAAGCTAATAGAAAGCTTGTAAAAATAGAAAAGTGTACCTTATAAAATTAAAAGAAATGTGTGAAGCGCGAATCCAAGTGCATAGGGATAAAACCCTAAAAATGATGAGCAGTATGAACACCTACTCTTTTTTTATTACTATTATTTTCTGTACATAAATAAATAAATAAATACAAAGTACGTATATTGAAATGACAACGAAATGTAGATTCGGGACTATGAGTAATAAAAAGAGAGTTGATGCATGAAGAGAAGGGGCCAAGAAAAATAGATGGTTGTGTATACCATTTATTTTTTCTGACACAAAAGAAAAGAAAATAAATTATAGCGATACTGTTGGAGGAGGGAGAAAAACAAGAAAGAGCATGTATACGAGACACAGGGTCGGACCTAATAAACTGTCCTATAGAACTCCGTACGTGACCTGGAAGTCGGTACTGGTTAGTTCACTCACATTAACGCACTAGCGGCGCCCCTTAAAGTAGTTTCTGAAGGGTTCCAGCTGAGTTCCTTTGATTTCCAATCTTTCTAGTTTGACCGAGAGCATGTCGACAGAAATAGTTTTCGATACTATTTCTGTCAACATGCTCTTGATCAACTTGGTCTTAGCTATATCGAGATAGACACCTAGGCATATTTTCTTTTTTACAGATTATCACTAATAAAAGCAGTGCTTCCTCAGTGGGTCTATCACTACGAAAGCAGTATTGATTTAAGGAGAGAATAGGTCGTTTATCTATGTTTTGTTAGTCTCACATTAATTAATCTCTCCTCCAAAATTTTAGCCAAAGCAGGAAAAATATAAATTGGCCCGTAGCTTATATACGATGTCTATCTTATATATTGGCTATACTTTAGATTTTTTTAAAGAGTGAGAATATAATCCGCACTGAAGACATGAGTTGATATAAGAGGGTTAAAGGTTAGATTAAGGCGCTTTTTTACTATTTAGGAGGTATTTTTATACTAAGATAAGATAATGGCAGGAAGAAGGTGATGATCTATATTCTATTGTGAAATTATTCGGAGACGATTAGATCTGCAATCACTCAGTTGCCTCGGTGGAATTTTTAGCTCATGATACGAACGTATAATCAACGAAAATATACTCACAGAAGCAGTTCTCTCCGGCCATCTATCCAAATTCTGCCAAACATACTCATACAACGTCAAATTTGGTATTTCAACATCCTTGAACGGCGACTTGATCACTCTATCCTGGGTCCATACACTGTGTTGTCTAATCACAACGCTTGGATATTTTGAACCCTGTTTCACTGAATTTAAAGTTCTTTTCACCGTGAACAAATTTTTTGCCACCATTGTTCCGCTTTGTATAACACTCGTCAAAGACTGGAAGGTTTTAAATGATATAATGATGTTTATAGTAGCTGATATGAGTATTTTTGTTGATAGTGATTTAATATCAGTTGAGTAGAGCAGTGAAGGATAACACTTTGTTTTGGTGTGAAATGTAAGAATGTTTGGCTAATCTTATATTTTTTTTAGTAACCACTGCTAAGTGTAGTATATGACTAATTAATGATATTTGAAATTTATTTGTACTCTCTCACATCTGTAGAATTGCACTAGTAAATTAATTTCACGGAGTATGTTTTTACAAAACTAAGCGAGTACTTAGATTATTGACATAGTTTTTTTTTTATGGTAGGTAAAATCATCCAATGACATATCCCACCCCTATAGGCGGAGCGGGAAGTAGTGTCAGACTCTTACTGACTAAAAACTTACCCCGTTCCTTCGTTGCCTATCGTGCCGGGGCCGGGTATTCCTTTCGGAAGCTGACTCATGACCCCAGCAGGCTTCGACCCTGCCTGCCTGCAGCTAGCAGGCTGGGCCTCTACGGTTTGCTGACAGCTCCTTGAGGCTTGCGGGAACAAAACGCGCCGTCGACGACTTGGGCTCGGTCCGGTCGGTTACCGGACGATCGGACAGCGTGCTACCCATTGCACGCCGTCAGCAAGCCCGCGCCTACATTGGCCGGAAATCGGGATCGGAATCACGGCGGCGGCTATGGCGAGCGCCCCGTTGCCTTTTCCGGATGCGGTCGGCCTCCTCCTTTGCTAGCATTACTGCTTTGCTGAAGGAGGCGACCGCCTGATTATTGACGTAGTTTTTTTTTTTTTTTTTTTTTATGGTAGGTTATTATTGACGTAGTTGATAATTCAGGTTTGTCTGGTCATTACGACCACCACCTTTCCTGCTGCGGTCAATTAAGTCTATGTACAAGTATTATACTTGTGTCAATGAAGTCATTCAGCTATTGATAGGTTTTGTAAACACTTAATAATTTAGAATATTTTATCTATCTTATGTTTTTTTTAATTGATATAAACTAGTGCTTGACTGCAATCCCTCATGATGGTAAATAGTGATGCAATCGATGATGATGAGGCATACTAACGCAGAATAGTACATTTGTAAGGGAGCACCCTTCCAAAAATGTTCAAAAGAATGTACACATTGTTTTAAAATTTTGTATTAGTTATTATATTAGTAAATAATAAATTTATTTGATCCAATAACATCCAATTACACGTAAGAGCTAAACAATCATTGTAGTTACATTATAAATATAGATTGTGAACAGAATCTTGTGTACAAAATTGTTATGTGTTTTGTAGTCAGTACATATATTTAGTTGAGACCATTTGGACCCCACACTAAGCGAGAAATGCCTGTATTATTATTTTTATAATGTATTTAATTATTGGATAGTATGATGCATAAATATTGCAATTACAAAAACTGTAGCTTCGTTAAGAGCCCCTTGTGACAAAGATGTTGTTAGACAGTTATGCAAAAGCAGTATAGCATCGTTTAGACCCTTAACAGGTTATAATCCTAAAAAGCGAATAAATGGGGTCACATTAAATAAAACAACTTCGTAAAAAAAGTTTTTCATTCGTACAAAACTCACATTTGTATTTTCACAAAAAGTCGAAAATAAATTTTAAAGTTTCATTTGGAAAAATTGTTCAAACAGTCATTATTATAATAGGTACATGTCTCATAAACGATGATTAAAAATAAATATTAATTATGTAGAATTAGAAATGGTCCGTAAAATTAGTTTAAAGCACTTTAAACCAATGTTATGTATATTTTTACTTATTAAAGCTTTATGATATGAGTAGAAGTACTTTTTAAAATACTATTTTTTTTATTTTTTATAGCCATTTTTCAATTGGTTCCTTACATATTCCTGGATTCGATATTATTACAATACGCACTACTTCATTAGTTGTAACCGTCAATACAACTTTTAATGAATTTCATTACATTTCACAAACCAACATGTCCTAATATTTTAGGATAATATTTCCAACATCTAAAATTCAAACTCAAAACTAGTCTAACAACAAACAACTTATACAGTATATGTTCAATAATGATTATTAAAATTCCACACAAAAGTGACAATATTTGAGATTGACTACTTGACATTTTCTTTATTATATATTTTCATCCTTTGCCTTTTGTAAAATGTTACTGATTATACTATGTAACTTTTTCGAGACCCTCTTAATAGATTTAGACACTATATTAAAAGTAAACCTAGCAATATTGGTCCCTTAAAACCCTTCTTAGAATCTTGCCAGCTGCACTTTTAGGAACACTATCAATAAAAGTAATATCGTCTACATGTTTGTAAGCTGCAACTTTTTCATTGACAAACTCACTAAGCTGTCTTTCAGTACATTTGTGACCATTCTTAAGTACTACGAAGGCTCTTGGTGTTTCTCCTTTGGTTTGGTGAGGGACTCCAATCACAGCTGCGTCGGTGACTGAAGGATGCTCGCGTAAAAGGGATTCTAATTCCGCTGGAGGTACTTGAAATCCCTTAACCTGTAAAAAATACAATTTGTCGTTACCAAAATTTTATGGCATCTAGGAAACAAGTGGTTCTAAATATATTATATTTAAAATATGGTAAAACAATCAGAATAATAATATCGCCTGGCAAGTTGATAACGTTAGTAAACTTTAAATTTTCTCATAAATCGTATTGTAAGACCTATTTTACACTAATGCTCTATAAAAGTCGATAATAACGCCGAACCATAGTGGAATATTATGTCGACGATTCAAAAAAATCATAATATTTTTATTTTGCTGCATGATTGTCATCGATTCACAAACAGACACAGGCAAGTTTTGCTCAAAACTGCAGAACTTAAACCCGTGTGACTATAAATATTTTGAATATTAATAGTCACACGAATATTTTCCAGGTGGACGAAACTATTTAATTCATCCAAACTAACCTTGATCAGCTCTTTGAGCCTATCAGCAATAGTAACAATGCCTTCTTCATCAGCGACAGCCAAATCTCCAGTCCTGAACCAGCCATCTGCTGTGAATGAGTCTTGGTTGGCTTGAGGGTTGTCTCTGTAACCTCGCATTACTTGAGGTCCTCGGATTAGGATCTCCCCAGTCTGGAAGATTTTGATAAAATTTAAAGGGTAAGAGTATGATATATAATACAAAAGTGTTAGATGAGTCCTTTCATTATAAATTCTGATAAATGTTAAATTCTTTCGAAAAAAGGCTAGCTAACTAGATTTAAGTTCACTAAGGAGGTGAAATCTAATGTATTAGTACATTCATATAATAAAGCTTTTTTACAGCATGGTGTGGATATGTCAATCTATAGCTATACTGACTTTGTTAACTTTCAAATTCAACCAGATTCAAATATACCTTTATAAAATATTGCAATATTATCGGTACGATATCTGCATCTTAATTATTTTTATACCAATAAGTTTGTATATTATTATATTGTTTCTGAGAAGTTGTTATAACTGTACAGTATTGTTAATGTTACTAAACTGTTTTAATAAAAAACAAAAATCTAAACTTTAAACTCGTCAACCTTTCCATTATTCTTTTATAATCTATCAAAACAACTATATTACAACTTATTTTAGTTTCACAATTTTTGTCTTTTACGTTTATAATTATGATCCGAGTATCTACAGCAGAGCATAATTTATGCAGCACATTTTTACATTTTTAATTAAATATTATATTCACGATAAAAAAATAAAACAGTTTTAACCTACTAGATGTTCTACTAAGCCTTTTCCCAAATACCTCATTAGGTCCCAAGTTCTTCAGATTGACATCTACAATCCTGAGTTCTGTGCTCCCTATCGGAGGACCTGTTGCTTCGTATCGCTGTGATCCTCTGGGACTGATGGCGACTGTCGGAGACGTTTCGGTGAGACCGTAACCTTGTCTGAAGTCGATGTCACGCTGGAACAGAAAAAAAAAAATTAAGATTACTAGTATTATCTCTACATAATATGAAATAAAGTCGCTTTTCACACCTATCTCTTTACCGGTTACTCCTAAACCACTCAACAGATTTTCATGTAGTGTCACTAATTGAAAAAGAGGATATAGATGTCACTAATTAAAGAGTTGCACCCGAGCAAAGAATATACAAAACAAATATACCTCAATATACACAGGGATAGAGAAATGTGGAGTGTCTTCCATGAAGATAGAAATATTCGCAAAGAATCGTTACAGGACATTGTTTGAGAAACAGGAATACCTAATTTTACAGAAAAAAAATTAAATGAAAAAAATTAAAATCTTCGGTTTACTTATAATATGTTTTTAGAAGAGTTTAGAATTAAATCGCATTTATATCTATTTAGCTGGCCTCATGAAAACGCAATGAGTCACCAGGCCAGGACTTTTTTTTTATGGTAGGTAAAATCATCCAATGACAAATCCCACCCTTGGGTGGAACGGGAAATAGAGTCAGACTCTTACTGACTAAAAACCTACCCTGTTCCTTCCCTACCTTGGATCCAGGGCCCTAGTATGCATTTTCATACCTCCCCAGAGCCCCAGACTAGGCCTCGACGTTTGCTGACAACTCCTTGAGACGCACGGGAACAGTTCGCGCCGTAAACGACTTGGGCTCGGTCCGATCTGTTACCGAACAAACGGACAGCGAGCTACCCATTGCCCGCCGTCCGCAAGCCCGCGCCTACGGTGGCCGGATATTTGGATCGGAATTACGGCGGCGGCTGCGGCGTGAGCGCCGTTGCCTGATGCGGTCGGCCTCTTCCTTTGCTAGCATTACTGCTTCGCATAAGAAGGTGACTCTTCGCTCCGGACCATGGCCTGAACCAAGGCCTGGCGCGAGAGATCATCGCAACCGATCGCCCTCACGAGGACACGGCAGGCCAAGACTAATAACACAGTAGCTGTGTACTGCTTTCTCCTATGCAGACTCAGTAGTGAGAATACGTTAGAAAAGTGACAGTACTGTACAGACAGCAGAATGTACAGTTTCAGATTACGGTTTGATCATAAACCGGGTCTGTGAAAACCAGGCTTAACAATAAGTAGACAATGACAAAGAAAATAAATATATTTATTTCATACTTATTAGCAGTCATTTGTTTAAGTATCTCTTTTACACGTGTATCAATCACTGGTTGCGCCAATTTGCTATGATCCGCGATTTTGTTTTTTGTAATTTATTTTTTTGGCCTAGCAATCCTATCCCTTCCGTTTCCCTTCCCCGCACGACCTCAAGAAATGGAATGACATGACGTTTTTTGTGTGCTTCGATTGTGAATGTGACCGCTCCGCTAACATCGCCCGCTCGAAATTACAAGAAAATTGACTATTTCGTGATCCAACCATTCAATCAACAATAGTGCAGTGTAGTGCAATACAGGACCTGGCAGTGGTTAAAGGTGCGAAGTCAGAGTTCGCCGGCCGGCGCCACGTGGAACCTTCGAGGTCAAAAGGTCAGTGTTCCTCCCTAATACATCCATCCCATCAATAAATAAAGGCACAGTACCTGCATATTGTTAACAAACCTTAGATCGCTTTTTTCAAACATACAGTCCATTAAGCTTATTAGCGCAACCATTATTTTTGGTCCTACGAGCAGGATCGTGAATTATTTTCTTGTAATTTCGCAATATAGTATTTGTTCCATAGGGAATAAACGCAACGCGCCTGTTTACCTAGATATAATAGTAGAAAACCCGCATCTAGGCATTTAGGCAACTAAACGTTATTTCGCTCGTATAGTTAAAGAGCCATTGATAATTACGGTACCTACGCCGTCAACCGCACCGCATAATTATAGTTAGCTACGTAAATATCAGCGTAGATATAAATCGATCGCATTCTTTTTCTTGACAAAATTCATTCGGAAGTCCTACAAATTGCATGTAGGTAGACGCATTTCAAAAATACCCGTTCATTGTTGAGTGAATATTTGTAGGAAACGGATAAACCATAGATTATATACGCATATGAACGACGTGAATGATTTAATCGAGAAATTGGGTAATATTCACTCATTGATTCAGGTTATTCCGTTCGTTCGCCGTTCACTTTGTTGTTTACAATATTACCATATTGTTATCTGATAATTATCGCTTACTTAATAATTCGTTAAGTGTTTGTTTGAGTGTATAGTGTGAATATATCAAAACAAGATGTCTCTTAAGGGAACCAAGGTTAGTACTGATTTAAAGGTTCAGTTAAAGCTTTTATACGCTGAAAGGGACTCACAGTTTTCACGTGTTCAATCAATTTGTGATAAATCTTTGCAAATCTCGGATCTGACGATTAGAGATGCTTTCTTGTGTTCGTTGGAAACTTTAGATAGTTTGCGCGCGGATTTTAAATCTACAATTAAGAATATAAACATTTTAGAGTTGGAGTTAAATCCTGATTACTCAATACTCAATACTCAATACATTTATTGCATTCCACAATGTGAACTTAGGTGGTAGGTACATAAAGACATGCATTCGTTTTGGAGCATTGTGGGCCCTGTCGGGCATAACAACATAAAAATTAGGAGGAGGGCTATTATAGATAATTGTTAACAATTTTAATATTTATCTACTCTTTCGTTTGGTGTAGGTAGGTAGGCTGATAACTAATTGTGTACATATAATTTTTCTACTCATATATTGGATTTAAACATTAGTATTTATTTAAATTATACATATATTCCCTTTATTCATTCAAAAGCTTATTAATTATATTTTTAAATATTTTTTAAAAAACTTACAGAAAATAAAAAAATAAAAAACATTTAAAAATATAAAAAATAGTGTCCCACCGGTATCGGGAACAGAGTCCAAGCTACCGGCGGTCAGGGCTCCAGAGAAAGGAACCTCCTAACAATACGAGCCGTGTCCAGGAGTACCGCTTTCTGAATCAAGCCCTTGATCCAGCCGCCTAACGAGAGCCTCCTAAGGTGTTGGTCGAGGCTCTTGGCTATTAAGCCATTACCCGACACGACTATCGGTACAATGATCGCCGAATCCACTTCCCACATGTCGACAACCTCGCGAGCCAAGTCAATATACTTGATTTGTTTATCTTTCTCGGCTTTCACGAGGTTCTCGTCATGCGGAACGGATATGTCAACAATCATTGCACGCCTCTCGTTTCGGTCCACCACCACTATATCAGGCTTATTGGCTACAATAGTCCTGTCAGTGATGATGGACCGATCCCAGTACAAAGTGATATGACCATTATCAAGAACTGGGTCGGGCTCATACCTGTAGTACGGCACTTCCGATCCCACAAGAGAGTATTTCAAAGCAAGTTGCTGATGGATAATCTTGGCTACAAGGTTGTGCCTATGCAAATACTCGCCGTTAGCCAGACGAGAACAACCGGAGATAATGTGACGAATTGATTCTCCCGGACGGTGACATGCCCGACAGATGTCAACCGTGCCGTCCTTCACAATAAATCTCCGGTAGTT
Source organism: Leucania comma (assembly GCA_958295575.1). Taxonomy (NCBI): domain Eukaryota; kingdom Metazoa; phylum Arthropoda; class Insecta; order Lepidoptera; family Noctuidae; genus Leucania; species Leucania comma. Next base: position 6,252,168 of record OY282475.1, read on the forward strand.
ATTCGTCATGATAACTTCGTCCATAATTGCACAGATAAAACCTTCGGTTTCCCCAAAGAGGTCACCGAAACGCAGCCAAGCTACGGACGCCAATTGGTCTACATCGGGCCCGTGAAGGGCCCGGAAAAAGCGTCCGTGAAGTTCCTTGCTCTGCCATACTTCCCTGCGATCGTTAGTGTCAAGCACTACCGGTTTGCGCCAGTTCTCATTAGCCAAGGAGAGCGGGGTGAGTCCCTTGTCCACTGCCACTACATCTCGATGCATACCCACGTCGGCAGCTAGGAAATATTCCCTGAGACTGCATACCTCGCGGTTGTGTAGGGTCTTAGCATTTAAAAAACCTCGACCGCCACACTTCCGCGGGATATACAGTCTCATCAACGACGATCGTGGGTGATGCATTCGGTATGCAGTCAGCAGTGTTCGAACCCGCCTATCCAGGGCGTCAAGTTCCGTTTGAGTCCATCTGAGTACGCCGAAAGAGTACATCAATACCGGCATGACCCAACCGTTGAAGGCGCGCACCTTGTTTCCGCCTGAAAGAAGGCTATTGAAAACCTTCTTCAGGCGTCCAAAGAAACGCTCCTTCAACGATTGCTTCATGTCAGTGATATTGATGCCTAGGGCTTCCGACATACCCAAATACTTATAGGTTTCGGTTGGAGAGAGAGATCTCAGGTTTATGGAATCCGTGAGTTGAATGCCCACAGATTCCACAACCTCCCCTCGCTTTACATGCATGACCGCACATTTGTCCACACCAAACTCCATCCTGATGGCACTACTGAAGGTTTCAGTTACCTTCAGTAGCTCCATCAGTTGCAGGTTGTTGGGGGCAAAAAGCTTCAAGTCATCATACATATATTATTATTATCATTGGTAATTATAAATAAATTATTATTGCGTTTTTTTTTTTGATATTATTGTTGGTTGCGCCAATTTGCTATGATCCGCGACTTTGTTTTTTGTAATTTGTTTTTTTGGCCTAGCAATCCTATACCATCCGTTTTCCCTCCACCCGCACGACCGCAAGAAATGATTTGACATTGACGTTTTGTGCATCGAGTGAATGTGACCGCACCGCTAACCGCGCCCGCTCGAAATTACAAGAAAATTGACTATTTTCGTGATCAAATCATTCAGAGACTCCACAATAGTGCAGTGTTAGTGCAAACCAGGACCTGGCAGTGATTTAAATGTGCGAAGTCGAAAATCGCCGGCGGTGCCACGTGGAACCTTCGAAGTCTAAAGGTCAGTGCTCTTTCCCAATACCTTTATCCCATGCCAGGCATAGTATCTGCATATTGTTAATAAACCTTAGATCGCTTTTTAAATCTACAGTCCACACAGCAAATTCGCGCAACCATTACTTTTTGGTCCTTCGAGCCGGATCGTGAATCATTTTCTTGTAATTTCGCAATATAGTATTTGTTCCATAGGGAATAAACGCAACGCGCCTATTTACCTAGATATAATAGTAGAAAACCCGCATCTAGGCATTTAGGCAACTATACGTTATTTCGCTCGTATAGTTAAAGAGTCATTGATAATTACGGTACCTACGCCGTCAACCGCACCGCATAATTATAGTTAGCTACGTAAATATCAGCGTAGATATAAATCGTTCGCATTCTTTTTCTTGACAAAATTCATTCGACCATCCTACAAATTGCATGTAGGTAGACGCATTTCAAAAATACCCGTTCATTGTTGAGTGAATATTTGTAGGAAACGGATAAACCATAGATTATATACGCATATGTTATTCCGTTCGTTCGCCGTTCACTTTGTTGTTTACAATATAACCATATTGTTATCTGATAATTATCGTTTACTTAATAATTCGTTAAGTGTTTGTTTGAGTGTATAGTGTGAATATATCAAAACAAGATGTCTCTTAAGGGAACCAAGGTTAGTACTGATTTAAAGGTTCAGTTAAAGCTTTTATACGCTAAAAGGGACTCACAGTTTTCACGTGTTCAATCAATTTGTGATAAATCTTTGCAAATCTCGGATCTGGCGATTAGAGATGCTTTCTTGTGTTCGTTGGAAACTTTAGATAGTTTGCGCGCGGACTTTGAATCTACAATTAATAATATAAACATTTTAGAGTTGGAGTTAAATCCTGATTACTGTGTGAGTTATCAGGCATTGTCGTCCTTTGATGACTTGTATTGTCGTATCAAACGTATTGCTAGGGGTTTAGAGACTCCCCCCCCCGCGAGTGGTTTATCCAACCCTCCTCGCGAACGCCCACGATTGCCGCCAATTCAAATACCTGAATTTAATGGTGACATTCGAAATTGGAATTTATTTATAGATAGTTTCGAAAATATAATACATAGGAACACATCGCTGACAGATCACGAGAGATTGCATTATCTCGTAGAAAAATTGACCGGTAAGGCAAAGGCTGTCTGTGCTGGAATTACGTTTAGCGCTGAAAATTACAATTTAGTTTTGAACACTTTAAAAACAAAATACGAAGATAAGCGATTAGTAGCCACCGCATATTTAGATCAATTATTCGATTTGAAAGGTTTTTCCGTTTGTAACGATCATAATTTAGAGAAGTTTTTAAATATTTTCGCATCATCTGTTCGTGCAGTAAAGAACCTAAAGGTCAATGACCTCTGTGACTTTTTGTTTTTGTATATCGGTTTAAATAAATTAGATCCTGAAACTGTTCGTCTGTTTGAAACGACTCAGCGCGGTAACGAAATACCTAAGTTCGAAGATTTAGAATCTTTTATTCGCGACCATATTAAGGTATTGCAGCGCACGTCGGCACGTCATGAAGTCACGAATAGGACAGGTTCCGATCGCCGTATAGACGCGTCATCGAAGTCAGTCAAGACTGCACATACGCTAGTTAATACCGCCTCAACACCTGACTGTTCTCTGTGTAAGGGTAGCCATACACAGCTGTACAAGTGTTCGGAATTTCAGAGATTATCGCCTAGTGATCGTTACAAGTTTGTCCGCACTAATAATTTGTGTTTTAATTGTCTAAGTGACAAACATCTGGTTACGTCATGTAACAGTGGTGTTAGCTGTCATAAATGTCTAGCTAGACATCATACCTTCTTACATTTTGAGAGTAGTAAGCTGCCATCGCAGCAGCAGCCTGCGCAGACGCGCGACGCTTGTGACGCGCGGCCTGCTGCAAGTGCAAACGACGTAACATTGTGTTCGCTTTCCGCCGCTGGTACTCAAGTCACTACCGTTTTACTTGCGACCGCGCAAGTTGTCATTGCAGATGCCTTTGGCAAACCGCACACCGTTCGAGCGCTACTAGATGGCGCTTCCCAGAGTAATTTTATTACTCGGGATTGTTGTCAACGCCTTGGTTTTAGTTTTAATAATTGGTCATCCCGCTCAGAAGTGAAAGGTTTTGGAGGTTTAAAGGCAACCATTCACGGTTCCATTAAAATAATATTTAGTTCACGTTTTAATCGTAATATTTCGTTTGAAATGGATTCGCTAGTCGCAGATAAGATTACGGAACGGTTGCCCACGGTACCGGTTGACACGTCCATGCTGACGGAGTTTAAGAACTTGCAGTTAGCCGACGGAAATTACGCTTTCCCTGGAGATATCGATCTATTGATCGGTGCTTCGATTCTCCCGCATCTCCAGTTATCACGTAAAATTCAGGGTCTTCCGATGTACCCCGCTCCGCACGCACTGGAAACAGTTCTCGGGTTTGTTATAGTTGGTTCCGCACCCGCTTGTTTAGTTAGTTACTCGACTGTGTCGCACTGTTGCACCGTCGAGCCGCCGCTTGAGTCTACCATCCGCAAGTTCTGGGAGATTGAAGAGGTCAATGTCCCGCCTATTCTCAGCCCTGAGGATCAGGTCACTGAGGAGATTTATACCCGCACGACTACTCGTGATAAAGATGGTCTTTATGTTGTCGCGCTCCCTTTCAAGGGTGATATTTTTTCGCTCGGTGGCTCCCGTGCCTCCGCAGAAAAACGCTTTCTATGCTTGGAACGTAAGATTCAAGCTGAATTGTCTCCGGAAAATATATTCCATGTCGCTGGAACAGAAAACCCAGCTGATTGTCTCTCACGTGGTTTGCTTCCTGCGCAAATTTTAAATCATCCGCTTTGGTTTTGTGGCCCTCCCTGGCTTCATACCACTCCTAACGAGTGGCCAAGTGTTCCGTTTAACCCCGCTACTGTTTCAGAGCCACCCGAGGAGAAGAAACATACGCTTGTAGTATCAGTTCCGCGTGAAGAGTCAGTTGTTTTGTTGTTGTCTAATCGAGTCTCGTCTTGGTCGAGACTATTACGCTGTGTAGTTTACGTCCTAAGATTTTTGAGATTATTACCATCGCGTGGTTCTATAATCGCAGCTGATTTGGATAGAGCTGAATCAGTTGTACTTCGAGAGTTGCAGAAATTTTATTTTTCAATAGAATTTCGTAGTTTAGAATCACATAAACCTTGTAGTCCCGCACTTCAACATTTGAAACCATTTTTGCAAGACGGACTCATTCGTGTCGGTGGCCGTCTGCGAAATGCTAAGTTAGAGTTTGAACAAATGCATCCAGTAGTTCTACCACGCAGGGATCACGTTTTGGATTTGTTGGTGGACTATCACCATAAGGTGAATTGTCACGCTGGTCCCGATTTATTAATGTCCATTCTTCGACAGAAGTACTGGATACTTTCCGCTCGCAATTTGATACGCGCTAGAGTGCACAGATGTGTGCCCTGCTTTAAGCTCCGCCCGCGTTTCAACGCGCCGGAAATGGCCGACCATCGTTCTTGTCGTGTTGTACAGACGGTGAAACCTTTCATACATACTGGGACGGACTATGCTGGACCGTTTAAAGTCACTATTGCCCGTGGTCGTGGTATACGTTCCACAAAGGCATACATTTGCCTATTCGTTTGTATGACAACTCGTGCGGTTCACATAGAGTTAACCAGTGATTTGAGTGCGCAGGGTTTTATGTCTGCATTTAAACGATTTTTATCTCGCCGTGGTCCCGTTAAGCGCTTATACTCTGACAACGGCACAAATTATGTTGGAGCGCGACGCAATATTTCGGAATTACATACATTCTTACGCTCCAAGTACTACCAAAGTGAATTCGCCCATGTCTTAGCTGAGAATCGCATTGATTGGTGTTTTAATACGCCAGCGGCTAGTCATTTTGGTGGCAATTGGGAGGCGAATATTAAAAGCCTTAAGTCGCACCTGTTTCGGGTCATAGGCGAACAGATTCTCTCGTACGAGGAGTTGAGCACCGTACTCGCTCAGGTAGAGGCGTTGATGAATACGCGTCCGTTGTGTCGGACTTTGTCTAGTGATCCATCGGAGCCACTAGCGTTGACGCCGGCTCACTTCTTGACGACAACTCCTCTTAAATATTTGCCCGCTTTAGATGTCGAGACTGACAAACTGCAGCTTCACCCGCGTCACGCTCTGCTAGATAGCTTAGTTCAGTCCTTTTGGAAGCGATGGAGGACAGATTATCTGCATACGCTGCAGTCGCGTCAAAAGTGGAACACTCCTTCAGATCCAGTCACAGTCGGTACTGTGGTGATACTGAAGACTGAGAGTGCGCCTCCTCTGCACTGGCCTCTTGGTGTAGTGGAAGAAGTTTTTCCGGGTTCGAACGGAATAACGCGAGTCGTAAAAGTTAAAACCGCAACTGGATCGTACCTGCGTCCGGTTATTCGCCTCTGCCCTCTGCCTAATCAGTAGTAGTGGCATAGTTAGTTATAAGTTGTTTCGCTACCTAGTATTGATAGTTTAGATTAGTAATAGGGTTTAGTTTCGCTTTTGTTTTTTTTTTCTTTTCTTTGAAGGTAACCCTTCAAACCCGGGGGGAATGGTTGCGCCAATTTGCTATGATCCGCGACTTTGTTTTTTGTAATTTGTTTTTTTGGCCTAGCAATCCTATACCATCCGTTTTCCCTCCACCCGCACGACCGCAAGAAATGATTTGACATTGACGTTTTGTGCATCGAGTGAATGTGACCGCACCGCTAACCGCGCCCGCTCGAAATTACAAGAAAATTGACTATTTTCGTGATCAAATCATTCAGAGACTCCACAATAGTGCAGTGTTAGTGCAAACCAGGACCTGGCAGTGATTTAAATGTGCGAAGTCGAAAATCGCCGGCGGTGCCACGTGGAACCTTCGAAGTCTAAAGGTCAGTGCTCTTTCCCAATACCTTTATCCCATGCCAGGCATAGTATCTGCATATTGTTAATAAACCTTAGATCGCTTTTTAAATCTACAGTCCACACAGCAAATTCGCGCAAACAATTGTTTATTTATTAAATTTATCATTTAAATATTCATGTACATTATAATAACATTTACAGATTAGAAATTGTTTTAATTTATTTATAAAGATATTAAATTTTTGTTCATTTTTAATTTCATCAGGTAGTTTATTATATATTTTAACTGACATTACTAAAGTGCTTGTGGAGTGAATTTTTAGCTTTGAACCTGGTTGGTTTAGTCTGTTTTTGTGTCGTAGTGTGTAGCGAGTCTGTATGTTTTCGCGTGTAGTAAAGAGTTTTTGATTATTTCGAACAAATTTGCACATTTCCAAGATATATATGCAAGGTAGGGTTAGAAGTTTATGTTCTTGGAAATGGGGTTTGCAGCTGTCTGTGTTATCTATGTTAACTAGTATTCTAATCAGTCGTTTTTGTAGTATGAATAGTGTTGATGCGTCTGTACTATTTCCCCATAATATTACGCCGTAGTTTAACCATGCGTATGCATAGGCATAATACATAACCAGAGCAGTGGAGAGATTTGTGGATTTTTTTATTTCACGGAGGGCATAGGCAAATTTTGATAGCTTTGACCTGATTTTTTTAATATGTGATTTCCAATTTAAATGTGTATCTATGGATAAGCCGAGTAGGTTGAATTCTTTTACTGTTTCAATTTTTGCGTCGTTGTAAATAAATGTTAAGTCTAAAGGGGTTTTCTGACGTGGATGGAAGGACATGATTTTAGTTTTATTGAAATTTAATTCAAGGTTGTGTTCTGTCATCCAAGTTATTATTTTATTAAGTATGCTTGTAAGTATTTCGGTTACGTTGGTATTGTCGTGGCAAGAAGTTAGTACTGAGATATCGTCGGCAAACAAAACACATGATTCATTTATTATTGTAGGGAGGTCATTTATATAAATGATAAATAAGAGGCATCCAATAACACTCCCTTGGGGGATTGAGGCGTTAATTTGCTTGCTATCTGACCGAATGTATTGGATTTGTTTTTCATGTTCGTTGTAGTATTCTACTTCGACTTGGTGTTCTCTATTTTCCAAATATGATTTGAACCATTCGTAAGATTTTCCGCGGATCCCTATTCCTTGTAGCTTGTTAAGTAGAATGTCGAATTGCACTTTATCGTAGGCTTTTGTCATGTCTAATAGTATACCTACGGCATATTTTTTCTTATCAATTATATTTATGGCTTCCTGGATAAAATTATATACTGCTAGAACTGTAGAGTGGTTTTTTCGGAAACCGTTCTGGGATTCATGAAAAATTTTATATTTTTCGCAAAACGAATAGACGCGATTACACATCGCTTTCTCGAATACTTTCGAGGCTGTAGGTAAAAGAGCAATAGGGCGATAATTAGAGGGGTCGGTTTTTGAGTCTTTTTTGTGAATTGGCTTTATAATGGCTTTTTTTAGGTAGTTCGGAAATCTTCCTTCCTCAAAAGACTGATTGACTAGCAAGTAGAATGGAAGGGTCAGCTCATCTGCACACTGTTTGACTAGGGTTGGTGGTATTTCGTCTATTCCATAACTGTTTTTGTTTTTAAGGCTTTTCAATATTAAATTTATTTCACTGGGATCTACTGTACTTAGGAACATGGTATTTTCAGTGCGGTGGACCACAGAGATGTTTCGCGGTTCTTTGCCGTGGGTTTGCGCATATCCTTCTCCGATAGACGCAAAGAAGTTATTAAATATATTTGCTGTTTGCTTCGGGTCCGAGATAGCATTGTCATTTACGTGTAGCGTTATGTTTTTTTTTACCTTTTTTACGTTTTTATTCGTTCGTTCGTTTATAATTTTCCACATAGTCTTTACTTTATTATTAGATTTCGTTAATTTATTTATATACTGTAGTTTTTTAGCTTTTTTTACAATTTGTTTTAAAGTTTTTCCATATATTTTGTAATGTTGTTTAATTAAAAGGTTATTTGTTTTAATAGAGAGTATTTTTTCAAGCCTTTTATTTTTACAAGAAATTTTGATGCCTTTAGTTAACCAATGTTTTTTATAGTTTGTTTTTAGCTTTAATTTTGTTTTTGAATAGAATAGAATAGAATAGAATTACTTTTATTCGAGACAGACACAGCACAACGGTTACAAACATGAAATAATAATAATAGTAAAAAAACACAAATGTACAGAGTACGCTGAGCGTGCCCGCACCGAAAGGGTGACCACCTCAGCATTTGCGGGGCGTCAGACACCCAGCGCTGGTTTTCAGTTGGCACCCCGCAGTGACGCACGGACGAGGGTAAATAAATAAATAAATACACAAATAACTATTTAATAAATAACAACATAAGATTATAAAATAAAATTTGTACCATATTAGATAAAAACTACAAAATTACCAGGTACCCACAATATTCCACTAACAAAAATAACGGCCAACGTTTTACCTACATCAGCCGATGGCGACGCGCGGCGCGCTGATCAACGCGATGACGCATAAGTAAATCTAAACACCGCTACACCGGCCCGGCAATTAGACCAAGTAAATCAAAGAGTGAGAGATATGAAGTGTTTGAGACGTTTGATAGTGATTTTTTATTGCAATTGGAAAGGAGTCGGACGGAAACAAACAAGAGTGAAAGTGCAACCATGAGGTTCCTAGACACAGATGCAACGGGCTCACCGCATCAAGCCCACCTACTGGCCACCTCCGTATAGCCAAGATGAAGAAAATAGATACATGACATACAGGTAAGTTATATATTACGCGATAAAATATCGATTAATTTTTTTTATTAAAATTCATAGAATACGTCAATAGATTGGTGATTGATTAGATAAAATTAGTTGATTAAAATAAATTATTAAAAAACAAAGAAAACGTCATTAGATTGGTGAATTGATTATTATTCTATTCTTATATTCTTAAAAATGATTAATTTTAGCCTGTTATTATTGAATTATATAAACGATTTATCGACATTAACATTATTAAATTGGATTTGTGAGCTTAAAAGAAATTGCTTAAGTCTAGCCTTAAAAGTACTGAAATTTTTCAGGTCCCTAATGGGTGGAGGAATATTATTCCAACATTTGGAGGCCATGTATCGAAAACTACCTCGAAAAGCTGCAGTACGATGATGCGGAGTAGCCAGCTGTTGAGCGCAACGCCTGGCCTTGCTCTGCCGGTGACTATTTACCCACGAAAGCTTTGAGTACAGGTATGATGGACATTTAGTTTTGATGACGCCAAAAAGAAGACAAGCCAAATGCAACTTGCGACGCGACTTCATTTTTAAAATGTTATGCTTGTTTAAAAATGGTGTGATATGGCTTCTTGGGGGAACGTTAAAGCAAAATCGTGCGCAAGCATTTTGAACCCTTTGTATTAATCTTGAAGTACGTGACAGAAGTCGAGGTCCCACGACGGTATCAGCATAATTCAATTTCGATAGAACCAAACTTTCAACTAACTGCACACGCATGTCTTCACTTAGATAGGGGCGCATTTTATACAAGACTTTTAAACGGTAAAAGCAGTTTTTTACGCAGTCTGCGACATGAGACTCAAAGCGTAGGTCTTCGTCCATGATCAAACCTAGATTTCTCGCCTGATAAACGCGTTCAATAGATTGTCCCATCACGATCACGTTTGCTCGAGGAGACGTTAGAGTATTAAGTTGACTTTTTGAACCAAACAACATAAATTTTGATTTGGCTGGGTTGAGTAGTAGGGAGTTTTGTTTTGACCAGGTTACTATCCTGTCCAGATCCTCATTTAACAAATCTGCTGCAGCGTCATAGTCTTCAGGTTTAAAAGATAGGTAAAGTTGAATGTCATCTGCATAGATATGAAATTTACAATTTTTCAGGACATTAATAATGTCTGCACTATACAAAATGAACAAAGGGGGACCGAGTATAGAGCCCTGTGGAACGCCTTTTACTACAGGAGTCATATTAGATACAACACTAGAACCATTGGCATCTTGAATTTCAACCAGCTGTTTACGGTTAGTTAAATAACTCCCAAACCACGCAACCGCAGGCGCGTCAAAACCATAATACTTCATCTTAGAAAGCAAAAGAGGCAAATTAATAGCATCAAATGCGCGGGAAAAGTCCAGTAACACTACTAGAGTACAACGTCCCTCATCTTGAGCGGATATTATGTTGTCTGTAACATCTAACAGAGCTGTTGCAGTGCTACGACCCTTCCTAAAACCAGATTGCGCTTCCGGGAGAATGTTATTTTGCTCAAGAAAGGTCATTAGTTGGGCATTTACTACTTTTTCCAGCACTTTTGACAAGAAGGGTAAAATGCTTATAGGCCTTAAGTCCTTTATAGTGCTTGGATTCGTGACTTTAGGAATTGGACGCACAACTGCAATTTTCCATAGGTCAGGAAATGTGGACGTAGAAATTGAACAATTAATAATAGAAGTCAGAATATCTAAAGTTTGAGGAAGAGTCAGATAAAACATATCAAGCGTAATGCGGTCAAAACCCTCTGCATTAGACTTAAATTTTGATAGAATTTTGATTATGGCAGATTGGTCTACAGGATTGATAGAAAAAACACCCTCATTAAACCTTTGAGACTCATAGTATGCTATACATGATGCTGGTGCAGTACTATCACCTGGAACATTCAAGAAGTGCGAATTAATCTCATCAGGGTCGTTAAAATGAGAGGGCAATTCCGCCACTCTTTTAAAAGGTAATAAGGTCGACTTCAGATTTTTCCATAGAGTTTTGGGATGACGAATCTTACTATTAATATTATGTTTAAAATAGGCCACTTTCTCGAGATACAAAGACTTGTTAACCAAACCCTTTAACTCCTTATAATATAATATTTTACTCTCGGAAGGTGAGTTTCGGCATCGTAAGTGGGCCTGATTGCGCAGGCTCATCATAAGTTTGATGTTATTTGTTATCCATGGGTACGACCTTTCCTTAATAATCTGAGTCTTACGTGGAGCATATTTATCAAAAAGCGTAGTAATATTATAATTTAATTCAGCCACCATAGCGTCTACGTCACTTGACACAGCTGTCGCAAGCCAATCCACCGAGACCAAGTCCTCGTTAAACTTGTCCAATGGTATACTTTTTAGATTTCGACGAGTTATTACTATAGGTGGTATTTTCTCCTTCTTGAAGTAAAAAACAGCGGTTATAAAAGCGTGCGCACCAAGAGCACTTATCCAGTCCACTCCAATGGCGCGCGCCCTAGCATCCGTGCATACTAGATCTATAAGAGTTTCGCTAGAGGAGGTAAAATGAGTAGGAGATGGCACCAGTTGGCTTAGGTTAAGACTTTGAAGAAACATATTTAATTTGTTTGTTTTGGAATCTGATTGGTTAAGAAAATTAATATTAAAGTCACCCAAGAGAACGGTGTGTTTACAAAATGTTAAGGAACTTATAGAACCAGTAATCGCATCCAGGAATAAATCTGCATTCATCCATGGCGGTCTATAAGCAGTACCGACTGCAATTTTAACACCATTAGTGCTTAAAACTAGCCACATTTGTTCAACTGTTTCATGAAGAGGGTCAACCGGATGCGAATGGGTGCGCACCTTCGTCCCGCGCTTGATGTAAAACCCAATTCCACCACCGCGGCCACCGCGCACGCTCACCGACCGCGGAACATGCCGCAGCCGGTATCCGGGCACGGCGGGCGCTCGACCCTCTTCACTCTTCCTAAGCCAGGTCTCATTTATCGCCATTATGTCGACATCATGATGCTCCAATGCAGCGATGAACTCATCATGGTGAGTGCCCAGTGAGCCAGGGTTGAGAAAACCAAATTTAAGGTACTTTGAGTTCATTGCAGTGTTTCGATATCAGTACAAAGTGATATATTGTGAGTAAAAAGGTGAAATGATAAATGAATGGCTTTTTTAAATGAAAATAATTACTTATAAGCAATGAAACGTCATGAATAATATAAAACAATACTAAAATGGGTACATGTGCGATTAAAATGAGACTAAATACTATTATTGTGTTAATTTGTAGCGTAATTATTATAGGCATAAAAATATCGGAATATATAGGAGATACTTGCAACAAATAAATAAAATAACACATAATATAAAGATATAATAACAACTCAATACTGGAAAGGGGACGGGAAAGGGGCACTGACAAAACTGTGCGACTGCGGAAAATGCCAATAAAAAAAACGCATCGCTTAGGCTGGGCTAGGTGGTCTAGCTGCGACCAGATATATACATAAAAAATAATGAACAAACATTCAAAACAAATATCAACAGACACGAGAAAATAACGATGATAGTGTAAATTAAAAGGTATTTTTATATAAAATAAACTCTCAATCAAACTGAACCATTTCCAAAAATTCGGACTAAATCTAGGTCAGAACGAATGCGCTGCGGTGGTACACCATCCTCTTTCCTAACAAAAATGCGGCCGTCTTTGGTCCATACATACTTAAATCTATGCTTCTGCCCAGCCTGGCGCGCATTAAAAAACAATTTTCCGTTAGTTGGCGTCAATCGCTCGTTGAGATAAAACCTTCTCGAGGGTCCGCGCAGCTCGAGGTCCGCTGTGGTAAGGCCGCGTCGCACGCGCGCCGCTCGCAGCAGTTGATCGCGAACAGCGCGGCGCGCTAGTCGCACAGCGAGCGCGCGCGGCCGCGGCGGCTCCGCCATGTCTTCACTGCCCGCGACGGTGAAGTTGCGGCGCACCGGACCAATACGCTCCACGTTCACAATATCACGGTCATCGATGTTGACACCCAGTCTCACAGACACTAATTGAATAATGTGTAGTGGGCTCTCATCTTTCGCTTCTGGTACTCCCGCGATTATGACGTCATTCAAGAGAAGATCCTGATCGCGGTCATTTAACTGTATCTTCAGCTCAGAGATTGTCTCTTCAAGGTGGTCGTAAGACGATGGGCCTGACTCCTCAAAACGCTTCTCGAGGTGGGAAACCTTGCCCTCAATGGCACTCATTCGTTCCCCACACACCCCGACATCAGCCTTCAAGCTCGCCATTTCGTCCCGGAACAACCGCAACTCCACCCTCATGGCACTCAGCTCCTCGCGAAAACATCGTATTTCGTGAGCTACGTTGAGCTCCTGAGACTCCTTAGTAATTGGGGAGAGGAGTTGAGTCGGTTGGTCAACAGTCAACCGCTCAACCGTTGCGAGCTGAGTTTTAGGCGAAGACTGGGTTGCACCTGGCTGGCTGACTACTGCTAAACCATCAGACGGGCCCTTAACAGGTGTTGCCGAGTTGTCCCTCCTAGGAATCTTCAATTTACAGTCTGGGCACAACCAGTTAGGTGACACCTTTGTTGACATAACGCCAATGCAAGTAGGATGATACGACCCAGGACACTTAGTGCAGCGAATACATTCAGCTCTTGCTAAAAATTGACCGCAGCCACCACACTTCGCCATAATCGTGGTTTTTATTTTATTTATGTAAACACGTACAGATTAGTACCACTAGGAAATCACAGATGGCGTTAGTAGCGCGTATTGAGCAGCAATGTTATCTCTTAGGTCCTGTAGTTTTCAGCAAACCCTATTTGTGTCACGAGTTCACCACCCAGATATCTATATCATACGTTGCACCAATATAAAATAATGTCTATTGTTATTTAGTTTAAGTTTTTATTTGTATAATTTAGGGTAGGCGTTTTGCACTGGTATTTAGTTAGATTATTATTTTGTTTTTATTAATGTTTTTTATTATCACTGTCACTGCACTACAATATATGTGAATTGTTATGTCTTGTCAAAGTCCTTTATCAATAAAGATTATGAAGAAACACTTTGTTTATATTTTTAAACTCGTAAACGTAGCAAGCAAGACAGCTGTTACCGACATCCGTGACGTCACTCTCTCTTTTGGTATGTATTGATTAAGTATGTCAGTAAGTGTATTGTTAAATGATTTATAGTTTTCATCAATATCCCTACCGGGCTTGATTATATCGTTCCATTTTACTTCTTTTAGTTTAGATTTGAAACATTGTGTGTTTTTGCTATTGAACAGCCTCTTTTCAACCCACCAGGCTATATGTCTAGTTTGCCGGGGTACAGCCAATTTTATTATTGTACTACTATGGTCAGAGAACCCCAACTCTTCCACTGTAGTGTGTGATTTTATATTGCAATTTGTAAAAATTAGATCTAGACACGTTGAGGTGGTTTGGGTCACTCGCGTTGGTACTTTTATATGCTGTACAAAATTAAATTCTAACATGAGATCTAAGAATTGGTTTGTTTTTAAGCTACTATCCAAAACATTTATATTAAAATCTCCTCCTATAACAATATTAAGTCTGGAGCATTTCTTATTTAAATAATCTAATATTAGTTTTAGTTGTTTATAAAATATAGCTTCCTCCCTCCTATTCCAGTAAATAATTATTAATAGTAAATTCTCCATTTGTAACTCTATTGCACACACTTCTATCACATATTCAACTGACATGTCTGTTATATCACTTCTCTCTAAGCATTCTATGTGTTCTTGTAGAAGAATACAGACGCCGCCACCAGCGCGAGTTTTCCGGCAGAATGAAGCCGCAACCTTGTAGCCACTAAAATTTATTAAATCCAGTCTTTCCTTTGATAGCCAGGTTTCCGATACACATATAGCATGATATTTTGGTGTTTTTTGAATGAAGGCTTCCAGTAAGTGTTGTTTATTGGAGAGGCTTTGGATATTTTGAAATAATATTCTAAATTGTAGGTCTTTGTTTTCGAGGTGTTCTGTTTCTGTCTCCTGTGTTAGTGTAGCGGCGAAAAAAATTGTTATTGTTTTGAGAGGATGATAGGTCTGCTTGTGTATTCCATTTACTTGTGCTCATTTGGTTCTCGGGTGTATTATCTATTTTATTAGTTATTTTTCCATCAATTATTAGTTGATTATCGCGGATTACTGCGTAAAGTCCTTGCCTTCTTGCGTTCAACATTTCTTCGCGCAGCAATTTCCTTTCTCTTCGTGCTTTATCATCTAAGAATTCCGATAAAAATAGTCTAGTTCCTCGAAATACGTTGCTATTTTCCTTGAGATACGATACCATCCTTTTGCTTAATATTTCTATCACTAATGGGCGGTTCTTCGAGCTTCGTTTGCCAATTCTATAGGTTTCCTCAATGTAGCCCATCAGGTCAATGTTCATAAATTCGCGAAATAAGTTGATCAATCTGATATGTAAGTTATTTACAGGCTCCTTATAATATTCATCAAATCCGTATAATACTATTTTCTTTGAATAGCTTTCAGTGCAATTAGTTTGGCAGGTGTTTCTTCGCGTCTTCAAGCTTTCTATTTCAGTTTTTAACTTTTCGTTTTCGATTTTTAGGTTCTCAATTTCCGTGTTTACATGTTGGATGTCCATTTTCCTCTCTTCATTTTGTCTTAGTAAGCAATTTGTTTCGCGTTCAAAATCTTCTCTTAACTTTGAGATGGCCTTATTTAACTCTAGTTGGATAGTATTCTGTAATTCGTTAATGATAGACCTATTATTCTCCTTCAAACGAAGCATTATCATTTCACCTATGTTCTGCAGTGTAAGTTCTGTTTGTGTAATAGATTGGGGTGTTTTACCTTCATCTTGCGCGTATATTGTGTCACCCAATAGACTTAAGTCCAAGGAACTGGTAGTATCATTCATAGGTTTTATTGTTCTTCTAATTGTGACATTGTTTATTTCCGGTGGTGAGGTTGTCGGGCGTAAGTTTTGTTCTTGTGGGCGTATGGGTGTGTTTATATTTCCTCGCTTTGGTATTTTACAGTAACAAGCTAGGCATTTCCAGGTTTCAATGCTCTCTGTTTCCTTCATTATTTTGAAGCGCTCATTATTAATATTGGCACACTCCAAGTCATAGACACTGTTACATAATGAACAGGTTAAGTAGTCGGTGTTGGGTACGTTTTGTTTACAACCAGTACATATAAGAGCCATATTTGCAAACAACGCCCTCTAGCAGATATTCTACGAATTATTTTGGATCGAACTTTTTGCGACTTGCTACTCGCCGACAGATGGCGCTTAACACAATCCTGTTTGTGCCCTTATTTGCACTTAAAAATTAGCTTCTAGAAGTATTTTACAATTATTATATAATTTAAAGGGATTCTGCGTACCTTTTTATGGTGGTAGGTACTTGTCCCAAAGTTTTCCTCAGTACCTGATCCTCAAATAATGTGGTTTTCAAACATCCCACGGTATTTTCCACAGGTTTGAAATTTGGTCGTTATTCAGGAGAAGTATTGTTTTCTTGAGTATTTGTGAAGTTAAGCTTTGTACTACACTTCTAGTCACTGAAGGTCTTTATTCACTTGAACTTTATTGACTTTTTATCACAAGTTAAGCACTTAAACTATTTTTAACGTTTTATTATCTACGGAGCTGATGTTTAAGTTCCCGGGGTTTTTTTTTTTTTTTTTTTTTTTTTTTTTTTTTTACTGTGTGAGTTATCAGGCATTGTCGTCCTTTGATGACTTGTATTGTCGTATCAAACGTATTGCTAGGAGTTTAGAGACTCCCCCCCCCCGCGAGTGGTTTATCCAACCCTCCTCGCGAACGCCCACGATTGCCGCCAATTCAAATACCTGAATTTAATGGTGACATTCGAAATTGGAATTTATTTATAGATAGTTTCGAAAATATAATACATAGGAACACATCGCTGACAGATCACGAGAGATTGCATTATCTCGTAGAAAAATTGACCGGTAAGGCAAAGGCTGTCTGTGCTGGAATTACGTTTAGCGCTGAAAATTACACTTTAGTTTTGAACACTTTAAAAACAAAATACGAAGATAAGCGATTAGTAGCCACCGCATATTTAGATCAATTATTCGATTTGAAAAGTTTTTCCGTTTGTAACGATCATAATTTAGAGAAGTTTTTAAATATTTTCGCATCATCTGTTCGTGCAGTAAAGAACCTAAAGGTCAATGACCTCTGTGACTTTTTGTTTTTGTATATCGGTTTAAAGAAATTAGATCCTGAAACTGTTCGTCTGTTTGAAACGACTCAGCGCGGTAACGAAATACCTAAGTTCGAAGATTTAGAATCTTTTATTCGCGACCATATTAAGGTATTGCAGCGCACGTCGGCACGTCATGAAGTCACGAATAGGACAGGTTCCGATCGCCGTATAGACGCGTCATCGAAGTCAGTCAAGACTGCACATACGCTAGTTAATACCGCCTCAACACCTGACTGTTCTCTGTGTAAGGGTAGCCATACATAGCTGTACAAGTGTTCAGAATTTCAGAGATTATCGCCTAGTGATCGTTACAAGTTTGTCCGCACAAATAATTTGTGTTTTAATTGTCTAAGTGACAAACATCTGGTTACGTCATGTAACAGTGGTGTTAGCTGTCGTAAATGTCTAGCTAGACATCATACCTTCTTACATTTTGAGAGTAGTAAGCTGCCATCGCAGCCGCAGCCTGCGCAGACGCGCGACGCTTGTGACGCGCGGCCTGCTGCAAGTGCAAACGACGTAACATTGTGTTCGCTTTCCGCCGCTGGTACTCAAATCACTACCGTTTTACTTGCGACCGCGCAAGTTGTCATTGTAGATGCCTTTGGCAAACCGCACACCGTTCGAGCGCTACTAGATGGCGCTTCCCAGAGTAATTTTATTACTCGGGATTGTTGTCAACGCCTTGGTTTTAGTTTTAATAATTGGTCATCCCGCTCAGAAGTGAAAGGTTTTGGAGGCTTAAAGGCAACCATTCACGGTTCCATTAAAATAATATTTAGTTCACGTTTTAATCGTAATATTTCGTTTGAAATGGATTCGCTAGTCGCAGATAAGATTACGGAACGGTTGCCCACGGTACCGGTTGACACGTCCATGCTGACGGAGTTTAAGAACTTGCAGTTAGCCGACGGAAATTACGCTTTCCCTGGAGATATCGATCTATTGATCGGTGCTTCGATTCTCCCGCATCTCCAGTTATCACGTAAAATTCAAGGTCTTCCGATGTACCCCGCTCCGCACGCACTGGAAACAGTTCTCGGGTTTGTTATAGTTGGTTCCGCACCCGCTTGTTTAGATAGTTACTCGACTGTGTCGCACTGTTGCACCGTCGAGCCGCCGCTTGAGTCTACCATCCGTAAGTTCTGGGAGATTGAAGAGGTCAATGTCCCGCCTATTCTCAGCCCTGAGGATCAGGTCACTGAGGAGATTTATACCCGCACGACTACTCGTGATAAAGATGGTCGTTATGTTGTCGCGCTCCCTTTCAAGGGTGATATTTTTTCGCTCGGTGGCTCCCGTGCCTCCGCAGAAAAACGCTTTCTATGCTTGGAACGTAAGATGCAGGCGTCTCCTAAGTTGAAGCAAGCCTATGATGATGTGCTGATCGAATATTTAGATAAAGGTTATATCTCATCAGCGCCTGCCGAGACTGAGGAGACACGTGATTACCCGTTTTATATCATCCCGCACCATGGAGTTGTTAGAGAAGACAAACTTACAACTAAACTGCGTGTGGTTATGGATGGTAGCGCTAAAACTAGTACTGGCATATCGCTTAACGATATCTTGTGTTGTGGTCAGAACCTCCAGGGTAACTTATTTGAAATAATAGTAAATTTTCGCTTGTTTGCTATTGCGCTCTCTGCTGATATTCGGCAAATGTTTCTTAGTATTGGAATCAGAGAATTCAACGCTTCTTGTATAGATTTTCTCCGCAGGAACCTTTGAAGGTTTACGAATTCAATCGTGTTTGTTTTGGGCTTAAGTCTAGTCCCTTTCACGCTCTTCGCACTATCAAGCAGTTGGCCGCTGACGAGGGTGATACATACCCGAAAGCAAGGGCCACTATTGAAACCGGATTGTACATGGACGATTTTGTGTACAGTGTACCTAGTGAAGCAGAGGCTATAGAGACCGCTGCTCAAGTAATCAGCCTCATGAAGTCCGGTCAATTTGATCTGGTGAAATGGACAAGCAACTCGCAAGCTACATTAGAGTCGATTCCACCGTCACACCGGTTGACTTCGGTAAAGGAATTCGATGATAGTGATTCGCATAAGATCCTTGGTTTAAGTTGGTCACCCGCAACTGATATGTTCAGTCTTAAAATTAGCTCGACTCCGCCAACTTGTACCAAACGCGTTATCCTAGCATGTGTAGCTCGGATATGGGATATAATGGGTTTTGTAGCTCCTGTCGTTTTGTATGCAAAGCTGCTTATAAAAGAGCTTTGGCTTTCCAACTGTGATTGGGACGACACCGCTCCTGACAGTGTTGCTAAGTTGTGGGCTCGCTATAGGAACGAGCTTCCAATGCTCGATCAGATACAGATTCCTCGCCATGTTGGTATAGTACCAGACACTGTTGTTAATGTGGTAGGTTTCGCAGACGCCAGTGAGAGGGCTTACGGGGGAGTGGTTTACTTTCAGGTCCAAAATGGCGATAACATTTCAGTTTTCCTCATTAGCGCAAAATCAAAGGTATCTCCTCGTAAGGTTGTCTCTCTTGCTCGTCTCGAACTCTGCGCTATTCTTATGTTGGTTCAATTGATTACATCTATAGTCAAAACTTGTCGTCCTCGCATTAATATAGAGAGAATTGTAGCGTTTTCAGACTCAACCGTTGCTCTATGTTGGGCCCACTCTTCACCCCATCGATGGGGCACGTTTGTCGCAAATAGGGTGGCTAAGATTCAAGCTGAATTGTCACCGGAAAATATATTCCATGTCGCTGGAACAGAAAACCCAGCTGATTGTCTCTCACGTGGTTTGCTTCCTGCGCAAATTTTAAATCATCCGCTTTGGTTTTGTGGCCCTCCCTGGCTTCATACCACTCCTAACGAGTGGCCAAGTGCTCCGTTTAACCCCGCTACTGTTTCAGAGCCACCCGAGGAGAAGAAACATACGCTTGTAGTATCAGTTCCGCGTGAAGAGTCAGTTGTTTTGTTGTTGTCTAATCGAGTCTCGTCTTGGTCGAGACTATTACGCTGTGTAGTTTACGTCCTAAGATTTTTGAGATTATTACCATCGCGTGGTTCTATAATCGCAGCTGATTTGGATAGAGCTGAATCAGTTGTACTTCGAGAGTTGCAGAAATTTTATTTTTCAATAGAATTTCGTAGTTTAGAATCACATAAACCTTGTAGTCACGCACTTCAACATTTGAAACCATTTTTGCAAGACGGACTCATTCGTGTCGGTGGCCGTCTGCGAAATGCTAAGTTAGAGTTTGAACAAATGCATCCAGTAGTTCTACCACGCAAGGATCACGTTTTGGATTTGTTGGTGGATTATCACCATAAGGTGAATTGTCACGCTGGTCCCGATTTATTAATGTCCATTCTTCGACAGAAGTACTGGATACTTTCCGCTCGCAATTTGATACGCGCTAGAGTGCACAGATGTGTGCCCTGCTTTAAGCTCCGCCCGCGTTTCAACGCGCCGGAAATGGCCGACCATCGTTCTTGTCGTGTTGTACAGACGGTGAAACCTTTCATACATACTGGGACGGACTATGCTGGACCGTTTAAAGTCACTATTGCCCGTGGTCGTGGTATACGTTCCACAAAGGCATACATTTGCCTATTCGTTTGTATGACAACTCGTGCAGTTCACATAGAGTTAACCAGTGATTTGAGTACGCAGGGTTTTATGTCTGCATTTAAACGATTTTTATCTCGCCGTGGTCCCGTTAAGCGCTTATACTCTGACAACGGCACAAATTATGTTGGAGCGCGACGCAATATTTCGGAATTACATACATTCTTACGCTCCAAGTACTACCAAAGTGAATTCGCCCATGTCTTAGCTGAGAATCGCATTGATTGGTGTTTTAATACGCCAGCGGCTAGCCATTTTGGTGGCAATTGGGAGGCGAATATTAAAAGCCTTAAGTCGCACCTGTTTCGGGTCATTTATTATTTATTTATTTATTTATTTATAAAAAACAATGGTATTTTACATAGTTCACAAAAAGGCACACAATTAGACCCCTGGGGTCTGTCTCAGCGTGCCACAGCCTGATTACTGGTCAACGCGCTATAAACTTCCAATTAACTGAATAAAATACTCCTTCAACTTACGCTTTATGTTTTTGTTATTAAATGAGCATCTAATATCTACAGGTATCTGGTTTATTAGATTGGGTATCGAGTAAGAAGCTGTTCGTTTGCCATAAAAATTATTTTTTCGTGGCACTTGAAGTAGCTTAGATTTAGCCTGCCGTGTGTTCACGTCATATTTTAGCGGTATCTGAATATCACTATTATCAAAATGTTCAATGAGAAATAGATACTCAGCGCGCGCTTGCACAGGTAATACTTTACAGTGTTTAAATAACCCAATGTAATTGTCTCAGTATTTATTTTTAACATATTTTGGTACTATGAGTTTCAGTATGCGTGTTTGCAGGTTATGAATTTTATCCAGGTAAGTTTTAAATGTACGCCCATAGCTGGTAAGTCCATAGGAGATTATCGACTCGGCAAGAGCCATATACATTTGAATGAGGGTTCTGTATGGTATATTGCGTTTTATAATAGAGAATTTGGCGAGTATTGCGCGTAACTTACCGCATACAGATTCCACCTGGTAACTCCAGTTGAATCGGTCGTCAATTACTAGTCCCAGATAGGTATGACATGGGACTTGGTCTATAGCCGAACAGTTGCAGTCTGACACGTTTTTATGCAGGCAATCATGACTATGTGCTATGATTTGAAATGGGAGGTATTTATATGACTAGAGTGTACGTGTATAACTTTAGTTTTTTGTGGATTCAGAACAAGTCCCATGTCATGTGCCCATTTAGTCATAGAAGTAAAATCTTTTTGTAAACATTCGGCGGCTTTATTTAGGTTCTCATTTGCAGACAGTATACATGTGTCATCAGCATATTGATAGAGGGAACAGTGTGTTATAATATTTTCTAGGTCATTTACGTATGCCAAGTAGTGCAGTGGACCAGACACTGATCCCTGAGCTGTGCCTTTCGTCACGTATACAGGTCTGCTAAGGCTGGGACCAATTTTAACATGATAACTCCGGCCACGAAGATATTCTTTGCACCAGTCGAGTAGTTTCCCTCTTATACCTGATTTTTCGAGTGTTTTTATTAGTATATTGTGCCCAAGCGTGTCAAATGCCTTGCTAAAATCTATAAATATAAGTATTACATGCTTCTTTTCATTTAAGTGGTTGTTTACTTCGTCAGTAAAATTAGAAAGCAGCTGAGCTGTAGATTTCTTACTTTGGAAGCCATATTGCGCATTGGAAATTACGTCATTGGCCCTATAAAAGGTGTGTATCTGGTCACATATAAATTTTTCAATTATTTTATTTATGACAGGCAATATTGTTATGGGTCTATAATTAGCAAAGTCGTTGAATTTACCTTTTTTATGAATGGGCCTAACAATACCTGTTTTTAATTCTGTTGGATATTTGCCCTGTTGAATACTTGCATTAATTAACTTCACAATAGCATGTACAATTTTATCTCTTATAATTTTAATGTCTATAATTCTTATTGTGTCAAATCCAGCTGATTTATTAGTATTTAGATTATTAATGATTTTAGAAATTCTTTTTGGTGTAGCTTTTTTGAAAAATATTGATTTATCTTGTGATTTCATAAACTCACATTCATCTAACAAGAGTTTGTCACACCTGGGCACAATATCCGATACACTAGTTTCAAATTCATTAGCAAAATCATTAGCGATACTAAATAAACTATTTGAGTCGTTTAAAAACGCATTTATTATAACCTCATCTACCGATTTGACTATTTTACCTGTGAGCTTATTTAATATTTCCCAAAGTTTTTTAGGATTATTTTTGTTTCCTGCTATTTCATCTCTGTAATAATTATTTTTAGTGTTTAATATTAATTTATTTACTTTATTTCTAGTTTTATTGTATTGTAACTTCAGAGTTTTATTGTATGGGTCATTTTTCCATTTGATGAACAATTTGTCTCTTTTTGTGCAACTATTCGTTATCTTATTATTAACCCATTTTTCACAATTTCGTTTGCTTAAATTATTTATCGTTTTAGTGTATTTGCATTCATTGTAACACTTTATAAAGTTTTCTTTTATGTACTTATAAATATCATTTGCGCAATCTAACTTAGCTATCATGCCCCAATCGATGTTAGCTAAGTGAGCTTTTAATTTTTTATTATCAATAGACTCTATTAACTTTGAATCCCTAACATCAGGCAAAGATGCAAGTGTGACAATCGTCATGCGATGGTCCGCCAAGACAGTCCCCAGAGCAGCTGAGTAAAGGTCATCAATGCAAGACCTCACGAAAATGTGGTCAATACAAGTTTTAGTGACAATGTTACCTTTGGTCTCAACTCGCGTGAAGTCCGAGATCGCACATTCAAGCCCGCACTCAGCTAGTTTATTTAAATAATAACAGTTTACATTACTGGTAGTTTTAAGGTCCATGTTTATATCTCCCAATAAAATAAGATCGTTTTTCTTAATATTTTCAACATTAATTATACTGGACAGTTCATTAACAAACAGATGTTTACTTTCTTTCGGTGGTCTATACACTGGACATATAAAAATATTATGATTTTGCTGCGTTGTTAATTTACCCAGTATACATTCACAATGTCTAGTTTGAGTCTTTATCTGTTGAAACTTATGCTTATTATTAACATATATAATTATCCCTCCACCTTTCCTGCTTTTACGTAGGATACTATGCAGTGTATACCCATCCAACTGATACATAGATACAATTTGTTCCGATATTCCCACTTCTGTGAGTACTACAATATCAATTTGTGTTTTAGCCGAGATTAAACAGTTAGTAAGATCAGCAAATTTTTTTATCAATGATCGAATATTGACATGCATTACATTTAAATTATTTGCATTTTTCGGCAGTTTACTAATGTAGGTAGGTAAATCAATGCAATCAAATTGCTCCTTAATATTGCTACATACAGCCATGATACTTATTTTTAAAAATATTTTTTTTTTTTTTTTTTTTAATATATTTATTTATATATAATGTATTTATTATTCAACGCTACGGGATTTATTTTTATTAAGATGTTTTATGTCGTCCTCACATCTAATCGTAAATATCTTGTCTTTCCCGTTACTATCGACCTCTCCTTTCTTTACCAGTACTTTGCCATTTTGAAACCATATGAATTTGAAGTCCTGTCGCAGCTGCTGTTTAGCCATCCACATAAGTTTTCTGTTTACTTGTGATAACGCAAACCGCACGTATATTTTAACCGCCGCTTGATTACTAGATACGTTGGGTAATATATCAGCCGTTGTAAGATTAAATTGTTTAGCAGAGCGTACCCAACATTCCACGTCTTTATAGTTCCCTAGTTCCAACTGCAGGACATCTAAGTTCTGGTGCGTGCTCGGACGTTTTACGTTTCTAATCACGGACTTGTCTATGCTCATTTTTTCAGCAATTTTATTTGAGATTTGTGACAGTTCTTCGTTTTTTAGTTGTTCAATTTATCTTGATCTGATTCGTTTAATCGCTGTTCTAAAGAAGAAATTTTGGTTTCGTAGTGACTTATTTTATTACAAAGATAGTTATTTTTGTTTTCCATATCTTTCAATTTTTGTTTCATCATTTTAATCGATTCCACGAAATCATCTATCTTGCCAGTACAAAATTCAATAGAAGACTGTAAGGGCTCCAGTTCTTTTTGAACTATTTTTTGAACTTCCTTGGAAATATTTGTTAACAATTGCTTCATATCTATCGGAAAGTTAGACGATGTGGTCGGCAATGAAGTTGGTTCGTCAATCTCATCATCGTCTTCCTCTGGGACTATAAAAGATTTCCTGACAGGAGCATGACGGTGACACTCACTGCAAGTCCACTCTAGGGTTTCCGAGTTACGAATAGCTAATATTTGCTTTTGTGAGATACCGGTGCATGTTATATTTGCATGCACAATTTTCCCACATTTGCAACATTCTAATCCTGGGCTTTTAGTAGTAATTGTTTTATTACAATTATCGCACTTCGGCATATTGTTGATTCAAATAGTTGGGTGAATGAGATTCTTACGTACCCACACCGACGCTGCGTAATGTATCGCCTCAGTAGCTAACGTCGCGAGTTCGCGACCAAAAGGTCTTAAACGCCGGGCCCAAGCCGTCGCTTAGGCGTTTCAACACAACACACGTTCGATGTTCACACAAAACTAAGTTTAAAATATTGTATATTTTTATAGTTGTTAAATCACCATACTGTACATAAGTTTATATATAGTTTTACAGTTAATTAATTTAAATTTGTTGTGTAAATTTGATTTTACACGAAACTACACACAGATGCTCGGGATACTTGTAAAAATACTAACGATTTTAATTAAGGAAGCGCGTTGACCTTGCCGTATACACGGACGAAAGTTAACTGATTCATAGGCGAACAGATTCTCTCGTACGAGGAGTTGAGCACCGTACTCGCTCAGGTAGAGGCGTTGATGAATACGCGTCCGTTGTGTCGGACTTTGTCTAGTGATCCATCGGAGCCACTAGCGTTGACGCCGGCTCACTTCTTGACGACGACTCCTCTTAAATATTTGCCCGCTTTAGATGTCGAGACTGACAAACTGCAGCTTCACCCGCGTCACGCTCTGCTAGATAGCTTAGTTCAGTCCTTTTGGAAGCGATGGAGGACAGATTATCTGCATACGCTGCAGTCGCGTCAAAAGTGGAACACTCCTTCAGATCCAGTCACAGTCGGTACTGTGGTGATACTGAAGACTGAGAGTGCGCCTCCTCTGCACTGGCCTCTTGGTGTAGTGGAAGAAGTTTTTCCGGGTTCGAACGGAATAACGCGAGTCGTAAAGGTTAAAACCGCAACTGGATCGTACCTGCGTCCGGTTATTCGCCTCTGCCCTCTGCCTAATCAGTAGTAGTGGCATAGTTAGTTATAAGTTGTTTCGCTACCTAGTATTGATAGTTTAGATATAGTAATAGGGTTTAGTTTCGCTTTTGTTTTTTTTCTTTTCTTTGAAGGTAACCCTTCAAACCCGGGGGGAATGGTTGCGCCAATTTGCTATGATCCGCGATTTTGTTTTTTGTAATTTATTTTTTTGGCCTAGCAATCCTATCCCTTCCGTTTCCCTTCCCGCACGACCTCAAGAAATGGAATGACATGACGTTTTTTGTGTGCTTCGATTGTGAATGTGACCGCTCCGCTAACATCGCCCGCTCGAAATTACAAGAAAATTGACTATTTCGTGATCCAACCATTCAAAGACTCAACAATAGTGCAGTGTAGTGCAATACAGGACCTGGCAGTGGTTAAAGGTGCGAAGTCAGAGTTCGCCGGCCGGCGCCACGTGGAACCTTCGAGGTCAAAAGGTCAGTGTTCCTCCCTAATACATCCATCCCATCAATAAATAAAGGCACAGTACCTGCATATTGTTAACAAACCTTAGATCGCTTTTTTCAAACATACAGTCCATTAAGCTTATTAGCGCAACCAATCACCTAAGTCCCAGTCGGTACCTACTACAGCTACTAACCTATCAACTTCATCATTTAAGTTGAAAGACGTCCATTGTTGGAAATTTAAAAAATATAAAATAAATATCGTAGGATATTGTTATGTAGGTAACTCCTTACCTTGGCCCTATGTAAGAAACGTTCTACATCGCTGGCTGCCAATGGAGCTGCACCGTTGCATACGAGCTGCACATGCTCGAAGGTTTTCTCAGTAGCTGCTGGATGAGAGCCCATCATCAGAACTAAAATTAATCAGGAATAAAAATTAATTGATTATACATTATTAGATGTTAATCCGAACACATGAGTAAAACGGCCTTGTACAAAAGCAACCGCGAATCGCTTGAAGTATCTAAACAAACAAAATAGGTGTGTGCATGCCTTATATGATTAGTAAGTATAATAAACCAAGCTCACATATTCGTCGTATTTGTATTGGCTAGAAATGATGACACTTTTAAAAATTAACTCTCAGTTGATCTATGTCTATATTATTAAGCTTCAGTGGCAATATATTGAATTAATCATGTTTGTTTTTCCTTTAATTTTCAACTGGATATCTATCGGTTTGTTTAATATCAATACTTTCAAATCAATCACTTTAGTCAAAATATCAAAATATTAAGTACTAACCAAATAATATTTGAATGGAACACAGTTTATCTACAATCTGCATCCTCTGTTATTGCGGTATCTTTCTTTTATGCTATATCACTTTTATTTTCTTTATATTTAGCAATATCATATCAACTATCACTCTGTTGGCATATAAAAATGTGTAAACATGATAAAGGATTAGTATCACGTATTTGTTCCGCTGTTACATAAACGATCTATCCGACCAAATGGAATATCACACTTCATTCTTAAATATATGAATGGTGTTGCTTGAACTCGTACTATATCTGTTCATTCGCAATACTTGTATTTCTACCACAATGTTTCCTAATCGTTTAGCCTTGAACCGTATCTTGAAGGTACCAAAAGATGAGAGAAACACATGTTAGGTTTTGTTCCTGATAATAAATAGTGCCTTATGTTTAAAAAGATAATTGTTAAAATGAGTTAAAATTTTAAGGATTCTTGTTTTATATATAAGCTATATTATATAAGTTATTTATTTCTGCTGTTTGGGAATGTTAACCCTTGATCTAATATTGATCGGTAGAATGAATGGCGGGGTAATAAGTGACTTAACGATTGGACCACGACCCTGGGATCACCTGATATCGTGGGCCAATGAGAGAACGGGATGCACGGGGGTTTTTGGCTAAGAACTTGAGCGCGCAAGGGCATTCGTTCCCGGAGGGACGATTGGGAGAATCGATAGGAATAGTAGCTTTGAGTACTGTAATAATTAAGTATCACATAGTTGTTTGTTCTTAATGTAATTAATAAAAGTAAGTGAACAGTTTGAGTTTGTCTTTATACAGTCCTCCCAATTGAAATAGTCTTCCCTTAAGAATTGTGACCGCTAAGGCAACGAGTCTTATACACATAAGCCAGTGAATACAGACCAGTAGCGGCTTTTTACTCTCTTGTCATCGCGTTTGTGCATATAATTTTATATTGCTCAGATGATTGCCCATTTGTCGGATAATATGCAACATGCCTTTCATTCTCGGTGATTCCTAAAATTCAGGCAGTTGAAGTAGTTAAAAGTTATTTAATTAAATAACCACTTACTTAGTGGAGGTGCTACCATCATTATGTTAGTTTTTTGCTTCTCTATAGTCTTGAGAAATGATTCCGGCTGGAATTTCGCCAAAGCCACCAGCTTGGCACCGACGGAAAGCTTATGGAACATGAGGACTGTAGCCGCGTAGATGTGGAAGAATGGCAAGACGCCCATCACAGAATCCTGATGAGTGGCTGAAATAGGAAAAAGATAAAATATAATATGAATAAAGTAAAATTTTATGATCATCAAAGACGAGCAGAAAGTGATGGCTCTAAGTACTACAATTCTTATCAACACAATTAATTTTTCAATTCTTGCACTATCTGAAAATCTCTACACAAAAACTAGCTACTTTTTATTTTTATGATCAAATTAAAACAATAAATTTAAACATCAGCTTACCTGTTGTTTAAAGGAAAAAGTTAAACTATGTGAAACGACTAAAGTTTTTAATCATGGCAGATGGTGAGAATCAAGGAAATGATGGCTCTAAGTATCGCAACTTTCATCTACACAATAGATTTTCTTAGACTATTTGAAAACTTCGACAAAAAAATATTGTTTAAATTTATGGCATTAAATTTTAAACATCAACTTACGTGTTGTTTCATTGTGCATTGCGATTAGTGGATCATTAATCTGCTCACAGTTAGCAATAATATTTCTATGCGATAGTTCTACACCTTTCGGTAACCCTGTAGTACCACTTGAATATGGCAAGAAGCATATATCATTGGTGCTTCTTCTGACTTCTTTTAATACGGAGTTATCAGTGTGTATATCTTCACTTAGTTCGTTGAATAAAGCTGTTCCTTCAGGAGCAGGATTGTCATTTATTTTAACTACAATTATTGGAATGTTTATTTTGGCAATATTCAAAGATTCCCTTATAACTGGCACAATCTCTGGTAATGTTACAATCGCTTTTGCTTCTGACATCTTTAATTGGCGCTGCACTTCATCTGTAATGATAAAAAGAATAAATATATAGAATCGTAAATATAATATTTTTTATAATACTTTGTAAAAACAGATAAACAATGAGTGGTCTTATCGCGCAATTTTTATGATAATGTAATTAACGCATTTATAATTCTAACTAGTTTTTATAGCCTTACATTGCAGTAGCGCCGTTTTTTCTTGCAATTTATTCGATTTTTGTTCTGTTGATTAGATATGGCAAGTATTATTGACACGAGTATTTTTATGATTGTAGACTTGTGTAAGAATTATGAAATTATCAAATACACCGTACACATTTTCTTATCATATCTATAAAAAGATGATGAATTTAAAAACCGTGGGAAATCATGCATTGTATGTTTAATATTTAATACCTACTTATTTCTAGCAAAACACTTTTTTTAAGCTTGTGTTTCTGGTTTTGTTTTTTCATTGATTGACACCGACTACAGAATCTTTTGTTTTAATGCTTAAAATAAAATAAAATAAAGTGTACCGCACCAAATTTCCGTCACTACCAACAGTTTTGAAGTCTTCTGATAGAAAAAGCCATTTTCATTGCATGCTGTACGATTCAACCTCAGCTTCTCTCGGCTATCAACCAGCCAGCCAGCCTTATTCTAAATAGTACATCAGTATCTAGTATATCATTGTTATGTAGCTACATACTCGTATGTTTGTGTATTTAGTTTATTAATTTGTTCATATATTATATAATTGTAATGAATTTATGCAGTTCATTTGTATTCGCCTTTTTTTTCTCTTTTATTGCACGAACCATTCTTATCCGTATCACACAAAGCCAACTTCTGTACGTTCATATGCATAAAATATTAATTAAACATGTTATACGTCATCTTTAATAGCCTTTTTACCAAGCATATCATTTCTGGTGTCAATCCTCATGCTTCTGTGCTAATATCATCCAGGTTCCATTGATCTAGTTAGTCGACCTATTGCTACTTTTAAATTGATACAAATATTACTTACGAGCAGTATAAATTGGATTTATACTAGTAATTACTCCTCCAGCTGCCAATATACCCAGAGCTACCAGAGGATAGTCTGGTATATTGGGCAGCATCACTGCCACTGTGTCTCCATCGCAAATCTTGAACTTCGTCCTAAGGTTTGCCGCAAATCTATTGGATAGGTTGAATGCTTGTTCGAAAGTGTACCCCCTGCCTGTTTCGGCACAGACCTGGAATTTCAAGTTTTTAGGTCTTTGTAATATTCGTTGCTTTACTGGAATAAGTTGAGTCATCTGAACTCAACAGTATGATTAATAAAGGATGATTATTTGCGAAATAAATATTCGCTGATTTCACATAACTAAAAAGATAGAAAAGACAAAAAGTTTATTTATTTTTCATGGCATGGCACTGGTACTTCACATTTCCGGTCGCTGATCTATTTGAGGAAATTTGTATTGTTAAGCAATACTTTTTCCCAAAGGGAAGTATGGATGAACATACTTCCCTTTTGGTCGTCTGAGAGAAAAAGTTCGCGAAACCAAAAACACAGGGATATGAGTCAGAAAATGATAAACAGTGTGAACCTTAGTGCTCTTTTATCCAATTTTTTTGCTACATAATTGTTCTTTGTGTACATAAATAAAGAGATATATACCTAAGTAGATTTAAATGATAACCAATCGTAAATATGGACTGATAAAAGGAGATTTGACAATTTAAATGAAGAAATACGCTAACAAAACATCGATAGTTTGTATCAACCAAAAGAAAAAAATCTAATGATGGTGTTACTATATGCGTATTCGAGTTATGCAGAAAGAAAATTTACAGTGAAATCATCAACTCTCAGCTGCACCGGTGGTTTTATAGCTATGGCTCATGATACATAACTATATCTATAAAATTATTTTGTATATACTATAACAACGAAAAAATACTCACAGAAGCAGTTCTCTCCGGCCATCTATCCAAATTCTGCCAAACATAATCATACAACGTCAAATTCGGTACTTCAATATCCTTGTACGGCGACTTGATCACTCTATCCTGGGTCCATACACTGTTTTTTCTAATCACAACGCTTGGATATTTTGAACTCTGTTTCACTGAATTTAAAGTTCTTTTCACCGTGAATAAATATTTCGCCACCATTGTCCTGTTTTGTATTACACTTGTAGAAGACTGGAAGATTTTGAATGATATAATGATGTTTATAGTAGCTGATATGAGTATTTTTGTTGATAGCGATTTAATCTCAGTTAGTAGAGTAGTGAAAGATAAACATTATCTATGAAGTCTAAAAGTATTTGCTAACACCTATTATTTTGTTAGTAACATCAGCTGACTGCGGTAACCATGACTGCTTGTGGTATCAATAGCTATTTATAACTTTGAGATTTGTTTTGGTTCTCGATCACGTCTGCATAATTATGCATTCGTTTATTAATTTGAAATTGTATTATGTTTTCCACTCAAGACTTTATGTTTACCTAGATTATCGAAAGCTTGACTGGTCATTCACAACCGCCCTTACTGCTACAAAGTCAGAATGTACGAATATGTAAAATTAGTGGACGTTTTGTTTACTCAAACAACTAACTACTGAAATATTTATTTAATTACTTCATTTAGTTATTGATACGTTTTCTATGTGATATTTAATTAATTCGAATATTTCATCTATCTTTATCTAAATACCTTTGAAATGTATGTCTATGTGAGGCATATTTTAGTTTATTATTCAGTGTTTAATGTAGGTAGATATTAGTGTTACATGATGATAAGGATAGTTCTATTTCTTATTAGAATGGCTAGTGCGACTTTATTTTACGTTATCGTTATAGACACTTTTACGACGTTCAGCGCTCCGATTGGCTCGCTCTATGCTCTTAACCAATCAGAGAAGAGCCAAATATGGTAAATCATTCGATCGCGTTCACATAAAAATGGAGACATCTTACATCTTCTTAGAATCCTTTATTAATATAATATATTATTTTAATACTAGGGTCCGTAATTAATACTTCCCATCTTCAAGAAGCAATTCCAAGTTTAAAATTATCAATTATTTTTAAAATGTTTTTAATCCATTTTTATTTTAATCGATCCCCATTATACCTATCATCATGGCTTAGAGTCAACAAAAAAAAATATACCAAGTCGGCCAAGCCGTTTTTTATCAGTTAAAGTAATTAATTTATATAGTAAATACAATGTATATGTACTTATATAATTATTTTATGTAGATAGCAGATAGTATTCAGCGCATATTGTAAAATTTCTATGTTAAACTTAGTTAATTTTGAGAAGGTTGTCTCTACCAGCGGGGGCCAAAGCATTTCGGTGCTCTGAGCATTTTAAATGTATTTCTGATAAAGTCTACCGGAACATTGAACCCCATTTATAATTACACAAGAATTAATAAGATTTCCAGTCGTTCAATAATCATCATTTTACTAAGGGTCTTATAAAAACCATTTACGAAAACAGAAAATATTTAAAATGAATAAGTGTTTTATGTTAATTTAGTTACAAAAAGATATCTACTTAATTGAGCACTCTGAGTACTAGGCACTCCTCCGCGAGATAGTGCTCGATTACGGAGACGCGGTGCGTTGCGCAGCGTGTCGGGCGGTCCGTCGTACATTGCCATAATTGTTTGTGTTTGCGCGAGCGATGACGCCTCCGTGAACGTCTCCGTGAACACGGCCTTAGTTTTACGTTAACGCAATCGACACTTTTATGACGTTCGGCGCTCCGACTGGTCCGCTCCAAGCTCTTAACTAATCGCAGCAAACGTTTCGATCGCATTAACGTAATCACAACACGCACTCGACACACAGTACCTACTGGCGTGAGGCGAAACACTGCAATGGTGTAGATGAGACCAAGAGCGGAATCGTGTACAGGAGTATGTATAGTATGTATAATTTCAATATAATATAATTATGTATTATACTTATTATAATATAATTACTTATACCTATGACTTAGTTATTTAGAATAACATTGTGCACTGAATCCTACCCTCGAATATGTTCTCTCTCTATAACTCAAAGGTTTGCTGGGAGAAAACTCATTGCTGAGTTAAGCTCGCCTTTGTACATGAACTGTCTGTATCTCTATATGTTATGTTATATTTTTGTGTACAAATAAAGAAATAAATTAATTAAATTAAGGAGTGTGGTTACGGACGGCAGTCTGTTTAGCTGTTTGCATATCCTTAACGATTTTACTAGTCCTCACGGATTATGATACACCTAAGTCTGGAATTACCAAATTGTATCTTCTGTGAAATAAAAGTGATTGTGAAGTAAATTGTTATTTTATTTCTACTCCATGAATCCTCCAACAGAAAACGTTATTGATGACGGCTGTATCGCTTATTTATCGCTGTCGCCTTCAAATATAATAATTACAGTATAATAGATAGTAAATAGATATTGTTAATAAAAAATATTTAATCTTTCTTATGTTTTACTTGCATCAAAGAAAAAATTGTTTGGAGGGTCTTCTCCAAGCAGAAGAATCCTTGCAATGGCTTCGAGGCTCTGAAGCAGATATACGACAGTGTATAATAAATAGTTTATTTATATTTGCCTTTTTTATATTTCACTTAAGAGAAGTATATTCATAAATAGTGCAAGTACGAAAACTTTAGCTCCAACGGTTTAATAGAGATCCTTGTGACACATAGCAGGTCAGATGGATGAGCGAGAGCATTAGTGCTCAGTTTGGTCCCCTTGAGTTTATAATCCTAAAAGTGAAAAAAGGAGTGCACACAAAACACAGTGGATTTTGTAATCCACTGTGTTTTATGTTGTTTTGGTGTACAATAAAGAATTAAGAAGGAGGTCACAATCGAATAAAACAACTAGGTATGTAAACAGAAGTTTTTTTTTTTTATCAATAAGTAATTTCATGCGTACAAAAAGACGAAACATAAATTAAAAATAAAATCTTTTTGAAAATTTTATCAGTCATTGTTATATTTGCCGTCTCCCAGGTTCTTCAGCCTCTATGTGGATGACCTGACGCACTCAACAACATGCGTGTCGGATGCAGTGTTTATGGGGTTAGAATTAATAACATCAGCTATGCAGATGACATGGTGCTGCTGGGTCCGTCGGCGAGAGCAATCAAAGAGCTGCTTAAAACGTGCGAGGCCTACACTGCCACACATGGATTAAAATACAATGTAAATAAAAGTTAATATATATGGTCTTTGAGGTCAGTAGCAAACGCCGTGGAGAAAAAAAAATGAGTTGCTCTTGAAGGAGTCACCAATTAGTAGGCATCTTCTTGCCACTGACCTTAAGGACGATGATTGATAGATTTGCGCGGTATACAGACCAAAGTCTTATTGCCTACGTTTGTACAAGGGCAATCTATGATTCAATTACATAAACTAAGAGATTGCTCCTGCGCGTCCAATATCAAAAAGTTTTCAGGACGTTGTTGAAGCTACCTAGTCACAGTAGCGCGTCGGGAATGTTTACGCAAGCTCCTACCAACGGTTCTTACACGACTATACATATATATACAAAAAAAAACTGCGTCGCTACTGAGAAAAGTGGAGGACAGTCAAAACAGCATCCCGAAAACTGTAGCTAAGCGAAGAGTTTTGGCTCTCCGATTGTTCAGAAGTTAGTGCCGAGACTGATTGTTACTAAGATTGGGCAATAATTGTATGTTACTAACACTCTATAGATTTTTTGTGTCGGAAATAAAATTATTATTATTATATTTGAGTTAATAATGTCTCATAAACGATGAATACATAATTAATATACAAAAAATAATTTTAAACAATTAGCAGGAACTCTTATTTGACGACTCCTACTCGATTAAAAAATATTACGTATCAATTTTAATTATTAAAGCTTTGAAATCATCGTAAAATTACTTTTTTAAAATGCTAAATTTTACATTACATTATTGCCATAATTATCGTTATTTTTTTTTTTCAATTAATGAATCTAGATAAAGCTTCTCGATTCCATGCATTTTTTAGGATTAAGTAAATACTACTACGTCAGTTCAGACAGCAAACACAACTTTTAATAAATTCTATTACATTTCACAAACCACCATGTTCAAATTTCAAGAAAATATTTCCATCGTCTACAAATATAATAACATTTCTCAATCTTAAAACTAAAATTACAACAATTACCTTGTACATTCTATTTTCAATAACGATTTTCGATAATCCAGATTATTTGAAATTGACTAGGTACTTAACTTTAACATATTTCAAACCTTTTATCAATTGTTACTGATCATAGAATGTTACTTGATCGAGACCCTCCTAATAGATTTAGACCCTATTTTAAAACTAAACCTAGCAGTATTTATCCCTCAAAACCCTCCTTAGAATCTTACCAGCTGCACTTTTAGGAACACTACTAATAAAAGTAATGTCGTCTATATGTTTGTAAGGTGCCACTTTCTCATTGACAAACTCACTCAGCTGTCTTTCAGTACATTTGTGACCATCCTTAAGTACTACGAAGGCTCTTGGTGTTTCTCCTTTGGTTTGGTGAGGGACTCCAATCACAGCTACGTCGTTGACTGAAGGATGCTCGCGTAAAAGGGATTCTAATTCAGCTGGAGGTACTTGAAAGCCTTTGACCTGTAAAAGATATGCAATTTGAGGTTACCATGAAATATTTTATGCCGTATAGGAACTAAGGGCCAAATACACCAATAAAATAATCGAGATTATAGCTTCATTTTGCGATTCACCGCTATGAATTAAACCTAGTTTACGCTAAACTCAGTTTCAATTCTTTTGTTGTCACCCATGTTTTCGACACGGGTCTTTAAACTAGATTACGCTGAGCTCAGTTTAGCTGAATTAAGTTTTTATATTGAATGATGAAATCAGCCCTAAGTTGTTTTAATTTATGTATTATAATTAAATTGTAATAAATTTGAATAATAATATCTGCTGGTACGAGTACTTAAATAACGTAATTATAAAAATTAAAATTTCCCATGAATTGTTTTATGTGACCTCTTTTATACGACGGCTCTATAAAACTCAATAACAACGTAGACCTAAATTAAGATAATATGATGACGATCACACGCCATCACAATATACGCGTAATATTTTACTACCCAGAAAATGCTTTTAGAAGAATTTAGGCATCTTGAACTTTTTTATCTTCGTCTATCAAACGCTCGAAATCCAAACTAACCTTGATCAGCTCCTTAAGCCTATCAGCGATAGTTATGATACCATCTTCATCAGCTACAGCTAGATCTCCAGTTCTGAACCAACCATCTTCCGTGAAGGACTCGGTGTTGGCTTGAGGGTTGTCTCTGTAACCTCGCATAACTTGAGGTCCTCGGACTAGGATCTCACCAGTCTGGAAGATTTTGTTAAATGTTATTTCAGAAGGTAAGAAGAGTATGACAAATAATGCAATAGTTTTCATTCGGTCCTTTACTGCTGTTTATATAATAATTATAATTCTGATCGAAAGAAGGCCAACATTGAATGAATGATAACCATCAATCGGTTAGGTAGATTTATTACTAAGTTCAAACAGTGTAAAATCAGTTAGGGTAGTTTTCTTGTAAGTGTATTTCACGAGGTAAAGTAGAAAGTACAAGCTAATGTTTTAGTATATTCATATACTAAAATTATGTAGTTACAGCTTGATGTGAATATATCATTTCATTCTTTGTTTACTTTCAGGATTTAAATTACGATAAACTCATAATGGTAATGAAATATTATTTGCATTACAAATGTCAATAAGTTTCCATCTATTATTTTTCAGAAGTAGTTATAACTGTACAGTATTTTAATGTTACTTGACTGGTATTTACTAAGAAAAAAACATAAAATTTAAACCTTGCAATATTTTTTAAAATAAATCCATTAATTCAACTATGTAACTTATTTCAGTTTCACAATTCTCGTTATTTACGTCAAGATGATTTGAATGGTGTATATACGGTAATGCATAATTTGTGCTGAAGCTATTCACATCTTTAAAAAAACGTTTCGTGCAGTTTACGATAAGCCAATTTTAGTCTACTAGATAGTCTACAAATTTTCCAATATACCTCATTAGGTCCCAAGTTCTTCAAATCCAGGTCTACAATCCTAAGTTCTGAGCTCCCTAGCGGAGGACCTGTGGCTCCATATCTTTTTGATCCTTTGGGACTGATGCTGACTGCCGGAGATGTTTCAGTGAGACCATAGCCTTGTCTGAATTCGATTTCACGCTGGAATAGAAAAAAAAAAGTATTAACATTATGTCTACATAATATAAAACAAAGTTGCTTTCCACGTCTGTATGTTTATCTATTTACTTTTGGACCACACAATGGATGTGGTGTCACGAGTAGAAAATACGAATAACGAAGTAGGTGATGTATATTCTCTGCACCCATGCTCTAGTGATCTGCTCGATCTTTGAGCAGATCACTAGTTATTCCTAAAAGTCAAGTATTGTTACTTCTAAGAGCAAGTGCTTAGTAATAGATCCTGGCTTCAGATTCAGGTCGGAAAAATGTTGTTGAAAATCAACACAAAGCTCGCATTTAACACACGAGTAGAATGCACCGCAGCTGATACACTGCGTGAAGTTGGGTTTCAATGTTTTAGTTATGTTTGCGAAAAAGTAGTAGCCATACACGCATTTTAATAGAGCCGTTTCGTTCCGACTGGCTGACTGTCTGTAGTGTGTGGAAGTAATACAGTCTCAACCGTTGCAGAAAGAATATTTTTTCATATATTTATAGAACTTCATACTACAGAAAAGTACAAAGACTTGATGCTCTAAGCTTTCTATCATGGCCGAGACTTGAAAAACGAAGAGAGGATTACAAAAATATAACAGTATATTTTAAATAATATTTTACATACACACATAAATATTTAAAAAAAGTAAACGTGTTCGATTCGGCTATTTGTGCAGCAAACAAATCTCATTTACGTTACGAAACTTACGTTCAAACTTCATTTACGTTACGCCTAAATGGTCCTCAAAATAATAAATCGTTGTTAGATACCTAAATAGTCCAAAAAAGTTAGCCGTAAGCCAAACAGACAGTCGCAGTCGGTACTTATTAACTAATTTATGAATATCTTCTTCTTCCTGCCCTTGTCCCATATTACTTGGGGTCGGCGCAACACGTTTTTTTCTTCCACTCTATCCTATCAGCCGTCACACTATCACTAACTTCCTTTTCTTTCATATCACTCCTCACACAATCCATCCATCTCTTCTTCGGCCTCCCTCTTCCTCTCCATCCATCTACTTGTAAACTCAGAACTCTTTTAGTAACATGTGTTTCATCCCTCCTCTTCACATGACCATACCAAGACAAACGACTTCCTTTCAACTTTTCAGTCACTGGCGCCACTTTCAAACTTCCTCTAATATACTCATTTCTCACTTTATCCATTCTCGTCACACCACACATCCATCTCAACATTCTCATCTCCGCTACATGCAGTCTTTTTTCATTCATCTTTTTCACAGCCCAACATTCTGATCCATACAATATGACAGGTCTTATCACGGACTTGTAAATTTTACCCTTCAACTTGAGTGGCATCCGTGGGTCACAAGTTGTTCCCGTGACCTGTCGCCATTTCATCCATCCGGCGTTGATTCGATGTGTTACGTCTCGGTCTACCTCACCATCTCCTTGAACGAGCGACCCAAGGTACCGAAAGTCGGAGCAGATTGGTATGGGCGTTCCGGCGAGAGCTAAGGGCACAGGACCGGAAAGACCGCCGAAATCGCAGAACAAGTACTCCGTTTTGGTTCTACTTAATTTCAGGCCAACACTCTCCAGTCTGTGCCACCACACCTCCAATCTATTCTGGACCTCTAGGCCACTCTCGGCAACCAGCACAATGTCATCGGCGAAAAGCATACACCAGGGAGCCTCTTCCTGAATGTCCGACGTCAGAGCGTCCATTATCATCAGGAAGAGGTAAGGGCTGAGTGCCGACCCTTGGTGTAAGCCGACAGCCACATTGAAGCTGCTAGTGGTGCCCACTGTAGACCGAACTTGGGTACGGCATCGACTGTACATCGCTCGGATCAACTGCACATACTTCCCAGGCACACCTTTCTCTTTAAGGGCTCACCACAGAACCTCACGAGGTACCCGGTCGTATGCCTTTTCGAGGTCAACGAATACCATGTGCAAGTTTTTATGCGCACCTCTGTATTTCTCGCACAGCTGGCGTATAGCGAAAATGGCATCCGTTGAACCTCGACCAGGCATAAAACCGAATTGGTTCTGTGAAATTTCACTCTCTTCTCTCAACCTCCTTTCAATAACTTTCTCCCAGGCTTTCATGGTATGTGACATTAGCTTTATTCCTCTATAATTGTTGCACTCAAGAACATCACCTTTGTTTTTAAAGATGGGCACCAAAGAACTGTTGCACCAATCATCAGGTATGGCTTCTTCCCGCAACAACTTATTGAAGAACAAAGCTAACCACATCCATCCATCCACTCGCAATAACTTCCACACTTCAACTGGAATTCCATCGGGACCAATGGCCTTACCATTTTTCATACCATTTACTGCTATTCTGACTTCATCCATACTAACCATTCTCACTAACCCTACATTCACTGGTTTACCCTCTAAATACCCACTCCAATTATTTTCCTCGTTCATCAGTCTTTCAAAATAGTCCTTCCACCTGTCCTTGATTTCTTCATCATCCGATAGGACCATTCCAGCTTCATTCCTTACACATCTTATCTGACAAACATCCCTCGTCCTTCTCTCTCTTATTCTAGCAAGCCGGTACAGCTCTTTTTGGCCTGCAGGACTGTCCAGTGTATCGTACAATTTGTCTTGGGCCTTTGCTTTCGCTAAAGCTACGGCTTTCTTAGCTTTTTTCTTCAAATTATCATACTCCCTCTTTTTTTCAGCTTTCAAACTACCGTTTTCCGCTTCTACACGCTGCCATTCCTTGAATTTGCTTTTCTTTTCTTTCAACACATTCTGAATTTCTATCGACCACCACCATGTATCCTTATCTATTGTGCCTTTTCCTCTCGTCTCTCCCAAAATATCTTTCGCTGCATGCCTGATACACTCTGCCATCTCATTCCAGCTTTCATTTATACTTCGATCATTCATGTCTCCCATTTCTATCATTCTGTCCACCACTCGCTCTTTGAACTTTTTCGCACAGTCATTCCTCTCTAGCATGTGCCATTTTATTTTGGGGGGCGGGCGCTCTTTGCTTTTTCTACACAGTATTTGGACCACTGATGTCATAACCAGAAGTCTGTGTTGCGAGACTAGGTTTTCTCCTGGAAGCACTTTGCAATCCTTGACGTGTTTTAAGTGGTTGCGCCTAACTAGAAAATAATCAATTTGCGTCTTATGGTTACCACTTTTGTACGTGGCCAGGTGTTCGTCTTTTTTCTGAAACCACGTATTGGCTACTGCTAGGTCAAATGCAGTAGCGGATTGCAGGAGCATCTCTCCTTCATTGTTCGGGTTTCCATAACCCCATCCCCCATGTACTCTTTCATAAACACCTCTCATTCTTCCCACATGTCCATTAAAATCACCTCCCACTATCAATTCCTCATGCACAGGGATGTTCATTAAAACCATATCAAAATCCTCCCAAAACTTCTCTTTCATCGTATCATCACATCCTACTTGAGGTGCATACACACTAATCACATTCAACATGACATTCTCTAACATCACTTTCACAATTATAAATCTATCATTCATCCTTTGTACTTCCATCACACTTTCTTTCAATTTACTATCTAGCACTATTCCTACACCATTTCTTTTTCCATCACTTCCACAATAATAAAACTTATATCCCTCACCAATTTCCCTCGCTTTTGTTCCTCTCCATTTCGTTTCCTGCAAGCATGCTATGTTTATCCGTCTTCTTTTCAGTACATCCGCTAACTCTCTCGCCCTTCCAGTCATTGTCCCAACATTCCAACTTGCATACCTCAATCTTATTTCCCGAGCTAGCTTCTTACGTTGCCCCCGCCCGGGTTGGTGCAACAACCCTGGTCCATTTCCCACAGGAGCCGGGTGCTGCCCCTGCGCGTCGCCTGTGGGGTACGCCCTAACTCTATCGCGCACTCTATTATTTGTCGACATGTTGCAGTTGATTTGGCAACTGTTTTATAGTCGGCCGCCAGCCTGACACCAACCCTCCTTGGGAATGCTTTTGTTGGTGGTTTACGCACCACCATGCGGAGACCTTCGGTGCTTCATAGTACGCACGGTCACAGAAATGTCCCTTAGTCGCCTCTTACGACACCCACGGGAAGAGATGGGATGGTGCCATTCTTTAAGTCCGAACACCATGAAGAGATGGGATGGTGCCATTCTTTAAGTCCGAACACCATACGAACTTATTTATGAATATAGAATAACTAATTGTATTATTTTAATATCGTAGGTAACTCCTTACTTTTGTCCTTTGAAATAAACGTTCTACATCGCCAGCTGCCAAAGGAGCTGCACCACTGCATACGATATCAACATGCTCGAAGGTTTTCGCAGTAGATGCTGGGTGAGAGGCCATCATCAGAACTAAAATTGATCAGGGATAAAAATTTAGTAAACGAACAATATACAGTATATATATATCTATACCTTATCGGGTTTTAAATTTTTACGCTCGTGTGCTTTTTACTATTTTGGTCGTGTGGATCAAAACAATTTTTTATAGTTGCTAAGATGCTAATGTGATTGTGACGAAACTAACTTGCGACAGTGACTTCAGCTTGTATTCATGGGCGTAAGTACCACTACCCTCTCAATAATACGGGGCCCCCGTGCTACAAGGGCCCCATCATAAGCAAAAATTCGCAACATGTTATCCACAAGTTCTACAACTGTCTCGTAGGGTAAACCAAGTTTTTGTAAAAAAAGCACCTTTTTTTTTAGCTCCTGTAAGACTTGCTACGCTATTGATATCAAAAATGTTCAGTAATCTTAAATCTTCGAGGTATGTAGCACTTAAAAATATCCATAACTATTTATTTCTACAAATATTAACACTATCAAAGTATGAAAACAGAAGGTCCAAGCCAATGGCTGACAAATTAATTTAAAACAAGTTTTATAGAATCTGAACATACAAGTAGAACGACCTTGTAAAGAAGAAGTTGAAGTAAACAAACAAAGTAGGTGTGTGCGTACCTTATATGATTACTAAGATATTAATAAACCAAGCTCACGGTATATTCTAGGTATTTTTAATTTTTATTGGTTACAAATGATCGCGTGGAGATAGACCAAGATAGACTATAAGCAGATTCTTAAAAATCAACTGTCTGTTGACCCATGTCTGTGTGTCTAAATCCGGATATGCAATATGGGTTTCATGCTGAGTAATTCATGGTAATCAGGCAATATGTGAAGATAGTTATAAGATATTCAATAAATCAATACTCACTTATTGGTGGTGCGACCATTAAAATGTTAGTCTTTTGCTTCTCTATGGTCTTGAGGAATGTCTCTGACTGGAATTTCGCCAAAGCCACTAGCTTGGCACCGACGGAAAGCTTATGAAACATAAGGACTGTAGCCGCGTAAATGTGGTAAAATGGCAACACGCCCATCACAGAGTCCTGATGAGTGGCTGGAAAAGGAAAAAGATAAACCATGTGAAACGACTAAAGTTTTTTGATCATTGAAGATGGTGAAAAACAATTTAATCAATAGATTTTCTTGCACTATTTGAAAACTTCGACAAAAAAAATATTAGTTAACTTTATGGGATTAAATTTTAAACATCAACTTACGTGTTGTTTCATTGTGCATTGCGATTAGTGGATCATTAATCTGCTCGCAATTAGCAATAATATTTCTATGCGATAGTTCTACACCTTTAGGTAAACCCATAGTACCACTAGAATATGGCAGAAAGCAGATATCATTGGTATTCCTCCTGACTTGTCTCAATACGGATTTATCAGTGTGTATATCTTCGCTTAGTTCATTGAATAAAGCTGTTCCTTCAGGGACAGGATTACCATTTGTCTTTACTACGATTATAGGAATATTCATTTTAGCGATTTTAAAAGCTTCTCTTATAACTGGCACAATCTCTGGTAACGTTACTATCACCTTTGCTACTGACATTTTTATTTGGCGCTGTACTTCATCTGTAATGAAAAAGAAGGAAATGTAATGTAGTGATTACCTCATTAATAATTAAATTAAATTGCCATACTGAAATACGATTTTTCTCCGCACTCTTTTCTCGTAAATTGTTTAATGTCTTTTTATAAGATTTGGCAAATAGTGTTGACACAAATGTAATTACAATAGTAGATTTAAGTAAAACTAACTTAGAATGTAAGTTAAAATTTAATATCTACTCATTTCTAGGCATAGATAATAAAATATATCAAGTCTAGTTTCAGTACCATCATCACTACTTTGCCAGCACTTTATTGTCTATAGGTATCTTTTATTGCACGACATACAACTTGATCTTATCGTATGTCTCACTTTTATTCCAACTGTAGGACGCCTATTGATCACTGCGTTAGTCTATTGATCTAGAGATGGGAACAATGTCATCTACATAACTTGCCAAAGATCAAAACTTCCTATTTCAACTCTTGAACGCCTCCACGTATCATACCCATGCCTTCTTTTAATAGTTAAGAAATGTAAGTGTTGACGAAAATATAACTTACGAGCAGTATAAATTGGATTGATACTAGTAATCACTCCTCCAGCTGCTAATATACCCATAGCTATTAGAGGGTAATCTGGTACGTTGGGCAACATCACCGCCACTGAATCTCCATCACAAATCTTAAACTTTGTCCTAAGGTTTGCCCCAAATCTGTTGGATAGCTTGAATAATTGCTCATAAGTGTACCCCCTGCCTGTTACGGCACAGACCTGAAATTGGGAATTGACCAAGTTATTATAATTTTTTATAACTTTACTAGTAGGCGCGAAGCAGATAGCTGAATGTAAGTTTAAGAAAACTGACAAAGGCCGAGAAAATTACAAGGAAAGAAAAAAAAGAAACTATGTTTATTTTGATAGCATCAAAGCAAAATTAAGTGATGAAAGCTAGCAATAAGGTAAAATTGGCACCTATATCAGCGTTAGAGTTCACCTGCGCTAAGCTAAAACGACATACATCTTACAAATAAAGAATTACTGATACCAATAGATTAGAAGTTTTTCTGGGTAATATTTTGGTCATGTATAAAAATAACGAAAACTGAAGTTTCAAGAGTTCACCTTAATCAAGTGGAAAAGTTT
Organism: Leucania comma; assembly: GCA_958295575.1. Lineage (NCBI taxonomy): Eukaryota > Metazoa > Arthropoda > Insecta > Lepidoptera > Noctuidae > Leucania > Leucania comma. The sequence goes on from OY282475.1 coordinate 6,296,816, forward strand.
CAGCATTTTACTGTCATCCTGATAACAATCATCATACTGTCTGCTATCATAATCTGTTTGGCATTTGTGTTGATTGTGATAATGTATTGCAGCATGACCATTGCTGTTTTATTTTTATTTTATATTATTTTTGTTTTTGACTGAGTTGCTATGCTGCAATGTGTCCTCGATCATTGAAATAAATATGCAGAGTATACAGTGTGAACATTTTGTAGATTTATTATACCTATCTATGTAAATTCAAATGATAACTAAAAATAGCGTATGTGACTACGGGTGGTAAAAAGAAAGTTGATGAATGCAGGGAAGAGATAGGGTAAGAAAATATGGATGAAACTAAAGAAAAAGAAATTTATCGGACATGAACTCAAAGGAACTGAATGATATGGTTTACAAGGAGATTGTTCCAAAAAAAAAAAAACGTATTGCGCCGATCCCAAGTAACTTAATCTTTTGAATACCGTAATTAGAGACACAATAGAAAGACAATAGGTGTGCGAAACTACTCAAACCCCAAGCAAACGCTGGCGTGCTTTGGGTTTGAGTAATTAAAAGTTATTTGAGATCAGCGCAACACGTAATAAGTGCAGGAAGATGATGAATGATGATGTTTTTTTTATATTGATATAAACTATTGCTTGAATGCAATCCCGCTTGATGGTAAGCAGAGATACAATCGTTGATAGTGAGGCGCACTAGTTTAAAGAGCCTAGATGCTATTCACTCTAGCTTTCAAGACACCTAGATTATAATCGGACGAGAAAGTCTATAGTGTAATGTTTTGACGATTGGATCCCCAATTACTCAGTTGAGTGATAGAACTCTTAGTTACCACTAATGGCACATATATAAAAATAAAATTTAATATTATAAGTATTAAAAATACTTACAGAAGCAGTCCTCTCTGGCCATCTATCCAGGTTCTGCCAAACATAATTATTCAACGAGACATTCGGTAATTCCACGTCCTTGTACGGCGATTTGATCACTCTGTCCTCGGTCCATACACTGTGTTTTCTAATCACAACACTTGCATATTTTGAACTCAGTTTCACCGATAAAGTTCTTTTCACCGTGAATAAATTTTTGGCTACCATCGTCCTGCTTTGTGTTGCACTCATCGAAGACTGGAAATTTTAAATGACATAATAATATTTATAGTACCTAGCCGATATGATTTTTTTTTTATTGCAATCAGTTGACAAGAGGAGTAAAGGATAAACTTTGTTTGGGTATGAAATCTAAAGCTACTGCTACTGAAAGTGCTAATTGAGAAATGATAGTTAAATCGCATGATCAAATATAACATTGATAGGAAAAATGAGAATGATCACGGAATAAATTATCTGAAAAACACGTAAAATCCTGGGGTAACTCAACCACTCAAAGCAACTTTATCAATTGTACTACAAAAAATTAGAGGTGATTTATTGGCACTGCTTAAAATAGTTCTCGTATTGACGACGAGTATTATAAATTCAAGCAGTGTTTGTCGGTATTGGCGCTAACCTTCAAACTAAATAAAGAATAAATAATGAAGGTTCCAGCAAGATACTTTTGTGCAAAACCACATACAAACAGACACAACAGCCTTAAAGATTAAGGGACAAGGCACACACATCCACAGACGCTGATTTTGTTTTTGAATTTCATTAATTTTAAAATTAAATAACGATTAAATTAATAATTACCACGATATTAATTGCATTTTAATGAACAGATAGTATTAACTGATAAATATCAAACCGACGATATCAAAGTGATAGAGGTACCCGATGATACTAAGCATTACCATTAATATTACTGTTAATCAATAGGCTTTGTTTCATTGAATAAGAGAGAGACGGTTTTTAGTGAGCAAAATATTTAAACTTGCATAATTTCTGAGAGATCGGTCTTTTGAATAAGAAAATGCAACAAGACAGGTATTTTTATTAGAGACGATACTTTTAAATACCGTTAACAAGAAGAATATTTGTTTTACAACTGCGATGCTTATAAATTTCATTGAATTAAAGCCTACAATCGTAACTTTACAACAAGGATTTGTCAATAATTTATGAATAGCTAACTAAACATACTTTTATGCACGAATTTCTACGTAATGCACCTAGCGGTACAGACCGCTAAGCACTTGGCTTGGCTTAGCCTGCCTTCTTATTTAATAAAATGGCTGAATATCATTCAGACGGCTAATTGAAGGGTGACTTTATTAAATAAGGCAGAGTTAATTAACAATTTTAAAAAATAACCTAAAAGTATATAAACTTAATTTGAACTAAAAATTCAAAGTCATACCTTTATCACAGTACAAAATGTGCTGTTTTAAAAACGACAATTTCATAAGTAAAAATTTAGGACAAACACACAGATAAGATAGAGAAAGATTTTAATGCACTGTATGTGGATAAGCAGCGTTTCTGCAAGTAATGCACACCGTACTAAGATCTTTATACCTGGAAATAAATGTTATTGTTCACGTGTTTAATATAACGAATTGTTGGTAGTATTGTAATTGTAATGTAAATGCCTCAGGGTGTTTGAATTGGTATAATTTGCATAACATCTGCTTTGTTCGCAATAACTTGATAAATGTCTAAACTGTGATTTTTTTTTTTTTTAGTTTATGACAATCCTGGTTTCTGATCTGTGTCAATTTTCATTTTGACAGCGCCGACATTCATTTCTTGTTTCATCTGAATTGATACATTCTTAACTATTACAACTGACTAGGATTTTTTTTTTTTTTTTTTTTTTAGTGGTAGGTAAAAATCATCCAATGACGAATCCCGCCCTTGGGTGGGGCGGGAAACAGTGTCAGACTTTTACTGACTAAAAAACCTACCTTTCCATTCCTTGCCTTTATCCTGGGGCCTTTGGTGACAGTCTCACATAACCTTTGGCCCCAGTAGGCTTCGGCCCTGCTGGACCCCTACAGTATGCTGACAACTCCTTGAGGCGCGCGGGAACGGTGCGCGCCGTAGACGACCTGAGCTCGGACCGGTCTGTTACCGGACGGACGGACAGCGAGCTACCCATTGCCCACCGTCCGCGAGCCCGCGCCTACGGTGGCCGGAAATTGGGATCGGAAACCCGGCGGCGGCGGCGGCGTGTCCGCCTTTGCCTAAGGCGGTCGGCCTCCTCCTTTACTAGCATTACTGCTTCGCAGAAGGAGGCGACCGCCTGCCACTCCTCCTCGCTCCGGAGCATGGCTTGAACCAAGCCCCGGCGCGAGAGATCGCCGCCGATCGCCCCCACGAGGACACGGCGCTGCTCTTCCCAAGCGGGGCACACCTCGACTGTGTGCTCCACCGTGTCCACCGGGCGGTCCGCACAGTGGCGACACCCGGGCGTCGTCTCCGCACGAATCTTGTACAGGTACGGACCGAACTTGCCGTGTTCGGTCAGCACCTGCGCCAAACGGAAGGTGACGACGCCGTGGGGCCTTTCCAGCCACGCCTCAAAGAGGGGCCTTACCGCCTCGATCGTGGCGTGCCCAGCACGAGGTTGCGACAATCGCTCTCGCCATTTCACCATGAGATCCCGCCGGAGCTCTGTCCGCCATGCCGCGACTTGTCGCGGCAGCGGAGTTTCGCCCCGACGTTGCATCTCCACGCGTAAGTCATGCATGTGTGCAAGGACTGTTGCCTCCAAATCCCACGGTGGTAGGCCAGCAAGGAGGCTCGCCGCTTCGCAGGACACCGTACGGTATCCGCGGATCATCCGGATGGCCATGACCCTCTGGCAGGCGGTTAGCCGGGCCGCCACTCGCTTTCGTAGCGATGGCGCCCACACCGGCGCACCGTAAAGGGCCATGGACCGAACGATGCCTGCGTAGAGCCTCCGGCAGGAGGCGTCTGGACCCCCTAGGTTCGGCAGGAGCCGCTTGAGCGCAGCCCCAGTCGCATTCAACCTGGGAGCCAGACGTCGGAAGTGCTCCTTGAAGTTCCACCGGCTGTCGAGGACGAGTCCCAGGTACTTCATCGTCGACCCGACGCCGATGTGAACTCCTCCTACCGTTAATTGGGAGCCCGGAGGTGGCGCGCTCCGAGGGCCGTGAAAACACATGGCCTCGGACTTGTGCAATGCCACCTCGAGTCCCAACTGCTGTATCCTCTCCACGACTGTCGCAACCCCGCGCGTCGCTAGTTCGACCGCCGCCTGGTACGACCGTCCCCGCGCCAGGACCAGCGTGTCGTCTGCGTAACAGACCACGCTGACCCCGTCGGGGAGGTCGGCGCGCAGCACGTAATCGTACCCGATGTTCCACAAGGGCGGTCCTAGTACCGATCCCTGCGGAACACCGCACGACATCTCTCGCCGTTTCAACTCCCCCTGATGACCGGGGTAGATGATGAACCTGTCCGACAGGTAGGCCTCGATCACCCGACAGAGGTAGTCGGGCACCCGGTGGTACCGGAGTGCCCTACCAATGCAACTCCAGGGCAGGGAGTTGAAGGCGTTGGCGATGTCCAGAGACACCGCCAAGACACACCTGCCCCGGGACACCGCATCCCCCGTCGTGAGGGCTCGCACGCGCATGATGGCGTCCACAGTGGAGCGCCTCCTGCGAAATCCGAACTGGCCGTCCGCAAGATCCGGCCCCTTCCGTGCCAGATGCACGACGAGGCGGTCTGCAATTACTCTTTCAAAGAGCTTGCCCACCTCGTCGAGCAGCACAATGGGCCGATACGCGGACGGAGAGTCCGCGGGGCGCCCCGGCTTCGCGATAAGGACCAGTTTCCCCGTCTTCCAGCGAAGCGGGAACTGGCCCCTCTCCATGCATGCGCTGAAGAGCCCTCTCAGTCGAGACCCGAGTTCCTCCATGGCCAGGACCCAGGCTTTTCCAGGCAAGCCATCGGGTCCTGGGGCGGTGTTCTTGGCACTCAGCCTTCGCACCGCCACTCTCATCTCCACCTCGGTCACCTCTGGAGCATTGTTGCCGTCGTTGCCGTCGTGGTCCGCATCGGACACCGCCGCTGGTGGCGGAGCCATAGGCGGGGGAGTATGCTCCCCTCGCGTAGACAACTGACTAGGATGGTTCTACCCAATTTTGATCACTGAATACAATACATAAAACAAAAAATTCAGTTGCACAACAAAATTTACGTTCGTTATTTTTTCCGTGAAATCTTTATTTACTATGCCTACGTATTGTTTACTTCAGATCGACCGTGACCTTTCTCAGTGCACGTCGTCAAAGGAAAATTTTAAACAGAAGTTCATAAATCAATACTGCGTCTACTTGTTTCTTTAAAATTTTGAAAGAGTCCAAACTCTTTTTGATACAAAGAAAACGCGAATTGTTTCCCTGGTTGATTACGAATCAAAATTATTTTGTTATATTTTCTTTTGCATTGAATTCTGGACTCGTACAGGAGTTCTTTATAGTTCTTTCCCATAGTCTCCTGTTTTGTTACCATACCAATCTTACATGTCGTATACTTTCTCTTCTTTCACACAACAATATTCATTTGTTGTTATTTTGTGAAGTAAATCTTCTGAATGTTTTGTTGCATTTAAGATAGGAACTGCGTTTTACGAATATTGTCAGATGAACATGGTCCGTTCATTCTATATATAGGCGCAGTTGTAAGTACATGTCTGACTGTCTCCATATAGGATGTTTAATATCAAGGATAAATTATGAATCATACTGTTCTTGTTCATTGTTTTGTTGAAAATGAATATCAGGGCCATATGTATTTTAAAAAGTGTTAATTTAATAATGTGCACTGCACACATTGCTGTAATTATGCTTCTATACATCATACCACAAAGTAGTTTCAATTAATTTGTAAAACAAAGCGAACGGTTTGTTATCGTAGTTATAAATACATTTTATAAAAATAAACACATTCAAACAAAGGAACTACCAAAGTGAGAGGAAGCATTTACAAAAGGAATTTCGAAATAAACTTTATTTTATCGTAGACCGCAATAACTAGAGCACTCATGAATATACAAAAATATGTATCACATGATAATATATGTATATATACTAGTGATAAATACTGTATAAAGGCGAACCTAATGCTTCAGGCGTATTCTTTTAGTTGACCAACTAAATAGAAAGTCAAACTGAAAAAAAGTAAAAAATTTAATAAATAAATACTATATACATTATAAATAAATAAACTTATTGCGAAAAAACGAATCCAATTAAAAAATACTAAGATGATTCTACAAACTTTTACCGAATATTTATTTTCACGTACCTTCACTTTAAAAAAGAACGGAGTGATTACCGTTTTGATGTTCTATTTGATCAGAATCATTCAAATTCTAGTTGGAGATTAGCTGTATAGAATATTTTTTGCAATAATAACACTATGCAACAAAATTGAAAAAAGACAAATTCACTGGGTTCACTGTACGTAATTACGATACCCCACCCTAGACCTAATTGAAATATATAAATATTTTTTTTACATCACATCAAGTTTAGTAGTGAAAGGCATTTAGTGATTTTACTTAAAATTATATGAAGTAGGAACATAAATTGTTATTCTACATAAAAAAAAACTTTTTTTTTGGAACGATTGGCTTTCCTCTTATAGTCATTAGTGGCAGTGTCCCTCTGAAGGATCCTACGGTAGTCCACAAGCATGGCTGGCAACCATCTACCTTGATAACGCTTTTTATACCCTGTAATTTTTTGATGAAATCTTTCACCGTGTTCATCACTTATTACACCCATGTATACGGAAAGAAACTTAAACGGAAGTGTAAGAAATGGATTTTCAAAGACATTTTGCATCTTCGCTTATGATACACATTTGAAAACATGATAAGTTTTTAATAGAAGTCTCGTAACTTGTGATTCCCAAGGATTTTTTTTTGTAATGTCAACAAATTAAACTGACCATGCATTTTTTCACTGGGACTGAGGCTATCATCGATATATATGTACTACGGAGGCTATATAATAAAGTGGAATCTTTGATTAGTGCTCATATGCCAGGAGCAAAGAAATTGTCATTGGTTTTTGCCCCACTTAGTGTTTGAGAAACAAAAATTCAGATCCGCCTTTGGAGAGTAATTTTACAATTATTATTTTTTTATCAAATCAACTTAGGTGTCTGGAGAATTATCTTCATTGCCACTGATGAAATATTAGCATACTTCATTGAAAGTTTCGAGTTTTTGAAAAACCTTTCAAAGTTTTTGTGCAGTTATAGACGCCAACATGATTTTTAGGTTTACAGCACTGCATTAGTCCACCAAAAAGTATCTAGTTTTTAAATATTACCTATAGGACAACTCGTCAAATATTTATACCATTTTAAACAACATACTATTAACCCACAATTAGTGCTAGATTTTTAAATTTAAATTTTAGTTTAAAATTAGTAATACTCTCAAACTAAAGAGAAAATGGCACTATTTTTTTCACTTTTATGAATTAATTGACCACAAATTGAACAAATTAAGTGAAACTTAACAGAAAAATGCGACATTTTGTAGATTTAAGAGTGATATTGCTTTGTACACATTAATGATCTACCTAATCGAACATGTACGCTCGAACAAGTGTTGCGCAAAGTAAACAAAGTGAGATTTCGGTTTTGGGATGTGATATCTAAATATAAATGTGTAGTCTATCGTTTATAAGGTATACTTAATACGAATCACCATCCGGAATATCTGTGATTTTTTCGGTGTTGTATAGTGTAATTATCGTTAATGTTATGTTAAAACAAAACATCTACAGACTTTTTTATGAACAATGGAGGAGTTTGATTATAAAACTGACAATTCCTAGTTAGCTAATAGAACCACTACCAAATGCATGACGAAATGTGATGTGATACAGAGTGCAGACTCTCAAAATCGGTTACTGCACATTCAAGGTCGACCGTCGTCATGGTTCAACTTGTGTGAAGAGGGTTATTTAACCGAGTTTTGGGTCTTAATCGCAGTGGGGAGCTGCGTGTAACCATATCAAATGATTCAACTAATTAGCCGCGTACTATAACTGGCTTGGCCGCCAAAAAACTTCACTATGGACAAATTCAAAAACTTGTCAAATACTTGACTGGCGTGATCCATTTCTTCTCAAAGAGTGGAGGCCCGTGATCCAAAATCGGGACAGTCATTGTATAATGCTTAAAAAGCTTGTTATTAAAATTGATTTTCAATACGAAATGTTTTTTTCTTGTCATCCATTTCATTATATCTGTATTTTATCGCATCAATCTGAATTTAGTGATTTGTTTTTATATGTTAGTGCTTCGATAGTGTCAATATCAATGTCAAATCTAATTTCAAAATTTATGTTCAGGTTATTTTCCTTTCGTGAATTCATCATTATGATCTGCGAGTCCAATATAAATGCACTTTAGGGAACTGTTGTGGCTGCTAACGCAATGCAGTGCATTTTGGATGTTTGCTGAGGCGTGAATTCGACTTTTAATATAGCTTTGTTTGCGGCCATAATAAAGAAAATGAGATTCCCTACTCATTAGCGCTTGTAAAAGCAACATTGCCACATTATACTGATTGAGTGTTTTTGCAGATAAGAGTGAGTCCCCCATGCTGCAAATTTCGGCTTAATGTTATGACATTAAGCCGAACTTTGCAGCATTCTTGTGCTGCCAATACTAATATTAATTTTTAAGTTATTGTTAGTGATTAAAAACCTCGTCTAAAATAAATTTTTATTAAAATTATTGGAGGCATGTCCTGTCATTACTTAATATTTCTATTTACGTGTTTTATTATTACATTCTTTTTTATTTCTGCAGTCTCTTGCGTAATTCCCAGTTTCTTTCTGATTAAGACATCCAGATCATTAGATGTCTTATTTGGTCTATTAGATATTATGTGTGTATTCATGACATGTTGATGTTGTAAAAACTATAACGACGCCTACATGGCATGCCTACGTGACACTTTGATCCAGGCCTATTATATAACTGTTCTGACAACGCGACATAATTGTCAATATGTGACATAATTGTCACATAATTTTATTGTTTCTGTTTATTATGTAAAAAATAAATGTTAAAAAATGACAGATTATCACCTGTCACTTACCGATTTTATTTAATATGCTCCAGTTTGATTTGTAGCCAAAATTATTAGGTCCAGTATTAAATCGTAGTCTTATATAGTGCTTTATACTCGTACAGACTTAATTTAATGGTTTAGGTTCTGGATAAGCAGATTAAACAGAGATTGTTTATTCGTAATAGCTCTAAAATTAAATGACCTTCAGGCGATCACACGGACGTCATCAGTAGAAACGATTTGACATTGACAACTCCTTAAATTTTGTAGCAGTAAGGGTGATTTTTAGTGCGATTGTGGTATGCGGTAGAACCAGATTTCCTTAATCATTTTTTATTTCGCTGACTGCAGGTAGTTGCCTTTTTTCAGATTATATGTGTAGAATAATTCCAGTCAGGTTGTTATAATGGCTTAGAAATTATTCCTGTAATTATAACGGTACCTACCTATTGATCATTGAGACTTCGTCTTTCTTAATGGGATAGCAAAACGTATTAATCAAAATATATGCAGTCCAAGTATGACTTATCTTTTTAGTTAACAGACAGAAACATATTTAAATAATATGTATATGTGGGTCAAGAACAATGAAATTGCATTCCAGTTCCTTCTTAGGTCGTTGACCTTTATGTGGCAATGTTTGTTGTGTTAGTTCTCGCCAGGCACCTCACAACAGCTGTATGTTGTAATAGTTTTTTTTAATGTGATGTTCAAAATAGGCCAACAACACAACGTTGTCTACATTTTCTAGTGACTTGTAATGCAGGTACTAAAGAGACAGGCACCAATTTCTTACAAAGTTAATTCAATATTCGCGCTACATTGTATGTAAACCTAACATTAAGAAAATTTGTTACTGCACGTTCAACTTGTGTAACAATAATTATAACCGATTTTCTCGTCTCAAATTAGGGGACTGCGCGTCACCATAGCAAATGGTTCAACTTATTTGCCGCGTATTATACACAGCTGTGCTTTTGTTAATGAGAAGTGACGGGTAAATCTTAAAAGAAAGAGCGCATCAGCACTCTAAACATACTGTCTTCAATCCACCAATCCGCTATGATAATATGGATTCTTGAATTGGACAACGGCCTTGTCTCATTAACCTACGTCTCAAAAAAATAAGGTTTTATGGGTCCATATGCTTGTTACAATACTATCCAATTGTACCTACAGGGAAAAGTTTTGCAACGCTGACCCGTCAAAGCTCAAAACATTACTCTGCGGAAATGATAACGCCTTGATGACCTAGACTTATCTATTTGCCATTTGCAATGACATCAAAGCCATAAAGTATAATGTTAATGGTCATAAGAATCAGAATCGCACGCATGTGCCATAGTTAGGTTCAAAGTTTTAAACACCCATATCATCTACATAATTTGCAGTTACTTACACAGCAATACCGGCTTTAAAATATGTATTCACTGTTGTAGTCACAGAAGCACACACGAAAATGGGTAAAAATAAATATGTGTTTAAGCGGGACAGGAAAGCCGCGACGCGCCCGTTTGCTATGAAGTCGAGTGATCAACTAAAGAATTGAAGACCAAATGGTTAACTAGTGGATGACGTGCGCTTGGTATCGTAGTTATTAATTAGAGTCAGTTTAGTAGCTATCTAAAAACATGTTTACTTCATGTCGGTGCATTTGTTTACTTGCTACTTACGCTAGTATTGCCGGCCTAAAAATAGATAGTGGGCTGGTGGCATTTTTTGTGGGTGTGTCTGTCTACGTGTGAACAGAACGAGTTTGTTGGGACATAGAATAAATATTTGTATGTAGAAGGGTCTAGATAATCTATAGGTATAACCTACTTTAACTATCCACCATAATTATTTTTGCTTGGTGTCATGAAAATGTGTCGAATTGGATATATTTTTTTTCGACATTACTTGGCTAAAAAATAAAATGAAACGGTAAGTAGACCCAAATCCAAATATCAGATACAAACAAGCGCTATTGATTTAAACGATGTTATAAAAAACGCTATAGATATAATGTGTTGGTTGATTGGTGAATTGAATAAGGGACCCGAGTGACTGCTTAGTTAATATATCTACCTACCTATATTTTTCTCTTATGCTATTTTGTAGTCAGTTTCCAGTCTTTTATCTTTACATATTCTTTTCTAAATAACTGTAGTCACAATACCTTAATTTTTAGATACCCATAGGGCTGTAGTTTTTAATAACTTTATTTGTTCTGCTTTTTTTGATTTACTACTGAATATTATGATTTTTATTTTTCGAAATACCAATCAGGCCCCTCAGTTCACACGCACATAAAAAACCGGCTTGTGTTTACATATTAAAATCTCAAGGTAGAACAAACAATTTATACACGGTGTCTTTAGTTGGAATACGGTGCACCGGTTCTGCGGTTCGATAGTTTACGTGTGACGATCTGCATACGAATGATTATCTATACGTGAAGTCTGACATGTAGGTACACATAGAGAACCACAGAGTAAGAAGAAATGGAGTGTTTATTCAAAAGATGCTGTGGGTACTTATACTCCATTTGTTTGGGGACTTAACTAAATGATGTATACAATATTAATACGTCTTTTATCTAAAATTTGTCTAAAAATGTTATGTTTAAAATTAGTTATTTACATAAACCAATGTTAAGTAATTGATTAAATCTAAACAATCTTTGTATGTCTTTTTATGCATTTTTTTTAAATAAAAAGACATATCAATATTGTTTACTCCATCTGTTTAACTTAACTAAAGTTAAGTTAAACAGATGGAGTATAGCAGCGATAGAGACAACCACAATATTTTAACTAATTATTATAAAGATATTTGTTTCTTTGTGGTCGATCATTTCTGGAACTGTTAATCTGATAAAAAAAATCTCTACTAGAATGCTACGCTGCGGACGAGTTTTATAGTCTACTTTTTTGATCTGTCGTAAATAGAAATAGCATCCAGGAGTCGTGACCCTTACGCTGTTCACGTAAACCTCCATTCACTAAATACGCCATAATATTTTTGATTTGTTTACACACACATACCTTACGACATACCATCAGGTAATGGACTTTATACCGTAATAAAATGTTGAAGACTACCCTTTGTAGTGTCGTTATCAGCAAGTGTGCAGTTGTTGAACATCTTAGCTTTTTCTTACAACTTTCAAACATCCATTCATCTAGTCATCTAGTCTCAAAGTAAGCAGAGCTTGTGCTATAAGTATACAATTGATAAACTTACATTTATATATTTCTGAATACTTATGTACATAATTATAGATAAGACACAGAACAAATGATCATGATCATCATAAAAACGTTTGTCCTGTGTGGGAATCGAAACCTCCGGCATAGCAGTCAGGGCTACTGACCACCAGATGTGACTCAGGTTGGCTGGACAAATCTTCAAAATAGCTTGCATTTAACTAGGTCAATAGGTCACTTTATGTGACGGCTAAACACCCTTATTTCAGAATTTGTGACGCTACAGAATCTTAGATAATCGATCGAAAACGTGTCCAGCCATCTTGAAAAACCACTTTTCGCTGGTCTCTCAATCTCGGTAACGGAAGTGATTTTGACGACTTTTTGCATATCAACGGGCGTCACATAAATTTGTGACGGGCACCGAGCTAAAAGTTTTGTGATAAGTACAGTGGTTTAGTAGAAAAATGCAAAAATCTGTGTCCAGCCATCTTGAATTTACGTATAAAACTTATGGCTTGCACTTCCGAATCTCAATAACGGGGGCATTTTCGAATATGGTTCCTTTACTAATACTTGGTGACGCAATGTGTGACAGTAATAACGTTTGATTTATGGCGTCACATGTAAGGGTTTACGAGAAATCAATAAAAACTTAATGTCCAGCCAACCTGAGTTCAAGATGGCTGGACACATGTATCTCCACTGCCTGATGATCTACGACCTTCGAAATGTGTTCAAAATGTTGTGACGGGGACGATAATGATAACCTGAAATTGTGACGGAGAAACTTTGCGTAGTTTCAAAGATATTGACCATTTAATTTTTTCCATACAAACATCCATTAATATTGTGAGGTGACCATAATTTTACATAACTAGAGGATTTCTTTTTAATCGATTAATTGGCCGGTAGCATCCACGCCTGCTTTGTATTTGATTTCCCCGTGGGAATAAAAGGTTTTCCTGCAGTGAAAAGAGTAAGTATGTGTTAATTCAAAATAATCATTTACCACCAGCGCTGCAAGAGAGAGCCCACTTGTATTTCGCGTTTAGTTCATTATCTTATGTAACTGAAAATGAGAACTAAACTCGACAGCTGACAGTGTATGTACTTACTTTTCGAAGTGTTATCACTAATCAGAGTACTAGTAACTATTAATTAATCTGCGGTAAGACAACCTAAATAAGAGTTAAGATTCGACCAGTTGTCCTAGTAGTACCAAATTTAAGCAATAGATGGCGACACCAACATCATCACCAATTCTCTTTTATAAATAGGTATTGAAGAAAATTTTAGTATATTCAGCTATTTATATGATTAAAATGACGACCACCAACTTCATTTGCGCTTCAAACACTTAGGCTGCAAACTGGACGACTGCGGGCGCGGGCGCGGCGGCGGGCGATCACGCGTGTAAAGCTTGTTCTCGGTTTCGCTCAGTTTGTCGCGGTGAAGAGATGTACCAAATGTACGAACGGGCCAGTTTACGCGTGTCGCCGCCCGCCGCCGCGCCCGCGCCCGCCGTCGTCCGGTACGCGGCCTTAGGACGGCAGTAAAACAACGTTGTGGTACAAGGCGGGGGTTACGGAAGTGCAAATGCGAGTTGATCATCGTCATTTTCGCCATTTGAAACGCTGTATAAGTACAAATAAATAAATGTGATTTTATTTACAGCAAACATTATTTTTTCATTTAAATACCTTCAGAGCATTAGTTTAGTTCTCCTGACATAATATATACCTACTAAAAAGAATAGATATCTGCACGTAAATAATCAATAACATTTAAAAATTACACCCCCCCCCCCTTCCTCACTTCTACATTTTTGTCTTCTATTGATTTAAATATCTAGTTGTTCGTATTAGTATCACCAATACACGGATTTTCGTCCATTAAAGAAAACACCTTAAAATATACTTGTCCTACATAAAACCTACAATATTGGTTACCTTACTGCAGTGTTTAGGTATATTGGGAAATTTAAATGATCAATATCTTTGAAACTACGCAAAGTTTCTCCGTCACAATTTCAGGTTATCATTATCGTCCCCGTCACAACATTTTGAACACATTTCGAAGGTCGTAGATCATCAGGCAGTGGAGATACATGTGTCCAGCCATCTTGAACTCAGGTTGGCTGGATATTAAGTTTTTATTGATTTCTCGTAAACCCTTACATGTGACGCCATAAATCAAACGTTATTACTGTCACACATTGCGTCACCAAGTATTAGTAAAGGAACCATATTCGAAAACGCCCCCGTTATTGAGATTCGGAAGTGCCAGCCATAAGTTTTATACGTAAATTCAAGATGGCTGGACACAGATTTTTGCATTTTTCTACTAAACCACTGTACTTATCACAAAACTTTTAGCTCGGTGCCCGTCACAAATTTATGTGACGCCCGTTGATATGCAAAAAGTCGTCAAAATCACTTCCGTTACCGAGATTGAGAAACCAGCGAAAAGTGGTTTTTCAAGATGGCTGGACACGTTTTCGATCGATTATCTAAGATTCTGTAGCGTCACAAATTCTGAAATAAGGGTGTTTAGCCGTCACATAAAGTGACCTATTGACCTAGTTAAATGCAAGCTATTTTGAAGATTTGTCCAGCCAACCTGAGTCACATACCACCAGACCAACAGGTCACTACAGTCAAAACATCTTTAAGATTAGTTGACGCTTGTAAGTTCAAAGAAAAGCATTACAAGAACTAGTGATCCTCTTCACCCATGTTGGTGATTAAAACCATACAAAATAAACTATAATTAGTTCTCAATTTAATCGTTAATAACATTCATAATTAACTATGAATTTAATTTTTATTTGACATAAAACAATCTATAAAACACAGTCCAACGAATTTGAATTGTTTATTTCTATACCAACTTAACAGCTGTGCTAATAATCTATAAAAGAAATTTACTGACTAATATATCAACGCATAGTCGAAATTACAGGGCCTAAGCGTGAAATTTTGCACAAGGTTTCCTTTTACGATGCACTAAGCGAGGACTTTCCAAAATTCACGCATGAAACCGGACTCCAAAGTTGTTACGGAGACACCTATGAAGCCGCTGACAGAAGCTAGTATTTCTGTGGCGCCATCTAGAACAATTCCACAGAAACTTCTACCAGTGTTTACTAGATGGCGCTACTAACACGAACATTTTCGTGTTGACAAATCAATGTTATCAAAACCACCGGAATGTTCATGAACTTTTATCACAGAATAAGTAATTGTACAAACATTCATCGAAGTAGCCAATTAACACTAATTTAGATTTATCAATGACGTAGTTTAGTATTTAATGATCAAAGTTCATCGCATTAAATATCACCTTATAACTAAATGGATAAGTAATTAATTATTTTAATGTAGGTAATCTAAGTTTGAACATCCGGCTATTCATCGGAAAATAACTATCTACGGGGTCAATGCCAAGGTTATTTAGCATATAAAATCAAGGTTTATATAGTAGGCTTTTCAGCATCTAGTTATAGGTACAGATGGGTAAAGGCTAAGGCCGGATGGATGATACTGACAAAGTCATTCATATTTTTAGAAAAATATACAAGGTCGGTACAGTTTTGAATCTGCTAAAATTTCTGAAGGCAGTTAGTGACAGTTTATTTGACTGGTACAAAATGCCTGACAAAAGCGTTACCTACTTGGATTAGAACAATCACAATCGCTTACTTGAACCTTTTCAATCATAGGATTTTAGTGGACTTCAAAATGCTTTTGGTTCTTTTCTTCACTGCCTTAGATTAAATCATAACAGCGGAATATAGGCACCTCTAGCGCGTGAACCGCTGAAATTGTGACAATGGTCACGATTTCACATCGGTCGCGTCAATCACACACTCGGTGGGTATCTTATCTATGTCCTTGTCTATCATTGACTATATATAGTGTAGATGTGTGAGTTTCGAGTCCAGGTTTTCTGATTGTGATGTTAGCGCGTAACGTATCATGCCTTAAATAATTATCAATGGTCACTGCACACATTCTCAACTTGATAATATTTTGCGATAGTAATAAAAAAGTAGACAAGGGAGCGGCGATTTGAAATAAAATAGATTTAATTCAAAAATTAATTTATTCCTTAAAATCTAGAACATAAAACAATATCCTTAATATTATTTTGCACCTACCCAAATTATCATATTCGAAAATATTAATTTCCTCAAACTCTTTTCATTTTATCTACAGTTTTTTTTTTTACAGTTGAATAGTTACTCTGATTTTTTTTTTAACAAGCAGACACGATATGGGCTTTTTTTAAAGAAATCAAAAGAAATATGAATCAAATTTTCCAAGGAGCGAGAGAATGTGTCAGATTTTTACTGACTAAGAACCACTTGTGTTTTTTTAGTCTATTTGCATTCCAGGGTCCCGTTAACCCTTCAGTTTATAATAATCTCGCAGCATGATATAAATTCTGAGTTCACATTTTTATATAATTTCAATTTTAATTTTTATTTTAATAGATTTTTAAGCAATAATTTTTTAAACTAGAAATGAGTATATACACATAACTACAAATTCATAAAAAACATTAAGAAAAATCTGTAGAAAATAAAAACGTAATTTGTTATTGTCTTGTTTTGTGATGCACTTCTATTAAAATTATATTTTAAGTATTTACATGTAACATGAACCTAAATTAAAAAAACTTAACAAAAATCACATAACCACATTTATATTATTAGCCGCAAGAAGGAGGAGCCAAGGAACGCGGTCGCTGTGGCTGAAATTGGCTAGATGGCATCATCATCATCATCATCATCATCATCATTAGCCACAACGTACCATTTACTTAATACAACAATAAGGCCGAATACAGAAAGAAAGCTGGCGGCCTGCGCCGATCTCCCCGCGCTCAATATCTGTATAGAAACTCGGCGCCTATTTACCTACGCATATTATCCGCATCGGCCGGTTCCGATAGGCGCTGTTAGATTAGCAAAGGCTGCCGGCTTTCTTTCTGTATACGGCCTACGGCACTTAGAAAATTATTAACTCTTCCACTATTGTAGGATTTTATAAGAACTAGAGCCTTACACCAAATTTTATATTTAACTTTATTCCAATTATAAATCCATTAAGACGTTCCAATGTGATTTTTCCCTAAGAAGAAATCAACCAAGATCTTATATTTCTCAGCTCCTGAAAATATGCGCAATGAAATTCCCTAAAGTTTCTCCCAATGTAATCTTTCGCCAAAGGTAACACAAGCTTGCTCCCTAGCCAAGTTAAAAACGTTTCGTTTCAAGCCTCTTACATCGAACGCTTCGAGTCGGCCACAACCCAATTCCTTTGTTCTGACCACTCTGACCACGTGACTGAGTGTTGATATGACATCAGAACAAAGGAATTGAGAGGTGGGCCAACTCGAGGCGCTCGAGGCAAGAAAATGGAAACGAAACGGCCGTAACTTGGCTAGGAGGGCTGGAGTCTTACAATGACGTGCGCACGAACGAGAAAGAGAAATAAAGCTTTAAACCCTATATAGCTCCACCCCTTTTAACAATTCAAATTAGGTCGTTGAATAGACGATGTTAAGAACTCGATGAGGACCCCCCTTCTTATGATGACTCGAAGAGGATTTAAAACCATATGCTGGTATTTTAAGGCGTATAACTGACCAGACATTAGCATTATATAGTATTTAGTGTTAAAGAAATAATGCCAATATTTGCCCAATTACGCCAAAATTATTACATAGTGCAATTGAGTCAGCCGACCTATTTCTACTACGCATACATTTTCCTAAGCTCTTTTCGCAATATCTTTCCGGACGCTGTTTTAGGAATTTCGTCAACAAACATGACTTCTTCAACCTTCTTGTACACTGCTACCTTACTCGCGACAAAGTCTTGGATCTCTTCTTCAGAAATCTTCAAACCATTCTTTCTGATGATGAATGCTTTGGGCACTTCGCCAAAGAATTCGTGGGGGACACCGATGACGGCTGCATCAGCTACTGCTGGGTGAGACCGGAGGAGGCTTTCTAGTTCTGCTGGGGCTACTTGCATGCCTTTGACCTGTTGATGGAGTTAAGGATTTTAAATTATCTGTGGTTGACTTTGTGAAAGTTGTAGATGATAAATATACTGAATGATCAGGCGGTGAATCATTTAAAATGAATACACCATTAAATAGGTTCGATTCGGTACATGAATCACTATCGATTTGTAAAGACAAAATAAAAAAATAAAGCACTTTTTTTCTAAAACTCTAGTTAATATACGCATGTACGAAATTATTTTTTTTAAGTAATCGAGTCAATGACCTTGTAGGTAGTTGTCGGTCTTTGCGTGCTAACTACCTACAGTTCATTGGCCTCGCTCAGCTGACGTTTACTTGAAGAAATTAATTTCGTACTTGCGTATATTAATTCATGCACTTTATTTTTTAATTTTCTTTTTACAAAGCGATAGTGTTTCATGTACCGAATTGATCCTCCGCGGGATTAAAACGATCAAAATTTAACGATGTATAATCGCACATTAGTGGCAGCACTTGAATTACGAAAACTGTAGAAACTGCTTTTACGAGTACTATCATGATATAAAGGCACTAACCAAGGTGATATTGTTATAAAGGAGAGGCGTAATACTTATTGATAACAGACACACTATCAAGGAAAGAAACTGGTTGGAAATTTGCAATATTTTTACCACACTCCTCCTCCAGAATAAAAAATATACAAATAATACTTAGGGGTCTACCAAAGACATTAATTTGATATCTTACCTTAATAAGTTCCTTAATCCTATCAGTAATAAATAATCCAACACCAGGTTGGAAGTAGCCCATGTCACCGGTCTTGAAGAAACCGTCCTTGGTCATAGATTCTTCAGTTGCTTTAGGGTTTTTGTGGTATCCTTTCATGACTGTAGGACTTCTGATGTACAGTTCTCCAGACTGAAAACAAAATTAAAGGCTAAATCAATACATATACAATATGTTTGTTGAATTATTAAAAACAAAAAATAGATGTACTCTACTGAAGATTTTGAAGTAGAACGCTGGGTGCGTAAGTGCGTTTTGGTGGATAATAATACTCGTAGTAATATAATATAATAATCTTATCATCTCATGATGTTTTTCTTTGCCGTTTTGAGAGCAACATGGCGATGAAATATATTACACAAAGTAATTCACTTGGTTGGGATTGAACCCTGACCTATAATTCGTAAGTCGGGGCCGTTTCTAC
Organism: Leucania comma; assembly: GCA_958295575.1. Taxonomy (NCBI): domain Eukaryota; kingdom Metazoa; phylum Arthropoda; class Insecta; order Lepidoptera; family Noctuidae; genus Leucania; species Leucania comma. The sequence continues at coordinate 6,316,246 of OY282475.1, forward strand.
CGGATCATCAGATTGTAATTTGTGTCTTCAAATTGTATTGCTTTTCAAATCACTTACTTGTCCAATAGGCACTGCTTGTTCAGTGCTTGGATCAGCAAACTTCAGCTCCATACTAGCCATAGGGACTCCACAGGCATTGAAGTTCACGTTCTTTGTGCCCTTGAAGGTAGATGTTCCTAGTGAAGTCGTTTCTGTCATACCGAAGCCTTGGTTAAATTCGATGGCATGCTGGAAGTGAAAAATACAATGAAGTTAAATATTTGGTCAAAACATAGGAAGGAAAAAACAATTTGGTTTTAGAATTCTGAATTCTGTCACGAAAACGTGGCAAAGTTGATAAGACGAAGTAGATTTTAATTATGCTTACGCTGCGCCATTTATCACGAATGATTACGAATAATTTTATAAGCTAAACCATAATAAATAGGCAGGATTGAAGAGAATCAAAACTCTCAAGAACAATAAATCTCAAGAAGAACCATCAAAGCCACACACATCTTATTATAACAAAACCTTTAGGACAAGGACGAACCTATTGCCCTATCTTATTATTGTAGTAGGCACGTGCTCATTATTAAAGTTGATGGATCTTGATTTAAATAACTAGGACAAGAGCATATTTGGTATTGGTAATGTTGTTTTCCTTAACAAGCAATTAGATATGAGTCCAAAGGTCGATATTACGACATTACACCATCTTCAAAACTGTGGTAGATTTGAGTCGAGTATATACGAGTATGAGTAGTAATTATATATTCTTAATATTTGTGTGTACATAAAATGTTAAATAAATAAATAAATAATACAATACAATACAAGATAAAAATTAAATGGCCTGTTTTTCCAACAGCTCAATGGATATAATTGCTTATTGGCTTACTAGGAAAGGATACAAGTTAATATTGTAGGTACTGTAGATCATCCGTATGTTCATGACGAAGAAGGTCATAAATTCAGATATGTGTAATCGACAACAATAGATGGTGTTATGGAGCGAAGATAAAATAAAGCATCAAAAAAAGACGACAGAGTTCAATGGACACACAAGTGGGCAAGAACAATAAAGGATGTAACAAATGACGCAAATATGAATGATAGTAATCAAAATCTTGTTCTGTCTATCCGTTCTATGGTAATAGAAATTCTTTCGTGAGAGTTTAAAACTAATAGTACATTACAAACAGATACATTAGAAATAAACACATAATAGAATTTAAAAAACTAAATAATATTGTGTGAGATTTAGAATGGTTTTTTAGCCAATATTGAAAAGAATAGTTTTATAGGAATAAATCCTATCCATGCGTATAAAGCTAATTATTATCCCCAATACCTACAGTAACCGCTTACTCATAATATATATAATGTTCACATGTGTTCTTTCAGCCAGCGCATTTCCTTACATAATGGCTACATCCATTTTAATTTTAGTCTTCCTCTTTTTTTAACTTCCCCACATAAACATTATTATATTCGCTCTCTTATTCTCACGATACTGATAGCAATATGAACTAAGTGGCATATCTAATAATGACAAAAATAATGAGACAGGTACAAAAATAGATGTGTTGTATAAGAAATAAATAGACAGAGGAAACTGATGTGAGAACTGGCAGGAAAATAATGGAAGAGGAAAATCTTTTGGACTAACTACGAGTGGTAGCTGAAGATCGTAGGCTGAAAAATAAGTTGAAGCAAAAATTGAGCTAAAAATCATCTGGTAAAAACTTACTTTACTTTTCTGTAAGATAGCTTCAACATCTGATGCAGCCAAAGGTGCGGCTCCGCAGATGATATGTCTAACGTGACGGTAATGAGTTTCATTTACATCAGGGTGCTTGCCTAGGAGGATCGCTGCAATGAGAATTAATTTGATATTAGTAATACATGATTGGTGTACGAAAATGCCAAGTAACTGGACTGTCAAATCATCATTTGTAATGTATATAATAGACGTCTGTTGTGGCTTTGCACACCCACATAAAAACTTGAAACCAAATATGATCAGTTTTTGATAGTTTGGTTCTTAAAATTACTATAACATCGTTTTCATTATGTGTGTTATAAGTATAAATATTTGAAAAAGACTGCATGCACTTTTTCATATTATTAAACATCATTCGCTTGGTAAATGTTATTCTTACTGTAAAATGATAATGATGAAGATACCAATAATAATTCAATACAATAAAAAAAATATGCCATCCTTTAGGCGAAGAAGTGCGATGTGTGGTTTTTATAAAACAATTTAGGACCTCTTGAAAGTTAAAGCAAAAGTAGTTACTTACCAACAGGAGGTACGATGTAAAGCAAGGTAGTCTTCTGAGTCTTTAAGATATCCAAATATGCGCTAGCAGAGAATTTAGCCATAGACACTTGCTTGCAGCCCAAACACATATGTCCCATGAGGCCGATCACGAGACCGTATATGTGGAAGTAGGGCAGGAACGCTGGGAGAACTTCTTGGAAATCACCTGAAAGTATATTGATAAGTATTGAAGTTATAGCTTGAATTTAAAACAGTTATGAAATGAGGGATGAGTGGCAACATCATAATAAATCAGGTCTTCACGCTGATGTGATGTAGGAGCAAATTTAGCATAATCAGCTTATTACGTTCTCACTGCTGGATATATATCTACTTTTTGTGCAGTAATCCACCACAAGGACCATAGGCACGCCACGATTGAGGCGGTAAAGCCCATCTTTGAGGCGTGGCTGGAAAGGCCTCACGGCGTCGTGGCCTTCCGTGCGGAGACGACGTCCGGGTGTCACCACTATGTGGACCACCCGGAGGACACGGTGGAACACACGGTAGAGGTGTGCCCCGCTTGGGAAGAGCATCGCCGTGTCCTCGTGGGGGCAATCGGTAGCGATGATCTCTCACGCCGGGCCGTGGTTCAGGCCATGGTTCGGAGCGAGGAGGAGTGGCAGGCGGTCGCCTCCTTCTGCGAAGCAGTAATGCTAGCAAAGGAGGAGGCCGACCGCATCAGGCAACGGCGCTCACGCCGCAACCACCGCCGTAATTCCGATACCGATTTCCGGCCACCGTAGACGCGGGCTTGCGGACGGCGGGCATTGGGTAGCTTGCTGTCCGTCCGTCCGTTAACAGACTGGACCGAGCCCAAGTCGTTTACGGCGCGCACTGTTCCCGAGCGCCTCAAGGAGCAGCAAACTGAAGGGGCCCAGTAGGGTCGAAGCCTAATCTGGGGCTTTGGGGAGGTATGAAAATGCATACCAGGGCCCTGGAACCAAGGCAAAGGAGGAACGGAGTAGGTTTTTAGTCAGTAAGAGTCTGACACTATCTCTCGCTCCGCCCAAGGGCGGGGGATGTCATTGGATGATTTTACCTACTTTAAAAAAAAAAATCACAAGGACCAAGTGCGAGTCGTTGAAAACCACACGTTTAGGATCTTCCTTTTATTTTGGTTTTTGTTAATATTCAAGTGGCTTATCAACGGTTCATATTAATTAAAATAAAAACTTATGCCAGCAACCATTAAACTTGATAATGTATTAATTAAATTTTTGCATTCTTTATTTTTCGCAGACCATGAATAGACAATATCATTAGGTACTAAACTAATGATATTATCTCAAATTGTATTCATTTTATTAAAATTAGTTTCATGCAAACGTGTTTGCATACCTGTATAAATAAACAATAAGACAAAAAATATACAGATTCTAGTCATTTTTATTTCATTATTTTATTCTTTAATTTTTATAATTTTGGATTTATCAAATTAATTATTCATAATCCAAAAAACTACCACTTTAAAAAAAATGCTATTGTCTGCCTGCACCTAGTCTAAAGGAATTGTGATAATGGCATTATAAGTAAAAATGTCAGTTCGAAAAGCAGACTTACCATTTGTAATATTCGGGTAACATGTCTCCTTTTGTTGCATAATCTCTATACCAGCCATTAGATTATCAAAAGTAATCTCAACGCCTTTAGGCAGCCCTGTAGTTCCACTTGAAAATGGTATGCAAGCCAAGTCATCTCCTCTTCTTATTATTTTATCCAATAAACCATAATCAACTTCACCCTTTTCTGCTACTTCTGAATATCTCGTTACATCATCAGGAACTGCACTGCTAGGTTGATCAACTAGGATTATTTTGCATTGTATCTTTGCTGCTTTCAGAGATTTTGTAACAGTATCGTAACATTCTGGTAACGTTATAAATGCTTTTGGCTCTGTGATGGATATTTGATGTGTGAGTTCGACTGTAAAGAAGAAAACAAACATAGGATAAGTATACTGCTATAAAAATATATTATTTGTAAAACATAAGATACAAGAAGTTAGTACTGCAAGATGTTGTGTTTAGAACAATGGCCTACATATTTTACCAAAGTATAGAGTTAGTAGAAACGGGAATAACATTCATTTCGAAACAAGCAATACGACTCGAGGAGGAGGATACTAACATAACAAAGCTAGAAGGTTTTTCGTTACATTATCTATTTATTTGATTGGCTAATTTCTGGAATAACCAGTCGGATTAAAAAAAAAACTCTTACTGTATAGGACAGACCAATTCATGACGAATAAGTTAGATAGCATCACGTTACGACCCATGGAGGCGGGGTAGTAACAAAAGGTGCAGATGAATCCACAGGGGACAGCTTGTAATTTATATAGAAACGTTATACAAACATTTTAATAAGCCATAAATATTTCAACAATATCTAAATCCAATATCTAAGTCCAAGTAAAAGCCTATCATATTACGTATTTATTATATAATTTAATCTTGCTACGACTAAACCTTGCAGATATAGGTAATGTTTATCAGAATTTGGTTGTGTCTAATCTACAAAGCCTGTAGTTATAGCATGGGCGTAGGTTAGTTTGCGTTTTGCTTTTTGCACAATGTGCGAGGGAATTGCATGATTTGATTTCGTCACCTCTCTACCATCGCACAACCCGACGTACGGCGAGAATCCCGTTGTGTCAATTTTACAGTCCGAACTAAACGTTTTGTCCTTGTCGTTTAGATCGCGTACGTCGAAGGACTAGAATAAGTTGCTTGCTGCGGTCTTCTTGTACGATTATAATTTACTATAAGCCTCACCATAAACGATTGCAATACTCCTTACCATCACATGAGATCGCAGTCAAGCGCTAGATTATATAAAAAAAAACTGAATGAAACCTAAATAAATAATATTCAGTCTTCGGTTTGTACTCTCATAATTTATATTTCAGTATCGAATATATTCCAGGACCTATCTTTGGAATGTGTCTATCAATACAGGATGTTTAATCAATGTAATTGCTTGCAATGGTAGAGGGTAAATTTACAATATTCACTAGGATACGATTTTTTATTACGAAGTTCCTGTGCCTACCTTCCTTCCGGCTTCATCATTAGATAAACAACAAGTTGTCTGTAAGAGATTGCTTGCCCTGTACAATAAGACCGCCTATTGTACACATAGTTTTTGTAATTTTTTATCCTTTTCACATTATAAGGTGTATAATAAAGTCTTTAATAAATAAATAAATAAACCATTATTTATAATTGTTTCGTCATAGTTGCTTACTTAACTACTGTAAGCCAGATATCTGTGTTTGGGAAGTTCAGTTGTCCGTATATGATCTTCTTCATCAAGTAATTCTTTCTGAATGCAAATGCTTTGCTTCTTGAAGAAAATACCAAGCTTGCTACGTGTATGTCTATAATATCTGAGGAGTTCCATCAATCCTTATTGATTTCTATTTTTGCAAAAATCAGAAGTTGTATTTGGCAAAAATAGGAAAAATCTAGAGATATCATAACATATAAATATATAACATCCTTCCAAGTAGAACAAGAATTTTCCAAATCGGTTTATAAATGACGCAGTTCTGATGTAAGAATCAAAAATAGAATTGAGAACCACCTCCTTTTTTAGAAAACGGTTAAAAAGGGGAGAAACCGCATACAGCAGAGGATAAATTCATTTTTGCAAATCATGTTAACTTGCCTTAATTATATTATAGAACAGCAAATATACATTTTATAGTGACAAATAATACTATTCTAGCATATTATTTATTATTAGATATTTGTTTTGTATTACCGCTGTTGTGAAAAAGTAAGAAGTCTTCATCATAAATGGAAATATATAAATCTAACGATGGATTCTGCCTAGTGTGCAGAGTCTATCGTTAGATTTAGCTGTTGATTCAATCATAGGCACGTAGATCATGCATCACATCACGGTATGTGTACGGTCATGGTTAGATCATGGTATGGTACAGAGTAGAGGCCGAATTCCTTTCCATCATGTATGGGCTCATACACTAGGTTAACTATATCACCATATATGACATAATTATTAATTCCGAGGAAATTCGTTAAAATTGTTTTGTAATTTGTTTTTTAAGGGTGTATAATTTAATGATTTCTGTAGTTAATAATTATGATGACTTTGATATACCTTTTTTATAAAATCGATTCAGTGGAAATTGTAAAAGACTGAATGACTGAAGTTTTTCCAAGAAAAACTGCTTAATATTGCTTCTATGGAAAACAGTCGGCGATTAGGAAAATTTAGCGATAAGACACTCGATTGACTTCTTAGTACTAGAGACGGGTGAAACGCTGCAGCATTGTAAAAGAATTTCGTGAGTGGAATCATTTGGAGGGCGACGTTTAGAAACGGCAGTCTTGAATAATCCATCGAGTAGTTCGAACGATACTAACAAATTTACTGGTTGTCTAGGATTACGATACACTTAAGTCTGTAGTTACCAAATTATATCTACTGCGAATAAAAGTGAATTGTTATTTTAATTTAATGACCTGGCCCCTCTACCAAAAAATCTTACTGATGACGGCCTGTCGCCTTCATAAACAAGTTCCGCATTATCAAACACCACCGTTGTTTTACAATAGGGTAATGACATGATAAAACTATGTAGGTGTATAAAACTTATCAGTTCCTATTTTTAAGCCTGTAATATTGTTATCAGCGACGCTGGTGTCATTCTTTGGCGAATTTATCATAATATGCAATAAATGTGATCATAAAGAAACCTCTAATCACCGGGCATGGCTTCAGTACATGATCTTTATCACTTGGAGTTTGCTCTGTAGGTATTTCAGAATTGATCTAATCACAGGAGCGCAGCTCCAACACACGATCTTTATCAATTAGTCTCTGCTCTCTTGTTATTTTGGGCCTTCATCATTAGACATAACTCATCTTATCATTTTTCTGCCCTTGTCCCGTTTTATTTGGGGTTGGGGCGACACGTCTGTTTCTTCCATTCTGTCCTAATGTAATGTAAAGTAATTAATTCCCTTTTTTTTCTCATTAGTTCTTACATACTTCATCTATCTTTTCTTTGCCCTCCCTCTCCCTCTGCATCTCTAGCCACATGTTTACTAATAACTCTTTTAGTAACATGCGTTTCATCTCTGCTCTTCTCATGGCAGACATGACTTATAAATTAAATCCATATTAACCACAAGCCGCGTTCCGGTTTAGATAACTGGATTTTACAAACAGTGAAAATACCGTAATTTATAAACTTTCATACCCTCTTTAAAAAAATACTTCCTAAGATCAATCTATAGTACTCAATTTTAAATAAGGAACTATTATTTTATCATAAGATTTTTCAATGAGTAGATCATTTTTCTGATTGATCCACTAAACTTAACTATTCAAAAATGCCTGTAAACGATGTTATTTAAATAAAAACTAGGTTGAGTTTGGAAGATAAAAGGTCTATCAAATGGGGTAACAGGGTCGGCAAGCAGTGGTTAGCTCGCCGTACGATAAAGAACAGGCTCAGGCCGAGATGGCGAAATGTACTCCACACACTAAAACACGCGCAAATGACATCATGATTGACGGGACCCATTAGGGCCAATATTATGAAAAATTTACCGCAGCCCTTGCACGCAAAAGGCAACTGCAACTGCGTGGTGTTGCAACTTTATATAATTGTATTTGTCACCTTATTTTTGTTATTTATATTTTATTTATAACTTAATTATTTGTACTTTTTATTTCCTTTATTTATTTATCTATTTATTTAAATCTTTGGACACTGCACCGTTCGGCGTCTTTATGTCGGCACCGCCACCGGCCTTCGCTGAAAATCAGCGCCGTGAGCTCATCGCTCAAAGCATGAGGCCACAGCTTTATGCTGAGCGTTCGGCCGTTTTGCGCCGATATGACTCATATCTACCTTATATAGTATTTGAGTTTGTTAATTCGTTTTAAGCTTTGCGTCAGTTCGCGCAAATAAACTGTTTTTCTTTCTTCTTTCTTTGAACTGAAGGTGAACACGAGTGGGTTTTATTTTCAGACTGACAATCACAATCGCTCCACTTGGGTGATTAAAAAATATCTGCTTTGCGCTGGATGCATAGTAAAAACTGAATGTGAGCAGTTAGCAACTCGCACCGTATGACTACATCACCACCTAATCATGCAAGTTATTTTAAGAGATTACTTATTTTGTCAGTCAAGTTTCTTTGTATGTGCATTAAGCGTGGTAGTACTGACGATCAATAAGGAACTAGACAAAAAACTTTGCGATCATTGGAGAACTGCAATTAAGGTTGCACTAATTTTGAACTTTTTTGAACCTCTGGAAATCCACAAATATATAAAAGAGAATAGCATGAAAAATTATTTTTTTTAAATTTGTCATATGACCAATCGCTGGGTAAAAATCAAAACATGACATAAATTAGTTAGTTTAATAAAAAAATATCACGAATCTGCCCCTAACTTACTATTTCAAACGTGCATATCTACGAGATTACGTCTCAGATATATTGGAAAGTTGCGTGTAATAATAAAGCTTGTTTTTTAAAAGGGTCTGGCAAAAAAAACCTTTGAATAGTTACTGTGTCTTTTTTTTTTGTAAAAATAACATCGCTGTTACGGGGCCGCAAAGTCGACATAGACCTAGGGGGCTTACTCTCGAGTTTAATTTCGATCGGTCGACATTGGTATTGTGACGTTGGGTACTCTTGAATTCGACTCTAGGGCCAAATTGCGTGACCTTTTTGGAAAACTAAGTAAAATGGGGATTGGCGTGTGGTCACGCAATTTTAAACCAATTTGGCGCTAGCAACGAATTCAAGAGTACCTAACGTCATTCAAATGTCGACCGATCAGAATGAAACTCGAGAGTAAACCCCCTGGCCAGTACCTATAATATACTCTGTGACTGCAACCGGCTCTTAACTCATATTTTACTTTTTAGGTTAACATAAAAATATCCGCTAAAATGTCTACAATGTCAAAAATCTTAGCGTTATAAAATGGACGGTTATCACACAATTTTGTTTGCAATATATAAATATTTGACGAGGAGATAAACTTTGTAAGCTATGTCAACGACTTATCCTGTTACTACGTCAAACTATAGAGATTATGTTGGTTTGTACTCAATTTTTATCTTAAAAAAAATAGCTTGGGTAGGTATCCTCATTGACACGGAGCGAGGTGAAGCTTAAAGCACAAGATCGGTCGCAATGGGTGACTACTGTCGACGACCTCGGCCCCAGCTAGGGGACATAGAATCTTAAGTCATAAGTCAGGTATCTTCATTCGTCATCATCATTTCAGCTGAAAGACGTCCACCGTTAGACTTAGGCCTCTCCGAAGTGTCGTCATAATGACCAGTGCTGTACGTCTCGTATCCATCGACCGTCATCAGGTCATCAGTCCACCTTGTGGGAGGCCTAACAACGCTGCGTCTTCCGGTACCTACGTGCTGTCACTGCAAAACCTTTTGTCCCCATCGACCATCATTTAATGTGACCTGCCCAATGCCAATAATACATTTATTTGAAACAAGCTTGCTCCTATGCCGGCCATATCATCGCTTTCCATCGATAGTGGTGAAACTTGCGTTTGACCATTATCAATGCAGTGAATTTCAAAGATTTCTAAACTTTGAAATTCACTGCTTTTCTACCACCTAAATATCACCTAAATTTCTTCATTATGAATTATTTTGGCGAAAACCGCATATACGTCTGTTCAGTATTTTATCCCAAACAGACTGACGCAGTGGTTTTTTTTTTTGTGTGGCCTCTCGCAGGACAACCTATGAGGTTGTCGGCTGCTTAACCGGACTTGCCTGTGGCGGCCTCGATTCGAGAATCAAAGCCTCCAGCCAGGGCTTACTTAGCTAAACTTACATACTAAGCGACCACGCTAAGGGCACCCGCTGTGGGGTACGGACCTTGGCTTAGGGCGTCGCTGGGGGAGGGCAGCAAGGAACAAGCTGGATCGAGCAAAAGATATATTATTATTAAGGGGATTTTTAAACTAACTGACGCAGTGGGGGACTTCGTTTTATATAATTTCATTTCTCGAAAATGGGTGTGTGCACATGTCTCTTATTAATTTGTGCGTTGAGCCATTTTCTCGAGCTCGTACGCACACAGCAAAAAAATTATTGTGATTCGTGACGCATATCTCCAAGACCATTCTTGCAGATACCTATAACAACTACCAGATTTGCGTTAACTTTATTTCCTGTTCTTGTAATTTTTGCAACGTTATTTTGCACGTTTTTAATACTTACGTATGCTATTTGCAATTTGATTAGATGCTACCTTGAGATTAATTTAACGTCCACGAATGATATAGCATTGTCATAATAATCACACGAACAAACAACGCAGAGATTTTGAAGATTTTAAATATTTTATGCATTGCTTTTTTACTTCATCACGTGTTCCATTATTTATCTTTATCCTTGACTTACAGTACGGAAACAGAAACATAAAAAAATGCAGTATGGGAGGTGCCAACCTAAATTTTAATTTAGCCCTTAATTTAAAATTTCCATTGTTTGACATAAACTACAGTTAGTAGAATACACCTAAAACCGAGTAAAATAGTTGAGCAACATCTAATATTCTAAATGAACAGAATTAAATTATGAGAGTTCCATTTTTACTATTGTCTGCCAACTCCCAAACTAAAATACAAGCAAAAGTAAACTTACACTCTTTATAAATAGGGTTGACAGTCGTAAGCACGCATCCTGCTTGTAAGCACCCAAACGCTACAACAGGGAATTCGGGGCAATTCGGCAACATGACTGCCACGACATCTCCTGGCTTCAAACCGAACTTCTTGAGTAGAGAAGTCGCGAAAGCTGATGTATTTTTTTCCAGCTGCGCGTATGTATAGTTCTTCTTGGTTTCTGCACTTTCCTGGAAGGAAAAAATATAAGTTGGTTTATACTCAAGGGCCTATAATAAGTATTACTAAGCTAATAATATTAGGTATTGTTAAACTAAGCTAATAATAAAGATAAAATTAAAAAATAAAGTACTTTTTTTCTAAAAGTCGAGGTAGGTAATATATGCATGTACGAAATTATTTTTTTTAAGTAAACGAGTCAATGACCTTGTAGCTAGTTGTCGGTAGTTGCGTACTAACTACCTACAGTTCATTGGCCTCGCTCAGCTGATGTTTACTTAAAGAAATTAATTTCGTACATGCGTAAATTAATAAGAGTTTAAAAAAAGTACTTTATTTTATTAATTTTCTCTTTACAAATCGACTCTCCGCGGGATTAAAACGACCAAAATAGTTCGGAAGCTGAAAGAACAGAAGTGGGTTTTAGTCAGTAAAAGTTTGCTACTCCCACTCACTCCTTCCAGAGCAGGAAGAGTCATTTAGTGCTTTAACACCTCAGAATAAAAAACAAAAAACGGTTTATTGATTGTAAGCGCTAATGCTTAGCATAAGATCCTAGGCTCGATTTTGGAGTCGAGCAAAGTGTCTGACCGGGTTTTTGCATCTGGAATCTCTCTCAAACATAACCTAGTCTGGATTTGTGTCCAGTTGATGGCTGGCCTCTAATTACAGAAGACTTATAAGTACATAACTGACAAAAAGTGCCTCCTTCCTAATTCTTTGCGATATGCAGATGTGATGTCATGTATGTATAATTTTTGCGTTCAGCTACACCAAGTCAATAGAATATTACCCCCTCACACAGAGAAAGCCTGGCGCCCCAGCAGTTATAATATTTATTTTTCTTTATATTCATAATTTATTTAACACCGAGATAATAAAAAACATATTGAGAACCTTAAACTAAACATACAATTGACAGTCTTAAAGAATGCGATACATTCCTCAATCTCTTTCAGGCATCCTTGAATGCACTGAGAATGGACTAACCTACTGCTGACTTGGTTACTGTCAGACATTTCCAATTGGTAAGTGCAATGTCCTACTGTGTACCTGAACTCAGATATAATATCTAAGCTTGGATTTCGGTCAAGGTTTAAATGCGATGCTAATCAGTGATAAAAACTCAAAATTTTAAAAGATAAATATGTTTATAGGAGGTAATCTTTGAAACTAATCCGATAACAAAAATTCACTTCGACTGACATAGGCATATCTTTTTATCTAAAGAAAAAAAACAAGTTTCCTGTAAGATAAGACACTGCAGCGAAAATTCCATTGAGTGTAGTGAATCAAATTTTGAATAAAGAAGATGCATTGTCAATTTGTCATAAAAAATTTTTAACTTGCTAACATATCAACAATGCGCCGAACAACACAAAACACACGGCTTATTATGTCATCAATCGTAGAAAAAACCATGCATAAGCAGTTAAATAACAAGACTGCGCACGCGTCGATGATGTTGATTACATCGCACAATGAACCGGCAACCAATAAAACGTATCTATCGCTGTTCACATAGAAAATATCTTTTTAGAGACAATGAATGAATGGAAATAAAAATGCCATAGTCTGCGTTTCTTGATAGCTACAAATTAGAGGTATTACGTCAAGAGAGAATACATAATATATATAGGAATATTTACTCTTAAGTAAATTAACTCCATCATTAACCACATTATTGCTCTTCAAATGGTAAAATAGTGGATTAACAAGACATTATAAACATTTATTAAAAAATGGCAACATTAGACTCATAAAACCACCGTTGCAGGATTTATCTCCTTTGTTCCATAATATTATAGTACACAGTAAAAGAAAATAGTGACATATAGAAGCTCATCATAACTCTTAAAACGAATTTTCTAATGGTAAACCTAATCATCTTATATGGAAATCAAATCCAACTGCCGTGTACCCTACACGGCAGTTGCATTTGCCACCGAGCAGCCAATATAGCAGTTGCATTCAGCAAGTTAAAGCAGTTTGGTCTTTGGAAGCTTTAATAGCTAGACTTGTATCTGCACATACATCATGAGGTACGTTTAAGTGATAGGTTGGATCTTCATCTCCTTACATCGTGTTCCCCATTCCTCAGAGTCGTGATTCCCTCAATATGTAAAATATATTTTTGTTTAACGGTTCTTCTCTATCTATACCTGTCTGTTATGGCTATGGTCTAACTATGGTGATCATGGAGTTTAAGCCGATACCATTTAAGGTTTATTTATGTTATTATACAAACTTCTTTTTAGTATATGTGAAACTTGAATATAGTTTGTTCAGAATCAGTAGTTGAATTATTTTCAATATTTTTTTCACCATGTTATTTTTTTTTCTAAAAATATTTTTTTAAGTCAAAAACACTATGTATAACACAGGTTACGGCAGGTCATAGCGGGCAATAGGAGCCAGGGTACACAGCTGGGTGCGGGAGCAAAACAACGCCTCAGTGGCCCGGATGGCTCGGTGGCCATGTGTTTGTGTGGACGACCAAATAACATAACAAGTTTATAACTTTGTGATTTTTCATGACACATTTGTGAAATTTTGTACATTGATTTTTTGCATAAAAATACTCGACCCGTGTTTCGGGTTTCTTAGATCCTAAAAATAAGATTGTTTATGTAAGACAGAAATAGAATAATACAATAAAATATAAATATTGGTATAATGATACTGCTTATTTCAAAAGAAATTCCTTCCAGTAGACCTGCGAAAAAGGAGATTTCTTCTTTTGTGTTAATAATATAAACTAGTGCTTGACTGCAATCCCACCTGATGGTAAGCAGTGATGCAATCGTTGATGGTGAGGCGCACTAGTTATTAGGAGCCTATTGGAATTGTACATATCTCTGAATCTAGGTTAGATTGGCAGAGATATGTAGATAATGGTGTGTAAAGGACCTTTTCCAATTATCTCCGCCTTCTAAGTCCATTTAAGGCCTCCTTATCACAAATGATCAAGCTATTGACACCTCAATGTTATCTCTCTCGTGATAGTTGCCAATTAATCGTCTAGAGTGTGTAACCTAGATAAACAGTGCACTTAATTGCAGAAATTCTACTAATTAGCTGTTCAGTAAGCGGATATAAGCACCTTATCACAGCTATACAATATTATTTTACCCATACGTGAAATACTCGTGACTAAGAATTGCGGAGTGAAAATCATCTTAATAAAAATTCTGAAAAAAAAATGGACTTACTACGGTCAGTTTATGGCTACATGTCATAAGACCTCTCTGAAGAGAGAGTATATGCTCTATGAGGCGCCATATATGAACTAAACTATGAAACCCTGTATCGGACATAACACGCGTCGGGTTAGAGGATCCTTCATATTCAAAGGAAGTGTGTGAGACTAGACCCTGTTCTCTCTAAACTGCCCGCACAACCCCTAACAACCCCAACCTCCTACCACCCTAACTCTTTACAACTGGACGTGAGTCCTAGCTGATATGAACAATGTACTTCGTCAGTAAACAAAAGACTGACAGAATTCAGACTGTAGATTTGTCGTCTAGGTTCACTGCCTTCTATCATCCATCATATATTTGAATGCGAGACTTTTTTTTATCGAGCACTTTTCACACAGTAGCAATACTCATCTCATTCGGCCAATAGCGCAATTGTTATTGTTCCAAAACTAAACAATGTTAGTATGACTGACCCTGACCCTGGTGATCAAAGTCTACGCATGAACACAATTGAGTATGTCAACATCATCAATCATAACAGTTTACTGTTCCAATTTACATAGCAAAAATACCCATACAAATGATACTTTGTACATCAATCGATCAATTCGACAATGGTTGTGATCTATTGACTACGGTCTGTCTCGTCACCAGTGTGCCGAGTGCGTACTGGAATGGTTTTTACCCAATTTTTTTCAATTTTTTTTTTTTTTTTTTCTTTTAATATTTTTTTACTGTATGTGAGAGGTCTAATAAACGATTTTTCTTTCTTTCTTTCTTTCAATTTTATAACCAATCACAGAGCAAAACGCTTACAGCGATAGGCTTTGTGATTGGTTAAGAGCTTGGAGCGAGCCAATCGGAACACTGAATGTCATGAACGTGTCAATCGTAATATAAAACTAATCGCACTAGGCACTCAGATGGTTTTAAGTTCAAAGTCCGTCGTTAGACAAGGCACGACAAGGTTTGTTGAAACCACTTCAGGTAATTTGATAAAGATATTGGATCAATATTGATAGTTGAGATAGTAAGCCACCGGCGACCAACGACCAGTAAATATCTCAAGAGGTTTCTGTTGGGAGACTAGATTGTAGGTTTAGACTAGAAGCAGGTATCTAGTAGATAGGGTACCACTTATTTTGTCGTGAGTAATTATCCAATTTGCCTGCTGCGGTCTCTCTGAAGCCTCACCCGTCCACCCGTCCTATGATGGCGGAGAGCCCTCCGCCATCATAGGACGGGCGGTGGAAGAGCTTGGGCTTGCTGACTTCTTCAAGAATTAGTTGGGACACTAGGCTGACCAAAAACTCACTACCAAACTCCACAAAGACTCCAATATAAAAAACAGACTGCCTTTGACAGTCATGCCGACTGGTCGATTCTATAGTTTTAAATTAGGAACGAAAGGAAGACGCCAGCCAGCATGGCTATCGCACAATAAGGTATAGGTTACAATAATTTAGAATTAGAAAGTGTGTAAACCTAGCTTTATAAATAGATACTGGTATAAAACTCCTTAGAAATAACCATAGCTGATGGATGAAAAGGAAAATAATAAACTGACAGAGTGACAGTTGCCCAGTCAAAATGTAAACAAAAATTATATAAATAAATATTACCATTTTAAGAGGAAATGAGAAGGAAACCTATAAATAACTATGAATATGTGAGATAAATATGTAAGTATAAATAATACTACAACGTGTCAGACTTTAACAAACTAAAATCCACCTGGGGCCTTCAATTGTCGTTTGGGTTCTTGTGCCCCAGACACTATTTCAAAATAATGTTCCCACAACTCTAGCAGGTGTCGGTCCTACTGGTCTTCTTCAGTTTTACTATCATTTCTTTGAGGCGCTAGTCCCTGGCCTGGGTAAGGGCCTGCTCCTTATCGGACGCGGGGATGGCGAGCTATTCATGATCGTTTTCACCCTGCGAATCTCAACGCCTTGAGCGTCTCCATCGATAACGGCTGGGATGTGAAGATGTCCGATGTTCCCTCACCTTTGCGGCCATCTCCTTCGTTCACTGCTCATTGCGGCTTTGCAGAAGGAGGCATTCGCATCCCATTCCCTCTCACTCCGGAGTACCAGACTAGAGCCGGCTGCTAGGTTTTTTTTTTTTTTTTATTGGTAGGTAAAATCATCCAATGACGAATCCCGCCCTTGGGTGGGGCGGGAAACAGTGTCAGACTTTTACTGACTAAAAACCTACCTTTCCATTCCTCGCCTTTGTCCCGGGGCCCGTGGTGACACTCTCGCATAACCTTTGGCCCCAGTAGGCTTCGGCCCTGCTGGACCCCTACAGTTTGCTGACAACTCCTTGAGGCGTGCGGGAACGGTGCGCGCCGTAGACGACCTGAGCTCGGACCGGTCTGTTACCGGACGGACGGACAGCGAGCTACCCATTGCCCACCGTCCGCGAGCCCGCGCCTACGGTGGCCAGAAATTGGGATCGGAAACCCGGCGGCGGCGGCGGCGTGTCCGCCTTTGCCTAATGCGGTCGGCCTCCTCCTTTACTAGCATTACTGCTTCGCAAAAGGAGGCGACCGCCTGCCACTCCTCCTCGCTCCGGAGCATGGCTTGAACCAAGCCCCGGCGCGAGAGATCGCCGCCGATCGCCCCCACGAGGACACGGCGATGCTCTTCCCAAGCGGGGCACACCTCGACTGTGTGATCCACCGTGTCCACCGGGCGGTCCGCACAGTGGCGACACCCGGGCGTCGTCTCCGCACGGATCTTGTACAGGTACGGACCGAACTTGCCGTGTTCGGTCAGCACCTGCGCCAAACGGAAGGTGACGACGCCGTGGGGCCTTTCCAGCCACGCCTCAAAGAGGGGCCTTACCGCCTCGATCGTGGCGTGCCCAGCACGAGGTTGCGACAGTCGCTCTCGCCATTTCAACATGAGATCCCGCCGGAGCTCTGTCCGCCATGCCGCGACTTGTCGCGGCAGCGGAGTTTCGCCCCGACGTTGCATCTCCACGCGTAAGTCATGCATGTGTGCAAGGACTGTTGCCTCCAAATCCCATGGTGGTAGGCCAGCAAGGAGGCTCGCCGCTTCACAGGACACCGTACGGTATCCGCGGATCATCCGGATGGCCATGACCCTCTGGCAGGCGGTTAGCCGGGCCGCCACTCGCTTTCGTAGCGATGGCGCCCACACCGGCGCACCGTAAAGGGCCATGGACCGAACGATGCCTGCGTAGAGCCTCCGGCAGGAGGCGTCTGGACCCCCCAGGTTCGGCAGGAGCCGCTTGAGCGCAGCCCCAGTCGCGTTCAATCTGGGAGCCAGACGTCGGAAATGCTCCTTGAAGTTCCACCGGCTGTCGAGGACGAGTCCCAGGTACTTCATCGTCGACCCGACGCCGATGTGAACTCCTCCTACCGTTAATTGGGAGCCCGGAGGTGGCGCGCTCCGAGGGCCGTGAAAACACATGGCCTCGGACTTGTGCAATGCCACCTCGAGTCCCAACACTCCCAACTGCTGTATCCTCGGCTGCTAGGTGGGGTACTCTTGGATATATAATAATTATTATTTAATGTATGATTTGCATGGTCATATCAAGATTAAAACAGTGATGTAAATGTATTTAAAACTATGTTTTACAAGACATAACAGCATGCAAATGAGATGGTAATTACAAACAACAAAATGAACCTTCATTTTATTTACATTTTTGTCACAAATCTCGGTGACCTTAGTTCGCTCAGTTAAAATTAAAAGGATGTAGACAGCCAATGTACCTAACTAGGATGTAGTTCTCTTAGTATGGGCATTAACCAGTCTTTTCAATGGATATAGCTGTCGTTAAAGCAGATAAATGCAACGACAATTACAGCAAATGTTGGTTTTGCGATTTTGTATCGCGATTTTTGCAAATATTTTTAAATAATAATAACAAGGAAATTGTTCAGAAAATATTCTTTCAAGATTTCAAGTTTCAAAAATGAAGTAATAAAGTAACTTTGGGTTTGTATATAATCTATTTACCTACTTATTATAATGATTTAGTTATAGTGTGCGGAAAATTGTTTTTTGTTTTTTTAAATTGATTTTTGTGGGAAATAGTGAACCTATTATCGTTTCTAACATTGATTTTATGGTATGATTCGGTAGATGGCCTTTCTGTTAGAAATTGATTGATCAAGTTGGCATTTCTTATGGTGGCCATATTTGCCACATTTTGCCTTAGAATTCGATAAGAAAATCGTGTGCTCTTTCTATCTCATACAATAATTCGATTAAGTTCAATGGCTACAGCAAATATATTTCCTTTGATTTAATAATGGTCCCATACACTAAAAACAAAATACAACCAAAAAAATTGAGATCAGAGGCGCGCTTGGAACACTACACGTCAACACACACTAGCTGTCTATTATTCGTATTTGGGCTTACCAGACATTCGGACAACAAGTTACCATTGCCGGTCGTTTTTAAACAGATATCATACACCAGCTTAAAATTACCTTACGGGATCCTCCATTACACAAATATACTTTTAACTCTTTTAATAATATGCGTTTCATCTTTCCTCTTCACTTTCAATCATTAACACCACTTTAAAACTCTCTAATATTATAGCTAGGTACTCCTTTCTTTACACCGGGCTGATCATCTGTCTGTTCTTTAAATCTGCATCCATTTTGAATGGAAACCGACCCCAATATAGTTGAGAAAAAGTTGAAGCATTTAATCTTGGCTTGAGAGGCCAAGAATCCTCTTAGAAGCTCCAGAACAATCTTGCCTTGGCTGCAAGTGCAACGACAAACATCGCCTGAATTATTATAACTGATTTTAAATATATGTTTGGCTTTTTTGGTAAGCTAAACTTCACCTTGGCCTTGCTTACTATCATATATTACATGGCCAAAGATGTTTATAAAAGGATTTGTGTTTGAAGTCAATCAAATTGCAAATCTCTAGAGACCTAGCTAATAAATTATAGCTAGTAATAATTTATTAGCTAGGTCTCTCATATTATTGTTAGCTCGGAATATTAATTCACGGTCATTGTCTAAAATTCTGAGTTTACCGTAAAGCTATCTGGCAACACATAGTTTAGTAATTTTTTTTTCCAAATAAACGATCAGCCAAGCAAAAGCCAAATCCAAGTAGGTCCTTACCTATAAAATTGACGTTTTTTGAAACGAGATATTTTTAAACTGTGTGATTGAATTTCATAGGTATTTCATATAACTCTAACAGGATATCTTGATAAGGAAATAAAGGCCTTATTTATCTAGTAATTATCAGGATCAGAACAATGGCTAGTAATAATAGTAGCTTATTGTCATATAAAGGCCACTTCTTGCAAAGAGAAGAAAGGATCATTGATCAACTTTGCTGGCTGGATCTGGTAAAACAAAGCATGTACGACGCCTCCGGTAATGCAGATGTCCATACGTAAAGGTAACCAAGCAAGCCACAATACTCCCAATTGGGTTTTAGTCCTATATTTTTTTAAGAAATATTTCTAAATAAACAACAAAGAAACTAAAAAGAAATCTGTTTCTGAAAACAGTATCAAAATTGGTTACTAATTGAAACAGCAATTAGCATTTCAAATATTAGTATGAAGAAAAGTAGAGGTGTGGTAAAAACAACTTGCTGTCTTGTTTGTAGCCTAATAGCGGTGACGTCATATTTCAGTTGGTACATAATTTTTCTGCTAATTGTCAGTTTCCCCTTTCATCAGATTTGAACGGTTTCTAACATACTTCATTTTTATCTGATTTGACAAAAAACTTTCAATTTGTGTATTTGGATAAAGTTTCTTATTGAAACAAAAATAATAATAATTGAGTCTTTAATTAATACATGAAAGCTTAGCAGAATCAACATTGGCAATTAACAATAAAGCGTTGAGGTCATGAAGCTTGACGAGTTCCTTAGAAAACTGTGTTTTACATCCCAATAAAATTAATCACAAAAGTCTACATGTCATTTGTGTGTGTGTGTGTGTGTGTGTGTGTGTGTGTGTGTGTGTGTGTGTGTGTGTGTGTGTGTGTGTGTGAGTGAGTGAGTACATGTGGATGGATGGAGAGGGAGAGGGAGGCCAAAGAAAAGTTAAGTAAATTGTGTGAGAATTGAAAATATGACAGAAAAAATTAGTTACAGCGGGACGGGGGACAGGACTGAATGGAAGAAAAAACGTGTTGCGCCGACCCCAAATAAAGGCAGAAAAAGAAGAGTTTCTAGTATCCGTAACGAAAAATAATAACACAACGTTGCAAATAATTATACATATGTACAATAGATAAAGTTCGAATGCATCTGCAAAATCTACAAATATCCATCCAGACCTTGGTTCTAAATCTCAAATACTAATGTTTTGTTACGTCAATGACGACCATGAGTCGATACAAGCACTATAATTTGCTAGACTAGTTGGAAATCTGTGATATAATTAAAGACACATGTTACTCTGTCATTGTTCATTATATGATTGGCATGAACAAAGAGAGGCCTTACCTATGTAAGCCATAGGGCATTTTCTCCTTGAACTCATCCAATAAACGGTTATTGGGTGAGTTCAAGCAGAGATGTACTTGTGTTTTAATATAGATGTAGTCCCAAAATGAAATACAGGTTCATCTTTATGCCCCACACTAATTCTGGTAACTGAAACACCATACAATTGCCGAAGCAGTGAAGCTAGTTTAAATTCTTCTGATTCCGTAAAGGAAAAAACAACAAAAGAGTAAGAAAAAATATAATAGTCACTCGTCTGCGCATCAAATAAGAGACAGAAAAGAACCGGGCCATTAGGCTCAAAAAACACTTACAATTGGTTTATTGGTTTCAAGTACGACGGATTAAAATTTATATTTATAGATGCTAAAGTTGAAGATAGTTGGCTAGTTGTGTTGGCTGGAGAACAACGGGCAAGAATATCCACTACTCTTTAAAACACAAGAGATGACGATGCTTATGTCTATTACCAGGGATTACTCATATCTATTTATGTTAGGTAACATAAAATATGTCGAGACAGTAATGAAATATCGAGTTAGCGTGTACTGCTTTCAGTTCATTGAACCGTTTCCGCTAAATACACTTTCAATTAGAAGATGTTCAGTGGTAATGGACAGTTAAGTTCCTGATTTATGTAAATATAGACTTGGCCTACCTCTATGAAACCAATAGATATCACGCCCAGGTAGGCTAAGATGATCATCACTAAAGGTAAGGTTTTTTTTTTTTTTTTTTTTTTTACGGTAGGTAAAATCATCCAATGACAAATCCCGCCCTTGGGCGGAGCGGGAAATAGTGTCAGACTTTTACTGACTAAAATCCTACCCTGTTCCTTCCCTGCCTTGGTTCCAGGGCCCTGGTACGCATTTTCATACCTTCCCAGAGCCCCAGACTAGGCCTCGACCCTACTGGGCCCCTACGGTTTGCTGACAACTTCTTGAGGCGCACGGGAACAGTGCGCGCCGTAAACGACTTGGGCTCGGTCCGGTCTGTTACCGGACAAACGGACAGCGAGCTACCCATTGCCCGCCGTCCGCAAGCCCGCGTCTACGGTGGCCGGAAATTTGGATCGGAGTTACGGCGGCGGCTGCGGCGTGAGCGCCGTTGCCTGATACGGTCAGCCTCCTCCTTTGCTAGCATTACTGCTTCGCAGAAGGAGGCGACCGCCTGCCACTCCTCCTCGCTCCGGAGCATGGCTTGAACCAAGCCCCGGCGCGAGAGATCGCCTCCACTAAAGGTAAGGTAAGGTATAAAATGAGGTAAACTATTTCTATAATCAGAGCTACTATTCATTAAGCCACACTATCTCTGAGGTACAGTTCCTGAATAGCTCAGGAACTCTCGCATTTGAAAAAACATTTCTGCAAAAACACCTCTAATTCCCCTAATGAATTTTCTCGAAAAATTTTGACACTGATTGAAATATTATTGCGAACCAATGATTTTTAACTACGCCTTTACTTAAATCTAGGTGGGAACAAAAGTTTGTAGAATTAAGATTAGCCAAATATTATATATTTGGTTCCTATAATCACCTTTTGATTAAGGGCAGGGAAGAAATATAATTAATAGGCTACAGCTAAAATCATCACCACCATGGCCACTGGTGGAAATGGGCCTTCCACGAGCATCATCGGAATATCCAGTACTGTGGATCCCGAATCTATCAGATACCCGCAAATTTAATAAGATTAACCTCCTAAATCCACCTTTTGGGGAAGTCGGACTGGAATGAGTCTTTGGCTGTAAGCTATAAGCCTTGAAGCAGTGGTGGCCAAGTGGTAACAGCCCCGACTTACGAGTTTAAATTACACAAAGTAATGCGTCTGGCTGGGTTCGAACTCAGCCAGACGTGAGGGACGACGGTGAGGGAAAATATCGTGAGGAAACCGGCATGTCCTAGAACCCAAAATTCGAAGACATGTGACATCCACCAACTCGCATTGGGCTCGCATGGTGGATTACGGCCCATTCCCTCTTCTAGGGAGGAAGCCTGAGTCCCATCAGAAGGAACATTATAAGGCTGATGCTATGCTATGCTATGTTATAAGCCTTCGAAACTCTACTCAAAGCGTTTTTACTTACTGTAAAAAGACACACGTGTAAGGTTAGGTTAAGAGGACAAGTTAAACATGGATGGATTGCAAGACAAATAACATAGCTAGAAAACAGGCGTTTATTGAGATCGTGGCTGGTAAGTAGACATATATAAAATAAGTAGTCAAGCAACGATGACCGCAAAATAATAAATTTAGATCAGGGAAGAAGGATGATAAGACAATCTTATGGATAAGGTGTTGTGTCTACATTGCTTGATTCAAAATCAGGCAAAGAGGATCAACCTCAGTTAGTAGATACCAACAGGTCAATAGATTTAAAGTCTATAGTAGTGCGGTAAACCACCGCATTGAAACAGCTGCTGTTGTATTTTAAAATTTATTTCAGAGAGGTTCATAGTACAGAATTTATTTTTAGTTCCGAGTTCGTTGATAGTATTGTGTCTAGACTAGAATTCGGTAGTTACTAGGTGATACGGATACGTACATTGAAACTGTAAACGCGGTAAGAATAGAGATGGGCTCAGCAATAAATAGTCGGCTAAGGATTTTGTTAAATGGAAAAATATACTTAAAAGAGATTTTTTTCTTTATTGCGTAAGTATCGTTTGTAAGAAAACAGCAATTTAACAAAAATAATAACCTTGATGAGTTTGTTTACTGAAAAGATTTCATATATAAATTGTATCAAAATGCCGTCACTTTTAAGTCGATAACTTTGCCGTTAATACTTCCGAAGTGTTTTATAGCAGGTAAATTAATCATGAATTTTGTTCCAAAGCAAAAAGTGGACACGATAATGGCGCAAAACAAAACCGCTTGACTGTAAACCGGAAAAAATTAAATTAAAACAATATAAAGTAACCGGCGACGATAAGAAACGAAAGAAACGGCAATTCATGACACGCGTAAGTATTATTGCAGTAAAGATAACACTACATACAGATAAATGAAATGATAAAACATTCCCAAGCAAAGACAGCATAATAAACACGAACTTTTACAAATACCTTATTGATAGGACAACAAAACTATTAATACCCAATTAATTTGATCGAAGAAACAGAATTCCGTATTACTTCCGAGGCCACCTATTGGGCTCAAACAGCATTGACAATATTCTTAGATGTGTGGTGCTTATTATCTTTGAAATGAAAGACGAAGATGATGGATAAGATACCACATAAAAATGCTAATAGTAGGTGGAAAGAGAAATTAAAAGAAGTTATTGCTGATACAAAAACTATAATAATAGACGATAAAGCACTATCTGAAAAGGCAAGTCGATCGTTCAAAGAAAACTTCTTTGGACCAAAAATTCGAAAACCTTTCCACCGACCCGCACTGGATCTGCGTGGTCGACTACGGATTATATATCATAGAGAGAAGGCCTGAGCCCCAGCAGTGGGAACATTATAGGACTGATTTTGCTTACATTTATAAAATTATTTTTCTAAAGACTTTCCCAATATTCTTTAGGTACAATTTTTTTTAATGAAGCTGAGGACAACACTATATTTATAATATGATAAGGAAACCAATAACAAATTTTTGTGAGGACTGACCTGCGGTCAATAGTAAGGTCAGCCTTTGTAAATAGATTTTATATTGTCTTTCTGAAAATGCATTTTTTACTAGTACAAGGCCCAATCGTAAAATATTTGTTTCGGTATCTTATTGTCGGACGACACTTCTTATGTAGGACTTAAATACAGGATTTTGATACCTGCATAGGTATTAATATGCACGACTCGCACTTGGCACAAATTTTATAATATAATTTTATACATATATATTTTATTTTATATTTGTATAATTTTTTTGTAACTTTAGCCAATGCTTTTAAATTAAAAAAATAAATTTAATATTGTTATCGAATACATTTCATGTGCTAGGTGTTTTATCAGAAATATCGTACGACTATAAAAATGTACTGATACCGGAATATAAAAAAATATTATTGGTCCTTGGACTTTGAACATTTAAACTGAAAATCTTGGGCAAACATTTAAATAAGTGTACAAGTGTACGTTTTGCTGAGGAGCAACACATCTTACTCATCAATTACTTGCCTGTTGGGTTAAACAATTTGCTCCACTTTGGAATTCGATCTAGTTACATTACGCATGATTGTTTTACCAATCATTTAAACGTCATTGTCTTTTTGATCGAAAGTAATTACGCATATTTATACAGTATGTAATGTGAAAGTTAAAAAAAAAAAAATCTAAACGTTCGGTTCGGTTCTAAAACTAGGTAAAATATTTACTGAAGAATTTTTGGAAGACATTTTGGTGATTTCTGCGAGTATAAGGGTAGAGACATTTACAATGCTCGTGGACGTTTATTTCGTAAAAAATAAATAAAAGGTGTTCTATTTTACCCATTCATATAAAATAAAAAAGAAGCATGACTGTGGCCCTAAAACACAACAACTGTAGGACACAAGTGGGGTTTAGGCTCACAGAGGGAGTGTCCATCACAGGAAAGAAGTCATTGAATGATTGCCCACCACAAAAAAGGAGTGTTACGTAATTAACTAAATTTAAATAATCTTTGTATGTCTTATAAACAATTTTTATTTTAATATTAATAAAAAGACATATCAAGTTTGTTTACATTATTTAGTTATGTAGGTACCTAAACAGATGGAGGTGAAGGTGGTTTATTGTAGAAATAATAAGTTTATGTTTATAAGAGAGAAACTGCAATGAAAATGAGCGGTCCTAGTAAATCGCAACATCATTATCCACTGCCCAGGTTAAAACATAAGGAGCTGATGACATTTTCATTTAAATAAATTTATTTAGAATTTCAATGAAAAAATCATAGTTTTTTTTTTAATAAGTTTTGAAATATTGTATTTTTAAATTATGAACAAGATGTAGGTATTTGAGATCAGTACAGTCGTTTCATTTGATATGCCTGTGATACAGCAAATCTTTATTTTAATTATTAATAGAAATTAATTATTCATTCGCGACTTAAAAACCCCTTGGTAGTAGTTACCTATAAGGAAACACAGACTTCGGAAGGGGATTCCACTCCTTAGATGTAGGCACAATAAATGTGTTGGCCAATTCAATCTTTTATTTCTTCATGCCTCCAAAAGTCACTCCCGATTTTAAATTCATCTATTTACGAAACAAATCTGCGTTTGAGCCACTGAAATTCAAATGTGTAACAAATTTCAACATGGATAGTTTAATAGATTCAAAGCAAATTGACCAGACACATAAGTGATAATATAAGGTACAAGTAAGCCTAACAGATGTACGAAGCCCTAAATAATGAAAAGATTGTTAGAACGAAGATAACCTAAAAAATATAAACAACCAAATATTTACTTACAATTGCAACATGATTCTTGTAATCGGCTATCTTAGCCCACATACGGTCAATAAACCTCTGTTTTGGCACAACAATATCAGGAATGGTTGATTTAATTATAAAATCATCATTTCTGAACACAGCACTAGTGGACAGTTTCCTTTCCCATTTCAAGTTTTTAATTTCCCGTAAAAGAAGTTTTCGCGCCATATTTTTATGTTCGCGCGCGAATCGGCCGGCAGCCAATGAACAACTGTCGCGATTTGGTCGCGATTGATTGCCGAGCGATCAAAACGTTCTGAATTCAAACGATTCGATTTCAAACGAACTGTTAATTTTGCTAATTTACACCGAATGCAATGTTTAGGTTAGACTCACGGCATAGCACAATGCCTAATAATGTTTAAATGTTTAAAATTCACATGTTAAGTACTTTTTAGATTTTGCTAATTATTTTTTCCTCTTTTGGTCTATTGCTATTGTTTAAAGAACTTGTTTTATTTGATAATTAATAAGTATCTATTATATAAACAGATAAACTCACACGTTCATTTTTTACTTAATTGAGTCCTGATGTCCGTGTACCGATAATCCGTTTTGTTTTACGTGGGAAGTCATCAAATGACTTCTCTCGCTCGGGGTGAAGCGGGAGGGTGACTAGACATTTACTGACTTAAGTAAATGTTTAGATCTCACACCCACATAAATATTAAAATTTAGAGTCAGATCTAAAAATTTACGCCAACTACAAAAATAATTACATTACTCTATTAAAATAGTTGTAATTTGATGCTATGTATTTACAGATTTTTATACAATTTGGTCGAAATATCCCTTAAATTTTTAATAGAAGACATCTGGCCCGTTCTACTAAACTGGTTCGGGCGAATCTACCTATGCACATTTGAAAAATTTGACATTTGGCCCGCAGGCCAGTATTTCCTTGGGCGAGATGTCCCATAATCCCCTGTGTTACTTGACTGACCCTTTGTGAAGGCCACGGTTATTTTTTTGAACAATCACTAGTACCGAATACCGAGGTACCTACAAAGTACAAAGGTCTAAGTAGTTCAGAATAACAGACTTGATTAAATTATTTACTCAGGCCGACATTCAGTCTGTCCGAAGTGGATTTACAATCAGTGGACTTCACTCCTTTCGAGAACAGCCTTTCAAGGAAACATAATGACTTCAGAGTCAATTATAAATAACCTACTTAAATACATAGTATGTCGACTATGTACCTACCTACCATCAATAATAAATATTACTCATTAATCAGTACCTAGGTACCTAGTAAATAACTACGAGTACCTTACGGCGGTCTTATCGCTGTCAGCGATAAATCCGCCATTGTACCCCTATGGGTACGTGCTATGCTATATTTCTTTTTTAGTGTACATAATAGCACACATCACGTTTACGCTAGTAAGAATAGAAAAGAATAAACTTTATTGTGCTTAAAAAAACTAAACTTAAATATAGACATGTCCAGAATTAGAACGTTGTCGAACCATCAAATATCTCGGTGTGACTCTTGATGATTGCCTGAGTTTTGCACCTCATATAGAGTTACTGACGAAAAGAATCAGAAAGCTGATTTTTGTTTTTAGTACTCTTCGTCACATCGCAGAACCTCAAATTATTAGGTGTACATATTTTGCTCTCTATCAGTCTCTCTTAACTTACTGTGTATGTGCTTGGGGTGGTGCACCCAAAACGATACTTTTGAAATTAAAACGAGCTCAGAGAGCCGTCCTGAAAGTCAGTACCTTTAGGCCCATCCTCTTCCCAACTGAAGAACTGTATAGGAACTGTAAAGTCCTTACGGTCAGACAATTATTCATACTGCACATTCTACTATATCAGCATCAAAAAACCTCCTACGAAATAATCATCACAAGACGCAAAAACAAAGTATGCCAACCCTTCCGGTGTAATTACTCTTTTACAAGAAGATTTCCCTGTTTTCAAGGTCCCCATCTCTACAATAGTCTTAATAAAATACTGGACTTTTACTCACTCCCTATATTATCATTTAAAAAGAAACTTAATGATTGGCTACAAACACTTAATTACAACAACACTGAAAGCTTATTATTGACTCAATATAGCTCTCGTTAAACCCCTTTCTTTCATCATTTTCTCATCGCTCGCTACCATTACTCACCAATATAGAACACATACATACACACATACACATACACACACACACACCCATCACACACCCCTTCTCACACTACACGACTCCACTCATAATTATTTTTCGTTTTTGTTTTATTTATTTTTCTTAATAGTTTATTTGTCTGTTTACCTATATCACATAACTAATACAGTTGTCTAAATACAAAATGGCTTGTACTTAAATGAAATTATAAACATCCAATAAAGGGTCGGGCCCAGCATCTTTAACACAAGTTGTCTTGGCAACTTAGCAAGGGTGCTGGTGTCACCACATTTTTGTATATTTACCTTAAACTTTATGTACTACCATGTCTTTAATGTAAAATGTAAAACTTGACGCAAATAAATTATTATTATTCCATTTATTTACATCACACATCATATTTTATACATTTTTAAATATTTCTTTATAAAAACATTATAAAAAAAAACATTTATTATTATTATTAGATAGTAAGAATAGAATAATAATAATAATATTCCACAACCATAGATCACAGAACAAATGATCGTGCTCATCACACAAACATTTGTCCTCAGTGGGAATCGAACCCACGACCTCCGGCTTAGCAGTCAGGGCCACTAACCACTAGACCAACAGGCCAGTCTATGGCCGTAATACATCACGCGGGCCCAGAGCGGATTGGTGAATGTCACATATCTTCGAATTTTTGGTTCTAGGACATGCCGGTTTCGTTACGATATTTTCCTTCACCGTTTTGAGAGCTGTGGTGATGAAATAAATTACACAAAGTAATGCATCTGGCTGGGTTTGAATCCGTTACCTACAACTTGTAACTCGTGGCCATTACCACTCGGCCAGCACGGCTCCACTGTACACAAGAATGCCTGCTTATAGAAAGATAAACTGAGAGAAAAGAAAGCTATATGGATGAAGTATAACGCAAAAATTTGACGTGACGTTTTTTCTCCTAAAGCAATCCATATTAGGAACTTCATTCCAATAAAATGTAAATAAAGCTTAGTTATTTAACCTTGTTAAAGATACCACAGTAGCAAGGCCGAGGCCAACTTCTTCTGCACGAGGTTGTAGATTACAATCCGGGCAATTAATTTATTAATGTGACCAGTTTAATCTTAAGTTTGTTGGTACTTACTCCTTAGTTTATCTTCATCATCATTCTCATCATCAGCCTTTTAATTGACCTGAAGATGAAGAAAAACGTTGTGGGAAAACCTGACTCCCCTTTTTTGTAGAGGGATATCTTCAAATGACTTTTCTCGATATAGAGAGGAGTAAGACGGCGTGTCCGACTTTAATGACTAAGAAAGACCTACTCGTAGGTATATTCTATCTGTTTAGGTACCTAATTAACTAAATGTAAACAATCTTCACATGTCTTTTATCTAAAAATTGTCTAAAAATGTTTACATTTAGCTATTTACCTAAACCCGTGTTAGGTAATTAACTGAATTCAAATAATCTTTGTATGTCTTCTATACGATTTATAATTTATTGACATATTTGACATTATAATTTTACCATTATATGATTTAAAAATAAAAACACATAATCAAGATTTTTTACGTTTAGTTAACGACCTAAACCGATGGAGTATAATGTTCCTTCACCGTAGGCATCTCTGTCGTATCTTCAAGGAATGTAAACGTGAAATTAATTTTGTAAAAAAAAAGTACATTAACAGCTATTAGAACACACTAACTGAATGTGTTTTTAACCGGCAATCTGTATAATTCAGGTATTCTATACAATACCGAATGCGCAGCCGGAAAGTGTGTACAAAACGAGAGCAGGGAAGGAGGTGATGTAATTTTAAGGCACCCCGACACGGACATTGTCATTCTTTGAGTTTTAGAAAAAAAGTAAGTACTTTATTTTACCTTTACAAATCGATAGTGTTTCATGTACCGAATCGACCTACCACGGGATTAAAACGATCAAAATTTAACGGTGTATGTGTATGTTAATTCTTGACGCCCAAACTTCTAAACAGATTTGAATTAAATTGGATACACGTTCACACCATGTCCTGGAACAGCACAAAATATATTGTATCCTGGAAGTACCTATTTTTGTTTGGGATGGCTTTCTACTTTGGCGCGAATGAAGGCGCTGGTAGAAGCGAATCTATATATTCTATATATAAAAGAAAGTCGTGTTAGTTATACTATTTATAACTCAAGAACGGCTGAACCGATTGGGCTGAAAATTGGTGGGAAGGTAGCTTAGAACCAGGAGAAGGACATAGGCTAATTTTTAACCCGTTAAGTAAAAAAAACATCCGTCTCTTTTATTGGTATAGGGTAGAGTAGGGTAAAGTAGAGTAGAGTAGGGTAGAGTAGGGTAGAGTAGGGTAGAGTAGGGTAGAGTAGGGTAGAGTAGGGTAGAGTAGGGTAGAGTAGGGTAGAGTAGGGTAGAGTAGGGTAGAGTAGGGTAGAGTAGGGTAGAGTAGGGTAGAGTAGGGTAGAGTAGGGTAGAGTAGGGTAGAGTAGGGTAGAGTAGGGTAGAGTAGGGTAGAGTAGGGTAGAGTAGGGTAGAGTAGGGTAGAGTAGGGTAGAGTAGGGTAGAGTAGGGTAGAGTAGGGTAGAGTAGGGTAGAGTAGGGTAGAGTAGGGTAGAGTAGGGTAGAGTAGGGTAGAGTAGGGTAGAGTAGGGTAGAGTAGGGTAGAGTAGGGTAGAGTAGGGTAGAGTAGGGTAGAGTAGGGTAGAGTAGGGTAGAGTAGGGTAGAGTAGGGTAGAGTAGGGTAGAGTAGGGTAGAGTAGGGTAGAGTAGGGTAGAGTAGGGTAGAGTAGGGTAGAGTAGGGTAGAGTAGGGTAGAGTAGGGTAGAGTAGGGTAGAGTAGGGTAGAGTAGGGTAGAGTAGGGTAGAGTAGGGTAGAGTAGGGTAGAGTACGGTACAGTAGGGTAGAGTAGGATAGAGCAGGGTAGAGTAGGGTAGAGTAGGGTAGAGTAGAGTAGTCAGTTGACGGGAGCGAAGCCGCGGGCAAAAGCTAGTTGTACATAAAAACAAAATCAATTAATATAGTGTCTTCACCGATAGTCTGACGCATTGAAGCTGCATGTGCAAGAAGTTGCGTCGGTGAGCAAACAGGTTCCGTTTCACTTAAGACTGTCTCAAGGCATTGCCCTTAGAAAGTGTTCCGATTATGTTCTGTTGTGTTATTAATGTGACAAGTAGAGAACAGGCTTATTTTAAAGGTTTTAAATTCGGTATCATACCGAATTTCTTTTCGTTATTATTTTTGTTCTTTTGAATTACTTACTTTTTTATTTTCAATCACTTTAGTTAATCATTTTAGTTAAAGTGTTTTTGGTAGGTATACCTAGGCTGTAGGTACAAAAAGAAGGCCCGTTTTGACATTTAAGAAAGACCCTAGAATGTAATTTGTAACGAAACTGAAAGATGCAATAATTTGGGTTTTTTATGCTTGGTAAAATTATGCAATGACAAATCCCGCCCTTGGGTGGAGCGGGAAGTACTGTCAAACTCTTACTGACTAAAAACCTACCCCGTTCCTTCGTTGCCTATCCTGCCGGGGCCGGGTATTCCTTTCGGAAGCTGACCCGTGACCCCAGCAGACTTAGACCGTGCCTGCGTCCGGTATAGTAGTACCTATTTTAGCTATTTTAATAGTAGCTGCACTATACCGGACAAGCCGCTACGTAGTCAAAATACAAATGTTGTATTGTATTGTATTGTATTGTATTGTATTTCGGGCTGGTATCCGCAACTCCACGACTAAAGCGCGTATTTTGCGTACGGGTGGGACAAATGTGTCATTCGATCCACCCCAGCTCCTCGAGGAAGGCCAGCAGCGCCTTGGTGTTACTGACCATTTCACGGAGGTTACCTGGGTTACCGAAGTACTTTGCCCTGTATCCAGCGACAACAGGGCAGCTCAGGAGCAGATGTGCTGCAGTCTCTTCCTCCCCCATGCAGGCTCTGCACAGTGGGCTGTCAGTAACTCCTATGACAGAAAGGTGCTTATTAAAGGTCCCGTGGCCAGTTGCAACAGCCGTCACCTTCCGCGACTGAGGTTTAGTCAGTTGTAGGGCCTTTTTCGTAAAGCGGCTATCAATAGAGGGAAGTGCCTCCTTGGCCTGCCTGCACTCACTATGATCTACCCATAGTTTGTGGTGTAAATACAAATGTTAAAATGGACCTTTTATTTTTTGACAACTTTAACTATAATTACACAGTCAGTTAAAAATCCGGCCACAACGCTGTCGATGCATATCCTCCGATAAAATTAAAAGCCAGCCTTTAGATCATGCGGCGTTTAGACAGATCTTTATACATATAAATTGTGTGCACTCAGACCCCACGATCCGCGAGCGTTCTCAAACGGTTCAAAAATATAACTTCCAACAAGTTTAATTTATCATATCTCCGCCGCTTGAGGTTCTGCGCAGCCGTAGCGGCAGCACCAGCACAGCGCGACGAGCTGAAATACATCATTATCAAAGTTGCATTAAATCGCATAAAACCTTCTTACAAAGCCCATTAGGTTCAAACAGAG
Organism: Leucania comma; assembly: GCA_958295575.1. Lineage (NCBI taxonomy): Eukaryota > Metazoa > Arthropoda > Insecta > Lepidoptera > Noctuidae > Leucania > Leucania comma. The sequence continues at coordinate 6,349,189 of OY282475.1, forward strand.
GTGAAGGTAACATTTACCTATTCCTTTTTTGTAGGAGATTATACTCCCGCTCAGGATGCAGCGAGAGGGAGTATCAGAATTTTACTGGCCAAAACCCACCTGTGTTTTTTGTAACTCTTTCAGACAACACTTCTGTATTATCTACCCCTTCAAAGTTCAAACACTAATGATCTTCAGTTTGTTGTCAGATATCGTTACGTTCCATGTAATAAGAGGTTTAAAGTCAGAGCTCATTAGAGTCACCCGGCGCCCACTCCGCACCGCCTCGCCTCTTTCAGCTAGTATTCTTTTTATTGGACGTGTATGGCGATGCGCTCACTACATCCACTCCGTAGCTGTGACCTTCATTTCCAATGACCAGGCACAATTCTAGACGGACAAATCACATAGGTAAGTTTTATTTTTGAAAGGCTCGCGTTTAACCACTACCTCACCTCGTCAGGTGCTAGGGGTTGTGCTGTATCAACTTAAAGTAGAACACTTCTTAGCACTTATCTTGAACAGGGATCGAATTCCTTTTTCACCAGTAGTAGTCCACACTATAAAAGACCGCAAAACTTTGAAATGCATAGTCATCATCATCATCATTTCAGCCGAAAGACGTCCACAGCTAGCCTTAGCCTTACCTTCCCCAAGTGTATACGGACAGGGGCCCAAGTCTACTATTTTTATAAATTCGTCATTCCAACACGATTCCATTGTCATTTTGCTAAAAGTTCGTAATCTGCAAATCCGATCATTGGTCGGTCTGTGGTTTTTTAGCTGTCAAAGTCAAAGTGACATTACTGCTTACTGTTTATTTAGAGCGGCCGCCGGCCGGCGTTTTCAGTGATTTTTTGTTATTATTGTATCAGTGTTTGGTTTTTGTTATGATATAAGGCAGACATTCATTTGTCATTATGTAGGTAAGTACGAGATTACCATTCTGTGCCATTTCTCTCAATGGAGTGTCGGTGGTTGATCATTGGAGTCGCCATTATATTTGTAGATTACCAAACTTGTCAAAATCAACCATGATGAAATCAATGATATATCTTTCTGACACTATTGAAATAGCAGACTTGAGGCCCAGGTCTTGTGTGTCTCGTTTCTATCGCGTATACCTTACACCACTCCTCCAAGAGGGGACTTATCGCCAGTTGTTTAAAAAGTAGATCGCGAAGTAAGTTTTAAAACAGCACAGGCTATCATCATTTCGCTTTCTGTGCTATAAACAGCTTATATTGACGTACAAAACGCATTTATCTGTGACACACCCACCGAAGCAAATCAGTTTGACTATGCCGCCACGAAAACGATTCAGGTTCAAAATAGTTTGCAAAAGCGCAAAGTTCAACGCACGCCGATAAAATGGAATGTGTGCAAGGCCGCAAGATGCTATACATGGTACACCTATGTACTTGCGATAAGATATTTATAGAAGTAGCTACGTAATAAATATTTTCCCAAAACCAGCTGCTAGTCTAAGCACACACATTATTAATGCTGCGTATAATGAAACAATTTGTGCATGGCATTCTGAATACAGTTCAGCACGGTTATTGAAGCGCATGACACAAATTGGGCCTAGGTTTATTGTCCGACTAAAATTAGTGTTCACGGCTAAAACCGAATTATGGGTTCGATCTGTTTCGGCCGAAATTGAAACTTCTTTAATACTTCATTCATGTTTTCGTGAGGAAAAAAAACAATCTTAATCACTCAATCTCTTTTTATTATTATAATATCATAAATATTATTTTTTATTAATAATTTAGAGTCTGATATTTGAGAGGTGTACAATAATGGTATAATAGTACATTATGATACAAGTCTGTAATGTGGTTATCGTCGAGGCGGTATTAAGACCCTAGCCGTGGCGAGGGTCTTTAGAGAGCCAAGAACGGTAACCATTCATTCATTACTGAAGTGTATCATAAGACGTTTTTCAATACACTTGTGAAGAAAAATAATATAGCTAACTATTATTACAACAGCGAAATTAGTAACATTTTTCATAATATGGCGGTAAAAAATTATCTGTTTTCATAGGTGTGCATCCATTTTGTTTTTATTTACCCATCATAGCTGAAGGTCATGGCTATATAGTCTTTTGATCAAGTTGCCAAGTCGTTGTTTGTTTTCTTGCGTGAAAAGTTTCTACGATAATGTCATTTTTAGTGACAATAGAATACGGATGTAACATTTTCCAATGTTTTTGTAGTAATTGATTTTATTTTATTAATACAGCCGTTTTATTAATGAACTTCACTCGAAAAAATCACACCAAGAACCGCGCGCATCGCAGCCATAGACCACAAAGAAAAAATAATTTTTATTTAAATGAATGATTTATGCAGCTAGTTAGACTGGAAACTGACCCCAACATACCAAAAAAAAAAGGTTTACGCAAATGATAATGGTGAGTTTTATTACATAGAAAGATGTAGCAAGATTGCTATTAGGGCCTCTGCACACCACGTTTTTTAAATGCACTGTTGATGCACGCACGTTTGTAGCGATACAGACGTAATACGCACGCCAGTCAAATGCAGCCTGTAGACCTTTGCACATGTGTATCAATTCAAACACGCATTTGAATTGAAACAGACGCGCGTTTGTTTCGCGTCTGTATCGCTACAAAGCGCTCGCATATTGCGTTTTTAACCTCAGAACCTTGTCAACAGTAGCAAGACGGCGTCACATTACCGTCGACAAACGCTAAACTAACGCGCGTGTGTATCGATACAGACACGCTGTTGCGCGTTTGAATTGATAAAAAGGCGATGCTAACGCGCGTGTTTATCGATACTTCGACAACAAACTGCTTCTGTAGGATAAAAGCGCGCCGTCGACACATGTTTCTAAAACGCGCGTCAACGGCGCGTTTAAAACCTTTAAAGATTTCCAGATTCCAAATCGTGTTGACAATCTCAATTCAAAAATGAAAAACTGTATTCCAAATAGGAATGCATTAGAAATTAATGCACTCTACTCTCCTACTTAGCCCTTGGTGAGATTTCGTTACATGAGTCATTCACCTAAAAACCGTTGACTTCATATTGAAAAATAAAATCAAGAGCTACAGCAGTAGGTATACATTTCATAAAAATTTAAAAAAAAAATCGTGTATCAGTCAGTGGCTCCGCCTTCGTGGAATTAGTAGGTATCTACCTACACCCCCATTCCAATCTATAGCCTACTTAGATGTGTTAATTCAGAGTAACTAACAAACACACACACAGACAATACTACCAACTAACTTTCGCCTTTATAACATCATGCAGGTAGGTACCTAACGGGTACTCAAGCTGGGATCTTACTATGACATGTTAAAATGTGAAACTTGCTAGTGAGAAAGAGCTATGGCGCGTAACCTGAAACGAGAATTAGGTAAACTTATCAATAAAGATCTCAATTTGTCCTCGTTAAAATCAAACAAACAGACAGCTGGGTTTACGTGGGCATAAGATGACGTAACACGAAGGTCATGACGACCATCCATAATGCTTTGGGGCAATAGAATACATAGTATAGAAGGTCGGCTCCGACGAGCGAAACACACGCACACAGACACGCTTTACGTACACCGAGTGCGAGCGTACTCGCGACTGTCATTTGTTTGAGATCAACGTACCTACCTACGTACGCGTCTATGTGCATACGCCTATCTGTAGCTTCTGGATGTTTCTATTTTGTCTGTTAACGATGGGTGTGTCTTGGCTAGTTTCAGAAATAGTCTGAAACAGACTTAAATAGATACTTACCTACCTACCTCCTATCTCTAAGGTTTAATTTTAGGTGAAAACCGGACATCACTAAGGGTGTTTTAAATATACTGCGGATTTCTTGATCATTTTACCTAGCATAAAAGAAAAGATTTCAAAACACCCTAGAAGCTAGCTAAGTTTAGGTAGATTTTTAACCGACTTCACAAAAAAAGGAGGAGGTTCTCAATTCGGTTGTATTTTTTTTTATGTTCGTTACCTCAGATCAGAACTCAGTCGTTAATGAACCGATTTGTAAATATTTTTTTGTTCTTGAAAGGGTATGCTTCCAGATTGGTCCCATTTTTTTCAAAATCTACTTCTGATGATGGGATCCATAAGGAATCGAGGGAACTCCTCAAATATCATAGGCAACTATATGGTGATTTTGGTATTTTCATCGAGAACTTAAGCATTTACAGTCAAAAAGTAACATTTGATGAAGTGGTACTGATGAAGAAGACCAGAAATGGCCAACAGAACTTCATACTCGATATCACAATGAAGAAAGTTAAGCGACTATGATAATACATATAAATAAATGGTTGTGAATAGTTATGTAGAAAATAGTATCATCGCAGTGACTTGATGATGATGATGGAGCCGGAAGATAAGCACCGGAACTCCGTAATTAATCAATATATCCTAGCCGTGTTTGGGCTTATTAGAATCGCCATGAGATGCATTTTGGCTATAAGGTACCATCAAACTGATCTGACGATAGAGCGGGAAGGTGGAGGGGAGACACGGGAACTTCCTAATAAAATGACATATCTTAGCAGTGTTTGGGTTAATTGAAATTGTCATGAGAAATAAGCACTCTGGTTATAAGTGTATTGCAACTAAAAAGTGTGAAATAAAAAACATTTTACAAAAAAAATTAAATAATAACAGACTTCATTAAAACAAAAAAACACTAAAAGGATTAAAATAAATTTAATTTCGGAAGTCGGTGTTAAATAAGGCTCAAACAATACCGAGAAACACCGACTTCCAAAATTCAATTCAATTCACAATACTAAACTGTGTTATACAACACCAGAGGTCGTATTTAAAACTTGCATCTGATTGCATCTGATTAATTTTGGTAGACACCTATCCGATAATTTGTAGTTGTCTTGTTTTGGAAGTCATTAATATTAGATCCGTTTATTTCAAGGATTTATGGTTCTATGTTGGTCAAATTTATCACACAGGTTTTTTTTATGGTGGTGATAATTATCCAATGACATCTCTCGCCCTTGGGCGGACCGGGAGATAGTGTCAGACTTTTACTGACTAAAAAACCCACCTTGTTCCTTCGTTGACTTTATACCAGGGCCGAGCCTTCCTTTTAGAAGCAGACCCTTGGCCCCAGTAGGCTTCGACCCTGTTGGGCCCCTACGGTTTGCTGACAACTCCTTGAAATTTCTTGGAATAGCTTATAGGACATGATGTTCCCTTGGGAAAATTTTCTTCTATAACGCAGGCAAAGCCGCTGGCAACAGCTGACATAAAAAAAAAATATTAAAAAAAATTGCATCAACATTGAGTTCATGACCTCAACTTGGAATTTTGTTTACGACTGAAACTCGAATTTACAACGCAACGTAAATTGTAGTAATTGAATTCAATTTGCTCAAATGATGGAGAAAAACAATCAATCGTAGGTAGGTACATTCAACACATATGAATTGGATAAACAATTCAGTGTACCTATTTATAATTCAATAAAGAGTTAAAAACACTAAAGTGTTTATTGTTTAGGGCGCCTACAAATTAGTCGCAAATGCCGCGCGATAGCGGTGCGGCTGCAGCGCTGCCGCTACGCTTTGTTATTTCTTATAATTCTTACATGTAACTAAATGGGCACTTAGCAACTAATTTGAAGGCGCCCCCGCCCTTAAGTAGCTGATTGTATTTTTCTTTTTTGCTAACTTGTCTAAATAGCGATGTAACCGTTGATGGTCCACTCCTCCACACTTCCTCCTTCCAGTTCTAGCGAAATCTGTCTAGTTCGTCCCGCCATCTCCTTCATGGTCTACCGCGACCCCATCTCACTGTGTTTCAGGGCACCCATTTTGTGCTTCTTTGGCCTACAGTTTGTCAGGCATGCGGTAAATATGAACTTACAAAAATCATTAAAATGACCACAAACTTCAAATTAAATTTATTTTCAAACGATATTTAAATAACAATAATAACATGATGTTATAAATAACAAGTCGATTTATTTCTAATAAAAATCTTACTTAAACAAAATGCGTAATTATTAATTTGACACGGTTTGATCTTTAAGGCAGTTTTTTAGAACTTTTGAATGGAAAATGTACATAAAGGTCTATTTTTTGGTTAGTTGGTGTATTTCATAAAAGTAGCTTGGTGTTGGATGTATGCTTAGGTTTACTTTTTTTCTGTTTGCGTAAGCTCTGAGCACTTGGTGTCATAGAAAAAAATATTAGGGCCAACGCTGCGTTAAGCGGGCGCACGAGCGGGCGCCTGACCGCAACGGGACACTTTTCGGGACGCATAACGCAGCATTCGCCCTTACGCACACAGGGAATAACTGCACGTGAAATTATACACACATCTACTTTCGTAGAATGTAATATCTCTAAGTGTATATGAGATTGTCTCGAATAATAAATAGCGAGATTTGTCTCGAATTGCTTAGAGCGGGATTTATCTCGAATTATAAATAGCGAGGTTTATCTCCAATAGGTTTGTATAATTTTTAAATTGTTATGTTAGTTACAGGTTTTCAACGCAATCCGCTGTGGTATTGCTTGTAAACAATTTTTTTTTTAATTAACCTTTATAATTATTTTAATTCCAGAATAAAAGGATATATAGTCATCAGAACATTGCAGACTCCGTATAATTGTAAAAAATATTTATTAGATTATAATTTCTCGATATTATATTATCATGGAAATATCGTTTTATCATTTTCAAATTTATTAGTTTCAAACATAACCGTGCCTTATTAAGAAAAAAAAAATGGTTTACAATTTCTCGCGATTTTTTTACAATCTTACGGTGTTTGCGACTCCGTTGCCATATCCGCTAGTAATAACTACTAAGTAACAATTTTATTATCATCCTGTGGCCCTAACACTCTGTGTAGAGCGTCTCTTTCCTCCATACAACTCTATTATTCGTCATCTCCCAAATCACTACTTTCTACAAAATATCATCTTATTACATAAAAATTTCGGAAGAGATTTGCTTGGCAAAACATCATCTCGCATTTTATGCTTCTCAGATATGTGTTTCAGGAAAAATATAAATACTTTATAAAATACTTTCACAACTTACGTCCCATCACTATGTCCAATATCATTTACTTAAAAATATATTTGTATAATAATTTGTTAAATATTTCAGTTACTGTGTTTAATAAAATTTCATAAAACTAAGAGCTGGATTTTGATTCTCAGTATTTTTTATGAGTATTTCACAAATACTGGTTTTATCTTCTTTTTTGCTATTGAAAATCGTTGAGTTATCTGAGTATTGAAAAGTCAATCTAAAAAATATACAAAATGGAAACGAATTATTTTATTGCTAGTTAAACCTATCGTCGTATACCCCAATCATTTAACGATTTTATTTTACTAACCCTAACTTATAATAACTAACATATAATAATATTAATTATTTCTACTTTATAATATTCAAGAAAGTATTTTTTCAAAATACTTTCTTGATTAGAAATGTTCGTAAATTAGTCTGTAAATTATTCGACTCAACCGAGACTAAAATTATTATCTTACAGTAGTCCATAATGTAAATACGCATTAAAAATTTTGATATGTTTTATTCTCTATACATAAAAATAATATAATCATAATCCTAAGTGATATTATCACATATAAAATATGTATAGAACTTTTAATGCCTTTTAACTGGTATTTACACGTCAATAATATACAAATAGCTGTTATTAATGCTATTAGATTATTCACACGTATAAGAGATGAGGCCAAGTTTCTTCAATCTTCAGAATACTTTTTATCTGAGGAATATATAATTATCAAACTGCAATATTATTATTAGCGGTATCACATTATAGCTGAGAATAAAATACAAGACTTGCATTTGAATCTATCGCTGAAATTATCATGACTGAACATTTTTATTTGGGACATTAAATCCTAACACTCCCCCCCAATAATGTAACAGTTTTTCATTGTTAACATATTATGTGGGCCGATCCCGGCGGCACTGCAATGCCGGGCCGACCCGCGACGGGAGTGGAGCGAGCCCCGAGCATCCCGTCAGCTTACAAAAATCAGTTTAATATACTGGTCCCTCAGTGAGGGAACTTTCAGATATTAAGCTGAAAAGAACAGATACTACACTTTGATCTTAGCCAAAAGGCCGAGAAGCGATGCCGTACAAAGTAAAACTGGAGAGGGTCATTCAGTCGCGGAGAATCTTAACACCGCGATTCAGGATTGCGCGTCATATGTATAACGCCATCTATCGAGCGCTAAGGAACTATTTATAACGCTGTTGTGTTTAGTACAAGCGAGTTTGCGTTATTATCACGTAACGAATTCAATAATCATTATTCATATTTCATAATTATCAATTCAAAACAGCATTCATGTAGGTCATCAATCATTTGTTACCTTCGTATACAAAATTACAAGATAATATGGGAAAATAATGTCAATAAAAACTTAGCTACCATATGACTTACAAAATTCAAACCAGATACCAATTCATCGATCGCCAGAAATCTTAACTTAAGGTCATTTGAGAGCTATACAAAATAGACAATATAAGAAATTTATTATTCATCAGTTTTGTTTTATGACTATGGAAAAATCAGCAGTTATTTCTTTCTTTCTTTCTTTCAGCCGAGCACGAACTGAGCAGCTATAGCTAAGCGAAGCCGGTCTACCCGCGGTGTCAAGTGTGGACTACAACGAGCCTCCCAAGATCACTGCCCTCGAACGTGATGCGTAATCTTGTGTTTGTCAAAAAACTGATTATAGACGGAGCACAGTTGGTCCATATTACATGATTCTGCGCTCGGCTCCCCTAGCATGGACCCACGGTGCCTTTATAACTGTTGAGTTTTGTACAGAGTCTTAGGGCCGAAATTGCGTAAGGGTGTTTTTAATGTCATGCAGATTTCATTACGCATGCGGATTCGTGCAGATTCGCTCCGCATGCGTAATCTCTGCAAATGTCATTTTCATACAAGTATTTATTGTAATGCGTGCAACACGCACGCGGGCGCGTCTTTTTTGCTTTTTGCCGGTTTATTACCTACGCTGTGTCGCTAGTTCCAACTTTAACGGTGTGCATGTAGTCGTATCGGTGGAAAACTTAATGTAGGTATTATTACGTAGCTGCAACGGAGCACTGTAGTATGTGACCTAATGGGTGTCCCCGTAGTTTTGTCTCTATACAATCACATTCTCCCTTAACATAAATGCTAACAATACAATTCTTTTAACTTTTTCCTCAAAATCTTTCCTGCAGGATTCTTAGGGATCTCAGGAACGAACTGTACAGATTTTATATTCTTAAAGATGGTGACTTTGGTGTTAACGTGTTCCAATATTTCTTCTTCTTTTACTGTTTGTCCGGGTTGTGGCACTATAAAAGCTTTGGGCACCTCTCCTGAGATTGGGTCGGGTATACCCAGGACAGCACAATCGAGGATTTTCGGATGTGTTCGTAAAACCATTTCTAGTTCCGCAGGAGGTACTTGGAAGCCTTTGACCTGTGAATGAATTTTTTTTATTGTTTTAAATTATTACATTTTTTTTTTCTTTTTCGTTTTTTAAAGGGCAGTTGTGTTACAGGCGGTCTGCTGGAATTTTCGAAAGAGTTGCCAAGGCCGTGGAACGCAAAGGGCAACTAAGGTGGAAGGAAGGAACTCAGGTGGGAATAAGGAAATAGCAGAGTAGTCTCAAAAACCTCTTTCCATTACTTCATACCTATTTATGTAAGTATATTTATAACATAAAATTTCTATATATATAAAAGCGAAATACCACTCACTGATTAATCAGGAAATCTCAGAAACTATAACAGCTACAAATTTAGAATTTTGCAGGTTAGGTTCCTTATAGGGTGTTGACATTTGCTAAGAACAGATTTTACGAAACCCTACCTAAGGGGGTCTGTAGGGGCCCAGCAGGGTCGAAACCTACTCTGGGGCATGTGTTAATGTGAAAGTGTAGGTACACCAGGGCCCTGGTACAAGGACTAAGAAAGCACGGGGTGGGTTTTTTAGTCAGTAAAAGTCTGACACTATCTCCCGCTCCGCCCAAGGGCGGGAGATTTCATTGGATGATTTTTATTCACCAATAAAAACCCCTAAGAGGTTAAAACTTTTTACTTTATATTTATTTTTTACTAACATATTTAGATCTATGTTTTTCTTTTCATTGATTTTTATTTATGCACCACCGCTAGTTATCAGGTAGAGAATGCCTAAGGCATTAAATCTACTTTTGCAAGTTTAAGCTGCATAGTTTAAAAAAAAAAAACTAAATCATATTATTAAGCAAGTACGGATCCATCCGATTTCTTGAAACCCCAAGAACATCTCCCGCCTGGACACGAACTGCAGTCTTTATAGAAAGCACTAAATTGGTTGCGAACCCAGGTAGGCCGCTGTAAGTGCGGTGCCCCTGTTCAAAACATGAGCCACATGTTAGAGTGCCCTAAATGCCCATACAGGATTTAATGAGTGCCACCGATGCTGTAGTTAACGTAGCCACCTACTGTACCTCTACCATGAGTTTTAAGCAATAGTATTCGTCGCTACTCGATATCGACGCCGTAAATATTTTGTATGGCAAATTTTGCAGCGCCTCTAGCGGTCACTTGCAGAACCAAAATTTGCCATACAAAATATTTACGGCGTCGATATCGAGTAGCGACGAATACTATTGCTGGGCCCTAACACTTTAGCGAATTTACCATCGACATGAAAATATAAAAATCGAATTGCCAAACTTATGAGGCAATTGGCAGGGCACTTTCACATTGCTCGCAGAACGGATGGTCGATGGAAACGAAAAGTTCTGGAGTGGCGACCACGTACCGAAAGACGCAGCGTTGGAAGGCCTCCCACAAGGTGGGCCCATGACCTGGTGAGTGTCACGGGAATCCGATGGATGCGAGACACACCAGGGCCGGTCATTATGGGAGCTATGCACAACAGTGGACGTCTTTCGGCTAAAATAATGATAATAATGATGAAACCTTATTTACCTTAATAAGTTCCTTAAGCCTATCAGTAACGTAGAGGTATTTGTTCTCGTCGTACCGCCCGATGTCGCCAGTCTTGTACCAGCCGTCTGCCGTCAACACTTCTTTGGTAGCCTCCTCATTCTCATAGTACCTTGACATTACATTGAGACCACGGTACCAGATCTCACCTTCCTGCAAAGGTAAGTTGTTCTAGTGAGTTGTATTGTCAGGTTTATATAGTTTGGGGCTTGCGGACAGCGAGCGATGGGTAGCTCGCCGTTCGGCTGTCTGGTAAGGATCATGCTGGGTCGACGGTGCGTTGTTCTACGCGCGTCGATTCGATGAGATGTCAGCAAAATTGACGAGGCCTGGGGTATAAACAGGTAGTCTCCTTTACTCAACAAATACTAATAGGACTTTTGGACGGGTGCTCAACTTGGGGTTTTGGTAGGTAGGAGTGTGATCACTCGAAATTTCTCAGACGGATACAGTGAATGAAAATTTGTTTCAAAATAGGCTTAATTATTCCTTTTGACTTACTTTGACCAGTTTGGACTTTATCAAAAACATGACCTTCCCCTTATTTCTGGATTAAAATTTATAATCCTTGAAAAGCTATAGTTAAAATATAAATACACTTGCCTCTCCAGGTCCTAAAGCTTCTTGAGTGTTCAGATCAGCGATCTTCACCTCACCGCTACCTAAGACGTGGCCCACTGACGCATGGTTGGTGTCGTCATTCTTGCCAATTGATATAGCTCCGTTTGTCTCTGTCAGCCCGTAGCCTTGGCGGAATAGGATGTTTTTCTGGGAAAAAAAAGATTTTTTGTTCATAAAAATATATTTAACTCTTGGAGCGCCACGGTCTTGTATAGAAGACAAACGTTTCTGTGGCCGCTACCATTTTGCTGGAAGACAATATCTCATTAAAGATTTATTAATAAGTAAACTCGTTAAAAAATAATTGGCCCATTTTGACATTTGAGAACGACTCTAGAATGTAATTTAGAAACTGAAAGAATCAATAAAATAATAATTAATTGCATAAAGTGTTTTAAAAAATACAAAAACTAAAATACAATTTGGCGCGTTAAATAATTTGATAGAATATATTGCGAGTATTATTTATTGTTTACCTAATATTCTCGTCGCGATGACAAATGTCAAAACGGGTCTTTTATTTTGTGACAACTTTAGTGTATTTTAATACACAAAAAATGCCCTGTTTTGTTTTGTCCGTACATTTACTTTTGCCTAACACCCTAACTTTTTTTATTTTTGTTGTGGACAGGCTCGCGTTTGAACACTATCTCACCTGATGGTAAGCGAAGATGTGGCCAACAATGGAGCACGCTAGCCTAGAAGTAACCCATTCACTCTTGACTTAAAAATCCCTAGGTTATAGCTATCAGGAAACACAGACTATGGCCGGGAATTCCACTCCTAATCTCTACGCATAATAAACATGTTTCCAAAACGCTTTATACGTACGGGAGGGATTTCCACCATGTATATATGCATGACAATGTGTGTAAGACTAGTTGGAAAAATAAATACATTAAACATTATTTCACTTTAAATTAAAATGTAAGAACTACTCTGAACTACCTTCTCCAAACGGCTTTACCCTCGTGAAATTAGGATATAGTGGGTGTAGTCTGATGGTAAGCAGTGATGCAATCGTTGATGGTGAGGCAAACTAGTTTATAAAGACCCTATTCACTCTAGCCTTGAAGACACCTATATTATAATCGGATGGGAAGACCGCAGCAGGCACATTGTTCCAGTCCTTCGATGTATGCGGTATAAACGACGAGGCAAAACGCTTAGGCCGGACAGTAGAGGTTTCAACAACGTAAGGGTGAATATTCGCCGTACATCCCATCATTTCTAGGATATTGTCTATCCGTGTGTCAAATTTCATCCCAATCTATTCAGTAGTTTGATCGTGAAGAAATAACAAATATACACGCTCAAAGCATAATAGACAAACAGTTGTTTTTAAAGGAGTTGGGGTCAAAAAGCAAATGATATCGATAAAAGAATATCAAGTGATAATTTACTACGTGCTATCTAACAAATAAACATTATTTTATTGTTATCAGACCCAAGTTGCGAATAACAATGTCTATCTTTGGATAAAGGTCTTTCTTATAAGTGTCTGAATCAAGGTGCTGATAACAAGGTGCAATGCACTGCGAGTAAAATGAAAGTATCGTCGATAAGTTTTAATAAACACAACAAAAAAAAATACTAGTTTATTTTACTTTTGATAGCCTTGCACTTGATCACTATCACATAATTTCACACCTAATATAGTCTTCAGAAAAAGTATTAACAAAAAGTAGAGAATACACAAAAAGCAATGGAGAGAAGCATGCTACGAATCCAAAAAGTACAGAACATAAGACAGATAACCAAGATTACCGATGCATTGAGACACGCACTGGCATTAAAGTGGCAATGGGCTGGTCATATCGCACGCTGCACAGACAAAATGGACAATACTGACCACCGCCACCGCCACCGGTACATGGTGGACATCCCACCTATACGCACAAAGCGTTTTGGGAACACTTTCATTATGCGTACAGCTAAGGAACGTTTCTTCTAGGTAAGCGCGCTCCATCATCGACCGTAACGTCGCTCTCCATTAGGTGAGATAGCGGTCAAGCGCGAACCTATCTATAATAAAAAAAAACCAAATGGAAGGGACCATCAGGCAAAAGAAAAGCCGGCAGACCAAAGCAGCGATGGGCAGACGACATCGAGGAGGAGGTGGGAAGAGACTGGATATACCAGGCCGAGGACAGGAAAAGGTGGAAAAGGTTTGGGGAGGTCTATACCCAAAATGGGGTCCATAATCTACATTCAGTACTTCAGTAGATTCATTTAACAAACACTAGATCTTAAGTTCATATTTAAGAAAAAATACTAACAACATTTGAATTGTAAAATTTAAGGGTTATGGAATAAATGGCTTTATTATTTATTAATTTATTATTATAATATAGTCCTCACAAGGTAGACCAAAGTGTACAACCACATTTAATAAAACAATCAAAATGAAATATGCTCTAAAGCTGTTTCTAATTACAGCAGATTTAATTAACAATATATTTATACTAAACTAGCTCCTGTCAGCGAGCACACCCGCATGAAAGTAGAAAATACATGCCTATATCACTCACTGATAAAATAGCATTCTACTGGTGAAAGAATTTTAACAATTGGTTCAGTAGTTTTTGAGATTATCAATTACAAACAAAAATACAAAACGCTTTATAATATTATATACTAGCGACCCGCCCCAGCTTCGCACGGGTGTAATAGTGACATTACTCGCAAATATATTTAGCATGTATTATACATGTAAACCTTCCTCTTGAATCACTCTATCTATTAACAAAACCGCATCAAAATCCGTTGCGTAGTTTTAAAGATCTAAGCGTACATATTATAGGGACAGACAGCGGGAAAAGACTTTCTTGTATACTATGTATTGATAGAACAATAGGATCGTGGAGTACTTAGAACCGGGACCGCGGTCCCAATTTTGACCTATATTTTTTTTTAGTATTTCGGGACCACAAATAAAATAAATCTAATCTATTCTATTCTTTTTTTGGAACTGTAATCCGTGTACAAAGACATCTCTAATTAAAATGTTATTTTAATACGAATTATGCTTGTTTCTGGTAATGCCAGTAGGTGGTGTTATCCGTTGCCAATTTAGCTAAAAGGTATCACAACATTAATTAACTATTAGGGCCGAAACATACCGCGTTAAATTTTAGCCGTTTTAATCCTGTGGAGGGTCGATTCGGTACATGAAACACTATCGATTTGTAAAGAAAAAATTAAAAAATAAAGTGCCTTTTTTTAAACTCGAAGTACGGAATTAATTTCTTTAAATAAAACTCAGCTGGGCGAGTTCAATGACCTGTAGGTAGTCAGTACGCAACGACCGACAACTACTTTCAAGGTCCTTGACTCGTTTACTTAAAGAAATTAATTTCGTACATGCGTATATTAATTCGAGTTTTAGAAAAAAAAATACTTTATTTTTTATTTTATCTTTACAAATCGATAGTGTTTCATGTACCGGATCGACCCTCCACGGGATTAAAACGATCAAATTTAATGGTGTGTAACCAGCGCTGCGGCGCCTCGCCTCTAAAATCGGCAGTGCCGCCCGCCGCTCTTTTTCGCGTCGCCGCAACGCAACTTTCAGCGTTTATTGTCTGCGTTGCGGCGGGCGGCACTGCCGATTTAAGCGACGCGGCGCCGCAACGTTTTGTCCATAGATATATTATATCTATGGATTCGGCCCTTGGCGGTATGGAGTTCGCCGGGTTTGTACGTCTTTAATAAAACTTGAATCGGTCTTTTTTAAACTTATTACAGACCACTGTTTTTTCAGGTTTCTGCGTAATTATTTAAGCAATTCTTATCTAGGTTTACTCCGTGAGTTATACCTAATATTATAAGATATTAATGCTAACTTATTGCTGCATAACTAAAGCCAGCTTTAGAAAAATAATCCGCACCTACTTAATTATTTTCAATGTCAAGTAAAGAATTTTGGTGCCATCTGTACATTCTGTACTGAACAATAGTAGGTACCTACAGATAAAATTTATTTACATTTGCGTTTAATAATTATGTAAATATAATCTTATCTTTTATCATATAGGTAGTGTTTTTGTCAATATCTTTGTTTTGCTGATACAGAATAGAAGCTCAAAGGTTTGTTTCAATCGCTCTATAGTTATTTATCATGTCACTTTGTTGAACATTCTCTGTTTTGATTTTTGTTTGAGCCATCATAAACTTGGCGACTTGTCGCCGCGTCTAATCGCCTCGTCTTGTCGAGGCGTTGTCGTTTGCATTTGGCGTCTTATTGCCGCGAATAGACGCGGAGCTGTCGTTAGCGTTGGCGACTAGTCGTAAGACAGACGTCGTGCAGGAAGAAATCATTAGTAGTGGAGTACTCCAGAGACGGCTGTTGTTCATCTTGTGAGTGAATATGGAGATGTAGACGTAGAGTACGACGAATCCATCGCCGTTATTGGGTCCACCCAATACTAACCTCACGCCAAGAACGTGGGCAGTTTTCTCTGCTTTTTGATGAGCTCAAAATGCACTACGAAAAAATTTTAAAATACTTCAGAATGAGCGTGAATTCATTGAATGATTTACTTTCCATAATACATGATGAATTGAAACATGAAGATACAAGACTGAGCTGTCGCGCGACTGTCGTCGTGTGTGCGCGTGCACAGCGTCACTAGACGCGGCGACAAGTAGCGAGCGCGCGCGACTCCCCTAGTCTGTCGTCGCGACTCCGCGACTCTGACGCCAAGTGTGCGAAGCCCGCGCGCCTCAATAAGCTGTCAGCAAACCGTAGAGAGCCAGCCTGCTAGCTGGGGGTCAAAGCCTACTGGGGCCAAGGGTCGGCTTGTGAAAAGAAGGCTCGGCCCCGGTATGAAAGGTAACGAAGGAACAGGGTGGGTTTTTTAGTCACTAATAGTCTGGTACTATCTCCCGCTCTGCCCAAGGGCGGGGGATGTCGTTGGATGATTTTTACCCACTGAAAAAAATAAAAATAAAAACTCTTAAAGGATCACTTTGTTGTCCGTCTGTCTGTCAGTCAAGAACTTATCTCGGGAATGCATGGAGGTATCAAGTTGAAATTAAAACCATACGCCCGTGACCCGGAGTGTATGGTAATACGACCTATTTATCGAGCATAAAGTAAAAGTAGGCAAATGCAATAATATCCTCAAACGCAACGACAGTAAGTAAGTATCAAGAACTTCACATTTGCGGTGAATACTGAATATTATTTATTACATGTAGGTATTGTACGTTAAATGGAAAGTAGGACGCACGCATTCGCAGATAAAATGTGTCGGCGTCTAAAATTACTTCAGTTCTGTATCGTAATTTGCAAAACTATTAACATTACTAAACAACTACATACATTATTTATTTGAGGTGCGAAAACAGCAAATAGCTTTTCCGGCAGCTCTAGAACTTAAAAAAGTTCAAAGTGACGCCAGTGACAGAAAAGTTGAAGGGGAATCGTTTGTCTTGGTATGGTCATGTAAAGAGGAGGGATGAAACGCATGTTAATAAAAGGGTTATGAGAAACATATAGATGGATGGAGAGGAAGAGGGAGGCCAAAGAAAAGATGGATGGATTGTGTGAAGAGTGATATGAAAGAAAAGGAAGCTAATAGCATGACGAGTGACAGGGCAGAATGGAAGAAAATACGTGTTGCGCCGACCCCAAATAACATGGGAAAAAGGGCATGAAGATGATGATGAGCTTTTCCAGTTCAAGGTGGAGCATCGACAAGGTATTTAAGGTACTTTTTTTTTAAAGTAGGTAAAATCATCCAATGACATTTCCCGCCCTTGGGCGGAGCGGGAGATAGTGTCAGACTCTTACTGGCTAAAAACCTACCTCGTTCCTTTTTTGCCTAGTTCCAGGGCCCTAGTATGCATTTTCATCCCTCCCCAGAGCCCCAGATTAAGCTTCGAATTTACTGGGCCACTACAGTTTGCTGACGACTCCTTGAGCCGCGCGGGAACAGTGCGCGCCGTAAACGACTTGGGCTCGGTCCGGTCTGTTACCGGACGAACGGACAGTGAGCTACCCATTGCCCGCCATCCGTACGCCCGGGCCTATGGTGGCCGGAAATTGGGATCGGAATGACGGCGGCGGCTGTGGCGTGAGCGCCATTGCCTGAAGCGATCTGCATTACTGCTTCGCAGAAGAAGGCGATGCTACTTCTCCTCGCTCTAGACCTCGCTCGCTCTTCGCAGCTCTAGAGCTTCATAAACTTAGTGCTCGATTACGGAGACGCGGCGCGTTGCGCGGCGCGTCGGGCGGTCCTTCGTACATTGCCATATATGTTTGTGTTTGCGCGGGCGATGACGCGGCCAACTGCTGTAATGTACGACGAAACGCCCAACGCGCCGCACAACGCGCCGCGTCTTCTTAAACACGGCCTTACAATTCGAAGTATATGTAATGTCACTAATAGGTGTGTTTATGGCACCATTTGTTTGTTCTTCTGATACGCTCAGGATTTTGATAAGCAAAACTAACATAGGTTAATGCTCATACACTGAAATGTCTCTGTAGCAAGTATATGTTCTTGGATAGGAATTCAAATAAGTTACTCTTCCCGCTCTGGGAAGAGTAAGGTCCTTTTCCTAACTAAAATCCACCCGTGTTAAGACCGGCCAACTCGAAGTACGTTTTCATACAACCTTTCTTACGTGATTATAATGTCACACATCTTTCTCCAGATATTTTAGATACACAAATATTATTTAGACTATCGGATATTATCTAGACTTCTATAGACATAAAAACATAAATTTGTGTCAAATTAATTCAGTAAAGACCGCAGATGGTGGCCGAAGTGAATGTATTGTGAATATTTAGTTATACAACCATGTCCTCATAGTTGAATGACCTACCAAGCCAAGTATGTCAAACAATTCTACTTATGTATCTAGGCGGACTGATTTACTAACCGATTGTAGGTATCCTAGCAACTAACATCCAAGTACTAACTATATTCATTTACGCGCTTGTACGCTTATTTTACATTGACTTTGCAACGGGATTTTTTATTTTCACGAGCCTGATCTATGTAGGTCTACCGAAAATTTTATACTTACTGATTATTTATTTTATGCCAGTTTATAAATTTTTTTGATACTTTATTGTGCACCAAAACAAGTACTTAATAAAAAAACTTTTTACAAAAAAAAAATACATCAATCAAAACCAAAATTTTCGAAATCGGTCTACAATTGACCGAGATATCGGTCGGAACATACATAAAAAAATACATACAGCCGAACATAGAACCTCCTCCTTTTCAAAGTCGGTTAAAAATACATTATTGCAATCAGAGTTCATGCGAAAAATGTTATTACAGGTGCAACAAAAATGTCTAAAATTTCTTTGTAGAAGAAGTTAAAATGGTCCACAGATAGTATTCGATACTTTAGATTCTATGCTACAAATTAAATCAGTCGTGAAACATTGACCCCCTTCTACAAAGATGTTTTAGACACTAGCCTTAGAGTGCAAATACACTTTTGACCCCTGATTGTACGTAGTTAAGTTTAAAATATTTATAGTGCATATTGAATAATAATGTAATTTACATAAATATTTGTTACATAAAAGATGTTTTCATCATGGCACGGTACCAATTGGTTGTTTCATATGGAAAAGAATCGGGAAGGAACACTTTTTAATCAAAATGTCGTTTTTTTTTCAATTAAGTATACAATATTCAACTGTATTTTCCGACTTTTCTGGTCAATCTCTCAAAAACGAGTCCAAATCGTCATGACTGGAATGTTTTACCGGACCGCAAGAAGAGTTATTTAACAAAGGCAATAGACATCGTATTATATAGCATCACGCTAATATTTGTGTGTTTGTATGTTTGTTACTTCTTCACGCTCTGTCGGTTGGATTTGAATGAAATTTGGCACACAAGAAGACCATGTCCTGGAGTAGTAAAAAGAGTTTTTCCCAGGATATGTTCCTAAAATTTTGTACCTTCACGCGGGCGACATCGCTGGCAACAGCTAGTACAGATAAAAAACTTACATTCTTCTCAAGTACGGCTTGCGCATCCCCCTTGGAGACGGGCGCAGCGCCGCTCACTATGCCGTAGACCGACGCCAAGTGTTTCGATGTTACTGCTGGATGCTTGCCCAGGAATACAACTGTAATGTGTTTATTGTACTTATATTATATTATTATTATTGCATTTATTACCGAGTTTCTATGGCCATCTACCAGATCCATTATCAGACCCTGGTTACCATCTAGCACCTAAATACTCGTCAATACAAATTAAATGAGCCCAAACTCGAAAGGGTTGTGTCGTTTACGACCGAGTTCCTATGGCCACCTTCCAGTTAAATCATCAGATCAACTCCATGTCATCATAATATTACATTGTCACACGATACACACATATGCATGCAAAGTTTCAGCTCAATCGGTAATCGGGAAGTGGATTAAATAATTTGCAAAATTTGATCACAGACAAACATCGGTCAGGTGAAACTAAATAAAAGCTTGTAAAAAAAAAAAAAAAAAAATCATCGTAAGTGGTTAAAATCTATTAATTTCTCTTGAAATGGGAATTATTAGTAGTTTTTTTTAATTTCCTACATTTATGTGACACTATTATGTGGTATTGAAATAGTATCCTCGAGTACTTTATTTTGATAACCTGCATGATGTCACAAAAAGGGAAATGGTTACTACTAAACCACTTTAAATCGTTAAATAGATCCTAAAAGGTAATTTTAAATAAAAAAAGTTTGGCCTTTGAAGTGCCACAAACGAGCAAACATATGTGTTTGCTCGTTTGTGGCACTTCAGCAGGCTGATAAGTAAACATAAATTACAATTGCATTGTTGTGCGAACGGAACAAACAATTGATACTCTATTACGGTGACCACCCACACGTGGGTGCGGAATGGCGACAAGCAAAGCGGACGCAATTAGTTGGTTTGATATTTTCGCGTGAACTCTTGCGATACAGCAGCTTGTTTTAATTGCGACGTCTTTGCGCGCGCGTAAGACAGAGTTGCATCAAGTTGAATTAGCGTAAACCACATCGGATCGCTTTGCAATCGTATTCGCGCCACATAGGTTACCGTATAAGCCAGTAGGTTTACGTAGAACGATATACAGTACCTTAGAGGGTTTCCTACAGTAAAATAAAAATTCGTGCGATGCATAACTTCCTCCTTTTTATAAAGTCGGTTAAAAATTTATATTTTTGTCTTACCCATAGGTGGAACTATGAACAAAACTTCAGCTTTATGTTGTACGAGGGTCTGCAGGAAGAGCTCAGGCTTGAAGTACGGCAGCGTGACCAGTTTGACGCCCAGAGACAACTGATTCATCATAAGAGCGTTGAACCCGAAGATGTGGAAGAACGGTAAGATTGCTGGCAACACCGCTTGGTTTGTAGCTAAAAAAAAAAAAAAAACATTTTAGAATTCCTGTTCCGAAGAAAGGAAAATATTGTTTTTATCCTAATAAAATAACCTTATTTTGCCTCATTAAGAATACTGACATTAAAAGTGCTAATCAAACCTCAGCTGCACGAAGCCGGCTGCAACTGCACGACTGGTTTTCTATGTTTTGATTTCTATGATTGTCCATATGGATTTTCTGTGAAAACAATCCAAACGCTGCTGCAGTTGCACATGCTACCGCCTATGTCCTGCATACGTAGCCTGCAGCCGAGGTTGGAGTGGTACCTTGAGACGCAAGCGTGCGATATATCCATATTTTAGCCTGAATCACAACTTACCCGTAGTTTCCTTAATAGCAATAATCTCAGGATCAGCAATCTGCTGGTTCATAGCCACAACACTTTCATGCGTCAAAACGACACCTTTCGGAAACCCTGTAGTTCCACTTGAAAACGGCAATATAGCCAGGTCTTTAGGCCCTCTATGTACCGACTTCAGACAACTAGCATCTAAGCCGAAATCTTGAGCAAACTCTGCAAACTTTATGGTACCTTCCGGTAGACCATCGAAGTCTGTTAAAATTATTGGAATGTCTAAGTTCAGTTCTGTTAGGGCCTTTTTGACGTTGGCGTACGATATTTGGGAAGTAACGACAGCTTTGCATCTGACCAGTTGTATTTGGCGTTTAAGTTCATCTGAAAAAAAAAAACAAGAAGTTGTTAATCTGAATCATATTTATGTAGTCATACATACATCTGCCCTAAAATTTTCTGAAAAAGAAAGTTCTTTTTCCAGCCATGTATTTAAATTGCAAACTTTTCCGAAGAATTTGCTTAGAAGTGAGCAGTGGTAGCCCAGTGATAACAGCTCTGACTATAATTTAGTTCTTATGCCGCGACATAGATATCACTACACTACTACAGTAGTAGTGTAGTGCTGTAGTTACTGCAGTAGTTACTGCAACTCGTGGTAGCGGCCCCGACTTAAGAGCTGTACTGGAGCTGTACAAGCAGGCTATTTTATATAATTTATTTCATTACCACTGCTCTCAAAATGGGATGTCAATTATAGTGAAAAAACTGGTATGTCCTAAAACCAAAACTTCGAAGATATGTGACATCTACCAACTAGCACTAGGACTGCGTGGTGGAAACCTGATTCCTAGCAGTGGGTAGGTACATTATAAAAGTGGTTATGCTTAATATTTTCCGAATGTGAGTAACCGACTCGAAGACCATCGAAAATTTTACGGGACTGACGCTGCTTCTGGAGTTTCATAAAATCCGTTCTTAGCGGACATCCACACTCTATAAGGAACTTACCCGCCAAATTTTAAGTTTGTAGGTGTTATAGTTTCTGAGATTTCTTGATTAATCAGAGAGAGGAAATTCGCTTATATATATATATATATACTACGTACTACTTTTAAGAGCATATTCTCACTCACTGTTTACCATCAGGTAGAATCACAGTCAAGCACTAGTAGGTATACTTACATCCTTTAAAAAAATTCTTTTAAACTGTCTAATGTAAGTATAACATTAGTTCTTCGGCCCAACAATATAACTAAAGCTTATCCGTAAATGATCAGGCCGTTAGCGGCATATTGCGACTGCATCATTATGTATTTGGCGCCAACCATTCATAAATAAATATGAGATGACGTTATGTTCGCATTACTTATCATAAGACTTTGTACCTACTCAATTTATTGCACGCAACTATCTACAGTTAAGGCAGTTCTTAAGCGATTTAAGAATGGTGTTGATTGAGTCTCTCAAGGCATCTCATAACTGAGTAGGTTGGTATTGTACGCGGCATAAAAGTTGAACCAAATGGCGATCGACCTTATGCGCAGTATAGATTTTCGGGTCCCAATCGAAGTGCGGCACAGCCGGTGGCTACGAGTAACCTTAGCAACGACGGCCATTTTAGTTCAAATTATTTTCCGCGTATATTCTTGGTCAAAGCTAATATTTCTTAGTTCATAGGTACTTATGAATTATTGTTTAACTAAGAATTATTTAAAAAACCATTGTCTCTTTAAGCCTGCGATATAACAAATGGTATTTCTTGCAACACATTGTAAGAACACCATTGTTATTATAAATATTTTGCATTATTAACATATTACTTCTTGTAATTTCTAGCTATTCCAGGAAAAAAATTGAAATGTCTCACAAAACAGCCTACAATTTATCCACTGCCGAAACTCAAGTCTTCGCTCTGTAAAGACAAGGAGACCTTGATGGCTACAACCAGTGGATCTAAGTAAATCAAGTGAATAGGTTACTTCTAGGCAACCACATCGTCGCATTCCATCAGGTGAGATAGTGGTCAAACACAAGCCTATCAACAAAAAACCTTATCTAGCACTCGAACATAGAGGGGGCTGGTGAATATTGTATTACGAGTATTTACAACCTTCTTTTTAGTATATGCGAAACCTGAATATAGTTCAGAATCAGTAACTGAATCGACTCCAATCATTTTTATAGCATGTGTTTTTACCAAAAATATTTACAAAAGCTCACAAGTTGGACACCACCGACACTAAATACAATAAAGGTCATAACGGGGATAAAATGCCAGCGCAGAGCTGGATGCGGGAGCAAATCGGCCCCTCGGTCGCCCGGATGGCCCGGTGACCATGTATTTATGTCGCTAAACAGGTACCATGTTTGGCTTATAACTTTGTGATTTTTCATAATACAGTTTTATTTTGTACATAGATTCTTTACATAAAAATACTAGATAGGTTTTTAGGTTTCGCATATACTAAAAATAAGGTTGTATAAGCCTGTTTATGTTCCTTACCTGCTGTGTAAACCGGGTTCATCGTACTAGCAATGCAACCAGCCTGTAGTACGCCCAGAATCGTGACTGGGTATTCTGGTAAATTCGGCAGGATTATGGCAACTTTATCGTCATTCTGCAACTTGAGTTTGGTCCGCAAGGAGGCGGCGAAAGCTATGGACATCTTATGCGTTTGCGCATAAGTGTACCCTCGACCTGTTACTGCGCACACCTGGAATAAATGAGTATTTTATTTGAGGAAATAATCGATCTATATTAAAAGTGCAAAAGGTACTAGACTAGCTAGACTAGGCTTGACTGGGGATAAACTAGACTAGACTAGGGATGTTGTGGATAGTTATTACTTAGTTAAAACTTCATGTAACACAAAGATACAAAAGTTCTACTAGTCAACTAACGGTGGTGAAGAGAAATCATGGCAGGTGTAAAAAAAAAGAAAAGATTAAGAAAACTATGGTAAAAAGTATGTGTGATATGAAATTTTGGATTCAGATACAACTACCATATGTTACACTGCTACCTATATGTATTTAACGCTCAATTTTAATTTATAATAGCACTCAAGCAAAACATTCATGCTATTGCAAAGTTTAAATTGTACGACCACCATCATGTTGACAAGTTATCTATGGACGAATAATTTGTAAATTATGATGATTTATGATGTTGTTTTTAGTATAAACAGGTTGTGAACGTGTGACGGTACCTCTGGACTATTACTTCGTACAATTACATAACTATATATCTACTTATGAGTATAGGTATAGGTAGATGGAGAAACTGACAAAACGACATATCAACGCACAGCCGAAACTAAAGGGCCTAGGAGCGTGAAATATTACACATGGTTTTCTTTTATGACGAAGGCAAGCACTGGAAAGGATTTTTCATAATTCACCCCCTAAGGGGATGGAGCAGGGGGGTGGGGGATAAACCTACTTTCACGCGGGCGTAGCCGCTAGCAGAAGCTAGTTAATTAATACAGGTGACCCGTGTTTTTGTTGGTAATCCGAAGTTCAACACGGCAGTGTCGAATAAACGAATGCGTCTCTAGAGACTCGAGTTCTGCCTCCAACTTTTTTAATAGGAGTAAGAAGGTAAGAACATTATAACCCTCTGCAGATCCCTGCTAAAGTGGGTTTACGCTAGAAGAGCTGATCACGAGCCGAGCACAAATCCATGTAGTGTAGACCGACTTCCAAGCGTCGAACGAGCGCGCTTTGAGCATTTGGTTCGTGCTCGATTGTGCTCCACCTATTTTCGGTTTTTGGCGAACACAAAGGGATTTATATAGCATTCGAGGACAATGATCGTTGGAGGCTCATTGTACGCCCATATTTGACACCGCTAGTAGAGCTGCTCGGCTCCTCTAACGAAGAAGAAAACTAAAAAGAATCCTGGGACGCAAAAGGCAACTGAAGGAACATAGATGTGGTTTTGGGCAGTAAAAGTCTCACATGCCTTCACGCACCTCAAAAAAATTGCCTCACCTCAAAAAAAATATAAATAAACCAACATTTTATACCTATCGCATCAACTGCATAAGTACCTTCTTAATACACGATATGGGACTTAGTGAAATAAATAACACAATAGGCTGATAACAAAGGGTTTAGAATTAAATAAAGATAACTTTCCATTTTAACGTTAATCAATTATGTCATAGACATGTTGCATATAAAGGGATTATGTAGGGGCCGGATTACTGATGTCGATAGTCGTTATAGTACGCGGCAAGTTGGCAAGTTCAACCCACTGCTATGGTTACTCGCACCTCAATTGAGAACCGAAAATCAGTTAATGGTCCCGGAATCGCATTCAAGGTCGACCGCCAATATGGTTCAACTTTTGCGCCGAGGTAATCCTCGGCGCAAAAGTATGCAATTATAGCAATTATGTTGATGATAAAGAAATAGTGTTGGTGCAGGCGAGCAAAACGAGACTGTGCCTATCGAAAAACTAAATCCATATTAATATAATGGAGAAATGGCAGGCGGTCTCCTTCTGCGAAGCAGTAATTTAATAAGGAGGCGGCCGCACGCTTGAAAGAACGAACGTCCTCACGCCCCAGCCACTGGGTCCCCGAGCCCGATTTCCAGCCACCGTAGACGTGGGCTTGTGGAGGAGCAATGGGTAGCTCGACGTTCGGGCGTCCTGTAACTGTCCGAGCCCGAGTTTTCGACGGTGCGTAGTGTTTCACGCGCGCCTCAATAAGATGTCAGCAAAATCGTAGGGGCCCAACAAGGCCGAAGCCAACTAGGGTCATGAGTTAACTACCGAAAGGGAAGCCCATGATCCTAGAAGGCATAGGAAAAAAAGGAATATAGGCATGGTTTTGTCAGTTAGAGTCTGACACCCTCCCGCGCCGCCCTAGAGCGGGAAAACCACCTTAAAAAAAACTAATAATATTTATAATGTGTGTAACGTCACAGCCGATTGCACAATTTAAACTGATCGTGTGTGGGGTATAGACGAACGGCAAATTGGACATGCCGATTGGACGATCGGAAGTTTTTAATATTTCTATGATCGGAAGGATGGAGTATGGTACCATTAGGAACTCTATCTGTATGTTAGATATGTATTCACGATTAACCTTTTGAATACCGTACAGTGCGGCCGACGGATCTTGGCTTGTGCACTCGTAAAAAATAAATGGTATGAAAAAATTAATGCCAATAGCCGTTACTATTGCTGTTAACCAGTGTTATTGGCAATTATTTTTATAAATCATTTATTTGACGCGCTTATTTTGTGCGCTAAAGTTGGCAGAGCCTAACTTCAGACGCGCCAAGATCCGTCGACCGTACTGTAATTAGAGACACAATAGAAAGATAATAGGTGTGCGGACACCGGTGTCCTCTTGGGACTTCACAGTTCATCTAAATAGGCGTACCTAAATACGTACAACACACCGGGTGACTGGATTATTTCAATTAATGATTGATTAAATAAAATAAAGAACATACATCGTTCATTATACTTCATTGTTATCTAGAATAAATACATATCACTAGAATAATCAGACAATTTATGTCTGATACCTTCATAGATATACATAGGTATCATACCTAATTAGGTACCACGTCCTCCACTTGATTCGGAAATTCAGTAAGTAGGTACTTAGGTATGTATGTACTATACTCAACAAAAATCGTGTAAGGGCGGGTTTCTGAATTGAGTATTTTGAACTATGAACGTCTCAAACCGTACTTAAGTGCCAAATTTTGACACGTTTACAGGCTAAAGTAGAGTTTGAGTAATTCTCAACTTCAAATACTTAAATCAGAAATCGGGGGTATGTATTCTAAGAGCATTAACAGCCAACTGGAATGATCTACACAGACTATTCAAGTAGTACCTACACCAGACACAGTCAGTCAGTCAGGACAGGACAGTCTCTATGAGATCCTATAGGCTACACAGCCTTAACAGCCTCTCTGTGATCTCTTGGAGACTACACTTAAGCTAGAAGATACAAAGTAAATTTTTCAATGTACTAAAATTGAAAATACTTTATTTAAGGTGCACGGTGCGACGTGCTCACCTTCCGTATGACGCAAGTCCTCACCAGACATGGCAAGTACAAAGAACCTACTGTTTCGGTTTCAAGTGGAAGAAATGTCCGGGATTCACCAGTATGTGCACCGCCTGGAGGACACGGTGGACTTGTGCCACGCTTGCAGTACTGCAGTATCGTCGTCTGGGCGATCGGCGGCGGTGACATATCGGTGAGCCACCCGCAAACGTGAGGGAAAGGACTTCGCCAGCCGTCGTGCGTCGCCCCATAGGAGACGCCCCGGGTGTTAGGAATCGTAGAGCTATCTTCGGCCACTTTTCTATTTTGTTCTGTTTTTTAAATTAAGAACATCAGTAACTATTGTTTATTTTGACTTGAATGTATTTCTGTTTAATTTGATTGTGTGATTTTATTTAAATTTTGCCCTTTATGTTTTGATTTTGAAATGCATCTAGGAACTGGCTGAAAATACATGGATTAGTATAAGAATACTGGTAGGTCAATGACTGCGAAAACATTCCAATTGAGTACATACCTATAACTTACAAGTAAATTGCTCAATACCAGTGAGGTAATAATAGTTTACAATATTGAGAAAACCAAAGGCAAAATATGATTGTTTTAGTCCCACGCTCACACCTATGGTGGTATTAGGTAGGTAACTTTATAACATAAGATCTAATAATAAAGTGGAATGTGACAATAGCCAATTGTAGTGAGATTATAACAAGAACTACCTACCTACATAAATTATGATAGTTTATAAGGTTCCCAGTTAGTTTAGCAATATTGATACCAACCTATAATATTGATCTAAGCCTGGTTATTCCATTTGTTTAAACTGAAGTTGTCAAAAAATAAAGTCCCATTTTGACATTTGATATTTTTTTATTTACGTTATATAACCAATTTATTACAATAAGTAATCACATTAAAACATTAAGTAAGTAATTATTTAATTGTTTCTTTCAGTTCCATTCAAAGATACATTCTAGGGTCTCTCTCAAATGTAAAAGCGGGCCTATTATTTTTCAAGGAGTTTAGGTAGGTACCTATACTTTTTTTATGTACTTACCTAAATTAATTATAATACTACTTTAATATATTTTTTTTAATTTTAACACTTATAATTAAATTTTTATAATTATTACTATTTTTTTTTAGTTTTACACTACAAACCCCTGTCTAGACCTTTTTTAGATAGACTTGACATGCAAAACAGCTGAGATAAAAATATTAAAAATTTATTCATAGGTTTTTTTAGGTAGTTAACCAAACATAAACAATCTTGAAATTACTTTTTTATAAAAAAAAAATTGTATATGTACATACAAAGATTAATTAAATTTAGTTAATTACATCAAACAATGTCAGGTACATTGTTTTACATAATTAGTTAATTGTAAACATTATAAGATAACATTTTTACACAATTTTTGTTTAAAAAAACATGTAAAGATTGTTTAGTTAATTACCTAAATGGATGGAGTGTAATTATGTATCTAATTATTCTCATAAAAATATTTTATAAGAATTAATAACATCATATAGACTAGTTTGAAGTGGTACAAGGCAAAAGGGTCACCTACAAATATGGGGCCTTTGGCTATAAATAAGTCATTGTAAGAAATATAATACAAGAAAAAAAACAACACTTTTACTGTTCCACTGCATTGCTAGATCTTTTTTTCATGTAGACAAGAAGGAGGAGGCCTTATTTGTTAATTGACTGGCAAATGATATTTTTTCTATGGAGTTTTATTGCAAAACTGGATTAAGTGTATGGAAATATTAAGTCTACATTTGTACCTATATGCATGAAGTTCAAATAAAAAAATATTTGCTGTAAAAACATTACACATTCACAAAGCTGCATTAAATCCATAAGGACAACTCACCGTTGCAGTTTTATCAGGCCACCGGTCCAAGTTCTGCCACACAAAGTCATGTGCTGTATGCCCGGAAACAGGAAGATCTTTAAACACAGATGTCAAAAGATTTTTTTCAGGAGCATAAGAACTCTTTTGTCTGACCACTGTAGAAACAATCCCATGGTTCTGCTTATTTATTACTTTTAGCACTTTGCTCCTTACAGCACTAGCCATTTTTTGAAATTTTGAAGACTGGAAAATAGAAAAAAAATATTTTTAAAACAAAAAACATTATTACAGATAAGAGAAGCTCCTTGATTATAAAACTGTCTGTGTGATTTTTTTTTAAATTTAAAAGTTTGTTTTTGTCCAGTAGGTAGATGACATGTCACAAATAAATATCCTACTTTCGAAGACAACTCTTAATTTATTCAAATCGATTGCATAAATTGTTTTTAGAATAAGAACCTGATATTTTTGATCAACAATCTTGATTAGGTACTTAAATCTTTTTAAATAGAACTAAAAAAATATTTTTTAACAAGACGGTTGACTAATCAATGTAAACGAATACAAGCAAAAAAAAATTGCGTTAATACCCATGACAAAACAAGTCTATAAAGCACATCATAATTACGAAAATTGTATAATAGCAATAAAATAATATTTACAACTTTTGACATACCGTAATATACAACTATTCCTCTTGAACCGCTGCAAGCAAGTGAAATTTATTGCACCGATATCTAATAATTATTTAAAACAATATTCACACACAACACATCCATTCATCCGTTGGTAAATTCGATAATAGCAATCTTAGTTTACTTCTAAATCTTTGTGCCCTTGGACTTTGAAACAACGCGGAACGACTTACGGAACGACTAGAATAAAACCGGGCTTTCACTTTGTTTTCATATATGAATAACCCGACCAAGTTGTAAGTGGGTAAACATTACCAAATCAAAGCGCTAGTGTGCAAGTGAATCGTTCGAGTGGGAAGGAGAGATCGTAAAAGTTTATACTCTTTCTGCCACCTACTAAAATCAGTAATGGAATGCAATAACAGCTGCTTGACGTTTCATTCTAAGCAGCTTTGTTTAATGTTAAGCAAAGTAAACATTCTTTAATTAACTAACCATACAATATACCTG
This sequence comes from Leucania comma, assembly GCA_958295575.1. Taxonomy (NCBI): domain Eukaryota; kingdom Metazoa; phylum Arthropoda; class Insecta; order Lepidoptera; family Noctuidae; genus Leucania; species Leucania comma. The sequence continues at coordinate 6,379,542 of OY282475.1, forward strand.
TTGAAAACTTTGTACCTATGTGTAACTATAATGTGTACCTATTTCTTTTTTGCTATTTACGTGTAAATTTTTCAATTTAGCATAAACAAGCATCGTCACAAAGTACTCTGTGAGTATCGTACAAGACAGTTTGGTAAGGGGGCGGCAGAGCGTGGGTGAAGTAATTTATAGTAAGATTTACTACTGAGAATTGCATCCGTTCGTGGAAAAACAAGCAAAGAAACAGTACATATAAACGATGCATACTGCCGAGGTAAATTTGTATAGGTACAAGTTAAATGTATTTGTACTTTTTGTATTGTATTCTTTTCGTGTTGGGAATAAACAAAGGTGTAAAAAAATAAATACATAAAATAAATTCTAAATTATTTAATATCAGAGAATTACAGTGATATAAACTTAATTCAGACCTTACTTTAGACGGCTAACGATATAATCAGCAGTCAAATAATAAAGAACGCATAAAATTATACAAAATAATAAAATATAATCTACCTAAGAAAAGTACAATACACATATCTTTTAAACAGCTCTGAAGGTTAAATAAAGAACGAAAAAAATATCCTAAAGCATTTGCATTTCTTAAATATTTGAACAGGAATTTATTCCGTTATTTTAGCAAGATTTTTTACTTGCAACATTGTTATAATTACAGTTAATGGTACAGAAAATCGAAGCAATTCTGTAAACACAATAAAAACTTAACATTTTTCTGGGCATAAAAGTAATAAATGCTTTTTAAATCTTATGTTAAGAAAGCTTCATCTTGAACATATTATTCTGGCATCGTGATACGTACTTTAGCCCTGCTAAAGGTTAATCTACACCTTTTTTTTAACTTAATCCATCTTTATTACATTCAAGACTATGTTGAGTTATTAAGCTTTATCAGTGAAGACTAATCCTTAAATGAACCAAATCATTTAAAAAACGACTGTAAAACGATTCTTAAATTTTTTCAGAAGCAATTACTCCTGTTACAGCTGCTATATATCTATCAAGGATCGATAAACAACCTTAGAATTTAACAGGCCAAAGATTAAAAATATACATACTATATAGATCTAGAATATCATACCATAGACAGAGAAAACATATCTTTAGCAAATTGAACACAATTTGTACCAATATTTGGACTAGTACTAACTCAATTTTTGGCAATAATTAATGATAAATCTACTAATTAAAAACCTGTTTCAGATTTAGTAAAAATTCCACAATATACCTACACATAGTACAGTGCGGTCAAAATATGTTGGGCACTCTGAAGTTTTTTTTTGTAATCGAAAAAACACGAAGTATGTCTTGCGATTTTTAAAAAGCATTACTGCGCAGCCAATTGTTCGAGGTTCGGAGCGGTCAAGATATTTTAGCCATACTGTAACTATTTGAAGCTTCATTCGAGACATGTATGATAATATTTCGGACGAGTCCTTTTAACATTGGACAGTTTTGCAGTACAATTATGTGTGGGACGTTCTTTTATTATGACAATAGCTTGCCCCTGGAAAAATAATGTAAATATTGTATTAACCCTTAAAAGTTTTAAGTTTATTTTGCTGTGGTTACATTATCATGATTCGGCGAATATTCACATTATCGCGAAAAATATGGCCAAGTAGTTTGTCGAATCGAGTATTCAAGTGAACACGAATGCTTATCAACACTTACACAACTGTGGTGCAACTGTGTGATGGTTTATAGTGAAAACTCGATACGAATATTTGAGCAATAATGTAGCCACAGAATTAGTACGCTGAGTTTAACTCCGCTGTTTAAATTGGATAGCACTAATAAATTACTTTATTTTTCACATTCTTTTTACTGACTTGTCGGTAAAAAGGCAAAATCTCCTATGTGCAAAGTCGCATACACCTGCTTTTTACTGTTAGACTTGCAGTATCCCGATTCAGAACTTTAACCCTTTTGTCATTTATATTTTGAAGCGCTATTTAACAACCAAAGAAAAAAACAACAGTGACTCAATGTCAATACACAATATGACAAATATCGGTTTATATAACATAATTATGCAATTAAGAGTAAATATAGAACAATACACAAATAATAACATAATATTGTGATTATTTGAAGTCAGCAAGCGTTTTTTTTTCAACATGCTTGGAGGAACTACAAATAAACAATGTGAGAACTCGAGTCATAAACGTAAATTATACGGTAAACTAAGACCTGGTTTTGGAAAAAAAAAATTATCAATAATAATGTCACAAATTGTCAAAAGTGCGTTAGCTGTTGTGATTGGTTCACTGAATTTTCAACAGCTATTCATATCACTCTTGGCCTGATTAACTTGTAACGTGTCGATAATTTAAATCCTCGGATACAGTAGGGGCATAGTGGCCCCAAACATGACGCCACTCAAACTATGTGAAAAAAAAAGAAAAAAAAAACCTACTTGACGCTGCAACGTTACCCATTGTCCCGCAACTTGTCTCTCAACATTTTACAACGGATTCACGTGACACGGGACATGTTGTTGGCTTATTGAACAGCGTTGCGCTTTACATTTTGGGGGAGATTTTGTCCCTTAATGTATCTGAAGCTTTTTTCCAGAAACCAGATGCAAGTAGAGATGGATAGATGCACTAATGACTAAATGTTTATTACTGTAGATATGCCATTGTAATTTCTTTTTTCTATTTAGAACTGCGCTTGTATAATTTTGATTTATATTTTTTCTTTTACAGTTATGATACTGCTTCTTTGGCATATTTACAGTAGTTTGTATGAAGATGAAAATCATTCGACACTATCCCAGTCTTCATGTTATAAATACATTCAAAACATTTCTAGCGGAATTACTTTACATCCTACTGATTTCAAAGTATTGATGTTTATTTTACATTCCATGTAAACTACCGGTACTCAACAACATTCGGTTTTATTGGAAACCGACTCCTTTTTTTGTTGGGAGTGACGACACTTTTTAGGAAGAAAATCGTAAGCGACAGGTTATGTAGATTATATTTATATTAAAAAAAAATAAGTTATTATTCCTATAACTACTGATCTAATAGAATAGTCTGTAGCTATCAACATATTTCCATAAATAATTTTTAATTATGGAAGAGCAAAATCCATTCTTGCAAAAACAGAAATTGTCACTTACAACGTTTTCCTGAAAAGGCTCGTTTTTTGTAGAAATAAATTTTCTCTACAAGATTCATTTATTAATTGTATTCTTCCATAATAATATATATATATGATTATGTAACGACCTACTGATGTAATATAATAGTCTGTTGCTATTAAAATATTTTCATAAATACTTTTACTTATGCAAACTTCAACCCATTTCTGCTTAAAATGTCGCTTACATATTTCCTGACATATTTCCGACATTTTTCCTGAATAGACCAAACATCGGTTCTAGCGCTTTTTTTTAGATTCCTCATCTTTTCATCAGCTGACAATTACGTAAACCCTTATAGAATTTCGTCATTTATTCATATTGACGTCTATTCTGTTATGGAAATACTATCATAAAAGAACCGTCACATTATACATCCTTGACCGCGTCACAAAGTTCCGCTGGGAATAGGCATATCGCCAACTATGTCACATGTCCAAATCGAAATGGGCTAGAATATTTTAAACATGTCCCGTACATTGATCTATATTAAGTTCGTTACCTTTTGTTCCGGAAAAATACTTTCATATGTATGAAATTCTATACGAGACAGCATTACATCGTTTTTAGGTTGGTTGGTGATTAAAAGTAATTCCTACTCATATCATGACATTCATAGACTCCTCAACGGATGGACTGGTCACGGACATAGGATACATTTCATTCTTGGAGTAGATTCCCGTGCGGTAATTTTCGATTTCACGCAAGACGGAACCACTGGTAAAAGATAGCAAGTACGTAATCGATATTGAATGCAACAAATCTGATTATTGCGGTACAACGCATTGTTTAAAGCTGTATTGAAGCTGATTTATATTTAGACGAAGACCTATAATGCACTCGTGCTTAATCAAGTGTAAATCGAGTACATAAGCCGTTTTACCTTAGCATAGTACAAGTACATCTCTATTGTGTTTTTAACAGTTCAAAAAGCATCAAAAGTCTGAAATCAGTGTTCTATTTATATTCAATTATTTTCGATTAGGTATCTAAATCTACAGTACAGAGGCCTTACCACATTTGACGATCTAAACTGAAACGTTAAAGGGATGGAGCTATATAGGGTGTGTAGCTCTGTCCCTTTTTCTCGCACGGTCGCTATTTCACACGTCGTGGTAAGGCCCCAGGTTGATTCGTTTATATCATACTTCCAAGCTCAGTGTTACTGTTTTTTAATCGAAATAAATTGAAAACTAGTAAGCCACTTGCACTTGGGTGATTGTTTCTTATTATAATTGCCTTTATAATAATGTGTTTTAAAAAGTAACATGTGAAAAGGCGGGCGTAATAATTATAATTACCAAAACTTGTCATTTTTGGTTGAATTATATCCAACATCGGTTTTCTATCCGGCTCCACTGAAAAAGAAAAAAAAATAAACATTTAAGTAAAATGTTATGTTGTCTGGGCAATCTGTTTTATTTTATTACTTTTGTGAGACTTATAGCTGACGATATTGATTGATGAATGATTTAGATAAAGGATTTATATGACTGATGTAAGAATAAAATCTAAATTATGTGAAATAATACATAAAATATACGTCTATACTATAATTTAATAAATAATAAATAAAATGTATATTTGTTGGTAATAAATAAACTTAAAAACTACTGGGTTATATTAAAAAATATATATTTCTACCAGTAGTATGGTACTTTATCACTGAGTGAAAATTTTATGCCAACACTTTCTAGTCTTAGCCTACAATCTGATCAGGACCTTTAGGCCATTCTCTCTCAATGTGTCATTATTTTGTGTTTTTGCAATTATGTTGTCAGTGCCGAATAAAGTATTATTCTATTCTATACCGCTTTCGCCCCAGTACTGTCTAACACACAATAAAAAAATATACCATAGATACATACCGTAACTTACTGGAGATTCCCGATATCTTCTTCAAACAATCTCTTCCCGCCTTTCAGCATCTTCTCCTCATCATTGCCAAACTTCTTCGTGTACTCCTCTAATCTGATCAGCCATTGGGCCCAATGCTCCCTCAATTTATCAGGGGCAAGATGGTAAGCATCGGCCTTGGATCCGTCGGTGTACGCTATGACAAGAAGGGCATCTCTCACGTTCAGGTGTTTGTAGTTGAGGTCGTGGCATACTGCGCCAAAGTAAGCGGCCAATTGGACAGGGTTGTCATAAGTGTTTGCTATGGACTTGCGCGGTTTGTCCGATTTCTTCCATTCGATTAGTGTTGGTTTTTCTCTGGAAAATAGAGAAAGGTTTTTATAATAAAGGATATATTATTTATTTTGAAAATGGGTCTTAAAAAACACTTTTACACGTCCAAATTGTTTTGTTAATTTAAACCAGATGAGGCCGGTGTTTCCTAGCACCGCCACCCTGAGAAGAAACACCGAAACATACTCAGAGGTCCAGTCCCTTTTAAAGTCCATATAGTAACATGTAGCGTCAAATCATATGAGAGCCATGCAAATTAGTATCTCAAATGGTCTTTTGAGAAAAGAATCACACAGATTTGAGTGAACCTGTTCAGTCAGTGCAAGTATTTTTCAGTATTCGTGTAGCTCAAACTTAGGACTACTAAGGAGCTAAACCACTTGACGAACAATACCAAAGAAAGGACATTTGAGTAGGCCGTATTAAGTACTAAAATATGTGCTTTGAAAAACTGAAAAATAATAATAGTTAAATGATAATACTCGTATTATCTCTGAATAATGTCCATAACAATATTATCATGATGAACATTAGAAGCAGTTTGTGTTATTTATGAAACAGACACATAGACTTAACTTCTGACGGTCATGATGAGGGACTTTCAATAATGCTTCAGTTAAAAGAGGTGTATGATCAAGGAAAAAAAAAAAACTGTTTATATTTTATTTTTATAATATTGTAACCAAAAACCCACAGCCCATTTCCCACCTTCAGGCCAGTTCACGTAGGAACCTAATGATAGGATCGGGGACGGCATTGCCGTGGCCGAATACTGTGGCCCAGTATTAACTAGTTTTGCCATCGACGCCAAGTAGAAGAACAAAACTATCCGAAACTAGCGGATAATCCAAAATAACTTCACATTAGCAACCAGATCCGAAATTCTATACATCAATGATTTCTACTCAGTGTAAAACAGTCTTTTTCCGTGATTCTGTTCAACCGTTAATAACTAATAGGAGCAATAAACTGGGATTGATATTGTCATGAATGATGATGATGATGATATTGTCATCATCATCATTTCAGCTGACAAACATCCACTGTTGGACATAGGCCTCCCCAAGAGTCGCCACAATGAACGGTCCTGTGGGTCTCACATCCATCGGATATTGATCGAATAGGATCGGTTTGATATTGCGTAGATATAATTTACATACAAGCATTGCCGGAGCGGATTACTGCAATGTATTGTTACAATTAATTTCTTATAATAAACCGAAATTGAAACATTAGTTGTATTTTTTTTTTTTAATCTATGCCTTATTAAAGAACCCACTCAGATTACAGATAGCAGTTTAGCAATTGCAAAGAAAACGATAACATACAGACGAAACAAACAAAACAAGCCAATTGCGTTCTATTTTATCCCTACGCCGTTTTCATGAGACGTAATTATGTAAGAAAAACTACGTTTCTCATTATTATAATCTATGTTCAAACATAATGCGAACAGATATTTAACTAAACTTTTCACAGCTCATCATATCCCTAGTCTTTTGTCAACCAGTATGGGGTCGGCTTACAGTGAATTCAGATGCGGCTGAATAGTTGAATACCCGTCTTCTACATGGAGTGACTGCCTATCGGACCTCCAAAACCCATTTACTGGGCGTCATGATACTCCTCGGATTGATTTTTTTTTTCTTTAGATGGGGCAATCATCCAATGACATCTCCGCGCCCTTGGGTGGGGCGGAGATAGTGTCAGACTTTTGCTGATTAAAAAACCCACTCCTGTTCCTTCTTTGCCTTCGTTCCAGGGCCCGGGTGTAACGTTTTCACATTGCCCCATAGCCCCAGTAGGCTTCGAAACAGCTAGGGGAAGGTTTGCTGACAACTCCTTGACGCGCACGTGGAACAATACGCGCCGTCGACGGCTTGGACCCGGTCCGGACGGTTACGGGACAGTCGGACGGCGAGCTACCCATTGCTCGCCGTCCGCAAGCCCGCGCCTACGGGCTCCTTGGATTGACTGATGGTTAGAATTTCTGGTGTCTGACCACCTAAAAACTTTTCACTGCTATTAACTATAAATGGTTTATTTAACATAAGTACAATTTATGTATTTACAGAAATAACTTAATTTTAAACTAAACCTAACTACGTAAATGAAATCAAAACATAAGTTGAATTAGGCGTTGTCGTATTGCTTTCATCCGGAAATATAGCCCAGAAGACTGGCAGCGTTGCCACATTAAATAATTGCCATTCAATGTGGCAACGTTTTGCCACGCTGCTAGTCTAGTCTAAACTAATCTAATAAAGTATGAATAAATCACTTCAGCTAATATATCTGTATTTGTATCAATTGTAAGTAGACGTCATAACATGCCATTTAAATCACATGAACTTATTTGAATATGGGAGTTCAGTCAAAATTCTACGTAGTCAACAATTGCACGCACTAGTGCGGAAAACAGTAAAGTCGAAAACGTGAAATGAAGAGACCCAACTAGTATAGAAACACCGACTTCCGAAATTAAAGTTGTTTCGCACTTTTTTGTTTTTTTTTTTACATTGCTATCGGTTATATTTTTTGCGTAAAAGTTTTCTATTTCATACTTTTTAGTTGTAGTACCTCTCAGCTAAACTTAAATTGACACCTTCCGCTATTCGGGGAACCGAATCATCAAATCATCATGACAATTCTAACAATACCAAACACGGCTAGGATACAGTGATTTATTACAGAATTCCAGTACCTACCGTCCGGCTTCATCATCAGATCAGTCCTATGTATCCCCTCCCCATCTGCTTTCAGTGTCACAGACTACATGTATAAACAAAGCAATTTTACTTGTTACGACAGTTTTGCTACGAATTTTGGAAAAGTGCCGTTCTATATCTTCGAAGTTCATCATCAGATCAAAACAATATTTCTACAAACAAAACAACAATTTTCAAAATCGGTCTGCAATTGACCGAGATTTCGGTGAACATACATATAATCTTTAAATCAAAACAAAAAAATTCGAAATCGGTCCACAAGTGACCGAGATATCGATTAACATACATAAAAAAAAATACATACAGCCGAACATAAAACCTCCTTTTCGAAGTCGGTTAAAAAGATGTATCATCCATCTTTAAAATATATAAAGCGAGTTCGAAAAATATGCACCGAGTCTTTTATTTTGTCAATTCAAGATCTATCATCATAAGTCAAAAATAGTAATATAGAAAAAGAAATGTCTTATCACATCGCAGCACACATATTCAAAGACTTTTGGCACGAGCGCCTCTATTACAGATTATTATAAAGCAAGATAACCTTGAGTTTTCCCTTGACATTAGCAATCTGTTATTCCTAATCGTGGAAGTCAGTGACTCCTTTATCTGAGGTATTTCGTTGACGATAATGATAAACTTTGATAATATAATTGACGTTGTATGATGATTTCTTTCACCGTGAATTAATCCTAGACCGAATTAAGTAGTAAAAACCGTTCCTACTAAAGTGCAAGCTCATAAAGAATGGTCATCGAGTGTAAACGTCATATATATTATATATATTTGATTGATTGATTTTTAGTTCTCGAGAGGCAATTAAAAATAGAGCCAACCGAGTTGGAATTCGATTTTTATGCTACGCAACTACCAGGTGAATTCTGACTGTAGCCCAATCCAAGGACGTCGCCAAGGGGGAGTAGGGGGGGGGGTACGGGCCCCCCCCTAGAGGCTTGCTTTGCAGTTTCAGAGCCTAGTTTAGGCACCAGTCTCCCACAAAATAATGCCCATCATAGATATAAGGCGAGCAATTAGGAGTTATATTGTGGAAAAAATAAACTTTATTTCTTAATTAAAATAATAATAATATTATTCTCTATACTTCCAATTGCCCCCCCCTTTGATCATCGGCTGGCAAAGCCCTTGGCCTAATCAAGGATAATATTTAGGAAAAAATAGGTAGGTACTAGCGTCTTTCGCCAGCTTCGCACGAGTGTCTCTTAGTCTCATCCTTGGAATTCTTCGCTTTTTTCTCTACTAGGTCTAATATGCATATATTATACACCTCAAGCATCCTTATGAATTACTCTGTGAAATCGTGAGAACTACAGAAAATCAACAACCTAAAGTGGGCTTGGAGTTTTCAAGTGTTTTAAAAGAATATGATTTCAGTAGTATTCAGGTCGATTGATCTCCGGTAAGCCCACGACTTCCCTACCTTAAATTCCCTACGGGACAATTCACTCTCCCTATTAACCGGTGACGCAGTTTGTCGACCTTGAGCATGGCCTTGCCTGAGGGCTTCTCAAACGAGATTCTATGCTCTGCTCTGTTAACCACAGCCGACTAGCCGGTTGTAGAAACACCTACACGGCTTTGCGAAATGTGTCTGGCCACCGAGATAAGTGTATGTAAATGAACTGCGGTAGACAGCTGCGTTATTGAGTAATCGGATTTGAAAGTTTTGCACTCATGCGTGGCGAATTAAGAATATAGATAATGTTCAATATGGGCTGCGGGATTGTTCAAAAATGTTACCTTGGCTCTATTCAAAGGGCACCTGATTTAACACAGGTTGATTTTAGTCAGTAAAAGTCTGTAACTATCTTTCGCTCCATCCACAGCGGGAGAAGTTATTTAATGATTTACTAAATAAAAAAATCCGGCCAAATATTTATTTTATTCTGTTTTAGTATTTGTTGTAATAGCGGCAACAGAAATACATGATCTGTGAAAATTTCAACTGTTCAGCAATCACGGTTCATGAGTTTCGTGTCGAATTTGCTAGGGTCGCGTGTTTGCGATTGAGTAATCCATCTCGTTTAGCTCTCCGATCCTCACAGGTGACAGAAGAGCTGACGAGATAAAGAATTTAGAGTGTGTGTCGAATATATCCTACATAAGCGGTTATAAGGTTAATCTTTGACGGAAAAAGCCCCACGCAATTGAGTTCCATTGGTTTATCTTATTCGCAACCATTGTCTGGCGGCAATGTGGTCATTGCCGGCCAAAAGGAAATTATTATTGATTTCAAGGCTTGCTACAGCTAGCACCGTCAGATGGTAAACGTTATCCAACCATAGCAATTGTAGGAGTGGCAGGCGGTCGCCTCCTTCTGCGAAGCAGTAATGCTAGTAAAGGAGGAGGCCGACCGCCTTAGGCAAAGGCGGACACGCCGCCGCCGCCGCCGGGTTTCCGATCCCAATTTCCGGCCACCGTAGGCGCGGGCTTGCGGACGGTGGGCAATGGGTAGCTCGCTGTCCGTCCGTCCGGTAACAGACCGGTCCGAGCTCAGGTCGTCTACGGCGCGCACCGTTCCCGCGCGCCTCAAGGAGTTGTCAGCAAACTGTAGGGGTCCAGCAGGGCCGAAGCCTACTGGGGCCAAAGGTTATGTGAGACTGTCACCAAAGGCCCCAGGATAAAGGCAAGGAATGGAAAGGTAGGTTTTTAGTCAGTAAAAGTCTGACACTGTTTCCCGCCCCACCCAAGGGCGGGATTCGTCATTGGATGATTTTACCTACCACAAAAAAAAAAAAAAAAACCATAGCAATTGTGTAGCTGTTTGATTGAACGATGGAGTTTCTTGCACGTACTCTTCCATAGAGATCTACGCTTTGGAACGTGCAATTCAGCTTCGTTTTTTGACTGACCGACATTTTGACAATTCGAAAGTGCCTATAAATAGTTTATTATTTGAAATAAATGTTTTTGTTTCTGTTGAATACCGTAATTAGAGACACAATAGAAAGACAATAGGTGTGCGGACGCCGGCGTCCTCTTGGGGAATAATGAATTAAATTACTAAATATCTTTCGGACGGCTCGTTGAATGACGCTGTTTAATAAAAAGGCTAGGCTATTAACTGAATAGCGAATTAAGCTGTATTACATACAACATTAACAATAGTGTTTATTTATATAGACAGCACATACAATGACTTCATACAATATTTATTCACAAACAACCAAAACGAAGATACACCGGTAAACATTACCAAGCTAATCGAGCAATGAAATGTATTTTAGGCAACAATTTTCCTCAACGCTTAGGAGATATGCTAAACACGAGGGATTATCGTTAAACACTTAATAATGGTGTAATTTAAGCAAATTTTTATGAACTTATCTGGCAGTTAGATTAAGATAACCATAAGATAAACGCAGGTATATAACATAATCAGTCTTAAAATGTTCCCACTGTAGAGACTAAGGCCTCCGGGCGGGGCCCAGTGCGGATTGGTGGATCTCACATAACAACATCTTCGTATTCATTGGCTCTACGACATGCTTTCCTCACGATGTTTTCCATCACCGTTAAGAGAGCAGTGGTGATGAAATAAATACACAAAGTAAAGCTCCTAACTGGGTTTGAACCCATGACGTGACATGAGTTTGTAAGTCAGGGCATTTAACACGAGTTGCAGTGGTGGTATAGCAACATCCGTGTCGCTTCATAGGAACTAAACTACATAATCTTTCATCACTGTATCAGACTTATCTAATTAGAGTACTTAAATACAACAGTCTGAAATAAAATATCAAGCAGTTGCCTGGACCAGTCAAAACGAAGACTGTTCTTCGTAGTCTGCTCGATCCAGCTCATCCCTTGCTGTCCTCCAACAACAATGCCTTAAGCTGAGATCCGCACAACACAGAAGATGCCCGGAATCGTTTAGTTTTAAGTTTAGTTTATTAGTAAACCCAGAGGCTTTAATTTTCCAATTAAGGCCCTCACAGGCTAGTCCACTTAAGCAGTCGACCACCTCATAGATAGACCTGCGAGAAGACACACAAAAAAAAACCGGTTCGAATCACTACTACTACGGTATTAAGTTTTCCACTTACTCATAATCAGCAATAGCATCAAATATCCCCCTGTACTTCAACACAGGGTGTATAACATTCGATTCTATTGCTTTCGGCGCCGATATGCTCTTCAGGACATCTGCGACTGACACCCACACTCCTTCAACTTCCTTCTCTATACGGAGCTTCGTTTGTGGCTGAGTGAAGTAGTCCTTAAGCGTGTTGTGGAATTTGGTGCCGACTGCCATTTGAGCTGTAGATGGTAGAAGAAAATATTATTGAATTATGGTGCTAATTTCTTTGATGGATTTCCAGGGCCATCGCAGATTTGTTGCAGTAATGTTAACCCTGACCCACTGGACTGGAAGTGCAGAAAATGGTTAAACTGTATTATTCGCACTTTTCCATACACTTGACGCAGTGGTCGAGCGATACAGAAAGAACTTCTTATGATACGCCCTACTAAGCAAGACTTTTACAACTGCATCATCATTGGATTGTTGAGGATTGATTGAAGATTTACCGTGGCCCTGGAGCGTAAAGAGAAACTGGAAGAACACAGGCGTATTTTAGTCAGTAAAAGTCTGATATTCCCTCAAAACGGAAGATGTTATTTGACGACTTCCCACGCTGACTGTTTAGTCGCAGACCTCTCCAACCGCAGAACTGGTTATTTCTGTTTTATCATATCACGCATTTTTTTTTTTTCAATGCATTGTTCTAATAGACTAAAACCGCATAAAATTGCATTACTGCCTTTTCAAAATCTAACGTACATAGGAAGACACAAATTTTGTGTTTTATGTGGATGGAACAGAAAGACTATGTTTTCATAAAATGTCACTGTAGTTAAGCACCTGGATTAACTAAATTCTCTTTAGAGAATTTGAATCTGCTCAATGGATCCGGAACAGAGTTCGAAGATTTTATCATTTCAACCTTGATGCTAAATTGTTGGATGCAAAGTTCACTATGATTGGGTTCGTAATGCTACTACATATGCCTACCTCAACTACTGTTTTATGTAAATTAAGAATGATGTCATTGTATTTTAGATGAATTTCGCATGGGGCCAAAGAATCCTTTTGAAACAGTTACCGTAATCCAAACGGGAACTGAAGGACACAGATGGGATTTAATCAGTCAGTCTAACAGTCTCGCTCCTTCCTAGAGCGGGAGAAGTCTTTTGATGATTTCCATCCTCAAAAAAGGGCAGATTAATATGAGAGTAGCCGTATGTGTTAAAATTAATATGTCTATGGGACGAGGGAGGCGCATAAATAATTAAACAATGTCTGTCAGGGACCTAAATATAAAATCATGTGATGAAACTTCACGGCGCCACTAGTGCTTGCCAAATAGGTATGCGTATTGTGAATCACGGCGTTGCGGTCACCCGCACGTTCAGGGTAACAATTTGACATTGATTTTGATAGCTCCTTTACTACGTAATTGAGCGATTTGGTCGATTAGTTGTCCATATCAGTTGACTGACGTTCAGTTGACCATACTCTAAATATAATACGCGAAGTATAAATTGAACAAAAATGGCGATCGAATTTGAAAGTGCCGTAACAGATTTTCGGGTATCAATCGAGGCGGGAGTCTGCGCATAACAATAGCAACGGGTTCAACTTATTTGCCGGCGAATTATGCTAAAGCTTTAGATAATTTTGTATTTAACCGGTTAAATTTCGGCTTCCGATGGATGCGAGATGCGCCGGACTGTTCATTGTGGCGACACTTGGGGGAAGCCTATGTCCTACAGTGGATGTCTTCCGGCTGAGACGATGATGATGATACCAGCGGCTTTGCTCACTTAATGGTAACTATAAAATTATCCCAACATACTCAACTAGGACATGGCAAGTATATCCTTGTGGCAAATTCCATTCAAATTCGTTCAACCATTCGAGCGCGAAGAAACGAACGTACACACGCACACGTTCTCACACTTTCGCTTCTAAAATTTCAGCATGATTGGTACTTTTATTTTTGAAATCCTTGTTTCTTCTATACAACAATACTTATACATGTACTAGTTACTACCAACGGCTTCTCTCCAGTCTTGGCGGTAATTAAAAGCAGTTCAGACCAACGGCTTTTAGTTATTTATATTGGAGATATTTATAAAACGAAGGGACAAGGGCACGCAAGTAGCTTTTGTTTGTTGCAGTCTTGGCTGCTAATAATAAATTCACATTCAAAGACGGAGCTATTGAAATTTTCTGGTCAATGAAACTTTAGTGTCATGGGTTACTGAGAACTTCATCATCATCATCATCAGCCTTTTAATGTTCCCACTGCTGGGACACAGGCCTCCTCTCTAAGAGAGGGCATGGGTCGTAATCCACCACGCGGGCCCAGTGCGGGTTGGTGGATGTCACATATCTTCGAATTTTTGGTTCTAGGACATGCCGGTTTCCTCACGATGTTTTCCTTCACTGAGAACTTAAGCATACTAAAATTTTCTGACAATCTTATGCCAACTTAAATAAAAATTAATAAACGTTTAACTAAGTACTTGTATATTATGCATTTAATTTCTATACACATGAATGGAACTGGATATATAGCGACCACGTACATCATCATTTCAGCCAAAAGAAGTCCACTGTTGGACATAGTCCTCCCCCAAGTGTCGCAATGACGGCTGAATATGCTACAGCTTTTTTCAGATAGGCAGCCATATTAGAAAGCTCAATTTAATTGAGATCATTAAACTATCAAATCAATGCAGCTATGATTCAATGCAACAATAACAAATCATGAAGTGATGTAATTCATTATTACAAACATTTTCAATGTTTAGTATACAAACATTATTATACAAACATGGAAAAGTTCAATAAATAATAATAATAAATGTACCTGCTTTACAATAACAACAAGTCACATTGAAAACCTGAGACAAAAGGGTCAGTACCTACATTTTCAAGGACATTTGCAAATATAAGTATATCAGTCATCAGCTGTCAAAAAGAACTATTTTTCCTATATTCTGAGATTGAATAAATGCTACAGCTGTTTGGGCAGAAACCTAACCAGTAATCTCTTAGGAGCTATCTCCTTGACCTTTTTGCAGTTATTTATATAAATATGTAAGCGCTACGATAAAAAAAAAGCAGTTAATATAACAAACAGAACACTTGTTTAAATATAAACCATACAGCTTGTTGTCTTTGGCACAAAATAAACTAGGTATTCTTTAGTAAGTATGTTTGGTAAATTGCAATTTGCATTTTTTTCTTTCTTTTAAAATTGCATGCTCTTAGTATCACTTGTCCTCTGTTCTGTAGCACATCCCACAAGCACTGCATATTTTTAAATACCTTGAGTCAGTAGGCTCCCTACAAAAGTGCAAGTTTCTATCCGAGAAATATATTTTCATATATTGTGATCCTTGTACTTCCAAGGATAATCTCAAGTAAAAAAGTTTTGTCTTTTTATTACAATACCAGCTGTTGCCCATGGTTTTTGGTTACTGCTCTGCTCAAGTGGGTGTTAGCGTGTTGTTATATCACTACATAGTATAAAACAAAGTCGCATCCGCATCGCATCGCATTTTAATACTAGCTACATTGTACGGCGGCACATCATTATGACATGGCATGCAATGTGGATAGCATTAAAAATATAGCTAATTAAGTGAGATATTTAATCTATATGTTATTACCCCAGTATCAATCTTACCCCAACGCACCTTAACTGTTTTTTTTTTTTTTATTGTGGCGCTTAGTAGATTGGCATTATAGACTTTTTAATACTTCTGAGATCTTGTTTATTTTTATCAATAAAATGATAAATACATATTTATATAAATAACTGCAAAAAGGTCAAGGAGATAGCTCCTAAGAGATTACTGGTTAGGTTGCTGCACAAACAGCTGTAGCATTTAAAAAACCAACTTAAAAAAATTCTGAAAAAACACTATCTGTCACTGTGTCCGTAGCCATGTGGATTGCGTAACAAGCAAGCCCCGCATTCTGCATCCATGAACAGGGATGAATGTCCATGGTTATGGAGTGTGGGATTGTTTGATTTCGTACCTATGTGTTCCATTATTTTATTTTGTTAGCTTAGCTTAAGTTTATTGAATACGTCTTAACAAAATTTGTTTAATTGTGAAACGAGAACAACTGCCGACAAACTGTTTTACAGTTTGGCAGATTTTTTTAATGTAACAATGTAAGCAAATTTTTAATAAACCAAATAAAAAAAAAAAAATATTCAATCTCAGGATGTAGGAAAAATATTTCTTTTTGACAGCTGATGACTGATATATATTTGCAAATGTCCTTGAAAATTTATGTACTGGCCCTTTTGTCTCAGGTTTTCAATGTGACTTGTTGTTATTGTAAAGCAGGTACATTCATTACTGCTCAATTTTTCAGGCCAGTACTTATTAATAAATCATTGTTATTGTCTTGCTTACCATACATTATTAATACTTATTTGAGAATTGGACACACATTTTGCTCGGTTTTCCTTTTTATATAATAATAATTCAGTTGTACATATGTCACTGAGCTCATCCTAAATTGCTGAACCGATTTGCATCAAATTTTTTGAGTGAATAGTTTAGATTTCCATTAGAACACACTTGCTGATGCTACAATTAGGGAGGAGATTATCTATTATCTCTACTAAGCTCCATGCAATTTTTATTACGAGAAGGAAAATGGGGACACATACCTGCATAGAATTTATTAAACTCTTCCTCTCCCAACTCAGCAATCCTTTCTTGTTTCCATTTCTCTAGTGCTGCTCTAGACTCCTCAGTCATGGTCTTGTTCAAGATCAGGGTCACAGAAGGATACTGCTGAGCAAAATCATTCTTATGCTGCTTTATCTGAAGGATTTTGTCTTCACTGGCATAACCGGGCTGCGCCGGAGAGCTACGGGCTGCATTACAAGATGCAGATGTAGCCACAGTCCTCACAGTATTATTCAAGACAACACCAACAAAATTAACACAGTGCTTCGTATTCTGCCACATCTTGTTTTTTAACACATTCACAGCAGACACAGGATTGTACTTCACATAGCCAGTCAACGTCTGTTTCTGTCTATTACCATTTCTCTCTGTACTTTCTAAGAATTTCAGTGTATTTTCGTTTGAAGCAGGCACGTCGTTGTTTTGATGTGAAGCTCTATTTTTAGCTGGAACACACAGATAAAAGCGGCGTTATGCGTGCGCGTGTGTATCTCGCGGCGCCAAAACTAAAATGTCATATGATGATAATTGGCAAGATATGCGGACGCTATTATGATACGTAGTTTGTATTGTATGTATAAATTGAGATCGAAAGTCAACATAAGAGTGTAAACACGACAGTTATATTAGCGACACAATGGAATTGTGAGGCTGCAGTGGCTTCCTCATACAGTTGCCTGCCATTTAGAAAGTAGTCAATCCACTCAGGAGCAAGGTTGCTGAAACCTTACAAACAAATCACTACTCACCCGCCTTCTGTGCACGCTGTTTCTTCTGTTTGTTCGTTTCAATCAACGGCCCGAACAGCTCCTTATTCTCCTTGTTGTAAAGTTTTATTTTTTCTGCCGGACTCAAGATAGAAGCGGGCCGAACCACTTTATTCCTGATAAATTCCTTAATTTTCCTCTCGAAGGAGATTCTTTGGCCGATTGTGCAAACAGGCCGAAACATATTGGATTCAAGAACAAGGAAGATTTGTGTTAAGTCTTTCACTAATCAGTTTATTGTAATGTTTCTAATAGTCCTTTATTCCTTCTCAATAAATATTTCGTCAGATTTTCCCAATTGGCGAAAAAGCAAAATCCCTTTCCGAAAAATAAAAAAACATTTTATCAAATTTAGCTGTCAAATTGACATTGACAGAGCGCAAAATTCGACAAGCAATGACAAATCGCTTTTTGAAATTAGAATGGTCAATGTTGCCAAAAGACGAAATACGAGCTTCATAAGACTTTTCATTATTATAAATGCGTAACTGAGTAAATAGTAATAAAAAAACAAATCAAACTACCATAGATAATGCTAAACGCACATGCTATGCTAAATTGTATTAAAATTTCGCAATAAGATTAAAAAAAATTAACTTTCGTTATAGCTAATTTTTATAGGTGTCGCTATTAAATGTACTACGTAATCTGTCACTACATCGGTAGATGTCTCTGTTGGCGCAAGAATATGCGACAAAAAGAAAATAATATCAAACAAGCGACATTATCCTACAACAAATCGTCCTCCTGAATTTAATCGGTTTATATTAAAACATGAATGAAACGATGATGATACGGATAAACGAAAATGCTACTTTGTACGTTTTACCGTATCTGCAAAGTCTGCCTCCTGAATTCGGAAGCATATAAACCATTAATTTGGCGGGAAAATGGATATCGCGGGAATGTTTGTAGCGGCATTTGAAAAACACCGGCTAGACGTTGCTGGTGTTTGATCGGGTCTCCTCTTACAAGATCGAAAGTTGAATTGTTGAACAGGTGGTCTGGACTCTAGGGTGCTAAAAGAAGGCATCCACCATTTTTGTGCTCTTATTTAATTTTTAGTTATGACAAAGACTTAAAATTATCCGAAAAGTGGATTGATGTGAAACATAAAAAGAAGTGCAAAAGAAGTCGGAAGGATTTTACTTTGATATTGTAAGTATATTTTCTATTTTCCCATTTTTATATAATTGTATTTATCCACTCACAGGAAACTAGGACAATCTTACAGGACTGGACTGGTGAAATCAATTGGTATCTACTGAAAAACAATTTTAAAACTGCGCGAATAATTGACGTGCTTTTGTTTTATCGAAATGTTTAGCATTATAGAAAATTTTAATATATTGTCTACTTATCTAATACAAGTAGAAAATTCAAATATCATTCAATCGAAAATGAAAATAGGAACTATGAACGAATGTTCTCGATATTTTAGGAGCAACCAATGGAAGAAATTTTAGTCTCTAATGTCTGCTTTTTTATCGAGAGTTTTAACTAAAACAAATAATTACATAAGTATCTAAGCACCTTTTTTGCAGTTAGGTACATAAATATTCTCCTTTATCTAATATTTATTGTATATTCATCACCTAATTGGTATTAAAAAAGTTCATAACAATTAAGTTATACTTACTTAAATTTTTACATAAATCCTTTATAAATGTTTAAAAAATATATAATTTATACTAGCACCTGCTAGCCAATGAACCGATAAACTTATTCTAACAATATTGTTTTTTTATCTTTACCTACCTGTGTAAGTACCTGCCCACCTAAAATATTCTGAAACTTATTTCAACGCTCCATTAAATACCTAATAGAGAGACCAAATCTCCTTGATGATTTATATTTTCTTTATGTTTAGACAATATCTTGGACAGTCTTACGTTTTTAAACGACTATTTGCTTTAAATATTTCATTGCATAATTACTATTAGCGACGTGTATGCGCTTTTTATTAAGGGCTTATAAATGGTGAGCAGAATAAACAAAAATTTCGACACCACGTCTTCTTGACATCACTAAAATAAACAAGATTTTCTGATTTGGTATGTTCAAAGTGCAAACAAAAGCCCACAAATGACATTAGCATCTGGTAGCGGATTCGCCTGCGGGCGTGTCGCACTTTGAGGATGAAAGTAACATAGATAAATGTGATTCTATAAGGTCCAATAATTCTCTATTTTAAAATTATTTTGAAGTCCCAGTGTGAAAATTTAACAAAGAGGCATACCTAGTTACCTTCACATTTATCATGACAATAGTTGTGCCTTGGTCTAACTAAGCCATACTAAACAGGAGTGAACAGGCTTAGTTTCAGCTACACTTATCGGTCTAATAATTTGTCATCTTTTAATGAAAACTTTGTGCCATACTTAGATACGTTTTTAGTCATAATTTGCAAGCATTTTATACTCGTACAAATAAGGTACTTGTGAATTTTTACGAGGTTTTCATTGAACCCTCATCGAAGATGTTACAGGCTGCTAAACTTTTTTGTAGGAAATTACTGGATGCGTCCTTATTAAATATGGTTTTCTTACTGAAAATATCATAAAATAAAAAGGCATCCACTAATGAGCTGTTTATAGCAGTTTTAGAGATGCTAGGTCACTAGATACAGAACTAGACTGTTTAAGCCTGGTACGTAAGTAGATCCCTGGCTTAAAAGGATGCAGAATGGTTCATGGATTTTTAAGCGTGTAGATAACGCCCGCATAACGCGCGTTCAGACCAAAATCTGGATGCTTGCGTTTGACGTGTGCTTGACCAAGAGCGCGCGCTTGACGCGTGCTTCATCAGCATCACGCATACATGTGTGTTGTAGTGTATCTACACTCGATAATACACAAATATCAATACAATTTTTATTTCTCTAAACACCTCTTAGCAAAACGCGCCTTTAAGTTTTTAATTTTGAGGGGAGCTTTTATTAGTTGGCATTCAAATAGTTTTATAGAAAGTATTTCTATGCCAATCATGGTTTAATCAATCTACAAATTCTTCATTTATTCCCATATGATAGAACAAAATTTGAGTGTAATTATCTTCCTGATAAGTTAACCGGAGCTTATTCGGAGGTCATTAAATAGTCCATAAAATTATATCGGAAAAAATACCTTCCCCCTTAAAATGTTCCCTTCCATCTGAAGACATGCAAAGTTTGAGAGTTCAGTCGAAAAGCTATTAAAAGTAAGTTTGAGAAAGTTAACGGTCCTTCTAAGGGCTTTCTAAAGTGTACTACCTTCCTTTTAGTACCTTCCTACTTTAAATGAGCCTTCGGGGTCCCACTGCTGGGCAAAGGTCGCCCTCAAGTTCTTTCAGGTATTAAACTTAAACTACGTGTATTGAACTTGACTTATTAATTTACAATAATTTAAAAAAATTGGGAAACTTAAAAAAAAAATCTTTTTATTTCTATTTTCTGCGGCGGTTTTTCCCATGGGAAAAGTGTTTTATTACCCAAGGAAACTAATTTAGGTCGAATGTAAGGCATTTGACCCAAATTAGTGTTCAGGTGCCAAGTTACATGAATTTCTTTATCGCTTTAAACGTTAAACCTTCGGTCATAGGTGTTCGCCTGCCTAAAAATAGAAAATATACACCGTTAAATTATAGTCGTTTTAATCCCACGGAGGGTCGATTCGGTACATGAAATACTACAGATTAAAGAAAAAAAAAAAAAAAGTACTTTTTTCAAAAACTCGAAAAAATATACGCCTGTACGAAATTAATTTCTCTAAGTAAACGAGTCAATGACCTTGTAGGTAGTTGTCGGTAGCTGCGTACTAACTACTTACAGTTCATTGACCTCGCTCAGCTTACGTTTACTTAAGGAAATTAATTTCGTACATGCGTAAATTAATTCGAGTTTTAAAAAAGTACTTTATTTTTTAATTTTCTCTTTACAAATCGATAGTATTTCATGTGCCGAATCGACCCTCCACGGGATTAAAACGACCAAAATTTAACGGTGTATACTTAGCCATAGGCTATATCACTCAGTGAATACATGCCACAGAAATTTCTGTGATACATGCACATGCTCAGTGCATTCTACTTGTGAAAGAAGTTCGAAAATGGGTTAGGAGTTTCAGAGATTAGTGTTTTTAATATCGTGGGATTTCATCACGCATGCGGATTAGCTCCATGTGCGTTATCTCCGCAAATGTCCTTTTATACAAATATTTATTGCAATGCGTGCAATACGCAAGTAGGACGTGTTTCTTTTGCCTTTTGAAATTTTCTGCATGCGGAGCAAATCCGCATGCGTGATGAAATTCGTATGATATTAAAAACACCCCTACATACACAGTTACAAATTTTACATCTTTATAACATGTATTACTATACCTAGTTAATATAATAGCATAGCATAACATCAGCCTTATAGTGTTCCCACTGTTGGGACCCAGGCCTCATCTCTAGGACAAGAATATAATGGTATAGATGAATTTTTAAGGCACCTGCATACAGAAGAACCATTTTACCCGCTGTCCTTGCGGTTGTACTTTATATTTCGCTTAATCTAGATTCTGGAAACGCTAGACTGAAGATGAATAAAGCATCTGTTTCAGCGCCGAGCACACCTTGAGGCCTAAGTTTTTACGTTCAAATGCATAGCTTCACAGAATAGATATCCCATTTACATTTGAGAAGTTCCTCGGAGATGGACTGTTAGGCTAACTCAAATAGCCTGAGAATTTCATATTATTTTTGAATTAAGATGTAAATTGTTTCCGGGGATCTCATCTCTTGCACATTGACCGAATTCGTAGAATTCGTCTGCCGGACTATTATGTATTAAGACAATAAGGCGAATAAATATAACATAATGTTAGCTTAACTCCCGGCTTCATCACAGTGGCTTTTCCAACGTGAACTGTTTTTTTTTTTCATCAAGATAAAATAAGCCTTTGCCACTTAAATCCTACATTTAGCAATAATAGAACTTTTTTAGTCGGATCTTAAAGGTATGTATGTACATTACTAACATACATACAGAGCTCTGCATAATGTTAACTTAGATTATTTTTCTTTTGAGTCGACTTAAATCAAATTTTGTTATATCGACCTATATACACCGTTAAATTGATCATTTTAATCCCGTGGAGGGTCCATAAAACACAATCGATTTGTAAAGCTAAAATTAAAAATTAAATACTTTTTTGACCTTGTAGGTAGTTGTCGGCCGTTGCGTATTTACTACCTACAGGTCATTGGGCTTGCCCAGCTGACGTTTACCTATAAAAAATAATTTTGGAGGGGATTCTGTGGAGGGGTTTCGTACTAACCCAAAGGTTAGTATAGGTTAAGATGTCATTACCATATTAAATTAATAGTAAGTATAGTAGACCTCCTACAAGAAGGAACTAATGATCTGGTGAGGGAATCCGACGTATGTGAGACGAACTCCGGATTCCGGACCGTTCGTTGTGGCGACACTTGGTAGAGACCTGGTATACATTAGTGGACGTCTTACAGCTGAAATGATGATGATGGTGACGATGATAGTAAAATTAACAATAATAATAAAAACATGCAACAAAATACTTAAGTACTTAATTCGAGATTTATACTCGTAGAATAAGCGACGTTAAATACATTTATTCAGTTGGAAAGATTAAGTTCATCTCATTATTCTTTTAATTAATAGCTAAGTAAAATGAAAAGAATTTGCGGTCCAACTTGATAAAATACGAGTAGCACGCGCATTTTTTACTTAGCAGGCTCATTTTTATCTGCAGTCTACCTGGTTTCTGGCTTTTAAATGAATAGCTAGTATGAAAAAGTAAGAAGTAATTTGAAAATAGCGCCATTTTGAGCCTTCAAGCACCCACTGAGGCAGTTCACGATACACTTGTATAATGAAAGAGATTCCTTGATTACGTAAAGAACTTAGATACAAGTAAACTGTTCGTTCATTCATTCATTAAAATAACGCAAAGAGCGGGTGTCAGGCCAGCGATAAGATGGTAAAAGAAATTAATTTAAAAATGGAACCATTCAGTGCATCGCGGGAGCAGAATTTTAATTAAAAAATGTCCGCCATAATGCGAAAGGAGATTTATTTTTATTTTTTTTTCCCGCCACTCTTAATCTAATTTCGAGAATTTATTTTTAGTAGTTAGGGTTTCATTTCTCTTTTGAATTATGTTTATAAAACTTCGTTTTTGGTGTCAACAAATATTACTTAATACTGAATTATTAAATTAAAGTTTTCTTACTTTTGTCTTATTGTTTTATTCATCTTGTGTTTAAAGAATCGCAAGGTGTGTACCTAGGTATGTTTGTGTTTATGTTCGTTCCTCCTTCACGTATTTTGGTACACGAGTTGACCATTCCCTGGAATAGGATATAGAATATACACTTTTTAACCGCTGTAATTAAGCTCAAGATGGCTTACTACATTCGCGCAGGTAAAACTCCTAGCAGAAGTTAATATCTAAATAATTATTAGGGAATAGTAGTTTTTGATCTTTTACTCCAAAAATGACACGAGCGAAAAATGGATTTTTATCGCCATCGTCATTTCTGTCATCTTTAGTTAATATCTCAAACGCCATCATCGTCTAATAGAGTTACGAAGGGTAAAAACCTTTTTCAAAAATAAGCTTTCAGTTAGTATATTTATTCGATTTTATTTAGTACGCGACAGTGTATCTGACGGGTGATAAAAGTAAGGTTCATAGGCCTTGGACAAAAACTGTCAGTTTAGGTGACACAGTGAAGTGTAGAAAGGTACAACTACTTACAAAGCAACTCAAAATACCTATTTGGTTTCATATGCGTAAAAACGTCAGAAGCTATTGCACGGTTGGGTTATAGTACAGACCAGCTAATACGACCTTCCAATTTCCGTATCATTGCGAAAAGTAGTTTATTTCTTCCTTTGTTTCTAAATGTCAAAATCCGCCATATTTTTTTTCGTTCTTTTATCAATTTTCAAAAAATTTAATCGCCCTTTCTCTTATAGGACAAGGGATTTGACTATGTAGCGTATACGTTGTTTATATTCCTAGCCATTAAAGCCCCGGAATTTATTGGAAATGACACAGAAATTGTCGCTACGTGAATTCGCATGTTAATGCGGTATCCATGGCATTAGCAAACATACACGTTCTATATGCAACACTGCATTCCGGATTTCTGCACGTCTAAAATCTGGAGTGGATTTAGAATTTGATTGCTGTCTGGAAAAAATTAATGAAAAATAGAGTTTTGGTCGTTATTCTGGATAGCCATGGATGTTTCGTAAAGAGGACCAATTTTTTTTTTAAATGTTTCTGCAGTTTTCTGAACTAAAAATTGGAACTAAAAATCGGTTTCGTTCCGATTGTTAGTTCCGAATTGTTACTATGTCCTAGATACTCTATTAATATAATCTAATAGGAAACAATATTTCGCAATTAATTAATTGGGGTAAGTTATTTCGCAAATGAATGTTCCATTCATATGCTCTTTTCCCTTAATGGATTGGAAGATGGAATAACCTAAATAGGTTTATTACCTACTTTTCAACATCAATGGTCAGTTGTCAGGCAAGGAAGTAATTAGGCTGAGCTTCCAATGTCTTCCTTGATAGCCATTGATGGACAAGTAATTACCCCAAACAAATGCCCATTTTTATTTGGAACTAAATCTTTGTGTTTATTAGGGGAGTCGAGGAAACGTCAGCTATTGTTTCCTGTTACAAATTACTCGGTAGTAACATTCTTAATTTTATTAGGGTGTGAAATCATTAAATATTTTCTCTCAATCCAGGTGGAGCGGAAGGACGTATCAGACTTTTACTGTCTAAAACCCACATATTCCTTCAGTTGGATTTTGCGTTTCAGAACCGCGGTGACTCTTTCAATAACTCCGGTAACCCAATCTTCTTTATCTGGAAAAGGTTTAGTGGAATGCGGAATAAAGAGTAAAGTCGTGTATTTATTCTAATCGCGCGGAGAATTCTAATAATGCGAAGCAGAATTTTGAATTTCAGGTGTAAGTATGTGGTATCATTATGGAGCACACTACAGATAATTTTCTATAGAACTTCTAAATAACAAATGAAAATTTATTAAAAATTTCGTTATTAAAGTGATTTTTATTGCTTTCTCAGATTACTTTTGATGGCTCTGTTATCTCTTTCAGCAACTCAGTGAATACGGATGCAACACGGATGCAGACAGATACATAGACAAAGATTTCTCTCGTAGTCCTCAATTTTTAGCCAAAAATTGTTTGCTTATGTGTGTTCTGTAAAGAAACTGCATGATTTCGTAATTTTCTGCCAACTGCAATTAAAATGTTGCATATCCAATACCTTCTTCGTTCGATTCTTGAATATTTATTATCGATAATATCAGGTATCCAGATCTTACTGAAGTGCAGCTCGATTAGCTTGTGCGACTTCAAATTTAATGGCCATTTTTCAGAATTTCGTATTAAGCTCAAGTTGTTATCAACCCGCTTTCGCTGGAACGGCCATATTATACTTTACAGTGTTTTGTTTAATCTTTTTCAATACACTTGCTCAGAAAGTGGCTCTTATTGCACTACACTTAGGTACCTACATAATGGCACCTGTTACCAAACTGTGCCATTTTGATTACCATTACGCACTAGTGCTGTAATGTAGCTATAACCTTTTTGTTCAACCTCTTTGTTTGCGATTCAAATTTTAAATACAAATAAATAAATAAAAATTGTGGTCTATGGCCGTCATTTTAAAATGCGGTTTCAAGTAATGTGATTTTTTCGAGTGAAGTTCATTGTTATATTAATTAAATAAAATCAAATACTACAAAAACATTAGGAAATGTTACATCCTATTGTCACTAAAAATGACATTATCGTAAAATCTTTTCACGCAAGAAAACAAACAACGACTAGGCAATTTGATCAAAATACTATGTAGCCATAGCCTTCAGCTATGGGTCAATTAAAAAAAATAATTATGTGTGCCTATGAATGTTACCGCCATATTATGAATTTTTTTTCCTAGTTTTGCTGTTGTAATAATAGTTAGCTAAATTATTTTTCTTCACAAGTGTATTGAAAAACGTCGTATGATACACGTGAGTAATGTATGGTTACCGTTCTTGGCTCTCTTAAGATCCTCGCCAAGGCTCGGGTCTTAATACCGCCGCGACGGTAACCATGTACATTACACACTTGTATCATAATGTACTATTATCAACTAAATATGTAAAAGAATGACACTTGAAATCGTGGGAGAATTTGAGACGCTTTCTACCAAATCGTGTACATTATCGGCTATACGACTGTGTTAGTGTGTGTTTCCAGATAGTCGAGCAAAGTTAGCTATAACTTTTTTTGTCCTACATTTCTATTACGCTGTACCCGATTGATTTTCTTTTTTTTTACACTACCACAAAACTGTGTAACGTGTACTAAAGTATAGAATTGTAATTTACCAGCGACCCGCCCCAGCTTCACACGGGTGCAATGATGATATTAAATATATTATGCATACATATAAACTTCCCTATTGAATCACTCTATCTATTAAAAAAAACCGCATCAAAATCCGTTGCGTAGTTTTAAAGATCTAAGCGATATCCGTGATCTAAGCATACATAGGGACAGACAGCGGCAAGCGACTTAGTTTTATACTATGTAGTCATTAATATTTAAATTATTATGGCATATGTAGGTATACGTAGAATTATGTTTATTTACTAAAAGTACATCACGAACTACCCTTCTTTAATTTTTTGGTTCTTTTAGTCCATCCGGAACCTCCGGTCTGGTAAATACCGCTTTTAGCAATAAGACTGGAATTGTAGCCATAAATTGACCGGAATTGTTGATTTAAGTCCGTGCAAAAAGTCTTGTTACTCTTTTGGCGTGCAATATTCTGCCATATGTCAATATCTGTCTACCACCATTGGCTAATAGCTAGAGGAAATTTAAGTCCAATGAACCTTCCTGAAAGGTACCTTAATAAAGTTTAATTTCAGCATCAGCTTAAACACATTAATAAGCACCGTAGCCAGTAGACCGCAACAAACGATCTTGGAGAGACATTGGCATAATCCCCTCGGTTGATTGGACTGTTGACCGCAGCATAAAGTTATTAGTACCCAGGCAGATGCCACTGCCCATGTTGATATAATTTTACTGGTCTCATAGGACCACTAGCAATATTAGTTTGAATTAATTCGCTTCGAGGACCAGTTCTGAATATAGGATGTCTTCTGATTCTTTAGCAATCTATTAGAGTAGAGCGAGGTGGAGCTGGGAGTGTCATTATTTTACTGACTAAAATGCAACTGTGTTTCTCAAGTTGGCCTTTGCGTTCCAGGGTCACGGTAGTTCTTTTGATTAATTCGAATTTCAAACAAGGAAGTTATCAGATGATTTCTCAGCCCCAAAAAAAGTACAGCTAACTTTTTGTGGTTTCACATTTTGTTGCCTTCAAATTAGAAGAGTCGTTCAAATTCATGAGTAATTTAACCCCTGAATGATTGCCAACGAATTGAAAATCACCTGTACTTATTAATAGTGTACGCCACCTTTTGATCCGAAACACAAAACATAGTTAATGAATTCTACTATATATATGTGAATTGTGTACTATCGGGGAAACGTGCAGTGGAATCAAAACATACCTTTTGTTCAAACAAAGAAGGCATTTTGAAACGTTGCTGCGCAATCAAGCTTAACTTCAACAAAAATAAAACATTTAAACGTTTGTTTTAGAACCCGTGGTATTTTAACTAGATTATATCCATTATTACGGATTACAGCCCATTCCCTCTCCAAGAGAGGAGGCCTGAGGCCCAGCAGTGGGAATATTATAAAGCTGATGCATTGCAAAAAAATATCTATTATGGTCACCATAAAGCAAAGACCTAGTAAAAGACAGACAGACGAAGTTTAAACCTAACCTTTCTCTCATGTCACATTTTATTCATGTTCTTCATCTTTATGTACAACTCTTCCTGCTCAGAATAGAGCGAGAGGATTATTGACAGATTTTTACTGACTAAAAACCCACTTGTGATCAATCCCACAATAAACTCACAGCCCGTAAATATGGTGTCCTGGACTCGGTCATAAGATTGGGCAGAATTAAGTTTGTGCATGAAGAATTTCTCACAAGTAGCATAGTGTTTCGACGTCTGATCGGTTAACTTCATTATTATATGGTATGCTTTGCCAACAAAGAGTGACATATTATGTCGATAACAGTCTCAGTTGTAACAAATTACTTTGTTGAATTAATAAAAATCTTGCTGACGAATTTAACACATAGCTAAGAGTAAGTGCTACCAAGGTGCACCTCCGCTTAACATAACATAAATAACATTTGACTGGCCTGTTGGTCTAGTGGTCAGTGACCCTGACTGCTAAGCCGGAGGTCGTGGGTTCGATTCCCACCCAGGACAAATGTTTGTGTGATGAGCACGATCATTTGTTCTGTGTCTGGGTGTTATTTATCTATAATATGTATGTATTTAGAAATATATAAGTATGTCTATCAGTTGTCTAGTACCCATAACACAAGCTCTGCTTAGCTTGGGACTAGACGGCGTTGTGTGATAGTTGTGGAATATTATTATTATTCCCTTTATTAATTATTTATACATGTCTTTTATAATTTTTAAATATTTCCTAAAAAACGTATAAAAAAACATTTAAAAATTTAAAAAACAGTAGTCCGCCGGTGTCGGGAGCAGGGTCCAAGCTACCGGTGGTTATTATTATTATTATTATTACATGCGGGGAATAAAGGCTTAATGTTATGATGTAAACTGCATAATAAGCTGGTTTTATAAACAGGTAATATGATAGACAACTTTTGAACGGATATCCTTTGACCTTCATGCAGCTAAATTGTCCACCTACGACAAGCTTCCACTATATCTGGCAAGTCCTTCATTGATAGTATTTATTATACCTACAGGAAATTGTGATCAGAATAGCTTTGACAAAAGAATGAATTTAGATCAGTAATGCTTCCGTCGTAACTAGTGCATTGAAAGTCGGTTCTTAGAATACATAAAATTATTCTAACTTAAGAGAGTACAGAAGTACGTACCCTAAAGGTACTCGTATTTAATTGAATATCAAGTATTTAGTAGTTCATAGCTTTTTGTTAAATAATATTATTAGAGAAACGGTTCTGAAAAAAAAATATATCCGTGAGACCTTTGGCCAGAAGTAGGACGCTAGGCTGAATAAAAAAAAGTTAAGACCATAGTTTCATGTTATTTAATACCTAAATGTTTTGCGAAAAGTTCAAATTATATGACTAAGAATTGGCGGAGATTTCATTAATACTACTCGGTCTTGAGGAATGTAGCGAGGAGTTTAACTTCTTAAGTTAGATTAGATAGATCAAATTATTCGGTGTAGTTCCGTGGCATGTAGGCCAAATGACCCTCGCACATAGTTTCGTACTAAAACAATAATATTTTGTATAGAAATCGTCCTTTACATTAAGATTCTTCTCGAAAGAATCTCGGTTTGGAAACTGAACGATAAGTAAAATTAAATAAACATATATAGATTATACAACGGTTGAGTTTACTGTATTACAGAGCGGGTATTATACGTATCGTATAAGTTGAACTAAAATGGTGATCGATCTTCAATGCGCTGTAACAGATTTTCGGGTTTCAGCCGAAGTGAGACAGAGAGGGCGGGAGCTGCGCGTAGCCATAGCAACGACAGCCATTTCAGTTCAACTTATTTTCCACATACATACTCGGTGCCTGCTGCTCTTGGTCCTTGGGATCCTTTTGAAAGAGTTACCGTGACCACTGAACGCCAAGAGCAGCTGAAATAACATGGGTGGCTTTCAATCAGTAAAAATCTGACGCTCGATTTTGCTCCGCTCAGAGCGGTGGAAGTACCTTAATGTTTTCAACCCTAACAAATTAGGAACAAATGCATATTTTTAAATATGCATTTGTTCCTAATTTGTTAGTCCTTGCTTACCAATAACTAAACATTTTTCCATAAAACTTCAACAAAAATTTAAGGTTAGGTAATAACTTTCACATAGAAGTGGGTTCTAGAACGCGATTTGTCACCACATATCCTTTTCTTTTTTATCTAACATTACTTTTCTTGCGTCTTCAAAGAAAATAAAATGTCAAAAGTAACAATGCAGAAAGCTGAGTAATGTGTACGTTCCTTTCTGACACACGTACCTAATACATTTCTAGGAGTATTTGTTTGTTAGTAAAAGGTGTTATGGAATAAAGACAGAAGGATCAGTATGCAACAATGACGACAATACGAACGAAGTATACCGGTTATAGATAGATAGGTCGTGTCGAGTCGTGTCATTACAAAAAGTTCTGACAACTTTTGTTTGTACTGTATACTGTACGGTCGAAATATCTTGACCGCTCCGAACTTCGAACAATTGGCTGCGCAGTCATTCTTTTTAAGAATCATGTGGCGAATCTGAAATTGCGTATTTTTTTAAATATGTGCTTAATTTGAAACGTGAAGTTCAGAGTAGCCAACCTATTATTTTGACCGTACTGTAAGTACTGCAAGGACTGTAAAGTTCGAGATATGATATGTTGCTATAGTTCTGAGATCTGGTATTAAGGTATAAAGACAAACTCGGGACACAATATTTAAATACTTTTTAAGTCAAATTTTGGTCGTTTTAATCCCGTGAAGGTTAATTCGGTACTTAAAACCCTATCGATTTGTAAGGATAAAAATGGGAAATAAAGGATTTTTTTTTCTAAAATTGAATTAATTTACGGCACTAACAGAAGCGTCATCACCTATCCAAACAATTCTTTTTCCAGTTCCTATCAAATTCAAATCTTATTTTGCACAATCTTCACAGTATAAGTCTAATCAGGCCGCATGCTAACAACAGTAACAACGTATGTTTTTTATGCGAACTTCTTTGATATATTCTTTGCTATTGATGTTTGTAAATTTATTTAATTTAAAAAAATAAAATAAACAAATTCATTGTTTCTATCCAGAACAAGAATTAGAAAGTATTTTTTTTGAGTATCAAGCACTTGAGGTATCAAGTGCTCATCCTCAAAAAAAGTGAAAATATTTTTTGCGCTTGAAAAAGATTTACTCTACAATTTAGTAGTTCATTTTTCAAGTCTCACCATTGTCACTGGGCTCTGGGAAGGTATGAAAATGCATACCAGGGCCCTGGAACCAAGGCAGGGAAGGAACAGGGTAGGTTTTTAGTCAGTAAAAGTCTGACACTATTTGGGCGGGATTTGTCATTGGATGATTTTACCTACCGTAAAAAAAAAAAAAAAAAAAAAAAAAAAAAAAAAAAAAAAAAAAAACCATTGTCACTGGTTGAAAACCCCTCAATCAATACTATGGTCCTTCTGTATGTCTATTTGTAGTAATAGTGAATACTTGGACTACTTATGTGTCGAATAGCTCGTATCCCACGCGGCACTCCACCCAGTGGATGATTCAAGTGTTTCAAGTGATTGTTCATGCACCTTGGCTACAATCCATTTGGTTTTAATGATCTCTGTGTTGTTTAGGGTTATTTTTGAGCTGTAACAAAGGTGCACTACTGTGTCTAAACTGTCGGTGATGATGTTATCAGAGGATAGCCATGGGCGCCGGCAGTATTATTTTGAGGAGGGATCAAATCGAGTATCTCGTTTCAAATAGTTTACATTTACCTATTCATACAGAGATAGTTTAAACTTTGTCGACAAACGCTGACACAATATCGAAGTTAGCGAAGAGCGCGGCATTCGAAAATTTTAGCACCTCGCCTCGAACATGCGTAGTTCTTTAGTATGAGGCTTTTCTAAATATCTTTTTAATGTTGTTGCTGAAAGCCTCTGTGAAGGTATAAGTGCAACTCCTTGCATCTCCCGTCGCCCATAAGGATATATTGTTTTGATAAATTCTGTAATATTAAGATGAGATTGAAAATAATGTACTTACACGTTGAAACAGCTTCATTTTTCATAGTTTTCGTCTCGTTCTTATAAGGGGAAGGCAGAAATTGCAGGACGCTACCTGGTTCTATTACATGCTTACTTATATTGCAATTTTATAGCCAACAGACTGACAAATGTGTGTTGTACGAGTATATTATCAGAAAAATAAACAACATAAGCAGTTTAATTGAGTAGTTTACCATAATCGCTACTCAAACTAATCGAAGGCTTTGTTCAGGTGAAAATAAACTACTGTTGATTCTTTAGCTACATATACAGCAGCATATTTATATAGTAGTCCAAAAAATGCAGATAGTACCAGAGTTAGTCTCACATAAAAATAAGTGATGAAATTTTCCTCAAATTGAAAGTTTTCACGAGTGACGCTGTTTGTAAGAGCGGGCGAAATAAAATGAGATGATATGAGCAAAATTCTTTCTGAACTTTAATTTCCGCCATGTGTCTTAGCGGCGACTGAAATTTCTTGTTTTCTAGTGTAGGTCACATTTACTGTGGGAATGAGCGACATATAGTAAACTTTAAGTGTATCATATGAGACAGGAAAATATAATGTTAAGTTTAACTTGTTTGAAGTTATAACAAAGTTATTTAATAAAGCTCTTTCATATCCCTTGTTAGTGAAGTTATTTTCTAATATCCAGTTTTTACTTTTACGGTACGGAAAATTGCCAGTGCTATGAAAATATTTGAAGAGCAAAACGATGTTAATGAACATCATAAAAACTTTTAATTAAGCACAAAATGTCACGTCCTAATAACGTCTCATATGTGCTCATTACAAAGTTATAACAAATGTTTATTTCAATTCAAATAACACGACAAAGCTACGGAGCTCCTGAAAGTGTGGAGTTCCGTTGAATACTGAAACCACGCCGCTGCAAAACATCTCACAGAGAGACCCGTTCTATTACAATACTGTTAGATATATAAATTGTTATACAGAATATGAAACGCTACAATTTTATTACCTTGGTTATTCTGTTTAAAATTCTGCTTGTCGAATAGTTCCGGAATATCGGTAGCTCGTAAATTTCCCCTGGAAAGGAATTCAGCAAACTAGGACTATCTATCTTTTCGATTGTGCTGAGTTTGGGCAGAGACGGATGGTAAGCTAAAGACTTTGAATTAATTGCAAGGCAATCAATAGCCAAGTTTAACCGTAATTGTGGTTCAAATTTATCGTCTATTTGGATATCATCGACATCTTGGCCAATAGCTGTCTACGGTTGATCGGAAGCCTCTCCCAAATTGAGAATTATGAAGTGCTACCTATTTTGATATGCGGCTCATGATTTCTTCTTTGCATGAAATATTTAGAGAACAATTAAAGCAGGTTCTTAGTTCCTTTTAATTTCATGCAAGTCATGAAGTCGTATCGAAAAAAGTGCTTTGTGTACTGCACTTTATCAACTTTTGAATTTTCATAATTATGGTTAATGGTGCTTTAGCCATATTAAGTAGAACTTTTCTTAACAGACGAAAAGGAAAGGTTTTGTATGAAATTATTGATCTAAAATAAAACTTCGATATTAAAATTCGCTTTTTGATTCTAATATCAGCGTTTTGCTTGATATAAATCGCCCTTTTTGCTTGAAAGACTGACTTCATTCAATTTATCTCGGCTGGTAGCGAGTTATCGACAGCCGTTGCAGTTATATGCATAATTTAACCTGCGACCACATAGACTGACCTACATGCATCGCCCCAGTTTGTCTTACAACTCCGACTTACGATCCTTCCCTTCGTCAGTATATTTAAACTGAAAGTAAACGCTTGAGTGAATACAGGAAGTTCTTTCACTAAGCGGCCTTAAAGTATATTTTAAATGAAAGAAACATTTTTTTCGCGCTTGCTTTCATTTCAAAGAATTTTACGGGTTGCATTTTGAGTCGCTATTTAGTGCAGCCTCTGTAGACGTTAGCGTATGAATTATATTTATTTTGTAGCTTCAAGAAATAAATGGCTTCAGAAAAAGTGAAGTGAATGCAAATTGGTTTTACTGCAGCAAATGATTTTTTAAGCTTTTATGAATAAACTTTGTGACGGTTTCGGTTGATTTTTTTAATAGTTTTACTCTTTGAACATTTTTATAAGACTTGTACACCACCAGTGATTCCTTAAAAGTGTCCTGTCTTTCTACTATAAAACTCGCTGCCTTAGCGGTCACAATTCTTAAGGGAAGACTATTTCAATTGGGAGGACTGTATAAAGACAAACTCAAATAGTTCACTTACTTTTATTAATTACATTAAGAACTATGTGATACTTAATTATTACAGTACTCAAAGCTACTCTTCCTATCGACTCTCCCAATCGTACCTCCGGGAACGAATGCCCTTGCGCGCTCAAGTTCTTAGCCAAAACCCCCGTGCATCCCGCTCTCTGATTGGCCCACGATATCAGGTGATCCCAGGGTCGTGGTCCAATCGTTAAGCCACTTATTACCCCGCCACTCATTCCACCGATCAATATTAGATCAAGAATTAACATTCCCAAACAGCAGAAATAAATAACTTATATAATATATCTTAGGTATTACTTAAAACATAAATGTTTATATAAAACAAGAATCCTTACAATTTTAACTCATTTTAACAATTATCTTTAAAAACATAAGGCACTATTTATTATCAGGAACAAAACCTAACACTACATTATTGGATTTACATTTTCATTCTGTGGCCTTCTTTTACTATCTTACTTTACATTATGAAATGCAAAATAAATGCATTATGAATGTAAATAGATGTACATATCATTGCTGGTCTTTTTATTTGTTCTTTTAACCGTCAGCCTCGGATAAATCCAAAACCAATCGCGTTTATTTCGCCAGAGTCGTACATCCATGACCAAATACTCCATTTCGTCAACTCTTGTGTCACGTATGGGAATTGAAGAGCTTAAAGGAATGGAGTACCCAGTCGCAAACACAGAACCCTAGCGAATAATACGCGAAAATAATTATTGGAACAATCCGGCAAAAGCGTTTAAAGGGATATTGAAAAAAAATTGGTTTATAAAAACTATAATTTCTTTAGACTGGCATTTTCGTGCCATAAAAAATATGTACCTATACATTAAAGCTTCGTGTAAGCAACAGTAATGTGACGCAACCGCCCTTAGTTAATCAGGCTTCCTTATCAGGAATGTAATGGAGCTTGACATCGCGTGCTGAAGCGCATCAGGCGCAATCTCTTCTTTCGCATGCCGCTGATTGCAACAATTGATTTGCTTGTTCTGATTGTTCTCAACATATATCTACGTTGTTTGTGGTATTAGTCTGTGTTAGGTAGATGTGACTAGAGGTAGTGGCATTACTTCGTGTAATTTATTTCATCATCATTACCCTTGAAACGGTGAAGGAAAACATCGTGAGTAAACCGGTATGTAATAGAACTAAAAATTCGAAGATATATGACATCCGCCAAGCTGCACTGGGCCCACGTGGTTGGACCATTCCTTTTCCCAGAGAAGACTCTAGAAGGGCCTGAACATTATAAGGCTGATTATGTTGTTATGTATTATGGCTAGATGCATAGAGGGTGGCTAAATAATACCAGCAGCACAGATCGTTCTCCTAAGTTCAAAAATGTTTGGCGAGGACTCTCTGGGCATGGGATCTTAACATACCGAGATTCTTCCTTACTTAAACCAGAAATCACGTTCAACTATTGAAACCGACTGTCATTTGTAAGTTTTCGACAGTCGTTAAGGACAATAGCAAGCTAGAAAATATAAGACCAGTCTTGGGTGAAAGATTGGGCAGACTGATGGACACATGAGTAGGGACTGTATCAAGCCGTGTCATTATTTTATGTCATCAGTAGACATGATTGAGACATTTCATGGCTTGCCTGTCTTAGCTAATCTTCATACTTTCTAAATCTATACTATAGCCATAGTCAAACTATCCTCATGACATTTTCCTTATTCATTCGCATCACATACCGGAAAAAATAACAATTGATTTTTACAGAACTTCTCAGTTATGACCTGTCGCTTTCAGTCTTATATTTTTATAAAATCCCATTTCATTTAAATATTTGATCGAAGTTTCAAAAGTTTAAATTGTCTAAGTACCTTCTTGGTAAGTTTAATTGGAACCAACTCATACAATATTTAGCTTTCGTTAATCTCGACGGAAATGCTGACTACTAAAATAATAATTAAATTCTTACGAGGAGGCCTGAGTCCCAGCAGTGGGAACATTATAAGGCTGATGCAGTGATATGCTTGCTAAATTCTTACGTGTTATAATAAGAGGGGAAGAAACTGTGGATGGACGGTGTCAAACATAATGTAGTTAAAATGGGGGTATTTTAATAAGATCTCTCTTAATTGATCATAATGGAATATATACGAGCCCAAATAAAGATAGATGGAGGAGGTCAAAGGAAAGATGGAGGGATTGTGTGTGTGAAGAGTCAGTGATATAACGATTGACAGTACAGAATGGATCAGTAAAATACGTACCATCATTCTTAAGGGCCGGGTCACTTCGCATTTTGTATGAACTTCGCCCGGGATTACGTCGACTTCGCGCCCCCAAAAAAGCAGTTTTTTTTTTATTAAAAAAAAATGAACTAGATTTTTGCTTTTGCGAGGCGCTTTTAAATAACAAGCAAATTTTTTTTTTGTAATTTTGAAATATTTTTATAACGTAATCTCGTAGATAAACACGTTTGAAATCGTAAATTAGGGTCAGATTAGCGATTTTTTTTTTAGCCAACTAATTTATGTCATGTTTTCATTTTTGCCTGGCGCTTGGCCATATTATAGTCAATTTTAATAAAATATTTTTTTCGTGGGGTTCTTCTTCTTCTATATTTGTGGATTTCCAGAGATTTAAAAAAGTTCAAAATTAGTAGAACTTGACCTTAAGTAACATGTACTTCACAAACCGCAGGACAACGACGATGATACTGAACGCATTATGAATGCATGATGTCCTACTTTCAAACTTAACAGCATCACTCATATCAGTGCATGTCGTTTATTTGTTTGAACAGAGAAAAAGCAGTCCACGATAACATGCTTGTAAAGTGATAACGCCTTTTACAGTAGCTACCGACAATGTCTCTTTTGTATTCAGATAACAGAATCAAGTTCTGGCAACTGACAGATAAAATTAATTACTAGTTTACTTGTACTTGGAATTTTGTTGACATTGTTGGAGAATAAAAGACGGACCCTGTATACTAAAAACTATTCAGATAGGTATTTATGAATTTTGGTTCTACTAAGTAACTTTTTTCAGATTCTAAGGTATAGTTTAAATACCAATCAATCGAATCACTGATAAGGAAATATGAGGTAGGAGCATGCGGGTAGTTGCCCAGATCAGACATAACATTCGTCTGGTTGGAGGATCCTCCGTTTTCAATGGAGATTACTGAATGTTGGACCCAGATTCGCATAATTCTGTAAGGATACTCGTAACTATCGTTTTGGGTTTCGGGATTATTCTAAAGACTTAGATTATTTTAAGATTCGGAAAAAAACACGGGTTG
The DNA here is from genome assembly GCA_958295575.1 of Leucania comma. Lineage (NCBI taxonomy): Eukaryota > Metazoa > Arthropoda > Insecta > Lepidoptera > Noctuidae > Leucania > Leucania comma. The sequence continues at coordinate 6,417,582 of OY282475.1, forward strand.
AGACCCAGAGTAGGAGAATTTATTTATTAACCGACTTCGAAAAGGAGGAGGTTCCATGTTTTTATCTGATGAATCAAATTAAAGAAATAAATTCTCATCATACGCCAGACGGCCAGACCAAGCCGGTACAACTAGGGCCCATGCTGCCTATGAAACACTGTTGAGACGCAGATAAAACTTTAAGCCATAATGCAACCAACTGTCAAGCTGCCCATAAAAATATTAAACAAACATGATCTGTTGAAAGCACGACAATAGCATGTGCCCTATATTATAAGTCATACACACAACACAGCGGTTCTCCACCCTGCGATACTGTAAACAAAATACACAAAACATAAATAAATACTAACGCAATGGTGAGACAACACGTGGAAACGGTTCAACGGGTTAACTATCAGTTAATAAATATCCGTAACGTGCAGTTACCAAGAATCCGTGAACATTATCTGGTTAAAATTAAACTTTACGCAACGTGGTCTGTTAAACTTTGTTACAAGTATAAAGGAACTTGTGAAGTTGTAAACAATGTTTGTATTCAAGGGTGTTTGGTTTTGAATGAAGTCAAGATGAATAGCTTAACAGACGCGCCTAGAAATATGATCATGAAATTTGGTTTCTTGAGGAGTTAAGACTTGGACTAGAAATTTTAAAGCTAACTAACCAAATAAATTATTCAACGAAGAAGCTTTGTTAATATTGTATCAAAGTCTTCCAAAAGGCAAGTCATTGTGATGGTAGGTAATAAATATTTATTTCTAAATTACAAAACGTTAGATACTGTTTAAAATATTAGCAATAAGCGGCAATAGGTACATATTTAAATAGCATCTCTTATCTTGGAGTGCTTTTGGGCAAAGGCTTCCTCTGGCTCCCTCCAGTGATGCCTATATACGGCTAAATTTTGATCGTTTTAATTCCGTGGAGGGTCGAATCGATAGAGTTCAATGACACGAAGGTAGTTAGTATGCAACCACCGACAACTACCTGCAAACCCGATAGTGTATTTTTTTTTAATTTGTTTATTTTAATGAAGGTTTTGACAATTGATTACTTATTACATTTTGAACCAATAACATTGTATAATGTAGAAGCACTTTTTTCAAATTTTGTGAATGTGAAGTACCATGGAGCAATTTAACTAATAATATGATTTAAAAGAGTGTCCATGGAGTTTCTTGCACGTTCTTCTCCATAGGAATCTACGCTTTGGAACGTGTAATTTAGCTTCACTTTTTTTTTGGCCTGATCTACATTTTGACAATTCCTAATTGCCTGTAATTGGTCTATTTGAAATAAACGCTTCTGATTTCTGATTGTTTCATGTACCGGATCGACCCTCCACGGGATTAAAACTATCAAAATTTAACCTTTTACAGTAGGGTCATAGTTTTCCCAATTTCGTCCTCCCATGCTCTATTTTATCTGCTTTGTTTATTTTTTCCGCCTTTCAAATACCAGTTTGAAGTGGTGCTCGAATTAGTAAGCTACTATAAAATTAAAAAACAATTTCAATAGAGTCCGAACAGTTAACACCTTCAAATTAACACCATCATCTTCAAATCATCACATTATTACCATTAATAAGGTAATAACAATGCTAAACGAAGCTAATTGTAGCCACAGAGAAAAATAGTAGACTGAAAACAAAAAGGGAGTAGGTCGAGTAGTAACATAGGTCAACGATGCTCGGGTTGTAACTGGCTGAGCACTTGCAATTACTTTTGCTACTGAAGTGAAACGTTACCTTTTAGAGAGCCTCTTACCTGATAGTACCCGAACTGTTAGTTCTAGTTATAGAAGGAGCTACTAGACACTTCGAACTGATTCTAGGACAAAAGTTCTGTTAGATACAAAAGGAAATCAAATCAATTAAATGGTATACTTAGAACTCACAATGGAATCTATTCGTGATGACTACGTAAGACCGTCTTTTTCAGTGATGAAGTATTAATACAATTCCAATAAATCGGCACAGTAATACTCATTCATGTTTCATGGTAATTATTTTTTCAAGATAATAATAAGTTTTGTATTTTAAGTAGTAAGACAGGAAAATGATGAAGAAATCAATGTAAGTAATGACAAGATTATCATAAAAATTATAAAAAGTAAGACCTATTTTGTTAAACAAAAGGCAGCCTATTCTTCTAATAAATGATTCTAGCTAGCTCGTTCATTAATAACAACATTATTAACGTGGTAATAAACGCTTGATCGCAACACTTAAATACAATTCTGGGGCACGCAAAATTAATAGCTCCGTCGACGCTTATGGAGCTGAAAGTACAAAAAATAAACCAAAGAGTTTTTTAAAACTGGCCAAAAAAGTCCACCGTCCGACTTTACGCTTGGTACAAAGAAGTGCAAAAGTTTAAAACGTCCTCGTTTTATGATTTTCGTGTTTATGAAAACTGTATAAAGTTACTTTAGATCTCATCTTTGTTGTGATTTTGTGAGTTAGCAGACAAAAAGCAATGGGTAGCTCACCGTCCGACCGTTTGGTAACCATCCAGATTGTCCGAGCCGGAGTCCTGACGGTGTATATTGTTTCACGCGCGCATCAAAAAGTAGTCAGCAAAACCACAGGAGCCTAGCAAGGCCGTAGACTTCTAGGGTCAAAGAAAAGAAGAAACAGGTGTGGTTTTAATCAGTAAACTCTGACATTCTCTTCCACTTCGCAAAAAAGCGTAAGAAGTCATTGGATGATTACGCACCTTAGAAAAACATTGTTGCGGCTTAATCGTTAATGAACAATACCTTCATGTACAGAAATTGTAGTTGTTTGCTCTTCATCAATAAGTTTATCGGCTACAGCTGTCTGTTTATTTATATGCTCCTCTAGTATTTTAGAATAGTTACCTGCACCTCAAGCATTTCAAACATTGCTGCTGAATGCATATAATAACAATATGTTGTTTGTGCAGTTTGTTCGAATGTATGTCAAGAACTCCATATAACTAGATATTTTAACGAAAATAATAAAGTTCGAAAATAATAGAGTTATAGATCTACCACTGAAAAAAATATCCACCAATGAAAAAATATTTATTCTTCATGCCATACAAAGGTACAAAAGCAGACTAAATACGTTATGTGTTCTCAATCCGCCACTCTTGAGCGGTGGAGAATAAATATAGCAGGTGTATACAAAAATGTTACTTAGAAGAAAACGGTACAAAAAATATATATATTAAAAGATACTTTAAGGCAAGCGTGCTCTATCGTGGACCACATCGTCGCTTTTTATCAGGTGAGATAGTGGTCAAAAGCGAGTCTATCAACAAGTCAAAATAAAAGTTAAAGTAAACACATGTATAAAATTTAAATATATTTCTTTTTATTTCTGCATTTAATATTAGTGGTATTACCTAAGTAGGATGCGAGAAGTAGGATGCGAGAATTCCGATCAGTGTTAACTTCTTAACAAGAATCGAAAAGACTCCTTAGAACTTATTCAGTTATTAACACTTCCTAATCCTGTGACCGCAAAATCTCCCAATTTGTACCAATATAGGAAACTTCTCTTTACGACCTCCATCCCGGTGACCTGTTTTACTAAACACCCATAAAGCCCTGCAGGGTATACTGGCCTGGATTACGTCATTGTCTTTTTACGACTGTTTTGTTTGAGTTATAGCGTTCGACTTTTTTGGCCACTTTGTGGACATAATCACTGAGTGGATTTAGTTCGGTGTCCATCGTAAAATCGACGGCTGAGCAATCAAACTGTAAACTTTAAGCTCAGGCAATCAAGTTTTTATTTTTACCTTGATGATTTTTTGAACGCTTCATAGCCTTATAACTTGCACTAGGACTTCAAACTTAACTTTTATCTGTATAGATAGAAGTTAAGACTGAAGTATTAATCATATTGAAAAGGAAAGATTTGTAGGTTTGTTTGTAATGAATAAACTTAAAAACTATTTTACCGATTCTCCAAATTTTCCAGTAGCTACTTTATCACTGAATGACATAAGCTATATATTTTCTATTTACTAGTAGAAGCTAGTTAATTATATAATATATGAACAAATAGCAATTGCAAGCGCTATAGCTGCAATTAAAAAACATGGCTTCCATTTATATACAATATGTTACAGGAACAAACAATTTTTATTCCGAACAATTCTCGTAAAGCTCTTTTTAACGTGTGTCATAAAGTCTTCCTCGCATCGTCTGCACTTCAGTAAGCGTACGCTAAAATTTTGGGATGTAAAAGTGAGAATATTTTGAGGGAATATAAGCTACCTAATTCAGCGAAAGACTTTATGAGACACTAAAATAATTTCAGTATAGTTGAAGCCATCCTTCCTACACGCATACCGGGAATTGTATGTTCGGGAAATAGGGCTCTTGTATTTCGTATTGCTTTTAATAACGCACAGGGGAATACTGTCGTACTAATCTGTTGCTCGACTTACATATTGCTCGTTCAAGCTTCTGGCTTGACAGAAACCTATTTGCTTAGCAAGACCATTAAACATTGTCACAGCGGGCTTTTCATTAACATGTCTTCATTTATTTTTAGTGAACGGCAATATGGCGTGCCTGTATTAAAATTTATTTATTTTTTTACACATTTCGTCAGATTACGCTGTTGTTTTATGCTGAAGATATAAAATGTTTAGGCCCATAAAATTATAATGAACGATTTTACTGCGGAACGGTCCATACTAAACGTTATAATTCGAAAATATGTAGGTGTTAGCAAAACACTCAGCTTTTGTATTTTTTTTTTCATGGTCTTGTCGACTTACTGACAGAGTGACACTTTTGAGTTATTGAGATATATTTTTATGATTGCGCATTACTGCAGCATTGCGTATTAGTGTTACATCATTCCTTTGAGTACTAACGATTAAATTTATGGCTGCTGTAAAAAAGAACAGAAGTTTATGTGTTTTGCATAAAGACGATTCTGCTAATCTGATAGTCGCTTCATCAATCATTTTAATTAATTAATTTATTTCTTTGGGAAAACAAACAGTTACACAAAGTGTCCTAATTAAACTGTGAAGCCTCAAGAGGACACCGGTGTCCGCCACTTATTGTCTTTCTATCGTGTCTCTAATTAAGGTAGGTATTCAAAAGGTTAATTATCTTTATTATCTAGAGTGAGTAGTATATGTGTAACTCACAACGTTATCCACATGTTACCTATTCAATTTTTTATTTATGAACTAACTAAGCATGCGAGTGAATCTACATTATTATTTTGTTTAAGTTAAAGTTCTAAGTAAATTTAGTTTGTTAATTTATTGATTACAGTCTTTCGAAATTTTTTAGATGTTAATGCAAACAGGTCTATGTCTGAAAATATTGTATTATAATTATTTGCAATTCGACGTATAGGAGCGCGAACTCCAGCATACTATAAGAACGACCAATACTTTATTCCATTATGTATAAAACAATTATCTATCAGATAGCAATATATTAACTTCACAGTCCTTGATCAATTTTACTTCACACTCGTTTGTTATCACTTCTTTTTTTTTCTACTCTTGTTATCTTGACAGAAGCTCTGTCGTCACCGTCCAGATTGCGTCATTTGAGTCACTTACTCAAAAGATTTTAGTCCATCACCTGCTAAGGCTACTTAGCGTAGGAACGAAGGCTATTAGCAAATATCTCCTTATAAATAGCTGCTACTAAAAGGGTGGGCCTGTTTACATTTGGCTATTATAAGAATAGATTGATTAATGTTCAGGTGGGCCGATGAAAAATGGTTATCAGATAAAACGATCTTGTAAGGAAATGGTAAAGGCACGGCCTGTAATGTAGTTATCAATTATGGTAAAATTAGTAGAAGAAGAAATATTGGAGATTAGATTTATGATTAAGATAAATTGCTTAGCAATTAGATGTCGATATTGGTCCAATAAAAAGATGTTCCACTATACTTCTATTCTATACTAATATTTAAAGAGAATAGATTTGTATTTTCGTTAGCAATGAATAAACTCAAAAACTACCAGTTTCAAAAACTCTTTCATCAGTATAATGCCACTTTGTCACTGAGTGCAGTCACTTGTTTATTTATTTTCAAATGTCGAAAAGTCTCAACGAATACTAAAATATTAGCATGAAGTACAAAAAAAGGGACAAAGACAAAAGGAGGCGAATCCTTACTACAACAGGAATTAATCAAGACAACAAAAAAGCTAACAGAAATACAGTCTCTTATCTACGAGACACTTTACTAACACACAACGAATTGCCCACATTAAGTTAAGGGCCCCAAGGCTATATAGCTAGGCGTATTAGCCAGTAAGTACGAGACTTTCCTACATACACCTAATTAAGGTCCTCATCTTCATCCGTAGACCATTTATTGCAGACCAAGCCCTTCACAAGTGTCTCTCCGTCCCTCTACTAAACTAATTTTACAAATGTGTTTAATTGACGCGTGACACTATTCCTAATGCGCTAGAGCAATTGTTTATATCAGTTTTATTAACAGTTAAATTAAAGGTTATATTAGTTATTCACGTAGGCGATTAACAGTCTCCTTGGAATATGAGCGTTAAGGTCATTGCTGTCAGTTGAGATGTTGTCAATTTAACGACTAGAATATATCTGATTTCGTGATTCACTGCGAACTTATTTTCAAGGTGTCAAAGTGCTTGTTACAATTTTTCTCTCTTCAGAAAAAGTTTGAAGAGCTGTCAATTTCAGCTTATGGATGTGATATTTTGTCCGGTGGAAAAACTGTCAGTGGAATATCGAAAGCTCGAAAACTTTGAAAGTACAAACAAGGTGCTAATAATTCTCAGTGTTCGTCAAACGAGAAATTGTGTCGTAAACGTGAAAGGAAAATGAAGATACGAAATTCTTGTTTGACCCAACTAATTAGACTTATTACTCTTTGTAGAAGAAAACTTGCTTACAAGTTGCTGAAGCTGTAGAAGTTTCATCTGGAATACAAAATAAAACAGTGATGAAGTAATTTGATATTACACGCCAGAATCTAATTACAACTAATGGACAAAGAGCATTATTTCTTAACGCGCATTGTTATGAGAGCGTAAAAATATCATTTTCCAAACATCTTTTGGATTTTCTACTATTGTAGCTTACAGAAAGATGGAGCTGGAATAAGAATATTTGCTCGCAGTTTTATTAAAAACGAATTATTGTGTAAAGCCTGAATGCATAATGAAATCTCAAGAAAGGTTTTGAATCAAGATTCTTTTGTTGGAATAACTCTATTTGTTTATCAGGCTTCATTAATATAACTTTGAAATGAAAACCATTTCTTTACTTTGTCGAAATTAGGGATTCTTTTTCTCAAATTATATTAGACAAAATCTAAGACACTTGAAACATTGACAGCATGCAATGTTTGTTGCATTTTTGCACCTTTAGCATAACTGGTTTCATTTCCTATATCTAATCTGAGGGCATTACTCTTGTTTCATAAGACTGCATTTGATCGATTTCAATAATATCTTCCTATTTATCTTTATTGAAAATAGCGGCTACGCTAATAAAGCTGAGCCTTTTAATTACCTCCGAATTAAAAATAATCCTCTTTACACGTCCATCCTCAATCACAAGGCAACTGACCATGCAAATATATTCTCCCAATTTAAGCCTAATGAAAGGCGTACAATGGGTTGTGATATCAATTTGGACAATTAAACAGTCTGTGCACTGTTACACCATTTAACACGATATATGGGTCGGCAGACGAAATCTCTCAGTTCAGAGGGTATCATGATACTCTAGTCCATGTGGAACGTTGTTACCATGGATGGGAATTAGGTGAGATATTGTAAGGGCAATGAACTAATAGTTTCATGTTAATAAGGCCATTGTATTGTCTATGATGTTTAAGAAGGCAATTGTTTCATTGGTTTATGAAACCCAATTATCGGATTTGAGTGTCATTGACGTTAGCAAGTTATTGGTACTTAGCATAATCAGCATTTTAATGTTCCCACTGCTGGGAGTCGGGCTTCTCTTAGAAAAAGAACGCGGCTCTAGTGCGGGTAAGGCATAGATAATACATATAATAAGGGTATAGATGAGCCACTGACAGATCAGTTTTATTTTTAACTACTCGCCCTTCCCGCTAGTTGGCGCTAGTGTCTACGAAAGCATGATATGTATAGATATAGCTATGTAGGCGCCATCTACGTACACACCTATAGGTATATTGGTGATCTTGCATAGAACGCATTTTTCCATGTAAAAAATGTACCAAGGCGAAAAACCATATGGTTTTTCACCTTAGTACATTTTTTACACGGATATGATAACGATATATCAATATAAAGGGAAATAAAACAACGGAAATTGAAATAGATTATTTTATTAATTACAGCTCTTGACAATTTATACAGATAATTATTTAACGTCTCTAATGTATTGAAATTAAACCACTTTTATGCTTTTTATTGTGATATATTTTCACTATTACAATTTTCAAATAAAATCTCTTACAATCTCCATAATTGTGGATCTTCACATCCAAAATAGCAATGAGTGCGAGGGTTTTTCGGTATTCTCGCCATCGTAATCCAAAAACGTAGCCAAATTTGATCAAAATAAACATACACGTCGAAGTCCATAAAATGATGCCAGGGTCAAGCGAAATAAGTGTATTCGTCGGTATCAGTTTACGAAAAGCCAAGTAACTATGTAAGAAGCACTCTCGGGGTCCAGGAAACACGCAATGGTCAATAAAAGACAGATAAATCGAACAGAAAACTCGGAAAACTCACGGCACACACAACGAACGTCCTCGAAATAATTCAAAATAAATTGAATGAAAACTTTGAAAAGTTTTACCTACCCGTATTATGGTATTATTTATTATCAGTGTTGCTATTGGAAAAATAAGTATTAAGTATTTATATAAAAAATGTTATAGACTTTTAAAGACCGAGGACGAATCGAAAAAATGTAAAATTAATTTTTACTTTCTATTATTAATTTACATTTCACAAATTACCAAAAAAATCGAATTTTAAGACAGAGGTCATATATGGCGACATCTAGTAATATAAATGGAATATTTTTGCCTTAGTTGGCACGTCTTCCCCGCTAGATAGCACCACTTTCCATACATTTTCTTTTCTTGACTTCAAAGTACTGTACTGTCATCCCCATGGGGTAAGGGCACTTCAGGGTATTGTCATAATTTCATTTCTAATTTAAACACACGGTTTAGTAAATTATGATAAGTCGTACTCATAAGTCGACAGACAGACGTTGTCACTGGTGCCCTTTATGTAAGCATAATCAGCCTTTTAACGTCATGTAAAGGGAGAGCATGCACATGTCTTCGAATTTTTGGTTCTAGAACATGCCGGTTTACTCACGCTGTTTTTCTTCACCGTTTCGAGATCAGTAGTGATGAAATAAATTACACAAAGTAATGCGCATGTCTAGGTTGGAACCCCTGACTTACAACATGTAAGTCGGGCCGTTACCGTTCGACCACCACTGCCTACTCGGACACCACTGCCCATCTGTGCTTTTTAGTCTGTGGTAAATAAACTGAATTTACTGATTAACTGGATTTACCACAGACTAAAAAGCACAGATCAGATCATCAGCTCTTAGTCACAAAACCTTCAGATATTTCTCCTCTATTCTGTAGGTTTTGTAGAGGTCGACTAGTTCATATTTAACAGTGTTAAAATATAAAATTAAAAATGAAAACTTCAGCTACCAAAAGTACTTCAAAGCTTTCTTACTCAGAATTACTGATTAGTCCTACAGAAGACGTTAATTACCACCACAAAGTGTGACGTCACAGTTATTAAAGAGTCCCTTTATTTTGTTCATTTTGCTGTTTCTCTGCACTTAGTTGACGTTAAAACTTCGAATAAAGTTTCATAGCTACTTTGATAGGAGACTTCACATTACACCGTTCCGTATCATGACCGTGCTAAGGACGGGACAAGCGAAAAAAAAGTCTTTCATTGTAAATTATGAGACTTGTTGCAAACCATGCACGGAGCCTATGGGTACCGGCAAAATATGCATGCATGATAAATAGCAACGTTAAGAATACGGGTTAGAAGCAATAATATGATGTAAGGTTACGATGCGGTGTTAATACGTTCTATTGGGTATTTCATTCTGTTCTTAATACGTTCCTAATACGGTCTGTTATGATACGGTGTATTGGGCAGACTCCTTAATAGAGTAGTTCGCTACAAGTTTGAGCCACCCGATGGAATGATGGCTTGACCTGCGCAGGTGTTATTTAATTCTTGAGCACGAAGTTTTAACGTATATCTCTGTTGGATTAATGGTGGAAGTTTTTAGCTGACTTTGAGTGGGATATGAAATGTTTTCTTAGTTGCACAGGCTTTGGAATTATGCTCGTTACCTACATAATCTAAACCAAAGCAAAGAGGGTAAATTATTCATTTGTTGTACCATATATTTTGTATATAGCGGAAATGAGAATGTAGAGATGAATGTCGATAGGAGTGACGTGAACGACTCAATGACCTTGTAGGTAGTTGTCGGTTGTTGCATACTAACTACCTACAGTTTATTGGACTCGCCCAGCTGACGTTTATTTAAAGAAATTAATTTCGTACATGCGTCAATTAATTCGAGTTTAAAAAAAAGTACTTTATTTTTTAATTTTATCTTTGCAAACCGATAGTGGTTCACGTACCGAATCGATCCTCCACAGGATTACAACGATCAAAATTTAAAGGTGTATACAATGTCCATAATTTTTCTAGTTGTCTTTTACGTATTCTACTATAAGTAAGTACCACTAAAATATCCTTACGCTACAATACCTATTGTAATCATAACAATTAGAACTAGGAGTCTTACAAATCAAACAGTTAAGTCAAATATTATACTACCTAGTTACAATATACATTGGGTTAGTTTACCTACTATGTAATGCTTTAATATAAACGTTTGATAAGCAATTTAAATGCTCGCATTAAATGTAACGTTCACACGCATCATAATAATGAAGAAGACAGAAATACCACGCTAATGAGACGAAACTGAGGTTATAAAGGTATTTAATGTATTCATTTTTTAGGGTTTCGTACCTCTAAAGAAAAAAACGGAACCCATACAAGATCACATTGTTGTCCGTCTGTCTGTTTGTCAAGACCCTTTATCTCTGGAAAATGTGGAGGTATCGAGTTGAAATTAAAACCATACACTCAGGTCTGCGGTCCTTTGAAGCTGTGAAAAATTAAACTTCTAAGTTAACGGAAAAAAAAAGTTGAAAAAGAAGTTGAAGAAAAAAGGTAGGTAGGGTAGTTTATGTCGCAAAAAATTATTTTGGCACTCTCAATGCAATCGAAATTCATAGGGTACTTCCCGTTGATCTAGAATCCTGAAATCTGGCATGAAGCAAGGTCTCATAGCATAAGTATAGGAAAAAATCTGAAAACTGTAAACTCACGTGACAAAAAAGAACTTTTTTCATAGGTAAATTTGTACGAAACCCTCAGAGCGCGAGTCCGACACCCACTCGCCCGGTTTAATAATTGATAGGGTCGCGTTTAACCACTTACCTGATGGTAAGCGATGATGTGGTCGGCGACGGAGTACACTTACCTAAAAGTAATAGACCCCTAGGATGTAGCAATCAGGAAACATAGAGTCTGGCAGGGAATTCCTCTATCTTTTCAGCTGTACGTACAATAAATTGACGTTAATGTCATTTTTTCAAAACTATAAATATATCAACAAAGTCGCTTCCCGCTGTCTGTCCCTTTGTATGCTTAGATCTTCAATAGTACGCAACGGATTTTGATGCGTTTTTATGCGAAATAGATAGAGTGATTCAAGAGGAGGGTTTATATTATGTGTATAATATTTGCATAATATATTTAATATCACCATTCCACCCGTGTGAAACTGGGGTGGGTCGCTAGTTTTATACAAATATATTACTGGAGCAAGCGTTCTGAAGATGGGTTTTAGTTATACTCGTAATTTTGACAGTGAAAATGTCAAACATACCTTCCAAACGGTTCTTGTGAGGAGTCTTATCAAGAAATCGAAGTTCTAGAAGATAGTTAAATGTTATTGTGTGTAGTTCTACTCTCAAATGATGTCAATATTGACGTCAGCATTTTGAAATTCAGATGCAAGGGAATTAGCGTACACGATGGTTTCGGCTGCTATTCCGTTCTTAGTCAAAATATTCCAAAAAATATCGAGTTATAATGATTCTTCTACACTCATATTTTCAGTATACTCACTAGTAGTGTTCAAAGTTGCTATATGGCAATCACTTGCTTAATGCTATATGCTTTATATTTTAAGCAAGCTATTTTATATGCTTTATTATAAGCATGCTTTTTTTATAAGCGTACTGCGACTGCGTAAGTGCGTACGTGCGACCGTGCGTAGGTACCTACTTTTACGGGCGCCAAACGGGTGGGAGCGACTATAGGTAGCAACCGCGGTGCATCGCGTTTATGAATTTATTTATTACGATAAAACGGAACAGTAAAAAACAATGAACTTTCCTTCATACTTTCCAGGCTTAGGACTGTCTATAATTGATTAAGTGTTATGATGAAATAAAGAAGTATATTAGTATTTAATTAATGCAATTACAGGCATACTTAAAAGTTCATTGATTGTATTTACAAAAATCAACTACTTACACAGTACATATTGTCAATTTTTTACTTTTTATTTACACTAAAAAGCACGAAGTAAAATAATATTTACGTATATTATATTACGTGAGCCGTCCGAGATCACGGATTAGCCAAATCGCAAGCGGTGTGTAAGACGATTAATCGCGACCGAAAGCAATCTCTAGCATGCGACGATTGGCCGCCCCGCCACACCGCGCGCGCCGCGCTGCTATTGCTTTCATGCTTTGCGATTTGCGATTTTGTGATGCGCGACTGACAGAGACAGAGAGTGCGATGTAAAAAAGCATTAAGCAAATAGCAAGAAGTGAGAGCCATGATAGCATTTGCTTTTTGATATGTATGAAAAGCACGGTGCTTTATTTTGCTATATGCTATATTAACCACCACTAATACTCACTGCCAACAACAATTTATATGTTGTTGACATGGCAAATATTTCTTCGAGCGAAGATTAGGCCTAGCGCAACGATGTTGTTATTATATAGAGTGACACATTCATACTCAGCTATTTGAAGATGACACCGAAATGGGGTCTGTGTTCTTACCCTATGTATCCTATCTTATACATTATTTTGGGATTATATGACACATTCATTGTTCCTTTACGCACTTTAGTAGACTTGCTAAATAATAATAATAGCCCAGATGTTATTATTATTATTTTAATTTATTGTCAGGCAAGTAAGATTCATAGATAAAATAGATATTATTACAATCTTACAAAATAATGAACTAATACACAATTAAAATATCACAAAACAATAAACCTGCATATGTCCTCCATCCTCAGAAACGTCGATATACACCGTTAAATTTTAGTCGTTTTAATCCCGTGGAGGGTCGATTCGGTACATGAAATACTATCGATTTGTAAAGAAAAAATTAAAAAATAAAGTACTTTTTTTCAAAAACTCGAATTAATATACGCATATACGAAATTAATTTCTTTAAGTAAACGACTCAATGACCTTGTAGTTGTCGGTTGTTGCTACTGTTTGACATATCTGTGGTTGATACGTACTAACTACCTATAGTTCAATGGCCTAGCTCAGCTGACGTTTAGTTAAAGAAATTAATTTCGTACATGCGTAAATTGATTAGATTTGAGATATAAATCGATAGTATTTCAAGTACCGAATCGATCCTCCGCGGGATTAAAACGACCAAAATTTAACGGTGTTATACAACACTTTTCGGCCAAAAGTCCTCTTTCTGAAAAGTCTATAGATGGTGTGTTGGAACTCGCACCATGAGCGACTAGAAGTTGATATCGTGGCGATACCAACCTTTCGATTCTCAGAGTCAAGAGCAAGAACTAGCTGTCCTCCGCGATTTCACTCGGGTCTTTGGTTAGCCCCTCTTCTTCCATGTGTCGGAGCGTGATGGTATATTATACGTATAGTGTACACTCTTCGTCATGAAGCTGGCTGTCCTGTGCAGAAATATTTTGGTATGTAGTAATATGGTAGTTCCAGACATTACCGTAAGTATAGTATAGATTAGCATTATTATCATCAAGTCGATTGGATCCAATACCACATTAAAAGCAGCATCTGGCGATTGTCTAATCCGTTGGAATACTCGTAACATCATGTCTAGAAATATTTCATAGTTGATGCTACAATAAAAATTTAAGGTCAATTTTTAAATCCCGACCTTATCTTTATTTTTCTCTTCCTCCCCAAGATTGCACAGATTTGGGCACGTTAATGCATTTTCCTGTTCTTAGGCTTATCACATCCATACTTACCATTTTATGGCGTGAAACGAGCTTCTAATTAGCCGTTACTTGTGTGTATCTTTGAGATTATGAGAGCTCAGAACTCTCTTGTATTGAAATACGTGACATTTCAGCACTTCCCAGGATTATGTCCGTAGTACTGTTAATAAATAGGACAGGAACATGGAAGCAAAAAAACTCATTAAATAGTTACTGGTATCTTAGTGCTTCCGTGTACTGTTTTATAAGGAAATGCATTTACTATTTTCCTGTAGCGAAGGTTTTGGCTTATGAAGGCGGAAAAGGAGCTTACTTAAGTCGACTGTTGAGACTCTAGTTTTAAAACTGGTAAAGTTTGGATAAGCAGTTCATATTTATTACTAGACAACTAGGACAAGCAATAAACACAATTAATAGTTGTGTCTCATAGTGATTCAATCAGCACCCCATTAAATTGACCTCCATTGACTCTAGAAACTAGTGTGGGAAGAAAACAGATTCGCTACTAGAATTTCTTGGACCTAAAACTGTTTGCCATTCCTCAAAATCTAATGTAATTTGCTGTTAAAAATGTTAAGGAAATATCGTGAAAATACGGTATAAAGGGCTAAGAAGGAACGGGGTAAGTTTTTAGTCAGTAAGAGTCTGACACTATCTTGCGCTCCGCCTAAGGGCGGGAGATGTCATTGGATTATTCCAAAAATTCGAAGATAAGTGACATCCATCGTCCATTGAATATACTCCTACACGTGGTTGATTACGGTCTGTTCCCTTTCTTAAAGAGGAGGCCTGAGTCTTAGCAATGGAAATATATATAGAAACTTAATTAGCTTTAGCTAATTAAGTATATATATATAGATACTTACTTAGATACATATATATATATATAGATACTTAATTAGCTTTATCTAATTAAGTATCTATTATATGTACTAATATTTTCGTGATGTCCTGGACAGTTTATTAAAGTAAATTTGACGATGCTTTTAATCACTTCTTGGCTCACTTACACAAAGACCCGGCGACTTGTGTGACCTAAATTATATTCAGGGATCACACAGAATATTAAGCAATCCCAAATTATATCTTATCAGCGTGTCAGCATCTTTACTAACACATTAATGATGATGCCTAACAGGCGTTAATATCCCTTTATGACACTTACTAAGGGAATGGCTGTGAACGAGAAAATTTGGAGGTTCCAGGGATTTTCGTCAGCTTACAAACGAACCGGCGATGGTCTGAAACTAAGACACGGTCAGTGGGCTTTTTTGAAGTTCACAAGTAAAATATATTAATCAGTGTCCAGCAAACTGATTGTTTTGTGTTTGTATAATTTACACAAATCGTTTTAGGGTCAGTTTGGTTACTACCCTTGTTGAAGTTAACAACACCTTTCACGTGAAGAGCCTGATATTTAGTGATAGCAACGAGCGACGATGCATCCTATTTTTGTTTAGTCTTATAAGTAGGCTAATTAGCTATAAGAAATGTCTTGTCATTCTTGTAAGCACCCTTGTCCTGTACACGCTAATATACAGTGCGCAGTAATCTCGTATTTTCTCCTGTTTTATTTTACACAAATCCCGGTCATTCCCGCACATGGTCCTTTATCGAGCCTGATTGTCGTTATCAGCAAGTAATTTGAAGAATATATAATTAGAAGACGGAAATAATTGATCTGGATTTGAGAGGTTATACGCCGACAGCGTGTCTTATGGATTGAGTACACATTATTTCTCACGGTGTTAAGTATATTGGATAATATTATCACCCAACACTCGTACAGGTTGTATCTAGCTTTATTTAAATTTACAAAAGGTTAGTGCATTTATTTTGTTAATTATGTTAATTGAGTACCGGTTTTCTTTTTGAATAGTTTCGGTATTTTGTATGTTACATGTACAATTAGCGACAGTCGTTATTATATAATACTTTTAAAAGTATAGTAGGAATTAGAACTACATTTATATAATTTGTATTGTTGCATTTGAGCGATAACTATTCAGTTAAGTATCATAGTTAATGTGTAGGTATTCGTTAATCATAGTTTATTCTGGAAAGTGTTAGATACCTATTATTTCAAACTATTGACTGTTAATCTCAGTTAACTTGCCCGTAGTGTACTTTAGTTTTGTGGTGTTTTATATAATAACTTATTACATAAGTTATTGAGGAATTCATTTATAATAAAAGTTGTATCGTTACATTTGCAATCAGATTTATTTTTATACAGAAAGATTACCTACCTATTTACATTGTTATACCTTATTAAATTCTACCTTACAACTCTGTACCTAAATTAATTTCGGATTAAGTATATTAAGATATTTATTTTGCGATTATATACATTCCAGGTCGACAACACTCGATTCCCAGCATGTCCGAGGAAAGGGAATTAGTAAAGAAGCGAGGAAGTTTTAAGGGTCGCTTAACTACATTTGTCAATTACTTGGACGCATTGGATGACGTAACATTAAGCGAATGCGATGTCATGGAATTACAGTTGCGCATGGGAAAACTGGAGTCGTTGTACGAACAATATGATGAGGTACAGTTGCGGTTAGAATGTATGGTTGACGATACGAAGGCCCAGTTGTCTGAACGTTCCGAGTTCGAGACATTATACTATAAGGCATTGTCGAGGGCTCAACAGTTAGTGAGTAAGAGTAACAAGCAAAATGGTTCAGTTAGTGGTAAGGGTAGTCGTGGTAGTGTTTATAAACCTATTAAGTTGCCTACTATACAATTGCCCAAGTTTAATGGTTCATATAGCAATTGGTTAGAGTTCCGTGACACCTTCACTAGCCTCATCCATCATAATGACGAGATCGACGAAATCAACAAGTTCCACTATTTACGTGCTTCTCTGGAGGGATCTGCTGCCGTGGTAATTCAATCTATTGAGTTTTCAGCGAACAATTATGATGTGGCTTGGAATTTAATTTGCGATCGATTTGACAATAAACGCTTATTAGTGCAGAATCATGTGTCAGCATTATTTAACATTGAACTCATCACGAAAGAGTCTTCTATCGCTTTGAAAGGGTTAATTGATCTGTTAAATAAAAACTTGCGAGCGTTAGAATCTTTAGGCGAACCAGTCAAGCAGTGGGACACGTTGTTGATATATTTAGTTACACGTAAGTTGGATCAGAAGTCCTACCGTGAATGGGAGGAGTTCAAAGGTCACACTGATAAGAATAGCAAGATTACGTTCGATACTTTCCTCCAATTCATTCGCGCACGCGCTGATCTAATTGAAACTTTAGAATTATCTAAACACAACATGTCAGGTAACCCTAAATCAAGTTCCGCGAGTAAAATCAAATCCATGGTGATGACACAAAATTCTAATATGGTGAGCACTGAACCTGCTTCGAAATCTTGTCCTAATTGCAAAGGTGACCATAGTTTAGTTAATTGTTCACAGTTCCTTGCATTGAGCAATGAAGCTCGACGCAAATTGATTCCTACTTTTAAATTATGTTATAACTGTTTTCGTACGGGTCACTTTTCTAACAATTGCAAAAAACCGGGTTGTAAGTTATGTAAGCGCAGGCATAACACTTTGATTCATACTTCGGAAACAAAAGGTAACGATAACACATCTGATAATGCAACTTTGTCTCCGTCAACGTCTGCAGCGCCCGCGCAGTCCGCTGACACTGACGCGACGAATAACGTGTCCTTGTCTGCGAACATTTCCCCTACTCATGGCGAGAGTAAGGAGCGCGGCGTGTTATTGTCAACCGCGTTAATTAAATTATATGATTACAAAAATCATGAGCATATTGTGCGAGCGACACTCGACAGCGGTAGTACATCGTGCTTCATGACGGAGCGATTATGTAAACGACTTAAGTTAAATACGAGTTCGATTGATAATTCAATCTATGGCATAAATAACGCGTCCAGTCGCGTAGGCAATATGTGTCAGGTAAAAATGACGTCACTTAACAATAGTTATAATGCTAAGTTGTTATGTTTTGTATTGCCATTGATTACTAATGAGATGCCATGTCGTGAATTAGATTTATCTAACCTGAACATTCCAACTGATATTTGTCTGGCAGACCCTACTTTTTACAAGCCCTCAGACGTAGATCTTTTAATTGGTGCTGATCTGTTCTGGGACCTGTTAGGTTCGCAAAGAATTAAGTTAGGAGTCGGAAAGCCGGTGTTATGTGAAACCAGGTTAGGATGGATCGTCTCTGGTCCCGTTATCTATAGTAATCACAGTAAATCAATAAATAACATTAGATGTAATTTTACTCAAACTAGTTCCTGTAATGATGCCGACTTGAATTTAATTCGTAATGATATTACGCGATTTTGGAATCTCGAAGAGATTAATTCGCAAAATTCTGATTATTTGCCTGAAGAAAGGTTGTGTGAGGAGCATTTTTGTAAAACTACGACTCGTTTGGAAGACGGTCGTTTTTGTGTGCGTCTACCTATGAAGCAGAATCCATCTGTTTTGGGTGAGTCATTTCATAGGGCTACAAAATGTTTATATTCCTTGGAACGCAGACTTAAGGCTAAACCTGATTTTAGTAAATTATATCACGAGTTCATGGCGGAATATGAGTCATTAGGTCATATGACAATAAACAAGGAACTAGATTTAAACTCGTATTTCATCCCTCATCACGGGGTCCTAAGGGAAGGTAGTACCACTACGAAGCTGCGTGTGGTGTTCAATGCTAGTTGTCCCACGTCATCAGGTGTTTCCTTAAATGATTTACAGATGGTGGGTCCAACTGTTCAAGATGACCTTCTGTCTATACTTCTTCGGTTTCGACAGCATAAATACATCGTGTCAGCCGACGTTGAAAAGATGTATAGACAGATAGTAGTCCACCCATCTGATAGGCACTTGCAACAGGTAGTTTGGCGCGAAGACACATGCAGTCCAGTTAAGGTATTTAAATTAAACACCGTCACATACGGTACGGCGAGTGCGCCATTTCTTGCGACGCGCTGCCTCAAGCAATTAGGTAATGAGTGCACGAATGATAAGATTGCCACCATAATAAAGCATGATTTTTACGTTGATGATTTGCTCACCGGTGGCAATGATTTAGATGAAGTGTTGTTCATTCGCAATGAAGTCACAAATGCACTGGCATCAGCTTGCATGCTACTTCGAAAGTGGAAGTCGAATGAACCTATTTTAGTGTCAGGGACTCAGTCATCTTTAGATTTAGGTGTAGGATCTAATAATCCCAATAAATTATTAGGACTTGACTGGTTCGCTGAATCTGATGAAATAGGTTTCTTAATTAGTTATAAGTCACCTTCTAGAAGTTGCACTAAACGTGATTTGCTTTCAGCAATCGCACGTATTTTTGACCCTTTAGGTCTTTTATCTCCTTTTGTAGTCACCATGAAAATGCTATTACAAAATGTGGTTAGACAAACTTTCATGGGACGAACCGTTGACTCTGGAACTTAGCACAACTTGGAACGCTATTGTTAAAGCTCTCCCTCTTTTAACTACGTTACGTATCCCACGGTATGTTATGACGGACGGTTACCAGACGTTAGAACTGCACGTATTCACAGATGCATCTGAGCGCGCGTACGGTGCGTGTGCCTACATCCGTAGTGTTAATGCAAATGGTGAATGCATGGTTCGTTTACTTATCGGTAAAAGTCGTGTGGCGCCGATTAAACCTACTACTATTCCGAGGTTGGAACTGTGTGGTGCCGTCGTGGGAGCTCGCGTTTATGAGATGGTGGTCAAATCACTTCGAGTAAAGTTTGATCGGGTTTACTGTTGGACAGACTCGACTATTGTATTGGGATGGTTGCAGATGTTGCCTTCTAAACTTCAGCCATTTGTGCGCAATCGCGTTGCTGAAGTTCTAGATAAGGCGGGTAACTGCACTTGGCGTCATGTCCCAACTGACAAGAACCCAGCAGACCTAATATCTCGTGGCGTGGATATTAGCGTTCTGCAAGGGCTGCAGTTGTGGTGGTGTGGCCCCGACTTCTTAACGGAAGATCAGTCGAACTGGCCATCTCAGGTTAAAGGTTTAGAACTCGAGACTTTACCCGAAACTCGACCTCAAGTTTCATTGAGCGCTATTGTAACAACTAATGCTTGCAATACTTTAATAGATTTTAACCGTTTCTCAAACTACTTAAGACTTGTTCGTTCAATAACGTATGTGTTAAGATTTGTTAGAACCTGTAGGAAACTTCCTGTCATTAATAAATTTATATCTGAAGATGAACTACAGGAAGCATTGAATGTTATTATTTTAAATTGTCAAATCGAGTCGTTTCCAGAGTACAAATTACTTTTAAATAAACAAAATATACCTTCGAAAAGTGTCCTCTTTAAATTTAATGTTTATTTTGATAAAAATAAAATCATGCGTGTCGGAGGGCGCTTAGAAAATTCTGATTTTCCATATAATAAAAAACATCCTATAATTTTACAGTCCGCTCACATTTTTACAAAATTATTATTTAATTTTGAGCATAAAAGATTGATGCATGCAGGCCCTCAGTTATTGTTAGCTTCAATTCGAGAATCGTACTGGCCTATAGGTGGCCGTAATCTAGCTAGGGCTTGCTATCGAAACTGTGTGCGCTGTTGTCGCATGAAGGGTAACGTAATTACTCCATTGATGGGAAATTTGCCGCAGCAGCGTGTCCAGCCAGGAGGTTATCCCTTCGACAATGTTGGTGTCGATTATGCTGGCCCTATCATGTGTGCCAGTCGGCAAGGTCGTGGCTGCAGGTTAGTGAAGGTGTACGTAGCCATATTTATTTGTTTTGCCACTAAAGCTGTACACCTGGAGCTAGTAGGCGATCTAACCAGTAATACCTACTTACTTGCCTTATATAGGTTTATCTCGCGACGGGGTAAGCCAACTAACATTTATTCCGATAACGGTACCTCATTCGTTGGCGCATACAACGATTTATCGAAATTTCTAAAAACTTATTGCGATTCCTTAGGTGCAAGTTTGGCAAATGATGGTATTAAAATGCATTTTATTCCCGCATATACTCCTCATTTCGGCGGACTCTGGGAAGCGGGTGTTAAATCGACAAAGTATCATTTGAAACGAGTGTTGGGAAACTGTAACTTAACGTTCGAAGAACTTAACACCACGCTTATTCAAATCGAGGCCATCTTGAACTCTCGTCCATTGACGCCGCTATCTTCGGATCCTGCTGACCTTGCACCTCTGACGCCGGGACACTTCCTTGTGGGTCGACCGCTCACATCATTACCCCAACGTGACTATTTGGAACACTCCGTTCATCACTTGGCTCGATTTCAACGGGTTGAGCAACTCCGCCAACATTTCTGGGCCCGGTGGAGTAAGGAGTTTGTTTCTGAATTGCAGCAGAGAACGAAATGGCGTTCCTGCAAGGATGCACTGAAGCTGGACTCACTCGTGGTAATAAAGGAGGATCACTTACCCCCTCTTAAATGGAAGTTGGGAAGAATTGTTGCCGTCCACCCAGGATCAGACGGTATCGTTCGGGTGGCTGATATCCGGACTCCTGCTGGAGTAATTCGGCGCGCCTTCAATAGGATTTGCCCACTACCCGTCACTTGCTGATTTTGTTGAAAGACAATCTTTCAATGTCCGGGGGTATGTTGAAGTTAACAACACCTTTCACGTGAAGAGCCTGATATTTAGTGATAGCAACGAGCGACGATGCATCCTATTTTTGTTTAGTCTTATAAGTAGGCTAATTAGCTATAAGAAATGTCTTGTCATTCTTGTTAGCACCCTTGTCCTGTACACGCTAATATACAGTGCGCAGTAATCTCGTATTTTCTCCTGTTTTATTTTACACAAATCCCGGTCAGTCCCGTACAACCCTCTTAGGGTTCGGATTCTAATACTGCGCCCGTGGGAGCCACAACGGATCGGCCGTATATGTTTCGACGAACCCAACTTTGTAACTCCTGAGTGTTGTTTTGTGCGTTAGTTTAATAACCCTTGTTTGTTTTATCGTTTCTTGAAGATATGAAGGTACTTCCTGTGTATAGAGTTATTGAGGGTTCTCGCGTAGTGATATAAGTGCGGTAAATATGCTTGCCTTATCGGATAGATATTTTGAATTTTATTGGATATCGATATTTATTTATTAAACTATTATATATACACTAGTAAAAGATACTGTACAAGCAAATTCAATACATTAGGCATTTTCTACCAGTTGACTTTAGTGTGATGTAGAATCAGAATGATGGTGATAATGGTTTTTTTTTTTTTTTTTTTTTTTTTTTTTGGGTAGGTAAAATCATCCAATGACGAATCCCGCCCTTGGGTGGGGCGGGAAACAGTGTCAGACTTTTACTGACTAAAAACCTACCTTTCCATTCCTTGCCTTTATCCTGGGGCCTTTGGTGACAGTCTCACATAACCTTTGGCCCCAGTAGGCTTCGGCCCTGCTGGACCCCTACAGTTTGCTGACAACTCCTTGAGGCGCGCGGGAACGGTGCGCGCCGTAGACGACCTGAGCTCGGACCGGTCTGTTACCGGACGGACGGACGGCGAGCTACCCATTGCCCACCGTCCTCGAGCCCGCGCCTACGGTGGCCGGATGGTGATAATGGTGAGAATCAGAATATGGTAGGTACTATATCTGTCTAAAACATTGTGAGGAAACTATTAGCTTATCCTAGGACAAAAAAATTGAAGGCATGTGACATCCATGCTCCATCATGCTGCTTCATCCATCTCTTATAGATAGAAGGGTGAGTCACTGTAGCTGCACATTATAAGGCTGCTTATGTGTGCATAAATCAGATTTTTTAACAAGTTGTAGTACCAAATCTTCTTGTAAAATAAATGTTAGCAATACCTAATCGTTTTATTACCTGGTTTAATTCAGACACGAATGTTTGTAAGACAAATCCTATAATCTTCTAACATTGCTCCGTAGATATCTCCTCTAAGATGTAACCCTATCTGTTTCAAAGAAGTAGTTCCCGGAACGTAACTGGGTTTCAGATCATTGTCCGTTGAAATGTGGGGCTATTTATCATCAGATGCAGTTATATGAGTCATTGTAGCTTCAAAAAATGTTTGTCTAACCTCCATGGAGTTCAACGCTATTAGAAAAACGTGTGAATTCGTTAATTTTCGTACAGTCAATCATCCGTTCATTTGACTTTGACAGGGCTTTTATTCCGTGGTTGTAAGCCCAGTTTTCTTTGTTCAAGTGTGTTGTTTACCATACTTCTAGCGTAGGTGCAAGCTTTTATTATACGTTTGATGAATCACTCGATGTGCCCTGAATTTCTATTTGTTCGCTTCGAATTGTTTTTTGCTAAAAACTAAGAATAAGAGATGACCCAGTTTATTTATAGTTGAATTAAATCGTAAACGCGTATAATGAATTTATAGTTGAGATTTGATGTCAAAATAGTTTTTTATTGTTTATGTTGTAAAAGTTAGTAGCAAGAATCTCTTGGCTCAGTGCGGTGCGGATGATTTCTTCCCACGAGCGTCGTAAAAGGGATTTTTGTGTCGTGATTACTCATGACTGAAGCTTCCTTTTATGTGGTAATCTCAAAGCTATCATGTTAACACTCGTTAGTCTAGTAACAGAGTATTATTAACGGCAACAGCTATCTCTACCTCCTTTTACTTTTTATCAATTTTCGATAGGAAATTAATAGAATAAATTAAAGCTAGAATACTCACTATTCTTTATGTGAGAGATGCCAGCGCGCTACTAACGCGGTACAACATCGCTACAAAATGTCGCCGTGGCGGCCCAGAGGGGCCTAACTCATTACCATGATTGGATCACACGATGTTTTCGGCGGATATGGCCATATCCACCTGAAACATCGTGAAGAAACTATTAGCTTTCAAGCTAGAATATCCACGTTCAGTGGTGCTATTCTCTAAGAAAACGCAGCGCTGCCTCAATGACGGACACCCAAATAGGATACATTGGGTTGTCAACCTAATGTACCTATACATTTTTAATTCAATGTTAATTCAATGTATCCTATTTGGATGTTCGTCGTTGCGGCAGCGCTGCGTTTTCTTAGAGAATAGCACCATAGAACTGCGGGTTTGTTCACCGTGGCCCTAGAACGCAAATTGCAACCGATGGAACATGTGTTCGGATTTAGTCAGTAAGCCACCCAGCCCTTCTCGCTTTGCCCTGAATGGGATAAATTATTTGATGATTTACCATTGCAAATAAATACCCATGTTTGGCAGTGGCTATTGCAATGTTCTTGTGTTTTTTAACTAGTTATTTTTTAAATGCACGTATGTTTTGAGGACAGGTAAATCATGCAAATGAATTTGATGATTAATGGCTATCTACAAAAATATAAATTGTCGATTACAAACGCGTTTTTTTATTATTTGTTGTTTTATTATAAGGTTAAAGATTAACCTAGAAGTAGAAACCTATTATACTCGTATAGAAGAAGACCAGAAATAAACTAGGAAGAAGGACAGGGAATGATAACGGTGACGATGTAGAAGCTTATATGTATAATATAATTGATACTTCATTGTGTATATCTGTGTGCCAAATAAAGGTGTTATTTTTCTTCTTTTCTTTCTTATAGCCCACAAGATTTTGAGGAAGAAACTATCTTAATCTAACAGATACCGACATCTCGTGCACCATGCACTGCATATATCCCTGATAATGTGAACATATCGGCCAGAGAACCGCTCGGGGCAGGCCGATATCGAATTACGGGCGATGTGCGGCATGGCCGGCTGTACCTGCGATGGCAGCGATTTATTTTTCACTTCCCATCCCAAATTGATTCGGCGTTATTTCCTTTCCGATGACTTTTGCATTAAACTCTGCACCGTCAATCGAATTGGTGGACAGATTGTTTTTTTAAATGATTTTTGTTGAAGTTTGGTTGAACTATTTTTTTCATTTAAATTTCATGGGCCTATAGACACGCAGTACATTATTTGTGAAGATAATAAGAAGGCTTCGATTTTTTTTAGGTGGGAAATCTTCCAATGACTTCTCCCGCTCTAGGGCATACAGTCCGACAAAAAGACTTCCTATAGGAGTAAAAGATTTTTGCTTTTCCTCGACCCATGACCTCAGCAGGCTTCGACCCTGCTGGGTTATGATGATATCTTCTTGAGGCGCAACGTGAACGTTACGCGCCGTCGACGACTCAAACTCAGTCCGGACGGTTTCCGGACGGCCCGACGGTGAATTTCCCATTACCCATCGTCCGCAAGTCAACGCCTGTAGTGATTGGAAAGGAGCTTTAGGTTAGACGGTAAGGGATGTTTGATACCTTGAATATAGAGACTTACATACAAAAAAAATCTCAGCATTTCAAGATGTGACACACGACATGAAAGAAAAAAAGGTTGGTTTTTTCACACTCGTGAGTGTCCTAATAAAAAAGCTAAAAAGAAACAAAATCTTATTCTAAAACATTGAACAAATTCTTAGGACGGATGTGAAAGTTCCTTTTCCTTTTTGACCCGCTTGGCCGTCCATTTTCTTTCAGCACTACATAAAGCGCATTTTCAGCCTTAAATCTCCTGCAAAAATATTTTTGTGAGGTTAACGACCCGTGAAAACGTTTTAATGGGTGCACGGTTATTCAGTTATGATGAACGATCCGTCTGTTTGCAATATTGTATCGTTAAAAATGCATCAGAAATGCTTTATGTCGTAATCGTTTGGTAATATGGCTGTGTTTTTCTTTCCTACTTTAATGGCTTAAGCTTTAGGATCTTCAGTATTGTGGCGACCAAACAGGCCGGGGTAAAGTGCAAACTAGCACCTTGTAATAACTTTAAAGGTTGTTAAAAAGAAGTTAGGATAAAAAGAGTTTTTCGTATTAGATTGTCATATATTATCGATGATGAAAAATTAGGAAATATATAAAAATATTTGTATAGGAAATAATTTAAATAATAGCTTTGATTCACAATATAAAAGTTTAATAAGGATAGAAGCTATTTGATTTACGCCTCCACCCACCACAGTATCTAGTAGGTACTTTTTTAAGAATATTATCTTGACTATTTTGATTAATTCTAATGTCTAAGGCAAATTATTTTCATGATTAAAAATATTAACAGACAGCATCTGTTACATTAGGACATTGTTATATTCAACTACTTAAGTCCGATAAAAAGTAGGTTCGGAAAAATAGGATACATTGGATTGTCAACCTAATTTACCTATAAATTGGATTGTTAATTCAATGTATCCTATTTGGATGTTCGTCGTTGCGGCAGCGCTGAGTTTTCTTAGAGAATATCACCAAAGATATGCCATCTAGGTTAAGGAGTGAAATTCTCTGCGGGATTATTTCTGATAGCAACAATCTAGGCGTATTTTAAGTAAAGAGTGAATGAAGTGAGTGAAAAGTGAAAAAGCAAGCATGCTCTATCCTCTACCACTTGTCATCTGGTCACTTGCCATCAGGTGAGATAATAGCAAAACAATCAATAATAAAAAATAAACGCAATTACATTACCACTTAAGCAAACTACACCAAAAATATATATAGTATATTATGTAGGTACCTATATAATATGTAAAACACTTTAAAATAGAGATAAAATTCACAGATGAAAGGTGTTACTTTTTGGCATTTTCTAAAATCGGTTGAGATAAGATTAATTAGATTAATCTCACGTCAAATTTATTTAGCTCTTATTTTTTCATAAGTAACTCCCTCTCACGCCTATTACGGACACAATTCCTCAGCAAATGTTGCACTTCCTCAATGAAATAATAAATAAACAAATATACGTAGGTATGTAGATTAAAAACCTTGCCCACAACATTGCTAACCAGTTTTGCTGACTGGAAAACTCGTTTAGTAAAGAATCTCACGTCCCGACATCAGAAAAGAACAGTCTAAAACTTCTATTTTCCCGCTGGCAATTCCTACCAACGAAACTCCTTTTGCCCGATTTGGGTCCGTTCATGACCTCAGGAACCGAATTTACTGACCAATATGTAGTTGAATTGGGAGCAAATACGTTTGGTTCAAGTCTTAATTTATAGTTAAATGAACATCGAATTTCCGATGGATTTCGAGATTCGTCTCAGTGACTAATGCAGCAGTTAAAACAATATATGCAAGAACGACTGCTGCTTGACGAGGAGCTCTCTCTATAGCTCCTCGTCAAGCAGCATAATGGGAGTGAATGATTCTTATTGACTAAAATCCAGCCGAGTCCGTTCAGTAGATTTTTTTTTTTGTATTTTCAGGACGTTTCGCGTATTAAAATTCATATTCATATATTCACATGTAAATCGACGGCTTCTCCTATTATATTATTGAATCTTATTTTCTATTTAGCTTGTGTATACCATGTGGAGTTGTTTTTTGATACAAAGAAATAGAAAAGTAATGATAATGTCTCTGGAATTTGGCGTGTCTAATGTCAACTATATATTATTAGTACCTGATTAAAATAACAAATAAAAGTCATATATTTGATCACGTAACACTTAATAGTACTGGCCTGTTACTAAGTCACTATAAGATAGAGGTCTCTTCTTATTATAGGCACTCGTTTTAATCACTAATGCTGTCCTCCAATTTCTCGATAAGTATCATTGAAATCTGAACATAGACTTAGATATTATTAAATTCTTTCAAAATACTTTCGTTCAGTATTATTAGTTTTAAGTATTTTGTGCCCTCACTTGGATTTCATTTTGCTGTTAGCTGCTGGGTGTAAAGTTTTGCAGTATTATTATCAACAGCGTTTTATTTTATTTTTTATACCGTCTTTTATCTTCTTCAATCTGAATGTCAATCAAATCTTGGCCAGTTAATTTAGTAAAAAGTCGATATAAATATTTATACGACCCAAGTCACAAGTATTATATTTCGGTATATCACTATTAAGGAAACTTGTCACTGTAATATTTTGTTCCAATGATTTCTTGCGTAATACTCAGCCTTATAAAGAAATCCATTGTTTCACAATGAAATCTTTTAGCACTTCGTTTGGCAGTTTCGTAATACCAATGGAGGCCATTTTCAGAGGTCCAGTCAAAGTCATTTCACTTGATAAGTTGGTATGGGTTATATTTTTCAAAATGGCTGACGAGACGTCTAGCCGTTTATAATGTGGCGAAAAGAGTATTGAAAGTTTTTGTAAGAGGCTTGTCCAAAAACTGAGCAATGTGTCTACTAACTTTCTCAAAGGTGCCGTAGAGTTTTTCCTTAATTTTCGCAGTATGTTTCCAGTATAACTGTCCAGCTGGCTATGCCTTACGTCAGCTAAACGCGACGTTCGCGCCAAATTGCTTCCAAATCGATTCCTTTGCTTTAGTGTGCTTGAAGCGCTTCGTGTCTTTGTAACACAAACACTTGCGCTAAATGTATACCGAGCATCTGACAACGATTGCTTTTAATAAGAGCTAAAGATTTTCCGGGTTTGCAGGAAAACTAAAGAGAGAAGAGCTGACGGAAATCTCACAAACAGTTTATTCTTGCTTTACTGCTTACCTAGATCAAATACATTAATAATCTTCTCTTGACGAGGGAAATAATCCAATGAGAAGTCATTGGAGAGCAAGTCTCTCTGGGTGAATTAAGAGGTTGTGACTGACTTTTACTGACTAAACCTGCAGTGCTCTTTTAGTTGCCCTTTTTGAGGGCTATGGTACTTCTTTCGAAAATAATTTACTGGTATGAAATTGTTTGTTTTATACTACTAGTTTTATATTTTAGGTATCACTACATACTCGTAGTTTAAAACAAAGTCGCTTCCCGCTGTCTGTCTCTATATAATTATGCTTTGATCTTTAAAACTACGCAACGGATTTTGATGCGGTTTTTTTTTTATAGAGAGTGATTCAAGAGAAAGGTTTATATGTATAATACATGCATAATATATTTAATATCACCATAGCACCCGAGCAAAGCTGGGGCGGGTCGCCAATGCCTAAATAAATTATAGAAAATGCCCTACGCGTCAATACCACTCTTTCAATATATTTTTTATGATTTTTTCTCTTGCGTACATTACGAGGTGTACAATAAAGTATACACGGATTCAACAGAAGAATTTTGCAGGATAAATAATAAATGTTCCTTCAGTTTTTATCTAAATTCCTTCTGATCCTTCTTTTCAATTAATTTAATGATTCACTTACACATGAGTACACAGCAAACACTCCTTCTCACTTTGAGAGAGACGCACAGATTAACTTAAAATGAAATGGTATTAGGAGCAGATTATAAATAATTCATAAATTCTAAAGAATACACAACATAATTAAAAATTCTTCCTACGTTCATTTTTGGCGTTTCTCTGACGCACCGAATCCAAACCACCGCGATTTTAATTAAAATCATTCGGTGAGATACGGAAACGTGAGACGAAGACAGAATATTGAATTACTTTAAAGTTGAAGGGAGAAACTGAAATGTTGAAAGCTTGCTTTGTAATCAATGTTACTTATAGACTAAAAGTAAGTTATTGTCTTGCTTCTTAGGGCTGATTTTCAACTGTAATAATTTTTATTTTAAGAACTAATGTTCCTGACCGAACGAATGACCTAACGTGGTCACTTACAATGAGCCTCATCAGAAGGTTTAAAGGCATCCTAAGGGCTATGTTAAGAGTTCAAACAAAAAGCCATCAAATATATTATCCAGCTCTGGATGGAAAGCGATCGTGTTAGACTTTGATGAACCCACCATGTTTCTTTTTTGAACAATTCTGCAACCGTGGCAGGACGAGTCCAGCATGCTGTTCAGAATGTAGTGCTGTTCCACAAACGACAGAATAACTCATTCGTGTCCTGGATACCTGAAAGCTGCAGAAACTAATAGCGCTGAACTCATCACTCGTTAAGTTCTAGGCCGACTAATCACACTAGACTAATGTTTTAAAGGCGAAAGCTTGTACCTATCTATGCGTGTGTGTATGCTTATAAGTCCTTCACGCACAAACGACTAGACCAAATTCGGCACGCAGGCGTACTGTGTTCTAGAATAACACATAATTTCGTATCTTAATTATTAAGATACAATAACATAGGTATTATAGCATAAATGTATTGCAAATGACATAATAATAAAAAAAATCTCATAATACAGTACGGTCGACGGATCTTGGCGCGTCTAAAGTTAGGTAGGCTCTGCGAACTTTAACGCTTGTGCACTCGTAAAAAAATAAATGGTTTGAAAAAATAAATGCCAATAGCAGTTATTATTGCTGATAACAACTTTTATTGGCATTTATTTTTATAAATCATTTATTTGGCGTGCTTATTTTGAGCGCTAAAGATCGCAAAGCCTAACTTCACATGCGTCAAGATCCGTCGGCTGTACTGTAAGTCTGCTTATAAATTCCAATAGGCTTGTAAAGTCTGGTAAGCACTTGGTACTGTCAGTAGCAAACAAAATGTAAATAGAAAACCCTTCCCCTGTGGGATGTAGGCGCAATGATGTACAAGATAGTCTTAAATTCACTATTACTATGCTGTAGTGAAGAATTTTCCAAGTCAAAATTTCCCCAGCGTACTTTACTTGACGTTGGCCTACGAATTTTTATCTCAGACTTAAGATATTACACGCCAACACCTTCTAGGCATGATTACCCAAGTTTGCTAGAAGTGGATAGGTAGTGACGTCAGACTACCCTCTAAAAATCCTCGGGAGAATTTTTTCTTTCCCTCGAGCAAGAAAATAGATTGTTTCAAGATGTATGAGAGGCTAAAGCTATGTTTCTAAATGACGTGAATGCTTTATGTGCTTCTATTTCGAACATGTGGTGCTATGGACGTCGTTTTCGCAAACAATACTACTAAAAGTTATAATTCTGGAGCTATTGAACCTAGTTTCTTGTGCTTCATGGGAGGGCCGAGGAAATAATGTAGCATAGTTTGCAGCTAGTAGCTGAAAGTCGACTATTGATATTAAATTCAATATGATTCTAAATTACTTTAATTCACAATTGTTGTTGCCAGCAACTTCGCCCACGTTATAGCAGAAAATCATCCTAAAGGAACATACTGTACTCCCAATATAAAAAGCATTCCTTCTACTATTTAAGGACCTGATCTGGTCCGTTCAAGTTGAAAGAAGAAACTTCTAAACACTCGCAAACTTTTGCCTTTATAATATTAGTGAGATAGGCATTTATGAACTTTAGGAGCTAGCGCACAATTCCAGTTAATCGTTTCATAAGGAGGAGACACTTCACGATGACACTGAAAAATAAATTAATTTTATTAAGTTTTAATATAGCAATATTAATAAATATTCACAGTTAGATAGGTAGGAAGGTGTTGGTGCTGCAAGATTGTTCGAAAGATTTACCTTGGCCTTGGAACGCAAAGGGCAAATATAGAAGTAGAATCGTTAAAAGTCTGACTGTCGCTCTCGCTCTACCTAGAGTGGGAGGAGTTATTTGATAATATTTCACCTAAAATAAAGATAGGTATTGTAGGTAGGTAACTAGATAACATGTTCTTGTGTAATGGTTCTCGAAAGGGTAGACAGATACTCGTATGTACAAGATTTTTAGAAAGAATTACCGTGCTACTGGGAAGCGAAGGGCAACTGAAGGAACACAGATGAGATTTAATCTTTCAAAACTCATTAGATGTGTATTTAATTTTATTGTTTTTTTTTTCGGCTTTTTTTTGTTGAATATAAATATTTTATTGAAAAAGCGATACCACTGCACCTTTATTTTTCATGCAATAAGAGCTACAAAACTGCAACATTTCATGTGTAACTTCTTCAAAATTGAGTTATTTGTTCCATGTTCCCCTTTCGACGAGTGTCCGCTCGTCTAACTTTAACATTCAAGTGGAAAACTGTAGACGCAAGCATTCAGTGAGGGTTGAAACTTAATTAAGCAAATATGCGACCTTCGCGAGACAAATTAAAGCGTGTTACGTTTTTGTTTTTAAATAACAAAAAAGGTGTAATTACATTTATGAGCCTTTGAGTGTGAAAACACTAGGGCTAAAGTTGGTAAACCTATTTTTTTTTGTATTTTACTGTCATAAAGGCAAGGTATAGTGATTGTGTCATTAAAAGTACTCTCAAGGTCTCGGTAGAGGGCACTTTAAAGCCCTTGCTTCAACAACTGAGCTGGACAGCTATGGGACATTAGATTTGCTTAACCTTTTACGTAGTATATAAAGTTCGTATCAAGTTTTACAAGTAGATACGATTTAATAATTCGCTATGTAAATTGGTAGATTACTTTTTTCATTTTATTAATAAAAAAATCGTCAAAAAAAAGATAACTAATAATAATATGTAGAAAAACGACTCATAATGTCAAAAATATTGTTATAGAAAAAAAATCAGCGGCCATTTATATAACGACGGGCGCAAAGTAAAAAAGTTATAAACAATTTTGCAATTATCTTTTAAAAATTACAACAACTTACCTGGACAACTTTTCACCACGTGGTAAAATTGCAAAAAATAAGGTGATATCTGTAAAAAAGAATTATGCAATATTTTATTAAATTTACTGTCAGTATCAGAAAATCGTAAAATTGCAGACTGCTTTTTATTTTTGCACCCGTTTTTATTAAATTTATCTGTCTGAAAATTTGACAGCCATTCGATTAAAAAAATTATCAATTATCTATTTATTAACTACTTTTTGTACATAAAATTACAGAATCGGAATTAATGTTAAAACACAAATTAATAAAAAAAAGAATATGTAAAAATTATGAAGACCAAATTTACAAGACAAATAGATTACCTACACTTTAGGTACTCATATTTGTAACCGTCACAACCCTAGTACCACAACCCTAGAATATCAAGGATGTGCTTGGCAATAAATATCGATCATATACCTGAGTTAATCTCGCGTGACGTGCTCTGACGTGCTATAAATCATAGGAGGTCCAGTTGCCTTCTTGTGACGACAAATGGTTCCTGATATAGATACTGCCATTTATCTTAGACGAGATGTTGAAGAGTTATGTAGGTACGGAGCCACTCTATAACTTGGAAAGCATGTTGAGCCGTTGTTCGCGGCAGTCATTTGTTATTCTTTTACCGTCGCTAAGGAGTCAAGGGCCTGAAAGTCTGGCCATCATTCTTTCCAAAATACACACGTCTAGTCTATACTGTCCCACTGAGCTCTGGGCAACTTCTTCCCAAGTCTTCAGGAAGACATCCAAGTTATCCTACCGTCTGCGTCATGATTTGCTGCGACCCGGTCTCGCGATTCTAAGACATGTTTTTTTTTTTTTTTGTTAAAATGAGTCTACTGCTCAATGCGTCAGACATATATAGCACAGGCCCATTAAAGTCTTCTGAGCCTTATAAATACTGTATTAGTGGTGGGAATCCCAGCCATGCTTATAAAGCATTTTGGGAATACATTCGTTGTACGTACAGCTAAGGAGTGGAATTCCCTGCCGGAGTCTGTGTTTCCTGATAGCTACAACCCCTGGGGTTATTAAGTCAAGAGTGAATAGGTTACTTCTAGGCAAGCGTGCTCCATCGTCGACCACATCATTGCTTATCATCAGGTGAGAACAGTAAGTGAAATAAAAGGATTCTATAATTTAATAACCTTTACTTAGAAAAGTATTTTGGGCCATGGGTCGACTTCTGATAAGGTTACCCGTGGTTCTAGAACGCAAAGGCAACTGAAGGAACATAGGTATGGTCATTAGATGATTTCCCACCTTAAAAAAGGGAGGTATTTTAAAAAGTGCAATTAAATACCATTCATTTTGAGTGAGGAACTTTACAAAAATAAACGTCACAAGAGTTATTCTTCTGTTCATTTTCTTTTTTTTTCAGAGCTATTCATTTGTTTCAAGGTGACGGATCGGATACAAAGAACGAAGCAACTTATTAAAAAAATGTACGTAACCTTAAGAAAATCTTTTCTTCAGAATGAAAACCTATTTCGATATATCGGTACCAGACTTGTTTCATAATAACTTCCCTATTATAGTTCCTATCAATATCCAATAACTTAACTGAAAAAGATAATTCAGAAAAAAAGTACAAGCTAGACCCGGGCAGATGTTACGAAAACACGTAATAACCAATTTTGTTTTGAATTATTGCTTCTGCCATAAAACATTACGAATTGTTATTTTATTCAAGCCCCAGAAAAGTTTATTGAACATCCCAATTTATTTTAATGCCTCCAATATTTTTACATCACTAAACAAACCCGAAACAGTTATCGGTTGAATAAAATGGAGCTGTGAGGAAAACTTGACAGTACAGTTGGTGCATTCCATGGGTTGTGCGAAAGTGAACCCCGGGGCCCTGGAACGAAGGCAAAGAAGGAACAGGGGTAGGTTCTATTGAGTAAAAGTCTGACATGTCCTCTCCTTCCTCCCACCCAGAGCGGAAGAAGTCATTTGATGATTTCCCAGATAAAAAAAAAACAGTTGGTGCATTGGTTAAGTAATAGGCGGGTTCGATTGCCGCATGCAACCAATAGATTTATGGTCTACTGATAATATTGTTCCGGGGCTGGGTGCACCCATGATAGAACAGTTGGTTGCTCGTAATATGGGGCCATGCAAAATTATAAAAAACTGAAATAATCATTTGATAGGAAAAGAAGTGCTTATTAAAAGTAGAAGTACATTGCGCACACGTGGGCGACGTAGGTACGCCAATCTGGGCGCGTCGGTCTCCATACATTTTATATGGCAACTAGACTTGTAGAGCTACTTTAGATCCACGCCACGCGAGGCGAATCTACGTACAAATCAAACGTGGCTCACGTGTGCGTCGTTCCCGCTTTATTTATTTATTCAAACTTTATTTCATCACAAATTTACAAAGGCGGACTTAGTCACTCTCTACCGGTCAACCAAGGATGGTGGGGAGACCACATAGCATGTGCCTAAAAAAGAAAACTTACTTTTTATAAAGAAAAGATGGTGACAAGATGGCTGCCCAACCAGTTAATTTTTGTGTTAGGTACGTGTGAACGGGCTGCGAGATTGTTCGATAGAGTTACTGCTACTGGGTTGGTTATAGTCAGTAAAAGTATGTGATCTCCTGCAGCTCCGGGTTTTTTTTTTAACAGTATCTATCCTCCAATCAACATACAATAACATTATTCTACTCTTGAAAGCTGTTTTTCCTATAGCCTTCTCGTCTTCCCGATGTGTTGCCTTCGTCCATCTGTGTCTTCTCTACAATGGAGTATATTCTTCTTCTTAGTCGTGCAGTCTTGACAGAGTGGTTGTGGTCATGGGTCGGTCGAGTCCGCCTCTCTAGCGATACGACGCCAACAGCTCTGTGTTTGGCGGCTTGGGCATTTTCATTAACGCGGCAGTGAGTCACCGATTTGATTAGGTCGATTTTCCCTTGCACCACCAATCGCTCCTTCGAGCCCTCTTTACGGGTGATATGCCCGAAGAACAAGTATATTAGTTGTTAGTAAATCGGGTGAAAGACATTTTTCTCTTGGACCAAAAAAGAAAAGTTCACCTCTCGTCATGTGGAATTAAACCGTAACAAACTTTATAAATTATTGCAGTAAAACAGCTCAATATTGGTCAGATTTATGCCTCTCAGTCACGTTCGTACTATTACTAACAGAGCCCTCACCCGGCGAAACCCAGTCTCACTTGACCGGTTTTTATTTGTTGTCGTTGTCAAGAATCCTTATAAAATATGTGAGTAAATAGGGACGTCGTCGCCATTTCAGTTTTTTCAAGACCAAAGTCACAAATAACAACGTAACTTTTGTACCAAGATTTGTTTAGTCATATTTTCTTCTTAGCACTATAAGTTTTAATGTAACTTTTGTTGCTGTCTCATGTTTTTTGCTGAGACTAGACTAAAAAACTGACCAGACCAAGTCGGACTCGCGCACGAAAGGTTCCGTATATCTATACAAAATTAGACACTGTTTTACTATCTTCTTTTTTAGTTTTTGTACTTGTTTATTATAGCGGCAACAGAAATACATCATCTGTGAAAATTTCATCTGTCTAACTGTCACGGTTCATGACATACAGCCTGGTGACAGACAGACGCAAGCGGATAGTAGTCTTAGTTATAGGATCCCGACTGTCTGTCTCCTTTTCACCCTTTGGGGTTTTAAAAATGTCAGTCCAGCCATCCTTCAACAAGTTATCAAATATACCTTTAAGTTGAATAAAAATACGAAAGTTTTAAATTAAATTCGTGGACATAGTCTCGAGGGAGCGCAAAAAGCAAGCTTATTGTATTGAGGAACCACCTGCGGCATGTCAACGTAGCTGCCATAGTTTCAAAGGCAGGAAAATATCATCTTTATACAGTTGGAAATGTTGAGAAAACTTTCAGCTTTTATGAAGCAAAAGATTTACAAGTTTTTCTTAGATTTTATAATATGAACTACCTTCCTAATGAAAGGTTATTATGCAAAAATGGCATTGTTTTGAAGATTTAGAACTGGGCCTCAAGTCTGCTATTACAATAGTGTCAGAATCGTCTATCATTGGTTTCGTAATTATTGATTTTGACAAGTTTGGTAATCTACTAATACAATGGCGTCATTATGAATTTCCAATAGTCAATCACTGACACACCATTGAAAGAAATGGTAATCTCGTACATAATCACAAATGAATTTCTGACGTATTGGGTAATCTGCTAAAATTTTGCCAGTTCTTTTGATTAGTGACTTACCATTAGTTTTGTCTGAATACGACAAAGTCATTCTACCACCATTCTTTTACGAAACCAATAGCCGACCAATGATCGACATTATGATTTAGCAGATTTAGAACTTTTAGAAAAATAACAATGGGATTGTGTTGGAATGTCGAATTTACAAACTTGGGCCCCAGGTTTGATAGCAGAACATGAATTTCAAATATTAGTTATTTACATTTTGTTATTTGAATAGTAGCTTTTAAGAGCTTAGGATTCAAATTCTATCTTACAAAATACCTACTTCAAATTTTTCTCACTAATTTATAAAAGTAAAAGTTTGTTTGCCCAGACGGTTGAACATTCTCGAATAAAATTGGAAACATACGTAGACTGGACCTGGAACATCAAATAGGATACTTTTGATCCCGGAAATACGTACCTGGACTATGGGATAGTTTTCTACTATCTCGCAGGCAGAGCCTTTGGCAGAAGCTAGTTTATCTTAGTAATCAAGTAAAATTGTAACACCAAAGCTAAAAAGAAGGCCGTAAATAACTTTAACAAAAAAAGGACCTTTCGTCAAAGCCGTCATAGTTTTTTTGGGTCAACTTATTTTACATAATTTACAAAATATGAAACAGTTATTCTTGGAACTTATGTAGGCCACAATAGACCAAGTAGCGCCTTCTCAGTAAATTCAGGAGCAAGATGCAGATTACTTATTCAGATATTCATTTTTTTTCTCGCTGGGGACAGAGACAAACAGAGAGAGTACCCTTGATTTATTTACATTCAGTGCAGAATCAAAAGAACAAAGCTCCACGACTGAGGCAGCCTTTTGGGTTATATTTTAAAATTATTTATAGCAATCTCTCTAAGGAATTATATTTTCAACCCGGGTTATTTATGTGTACCTATTTAATACTCTTTAGTTATTGGCCGTTATATAGGGTTACGTTTGGTCCCATAGTAAAAGTTGTTTGTTAATCATGACTACAATCACGTGTTCAAGTATCGTTCACTAATTACCAGTCACCCTTTATAGAACCATACCAACTTATTCTTGATACGTGTTTTGGGGACAGTCGTTTAATTACGAGTACTAAGAAAACATTTATACGCACTTTAAAATGTCATAAGTAGCACTACTTTAAGGCTAGATGCTTTAAAGTAGGTTCTGTATGGACGCGAGATACTGAAAAAAACTGATTTATTCCTATAAAATTGCTATTACACCACTAGCTCTTACTTGTATTTAATAATTAAGAGTCAAGAGAGAGGGCATCCATGAGGATAATGACATGCGAAAAAAGAAGATTTTCCGTTCGTCATTTTGTGATAAGTCTTAAAGGACAAAACTTTCCTTTCAAAGTAAACTAAAACAAAGAGTAGGCAATTAGGTAACTGGCTGTCTTGATGCCAAAGTTGTTTATAGGTCGTTTTAAATTAAAAAAAACATATAAAACCTCTTTTCAACTCTTTTTCAAATGTTTAAAAAAATATTTGAGCGAAAAACACCTTATCGACAAAACATTCACCATACAGAATTGAAAATAATACATTTGCTCTTCATTTAAAACAAAAGTTTATCAACACGTTCGATAGATTCTTGATTTTTGATTTATCTGTTTCAGTAGTAGAATATAGCATTTTTTTTTTTAACGATTTAACTCTTTTGAGTCACGAATCTTATAACTCATAGCTCTTGTTCGCGTAGAAGTTAGAAATATTTGTATTTTTCCTAATTCTGCGACAAGTCATTCACGGTCCAGGCGGTGCGATTATGGAACGCGTTGCCGATGCCAGTTAGGCAAGGCCAATCGCTAGGTTCTATTAAAAACCTTGTCAAAGAACATTACCTTTCTCTCTAATATGATTTTGCTTCTACCTAATTTCGTCTCTTCCATCACTACCCTTTATTCTTTTCTTGATTTTTCTTTGTTCGCTTCCATTTAATTATGTAACACATAATTATATATATATTATATATTTATTTTATATACATGTACCGATATATATATATATATATATATTTTAAGCTTATGTATTATCTTTTGTATAGGTATATTTTATCAAATTGTCGTATTTTTATTTTGGTTTAGTTACATGCACATAAAGCTATTATAAGACTAAAACTGTAGAAAGTTGGGCGAAAGTAAGTATTGTGATATTATTAATATAAAATTGTATAATTGTGTATATTATTATTTGTAAGTATTGTGGTGTTATTATTTTGTCGATAGACAAGAAGTAATAACATAGATGGTATAACTTTAAATCTTTACTCTAAGAATGGGTTTCATCAAGAGCTATGGTAGAGTTTCCGCCAAAGTTAATTTTAATCTATTGATAGTTAGGTACCAATATTATAAGGTAAAAAGAAAGTGGATAGATTTGTATTTCTGCATGTTTGTCCAGATCGAAAATCAGAAATCGGTCCAGTAGTTTTGGAGTGTGTTACTCAAAACAAAATTGATATGAGTTTAAAATTTCTTTCATCGATAGATTACTAGATGACTTTTTTACCGAGTGACAATAAATGACCACTGAATTTAATCATCTACTGTCATGAAATGACACTATCATGAAAACTTGATAAGGCTATGGGAACGTTTGAGACTTACTGAGGCTAGAGCGTAAAGGCTAAGTGTAGGAACACAGGTGGTTTTAGCCAATAAAAGTCTGACACTTTTTCACGCATTACTCCAGAGCAGGAGAAATAATTGGATGATTTCCTGCCTAAAAAAAAGGGAAACCATTACCAGAAACAGAAGCCCTGAGTCCCAGCAAAGGGAACATTATAAGGCTGATGGTGCATGTTGTAAGCTGCCAAATATAATCGAACATGGTACAGGTACTAGAATATATTCAACTTTACCTAACAATAGTACTCGTATAACTAGGCAAGACTTCACCGGGTGAAAGCCTCACAAAAGATAGGAAAACTTAAAATAGGGTGATCCGTAGTCTGTACACATACTCCGAAAAAAGTTGGCCAACCGGATTTGAATAAATCTCTTCAAAAAGGGATTTCAAACTCGAACGTGTGGGGTTTTTTATTTACACTTTGTAATTGCTCTGTCCACTTTGTTCAAGGACCAACAGAAAAGCCCTCAACTCTATGAAAGGTGTGGTATATTATTTAAGTTGGTTGTGTTTGTCAAATGTGTGTAAAATAAAGTTTTATTTGCTGACCCTGTTTTAATTAGATGAGGTGTACTGAGGGATTAAAGGTCCTCTGAAAGGAATAAACGATTTAAAGCTCTCATAGACAGGTTATCTAATATTCTTAGTTTTTTTTTATTCCAATTTGTAGAACAATGTCTATGAAAACGCGCTGTCACATCGTTGTCTCGTTGTCACTTTGCATCTGTTTGCGGGAGCCATAGTTCGGGCTCTCCAAGCAAATTACATAAAAACATTGCTTCCTATGCTTCTCCAACTTATCGATCTTATATTTCCTTTTCATTGTTTATTATTACTAGAGATCGGATTATATGCAATATAAAAAGCTTGTTATATGCATTCAAATATGAAAAATGCTTGAAAAATACACGGATTTTCAGGAACCCAAACAAGGAAAAAACAAGTTTTCATTTTTTTTTAATTCAAAATCAGCACATGATTAGTAAATTATCCTTTGGTAGGTACAGTAACATTATATGACATTTATATGACACATTATATGACATTTTAATAGGTACAGTAACATTATATGACATTAAAATTATATAATATTATTGTAAACTTAAACAAATTAAGTATTGTTCCAAATGTTCAGTGGTAAGGATTGTCTTCGAATTCGCGATATGATCAATTTTAACGCATTTCAGAACGCAGGGTGACTGCACTACACTCGGATAAATATTGTAAATGTACCGATAATATGCACACAACTAGATCTTATGTAAAATATACTATTACCGCTAAGTATGGCTTAAATATGCAAATAACAACTACTTAATAGATGTACCTTTATATCGACTGAAAAGAATAGTAGGTATGTACGTGTGTATACGTATAAAAAGAATTCACTAGCCCTCCAAAAATTCCACAAGAAATCTACGTCACTGTCAACGGTAAAAGTAACCAGTACGCTGGCTGCTGGCCGCATTGATTGGCAATGCCGATTCGTTGGCCAAAAAATCTAACCCTCTGGTCACGTGGAGAGTCGACTAGCTGTTTGCTAATGTCTCGAACAACTCTATAAGCACTCGGACCCCACGGCTCTAGTTTTTCATCCGCAAACATATAACCCCGATATGGTTGTTATATTTACGCTGCTTGAGGTTATTATTATTTATCACAACAATTACCACAGCTTTTTTTAAACTTCTGATTGTAATATACATCATTATCTTCGTTCCTTTCTGATGTAGTTTAAAATATATTGTTTATTATAAGGTAAACTTTATTATGATGTATTAAGATTAAAATGACCAAGCTTTGGAGTCTTCTTGTAGATGACTTTATCAAATTCTTCACAACGGCAATTCCTCTCTTTATGTTTCTGAAATTAATTTTCCAGTAACAAAACGATACTTCAAAAGTTCTGAGAATTCTACCTTATTGCGACGGGGTTGATATCCGGATATAAAGTTGTCTATTCATTTGGCTCTTTCCTGGAAATCTGGTACCAGGAATTTCCTTGACCTAATGTGGAATTTTCGAATCATTTTTCATCTGGTCGTCAGTCAAATAGAAAAAGCTAGACCGGACGATCGCTTGCTCACAGCTTCCATACAAAACTATGAAACTTGTCAATGAAGCGACGCCACGACGTTAAGCTAGTAGGTACTCGTCCGTGCATAGTATGCCTTAAGGTGGCCTTTTCTCACTCGCCTATTGTGAACGCCGAGCATGCTTTAAAAGCTCATTGCTTCATCTAAAATTATCCAACGCGATGTTTGATAGAGAGGCAACGTGAAAAAGAGAGATAACGCCTGAAAACTCTGTTTGCATTCGGTAATTCCGTGATTTACTCGAATATTTTACAAAACTTGTTCCAGTAAATATTTGTTTTTCTAAAACCCATAAATGTGGTTGAAAAAAATTGTAATCGCTTAGAATCTCGATTAAATGTGCAAGGCTTTTAAATAAGCATGATTTTATATTTTTAATATATGAGCACGTTATGGAGGGCCAAAGTTCACGCAATGTACTCGTATGATTGTAGATAGAGGATTTTCAAAGGTTTTTATTTATTTATTTAAACTTCATGTACAGTAGTGGTACATAGGCGGACTTAATGCTACAAGGCATTCTCTACCAGTCAACCTTACATACCATCACGTAAGAGCGGTTGTATGAAAATGTACCTTTGGTTGGCCGCTCTTAAGTGTATCATTCATTATGAATTTAGCTTAAGTCACTTCACCATATACATCAGTCATTTTCCTTCCCACATGCAAAGGAGAGGAGCCTCTCGTGTCCCTCATCAGATTATTATAGATCATTTTCGTGTACTTGAAGCTCAAATTTTCTGTTATATATTTCTTTATCAGCTTTCACTGCTGCAGAAGTTTAGATCACGAGTGCACAATTTATGTGTCTTCAATATCTAAAATTCACATGTCAGCCGTTGTTGACGTCATAAAACTTTATACTGCATGTGATGGATCTACGACCGGCGAGCTGGAGTGCCGCATATATCAGTCATCTCCTTTCTTTTATGATTTTAGCCTAGACAGCAATTTGCATTGAGTGATGCACGAAGTAGGTCGTGAAACATTTTCTATGGAAGAATAAGAGTATATAGCACAGGTATATACATAGGTAAATAGACGTATCATCTCTCTTTTTCATTATAGATAGGTTCACATTTGACTACTATCTCACTGGTAAGTGATGACGTAACCTATTTACAC
Source organism: Leucania comma (assembly GCA_958295575.1). Lineage (NCBI taxonomy): Eukaryota > Metazoa > Arthropoda > Insecta > Lepidoptera > Noctuidae > Leucania > Leucania comma. Next base: position 6,460,380 of record OY282475.1, read on the forward strand.
TTAAAGACACCTAGGTTGTAGCTATCAGGAAACACAGACTCCGGCAGAGAATTCTACTCAGCTGTACGTACAATAATTTTTAATATGTTCCTATAACTTTTTGTGCTTATGTATTACTTTTTTCCGGTGGGTTAAATCATCCAATGACATCTCCCATCCTTGGGCGGAGTGGGAGTTAGTGTCAGACTCTTATTGACTAAAAAACCCACCCCGTTCCTTCCTTGTCTTTCATGCCAGGGCCGAGCCTTCCTTTCAGAAGCAGACCCTTGGCCCCAGTAGGCTTCGACCCTGCCTGCTAACAGGCTGGGCCTCTACGGTTTACTGACAACTTCTTGTGGCGCGTGGTGCTTAATGGTGGGATATCCGACATGTACCAGTGATAACACCGTACCTCTAGTGGTCCGATGATGGAACGGGCTTGGCGGTATTAAATTTCAATTCCAATGCACACTTGAAATGTAAACAGCAGAAAACTAACAGGCTAACAAAATGGCTTTGATTAGGTACTTGAATGTAGTTGACTAGGCTACTGCCTATTCAGGGGCCTTGGTTAAATGTGAAAGTGAACACCAGGGCCCTGGTACGGAGGCTACGAAGGAACGGGGTAGGTTTTTTAGTCAGTAAAAGTCTGACACTATCTCCCGCTTCGCCCAAGGGCGGGAGATATCATTGGATGATTTTTACCCACCGAAAAAAACCTACCTCTAAAAATGTGCTATCTATCACTAAAATACTTTTTCTATTGGACCTAGTAGTTTCTGAGATTAGCGTGTTTACACAAATAAATAAACTCTTCATCTTATAATTTTAGTATACGCATAAATACACCTATAAATGTGACAATTCCCAATAACAATTTTCTAAATAAAATACAAAGCAGTATTTTTCTACTAAATGGAACCACACACCACGAACAATGATGTCACTTAACCATATCGTTGACCAATACTTAGAAAATAAACATGTCATAATAGTTTCTAAAAATGGGAGTATTGATATTCCGACGGAACTGAACAATAAGTATGGCAGAAATAAGAATGACTTGTGAGTCACCAAGGACACGGGACACATACTATTTGAGAATTAAGTCATTTGTGTAGGCAAACCTGTATGAACTTTTGAAGAGACGTACCTATTCTAGAAGCTAGATTTGAAAAACAATTCGTGTGAAAGACTGTATTCCAGGTTTGTTTTTTTATGTAGCATTAGTTTCTGCAAGCGCTTTCATACAATTTTTATTGATGTGGGAAATCATTGAATGACTTATTTCTTCTGTGTGTGTGTGTGTGTGTCTTCCAATGCCAGGATTTTAACAACAACTGAAGAAACAAAAGGAATAGAGGTGTATTCCTTTAGTTGCAGTTTGCGAAGGCCACGGTAACGCTCTTGGTAAATCCCGTTGCCCTATTAGGATTCGTAGGGGTGATCGGCGCAACGATATCTCGCGTCAGGCCTTGATACAGGCCATGGGTCGAAGCGAGGAAGATTGGCATGCTTGAGAATGGCGTGCAAAGGTAGCTCGCCATCCGACCGTCCGTTAACCCTCCGGATCGTGCCCAAACTCACGCGCGCCTCAAAAAGATTTCAGCGAACCCTAGGGGCCTAGCAGGGTCGAAGCCTACTGGAGCCAAGAGTCTGCTTCTAAAAGGAAGACTCGACCCTGGTATGAAAAGCAACGAAGGAACAAGAGTGGGTTTTAGTCAGTAAAAGTCACATACCCTCCTGCTCCGCTTAAAGGCGGGAGATATCATGAGATGATTTTACCACCTAAAAAAAGACTATGGCAACATAATACATACAACATATTTAAACTATCAAATCATTCGTACATGGAATTAATAAGTAACAGAAACTTTGAAATTTGCCCTAAATTTCTGCTGTTACGTGCCAATTTCCATGTAATTTTATAACAGCCTTATTAATTACAGTTCCTCAGTAGTCCTCAATTTTATCATAAATGTGCTGCTGTATTAAAATTTATATTCAACCATTCTCAGAATACGTCGGCAAACTTCTTAGCGGATGATCTCAGCGTTTAATATTTGTAAATGTATTCTTGGTAGCGTTTGGCGCGGTTGCGTCGTGTCTATTCAAGAAGCTAGACTGTATGGCACCGATTCCCAAAGCTGGTAGTGGCTGCATTAACGGTTTCGTACTCAATTGCTCATTCATTTTTATTGAAACCGATGTAAGCTATAAAACTTTGCATTTGGGTTGTCGGGATTTGCCATGAATCATGCATGAAGGTAATAAATATGTATGTGTTATTTAGAATACATGACAGAAGACAGATTTAAAGTGGATTAACATTTATTTAGCTTTTTATTTTACATGTTTTTCATTGAGCTATTTTGAGTTATATATGTTATGCAGTCTGTGTTTTGTTTATGAATCAGAAAAGCCATTGCTTACTGAATTATGTATTGGCATTTTTAGAGATTACCTCATTTTGAAAACAAACATAAAAATATAACACTCCTACCAAGGCTACTGCAAGTTGGATTATATAAATCTTGTAAATTACGAATAAGAATTTTATTGCGTCATAAAGTCATGATTTACTAGAGGTTTTCGTATAGAGATTTCAAAGGCGAATAAATAAGCGGGCTCGCACGTTTTATCGTTCCGTGTGTTTCTGTTGTAGTCTAATAGGCATGAGGCGTTATTGCCTAGAAACCTATGAAGCTAACGAGAGTCTAAATAAATATTGGTCAAGGTTCCTTTGCGTCGTATTGTTTGTGCCGAGGATATTGGATTTCTCCCACACTATTTGGGTGTTAATGAATAGCAAACTAATACGATGTTCTAAGAATGGTAGCCTGTGAGTTGTGATAAATTGACTAGAGTAATAATTAGTTACGTTATTTGCTGAACGTGATGGTATTTATGTTTACATGTAGAATATACAGGCTATCCATTTCTAAGCTAAGCAGTATAATACACATAAATTCGAAATTAGTATTTTCAGTGTTGGGTCTCAAGTCTCCTCTATAGGAGCGAGAATGTAACATAATGTAACATAACATAACAATAAATGTAACATAATCCCGCCGCCAAATACTGCTAAACATTAAAAAGTGTTCTACTGCAAAACAAAATAACTGTATTTTGTCAAGTATCAAAAACATTCTAAATATGACACTAAACACAACACACGAACTTGCTGGCTGATCTTTTGTGGTATGGGTGCCGTCTCATCTCCTGGAGACTTTCATGAAGGAGGAAATTTGCCCGACAGGTGTCGTGTATCGGCGCTTTCGCGGAAGGTTTCATGACACGACTCAGCGTAATATGTCGCCGACCCAACGTAGTTTTAATAATAAATAGATTTAACAGTTGAAATTATATACAATTATGCAGTAGTTTATTATTTTTAATATTATTATATTATATTTAGTCTTTATGGGCCTTAGTAGCCTGAAATAAAGAATTGTTATTATTAAATGTAAAAGCTGTGTGAAGCCAAAAGGCAAATAAATAAAATCAAACACGATTTTTTGTCTGTTGATTTTGGTCAAGGCTACATCAATGGCTTGTTGTCCCCCGTGATTTCTCCCGCATCTTTAGTAACTGTTAATCTTCCATAGATAAAAGTGTAATGTTACGTATATACTTACTTTATCTTAAAAAAAAAAATCCTCTCACTAGGAATCATTGCTGTATGGTGGGTGTGTTCACAAAAATAATTATAATCTCACATACACAAGCCACCCAGACCCGCAGACACAATCTGTAGGCCATACAATTTTTTTTTCTGTAACCGAATCCGCGACACGCATGCGACACGTTTCCACACGCGCGTTTTTCGCGTTTTATTTTTTTGTAACCAAAACTCCAAAAAATATTCTGACACACCCCCCGCGGGAGAACTCATTGGAGGATTTCCCACCCAAAAAAAAAAACCGTGTCATCATATTACTTTATCGCCTTCCTCGATAACGGCCATTCTCCGATAAGCAAGTTTTACGTGTCCGGGCTTGCATAATCCGTAACATTATCATATTTAATCATAGATTTTTTTTAATATGTTAGATAGTATCCGTATCTAGCTGTAAACAAAAACATTGGCTTCTATTTTAAGTAGTTAAGACTAAATTAATTGAACCTTTGTTCAAAAAACCTCTGTTCTCTAATTACCGTGGTGTGTCCGCACACCAACTTAATGTTAAAAATTGCTTGTAATTTTTGTAACGTACATCATTTACTTTGATCCATTCAACGTTTGAAACGGTATTAAGCAACGTGTATCGTTTAACAAAATGTGGACTCAATAGAACCAGTCTATAATTAACTATCACTAAGTAACCGCATGTCCAGTCGAAAGTTATAATTGCCGTGACATTTTCTGTTCTCGGGTGTACACCCCTAAATAACAATATTTTGCACATCACTACCGTATATGTCACGTCTGCTCAGCATGTGCCGCAGCCCATCAGCAGTTGCTCGTCTCTAACGTTAGTGTACCGCCAATGAAGCACGTGAGTGTATAATTACCGTGGCCTTGGTTAAAAACTTTTCTAATTACCGTTGTACTTATTTTAACACTTGATTTTTTAAGTTAGACCCAAGTTAATCATGTAAATGGAGACAGTACTTTGGCCTCCTTACGTTGTAATAAGCTAGTATTTACATACTGTGTCGGTTTTTGACATTTTTAAGGAAATCTGTCGTTTTCTAATTTCCGTATACTAATTACCATATGCTTATAATTACCATTGTATGTAAAATTAATACTTTTTACGTCCTTGGGTGGAGCGGGAAGTAGTGTTAGACTCTTACTGACTAAAAACCTACCCCGTTCCTTCGTTGCCTATCGTGCCGGGGCCGGGGCCGGGTATTCCTTTCGGAAGCTGACCCATGACCCAAACAGGCCTCTACAGTTTGCTGACAGCTACTTGAGGGGACAGTACGCGCCGTCGACGACTTGGGCTCGGTCCGGTCGGTTATCGGACAATCGGACAGCGTGCTACCCATTGCACGCCGTTCGCAAAACCGCGCCTACGGTGGCCGGAAATCGGGATCGGAATCCCGGCGTCGGCTGGGGCGAGCGCCCCGTTGCCTCTGCCTGATGCGGTCGGCCTCCTCCTTTGCTTGCATTACTGTTTGGCAGAAGGAGGCGATCGCCTGCCATCCCTGCTCACTCCGGACCATGGCCAAGGCCTGGCGAGAGAGATCGCTGCCGCCGATCGCCCTCACGAGGACACGGCGATGCTCCGCCCAGGAGAGGTTTGAGAGGTTCGAAAAGGCGGGAAATAGCGTAAATTTATCTAACATAGTGCGATTTATTTAACCAGTGCATGTTGCTAGTGATGATATATGGCTCCGAAACGTGGTCGCTTACAATGGGCCTCATAAGAAGACTTAAACTCACCCAAAGGGCAATGGAAAGGGCTATGCTTGGAGTTTCTTTGCGTGATCGAATCAAAAATGAAGATATCCGCAAGAGAACCAGGGTTGCCGACATAGCTCGTAGAATTGCCAAACTTAAGTGGCAATGGGCAGGGCACATTGCACGCAGAACAGATGGCCGTTGGGGCTGAAAGGTTCTGAAGTGGCGGCCGCGTACTGGCAGACGCAGCCTTGGAAGGCCTCCGACAAGGTGGACCGATGACCTGGTCGGGGTCGCTGGAGTCCGATGGATGCGAGACGCACAGGACTGGCCATTGTGGCGACGCTTGGGGGAGGCCTATGTCCAACAGTGGACGTCTTTTGGCTGAAATGATATGATGATGATCTAACACAGACAGTTTTTGGGCTCCGTGTCTCTTGATTCCAACGTTTTCCTTTAAAACAATGACAAACGTTCCAAATAATAGTATTAAAGATAAGAAGAATCTATTTTTAAAACATTAATATTTATATTCTGTTTTTATATTGTTTTTTGTTTGCTTGTTATTTTTAAATAGAAAATTACTATAAAACAAGACTGATTGAAATTTATGACATACTAGTCGAGTGTATAATTATGATGATTCTTTATCAAGTATATATGTACTTAGTAATATTAATTTAAGAAAATCTTAAAAGAGCTGTGAGTAGCTTTAAGCGAAAGATAGTTCTATCTTTATTATCTAAGAAGATTTAGAATATTATTCTTTTAAGTTCCATCCTACTCAACTTTTTTTATAAATATCGTTTCAACAAACTAAAAAAAATACCAATTAAAACAATGTTTATTTAGTTTTTACCTGATTTTCATTGAAAGTGTCTAATTTTTAATAAATTATAGTAATGATAAAGTGTCTTTTTTGTACTATTTATTATGGGTATGAGGGACATCTTTAATTCTATTGCTTTAATTATAATTATATGTGTACAAATTATTAGTGTGTGTTATTATCATTTTATTATATCATATTTTACATAGACTTGATGATATTTTCTAATTACCGTTACATTAAAACTTTTTTCTTTCTAATTACCGTACTCATAAAATTTTTTAGTCTCAATAACTAGAAAACCACTATTAATTGTTACATGCCACATTAATTATTGAATTCGTATCTTTGATTTCTTTCATATTTTAATGTGTTTAAGTCAAATCAGTGAAAAATAAAAAAAGTTACGGTAATTAGGCAAAGAACGCCGAATTGGAGAATGACCGATAAATGGTCTATAATAATCCAACACTACAAGGATATAAAGAAGTTGCTAGAATTAAAACGTTCAAACAAACAAACAAACTCATCTGCTTTATAATATTATAGTATCGTGATATTTAAACTAATTTATTACAGACGATATCAAGTGCGGGGGTGTGACACCAAACCATTGTCTTTTCTTAAAGTTATAGTTTTGTTTAGTGAGCTATTTATTATCTGATCTCCTTGTTTGGAGACCGATTTATTTGTTTTTAATAGAAACCTATTAATTCTATGTGACATAAACGGCCTACGTGACTTATCATTGTTTTTTTTTCAAGGTTGAAATCATCAAATAACTTTTCTAGGGAGTGTCAGACTTTTACTGACTATAATATAATATTTAATATAATATATAATATAGTATTTCACAACTATCACACAACGCCGACTAAATTAGTCCCAAGCAAAGCAGAGCTTGTGTTATGGGTATTAGACAACTGATAAACATACTTATATATTTCTAAATACATACATATTATATATAAATTACACCCAGACACAGAACAAATGATCGTGCTCATCACACAAACATTTGTCTTGGATGGGAATCGAACCCACGACCTCCGGCATAGCAGTCAGGGCCACTAACCACTAGACCAACAGGCCAGTCAACCTATAACCCAACTGCGTTTTTTCACTTGCTTTTGATCACCCCGCAACCAACTCATCATAGTTACAAAGCGAATCCTTCTACAGGCCCCATGATAGTATTTTCCATTACCAAAAAAAGACGAACTTTCATATAATAACTTCGTACACACTTAACTATGGCACTATTTCTCGTCACTGTTGGCACAGTGGTTGAGCGATTGGTGGCTGCACTGGGGCTTGCGGATTCAATTCCCGCACAGAACAAATATTTGTATGACCTGCAGATATTGTTCCGGCTCTGGGTGTCTTTTGTATGTGAGTTTACACATTTTCGAATACACCCACGATGCAAGAGTAATTCCTAATTTGGGGTTAAGTTTCTTTTTTTTCATGCTGCTGGGACTCAGGCCTCCTCTCTAGGAGAGGGAACGGGCCGTAATCCGCCACACGGGCCCACTGCGGGTCGGTGAATTTCATATGTCTTCGAATTTTTGGTTCTAGGACATGCCGGTTTCCTCACGATGTTTTCCTTCACCGTTTTGAGAGCAGTGGTGATGAAATAAGTTACACAAAGTAATGCGCCTAGCTGGTTTCGAACCCACGACCGTAAGTCTCGACTCGAAAGTCGGGGCCATTACCACTCCGCCACCACTGCTCTCTGCTCTTTTTTTCAAATCCTCGTATGTGACGAGATTTCAAAATTTTGCCCTAGTGCTATCTCTATGTAGGACCTGTTATGTCCTCGTAATATGCAATGCTTCCATAGCAAGCGGTACACGTCCTTGGTACGCAGGGTGCGGGGCAGCTCCAATACAGTTCTGGCGATGATTGCCGGGAGATTGGATTGCCCGGATTGCTGTAGCAGACATGTTGCTGCCTGTGTCCGATAGTACCTATCATGTATTTGTTTATGTGTGTATTCTGTTTTGTGGTAACTGTAGGTACGGATGCTATTGGTTACCTTTTATGTATTAATATCAACCAGTTTTTTTTTTTTTAAGAACTAATAACCTGTTTCAGATTTGGCGGTGTTAGAAATCTTTGAAAGTTTTGGCAATTCTGCTATAAAATGAATGTATTATACACTAAAATCTTTCTCGAGAAACATTCTGTTCAATAGTAAAAACTGCATGAAACTGTGTTCTATATTTTTTGAGTTTATTGCGTTCATACAGACAGATAAACCTGGTAGAGGCTTTGTTTTATTATCATCATTGTCTTCCTGCCCTCATCTCATATCAGGATTCAGAAATTAGAATCGTCTATTTCAAATAGACCAATTACAGGCGCTTTTGAATTGTCAAAATGTCGGTCAGTCAAAAAAAACGAATCTAAATAGCACGTTCCAAAGCTTAGATCGCTATGGAGAAGAACGTGCAAATTACTTGGAGTCGGCGCAACACATTTTTTCCTTCCATTCCGTCATGTCACCTGTCACGCTATCACTAACTCCTTTTTCTTTCATAATATTACTATTCACACAGTCCATCTATCTTTTCTTTGTTTGTTTTACAATATGTAAGGATATTTAAAAAAAGTATAACTGCCACACTGTTTTAATTGTGTATATGAGACATCGGCGATCGTGCCATTGCTAAACATAGGCTATCACATTACTGTATAATTTTATTCATACCCTGAAATTGTCTTAATGACACATTAAACAGATGTGTTATTACTTAATCATAGCAACGCTTTATACTATGTGGGGACTTATTCGTAATTAGTACCAATATATTCAGTGATGAAATAATTCCGGGCGAATTTTGATCACTGCCAATAGGCAGTGTTGAAGCCTACTGGGGCTAAGGGTCTGCTTCTGGAAAGAAGGCTCAACCCTGGTATAAAAAGCAACGAAGGAACGGGGGGGATTTTTTAGTCAGTAAAAGTCTGACACTGTCCACCGCTCCGCCCAAGGGCGGGATATCGTTGGATGATTGTTACCCACCAGAAAAAAAATCACGGTGGCCGATTTCAACAGAGATTAGCCAGTTCGCAATATATTATTATAGTGCACAAATATAAGCAAATATAACAAAGCAAAATGTATGCACTATATTCTTTTACTTACATAGTTTAATGTGCTTTACTTACTGTGAAGCCCTAAGAGGACACCGGTGTCCGCACACCTATTGTCTTTCTATTGTGTCTCTAATTACGGTATTCAAAAGATTAAATGGGACGTGCGAAGAATCAACGTTTTCTAAGGCACGGGGGTGGCAGACTACAAACCAGTACAGAGATTACTCTGTAAAATCTAATGTAAACACTTGACCGGCCTGTTGGTCTAGTGGTTAGTGGCCCTGACTGCTATGCCGGAGGCCGTGGGTTCGATTCCCACCCAGGACAAATGTTTGTGTGATGAGCATGATCATTTGTTCTGGGTCTGGGTGTTATTTATCTTTAATTTGTATGTATTTAGAAATATATAAGTATGTTTATCAGCTGTCTGGTACCCATAACACAAGCTCTGCTTAGCTTGGCACTAGACGGTCAAAGTCAAAGTCAAAGTCAAAGTCAAAGCCATTTATTTGCATTAAATGTGGTGTAAGAGATGGTGACATATAATATATTAGCACAAAGACACATTTCGCCATGAGTTGGCATACAAATATTAAAGTATGATATGAGGTGCTTTTAGTAAGCAAAACTCAACATCACAAAAGTGAACAAAATAAAAGCTTTACAAAATTAAAAATTGGAATTTCTTATAAGTATCCATATTAAGTTTTTTAAGCACAAAATTAAATAACCAATTTTAAAATATAATAAAGATAATAACAAAAAATAATAATTATTATTAGTTACAATTTGGCATAAGTAGCAACAAAAAAAAGCAGTGGATCCTGCAACAGCAAGACAGTACCAAAACGATCTACAACACATTTCTGTAATGGTAGGATTGACAAGAACCATTTTTTAAAAATTCGGTCAAAGAATAAAAACTTTGTGAAATGAGCCACTTTTTGAGTACTTTGCAAAATTTTCCGTAAGGAAGATCAGTTATGAAGTTTGGTATCGAGTTATAAATAAGTGGGGCCATGTACACACAACTACGTCTAAATAATTCTACTTTTGGTACTGGCAATTGTAAATGGTAGTGCGTGACTTTTCGTTTTTTATTATTGTTTGTTGTTTTAAATATTAAAGAATTAGTTTTAACAAATTTAGCAATTTCATATATATAAATACAAGGAACTGTGAGAAGGTTGTGTGATTTATACACTGGTCTGCAAGAGTCAGTCCATTCCATATTGAAGATTGCACGAATACATTTTTTTTGGGCTAGTAGGACTCTAGAAACTTCGGAGGAGTTTCCCCAAACAACGATACCATATCGGATTACAGAGCAAACATAGGCATGATATACCATTAATGCGGTGGGTCGAGACGTTTCGTTTTTAACCTTTTTTAAAGCGAAAACGAATCTATTTATTTTCATACATACTTCATCAATATGCTCCCTCCACGTGAAATGTTCATCAAGAGTTATACCTAGGAATTTTGTTTTATGTATCTGTTCAACTATTTGATCTTTATGTGCTACTTGAAGATGAATATGTTTACTCTTTTGTGTTTTAAAATTTAATATTTTAGTTTTTTCTACGTTGACTTTCAAGGCGTTTCTGTCTAACCAAGTAACTATTTTATCCAAACTAGCATTTATATTAGACTCATGTGATTCTTTATTTTTACCATCTAGGATAACTGTTGTATCATCAGCAAACAAAATACAATCTTGATCTACTGTTTGCGGAAGATCGTTAACGTATACAAGGAATAATGGTGGTCCTAAAATGCTTCCTTGGGGAACTCCATAGAAATTTGGTCGAGGTTGGGAGTCAAAGTTGATGAGACTGTTCACTTTGTCATCAAATTTCGTAATTCTCGTGATCTGAGTTCTGTTCGTTAAATACGATTTGAACCATTCCAAAGCTGGGCCCCTTATACCAATATTACATAATTTACTAATAAGAATGGGATGATTTACGAAGTCGAACGCTTTACTGAGGTCTAAAAATAGAGCCGAGGTTACATTTTTGGAGTTGATGTTATTTATTATGGATTTTACTAAGTTAAAGGCAGCTAGTGAAGTGGATTTATTTTTTCTAAAACCGAATTGTTCTTTGGCAAGTATATTATATTTTTCTAAAAAAGAGTGAACTCTTTTGTACATGACTCTTTCAAAAACCTTGGATAGAATTGGAATAAGGGCAATGGGTCGGTAGTTATTTTTGTCTGATTTAGACCCTTTTTTATGCAGTGGTTTTATAATAGATACTTTTAGTTTATCCGGGAAGCAACCTTGTTCTAGAGATAAATTTATAATATATGAAAGAGGTTCTGCTATGAATGGAGATATTTGTTTCAATAGATCTGTAGATATGTCATCATAATACGGTGTTGTGTGATAGTTGTGGAATATATTATATTATTATATTATAATTATCTTAATAGAGAAACCCAACAGCAGTTTTTACCTGATTCAAACATCAAACCCCACGCTTAACAGTCACGTCAGTTAAATTAGTTATTGATGCAATAAATAACTTAATACTTAATCATTGATGCACATAAATAAAATGGCAATGAAAAGCTTTAAGTGGCCTTTTCATAGCTTTAATGATAGTAGAACCGCACTAGCATAATGATGACATAAACAAAAATTAATGACTTAATAAAGATAGGTTCAAATATGGCAAGTTGTTTGTTACGAAAAAAATATCTACTTGGTACGCGACTCTAAATAGGTATACAAAATTGTCTACATTAGTTTGTTTCGGTTTTTCTTCTCAGGGTAGTCAGCTAGGAAACACTGAACTCATCTAGTTTAAACTGACGAAAAAATTGACGTGTAAAAGTGTTTTTAAAAAACCTGTTTGCAAAATAAATATCATTTATCATTTACTGAGTTTAATATCAAAATAACCTGCGGCAAAGTGTCAACATGGCCTTAGGACATAAAGAGCAATTGAAGGGTAGTCAGTAAAAGTCTGACATTACGTCTTGCTCCATCCAGAACGTGAAAAAGTATACTATCAAACACTTAGTAGATACAAGACTTGTTTTCAAGTTTACGAATATATTTGTGCATGCAAGGATTTGCTCTAAGAGTTTGCCAAACATAATATTGAAAGAGTCTCTTCAGGAAAATAAATTATACTGACATGGTTCCGGTCTTTTCATTTAAAATACCGTGAAAATTAGAATATTGATGGAAAGCGTCGTTTTTTTTTTTTTTTTTTTTTATGGTAGGTAAAATCATCCAATGACAGATCCCGCCCTTGGGCGGAGCGGGAAATAGTGTCAGACTCGTACTGACTAAAAACCTACCCCGTTCCTTCGTTGCCTATAGTGCCGGGGCTGAGCCTTCCTCTCAGAAAACGGCCCTTGGCCCCAGCAGGCTTCGACCCTGCCTGCCTGCAGTTAGCAGGCTGGGCCTCTTCGGTTTGCTGACAGCTCCTTGAGGCGCGCGGGAACAGAACGCGCCGTCGACGACTTGGGCTCGGTCCAGCCGGTTACCGGACGATCGGATAGCGTGCTACCCATTGCACGCCGTCCGCAAGCCCGCGCCTACGGTGGCCGGAAATCGGGATCGGAATCCCGGCGGCGGCTGGGGCGAGCGCCCCGTTGCCTCTGTCTGATGCGGTCGGCCTCCTCCTTTGCTAGCATTACTGCTTCACAGAAGGAGGCGACCGCCTGCCATCCCTCCTCACTACGGACCATGGCCTGAACCAAGGCCCGGCGAGAGAGATCGCTGCCGCCGATCGCCCCCACGAGGACACGGCGATGCTCCGCCCAGGCGGGGCACACCTCTACAGTGTGCTCCACCGTGTCCTCCGGGTGTTCCGCACAGTGGCGACACCCGGGCGAATCCTCCGCACGAATCCGGAACAGGTACTTAGCGAACTTTCCGTGTTCGGTAAGCACCTGCGTCGTGCGGAAGTTGAGAGCGCCGTGAGGTCTTTCCAGCCACGCCTCAAAGATGGGCCTTATCGCCTCAATTGTGGCGCGCCCCGAACGAGGTTGCGATAGTCGCTGACGCCATTTCGCCATGAGATCCCGCCGGAGCTCTGTCCGCCATGCCTCGACTTGACGTGGCAGCGGAATTTCGCCCCGGCGTTGCATCTCCATGCGCTTATTGTGCATGTGTGCAAGGACTGTTGCCTCCAGATCCCATGGCGGTTGGCCAGCAAGGAGGGTCGCCGCCTCGCGGGAAATCGTTCGGTACCCTCGCACCATGCGTATTGCCATGACCCTCTGGCACGCATGGAAAGCGTCGTAAAAAGTAACTCGGACATACGAGTAAATGTCATTATAAAGACGCTTATTCACATATTTTAAGTCTTTATGAAGGAAACTTCCTCTACTCGAATAAGTCTTTAGCCATGAAAAAGGAATTCATGGAGACTTAGAGGAATGTTAGACCAGCCCTCTTTGCCAAGTTACGATCGTTTCGTCAAGCGTGAACGCTTGGAGTTGGCCACGCTCCCGTGACTGAGCGTTGAGATGACGTTAGAACAAAGGATCGTAACTTGACTCTGGGGAGGAGTCGAGTGTATGAAGAAAAATTACTTACAATAATGATTGCGCGATTACTAACTTAAAAGCTCCTGAAATGTTTCAAAACATTGTTTCAAACCATTTTCTCTATTTTTCAATTTACTTTAACATTATAACGGTTACTTGTGTAAGTTCCATTTCGCGTTTTTTACATCAGAAAATACTTAGGATACGCGTGGATGAGATTAGTGGCGATAAGCAGAAAGGCAAAGGTTAATATTTACACTGGGTACGACTGGGGATGGGCCTTGAGGCCCTACCACGATCCATTTTACGATCTAAATTGAAATGTTAAAGGTATGGAGCTATACAACATTAGTATTAGTATATGCGAAAACCGAAACACGTGTCTAGTATATTTATGTAAAGAATATATGTACGAATTTTCATAACTCTATCTTGAAAAATCACAAAGTTATAAGCTTGTTTTGTTACCTGGTTGGCCACACAAATACATGGTCACCGAGCTATCTGGGCTACTGAGGAGTTGTTTTACATCCGCACCCAGCTGTGCGCTGGATCCTCACGCCCGTTATGACCTGTGTTGTACTCAGTGGTAATGTCAAACTAGTGATCTTTTTTAAATATTTTTTGGAAAAAGTATAACACGGTGTAAAAATTATTGGTTCTAAATAAACTACACACACGCACACACAAGCGTACGCGTACGCGTTACTACATTGCACGCAGAACAGATGGCCGTTGGGGCCGGAAGGTTCTGGAGTGGCGGCCGCGTACCGGAAGACGCAGCGTTGGAAGGCCTCCCAAAAGGTGAACCGATGACCTGGTCAGGGTCGCTGGAGTCCGATGGATGCGAGACGCACAGGACCGGCCATTGTGGCGACGCTTGGGGGAGGCCTATGTCCAACAGTGGACGTCTTTTGGCTGAAATGATGATGATGATGATGAATAAACTATATTCCTTCAGGTTTTGCATATACTAAAAATAATGTTGTATTATGGTGTAATGCTCCTTCTCTCTTTTCGCACGAGTGTCATTTTTACAAGTCATGGTAAGTCCCTAGATCAAAGTACTGGATCTATTAGATATCGTATGTTTTAGTAATTGGGTTCCGGAGGTCAGATGTCACTCGTCCCGTATGAAATTGGGAAAGGATGACCGCTTTTAAGTATAGTCTGGAATAAAAGCCAAAACTTTTTTTGACAGTGTCCTTTTTTATATAATTCTTGACAAGGGTTATGGTGTATGATATTAGAGGTGTCTCCTGTGATTTGCGTTTTTTTGACATATTAATATTAAAAACAATGGGCAACTGAAGGAACATAGGATGTGTATCGATCTAGTAGAGTCACTCGAGTAAGACCGAAAAAGCTATTGGCTATGCTTTGATTGTTCATTGTATCTCACGAATTTACTAACCTGCCCCTAAACGATTGTAATTTGGCTAGGGGGGAAGATCTATCTTAACTATTTTGATCGGGCTTGCGGACGGCGAGCAATGGGTACTTCGTCGTCCGACCGTCCGTTATCCGTCCGGACCGAGCCCAAGTCGTCGACGTAGTGTTCCACGCGCGCCTCAAGGAGTTGTCAGCAAGCCGTAGGGGCCCAGAAGGGTTGAAGCCTACTGGGGCCAAGGATTAATTTCTGAAAGTAAGGTTTGCCCCGGTATGAAAGAGAAACAAGGAACAGGAGTAGGTTTTTAGTCAGTAAAAGTCTGACACTATCTTCCGCCCACCCAAGGGCATGGAGATGTTAGTGGATGATTTTCCAACCGAAATAAAAAAAACAACTATTTTGATAGAATGTAAAATAAAATACCTCGTCCATTCAGTTTGGCCATGATCAATCATTACACATGAATACAATTAGGTTTTAGTCAGTTAAAGTCTGTCACTCTCCTCTCGCTCCAGCCAAAGCGGGAGAAGTTAATGAATGATTTTCCACCTAAAAAAACTAAAAGTATTATTAGTAAATGCGTACCTTTAATAATTGCAAATGGGGTTTGTGTACATATGTATTGTGCTCGTAATAAAGTCTTGCTTAAAAGTTAAATTAATAGGTTATGAATGAGCGGTTTGACGCTACACCATCAGTGAGTCAGCCGCTCATTGCATATCGAATTAATTATTTAATTTGTACTCAGAACGGTTGGTGCATTATGTCATTCGGTGTGAATCATTCGGATTTAAGCCTAGACGTAACGGGAGCAAAGGGTTCTCTGTGAAACTGCGTCTAAGGAATGGTTGCATTATGTCATTTGGTGTGAATCATTCGGATTTAAGCCTAGACGTGACGGGAGCAGAGGCAGCTCTGTGAGACTTTGCGTCTAAGGAAAAAATGTGTAGATACTGTGTGACTCATATAGTGTGGTTTTGTATAAACAGATTATTTATTTATAATTTATGTACACCAAAAACACAAAAAAAATAGACAATAGTAAAAAGGTACCTACTGCTTATTTCAAAAGAAATTTTTTCCAGCAGACCTTCGAAAGGAGTAATTTAAAGAAATGTAGACAATAGTGTGTAGGAAACAACAGAATAAGAATGTGTTAAATCTCAATTTAAACTATGAAAAAAGTTAGATTTATGATTACATGAATTTTAAATATGAATTTTATTTTTAAATTATGAAGTCAAGTTTGTAGAGTTTTAAACGATGTTTAGATTATTTTAAGTATGCCCGAGAATTGAGATAAAAAAGCATGCTATTGGAGAGACCTATATCCAACTGTGGACTGCTTTATTATGGTTTCTAATGATGCGTATGGCGTCCTCCAAATTTTTGGACACCTACATTATAATAAAAGTTGTACATTTTACTTTGTCATATTTACCTACTTCGTATATTGTGTATCCGGCGCACATTTTGAAGCACTCGGTCTGTCGCGAACCTTACACTATCGGTTAAACATTAATAGCTGAAGCATAGCAAATGCATCTACATTTTGGTACAAAACCCACTTTCTATGCAACACATGGACTTCGGTGTCATCAGTCGGGCTAAATAAGCAAGCAGCTTTTTGATATGCTAATATTGCTCCAAAATCTACTCAAGGACTGGATGACAAAGATTTCATATGTGATTTATTGGCTTCTTATGTAGGTACATTATACTATTAGGTGGACTGTTAGGTAGGAAGCATTTTTGTGAAGTTTTCATGTTCTTGGTTCGTAACGTTCCATGAAATACTTACAAAAGAATTTTATCTTTACAATTCAATAGCGTTTCATGTACCGGATCAATCCTTCACGGGATTAAGACGATCAAAATTTAACGGTGTATATACCATGGCAAATGTAGGGTAGTAAAAGTAGGTACTTATTTTATGAAAATTATAATTAAAAATAAATGAACGTATTACAGGAAAAACGTAAGCTTAATAGGTATGCGTAATCTTAGCCACGTTCTTGCTTTGTTCCTTTAATTAGTGGTAACGGCATTCACGTCACGTCGTTCAAAATGTCACTTTCTCCATTTTTTTTAGTTCTTTACATGATCTAAAATCTGATGGTAATAAAAATAATTATAGTATAGTAGTTACGTATACAATAATAAGCAATACGCAGATGAAGACATTGTTTTATAAGAACATGAAAATAATGGTTTCATAAAATTATCAATATCAGATTTCAGGAAAATGTTAAAGAAATTTATAACAGAAATGTATGGTCTCTGTTCAATGAACTATGGTTCCTTTACTAAAAATGGGATTACATTGTACCCGTAGCCCGTTGTTATGATGACGGTTAGTGGGTTCAACCTTACATCTTTAGCCTATACGTTATAAATGTACTTCCTACTAGCTATCCTTTCAATTTCATTCGCATCTTTGGTTATTGATCTTTTGTCGTAGCATAACGTTATACACCGTAAAATTTTGATCGTTTTAATCCCGTGGAGAGTAAATCCCGTACATGAAACACTATCGATTTGTGAAGATAAAATAAAAAAATAAAGTACTTTTCCATAACACACATTAAAAGAAAACAATATCCGTCTACCCTCAGGGTTTGCCATCAATCAGGCTTAATAGGCCCGCCTTTTGATATTCTAATATTGTTTCAAAGACCACTCAAGCACAGGATGGAAAGGACGTGAGATCAGATTAGCTCGGGTACTGAAGAGTACTTTACAAGTAGATGGTTTATAAAAATCTAAGCTTCTTCGGAAGTACTTAACCTTTTACTAAACTGGTATAAGTGTACTTATTTATGTTCTCTTACTTTTATTCGGCTACTTGAGATAAAATTAAAAGCCGTTTTGTTTCTTCAAAGCTTATAGAAATTTAATTTCTATTTTTATTATTTTGTGACCCCAGTTACGGAATATAAATAACAATTAAACTACTCTTTTCTATTTGACTTTATTCTATTTGTAATTTCTATTATAAGATACAGGCTCAGCCGAGTTTGGGGACCACCGTATAGACTACACAATGAAGCTTGTCAATAGTTACAGACCTGCATTAAGTTACGATATTTTTTTTGTAACAATGGTTCAATAAATTTATTATTATTATTTATTTATTGTGCGTAGGTACCTACCACAGTGTTGTCTCTTTTATTTGACTCAAAGATTAACTAGTATGTACGAGTATTCACCACAAAATGTTCAGGATTAGAACGATAAACAATTGACTAACTCAATAAAAGTAGCATTAGTCAATTAGATCACGCAGTTTGTGGCGATAAAGTGGATTTACCACAAGCTGTGCTATACTGTTAGCAGTTAATAATGTAGAAATACTTTAACGGTAAACTAGTTTCTGTCGCGCGGCTTCGGCTGCGTAGTAGAAAATTGGCTCAGTCCAGTCTGGAACAATTTGCCTGCCTCAAGACTAGATTTAATAAGTTCTTAATAAACTAGTGCGCCTTACTATCAACTGTAGAATTACTGTTTACCATGAGGTTGCAACGCAGTTTAACACTAGTTTACATCAAATTAAAAACAAAATAAAAAATAAATAATTGTCCATTGTCGAAAGTATGTACTCCCGGAATATATCCTATGTCATATTTTAGGACATGATCTACCTGTGTAACCGTCGCCGTCGTGAGGAAACCGGCATGTTCTAGAACCCAAAATTCGAAGATGTGACATCCAACAATCCGCACCGGGCCCGCGTGATGGAATATGGCCCATTCACTCTCCTAGAAAGGAGGCCTGAGTCCCAGCAATGGGAACATTATAAGGCTGATGCTATGCTATGCTATCTGTGTATTAAGCTTGATTCAAATCCGATGTAGGTTCCGTCTGAATGTGAAATAGTAACAAACATACAACAAAGATATCCAATGCACATAGGTCTCAGGGATGAAGCTATACACCCTTGTATGTTTCTAGCCCTTTAACCATTGATATATTATAAAGAAAGATACGTTACACGCTAACATAGTAATCAGAAAACCTGGATTCGAAACTCACACATCTATGGTCAGTGTCATCACAGTCGTAAACCTACATTCACTGATAGACAAGGACAGAGACAAGGGCCGGTGCTGTCGTGCGAGCAAAATCCCGTTAGCCGCAATTTGGCAAAGGGCCTGATTTTAGCGGTCTACGCGCTGGTGGCGCTATAATCTAAGTCTTTAACAGATCAGGTGCACTAGCTTTTAACGTTTCAAAAGTTCTCTTGAAGGCCTATGTGAAATATAAACATTTTAAATATTTTGAATTTTGTTGTGGTCGTAAAATTGATCGCGCTATAAATTCGTGGTAAGGTCTCAGGGCTTCTGTACATCAGCAGGCCTTACAGCCTTCACTGCGTCAACGTTTAACGCCGAGTCCTCTCAAAAAAATAGTTGAAATAATTCGACCAAACAACAAAAACATTACTCAAAACCCTAAGGTAATGTTGTACAAACATTTGTGAGGCGTTACGTTTGGCGGTATACACACAGAACATCTTGCTCCACATGTCCGAGAGCTTTGTTTACTGTAGACCTATTTACACATTCGAGGTCAGAAGGGATAAAACAAAATAAATAATGTTGAAACTGTGAGATATTTTAATCGTGTTATCGACAATTTTATATTATTTCATCAACCTATTATATGGAGCACTGTATGAGAGTTATGGGTAAAGATTTCAAAATGGATATTGATGGTTATAGTTGAAAAATGTATAGTCACTGCTGTGAAGAATGATTCTAGTCCAAAACTGATCAAGAGCGAGTAAGATTTCCACACGAAGGGACTACAATATTAAAATTCAATAAAAACTGCCGACAAACTAACGTTTCTTGTATGGGAAGTAATGAGAACTCCCTTCAATTTTTAACTTTATTTTAATTTGATTATTTATTGTTGTAGCGGCAGTAGAAATACATATTCTGTGAAACTTACATTTCTCTACCTCTCAAAAACCGTTGGACGGTTTTTGAGAGATAAAGCCAGCTGACAGATGGATAGACCGACAGACAGATGGGCTAACGGACAGCGGAGGCTTGGAAATATGGTCCCGTTAGCACTTTTCGGGTACAGAATCCAATAAGCTGATTTTAACCTACATGCACGCGGCTGGACTAGAAGCTGACCCAAACAAATTCGGAAAAAGATGATAGTTGAAGGATTTAACGATTCAAAGCATTTTATTTCTAATTAACCATTTACAGGCATTTGAAATGTCAAGAAGTCATCCAGCCAGAAAAAATGATGCCAATTGCACATTTTTAAGTGTAAGTCTCTTTGGAGAAGAATGAGCAAGAAACTCCATGGATACTGATTTCAAACATTTTATATATTACAAATACCTCAGTTGTTTCTTGTCACTACGAGTATTACTGAAGATTATGGAAACAATAAAAGGTTGACATGAATGAGAACAAGTATTATTTGGTTGGTTGATAGAGAAGACGTGATGACTGTACCCCAAAATAAATGGGATAGTGACGAATAGATAATATTTTACAAGATGTTGATTTAAAATAAACAATCAGCTTGAATTTGTACTTGAACGAAATATTTAGTTATACAAAATTTATCTCAATATCTTTTAATACAGATTCCTTAGCTTCATTCTCATGGGACAGTAAAAAAAGCTTTTAATTTAGACTCTTTAGAGATCCATCAATTTCTCCGCCTTCGTTTGCGACAGTTTCAATTTCTTGGGCTAAGAGAGTCCCAAGATAGATGCTTTTGTAAATATTAATACCTTCTTTTGAGATATCTATTATTTTATTTCAAACTTATTGGTGGGATAACTTTAAATCTTCTTGATCTGAAATTCTATATTAATTGGAATCTATTTCATTAGCGCTTATATTTTTAAATATAACGAAAATAAAACTACAAACAAGTGCACTCTCCTGGCACCTATATCAACCCTCATGTGCTGGTATGTACGATTATACGCATTGTACACTAACACATGAGGCATTCTTTCCCTCTTTTTATCCCTCTTGGGGCACACAATACCTACTCCAGACCACTTCAATACAATGCGTGACTACAGAATGTGTTACAAATGCGTACACATTCAGGTTAACAAGCACTTCAACAAACATGACTGTATAACTATAATACTGATGAATGGACACGTACAAATATACCGCAACTGTTGCTTGCATCTGTTAAAGGCAGTCATCTACTACTCCAAGAGTTGGGATTACAAAACATCGATAAATTGTTACAAAGATACGAATCGGTGGTAAGATAAACGTAACGAAGAAACGCTGCAATTTCAACAAGATACTCTCCTTTATTTTTTTTAACTACTAAAATGACAACTTTATTCGATCATATTCGATTTTGATGAGGCAATTCTCAGTGAGATGCAAGTGTAATTCATTTTTTATAAACTTTAGATTTAATGATGGAAACGTAGAGGGGTTTCCCAAATAATTTTGTTATACCGTCCAACATTTCATGTCAAATGTCATCGAGTGCTGAACTTTATAAAATTGTTATTTTATGTAACGAAATCTTCAGAACCATTAGAAAAATCAATATTTACATATAATGTAACCTCTTTGCCCAAAAAGTATTAACCGTTTTCTAAAATGAATATGAAGTGATCTTATGAATAACTTAAACGCTCGCTTACCTACCCATTTCAAAATTAATCTCATCTCTAATCCCAACATCTGTCATCGCAAATTGAATCGTGTTATCATAACGATGATCTTGAAACACCTTAAAATGTCACAGCTTTGCATTTAAAATTAGATTCACTTTACTACCACAGTATCATAAGTAGCAATTCAATATGTAGGTAGCAGTAATTTTTATAGTATTTCTTTTCTTGACGTATGAGGTATTCAAGACCTCATTTAAAAACTATCATTGTGACGATAAGGGGCTTATTAGATCCCCTGAAGTTTACGAAACTAAAAGCTTTTTGGCTAAGTGCTTTACGAGGTCACTTTGACCTCGTGCCGCGTATTAAAATAGATACACCACTGCATTCTGATTTAATAGCTAATCTTAGGTATATATTCACCTCTTTTCGAAACTAAACCAAAGTGAAGTTAATGGCTAGCCGCACCGCAAGGATGACACGGGGCGTATTAGACCTCGTTCTGCACTGAGCGTGTTAAAACATGTCGAAATTGATGTAACATTTGACAGCTAAAACGTCACAATATAGCAATGGTCAATCTTAAATTGAATGCAAAGTAAACAATGATGAAACTTGCAACGAGGTAAACCAAACAATCGTAGGCGAGCTTCTATGAAATGTACCTAACGTGTATATGCGTGGAGATATTTATGATGACGTCACTGTAAGCTGACAGTAACAACTTGTGAGAGAGTACCTACATTGAATGATCAAACGCAATGTAGATTCCTTTTAAGTTATGGCGTCAAAAGCCGGAAGAGCAATAAAATGTTACTTTCTTTACGATAGGCGGATATGCTTGCAGGATAATAAAAGGGATATAGAATGGTACTACAACAATGAAATGCTAAACTTTGACATATTCAAATTCTTGTCATGTGGTATGAAAAATCCGTTACAATGTAATATCATAAAGTTAGTTTCCCGAAATATAAATCGTAAAGGTGAATTCTTTTTGTACCCGGTCGTACATATACCTACTAAATTGTTTAGTTGTTTGTTAATATAAATTATATCTAATTAATTATGTACTAATAAATGTATCAATAATGTTACCTCAAATATATTTATACAAAGTCGAATGAAGACGGGACTGTACTACTAAAATGCTTTATGCATAACTAAACAACACTGATGGATTTCTTCAGCAGAAAGCTTCAGCTTTCTAATAAAAAAGTAATGATTCTACTGCAGGATTTCCGCCGAATGGACCGCTACCCACCCTGCAGACCTCGTGACAAGACCGGACGCGTGATGGTGGATGTCACGTGACCTTAATTTTGAGTCTAGGGCTCTCCTCATGATATTTTCCTTCACGGTTTTCAGAGCTTAGATGATGGAATACATTGCACAAAATAAAGCGTCTATCTAGGCTTAGACCCACGACCTGAATCACGATGTACTCATAAGTCTAGGTCGTAACTACTGTGCCAATACTTTCAGAAAAGAAAGTTTAATTCAGAAAACCACTTTCACTGTCAAGGCTTTTATGGATTCAAAACCAAACATAAGAAGACTGCCATCATTAGTATGGGTCTAAACGTTCCTAATGCAATGGTTTCGCATGACTAACACCTATTTGAAAGCTATAGCCGTTGTCCAATTGTTAGCCTTTTTGGTCAAGTTCAATGTTAGGGGTAGTGATGTCATTGAGTGTCTGGTCTGTCATAGTTTTGTTAGATACTACCTGTGTTAATTCAGTCAAAACACTCTACTGAAGAGAAATCTGCCCAGCACAAACAGTCTGAGTTATAAAACTCGCTAACCATATTCTTAATTAAAATGCATAATAGAGGCTTTGAAATAGAGGATTCTGCATTCAAATATTCCATAGAACATTTTGAATTAAGAATCTGCTAATCAGTGTTTTGATCATGGTTTTGATTTCCTAAAAGCTTAAAAAAAAACTAAAATATGGGATTGACTACGTGACATTTTGGTAGCGCATATAATCTCATTAATATTAATCTCTTTTGACAGTCGTTATCACTGATAGCATGTCACTTTGTTTAGGTCCTCAGGACCATATACATAATTACCTAAATGTATTTTTGATATAACCCTTCACTGATCAATATATGGGTCAAACCTTTTCTTCATTTCCTTTACGTGTTGCTCTCCGGAGAAATTGCTTCCTAGTCATGTATGTCATATTTCTATTCAGTCTCATTATTGTCTTCAGAACAGTATTTGTCCACATCCAGCTCAATATTTGTTTCATAATCGAGTGACAAATTGAAGGGACACCACTCACTCTTTATGTCGAGTTCACCCTTCCAAAACAAATGTGCGCCTGAGTAAACAAAATTAATTCTTCGGCAGTGTCCCTAACAATATTTTGTATCTTTGTAATCTTGGAGGTTGTCAAGCTCCTTCAATTTCCTCTCATTGGTTCTTGTGTATTTTTTCCCAACGTTCAGCTAGCATTTCTTCGAGAAACTTAAATGTTTGGCTCGGCGAAATAGTTTCTATTCTAGTTTATTTAGCCAAACATCCGGAAAGTTTGCGAGACTGGATAAACCGAAACACGATGAGACGTCTCACAGATAACCTAATAAGGAAAAATAGTACAATCTTTAATTACATAGCCGGGCTGGATAGGATAGCGATAAAAGAGAAGTTTCCTTTAGGCGAGATAATAAAAATACAATAAGATTGCTGGAGAGCATATTTTTTAACACCGTAATAAGGAGGTTTGCAGAAGAAAAGTATTACAGTGGGGTTGTGAGGTGCAGTGGATTTCAGAATAATAGAATTAGTTCGGATTGAACGTAGAATTTTTATAATTTACTTTCAAGTCTTACAGCTTACAGATAATACGGGAAACTATATTCGTTTTTTCTGAAATATCCATTTGCATTTGACTGCCTTTTTTTTGGTAGATCCACAAGGCTCCGGAATTTTATTAGAAATGAAAGATTTACACTCATCTTCCATGGCTTCTTTCCATTCTTTAAATATCGATGGAGAAATCAACATTATGTCGTCAACATAAATAATTGCAAAAAATATCATGAAAGCTTTACGTCGGTGGCAAGCTGTGTTTAAATACATCATGAGTTTCAGTCAGTCAAAATTGGACGCTCTTTATTACTTTACCCAGAGCGGGAGAACTTATTTGATGATTTTCTTACCCAAAAAAGCCACTCATAATAATTCAAAGATGCGACGAAATATAGATGTTTTTAATATCGTGCAGATATTATCACGCTTGCGGATTTGCTCCGCATGCGTAAATTTCGCAACTGTCCTTTTCATAGAAGTATTTGTTGTAATGTTTGCAATACGCACGTGGGACGCGATTTTTGCCTTTTGACATTTTCAGAATACAGAACAAATCCGTAGGCGTGATAAAATCCGTATGCTATTAAAAACACCCTAAGGCCGTGTTTACGGAAACGCGGCGCATTGCGCGGCGCGTTGGGCGTTTCGTCGTACATTGCAGCAGCGGGCCGCGTCATCGCTCGCGCACAAACATATGGCAATGTACGACGGACTGCCCGACGCGCCGCGCAACGCGCCGCGTCTCAGTAATTGAGCATTAAGAAAGACTAAATCGAGAAGATCATCTTCACTGAAAAGTTTCCGCAATCAATCTCCATTCACAACTATCACTTCCACTACAAATCCCATATAATGGTTTGGACTATAAATACTGTTTTACAAGGCGTGATACTATTTCAAACTGTGTACTATTTTCTATCTACGTGAGCGCTTTAGTAAACATAGATCAATCAGCCCGAGCAATCACGTTCAGACTAAGCTCTGCGATGTACGGAACAGGAATTTTAATATTATGCGACTTCAGCCGTCCTAGTTCAAGTTCTGTAATGAAATTACAGTAACAAATGGCGGGATAGATACACTGAATGATGCTCTACGTTGTAATTTCAACTTCTCCAATTACATGACAGAAGGATTCAAATTTTGGGCTGCGTGGTTGTTCCAAAGAGTTTCTGTGGTTGTGGAAAGCAAAGGCCAATTGAAAGAACATGGTGGATTTTAGTCACTAAAAGTCTGACACTGTCTTTCGTTCTTTCCGGAATGGGAGAAATTATTTAAGGACTTTCCACAGAATAAAAGTAACAACACAATAACACCAGTTAACAGTTATAACAAATAAAAAAAAGAAGAGAGATTTTTCTTTGAATAAAAGTGAAGTTTTTACTCGTATAATATACGAGATAAACAATATATAACGAATTGCCGAGTCTGCTGATTTTTTTCTCTTAGAGCATTTAAATAAATTCTTGTTTTTACTAAAAAAAATTAAATAAATTTTTCACTGGACACGATTTACCTTTTCAATTAAAAGGTTTTCCATCATGGGGAGCATAAAAAATAACTAGTCCGCCATCTTGGATTTAGAATGACGTTAGTGTTTTTGAATACACAACACAAACATTGCATGTTAAATAGCTTTTATTTAATTTGCAAATAATAGGAAAAAAAAAAAGTTTCTATGTGGTGCTCAAATATAACGGTATAAATTTACCACTAAGCTGTACAAATCTACTATTTCTTTAGTGCAAACATAGGAGTCAACTGAATGATGAAATATAGTACAGTACCCGCTGTTTTGATTATATCAATGACACACACATGGAACACTGCGCACCGTCGGCTCTAAATGGCTAGTTACCACAGATATAGATATACCTAGATAACGCAAGAGCAACTACTTCGCGTGCCTAGCTTACGTACAAAAATCGTAAGTGGTCACTTTCGCACTCAGTCTGCATCGGAGTACAGCGCTAGTCGGGTGCAGTTAAAAATATAAAAATGGTTAATTGTGCTGTTGGTATGGGGGTGGAGCGAGGGGGACGCCGTACGCGGCGGCGTCTTCACTAAATAGTGCTTGTGACGTCATAATAGGTAGTCAAAAAATGGCACGCTTGGTTTTCATACAGATCGTGATGCTTGCGTTATCTATGTCTATCTATATCTGTGTCAATGACAGTACCAGGTTTTATCGTGGTAATCTAACAAAATACGTGATGTGAAGTTTAGGGAAAAAAAACTAGAGTTATAGAACTATGGCTCTGCCACTCAAACTCACCCTCTCCTGTGTTTCAGGCAATTCCAATGTTTTTCCAATACCAGAGAACTGTAATTTCTCAACACCCAAATTCACAGGTCATTAGCAGTTTCGAGTTCTGACGCAAAACAATGTTAATCCGGAAATCCTAATAAGAATACACCAGAGAGACCCAATTACATTAGGTCCTTGAATTGCGAACTGAACTCTAAGGAACAAAGCGAGAAAATGGTTCAGATGGTGATTTTATGGAGGAAGTAGGAAGTGCAAAAAGCAACGTTCTACTGCGTTACTTGTTTTTTTTTTTTTTTTTTTTGTGTTAGGTAAAATCATCCAATGACGAAACCCGCCCTTGGGTGGGGCGGGAAACAGTGTCAGACTTTTACCGACTAAAAACCTACCTTTCCATTCCTCGCCTTTGTCCCGGGGCCCGTGGTGACACTCTCGCATAACCTTTGGCCCCAGTAGGCTTCGGCCCTGCTGGACCCCTACAGTTTGCTGACAACTCCTTGAGGCGCGCGGGAACGGTGCGCGCCTTAGACGACCTGAGCTCGGACCGGTCTGTTACCGGACGGACGGACAGCGAGCTACCCATTGCCCACCGTCCGCGAGCCCGCGCCTACGGTGGCCGGAAATTGGGATCGGAAACCCGGCGGCGGCGGCGGCGTGTCCGCCTTTGCCTAAGGCGGTCGGCCTCCTCCTTTACTAGCATTACTGCTTCGCAGAAGGAGGCGACCGCCTGCCACTCCTCCTCGCTCCGGAGCATGGCTTGAACCAAGCCCCGGCGCGAGAGATCGCCGCCGATCGCCCCCACGAGGACACGGCGCTGCTCTTCCCAAGCGGGGCACACCTCGACTGTGTGCTCCACCGTGTCTACCGGGCGGTCCGCACAGTGGCGACACCCGGGCGTCGTCTCCGCACGAATCTTGTACAGGTACGGACCGAACTTGCCGTGTTCGGTCAGCACCTGCGCCAAACGGAAGGTGACGACGCCATGGGGCCTTTCCAGCCACGCCTCAAAGAGGGGCCTTACCGCCTCGATCGTGGCGTGCCCAGCACGAGGTTGCGACAATCGCTCTCGCCATTTCACCATGAGATCCCGCCGGAGCTCTGTCCGCCATGCCGCGACTTGTCGCGGCAGCAGAGTTTCGCCCCGACGTTGCATCTCCACGCGTAAGTCATGCATGTGTGCAAGGACTGTTGCCTCCAAATCCCACGGTGGTAGGCCAGCAAGGAGGCTCGCCGCTTCGCAGGACACCGTACGGTATCCGCGGATCATCCGGATGGCCATGACCCTCTGGCAGGCGGTTAGCCGGGCCGCCACTCGCTTCCGTAGCGATGGCGCCCACACCGGCGCACCGTAAAGGGCCATGGACCGAACGATGCCTGCGTAGAGCCTCCGGCAGGAGGCGTCTGGACCCCCTAGGTTCGGCAGGAGCCGCTTGAGCGCAGCCCCAGTCGCATTCAACCTGGGAGCCAGACGTCGGAAGTGCACTGCGTTACTTGTTGGCCATTAATTGAGAAACACTGACTGAAGGATAGTGTTAGCAATATTTTGATGCCATTTTTTTAGATGGTAAATTATCAAATAACTTCTTCCGAGTGGAACGAGAGGGAGATTCAGGCTTGTACTAACTATAAAGGTCACAGCTCATTAGTGCCACCCGGAACTAACTCCGCACCGCTTTGCCTCCTGTAGCCAGTATTTTTACTACATCAACTTACGACCGAGCCTATCCGGTGACACTACGGAGTGGATGTAGTGAGCACATTCCCATACAAGTCCATATAAAGAATACTAGCTGCAGGAGGCGAGGCGGTGCAGAATGGGCGCCGGGTGGCTCTAATGAGCTGTGAGCTTTAACTTACCAGTGTTCCTTCAATTACTTTTTGCGTTCTAGTGCCACGGTCACACTTTAAAATAATCCCTCATATATTTTTATGCCTACAGATACAGCTTTAAATCTGAAGAATCTAATAATGAAAAGCTTCGAACATCCAACATTTTGGTCCTTTGTAAAGAAATTCTTAGTAACACTGTGTTGTGTTGCTTTTATTTGGATTCTGCAGATATCATTGTTCATTTCAGTAGGATTCAAAATTATTCTCTTATCTACGTTCATCCACCTGATAAAACATTAGAAGTCTATAAACCACCAATTTTAAGAATAAATCGACATAAATCCGCGCTAAAATTGCGTAACCGAAAGTAACTCTGTTTATTTATATCTTTGTGTATCTTCACCTTTGTAATTGATTTGTATGAAATTTGGCATATGGGTAGACCATGCCCTGGATTAGGACTTTTTATTTCAGGAGTAGGTACGTTCGTTACCCTGGGATGACTCTAGATTATCACGCGGGCAAAGCCACTAGCAGAACTACTGGTTCTGCCAGCCCTCAACCAACGAGATGGGGGTTGGTGTTTATGTTGGTCCTTCGTAATTTGGTTCTATCAATTTTAAATAATATAAACCTATCTATACTAGTAAAAACTGAAAAGCAACAGCTTAATGCTGTCTTGACTTGTCTCACTTGCTGTAAAATTCTTTAACAGCCGCTCCAATAAAGCATACTTTACGGCACACTATCCGAATGATCTCATGCTCGCGACAGATTTAGATTTCAGCTGTTCTCTTGATGAATCCATTGACTTTACGGGCCCGACCACAATTGATAAACAAACCGATCCGTTTGAAATTGTCCGTGAGAAAATAGAAGCTATTAAGTGGTTTAAATATAGTGAGATTAGAGTAAACATTGGGTGACTAATAAAAGCGTGATGTAATTTACTATTAGGTAATTCTCAGTACGTATTATTTGGCGTAGGACTCGGTACTGCTCTGGGTTTTATCAAAATAACCGAGCTAGAAAATTAATCATTATCATCATTTCAGTCGAAGGATGTTCATTGCTAGACATAGACCTCCAAAAGTTTCAGTACAATGACCGGTCCTGAACGTCCCGACCGGCAGGTCATCGGACCACCTTGTGGGAAGACATCACTGGCAATTTAATTGGCTTTCGAATGTTTATAGTTTCTTTTTTTGTCTAGTTTTATTAGCTGTAAGTCCTCCATGTACTAAATAAATAAATAAATACGCGCTGGTCATAAACTTTTATTGGTATATCACAATTTGAAAATTGGTTCAGTCAAGATTGTAGCAAATTTTTTAGCACACGTTTGAAAACTCAATGGTAAGATTTTCCAGGCCTCAGGGATTTAACAAGT
The DNA here is from genome assembly GCA_958295575.1 of Leucania comma. Lineage (NCBI taxonomy): Eukaryota > Metazoa > Arthropoda > Insecta > Lepidoptera > Noctuidae > Leucania > Leucania comma. The sequence continues at coordinate 6,490,473 of OY282475.1, forward strand.
TCTTGCCACAAATCAAAAGGCATTCTGGAAGGCCCATAGATAACATTTTATCCTGCCCGGCCTAGCAATATATTTTATTGAATGTCATAATAGGTATGGCAACTTCGAGTATGTCATCATCTTATTCGAAACATCACAACAATGATTCATCAATGTAACTCTAGCTGCAATAATTAAAACTAACGATATTGCATGCATCATTCAAAGCCACGCTTAGCCACGGAAATTATGAAAAAAGTCATACATAAGCAATGCAAGCACGGCAGACTGACTCAATGATCGAATGCATATGAATATGATGTCATGGTGCTCAAAATTAGAAACAGTTCGGATTTGTTCGTGAGCTACTGGCCCATATTGTCACGAACACGACATTATTCCGACGGTTTATGACACAACACCCAACATACTTGTGGCATACGACACACAACACTCGCAGAATAAATATCACTTACTGGCAGATTTCTTTTTCTGTATCCAGCTTTATTTTTACTCTGTGTGTGTGTGTGTGTGTTAAGTTTAGGGAGGGGACGATTTATTTTAAGTATGTGTAGGTTTTTCTATTTCCTTTTTGTTATAAATGTGACTGTGTTGGGTAGGACAAGGAAATGAAAAAAAAACCGTTTAGCTCGCTAGCGCAATATTGTTGGCATCAATTCTGAATAGTGACTGTTCGTCTATAAACCTGGATATTTTATTTGGCAAGGGCTTTAGGATTGGGAAATTTACTTCAAATTGGTTACAGATGATGCATCGACAGACATCGGTAATAATAGCTTCGTGAACTTACCAACATTGTAGGTAATTTAAGTTTGTGTGCAAGGAGAAACACTAACTTGTGCTACAGGGTTGTTCAAAAGACTCACCCTGCCCCTGGAATGCAAACAGCCACTAAACTGAATAGGTGGCAGGTGTTCGTGGGATTTCAAGAAGTCGGAAAGTAGAAGATTTTTTTAAGGTAGAAATAATTTTCTGACTTTTACTGGCTAAACCAACACCTATGTTTTTTCAATTGCCCTTTGCGTCTCAGGACTACGGCCGGGTTTTGGTTATAAAGGTGAAAAGTAGAGATGTACGTACACAATAATACTTATTGACATTTTTATGCTTTTATGATTTATTGGCTGTTCTTTTTTAATCTGATTTATCTCTGATTTTTGTATGTACCTAATTGTCTTTTTTAAGTTTTTTTTTTTTGCTGTGTTTTTTCTAACATATTTTTTTTTATTTACTCGTACAGGTTTAAAATGTTGGTGATTAATATTATTTATATCTTAATATTTATTAATTTAAACACATGTCATGGGGATAAATTATATTTTAAAATATTTCAATTAAAAAAAAAAACATTAAAATATAGAAAATAGTCCCAATGGTATCGAGAACAGGGTCCAAACCTTCGGGCAGGACTCCAGAGAAAGGAGCTTCCAAACCATACGAGCCGTGTCCGTATTATTATAATTACATACATACTAACTTTTACTATATCGTAGGTACTGTTTATTACTCCTTCATGCTCAAACCGCTGAACAGAATTGGATGAAATTTGGCAAACGGACGGCAGCAGGGCTGCAGCTGCAGACGATTTACATATCACGTGGACGAACCCGATGGTAGCAGCTAGTTTTATATCTAAAAATATAAACATGCCGCCGATACCAAGCTCACATAACAGTTATAGATAAAAAGGGAGTTGAATGTTTCTATTGACTTATGTTATGTCTATTATTATCTCTGTAGGTCAACGTTCTCATAATAAGCTCCTGTTATTATGATAAGCTTGTTCGTAAAACTGGTAATAATGCTTAATTGTTTAGTTATCTCGACATTTTTAATTATTGTTATAGATTATTTTAATTTATTGTAGGATAAAATAATGTAGTACAGAAATTGATTATTTATTTATTAATTAATGAGCTGTTCATAAATTCAATTTTATAGATATATTTTACTTCTAATTACAATCGCCCACATGGTTTTTAATACTTCTTTTATTATGTATAGCCTGTGTGTTATAATGATGTAATAAGTTAAAATGTAGTAGTTTCTTCTAATTCTGTCCAGTCGTTTGGGCGTGTAAAACTAGCAAGTACATATACCCACACATATACAATTTATCGGTTTTAGCGTAGTTGAATATGTAGACCAACCGTATTTTTTATGAGTACTTAGTGCTTTTGAAAACATCTCTTCAAGCCCTTTAATTTGAAAGCATGTTGATACACCACATGACTATGTCTCTCTCACAACTAACACAAACTTAACCACACTTCTCAGGCTAAAATGCAACCAGCTGTATGTATGTGCTTTGGGGCGTGGGAGGGCGTGCAAAAGAGCATACATACACACACACTTAAATACTTAGTACTCTAAAAACAAAACCCTTCTTGTGGCGTAGTCGAGTGAAAATCAAAATGCACTGTTACAACATTGGTACGTAAACTACTTATTGAATAGAAATAAAAAACGATTAGAGCTAAATACTAATTCCCCTAAATTAGTTTCTTTTTTGTGGGCAAAATCATCCAATGACATCACCCGCCCTTGGGCGGAGCGGGAGAGATTGTCAGACTCTTACTGACTAAAAACCCACCCCGTTCTTTCATTGCTCTCATACCAGGGCCTTAGCACTTTTCCATTTACCCAAGGCCCCAGAAAATTAAACTAGTGTAGAAATAGTTTTTCGTTCACAATTTTTAACAGAGTACACTTTTTAATTTACAAAACACATTGAAAGTTTGTACAATCCGCACTTAGTTAATTTTTTTTGGGTCGAAAGCTCTCGAGCGGCAACAATTTTACTAAAAGCTTTGACAAACCTAGCCACGTATGTAAGAGTACAAAAACCCATCATTTTTGTCTCATTTCGCGTAACATCATGCATCCTTATTAAACACTCGTTTTCAGTAATGGGGTTAACATGTTGTTAGGAGTCTAGATGTTGCCACGTTTAAAAAACCGGCTAAGTGTGAGCCGGACTCGTGCACGAAGGCTTCCGTACCAAAAAATGGCAAAAAAATCACGTTTGTTGTATGAAAGCATTCATTCTGGAGTGATTTATCCTAAGTGTTTAAACTTTTTCATAAGTGTGAAAACTTCTTACATAATTAAAAATCAAAACGACATGCTCACATGCAGCTGTCAGTCTCGTTTTGTCAAATAGAAAATTGATTATTATTTATTTGTTCTGATAAAATATAAAAACGCAATTCCAAGTTTAAATCACACCTACATTTCTATACGGTTTTTAGTATTTGTCGTTATAGCGGCAACAGAAATATAACATTTGTGAAAATATCAACCGTGACAGCTAGCTGTTCATAAGATACAGTCTGATGATAGACAGACGAACAGTCTTAGCGTTTTTAGCCTTTAGGTACGAAACCCTTAAAATGTTTTTGTGAGTTAACACTGAAACCGATGTAATTAGCTCATTAAAGCATGTTTGATTTTTTCTTTTGGAGTGACTCTGGCAAATCCATTACGTTTACTATGCCTATTTTTCGAGATGGGAGATCACCAAATAATACTCAGGTGGTTCTAAAGCTTTACGACCTCTCGTTGTAATAAAACTAACAACAGTACCAAGTGTATTTTGTTTTATATCGATTCGACGAAATTTTTATTTGTCGTGAGGTTGCTGGACCAAAAACAATTTTGTAATTTCCCTTGAGTGTCTTTTCAGGTGTTCTTGAAAGTATGTAACGAATAAAATAAAAGTATTACATTCAAAGATGAATGGTGACAAAACATGAGAACTTAAACCTATATGATTACAGATCCTAAAAAAATCCTTTTTCCAGCAAAATCTTCTACAAAATGTTTTCTAACAAAAACCACAGAGGCTACCTAAATTTTATCCCAAACAGATAGGAATACCTCCTGGGATATATAAGGAAATATTATTTTACTTTGTTCTTCATTTTGGGTCTCCTGAGCTCGATAATTTTGCTTAAAAGTTGAAACCTGTTACATTAGTAAGTTTCCTGCGGTTTCTAATGAAAAATGTAAATGGTGATTATTATGATTATTCACGAGGACGTCGGCACTGTAAATTGTTGCTTCTATCTCTTTTTTGTTATTTTTAATAGGCTTGCACTATCTCACCTGATGGTAAGTGATAATTTAGTCGACGATAGAACACGGTTGCTCACTAGCGGTTGCATATCCATATTATTTTTATGCGTTTATATATCTCAGGACCCTGAGGTCCTAGGCCTTTGGGAAGTGTACGAGGGGCCGAAGCCGACTCGCAGAGGCGATTACCCCTGTACGCACTATGCTAGTGTACCCAAGGACAACCCCCGGTTAGTGAAAAACTATTGAAACATATGGAAAACAAAGATAATAGGGCTTTGGTTTTTGGAGTCTTAAGTGGACTGGTAACCTAAAACTGTGTTAAGACTTTGGCCTCTGCCTGAACAATGTTTTCTATCCATCGATAAAAGGCAGCGGGGTTACTTGCACACTCAATAAATGGATCGCTAGCACGAAGTGACGTAGCAACAAGAGGGCAACATGATCTTTAATTCAACTCATACTTATTTTTTCAGTTAGATTAATTAATAATAATAAATGATCCTTTTATGATGTGTCTAGAATTATATATTTAGCCTTTTATAACCCATGTGGAAAAGGAAACGGTGTCTTTTGGTTTGTTGAAGTACTTAGGTAGACACATTAGCGTTTAATGACAGGTCGATCCCTAAAATATTGGTATCGTAGTTCTGGATTTTATAGCAGTCATTTCACATACAATATTGATTTGGCAGCAGACTGCGAGCAAACCGCAACATGTCAGGAAAAGGCTAGAAAATATGCTGTTGAGTTACTGTCAGCTGTGGTTTTATTTTGTATACCGGTATACTATAATACTGCATATTAAACCAGATCTAGCAATTTTGGCTTCAACTTTGGAAGTAAAAGAAAAAGGAAGCGTGTGTATGGAATATATACCTCTTCACGCTGAAATTATTGAAGGGATCTGGATGAAATTTGGCACACGAGTAGATGCCCTAAAATAGCTCATGGGGTAATTTTTCTCTCGAGAATATCCTCTATTGAGACAGTTAACTCTTTTCACGTGGGCAAAGCAGATGGAACCAGCTAAATTGCAATAAAACACATCGGGAGAATCGTTTCGTAAAAAAGGTCTGTTTTTAGAGTTCCGTAACTCAAAAAGAAAAAAACGGGCACATATAGGATCACTTTGTTTTGAGTCTGTCTGTCTGTCTGTCTGTCAAGACCCTTTATCTCGGTAACGCGTAGAAATATTGAGTTGAAATTAAAACCGTATACTCAAATTTGCGGTCCCTTGAAGCTGTGAAAAAATAAAACTTCTAAGCTAACGAAAAAGAATACACAACCGTTTATGTCGCAAAAAACGTACATTTCGACACTCTCAAGGGTATTCATTGATACGGTACTTCCCGTTGATCTAGAATGTTAAAATTTAGCATGAAGCAAGGTGTAGCACAAATATAAGAAAAAAAAAACTGAAAAATTTAAATTTTAGTTACGTCACCAAAATAAAAACCTCTTTTTGCTATTCGGAAAAATCTTCAAGACTTGATTCGAGAATTGAATTATTTTCATAGGTACGTTTGTACGGAACCCTTGGTGCGTGAGTCCGACTCGCACTTGCCCGGTTTTTTTAATGTCTGAGCTCAGAAAACTTGCGACATATAGTTGAGAAGGTGTATGCTCGAAACAGAAATATTTATACTTAACTTAATTTTTATATCAAAACTTTGGCCTTCCAAATACTGATAACGATAATGTCGTGGTAACCAGGGACCCTGCTTACCAGAATATTTTTTGTGGACACTTAAAACTTTTACACGTTAATTTGAGGTACGCACTTGGGAATTAAAAGCTTTCATATTTTATAACATTAATTTAAATTCTGTAGAAAGATGAAGTTACACAGAAGGGATCTCAAATCAAATCACCGTTTTACTTTTGGTGGAAAATCGTCCATGGGCATTAAACTTTTTTAGGAATCTCTAATACCTAGTCTATTGGTGATTGCCAATCAACTCTTGACGGTTAATTCTTATCAATATTTTTATGTATGTCGATACACAAGTAAGTAATAAGTACTACCTAGTACTTACAGGAAATCAACAGTTGAAATTGCATAATTTCTCTATTATCTATATTTTAGAATATGTAAGTATGTTTTTCAGCTGTCTGGTAACCATAACACAAGCTCTGCTTAGCTTGGGACTAGGCGGTGTTGTGTGATAGTTGTGGAATATTATTATTATTACACTTTTTCATTATCACATTGTAATAAAACTGCTCACTTCAGTATAAAATAATATATTTATTACTCAAGAAGCTCAATGGACACTCTTATAAATTATCTTGTTACATCACTTTCTTAACACTATAATAAATGCAAGAGACTAAATGTGCGTCCTGCCTCAACGGCTGCCGAGCTCAGACTGCCCTTGCCATTGCACTACATCCCCCACTTTTTCACACATAATCACAGATACATTTCGGTGTTGCCAGCACAATTAGTTGATTGCAATGAATAATCGAATACAATATAATCGATCAATATTTTTAATTATAAAAACAGACTCAATAATCTGATTACATATCAATACCTAACAACATTATAATAATATTTTTAACTTTTTGATGCTCGAGTGATCGGTTGTGTTGAAAATTTGGCTCATGGTAAAGCGTATTCTGGAATGACACATAGGATACTTTTATCCCGAGAATATATTCGTGTTTCTATTTACACGCGGATGAAGACGTTGGCCGCAGCCAGTTATGGTGAATATTTATATTTATTTATTTATTTTATTTTAAAAACTTTATGCACATAACACTGTACAAAGGCGGACTTAATGCCTTAGGCATTTTCTACCAGTCGACCTTAGGGTGGAGCAGAAACTTAACATGGTGGTGCAACAAATAAATAGACAAACAGAAAAGAAACAAAATATACAATAATTAATAGATACTTAGATACATACATACAAAATACTAACGGTTAAAAGGATATGGAATAAATTTGGCACATCTTTTGGAATAGAAGACAGGATATTTTTTTCATTACCAGTAATATGTTCCCTTGGGATAATTTTCCAGTTTTACGATTGTGATGTCGCTTGCAGAAGCTATATAAAATAATAATGGTTATTTGAGCTGAAAATTACTCCTGAAGATGAGTAGCATAAAGTAAGTCAATGTAGTAAAGTCAGGGAGGTCAATATGTCTAAGTCTAGTCTAAGATAGTAAGTTTGCACCTGCAGATAAGTAGTAGAATATTTCTAAAAGATCCTGTTCAAAATATATGCAACACTAGACCTGGAATATGTTATCTAGTTTTCAACACTCTCGGTCGAAACGTTTCGTCTTTGCAGCAGTCGGAGTACCGAGATAAATCATAATCCTCCAGAGGTTTTGCACATTGAAAACAGATGTTTTCTGTTATTTCTGTTCGTTGTTCAAATACTTTGGTCTAAAGAAATATGTTTATTTGTATATTTCTTTGAAGTAAACGATTACAATTAGAATCGATTACGCGTTGGTTTTTGTTGAGGTATTCTGCGAATGTTACGAGTAGTATCACAAATTAATTAGGTAATATTTAGGTCGACTGAAGGCCGGCTTAGAAAGAGGTGGCAGAATGATCTGGACGCGTACCGCGAGGACTAGTTTGACACGGCGCGGGAGAAGATGGTTTGGAAGGACTTGGGGAGGCCTTTGCCCAGCAGTGGGACAGTCAGAGTTAAAAAATATTTAGGTTAAACACCGTAGATAGATTAAATACTTTAAGATCGTAAATATTTGTGCTGTACAAGACAGGCTACCCCAGTGTTCGAAAGAGTATGGAATCAAAAAAGTCAACTGAAAGAACTTATGTGGGTGACACTGTCTCTCACTCCACCCAGAACAGGAAAGAAGAGCGGGAAAAAAATAAATCTGTAGGCCGTAGGGGAAAGGTTGAAAAGTGATCAGCTAATCGTTGCAGATCAGTAAGAAGGCGTGGTTGACATTGCTTGCGCCATAATTGCTTCTAACTATAACCAGACTAGTTCTAGACAGGCGGACTAGTCTAAAATCGGATGAGGTGTAGGCGGTCAATATTGCCGTTAGATTTAATCTATTTTATGTATAAAATTTACTTTACGCCTCTGTAGAACCTTTCGACTCCATCGACAATCTTTTCTGCAAGCAATGTGTTCTGCTCGCTGCCACTTAAGTTTGGCGTTTCTTCAGGCTATTTCGGCAACCTTGGTTCTTCTGCGGATATTTTCATTTCCAATGCATTCCATATGCAATTATTACCAACACGCATTGGTCATAGACTTGGTCTTGAGACACTGTGGTATGTTGGACGAGATATTACCATCGTATTTGTATTTGTATTTCGGGCTGGTGTCCGCAACTCCCTCGCTAAGGCCGTGTTTACGAAGTGCAAGGTTCTGCAAGTGACCGCTAGAGGCGCTGCAAAATTTGCCTTACAAAATATTTACGGCGTCGATATCGAGTAGCGACGAATACTATTGCTTAAAACTCATGGTAGAGGTACAGATGGACCATTTTTGCGTCCGTTTACCCGGGTCGAACGGTTCAATAAAATATATTACAGAATGTAAATCAATAAACAACGATCTATTAGATATGTCATTGTAGTTTAGTTTACATATGTATACCTACCTACTCATCCGCGTGTGTTTCGCTTCCCAAATCTATAACAATCACTAATTTTTTTTTTTTTTTTTTTTTTTTTTTTTTTATTTATTTATTCAGCATTAATACAAGTCGTTAAATTACAGATGATGCAAATCATAAACTCATTAGAGTTTTACCGTGCATCATAATCATCGACACACAATTTTGACTAACCAAAACACAGCAAAAAATAACAAAATATTATTATCCATACATTCTACTAGATCACTAACATATCTCCGAAGAGGGTATAAATAAATACAACATTGACGAGTGAACGGTATGGGCGTAACATCAGTGACCGAGCTAGCCGCGTATCATTCATACAGTAGGAGATCTATTTAGAGTGATACAGGTTGTTCCTTTATTTCAAAACATTTATCTGTGTGTCGCTCATCGCATAATCGATTTATGGGCACAAATGTATAATATATTTTTTTTTGTTTTTTTTTAGTTTCCGGTTTATTTTAGATATACAGATTTTGTAAGAAGTGTTGTTTTAACTTATGTTTTATGTTTTTATGTGTAATTATATTTATTAATGTTTTTGGTAGACTATTTATGAGATAGGGTATCATATATTTTAGTGTTCTTTTGCCATGTAAGTTGTTATACTTAGGAAGTAAAAGCCTTGCGTTGATGATACTACGGGTATTTATTTGGCTATTACTTAAGGTTTTTGATGTTTTAAAATTTTCATTAAAGAATTCCTCATTCAGAAGTGTTAATTTAACTTTTCTATGGATGGGTATAATTTTACAGACTTCAAACAGCTTATGGTAATCATTTTTCAATTTAATTTTAATGTTGTACGGAACGATAGTTTTTAATATACGTAGTTGTAGTGTGTATATTTTGTCAAGGTGGGTCTTATATGTCCTTCCATAGCTCGACAGTCCATACGATATTATTGACTCGGCCAGAGATTTATACAACATTAATAGTATTTTATATGGTATTTTGTATTTAATTAAAGAAAATTTGGCTAGGATACATCTCAATTTATCGCAGATCCCATCGGTATGTTCTTTCCAACTGAGCCGACTATCAATAGTTAAACCCAGGTACGTTTGCTTATCCACTAGTTCTATTGAGCCGCAGTTGCAAGGTTTGGGAACTTTTTTATAGCAGTTAGCATGCATACACTCATGCGAGTGGGCTATTAATTTAGGCAAGGTTGTACTTCTATTTTGACTGGAACTGATGTATATTAGTTTTGTCTTCCCAGCATTTAACACGAGACCCGCGTCATGTGACCACTTGGTGAGTCGATCAAAATCGCTTTGCAGCTGTTGTTGAGCATCTTCAACACTTTTGCCAGCAGCTACAAGGCAGGTATCGTCAGCGAATTGATAAATCTCACACTGTTTTATCACATTGACGAGGCTATTCACATATGCAAGGTAGTGCAGGGGACCGAGGACCGAGCCTTGTGCCGTACCTTCCGTCACCCTAACTGAGTCACTCAATGCATCATTGACTTTGACCATGTATTTTCTCTCGTTTAGATAATCTTTACACCAGTCCAGTAATTTACCCCTAATGCCGCTGTCATGAAGAAACTCAATTAGTCTGTCATGTCTGAGAGTATCGAATGCCTTACTATAATCAATAAACACTACTAACACGTGATGTTTTTCATCTAAGTGTTTATGAATACTATCTGTGAACTTTGATAGCAATTGCGTTGTATTCTTTTTTGGTTGAAAACCATATTGTTTATGCGTTATTATCTTATTTTTACTATAGAATTCATGTATTTGTGTGCATATACATTTTTCAATAATTTTATCAATGGTAGGCAATAAAGTAATTGGTCGATAATTATTGTAGTCCGTCTTTGTTCCCTTCTTGTAGATCGGTCTGACGATCCCTGTTTTTAGCAATTTTGGATATTTACTTTTTTGTATACTTAGATTAATTAGATTAGAAATGCCACCCACGCTGCTACTATTTACGTAATCGCTCAATTTGTATGATATAATATATCAGCTTGACTAAAAATGTGTCAAACATGACTTAAATGGTTTGGTGTAAATTACGGGATCATTATGCTGAAAATTAATACCTGGATCAAGTGTCAACTAGCACATTATAAAATGTTTATTTAATTAAAGTAAGTTTGGTGATTTTTAGGGTTCCGTACTTCAAAAGGAAAAAACGGTACACTTGTAGAATCACTTCGTTTTCAGTCCATCCGTCTGTCTGTCTGTTTATGACAAATAATATTTATTTTTGCAAAAAGGTTTTTAAAAAAACTTTTACACGTCATTTTTTTTTCGTCAGTTTTCACTAGATGAGGCCGGTGTTTCCTAGCTGACTACCCTGAGAAGAAACACCGAAACAAACTCAGGGGTCAAAGTCTCTTTTAAAGTCCATACACAAACATGCAATGGTCAAATCATATGTTTATCTGTCAAAACCCTTTATCTCGGGAACGCGTGGACGTATTGAGTTGAAATTAAAACCATATATTTAGGTCTGCGGTCCCTTGATGCTGTGAAAAAACAAACCTCTAAGTTAGGCAATGAAAAAAAAAATATGTAGCGATTTATGTCACAAAAAAAGTATAATTAATTCCACATTCTCAAGGAATCAAAATTCATAGAGTAGGTACTGCCCGTTGTTTAGAATCCTGAAATTTGGCATGTAGCAAGGTCTTATTGTAGCACAAATATAGAAATAAGTCTGAAAACAGTAAATTTGTGGTTAACTCACGAAAAAAAAACACTTTTTGAAACTTGGAAAAATCTTTGAGACTTAATTCGGGAATTGAGCTATTTGCATAGGTAAGTTTGTGAGCAACCCTCAGTACGCGAGTCCGAGTCGCACTTCGCCTGTTTTTTTAATAATTAATATACCTAAAAGCTGTCAGTACCACAACATGGGTACCAAAAAAATCTCATTTCCTAAAAAGCATCTTTGGTATATTATAAATGATCGTAGTATTTATAATACCTTTTAATTTTTTTTATTATTTATAGGCTCGCATTTGGCCACTATCTCACCTGATGATGTGGTCTATGATGAAGCACGCTTGCTAAGAAGTAACCTATTCACTCTTGACTTAAAGACCTCTAAGTTGCAGCTAGCAAAGGATCCCAAAAAGTTTTGTATGTATAATTGGGAAGTCCAGCAAGTACTGGTGGCGCAACGCTGCAATAATGTTTTAAAAAAAACTGGCCAAGTGCGAATCGGACTTGCGCAGGAAAGGTTCTGTACCGTCCATAGCAAAAAACGGCAAAAAATCACAACTGTTATAGGGGAGCCCCACTTAACACTTAACAACAGACAATATTATTATTTTTCTGTTTTTACTTGTCGTTATAGCGGCAACAGAAATACGTCATCTGTGAAAATTTCAACTGTCTAGCTATCGCGGTCCTTGAGATACAACCTGGAGACGGACAGACAGCGAAGTCTTAGTAATAGGGTCCCGTTTTTACCGTTCCCTTTGGGTACAGAACCCTAAAAAGGAAACACGTTCTGTAGGGCACTCAATTCTGTTCACTTCATGACTTGATGGTAACAACTAACAGCTGAATTGGCTCGATCAATCACTCGAGCTGGGAATATGAATTCTCGAGAGTTTTACGAGGTCTATCGGAAAGAAAGAAAGAAAGAAAAACATTTATTTGAGACTCGCACAGGAGAACGCTTGTGAAGAAATCGTGCGCTGAAAATAGGGTTAATATCAAGTTATTGTTTACTAATAGAAAATTAAAATTCAGTCAATCTCTCTTTAGCCTTATATCAACTATACTACACAGCTAAATTTTGATCGTCTTAATCCCGTGGAAATCTATTCGTTTCATGAATCACAATCGATTCGTAAAGATAAAATTAAAAAATAAAGTATTACTAACTACCTACAGGTCATTAGACTCGCTCAGCTGACGTTTACTTAAAGAAATTAATTTAGTACATGCGTATATTAATTATTGAGTTTTAGAAAAAAAGTACTTTTTCTTATTATTTTTTAATTACAAATTGATAGTGTTTCATGTACCGGATCGACTCTCCACGGGATTAAAACCATTAAAATTTTGCCGTGTATTGAGGTGGTTTCCAGTGGACTCAAATGTTTGATTTGCTGCATGGATTATTTATAAGAGAGTATGGTTTCTTTTGTAGTGTATCTTTTCAGGGTAGTGAGCTATTAAACACCGGCCTTATATAGTTTAAATTAACGAAAACAAAAACAAAAGGGTAAAATGACCGAGCCGACAAAAAAAAAAGCGTAAACGACCTAGTCATCGATGTTCCAAGCGCGCTTCAAAGAGTCAGCATACCCGTTAGGGCCTAGCAGGGCCGATGCTGCCTAAGACCAGGGGGCTTTCTGAAAACAAGACCCATGGTCCTAGAACGCACTAGGTGGATTTTGGTCAGTTAAAATCTGACATGGCCTCTCGCTTCATTCATGAGCGCGAGGAGACATTCGATGATTTCCCATCTCAATAAAAAAAACAAAGGTTTCTTCATATACCCCCAAAAGAAACGCTACCATTCATTGCCATTCATGTTCTATAAAGGCTTGCGATTTGGCCAATGTTCAGCTCTATAACTGGTGACTGAAATGTTCTATAACGATTGAAATATCTCATAAAATCTCAAAGTGCACTTTCTCTAACGTCCATTCAAGTCCTATATAACTTTAACGCCGAGAACCCTGGCTACCCCCTTTTGTAATTGAAAGCTCTTGATACTTTTCCATGTCGTTACGTTTTACGATGGTGCATTAAGAAATGCATTGGTGTAGGTAAGTGATTTCGTTCATGTACGTACGTAGCTTCTTCTTCAAGTATTTTATGAGCATGAAATATTGCATTTTATATACAACCTTATTTTTTGAAACCCGAAATATGGGTCTAGTATTTTTATGCAGAAAATCTATGTACAAAACTTCATAACTGTATCATGAAAAATCACAAAGTTATAGCTTGTTATGTTACCTTGTTTTCCACACAAACACATGGTCACCGGGCCATTCGGGAGACTGAAGGGTTGTTTTGGTCCCGCACTCAGCTGTGCGCTGGCTCCAAATGCCCACTATGACCTGCTGTGACTTGTTTTGTACTTAGTGTCTTTGTCAATTTAGTGTCGGTGGTGTCTTGTGACCTTTTTTTTAAAGAATTTTGGGGAAAAATACATATAATGGTGTAAAAATTATTGCAACCGATTCAGTTACTGATTCTGAATAAACTATACCTATACTGAAAATAATGTTGTATATGTATATCGTATTTTAAGATAATAAGAAATTCTTCTTCTTTATATTGAAGTACTAGAGCAAAGCGTCCCGTCCCAGCTTGACATGGTTATTACAAGTTTCTAGAATTCTCGCCTTTACTCTCCTTTAATATACATGTTTTATACATTTACTAAATTCTCATGAATCTATTGGTGAAAACTGCATAAAAATCTGGTCAAATAAAATCGCATATAAACCTGTTCTGGTAAGCCTACAGGGCCGTGGGCAAAGTGAAAATAAACCCGGCGCCCTGGAACGAAGGCAAAGAAGGAACAGAAATGGGTTTTTAGTCAGTAAAAGTCTGACACTATCTCCCGACCCACCCAAGGGCGCGGAGATATCGTCAAAAAAAGGTAGACTGATAATTTGGTGAGCACGAGATGTGAGACGCAAGGGGCTGTTCGTTGTGGCGACACTTGAGATGGCCTATGTTCAATAGTGGACCTCTTTTGGCTGAAATGATGATAATGATGATTTTCCATGGAGCAACTGCCTATTTGACTTCCACAACAAAACACAATTGAAGGAAATTTTCTACAGTGAATACCCATTCGAGGATAACAAACGTAATAGATATCTCCTTGAGCCCATTTCACCACAATTTAATTTATGAGAATGAGGGTTTAGCTCCTACCCAAAGTTTGACCTAAATCATTTTGCAAAGGCTTTTAGGTTCAGGTCAGTATTCAAGTGAACACCTGGTACTAAACTGAATTTTAGATTTTGTTTGTAATTTCACGTTCGCGTCTTGTCTGTTTTGCGGACAAATCCGCTTACTGAGCTGTATTTCGAGGGAACTAAGAATTTAGTTTCATATCTGTGTTTTAAAGGGGAAAATTTGACACTCAGAGAGAATAAATTTTAAATAATTAAAATCTTTGTTAGAATTTGTAAATTAAATATTTTTTAAATAACAGAGAAAAATAAAAACAAAAAATAAGGTATACTGTGCAGTTGAAAATATTAATAATCATACCTAAATAAAATTTAATTACAAGACCACCGAAAGTAACTATACCTATCTAAACGAAAGACTTATCAAAATTCGTAAATTCTACAGCGGCTTTTCCGTACACTTGCAGAAAAAAATACCTACACACAGAATAACTATACCTGTAAGGTGTATCCATGCGGTAATCGAGTCCGTGCGACACGGAAGTGCGGAAGTCACTCGCTTCCACTGCACCAGTCAAAGTTTGAAACAATAATACCACCAAACTCATAAATAAACATCGTCTCTATAATCATACGACATTCAAACAAACAATACTGATTATTATTTAGCACCTATAACATTCAATAGATTGCTGTAATGACATTGTCAGTTGCTCAGTCTCTATCACCCATAATATTTACACAAATAAGTCAACAATCCTATTGTGAGCCTAATTAGAACATTTTAGTGTAATATGTCCTCTTAACGGCTTTAGTTCCGACTCGACTGGTGGACGATAAACACGTGTTTGCGCAATAATGCAAGAAAACGTGATTTAAGTTTATTTTTTCAAATGTTAGTTCTTTCTACTTTTTTTGTGGCCTGAACTGTACGTGAATAGTGTGTATTTAACTGTTGTTTATTTGGTGTGTGTGTTTTAAGATTTGATAAGGTAAGAACTGTGAAAAATTTAAAACTTTTTTGATACAAATGTTGTTTGGGAATTGTGCGTTGTGGTACTTATTTAAAAAAAAAATAACTATAAACTTTGGTAAATGACTAATTTTTGTTTTAAAATTTTCATAAAATCAATTCAATCCTTTAGGTTCATAACGACAACTTCCCAAAACGTTCACTCTCCTAAAACGTTCACTTCCCAAAATGGTAATTAACTAAATGTTTATTTCCTATTTCGTCCACTTCCCTAAATGTCCACTTCCCAAAATGGTACTTCCCTAAATGTTTATTTCCTATTTCGTCCACTTCCCAAAACGACCAGTTCGCAAATAGTCAGTTTTTAAAAAAAAAAACTACTCCCAAAACATTTAGTTCACGAAATTAAATACTTGCCCTATATTTTCTACAAAAATAAAAGAATCACTTTATCGTTCTTTTTCTAAACAGGACTAGAATGAGTAAATAAGAATGCGTAATGGAGATAAAAAAGGTTTATTTGCTTTTTAACATTTAAATACACAAAAATATATCTAGATATTTACGAATATCATATCATCGTAATCATTTGTCTTTTCACGGGACTGGAACCCGTAACATTTTGACAAAAAATACCTATTTAGAAAGTGGATGTTTTGTGAGTTGATGTTATGGGAAGTGGACTTTTTGGGAATTGTAGCATTGTGGTAGTTTTGGTAAAGTGTACGAAATAGGAAATAAACATTTAGGGAATTACCATTTTGGGAAGAGGACGTTTTGGGAGAGTGAACGTTTTGGGAAGTTGTCGTTATGAACCTAAAAGAATTCAATAAAGAGAGAAAAATATGAATTAAAAGAATCAATGAGAGCGTGAAGAATACTCGTTGCACCAGTAATGTGGTACAAGGAAGTTGATGATAACTCTAAAGAAAACAATAAAACAGTTCATGTTTATCATCAATTCCTTTTTTTTATATTCAGTTGATAAACATCGTTCTTCTCGTATATAACAAAACTTGCTATTTAAAAAAATTAAAAACGATTGATTCTTATTAATAAAAATCATAGTATGTCAATTAATTTGTATAATAATCTGGCCCGGCAAATGTGTTCTGCTATATAATGGACATAGAGTTGGGGCTTGGGAGATAAAAATAATCTATTCTCAAACCTACCAAATAAAAACAACAAAAAAAATTATAATAATCGGACTGGAGGACTTCGATAACAAATATTGTAGCACGAAATTTTTGGATATTAGAAATTTACAACAAATATATAAAAGTAAGGCAAGCAATCAGTTCATTAAATCCTGTTGCTGTAGAAGTAGATACTATAGAGTGTTTTTCATAAGCGCCTCTTTAGAGAGTCTTAGAACTGGCACATTAAAAATAAGAGAGAAAAAAGTCGAGCTAATTCGAGTAAAAAAAAAACTAACAGTGATTTCTAAGTCCCCGTACTTAAGGCGACACTAAAGGCCAGCGACTTTGAGCGAACAAAAGTGGAGCTAGTGTTGCTCTCCGCGCATCAGATTTTTCAATAATAATGTTTCCTTCATTTATTAAACACAATATAAATAAAAGCCGTTTATCAAACGATTGGTAATTAAATTATCTTGTGAAAGTTTTATAAAAACACCCAATGATTTTTTTCTAATCTTCGTTTTTTTTTTGTTTGTGTTAGACATAACTGTGAAAACAAATACACCAATTTTTATAAAAAAAAATTACAAAAAATTTCGTATATCAAATTATTACGCAAATAATTTTTAACATATATTTTTTTCAAAACATACGGACTAGCCGTTTATACGTGATGTTGGATTTAAAACCATCAAAATTTATATATCTGCCCCTTAAAGGGTAAAAACAGAACCCTAATTACTAAGATTCTACTGTCCGTCTGTCTGTCTATCACGAGGCTGTATCTCATATACCGTGACAGCTAGAGAGTCGTATTTTTTTTTTGTTAACGTTATAATGTAATGTTTAAAGTTGTCTAAATACTGGGACGTAACCCTTCGTGCGCGAATCCGGCTCGCATTTAGCCAGTTTTTTTGTTAATGTAAAATAGTACTTATGTTATAGAAATAAATCCTACAGTTTGACGAGTATAAGTGGTTACATTATCTCCGGTATTAACAGTAGGTACCTACATCTGAATAAACAGTGAGTGAATTGTAATCGAAAAAAGTGCTGATAAAACTCGATCAGACTTGTCAAACATAACGACCCCTGATCGAAGAACGATCCCTCTAAATGTATTCAAATAGATTCATTATTCAAGCATGCCCAAAAGCAATTCAGCGATCGATATTGCAAATTGTATGCATCCAATGAAATTCTAATCTTTTGTCATCTTCATCGTATCGTATATCAAAGAATAATGTGTTTGAAACTACTTGCTGCATTTTGTATATTGTCAGTGGGAATTTATTGGCCAATTATCATTATCATCATCATCATCATTTCAGCCGAAAGTCGTCCATTGTTGGATATAGGTATCCCCCAAGTGTCGCCGAGATTAATGGTCCTGTTTGTTTCGCATCCATTCAATTCCCGCAACCCTCACCAGATTATCGGTCCACCTTGTAAGAAGCCTTCAAACGCTGCGCTTTCCATTATGCGGTCGTCACTCCAGAACCTTATGGTCTCAACGGCCACCTGTTCTGCGAGCAATGCGTCCTGCCCACTGTCACAAAGTTAAGCAATTCTTCGAACTATGTTTGTAAACTTTGTTCTTCTGCGGATATCTTTATTTCTGGTTCGAGCATAGCCCTTTCCATTGCCCTTTAGGTGACTTTAATACTTCTGATGAATCATTGGTAAATACTTCTAATATTATTATCGGTTAAACACGTAAACTGCTTGCAAACCTTGCCAAGTTCCTGTAATTTTGTGATTCAATAATTTGTGCTCTTAGTATGTTGATTAATTCATCGATTATTTATATTTATATACATTATCAAATATTCCAATAAAAAAAAAAACTAGGCAAGTGTGAGTCGGACTCGTAAACCGACGGTTCCGTACAAAATAACTTATGTAAAAAATTCCATTCCCGAATCGAATTTCGAAGATTTCTCCAAATCCAAAAAAGTTTTTTTTTTTTGTAACGTTAATACGAATTGTCAGTTTTCAGATTGTTTCCTATATCTGTGCTATGAGACCTTGCTTTAAGCCAAATTTCAGAGTTCTAGGTCAACAGGTCCCTATGAATTTTGATTATCTTTGTGAGTGTCGAAATGCATCTTTTTTTTTGCGACATAGACGGCCGTATCTTTTTCTCTCGTGACTCAAGTTTGATTTTTTCACAGCAACATGGGACCGCAGACTTGAGTATATGTTTTTTTTTTTAATTCCAACTCCTCGACACCTCCACGCGTTCTCGAGATAAAGGGTCTTGTTGACAGACAGACTGACAGATAGACGGACAACAAAGTGATCCTATAAGGGTTCCATTATTCCTATTGTAGTACGGAACCTTAAAATGGTATCCTGTTGGTATCGAGAACAAAGGGCTACAGAGAAAGGAATCGCCTAACATTGTGTGCCGTGTCTAAAAGTAGATACCGCTTTCTGAATCAAGCTTTTGATCAGCATAGCGAGAATCTCCCAACATATTATTGGTCAAGCCAAGGTCTATTAAGCCATTGGCTGACACAACTTTCAGTGCAATGATCGCTGAGTCTACCTATTCATTCATAATTATTAGTATCATACTAATTTACAGTCAATATAAACACGTCATCAGTTAAAACTCACGAGATCTTGACTTCAAAGCCCAGGTCGGCCAGTGCTCGATTTAAACCTGGTGAATAATATGGGTGTGCCATAAAATAAAAATGGTACTATCCCGAACAAGTATATTAATTTTTTTATGACGCTGATCGATCTTCTAAATATTAATGCCAAGCCCGTTCTATCACCAGTCCACCAGACGAACGGCAGTGCCATCGGTAAACGTCCCACCCATAGGCAGTAAATTTTTTTAACCACATTCATTATGCGTACAGCTAAGAAGTGGAATTCCCTGCCGGAGTCTATGTTTCCTGATAGCTACAACCTAAGTGCTCGATTACGGAGACGAGGCGCGTCGCGCGACGTGTCGGGCGGTCCGTCGTACATTGCCTTAGGTTTGTGTTTGCGCAAGCGATGACGCGGCCCGATGCTGCAATGTACGACGAAACGCCCAACGCGCCGCGCAACGCGCCTCGCAACGCGCCGCGCAACGCGCCGCGCAACTCGCCGCGTCTCCGTAAACACGGCCTATGTCTTTAAGTCAAGACTGACTATGTTACTTCTAGGCAAGCGTGCTCCATCGTCGACCACATTATCGCTTAGTATCAGGAGAGGTAGTGGTCAAGCGCGAGCCTTTAAATAATAATAAAACCAATTTTGTTGTGAATAGTGTCACTTTTATTTTAGGGTATAAATGACAATAGGCTCTACGTAACATGGTCGATCATTCACTAATTGCAGAAACCAAACTTTACCACACACGGAAAAAAACTACATACATAATTAATCCTACTAATATTATAAGTGTGAAAGTTTGTATGTATGGATGGATGTATGGATGTATGAATGTTTGTTCCACTTTCACGCAAAAACTACTGCACGGATTTCGATGAAACTTGACACGCAGGTAGACCATGTCACAGAATAACAAATAGGGTACTTTTTACCCTGGGATTATGATCCCTTGGGATAGTTTTCTGTGAATCCGCTGACAAATGACAGCTGTCAAATACATGACAGCAACTGTCAAATACATTGGTCCCAATCGTTCTTTCATTCGGTCAATCATTTCATCATTCGATCAACCATTTCACAATTGACAACGAAGAATAAATTCGAAATCTCCGATCATTACCTTTTATAAATAAAACAAAGTCGTGTTAGTTATAACACGAACAACGCTTTGAGTTGGCCACGCCTCCAACAATAGTGTTGGAGGCGTGGCCAACTCAAAGCTTTCGACGTAACGAAACGATCATAACTTGGCTAGGGGGGCAGTATATACTTACTTAACTTATTTATTTATATAGAAATCCCAATCAAAGGATACTAACAGTCTCCCATAGAATCAGACACTAAATTAATCACATATTATCGTACACTTGCGAGCAGACTCAAGTACTCATCATACATTAATACGTACTCCAATTGGATTGACGTGATTCGATTGTCTGCACAGGCTACACCAAATTGACAAGCAAATCTAATTAAGGCCATAACAGATGTTGTTATAATACAACCAAGATGTACTGTATACTTAATGATGCACGTAAGTGTAGAGGGAAAATGGAGGAACCGTGTAGAAATGTAAAGCTACTTTTATTATAACGTCATGAGGATGTCGACTTGGGTATTCCAGTAACTATTTGGAGTAACGAAGGAAGTTTGTGAGGGGGAATTTCATTTTGTTATTTTCGACAGCGTCGTTGAGTTTTATACAAATACTTTCAGACCCGGTAACCGTTATTTTACCATATAAATTATTATCAAAGAAATCGAACGTAAATGAAAATCAAAACAAAATATAGCAGGGTGAAATTTACTTTACAACCTATTCTCATACCTACCAAAATATGTACAACATTAAAATAAAATCGGTTAAATGCCGTTTAGGAGTGTGACTACAAACACCGTGACACGACATCTTTGTGGATTAGATTATTCTGCCAGCGGCTTCACTCATGTAAAAATTGAAAATTATATTCGGAGAGAATATATACTCCCCGGATAAAAAATATTCTATTTAAATATCAAATAGGTATACAAAGTCTCAAAGTTAAATATGCATCACATTTCACATTTAATATTATAAGGCCGTGTTTACGGAGACGTGGCGCGTTGGCCGTTCGTCGTACATTGTCGCAAACACAAACATAATTTATGGCAATGTACGGCGGACCGCCCAACGCGCCGCGCAACGCGCCGCGTCACCGTAAACACTGCCTAAGGCGAAATGTGTGAGTGAAGTGTATATGTAACTGGCTATCTGTAAAATCCGGTAATCTATACAATAGTGTGTCGAGGTGCCCTAAAATTACGTAAATTCCTTCCCTGGTCTGATCTTTTACATGATTTTAAATCATAGAATATGTTTCAACTGTCCGTCATAATAAGGGTAGATCGGGTGATATTCATAATAGACCAAAATGTATCTATTTTACATATTTCCAGTGGACCAGCAGGTAGGTACTCTGTACAATACGTACAAATTATTCTGTAGATTACCTGAATTATACAGATTGCCGGTAACATATACGAGTATATTTGTTGCTTTCACGCTCAAACAATTGAACGGATTTGAATACAATTTGTCGCACAGGTAAACCATGTTATTGAAATTTCAACTGTATCTGACGAATCTGTTTATTATCTCCTTTGTTGACTGTACCATCACGATCATTTCTGCCTGATCACTTAAAAAAAATTTCGCTTGAATACTGCGTCGCGGCGCCAAATCAAACCTTTCTAGTTTCTGTTTCAAGTGCAAGCAAAAATGAACTTAGTGGTGGTCAGGGGGAAGTGTCTTTAATAGTACAAGCTTTAGACAGTAGTAGTCAGATGCAACGGATTCAAAATCATGACTTCTGATAGCTATAACCTTTCTTGTGTTATGACCTGAATGACTAAATTAGTTTTTATTGTTTCAAAAATCCTTAACGGGCAGTATCATAAATTATTTTACACATAAAGTAATATCTTCACCCACGCACATATAGACGGAAATGTTATTGATGGCGGATCTATAAAACGATGTTTACTTTAATCAGCTTTTTTGACATGTCTTTAGTCATATGTTTTAAAATAATAAATAGGATGATGAACTGAGTACATTTGCGCATTCTACTATGCAGGTATATATGTCATTATATATATTATTCGTCTGTGTTTGGCGACTTTGTAAATAGGGTAGGTATACACCGTTCAATTTTGGTCGTTTCAATCACGTGGAGGTTCGATTCGGTACATGAAATACTATCGCTTTATAAAGATAATTTACTTAAAGGAATTCATTTCGTACATGCGTGATTCGAGTTTAAAAAAAAGTACTTTATTTTTCATTTTTATCTTTACAAATCGATAGGGTTTTTTGTACCGAATCGACCCTCCGCGGGATTAACACGACCAAAATTTATCGGTATATACCTACTCTATTTACACAGACCCATAAATTAGGTTCTTAGTACTGTGTGAACTGCAGATAATAGTGCATTTTACAGATAAGTATATTCTGAACCTTTCTTGTGTACTGGACTTATCTTCCACTAGCTGTTTCCAGTGGGTTCCCTATTTGTCTGCAAAATTAACCCAATTTTGAATTAAAGACGTTAAGGAAATACATTAAACTAAATCGCCTGATACCCTAAACACCCAAAAATGTATCTTGATGAAAATAATTATGAGCTAGGAATTATATTTTTTTTTTTTGTAGAAAAGGTATATATTTCTTAATAAGGTTATTAACTGATGACCAGCAGGTCTAAAAAGGCCACTTTTGTAGAATCATAATAATATTATGATTCTACAAAAGTGGCCTTTTTTTATACGGCAATATTTACAAGGAATATGATTCTGATATGCAGTGAATTGAGTATGATTCGACTAATTTGTGCAACTATTTTACGAATATTACAAGAATTGCTTATGATCTGCTAGGAATTCAGAATATGACTTGCTCTAGATGAATTGCTCATGTGACCTTTTTAGGCCCGCTGGTGAGAGTCGCGGAAATGCGATAGATGAGAGACGCACAGGATCGTTCGTTGTAGCGGCACTTGGGAGAGACCAAAGTCCAACAGTGGACATCCTTCGATTGAAATGATGATGACGATGATGATAAAGGTTATTAAGATTAAATTATACGGAACTTAAGCATTTTGAACCAACATACTATCGAACTAATGAGCAATCGCTGTAAGGTTCTACGCAAAAACGTTACATCGCACCAATAAAGCATCGATGGAATAAAACATCGTTTTTTAATATCGACACATCGTGTTTGATAGTAAAAATCGAATCATCAAGTTTTGCAGACAAATATAACCCGTTTCCAGTGACTTCGCCCGCGTAATAGTAAAAAATTGTAATTTTCTATTGTGCGTTGTATTTGTTACTTCTGCATCATCATCATCATCATCATATCAGCCCAAAGACGTTCACTGTTGGACATAGCCCTCCCCTAAGAACTTCTGCATACTCGAATGAAATTGGATGTAATTTTGCTCACAGGTAGATATTATCCTGGAATAGCACATGGGATGCTTTAGGTCCCAGGAATATGATACTTTGGGACAATTTTATACTATCACGCTGATGAAACCGTACGCAGCAGCTAGTTTGCTAATAAAGCTGGGTAAAAACAGAGAGCACTTTTCACCTTCAGAAGTTTGTTCATGATACTTCTTTCCCACGCTTTTCCATTGATATTTACGCTTTTAAATGTTTTTTTAAATCGTTACGCGCTAACATCCCAAACAGAAAACCTGGACTTGAAATTCACACCTCTATGGTCAGTTTCATTACAGTCACAAACCTACAGTTACTGATAGACAAGGACAGAGTTAAAAGCCGGCGCTGTCATGCGAGTGAAATTGAAAATAAAAATATTTTTGCGTAACAATCTCGTTTATGTCACTCGCTGAGCTAATCCTGCATCGCGTAAGTAAAGTTCTCCGCGCGATTTGAACATATAGAACAACCCGAAATTATCTATCGGGCAGTAGCCTACCAGACATTAACACCTGTCTGGTCGGAGGATCCTCCCTTTTCAACGGAGGTATGTAGGAATTTACTTTCTGTTCCCTCCAAATACGTAAACTTCAAATAATGCAGAAAACACAAAAAGTCCACAAAACGAAGAAGCAACTAACTTAATTTTTTGACAGGTCGACTCTTAGAGATATCGAAAAGGCGAATTTTCGAAAATGGTTGAATTGAAATAAATGTATGCGCTTGAGAGAAAAACATACAAATGAATAACGCTACATTAAGTTGTATCTTGTTAAACCCTTAGCTTAAAATGTAATTAAGCAAGCCTATTATGTATTAGCCGACCCTTTACTCGCCCTGTCCAAAGTTTATGATCCGATGTGCAAAACGCAGTTGGCTAGTTAAGTCTGGAAACATACGTAGAATAAAATTAAAAGGACACGCGCAATTTTGGAAAGTGAATTAACTGTGATCATTTAGTTACTAGTGATCTTGTGACTTGTAACACAGGTTTTAAAAAAAATCGGTAGCTATTACACAGGGGTCTTTAAATAAATCCCTTTAAGTTTCCTATGCGGCTTTACTAATTAAAACCCAGGTTTTAAGACCACGACACGACCTTTAGTTCCAGCCTAAATCAGAAGAAGTCATTACATGTTTTCCTACCTCGATAAGAAAACATAGTTCAGGCACCAGCCTCTTACATCATCCATCATCATCATCAGCATTTTAATGTTCCCACTGCTAGGACTCAGGCCTCCTCTCTAAGAGAGGGATCGAGCCGCAATCCACCACGCGGGCCCAGTGCGGGTTGGTGAATGTCACATGTCTTCGAATTTTTGGTTCTAGGACATGCCGGTTTCCGCACGATGTTTTCCTTCACCGTTTTGAGAGCAGTGGTGATGAGATAAATTACACAAAGTAATGCGCCTGGTCGGGCTTGAACCCGCGACCTAATCGTAAGTCGGGGCCGTTACCACTCGGCCACCACTGCTCTCTTACAATCATGGTAGAATATAACTTTAGCATTAATCACAAATAATATATTTTTTTAAGAACAGCTGCTAGCATTGTAAAACACAACCGGATTTGGATAAAAGTGTGGCAAAGTTCGCAAAACAAACCCACGGGCACGGTAATATTATGCCACGGGCAGCGGCTTCTATGAAATAAAATAAAGACATATTGTGTCCAATTTAGATAGGCAAATTGATACGTATACCAAACAGGTATGAATGTCACTAGGTAAGTAATCCAGTGTGGGTGTCAAATGTTTAGGAACTTGCAAACTAGAGGCAGTTGTCGTTTTGTTATTTGACGCGATACCTACTTCATTCGCACATGGATTGAAAACCAGCTTGACACTTGTCCATATTTACACACTAATTTATTAATTGTAAAGGCAAAACTTTGTAGTCTAAGTAGATACACCATTGTGTTCTGTTTTATTTTTTTTTAACAGAGCATCTAAGGTAAATTCCTTTCTTTTTTAAACTATACGAAATTGAAGTTACGGCCTCCGCACGGTAGTGAAGTCTATGTTTTTCTTAGCCGATAAGGTAAAAAATTCACGTACTGAATGTGCCGAGGACGAGGCGTATTAGACCTCGTTCCGCATTGAACATATTACACTAAAAATAACTGGTATGGCAAATATAATTTATTACCTCCATAAACGTAGATTATTTTATAGCTAAAATATAACTTTAAGAAAAACAACAAAATGCAATAAAAAATAATTGAAAATGAAATAAGCACCATTTTCTTACACGGGGCCCCTGTGGGACTAGCTACGCCACTACGTAAGACTAGACAATATGGTTGAAACATCATAGCTTTACTTTAGGAATAAAAAAAAATGTATTTTGCACAGTGTGAGACTAAGAAGTCACGAAGGTTTTCACTTATGCCTAAGAGGAATTTAAAATCTTATAAACTTTTTGAGACATTTTTAACACTTTCAGATAATGTAAGTCGCGCAATTCAAACATTAGGACTTTATTCAAACTATCTACAAAAGGACTGAGACCTCTACCACAGAATAAGTAATAAGTAATACAATCTCTACTATGCTTCGTTAAAGAGAATTGAAGAAAACATTAGTGAAGTTAAAACATTAGGGTTTTATTCTGACTAAGTATCTGCATTTTATTTCCGAAATCGTATCAGTGATTAGCAAAAAATATTGGACCTCTATCATATCTACGCCCCGAATGAAGAAAAAGCGAAGAAAGGCCTGGCCACGCGGTTTTCCATGTTTCGACAGCGCGGCCATGGTAAAACCTTTATAACTTTCTGAATATTGATTCTACGAATTTGCGACTACCAATTGTTGGTGTTTTACAAATTCCATCGTAATTCCATAGTCGTTATTCTGCTACGACATTTTTGCCAAACAGTAAAAAAGGTAAAAAAAAATTGTAAAAATAAATGACAAAGACGATGATAAAATAAAATGATTAATAACTTCGTGTCGGTATGGTGCAAAGCACTGTTTGCCCAGTGGTAACGGCCCCGAATTACGAGCCGTACGTCGCGAGTTCAAACCCAAGTTTGACAAATAAGTTACACAAAGTATGACAATTCTCGAAACCGTGAAGGAAAAATTAAGACGTTCCGGTATGTCCTTGAATTAAAACTTTGAACACTTGTGACATTCGCCAACTCATGTGCTCGCGTGGCAAATTACGGCCCATTTCCTTTTCTAGAGAAAAGGCCCAAATGTAAGACCCGTATTTATAAAGAAATAATTACTTGTTGCTAAGTAATTTCTTCTTTAGTAAGCAAAATTCGAAACATGGGTCTAATATTTTTTTGCAAAGAATCTACGTACAAAATTTCGTATCTGTATGATGAAAAATTACAAAGTTATAAGCTTGTTAGGTTACCTAGTTGTCCACACAAACACATGGTCACCGGGCCATCCGGGCCACTGAGGGGTTGTTTTGCTCTCGCGCCCTGCTGTAACCTAGCGCTTAATTCACACTATGACCTGTGTCGTACTTAGTGTCGGTAGAGTTCAATTTGTGATTTTTTTTAAAAAATTGGGAAAACATATAACATGGTGTAAAAATATTGGAATCGATTCAGTTACTGATTTTGAACTATGTATATTCAGGTTTCTCATATACTAAAAATAGTGTTGGATAAATAAATAAATAATTAAATAATCTCTCAGCCCGTATGTTTCTGCCCTAACCCATTTAGCCATCCAAACGAAACAGTTCCATTTATTATCACACGTAAGCATTCCCACCATCAATCACTGCTCTAAACTGTTCCATCGAGCAGTAAGTACTTAAGTATTGTGTTTGAACAACCTTATTTCATATTTTTTTAAGAGCTCCATAATTGATGAATCAGCATGAAGTACCGTTTGTAATTCGTTATGCAACGTTTTGCTGTCGGTAAATATACTTTGATATTAGAAATTAGGTTAGATTTAGAAGCATATTTGTGCAAATTTTGCAGTGAAGAATCAGAATAATCTATTTCAAATAGACCAATTACAGGCACTTTTGAATTGTCAAAATATCGGTCAGTACATAAAAAAAGTGAAGCTGAATTGTACGTTCTAAAACGTAGATCTCTATGGAGAAGAACGTGCAAGAAACTCCATGGACACTCTTTTTAAATTATATTATGAGTTACATAAATCTTGGATACATTTTTCTTGTCGCTTCTATTATGTGAGCACAGTGTATTAGAATACGATATGTTATAAAATTTACCCTAAGTAGTAGAAATAATGTAATAGTAATAACGACAGTGTGGTTGGCTCAGTGGTTGAGCGATTGACTTTTGCTCTGCGTGTCGCGGGTTCGATCCCCGCACGGAACAAATATTTGTATGACCTACAGATAATTGTTCCGGGTCTAGGTGACTAGTGTATGTGAGTTTACATATTTGTGAACTCACCCACGATACAGGAATCAATCCTAGTGTCGGTAAAGTTTTTTTAAATGTATTTTTGCGTTATTTTATAAATCTTTTAAGAATAATATCTAAAACAATGATAGTTACCAACCGTCGCCGTCAGTTGTCCTTTAGTGCACTATCATAGCCCGTACAGGAATCGTCGGTTGGTATCACGTTACACAAAATTTTGCCTCTGCGAGGTGGTTTCGGACCCTCTTATGCCATCCAAAGGTCCAGGACCCATGGTCCTGAGACAAATAAAGACATGAAAAATAAATGTTTAAAACCATGTTCTTTGAATTAATACTAGCTGGTAGATATTAAAGGTGTTTGAAGATTTAGTTATCACTACATAGTAAAAAATTTATAAAGAGAGCCCCGACTTCCGAGTTGTAGGTCGCGGGTTCAAACCCAGCCAGGCACATTACTTTGTGTAATTTATTTCATCACCACTGCTCTCAAAACGGTGAAGGAAAACATCGTGAGGAAACCGGCTTGTCCTAGAAAAAAAAAAATTCGAAGACATGTCACATTCACCAACCCACACTGGGCCCGCGTGCTGGATTACGGCCTGTGTCCCAGCAGTGGGAACATTAAAAGGCTGATGATGATGATGATGATGACATGGTAAAACAAAGTCGATTCCCGCTGTCTGTCTATAAATAGGGACAGAAAGCGGGAATCGATTTTGGCTTAGATCTTTAAAACTACGTAACAGATTTTGACGCGTTTTTTTTAAGAGATAGAATGATTCAAGAGCAAGGTTTATATGTATAATACATGCATAATATCACCATTGAACCCGTGCGAAGCTGGGGCAGGTCGCTAGTTTAATTTAAACATGACATCAAATTTTATTATTTGCACACTCAGTAATGGATTAATTACCTACGTACACCTAAAATTTTAATTTTTCTATAGTGAGCAGTCAGGTACTTTCAGGTGATTTCTAACAAAAGAATATTAATTTCGACTATCAGCAAAGTGACGTGGCATAAAAACCCTTCTAAAAGAGACTTTCATAGGTTAAAACAGTTTCATACATACAAGTAGGAGTAAATATAATGTAATTACCTTCATGGCAGTTTTAGTCGGCGTTAGTCACAGCACAGGTGGCTTTTATGAGCTAATTTTGTGTTAATCTCAAAAATATTATTACCCTAGTTCTGGGGTAACAGATGTCGGGATACAGTTTTGTTTATACTCGAGTTTTTAGGGCTAAAGGTCCAGATACATTATGGGACAAAATGTCCCCTATCGCGCAACACTAGAATGGCCTGGTTCTACTCATATTGAACTTTTTTTAAATCTCTGGAAATCCACAAATATAAAAGAGAACTCTACAAAAAATATTTTAATAAAATTGACTAGATAAATGAGCAAAATCGCCAGGCAAAAATCAAAACATGATATAAATTAGTTGGCTTGATAAAAAAAATCGCGAATCTGACCCTAACTTTACGATTTCAAACGTGTATCTCTACAAGATTAAAGGTGGGTTTCTGAATTGAGTATTTGTAGTTAAGAAAGTCTCAAACCATGTTTAAATGCCAAATTTCGACAGATTTACAGGCTAAAGTTGAGTTTGAGTAATTCTCAACTTCAAATGTTCAATCAGAAATCGGGGGTATGTCATGGCAACATTTGAAAGTTACAAAAAAAAAAGTTTTTTTTTTATTTATAAAAGTAAAAACACTGTTATGGGGCCGCAAAGTCAACATAGACAGTAGACTCGGGCGGAGTTTTACAAAATACTCGGAGACTACAACTGGCTCATAAGGCTCCGGCATTTATTAATTGTAAGTATCTCGTAAATATAGTAACTATGGCATATTATGTTCTCTAGTCCCCATGGCGACTATAACAAGCCTGAAATACAAGCTTATAAGGACCGACAATATGACACCCCATCAACAAAGGCGACGCCATAGTCATATCTAAGAAAATATTATAAAGAGGCAAATCAGTTTATTTGTAGACGGCACTTTCTGAACCTCCGGATTACCTGTGAATGGATCAGATGGATGGAGAGAGAGAGGGAGGCCAAAGAAGAGATGGATGGCTCGTGAGGAGTGATATGAAAGAAAAGGGAGTTAGTGAAAGCGTTGGTGTTGGACCACTAGACGTACGGCGTTGTTCCATCGGTACATAGAGGACATTCCGCCCACACGTACAAAGAGCGTTGGCGTAATTATGTGTACAGCTAAAGAGTGGATTTCCCTGCCAGAGTCTGTGTTTTCTGGCAGCTACAACCTAGGGGTTTTTAAGTAAAGAGTGTATAGGTTACTTCTAGGCAAGCGTGCTCCATCGTTGGCCACATCATCGCTTACCATCAGGTGAGGTAAGGGTCAAATGTGAGCCTATCAATAGTAATAAAAAAAGTTATACTTATAAGTAACTTTTTTCGCGGAAAAATATTTGATTCTTGTAAGATACGTACAAAAACGAATCCGCAGAAAAACTTAGTAACTTATAACTCACAAGATTGAGTCCATTAATTCCCAAGAGGACGCCGGCGTCCGCACACCTATTGTCTTTCTATTATGTCTCTAATTACAGTATTCAAAAGGTTAATAAACATCATCGCCATCTTTCTGACCCTGTCTCGTGTTATTTGAGATCGGTGCAACATTTTTTTTTCTCTTCCATTCTGTTCTGTTACCCATCACACTATCTCTAAGTCCCTTTTCTTTCATATCACTCTTTACACAAACTGTATGCTTTTAAATTTAATACTGAAGTTGACATCTTGGTGTACAATAAAGAAAAAATAAAATAAATAAAAAAAATAAATAAATAGAAATTGTAATATGTAGTTGTTATCATCACACTATCACTAATTCCTTTTTCTTTCATATGGAGGAGTGCGTTACACAATATTTAAAAAAAACTACAAAATATAGGGTATCATTCAGTGACAAAGTAGTATTCAACAGGCAAAAGAGTTTTAAAAAGTGATCTTTAAAATATTAGTATAGATTTATTAGTTTGCCCTGATATGGCTCGATTAGGGTCTTTTTAAACAAAAATAAAACATATTTCGAAGACGTCACATCTAACTTATAATACCCCCACTTACTTACGTCAAGGTTTGAAAACCAAACGCTACTGCCACTTGTGTGGTATTTTTAATAGAAAATACTCCCAACATTATACTGACAGTTATATCAAATAATCCAGGTAAGGATGCCCATAGTAATAACTCATAAGACTCGATACGAATACTTATTATGCGTAATGAGGTATTACTAGGCGCACCTGTTAAAGCCATAGGTATTTATGGGTACAAAATTATGCGAGTAACTGGCTGTATGCGGTGCTTTTTGTTTATGTAATCGTACTACAACGCCAACGGGTACCTACATTCAAGTTAAAGTCGAATAGGAGCACAAGAGAATATCATTTAGGAATAAAAGTTTTTTAATCAAAGTATTTTCGCTAATATCTAGTATTTTTAGAATTACACTTTGTTTTTGAAATTTATTGTAATATTTTTCAATGTTTAATATTTAGCATATTTAATTTTATTATTTATATATTATCTTGTCAGTCTGTGTTACGTGAGTGTGTCCGTGACATCACCAGGCCCTATTAGGATAGCAGCGCTGCGTTATTTTGCTTTTTAAAATATCGCAGCTTATGCTGAGATAGGAGCCTTTTTGGCCTCGCACAGGTCTTTTTTTATCTTTTAATATTGTTTTCTTTTATTTTTTGTGCGAGTTTCATATAAATGTTTTTACTTTCTTTCTTTCTATTCGATGTCAGGACACGGTCTACCAATGTGCCAATTATCATACAAATTAATTCAACCATTTAGACGTCAAGATATGAAGAGGTAAGACAAGAGACAGGACAGACAGACAGAATTACCTACTTTCTCATTTATAAAATTAGTGTGGATGTTATTAATACAAAGTTCTCAGGACTTATAAGGATGCCCAGACATAATAATGAATTTTATTGTACCAACTAAGTTTTTTTAGGAAATTTATTCGGTTTCTGGGAAAACTCCCAGGAAAGGAATATACTCCCAGAATAATAAGTATCTTATGTGCTATCACAGGAGATAGTCAACCCATACGCTAAATCCGTTTAAGCGTGAAGAAGTAACAAAGTAAACATACACACACACTCACAACCTTCATAATATTAGTGCAATTCACTTTCTAAAAGAGCACTGAAATCCATAATTGAATGTTGAGACAAACGAACAAAATTCTTTCTCCACAAAAAGAAGCTAGCCAGCTTTTCAATTTGTATAAAATAACATGTAATATAGTCGTTTTCCTCGGCTCCACCTGGTGCAAAGTTACGAAGTTAACTAAATCCCTTTTGAGAAATGGCCGTCGATCTTTGCTGGAGTGTTGGGGCTTAGCTAAAGCCCACTGCCAATAACGCTTTTTATAAATCACTTGGATGAATGTTCTACATTTTATCTCAAGCTTCGGGATGTTCCGTAATATTTGTTTTTTGTGCAGTGATGAAAAGATAGAGAGAGATTTTGGTGAAAAATATTTTTCCAAAAATATGTGGAAAACTCAATACATCATAAAAAAAAACCAGGCAAGTGCAAGTCGGACTCGCTTACTAAAGGCTCCGTACAAACTTACCTATGAAAAAAGTTCAATTCTCGAATTGAGTTAGGTACAAAGATTTTTCCGAAACGCAATTTTTGTGACGTAACAACAAATTTACAGTTTTCCTCCTTTGCTTGTGCTATGAGACCTTTCTTTGTGCCAAATTTCAGGATTCTGAGTCAACAGGAAATACCGTATGAATTTTGATTCCCTTGAGAGTGTCAAAATATACATTTTTTGCAACACAAACGGCTGTACCTTTTTTCCGTTAACATAGAAGATTGATTTTTACACAGCTTCAAGGGACTGCTGACTTGAATATTTGGTTTAAATTTCAACTCAATATCTCCACGTGTTCTGGAGATAAAGGGTCTTGACAGACAGACAGATGGACAACAAAGTGATACTATAAAGGTTCCGTTTTTTTCTTTTTGAGGTACAGAACCATAAAAATGTTTTGCATCGTACTATTTGTTCAGTTTTTCAACCTCTTAACCATCTGATATATCTGACAAACTGTCTCGCGTTTATTTCGCCACGGTAGCACATGCACGACCAAATACTCCATCTCGTCAGCTCTTCTGTCACCAATAGGGATTGAAGAGTTAAGCCAATAGAGTACCCAGTAGCAAACACATGACCCTGGCGAATAGGACACGAAACTCGTCGGACTAACTCAAAGCTAGCGGTTACAGTGTTAACAATTGCTTACTATAGATAAAATACACACTTAGGTGTGTGCTCGGCAAGTATTTTAGTGTATTATGAAATTTTTTACACATACTACCCACACTAAAACACTAAAATACTTACCGAACAGAAAATTTTAATGCAGTCGTGGTAAATCTTTCGGTACGGGCACGCTCGGCTCATTCTGTAGGTACTGTGTCAGTCTGTTACCGTAGTGCGGTGTTTGTCTTGAATATAAGTCTTTTCTTTCCGTTGCGTTCCGTTCCGTTCTGTTCTGCTGCGTTTCGTATATAATATTTATCATGAAAATATGATCGGATATCCCCCTCCCATTTAAAACTTGCTCTCTGCTGGCCCCAACCTGCCGTATCTAACCCGAAAATCACTAGACCGCCTGTAAAGCCAGGTGGGCCGATGTAGGAATTACTAAGTCAGACGAGGGTAGGTACTGCATAATGAGCCACAGACCAACTGCGGAGCTACGTCCCAAACAATAACTCAACTCTTGGTCGTGTTCACTGTGAAACTGAAGAGGTGGGTAATCATCAAATAACTAACCAACTGAATTCAAAAGAAAAAAAGACTAGGAATTTATTTTCTTCTGATTTAATACAGCAACAATTTATGTACGACAGCAGTGCGGCATAATTTTAACGTTATCTGCTTCAATACTCTGAACATATTAAGTTAATATTTACAACGGGAACCGCCTCGAATCATAAATATTCGAATGATGAAAATCGTACTGGAATTGGCTCATTACTTTTGAAGATTAATGTACCGAGCGTGAAACGGACGAAATATTACAGGTTTTCTGTAAACGCAGTAATAAACAGCAATGTGTTATATAGCTCACAACGCTCATGATACGGTGAAGGGAAACATCGTGAGGAAACCGGCATGTCCTAGAACCAAAAATTCAAAGACGTGTGTCATTCACCAACCCGCACTAGGCCTGCGTGGTGAATTATGGCTCATTCCCTCTCCTAGAGAGAAGGCCGGAGTCCCAGCAGTGGGAACATTATAAGACTGATGCTCTGCTATGCTATCATATATTATTACTGACCTGAGGTGCTATCGAGAACTCTTAACGCGATCCAATTGACGACAAAAATGAACTGTAAAGGCTGGACCGCACTGGGCGAAACTTGGCGGCAGTGGAGCGACGCGACACGTAACGACATTATTAGGTATTCCCGTATATCGCACTTGAACTGCAGTGCTGCGACAGTTTGTAGCAAATTTTGTCCGTCAGTCGTTAGGCAATTTCTAAGGAAGATAGAAGAAACTGATTTGAATGTTATTTTGAGTAAGGCGGACGAAAGCGGCGGCTATAGTTAAGGGTTAAATAATAGGAGTAAACATGTACAAGTATATAAAAAGTTACTAAAAGTATTAGGAAACATATTCGTATCGCGGTAAAAAAA
Organism: Leucania comma; assembly: GCA_958295575.1. NCBI lineage: Eukaryota > Metazoa > Arthropoda > Insecta > Lepidoptera > Noctuidae > Leucania > Leucania comma. The sequence goes on from OY282475.1 coordinate 6,525,350, forward strand.
AAAATATGCCACTAACAATTCTTTTTACGAGTGTGCGCCAAAGTTCGCAGAGCCTAACTTCAGGCGCGCCAAGATCCGTCGGTCGTACTATACTTCTTACCAAACACGTTCAAACTTGAATAAAGTGAAGTGTCGCGTCGCTTGCTATATCGCACTAACGGCAGCGGAACTACGCGACGCGACACGGTGCATCAGATTTTATGAATTGGTCAACTTTGATGCACAGTGTGTTGCGGCGCGTAGTTACGCTACTGCGTAGTGCGTTATACCTCATACAATTTCTTACAAAGAATATTTGGTCGTTGCGTGTTGCGTCGCTTCACTGCCGTGAAACGTCGCCCAGTGCGGTTCAACCTTTAAAGTGCTGGTGCTGTTTCTTGCTCACACAACTGACATTTTAACATGTCATAGTTTTTTTTTTTTTAATGGTAGGTAGCCCCTGATAAGGCTCCTGATATAAACAGAAAAACTGTCTTTGTCGTGCTTGACTGTCTGTGTGTGTCGTGTGATGGTAAAGTGATCGCCAGTGCGACTGCGGAACAGTTTGCTTTCAAGGGAGCAAAGTTATTTCAGGTTTTAAATAAGCAACAACCGGAGCCTCAACTTTTAGCTAATGACAGTTGATTTGCTCACAAATGCCGCTACATTAGATACTACAAGTCCCTACCCCACATTTTAAAAACTGTTCCAGCAACATACTCGCCAACATACTAAATTGCACTTTTTTTCATTTTCAGGTGCAGAATATCAAAGGATAAATATGGAGTTCTGGAGAATTATAACACTGGCATTTGCCACAACAATCTTCGCTGACGCCAAATTGTACCACTATCAAAAACGAGAGACAACAAAAAATCTTTGCGACCCCGTAGCAAATACCCTTCCCGTACAGTGTGACTGTGCTGCGAGCCATACCATAGATAAGGAGAGAGCCGCCAGTTGCCATCTGCTAAAGAAAGATCTCCATAAAGATGATAAAATATGGGAAAGTTTTGAATTGTTAAAAGACGTCACTCAACTTACCATCTCTAACGCTAGAGGCATCGCAATTCCATATATCCCAACAAACGCCCTTAAATTTATGGATAAATTAATGAAGATCGAGATCAAGTTTGGCAATATCGAAAAAATTGAAGCTTACGCCTTTGCCAATTTAAGCATTGTTGAAGAAATAACGCTAAGCGATAATCAAATCAAAGTATTGGAAAAACATGCCTTCGCTCACCATAGAGACCTAACAGTCATTGGCTTGGACTCCAACCAAATAATTGAGATCAACAGAGACGTGTTTGTTGAGCTGTACTCATTAGAAAGACTGTTTTTAACAAATAATAAAATTACAACGATACACGACAGGGCTTTCGTGCATTTAATCAATTTAAGGGAACTGGAAATGTATAAAAATGGTCTTTTTAGTTTGAACAGTGAGACTTTCTCGGGATTAAGAAACTTGCAAAAACTAGACCTTAGTAGTAACAGTCTTGAAGTGATAGGCGATAACACATTTCTACCTCTTACAAATTTAAAAACCTTGAATCTGGAAGATAATAAAATTCAGATGCTGGATGAAAAAGCTTTCAATGGTTTAGGTCAATTGAATGTGCTGAATTTGGCACATAACAAGCTAACAAGCATTGAAAATTTAAGAACCTTTGAGGGGCTGGAATCTTTAACGATGTTGAGTTTGAAAAGCAACCAGCTTACTGAACTGAAACCGCAAGTTATGTCACCAATACTAAAGAATTTCTACGGCAAAACTAGCAGTTTAGATGTTGAAGGTGAGATATTTAGAACTAGTCAGCTTATAATTTTGAAAAAAAATATTTAAATTACCTGATAATTTCGTATATCAGTTTACCCCTTGATACAGATTCGTGGTGGTATAACCACTTGTTTATTTTGTTCATGGATGAAAAACAATAATAATTTAAATAATTGACTACATAGGCTTGCTTTTCAGACAACCAAATATGTAGCCAAACATCTTTTCTAGAGATATTAAATCTGTAATTTTTCAACGTTATTATCTGGCGGTATTTACAGATTGAGAGTAGTGGTGGCCGAGTGGTAACGGCGCCGACTTATGAGCTGAAGGTCGCGGGTTCAAACCCCGCTAGGCGCATTAATTTGTGTAATTTATTTCATCACTACTGCCCCCAAAACGGTGAAGGAAAACATCGTGAGGAAACCGGCATATCCTAGAACAAAAAATTCGAAGACATGTGACATCCACCTACCTGCACTGGGTCCGCGTGGTGGATTACGGTACATTCCCTCTGTTAGAGAGGAGGCCTGTGTCCCAACAGTGGGAACATTAATTAAAAGGCTGATGATGATGGTGATGATTATTTACAGATTTGCTTATACCTATTATATATATATATATTTTTTGTTAATTTTCAGATAATAACTTACCCTGCGACTGCCGCCTAGATTGGTTCATGTCATTGATGAACAAGACACAGAACAATTATTTGAAGCGCGCCATAGAAAACTTGAAATGTAATCCCGATACCAACCTAAGGGAACTATGGGCAAAAACCGAAGATACCGAGAAAAACACAGCTCAAGTATTTGTAGAAGAGGAAGAGTCCCAAGTACAGATCAATGATTACGAATATTACGATGACACACAACTCAATGGAAAACTCTTCTATATAGATATTAGAGATTTGGCAAACTGTACTAATACTACCTATGTACCAAGTCGTCTACCAGTCTCGATAAATGTTGCAACAACCACCAAACAAACAACCAAAGCAAATACTAGTCCTGTTGCTGTAACAAAGTCTACACATACTACAGAATACGAATTGCTGCGGTCAACACAAGCAACACCAAAAGTTATTGTAGATGAAACTACAAAAACCAAAGAGGACAAAATAGAAGTTCCTGAAACTAAGAATAAAGAAACATTTACAACTGTTCGTCTTGCTACTGTTTCTGCTAAACCAATCGAACATAATTTGGATCATGATATGGCATCTGATGAAGCAAGACCTGATAAAGTCAAGGAACATTCTCATAGGAGCATTCATGAAGAATCGAAAGCTTCCCCTCAAATGAACCACAACAACGCATGCAGTAATGTTATTAGTGTAACTTTAGTATCCATGACATTATGTTTCAGACTGTATTTTTATTAATTAATCACTAATATATTGTTAGATATTTAGTTTTAAATGTTAAACACTCTCTCACAGTCATTAAAATAAATAATTTTAAGTTTACATTTGTTTCATTACCCGCTTTATGTTTAGTTTGTATAAGGGGTAGTGTATAAGGTGTATCGACTTATCCAGCCTGATTCTGTTATGGAAGATTTGATTATGGTTCTAATTCTTTTTTCTGCAACTGGATAGCCTTAAAACTCTGAAAATGTCACCAGTTATTGGGATAACTGGTTTATGATGAGATGATGTAGATGTTTCCTAAATGGCTACTCTGAGAAGAAAACCTGAAATAAACTCAGGGGTTACTCTATTTTCCACACAACAAACGTCCATACAACAAACACAGTCATTGTCAAATTATTTGAGAACCATGCAGATTAGTGTCTGGAATGTTCTTTTATGAAAAAAGCCATGCAGATTTCAGTGAACCTGTCCAGTCAGTGCAAGCATTAGTCAGAATTCGTGTAGCTCTATTACTACTAAGGAGCTCTATGATTTGAAAAACAATGGTAGAAAAAGGATTAAAAACCACCAGGCAATATGTTAAAGTAGTAAAAGTAAAGGAAATATAAGCGTTACAGTCCCCATAATGCCTTGCCAGTGGCTAGCCTTCTCTGAGATTGGCCACCGTTATACAATTGGGGGAAGACTGTAGGCTTAACATTCTTAACAATAATAAAATTAAATTTACGGGCAAGACGATGTAAATAATGAGCTAAATAGATACATACCTACATAGCTGACCCAATAAACCACTATTGGGTACTTGCTTTAAGTCTAAAATATCACTTTAGCTATCAGAAATTCAGCCATTATATCTACTTTCTTACAAAGATGTCTATGGCTGTGGTAAACAAATCGCTCACCTAGTAAATTTATATTGGAACATTAACATTTTTTATATTTTTAAAGATTTGAGTTCATTTTATATTTAATATCAGAAATTGTGACGTTAGCTACTAGTATAGACCATGATTATATATATTCGAAGTTATAAATTATCCACTTTTAAACAAATATTGTAGATGTACTTATATATTTTATAGGTGAACAACATAAGCTAAGCAGTACTTACTTACATCGATGTACAGAAGATAACCTGGTTGGTTTATTCCATTTATTTGATCAGTTCTTCTCACAAAGTGGCCTGTGTCCCGTTTGTGGAGCTAAAACATAATGCATGGCATGCACGGGTGCTTATGATACCTATATACCTAAAAAACTGAATTTATGAACACTGATTATAGAGAACATAGGTATTGTTTAGAAATAGGTGCTTACTGCCATCTATTAAGATACCGTAGTACTACATCTACACTATACGCCTCAATTTCTCATGTAGTGTACACTCCTGTTAAAAGATGGCGCCTTTTCAGTTTACAAAACATTTTATATTAGTATGGTGAAATGAATACAGATGGCATGACAATCATAGTCGCAAAAAAACTTTCAAGCTTACACTTTAAATTTAAAAATAAAAATACGGGGAAAAGCGAGGCGGACTTGCTCTCGAGGGGTTCCTTACCTTGATAGGAACTGTATACCTATTACCTAGTTCCATTTTAAAAGTTGAATTGTAATTTTATAGGACCGCAAAACTCTGTGGTTTGCAATTATGTAGGTAGCTAGTTTTTATGCTGATATATGTATTAGGCAACAATACCTAGTAGTTAAAATGCTGTTTCAATATTTTTAATAGGTATTGAGGTGCATGAACCTCCAAGAAATTAAAATATGTGAAGAAAATCATCCAATGACATTACCCACACTTGGGCGGAGCAGGAGATAGTAGATCAGACTTATGCTGACTAAAAACCAACCCCGTTCTTTCGTTGCCTTTTATACCAGGGTCGAGCCTTCCTTTCAGAAACAGACCCTTGGCCCCAGTAAGATTCGACCCTGCTGTAGGGGCCAGCAGCAGCGGTTTGCTGACAACTCCTTGAAGCGCGCGGTCCGGACGAATTAAAATATTTTTCAGATAGTCTAGGACGATAAAATTCCTTCATAAGATAACTCACTTAGGGCATAATTATCTACCTGATTCCATAAATTTTAACTCTAATTTTAGTACATAATTTACTTTCTTTACTTACTTCTTTCCTTCGAAAACTCTCTGGCCAAGCTTGCCCTACAAATGTGATAACGTCTTCACACCACCTTCTTCACTACGGGTAGCTTCGACGGAACTACACGACTCTTTTAAAGTATAGCAATCATCATCATCCGCCTTTTAATGTTCCCACTGGAGGGACACAGGCCTCTTCTCTATGAGAGGGAATGGGCCGTAATCCACCACGCGCGCGGGCCCAGTGCGGGTTGGTGAATGTCACATGTCTTCGAATTTTTGGTTCTAGGACATGCCGGTTTCCTCACGATGTTTACCTTCACCGTTTTGAGAGCAGCGGTGATGAAATAAATTACACAAAGTAATGCGTCTTACTGGGTTTGAACCCGAGAACTACAACTCGTAAGTCGGGGCCGTTACCACTCGGCCACCACCAAAGTATAGCAATGAAAATAATATATTTTTTAATACTTTTCAATCAAATATAAAGGAAAAGCATTGTTGTACCAACAAGTTGATAGCACACCTACCTGTGTAGTTTCTGACATATTATATATATTACATATTACATATAAATATCGAAAATTAGGTCGAGAGAAAGTGAGAGAAAGCGCACACGCCGCAAAGTAGGTATACCTAGACAGCCTAAATAATATCCACAAGATATTTGTGTTTTAATAACGTCATAATTACTTAAGCGATGCTACAACTCAACCGCACCGCGTTTATATATCAAACTTCCTGATAAATATGCACAAAATTTAAACAATCACAATTCCAGGAAAAGTGTACTGAACTGGCTCAATAAGTTAGACTACGAACAAATAGAAAATCTAGTCACCAGTAACCCCACCAATTAAACTGTCAAGCCCCAAAAAGACACCGGTGTCTGCACACCTATCGTCTTTCTATTGTGTCTCTAATTACGGTATTCAAAAGGTTAAAAGAATGTAAGACATCCACAAACACATACCATCACACACATACAAAACACACCAACAAACATAACACACCACACTTTACGTCTGCATGAGTAACCATTTTTCTATTTTCTATTTTTAATTAATTATTATTTTTGCTTTTATTTTCTTCTTGGTTTTCATTTTTTTGTATACGTGTCTTATTTTAGGTTTCTTTTTTCAAATATTTAATATGTCGATTAGCACTGTTTCTAAACAACTAGTGATATGTAAGGGAAGGGAACTGTCTCCTGAGATACAGGTTCACTACATAATTCAGGAGGCAGAGCATCTACGAGTATGTAACAGTGACACTTGTTTGCAAATAAATGATTATTATTATTATTGTTGTTAGATATTAGGTAACGTATATTGTTATGGGATATTTTGTCACAAATAGTATCTGAGGTTTAGTGACACTTAGCTCACCGTCCTGTAAGGAGGGGAATGTTGTGTTCTTTGCACTTCAAAAGAGATGTCCCCATGATACCCCCCCCCCCCCATAATGGTCCGCCGGTAGCGATACATGCTAGGATTTTTTTTTTAAATGCCCCACACTAGGAATAATTCCTGTACCGCGGATCCGTTCACAAACATGTCACAAGATTCCCAGAACCGAGACTGTTCAAAAGAGTTACCGCCGCCGCGGAAAGCAAAGGCAACTGAAGGAAAATAGGTGGGGTTTATTCAGCAAAAATCTGATCCCACTCCACCCAGTACACGATAAGGTAATTGATGATTTCCCACCACAGAATAGGGTAATCTATCTATATGTCACGTGATTGTAGTCATGATAACAAACAACTTTTACTATGGGACCAAACTGAAATCGCGAAAAAAAATCTGCTGGTCAGTACATTTGTGTTCGCCTAACTGGTCAAAATGTACTGAACTTTGCTGATTTTTTTCGCCAGCCGCCCTGTGTTAAATAAAAGCAAAATACCACTCACTGATTAATCACGAAATCTTAGAATCTATAACACCTACAAACTTAAAATTTGGCAGGTAGGTACCTTATAGGGTGTAGACATCCGCTAAGAATGGACTTTACGAAACTCCACCCCCAAGGGGGTAAAACGGGGTTTGGAAGTTTGTTTGGAGAAACCGACTTTGATGCGGGCAAAACCGCTGGCAGAAGCTATTATATTATAATGATGATGGTAATGATGTTTACTTAAAGTCATGAGATTAATCAATCATTTGTAGATTAACCGCAAATAAAATATATTTTTCTGTTGGTACATTTCTAAGGTTCGTAAGATAACGTGGTTTACCCATATAACAAGACTATCAGTAGACTTCAATAATTGATCCGAGGTCCAGTAAACAGGTATGAGCAAAGGTGGCCCAGTGGTATAGGGGCCATTCAAGTATTACGTTGCACTACAAGGGGTGGGGGTCCTTTACTTTGCTTATTTTGATGACATGGGGGATGGGGGGACTGGATGATGATTACGTCAGCATAGCCTATATATACTTTTTAGTTTTTTTTAAAGAACGATGTTGATTTTTCAAAATCACACAAAAGCGAGCATACACACATCACTAAGCAGCAAACATCTAATGTCATTGAAAACTTAAAGGCATGGATTTATGTGTCATGGGACTGATGACTGATAATTTTGATTAATGTTATAAAGTAAAACTATTATATTGCTTACTTTTGCTGAGGAAGGTTAATATTTGCCAAAATTCTGCATACGTAATACTTGGACGGACCCGATTCACGAGTTATAGGTCGCGGGTTCAAACCCAGCTTGGTGTAATTTATCTCATCGTCACTACTCTCATTTGAAGACATGTGACATCCACCAATCCGCACCGGGCCCGCGTGGAGGATTACGGCTCGTTCCCTCTCCTAGAGAGGAGGCCTGCGTCCCAACAGTGGGAAAATTAAAAAGGCTGATACAATGCAATGAAATGCACTGCTCTCAAAACTGTGAAGGAAAACATCATGGCAAACCGGCATGTCATAGAACCAAAAATTTCAATATATGTCACATTCACCGCACTGGGACCGCGTGGGGGATACGGCTGATTCTTTTTCTAGAGAGGAGGCTTGAGTCCTAGTCCCAGTAGTGGGAACATTATCAGGCTAATCATGTTATAGGTACCTACCAATGATAAAACCTACATAATTATAAAAATATGTTACACGTTAATAATAGAGTCTTGTCAGCGACAAACATACAGCATTATATGTACAGTTCTTTGCAGACTCAAACCTTTGACATCTTGCGATAAAAAGTATATCACATACAGAGTGTTTAATTTTCTTTTTGCTTAATTTAGATTTATTTTTTACAAGCTCCTCGATAATGCCCTTTTATGTCATACAACCTTCACCTAAAACAAGCCATTCTGTCCCTAGATATTCAATGTGGTATGGGCGTTTCTTTCTGGGGAAAAATATAGAGTAGAATGGAATATAATGGAATAGAATAGAATGGAATAGTAATTTTATTTTTTCGTGTTACCTATGCCTTATGTTGTACCGAATAAATTATTTTTCTTTTCTTTTCTTTTAACAGAACAGAATAGAATATTTTGTGAATAAACTTTATTGTACACCAAAATAGTAAAAATTTGACAAAAACATTAATCGATTGGTACAATGGCGGTCTTATCGCTGTTAGCGATATCTACCAAACAACCTCAGGATCGACTGAATTTAAACTAGAACATTTTACAACACACATACATTATTTTATTTTATTGTTTTCTTTAAAATTTGAATTTGGAACCTCAAAACCATTGAAAAAAAATAGAAAAGTACGAGTCGGGCTTGCACATTCTGTACAAACTTACTAAAGTATTTGGAAAAAAAGGAGTCTGAAGGTTTTTTAAATTCGTTTTTTTTTTTTTGTGACGTATCAACAAATGTACTGTTTTCAGATTTAAGTATTCTTATATCTATGCTATTAGACCATTGCTTTATGCCAATTTTTAGGATTCTGGGTCAATGGGAAGTATCATATGAATTTTGATTCGATATTTACGTTTTTGGCGATATCTTTTTTAACTTAGAAGTTTGATTTTTTCATAGCTTCAAGGGATATGGTTTTAATTTCAACTCGATACTTATACGCGTTCTAGAGATAAAGGGTCTTGACAGATAGACGGATAACAAAATTATCCTATAAGGGTTCCGTTTTTTATTTTAAGATACGAAACCCTAAAACTTAAGTGAATTAAAATGTACATACACCAAACGAGTTTATTCAAAGATCAAAAGGTATCTAACCAAAAAAGAGAATCAACTGATGTCTCTAAAGAAAAAAAATCAAAAAGCGGGAGCGTTATAGAAAATTAATCCTATAGTTTAGTTCAATTTAGTTGAATTTTGTGGGTTTCAAATCTCAAAACATGTCGAGTGATAGTTAACTATAGCCTATGAATAATACCTAGTATATTTCTCTAATATATAATTTGTTTCATTACATTTTATCTTTCTAAACATCAAACAGGAGGTCTAAAAAGCCCAACACGACAATAAAGTTGTCTTTGTCCTGGGCGGCTTGAATCCCTCCCTTCACTCGGGTTTATATTTATATTACGTCTTATTTATTTTTTTATATAAACTAGTGCTTGACTGCAATCCCACCTGATGGCAGGCAGTGATTCAATCATTGATGGTGAGGCACACTAGTTTATTAACAGCCTATTTACTCTAGTCTTGAAGACAACTAAATTGTCCTTCGATGAATAAATGGATCATGGAATTTAACAATAAGTCAACCTGTATAACAAAAGTGCTTATTGTACTATATGTGAGGGTTTTTACCCGACCATAAACAATACTTCGAGAGTATAAATGTTATGCTTGCTTATCACGTTCGTTTAGTACAGAACTGTGTGCCAGCGTATTACAACGATGAAGTGCACTATTTTCGCCACATTATTATTGAGTGAGTACCTATGTACTTAAGTTCCCTTTTAATTAATGGCATAATAGAAACGTTCAATAGTAAAGTCAAAAATGTCGTTTGGTTTGTCGAATTGTTAATAGAAGTATTTTGCCTATTCGGAGCATGAGTTGTGCATATGAGAACACCGGGGCCCTGGAACGAAGGCAAAGAAAGAACACAGGAGTGGATTTTAGTCAGTAAAAGTCTGACAGACTCCCGCTCCTACCAGATAGACAGGAGAAGTCATAGGATAATTTTCCACCTAAAAAAACTCAGTTTCTAGTTTCAGACTCTAGTTGCCTATTTTGTTCGTCTGCAGAGCAAATGCAACTCTATTTTCGGTAAGGCCCCTCTTTGAGGCGTGGCTGGAAAGACCTCACGGCGTCCTAACCTTCCGCATGACCCAGGTTCTCACCGGACACGGTAAGTTCGGGAGGTTCCTGTTCCGGATTCGTGCGGAACCGACGCCCGGGTGCCACCACTGCGTGGACTGCCCGGAGGACACGGTGGAGCACACGGTCGAAGTGTGCCCCGCTTGGGCAGAGCATCGCCGTGTTCTCGTGAGTGCGATCGGCAGCGGCGATCTCTCGCGCCAGGCCCTGGTACGGGCCATGGTCCGAAGCGAGGAGGGATGGCAGGCGGTCGCCTCCTTCTGCGAAGCAGTAATGCTAGCAAAGGAGGAGGCCGCACGCGAGAGGCAACGGCCCACAAGGCCCAGCCGCCGCGGGGATTCCGATTCCGATCCTGATTTCCAGCCAACGTAGACGCGGGCTTGCGGACGGTGAGCTATGGGTAGCTCGCTGTCCGACCGTCCGGTAAACATCCGGACCAAGCCCAGGTCGTCAACGGCGCGCACTGTTCCCGCGCGCCTCAAGGAGTTGTCAGCAAACCGTAGAGACCCAGCCTGCTAGCTGCAGGCAGGCAGGGTCGAAGCCTACTGGGGCCAAGGGTTTGCTTCCGAAAGGAAAGCCCGGCCCTGGTATCTAAGGCCACGAAGGAACGGGGTGGGTTTTTAGTCAGTAAGAGTCTGACACTATCTCCCGCTCCGCCCAAAGGCGGGAGATGTCATCGGATGATTTTACCCACCACTAAAAAAAAAAAAACTCTATTTTCAATCTCAACTCAAAATTAATTAACCTAATATAGACACGTATAAAACGTCAGAAGCTAGTTGCACGGTTCCAATTGGTCGTTTTCTATGGAAAAGAACTTTGTTGGCACTTCTCTCTATTTGAAGCAAAAACACTTGGGTATTTAACTATTAAGTCGCTTTACTTTTTTGTGATCTATTTCATCACTACTGCTCTTAAAACTGCAAAGAAAAATGTCGTGAGTAAACCAGTCTGTTTTTAAACCAAAATTTTGAAGACACGTGATATCCACCAACCTCGCATTAAGGCCGCGTGTTAGATTACGCCCCACTCTCATAGAGAGAAGGCCCGAGTCTCAGCAGTATTTTTTTTTAATTATTATTGATAGGCTCGCGTTTGACCACTATTAAATATTATTAGTTATTATGCCATACTATTGATATGCGAATCGTCTGGAATAATGTGATGTCTATTTTTAGACGGCTGCTAATCTTTATGAGATAGTTTATTAAGATTTGTGGCCTCATTGTTTTTTATATTATTTACTAGCGGTCCGGACAGACGTTGTCTTGTCTTAAAACTGGTTTTACGTTACAAATAAATTAATTGAGAAAATTGCAGTGGGCCAATTGTATTTTGAAACCATCCAGGAGCCGACTGAAATATATATTATGTTACTGACAATCTGTATAATTCAGATATTCTATAGTAATGTGTGTAAAAGACGAGTACAGAGAAAGAGGCGATGTAATTTTAGGGTGCCCCAACACGAATAGATTAGGTTAGGGTTTTGTTTTAATAATCACTTAAAAATAAAAGCCTTACTTTAAATCGTACTTTATACATTGCCTAGGTATAATTGTATAGAATAGTGGATTATATAGATTGTTGGTAACATATACACAACATTTCATCCAAATCGGTCAAGCCGTTTAGGAGGAGTTAGCTGACAGACACACATGTACACACACACACACACACGTGTACAGAAAAAATAAGTTTCATGTATCGAATCGATCCTCCACGGCGCCACCGCTCACCGCGCCGCTCGCCACTAAGACCGAAGTCGTGAATAGGCCCCTACCTTGGACAGAAATAATCGTTGGTAGGGAATCCAATCCCGCATCAACATCATGATCCCGCAGTTATTCGGGATTGAAGTTAACAAAGGGATTCGCGGGATTGGGATATTTTAAATATTTAGTTTTTTTTTTTAACGGTAATTCTCAAAGGAAACCCACGTTTGTCAAATATTTTGTAGAATCGTACAGGGCTCGCCGAGCCGCATCAAAAATGTATGACAGTACTAAAAATTATTAGTATATTTAAGGTGTAAAACACTCGGGTAAGGTTAGGTAAAAATATAAAGGTGGCTTAAGGATTGACTCCTACTGGGGCCAAGGGTTTGTTTCTGAAAGGCAGGCTCGGCCCTGGTATGAAAGGCAATGAAGGAACGGGGTGGGTTTTCTAGTTTGTAAAAGTCTGACACTATCTCCTGTTCTGGGTTTTTAAGTCAGTAAAAGACTGACACTACATCACCCTCCGCCCCAAGGGCGAGAGATGAGATTTTTTTTTATGGTAGGTAAAATCATCCAATGACAAATCCCGCCCTTGGGCAGAGCGGGAAGTAGTGTCAGACTCTTACTGACTAAAAACCCACCCCGTTCCTTCGTAGCCTATCGTGCCGGAGCCGGGTACCTATAAGTTTTTTTGCTTTTTGCTGGTCACAGTGCCACTCTGAACTGTGGTATAAGTAAATAATCAGCAACGCTAAAGTACCATGAGAGCAGTGGTGGCCGAGTGGTAACAACCCCGACTTACGAGTTGTAGGTCGTGTGTGACATCTACCAATCCGCATTGGACCCGCGTGGTGGATTAGGCCTGGGTCCCAGCAGTGGGAACATTATAAGGCTTATGCAATGCCATGCAATAAATTCCAATAAATTTTAGATATAAAATACCTAAGTCCTAATCTAAATAATACTTTTCTTTTTCTTTTAAGGTGTTGTTTTACCAACAATTTACTCCCGCCATGTACAGTTCTATAGAAAAGACTACACGTACATTGAGAACTTCGATGCCTTTTACAAAGTCCACTGGGATATCAGCGGGTATTCTTGGAATTCGGCCTTTTTAACTTGTGATGACGAAGGATCCACCCTGTTCTATCCAAAAGCCCAGGGAGAGTGGGCGTTGGTGAAGAACTTGACGAATAAGATGACTGAAGTACCTAATGTGACGGATATCTTCGTCGGTTTGCATGATGAATTTGATTTGGGAGAGTTTATGACTGTTGATGGTAAGAATTCACAATTAAGACTCTATTGCTAATCATCAACTATTGTTATTGCTGACAACGGTTTCTGTAGGATAAAAGTAGACAAGAAGGTATCTCAAGGAAACATACTCTCAGGATAAAAAGTATTTTATGTGCTATTTCTGGACATGGTCTATCCGGGGACCAAATGTCGTGTAAAAAACCCTTCAGTACCTCTACCATGAGTTTTAAGCAATAGTATTCGTCGCTACTCGATATCGACGCCGTAAATATTTTGTATGGCAAATTTTGGTTCTGCAAGTGACCGCTAGAGGCGCTGCAAAATTTGCCATACAAAATATTTACGGCGTCGATATCGAGTAGCGACGAATACTATTGCTTAAAACTCATGGTAGAGGTACAGCTGTTTGAGTTTGACGGTATAACAAATATACACGCACAAATACATTCGAAATCTCACCGTTATAATATTAGTGTGGCGAGTTTTACGTCCGTTGCGTCACAGCCATAGCCATAGGTTCAGTTGAAAACCAGCGCCTGACAATTAGTGCTTGAGCACTTGTTGTCAGGCATTCATGCTGAACTGGACCTATTTTGGTGCAGCTGTGGGGAACACAAATCGTTCTGTCCCACGGTTGCACCTAAATAGTCCCGCGCTTCTTTTTTTTCGTGTGTTCAATAATTTTTTTTTTCTTTAGATGTAATGGAATCTGCCCTCCTAGCCAAGTTACCATAGTTTCGTTTAGCGTGAACGCTTGGAGTTGACCACGCCCCCAATTCCTTTGTTCTGACGTCATTTCAACAAAGGAATTGGGGGCGTGGCCAATTCCAAGCGTTCACGTTAAATGTAAAGATTTTAATTTGGCTAGGGGAGCTGTTTATCTACTACTACTACATCATCATCATCATCATCATAATTTTTTTTTTAAACTATGAAACTTTGTCGACGAAACGGCAGCGACTAGACGGCATGACGTTGGATCTTCGTCGAAGCTAAGCGTCCGTGGACAACTGGCCTTAGACAGTATAAGCTACATATTTCTTTGTTTCTCAGGACACTCAACCCCATATCCACTGCCAGCTGAAGGAAGTCTGCTGCCTAATCACGATAACTGCATTACAATGAACATAGACACTGGACTGTTCAACGTGGACAGTTGTTCGAGAACACCTGATGCTCCGTTACCATTTGTGTGCAAGAAAGTTGACGATGAGTCCTGTCCGACTGTAGATCGTGGTAAGTGGGGTTTTCTGATATTATCTTAGTAGAAAATGAACTAATCATTCATCATTTTAGCTGAAAGATGTCCACTGTTGGAAATAGGCCTCCTCCAAGCGTCGCCACAACGACCGGTCCTGTGCGTCTCGCATCCATCGGACTCCAGCGACACCTTGTGGGAGGCCTTCCAACGCTCTGTATTCCGGTACGCGGTGGCCACTCCAGAACCTTACGGCCACAGCAGCCATCTGTTCTGCGTGCAATGCGCCCTGCCCATTGCCACTTTAGTTAGGTGACTTTTCGTGCTATGTCAGCAACCTTGGTTCTCTTGCGGATATCTATAGAAAATTAACTAAACTTTTGTGTTATATGTTCCTAAAAATTAATTAAAAATCCAGAGGACCTAGACATTGCGGACGACGAGCAATGGGTAACTAGCACAGATATAGATAGACATAGATAACGCAAGCATCACGATCTGTATGAAAACCAAACGTGCCATGTTTTGACTACCTATTATGACGTCACAAGCACTATTTAGTGAAGACGCCACCGCGTACGGCGTCCCCCTCGCTCCACCCCCACACCAACAGCACAATTAACCATTTTTATATTTTTAACTGCACCCGACTAGCGCTGTACTCCGATGCAGACTGAGCGCGAAAGTGACCACTTACGATTTTTGTACGTAAGCTAGGCACGCGAAGTAGTTGCTCTTGCGTTATCTAGGTATATCTATATCTGTGGTAACTAGCCATTTAGAGCCGACGGTGCGCAGTGTTCCATGTGCACTTCAAAGAGATGTTAGTAAAAATCATCAAATAACTTCTCCCGCTTTGGGTGGAGGGAATGTCAGACTTTTATGGACTAAAACTCACTTATGTTCTCCACTACCCTTGGCGTTTTAGAGCCACGGACACTGTTTTAATTTTTTATAGTAGTAGGCATCGGCTCTATTGGGTCCCTTTAGTTTTGCTGATATCTATTTCAGGCTAAAACTCATTCATGTTCCATAAGTTGCACTTTGTGTTAGAAGAGTGAGGTAATTCTTTCGAACCATACCGCAAATTTGCTATAGCATGTGGTTTCAAATATTATGGTTTACGACAACGACCTTCAGACTAATAAAAAAATATAGATGTACACTTTAAACATGTTTTTACAACAATGGTTGTATAATTTTTAAATTAATAAAAAAATACCGCCAAGAACGTACTGCGAGCGTGCGCTCCTCTTACCACTGCGGCCGCCATTGCCGTTGCAAAAGAATAAAAAAAATCAGAGGCGAAGAAACGTGCATTTTGTTCTAACTGTCGATTTATCAAATTTCGTTTTTTCTTTTTTATTAGTCAAATAACACCCAGCAACTACAATTATCATACCTACTTCATAATCGTAGCGAATATTAATTTGTTGGGTCTGGAATTCCAGGATATAAATACGTCAAAGCATCAAGGAAATGCTACAAAGTGAATAAAAAACCACAAGTCTGGCAGGAAGCTATGAAGACCTGCTTCATGGAGGGAGGAGTGCTCGCAGTCATTGAAAATAAAGCACAGGCAGAAGAAATCAGAAATATGGTGGAAAACGGAGAAATGTATTTCGTTGGAGTGAAAAGGCTTTTCTCTAGTACTGAATATTATACTGTAAAAGGTAATCATATATATCATACTAAGGGCTGATTTCATCATTCAATATAAAAACTTAGTTCAACTAAACTGAGCTCAGCATAATCTAGTTTAAAGACCCGTGTCGGAAACATGGGCGACAACAAAAGAATTGAAACTGAGTTTAGTGTAAACTAGGTTCAATTCATCGCGGTGAAATGCAAAATGAAGCTATAATCTCGATTAGTCGCTCAAACTGCGTTTTTTTGAACGAATCGCGATTAGTTTATTGGTGAATTTGGCTCTAAGAGCTAATTTCATCATTCAATATAAAAACTTAGTTCAACTAAACTGAGCTCAGCGTAATCTAGTTCAAAGACCTATGTCGTAAACATGGGCGACAACAAAAGTATTGAAACTGAGTTTAGCGTAAACTAGGTTCAAGTCATCGCGGTGAAACGCAAAATGAAGCTATAATCTCGGTTAGGCGCTCAAACTGCGTTTTGATTTAAATAATCTCGATTAGTTTCTTAAAAAAAACTAACACCGCTTCACCGCTATGAATTGAATCTAGTTTACGCTAAAATCAGTTTGAATTCTTTTGCACTCGTATGTTTTCGACAAGGGTCTTTAAACTAGATTACGCTGAGCTCAGTTTAGTTGAACTAAGTTTTTATAGAGAATGATGAAATCAGACGTAAATGTTCAACTTCTGGCATAGCAAATGCCAGTGGTTGTGGGTTCAATTCCCACCCAGGACAAATGTTTGTATAATGAGCATGATCATTTGTTCTGTGTCTGTGAGTAATTTATCTATAATATTTATATATTTGGAAATATTCAGGAATGTTTATCAGATGTCTAATATTTATACAACAAGCTCTGCTTAGTTTGGAGCTAGATGGCATTGTGTGGAATTTGCGGAATAATATAATTATTATTATATTATAAGTCCATATACAACGGCCCATTCCCTCTCTTAGAGAGGCGGCCTGTGTCCCAGCAGTGGGAACATTAAAAGACTGATGATGATGATGATGATGAAGTCCATATAGCATTCGTACAGGCTACATAGCCTGTACATTTGATGTATGGTCAAGTCATATGAGAATCATGCAGATTAGTGACTAAAATGGTTACGATTCTAATACATCTTTAAATTCATTTACAGGTCAAAAATTTAGTGACATGTACCGAAATACGTATAATGGTGAAAATTTTGAATGTGGATCTGTTTGGAGTCGGGACAGTACTCTTTACACGGAGACCAAGAATTGTGAAAACAGGCTTCCGTTCATTTGTGAAATGGAAGTTATTGCTTAAGCCAAGGAATTTATATACCAACGGAAAGAAGATATACGTATGACATTGTATACAAAGAAACAAGATAATGTAGAGGTAGTAAATAAATTGTATCTTTTTTATTTTTTATTTTATTTATTCTCTCTCATAAACGGTGAAGGAAAACATCGTCAGGAAACCCTAGATGTCCTAGAACCAAAAATTCGAGGACATGTGACATTCACCAACCCGCAATGGGCCCGCGTGGTGGATTACGGCCCATTCCCTCTCTTAGAGAGGAGGCCCGAGTTGCAGCAGTTTGAAACATTATAAGGCTGATGCTAAGCTATGTTATGCTATTTATTCTGTATGATTTTTGTTGTGAATTTTATAAGTCCGTGGATTAGATATCACCATAGCACGGCCCAGGGGTCCATTATTTACTTTCCTTTACATGTTTAGTATTCTGCCGGAAAAACTATGAATTGGGACCCTACATTGTTGACACAGACAAAATAGCATATATTAATAAAATAAATTCAATTCTCATAGCTAAACGAGAATATTATTCGGAGAACGTTTGCTTATATTTTTACGATATTCACTCAAATCCCTAATATGATTCGATGGTTTTCAATTTCCCGCCTGTGATGTAGGCTTGCGTGATACCCACTATAATATAGTGTATAGTATGGCCGTATAATAAATATTGGAACGACCGAAACATGCTTTACTTGCCCCAAGGGAAATTGGGATCATCGCAGTGGGTTACCAATTAAGTCTTATATAATGTATTGAGAGTTTTTCCACACGTGTGTTGGTACTATAACTTAACGCTGGGCAAGCATTTGAAACTGATAAAAACTATAAGTTTTTCCCTACTTGGTAAGCTATAATAAAAAAAAAAAAACTTTAACTTCAAAAGTCTTTGAACACGTTTAGACAACATTTTGGAATATATTTGTTATGCACGCGACAATGCATCGATTAATGCAATAAAAAGGTATCCCAAAGACCTGCATCTTTGTTCCTCAGAATTAACAAAGTGCTCGATTACGGAGACGCGGCGCGTTGCGCGGCGCGTCGGTCGGTCCGCCGTACATTGTCATATCGACGATGAAGTAACTAATCGGTAAAAGCAGTTAACGCTATTTCTTATTAAGATTTATATTTAGCTGTTTTTGCCGATTAGTTAAACGATTAAGTCTATCTACGTAAAAAAAGCAAAATCGCAAAAATGTTAGTTAGGAATTCTTGTCACTTCATCGTCGATATGTTTGTGTTTGCACGAGCGATGACGCGGCCCGCTGCTGCAAATTACGACGAAACGCCCAACGCTCCGCGCAACGCGCCGTGTCTCCGAAAACACGGCCTAAGGATTGACATTTGGTATCTATCAGTCCCAGTCACCATGCAGCAGCGCCTAGCAACAGCCTTATAATGTTAGCACTGCTGGGACTCGAGCCTCCTCTCTAGAAAATGGAATTAGCCGTATCAATCACGCGGGCTCAGTGCGGATTGGTGGATGTCACATGCCTTCGAAGTTTTGTTTCTAGGACATTCCGGTTTCCTCACGATGTTTTCCTTCACCGTTTTGAGAGCAGCGGTGATGACATAAATTACACAAAGTCATGCGCTTGGCTAGGTTTGAACCCGCGAGCTACAACTCGTACGTCGGGGCCGTTTCTTCTGTCACCATGACAACAGAAAAAACCTAGAAATAAATAACAAGCTAACATTTTTAGTTTTTCGGCAATTTGGAACCACAATTGGAGACGGAGATAGAAGCATGAATAGGAACACTCCTAAAACTAATAATAAATTCGGCTAAGTATAAATGAAGCGCCCGGCATGCCAAATAAGAAACAAAACTTGTTATTCACTTGTTAAAACTACAATCAACAGACACGGGGGAGGGATGTTCTCCGCGCGACTATTTATACACCGTTAAATTTTGATTGTTTCAATCCCGTGGAGGGTCGATCCGGTACATAAAACACTATCGATTTGTAAAGAGATTTCTTTTTTAACTTTAATTAATTTACGCATGTACGAAATTAATTTCTCTTCCTTTAACGTCAGCTGGGGGAGTCCAATAAACTGTAGGTTAGTACGCAATGAACGACAATTACCTACAAGGTCATTGACTCTTTTATTTAAAGAAACTAATTTTGTACATGCGTATATTAATTCGAGTTTTAGAAAAAAACACTTCATTTTTTTATTTTACCTTTACAAATCGATAGTGTTTCATGCACCGTTGCTTTTTTTATTTTATTTTATGTTTAAGTTTTAAAACTTTGTATTGTGTCTCATTGCAAGCCAAATAAACATGTTTTCTTTCTTTATTTATTTCACCGGATCGACCCTCCACAGGATTAAAACGATCAAAATATAACGGTGTAGACTTGTTTGTACCTCCATTAGAAGTTCTGATTCAAAATCAGAATCGGAGGTGTAAAACCAATCGGGAATTCTGAACATTCGGAATTGGAATTGAACCTTCGTAATATCTCTACTATGAACTACCCTTTATTTCATCTCTGTGCTTTATTTTTACTGATCCGACATGCGTCGTATTGTCGACGCATCAGCTAGAATAGAAACAAAATAAAGGCAGATTTACCAACCCGACTAAAGTTAATTTTTCACGAGTCATTATGAACGTTTTAAAAAAGAAAAGCCGCAGTTAGGACATGCATGAGAATATTTTTCTCTCCGAATAAAAAAGGAAAAAATAAATAAATTGCTTTTATGACGTCATTAACTTTCATTTATTGTCGCTTACTTTAAAAGCGTTTTATGGGCGCTTGCGACATAATGCACGTGCCATAAGAAATATTTTTAATGGAATAATCCAACCCGCACTGGGCCCGCGTGGTGGATTACGGCCCATCCCTCTCTTATAGAGGAGGCCAGTGTCCCAGCAGTGGGAACATTAAAAGGCTGATGATGATGATGAATCTTTAAAAGTATTTTTGCATGATTCTTCTATGATAAGCTACTATATTTTTGCCAGCTTTTGTCTTCCCTCTCTCGACCACAGGGTACAGATGGACCCTGTGTTTATTAGATTAGAAGATATACACCGTTAAATTTATGTCGTTTTAATCCCGTGGAGGGTCGATTCGGTACATGAAACACTATCTATTTGTAAAGATTAAAAAATAATAATTAAGTACTTTTTTTGAAACTCGAATTAATTTACGCATGTGCGAAATTGATTTCTTTAAGTAAACAAGTCAATTACCTTGTTGGTAGTTGTCGGTCGTTGTGTACTAACTACTTACAGGTCATTGGCCTCGCTCAGCAGAAGTTTACTTAAAGAAATTAATTTCGTACATGCGTAAATTAATTCGAGTTTAAAAAAAGTACTTTATTTTTTAATTTTGTCTTTACAAATCGATAGTATTTCATGTACCGAATTGACCCTCCACGGGATTAAAACGACCAAAATTTAACGGTGTATTTCTTCCTTACAAGGCAAATATTGTTAGAATTAACAGCTTTAGTAAGAAAGGCTTACATAAGATGGCCAGTACCTCTACCATGAGTTTTAAGCAATAGTATTCGTCGCTACTCGATATCGACGCCGTAAATATTTTGTATGGCAAATTTTGGTTCTGCAAGTGACCGCTAGAGGCGCTGCAAAATTTGCCATACCAAATATTTACGGCGTCGATATCGAGTAGCGACGAATACTATTGCTTAAAACTCATGGTAGAGGTACAGGATACTATTCTGACACTTAGGTATCTAGATATTGTGCTGTTATTGGTAAATACGTACTAGATTCTCATTATATATTCAACGAAATAAGATACAAAGGGTTCCGTTATTGCCACTTTCCATTTATATATTTTCCTTTGTTATAATATATTTTTTTATTCGGCACTTGCCGTAGTGGTACCTATATTGCGTCGATGCTGGAATGTCTTAAAATATTATTTTACTAGCTGTTACCCGCAACTTCGTCCGCTTTAATTTCGTAGATCTGTACATTTGTACAATAATTCTGATCTTACAATTCATTGTGCATCGAAATTATTTGTTTTACTTTCACATAAAACGGCTAAAGGTAAAAACGCAAATTACCTTCAGGAAACATGTGTTATATACTCGTACATATGTATTATGTACATATGAACGTCAAAGTGTCCGAAAGAGTTGGTCTTAAAATGAACATGGACAAAACCAAAATCATGATAAACAGCCATGTAGCGCCCACTCTGACTGCGGGAATCCGATAGATGCGATGCGAGATGCACAGGACCGTTCATTGTGGCGATACTTGGAAAGAGTATGTAAGGGTTGTATTAGTGGGCGTTTCTTCCTAACCCAAAGGAAAAGCATAAGTTTATGTATGTTAATGGTTTATGTTCTGGTAAAACAACGTTGTATGTTTTTTTTTAATGATTTGTGCGTCAGAAAAAAGCATATTAACACGCGGTATGTTTTTAGTAACACTAAATAAATCCTAAAAGAAGACTAAATGTAGGCTATAAAAAAAGTGACCAGTGGAGTTGAGCCTGAGGTCGGCACCTTCAGCTTTTAGAGTTTGCAATTCTGTACCTTCTTCTTAACGTAGGTAAATTATCAAATATCTTCTCCCAGTCTGGGTGCAGCGAGAAAGAGTGTCAGACTTTTAATGACTAAAACCCACCTGTTTCCCTACAGTTACCCTTTGCGTTTCAGGGTTGCAGTAAGCATGCTACAATCGCAGTGGTTTTTACTTTCTTTGAGGAGTGTATACAGAGGCACTACGGCCTCCTGTCTTTGTGCATGACTCACTGTATGTAGGCATTTCGGGAAACATATGTATTGAATTTAGAAGAATGAAACTCTCGATTCTCATCATTGTACGGATTGCTCGGAGATACAATGGAGCTTACGGTTGCGCCGCTGTGTCGTCGTGAAATCATTTCCTTCAGTAAAGCAATAATGCGATCGAAGGAGGTGTTTGAAACAATGACAGATAGGACATCTTCACGCCTCAGCAGTCGCTGTAGATTAGTATGGATTTGCGAAAGCATGTTGGCATTGATTGTTGCAGCTTGATTGCTTTTGGCGTTTAAATTACTCGTTCATTTATCTATCCAGTATTGTTCGTGCATATTTGACTGACGTCTTCATATATCAGACTAATTATTTTCATAGTGGGAACTACCCTAGGAAGAGTCTCCAAATTTTTAAGGAATTTCCGCGAAATCTTGAGCGCGAGTATCTCCGCCCAATTGAACTCGATTATTGATGAACAAACGCAGTGCTGTAGTCGCCGCCGCCGATCGCTTCCACGAGGATACGGCGGTCTTCCACCCAATCGGGATAGAACTCCATCGCACGCCTGACCGTGTTCTCCGGACGATTCGCAAAATGGTAATATCTGTACTTCCGGCCGAATACGAAATAGAAACTACTCGAAACAGCCACAACAGCCCTGATTCTCCAACTTTCCTGAAACCTTGACTGCTACACGCACTCTCTCCGCCGTAAAAAAACGGTCCCAGAGCATTTTTAACAATCCTACTGGGATTGTTAAAAATGCTCTGGGACCGTTCAATAAATGCATACACTTATTTTATTTTATTCAACGAAAACGAACGATTTGAAATTGAATGTTAGATTTTAAAGGACACTGTCTGCCAAACTGTTTCGAAAGTGCTGACCTTAAAACCAGCCTCAATAAAAGAAGCAGTAAGAATGCAAAAATCAAATTTAAAAAAATTAAAACGCCTCATCAATCTGAGATTCGAACTACCATCGTCCTACGTGCTATGGACCATCAAATCATATAAACCATGTGCTAAATTCTTAGATAAATTCCTTTCAAAATAGGCGTTCTTGTTATAAACGTCATAGAGTGCCTGGCTCCTTGTCAATGATAGCGTGATGATTTTTATCATAAATGTAATAATTAAAAAAAATAGTAAGTTTTTTTATTCGCTGACACGATTTTTTTTAATGTTTTGATTACTTTTTACAAAACACTTGGAAAAATATTGAATAAAAATGTCTATGCTATGTTTAAAATATATGTAAACAACAATTTTATTGATTTATTCGACGAATCATTGTATATTATCGGCAAAAAAGATGATAAAATGATCACAAAAATATTAACTGTCGCTGGGGTTTGAACTCGCGGCAAATAGTATAATACCGATAAAATACAATATTACTCATAGAGCATGCGCGTTGCTAGGGGCATGTTTAATGTTGCCAGCCTAATTAATCTATTTTCCCTCATAATATAATTAAAAATAATCTTTAGTAATTCAAATTGTAATTTAAAGAATTTATTTAGTTATACCTTTAGTTTACTTAAAGAAAGTAAACAAATAGATTGCATTACAGATTATTTTATTAGGGCAAATATTATAAAAAAAGTCGTCAAAAAAGGATAAAGTGAGGAATGAGTATATTAGAGGAAATTTGAAAGTGGCGCCAGTTTCAGAAAAGTCGAAGGGGAATCATTTATCTTGGTATGGTCATGTAAAGAGGAGGGATGCTACACATGTTACTAAAAGGGTTACTAAAAGTATACATGTGGATGGATGGAGAGGGAGAGGGAGGCCAAAGAAAAGATGGATGGATTATGTGAAGAGTGATATGAATGAGAAGGAAGTTAGTGATAGCCTGACGGGTGACAGGGCAGAATGGAAGAAGAAACGTGCTGCGCCGACCCCAAATAACATGAGAAAAGGGCAGGAAGATGATGATGATTATAAAAAAGTCATGAGAACTTTGTAAATCGTTTATTAAATTAATATCTAGTAATACTTTTAGCATCAACAACTTTTAGAATCAACCTCCAATAGTATCAGAAGAGTCGGATGAGTGTTAATTTTGATTTCCATTAACCTATCCGATTCAAAATATTTTTCTTCTATTTTGTCAACCTATAGACGACATTCAGTCATTCTTCTGGTGTAACAGTGTTAAACGCCGCTTTAGTGATTGAGGCTATTTCAATAAGAGCTTTCGTATTGCCTTCTTCTTCTTCTTTGCTTTTGTATTTCTGATTTCTGATCCGTCATTATTTTTGATCCGTCATGATAGTCACATGATAAAGATTCAAATACATAGTAGCAGTCCATTATCAACTAACTATGTTTTCCTGACAGGCACCCCTCGTGTACGATTAAATAGGGAAATTTTATTGTTATGGTCACCCGAAAATTTATTTGTTAAATTGTCCAGCTTTGGAAAATGGAACCGTAGGTCCAATATTTTCTCATTCCTCTTATTAAGCACGTTTGATTTCAAGATCCCTGCCAGCACTTATAATCACTTTCGGTATATTGATAACGATTATTTAATTTGGAAACAATTTAAAACACAGAACACAAGACATTCTCCTGACACCTGACGTACATGTCAAAATGGCAATAAACGATTAGTTCCAATTTTGGCCGCGCGCAGACACTTTACGGATAAAATGCAATATTACTCACCCTCCATAGCAAATAGCGTGATAATATATAGCCTATGTTCATCCTTGGAGTTCAAGCTTGCTTCGTACTAAATTTCATTACAATTGGTTGGGTGGTTTAAGCGTGATCGCGTAACAGACAGACAGAGTTACTTTCGCATTTATAATATTAGTATGGACAAATAGCGTGATAATATATAGCCTATGTTCATCCTTGGAGTTCAAGCTTGCTTCGTACTAAATTTCATTACAATTGGTTGGGTGGTTTAAGCGTGATCGCGTAACAGACAGACAGACAGACAGAGTTACTTTCGCATTTATAATATTAGTATGGATTACTTAGTCTGTTATAGTGTATTTAAATATTGTGTAATATGGATTTTGAAACTATTTTAGAGAAAATACTGATTTTTACAGTTTGATTGAGTGTTAAAAAATGGTTTAACGCTTTACGGCTCCGGACGTTTTGGGTGTCTACTTTCGCGGCGGCTGGGGCATTAGGATGTCCGTTAATGCCTTGATCATACAGGCGAGGCAGTGCTCTCGGCCGAATACTCGGCCTAACCATAGCGCCGAGTGCTCGGCCGAGCGCTTATCTCCACAACTCGCTTACATCAATCTCTCGGTCCAGCGACATTTTACTGTCTCGCCATTTTACTTGATTTTATTCGGTACGTCTGATCAAGGCATAACTCATGGTTGCGGCCATCTCCTTCGCAAGCATTTACTTACTACTCTAGGAAGCATCCACATCCCATTCCTTTTGAGAACGGTTTCACACTATGTCCGCTTCGAATCCGATCAAACCCATGAAAGTATGGTTACGAACCATACTTTCACGGGTAGTAGTAACCGTAGAACTATTTTATTACAGTAAAATTGTGGCGAGGGCGTGCACGCGCACTTTTCTGCACTAGTGCGGAAAATTGTCAATTAAGTGCCTAAAAGCGGTGGGATGTTTTTTTATTTATTTTTTCATTTATTTATTTGGAATAACAAACAATTACATAATAAAAAATAACAATAATTAAAACTTAAAATTATACAATTATGTGATCAACGGCGTTATTCGCAACAATCGAGGTATATAAATCATGCGCTTAATTAAAAATTGACAATTATGATATGTATTACTTATAATAAAAGAAAATTTAACAAAAATAGAATAAAATAAAATAACTTGCAATATCATAAAATATTAGGTTACAAAAAAATCAATTCAGAAAATAAATTGTATACAACACGAATCGAAATTAAAACTTTAGATACCTATATAATAAAATTAAAAATAAATTTAAAAAAATTAAGATTATCATAAAATTAAATTAAATACATTATAAAATTACATTGTGTAAGAGCATTGGATAAGAGCTAGTTTTTATCGGATCGGATTCGGATCGGACGTAGTGTGAAACCGCTCTCATTCTGAACTATAGCCTGATCATGAGCCTGACATGAGACGTCGCGAAGCACGAGAAGTGGAAATGTATTACGAAAATGTACAGTTCAGAATAAAACATTGATAGATGCTAAACACGTAGTCCTATACCGAGTAGGTACAATCGGCAACAACACAGCTATACGATTTGCAAGTCGGAACAGTGGGGGGTAGCTTTGAATATTTTGCGATTGGCGATTTGACTTTAAAATACGATGCAACCGCTTATCAAGAGCAGCTCTGTTCGTTGTTTACTCGAGTGCTTACTAACAGCCTATTTGTTGTGGTCGTTCCTGTATACGATATTCAGCATCTTATTAGAATAGAAAATAAGTCCAGCTTTTGAAATGTTAGGTAATGTGGAAGCAGTATTCATCATACTGGGAATGAATGAGCCGAATGAAGGGGCCGTAATCCACCACGCGGGCCCATTGCGGGTTGGTGGATGTCACATGCCTTCCAATTTTTTGTTCTAGGACATGCCGGTTTCCTCACGATGTTTTCCTTCACTGTTTTGAGAGCAGTGGTGATGAAATAAATGACTTAATAATGCACTTGGCCGGGTTTGAACCCGCGACCTATAACTCGTAAGTCGGGGCCGTTATCACTCGGCCTTGCTTTGAAAGCAGTATTATAAATATAGAATTTGCTAAACTATACAAATTCCCGTGAACTGACTTTTTTGTAGTCAGAAAGTTGTATTTTTTTTATAATTTTATAACGCTACCTGATTCGGCAAGAGTTATAAATAAATATAAATTTATTAAACAAAAAAATGGCAGGTGTGGGTAGGTGGATAAAAAAATAATTTACGTTCTATTCACAGAACTACCAAATACACAGAAAAACATTCATAAAATTATTTTTATTTCGTTTCGGAGAAGTTCGATAGCAAATACTGTGACACGACATTTTTTTAATAAGATATATGGGTCTCTTCTGAAATACATCTAATATATAAGATTTATTTCAGAAGAGGTCCATATTTTGAGCGGGAGCAGTGATGGCCGAGCAACGGCCCCGACTTACATGTCGTAGGACTCGGGTTCAAACCCAGCCAGGCGCATTACTTTGTGTAATTCATCACCACTGCTCTCAAAACCTCGTTAGGAAACCGGCATATCCTAGAACCAAAAATTCGAAGACATGTTACATTCACCAACCCACATTGGGCCTGCGTCGTGGATTGCCCTAAAGAAGAGGCCTGGCAGCTGTGTGGTCATTAAAAGGCTGTTTATGCTATTACATGCTATACCATATTTTGTTAGTAACAATATCTTAAAATCTAATATTAGTATTGACAGCACTACTTTACTGCGACATGAAGATCCATCTTTGCAGCATGGAGGACTCTCATCTATGTGCGTTATACTAAGCGTTTTGGCAGATAATAATAAAGCTTCAATATTTGTTTATAATACTAATATCATGATCTTCATCATCATAATTTCAGCCGAAAGACGTCCACTGATGGACCAAGGCCTTCCCCAAGCGTCGCCACAACGACCAGTCCTGTGCGTCTCTCATCCATCGGATTCCAGCGACCCTGACCAGGGAACATCGGTCCACCTTGTGGCAGGCCTTCCAAGTTCCAATGCTGCGTCTTCCGGTATGAGGTTGCCACTCCAGAATCTTTCGGCCCCGATGGCCGCAATGTGCCCTGCCACTTTGGCGAAAAAAATCAGAAACTGTAAATTTGTAGTTACGTTACAAAAAATTAAAAAAAAAAAATCTTTTTGCGATTCGGAAAAATCTTTGAGACTCGATTCAGGAATTGAACTACATATTTACATAAATAAGTTCGTTTGTACGGAACCCTCAGTGTGCGAGTCCAACTCGCACTTGCCCGGTTTTTTTTACTTTTAAGAATATTTAATTTGTTAAAAGATCATTTAAATACTCAGACGTTTTTAATTTCAATCAATTTTCGGATCTGAAGACAAGTCACTATCTTTGAACTTGAACTTAATGTAATTTTGTTACTGAACCGAGTTAATATTAATCAAATTCTGAAACCTTTAGCTTTAATGTTCAAATGCGACTTCTGAAATGATTAAGTAAAGAAACTTCAAGATTTTATTACTTCAAATAGCGATTTTTAAATTATGTAATCATAATTGTAATAACTTTACAAGACCTAGGGTTGTACCAAACATCTTCACAACTATGTTCTTATGTCTCTGTAGCTTTTAAAGTTCTCTACCAGGTTGTTCGAAAGTGAACCCCGGGGCCCGATGGCTAAGAAGGAACAAGAGGGGGTTTTTAGTCAGTAAAAGTCTGACAATAACTCCCGCCCAAAGGCGCGCAACTCACCTAAAAAAAGCTCGATTTCTTTTTTGATGCTAAATTATCAAATATGTTTAAGTTTAAAAAAGTTTATATGTATGCATAAGGCATTGGCCACTTGTAATTATTTTGAAAACGTTGGTTATTTAAAAGTAAAAATACTGTTACCATTACAAAAACACACTTTAAAAAAATAGTGATGTTCATACTGTAAAAAGGATATTAGACCGCTGGAAATCATACTTTGTAAGTATAAATATTATTAATAAATTAATTAATAATAATCGTTTTTTTTTTAAAATAAGTTTGATAAAAACCCCAAGATAATAATTGTCCTGGGGTTTTTATCAATTGTCAAAGAGTAATTTTTTTGGCATTTTACTTTTTACAGTTTTTGTGAAGTTTATTGCTATTGTGTCTCTAATTACGGTATTCAAAGGGTTGAGGTATATAGGGGGACTGGTAATTAGTGAACGATACTTCAAAAAAAAAATCAGCCAATTTCATTACATTTTGACCAGTTTGGCGAACATAAATATATTGATTAGCAGATTTTTTTCGCAATTTCAGGTTTAGTCACATAGTAATTTTTTTTTATTTTCATGACTACAATCACGTGTTTAAGTATAGTGCAAGTGCACACATCGTATTTATAAACTCGTGCTTGTCTGCGATTCCACCTGTTGGCTTACCAACTACAGTGAGAAGTCTATTAAGGCTTAATTTTATTAAGTTATTGAGGTCATTAAGCTTATTAAGGTTGGTATGATACGCCTTTGACTGACAGTTAGACGTTAGTTTATTTATCACATTGTAACGTAATTAAAATCAAGTAATTTTTTAAGATCCCTAAAGATCTCTAGAGCAGAACAGGTATTCGATTTTTACTGACTAAACCCATACTTACTTTTCTTCAGTTGTTCTTTGCATTCTAGTACCACGGGCAACCTTTTCAGAAGTCGACCCATGCATGACCCTAGTAGGCTTCAGCCCTGCTGGGTCCCTGCAGCTAAGCTATAAAATAAAAACATTCCTATTACGAAACTGAAAAGTTTGACAGCATTGCCCATAAAATTAACAAGAAATCAGCGTTAAAATATTCTCCAAGTTATACATAGCAATTTCTGCAGATACATAGAATGATTAGCTGCCAGAATTATATAAACACACTTTCCCTACGGACCTTAACCCTGCAGTACCTACCTACCAACCAACTCCGTAGTATTTGCAACGCAAAGTAGCCACGACGGCCAGACGTGCTCTGAATACTTTGCGGATTAAGAATTTGACTTTAAAATTAAGGAGATAAAGCCAGGGCTCCTTACCTCTTAAGCTAGCCATTGATTTTCAATAAGCAAAATCCTAGGAATGTTATTTTTGTAAATGGACAAACTGCCTTCTGTGTCGAGATTTGAAAGCGCTGTAGGCGTGGTTTTGTTTTATGATGTTAAGTACCTTTTACAGAAATTCTGGTTACAATCCGCTTAGAGGAAAGGAAATAAATGAGAAATTACTCTGTTACAAATATTTATTAAGGCCAATGTTTGAGTGCATGTGTGTGTGTGTGTATGTTTGTTATTTTTTCACATTCAAATAGCTAAGTGGATTTGGATCGGGCGGGAAGTAATTGGAGGAGTGCGTTTCCATGGGACGATTTTATACTTTTACACCGGCAAAGCAGTTGGCGAAAGCTAGTTACAGGCATGATCAGCCTTATAATGTTCATACTGCTGATACTCAGGCCTCCTCTCTAGGAATGGCTGTAATGTACCATGCGCGCTCCGTACGGGACGGATGTCACAGGTTTTCTTATCTTTGATTCAAAGACAAGATAGTTTCCTCACGAAGCTGTGGGTGACTCACATATACAACGTTAAATTTTGGTCGTTTTAATCCCGTGGAGGGTTGATTCGGTACATGAAACACTATCGATTTGTAAAGATAAAATTAAAAAATAAAGTACTTTTTTTCTAAAACTCGAATTAATATACGCATGTACGAAATTAATTTATTTATTAAGTAAAAGGGTCAATTACCTTGTAGGTAGCTGTCGGTCGTTGCGTACTAACTACCCACAGTTCATTGGCCTCGCTCAGCTGACGCTTACTTAAAGAAATTAATTTCGTACATGCGTAAATTAATTCGAGTTTGAAAAAAAAGTACTTCATTTTTATCTTTACAAATTGATAGTGTTTCAAGTCCCGAACTGACCCTCCACGGGATTAAAACGACTAATATTTAACGGTGGATTTACACATTACACATAAATAATAAATGTATATACAAATGACCTACATTTATTTATACATATATATACGCATACATATATATTTATATGTAATATATTTACAAGTTAACAACACTACACATAAACACTAACACTAAAAACTATATACGTTAAACACAGAATAACGTGACGCACTGGACACGCGCATTGTCGATGACGCGCCGACGAAATATTTCCATCTACCGTCGCGTTGTTATATTCGTTTCTCACCAGTTACGATCTACGCTGTCCGCTAGTCATACGTGCGCTCGCGACGGTAAAAAGTTGTGAGAAGTCTACCCGCGGCAACATACCACTGTGCTCACAGACTGTCTTCTTATTGTTGATTTTCCTGCTTGTGCTTAGCTTTTGCGCCTTCTATAATAATTGTGTTGTTGTTTTGTGTGTGGAGAAGAATACATCTGGTGATACAACGAAGGACATTTATTTATTCACCACCTACCCAGTGAGTACCTACATCACACACACTTCACCCAAACAACCAAATTGCTTTTCTTGAATTACAATATGTTTTTTTTTTTATTCAATTTTGACATAGATATTTACTTTGTTAAATATTTTATTTTTCTACACTTTATGTTCTTTCGTTTACAATTCGTGTATTCGTTGAGCTCCTTAGTAGTCCTAAGTTGAATTATACGAATACTGACAAATGCTTGCACTGACTGGACAGGTCCACTCAAATCTGCGTAGTTCTTTCCTCAAAAGACCGTCTCAGACACAGGTCAGCATGGTTCTCATATGATTTGACCATTACATATTTGCTGTATGGACTTTTAGACTTTGACCCCTGAGTTTGTTTCGGTGTTTCTTCTCAGGGTAGCCAGCTAGGAAACACCGGCCTCATCTAGTTTAAACTGACGAAAAAAGTGACGTGTAAAAGTGATTTTTAAAAACCTATTTGTAAAATAAATAATTATCATTTATCACTTGAGCGGAGTAGGAGATAGTGTCAGACTCTTACTGACTAAAAACCTACCTCATTCCTTCGTTACCTTTTATACCGGGGCCGAGCCTTCTTTTCAGAAGCTGACCCTTGGCTTCAGTAGGCTTCGACTCTGCCTGTACCAAGGCTCGGCGCGAAAGATCGCCGACGCAGATCACCCCCACGAGGACACGGCGATGCTCTGCCCAGGCGGGGCACACCTCTACCGTGTGCTCCACCGTGGCCTCCAGGCAGGCTCTACAATGGCGACACCTGGGCGTCTCCTCCGCACTAATCCGGAACAGGTACTTACCGAACTTGCCATGTTCGGCAAGAACCTGCATCATGCGGTAGGTGAGGACGCTGTGAGGTCTTTCCAGCCACGCCTCAAAGAGGGCACTTAACGCCATAATTATGGCGTGCCCAAACAGCATTTTTGCCTAACTGGCAATCGAAACTAACGAGAAAGACTACGAGACGAACAAGGCAGTTACATATAATGTATATCTATAATAAAGACAACCAGTACCGATATACATTACCAATCAATGCCAAGAGCGAAAGAACAAAGGGTAGGATCAATTTAACGTAATTACATCACTTTTCACTGCTCCGCCCATTAACCTAACCTTTTTTAATCGAGTTTTTTCTGCTTTAGTCCGGATATTGCTGGACGAATAACGAACCACTTACTCGAATCTATTGAATGAGCCTCCTGGACACTAACTACTACTTTTCGAGTTTCTAACCCCTTTAACGGGTTTTAATAGATTGAGTCAACGATATATGGAGGCAATTTATTTAGACTTTTTCTTCTGGGGTGGTGGTTAGTGCTTATAGTGAGTGCTTCTCGATTGCTTTTTAACAATTAATTGTATCGCTTGGCCGCGTTTTCTGGTTCGAAGATTTCTGGGTTGTTTTTTAACGTTGGCAATATATTTTGTGTTTGCTAAAACTGTTTCTAGTTTTAGTAGTGGTGGTTAGATTAATGTAGATTTATAACATAAGAGCTGACAAATTAATAAAGGAAAGCCTTTCTGTTGTGGTTGCGCCAATTTGCTATGTTCCGCGACTTTGTTTTTGTAATTTATTTTTTTGGCCTAGCAATCCTATCCCTACCGTATCCGCTTCCCGCACGACCTCGAGAGAAAGGATTTGACATTGACGTTTTTTTTTGTGCATTGTGAATGTGACCGCACCGCTAACACGCCCGCTCGAAATTACAAGAAAATTGGCTATTTCGTGTTCCAATCATTCAGAGACTCAACAATAGTACAGTGTAGTGCAATACAGAAACTGGCAGTGCTTGAAAGTACGAAGTTCGGGATTCGCCGGCCGGCGCCATGTGGAACTTTCGAGGTTAAAGGTCAGTCCTTCTAATACATTTATCCCATTAATAAACGCTAGACGCAGTACCTGCATATTGTTAACAAACCTTAGATCGCTTTTTAAATCTACAGTCCACAAAGCAAATTCGCGCAACCATTACTTTTTGGTCCATACGAGCAGGATCGTGAATCATTTTCTTGTAATTTCGCAATATAGTATTTGTTCCATAGGGAATAAACGCAACGCGCCTGTTTACCTAGATATAATAGTAGAAAACCCGCATCTAGGCATTTAGGCAACTATACGTTATTTCGCTCGTATAGTTAAAGTGTCATTGATAATTACGGTACCTACGCCGTCAACCGCACCGCATAATTATAGTTAGCTACGTAAATATCAGCGTAGATATAAATCGATCGCATTCTTTTTCTTGACAAAATTCATTCGACCATCCTACAAATTGCATGTAGGTAGACGCATTTCAAAAATACCCGTTCATTGTTGAGTGAATATTTGTAGGAAACGGATAAACCATAGATTATATACGCATATGTTGTTCCGTTCGTTCGCCGTTCACTTTGTTGTTTACAATATTACCATATTGTTATCTGATAATTATCGCTTACTTAATAATTCGTTAAGTGTTTGTTTGAGTGTATAGTGTGAATATATCAAAACAAGATGTCTCTTAAGGGAACCAAGGTTAGTACTGATTTAAAGGTTCAGTTAAAGCTTTTATACGCCGAAAGGGACTCACAGTTTTCACGTGTTCAATCAATTTGTGATAAATCTTTGCAAATCTCGGATCTGATGATTAGAGATGCTTTCTTGTGTTCGTTGGAAACTTTAGATAGTTTGCGCGAGGATTTTAAATCTACAATTAAGAATATAAACATTTTAGAGTTGGAGTTAAATCCTGATTACTGTGTGAGTTATCAGGCATTGTCGTCCTTTGATGACTTGTATTGTCGTATCAAACGTATTGCTAGGAGTTTAGAGACACCCCCCCCCGCGAGTGGTTTATCCAACCCTCCTCGCGAACGCCCACGATTGCCGCCAATTCAAATACCTGAATTTGATGGTGACATTCGAAATTGGAATTTATTTATAGATAGTTTCGAAAATATAATACATAGGAACACATCGCTGACAGATCACGAGAGATTGCATTATCTCGTAGAAAAATTGACCGGTAAGGCAAAGGCTGTCTGTGCTGGAATTACGTTTAGCGCTGAAAATTACAATTTAGTTTTGAACACTTTAAAAACAAAATACGAAGATAAGCGATTAGTAGCCACCGCATATTTAGATCAATTATTCGATTTGAAAAGTTTTTCCGTTTGTAACGATCATAATTTAGAGAAGTTTTTAAATATTTTCGCATCATCTGTTCGTGCAGTAAAGAACCTAAAGGTCAATGACCTCTGTGACTTTTTGTTTTTGTATATCGGTTTAAATAAATTGGATCCTGAAACTGTTCGTCTGTTTGAAACGACTCAGCGCGGCAAAGAAATACCTAAGTTCGAAGATTTAGAATCTTTTATTCGCGACCATATTAGGGTGTTGCAGCGCACGTCGGCACGTCATGAAGTCACGAATAGGACAGGTTCCGATCGCCGTATAGACGCGTCATCGAAGTCAGTCAAGACTGCACATACGCTAGTTAATACAGCCTCAACACCTGACTGTTCTCTGTGTAAGGGTAGCCATACACAGCTGTACAAGTGTTCGGGATTTCAGAGATTATCGCCTAGGGATCGTTACAAGTTTGTCCGCACTAATAATTTGTGTTTTAATTGTCTAAGTGACAAACATCTGGTTACGTCATGTAACAGTGGTGTTAGCTGTCGTAAATGTCTAGCTAGACATCATACCTTCTTACATTTTGAGAGTAGTAAGCTGCCATCGCAGCCGCAGCCTGCGCAGACGCGCGACGCTTGTGACGCGCGGCCTGCTGCAAGTGCAAACGACGTAACATTGTGTTCGCTTTCCGCCGCTGGTACTCAAATCACTACCGTTTTACTTGCGACCGCGCAAGTTGTCATTGTAGATGCCTTTGGCAAACCGCACACCGTTCGAGCGCTACTAGATGGCGCTTCCCAGAGTAATTTTATTACTCGGGATTGTTGTCAACGCCTTGGTTTTAGTTTTAATAATTGGTCATCCCGCTCAGAAGTGAAAGGTTTTGGAGGTTTAAAGGCAACCATTCACGGTTCCATTAAAATAATATTTAGTTCACGTTTTAATCGTAATATTTCGTTTGAAATGGATTCGCTAGTCGCAGATAAGATTACGGAACGGTTGCCCACGGTACCGGTTGACACGTCCATGCTGACGGAGTTTAAGAACTTGCAGTTAGCCGACGGAAATTACGCTTTCCCTGGAGATATCGATCTATTGATCGGTGCTTCGATTCTCCCGCATCTCCAGTTATCACGTAAAATTCAAGGTCTTCCGATGTACCCCGCTCCGCACGCACTGGAAACAGTTCTCGGGTTTGTTATAGTTGGTTCCGCACCCGCTTGTTTAGTTAGTTACTCGACTGTGTCGCACTGTTGCACCGTCGAGCCGCCGCGTGAGTCTACCATCCGCAAGTTCTGGGAGATTGAAGAGGTCAATGTCCCGCCTATTCTCAGCCCTGAGGATCAGGTCACTGAGGAGATTTATACCCGCACGACTACTCGTGATAAAGATGGTCGTTATGTTGTCGCGCTCCCTTTCAAGGGTGATATTTTTTCGCTCGGTGGCTCCCGTGCCTCCGCAGAAAAACGCTTTCTATGCTTGGAACGTAAGATGCAGGCGTCTCCTAAGTTGAAGCAAGCCTATGATGATGTGCTGATCGAATATTTAGATAAAGGTTATATCTCATCAGCGCCTGCCGAGACTGAGGAGACACGTGATTACCCGTTTTATATCATCCCGCACCATGGAGTTGTTAGAGAAGACAAACTTACAACTAAACTGCGTGTGGTTATGGATGGTAGCGCTAAAACTAGTACTGGCATATCGCTTAACGATATCTTGTGTTGTGGTCAGAACCTCCAGGGTAACTTATTTGAAATAATAGTAAATTTTCGCTTGTTTGCTATTGCGCTCTCTGCCGATATTCGGCAAATGTTTCTTAGTATTGGAATCAGAGAATGTGACCGTAGATTCCAACGCTTCTTGTATAGATTTTCTCCGCAGGAACCTTTGAAGGTTTACGAATTCAATCGTCGAATTCAATCGTCACCCCATCGATGGGGCACGTTTGTCGCAAATAGGGTGGCTAAGATTCAAGCTGAATTGTCACCGGAAAATATATTCCATGTCGCTGGAACAGAAAACCCAGCTGATTGTCTCTCACGTGGTTTGCTTCCTGCGCAAATTTTAAATCATCCGCTTTGGTTTTGTGGCCCTCCCTGGCTTCATACCACTCCTAACGAGTGGCCAAGTGTTCCGTTTAACCCCGCTACTGTTTCAGAGCCACCCGAGGAGAAGAAACATACGCTTGTAGTATCAGTTCCGCGTGAAGAGTCAGTTGTTTTGTTGTTGTCTAATCGAGTCTCGTCTTGGTCGAGACTATTACGCTGTGTAGTTTACGTCCTAAGATTTTTGAGATTATTACCATCGCGTGGTTCTATAATCGCAGCTGATTTGGATAGAGCTGAATCAGTTGTACTTCGAGAGTTGCAGAAATTTTATTTTTCAATAGAATTTCGTAGTTTAGAATCACATAAACCTTGTAGTCACGCTCTGCTGGATAGCTTAGTTCAGTCCTTTTGGAAGCGATGGAGGACAGATTATCTGCATACGCTGCAGTCGCGTCAAAAGTGGAACACTCCTTCAGATCCAGTCACAGTCGGTACTGTGGTGATACTGAAGACTGAGAGTGCGCCTCCTCTGCACTGGCCTCTTGGTGTAGTGGAAGAAGTTAAAAGGGTCAATTACCTTGTAGGTAGCTGTCGGTCGTTGCGTACTAACTACCCACAGTTCATTGGCCTCGCTCAGCTGACGCTTACTTAAAGAAATTAATTTCGTACATGCGTAAATTAATTCGAGTTTGAAAAAAAAGTACTTCATTTTTATCTTTACAAATTGATAGTGTTTCAAGTCCCGAACTGACCCTCCACGGGATTAAAACGACTAATATTTAACGGTGGATTTACACATTACACATAAATAATAAATGTATATACAAATGACCTACATTTATTTATACATATATATACGCATACATATATATTTATATGTAATATATTTACAAGTTAACAACACTACACATAAACACTAACACTAAAAACTATATACGTTAAACACAGAATAACGTGACGCACTGGACACGCGCATTGTCGATGACGCGCCGACGAAATATTTCCATCTACCGTCGCGTTGTTATATTCGTTTCTCACCAGTTACGATCTACGCTGTCCGCTAGTCATACGTGCGCTCGCGACGGTAAAAAGTTGTGAGAAGTCTACCCGCGGCAACATACCACTGTGCTCACAGACTGTCTTCTTATTGTTGATTTTCCTGCTTGTGCTTAGCTTTTGCGCCTTCTATAATAATTGTGTTGTTGTTTTGTGTGTGGAGAAGAATACATCTGGTGATACAACGAAGGACATTTATTTATTCACCACCTACCCAGTGAGTACCTACATCACACACACTTCACCCAAACAACCAAATTGCTTTTCTTGAATTACAATATGTTTTTTTTTTTATTCAATTTTGACATAGATATTTACTTTGTTAAATATTTTATTTTTCTACACTTTATGTTCTTTCGTTTACAATTCGTGTATTCGTTGAGCTCCTTAGTAGTCCTAAGTTGAATTATACGAATACTGACAAATGCTTGCACTGACTGGACAGGTCCACTCAAATCTGCGTAGTTCTTTCCTCAAAAGACCGTCTCAGACACAGGTCAGCATGGTTCTCATATGATTTGACCATTACATATTTGCTGTATGGACTTTTAGACTTTGACCCCTGAGTTTGTTTCGGTGTTTCTTCTCAGGGTAGCCAGCTAGGAAACACCGGCCTCATCTAGTTTAAACTGACGAAAAAAGTGACGTGTAAAAGTGATTTTTAAAAACCTATTTGTAAAATAAATAATTATCATTTATCACTTGAGCGGAGTAGGAGATAGTGTCAGACTCTTACTGACTAAAAACCTACCTCATTCCTTCGTTACCTTTTATACCGGGGCCGAGCCTTCTTTTCAGAAGCTGACCCTTGGCTTCAGTAGGCTTCGACTCTGCCTGTACCAAGGCTCGGCGCGAAAGATCGCCGACGCAGATCACCCCCACGAGGACACGGCGATGCTCTGCCCAGGCGGGGCACACCTCTACCGTGTGCTCCACCGTGGCCTCCAGGCAGGCTCTACAATGGCGACACCTGGGCGTCTCCTCCGCACTAATCCGGAACAGGTACTTACCGAACTTGCCATGTTCGGCAAGAACCTGCATCATGCGGTAGGTGAGGACGCTGTGAGGTCTTTCCAGCCACGCCTCAAAGAGGGCACTTAACGCCATAATTATGGCGTGCCCAAACAGCATTTTTGCCTAACTGGCAATCGAAACTAACGAGAAAGACTACGAGACGAACAAGGCAGTTACATATAATGTATATCTATAATAAAGACAACCAGTACCGATATACATTACCAATCAATGCCAAGAGCGAAAGAACAAAGGGTAGGATCAATTTAACGTAATTACATCACTTTTCACTGCTCCGCCCATTAACCTAACCTTTTTTAATCGAGTTTTTTCTGCTTTAGTCCGGATATTGCTGGACGAATAACGAACCACTTACTCGAATCTATTGAATGAGCCTCCTGGACA
This sequence comes from Leucania comma, assembly GCA_958295575.1. Lineage (NCBI taxonomy): Eukaryota > Metazoa > Arthropoda > Insecta > Lepidoptera > Noctuidae > Leucania > Leucania comma. The sequence goes on from OY282475.1 coordinate 6,564,456, forward strand.
CTAACTACTACTTTTCGAGTTTCTAACCCCTTTAACGGGTTTTAATAGATTGAGTCAACGATATATGGAGGCAATTTATTTAGACTTTTTCTTCTGGGGTGGTGGTTAGTGCTTATAGTGAGTGCTTCTCGATTGCTTTTTAACAATTAATTGTATCGCTTGGCCGCGTTTTCTGGTTCGAAGATTTCTGGGTTGTTTTTTAACGTTGGCAATATATTTTGTGTTTGCTAAAACTGTTTCTAGTTTTAGTAGTGGTGGTTAGATTAATGTAGATTTATAACATAAGAGCTGACAAATTAATAAAGGAAAGCCTTTCTGTTGTATAGGTAATTAATGTGGGTACTTGTCAAATCTTATTGACATAATAAGATTGACATAATAAGAGTGAGTATGATAGTTATCACTTTGTTGTCCGTCTGATTATCCGTCTGTCTATCCCTTTATCTGGAACGCGTAAAGGTATCGATTTGAAATTAAAAACATATACTCAGGTCTACGGTCCCTTGAATCTGTCAAAAAATAAACTTCTAAGGGCCAAATTCACCAATAAACTAATCGTGATTATATATAACGAAACGCAGTTTGAGCGCCTAATCGAGATTAGCTTCATTTTGCGTTTCACCGCGATGAATTGAACCTAGTTCACGCTAAACTCAGTTTCAATTCTTTTGTTGTCGCCCATGTTTACGACACGGGTCTTTAAACTTGATTACGCTGAGCTCAGTTTAGTTGAACTAAGTTTTTATATTGAATGATGAAATCAGCCCTAAGTTAACAACAAAAAAAGATAAGGCTGTTTATGTCGCAAAAATGTACATTTCAACATTTTCAAGGGAATCAAAATACATACATAGGGTACTTCCCGTTGACCTAGAACCCTGAAATTTGGCATGAAAGAAAGTCTTAAAGCACAGGAATAGGAATAAATCTGAAAACTGAAAATGTTTAGTAACGTCACACAAAATTCTCTTTACGATTCGCAAAAATCTTCGAGACTCAATTCGGGAACTGCACTATTAAAAAAAAAAAAAAAAATTGGCACACCAACAGTATTACATAAAGGATTTAAAAAAAATAAAATATTAAAATCATGACACTGGTATGCATGCCTATTATAGGTACGCACAGCTTACACCATATTAAAAGAGATAAAAAAAGATTATTACTAAGTTCAATTATTTTTTTTTACATACAAAATGAAAAAAAACCACATACAATTAAGTATAAAATTAAAAAGTAACCTTTAATAGAAAAAAAAATCATTAAAAAAGAGGATATATTATAGTATATATAATATGTATTTACATAAGTTAATTTGTACAGAACCCTTAGTGTGTCCGACTCGCACTTGTCTAGTTTTGTTTTTCTAGCCCTTACTGTCCCACTGTTGGTCAAAGGCCTCCAGTCCTTTCAGAAATTCTGCTCTCGCACCGTCTCGAACCAGTCCACTCGGTACATATCTAGATCATCCTGCCACCTCTTTTTAGGCCCGCCTCACCAGCGTTCTCCCTCTGCAGAAACTCACTGCGTGGCGACTCTGGCTCAGCAAGTCTCTGTGCACGTAGCCGACGTATACCGTCCATTTGAGCCTTTTTTTAGGTGCGATATCATCCAATGACTTCTTCCGCTCTTGGGTGGACCGAAGGGTCGTGACAGACTTTTACTGACTAACACCTACTCCTATGTTCCTTGTTTGGCTTTTTGTTGGTGGTGGGTAAAATCATCCAATAATATCTCTCGCCCTTGGGCGGAGCGGGAGATAGTGTCAGGCTGTTACTGACTAAAAACCCACTTCGTTCCTTCGTTGCCTTAGATACCAGGGCCGAGTTTTCCTTTCAGCAGCAAACCCATGGCCCGTACCAGGGTCTGGCGCGAGAGATCGCCGCTGCCGAACGCCCTCACGAGAACACGGCGATGCTCTGCCCAAGCGGGGCACACTTCGACCGTGTGCTGCACCGTGTCCTCCAGGCAGTCCACACAGTGGTGACACCCGGGCGTCGGTTCCGCATGAATTCGGAACAGGAACCTCCCGAACTTCACACTCCGGTGAGAACCTGGGTGATACGGAAGGTTAGGACGCCATGAGGTCTTTCCAGCCACGCCATAATATTAAAGCGTGCCCATCCTTCTTTGGCTTGCGTTTCAGGTCCCCAGGTTATATTTTTAGAAGCGAACTCATGGCCCCAGTAGGCTTTGACCCTGCTGGACGTGGAACACTACGCGCGGTCGACGACTTGGTCTCGGTCCGGACTGCCGGAATCCCATTTGAGCCTGTCAGCCTTTTTACGGGCTGATAAAAATCAGTAACGTAAACAAATTATAACTGGTCTCCTAATTATAATTTCCCAGAATCGCGCCTTATTTAGATCGTCTAATAGCTTGGGCTTGTCCCTTCAATATCCCTAGGGCATATAAGAACGTTATTTATCTCAGAATTCAAAATTATCCAACAGATAAGGAGGCCGAATTTAAAATTAATTGGTACTCATTAACATTTGGTATTCCTTAAAGCGTTGCCTTGTATTGTCCCAAGAGATGTTAAGCGGCCAACCCGAAGTACATTTTCGTACAACCGCTCTTACGTGATTATGATGTTATTTCTTCAGATATTTGGGATACAAATCTAAATACTTATTTATTAAAATTTTAAGAAAGTATATACTTCTTGCACATTTAATCGAGATTCTGAATGACGACAATTTATCTCAAAAAACTTTTAATGGTTTTAAAAAAATACGTACCTATTTCCTGGAACAGGTTTCGTGACATATTCGATTAAATCACGGAACTACCGCATGCCAATAGAGATTTATGGCGTTACCTCTCTTTTTTCACGCTGCCTCTCCATCAAACATCACGTTGGATTGTGCGAGATGAAGCAACAAACTTTTAACTTCTTCTTAGCTTGTTGTTATGAGAATAAGATTCTTTAAACCAAACCAGCTTTTAAGCCATGCTCGACATTGACGATGAGCGAGTGGGGAAAGGCCCTCTTAAAGTCAAGGTTCACTAAGCATTATAATAACGATCATTAAGTAAAAGTTCTGCTTTTACATAAATTTTAAATTGTGTAACATTCCACATTTCCTATTAGGATGAAATAACTGATCCGAAACCAATTATTTCTTCGGAACGAAGTAAATGAATCAAATAATTTACAATAATGATCATAATGGTTCAATATGCTTCTACTGATAATCATTATGTATTCGTATTATTTTGTACGTAAGGCGTTTTTCTCTTTTGTTCTTTTTAAAGGTGGGAAATCTTTCAATGATTTCTCTCGCTCTACGGTGGAACGAGAGGGCGTGTTAGCCTTTTACTAATTAAACAATACCTGAGTCCTTTAATTCCGTTTAGTGCTCGGTTACGGAGACGCGGCGCGTTGGGCCGTCCGTCGTACATTGCTATATGTTTGTGTTTGCGCGAGCGATGACGCGGACCGCTGCTGCAATGTACGACGAACGCCCAACGCGCCGTGCAACGTGCCGTGTCTCCGTAAACATTGCCTTACATTCTCAAGCCACGTTCCCATAGCCTTAATCGGCATTGGTTCTTCAGGACCCTTTCAACTTTACTGACGTCTCCCGGTGGCTGGGTATCGCTCTGCGTCTTCTAATGAAGAAGCCCCACGGCTTCATCTTCGACGGCGACTGGGGTGTGAAGTTGGCCATTTCCTCACGGATGCGGACATTTCTTTTGCTCGCATTACTATTTCACAGGAGAAGGGGAACGCATGAGATGGAAGACGAGGGCACCGTGGCACCTCTCCAGCCACTGCTCAATACTTTTAATATCTTTTTTTTATAAAGGTATATTTTACACACATAGCAAAAATTAAACAAATTTTAATTTTACACACCGTTAAATTTTGGTCGAAACACTATCGATTTATAAAGATATAATTAAAAAATAAAGTACTTTTTTTCTAAAACTCGTTTTAATATACTTACGCATGTACGAAATTAATTTCGTTAAGTAAACGAGTCAATGACCTTGTAGGGAGTTGTCGATCGTTGCGTACTAACTACCTACAGTTCATTGGTCTCGATCAGCTGACGTTTACTTAAAGAAATCAATTTTGTACATGTGTAAATTAATTTGAGTTTAAAAAAAAGCACTTTATTTTTCATTTTTAACTTTACAAATCGATAGGGTTTCATGTACCTAATCGACCCTACGCGAGTTTAAAACGACCAAAATTTAACGGTGTATTGTCTGTTTGTTTGGGCCATCAATCTCTCTCGACTTAAATACCCCTAAGATTGAGCTATCAGGAAATACAAACTCTTTGTACCTGCCTCGCTGGCTTCGTAATAACAGGCGTGGCTGCAAAGCCGCCGGCGGTTCTCAGTTTGATTCTCAGTTCGGGGAAATAAAGCTACTTGACTTTCCTTACGCTTAATTTTTCCTTCGACGCTATCCTGCCTAAAAGCTGGCTGCCGCGCCACCTGCTGGGTCCAATTATGTTTTCAAACCATTTATGAACCCACTCAAATATACCCACAAAATTTCATCCAAATCGGTTAAACCGTTTAGAAGGAGTTACGTGTCAAACACACGTACAGCGGGCCTAAAAAGGTCACATGAGCAATTCATCTAGAGCAAATCATATTCCGAATTCCTAGCAGATCATAAGCAATTCTTCTAATGTTCGTAAAATGGTTGCACAAATTAGTCGAATTATATTCAATTCACTAGATATCAGAATCATATTTCTTGTATATTGCCGTATAAAAAAATATGATTCATATTATGATTCTACAAAAGTGCAGACCTGCAGAATTATGTATTCCTCATTTCTCTCTTTTTTTGTTCCTCATTTATTTTGTGGTTTGTTTCATTCTATTCTTAACTTTTCTTTCGTCACACTTTACTAACACATTTTACATACCAAAATCACGGTTAGCAATGACATAATAACTTGAAGCTCATGTAAAATGACAAGTTCTTACTCTCCGGATCGGAATCTAAATGAAACGAGGTGTCATCTAAATAAAACAGGAGTATGATACAGTCATCTATACGTGTGAGTAGGAATGAGACCAGCCTTCAAAAAACGCACAGATTTCGTAATAGTACTCTCGCTATTATTAGCCTTAGTAGTAGTAACGACTAGAGAAGAGCTTGATAAATATTGATAGATGCTCACATTGGTTGAATTTTGAGGCTAAGCCACAATAGTTGAGGTCGGTTCGTGGATGGGTGACCAACCGTATGTGACTTTCAATGTTTGTGAACGAACTCACAATACAGGTGAGGAAATATTTTTATTAAAAAAGAAAAGTTCTAGTAGTGCAGATGTTTATAAATGAAGGTTGTCAGGATACTGTCTGGAAAACCTCAATATCATGTGTAATAAAAAAAAAAATGAACTCCCTCTTTCTCTCAAAAGATTCTATTGATCAATTAGATATGCATCTTGAAAAGATAGAAATACCTACCCTTTATAGAACACTATAAGAATACAGTAAATTAAAATGCAACTTAAAAATTAATAGATTTAATAGCGACATGGAATAGTCCATTTAAGTCTTGTCCCAAAAAGATACAATAAAAAAACCGAATTACACAATCGTTGTGATTGCATCAAGCAGAGTTCATAATACTATAAAAAACAGATAAGTGTAAAAAGCTTGTTTTATTACTACTCTAACGCCACCTTCATTCCCAGATCATATCCTATTCCTGTGGGTTCCTGTGCCCTCCGGCTTTCCTCAGAGTGACAGGTCACGTATACCGAGGGTCCTGAGCCCACGGTATCTGATCAGTCCCTTACACTGACTTAAAACTCTTTAGGCGCCTTGGGACAGGAGCTCGTGTGGTTTTTAATGTTTTGGCAAGGTAGGTAGGTAGTTTTTGTAAAGATAATGTTTGTTTACGCTTATTTAAGATGGGCTGTACTTAATTAGAATTTTGAGACCCGTATTCGAGAGAGTACTTTGCTTTTGGACCCTCACAAGGCTTGACGTGCCGTGTGACAGTAGCGCAGTTGCAGCGCGTCATTTATTTATATGAAATAGCAAAGCAGTACGGTGGCAGCGCTGCAGCCGCGCTTCCGTTGCGTGGCACTTTTGCGACGAAGGCGCCCTTAATTCATTATTCCCCGAGAGGACGCCGGCGTCCGCACACCTATTCTCGTCTTTCTATTGTGTCTCTAATTACGGTATTTTCAGGTTAAAGCCTTGTGAAGTGACGTATTTGTCCTCAAATAGGCAGTCGCTCCATTTAAAGTACATACTTATATGTTTTAATTTATACGCAGCTTTAAGAATGACAGAGTAAGAGTGAGAAAGCGAGGAACTGACTGTAACAGGTTTTTTTTTATGGAAGGTAAAATCATCCAATGACAAATCCCGCCCTTGGGTGGAGCGGGAAGTAGTGTCAGACTCTTACTGACTAAAAACCTACCCCGTTCCTTCGTTGCCTATAGTGCCGGGGCTAAGCCTTCCTCTCAGAAAACGGCCCTTGACCCCAGCAGGCTTCGACCCTGCCTGCCTGCAGTTAGCAGGCTGGGTCTCTTCGGTGTGCTGACAGCTCCTTGAGGCGCGCGGGAACAGAACGCGCCGTCGACGACTTGGGCTCGGTCCGGTCGGTTACCGGACGATCGGACAGCGTGCTACCCATTGCACGCCGTCCGCAAGCCCGGGCCTACGGTGGCCGCAAATCGGGATCGGAATCCCGGCAGCGGCTGGGGCGAGCGCCCCGTGACTGTAACAGGTAACTGACTGACATTAACTGGCAACCCTTTCTAAACTATTTCTTTAGATAAAAATAGTTTGGAGAAGGTTACCAGTACCATTCTGTGAAGCAGTAATGCTAGCAAAGGAGGTGGTCACATGAGTCGGGGAACGGTCTTCCTGACGCCGGAATATACTTCCATTCCTTTCTCTTCTTGCACACCTGACATTTAAATACGTCGAGGCTCCCGGCCCGTTACATATAAGAGTCAAATGGCAAAATAAATATCATAAATCTAACTAGCATTTTCTTTCAACTACAAGTCAACTTCCGAAACTTTTCCCCTTGGAAGTCATATAATTCCACCTTACGTATGATAATGCAGTAGTGGTCATACATCACTCGCGACCCTATTTAATAATCAGCGGGTTTCCGGAACATAAATCATGGGACGGCGTCAATGTAGCTAATTAATTCAAACCACGTTGGACCGCGATATCTCCGGCACTAGGGCACCTGGTTTGCCTATTTTCACAACTTTGCGTTTTTCGATGGAGTCGATTGGGGAAGACAAGCCAAGCGGAAAAAAACGTAGGTTATTTCCATATCGTTATCCTTTTTTGAGGGTTTTGTCCAACTTGCCTTAAAAATGGGACCCTATTGCTATCACTCCCCTTTCCGTCTGTTTGTTACCAGGCTATATCTCATGGATACAGCCTGGTGATACTGTTCGTGAACCGTGATAGCAAGACAATTTAAACTTTTACAGCCACTATGACAATAAATACTAAAAATATATATAAAAATATATATTAATTGGGACTACTATATAGCAAACGTAACTTATTTTGCAATTTTTTAGGTGTGTTTTCGGATTTGCCTTAAACCGGTTTAAAAAAAAAAAAAAAATTGTGTGAGCCCCATAACTGCGCCAAAGCGGTGGAGCTAACTGATTCAAACTTATAGTAAATTCAATATACAAAAAAACATTCAAATATTTATAAAATAAGAGAGTAGTTGTGCTCCAGAGGTAACGGCTTCGAATTACAAGTAGTGGGTCACGGGTTCAAACCCAGAATGGCGCATTACTTTGTATACTTTATTTCACCACTGCTCTGCTACTATTCACATTTACTATTGCTACAGGAGCAATGAGGCCGACAAATACCTCTACCATGAGTTTTAAGCAATACTATTCGTCGCTACTCGATATCGACGCCGTAAATATTTTGTATGGCAAATTTTGGTTCTGCAAGTGACCGCTAGAGGCGCTGCAAAATTTGCCATACAAAATATTTACGGCGTCGATATCGAGTAACGACGAATACTATTGCTTAAAACTCATGGTAGAGGTAAAAGTGAAGAGAGATTCCACACATTTGAACTGAAGCAATATAATTATTCATGTGTGTGCTACTTATAACACAAAGGACGGGACTCCTCAATGCTGGTCCTGGATACTTGGAAGTTTCGTAAACTGATGGCGCCAAACTCTTCGTCTACGATACTAATGTTATGAAGGCAAAAGTTTGTATGTATGCGTGTGTATATGTATGTTTATAAATTTTTTACGCTCAATCGGCTGAACGGGTGGCAGTGCAAATTGGTACACGCGTACACTATAGGTACCTATAATATATTTTTCACTAGCTCGTATTATCCCACTGCTAGGCAAAAATCTCCCTCCATTGGACGACATCCAGGCCGTCGCGCCATCTCTTTCGTGATCTGCCGCGTCCCCGTCTTGCTGAAAAAATATTCTGTTTTTATTGGATTAGTATCTGGGCATACTAATCCAATATTAACAGATTTTTTTTTTTAATGTTGCTCACGCACTAGGAAATATTTCTGTATCGTTGGTGTGTCCATAAACATGTGAACTCACATAAACAAGACACCCAAACGCGAAACATCATCTTGTTGTTATTTGTTCCGTGTGAGAATCGAACTAGCGACATGCAGCGTCCATTGCTCAACCAATGTGCCAACTCCGCCTTTACATAGTTTTTTACCAGTGCCTTTTTACTTAGGTTTAATAAATAAATAAATAAACTTTATCGTGAAAACATGCATGCCTTAAAATTTTTCAGTCGCCGGTGCAAAATCAAAATATTTCTTATATCACATAGGCTTACATGGGCACTTATAAAGCTAGTGCTTATTTTTGCCTTCCTATTTAATACAAAATAGGATATTCCCTTGTAGAACATAAATTATTATAATTTTCACAAGTGAGCGTAGTCATTAGCAGAAACAATTATAAAATAAATTAAGAGACATGTATAATACAGTCAGCTTGCAGAACTCAAAAATATTTTCATTCATTTTAAAGCACGCCATTCAATATATCCGTTAAACTTTTAAGACTCACACAATAAACCGTAGGCACTTCATAAAGACCCGAGTGTTATGCGACAGAATATTTCATACTGTTAAGGCCAGGTTCTACTCATATTGAACTTTTTTAAACCTCTGGAAATCCACAAATATAGAAGAGAATACCATGAAAATTTATTTTATTAAAATTGACTATATGACCAAGTGTTTTGCAAAAATGAAAACATAAATTAGTTGGCTTGATAAAAAAAACAATCATGAATCTGAACCCAATTTATGATTCCAAACGTGTTTATTTAAAAGATTACGTTACGGAAATATTTGAAAGTTACAAAAATAAAATAAAGCTTGTTATTTAAAAGCGCTTCGCAAAAAAAATCTTGAATAGTTATTTTTTTTTTGTATAAAAATAAAACCGCTGTTTTGGGGCCGTGAAGTCGACATAGTCCCGAGCGAAGTTCACACAAAACACAGTGACTACAACCGGCCCTTAAGGACAAGCTCTCTTTGTTATGTCATTAAATAGTTATTAATTTGTTCGGTCTAAATAGTAGACATCATTATCTTGTAGTTGATTAAAGTTTTGAGTAATTAACGAGTGATAAATTATCTGATGAAATAACGTTCACGGTGAATGAGATATTTTGAATGTCACCCTGACAATATTAACTAAGGCTGCGGGAAAGTTTTTGAAAGAGTTATAACGGGTCTGGAACGCAAAGAACAACTCAAGGAGACAGCTGTTATGGGTCATATGAAAGTGAACCCCGGAGCAACGCAGTGTAGGTAAACGAAATGTTGGAAGGCCTCTTACAAAGTGGATCGATGACCTGGCAATGGTGGCGGGAATCCTATGGATGCAAGTTGCACTGGACCGTTCATTGTGGCGACATTTTGCCTATATTGTTTGCTCCCACACCCAGCTGTGCGCTAGCTAATGCCCATTATGGCCTGCCGTGACCTGTGCCATACGTAGTCTCGATGGTGTCCAACTTGTGACTTTTTTTCAACATTTTTGGAAAAAAATTGGCATGGTGTAAAAATGATTGGAATCGATTCAGCTACTGATTCTGAACAAACTATATACAGGTTTCGCATATACTAAAAAATATGTTGTATATATTTTTTATGTTAAGTGAGTTAAGTCTACATAATACGTTCATGTAAAATTGAGAGCCCACTTATTATTCTTCAATATTAACAAGCTTGATTACTGGATCCATTACTTCACGAATAAGCGACTGTGCGGGGCTCAGTGGCTGATTGATTCCATTTTTCATTTCATTTTTAATTCAGTGTTCCGATGAACGGGATGTATCTTCACCTCTTTACTTATTACTTGCAATTTGCTTTACTCTTTCTGTGCCCACTCGTTATGATTTGAATATATTCAAGACCAAAGTTAGCCAAATTGGTAGAGCCGTTCTCGAGTTTTAGGGAGACTAACGAACAGGCTATTAATTTTTACTACACATTAAAAAACAAAGTCGCTTCCCGCTGTCTGTCCATATATATGCTTAGATCTTTAAAACTACGAAACGGATTGTGATGTAGTTTTTTTTAATAGATAGAGTGATTCAAGATAGGTTTATGTGTATAGTACATGCATAATATATTTAATATCACCATTGCACCCGTGCGAAGCTGGGATGGTTCGCTAGTTATATATAAGATTAACTCAAACTTAAAAACTTTGTTCTTAAAAAAAATTAGCATAATATCGCTACGGTTTCCCCAATTAAAGTTACTAACCACAAAACTTCCACATGAAGAGCAAGTTGCAACCAAATATGGCGAGAAATATCCTGGTATGGTCTAAAGAACTTTTGTTTTGGAAACAAACCGCTGCTATAGGGACTAATTTTAAATGATTCCACACGAGGACTAAAGGGAGTTTGGGCACAATATCGTAAAATTCAATTCACTAACTTCTACTGCTCTCACCCAAGGGGAATCTACGAAACAAAACATTGGACAGTTAGTAGGTACTGAAAATAGAAGGTTCAATTGAATAAGTTGTTTTTGGTAATGATTTATCGTATTTGTTTGTTTTGTTCTAGTGTTATTTATGGGGTGAATTTTTGAAGGTTTTTTTTTGGAATTGAATAATTAGGATTGTTTAGGCAACACGTTTTGGTATTTGTTGTGATCGAGCTTAATCAAAATCTCGAGTTTGTAGCTTAACGATTTTTGATTTATATTTATAAGTTCAAGACTATAAACAGAAATTCTGAATCGTATAAATATGAAAATTGTTTTTATGTAACTTGAAGAATATAGGAAAGACTTGAAATGAAAATAGAATTAGAAATATAATTCGATTTTATCTACAATACATTTGTGTATCTTTTTAAATTCATTTTTTTTCTCGTCTCTTTTATTGCACCTGCCACCATTTCTTTCTCTGCATCACCCAAAGGTTGACTGGCAGAAAATGCCTAAGGCATTAAGTCCGCCTCTGTACCTTTATGTGCATGAAGTTTAAAATAAATAAATAATAAATAAACCTCAAGGCTGAACAGGTTTTTTTTATGGTACGTAAAATCATCAAATGACAAATCCCGCCCTTGGGTGGGGCGGGAGATGGTGTCAGACTCTTACTGACTTAAAACCTACCCTGCTCCTTTCATTGCCTTCCTCCCAGGGCCCTAGGTTTCATTTTCTCATAACCTTTGGCCCCGGTTTGCTGACAACTCCACAGCTTACACACAGCAGAACAGGATGGCGGCGCACTGTGGATGCGCTCTGCCCCATCTAGGGGACACAGAAACTAAAGTAGTAAGTTGTAGTACTTATTTTGCGTCTTTAGGTATCATCATAATTTCAGCCGTAAGACGTCCACTGTTGGATATCGGGCCTCCCCAAAGTGTCGTCGTAACTATAGGTCCTGTGTGACTCGTATCCAACGGATTCCCGTGACTTTAATTAGGTTATCAGTTATTATATTTATTTATTTAAACTTCATGTACAGTAGTGGTACATAGGCTGACTTAATGCAACAAGGCATTCTCTACCAGTCAACCTTTAGGTTTGCACAATAAATAAATAACAAAATATTTCAAAATATAATGTAAAATAAATTAAGTACCATAGAATAATAAAATACTTATATAAGGTACTATTATAAACTAATAAATACTATGATAAAAATAAAATTATTACGATTAACAAAACTTAAAATATGACAATTATGACGAAGACTGAAACTAAGGTTGAGAGGATTTTAAGTATCAGTTATAAACGCATTTTTTTTTCTTAAAAATTCTTTTCACAGCTTTTTATATATCTGCAGATGGTGCTGAACGAAATGATATAGCGTAAATTCGAATATCGTAATAAAAAATAAACTTATGTGCCTGCAGTAAAGCATTAATACTTCGAACGTTTTATAAGCTTTTCAACTTTGCCAATAAAATAAGTCAGGTGCGTTTATAAAAATATGCGTCGTAAAGTGTGTAACTTCGCCTTAACTGGCATCAACGAGAAATAAGGCCGATTCACACATCCCGCATTCTTGTTTGAGACCAGAATGTCATAATAAATATTTTATAAGTAAATATTGAATTCCGACTGTGTGGATATGGCATCCACAGATAGACGAGTATAAAAATATATTTTAATGGGTTCTTGCGTGCTTCCAACTGCCAGTTTTTAAATACAATTCCATTTTGTGATAATACCAAGAGATGTTGTTGTAAAAAGTTTTTAAACTATGCTTAATGAAGTCAGTGTATTTTAAAGTTATTACTGTTTTCGAAAAAAAACTTCAGTTGTATTGGGTGGGTGCTCCTAATTGAACGTGTAATTGACTGTGTTCCAAGGCAGTCAAAATGGTTTGGAACACAATCCCATTGTCATTTTGGTAAAAGTTCTTAATCTGCTATATCATAATGGTCGATCATTGGTCGGTTATTGGTCTCGTAAACGAATGGTGGTAGAATGACTTTGTCGTATTCAGACAAATTTAATAGTAAGTTACTGATCAAAGGAACTGACAAAATTTTAGCAGATTACCCCATAAGTCAGAAATTCATCTGTACGAGATTACCATTTCTTTCAATGGTGTGTTAGTGATTGACTGTTGGAAAGTCATAGTGACGACATTATATTAGTAGGTTACCAAACTTGTCAAAATCAACCATGATGAAATCTGATGAAATCAATAATAGAAGATTCTGACACTATTGTAATAGCAGACTTGAGGCCAAAGTCTCATAGCATAAGTATAGGAATAAATCTGAAAACTGTAAATTCGTAATTAAGTCACAAAAACAAAAACTATTTTTGATTTAGGATTTTTGAGACTCGATTCGTAAATTGAACTATTTACATAAGTTACTTAGTACGAAACCTTCAGTGTGCGAGTCCGACTCGCGCTTAACTAGTTTTATTTTTCTTAGTGAACCGTCATGCAATGAACTAGCATATTTAGCTGGTTTAAATAGACTTTAAGAAATAGATGAATTCTAACGATGATAATAAAAGATTATGTAAAACATTATTGATAAGCTCAAAGACAATTTCATACTAAGATCATTGTTATTAATATGAACCTTCATTAACTAACAATAAGTTAATAATAAGTGTGAACATAATAAGGGGTTAATAATATAACAATAAGGGTGTAGTTTTGTGAATCAGTTGATTAATCTTTATGATTTTTGTAGTACTTCGTCCATTATAAAGCAATTAGGCATAATGAATTAGGTTTTGTATTCAAAATTCTGCAGCTCATAAATAAATTGTGGGTGACGAAGTTGTCTTACTGCTCGGCTAAAGCCTCTCAAGTCCACAGATTCTTTTTCAATACATTTATTCGAAAACCGATATGAAGCGTGCCTACGTATTAGACTGTTTTCCGCACTAGTTCAGAAAAGTGTCAGCCATAATTTTATTACTAACTTTTGTTACTAGGCTGGGCACGTGTCGACCTCCATGATGCGCGGGTCAACTCCCGTTTATTAATTTCTTCGTAAGTGTAAATTCGGCATGGCTCCGAAACACACTCGCCTACGGCTCGTGCGAATTCCGCCTCAGTCGCGATGACAAACTTTCTGCACTTGTATCAAAATGTGCCATCCCATTCAAGCTGAGGGCGGTATGCGTCCAAGTTGTCAAATGTCAAAAAAAACTTAACAATAATTGGGTTCGAAGTAACATGAGAAGACTCTCGAACGGCGGAACGAATTTCGATGAAACTTGGCACACGGGTAGACTATGTCCTGGGATAGGACATAGAATACTTTTATCCTGTTAGCATGTTCCTTTGGGATAATCTTTTACTATCACGTGGTTGAAGCCGCTGGTAGAAATTAAAGCAGGCACCAGGAGTCTTTATTTCTACCGAAAAGAATCGTGAATCTCCTTACACATATAATTTTTAGAATTGACAACCTTATTCAGTTTTTTAGTGTATGTTAGATATTTTTCTTTTTTAGTTTTTATTTTATTATTATTAATTGTTTTATTCTACATTTTTACGTGCCTTTTGATAGAATAAGGCCTGATTTTTCAATAGTCTTATTGGCGTTGTGGAACTAGTGGTTTGACTTGTTTCTATACAAAACCTCTCACACAGACATTTTTTTTTTATTATTTCTAAGTTAAAAAATATCAAGTTATCGAAAAAATAGCCCTAAATGAAATAAATAGCAGGTATAACTATACAAACACATAACAACACAACACAACACAGCACCACATATATATATACCCGGAGGACACGGTGGAGCACACTGTAGAGGTGTGCCCCGCCTGGGCGGAGCATCGCCGTGTCGTCGTGGGGGAAATCGGCGGCAGCGATCTCTCTCGCCGGGCCTTGGTTCAGGCCATGGTCCGGAGTGAGGAGGGATGGCAGGCGGTCGCCTCCTTCTGCGAAGCAGTAATGCTAGCAAAGGAGGAGGCCGACCGCATCAGGCAGAGGCAACGGGGCGCTCGCCCCAGCCGCCGCCGGGATTCCGATCCCGATTTCCGGCCACCGTAGGCGCGGGCTTGCGGACGGCGTGCAGTGGGTAGCACGCTGTCCGATCGTCCGGTAACATACCGGACCGAGCCCAAGTCGTCGACGGCGCGTTCTGTTCCCGCGCGCCTCAAGGAGCTGTCAGCAAACCGTAGAGGCCCAGCCTGCTAGCTGCAGGCAGGCAGGGTCGAAGCCTGCTGGGGTTAAGGGCCGTTTTCTGAGAGGAAGGCTCAGCCCCGGCATGATAGGCAACGAAGGAACGGGGTAGGTTTTTAGTCAGTAAGAGTCTGACACTACTTCCCGCTCCACCCAAGGGCGGGATTTGTCATTGGATGATTTTAACTACCATAAAAAAAAAAAACCACATATATATATATATAACATTTAAAATTTTCAATATAATTTTTATTTGGCTCTCGTATCAAAGCCGGCTTATTAATTGTTTAACGTAACAAATAAATAAAATAAATCGGTCTCCCCAGCCCTATGTAAATCGTCTCTTATCCAACGTTGGATAATTCGGTTCAAGCCGAAACACGTCAAGTGTGGGCCGATAGTAAAATTTACGCTGCCTTTTACGGGTAAAAGAGGTTTTAATATTTTTACGCGAGCAAGTTATGGGTTTTGTGAAGATTCTTACTTTTAATTTGTTACTGTTTTTTTTTTTATTTATGGATTGATTTCGATGTGTAAGAATAATGGAATGGATAAATCGAAACGTTTTAAAATGGTTTCATTTTATTCAGGTTAGTACCACTGTAACAGATTAAAATTATCGAAGTCCTTCGTATTTGTCTGTGTGACCGTATTGTTTTAGGGTTGGTAAATGACAAAAAACGGAACCCTTATGGATTCGTTATGTCTGTCTGTCTGTCCGTCCGTATGTCACAGCCACTTATTTCCGAAACTATAAGAACTATACTGTTGAAACTTGGTGAATAGATGTATTTTGTGAACTGCATTAAGATTTTTACGCAAAAATAGAAAAAAAAAAACAATAAATTTTGGAGTTTCCCATACTTAGAACTGAAACTCGAAAAAATAAATAACTAAAAATGATATTGAGGTTTCTAATATATTTTTTTTCTTCACTGAATAATTTGCGCGAAAGACACTGGGAAGTGTCTGTCTGAAGTGGTAAAATATGTCCTACCCTTATGCACATTACTATGCAAACTTCCACTGGAAATTGGTTTGAACGAGATCTAGTGGGTAGTTTTTTTTAATACGTCATAAATCGTAAACCGCAATTTACCAAGTATGTACGGAACGGAACCCTCAGTGCGTGAGCCCGACTCACACTTGCCAGTTTTTAACACTATTAGACTAAACTTAGTTCTGGTAGATTGTTATTTAATAATTTGCACCTTGTTATTAGTAGTAACAATTTGCATTAATAAAACAATTTAAGTCAAAGAATCTTTAGCTAAAATGATTAAAATTAAATTGAATTGAATTTAATCGAGTGAACTTGACTTGAATTAAATTAAACTTAATTGAATTAAACTAAATGAACTGTTAAAATTCAGCATGGGGCTGTCATAACTCTTATAATGATATTTATTTTGCAAAAAGGTTTTAAAAACACTTTTATACGTCAATATTTTTTTCGTCAGTTTAAAATAGATGAGGCCAGTGTTTCCTAGCTGATTACCCTGAGAAGAAACACCGAAACAAACTCAGGAGTCACAGTCTCTTTTAAAGTCCATACAGTAAATTTGTAATGGTCAAATCACATGAGAACTATGAAAATTTGTCTGAAATGGTCTTTTGAAGATAAAACCATACAGATTTGAGTGGACCTGTCCAGTCAGTGCAAGTATTTGTCAGTATTCGTGAAGCTCAACTCAGGACTACTAAGGAGCTCAACAACTTGACGAACAATACCAAAGACAGGACATTTGGATAGGCCGCAGAAAATACTCAAATTGCCAGACATACATACATTAAAATTACTGAAAAGAAAAGAAAAAAAGCAATCACATAGTCCTCACATTCACAATAATGAATGGAAAATGTCAAACATTAATAAAAAGTAAAAAAAAAAATAGAAAAAATATGTCCTATTGTAAAATAAAAACTAATTTACAGCGTCAAATTGTGAGAGAAAAAAATAAATAAATAAACAACTATGTCAAATTGTCAAATCATAAAAATATTAATAATAAAAAAACACACAATCAAAAATAAAAGAAAAAAAAATATATATACCGTCAGTGAGTTCCAGCGATCGGTAATAATAAACGAAAAATCTCACAACACAGTATTTTCACATAATTTGGTTTTGGGAACACATTTATTGTGCGTACAGCTAATGTGTAGAATTCTCTGCCGGTGTATAGTGATAGCTACAACCCAAAAGGTTTTTAAGTCAAGAGCGAATAGGTTATTTCCAGGCAAGCGTCCTCCATCGTCGGCCACATCTTCGCTTACCATCAGATGAAATAGTGGTTAAACGTGAACGTATCCATAACAACAAAATATAAAGAATAAAGTAAATTAAAAAAAAAAAATAATCAGAATTATTTTTTTAAATTGACAAAAACGCGTGTGTACTGTCTGAAGGGCTTACTTCAACTGATTTATCACTGTAATTTATTTATTTTATTTTAATATAACACGGCCAAAGGTCAATTACATTGGTTATAGACATGTTTTTGAAAACTATATACAAAATAATAAACATAATTGATAATTATGAACACCGCTTTCTATTTTATTACGATCTAATTGGGCAAGGGATGTAGATAAACTATCATTATTCTCTTAATGCGAATTCGCTATAGTAGGTATGGTTGTAAATGGCACAGCAATACCCTTGGTGTCTGTACCAAAATGCTATCTTTCATTAAAAAATCTGAACACAGCAACCCATCACCGTAGGTGCGGGATTGCGGACGGCGTGCAATGGGTAGCACGCTGTCCGATCGTCCGGTTACCGACCGGACCGAGCCCAAGTCGTCGACGGCGCGTACTGTTCCCGCGGCAGGGTCCTGCCTGCAGCTGCCTGCTTGGGTCATGGGTCAGCTTCCGAAAGGAAGGCCCGGCCCGGGCACGATAGGCAACGAAGGAACGGGGTAGGTTTTTAGTCAGTAAGAGTCTGACACTACTTCCCGCTCCGCCCAAGGGCGGAATTTGTCATTAGATGATTTTAAATACCAAAAAAAAAAAGAAAACACACAGCAACCCATAACCAAATATTGGAAGGTGTAAAACAAGCTTTATCGACGTCAGACAATTTTTAAAACTGCCAACATAGCGTTGAATCGAAGTTCGAAAAATAAAAATTCAAATCGCAGTAAAATTCTTATTTATGTTCGGCTACAATTCAAACGTTACGACATTCTTGAAGTCTGAGTTGCCAGTTCGATTTGCTTCCGGTATTAAGGAGTTAGTTTATGGCTGTGCCCAAGCATTCGGCCAATAGCAATGATCCTTTTCTGGTTCGTATAATAAATACCGGATCTGATTTATCTCCGAGTTTAAAAGCGCTTTTTGTCGAATTATTCCTTTAAGTACTTTTGTATTAAATTGTTTTATTTTTAGGAAACTGCTTTCATAACAGTTAAACATTAGTAAATTAATTTAGCAAGGGCCAGTTTTTTTTTTTAGGCAAGTAGAAGTAAAGAGGATGGGTAAAGTAGATAGATAGATAGATATATTCTTTGTTGTACACCAAAAAGTAAAATTACATTAAGAACTTAAAATTAATAGGGTGTCACAATGGGCGGTCTTATCGCTAAAAGCGATCTCTTACAGACAACCTTTGGATGGATTATGGATTTTGGAGTATGTACAGTCGAGAGTTTATAAAAAAAAGTTAAAACTTCAACATGCTCTTGACTGTACGAAAAATGAAACTTGTAAACAAAAGCTTGCTTGGCACGGGCTTGTAAGGCTGGCTGGTAGAGAATGCCTTTTTGCTTAAGTCCGCCTATGTATCACTACTGCGAGAGTATAGAGTTAAAACCTATGAGGTGTAAAAAAATCAAAAACCGTTTTTTTAGTACATCTTAGGCCCGTGCCTCACCGGGACGCCATGGCAGCGCAGCCAGTTCGCGCAACCAAGGAAATGTATGCAGCTCTATGGTGTGTGCCTCAACTGGGGACTGTTGGCCACGCAGCCAATCCATACTTTCTATTGGCGTCTTGAACTGGCTACGTCGCCATGGCGTCCCAGTGAGGCACGGCCCTTAATGTATTTTTGACTCCGTTTTTCCAGTGGTCTAATCCAATAAGTGGAATTTGCAGCAGAAAGAAAATTACTTGAGGTAATAACCCTACAAGGTGACCGCGTTTAGTCAAAACTTAAAAACTGGTTGTTTTTGATTTTGCTACATTTATTTATTGGGTTTTAACACTAGGGTACAATGTTTATGCAGTTTAGATAAATAATAAATATATAAATAAACATACTAACATAGTAAGATGCACCCAATAAGATATGTTATTGATTAATTACCGGGGTTTCTGAAAAATTTACAGATTTTTATCAGTGATAAGTTTAAGAAATATTTACGAATGTGTCTACAGATCGTACTGTTTTAAAAAATATGCGTCAATTTTAAGGCCAAAGAGTGCGCCACTTGTTTTTAATGTTGATATTGAGAAGAAATAAAAGCTATAAGTAATTTTATGATTCTTTTTCAGTAGTCCTATCCTGCCCCTTTTGGCGACGCTTTTGACTTGAAAGTCAAAGTCAAATTCAGAGCCAAGGTATTTATTTCAAATAAACCATTTAAAGGCACTTAGGCCCGTATTACAGAACTACAATCAAGACTCAAGCATTACTTAAAACTAGCCTTAGTTGGAGTTTTAATTTTAGAACTTAACTTGAGCAGAGAAACTACAATCAATAATCACCTGAGCAATGTCACTTTAAAATAACATTTTTACGTATTATGGAACAGTGCTTGAGGCTTGACTGAGCTCCACTCAATGTGTCCTTATTTTAAAATCTCAATCAGCTCAGAGTCACTGCTTGATTGCAAGATTTTCAATAGAAAACAAACAATTATTCAGGGTTACCACAATGATAGCTTACTCACGTAATCAGAGATCAAAATCTCTACTCAAGCGTTGTTTAGTTTGATTTGAGTTTGAGGATAGTTCTAAAATAAACTAAACGCTTAAGTCGAGATTCTTCGCTCAAGCAGTAATCGGTTGAACGCAGTTTAAGTAGTACTTGAGTAAGGTTCTGTAATACGGGCCTAAGACTTCTAAAGAAGTCAGTCACCAAGAAATAATATGCTAATTGCACAAGTGTCTCAATGGAGAATGTGCAAGAAGCTCCAATATATAGGAATATAGGCGAAAACCCCTCCCCTCATCACCTGGATAGGCCATGTCTTCATGGTCTTTACAGAATTTCATCGGAAGAAAAGCGATTCATGGAATACGTGGTGCACCAACAAGAACAACTGCCGTTCAATATGGCCGCGCTGACCATCGCCTCGACGCTCTGCCAGACTGACAGCAGCCAAATCGCGTTCCGAAGTAGTTCTTTATCTATGCGCCGTCATATAGTATTCCATATTTGACTGGCCTGTTGGTCTAGTAGTTAGTCGCCCTGACTGCAATGCCGGAGGTCGTGGGTTCGATTCCCACCCAGAACAAATGTTTGTGTGATGAGCACGATCATTTGTTCTGTGTCTGGGTGTAATTTATCTATAATATGTATGTATTTAGAAATATACATGTATGTTTATCACTTACCTAGTACTCATAACACAAGCTCTGCTTAGCATGAGACTAGACGGCGTTGTATGATGGTTGTGGAATATATTAAATATATTATTATATAACTGACTGCCTCACTGTAGTATTCTATGCAATTCGAATATATACGTACTTTGCAGGCTTTTATATTCCTGTTCTGGCCTGTCTCTGAGTTTAGGTATTTGTCTTATTCCCGGCGGAGTAATTAACTCCGGCTATAGATAACATTACTGCAGGCTAAGGATAGAACGGGGAAATGCCTCCGTTTTGTTCTGGAATGCTCTGCAGCAGTTTTATTTTAGCAGATGTAATTTAGTTTTTCTTGATTCTTTACGAATTTATAGCGTTACGCATAGTACTGTGATATTGAAGGAGATTGTATTTCTGTTGTTGGTCTTATTAACACGTTTGGTCCATCGCCGTTCTCATGAGGTGCTCACAATATGACACAATATTTTTTCATACAAAATGGACATACGTTGATATTCGTTCTGATCTACAAGCAGCTACAGATATTTGATATTTGCAAGTGTTGTAGTGAAAAAGTTTAACTACTAGAATTTTCTGTGACTGGTTTATGAAATGCAGTGTAAATTAATAATGACTTATTTTTCTTGGACGTGATTGGACGTTGTATTAACGAGATGATCACCCATCGCGATTCACAGTGATGACCACGACCGCTCTGGCAAGACTGTACCGACTGAGAAGAAGAAGAAGAAGAAGAAGAAGATGCATATTTTTAAAGGTATCATCCAGTTTTATTGCGTAGACCACCGCCGCAATGCGAAAACAGTCCGAGACAAACGGCATTTAAAAGTTTGAAATCTCTCATTTCAATTATCTTATTCTAAACTGGTGTGGCTGAAATATGACTTGAAATTTGAATATTTTTTTTGGGATTTAACATAAGGGGATGTTTTTACTTTATTTTAATTTAATTTGACTTATTTTTTAACCTAATTTATTGCTTGTTTATTTTATTCTAGTTTATAGTTTATTTGACTTTAATTTGTAATTTAATTTATTTTTATTTACTGACTTTTATTTATTGACTACAAATCATCTGCAATATTTCAATTTATTTAATTCGTTTTTAATATTTTCAATTCATTTTAATTTGTAGTGATAATATTTTTAATGACTATAACTAATTTAATCTATTTTTGTGTTAATTTATTGTTTTATGTCAAATTGAATAGACTTTAAAATTATGTAATGACAGATCGATATTCCTCGAGGCAGCAGTATTATTACTCGTATGGTAAGCGCTATGTACGCCTTAATTGTCATGTGCATAAGTCCATTATAATAAAGTCCCTAAAACCCTATCGACTAAATATTTGCATGCCATCACTAAATGGCGAAATGTGTCTTTGTACCTACTTTCCCATAATAACATCTTTGTACCCACCACATTTTACGCAAATAAATGATATTATTATTATTATATAATAATCAAGATTTTTCCTTTTATGTAAAATGTATGTGATGTGCTAAAACTGTACTAAATTTAATAAATAAATAAATGAAATTAGGGGGAGTCATTTTTTTAACTCCTGATGGAAAAGAAGAGTGTTATAAGTTTGACCTGTCTGTCTGTCTGTGTGTCTGTCCGTGGCATCTTAGCGCCCAAAGGAATGGACCGATTTTGATGCGGTTGTTTTGTTTGAAAGCTGGCTTAATCGAGATGGTTCTTAGCTACAATGTATGAAGATCTGTCCAGGTGTTTAAGGTCACCAGCTCGCTTGTTAGCTGCAGTAGGTATATTAAACACTTATAATGCGTGCTTTACTACTAACTTTACTAGCAAACATTTGTGTGTCCTAATATTTGAAATACTCATTGTACATGATAGTGCTACTGAACTGGTCTGATGATGGAGTTTGAAGATAGATGACGTAGCTCGGAAATGTTTTTTAGTAAGCCCATCGAGTTTGGGCTTATTAAATTCGTCTTTCTCATGATGTCGAGAACCTGATGCTAGAACTGGGAGGTGGCTGATGAAACCCTGGTATGCTTACTAGAATTGTATTTGTATTTCGGGCTGGTGTCCGCAACTCCAAGACTAAAGCGCGTATATTGCTTACTAGTAAACCCGTCGAGTTTGGGCTCATTAGATTCGTCTTGACCAGTTCTATACATTTTGTAATGATGACAAGGAATGTCGGCGGTTTTGAATTTTTTTTATTTTTATATTTATTTATGTGGGGAACCACATAAATAGCTATAAAAATTATTTATGTTGTTCCCCTTTTTTTATAAACCACATAAATAACTATAAAATTTATTTATATTTCCACTTTTTCAAGGGCTTTTTTTTAAGTGTGGTGAGAAAATCATCTGATGACATCTTCTTCTCCGTTAGTTGGTGTACTTTTATTGACTAAAAACCCACTCCTTTTCCTTCTTTGCCTTTCATACAAGGGCCGGGTTTTTTTTTCAGAAGCGAATCCATGGCCCCAGTAGGCTTCAATCCTCCTGGGCCCCTACGGGTTGTTAACATCTCTTTGAGGCGCGCGTGGAACAATACGCGCCGTCGACGACTTGGGCTCGGTTTCGGACCGAGCGGTTACCTGGGGAGAATACTACAAGCCCTGGTTCAGAAAGCTACTTGAATTTAATCTGTTGTTGTGTCAAATGTCATATAAATTTATAGTGATTGTTAGGTCAGTCAAGCACAACAGCTAGCAACATAACTCAATAGCTGATTAAAGTCTTTTGTTCTTGAGGTGGGAAATCTTAAAAGAATTTCTTCAGCTCAGGGTAGAGCGAGACAGTACCCAACGTCACAATTGCAATGTCGAACGATCGGAATTAAACTCGAGAGTAAGCCCCCAGACTTTTTTCTTGGTAAGCGCCAAAGCAGTATACACAGTGCGTGTGAAGAAACGACATAAATTCTTGTTTAGGCCCAGAGAATTTTAAAAAAAAGCGGCCTAACACATAACAATTGGCTCTAGAACAGCA
Source organism: Leucania comma (assembly GCA_958295575.1). Classification (NCBI taxonomy): domain Eukaryota; kingdom Metazoa; phylum Arthropoda; class Insecta; order Lepidoptera; family Noctuidae; genus Leucania; species Leucania comma. The sequence continues at coordinate 6,588,121 of OY282475.1, forward strand.
CAACAAAAGATCAAAACTGATCATAGCCTATAATAGGTATGGAAAATATTGTGAGAATATTGTGAGCGCACAAAATCTGTGGTTTGAGTTTTCATTGCGCACAATTTTCGCTTTGGTCGTTTGGGCATGACAGCTCAAACAGCGAACGGTTCACAGATCGTAAAAATACCTTTTCGGAATCTGTTTAATGACTCTCACAGTCGAAGCATCATGGCGGATGAAATAAACAATGGTATTTTCATAGGTACACTTAGAAAGAGATGTTGGTCTCGTGACTGTTTTTTGAGGTAGAAAATATCAAATAACTTTTGGAGGTATTTTTTTATGGTAGATAAAATCATCCAATGACATCTCCCACCCTTGGGTGGAGCGGGAGATAGTGTCAGACTCTTACTGACTAAAAACCTACCCTGTTCCTTCATTGCCTTGGTTCCAAGGCCCTAGTATGCACATTCATACCTCTTCAGAGCCCCAGAGTAGGCTTCGGCCCTGCTGCCACTCCTTCTTACTCCGGAACATGGCCTGTACCAAAGCCGAGAGCCGTACGATAGATCGCCGCCGCCGATCGCCCACGGCGATGCTCTTCCCAAGCGGGGCACACTTCTACCGTGTGCTCCACCGTATCCTCCAGGCGGTCTACATAGTGGCGACACCCGGGCGTCACCTCCGCACGAATGTTGTACGGTTACTTCCCGAACTTGCCATGTTCGGTTAGTACCGGCCTCATGCGGAAGGTGAGGACGCCGTGAGGTCTTTTCAGCCAAGCCTCAAAGAGGACTTACCGCCGTAATCGTGGCGTGCCCAAATGTTTGGAGGTATGCGGAACAGAGAGTAAAGTCCTGCAAGCCTCTGTTGGAAAGGGAGGATCCTCCGACCAGACGGGTGTTAATGTCAGGAGGGCAGTACCTCACCAGATATAACACCCTTCTAAACAATGGCTTCATCTCGACGAGACGAGGCCTCTCCCAAGTATCGCCACAATGAACCGTCCTGTGCATCTCGCATCCATCGGATTCCCGCAGTCAGAGTGGGTGCTACATGGCTGTTTATCATGATTTTGGTTTTTTCCATATTCATTTCAAGACCCACTCTTTCGAAAGCTTTGACGTTCATATGTACATAATGCAAATGTCCGAGTATATAATAAATGTTTCCTGAAGGTAATTTGCGTTTTTACCTTTAGCCTTTTTATGTGAAAGTAAAACAAATAATTTCGATGCTTTCATAATGAATTGTAAGAACAGAATTATTTAGTTCTACGACATTAACGCGGACAAAGTCGCGGTTAATAGTATCTTATTTTACTATCATTAAAAAAAAAAAAATAGCATTACTACCGTATATTTTATTGAGAAAAAAATATATATATATTTCCATCTAGCTATCTATCAATTGCAATAAACCCGCAGCGTCGAAATAGTGACGAAATAAATGATAGTCTAGCTTTTACTGCTTATAAACTTTATGTTGCTTCTTGGGATATTTATATGGAAAGGACTATAAAATGGATACTGGATATTCTTCGGTTCAGTAGTAAGTTCGATGGTTTTCGGGATCTATATTTTTTTTTTTATCTTGATGTTGTGTTTATGTCTCTGCGTAAATGATTACTGCACGGAGCGAATGATTTGAGTGAATCGGCTCGAACTCAGACATCTTTGAACAAAAAAGGCGTTGTCCTTATTATCGAATTATACGAATACTGACAAATGCTTGCACTGACTGGACAGGTCCACTCAAGTCTGTATGGTTTTTTCAGACCATCTCAGACACTAATTTGCATGGTTCTCATATGATTTGACCATTACTTATTTGCTGTATGAACTTTAAAAGAGAGACTTTGACCCCTGAGTTTTTTTGGTCGTCAACGGCGCGCACTGTTCCCGCGCGCCTCAAGGAGTTGTCAGCAAACCGTAGAGACCCAGCCTGCTAACTGCAGGCAAGCAGGGTTGGCCTACTGGGGCCAAGGGTTTGCTTCCGAAAGGAAAGCCCGGCCTTGGTATCTAAGGCCACCAAGATACGGGATGGGTTTTTAGTCAGTAAGAGTCTGACACTATCTCCCGCTCCGCCCAAGGGCGGGAGATGTCATTGGATGATTTTACCCACCACCAAAAAAAAACCCCTGAGCTTGTTTCGGTGTTTCTTCTCAGGGTAGTCAGCTAGGAAATACCGGCCTCATCTAGTTTAAACTGACGAAAAAAAAATGTCGTGTAAAATTGATTTGTTTAAAACATATTTCCAAAATAAATCATTTATCGTCATCATTCAGGTTCAGTTGAAAATGAAGGAGAGGCAACTATTATGTAGTTGTGTGATATTCTGCTGGACTGAACCTATTTGGCACAATTGAGAAACACGCATTGGTGTTGGCATTTATTTTGTTTTAATTTAACTTTTTTATTTAACATACTCGACTATTTCTTCATTACGTGTCTGGCAGCTATATAAAAAAAAAAAAAATTCTACCAGTTCAGCCGAAGGATGTTCTCTGCTATGGAAGGCTTCTCATAAAATATCAAATAAACCATTCTTGTACCTCTCGCATTCCAAGACTCCCACAGTTTTCTAGAGGTCATGGACCGGGGCCAAGGTCGATTTCTGGGGCCGACCTTGGGTCGATTTGGGATTGGTTTGAAAGGCAACGAAGGAACAGCGGGCCTAAAAACGTCACATGAGCAATTCATCTAGAGCAAATCATATTCCGAATTCCTAGCAGATCATAAGCAATTCTTCTAATGTTCGTAAAATGGTTGCACAAATTAGTCGAATCATACTCAATTCACTTCATATCAGAATCATATTCCTTAATATTGGCGTATAAAAAGAATATGATTCTTATTATGAGTCTACAAAAGTGGCCTTTTTAGACCAGCAGGAGTGGGTTTTTATTCAGTAAAAGTGACACTATTTCCACCTCGCCCAAGGGCGCGGAGATGTCATTGGATAATTTTCCAACCGAAGAAAAAGAGGTCATGCTTCTACACATTTCATTGTCTTTAAGTTAAGAGTCAATAGGTTGGTTTTGGACCGGCTTGTTCCATCGTCAAACATCATCTCTTATCACCAGATGAGGTAATGGTTAACTACACGCCGAACAATGGTAATAAAAAAAACTTTCAATATTCCGGTAGAAGAGAATATACATGTATCTGAAACATTCTTTAGTTTCATCGCTTCCGAGGTTAGAAAATATCCAACAGCGCTCGAATTCATTGAATTCTTGTTCCATTTCAAAGAGGCTTCAGCGATTTGACTTCCCTTTAAACATGACGTAAGGAGACGGCTCATTTCATATGCACACGAAAAGAAATAACAAAATAGACGTTTGAATTCGCTCCTCCAATGATTAACTCTTCATGGGAAAAAAAGCTTATGAATAAAATCGTATTTTCCTTAAATACTTCAGGAAAGGAACGTAGCTTGACGCCTTATTTAAAAAAAAAAAAAACTTCAAAGGTTGTTTTATATTAGAAAATACGTCTGAAACTTAAATCTCATTATGATTTCAGATTTAAATTCCTGAAGGTTTTGGTTTTTGAATGTTTTTTACTTTATATTTAATGATTTTAGTTTATAGGATAAATCAAGGGACTTGTTCTATTCAGTGATTTGAATGTGTCAGTCCTTCTACTCGAGCGGCCTGTGGGTGTCATATATACGAACCGGGCTTACAACGTCCTGCGCGTACAATATAACAACGCTTTCAGGATGCTGTTGCGGTTGCCGCGGCGTTGTAGTGCGTCGGGAATGTTTGCTACGGCTCACACGGATGGCTTTCACGCCATCAAGTGGCTTCCTTACTGCAACGCTTGCGCAACACTCGTAACAGCATCCTGAAAATGATTGCTGACATTCCGGATTGCCCCATCCAGAGACACTGGGTGGAATTAGCTGTAGGTTACTAATAACACTAATATAGTATATAAGCAATTTCTGTTACTAACACACTAACAATGTATCTATGGACTATATTGGGTCTGAAATAAAGAAATTTTAATTTTAATTTAAAATTTTTGACTGCTAAAACATTTGGTCTTATGACCGCAAATAAACGAATATTATGTTTTCAGTCGCCAGGTGTGTTATATGACCCTAAAAATATGCCACTTACTATTTTCGACACCGATTTTTGACCCCAGAATGTCATTTAAGATAAGCGATTACTCATTGTTGAATTAGTAAACATGTATTGTGCATTTTTGGGGGGTGCCTAATACTTTTGGCCAAAGCTGTACATTTGATAGCAAATTTGACGTGGTTGTCTGCTGTGCCGCGTGTCGCTGGTTCGATTTACTCAAGGAACTACCATTTTTATGGCCTACGACCGATAGTTGGGGGTCAAGTCAGGTCTGGATGTCATGTGTATGTCAGTTTATATGTTTGTAAACGCACCCACGATACAGGAGTAATTCCTAGTGTGGGGCTACGAATCTTAAATAGCAATTACATCTGACTACGCCAAGGCTACGATTGGCTACTATAGCGTAGCTACTTCCGTAGCACATAAGACCCAGTATTTATACATATGTTTACGCCATACAAATATTTTTTCAGTGCGGGATTCAAGCTTGTGATTAGTCTAAAAACCTGACTCACCTTCGAGTGCAGTCGGGTACAAAAAAAGGAATATTTTCCGTACGTAATATAAAACGTATTTTATTCATACTGTCGTCTGATACACATGACCTTAGCCCTTTTTACAAGCTTTCTATTAGCTTGCACTGTATGTAACTATGTATGTTCGGCTCAAATCTTGCAACTCAATATTGAAGCAGATATCTTCAACCGATTGAGCTGAAATTTTACATATATGTGTAAATCGGGTGACAATGCAACATTATGATGACATGGAGCTGATCTGATGATGGAGCTGGAAGGCAGCCATAGGAACTCAGCAATAAAACAATACAACCCCATCGAGTTTAGGCTCGCTTGATTAGTATTGACGAGTACTTTGATACTGTATGATAGCCAGGGTCTGATGATGGAGCCGGAAGGTGATCATAGGAACTCCGCAGTTAAACGATACAACCCCATCGAATTTGGGCTTGTTTGATTCGTATTGACGACTACTTACATCCTATATGGTAACCAAGGTCTGATGATGGAGCTGGAAGGTGGTCACAGGAACTCCGCACTTAAACGACAAAACCCCATCGAATTTGGGCTCGTTTAGTTTGTATTGACGAGTACTTTCATCCTATATAGTAGCCATGGTCTGATGATGGAGCCGGAAGGTGGTCATAGGAACTCCGCAGTTAAACTATACGACCCTACCGAGTTTGAGCTCGTTTGATTAGTATTGACGAGTACTTTCATGCTATATGGCAGCCAGGGTCTGATGATGGAGCCGGAAGGTGGTCATAGGAACTCCGCAGTTAAACGATACAACCCCATCGAATTTGGGCTCGTTTGATTTGTATTGACGAGTACTTGGATCTTATATGGTAAACAGGGTCTGATGATGGAACTGGAAGGTTGCCATAGGAACTCCGCAATTAAACGATATAACCCCATCGACTTTAGGCTCATTTGATTTGTAATGACGAGTACTTGGATCCTATATGGTAACCAGGGTCTGACGATGGAGCTGGAACGTGGTCATAGGAACTCCGCAGTTAAACCACACAACCCCTATCGAATTTGGGCTCGTTTGATTTGTATTGACGAGTGCTTGGATCCTATATAGTAACCAGGTTCTGATAATAGAGCTGGAAGTTTACCATAGGAACTTCCTAAGAAATCGACACAATCCCATCGAGTTCGGGCTCATTTGATTTGTATTGATGAGTACTTGGATCCTATATGGTAAGCAGGGTCTGGTGATGGAGCTGGAAGGTGGCTACAAGAACTCCGCAATAAAACGACACAACCCTCTCGTCTTTGGTCTCGTTAGATTTGTAATGACGAGTACTTTGATTTGTACTTTGATCAATATGGCAGTCGGGTTCTGATGATGGAGCTGGAAGGTGGCCATAGGAGTTCCGCAATAAAACGACACAATTCCATCAAGTTTCGGATCGAATAAAATAAGTTCTAACCGGTCATAAGCCACTTGGACTCGCGCAAATTTACATAAGTAAATAGCTGGTTAGTTTTAATACACTCCTTCAAAATAGGTACCAATTCAAAGGGCTTGCAGAGAGTAACTTGAAAAATAAAGTGACATTACTCTAAATGCAATATCCTCCTTTTTCTCAGTCATACTCTTGGTGGAGTGGTAGTGGTCATGGATCGTCTGGCAGGTTGGTTGCGGCTTTTGCGACATTTCTCCATCTCTCTCTATTCATGGCAGTTCGTGTACATTCGGTGAGGGAACACTTCGAAGATGATTTAGTGAGTTCTGTACATCTGGTAGGCGATTGGCCGCGAGACGTAGGCCCTCTACTCTTCCCTGTACCACTAAACGTTCCATAGAGCTTTCATTGCGTATGATATATCCAAACATCTTAAAAATTCGCTGTTGCACAATCGACGAAAGTTTTTGTTTTGATGCTCTTTAAGAATGGAAACGATAGTGCGTTGAGCAGTCTGTTTTATCCTCAGTAGACACATTTCAAGAGCGTCAATCTTTTTACGTTGCTTGAATCTTCTCCGCATTTCCCAGTATTTTTGATTGTAGATGCCAGGTAGAAAAATATTGGACAACTTCGCAATTGGCTATTTCATGTGAGTTAGGTTGATTGTTAGTCTTACGATCCACCATTATCATTTTTGTTTCATAAATCCAACCTGGTAGGCTTCTCAGGTGGTCGCCTCCTTCTGCGAAGCAGTAATGCTAGCAAAGGAGGAGGCCGACCGCATCAGACAACGGCGCTCATGCCGCAGCCGCCGCCGTAATTCCGATCCCGATTTCCTGCCACCGTAGGCGCGGGCTTGCGGACTGTGGGCAATGGGTAGCTCACTGTCCGTCCGTCCGGTAACAGACCAAACCAAGCCCAAGGGCAGGGGATGTCATTAGATGATTTTACCTACCATAAAAAAATAAAATAAAAAGAAACCTAAAGATAGCAGACTAAGTTTCTTATGCTTTCCTATAATATGGGTAACAAATGAAAGGATTTGCTGAGAATACAAATGTGATTTAAATAAGGTATAACTAAAAAGTAAAAAATAAATTATAAATAAAAAAACTTTTTAAAAACAAGCTTTCAATTAAATGGGCTAAAAAGAAGGAAATAAACTTTTCCTTTATAACTTTTACTATCAATTTATAACGGCATTACACAATTTATATGACATTAAAGCTTGTCGCGAGATTTAACTGGGTAAATACAGAGCTAAATAACTTCATTAAAATAAGTTAAATAACTTCATCTATTGATTTTAATATTTTCAAAATCTCGCGACAAGCTTTTATGTCATATAAATTGTGTAGTGCCGTTATAAATTGATAGTAAAAGTTATAAAGGAAAAGTTTATTTCCTTCTTTTTAGCCCATTTAATTGAAAGCTTGTTTTTAAAAAGTTTTTTTATTTATAATTTATTTCTCGTATACTTTTGTTAAATGATTCACAAATAACAAGGTTTGTGAAGTGCTAAATACCTGTACCCACTCGGCACTTTTTTAATTGGAGAGGGTCAAATAATTATTCATGGGCACGCTTGCACCCTGTTGGGCTTGAGAGCTTTCGTAAAGAATATTTTAAATGTAATTTTTTTTCATCGTACCTTTTTTATGTATTTGCTTCTATGGTACCTAACTGGAAAGATGGTACAAAGAACTGGAAAGCAAAACTGTTTTCAAAGTTAGTATAGTACGCGGAAAATAAATTGAACCATTTCCTATGCTGGTTACTCAAAACCGTGAAAGAAAACATCGTAAGGAAACCGGCTTGTCCTAGAACCAAAAATTCGAAGACATGTGACATCCCCCGCATTGAGCCCGCGTGGTGGATTACGGCCCATTCCCTCTCCTTGAGAGGAGGCCTAAGTCCCAGCAGTGAGAACATTATAAGGCTGATGCTTTGCTATGCTATTTGCTATAGTTACACGGTTCATGTGCATTCAAGGTCGACTGTCATGATGGTTCAACTTGTGTGACGAGGATTCTAACCGATTTTCGGGTCTCAATCGAGATGGCTTGCAAATGGTTAAACTTATTAGCCGCGTACTATATTACTATTTTAAGTTTAGTTTTACTATTGAAGGTGCACAGGTTGATTAAATCTTTATAATTGGTAAAAGTCTAACACTCCTCCTCGCTCCACGCAGAGCGAGAAAAATTACTTGATGATTTACATACAGAAGAAAAGGGCTTTTGCCTTTTTATTCTGATAAAGTTAAATTGCGTATTCTATTGTCTGTTATTTAAAATATAAAATGCGGTGGTGACTAATTGATAGATTTTTAACGCATCAGCAGTTGAACGAATCTGGACGAAATTTACCCATTGGGTATCATGGCCAGGACATTGAATTTATTGTAATAGTAAGTTTTTGACCGTTCGTTGTGGCAACACTTGAGGGACATAAGCCATGTCCAACAGTGGACATTCATCGGAATAATGATGACATTTTTGACAGTTTATTTTTAAAGTGTTAAAATGTCAAGCGTGAGAGCAAGAAATAGGGATGGCACTATACAACTTAAATAGCTCCATGCCTTTAACAATTCAGTTTTGGTCGCCAAACGGAGAGCTTGTGGTAGGGCGTCAGTTATCATTTCATCAAACCATGATTTCTGCTAATTTTTTGGTAACAAATAGAGAAAAACAGAATTTTGAACATTAATTTACTGTGGTGTCTATTGTAAATATTTGAAATGAAAATAAGTTTTGTTTATTTGGACAAATGTTTACAATAGACACGCAAATGTAAAATGTATTTGATTTTGTGGTGATTTCAAATAATTATTATTACATATGAAGTTTGTTTTTTTAGGATCTGTGTTGAACCTCATTTCAATTGAAAATGATGACTGAAATAAATATGGTTACTGATATTCCTTAATTAAGTGTTATTACGAAAGAATGTAAAATATGACTAAAAACCTACCCTGTCCCTTTTTTGCCTTGGTTCCAGGGCCCCGGTTTTCATACCGCATTTTCATACCTCCCCAGAGCCGCAGATTAGGCTTCAACTCTACTGGGCCCCTACAGTTTGCTGAAAACTCCTTGAAGCGCGCGGGAACAGTGCGCGCCGACCATGTCCCATATTAGCATTTAGGATTATTGGAGGACTACTTCAACATTACTGACTTTATCCACACAAATCACTTTTTATTTCTTTGACTAGCCCGTTCTAACGTTGAAAACCAACTGCGTCACATCACTTGAGGCGTGGCTGGAAAGACCTCACGGCGTTCTCAACTTCCGCGCGACGCAGGTGCTTACCGAACATGGAAAGTTCGCTAAGTACCTGTTCCGGATTCGTGCGGAGGATTCGCCCGGGTGTCGCCACTGTGCGGAACATCCGGAGGACACGGTGGAGCACACTGTAGAGGTGTGCCCCACCTGGGCGGAGCATCGCCGTGTCCTCGTGGGGGCGATCGGCGGCAGCGATCTCTCTCGCCGGGCCTTGGTTCAGGCCATGGTCCGTAGTGAGGAGGGATGGCAGGCGGTCGCCTCCTTCTGCGAAGCAGTAATGCTAGCAAAGGAGGAGGCCGACCGCATCAGGCAGAGGCAACGGGGCGCTCGCCCCAGCCGCCGCCGGGATTCCGATCCCGATTTCCGGCCACCGTAGGCGCGGGCTTGCGGACGGCGTGCAATGGGTAGCACGCTGTCCGATCGTCCGGTAACCGACCGGACCGAGCCCAAGTCGTCGACGGCGCGTTCTGTTCCCGCGCGCCTCAAGGAGCTGTCAGCACACCGAAGAGGCCCAGCCTGCTAACTGCAGGCAGGCAGGGTCGAAGCCTACTGGGGTCATGGGTTAGTTCCGAAAGGAATGCTCGACCCCGGCACGATAGGCTACGAAGGAACGGGGTAGGTTTTTAGTCTGTAAGAGTCTGACACTACTTCCCGCTCCGCCCAAGGGCGGGATTTGTCATTGGATGATTTTACCTACCATAAAAAAAAAAAACTGCGTCACATCAGAACAACCAAACTTACGTATGTGAGCCTGGATATAATTGGCTTATATAACCTAGAAGCTTGCTCAATACTTCAATGCACCTATTTTTATACTGTTCAATGAGCATTCAATAAATAGTACTTAACAGGCGAGGTTGTTTCCTTAAATCACCCTTTAGGGACCCCCAACTTTACATGGCGACCCTGCCACGGGACTCTGCCAAGGGGATTGCTAATTACAGTAGAGTTTCGGGTTTTCAGTATTTTATTTCAGCCTAAATATGTGTCAATCAACTGTAGAAAAGGAAGAAGTTTTTCTTAACCGAAACTCGGCTGGGGGCAACAACGATGCCACGTTGAAGTATATGGAGGCCACGTGGAGCGATTGAGCATAGTGCTCTAAGTTATTCTGGCCATTATCCCGCTAACTATATCCCGCTTCTGATTTTTTTTTTAGGATACTTTTTAGCCCGAGAGTATGTTTACTTTGGAATACTTTTCTATATATACGCGGCCGAAGCTACTGGCAGCAGTCAGTATTATAATAATTAAATGTGTTGGTTTTACCTATTAGTGTAAAGAGTAATTGTAATAAACAAATATGTAGAAACTTCAATTAAAAATAATATTATGTAGCTCACAGCTGCGCCAAATTAGCTCAGTTCAGCAAAATGCCACAACACAATAAAATAGTTGCTTGACACTGATTTTCAAATAATAAAAGGAAAACAGCAACCCTAAAAACTGCATCTGCAACAAAAAGAACACCAATCTCCAACAGAAAGTAGAATACGAAAATTCAAAATAAACTTCAAACTTCACCATAAAGCGTGGTTACCTTCTAAAATAAAGCCTAAACTCGGTAAAAGTTTGCAATCCGCGATTCTTCGAAGTGGAGCATCCATTGAAAGTTTTCCGAATTGAACACTAACGCAAAGGCCTATACTACCGGATGGAGTAGTTTTGAAAGCTGGGTTAAGCAAATAAAGTAGTCATGTGGCTACTTTTTTCTTTCAATCCTATCAGTACATAAAGAATTTTAAGGTCACAACCTTAAAATTCTTTATGTACTGATTTGAAATAGTCGTCTTGTCCATTGAGATTTAGGCTTTGGAACTTATGTATAAGCTTCATCTGTTTGTTCTTTTTTTTTTGTAATTGACTGACATTGATAATTCAAAGCATCTACACTATTTTTTGTAAATATTAAAAAAAAATCAAATCTAGGATAACTACACCTGATACCATATGATCCGGTAGCCAAACAAGCGACTTGCGGGGTTGCAACAGTCGTGGACAGGATCGACGTGGCAGTTGGAACTCGAGGTGACGTCACTGCACAAGTCCGAGTCCATATGTGTGGTTTATTATTATTTTGCATATTTAGAGGTTTTTCGTGCATAAAATGTATACGTGCTAGGCGTTCAGCGTCTTACCGTTGACGACGGGTCGTGCTGAAAATCAGCGCTGTGGCTCTGTCCAACACATGAGCCCCAGCAATTTGCTAAGCGCTGGCCGTTTTGCGTGGATGTGTCGCATCCTTCTCCTCCTCGATTCGTATTCCTCATTACTGGGCGTCGTGAAGTTCCCACTGGATTAACTTCTTATTGATGGTGTCTCGCCACCTGTGACGGTTCTTGGCGTCATGAAGTGCGACATGTAATTGGGTGTCCAGTGTGGAGCGGACCTGATCTGCCCATCTTTTTGGGCTGCGGCCCCTTGGTCGTTTGCCATCAACCATGCCAGTTATGATGAGCAGTTCTAGGTTGTAGCCATATTTCATGGCAATGAAAAAAAAAACGCATATTTTGCACAATTATATAAAATTGTTTTTGTATTATTTTTTAAGTTATGCGCCATATTTGTCGTAAATAAACTCTTTTTCTTTCTTTTCTTTCTGTGCTGTCATGCGTCTAACAGGGCCATGGGGAAGAGTATGAAAGAGATACTCGTAGTCCTAGAACAAAGATTAACATTACATTTTTAATATTATAATTAGATTTTTTTTTTCTTTTTATCTTGTTTACATTGTTCTCACATAATAGCTGCAACAAAAAACATGTAACCGAGATATTTGTAATACAAAACAAGTTTGAAAAGAGTGTCCATAGAGTTTCTTGCACAATCTTCTCCATAGAGATCTACGCTTTGGAATGTGCAACTAGCATCATTTTTTCTGACAGACCGACTTCTTGACTTTTCAAAAGTGCCTGTAAATGGTTTATTTGAAATAAACTGCTTTGAATCTTTGAATCTTTGAACACAAAAAAAAACTTGAGGAATGTAGGTGTGCTTTTAATCAGTACAATTCCAACATCCAGGAGAAGTAGATGATTTAAAAAAAAACTGTTTATTGCACCTATTTTAAAATAAAATTTTAGGTTGCATCTGAAATTACATGATGGTAACCATTATATTAATTAGTGTTAAACAAAAACCTGATTATTCCGTAGACCACAAAACTCATTTTGTTTTAATGGCAGGGCGAAAACAGAGTAATTATTTTGTAATGGTAAGTTTACATTCAATTTACGTTATTTTGATGCTTACCTAGTAGAGAATTTTGTTTATCATGTGCAATTTGCAATACTACGAGTATAATTACTGTACAGACATATAAATAGAGGTGTTCACAGGTTCATATATCTATGGTATCGGTAGGAATTGTGGAGTTTTAAATGGCTTGAGACAGACATTTTTTTTTTTGTTGGGTACAGACATTCAATGACATCTCCCGTCCTTGGACGGTGCGGGAGACAGTGTCAGACTTTTACTGACTAAAAAATCCGCCCCGTTCCTTCGTTGCCTTTCACACCAGGGCCGAGCCTTTATTTCAGACACTGACCTTTGGCCCTAGTAGGCTTCGACCCCGATGGGCCTCTACGGTTTGCTGATATCTCCTTGAGGCACGCATGGAATAGTACGCGCCATCGATGACTTGGACTCGGTTCGAACGGTTACCGGACGGTCGGACAGCGAGCTACCCATTTTTCATCGTCCGCAAGCCCAGAAATCGGGATCGGAATCCCGACGGCGGCTGGGCCATGTAAATTACACCCAGACACAGAACAAATGATCGTGCTCATCATACAAACATTTGTCCTGGGAGGGAATCAAACCAACAACCTCCAGCATAGCAGTCAAAGGTATTTAGTAAGTAAAAGTCTGATATACCTATTTCGCTTTAGAGCAGGAGAAGTCATTAGATGAGTAACTGCACTTAGCGAGGGAAATTTTAAAACTCAAATTAAACGTGTCTAAACCAAAAAAGCATTTATAAGGTTAAAGACTACGTCGAAGACACACTTGTTTGGCAATGACTGCTTCTGCACATGTGGCCCCCTGGTAACTTTTACTGATATTGTGTAGATGTGTCTATTAACTGCTCCGTCTTTGTTTTTAATATAAAACATGTATTTACTTTTTAATTTCGACACATTGCTTTTGAAATATTTTTTATATTATTTAAACCATCAGATAATGTAATTGTTGTAGTGATAATTGTAATTATTTATTTTTTCTTGCTTTTATATAGCCTCTTTCTAACGATAATATAAATGTGAGAACGATTACTTCCTATCATAACTCTCATTTTTACAAGCTTTCTATTAGCTTGCACTGTATGTAACTATGTATGTTCGGCTCAAATCTTGCAACTCAATTTTGAAGCAGATATCTTAAACCGATTGAGATGAAATTTTACATGCTTGTGTAAATCGGGTGACAATGCAACATTATGATAACATGGAGCTGATCTGATGATGGAGCTGGAAGGTAGCCATAGGAACTTAGCAATAAAACAATACAACCCCATCGAGTTTGGGCTCGCTTGATTAGTATTGACGAGTACTTTGATTCTGTATGATAGCCAGGGTCTGATGATGGAGCCGGAAGGTGGTCAAAGGAACTCCGCAGTTAAACGATACAACCCCATCGAATTTGGGCTCGTTTGATTCGTATTGACGAGTACTTTCATCCTATATGGCAACCAAGGTCTGATGATGGAGGTGGAAGGTGGTCACAGGAACTCCGCACTTAAACGACAAAACTCATCGAATTTGGGCTAGTTTAGTTTGTATTGACGAGTACTTTCATCCTATATGGTAGCCAGGGTCTGATGATGGAGCCGGAAGGTGTTCATAGGAACTCCGCAGTTAAACGATACGACCCCATCGAGTTTGAGCTCGTTTGATTAGTATTGACGAGTAGTTTGATCATGTATGGTAGCCAGGGTCTGATGATGGAGCCGGAAGGTGGTCATAGGAACTCTGCAGTTAAACGATACAACCCCATCGAATTTGGGCTCGTTTGATTCGTATTGACGAGTACTTGGATCCTATATGGTAACCAGGGTCTGATGATGGAGCTGGAAGGTTGCCATAGGAACTACGCAATTAAAAGATATAAACCCATCGACTTTAGGCTCATTTGATTTGTAATGACGAGGACTTTGATCATGAATGGTAGCCAGGGTCTGATGATGGAGTCGGAAGGTGGTCATAGGAACTCCACAGTTAAACGACACAACCCCATCGAATTTGGGCTCGCTTGATTAGTATTGACGAGTACTTTGATTCTGTATGATAGCCAGGGTCTGATGATGGAGCCGGAAGGTGGTCAAAGAAACTCCGCAGTTAAACGATACAACCCCATCGAATTTGGGCTCGTTTGATTCGTATTGACGAGTACTTTCATCCTATATGGCAACCAAGGTCTGATGATGGAGGTGGAAGGTGGTCACAGGAACTCCGCACTTAAACGACAAAACTCATCGAATTTGGGCTAGTTTAGTTTGTATTGACGAGTACTTTCATCCTATATGGTAGCCAGGGTCTGATGATGGAGCCGGAAGGTGTTCATAGGAACTCCGCAGTTAAACGATACGACCCCATCGAGTTTGAGCTCGTTTGATTAGTATTGACGAGTAGTTTGATCATGTATGGTAGCCAGGGTCTGATGATGGAGCCGGAAGGTGGTCATAGGAACTCTGCAGTTAAACGATACAACCCCATCGAATTTGGGCTCGTTTGATTCGTATTGACGAGTACTTGGATCCTATATGGTAACCAGGGTCTGATGATGGAGCTGGAAGGTTGCCATAGGAACTACGCAATTAAAAGATATAAACCCATCGACTTTAGGCTCATTTGATTTGTAATGACGAGGACTTTGATCATGAATGGTAGCCAGGGTCTGATGATGGAGTCGGAAGGTGGTCATAGGAACTCCACAGTTAAACGACACAACCCCATCGAATTTGGGCTCGTTTGATTTGTATTGACGAGTGCTTGGATCCTATATGGTAACCAGATTTTGATAATGGAGCTGGAAGGTTACCATAGGAACTTCGTAAGAAATCGACACAATTCCATCGAGTTTGGGCTCATTTGATTTTTATTGATGAGTACTTGGATCTTATATGGTAACCAGGGTCTGATGATGGAGCTGGAAGGTTGCCATAAGAACTCCCCAATTAAACGATATAACCCCATCGACTTTAGGCTCATTTGATTTTTAATGATGAGTACTTGAATCTTATATTGTAACCAGGGTATGATGATGGAGTTGGATCGTGGTCATTGAAACTCCGCAGTTAAACGACACAACCCCATCTAATTTGAGTTCGTTTGATTTGTATTGACGAGTGCTTGGATCCTATATGATAACCAGGTTCTGATGATGGAGCTGAAAGGTTACCATAGGAACTTAAGTTACTAACCGAACACGGCAAGTTCGCGAAGTACCTGTACAAGATTCGTGCGGAGACGACGCCCGGGTGTCGCCACTGTGCGGAGCGCCCGGAAGACACGGTGGAGCACACAGTCGAGTTGTGCCCCGCTTGGGAAGAGCATCGCCGTGTACTTGTGGGGGCGATCGGCGACGGTGATCTCTCGCGCCGGGGCTTGGTTCAGGCCATGCTCCGGAGCGAGGAGCAGTGGCAGGTGGTCGCCTCCTTCTGCGAAGCAGTAATGCTAACAAACGAGGAGGCCGACCGCATTAGGCAACGGCGCACACGCCACCGCCTCCGCTTGGATCCCAATCCCAATTTCCGGCCACAGTAGGCGCGGGCTCGCGGACGGCGGGCAATGGGTAGCTCGCTGTCCGTCCGTCCGGTAACGGTGCAAGTTGTTTACGGCGTGCACTGTTCCCACGCGCCTCAAGGAGTTGTCAGCAAACTGTAGGGGCCCAGCAGGGCCGAAGCCTACTGTGGCCAAAAGTTATGTGAAAATGTCACCCGGGGCCCTGGGACAAAGGCAATGAATGGAACAGGGTAGATTTTTAGTCAGTAAGAGTCTGACACTATTTCCCGCCCTACCCAAGGGCGGGATTTGTCATTGGATGATTTTACATACTATAAAAAAACTATAGGAACTTCGTAAGAAATCGACACAATCCCATCGAGTTCGGGCTCTTTTGATTTGTATTGATGAGTACTTGGATCCTATATGGTAACCAGGGTCTGATGATGGAGCTGGAAGGTGGCTACAAGAACTCCGCAATTAAACGACACAGCCCTCTCGTCTTTGGTCTCGTTAGATTTGTAATGACGAGTACTTTGATCAATATGGCAGTCGGGATCTGATTATGGAGCTGGAAGGTGGCCATAGGAGTTCCGCAATAAAACGACACAATCTCATCGAGTTTCGGATCGAATAAAATAAGTTCTAACCGGTCATAAGCGACTTGGACTCACGCACGGAAGGTTCCGTACAAATTTACATAAGTAAATACCTAGTTAGTTTTAATACACTCCTACAAAATAACAATTGAAAGGGCTTGCAGAGAGTAACTTAAAAAATAAAGTGACATAACTCTAAATCCAATATTCTCCTTTTAATTGGTTGCGGCTTTTGCGAGACTTCTCTATCTCTCTCTATTCATGGCACTTCGTGTACATTCAAAGAGGGAACACTCTGAGGATGATTTAGTGAGGTCCGTCCATCTGGTAGGCGATTGGCCGCGAGAACGTAGGCCATCTAGTCTTTCCTGTACCACTAAACGTTCCAAAGAGCTTTCATTGCGTATGATATATCCAAACAGCTTAAAAATTCGCTGTTGCACAATCGAAGAAAGTTTTTGTTTTGATGCAAAGCTCTTTAGGAATGGAACCGTTAGTGCGTTGAGCAGTCTGTTTTATCCTCAGTAAACGCCTCCAGCGTCACATTTCAAGAGCGTCAATCGTTTTACGGTGCTTGAATCTTCTCCGCATTTCCTAGGATTTGTGATTGTGGATCCCAGGTAGATAAACTCTGGACAACTTCGCAATTGGCTATTTCATGTAAGTTAGGTTGATTGGTTGTTAGTCTTACGATCCACCACCATCATTTTGGTTTCATAAATCCAACCTGGTAGACTTCTCACGTGGTCGCCTCCTTTTGCGAAGCAGTAATGCTAGCCAAGGAGGAGGCCGACCCCATCAGGCAACAGCGCTTACGCCGCAGCCGCCGCCGTAATTCCGATCCCGATTTCCTGCCACCGTAGGCGCGGGCTTACGGACGGCGGGCAATGGGTAGCTCGCTGTCCGTCCGGTAACAGACCGAATCAAGCCGAAGGGCGGGGGATGTCATTGGATGATTTTACCCAACATAAAAAAACCTGGCAGACTTCTAAAGATAGCAGACTAAGTTTCTTATGCTTTTCTATGATATGGGTAGCAAATGTGAGGATTTGCTGAGAATACAAATGTGATTTAAATAAGGTATAACTAAAAAGTCACAAATAAATTACAAATAAAAAAACTTTTTAAAAACGAGCTTTCAATTAAATGGGCTAAAAAGAAGAAAATAAACTTTTCCTTTATAACTTTTACTATCAATTTATAACGACATTACACAATTTATATGATATAAAAGCTTGTCGCGAGATTTAACTGTGTAAATACCTACACACTACAGAGCTAAATAACTTCATTAATTAAATAAGTTAAATAACTTTATCTATTGATTTTAATATTTTCAAAATCTCGCGACAAGCTTTTGTATCATATAAATTGTGTAATGTCGTTATAAATTGATAGTAAAAGTTATAAAGGAAAAGTTTATTTTCTTCTTTTTAGCCCATTTAATTGAAAGCTTGTTTTTAAAAAGTTTTTTTATTTGTAATTTATTATGATTATTTTTGTTGTGCTGTCTGGTACAATATTCACTGGTCTGCATTGTCCTTACAAAATTTATTTATGAATACTGTAATATGGAAATATTGCAATATAAACCATTTTTTTTTTAAAGAGTAACCGCAGAGGTTCTTGCCCGTTCTTCTCCATAGGAGATGACCAATTTGGAGCCGTGCACTAGCTTCTGACGTTTTATAAGTGCCCATGTGAGCCTATGTAAAATATAAAATATTTTTGATTTTTGTGATTTTACACCTTTAAAAAAAAGACAATACTCTGTTCTTTCCAGACGGGAAGTATCCATAAAAAACTTCACAGGAGGTGTAGGCGTCTATATATTTTTAACTCGGGTCTTATTTATACATACTGTCTGTAAATTTCAACTATTGACTCGATTTTATTTCCGTTATTTTGGGGACTGAATCGAGTGGCAGAAGTTTCGTTCAAAAGGACTAACATATTTTTAGTCTGAAATATTTCTTCATATTTTTAAAAGGCTATAATAAAGTTTTATCGAAATTGTATTATGCTCTGCATTATAAATTAATTTGAAATCACATCAGAATCAAATCAAAAACAGATAAATATGTATGTGATTAGTTAGAATTAGATACAATTTGTCCTTCACTCTTGATCGGCTGAATGAATTTAATTTAAAGCTAGCGCATTGGTAGATTTTATCCTGAGATACCGCGTAGGATACTTTTTATCTTAAGAGTATGTTCCATTGGTACAATTTTCTTCTTTTACACGGGTGAAAGCAGAAGCTAGAATTTAATAAACTAAAAATACGTTTGCGGTTTTGGTTTTATTTGATCTGAGAATCGAATTTTATTTATTTATTAAAGTAAGGGCACCAATTTCAGCTAAACCAGTATTCATAAAATAAAGAGTGATATATGTATAATACAAAAGTAGTAATTATACAAAATAAAATTGCAATGGAATGACAAATTAGATATTCAATACTTATCTATAAATATATCCATACATTGCAATTCAAATAAGAACAAAACAATTAGCTTAAACAAAATATCAAATAGTTTAAATAATAAATATAATGAAAGCAAACAAAATCGAAGAAACAATCATGTACCCTAAATTATAAAATAATCTTATTAATAAAATATAGAAAAATAATCACAGTAATAAAACAAAATAATCAATATAATTCACAAAATCAAAATAATATCAAATTAAGCAAAATATCTATCAAAATTAATAAAATACAATGTGGTATACCTATAAAAAATATTTATTGCAAGCAACGTGTCTAGCTAGCCGCAGACATTTAGAACAACCCCGAAATTTACTTCAGTTCACAATAATTTTACGTACTTATATACATTTTAGCTACCTTTCACTTAATTGATTTATAATGACAGTTCTTCAACTTAAAAGGATTACGAGTGAACTATGTAATATTAATTTGTATTTATATGTGAAATGTTTTAATAAATAACTTGAGTTTGTGGTGTCAGTGGTAGTCAATAGACATGCAAAACTGAAATTTAAATTTAATTTAATATAAAAATCTTTTATTCAACTGTGTGATAGGAATGACTACGGGATGAATTTTATTTCATAAGCAATTTTTCAGGGGTAAAACTTATGAATAAAATCTACTTATTATTTACTGACAGCCAACACTGTTTTCGTAATAGCATCAGCTTTATAATGTTCCCACTGCTGGGACTCAGGCCTCCTCTCTAAGAGAGGGAATGGACCGTAATACACCACGCAGGCTCAGTGCGGATGTCACATGGCTTCGAATTTTTGGTTCTAGGACACGCCGGTTTCCTCACGATGTTTTCTTTCACCTTTATGAGAGCAGTGGTGATGAAATAAATTTCCACTCCTTGAGGCTTTCCACTCGGCTACCACTACTCTCTTGCGTTTTCGTAATAACATAAAGTTTTATAATAAAAATGTTTTTTTGGGATAATTTTCCACTATCTCACAGGTGAAACCACTGGTATCAGCTAGTTTACAATAAACATTAATAACAATTTATAGATATTAGTCATATTGTAATTTTAATGACGTATTATGGACACACTAATTCTAACTAATCGCGTACTGTCATAATTTATTATTGTTGCTTGAATTATTCCAATTAATTACATCGACAGTATTAATTTAGAGGGACTATGTGAATACTATTAATTTTAAATGATTATGCCAATATGATTATTATGTCATTAGTTTAACCTTTAAATAACACATAATTAGTTTCATATCTAAATAGCACATAATTACATGACTTTATTCCGCTATTACCTTTCTGCTATCACCTTTACGATCCGAACTAAGCGTTTCGTTTCGTCGTTTATGCCGCATACATGGAAGGAGTGGTACAATTTGCCTTCAACTGTCGTCCCGTCCGATATTATATATTATATAATTTAGATATCTTCAAGGCTAGAGTGATTAGGCTCTTAAAAAACTAGTGCGTTTGACCATCAATGATAACACCACTGCTTACCATCAGGTGGGATGGCAGTCAAGCACTAGTTTATACCATGTAAAAAAAAATAGCACTTCCCAGTCAAAGTCTAAAATTCTGGCGTTCAAGATTGTTGAGAAAAGTTATCGGAACGCAAAGGGCAGCTGAAAGAACACAGGTAGGTTTTATTTAATACAAGTCTGACACGCCCTCTCGCTCCATTGGTTATGTAGACCTGGAAAAGTCGTTCGATGATTTGTCACTTGAAAAAAAAAGTTCAACTGGTAAACTGCACTAGTAGCTCGCTGTCCAATCGTCTGGTAACCATGCGGACCAAGCCCGAATCGTTGACGGCGCGTACTGTTACCACGCGCGCCTCAAGGAGTTTTCAGCAAACCATAGGGACCCAGTAGGGTCGAAGCCTGCTGGGGCCAAGTGTCTGTTTTTGAAAGGAAGGCTCGGCCCAGGTATAAAAGGCAACGAAGGAACCGGGTAAGTTTTTTAGTCAGTAAATGTCTGACACTATCTCCCGCTCCGCCCAAGGGCGGGAGATGTAATTGGATGATTTTCCCCACCAAAAAAACTACAATCTGTGGATGTTCTAAACAGAAATTATTTCCAACTTGGACTACCACGGCATAAGTTGGAAATTTCCGATTAACCGTACCTAAAATTATTATGATTTATTTATTTAAACTTAATGTACAATAGTGGTTCGTATGCGGGTTTAATGCAACAAAGCATTCTCTACCACTCAACCTTCGGGTTAATAAATTATAAATAAAAAAACTTTTTAAAAACAAGCTTTCAATTAAATGGGCTAAAAAGAAGGAAATAAACTTTTCCTTTATAACTTTTACTATCAATTTATAACGGCACTACACAATTTATATGACATAAAAGCTTGTCGCGAGATTTTGAAAATATTAAAATCAATAGATGAAGTTATTTAACTTATTTTAATGAAGTTATTTAGCTCTGTATTTACCCAGTTAAATCTCGCGACAAGCTTTAATGTCATATAAATTGTGTAATGCCGTTATAAATTGATAGTAAAAGTTATAAAGGAAAAGTTTATTTCCTTCTTTTTAGCCCATTTAATTGAAAGCTTGTTTTTAAAAAGTTTTTTTATTTATAATTTATTTTTTACTTTTTAGTTATACCTTATTTAAATCACATTTGTATTCTCAGCAAATCCTTTCATTTGTTACCCATATTATAGGAAAGCATAAGAAACTTAGTCTGCTATCTTTAGGTTTCTTTTTATTTTATTTTTTTATGGTAGGTAAAATCATCTAATGACATCCCCTGCCCTTGGGCTTGGTTTGGTCTGTTACCGGACGGACGGACAGTGAGCTACCCATTGCCCACAGTCCGCAAGCCCGCGCCTACGGTGGCAGGAAATCGGGATCGGAATTACGGCGGCGGCTGCGGCATGAGCGCCGTTGTCTGATGCGGTCGGCCTCCTCCTTTGCTAGCATTACTGCTTCGCAGAAGGAGGCGACCACCTGAGAAGCCTACCAGGTTGGATTTATGAAACAAAAATGATAATGGTGGATCGTAAGACTAACAATCAACCTAACTCACATGAAATAGCCAATTGCGAAGTTGTCCAATATTTTTCTACCTGGCATCTACAATCAAAAATACTGGGAAATGCGGAGAAGATTCAAGCAACGTAAAAAGATTGACGCTCTTGAAATGTGTCTACTGAGGATAAAACAGACTGCTCAACGCACTATCGTTTCCATTCTTAAAGAGCATCAAAACAAAAACTTTCGTCGATTGTGCAACAGCGAATTTTTAAGATGTTTGGATATATCATACGCAATGAAAGCTCTATGGAACGTTTAGTGGTACAGGGAAGAGTAGAGGGCCTACGTCTCGCGGCCAATCGCCTACCAGATGTACAGAACTCACTAAATCATCTTCGAAGTGTTCCCTCACCGAATGTACACGAACTGCCATGAATAGAGAGAGATGGAGAAATGTCGCAAAAGCCGCAACCAACCTGCCAGACGATCCATGACCACTACCACTCCACCAAGAGTATGACTGAGAAAAAGGAGGATATTGCATTTAGAGTAATGTCACTTTATTTTTCAAGTTACTCTCTGCAAGCCCTTTGAATTGGTACCTATTTTGAAGGAGTGTATTAAAACTAACCAGCTATTTACTTATGTAAATTTGCGCGAGTCCAAGTGGCTTATGACCGGTTAGAACTTATTTTATTCGATCCGAAACTTGATGGAATTGTGTCGTTTTATTGCGGAACTCCTATGGCCACCTTCCAGCTCCATCATCAGAACCCGACTGCCATATTGATCAAAGTACAAATCAAAGTACTCGTCATTACAAATCTAACGAGACCAAAGACGAGAGGGTTGTGTCGTTTTATTGCGGAGTTCTTGTAGCCACCTTCCAGCTCCATCACCAGACCCTGCTTACCATATAGGATCCAAGTACTCATCAATACAAATCAAATGAGCCCGAACTCGATGGGATTGTGTCGATTTCTTAGGAAGTTCCTATGGTAAACTTCCAGCTCTATTATCAGAACCTGGTTACTATATAGGATCCAAGCACTCGTCAATACAAATCAAACGAGCCCAAATTCGATAGGGGTTGTGTGGTTTAACTGCGGAGTTCCTATGACCACGTTCCAGCTCCATCGTCAGACCCTGGTTACCATATAGGATCCAAGTACTCGTCATTACAAATCAAATGAGCCTAAAGTCGATGGGGTTATATCGTTTAATTGCGGAGTTCCTATGGCAACCTTCCAGTTCCATCATCAGACCCTGTTTACCATATAAGATCCAAGTACTCGTCAATACAAATCAAACGAGCCCAAATTCGATGGGGTTGTATCGTTTAACTGCGGAGTTCCTATGACCACCTTCCGGCTCCATCATCAGACCCTGGCTGCCATATAGCATGAAAGTACTCGTCAATACTAATCAAACGAGCTCAAACTCGGTAGGGTCGTATAGTTTAACTGCGGAGTTCCTATGACCACCTTCCGGCTCCATCATCAGACCATGGCTACTATATAGGATGAAAGTACTCGTCAATACAAACTAAACGAGCCCAAATTCGATGGGGTTTTGTCGTTTAAGTGCGGAGTTCCTGTGACCACCTTCCAGCTCCATCATCAGACCTTGGTTACCATATAGGATGTAAGTAGTCGTCAATACGAATCAAACAAGCCCAAATTCGATGGGGTTGTATCGTTTAACTGCGGAGTTCCTATGATCACCTTCCGGCTCCATCATCAGACCCTGGCTATCATACAGTATCAAAGTACTCGTCAATACTAATCAAGCGAGCCTAAACTCGATGGGGTTGTATTGTTTTATTGCTGAGTTCCTATGGCTGCCTTCCAGCTCCATCATCAGATCAGCTCCATGTCATCATAATGTTGCATTGTCACCCGATTTACACATATATGTAAAATTTCAGCTCAATCGGTTGAAGATATCTGCTTCAATATTGAGTTGCAAGATTTGAGCCGAACATACATAGTTACATACAGTGCAAGCTAATAGAAAGCTTGTAAAAAAGAAAAAACTTTGATAGATGCAGACAATAAATAAATAATAAATATAACAAATAGATTCAATTATCATTAAGTTAAGTGGCTTTCAGTGGCTTATAGTTATTTTGATAGAGAACAATGGTCTACTTAACTATCTTAAAATGTATTTCCGTCAAACTATTCAGCATATAATAAATTACTGTAAAGGCATTTAGTTGTAAATGGGAGGTAAAGATAGGGCCTTTGTGTATAGAGCCGTCAGTTACCTACTTTCCCTCCCTTTGTATATTATACATTGTAACTTAGTACATCTTAATGTGATCTGTTTCGTGTTCTATAAACCTTGTAAGATTACCGAGATACTTAAGTTACATACTAAGTATTACAAAGTAAAGTAACACCTGTAATAAGTTTGGTCTCGTCCTAGCTTCGTATCTTTATCAAAGAGTAAGTAGTATACAGAAGGTTAGCTCTATATAATGTGCAAAAACCGGTTCATGCACACATGGACACTTAAGGCCCGGTTCTACTCATTTTGACCTTTGTAAACCTATGAAAATCCACAACTATAAAAAAGAACACGATGAAAATTTATTTTATTAAAATTGACTATTTATGGCCAAGGGCTTGGCAAAAATGAAAACACGATATAAATTAGTTGGCTCGATAAATCGCGAATCTGACCCTAATTTACGATTTCAAACGTATTTATCTAGAGAGATTAAGTTACGGAACTATTTGAAAGTTACAAAAAAAAAATAAAATAAAGAAGCGCTTCGCAAGAACAAAAATCTTGAGTAGTTGTTTTTTTTTATATAAAAATAAAACCGCTGTTTTGGGGCCGCGAAGACGACATAATCCCGAGCGAAGTCCATACAAAAAAAAAACAGTGACTAGAACCAGCCCTTAAGGCCGAAACACAAAACCGCGTTGCGGCGCCGCGCGCCGCTAAAATCGGCAGTGACGCCCGCCGCTACGTAGAATTCTGCGGTGTGCACCGCGGCGCGAATTCCATAGCCTTGTTTAATAGATTTATCTAGTTTCTTATTTGTCGATTATTTAAAATACGCTGTTAAATTTTGATCGCTTTAATTCCGTGGAGGGTCGATCTAGTATTTTTTTCTAAAACTCGAATTAATATACGCATGTACGAAATTAATTGCTTTAAGCAAACGAGTCTATGACCTTGTGAGTAGTTGTCGGTCGGGACTTAAAGAAATTAATTTTGTAATGCATAAATTAATTCGAATTTAAAAAATGTACTTTAATTTTTAATTTTATCTTTACAAATCGATAGTGTTTCATGTACCGAATCTTCCCTCCATGGGATTAAAACAATCAAAATTTAAGGGTGTAAAGTAATCTCTTCTTGACAAATAAGCAATAAGTTTATTACGATTTATATAGACAGACGTCTAACCACACTCAAAAATCATGAGGT
Organism: Leucania comma; assembly: GCA_958295575.1. Lineage (NCBI taxonomy): Eukaryota > Metazoa > Arthropoda > Insecta > Lepidoptera > Noctuidae > Leucania > Leucania comma. The sequence continues at coordinate 6,613,668 of OY282475.1, forward strand.
TATCCTAAATTACGACAGTAAAACGCTCTTATTTGCGACGCCACAACGCAACATTCAGTAACGCGTTGCGGCGCGTTTCGGCTCTAATGTTTAGCAATTTCAATTAAATGACATTCGCGAGTGTGATTACACTCACTGTGCGTGAAACCGATTAATGTGTGAGTGCGTTTTTTGCTCGTTGTATAGAGCCAATCTTCTGAGCTTGCCTATCTATGCAGTACCGTAGCTTCGTTCTTCACCACTCACTTAAAACTCCTAAGGATCGCGCCAACGCGTTGAAGTGACAATGCTACTGAATTATTGGAAAAATTTTAAAGTAGGTTTTTCAAGGTAAGTGGTTGTCAGTTAAAGAATAGTTTGAAAGAAACGAAGATTTGTTTGGTATTACAGGTAATATATATATTTTTTATTTAAGGGAAAAGTTATGGAACACTTAATGCATTAACTTATTGCCACTTAAGTTTGGCGATTTTTCGTGCTATGTCGGTAACTTTGGTTCTCCTGTGGATATCTTCATTTCTGATTCGATAACGCAAGGAAACTCCGAGCATAACCCTTTTCATTGCCCTTTGGGTGAATTTAAGGCTTCTGTAGAGGCCCATTGTGAGCGACCATGTTTCGGATCTATATGTCATCATTTAATGTCAGATGGCCGGGCCGAAATGTTTTGGAGTGGCGAACGCGTACCGAAAGATGCAGTGTTGTAGTGATCGTTCATTGTGGCGACACTTGGGGTAGGCCTATGACCAACAGTGGACGTTTTTGGGCTGAAATAATGATGATGAAAGTTATGGATGCCGATGTGGTCATGTTTTCGCCAGTTTGGGTTGAACTAAACTTTTTTATTTATTTTAAGTGTATGAGCGCATTTCTTAGTCAAGTAAATACAATATCTGTGGAAATTAGATCGTTCACTTCTTTGAACATAGTGAAATTATTGCTTCAAAATTGATCCAAACTGTGCTTAGGTATAATAAATTACATATAAAAAACCTTTTTTAAAACCAAGCTTTCAATTAAATGGGCTAAAAAGAAGAAAATAAACTTTTGCTTTATAACTTTTACTATCAATATATAACGGCATTACACAATTTATATGATACAAAAGCTTGTCGCGAGATTTTGAAAATATTAAAGTCAATAGATGAAGTTATTTAACTTATTTAATTAATGAAGTTATTTAGCTGTGTATTTACACAGTTAAATCTCGCGACAAGCTTTTATATCATATAAATTGTGTAATGGCGTTATAAATTGATAGTAAAAGTTATAAAGCAAAAGTTTATTTTCTTCTTTTTAGCCCATTTAATTGAAAGCTTGGTTTTAAAAAAGGTTTTTTATATGTAATTTATTTTTTACTTTTTAGTTATACCTTATTTAAATCACATTTGTATTCTCAGCAAATCCTTTCATTTCTTACCCATATTATAGGAAAGCATAAGAAACTTAGTCTGCTATCTTGAGAAGTCTGCCAGGTTTTTTTTTATTTAATTTTTTTACGGTAGGTAAAATCATCTAATGACATCCCCCGCCCTTGGGCTTGGTTCGGTCTGTTACCGGACGGACAGCGAGCTACCCATTGCCCGCCGTCCGCAAGCCCACGCCTACGTTGGCAGGAAATCGGGATCGGAATTACGGCGGTAGCTGCGGCGTGAGCGCCGTTGCCTGATGCGGTTGGCCTCCTCCTTTACTAGCATTACTGCTTCGCAGAAGAAGGCGACCACCTGAGAAGTCTACCAGGTTGAATTTATGAAACCAAAATGATGGTGGTGGATCGTAAGACTAACAATCAACCTAACTTACATGAAATAGCCAATTGCGAAGTTGTCCATACCTGGGATCCACAATCACAAATACTGGGAAATGCGGAGAAGACTCAAGCACCGTAAAAAGATTGACGCTCTTGAAATGTGACGCTGGAGGCGTCTACTGAGGATAAAACAGACTGCTCAACGCACTAATGTTTCCATTCTTAAAGAGCTTTGCATCAAAACAAAAACTTACGTCGATTGTGCAACAGCGAATTTTTAAGATGTTTTGATATATCATACGCAATGAAAGCTCTTTGGAACGTTTAGTGGTATAGGGAAGAGTAGAGGGCCAACGTTCTTGCGGCCAATCACCTACCAGATGGACAGACCTCACTAAATCATCGTCATCATCTCATCTTCGAAGTGTTTCCTCATTGAATGTACACGAAGTGCCATTAATAGAGAGAGATGGAGAAGTCTCGCAAAAGCCGCAACCAATCTACCAGACGATCCAAGACCACTACCTCTCCACCAAGAGTATAACTGAGAAAAAAGAGAATATTGGATTTAGAGTAATGTCACTTTATTTTTCAAGGTACTCTCTGCAAGCCCTTTCAATTGGTACCTATTTTATAGGAGTGTTTTAAAACTACTTATGTAAATTTGTACGAAACCCTCCGTGCGCGAGTCCAAGTCGCTTATGACCGGTTAGAACATATTTTATTCGATCCAAAACGCAATGGGATTGTGTCGTTTTATTGCAGAACTCCTATGGCCACCTTCCAGCTCCATCATCAGATCCCGACTGCCATATTGATCAAAGTACAAATCAAAGTACTCGCCATTACAAATCTAACGAGACCAAAGACGAGAGGGTTGTGTCGTTTCATTGCGCAGTTCTTGTAGCCACCTTCCAGCTCCATCATCAAACCCTGGTTACCATATAGGATCCAAGTACTCATCAATATAAATCAAATGAGCCCGAACTCGATGGGATTGTGTCGACTTCTTACGAAGTTCCTACCTTCCAGCTCCATCATCAGAGCCTGGTTACCATATAGGATCTCAGCACTCGTCAATACAAATCAAATGAGCCCGAACTCGATGGGATTGTATCGATTTCTTACGAAGTTCCTATGGTAACCTTCCAGCTCCATCATCAGAACCTGGTCACCATATGGCGATCCAAGCACTCGTCAATACAAATCAAACGAGCCCAAATTCGATGGAGTTGTGTCGTTTAACTGCGGAGTTCCTATGATCACGTTCCAGCTCCATCATCAGACCTTGGTTACCATATAGGATCCAAGTACTCGTCATTACAAATCAAATGAGCCTAAAGTCGATGGGGTTATATCGTTTAATTGCGGAGTTCCTATGGCAACCTTCCAGCTCCATCATCAGACCCTGGCTACTATAATATAGAATGAAAGTACTCGTCAAAACAAACTAAACGAGCCCAAATACGATGGTCTTGTGTCGTTTAACTGCGGAGTTCCAATGACCACGATCCAGCTACATCATCATACCCTGCTTACCATATAAGATCCAAGTACTCGTCATTAAAAATCAAATGAGCCTAAAGTCGATGGGGTTATATCGTTTAATTGCGGAGTTCCTATGGTAACCTTCCAGCTCCATCATCAGAACCTGGTTACCATATAGGATCCAAGCAGTCGTCAATACAAATCAAACGAGCCCAAATTCAATGGGGTTGTGTCGTTTAACTGCGGAGTTCCTATAAACACGTTCCAGCTCCATCATCAGACCTTGGCTACCTTAAATGATCAAAGTACTCGTCAATACTAATCAAACGAGCTCAAACTCGATAGGGTCCTGTCGTTTAACTTCGGAGTTCCTATGACCACCTTACGGCTCCATCATCAGACTTTAGCTACTATATGGAATGAAAGTACTCGTCAATACAAAGTAAACGAGCCCAAATTCGATGGGGTTGTGTCGTTTAAGTGCGGAGTTCCTGTGACCACCTTCCAGCTCCATCATCAGACCTTGGTTACCATATAGGATGAAAGTACTCGTCAATATGAATCAAATGAGCCCAAATTTAATGGGGTTGTGTCGTTTAACTACGGAGTTCCTATGACCACCGTCCGATTCCATCATCAGACCCTGGCTACCATACATGATCAAAGTACTCGTCAATACTAATCAAACGAGCTCAAACTCGATAGGGTCCTGTCGTTTAACTTCGGAGTTCTTATGACCACCTTTCGGCTCCATCATCAGACCCTGGCTACTATATAGAATGAAAGTACTCGTCAATACAAACTATACGAGCCCAAATTCGATGGGGTTGTGTCGTTTAAGTGCGGAGTTCCTGTGACCACCTTCCAGCTCTATCATCAGACCTTGGTTACCATATAGGATGAAAGTACTCGTCAATATGAATAAAACGAGCCCAAATTCGATGGGGTTGTATCGTTTAACTGCGGAGTTCCTATGATCACCTTCCGGCTCAATCATCAGACCCTGGCTATCATACAGGATCAAAGTACTCGTCAATACTAATCAAGCGAGCCTAAACTCGATGGGGTTGTATAGTTTTATTGCTAAGTTCCTATGGCTACCTTCCAGCTCCATCATCAGATCAGCTCCATGTTATCATAATGTTGCATTGTCACCCGATTTACACATGTATGTAAAATTTCAGCTCAATCGGTTGAAGATTTCTGCTTCAAAATTGAGTTGCAAGATTTGAGCCGAACATACATAGTTACATACAGTGCAAGCTAATAGAAAGCTTGTAAAAACATGATGAAAAAAAATCTTAAAATATTAGTGTGATAGTAAATTGTTTCTATAGAGAGACTGGTTTTGTATACACAGAAAGTACAAAGTCGAAACAGTTCATCAGTTTCACATTACCTATCAAAAATTTTAGTAGGTTTCGTGAAAGTAAGCAACCACATCCTACTTATTAGAAATATGTCTAGACAGCACCATTAGCCATTCTTTAATATAAATATTATATTCTCTAATAGAAAATTTAATGGCAATACTGCCAGTCTTCTGGGCATGTTTCAGGATGACAGCGATGTGGAGGAGTAGGTACTTCGACGCCCGAATGTATTTTGTGTTTTTTTATTATATTATGTACATAAGTTTAGTATAAATACTTAGTTTTTTTTTTTATTTTTACGTTTTCAAAATATCTCTGTGAATATAATAATAAACAATAGCAAATTTGGATTCGATTCCCACCCAGGACAAATGTTTGTGTGATGAGCACGATCATTTGTCCTGTGTGTGGGTTTAATTTATCTATAATATGTATGTATTTAGAAATATATAAGTATGTTTATCAGTTGTCTAGTGCTCATAACACAAGCTCTGCTTAGCTTGGGACTAGACGGCGTTGTCTGATAGTTGTGGAATATTATTATATTATAATTAACACGTGAAAAGAGCCGTTCTGATTTTTAATTGAAAATTTTGTTAACATTGTTAAAATCAGTATTCCAAAAAGTCCTTCTCACATATACACCCTACATGATGCTCTAATCTTTTCTTAGGAGTGTCGAATGAAAACTTTTCAATCGGATTTTACTCCATTTCTTATCTAATCGCAAAGTTTTGTCAAAATTTCAAGCGGCTCGAAGTTCATCGAGCTCGGAGATGCTTTGCCAACCGACAAGATATTGTTTTTTGTTATTTTTAACTTCTATTTGTGTTGCGAAGACTTTTGTGTACTTATTTTTGGATTATTTTGATTATTTCCGGGTTTCCTTGTAAGACTGGAAGGCGTTTATAAAATATTGATTCTTAACTGGAAGTTAAGCCTCACAAATAGAAGTTGCTACAACTTTTACCAACAAAGTTCTGTCAGTCATTGCTCCTAGCACGATACTTCTTATCCTTCAAGATTCTCGAACGTTGTACGATTTGCGGAATATAAGTTGAACCAAAATAGAAACATTGGGGTGCTGCGCGTAACCGTAGCATTGACGGCCATTTTAGTACGACGGCAACTTACCTATTTGCCACGTACTATAACAGGTTTTCGGGTCTCAATTAGGCAAAGCGGGAGGCTGCACATAATCATAGCAATAGGTTCAACTTATTTGCCACGTACTATAACAGACTTTCAGGCTTCTGATTACGCTTACCAATCAAACTAGGAACGTAGCTACAAGTAAGTAGGTGAGCGCGTTTCAATCGTTCTCCGTGTACCGTGCTTGACCATATTCCGTTTGTGTGCAAAGCGGCTTGGCAATTTCCGCTTAGTAGAACTGTCAAAGGCCAAATGTCAGATACAGCACAAGAATGTGGTTGATAGAATAATCTGAATGTATGCTTTTATTGCTGTTTCAGCATATTTATAATACAATACGTCATGATATGTAATTTAAATAAAAAAAGAATAGATCTTTTTCAAATGTCTTGTTGACACTTCACGTGACCCAAGGTTTGAATTTTTACCTCGGACAGAAAATAAGCATTTTGATACTTTACCAGTCGACAGCGATGTGGCAAAGTTATTTGACGTCATATTTTAGTTAGTTTAGAGTTTTTATTTTTTTATTCTACTGTGATTATAGTTATTTAAGTTTTTTTTTTTTTTATTTGTGCTTAGTTTAATAGACTTTTTTGAGGTGGAAAAGCATATAATGACTTCACCCGCTCTAGAGTGGAGCGCGAAGGCATGACAGACTTTAACTGACTTTATAGTCAGCAAAACACCAACACTCATATTCCATTAGTTACCTTTTGCATTTTAGAACCAGAAGTATTTTTTTCAGAAGTTTTCCTAAGGCTGGCGAATTTTGAGACGCGCATGGAGCATTACGCGCCGTCGAAGACTTAAAATCGGTTTTCAGTCGATAGGGACTTGGGTAAAGAACCCTAAAAAAATTAATAAAAAGTAAAACAAGCTTACTATTTGGTGATTTAGTAGACAAGCGCGAGCCTATCAATAATAACAATTTATCTATCATTTTTTCTTGATTCATCCATTGTTAGTTGGCAAATAAAATTACAAAAAAAAAAACTGTTGAGTAGATGTTTGTTCAAAAGGCCTGTCTTAGTAATTCAAGTTTTATCAAGACACTTTTATTCTTTATAGAGAAACCTTGAGTTCTTTGTGCGCTTATAGATGAAAAACTAATCTGTCTTGACAACAATGAAATCTTATTAAATTCGGAAACTTTTCTAGTTACTTTGTCTAACCATTTATTTTCTAAATTTTTACGGAGTATTCTGTAGCATTGTGTTTTTTTTTGTTTTTCACAATATTTATTCGCCGTCGTCGACCTTTGATGTTTGAAAATGAAAGTTTTTTTTTTTTGTTTAGTTTCAAGTTCCTGTACCTCTATAATGAGTTTTAAGCAATAGTATTCGTCGCTACTCGATATCGACGCCGTAAATATTTTGTATGGCAAATTTTGGTTCTGCAAGTGACCGCTAGAGGCGCTGCAAAATTTGCCATACAAAATATTTACGGCGTCGGTATCGAGTAGCGACGAATACTATTGCTTAAAACTCATGGTAGAGGTACTGAACACCCCAATAAAAATCGGAGCCTCAATAGGATTATTCGTGCGTCGGTCTGTCAGTCTTTTACAAACAAGTTTTCTAATAATAATAAATATACCGATCGGCGTTCATTGTTCCGATAGTCGTGTCGGGTAATGGCTTAATAGAGAAGAGCCTCGACCAACACCTTAGGAGGCTCTCGTTAGGCGGCTGGATCAAGGGCTTGATTCAGAAAGCGGTACTCCTGGACACGGCTCGTATTGTTAGGAGGTTCCTTTCTCTGGAGCCCTGACCGCCGGTAGCTTGGACCCTGTTCCCGATACCGGTGGGACACTATTTTTTATATTTTTAAATGTTTTTTTTTGTGATTGTTTTAAAAATATATAAAAGTATAATTTATATTTATATTAAATGAATAAAGAAAATAAATATATATTTTTGAAACTACTGAGCAAATATCTGAAAAAAAAAAAACTAGCTATTTACCTATAATTTACATGTAGGAAAACCTATGAGGAGTGTATGCTTTTAAATTTATATATTACTATTGTAGCATATATTTTTATATATGCTAAGTTCCCTTTTGCACACAACTCGGGCTCGCACTTGGCCGGTTTTTCTTATACATTATAATATATTACATTTACCGATTGCCATTCCAATACTCATCCGATTGACAGGCCACAGTTTTGCATACGAACAGTTTGAAACACTAAATCGAGTAGAGGTCTCACATACCTAAATGAAATTCAATAATAAAATATGGAATCATAGATACTAAGTAATTAGTGTCCTATTCTATTTTTAAGTTAACAAAGATAATAAAATCAACGTTAGTATTATATAAAACGTTAATTTATTTAAATACAATGGAAGCATAAATTTTGGTTCTGCAAGTGACCGCTAGAGGCGCTGCAAAATTTGCCATACAAAACATTTACGGCGTCGGTATCGAGTAGCGACGAATACTATTGCTTAAAACTCATGGTAGAGGTACTGAACACCCCAATAAAAATCGGAGCCTCAATAGGATTATTCGTGCGTCGGTCTGTCAGTCTTTTACAAACAAGTTTTCTAGTAATAATAAATATACCGATCGGCGATCATTGTTCCGATAGTCGTGTCGGGTAATGGCCAAGAGCCTCGACCAACACCTTAGGAGGCTCTCGTTAGGCGGCTGGATCAAGGGCTTGATTCAGAAAGCGGTACTCCTGGACACGGCTCGTATTGTTAGGAGGTTCCTTTCTCTGGAGCCCTGACCGCCGGTAGCTTGGACCCTGTTCCCGATACCGGTGGGACACTATTTTTTATATTTTTAAATGATTTTTTTTGTGATTTTTTTTTAAATATTTAAAAATATAATTTATGTATATTTAATGAATAAAGAAAATAAACATGTATTTTTGAAACTACTGAGCAAATCCTTTTGAAAAAAAACTAGCTATTTACCTATAAGTTACATGTAGGAAAACCTATGAGGAGTGTATGGTTTTAAATTTATATATTACTATTGTAGCATATATTTTTATATATGCTTAGTTCCCTTTTGCACATAACTCAGGCTCGCACTTGGCCGGTTTTTCTTATACATTATAATATATTACATTTACCGAGTGCCATTCCATCCTCATCCGATTGATAGGCCACAGTTTTGCATACGAACAGTTTGAAAAACTAAATCGAGTAGAGGTCACACTTACCTAAATGAAATTCAATAATAAAATATGGAATCATAGATACTAAGTAATTAGTGTCCTATTCGATTTTTAAGTTAACAAAGATAATAAAATCAACGTTAATATTATATAAAACGTTAATTTATTTAAATACAATGGAAGCATAAATTTCAAATGTAGATCAAACCCTTCATAACAAAATCAGTTTCTGGTTAGATAAATAGTAGTAAATTACTATATACTGCTTAATATATATTGATTTGATTATTTTAATTTAAAATTCATTTCTTTTTTGTATTTTTTTTTATTTCTTAATTTTAATAAAGATCTTAAAAAATCAAATCAATCGAATTCCCAGCCTGACTCCGTATTTCCTTACAGTTACAACCTGGGGGTCTTTTGGTCAATATTGAATTTGTTAATTCTAAGCAAATTTGCTGTATTAGCGACCACTTCATCACTTACTGCTACGTGAACATGGTCAGGTGCGAGCCTATAAATGACAATGAAAAAAAAAAAACGATTATAAAACCTAAAAACACAACAGCCTCTAACAACAATAACCCTTCACCGCTAACCAGGTCGGCGGTATAAAAATAATTCTATTAACCCTATAATAAAACAAACAAAAACGCAGCGTGTTCATGGGGCACGTAACAAAAGGTAACATTAGCGTAGCTCGTGAAAAGACGCCTCCATGTGTAACGCCTGTCGATACACCCTGTATAGGAATATAGTAAAATTTACAACATAAATATTCGTCAATTCACTGACGTTGGCGTCTGCCTTTGTTAGAGGTTTACAGTAGGAACTTTGATTCCGTACAAGTTGTGAGCGAAAGAGTTTTTTGCAACCAAATGCAGCTTGTGTTTTACCAGACTACGGCAAAGCCAAAGGAGGGTTATGATTTGGATTGCCATCAGAAATCTATTTTTCTGAGATACTCTTTTTTGGTGGAAAAATCATCAAATAAATTCTCCGAGTCTGAGTGGACGGAAAGTGAGTTTGATTCATATTAGGCCTCAGAAAACTTTAGTTGAAAGTCGTTTCAGAAAGAAGAAACATTCGTAAACACATTTAGACCATCACGTTTTTAAACAACATTATACGAGTAATTGTAGATGTTTTGTGAAAAATAATTTTAAGTAAAATATAGTTTTCGTGTAAAAGGAAAGGAAAACTTGAATGTATTCGTACTAACACAGGGGATAAATACATTGGCTCGTTACGTCACCAGTAGCTAGGGTCAACACGTGCACGCTTCTGTCAAAGGACCGCATGCAATTGTCAACTGTCACTACTTGGGCACTCGAGATAAGTACACAATATTATACATGAACAAAAGCTTTGAAAACCAAATACTACCACTTAGTTGCAACATTGAGACCGTACATTGTTCGAATTCTGCAAACGCTATCGCTTATCGTTTGCCCCACTCAACATGCCAAACCTCCCGCCTCCCCCACCCCGCGACATTTCCCCAACAATGCCCTCCCTGCTTGAGGAAATATTTTATCTTTCTTCATAAAGGAAGCCAACAATGGTAGAGTGATGTATTTAGGAAATAAATGTCAAGCCATCACTCAGAGTTCGGTCTAAAGTACATTTTGGACTGTTCTTAGTGGCAATACGAAATATTAACATCGCCTTAAATCATAAATAAAGTACTGACTTCTAACCTGAACGTTGCGGGAGCGTTTGTTGTTTTGTTTTGTTCATTTTAAATGACGATAGAACGTTTTGGAGTTGATTTCAATCGGATGGGTATAACTTTCTTGACTTACAAGTGTTAAATTCCGGGTTTGAACTTAGCCAGTCACATTACTTTGTGTAATTGATTTCAGCACCACTGCTCTCAAAGTTGTAAAGGAACATCATGAGAAAACTGGTATTACCTAGAACCAAAAATTTGAAGACATGTGACATCCACCTACCCGCACTGGGTCCACGTTGTGGATTACGGTCCATTCTACCTCCTAGATAGAAGGCTTGAGTCCAAACAGTCGGAATATTATAAGGCTTATTATGCTATGCTATGGTGAAGTGGGTAAGAATATTTAGTCGTGTTTTTGGATAGGAAATGAGCTGTGTGCCCGATGGGGTGTATTATTCGGAACACGAACTTCCATTAAAACTTTCAAACTCTTTAGTCCCCGTTAGGAATAGGATTTTTAAAAGTCCGTCAATGTTTTACTAGTGGGCATAGATTTGTCTATCCGTATTTTTTTTTTTTTTATGAAATAGAGTTCTATCCTGTCCCCATAGCCACTCACAAGGTGGACCAATGATCTGGTGAAGCTATGGGAATCCGATGCATGTGAGACGCTCAGGCAGGACTGGTCGTTGTGGTGATGTTTGAGGGAGGCGAACAGTGGATGTCTTTCGGCTGAAATGACGATGATGGTGAATACCGGTAGCAATTGTTAAATTAATTGGATTTTTACCTTAAAGTTGTATATTTATAGACTTCTGAATAGCTCCCCTAGCCAAGTTACAATCGTTTCGTTTAGCGTGAACGCTTGGAGTTGGCCAGGCTCCCAATTCCTTTGACCACGTGACTGAGTGTTGAGATGATGATAGAACAAAGGAATTGCAAGCCCGGCTGACGTTTACTTAAAGAAATTCATTTATATGCGTAAATTAATTCGAGTTTTAAAAAAAGTACTTTATTTTTTAATTTTATCTTTACAAATCGATAGTGTTTCGTATACCGAATCGGCCCTCTACGGAATTAAAACGATCATAATTTAACGGTGTATCATATTTTATACAGTATCTTAAAGATAGCTTACTTACACTGATTACAGTTTTAAACATAAAGGTCACAGCTCATTAAAGCCAACCGGAACTCACTTCGCACCGCCTCGCCTCTTGCGGCTAGTACCCTTTATATGGACTAGTGAGATGCGATGCGATGAGTTTGCGCTCACTACATCAATTTATGATCGAGGAGATTCGGTGAAGCTACGGAGTGGACGCAGTGAGCGCATGCCCATACGAGTCCATATTAAGAATTATAGCCGCAAGGGGTGAGGCAATGCGAAGTGGGTTCCGGGTTGCTCTAATGACCTTTAAGCTGTAATCAGTGTAAGCAAGCAATCTTTAAAAGCCTGTGTAAAATATTAAAGTACTCCTTAATTATTACGAGCAGCTTTCAAAAAACTTGAAAATCATAAGCCAATTAAGTCTTATAAAAAACAGATAAAATGTTCAGAAAATTTTCAAGGTTGTGTTCCTATTTTAAAAGATTTAAATGTAATTTTAACTATAGTTCAACTTTTTTTTAAATACAAATAAAACTAAGGCTTGCCTTTGTGAACTTTTTGTTCAAGTCAAACAAGAATGGTGGGACGGAAACTCATCAAATAAGAACTTTTAACGTGAGTAATGAAAGAGTTTTTAAACAACAGAAGTTTTACGTAAAATTCTAAATTAAATATTTTGCTCTGACCACCCTCATTAAGCAATAACATAAAGCACAATTTAGAATTTTTGATGGGATTTTTCCGAACAAAATTAGTGGCTGAAATATATTTATTCTAGTAGCTATTAAATAGTCGCTATCGTTCTGTGACCTAATGTCAGTGTACTTTTCCAGTATATATAGTACGCGGCAAATAAGTTGAACCCGTTGCTATAGTTACGCGTAACCCCCAATTCGAATGAGCCCTGAAAATCGGTTCCTGCGCATGGCCGACCGCCATGATGGTTTAACTTGTGTTACGAGAATTATAGCATAGCAAACATAGCATCAGCCTTATATTGTTCCCACTGCTGGAACTCAGGCTTCCTCTCTAGGATAGGAAATGGGTCGTAATCCACCACGCGGGCCCAGTGCGGGTTGGTGGATGTCACATGTTTTCGAATTTTTGGTTCTAAGACATACCGGTTTCCTTACGATGTTTTCTTTTACTGTTTTGAGAGCAGCGGTTATGAAGTAAAAAACAAAAAGTAATGCGCCTGGCTGGGTTTAAACCCGCGACTTACAAGTCATAAAGTCAAAATAAAATAAAATAATAAGGGGCCGTTACCACTTGGCCGCCAGTGCTCACTTGCCGAGGATTATACGAAATAAAAACAAAAGAATACCATACGCTTTCAACCGAATGAAGTAACGTACAAACCTGTATAATCATGCAATCCCTGTCTTAGGCATGAATTGCGAAGGAACGATATATGAAGGGCACGTTATAGCGGGCCCAACGCTTCCCGTATTCATTCGACCTAGCGGAAAGGATTACGTATTCGCCTTAACCCTATTGAAATAAATGGATATTTGCGCCGTCATATGAAACCATAGACATGGAGAATGGATTGAGCACCCCTATCGGTTTTCGTTAGGTGACATTCTATCAGCAACAGCTATTGCAGAAAGGCCGAAATGTTTTCAACTGAAATAAATGGATATTTGCGCCGTCATATGAAACCATAGACATGGAGAATGGATTAAGAACCCCTATCGGTTTTCGTTAGGTGACATTCTATCAGCAACAGCTATTGCAGAAAGGCCAAAATGTTTGCAACTGAAATAAATGGATATTTGCGCCGGCATATGAAACCATAGACATGGAGAATGGATTGAGCACCCTTATCGGTCTTCGTTAAGTGACTTTCTATCGGCAACAATCATTGCAGAAAGGCCAAAATGTTTGCAACTGAAATAAATGGATATTTGCGCCGTCATATAAAACCATAGACATGGAGAATGGATTGAGCGCCCCTATCGGTTTTAGTTAAGTGACTTTCTATCGGCAACAATCATTGCAGAAAGGCCAAAATGTTTGCGATTAATCATTGTTACCTTTTAATAGTCATTTTCAACATTTTTGCTATTGTAATCACTTGCTAAATATATTCTTTTAGTAAGTGATTACTGTGGGAGCGTCGTCATCATCATCGTCATCAGCCTGCGTCAATCTACTGCTGGACAGGCACTTCTCATCTTTGAAACGCCTGATGAATATCTCATAGCAGCAAGACGTCCAAATGCCTACAATTATAGTTCGTAATTTTTCCGATCATGACATGATACTTGTCCATAACTTGACACCGAATTAAAAAATCTTTTAACTTTGCATTGAGCATCCAAAATTTATTTTTTTCCAGAATACCCCTTTATTCTCGCACAAATACAATAGCAAAAAATCTTTATCTAGAAACTCAGGTTTGAAGTGAAAAGTATGGAAAGATATACGAGATTGTGCGTCTCGTTATGGTCTTTTTCTAGAACCAGTAATCCTGCTTTGTACGGGTGCAAATGCTAAATTTTGAATCTATAATTTGCACTCGTACAAAGCAGGATTCTCTTGATTATTACTCTTTCTATTATTGAACAAACCGCATCAATACCCGTTAAGTGCTTGGGAGTTAGTGAGAGCGACTTTTTTATAATGTGTAGTAAAGACAAAGAAGATTCTACGTGGACTAGGTCAGAAAATTGCAGAATCATCTTCGTCACTATGGCTAACCAAGATGCAGATATTAACTGCACGGCTACTATATTTCTTTACACAAATTGGATCATTTTGGTGGATACTAAAGAACATTCAGTTCATTCTCCATGGCTATGTATGAAACTAACCGGACGGCTTCAGTAGCTAACAAAGGTTCCGTACTTATGTGCATCTTCAACGTCGTTTCTATTTTCAGAGGGCTGAATGTTAGAACGTGGTTAGGTGGCTTAAAATACACTATGATGGGGTTTAGACGGTAATTGGGTAGTTGAGTGTTTTTTTACTACCTTATTAAGTGTATTGTAGTTGCTGTGACAATGGCTCGCGAGAAAGCTCCAGATTGTTAAAAGCACCCTACGTGTTACTGCGGAATAGATTTTAATTTTATTTCCGTAGTTAACCTGAAAGCCAAATCCTCTTCGTTGAAAATAAGAACCTTCTCAAGGATATTGAAAAATCTACGTTCCATCAATACCACTTGACAAAAATACTTTGAGAGACATGAAAATATTATGTGATCTATCTTAGACATTTTATACGTGTACAAACAGAGCCTATGTATGACACGTAAGTATGCTATGCATTTTTTCATCTAGACTCATGAATTTTCTTGAAAACAGATTACTTAGAAACATATTTACTTGGCATACGCAATGCAGTCACATACGCCCCACGTAAGTCGTCTAATTTCAAACAAATTCAGGAGTCTACATGCGTAGCATACGTGGCATACGTGGGCTCACTTTGTCTTTAGTTTTATGAGTGCTATTAAAATATGAATGTCACTGTCATGAGCTCTGGTTTGTTCTGATATTGTACATAAATGTTATCAAATGATATATTTTAAGCTCCTCGTACCTCCTTTTTTATATATGCCAGTTCGCTCTTGTCCGCTAACACACCTGATGGAAAGCGACGATGCAGTGCTGACCTAGAAGTAACCTATTCAATCTTGACTTAAAGATTTAAGAGTGTATATGCAGTCCAGTAAATTCAGTAAATAAAAACGTAATCTACCGTAAATAAAAATAGCTTTTTCCAACAGTAGAAAAAAAAACACAGCCTGTATATTTCCGGGCTAAAAATATGCGACGTACTCCGTAAAAGAAATGGGTTTACAAAATTAAGTCGAAGAAGTAGTACTTGAATTATAAAAGGCATCTTCACCATTTTGAAGTGCGACCAAAGCTTTAAAATGTGTCGCAAATTCAAGCCACAACAATCACCCTTTTGAAGGCGAACACAAAAGCCAGCCGTGGTTCCGTATCTAAATTGGACAATTAGAGACCTTTTGTCGTTTAATTGTTTATCTGTCCAAAACAAGGCCACGCTTAACTGCAAATTATAAATAACTGGCAGTTTAATGAAGTAAATGAGTTTCACGGCGATAAAAAATGTGAACGGCCATTGTATGGGGTCTGTTTTTGTATTTTGTGGTGTGAATATGTGTTTGGCATGTGTTTAAACACAGGAAGCCCATGTCGCAGTGGATGTTTTTTCAGCTGAAATGATGATGATGATAGTAATGATAGGTAGATGTGCATAAATGGATTATAGCCGGTAAATGTGCATTAAGTTGAGATTATACAGCATGTAACTGGAATAATTTACCTACACCTTTATACACCCCATTAGAAAATTATGCTACAAATTTTATTTAAATGCGTAGAGGTGGTAAGACATTAAACTGAAAAGTTAAAAGGAAAGGAAATCGTTTGTCTTGGTATGGTCATGTGAAAAGGAGGGATGAAACGCATGTTACTAAAAGAGTTATGAGTTTACATTTGGATGTATGGAGAGGGAGAGGGAGGCCAAAGAAGAGATGGATGG
The DNA here is from genome assembly GCA_958295575.1 of Leucania comma. Lineage (NCBI taxonomy): Eukaryota > Metazoa > Arthropoda > Insecta > Lepidoptera > Noctuidae > Leucania > Leucania comma. The sequence continues at coordinate 6,629,871 of OY282475.1, forward strand.
ATTGTGTGAGGAGTGATATGAAAGAAAAAGGAGTTAGTGATAGCGTGATGAGTGACAGGATAGAATGGAAGAAAAATACATGTTGCGCCGACCCCAAATAAAACGGGATAAGGGCAGGAAGATAATGATAGGTGGTAAGACATTAACTATCGTAATTATAGACTAATATTATGCGCATCTACGTACTACATTGGTAGTGGATCGGTATTGGTACCTATATACGTACTCACACACAAACTCGCTAGTGATACCATCAAGATTTATCAAAGGAGGTAATTAAGTAAATTATTGTAATTCCGTACCTAAGTTGGGACCCTTGGATTACTTTGTTGCCGCCATTCGTGTTAGTGCTAGAGGAACGTTTGAAAAAGTTAACGTGGCTCTTATAGAACGCAATGAACAAATGAACAGTAAGGGCCAACGTCTGACACACGCTATAAAAATATTGATATCCCACCTCAATAATTTTTTTGTCTAATAGCTATCTGTCCACGATAAGGCCGCCAATATACCCATTTTAGAGTGTGAAAGTTATATTACTAAGTTGGTGATCAATAAAGTTTATTCTATTTCAAGTAAGGATTATTTTAGTTTGGCAGCTCCAAAATATCTTTAGCAGTTCATAACAGAACACAGGCGTCTCCGATTGCTCAAATTTCGATTCTCCTTCAAATATTTAATCACTATATCTAAATATTACCTTTTAGTTTTGTTTCCTCGTCTGTTTGTTAAACATACTACAATTACAATAGACAAGAAACCACAGAACCCTACAAAATATTTCCTTTGTAACGCATATAATTCTAGTATCTGTAGCTCCCGGCTACACTTTATGAATAAGATGTTGAAGTTAGTCTCCGTAAATAAACACAGAACCCGTGTACCGCCCACGTTTATAAGCATCTAGGTCAAACTGTCCTTAGATCTTGGAGCTGTTCTGCATGACATACAGTGTAAAATACGTAAGGGGTAAAACGGCCTTTGGTGAGGAAATATCACCCTTTAAAGGTCTCCGTCTAGACCAGGTTTGACAAAGGTCGAGCGTTCATCTAACCTTATATTGTATGGACTAAGGATCCAGTCTAAGATACCGGAAAAAGCCCGAATAGGTGCCTAGCATCAGCGTTATAATGTTCCCACTGTTGGGACTCAGGCCTTCTCTCTAGAAGAGGGAATGGGCCGTAATCAATACGCGGGCACAGTGCGGGTTAGTGAATGTCACATGTCTTCGAATTTTTGGTTCTTAGATATTCCGGTTTCCTCATGAGGTTTTCCTTCACCGTTTTGAGAGCGGTGTTGAAATAAATTTTTTGTAATGATATAATTTCTATATTTATAATTAATTTGTTTTGACATTGTTATGATTTTAAAATTACATTATTTTTAAATTAATGTTATTTTTGTAATTTATGTTATATTTATTTTTGACATTTATATTGAATTTACTTTGACATTTATAATGAATATATTTTGACTTTTTCTTTTTTTTTATTCGACATTGAAAGAATGTAATTATGACATTTACTATTTTTATCTACTGTAACTGACATTTGTAAATCATTCAGTTTGATTGTATACCCGAATTTTTTCTTTCTTTCTAATTTTAACTTGTTTTTTTTTTTAATTGTAATTTTATCTTTTTGCCTCCCTCAAATCACCTTTATAAAATTGTTGTGCCCTACAGGGTGCATGTGCAATAAATATTTATAAGACCTTATGTAACACATGTGATATGCAATAAAGAATTGAATTGAATTGAAATTACACAAAGTAATGAGCCTGAAGTCGGGGCCGTTACCACTCGGCCAAAACTGCTCTCGATAAGTGCCTACTCAAATATATAATATTCTTTTTTCTAAAAAGATGAAAAAAATGTGAGACGATACTTTACGCCGAAACTTAAGTCAAAGTTAAGTCAAGAGTGAATAGGTTACTTCTAGGCAACCGTGCTCCATCGTCGGCGACACCATCGCTTACCATCAGGTAAGATAGTGGTTTTTTTTTTATGGTAGGTAAAATCATCCAATGACAAATCCCGCTCTTGGGCGGAGCGGGAAATAGTGTCAGACTCGTACTGACTAAAAGCCTACCCTGTTCCTTCGTTGCCTATCGTGCCGGGGCTGGGCCTTCCTTTCAGAAGCTGACCCATAAACCAAGCAGGCTTTGACCCTGCCTGCCTGCAGCTAGCAGGCTGGGCCTCTACGGTTTGCTGACAGCTCCTTGAGGCGCTCGGGAACAGTATGCGCCGTCAACGACTTGGGCTCGGTGCAGTCGGTTACCGGACGATCGGACAGCGTGTTACCCATTGCACGCCGTCCGCAAGCCCGCGTATAACTGCCGACGCGACTTGACGCGGACGAAGTCGCGGGCAACAGCTAGTAAAGATTAAGCTTGAGAAGTACCGACTGATCCAATTAAGACATTGTATTCACATATGGAAGTTAATTCTAAGCTAGGCCATGTGGCCGAAGCAGCGCGTATAAACTTGTGTCTTGTGTTAATTGGGACGAATAGACTCTCCTAGTTACAAGAAAAATAAGTCACTTTTCATCACCTAAATTAAAATCTGTTATGGTGGCCTTTCCCCACACGCCAATCGTCAACGTCGAGCATGGTTTAAAAGCTTGTTGCTTCATCTAAAGCAATTCAGCGAGATGTTTGATGGAGAGGCAACGCGAAAAAAGAGAGTTGACGCCTGAAAACTCTGCTAGCATTTGGTAATTCCGTCATTTACTCGAATATTTCACAAAACTTGTTCCAGGAAATACGTTGTTTTTAAAACTCTTAAAAGTTTTTGAGAAAAATTGTCATCATTTAGAATCTCCTTATAAAGAAAGAAGTACTTTTTTATATTATTAATTTATGAGTACATTGTGAGTGGCGGCGTGTTGTGAAGCTTGCCACCAACACCTGAAGTGATGACTATGACCACTCTGTCAAGAGTGATACCGACAAAGAAGGGATGGAGGGCCGAAGTCCACGTAAAATAGCAGATTTTCAGAGATTTTTACTAGATTAGTTTTACAAAAATTTATGTTTTGATTTCTATAAAAGCTTAGGTAATATCCAAAAGATATCTGTGTATCCAAAATATCTGAAGAAAGATGTGTAATAACATCATAATCACGTGAGAGCGGTTGTCGGAAAATGTGCCTCGGGCTGCCCGTCTCAGGTAAAAACTGCTATGTGAACATCATCTCCTTAGCTTTTTCCCGACTGTGTTCTGGTCGCTTTCAGTCTAATCGCGGCTGAATACCTATATTTTACTTGCAGCAGTTTCTGCATGTAATTTTATGGATGTCTAACAAGCAGTTGCTTATCAAACATCCATAACCCAGATACTGGGCAATATGATACTCCTTTGGAGAGACGAGGATCAGACTTTCTGGCGATTGACTACCTGTAAAGATTTTCAAAGATTTACGAACGACGGAAAGTTCACATTGGTACTTGCCCCGTTTTGAACCTGCAATGTCATGCATTAGAGGCAAGTGCCTTAACCACTGAGCGTACCGTAGGTCTGGGCTTGCGGTAACCGGTTACTGGATGGTCGGACGGCGAGCTACAAATTGCTCGCCGTTTGGCCATCCGGTAACCGTTCGGACCGAGCCCAAGTCGTCGGCAGTGCGAAGTGTTCCACTCGCGCTACAAGGAGTTGTCAGCAAACCATAGGGACCCAGTAGGGTCGAAGCCTACTGGGGCCAAGGGTCTGCTTCTGAAAGGAAGGTTTGGTCCCGGTATGAACCACAACGAAGGAACAGGAGCGGGTTTTAGTCTGACAGTCTGACACTATCTCCCGCTCCGCCTAAGGGCGGGAGATGTCACTGGATGATTTTCCCATCTACAAAAAAAAAATTGGGCCTAACGACACTATATCATCACTTGCCAAGTCATGCGATGTGAAGTCCAATGTTCAGTTACCGTAATTGCGATTAACCAATACGGTTTTTTTCGAACAGTAACCATATTTTTTTTCGCGGACCTAACTAGCCATGCCGATTGTCTATGTATTCGCATGACAACCGAGCTGGGAGGCTTAACGTGTTCCCTGAAGCACGGAAGGGTACCGGTGTGTAAACTTATTGGTCAACCGTTTGCTGGCATTTAAAATTCGAAAGAGCAGCCAAAAATAACAATCTGTGCTTTTTTCGAGCCATTGCCAAATTAGTGCATACATCGATGACTTTTCAAGCTAGTTAACATATTTAGATGGATTTTGAAGTAAATAACTTGTTATATTTCTTTTTAGGGTTCCGTCCTCGTCGTTTGTATCTCAAAAGGAAAAAAAGGAACCCTTATAGGATGCATACCGAAGACCCAGCCTGCTAACTGCAGGCAGGCAGGGTCGAAGCCTGCTGGGGTCAAGGGCTGTTTTCTGAAAGGAAGGCTCAGCCCCGGCACTATAGGCAACGAAGGAACGGGGTAGGTTTTTATTCAGTAAGAGTCTGACACTACTTCCCGCTCCACCCAAGGGCGGGATTTGTCATTGGATGATTTTACCTAACACAAAAAAACCCCTTATAGGATCACTTTGTTTTTCGTCTGTCTGTCAATATCTTTTATCTCTCTTTTATGCGGTCGTTTATGTCACAAAAGACGTATATTTCGATACTCTCAACGGAATCAAAATTCATAAGGTACTTCCCGTTGACCTAGAACCCTGAAATTTGGTATGAAGCAAAGTCTTGTAGCACAAGTATAGGAATAAATCTGAAAACTGAAAATTTATAGTCGTCTTGGAAAACTCTTCAAAACTCAATTCTGGAATCAATTCTGAATTCTGGAAACAAAGCTTCCGAAAGAGTGGGGCTTAAAATGAACATGGACAAAACCAAAGTTATGGTAAACAGCCATGTAGCACCCACTCCTATCAAGATCAGAAACTCTACACTTGAAGGTGTAGACGACTATGTTTACCTGGGACAGACGGTCCAGTTAGGTAGGTCTAACTTCGAGAAAGAGATCAATCGTCGAATCCAACTCGGCTGGGCAGCGTTCACGAAGCTGCGCAGTATCTTCTCGTCCAATATACCGCAGTGTCTCAAGACGAAAGTCTATGACCAGTGCGTGTTGCCAGTGATATATATTATCGCTTCGAAACGTGTTCGCTTACAATGGGCCTCATCAAAAGACTTAAATTCATCCAAAGGGCAATGGAAAGGGCTATGCTCGGAGTTTCCTTGCGTGATCGAATCAGGAATGAGGATATTCGCAGGAGAACCAAGGTTACCGATAACACGAATAATTGCCAAACTTAAGTGGCAATGGGCAGGGCACATTGCTCGCAGAACGGATGGCCGTTGGGGCCGGAAGGTTCTGGAATGGCGACTACGTACCTGAAGACGTAGCGTTGGAAGGCCTCCTCAAGGTGGACCGATGACCTGGTAAAGGTTGCGGGAATCCAGTGGATACAAAATGCACAGAACCGTTCATTGTGGCGACACTTGGGGGAGGCCTATCTCCAACAGTGGATGTCTTGCTGTAATGATGAATAATGAAAGATACCATGACTAGAAACAGAGTGATTGCCCATATATTTCATAGAGAAATATGGAAGGAGATAATGTGTTATTTCGTCCCTATGATATGTCAGGATAAGGGCACCTAAGGGCTGAAACACACAAACGCCTTTTTGCTTTTGGCCCGCCATTCTTTTTCGCGCCACGACGCAACTTATAGCGTTTTTTGTCGTATCCTACAGAGATAACCAGATAATCTCGAGATTTTTGAGTGTGAATAGACGTTTCTCTGCCATGGATCGTAATAAATTTATGCTTATTTGTTATTAAGAAGACATTACTCTATTTTAAACAATCGACAAAGAAGATACTGGTTATATCCATTTAATAAACATACGCGCTCGGTGCACACCGCAATTCTGCGTTGCGACGGGCGGCACCGCCGATTTTAGCGGTGCGGCGCCGCAACGTGGTTATGTGTTCGGCTCCAAAACACAATATAGAGAGCATTGCCCGGAGTTTCCTTGTGCGATCGAATTAGGAATGAAGATATCCGCAGTAGAAGCAAGGTTACTGTCATAGCTCAAAGAATCGTCAAAGCTATGTGGCATTAGGCTCGCAGAAAGGTTCTGGAGTGATGACCACGTACTGGAAGACGCAGAGGCCTCCTCCAACCGAGAGAATATTTGGTATTGGGGGACAGTAGAGGACATGCTATATCTGGAATGGCGGTTGCCCAGACTAGATACAACACCTGTCTGGTCAGAGGATCCTCCAGCATACTTCTACGAGTATATTAAAAACCTTCAATTTTCTTTTTTTACGAATGAGAAACCTAATCCCCTTACCAATATACTTTCAACATTATTTTAATGCGTTCAATAATGATACAAAATACGCTCGCACTAAAAGGTAGGTTATTTAAACTTTCAAAGTGTCCCAAAGGTCATCTCAGAATTCAGGCTCAGAGAGCAGACCAAAATAATACCTGTCGGCCTCAAACGGCACTTGCCAAAATAAGCTCTCATGTAAAAAACCTTAAAGAGCAGTGGTAGCCGAGTGATAACGGCCCTAACTTACGAATTCAAACGGTCGCGGGTTCAAACCCGGCCAGACGCATTACTTTGTGTAATTCATTTCATCGCCACTGCCCTCAAAATCGTGAGGAAACCGGCATGTTCTAGAACCAAAAAATCGAAGACACGTGACATTCACCAACCTGCACTAGGCCGGCGTGGTGGATTACTGCTCATACTCTCTTCTAGAGAGGAGGCCTGCGTCTCAGCAGTAGGAACATGATAAGGCTAATTATGCTATTAAGCTAATAGAGCGGAATCAGTGATTCTAAGGCTTACTATATACTATAAACAGCTGTTTTATTTCTAAACTCACGAGACGGCAGATTTACGCGGTTACGCAGCCCAGGTTCGATTCCCAATCAGGACAAATGTTTGTGTGATGAGCACGATCATTTGTTCTGTGTCTGGGTGTAATTTATCTATAATATGTATGTATGTAGAAACATTTAAGTATGTTTATCAGTTGTCTAGTACCATTACACAAGCTCTGCTTAGCTTGGGACTAGACGACGTTGTGTGATAGTTGTGGATGGGATTATATTATTATTATGTTCTTCACTTTAATTGTTTGAGTAAACAGAACTTATTCGGCACATGAAAGAAAGAAAGAAACAAAAAGAATTTATTTGCCACAAACATGGCGCATATCTTAAAATAACAGCTACACACACCGACTCTATATAAAAAAAAAGTACATAATAAGATATGCGTCAGATCCGCGCAAAACGGCCAGCGCTCATCAAAATACCTAAGTATTACAAACTGATAAAAAAGCGTCTAAAATAAACTCACGAGGAATCAAAAACCGAGTGTTGTGAGTTGAATTCCCTGCCTGCGGGATTCCGTGTTTCCTGATAGCTATAGCCTTGTGAACCTAGGGGTATTTAAACCAAGAGTAAATCAGTTACTTGTAGGCAAGCGTGTTTCATAAAAGACTACATCATCACATATAATAAACCCAGCCATATATGTCCCAGTCGGTAATGTGCTCCACTTGCAAAACTAATACAAGCATTTAAAATTTTGGTGCTTTCAAATAAACACCAAAGTTTTAGTCAATCTGGTGCTTATTTGAGTTTTATATACCTAGTTCGGGCAAGTCGCTAACTATACATAATTCTAGTTTAATAAAGTAAATTTTCCTTTAGTTCTTAAATATTAATAAGTTAAATAATATAGTTATTCTTTGGGCACTAGCGTAATTATTAGCTTAAGATTTACTTGTGGCTGTATAACTATTTTGTGTAAAAGATGAATTATAGTATATTATTATTATATTACAATATTACAATCTGGTTAGTTTATAAATATGACGGTGATATAAACTATACACCGCAAGTTTAATTTGCATTGTATAGTTAATGTAATTTTAAATGCCTGTCTTACTTTTGCGTAAGTAGGGCACATTATCGCACGTTCTGGTTTACCCTACGTGTGTATCTGTGCATAACAAATAAACATACTTACTTACTTTCTTTTTTATTTATTTTTTCTTAAATGATCAAAGTCCGCAAACCATTCCCACGCTTTCCGATACCTACGGCGTTTTTAATCTCAGATAATAGAAAGTCTCTTCAACCTTAACATCCGAAGATTTATTGTGACGTGTTTGATATCGGAGTATAAAAAACTCAACATCAAACTGAAAAATATTACCACCAGATTTTATTTTGTTACAGAGAATCCACTACGAAGAATTTTTGCGATGGCTCCAGTTATATTCAATTTTTTACCTACGTGTCCGTTTCATAATAATTACTGGCAGTATAGAAATCGTAAAAAAAATACAAAATGGCTGCCATACACGTGGAACGTGGATATAGGCAGTGTCGTAGGTAACTAAGGTGGTGCTAGCGGTTCCCAGGTAATGGGCGTAAACCCTGAAGGGCCGCAAAATTTGTATATTGTGAGGGGCGGAAATATAATGATATACTTCTATGCACTAAATTATTAGTTTATAGTTATATGTTTATAAAATTATTTCCGTCTAGCAATTTAAAATCCATCCTGACTTATCTGACATTACAAAACCACTTTCTTTTGCTTCCCGTCAAATACGGCACCGGGCGTATGAAAGTTTAGTTACGGCTCTAGATTTATATAACCGCCTACAGCCGCATTTTGTTTTCAATTTGTACTGATCGAATGCCCTTATGGTTTTTCCTGTTATGTCGATACAGTTTGAAAGGTCAATAAGACACGTCACAAATATTAATAAGCTAAGTGGTATAAATAAAAAACATAATTATTCGTCATAGGGAAATTAATTCCTTTAAGACACGCTTTATTTATCTATTTCAAAAAAAGACTTGTGACAACCATGCAATAAGATCACAATATCGTCTGTGAAGTTTTTTATTTTATTTATATAAGTACTTGATCATTGTCGTTCACCTAATGGAAAGCGAAGATGTGGATGCCGAAGGAACATACTTGTCTAGAAACAATTTATTCACTCTTGATCTTGATTAAAAGATTCCTCAAATAAAGCTATCGGCAACAGAGACTCCGGCAGATAATACGTAGTGGTGCATCGTCATTGTAGATTTTTAGATGAAAAAACTAAAGTAAAGAACAATAGAAACACCACTAAAGCAACAACTACACGACCACAACAATAACAATAACCCCAAAAAAATACTAAAAAGATAATATCAACTAATTTCTATCTTAACTACTTACAAACACCAGTAAATCATAAACTAACGGAACTTCTGACAAGTCTTCACATAGCCACAAAACGCCGAAATAATAAAGTCTTTGCAGGAGGCCCGTGGAAGGTTACATGACAACGTTAAATATGATAATGAGAAAAGTAAGCAACACGAATGCTCAAAGTTGAGCCATAAATTATTAATATTCGTCGAGTTTGCTGCATTTGAACTGATGCAAACATTTTCTGCTGGCAACATTATTGTTTTGGAGCTGTTCGAAATTGAAATATTGAATTGTGTTCCTATTAGCATTCGTTACCATATTCAATGAGTGATTTTAAATTATGGAATTTTGTTTGGAAAGTTAATCCTCGTGGACATTGAAATGACTGTAATTTTATATTATTTAATTCAATGACCTTTTGTTATGATGATTAAATGACTTTATTAATAAGTAACATTAACAGTAACAAGTTAGTTAAGCACGTAGCTGAAATCACGGTTCACTTAAGGACCGGTTCTAGTCACTGTTTTTTTTTTTGTATGAACTACGCTCGAGACTATGTCGACTACGCGGCCCCAAAACAGCGGTTTTATTTTTATATAAAAAAACAATAACAATTCAAGATTTTTGTTTTTGCGAAGCGCTTTTTAATAACAAGCTTTATTTTTTTTTTTTTTTGTAATTTTCAAATATTTCTGTAACTTAATCTCGTAGATAAATACGTTTGAAATCGTAAATTAGGGTCCGATTCGCGATTTTTTTATCAAGCCAACTAATTTATATCGTGTTTTCATTTTTGCCAAACGCATGGTCATATAGTCAATTTTAATAAAATCAATTTTCATGGTGTTTTCTTCCATATTTTTTTTTTTTGTGAATTTCCAGAGGTTTAAAAAAGTTCAAAATGAGTAGAACCTGGCCTTAAGAATATATTGTGATTTAATTTTGGCTTATGAGAGCGGACGAGTTTGAGCGGATAATGATAATATCACTACTATTATTTAGCCGTATTCTTGGTATTTAACGACGTCCACATTAAATTTAAAAGAACCTTAACAGAAAAATAAACTTAGGCTTAGAATAGGTAGATTTATATTGTGCATGTGCACTGAATCCTATCCTCAGATATGTTTTCTCTCTGAAACTCAAAGGTTTGCTGGAAGAAAACTCGTTACTGAGTTAAGCTCGCCTTTGTACATGAACTGTCTGTTTTACTGTGTATTATGTTATGTTTTATGTACAACTAGCTGACCCAGTAAACTTTGTACCGCCTAATAGAACGTTTATTTTTTCGTGAATTTTTACATATTTTCTCACCGTTTAAACCTTCCCTGGAGTGTTACAAATATTTCAAGACCAAAATTAACCATATCGATTCAACCGCTCTTGAGTTTTAGCGAGACTAACGAACAGCTGTTCATTTTTATATAAAAGAGAAAGTATTTTATTTATTGTTTGGTTGGAGAGAAATCATCCAATGACATCTCCGCGCCTTGGGCAGTGCGGGAGCTAGTCATTATCATCATCATCATCATCAGCCTTTTAATGTCCCTACTGCTGGGACACAGGCCTCCTCTCTAGAAGAGGGAATGGGCCGTAATCCAACACGCGTGCCCAGAGCGGGTTGGTGTATGTCACATGTCTTCAAATTCTTGGTTCTAGATTACATGCCGGTTTCTTCACGATATTTTCCTTCATCGTTTTAGAGCAGTGGTGATGAAATAAATTACACAAAGTAATGTGCCGGGAGATATAGTGTCAGACTTTTACTGACTAAAACCCAATCCGTCCTGATGTTCACTTTCCCATTAACCCATGGCTCCACTATTAAGATAAAGTATTAAATAAAAACAAAATAATATCTATCCCCGGGCTACACCGGTATAATTTTAGTAATTCAAAGAACGAACTAAATACTGAAATTATTTCTAAAATCTTGTGAAAATTATGAACAAAATGAAGATGACTTAAGTACCAAAGAGAAGCATACAAGCTGACACATAATGTCTTGCAGCCATCTCCCCGCTAGCTAATTTATTTACGTTGGCAACACCTGGACTACGTAAAGACGCTCTTAATTTTCCATTATTCTCACCTACTTAGTTTAACCCGTTCTTTTGTCTGTGGTATTTTGTATGGTATTATATTTTCCTGAGTAAAACGTGTAATAGGTCTTTATTCGTGATAAAAAATTGTCCACATTCCTAGGCCTTTTTTGTGTAAACTTACTTTAATTTTAGTTTGAAGTATAATTTTTTTTACTCTCTTTATTTTTTATATAAAATTAATACATCATCATCATCATCAGCCTTTTAATGCTCCCATTGCTGGGACACAGGCCTCCTCTCTAAGAGAGGGAATGGGCCGTAATTCACCACGCGGGCCCAGTGCGGCTTGGTGAATGTCACATGTCTTCGAATTTTTGGTTCTAGGACATGCCAGTTTCCTTACGATGTTTTCCTTCACCGTTTTGAGAGCAGTGGTGATGAAATAAATTACACAAAGAAATGCGCCTGGCTGGGTTTGAACCCGCAACCTACAACTCGTAAGTCGGGGCCGTTACCACTCAGCCACCACTGCTCTTAAATTAATACACTGTTGACTAAATACATATGTTAGCTATAAGTCAACCAACAAGCTACGACAGGGGATTACTATTGCCTCTTTTAAACACAGTTTACAGTACGGCCGACGGATCTTGGCGCGTCTGAAGTTTAGGCTCTGTGAACTTTAGCAATTGTGCACTCGTAAAAAAATAAATGGTTTGAAAAAATAAATGCCAATAACAGTTGTTATTGCTGTTAACAGCTGTTATTAGCATTTATTTTTAAAATTCATTTATTAAGCGCGCTTATTTTGAGCGCTAAAGTTCGCAGAGCCTAACTTCAGACGCGCCAAGATCCGTCGGCCGTACTGTACCTCGTAACCTATGTAGATGAGCATTACTACACCCACTAACTAGTCAAAGTAAGTATGTGGTTGTGTAACCTTGAATTGTAATACATTTTAGGATTACTCAGCCACATTTGTTTCTAGTTTAGTTTTAAATTTATTAATTAGTTTATTAATAATATTATTATAGATAGGCTCGTGATTGACTAATATCTCTTCTGATAGCAAGCGATTTAACTGACATTGGATGACGCTTTCACATAAGTAACCTACTCATCGTTATCATCATTTCAGCTCAAAGACGTCCACTGTTGGGCATCGGCCTCCTCCAAATGTCACCACAATAAACAGTTCTGTGCGTTTCGCATCCATCGGATTCCCGCAACCTTTACGAGTTCATCGGTCCACGTTGTGACTCTGCGTGTTCCGGTACGTGGCTGCCACTCCATTTAACCTACCCACTCCCTACCTACTCACTCTTGACTTATCTAAATACCCCAGGTTGTAGCTATCAGGAAACAGACTCCTTAGCTGTGTACACAATAAATGTATTTCCAAAACGCTTTTTTTTTTTTTGCTAAAAAAGGAATTTTAGACGACTTTTCCGTAGTACACCTCGAAAAACGGAATTAATTACTTACTGTTAATTATTTTAGTGGAAGTAGGTAAATAAATAATTACGATTTATCTTACTGCCCTGGCAACAGTTTTTCTGGCATACAAAATAATGATCAAAACAAATGGGGGTGGGGATTTTTTTTTTTTAAAGTAGGTAAAATGGGGTGGGGTAGGAGGGTAAATACGAGTTATTCTCAGACCTACCAAATAAACACAAAATATTTTCATAAAAATCAGTCACGCAGTTTCGGAGGAATTCGGTAAAAACATTTTATTTCGAGATTTTTATACATTAGATATTTAATAATATATTTTGACTATGAAATAAAATCAATACCCATGGCATAATATATCACTTTTTTGGCCATACGTCTACCGTACCATCGTAGGGTTCTCTATTTGATTGCTAAGCTTGATAATTCGATTTTTATTATATCGAACACGGTGTGTCGATAATTCAGTTGTACGATATTTTATTCCATTGATGCTTTATTGGTGCGATGTAACGTTTGTGCGAAAAATACCGTTGCGGAAAACCCTACAGCGATTGCCTTCTTTTCCGTGACATTTAATATTAATAACCTTATTAAGGAAATATATTCCTTTTATTTAAACCTTATTTTTAATTACAGACCTTAAGGAAATACGCTCAACACCCAAAAATGTACGAGTATCTTGATTTAAATTATGAACTAGGAATTATATAATATATTTTTCAATACACTTGCTCAGAAAGTGGCTCTTATTGCACTACACTTAGGTACGAGTATATAATGGCACCTGTTACCAAACTGTGACATTTTGATTACTATTACGCACTAGTGCTGTAATGTAGCTATAACCTTTTTGTTCAACTTCTTTGTTTGCGAAACAAATTTTGAATACGAAAAAATAAAAATTGTTTGTGGTCTATGGCCATCATTTAAAGATGCACGCAGTTTTTGATGTGATTTTTTCGAGTGAAGTTCAAGGGCTGTATTAATTAAATTAAATCAAATACTACAAAAACATTATAAAATGTTACAAACATATTCTATTGTCGCTACGAATAACATTAATGCAAAAACTTTTCACACAAGAAAACAAACGACGACAAGGCAATATGATCAAAAGACTATATAACCATAGCCTAGCGCGTGCTTAAGAAAACAGATTTAATTTTTTACCGCTATGTTATGAAAAATATTACTAGTTTTACCGTTGTAAAATCAGCTAATTCGGCTTTCTAGCTGAATTATTTTTCTTCACAAGTGTATTGAAAAACGTTGTATGATACACGTGAGTAATGAATGGTTACAGTTCTTGGCTCTCTTAAGATTACCGCCTCGACGGTAACCTCCTACATTACACACTTATTATATCATAATGTACTATTTTAAAACTGCTTACCAAATATTTACCAGGTCATCGGGTTTTTTTCTTGTACACTGTCGCTAATCTAGAACCTATCGCCTCCACGAACCATCTGCTCAGCAAGCAAAAGTGTCCACAACTTGAATTTAGCAATGCTTTTTTTTTCAATAATGATAATTTTGCACTTAAGTCTTTTTGTTTTGGGACAAGCCTGCCTGATATTGTATAATATCTCTAATTACTTTTACTATTGAAAACCACCGTCACCAGTATGCAACCTCCATAAACGCCGAGACACACGTTCGACAGTTCCTTTTGAAACCTTGGATCCCGCAAAGAAATCAATGAGAAAAAAAAAATGGGCAAGTGCGAGTCAAATTCGCGCACAGGAAGCTCCGCACAAACTTACGAAAGTAAATAATTCGATTCCCGAATTGAGTCTCGAGGATTTGTTTTTTGTCACGTAACTATAAATTTACAGTTTTCAGATTTATTCCTGTACCTGTGCTATAAGACCTTGCTTCATGCCAAATTTCAGGATTCTGGGTTAATGGGAAGTACCCAAGGAATTTTGATTCCCTTAAGAGTTGAGTTGAGAGTTGGAAATATAAGTTTTTTTGCGACATAGACGACCTTATCTTTTTTTTTTTGTAACTTAGAAGTTTGATTTTTTCACAGCTTCAAGGGTCCGCAGGCCTGAGTAATATGGTTTTGATTTCAACTTGAAACCTCCACGCGTTTCTGAGATAAAGCGTCTTGATAGACAGACAGACAGGCAGACTGAGAGACAACAAAGTGATCCTCCAAGAGTTCCATTTTTTCTTTTGAGCTACGGAACCCTAAAACCATTATTTAACCTTCGTTTTATTGTTGTATGCCTTCATTATATTCAAAGGCGCCATTTTCGTCAAAATTCTCTCGCAACAAGAAGTAGCAAGACATCATATTCTAAAGAAAGGTCGGTTCATTAATTATTGAAATATGATTTCAATGAACGTTCAAATCAATTTAACTTATCGATATTTTCTATAGAATTGCGAACGTTAATGTCACTGTCAAGTTCAATTAAAAGTTTTCAACCTTGAAGAGGATGTTAAAAATAAAAGTAATTATTTCGCTGATTGGAAACTTGACTTAAGCTCCATATACAAAATGAACTAGGAAAATTCTTAGAGTTTTAAATAAAAATTATGTACTAGGGAAACTCGTATAATGTTTTACATGTAAAAAAACAAAATACCAAGTAAACGACACATTATTATATTAAACATTATAATTTACATTAAACAAAATACCAAATTCAATTCATAATGTTTTGTCAGTTTACGTGGAAAAACCTGATGAACCATGATAGCTATGCAGTGAGAATGGACTAGTTAACATTTATTTATTTAAAACTAGCTTTTTCCCGCGGATTCACTCCCGCTCTATTCTACTCTATCCTACTTTACCCTATACCAATAAATGATTTTTTATTTAACGGGATAAAAATTCTATAAAAATCCTATGTCCATCTCCTGGTTCTAAGGTGCCTTCCCACAAATTTTCAGTCTTATCGGTTCAGCCGTTTTTGAATTATAAATAGTGTAACTAAAACAACTTTCTTTTATATATAAAGACTAGCTTTTGCCCTTGGCTTCGCTCCCATCAACTAACTACTCTACTCTACCCTACACTACCCTACCCTACCCTACACTACCCTACTTTACCCTACTCTACTTTACCCTACTCTACCTACTCTACGTACTCTACTCCCTACCAATAAATGAGCAGGTTTTGGATTTTTTTTTATTTGACGGGGTAAAAATTCCTAAATCCTATGTCCTTCTCCTGTTTCTAAGCTACTTTTCTACTAATTTTCAGTCAAATCGGGCAGCCGTTCTTAAGTTATAAATAGTGTAACTAACACGACTTTCTTTTATATATATACACTAGCTTTTGCCCGCGACTTCGCTCCCGCTCTACCGGGATTTGTCATTGGATGATTTTACCTACTATAAAAAAAAAACTCTACGCTACACTACTCTACCCTACATTACTCTACCCTAAACTACTCTACCCTACCCTACCCTACACTACTCTACCCTACACTACTCTATCCTATACCAATAAATGAGCAGGATTTGTTTTTTTTTTGTTAATTTAACGGGATAAAAATACCCTATAGCCTTCTCTTGGTTCCACGCTACTTTCCCACCAATTTTACTAACTAAATTTTTTTAAGTACTTTTTTTAAACTCGAATTAATTTACGCATGAACGAAATTAATTTCTTTTAGTAAACATCAGTTGAGCGAGGCCAATGAACTGTAGGTAGTTAGTACGCAACGACCGACAACTACCTACAAGGTCATTGACTCGTTTACTTAAAGAAATTAATTTCGTATATGCGTATATTAATTCAAGTTTTAAAAAAAAAGTACTTTATTTTTTAATTTTCTCTTTACAAATCGATAGTATTTCATGTACCGAACCGACCCTCCGCGGGATTAAAATGACCATTTAACGGTTTATAAACTATAAGGTCACCTTCAAATTAGTCACAGTGCCGCGCTGCGATTGAAGGATGATTTGAAGGTATCCTTAAAACAAAAAACGACATAAACATACAATATAATATTAGAAATTAACCTGTACCTATATTTTCAATACTGTACATATACTTTAGTATTCAGTTTACCTTTTAAGTTATACGTAATTAATAAATTATAGTCAATCAGTGAACCTCAGAAGTCTTTTTTTAGGTAGGAAATCATAATTATAATGACTTCTCCTGCTCTTGGAAGCAGCGTGAAGACGTGTTTGAATTTATTGACTAAAACCCACTCCTACATTATTTCATTTCCTTCGTTCCAGGCCCCCGGGGTTCACTTTCACATAACCCATAACTTCAGAAGGCTGTAGTGAAATAAATCAATGTTTGCTTTAAGCCCGCGTAATGATCTTTTTTTATATGTAAGAATATCGTCAAATAATTTTTCAATACACTTTCTCATTGAGTTTAGGCAGGCAATGGACTGTTATCCGCACTAGTGCGGAAAAGTACCCGTGCTCGCTCCGCCACAATTTTATTGTAATAAAATTGTTAATCGTATCAGGCGCGCGTCGACCCCCATGAAGTGCAAGTCAACTTGGCTCCATAACGCACTCGTCTAACGAACTTTCTGCACTTGTATCAAAATGTAATATTTCCGACTTTGGGTGGGGATGAGAGCGTGTATTAGTGACTTTTAGTGACTAAAACCCACCTGTGCTCCGTTAGTTGGCCATTCACGTTCCGGAGCTGTGCTAACTCTTTCGAAAAATCCCGGAACACATGAGCAGTTTTTAATAATACGAGCAGTTGCATCAAGTTGTACCTTTGCAACTGTAGACAGTAATCACATTAGTGGTACGAATATTTCCCCGATTCGCAGCCATGCCTGACCGTTGGTAAATAGCAACCAACTTAATAAGCTGATGAACAGTTGTGCATAGTAAGCGGTATAAGTATGTGTACATCAAAGCGTCATAATTATGCATAGGTATACAATTTAGTCGGTTAATAGTAGTAACACATACTGCGTGACCACGTACTTACAATGTGATTTTCTTTCAGTAAACCTTAAATGTTCAAGGTCTAAATACATAATAGAACGAAAATATACTTAATATAATAATGATTTATAATATTCCACAGCTATCACACAACGCCGTCTAGTCCCAAGCTAAGTAGAGCTTGTAGTACTTGACAACTGATAAACATACTTATATACTTAGTACAGAACAAATGATCATGCTCATCACACAAACGTTTGTCCTGGGTACGAATCAAACCCACGACTTCCGGCATAGTATTCAGGGCCACTAATTACTAGACCAATAGGCTCAGCCCCGGTATGATAGGCAAGTAAGGGACGGGGTTGGTTTTTAGTCAGTCAGGTCAGTAAGAGTCTGACACTATCTCCCGCCCCACCCAAGGGCGGGATTTGTCATTTGAATTTTTTACCTACCATAAAAAAAAAACTAAGCACTCGACCAACAGGCCAGTCATGCTGTAGATGTGGACGGAAAACTTGGACACAATAACAAAGGCCAAGGGCCAAGGGGTTTTAATGTGTAAAATTGTATGTACAATAAAGAATAAGAATAAGAAAGGCTAATCAATTCATTTGTCCTTAGATTTGACAACTGATGCTGCTGAATTTAAACACATAAAATAAAACAAGTAATAAATTTTAATACGGAACATAATTATAGACCGTTTACCGCATTTTTGGGATCGCAGTGGCTGGGGCATAAGGAAGGATGTCTATTCCTTCAAGCGTGTGACCGTCTCTTTCGCTAGCATTACTGCTTTGGAGAAGGAAGCGACCATCTGCTATTCCCTCTCACTGCGGAATATGACTTATACCAGGGCTTGGCTAGGCCAGGGCGATGTTAGAATCTACCTTATCGGGGCAGACCTCCATCACGGTGTCACCGTAGTGTGGACCAGTGTTTCTTCTACTTGAATCCGGTGCGGTAACCTCCCGAACTTACCATGTCCGGTGAGGACATGCGTCATGCGAAAGGTGGGAACAACATGCCGCCTCTCTAGCCACTCCTAGAAGAGAAAACTCACCGCCATTATTGTAGCGTGCCCAGTTGGTTTATAGCTTATGTTATAATGAGAACGCTAAGCTACTTTTTATATTCCTGCGGTAAGGGGACATATTCATTTCCTTAATGGGGGAGCATTCATTGGGATGTAGCTAATGTTATAACAAAGTCACGAGTAAGCTAATAGATAATAAATGACATTTTTTTATAGTAGGTAAAATCATCCAATGACACCGGGCCTTGGGCGGGGCGGGAGATAGTGTCAGACTCTTACTGACTAAAAACCTACCTCATCCCTTCTTAGCCCTTTATACCGGGGTTGGACATTCTTTTCAGAAATCAGTCCATGGCCTCAATAGGCTTCGGCCCTGCTGGGCCTCTACGGTTTGCTGACAACTCCTTGAGGCGCGCGGGAATAAATGACATAGGTATTTCCCATTGTATTTTTTTGGTTGGTGAGTCCTCTCATTTGATATATCCATATTGCAGTGTACAAAAAAAATACTCTAGAGTAGGTATAGTGTCTCACCGTCGTTATGTTTTTTTTTTAGTGTCACATGTCTAAGAACACTTGAATTATCAAGAAGAATCTAAAATCCATCCAGTAGTTTGGAAGGTATGAGGTAATAAAGATTATTACATTCATACAAGATACGCGCGAAAAACATAACCCTTCTTACAGTCGGGTAAAAAGTGTATAATCGTTGTTACCTCGTAAAACCTTAATTGTTTTCACAAGGCATTACTAACCAGTCACTGTCTGAGAGCAACAGCAATGTTCCATTTATTTCCAGAAGTGACGAACTTCTACGACGCAGTTCTTAAGCGGCTTCAATAAAAACTGTTCGTAAACACAAAAACACACTTTAAATTTTACAATTTGCATAAATATAAAGCTAAGCTTTTCCGTTATGTATTAGGGTTGGCTATAACCAGTGCCTTGTTTAAAGTTGTACCACAACTGTCTGTGTTTCGTTTCGCTTGTCAAGTTGTGGTTTCTATTAAAAAAGCAAAAATTACATTGTTCGCTGCAGGCGCTCCTAGGGCTGTCAAGCTTACACACAAGGAAAAGGCTTTCATTTCAAACTTTTGCGGTAGCACCCCTGTCCTTTGTGTTGACGACGCGAAATTTTATACCTCATCCAAAGCGTACGGTATTTTTACCGTTCGCATACTTTCCTTTTACTGTATATGAATAACTGCCAACCTTATTTTGGAGTGTGTTAGTGGCTGACAACTTGGTATAGCGTATAGCTCGCTCCGTTATATTACTGGGAAGCCAAAGGACGTACTCTGTTTGGCCGTTTTTGGAATTTCTTGAGCAAAATTTTGGTCGTTTTAATCCCGCAGAAGGTTGATTCGGTACATGAAACCGTATCGATTTGTAAAGATAAAAATGAAAAATAAAGTACTTTTTTTTAAACTGGAATTAATTTACGCATGTACGAAATTGATTTCTTTGAGTAAACGTCAGCTGATCGAGGCCAATGAACTGTAGGTAGATAGTACACAACGACCGTCAACTCCCTGCAAGGTCATTGACTCGTTTACTTAAAGAAATTAATAATTCGAGTTTAAAAAAAAAGTACTCTATTTTCCATTTTTATCTTTATAAATCGATAGTGTTTCATGTAACGAATCGATCCTCATCGTGATTAAAACGACTAAAATTAAAGTGTGTATACTGTAGACATTACGTATAGTCTTCAGTTGTTTTTTTACCTGTAAGCGGTGAAGCAATTGAAGCCGAATTGAGGAAGAAGGAACATAGGTGTAGTTTAGTCTTAAAAGTCTGACACGCCCTCCTGCTCCACTCTAGAGCAGGAGAAGTCATTAGATGATATCCCACCTCAAAAAAAAAACCGTGAAGCACAAAGAAAAAATAAGTACAAAATACCTTTTATTACTGTAATACACACGTAGTAACGGTCCGTACCTTTAAATTGTATGTAGGTCGCGGGTTCAAACCCAGCCAGGCGCATAACTTCGTGTAATTTATTTCTTCACAAAACGGTGAAGGAAAACATCGTGAGGAAACAGGTATGTCCTAGAACCAAAACTTCGAAGACATGTGACATCCACCAATCCGCAATGGGCCCGCGTGGTCGATTATGGCCCATTCCTTTTCCTAGAAAGGAGGCCTGAGTCCCAGCAGAGGGAACATTACAAGGCTGATGCTATGCTTGCTATGCTATTTAGTACATGGAGGGCTATTCTTTCTTTCTGTTTTTCTTTCTTTTCTTTCCTTGGAGCAAACTAAATAATAACTAACTTTAAATTCAATAATTAATTGACTGAATCAATTAAACTTAATAGCATAAAAAGCTGTGCAAATAATTAAAGACTTCCTAAATGATTTGTAAAAGTAATAAGATGACTTCAAAAACACTTCACGTCGGTACAGAATCAAATGAATTTTCCTTATTAACTATAATAATGAGAAAACGATTAAGATACGAGTAATGATGTTCTGACAATCCATCCAAATTTATATTTCGTAAAGGACCCACTACATTATTGTTTTAGTAAAACAAAGGAAATTGCCGACCACGGGACTTTGATCATTGGCTGAATAAAACCCTTTGTCGATATTTCACTAATAAAGTTTACCCAAATATGAATTTTGAAATTAAATATTAATATTAAATGGTTCAAGGGTTTGACTAGCTAATTAGCTGATGTAGTTTATGTACAGGTTTTGGAAGCTGTACGGTAAATTTGCAAGCTCAAGAACTGCCTTATAAACTTGGTAAAGCTGAAGAGTGAGCGCAGTGTAAGACTGGAAGTGTCATTTTTTAAACTTACAAAATGTACCACTTATTCCTTTACTTTATAAATACTCGTTTATACACCGTTAAATTTTGATCGTTTTAATCCGCGGAGGGTCGATTCGGTACATGAAACACTATCGATTTGTAAAGAGAAAATTAAAAAATAATGTTTTTTTTTTAAACTCGCATTAATTTACGTATATGCGAAATGAATTTCTTTAAGTAAACATCAGCTGAGCGAGGCCAATGAACTTTAAGTAGTTATTATGTAACGACCGACAACTACCTACAAGGTTATTGACTCGTTTACTTAAAGAAATTAATTTCGTATTTATGCTTTTATTAATTCGAGTTTTTTTTAAAGTACTTTATTTTTTAATTTTTTCTTTACAAATCGATAGTATTTCATGTACCGAGTCGACCCTCCGCGGAATTAAAACGACTAAAATTTAACGGTGTATCTATATACACCTATGTATACAAGTTGACCCGGCAAATATGATTCTGCCATATCAATTGTCAAAAAGTAGGGGGGATCGGAGGGTAAAAAATAGCTAAAGTTGTTAAAAAATAAAAGTCCCTACCTAGCGGCTTGTCCGATGTAGTATAGCTACTACTAAAATAATAATACTTTATAGTTTAAAGGGTCTGGTGTAGTATCAGCTATTTTAACTATTTTAGTAGGAGCTACATTATATGGATTAAGCCGCTAGGTAGTCAAAATACAAATGTCAAAACTGGCCTTTTATTTTTTGACAACTTTAACGACCTACACTCAGACCCATCAAATATGTCTACCGATATTTTTTTATCAAGCACTGTGACACGAGATATTTATATATTAATAAGAAGATTATGTACTTTTGTAGCTTTGCTTTCTTAATAATATTTCTTTTTTTATGCATCTGCCATGTGCCATGTTATCTCTTCACCACCCTTGGTTCACTGGTAGAGAATGCCTAAAGCATTAAGCCCGCCTTTGTCTCTTTGTGGTATATGAAGTTTTAAAAATGTACCGTAATTAAAAGTACGTTTTGTTTTAATCCCGTTAAGCTATATCTGCCTTATGTCGACCTCAATTCAATCGTCAAAGTAATTTTACAATTGTAACTGTCAACTAATTAGTGTACCCTTTTCCCAACGATGGCCGCTGCTTAATAATGCAGCTGAATAATAGTATTTTGTTTGGATCATAATAATAGTTTACCTTCCATGGTATGACGGCTAAACTAGGCGTACGGCGTTGCGCCCCTGGTACATGGTTTTTTTTTATCGTAGGTAAAATCATCCAAAGACAAATCCCGTCCATACATTCAAAACGGGAACACATTCATTATGCGTACAGCTAAAGAGTGAAATTCATTAGGAGTCTGTGTTTCCTGATAGCTATGACCTAGGGGTCTTTGAGTCAAGATTGAATAGGTTACTTCTAGGTAAGCGTGCTCCATCGTCGATCACATCATCGCTTACCATCAAGTGAGATAGTGGTCAAACGCGAGCCTATCGAAAATAAAAAAGCTCGTTTTTTTTTGAGTTTTGTAATCGTCCAATGACATCTCCCACTCTGAGGTGGAATAATAGGGCGTGTCAGACTATAACTGGCTGAAACCCACCTGAGCCTTTCGAGAAATTTCCCATATCTCTAGCGGTTATCGACTCTACTGGGCTCCTACGGTTTTGCTCAGATATTTTTAAAGTGCACGTGCAACAATACACACCGTCAACGGCTTGAGCTCGGTCCTTACTAGACGGCCAGACGGGCCTATCCATTGCTCGTTGTCCGCAAGCCCTCATCTATAGTAGTTAGAGATCGCCCTGCCACTCCTAACGTCTGGGAAACTGCACGTTACCGTACAAAAGTAAGTATTTGCGGCGTTCAAATCAATCTAGTTGTCAATTTATTATAAAATGCCTGCAGGAAAATGCATGAGGGTTTCTGACACAATTCACTTTGTAGAAATGAAAAGGCTTTCGGATAGTGATATTAAATATAACATTTATAAGCTAACGTATGGTGAATATCCACACTTACGTTGTCGGAACTTCTACGGTCCGGACTAAGCGTTTTGCCTCGTTGTTTATACTGCGTGCATCTAAGGACTGGAACAGTTTGCCTGCTGCGGTCTTCCCGTCCGATTATAATTTAGGTGTCTTCAAGGCTAGACTAAATAGGCTCTTAATAAACTAGTACACCTCACCATCAACGATTGCAACACTGCTTACCATAAAATGAGATCGCAGTCAAGCACTTGTTTATATAATTAGAAAAAAAAACAAAAGCAAGACCTTATCAAGATTGTTTTGATGTCACATCTAGTCATGATTTATAACGTGAGCCCGCAGCGTTTTTTAATTGTATCCAATTAACTTTATTTCAGCCCTCGGCTCAGGAACCCAATTACAACACGTCGTGAAAAAAAAAACCGGGCAAGTGCGAGTCGGACTCGCGCACTGACGGTTCCATACAAACTTACATATGAAGACGTAGTAACGTCACAAAAAAAAACTACAGATACTTTTTCCTATATTTGTGCTGTAAGAAATTGCTTCATGCCAAATTTCAGGATTCTAGGTCAACGGGAAGTACCCTATGAATTATCTTTCTTTGAGAGTGTCGAAATATAAGTTTTTTTGTGATATAAACGGCCATACCTTTTTTTTCGTTAACTTAAAAGTTTGATTTTTCCACAGCTTCAAAGAACCGCAGACTTAAGTATATGGTTTTAACTTCAACTCGATACCTCCACGCGTTCCTGAGATAAAGGGTCTTGACAGACAGAGAGACAGACAGACGGACAACAAATTGATCCTATAAGGGTGCCGTTTTTCCTTTTGAGATACGGAACCCTAAAAATTAAACGGAAAATAAAAAACAATAAAGATTTTGCACGGAACGCCGACGACAATTTCTAAGATCAAAATGTAATGACATCTTTTATCTTAATTACTTTGCCTTTGACCTCTTTTCGAATTGCCAAAGACTTATTGTTTTTTTTTTCCTCTTTCTTTCTCACAGATTTCGAACAAGGATTTGACATTATGGAGTATTAGGCCAGCCTGTTGCCACCTGAAATTGCGTTACCTTTTTTACAGTTATTAGGGCTTATGAAAGGTACTCTGCCTCATGATTATTTTAGATACGGGATTGTGTGCTTTTCTTTTATTAGAGAAATATTATAGCAAGTTCATGTTATGTAAATAAAGAAAATACGAACAAGAGTTTCATATTCGAATCTACGACTTACATGGTTTTCCCCTAAAGGCGAGCGCGAATGTCGAGGAAAGTTAAGAAAAAAGAAAATTAACTTTTTTACGAAATGGGAATGGAATAAAAGTCGGCAGTAGGTGTATCAACAGTATTATTTTGCTCGAATTTGAAAGGTTAACTCCGAAATTGAATTACTTTAGTATATATTATGCGAAGAAGGATGTTTTGGTATTAGATTCGGTTTTAAGATTATGTGGTTTAGTACATTTATATTTGATGTGTAAAAAAATTGTAAAATTATGGAATTTTACATTTCCATTTTAATTATTATTTTACTTAAAAGTTTTTGTATACATAATGTAGTTCATCGTCAAGACTTGGATGATAGATGCTATATTAATTTTATTATATTCTTATAAAAATAAAATAATAAACACGAGATCACATTCGCAAGAAGTTGGTATAATCATCACAATCTTGATTTGTTGTATTCGTTTTTTCACAATATCATTCTTTATTTGTATGTATGTATGTATCTAAGTATATATTTATTATTGTTCTTTTGTCCTTTCGGTCTGTCTTCTTTTAAGTTGCACCTGTCATGTTATGTCTGCACCACCCTAAGGTCGACTGGTAAAAAATGTCTAAGGCATTAAGTCCACCTTTGCACACTGTATTATTAGTGCATAAAGTTATAAATAAATAAACGAAACTTTCGAAATATATTTCAAATAGCAAAAGCAATGTAGTTTTATTCCAAATAACAAAAAAATACAGCTAAGGCTTACAAAAATCAGCGATAAGATAATATGATATCGTGTTATAAAATGAATAATAGGTGGTTGCGCCAATTTGCTATGTTCCGCGATTTTGTTTTTGTAATTTATTTTTTTTGGCCTAGCAATCCTATCCCTTCCGTTTATTTCCCCGCACGACCTCAAGAAATGATTTGACATTGACGTTTTGTGCATCGATTGTGAATGTGACCGCACCGCTAACACGCCCGCTCGAAATTACAAGAAAATTGACTATTTTCGTGATCCAATCATTCAGAGACTCCACAATAGTGCTGTGTTAGTGCAATACAGGACCTGGCAGTGATTTAAATGTGCGAAGACGAGGATCGGCCGGTGCCACGTGCAATCTTCGAAGTGCCACGTGCAACCAACGAAGTCTAAAGGTCAGTGCTCCTTCCCAATACATTTATTCCATGCCAGGCGCAGTATCTGCATATTGTTAACAAACCTAAGATCGCTTTTCAAACCTACAGTCCATTAAAACATCAAGCAAAATTCGCGCAACCATTACTTTTTGGTCCATACGAGCAGGATCGTGAATCATTTTCTTGTAATTTCGCAATATAGTATTTGTTCCATAGGGAATAAACGCAACGCGCCTGTTTACCTAGATATAATAGTAGAAAACCCGCATCTAGGCATTTAGGCAACTATACGTTATTTCGCTCGTATAGTTAAAGAGTCATTGATAATTACGGTACCTACGCCGTCAACCGCACCGCATAATTATAGTTAGCTACGTAAATATCAGCGTAGATATAAATCGATCGCATTCTTTTTCTTGTCAAAATTCATTCGACCATCCTACAAATTGCATGTAGGTAGACGCATTTCAAAAATACCCGTTCATTGTTGAGTGAATATTTGTAGGAAACGGATAAACCATAGATTATATAGACAGGTTATTCCGTTCGTTCGCCGTTCGCTTTGTTGTTTACAATATTACCATATTGTTATCTGATAATTATCGCTTACTTAATAATTCGTTAAGTGTTTGTTTGAGTGTATAGTGTGAATATATCAAGACAAGATGTCTCTTAAGGGAACCAAGGTTAGTACTGATTTAAAGGTTCAGTTAAAGCTTTTATACGCTGAAAGGGACTCACAGTTTTCACGTGTTCAATCAATTTGTGATAAATCTTTGCAAACCTCGGATCTGGCGATTAGAGATGCTTTCTTGTGTTCGTTGGAAACTTTAGATAGTTTGCGCGAGGATTTTAAATCTACAATTAAGAATATAAATATTTTAGAGTTGGAGTTAAATCCTGATTACTGTGTGAGTTATCAGGCATTGTCGTCCTTTGATGACTTGTATTGTCGTATCAAACGTATTGCTAGGAGTTTAGAGACTCCCCCCCCCGCGAGTGGTTTATCCAACCCTCCTCGCGAACGCCCACGATTGCCGCCAATTCAAATACCTGAATTTGATGGTGACATTCGAAATTGGAATTTATTTATAGATAGTTTCGAAAATATAATACATAGGAACACATCGCTGACAGATCACGAGAGATTGCATTATCTCGTAGAAAAATTGACCGGTAAGGCAAAGGCTGTCTGTGCTGGAATTACGTTTAGCGCTGAAAATTACAATTTAGTTTTGAACACTTTAAAAACAAAATACGAAGATAAGCGATTAGTAGCCACCGCATATTTAGATCAATTATTCGATTTGAAAAGTTTTTCCGTTTGTAACGATCATAATTTAGAGAAGTTTTTAAATATTTTCGCATCATCTGTTCGTGCAGTAAAGAACCTAAAGGTCAATGACCTCTGTGACTTTTTGTTTTTGTATATCGGTTTAAAGAAATTAGATCCTGAAACTGTTCGTCTGTTTGAAACGACTCAGCGCGGTAAAGAAATACCTAAGTTCGAAGATTTAGAATCTTTTATTCGCGACCATATTAAGGTATTGCAGCGCACGTCGACACGTCATGAAGTCACGAATAGGACAGGTTCCGATCGCCGTATAGACGCGTCATCGAAGTCAGTCAAGACTGCACATACGCTAGTTAATACCGCCTCAACACCTGACTGTTCTCTGTGTAAGGGTAGCCATACACAGCTGTACAAGTGTTCGGAATTTCAGAGATTATCGCCTAGTGATCGTTACAAGTTTGTCCGCACTAATAATTTGTGTTTTAATTGTCTAAGTGACAAACATCTGGTTACGTCATGTAAAAGTGGTGTTAGCTGTCGTAAATGTCCAGCTAGACATCATACCTTCTTACATTTTGAGAGTAGTAAGCTGCCATCGCAGCAGCAGCCTGCGCAGACGCGCGACGCTTGTGACG
Source organism: Leucania comma (assembly GCA_958295575.1). Classification (NCBI taxonomy): domain Eukaryota; kingdom Metazoa; phylum Arthropoda; class Insecta; order Lepidoptera; family Noctuidae; genus Leucania; species Leucania comma. Next base: position 6,657,580 of record OY282475.1, read on the forward strand.
CGCGGCCTGCTGCAAGTGCAAACGACGTAACATTGTGTTCGCTTTCCGCCGCTGGTACTCAAGTCACTACCGTTTTACTTGCGACCGCGCAAGTTGTCATTGTAGATGCCTTTGGCAAACCGCACACCGTTCGAGCGCTACTAGATGGCGCTTCCCAGAGTAATTTTATTACTCGGGATTGTTGTCAACGCCTTGGTTTTAGTTTTAATAATTGGTCATCCCGTTCAGAAGTGAAAGGTTTTGGAGGTTTAAAGGCAACCATTCACGGTTCCATTAAAATAATATTTAGTTCACGTTTTAATCGTAATATTTCGTTTGAAATGGATTCGCTAGTCGCAGATAAGATTACGGAACGGTTGCCCACGGTACCGGTTGACACGTCCATGCTGACGGAGTTTAAGAACTTGCAGTTAGCCGACGGAAATTACGCTTTCCCTGGAGATATCGATCTATTGATCGGTGCTTCGATTCTCCCGCATCTCCAGTTATCACGTAAAATTCAGGGTCTTCCGATGTACCCCGCTCCGCACGCACTGGAAACAGTTCTCGGGTTTGTTATAGTTGGTTCCGCACCCGCTTATTTAAATAGTTACTCGACTGTGTCGCACTGTTGCACCGTCGAGCCGCCGCTTGAGTCTACCATCCGCAAGTTCTGGGAGATTGAAGAGGTCAATGTCCCGCCTATTCTCAGCCCTGAGGATCAGGTCACTGAGGAGATTTATACCCGCACGACTACTCGTGATAAAGATGGTCGTTATGTTGTCGCGCTCCCTTTCAAGGGTGATATTTTTTCGCTCGGTGGCTCCCGTGCCTCCGCAGAAAAACGCTTTCTATGCTTGGAACGTAAGATGCAGGCGTCTCCTAAGTTGAAGCAAGCCTATGATGATGTGCTGATCGAATATTTAGATAAAGGTTATATCTCATCAGCGCCTGCCGAGACTGAGGAGACACGTGATTACCCGTTTTACATCATCCCGCACCATGGAGTTGTTAGAGAAGACAAACTTACAACTAAACTGCGTGTGGTTATGGATGGTAGCGCTAAGACTAGTACTGGCATATCGCTTAACGATATCTTGTATTGTGGTCAGATCCTCCAGGGTAACTTATTTGAAATAATAGTAAATTTTCGCTTGTTTGCTATTGCGCTCTCTGCCGATATTCGGCAAATGTTTCTTAGTATTGGAATCAGAGAATGTGACCGTAGATTCCAACGCTTCTTGTACAGATTTTCTCCGCAGGAACCTTTGAAGGTTTACGAATTCAATCGTGTTTGTTTTGGGCTTAAGTCTAGTCCCTTTCACGCTCTTCGCACTATCAAGCAGTTGGCCGCTGACGAGGGTGATACATACCCGAAAGCAAGGGCCACTATTGAAACCGGATTGTACATGGACGATTTTGTGTACAGTGTACCTAGTGAAGCAGAGGCTATAGAGACCGCTGCTCAAGTAATCAGCCTCATGAAGTCCGGTCAATTTGATCTGGTGAAATGGACAAGCAACTCGCAAGCTACATTAGAGTCGATTCCACCGTCACACCGGTTGACTTCGGTAAAGGAATTCGATGATAGTGATTCGCATAAGATCCTTGGTTTAAGTTGGTCACCCGCAACTGATATGTTCAGTCTTAAAATTAGCTCGACTCCGCCAACTTGTACCAAACGCGTTATCCTAGCATGTGTAGCTCGGATATGGGATATAATGGGTTTTGTAGCTCCTGTCGTTTTATATGCAAAGCTGCTTATAAAAGAGCTTTGGCTTTCCAACTGTGATTGGGACGACACCGCTCCTGAAAGTGTTGCCAAGTTGTGGGCTCGCTATAGGAAAGAGCTTCCAATGCTCGATCAGATACAGATTCCTCGCCATGTTGGTATAGTACCAGACACTGTTGTTAATGTGGTAGGTTTCGCAGACGCCAGTGAGAGGGCTTACGGGGGAGTGGTTTACTTTCAGGTCCAAAATGGCGATAACATTTCAGTTTTCCTCATTAGCGCAAAATCAAAGGTATCTCCTCGTAAGGTTGTCTCTCTTGCTCGTCTCGAACTCTGCGCTATTCTTATGTTGGTTCAATTGATTACATCTATAGTCAAAACTTGTCGTCCTCGCATTAATATAGAGAGAATTGTAGCGTTTTCAGACTCAACCGTTGCCCTATGTTGGGCCCACTCTTCACCCCATCGATGGGGCACGTTTGTCGCAAATAGGGTGGCTAAGATTCAAGCTGAATTGTCACCGGAAAATATATTCCATGTCGCTGGAACAGAAAACCCAGCTGATTGTCTCTCACGTGGTTTGCTTCCTGCGCAAATTTTAAATCATCCGCTTTGGTTTTGTGGCCCTCCCTGGCTGCATACCACTCCTAACGAGTGGCCAAATGCTCCGTTTAACCCCGCTACTGTTTCAGAACCACCCGAGGAGAAGAAACATACGCTTGTAGTATCAGTTCCGCGTGAAGAGTCAGTTGTTTTGTTGTTGTCTAATCGAGTCTCGTCTTGGTCGAGACTATTACGCTGTGTAGTTTACGTCCTAAGATTTTTGAGATTATTACCATCGCGTGGTTCTATAATCGCAGCTGATTTGGATAGAGCTGAATCAGTTGTACTTCGAGAGTTGCAGAAATTTTATTTTTCAATAGAATTTCGTAGTTTAGAATCACAAAAACCTTGTAGTCGCGCACTTCAGCATTTGAAACCATTTTTGCAAGACGGACTCATTCGTGTCGGTGGCCGTCTGCGAAATGCTAAGTTAGAGTTTGAACAAATGCATCCAGTAGTTCTACCACGCAGGGATCACGTTTTGGATTTGTTGGTGGATTATCACCATAAGGTGAATTGTCACGCTGGTCCCGATTTATTAATGTCCATTCTTCGACAGAAGTACTGGATACTTTCCGCTCGCAATTTGATACGCGCTAGAGTGCACAGATGTGTGCCCTGCTTTAAGCTCCGCCCGCGTTTCAACGCGCCGGAAATGGCCGACCATCGTTCTTGTCGTGTTGTACAGACGGTGAAACCTTTCATACATACTGGGACGGACTATGCTGGACCGTTTAAAGTCACTATTGCCCGTGGTCGTGGTATACGTTCCACAAAGGCATACATTTGCCTATTCGTTTGTATGACAACTCGTGCGGTTCACATAGAGTTAACCAGTGATTTGAGTACGCAGGGTTTTATGTCTGCATTTAAACGATTTTTATCTCGCCGTGGTCCCGTTAACCGCTTATACTCTGACAACGGCACAAATTATGTTGGAGCGCGACGCAATATTTCGGAATTACATACATTCTTACGCTCCAAGTACTACCAAAGTGAATTCGCCCATGTCTTAGCTGAGAATCGCATTGATTGGTGTTTTAATACGCCAGCGGCTAGTCATTTTGGTGGCAATTGGGAGGCGAATATTAAAAGCCTTAAGTCGCACCTGTTTCGGGTCATAGGCGAACAGATTCTCTCGTACGAGGAGTTGAGCACCGTACTCGCTCAGGTAGAGGCGTTGATGAATACGCGTCCGTTGTGTCGGACTTTGTCTAGTGATCCATCGGAGCCACTAGCGTTGACGCCGGCTCACTTCTTGACGACGACTCCTCTTAAATATTTGCCCGCTTTAGATGTCGAGACTGACAAACTGCAGCTTCACCCGCGTCACGCTCTGCTAGATAGCTTAGTTCAGTCCTTTTGGAAGCGATGGAGGACAGATTATCTGCATACGCTGCAGTCGCGTCAAAAGTGGAACACTCCTTCAGATCCAGTCACAGTCGGTACTGTGGTGATACTGAAGACTGAGAGTGCGCCTCCTCTGCACTGGCCTCTTGGTGTAGTGGAAGAAGTTTTTCCGGGTTCGAACGGAATAACGCGAGTCGTGAAAGTTAAAACCGCAACTGGATCGTACCTGCGTCCGGTTATTCGCCTCTGCCCTCTGCCTAATCAGTAGTAGTGGCATAGTTAGTTATAAGTTGTTTCGCTACCTAGTATTGATAGTTTAGATTAGTAATAGGGTTTAGTTTCGCTTTTGTTTTTTTCTTTTCTTTGAAGGTAACCCTTCAAACCCGGGGGGAATGGTTGCGCCAATTTGCTATGTTCCGCGATTTTGTTTTTGTAATTTATTTTTTTTGGCCTAGCAATCCTATCCCTTCCGTTTATTTCCCCGCACGACCTCAAGAAATGATTTGACATTGACGTTATGTGCATCGATTGTGAATGTGACCGCACCGCTAACACGCCCGCTCGAAATTACAAGAAAATTGACTATTTTCGTGATCCAATCATTCAGAGACTCCACAATAGTGCTGTGTTAGTGCAATACAGGACCTGGCAGTGATTTAAATGTGCGAAGACGAGGATCGGCCGGTGCCACGTGCAATCTTCGAAGTGCCACGTGCAACCAACGAAGTCTAAAGGTCAGTGCTCCTTCCCAATACATTTATTCCATGCCAGGCGCAGTATCTGCATATTGTTAACAAACCTAAGATCGCTTTTCAAACCTACAGTCCATTAAAACATCAAGCAAAATTCGCGCAACCAATAGGCATTATTATGATAACAAAGAAAGAAAATGAATTTATTTAGCACAATACAAGGCATATATACACTAGTTAGTTATATACGAAACAATAAATAAGAATCTTACGGCTGCGACAAAATATGTCCAGTTTAGCATATTTATATATTTTTCTTTTTTTTATGGTATTTAATCGAAATGTATATGTTATATTAAGTTTAAAAATACATAAATAACTAATTAAATTATATCTACATATGTACAAAACCTTAAATATTAACTAACCTAATTATACTAAAACCTACCTATGTACATATAATACAAAAACATAGTACACTCAGGCGTCGAAGTACTCCTCCACATCGCTGTCATCCGGAAATGTACCCAGAAGACTGACAGCATTGCCACGTTGAATGGCAATGCTAATTCTTTGGGCGAAGAACGAGCCAGCCCTCTGGTCACGCAAAGTGTCGATCAGACGGCGTGAAATTTCCTTAAAAAGGAGACGCGCACTCGGACCCCATGACCCAAGCGTTTCAACTCCAAACGGCTCAAAACTGTAATTACCAATAAGGTTACAGTATTTGCACCGTTTAAGGGTCTCAGCAGCCGCAGCGGCAGCGCCGGCACATCCTGCCGAACTAGGAATATGTGATGGCGCAAGGGTGTCGACACAGGTTGCGTCCCACACCAAAGGCCTACCCACCTTCCACGGCACCAACGTCGTACCATCTGGTTTCTTTCCATCGTCACGTACCAAGCCATTAGGTTCTAATACGGCAGGTACACCAGCGGTGACAAGAGCTCGACGGATAATATCGTTGATGCTAGCATGCCGTGCTATGCGGCCTGCGCTCCTGCAGCAGGACAGGCCATGGTGTCCAGGACTGTCGACGGCTTCGCCGCAGTGGCACCGATGTGGAGCAACACAGGGTGCACCTAAGCGTAAGCAAGTTGCTAGCCGAAACGAAGCGTCATCCATCATAGTGCCTATGGTGGATGACGGGAGTGCCTGAAGCCATAAACCCGACTCCCATTCTCCCACAGCCAGCAGGCGCGCACGCTCAGCAGTACTTGAAGACGTGTTAATTAGATTATTACGTATGGTACTGCAATTCGCTCTCCTAGAGAGGAGGCCTAAGTCCCAGCCGTGGGAACATTATAAGGCTGATGCTATGAAGTTTTTTTTGCATTTCACATCATGCCTCTGAGCCTTTAAAAACACGTAACACTACGACACACGCACACAAAGAAAACCATGAATTATTACACAGAATGTACCCCATTTAAGTTAGGTTTGGCTATGAATTGATTATAATGAAACAATAACAGGCGGGCAGTTCGTATTATGTTCTCGTTTGGGGCAGCCCTGACCCCACGGAAAGTGAGTTATGACATATTATTAAAGCTTAGAAAGAATTGGTGATGTGGATGATTTAAATGAAAATGTTGGCGGGACGATGGAAATTTGTTTCTGCTTTTATAGAGCACAGATTTAGAAAATAAAACTCTGAAAATACGTACTTTATAAATTATTGGGCTTGCGGACGGTGGTTAAATAAATAAAAAATCCAAAACCTACTCATTTACCGTTTATCTGGTAGAGTGGGGTACAGCGGGAGCAAAGCCGCGGGCAAAAGGTAGTTTCATATCAATAAAGGTAGCGCTCCCGTCTCACGGCACTTTGCGACTAATTTGAAGGCGCCTATAAAGTATAATATAAAGGAAACAAATCTTTGATGTTCATTACAACATTATCAAAAACTTAGTATTTCTGGATAAAATTCAGTTTTTTATTTGCATAATCATTAATTAATTATTTCCCAAGAGAACGCCGGCGTCCGCACACCTATTGTCTTTCTATTGTGTCTCTAATTACGGTATTCAACAGGTTTTTTATGTCTTTTGGCTCACCTGTATTCTTTCACTGGCCTATTGAGGGTATTTTGAGGGTAGGATCCAGTGTATAATATAAACCTGCATAAATCACGCTTGTGTAAGAGTGTGTGTAATTATTTATACACATTGCGTCTACATCTCTCATCCAACTCTCTTGTCGCAGGTCTGCTGGAAGAAATTTCGCCAGAAATAAGCAGTACCTTTTTACTCTTCTATCTGTATTTGCTATTTTCGCTTGTGTGTACATGAATAAATAAGTAATAAATAAATGTAAAAAGTGCTTTAACATTTTTGCCTTAAAGACATCCAGAGAAGGACTGTCGCTAAGGGAGAGTGGGAGAGAGACACTGTGGTTACAGAATGAGAAAAGGTACAAAAAGCGTACTTAGCAGTCTTAAAGTCACCCAAAAGGCAATGGAAAGGGCTATGCTCGGAGTTTCCTTGCGTGATCGAATCAGGAATGAAGATATCCGCAAGAGAACCAAGGTTGCCGACATTGCACATAGAATAGCCAAACTTAAGTAGCAGTGGGCAGGGCACATTGCTCGCAGAATGGATGGCCGTTGGGGCCGAAAGGTTCTGGAGTTGCGACAACATACCAGAAGACGCAGTGTTGGAAGGCCTCCTACAAGGTGCACCGATGACCTGGCAAGAGTTGCGGGAATCCGATGGATGCGAGATGCACAGGACCGTTTATTGTGGCGTCACTTGGGGGAAGCCTATGTCCAACAGTGGACGTCATTCGGCTGATATGATGATGACTCAAAGCGTTCACAAAGGCATTGGGATTGTGGTGGATAGATATAGATATAGAGAAGGGATGGAACATGAATATCTTGTCGAAACCGAATTGACAGCCTTAAGGGCCGGTTCTAGTCACTGTTCTTTTTGCATGAAATTCGCTCGGGATTATGTCGTCTTCGCGGCCCCAAAACAGCGTTTTTATTTCTATATAAAAAAAAAAACAACAACTATTCAAGATTTTTGTTCTTGCGAAGCGCTTTTAAAATAACAAGCTTTATATTTTTTGGTAATTTTCAAATAGTTCCGTAACGTAATCTCGTTGATAAATACGTTTAAAATCGTGTATTAGGGTCAGATTCGCCATTTTTTTTTATCGAGCCAACTATTTTATATCGTGTTTTCATTTTTGCCAAGCCCTTGGCTATATAGTCAATATTAATAAAATAAATGTTCATGGTGTTCTCTTTTATATTTGTGGATTTCCATAGGTTTAAAAAAGGTCAAAATGAGTAGAACCGGGCCTTGAGAAGGCCCTTCCCTATTCGCCTATCGTCAACGTCGAACATGGTTTAAAAGTGGTTGCTCCTAATAATCAACCTACTCTATGAGTGGTAGAAGAAATTGAGCAAGGTGGGATCGCAGTCAAGCACTAGTCTATATCAATAAAAAAAAGCAACCTTAAATTGAAATGGCAAGAATTTTTGGAGACGTCTTTATCAAGCGTCTCAAAGTTCTGTGAGCTTTGCTTAAATGTCACATAATTTCCAACATAACCTAACAGGCACCGTTACCCCAAAAGAGGAAGCCTTCACCAAAAATATGTGAACAGAAAATTCCTCACATCAAAAATACTCGTGTTTTAACATTTTTGTGAAATCCTTTAGACTCACGGTTTCTGTGTTAGTGTCGGGGATAATTGGAACCGTCTGGGGTCTAAAGGACAGTGTCGCAATTATCCTGGCACCGTTTCAATGCTCCGTTGACCACTGCCCTACGGTGTGGGGTAAAAAAAACCCCGGGCCTCGGCTTGGACTTTTTTTAGGCCCAGTCGCGTTGTGTTTTGTTTCATCCACTGTGTTGGCAAGCTTCTGTGATGCTCGTGTGTTTTTGTCAGAAATAATTGGCGTCGGGTTTTCAAAGTTGGACAGGTATTAAGCAAATTGTTTACTTTTGAAATTTTTAGTTAAATCATTTGTCTGAACGATAAAAATTGCTGAAGGCTATGGCAGTTGTTTAGAATGATATTATTGGTATTTGTAACCGACTTCGAAAAGATGGAGGTTCTGTATTTATTTTTTTGGGTATGTTCACTGAAATCTCTGACAATTATGGATCGATTTTGAAATTTTTTATTTTGTTTGAAAGATTATACTCCCAATCTGGTCTCATAGAAATATTGGTTTTGATCTGAAGATGAACTTCGAAGAAACAGAACAGAACTCTTCAAAAAGTCATAGCAGAACTGTCGTAACAAGTAAAATTGCTTTGTCTATACATGTAGTCGGTGACTGACTGAAAGAAGAAGGGGAGCCATACATAGAATATTGATCTGATGATGAAGCCGAAAGGTAGGTAAGGAATTCTGTAATAAATCAGTATAGATATGTTAGCCGTGTTTGATAGAATTGTCGTGATGGTTTGATAATTGAACCGAATGGCGGAAGGTATCTATTTATGTTTGGCTGAGGGATACTACAACTAAAAACTGTGAAATAAAAAACTTTTTACAAAAGAATATACAACCGACTTTAAAAAAAACACTAAAGAGTGCAAAATAACTTTAATTTCGGAAGTCGTTATTTCTTTATTAGTTTGGTCTCTTTGTTATTGAACACCGACTTCCAAAATTAAAGTTATTTTGCACTTTTTAGTGTTTTTTTTTTTTAAGTCAGTTGTATTTTTTTTTTGTAAAAAGTTTTTTATATAAATTCTGATTCTCTGTCGCTGAACGCAAAAGGCAACTAAAAGAGTAAGTTTAAGTTAGTAAAAGTCTGATCCTCCCTCTTGTTCCACCAAGAGCAATAAAGTTATCCACTGATTTCTCACCTTAAAAAAAACCTATGCCTATAAAAACGGAAACTTCAACTGAATGCAATTGCGCAGCCATAAATTTATAATTCAGTATAACCTAAAAATATTACTAAATTAACAAACACAAAAAAAAATTGATAAATATAAAATAACTGCAATAAATTTATCTTTATCTCTATCTGCCGTACACTCTCGGTAAGGGTCAGTTGAAAACCAATATCAGGTTTTGTTTGGCTCAGTGGAGAGAAACACATTGATCTTTTTTAATATTAAGTTTATAAATGTTGTTATTTAAATGCGCCAAATAATATATTTTTCTTTAGATACTAAAAACCTTTTACATTGTCATTATCCACGATGGTCAATTTATCTTATCCAATTTCTTCATTACAAAAATGAATTACGTATCGTCGGGGTCGTTGATCTAAAGGTTAAATAAGTGATTACCCTGAACTTTTCTTAAAGTTCTTCAAATGAAAAATAAAACTGTTTAACTTCGACATTTGTAAATATTGCTGTAGGCTACAAGTTACATATTAAATTTGAGAAATTGAAAAGTAATAGAGGCATCTGGTAATAGAGCCAAATATATTTTTTACGAATATTTAATAAATCGTTAATAGACCGTTAATATTTTTTTATTTAAAAATAACAAAAGAGTAGATAGTGTAACAAGATATATTTATCAATTAGTTTTGTAACAAAAGTTAGTTATGTAACTAAGTTAGTTTGGTCTGGTGTAGATTAGTTTTGTAACTAATGAAATACTGACACGAGAAAAAAAAAATTCTTACATGTATGTTATATACACGGCTAACTTTTGATCGTTTTAAAAAATAAAGCAGTTTTTTTCTAAAACTCGAATTAATAAACGAATGTACGAAATTAATTTATTTAAGTAGACCTCAGTTGATCGAGTGTAATGACCTGTAGGTAGTTAGTACGCAATGACCGATAACTTTTATTGTAACATGATTATTAATTCGAGTTTGAGAAAAAAAAGTACTTTATTTCTTAATTTTATGTGTTTCATGTACTGGGTCCCTCCACGAGATTAAAACGATCAAAATTTAGCCGATAATAATGTACATGTAGGGAAAAAGTATAGAGTCGGAAAATTCTTCCGCATCGCTGTCGACTGGAAGTGTTCTTAAAAGACTGGCGGTATTGCCACGTTGTATGGCATTGCTTAGTAAAAATAAAACTTATGATAACATTGAAAATAGCCATGGTCATACGAGCCACATGTTTGTGCCGCTGTTACCACTGATGTGTAGTTGACTGTACCCACTTAAGTTGTTACAAATCTAATTGTAATTTTTTAGGATAACTAAGTAAAAATATAATCCCTGGCCCTTGGTCACATAGCTTTGAAAGTGTAAAACGGTTTGACAGACGATGAACTTTGAAAAGATGGCAAAAATTTTGAACACATAAAAGAGAGGACGAGTTTAAAAGAGCTTTTCAAATGTAAAAAATTACGATCTCAATGTAAAGGAATATCTTTTTTTTACTTTTTCAAAGATTATATGATATATTGGTGGTTATAATAAAGGAAAGGAAATATTTCTATATAACTATAAGGAAAACCATTACGAAACTAGTCAAAACGAGTGTAATATGGATTGATTTTTTCTTTTGTTTTTAGTTAATCGGATTACAAATATTCTAAATAACATAATCAATGATTTATGATGTTTTTATAGCTGAAGTTCTGTGAAGTCCTGATTACTTTGTGCTGACGTCATCTCAACGCTCAGTCACGTAGTCAGAACAAAGGGATTGGGGGCGTGGCCAACTCCAAGAGTTCACACTTGACGAAACGATCGTAACTTGGCTAGGGGGGGCAGGTTTCCCATCTACGAGAGGGAATGTATCGTAAGCCACCTTGCCACCTTTTAAAAATATACGGAACAGGGTGTGAAGTCCCGAAAACCTCCATTGGAAAGGGAGGATCTTCCAACCAGACGAGTTTTGTGTCTGGTCCGGACAACTGTCCACTAGTTATTTTTCAGACTGTTCTATATGTTCTAATTGCGCGGAAAACACAGATTTTTTCTTCTTAGGTGGAAATCATTTAATGACTACTCGCGCTCTTGGGCGGAGCGGGAGGGCGTCTCAGATGGGGTACCGGTGGTGGCCGACGAAATTAAAATCACTGATTCATTCAGCGCCTGAACACAGTCTACCCTGGGAAGGACACAATACGGCTCGGATACTACGGCGATGTTTCGCCGCTGATGTTTGCCTGGAGGAGACGTCCATTACAGTCTCTTCTCGAGCCCCACGTGAGGGCATTGCAGCGGTGGTTGCAGCGGCGACAGTGGCGGCAAAAAAGAATGCGGCCCTGGCAGTGAGGATATCGGCAGGGATGTGCTTCCGGAATTTGTCCTTGGCCTTGGTCGCAGGACCTGCTTCCAGCTCGGTGGTCGGCCAGCTTGCCTACCGCCGACGGCATTCTACAGCTTTGTGATCGGGCTGACCGCACTGGAAGGAGCGGTCTTTGCGGTTCACCTCCGCGGCGCAATACTTTTACTGACTAAAAGCTGCTCTTGCTCCTTTTAGTTTTAATTCCTATGTGGCGCCATAGATATCGCTTCAGAATATTTTTACTGATACAAAGTAACACTTTACGTTTCAATATGAAAATTTGGTCGTTAAGCGCCAAGCGATTGGCTGCGTTGGGTATCAGGGGTTTCATTCCCGTACGGAAAAAATATTGGTATGGCCTACAGATAAGTGTTTCAGGTTGTAATGTCAAGTCAAATAAAATTAATCAAGTGTATGTGACAATATATACACTTGATTAATTTTATTTACACAAAACAGGAGGACTTTATTTCTTGTAAAGAGAAATAGATCCTTTGGTTAGTATGAATACTTTTTTGCTTATAACATATTAGTTATACGAGTGATTCATGTGTATAAAATTATGGAAGGTATCGCAATTTTTCTATTAGACCCTTTTTTTGGAGTTAAGTGTAATTTAAAAAAAAGGAAATTATTTTTTATTTAGCGACTAATAAACGTAATTAGGAAGAGCTCTACGTCTTTTTTTGAAACCCTAGGGTGGAGCAAAAATAACTACTTTTATTAGTTGAGATTGGGTTAACTCATCGCGTGTGAAATTTTATATTTAATCATTTTTATAAAAGTAATCGTAGATAATATATAAAGAAAATAGATGATCGTCGTATATCGTACTTGCTTATATGTATGTAATATAATGTATTATTATTCAGTATGTATTATTGCGATATTTATTCTACTATATTTATGATAGTAGGTATGATTTTATTTTCTATATTTCATTGATAACTGTTCTATTTGTACTCTTTTTTTTCCTGTCACGTTTACACACTGTTAGGTATTGATACTTAATCGGATTATTGAGTCTGTTTTTTATAATTAAAAATATTGACCGATTATATTGTATTCGATTCATTGCAATCGACTAATTGTGTTGGCAACACCTAAAACGTATTTGTGATTATTTGTGAAAAAGTGGGGGATGTAGTGCAATGCCGGGGACAGTCTGAGTTCGGCAGCCGTTAAGGCAGGGCGCACATTTGGTCCAAGGTAAAAAGAGTGTCCAAGGAGTTTCTTGAGTAATAAATATATTAGTTTATACTGAAGTGAGCAGTTATGTTACAACACGGTGTCTACATCTCTTTTTTTTTCCAATTCTCCTTTCGCAGGTATGCTGGAAGAGATTTCTATAGAAATAAGCATTACATATGTACCTACTTTTCTTTTTCTTTATTCTTTTCTTATATTATTGTGTGTACATGAATTATTGTTGAATAAATAAATTAAAAAAAATCGCATTTGTAAACAGTACCCAGTTTGCTTCAATCAGATGTAGACGGAACTGAACTGAAACTTCGTTACAATGACTGAATGAAAATGATTCAAACAAGCTGTCGTTTATCGACTCTTCGGCTTCAAATACAATTTCATCAAACTAGGTCGATCCAATAAATAATGAAACTAGTTTAACAGCCCTAACATACTAGAAGCGTTCTCCAAAACCATTACATTCTGATTGAAGGGTCTCAAGACCTAACAATAATGACTCGCAGAATAAATTATTGGCTACAACTTAATCGTAATTTCAAAAGCAATCTGTTATCCAAATCGTATATTACAAGAGAAGGGTAAGATTTGGACAGATCTGAGGAGCCTTCGGGGAAATCAAGCGAGGCAAGCTGCGGCCGCCGGTTCATTGGGCACCCGTTTAATGCGATCCATTGTTACGTATTACAGCGGTGTTTCACGTAATAGCGTAATTTAAGTTGGTATGTACAGCCGAGCCCAAAACGCTTGTAACAGTGCTGCAAGAATTCTGCTGGGATTCTAAATTCTATAGAACACGATAGCCTGCGATATCCAAATTTATAAAGGCTTCTTTTACAGAGATGCGGCGCGTTGGGCGTTCGTCGTACATTGCAGCAGCGGCTGCTGCGGCATCGCACGCGCAAACACGACGACAATGGCAATATACGACGGACCGCTAAACGCGCCGCGCAACGCGCCGCGTCTCCGTAAACGAAGCCTTAAGGTATTTTTGCTTTTTGCAGGGCATGGTCAGGTTTTATGCTTATTAAAATATGATTTACGTTCGTAACAAATATGACTTTACTGAGTTCATTAATTACTAAAATCATCAATACTTATACTTTCTCATCTATAAAACATTACTTTTAGTATATACGAAACCTCAATATAGTTTGTTCAGAATCAGAAGCGATTCTGAAATGTATCCAAAATTTATTTAACTTATTATATCATTTTATATTTTTTCCCAAACATAAATTTAAAAAAGGTCACAAGTTGGACGCCACCGAGACTAAGTACAATACAGGTCACGGCAGGCATAGCAGGCATTAGACACGGCACAGCTGGGTGCGGGAGCAAAACCACCCCTCAATGGCCCGGGTGGCCCGGTGACTATGTGTTTGTGTGGACAACCGGGCAACTTAACAAGCTTATTAATTTTATGATTTTTCATGACACAGTTATGACCTTTTTCATAGTAGTTTCGCATATACTAAAAATAAGGTTGTATAAGGTTTGCTGTAAGAAAATCCGATTATGGGTTAAGCTCTAATATGTGCATCAGCTGTCCTATTTGTATTGTTTTATAAAAGTGGTGAGTAAAATAAATCCACTCTAATACTAATACTAATTATACATAAATATTATAAGTGCGAAGGTAACTCTGTCTGTCCGTTACGCTTTCACGGTTAAACTATTGAACTCATTTTGATAATATTTGGTACGGAGGAAGCTTAGAGATTTTTTTTTATGGTGGGTAAAATCATCCAATGACATCCCTCAGCCTTTGAGCGGAGTTGGAGATAGGGTCAGACTCTTACTGACTAAAAACCTACCCTGTTTCTTCCTGCGGACGGCGGGCAGTGGGCAGTTCGTTGTCCGTCCAGTAACAGACCGGTCCGAGCTCAAGTCGTTTACGGCGCGCTCTGTTCCCGCGCGCCTCAAGGAGTTATCAGAAAACTGTAGGGGCCCAGAAAGGCCGAAGCCTACTGAGGCCAAAGGTTATTTGAAAATGTTACCCGGGGCCCTGGGACAAAGGCAATGAATGGAACAGGGTAGGTTTTTAGTCAGTAAGAGTCTGACACTATCTCCCGCCCCACCCAACGGCGGGATTTGTCATTTGATGATTTTACCTACCATAAAAGAACCCTGTTCCTTCTTTGCCTTTGTTCCAGGGCCCTAGTATGCACTTTCATACCTTCCCTGAACTCCAGAGTAGGCCCAAGAGGCCCCTACAGTTTGCTGACAACTCCCTGAAGCGCGCGGGAATAGTGCTCGCCGTCGACGACTTGGGCTCGGTCTACCGGTGGCTAGGGCGTGAGGCCCGTTCCCTCGCACATAGAACATCATTACATAGTATAAAACAAAGTCGCTTCCCGCTGTCTGTCCCCATGTAGGCTTAGATCTTTAAAATTACGCAACATATTTTGATGCGGTTTTTTAAATAGAGTGATTCAAGAGGAAGGTTTATATGTATAATACATGCATAATTAATATCATATATATTTAATATCACGATTGCACCCGTGCAAAGCAGGGGCGGGTCGCTAGTTCACTATAAGAGCGTAAAAGATAGGCTATATTAGCCACATTAGAGCACACGATCGCAACCCGCAGCTGCAATGAATTAGAAACCAGTCACCGTAGCCGAAATCGGCTAGGGAGTATATATATATATATATATAAATATAAGAGCGTCTAAAGACTCACGAATGAGTTAACGTTCCTAGAGAATTTACTACAACTTGTATAGCTTCAGGTAATATGTATGCAAATGAAATGCGAGCACGTGACGTTATTAAAAATTCAGTAATCAATCTTAATAAAATTCAAGTTAGTTATCTTGCCAATCAGGCTATCTTACAAAAAAAAAAAAAAAATTGAGAAACTGAAAAACTTAGTTTAAAAGTTAAAGTTTTAAAGGTTACTGCAGGTAGGTAGAATATTAAAAGTAGAAAACTTTAAAAATTTCGGGAATAATCTGTAATTAACGAAACGGTGTGAAATATAAAATTGGCCAATCAAAAATTTCGAAAAGGTTACTTTTAAAGTTTCATTAACTTTTTGCCCTTTGGATTATAAAAATGAAACATTTTGAGATTTTCAATTCCATAGCGATATCCACTGTACCTCGTCTGTACATAACATGAGACTATCCAAAATTATCTAATGTGTAATGACAGTGTCCAATCTGATGAGGGTCGAGCCGGGCCAATCTAAAAGGAATTCCAGTTAATATGCCCGTTATTCCGAAACACCGTACCCTTGTACCGAATAAACCACCACCTATTTGGTATGCAAAGAGTGTAACTTAGTTGTCGCATTCCATTGCTGGATTAACCCTACGCTGCATAATTTCAATCCATACTTTGTTATCAATGGATACTGTACTCATATTTGCAAGGTACAGTCGCAGTGTAAAATGGTAGTAATAAGCGATTAAAATCTACAGCTAGTCTAATGTTTTGCACGCATGAATGGTTACAGCTATTCGCAATATTTGTTTTGGAAACTTTGATACAAGTTTGTGTTTCTATTTAATTGAACGTATGAGTTGCTGTTAAATCATGTATGTTAAAATATTAATTTTATACAGTTTTTTCAATTTTGAAATAATGGTCAAGCCTTTCTGATCTAAACGAGAGGTCATATACAGAAAACGGTTATTAATTGGCAAATATTTTTTACATGTGTTTTAATGTCACATAAAATTTTATTTACGTATATGTTATCGCGAATGTGTTTAAATCAGAGTACAGATTAACTTGTTAAAATGCATATCGAGTCCATTAAAGTGGAAAAAATGTTTAAGTATTTGTAGTAACTGGATAATATGCAAACTAACGGTCAAGCATATGCTAAAGATATATGAACGAATCAAGTTGCTAAAGTATCAAAATGTGAGTTTAATAATGTTTTATTGGAAAATCCGCATTCCATATTTTTATCTCCTGTACATGTGCTGTGCATACTGTGTGAGCCTGTTCTGTGCGTGCATTATCAAATCTTTGAAAGATAAGAAAAGCTTTGGCTATGGCGGTATATCTACAAAAGTCATAAAATATGTCGGTAGTGATATAGCTACCCCTCTAGCTCACGTAATCAACGCATGTATATCAGCTGGAAAAATTCCAGATAAACTTAAAATCGTTAAGGTCACTTAGTAAAAAGAATGACAAAGATGAAATTTCAAATTATAGACCAATTTCCTTAATTTCTATTTTTTCCAAAATATTAGAAAAAGTAATATATTTAATATATGCCTTTTTGACAAAATTTAATATTCTATATACCGAGCAGAAGGGTTTTAGAAAGAATTCTAATACTATTAGAGTTTTTAAATATTATAATGCCAAATGTTGATAAAAAATAACGATATGTGCCTTATTTATGGATTTATCAAAAGCATTTGATTATGTGGATCATGACACACTTAAATAAAATTGAAACATCTGGTTTACGAGTAAATGTGCTTAATCTTATTAAAACTAAATTTGAATTGATAAAATTTAAAAAAAAAATGTCTTAAAGAATTACTAGTAAAAAAATGTTATTACTCTGTATCGGATTTCTTAAACGACAAATCTATTTAATTTACAATGTTTATTTAGCACTAAGTAATGAAATAGCTTTTAATAAAAATTATTATTGTAGTACCTAGTTATAAGTTAGTAAATTTTGCATGCCGCAGGCAGAATGTACAAGGAATCAAAAACATTGTAACACCAAATTGTATTAATTACCTACATTCTACGCAAATAAATAAATCTATCTATCTATCCAACGTATTCCATATTATAACGGTAACATTAATAAAAACTCAACATTTAACTAGAAACTTATTTTTCTATAAAAAGGCTGACGATTAAACCACAACGAACACGTCAAACACAGAACGGTTCTCGTTGCAGAATGCAGGAATCATTTTCTTTTTTAATTATAACGAAGTTGAATGTCATCAAGTTAATAAGAGCGCCGACGTTGTAAACAAACACACGAACAAAGGTGTTATTAGACAAAAGCACGGCAGCTCCCCACAAAAGGGTGTCAGAAGCATCCCATTCAAGCCACAAAAAAAACAGTTTTACATACAAATTAACCTCTAAAACAACCGATCAAAGATCATTTTTCTTTAACTCGTCTTCTCAGGTTACGACCAGCATTTGGAAAAACAATAAAAATCTCTAGCGGATCACTTTTTCCTCAAATATCCAATTTATTTATGTGTTTTATGAGTGTCGAGATGTGAATTGAAGAGTCTTGAATTCGATTCCTCGAGGCAACTGGCCAGTTTATTATAATAAAACATGCTGCGAATGTTTTTACTATAACTTTTTATGAAACATAAAAACGGAATATCTGTAATAGTGAGCTATTTGGCATAAACTACTTCGCTTCGATCTCGGTTATGATTCGGATTGTATCGGCCACGCTTCGTCCTCGTCCGTAAAGATCCGAAGAGTGCTCCAATTAGGATCCATTTTGTGGTGATGTTTTGATTTTTATACTATTGGGATTTCTGTTAGAAAATTCGCAGGTTTTGCTAGAAATTGGTGCATTCTCTAGTAAATAAAGTCACCTCTGCTTTCTTTTTACAGTGTGAAGTTAATACGTGATTGGCTGACAGCAAATGTACGGATTTTGGCAAAGCCGATCTTTTAAAAACTGTCAGATAAAATTAATTATATTTAGTTATACACCACTATTTTTTAATTATGGCAAATACTTAAAGGGCTTATTAGAAAAGGTCTTGTTATTATTTAAGTAAAGTCTCAATGCATAATATTCATAAACATCAAAGTTAGGAGCGTTTGTATAGATCCCAAAATCTCACTCAATTTCCGGAAACATTGTACAGGTTATTTTTTTATGAATGAAAGAATGTCAATAAAAATGGAAAAACACTGCGCTTAGTATTTTCTAGTAGTAATTGTTATGAATAATGATTCAATTATGAATTTACCAATAATGACAAACTTTCGTGGACTATTTTGGAATTTCGTTTTTTGTACTTTTGACTACATAAATATGGTCAGTAACGGGTACTGGTTGAGCCCCATTTTTTTGTGCACTAATTAAAAAATAGGGGTGTACATGCATCATTTTCTTTTCCGTGGAAAAATCACCCAATGACATTTCCGCGCTCTTGGACGGGGCATGTTCCACTCGTGTTCCTTCTTTGCTTTTCATACCAGGGCCGAACCTTCCTTTCAGAAAACCTTCCTTGGCCCTGTAGCGACATCCATGTCGTCACAAAAAGAACTAATCCTGCATCGCGCAAGTAAGATTCGCGGCGCGATTGGAACATATGGAACAAACCCGAAATCATCTATCGGGCAGTAGCCCACCAGATATAACAACTGTCTGGTCGGAGGATCCTCCCTTTTCAACGGAGGTATGTGGGACTTTACTCTCTGTTCCATTACCCCCAAACTGGTGACCCTCGACAAAGAACGTCAGCGCAGCCTTCGTGCAGCAACTACTTCGTGACGTCATCATCACTTCCTCAAGCTTTCGAGCAGCGAGCCATAAAGCCAGCACTCACGACTATATGGGTATCCTGACCACCAGCATGCCTACTTGGTCATACCTGGTCATCACCCTCAGCCTCATCAGCGACCTTGGCTAAACACCTGCACCTTCGGCCAGTCACATGAAGAGCCTTGAAGAACCTCTCCTGGTCGACGACAGCAGTCAAGCCCTACGTCGCACAGCACCGCTCCGACTCACTGGAGCCAGCCGCAACCATCGATCTCCGATCTCCGGAGGGGAGTGATGTAGCGACATCCATGTCGTCACAAAAAGAACTAATCCTGCATCGCGCAAGTAAGATTCGCGGCGCGATTGGAACATATAGAACAAACCCGAAATCATCTATCGGGCAGTAGCCCACCAGATATAACAACTGTCTGGTCGGAGGATCCTCCCTTTTCAACGGAGGTATGTGGGACTTTACTCTCTGTCCCACTACCCCCAAAGCCCCAGTGAGGTTCGACCCTGCTGGGCCATTAAGTTTTGCTGACAATTCCTTGAGGCGCGCGTGGAACACTACGCGCCGTCCACGACTTAGACTCAGTCCGGACGGTTATCGAATGGTCGGACGGTGAGCTACTGTCAAACCCTGGCTGCTGCAGGCTCGACTTCCGGGATCGATGATATATAGAAAAACGACTTAAGACTTTTCTTATCGATATATTAAAAAAATACTTTATTTCACTTCGAACGAATACATAGCACTGACTATAAAACAATAATATATTCTATTCTTACAAATATTCAAATACATTTTAGAATATACTAACATCCTTCGAACTACTATTCAACCAGTATGATAACTTATGAGTATACGCATGAGTCTGCATATAATCTCATGCAAACTCATTACTCCGACGTAACACTACTCATTGCTCGCCGTTACAGACGGCGAGCAATGAGTAGTGTTACGCCCGCGCCTAAGGTGGCCGGAAATCAGGATGGGGATCCCAGCGGTGGTTGGGGCGTGAGGGCCGTTGCCTCACACGTGCGGCCTCCTCCTTTGCTAGCGGAGCAGCAATTGCTTCGCAGAAGGAGGTGACCGCCTGCTACTCTTCTACGCTTTGGACCATGGCCTGTACCAAGGCCCAGCAATCATGTGCCTTAAAGATATCGTGTTTGTAATGATTTCTTGTAATTCCGGTTAATTAATATTATGGAAAAATAAAAAAAAAACATGCAGTCAAATAGTCAAGAATTGGCTTAGACGCAGATGGACTAGGTTTCATTAATTAATTACGAAACTAAATCCATATTTACAATGATAACTTGAGTAAATTCTAAACCATGGCATTACTACCGTAAAATCGGGTTATTTTTTCTGTGAGGTATAACTTTAACTCGAGTTAGTTAACCAATATACACAGTAAACTCTCTTGGTCACTAAACAGTCTGCCGTGTTTCTATTGGTTATAGCTTAGGCCTAAAATATACCCCAGGACCAAAGTAACTCGCCTTTATAGTAGTTATACTTTATTTCATAAAGTAGTATGAAAGACACAGACAATTCATGTAAATTATTAAAACTACTAGAATTAAATTAAACACAAAATACACAATTTTGCTACGAAACCGTAGCCTCGTAGCTACGTAGCGCTACGGCGTAGCACCAACTGCGGCTCTTATTCCCATTGCTATAATTGATACCAAATATTGCCCCAAAATTATCAACCAGTATCTATAATATCACTAACACGATCTGTGTGATGTGTGAACGTAGGTGTGTCTGAAAGTTAAACAATGTGACACAGGGGACAAAGCAAGTGGAGTGGTGGGCCCTCCAGTTTCGAGACCGCCCTTTGTTCTATGACCCTGCCAGTGATGTTTCTTTTGCAAGTGGGTTATGTTACAAGCGGTCGGAGGGTTGAGTGGCGTATTTATTTTGCATTACGGTATATTTATTCTGTAATGATATGTCGATGAATAGGGTGGAACAGTATTTTGTTCGGGTCGGTGTCCTATTTTATTGGGTATCAATAATGATGTTTTCGTTTGTAAGCTTATTAATGGTCATTTATTATAAACGATATCTCTGTATATGGTTGTAAGATCATAATTATGACAATTACTTGCTTTTAAGCAAGGAAATTGTAATTATAAATCGTTCTTAAAAAAAAATACAGTTTTTTTTTATATCTAACCTAACTTAACGATGATGGCATGACATCCCCAAAACCTTCACATTATTGCTGATTTGATCAGCGGTCGTAAATTGTGGTTTACCTGGATTCGGTTGCAAAATTGACATTACCTTCTATTTAATTTTAAGAGGAAGAATCATCGAATAACTTCCCTCACTCAAGCTGGATTCGACACGGCACCGGTTTATGCTGACTGAAACTGACCTGCGTTCTCTTGCGTTGCAACGTCACGGTATATTTTTGAATATTTCAGAACCTTCAGCAGGCATCGGTTCTACTGGGTTCAGTTCATTTTTCTGACATCTTTTTGATTCGCATATGGAACACAACGCGTCGTCAATTTAGGCTTAGTCTTTACTGGATAACTGAACAGCAAGGCGCCTATTGCTCGCTGCAAAACCGTGCCTATGGTGACCGGGAATTGCCTTGCGATTCCTGGCGCCTGTGACATTTCCTTAGGACATTACCTAGCCAGCAATAGCATAGCATAGCATAATCAGCTTTTTAATGTTCTCACTCCTGGGACTCAAGCCTCCATTCTAGGGGAGGGGATGAGCTGTAATCCACCACGCGGGCTCATTGCAGGTTGGTGCATATACGTCTTCGAATTTTTGATTCTAGCACATGATGTTTTCCTTCACCGTTTTGAGAGTAGTGCTGATAAAATAAATTCCACAAAAAATGCGTCTGGCAATAACCTACAACTTGTAAGCCGAGGACGTTACCACTCGGCCACCACTGCTCTATTTTTGCCTTAGAGTGCAATATACATATTTACAAAAAAATCGCTAAAGCCTATAAATTGCACCTCTTTTGCTCCCCACCAGACAGGAAGCAGTGTCTCTTTAAAACAACCACACAAGATCGCTTTTGTGTATAGCTGACATGCCCCGCAGACATAACGCGAACATTCTTTAATTCCACCCTCATACCTCGTAACTCAATCAAGTGGAAACCTCTATTGCCAGGGTTTAATTAAACATTTTCATCCATTGTTTGGAATAATTTGGAGTTTAGTTATTTAAACTATTATTATGAAGAGGTATAGTTGTTTGTTTTTTTTTTTTTGTGTTCGTAAAAGGTAATCTCAGGAAGTACTTTAACTCCTTCTTAGCGTATTGAAGTCAGTTTGTACCCGACTACAGCTGAAGAAGGATGGTTTCAGTATGGTATAGTTTTTCGAAGGTATTTATGTATGTTGTATGTCTATTTCTTTGGTTCACTCTTTAGCTTTTTGGCTATATGGTTGATATCTCAATAGGTAAGAGTATCATTTGTATTAAGTGCCGAATATAATAACAGACTTAATTAATTTAAAAACAAAGATGGCGGCCGCTGTCTTTTGGTAAACATTACTGAGGGGTATCAAAACAAAGGGTTCGAGGCTACTAAATATTCCAAAAATATAACCAAGTAAATTGATTAAGTAAATAAATAAATAAATATATAAATAAAAAACCCTTACGACCTCGACTATACTGTTCCACTGCCGGTCATAGGCTTTTCTCCATTCTTTCCATTGTTCCCAGATCAGAGCCATTTCATACCAATTCCTAAGGAAGATATGCAAGGCATTCTGCTATCTTCTTTTTGATCTACCACAACCCCGTCGTGTGATTTCAGGGCACCAATTTTATATATTTCACTGGCCTACCGCTCGATTCCAGTCAGGAATGAGGATATCCGCCGGAAAATCAATGTTTCCGACATAGCATGAAGAATCATCAAACGCGGTAAAGGACATTGCTCGCGGAACGGATAAGCCGTTGGGGCCGAAAGGTTCTGGATAAGCGACCACATATCGGAAGACGTAGCGTTGGAAGGCCTCCTACAAGATGGACCGATGACCTACACTTGGAGGAAGCCTATGTCCAACAGTGGATATTTTTCGGTTGAAATGATGATGGTGACCGCTAGATTGATATGCCCAAGCCAGTCCTACTTCAGCTGGGTACTCTTCTGAGCTACTTTAACGGAGCAGATAAAAATTGCTATTTCTTCTTTTTAAGCGTATCGAGGCAAAACTAGTTATGCCAGTAAACTCTTTGGCCCTGGAAAGAGCCTGTTAGAGTTTGCCATCGTGGTGAAAGAATTTGCCAATCGACCAAACTCAATTACCCAGGGTGCGCCGGACGTAACAGAAGTTCGGATGATACGTTGCTCGGGGAGCCTTCTTTCATATAGCATAGAATAGCAACAGCCCTATTATGTTCCCACTGCTGAGACTCAGGCCTCTTCTCTAGGAGAGGAAATGGGCCGTAATCCATCACGTGGGCCCGGTGAGGGTTAGTGGAGGTCACATGTCTTCGATTTTTTTGGTTCTAGGACATGTCGGTTTCCTCACGATGTTTTTCTTCACCGTTTTGAGAGCAGTGGTGATGAAATAAATTACACAAAGTAATACGCCTGGCTGGATTTGAACCCGTGACCTACAACTCGTAAGTTGGGTCGTTACCACTCGGCCACCACTGTTCCTTTCATGTACCCCAGTATTTCTACTAACCTTACAATTACATAAGGGCACTAACTCAGCTTGTATTCGTGATGTTCTTTCGTATTAGCACCTCAGTTCTGATTAACTAATTGTTAAAGGCGAACCTCTGTGCGACATTTCTATGCTAATTCATCGCGATATACAAACAGACAGATGACTCTACTAAGGTAATTGTGTTAAGGGGATGTATGTTTTGGACTGGTATTTGTTTTTCTTTTTTAATGAAGTTTTTGGATACTAGGGATTTTGTTAGTGTGTTGAAGGTTGTATGCTGGGTGGGGAAAAATATATACACATTTTGGAATATCTAATTTATACATAAGTTATTTCTAGCTTTTTGTTTTGATTGTTATGCAAACAAATATGAAATTACACTCATTTTTTTTCTAGGTGATATAATCATCATCTGCCACAGTGTGTCAGACTTTTACTGACTAAAAACCGACTCCTGAGATGTCAGCAAACCGTAGAGGCCTAACAGGGTCGAAGCCAACTGGGGTCAAAGGTGGTGCGAAAGTGAATCCGGGGCCCTGGAACGAAGGCAAAGAAGGAACAGGAGAGGGTTTTTAGTCAGTAAAAGTCTGGCACAAAGTTCTGGAGTGTTCATTAGATGATTTTCCCACTTAAAAAAAAAGTGAAGAACACAGGTGGGTTTAATCAGTAAAAGTTTGACAAACCCTCTGGCTCCACCCTAAAGCGTTAGAAATAATTTGATGATATCTCTCTCATTAAAACAAAAACACTGTACTTTTCTTGTATAATAATCTCACAAACTGAATTTAGTTGTATGTATGGTCCTGAAATAAAAATAATTATAGTAAAATCAAACAGAGCCAAGGTTCTGACGAATTTCGTTCTTTATTTTTCTTGACACGTGTGTTAATAACACAAAGCTAGTTATTATATAATTTTACAGCAAATTACTTATTTAATAACAGTGAATTATAAAATCCATACTGACCACTTTAATTAAATGTGAAAAAAAATAGCAGCTACACTGGCTTTGAATAAAAAAAAAAAAAAACTAATTGAATAAAACGACTTTTTTTTTAAAACCGCTTATAACAATTTAAGTGTCTGTATTTTTTTTTTTTAATATATATAAACTAGTGCTTGACTGCGATCCCACCTGATGGTAAGTAGTGATGCAATCGTTGATGGTGCCTCACCATCTAACAGCACTAGTTTATTAAAAGCCTATTCACTCTAGCCTTGAAGACACCTAAATATTAATCGGACGGGAAGACCGCAGCAGACTGTTTCAGTCCTTCGATGTACGCGGTATAAATGACGAAGCAAAACGCTTAGTCCGGACCGTAGAAGTTCCAACAACGTAAGGATGGATATTCACCGTACGTCGGGTTATCCGATGGTATGTTGTTCCCGCGTACACTCTCCAAAATTCATCATCATCATCAGCCTTTTAATATTCCCACTGCTGGGACACAGGCCTCCTCTCTAAGAGAGGGAATGGGCCGTAATCCACCACGCGAGCCCAGTGCGGTTTGGTGGATGTCACATGTCTTCGAATTTTTAGTTCTAGGACATGCCGGTTTCCTCACGATGTTTTCCTTCACCGTTTTGAGAGCAGTGGTGATGAAATAAATTACACAAAGTAATGCGCCTGGCCGGGCTTGAACCCGCGACCTACTAATCGTAAGTCAGGGTCCACTCGGCCACCACTGCTCTCAAAATTCATCCTGTAAAAAACCGAAAGGCTGGCTACTCTACGCCTGTGCTTTTGTGTGCCTGGGCTTTGAAGATTGAACTTAACCAGATCTGGATCACCAATCAGCCTCTTCACTCGCCTTTCATTGAGTCCAAAGCTGAATTTATTGAAGGTGCATTCACAAGCATGTCAACTCATTTAAACAAGATATCAAGACTCAGAACAATTATCTATAAATTATAAAAAAGTTCCTACTCACATCATGACGGACGTCTTTATTTAAAATCTAAATAAAAAAAACAATCTTATACTCGTATTAAAAAGAGGTAGAGGTTTTGATCTGATTACAAAAATATACATATATTGGGCAAGTGCGAGTCGGCTCGTAAACCATAGGTTTGTAAATAGTTCAATTCCCGAATTGAGCACAAGGACTTTTCCGAATCGAAAAAAGTACTTTTTTTTGTGACGTAACTACAAATGGTTACATGGATAGATTATGTTCTGAACACAAGGGATAATAATCTCAAAAGTAAGTTCTCTTTTATGTAATTTTCTGCTTTTAGGCAAGCAAAGCCGACTGCAGACTGAAGTTAGTTGATGGGTAAAGGAAGCATGCTCCTTTGCTGTTAAACATGTTTTTTTTTTTTGTCAGCACACTCAGTGTGAAATGTTAAAGAAATTCTGACGTCATCGTGAAAAGCTTATGTAACACCAGATTGGATCGTATCTCTTAGAAGTATTGGGGTATAGGGCTTATCAGAACAATTTGTTTAGATGACGTCACATTAACAATAAGATAAGGTTACGATCATTGAGCTATGGGAAACGAGCCTACGAGTTTCTGCGTTGTGATGTGATAAGGGTGGCAATATCCAGCATTACCTAATTATACATCCTTTTTTGAGACGAAAAAGTATTAAAAACTTCACCCGCTCTGTCTGAAGTGGAAAGGTGTGTGACCTAGCAGGTATCGGTCCTACTGGGCCCCTTTAGTTTTCTGATATTTCTTTGAAATGCGTGTGGATCGCAAATCTACTCGGGTTTCGCCCTTACCGAACTGTTGGATGTCGAACTACGACATTTGAACCTTGAAACTCTGTAATTCCGCCTCAGCGACTTTCACCGTAAGCTCCACCATGTCGTTTGGGCAATTCGCACACACACAGTCAGGCGCTTTTGTCACCGAATCCGAAACAAGCCCTCTCTAAACATCCATTTCGTCAACTGTTGGACCAGCGTCGAGTAAAAATGAGAACATGTCTATATGACCAAGTTCTGGTTTGGGTCAGTGGCTGTCTCCATACCACCATAAACTCCCGCTGGAACCGTGCCGTGATTTGTCAAAAGCAGTGGCATTTCACTATCTACTATATACTTATCTACGTCCAGAGAGTTAAATTAATTAAAATACGAGTTGAACTGTCACCTCGGCGACACTTTACGTCAAAAACTTGTCAAAATTAAGGGAACTTAAAAGATTTTTTGACAGGTTAATTGAGATTGGATTAGAATGCGAGCGTTCCTCAAAATTGTAGGAACTGTCGTCACTTTGGTGCTTAAAAAGACTTTATTCAAATTGAAAGGACAATGGCCTATATTCTTAGTCTCTGAGAAAAAAGTTTCACTCACTCGAATCGAAGCAGTTCTCATGAAGTTTATTTAATAATTTGTAGATGTAATGATTTTTTTTTTGTTTACTTTTAATGTGTGTTCTTGAGTTTATGATCGTGTTGGTGTAACATGCAATATCACCTACTATTTCCTATTAAAGGGACGCAGGCTTCTTCTCTATAAAAGAGTGTAGGTTGTTATGCACCATGCGGGCACAGGCCAGTTTGTTCTAGTATATGACGGTTTCCCCACGATGTTTTTCTTCAACGTTTTGAAAGCAGTGGAGATAAAATAAATTGCACAAAGTAATGTGTCTTATTGGATTCGAATCCATGGTTTTTAACCATGGCCATCATTGCTCGATGTATGTAACTGTCAATTTGATTGAATTGTAAATGTCTTTTTGGCAAAAATCTAAAAATGCGCAGATTAACGTACTGATAACGTAATTGTTTATTTATAAAAGTACATACTAAATGTGTGTATATTTGGTTTATATTATTAGTAAAAAAAACACTTTATTTTTATCGACAAAGCTTGCATAACCTAGTATGTATGGACCAAACTGTGGCATCTGAAAACTACTTAAATTATTTAAAATTAGAATAAATTTAGAAATCATGTCGTGGTTTGGACATAGTTTTAGCATTAGTGGCATTCAGTTGATTCATAATTAGATTTCTGTATTTAGAAAATGTATGTATTCATTGGCGTTGAAACTGCAGCAGTCAATGTACTTATTAAAAAAAATAAAAACTGGGCAGTTTAAAAATCGTTTCGATATTTTTTTATCATTGGAGTGTTAATATTAATTAATATTTTATTGCACATTTTTAAACGCACACATACATATAATAGGTCAAACAAATTAAAGAAAACTAGCGACCGGTTTCAGCTTCGCACGGGTGCAATGGTAATATTTAATATATTATGCATGTATTTTATATATAAACATTCCTCTTGAATCACTCTATCTATTAAAAAAAAAAAAACTGGATCAAAATCCGTTGCGTAGTTTTGAAGACCTAAGCATACATAGCGACAGACAGCGGGAAGAACTTTGTTTTATATTAAGTAGTGATAATATAAATAGAAATAAGTAAGAAAAAAGCAAAAAAATCTTAATAAAAAGGAAAGATAATAAAGAAGTACTGAATTGATTTTGAAAATCAAAGTGTTTGTTATAAAACTCCTCCGAAACGGCATTTTGTGATTTTTTTCGTTTATATTTGGAATTGGGGGAGGCCTTTGCCCAGCAGTGGGAAAGTAAAGGCTAATTAAAAAGAAATTTGGTAAGTTTTGAGAATAAGTTGTAGGCTATTTTTACACCTGTAGGTGGAATGTCTACTATCACGCAGGCAATACCGCTGGGAAAGTCTAGTCTCATTATAAAAATTGCAATTTATTAGTATTAATCCCTAAAGGCGCAATATTACCTTAACAAATTTTTCTTTAATTAGAATTTCATACTAAAAATTAATTTATAATAGCCTTCTTATTTTTATAGTACAAAAACGAAGAACACGTTGAAACAGACTGTACTTTTAAACGTTGTACTGGCGCGCACAAAACGGTTCCTCCACTTAACATTTTCTCACATAATTATTTTTTACTTCACAAGACTACATCTGCTAAATTAAAATAAACTTACCTTTATATTACGGTATGCTGGAATTTTTTTTTTGTAAATGTGTTTTAATTTTTTTTGACCATACTGTGC
Source organism: Leucania comma (assembly GCA_958295575.1). Taxonomy (NCBI): domain Eukaryota; kingdom Metazoa; phylum Arthropoda; class Insecta; order Lepidoptera; family Noctuidae; genus Leucania; species Leucania comma. Next base: position 6,686,480 of record OY282475.1, read on the forward strand.
ACCCTTAAAAACGAACATGGATTTTAGTTGGACACTGGAAGTGACACTGTATTTTTGTAACAAACTATCGTATTAGGTATATTTTATTTATTTCCACTTTAAGTGGAGCGAGAGGGAGTCTCAGACTTTTACTGACTAAAACCCACTCGTGTTCTTTCAATTTCTCTTTACGTTTTACAAGTGCAATGGTAATTTTATTTTGCGAGGTGGGACATCATCAGATAATTTTACCCACTCTGACCAGAGTGAGACGTAGTGTCAGACTTTTACAGACTAAAATCTACTTCTGTCTCTTCAACTGCCCTTTGAGTTGCAGAACGACGACACCTTTTCCACATCAGCAACCAGCAACAATCTAGCACCGCGGTTATTCTTTTTTCTACAATTTTGCATTCTTCATCCTTAACCCTTTATTATACACAGAAACACTATAAAACACAAAGTAATATAGACAATTCGTGTACACAAGGCGAGCTTAACTCAGCAGTGAGTGATGGATTTTAAGAAACCCTTGATAAATCAAGATATATCAAGTTGTGTCACTTTGACATCGAATGCAAGTTGAATATTCCATTATTCCATCATAACAAACAACTACACGTACAGCGTTACGTCAACAGTATATGGCGGATCTCACCCATGTCCACAAAACGTTTTGAGAACACATACATTGTGCGTACAGCTAAGAAGTAGAATTCCCTGCCTGACTCTGTGTTTCCTGATAGCTACCACCTAGAGGTCATTGAGTCAAGAGTGAGTAGGTTGCTTCTTGCCAAGCATGCTCTACTGTAGACATAATCGTTTACAATTAGGTGAGATAGTCATCAAACGTATGCTTATCAATAATAAAGGTTTTGTGTCAAAAAATGTCCTCAGCACCAAGACAAATTTGAGCTGCAAAACTTAGCTATAGTTCCTAAGCTACAAGCACTAAGATATCTTCTTAGCATAGTTAATGGAGTTTAGTGTTTGCGCTCTATAATCTGCTTTTACTTGAGAAGGGTAAACAGTAACTCGAAGGCGATACATCGAAGAGTATGGCATAGCAACTTGGATCAAGCTCAGTCTAATCGCGGTGTAGTAAGAAGATATTTATTAATGATGATAGGTGGTATCTTCACTAATATAAAAAAATTAGTATCTACCAGCGGCTTTATTTGCGTGAAAGTAAATTTTTCCATGTAACTTTGAAACTCCGTTTTATCCTTTGCAGGGTTTTTTTTTATGGTAGGTAAAATCATTCAATGACAAATCCCACCCTTGGGCGGAGCGGGAAGTAGTGTCAGACTCTTACTGACTACAAACCTACCCCGTTCCTTCGTTGCCTATAGTGCCGGGGCTGAGCCTTCCTCTCAAAAAACGGCCCTTGACCCCAGGAGGCTTCGACCCTGCCTACCTGCAGCTAACACTTAGTAGGGTTGAAATTAGTGAGTTTGTGTATCTATACTAATATTAATATGTTCAGGAAGCATTCATTAGTTAGGTTGGTAACCATTTGTATGTAATAGGCCCTTAAAAATGTAAGGAAATGGAATTTCCAGAACTTTTTCATGTGTATCATAAAGTTTGTTGTATCTAAAGAAAATTATTTTGAATTCTTTATTCAAATATGGTTAACAATAAGTTCTTTTTTAATTAGAATTTTTTAATACGACATTTCCAATCTTTCATTTACTTGTTTGTTAATAATACAGATACTTGTATACGTTTGTGTGGTGTTGACACGTGACAAGCCACTTCCAGCCCCGACACACTATGGCGAGCTAATTCTTTGTGTACAGAGTGTCGGAAATTAAATTAGAATAAACAAAATTAAACAGTTGGCCCCATTCGCTTCGACTTTCAAAATTACCGTATTTAGGGGATTAAATGCCGCCCCCAATGTTAATAATACAGGATTTTAGGCCTAAAAAGTATATTGTGCGTTTTCGTACGCCATGGGTAATTTTACTAATTATTTCATTAGCATAAAATTAATTCTTGGGCTGAGTTCCTCGTATGCTTTGAAAGGGTCTTAATCTGGCTGTGTGACATCGTGCTCCTAAATCAAATTTTTTTTTTTTTTTTTTTTGTTGTGTTAAAATTACACTAGATAGGACTTATTTACAATTTCTGTTTTCTTTTTTGTGTGTACCAAAGCTAATCTACGTAAATGCCTCTGAGGCGGTTATTTATGTTCTTTTTTAAGTACATAAGTAAACAAAAGCGGCCAGCTATTACCCGTTATGGCCCTGCAAGCCCCTAATGGGACACCGAAGCATCGTAACCCTTTTTAGATACTTGAACATTTTGAAACTTTAATTAAAAATGCCAATTTATAAGTTACAACCGCAGAAGTTGGCTCGAAACTTGTTATAACGATCCAAAAATATTCAGAGCAAGTACGCATCTTTTGTTCTCATTCGAATACAATATTTGGTACCTCTTACAACAAAAAAATGTAAGAGAATATTTCTTCCAATAACAGACGGACGCTGACAAAGAAAATCTTTTGACTCAAAATTCACGTCGAATATTGCTAAACAAAGCGAAAAATTATTTTCACAAATGTCATAATCTTTACGAGGGTATTGCTTTGCCTTTATACATTGCATTATTCGTTCATGACTATGAAGTTTGGGTTGTTACAGACGCGGCAATGTTTAACAAGTGGCGCGGTTTGAACAAGTAAGCTTTGCGCATGTATATAACGTAGTGCAACAGATAATTTTCCGGAGAGCGTCAAATTCAGTGTAGTTTGTGCCGTCGTGGGGGAGCTACGCACCTCAGTTCGGCTTCATGTGAAGTTTCCTTCGCCTAACGGTGTTACGAAATTTGAAAATCGAACGTTTTGGTTTTTTAAGTGGCAGTTTTGTTTATGGACGAATGTTTCTGGGTTGTTTTTAAGGTGAGTCTATTTTATATGGATTTATTTTTTTATTTTAATGGAATTACGTTTAATTTTAAAGAGTTTCGACCAGGTTTAGCTGATGTTGATTTTTCCAAAAAACAATAAGATGTATTTATTTAGAAATTATGTTATCGAAATCACTAATATTTCCAATTGCGTATTAATCAATTGTGAGTTAATTAATTACGTAAGACATTTTGTAGAATAAAAACTAAACGCGCTGTAAGTCATATTTCAAGTTATGTAAGTATGAAGTTTAAAAATAGAACTTTATTGATGACATTGGGAGCCTAAAAATAGTCTTAAAAATGTATAGCCGTATTTTCAAGCAAAACCATAACAAATTAAACCTTAAACTTTCGATGTTACATAAAACCGGAATCTGTAATCCGCGGCTTTACCCCAAGACACATTAAGAGCCCTAGATTTATTATAAAGGTAATTCCATGGGATCGTTTTGGCCGTCGCTTGATCTTAGCTTAAAGGAGGTAAAGGGAAGCAGAATTCTCTCGATATCCTCAACGCTTATTGCGTAAAATTCTATTAAAATTAATTTAGCGTTTTTTTTTAACCTTTTGAATACCGTAATTAGAGACACAATAGAAAGACAATAGGTGTGCGGACGCCGGCGTCCTCTCGGGGAATAATGAATCAGCATACCAGCAGTAGACTGATAGGAGCCTTTTTGGCTCCGCTCTGTTTTTTTTATGTTGTAATTTTTTTCTTTCTATTTATCCAATTAGCCCATAATGTCCCACTGCTAGGCAAAAGCCTTCCCCTCCCACATTTTAGTCTTCTACCATCGGAGGCCAGTCCCTATGGTGAGAGTTAAGTTCATCTCTCTACCCTCGTCTTGGTCTGCCGCGAAATCTAGTCTAAACGCAAGCCGTTTAATTTTATTTTAATCAGTTACTACGTTTAGTTACCAATTTGTTTTATTTTGTGGTTTGTTCTGTGCTACTCACTAATATATAGGTACTTTTTATTTTTCTTTCAGTCAATTTTCTTAATATTATTTTTTTACTGAATACTTTACGCATTGCCTTAGTCAATAGAAGACAAATAGTAGTAGGTTCAATATAGGGTATACAACGTGATTGATATTTATACAAATGAATAAATACTTACCATAAAATGAAGTAATAAAACCCAGAACGTTAAGCAATCATGTACTCTCATACAAACTATTCTTAGAAACACAGAAGAGAAGACGAATTGTTTCAAGGGATTATGTGACTACAAAGATTTGTGGAGTAGGTTGATTTAATCCCATGGAGGGTCGATCCGGTACTTACATGAAGCACCATCGATTTGTAAAGTCCAAATTACAACGACCGACAACTACCTACAGGTCATTGGACTCGTTCAGCTGTTCTTTACTTAAAGAAATTAATTTCGGTCATGCGTATATTAACCTGTTGACTATCGTAATTAGAGACACAATAGAAAGACAATAGGTGTGCGGACGCCGGCGTCCTCTCGGGGAATAATGAATTAATTCAAGTTTGAGAAAAAAAAGTGGTTTATTTTTTAATTTTATTTTAACAAATCGATAGTGTTTCATGTACCGGATCGACCCTCTACGGGATGAAAACGATCGAAACTTAGCCGTGTATATATATTATGCATTTGCTCCATACAGAGTACTCTTATTCACCAGAATTCGATTAGTCTAGAAGCCACCATTGTGGCTTGTAAATGCTGGCTTGATTGATTGATTTACAATCACGTGCATAGACTGTATTCACTGCATACTTTTATGATTATAAATAATTTCATTAATAGGGACTAGCCTTTGCTGGCACCTTCGTTCACATACAAACATTCAACCTCTTTTTCACCCTCTAAAGGGATAAATTTAAAAAAAATCTTCCTCGTCGTCTTCGTCTTAAAAACAACACTTGTGAAAGCAGCTTTCTAGGTACAATTAGCGTTTAGGCTGGTCCTTGATAAGTCTGTGAGTTAGACGCTTCTTCCAGTAGTCGTTCTTGTAAAAGTAAGTATGGGACCAAATGTAAGGCCAGTGGTGCTATTCAACGACGAACATCCAAATAGGATACATTGAATTAACAATCCAATTCACAGGTACTTTAGGTTGACAATCCAATGTATCCTATTTGGGCGTTCGTCGTTGAGGCAGCGCTGCGTTTTCTTAGAGAATAGCATCATAGGTCAATCTTGCAGAGTGAACAGTGAGTAGGCAGCTATAAAAGACCTATACGAGTATACTGCGCAGAATTTTAAATCAATGGCGATTAGGCCAGAAAGATATATTTAGCTGTATAAGTGGGTGGTTTATGTAATGAAAAATAAAACCATTTAACTTCCTACTGGGGCCCTTGGCCCTTGGCCCCAGTAGGAAGTTGAATGTAGTAGGAAGTAGGCTTCTGAAAAGAAAGCTCGGCCCCGGTATGATAGGCAAAGAAGGAACGGGGTGGGTTGGTTAGTCAGTAGGAAACTAACACTATCTTCCGCTCCGCCCAAGGGTGAGGGACGTCATTGGATAATTTTCACTCACCATAAAAATAACCATTCAATTTCAAGTATAGACACAATCAGACAATTTATTGTGAAATTTTTGAAAAAGCCGCAATCTCGTTTAAATAGAGCTCAGAATTTTATTGTAGCGTTGACTACGTTAGCGATGCTTGCCGAAAAAGTTGACTCTATAGATACATTTGCTGCCAAATACTACCAAAACATTTGAATGTGTTACATCCGCATTCTAATAAAAATAGTATGACTGTATTCTTTACCAAAAACTAAATACTGTAAACATTCTTCTTTAACACTGCATAAACAGTGTGAAGCAAAGAAAAAATCTAGCATTTAGAAACCTCTTTGGTAGCATTAGAAAATCTATCCCTAAAGTAGGGCCACATCGAATATATACAACATCTCACTACTTTTGACGGTGAATACTTAAATGTGAGGCTTGGCAGTCTTAGTACTGAAATGACAAAAAAACACGTCAGTTTTTTATTTGTAATATTAATTATCTATTACAAATTATAATTATCTATTTTTGCTAAATGCCTAAAAAGTGTATTCTATCATATTTAAGTTATCTATAGCAAAAAAGTTTTTTATTTTTCAGTTATGTCTGTTTTCAGGTCTATCTGTCTGGTGGTATATTATTTCCGGCTAATCTGTCTTTTTGTAGATAGTTGATGTTATAAAAAGGAACTTAATGCTACTTTCCAAATGCCTTTATGCTGTTCCTAATGTGGACGAAGCCACGACCATCAGCTTACATAAAAAAAAAATACAAAAAAAAAACTAAAAAATACAAAATAACTGTAATTTCGGAAGTTGGTGTTTCTACATAATAGTTGTCTCTTCGTTATTTTGCATTTTTTAGTTTTTTTTCACATTGAAGTCGGTTGTATTTTTTTGTAAAAAGTTTTTTATTTACCACTTAGCCAATCTTATAACAGTGTGCAAGTTCCATATTAAGGTACCTATAAAAAATCATAACATTGCATAACAACTTCAATAAGCTATGCCCAGGTTTACCTTCTAGCTTCATCATCAGATCAGTTTGATATATTCCCCCCTCCTTCTTCTTTCAGTCAGTCATCGACTAGAAGAATAAACAAAGCAATTTTACTTGTTAGACTGTATTGCTGTGATACTATGTGGAGTTCCGTTCCATATCTTCGAAGTTCATCATCAAATTATAACAGTATTAAATTTCTATGGGACCAACTTGAAAGCATAACCTTTCAAAAAACAAAAATATTTTTTATAATCGGTCCACAATTGACCGAGAAATCGGTGAACATACACAAAAAAAAAATACATACAGCCGAACATAGAACCTCCTTCTTTTTGAAGTAGGTTAAAAATAAACATCATTATATAAGTAGCGATTTATGAATGACGAAATCTTTCTTTGGCTTCAATAATCTACTGTAATGAAAGCGTAGGCGGATCAGTTTACCAATTTGATTTAGTTCTATCACCGCCTACGTTTGTCTCATAGTCAAGATGAGGTGACACTCTCGAGGATTAGTTGTCGGGGTCAAACTTCAAACAATGATATTTTGTGTTGAATTAACCTGGACATGTCAATGGATAAATTGTAAACACAGTCATTTTGTAATAAATCTTGCGAGAGTCAGTTGTGTGTGCGAGTTGTTTGATGTGTGTTGTTGTTTGTGTTATTTACAATATATCCGAAAGAACGCGGACGAGCGTTTGTAGGTACTATTAAGATAAACTATGTAACTTTTAACATAAAGACTTTAAAGCACTTTTACCCGATCAGAGCAGTGGTGGCCGAGTGGTAACGGCTCTGACTTATGAGTTATAGGTTGTGGGTACAAAACCAGCCGGGCTCATTACTTTGTGTAATTTATTTCATCACCACTGCTCTCAAAACGGTGAAGAAAAACATCATAAGGAAACCGGCATTTCTTAGAACCAAAAATTCGAAGACATGTGACATCCACCAACACGAACTGGGCCAGCGTGGTAGATTATGGCCGATTCTCTCTCCTAGAAAAGAGGCCTGAGTCCCAGCAGTGGCAACATTATAAGGCTGATGCTATGCTATTCTATGCTACCCGATCCGCTAATAGAACTCAGGATCTGACCCTCGGCAATCGCCGTGCCGACCGTAGCACATTCGATCCTTTTTTTTACCAGGAACCCATAGCACTATAGGATTCTCAACCAGATCCTGTATACTTATACGTCGTGTACTCTATTAAAAACGATATTTCTATCTTTCATAAAATGGTAAACTCTGTCTTTTGCGCTCCTAGTATAGAAGGAAACTTAATCTAAGCAAATATTTGAACGACCTAGATCCAACGTAAATCTCCAGTTAAGTACTGATGCCAGTGTTTAAGCATCCAAAACATGAAATTGTACCTACTTCATTATGTGATGCAAGCAATTTTAGAACTTAAACGTTCCTAAACGCGATGCATAAGGCAATATTTTGCTTGACAGAAATTCATAGGAGAATAATCATACCAATGTATGTGTAAGTTCAGAATGTTTTGGTATTTGAAATTGAATGTGCGTGTGAACGACTAATTAGGATAAACTTTGAAATCACTTTATTACATATTTATAAGGCAAATTTTGAAAATTGTTTTTTTATATGTATGTTTGTTCCTCGAACGGCCGAACTGTAGGTTGGCGAGGAAATATTGAATAAAAAAAAAACAAAAACTGTTTAAGAAATAAATAAATAAAAAAAAAGGTTTCATTGAAACTTGGTATGCGGATAGACCCTGTCCTGAAATAGCACATATAGCATAACCTCAGACTTATAATGTACCCACTGCTGCGACTCAGGCCTCCTCTCTAGGATAGGGAATAGGCTGTAATCCACCACGCGGGCCCAGTGCGGGTTGGCGGACATCACCATGTCTTCGGATTTTTGGTTCTAGGAAATGCCGGTTTTCTCACGATGTTTTCCTTCACCGTTTTGAGAGTAGAGGTGAAGAGATAAATTACACAAAGTAATGCCGCCTGGCTTGGTTTGAGCTCGCGACTTACAACTCGTTATTCGGGGCCTTTAACACTCGGCCATCAGTGTTCTTCAAAAAACACATAGAATACTTTTTATTGTTGGAATATGTTTCCTTAGAGTAATTTCCTACTAAAACGCAAATGAAACATCCATACATAGGTAATTATAACCTGGTAAATGCTACCAGTGTAGCATTTACTAGGTTATAATTACCTATGTTGTAAAGATAAATAATTATTATTTACTAGCTAGTTTTCCAGATATAAACGGTATAACACTGAATGTGGTTTTGTGGAGTATTAAAATAATTTTATTTGTGCCATCTGATTGCTTTCTTGGCGCTTATTTACACATTTCATACGCGATAAAGTAGAGATACATATTATTTAGGTAGCTTTGTCCATTGATAAGACTAATCGTTAATATTTCATAACAAAGGCGACTATAAAAATGTATGAATGTTTTGTAATATAAATAATTACGCAATATAATTATGTTCTTTCTTCACACGTAAAGAACGCAAATCTTGGCTACTTCTAACTTCTTCTTCCTGCCCTTGTCCCATATTACTTGGGGTCGGCGCAACACGTTTTTTTCTTCCACTCTATCCTGTCAGCCGTCACACTATCACTAACTTCCTTTTCTTTCATATCACTCCTCACACAATCCATCCATCTCTTCTTCGGCCTCCCTCTTCCTCTCCATCCATCTACTTGTAAACTCAGAACTCTTTTAGTAACATGTGTTTCATCCCTCCTCTTCACATGCCCATACCAAGACAAACGATTTCCTTTCAACTTTTCAGTCACTGGCGCCACTTTCAAACTTCCTCTAATATACTCATTTCTCACTTTATCCATTCTCGTCACACCACACATCCATCTCAACATTCTCATCTCCGCTACATGCAGTCTTTTTTCATCCATCTTTTTCACAGCCCAACATTCTGATCCATACAATATGACAGGTCTTATCACGGACTTGTAAATTTTACCCTTCAACTTGAGTGGCATCCGTGGGTCACAAGTTGTTCCCGTGACCTGTCGCCATTTCATCCATCCGGCGTTGATCCGATGTGTTACGTCTCGGTCTACCTCACCATCTCCTTGAACGAGCGACCCAAGGTACCGAAAGTCGGAGCAGATTGGTATGGGCGTTCCGGCGAGAGCTAAGGGCACAGGACCGGAAAGACCGCCGAAATCGCAGAACAAGTACTCCGTTTTGGTTCTACTTAATTTCAGGCCAACACTCTCCAGTCTGTGCCACCACACCTCCAATCTATTCTGGACCTCTAGGCCACTTCTAACATAAATACAATGGCTACTTCTAACATAAATACAATTAACTCCACCCTATTTTTATTTAGAGTTCCGTAACTCAGAGGGAAAATTAAGGAACCCTTATAGGATCATTTTGTTGTCCGTGTATTTGTCTGTCTGTCAAGATCCTTTATCTCGAGAACGCGTGAATGTATCGAGTTGAAATTACCATACATTCAAGTCTGTCTGTTCCTTGAAGCTGTGAAAAAATAAAACATCTGAGTTTACGAAAAAAAAGATATTTCGCAAAAAAAATGTGTCTTTCGACACTCTCAAGGCAGTCAATATTCATAGGGTACTCCCCGTTGATCTAGAATTCTGAAATTTGCCATGTAGCAAGGTCTCAAAACACAAAAAATCTGAAAACTGTAAATTTGTAGCCTTTTTTTTTAGGTTTTTTTTTTTTACAAAAGAAAAAACATTTTTTGCGATTGGGAAGAATCTTCGTATCTTTCAATTCGGTAATTTAACTGTTTTCATAGGTAAGATTACTTCTCCCGCTATAGGGTAGAGCGAGAGATGGTACGTTTTAGATTTATAATAACTAAAACCCGTCTTGTTCTGACGTCCTTTGCGTTCTAGACACACGGCAATTCTTTAAAAAACTCCTTGGCCTAAAACTAGTTGAGTTCCTTAGTAGTCCTGAGTTGAGCTACTGATGCTTGCACTGAATTATTATTTATTATTTATTTATTTATAAAAAACAATGGTATTTTACATAGTTCACAAAGCACTTCCGACGTCTGGCTCCCAAACTGAATCGGACTGGGGCTGCTCTCGGGCGGCTCCTGCCCAACCTCAGGGGACCAGACGCCTCCTGCCGGAAGCTCTACGCGGGAATCGTTCGGTCCATGGCTCTCTACGGGGCCCCGGTGTGGGCACCGACGTTGACACAGCAACCGAGGGCCCAGCTGAATGCGTGCCAGAGGGTCATGGCAATACGCATGGTGCGAGGGTACCGAACGATTTCCCGCGAGGCGGCAACCCTCCTTGCTGGCCAACCGCCATGGGATCTGGAGGCAACAGTCCTTGCACACATGCACGATAAGCGCATGGAGATGCAACGCCGGGGCGAAATTCCGCTGCCGCGACAAGTCGAGGCTTGGCGGACAGAGCTTCGGCGGGATCTCATGGCGAAATGGCGTCAGCGACTATCGCAACCTCGTTCGGGGCGCGCCACAATCGAGGCGATAAGGCCCATCCTTGAGGAGTGGCTGGAAAGACCTCACGGCGTTCTAAACTTCCGCACGACGCAGGTTCTTACCGAACACGGCAAGTTCGCTAAGTCCCTGTTCCGGATTCGTGCGGAGGATTCGCCCGGGTGTCGCCACTGTGCGGAACACCCGGAGGACACGGTGGAGCATACTGTTGAGGTGTGCCCCGCCTGGGCGGAGCATCGCCGTGTCCTCGTGGGGGCGATCGGCGGCAGCGATCTCTCTCGCCGGGCCTTGGTTCAGGCCATGGTCCGTAGCGAGGAGGGATGGCAGGCGGTCGCCTCCTTCTGCGAAGCAGTAATGCTAGCAAAGGAGGAGGCCGACCGCATCAGGCAGAGGCAACGGGGCGCTCGCCCCAGCCGCCGCCGGGATTCCGATCCCGATTTCCGGCCACCGTAGGCGCGGGCTTGCGGACGGCGTGCAATGGGTAGCACGCTGTCCGATCGTCCGGTAACCGACCGGACCGAGCCCAAGTCGTCGACGGCGCGTTCTGTTCCCGCGCGCCTCAAGGAGCTGTCAGCAAACCGTAGAGGCCCAGCCTGCTAGCTGCAGGCAGGCAGGGTCGAAGCCTGCCGGGGCCAAGGGCCGTTTTCTGAGAGGAAGGCTCAGCCCCGGCACTATAGGCAACGAAGGAACGGGGTAGGTTTTTAGTCAGTAAGAGTCTGACACTACTTCCCGCTCCGCCCAAGGGCGGGATTTGTCATTGGATGATTTTACCTACCAAAAAAAAAAAAAAAAAAACATAGTTCACAAAAAGGCACACAATTAGACCCCTGGGGTCTGTCTCAGCGTGCCACAGCCTGATTACTGGTCAACGCGCTATAAACTTCCAATTAACTGAATAAAATACTCCTTCAACTTACGCTTTATGTTTTTGTTATTAAATGAGCATCTAATATCTACAGGTATCTGGTTTATTAGATTGGGTATCGAGTAAGAAGCTGTTCGTTTGCCATAAAAAATATTTTTTCGTGGCACTTGAAGTAGCTTAGATTTAGCCTGCCGTGTGTTCACGTCATATTTTAGCGGTATCTGAATATCACTATTAACAAAATGAAAATAGACTGGTCCATCAAATCTGTATGGTTCTTTTCACAAAAGACCATCTCAGATACCAATCTACATGGTTATCATATGATTTTTTGTTTTTTGTTTGATCTGTATGGACTTTAAAAGAGACTTTGACCCCTGATTACATATCGTTGTTTCTTTTCAGGCTCAAGTCAGCTATGGAACAGTGATTGCAAATAGTAGAAATTGACGAAAAAATTGTCGAGTAATTTTTTTTTTTAAATATTCGCTAAATGATTTTATTTTTTTTATTTTTTATTTGGTTTATATGAAAGTGAACCCCGGGGCTCCGGAAGAAACCGTAGAAGGAACAGGAGTGGGCTTTTTGTTAGTAAAAGTCTGATACTATCTCCCGCTCAGCCCAAGGGCGGGAGATGACATTGAATGATTTATTTATTCATTTACCATTACAATTTAATAACCTATTTCTCATATCACAGTTGTCCAATACTCTCAATCATACGACAATTAACTTCAAAAGACATCACTTACTGGCGTACTTCATAAAAAGGACCGAAAAGTATCGTACACACCTCGTAGGACCCTCATTTGTTCACTTGACTGAATCCGAGTGCTATCTTGACCCTAACTTAATGAAGATGGACCAGACTAGAGATGGGGGACAATTTGGTTCACAATAGCGTGCATTTTCGTCGAATGTATTTGGCAAATTAAAAAAAAAAATGATAAAATGTTTATGATTGTTTTTAGATGGGATCGACTACTCTCGCTCTTGGGTGGAGCAGGAAAGCGTATCAGACTTGTACAGACTAAAATCCACCCCTATGTTCCTTCTTTGCCTTCGTGCCAGCGCCCTGGGGTTCATTTTCACATAACCAATGGCCCCAGTAGGCTTCGACCCTGCTGGACCTTTACGGTTTGCTGACCTCCCCTTAAAGGCGTGTGTAGTACACACGCGCCGTTGACGACTTGGGGTCGGTCCGGACGGATACCGGACGATCAGACGGCGAGCTACTCATTGTTCTGTGGCGGCTGGGACGTGAGGACCGTTCCGACGAGCGTGCCGCCGCCTCCTTCGCTAGAATTACTGCTTCGCAGAAGGAGACGACCGCCTGTCATTCCTCCTCGCTCCGGACCAGGGCCTTACCAGGGCCCGAAAAGGACATCAGACTAAAAGAATATTTTTTTCTTTTTGTCTTGTTTTCTTAGAAATAATGTTGCCCCATACTAACAATTTTTATCAAGAGTGCTTTTACAATTATTTAAATTGATACATAAAGAACTACCGCTATCTTAGAGATAGTAGTAGTTCTTTATGTATCAATTAAACCTTAAAAATATTTATTTCGTGCGGGAATCATACCCGCAATACGCAGCTCTACAGCCCATCGCTTTTATAACCACTGCTCCAACCGAACCGTATCCTAAAAATATATAAGTAGAAAGAATTTTGAAATTTTGCAGCGCCTCTAGCGGTCACTTGCAGAACCAAAATTTGCCATACAAAATATTTACGGCGTCGATATCGAGTAGCGACGAATACTATTGCTTAAAACTCATGGTAGAGGTACAGCACCAACCAGCAACCAGCAGCAGAACCCAGGTATCAATATTTAGGGCACGAACTTTCCTAAATACAGTTGTGCATTCTTGCTGTTACTACATTCAAGTGGTTCTCAAGATAGTTGCTTAGTTTAATTTTAGGTAATATTACTAAGTTATTTGTTTTCATCCTTCCAGATGATTGATATAGCTTTTGATTGTGTTAGTCTATGAACTTGGCTATGATTGAGATCTATTTTTTTAGGCTTTAGAGGAATACCTAATTTTACGGCTGGTGTAACATTTTCATATATATAAAAACGTTATCTTATTTTATAAAGGAACAATTTCATAAAATATGTAAAGTCTGAATTTTGGTCCTTCGAGCCGGATTGCTCGATATTTAGTTTTTTATCATAATTTGGATGCATCAATTTGTGAGTTGACCTCTGTGCATAGCCACTTCATGGTACGAGTGGATAGCAAACAATGATAATAGTTACATTATACGGCCATAAGCATTTTAGCGTTATTCTAGTAATACCGGTTCAAACTGTACTTTTATTTTTCAGACTTTATTTCTATCCGTAGCATAAAATTAGAACAAAATTCATATACAGATAGTACTTTTTTATAGATTTTGGTATCACATAACTTCTCCTACTTTAGGTTATTTTTAGGTGGGTATCCTCTCTAGGGCGGAGAGGAAAAGCGTGTCAGATTTTTACAAACTAAAACCATACCTTTGTTCCTTCTTTGACCTTTGCGTTCCAGAATAACTGGTTTTCCTTTCCAAAGTCAATTCAGTAGTGCTAAAGTCTACTGGGGCCAACCCCAGTAGACTTCAGCCCTGCTGGGCTACTACGGTTTTGCAGACATCCCTTTGAGGCGCGTATGGAACACTACGCACCGTCTGTTTACCGGATAGCCGAATAGCGAGTTACCCCATTGCTCATCGTCCGTAAGCCCACGCCTACTGGGGCTTGAGCCCGGGAGCTGCCTCCTCCCTTCTGTTCTGGATAGAGCAAGAAGAAGTCTCAGACTTTAATTGGCTAAAACTCTGCCTTCAACTGTTTCTTAAGTTGCTTTTCCGTTCCAGAGCCATGGTAATACTTTAGAATAATTCCTCGGACGCAAATAATACTTAAAGTTTCTTTCAGTACTCGAATAAAAAGACGAGTAGCGACTTGCTTTTTGATTGATTGGTTAATTTACATTTTTAGTAAAAAAAATATTAATCCAGTCACTTTTTAGGTCCCTAAGTACAAAAAAAGATCCATTAAAATTCGTTATCAATCCATCAGTGGACAACGGCGTCCGCTTTTGTATGAAACCTATTCATAAAGTATATTATGTACCTCGTTCATAATGAACGACTCCTAAAATATCAAAGGCTATATATGAACACTTTATACAACCTTATTTTACAACAACAGTAGGTATATGCGAAACCCGAAACACGTGTCTAGTATTTTTTTATGTAAAGAATCTATGTAAAATTTAACTATGTAAAATGTAATTTACATAACTGTATCATGAAAAATGATAAAGTTATAAGCTTGTTATGTTACCTGGCTTTTCACACAAACACTTGTTCACCGGGCCATCTAGGTGACTGAGGGGTTGTTTTGCTCCCGCACCTAGCTGTGCGCTCCCCGCTTGGGAACAGCATCGCCGTGTCCTCGTGGGGGCGATCGGTAGCGATGATCTCTCGCGCCGGGCCTTGGTTCTGGCCTTGGTCCGGAGCAACGAGGAGTGGCAAGCGGTCGCCTCCTTCTGCGAAGCAGTAATGCTAGCAAAGGTGGAGGCCGTCCGCATCAGGCAACGGCGCTCACGCCGCAGCCGCCGCTGTAATTCCGATTCCAATTTCCGGCCACAGTAGGCGCGGGCTTGCGGACGGCGGGCAGCAGACCGGACCGAGCCCAAGTCGTTTACGGCACGCATTGTTCCCGCACGCCTCAAGAAGTCGTCAGCAAACTGTAGGGGCCCAGTAGGGTCGAAGCCTAATCTGGGGCTCTGGAAAAGTATGAAAATGCATACCAGGGCCCTGGAACCAAAGCAAAGGAGGAACGGGGTAGGTTTTTAGTCAGCAATAGTCTGACACTATCTCCCGCTCCGCCCAAGGGCGGGGGATGTCATTGGATGATTTTACTTACAAGCCTAGCTGTGCGCAGGCACCAAATGCTTGCTATGACCTGTGTTGTACTTAGTATCAGAAGTATGCAACATGTAACCTTCAAAAATTTTTAGGAAAAAATGTAACATGGTGTAAATATTATTGGAATCGATTCAGTTACTGATTCTGAACAAACTATATTTAGGTTTCGCATATACCAAAAATAATTTCGTATCTATAGACATTATCCTATAGGCAGGGTTGTAATAAATAGCTCAAAATAGAAAAGATTACAGATTGTCTAGATTTATTCTATTCTATTTTTAATAATCTAATTGGACAGCTATGTAGAAAAACAACGCTAAAAAACGGGCATGTCTTAGAACTAAAAATAAAATGATTGGTATTTTGATACAATATTTTTTGCATATAATTTTAAAAATAATAAGTAGGTACTTTTTGTATTTTTGTAGGTGGGTGTCGGATAGTCTAATGGTTAAAAGACTCGCCGGTCATGCATAAGATTGTGGGTTCGAAACCGGGTGAGTACCAATGTAGTCACATTGGTATTTTCAATTCATATGTACTTTTTAACCGACTTCGAAAAAAGGAGGAGGTTCTATGTTCGGCTGTATGTATTTTTTTTTTTTTATGTAAGTTCACCGATATCTCGGTCAATTGTTAATTTTATCAAGGATATTGGTGACACCTCGTGGCTCGTAAAGCACGTAAAACCGTTAGGTTTGGATGTTATTCGAAGATCTTTATCAGTCGTTACTGGTAGTAAGACGACAGGGAGTCTGACCATCGACTGATGGTTAGGCTTTCTGCCCTCTAGCCCAGTTACAATCGTTTCGTTTCGCGTGAACGCTTGGAGATGGCCACGCCACGTCACGAATACGTTTCTTCGAACAAAGGAGTTGGAAGCGTGGCCAAACTCCAAGCATTCAAGCGAAACGAAACGATAGTAAATTGGCTAGGGGGGCTGATGTCTCTTCGTCGTCTAAGAAATGTGTTACCTATTTACTGGTTTGTAGAGGTCAACTAAACATGGGTTGACGCAAAAACTAGCCACAAGCTACTTGGGAAAAGGCTAGGGAGATCTGACTTATATTTTGTACAAACCAAATAGTTAAAATAACTTTCTCTTGCATGTCATGACGATGTAAATTATTTAATTTTTAGGGTTAGAACCACAATTATTCGCCAGAACCCAAAAACAGTATTACATTAAACAAAGAAATATTTCAAATAAAAACAATATTAAAAGCAATAATCCTTATCATGTTTTGAATATATTTCGAACTAAATAAATCTGTCAAAATATTTTGTTTATTACACATTGTTCTCGAATTCCCTTTCAGATTTTAATTCAGAAGACATTAGGGTATACACCCCTACGGAAATTTAATTTCCTTTATGGTGACTAACATACCTGTATGTACACCTATACGTCTATATTCTTCGTAGACAGCCAGTGAAATATTTTCAATGAAAACGTAAATAATTTAACCATTCATTATGCGTATAGCTAAGGAGTGGAATTCCTTGCCAGAGTCTAGGTTTCCTGATATTGTAGCTAAAACCAAGAGGTCTTTAAGTAAAGAGTAAATAGATTACTCCTAGGCCAGCGTTCTCTAAGAGAGGGAATGGGCCGTAATCCACCATGCGGGCGCAGTGCGGTTTGGTGGATGTCAAATGTCTTCGAATTTTTAGTTCTAGGACATGCCGGTTTTCTCACAATGTTTTCCTTCACCGTTTTGAGAGCAGTGGTGATGAAATAAATTACAAAAAGTAATGTGCCAGGCTGGGTTTTAACCCGCTACCTACGACTCGTAAATCGGGGCCGTTACCATTCGGCCACCGCTGCTCTAAACTACTACTAAACTGACGCTATAAAACCAAATATTTTCTAAACAATTTGATATAAACTTGAACAAGCTAGGTCCAAAGGTGACCTTCAGCTTCGTTAAGTATCTTTGTATACCTCTCTTGGAATTTCAAACAAATTTAAATTTAGTCTGAGGTTCAAGTCATTGAAGGGTTAAATAATAACCTGAGGCCACATAAAATCTGCTTGATTAAATTTAACTATCGCAGTTCACTGCGTTCTTCGTGGTCTGCCACACAGTAATTAAGTTATTCCGTTGCTACAATAAACCAGCAACTAAAACTATTCGGTTCTAAAATATAAAACTGGATCGTGTTTGTAAAATATAGTTTCCGAACTACGTTAAAATATAGAAAATAGTTTTTGTTTTTGCTCGTTTTGCCGAGGTCTTTTTTGTTTTGTTATCTAAAATTTCTTTTTTTTCGGTGGGAAAATCATCCAATGACATCTCCGCGTGCTTGGGCAGGGCGGGAGATAGTGTCAGACTTGTACTGAATAAAAACCCACTCCTGTTCCTTCTTTGCCTTCGTTCTAGGGCTCCAGGTTTCATTTTCACATTCCCCATGGCCCCAGTAGGCTTCGACCCTGCTGGTCTCCGGTTTGCTGACATCTTGAGGCGCACGTCGAACGATATGCGCCGTCGACGACTTGGGCCCGGTCCGGACAGTTACCTGACGGTCGAACGGCGAGCTACCATTGCCTGCCAACCACAAGCCTGCGCCTATGGTGACCAACACAATATATCACAAAATAAAAATTAATAAAACTTACAATATTTATCCCCAGATTTAAACATAAATATTTGTCAGCTCGTATAATATCTATTTACCCGACTGCGCCAGAAGGAGGGTTATGTTTTTCGAGAGTATGTATGTATGTATGTATGTAAGTATGTATGTATGTATGTATGTATGTATAATTGTTTGGCACGCTCTGCAGCCTGAACGGCTCGATGGATTTTAGCTTGAGAGGTGTCGTTAGATTCGTATTTACTGTGAGAGTGACACTGGGTATATCAAAATAAAAAAAAAAAAAAACAAAATGGCGGATTTGTAGCGCCAAATTCAAATGTTTGGCACGCTCTGCGACCTGAACGGCTCGATGGATTTTAGTTTGAGAGGTGTCTTTAGATTCGTAATTACTTTGAAAGTGATATCGTAATAAAATAAAACTAAAAAAATAAAAAACGGTAATTTAAAAAACTAAAAAACCCGACTGCTTTTCTGAGCATTCATGAAAAAGCCCTAAAACAAGAAAATCTGGCAGTCGGGACCCATTCTAGAAAGTCAGCCGTCTAGTCAATAGATAGGAGTAATCTGCAATGTAATATAGGTATGTGCTCTCAATTCTAGAATGGGTCCCGACTGCCAGATTTTCTTGTTTTAGGGCTTTTTCATGAATGCTCAGAAAAGCAGTCGGGTTTTTTAGTTTTTTAAATTACCGTTTTTTATTAATTTGTCTATAAACCACGCTGTCTATAAAACACTTTCAATTCAATACGCACGTACACCGCACGTGTACACCGCAGATGTTATTGGCTTATTTTTCGAATTTTTAAGTCTGTGTTATCATCATGTTCCGGCCTTTGATAAAAAACATGTGTTACGCTGACCTCATGTAGGTCAGCGCAACACATGTTTTTTCTTTGATTCGGACAATCATTACACTATCGCTATTTTAATTTGGAGCATGTAACTTGTGTAGATATCATTAAGACGTTTTATTCTTTAAATGTGAAAAAGACTGCAGACTTATGGGGTAATTCGGTGGATAGTACCTTTGTTCATAACGGGTAGTACATCTGACCCCACGAATTACAAGCCCATTTCAGTGCCACCCACTTTTAGTAAAATATTTGTAAAACTTATTTTAGAGCAACTTCAAAGATTTTTTAATAGGCATACATTTTTGCATACTAAACAGTGTGGCTTTACAAGGGGTCGTTCAATAACCGATGCCAGTGTTGAACTTTTAGGACATATTTATGATGCATGGGAAGATAAGTGCGATGCCCTGGGCATTTTTTGCGATTTGTCTAAGGCATTTGATTATGTTCCTCATGAAACATTAATCAGGAAACTGCACCATTACGGAATCCGGAACTCCTCCCTGGATCTTCTTACATCATATTTGAGTGGAAGGATTCAGAGAGTTGAGGTAAACGGTAAAAGATCTCCCGGATCTGTAGTAAAAATGGGTGTCCCCTAGGGCTCCATTCTTGGCCCATTTTTGTTTCTTATTTATATTAACGACTTACCTCATAAAGGATAACCATAATATAGTATTGTTTGCAGACGACACTTCACTTTTGTTCAAACTTAAACGTCAGCAGCCGGTTACTGACGATCTAAATTTAGCTCTTTCAAAAATAGTACACTGGATTAATGTAAATAACCTTCTTCTTAATGGAAAAAAAAACTAAATGTTTAAAGTTTACCACGTGGCATGGTAAACTTTAAACATTTAGTTTAGCAAGTAGAAACTAATATGCTAATCAAAGGTAAAATTGAGTCCTGAAGATACTACAGTTTTCTTGGGCATAACTCTAGATGCTAAGCTTCAGTGGGGCCCATATACATATATACAATGTATCTTAAAACTTAGCTCTGCAGCATACGCTGTTAGACGAATTCGAAATTTAACTGATTTAACGTTTAGTATACTTTAGCTATTTCCATAGTGTTATGTCTTACGGTGTCCTACTTTGGGGAAATGCCGCAGATATCCAGACAATTTTTGTTTTGCAGAAAAGGGCTATTCGTTCGATTTATAAATTAAGTTCCAGATGCTCCCTCAGAGAAAAATTTAAAGATACGAGTATCAATATAATGACTGTACCTTCACAGTACATTTACAAGAATATTTTGTATGCCCATAAAATATAAACATGTTTAAAAATTAATTCATAATTTAATACCAGGAACAAACACAAATTTGTGGTTCCTGCAACTAGGCTAAAAAAAAATAGGGAGCGCATTTAGATGCCAATGTATACACTTCTATAATAAACTATATAGTCATATTCAACAACTAAGCCTTAATAAATTCAAATCCTTTGTAAAACGGAAACTTTGTCAAAAGGTTTTTTACACTGTAAAGGACTATATTGAGGACGAAAAGTCTTGGAATCGACCTGCTCCAATATGCACTACAACTGTTGGTATTTTTTTTTTCTTTTGTTTTTATTTTTGATTGTTTTTTTATCATTATTAATTTTTTGACAATTTGACATAGTTGTTTATTTTTTTTACAATTTGACGTTTTAAATTACTTTCTATTTTACAATTGGACATTGTAAATTATTTTTATTTTACAATTGGACATTATTTCGTTTACTTTTAATTAATGTTTGACATTTTCCATTCATTATTGTGAATGTGAGGACTACGTGAATTGCTTTTTTTTTCTTTTCAGTAATTTTAATGTATGTATGTCTGGCAATTTGAGTATTTTCTGCGGCCTATCCAAATGTCCTGTCTATGGTATTGTTCGTCAAGTTGTTGAGCTCCTTAGTAGTCCTGAGTCGAGCTTCACGAATATTGACAAATGCTTGCACTGACTGGACAGTGTCACTCAAATCTGTATAGTTCTTTCTTCAAAAGACCATCTCAGACAAATCTGCATAGTTCTCATATAATTTGACCATTACAAATTTACTTTATGGACTTTAAAAGAGACTGTGACCCCTGAGTTTGTTTCGGTGTTTCTTTTCAGGGTAGTCAGCTAGAAAACATCGGCCTCATCTAGTTTAAACTGACGAAAAAAATATTGACGTATTAAAGTGTTTTTTAAAACCTATCTATATTATCATCATTTATCACTGACTCCCTTTTCTTTCATTTCACTTCTTTTCGTTGCCCTCTCTATCTTTTCACATTCTCATAACTCTATTAGTAACATGTGTTTCATCCCTCCTCTTTAAATTCTCTATGTGTATGGACTAAAAAACAGATAGATTACGGCATTGTTTAGAACAAGAGATGTTTTTATTCTCAGTAGTATGTTCCTAATAGATAATTAATGTTTATCTCAAGAGTGTTTGATAAAGTAACTATATTATAGGTTCGTTAATTCTATTTCTTGTAGTTCGGACATTTATAGTCGTCCCTTTCAGCACCCCGACGACCCCATTTTTCCTTGAACCACCGCAGACCTAAGTAAGTGGTCTCATATAAATAATTCTGTACAATTTCCTTCACAACCAACCCTTAGTCCAAATCATTAAGTCCAAAGGGTCTCAAATCTTAAAGGCACATTTAGAACCACTGATTTGAATATGCCTTGTTATTCATTAGAGTCTTCCGTTTGGACAAGAATTCCGTAAGACGCAGTTACCAGTAAAAGCGAGTGAATTTGAAGGCTGCTTATAATTTGTTGATGCCACAGAAATGGAATAAACATCGTTTCCTAAACAAGTCTTAATGTAACTGGTTCATTCACAATAATTAATGTTTATTATTTTGGATTTAATGCTGTATAAAATTAATTTAGAAGTCATGACTTGTTGTCAAACAAGCATGATTTCTAAATTAGGTATATTTGATTCTTTTCTATCTGCGAAGTCAAAAAGTAAGTCTGTATAATTGTAAGGTTATTCTGTTTTTTCTTTAGTTACAAAGTCAATATTTAGGCTGACTGGTAATTAGTGACCGATACTTAAACACGTGATTGCAGTCATGATAACAAACAACTTTTACTATGGGATCAAACTTGAACTCGCTAAAAAAATCAGCTGGTTGCTAACTGGTCAAAATGTACTGAACTTGTTGATTTTTTTCGCCGTTTCAGGTTTGGTTCCACAGTAAAAGTAGTTTGTTATCATTACTACAATCACGTCTTTAAGTATCGGTCACTAATTACCAGTCACTCTATAACAAAATGACTATTATAACAACTGAATTAGTGGGCACAAAAATTATGAGTTACAAGACTGTTTTTCTTTTAGAACTCCATTGGCACTACTTGAGAAATATACAACTATGTTTTCCTATACAATAGAATAGCAAGAACCTCTTATTTTTCATTTATTTATTCAGGTAAAACCAAAACACTTTTGTTTAAAGCATTTTACAGGTATAGATAAAAATTGTTGTAAGTGTTACTGTCGCCAATTACCTATAGGTTTACCAACATACAAAAAATAAAGGGTAAAAATAACATAAAACAAGTTATCAGGTAAAATAAAATTGCAATGGAGCGACAAATTAAATAATAAACAAAATCACACATTGCAATAGAAAAAAAGAAACAAAATAATTAACATACCTAATCAAAATATAAGGTAGTTAAAATAATAGAAATAATTAAGGCGAAGAGCGTTATTTCTATTATTTTAACTACCTTTTTGATTTGACCCCGTTCATATTAACAGCTCTTTTTTTCTAACTTAAAAAATTAAGGTTTAAAAACAAAAGCTCTGTTGGATTGTCAATTCAAACTTTAGTGACATTTGAATAAAAAAGTGCATTTTTAGTGTTCACTGCTGTTAGTGAAAAAGAAGTGAAATGATTCGTTTCGCTCGAAAATTTTCTCTCTGAAATCAGATATTCTATAACCGACATCCGACTATACCCTAATACTATACTTAGAGTCGGTAGGAATATTTGGCGAATTAAATGGAATTTGAAACAATAATTTGACTATTTCAATAAAGTAGAATGTCTCATTTTGGTGGATACTATTTCCTTGCCTTAATAATACTTATATAAACTTATAAACATACCCATCAGGAATTATGATATCCGCAGAAGAACCAAGGTTACCAACATAACCCGAAGAATCGTCAAACTTAAGTGACTTGGAAGGCCTATTACAACAGGCCTCCCCCAAGTCTCGCAAACAACAAATTTAATGGTCATGTGCGTCTCCCATCCATCGCATTCCCACAAACATCATCAGGTTATCTGTCCACCTTGTGGGAGGCCTTCAAATGCGTCTTCTGTTACGCAGTCGCCAGTACACAACTTTTCGGCGTCAGCAACCATCTGTTGTGAGAGCAATGTGCCCTGCCACTTAAGTTTGGCGATTCTTTGGGCTATTTCGGTAATAATCAGCCCACTTTGTAGGAGACCTTCTAACCCTGTATTTTCCGGTACGCAGTCGCCATTCCAGAACCTTTCGACATAAATGACCATCTGTTCGGCGAAAAATATGGAGTGCCCACTGCCACTTAAGTTAGGCGATTTCTCGGACTATGTTGGTAACTTTGATTCTTCTGCGGATATCTTCATTCCTTAGGTTATCACGCAAGGAAACTCCGAGCATTATAGCCCTTTCCATTGCCTTTTGGGTGACTTTAACCTTTTCCTTTTATTTGTTAAATTTTGAATGTAAACAGGATCTTTTCACGGATACATAACAAAGGATATTTTTGCTTCTTAAAACATAACCCGTACGACTTAGCAGGACGTAAATCTGGAGTATTCTAAGCATGAAATTAGTTGTATCCTTAGTCATTAATCTTGTACGCAATTGTGTCTAATTCCTGGAGCTTCCGTTAATGTAATAAATCAACTAACTAAGTAGGACTGGTGTTGTGGGCTGTTTTCATTTTCGGTTTCGTCATTTCGTTAACACTGCTTTATATTTAGATTTTCATGTAAATTCGTCTTTATGAATAAATATTATCGTGGTCTTGTTGATCAGCTACTTTGTTTTCATCTGTGCTAAATTAGAGTATTTGGCAGGATTTTTTTAAATGAAGTTCCAGTGGCTATTTCAACTAATCACAAATAGATCCCTTGTGGGTATTGTGATGTAAAGTAGTTTTGTATGACAATTTTTTGCTCAACTGGACAAAATGTGGCATCATTGAAACAGGCGCGATCTCAACGAAGCTTGCTGACCATACATTGATATATTTGCTACCAAATAGGTACAATAAAAAACATTAGAATGTGCACATTAATTTCATATATTAATAGTAAACAAATTAACTATTCTTACGAAGCCATGGCTCAAAGAACAGTATCAAAGCCAAAAATATTACATAAAATGAGTGTTTCTTTTTGAGGTTTTTTGTAAGTGCAAATTCATCCAATAACAGCTCGCGCTCTTGGATGAAGCGAGAGGGCGTGTCAGAATTTTATTAATTAAACCCTTCCCTTTGTTCCTTCTTTGCCTTCGTTCCGAAACCCCGGGGTTCATTTCTATGTAACCAATGAGTGTTTCTTTCTATTTGAGGTAGGAAATAGTCCACTGACCCCTCTCACTCTAGATGTAGCGGGAAGTATTATCAGACTTTTTCTGAGGAACACTCACCTACGATCTCACATTTGCCCTTTGCGTTCGGGCGCGAAAACTCTTTCCAATAATCAAGCAAAATTTGTACAATGGTCTTATACGAATTTGCGATAAAATGGTTGTTTAATTTTGTTATGTAATTAGTATCAATCTGAACTTTTCTGTTTTTGAGCTTTAAATAAGATAAAGGTTAAAGTTAAGGTCTGTGAGCAACACAACATAATTTAATAATTTTAGAATAGAATAGAATAGTAATACTTTTATTCGAGATAGACAAAGCACAACGGTTACAAACATGAAATAAAAAAAAGAAACCACAAATGTACAGAGTGAGAGAGTTTGGGACATTTTTTTTTGGTCTGAAGTATATATATCTCATAAAGAATAAGGTTGTCTTAAAATGAGTTTGCATGATAATAACAATCTTGTTACAAATTTGTGTCAGATTGGTTCCTTAAATTTATTAGTAACCAAAATATATCTTTTAAGTAAACAACTCACAATCTTTGATATCTCTCGGCAGCCCCCTCTAGCAAAGTTATGATCGTTAAGCGTGAGCGCTTGGAGTTGGCCACGCCCCCAATACCTTTGTTCTAACATCATCTCAACGCTCAGCCAAGTGGTCAGAACAAATGAATTGGGGGCGTGGCTAACTCCAAGCGTTCACGCTTAACGAAACGACCGTAACTTGCCTAGGGAGCAGGTCATTAAAGAGTTGTATACCTTCAAACAAAAAGTTTCTTTTAACATGAGTTTTTGTTCTGGGTTTCCTTTGTTTAATTTTTGCTTGTATTTCTCAGGTTTTGTTAGTAATTGTTCTTTTAGTGAAATTAATTTCAGAGTGTATTTTGCCTAATAAAATCTTTTTTACTAGAAGGTATAAAAGTTGTCTTAGGTTAAATATTTTTGTTTCATTGTAAACAGCTGCAGCTTGCGCCTTTATCCGGCAAATAAAAAGTTTTTCTTTCTTTCTTTCTTTCTTTCTTTCTTTATTTGTAAAATAGTGATAGTTAAACAATGTCTTCATTTTAAGAGGTTAGCTTTGAGATTCGATTTGGCAGCGCTACCTCTTTCTTATACTGATAGCCTCATGGTGTCTGACCGCTATCTCACCTAACGATAAGCGATGGTTGACGATAGAGGACGCTTACCTAGAAGTATCCTATTCACTCTTGACTTAAAGACCCCTTGATTGTAGCACGCCATAATTATGGAAAGACGTTACGGCATCCTCACCTACCGCATGACGACGTTCAAAGAACTGTCAGCAAAACCGTAAGGCCGTAGGGCCAGAGCCTATTGGGGCCATGGGTTAGTTTCTGATATGAAAACCCGGTGTCCTGGAACGTAAGGCAAAGAAGGAAAATAAGAGTGGGTATTAGTCCGTAAAAGTCTGACACGTCCTTCCACTCCACCCTAGAGTGAAAGAAGTTATTGGATTATTTTCCATCTAAAAAAGAGCAACAAACTAACGCACAGCTCTTCGGGCAACCCTTATAATTCTCAAATGAATTGGAAAAAATCCTCATATAATTTGCATTAACTTGAAGCTTAATGGGTATTAATTAAAAATGAACTACGCCACAAATTAATTAATTAAACTTTAATCAACCCAAAAGCATTGGAAACACACCGAATAAAATAAACAGGTAACAAAAATAATCATTTCATTCCAGAGGTACATTCACGCACTATTACCTTTTCACAAAAACACCCTTTGGCATATTCTCATTCGACGAAACTCAAATAATTCGAATAATTTCAATGGGCACATCACTATAGCGTCCACAAATGGCGGACTACAAAGGATTTGTCGAAACAATTGTTTAAACTTTGTATTATGTTTTCAGCGTAAACATGACGCGTTGTGCGTAAAGGTCCTAATCCTTTAATAATAGTGATGTATGTATGGCACTAAATTAAACAGGCTTTTCAACTATTGTACCTAGTTTTCTAAAGATATATTAGTTTCTGCGTAAGGCCAGAACCTTCGCCAGAGGAATAATTACAAGAAACATTCAACCGGGTAAAACAAATATCTTAAGTTATAATACACGACATTTGTGTGCTAAATTTCATTTAAATCCATTCAGCAATATAAGCGTCTACATCATCTTTTCAGCTGAAAAATTTCCTCTGGAACATAGGCTTCTCCCAAATGTTGCCATAACGAACGGTCCTGTACGCCTCGCTTTATGTCATCGCGTAGTTGTCATCATCATCATCATCATTAGCCTTTTAATGTTCCCACTGCTGGGACTCAGGCCTCCTCTCTAGGAGAGGGAATGGGCCGTAATCCACCATGTGGGCCTAGTGCGGATTGGTGGATGTCGCATGTTTTCGAATTTTTTGGTTCTAAGACATACCGGTTTCCTAACGATGTTTTCCTTCACCGTTTTGAGAGCAGTGGTGATGATGTAAATTACACAAAGTAATGCACCTGGCTGGGTTTGAACCCGCGACCTACAATTCGTAAGTGAGGGCCGTTACCACTCGGCCTCTCACCATGTAATTGTCAGTTTTTGTTTTCTTTATTTTTGTAATGATTCTGTCCTGGTAACTAAGTACTTTAAGTCATCGTCCTTGCTAAAGACGCGATGTAATGTTGCCACTATAAACGTACATAATTGTATTTTCTCTTAAATTATTTACTATAGTTATTTACATTTATGACTTTGTCCTAATTTTTTTTATTATTTCACTCAATAAACGGCCGTATCTTTTTTTCTTTAGCTTAGAAGTTTGATTTTTTCACAACTTCAAGAACCCAGGTCTGCTGTAGACCTGGGTTTTAATTTCAACTCGATACCTCTACCCAAATCGAGTATTGAAGTCTTTTTTCAAACTGAAAATAGTTTTTTCAAATTGAAAATAGTTTTTTCAAATTGAAAATAGTTTTTTCAAATTGAAAATAGTTTTTTCAAATTGAAAATAGTTTTTTCAAATTGAAAATAGTTTTTTCAAATTGAAAATAGTTTTTTCAAATTGAAAATAGTTTTTTCGAACTGAATTTTTTTTTTGTGATATAGCTGCAAATTTTCAGTTTTCAAAATTATTCCTATACGTCTAGTGCTATAAGACCTTGCTTCGTACAAAGTTTCAGTGTTCTAAGTCAGTGAGAAGTACCCTATGAATTTTAATTATTTTAATTTTAATTGAGAAATACGTCTTGAAATAAAGGTTTTTTATAATACAAAACGGCCGTATCTTTTTTTTCGTTAGCTTAGAAGTTTGATTTTTTCACAGCTTCAAGAAACCGCAGACCTGGGTATATGATTTTAATTTCAACTCGATACCTCAACACGTTATCGAGACAAAGGGTCTTAACAGACAAACAGACAGACGCACAACAGATTGATCCTATGAGGGTTACGTTTATTTCTTTTGAGGTCTGAAATCCAAAAAAAATATTCCAGCCCCCCGCCAAGTTATAATCATTTCGTTTAGCGTGAACGCTTGGAATTGGCCACACCCTAAATTCCTTTGTTCGAACAATTGAACTGAGGGCTTGGCCAACTCCAAGCGTTCACGCAAAACGAAACGATTGTAACTTGGCTAGGGGGGCAGATTATGGTTTACCCGTGAGCCTAACTTCATCCGAAGCATTAAGGAGCCATAGCAAAAAAAAATGTTTTTTGCTTTTATTATATTAGTGTGATATTAAACGGGCTTTCCAACTGAAACCTAGTTTTACAAAGAAACATTAAGTATTGTGAGTGGTACTAACGATAATGTATTGATGCAGCTCAAGATGAACTATCACTCTTCAAAAAGCCGCCATTCTCTTGCTAATGGCTACATTCAGAGCTCGGATCATTTAACTAAAATCTTTTCATGAAATATATGTGTACGACGAAAGTGCTTAAGTTTAATTTTATTATTTCTGAGAACAGAAGTCGTTTTTATGTCGATTTACTAGATTTTACAAGATTTTATGTAGTGTAAAGTGAAACTAATTGGGCTTGAGTACTTGGGAGGACCACGATAGTGGTAATTAGCTGAAAACTTTGATCGGAAAAACTTCATTAGTTAATTTTAAAATTCTATTTTGGAAAAATAACAATAATTGATTTAGTTGATAACATTTATGTAAATTTACATTCTTACAAATATTTAACTATACAAACAACTAAACTAATAAACCACTTAATATATATAATACAAATTAAAGATAAAAAGTACAAACATGTATGCCATAAAGTTATATTGGGCTTAAAAAAATTACAACAATTTTTTAGTTATTTGAAATTCATAACTAATTTTTCAGAAAAATATTTGTTAATTTGAATTTTTTGATGCCCAAGAAGTTCCTTTTTTTTAACGTAAATAATAATAAAATAAAAATAATAAAATAAATAAATATAATATATAATTATATTTGCGGTAACCCAACTAACTTAGAGAAGAGGTAAAATGTGTGATTTTAATAAAAGCTTGACGTTTTACCCTGTCTTTGTGTTAGAGTTATGATGATGGTTTTAATGTATATAAATGTGTAGATACATACATGTTGTTACCACAAATATAATTTTTGTTACCTTAAATATAAGATATTGAGCTACAAATTGCAAAAAAAAAACCTTGAATTATACAGGCTATTACGGAGCATTAAAGTTTATTAAATAACATGTCTCTGTATATCAATAGTGTTTAAAAAAACAATGGGATTAGCTACTAACTCCCTGTACCTTTAAATAATATTTAAGGGTAAAAACGTAAAACTAAACAGCAGAACTAAGCATGCAGGCCTGCATATTTCTGGTTATTTTCTTGAAGATATATGCAGAATAACAAGGTATTATAATAATACTCACTGAGATGAGCCGCGGCGCAAACACTGATTGAACTAACAAAGGACAAAAGTATTTAAATTCTTGGATGTTATAACGATGTAATTGAATATTTATTTTGAAATTTAATAAGACCACAAACAAATAAGGACGAATTTCCAAATGTTGTTATTTTTCTAACCAGCCAAATGATCTAAATTCCAAATCCGGATACAGAAAAGTAATTTCACCCGAATTCCAATTCCGGGTTACACATCACTGCACACACAAAACAGAGAATATTACATAACACAAACAATGAGAATTTTACAAAGGACAGCGTAAACAGTGTACATGAAAACTTGATCCTGTACTAAGGCAGCATAAAAGCTAGGGGAGTAAACAGCACATTCATTTTCTATCCTGTCACTTACTAAGCTCGTGACGTCACCGAGGTAGCGTTTGCTCGTCCTAATCTAACCTGACCTCACGCTGTATAACTAGCAGTAAAAGTAGTAATAGCCCATTGAGGTTACTTCAAGGGCCTTTTATTGAAGTTCATAAAGTGATTGCAGTAGCTGAGCGAGTTAGTAAGTAGATTAGTTTTAACTACATCTTCGAAAGTCTGCATGCTTAGTAGTTATCTTTAAAGCTGTGCTTTTAATTTACGAGAAAGGTGGCTATTGAATGAAGTTAAAAAGTGAAATTTTATTTTAAAAATTACTTTGGTGGTCAAGTGGTAAAATTTCCACTGACACTGACTCCGCGGCTTTATAGATTACTTTCTGTTTCGATTCACTTTTTTAATGTTATTATTTTTATTGTGCCTTTGGTTACAATATTAACTGGTCTTCAGTACTCTATTTTTTTTTTACATTGTAATATGGAAATATTGTACTCACTATATGCTCTGAATTTCCTTGCGTGATCAAATAAAAAATGCAGATATCCGCACGAGGGCACGCCGTAATTACGGCGATAAGTCTCCTCTTTGAGGAGTGGCTGGATGGGCAACAAGGCGTTCTCACCTTCCGCATGACGCAGGTACTCACCGAACTTGGCAAGTTCGAAAGAAATTCCCTGGTGTCACCACTGCGTGGAACACCCGGAGGACACAGTGAAGCACATGGTTGAGGTGTGCCTCGCTGGGGAAGAGCACCGCCGTTTCCTCGTGGGGGCGATCGGCGGCGGCGATCTCTCGCGCCGGGCCTTAGTTCAGGCCATGGGCCGAAGCGAGGAGGAGTGGCAGGCGGTCACTTCCTTCTGCGAAGCGATTTCGATTTCTGGCTATCGTAGGCACGGGATTGCGGACGGTGATCAATGGGTAGCTCGCCGTCCGGCCGTCCGGTAACCGTCTGGACCGAACCCAAGTCGTCGAAGGCTCGTATTTTTTCATGCCCTTTTGGGGGTAGTGGAACAGAGAGTAAAGTCCCACATACCTCCGTTTGAAAAGAGAGGATCCTCCGACCAGACAGGTGTTATATCTGGTGGGCTACTGCCCGATAGATGATTTCGGGTTTGTTCTATATGTTCCAATCGCGCCGCGAATCTTACTTGCGCGATGCAGGATTAGTTCTTTTTGTGACGACATGGATGTCGCTACATCACGCTACATCACTCCCCTCCGGAGATCGGAGATCGATGGTTCTTGATGCTTCTTGAGGCGTCGTGATGCGTGCCAGGCCAATGGAGGTTGGTTCCAGTGAGTCGGAACCGGATTCCGCATAGTTCTCGGTGAGTCGGAACTGTCTGCGGTGATGCCCCAGTGTGTCGGGGTGGTGCTATCCCAGTGAGTCGGGATACGATGCTGCAGGCTCCAGTGAGTCGGAGTAGTGCGGCTGGCTCCAGTGAGTCGGAGCGGTGCTGTGCGACGTAGGGCTTGACTGCTGTCGTCGACCAGGAGAGATTCTTCAAGGCTCTTCATGTGACTGGCCGAAGGTGCAGATGTTTAGCCAAGGTCGCTGATGAGGCTGAGCGTGATGACCAGGTATGACCAAGTAGGCATGCTGGTGGTCAGGATACCCATATAGCCGTGGGTGCTGGCTGTATGGCTCGCTGCTCGAAAGCTTGAGGAAGTGATGATGACGTCACGAAGTAGTTGCTGCACGAAGGCTGCGCTGACGTTCTTTGTCGAGGGTCACCAGTTTGGGGTTAGTGGAACAGAGAGTAAAGTCCCACATACCTCCGCTTGAAAAGAGAGGATCCTCCGACCAGACAGGTGTTATATCTGGTGGGCTACTGCCCGATAGATGATTTCGGGTTTGTTCTATATGTTCCAATCGCGCCGCGAATCTTACTTGCGCGATGCAGGATTAGTTCTTTTTGTGACGACATGGATGTCGCTACACCCTCATCAAGGAGATATCAGCAAACCCTAGGGGCCCAGCGGGGTCAAAACCTGCTTGGGCCGTGGGTAATATGAAAGAGAAACTCGAGGTCCTAGAACGAAGGGAAAACCCTCTTTGCCTTCGTTCCAGGGCCCCAAGTTTTCACCCAAAAAAAAACCCACTCCTGTTCCCTAACAGGAGTAGGTTTTTAGTCAGTAAAAGTCTGACATTATCTCCCGCTCCGCCCAAGGGTGGGAAATATCATTGGATGATTCTCCCACCGGAAAAAAAAACACTGAACGTCATTAGCTGAAATTATGATACAACTACAATCATACAAAGTAAAGCTTATACAACGTCACAAACAATTTTACCCTAATAAGATTAGTGTATGATCTACCACAGGCTATAAAAGCGTACACTCCTGACTTAAGAACCCGTATCATATCACTCGGTCACAAAACCAAGTAAAAGATTAACTGAAATGATTTATGAGGCAAATGTAAGTGGAAACCCGACAGGACACTCTTGGGATATCTTAACCATTAATGACGTCCTTCAAAACAATTTAATGCGAGGTTTCTGCTCACTGTTGATGGAGACAGAGAGGTGTGTCGTGTTCTGTTTACCTTGGCAGGTTACTTGCAAATAATGTGCCAATTTCAGTTGGTAGATTTGAATAGGTAAGGGTAGGTCACTTGGCGCTACTTGGCAACAATGTACAACACGTATTCACAAAGCTCAAATCAAAATAAATTACTCATTAAATACTCGTAGATGCTAGTGACGCTTCATTTATCAAAAATTTAACTATTATTTTAAAAATAGCTGAAATCAATCCAATAGCCGATTCTAAAGATTCTTATCATACTCTTAAGATGTGTGTTTATTATGGTACATGTTGATAGATTTGTACATGGTCATCCATTCTCTCTGGGTGAAGTGAGATCATAGGACTTTTACTGAGTAAAATTAATCCGTGTAGGTACCTTAAGTTGCCTTTTGTTTCACCGTCAACGACGGCTGGCGGTGAAAATAAGCGCTGTGGCTCTATCTTGCACACGAGCTCCAGCATTTTGCTAAGCGCTGGTCGTTTTGCGTGGATGTCACGCATATCGTATTTTGTACTTCTTATTATATAGAGAGACTGGTAATTAGTGAACGATACTTAAACACGTGATTGTAGTCATGATATCAAGCAACTTTTACTATGAAACCAAACCTGAAATCGTGAAAAAATCAGCCAAGTTCAGTACATTTTGACCTGTTAGGCGAGCACAAATGTGACCAGAAGATTTTTTTTTTCTCGCGATTTCAGGTTTGGTCCCATAGTAAAAGTTGTTTGTTATCATGACTACAATCACGTGTTTAAGTTTCGTTCACTAATTACCAGTCACCCTATATAAAGTCGTTGTTGTAGTTAATTTTAAGGTATGCACCATGTTTGTGGTGAATAAACTCTTTTTCTTTCTTTCTTTGTATTTAAGGGCCGTGGTGATTTTTTTTAATAGTCTCACAGCCCTGGAAGACATTAGCCCTAGTAGGCCACGTCAACCCATTTCGTTACCTTTTTTTGTAGGTTGGAAATCATAAAATATATTATTCAGCTCTGAGTAGAATGAGAAGGAGTGTTAGACTTTTAATGACTCGAACCAACCTGTGTTTCATTAGTTGGTATTGCGTTCCTGGGCCGCAGTAACTCTTTTGAATAACAATTCCGTAATATCCAAATTTTGAGCTAAACGCCAACGCAGTCCAGGACGGCATAGCAAAAGATTTAAATCTTTACTAATGGATATTCAAACGCTTCGATATAGAAATACGACATTAATTGCTATGCTTTAAAATGATGCCGTGGCATCGTAAAGAATTTTATTGCATGGCATTGAAAAACGCGCCACGGGCTTTCGCGGAGGGATCCCATACTCGGGAAGCCAAAATACCAAGGACTATCGCACTCTTTGTTATATACCGTGTGTGAGGCGGGGGTAGAGAGAAGACTAAAAGTCGGGCAGCAAGAGCTCCGAAGGCGTGCTTTGTTATACCGCGGCACGGTGTGACATGCCGTAGCAAGGCGCTGGAATGCCGCGGTATGTAAGCGGCTGGTGTGCGCTGACTGACGGCGACCCGGTCTGCGTAGGCCTTTAGACTTGATCCAGTTATCCAAAAATGAAGTTGAGTGGACTGAAACAAAAGAAGTGTAATGGAGACAGCATTAAAATCATTGTTTGTCTTTAATCTTTTGTATTTCCTCGGTATACATAGTGATAAATCTTGTAACATGTGAAAATCGGCTGTATTTTTAATACATCTGGCAGGATTTTAAATTAAATTATGGTTTTCTAAGAGTTCCCATGCAAAACTGCGATGCGATGCGATACGATGCGATGAGAATTGCTGCGATGAGATTTCGTGTGGCGAAGCATTGGTTCAAATGAATGACCATACAACATGTGATGCGAATCAATTCACAAGTTTTTGCGATGCGTCGTGCGAGCAGTTTTGAGTTTTGGCCCTTATTCTCTATTGCACTTTCTGATTAATTACGTAATGAAATCCAAGTCAGTTGAATCTTTCCTTTCAATTTTATAATGTACCGGATTTTCTACCGGCTAGAAAAAATTATAACTATATCTATCATTGACTATGTTGAACTGTGGTCTGTGCAATAAACAATATTTTTTAGCATTATCGGCCTTTTAATGTTCCCACTGCTGGGACTCAAGAGAGCATGGGCCGTAATCCACCACGCGGGCCCAATGTTTTCCTTCACCGTTTTTTAGAGCAGTAATGATGAAATAAATTACACAAAGTAATGCGCCTGGCTGAGTTTGAACCCGCGACCTTCAACTCGTAAGTTGGGGTCGTTACCACTCGGCCACCCCTGCTCTCTGATAAAAGATAATAATAAACCTATAATAAAATATAAACATGCATAATTCCCGGTACCCGGGTAAAAACTATCAGAAACAAGGTTTACTAAAAATAAAAGGTTTACTAAATAAACTACAGGTCGACAAAAAAGTCACATAGGAAATTGGATTTGGAACAGAGCAAAACTTTGTAGCCTATGACGATACCGGTACTTTTTTAATACATTGTATGTTCTACAAATTAACGTCACTGAGAACTTTAGTGTATTTTATTTTAGATTTTATAGGCTGTCATTGTTTTTTTTTTGTTTATAACCCTTCCTGCTCTGAGTGAATTGTCCGCAAATGTCCTTCTCATACGTATTTATTTTAATGCGTGGAATACGTACGAGGGACGTGTTTTTTTGGCTTTTGAAATTTTCAGCATGCGGAGCTAATCCGCATGCGTGATGAAATCCGCATGATATTAAAAACACCCTTTAAACAGTTAGAGAAACTTGAAACCCTAAACTTGAAAGTATAAGTTTTTTAAAATCTTTATTGGAACTAAAATAAATTTATACATTTTTCGGCCATATCATCGCTTATCATCAGGTGAGATAGTGGTCAAACGCAAGTCTCTAATTTATAAAACAAAAACAAATTGCATCCCGTAGCTAAGTAAATAGGTATTAGTTGCAAACCTGTATTGCAGTTATTAACACCCACCTCCAAGAGGTAGACAACGATGTTCTAAATTCCAGAGATTGAAATAAAAATTATGGGTTAAAAAGAAAAAAACTGGGCAAGAGGGTTCCGCATAAACTGACTTAATTATGTAAATAATTCAATTCCCGAATCGAGTCTAACATTTTTCTGAATCGTAAGAAAGTTTTTTTTTTGTGACGTAACTGCTTTCAGATTTATTCCTAGGCTTTTGCTGTGAGAACTTTCTGAAATTAATATCAAATACTCAAGTTTGCTATTCCTTGGGGCTGTGAAAAACTTAAACTAACGCAACTTAAGTCAAGGCAATTTAAAGACAAGGCCATTTGTGGACCGTTTGTGACGCATATTTCGACATTTACTAGGAAATTAAAATGCTTAGGATACTTCCTGTTGACCTTGAATCTTGACATTTGGCTAAGAAACAAGCTATCACAGCACAACTAAAGGAAAAATTCAGAAAACTGTGAAGATATGGTTTTTTTTTTTGGTAGGTAAAATCATCCAATGACAAATCCCGCCCTTGGGTGGGGCGGGAAATAGTGTCAGACTTTTACTGACTAAAAACCTACCTTTCCGTTCCTTGCCTTTATCCCGGGGCCCGTGGTGACAGTCTCACATAACCTTTGGCCCCAGTAGGCTTCGGCCCTGCTGGACCCCTACAGTTTGCTGACAACTCCTTGAGGCGCGCGGGAACAGTGCGCGCCGTAGACGACCTGAGCTCGGACCGGTCTGTTACCGGACGGACAGACAGCGAGCTACCCATTGCCCACCGTCCGCGAGCCCGCGCCTACGGTGGCCGGAAATCGGGATCGGAAACCCGGCGGTGGCGGCGGCGTGTGCGCCTTTGCCTAATGCGGTCGGCCTCCTCCTTTGCTAGCATTACTGCTTCGCAAAAGGAGGCGACCGCCTGCCACTCCTCCTCGCTCCGGAGCATGGCTTGAACCAAGCCCCGGCGCGAGAGAGTGAAGATATGGTAACTTTACAAAATAATTACTTTTTGTGACTCGGAAAAATCTTTGAGAATTTAAAAAAAAATTTAGTTTGTTTGTGTTTTTCTAAAAATTTATACAAAACTCTCGGGTGCACGAATCCGACTCGCAATTGACAAGCGTTTTTTTACTAAAACAAACGAGATTTCTTTCAGTTACTAACAAGATGAGAATCAATACAATTGAAACATTAGGTATTGCGGTTCAAAATATTTTCACCAAAACAAAACATCGTCAAAATAAACGGCAAACAATAAATCAACATCAAAACATAATTAGCGAAGCACAACTTCGCTAAATTATGGACATTAGCTATCAGAATGCTGAGCAATGCCCGAAAGCGGGGCATGCCAAAGGGTCTACCTACCACGGCGTAATATGCAAAGTAGACCCACAGTGGACATTAAATATTTACCATATACTGTGAGAGGACGTCTTAAGAATTTACACATGCCACACAAGAGGTGCTTAAGTTTTTGTTGAAAACACAAGGCTATATAGTAACTTTGTGTTGTACGAAGCTACTATCTCGATCTCTTGGTTGTAAAAGGGGTTGAAGTAGTGGGGGAGATAAAGAGGACGCGATCATTTGGAGAGTGCGGATTGGCTGTTGTTAAAACATTTGTAGCACGGTAATTTAATTGCTTTTTTATTACGCACCGTAACTTTAACGTATTTTTTTTTATATTCTTTTGGCTAGTAAAATATTGACGGTATATCGCACATTGATCAATACTACAAAATTTTCTTCAAATAAATAGTCGTATATGTATAATTATAGGCTTAAAAGGAATTCTATAGTGTTTCCTACGCTATATTAATTTACGATCAAATCATTTGATAACAGATATTTGTACAACACCATTATAGTCGCCAAGTAATTTAAATCCAATTAGTAGTCGATATATTGAATAATTCAATATTGTGCTAGTGTATACAGGCTGCTTTTTAATTCATTAGTAATGTTCGAAGGATGTAAATAGGTCTCATGAAAATTATACATATATACCATGGGACCAACTCTGGTAATGCGAAAAAAGATAGCTGTTTTCTACATGTATAAAGGAACACCAAAAAATATATAGGGTGACTGGTAATTAGTGAACGATACTTAAACACGTGATTGTAGTCATGATAACAAACAACATTTACTATGGGACCAAACCTGAAATAGCGAAAAAAAATCTGCTGGTCAGTAGTCAGTACATTAGAATTCGCCTAACTGGTCAAAATGTACTGAAATTGCCTGATTTTTTTCGCGATTTTAGGTTTGGTCCCATAGTAAAAGTTGTTTGTTATCATGACTACAATCACATCTTTAAGTATCGTTCACTAATTACCAGTCACCCTATATATATGTAATCTTATTCTATGTTTAGTTTGGTCATTTTATTATGGGTTTGTACTTTGTTACTTTTGTTTTTTGTTACTTTTTTAATGTTGTCTTGTGTCCGTATTATTCGTAACTCACTTTTCAATTTCTTACTATCCTAGTACTAGTACATTCACCTTTTTTTTAGTGAGTTTTATTTTGGTGGTTGAAAATCATCCAATGACATCCCCCGCCCTTGGGCGGAGCGGGAGATAATGTCAGACTCTTACTGACTAAAAAAACCCACACCGTTTCTTCTTTTCCTATCATACCGGGGCGAGCCCTCTTTTCAGAAGCCGACCCTTGGCCCCAGTAGGCATCGATCCCTTTTAGTGGGAGATCATTAAATTTTCAAGGTCTGGGTCCATGATGGTGATAGAGAGAGGCAGAATTTTACTGATTAAAACTATTCTATGTTCGTTAAATTTTCTTTTGCGTTCTGTAACTAAGTAACTGTTTCGGTTAATCCGGCCGGACACCCAGGGCGTTCCAATATCAGGGCGTGAGGATAGTCACCACCTCACGCTTTCCGCCACCTTCTTCGCTCGCATTAAGGTTTTCATATTTGGAATAGGGCCAGATACGAGATCACCGCATCCTAAATGCTCTTACGAGAACACGGTGGTGCCTCGCCGCAGAGCAGACCTCCGCCGTGTGTTCCATCGTGTTCTCCAGGTGATCTGTACAATGGTGACAACTGGGCGTTTCTTTCCCCGAATCCTAAACTGGCACGTCACGGAACAACCACGTTCGGAGAGGATCTGCATTAGACTTAAAGTGAAGACGCTGTGGCACCTCTCTAGCCAGTCCTCAGTGATGTAACTTATGATCACGATTATAGCGTGCTCAAGTACATTATCCCTGTGACAGATTGCCATTGAATAAAAAATCACCCTGTATAACTGTTGTGTATTTCTATAAGGATAGATTAAAGCTTGTAATATGGAAACAAACACGCAGGCTTTTACATTAAAGTTAAAGCTCTAAGGCCTACTACCCACTGACGCGTAGCTTCATATACGCGTATTTATTATTATACGCTTGGTGTACACCAGTACCTCTACCATGAGTTTTAAGCAATAGTATTCGTCGCTACTCGATATCGACGCCGTAAATATTTTGTATGGCAAATTTTGCAGCGCCTCTAGCGGTCACTTGCAGAACCAAAATTTGCCATACAAAATATTTACGGCGTCGATATCGAGTAGCGACGAATACTATTGCTTAAAACTCATGGTAGAGGTACTGCACTCAAAACTATGTAACTTTGCCGACGAAGCGGCAGCGATACGACGTCACGACGCAGCCGATTAGTAGACGTTAGTAACTACGCATCTATTAGTTTTGAAAAATTAACCGATGTACTTTATTTCAGCAAGTAAGAGTGGCTAACCCGTGGTACATTTTCATACAACCGCTCTTACGTGATTGTGATGTTATTACACATACACAGATATCTTGTGGATATTATCTAAGCTTCTAAAGAAATGAAAACATAAATCTGTATAAAACTAATCCAGTAAAGACCTATGAAAAACTGCTTTTTTACGTGAACTTTGGCCCTTCATAATGTACTTAAAAATATAGAAAAGTACGTCTATAAATTAGCCTTGCACATTATTTATTTATTTATTATATGCTTTATTGTACAACATTACATTTACAAAAACAAGAAACTAAAACTAAAACACACATATACAATGGGCGGCCTTATCGCATTCTGCGATTTCTTTCAGGCGGAATTCCAGGTGAAATGGACAGTAATTGTCTCAATTGTCATCTAGATTCCGAATGATGACAGTTTTTCCCAAAAACGTTTAAGGGTTTTCAAAAAAGCTGTACTTCCTGAAACAAGTTTTGCGAAATATTCGAGTAAATCACGGAATTACTGAATGCCAATAGAATTTTCAGGCGTCACCTTTCTTTTTTCGCGTTGCCTTTTCATCAAACATCGCGTTGGATTTAATTAGATGAAGCAACCAGCTTTTAAACCATGCTCGACGTTGACGATAAGGGAGGGGGGAGGCCCTCGTAAAAAACCACGCTTTAAAAGTAACACAGGATTTGTTCTTTTCACAAACCGAAAAAAAAAAATGTACCACAGATCAAACCGTACGCTTTGATACCTTTGCTTACCCTAGAGGATAAAATGAAAAAATAAAAAAAAACTAACCTTGCCTTTGTTACAGGCTGCCAGTTATTAAATTATGTATCGTATTTGAATATATACTTACCGAATAGAATTTTAATCAATGTCCCCAAAACCAGGCACTTTAATAATGTAGCAAAATTTATAACCAGGCTGTGACCGCGTGTCTTTTAATCTTGAAACAATGTTGTGTTTGTCAGAAAAAAAAGGTTATTCGGCCTGTCAAAACTTTATTATTTATTTATACTTTGCGCATACCTAATTAACCTAAAAAATACGGACCGGGGCCAGCTGTGTGTAAAGTCACGTTGTAGACCGTCAGCAGCTGTCAAGAATCGAGTTTATAATAAACAGAGAATGGCTAAGGGTCGCCATCCCTTATTTTAATTAAGTTCTCAAGTAATGTAATATAATTAAACTCGTAAACAAACAAGTATAGTTAACGAACAATATATGAGTAGTTTCGTTATGAATATAAGGAGCCGTCATTACCATGATCCTTTCAGCGGAATTCTCATCTAATTCCAGCTCCCAAACGTTGAAGGGATCCCGATTTTTCACGTAAAACTTTTTTCTCTTTACATTTCATCAATCTGTCTGAGTAAATAAATGTTTAGGCGGACAGGGCGATACGGTTTATCAAGCTTTATTGCGAATTTAACAAAAAATAATCGTCTTTCCAATGTAGCTTTATATT
Organism: Leucania comma; assembly: GCA_958295575.1. NCBI lineage: Eukaryota > Metazoa > Arthropoda > Insecta > Lepidoptera > Noctuidae > Leucania > Leucania comma. The sequence continues at coordinate 6,727,098 of OY282475.1, forward strand.
CTGTGACGGTCGCCTAATGTTTTTGGTCTATATAAAGTCACAAAGTAAATATTTCACACAGAATTAATATTTTACTCATTCCAGACCGTCCAAACACAAATAAATGAGATTACTTTTTAGTACCGAGGCAAAACTAGTGGGCGATGCTGATATACCAGCTTTTTATTACTATCTAGATTAACATTTATGTTAATAAGTTTCTAATTACTATAAAGTTGTGTAATAAAAGTTTTAATAATACGTAGTTCTGAAAAACAAATTCAACGAGTTTATATTACACTTAAATAAATCAAGAATCACTTTTCGATTCTGTGTGTGTGTGTGGAGGTGAAACGCATGAAGGGGACCTTCGAGAGTTCGGGTGGGATTTCAAGGTGGTGTGGATACAGCGAGTGTCGCAACCCAGCGCTGGGCACGCTTTCAAAAGAAGGTGGCTGGCCTCCTCACGTCGGGAGTTGTGGGGTGGCTCCTGGCCACCGTAGGCGGGGGCTTGTGGACGACAAGCAATGGGTAGCTCGCCGTCTGGCCGTTCAATTTTCGTAAGAGTTATCGTAGTGGCCTTTGAACGCAAGCCGTCACTGAAGGGACAGAGATGGGGTTTTAGTCAGTAAAAGTCTGACACTTTTACAAGTCTCCTTTACGTTTTCAATCATACTTTGATTTTTTTTTTATTGTTGTTAGGTTTGCGCTTGACTACTATCTCACCTGATGGAAAGTGACAATGCGGTCGACGATGGAGCGCGCTTTCCAAGAAGTAAACTATTCACTCTAGACTTAAAGATTCTCGGGTTGTAGCCATCAGGAAACACAGACTCCGGCAGGAAATTCCACTCCTTAGCTGTATGCAATAATTAATCTGTTCCCAAATCATTTTGTGTGTATAGGTAGGGTAATCACCATATACCGGTAGCGAATCTATCATCAATTCATATTTAAGTTCATTTCTATCATAAATAATTGCATTGCATTGCCTTATAATGTTCCCACTGCTGGGACTTAGACCTCCGGGCAGGAAAATGAAATAAATAATGATTTATTTAAAATATAAGTTGGAGTTTTGTGGCCAAATAAACGTCAATTTTCCTAACAAAGTAAATCATATTAATAGACCGAGCAAAGTTATTAATTGAGCTGGCAACTACTTGTTGGTTGTTAAACAAATTAAACACTAGTTTTGTAGCGTAAATCAACTTAATCAATCAATTGTTACTTGTTCTATTTGTTCTGTGATTTTCCATTTGTATTTTTTTGTGAAAAAATCATCAAATATCATGAAAATCAATGCTCCCAATGGCTTCATCCACGTTAAAGTAGAAAATCGTCGCGTGGCGTGTATCATGTGTAGCTCTAAAAGTCTAGTTTCCTGAAATGTATGGAGACCGACGCGCCCAGATCGACGTGTGTGGCACACGTGTGCGTAGTGTAGTTCTACCATTATTTTTCCTAAAAGTAGGTCAGTCAATACAGCGCTATCATTATTTACTCTTTGTCTAATATAATATTAATGTTTATACAGGAATGAAGAGATTGATTCAATTATTTGTGCGTACAGCCCTGTGTATAAAGGCTCGTCATAGTCTTCTCCCTATTTTATCAATATAATAGCTTCTGCCAGTGGCTTTACTCGCAGGAAAGTAAATTTCTTTATACAAATTTTATACCCCTTTTCATCTAGCTCAAGAGGAATTTTAGGAAATCCTCTCAATAAGAGAGGATTTCCTGCTCTGTTTATTGATGAAGGGTGCTTGCAGTAAAACTCAGTGGACTGTATCATCATCATCATCATCCTTTTTATCCTTTTTAGCCTCAGCCTTTTTTAATGTTCCTGCTAGGACACAGGCCTCCTCTCTAGGAAGGGAATGGGCCGTGATCCACTACGCGTGGACTGTATAAATTAATGCTAATATTGTACGAAGTACCTACTGAGATTGTACGTCTATGGAACAAAACAAGTAGGTAAAAGTAGAATGCGCGAGCGCGGAAGTTCGTCTAGGCATGTGACAGCTGACTGCCGGTCAATGAGCCGGGCGGCGTCGCCAGCTGATCCCTCGCTGTGCCTGCTCCCTACGTTTACTCCCGCCGGCGCGCAGCGATGTTGAAGGCAGCGGTCTCAACACGCTGGCCTACGTCATAAAAGGAAGCTTTAAGTTCTAGTAGTTTCGGCTATGCGTTTATATGTCAGTCAGTCAGCTTCACCTTTTATATATATATATCTCTATAGATATATTAGAAGAAACTGAAACATATCAACGCGAAACCGAAACTACAGGGCCTAGGAGTGTGAAATTTTGCACAAAGTTCCTTTTTATGACGCAAGCAAGGACCAAGAATGGATTTTCTAAAATTCACATCATACGGAGATGAAAAAGTGATCCAAAGTTTGTTCAGAGATACCTACTTTCTTCCTTTATACACTACTACTACTTTCTTTTGTAATTTTTTCTTTTTTTTTTATACTTTTTTTTATTTAAGTTTTAAGTACCTATAGATTTTGTTACTTCTTTGGTGTACAATAAAGTTTTATTCTATTCTATTCTAATTTCACGCAGGCAAAGTCGCCAGCAGAAGCTAGTATAGATATAGAAGACAATTTTCGTATTATCCTACAAACGCGCATTCGCTAGGGAATTAAGTTCCTAAACAACAAATGTTTCTGGAATATTTTCTTACAAAATGTATTTTCCTAAAATTGACCACGTTCCTTGAGCACTTGAGCTTATATTTGATAATTTATTAATAAGATACTCGTACCTAAGTGTTTACCAAGAGTTTATATTTACTTATATTCTTGAACAATTTTATAGAATATGTATTGATTAAAGGCAACTATGGCAATATACCAAATTGCTATAAAATCCTTCTATCTAGATAGATCTGAAGCGTTAATATGACGTTTTAAAAAGTCAACCGTGCGAGCGAGAAAGAAAAATAGAACTATGCAGTTTAGGTCGTCAAATGGATCACGTTAAGAACTCTTTGATCTGCTGGAATCCTTTTGTAGATTCTAGAGAGACTCAAATACTTCAGGTGCGTTAAACACTGTCAACAGTGACAGCTGACAGATCTCTAACTAATCTCTTCGCAAATCTAATTTTAAATCGAGATTAGTACGAAATTGTTCTAGAATTCGAGCCCTCAATTTGAATTAGAACAAACAAGCAGTGTTCGAAATTTAATTTTACAAGTATACCTACTTTCAGGCTTGTAGAATAAAATAAAAATAACGGCCAGGATTTTTGCTAGTAACTATAATAATGTTTTACATAGATAAACAGTGTGAATACGAAAATGAATTGTGTTATTTCGTGATCCTGAGAAGAATGACTAAGCAAAATTATTGAAATGTTTTCATAATTAATGTACATTCTGAATATGAATGTCGAGGTGATTCACGATTATCATATATATTTTATGGTTGTAGTACCCACAAAGTTGAATAACCCGAGCCCGATTCTTATCCCGAGTACTGGTTCTGACCATGGTCCGGAGCGAAGAGGAATGGCAGGCGGTCGCTTCCTTCTACGTAGCAGTAAAGTTAGCGAAGCAGGCAGCCGCACGCGTGAGGGAACTTACAACCTTGCGCTCCAGTCGCCGAGACCCCAACCCTGACTACCATGGGTTGCTCGCCGTCCGACCGTCCGGTAACCGAGCAGACACAGCGTGAGCACCTCAAAGAGATGTCAGCAAAATCGTAGGGGCCCAGCAGGGCCGATACCTAAAAATAGGATCATGGAAAGACTTCTGAAAAGGTTCCTCGTGGTCATAGAATGCCAATGGCAACTGAAGCAACATACATACGTGCAGATTTAGTCAGTAAAAGTCGGGCACGCCCTCCTACTCCACCTTAGAGCGAGAAAAGTCACTAGAAAATATTACGCATCTCAAAAAAATCCGTTGAATCGCAAGAGTATTCCGATTCAATTCGATATTTTTTTTTAAATCTATCCGAACATGTACCCTAATATGTTCGCAAGTATTTTGGACAGCTTCAGTTACCCGGATCACGCTATCGGAAAAGCAAATCAGAAAAAAGGGCTTTGTCGAAATAATGAAAAAAAAAAACTATTTGCAACGCGCGGGAAGTAGGGCAACGTTTTGACGGGACGATTTTATTAAAAACTAGCGAACTGCTTCGGCTTTGCACGTGTGCAAACGTTTATCGCTCTTTTTTAACCGACTTTGAAAAGGATGAGGTTCTATGTTCGGCTGTATGGATTTTTTTTATGTACTTTTATCGATATCTCGGTCAATTAGGGACCGATTTTGAAAATTTTAGTTTTGATTGAAATACTTCCGAATTGGTCCCGTAGAAATACTGTTTTGATTTGATGATGAACTTCGAAGATATAGAACGGAACTCTTCAAAAATCATAGCAGAACATTTAGTGTCGTAACAAGTAAAATTGCTTTGTTTATAGATGTAGTCGGTGACTGACTGAAAAAAGAAGGGGAGGGATACATAAAATGATCTGATGATGAAGCCGGAAGGCAGGTAAGAATTGGAATTCTGTAATAAATCAATGTATTCTGGCCATGTTTGGTATTATAGAATTGTCATAATGATTTGATGATGAAACCGTATAGCAGAAGGTATCTATTTAAGTTAGGCTGATGGGCACTACAACTAAAAAGTGCGAAATAAAAACCAAAAAAAAAAAACAAATACAACCGACTTCAACGTAAAAAAAACAACAAAAACTGCAAAATAATTTCGGAAGTCGGTGTTGCATAACGAAGTGACCAAACTATTATAGAAACACCAACTTTCGTAATTAAAGTTATTTTGCACTTATGAGTGCATCAAATCCGTTGCGGGATTAATATGTAAGTGGATAAACAGAAAGACAGACGCGAAAAGCGATTTGGTTATAAACAATGTACTCAAAGGTTTGCTGGGAGAAAATTCATTGCTGAGTTAACCTCGCCTTTGTACATGGACTGTCTGTATCTCGTCATGTTATATTTTTGTGCACAATAAAGAATTAAGAATGTACCTAGAGAAGTAATAATGGAGGTACCGATGGTCAGGGCAACAGGAACTGAAACAGTCCCGTTGGTATTTCAGGCTGATGTCCGCAACTCCACGAATAAAATGCGTATATTGCGTAAAAAACAACCCCTGTTCCCGTTACTAATGGGATACTATTATTTTTATATATTGTTAAATGACTTTTTATAGCTAAAATTTATTTAATAAGCTTAAATGTAGTAATACAAAAGTTTATTTCTCACCACAAATGAGCTAGAGGTTACATTAGGCGGCAAATGACTAGAGACTTTCGTGGTAAAGGTAACTTGAGCACGTCAAAATGTATGGAATTATGGGTGGTGGGAGCTTCCATAACCACAAAATCTCGAGTCAAGTTATTCGACGCCTTCTGTACACCTCTCCTTTCGACGCTTCGTTCGAATTGATAATCTGTAGATTACACTCAAATTATAAAGGCAAAAGTTTGTCAGTGTCTGTGTTTATTTATGTTTGATAATATTCGTTTACGTTTAAACGACTGAATGAATTTGGACGAAATTTTGCACACGGATAGATCATGTCCTGGAATAACACATTATACATTCTATTTCAGGAGTATGTTCTCTTCAAATCATTTAATAAAGCCTCTGGCAGCAGCTAGTCATGTAGTTTACAAGTATGTGTGTGTGTTTGTGTGTATATTTCATACTTCTTCACGCTTATCCAGCTGAATGAATTTGGATGAAACATGGTACACAAGTAGATCATGTCATGGAATGGCACATAGAATACTTGTTGTCCGAGGAGTAGGTTCCCTTGAGATATAATTTTACAATCACGCAGGCGAATCTGCTGGCATAAGCTAGTGAATAATAAATTGCACTAGATATGATTGGTCGCAGATCGATCTAACCTAAATCAAAATTCTGTTCACGAAGGGAATCGATTCCTAGCTTCCCTCTTGAATGAGAATTTCAAGAAAGAATTGGCATATCTAATGAATTGTTTCAATTTTTCACTGATATCTTTTTCTTTTATTCACATTTTTCACTGATTACATAGTTAGTTATCAGCTGTTTATCGCTGTCTTTAGCCATATACACCGTTGAATTTTGATCGTTTTATTCCCGTGGGTCGATCCGTTACATGAAACACTATCGATTTGTAAAGATAAATAAAAAAATAAAGAGCTTTTTTTCCAAAACTTGAATTAATATACGCATGTACAACATTAATTTCTTTAAGTAAACGAGTCAATAATCTTATAGGTAGTTGTTGGTTGTTGCGTACTTATCACCTACAGGTCATTGAACTCGCCCAGCTGACGTTTTTAAAACGGGGTTTGGAAATTAGTATGGAGAAATCTACTTTCATACGGGTGAAACCGCACGCCAAAGCTAGTATCTTATAACTTTATTTCCTCACCACAATCTTATTCCTTGTCACGTGATACTTAAGTTCAGCGCAACACCTTTTTTTTCCTCCACTCTATCCTGTCAACCGTCACGCTATCACTGACTCCGTTTTCTTTCATATCACTCCTTACACAATCCATCCATCCTTTCTTTGGCCTGCCTTGTCCATTTCTTCAGTTATATAACGGTTGTTATATGTTATTGTACATCGTCCCTGCGAGTGGGCGTGCGTGGCTGCCAGTGGAACGTTCTGCCAGCCGCTGCTTGTCGCTACTATTCCGGTTTGAATTGGCCCTTAGTTCTCGAAGTAAGGTTTTACTCAAGCAAGTATATATAGTAACGTATATATACGTTATTGTGAATACAGTTACTCGCGTCTTGTCAGCGTCCATTTCAGAGGGCGTGCGTGGCTGCTAGTGGAACTTTCTGCCAGCCGCTACAAGTCGCTACTATTCCGGTTTGAATTGGCACTTTGTCCTTTGAGTAAGGTTTTACACAAGAGGTCTGTCAAACGTACAAGCTATCATTTGATGTAGCCATGCAGTCTGCTCAGTACAAAGGCTGTCTTTCTGCGGAACATGGCATCAAAACCATCCGTGCGCGATTTAGCTGTCAAACATACAGGCTTTGATTTGCTACTGCCACGCAGTCTGCACAGTTGTGAGGCATCTTTTTGCAGCGAACATGACGAAAGCACTGCAGAAGCATGGCAGACGACACAATGCCCTGTAGGCATTGTTATAGCCTAAAAATCAGACATAAAAAAAAAAAATATTTTCAGATAAGAAAACGTACCTCCCGACAAAATTTCAACCTTAAAAAAATAAACCTATCTCGCAGAAGACCCTTTAAGGCAAAGATTATCCCTCTAAAACCTAGTTATCCTTGAGATAAGCCCAGAAATCCTGAGAGTTAGTAAATAAACAGCGTGATAACTTATATAGGGGGATAAGGTGCTAATAATGTTGGGAGAAGGCTCATCGTGACGTCATCTGACTTATCTCGGGAGATGGTACGGGGGGATAGCGAATACACGTTGCAGAAACGATGCCTAGGGGATAAAGGGTGGACGGAAAGCGGGTTGTGACTCGAATGCCTTGATAGTTTTATTGCGACAGATGTGCATACATTTCCCAGTGCAGGTCTAATAGGTAAGTATTTCATGTAAAATTATTCACCTGCAACCGGTTAGACTCTATGTTGTTATGTCTCATGGTCATTTTAATAATAGCTATTGACTTGTTGTCATCTAATCTTCTGGCGTTTGTAATAATCTTGTGATTATATAGATAGATAGATATATTCTTTATTGTACACCAAAGATGCAATTACAATAGTAACTTAAAATTAATAGGGTGTCACAATGGGCGGTCTTATCGCTAAAAACGATTTTTTACAGACAACCTTTGGATGGATTTGGCGGAGAAAAAGATACGCAGGTAGTTATATAGACTGCTATATAATCATAAGATTATTACAAACGATTAAACAACTTTTTTCCGTGTCTACTGAGACACAGAAAAAGTTGTTCTGTCATATATATCATCAAAGAAAAAAATAGGGGGTAGAGGTAGGAGAGCAATAAAAAAATTAATAATATTCCACAACTTTCACACAACGCCATCTAGTGCGAAACTGAGCAGAGCTTGTGCTATGAGTACTATACAACTGATAAACATATTAATACATACATATTATAGATAAATTACACCCTGACACAAAACAAATGATCGTGCTCATTACACAAATAATTGTCCTAGGTGGGAATCGAACCCACGACCTCCGGCATAGCAATTAGGGCCACTGACAACTAGACCAGTAGGTCTGTCAAAAAATAACCTACGACCTATTCTCAGATCTACCAAAGACACGCAAAAAAAATCATATAAATAAAATAGGTCAAGCCGTTTCAGAGGAGTTCAATAGCAAACACTTAACGACATCTATACATTTTTAGATTACATTTACATTATATATAAGTTGAAATGAAAGGTCATGAGGAAATTACCTCAAGACCAACGCTGCGTTAAGCGGGCGCACGCGTGGACGCCCGCGTGGGCCGTCATACCCGTCGCGTGACTTTACACGTGTGTCGTGTCCGGCGGTCCGGGCCTCGGATTATTACCTGCGCAGTGTCGCTAGTTCAACTTTAACACGTCGATCCACAACTACCCAACTTGTTCATACAAAAGTAGACTCTAAACATCGGAATTAAGGCCTATAGTGGCGTGGATGTGAGAGGACACCGGTGTCCTCTGAGCTAGGACAGATTAACAGTGTGCATGTAGTCGTGTCGATGGAGATCTTAAATGTATTATTACGTAGCAAAAGGAGCGCAACTGCCGAAGAGCCTGCGCGGCTTTCCGCGATGGGCCATTTTTGTGTAGGACCGCGCGTGCGCACGCTTGACGCAGCGTAATCACCAAATTTGGTAACAATTAGATATACTCTTGTGTTCTCTTAGTGGCTTTTTAATTCAGGTACAAAGTGACTATTTGCATGCAAATTTTAAATTTCATAGCAATATGGTGCTCTGCAGTAGACGCAAAGTTATGCTGTAGTGGATTATAAAAACACTAGTGTGTTTTCAGGCAAAAACTGTTTTTGACTCATGAAGTTCTTGTGAATTTTGTGGTAGAATCTGTTTGAAACAACAGTTTTTGATCAACTTCACTTCTGCATCAAGCAAGCTACAATTCTATTTATAGGCTAGTTTATAACAAAATATTTTAACAAAATACGCTTCGTTTGTCATTCGATAGGAAATCGCATCGTTTTACGTTGACGAATCAAATACAAGAGTTTGATTCAATAGCGAGCCGTTATTCAAAAAAGAAAAACGCTGTGCGTATCAGTGTTGTACAAAAAGTCATAGCAATAACGCTAAACTCAGTTATACTCCCATAGCAACAATGCGTAAATCAATTTATTTTTTCTCAAAACTGGGTTCTCCTGAGAAGTTACCGAGAACTTAAGTGACAATATACAAAAATCAATAACTCTACCTTAGTCTCACTAACACTCAAATGCACCGTAAATTTTTGGTAGTTTTAATCCCGTGGAGGGTCGATTTGGTACATGAAACACTATCGATTTATAAAGATAAAATTAAAAATAAAGTACTTTTTTCCTGTAACTCGAATTAATATACGCATGTACGAAATGAATTTCTAACAAGTCAATGTCCTTGCAGGATGTTGTTAGTCGTTGCGTACTAACTACCTACAGTTCATTGGCCTCGATCAGCTGACGTTTACTTAAAGAAATCAATTTCGTAGATGCGTAAATTAAATCGATTTTTAAAAAAAGTACTGTACTTTTTAATTTTATTTTCATAAATCGATAGTGTTTCATGTACCAAATCGACCCTCCACGGGATAAAAAAAAAATAAGAAAAAATGTTCGGGCATCACTATACAAAATAAGTAACTAAAAGAGTTATGAGTATACATCTATACATGTATATCGATGGAGAAAGAGAGGAAGACCAAAGAAAAGATGGATGGATTGTATGAGAAGTGAGTGAGAAAAGGGGGAGTGATAGGACAGAATGAAAGAAAAAACATTTTGCGTTGATCCCAAATGAAACGGGACAAGGGCAGGGAAATGACGATGCGAAAAGAAAAGATAGAAAGTACTAGTTTAACAAACAACTAAATTTACCGATACAGCTGGTATACTGAGTTTATTCATCCAACTTTTGTTCCAACATTTGAACAAACCGTTTATTTGTTTTAACAAACAAAAAGTAAAGAGAGAAAACGAGCCATAGGTATCAATCCTAAACAGATTTGTCCAACGTTTGATCCAACATTTTGATGAACCTCCCTCGTGAATGTCCACACTTGCACCGCAATCCGTCATGACTGTTCTCAGTGCGGACCGTTTCATTATTCACTTTGTCAACGTTCCGTTAAGCGCATTACTCTATGCGACACTACCGTTTGGCTTGCACCACTAAGAAGGTTAGGGAGAAGGGTTAACTGGACTTATTGAGACAACATTGTTGCCAATGAATAAATATGTAGTTCGAAAAAAAGCGTAATAAGGAATAGTGATAAGTACACTCGTCTAATAACTGTGTGGATGATACAACATAGAATCTAAAGTATATTCAGGGGGCTAAAGATTATGAAGTGATGACGAAATAGTGGAAGACAGAAGGCATCCCACAAGATGGACTGATAATCTGGTGAGGGTTACAGGAATCCGATAGAGGAGAGTCGCATACAACCGGTCGACCGCTAGGCAATCAGCAAGTCGTCGACAACGCGTCGCGCTCCTTAAAGTGATATCAGTAAACCGTAGGGGCCCAGCAGAGATGATGCCCGCTGGGTCCGCAGGGATCTCTGAAAAGGAAACTCGTGTTCCTAGAACGCAAAGGACAATTGAAGGACAAAAGTGAGTAATGATGAAATTATTAGGAATTGTATTTTAATTTTTGACATTTATGAATTTTATTGTATTATTATTATGTCTTATATTGTGTGTAAAACTTGCTAAACTTTAATGGGTCTAGTTACCAGAAATAAATGAATTATTATTATTTCCTTTATTTATTTTTTGTACATAATTTTAACATTTTATAAATTATTCCATTAATTTATTACTTAAACATATTTTGTGATATTTTTAAATATTTCTTAAAAAAAAAAACATTTAAAAATATAAAAAATAGTGTCCCACCGGTATCGGGAACAGGGTCCTAGCTACGCCGCGGCGGTCAGGGCTCCAGAGAAAGGAACCTCCTAACAATACGAGCCATGTCCAGGAGTACCGCTATTATAAATTATTATTATTATTAAAAGTCTGACACGCCTTCCCACTTCACCTTAGAGCAGAGAGAGGGATGTCAGATGATTTACCACACAAAAATAAAAATTTTAACCGGCTTTGGCTATAAGGACCGAAACACATAAACGCGTTGCGTTGCCGCAACGCTAAAATCGGCGGTGCCGCCCAACGCAACGCAGAATGTGTGGTGTGCAACGCGACGCAAATTCCAGCGTTATGACGTCATACTTGGTGACAATGATGCAGTTTATTTTTAGGTAATTATTTAAATCGCACAATTAGTAATATTTTTACTATGAAAATAAGCAGTATAAAATTACCAAAAAAAGATAATCCTTCCGAAATATGAATATTGCGCTGGTTATTTGTACATTTTTGAACGCGCAGTGCGATATTTTCACGTGCTAATGTTGGCTATTATTGGACCACACTGACTTCAAATATCACCCCACAATTATTTGTTGTGATATTAAAACAGACAGATATTAAACAGTAATCTAGTACATGTTTCATCGAAGATCCACTCTAAAAAATCACGACTATTTGGTCTACAGAACGCTCTTTTTCGCGGCGCCGCAACGCAACGCTTATAAACGCAATGCGTTGCCGCGCGGCAACGCAACGTGGTTATATGTTTCGCCTCTAAACTCGTGTTTTACATGTACCTTCACAACCCAGTAATTACTGGGCAACATGATACTTCTTGGATAGACTGATGGTAAAACTTTCTGGCATCTCCTGTAACAACTGTCAAAGATCTACGTATGACAACTGGGACCAATGGATGTCAATAATATCCTAGATTTAAACTTTGCAAAGTACAAATGATTTAAAAAATCACATTAGAAAAATCACACTTTTCTATTGATTGTATTCTATTCTTTTCAGTACTTGCAAAGAATTGATTAAAATAATACATAAGTTTTTAATTCGCTGGTTAAAGTACGTACCTACTTCGTTTAGTACCTAACCCAGATACTCTCTGTGAGATTGTCAGTAACACCAAAGTATTGGATGGTGTTTCTTGAGAAGCTAGTATGGGTTGAATTACAAATTTTCTCATCGTTACTCAAAATACGTGCTAGTATATGAAGTCGCTGGTAATGGTCCGAAATACGAAACAATATAATCTAGTCTTACGAAACAACGTAATATATTTAGTCTATGGTGCATAGATTAAAAAGTTAAATTATTCCAGTTTTACGATATCTACTTAAAATAAAAAGAAATTTCGTTTGACTGGAATTTTTCGAGATAAATGCTATATGATATTTATTTTGCAAATTGGTTTTGGAGAGGTTCAGTGGCTATTTTCATTATTCGCAAATTGCTTTCTAGTGGATATTTTGATGTAAAATTGGTGTAGTTTTGTATCTCAAGAGTCTAGACAACTGGATATTATGTGGAATCATTTAAACAGGCGCGATCTCGGTAAAATGGGGCTGAGAATTTAGTATATTGTAGTATTGACTACCTCAACAAAGCTTACGAGAAGGCTGACTCGAAACTTTTGATGCCAAAAACTGAAAAAAAAAAAAATAAGTTAAATCTGCAACGGAAAACAATATGATTACACCATACGAAGACATGAACATGAACACGGCAAGTTCGGACCGTACCTGTACAAGATTCGTGCGGAGACGAGGCCCGGATGTCGCCACTGTGCGGAGCGTCCGGAGGACACGGTGGAGCATACAGTCGAGGTGTGCCCCGCTTGGGAAGAGCATCGCCGTGTCCTTGTGGGGGCGATCAGCGGCAGCGATCTATCGCGCCGGGGTTTGGTTCAAGCCATGCTCCGGAGCGAGGAGGAGTGGCAGGCGGTCGCCTCCTTCTGCGAAGCAGTAATGCTAGCAAAGGAGGAGGCCGACCGCATCAGGCAGAGGCAACGGGGCGCTCGCCCCAGCCGCCGCCGGGATTCCGATCCCGATTTCCGGCCACTGTAGGCGCGGGCTCGCGGACGGCGGGCAATGGGTAGCTCGCTGTCCGTCTGTCCGGTAACAGACCGGTCCGAGCTCAAGGCGTTTAAGGCGCGCACTGTTCCCACGCGCCTCAAGGAGTTGTCAGCAAACTGTAGGGGCCCAACAGGGCCGAAGCCTACTGGGGTCAAAGGGTATGTGAAAATGGCACCCGGGGCCCTGGGACCAAGGCAAACAATGGAACGGGGTAGGTTTTTAGTCAGTAAGAGTCGGACACTACTTCCCGCTCCACCCAAGGGCGGGATTTGTCATTGGATGATTTTACCTACCATAAAAAAAAAACCAGACGAAGACATGGCTCAAAGTACTTATTATCCAAACCAAAAACTTTAAGGCTATATGTATATATGAAGAGACTTCTGCATTTCCCTCCATTCAGTAGAAGCACGTTCCGTGTCATGCTACCAACTTATTGCGTCCTGACGTCAGAATGTCATTGAGAAAAATGGCTACAGCTGGGCAAGATATTGCGGAAGTAAGTGTCACAAGCTTCTGCATGCAGATGAGGGTAGCTTGTTTAGTGTATTTAAACGGACTGGAGAAGAAAAAGAAGTTGCTAATCATAATTGGAATGTTACTGTTAAAACAAAAAAATGGTTTGGTAAAAATAAATTAGTGTCTTTAATTGACTTTTCCAGTTTGGAGCTTGTCTTTTTTTTATCAGAGAACACCAACATGACATAACCATAGTTTTAAGTAAAATTGTCTGAAAGATTAACCAACAGTAAAATAGTAATATTTATTTTATCTAAAATAAATAAACCGAGATTTAATATTTTTAACGTTCCAATTTAAAAATAACAGAAAATTACTAGTCTTTATTGAACTTCAGTTCCAATATCCTTTTGATCTTTAAACTTAATCAACATAGTGTTAATTTCGATTGCCACTACAGTATTTTACTAAAGCGAGTCGAGCTATATCGGCAATCAAGTGTGAATTGAGCCTAATTGAAATACAATACATTGTTGCTACGGACCTATTCAAACAATGCGATAGATATAGAATACAGAATCGAAACACTGGCATCGTCTTTTGGGGGTTCCGAACCTGAAAAGGAAAAATCGGAACCCTTATAGTGTAGTAGTAAAAATAAAAAAAAAACCCTTATAGTATCACTTTGTTGTCCATCTGTCTGTCTGTCAAGATAATCGATCGAGTTGAAATTTAAACCATATACTCAGGTCTGCGGTCCCTTGAACTTGTGAAAAAATCAAACTTCTAAGTTAACGAAAACAAAACATACGGCCGTTTATGTTGTAAAAAACGAATATTCCGAGCCCTCAAAGGAATCAAAATTGATAGAGTACTTCCCGTTGTCCTAAAATCTTGAAATCTGGCATGAAACGAGGTCGCACAATACAATTAGGTATAGAAAAAAAATCTGAAAACTGTAAATTTATAGTTCCGTCGCAAAAAAAAAATCATTTTTGGGATTCTGAAAAATCTTCGAAATTCGATTCGATAGTTGAACTGTTTTCATAAATAACTTTGTACGGAACCCTCAGAGAACGAGTCCGATTCGCACTTGCCTGGTATTTTTTTTTTAAGAGGAATCCATCAAATAACTTCTACAGTAATGGGAGAGATGTCCTTTAGTTGGGTTTTATGACCATGGTAACTGTACCAAAAGTTCCGGCGGTTGTAACAAGCATCGTCCCTACTGCTCCGTACCGTTTTCCTGACATCACTTTAAGGCGCGTGGATCACTACGTGCTATCGAAGATTCCAGCTGCCATGGTATAAGCATAATCAACCTTATAATATACTCTGCTGGTATTCCGGCCTCCTCTCTATGAGAAAAAGTAGGTTGTCATCCATCAAGCGGGCCCAGGGTAGGTTAGTGGATGTCACGTGTCTTTGAATTTGTTTTTGTTTCTAGAACATGCCGGTTTCTTTTCTTCGCCGTTTTGGGATAAAAAACTATTAGTTTTGCCAAATATTAAAACTTTGTCACAATATTTTTTACTCTGGCAGGAAACTTATGACTCCAAGAATAAAGATCACTGTGATGCAGGTCGGAGGTAAAATTTTTGTCGCCAAATGGCTTTTGCCAACACAGTCGGGAAAAGACTTGGAGGATTTATAGTTACTGAAAGTGGTTTGAGAACACAACTGCTGTCACGGACCGTCTGCAAACTATATTTGTCAGTTTTTATCTGTGATAAGTTTTGAGAACGTAAATCAGGGGCCAGTGGCAAGATAATAACAGTTGCACATTCGTCTCTTTTGTGGGAAAAGCTACGAACTTAGATACGAAGTACAGCGTTATACTTAAGGGTCGCCGCACTCGGGCCACAAACGCCGCCACCAGCTTCTTTTTGTGGCAGCGTTGGTTAATTGAGTCTGTGGTAGCGTTTTTTTGTGGCGGCTTTGTTTTGTGACCTGTGTTTGGCGATCCTAAGAACTATGGTTAGGTGCAGTTAAATAAAATTAGATGAATTGTCAGGCAATAATTTGACTTAGTTAAATTAAATAAAATGTCTGATTTCAAGAAATACCATTTTCTCGACTTAAGGATGCAGCGACAGCTTCACATATATGTTTTCAAATCCGTGCCCGGAGCGTGCAGTGTGCCGGACGGGGCACGGATTATACTCGGTTATAGCACGGTTGTTACACGGTCCCGCCCCGGCCACTCTACAACCCGTTATAATATGAACAAGCTTCCGTGATGTTTACGGACAGTGGGCGTCGAATAATTACGGAGGGAACATCTGTATTCTTTATTTCACCGAAGCTCAGTCGTACACAAAGTTAAAGTTATAGTGTGTAAGTACTAACTTACACCCTATTATCATTCTAACAAATGATATTCGTACATCAACAATAACTTGTTGATACATGTCATATTATTTATATGAATAGGGTTCGATTCCCACCCAGGACAAAATTTTTGTGGGATGAGCACGATCATTTGTTCTGTGTGTAATTTATCTATAATATATGTATGTTTGTCAGTTGTCTAGTACTCATAACAACTCTGCTTAGCTTGAGACTAGACGGCGTTGTGTGATAGTTGTGGATTATTATAATAGGTATCGTATATAATTATTTTTTAGTATAATAAGAGTGTCTTGAACCTGTCTTTATCTGCTGTCTCATAAGAGCGGGCTTTAAGTCATTCAGTAAAACATCAAAGTTTCCGTCATCGTCAAATAAGTACTCGTATCTACTACTTCTCAATGTTCACGCCTTCTTCTTCCACCTTCCTCTTTGGAGAAGGCGTAAATTTGAGGTGAAATTTAATGGTACACACTCCACCGTTTAACCGTGTTCTTACACCATGCTTTTATCAATAGGTATCGCAATAGCAGCCTTCTCAATTAAAGAAAACTCCATTGTTATTAAATTGATAAACATTCACATCACTATGCTATATTGAAGTGACTATTTCAGTCTATAACCCCTTTAAAACCCCGTGTAATAAATATAATCATGCAGCACGGACGGACTCCACTCCGGCGCCGCCCCGGCCCCAGCCCCGCACAGACACGTCCCGGTCTACTATATTTCATCCTTAAATAATATTTCGCGAGAGGTTGCCTTCGCTGATCGCCACCGAGGATACGGCGGTGCTCAACCTAAGTGGGGCACACCTCCACTGTATGCTCCACCGTGTCCTCCGGGCGATCCGTATAATAGTGACACCTGGTTGTTTCTTCCGCACAATTCAAGCGCTGAAATACTTAAATTTACTTAGGTAGTGTTTTATTTAATTCTTAATAATGACATTTTATTCATTTTTAAATATTACACAAAAATAAACACATAAGAATCATCATTATTACTATTAAATAAAATTATTATTATTATTTAATTTAAGAAATTTGTTGTTCTTATGGTAGGCAAACAATATAGGAACGATGTCCTACTGGTAGCACATCTTTAAAGTATCTCACCCACGCATTCATAAACACTCAAGATCATAAATAGATAAATCTTTTATCAAAAAAGGGTAATTTTCTTATCCTAAAATAATGCGTGATTATTTAAGAGAGAAGAAGAAGATGAGTAAATTCCCTGATGGCAGCTATATTGTAGCTAGGGGTCTTAAGTCAAGTGTGAATAGGTTACTTCTAAACAAGTGTGTTCCATCGTTGACCACAAAATATATCATGATCGTTTACAGGTGAGATAGTGGTCAAACATGAGTCTATCATTTTTTTTTAAGTACCTACTTTAAAAAAAAAACCGAAATCGATTCGATAACCGATTCTAAACATACTACTTTCAGGAAAAGCATTCATTATATTACATGTTGTATAATAGAACGCTCTGTTTAATCCTCTAGGGAACTGCCCTGAAAACTCGCAAAGGAACGTAAAGCACAAGTGACATGCAATGCTAATACAAGCTAATAGAACACGAAAGACTGTCTGTCTGGGTTCTAGTAGAGTTTCATTGTATTTACTCTGAATAGGCCAATTTTCAACGTCCCAACAGAATTGAGGTCGCCAATAAAGGTACTGATTAATTTATGTGCCCTTCAAGAACTCAATTGATTGTGTTTGAACATAGCACCCTATGTATTTAGTGCCTACTCTTTAGCCTTAAACCCATTCAAGTAGGTAAGTACTTAAAGATTTATTATTCTATTTAAAAAGTTTCATCTATCATCCTTAAAATAAACATCGACATTTCAATAACTAAATTGACGGAAGACTTAAGAGAAACCCCGATCCCGTCCAATTTTATTTTCCTTTATAGCAAAAATAAAAAGCAAAACAATCCATTACTTCAAAATACACAGAATGATGGATCGATCTCTTTGTAACATTAAAGTTCAGATAGTTGCTCTCGGACCACGTAATGGCCTCAGAGGAAATTTCATTCCAATTTTTGCGAACATTCTATATTCCTATACAATTTAATAAGCAATGAGGGCAGAGTTTGGGAATGACGTCAAAACCTCACAGTACATGGTCTTAACTAACAAGGTTTGGGCTGAAAGCAAAGACTAGCGCGGCACCCCCCAGCGAAATAACTTATCGATAACTCGCTCCGTGCGCGACCGTAATATCGATACATTGTCGATGAAGCAGGTTCCCTTACTTAGCATTAATTTGTAAATTTCGCGACGGCTGCAATTAGCTTCTTGCTCTCAATTTCAGGTATCGATTTCAAAATTTAAGGAATAAATAATTGATGTATACGTTGAATTTGTTTCTGAAAGTTGTTTTTGTGTTTTAAACAATGAATCTTCTGAAGTTGTAAACAATATTCTTTGAACAAAGCTACGTAATTTTATCTTGGAAAATAAAGCTAGTAACTTGGGCATTGCTGCGTGATTGACACCCCAGCGCTGGAGCACAATAGGCAACTGAAAAATGCGGGTGAGTTTTAATCAGTAAAAGTATGTCAATTCCTTGTCACTTCACCCAGAGCGAGAGAAGTTATTTAATAGATTCTCAAACCATTTTTTTTTTAATCTGTGTTGTTGGAATATCCAGAGATAGTGAACATTCAATCGATAGTTACATCATCGATAAACCCAACTCTACACCGCACATCGGAGACAATTTCGAATAGATTGGCAAATCGGTCACGTTCACGATATAATAGCTTTTAATGCATGACAAGGAGTAATGAAGCGCTGAGGCAATCTCTGGCTCGTACAGCATCTTCTATTGATCATTATCCCCTTTACAAGATGGATTTACTTCAGCGAAGTATGCTAATACTGTGATAAATAATCGCTTGCTTAGAATTGGAAAACGCTTAAGTACTTTGAGCCTCTAAGACGGTTTCGATAAATCGACTTCGATTAATCGCATGGAAAATCGAATAAACAAACTGGAGTGATAATTATGTTGGTTAGGGAATCTGTAATTAATGTACTGCCTGACTAAATTTAGGCTGACTTAGCTTTGCTTACAGTTTCGGTTTTATTTTTTTTTAATATTGAATAAGACTCCAGACGGTCTATCAGATTATCCAAGGATTTACCTAAAGGCTTTTGATTGAATTCTTTTAAAATATTTTATTTGAAATAAAAAAAAGCTGGGCAAGGTCGAGTCGGACTCGCAAACTGAAGGTTTCGTACAAATTTCCGCGTCTCGTAGATTTTTCTGAATCGCAAAAAAGTTTTTTTTTTGTGATGTAACAACAATTCTTCTGTTTTCCAATTTATTCCTATACCTGTGCTATAAGACATCGCTTTATGCCAAATTTCGGGATTCTGGGTCAACGGAAGCACCCAATGAATTTTGATCCCCTTGATATGTCAAAACATACCTACGTTTTTATTTTTGCGACATAAACGGCCGTATCTTTTTTTCGTTAACTTAAAAGTTTGATTTTTCAAAGCTTCAAGCAAAAAATCCAAGCGCAAATTACAGTATAAAGTTTTAATTTTATTTCGGTAGCTCCAAGCGTTTCCGTGATTAAATGGACTTGACAAACAGACAACAAAGTGATCTTAAAAGAGTTCCGTTTTTTCTTTTCAGGGACAGAACCCTAAAAAGAAGTTACTAACAAAAACATTTCGTAAATTGATAAATAAAAACATTATATTGTAAATGTGATAGTAAAGCGCATTTACTAACACATTCACGAGAAAATAGCTTACAGCTAACAACGATGTTTATTGAACAAACATGACATAAAGCCTAATACAAATTTATTTTCTGATTTATTCTGTCCCAAGTCTCGGTGATATTGAATAAGTTGCTTGACATAAATTCTTGTTGAACGTTTCGGCAAAAAAATATACATGAAAAAATACGATGTGCGACCCCTGACAAAGTTCTCACAGCACTCACCTATATGAAATATATGAAGAAAGTTTGTGATATCGAGCAAAAATTTATAGCGAGCGCCTTAAAACTCTCCGAAGTGATAAATTGAGAAAATATTGCTTTTTATATACAAATAAGTGAGGGCACCTAGCTTGGGTTGACGTAACGAGGGTCTGTGTTTATACCTTTATGATATTAAATTATGTTTCAAGTATATAGGTTAATTATGAGGAAAATACTGTCCCTTCTCCCTCTTTGCGTCGTGTTCCTCATTACTGAAGGTCGTGGAGTTCCCGTTCGATCAGCTTCTTACTGGTTTCTCACCATCTGTGTCGGTTTTTAGAGCCATGTCGTGCGACGTGTAATTGGTGGTCCAGTGTGGAATGGACCTGATCTGACAATCTTTGAGGGATATGGCTTCATGGTCTTTTGCCATCAACCATGCCAGTAAATATCAAACTACTTGAACAATTTAGAATTATTTCTTAAAATATCGCTACTAATAAAAACTATATTTACGGATATAGTTTTTATTAGTAGCGAAGATATTTTAAGAAATAAATCTAAATTTTTCAAGTAATCTATTTCTCTTAGAAAACGATACAATAGTGTTTTAAGTAGAAAAATAAGAATTTATCGTAATTTTATTTTCCCCATTTCTTTCGTCTTCCTTCAGAGATTGCGAGAAAAATTGTTAGTACTAAACACTCTTTACCCTTTTTTTCTTATAATTTGTTTTTCTATTAATTTGTCAGTATGCAAGATGTAACAACTATGTACTTACTTATTATTCTAAACCATACAGCAAAGAAGATTTAACACACTCTAGTCCAAATCTATCTATATCTATATGTTACCGACAATCTGGCCTGTTAGTCTAGTGGTTAGTGACCCCGACTGCTATGCCAGAGGTCGTGGGTTCGATTCCCACCCAGGACAAATGTTTGTGTGATGAACACGATCATTTGTTCTGTGTCTGGGTATTATTTATCTATAATATGTATGTATTTAGAAATATATAAGTATATTTATCAGCTGTCTGGTACCCATAACACAAGCTCTGCTTAGCTTGGGTCTAGACGGTGTTGTGTGATAGTTGTGGAATATATTATTATTATTATATATTATCTATATAATCCGGTATTCTATACAATACCCAGGCAATGTATAGAATACGGTTTAAAGTAAGGCTTTTATTTTCAGGTGGTTATAAAAAAAGTAACACTAACCTAACCTGTCCGTGTTGGGGTGCCCTAAAATTACATCACCTCCTTCCCTGCTCTCGTCTTTTACACACATTACTGGCTGCGTATTCGGTATTGTATAGAATACCTGAATTATACAGATTTCCATATATGAGGAGAAACTGACTGATGAAAATAAAAGTTAATTAAAGAAAGTTAGCACAACTAGCAACCTAAGTAATTAATAAAGGTTCTCATTATTGGATTTCGGAATTACTCCCAGTAGAACGATTCAGGAGGTTTTTAAGATTCACATAAAATCTAGAAGTTTGGCATAAATTCAAATAAAAGTAAATAATAAAGACTAAATTTATTATTTTATTTTATTTTTAAATGTTCAAAAACTATTTACATTATATAAAATACAAATTAAAACTATATATACACTTAAACCTACTCCTAACTAAAATATGGCGTCATAAAACTCATCCGCATCGCTGTCGACTGGAAGTGTGCCCAAAAGGCTGGCGGCCTAAAATTATTAGATCTTTTTTTAATAAAGTTTTTTTTATGAAAACTTTCTCACGAACGAAGTCGCTGGCAAAGGGCACACATAAAACTAATAGTGTTACAGTTAAAATAATACACAGGACATTCTAATCAATAATACCAGGGGCTTGAACGGCAAGAACGTTGAAAACAGCTACAATTGACGATCTGAAAATATTCTTCAGTAAATATTACTTTCAATATTTTTCTCACTAGTGTAGTGTTTGTAGCGCTCTATTGATAACGCTGAGTCCTTTCTAGGCTAAAAAAATCTGCAAATATTCTCGCTCTGGGTGGAATGAAAAGGAGTGGCATACTTTTACTGAGCAAAACCCACCTGTGTTCTTTTAGTTACCCTTTGTGTTCCACCCTTTTGAACAATCTTCGGCCCTTTCAATTACTTTAACAGGGGCCTTACCATTTTTAGGTGGGTAAATCATCTAAAGCCGAGGCTTCCTTACAAAAGTAGACCCTTGGCCCCAGTAGGCTTCGACCCTGATGGGCCCCTACGGTTTGCTGACATCTCCTTAACACGCGCGTGAAACAGTATGCGCCGTTGATGACTTGGAATCAGTCCGGACGGTTACCAGACGGTCGGACGGCAAGATATCCATTGCTCGCCGTTCGCAAGTCCGCACCTAAGGTGGAGGAGCCTTGCAATGACGTGTTTAAATGTTATTCGTGCGAGAGAAAAAGGGATGATATTTACACCCTATATAGCTTCATCCCTTGAACAGCTCAGTTTAGATTGTAAAAAGGACCGCGTTAAGACCTCGTAGCAGAACCTCTGGGTGATCTTTATCGGACGGCGAACTACCCATTGTTCTCCATCTACAAACCTACTACGGTTGGATTAGTCGTTCTAGTAGTCGTAATTTCTTCTGACTAAACAAAAGTCTGGGTTCAATTTCTAGCTTTTATAGACTAGTTTCAGTTTCTAGAACTGTGCAGTAACGGCTAGAGATATATTTATTTTGGACAGGCTCGCGTTTGACTATCTCACCTGATGGTAAGCGATGATGTAGCCGACGATGGAGCATGCTTGCCTAGAAGTAACCTATTCACTCTTGACTTAAAGACTTCTAGGTTGTAGCTATCAGGAAATAAAGACTAGCTCTTATGCTCTAGCTATAAGTTATAAGGAATATCTTAAGATTAATACAAGACTGAACATTAACTTGTAAAATGTGCGTGGGATAAAAATACCTCAACCCTCCCTGCTTTTGCTCAACTTTGAACCCTTCGGGGATAACAGGCATATTTTTATATAATCTTTATTATTATAAAGGGTGATAACAACTCGAAGACTTATATATTTTTTCAGGTTATGGATATTGACATCAGGTTTACATAGATTTGTGCCAAAGAATTAACTAACTATTAGAAGCTTTAGAATAACTTTTTTGAAAGGATATCCGCAAGAGAATAGGTTGCCGACATAGCACGAAGAATCTCCAAACTTAAGTGGCAGTGGGCAGGGCACATTGCTCGCAGAACGGATGGCCGTTGGGGCCGAAATGTTCTGGAATTACGACCGCGCACCTGAAGACACAGTGTTGGATGGCCTCCTACAAGGTGGACCGATGAACTGGCAGAAGTTGCGGGAATCCGATGGATGCGAGATGCACGGGACCATTCATTGTGCCGACACTTGTGGGAGGCCTATGTCCTACAGTGGATATCTTTCGGCTGATATGATGATGATGATGATGATGAATAACATATTAATTTATTTATCTTCCACAAAGATACCTTAAGAATAGGCTTAAGCATAATTAGCCTTATAATTTTACTACTATTGGGACTCAGGTCTTCTTTCTAGGAGAGAGAATGGGCAGTAATCCATGCGGGCCCAGTGCAGATTAGTAGATTCTACGAGTACATGCCTTCGAATTATTTGGTTCTTCGACATGCCAGTTCCCTCTTGACGTTTTCCTTCACGGTCGTTGATTAAATTACGACAAGTTAGGCAAAGGGGCAAAAAACTGCAGGCGAAGCCGCTGACGAACGTGGTGTGAAATATTCGTATTCAGCATTAGGATGGAATTACTCCTGTATCATTATATCGTAAACGTCAGCTGAGCGAGGCCAATAAACTGTAGGTAGTACGCCACGACAGGCAACTACCTACAAGGTCATTGACTCGTTTACTTAAAGAAATTAATATCGTACAGGCGTATATTAATTCGAGTTTAAGAAAAAAAGTGCTTTTTTATTATATCTTTACAAAAAAAAAAAAAAAAATATTTTGTTCATGCGTATATTACCTCGATTTTTTGAAAAAAGTACTTTATTTTTTAATTTTATCTTTATAAATCGATAGTGTTTCATGTACCGATCGAGCCTCCACGGGATTAAAACGACCAAAATTTAACGGTGTATATAATAAGTTACCTAAAAGTTGAAGAGAGCCTAATAATGTACAACTGAAGAAACAACTTAAGTCATTCTTATCAGATAAATCATATTATAACATTAATGAATTTCTTACGGAACCATTTAGAGTGACTTAGATTCAATTACGATTTTAATAATTACTTTTGACATGACTATGTATAGTTTGACATTATAACCATTTGTTTAATTCGCAGAAATAGATTATACACCCCTATTTTGTAATTAGTGCACAAAAAAATGGGGCTCAATCAGTACCTGTTAGTGATCATATTTGTGTAGTCAAAAGTAAAAAAAACGAAATCCCAAAATTGTCCACGAAAATTTGTCATTATTGGTAAATTCATAATTGAATCATCATACATAACAACTATTACTAGAAAATACTAAGCGCAGTGTTTTCCATTTTTATTGACATTTTTTCATTCATAAACAATAACCTCTGCAATGTTTTCATATACTGAGTGTGATTTTGGGATATAAACAAACGCTCATAACTTTGCTGTTTATGAATATTATTTATTGAGACTTTACTTAAATAATAACAATACCTTTTCTAATAAGCCCTTTAAGTATTTGCACTAATTAAAAAGAGTGGTGTATATAAGATTATCTTATTTTTTTCTTTTCGTTTGATATGAATCTTTTTGACATTCATTACTGGTTGCTAATTTCGTACAACCTAAAATGAATGTAAAACTTTCTTAATTTTGACATTGATTTATTCTTCAAATTATATACGAGTACATAATAAAAAATTAAATTTTAGTACCTATTCAAAACATTTGCACGCCATAGTATGTGGCAAACATGTCTGAACAATGTTTTTTCTTTATGTCATCTTACATGCACTTTCTAATATTGTATGTGTACACATGTTTAAGCAAATGAATATACAAAAAAAAACCATGTCGACATATTTCAATTTTGTTTCAGTCATTCCAGTTATACTAAAAGCGTTCCTTTGCATCACTCTATGAATACTAGGTAAAAGAAATATGTAAAATTTAAGACAAGCAATAAATAATAAATCGTTTCGTTTGGACCCAAAGGAAAAGCAACAAGAATTAACAAGGCAATCTTAAATACAATATTTGCCGCCAACATTCTTTGTTTTCGTCATTCTTTGAAATCGGTGTAGGCGTTTTTCAAACGTTTGGGCAGCGTACAAGCTAAATGCGCAACGTCTACGCGGCGTTTACACGACGTCTACGCCCTACGTAACTTTTACAAGACCATTGAACCGGTCATTCCTCCCATTATGTCAACGTTTGTTAAATCTTACCTGTTGACTTTTATAAATAAAACCAAAGCGAGACCAAAATAAAATAAGATGTTTATTTTAAGAACAATGAAATATGTCAATGATAGAACACAAATTTTCATTTACGGTTCATAAAAAATATCAACGTTCTTTAGCGGCACCAGGTCGACATTGGAGAGTGCACAACGAGGTCTTGATCTTCTTTGAGTACTCTCTTTATTATTTGCTTATTTAATTTATTTATTTAAAGTACTGCTACATCATAGTTATTTTCATAGTATCATATCGTACGGTATCTTACTATGGGGACGGGCTGCAGACATCGACTCAATTTTTATACTGCAGAAAAGAGCTATTAGAGCCATTTACAATCTCCGCCGTTGCGATTCTCTAAGGGAACTATTTAAGAATATTAAACATAATGACGGTGCCTTGTCAATATATCTATGAAAACATCATGTACGGTCTGGGGTCAAAACTGCAGTTGCACTCTACTAATGCTAAAGTGTATAAAATTTCTTTGTAAAAGAGGGCCACTGGGCCACAACTGGTTTATTTAATTCTTTAGGTTCTATGGTACAAACGAACTGAGTGATGATTCATTGATCCTCTTCTATAAAAAAATTCTAGACGCTTTATTATCGGTAGAGTGCAACTGCACTTTTGAACCCTGACTGTACGTACGTTAGAAAAAATCTTCATCTTTTTAGCAAAAGAGGCGGTATACATAATTATGTTACAAGACATAGGGACCAATTAGTCACACCTAGTTTCAGACTGGCTAAAGTGGCCTCTTCTTTCAATACCTCCCCACATATTAGAACTCAATGAAACCAAATTTAAATCTTGTGTTAAACGCACACTATTTAGATAAGCATATTTTATGTTGGAGGATTATATTCAAGATAAAAATGCTTGACTCAACGCTGGTCCAGCTCCACTACCACTGGGGCGTACAATTTGATTATCTTGAATTTATTTTTTTTGAATTTGATATTTTTACAGTACTTATTGTATAATGTAGAAGATTTTTTTTTTTCAAAGTTTGTAAATGTGAGTATCATCGGGCAATTTATGTTTTACGGTTTCTATTGAACTCTTTTTTTCCACTGAAGTCGGTTATATTTTTTTGTAAAAAGTTTTTTTAGGTTGGAAATCATCTAATGCTTTTTCTTTTCTTTCTTTAACTTTTCTTGCTCTAGGGCGGAGTGGGAGAATGTGGATTACCTTTGCCTTACGTTCCCCGACTTACCCATGGTGGTCGATTAAGTCTGGTTTAGTGATCTTTAGGTCTACTCAATCACGGTTGCTTCTCCTTCGCCAGCCTTTTTGTTTTGAATCATAAAGTATCTTTTCATACTATAGATGGAACGACCGTCCGATTTTTACTGACTAAAACCCACGTTCCTCCAAATACCCTTTGCATTCCAGGGCCTTAGTAACTCTTTTGAAAAATCACGTAGACTGGCAGTTAATTATCCTCGCCTGAGTAATGGAATAGCATAGCATTTAAGAACACATACTTACAGAAGGTAATAATATGAAAAACACGCGAATAACAAAAGGCGCCTCATCATAGCAGAATTCACGTCTAATAAACAAAAACAGCTGCCTTACATCAGTGGACGTTCTAACATGCATAAGTTCGCTTCGTCGCTTCGATAGAGCTCGGCGGGGCTCGGTGGAGCTCGGCGGAGCTCGTGAAGACTAAAAGATTATGCCGGAGAGACGGCCAGTATCCGGCTATTAACTAATAACATTATACGCGGTCACCACACTGCTTGTCAAGCGTGGCGAATATGGCAGAATTTTCGTTATATGAGACGCCATTTTGGATCTGCGGAACTAATGTGGTTTAGTGGTTTTTGCAATCATTTTGATTTTTTTTGTTGTTTTGGCATGTTATTTATATACAAAATGTTAAGACGTAATAAAAACTGATTTTACAACGTAAAAAATCTTATGTTTTGATGCTAGTGGCAAAATACATGCCCAAGTCAAAGGCAAGTTCGTTTTGGAGTACGTAGATAAGTGGAATGACAATAGCCCAAATTTACCAAACAACGTTTTTCAATACGTTTACAAAAAAAAGAGTAAAAGTTCATAAATTTAATATTTGGTAATAGATTATTGTGAAAAAAAAAAGAGCTACCGAACTAATATTCATGCTCCCTGCCATGCAATCAATGGGGGCTATCGCGCTACCACCTTAATTTGCCTTTGATTGTGCTAAGAAACTTGCTTCTTGGCAAACTTCAGCATTCTTAGTCAACGAAAAGTACCCATTTTTTCTTTGGCTTTAATTTCCTTCGAACGTCAAAATATGTCTAACTTTAGATTGTGCTAACTTAAAAGTTTTTTTACGATTTCAATATTTGATATCGATTTCCACAAAAACCTTCACATGTTCCTGACAAAAAGGTCTCGACAGACAGACAGACAGACAATAAAGTAATCCTGTAATGATTCCGTTTTTTCTGACTAAGGTATGGACCCTAATATTGTTTACTTAGCTGCCTCTAATGTCAATCTTTTCCAGTATAAATTGTGCCACAGCTCGGCGAAGCTTTCCCCATTCCCTTCCAGGTTCTCTTTTTATCTTAAACCACTTATTAAGAAAGTTTTCATTAATTAATATCTATATATATTTACTTAATCTTTTCAGTGTTCAGTTATTGCTTCCATGTTTTAGCACTTAACCAAATATTTGTTTAAGCTTCCTCGTGCACGTTATATTAAGTTTTAGTAAAATATAAGAGCGTGGACACATGTCTACTGCACGGCACCACCATCGTGCAACGGTAGCACGAGACGGCATCGTGTCGCGGCACGGTGACGTCAGACGGCAGGCCGTCGTGCCGTGGTACGGTGCCGATAACGTGTACCACGGGCAAAATACAACAACTACCGTTCAGTTTTTGTTTGGAGCAGACTAATACGTTTTTCGTGGTCCATATAGGGTTGCTATTTGTCCGGTATATACGGGACTGTCACTGTATTTGATCATCCCGTCTCGTATTACTACATGTATCGTATTTGTCCAGTATTTTGACAAAATACCAAAATAGAGGTGAGTGGCGGGGGCGGCGGTGGAGTGCGGGGACGAACGCGCGCATAAGAGGTGAGGGGACGGGCGGATCGCTTCAATAAT
Organism: Leucania comma; assembly: GCA_958295575.1. Lineage (NCBI taxonomy): Eukaryota > Metazoa > Arthropoda > Insecta > Lepidoptera > Noctuidae > Leucania > Leucania comma. Next base: position 6,755,534 of record OY282475.1, read on the forward strand.
TATCTATTTGTTTAATTTATTTTACTTTTGATACGGTTGAGACACTGAGATCAGAGGTTATCTGTTAGAAGACACATATGTACTTTGTTTTCTCTCGCTATGTAGGTAGGTACACATGCCTACTATGTTATGTAGGTATGGTGTAGTTGATAAACCCCGTGTCAGCGTTGAATGTGTTATGTATGATTATGAGTTTTAGGTATCGGGAAGAGAAATCGTCCCGTATTGATTCCCAGAAGTTATGGCAACCCTAGGTCCATATCATGTTTCAAGCATACCTATAATATAAATCGGGGATAGAAAAGCCTACGCCTAATCCTGTGAAATTTAATAGCATAATGTATTTACTAGTCTTTCAAGCACAAGTTTACATAATATTTCTTTTTGTTTGCCTGTTTTGTCTAACTCCTGGGCAAGTTCTGCCTCCACTCTTTCCTACTTTCACGTACCACGAATACCATGAGTAAAAACCAATGTTACTTAAACGAACAAATTCAATCAAAAATTTGGTTGAGATCTTGGAGCATGATCGATATCGAAACTATAGCACGATTTAGAAAAGCCATTTTACTTAACAACGCCATCTAGTTATAAAATTCGGTACTGTTTTATTTTATTATTGATAGGCTAGCGTTTGATTTCTATCTCATTTGATGGTAAGCGATGATGTGGCCGACGATGGAGCACGCTTGTCTAGAAATAACCTATTCACTCCTGACAGAAAGACATTTAGGTTGTAGTTATCACTAAATTATTATGGCTTTACAAACAAAGACAAGATTAGGTATACATTCTAACCACCATTGACACGAATTTCAACTGTTTTCAGTCACCATGAACCGAACTCATTAGAAAATATGGACTGCATAAACTCAAAAACAAAGCGCATATACATCCATAAATTTTAGAACCAACGAAGCATCCAAAAAAACCTTTTTTATAATCGATTTGTTTCATCTGGGGCAATGAAAACTTAGCGATGCGATAGTAGACAAGTTTTTTCGTAGCGATAAGGTCAGGTTACTATTAATAAGCTTCAGTTTGTCAATGGCCGTAAGGATTTTAAATAAATTAAGGTCATATCGTCGGTTTGAAACTCATTCATCTCTCACGGGACATGACTTGTTCCGTACCATCATGTTTTAGTTTGCTGACTCAGGACGTGACTTGCTAAATCCAAAAACATGCGACGTGACTACGTGAGCTAGTCACTTAGTTTTGAGCTTTGAAGTGACTAAGAGTTTAATGAGAATTAGGAGCGAATGAACTAGTTCTATAGAATACTTTTTAGAACGTGCTAATACGGCGTTGTCATTGTGTGTGCCTAAACTATGTTTTTGTTATTTGTAAGAATAGAATAAAATTTATGGTTTGTGTAAAGGTGGGTACTACTACTTTTAGTACCTATCTTTACATAAACTCAAATTCATGGGTACAATGGCGGTCTTATTAGTAATATGAATATCTATGAGACCACTTTTCCATGAGTAAAATAACTCCAAAATATACATATTTTAGGTATTAAATTATACAGTTATTTAAACTACAAATCATTAGCTTAAAAATAAAAATATAAGAAGTAAACTATGAAAAGAATAAAGCTAGGTTAGCGAAGGAATAAATGAAATTGTAACCCAGAATATCATTAGAGAATAACAGAAGCTATTGACTGAAACTGACTATAATGCTCGTTAGAGAAAACTTAAGACATTATTTCGTATTATAGAAATAAATAAAAGATTTTAAAGCAGTGGTAATAAAATATGGGGCATAACAACAAATGCAGATTGGCAACCACTTGCGCATAGCTCGCTTGAGCATTGAGCGTTTAGCTCAAGTGGTTGTCGATCCGACTTTGCTCGCTTATTCATATTTTAATGAACAAAGAACCTGAGACTGACCTGCAAAGTACAAAAAACTTAAGAAAACTTGAATTTAACGGGCGACCCTGAGGCATTCACCTTAAGCACTACAGTAGTAAAACCCTTAGGTATTTAAAACCGGCTCAGTTTCAGGATTAAGTCTGAAATAACCAGCTATCTTGCAAAGGTCCTCGAGTCGCTCTACGCAGCTTAAGAGCGAAATGACGCTCCATATTACGAATAAAGCTAAATATTATATTAAACTAGTATTTTGCGTGTGGCTAAACTAAATATTAGATCCTTTTGGTCCATTCCTCTGAATTTCTCGTTGCCACTCTAATCTAGATTGGCTCGAAACCTACATTTTGAACATTAAGTCTGACTTTAAAACACTTTTGTTCAAATGGGGTTTTACTTTAGATTGCATTTCGTGAAATACACGGGGAACTACGTGAATGTGTTTTTTAAAAAGGGTGTAGGTAATAGAAATGTGTAATAATTGCTGGTAAGTGATATCAGGATGACGATAGAGTAAGTTAACCTGGAAATAACCTATTCACATTTAATCTTACCGTTACTATCAGGAAATACAGACTCCGGCAGAGAATTCCATTCCTTAGCTGTTTACGCATAATAAATGTGTTTCCAAAGCGTTTTGTTTATATGGGTAGTATGACGATTATGTACTGGTGATGTAACGCCGTGCGTCTAGTGGTCCAATGATAGGACAAGCTTGGCTTGTTTTAGTGTTAGCATACAACATAATTTTTAGTATTTAATGTGAATCCTGAATATAGTTTGTTCAGAATCAGTAACTGAAGCGATTCTAATAATTTTTACACCATGTTATATTTTTCCCAAAAATATTTTAAAAAGGTCACGTTTCACATTTATATTGCCTCATAGCTCCTATGTTCTACAATTTTTTTTGTTACCTCTATGGTAACATGAAATGCTTACTATAGCTAACCAATTGGTATACATTTCGTTCTTGTCGATTCTGGGTTTTTAGTCCATACAATTTGGGACATCTCCTTCAACGTTGTAGGATTTCGCGCCTATTAAAAGTTGTCGTCCGTTTGTAGACCTCTTGCCAACCCAGTTTTATCCTAAAACTTGTTTAACATGATAAAAGGTTTATTATCTCGTTTTAAATTACAGATGACCCTAAAATCACAATACATTACAGAAAAGAAATAAATAGAGTACAAATAAAATCTCCATCTAAATTGACTTTTCCTATACCATCAATCAATTAATAATACTGGTTCCTGTATATAGAGGTATCGGGAGGGTATAGTTGTATCAGCCGGTTCTATTTTTACCTGACTATCGGGAGAGTTATAGGTTGGGCATTGTAAGTGTGTAAGGGTGAACATATTTTCCTTTGTCGTTGTCGCACTTATTTAGCTGCTTAGAGTTGTGTCAAGCGTAAATAGGAACGTCATCAGACGTTAGCAGTGTTGAATCTTTTTTTTTGAATTTGGAAATCATCATATAAATTTTTTCAGCTCTATGGTAGAGCTAAATCTTGGTGTACAATAAAGTATAAATAAATAAATAAATAAATCAGATTTATACCGACTAAAACCTATTTGTATTCCTTTAGTTGTCCTTTATGTTTCAGGGCCGTAGAACATACCCCTATTGAACAATATCACGGCCATATCAGGCATCGGCACTAATTGGTATTTTTAGTTTTGTTGACATGTCTTTGGGGCGCAAGTGGAACACTAAGTGTTGTCGACTTGACCCTGGTCCTTACATGGCGAGTTACCTATTGCTAGCCGTCCTTAAGTCCGTACCTTCCGTCCGTCCTACCGTATGCTGCCCCGTGTCCTCCAGGCTGATAGTAGCCAGAGAGACTTAAAAACAACCGCACCAATTTTTTTTTATGGCTTCTATTTCGCTTAACGTTCAAGTAAAGCTTTTTTGTCGTTCAAAAATCCTTTGCACACAATTTTTCCTATAAACGCTTACAGCAAACATATCACGTAACTCCTGAAAATAATCCTAATACGACATTTCAACCTATATTTTGTTAAGGTATATGTATTATTCACGTGGTATAAAGTAGGCTGATACGGGTAGCGCGGTTGCTCAAAGCGACGGTTTGACGTTTACCACGTACGGTAACCACCCGGGAGCGATTACGTGTCTCCCTACATAATCGTTTATTTTATAAACGCTTTATTCTTTATCTTTTGGGAATCAGCCTTTTCGGCCGTTCGGGTTAATATTAACGACTATTACTTGGCAGGAATTATGCTTAACTGTTATTGTTATTGTCTGGGGTGATATCGATGGAAATCGCTTTTAGCGCACGTGGAAGAAATTTCTTTATGGACACTAAAAATCTCTATCATATCTATTGTAAAGAGCAAAGTTTGCGAATGTGTGTGTTAACTTAATAATAATAATAATAACCGGCAGCTTGGACCCTGTTCCCGATGCCGGTGGGCTACTATTTTTTATATTTTTAAATGTTTTTATTTTATAATGTTTTTATAAAGAAATATTTAAAAGTTTATAAAATATGATGTGTAATGTAAATAAATGGAATAATAATAATATTCCACAACTATTACACCACACCGTCTACTCCCAAGCTAAGCAGAGCTTGTGTTATGGGCACCAGACAGCTGATAAACATACTTATAGAATTCTAAATACATACATGTTATAGATAAATAACACCCAGACACAGAACAAATGATCATGCTCATCACACAAACATTGGTTCTGGGTGGGAATCGAACCCACGACCTCCGGCATAGCAGTCAGGGCCACTAACCACTAGACCAACTTTTTTTAACGTTTAATCGAAATTTGGTAAAGTACGCGCCAAATAATTTCAACCATTTGCTATGGTTACGCGCAGCCCCCCACTTCAACTTGTGAGACGAGGATTATAATCGATTATTGGGTCTCAATTAAAGTAGGGGGCTACGCGTAATCATAACAAATGGTTCATCTTATTTGCCGCGTACTATGAACGGGCGGGGCACATCCTGGAATAGCACATAGAATACTTTTCATCCCGGGAGCATTTCCCCTTAGGATAATTTTGCAATACCATGCCGGTCCCGGGTGTCGCCACTGTGCGAAACACCCGGAGGACACGGTGGAGCATACTGTAGAGGTGTGCCCCGCCTGGGCGGAGCATCGCCGTGTCCTCGTGGGGGCAATCGGCGGCAGCGATCTCTCTCGCCGGGCCTTGGTTCAGGCCATGGTCCGTAGTGAGGAGGGATGGCAGGCGGTCGCCTCCTTCTGCGAAGCAGTAATGCTAGCAAAGGAGGAGGCCGACCGCATCAGGCAGAGGCAACGGGGCGCTCGCCCCAGCCGCCGCCGGGATTCCGATCCCGATTTCCGGCCACCGTAGGCGCGGGCTTGCGGACGGCGTGCAATGGGTAGCATGCTGTCCGATCGTCCGGTAACCGGCCGGACCGAGCCCAAGTCGTCGACGGCGCGTTCTGTTCCCGCGCGCCTCAAGGAGCTGTCAGCAAACCGAAGAGGCCCAGCCTGCTAACTGCAGGCAGGCAGGGTTGAAGCCTGCTGGGGTCAAGGGCCGTTTTCTGAGAGGAAGGCTCAGCCCCGGCACTATAGGCAACGAAGGAACGGGGTAGGTTTTTAGTCAGTAAAAGTCTGACACTACTTCCCGCTCCGCCCAAGGGCGGGATTTGTCATTGGATGATTTTACCTACCATAAAAAAAAAAAAAATACCATGCCGGTGACGTCCACACTACAATATAGACAAAACACCAAACCACACACATTAGTTATTCTAGTTAAATTCATAGTGAAAATACAAAAAGCAACCGCGAGTTTCACGAACTAAAACCACAGTGTTAAGATTAGCTCCCACCACTAATAGTGTTAATCAAGGAAGGATTTCACGAATATTATGTGTAAGAAGTTGCGGCCAAACTGTAAAGCATTAGGAGTTACATAACAACCCTAACCTCATTAATATTAAAGGGTATAATCGTGTTAACTAACACCTACGTAGGGTTGAAAACTTTTATTTGTGAACCTTTTAATTTACTCAAAACACGTCCTAGTTAGATGATGACCACTTCTCTAAGAGATTTCATTTAAGTGACAGGTCTCTCTAAGGCCGATGGCTACTCTGCTGCCAGATGGTTTGAAAGGATTATCGCGGTCCTTTTTTACGGTAGAAAATCATACACTGACTGGCTCTAGGGTAGACCGGAAAGCGACTTTCACTGACTAAAACGATACTTTATCTCTTACCCCTTGCGTTCTAGGACTGCGGTTTTTTTTTCAAAAACTACCTGCAGTCTTAGCGGGCAACGACCCGTATGGCTTTGCTTTTTTTTTTTTTTTTTTTTTTTTTTGTGGTAGGTAAAATCATCCAATGACGAATCCCGCCCTGGGTGGGGCGGGAAACAGTGTCAGACTTTTACTGACTAAAAACCTACCTTTCCATTCCTCGCCTTTGTCCCGGGGCCCGTGGTGACACTCTCGCATAACCTTTGGCCCCAGTAGGCTTCGGCCCTGCTGGACCCCTACAGTTTGCTGACAACTCCTTGAGGCGCGCGGGAACGGTGCGCGCCGTAGACGACCTGAGCTCGGACCGGTCTGTTACCGGACGGACGGACAGCGAGCTACCCATTGCCCACCGTCCGCGAGCCCGCGCCTACGGTGGCCGGAAATTGGGATCGGAAACCCGGCGGCGGCGGCGGCGTGTCCGCCTTTGCCTAAGGCGGTCGGCCTCCTCCTTTACTAGCATTACTGCTTCGCAGAAGGAGGCGACCGCCTGCCACTCCTCCTCGCTCCGGAGCATGGCTTGAACCAAGCCCCGGCGCGAGAGATCGCCGCCGATCGCCCCCACGAGGACACGGCGCTGCTCTTCCCAAGCGGGGCACACCTCGACTGTGTGCTCCACCGTGTCCACCGGGCGGTCCGCACAGTGGCGACACCCGGGCGTCGCCTCCGCGCGAATCTTGTACAGGTACGGACCGAACTTGCCGTGTTCGGTCAGCACCTGCGCCAAACGGAAGGTGACGACGCCGTGGGGCCTTTCCAGCCACGCCTCAAAGAGGGGCCTTACCGCCTCGATCGTGGCGTGCCCAGCACGAGGTTGCGACAATCGCTCTCGCCATTTCACCATGAGATCCCGCCGGAGCTCTGTCCGCCATGCCGCGACTTGTCGCGGCAGCGGCAGGAGTTTCGCCCCGACGTTGCATCTCCACGCGTAAGTCATGCATGTGTGCAAGGACTGTTGCCTCCAAATCCCACGGTGGTAGGCCAGCAAGGAGGCTCGCCGCTTCGCAGGACACCGTACGGTATCCGCGGATCATCCGGATGGCCATGACCCTCTGGCAGGCGGTTAGCCGGGCCGCCACTCGCTTCCGTAGCGATGGCGCCCACACCGGCGCACCGTAAAGGGCCATGGACCGAACGATGCCTGCGTAGAGCCTCCGGCAGGAGGCGTCTGGACCCCCTAGGTTCGGCAGGAGCCGCTTGAGCGCAGCCCCAGTCGCATTCAACCTGGGAGCCAGACGTCGGAAATGCTCCTTGAAGTTCCACCGGCTGTCGAGGACGAGTCCCAGGTACTTCATCGTCGACCCGACGCCGATTTGAACTCCTCCTACCGTTAATTGGGAGCCCGGAGGTGGCGCGCTCCGAGGGCCGTGAAAACACATGGCCTCGGACTTGTGCAATGCCACCTCGAGTCCCAACTGCTGTATCCTCTCCACGACTGTCGCAACCCCGCGCGTCGCTAGTTCGACCGCCGCCTGGTACGACCGTTGCTGACATCTCTTTGAGACATGCGTGAAACCATATACGTCGTTGATGACTCGGGCTCAGTCCAGACAGTTATCTTCCAATAATAGCCCTCTGGCAGTGGCTGTGGCGGTGGGGCTCTGGAACGCAAAAAGCAACTGAAGAAACTAGGGTGGGTTTTAGTCAGAAAATGTTGGACGCTCTTTCTCACTTCACCCAGAACGTACGTCCTAGTGGGTTTTTGAGGGGCCGAAATTAACTCGTAGATGCTTACAGACTTTTTGAAAGGTTTAAGTGAACTTGCTACCAAGAACTATGTAAAGACTATGGCCCCTGCCTGAATAATGTTACAAAAAGGGCAAGGGGTTACTTGCATATTCAATAAAAGGCCCCCCGACAACGATCGCTGGCATGGATTTTATTATTTCAATATGCACTCATGAGTACCTTAATAGCTGTAATTTTGTCGACATGAAGCATAATACTTTCTAAACAGGACACCATGAACTTTCATTTCCTCTCATCACAACAACAGCCAGGGAAAGCAGGCAACCTATTTCTCACATTCTGAAATTAACATACAATGAGCAGAGCATGTAGCGCAGTTGCTAATTTGCGAACGTGTTGATTAGATACTGTTCTCATTCCGTTCACTCGGCAGTGTTAGTCTGAACCTAGCTGCGTTGGGAACGAATCAAATTACCTAGAGATATAAAGCTAGGATCAAACATACAGCTATCTTTTCAACACCTTATCTACGAGCTCCGACTGTTATTTTTTCGGACACATCGGAACAAAAACAGTTGGTTTTTGTTCGCACGAAAAAAACTCGCTGTTCAGCACTATGCCGGAATTTGACTTTCATTATCTCCGGCTTTATTTCCAGTTCTGGATTTAGGTACCTTGTACAATGCGGTCCAAATGAGAATAGGAATAGGACAACATGGCAACCGATGCCATGTTGTGACGTCACGTCGAACTGTCAAATTCAAGAAATTGGGTACTGCGAGCAAAAAAATTTTTTTTTTAATTTAATTTATTTACGAATCGTGAATGATTTTTTTTTTATCAGAATTCTGGCCGAGGAAATATCGATATATTGGTCACTTCATTACACTTTAACAATCAAAAGCAGACTGCCGAAACAACAAACATCCTTCAAAATATTTACCAAGCCAGTCCGTTAACTAATACGAAAATATCTCATGCAACCTTTCAGAACATGGTTTACCCATGTACCAAAGCCAACGACATCCGTCCAGCCGTTTGAGCGTAAAAGAATTACAAACACACAATGTACATTTAGTGGGATGACCTGATATATGCCTACTGTATTTACACCGTAAAATTTTGGTCGTTTTAATCCCGTGGAGGGTAGATTCGGTACATGAAACACTATCGATTTGTAAAGATAAAATTATAAAAATAAAGTACTTTTTTTCTAAAACTCGAATTAATATAAGCATGTACGAAATTAATTTCTTTAAGTAAACGAGTCAATGACCTTATAGGTAGCCGTCGGTTGTTGCGTACTAACTACCGAAGGTTCATTGACCTCGTTCAGCTGACATTTACTTAAAGAAATTAATTTCGTACATGCGTGAATTAATTCGAGTTTGAAAAACCAAGTAATCTATTTTACATTTTTTTCTTTACAAATCTATAGTCCCTCCGCGGGATTAAAACGACTAAAATCTAACGGTGTATACGATATAAACAAATATTGATAACAGAATTTATGTTCGTTTGTATGGACAAGGTAATTTTAAATTAAAAACCTGACATATTAATTTTGATCTCTTCTACTTAGTCTTGAGTTGGTCGATGGTCGTTGGTTGCGGCTCTTACGAGATTTCTTCTGTCTGTAATCGTAGCACTTCGTGTACATTTGATAAAGGAACACATAGTAGGTGATTTGATGAGATATTTTCATTTGTTGGTTTATCGACCGTAAGAGTTTTATTCAGTTAATGATACAGTTCTAGGTTCAATGGTGACTTCCTTGCAGTAAATTGCTTTTCATAAGCAGAAGTCGATTTTACAATATGACCATACGTTTCTGTTTTAACCTGTATACCAAAAAAATGCACTATTAAAATACATATACTCCTTCACTTGCTTCCACCAGCGGCAGCTTTATAATATTGGTGATTTGTATCAGTTCTTATTATTATTCTAACGAAGTACTTACTCTCTCTACGTTTAAAGAACTGCCGTGACTTCATACATAAATCAACCCGTTCATGGTACTGCGAGTTTAAATTAAGAAATCGCAAAATAGCATCGAAGTCAAACGTCACCCGATCTCAATCGTGTACTCGGTGTACTCTTAACGTCACACAATCAGTGATCGACCTTTAGAATCGGAACTTCTTGCTGAAGTTTCGTCGACAAAGCGTATTGGAATGTATTAAATTTCTCTGGAACTTCGTAGAGGTTCTGCACTTGCAGGACAAGACGCTCACTGTTTTAGTAATGAGGATCCTTTGGATTAAATGTCACGGATGGCGAGACAAGCTGTATGCTGCCATTAGAGTTCAATTTTAAATTAGAATTTCTCTGAAGACATGATTCTGTTTCAAGTCCGGTACGTTACACACGGGAGCTATAAAGAATCATGCTAATATTATAAAGGTAAAAGTCTGTGAGTGTGTTGGTACGTTTGTTACTTCTTCATGCTTAAACAGCTGAGCGGATTTCGGTGGAATTTGGTACACAGGTACACCATGTCTTAAAATAGCATCTATGACGTCACATAGGAACTTAAAACTACAAATTCCTGCAGCGCGGTATTAGAGTTCACCGCGTGATTAAGGCCCGGTTCTACTCATTTTGTACTTTTTTAAACCTCTGGAAATTAAAAAACATAATAGAGAACTAAATGAAAAAATATTTTATTAAAATCAACTATATGACCAACCGCTGGGAAAAACAAAATACAGGATATAAATTAGTTGGATGATAAAATAAATAAATTACAAATAAAAAAACTTTTTTAAAAACAAGCTTTCAATTAAATGGGCTAATGAGAAGAAAATAAACTTTTCCTTTATAACTTTTACTATCAATTTATAACGACATTACACAATTTATATGATTTAAAAGCTTGTCGCGAGATTTTGAAAATATTAAAATCAATAGATGAAGTTATTTAACTTATTTAATTAATGAAAATATTTAGCTGTGTATTTACACAGTTAAATCTCGCGACAAGCTTTTATATCATATAAATTGTGTAATGTCGTTATAAATTGATAGTAAAAGTTATAAAGGAAAAGTTTATTTTCTTCTCATTAGCCCATTTAATTGAAAGCTTGTTTTTAAAAAAGTTTTTTTATTTGTAATTTATTTTTTACTTTTTAGTTATACCTTATTTAAATCACATTTGTATTCTCAGCAAATCCTCACATTTGCTACCCATATCATAGAAAAGCATAAGAAACTTAGTCTGCTATCTTTAGAAGTCTGCCAGGTTTTTTTTATGTTGGGTAAAATCATCCAATGACATCTCCCGCCCTTCGGCTTGGTTCGGTCTATTACTGGACGGACAGCGAGCTACCCATTGCCCGCCGTCCGCAAGCCCACGCCTACGGTGGCAGGAAATCGGGATCGGAATTACGGCGGCGGCTGCGGCGTAAGCGCTGTTGCCTGATGCGGTCGGCCTCCTCCGTGGCTAGCATTACTGCTTCGCAGAAGGAGGCGATCACGTGAGAAGTCTACCAGGTTGGATTTATGAAACCAAAATGATGGTGGTGGATCGTAAGACTAACAATCAACCTAACTTACATGAAATAGCCAATTGCGAAGTTGTCCAGAGTTTATCTACCTGGGATCCACAATCACAAATCCTAGGAAATGCTGAGAAGATTCAAGCACCGTAAAACGATGACGCTCTTGAAATGTGACGCTGGAGGCGTTTACTGAGGATAAAACAGACTGCTCAACGCACTAACGGTTCCATTCCTAAAGAGCTTTGCATCAAAACAAAAACTTTCGTCGATTGTGCAACAGCAAATTTTTAAGCTGTTTGGATATATCATACGCAATGAAAGCTCTTTGGAACGTTTAATGGTACAGGAAAGAGTAGATGGCCTACGTTCTCGCGGCCAATCGCCTACCAGATGGACAGACCTCACTTAATCATCTTCAGAGTGTTCCCTCATTGAATGTACACGAAATGCCATGAATAGAGAGGGATAGAGAAGTCTCGCAAAAGCCGCAACCAACCTACCAGAAGACCACTACCACTCCACCAACAGTATGACTGAGAAAAAGGAGAATATTGGATTTAGAGTTATGTCACTTTATTTTTCAAGTTACTCTCTGCAAGCCCTTTCAATTGGTATTTTGTAGGAGTGTATTAAAACTAACTAGCTATTTACTTATGTAAATTTGTACGGAACCCTCCGTGCGCGAGTCCAAGTCGCTTATGACCGGTTAGAATTTATTTTATTCGATCTGAAACTCGATGGGATTGTGTTGTTTTATTGCGGAACTCCTATGGCCACCTTCCAGCTCCATCATCAGATCCCGACTGCCATATTGATCAAAGTACTCGTCATTACAAATCTAACGAGACCAAAGACGAGAGGGCTGTGTCGTTTAATTGCGGAGTTCTTGTAGCCACCTTCCAGCTCCATCATCAGACCCTGGATACCATATAGGATCCAAGTACTCATCAATACAAATCAAAAGAGCCCGAACTCGATGGGATTGTGTCAATTTCTTACGAAGTTCCTATGGTTTTTTTTTATAGTAGGTAAAATTATCCAATGACAAATCCCGCCCTTGGGTGGGGCTTTGTCATTGGATGGCGCCGTTGCCTAATGTGGTCGGTCTCCTTGTTTGCTAGCATTACTGCTTCGCAGAAGGAGGCGACCACCTGCCACTCCTCCTCGCTCCGGAGCATGGCACCGATCGCCCCCACAAGTACACGGCGATGCTCTTCCCAAGCGGGGCACACCTCGACTGTGTGCTCCACCGTGTCTTCCGGGCGCTCCGCATTGACACACCCGGGCGTCGTCTCCGCACGAATCTTGTACAGGTACTTCGCGAACTTGCCGTGTTCGGTTAGTAACTTAAGTTCCTATGGTAACCTTCCATCTCCATCATCAGAACCTGGTTACCATATAGGATCCAAGCACTCGTCATTACAAATCAAACGAACTCAAATTCGATGGGGTTGTGTCGTTTAACTGCGGAGTTCCCATGACCACGATCCAACTCCATCATCATACCCTGGTTACAATATAAGATTCAAGTACTCGTCATTAAAAATCAAATGAGCCTAAAGTCGATGGGGTTACATCGTTTAATTGCGGAGTTCTTATGGCAACCTTCCAGCTCCATCATCAGACCCTGGTTACCATATAAGATCCAAGTACTCATCAATAAAAATCAAATGAGCCCAAACTCGATGGGATTGTGTCGATTTCTTACGAAGTTCCTATGGTAACCTTCCAGCTCCATCATCAAAATCTGGTTACCATATAGGATCCAAGCCCTCGTCAATACAAATCAAACGAGCCCAAATTCGATGGGGTTGTGTCGTTAACTGCGGAGTTCCTATGACCACCTTCCGACTCCATCATCAGACCCTGGCTACCATACATGATCAAAGTACTCATCATTACAAATCAAATGAGCCTAAAGTCGATGGGGTTATATCTTTTAATTGCGTAGTTCCTATGGCAACCTTCCAGCTCCATCATCAGACTCTGGTTACCATATAGGATCCAAGTACTCGTCAATACGAATCAAAGGAGCCCAAATTCGATGGGGTTGTATCGTTTAACTGCGGAGTTCCTATGACCACCTTCCGACTCCATCATCAGACCCTGGCTACCACACATGATCAAACTATTCGTCAATACTAATCAAACGAGCTCAAACTCGATGGGGTCGTATCGTTTAACTGCGGAGTTCCTATGAACACCTTCCGGCTCCATCATCAGACCCTGGCTACCATATAGGATGAAAGTACTCGTCAATACAAACTAAACGAGCCCAAATTCGATGGGTTTCGTCGTTTAAGTGCGGAGTTCCTGTGACCACGTTCCACCTCCATCATCAGACCTTGGTTACCATATAGGTTGAAAGTACTCGTCAATACGAATCAAACGAGCCCAAATTCGATGGGGTTGTATCGTTTAACCGCGGAGTTCCTATGACCACCTTCCGGCTCCATCATCAGACCCTGGCTATCATACAGAATCAAAGTACTCGTCAATACTAATCAAGCGAGCCCAAACTCGATGGGGTTGTATTATTTTATTGCTAAGTTTCTATGGCTACCTTCGAGCTCCATCATCAGATCAGCTCCATGTTATCATAATGTTGCATTGTCACCCGATTTACACATGCATGTAAAATTTCAGCTCAATCGGTTGAAGATATCTGCTTCAAAATTGAGTTGCAAGATTTGAGCCGAACATACATAGTTACATACAGTGCAAGCTAATAGAAAGCTTGTAAAATAGCGTATCTGACCCTAATTTACAATTTCAAAGTCTACGAAATTACGACATGGACATATTCGAAAGTTACAAAAAAACTAATAAAGCTTGTTTTTAAAAAGGGGCTAAAACCAAAAATCTTGAATAGTTATGTTTTTTTTATATATAAATAAAACCACTGTTACGGGGTCGCGAAGTCGAAATAGACCCAGGCGAAGTTCATAAAAAATATTGAATGACTACAACCGGCTCTTAAAGCATATGCAACAGCCCAAAATCGACTATCGGACTATTGGCCGAATTAGACACCCGTCTGGTTGGATGATTCTTCCTTTTCAACATCCGACATCCGACGGAAAGGGGTGTTATAAGTTGGACTTGTCTGTCTGTCTGTGTGTCTGTCCGTGGCATCGTAGCGCCCAAACGAATGGACAGATTTTGATGCGGTTTTTTTTTTATTTGAAAGCTGGCTTAATCGAGATGGTTCTAAGCTACAATTTATGAAGATCTTTGCAGTTGTTTAAGGTCTTCAGCTCGTTTGTTAACTGCGGTAAGGTTTTTAAACACTTAATGGGTGTTTACTTTATTTTAAATATATGTGTGACTTAATATTTGAAATACTCACAGAAATACTCGTGTACATTCTGGTACCATTGAGCTGGTCTGATGATGGAGCTCGAAGGACCCTGGATTGCTTATTAACATAGTAAACCTATCGAGTTTGGTCTCATTAGATTCGCCTTAACTAGTGCTATTATATATATTTCTCATGATGACAAGGACCTGATACTAGAACTGGGAGCTGGCTGATGGAACTTTGAAATGCCTATTAGTAAACCCATTAAGTTTGGGCTCATTAGATTCGTCTTGATCAGTTCTGTACATTTCATATTGATGACAAGGACTGTCGGGTTTTTTTTTTTTTTAATTTTACAATTATTAATGGAAGTTTGTGGAACTTCACACTCTGTTCCGTATACCTCTCGTATATGAGGTACTTTTTGTCCTGGAAGCTTGTTCCCTTGGGTAATTTCTCGTGAGCGAAGCCGCTGGCAGCTGCTGCTTACACTATTCTCTGTTGCCAGTTGATCGTAAATGGTTTATAAGCATGTGATTGTTTTGTAACAGCAATATTATATACAACCCAGACCAAACATAAATATCCGTTTTGCGGTTTGCAAACTATCACGCGATACTTTTTTAAACAACAGAATTGTTGATTTTCTGGTGCCTCAATTTTTTCAATGGCTGCGGTAGTAAAGCACGAAAATCCGTGTGTACATAAACAAAACATTTTTGTTTATTTTTTTGTGGTGAAAAATCATCCAATAACTTCTCTCGCTCTTGGGTGGAGCAGGAGGGTGTTTCAAACTTTTACTTAATAAAACTACACTGTGTCCTTTAATTGCCCTTACAATCTAGGAGCGCAAGTTTCTTTCTTAGAAAATCTCTGTGGCCCTAGCGGTTATTATACGGTTTTGCTGACATCTCTTTAAGCGCGTCTTAATAGAACATGCCTTGGACGTCTCTGGACGGGCTGGAGCATGGGGATGTACGTTTATTCACGCGTGCGGTCGCCTCCTTCACTGGTATTACTGCTTCGCACAAGGAGGTGACCGTATCCCGTTCCTTTTCACTCCAGACCATGGCCTGAACTAGGGCCCGGTGGGAGAGGTAGCCGCAGCCCAACGCCTCCACGAGAACACGGTGGTACTCCACCCATACGGGGCACATCTACACCATCTGCTCCTCAGAGCGGTCTATACGATAGTAACTGAAACCCTTTTCTTCCGTTTGAATCCAGTGCGGGAACCTCTCGAACTTACCATGTACGCTGAAGATTTGCGTAATGTGGAAGGTTAGGACGCTGTGTTACCTCTGCAGCCTCTAGTAGTAACCAAAATAATCCACATATCAAAATCAAGTTAAAGGACCATAACAGAATATCGTATAACGTTTCTAACCGAACAATAACCGCTGGCTACAAGACGTAACACCACGTAGAACAAAGGACTATGTGTAATTCCGACGTTGAGACGTATTCAACGTACGTAAGTACTTCGTGGAATTGAAACACTATAGTGTTCTCCTTGTTCTCTATGATTTCACTGTATGTGATTTTAGTATTTGTAATCAAGGAAATGTACCAACATTTGGTTGGCATTGTTTTGTTGAGACAAACGTGTTTCTTGGTTTCTAAACTGCTATTGTTGTTTTCAATTTTCAATTTAAGGTTGAGATACATCTGGGCGCACTGTTAAATGGAAAATGGTATCTTCAAGAGCCTACGTATAGGTACTAGGCTTTTAAATATACACCCTTATTTTTTAATTAGTACACAAAAAACTGAGGCTCAATCAGTATCCGTTACTGATCATATTTGTATAGTCAAAAGTACAAAAAACGAAATCCCAAAATTGTCCACGAAAATTTGTCAGTATTGGTAAATTCATAATTGAATCATCATTCATAACAACTACTACTAGAAAATAATAAAAGCAGTTTTTACAAGCTTTCTATTAGCTTGCACTGTATGTAACTATGTATGTTCGGCTCAAATCTTGCAACTCAATTTTGAAGCAGATATCTTCAACCGATTGAGCTGATATTTTACATACATGTGTAAATCGGGTGACAATGCAACATTATGATGACATGGAGCTGATCTGATGATGGAGCTGGAAGGTAGCAATAGGAACTCAGCGATAAAACTATACAACCCCATCGAGTTTGGGCTCGCTTGATTAGTATTGACGAGTACTTTGATCCTGGATGGTAGCCAGGGTCTGATGATGGAGCCGGAAGGTGATCATAGGAACTCCGCAGTTAAACGATACAACCCCAACGAATTTGGGCTCGTTTTATTCATATTGACGAGTACTTTCATCCTATATGGTAACCAAGGTCTGATGATGGAGCTGGAAGGTGGTCACAGGAACTCCGCACTTAAACGACACAACCCCATCGAATTTGTGCTCGTTTAGTTTGTATTGACGAGTACTTTCATTCTATATAGTAGCCAGGGTCTGATGATGGAGCCGAAAGGTGGTCATAGGAACTCCGAAGTTAAACGACACGACCCCATCGAGTTTGAGCTCGTTTGATTAGTATTGACGAGTACTTTAATCATGTATGGTAGCCAGGGTCTGATGATGGAGTCGGAAGGTGGTCATAGGAACTCCGCAGTTAAACGACACAACCCCATCGAATTTGGGCTCGTTTGATTCATATTGACGAGTACTTTTATCCTATATGGTAACCAAGGTCTGATGATGGAGCTGGAAGGTGGTCACAGGAACTCCGCACTTAAACGACACGACCCCATCGAGTTTGAGCTCGTTTGATTAGTATTGACGACTGCTTGAATCCTATATGGTAACCAGGTTCTGATGGTGGAGCTGGAAGGTGTTTATAGGAACTCCGCAGTTAAACGACACAACCCCATTAAATTTGGGCTCGTTTGATTTGTATTGACGACTGCTTGAATCCTATATGGTAACCAGGTTCTGATGGTGGAGCTGGAAGGTTACCATAGGAACTCTGCAATTAAACGATATAACCCCATCGACTTTAGGCCTATTTGATTTTTAATGACGAGTACTTGGATCTTATATGGTAAGCAGGGTATGATGATGTAGCTGGATCGTGGTCATTGGAACTCCGCAGTTAAACGACACAACCCCATCGAATTTGGGCTCGTTTAGTTTGTATTGACGAGTACTTTCATTCTATATAGTAGCCAGGGTCTGATGATGGAGCTGGAAGGTTGCCATAGGAACTCCGCAATTAAACGATATAACCCCACCGACTTTAGACTCATTTGATTTGTAATGACGAGTACTTAGATCCTATATGGTAGCCAGGGTCTGATGATGGAGCTGGAAGGTTGCCATAAGAACTCCGCAATTAAACGATATAACCCCATCGACTTTAGGATCATTTGATTTGTTATGACGAGTACTTAGATCCTATATGGTAGCCAGGGTATGATGATGTAGCTGGATCGTGGTCATTGGAACTCCGCAGTTAAACGACACAACCCCATCAAATTTGGGCTCATTTGATTTGTATTGACGAGTGCTTGGATCCTATATAGTAACCAGGTTCTGATGATGGAGCTGGAATGTAGGAACTTCGTAAGAAATCGACACAATCCCATCGAGTTCGGGCTCATTTGATTTGTATTGATGAGTACTTGGATCCTATATGGTAACCAGGGTCTGATGATGGAGCTGGAAGGTGGCTACAAGAACTCCGCAATGAAACGACACAACCCTCTTGTCTTTGTTCTCGTTAGATTTGTAATGACGAGTACCTACTTTGATTTGATCAATATGGCAGTCGGGATCTGATGATGGAGCTGGAAGGTGGCCATAGGAGTTCCGCAATAAAACGACACAATCCCATCGCGTTTCGGATCGAATAAAATAAGTTCTAACCGGTCATAAGCGACTTGGACTCGCGCACGGAGAGTTCCGTACAAATTTACATAAGTAAATAGCTAGTTAGTTTTAATACACTCCTATAAAATAGGTACCAATTGAAAGGGCTTGCAGAAAGTAACTTGAAAAATAAAGTGACATTACTCTAAATCCAATATTATCTTTTTTCTCAGTTATACTCTTGGTGGAGTGGTAGTGGTCATGGATCGTCTGGTTGGTTGGTTGCGGCTTTTGCGAGACTTCTCCATCTCTCTGTATTCATGGCACTTCGTGTACATTCAATGAGGAAACACTTCGAAGATGAGATGATGATGATTTAGTGAGGTCTGTCCATCTGGTAGGCGATTGGCCGCGAGAACGTAGGCCCTCTGCTCTTCCCTACACCACTAAACGTTCCAAAGAGCTTTCATTGCGTATGATATATCCAAACAGCTTAAAAATTCGCTGTTGCATAATCGAAGTAAGTTTTTCTTTTGATGCAAAGATCTCTAAGAATGGAAACGTTAGTGCGTGGAGCAGTCTGTTTTATCTTCAGTAGACGCCTCCAGCGTCACATTTCAAGAGCGTCAATTTTTTTACGGTGCTTGAGTCTTCTCCGCATTTCCCAGTATTTGTGATTGTGGATCCCAGTTATATAAAATCTGGACAACTTCGCAATTGGCTATTTCATGTAAGTTAGGTTGATTGTTAGTCTTACGAGCAACCTGGTTTACCTCCACAACCATAATTTTGGTTTCATAAATTCAACCTGGTAGACTTCTCAGGTGGTCGCCTCCTTCTGTGAAGCAGTAATGCTAGCATAGGAGGAGGCCGACCGCATCAGGCAACGGCGCTCGCGCCGCAGCTACCGCCGTAATTCCAATCCCGATTTCCTGCCACCGTAGGCGTGGGCTTGCGGACGGCGGGCAATGGGTAGCTCGCTGTCCGTCCGGTAACAGACCGAACCAAGTCCAAGGGCGGGGGATGTCATTGGATGATTTTACCTACCATAAAAAATTAAATTAAAAAAAAAACCTGGCAGACTTCTAAAGATAGCAGACTAAGTTTCTTATGCTTTCCTATAACATGGGTAAGAAATGAAAGGATTTGCTGAGATTAAAAATGTGATTTAAATAAGGTATAACTAAAAAGTAAAAAATAAATTACAAATAAAAAATCTTTTTTTAAAAACAAGCTTTCAATTAAATGGGCTAAAAAGAAGAAAATAAACTTTTCCTTTATAACTTTTACTATCAATTTATAACGGCATTACACAATTTATATGATATAAAAGCTTGTCGCGAGATTTAACTGTGTAAATACACAGCTAAATAACTTCATAAATTAAATAAGTTAAAAAACTTCATCTATTCGCGGCAAGCTTTTGTATCATATAAATTGTGTAATGCCGTTATAAATTGATAGTAAAAGTTATAAAGGAAAAGTTTATTTTCTTCTTTTTAGCCCATTTAATTGAAAGCTTGTTTTTAAAAAAAGATTTTTTATTTGTAATTTATTTTCCATTTTTATTGACATTCTTTCATTCATAAACAATAACCTGTACAATGTTTCCATAAATCAAGTGAGATTTTGGGATATAAACAAACGCTCATAACTTTGTTGTTTATCAATATTATGCATTGAGACTTTACTGAAATAATAATAAGACCTTTTCTAATAAGCCCTTTAAGTATTTGTCATAATTAAAAAATAGTGGTGTATAATGACACTAGCTTCTGCAAGCGGCTACGCCCGTGTGAAAGTCGGTTTTCCCACTTATGGTTTTTTTTATGGTAGGTAAAATCATCCAATGACAAATCCCGCCCTTGAGTGGGGCGGGAAGTAGTGTCAGACTCTTACTGACTAAAAACCTACCCTGCTCCATTTCTTGCCTTTGGCCCAGGACCCTTGGTAACATTTTCACATAACCTTTGGCTTATGTAGGCTTCAGCCCTGCTGGGCCCCTACAGTTTGCTGACAACTCCTTGAGGCGCGCGGGAACAGTACGTGCCGTAGACCACTTGAGCTCGGACCGGTCTGTTACCGGACGGACGGACGGCGAGCTACGTGTCGAGCTTCGGTCCGAGAGTCCGCGCCTACGGTGGCCGGAAATCGCGATCGGAATCCCGGCGGTGGTGGCGGCATGTGCACTGTTGCCTGATGCGGTCGGCCTCCTCCTTTGCTAGCATTACTGCTTCGCAGAAGGAAGCGTCCCCCTTATGGATGGAATTTCGTAAAATCCGTTCTTAGCGGATGTCTACACCCTATAAGGAACCTACCTGCCAAATTTTAAGTTTGCAGTTTAATCAACAGTGATTGGTATTTCACTTATATATTTAAATAGATTAATATCACCCACGTAAGGCATTTGTTCCCGGTTGTCATTCGTAGATCTTTGACAGCTGTTACTGGTAGTCAGACATCAGGCAATCGGACCATCAAGCTATCTAAGGAGTATCGTGTTGCGAAGGCAGTAGCTCCATGTAAAAAACGGGTATTTTACCGCATTCGGTTAGACTGGAAGCCGACTCCGAAGAGCAGTGGTGGCCGAGTGGTAACGGCCCCGACTTACGAGTTGCAGGTTGCGGGTTCAAACCCAACCAGGCCCGTTGCTTTATGTAATTTATTTCATCACTACTGCTCTCAAAACGGTGAAGGAAAACACTGTGAGGAAACAGGCATGACCTAGAACCAAAAATTCGAAGACATGTAACATCCAACAATACTGCACTAGGCACTAGGCCCGCGTGGTGGATTACGGCCCATTCCCTCTCCTAGAGAGGAGGCCTGTGTCCCAGCAGTGGGAACATTATAAGGCTGATGCAATGCAATGCAATACAAGCCGACTCCAAACAAGTTGGGAAAAGGCTAGGGAAATGATTCATCTGGCCTATATTCTTTTCTGTCACTAAGAACCGTCATTTACCGAACCACCGATAGTCTCATCGATTCCGCCGCGTGCGGTCGCAGTCTCGTTCTATTTCTCGATTTAGTTAAAGACGGTCCTAAGTGATAGAAAAGGATAGAAACACAAGAAACTGTGATTTAATGCGGCCAGATTTAGCTCAACTCTTACACCCGTATTTATAAAGAAGTGATCACTCATTGCTAAGTAATTTCATATTAAGTCATTACTTGACGTTCGAAATCTTCATTCAAAATTTAAATTTTTCTTAACTATAGAATACAAATAGTTACTTTTACTCAAGTTATTAGTTTATTTGTTTATAAATACGGGTGTTAGTTGACACCTATTTTCTTGTATACATGAATACTTATTTAGTTTATTTTATTTATTTAAGTTTTATTTTTATTTTTTTTAATTATAACTATTTTTGTGTATAAGTATTCATTTTATTATTAATTTGCGTCTAGTTGTATATCTTGTCTTGCATCCCAATTTTGTGTCCAAGCAACCTATGTTTTTTCTAGATTGAATGGCACAGATTACAGAATGCGACTAACCCACCAATTGTATGATTTTATTTCAGTTTCAAGTTCTCATTTTATTGTATTCTTTCTTGCTGTACAATAAAATATAGTGTAGTATATGAATAAATAAAAAAATATCGATTATGTATACTAATGGATTTATTAAATTGTTACCACTATACTCAAAGTCATTTTTCTAATCTAGTCGCTTCAACTTCAGCTAATCCTTCAATCAAATCGACAGTTATTGCTAGCTACTCATATTTATTGACGTTATTCGACGGTTTTTTTCGCCGTGTCATGGCGATTGAGTTGAAAAGAGCGGATATTCTTTTCCAGAATCACTTGAAATAGCTGTTAGATTTTCACTCTAGTATAATGGTTTTAGAAAAAAAATATGGCCAGCATCTTTATACAGTTGAGTTAAAGTAATGAGCTTTTGAGCAATTAATAAGTTTGGCCGTGCACAGGCCACACGTGACAGCCACAAAAGTCGTTACGAAGCCAGAAACGGCTGCAAAGGTGGCTGATACACGCAACAGCCACTTCAGTGGTGCTATTCTCTAAGAAAACGCTGCCTCAACGACGAACAACCCTCAACGACGTTCCTATAAATTGGATTCTTAATTCAATGTATCCTATTTGAATGTTCGTCGTTGCGGCAGCGCTGCGTTTTCTTAGAGAATAGCACCACTGATCGGTAGTAGATACTTGCGATCGCAACTTTTTTAAAGCCATGATTTTTGTAATCACAATGGACACCAACGAAGAAAGTAAGAAAAAACAATTTATTTACAAGAAATGACGCACTCTTAGGACTAGCTTACACATTCTGTAGGAAAAATATGTACCACGTCCCCGGAAAATTACCGAACGCTCAACATAATACAACGGCCACATGCATAATACAACGGGTCCAAAGTGCAACCAGCACTGTGGGCCATGAGCAGGTGACGATGTCGATACAAAGACGAGAAGCAAATAGCGACGATTTCTAGCATATGACAATCACTGCCGTCATCGTGTGCGGCGAGTTACTATAAAATGTATAAAAAAAAGTATATAGATCCGTGTCAGCGTTTTGTGGTTGTGATAAGTGGCCCGTGTGCGACCAGGTTTAGTCTTGTGTATATTATAGTTGTACCAGTATATAATTATATTCAATAGCCTATAATTATATGTAGGTTCTTGTCGATATCATTTTCCTAATTCACATCGAATATAGATAGGCTGGTACAAGAACAGCTCCATTTCCGTCCCACAATTCCGAATACATCTCGCACAATAAAGGCTGTCAGGCACAAATTTCTAGATGAATAAGCTAAAACTCAAACACGTGAATTATAAGGGAAATTGGGACACCTTCATCAATACCTCTGAATGTTCGTATTGTTTAATATATTCATAGGTATTCTTACCGATATACCTTTCTAGTTTAAGAGGACTATTAGAAGTTAAGCGCGGTCAATCTCGGACTGCATACAAAAGAAAGAGATGCGCAAAGACATAATGCTAAGTGCATATGCATATTTTATAAACAGATGCAAGAAAAGAAGCAGAAATGAAAATATCCGCAGGAGAACCAAGGTCACCGACACAGCCCATAAAATCGCCAGTCTTAAGTGACAAGGGGCTGGGAACATTGCATGAAGAACAGATCGCCGTTGGTGCGGGAAGGTTCTGGAATGGAATGGTGGACCGATGACCTGGTCAGGGTCGCTGGAGTCCGATGGATATGAAACGCACAGGACCGGTCGTTGGGCGACGCTTGGGGGAGGCCTATGTCCAACAGTGGACGTCCTTCGGCTGAAATGATGGTGATGATGAATGCTTGCAAACATGAAGCATTTTAGCGATTTACTAAAAATCTACAGATTTCGTTTAAATCAAAATACTACTCGTATAATGGTAAAACGTTGCTGGCAAAATTATCTGAGATACAATCAGAATGATGGCATTTTATTATTCCAGTTTTTAACGTTTTAATCACCTAATTCAGATATATCCAATAAACACACTCGCTTTTATTCTACCATGGTCGCGCATCCACGACCAAATACTCCATCTCGTCAGCTCTTCTGTCACCTATGGGGATTGAAGAGCTAAATGAGATGGAGTACCCAGTCGCAATCACGCGACCCTGGCGAATAGGACGCAAAAATACTCGTCGGACTAATCCGACGGGGCGGATTTGTCCGACGATAGTAGTAGTAGTTCGTGATTTTTTCAACCGTACTAAATCAGTTGTTTTATGTTTTGAACTCACCGTATAGAGCATTTATCCTGAACAATGACATATATTTTTCTCACTCTATTTACTGCAGAGGATCATAATTATTCTTGTGCACATTATAAAACTAGCGATTAGTTCCCGTGGTCCTCTTAAGAAAGTGGATTGGCACACAACTGTGATATCGCGACGGAATTTCAGTCTCCTCATACCGGAAATTACTTATGTTGGGTTCTGATGTAAGATTAGCAATCGGTTTGGTTGTGAGATTGTTTGAAGGAGTTACCGTGATCCCTGTAACCATGGAACACAAAAGGCAACTGAAGGAACACATGTGTGTTTTAGTCAGTACAAGTCTGACGAGATCTCGTTCCATCAAGAGAGAGAAAGAGATTTTTTTATGACTTTTTTTTTTATTTTCAGTAATCCAAGGTAGCCTGCAAAATTTAAAGCTTCAAAAGTTTTATTGCAACAAAAAATTGAAATAAAAATACAACTGAAATTGTAAAAAAAAAAACAAAAAGTGTAAAATAACTTTATTTTCGGTATTCGGTGTGTCTATAATAGTTGCCTCTTCATTATTTAACGTTGACTTCCGAAAATAAAGTTATTTTGCACATTTTAGGGTTTCTTTTTTACACTGAAGTCGTTTGTGTTTTTTCGGAAAAAGTTTGTTTATTTTACAGTTTTTAGCTAGTAAGACCACAACTAAAAAGTACCCTTCAAGTAAAATTAAATAATGTACAAGTTCTATAGTTTTTTTTTTTTTTTTGTGGTAGGTAAAATCATCCAATGACGAATCCCGCCCTTGGGTGGGGCGGGAAACAGTGTCAGACTTTTACTGACTAAAAAACCTACCTTTCCATTCCTCGCCTTTGTCCCGGGGCCCGTGGTGACACTCTCGCATAACCTTTGGCCCCAGTAGGCTTCGGCCCTGCTGGACCCCTACAGTTTGCTGACAACTCCTTGAGGCGCGCGGGAACGGTGCGCGCCGTAGACGACCTGAGCTCGGACCGGTCTGTTACCGGACGGACGGACAGCGAGCTACCCATTGCCCACCGTCCGCGAGCCCGCGCCTACGGTGGCCGGAAATTGGGATCGGAAACCCGGCGGCGGCGGCGGCGTGTCCGCCTTTGCCTAATGCGGTCGGCCTCCTCCTTTACTAGCATCACTGCTTCGCAAAAGGAGGCGACCGCCTGCCACTCCTCCTCGCTCCGGAGCATGGCTTGAACCAAGCCCCGGCGCGAGAGATCACCGCCGATCGCCCCCACGAGGACACGGCGATGCTCTTCCCAAGCGGGGCACACCTCGACTGTGTGCTCCACCGTGTCCACCGGGCGGTCCGCACAGTGGCGACACCCGGGCGTCGTCTCCGCACGAATCTTGTACAGGTACGGACCGAACTTGCCGTGTTCGGTCAGCACCTGCGCCAAACGGAAGGTGACGACGCCGTGGGGCCTTTCCAGCCACGCCTCAAAGAGGGGCCTTACCGCCTCGATCGTGGCGTGCCCAACAAGTTCTATAGTAAGGTACCTATAAAATTTAATCATTTAGATATTGCATAAGAATTCCAATATATCAAGCCCAGGCCTACCTACCGGCTTCATCATCAGATCGGTCTGATATTTTCTCCTCCTCATCTTTCATTCAGTCATCGACTACACGTATAAACAAAGCAATTTTACTTGTTAGGACAGTTCTGCTGTGAACCTATGAGAAGTTCCGTTCCATATCTTCGAAGTTCACCATCAGATCGTAACAATATTTCTATCAAACTAACTTGGAAGCATAACCTTTCAACCAAAAAAATAATTTTCAAAATCGGTCCACAATTGACAGAGAAATCGGTGAACATATATAAAAAAATACTTACAGCCGAACATAGAACCTCCTTTTTTTGCAGTCGTTTAAAACCATCATCAACTTCGCCTATAACAAAAGACTTAGACCATTGCGAGTCCGATTCTGAAGAACAATTAAAATTAATAAAAGCGTCTTATGTCTAACCAGCTTAAGCTTGGCTTGTTTGGTGCCTCGAAATAGACTTCTAACCTTAATCTTTATTCTGAGCTAGATTTTATTCTTGCTCAATTTTCTTTATTCCAGAAAATTTAATCTAGAAAAGGGCTTACTTAGCAAAAGTCTCTATACAATAGAACATTTAGAATGACATTGCTGAAGTTTTCAGACCTTTGTCTCATAACTTATTTATTTTTTAATATATAAAAATCCCGCGTCACAATGTTTGTTATCAGATTAAACTCCTCCGAAATGTCTTGACCAATTTTAATGATTTTTTTTTTGTAGTATAAATAAATTGCTGCAAAAAAATTGCTGTAATTTGTATAGTATAATAAATAATTGAATGGTTTGCTGGAAGAAAACTCAACTTTGAGTTAAGCTCGTCTTTGTACATGACCTTTGTTCTCCATTTATTTTATAAGTTGTTATGGTGTACAATAAAGAATTAAGAATTTTGTCGTAGGCTTTTTTTACCCTCCTACGCTCACCCACTATATTTTCTTTGTTAATTTATATGAAATAATAACGTTTGCTGGATCATCTAATAAAAGTTATAATATTCCACTACTTTCCCACAACGTCATCTAGTCTCAAATTAAGCAGAGCTTGTGCTATGAGTAATAGACAAATGATGAACATACTTATACTTTTTAAATACTTACTTACACATTGTTATAGATAAATTACATCCCGACATAAAACAAATGATCTTGCTTATTACACAAACATTTGTCTTGGATGGGAATCAAACCCAGGACTACTAACCAGTCAAGTCTAGTCTACTTATACTGTTTTGTGCAATAAGATAATGAAAAGTGGAAACCTTAAAGTACAAAAGAGAAAAAAACACTTATCGCATTTCACCGCAGCCTTGAAACGCAACGCCGCAGGTGTCAGAAATCATAAAATGATAAATGGTCACCACAGGCGCGGGCTTGTAGTCGGTGAACAATGGTTAACTCGTCATCCAGCCAACCGGTAAGGACCAAGACCGAGTTGACAGCGCGATGTGTTCCACATGCACCTCTAAGAGATTAGGCGCGGGCTCGCGGACTGTGGGCAATGGGTAGCTCGCTGTCCGTCCGTCCGGTAACAGACCGGTCCGAGCTCAAGTCGTCTACGACGCGCACTGTTCCCGCGCGCCTCAAGGAGTTGTCAGCAAACTGTAGGGGCCCAGCAGGGCCGATGCCTACTGGGGCCAAAGGTTATGTGAAAAGGTCACCACGGGCCCTGGGACAAAGGCAATGAATGGAAGGGTAGGTTTTTAGTCAGTAAGAGTCTGACACTATTTCCCGCCCCACCCAAGAGCGGGATTTGTCATTGGATGATGATTGATGTCAGCTACATTGAAGGAGACCAGTTAGAGCCGCCACCTGCCAAGGCTGAAAATGGCCTTCGCAAAAAGTGCAATTTGAAGGAACAATGTCTTTAAGTCGATAACATTGTGACACTTCTTCCTGTCCGACCAAAGTGGTAAAAGTTATTTGAAGATTTCCTACGTTAAAAAAAGGCTTTGGAACGCAAAGGGCAACTGAATGAACAATGCGTCTTTTAGTCTAGTATCTATAAACAAGTAAAAATAATTACTAGACGAAAAGTAACTACTTAAGTAACGATTTGTATTCTATAGTTAAGGAAAATTGAAATTTTTCATGAAGATTTCTAATCTCAAGTAATTACTTAATAAGGTATTACTTAGCAGAAGTAATTACTTCTTTACAGATACGGTTGTAACACTTTCTCCCGCTCCACTTAGAACGGTAGAATTTATTTAGAGAATCGTAGAAAAAGCCTTGAGGTAAGTGTACGCTAGAGAAGACAAATACGAGCTGAGTACGAGCCTATTTCAAGTTCGTTTAGTGTCGGTCGCACTCGGCTAATCTAGATTCGGTTAACACTAAACGAATTTGAGAAAGGCTCGTGCTTCACTCGTACTCGGCTTCTCTGGCGTAGACCCACATTTGGAACGCAAAGGTCAGGCAGGGCAAAGATGAAACCGGGGCGGATTTTAGTCAGTAAAAGTCCGACACTTCTTGCCACTCCATCCAGAGCGGGAAGCACTATTTGAAGATTTCTAATGTAAAAAAACCCTTGGAACACAAAAGGCAACTGAAGTAATATGGGTGGGTTTTAATCAGTATTAGTTTAACACATCCTCTTGCTCTACCTAGCTTGTAAGAAGTTGCCGGGTGACATCTCACCACAACAAAAAAATAGCGATAAAGTCAACTAGGTTAATTCTCAAATGCTGTTACCGTCGCCAGCCTGGGCGAGATGCTTCCACTAAGTCAATCATTTTACGGGTTTTGATTTAATTTTTCGTGCTTCCTTCAAGATAGAACCAACCTCTGCCATATCTATGTAATTATAACCTTAGAATCAACAATCATAATTACTTGTTGTAACATAACACACATTCTCTGAAAGTAATAAATAAAAAAGTAAATGTTCAAAATCGACCACTACATTGTATTTGTATACAGCTAATTTTAAATTTGGAGTCAAGAATTATTTTAGAACAAAAATCACCTAATTAGATAAATTTTGAATAGGAGTATCTTGATTGCGTCACTAGCGTGTTTGTCTATGCGTGTGTAAATATCAATATCGATATGCTATCAATAGTCGATGTCTATATGATTTGCCTAAAATTATGATAACTAATTTGTTTTAAAAACACTTCCTAAGTGCATAAAAGAACAATAGCAAACTCCCGAACAAAATGTTATATTTTTATAGTGATGAAGAAAATCACTACATAGTCTAAAAAAATCGCTTCTCGTTGTCTATCCTTATGTATGCTTAGATCTTTAAGATTTCGCAACGGATTTTGATACGGGTTTATTTAATAGATAGAGTGATTCAAGAGGAAGGTTTATATGTAAAATACATGCATAATATATTTAATATCACCATTGCACCCATGCGAAGCTGGGGCGGGTCACCAGTAATATATATACTCGTAGATTAAATTCCTGAACAATTTCGTTATAGAATTACTATTAATAGAAGACCAAAATAATAGATATTCAAGTTTAAAGTTGGAAAAGTTCTGGATACTACAACATACTACTATATAACTTTGAACGACATAATTTCATGTCATAATAAGAATTTTCAATCGACAATTTCCGTTGTCATTATTGCCAGACTGCATTTAAGTTTAAATAATGATTGAGATTTGGTTTTATATAAATTATAGCCACTGCTATACCGATCGGAAAAAAATGAAAACTTTTTTAGCTTTAATATAATTCATAAACGAAATACATGAAAGGGTGACGTTAAGTCCTTTCAGATTAAAAAACACACGTCAACACTATTTGTATTGTTAGTAGTGAAAGCACAATATCGATCAATCAAATACAATCTTATTATAGCTAATTCATTTTGTTTTCAAAGTAACTCAAGTCTTGAACGTAATTGGAAAAGGCTTATGAAATAGTTTAGGCTTCATTCATAATTTAGGACTTTTCTAGACGCTTAATAATTCCATCAATTATTACTTCGTCATTGTTCTTTTAGTGTTTGTGTTATGATTGTAAGTTAATTTTCTAATTGGGGTCTTTATAGGTGTGCTTTGCTCCAGTTTTATGTTGTGTAATGACATAGTAAATGACATAAAACTGACCCAAAACCAAGATTAAAAATATATGGACGGATTGTGTGAAGGATGATAAACTGTGAAAAAAATTTAAATCTCACAGAAAGTGTAATAATTAGAGATACCTATCCAACACGAGAATAAAGCTGTATTTGTCTTGGGTGGCTTAAATTCCTCACTTCACTTAGGTTTCTACGTTACCTTCCTTGCTCTGGTCAGGTGTTAGTTAAATAATTCCTTCACTGCGCTCGGGATTTATACTGCCGTATCACTTAATCTACTATTATTACACAATGGCCCATATGGTCACTTATTTAAACCTTTCTTGTGGAGAAGAACTGGTTACAAACAATACGGACTGTTTAAAAAAAAAATTACAATATTTTCGAAGCGATACTGCGCAAATGGAAAAAAACAATTGATAGTCAATTGTAGCGGCCTGCTACATGACCAACCTCACTTGGGTGCGGAGCAGCGACAAGCAAAGCGAAGCGGACGCAATTGTTGATTTGATATTTTCACGTGAACTCTTGTGGTGTGATTACTTGTTTTATATAAACGGCGATTTAAGCGATAACTTCACCCGCACGTTGGACAAAGCAGCAGTCGTATTGAATTCACGTGAACCACATCGGATCATTTCGCCGTTCCATTTGCGTTGAATTGTTCACGTAGCACACCGCATAACTGCGCAAGTTTTTATGACTAAAGTTAACCTGTATAAAGATAAATGACAATTTTCATGCTGACAAAACGAACAAGGTGACGTAAAGAGATGAATGGATTATGTGAAAAGCAGCTTAACCGAGAACTTAACTACTGCAAACAGATATATGTGCAAAAGAAAAATACATACTGCAGATCCAAAATAGGTACCTTTTAATTTGGGAACTATACTCTTCTTCCTATTACAAAATCAAACAAGTTACGTCCAAAGATAAGCTTGACTCGCTAAACAGAGACAGAGACGTGAAAAACAGCGTGTCGTTTATACAAAACTGAAGAATCATTCAACAACAATTTATTACCTTCTAAAACCAACCAAACTAATTCTAGCTCTTTCACACGAGCGACATATTTCCTGGGGCGTATCGACTGACCTCATTAGCAGCTCAAATTCGAAACTAATACAACTTTGTAGTATCACTCAGGTACTAATAAGTCTAATAATATTACAAAATCTGAGCTCGACTACGCTTTCCGTTGATATTAATTTGTGTAAGTTGGCAACATCCACCTGCTATCCTTAATTCCTTCTTGGTAAGGCACTTCTAGCGTGTATTAAGAACTTAGCTCCATGTTCTATAATGTTAATGACTCTATCTCTTTATTCACTTTATCCACATATATTGTAATGTAATATAGTTTGTACATATAAAATTTACATATATCTGACTGGCCTGTTGGTTAGTAGCAGGGTTCGATTCCCACCCAGGACAAATGTTTGTGTGATGAGCACGATCATTTGTTCTGTATGTATGTATTTAAAAATATACAAAAAGTATGTTTATCAGCTGTCTGGTACCCATAACACAAGCTCTGCTTAGTTTGGGACTAAACGGTGTTGTGTGATAGTTGTGGAATATATTATATATTAAAAAAATAAATATATATTGTAATTTTTTTAAAGAAAGTGAAAACCTTAAAAAACATTTAGATATAATTATGTATGTACATTTGTTACATTTTTAAATATTTCAAAATAACAAAATCATCAGCATTTTTTTTTTAAACTGTATCCCACCGGTATCGGGAAGCGAGTTCAAGCTACCGGCCGTCAGGACTTCAGAGAAAGGGACATTTTTATTACTTAATGTTATTTATAGCAGATACAGGATCCGTATTATGTTAGTAGCAAATTTACAATAACGATTTTTTTTTAATTATTGTCAGTAACACTTACAAAACTATTTTAGTAATCACTCACAAAAAAATAAAATACGTATAATTGTGCCCACTTCCCGCTGCACCAGACCAGCATCTGTGGCCGAAGCCAGTGCACCAGGAAGGGGTAATCCGGCTTATAAGATTTCACCCACAAAATGTTGGCCTTATTAGGCTAACATGGAGCAAATGAAACAAAAAATTGAGACCCCTACTACGGTGCCCACGTGTGGTGCGTCAATGAGCAAAGCGACGCGGTCGCATACGTTGCTTTGATATTTTCGTGAGAGCTCTACATTCTTACCAAAGATAAATGTTTGTGTGATGAACACAGTCATTTGTTTCGTGTCTGAGTGTAACTTATGTGTAATTATGTATATATTTCGAAATATAATTAATTTAATACAAGTATGTATAACAGATGTCTCTGCTAATTTTGCGACTAGATGGCGTTGTGTGAATGTTGTAGAATATTAACGATTTTTATAGCGGTAACTTCTCGACCACGTCTATATAGAACCGCCGCGTCGCGTTGGGTTCGCGTGAACCGCATTAGATCGCTTATCAATCACAATTGCGTTGTTTCGCCTACGCGTAAAGCTGTTTTAGATTTATTTATTGTGATGGTTGAACTATTTAATAAAAGTCATAAACTGTCGGGTTTATTCTTAGAACACTCATCATCATTTCATTCGAAAGACGTCTGTTGGACATAGACCTGTGCGTCTCGTATCCAGAACATTAATTGCATTACTAGCTGGTGCCCGCGACTTCGTCCGGTTCAGACTTGTTAAATAGCACAATGCAATTCAAATGAACTTTTTTTCTATTATAAAAGAAGCCTAGTAAGAAAACCAGTTACTCCTAATAACATCAACTATCTAACAGTGAGAAGGCCGTAAAAATCGGTCCAGCCTTTCCGAAGATAAGCCGGTACGCACATACAGGCAGGCAGAGGAAAATTTAATAATTTTCATTTTTATTCAACAAGTATCGAATATACTTTCGTACGTATTAAGGGAAAACCATGTTATTTTGATAATACGAGCAGACACTTCAATTTTGTTCATGTGTAGAGATCTATATAGATGTGTTTTATTACCCTTTTTTACTCACTCGTCCATCGGATTGGCAGCCATCATAAACTCAACTGGCAGGGTATACAAGAACTTTTTATTTGACTTTAAAATAAAATTCTTTTTCAATCAACTTCAAAACCTATTCTGCATGAATTCTTTTAAAAGTACATTGGTATAACCAGCCAGTAAAATAATATGAGCTATTTTTTATGCAATCTTCTTTAATATCACTTTATTTTATAATCACTATTAAGGATAACTGAGCCAAGAGTAAAAAATATCTATAGATCCTTGATCCCTTTACCAAATAGTATCATAATTGTAAACGAACCAACTTATCAGATGACGGAACCAGCGCCAATTGTACATACGTCTGTACAACTTGAATGATCTTGAAAAATTCTTAATTGTTGGCCGAAAATTTTGGTTGGTATAATATTTTAGTTTTTCCTAGAAAAATACAGAAAAAGCTGTGTTGTTTTTTTTTGCTGATTTATTTATTTATTTTAATAAAGAGGGTCAATGCCCCCTCAATGACCCCTGGCGTCCCATGGGGGAAAAATCTCCTTTATACCAGATGAAATTGTTTTGTCTATGAAAGGCAAATGCTGATGATTCTAGTGTACTAAATACTGACTGTTTTAGTTCAAATGTTTTTATGCTGATTTTGAAAATTTATCTTACATCTATACTTATAAAATGCTTTGTCCTGAATGACTGACTGACGGATCAGCGTATGGTGATCGTTAAGATCCGATACTTGGAGGCATTCGATAATAAAAGATTTTTTGAAATTCTACCCCTAAGTGGGTAGAAATGAAAGAAAAAATGGGTAAAAAGGAGAGAAAAATCCTACCATTTTCTTCTTCTACGCGGACGAAATCGCGGGCAAAAGCTGGTTGCATATGCACTGTTAAATTTTGGTCGTTTTAATCCCGCGGAAGATCGATTCGGCACATGAAACACTATTGATTTATAAAGATAAAATCAAAAATTAAAGATTTTTTCTAAAACTCGAATTCTAAAACTAGCATACACGTAATTAATTTCTTTAAGTAATCGAGTCAATGACCATGTAGGGCGTTGTCGGCCTTTAAAAAAGTACTTTATTTTTCATTTTTATCTTTACAAATCGATAGGTTTCATGTACCGAATCGTCCCTCCACGGGATTAAAACGACCAAAATTTAACGGTGTATAAAAGGAAAAGTCTTGACTCACTAACCTGATCATCGCCTAGCTCAAACTTTTGGACCTATAACGCTAAAATTTTACACAGAGGTTACGATGTACACAATGAATAAGAAAGGATTTTCCCAAGTGGATGAAACAGGGTCCAAAGATTTATGGAGAAACCTACTGTCGTGCGGGCGAACCCGCTGGTATAAGGTTTATTTCTGAAAAACTGCGGCCTTTATTATTGTTTTTCTGAGATATTAATTTATGATAAATTACTAGTTGACCTGATAGGCGCTGCTCTTTCCGAATAATTCATCAAAATACACAGAAAACTTTTTAAAAATTTTCAAGGCAATTCTTAATTTTTTTTCTATGCGGACAAACACTCAAAAGAAATCACCAACTCGGTCCAACTGTTCTCAATTGATGTTAGGGCTCACGAAGTTACTTCATTTACATTGAATACATTTATTCATAAAGAACCACCTATTGTATACCAAGGTTATGTGAAAATGTTACCGGGGCCCTGGGACAAAGGCAATGAATGGAGCAGGATAGGTTTTTAGTCAGTAAGAGTCTGACACTATTTCCCGCCTCACCGAAGGGCGGGATTTGTCATTGGATGATTTTACCAACCATAAAAAAACCTATTGTATAAGAATTTTCAAACATTTAAGATATTTATTTAACAATTTATGTACACACAATAATAGAATAAAATAATACAGAAACAGAAAATTAAGTACGTAGGTGATGCTTATTTCTATAGAAATCTTTTCCAGCATACCTGCGAAAGGAGAATTGGAAAAAAAAGAAATGTATACACAGTGTGTAAACGTGATAGAAAAAAAGAAGAGAACAAATAAAACAGTTATCAATGAAATATATAATATAAAAATATATACACATAGTGTTGCAGTTTTTATTTATTTATCTTACGAGTATTTAAGTGTGTTATCCTGGTGACTGTCGCCAAATAAATATTTTTTCTTTCTTTTCTTTCTTTCTTTCTTTATATAACATAAAATATTTTTATTTTCTTTATTCATTAATATAAACATATAAATTATATTTTTAAACATTTCAATACAAAATAATAAACAAAATATTTTTATTATTATTATAGATATTTGTCTTTATTTTAATTGGTTTTCAATGAAGAGTTTTCCGTCAATCAATTTCAAAGACGATAAAGTTCATGGCAATCTGTGAGTGAAACTGCGTGCTCAAATAATTTTCCTTAATACTACTTTAATCTTTTTTTGATCCCCACGACTCTGGAAAGAAGCCAAGATTTCCTAAAGGCACTGTTCGTGCGATTATTGACAAGCACAGAGTCCTTTCATCCATGATATTATGGTAAACGTTGCTGGTTTTACGGAGAGCGACTGGCAACGTAAAATTTAAAGCTGTTGGTTTATTATATAATATGAGAAATTTAACTATGCTTAGAACAGAATCTAAGAGGACCAGGAGTTATGGGTAAAGTGTAATTTTATCAGGAGTAAAGATTGTTTAAAATTTCGATTTCAGCTCTGCTGCGTGTTAGGAGACTGAAAGTTGTTTGAAAAAATAGGCGACACCAGGAATTGCTTTTAACTTTAAATATATTTCGAGTATTACATGAAATGGATGAAATTGTATATATTTGGTACAGTGCGTTCGATGCAATGGTGGATCGAGAAAAGATGATTTTGGAAAAAACGTTGATGCGTAGCTCGGTGGTGAATGGTGGATGGCATGCGTGGGTGACCAATCGCTGTGAGGTAGATGGCAGCTCCAGTCGTTAAGGTGACCTCTGAACACGAAGGTAGCAAAATATTCGGAATTAACCACAAGAAAATTTACTTCATCTAGACCGTAACACCCCAGTTGTCTAAATGACAACTGGGGTGTTACGGTCTAGATGAAGCATTTTTTTTTTGTTTTTATTATTATAGGCCATCAGGTGTGATAGTAATCAAACGCAATGATTACTATCACACCTGATGGTAAACGATGATGTTTGAAGTACCAAAACTTTCAGAATTGACCACGTCGAAGTTTGGTAACTAGGTTTTTTTTTTAGTTGATGAATCATTAAATAATTTGTGATTAATAATTTGTATTAACTGCAAATATTATACAAAAAATACACGCCCCCAATTCCTTGATTCTGACGTCATCTCAACGCTAAGTCACGTCTTCAGAACAAAGGAATTGGAGGCGTAGCTAACTACAAGCGTTCACGCTAAACGAAACGATTGTAACTTGGCTAGGGGACTGGTCAGTTAATCCTAATATAATAATTATGTTTGTGACTGAGATATTTCAGTACCAGTAATGTCAATTCCATACATTGTCAATATTAGACTGATATAATGTCATACCAAATCACTCTTTATTGGGATTTAACGAAGTAGAAATTACGACAACACATAATAATCCTCCCGACCGAATTTTAGTCACGACGACCAATCCTAACAGATAATTAGTCAAGTACGTTAGAGATATTATTGTGTACACAAGACAACCACAGGAGCAATCTATGTTCCTTTACTCTTACAGTCCGATGAGTTCCAACATAAGAGAGATATCAGGGGTCCTAAAATGACGTGTATCAGGAGTGGGAGCAAGAAAGAGGGACGAAATTATACACCCTATAAAACTCCATCCCTTAAACAGTCCAGTTCAGGTCGTCATATAGATCGCATAAGTGTTCGTGGTAGGGCCTCAGGACTAACTTTTATACGGTTTTTTAAAACGCTCAATTCCAAACCCTGTTACCGAACGGCGTGCAATGGGTAGCACGCTGTCCGATCGTCTGGTAACCGACCGGACCGAGCCCAAGTCGTCGACGGCACTTTCTGTTCCCGCGCGCCTCAAGGAGCTGTCAGCAAACCGTAGAGGCCCATCCTGCTAGCTGCAGGTCGAAGCCTGTTGATTTCATGGGTCAGCTTCTGAAAGGAATACCCGGCCCCGGCACGATAGGCTGCGAAGGAACGGGGTAGGTTTTTAGTCAGTAAGAGTCTGACACTACTTCCCGCTCCGCCCAAGGGCGGGATTTCTCATTGGATGATTTTACCTACATAAAAAAAAACCTGTTACTGAAAAATTCCTGAAGGAAAAACCTAATATTACTTGATTCTAACGCACTCTCAGCTCCACGCTCAGAAGTAGTGCTCGTGAAATCAAGACCAAGCGACATGCAGCTGAAAATCTTATTTGAAAAGTTATAAATTTATCAGATAGAATCTCAAATAGGTCAAAGTTTTCATTAAGTGATAAGTCTACTAGGAATTGGAAGCTTAATTAAAGTTTTCCGTTTCCAAGATAACCAAAATTTGATGCGTCATATTCAGATTCTAACGGAAATTATGTTTTCATAGAATAATATATGTCATACTAGTATCGAAACTCATATTACAAAAGCGAAAGTTCCTAAATATATAAATTACTCTTAGCGCTACAATAATTAAAATCAAAACGTATGGAGTCAATTTATAAAATTATATTGAAATTAGAATATTATACTTGAAAAATAAAAGAAATAAAATAACATAACAATTTAAAATTAAACAGTTCAAAATACGGGAGAAAAATATATCAAAAATAACTTTGAAATAATTATTATATTATTAATTATGGACAATAAGTATTAATTTAAGCACGTGTGTATGTTTGCGAGTCCTTCTCACTCAAACGGTGGACCGACAAAGGATTGAAAAAAAAAATTGGTGTACGAGTACCAAGTGCTATTTCCTAGTTATGTTGTACATAACTTGAAAAAAAAGCACATGACTGTAATACTTTATATTCCAGAAGTATTTATGAACTTATTTATACTTTTATACGGATGAAGTCACTGGCAGAAACTAGTTTTCAATTAATGTTTCATGAAAAAGATCACATTAAAATACATTGCAGATGAACTGCAGTTCACATAAATTGCGATATTGCTGCAGTGTAGCAAAAGACAGCGAAGTATTTGCTATATTGCCTACATATCTATTAACCGCAACATTTTATGACGTCTACGCCCTTTTCTAAAATCTTAGACTTTAATGACATCGGTTATTCGAACAAAGGAGTTTGGGGTGTGGCCAACTCCAAGCGTTAACGAAAAACGAAACTATTGTAACTTGGCTAGGGGGGGCTGGATCTAAACTAATACAATAGACTGTTATTTAGGCCATTATATTACTAAGTACTTAAGAACCAGGTTAGTAAACCACAAATAATAAACTGGGCAAATGCGAGTCGGACTCGCACACTGAAGGTTCCGTTCAAACTAGCTTATTTAAATAGTTCAATTCCCAAATCGAGTCTCGAATATATTTCCGAATCGAAAAAAAGTTTTCGTATCTACAAATTTACAGTTTTCAGATTTATTCCTATACTTGTGCTATAATACCTTGCTTCATACCCAATTTCAGGGTTCTAGGACAACGGGAAGTGCCCTATTAATTTGATTCCCTTGACAGTGTTAACATATACATATATTTTTTTGCGACATAAACGGCCGCATCTTTTGTTGTCGTTATCTTAAAAGTTTGATTTTCACAGCTTTCAGGGACCGCAGACCTGAGTATATGGTTTAAATTTCGATCCCTCCACGCGTTCTCGAGATAAAGGATCTTGACAGCAGACAGACAGACGGACAAGAAAGCGATCGTACAAGGGTTCCCTTTTTCCTTTTGAGTTACGGAACCTTAAAAATGGTGGACCATCTAGACTATCCGATATTACTTTTAAGATGCTGTTGGAGTTTACTTGTACAAGATGCAATGATGAGGCTGCCCTATTTCTCATGGTGACATGAAAGTCATCAATCGGAGCTTCCAAAAACACGGCCGATACTCTGCACTATCTTGGCAGCCCCAACAACATGCTAAGAACCTAATATATTCCCACTGCTGGGACTTAGGACTCGTCTCTATGAGAAGA
Source organism: Leucania comma (assembly GCA_958295575.1). Lineage (NCBI taxonomy): Eukaryota > Metazoa > Arthropoda > Insecta > Lepidoptera > Noctuidae > Leucania > Leucania comma. The sequence goes on from OY282475.1 coordinate 6,794,379, forward strand.
AATGGTTCGTAAAACAACACAGGGGCTCAGTGCAAGCGGTTGGTTGATATCACATGTAGATACGAATTTTTACTTCAAGGGCATGTATTCCTCACGATATTTTCCTTCACAGTTTTTGAGAGCACTAGTGATGAAATAAATTATACGAAGTAAAGCACTTGCCTGGGTTTAGTGGGATAAATAGCTAGAAGTATTTCGTTGTTTATTTTGTTTGTTTGCAAAGGCACTAAACCTATTAGGAAAATGATTTCACTGGTAGAAAACTGTACCGTTGCTCAGTTCCCTTTGCCTTTTTATTCTGATTTATGTAGCACTATTTTTAGATCTTCATTATGGCTTATAATTTAAGTTTCAGTTTTTAACTCACTTTGATCTTTATTGTAAATTCATATTTTAATTTTTATAACGGAGCTACATATCCTTCTGTATAGCTCAATCTCTTTCACACTGGAATTATATAAATTTTTAGAAATCATAGTAGAACTCGAAGTATTATACTTCCACGCAGTTTTACATTAAATACTATTTCCCCCTATTACTATTCTTAAGAACAAAAACTTAGCAACAATATTGCGGAGTTCCAACGAAAAAAAACAAAAAAACTTTTATATAAAATATATAATCAACGATATTATATTAAATAACTATATATAATTAAGTGAAATACCAGTCGCTGATTTATCACGAAATCTCAGAAACTGTAACACCTACAAACTTAAAATTTGGCACGCAGATTCCTTATAGGGTTTTTTTATGGTAGGTAAAATCATCTATTGACAAATGCCCTTGTGTGGGTGGAGCGGGAAATAGTGTCTTACTCTTACTGACTAAAAACCTACCCTGATCCATTCATTACCTTCGATCTAGGGCCCCGGGGTTCATTTTCACCTAACCCTTGGCCCTAGTAGGCTTCGGCCCTGCTGGGCCCATACAGTTTGTTGAAAACTCCTTGAGGCGCGCGGGAATAGTGCGCGCCGTAGACGACTTGGGCTCGGACCGGTCTGTTACCGGACGGACAGCTAGCTACCCATTGCCGGCCGTCCTCAAGCCCGCACCTACGGTGAAATACTGTTTAGGGTGTGTTAAAGTTTTTATGAAATCTAGACCCTAGAAAAGTGGTCCTCCTCCTTAGTCGTTCACTCTTGACAGAGTGGTCGTGGTTGACGATGTTGCATTTTCGTTGGCAAGTGAGGCTCCCGCGATGCGTCTCCACTTATCCCGGCTAACGGCGTCTCGGGAACACTGGACTATGGAAGTCTGTGTTGCAGCTCTGATGAGGTCTGTCCAACGCGTAGGTAGAAAAGTGGTAGTAGATAACAAAAATGTAACGCAAACTCATGAATTCCAATAAACTAATTACGCAAAACCAACGCAATAGTAACAAAATAAATCAAAAGGAAAGATACACACAAGAAACAAAGAAAATACCGTTCAATATTACTGTCAAACCGTGTATGATAAGACGATATTAATGCTTATATGAAAGAAAACACGTGAATAACGATGTTTTCTTACGAATGTATTTTATTTAAGAGGAATTTGAATGAATTCCTATAGTTATATGGAACAGGACAATATAATAATACACGGTTAAATTTTGATCGTTTTAGTCCCGTGGAGGGTCGATCCAGTACATGAAACACTATCGATTCGAAAACAGTTATTAACCGACTTCTAAAAAAGGAGGAGGTTCTCAATTCAGTTGTATTTTTTTAATGTTTAGTATCCAATGTGGGAATAAATACATTCCCGCATAACCACAGGGAAGTATATACATGTCAAGTCACTTGACCGTGATTTATATTTGTTGCAACATTAAAAGCACCGCTCAGGGTTTATCCATTCCTCTTTCTTTGTCCAGGCGATCTCCCTTTGGAATGCACTCCCTCTGAATATCAGGACGGCAACCAGTCGGTTGTCCTTTAAAGTAAAAGCACGAGATCACATTCGCAAGAAGTTGGTAGAATCATCACACTCTTGATTTGTTGTATTCGTCTTTTCATAATATCGTTCTTTATTTGTATGTATGTATCTAAGTATATATGTATTATTGTTCTTTTGTCCTTTCTGTCTGTCTTCTTTTAAGTTGCACCTGCCATATTATGTCTCTGCACCACCCTAAGGTCGGCTGGTAGAAAATGCCTAAGGCATTAAGTCCGCCTTTGCACACTGTATTTTTAGTGCATAAAGTTATAAATAAATAAATAAATAAATAAAAGTTCAGTTTCGGCATTGATTTGATAAAACTTAGTACACTTAAAAATCTCAGCAACAATTTCCTCGCCTTTTTTATTTGTTTATTATTGTTATAACTTATAGCAAAGTCATTTTCAATAAATAAATTTGATTATTGTAGCGCGTTAATTTATTTAAAAAAATATCGTGAGTGTTCTCCATTAGCATTAAGTTTTTTTTACAAATTTTGTGCAGAGTAAAACAAAAAAAAAAAAAAACAAAGAAAGAGGTATCCGATGCTAGGACTTACATATGCAATCATATTTATTATTGATTATCCAGTATTTAATTTACGTACCAAAATAAACCATGCTAGATATGAATTTAACAAAATAATGCAAAGCAAACACACAGAACGAAGATATACCAAAGATTAATTCTCAATACAAGATAGCGGTACCGACATCATACACAACTTTAGCAATTTCGTTCAAAATTCCATCTAAAATTTCCAAAGCGGTATGACATATTTTTGCAGAGTTTGTGCAAAGTTGTGCAAAAATTTGTCATCCCATCTCCTACGATTATCCAAGTTCCCTTGTTAGTATTCAGTACGTGTTTCATTCGGAATCAAGTTTTAAAGTATTCTTAGCAGAATCTAAAATCTCGCTCACACAAATCCGATTTCAACGAAACAAAAAAAAATAGTTGACAAAAACTTTCGTCCGCGTTAAAAATGCATTTTAAAACCCCGGAACGACTATTTTTAATCCGCTTGCGAAACTTTAACCAAAAGCAACTTTATACTTTTAAAATCCTAAAAGCCGAAAGCTAACAAACACGTAGAGACATCAAATACCGTCTGTTATTATAATATTATAATCTGTAACTTTCTCTTTTAATTAGGTTGATACTGTTAATGGATTTTTTTTTTTTTGGCTTTTTCGTGACTGCTATCATCGTCATCATCAGCCTTTTTAATGTTCCCACTGCTGGGACACAGGCCTTCTCTCTAAGAGAGGGAATGGGCCGTAATCCACCACGTGGGCCCAGTGCGGGTTGGTGGATGTCACATGTCTTCGAATTTTTTGATTCTAGGACATGCCGGTTTCCTCACAATGTTTTCCTACACCGTTTTGAGAGTAGTGGTGATGAAATAAATTACACTAAGTAATGCGCCTGGCTGAGTTTCAACCCGCGACCTACAACTCGTAAGTCGGGGCCGTTATCACTCGGCCACCACTGCTTTTCGTGACTTTTCTATGTGTAAAACCAATTATTTTGGGTTATTTATGAGAACCATTTATTAAAGGGTGTCCTAGCCCTCGTATGATACCTATATTGTTATTTGAAAAACAATATTTTGGGTTTATCTACACACAATTCCTGTAAGTACACGCATATTGCGTGTCGATTGAACTATGTGTTTATTTAGATTCACGGTGTGTTCTCTTTTAGTATGCTAAAACCTTCTGAGCACGAACGCGTAGCTTCATAGACGCATATTCGTCATTATTTACTTGTACGCCTACTCACAACTTGCATACGAAACTGTGAAACTCAGTTGACGAAGCTGCAATGCACGTTGGTACTAAAGAACAGGCGTACAGCCTGCGTATAATGACGTATACGCGTCTATGAAGCTACGTGCCCGTGAACTATAGGCCTTGTCATCCTAAATGCCTATTATGCTTAAAACTGTTTTAGATACGTGTTTTATCCTTCATCTAGTTTATTCTCAGCATACTGCGGTCCTTTTTTTGTTTCACTAGTCCTTAGATTAAAATTTTCAAGCTACAAAATATAAAAGACCTGTAAATTTTAGTCAACTTCTATTATAATTCCCGCCCATTTCCTAAAGCTTTCAAGATTTATGTGCCAAGATTCCTGATAGAATTTTTTCCTAACATTTTCTAACAGTATGGAAGTTACTTCAACTACTATCAAATTAATTATAGACTATCATTTCTTATCGCAACCTATTAAACTAAAGCAGTTAAGTAAGCTTTCAGAACACTATTATTACCTTCATATTATCCTATCTTGGTAATATATAACAAAGAATGGCTCTTCCAATAATGTCTGAATAATTTTCTATGCTAAACTTTTATCGCAATCGAAGTGGAAAGTTGTGAATTAGATGAGAAAGGTTTTGAAATAAAACGTGTTTTCAAGGACTATTTTCTTTGTTCCAGATATTTTTACAACAATGGAGCAAATCACCAAATACTTGATCATCATCGCATCACTAATGACAGTCAAGTTCACAGTGACAGGAAGTATGAACGAAGATACTCAACCCAAGATGGAAAGACTTTATTATTCACCTGTCTTTATAAATGTTTGCGACATTGTCGACCGCCGGTCTAAAGTGCACTGTTATTGTGACAGTAACAAGCCAAAAATGGCTACCCGAGCGGACTGTTGGGTATTTAGTGGAGGAATAACTGAAGAAGACCTCATCTGGCCCAGTTTTTCATCGCAATCTGAAATAGAACATTTAATGTTTAACGTTAGATCGGACGATGCACTAACGTTTATTCCGGCGAAGGCTATAGTAAGACTGGACAAACTGAAACATATCTCTATACAATTTGGAACTATCAAAAGAATCCCACCGTACGCATTCACGAACTCCTCAACAGTCAGACAAATAGTTCTTAAATCGAATAAAATCAGCACATTAGAGAAGCACTCGTTCTCGCAAATGATGATGCTATCGAACTTAAGCTTGGACGACAATCAAATATCAGAATTAAAGAGAGACGTATTTTTTGGATTACCAAACCTTCACGGTTTACATTTATCGAATAACAATCTTAGTTTGATACACGAAGGTTGTTTTAAACACTTGAATAATTTAATAGAACTCAATTTGGACTATAATTACATATCAGTAGTGACTAGGGAAATGTTAGAGGGTTTGGAAAATCTTTCTCGATTAAATTTGAGAAATAATAAACTGACGATGGTTGGAAACTTGGCTTTTAGTGAGTTATGGGGCTTGAAAGAGCTGATGTTAGATAACAACGCTATAGAGTACATATCAGAGAGAGCGTTCGGCGGCCTCACGCAGCTGAGAAAATTGACGTTGTCCGGTAATAAGCTGACAAAATTCTACGAAGATATATTGGAGGATATACGGAGCCTCGTCGTATTAGATCTGAGGTACAATATGTTGGAAGTGATATCGTACGAAACTGTTCGACCGGTGGTGGAGAATGACAAATCTGCTTCAACTGCAGTTTATTTGGAAGGTGAGCTAGAACTTTTGTTATTTATGGCCTTAATACCGACTATTAAACCGAATATACGAGGGGTTACGTCACATGACTTTCCATCCGTGAGCACCCGGTGCGTATGGGGTTTTGAATATTTTATTCGCTGAATACCGTCTAATGCAAAATCCGATTACTTTGGTACCTTTCTCTTTGTTTTTGTTCAAATCTCCCTGCGAATAAGAAAATAAAGTAGTAGGTTATGTATATTATTCATGGAGTGGTTCTTTGTACTCATATTTATGAACTACTTGAGAGACATCCAGTTCGGGTATTGCTTATTTATATCAGGTTGTCACACACCATTGACATACTAAGTGAATATTTGTTATGACAAACAAACTTAATCATTAATCAAATTATTGTTTCGTGTCTAAATCAATCATAAGTTTATCGAATATAAGAAAAACACAAAAACGATCGTTATAGCGGACGTGAGTGTATTCTGAAACATTATGTAAATGAACAAATGTATACTATACACCGTTAAATTTTGGTCGTTTTAATCCCGCGGAGAGTCGATTCGATACGTGAAATACTCGTACTATCGATTTGTAAAGAGAAAATTAAAAAATAAAGTTTTTTTTTAAAACTCGAATTAATTTACGCATGTACAACATTAATTTCTTTAAGTAAACTTCAGCTGAGCTGGCCAATGAACTTTAGACAGTTAGTACGCAACAACCAACAGCTACCTACAAGGTCATTGACTCGTTTACTTATAGAAACTAATTTCGTATATGCGTATATTGATTCGAGTTTTTGAAAACCACTTTTTCTTTTTTTTTTCTTTACAAATCGATAGTAATTCATGTACTGAATCGACCCTCCGCGGGATTAAAACCCAAATGTGTTGAAGTACCCCTCCACATAGATATCATCCAAAAATATGCCTGGAAGACTGGCGGTATTGCCACATTCAATTTCAATGCTAATTCTTTTGGCAAAGGTCGAGCCAGCCCTCAAGTTACGCAAAAGGTCGATCCATCGGTGAAAAGTATTTTTGAAAATTTGACGAGCACTCTGACCCCATGTCCCATTTCGACCCCTATAGGCGATTAGCACGCTGTCTGATCGTCTGGTAACCGACCGGACCGAGCCCCAAGTCGTCGACGGCGCGTTCTGTTCCCGCGCGCCTCACGGAGCTGTCAGCAAACCGTAGAGGCCCAGCCTGCTTGTGACAGGCAGGCTGGGTCGAAGCCTACTGGGGTCATGGGTCTGCTTCCGAAAGGAATGCTCGGCCCCGGCACGATAGGCAACGAAAGAACGGGGTAGGTCTTTAGTCAGTAAGAGTCTGACACTACTTCCCGCTCCGCCCAAGGGCGGGATTTATCATTGGATGATTTTACGTACCATAAAAAAACCCCTATCGGTGATTTTATTTTTTATGTATTTAATAGTTCAAAAACCAGGAGACAAGAAGAAAGAAAACAGAAAAATTGGTATAAAAGTAAAGTTTATTTCTATAGAAATCTCTTCCAGCATATCGGTGAAAGTATTAGTATATTGAAAGATAGTGTTCATTCAACCTACTTTTAAAACTGCAATAGTTTGATTATTATATTATTAAATAGCTACCCGCCCCAGCGCACTCGTGCAATGGTGATTATTTACAAAACTAAGGAAGTATTAAAAACCTACCTCTTAAATCACTCTATCTATTAAAAGAAACCTCATCAAAAACCGTTGCGGAGTATTAAAGATACATAGGGGCAGACAGCGGCAAGCGACTTTGTTTTATACTATGTCGTGATAAAATATGTATTTAAAAATTATATTTTAGTCAAACGGCTTATTTCTATAACATGTACAACGTGGGGGTATTACTAACACTGAGTTCAAACAGCCAAAGAATTCTATTTGTACAGGCACGACAAAATAATAAAACCATTTCCAAACAAAGTAAAACTACAAAATAATCGAGAATCCAAGACGAATTTCTATCGTATATTGAATAAATCGTGGCGAAAATGGAGAATCATTGTACCTATAAATTTCAATGTCGGGAAAACGAAGTGAAATCAATATGAATACTTTGATCTTGCTTAACGAGTGTGTATACAAGATAGCTTTTCGTCTTTTTTGAATATATTTGTAAAAGATAAAACGTCGCGACCTCTTTCTTTGATTCAGATTAATTGCTAACGTCGCTTTAATTTGTCACAGTTAGATAAAACTTTAGGTTACTACGAGTAATTCAGTAGTTCTTATTTTATTTATTTTGACACCACCCTACGCATTGTCGATAGGAAAAAAATGCATTGTATCAGGAGAAGCGTTTTTATAATTATTGAGTGTGTAAATAATTCGTCAAAATCCTTTTAACCGCAAATACATATTTGCATTACGTAATCAATAACCAGTTTAAGATATATCAATATCAAATCCTGGACGTAATAAGAAATAGTAATGTGTATTTACACCAATTATAATTTAGGTGTCTTCAAGACTAGAGTTGATAAACTAGGTGCAATTCACCATCAAATATTGAATCGCGGTTTACCATCAAGTTGAATCGCAATCAAGTACTGGTTTATATCTTAAAAAATATACTACTTAGGCTTTTTGCGTTGGAGGTATCCATTTATGTAACAATTCATGTGCCTATACACTTATAATAATAAAAAAGAATGAAACAATATATAATAAGTACAAAGCTGATGTTTATTTCTTTTTAATATGTGTGTTTTTTATAAAAGAATTGTCACTATGCTGTGAAAGAACGTAGTGTATGTAGGTACATCTTTAGGCACAAAAATAAGATGAAATATATATTCCGTCATTTACGTGAGTGTTTCTAGAGAAAATTGTAAAAGCTTACTGTAATATAAGACGCAGAATATTGCTAAAGAAGATGATATAAAAATCTAGAATTTAGTTCCAAGAAAACTTGTTAGTAAAAGTATTTCAAAGTAGCAAGCCACCGGCACGGCTTATTTTCAGATTGTCAAACTCCGGGAATTAGATTTAAGTTTATTAAATCAATTAGATTATGCAAGCTGTCCCGAGCCCCATAAATCGTTCTACCTTTATTTCTAATGCAGACCCAGACTAATAGATTCAGCGGAATTCAGAAATCTATTTCTCAACCATCGATAATAATGATGGACACAATGATCGGAACCGTTGAAATGATAAAGTCGTCTGGTGGCAAATATAGAGCAATACCTTTGTTCCTCCGCCAATATTTTATATATATTTAGTGTAGGTACGTGTGCCCGCGGTAACTTATAACTACCAATTCAATTTCGTAAGGGTCGGCCGGCCTGATCTGCCTGGTCATCGGAATAGCGAGGCCAACTCGATCCCGCCAACGATTTCAATCGATTATTGATTCAATTCTATATTGCTAAATGCGGGATTTTCTTCAAAGGAAAATATAAATAGAAGGTTCCTTCGGGTGTTGGATGAAATTTAAATAGCCAAATAAGTAGCGTTAGCAGAAATCGCCCACATTTAGTTTTTTGCTGTTCCTTCAAACAGCTCTTATTGGACCTAAAACTAAATTGTAGTCGTAAGCAAAGAATACAGGTGTTAAAGTCGTACGTGTTTTTCCAAAGTACTTTTAGGCTTTAGTAAATTAAGACGTCTCGCATTTACACGTACCTAACATGTTAAAACCTTTTGTAAGTTTCAGAAACAGAAAAAAGATTACATTCCATGACTGAACATACATTTCTTTAAGTGCTCCTGAAAAAGTACTACAGGTCAAAACATTTTCCACTTTGATCGTAATAGGATTGTCCTGAAATAGCATCGCAAAGAGTATCAATAAGGGTAACAACGTGTGCACAGCACTCGAAGCGTCAGCGACGCCGAATATATCAGCGGGTGACGCTTGCAAACGACACTTATATCTCAATCGCATTTGATACACAATTTCGGCTCCGAAAGATACACAAATCCTTTTATTTCTTGCTTTTCATAGACATCGCGTACGTAAATCACCTTTCCACCGTTGGCAGGATTGCACCTATATTTCGCCGAGCGACCCGATAAATTTGGCCCGTCCCACCATCGGGAAATAGCTTTTTATTCGCAAACCCGTTTGTTTATTACGTGTTTTGTGTGTTGTATCGGATACAGGTCGCTTATTTTATTATTCACGAGTGGGTTTTGTGACTTATTTGTTTATTTTTTTATATTACTTTTCTCGTTCCGCTAGCGAGTTTTATATTCTTCTTACTGTGAATAATAAGTTGAGAATGGTACATTAAAATTTTCGGGACTTACGCAGTTATAAAGAGTGAAAAGTTTTTGCGGTTGTTGTCTTTCTTTTGTAATAGTAAGAGTTTTATTCGATGTGAACATTTTTAATTTATTATGCTTTTAGGGTTTTAATATAACGAAAATATTACACATTCAGAAATCGTGGAAGTGGTTTTCTTTTATGGCTTATTGTCTTTTAAAATACCTAAAGTACAAATGAAATTTCCTTTTAAGTTTCTGTCGACACAGACTTAAAAGGTTTTGTTGGGAGAATATTTTTATTAACTCAATTATGGTTCTAACGGTTGACCTTACAGTGAATTAAATTCAATTAACTGCATCAAAGAAACTCACCTTCAGAACAATTTTACAAATTCGCTTCCGAGAGAACGGTCCTTCGTCGAATTTCATTTTCTCAATTAAATTTTGGGAATTATAGGAACGGAACTTGGGTATTTCTTAACTAACCGAAGAATAGGGGCTAACCCGTTCGCCGACCGTCGGTTAAGCTAAGCGGCTGTCTACAGGATTATTGTGGAAGCGAGCGCTTAAGAATAAAATCGAAAACCGTTCTTCGTTTCAAGAAAAAAAAAATATAAGAACAAAAATGTCGATAGCCCAGAGTTATCGTGTTTTTTCTAACTCATCGATCTAGACGAAACTTAGTTTCAGTTTGACGATGTTTCTAAAGTTTAAGATGGAACAAAGTTTGTTTTGTTAGAAAAAACGGTTTTATAAGACGAAAGCAGAATAATGTGCTTTTAAAAGGGCGATAGGTTCTTCTTCTTTGTCTTCACGACAAAATACACAGTATTCTGATTTTCCAATTTTGTTTGAAAGAATTACCATGGCTTTGGAACGCAAAGAGTGATTTCAGAAACAATGGTGGTTTTTAGCCAGGCATTGTGCTTAACTGGACCTATTTTGCACAGCTGTGAAATATATATTTTGGACTGGCCTGTTGGTCTAGTGGTTAGTGGCCCTGACTGTTATGCCGGAGGTCGAGGGTTAGATTCCCACCCAGGACAAATGTTTGTATGATGAGCACGATCATTTGTTCTGTGTCTGGGTGTTATTTATCTATAATAATGTATGTATTTAGAAATGTATAAGTATGTTTATCAGCTGTCTGGTACCCATAACACAAGTTCTGCTTAGCTTGGGCCTAGACGGTGTTGTGTGATAGTTGTGGAAATATTATTATTTATTATTATATTATCGTTGCTTTTTAGGGTTGCGTACCTCAAAAGGAAAAACGGAACCCTTAAAGGATCGCTTTGTTTTCCATCTGTCTGTCAAGAAGAACGCGTAGGTATCAAGTTGAAATTAAAATCATAATATGATTTTAATTTTCGGTCTCTTGCAGCTGTGAAAAAACTAAATTTCTAAATTAACGGGAAAAAAGGTCATTTATGTTGAAAAAAACGTATTTTCCGATACTCTCGATGAAAATAAAATTCATAGGATATTTTCCGTTGATCCAGAATCCTGCAATTTGGCATAAGCAATGTCTTATAGCTCAAGTATATGAATAAATCTGAAAACCGTAAAAACCAATGCAAACTATTGACATGATTTACGTTTTTCTTTTCGCCAGAAATGAAACCTAAGTTATATGTTAGAGGACTATACGAGAAATTAATAGCAAAAAGAACCAGGTCCATAAACCGTAACCGAACAAAGATACGTATATAAGCATTGATTGCTGGTGTAATATTTGGGGTTCATATTGATAAAAATAAATAATAAAATTGTATTACGTTCGTTATTGCTGTTATATTTTTTCACACTCGCAGTTTTTCATCAATAAAACTAGTAAAAAACAAAAAGATACGTTTCGAAAAGATACGCGTTAGTGTTGCGATAGTGATTGACACTATTTAATGCTTACACACCATAAATACCGAAACCAGAAAAAAAGCCTGATATAAAAGTCTATAGCAATCTACTAAATAGTCTCTAACTTCATTCGGTTACGGTTGGTAGGCATAATTCTTTTTGCTATTGATTTCTTATAGAGTCCTTTAAGAAATAGCCTAGGTTTCACTTTTGGCAAAAAGAAAAAAAGGTATGCCAGCAATCTAAGGCAAAAATTTCATTCCTTGTTGTTAGGTCACATTTTTTTTGCGATTCTGAAAAATCTTCGAGATTCCATTCGGAAACTGCATGTTATTATATACATAGGTAAGTTAGTACGGATCCCTCAGTGCGCTAGTCCGAATCGCATTTGGCCACTTTTTTATGTTTGATTTGAATTTTCAATACTTGTTAGTAAATTGTGTACCACATAAACTATATTTCATTTCTTTCTTTCTCCACCCTGAGTGTGAAGAGAACTTTGACGATTTTCAACCTCGAAAAAAAAAAAACGGTTTTCAACAGCATCAATAACTGACAACTCCAATCCACCCGCGTCGATGTTTCAAAGCTTTGACATTTACAACCATCAACCTATCATACGGTAAATGTTTGGTTTAGGTAAACCATTCTACATAAGCCTTCATTAAACAAACTTCCCTTATGTAATTATTAGCGGATGTAATATTCTGGCATCGTGACGTTGGAGCCGAAAATGGGGGACGAGAGGCACGCTGGGTACTCCTAGTCCCCCATTAAGATTCATCTCGGCTTGACGGAAACTATATGGATGGTGATACAGGCACGTCACTTTGATAAACTAATTTCGGCTGATTGTACACGTAGCTTTATGTAATGGGTTCGTCTTAAGGCGATAACACATTGTAGCGAATGTATAAAGCTAATTTGCATCTGTATATTCAACTTTAGGTTCTGTTGAAAACCAGCGTCAACTTTAATACTTTCTAGTTCTTTGGCATTTTGCTGAACTGAACCTTTTTGGCGCAGCCGCAGCAACATTTTTTTTAAATTTAAGTTTCGTTTTCTTTGTTCATTGATTGTGAACACATGTTTTCTTTATTTCTTTGCTTCTTTCTTTCCAAGTTTTTTGGTTGGTTTTACGCGACTGGGTTGCAATATTTTGATGTTAATATGCCTTTCCAGATTGTTAATTTAATAATGCTTCAGCATTATAGTACAAAATAAAACTCAGTAACTAATTATGACAGCGCGATTCGGACTCGCGTACTGAGGGTTCGGTTCCGTACAAACTTGGTAAATTGCGGTTTACGATTTATGACGTATTAAAAAATAAACTACTTACTAGATCTCGTTCAAACCAATTTTCGTTGGAAGTTTGCATGGTAATGTACATCATATTTTTTTTTTTAGTTTTATCATTCTCTTATTTTAGAAGATACGGGGGGGTGTGACACATTTTACCACTTTGGAAGTGTAGCTCGCGCAAAATATTCAGTTTAGAAATTATATTAGTGTAAAATCTTAATGCGGTTCACCGAACACATCTACTTTTTTGTTAAGTTTCAACAGTATAGTTCTTCTTCGGAAAAAAATGGCTGTGATATACGGACGCACAGACAGACAGACATGAATTGAATCCATAAGGGTTCCTTTTTTTGCCATTTGGCTCTGGAATCCTAAAAATTATCGTCCTGTTTGCCAGATAGACTAGTTTTATCAAGCTAAAATATAAAACCTTTTACGTTTAAAATATTTAGACGTTTGGCTATATTTTTGCATTTTTTTTAAGTATAATACAAACTGGTTGACTATAATATTTTGCTGTGTCCTCAATCATAAAAAGATTGAGCTTATTGATCCTATGAACAATCTGCACTTCGTATTGTTGTTTCTAAAACCACTGTAAAACTAAAAACGTTTGCACCATATTTCTTTACTTCGTTCACTTACTTACCGATCGACTTTGCCAGCGACTATTTGTCCAGAATACCCCTCCAGCGGGGCGTGCCTTCCCGATCGCCATTTTTCTTCTGCCAGCTATCTGCTAAAGGCAGGGTGCTGCGTCGGCTGCTCAGATAAATCCTCTACGGAATGCAAATAAAATAGATCACTGGCACAAATAAATTTTTTTTCCTGAATAAAAGGATCGGATAATTATTTTGTTTTGTTTTGCTATCCGTACACGCGGTGTGGTTTTAACTTTTTTATGAATGTATTGTATTTTGGTTTCTGGCAAAGGTGTTAATTGGAAATTATGGAGCTTGAAGTTACTGGGGACATTATAAATTAGAAACTTTTTTTCGTTTTTTGTCCGGTTTCGTTTGTTGTTTCTCCGGGTTTCATTTCATGAGACATAAATCATACTATAGCCTGTGTGGGGTATAGCGTTAAAGAAAATATACTTATTTTCTCTGTGTTATAGTGAATTCTCTGAAAATATTGAATAATATTTCACATTACTTTACATTGCATTGTAAAAAAAAACATTTGTTTGTAATATTAGATTTATTAGCTCGGTCACATGCGAGTTAATAAGAGTGATCCTTTTTTTTAGGTAGAACATCATCCAATGACATCTCCCGCCTTTGGGGGGAGTGACTAAAACCCACTCCTAAAGGTGATCCCTAAAAAGTATTATAATATTAAAACATTAATTTGCTCTCGCACTATAGTAACATTTTTCATGCGAATATCCAACTGCCTGAAATAATTGCCTAACCGACCGGAAAAATAAAATACGCTGCGGTATTTTTACAGATTAATCTTACGCATAAAATCCAACATCGTAATTTTTGACACTAAATCTATCCACGACTAAATAATACTCAATTTACAACATGTGTGGCATGAAAAAGTGCTGGCAACATATTTTCTTTTTTATTTGGAGCTGCCATGCTACCATAGATATTTTGTTTTTTTTTTTTCAATAGCGTCACTGCCAGTTGATTAGTGTTGGGTTTTAAAATTGCTCGTTATTCAAAAGTTGTTTCCGCAAATTGTCGGTTTTGTTAAATTGGACACCAATATTCCTTTTCATCTACACGGATTAAAAAAAAAATGTATTTAAATACTCAAGCTATCCTTTTAACAACAAGCTTTATATAGGTAGAATATTTTGTGTGTATTTTTGTGATTCGTAAAAATATTTTGTTTTTATTTAGATTAAAATATCAACAATGATACTCGTAGCTTCATTCTATTTCAAATATCAATTACTGACTGATAGAGAATGCCTTGTTGTATGTACCACTACTTCTGTACATGAAATTTTAATAAATAAATAAACAATAGGTCTACATTTATGCAGTTAAGAGAACATACGGAGAAATAATTATATTTTGTGATATGCTCACATATTTATCTATACTATCTGTACTAATAATTTAGAGAAAAAAAAATTAATGTCGGGTGTATCTTTGAAACTGCGGAACCAATTCTGAAAATTCCTTTACTAATATCTAGTTGCACTAACGCGTGTATTTTCTACTTTGACACGCGTAAAGTCACTGGCAGAAGCTAGTATCATAATCATTATCATCATCAGCCTTTTAATGTCCCCACTGCTGGGACACAGGCCTCCTCTCTAAGAGAGGGAATGGGCCGTAATCCACCACGCGAGCCCAGTGCGGGTTGCCATAACAAACGTACTTATTACCTGCGGTCCATCCCTACTTAGCATAGTTTTTACAACTTCAAAATAACTAGATTTTTTTATTACAAAAGTTTATTATTATGGGACTTAGGTAGGAACAGAAAGCCGCATCAATTTGCTACTCAGATTAAAATACCTTAGAAAAAGGGGTAGTTGATGACCCTGTCTGAGCCTTCTGAAATAAATTTTCTAAATCATAGTTAAAACCGCTTATTACCCGATGCGCTTCAAAGAGTTGTCAGCAAACTGCAAGAGCCCAGCAGGGTCGAAGCCTACAAGGGCCTAGGGTAAAGCGAAAGTGAACCCCGGGACCCTGGAACAAAGGCAATGAAGGAACAGGGTAGGGTTTTAGTCAGTAAGAGTCTGACACTATCTCCCGCCCCGCCCAAAGGTGGGATTTGTCATGGATGATTTTACCTACCATAAAAAAGCCCGATTGCCGTTATCCTAGGGCTGAGCCTTCTTTTCAGAAGTAGACTCTTACCCCAGTAGGCTTCGACCGTGCTGAGCCCCAACAGTTGGATGACAACTCCTTGAGGCGCGCAGGAATAATACGCACCGTCGACGGTTTGGGACGATTTGCGTTCTGTCAGTAACTGGACCCCGTTTTTACCCTTTGTTTATGGAACCCAAAAAAATAAGTTGCTTCTACAAACAGGCAAGTATACCGACTTTATAATATAGGTTTATGTAAAACTTGCCAAAGAGACCAGGGATCTTTATAAACATTTTGGTCATGTCAAATATATAGAGTGACTGGTAATTAGTGAACAATACTTAAACACGTGATTGTAGTCATGATAACAAACAACTTTTACTATTGGACCAAACCTGAAATCGCGAAAAAAAATCCGCTGGTCAGTACATTTGTGTTCGCCAAACTGGTCAAAATGTACTGAATTTGGCTGCTTTTTTCGCCATTTCATGTTTGGTCCTATAGTAAAAGTTGTTTGTTATCATGACTACAATCAAGTGTTTAAGTATCGTTCACTAATTACCAGCCACCCTATATAGTACCTACTTTCTAATTACCTACAGAAATAACCTATTATTTAGCCCTCTGCCGCGCCCTTAATTCCAGCGAGGGTGGGTACGGCATGCCCTATCGTGTCGCCGCAGTTTGTTGAATACGGGTTTAAATCCGATTTGGTAGAGAGCGTACCTAACGCTACAACGTACATATAATATTATATACGTATTCAAAAAACCTAAAGTTATTTGTGTCATATACGACGAGACACAGGATTTCTCGAAAGGGTTATCATGATCCTAGAAAGCATAGGGCAACGGGAGAAACAGTAATGGTAGTGAAGGAGACGCATGCGTAACGACACGGGCATTATAGGCTTGCGGACGATGAGCAATATGTCAGTAGCCGTTTGACGTGAGTCTGAGAGATATGTCAGCAAACTATAGGGTCCCAGCTGGGCTGATGCCCGCTAGAACTACGGAGATTTTCTGAAAAGAAAACTCGTGGTCTTAGAATTCAAAGAAAAACTGAAAGATACAGCTATAGTTTTAGTCAGTAAAAGTCTGACACGCCTTATGTTGTACCTTAGAGTAGGAGACGTCATTGGATGAACTTACACACCAAAAAACGAAAACAGCTGCTAAGCAATTCCACAAAAAAATCATTTAACGATTTACAACCTCAAAAAAAACTATTTATAATATATACGAAAAATGAGACCTGTTATAAGAGTGGTTTAAATGCATTCAATTTATTTTGATATTACTGGTACAATTAGTGTGCTATATTAATTTAATATTTATTCAATATCTACCGAACAAAAGCACTGCTTTTTGAATAAAATTAATACTTCACTCATTTCGGGAAACCAATCTGAAAACAAAGTATCTGTATCGCTCAATACAGCTTTTGTAATTAAGTAACCAATGAAAACAAAACCGTAATATAACAAGTTTCCATTAAAATGAAACAAACAAAGTAAGCTTTATATAAATTTCCGTAAAATAATCCAGTCATCGGACAAACAAACAGTAGGAAATTATAACTACATCCACAACAAAATATTTGAATTACCCTCTCTGTTACTACGGCTCTAATTAACAATTACAAAACGGCCTTCCCCAGCCAAAAGGTAAATTAAAGAATATAACATAACCATAAGCAATTAGCATTAAAATTGTTATTATACCTCAACAAACTGTTTTTCATAAACCGTTAAAAATTACTCTTGTTATAATATTCTCGAAATGAACCGGCTCATCTAATATTTCTATGGCCTTATAGCCAAGATATTCTGTTACAAATTGCCTATAGGTCCGCCCACACTACCCTAAATTACTGAAATAAAATTTAAGCACTACAAAACTGCGTCGTAAAGGTTTACGTGGCTGAAAGCCCAGCCCTTGAAATTGGGTTTGAAAAATGTATTCGCTAGGCACGAAAGGAGTGGCTAGTGTAGGTAACACGGAGGTCTCATATTAACGTAAAAACTGTGGGCCCAAGCGTGGCTAAATGCCAACTAGATGGACTCGCTGGACTCAACATTTTTTGTTTTTATACAAGCACTTTGCGACTTCGTTTGCGAGAATGGTTTCACAGCTAGGTTAGTTTACTATGCTTATTTCCACAGTATTATGTTTTATGGCATTTTACTGTGGGGATCTGCAGCTGATATAGACTCAATTTTCATACTGCAAAAGAGAGCAATGGGTCCTCGCGAGTCCCGCAGAGAAAAATTCAAAGAAATCGAATTACTGACTCTGCCTTCTCTTTATAGTATTTTGTATGATCGTAGAAACTTGGGACTTTTTTAAAATTAGAAGCGATTTTCATGACAAAAATACGCGTAGTAAACATGAAATTGTTTTGCCCAAATGGAGATTAGCTAGGACCAGCAAGTCATTTCTAGTTAACAGCATACGATTTTATAACAAGCTGCCAAAGGAGGTAACTGCACTTGGCGAGGGAAAGTTTAAAACTCATATTAAGCGTGTCTTAACCAAAAAAGCATATTATAAGGTTAAAGACTATGTCGAAGACACGCTTGCTTGGCAATGACTGCTTCTGCACATGTGGCCCCCTTGTAACTCATTGATATTGTGTAGATGTGTCTATTAACTGCTCCATCTTTATTTTTAATATGTGACACTTATTTACTTTCTATTTTGACACATTGCTTTTGCAATATTTTTTTATATTATTTAGACCATTTTTTAATGTAATTGTTGTAGTGATAATTGTTATTATTTATTTTTTCTTGCTTTTATATAGCCTCTTTCTACCTATAATGTAAATGTGAGAACACTTTAGACTCCGCAAATTCTTAGATTACTTCTTATCATGACTCACTTTTTTATGATTATTTTTGTTGTGCTTTCTGATACAATATTGACTGGTCTACATTCTCTCTCTTTTGAATACCGTAATTAGAGACACAATAGAAAGACAATAGGTGTGCGAACGCCGGCGTCCTCTCGGTTCTTAAAAGTTGAATACTGTAATGTGAAAATATTGTAATATAAACCTTTTTTTAAAAGAGTAACCATAGAGTTTCTTGCCGGTTCTTCTCCATAGGAAACGACCAATTTGGAACCGTGCCCTAGCTTCTGACGTTTTATAAGTGCCCATGTAGGCCTATGTAAATTAAAAATATTTTGATTTGATTTTGATTTGATTTA
Organism: Leucania comma; assembly: GCA_958295575.1. NCBI lineage: Eukaryota > Metazoa > Arthropoda > Insecta > Lepidoptera > Noctuidae > Leucania > Leucania comma. The sequence goes on from OY282475.1 coordinate 6,813,180, forward strand.
ACTTAAACACCTCATAAACTATTATTTTGAAGGTATTTTAGAAAAAATAATAATGACATAACACACAATAATGATATTCATTTTTATTAGCATTTTTGCCAAGTTTCAAGTTTAATAACCAAACAAAGAAATAAGAATCCTCCGTACAAACTTTAAAACCACTAAATTTTTGTATTGGTGGTTGTTCAGAAAACAAATAATAACAATCTTTATTATTTATTTAGGTCACTGTTTGTGCTAACTTTCAAAATATATTGTTACACAAAATAAGATTTTGAATACAAACGAAATTCCTCCCTTTTCACCTCCTTATAGGTAAAATTTTCAAAACCCTTTAAACCCTCTTGCTTATGTCATAAAAGGAAACCTTGTAAAATTTCAAGATCTAGTCTTAGAGCCAATTTCACCAACTAATCGCCATTCGTTCAAACAAAACGCAGTTTGAGCGCCTAATCGAGATTATAGCTTCATTTTGCGTTTCACCACGATGCCTAGAACCTAGTTTACGCTAAACTCAGTTTCAATTCTTTTGTTGTCGCCCATGTTTACACCACGGTTCTTTAAACTATATTACGCTGAGCTCAGTTTAGTTGAACTAAGTTTTTATATTGAATGATGAAATCAGCCCTTAGTAGTTAAAGCTGTGCGTTAATATATTATGTCACTCAGTTTATCCTTATATATAAATAGAATTGGTGTTTAGCGTACTGGTTATTATCATCTGGATAGAGCTAGAAGGATTGTCAGACTTTTGCTGACTAAAACTCACTTGTGTTCCTTTAGTTACCCTTTGTATTCCAGGGCCGCTTTCATTCTCGCAAACAACCCAAAAACAAAACTAGCAGTAGTCTGAAGTGCCTCTATGCTCTATGGTCATTAATAAAACCTCTTTACCATTACTTAACTATGACAATTTCTAATCAAACCATTTGTGCATGACAATACTAAACGTAAAAATCACGCCAACTTTATCAAAAACATAAAAATAAGGATTTTAGATTAAATTAAATCTGAGAGAAATACTGGCTAACTCCTCGATAACTTATTTAATCCAATTTAAGATGGACGGGCTATGGTTATTTTTGACTTAGCAACAAGAAGGTTGAGTCGATTGAACTTGACAATAACACAAGTGAATTGACATACCAATTTCCAACGACAACGTAGCCACAAAATATTTTCCTGCCATCTGTAGAGCTTTATCTAGAAAAGGAAAAGGATATAAGTCGTTCCATTTCAATCATTGTAACTTGAACCTTATGCAAGTGGAAATAAAAGCCAGAAGCTCGTGATTGCAACGGAGATAGCCCGAGGCTTGGCTCTGTCTCGTGAGCTAACTTGATTGTTCGTGTAGCGTCATACGTGAAACAGTGCAACGTGGTATGTAACACGGACTTTTGTAATCAATTGAGGTACTGTCGGCAAAAGAGATTTATGACGCCTGCTCACGATTTTTTGGATAAAAATATTGAAATGTTTTTTTTATGTTGCCACGGTGGAGATTACATCAATGATTTATTATTATAGTAACATCGTTTAGAAAGCCATTTTGAATTCTGCTCTCGTGTTAAAGACTGATACATTTAACTAAGGTGTTAGTTTGATAACTCTTGCGATGCTCATTTGTTTAACTAATTAAACCGATAATAAATTCATGAAATTAGTACGTGTTTCCATTTTGTCAGTTTCTTGGAATTTCAGTGTGAGAACGTTATTTGGAGGTATGATTATTTATCTATACGTTTAGCTATTAATTTAATTTATTAACATTATTTACATTGCTGTTATAAAATTTCTTACTATAGACATTAATTAAGTAAAAAATAATAAAAACAAACTAAAATATGGCAAAGTGCGGGACGCATAGCGCGACACGTGAATATCAACGACATCATCAGACGTTTTCTTGTCACCGTCGGCTTTCCAGCTGTATTGAAAACCCATGGCTAGGCACGCGACGATAGCAAGAAACCGGGCCACGTGTCGTTGTTAACATGGAAGATGGGTAGTCCTTTAGTATGGGACGCTACATGTGTTAATAATCTTGCGCCTTCCCATCTTCCTAACTCATCGTGTTGAGCGTGTTGCGGCTGCGGCTGTAGAGAACCTCAAGCGGCGGAAATATAATAACCTAGTTTTTTTTTTATGGTAGATAAAATCATCAAATGACATATCCCGCCCTTAGGTGGGGCGGGAGATAGTGTCAGACTCTTACTGACTAAAAACCTACCCTGTTCCATTCATTGCCTTTGATCCAGGGCCCCAGGTTAATTTTCACCTAACCCTTGGCCCCAGTAGGCTTCGGCCCTGCTGGGCCCCTACAGTTTGCTGACAACTCCTTGCGGTGCGGGAACAGTGCGCGCCGTAGACGAGTTGGGCTCAGTCCGGTCTGTTACCGGACGGACGGACCGCTAGCCCGCGCCTACGGTTGCCTAGTTGGAAGTTATATTTTCAAACCGTTTGGTACTGAAACTCTTAGATCGTGGCGTCCGAGTGCTCACAAGTTTTCTAAAGATCTGTCGAAACGTCTAGTTGACACTTGGCGTAACCCAAGGGCTGGCTTTTACCTCGGACAGAGGATAAGCATTGCTATATAGCGTGGCAATGCCATCAGTCATTTGGGCACATCATAGCCGACAGCGATGTCGAAGAGTTTTTTGACGCCATATTTTGTTTTTTGTTTTTTTAACATTTTTTGATAAATTAACTTTAATACACTATCATTTTCAAAATCTCGAAAATTTTGTTTTTGAATATATTTTGGGTAAATCTATTTTTAGTGTGTGGCCACAATAAAAAAATAATAATAATTTAACTCACTTTTAGGTAAATCGAGAAAACGCTTAAGAGCCAAATTCACCAATAAACTAACCGCGATTCATTCAAACAAAACGCAGTTTAAGCGCCTAATCGAGATTATAGCTTTATTTTGCGTTTCACCGCTATGACTTGAACCAAGTTTACGCTAAACTCAGTATCAAACCTTTTGTTGTCGCCCATGTTTACGACACGGGTTTTAAACTAGATGACGCTGAGCTCAGTTTAGTTGAACTAAGTTTTTATATTGAATGATGAAATCAGCTCTAAGTCCGTTAGTCGCTACATTTTAGATCATTTAAGGGGCCTTACGAAGACGTGTTAAATTGTTAAATGTGCGAGTGAGAAAGAGAAAAGGAGCTCGGAGGAGGAGGGTGTATAGCTATAAACCCTATATATACTTAGCTCCATCTCTTTAACAGGTCATTTTCGGTCGTCAAATGAATTGCACTATGAGCTCGTGATAAGATCTCAGGACCTTATACTTTCACAGTTAAACCCTTTGTGAAGCAAAAGTATTGGCAAAGCTAAATTAGAAAAAAAAATGTTTTATTGCATTTCGAAACATAAAATAAGTTTTAGGTCAGCAATGCTCGATTTATAACTTGTACAGGTTGTAGTTTTTCAGATACAAAAATAGAATCTGTTATTTTGATGGGAACATTCTGGAATGTTTTTTTTTTTTTGCGGGGAGGGCTTGTCTGACTTTCACTGATATGGACAGCAGTGCTCGATTTATAGGTTGTAACTTTTAGATACTAAAGTAGTGTAGTGACATCTATGTCGTCTCAAATTAACTAATCCTGCATCGCGCAAGTAACATTCTCTGCGCGATTTGAACATATAGAACAGCTTGAAATCATGTATCGGGCAGTACTCCACCAAATATAACACCTGTTTGGTCGGAGGATCCTCCCTTTACAACGGAGGTAGGAGGTAGGTGAGAGCAGTGGTGGCCGAGTGGTAACGGCCCCGACTTACGAGTTGTAGGTCACGCGTTCAAACCCAGCCAGGCGCATTAATTTGTGTAATTTATTTCATCACCACTGCTCTCAAAACGGTGAAGGAAAACATCGTGAGGAAACTGGCATGTCCATGTGACATCCACCAACCCGCACTGAGCCCGCGTGGTGGATTACGGCCCATTCCCTCTCCTAGAGAGGAGGCCCGTGTCCCAGCAGTGAGAACATTAAAAGGCTGATGATGATGATGATGATGTGGGACTTTACTCTCTGTCTCATATCCCTCCAAAGTAGAATTAACTAGCTGACCTGACCAACTTCGTACCACCAAGGAATATTCTGATACTTTTTAGCTAAACTGTCAAAGGAAAACGTCATCTACTGACATTACCACACCCAGCAAAATTCATGTTAAAATGTCATTTTAATTAGATGACTATCACGAATATTTCAGGCCCAAAATTAGCCAAATTGGTCCCAACCATTCTTGAGCTTTAGTGAGAGTAACGAACAGCGAACAGCTTATTAATTTTTATTTAAATAGATTTATTTTGTTGAAAAAATTTGGCCGTGTTGAAATCCATTTTGCCCGGTGCACAGCTAACTCATTCGCGTAATGTACTTCATCATAACATTTTCTCGACCTATTGCCTCCGTTTCCTTTACTGAAAAGAACTGGGTCCCTCCATTTTCTACGCACAACGAAGTCGACTTCCGATGCTGCAACCTCTGCCACCTTTACACAGAGAAAACTAGATTTATTGTATATACGGTTTTGTCAATGTACGGTTCAATGTTACACGGATTTTATGACAGAACTCACACCATGGGTATCAGGGTACCCTTTTGTTAGAAAACCCGTATTAATTAATTAATTAATTAAAACGATAAGAAAAACCCTGCGGTTGTTAAATTATTTGATACGGAAATTAAAATAATGACGGCCATAAAATTTGGACCCTTTTCTGTTTTGGTCCCCATCATGCAAATATGTGTTTGTTGCGATTTTAAACAATGCTTTGGTTGATAATCCAAAATGTATAAGTTCATTTGAGGGAGGCTTAAATTATGACTGTATGTGCCTATGCTAAAATGAATGAAGTTCATTTAATTGCAAAGTACAGGCTCTTAAAAAACCGGGCAAGTGCGAGTCTGCGCACACACGCTGAGGGATCCGAACAAACTTACCTATGAAAATAGTTCAATTCAGACCAACAACAAAGTAATTCTATATGGGTTCTGTATTTTTCTTTTTAGGTACGAAACCCTAATAATAGTATTTGTAAATTAAGACCAACATTATATTTTAGTTATTTATTCTATTTTTGAAATGCGTTAATCCACACTAGGAATAACTAATAACTTCTCCCACTCTAGGGCGGAGCGCAATCGTGTGTCAGATTTTTAATGACTAAAACCACTCCTATGTTCGTTCAGTTGCTTTTTGCGTCCTAGCAACATGAGCAACCATTTAAAACTTGACCCATGGCCCCAGTAGGCTTCGGCCTTACTGGGCCTCCACGGTTTTGCTGATATCTCTTTGAGTCGCGCGTGGAAAATCGATACGGACGTCCACCGGACCACAGCATGACGAGCTACAGGCTGCTCGTCATCCGCAAGCCGCCCCCGCCTACAGTAACTGGTTGTCGGGGAATATTAGTGGCTTTTGTAATGTGGGTGTTGTTACAACCATTTAGACTTACATAACAAGTTGTGTCTTTTTGAGTCTAAATATCACAAAATGTAAAAAAATTACGGAACAACTGTAGTCTATACAAATATTTATTTCAAAGGAGAATCGAACCAATTCGTTAACCACTGAGCCAACCGTGCCGTCAGCATAAAATCAATGATGGGTGAAAGACTTCATTCCAGTTACACAGTCTACTAGCTTTTGCTCGCTTCGCTCCCGCTCTACCCTACTCTGCCCTACTCTACCCTACTCTACCCTACTCTACCCTACTCTACCCTACTCTACCCTACTCTACCCTACTCTACCCTACTCTACCCTACTCTACCCTACTCTACCCTACTCTACCCTACTCTACCCTACTCTACCCTACTCTACCCTACTCTACCCTACTCTACCCTACTCTACGCTACTCTACCCTACTCTACCCTACTCTACCCTACTCTACCCTACTCTACCCTACTCTACCCTACTCTACCCTACTAACCAACGAACTAATAAAAATATTAAAGTAATATCTAATTAGTGTTCTTTGACGTCGTCACGCATACTTCCTGATGTGTGACATTAAGCAGTGTACTACCCTTATTAAATTACTATAATTATAGCTAAGGGAAATTTCGACGATGCATTAGAACATTAAAAGCAATAACTAATACCTACTTAACGATTATTACTCCCAACCTCTCAATAAATCCATAACATTTCCATGTACTTTAAACATGCAATACATTATGGCAATCACCTAAAAGTACTTCATAATACTTGGTCGTACAATCTTCAACCATGTTTACCGATTTACGAACAAAACGATCCTTTCAGACTGAGCTCACGACAATCGAATCTATTAAAAAACAAATGAGCCCTTTATATTCAAATTGCCGTAAAAATCGTATGAGAAAATAAACCTGTCCGTAAAACAAACACGTTAAAAGGATCTCTGTTTGCAGGTAACCCACTCAGCTGTAATTGCCGCCTCTCATGGATCTACGCGTTACGCAACGAGACAAGAGACAACACTCTGAGGAACGCCCTCGAGAAAGTATCATGTGTCACTGAGCTCACAACTGACAGACACTTGAACGACCAGGAAGATAACGCCAGCGTCAAAGATAATGCCCTACCCGACGACACTTATGACTATTACGATAAAAACGAAGACTACGCAGAAAGAAAATTCACGAAAAAAGCTACCAAACTTACTGATATTCCTTTAGAGACCCTCCCATGCCCTAAAGAACTGATGCAAACTGAGGAATATGGACACCCAGTACAAAATGAAATTAGACTTAAAGCTTTCTCTAGTGTAGATAAGATTTCTCCATGTTTAGTTTTAGTTTTAATCATGCTGTTGTGTTAATTTTAAGTATGAGACAAAGATATTTGTGATATTAGACGTTAATTAGTGTATTTCTCGTGTACAGATTTATATATGTTGTTCTGGATGTAGCTGTTGTAGGCGCCGTTTTATAATTTTGAAGCCTCATATTATGTACGATGCGACGTTTCATCAGCTCCTTTTAAGAAATTGTTCTACGGTTATTTTACCCGAGGAATAATTTCTAGGTCTAACAGATTCGGTATAATCGAACTGTTGCGAAGTCTGCGTAAGTGACAGTCTAAAGCTAAGAACTCACGATTCGGTTCTCACCCACAACTACCGCGGTTTTGGGCCCACAGCTTCTGTAGAATGCTGATAAATTTGTAAAAAATTAAAGCACATTTCACGACGCGATTTACGCCCGCGGCCAGCGCGGTTGTTCACGGCTCCCGTTGCTTCAACGGGCAACTTGTAAAATCGTACAGGCCGCGGTCACCCGCAGCCTTGACGGATTGCACCCGCACCGTCTGCGATCGGTTGGCGGGCGTTTATTTAACCGCTCATCTTGAAACCGCATGTCATTATCGCCCGCCAGGCTCACGAGCAAAAATTGCAACAGCAACGGCTGCATATCCACACAAAACTGCGGTCTTGTGAGTTTAAATAAAGCAGTGGTAGGCACTATCGCGGGTGAAAACCGCTTTGTGAGTTTTTAGCCTTAAAGCGTGCGGTGGATGCCCCAATTTTCGGACAAATTAATCTTGTTGCTTAGTTAATTTACTAATTAAAATTTACAATTTTATATCCACAAGTAAGTAATTAAACAAAAGAATCCTTATTAGTTTAGCTATTAAGACCATATTACTTTAACCATCGACGTTTCAAAAATCCCGATCAGATTATAGAATTGCTAAAATTTTATAAATCTATGTTGTATTGGATACCTTAGCTAATAACTTTCAGTATTTTATATATTATGAAAGCTTTTGTTGCTTTGGTTATATCAAAAAACTTATTAATATGGATATTGATAGTTATTATTTTGAATCATTACCGAAAATATTGAAAATACTTATTTCAACATGGCTAATAATGTCGAGTACGTACATCACCTATACCAGTCAATAATTATCAGCCAGGAATAAGGCCACCCACCGCACGCTATTAAATTTAAAAAATAAAAACGTTCTTTTTTGTTAAGGGTGTCACGTTTCATAGAGTGTACAGGCAAAAAAAAAACATCTCGTTAAAGGGGACTCCCAAGGGATTAACCCGAAGTGTGATTCGGGGAACATTCCGAATGCGAGCTCCGTAAAGCCGGGGACGCTTAAAATTATCTAGCTTTCGGAAATTTTAGCAAAGGTTTATAATAGATAAAAATATTTTTAGAGCAAAAATGAAAATTTGCTCTCAATTTATGCTGGATTATTGTAAATAGTTAGGCTTTTCATTGTTGATCTAGCTCTGGAATGCTGGAGTTAAGTTCTGTCTGATTAACGATTTTAATTATTCCAATTTGATTGGTGCTTAGTTGAAAATTGTGGTTTAGGTACTCGTAATAGTGAATAATGCACATGTTAAATACATTTCGCGTTTTATCTGATTAATTTGTGTTGTAACATTCAGAAACCTGACCAGTATGAAATTACTCGCATAGACACAGTAACCTAATAAAGCGTAAGTTAAAATCAGCTTACCATTTCAATAAATCAAAATAATTATGAGATTATTTCAGTATCAGTAGATATTACTCAAAAAACAGATGGTCAATGAAGTAAACAGATGGTACTGGAAGACGCAGTGTTGTCGGCTTGCGGATGGCGGACAATCGGTAGCTCGCTGTCCGTCCGTCCGGTACCAGACCGGTCCGAGCCCAAGTCGTCTACGGCGCGCACTGTTCCCGCGCGCCTCAAGGAGTTGTCAGCAAACTGTAGGGGCCCAGCAGGACCGAAGCCTACTGGGGCCAAGGGTTGATTGAAAATGAACCCCGGGGCCCTGGATCGAAGGCAATGAATGGAACAGGGTAGGTTTTAAGTCAGTAAGAGTCTGACACTATCTCCTGCCCCACGCAATGGCGGGATTTGTCATTTGGTGATGTTACCTACCATAAAAAAGGCCTTCTACAAGGTGGACCACATAGCATCAGCCTTATAATGTTCCCACTGCTGGGTCTCCGGTTTCCTCTTTAGGAGATCCCTCTCCACAGACCAGTAATCCACTATAAAAGGTGATCTTGATGTCTATCCTCAGGGTGCTCGACACCCACTGTTTATTTCTCATGGGTGCTCGGTGCCCCTATACACCACAGCATTGTGCTAATCGCTGTCCGTTTAGTCATTAATACAAAGCGTATTTCCTCAGTGTCTTTAGTATTATTAACTTTTAATTTCATGAAACAGTCTAAAAATGATACAATAAGCACTCTTATGCCCAGTATTTCTCTAAAACTGCGACATAAGTGGGCGATCTGGATACGAACGCAACACGGGTATGGTGTGGCGCAGATAAAGAAGTTACCTACTTCTTTTGATAAATTCACGATCCATGAGAAATTTTTATACAGGATGTGTCAAACAACGACCCGCCAACGAATATCGTGGGTCCAGTACTTGATTCTGGACACATGCGCTTTTTTTTGGAATTTTTCTCCAATTTTTTCCTAATTCCTTATTTAAACTGTATATGATCATTATTTTAATCAATCCTGATGACATTTTTAGAGAAAAAAAAAAACAAAAATTAATTAATTCGTTTTTTCCATTGTTTTTTCACTTAAAAATGTTAGAATAACGATTTTATACAGGTTAGAAAAGTATTTTTTTTAATAGGTTAAAGCCGATGAAAAATTCCACTACTGGGGAAATTTAGAATCACGTGCTAGATCCATGTTATCCATTTGTGCGTCCAATTCTGACACAACCTGTATAGACAAAAAAAATATGTATCGACCGTTTGTTATTTTTGTGCCCCACCGGCACCGTGCTGTTTCGCGTCCAGATCACTCACGTAAAACGCTTCATGACAAAAATGATACATATCAAGCACGTGTCAGCGACTGTGTTTGACTGAATGAACTTTCAACATCCAGTCGATTCGCTTGACTTGCTTTTACACTGTGACACGTCGATAATTCATTCTAAAAAAAGAAAGGGTTATTTTATTACAATAATACAAAATTTTGTTTTATTTCATCATCATCATTTCAGTCAAAAGACGTCCACTGTTGGACATAGGCCTCCCCCAAGCGTCACCAGAATGGCCGGTCCTGTGCATCTCGCATCCATCGGACTCCAGCGACCCTGACCAGGCCATCGGTCCACCTTGTGGAAGGCCTTCCAACGTTGCGTCTTCTGGCACACGGTCATTTGTTCTGCGTGCAATATGCAATGACGGCAACCCTGGTTCTCTTGCGGATTTCTTCATTCCTGATTTGTTTTATATACTTACACCTATGTCACATAGCTGGGATAGAGGGCGTCGACAGTAGTCATCCATTGCGAGCGGTCTTGAGCTCTTCGCTTCTCCTCGCTCTATGTCAGTCCGATGGCCGTCACTTCTGCCAACACGGGACCATCGAAGATACTTCCACCTGACCACCGCTAAGTTCAATTTTGCTTGCACTTGAAACGCAAATTTCAAAGGGTTTAAGTTAGGCACCGCGCCGCAGGATTCAAGCGAAATTGACCGTGATAGTGCGTCGCACGTTTTCCCTTGAGGATTCCAGTCCAATGCCTGTTTAGGTATATAATCAGAATCCCTCCTGAGCGTGTGAGCAATCCATTTCCACTTACAACGTTTGATCTGGTGTTTGATCGAGCTTTCGTGGCATTTCTCCAACAGCTCCACGTTAGAGATGATCTCAGGCCAGTAAATACCGAGGATGCGACGGAGACACCGTTTATGAAAACCACAATAATAAAAAATTTTGTTTGCGCGTATAAAAAATAGCCTGGAAATTTAAACCGATTGGAACAATTTAGCTCGTACGCTAGCCTGAGGGCTCTCGATTTGTTAAAAGCGGTAAACCAAGCGTGGATTGATTATTTGATTGACCACATACCGATTAGCCTTCGAATTATTTGGAGAACCTCTAAGTAAATTCAAAATGTGGAGAAGCTATTTAGCGCTATTATGCTTCATTTGATGCTTGTTTTGCGACAATGTGACAATGAGACGGCTATTTTTTATAGAAAATGTTCAAAGCATGTATAGTACCTACTCGGCAAATAATTTTAACCATTTGCTATGGTTACGCTCAGCCAACTTCGCTTGAGACCCGAAAATTGGTTACTGCGCATTTAAGGTTGACCGTCATGATGGTTCAACTTGTGTGACGAGGATTATACCAGAAGGTAACCATAGCAAATGGTTATTTGACGAGTACTATACCGGTTTCCAATGATACGGGGTTGTCTGAATTAGTCAAAGCCTTGAAACGGAATAGAAAGAGAAAAGAACATGTTCGTATTTAAATTTGACTCTCACTCCACCTTGTATGAAAGAAGTTATTCGATGATGATAATGATGCGGTTCAAATAAGAATAGGATTATTAAAATTAATTACGAATCATGAACAAAAAAAAAACTTTATTTAAAAAAAAAAATCTCTGTATAACTGTGTGAAATGTCTGTTGTGGCGAATGAAATAAGAAAACGAAATGATGCCAACAATTAAAATAAGAAAGAAAACAGGTTTTATTTTTTAAATCATATATATTTCATTACTCATGGTCAGAAAGTAGGTTTGAAGTTGTCTGAGGAGCGGGTTGAAAATAATACATTTCATCTCTAGGGAGAATCACTTTCAACTAACAGCTGTCAAATTATTAGTTCTATTTTCACGTTTCTATTGAACCACGTCCCAATTTTTTATACAGCCACTCAACTACAATGCGATGTACAATTGAAATAACATAAAGCTAAGTACATATTTTTTCAATGACATATTAATAATTTACTTTCAATTATTTCTTTAAATAGATTTGAGAAAAACTATTCATCATTTTTTCACTGATAAAAATGAAAAATGATGGCTGAATAGTCTGTTGACCACAGAAAAAAAAAATAGTAAAAAAGAGACCGTTATTGATAGTTAGTTAGTTTTTGAGGCCCATACTTTCCAAGTAACATTTATTTATTTTATAGGTATACACTAGAAAAACACAAGACATTACAATATAAATATATATCAATATATTTTATATTTATTGTTTTTTTTTTTTACATTTGACAGATAGAGATCATTGGCATTCCTATTTTTATTTGAACCGCATTGACTTCATTGTCTAATTGCCTGTGGGAGCTGTCATTTAAAAATATAAGTACGCTTGTGTCGAACCTCCACCATTTTTCCTTTTCATGAAAATATTACTTTGATATTGAAGTCCTTATCTAAGTGCGGAGTGTGTGGTCTGATATGTCATTAATAGCTCATAATAGTCCATTAGCAATGCAGGTAATATCAATAGTGTCACGTTTAATTGCTACGTACCATGAATAAATAATTAATATCGATTACATATCACGAAATAATTATTTGTGTCAGTTCAATTTGTGTTCAGTTTATTATTGTTTTGAAATACAATTCATTCGTGGAAAGCGGTAAGAGAAATTATAAATGAGTGAATATCCACCCTTACGTTGTTTCCTTTTGCGAAGCAGTAATGCTAGTAAAGGAGGAGGCCGACCGCATTAGGCAAAGGCGCACACGCCGCCGCCACCGCCGGGTTTCCGATCCCAATTTCCGGCCACCGTAGGCGCGGGCTCGCGGACGGTGGGCAATGGGTAGCTCGCTGTCCGTCCGTCCGGTAACAGACCGGTCCGAGCTCAGGTCGTCTACGGCGCGCACCGTTCCCGCGCGCCTTAAGGAGTTGTCAGCAAACTGTAGGGGTCCAGCAGGGCCGAAGCCTACTGGGGCCAAAGGTTATGTGAGACTGTCACCAAAGGCCCCAGGATAAAGGTGAGGAACGGAAAGGTAGGTTTTTAGTCAGTAAAAGTCTGACACTATTTCCCGCCCCACCCAAGGGCGGGATTTGTCATTGGATGATTTTACCTACCATAAAAAAAAAACCCTTACGATGTTGAAACCTCTACGGTCTAGACTAAGCGTTTCGCCTCGTCGTTTATACCACGTACATCGAAGGACTGGAACAATTTACCAGCTGTGGTCTTCCCATGCAATTATAATTTGAGTGTCTTCAATTTTAGAGTGAATAGGCTCTTAATAAACTAGTGCGCCTCACCATCAACGATTGCATCACCGCTTACCATTAGGTGGGATCGCAGTTAAGATCTAGTTTATATCAAATTATAAAATTATTTAAAATTTAGTTTATTTTGTGTCTCTTTTGTCAACCAATCTTGGCCAAGAAGCAACCTGTGACTTAGAAACTGATTGGCGAAAGGTAGAAAAATAGTCTCTTTATTATTATTATTTTTTTAGTAGCTGCGCACTATTCAACCTATTTAGGTTGTCTTCTGATGATCCGGACTTGCCTGTAGCTCAATAAAATCAAAGCCTCTAGCTATTCCAACGACCCACACTAGGTCATCGGTCCACCTTGTGGGAGCAATTTCAAGACTGTGTCTGCCACCTACATTCCAGAATCTTTCATCGCCATCGAGCATCTGTTCCATGCCCACTGACATTTAAGTGAAGCAGATACTCTATGAAAAAAATTGGCTATTTGGCATGCACTTATCTAAAAAAAAGACCCCAATACCATTAATAAAGAGATGGGTAGATGCTGAATATGAAAACCACGTATGGTACGCGGCAAATAAGTCAAACCATTCACTGTAGTTTCCCGCGGCCCACTTCGATTAGTACCCGAAAATTGGACTGCTCATTCAAGGTCGACCGCCATGATGGTTCAACTTGCGTGACGAGGGTTATAACCGATTTTTGAGTCCCAATCAAAGTGTGTGGAGTTGCGCGTAGCCGTGGCGGATGGTTCAACTTATTTGCCGCGTACTATATAGCACGGAAATAAGAATTTTATCAAACACTAAAAGTATTCCTCCTCAGTACAAAATAACACAAAATTAACAGAAAACTCGTAAAAGCATTTGAAATCTAATTTAAGTTTGATCCCGCGTAACGATCCCACCATCTTTATCAAGATTATGGCCCCTTTTATCTTTTAATTATACATGAGTCTAACGCAACTGAGGCATACAAAATGCCCGCGAAATTTTATTAAATATCCTGTTAGTAACGTGAACTGAATTTTTATTACACACTCCTATTGCTGAGGTCGCCTCATAACTGCCTTTAACTCTTCTGGAAAAATGGCAAGTGTGTATTTTGTGCTTTTATTTTTGTATTCTTTAGTGGTACAATTTGGACTGTATATTTCTTGTGTAAACGGTCTGTCTTTTTGTATTACACACTGTGGTATAAGAAGTGTAACAGGTTGTGTTGCATAATATTGCAGAATGTAGCTTCTAACGTGTAGAAAGGACAGAAGAAATAATGTGTAATTTCAAAGTTTTTGTCTATCGCAAACATAACAATATTTTTTGGTTGTCAAAACTCACTCACACTAACACTAGTAAGCAAAATGTCAACTTCATTTTCACGCGTATAAATTATGCAAGTTATTTCCTGAACGGTCAAACGCAGAACTATTTCATAGTAGAAAATTGTTAAGGTAATTGTGTAAAAAAATCTATAGTCAAAGAAACGCTTTACGCTTAGAAAAAAATATGGACGGACTGTTGAGTAGGTAGCTCGCAAAATCCATTTTTTTTTTTGCAACACTGTATCGGAAAGTATAGAAACAAAAAATTACATTTGCTTACTAAGAGACGAGGTAACACGTCAAGCTTTTATTTAAATCGCACATTTTACGTGTTTACTAAACAAGCGATTTTTTTTTTTCTTTATCCTATATTTTCCCACTGCTGAGCAAAGGCCTCCCCCAAATCCTAGTTAAAAGCATTAGTAGCATTTTAACTCAACAAGCGAGTTTAAATGAGTATAATGGTATAAATACACATATGTCACTACTGCAAATATATGTAATTTAAATTACCCTACTATCCGATATTGAACTGTAAATTGAAAAAACGTACGCTGTTTGCCCATCTTCTAAAATACTCACTTAAATTTGAAGGAATTACTAGACAAAATTAAACTCTGAATAGGGAAGATATGTGAAAACGTCCATCCTAAAACATATTTTAAGTGCAAAGCGCGTGGCAAGTTCCTATCAGACACTACGTCCGAAATTCCTTGCAAAAGTTTTCTTGCATACGTACACCTAATTACATTTCACACGAACTCCAACGAAGTAGAAAGAGTAAGTAAAGATTATAGCTGGTGGTTTTCTGTAGTTTATGTTTCTCAAGGAATAATAAATATGTTTATATAGGGTTTAAATTTAGAGTTGTTTTAAATTTTTCTTTCTTTGACATAAGTTTCATATCTAAGATATACTATCTGTTTTCTCATATCGATGATATCACTAAAAATAAGTATACCTAGTCAATGTGCACACAACCCTGTATTTTTATCATCGAAAATATGAAGAGAACCTTCCAGTGATTGTTACGTGTAAAATAAGCTTAATTTATGGAATCAAACCATCTGTTAGCGTAAATCAAAATTTATTGCATTGTTCTTACAAGTTAAATGTTTAAATTGGCCTGTATTTGTAATGTTAACATAAAATGTTTAAGATCAAATTCATAGATTTTCATCGTTGAAATATTAAAATTAATTGTACAAAATGTATCCCTGTTAAAGATATCGTGTATATTGTAATTATTAGGTTGTGTATAGTCTTCAATTCTGTTGTAATAAATATTTCTACCCGTGCTGTGTGAGTTTTATTTATAAACACCTTATTTCCGATAACAGTTAATTTTATTGCTGTAGCGGTAAAAACACGAGGTTGCCTATGACGGCGACATGGGCGTTGAGCGTGACAAGGCCTTGGTTAATAGAAGGAAATTTATTTATTTATTTCATACACACAGAATAAGATTTATTATTATAAAAAAAAATTCAAAGGTACTGCTTATTTAAAAAACAAATTGAATTATATTTTATAGTACTCTCAAGCTACATTTGAATTAATAGCATTGTAAAGGATTGAAGTTTTTAACATAGTTGTAAAATATTGTTAGTTAGGAAACACCGGCTTTATCTAAGTAAAGTTGAAAAAAAAAAGATGAGTAAAAGTAATTTTAAGACCTATTAGCAAAGTAAATATGTTATTTATAGGCATTGAAAAAGATGATAAAATATGGTTCCCTATTAAAATAATGATGGAGATGAAACTCTGAGCAAAGTGGCATTGATGTCAGCTATACATTACTGTCAGAATAGAGTTCAAAATCTATGAGATTGACAACGAAATGTCATGTAGTTAGTCCCATACTGAGTTTTAGACTTTTGTGTACTAATGTAAAAATTTTGGACTTTTCGTAATCGATATCTCTGATTTCACGTGGTCAATACCAAACATTTTAGATTTTCGTGAAACGATTTTTTTTTTTCGGTGGGTAAAAATCATCCAATGACATCTCCCGCCTTGGGCGGAGCGGAAGATAGTGTCAGACTTTTACTGAATCTAATTCACAAAGTTTTACACACTATTCTTAACACGCCTAGCTGGGGCGGTTTAGAACAGCCTGCCCCAGACCACTGCCTTACTGTGAAGACACGGACTCCCCAATAAAAACCCCACCCAATTCCTTCGTTGCCTCTCATACCGGGCCGAGCCTACTGATTTCATGTGGTCATTCACAAACTCTTTGGACTTTTCATAACTGATATCTCAGATTTCACGTGGTCAATATAAAACATTTGAGATTTTTGTGAACCGATGTTCTTAATTTCACGTGGTCATTCCAAAATAATTTAGAGTTTTCGTAACCGATACCTTTGAGTTCACATGGTCAACGATAAATTAATATTTTAGATTTTTGTGAGCCGATGTTACTGCTTTTACGTGGTCATTCCCAACAATTTAGACTTTTGTGAACCGATTTTGCTGATTTTACGTGGTCATTTCCAAACTTAGGTAAACTTTAGTGAACCTATGTTACTGATTTCACGTGGTCAATCGCAAACATTTTGAACTTTCAACTACCGACATAGCTAATTTCACGAGGTCAATAACAAAAAAAAATTGTTTTTCCGTCCATCACTCGTTCGTTTTCACGGATAGAATGACACTTTATCTGAAGCCCACAAACATTTTCAAACGAAAACCAACTTAACACACCTGAGGAAGGAGATGTAGTCACGTCGATAGTTTGCAATGAAACTTGAGCTTTGCATTATAAGTATGTACTCCCAGAACTCATTCTAAGTTTGAGAGTGAAGCGGTATATACGTGCAAGTTCACTTAACCCAAAACTCTAGTATGATGTGTACGAATGTGACTTTCCAGGGCTATGTTCGGAACAGGTACGCAAACGGCAACATAGGTTGATTTTAGTCAGTAAGAGTCTGACACTAACTTTCGCTCTACCAGGGGTGAGAGAAAGAATTTAATCATTTCCTACCTAAAAGCAAAAAATGCATATCAGGATCAGCTCCGTACTAACTCTTGAAACTACTTTATCCACTTTCTATTGTCAGTTTCTGTTAAATAGCATTTCTTTTGTTTTGCTAAAAAAACACTAAGTTAGTCTGACACTTCCTCCCGCTTTACCCTGAGGAGGAGTTGTTTGATTTCCTACTCCAAAACAAAAAACACCTACTAATCTGGAGTAACTGTAAATGTATGAAGTAAGGCAATGCCTGGATTGGACATCAATGAACAAGCGGCTGAAAAGTTTCTCCTATTAGTCAATTTGCTTTTTGCACTTCTGACACATCTAGTTACCGACCAGTTACCCACTTTTTATCATTCTTTTATTAATGTAGTGACATCTATGTCGTCACAAATGAAATAATCCTGCATCGCGCAAGTAAGATTCGCGGCGCGATTGAAACATATAGAACAAACCCGAATTCATCTATCGGGCAGTAGCCCACCAGATATAACACCTGACTGGTCGGAGGATCCTCCCTTTTCAACGGAGGTACTAAACTGGTGACCCTCGACAAAGAACGTCAGCGCAGCCTTCGTGCAGCTACTACTTCGTGACGTCATCATCACTTCCTCAAGCTTTCAAGCAGCGAGCCATACAGCCAGCACCCACGGCTATATGGGTATCCTGACCACCAGCATGCCTACTTGGTCATACCTGGTCATCACCCTCAGCCACATCAGTGACCTTGGCACTTGCACCTTCGGCCAGTCACATGAAGAGCCTTGAAGAACCTCTCCTGGTCGACGACAGCAGTCAAGCCCTACGTCGCACAGCACCGCTCCGACTCACTGGAGCCAGCCGCAATACTCCGACTCACTGGAGCCTGCAGCATCGTATCCCGACTCACTGGGATAGCACCACCCCGACTCACTGGGGCATCACCGCAGACAGTTCCGACTCACCGAGAACTATGCGGAATCCGGTTCCGACTCACTGGAACCAACCTCCATTGGCTTGGCACGCATCACACGACGCATCAAGAACTATCGATCTCCGATCTCCGGAGGGGAGTGATGTAGTGACATCTATGTCGTCACAAATAAAATAATCCTGCATCGCGCAAGTAAGATTCGCGGCGCGATTGAAACATAGAACAAACCCGAATTCATCTATCGGGCAGTAGCCCACCAGATATAACACCTGTCTGGTCGGAGGATCCTCCCTTTTCAAAGGAGGCGTGCGGGACTTTACTCTCTGTTCCGCATACCCCCAAATTAATATAAATACATGCCGTCTACTTTGGAAGATAGGATACAACTGAACGGTTTTCATGGAGCTGCAATGTTTCAAGACCAGTAGTAAGTAAACATCATTTGACCATCTTTGTTAATGATTAGAACAGCCTTTAGTTACAAATAACGATAAATATGTGAGACTGGTCTCATTACAACACGAAGCGTGCGTAAAATAGTGACGGAATACTTAGAGCTGTTTCGCACTACGTCCGATCCGAATCCGATCCGGCACGCGAATGACAGTTTTCCATACTAGTGCAGAAAAGTGCGCGTGCTCGCCACAATTTTATTGTAATGAAACAGTACTTCGAAAGTATGTATGTCCGTAACCAAACTTTAACAGTTTCGGATCGGCTCCGGATCGGACATAGTGTAAGACCGCTCTTACGATGAGTATTATAATAAGAACATATCGCATAGCAAAACCTATAATAGATTTACAATATTAAGGATGGAGTTTTAATCTCTTTTAGTGCGCCAGCTTCTGAAGTTTTATACACATAAACAACGGAACGTTTATAACAAATAACGGAAGTATATGGAAAATTTAAATAAAATCAAGAACCAATTAATTGGATAGTCTTCTATAGTTCTCAAACAACGTAAACTTAAATCTATGAGTACAATATTTGATATTGTACTCATAGATTTAACTACTATGGTGTATTGCTAAAAAAATTATCACATCATAAGTACTAAAAATAGGTATAAAATTATATAATTATCAAAATAAAACCCAATGCCTTACAAATATTTAATATTAGCGACCCGCCCCAGCTTCACATGGGAGCAATAGAGATATTAAATTTATTATGCATGCATTATACATATAAACCTTCCTCTTGAATCACTCTAACTGTGAAGCCCCAAGAGGATACCGGTGTCTGCACACCTATTGTCTTTGTATTGTGTCTCTAATTACAGTATTCAAAAGGTTAAAATAAAACGCATCAAAATCCGTTGCGAAGTTTTAAAGATTTGCATACATAGGGACAGACAGCAGGAAGCGACTTTGTTTTATACTATCTAGTGATACCACAGAACAGAAGAATGTTCTCCTGTTCTGTGAGTGATACATTAAATACAAGTACAAATAACAAATTTTTCAATCAAACCTGTTTAAAAAAAAATCTATTCTAAGAGTCTTCTATCAGCTATTTATCCACCGTAAAATTTTGGTCGTTTTAATCTCGCAGAGGGTCGATTCGGTACATGAAACACTATCGATTTGTAAACAGAAAATTAAAAAATAAAGTACTTTTTTTTTAAACTCCAATTAATTTACTCATGTACAAAAATTAATTTCTTTAAGTAAAAGTCAGCTGAGCGAAGTCAATGAACTGTAGGTAGTTAGTAGTACGCAATGAACGAACACTACCTACAAGGTCATTGACTCATTTACTTAAAGAAATTAATTTTGTATGTGCGTATATTAATTCAGTATTTATAAAAAAAACTTTTTTTAAGTTTTTTCTTTACAAATCTATAGTAAATCATCTACCGAATCGACCCTCCGCGGGATTAAAACTATTAAAATTTAACGGTGTATATAGATCGGTATTGCAAGATATTGTGCTCGACTGACCAATACAACAACAACAAACAATTACAATAAATTGACATGACATTATTTTGACAACAGGTTAAATATTTAGCTTTTAAAAACCAGAGCTTAAAAAAAAACAAATTTGAATGTTCTCGTATGTTTTCAATGTCGCTTTTACTCAAAACAATAAAATACATTCATGTAGTCTAGACGCTTATAATGGTAAATATAAATCCCTTGTACAAACTGTTGTAGTACACTAGTATTAAAAGCACATTTAATATAGTTGGAGGGGTGGAATACAATTACTACTCTGAAAAAAAAATCACAATAGCGCCGATTTCGCAGTCTATACTTTCACTTTTTAGGGTTCCGTAATCAAAGGTTAAAAATGGAACCCTATTACTAAGACTCCACTGTCCGTTTGTCGGTCACCAGGATGTACCACATAAACCGTGATAACTAGACAATTGAAATGTTTACAGATGATGTATTTTTTTATTGCCGCTGTAACAACAAATATTAAAAACAGAATAAAATAAATATTTAAGTGGGGCTCTCATACAGGGTCCATGGATTAAGCCTTGGAACGAAGGAACATAGGAATTAGTTTTAGTCAGTAAAAGTCTGACACGAACTCTCGCTCCGCGCTAGAGCGGGAAAGTCATCGGATGATTTTCTATTTAAAAAAAAGAACAAGGAAAGAAGGAACATAGGAGTGGTTTCGTCAGTAAAAGTATGACACGCCCTCCTGCTCCGCCCTAGAGCGGGAAAAGTCATTGGATAATTTCCTGCCTAAACAAAGGCTTCCATAGAACAAATATACTTTATTTTTTTTAAAAAGGTTATGATATAATACACCTATCACAATTTTGTCTTTTTAACCCAAAGGTTGACTGGTAGAGAATGCCTTGTTGCATTAAGTCCGCCTATGTACCACTATTATACATGAAGAATAAATAAACATTAGTTCAAACTTGTAAATTCATTGTCTGTAATTAATTCAATATTGAACGGAACGGAATTTAAACGGTAAAGGAAAACATCGTAAAGAATCCTTGAAACAAAAATTCGAAAACATGCGACATCCACCAACCCGCACTGGGCCCGCGTAGTTGATAACGGCCCAATCCCTCTCCTAGAGAAGATGTCTGAGTCCCAGCAGTGGGAATATAAGGCTGATGCTATGCTACGCTAATTTAATATTTATTGAATTTTGAGATAATGTACGGAACCCTTTCATCGCGATTCCGACTCTCACTCGGCTGGTTTTTAGTACCAGTACTTAAAAGTCCCGAAGTACTATTATTTATTTTTCGCCACAACTTTATACAAAGAAACGCCGACTTGTTATCAAAACGAGCAGTCTACTATTGATCAATCCCGAAAAACTCGAACAAAAAGATTTCAAGCTTCATTTAATGAGTTCAGTCGAAAAACACATTGGGACTTCAATAAAATTGAAGTCGAAAATTTGAATTGCGAGAATTCTTTTTAGGTGAAGCCATCTATTCTAATTAGAAATGAAAGTCGTGGATGTCAAGCGTCCTTTCTAGAAATTCAGAGAGTCTATTTGAATGGAAAATGAGAAATTATTTTGTAATTACTGTGAGTAATCCAGTGCTTTTGAAGCGGAAAGTAAACATGAGATCCTGGTCGCAGTTAATTAATTTTCTTGACTAATGGCCTGCATAACAGCATGTACATCAGAGTCACAGTTATGAAAATGAGTCGTATAGTATTCAAGATAGAATTTTATTTTCTACTCGAGCTCGTAGCAAAGGTAACAGCAGCAGCTTGGACCGAGCTTTGAGGTTAAGCAACATTTACCAAGGTCAGTCCATGGATGGGTGACCATTTTAACATACCGAGATTTCTTCGTGCCTCGGAAAGTACTTTTAAAGGTGGGGCTAACCTAGAAGTGCTGACCACGAGCGGATGACGAGCCGAGCTCAAATTCGTGTAGTTTCGCTCGTGCTCGGATCCTCTAGAGTCGGTCAACACTACACGCGCGCTACTGCTCGTGCTCGATTTCTCTAGCGTAGATCCACCTCAAAAAAAGAACTACATATTTCCCAGAATATTAATATTTTCTGAGCTATTCGAGTGAATGATGGAATTATCGAATGCCAACAGGGTGTTCAGGTGCTATCTCTCTTTTTTCGCATTGCCTCTTTATCAAACATTGCGTTGAATTAAACCAGCTATTAAACGATGCTCAGGTTAATGAGAAATGAGTCGAATAAGACCCTTTTAAGCTTTTGGTCCTGGTTGTCATTTGTAGATCTTCGACAGTTGTTACGGATAAGATAGGAAAACTGACCTGTCTCACCAAGGAGTATCGAGTTACCCAGTCACTGGATTGTGGAGAGCAAATAGACAGGTTGGTCCGTATATAATTTTGGTCGTTTTAATCCCGCGGAGGGTCGATTCGGTACATGAAACCATACCGATATGTAAAGATAAAAATGAAGAATACTACTAAGAATACTTTTTATAAAAATCGAAAAAAATTGATTTCTTTAAGTAAATAAGTCAAAGATTAAGTGAATGGGACTGGCGTTTTCCTTGAGTGATCGTATCAGAAATGAAGATATCTGCCGGAGCTATTGCAATCTCGCAAGGAATTTCACCAGACTGCGCGTCCGTTTAGCAGTAATAGCAGTAGCATCAGCCTTATAATATGCCCACTGCTGGGACTCAGGCCTCCTCTCTAGGAGAGGAAATGGGCTGTAATCCACCACACGAGCCCAATGCGGCTTGGTGGATGTCACATGTCTTCGAATTTTTGGTTCTAGGACATGCCGGTTTCCTCATGATGTTTTTCTTCACCGTTTTGAGAGCAGTGGTGATGAAATAAATTACACAAAGTAATGCACCTGGCTGGGTTTGAACCCGTGACCTATTATAACTTGTAAGTCAGGGCCTTTACCACTCGGCCACCACTGCTCTACCAGTATTCTGCGTGTCAGTTTACCATACATTATTTATTATTTTGGGACTGTCTATTCCGTTTTCAATCAGTCTCATTTGCTGGAGCATTAACTCCAAACACTTCAGCTCACATTCCAGTTACTCAGGCATTATTCTAATCAAGTTAGGCATTTGTTTTCAATTAAAACTTGTAGCTCATTCCTCTTCCAATAGACTGGGAATCAGGCTGCTGCCGTTATCATTGCGAACTGGCGGCAAAATAACTTCGGCAGTGTTAGGGATCGTTTACATTGGTCGAGTAGGAAGTCTAGTGAAGGGGGCGAGTATCCTCGATGGTTAACAAGCTTTTATTTTTAATTGTTCTAAATAATAATAATAAAATGATACCAGAATTAATTTTTATATTTAATATATAGGGTGACTGGTAATTAGTGAACGATACTTAAACACGTGATTATATTCATGAAAACAAACAACTTTTACTCTGGGACTAAATCTGAAATCGCGAAAAAAGTCGGTCAAGTTCAGTACATTATGACCAGTTAAGTGAACATAAATATACTGACCAGCAATTTTTTTTCACGATTTCAGGTTTGGTCCCATAGTAAAAGTTGTTTGTTATCATGACTACAATCACGTGTTTAACCAGCCACCCTATATATATATATATATTATTCTGCATTTAAAAGTCCTTGAATCTCAATAGTTTGAACAACGTTACAAGGAAGAAAGTTCAGTTTTTCGTGATAGAAACAACTAATTTACGAGGTATTACTCCTGTTAAGATTTTTTATATTCAAACCTAACCTACACACATAGTCGGTTATAAACGGCCACTCAAGTATTTTACTTTCTATTAGAAAATTATGTACCAAAAAATCTTTTATTTCAAATTATTGAATCTATTTTATATCTGACCACTTAATAATCACTAATTAAAACAATTTAAATTTTGATATCGAAAAACTCTTCTTTGCATTTGCATGCTTTGTAGCATCAATAGTCATTGCCATACACAAAACCACACAAATAAATTACTTAGTACCTAAATAAGTCGTTCTTCTCTAGTAGGATAATACTAGTCTTCCAACTCGACTAAACTAAACGCAGCTTGACGTGACTTTGTCCCACAGACTATGTCGAGTGAGAAGATAAAAAATTATTAGCTTTGAAACTCTGAAACAAAGTCGTAAAGTTTAAGAAAGTTGGCAAAAATTTCGTCGTTCCATCTTAACCTTGGTCTCTTTATCCTGATCGAGATGATGGATTCCACTGATTTATTGAACAGATGTATTATCTAACAGATAAAAAAGAGAAATTTCTTGTCAGCTGGTTGCTACCTTTAAATATAGAAAAAAAAATCAGGGCAATGGGAGAATTTTATGAGAATAGTTTTCAGAAGCTGCTGATTTATTTTAATATTTGTTTATTTATTTAAAATATGTGCACATACATTTTTACTATTAGCAGCAATCTTTATTGCATCGTTACAAAAAAAAATGGCGTACTGGCAGCTGAAGAAGTAAAAATATTATGTCAAACTTCTATATTTCCCATTCAATTAAAATACAAAATAAAAAAAAAACAATGATAAAATAAAACATAAAACTGCCGACCGTATAATGATATCCTACTATTGAAAAATCAGCCTTGTTTAAGTATATAGTTACATAGTTACCAAGAAGTTGGTAAATATAACCTTTTGTTAGCAGATAGCAAGGTCACTTCAAGATCACTATCTCTTAGGTCAATCTCAAGTCAAACCCCGACCTGCCATTGAATGGAGATAAATCTGTGCCTTTTGTTGACCACCCAATAGTTTCTAGACTTTATAAGTTAAGGTATTTAATAATCAACGATCAAGTTAAAGTGGGTCACCAGTTCAGTATAAATAGAAGGTGAACTCTGATTGAGTTGTCTGGTGACAAATAGCATCGTATACATTGTTACAAGTTCTATCCCATCATTTATAAATATTGAGAATAGCTAAGAGCACTGTTGATCTTTACGTGCCTCTGTAGCGGATTTGGTGATGACTTGTTGATTGACCAGGCGCTATCAGAATAGTGTTCAAGCGTTCAAAGTTCGTTCAAATGTGGTAAAGTATTTTTTTTTTAAGAAAATCGACCGTAGTAGGTCGATTTTCTGTAGTTTCAGTTGTTTTTTTTTCTTTAAAGTAGGTAAAATCATCCGTTGACATCTTCCGCCCTTGGGCGGAGCGGGAGATAGTGTCAGACTCTTACTGACTAAAAACCTACTCCGTTCCTCCTTTGCCTTGGTTCCAGGGCCCTGGTATGCATTTTCATACCTCCCCAAAGCCCCAGATTAGGCTTCGACCCTACTGGGCACCTACATATTCGACCCTACTGGTCCCCTACATATTCGACCCTACTGGGCCCCTACATGTACTACAGTGGTAGCGTACCGGTATTGGTCGCTCGGTTCAGTAGCCGATTCCGAAACTACTACTTTCGGGACGAGCGTTTATTACGTCACATGTCGTAGATCAGATATCATTATTTTTCCCTAAAACTTTGAGCATAAGAGAAATAACCAAAATTCAAATCTTCTCGTCGTCATCGCCTTAATGCACCTTTCAAAAACTTTAAATCACAGGTATAAAAGTAAAATAGAAGCAAGTTTTAAAACTAAAACTTATCTTGCTGCACCACACATAAATGCGAACGGAATGAGCTTCGTGATGGTGTCGTTAACTAGTCTTTAACATTTCAGCAATAACTTTTGCCATTTTAAAGTCATTTTAGAGCACTAGAAATGTATAAAGAAAATGCTTTAATATCGTTAGTAATTTGTTCCCATCACTCAGCAACTCCACACCTAGGTTGGGTGCAGCAAGTACAGTCTCCAAAATTGAGGGGTTCTCGGACTGTTTTGATCTTCAGTGTTTATGTGGCGTTTCTCAGACCCTGTGCCACCTTCCATCTTGCGTCACGTGCCCTGTTACGTGCTCACGTAGGGACCTAATGATAACGTGAGCGGACGCCATTGTCGTGGCCGATTACTGGGCCCTGCAAGGATTTTAAACTGAAAAAGAAACAATGCATTGTTTGGAACATCTTCATCACGATTTCAGCCGAAAGACTGTCGCCACAATGAAGGGTCCTGTGCGTCTCTTTTCCATCGGATTTCTGCAACCCTTACCAGGTCCTCAGTCTACCATGTGAGAGGCTTTCCAACACTGCGTCTTCTGCTACGCGATCACCACTCATGAAACTTTCGACCCCAAACGGTCATCTGTTTGACTAAACATCTGTTTGGACCAACTTAACATAAATTTTAATTTTCATCTAAAAACATAATCTCTAATAGTGACTTCGCCCTCGTGGATGTTGAAAATGATCTCATGAGAAAATAGTAGACTATTTATCTCAGGGGTATGTCCCCCTATTTCCAGAATATTGTCTACATGGCACAGTATAGTATAGCTTAAGCAGCCTTTTGATTCAATCCTCCTCTCTGGGAGAAGAAATCAGCCGTAAACCGTCACGAGGGCCCAGTGTAGGTTGATGGATGTCGCATATCTTTGAATTTTTAGACATGCGGGTTTCCTCACGATATTTTTATTCACCATTATGAGAGTAATGGTGATGAAAAAAAAATGCCTACGCAAATTAATGCGACTTGTTGGGATTGAACCCATCTACAAATTGCAACTTGGGGTCAACAGCCCCGATTTCCACCACTGCTTGTCATTTTATTGCTAAATGTCATCAAATTCCGTTCCGTTGTTTTAATAAGAAGGAGTAACAAACATACATACATTTACAAACTTTCATCTTTGTAATACGTATTAGTGAGATCTGTTATTCTCAACGTAAAAGCATAAAGTAATAAGCATGAACACAAAAGAACCATTACGCATTTTTCCTACCACAAACATAAAAGTAACAAAAAGTGAACACAAATACAAATGATAACCACACGTTTCAGCCGTAAAAGGAATATTTAACTTCCAAAAATACACCCTGAAGGTAACACACATCCTACACACGCAGTACGGGTGTACCACGATTTATTTACGGCATGTCGCAATGCTTGCCATGACAATTTCAATTTGTCGCAAAACAGTTCTAAATTTCCAAAATACACAGTCCCCATTTGATAGTTTCACGGAATATTACAAGAGGAAACAAGAAATAAATATGCTTTTAAAGGTATGAAAGGCCCATACATCTGGCTGTGCCGACACGGAAATATTAAAAAATATCTTTTGAATCGAACGTGCTATTTGCAGGTGTGAGGAAATTGGACATCGGGATAACGTAATGGCTGTATTTCCTCGACCTTTCATTTATTTCAGTTGAAAAACCCGCCACAGTTGGAGCATATTTGGCCCGCTGAAATTATCTGTAAGGATTCCAACTAAAGCCACATGCCAATAATCCGAACGAGATCCTGATTAGAAATCCGCCTAGCCAGGGACGACCCTTATTTGAATTGTCATTCGTACCTACAAATTCTTATCTGATCATACTTGATATAATTCAGATGGGTTTATTCATTTTCAATTCAATGAAAACGTCAGCCTATTTCGTGATTGCGAATTCCGTTTTTCGAGTAGCTCAACGTTTCTAAAGGATATATTTATAAAGGGCTATTCCGAATTGATAATTTACTTCACTGTATCAAATCAGCAATTTTGTAAAAGCACCGTAAGTGCTGCAGAAAATTTCCCAAGTGGAATTCTTGCGAGTTAAGCTTATTTGAGTTTCGCAATGTACGTTATGGCAAATATTTAAGTTGGTATCGCTCCCTGAAGGCAGCATATCGTATGCACGCGATATTCTATATTCTAACTTCAAAAATTGTTATAAAAAGATCAGAGAAGAAGTTGTATTTAAGCTGTAACTGGCAGTCTAATAAACAAAGTTAGATTAGAGCTGTTACTAATGTTCGATAAAAAAGTCGAGATCGGCGAGGTATCCAAATTGCCGAATATGCTGCCAAGCTGGAACGGTTCCAAAATCAAGTTTGAACTTCAGCATTAATCTGACACTGTAAATTGGTGGGATTATAGTTTAATACAAAATTATATGGGTACGCAGGTGCTTTACATAATAAGGACACAGTGAGTAGAAGGGGTTATTATAAAACACATGTAATACGGGTTATTGGAATAGAACGAGAATTACAAAGTTTGTAGATACTTATCCGCTAACAGAGAGTTATATGAGGATATAAAGGTCATGTCAAATACTGCTAATTGCTTTCCAAATTAACTTGTTAATAGGTGATGAAAGAGTTTCTGAGAGTAGAATTCCCTACTACAGATACATATATTTTGGGGAGCTTTGATTGGATTATATTAGGGATATTTTATACCGCTGTTTGGCTTCCTTATAGTGATACAATAGTCTTCTAAGCTCGGGTATATGACATTTCTATTTCTGTATATTCCGAAGTAGATTTGATTAGATTTTATTATAGGACTAAGTAGTATGACATTTATAGAGCATTACTGTGTTTCTAAATTGAAAAAGTCACATTTATATTTAGAGAGCTTTTTAATCGCCACCTGAACTTACATTTTTTTGTGTTTTTTTTTCTATACTAGGTAAATAATCCAATGATAAATCGAGCGGAGCGGGAAATAGTATCAGACTCTTACTGACTAAAAACCTACTCCGTTCCTTCGTTGCCTATCGTACCAGGGCCGAGCTTTCCTTTCAGATAATTTTGCATCATCAATTAATATCTTCCGCTATGTATGGAGTCGGTGGCTATCTATGGGTGGAGTGAAAATTAGTGTTCTGACACTCATTTTCACTCCACCCGTAGTCTCATATTTTTACAGACTAAAACCCAGCCGTGTTCATTCAGTTTCCCTTTCCTTTCCAGGGCCCTGGTGACCTTTTCAAACAATGCCGTTTTTTAAGGTGGGAAATCATGCAATGACGTCTCCCACTCTTCGTGTCAGACTTTTACTGATAAAACCTTACCTGTGTTTGTTAATTACCGACACCCTCCCAAAAAATTCGATTGAAGGAACACTGAGTTATAGTCAGTAAATATTTAACACCTCCTTTCACTCCACCCAGAAGGTGAGAAATTATTTGATGGTTTCCTACGTCAAAAAAGCCCTGGGTAACCTATACCGGCTTGAAGTT
This sequence comes from Leucania comma, assembly GCA_958295575.1. Lineage (NCBI taxonomy): Eukaryota > Metazoa > Arthropoda > Insecta > Lepidoptera > Noctuidae > Leucania > Leucania comma. The sequence goes on from OY282475.1 coordinate 6,842,364, forward strand.
TTTTAGCATATTTTTTTTTTATTTTATACAAAATATTGCTTGACTGCGATCCCACTTAATGGTAAGCAGTGATGCAATCGTTGATGGTAAGACGCTCTAGTTTACTAGCCAATTTACTCTAGCTTTGAAGACATAACCAAAATATAATCGGACGGGAAGACCGCAGCAGGCAAAATGAGCCTTGATACCATAAAAAAGCCATTTATTTTCGCGTTACATTGTTCAAATCTTCTGTAGACATAAACAGATAAAGCCGCCATCATTTCCTCTATTTTCATACTTCCAGTCGCGCGTAATGTCATTTGCCAATGTTCCTGTCATGCTCGGGAAGGGTTGGGAAAAGTGTCAATTGAATATTGTTACACAAGGCATAACCTGGTTGAGTAACAAATGGAAAAAATAATAATATAAATTGGAGGCCTTTTTCCAGTAGTGAGACAGTACAAGCTAGCTATTATACTAATATAATAGATATTAGAGCCGGATTTTATGGATAAGTGCTTCATTTGTCTGTCTAAGGCCGTGTTTTGTCGTACATTGCCGCGTCATCGCTCGCGCAAACACAAACATATGGCAATGTGTGACGGACCGCCCGACGCGCCGCGCAACGCGCCGCGTCTCCGTAATCGAGCACTAAGGGCGCCTTCAAATTAGCCGCAACGTGTCGCGCGACGGCAGCGCGGCTATAGCGTTGCCGCCGTGCTGCTTTGCTATACCATACAAAAAAAAACGCGCAACAGCCCTGCTGTGGCTAATTTGAAGGCAACCAAAAATTTGTCTTTGGTTGTTTGGGATGTGTGTGCGGTGTAAGTGTACTCACTGGGTGGGTGGATGAATTAAAGTCCTTTTTCGTATCTCCAGGTTTAGTTTGTCCTCACAGACACCACAAAAGCACAGTTACAAAGCACAAGCAGGTGAAAAAAGCAACGATTACAAATTCTTATTAAGTACAGCGGTAGGTTAACACAGGTAGGTTTTCGGCACTTATATTTTATTGATGCTAGAGCCCGTGTGTCTAGCGGACAGCGTAGATCATGACTGACGAGAAAAAAAATATAACAACACGACGGTAGATGGAAATATATCGCCGGCGCGTCATCGACAATGCGCGTGTCCAATGCGTCACGATATTGTGTATTTAACGTATGTGGTTTATATTTCCAAATATATATATAAATATATATGTATGTGTTAATATGTATATTAATAAATATATGTGATTTGTATATATTTATTGTTTATGTGTAATGTTAAATTATGTAAATATATATGAGTCACCCACATGTCCAAATGCTGCCTGGCACTAGGAATTACTTACTGTTTGACATATCTGTGGAACTACTCATGTATCCTAGGTACTTGTGTAGTTTTTTTTTAGGTGGCAAATCAAAGTTACTTTTCTCATTCCAGGTGGAGCGGGATGGCGTATTTGACTTTTACTGACTAAAAGCACACCTAAGTTGCCTTTTCTGTTTTAAAACTACGGGTTTCCATTTTGGAAAATGTTTACGATTAGCGGCTATCAGCCCTGCTGGGCCCCTGCGGTTCTACTGACATTTCTTTGAAGAGCATGTGATACAGAGACATCAGGAACAAGTATCTGCAAATCATACAAATATATGTACGAGAATCGAACCCGTGACACAGCACATCGGCCAATTGCTTACCCAATTCGCCGAGGGTGTTCAGGAAAATTCACACCACCAGTTGGCGCCACTTAGCTAACTTAAACTTCAACTTTTAATTAATGGCCTTTGTGGAAGAGTCACCACAATTTTGCCAATAACACCATCACCATTAATATACCATCAAACGCTGGAGAGCATTTAGCAAGAATTAACAGTAAAATAAATATAAATATCTTTTTAAATTAAAATGCCATTTAGCCAGAGGTCTTTTTCTTTAAAAACGCGTGAATGACGTTGATGTTGACGTTAATGTCTAACTAATGTCTAAGGAATGCTCGGCCCCGGCACGATAGGCTACGAAGGAACGGGGTAGGTTTTTAGTCAGTAAGAGTCTGACACTACTTCCCGCTCCGCCCAAGGGCGGGATTTGTCATTGGATGATTTTACCTACAATAAAAAAAAAAAAAAAAAAACTAATGTTATTATCATACGCGTTTTGACAGGTGCATGGACCTCAGGCCACAGTGCTGCCTCATTTTAGAACACCCTCATTACTACACAAATGAAGTCTTTCATGATTTCGACTCTCAAGCAAGGATCTTATATATTATGTCAGACAAGATGTTAAGTGTCACTAGGTTTTACATTTGGAATTCTTGATAGTAACGTATATTGGATAGAGGTTATATAATTACTAGCACTATAATTGATTAATAAAATACATATTTAAAAATAAAATAAAAACATATTATAGTTCTAATTTATGAATGAGTATATAAAAATATAAAAAAGAAAAATACTTCTAGGCAAGCGAGCTCCATCGCCGACCGCATCATCGCTTTCCATCAGCCCCCGTAGCCAAGTTACAATCGTTTTGTTTTGCTTGAACGCTTGGAGTTAGCTACGCTTCCAATTCGTTTGTTCGAACCAAGGAGTTGAGGGCGTGGCCCACTCCAAGCGTTCACGCAAAACAAAAAGATTGTAACTTAGCTAGGGGGGCTGGTATGAGATAGCGGTCAAGCGCGAACCTATCAACAATAAAAAAAAAACGTTGCCTGTGACTTTGATCGCGAGAATGTTTTCATAAAGATATTAAAACCCCTTTGAGGTTATTTTTTATAAACTATTAATATCAGTCTTTATTATTCGTTCTGGTTATAATTTGCTGCCAAGTTTATTAACCCTAGTATTCAAAATCCTCAACACAATCTATAAAACCTAATAAATAATTGTTCTATTGGGGTTAGTTCTGAAAACAAATAGAGTTAACCTTCATTATCTTTAGTTTAGCTACTATTTGTGTTAATTTTTAAGTACATAATATAGGTATACGGAATGAGATTTTGTGCACAACCGAAATTCCCATCTTTCATTGCCTTAAATATTGAACTTATATTTAAGGCCATTGAAAGCTATAGCTGAATATATATGTTGACTGGCCTGTTGGTCTAGTAGTGGCCCTGACTGCTATGCCGAAGGTCGTGGGTTTAATTCCCACCCAGGACAAATGTTTATGTGATGAGCACGATCATTTGTTCTGTGCCTGGGTGTAACTTATCTATAATATATATATCTGTGTTTAGATATATATGAATATGTTTATCAGTTGTCTAGTACCCATATCACAAGCTCTGCTTAGTTTAGGAATAGACGGCGTTGTGTGATAGTAAAAAAAAATATCATTAAATGAACCTTATGCAAAATGGTCTCAGTTATTTCGGCTTTGCTTTGATATCCTAGACAGTCAGTTCCTTTTATGTATACTAAATTCTGCCAGCAACTTCACCCGTGTAAAAGTAGATTTCTCCACACGTCCTCGTTTCATCCCCTTAGGGGTGAATTTAGAAAAATCATCTCTTAATCGCTCGCCTTTGTCATAAAAGAAAATCTTGTGCTCAGTATTATGCTCCTAGTCCCAGTAGTTCCGGCTATGCATTGATTTATCAGACAGTCAGCTTATCTTTTTATACACCGTTAAATTTCAGTCGTTTTTATCCCGTGGAGGGTCGACTGGGTACATGAAATACGATTTGTAAAGAAAAACGAACGAGTCAATGACCTTATAGGTAGTTGTCGGTCGTTGCGTACTAACTACCTACAGTTCATTGACCTCGCTCAGCTGACGTTTACTTAGAGAAATTAATTTCATACATGCGTAAAATAATTCGAGTTTAAAAAAGTACTTTATTTTTTAATTTCCTCTTTACAAATCGATAGTATTTCATGTACCGAATCGACCTTTCACGGGATTGAAACGATCAAAATTTGACGGTGTGTATATTGATAGGTAGTGAGCTTACAGATCTCTGTCTCCCTCTATAACGAATAGACCCGTAAAGTTATGATAAGTTAAAATATTTACTTTAATACTTCTAGAGTACAGACCCTAACCACACGAAAAACTGCCTGGCTTTTGTCCTCAGTGATTGCAAATACAATTTCCGTTGACAAATCGGTACGTTTGAGCTCAAAGGTCGTAAAGGGCAGGTAACGCTAATGCCCTTTACGCCTTTTCAGCCTCTAAGCGGATGACCTATAGATATTTGTTCCGAATCTGGATGTTTACACGCCTGTCTAAATATTGAATTTAGGCCACGACATGAATAAATAGGGCTGCGAAGGCGACGGGTAAAAGATTTGGAGATATCTTTTACTCGTTTATGCCGCGTATAATCGAAGGATTGGAACAATTTGCGGTGGTCTTCCCTGCCGGTTATAATTTGGGTGTCTTCAGGGCTAGAGTGAATAGGCTCTTAGTAAACTAGTGCGCCTTACCATCAATGACTGCATCACTGCTTACCATCGGGTGGGATCGCAGTCAAGCACTAGTTTGTTTTATATATATGTCGGATCTGGCGTTGATTTGTTGACAACAAAACAAGGCACGCCATCTAGTGGCGACTAGAAGAAATAGAGGTGGCGCGCCTAGACAGAGTCAGCCGTTTCCGCTTTGGCTACGAGCTTGGGGAGGGAGAATCCGCCGAGTACAGCGGACACTCTCAGCCAGGCCGTCGCAGAGTCAAGACGTTCTGAAACTGTCCGTTTTGTTGTTTGTACCTACCTAATAACAGTGCACTGTAGCGAAACGTATTGCGAAGTAAACGTATTCAGTTCCTAACCGTTTTTATTTATTACACGATACCCACGTAGGCAAACCTGGTAGATGATCAGAGCTCGAACCATCCTGAATGAGCCGTTATATATAAAAGAAAGTCCTGTTAGTTTCACTATTTATAACACAAGAACGGCTGAACTGATTTAGCTGAAAATTGGTGGGAAGGTAGCTTAGAAACAGGAGAAGGATTTAGGATAATTTTTAATCCGTTAAATAAAAAACATTTTTGCTCATTTATTGGTATAGTATAGTAGAGTAGAGTAGGATAGGTTAGGGTAGGGTAGAGTGGGAGCAAATCCGCGGGCAAAAGCTGTATCAAATAAAAAAGACCCTTTTGGCTCCATTGACCATCTATCTGTTCTGCGTTCAATCTGCCCGGCCCACGACCACTTTAATTTGGCGATTCTTCATGCTATGAACTAGTCTTCAGGGCTAGAGTGAATAGGTTATTCATAAACTAGTGCGCCTCACCATTAATGATTGTATCACAGCTTACCATCAGGTTGTTTGAGTTAAGAACCAATTTATATATTAAAAAAAACCCGTCGCTTAAAAATATGAAGCGTTTATTACGATAATAATCAAAAGTAACAAGTACTTTTAAAAACTGTTACAAAGTTTGTATCTCCTCTCCATAAAAAACACTTTTCAGCTGACTCGTCTCAGCCGACCATTATCTTTACTTCCCTCAACTCCCTTTTGGAACTCCCTTTTGGAATGTTTTCAAACTACATAAAACTGACTAGAAGATAGCAATATTACAAGTTTCGATACTGCTTACAAAAACCCGCAAATTATCCAACAAATAGTATAAAATGAACTTCCTCGAAAACATTACGTTCCGTCGCACACGAACAACATCTGACTCCAATACAAATAATATTGAAGTGTTGAATGAGACTTTAGATGATACAACCAACAGTTTACCCGATACTTCTGTCGACAGCTCCTATAATGAAAAAATATTAAGGCTAAAAGAACAAATAACTAAACTCGAACATAATTTAAGCATTGCTCATCAAAAAATCGACTCTCTCTCTTCAGAAAACAACGCACTCAAAATACAATGTAAAGACTTGTTACAGGAAAATGAATCATACAAAAAAAATACCCGCAGCCCAGAATGCCTTAAAAAAGACAAAACTCGTTCGTCAACGAAACAGCAAAACAGAAACAAACAAGCGGAGACTAAAATTGAACCACTCCTTACAAGTAATTTAGATAGCATTGATGTGATTACCAAAAAGACAAAACATACCGTCTGTCCACGAAAGAAAAGTCCAATGAAGCGAAAACTACAAATAATTAGTAACTGCAACTATAAAGGCGTCCTAGAAAATATAGAAAATACTTTCAGAAAACAATTTGAATATTGCCATTATGTATCACCAGGTAGTGGATTGAGAGAAATGCTGATAAACATCACTAAAAAAGTCCAAAATCTTTCATTAAACGACTACTGCTTGATTATGATCGGAGAAAAGGATTTTAAAAGCGCTGGAGACTGTAACGAGCTGGTCAAACAAATTAGGGAATCGTTAAAACCGATAAATAATACAAATGTTATCATATGTTGTCCCACGTACGTGAGAGGAGCTCAAATTTATAATTATCGTATAGAAATGTTTAATAATCTACTTCACTTGGACATACAGCACCACAATTATGCATTTTTCTTTGACACGAACCGTGACCTCCCTCTGGAAATGTTTTCCCCTCAAACTGGCAAAGTAAACAGACAGGGAATAAAACGTATTTTTGAAAACATTTACGATCGTCTGACTGTTGACATTGAAAATTATCCTATTGACACTTCTTATAGTGATTCGCCAGACAACAGTGATTTTTTTCGTCTTTAATAGTTTAAAAATTCTTCACCAAAACATTGCTGGACTGTTGAATAAATCAGACGTACTTACCGTTCACCTTCAAGTCACAGACACTATCATCTGTGTCACAGAACACTTTATTATGGCCGGACATGAGAAATTATTGAACATAACAAACTACAAATTAGGAGCAATATATTCAAGACCATCACAAAAACGAGGAGGGGCATGTATTTTAATAAAAAACTGCATTGAGTACAAAGAGCTTTCGGGTGTTTCGTGTCATTCTATACCTAATGTTATTGAATGCTGTGGCATAGAATTAACGAACCAAAATTTGATTATTGTTTGTATTTATAGGCCACCTAAGTTAAGTAATTTACTTGTTTTTTATGAAAAGATGGAAATTATTTGGAAAAAGCTATGTAACAAATCAGATAAAAAAATAGTTATATGTGGGGATTTCAATATAGACACGCTTAAAAGAAATAGCCTGACTCTTGACTTTGAATACTTCCTATTGGGCTACAACCTTAAATTAGAACTACGACAGCCAACCAGGCCAGCCAGCAATACTTGTTTAGATAATTTTGCATGCAGCTCACAATTAAAATGTAAATCGGAAATTTTGGATTTTGCTTTATCTGATCACTCTGCTCAGTTATTAGAAGTAAAAGTATTGAAATCATATAGGATAAATTCTTGGCGGATTAAAAAACGCGACCTATCTTGTGAAAATATGACTAGGTTCAAAAACTATCTTAAAAGTCTTTCCTTTTATGAAATCTACCAAACCGAAAATGCGAACGAAGCATATGACTATTTTATAGAACACTTTCTATGGCTGTACGATCTCTGTTTTCCCTACAAACTAATAACAGTTAAGCCAAATAAAAACATTAAATGGGTTTCACATGGTATCCGAGTGTGCAGTAGAAAACAAAGACATTTACTATGGAAATACAGAAGGGAACCGTCAAATTATAATAAAAATAACTTTAAAAACTACTCACATAGGTTTCGTAAAATTATTAAGCTAACACAAAGAGCGCAAAATAATTATTTTATTAACACTTCAAACAATAAATCTAAAGCATCTTGGCAGGTTATAAATAACAAAAAACGAATCACCGAACCTATTACCCAAATTAAAATACGAGATACTATCATCACTAATCCGACAGAAATCGCAAACGCTTTTAACAACTTTTTTGTTGACCAAACACAAAACAATATGATGACAAAACCGGACACTTTAAATTTGACAAGTAATCCCAACTCAATCTTTATGCAACCTGTATTGCCGCAAGATATCATGAGAACGATACAATCTTTAAAAAATAAAAATAGCACTGGATATGATGGCATATCAACAAAAGTTGTAAAATTCGTATCGGGCGACATTGCCTCACATTTAAGTCATATATTTAATTTAAGTATCAGCACTGGTGTTTTTCCGGATAGTTTAAAAACAGTTATTGTTAAGCCACATTTTAAAAAAAACAATAAGGAAGAACTAGCAAATTACAGACCTATAGCTTTGATACCCATTTTCTCAAAAGTTATAGAAAAAGTAATATATGACTCGATTAATAAATTTCTATCCAAATATGATATTTTAAGCTCGGAACAAAAAGGTTTCAGAAAAAATAAAGGCATAAATTCTGCCGTTTACGATTTGTTAAATGTCATAATGCACAATGTTGATAAAAAAGTACCCACTTGCGCTATATTTACGGACATGACGCGAGCATTCGATTGTGTTGATCATGAAACTCTGTTACACAAGTTGAATGTCATAGGTATCAGAGGAAATGTACTCGATTTAATAAAATCATACCTTAGTAATCGTAAGCAGCACACAGAAATAACTAGAATATGTTTAAAAGCTAAACGTGAAAAAAAATACTTATCTGAAGCTAGATTTATTAAGTATGGTGTTCCCCAGGGCAGCGTGCTGGGCCCTTTACTATTTTTGCTATACATAAACGACTTGCCACGCCACATTGAACATCCTATGATCCTATTCGCTGACGATAGTACTGCTTTGATAAAATGTATTGATAAAAAAACATACGAAGATGACATAAATAATACCTTGACTAATATTATACGTTGGCTTGACAAAAATAACTTATTAATTAATATACCAAAGACTAGTATTATGCACTTCCATCAACGTATTCCACCGGACGACTTAAACCTACATTATAATGGACAGAAAGTTAACCAAGTATTAGTTGCAAAATTTTTAGGTTTAATGATAGATAGCCAACTAACATGGAAGCCACACGCAGAAGAAGTATGCAAAAAACTAAGTGCAGCTGCGTATGTACTCTTTAACCTGTCTAAGAAAGTTAATATGGCCACAAGGTTAATTGCATACCACGGTTTGGTTGCGTCTGTTTTAAGATACGGCGTCATTTTTTGGGGAAATTGTAGTCTGAGAGAACAGGTGTTCAAGGCTCAAAAACGCTGTCTAAGGGCAATGTGCAATTTAATAGTGACCGATAGCTGCGTACCTGTATTTAAGTCCCTAAAATTACTGACATTTCCATCATTATATATTTTCGAGATTGCTGTTTTTATAAAATCAAATATGCATCTATTTAATAAAATGTTCGAAAATAGTAACAGGCCAATTAGGAGGCAATATAAAGATAGGCTGCTTGTTAATTCTTTTGGCACTGCTTTACTAAAGAAAAGTGTTTTATGTATGGGTCCGACGATATATAACAAAATACCCGATGGGATTAAAAATGAGGGCCTTCCACTTTTCAAAAAAAAATTGACTGAATTATTAATGACTAAATCTTATTACTCAATTAGCGAATTTTTGACCGATAATAATTTAAATTAATCTGACATTTTTTATTTCATTTTTATTTTTTGTGCTGTTGATTATAATTCATTTTTATTTCATTTTGACGTGATAAACTTAATACTTTTTGACTTAGTGACTGTATTACATAAATTTGAATGTGTCTGTTTTTGGAATATTATTATCTAATGTTACAATGTTTTGCATGCCCTAGTTAAGGCAGTTAGTATGGATCATCAAATTTGACAAACACCTGTAACCTGTACCTACTTTCTGTGCAAATAAAGATTCTATTCTATTCTATTCTATTCTCAATTTTCCGGAGCTCAATTTATCTTTTAACCACTCAAAATCCAACTGGCATTCAGCCAGAGTTCAGCAAGATTTGAGCGATAACGCTGGCAAGATTCTGCATTTACATAAAAAAGCTGTTAATGCAGTACTTACTGCTGCATTTCACAGCGGTGATGTGGATGCTGATATTTTGCAAATTGTTAGTATATAAGCCAAGTTTTAAAATTCTGTGAATTTAGCGTGAGGCATTAAGTTAATAGGTACCCAAGTTTTTTTTTTGGAGAAGCGCCCGGGCAGCCTGCGAATGTCAAATTTTCTTAAAAACGTTGATTAAAATATGATTTGAAACCGAAACAAGTCTTTCTTTATGCATTTTTTTTTCTTTCATGAAAAAGTAATTCAATAAGATTTTTCAGCAAGAAAATTTAAATGACTACTCTAGCGCTTCCTCCTTAGAGCGTGTACATTTGTAAGCCTTATTTGTCTCGTGATCGTAGGCTTATGAACGACAAGCAATGGGTAGCTCGCCGACCGGCCGTCCGGTATATTTTTTCTTAGTGACAGTAAAGAAAGAACGTAAAATAAATAAAGAATAAAACGTCTTTTGCGGTCCCATGTGGATGTTTTCTGTACTGCACCCACAGTGTCACGCCGCTGTACGGCGAGCGGTGGGCGTCGCGCCGAAGACGTGACATTTCTGCGCCCTTAACGCAATACATTTTATGACCTGACCTTTCAGAGTACAGGTACAGAGAGCATTCTCTGTTCCTGTACTCTCTAACAGGTGCATATCTTTTATTGCGCAAATACTTGTGCAGTACAATATCTTCTGCGTATTTAGGTAATTTCCGTTCATTGACCAGTGATCCCTTGATCTAAATTCGACCAGGAATAAGGTTATAATAAATTAATACCATCTGTTCGACAATAATGAAATATATTTCAGAAATATTTGTTCGCTATTACTCATTATTATGATTCGTAACTCATTTATTTTCATCCATAATGAACAAGAAAAATATATTTGCGAAGAGTTAAAGAAATAGGAATCTTAGTAAATATACTGCCTTGTTAATTTCTCTTGGCAGACACTAATGAACAAACTAAAATGTTAGATAAATAATAAACATTTCTTAGTATTACAGAACTCTTACAAGAATTAATATCTCTTCCACTCGATCTTTCTTCATCCGTAAAAGATATATCAAATGAATGAACCAAGAGACTATTTCCTTTGTCGACTTACCTATTTAATTGGAGCAAAGTCTTAATATAAAGATTTCTTGGAAACGTCTAAGAGTGAACTAATAAATATTACTGTAGCGTCTAATAGGTTTACATACATACTAAAAAAGTAATAATATATGTACAAACGGGAAAAAAAGAACTCATTGGACATCAAAAAATTCATTTAAGATTTTTATGTGATTTTATTAAAGTATTTAATTATTTCAGAACCCTGGCTATGGGAGATCGTGGACCATACAAGGGACCAAAATCCACTTACACACTTCAGCAGAGGTCTAGGCTCGAGGTTTCACAGCGAGCCATGGAGCGCAGTATCCTGGGTGTTCGAATTTCCGACCGCATAAGGAACACAATGCAGCGCACCAAAACTAAGATAAAAGTCGTTACCCAAAAAGCTGCTACATTAAAGTGGGATTGGGCCGGACATGTCTGCCGCATGTCAAATGAGCTGTGGGCTAAAAGAGCCACTTATTGGGTCCCGATAAACGCAAGGCGACATCGCGGCAGACCAAGGCGAAGGTGGAGAGATGAGCTGGACAATTACCGGAGGGACTGACCCGCAATGGCCGAGGACAGACGTGTTTGGAAAAGGGAGAGGGAGGCCTTCACCCAGCAGTGGGACATAATAGGCTAAACTAACTAACTAATGGTACCAACCGACGATTATCCCTGTATGCATTATTCTTGTGCACACAAGGACAATACACGGTTCGTGGAAAAATAAAAATATAAGGCTATGCTTTTAGGAGGTTTTAGTGGACTGGTTCCCAAGAACTACGTTAAAACTATGGCCCTAACCTGAATATGACTTATTAGTATAAATCGAAAAAAAGGCAGGGCTGACATGCACATTCAATATACAGGCCTCTACAAACGGTCGCCAGCAGGAAGTGCCGTAGCAACAAGAGGGCCAAATATCTCCATAGGCACACATATCTTGATTGGCCTGTTGGCCTAGTGGTTAGTGACCCTGGCTGCTATACCGGAGGTCGTAGGTTTGATTCCCGCCCAGGACAAATGTTTGTGTGTTGAGCACGATCATTTGTTCTATGTCTGGGTGTAATTTATGTGTAATATGTACGTATTTAGAAATATATAAGTATGTTTATCAGTTGTCTAGTCATCATAACACAAGCTCTGCTTAGCTTGGGACTAAACGGCGTTGTGTGATCGTTGTGGAATATTATATTATATCCTGAGGAGTGGAGAGGTATACCAAGGCTATCAGGACAATCCCAGAACTACGGTCAAGATACCACCTACCAGCATCTTCCTGGATTATGCATCCTTGTCCTTTCTTGCGAATCTTCACTCAAGACAGCCAAAAAGAGAGAAGGAAGAAGGAAGAGCTCTGTTTCTCGTCAGTGTACACTATGACCGCCCAATAAAGGCAAGCCGGAAATGAAGAACCAGAATTTTCGCGGGTCTTTAATGTCCGACAGTTTGCCAAAGAATTACCAGCAAATGAATAATTTATTAAAGTTATTATTATTAAGTTGGATTTTTTTTTTCTGGAATAAAATTTATATTCTATGCCGTGGTATGCAAATGACATCTGTAGGAACAAAGGTGTGGTTTTAGTCTGTAAAATATCTCTCGATCCTTTCTACATTGGGAGAAGTCAATAGATGATTTCCCACTTTAAAAAAGAAGCCAAGACTTTTATCAAAATTCATCAAACTCTTTGCGTAAAGAATTAATAAACATACTCACACATACACAACAGTACATACAAACAATTCTCCTTGATATGGTGTGACAGTTTCATTCACATAAGCTTTGAATGAAGCCACTTTCATGCCTTTCTGAGGGCGCAATAAAAATACCACACAAGGTTTTGTATAAAAGAAAGGGATGTCACTGATCTCTTAACATGGTTGTTATCGATGTTAACAGATCAATTACCCCCTTTACATGTGGTCGTAACATCCCCTTAAAAGAAGGATGAGGCGTAATATTGCTGTAGGCTTTAACTTGATGCTGATAGTTACAAGCCAGCCTTTTTTTATGGTAGGTAAAATCATCTAATGACAAATTCCGCCCTTGGACGGAGCGGGAAATAGTGTCAGACTCTTACTGACTAAAAACCTACCCCGTTCCTTCGTTGCCTATACCAAGGCTGAGCCTTCCTCTCAGAAAACGGCCCTTGACCCCAGCAAGCTTCGAACCTGCCTGCCTGCCACTGGCGCGGGCTTGCAGACGGCGTGCAATGGGTAGCACGCTGTCTGATCGTCCGATAACCGACCGGACCGAGCCCAAATCGTCGACGGTGTACTGTTCCCGCGCGCCTCAAAGAGTTGTCAGCAAACCGTAGAGGCGCAGCTAGGTTAAAGTCTACTGGAGCCAAGGGTCTGCTTCTGAAAAGAAAGCTCGTCCCCAGTATGAAAGGCAACAAAGAGACGTGGTGGATTTTGTCAGTAAAAGTCTGACACTATCTCTCGCTCCGCCCAAGGGTGAGAGATGTCATTGGATGAACGTCCCGACAAAAAAAAAAAAAACAAAAATCCTAGGAATTACTTTTCTATTGTGAAAGTGTTCACAGGCAAGTACACTCACACACAAGATACCCAGAATCGAAACAACTAACTTTAAAATTAAAATAAAATAAAAAATATTTCAGTCAACCAAAAGCACCCATACATATATTTGTTCCGTGCGGGAATCGAATACGCGACTGCGTCAACCGTACCGTCCTCCGTGTCGTTTCATCCTTGTTATTACTAAGACATTTCTGACAAGTAAATTCAATCATTTTGCCACCAGGTACTAAGAATTTTTGATAAAAACATTTGTTCAAAACCATAAATATTCACAAAATACAGTGTAATAAAACTAAATTTCTATTGAAAATCAATTAAATACAGTACAAAAGATCTTTCCTTTCTTTTTTTTTCAATAGTATTTTTCAAAATACTGAACAGTAATACTGGCAGAGGTAAATACAAGAGTTTTTTAATGAAGGGCCACTTCTTTCACGCCATTAGGGACTCGCCAATTCCTCATTCAAAGTCCTTGCTCCCCCTTATTCAAACTCCTACTTAACACACTGACAATGCGCCAACAAGGACCAATCTTTTACCCAGTCCCGGCCAATCTTTTACCCGGCCCACGGCAAAATTACTGCCCTATTAACCACAACTCATTCTTTGGAGCAAAACTCAAGGAAATGGGTTAGAAATGTTATTTAAAAAAGTCTTTTAACATAATTTCCTGACGCGCATTTCGAAGAGGTAGGAGTTAATTTATTTACTCCATCAAATTCAATTTGGTTGTAAAATAAACAGCCGGTCACCGAGATATATTTCGTAGCTTCGTAGCAATTATTTGTTATTAAAACAACTATTTGTATTTTCTGTGAATATTTCGGTAATCTTAAAGTTGAATATTAAACTGTAACAATAATGTTTTGACCTTCTGTTTGGTAACAAGGTTATTTGGAAACATTATTTATAGCTCAAAAATACAAAATACAAAAATGTTTATTTCAGAACCAAATATTTTTTCTAACAAAGGTTTGTGATTGGAGCCTCCTTTTAAGCAAATAATGCCTGTATTAGGAGACTCCGCTCTTCCATAACTTAATAATATACCAATAGTTTTTTGGTTTTTACTATTAATACCTTATAATTAAAATTTCAAATTTATTTATGTGTACGAGTGTGTCGGTGTGTGTGTATGATGGTGTGTGTGTATGTGCTGCTTGTCTGTGTCTGCGGAGGTAGTTAATAGATGGTTTATTTTATTTTACGTATTGCAACAGTGCTTCCGTACTTTCATACGTTAAAGTTTTTATCCATTCTATTAACAATTTCTTACATTCATGTAGTTGTTTAGTGTATATATATATTTCTTTGTTTACCCTATTATAGATCGCTCCAGAGTTAAAATTTATTTATTTATTTGTATCGGCACACCAAAGACTCCTTCACTGGTTTAACATTATAAAAAGACACTTTGCAAATGAAAAATATTGTAGTGAATTTGTCACTTATAGGCGTGCACAGCACTTGTACAGTAATTTAAACATATAAGAAAATTGTGATCATGTAAAAATAATAAAATTTAATTATATTAAAACTAATTGAAAACTACACTAAAATAAATTAAAATAAGTTGAATCGAATTAAGGATTAAGTTGGAATAATATTAAATTAAATTACAAATTATATTGATATGACAACATAAAAAAAAATATATCAAGATCAAAATAAAATTCAAAAAACAAATATATATTAATTGCAATGATATTGTCAACTTAAGAAAAAGATATAAATTGAAATCACATTAACAAAGACGATGAAATACAGTTACATTTTAATAAATTACAATAATATTTTTTTAAATTTTTTTTTTTGTTAAATTAAATTTAATTAAAAATATGATAGTGAAGTGCTGTAAGTGTACGATTTGAATTGTATGACGATTTTTTCAATAACCTAACTAATAACAAATTGTCGTACATTTATTACTCATACTCGCAGTTAGTTTTTTTTTTCGGAATTAAAAAAAGAAACAAACATATTTTATTTGACACATATAGACACACAATGCAGAAAAGACATGTAGACACTTAACATTAAAAAAAGGATAAGACTAAAGTTGTTCCTGGTTGCGTCAAATAGGTCCAGTTCAGCAAAAATGCCCACAGCTACGTGGTAGTTGCCTGACGCTGGTTTTCAACTAATACAATTATTGTCGGTAAATTACACATGATGCAAATCATAAAATCATTAGAGTTTTACCGTGCATCATAATCATCGACACACAATTTTGACTAACCAAAACACAGCAAAAATAACAAAATATCACCAAACATTCTAGCTAGATCAATAACATATCTTCAAAGAGGGTATAAGTAAATACAACATTGACGAGTGAATGTAAATTGTGACCATGTTTATATTTTACTACTCGTGTCTTAGTAGGTTAGTAGAAGAGTAATACTCAATACTCAATTAACTTTATTGCATTCCATATTATGTAATAGAAAGGGTTTTGCTTGGAGTTTCCTAGCGTGATCATATTAGAAATGAAGATTACCGCAGGATATACCGGCGGCGGCGATCTCTCGCGCCGGGCCTTGGTACAGGCCATGCCCCGGAGCGAAGAGGAGTGGCAGGCAGTCGTGCGAAGCAGTAATGCTAGCAATGAATGGAACAGGGTAGGTTTTTAGTCAGTAAGAGTCTGACACTATCTCCCGCCCCACCCAAGGACGGGATTTGTCATTTGATGATTTTACCTACCATAAAAAAAACCGCAGGAAAAACAATGTAACTGACATAGCCTGAAGAATCGCCAAATTGAAGTGGTCGTGGGCCGGGCAGATTGAACGCAGAACAGATAAATGGTTGATAGGGCCAAAAAGGTCTTTTCTATTTAGGTAATATAAACTAGTGCTTGACTGCGATCTTACCCGATGGTAAGCAGTGATGCGATCATTGATGGTAAGGCGCACAAGTTTAATAAGAGCCTATTCACTCTAGCCTTGAAGACACACAAATTATAATCGGATGGGAAGACCGCAGCAGGCTAATTGTTCCAGTCCTTCGATGTACGCGGTATAAACGACGAGACGAAATGCTTAGTCCGGACTATAGAGGTTTCAACAACAAAAGGGTGGATACTCTATGTCTGGACTGAAGACCACGTACCAAAAGACGCAGAGTTGGGGAGCTTAAGAATACATCTATCTATCTATCTATCTTCCCACAAGGTAAACCGATGACCTGGGCCTCAAGTCTGCTATTACAATAGTGTCACTATCGTCAATCATTGATTTCATCATGGTTGATTTTGACAAGTTTGGTAATCTACTAATATAATGGCGTCACTATGACTTTCCAACAGTATATCACTAACACACCATTGAAACAAATAGGAATCTATTTGGACAATCATAAGGACAAATGAATTTCTGACTTATGGGGTAATCTGCTAAAATGTTGTCAGTTCCTTTGATTAATGACTTACCATTAGATTTGTATGAGTACGACAAAGTCATTCTACCACCATTCGTTTACGAAACCAATAACCGACCAATGATCGACCATTATGATTTAGCAGAGTGAGAACCGAAATGACAAAGGGATTGTGTTGGAATGTTGAATTTACAAAAATAGCATAATTGGGCCCCTGGTGAGGCTCACGGGAATCCGATGGATGCAAGGCTACGCTTGACCTCCCCGCATATATCCAACAGTGGACGTCTTTTAGCTCAATTGATGATGATGATGAATATGTGCTGCTGCTAGACAATTCTCACTATAGCCGGCAAGGCAGCAAGAGAGTCGCCAAGGCCGTGGAACGCAAAAGACAACTGAAAGAACACGGCTAGATTGTAGTCAGGGAAAGTCTACCTCTCCCTCCCTCTCCACCACGAGCAAGAAAAGATTTTTGATGACGTCACGCCTCAAAAAAAAATGTTATAAAGCCTACTAAGCAGCTCCATAAACTGCTCCACCACAAAAATGTTTAATAAAAATAGAAAGAAATACTTCCATAACTGAAAGCACTGGGGACTGCAAGTAATTACGGTGGCTAAGAGTAATGCAACTGGATGTAACAGGTTGTCCATTGTCCAACGTTGAAATAAAACACTTTCCTCACTCATTTCTTACTACTGTCGCGAAAATGACGGTACAAGAAACTGAATAGTGTTAGTTTTTCTGCTGTTTTAATATTGTTATTAATTACACGCTCTAAAATAATTATTTTGGGATTTATGCACTAAAATTCTAGTGATAGTGATAGCGTGACGAGTGACACGACAGAACGGAAGAAAAATAACGTATTGCGCCGACCCCGAATAAAACGTGACAAAGGTAAGAAGATGATGATGATGATGCACTAAAATTCTAAACACAGTGAATGTCAAAGCACATAGATAAGGGTACAACGTGGGGGGTACTTAAAATTATTCATTTTGCTTGAAATCCCTTTTATACCTACCGCTTTTAGGCATATAATATACTGTTTTTCGCACTAGAGCGGAAAAGCGTCCAAACAGCGCGTATCGTATCAGACTGTGCGCTAAACGAACCCAACGAGTCGTGCGTTAACCTCTGTTTATGTATATTTTCGCAAGTGTATTGAAAAATACCGTTTGAGACATGTGAAAATTATTCACTGCACTATTCGTCCCCATTACACACAAAATTCCGCATCGGTCGCAATGAAAAACGTTCTCTCCTAAAGTACAATTCAAATCTTCCAGCAGATTAAGATTATTACGGAAGTCAAATAAACAAAAAAAAATACATCTTTACTATCAATAAGAAAAAAAAAAATAAAAATAAAAATAAAAAAGAAAAATATCTATAGAGAGAAACATAAAAAAGATACATTCGTAATATTTTTTCTCATTAAATTCGTTGCGGGTCCCAAGTCAACCCAATTTTCATTCAGTCGCCACTGCTTATTTAAAATTGAAATAACATTTTTCATATTTCCACAAATTAAATCACGTAAAAAGATGGCGGATTCTCCTTAAACATATTTTTAGTAATGAAGGTAACATCAGGCAGTGAATATGGACTTTATCATTGACGAGGAGAACCAAGTTATTAAGGACGTCTTGTTATGCAAGTACTTGTTTTAAGGTTGGAAAACTACATCAACTAACTTATGTTGCTTTGAAAGGATTTTTTTATTTGATGGGGAAAATCATCCAATAACCTCTCCCGCCCTTGGGCGGAGCTGGAGATAGTGTCGAACTTTTACTGACTAAAAACACACTCCGTTCCTTCGTTACCTTACGTATCAGGGCCGAGCCTTCTTTTCAGAAGCAGACCCTTGGCCCCAGTTGGCTTCGACCCTGCTGAGCCGCTACGGTTTGCTGCAACTCCTTGAGGCGTGCGTGGAACAGTACGCCCCGTCGACGACTTGGGCTCGGTCCGGATGGTTACCAGACGGTCGGACAGCAAGCTATTAGCCGGAGCAAGTGAGCGGAATTTGGTATCGGAATCCCGGCGGCGGTTGGCCTGTGAGCATCGTTGCCTCATGCGTGCGGCCTCCTCCTTTGCTGGCATTACTGCTTCGCAGAAAGAGGCGATCGCTGCCGCCGATCGCCCCCACAAGGACACGGCTATGCCCTGCCCAAGCAGGGCACACCTCTACCGTGTGCTCCATCATGTCCTCCGGGCGTTTGGAGGATTGAGAGTGTAGCGACATCTATGTCGTCACATAAGAACTAATCCTGCATCGCGCAAGTAAGATTCGCGGCGCGTTTGGAACATAAAGAACAAACCCGAAATCATCTATCGGGCAGTAGCCCACCAGATATAACACCTGTCTGGTCGGAGGATCCTCCCTTTTCAACGGAGCTATGTGGGACTTTACTCTCTGTTCCGCATACCTCCAAACTGGTGCACGAACGTCAGCGCAGCCTTCGTGCAGCTATTACTTCGTGACGTCATCATCACTTCCTCAAGCTTTCGAGCAGCGAGCCATACAGCCAGCACCCACGGCTATATGGGTATCCTGACCACCAGCATGCCTACTTGGTCATACCTGGTCATCACCCTCAGCCTCATCTGTGACCTTGGCTAAGCACCTGCACCTTCGGCCAGTTACATGAAGAGCTTTGAAGAACCTCTCCTGGTCGACGACAGCAGTCAAGCCCTACGTCGCACAGCACCGCTCCGACTCACTGGAGCCAGCCGCAATACTCCGACTCACTGGAGCCTGCAGCATCCTATCCCGACTCACTGGGATAGCACCACCCCGACTCACTGGGGCATCACCGCAGACAGTTCCGACTCACCGAGAACTATGCGGAATCCGGTTCCGACTCACTGGAACCAACCTCCATTGGCCTGGCACACATCACACGACGCATCAAGAAGCATCAAGAACCATCGATCTCCGATCTCCGGAGGGGAGTGATGTAGCGACATCTATGTCGTCACATAAGAACTAATCCTGCATCGCGCAAGTAAGATTCGCGGCGCGTTTGGAACATAAAGAACAAACCCGAAATCATCTATCGGGCAGTAGCCCACCAGATATAATAACACCTGTCTGGTCGGAGGATCCTCCCTTTTCAACGGAGGTATGTGGGACTTTACTCTCTGTTCCACTACCTCCAAAAGAGGGAGTGTCAGGTTTTAACTGACTAAAACTCACCCAAGTAGGTCTTTTGAGTTCACGCAGTATTATTCGTTGCTTCTGCCAGCGGCTTCGCTTGCATGAAAAGCATGTAAATAAACATTTTAAATTCGAAGCAAAACAGAATGCTTTGAATCTACTGACAAAAACTCAACTACTATTTTAAATTTTTCTGCTCCTACACTTATTTCTGATCTATATTGGGCTTGCTAGGTATAATATTAATTAAATAACTAATAACGAACAAGATATTTAGTTTTGAAAACCTTGTATTTAATCCCTTAATCACACTTAATTGATCCGAGAAAAGCTTACTTTAGAACATTTTCGCTACTTCTGAGAATGCTTCCAACTATTATAAGCCTATTATCCTACGATCTACTAATATAATGAATTTGGACGTCTATACCGTTAAAATTTGATAGTCTTAATCCCATGGAGTGTCGATTCGGTACATGAAACACTATCGATTTTTAAAGATTAAATTAAAAAATTAAGTAACTTTTTTTAAAACTCGGATTAATTTACGCATGTACGAAATAAATTTTGGTTATGTAAACGTCAGCTGAGCGAGGCCAATGACCTATAGGTAGTTAGTACGCAACAACCGACAACTACCGACAAGGTCATCGTCTCGTTTACTTAAAGAAATTAATTTCGTACATACGTAGATTAATTCGAGTTTTAGAAAAAAAAGTACTTTATTTTTTAAATTATTCTTTACAAATCTATAGTTTTTCATGTACTAGATCGACCCTCCACGGGATTAAAACGATCAAAATTTAACAGTGTTTATGTCTTTTTTTATGTGTGATATCATCCAATGACTTCTCACAATCTAGAGCGGAGTGGGAGGGTGTGTCAGACTTTTAATGCCCAAGACCGCACCTATGTTTCTTCATTGCTCTTTGCGTTCCACGACCATAAGTTTCCCTTTCAGAAGTAAACCCACGGTCCCTGTAAGCCCACGTTGTGGATTATGGCCCATTCCGTCTCCTAGAGAGGAGGCCTGTGTCCCAGCAATGGGAACATTAAAAAGCTGATTATGCTTATGCCACCCCCTTAATGTCACGTAGGCAAAACTACTGATAACAGCTAGCTAATAACAAGTTTTACAATATTTACATTTTCTTCCATTGTCTTCAGTTCTGGCCTTGATAAAGCTAGACAAAGAAGTAAGTATTTCATCGGTTAATTTATTGAGTAAGTAAAGCGGACTCCAGCAGGTAAAACAATGGAGTGAATAATAAGTACGGTCTAAGAAATAAAATGCTAAGAATTCTCAGTTACAACCGTTTTTTCTGCATTTCTCTAAGGAGAGGGGAGAGTGTTTACGAAACAGTAATTCCCAACGTTTTGCCAAGGTTCCGTAACGACAAAGGGCAAGAAATCAGGTTAACAATTTAAAATTTTATTCAGGAAGAAAATCTTTGTTTTCCTTTTTATAGAAAGACTAGAATACAATAGAATAGAAAGACTTTTATTCGAGACAGACACAGCACAACGGTTACAAACACAATCAACAATACAGGACAAAAATACAAACAAACTAATAGGCTGAGCGTGCCCACACCGAAAGGCATGCACGCATGCATGCATGGGGCATCAGACGAGTTTGCATTGCATTTGACTCCGGTTTAGTTTGGATGACGATAGGCTGGTAGCGTCCGACAGTCCAGTAAGGTTCCCAACACTCCCGGATTGCCCGGGAGACTCCGGTAATAATGGTAAACCTCCCGATTTTCCGGGTTGCAATAATTTCTCCCGTTTTTTCTATTTTATGGTCTTACCAAACATGCAAGTTATAAGCGTATTAGCTATACAAATATTAATCGCGATGAACTTACGAACGTTCTAACACAAACAAACTTCGAATATTCATGAAGAAACTTTTAAGATTTTGTGTTCAAAAACCGGCAAATATAAACCATGAAATTTTAGTGGTTATTTTCCCGCGGCAGAACGAGCACTTTCCATAAGGAAAAATTTGCCATAAGGAGCACTTTCGAAAAATACAGTAAAAGTAAAAAAAAAACATGCTTCACTAAAAAAAAAAAAAAATTATCAAAATAAGTTTAATTTCGGAAGTCAGTGTTAAATAAATAACAAATAATACCGAGAAACAAAACTAAAATTTCACGGTGTATATTAGATGCTGTTCGTAAGCAAAGTAAATATAAATTTATAAATGAATATAGGTTTCATTTTTTTTCATCACGCCTCTCTCCCTCCCCCTTTTTCTTCATATCCTCCCGGGTTGGTCTTTTCGAGAGTTGGCAACCTTAAGTAAAGACCAAGCGCCATGGCGCATAGCGTTTTACACGCATCCCAAAGAGACGTCAGCAAAACCGTAAAGGCCCAGTAGGATCGATGCTCGCTAAGATCACGAGGAATATCTGAAAGGAAAACCGTGATCCTAGAACGCAAAGCGCAACTGAAGGACACACGTATGTTATCTTCACATCAGAACGCATTACAGCAATTACACTAATGGAACACAATTAGTTCAGAATCCGCTAATTTCTATCGTCATATTCGCGGTGGAGTGGTAGTCATCAAAGGAGTGGCCCGGGCGCTGTGGTGGGTCACGTACGCTTGCTTACGCAGCATCAGGTCAGCATTCCCCCAGGATTCCACATGTACCAAATCCCATAGCGAGCACATTTTGAAACCTTCAAGATTTTTAAACGAGTTTTTTAAAATAAAATTATTAATTATTTAAATTGGATAATAAGGAACAACATGAAATGCCAGACAGAGACATGCTCCAACCTGGAGTAGGAGAAATCATGGGATGATTTCCCACGTCAAAAAAGTTCATTATCATCACCAGCCTTTTAATGTTCCCACTGCTGGAACACAGGCCTCCTCTCTAAGGGAGTGAATGGGCCGGAATCCACCACGCGGGCTCAGTGCGGGTTGTTTAAAAATTGTTATTTTGCAAATAATTTCAAGCAAATTATGTTCCGTTTTTAATCTCAATCCTGATTTTGTCCATCGTGAAACTAGTTATTAGTTTTATTAGCTAATTTAATCAAATTAAATTCCACGTAACTGTAAAAGCAGAACATATCTATTTTACATTAAATCTAAGAAATTTTGTAACTTACTTGGCACTGCGAGCACACACAGTTTCAAATAATTATTCTTGGCAACAGCTCGCCTTGACCTTTTGCAAATGAAACCTCATTATCATGTCTCTATTCTGAGTACCTAAGTTATCTTTTGTTATAGATCAAATAAAGGTAATTTCGTATACCTGTACGTAATTATTAGCATTTGTCTCTACGTTTATTCACTCTTTGATTTATTATTCTAATCGGTCGGCTATTTTATTTAACGCATTGAATGCTGAATACAGATATATCGATATATAAATAGAATAGAAAATGAATAGAATAGAAAAACTTTCATTCGAAACGACACAGCACAACAACAAACACGAATAAAACAAAAGTAGAGAATGCGCCGAGCGTGCCCGAACCGACACGATTACAACCTTAGCATTTTCTGGGCGCTAGACACCCAGCACTGGTTTCCAGTTGGCATCTCGCAGTGACGCACGGACGTGGTTAAAAAAACATTTACTTTACGTTTGTATACCTACTTGATAATAGGTAAATAACCGAATATTTATATGATTTTTACACAAGTCGTACAATTGTGTTTGTTTTTTTTTATATGGAAGTCATTTGTATAATATTTGTGCAGCAAATTTTAATTTTCCACATTTTATTTTTTTTAGGTCACATAGTATTTAAGAAGTATTATATTGACTAAACACTACAATGTCACTCAGATTGATTAGACAAGTCATGAACTGAAGAGTTTACTGTTCTAAAATACTTCTAAAGACTTAATAATCAATCTGTGTGTACTTATTGCATAATATGAATTTATTTGTAATTTATCAGTAAAATGTCAAATGACGTATTGTCAACAAGTTATGCACTTATAAACTTATATCTTTAAAATATTTTTAAGGACGTAATAATTCATTTGGACGTATATATCGTGTAATATAAATTTATTTGTAACTTATTAGTTTGTCAAAGCATTTATGTTGACCAATGTATTATTTATTGGTTGCTCATTTGACTAACGCTATCCCCACTATGAGTTGGGAGGTTACCTACGGTCTAGCCGCCATAAGGGGCATTCGTTGTGTAGCACTAGACGAAGTAGGAAGTCTAAGGAAAACTGTAAAATACTGTACTGTTCAAAAATAAAAAAAGTGAAGTTTGTTATACGTTACGTGTTTTATTTCCTGACCAATAGGTCAGAAGTGGGATATTCGAGAAAATTCCATATTTTCTTGTCACGTCCACGGCTCGGAAAACCGTAAGTAACGTACTCTTCATTGTATTTTAGTTTAAATAAGGTAACTGACTACATTTATTAATTTTTTTTCGAATATTTATTTTGTTACGACTTGTAATTTGCATTTAGATTACTTCTTATTAGAAACTAGACAAAACATGGTGGGTTTAAGATAGATTAAAACTGTTGTTCAGTTGATACACATGGCAAAGTAAACTTATCAAATTGTTTGAAAATAACGGTCTTAATTACATTTTGTTTTTGTGGAAGAGGCGAGTATTTTTTTTTCTTCTTGCTTTATTGTTGTTTACTGGATGATTTTAAATAAGAAATCAAGGACAATAATAGGTAATGGGATCGGAATGATTGAATTCCTCTTATCCAAATGTGAAATCTTGGCAAAGCTGTTTTATTTTAAACATTAATTTCTGATCGTTATATTGATTTCCATTGTAATTTTAGTTTACATTTTCATCTGCTTTTTTTTTGGTTTTACAAATCACGGTTCGATTCATCAGCACAACTATATCTATTCACATTTGCAAATCTTTCTATGCACAGTCACATTGGCGGAGGTTACAAGCGCGTATATTGGGTGGGGACTACGGGTTCAATTCCCAGGTCAGGTTGAGCATTGTCTGCCTTACTAGCAGTTAGGACTACATGGAATTTAGTTAATTCAGGATGTTTTATTGTAATGATATGTGACAATATGTGTGGATACTTTGACACGGATATTAAGCTTCTATTTAAAGTTCCAGGTTTCTAGAGATGGACGGATATGAAGGAAATACCCTAGGCAATGGGTCTGATGAACTGGAAACCCGAGGTAAAGGGTCTGATGAACAGCAAACCCGAGGTAAAGGGTCTGATGAACAGCAAACCCGAGGTAAAGGGTCTTATGAACAGCAAACCCGAGGTAAAGGGTCTTATGAACAGCAAACCCGAGGTAAAGGGTCTGATGAACAGCAAACCCGAGGTAAAGGGTCTAATAGACAGGCAACCCGAGGTAAGGGCCCTGTTGGAAAACATACCCGTGGTAAAGGGTCCAATGAACAGGCAACCCAAGGTAAGGGCCCTGTTGGAAAACAAACCGTGGTAAAGGGTTACGGAATTCTTGTGATGTGACCAAACGAGGGGAAGGTTTGGCACATGCACAGGGAGGAACACCCGAGGTTACGGGACAAAATCAAGTTATAGACAATCTGAGTTTTGAACAAAGTGCACTAAGCTCGAGGCAAGAGTACGGGCACACAAACTCTGACGATAATCAAAGCATTATTCTAGGAACAAATGATCAAACCGATTATGAGGACTGGGACGAAAGGACGCAGGAACGCAGAACGAATTGTTCGAAAGGATCGTTACGGAGAAGGAGGAAGCGCTATTACTCCACTTCATCGGAATCGGAAAATGAGGCACCGCCACTGAAAAAAACAAAAGGAAGAAAAGATAATGACGCTAATAATAAGTTGATGGACAGATTTCTAACTATTTTGGAAACGTTGAAAGGTACGGATAAACCTAAAATAGCTTTTAACACAAATGTGATACCGGAGTTCGACCCTTTGTCAAAAGAACAAACCATACTGACTTGGTTAACAAAAGTTGAGGAATGTGCCGAAATTTACGGTTGGGAGGATAGAGAAATAATACATTACTCTTTGCCTAAGTTAACTGGTGTAGCGAAGACATGGTATCAGGGTCTAACTTCGATATTGCATTCATGATCAAAATGGAAAAGGAAACTCATTGAATCTTTTCCATGTAGGGAAGATTACGCAGAGATTTTAACTGAAATGTTAGCCAAAAAAGCCAAATATGGAGAGTCCCTAGAGCATTATTACTACGCTAAGGTAAACCTTCTAAATAGGTGCAAAATACATGGCAGGCAAGCAGTAGACTGTCTTTTATATGCAATAGAAGATCGTACGGTGAAGGTTGGCGCTCAGGCAGCCCAGTTCAACGAGCCAGAACAGGTATTAAAATATTTCAGGACAGTCAAAAGCGGTCCAACCAGGGACACTCATGACTCTACGCGGAAATCAAATGATCGACGATTTGGAAGCAACTCCAATCGACCGGGGTCATCTAAACCAGGTGCGAATATAAATTCTAACATAAAATGTTTTAATTGCAACGAGGTTGGTCATCCAAGCTTCAAGTGTGAGAAAGCTCCAGTGAAATGCACCAATTGTGACCGGCTTGGCCATCAAACCGTCAATTGTCTTAGGAATAAGAAGACGAGCCACGAAGTTGATAGGAACCAAACTTCAGGTAACGATCAAACCCAAAAACAGGTTTCGGAAATCACTACTGAGGATACCGGTTTAAACAAGTACGTGTTGGACATCAAGGTAAATGATTTAGCTATCTCATGTCACATTGATCTGGGGAGCCAATGTTCTCTTATCAAGGTGAGTTATGCAAATTCATTAAATCTTCAGATTACTACTCGCTCGAACTTGCCGGTACTCAGAGGCATAGGTGGTAACTTGATACATCCCTTAGGAGTCGCTGTGTCTTCCGTCGAAGTTCAAGGTCTGCGGGAAATAGTAGATTTGTACGTAGTAGAGGATTATGTGCTAGTACATCCCGTGTTATTAGGACATTCATTCACTGAGAGGCCTGATATATTAATTATTAAGACGCCAAATGAAATTAAATTTCAAAGACTACCACCAAATAAATTAGAGATTATGGTGTCTACCGATTCTGAAATTCCTGGTAATGTTTTACGAGCAATCAAAGTTTATACGAATGCACAGTTGGATTGTGATATTTACGTAAATGGGAGTTTACGAGGTACTGAAGGTTGCGAGTACTATTTACTTCCCGGACAATACGAAATCAAAAACGGGAGAGGTGCAGTCTTAATCTATAATGTATCAGAGACCCTTATGCACATAGATAAAGGTACTTTATTAACCCGCTCGTTATTTAGAAACCCTATTCCATTAAGTAAAACACTGAATGCGTTCAGCGTAACGTTTAGTGACGCTGAAATGGAAACTTCTGTAAACTGGAATCCTAGTTTAGACGAAGATCAATTCCGGGAACTAAAAGAGTTGCTTGCCAAATATAGTACTTGTTTCTCTAGTGGTCTACATGACTTAGGCTACACACCTGTCACTGAGATGACCATTGAACTCCAAGACGACGACCCAGTGGTTTATCGCCCTTATCGCATGTCGTTTTCTGAAAGGTCATTGGTAAGGGATATGATTCAAGAGATGCTGGACAATGACATCATACGAGAATCATCATCGCCTTACGCGAGCCCGATCGTCATGGTTCAAAAAAAAAACAGGTGATAAGCGATTGTGCGTCGATTACAGGGCACTCAATAGGAAAACCAAAAAGGATCACTACCCACTACCTAGGGTGGAAGACCAACTGGATCTCCTTGCAGGTAATACTTTGTTTACGTCTTTAGATCTAGCGTCTGGATATTATCAGATCCCTGTAGCTGAAGAATCCCGTCCTAAAACTGCCTTTGTAACTCCTGATGGGCAGTATGAATATAATCGCATGCCTTTTGGCCTAGTCAATGCGCCATCGGTTTTTCAGCGTACCATCAATAAAATATTAATGGAAGCCAAAATAAAATATGCGATTATATACATGGATGACATCCTCATACCATCTAAAGATTTCAGAGAAGGTTTGCAACGGCTCGATGAAGTACTACAGCTACTCCAAAAAGGTGGGTTAACCTTAAAACTTAGTAAATGCCATTTCTTTCTAGACTCCATAGATTTTCTCGGTTTTGACGTCAGTGCTAAGGGTATTAGACCGGGCAGCAAAAAAACTGAAGCCGTCTCTAATTTTCCAACGCCTAAAAATCAGCACGATGTCCGGCAGTTTCTTGGACTTTCTGGGTTTTTCAGAAGATTCATCAGAGGTTATGCTGTGATTACAGCACCATTGACTGATCTACTTAAAAAAAATACAAAGTGGATCTGGAGTAATGAACAAGAAAGGGCATTTGCTAAGGTAAAGGAATTGCTAGTAAGTCGACCAATACTTGCTTTATATGAACCAAAAGCAGAGACGGAGTTACACACAGACGCCTGTAAGGACGGTTTGGCAGGTATATTACTTCAACGCAATTCGAACGGTGTATTGCAACCGGTATCATACTTCAGCCGCAAAACTAGTATTGACGAACGTAAAATGCATTCTTATGAACTCGAAACTCTAGCAGTGATCGCTTCATTAAATCGTTTTAGAGTTTATTTGGTCGGCATACCTTTTAAAATCTTTACTGATTGCAATGCACTTAGATCAACGTTAGTAAAACGAGACATCATACCTCGAATTGCACGTTGGTGGGTTCTATTACAGGAGTACGATTGTACCATAGAATATCGCCCAGGTGTCCGAATGGCTCACGCAGACGCACTCAGCAGGAATCCAGTGGATAATCCGGTAAGTGAGCCACATATTTTGGACATCTTACCGATACAACAATTTGATCAAAACTGGATCTCAACTGTGCAATCTGCAGATGACGAAACTAAGAAAATTAAAGAAATCCTTTTGGACCCTTCTATCGAGGAAACTATAGAGGTACGTAAAAACTATAAACTAAAAAACGATCGAATTTTTCGCGTTGTAGGGGATGATCTGAAATGGTTGGTACCACGAGGTGTACGCTGGCAAATTCTGAAGATGAATCACGACGATGTAGGTCATTGCGGATTCGAGAAGACGTTACATCGCATTAAGGAACATTACTGGTTCAAGAAAATGCGCAGGTTTGTGAAAAAATATGTCTCTTCTTGTTTAGAGTGTGCCCACCACAAAGCTCCAGGTGGTAAAAGAGAAGGTGAATTACATCCTATCGAGAAGGTCAGTACCCCCTTTCATACCATTCACGCAGATCACCTTGGGCCATTTGTGAAGAGCAAAGCAGGCAACTGTTACTTACTGGTAATTGTAGATGGATTTACAAAATATGTTAGCATAAATCCGGTTAGAAATACTAAATCTGCAACTTCAATAAAGATTTTGAGGCAATTCGTAAGTTACTTTGGAGTTCCAGCTCGTCTTATCACTGATAAAGGCACGAGCTTTACCAGCAAACACTTTCAGGACTTTGTTAAAGCCTATGGCATAAAACACGTCCAAAATGCTGTTGCTACTCCAAGAGCAAATGGGCAAGTAGAGAGATACAACAGGACGATTTTAGATGCTTTATCTACCTCTAGCCATGGAGGAGATGATAAGTCATGGGATGATCACATTTCCGATATTCAGGTAGGTATTAATACAACAAAACATAAAACGACCCAAAAAAGCCCGTCAGAATTGTTATTCGGTTTTAACGTGACCAGCAGAACTGAAGGTAAGCTGAATGAAATAATTAAAGAAACTCTCAATAGGATCCCTGTGGCAGAATTGGACGAGTTAAGACAAAATGTGAGTGAAAAGATAAGGCAGCAACAAGTAAGAGACGCTACTAATTATAATAAACACAGGAAAATTGCAACCCAGTATAAAGAAGGAGATTTAGTAAGGGTGGAGCGACAGGTGCCGCATGACGGAAAGTCGCAAAAACTTACCGTAAAGTATCAAGGTCCTTATCGCGTAGTAAAAATACTCCCTAATGATAGGTTTCTGGTCGAGGACACACCTCTAACTCGTAAGCATGGACGTAAATATGAAGGAATTGTAGCAGTGGATAAAATACAACCCTGGATGAATTTTAACAGGGACTTAGAATCCGATTTATCAGAAAATGATTCTTGTTCCAGTGAATACGAGCAGACATGTGTCCTTGACAATGAGTAGTGTAGTAGTAGGAGTAGTAAAAATTATTGTCACAATTTTTTTTGCGATTGTAAAATACTTTGATTTTGAATGTTTTTCCTTATATTACTTACGAATAACTAGTTTTAAAATATTATATTATATTATAGTTTATATAATGGTACATAAGTGAATAAAAAAATATATATAAAAAAAAAGCGATGGGACTCGCTTTAAACAGGATGGCCGAGCTGTTAGGTCACATAGTATTTAAGAAGTATTATATTGACTAAACACTACAATGTCACTCAGATTGATTAGACAAGTCATGAACTGAAGAGTTTACTGTTCTAAAATACTTCTAAAGACTTAATAATCAATCTGTGTGTACTTATTGCATAATATGAATTTATTTGTAATTTATCAGTAAAATGTCAAATGACGTATTGTCAACAAGTTATGCACTTATAAACTTATATCTTTAAAATATTTTTAAGGACGTATTATTCATTTGGACGTATATATCGTGTAATATAAATTTATTTGTAACTTATTAGTTTGTCAAAGCATTTATGTTGACCAATGTATTATTTATTGGTTGCTCATTTGACTAACGCTATCCCCACTATGAGTTGGGAGGCTACCTACGGTCTAGCCGCCATAAGGGGCATTCGTTGTGTAGCACTAGACGAAGTAGGAAGTCTAAGGAAAACTGTAAAATACTGTACTGTGCAAAAATAAAAAAAGTGAAGTTTGTTATACGTTACGTGTTTTATTTCCTGACCAATATTTTTATTTTGTTAATGCCGCTTAACTATTTATAACGATATATCAAAGCCCCGCTGACAAGTCATCCTTCTGTATGCAATAGCTTTGACCTGTTGAAAAGGACTCACTATAATATTAGATTAGTCTCTTCAATACCTCATCAATACAATTGGATTTTGATAAAAATAGCACCAATCTGAAAATGAATCCTTTCAAATTCAATGAAGGGAAAAGAAATTTCTAATGTGTTCCATAAGTGACGTAGTTCTAAGGTAATAACATAAATAATAATAATAATATTCCACAACTATCACATAACGCCGTCTAGTCCAAGCTAAGCAGAGCTTGTGTTAAGAGTAGGTACTAGACAATTGACAAAAATACTTCTCTATTTTTTAAATACATACATAAATTATAGATAAATTACACCCAGACACAGAACAAATGATCATCACACAAACATTTGTCCTGAGTGGAAATCGAACCCACGACCTCCGGTATAGCGGTCAGGGCCACTAACCACTAGACCAACAGGCCCGTCAATAAAAAAACAGAAATGAGCACCTCCTCTTTTTATCGAAGTCGGTTTAAAAAAGCATATGTTTACACGTGTTATTTGCATCTAAATCCAAATGGAAGCAATAAAATGATATCTTTTGTTGGTATCGGCCATGTTTTTGGAATAACAGCTGCTGAAACTCCCTCGCCAAAATGTAAAAACAAATAAAAACAATTGAATAGGTATCAACATGGATTTTAATGGATTCTGTTTATTTTTTTCACCGGTGGAAAACGATAAATGCAATGTCATCATTTCAGATGCGGAGCGACAAGCTCTTTGCCGTTGCTCATCGGCACAGAGGCTGTGGAGAGGGTCCACAAATTCACTTACCTCGGCAGTGTTGTGTCAGAGACTGGAGGGACCGAAGAGGACATCGCTTCGAGGATCGCCAAGGCAAGAGCAACCTTCGCGCAGCTCCGTCCCGTGTGGCAATCGCGGAAATTGACTAGAAGAGTTAAGCTCAAAATATTCCGGTCCAATGTCAAAACCGTATTGCTGTATGGGTGTGAGACGTGGAAGGTCACAAAAGACATCTCGCATAGACTCCAGGTCGTTATCAACCGCTGTCTTCGCCGTATTCTCGGTATTTACTGGCCCGAGAAAATCTCCAATATAGATCTGTGGAGACGCTGCGGTGAAACTTCGATCGACCAGCAAATCAAACGCCGCAAATGGAATTGGATCGGCCACACGCTCCGAAGGGATCCTGAGCATATACCAAGGCAAGCCCTAGACTGGAATCCCCAAGGAAAGCGAAAACGTGGCCGCCCTAAGCAGACTTGGCGACGAACGGTCATCGCAGAGGCGAAGAACATAGGGAGGACCTGGAGCGAAATAAAACGCGAAGCTCAAGACCGAACGGGATGGCGTCGCACTGTGGACGCCCTCTGCCCCATCTAGGGGACACAGGAATTTAAGTCAAAGTAAGTCAATGTCATCATTTCAGGCGAAAGACATCCATTGTTGGACACAGGCCTCCCCCAAGTGTCGCCATAATGACCGGTCCTGTGCGTCTCGCATCTATCGGATTCCCGCTAACTTAACCAGATCATCGGTCCACCGTTTGGAGATTTTTCGAGCTGTAGGTATCGTTGGTTCTCCGGCGGATATTTTTATTTCTGACATAATCACGCAATGAAACTCCCAAAGTCTCAGCATAGGCCTTTCAATTGCCCTTTAGGGGATTTTATGTCTTCTGATGAATCCCATTATAAACGACCACGTTTCGAAGCCCCATGACATCACTGGCAACACGTAATGTCGTCTTGAAACACTGTGATATTTTGGACGAGAAAATATTAAAAAATCAAATAATTAAAAAAAATAAAGCGATAAAAATTTCAGTTTTGTAGATCAAGTAGTTTCCGAGATTGCGTGTTTAATCAACGAATGACTACTTTCTTCACTTTTCTATAAATTAAGAAACATCTTGTTTTTTGATTTTTAGTTTATTTTTTAGACATGGCAGTCGTGTTTTTTATTTTTTTAAATTATTTGATTTTATTTTAATCTTTTTAGTGATATGTCACGAAACTTTAAGATTGCGAGAAAATGGTATGAAGAATGGTAAGACCATTGGTCCAGGTCGAATACGCTACAATGATAGAATTACAGAGTAACTTTAAAGTCATTGGCAATCTTTCAGGGTCAAGAGCACTAATAAAAATGATTACGGGATGAACATAATTAATGTAAAGAGAGCCATAGTATAAACTAAAGCGATCTTTACACATCGTATACATCTTCAGAGCTTACCGTCATGACGTTATGTTATGAAAAGGCGTTAACAGTAATCAGGCATGCGATTGCAGCAAGCTCGGAAAATTTACTAATTTTTACAAGCTTTCTATTAGCTTGCACTGTATGTAACTATGTATGTTCGGCTCAAATCTTGCAACTCAATTTTGAAGCAGATATCTTCAACCGATTGAGCTGAAATTGTACATGCATGTGTAAATCGGGTGACAATGCAACATTATGATGACATGGAGCTGATCTGATGATGGAGCTGGAAGGTAGCCATAGGAACTCAGCAATAAAACAATACAACCCCATCGAGTTTGGGTTCGCTTGATTAGTACTGACGAGTACTTTGATCCTGTATGATATCCAGGGTCTGATGATGGAGCCGGAAGGTGATCATAGGAACTCCACTGTTAAACGATACAACCTCATCGAATTTGGGCTCGTTTGATTTGTATTGATGAGTACTTTCATCCTATATGAAAACCAAGGTCTGATGATGGAACTGGAAGGTGGTCACAGGAACTTCGCACTTAAACGACACAACCCCATCGAATTTGAGCTCGTTTAGTTTGTATTGACGAGCACTTTCATCTTATATGGTAGCCGGGGTCTGATGATGGAGCCGGAAGGTGGTCATAGGAACTCCGCAGTTAAACGATACGACCCCATCGAGTTTGAGCTCGTTTAATAAGTATTGACGAGTACTTTGATAATGTATGGTAGCCAAGGTCTGATGATGGAGTCGGAAGGTGGTCATAGGAACTCCGCAGGAAAACGATACAACCCCATCGAGTTTGAGCTCGTTTGATTCGTATTGACAAGTACTTTGATCCTGTACGAAAGCCAGGGTCTGATGATGGAGCCGGAAGGTGATCATAGGAACTCGGCAGTTAAACGATACAACCCATCGAATTTGGGCTCGTTTGATTCGTATTGACGAGTACTTTCATCCTATATGGTAACCAAGGTCTGAAGATGGAGCTGGAAGGTGGTCACAGGAACTCCGCACTTAAACAACACAACCCCATCAAATTTGGGCTCGTTTAGTTTGTATTGACGAGTACTTTCATCCAATATGGTAGCCGGGGTCTGATAATGGAGCCGGAAGGTGGTCATAGGAACTCCGCAGTTAAACGATACGACCCCATCGAGTTTGATTAGTATTGACGATTACTTTGACCATGTATGGTAGCCAGGGTCTGATGATGGAGTCGAAAGGTGGTCATAGGAACTCCGCAGTTAAACGATAAAACCCCATCGTATTTGGGCTCCTTTAGTTTGTATTGACGAGTACTTTGATCATGTATGGTAGCCAGGGTCTGATGATGGTGTCGGAAGGTGGTCATAGAAACTCCGCAGTTAAACGATACAACCCTATCGATCGTACTAGTTAGTTTTAATATACTCCTACAAAATAGGTACCAAATGAAAGGGCTTGTAGAGAGTAACTTTAAAAATGAAGTGAAATTACTCTAAATCCAATATTTTCCTTTTTCTCAGTCATACTCTTGGTGGAGTGGTAGTGTTCATGGAACGTCTGGTAGGTTGGTTGCGGCTTTTGCGAGACTGTTCCATCTCTCTCTATTCATGGAACTTCGTGTACATTCAATGAGGGCACACTTCAAAGATGATTTAGTGAGGTCTGTCCATCTCGTAGGTGATTGGCCGCGAGAACGTAGGCCCTCTACTCTTCCCTGTACCACTACACGTACCAAAGAGCTTTTATTGCCTATGATATATCCACACATCATAAAAATTCGCTGTTGCACAATCGACGAAAGTTTTCGTTTTAATGCAAAGCTCTTTAAGAATGGAAACGTTAGTACGGTGAGCAGTCTGTTTTATCCTCAGTAGACGCCTCCAGCGTCACATTTCAAGAGCATCAATTTTTTTACGGTGCTTGAATCTTCTCCGCATTTCCCAGTATTTGTGATTGTGGATCCCAGGTAGATAAACTCTGGACAACTTCGCAATTGGCTATTTCATGTAAGTTAGGTTGATTGTTAGTCTTACGATCCACCACCATCATTTTTGTTTCATAAATCCAATCTGGTAGACTTCTCAGGTGGACGCCTCCTTCTGCGAAGCAGTAATGCTAGCAAAGGAGGAGACCGACCGCATCAGGCAACGGCGCTCACGCCGCAGACGCCGCCGTAATTCCGATCCCAATTTTCTGCCACCGTAGGCGCGGACTTGCGGACGGCGGGCAAGGGGTAGCTCGCTGTCCGTCCGTCCAGTAACAGATCGAACCAAGCTTAAGGGCGGGGGATGTCATTGGATGATTTTACCTACCATAAAAAAAAATCCTGGCAGACTTCCAAAGATAGCAGACTAACTACTTTCTTATGCTTTCCTATAATATGGGTAACAAATGAAAGGACTTGCTGAGAATACAAATGTGATTTAAATAATGCATAACTAAAAAGTAAAAAATAAATTACAAGTAAATAAATTACAAGTAAAAAAACTTTTTAAAAACAAGCTTTCAATTAAATGGCCTAAAAAGAAGAAAATAAACTTTTCCTTTATAACTTTTACTATCAATTTATAACGGCATTACACAATTTATATGATACAAAAGCTTGTCGCGAGATTTTGAAAATATTAAAATCAATAGATGAAGGTTTTTAACTTATTTAATTTATGAAGTTATTTAGCTGTGTATTGACACAGTTAAATCTTGCGACAAGCTTTTATATCATATAAATTGTGTAATGCCGTTCTAAATTGATAGTAAAAGTTATAAAGGAAAAGTTTATTTTCTTCTTTTTAGGCCATTTAATTGAAAGCTTGTTTTTAAAAAGTTTTTTTTACTTGTAATTTTACTAAACAGTTCCATACGCTGTCTACAAAATCTTTCATCACATTTAATTGGGACCATCTAGGGATATCATTCGTGCAAACAAAAATAAATTAAAAGCCTAAATCACTATATAAAATAGACAAAAAAAACATCCACCAAATTAAGAACCTCCTTTATTTGCAGTCGGTTATAAATATAAAGATAAGATAAGATGTTTATTTTGCAAATATGGGTACAAAAAACGGTGACATAAAGATTTATAATAATCATCAGCCATATTTAACCACAAGGCATGCAAAAGTATAAACTACACGGAGATTCTGAGTAGTACATTTAGGAAAGTTGATTTAACTGCACGAGTTAAATCAAATTGAAATTAAACAAAATTGTCACAAAACTTACATACAACAAAAAGCAAAAATGTCATAAAATTTTAAATCAAATAAAAATATGAATTAAAAATGTTAAAAAAAGCAAAAATTCAATTAAAAAAAGAACAAATAAAACATGTAATTTAAAATAAAACAATGAAACAAAATTTAAAATATTATTTTAGCGATCATGTATTCCCAGCTTTACAGAAACTTGTAACTATTCCGCCTTACAATACTACAATACATTTAGACAACTGATGTACACTATTACGTTCGCGTAGATGACACCATTTATTTTCATGGGTTCCTAGTACTTGAGAAACAGGAAAGGTGACTATTTACTCGTAATGTTATAAATAAATTACTTGTACATTTAATTTGTAACATAAAACATTGTTACGCTACACTTGTATTTACTGAAGAAAATGAAATATATGTCTATATTCACCTATAATTGAGATGACGCTAAACAGTGTTATTTTATTTACTTTTGGGACTATTAAAAGCCGCAATATAAAATAATAAAATAAATTACAAGTAAAAAAACTTTTTAAAAACAAGCTTTCAATTAAATGGCCTAAAAAGAAGAAAATAAACTTTTCCTTTATAACTTTTACTATCAATTTAGAACGGCATTACACAATTTATATGATATAAAAGCTTGTCGCAAGATTTAACTGTGTCAATACACAGCTAAATAACTTCATAAATTAAATAAGTTAAAAACCTTCATCTATTGATTTTAATATTTTCAAAATCTCGCGACAAGCTTTTGTATCATATAAATTGTGTAATGCCGTTATAAATTGATAGTAAAAGTTATAAAGGAAAAGTTTATTTTCTTCTTTTTAGGCCATTTAATTGAAAGCTTGTTTTTAAAAAGTTTTTTTACTTGTAATTTATTTACTTGTAATTTATTTTTTACTTTTTAGTTATGCATTATTTAAATCACATTTGTATTCTCAGCAAGTCCTTTCATTTGTTACCCATATTATAGGAAAGCATAAGAAAGTAGTTAGTCTGCTATCTTTGGAAGTCTGCCAGGATTTTTTTTTATGGTAGGTAAAATCATCCAATGACATCCCCCGCCCTTAAGCTTGGTTCGATCTGTTACTGGACGGACGGACAGCGAGCTACCCCTTGCCCGCCGTCCGCAAGTCCGCGCCTACGGTGGCAGAAAATTGGGATCGGAATTACGGCGGCGTCTGCGGCGTGAGCGCCGTTGCCTGATGCGGTCGGTCTCCTCCTTTGCTAGCATTACTGCTTCGCAGAAGGAGGCGTCCACCTGAGAAGTCTACCAGATTGGATTTATGAAACAAAAATGATGGTGGTGGATCGTAAGACTAACAATCAACCTAACTTACATGAAATAGCCAATTGCGAAGTTGTCCAGAGTTTATCTACCTGGGATCCACAATCACAAATACTGGGAAATGCGGAGAAGATTCAAGCACCGTAAAAAAATTGATGCTCTTGAAATGTGACGCTGGAGGCGTCTACTGAGGATAAAACAGACTGCTCACCGTACTAACGTTTCCATTCTTAAAGAGCTTTGCATTAAAACGAAAACTTTCGTCGATTGTGCAACAGCGAATTTTTATGATGTGTGGATATATCATAGGCAATAAAAGCTCTTTGGTACGTGTAGTGGTACAGGGAAGAGTAGAGGGCCTACGTTCTCGCGGCCAATCACCTACGAGATGGACAGACCTCACTAAATCATCTTTGAAGTGTGCCCTCATTGAATGTACACGAAGTTCCATGAATAGAGAGAGATGGAACAGTCTCGCAAAAGCCGCAACCAACCTACCAGACGTTCCATGAACACTACCACTCCACCAAGAGTATGACTGAGAAAAAGGAAAATATTGGATTTAGAGTAATTTCACTTCATTTTTAAAGTTACTCTCTACAAGCCCTTTCATTTGGTACCTATTTTGTAGGAGTATATTAAAACTAACTAGTACGATCGATAGGGTTGTATCGTTTAACTGCGGAGTTTCTATGACCACCTTCCGACACCATCATCAGACCCTGGCTACCATACATGATCAAAGTACTCGTCAATACAAACTAAAGGAGCCCAAATACGATGGGGTTTTATCGTTTAACTGCGGAGTTCCTATGACCACCTTTCGACTCCA
Source organism: Leucania comma (assembly GCA_958295575.1). Classification (NCBI taxonomy): domain Eukaryota; kingdom Metazoa; phylum Arthropoda; class Insecta; order Lepidoptera; family Noctuidae; genus Leucania; species Leucania comma. The sequence goes on from OY282475.1 coordinate 6,880,875, forward strand.
TCATCAGACCCTGGCTACCATACATGGTCAAAGTAATCGTCAATACTAATCAAACTCGATGGGGTCGTATCGTTTAACTGCGGAGTTCCTATGACCACCTTCCGGCTCCATTATCAGACCCCGGCTACCATATTGGATGAAAGTACTCGTCAATACAAACTAAACGAGCCCAAATTTGATGGGGTTGTGTTGTTTAAGTGCGGAGTTCCTGTGACCACCTTCCAGCTCCATCTTCAGACCTTGGTTACCATATAGGATGAAAGTACTCGTCAATACGAATCAAACGAGCCCAAATTCGATGGGTTGTATCGTTTAACTGCCGAGTTCCTATGATCACCTTCCGGCTCCATCATCAGACCCTGGCTTTCGTACAGGATCAAAGTACTTGTCAATACGAATCAAACGAGCTCAAACTCGATGGGGTTGTATCGTTTTCCTGCGGAGTTCCTATGACCACCTTCCGACTCCATCATCAGACCTTGGCTACCATACATTATCAAAGTACTCGTCAATACTTATTAAACGAGCTCAAACTCGATGGGGTCGTATCGTTTAACTGCGGAGTTCCTATGACCACCTTCCGGCTCCATCATCAGACCCCGGCTACCATATAAGATGAAAGTGCTCGTCAATACAAACTAAACGAGCCCAAATTCGATGGGGTTGTGTCGTTTAAGTGCGAAGTTCCTGTGACCACCTTCCAGTTCCATCATCAGACCTTGGTTTTCATATAGGATGAAAGTACTCATCAATACAAATCAAACGAGCCCAAATTCGATGAGGTTGTATCGTTTAACAGTGGAGTTCCTATGATCACCTTCCGGCTCCATCATCAGACCCTGGATATCATACAGGATCAAAGTACTCGTCAGTACTAATCAAGCGAACCCAAACTCGATGGGGTTGTATTGTTTTATTGCTGAGTTCCTATGGCTACCTTCCAGCTCCATCATCAGATCAGCTCCATGTCATCATAATGTTGCATTGTCACCCGATTTACACATGCATGTACAATTTCAGCTCAATCGGTTGAAGATATCTGCTTCAAAATTGAGTTGCAAGATTTGAGCCGAACATACATAGTTACATACAGTGCAAGCTAATAGAAAGCTTGTAAAAATAAAATTTGTTGTTTACCGCATTATTAGTAAATTATCTAAAACAGGTGGTAATGGCTACCACTAAATGTGCATTGTAATTTAAATATTATCGATTAAATAATTTCATTAAAAATTGTTCAAAAATATGAAATTAAATAGTTTATTAAAACCTCAGATATAAAATCATCACAAGACAAAACAATAATAAAAACTTTAAAATAATAACTACATCAGTAATATTTTTAATCCATACATTATTAAAGTAAAATAACTGACAGAATGAGGAATACCACGTTGTACGTTAAAGACGGGAGTTTTTAAGACTGGGGTTTTTTTTTGGTGGTGGGTAAAATCATCTAATGACATCTCCCGCCCTTGGGCGGAGCGAGAGATAGTGTCAGACTCTTACTGACTAAAAACCCACCCCGTTCCTTCGTTGCCTTAGATACCAGGGCCGAGCTTTCCTTTCAGAAGCAAACCCTTGGCCAGTAGGCTTTGACCCTACCTGCCTGCAGCTAGCAGGCTGGGTCTCTACGGTTTGCTGACAACTCCTTGAAGTTTTAACACTGGGGTCATAGTCAAGAGTCTCCTCAAAGTGAGTACCTCAAGATGGACGACACTGCCAAGATCGAACTGGGAAAAGGCAGCGAGATGACTTAGACGCCGCAACGCCTGGTTCGAAGTGGCCTGAGAGAAGAATATCTGAAAGAAATTGGAGAAGGCCTTTGCCCAGCAGTGAGAAAGTATAGGCTAAATAAAAACCAAATATCAAAGTATATTGGTGACTGTGTTGTGTGAATTAATGTTTTAGTCAGTAAAAATCTTACAGTATGAGTGACCCACCTCTGCTGAGAAGTTATATAATGATTTCCTAACAAAAAAAGTACATCCCGAGTCCACACCGTTACCGAAAAAATCCTAGAGATAAAAACTTGAGGTTTAAACCCAAGAACCCATTAGACTTATTATTCTTATCAGCATTTTTGGCCCATTTCTAAAAAGAAATGATTTTCTTCGTCAAAGCCGATTAGCAAAATACTTTGAAGATTTGAATGTACTTAAAGTAATTAGAAAAGGAATTAAAGCCAAAAATAACATGACATTTCAATTTGTAGGTAATCTGTTTTTCAAATCGTTCAGCACCCAGATTCTGAAGGGAAAGGTCGCGTATAATTTGTGTACACTAAATGAAAATAGGATTTTAAATGTTACAATGAGTATAATGAGTATAAAACAATGAGTGTAAACAATGAGTGTAAACAATGAGTGTAAACAATGAGTATAAATAATGAGTATAAACAATGAGTATAAATAATGAGTATAAATTATGAGTATAAACAATGAGTATAAACAATGAGTATAAATAATGAGTATAAACAATGAGTATAAACAATGAGTATAAACAATGAGTATAAACAATGAGTATAAACAATGAGTATAAACAATGAGTATAAATAATGAGTATAAACAATTAGTATAAACAATTAGTATAAACAATGAGTATAAATAATGACTATAAACAATGAGTATAAACAATTAGTATAAAACTTGAAGTTTTGAAAAAATCAAGCTTCTAAATTAACGAGAAAAAAAGATACAAATAAAGAAAAAACGTATATTTCGACACTCACAAGGGAATCAAAATTATAGGGTACTTCCCTTTAACCTAGAATCCTGAAATTTGGCATGGAACAAGGTCTTATAGAATAAATATAACAAAAATCTGAAAACCGTAAATTAGTAGTTAGGTCACCAGAAAAAAAAATTGCAATACGGAAACATCTTTGAGACTTGATTCAGGAATCGTAGGTACTGTTTTTATAGGTAAGTTTTTGCGGAACATTCAGTGCGTAAGTCCGACTCGCACTTGCTTGATTTTTTTGAACAATGTTTTTAATAATTTACTAAATAAACAATCTTTTGGAATAAGGACTTTTGCGAATTGTCTAGAATTATATGGAAGTCCAAAATAACCGATACGGCACCTTACCCTTTTTCAGGTGGGATAACATCAGGTGAATCTTCTCGCTCCGTGTGGAGTGAGAGAATCTAAAATCCACCCAGGTTACGTTCTACTTCAATTACCCTTCAAACCCGCAGCCTTAGCAGTCATTGACCCTAGTGAGCCCTGTCCATTCTCCTGACCTCTCTTTGAGGCACGCGTTGAATACATCATGACGTCGACTCGAACTTGATCCATACTAGATGGCTAGACAGTGAGCTACGCGAACCCTTAGGTACTCTTAGTAACTTATCATCATCAGTTTTTTAATGTTCCCACTGCTGGGACACAGGCCTCCTCTCTATGAGAGGGAATGGGCCGTAATCCACCACGCGGGCCCAGTGCGGGTTGGTGGATGTCACATGTCTTCGAATTTTTGGTTCTAGGACATGCCGGTTTCCTCACAATGTTTTCCTTCACCGTTTTGAGAGCAGTGGTGATGAAATAAATTACACAAAGTAATACGCCTGGCCGGGCTTGAACCCGCGACCTACTAATCGTAAGTCGGGGCCGTTACACACTCGGCCACCACTGCTCTTAATCTTATCAAAGTTAATAATTTTAATAAGTGCATATTGTAGTTACATTGTTTCCAAATATGCATATATTTAATACAGGTTTAAGCTCGTATCACCCACGCTCAAATAGGCTTAAAAGCCATGTCATACAATATTAGTATTTATTGATACTTTAAGAGCGAGTAAAGCCTTCAGAACAAAATAAAAGCCTTCAATGTAACTTCAGAACAAACCAGGTAAAGCTCCTGACATTGAACTTTCAACAACATTTGCCACGCTTAGGCTCTGGTCCCACCGCCGACTATTAGCGGAAAGCTGCTCTAAATTCTCGTGCATGACCTAAATAGAAATTAAGTGATCTCCAGGAGAACCAATGATGCCAATATAACCTGAAGCATTGCTAAACTTAAGAGGTAATATTGCTCACGCAAGCAATATGCCCATATTGCTTTCAGAACAGATATTCGATGACATGGCGCAAAGGGTCTGCAGTGGTGACCAGGTACCGGAAGTTGTATTGTAGGAAGGGCTCTACCAAGGTGATCCGTATACCTGGTGAAGGCATACATTCTTCTGTTCTGCCTACAGCTCAAAGGAAGTCACATGTCATGATAAACATTCATGTAGCACCCACTCCGATCAAGATTGTAGTTCAATAAGATTGACAGCTAACCCTAATGCTGGCAGCTAGGAACAATTGGATTTTTTAGGGTTCCATAGCCAAAGGGTAAAAACGGGTCCCTATTACTAAGACTTCACTGACTGTCTGTCTGTTACAGTTGAAATTTACACAAATTATGTATTTCTGTTGCCGCTATAACAAGAAATACTAAATAAAATAAATATTTAAGGTTCGCTCCCATACAACAAACGCTATTTAATTTCCCTTTTTGCTCGATCTGTACCTCTACCATCAGTTTTAAGCAATAGTATTCGTCGCTACTCGATATCGACGCCGTAAATATTTTGTATGGCAAATTTTGGTTAGTGACCGCTAGAGGCGCTGCAAAATTTGCCATACAAAATATTTACGGCGTCGATATCGAGTAGCGACGAATACTATTGCTTAAAACTCATGGTAGAGGTACTGGTATAGAACCCTTCGTGCGCGAGTCCGACTCGCACTTGGAAAGCTTTTTAATTTTTTTTTTTTTCATTCATGATCCTTTCTAAGACTTTATCAAATAGTATTTATCAAAAAAAAAGCAAAACATTTCGTCAGTCATTTTTATTTCTCTATGTAGATGTAGATTTATATAATTTACTCATACAGTACCTACTAAATTTAGGTATGTATTGTTAGTTACTTGTGCGAAAAACAGTCGATATCGAGTTGCCTCCTCGTCAGCAGTGGGACAGGTGCCTTGTGGACACCTCACCACATTTATAATAGGGCCACAACACTTTGCGTGGCGAATTTAAACTTTGTGTTGGTTCGCAAGTAAGTTGAAAATTGCTTGAAGTTTATTAAAGTTTTGTGAGACATTGAAGGGACTTAATTTAACTGGCAGTATGGTCACATGCTAGAGTCCAGTTTTGAAGGTTTAGAGCTTTAAAGGTGTTGTTTAAAATCCTTTTCTATAACAGATTTGGAGGCTGACTTATCTATGAAACCATACATTGGCATCTGCATAAACTATGGTAAGAGGTTGTGATTTTGGTGAAACTCTAATTTTATTAAATGAAATTTTAATGTTTTTATATTTTATATTTACTGTAAGATCATCGCTAAATAGTTTGCCGTCCGATAAATACCTAATAGTTTGTTATCCGATGAAGACCTGCCCCCCTAATCAAGTTACAAATGTTGCGTTTAGCGTGAACACTGTCTTGGAGTTGGCCATGCCCCCAATTCCTTTGTTGAGATAACGTCAGATCGGACGTAGTGGGAAACCGCTCTTTGTGTTCAAGCCCGACACTTCTAATAACAAAAAAATATGACCTTGATTTAAAAAAAGGAATAAAATTGTCACAAAAATTCACGATCCATTTAAAACAATGCCAAAAAACGGCTAATCTAATCGTATTAAAAACCATTGAGTTCAGTAGCAACAAAAGATCTAGCGCCTAACTAAACACAAGAAAAGCAAAAGTTATCAAAGACGCTCAGAAAGCAAGTTCTGTACTTACTTGTGAACGACTGAACACGCACTTAAGTAAGCATAATTGTTTGAAAACCGACGAGTCGTGCATCTGACGTACAAGATTGATAGAACCTTGGTGCAGATATAAAATTACTGAATGAGACATGGTCAGGGAAAGTTTTTAGACACATCTACGTGTATTTTTTCTTGATATTTTCTGTTATAAAGTTTTTTTACGAAAATTTGTGTTACTTTTGGTTTTAGGTATATTTAAATCCTTACAAAATATTGAACTAGTTATTTACACAAACAACTAAACTAATAAAAAACATAATACGTGTGTAACCTATACAGGGTGACTGGTAATTAGTGAACGATACTTAAACACGTGATTGTAGTCATGATAACAAACAACTTTGACTATGGGACCAAAGCTGAAATAGCGAAAAAATTCTGCCAAGTTCAGTATATTTTGACCAGTTAGGCGAACATAAATGTACTGATGTTCGCAGATTTTTTTTGCGATGTCATGTTTGGTCCCATAGTAAAAGTTGTTTGTTATCATGACTACAATCAAGTGTTTAAGTATCGTTCACTAATTACCAGTCACCCTATATGTAGCTACATAAAACCTGGTACTTTTTGAATATTCGATCAATAAATTGTTTAAATATGATGAGAAGTAGAAAAAAATCGTCCAAGTGTGAGTTGGACTCGCGCACCTAGGGTTGCGTAAAAACTCGCGTATGTAAACCGTATTTTCACCTAATCGTTTATACCACATACATGAATGGACTGGCACACTTGACCTCCTGCGCTCATCCCGTCCGATTATAATATGTAGTTTCAAGGATCGAACGAATAGTTTCATAACAAAGTGCGCTTCACCATCAACAATTGCATCACTGCTTACTATCAGAAGGGATTGCAATCAAGCATTAAATTATATTATAAAAAAAATTGTTCAATTCCCGAATCGATTCTCGAATGTTTTTCCGAAACACAAAAAAGTAATTATTTTGTTAAGTAACTACAAATTTACGGTTTTCACACTTTTTTCTTCACTATAGATTTTGCTTCTTGCCAAATTTAAGGATTCTAGGTCAACGAGAAATATCCTATAAGTTTTGATTTCCTTGCGAGTATAAAAATATGCATCTGAACGGAACATAAACGGCTTTACCTTTAGATTGTGTTGATTTAGAAGTTTAGTTTTTTTTCACTGATAGAAGGGATAGCAGACTTATTTGACGTTATTTCAACTTAATGCTTCCACATATTCCAGAGCAAAGGATCTGTGACAGATACACAGACGAACAACAAAGTAGTCCTATAAGGGTTTCGCTTTTGCCGACTGACGTACGGAATCCTAAAATGGAACTTATTTCCGCTGTTAAACATCTGATAAATTTCCTTTAAAACCGATAAATACTGTTCTTCGATAACACCACATTTAACTGATGAGTAAAATTGATAGATAACTGTGGTAATTATTTAAATAGATTTACATATTATATGATATTTATTAATAGATTTTTCTGTCATACACAATATACTTAATATGAAAAGTAAACAAGTACTTTTTTAAATTTTACTGTATGTGTTATTTGATACTATAGATTAAGATTTCTTCTCTTGCTTTCTATACACATTGTCTACATTTCTTTTAATTTCTCCTTTCGCAGGTCTGCCGGAAGATTTTTTTTTTGGAAATAAGCAGTACCCTTGTGCAAATGTCTATTATGTATTATATATATCTATATGTATATCTATCTTTTTCTGTTTTTTTTTGTGTGTAAATTAATAGTAAGACGAATATAAATGTACATCGCGTTCCATACTCTTTTTGCTTGCTTCCCACGACCATTATGGGTTTGACAATGAAATATTAAAAATGATTTGCTAACTTTTACAAGATATATTACCATCTCTTGTGAACGCCTACTTTGAACAAAGGGCAGTAACACAACTTTTATATTTGAATATAAATGCCTACTTACTAAAAAATACAAGTCGAAGTTACCTACTTGTAATTCTAGAATTACTTTCAACGAATATAATAGAAAGGTCCCGAAGTTCTCAAACATTATTCACGAAAACATTATTTTTACAAGAGGCTTAGGAGTTATTGAAGAAAACTTTTTGTATTTAGCCCTCAAACTCAGCACTACAAACAAAGATATAAAGCGCGTTATCCGACTCTCTTGGAGCGCACTCCATCAAACTTGGCTCTTCCATTTCACCTAAATTCTTTTATGCCCGAATTTACCGAGCCTAGTAAATTAATCTTCGTACAGATTGGGACAATGGGGGACTTAGCAACATAATACAGAATTCCCGTTGGCAAAATTTTGCGCCTACAAAAGATTTGATCTAAATAAATGGAGGATTCGGTTTAGGGATTTCTTTATAGCTTCTACGAGTTAAATTTGATTTTTGGAAACAATGATAACGGAGCACCGTTTCACGTGCATTGTACCTTTTGTTAGATGCCGACCCCCCGACTGGTACCTTAATTATGTCCGTATAAATCGACAGAGCCGAAAACACTCGTAAAATTCGTTCACAAAGGGAAATGAGTAAAATTGTACGGACGAAAATATCCGTTAGCCTTTCATTTGAAGTAACTTATTCACTTGTTGTAATTTTATGGAAGAAACAGAGCTATTCTTGGAAGTTTTATGCTTTCATTTCTCAGTCAATCATCTTGGTACATTGTAGTTCAAGTTCCACCATGTTTTACACCCGCGTTTTTTCTCTCTACCTCTTTTAGAACAATGTTACGTCAACGCTCAAGTGACTTGTGAATTAGCATAGATCCTTGAAGCATAAAAATAAAAGAATCAGAATTAATGTTCACATTTTACCGTAGGTTCGACTGTGAACGATTCGGCTGCGATTTGGGTCGTTGTTTGATTTTGGCATTGAACAAATGGGTCTAGCCTTCAGGCCTATTGCTACAGGTATTTGTAAGATTTATATATAAGTGAACACATGCTTCACTACAGGAAAAATATAAGGGCAAACACGTGTAAGTATTAAGGCATTATGAGTTCAATTCATAGATCGAAGTTTACTGAAAAAATGTCTCTCTTTAGTGTTCGATTACGGAGACGCGGCGCGTTGTGCAGTCCGTCGTACTTTGCCAAATGTTTATGTTTGCGCGAGCGATGACGCGGCCCGCTGCTGCAATGTACGATGAAACTAAAAGAAGACCCAACGCACCGCGCGACGCGCCGCGTCTCCGTAAACACGGCCTTAGGGACCTAAGCATTGTAACCAATGAATCAATTATTATACAATTGAATTAAGTTTCTCGTTGAATATGTTATGTCTACAATTTGGAGAGGTTCGTGAACTCACTCACGTCTAAGTAACGTAATTCGAGCCTTCATAAATCAAGTACCTTCTATTCTTGAATTAATTTGGATCAAGACCTTTGGTTGGCTTTTGTTTGCGAAATAACATACTGTTAGTCTGTGCCTATTGTTCTAGAATAGCGAAATCTTAGCCTATAACTGGGCCTGAGGATAAATTGTAATGCCAAGTAGATACCTAATCTAGCTTACTTGAATTCAATTTTCTTCTTTTAGTTTTTTGTTTATGTTTATCTAATAATAACTAATTAGTGGATTCTAATATTTCTTAATTAATATTATAATTGAAAAAATGCCAAAGGACGGATGCAAACTGTTGGACCTTTATATCATAGACCTTTCCCACTATTTTGGCGACACTTGAGAGAGGCCTAAGCTTATTTTAAATTAAATAAATCTACAACGATAGTTAGTATAGGTAAAGTTTGTGGATTTTACTGTTTCTTTTTATTTGGTTTTAATGTGTAGGGTATATACACGTATTGGTGTTAAATGTTAGAGTAGAAAGTAGTGTAGTTGTATATATAAATAAATAAATTAAAGGCTACTTTATATTATTTATTTTTTCGCCATAAAATATGATTTTAACGGCCAACAAAATCTTTCCCTATAAACGGTAAAACAATCATCTTTACGCTGGCCATTTCCATGATTGCGTGATTCTTATCTAACTACTTAAAGCCTAGACGAATCCCGGGACTTTATTCGATGAGAGTTAGTCACTATAAATTTAATGTAGGAGGTCTTTACTTACATTAAAAATTATGTAGTCACATAACACACACATTCATAGTTATGTAGTCATATAACTATGTTGCCTAATCTGTGACATCTTTTTTTTTATGGTAGGTAAAATCAGCCAATGACAAATCCCGCCCTTGGGTGGAGCGGGAAGTAGTGTCAGACTCTTACTGACTAAAAACCTACCCCGTTCCTTCGTGGCCTATCGTGCCGGGGCCAGGTATTCCTTTCGGAAGCTGACCCATGAAACCAACAGACTTCGATCCGAAATTACATCTATAGACGACATTTCAGTAACCATGCAAATAACAGGTATGCATGACATTGACATAATGATTGAAAAGACAAAGACTATACTAGTTGACAAGTTTCAAGATCTTCGTTTGATCTTCACCAAATAAATGGGACCACTTGGTAAAAATACTTTTCAAAACTATTTTTTTTTTTAACGAAATCGTTTTTCCACTTTGCCAAGTACTCGTAGCTATCGGTGAAGAAGACGAACAATCAATTTGAGAATCTCTTCCTTTTTAAAGTCGGTTGAAAACAAATGCACATCACCGTTTAAGTTTGAAATATTCTCGGAACCTTTAAACGAAAATGGACACTTGCCCTTAAAAGCAGAACTAATGGTCTGGTTATTAAGTCAGCTCACAAAGTAGCACTTACGTGTCAATGACCAGAACTAGAGGAACGACAAAATGTACTCAACGAGGTCAAGCTAGTAAATGGATAGGAATTGTTTTAGTAGGAAAGGAATATAATTGAAAGGGCTTACAAAGCGATGACACGTGTAAAGGTAGTCGTACACGTTAGGGTGTACCTGACAGGTTTGCCTGCACTCATACCAGTCAGGTAAGTTTGTGTGGAAACCTGCATAGTTGTGCACACGCTCCAGTTTACCTGTAAAACTCAACTGTACAGGCAAACCTGTCAGGTATACCCTAACGTGTATGGTATATACCCTAACGTGTACCCTAAGATTATTTCTATAAGCAAAAGACAATAGGGATATACATACAATGTGTTTAGTTGCTTAACACGTTTTTTTTTAAGTGAAAATTCATCCAATGACTTGTCCCGCTCTTGGGTGGACCGGGACTTTTACTGACTAAAACTCACTCCGGCTTTCCTTTCAGCATAGCTCCAGAAGGCTTGGAGTCTGCTGCCTACAGTTTGCTGACATTTCCTTGAGGCGCGCGTGCGTCCTTGAGGCGCGAGTTGCTTGACACGTGTAAAGACAATGTAGCAACTGTATCGCTACCAACGCGCGATTGTATCGCTGCGAACAGCAATGTCTACAGTCTACAGGCATTAGTGAGAGACTACCTAGTCACTTCACTGTGGGATTGTTTGAAAGAATTTCCGTGACTCTGAGCAGGTAAAGCCAAAAGAAGGTAGACAGGTGGGTTTTAATTAGTAAAAATCTGACACACACTCATATTTCCTACCTAGAGTAAGACAAGTCATTTGATGATTCCATTGAAAAAACACATATAGGTATTCTGTGTCTGGGTATATGTGAAATTACATGTTTGTGAACGCGCCAGCGATGCAGGAGTCATTCAATATGTCTGGTAACGTTCTTTTTTTAGTCAGTAGATAAAATGAAACTTTTTGCGATATTATCTTTTATCGCTATCGCATCGCTGCAAAAAGTAGCAACTAATTATCATAATAAATCAATCTGTTCTAAAGTTCTGGAGTGACGGCCGCGTACCGGAAGACGCAGCATTGGAAGGCCTCCAACAAGGTGGACCGATGACCTGGTCAGGGTCGCTGGAGTCCGATGGATGCAAGACGCACAGGACCGGCCATTGTGGCGACGCTTGTGTGAGGCCTACATATGTCAAACAGTGGACGTCTTTAGGCTGAAATGATGATGATGAATATATACAATACAATTTGCTAAAAAGTTTCAGTAATAATTTGTAATAACAAATATAGGAAGTATTTTACAGACACTCTTAACAGAGTTAGAGTACTAATTACAAAATGACCAACTTTGAAAAGTGGTCTGGACGGCACTAAAAACTTTGACCACTTCAATTCCCGGCAGAGGCGATGTGGCCGCTACTGTCAACTTTATTCTTACTATTACTACTTTATAAGAGTCGTTAAAATTGTTTAAAAAAACCCTGCTGTTATTGCTTGAACCACCAATCCATTGTTCATACAACTCTATTCCTTAATAACAACCATTCAATAATTTCGTAACGTTTCACAATTCTCAATTCATCGAATAAAATTTTCATATCATTCGTCTGTTTTATCGAGTAAATAAATCCCTCGAACCGTGCGATCCTCGAGACCAACAGTCAATTAAGTAATTGCTTCATCGAAATCAAACCATTTGCGAACAAATTACTGACTCTACAGAAACATTTTCTCTCCCAAGGGTCACGTATAAAGTGACAAACGCAACGACCCAAACGATACAAGTAAAACCACAGGTAAGCGACTGTAGCCAAAAATTATAGGAAAAAATCTGAAAACGCAAATTCTCAGCCGTTTGATCGTAATCATTACGTCTGACGTATCAAACGGAACGATCCACGACATAAGCCTCCAACAGAAAAATGAAACTTGCAAGCAGGCCATAAAAATCGTCAATTTTACGGATTTCCGAATTTCGATGTGCGATTCACCGTGAACGGTGAATGCTTGGACGAGCGAAAACTTATAACAATAGACTTTTTCCAAACGCGTAAATCTACCTCTTAGTTGGCAGCCCTATTGGTGATGACGCGGTTTGTCGTGATTTTCTATTTCGTGGTTTGTTGATACGTGGTAACCCTAATTTTACGTGGCCTTTTAGCGCTATTGTGATGTTTCAAGAAGCTGATATTTATGGCACGTATGATATTCACCCTCGTTTGGCCGGTAGTATAGCGAAAGTGCTGCCGTTTGTGATAACACTCGTAATTTAAAACGACAACAGCCTTTAGGGTTGGCTGCTGATCGAAGGGTCGTAGGCCCGGATGGGAATCTATTAGACCATTACCCACAGACAACTTATCGGGCCATGGTTTCTGATGACTCGTGAAAATTACAAGATGGCGTATCGCCTGGGAACTGCAGGTTGACATAATAACAACGATGTATTGTGGTGCAAACAGTGCCTTAATCACCAGTTGTAAGTACTTGGCTGCAGTGTATTAACATATTAATGATTGTCATTACTAGATGAGCTTAAGGAAAATGACACATAATGAGTCATAGAGAGGTTTTTTTAATCATCTAATCACTTGAGTAGGAGGGTGTGTCAAACTTTTAACGACGAAAGCTAGACACATGAAGTTTGTGTGGTTTAGTTGCCAGTTGTTCTAGGACCATGGGTTTCCTTTCCAGTAAATTCCTGCGATATTGGCCCTACTGAACCCATACGGTTTGCTTATGTTACGTAGGTAAGTAACATATGGACACAAGTGAAACTACTGACAGGTAAAAGCACACTGATTTATTCAAGGTACAGGCAGTGCGGGAGCGTAGTCCACGCACACATATATCATTTTGACACACATATATAACAGCTTACATCTCTTCGAGGAACGCGTGGAGGACATTACCGACGACTTGGACTCGGTCCGATCGATTACATGAAGACCGATCGGCGAGCTTCTCACTGCACGTCGTCCGTGAGCCCGGAGATATAGAGAGGTTGCAGTAAATAACCTAAATTACACAACCCCATTGAAGTAAATTGTTGGACCCATTTGGAATTGAAATAAAATGGTGTCTAAGTAATTTCCTAGTTTTTCAAGACATCGCCAAGCGGTTGATTCTTTACGTGACCAGAAGGGTGGCCTTTTTTGGCTAAAAAAACAGTAGGTACTGCCAATCGCCGTGGAATTTCTACTACGCCTATTCATATATACTTTTTCTACTAACAGCGATGCGGATCAATTTTTAATGCAATGTGAGCACTTTCTGTCATTTTGTTTTTAACTTATTATTATACTAACCCGGACTGGACCGACATGTTGGATTACGGCCATTTCCCTATCATAGAGAGGAGGCCTGTGTCCTAGCAGTGAGATCATCATAATATATGCCTAATGATCAGTGATTGGAGTAGGTAGATTGAATTGGGGTCATTGATCTAACCGTATATATTAAAATGGACATTTCTCCGGAATTGGTTGATTATCAATGCTTCGATCGAAATTCGATTGTTTCTATTATTGAACAGATAAATAATAAATTAATTTAGTTTTGATATCTTTCTTTAAATTTTGAATTGAGGATTAATAATTTCACTTGATAGTGAAAAATCATCATCCGGAAATACCGGAATTACTTTCCGAAAAAATGGTGATAGGATAGGGCAAAAACTAACTCAGGATTGAATTTAAATTAATATATTATATTTAGTGAAAGAAAATTCAGTTCATTATGTTTGACAATCAAGATGAAAGAGGGGTGACATATAATACGACTGTGAGTTACGTTGTCGCATAGAAAGTAGCGCCAAGTTATACGTATTATCTATGTACTAAACTGCCCTATATAAATTGTTTGGTTTATACAATTCTAACAAATGGCTTATCCATGTTATTTATTCTGTGTGCATTTATGATACAAGTACCAAAAATCAATCTACCTACTCCAGTCACTGCTTATGATACTATCTATTATTAATTAAACATTTCCTGCATAATTTTCAAAAATATGTTGACTAAAAATAGGTAATAATAGACTCTATTACTTTAGCTATCCTGAAACTAACGAGCAGACTGCCAGTACTTTAATAATTATGTCGTATATATTAATGTCGTTATGTAAATGTATCGTAATTAAAGCAAACGAGCTAAGTAGGCGTATAGTAATGATAAAAATCTCACAAAGAATACGGTTGGGCGCGTAGCGAGTTCAGAATGTTCACCTAAATAATTAGGACTGGTACAATCTGGATCAGAATCTGACATGAAAATTCTAGGTCGTATTGGCCTAGTTTTAGTTTTGTTTTGTTTTACTATAAAATGCCATGTAGGTTATTATGCGACGTGAATAAATGCCCTAATTCAGCATATTCATTTAAGAATTTTTTCAGTACTGTGCAGCTCTGTAAGTGACGAACTCACTATGCTTAAAACTGTATGTGTTTTTTGTTTGTGTATGTCTTAGTAGGTAAGTCGCTGAGGTACCTAATCAATAAATAAATAAAAGCGTTTCGTATTGGCGTACATGACCAATTTTAAAAGCCGAAACGAATAAAAGACTTTTTTTTTTATTAGCCTATACTTTCTCACTGCTGGGCAAAGGCTTCCCCCAAATTTTTCCAGGTATTTTTTTCTAGAACCACCCCGAATAAACCTTTATGGTAGGCGTCCAGGTCTTCCAACCATCTCGTCCCAAGTGACTTCGGCGGCGTCTTCCATCTTCAGGTATTCACTTTATGGAGACTCTAATGTCTAGCGGATATGATCCTCGTCTTTAAGCGCAGAGTGGCATTCCTCATTTTACTATTAGTAAAAAATATACTATCCGAGTTGGTTTAGGGCTGGTTCCTGAATTAAGATTTGGCGTTAAGAACGAGAGAAATCTTACTTTAGCTTCACAGCTTCACAGGTTTTCAGAATAAAGCATCAAAGACGCAACTTAGAAATCAAACACTACTCTGCTATGCTCAGAGGTTCCTTATGTGATCACATCAAGAATGAGGATATCTGCAAGAGAACCAAAGTTATCGACATAGCACGAAAAATTGCCAATGTTAAGTGGCAATGGGCAAGTCAATTTGCTCGCAGTACAGATGGCCGTTGGGGCCGAAAGCTTCTGGAATTACGGCCACGTACCGAAAGACGTAGCGTCGGAAGGCCTCCTACAAGGTGAACTAATGACCTGATAAGGGTTGCGGGAATCCGATAGATGCGAGACGCACAGGACCGTTCATTGTGGCGACACTTGGGGGAGGCCTATGTCCAACAGTGAATGTCTTTCGGCTGAAATGGTGATTACTCTGGTAATTAATTTATCAAAATAAATAATCAACACTTTGAGAGATATTACTAAAACTGTTGGCGACGAGTGAATCGGAGACTGAATATAAAGTGATTGAAAAGTGATAATTACTGTGATTTGAATAGTGTTAATTTTAATAGTGCTCGTAGGGACACGGACACGTAAGTGACTTGTATGTGTGAATAACTGTAAGTACTTTGAAAGTAGCCTAAAGTTGTAAATATCAGTTAATTATTTACCTTAATTAAGTAGGAAATTATATGTATAATTAGGCAAGATCATCAGGACACAAACCAATAAGAATTACAACTGTATTCCAACTAAATTTATTTCTGTAAACTTTTAAAATATTCTTGTGATAGTGACTTGGCCCATAAACAAATGTTAATTTATCTCCATATCTGATAACGTTAGCGACGTATATTGTATACCTACTTAAAGATAGCTCGAAATCTGTATATTTAAATTAAAGCAAAACCAGGTGCAATATTGTAATTAAATATAGAAATAATGTCAAAACTGTGTAACTGAAAGTAAAAACTATTGTTTGAAGTCCTAAAAAAAACATGGCTCTCGTTAAGGTAAAGTTTTGGAGAATGTTAGTAAACCTGTTTGTTCGATTGTCGTCGTCTGCGGTCCTGAAAGTTTCTCCTCTGTGTATCAAGAATAAACAAGACTAATCAAGAATTGCTGGTTTCATTCCCTACAAAAACTCGTCATAATAATTGTCATTTTTAAGTTCTCCCAATTATAATTAATTGATATTTATCATAGTATTTATTAGTTTATAATATTAGTATATATACGTATTTTATTATCATAAGTAACTTTTTTTGAGGTTTATTTATTATTTCAACGTTTAAATTATACTATCAATAAGCTAAATAATATCACTATAAACATTACACATATACACTAGAGGCTACTCCTAACTAGAATATAGCGCCAAAAAACTCCTCCGCATCGCTGTCGACTGGAAGTGTGCCCAAAAGGCTGGCGGCATTGCCATGTTGTATGGCAATGCTTAATCTCTGACTGAGGTAAAAGCCAGCCCTTGGGTCACGCGAAGTGTCAACTAAACGTTTGGAAAGTTTATAAGTAACTTAGTTCATACTATATATTACACAAAATATTCTGTTATTTATTTAATGTGCACACCTACCACAGTTTTGACTATTTTAACCCAAAGGTTGATTGGTAGAGAGAATGCCTTGTTGCATTAAGTCCGCCTATGTACCACTATTGTACATGAAGTTTAAATTCATAAATAAAAACCAAGTAAGTAAAAACAGTTTTCAAACCCACCCTCAAAATACGATTTAAGGGATATTAAAGTTTTATGAAAATATTCCCGCGAATGAAGTCGCGGCCAAACTGCTAGTAATGTACGAGTATATTGACAGATAATTCGACGAGTTTTCAACTTCATTTTGTGACCCGATACCTTTTTATCTTTCTAATGACATGTTTCTTTGTCCGCATTGTCCAATTATCTTTTACGAAAGATCCAAGAGGATCTCGAATCTTTGGAATCGGAATCAACATTAAAGGTTCCTTTGTGGGACAATGGGAAATAATTGTTAATTAAATGTAAGCAATTTGAAAAATTGAATAGCGTTTAATTTAAATTGATTGATTTCACTTTGTGAAGTGGTCTGATTTTTAATCTGGTAGCCGTATTTATAATTTGTGTTTTAGGAGCCAAGTTTGTAGAATTACATTTTGGAAAGAAATTTTGACGCACGGCCAGTCTGCGTCAAAATTGCTTTTAAACGTTTTACAATATTTACCATTAGATTCAGTGGGCTCGCGGACGGTGGGCAATGGGTAGCTCTCTGTCCGTCCGTTCGGTAACAGACCACCGGTCCGAGCTCAGGTCGTCTACGGCGCGCACTGTTCCCGCGCGTCTCAAGGAGTTGTCAGCAAACCGTAGGGGTCCAGCAAGGCCGAAGCCTACTGGGGCCAAAGGTTATGTGAGAATGTCACCCGGGGCCCCGGGATAAAGGAAAGGAATGGAAGGGTAGGTTTTTAGTCAGTAAAAGTCTGACACTATTTCCCGCCCCACCCAAGGGCGGGATTTGTCATTGGATGATTTTACCTACGTTAAAAAAAATAAAACCATTAGATTCAGGTGTCTTATGCCTACTAATAATAATAACAGTTGTGAGATATGGTAGAAATGTTTGCCCAGTTGTGGCATAAGAACATCATCATCAACATGTGGTAGTGATAAAATTCTAAAAATGGGAGTAGTTATTTCACACAAATAAGATGTCTTCTTTTGGTAACAATCCTATACTTTGTAGAAGCAGTATAATTTGAGTGGACCAAGAGAAGCAATAACACGTCGATCAGAATATTGATACTGGAGGTATTTTGGTTAAGGTTCAGGTCAGTCCACGAAATAGTAGGTACATTTTGATATAAGCGCAGAAAGTTTGTCATTGCGATGGAGGCGGAATTCGCTTGAGCCGCAGGCGAGTGTGTTGTCGAGTCGAGGGCTACAGTGTTAAATTTGCACGTGTTTCAAACGACGTTTTTCAGTACACTTACGACGCGTGGGTGTTGACCGGCGCCTCGTGGAGATCAACGCGTGCCCAGTCAACAGCAACGATAAGTAATTTTATTACAATAAAATGGAGCGAGCACGTGTACTTATCTGCACCAGTGGGGAAAACAGTATTGCGTGCCTAGTAAGTTTTTTTTTAATTTTTATAAACTAGCACTTGACTGCAATCCTACCTGATGGTAAGCAGTGATGCAATCGTTGATGGTAAAGCGCACTAGTTTATTAAGAGCCTATTCACTCTAGCCTTGAAGACGCCTAAATTATAATTGGACGGGAAAACCGCAGCAGGCAAATTGTTCCAGTCCCTCGATGTACGCAGTACAAACGACGAGGCAAAACGCTTAGTCCGGACCGTGGAAGTTTCAACAACGTATGGGTGGATATTTGCCGTACGACGTACGCCGGGAAGTGGTGAAATAAGAGCGGGTTTTTGAGTAGGTGCAATGAAAAAGGTTTTTACTATCCTCAAAAGTAGGCAAAAACCAGACCCATTTTCCGATAGATAAAAAAATATGAAATTCCGTTTGAAAGTTCCTATCTATCTATCGGAAGCCGAAGCCTACCAAGGGCTCCGGATTTGTTCGAACAAGTTACTGTGGCCATCAACGCAGGCAGGCAACTAAAGGATCTGAGAGGGGGGTTTTGTATAGTAAAATTTGGAACGCAAAGGTCTACTGAAAAAACGAAGGGCGGTTTTCGTCAGTAAATATTGAATACTCTCTCTCGCTTCAACCTAAGTACTGTACTGAGTTATTTGATGATATCCCACACAAAAAAAATTGTAGGTAATCGGAATACCTATAAACAACATTATTTTTAGGTATATGCAAAACCTAAATAAGGTTTGTTCAGAATCATTCGAATCTGAATTGATTCCAATATTTTTTTCTGAAACTGAATCGATTCCAATAATTTTTACACCATGTTATATTTTTTTCCAAAAATATTTAAAAAGGTCACAGGTATACTACTAAGTACATCACAGGTCACGGCAGATCATAACGGATATGAGACTCCAGCGCACAGCTGGGTGCGGGAACAAACCAACCCGTCAGTCGCCCGTGTGGCCCGGTGACCAAGTATTTATGTCGTCAACCAGGTACCTTAACGGGCTTAAACCTACAAACATTACACAAAAACATAAATATATACACTAAAGGCTACTCCTAACTAGAATATAGCGTCAAAAAACTCCTCCGCATCGCTGTCGACTGGAAGTGTGCCCAAAAGGCTGGCGGCATTGCCACGTTGTATGGCAATGCTTAATCTCTGACCGAGGTAAAAGCCAGCCCTTGGGTCACGCGAAGTGTCAACTAATCGTTTGGAAAGTTCTTTAAAAAGTGAATGTGCACTCGGACCCCACGGCCCAAGAGTTTCAACCCCAAACGGCTCAAAAATACGGGCTTATAACTTTTTAATTTTCTAGAATAGTTTTGAAATTTTATACCCAGATTTTTTACATAAAAATACTAGGCAGGTGTTTCAGGTTTCACATGTACTAAAAATAAGGTTATATATTCATGTATGTATGTATAAGTACATAGCAAGTAACAAGATTAGCTATGCCGCGTGTCGCCTGCATTATTAATTTTCTTGTTACTCATCCTCTTTAATGTTAACAAGGACTTACCTGTTCCATCACTGGCAAGGTCAGTAATTATGGTCTGGGTTTACTTACATGCTTCAGGGTGAGCCTTGAAAGATGTCCTTTTATTTATCTTTTACTAGCTCTTGCCTGCGGCTTCTCTCCCGCTTTACCCTACTCTATCCTACTCAGGCCTACTCTGCCCTACTCTAGCCTACTCTGCCCTACTCTGCCCTACTCTGCCCTACTCTGCCCTACTCTGCCGTACTCTCATCATTATCATCATCATCATTTCATCATCATTCATCACATCAGCCAAAACACGTCCACTGTTGGACATATACCTTCCCTAAGCGTCGCCACAATGGCCGTACTCTACCCATAAATGAGTAATGGTTTTGGATTTTTTATTTATTTAACGTGATAAAAATTATCCTATGTCCGTCTCCTGGTCCTAAGCTACCTTCCCATCAATTTTCAGCCATAATGTAACTAACACGACTTTTTTTTTATTTATAGATTTTCTTTTTTTTTAACGTATGCAACATTGCTGAAATGAACGCAACCGTAAAGCACATACAATGAGTTACATTATTGTTCATTTATTTATTATTATTATTTAAGGACAAAATTATATGAACTTTAAATTATTTAAGGCTGCCACTTTTTATTAACATTGTGTGATCCTGTCGAGTTTTAAAAAAAGTACCTTATTTTTTAATTTTCTATTTACAAATCGATGGTGTTTCATGTACTGAATCGATCCTCCATGGGATTAAAATGACCATAATATAACAGTGTATAAATATTTTTCTGTCTATATTTTTTTTTCTCATTATTTCTTTTTCATATTCGGTTTTTCGTGCTTTTTTGATCGTCAGTCAAAAGATCTGACAAACCATTAATCTTAATAAATTTTGCCAATATACTAATCATGCTCAGTAGTTTAACAAACAAACAATGCTCATAATAAACATTGTTCACAATTAACAATGTTAACAAAAAAACCAAATATACAAATAAACAATGTTCACAACACGCAATGTGCAAAGAATTAACATTGCCATTCAACGTGGCAATGCTGCTAGTCTTCTGGGCACATTTCTGGATGACAGCGATGCGGAGGAGTACTTCGACGCCAGAGTGTATTTTGTGTTTTTGTATTATATGTACATAGTTAGATTTAGTATAAATACTTAGTTTAGATTTATATTTAATTTTCTTATGTATTTATGTGAGTCTCATATTTAAAAAAAACCCGGACTAAAAAAAATACAATCAATGTCCAGAACAAAAAAAGGCCTAAAAACTCTCAAGTCATACAATTGCAACTTCATCATTTGAGCAAATGTGTTATGCAACGATCATTTAAACTTTATATGAGAAACATCATTTTCAATGCAGTTGAATAACATCAGTTCTGAATCATGGAGGATTAAAGATACCGCCAATCCGTAAAAATAGAAAACATTACTACATTTCTTCCTCAAAAAAATATTCCGTATAAATTCATTCTACAACCCACCGTCGAATTTCCCTGAAGAAAGTTTCAGAATCAATATTGTATTTTTATTTCCCTCTAGTGGGGGAAGTAATCAATACACATTATACCCTAAACGGGTTCCGCAGTTAAGTTGCCCCCGGACACAGGTAAACACGTCTTATTTATAATAGAGACGTGATGAGTGGCGGTTCGATTTTATTCTTAGGTAAATTTATAGGGTTTTGTGCCTTTAGTAGTTTGGCTTTTAGAATTGAATATTCTATGTAGGATTATTTTTTGTTATACTAGTTTGGTATTTTGAAACTATACTATATTACACGGCAAATCAGTTGAACCAGTTACCACGGCTACGCGTAGCCCATTACCTCGATTGTGACCCAGAAATCAGTTATAATCCTCGTCACATAAGTTGAACCATCATGGCAGTCGATCATGAATGCGCAGTAACCGATTTTCCCAATCGAAGTGGGGCGCCGTGCGCAACCACTGCAGATGGTTTTACTTTTTTACCGAGTACTATATGCGAAATAAGATTAGGATCGAGTTAGCGCCACGTAATGACTTCATAGCTGTGAAATCTCATCAGGTACAGTGAGCAAAACAAAATATTATATAATTGAATGTATTTACGAATCATAAAAGAAAAAAGTTTGTTCCGAATGTACTTAGTTCTTCGATTTTGCTTATGTTTCCATCATTGTGTGAAGTGTCTGAGTAGTGGCGACTGGGAGAAGATGAATTGTTGCTAACAATGAAAATAAGAAAGAACAGCTCTTTTTAAATTATAACTTAAAAAATATAGCTAATTTAGAACTAAGAATACCTTTTTTATTCACTTAGATTTAAGTAACACTCTGCATTACTAATACCCGTATTTATAAACAAGTAAAAGTAACTAGGTACTAGGTACCGCACTAGTTCTGACAAGTAGGCTTCTTCCTCTTCTTCTTCTCTACCTTTGTGAAGCCAACCTCATCACTCTGCTTGCCCCTTTTCGTTTGACGTACTTGCCGAGTTGTTTGCGACACAGCAGGTTTGTTCGCGGCAACAATAACGGAACTGAACGCAAATGAACTTTGGCACACGGGTACACCATGTTCTGGAATGGTACTCAAGTCATTGCGAAAGTATGTTCTCTTGGAATAATTTCCGAAGTTCACGTGGGCAAAGACACTGGAAAAAGCTAATATAACGTTAAAATTCATATTGGGGTCAAGTTGCAGCAGCAATTTTTGTACTGCGAATACCAATATCGGTAATATCTGAATTGGCTATCAGACATTTGGCCTTTTTCCACATACGTACTTATATTCTGAATAACTGCATAATGTGCATTCACTGATACAATTTTATTGTGAGAGGCAAAATGGCAGAAACCTGCTATTTTGCCAAAACGAATTAAATTACACCAACTAACAAAGAAATGTATTTTGTATCTAAAATCACACATTGCTAATACTTCCTGTGTATTGGCAATGTGGACACTGACGTCTATTTATTAACACAATGGACTGGTGACTGACAAAGTGCTTTTGTTCGTGTTTGTTGTTCGCCATTTTGATGCTGTCAGCTGTAATATCTGTTGCAAGTGTCTACGGTATTAAAACTAGTAATGTCGCTCATACTTCAAAGTACGCGTACGGTAAATTTTTCTACAGCCATTTGCATTATACATCAAAATTAGTTTTCTGGACGCTTGCGGGTGGTGCTTCAAATAGGGACAAAATACTAACTGTCAAATATATGGAACAGCCTATCCAGTAGTAAGTAAAGAAATAAGTAAATAAAAAAAAATATATAAAAAAGAGAGATTTTTTTTATGGTAGGTAAAATCATCCAATGACAAATCCCGCCCTTGGGTGGAGCGGGAAGTAGTGTCAGACTCTTACTGACTAAAAACCTACCCCGTTCCTTCGTTGCCTATAGTGCCGGGGCTGAGCCTTCCTCTCAGAAAACCGGCCCTTGACCCCAGCAGGCTTCGACCCTGCCTGCCTGAAGTTAGCAGGCTGGGCCTCTTCGGTGTGCTGACAGCTCCTTGAGGCGCGCGGGAACAGAACGCGCCGTCGACGACTTGGGCGCGGTCCGGTCGGTTAGAGATCAGTGGATTTGGTTGTCACCACTATAATGACATAATGTATTTGACACGAGTCAGTAGCCATCCGGCAATTGAATGGAGCAGTTGTGTTGTGCGAATATATGTGTGTCATTCTAATGGTGAGCCGTAGAGTACTACAGAAACAAAATAATTTACGAAATAATTTCATTATAAATATCATCATCATTTTAGCTGAAAGACGTCTGTACGTTGTGGGCAAGTTGTAGGTCTCAAGTTGTTGTTGAGTTGATCTAATGCAGCAAGTTTTGTTATACTTCATCTTACTTACTTACTTAAAATCCTATGTCCCCTAGCTGGGGCAGAGGGAGTCGACAGTAGTCACCCATTGCGACCGATCTTGTGCTCTCCGCATATTTCATTTACCTCTACAGTATGATAGAAATTTTATTTTTAATTTGGTATATATGTCGTAGCCAAACGATTTCAAAACCTTTAAAGCCGGTTCTTAGCTCCGTTATAGTCTATCAGTGACTATAGGTAGTGTAGATGTATGAGTTTCAAGTCTGGTTCTTTTATTGCGATTTTAGCGCGTAACGTATCTTCCCTTATAATATATCAATAGTTTGGCTCTTCATAATGTAGGCAACATTGTGGAGGGCCAAAGTTCACTTATGTACATAACTATAAAACTAAAAATTTTAACAAACCCCCGACAGTCCTTGTCATCAATATGAAATGTACAGAACTGGTCAAGACGAATCTAATGAGCCGAAACTCTGTTTCTGGGTTGAAACTGGGTTTGTTAGTAGGCATTCCAAAGTTCCATCAGCCACCTCCCAGTCCTAGCAATAGGTTCTTGTTATCATGAGAAATGTATAGAACTGGTCAAGACGAAACTAATGAGCCTAAACTTGATAGGCTTACTATGTTAATAAGCAATCCAGGGTCCTTAACCTTTGAGCTCCATAATGAGACCAGCTCAATAGCACCAGATTGTACACAAGTATTTCAAATATTAGGTCACACATAATTATGTATAAAATAAAGTAAATACCCATTAAGTGTTTAAAAACCCTACCACAGTTAACAAACGAGCTGTTGACCTTAAACACCTGGACAGACCTTCATAAATTGTATAAATTGTAGTTAAAAACCATCTCGATTAAGCCAGCTTTCAAACAAAAAAAAACCGCAAAATCGGTCCATTGGTTTGGGCACTACGATGGCGATTCGATTGGGCGATACGGACAGACACACAGACAGACAGATAGACAGATCAAACTATTTTCAAATAATTTTACTGGATTAATTTTACAAAACTTTGTTTGGTTTTCAATAGAAATTATTATGACCACAAGATATTAATGTTTACAAAAGATCTAGAGAAAGATGTGTTATATGGGCGTGAGCAAGTAAGAGAAATTGTATGGGAAGTATTACGGGTTGATCGCTCTTAAGTCGAGTGTCTTAAGAGCGATAGAAACACTAACAACTCTTCCTTTCAGCCAATCTTCAGGGTCGGTTTCTTTAACCCCTGCAGATGAAAATAAGAGCCTCGCACAGCAGGCCTCTGTCGGCTTAAATTACTTAGGACCGTCGTCAGCACGTTGCCAGCTGAACGCAAATCAAAATTAATTTTACGTCTTGCCACAACCTCTCTCAAATGCCTTGGTTAGACAAGTAATTAAACGTTATCGATCAAGTCATTAGCCTGTTTGATTGAAGGACTTAATAGACCTAATATTTAGGTTTGTAAAGAAGAAATAGGTACCGTGGCGACCAAACAGGTCATATGCCTAGGAAAAATGCAAACTGGCACGTTGTAATAACTTTAAAGATTTAAGTTTAAAAAGGAGTTAAGTTTACATATAGATTGTCAATGATGAAAAAATAGGAAATATATAAAATTATTTTTATAAGAAATATAAATAATAGCTTCGATTCACAATATAAAAGTTTAATAAGCATAGAGGCTATTTGATTTACGCCTCCACCCACCACAGTAAAATCCCTGCCTATCTAAAAATCAAGTGATGGTAGCTGATCAAAAATAAATTTATTTAAATAAGTTATAGAAACTACAAATTGAAATTGACACGCCTATACGTTTCAATTTTGATTTGTAGAATGTTCTATGACAACAATAAAATAAAAAGTAATGAAACAGTCTTTAAATACTTAATCTCTAAGCATCGGCATTATGGCCTGTAGTGGAGTTTTTTTTCTTTTCTTTTTTTTTATGGCAGGTAAAATCCCATTCCTTCGTTGCCTATCGTGCTGGGGCCGGGTATTCCTTTCGGAAGCTGACCCATGACCCCAGCAAGCTTCGAGCCTGCCTGCCTGCAGCTATCAGGCTGGGCCTCTACGGTTTGCTGACAGCTCCTTGAGGCGCGCGGGAACAGAACGCGCCGTCGACGACTTGGGCTCGGTCCGGTCGGTTACCGGACGATCGGACAGCGTGCTAGCCGGCCTGTAGTGGAGTGGGTGAGGGAGGACACCGGTGTCCGCTAAGAGTTTAATATAATATATTCCACAACTATCTCACAACGCCGCCTAGTCCCAAGCTAAGCGGAGCTTGTGTTATGGGTACTAGACAACTGATAAGCATGCTTATATATTTCTAAATACATACATATTATAGATAAATTACACCCAGACACAGAACAAATGATCGTGCTCATCACACAAACATTTGTCCTGGGTGGGAATCGAACCCACGACCACCGGCATAGCAGTCAGGGTCTCTAACTACTAGACCAACGGGCCTGTCAGTTTGACCGAATGACGCGATTACGTCACGCAAGGACACCAGTGTCCGTTCGGGTTTCTAAGGGTTTCGTTCCTTTCCATGGCCAGAAGCAGCGCTACACCATGTTTAGTTAATTTAGTGAAGACGAAATAATATAACAAACTTTCCACAAATATAATATGTCTGTCTGCGCTGATATTCAAAACTTAAAACAACCGTCTTTCAAAATACAGAACTATTAAATATTTATCATAGACGCTCTTGAACATTTCAATGTCACAAACACACTAAGGTCACTGTCAGGTTAAAATATATTTTGATTGTAATAACAAAAATAATATTCCAACATCAAAATAAACTTTGATGTAAACAAAGAAATTATTGATACTTCAAACTTATGAAATATTCAGTTATTTACCATTCCAGGTACATATTTATTCTATCAAAGTCTTTGATGATAGAGTACCTGCGTACATGCTTAATTTTACTTTAAATGCTTTACTTTATACACCGTTAAATTTTGATCGTTTTAATCCCGCGGAGGGTCGATTCGGTACATGAAATACTATCGATTTGTAAAGAGAAAATTAAAAAATAAAGTACTTTTTTTACAAAACTCAAATTAATATACGCATGTACGAAATTAATTTCTTTAAGTAAACGAGTCAATGACCTTGTAGGTAGTTGTCAGTCGTTGCGTACTAACTACCTACAGTTCATTGGCCTCGCTCAGCTGGCGTCTACTTTAAGATGTACCGAATCGACCCTCCACGCAATTAAAACGACCAAAATTTAACAGTGTATACTGATTGTATCGGCAGAGAGAACCTGCCCATTTTTTCTTGGGTGGCAAATCATCGCCACTTGTTTCTGGTTCACATTCACACACACATCTGGTTTTTTCCTGTCCTACCACTTAGGATCACTGGCTCGACAATGCACGCGTACACAGTACACTACGTCCACACTCACCCGCGGCTCTGAGTGCCTAGTGTGAGTTTGTTTTACGTAAACGCGATCGACACGTTTATGACGTTCGGCGCACCGATTGGCCTACTTGAAACTCTTAGCCAATCAGAGAGCCAAACGCGGTAAACGTTTCGATCGCGTTAACGTAAAAACAACTCGCACTCAACACACTGGTGACTCTTCCGTAGGCACTTGTTCATGAGCACACGAGACAGTGTGTGTAACGTGTTATTTCACATACATTACATCTTTGGGTGGAATGGGATTAAGTGACACTTTTTCTGTCTTAAATCCATTACCATCATCTTCCTGTCCTAGTCCCATGTTATTTGGGGTCGGAACAACACGTTTCTTTTTCTTCCATTCTGTCCTGTCACCCGTCTTGCTATCACTAACTCCCTTTTCCTTCATATCACTCTTTACACAATCTTTCCATCTTTTCTTTAGTCCTCCTAACCCTCTCCATCCATCCTCATTCATGACTATTTTAGTAACATGCGTTTCTTTCAGTCTTCTAGGGTCATACCAAGACAAACGATTCTCCTTCGTCTTTTCAGTCACTGACGCCACTTTCAAACTTCCTCTAATATTCTCATTTCTCACTTTATCCATTCTCGTCACACCACACATCAATTTCAACATGCTCATGTCTGCTATATATCCGTTTTTTTCTCCACCTAACATTCTGATCCATACAGTATGACAGATCTTAACATGGCCTTGTAGATTTTATCCTTCAATTTTTACTGTCTTAAACCCATCAGTATTAAATACCTCCAGTTGCCTATTGCGCACCCAGGTAGGCAACTGTAAATACAACTTGACAAAATGGGGTTTTAAAGACTCGTCGGATACTCAATGTGAGTGAGGTGCCCCTGTTCAAAACATAAGCACATGTTAGAGTGCCCCAAGTGCCCATACACCTGCACTATGGAGGATTTAATGAGTGCCACCGATGTTGCAGTTAACGTAGCCACCTACTAGGCCCCAACAGTTTAGCGAGTTTACCATCGACTCGAAAAGAAGAAGTTGCCTATCGCTTCTAGGACCACGATAACTCTTTCTAGTAATCACACAGCTTACTTTTTCTGAAACACATAACATACGCAGTATAACTATAATTAACTGTTTGTAAATTTAGTCTCACTTAGAGACGCCACTCACAAATTCATTTCCTAGAATGCCATATAGGATAATAATATATAATATAATTAATAATATTCCGGGAATATCTTGCCTTGGGGTTTTTTCTATCACGTGCAAAAGCAGTAGCTAGTATAAATTTAAACATCACAGAGTTAGATGTGAAAATTACAGTGATGTTTATATTTATACGTTCACAAAACTAAACTTATAAAAAAAATCGTTTGTTGGCAAAAAATCTTCTATGGCTGTTACTATGAAAGATTTGTTGCTACTTTAAATAGGTATCTTCCGTTTTATCCCCATTTCGAGTAAAAAAGATATCACAGCTGCTTATCTTTCTTTCACTCGTAAACTTGAGGAAAAGGGTTGTTTTACCATAAGATATCTAACGGAGTGATAAGAATGTTCTTGTCAGTAAGTTTATCAATTTTTGCGGAATCGTGCTTTCTGATGTATCTTTTGAAAGCGTCGTAAATGTTCCGTGAATGTGACTATCAGTGATAGGTCGATTTTATTTTGATGTTCAAAAAAATGGTGACTAATTTTATAAAGATGATGATGATGATGATGTATGTAAGTTTATAAGTTATCTTTTTGTTATATCTGTACAAACATTTAAATTTTCAATCAGATGACTGATGTTAGCATCAGTCATCTGATTGTAAATTTAAACGTTACAGCATATGGCACACTGCAGCGCACTGTTTAGCAGTAGGTACAATTAGGTACATGATTATACAATTTTAGGTTGTGATTTATTATGGGAAGTGTTTTTGTAAGTCTATATGTTTCCGGTAATCTGTATAATTCAGGTATTCTCTACAATACGCAGGCAATGTATAGAATACCTAAAACATGTAGGTGATGTATGCAATATTATTTATTTTATACTTTGCCTAGGCGTTCCATAAAATATCGAATGCTGATCCGGTAATGTGTGTAAAAGATGAGAGTAGGGCAGGAGGTGACGCTATTTTAGAGCACCCCGACAGGGACAACTTAGGTTAGAGCCTGAACCTAAATCTGAGTACTTGTAAGCAAATTATGTTATTCTTAGCCAGGAGAATTTTTAATTACCGGTAACATATGTATGACTCTTTTTTTTATATATTATTGACTGATGTATTTGGTTATTATTAAAGGAAATACCTATATTGTAAGAACCCATCTAGGTTTTGCTCAATAAAAGTCCGAAACTTCTCCTTCATCCAAATTCGGAGAAGTTTTTTGATGATAACCCATCTAAAAAATGCCCCAACTATAAGATCATTTTCCTCTTATACCGATTGTCATGAACAATCCGGCTTTTCCAGCATAAAATATGGTTTTCCCTCCCCGTAATGACTATTGGACCTACTCCCCACCTCAAAAATGCGTTAAATCCGTCCCAGCTAAGTGATGTTGGCCGTTAAGGCATAGGCCAGATAACAGGAGAAAATAAAGTGGGGTATTAAGGGGAAGACCTCTGCTAGCTGCCAATTATCATAACATGATATTACCGCGTTTTTTTGCGGTCTGACCTTGGCTTTAAATCTTAGGGAAGAAAAATAAAATATGAAGGTAAAGCGGTAAAAAGGATTTTTGTGCAATTTTCTTTGTTAGGCTTCTAGCAATTCGGGTAGCACGTTCTTATACACTGAGAAACTATAATTGTTGATACATATTTTTAATCTATATTAAGAGTTAATATAATTACTTGATACCTACAATTTGCTGAAACAACAAAATTGGAAAGTGAATTTAACAAAGCTGTTTCAAAATAAACAAAAAATGGTATAATTAAAATAATTACAAGTAAACTATACATAGATTAGGTCCGTTCGCCACACAAAGTTTGTTAACCTAATCTAGTATTATATTGTAGGATAAATAACTATTTAATGCAATTATAAGACACAAAATGGTATGAATTCCTTTTTTATTTTAGGATTTTTTGTGTTGTAATGCAAAATAAATATTTTTTCTTTTTTGCAAAGACAGTTGATATCATCCGAAAATAAAATTATAGTACGCGGCAAAGCTGGACCCGTTGCTATGATTACGCGCAAAAATCTGACAAATAAGTTGAACTAAAATGGCCGTCGTTGCTATGGTTACACACAGCCCCCACTGCGCCGCACTTCGATTAAGACCCGAAAATCTGTTACTATTATGGTTCAACTTATATGGCCCACATTGTAATACATTTCACAAAAACGTAACAAGTCGACCTAAACAAAATGATACTCACCATTAGCAAAACTGTCAGTAACACAACACTGTTAGCAATCAAGTTGCATACTAGTTTTGTTCCCGAACGCAAAGAGCATAGGAATAAGTGTATAATTAACTGGTAACCGGAATCCGGATACCGGTTAACCGGTTCTCTTCACGTCGCCCGAAGTTGTTTAGTACGTTTTACACGTCGCTGTAAAAGATGAAAACTTCAACGTGTTTTGTTTTACATTCCAACAGCAACTAGCGTAAAGTTAGTTGGTTTATTTTATTTTAGTATGAAGATGTACAAAACTTTAGTTTTGTTGTTCAAATGTCATAAATAGCTTCACGAGTTTGTCCCCAAAGGAAGAGGCGGAGATGTTGAGTACCCCTTGTACTTTTTGAATGTTTTTATTTTTTCTATCTAACTTGGGAAGAGAACTCACGAAGCATTTTTATATTATTTCAAAACTCACGAGGCGGTTGATTTGCCGCCGCTTCCGCCACCGCAACGACTGCGATTTTCGACCTCAAGCCGTCAGCCCATAGGGCGCGGTCGCCGCCAACCGACCACAGAGCGTGCGGGCGCAAACCGCCGAGGCGGCGGCTTGCGCCCGCACGCTCTTATCAATATATCAATTAGATTAAAATTCCTTTTTCTGATGTTTTTATCTTTGAACCATTATTTCGAAATCCTTTTTACAACATTTACGAAAACAAAGAACTGTAAGTCAAACATACATCTGAAAACATGACTTAAAATCTTTCCAAGGCGAAACTAAACAAAGAGTAATAAATTCCACCTTTAGCATTTATAAATATTTCCACATATCTTTGGATGCCGGCGCTCCGGCTCAAAGAAACCGTTTCGCTCTCACGCTTACAACTCATGTAAATATAACCGTCAGAGGATTTACATACGAACGTGGATTCTAGGATAAATCTCAAAAGTTTTTACTAACCTTAACAAAATCGCCCCGGGCGTCGAGAATTGCAGAGCGATCTACGGCCACCGTTGGTGCGGGCTTGCAGATGACGAGCAATGGGTAGTGCGGCGTCCGCTTGTCCTATAAGAATCAAGCCCCAGTCGCCAGTGCCTAATGTTCCTCAAAGATGAAAAGATGTCAGCAAACCTTAGGGGCCCAGTAAGGCCGGTTAGGGCCCTGTTGGGTTGGGTCCTAGAACATAATAGGCAACTGAAGTAACATAGGCTTGTTTTTACACACGTTAAATACGTAAAGAAGTAAATATTTGTTGCTAAGTAATTTCTTATTAAGTCATTACTTGAGGTTAAAAATCTTTATTCAAAATTTTATTTTTTCTTAACTATAGATTTTTTTTATGGTAGGTAAAATCATCCAATGACAGATCCCGCCCTTGGGTGGGGCGGGAAATAGTGTCAGACTCTTACTGACTAAAAACCTACCCTGTTCCATTCATTGCCTTTGCCCTAGGGTAACATTTTCACATAACCTTTGATCCCAGTAGGCTTCGGCCCTGCTGGGCCCCTACAGTTTGCTGACAACTCCTTGAGGCGCGCAGGAATAGTGCGCGCCGTATTCTTAACTATAGAATACAAATTGTTACTTAAATAGTTACTTTTACTCAAGTAATTAGATTTACTTGTTTATATTATAAATACGGGTGTTAGTCTGTAAAAGTGACACGCCCTCCCGCTCCACACAAGAACAAGAGAAATCATAAGACGAATTACTACCTCAAAAAAAAAAACTTTAATAAAATCAACATCTTAACTAAATCCCACCGTAGCCGCTAACACGTCTGTCATAAACGTCTACAAACATCAAATTTTACTTACCCAACTTTATTTACACGTAAAAAATCACACCAATCTATTCTAGACTCTATTCCTTAACAATAAAGCCTTAAAACTACTTAATTAGCTTCGTTACCCGCATTAACAAGTTTGGTGCAGATTATGGTAACCTGGGTAAACTCCAGAAAATGTATGTCAAAGAGCTTTTGTGTCATACGTCATCTCTTCAGATATAACTTTCAACGGTAAATAAATGTGAGGAATAATTTATAATGTTTTTGTTTGTTTCTATTTTTTATTTGTGTTGGATACTTTTTGTGTCGTCGGAAAGAAAGGCCCGAAAGAAAAGTTTGACTGATCTAAAGGTCAAAGTGTATCGTTCTTTGATGTACATTCAGAAATAAGTATTTTACTATACGAAAAATCGGAAAAATCTTTTTGCGGGCAAATCGGATGTGTTTTTATAGAATTGATGCTAGTCGAGCTTCCTGAGAAAAACTCCCTAAATAAAATATGGAATACTAGCTCTTGCATGTGGTTTCGCTCATCTTAAAGTGGACTTATTTCTTCAAACTTTGGACACCCGTTTTATCTCCCTAGGGGGCAAATTTAGAAAAATCCTCTCGTAGTGCTCGATTACGGAGACGCGGTGCGTTACGCGGTGCGTCGGACGGTCAATCGTACATTAGCACATGTTTGTGTTTGCGTGAGTGATGACGCGGCCTGCTGCTGCAATGTACTCGTACGACGAAACGCCCAACGCGCCGCGCAATGCGCTGCGCAACGCGCCGCGTCTCCGTAAACACGGCCTTAGTGCTGGCTTACGTAATAAAGAAAACTTTACGTCAAATTTCACGCTCCTAGTCCCAGTAGTTTCGACTGTGCGTTGCCGGACGGCAAACTACCCATTGCTCGCCGTCCGCAAGCCTGCGCTTACGGTGGCTGGAAGTTGTTGAACAATTGGTTGCGCTGTAATTCTTTTCAAGAATCATATATCAAATACATATGGCGTATTAGGACCGAAAGGAACATATTTGTGCGATGCTAATCAGTAAAAGTCTGTCACGCCCTCTCAAGCTCCACCCTTGAACGATCTACCGCTCAACCACTATGACTTTCAGTTATTAGATGATTTCCCACCTTAAAAAAAAAACAATTGTTCGAAGATCGGAGCGGAGGCTAATAAAGCTAAGAACTTACATAGCGGTTTTCAACCGCGTCCGCCGCGGTAGTGGAAACCGCTGTTTTATTTAGAAACTCACGAGACCGCAGTTTTGTGTGGTTACGCAGCCGTCGCGGTTACAATTATTGTTTGCAAACCTGGCGGGTAATTATCGCAAGACATTCGGTTGCATGAGAACCTGCCGTTGCAACAAGAGCCGCGAACAACCGCGCACACCGCGGGCGTAAAACACGTCGTGAGATATACTGGTGGTAGTTGACTGGAAGAGAATGCCTTGCTGCATTCAGTCCGCCTATGTACCACTACTGTACGTGAAATTTAAATAAATAAATATGCTTTCATTTTTTACATTCTATAGAAGTTGCGGGACCGGAACCGCGTCGGCCGCGTGTGGAATCCGCTTCGTAAGGTTCGGTACGTATCTGACTGAAAATACGTTGAGCGTATCGAGTTTATATTATAGTTTACGCTCGACGCATTAACGCATCATCGGTTAAGTGAGAAAGGTCGAATGTTTTATTATATATTTGTTTGTTCTGGCGTTACGCGACCGATAATACGCAACGCCTATTCCGTCAGATATGTATCGACCCTTAGTTCAACTCAACTGGACAAAAACAAAAACCTATCATAACTTGTCTCATTTAAATTCCGCCTCTATCCAAAGTCATTTGAAACTTTTATAGCGAATTTGGTTACGGATAGATTTATGTATATATCGGATACCTGATAATTTCAGTTGCGGTTATGAAGCTATATAGTAATAATACACATCCTTCTACTTCTTCGGCGACAGCGATCTTTCGCACCGGGCTTTGGTTCAGGCCATGGTCCGGAGCGATGAGGGATGGCAGGCGATCGCCTTCTTCTGCGAAGCAGTAATGGTAGCAAAGGAGGAGGCCGCACGCGTGAGGCAACGGCCCTCACGCCCCAGCCGCCATCGGGATCCCGATCCCGATTTTCGGCCACCGTAGGCGCGGGCTTGCGGACGGCGAGCAATGGGTAGCTCGCCGTCTGACCTTCCGGTAACCGTCCGGACTGAGCCCAAGTCGTTGACGGCGCGCACTTTTCCCACTCGCCTGAAGGAGTTGTCAACAAACCATAAAGGCCCAGTAGGGCCGAAGCCTACTGGGCCCATAGACTAATTTCTGAAAGGAATGTCCGACCCCGGTATAAAGGGCTGTGAAGGAACGGGGTGGGTTTTTTAGTCAGTAAAAGTCTGACACTATCTCCCGCTCCGCCCAAGGGTGGGGGATGTCGATGAATGATTTCTACCCATTAACCAAAAAAAATCCTTAAACACCTCAATTTAGAAAATTACTGTATACTGTAGTTCGCTATTAGATATTACAAGGGAAGATGCATTACGCGCGAACATCGAAAACAGAAAACCTGGACTCGAAACTCACACATCTATGATCAGTGTCATCACAGACGTAAATGTACCGTCACTGATAGACACGGACAGAGAAAAGAGCCAGCGCTTTAGTGCGAGCGAAATGGCGTTATCGAAATTAAGCGACAGGGCCTGATCGGGGTCCGCGAGCTTGAGGCGAGTCACCTATCTTCCGCTTTTTTGTTTTAATCTAAGACCCAGATAGTATTTTATTAGAGTAAAAAATTATTTAACCTAACACGAAGTAGATAAAAATATGGGCATCAATGCGCTACGTTGGTAGCGCATCCACACGGATGCGATTCATTCTTTATTGTACACAAAACATTCAATAAAATCCACAGTAGTTTGACAATTCATCAAAGGCGAGCTTAACTCAACAATGAGTTTTCTGCCAGCAAACCTTTGAGTGACAGAGAGAGATGACAATCAAGGGTAGAAACAAGTTTACTATATAAACATACATAAATAAGTCTAATATATAAAAATATTCATACATATTTACAGTCGTCGTATACGTCAGTTGTGAAAGGAAGTGCTCTTTAATTTTCCTCTTGAAGACCTCCAGAGATGGGATTCGTTGTGTGAAGTGTTAAGATAGTAACAATACTATCTTCTCACGCGCACATAAACACGCTAGTAACGTAATCAAAACTTATCAAAAAAATTCCGTAGAGTTTTATTTCTTTATCAAAACTAATCAAGAATTATTTTAGAATATTGTAGGGGTAGGTGTATATTCTAAAATCACACAACACAATTATATATTCACATTTATTAAAATTTAATAAAGTACACAAAACAACATCATATTTCAGAACGCATCGGTGGTTTCGAATCGATGGACGTTGCATGTGTGCGTCTACGTCGTACCTTCAGTCCGCTACCAACTGCCGTGCGCGCGTTCTTCTTTTATCTCGTTTCGCTGTTTGCTGCCTGTATTGGGCTATTGTGGGCTCTGGATTTTCTGACAATTGTGGTTTGTGACTGTATCCTCCACTCCTTCTGTTTATCTGCTCGTTTATATTTTTGTGATCGTGGATATTCTTGTAATCGGAGTAAACCGTGAGTACTAGTGCCTAACAAGACTTTTTTTTACCAACTACCCGCATTCACTCGACGAGTAATTTCTTAGTTTAAAAATAGCTGAAAACGATTCAGTATCCAAATCTGTACATAATACATTTAGGATGTGTTTTTTTTATTGCATGTTGTACATCGTAACCAGCCAAATCGTAGAATTGGCCACGACAAGTAATATCTTGATATGGCCGAGGTTAGGTTAAATAAAGTTTAGGTGGTTCATGAAGTGACTTGTCTACCTGTATGTGAAATAGCCAACCCAATTATGAAACGGCTAATTCAACAATTTGGCTTCGACATATTTTTCGTGTATCCTTTTCTCGAAGTCGTACTGCAGTGCGCTATTCTAAAAAAAACAGCATTGAGCGCTGGCCCAACGACGAAATCCAAATAGGTACCTACATTCAAACCACATATAAATCCAATGTACCTATTTGGATTTCGTCGCTGGACCAGCGATGTGCTCAAGGCTATTTTCTTAGAGGACAGTACCTTTGATTTTTTCTCCACTCCTATTGGTCATAGCGTGCGTTTTTCAATAATGGCCTATCAACACTAAAAGGATTTAATTTTACTCCACTTTGAAGCTTCTCAGCGTTATTCTGGTTTAAAAAAAAAAAAAAATATTTTTTTGTTTATTCCTCTCATATATTTTTAACAAAGTTTAACATCTTTTTAACTCGCCAAACTTTATAGTTTGATGGCGAGAAACGCTCGTTATACAATCACTTCTATGACATCATAAAACAGTAAAAATATGAGGATGGTGTATATCATGCAAAGTAACGTAATTTATAATACTATATATTTAAGTTAGCTATGTACTATTCTATTTACTTTTTTACAAAATTAACCGTTTTTATGTATATTTATTTATACAACATTATTTTAAGTATGTGCGAATCCTGAACATAGTTTGTTCAGAATCAGTAACATTCCGTTTTTGATTATAATCAAATAACATTCGATTCCAATAATTTATTTTACACCATGTTATATTTTTCTGAAAAATATTTAATAAAGGTCACTAGTTGGATACCACCAACACTAAGTACAACACAGGTCACGGCAGGTCATAGTGGGCATTAATTACAGCTGGATGAAGGAGCAAAACCACTCTTCAGTCACCCGGATGACCCGGTGACCATGTGTTGGTGTGAACATCCTGTTAACATAAAAAGCTTATAACTTTGAGATTTTCATGATACAGTTATGAAATTTTTTACATAGATTCTTTGCATAAAAATACTAGAGACATGTTTCGGGTTTCGCATATATTAAAAATAAGGATGCATATTTTATATGAAAACAATGATTTCAACCCTTGAATATATTGCCAATGAATTAACAGTCACCTTGTGTAAACCTTGTGATTCAAAAATATGCAAGCCTCCATTCCCGCAGGTGTGATAACTTGTCATAAATATCGGTACATATTTGCGAGGCATTTTCAATAACCGTCTCATATAACATGATCAATATGGCGCGTCAGAAAATGTGAAAATATAATATTTTTCTTTACTTGTTTCTCGTACACAAAGGGCGGATGAATTGTTTATGAGTTAAGTTGTGCGGCAAAATATAAAATAGTTTTTTCTGTGTTCGAGGAAACAGAAAAAGGTAATGTATATTTTTTTGGATTTTCGTTGTTTTTCCCTGAAATTGACATCGGTAAGAGCAACCTGGTATAGCGGGTAGACATGTAGCTTTGAAAACTTATAGGGTGACTGGTAATTAGAGAACGATACTTAAACACGTGATTATAGTAATAACAAACCACTTTTAATAGGGGACTAAACGTGAAATCGTGAAAAAAATCGGCCACGTTCAGTACATTATGACCAGTTAGGCGAACATTAATGTACTGACCAGCAGATTTTTTCAAATCAATAGCGATCTATTCTTAAATCTACCAACTTACACAAAAATTTCATAAAAATCATTCAAGCAGTTTTAGACAAGTTTATTAACAAACACTGAAACGACTTATTTATTTATTAGATTAAGTGCGTGTTTTGTATTCAGTGACATCGCATGAAAAAATTACGGCTTCTGTATGCCCATACGCTCTCATATGAGCAGTATTTTGTACCTTTACCTTACTGTTCTTTTATAATAGAAGTACATTTAATTAACGTAACACAGTACGTTATTGGGTTTCCTCAGAAAAAACGTTTAGAAGATATTTTTGTGTATTCCCCAGTGTTTTCTCGGAGGCAAGACATTCGATTAAACTTGTACAATCAGTTGAGTGGCGTCGTGGACATGTGCTGGACTTGATAAGGCGAGCTTTGTTTCTGTCTTGTCAAATTATTGACGTTGTTTGCAATTACTTTAAAGAAGGAAGCCAAGTGTGTATTTGTCTGTTGCAGTACTAGTTCATCGATCTTTGCGTTATACATTGTGTAATATATAATAAATTGAGATATATATGAAGAGATTTAAAGAGATACTATAGAGCGGACATCAGAAGAAATGTCTTAGAAAAACTGTCTTCCTATGTCATCTGGCTTTCAATAGTAAACATGCGAATTAAATTTGTAATTTACATGTTTTTACGCTATTTTTTAAAACGATTTGCTACAATTATGGAATTCTAATTAATTACAAAGTAAATATATTTACGAAAATAAACTGAAGTTAGGTCCAGTCGTTCACACTAGACTAAGCGACTTACTACCTAGGTAACAAGTCTCGGATCACGATTTTGTTCGCTATGTCCTGTCTATTGGTAGTATATAATTTAATGTCTTTGGTAATATGTGATGTTATACACATGTAGAATATTTGAATTGGATCACCAAAACTTCAAATTAAACAATATAATTAGCACTGATGGCCGACAAAATATGCTGGCTTCCTCATAATGTTTTCCTTCACCGTTTTGTGAGCAGCAGTGATGAAATAAATTTCGAAGTAATGCGCCTGACTGGGTTTAAACACGTGACCTATAACATATAAGTTTGTTTGGGCCACCACTGCCATCTACGTCGATAACGCCTGTATTTATTTGAGGATTTCATACATAAAGGACTTCACACTTGGCAGCCGCGGTAGAACGACGAAGCAGTCAAGGCTATAGAAATGTACCTATGTACAATTATAGGTTTTACCTTCATGCTTCTATCGTTTTTCTCCGAATTCGATTTTCTACTCAACTCACCACATTGAAACTAGTTTCTGCTAGATTTCAATATTACCTAGCCTATTTATATAGCCTAGAAAACTCACCAAAAAACTCTTGCGACTGGACAGAGGCAGCCTGCGCCTGGTGGTGGGGACCATCACTGATCACTGCACACTGAGTAAGCACCTTCACACAATAGGCATCACGGATAGTCCCCTGTGCAGAACATGCTTGGAGAAGGAGGAGACAATTGTACATGTGCTCCTGGACTGCACAGGGATCACTGATACAAGCTCACGGACTGTAGGATCCTCGAAGTCCCTTACTGACGCCCTGAAAAACCTAAGAGGCCTAATCAGTTTTTGGAGAGAGGTGGGCTGGTTGGAATAGGCGCAACAAGGGTAATGGCCACCATGGCCCACGTACAATGGTCCGCATAGGACTGAGTGCGGAAATCATACTCAGAAGATAATGGAAGAGAAAGCCTAGAAAATATAATGAAACTAAAATTTGTACTATATTTCAAACTAGCTTCTGATATCGGCTTCGCCCTCGTGAAAATAGATTTGTCGATACAAACTTTGGTGAATTTTGGGAAATTCTCTCTTAATGCTCGCCTAAGTCATAAACGGAAACGTTATGCAAAAATCCACATTCCTAGTCTCAATAGTTTCTAATATAATATCTTCAGCTTTGTTATATAGATTTTAATATTATGTATAAGGCCAAAGAGATGGTTAGTTTGATTGTACACATTAACCTCAGGAACTACTGGGTATCGTTGGGTGTAACTACAAAAATATAAGTCTCTCGGCGGAAATATTGAACAAATTTGACTGTTACTGGAATACATGAATAAATAACCTTGAAAGCCTAAGCTGTGACAGTCTTTATCCCGACTAATAAGCCAAGCCATCAATGGGTCGTTGATTTATGTTCCT
Source organism: Leucania comma (assembly GCA_958295575.1). Classification (NCBI taxonomy): domain Eukaryota; kingdom Metazoa; phylum Arthropoda; class Insecta; order Lepidoptera; family Noctuidae; genus Leucania; species Leucania comma. Next base: position 6,920,942 of record OY282475.1, read on the forward strand.
CTAAAGGTTTTCATTAAATCCAATATTAATCTACCCTGTATAAAGAGGGGGCGTGCCGGGATTTGTATGAGAACTTATTGTTATTAAGAGGTAGGCTTCTAGCTGTCTCTAAGGCCAGTCTTCGCGGGGAATTTTAATGTCACTGGTACCTTCTTTGTAGAATGATAAATGGCGAATTTCCGCGGTCGTTTTTGACATCGGTACGAGGTATATGAGAATTTTTTTAGATTACAAGCCGTGCGCCCGATTACAAATCGGCAAACAAAATATGGCGTACTTTAACACAAACTACTATTACCCGCTATTTTAAAGCTTATCGTCGCTTTCCATCAGGTGAGATAGCGGTCAAGCGCGAAACTATCACTAATAAAAAAAAAAAAAAAAAAGCTTAGAAAATGATTTTTCATAAATGCAATTATTCTTATTCGGTGCGTACTGTTCCACGCACTTCTCAAGGAGTTTTCAGCAAACTATAAGAGTCCAGCAGGGTCGAAGCCTACTGGGGCCAAGGGTCTGCTTCTAAAAGGAAGCCTCGGCTCTGTTATGAAAGGCAACGAAGGAACGGGGTGAGTTTTTTAGACAGTAAAATCTGACACTATCTCCGGCTCCGCTCAAGGGCAGGAGATGTCATTGGATGACCTTCCCCACCAAAAAAAAGAACCTTATTATAATAATAATATTCCACAACTTTTACTCAACGCCATCTTGTCCCAAACTAGACAGAGCTTGTGGTAAAAGTACTAGATAACTGATACATAACTTATAAATTTCTAACTACATATATATTATGAACAAATTACAACCAGACACAGAACAAATGATAGTGATTTGTCGCGGATGGAAATCGAACCCACGACCTCCATCATGGTAGTCAGGGCCACAAGTCACTAAACCTACAGACCAATCAATTATTTCACGTTTACCTTCGACTTTTAGGGGAATTTTATGTTTTTCATATTTCATATTTGTACCTGAATTCACTGAGAGCAGTGGTGGCCGAGTGGTAAAGGCCTCGACTTTCGAGTTGTAGGTCGCGAGTTCAAAACCAGCCAGGCGGCACTACTTTGTGTAGTTTATTTCATCACCACAGCTTTCAAAACGGTGAAAGAAAACATCATGAGGAAACCGGCATGTCCTAGAACGAAAAATTCGAAGACATGTGACATCCACCAACCCGCACTGGGCCCGCGTGGTGGATTAAGTCCCAGCACTGGGAACATTATAAGGTTGATGATATGCTATGCTTACTCAGAAACAACGTCTAGAAACATGAATATAAGAATTTCATTAACTTTGATAGTAATTAAAAATAAACTTTATTTATTTTCATTTTCCACTAGTATTCAAATGCAAATCCAATATACCTAGTCGTGTGGGTTGACTTCTCAAAAGACCTATTACTAACATTCAGTAGTAATTGAAGGAAAATCTGGTCGGTTCTCTAGTAATGAAATAGGCTCCGAACTGTGATTACAAGTGCTTTTACCCAAACTGATGTAGCATCTATCACATGCGGTTAAGGTCCAAAATGAATTGACATTTATATAAATTGGAATATCAGTATAGATTATTATATTACTAACATAATTTGTGATTGCTAAGTGAAAACAGTAAATGGGGTCAATGATGGATTGGAAATTTTGTTTACAGTGTAATATTATATGCTATGTAGTTTTAGGTATCAATTGGCAAGTTTTATGGATCTGTTTTGTCACGTGTGAGGTTTGATAGTTGGTTGCGCGAATTTGCTTGATGTTTTGATGGACTGTATGTTTGAAAAAGCGATCTAAGGTTTGTTAACAATATGCAGGTACTGCGTCTAGCGTTTATTAATGGGATAAATGTATTAGGAAAGGAACACTGACCTTTTAACCTCGAAGGTTCCACATGGCGCCGCCGGCGGACCTCGACTTCGTACATTTAACCACTGCCAGGTCCTGTATTGCACTAACACTGCACTATTGTTGAGTCTCTGAATGATTGGATCACGAAAATAGTCAATTTTCTTGTAATTTCGAGCGGGCGCGGTTAGCGGTGCGGTCACATTCACAATCGATGCACAAACGTCAATGTCAAATCATTTCTCTAGAGGTCGTGCGGGAAGCGGAAACGGTAGGGATAGGATTGCTAGGCCAAAAAAATAAATTACAAAAAACAAAGTCGCGGATCATAGCAAATTGGCGCAACCATTCCCCCCGGGTTTGAAGGGTTACCTTCAAAGAAAAGAAAAAAAACAAAAGCGAAACTAAACCCTATTACTAATCTAAACTATCAATACTAGGTAGCGAAACAACTTATAACTAACTATGCCACTACTACTGATTAGGCAGAGGGCAGAGGCGAATAACCGGACGCAGGTACGATCCAGTTGCGGTTTTAACTTTTACGACTCGCGTTATTCCGTTCGAACCCGGAAAAACTTCTTCCACTACACCAAGAGGCCAGTGCAGAGGAGGCGCACTCTCAGTCTTCAGTATCACCACAGTACCGACTGTGACTGGATCTGAAGGAGTGTTCCACTTTTGACGCGACTGCAGCGTATGCAGATAATCTGTCCTCCATCGCTTCCAAAAGGACTGAACTAAGCTATCTAGCAGAGCGTGACGCGGGTGGAGCTGCAGTTTGTCAGTCTCGACATCTAAAGCGGGCAAATATTTAAGAGGAGTCGTCGTCAAGAAGTGAGCCGGCGTCAACGCTAGTGGCTCCGATGGATCACTAGACAAAGTCCGACACAACGGACGCGTATTCATCAACGCCTCTACCTGAGCGAGTACAGTGCTCAACTCCTCGTACGAGAGAATCTGTTCGCCTATGACCCGAAACAGGTGCGACTTAAGGCTTTTAATATTCGCCTCCCAATTGCCACCAAAATGACTAGCCGCTGGCGTATTAAAACACCAATCAATGCGATTCTCAGCTAAGACATGGGCGAATTCACTTTGGTAGTACTTGGAGCGTAAGAATGTATGTAATTCCGAAATATTGCGTCGCGCTCCAACATAATTTGTGCCGTTGTCAGAGTATAAGCGCTTAACGGGACCACGGCGAGATAAAAATCGTTTAAATGCAGACATAAAACCCTGCGTACTCAAATCACTGGTTAACTCTATGTGAACCGCACGAGTTGTCATACAAACGAATAGGCAAATGTATGCCTTTGTGGAACGTATACCACGACCACGGGCAATAGTGACTTTAAACGGTCCAGCATAGTCCGTCCCAGTATGTATGAAAGGTTTCACCGTCTGTACAACACGACAAGAACGATGGTCGGCCATTTCCGGCGCGTTGAAACGCGGGCGGAGCTTAAAGCAGGGCACACATCTGTGCACTCTAGCGCGTATCAAATTGCGAGCGGAAAGTATCCAGTACTTCTGTCGAAGAATGGACATTAATAAATCGGGACCAGCGTGACAATTCACCTTATGGTGATAGTCCACCAACAAATCCAAAACGTGATCCCTGCGCGGTAGAACTACTGGATGCATTTGTTCAAACTCTAACTTAGCATTTCGCAGACGGCCACCGACACGAAGGAGTCCGTCTTGCAAAAATGGTTTCAAATGTTGAAGTGCGGGACTACAAGGTTTATGTGATTCTAAACTACGAAATTCTATTGAAAAATAAAATTTCTGCAACTCTCGAAGTACAACTGATTCAGCTCTATCCAAATCAGCTGCGATTATAGAACCACGCGATGGTAATAATCTCAAAAATCTTAGGACGTAAACTACACAGCGTAGCAGTCTCGACCAAGACGAGACTCGATTAGACAACAACAAAACAACTGACTCTTCACGCGGAACTGATACTACAAGCGTATGTTTCTTCTCCTCGGGTGGTTCTGAAACAGTAGCGGGGTTAAACGGAGCATTTGGCCACTCGTTAGGAGTGGTATGCAGCCAGGGAGGGCCACAAAACCAAAGCGGATGATTTAAAATTTGCGCGGGAAGCAAACCACGTGAGAGACAATCAGCTGGGTTTTCTGTTCCAGCGACATGGAACATATTTTCCGGTGACAATTCAGCTTGAATCTTAGCCACCCTATTTGCGACAAACGTGCCCCATCGATGGGGTGACGATTGAATTCGACGATTGAATTCGTAAACCTTCAAAGGTTCCTGCGGAGAAAATCTATACAAGAAGCGTTTTTCGGCGGAGGCACGGGAGCCACCGAGCGAAAAAATATCACCCTTGAAAGGGAGCGCGACAACATAACGACCATCTTTATCACGAGTAGTCGTGCGGGTATAAATCTCCTCAGTGACCTGATCCTCAGGGCTGAGAATAGGCGGGACATTGACCTCTTCAATCTCCCAGAACTTGCGGATGGTAGACTCAAGCGGCGGCTCGACGGTGCAACAGTGCGACACAGTCGAGTAACTATTTAAATAAGCGGGTGCGGAACCTACTATAACAAACCCGAGAACTGTTTCCAGTGCGTGCGGAGCGGGGTACATCGGAAGACCTTGAATTTTACGTGATAACTGGAGATGCGGGAGAATCGAAGCACCGATCAATAGATCGATATCTCCAGGGAAAGCGTAATTTCCGTCGGCTAACTGCAAGTTCTTAAACTCCGTCAGCATGGACGTGTCAACCGGTACCGTGGGCAACCGTTCCGTAATCTTATCTGCGACTAGCGAATCCATTTCAAACGAAATATTACGATTAAAACGTGAACTAAATATTATTTTAATGGAACCGTGAATGGTTGCCTTTAAACCTCCAAAACCTTTCACTTCTGAGCGGGATGACCAATTATTAAAACTAAAACCAAGGCGTTGACAACAATCCCGAGTAATAAAATTACTCTGGGAAGCGCCATCTAGTAGCGCTCGAACGGTGTGCGGTTTGCCAAAGGCATCTACAATGACAACTTGCGCGGTCGCAAGTAAAACGGTAGTGATTTGAGTACCAGCGGCGGAAAGCGAACACAATGTTACGTCGTTTGCACTTGCAGCAGGCCGCGCGTCACAAGCGTCGCGCGTCTGCGCAGGCTGCTGCTGCGATGGCAGCTTAGTACTCTCAAAATGTAAGAAGGTATGATGTCTAGCTAGACATTTACGACAGCTAACACCACTGTTACATGACGTAACCAGATGTTTGTCACTTAGACAATTAAAACACAAATTATTAGTGCGGACAAACTTGTAACGATCACTAGGCGATAATCTCTGAAATCCCGAACACTTGTACAGCTGTGTATGGCTACCCTTACACAGAGAACAGTCAGGTGTTGAGGCGGTATTAACTAGCGTATGTGCAGTCTTGACTGACTTCGATGACGCGTCTATACGGCGATCGGAACCTGTCCTATTCGTGACTTCATGACGTGCCGACGTGCGCTGCAACACCTTAATATGGTCGCGAATAAAAGATTCTAAATCTTCGAACTTAGGTATTTCTTTGCCGCGCTGAGTCGTTTCAAACAGACGAACAGTTTCAGGATCTAATTTATTTAAACCGATATACAAAAACAAAAAGTCACAGAGGTCATTGACCTTTAGGTTCTTTACTGCACGAACAGATGATGCGAAAATATTTAAAAACTTCTCTAAATTATGATCGTTACAAACGGGAAAACTTTTCAAATCGAATAATTGATCTAAATATGCGGTGGCTACTAATCGCTTATCTTCGTATTTTGTTTTTAAAGTGTCCAAAACTAAAGTGTAATTTTCAGCGCTAAACGTAATTCCAGCACAGACAGCCTTTGCCTTACCGGTCAATTTTTCTACGAGATAATGCAATCTCTCGTGATCTGTCAGCGATGTGTTCCTATGTATTATATTTTCGAAACTATCTATAAATAAATTCCAATTTCGAATATCACCATTAAATTCAGGTATTTGAATTGGCGGCAATCGTGGGCGTTCGCGAGGAGGGTTGGATAAACCACTCGCGGGGGGGGGAGTCTCTAAACTCCTAGCAATACGTTTGATACGACAATACAAGTCATCAAAGGACGACAATGCCTGATAACTCACACAGTAATCAGGATTTAACTCCAACTCTAAAATGTTTATATTATTAATTGTAGATTCAAAATCCGCGCGCAAACTATCTAAAGTTTCCAACGAACACAAGAAAGCATCTCTAATCGCCAGATCCGAGGTTTGCAAAGATTTATCACAAATTGATTGAACACGTGAAAACTGCGAGTCCCTTTTAGCGTATAAAAGCTTTAACTGAACCTTTAAATCAGTACTAACCTTGGTTCCCTTAAGAGACATCTTGTTTTGATATATTCACACTATACACTCAAACAAACACTTAACGAATTATTAAGTAAGCGATAATTATCAGATAACAATATGGTAATATTGTAAACAACAAAGTGAACGGCGAACGAACGGAATAACATATGCGTATATAATCTATGGTTTATCCGTTTCCTACAAATATTCACTCAACAATGAACGGGTACTTTTGAAATGCGTCTACCTACATGCAATTTGTAGGACTTCCGAATGAATTTTGGCAAGAAAAAGAATGCGATCGATTTATATCTACGCTGATATTTACGTAGCTAACTATAATTATGCGGTGCGGTTGACGGCGTAGGTACCGTAATTATCAATGGCTCTTTAACTATACGAGCGAAATAACGTATAGTTGCCTAAATGCCTAGATGCGGGTTTTCTACTATTATATCTAGGTAAACAGGCGCGTTGCGTTTATTCCCTATGGAACAAATACTATATTGCGAAATTACAAGAAAATGATTCACGATCCTGCTCGTATGGACCAAAAATAATGGTTGCGCGAATTTGCTTGATGTTTTGATGGACTGTATGTTTGAAAAAGCGATCTAAGGTTTGTTAACAATATGCAGGTACTGCGTCTAGCGTTTATTAATGGGATAAATGTATTAGGAAAGGAACACTGACCTTTTAACCTCGAAGGTTCCACATGGCGCCGCCGGCGGACCTCGACTTCGTACATTTAACCACTGCCAGGTCCTGTATTGCACTAACACTGCACTATTGTTGAGTCTCTGAATGATTGGATCACGAAAATAGTCAATTTTCTTGTAATTTCGAGCGGGCGCGGTTAGCGGTGCGGTCACATTCACAATCGATGCACAAACGTCAATGTCAAATCATTTCTCTAGAGGTCGTGCGGGAAGCGGAAACGGTAGGGATAGGATTGCTAGGCCAAAAAAATAAATTACAAAAAACAAAGTCGCGGATCATAGCAAATTGGCGCAACCAATAGTTATATAATCAATAAATATTTAGAATATTTTACTAGAAATGAATTAAGGACATTCCATTGATGTGTTGAACCGTTAGGGCCTTTAAAAATAATTGAGCTGAGTGGCACTGATATACGCGTCATGTTCGTGAACGGACGCTGTCACATATTTTAATTTGTATATTTTAAATTATTTTTTATTACTTTATTAATTAACATTCACACTAAATAGAAGCGATAAAAATATGTAACCAGAATATTTGTAATACATAACATGATTTAAAAGAGTACCCATGGAGTTTCTTGCACGTTCTTACTTCATAGAGATGTACGCTTTGGAATGACGTCGCTAAGTGACGTCATTCTAAATCCAATATGGCAAATTCTTGATGTCATCATAAAGGACTAGTTCTTTATGGACCTCTGTGATATGAGTATCAAATAAAAGGTTTTCTTGAAGCAAACATGACAAGGACACACGTTACATATATCTAACACGGTTAATTTTTTTAATAGTAACATTGTTTTTACTATAATGTGTACATTGTTATTTATTTATTTAATACAGCTTGGAGGACTATAGGATAGTGTATATTGTTTTTTTTTTTTTTGGTAGGTAAAATCATCCAATGACAAATCCCGCCCTTGGGTGGGGCAGGAAATAGTGTCAGACTTTTACTGACTAAAAACCTACCTTTCCGTTCCTTGCCTTTGTCCCGGGGCCCGTGGTGACACTCTCGCATAACCTTTGGCCCCAGTAGGCTTCGGCCCTGCTGGACCCCTACAGTTTGCTGACAACTCCTTGAGGCGCACGGGAACAGTGCGCGCCGTAGACGACCTGAGCTCGGACCGGTCTGTTACCGGACGGACGGACAGCGAGCTACCCATTGCCCACCGTCCGCGAGCCCGCGCCTACGATGGCGGGAAATCGGGATCGGAAACCCGGCGGCGGCAGCGGCGTGTGCGATTTTGCCTAATGCGGTCGGCCTCCTCCTTTGCTAGCATTACTGCTTCGCAAAAGGAGGCGACCGCCTGCCACTCCTCCTCGCTCCGGAGCATGGCTTGAACCAATCCCCGGCGCGAGAGATCGCCGCCGATCGCCCCCACGAGGACACGGCGATGCTCTTCCCAAGCGGGGCGCACCTCGACTGTGTGCTCCACCGTGTCCACCGGGCGGTATATTGTTTTTAGTGTAACTAAATTATTCAAATACCGTTCATGTAATCAAAATATTATATGCCGTATATAGATACATAACATTATATAGGCCAAAATCAGCCAAGTTCAGTACATTTTGGCCACTTAGGCGAACATAAATGTGTGTGTGATTTTTTTTTTTCGCGATTTTATGTTTGGTCCCATAGTAAAAGTTGTTTGTAATCATGACTACAATCACGTGTTTAAGTATATAATAATAATCACAGGCCAGTCAGTTCCTTCGAAATTACTAAAAAGGTAAAAATAAATAAACAACTTGACTTTCACCTCACAATGTTTCACACAGAAAGCTAAGTTTAAGTACAGTTAAGTTACGTTGGAGTTGGGAACAAGCGATGCCAGTTTGGTCACCCTCGAGTGACCTCACACAACTTACCTGTATCACTTACAACTTGGTTATGTGACTTATTTATATGTTGGATATGTGCTTTATACTGTATAAAGAGAATTGGAAATAAAGTGCTTGAAAGATATTGTAGAGCCTCTTTCATTAATACCTCTTTATACGATCTAGAATTGGTACATCTGTAGTATATAATATTTCATATATATGATCAAAAAAATCAAATAAAAAAATCAAAATGGTTTTATTCTTTCTTATACATTACACTGCATTACAGAATTAGAGGTAACCCCAGCAAGTTATAAAATATACTTGTGTTGGGGCTGTCTCGCTATTTCCCATACTATCTACTTTTATAATGTTGCGAATGAAAAAATGATGTTCATAGTAGAAGGTATAAGGATTTTATTTTCATATTTAACTACATAATTATGTACAACAAATTTCTTTAGAAATAAGCAGTACCTTTGTGCCCTAAGTTACCTGATCAACCCCTTTAATAGTTTTTCAAAGGAGGTGAGTTTGGTAAGTTAGGGCACTAACTGTACTATTGTCTATTATGTATTGTCTTTTATCTGTTTTTGTGTGTACATAAATTGTAACATAAACAAACATAATATTATCAATCCCAACATAAATAAATTAAAGTATGAACACGATTTTAATAATATTACATGCTTTCAAAATATATGAAAATCAAAAATCAATCGAGTTTTAGGAAAATATTCTTAGTGTGCAAAAAAAAAAAACAAAACAAAATTCAAAATGTTTTTATTTCACATGGACACTTATAAAAATGTTAAACGCTAATGCAAGTTTCCAATTGGTTGTTTTCTATGGAGAAGACTTGGCAAGAATCTCCATGGTTCCATGGTCCACTCTTGAAAAAACCAATTTAATCTGTAAAATGGTGTAGAGAATTTTGTAAATTAAACATAACTACCACCTATGCCAAAACCTCTGAGGTCGACAGGAGTTATGATATATTATATTGTTATGTGTAAATTATATCATTAAACTACGTAGATGTTTGTCATTGCGCTAAATTAAACTTATTTGGCGCAGCCGTGAAACATATTGTTGTTGTTTTTATGTTTAATTTTCTTTTTTCTTTTTCTTTTTCTTTTTCTTTTTTTCTTTTTCTTTTTCTTTTCCTTTTTCTTTTTCGTTTTCTTTTCCTTCTTTTTTTCTTCATTCTTTAACAGCAATATATGTAAGACATTTGTTCTTGAAAATTTTCTCAACATTTCCTCAATACCTTTACATGTTTGAACCCCGTACTTAATAAGTAATTAACACACATAATTTGGTGGTAAACCAGCATGCACGGGTACCGTTACCTGTTTAATTAACCACAGCCTTGAATGGGCTAATTAATTCGTAACACCACCCGTTACTACGGCTGTCACATAAATTCCTCAAAGCTAACATAATATCATACCCTTGTAGGGTGACCATCAATCATATGGGAATGTTTGAGATTAGGTGCAATTCATGTTAATTTTCGTTTTGGATTTTAATGGCAGCCATTTTGTAAGTTTTTCTAATGAATAAAAAGGAAGGAAAAACGTTTATTGGCGACTTATCATCATCATCAACCAAAAAACGTCCTATTGGACTTTTAAAGCCTTCCTCAAGTGTCCTAAAGGTCATGTGCGTACAGTGGATTTTTTATTATTCAGGAAGTTTATGTACCTGTTATATTTTTAACCCCACTCGGAAAAAAGGGGTGTTTTAATGAGCCTGTCTGTTTATATGTCTGTCTGTGGCATCGTTGCTCCTACACGAATGAACCGATATTGATGCGGTTTTTTGTCTAAAAGTTAAATTAGTCTTGTAACAAAAGCTATGGTTTTAATAATCTGAGAGGATTATTCTTTGTGTTTTGATTTTTTATATCTAATAGTCAGATTTTCCTTAAAAATTCAAGCCAAATATTGTTATAGTTAGATAGTAAAAAAAAAATTTGTTGATTTTCCTTCTATACTTCTTTTTTCATAAAAACCTTTGTTTTTCATGCTGATATAGAGAAAGTTAACAAAATTCATTATTATTTTGAAAAAAAAAAGCTGTTCATTATTTATGCGGCCTCTCAGGCCTCACTTCGGCCGTAACGTTACAAAAAATGCACGTCAGTCCTTAAGTACTGATATACATTTTTTCATGTACAGTTTGAACATAAAACCTATTACGCTATTCCACAACTTACCTGGAAAATCTAAAAAAAAAAGTTAAACTAAAATATCATTCGTGTAACTCAAACTAATAGAACGTACCTCACATTTGCTGGTTTTACTCCGGCGATATGTTTTTCTGGGAAATACATTTAGATTCGCATTTGATATCAAAAGTTCTAAACATTCAAACATATTTCAGATCTCTAACAGAGAGTTGGTCTAAAAATAGGAAAACCTTATTTTAAACAACATTTTCTGATAGGTTTGAAGAATGTTTATAGCACAAAATCTACTTGCCATTTTTACTTATTTTGAAGACATACGGCTTTGAAACATGGTCATTCACTCACAATAAGCTGAGGATGAGTCAGAGGGCTTGAAGTCACCCAAAGGGCCATAGAGACGGTTGTGTTTGCAGTTTTCATATGTGATTGAATCAGAAAATAAAATATTCGCAGGAGAATCAAGGTTACTGACATAGCCCCAAGAAAATTAATGCCTTGATCACACGTACCGAACAAAAGGTCGAGAAAGTGCTCTCGAGCGAATACTCGGCACGTATAAACATAGCGCCGAGTGCTCGGCCGAGCGCTTATCTCTACAACTCGCTTACATCACTGTCTCGGCCGAGCAACATTTCACTGTCTTGCCCTTTTACTCGGTACGTATGATCAAGGCATAATGTGCGGCATGGCACCAAAGTGGCAGTGAGCAGGACAAATGGCCGATGGAGCTGAAAGGTTCTGGAGATGCATCCATGTACCGGAAGACAGCCTTCCACAAGGTGGACCGATGACCTGATGAGGGTGGAATGCGATAGATGCAAGACGCCGTTCGTTGTGATGACGTCTTTGGAATGAAATTGCGAATTATTTTTTTCTTACGATTTATTAAGATAAAAGGCTATATTATATTAAGGACTTTTTTCAAACGTCAAACTTAAATTATTTATTAAATATTTTATGCACACAAAAGTACAGAGGCGGACTAAAGCCTTAGGCGTTTTCTACCAGTCAACCTTTGGATAATGCAGAGAAAAATAGTAGTAGGTAGTATTTATTTCAACAAAACAGTGGTTTAGTTGAAGTAAATAATAATTTAAGTATTGTGTGTTTTAACAACGAAACGTTGGAATTGAGTTGTCAAAAATATGGTCCAGTCAGAAAAATGGAGCCTATTGCACATTCCAAAACGTAGATCTCTATGGAGAAGGACTTGCAAGAAACTTCATGCATATCATATTATAAATTTCAAGAATCTTAGTAACATTATTCTTTTCTAGACAGTCTACATTTCATGCACGTTTTAAATGTCTCATTTGGTTGGATGTCAAGTGGTATATTACTATAAAATTTTACCACCGACTCCCATATAAGAATTCTGTACTTTAGTCAATCTGAATCGAGGTTCATCTAATTTAATCCTATTTCTAATATTAAAAGCACGCCTGAACCTCAAACAGTTTATAAGCCTATATTTCATTAGAAACCTAATTCATGAGAGATAACACCAAAAAAATCGTGAGAAAATAACCCGTGAAACACACCGTAGAGGCCCAGCCTTCTAGCTGCAGGCAGGCAGGCTCGAAGCCTGCTTGGGTTATGGGTCAGTTTCTGAAAGGAAGGCCCGGCCCCGGCACGATAGGCAACGAAGGAACGGGGTTGGTTTTTAGTCAGGAAGAGTCTGACACTATTTCCCGCCCCGCACAAGGGCGGGATTTGTCATTGGATGATTTTACCTACCATTAAAAAACCCGTGAAACATAGATCGACAAAGTAGTGTCTGTTTTTAATTTCTAACATCCCACTAAAAATCTTTATCATTGTTCACAAAACGCAAATATTTCACAGAATCTGTTGTCAAACGTGCAATATTCCGATATTCCCACAAATATCGTGATATCGTAAAAAATGAATTCTATTTTTGTAGCGACGCACTAAGCTGATGATGGTGGGTGACTCACTGTTGTTCGAAGCTTTGTGTACCAATATATAACGTGAGAGTATTAAAAACTTCAAAGATATGGAATTGTATATACACCATCAAATTTTAGTCGTTTCAATCCCGCGGAGGGTCGATTCGGTCCATGAAACACTATCGATTTGTAAAGAGAAAAATAAAAAATAAAATACTTTTTTTTAAACTCGAATTAATTTACACATGTGCGAAATTAATTTCTGAGCGAAGCCAATGAACTGTAGGTAGTTAGTACGCAACGACCGACAACTACCTACAAGGTCATTGACTCTTTTACTTAAAGAAATTAATTTCGTACATGCGTATATTAACTCGAGTTTTAGAAAATAAGTACTTTATTTAGTTAATATTCTCTTTACAAATAGATAGTGTTTCATGTACCGAATCAATGCTCCGCGGGATTAAAACACCCAAAATTTAACGATGTATAACTATCTCTCCTGTAGATTTTTTGTTACTTTCTAAATTCAGTGAAACTAAGTGCTTCGAAAAATTAACTGTCAAGATTTATCGTAGTAAAAACATCAGATTGTGGAGGATAGATAATAGTCCAGTCAATTGGGTATTTGCTTGTGCTTAGCATAATTAGCCTTTTAATGTTCCTACGGGTGGGAATCAGGCTTCCTCTTTAGAAAAGGGAAGGGAGCGCTTGTGATTATTTTTGTAATTATTTTTTTACTAAACAACAAATTAAGAAATAATTTTCTGAAAACATAATAAAAAATTGGTTATTAAATGAAGAAGCAATAAGCGTTCCAAAGTTCGTTCCAGGTGGTGGGAAAATCTCGCTATCCCTTTTGAGCATACGTAATCTAATGGTGGTGACGTCACATTTCAATATGTGTTTGTCCATTTCCCCTTCCACCAGATTTGAAAGGAATCTGAAAACTTCTTTCTGCTTGCGATTTTAGATAAAGTTGCTTTTTGATACAAACCATAAAAAATTGAGTCAAGGGCCTTATTAAATAAAAGCTTTCACCTCGAAATGAGAGATAATAAACTGAACACTCGTAAACACCTTCCTTTTGGTGTCCTATAAGCTGTATTAAAACTCACGTAAAAGCTCGTGCCTACGTTGTAAGTTATTACAGTTTAAAATTCACAAAAATCGAATGTAACAATTATTTCAATTTATACACCGTTAAATTTTTATCGTTTTAATCCCGTGGACGGTCGATTCGGTACATGAAAAGCATCGATTTGTAAAGATAAAATTAAAAAATAAAGTACTTTTTTTAAACTCGAAATAATTTACGCATGTACGAAATTAATTTCTTTAAGTAAACGTCAGCTGGGTGAGTTCATTAACCTGTAGATAGTTAGTACGCAACGACCGACAACTACCTGCAAGGTCTCGTTTACTTAAAGAAATTAATTTCATACATGCATAAATCAATTTAGTTTCAGAAAATAAGCACTTTATTTTTTATCTTACCTATACAAATCGATAGTGTTTCATATACCGGATCGACCCTCCACGGGATTAAAACGATCAAAATTTAACAGTGCAAATAGATATTATGTTAGTTAGTTCTAATTTTATAAAGATAAGATTAAAATTGTAGCGTGCAAAAGTAGCAACAACTTTTGCACCACACATTTTTGCGCACTCAATCCTTTTGTAATAAAGGATGGTGAGAGCGCAGCGTTCAACCAAACATAAATTGTAATACAAGGGCGGCTATAAGTAGTCATATCATATGAAATACGACTATTCAGCAGCATCTATTAGAAAAGAAATCGATCTAAACATACTTTGTAAATGTTTAGGCTTGGATAGATATGACTATCAACTTAAATTATCCGTAGTTTATCAATCGTAATCGTAAGAAATGGCTGTGAGGTGTGAAATGAAAAAAAAGGAAGTTAGTGATGTAATGTTTGTAATGAAAGACTTGATGTGGTAAATGGTTGGTTTATTACACTCAGAACAAGTACATGAAATTACAATAGAAAGGCAATGTTTAGTCCGTCACACCTACATCGACAATGAATCACTAGCACTAGGAGCTAGGGTTATGACAATTAGTATTTAGTAACTAGTGATGTTACAACATCCCCCTGTTGAGTTCAAATTAACCCTTAACAAACCATATAATAAAGACTGTGCACGGACTTGACTAAAATTTAATTGACTATACAAAGTATCTAACAAGTGTTTAAGTAGTTTTTCCATACAAAGTATTTTGAGTTAATTAAGGCTTAATCTACAATTAGTAATTAGTAACTAGTGATGTTACAACAAGTGATAGCATGAAAATAGAACAGAATGGAAGAACAAAACATGTTGCGCCGACAAAGGCAGGAAGATGACGACGACTATAATACGGCTAAGTAACATAGTCAAAATTGCGTAGTACCGACAATCAACAGTTGAACGTAAAAACATAAAATATTATCTAAACGTGGACGAAGCAATAAGTGTGAGAAGTGAATATTTTATCATTTGTTACAAGTACTTTATTGTATGCAGGAACAGAGATGTTATACAAATATTTAATATCCGCAGGAGAACCAGGGTTAACGATGTGCTTGAAGAATCGCCAAACATAAGTGGCAGTGGTTAGAGCATATTGCTCGCAGACCATATAGTCAATGAGGCCGAAAGGTTTTGAAGTGGCGACTGCGTACCAAAAAATGAAGCGTTGGAAGGCTTGCCACAAGGTGGACCGATGACCTAGTGGTGAGGGTCACGGGAATAAAAGATATAAATGTAAATAAATATGTATATTACAAGTTGCGTTTTGGAGAGTGTGTGCGGGAATTGCATGACTAGATTCCACCATCTCATTTCTAGCATTGGACAACCCGACGTATCGAATATCCACCTGTCAGCAAACTGTAGGGCCCCAGCAGGGCCGAAGCCTACTGGTGGCAAAGGTTATGTGAAAATGTCACCAAGGGCCCTGGGACAAAGGCAATAATTGGAACAGGGTAGGTTTTTAGTCAGTAAGAGTCTAACAATATTTCCCGCCCCACCCAAGGGCGGGATCTATCATTGGTAGATTTTACCTACCATAAAAAACCCTTACGTTGGCGAAACCTCTACGGTTCAGACTAAGCGTTTTGCCTCGTGTTTTATCCCGCTTACATCGAAGGACTGAAACAATTTGTCTGCAGCGGTCTTCCCATCCGATTATAATTTAGTTGTCTTCATGGCTAGAGTGAATAGGCTCTTAATAAACTAGTGTGTCTCATCATCTTCAATTGCATCACTGCTTACCATCAAGTATGATCGCAGTTAAGCACTAGTTTATATATAATTTAAGTCTTTATTATTGTTTTACATATTTTATACAATATTTTATTTGTTGCTGACGATCGGTTTTCAGAAACAGCTTGTCCATCGACAAAGGCCTCCTCCAAAGATTTCCACCTATCTCTATCCCCCTGCAATTCTGATCCATTGTGGATGTATATATCAAATGGATAAAAAAATATATTACCACAATTTAAACTCCTCTACATCTAAAAAATCTACTACCTAACTTTTCCTATATTAAATGCAAGTGAATACAGAATTACAACTTCGTTCATACTCGTAGCTCTGATATAACGGGTAAAGGAATGCGGAGTTCATTTCAAAATTCCTGCTCTACATCATCGGGTCGATCGTCTGAAGTTGAGTAGTTTTTACGTGATTCGACTAGCGATGGTGGCGCGCCATCCAAATGCAGCTCTTTCAGACGTCGTTAGCTGATAACGTAGTGGGGCTCCATTTTTTTATAGATTGACTTTTTCTGAGAAGAAAAAAGATACTTTTTAAGTTTCTTCTATATCTATCTTATTACTTGTTCCTTGGAGCAGTGGTGGCCCCGACTCGGTCGCGGTTCAAACCCAGCCAGGAGCATTACTTTGTGTAAATTACATTTCATCACCACTGCTCCAAAACCATAAAGGAAAACATCGTGAGGAAACCGGCATGTCCTTGAACCAATAATTCGAATATATGTGACATCCACCAACCCGCACTGGACCTGCGTGGTGGATTACGGCGCATTCCCTCTGCTAGAGAGGAAGCCTGAGTCCCAGCAGTAGGAACATTATAAGGCTGATGCTTCTCCTTATGATTTTTATTACTTTTTGCTAGCTTCATCCGTGTGAATGTTGGGCACGCCACAATCATAGCGGTAAAATCACTCTTTAAAGAGTGGCCAGAGAGCGTGCGGAGCCTCCTCAGCTTCCGTATGACTCAGGTCTCCGGTCATAGTAACTTCGAAAGGTTCCTATTCTGGATTCAAGCAGAAGAAACGCCCGGGTATCACCATTGTGTGGATCACCCATGGCATGGCATGACACCTCCTTCTCCGAAGCAGTAGTGAGCGAAGGAGATGAAAGCACATGTGTAGCTCATTGTTCTCGTACCTAGAAAAAAAAACAGTGTGAATATCGAAAATTATCCCAAGGGAACATACTCCTAGAATAAAAAGTCGTATATGCCAGTCTAGGACATGGTATATCAGTGTGCCCCTGCCCATATAAATTTATGTTTTGAGCATGAAAGAGTAACAAGCTTACGAGGTGTGTTCAAAAAGTAAGTTGACTTTTCAAATTTGGCGGGCAACGTACTTTCGATTATCGATTTTTTTATTCTGTTATGTTGGTACACTCTTCCCGAACATCTGTACCAAGTTTCAAGTGTATAGCATTTTTTGTTTGGTTGGGAGAGGCGTAAAGGTTATAAGTGTTTTGCGTGCTCGGCGATTTCTTGCTATCGAAAAATATGGATCAAAGGATTTGCATCAAATTTTGTATAAAAAATAAAATAAAGTGCTCCGAAATACTTAAAATGTTGACAGTGGCATACGGTGAAACTGTTCTGAGTAAAAAAAATGTTTACAAGTGGTACAAACTCTTCCAAGGTGGCCGGGAAGATGCCAATGACGAGCCTCGCTCTGGACGCCCAAGCACGTCAACAACTGATGAAAACGTTCAAGCAGTGAAGAAAATTGTTCTGGAAAATCGTCGAATCACTATCAGAGAAGTTGCTGAGGATGTTGATATATCGCTTGGCTCGTGCCATGAAATTTTTTCTAACGTTTTGGGCGTGAGACGTGTGTCAGCGAAGTTTGTTCCGAAATTGCTAAATTTTGACCAAAAGAACCGTCGCATGAGCATCGCTCAAGAACTGTTGAATGACGTCAACGACGACCCAGATTTACTCAAAAGTGTCCCATGTGACTTTTTCTTGTTCCCAAAACTAAAGAGACCTATGAAAGGACGGAGGTTTGCAACGATTGAAGAGATAAAGACTGCATCGCTGGAAGAGCTCAAGGCTATACCGAAAAGTGCTTATGAGAAGTGCTTTGACGATTGGAAAAACCGTTGGCATAAGTGTATTGTATCTGAGGGGGATTACTTTGAAGGGGACAACATAAATATTGATAAATAAATAAATATTTTTTCTTAAAAATACAAAGTCACCTTACTTTTTGAACACACCTCGTACACACATGCATAATTATATTTTTTTCCGAATTGAAATAAGTTTTATTTTTTTGCGTCGTAACTACAAATTTTCAGTTTTCTAGGTTTTATTCAGGGTTCTAGGCCAGCAGGAAGTACCCTATGAATTTTGATTCCTTTGAGAGTGTCGAAATATACGTTTTTACAATATAAACAGCCGTACCTCTTTTTTCTGCCAACTTAGAACTTTGATTTTCTCACAGCTTCAAGGGGCCAAAGACAAAACTGTGAAAGACAAGACAAAGTTTTAGTTTCAACTCGATACTTTCACGCGTTCCCGAGATAAAGGGTGTTGACAAACAGACAGACAGACCGACTGACAACAAAATGACCCTATAAGGGTACCGTTTTTTCCTTTTTTTCGACCGATCCTAAAAATACAATTTCTCATTATTTGAATATATTCTTTTTGTTTCCATTTACACATGATTCTCTCTATGTAATGAACACTAGAAACCAAGTGAAATGAAAATTAAGGCTGTTAAATTCGAGGAAAATATTAATTGCTGTATAAACTATTCAATCATTCTTACTGCCAGGAATAGACAAGAATTTCTCAGTAATACTGTAGCCTGTCTAAAGTAAAACTAAATAATTTCGCAAACATAAACGAGATTACTATTCTATATAAAGTAATATTCAAATTGCTTCTAGATAAACACTCTGAAATATAATATCTTGAACAAAGTTTAATAATATTAGTTCAAATAATGATTGTCATTTTGGTACCTATGTTATTATAGTTTATAAATACAGTTTTACGCAGTTTCTTATTAAATTCCAAGTTTTAAGACAGTCATTTGTATTATAAGTTAACATGTGTCATGTTCTTTCAAAGTTACCTAATCTTATAGTTTTTTAATGGTACGAGTAGGTAAAATCATCCATGACAAATCCCCCACCCTATCTCCCACCCTTAGCCGAGGCGGGAGATAGTGTCAGACTCTTACTGACTAAAAACCTACCCTGTTCCTTTCATGCCTTGGTTTCAGGGCCCTGGTATGCATTTTCATACCTCCCCAGAGCCCCAGATTAGGCTACGGCCCTACTGGGCCCCTACGGTTTGCTGACAACTCCTTGAGGCGCGCGGTAACAGTGCGCGCCTACGTAATCTCACGGTGAGGTTTTGAACTAGACCAGCGAATGGTCATTTTATCCCTCCTCCACTTAAAAAAAATGTGGGTCTTAATAGAGATAGGGTATTCTTATGTTTTTAACGTGTTGTGCCGACCCCAGATAATATAAAGACAGGAAGAAGAAGATTCTTATGTAAATCATTTTAGCGGGGTTTTTCTAATGAATGCAGAATGGCTGTTTAGAACAATCGCCCTAATCCACGGTCCTGGAACTGCAACTGAAGAAACACAGGTTGGAGTTAGTATAAGTTTGACACTCCTTTACACTCCACGCTGTCACACTCACAGCGGAAAGAATTACTTGAATATTTTCCATCACCAAAAAAGTCATCCTAATGGTATTTTTAATATCATGCGAATTTGCTCCGCATGCAGAAAGTTTCAAAAGTGAAACGGGAATGGAATAATTCGCTTAATTACTGATTAGAATTATTTATTGGCGTTCTCGTTTTATGATTTTTCAGCGTTTCTGTCTGTCAAGTATATGTCACAGCAAAGTGAGAAAACAAAACTGTGCGATCCAAGTACTCAGATACTCTTTGGTCGTTGGATGTAGCTTCTCCAACAGGCACTGGCTGGGAGGCACTGGCTGGCTGGCTTGGCTGACAATTTGGTTATGGCTTTGGCTCCAAATTGTCGTAAGATGCCTTGGCATGGCATGGCTTTGGCTTTGGCTTTAACGGGGCTGGACTCATGACGTGGTGTTACAAAAGGCAAAAACGCGTTCCGCGTGCGTATTGCAAAGCATTGTAATAAATACTTGTATGAAAAGGACATTTGCGGAGGGGAGCAAATCCGCACAATAAAAAACACCCTAAATTGAGTTAAACGAACAAAAATCAAGGGACGTCCATAGTTTGTATGGAGAACTTACTATAGCGTGGGCGAAGTCACGTGCAGAAGCTAGTCTAACAATAAAATCTTACTTGTTCCTTATATCAATTTAATTAAACAGACAAGTTTACTAATCGAAGTTCTCAGTTACAATACTCGTTACCCTCATAAGTTTGTGCTCGGCTATTTGTTTAACCTACATAGAAGTTACGCCTGATCTCGTATTAAATTGATCCGGAACTTAGCTCTGGATACTATAATGTATTTTAGTAATATGTCGTGAAGTCTGTGACATAGCTTAGTTTGCGGGGAAATAATATAGAACTTTATGTAATAAATATGTTATCGCTAAAGTGTGTAAATCAGTTAGAGTGCAGATTAACTAGTTAATCTGTAGATTATCTGACTGAGTTCGTTAAATTGTAAAAAAACTATGTTTATTTATGTATTAAATGCTTTATGCACACAAAAGTACACAGGTGGAATTAATGCCTTAGGTATTTTCTACCAATCAACTTTTGGGTAATGCAGAGAAAAATAGTTGTAGGTGCAATAAAAGAGAAAGAGAGGGTGAATATTAGAATAAATATACATATAATGCAATTGTGCAATATTTACTCAAAACCAATAAATAACATACCAACCCTAATCTATAGTTAGTGCTCGATTACGGAGACGCGGCGCGTTGCGCGGCGCGTCGGGCGGTCCGTCATACATTCCCTTAGGTTTGTGTTTGCGCGAGCGATAACGCGGCCCGCTGCTGCAATGCGCGTTTCCGTAAATACGGCCTTAGACAATTAGTGCAAATCAACAATAAGATAACATTACCGCTGTGATGATACTACTGCCAACTTCTTACGAATTAGCTCTCGAACTTTAGTTTTGAATGTTAATCGGTTCGTTGCCATCCTGATCTCCATGATTCTGATTCTGATCTGGTCTCTTTTTACATTAAATAAATAATAATCTGTAGAGTTCCTGCAATGGTAATCAGCAGACTAACAGCCAAGCATACGGTTAAGTTATAAAACTGGTTCTTTGTTTGACTAAAACTTGCGAATTCATTGAAATTATTAAAGATAAATTTTTCATAACAATCTAAAGATTGATGACATATTTACTTTAGGGCACCCCGACACGGACAAGTTTGGTTAGAAGACTAAGGCGAAAATTCCGCTTCACTTCGGTCTCGTCTTAGTCTTTCTAGCTCAGCCTTAGTCTCTAAGTGGAATTTCATACTTCAACGGATTGTACCCGATAATTTGCAGTTTACCTAGTTTAGTGCTCGATTACGGACACGCGGCGCGATGCGCGGCGCGACGGGCGGTCCGACGTACATTGCCTGTGCATGCTTGTGTTTGCGCGAGCGATGACGCGGCGCGCTGCTGCAATGTACGACGAAACGCCCAACGCGCCGCGCAACGCACCGCGTGTCTGTAAACACGGCCTTATGCGCAATTGCGCATATTAACGTATTCCGCATTGTAACGGTAACACATACTACATATTACTAAAGTAATGCACCCTTAAGTTTCGATCATAATTTAACCACTAACAGCTATTGTAATTTATCATTTTGTTGTTAATGGTCATCTGTTATGTCCGCTCTGTACTCGAGTTTTTCGGCCACAATTTTATATGCAAGTCAAATGAGGGCCGCATAATAGAGCAGAATATCTGAGCTCACGACACCTCGTGGAGTCAAAGATTATCATCATTATCATTATCTTCGGTATCTACGAAGATCTGGGCCTCATCAGAAGGCCTAAAATCATCCAAACTACAATGAAAAGGGCTACGCTCGGAGTTTACTTGCATGATCGAATCAGGAATGAAGATATCCGCAGGAAAACCAAGGTTGCCAACATAGCAAATACAGTGGCAAGGGGCAAGGCACATTGCACGTAGAACAGATGGCCATTGGGGCATAAAGGTTACGGACTGGCGGCCGCGTACCGGGAGACGCAGCGTTGGAAGACCATCAACAAGGTGAACCAATGACCTGGTAAAGGTTGCAGGAATCCGATGGATGCGAGACACAGAACCGATCATTGTGGCGACATTTGGGGTAGGCCTATGTTCCACAGTGGACATCTTTAAGCTGAAATTATGATGATGATGATCTCCGAAGATATAACAAGAAATAGATGACCCAACAGCCCTTGTCCTGTCATACTTATGAACTCTCAAACGCGATAAGATTAAATAGTCGTCTTAGCTTTTTGAAACTTTATAATTTACTGCGCAACTTTCTTAATTATTTTCTTTCATAAAAACCTTTTCTTGGCAATAACAAATACAATAATAAACGAAATAGCTAAATTGGTTCAGCTATTCAAGCATGATGACGTGACAAAGGTAAATAGGGACACATTTTGATATAGGTATATAGACTAGCTGACCCGACAGCCGTAATTGTTCTGTCGATGAACTGTCAAACACGTGAAGAACTGCCATAAGGTGAGGGTCTTGGGGATTCGATGAATGTGGGACACGCAAGACCAGTCGTTGTGGCGATAGTTTAAGTTCTGCAGTGGACGTTTTTGGCTGAAATAACGATGTTGAAGCATCGACCTTAAGTGGCAGTGAGCTGGGCTTTTCACTTGCAGAACCTTGCATTCCGAAAAACGCAACGTTGGAAGAGCTCTCTCTATAAGGTGAAACGATGGCCTGGCTTTTTTATAATAATAAATAATAATGATTGTTGACATATCCGTTCCGCATGACGAGAACCTCGTGAAAGCCCGTACCGTTGTGTAGGAGAGTGGATGTATGTATGTGTTTGTTTTGCATGTTATTTCATTTATTAATTAAACTTCCACAAGTTTCTCTGTAGCATCATAGAAAAGTGATTTTAACCAAATAAAAAGTTTTTTCTTGCATTTAATCCTGGTCATTGAGTAGATACTTCAAACTTTATTAATCTTATTAAACAGTTTTGAGCTCAAGTAGGCAAAATGGCGACGCGTAGCTGCACTAGAACGCAGCTTTATTTTACAAGATTCGTGCGGAGATGACGCCCGGGTGTCGCCACTGTGCGGACCGCCCGGTGGACACGGTGGAGCACACAGTCGAGGTGTGCCCCGCTTGGGAAGAGCATCGCCGTGTCCTCGTGGGGGCGATCGGCGGCGATCTCTCGCGCCGGGGCTTGGTTCAAGCCATGCTCCGGAGCGAGGAGGAGTGGCAGGCGGCAGTAATGCTAGCAAAGGAGGAGGCCGACCGCATTAGGCAAAAGCGCACACGCCGCCGCCGCCGCCGGGTTTCCGATCCCGATTTCCGGCCACCGTAGGCGCGGGCTCGCGGACGGTGGGCAATGGGTAGCTCGCTGTCCGTCCGTCCGGTAACAGACCGGTCCTAGCTCAGGTCGTCTACGGCGCGCACTGTTCCCGCGCGCCTCAAGGAGTTGTCAGCAAACTGTAGGGGTCCAGCAGGGCCGAAGCCTACTGGGGCCAAAGGTTATGTGAGAATGTCACCACAGGCCCCGGGACAAAGGCAAGGAACGGAAAGGTAGCCAGTAAAAGTCTGACACTATTTCCCGCCCCACCCAAGGGCGGGATTTGTCATTGGATGATTTTACCTACCATAAAAAAAAAAGCTTTATTTCACAAACCCGATCAAGACGTACAGCACATTTGTAAGGATCGTAGGTTAGTTAAAATCGTCAAATGACAAATCCCGCCCTTGGGTGGAGCGAGAGATAGTGTCAGACTCTTATTGACTAAAAACCTACCCTGTGCCATTCATTGCCTTCGATCCAGGGCCCCGGGTTCATTTTCACCTAACCCTTGGCCCCAGGACGATGGCCTGGTGCGGGTTGTGGGTATCCGATGCATGCGAGATGCTCAAAACCAGTAATTGTAGCGACAATTGGGTGAGGCCTATGTTTAGTAGTGGATGTTTTTCGACTGAAATTATGATGATAAAGCATCAGTAACATCATCGCTTACGGTGATATATATTATTTATTTAAAATTTTATTCACTAATTATACATTGTACAAAGGTGGACTTAATGCCTTAGGTATTTTATATGAGTATAAAAAATATTATGTCGACTGGCACAGAATTTCTTTTGATGTTACTACAATCCAATTATTTCTAGTTTATACAGTTATCATATAAATACGAGTAATAACGTACAATAATTACTGGCTACCTTCATTAAAACATAATTTTGTCGCTATGCCTATGAGATTCATGACCTTTCTTTTTAGCTTAAAACTGTTAGTTATTGGTAGTAAATTATGGTAATAATTATGGTTGGCAGAAAGCTACCTAATTAGTACTATGCGAAAGACTTAAATTATTGAAGAAATTATGAGTCTGAACGAAAATAAAAATTATTTTCCAATAAATTTACAAGCAAGCTTTATTTGAACCACATTAAATTAGTTCTTTATTACAAGAACATACTCTATCACTAATTTTCAAAGAATTGAAGCTCTGAAGATAAATGAGTGCAGCGTAACTACGTGGCCTGGGTGTAATGTGACGTCACTACTACGCCACTGCTACGAGCTACGCTTTCGTAGCAAACCGCTACGAATTGCTACGAATCAATTGAGTGCACCATTCGATTGGGTACTATGCTTGGGAAATGCTTTTCTTAATACTGATTTATTTTTACAGTGGTATTTTGGTTAATTTTGTTATTATTTGAACGGCAAAAGGTAATACTGATGCTTAAAAAATATTCAAATTAATGTTGCCTTCTCATCTCAGCTGAATAACATGGCATTCATTTTGCATTGAATGCCATGTTATTCAATGCAAAATGAAATATGAGATTTGAACGATACAAATTGTCATCAAAATGCCAACGTTCTATTTGTTATTGTTAAACAACCAAATTTGCTCCTCTGATATACATTTTGTACCGATGTTTCATCATATCAGCCGAAAGACGTCCACTGTTGGACATAGGCCTCCCCCAAGTGTCGCCACAATGAACGGTCCTGTGCATCTCGCATGCATTGGATTCCCGCAACTCTTACCAGATCATCGGTCCGCCTTGTAGGAGGTCTTCCAATACTGCGTTTTCCGGTACGCGGGCGCCACTCCAGAACCTTTCGACCCCAAAAACGTTTTTACTACACATCCCTTCAAAGAATACTTTTACATTGTACTGACGTATTTTATTATGTCTGTTAAACGAAACTAATAAGATTATACACTGTGGTGGATGAAGACGCAAATCAAAGGGGCTTCTTTGTTTATTATAATATTGTATTGTTATTTGAAGCTCAATTATTAACATAAAGACATCAAATTAGATATGATTCCTATTTTTCTCATTGACAGTCTCTAACAAAACTGTGTTTGAACATAACTTCTTTTTAACTTGAGCCTTCAAAGTTAATACTCCCCCGCTTGGGAAGAGCATCGCTCTGTCCTCGTGGGGGCGTTCGGCGCCCTCTCGCGCCGGGGCTTGGTTCAAGCCATGCTCCGGAGCGAGGAGGAGTGGCAGGCGGTCGCCTTCTTCTGCGAAGCAGTACTGCTAGCAAAGGAGGAGGCCGACCGTATCAGGCAACGGCGCACGCCGCCGCCGCCGCCGGGATTCAGATCCCGATTTCCGGCCACCGTAGTCGCGGGCTCGCGGACGGCTGGCAATGAGTAGCTCGCTGTCCGTCCGTCCGGTAACAGGCCGGTCCGAGCTCAAGTCGTTTACGGCGCGCACTGTTCCCGCGCACCTCAAGGAGTTGTCAGCAAACTGTAGGGAGCAGGGCCGAAGCCTACTGAGGCCAAAAGTTATGTGAAAATGTCACACGGGGCCCTGGGACAAAGGCAATGAATGGAGCAGGGTAGGTTTTTAGTCAGTAAGAATCTGACACTACTTCCCGCTCCGCCCAAGGGCGGTATTTGTCATTGCCATAAAAAAAACATACACCTACATTACATATTACATTCAATACAATTGTTACCTGATTACATATTACAGAGCCAGTTTCTGGAAGGCGATGTTTACATTTTACGGTTAAAAACGTAAACATCGTAAATTTTTCAATGAACTCTACGGTTTCGACTATCTGATAATTAAAAAGGAATAACCAATCATGCTGATTCCACATCGTGAATAAATAATTTTTGTATCAATTCATTACTGGTTGATTCGATTATTTATTCTTTGTAAGCATTTCAAATTAAGTACCTACACAAAGAGGTCAAAGAAAAATCTTGTTGATAATTGGATATCGAACCCTGATTCTTGGAATTAAATGATTGAAACATAAAAGATTACATTAAATTTCTGGTGGAGTAAAAGATATTTTATTACATTGATTTAAAAAAATATGAACTTTGTTCAAAAGGTTCATGATAATTTTATATATAAAACGAAGTAGGGCTAAACCATTACAAGAAGATTGTGAAGTTTACTAACAGCAATCCGGACAAGGCAACTCAGAACTCTTTTATCAGAAACGGCTACCGAGCAGCAGTTTTGCCATTGTGTACAGCGTTCTCTTATGACGGCATTTTTTTTTTTTAACCCATTAGGTAAAATTGGGTATTGACTGAACTCGAGCGCCTTCAAATTAGCTGCAACGTGCCGCGCGACGGCAACGCAGTTGCAGCTCTACCGCCACGCTGCTTTTTTTCCGTATAAATAGAATAGAATAGAACCATAAAAAGTTAAAAAAAAAAGGTAAAAAAGTGTTACTGCCGCGCTACAACCGTACAGCGGCCGTACGTCATTTATATATGAAAAAATAAAGTAGCGTGGCGGCAGCGATGCTGCCACGCTGCCATCGCGCGACAATTTGAGGCTAATTTGAAGGCGCTTCATTTTGGTTTTCGACAACCACGCGAACGGTGTCGCGGTCTCAGCTAGTGTAAAATAAACCGTTGGTACAGGCTATTATTTAGATAGATCTTTGACAATTATTATGGATAGTTAGAAGACAGGAAATCTAACACCAGTATTGCCCTTTGGTAAGATTGGTGTTAGATTCGTGGTCGAGGATGGAACATGCTAGCCTATTTGTTTGTATTGTATTTCGGGCTGGTGTCCATAACTCCACGACTATAGTATAACACGTATTTTGCGTACGGGTGGGACAAATGTGTCATTCGATCCATCCTAGCTCCTCAAGGAAGGCTAGCCTAGAAGTAACATTACTTATAGTCGCCTAGGTTGTAGCTATCAGGAAACACAGACTCCGGTAAGGAATTCGATTCCCTCACGCACAATGCACTTTTTACGTAAACAGTTTTTATGTAATCATTTTTTACGTAAACATTTTTTATGTAAGCATTTTTTACGTAAACAGTTTTTATGTAATCATTTTTTACGTAAACATTTTTTATGTAATCATTTTTTATGTAAGCATTTTTTACGTAAACATTCTTTTACGTAAAGGTAGGTTATGCCCACTATGTAGTAGTGGCGCAACACCGTGCTTCTAGAAATCCGACGAAAAAACGAGTTTGGCCGAATTAACCGAGTTTTGTCATCAGATATGCAGACACATTAAAAAGTTTTAGGGAAAATCTTTGCCCAGTGGGCAAAATTACAAACTGATCTGTAGTCTGCCGCGCTTAAGTGAAAGTTATTTCTTGGACTTCTTTCGGGCTCACAATGATTATACACGTATTTTATGAATAGTTTTAGATTACACGCACTTCAATTTCGCCTCAATTGAAATAAATGATTGATAGATAAATTATTGAAGCAAACTTTAACAAAGTGTATTAATTTTAATGAGCTTTTATGAAATTGTGCTATTTCTGTCGGATAAATATAGAAGGCTTTCTCCAGAATTTTCTGATAACTTATAACTCAATACCCTTGTTTTCAAACTGAGGATTGGTACTCGAATTTTATATATAGAAATTACAGTAAACGTATAATTATTCTGGAAAGCCTCCCACAAGGGGAATCGATAACTTGGTGAGGATCGCGGGAGTTCGATGGATGCAAGACGCACAGGACCGGTCGTTAGGGCGACACTTGAGGGAGGCCTACGTCTAACAATGGGCGCCTTTCGACTAAAACAATGATATTGATGAGTTTGACTAAGACTGTCCACTTAATGGTGAATTAAGTTGATAATTATTTAGCTGAAAAATGAACATGCTGGTTGATAGCAGTATGTTTCTATGTATGTATGTTTTTATATAAAGAAAGAAAACACGTTTATTCTGCCTAAATAGACGCACAATTATTAACAATAAAAAAATACAAAAAATAAGTTTCCCCATCAGGCCATGTGTGGATCGGGCATAACAGTTTTGCACCTTATCACCATTGCAAACACAGTTTTCTAGTTTGTTAATTATTTCTCCGACGCCGGCCGACGACTTCGGCAGAGACAAACATAACCTAAAACAATCAAATATAAACAAAAATAAAAGAAGAACATAATTTAAAAAATGCAATATTTTTTTTATTGTTTCGCTCTTGACCACTATCTCACTTGATGGGAAGCGACGATGCAGTCAACGTCCATCGTCGCTTTATACCTAGAAGAAACCTTTTCACTCTTGACTTAAAGATTGATTTATAGAGATGAAAACACAGAGTCTTTAAAAAAATAAAAGTTTTGCGTCGCATCTAAGCAAGAATAACATAGCATAGCTTAATTCCGTCTAGCCCGTTCCATCATCGGACTACCAGACTTACGGCGTTGCACCACCGGTACATGGTGGACATCCCACCCTTACGCACTGAGCATTTTGGGAACACTTTCATTATGCGTAAAGCTAAGGAGTGGAATTTCCTGCCGGAGTCTGTGTTTCCTGATGGCTACAACCCGGGAATCTTTAAATCAAGAGTGAATAGGTTTCTTCTAGGTAAGCGCGCTCCATCGTCGACCGCATCGTCGCTTTCCATCAGGTGAGATAGCGGTGAAGCGCGAACCTATCAATAATAAAAAAAAAGAATGGGCCGTTGCTCAGCGTATACCGAGACGCTGGGCAAATCCTGCTATCTACGATGCTGGTCTACAAACACCGCTGCTATTCCCGATCACAACAAATCGTACTTCACGTTTAGGGTAGGTGTCGTAAGATTAGCAACCATTGAGTCAGCTGTGAGCAGTGAATCAATCACGTCCATGACAAGTGACGTCACAGCAGCGAAAGTCGATCGATTGCTTACAGCAAACATTTTTGGTTACGTTGAAGTTGAGTAAGGGAACTGAATGAGTCATGTAAACATAAAAGGTACATAATGGTCCTCTTCTACCACGAAATCCTACATTAATTTGACAAAAAAACATTGATCTTTTTTGGTAAAAAATCATCAAGTATTTTCTCCATTCTTGGGTCGAGTTTAAAGATACATCAAATTATTGTTGAGTAAAACCCACCTTTTTTATGTGGGATATCATCCAATGACTTCTTCCACTCAAAGGTGAAGCGCGAGGGCGTATCAGTCTTTTACTGACCACCACCACTTACCACCACCCACTCATATGGTACTTCTCTACCTTGAGTCCCAGGACCCTGGGGTTCTCTATCGGACGTCCCATGAAGTAAAACCCACCTGCATGCCTACAGTTTCCCTTTGTGATCCAGGGCCCTAGTAATTCTTAAGAACACTCCCGCAGCATGTGCCCTAGAAGTCCCCGTCACTATACTGACACCTCTTTTCATCGCGCTGACAACAACGCTTCGTCGATTCGGGTGTGGTCGTTATTGGATGGCTAGCTACACATTTCCATCCACGTGCCCGTCTCCAGTGGCCAGAAACTGTCCTGGACATTTTTTCGGGAAAAACCTACACTCTCTACGAGAATGTAAGGTACTGAAACATTTTTTTTAAAACATAATCGGATCAGTACTTCCAGAGATTTCCTTCTCACCACCATTTTATTTAGTAATATAAGCAAGAAAAATAAAATAATATCTTTACTTATGAAATTACCGTTTTTTAAAACGACACCCGTCTTTGAAATGTTATATCTTATTTTGTTAGTGTTATATTCTTTAGATTCACTTAGAATTGTAGTCCAAATAAACTTTATTTTTAAAGTACATTATTAATTTTCGAAATAAGATATTTATTGGTTACTTTGTGTCAAATTTATGTCGCTGTACTTATAGTCTTAGTACTCGTACTTACAGAAAGAAGTCGCTGAAAAAAATAGTATAAACATTTATTTAGCAACTGTCTCCAGCTACGGCTACAATGTAGATTGATTCAACCTAACACTCACTTTCCGATTAAAACTGCGTGTATCTAATAGAGACAATTAAACATGGAGATAGAAATGAAATGCATTAATCATAATCATAGACATGAAGAGAGATGTATTAATATTATTGTACGTGTTCATCAGATTTAGTGTTTCTGTCTGATATATATTACCTACTAATCATTCAATGACGTGCCAATGACTGTAAGGATTATAATAAAGCTTGACATTCGGATTTGGTCATAAAACAGACTCCCAAATATTTTGATTAAAAAAAAAAACAACAAAAAACTTACGTATCTTTTTTATTGTCCGTTTTGTTCCACTTAGTAACGGCACAATTTTTCAATTTTTTTATATTTTTTTTGCAGCGATTTATACAACCTTATTTTTAAAGTTCTATACGTGTATCGTAACTAAAAAGTGTGAAATACCGTACGCAAAATACGCGCCTTAGTCGTGTAGTTGCGAATACCAGCCCGAAATACAATATAAGTGTGAAATAAAAAACTTTTTAAATAAAAAAACCAACTTCACTAAAAAAAAAACACTAAAGGATAAAAATAACTTTAATTTCGGAATTAGGTGTTCCTCGGTATTTTTTATTTCTTATTTAACACTGGCTTTCGAAATTAAAGTTATTTTGATCCTTTAACTGTTTTTTTTTTTTTCAATGAAGTCGTGTTTTTTTTGTAAAACGTTTTTATTTTACCCAAAGGTTGACTGTATGAAGTATAAATAAATAAAATCACATTTTTTTAAAATTAAACAATATTTAGTACAGTATAGTAAGATATCCCACATTAGGATACCCTATGACGTGAGATCGTTTTTCGTTTTGATCGAATTTTGTTTTTTTTTATGATATGGTCTACTCGTGTACTAGGTTTCATCAAAATCCGTTCAGTTGTTTGAGCGTGAAGAAACAAACAATATACACTCACAAACTTTTGCCTTTATAATATTAGCATGACTGTGTATCATTATAATTATACACTTAATATACAATTACTAAAATCCTGTATAAATATAACGATTCATATTATTTAATTAATTTTATAACATAGGTTAATATTAATTTCACACGAGTCAAAAATAATAAGACGCCAATACCAGTGAAAAGTTAACCACAGCGAGCCACGCCCTGGCACCGGACGCCGGATGATCGGCCCGGATGCCGGACGAACGGCCCGGAAGCGCCCGTAAGACCGGACGCGGGACGTCAAGCGTTTTAAAAAATAAATATATCGAAAGAATTGTTTTGTTTATAAGCGACACGCCCGATTTCTCAATTTTGTACTGTTTTTTAGATTTGATGCCAATTTTTCAGTCGTAAAATGACCTTTAGGTACCTAAAGAATAAATGGTTGTTTGTTTAGTTTAAATTTTCTTTACCAAAGTTACTAACTTTATATCAGAGGATTTAAAAACTATTCATTAAATATTATAAATATTCAGATCATTTATGACTCGGCAAACTTTATTCTGCCATACAAATTATCAAAAAATCGAGCAAGTGCGATTCAGTTTCACGAATTGAGGGTACCGTACAAACTTACTTATGAAAAAACAGTTAAATTCCCGAATCGAGGTACGAAGATTTTCCAATTTTGCAAAAAATATTTTTTTTTTTTGTTATTTTACTACATATTCACAAATCAACCATTTCAGTAATTTCAATCTTGTTTCTACAATTTCAAACTTTTTTCTATACTTGTGCTATGAGACCTTGCCTCATGACAAATTTCAGGATTCTAGGTCAACGGAAAGTACCCTATTAATTTTGATACCCCTGTGAGTGTAGAAATTAACGTTTTTTTTTTGCGACATAAACGAACGCATCTTTTTTTTCGTGAACTCAGAAGATTGAATTTTTTACAGTTTTAAGGTACTGCAGACCTGAGTACACGATTTCAACTTGATACCTCCACGTGTTCCCGAGATAAAAGGTCTTGACAGACAAAAAGATAGACAGACAGACGGACAACAAAATGATCCTATAAGGGTACCGTTTTTCCCTTTTGAGGTATGCAACCCTAAAAATGGGGTAGGAGGGTAAAAATAGCCTACGAACTATTCTCAAATCTACCAAATATACTCAAAGCAAAATCATACAAAGCAAAAATGAATAAATTTCTATGACTTTTTTTTTTTCATAGAGGACGAAATCCTCCGTAATGGCCCGACCGATTTGTATATATACATAGAAAGAAAACAAGGCACGACTAACACGGTAACATGAATTTTTTTGTATATTAGATAGGTATACACCGTTAAATTTTTATCATTTTAATCCCGTGGAGGGCCGATCCGGTACATGAAACACTATCGATTTGTAAAGCAACCTTAATTATTTTTAATTTACTAGGCTTTACCCCTCGCTGCGTCCATCATCATCATTTCAGCCGAAAGACGTTCACTGGTGGACATAGGCCTCCCCCAAGCGTCGCCACAATGACCGGTCCTGTGCGCGTCGCATTTCGCACCTTGTGGGAGGCCTTCCAACGCTATGTCTTCCAGTACGCAGTCGCTGTTATGCGTGTAATGTGCTCTGACCATTGCCACTTAAGTTTGGCAATTCTACGTGCTATGTCAGCAACGTTGGTTCTCTTACGGATATCTTCATTTCTGATTCGATCACGCAAGAAAACTCCGAGCATAGCCCTTTCCATTGCCCTTAGAGTGAGTTTAAGTCTCCTTATGAGGCCTGTTGTAAGCGACCACGTTTCAGAGCCATATGTCACCACAGGCAACACGCACACGGCCACACAGTCACACTGGTAATTGGGTTTCGTCCAGGTAAAACATTATCCCAAAGGTACGTACTCCCGATGGAGAAAAATATATAATAAGAATATCCCATATTATGCTATTTCAGATCATGATCTACACTTAGATCCAATTTCATCGAAATCCATTTAGGCATTTGAGCGTGAAAGAGTAACAGACATACACACGCGGCATATATATTGAACCAAAATGGCGATTGACTTAAAATGCGCAGTAACAGATGCTTGGGTCTCAATCGAAGTGCGGAACAGGGGAGACTGCGCGTAACCACAGCAACGACGGTCATTTTAGTTCAACTTATTTGCCGCATACTAAACATATTTATGTACAAGCTTATCATTTTCATAATATTAACATGATTAATCACTGATTAATGATTTATAAATATGGGTATAAACATTTTTTCCTCATTTCAGTGCGTGCTTTATCCAGTCGATTATAAAGTAAACATTATCATGCTGCTTTATTTTGAATAAATATGTGTATGTATGAATGAAAAATAAATTAACGCTGAATGATATATTTTCATTGCGGTGAAATGTATTGAAATAATTAAATACTTAGTCTTCAGTTGATTTCAACATCATTAACTACATTAAATATTTTCATAATGAATCGAATAGTAAGAGTACCTCGTAGTACGTACACACTTATCGCATAGTTTCGTAATGTATAAATACAGACATACTTCTCTTTGAACGCAAATGGCAACTTTCCTTCAGTTGCCATTTGCGTTTAGGTAGTATAGGTAGCGTTTAGGTAGGTAGGTTAGGTAGCATAGGTGTTGTTTTAGTTATCGAAACGGTGAAGGAAAACATCGTGAGGAAACCAGCATGTCCTAGAACCAAAAATTGGATTAACGTCACAGCTCATTAGAGCCACCCGGCACCCTCTGACCCGTTGTCCACACGATGTTTATTAGTGATATTAAGGCTTTCCCCCGTGGACCACTTGTCGACAACAATCGGACGCCGTACGACGGGGCGGTGCGGGGTGGGTGCTGGATGGCTTTAATGAGCAGTGACCTTTACGGCCCATTTCCTCTCCGAAAGTTCTAGTCTGAATACAAACACTGGATACATCGCTAATTATGCTATTATGCTATGCAGTATTTTTAAAATAAAAAGTAACATACCAAAATAAAACAAAAATTGGACAATCACTTTGTTTACTTTGTTTTACAATATAAACCCAGGATTCTGACAGTAGCAAAGATCGTCGTCTTTAGCACAAAAACTTCCCAGCGTCAATATAAAACCATATGAGACCGTAACTCTTCTGCTTCTACCAGTACGTTAGGCCAACGTACAGAAAATTACGTCCATTACCCGCCCTGTATGCAAGAGCTCCATTAAAGTAGTTAGTAATGGAGCAATGGATGCAATTTGTGGTCCAAGCTCGCTAGAGTAAGAGCATTGTTGATTGCACTGCGAGCAAGTTCATGAGGTCAACATTGAGCCCGAAACTTTATCACATAGTTTGTGGGATATCAGTAATGAAGTGTCAGTTGGTCTATAAATCGTGAGTAGGAATGGCAGGTGGCCGCCTCCGTCTGCAAAGCAGTAATGCTAGCGAAGGAGGCGACGGCACGTTTGAAGGATCGGACTTCCTTACGCCTCAGCCTTCGGGATCCTGATCCTGATTTCATGTTACCTAATTTCATGGGTGTGCGGACGACAAGCAACGGGTAGCTCACTGTCCGGCCGTCCGGTAATGCTTCGGACCAGGCCCTATTCGAGACCACATGTGGTCCGGAAGTAATATTCTCAAACATACACCGCCTTATTCCAAAACGCGTTCTAAAATAATAATTGGCATTAAACCTAATAATAGTCCCGGAAATACATTTAGATCGCTTTTAATTGGTATTAAATTTAGTAATAATCCTGAAAACTAAATTTAGATAGCGTTTAATCGGTATTAACCTTTTGAATACCGTAATTAGAGACATAATAGTAAGACAATAGGTGTGCGGGCACCGGTGTCCTCTTGGGGCATCATAGTTTAAACCTAGTAATAGTCCAGGAACTATTTTAGATTGCGTTTTTTAATAAGGGGGCTACAATTTTAACTATATTACTTGTGTCTAAGCCTACAAAATCTCCTTGACAACTCGTCGACACAGTTGGTCCTAAACCCGCTAAATATTAACCCAGCTTCTAAAACACCACATAGAGTGTAACATTAATCAAAATAAAACCAGAACACGTAGTAAATCAGCATAAACATCACCGTGATATACTGACTCACAATAGCCGGGAGGAGGTAACACCTGTTCCATCAAGGCTCCATTTGTTAGCTAGTCACTGACACCCGCGTCGCTCTCATAAAATGTTTTAATGCGTAAATATTCTTGTTATATAGTCACAGAGGCGGCTTTACCTAAATAAAAAAAATGTGAAACGTTACTTCTTCCTGTATCCTTCCTTTTCTTTCTTTCTGTACGCCAAAAAGCAACTAGAAAATACAGATCGATTTAAGTTATCGTAGGCATGGGCTTGTGGACGACGAGCTCTTCTCTCTCTCGAATGGGTAGCTCACCGTCCAGCCGTCCAGTAACCGTTCGGACCAAGTCTGAGTTCTTAATGGCGTGAAGTGTTCAACACCCGCTTCAACAGCAAATCCGTAGCGGCCCAGCAGGGCCGAAGCCTACTGGGAACTTGGGTTGGCTTTCGAAATAGAAACCAATGACAGCGTAGGGCCTCGTAACTCTACTCAAGAAAAAAAAAATCAAAATCGGTCCACAAATGATCGAAATATCGGTGCACTTACAAAAAAAAATACTTACAGCCGAACATGGAACCTCCTCCTTTTCGAAGTCGGTTAAAAAGGTTAACGTTTTAAAACTTGCTACTGAAACTTACTTTAAAATTCTGAATTCAGTTATCTCTCTTTAAATAACTGTTTAGATTAATTTCGTGTGTCATACTCATATACTTATTTTTATTTGCGTATCATAATGTACAGACGCCAGCACATCAACCTATCTCAATCTGTCAAATTTCTTTAATAGATTTTCAACCTTATCACAACAACGGAAGGTTAATGTTCGATTGGTAAAATTTGACAGATTGGGGTAGATGGACGTGCTGGCGTCTGTACACTAATGGTACCATATACACTAATGATATAAAGCTAAAGGAAAATTTGGACACTATGCACAGCAAATTTTATCCTAAATCAGAAAATCTCCAGTAAAACTAATAAGGCAAATAAGTTAACAAAGAAGCAATTTTCTTTTAAACAGTACATATTAAAAAACGAATATTGAATTGGCGACAGCTGCCAGTAAATTGATAAAGAAAAATATCGGTTAATATTTTTCATTACACAATTAACTTTTAGCCGAGCCCAAATTGAGGTAATCAATAACGTTCTTACGACAGTCCTTGTAAACAATAATAAGCTGTGCTTTAATCTTACTGAGTCAATACTCGAGTATGAGCCGTGTGAGGTCGCGAACTGAATCAATATCTCCTATAAAATTGATCACAAAGTACTACACAAGGTACATAAAAACACAATTACTTAGAAGTACTACGAGCCCAAGTCGTCGACGGCGCGCACTGTTCCCGCGCGCCTCAAGGAGTTTTCAGAAAACTGTAGGGACCTAGCAGAGCCGAAGCTTACTCTGGGGCCTTGGGATAGTGTAAAGATGTATACCAGGGCCCTGGAACCTAGGCAAAGGCAAGGAACGGGGTATATTATGAGTCAGTAAGAGTCTGACACTATCTCCCGCTCCACCCAAGGGCGGGGGATGTCATTGGATGATTTTATCTACCAT
Organism: Leucania comma; assembly: GCA_958295575.1. Taxonomy (NCBI): domain Eukaryota; kingdom Metazoa; phylum Arthropoda; class Insecta; order Lepidoptera; family Noctuidae; genus Leucania; species Leucania comma. The sequence goes on from OY282475.1 coordinate 6,958,002, forward strand.
AAAAAAGTAGAACAGCTGACGATTTTGTGAGATAGGTTACTGTCAACCTCTTTATTAACACTAAAGGCATAGCTAAATTTGATGTCATGAAACTTGTCCGCATCGCTGTTGAATGGAAATGTGCACAAAAGGCTGGCGACATTGCCACGTCGTATGGCTATGCTTAATATATGACCGAGGTAGAAACCAGCCTTGGGTCACGCGAAGAGTCAAATAAGCGTTTGGATATTATTTCTAATTTTCTAATTAGTTATGTGTATTTTAAACTGTTAAAAAATAGTTGTAAATAAAAAGAGTAGGAATGTCTTATCTATCACTCTCATTATCAAAATTCGTAACTCGTTCGTCAAGTAACAAAGTAATAGAGTATTTTTCTCTCTCTCTTATTGCACTTACCACTATTATTCTCTGACACACCGAAATGTTGACGGGTAGAAAATGCCTAATCAGTCCGCATCTCCTCATCTGTACCTTTATGTGCGTAAAGCAGATATTAAATTTTAATAAATAAATAAAGCGATTTTTCTGAAAATTAGTTAAAAATTAAAACTTACCGAGCTGTATTGTCGGCGGGAGTTTCACATAGTAAAATGGTACCGCAAAGATTTATTTTAATATAACAAATTAGGCATTTCTGCTAGGGAAATATGAGCGATTCCATTGGGTGCATTTTGAAACTATGTTAAAAGGCATCTAAAGTCAAATAAAAAACATTATTTAATACGAGTAGTTTTGAAAACGAAATGCTTTTTGTTACTTATTCAACAACGACGACTGTCGTTGACTATATGACTATTCTAAAAGCCATGATCGACGAGCGAATAAAACCGCAGTCACTTGTCCAACCCGAAATATACGGGTTGCAAGTATAAAAACCAAATATGGAATGAGATCGGACAAAAATTAAACTGTGAAGGTGTGTTAAAAAAAATATTTAAACTTTTTAAATTCGTAATCAATTTCACCACACAACACTTAGGCTACTTAGACTCGGACAAGGAAACAGAATGAAAAAAGGGAAGGTGTCGGCCCCTCCACGGCACTGTTACGTCACTGACGTGTGTGAACAGAAAACCACTGACGGGGCACGGAAGGTCGGTGTCGGCACGGGCACGTTGCTGCCCCGTCACTGACCCGGCACGGATGTGTGGGGTCTCTGGACCCCGGGACTCGGCTCGGCGTTCAAAACTGCATGTCTATCACGACCGGTGAGCCAAGTCACCGGTTTTTATTTATAAAACTTTTTTTAAATGTCTTCTTAGAGTGATTAAAATCGTGAAAATATTCTAACAGACAAAGAAGTATTAACAAGACAAGAAAATACCGAAACGACACTAATAGTGTACCATTTTTCCAATTACGGTATGAAACACTAAAAATATTGTCAGGATATTCGCAATAAGGAGGCAATACACGCATGGCTGTGCGCGCAGGGAATACCAACCAGACGAAAGTGATAAATAACATATCGGTACCTAATAACCACAGACAAAAATAAACAATATATTATCGTCACCGCAGGACGAGTCTCGTTTGTACTACCTATTACGTAACTTTACGAGCTATAAACCGGACAAATGAAATAGTTTGTCGTGCGAACGCAATAGTGCCGCGTCGGCCCGTCAATTTGTCAAGTCGTATGTTTCACTGGCTCCCTCAAAATTGCTTTTGTATGCTACATGTTTAGAGTTTCGCGTAAAGATAAGCGAATGTGAATTATATTGCCTAGATCGTAAAGCCGTCTACATGAAAGAGATAAAATGATATTATTTCTAAATGTTTGTATGCGTTTCGCGTTCCTGGTTTATGGGAATGAGAACTGTATGTAAAGTTAACACTTTCTCACGAGGGTACTAGTGACAGTAAACTCGGTAATGCACTGAGCTACAAATGAAATATAAAACGGTTTCACTCTTTCTATTTTTCTTCACCAATTTTAAATTCACAGATATAAACTGTGTCGACATGGGTTTATGACAGAACTAGCTGCTGCTAGCGGGTTTGCCCGCATGATAGTAGAAAATTATCCCAAAGGAACAGAAAAAAAATCTGTGTAGGGGAGACCGGGGATGGAAGTCACACGGGTTGGTTGTCACAGCGCCCATAACTGACTGCTGGAGTGAACTGAGGTGAAGTATGGCGGGGGGTATAGCTCTCGCGATCTTTCGACGCGGGTCGATGAACTCGATCGTGCGTTTATTTGTCAGTTATGGGCGCTGTGACAACCAACCCGTGTGACTTCCATCCCCGGTCTCCCCTATATCCTATATGCTCCTAATCCCATTCCAGAACATACTCTAGCTGCGTACCAAATGTCAGCCAGTTCGTTCAGTTGTTTGAGCTAAAAGGAGTAACAAACATTTTTTTTTTCAATTATGATGGTCAATATCAAAATAGATTAGCCAAGAACACAGGAAATATTATAGTGCACAAAAAAAGGTGCACAAACATGGATACATTTTCTTTAATCCAACGAGAAGGCAACACGACACGACCATAGAGAGAGATCAGGCGCAGAACCAACAGCTTTACATGCTTTCCAAGACAAACAAACAAACACATTAACGATTAACTTTCACCTTCTTCTTCTAATAGTTATCACCCTAAGATTGTAAAGGAGAAAGATCACACCATTATAAAGATAGGTTATTAAGAGCTCATACACACGAGCCGCAACAGCCAAGGGCAGACGTAACTGCAGCCTTCGACACGGGGCGCCGGACGACGGCAACCGTCCACGCGTCGGCGGTAGATGTTGACGCTCCACGGCGGCCGATGTTGACGCTTGACGGCGGCCGCCGACAGCGACATACCAATAAAATGTAGATTAGCGGCAGCCGTCGTGTATGTCAAATTTCGACGGCTGCCGTCGGAGTGTCAATGGCTGCCACGAACATGTCGACGGGTGCAGTTATCTTTGCCATTGGCAACATCAACTCGTGTATATGAGTACTAAAACAAAAACTGCAACATAAGCCAATGTAGAACTCTAAACACAAATACTGCAAGATTAAAGACTAATTTGTAATACACAAATGACGAATATTCCAACACAAATGCCTCATGAACCATCGCATAAAGCAGGAATTCTATAGAACTCAGTTTACGACCAGCCCGCTGTACTTGCAATGTTGGCGGTTGAATACAGAATCGGGTCATATATAACTCCTAACTTTAGGATCATGATACGCTATGACAAATTGTACTGTCGTTTCATAACAAATGCGTTTTGAATTTTAGATTTTTACAATATTTATGGGTTTTTCTTTCAGTAAACATGTTCTGTATAATAACAGAATACTTTTCATACGTATTAAACCAAATCACCTATCATAAATTAAAAAGTTTCGCCATCTGATAATCTGTAAGGTAATGCGATACCATAACTTTGATATAATTCGGTGTAGCTAGGTATAGCTTGAACCTGATCCTTTGCTGGACACGCCCAATGCGTCGGGAGTTGCAGGAAGATTTCCAGCTACCGTAGGTGTGGGCTTGTGGTTGGCAAACAATGGGTAGCACGTCGTCCAGACGTCTTGTAAGGACCAAGCCTGGATCAACGGCCTGTTAAGTCCCACGCTCCACAGAGATGTCTGCAAAATTGATGGATTAGTTAGGGCCGAAGCCTTTGAGGGTTGTGGATTCTTCGAAGCAGTTACCGTAGCCCTTGCAAAAAAGGGCAACAGAAGATACAATATCAATTTTAATCAGTGAAAGTCAGAAATTCCCCCCCGCTTCACCCAGAGCAGGAGAATGACTTCTTTCGCTCTGGGTGAAGTGGAAGGGAATGTTGATGATTTCTCACGTAAAAAAACTTAAAGCTGATGAACATGAAACATCATGGGATATAAATATATATTTTTGAAAATAAACCCGTAATGGAAACAGAAATTATGTAACAATTGCTACATACTATTTACATACTTAAAACAAACATAAACTCAAGATTAACCGACTAAACTTAGATTCAACTTCGAAAACCAGCTAAATCTCAATTGAAATTACACAACTTCAACATTAAGATTCTGATGAAATCAGAATCCCAAACTTAAGTGGCAGAAAGCATATTGCTCGCAAAACAGATGTTTGGTGGGGCTGCAAGATTCTGGAATGACTACCGCGCAGTGGAAGACGAAGCGTTGGAAAGCCTCGACAAGGTAGACCCATGACCTGGTGAGTGTCACAGGAATCCGATGGATGCGAGCTGCACAGGACCAGTCGTTGCGGCGACACTTGAGGGAGACTTATGTCTAGCCGGGGACATCTTTCGGCTGCCAGCTCCCGCTAGCAGAAGATATAATTCGAAAGTCTAGTTTATCATGTTCCAACAAATAGTTCCTTATTATTTTGCCTGGCCTGTTGGTCTATTGGTTACTGACCCTGACTGCTATGCCGGAGGTCGTGGGCCACCCAAAAAAAAATGTTTTTGTGATAAGTACGATCATTTGTTATGTATTTGGGTATGTTTTATCTATAGCTATATATTTAGAAATATGTAAGTATGTTTATAAGATGTCAAGTACTCATAATACATACTTTGCTTAGTTTAAGACTAAATGGCTTTGTGGAATATTTATTATTATAACGAAGGAACATTGACGCGGGTTTTCATGATTTTCTCCCCAAAGAAATTAATAAAAATGTGTTAAGTAAAAAATGTTTAAAGAGAAGAGGCACAGCACAGAAGGGACAACAATAGCTACATATATAAATAATAATACAACAGTGACTTTTTCAAACCGGTCTCTCAAATTTTATATAGCCATTTTATTACTGATCGTTTCCAAAGGACCTGTTTGCCGATTGGTGATCGCCATTTCGTTGTCAATAGCTTCATCGTCTGAACACATCGCAAATTGTAAACGAGTCACTGGCGCTCGAAAACGATTCGATCCATCGACCGCTCCTTTAATGGAATCAAGAGCGCTAAATGGTTATTTTGCCGTCGAATTTTTGGTTCTAGGACATACCAGTTTCCTCACGATGTTTTCCTTCACCGTTTTGAGAGCAGTGGTGATGAAATAAATTACACTAAGTAATGCGCCAGACTGGGTTTGAACCCGTGACCTGCAACTCGAAAGTCGGGGCCGTTACCATCGGCCACCACTGCTCTATACTTTTAAAAACTATCTTTTATCCAGTCTTTTTTTGTGGGATAGTAATTATCAAGTAACTTCACTCGTTCTGGTTGGAGAAAATGGAAGTTTCAGACTTTGACTGACTAAAGCCCATCTGTACCTGTTCATTCAGTAACACTTAGGGCCAAATTCACCAAGAAACTAATCGCGATTATATAAACAAAACGCAGTTTGAGCTCCTAATCGAGATTATAGCTTCATTTTGCGTTTCACCGCTATGAATTAAACCTAGTTTAACCTAAACTCAGTTTCAATTCTTTTGTTGTCGCCCATGTTTACGACACGGGTCTTTAAACTAGATTACGCTGAGCTCAGTTTAGCTGAACTCAGTTTTTATATTGAATGGTGAAATCAGCCCTTAGTGGTCCAAAGCTTTTTTAAATGACTTCTCCCGCTCTAGGTCAGAGCGAAATGGCGTGTCAGACTTTTACTGACTAAAACCAAACCCATATTTATTCTTTGCTTAACGTCATAGCATCAAGGGTTCCTTTCAGAAGTCAAACCATGGTCCCAGTAGGCTTCGACCCTGCTGGGCCCCTACGGTTTGTTGACATGTCGTACCCGGACTGGATGGTTACCGGACGGATGGATGGTGAGCTACTCATTGCTCATCTGCAAACTGCAGGATCCCGTCGGCTAGGGCGTGAGTAAGTCCGTTACTTCACATTACTGCTCTGCAGAAGAAAGTGACCACACGCTTTACCTTCTTGCTCTAGACCAGAGCTGCAATGCCTCTGTAATGACATCTATAAAGCCACGTAGGAACTAAAATTTAAAATCCTGCATCGTGACATTAGAGTTTTCCACGCGATTAAAACATACACAACAGCCCGAAACTTCCCCAGACTAGACATAGCACCCGGCCCGGACCAGACATAACACCAGCTTGGTCTTTTTTTTAAAGAGAGAGAGACGTCCAAAACCCTGCCGAACAATACCGCAGAGTCAATTCAACTGAGCGGTTTTTCTTTTACATTTTTTCTAACCGCAATATTGCTCAATTATTTGAATGGAATGAATGGAAGTGTGAACGTGAATGTTTACCAACAGCTCGCTTGCAAAGAATTATCAATGCTCTCGGCATTTTAATCATCTAAATTCAGGCATTGTTCTGAAAAAGTCGGGCTCGACAGTTCATTATTGTGTCCCGCCAAATGTACAATGGTAACAATGATTTTTTGTGAACAATGTTACTTATCAAAGCTTTTTATTGAGCGAGGAATTGAAGACTTCTATTTTCTTAAAAAAAAATCTAAAGTGAGGACGCCTTGGAATTCATTACTTAGTGAAAAAGTTCAGAAGGCGGAGGTAATAAAGGCACAATATATTTACCAAAGCTTGTTTATATTTTCATTTCAAAAGGCCAAATAATATCCAAATAAAATGTTCAACATTCAATCAATGGTGGTAGAGTAATTACGTTAACCACAGACAAAAAATTCCCGCCACATAAAACAATTTGGTTAAAGTACTCTCTACTAAACTGAACATTGAATGTCCAAGATTATTAATGCGATTAACCTTTTAAATACGTTAAATTCAATTAGTGATGTGCAATTCATCACTTGTATTACTAATTTAAAAACCGTCAAATAGTAATAATTATATAATAGGCTATATCAGAAGGTTTAAAGTAACCCCAAAAGGCGATGGCTATGCTCAGAGTTTGCTTGTGTGTTTATTTCTGATGGAATCAGAAATAAAGATGTCCGCCGGAGAACTAAAGTTACCAACATAATACATGAAGAATCGCCAAACTTAAGTTGTATTAGGCGGTGCACATTGCTCGAAGAACAGATGGTCGAGGGGTCGAAAGATTCTGAAGTGGAGACCGCGCGCAGAAGACGCAGCACTGGAAGGACTTCTATAAGATGGACCGATGCGAGACTTACAGGAGCGTCCGTTGTGGCGACACTTGGGGAGCCCTATATCAAACGGTGGATGCAGTGGCGGATTAGCTATATAGCAAAAGTAGCAAATGCGACGGGCCCCGCGCCTTTGGAACCCCGCGCCACCTGATCGTAACAAAAAATAGTTAAAGTATCTACATTACATTAAATCTAAATACAGCTGATTACACACAAAATATTTTAATTAATCTATCTTAATAAATAAAGATCTAAGTAGGGGGCCCCCTTATCGAATTGCTACAGGCCCCGCATTGGTTTAATCCACCACTGGGTTGATGTCTTCTTTCTGAAATCATAATGGTGGTGAATAATATACAACACCAAAAATACACCTATATTTTTTTTTTTTTGTAAATATTTGTTAGAATTTAAAGTTATACCCCTTTTCCCGCGTACACTGCCGCGGTTTGCAAATTAAACAGGCAAAGCAAATGCATTCTCTCCCTATTAAACGGCAGCATCTGGAACAATAAAGAAACGTAAATATTGATCAATATTTTTATATCCTTTCCTAACGGAAAAACGTTAATATCCTTAAGAAAACATTTTCAACTCATAATACTGTTAACACTGCTTAGATAGGGAGACAGAGACCGAAATCCACAATCGTCTTATATAAAAATGAAAAGGGATAATTTATAAAGAACTTCTTTTCCAAAAAAACGGTCTAAGCTCATATTATAAAACAGCAAAATCGTTTGTTCTTTTTTTTTGTGTTTATAAGTCTGTGATATCTGGAAATACATTAAGTATTAGGTTTTTTTCACTGACAGAAAGCTAGTACAAGATAAACTATATTATTATTTATTTATTTATGTACACACAAACACTTAACAACAAGAAAAACAAATACAGATAAAAGAGTACAAAGGTACTGCTTATTTCTAGCGAAATTTCTTCCAGCAGACCTGCGACAGGAGAGTTAGATGAGAGATGTAGACGCAGTGTGTATAAATAATTTGGAAAAACAAAAATAGACTATGATATCTAAATTAAATCAATTATAGTAATTAATAATGTACACAAAAATAGATACTATACATAAATTAAATTATAATAATATCTATAATAGATATAACTTTACGAGATGGTAGAGAGGTAGTGTTCTTTGACTAGCATTTCGAAGACAGATATATTTTTAGCGTCACGGATCTTAGCTGGAAGTGAGTTCCACAGTCGCACCGCATGAAAAGAGAAGGAGTTGGAATAAAAATGGGTATTATGGGATGGGAAATTGAGATGGTATTTAAGGTTTAAGTATTTATTATCTATTCTTTTTTTTAGCGTGAAAAAATCTTTAAATAATTTCTAAGAGTGACAGACTTTTACTGACAGAAACCGTTCCTTTTCTGTTTGTTTACATTTTTTTAGGTGGCTTATGAGTTCCAGGGTTGCAGTAATTCTTTCAAACAATCCCACATGATCCCACACCTGTTTAGTCTGACACCACTTTGAGGTGCGCGTAGAATACCACCTGATCCTTATCAGACAGCAAGCTACCTACAGATAGACGTCAGCAAACCTGCACCTACAGTGTCTTGGCGCTGTTTGTGAAGCCCAAGGCGTCACCTGCGGAAAATCATCCAATGACATCTCTGCACCCATGGTCGGGACGGGAGATAGGGCCAGACTTTTACTGACCAAAAACCCACTTCTATTCCTTCTTTGCCTTTCAAACCGGGGCCGAACCTTCATTTCAGAAATCGGTCCTTGGTCCCTATAACTATGCGCGTCGTTGACGACTTGGGCTCGATCCGGACGGTTACCGGACGGACGGACACACCGTCCGTCCGTGCTATCCAGTGCTCGCCGTCCGTAAGCCCGCGCTTATGGTGGCCGGTAATCGAGCTAAGATCTGTACCATGGGAATCTGTACCCTTAGAATGCAGTCTTACTTAGTTTTATTTTAGTTTTAAGTTCTTTACGAGTCCTGGCTGTATGATTTAATTTTATTATGATCACCAAGGTTAAGTTCGGTCAAGCCGACGATAACTTCTTAAACTGAATAAATTGTGAGAACAAATTAACTATCTGTGGGCCATACAAACATTTATTACGTGCGAGAATCAAATCCGCAACACATGCGCCAACCATGCCATCAAGTTGTTAGTGTAACAAGTAATAAAGCTTTAGGTAATAAAAGCCTAGTCATTTGATTATTTTATTTTCTAGCTAGCCGTAAAGTGCTCACTGGTTTATTATGTGAATTCTAGTAAAAAATCTATTCAACATTTATTCTTAAGGTATCGTTCACACTAAACGTAATGTCCGCCGCTAACTGTGAGTACGCTCACTGTCACCCCAGCGTGGACGTTGACACAGTCTGCAGTATGCGTTCTAACCAAGCCGACAATACGCTATAATAGTGTAAAATGTGTTACTTATGTGAACCAAAGCGTAGTTACCATAATCGGCCACCGAGAGTCAGCGACAATACACTACGTAATAGCGTATAGTCGATTTGGTGTGATCGAGAAGTTAATATACATGGAAAAGCAATGAACTGAGAAACACGTGCTCAGGCACCGGCCGACAATACGCTTGATGTGAACAATGCCCAAATGTCGTAGAAGCCAATTATGCCAAAATTTCAAAAGGATTCGTAGCGACTTCCTTCTTCTAATAACAATGAACATGGTTATTATAGCCATTTCCTTTTATCCAATCGAAGCCCGTAAAAGACTTCCATTTTGCTAATAATTACATATTATGATCAAAAACTCCGGTCCGTGGACCAACAAGGAAAAGGGAAGTGCGCAATTATTATGGAATCAAATCATGAGGGAAAAGTGAGCAGTAGCCTCTCGATTTACTAAAACATTGCAGCCTTATATTATAATCGTTAATTAAGAAAAAAGATCATAGAGCGTCTTTTTAAGGTGGGAAATTATCTTATGACTTTTCCCGCTCTAGAGCGGGGCGGAAGTTGGCATGTGACTTTGACCGGCTAAAACCACACTTTTGTTCCTTATGTGGCCTTTTCAGTTCTAGGACTACGGATTTGCCTTTCAAAAATAATCTTTATTACAAAAACCAAAGTACAATTTAACTTAAGTACTACATCATGAGTGACGGATAGAAGAATCTACAGCAGATAAATCGACCCAGGGTCCCAGTAGGCTTGGGCACTGTTGGGCTCCAACAGTTTTCCTAATATCTTTTTGATTATAGAGCGAGTGAGAACTTTTATCGAAATAGCGATAGTAGATCGCTATTTCGATAAAAGTTCTCATGATAATCACACATTTAGGGTTATTTTACTTTTCGCTAAGCAGAAACTTATCCATTTTTTGAAGGTTACAATATGTCCTCAATTTTTTAAACCACTATTTATTATAATTTTTCATATATGAATATAAATTCAATGCATAATACATTAATTAGTAATTTATTAGATGAATGTACTTTTTGTAAGTGTGTATGTAGGTGGTAAACACTAAAACTACTGAACCGATTCTGAAAATTCTGTCACCAGTAGAATTTAACTTAATCATTGAGTAACATAGGATGCATTTTTTCTACTTTTACGTGAGTGAAGCCTTTGGCAAAAGTTACTTTTCGTATAAATTATGAGCTAAATATTAATAACATTGTTCTTATTGCGTGATATAGTCGTTATTCAATACTCAAAAATTTGACCCTCAAAGAGTAGAATGGCCCATAAATGTTAACCAACAAGCTTCTTGCACCAAAACATCCTTACACTGTAACGTCAAATGTACAGTTAACAAAGGAGATAAGTAAACAAAGTCGTCAGACGTAGTTAAAGTTTTCATGGAACTAATGGATGAATAAAACATAATTAAATTCAAAGTAAATAGACAAGTCATTAATAAAATGTAACGTATTTGTTGTTCTCGCCTTCACATTTTAATTTCCATTAAAACTTCAACTATATCTGACGACTCTGGATACTTATCTCCTTTGTTGAATGTACATACATTTATTACGCTGACAAATTGCATAATTATTTAATTATTTTCAAGCGATGCTTTTAATGGTTATCAGACTGACGAAGTTCTTAGCAAATAACTTGAAACCTTCGGACTACGGAACCTTATGAAACGTCCATTCCAAATTAGCTTCAATGTTTGCTTTGAGTTAATATTCAGGTATTAGATATGTCTAATATCTAAATATTAAGTAGGTAAGCCTAAATAAGACTTTGCAATGCATGTAAAAATATGAATGAAGTATCTATGTTTAGTTTCTTTTTCTTTTTACATACAAATTCTTTCCCCAATTTATGTTTTCGAAAAAACCCTAAATATGTATGTATATCATATTATTATTAACAAAAAAAAATTGATATCTTCGATCAATTATTGATAAATATCGATTCAGGATGGATGACTACATATTTATTTTCTTTTTAGTAATGTCAAGTGTGTGAGCAGTAGTGGCCGCGTGGCAACGGCCCCGACTAACGAGTTGTAGGTCGCGGGTTCAAACCCAGCCGGGCGCATTACTTTATAGGCCCTTTAGTTCCATCTAAAATGCAACAGCTACAGGTTTCTTCTTCTTCTTTCTTGCCTGTTGATCTAGGTTAGCGGACCTGACTGCTATGCTGGAGGTCGTAGGTTCAATTTCCACCCAAGACAAATGTTTTTGAGATTAGCATGATCTTTTGTGTTGTGTCTGGGAGTAATTTATCCATAACATCTTTAGAAGAGAGCAGTGATGGCCGAGTGGTAACGGCCCCGACTTACGAGTTGTAGGTCGCGGGTTCAAACCCAGCCAGGCACATTACATTGTGTAATTTATTTCATCACCACTGCTCTCAAAACGGTGAAGGAAAACATCGTGAGGAAACCGGCATGTCCTAGAACCAAAAATTCGAAGGCATGTGACATTCACCAAGCCGCACTGGGTCCGCGTGGTGAATTACGGCCCATTCCCTCTCTTAGAGAGGAGGCCTGTGTCCCAGCAGTGCGAACATTAAAAGGCTGATGATGATGATGATGATCTTTAGAAGTATAAAAACAGTCTCAGCTGTCTAGCACTCTTAACACAAGCTCTGCTTAGTTTGGAACTAGATGGCGTTATGTGATAGTTATAGAATATTATTATAACTATTTGTCCAACCAATTTAAAACCTCCTCTTTATAGACGGGTAAATTATGCCCCGGAAAACAACAAAGAATATTTTTATCTCTGGAGTATTTTCTTTTGGAACAATTTTCTAACTTCACGCGGGCGAAGCCGCTGACATTAGCTCATTAAAAATAAAACACATTTTGCGAGCTTCACCTTGATCAGTTCTTCGTCTAACCGTTTACATATGTACCTACACCTCGCTCTGTAAACCGTTTGCATTTGTCATCATAATAAATAACACGATAACAAAGAATCCCTGATACAGTACATTTACCGACATATTTACTATCAAAGCAAATCAAAACACTCATTAATTATGAGAAGGCAAAGAAATATGGCGGCCAAAAGAATATGGCGACCGATCGCGATGCTATGAAGTTGGCGAATACGCGTGCCCGACGTTGATAGATTAATAGTCGCTTGCAACTGTTTCCGTTATTTTTCATTTACTTTTTCATATGTTCGCGAGATCGTCAGTTCAATAGTAATGATTGTTTGACGCATTTGTGTCCCAATAAATACGTGTTTCGCGTTTGGCTTTTGTGGAGAGAAATACATCCATCAGATGATTCGGAATCAGGTCAACGACCGGTTACGTTTAAATATATATGTCACTGCACAACTGGTAACAATGTTAGTTAATAGCAAAACGTGTAAAATCATTATTTTCATTAATAGTCAAATACAATATAAAGAACAATGCCCAAATTTGTATGTGGATCCGTACCAACTTGTGTCAAACTAAATTTACTCTCAAGAGTATAGTTATAATTTAACTTGTCACTACCTAAAATGTTTTGTTAATATTTAACCACATTTTTTAAATATTAAAAATGTTATAAAACACCTGATCATATTTCATAGCAATTTTTTACCGTCATGATAATTATAATTTGCATAGCACTATAACGCGTAGTAAGGCAGTTCGGGTTCCGTATCGTAAAAAAGACCAATCGATCGATGTCCGGAGCTCTCGCCATTAAAGTGCACAAGTATATACTTGTGACACAATATGGTACGGGGTATGGGCATTCTCTTTTTCGACTTTGGGTGAGATATTTGTATTTGAAATGATAACAATTCATAACATATTAAAGTCAACCAAAGGGCAATAACGAAGTTTCCTTGTGTAATCTAATAATAGCTGAAGATATCTGCAGGAAAACCAAGGTTACCGATATAGCTCGAAGAACTGCCAAACTTAAGTGGTAGTGGGCCTACCAACTGCCACCTAAGTTTGGCAGTTCTCTTGCTAAGGTAAATTGCTCGCAGATCTGACTGTTGGGCTAAATGGGTCTGGAGTAGCGGACGCTTACCGGAAGATGCAGCTTTGCCAATGATCTGGCGAGGGTCGCAGCAATCCGATAGATGCGAGACGCATAGAACTGGCTGTTGTGGCGAAACTTCTTAGGCCTATGTCCTGTTCTGGATGTTTATTTTAGCCGTAAAAGTACTTTTGTAATAATTTTATTCTAAATAATATTTTCTTTTTGTATACACCTGCCATCTGAAGATAGACGATGACGCCGCCAAGGTCAACCCTGGAAAGAAGTAGCAAGATGACCTAGTCGCCTTCTGCAAGGTCTGGTTCAAGGTGGCTCCAGAGTAGAATACCTGGAAGATGTTGGGGTAGGCCTTTGCTTAGCAGTGGTAAAGTCATCATCATTATCTACCTGTTCTTTTCCCTTTGTTATTTGGGCTCGGCTCAACACGTTTTTTCTTCCATTCTGCGCTGTCACTCGTCATTCTATCACTAACTTCGTTTTCTTTCATATCATTCGGTAGAGGATGCCTAAAGGAATTAAGTCGGCTTTTATACCTTTCAATCCATGAAGATATATAAATACCACAATTAGACTTTTAAATGTCGGAAAATAAGGAATTCTTCTGAATAAACTGCATGTTCAGAGACACGAATCTCGACACATAAAGGCAATCGATCACCACTGTGCCAATCTCATTAAAACCCACTCTAGATTTTACGACTCTCGTCAAATCTCTTCAAGATTGTTTTACGCCTGGAATATTCTCGAGAGACCAATCTTTTTATATGATTACATGAGCCAGCTAGGTATGAAAGATTCTAGAACAACTACCTCTCATCAGCCGCAACCTCCATTGGGTTTTCTTTTTTTTTTTGAGGAGAGAAGTCATCCAATGAGTTCGTCGGCCTCCTTTGCTAGCATTACTGCTTGGGGAGGACCGCATCTCATTTTTTCTTGCTCCAGACCATGGCTTGAACGACGGTCTGGTACAGATAGTAACCGACGCTAATCGCCTCCATGAGGACACGATGGTGTTTCACCCAAGTATGGCACATCTCCACATAATTGTAATACCCGGGCGTTTCTTCCGCCTGAATCAAGTGCAGGTACCTCCCGGACTTCCCATTCCCGGTGAGGATCTGCATCATGCGGAAGGTGAGGATGACGTGACACCACGCTAGCCACTTCTTAAAGAAGATCGCCTCTTTGAGAAGTGGCTACCAAGATATCACGCTATAAAAATAGCGTGTCCAACCTTCACGGGGCTATATAATTTTTCACGTTCAAAAGAGCCACCGTAGCCCTGGAACGCAAAGAGTTACTGAAAGAACAAAGGTGAGTTTTAGTCAGTCTAAATCGACAATCCGTCTCGATCCACCCAGAGAGGGAGAAGTTATGCCTTCATGACCTCGTGAATTGCCGCAAGTTAACGGTTAGCTGCTCAATGGCAACTGTCAAATCGCCACTATAATATCACCAAGTGGAGAGTTATCAATGAGGGCTGAGGAAATATTCAAAACAGTTACCGTGACCTTGGAATGCAAAATTTGACAGCTAAGTTGGCGCCGTCGTTGAGCGATTGGTGGCAGCACTGCGTATCACATGTTTGATTTCCGCACGGTACTAATACAGTGGTTCCGGGTCTCCATGTCGTGTATGTGAAAGCATACGCGATACTGGAATACTTTCTAGTTCTAGTGAGGGACAAGGTTTAAAAGAAATAAGGGAACTGAAGGAAACAGGTAGGTTTAATTAAGTCCGTAACAATCTGATACGCCCTCTTGCTTCACCCAGAACTGGAAGCAGTTATTCGATGATTTTCTACCTTAAAAAAAAAAGTTTTATATGCGAAACTCGCTGATGGAGGTGACGCCTAAGGCTACAAACGACCAAAAGAAATAGGGCAATATGTTTTCCACATCCTCCCACTCCCAGAGCGGAAGCGAGACACAAACCTAGTAATACACTATCGAAGGACCAAACTTCGTATAACTGACTGACCAATTAAAAACTTCGTATATTTGTTCACAACACGATGTCATTCCAACTGTGCCTATTTGCCGCATCAGCGAATACACGATTCACTGTCTTGAAATTAAACTACGCTCGGGAATGTTCGTTTAAAACGAATCTCCACGAATTCACGCTTTGGGGATAATAGTACTTATTTATTTTCGGGCTTGCAGAGCTTTACTGAGGCGCTCTGAGCGTGCGGTTTTTAGTTAGATGTAGTGAGAATGCATGTTCAAGGATTGATAGTTAAGTTAGTGAGTTAAACCGTGATTAACAAATTAAAATGGGGGTAGGAATTCTCGGATTGTTTTGATCTTGTATTTATACGGCATATATTGACAGACCATGCATCACTTTTCATCCTGCGTCACATGCTCTGTTACCTATTCATGTATTAAAGGTATTAGGGACGGCATTGTTATGGCCGACTGGGCCAGGAAATGTAATTTTGTTTTTTTGCTAAAGTTAGAACTATCTTGTGTTTGTTTAGTTACTCATTGGAACTTAAGGTTTAAGTCGGTAAACATTTTACATATCTACACATTTTACACAAAACAGAAGGAATCATAAGACGATTTCTCATCGCAAAAAAAAAGGTCATCGCAAGGAGACATGAATTTTAAATAATTACGAGATCATTTTGAGGAAGAAATTTAAGCTTTAATTAATTCTATTAACATCGGACAAATCTTGAGTTATTCAATAAGCTAGTCTATCAATTATTCTTTTTCAAAATAATAGGTACATAATACCAAAATCCGTACATAACTTAATCCGAATAAGTAAGAAACCTATTTTGTACCGGAGCAGCTTTTCTACACACCTCGGAAATTCTTCTCAACAATTTATAAGTCCCGAAAAACTCACGTACAAGTTTAATACGACGAGAATTCTTAACGAAACAGTTCTACAGGGTCCATTTAGGTGTTGCTTTTGTTGTAAGTTTTGATTAAAAATATTGTTTAGTGTATGTGGTAGGACGTAGAACCAACTTAAGCATTACATCAAGGACCCAGACCACTGAAAACAAGATAAAGGCCAAGTTTTAGAAACGAAAATCATCGCAATATAAATGATCCTAAAATGACAAACTTGGGTTAACTCACGTCACACCTCAGCCGCCGTGAACTCGACCCTAAATTCCAGTCACCGTAAGCGTGGGTATGCGGACGAGAAGCAATGGGTAGGTCGCCGTCCAGTCGTCCGGTAACGGTCCTGACTGAGCCTGAGTCGTCGACGGCGCGTAGTGTTCCATGCACGCTTCAAAGACACGTCAGCAAAACCAGATTGGTCCAGAAGTGCCGAAGCCTGCTGTAGCCAAATCCGTGATCTTTGAATTCAAAGGGCTTCTGAAAGAACATTGGTGTATTTCAGACAGTAAAAGTCCTGCACTCCGTCCCACTCTGCTCTCAAGCGGCAGTCACTAGACGATTTCATAATAATAAGTTTGGTTCTAATCAGTGAAAATCTGGCACTGCCTCCCATTCTACCCAGAAAGGGATGTCTGAGTTATTTGTTTTACCCGCATCAAAAACAATCTTTAGTTAGTTGACAGAATTTTCATCAGTGAATTGCATCACTAGACTAGCATTTAATTTGGTACGGGTTGGTAATTGATACTCAGTTACCGACGTCTTGTCTCATTTTTCGCACAACATTGTCTATGACAACATGGCTCTTGGTTAGCCACAAGTTAATTTTCTTGAACTGGTTTAGGGTAAATTTTTATCCATAAGTTTTATTGAGGAACTTTGTGTAAAACATATACATCCAATCACTAGAAACTACCGTAGCTGCTGAATTAATAAAATGGTTCCACATTGAGCTCCAAGCTAATGCACCTGTTGGTGCTGTAAGTGGAATAGGTTAGGTGCTCTAATGATGGGTGCCAAAAAATTTGGGCCCAAAAAGGAATACTTTCACCTTTCATTCCTAGTCGGTAGTGTACCTATTTTGAGGTCATTAGTGAAAATGTTTAACATTTTCAGTATTGTACCTTTACCTCTAGTTTCCCAAAAATTCGAAGACATGTGACATCCACCAACCCGAACTGGGCCCGCCTGGTGGATTACGGCCCATTCCCTCTCTTAAAGAGGAGGCCTGTGTCCAAACAGTGGTGTTCTGTATTCTAACCCATGATTGGTTCAGCTGACGGCGCAAAGATCATGGAGCGTCCTATATGCCAGAAATCAGCCAATAGCGGGCTGCTTAGATGACAGGACAAGCGCCCTCTCCCGGTTTTTCGTGTTGTTGAAATCGGGCCGCCGTGCGGTAACTTTCTTTTTGAGCGCGCTCCTCAATAAATCGATAAATCAAGGGACAAAGTGAGCATAACCGTGTTGTGTGATCAGTAACCAGCTTCAACAGTGCTGCTTCATCCAGAGTACTTCGAGGAATGCTGAAAAGGCGATAAAGGTAAGACGTTCTTTGGCTTTGTCGTTCGTTATTTTGTTCCAAGATTGGGTAAGCTCAAACCGAGTTTCATACAGAACAACCACCAACACCAGCTATTTAATACAGTCCAACTTCTCTATCCCACATTCTGGTCCATTCGAGACGGATTCTCATTTTCATCTCTCCAATAAGATTCAAATAGGAAAAACATTTGGCTAGCGCTAGACCTACGCGTCCAAAATGGCGGAGGTCTTAGAAATGAAACGAAAAACGTTAACATGCAGGAAAGAATATTTATTTGCAAAATTACAAAAGCTTTATGATTATTCCAAAAAGTTGGGAACAGAACCAGATATATTGCCAATGTTTACGGTATTAATGTCTGAAATGGAAAGTGTCCGTCTGAGATTTGAATCCACCATATTTGATTTGTTCGAAATAGAAGTACAATTAAAACCTACTAAAGTGAAAATGTCAACAAGTGAGCTTGAATCATTTGACGAAATGTATAATGCGTGCCAGTTAATCGCTAGTAAATATTCTAAATTGGAAAATGACTTCTTCCCTGCGATAGACAAACAGGATTTAGTAAAACCCGCGTTACCAAAGATATCATTATTTCAATTTGACGGTGAAACAGAAAATTGGATGACCTTTTATGACACGTTTTTAACATTAGTTCACAATCGAAATTTCACAGATATCGATAAGTTTCATTATTTACTCTCATGCGTAAAGGGCCCTGCCTTAAATATAGTTAAAAAACTGCCGATAACTGCCGCAAATTACGCATTAGCTTGGCAAAGCTTGATTGATAAATACCATGATCACAGAACACTAGCATGTAGGTATTTCGATAAAATGTTGAACTTTACACCGTTAACAAAAGATACCTCGTCGGACTTAACTTCATTTATAGAAACCTTTGGTCATTCTCTTAAAGCGATTCAAGCATTAAATATTAAACACTTGGACGACTTTCTATTGTGTCATTTAGCATTACAAAGACTCGACCCTCATACGCGAAAATTATTCGAAGAAAGTCGGGATCAAAAGTTAATACCTACTTTCGAAGAACTTATGCAGTTTGTAAACAAACAAATTAAAGTTCTAGAACATTCGTTTATAAATGTGGCTACTAATAACCCGTCGAAGTCTAGTAATAACCATTCGCAAAATAAAAATCAGAGATCTTCGTCAAAGTCGATTCTTAATACGGCACGAACTCCGCAAAATATTAATAACCGTAATGCAAACTTAAGCTGTGTGATTTGTAAACAAAATCACATGATTTATCGATGTGATCAATTTCGTAAATTGTCCGTCGATGAAAGAATGAACCGTGTTCATTCACTAAATCTGTGTAATAATTGTCTTAAATCTGACCATCAATCGAATGCTTGTAAAAGCACAATGAGTTGTGGGGTCTGTGCAGAACCACATCATTATTTGTTGCATAAAGATAATACGTTATCAGATAGCGCGCGAACATCGTCCGTGACGGTGCAGTCTCCTTCGCTCGCACTAAACGCTGGTCGCTTCGTAAGTGACGTCACATGCACAAATACACAACAATCATTCATGAGTAATAACCTGTGTGAATATGAGGTAGTTCTAGGTACTACTCTCACTCATGTAATTGATTGTGTGGGTCAGTTTCACGATTGTCGAGCCGTTATAGATTCCGGGGCACAAAGTTCTTTTATAACAACTGAGTGTGCTCAAAAACTAGGATTAAAACGTAAAAAATGCCCTTTTACTATTCATGGGATCGGCGGAGGGGTAGTAAAAACGCAAGGAATGGTCACGTGTACATTGAAACCAAGACAGGCGTGTGGTCCGACGTTTCGAGTTAATTTAGTAGTTATTTCAAAGGTGTCCGCGGATATGCCTAATGTTTCATTTACTGAAAATGTCATTAGCGAATATAAAACTTATAAGTTGGCGGATCCATTGTTTTTCAAGCGTTCACGAATAGATATTTTGTTGGGGAATGACATAGTCCCAGATATAATTATTGATAAACCATTCGTAATTAGGGATGGTATTCCTAGTGTGATTAAAACAGTTTTTGGTGATGTAGTTAGCGGAAAATTATATCCGTTTAATAAATATAAATCGCAAAATCTTTATTTATCAGTTTCGTATGACGACGAACAGTCAATTGACAAAACATTACGTGATTTTTGGGAAGTTGAAGAGGTGCCGTGTACCCCGTCAACAAGTCCAATGGATCAACTAGCCGAGGAGATATTTTCTCATGAATATACGCGGGAGTCGAACGGCCAATACGTAGTTCCAATGCCGTTCGCACCTAACCCCGCGCCATTGGGACAATCGCGTGCCGCGGCCGAGCGACGACTGATCTACTCGGAGCGTAAACTCGCACGTGTACCTGAGTTGAATAACAAATATAAGGAATTTATGCGTGAATATGAAAAGCTCGGTCATATGGAACTTTATCAGGGTGATCAGCCTAGCAAATACATTATTCCACATCACAGTATTTTGAGACCTAGTAGTACCTCAACTCCGTTGCGAGTAGTATTTGATGCGTCTGCGAAAACCACCACAAGCGTCTCGTTGAATGATATTCTATTGGTCGGCCCTAAGCTGTATCCGGACATTGCGTCAATAATCTTGAAGTTTCGGCTATTCGAATATTGTTTAGTGAGTGATGTTTGTAAAATGTATCGCGCTATTGCCTTAAGAAAAGAAGATCGCTGTTATCAACACATTTTATATCGGGAATCCCCTAACGATCCAATTAAATTATATGAATTAAAAACTGTAACCTACGGACTCAGCTGTTCTCCATTCTTAGCTATTCGCACGCTGCTCCAGTTAGCGAAAGACGAGGGTGAACGTTTTCCCCTCGCTGCTCAGGTCCTCCGTGAGGGAATATACATGGATGATATCTTATATTCATGCCAAACCCTTGAGCAAGCTAGCCTAGTCCAAGATCAACTAATAGGTATTTTTGAAAGTGCCAACTTTACGCTAAAAAAATGGATGAGTAACAATGAGGAGTTGCTGCAACGCGTTCCGTCTGAAAATAGGGAAAATTCCGTAACGTTCGTTAAAGACGAAAACGACAGTTCTATTAAGGTCTTAGGACTTAAATGGACTCCAAAATCCGATCATTTTTTATTTTCAGTTAATTTATCGGACAACGAAACAACCAAGCGATCGGTACTAAAACTGCTAGCGTCGATTTACGATCCCGTGGGTTTTATCGCGCCATGCATTTTAGTAGCTAAGCAGATTATGCAAGATCTGTGGAAGCTAGGTATTGGTTGGGACGATAAGTTGCCAGATAACATTAAAAAATCGTGGCAGCACTTTATTTTTGAACTTCCGCGGTTAAGCGAGTTACGTATCGAACGCCATATGCTGTTACCGGGCGAAACGACTTGTGATTTAATCGGATTTTGTGACGCTTCTTTACGAGGTTACGCAGCCTGCGTGTACGTCATCAGTCGTGACCAAAAGGGTAACGCAAAGGTTCGTTTAGTAACAGCGAAATCCAAAGTAGCACCAATAAAACCCGTAACAATCCCTCGGTTAGAATTAATGGGAGCGGTTTTATTAAGTAAATTAATAAAATTCGTTTGCGATACATTTGTTACTCGAATTAAAATTAACCAAATAACTGCAGTATCAGACTCGACAGTCGTACTGTCCTGGCTTCAAACGGAACCTTATAAATTAAAAACCTTTGTCAGTCATAGAGTTACTCAAATTATTGAAATCTTACCCCCTCATTTTTGGCGGCACGTTGGCAGCGAAAATAACCTAGCAGATATTTGTTCGCGTGGAGCGTCTCCGGCGCAACTGATAGACTGCACCCCACGTTGGCTACAGGGTGCCGATTGGATGTATCAAAATTACGTCGATTGGCCTCTGACGGTGTTTGTGAATGAAAGCAATCATAAACTACCGGAATTAAAAACTTCCACTAATTTGTTGCTGAATCACAATATTAGTGATCATATTATTGAAACTAAAATGGAATTTTGTGATAGAATCTTCGCACAATTTTCGTCATTTTCCAAATTGCAAAGATCTTTTGCTTGGATTTTAAGATTGACTCGCAAACAGGGTGATATACCCACCCATGCTAAATCACACGTGTTATCAACCCGTGAACTGAACGAGGCACGCGATAAATTAATAAAGCTAGTTCAGAATACTTACTTTGAAACGGAAATTAAAATGATAACAGATAAAAAATACGTACCATCGTTACGAAAATTATCTCCGTTCATTGATAGCGATGGGTTTCTCAGGGTAGGGGGTCGCAACGGTTATTCCGAACTTCCTTATAATGCTAGACACCCGCGACTTCTCCCTAAAAATAGTTTATTTACAAAACTATTGATTAAATATTTACATGAAAAATATTTACATGTTGGACCGCGAACCTTGCAAAGTGTTGTTAATGAAAACTTTTGGATATTATCGGCTCGTAGCGTTATTAGATCCGTTTTATCTAAATGTAAAACGTGCTTTAAATGTAAACCATCGTTACTTCAGCCTGAAATGGCCCCGTTGCCAACAACTCGGTTGATACCTAATAAGGTATTTTCTAACGTCGGAGTTGACCTCGGAGGTCCATTCTTAATTAAAGAAAGCTTACGTCGTAATGCTAAAGTGACAAAAGCGTACTTGGCACTATTTGTCTGCTTTTCAACTAAAGCAGTACATCTCGAGGTGTTGTCTTCTCTCTCCGCTGATTGTTTTCTCGCATGCCTGGATAGATTTGTGGCTCGCAGAGGTCTGTGCGCTGTTCTCTATTCTGATTGTGGAACTAATTTTGTTGGCGCAAACCGACATCTGTCGGAGATACAAAAGTTCTGGCGCGAGAATCAAGATGACATTTCGGGTGGTTGCGCTAAACTGCAGGTTGATTGGAAATTTAATGTCCCCAGTGCTCCTCACATGGGTGGTCTCTGGGAAGCGGGCATTAAGTCAGCCAAATATCATCTAGTGCGGTGTGTAGGGGAAAAGTCCTTAACGTTTGAGGAACTTGCTACGATATTCTGTAAGGCAGAAGCCATAATGAATTCGCGCCCTTTGTGTCCGCTTCCTTCAAGTGACAACCCCAACGAATTTAACGTATTAACCGCCGGACACTTTCTAATTGGACGAAGTTTAGTCTCCATTCCTGAGTACGACGTGCGAGATATTGATATCAATAGGCTGTCACGGTGGCAGTATATCCAGAAGTGCTCCCAACTGTTCTGGAAACGTTGGAGTTATGAATATCTAAACACTTTACAACAGAAAGCCAAGTGGTTTATCTCTTCTTCTAATCCTAAAGTTGGAGATTTAGTAATAATTAAAACTGACAATGTTCCCTCTTGCACTTGGCCTCTCGGCAAGATTGAGAAGTTACATCCCGGTCCCGACTCAATAGTTAGGTGCGTGACACTGCGCACAGAAAAGGGTGTCTTACAGAGACCTATAAATAAACTTGCCCTATTACCTTACGCCAATTAATTTCAAATAAAACGTTTTTTATTTAATTTAGAGTATAATTTAAGATTAGTTATCAATGTCCTAGATAGTATAGTAATCTCATTTTTAGGAAACCATCACTATGGTTTCGGTAGGGGGTATGTTCTGTATTCTAACCCATGATTGGTTCAGCTGACGGCGCAAAGATCATGGAGCGTCCTATATGCCAGAAATCAGCCAATAGCGGGCTGCTTAGATGACAGGACAAGCGCCCTCTCCCGGTTTTTCGTGTTGTTGAAATCGGGCCGCCGTGCGGTAACTTTCTTTTTGAGCGCGCTCCTCAATAAATCGATAAATCAAGGGACAAAGTGAGCATAACCGTGTTGTGTGATCAGTAACCAGCTTCAACAGTGCTGCTTCATCCAGAGTACTTCGAGGAATGCTGAAAAGGCGATAAAGGTAAGACGTTCTTTGGCTTTGTCGTTCGTTATTTTGTTCCAAGATTGGGTAAGCTCAAACCGAGTTTCATACAGAACAACCACCAACACCAGCTATTTAATACAGTCCAACTTCTCTATCCCACAAGTGGGAACATTAAAAAGGCTGATGATGATGATGATGATGACCTCTAGTTTGAGCTTTTTTTATAAATATTTAATTTATAACACAATGGAAAACTTAAACGTAATCTGGAATGGACAAAGATGCCTGGACACAAAATGGAGTTGCATATAGTGCAATTCTTTTTAAAAATAATTATAAAAGTTTGCTGAAAAACAAAAAAAAAAACACGCCTTATTGCATAATATTTGTGAAAGTGTATAAAAAAATTCAAAACTAGTTTGTAGAAGACTGCTTCAAGAAAATCGCTACTGATTGGATATTCAGTAGGTTTAAATAAATCTTATATCCACGGCCTTAATCCACGAATGATGCTAATTGGGCACGCCACGATTGAAGCGGTAAGGCCCATCTTTGAGGCGTGGCTGGAAAGCCCTCACGGCGTCGTGACCTTCTGCATGGCGCAGGTACTAACCGAACATGGCAAGTTCGGGACGTACCTGTACAAGATCCGTGCGGAGACGACGCCCAGGTGTTGCCACTATGCGGACCACCCGGAAGACACGGTGGAGCACACGGTAGAAGCACATGAGTAAAGGTGGAAGTGTGCCCCGCTTAGGAAGAGCATCGCCGTGTCCTCGTGGGGGCGATCGGTAGCGAAGATCTCTCGCGCCGGGCCTTGGTTCAGGCCATGGTCCGGAGCGAGGAGGAGTGGCAGGCGGTCACCTCCTTCTGCGAAGTAATGCTAGCAAAGGAGGAGGCCGACCGCATCAGGCAACGGCGCTCTCGCCGCAGCCGCCGCCGTAATTCCGATCCCGATTTCCGGCTACCGTAGGTGCGGGCTTGCGGACGGTGGGCAATGGGTAGCTCGCTGTCCGTCCGTCCAGTAACAGACCGGACCGAGTCCAAGTCGTTTACGGCGCGCATTGTTCCGGCGCGCCTCAAGGAGTCATCAGCAAACTGTAGGGGCCCAGTAGGGTCGAAGTCTAATCTGGGGCTTTGGGGAGGTATGAAAACACATACCAGAGCCCTGGAACCAAGACAAAGGAGGAACGGAGTAGTTTTTTAGTCAGTAAGAATCTGACACTATCTCCGACTCCGCCCAAGGTAAAATCATTCAATGACATCCTCCACGGATGTCATTGAATGATTTTACCTACTTTAAAAAAAGAACCAATGATGCTAATGTATGTCATATATTACAAAATTATCATATCGGTACCAAGAAAACGGGTTGGCATAGCTTAGATAATATATGTTCCGGAAGCGGTTAACCAACAGTATAATAAGGGTTAACATACGGGTGACACACATATTATTATCTGCTATTGTCTGATTATGTGTTAGACACAAAGCATTTGCGTGTTACCGCGCCTATAGGCAATGAGTAGATAGCTATACAGAAGACCATAGGACGAGTGGAGCCGCAGACATATTTTGTAAGTACAAAATAAAGTATATATATCATCTATTATAGACATCTATATATACAGCCATATAAGTAAACCTGAAGTATCCGTTTGTAATATCAAAATGACATTTTTTTTTAAATAAAATACATGCCTATGAAAGTATATTCGAAACCTACAAAAGAATGTAAATTTAAAAATGTTTGCCTGTCTGTTTCTTCCAGCTCATCCCTGAAATGGCTGAACCGATTTTGACAGAACTTTTACTGGTAGATAACTGATGTTATAAGCAGTTACTTAGGCTTCTTTTATTTTAGAAAAACATAATGAATTGGTCCACTCACACATGTATTTCCTCACGATGTTTTTCTCACCGTTTTTGATGCAGTGGTGATAAAATAAACTTCACAAACCAAAGTGCCAGCTATGTTTCGAACCCAAAACCTTCAATTTTATCAGGGTTTTTACCACTTTGCCACTAGTGACATGTACACACATAAAACGCGACATATGTTTGATTTGTACTAGAGATAAATCAAAGAAATGGCGCTGTACGTGAAGCATGTGAGCGAAAATACACGTACACATATACAGGTCCCAAGAACTAAATCGTATCAAAGTGTATTATTGCGTATTCATATAGTACATAAGGCAATATTTGAATTAATGAAATAACCAAACAAACCCTATCTTATTATTAAAACAGAATTTCACAACCTCATACTGTAAATCGATAATTTTTTATATACGATTTTGTTCTTGGGACCCATCGATGTGTTTTCGCTCGTCTTATGTATTATATGCTTGCCGTCTGTACCTATCTACATATTCTCTGGTATCAGTTACATTTAATTGCACAATTATCACCAAAGCGAGCGGACGCCATGATTGCTCATATTAATTACGCATCGAATATTATCAAATGATTTGCTTCCTGCAAATCATTTATGTACTAAATGGGCCAAATGGACATTTAAACGTAGATATATTTATATATAACTAGCTGGCCCAGCAAACTTCGCACTGCCTAATAGTCTATGAATATTGTGATATCAGATATTTTTTTCGTAATATCTTCCATATTTTCTCAACCTTTCCTGGAGGGATGATTTTACCTACCATAAAAAAAAACTTCCCTGGAGTATCGCGAATATTTTAATTTCGCAAAATCAAAACTGGCCAAATCAGTCTGGCCGTTCGCGTTCTTGAGTTTTAGTGAGACTAATGAACATAATAATATAATAATATGTTTTCCACAATTATCACACAACGCCGTCTAGTCTCAAGCTAAGCAGAGCTTGTGTTATGAATACTAGACAAGTACTACTAGTACTACTACTACAGTCAGCACTATGTCTAATGTCTGTAGTGTGTGTGTGTATATCTGTATGTGTGTGTGTAGTAGTAGGTACTATGTCTAAGTAAGTCAGTTTTGGAGGAAAGATAAAAGATTTGCAATATAAGTGCCTATCAACGTCTCAACGTCAATGTATTTTTTTTTTTTTTACAGTATTAAGGAGAGATGGTATACAAATGAAATTGGTAAGTTCTCCTATTACAATATTTTTATTAGGTATCTATTTATTATAAATATTTTAAATTGGTGTACTTTCCGATTCTACGCATATTAAAACTAGAGTAGGAAGAATATAGGAATTAGTCAAAGGGACACCCGCGCTTCTAGTTTTAAATCGTATTTATTGATTAAGGCGAAAGCAATGAGTTTCAGCACGTTCACGCTTACGCTAGATGGCGTTAAAGTCAACGTTTCTGTTTTTATTTAACAACTACCTAGCTGCCGCCAGTGGCATCGCCCGTGTTAATTTAGAAAAATGTCCAAAGAAACATAGTCCCAGGATAAAAATCATCCTATATGACAATATTTCCCAAACTCTATTCAGTCATGGCCCGGTAATTTTCACACTACCCCTTCGTAACCCACTTAATAATACTTTTAAACCCAAGCGCGTTCGTTTTTAAACTAAAGTTTCCCTTAGGTAAAATAACACACTTATTAATAGTCACAATGATTTCTTAATACTATATATATTTTGGTATCACCTATTTAATCACTAGTACTACTAAGTATGGAGATGCTGCTAAGAATCAAAAAATATATAAGTATGTTTATCAGTTGTCTAGTACCCATAATACAAGCTCTGCTTAGCCTAGACGGCATTGTGTGATTTTTGTGGAAGAAAAAAAATTTATAATATTAAATCTAGAGCTACAAAGAGAGACATAACGGTCAACATGTTTTTTCAAAATTGGTTTTTAATATTCTCGTCTTCGTTTAGGACATTTTATTAGATGAAAAATTATTTACGTTTTTATTATCTTTTCCGTCCAGAATCACCCACTGACTGAAGCAGGGCCTCTATTTTTCCGCATTTATTGCCGGTTCCGTGTGTTCGTTATCCCTGGCTCCTTATCCAAGTGAATTTGACAAGCGAATGCTATAAAAAATTCTAATACCATTTTTCAGAGTTATACTTACTTCCAGTCCTAAAATTATTTATTTTTACTTGACAAAGTATTTAAACTATGTTTATAAAAACACATAATATACTCAGGCGTCGAAGTGCTCCTCCACATTGCTATCATCCGAAAATGTACCCAGAAGACTGGTTTTTTTTTGTGGTAGGTAAAATCATCCAATGACAGATCCCGCCCTTGGACGGAGCGGAAAATAGTGTCAGACTGTTCCCTGCCTGCTTTGGTTCCACTACCCTGGTATGCATTTTCATACCTCCCCAAAGCCCCAGACTATAAATGATAAATGATATTTATTTTCCAAATAGGTTTTTCAAAAATACTTTTACACGTCATTTTTTTTTTGTCATTTTAAACTAGATGAGGCTGGTGTTTTCTAGCTGACTACCCTGAGAAGAAGAAACACCGAAACAAACTCAGGGAACAAAGTCTCTTTTAAAGTCCATACAGCAAACATGTAATGGCCTACTAGGCTTCAGCCTACTGGGTATAGTTTGCTGTTTACAGTTTGGTTAGCAGTAGCTACAGTTTGAAAACTCCTTGAGGCGCGCGGGAATAGTGCGCGTCGTAAACCCAGAAGAATGGTAGTATTGCCACATTGAATGGCAATGTTAATTTTTCGAGCCATCCTCTGGTCATGCAAAGTGTCGACCGGTCGGTGTGAATTTTTTTGTCTATAACTCATTATGAAAATTGCTTCCCATTCTTCAAAGAGGTCCTACAACCTACCTATATCATCTATAGGTCAAGGGTAGAAGGGTAAAGGTATTGTTTTACTTTCATTATCTAACAAGTCGGCTGCCCATTGGACAAAGCCGAACTTCCATCGCAAAAATTCAACGTATATTTTAGAGGATTTTTTTTTAAAACCTAGTGAAATACTCATCTTAATCCTAAGCAAGAAATCTTAAGTAAAATTTCAAGTTTCTAGACCCAGGCTGTTATCTAGAATTGACTTGTGCTACTCAATACAGTGAATGTTAGATAGGCAGTCGCTTTATGTAAAAGACATGCTATGCTATGCAAAGTTAACTAAGCGTAACCGAGCGTAGACTAACGTAACCGCGCGTAGCCAAAGATATCGAAGCGTGACCGAGCGTAGACTAGCGTAACCTAACGCAGCCAAGGGTAGCATTTATTAACTAACTTACCTAGTAGCTCAATTATTGTGACCCAAGAATACCACTCTTTGATACCGGAAAAGACACTACCTACCTAGGGGATTATTTTAGTCAAACGCCAGAAGCCTTAGAGCATAAAATACTTAATAGCCATAAAATGGGAACACTAGCTCAATTTGCCAGCACATTATGCACCACAAGATCATACTCCACCGTATCTTCATTCGCATGAAAAGTTAACTACCCAGTTTTACGATTCTGCGGGAGTTTTGAAAAATTCTGTCGCTCGTTGCTACGTCATAAAATAACATTCGTATTATTATTATGCAAAATATCTCACCACTGCAGTTAAGTTACCATATTTTCACATATAATAGTAAAATATAGTTCGGTGAATATATGATAAGTGCTATATATGTTTGCAAAAATTATACATGAATACATAGTATGTTTGCTAAAAACCTGGGTAAGTGCGTGTCGGATTCACTCTCTAAGGGTTCCTTACAATTATCTATGTAATTAAAACTTACCTATATAAACAGTTCAATGCTCTATTCGGGAATTAAACTATCTCGACGATTTTTCTGAATCGCATTTTTTTTTTGTGCTATGGAGCATTTACTGTTTTATCCTATATCTGTGCTTACTGTACCTTGTGTTATGCCAAATTTCAGGATTCTGGATCAATGGGATGTACCTTTTGATTCCCTATTGAGAGCGTCGAAATACATGTTTTTTTTTTTCACAGCTTCAAGGAACTACAGACCTGAGTATATAGTAGTAATTTCAACTCGATACCTCCACGGTTCCGTTTTTCCTTTTGAGGAACTGAATCGTAAAAAGATTATTTTTATTTTTTAGATGTCCGAAAAAATAAATTAGTTTAGATTCACCAATGGTCCGCAATTATAATATTTGAACAAAAATAGTGCTGAAGGTCGATAGTGACGAAAGGACAAACGAAAAAACATAGTACCCTATACCACATACCACTTTAATAAATAATTAAATAATATTTTTACGGCTTCGCTCGCGGAGATTAACTTTACCCAAGATTTTTCGGGGCTTAAGCAGCAATAGCATATCATTCAATGAACGAATGAACTTTCGCAATCGGTTCACCAGCTCTATGGAACATTATAACATTGGATTACTAGAAAGATACCCAACTTGTGAAAATGTTTAAAACTTTTCATAGGTACGGATTGAGCTTCATACAGTCACACTATCATAGCTGCTTGTGATGGAAATATTTTAAGCGTATAGGTTACTTCTCACAATTTCTTTATTACGAGTACTAGCTGTCACCTGAGATTTCACCCACGTCGGTGGCTACTGTTCCGTTATCATAGGTCGTAGGGTAAAGTAAAACATTTATTCAATACACTTACCTACTCGAAAATCCACTCTGATCTGTACCGCTTTTAGGCAAGCAGTAAACAGTTTTACACACTAGTGCAGAAAAATACGAGCTTGCCCCGCTACCATTTATTGTATTTATCGTATCGCTAAGCGACTGCTACAAGCCGCGTGTAAGTGTATTCAAAAACGTCGTCGTCCTCAATACAAAAAATCCACTTTGATCGCTAAGACAAACTTTCTCCACTTGTATCAAAATGTACTATTTCAATTCGAACCAGTACCTAGTTGCTAATATTAGACCGTTCTAACAAAAAATTAACTATTCTGCTTTATAATATTAGTATAGATTTATAATATTTATTTAAACTTTATATATATTCAGTAGTGGCACATATTTTTGTAGGTTTAGAACTCAAAGGCAAGGGAAAAATATGATAAATTAATTATCATATTTTTTCCTGAAAACAATTCGAACAATATCAAATAGAGAAAAGAGCCAAATGAATCCGAACCAATAATTTCTTCCAATTCTTATGTACTCGTTTTATAGAAGCACAATTATGTTGATTATTTATTATCTTTTATAACTTAGTTTACAATCTTTTTTGTACATAAACGACAAAGTAGAGTACGCGGTAAATAAGTTGAACCATTTGCTATGGCTACGCGCAGCCCTCCACTGCGATTGAGACCCGAAAATCGGTTACTGCGCATCAAGGTCGACCGCCATGATGACGAGGATTATAACCGAATTTCGGGCCCCAAACTAAGTGGAAAGCTGCGCATAACCATAGAAAAAAGTTCAACTTATTTACCGCGTTAAGTCAAGAGTGAATAGGTTTCTTCTAGGTAACCGCGCTCCATCGTCGACCGTATCGTCGCTTTTCATCAGGTGATATAGCGATCAAGCGCGAACCTATCAATAATAAAAAAAACCCATAGAAAAAAGTTCAACTTATTTGCCGCCTACTATAGGTATGTGTAACTAGGAGTCGTCTAAAACCTAGACTATTAAATCAATAAATTCACCACCACGCTAGTTTCACAATATTTTCCTCAACGAAAACATGTTTGGTTTATGTTTAATTAACACAGTGAATATTCCAAATATTTTTAATAACAACATAACATGACTTCATATTCGATATTGCTCCTCACCTTATATTAAGCAAGCAATGGTATTTGCTTACCGTACTAAACAAACATTCGAGGGTTGTATTTACATATGATTTGGGCCAAAACTCAACGTTCATCGATTACAAAGAAATTGAAATCGAGTCGGAGTCCTTTTCTTTGCAAACAGTTGACTGTTTTGTATGATTTTCTGGAGCCATTTCAATGTTCACTTCCGCAAATTTCGATGGAGTCGCCATTTGAATGTGTGACCTTTTTTTATTTGCTTGCTCTTTTTGCTGACGAATTTCATGACGGCGGGAAATCGAGATTTCTCTCATAATTTGTATGCGGTATCGTATTGATTGCATTGATGTGTTTGTTCTCTTTGATAAATATAATATTGCTGGAGGATACATTTTCTTTGAATCATTACTGTACGGGAACGTTAATTATTTCGGTTTGTTTATTCAGATAATGAATCGATTCGTGATGACGCAGTGGTTAAGGCACATGCCTCTCATACATCAGGTTGCAGGTTCGCAATCAGACAAGTATTAAGCCATTGCCGTTGATCCCTGTTGCCATTCGTAGATCTCAGAAAGTGTGACCATTAATCTATCCAAGGAGTGTTGTGTTGCCCAAGAATTGGGTTGTGGAGGTCTGATAGGCAGTCGTATTTAGCCGCATCCAATAAGAATGGAAGCTGACCCCAAGCAATATTGCAAAAAGCAAAATTGGGAAAGCAGGGGTCCAGCAGGTCCGAAGCCTACTGGGCCATGGGTAATGTAAAAGTGAACCCCGGTGCCAGAAGGAACAGGAGTAAGCTTTTAATCATTAATCTGTCCTAGCTCAGAGGACACCGGTGTCCTCTCACATCCACGCCACTATAGGCCTTAATTCCGATGTTTAGAGTCTACTTTTGTATGAACAAGTTGGGTAGTTGTGGATCGAAGTGTTAAAAGTCTGACACTATCTCCCGCTCCACCCAAGGCCGGGAGATGTCTTGGCTGATTTTCCCACCGGAAAAAAAGCAAGTTGGAAAAAGGCTAAGGAGGTGATATTCAAATAATTTAGACATCTGTGATCGCTGTCATTGCTTATTAAACAAAGCTGGATTAGAAAGAACAATAAAGTAGTATTAAAGGAATGCACAAAAATATGGTGCATCCTTATCTCTGCAAGAGTTTTAAAATTTCACGTATTAAAACGTAGTTTCACGTTATTTTTCCACATCGTTCTCTCGGGGGTGATAAAAATATTCATTTAATGCCTTTTATATATTTTTCTGTGCTTACTTATTATTATAACTCGCGCTTTGTTCCAGCGATGGTCTCGTAAAAACATTATGAGGAGACATGAAACGTAAACCTCTACGTTATTATATGACTTATATAATATTATTTAAGAGGAAGCGTAGCGGCCATTTTTGTTGTTGTTTTCTTACTGTGGATATAATTTTTTCGGTCGAATGCGGTCAACTGTTTTCATAATGTTAACCTACTACAGTGTTAACAATCATATAGATATTATTATTATTATCTTTAAAGCCTGTTACCTATGTGTCCCACTGCTGGGCAAAGACTTCCCTTTTCTCCTTCCAAACTTCTCTGTCCAAGGCGATCTCTGACCAAGTTTGCCCCGTCGAAGGCATGATCATGTTCCCGGGGCAAACTTGACCGGAGATCATATTGATTAAAGACTAATAAAATTCTGCATTCTATAGAATGTCAGTAGAAAACTTAAGCCTAAAAATAGCCTAGATCAATGTTTGGGTGTATAGAAATGAATGACTTATATAATATTATTTAAGAGGAAGCGTAGCGGCCATTTTTGTTGTTGTTTTCTTACTGTGGATATAATTTTTTCGGTCGAATGCGGTCAACTGTTTTCATAATGTTAACCTACTACAGTGTTAACAATCATATAGATATTATTATTATTATTTTTAAAGCCTGTTACCTACTCGTATGTGTCCCACTGCTGGGCAAAGACTTCCCTTTTCTCCTTCCAAACTTCTCTGTCCAAGGCGATCTCTGACCAAGTTTGCCCCGTCGAAGGCATGATCATGTTCCCGGGGCAAACTTGACCGGAGATCATATTGATTAAAGACTAATAAAATTCTGCATTCTATAGAATGTCAGTAGAAAACTTAAGCCTAAAAATAGCCTAGATCAATGTTTGGGTGTATAGAAATGAATAATATTTGGAAGGATAATTAATAATTATAAATAAAAGTTTATGTCATAAGTATAGCAAAAGGGGAAATTATAAAACTTATTATATGTTTGTGCTTATTTATTGGTGGAAGAATATATACATATAATTCAAGGATTTAATTCTAAGAAGTTCTGAAATCGGATGCTTTGTATCGAAAAAGACCACTTGGTCTGTAGTCATTAGATTATCACGATCAAAAATCTGGTATTCAATATTACAATAAATTAGTATAAAAATACAATAAGTCCGTAATGGTGTGTAAAAATCTATAGAAAAATCGCGAAAACGGTTTACATACAAGCCACTTGATCTACCTACCCTATACTGTTATACATGAAGATATACTGAAGGCTCCAATGATGTAGAATCTGGCCAAGCATTTTGCCAATAACCGCATAACCAGCTGCTATATAAAAGTTCACCTAATGTTTGGCAATGCTCCAAAAACTGTTCAAATATTTTTAAGCCAATATGATTGAGTCCTGTACGAACTTCATTCAGGTCGTTATAGTATCATTATTTTTTATAGCTGTATCGAATAAAATTCTCTTTTTAAAATGTAATGTGCTGGGGATATGATAAGCTTTTAAAGTTTAGTCTCTGAAAAGTATTTTTTATGTCGAACAGCATATAATTTAAAACAATTTCTATGAAAACACGTCATTGCATCGTTTTCATATTGTCACATCGCACCTGTCTGCAGGAACCTTTATGAGCTAATACTCAAACACAGTCCAGTTGGGTAGATCTAATTTCGAGAAAGAGGTCAACCGTTGAATCCAAATTGGCTGGGCAACGTTCGGGAAGCTACGCGGTATCTTCTCATCCAACATACCAGTGTCTCAAGACGAAAGTCTATGACCAGTGCGTGCTGCCAGTGATGACATATGGCTCTGAAATGTGGTCGCTTACAATGGGCCTCATCAGAAGACTTAAAGTCACCCTTAGGGCAATAAAAAAGGCTATGCTCGGAGTTTCACGAATGAAAACATCCGCAGGAGAACCAAGGTTGCCAATATAGCACGAAGAATTGCAAACTAAAGTGGCAATGGACAGGGCACATTGTTCACTGAAAAGATGGCCGTTGGGACTGCAAGTTTCTGGAGTGCGGCCACTTACAAGGTGGACCGATGACCTGGCATAGGTTACGAGATTCTGATGGATGCAAGACACACAGGACCGTTAATTGTGGCGACATTTGGAGGAGACCTATGACTCAAAAGCGGTGGTGCCCCAGTGGTAACAGCCCCGACTTAAAAGTTGTAAGTTACGGGCCCAAAGGCACAGCCAGGCACATTACTTTGTGTAATTTATTTCATAACCACTGCTTCCAAAAACGGTGAAGGAAAACATCATGAAGAAACGACCTATCGTGAAAAAATGTTCTATAACGAAGACATTTGACATTTACCAATCCGCACTGGACCCGCGTGGTGGTTTACGGCCCTTTCCTAGACAGGAGGCCTGAATCCTAGCAGTGGAAACATCATGAGGCTGATTGTCCTATGCTTATTTACTTAAACGCAAAGCAGGGCTTGCGGACGACGAATAATGGGTAACTCGCCGTCCGGCCGTCCGGATCGAGCCCGGATTGTTAACAGCGCACAGTGTGCTACGCGCAGTCGCGCACCTCAAAGAGATGCTAGCAAAACCGTAAGGGCCCAGCAGAGCCGAAGCCTACTGGGGCCATGGGATTATTAACGAAAGAGAAAATCATGGTCCTGGAACGCAAAAGGCAACCAAGTTTATTTATTCCGACTCACACTTAGCCAGTTTTATTTATCAATCGTTGTCGTTGATAAAATGTGTCTTTGTGTAGACCATTTTGTGTAAATATCGATAAAAAGCACTCGCCATTAGGTAATGCTATTGTTATGTTAGCGTTGCGCGTGTTAGTTTAGGTTTCATAGGAAAAACCTATCTTCACACAGATCTTCGCAAAGGAACCCACTTTTCTTCGTACAGGCAATCTCTAAGATGCCAATACTGCCGTAATGTCTCGGAGATAAGAGCCATTACTGCAATACGTTTAAAGACAACGGATCCGAATTCGATAGATTGAAGATTAGTAACTGTCAAAGTATTTGAAAACTCCTTATCAGGATACCTATCACTTTTATTGAGTTTCATTTCATTTGTATAGGAGGCTATTAGGGCTGTCTATGGAAAGACCTGCCCACTTCTGGCAATAGGTCTGTTGAAATTTTTATACTCACTTAGAAAGACCAAAAGGCCAGGCCGCAGCCGCCGCCGTAATTCCGATCCCGATTTCCGGCTACCTTGCGGACGGTGGGCAATGGGTAGCTCGCTCTCCGTCCGTCCAGTAACAGACCAGACCGAGTCCAAGTCGTTTACGGCGCGCACTGTTCCCGCGCGCCTCAAAGAGTCGTCAGCAAACTGAAGGGGCCCAGTAGGATCGAAGCCTAATCTGGGGCTTTAGGGAGGTATGAAATTGCATACCAGGGCCCTGGAACCAAGGCAAAGGAGGAACGGAGTAGGTTTTTAGACAGTAAGAGTCTGACACTATCTCCCGCTCCGCCCAAGGGCAGGGGATGTCATTGGATAATTTTACATACTTTAAAGAAAAAGAAAAAAAAAACTGTGACGAAGATGTGACACCAATTTTTCGTACAAATATCGGTTTGTAGAGCAATTTCTACGATAAACAAAAAACAAAACAAGTGCAAATAACTTTTCATTACTCATACGCTGAAAGAAGGTCTAAAGTTGCCTAATTATTTATAATTTACTTTCAATAAATTCTTTAAAACTAACATAGATATGAGAAATATAGCCGATTGACCACAAAAAAAAAAAAAATGGCGGGAAACTTGATGTAGAATTTTGTTTATTGGTACTTTACTAAATCTTTGCTGTAAGATTTTTTTTAATTACACAATAATCAGATTCAGTTAAGGATTCAACGCCTGATCCTTAAAAGAAGAGGTTAAAGCAGTAGTCGGAAACTTTTTACGGCCTAAATCAAAAGAAACATACCTAAAATCATACGACGACCTTTGACGACGACTCAGGTTTTTATTTTTATTTTATTTTTATTCGTAATGAAAAGCACAGTGTTTACCTCGGGTGAAAGGCTTATTTAGTCCCTCGAATATTAGCGACCTCGCTTCGCTCGGACGCCAAACTTCTTCTCGGGACTAAATAAGTTACTTTCACCCCTAGGGTAACAATGTACTATTAATAGACTGTCTAGGGATCTTGATATCGATTTGTTCTGAACCAGTGTGGCGACCTCGCGTCGACAAATGGCACAGAATATTTTCGTCAAATAGGTAATTTTTCTCTCGATATAATTTAATTGGCTTTGTATACTTTCTTTTTTTTATCGATATTTTTTTTTAACAACAACGAGGATAACAAGTCATATTTTTTTAGAAATATATTTGATATCATCATGATTTCAGCCGAAGGACGTCCACTGTTAGAAATAGGTCTCCCCCAACTGTCGTCACAACGAACAGAACGAAAGAAAAAAGATCCGTCCTGCCAAAAATTCAAACTCGCTTACGATATTTTCCCCTAAACGGATCGAAATAAATGCCTAAATTAATTAGTATCTATTATAACTCAATTACTTATTTTATCCTCTACTATTACCCATATTCCTATTACGAAACCGCCGTCTTTTGTTTGAACTGAAACAAAATATTTCTTTACTTACAAGCAAACTTTAACATTTCTGTGAAATTTAACTAGAATTAAGGCATCAAACCACAATAATGGGCAAATTAAAATGATGACTTAGAGTTTTGTGTGAAACATGGCTACGTATTGTTTTCATAATAATTTTAATCCCCTTTACCCTTTCTATTTGTTGAAAGTTATAACTAACAATAACTATTTCTACTTTATAGACCGTTAAATTTTGGTCCTTTTATCCCGTGGTGGATCGATTCGCTATAAGAAACACTATCGATTTATAAAAATAAAATAAAAAAATAAAGCTCTTTTTTTCTAAAACTCGAATTAATATACGCATAAACGAAATTAATTTCTTTAACTAAACGAGTCAATGACCTTGTAGGGAGCTGTCGGTCTTTGTGTACTAACTACCTACAGTTCATTGGCCTCGATCAGCTGACGTTTACTTAAAGAAATCAATTTCGTACATGCGTAAATTAATTCAAGTTTTAAAAAAAAGTTCGTTATTTTTCATTTTTATCTTTACAAATCGATAGGGTTTCATGTACCGAATCGACCCTCCGCGGGGTTAAAATGACCAAAATTTAACGGTGTATAATACCCACAGTATTTTTAAAAGCAAGTCTTCAAATGAATTTTTTAGTGTTCTAATGAAGTAAACTAATTATATAATTAAATTTATTGTAAACTTAGTTAGAGAACTGTTTTTTTTTTTCCTTTTGTCGCTCTCTTAAATTTTTATCCGTATTGTAGTTAAATAAACTTCTTAGTTCTAAAATCCTTCTTAACCTATCTTTTTATAATATCTTATCGTATGCCTGAAGCGCTACAACCACGCTGCAGCCTTGCGTCATTTATTAATATGAAATATCATAGAAGTGGTGCTATTCTCTAAGAAAACGCAGCGCTGATGCAACGACGAACTTCCAAATAGGATACATTGAATTAACAATCCAATGTATCGGGCTTTAGGTTGACAATCCAATGTGTCCTATTTGGGTGTTCGTCGTTGAGGCAGTGCTGCGTTTTCTTAGTGAATAGCATCACAGCGCGGCAGCAGCGCTGCAGGCGCGCAGCACTTTGCGGTTAATTTGAAGGCGCTAATTTATTTCGCCAAATTGTGTTTGCAGTGGCCTACCTGGATACGCATCCGATTTAGTGCTTTTTATATAGACAACCGCAATTCACGTTCAGAGACTCTACCACGTAGTCTTGATATAATCCATTTTACGACTTCAACTAAACTATAGTGTATTACCTAAGTATAGGTACTTCCCGTTGACCTAGAACTCTGCATGAAGCAAGGTATAGGAATAAATCTGAAGACTTCTAATTTGTAATTACATCATAAAAAAAACTTTCTCCATTCGGAAAAATCTTCGAAACTCGATTCGGGAATTGAACTATTTACATAAGTTAGTTTATGCGAACCCTCAATGTGTGAGACCAACTCTCACTTGCCCAGTTTTTTATAGTTATTGTTAGTTGCAGTCATTTTATAATATAAAGCTCTTCATTTTTCAGTAGCACCTGATGTCTAAAAATTGTTGACACATCACAAATTAATATACGTAAATTGGTTGGTTATTACTGAAAATTGATTCCAGCCAACTCAGCCATTAACTCTTAATAGTCAGTATGTCACATTAAATTACGACCATTTTCTTTGCAGAAACTAAGCTGGGCATACCTAAGTACACGTGTACATTAGGCATCCGAGGCATCGTGTCAGATTATAAATAAACTAGTAGTCTACCGCAGTTTCACTGGATTCTTTAGTCTTGTTGGTTGTAACGCGATGTTATCTTCTCAGGGTAGTCAAGCTAGGAAGTACCGGCCTCATTTAGTTTAAACTGATGAAAAAAATAATATTGACGGAAAGTGTTTGTTAAAACCTATTTGCAAAATAATATACAGCCCATAATCTTCCTCTATAAATGTGCTATCCAACATCAAAACATTTTTTCAGTAGTTCTTGAGATTGGTGCGTCCAAACAAACAAACTCCTCAGTTTTATATGTTGCAGTATAGATTCATTAATTTTAGTTTTGCTGAAAACCTTTGGTTTTGCATTATTGTCTCTGTCCAATGCAGGTAATCAGTTACAATAAAGTTGTTACTAGTATTCCTTTGAATAATTCTATATGAATCCTTCCTATTCCGACTTCTTTAAAAAAACGCGATGACCTATTCCAACTTCCTTCAAGAATGCGATGACTTATTTCAACTTCTTTCAAGAACGCGATCTCCTATTCCGATTTCCTCCAAGAACGCGACCTCTTATTCCGATTTCCCCCAAGAACGCGTTCTCCTATTCCGACTTCGTTAAAGAAAAAAAACCGCTTAACATAATACAAAGTTCCCACCATACATATTCACTCCAATTTGCACATAATAAGCCCCATTTCCGTCTATTTAACCATGGCTCTTAAATTAAACATAATTTACAGTCCATTACTCAGAATTACCCAGCTTTATTTATTATTCGCAAAGCTACGTATTGGGATAAAGTCGAACCGGCCGGGCCATATTATCGGCCAACACCCAACTTTGATGCTTTGTGAATACATTTTGTAGTGTTTGCAGTGTAATTTAATTGTGATTGTTAATTATTCAACGGAAAACTAAGCACGTGTTTCATAATTATAGTTATTATAGAATTTCGGTGAAACGATTCTCCAATCGTTAGTGATGTTTTCATGTTTACTTTATTGACTTCAAAAGGAACTTTGACATCTGAGTTTTTTCGGTGTTTCTTCTTAGGGCAGTCAGCTAGGAAACACCAACCTCACCTAGTTTGTCTGGTAACCGACCGGACCGAGCCCAAGTCGTCGACGGCGCGTTCTGTTCCCGCGCGCCTCAAGGAGCTGTCAGCACACCGAAGAGGCCCAGCCTGCTAACTGCAAGCAGGCAGGGTCGAAGCCTGCTGGGGTCAAGGGCCGTTTTCTGAGAGGAAGGCTCAGCCCCGGCACTATAGGCAACGAAGGAACGGGGTAGGTTTTTAGTCAGTAAGAGTCTGACACTACTTCCCGCTCCACCCAAGGGCGGGATTTGTCATTGGATGATTTTACCTACCATAAAAAAAAAAAAAAAAAACCTCACCTAGTTTAAATTGACGATTGTTGTATGAAACTTGCATATTATAAACCACAATAATTACACAAATACATTCGAGAAAGTCGACATTTACGTAACCAAATCATGACACCATAATTGATTCAAAGTTGCTAATGAATCTTTGAACATCGTTCTAGGCCCTAATTTTGAAGAACGAATTTTAGAATGAAACTATTTGATTAATTATATTAATTTTATTAATATTGATTTGTATATATTTATATTATATCATTTAATTTCAGTATTAAATAAATTATACTATTTGCAAAAAAAAATATTCTATTTAATTAAACACCTACACATCTGCCACAAAGTCTAAATGAACAACAGAATAAATTGAAAAAATACCTGCTGTCTAAATTAGATAAGACTTTAGGCTAACAAAGAGCTAATTCTTTAATACCTGGGCTCATAAATTAGCATCATAGTCTTAGGATAAGTAATGAATCCTAATTACAAACACTGCAGCGTCGCTCGAAGTATATTTAGTTAAATAAACATTAACATTACAAGTGGGCCCTTTGGTTTTGGACTCATTCGACATTCCTTTTTGCCCGGGTATTTCATTACACATACCCCTGGTTTTGCTATCGGGTTTATATAAAGGTCACTGGAAGAGACCAGCGCTTTGAATTATTTTAGGATTATGACATCTTATCTGTGTGGT
The DNA here is from genome assembly GCA_958295575.1 of Leucania comma. Lineage (NCBI taxonomy): Eukaryota > Metazoa > Arthropoda > Insecta > Lepidoptera > Noctuidae > Leucania > Leucania comma. The sequence goes on from OY282475.1 coordinate 6,999,005, forward strand.
TGCGTGTGCTCAATATTTACTCATTATTTTGTTATTGAAGTATTTGTGGGCACAGTATTTATGAGGAAAGTTGAGGTAAAGGTCACTGAGAGAGACCATCGCTTTGAACTATTTTAGGAGTATAACATGTTGTTGCGTGAGTCCAATTATTATTTGTAATTTTTTTTATGGAAGTATTTGTGGGTACCTATACCTTTGTTTTTATTTAACTGATATACATATACGTTATTATATTATTTTACAATGTTTTATTTTTTGTATTGCGAGTATTTAGACCTCATCCATCTTAACTTCATTGACTTGATTTATTATTTTAAAAATCTAATTAATTGCGGTTTATTTCTTTCTCTAAGTATATAGGCTTTTTTAATTTGTGTCTGCAGATTCATAGATTACTTTCTATTTCGTTCCATTTTTTTTATGTGCTTTTGGGTACAATTCTGACAGATATACACTGTCCTCACATCTGTACATATAATAAATCTGTAGAAGTTTTTAGTCGTGCGCGCATCACGTAAAATGTAAGAAATCAATGTAGATATCTTTTATTTATTAAAATTGTTTATAACTTGATATATTACTTCGGCTTTGTTTCAACGCAATTGGTTGATTATATTGAAAGAAAACTACACTCGTTAAATGTGAGGCGCTACGAAGTTCGCCGGGTCTAGTTGACCCGGCGACCATTAAAATTATTATTGTATTATCGAAATAATATTGTAAAAGACGTCAGTATTTAAAAAAAGTAACCATGGCGTTTCTTGCTAATTCTTCTCAGTAACCAAAACGACTTTTGGTTGATGGTAACCAACAAAAGCCACATTCAATAAAGTTGTTTATAGTTTGCAATTTGGCAATACTTCTTCCTGTTTTATTTGCAAGTCGAATCCAACTTCTGTCCGCATAAACTTACTTTTGCAAATAGAAATAGACCAATATCTGGAAACCGTTTTAGTTTTGGCTACAAACACTAAAATACAAAGTTTCAGCTGTATCATAAAACGCCGGGATTCCAAGGCTTTCAAGAAAAGCATACTTTCTTTGGGAGAACGCTATGAAATCAACCAGAAATACATCATGATTTTTATTATTCGTAAGCCGAACACAACACTGTTGTAATCCACATTCCAGGTTAGAATGAAAAGAAAAAAGAAAAACTGTTTATTTTTGTGAAATGATGCAATTTTCAGACAAGCTTACAAATAATGAAGATTCTATACGGAAAATATGCGCCACGTCCGCGTCCACAGCGCTGGTTTTCAGCGTGGGCCGGTGACGGTGTTGACACAAAACTCAAACTCAACTTCAAATATTTTTATTTCACATAGGCCTACATGGGCACTTATAAAACGTCAGAAGCTAGCGCACGGTTCCAATTGGTCGTTTCCTATTGTTGGAATCTTATTGTTTCGCAGTGCGCGACGCCTGCTTTGCGCACTGCGCGACGCCTGCTTTGCGCACTGCGCGACGCCTGCTTTGCGCACTGCGCGACGCCTGCTTTGCGCACTGCGCGACGCCTGCTTTGCGCATTGCGCGACGCCTGCTTTGCTCACTGCGCGACGCCTGCTTTGCTCACTGCGCGACGCCTGCTTTGCGCACTGCGCGACGCCTACTTTGCGTACTGCGCGACGCCCACTTTGCACACTGCGCGGCGCCTGCCTTATGCACTGCGCGGTGACCACCATGCGCACTGCACGCACACCACAATGCATTCGCATGGCGTACCACACTGCGCTCGCCATGCGCACCGCGCTGCGCTCGCCATGCGCACCACAATACGCTCGCATGGCGCACCACGCTGCGCTCGCATGGCGCACCACGCTGCGCTCGCATGGCGCACCACGCTGCGCTCGCATGGCGCACCACGCTGCGCTCGCATGGCGTACCGCGCTGCGCTCGCATGGCGTACCACGCTGCGCTCGCATGGCGTACCACGCTGCGCTCGCATGGCGTACGACGCTGCGCTCGCCTTACGCATCACGCAGCGTTATTTTCGCACACCGTGCTGCGATTGCTTGGCACACCACGCCGCGGCCGCTTGGCGCACCACGCCGCGGCCAGTTGGCGCACCACGCTGCGGCCGCTTGGCGCACCACGCTGCGGCCGCTTGGCGCACCACGCTGCGGCGGCTTGGCGCACCACAGTGCGCTCACCTTACATAATACGCAGCACTTGCTTCACGCACCACGCTGCGGTCTCTTGGTGCACTACACTGCGCTCGTCTGGCGCACCACGCTCCGCTTGCCTCACGCATCACGCTGTACCCATTGCTACTGCTTTTAGAACAATAATTGCACACAACAAATGTTATAAAAAGTGCTAGCTGTTAGTCTCGGCCTTGTTTGGAAAACGACTTTATAGTTCAATCGGATTTAAGGTTGGATTATCAAGCCTTTTAATACTAATGTAATCACTAACAATGACTGCTTAGTGGCCGTAAAAATTCAAATTTAACCAGACCACTAACTGTTTTCAAATAGAACCAAATAGTTGAAAACAATATGATGAACCCGTACATTCATATAATTATTGTAGGTAAGCAACACAACACATCAGCAACATATTTCAAAGTTGTACCTATAGTGTTTGATTGCACAATATGTGCAAGGTATGGTTGTTTGATTGCACAATATGTGCAAGGCATAGTTGTTTGATTGCACAATATGTGCAAAGCATAGTTGTCAGAGTGCACAATATGTGCAAAGCATAGTTGTCAGAGTGCACAATATATCCAAGCATAGTTGTCAGAGTGCACAATATGTGCAAAGCATAGTTGTCAGAGTGCACAATATGTGCAAATCATAGTTGTTAGAATCCACAAAATGAGCAAAGCATAGTAATTAAAATGCACAAGGTGTGTAAAGCATAGTTGTTAGAGTATACAAGGTTTTTAAAGCATAGTTAGATTGCACAAGGTGTGCAAAGCATAATTATTGGAGCAAATATATAGGTTTGATTTATTTGAAAAAAATTAAGGAATATGAATCTGAATTCGAACGCACAAAGTGTGTAAAGCTTAGAGCCAAATTCCCCAATAAACTAATTGCGATTAATTAAAACAAATACAGTTAGAGCGTCTATAGCTTCATTTGCATTTCACCGATATGAATTGAATCTAGTTTAGGCTAACTCAGTTTTAATTCTTTTGTTGTCGCCCATGTTTATGATACGGGTCTAAACTAGATTACGCTGAGCTCAGTTTAGTTGAACTAAGTTTTTATATTGAATGATGAAATCAGCCCTTAGTTGTTAGAATACACAAAGTGTGCACAGCATATTTGTTAGATTGCACAAGGTGTGCAAAACATAATAATATGTAGTTGTTGAGTGCACAAGATGTGCAAAGCATAGTAGTTAGAATGCACAACAAAGCATAGTTAGTAGGCACAAGGTGTGCAAAGCATAGTTGTTAGATTGTAAAAGGTGTGCAAAGTATAATTATTAGAGCAAATATTTCTTTTTTGATTTGTTTGAGCAAATAAACAAATATGAATCTGTATTAGAATGTATAAGGTATGCAAAGCATACTTGTTAGATTGCACAAGGTATGCAAAGCATAGTTGTTAGAATGCACAAGCCGTGCAAAACGTAGTTGTTGGAATGCACAAGCTGTGCAAAGCATAGTTGTTTGAGTGCACAGCGCAATTATGCATAAGGTGTGCAAAGCATAATTATTAGAACAAGTTCTGACGGTTTCAAGGTAGTAGCGACTTGTACCACCCTAGTGGTTTCAAGGTAGTAGCGACTTGTACCAGCCTAGTGGTTTCTAGGTAGTAGCGACTAGTACCACTAGTAATACAGTATATAGCGTACAGTTTTATTTTGGTACGGTTCGAGGTAGAAGCGACTTGTACCGCCCCAGTGGTGTTAAGGTAGTAGCGACTTGTACAGCTCCAGTGGTATGGTAGTAGCGACTTGTGCCACTAGTAACGTAATTAGTCAGGATCAGAATCAAAATTTCAATTTGTTAAACATAGGTTCTATCTCAAAACAGTCAATATGTAAACCATGTGGTTGCATAATGAGAAATATTACAAATTGTCATAAAAAAAAGTATAGTAACATTTATCCATTAATAGCGAGATAGACTTTTCTTAAATTTTAATAAGGGTAAATTTTTGAATTATTGGGTTTTCGATGCCAAAAAAAAAGCTTATTTTCACACGATTTGTTCATACATTGAGGACGCACTGCAGTCTCTATTAAAAAAAAAAAAAATCTGATAGCTTTTGAAACAGATATAAATTGATTCTAACAAACAAAGCAGTTTCGTAAATGTACATAGCTGGTACAGTCATAAATTTTAAGGATAGTTTTTGAGCCACATATTGACCGAATACATGGTTTATAACGTACAGTTGTATGTTGGCGGCTTCAAGGTAGAAGCGACTTGCACCGCTCTTTAAGTTTCAAGATAGTAACGCCTTGTTCTACAAGTAATGTATGTAGTATATATTACACCATACTATATGTACATACAGTTGTATGTAACTGATTGTTATCGATTAATGGTAGTGTTTCTTTTATGCAATTGTAATTTACAGGTACGGGGACAGGGTGTGAAGTCCCCGTAAACCTTCATCAAAAACCAAGCATCCTCCCAACAGATGGATGTTGTTGTCTCATCCGGGCAGCTGTCTGGTGGTTGATGTCAGATTTTTATGTGGTTAGATCGCACGGAGAACTCTGAACTGCAATGCAGGATTTATAATTTTTTGTCGTTAATTTGTTATGTGGCAACATAAATGATTGATAAGAGTCTTTCAGGCGTCGTGATGCACGCCAGGTCAGTGGAAGTTTGGTTCCAGTGAGTCAGAACCGGATACCGCATAGATCTCGGTGATTCTGAGCTGTGTGTGGTGATGTTCCAGTGAGTCAGGGTGGTACTGTCCCAATGATTCGGGGATGCCCCAGTGAGATAGTGGTGATGTTCCATGAGTCGAGATAATTCTGCAGATTCTAGTTGGTCGGAGAAGTGCTGCAAGTACCAGAGGGTCGGAGCGATGATGTGTAACTCAATGCAAGCCATTACGTCTGACTGCTGTCGTCAACCAGGAAAGTCTCTTCACATGATGGCCAAAAGTACAGTCTGCTTAGTCAAGGTCACTGATGGGGCTAAGATCAGGTTAGCATGCTTGTGGTGAGGTTACCTTTTAAAGCCGTAGGTGCTGGCTGCATGGCTCAAGAGTTTTAGGAAGTGATATATGACATCACGATGTGGTAGCTGCATGAAGGCTGCGTTAATGTTCGTAGTCGAGGTTCACTAGAGGTTGGTTAGAGGTATGCGGAACAGTGAACAAGAACGAAGTCCCGCAAACTACCATTACCTTTATTTCTTTAAAATTTGATCGTTAAAGTAAAAGACACTCTCGCAATTACGCAGGGACGCGTAAGTTATGCGGATGGCCGAATGTTGGAATCTTATTGTTTGGATAAGGTTTTCAAATGACAATGACACTTGTTGTCGTGTGTGACAGCTAATATTTTAAAGTTAGAAATAACTGTCGTCTAGATGGCGTTAGTTTTGATATTTGTTTTGTCAAATGACGATTTTACATTTAATGTGGCGCATTAAATAATTCTTGAACTTTATGTGACATTAAATCAAATGTTTCAGATATTTATATTTTTGTAAGGATTTTTCTGGTTGTTTTTATACATACACTGACTTGAATAAATAGTTAACTGTTTCTGCCAAGATGGCGGTAGATCCGGTCCTCACTTTTATTAATAGCGGGTGTTCGAACCCACGGGAGTAGTCGGTTGTCGATTTTAGAAAGGGCAAGTCAAGGAAATAGAAGTGCTGTGTGGATAAAGTCAGTAATGTTGAATTAGTGATTCAACACTATGGAGAAGAACTGGCAAGAAACTCCATGGTTACTCTTTTAAAAAACAAAGATGTAGGAACGGTATAGTAGAAGACGTAAACAGCATACACGATTTATTAAAGCTAAGTCGTTTATATTATTTCAATCAATCAATCAGTTTAATGTTCAAAGCTACTAGTGTTTTGCACAAATAAAATTTTCCTTTGAATTTGTTGGGCGTCTCAATCCCTGCTTTTAACAGTAAAATTGATAACGTTTAATTTGAATAGATATAATATCATTTAATTTGTTTTAATTTAATTTAGTTTGATTCTTATTAGTGATTTAATTATACGCCACTATTTTTTAATTATGGAAAATACTTAAAGGGCTTATTAGAAAAGGTCTTGTTATTATTTAAGTAAAGTCTCAATGCATAATATTCATAAACAGCAAAGTTATGAGTGTTTGTATAGATCCCAAAATCTCACTCAATTTCTGGAAACATTGTACAGGTTATTGTTTATGAATGAAAGAATGTCAATAAAAATGGAAAAACACTGTGCTTAGTATTTTCTAGTAGTAATTGTTATGAATAATGATTCAATTATGAATTTACCAATAATGACAAATTTTCGTGGACACTTTTGGAATTTCGTTTTTTGTACTTTTGACTACATAAATATGATCAGTAACGGGTACTGATTGAGCCCCATTTTTTTTGCACTAATTAAAAAATAGGGTATACACCTCTAAAAAATAGGGGTGTATAATGTGATGTCAATTATAGAATTGTAATGATTGTCATCAGAATCAATGATTTTATTTATTTGTTTGTGCTTTGTGTATTTTTATTTATTTATGTACACACAATAATTAATACTTTTTCGTCAATTATTATTATTAGTAGTATTAATAAAAAAAAAATTAAGAATGGAGAGAATAGGCCATAATTCACTAAGCGCTCTCAGTGATTGGTGAATGTCACATCTCTTAATTTTTATTTGTGCATTTCGTTACGATGTTTTCCCACATCGTCTGAGTTACTATTCGTACTTGTACAAAACTGCCCTTCTGCGGGATTTATCTTGTTATACAAAACTAGCTTTTGCTCGCGGCTTCGCCCACATACATAAAATTTAGCCTATTTCACTCAGATATCTATCGGTAAATAAATTTTAGCAATTGGACCAGTACCTTCAGAGATTATTTCCTACAAACAAAAAACAAACTTACCTCTTTGTAATATTAGTGTAGATAAAACTGAAACGAAAAGCTTACTTGTTCATCCCCAATTTACGAGAACCATCACCTAAATCTATCTAAAACCAATATCTAAACTTCATATGATAGTTGTTAAAGTCGATCACAGGAACCATTCTTCAAACTTCCACCTTTCAATTTTACGTGCATACTAGAAACTTTTTCCTAGAACCGACACTGAACTAGTTTGAAACTGTCGAAGTGAGGCAAAGTGTTGGAGGTTCTATAAATTCTGTATCCGTGGCGAATCTCCGCGAAATAAACAGGACAGGTTTATGAAGAGTTTCTGATGAAGCATCGTAAGGGTATGGCTCAGTTATAGTCTGGCTTGAGCCTTTTAGTGAGTATTTTTTTCAATATTTGGTTGAAGGCTAACTTAAGATAATCACCAGGAGTAACCTGCTCACGAACTTCTAATATATCTATACCACAATGTGCAGCGAAGTTGACTACCTGAGGAGTGCGAAACATAGTATTTTTACTTGTCAGTGCAAAAATAGTCAAATTACAATATTCACATTTCAAGTAATCTCATCATGTAATAATGAAATAAAATACAAATAATTAAAAAATAAATAATTCAAACTGATTTTTAATCATATCTTTCTGCCTTTATCCCGTTTTATTTGGGGTCGGCGCAACACGTTTTCGCATTTTTAATATATTTGTAAATTGTTTGTATTTTTTAAGGTATCTTTTTTTTAATTTTCAGTTTCTTTTTCACTTTTTAGTAGTACCCCACAATTAAAACTAAATAGTGAGCAAGTTTTCTGATAAGTGTGTTAATGTATGGACAGCATCATCATCTGTCTACCCCCTTTGTTTATAAGAGAGTGTACCCACAGGAAAGACAAAAGACGAGTACAATGACACAATGAACTTATTGCTTTGAAATACACAAAATGAAATATAACAAGTCAAGCCCCACTTATTTTATTCCATTCAATTGAAAAATAAAGATCTTTTCTAAGTCGGTTAAAATAGAAAATTACGCACCTGACCTAGAAATTTGAAGCTCATAAATTTATATACGCGTGGGGTTAGGAGTACCGTAGTAATCATAATCAATCAAACTGCCTAGCCTTTATTTCAACTATGTTAGGGTCTATCCTTAGTCAGTCTAGATGCATTTGAATATCAGTAGATAGCATGGCATAGCATCAGCCCTATTATTAAGCCCTATTATACTATATTCCCACTGCTGGGACTCAGGCCTCCTCTCTAGGAGAGGGAATGGGCCGTAATCCACCACGCAGGCCCAGTGCAGGTGAGTGAATGTCACATGTCTACAAATTTTTGGTTCTACGACATGCCGGTTTTCTCATGATGTTTTCTTTCACCGTTTTGAGAGGAGTGGTGATGAAATATATTACACAAAGTAATGCGCCTGGGTGAGAAACCGGGACTTATAACTTGTAAGTCGGGCCGTTTCCACTCGGCCACCACTGCTTTCAATAGGTACTTTACAGCAACTGTCTAATGCAAAACCTTATTCCGCGAAGCCTGTTTTGTCATCTATCAGAAGTACGGCAATGCGCCACCAGCACATGATGGATATCCCACCCATAATGACGTATTTTTACCCGACTGCGCCAGAAGGAGGGTTATGTTTTTCGAGAGTATGTATGTATGTATGTATGTATGTATAATTGTTAAGCACGCTCTGCAGCCTAAACGGCTCGATGGATTTTAGCTTGAGAGGTGTCGTTAGATTCGTATTTACTGTGAGAGTGACACTGGGTATATCAAAATAAAAAAAAACAAAATGGCAGATTTTTGGCGCCAAATTCAAATATTTGGCACGCTCTGTGGCCTGTACGGCTCGATGGATTTTAGTTTGCGAGGTGTCGTTAGATTTGTAATTACTGTGAAAGTGATATCGTAAAAAATAAAACTAAAAAAGTAAAAAATAAAAAATGGTAATTTAAAAAACTAAAAAACCCGACTGCTTTTCTGAGTATTCATGAAAAAGCCCTAAAACAAGAAAGTCGTTGTAGCAGTCGGGACCCATTCTAGAAAGTCAGCCGTCTAGTCAGTAGATCTATGATGTAATGGGTCCCGACTGCTACAACGACTTTCTTGTTTTAGGGCTTTTTCATGAATACTCAGAAAAGCAGTCGGGTTTTTTAGTTTTTTAAATTACCATTTTTTTGTTGAACACATTCATTGTTCGTTCAGCTAAGGAATAGGAATTGCCTTCCGGAGTCTATCTTTCAACAGTTACAACCTAGGGGTCTTTAAGTAAAGAGTGAATAGATTAGTTCCAGTTATGCATACTCCATCATCGACCACATTGTCACTTACCATCATGTGAGACAGTGGTTAAGCGCAAGTCTGTCAATAATAAAAAATATATAAGGTGACTGGTAATTAGTGACCGATACTTAAACACGTGATTGTAGTCATGATAACAAACAACTTTTACTATGGGATCAAACAAAGTAAACAGTCAGTTGACGTTCTTTAGGACTTCCTATCTATCACTATGAGAAAAAGTTGTCATTGTATGCATGAGTTCAAATAAGTATATTCAGACTTCAGAAACCTTTGTATCTTGTATCTTTGACAATTTAGAGGTATATGGAATAGGGTACAAAGTCCCGCAAAACTCTATTGAAAAGGGAGTTTCCTCTGACCAGATTGGTATTTTATCTGGTCTGGGTAACTGTCCAATAGTTGATTTCGGACTATAGTATTACTATCATGCCGAAAACTCTAATACCGCGATGAAAGATTTTAAAACTTAATTCCTATGTAGCGTTATAGATGTCGCTACAACAAAATAATTCAGATTTATGAAAATTTCAGACCCCCATATAAAGAGGCTTAGATCTCTAAACTGAACTGTAAAAGAGATGGAGCTATATAGGCTGTATAGCACCACCCTTCTTTCTCACTCCAACGACTGATATTTTAACACGTCATGGTGAGGGTGTTTTTAATATCCTGTAGATTTTATCACGCGGGATTGCTCCGCATGCGTAGCCCCCGCAAATGTCCTTTTCATACAAATATTTATTGTAATGCGTGGAATACGCACGCGGGATGCGGAACGTGATATCGGGCAGCAGCCCCGCAAGCGGAACAATTCCACATGCATGATGAAATCCGCACGATATTAAAAACACCCTTAGTCCATAATACACGATAGACGACGGACCACCCTATGCAAACAGACGCATCTCTTGGACCGTAAAAGTTTGTTCTTGTTTTGTTTCCACCCGTGTGACGTCCCTTGGACTCTTACTTGTGATGCGACCTCCGAGGTTAACGGGGTGAAACGTATTATGAAGTTTGTCAATGTCATGTGCTAAGTTTTGGGTTTACATTGTACGAGTAGGTGCGTAGTACATATATATCGATGCATTGTAGCTATACGTCTACCATTATGGGCATTTTTTTTAAGGTGTGAAATCATCCAATGACTCGTCCCGGGAGAACAGCCTCCTCCGGGTACTCAGACAAGCTTGGCCGACCTCCTACTCCACGGAGGGTGCGTCAAACTTTTACTGACTAAAACGACACTTGTTTCCTTGAGTTGCTCCTTACATTCTAGGTCCTTCGTTCTAGAGTTTCCTTTTCAGTCCTTACAGTCCTAACGAGCACCAGCCCTGCTGGTCCCCTCCGGTTTACTTAACTCTCTTTGAGGAGCGCGTGGATTACTATGTGACGACAGTTGTCTCCGTCCGGTAAATTACCGGACTGCCCAATGGCGAGCTACTCTTTGCTGGACGTCCGCAAGCCCGTTTCTATCATGGCTGGTTGTAGGGGTCTAGGTCTCCCGGTTCTCTCACGCTTGGGGCTTCCTCCTTCGCTAATCCGACACGACCGGGGAGAGTTTAGGCGCAGGACCAACAGCTTTACGGGCTTTCTAAGGCTCGGGGGTTTCATACCAAAGTCAAAGTAAAGAAAATACTAATTATAATTTACTCATAACTGCACTTATACTACAAAACGTTTAGAACACCTTTGTACGTATAGCTCACGAGCGAAGTTCCCTGCCGGAGATTCTGTTTAATGATCAAAGTCAAAGTCAAAGTCAAAATGTTTTTATTTCATATAGAAGCTAGTGCACGGTTCAAATTGGTCGTTTCCAATGGAGAAGAACCGTCAAGAAACTCCATGGTTACTCTTTTAAAAAAAAATGGTTTGTTGTACAATATTTCCAAATTACAGTATTAATAATTATGTAAGGACAGTGTAGACCAGTCAATATTGTGCCCAAGAGCACAGTAAAAATAATCATAATAATAAAGATAAAGTGGCTAGTAATAGGAATTCGAAGTCTACAGTGTTCTCACATTCACATTGTAAAGAAAAGCTATATAAAGAAACCAAAACAAAACAGGAAAAAAAAATTACAACTATCACCAATTACACTATGAGATGCTAATAAAATAAATTACTAATGGATTTGTGATAGTTGAAGTCTAAATAATATTGCAAAAGCAATGTGAAGCAAAAGATGGAGCAGTTAATAGACACAATATGAATGAGTTACCAGGGGGCCACATGTGCAGAAGCAGTCATTGCCAAACAAGCGTATCTTCGACATAGTCCTTAACCTTATAATATGCTTTTTTGGTTAAGACACGCTTAATATGAGTTTTGAACTTTCCCTCACTAAGTTCAGTTAATGCTTTTGGCAGCTTGTTATAGAAGCGTATACTGTTGACTAAAAATGACTTGCTGGTTTTAGCTAACCTCCATTTGGGTAAAACAATTTCGTGTTTAATGCGCGTATTTTTGTTATGAAGATCGCTTCTAATTTTAAAAAGTCCTAAATTTTTACGAACGTACAGAATACTTTCTAAGATATAAAGAGAAGGCAGAGTCAGTATATCGATTTCTTTGAATTTATCTCTGAGGGACTCGCGAGGACCCATTTTATAAATAGCCCGGATCGCTCTTTTTTGTAATATGAAAATTGAGTCTACATCAGCTGCAGATCCCCCAATAAAATGCCATAAGACATAATACTGTGGAAATAAGCATAGTAGACTAACCTAGCTGTGGCTACGTCTGTCAATTGTCTTATTTTTCTTACTGCGTATGCAGCTGAGCTTAGTCTAGCTGAGAGAGTTCTTATATGAGCGCCCCATTGCAATTTAGAATCGATAGTTACACCTAAGAAAACAGTTTCCGTAATGACATCAAGTTTTTTGCCGTCAAGAATTAAACTGACGCTAACTTGAGGGACATTCGGTAGTGAGAATTTTATACATTCAGTTTTATTCGCATTTAATAGGAGGTTATTAGCTGCAAACCATTTAGAAAGAATAGCCAGACTTTCGTTGACATGTATAACATCCGCAAACTTTCTATCTACTTTAAAAATAAGGGAAGTGTCATCAGCAAAAAGAATTATATCGGATAAACTAGCCATCATGTAGGGAAGGTCATTAATATAAACCAGAAAAAGGAAAGGGCCAAGAATTGATCCCTGAGGCAAGCCCATCTTTACTAAAGACCCCGAGGACGTTGCCCCATTAATAGTGACTTTTTGCTGCCTGTAAGACAAATAGGAAAAAACAAGATCAGCAGCTCGACCACGAATTCCGTAATGATGTAATTTACAGATCAGAGTATTATGGTCAACGCAGTCAAACGCTTTTGAGAGGTCACAGAATATGCCAATAGCATCCTGGGACTTCTCCCGGGATTCCAAAATGTGACTGATGAGTTTCACTCCTGCATCTGTCGTCGACCTTCCTTTCGTGAAGCCAAACTGATGACTTCAAAGACCCGTGACATCCACCAACCCGCACCTGGAGAAGAGGCCTGAATACTAGCAATGGGAACATTATAAGGCTGATGCTATGCTATGAATAGGTTACTTCTAGGCAAGCGTGCTCCATCGTCGACCACATCATCGTTTACCAACAGGTCAGGTTTCATCATCGTTTACCAACAGGTCAAATTTACATAAAATCTCAAAAAAAAAATCATTCCCTGCCCCATTCTTTCATTGTCTTAGATGGTAGGTATGTTTTTAATTTAGTTTACGCTATCGACGAAATATTCTAAAATATCTATTAAGTTATGTTTAACTTCACTCAAATTTACCTGTAGCCTATTAATTACATAGACAATGTTAACAAAATTTTCCAGTAGGTGTTTATTAATATTATATTAATAATTTTCCACAAGGTTAACAAAAGTTTCCAGTCAAAAACAGCCTCCATAGGAACAGAATGGAAAATAAAAATCACTTATTTTAACCCTTTAGTCTGACATAAGAGACAAATTAATTTCGTGCTTGCACCGCCACGGTCTGATATATCAGGTGAGATAGTGGTCAAACGCGAGCCTATCAACAATAAAAAAAAGTATGAGATAAATAAATTAGTTAAAAATAAATAAAATAAAAAACTATTTATATGTCAATTTACTACGCAGTTAATAATATAGGTGCTGGGGTCTCTGGATCTGGTATTAAATTTTGTTAAAAAAAAAAAAACCATCTTTTTTATTAACAATTATACCCATGTTGTCTTTATGAATAACAAATATTATTATTAAAAGGGGTTAAGCATGTCACAGGGCACGATATCCATGCGATGAAAGTATCGGACCGTACTCAAAATACTGAAACCTAACATAGATAAGTATACATAGACAAATCAATTACATTTTTAAATATTTTTTTAACAATATAATATTTAAAAAATTAAAAAAAAATTGTAGCCCACCGGCATCGGGAACAGGGTCCAAGCTACCAGTGGTCAGGGATCTTGAGAGAGGAATTTCCTAACAATACGAGCCGTGTCCAAAAGTAATGCTTTCTGGATCAAGTCCTTGATCAACGCGAGCCTCCTCTTCCTTAATATTATTATTAAAAAATGGTTACCTTGATTAAAGAAAATCACTAAAAAAGGAGTAAACATCACTAGTGGAAAGCTTGTACAATTTAATCTGTTGTCAAATCACATGTAAACATCGGTAAACGATTAGTTTTTGTTATTTAGGTCAACCAAATACAAACTAACGTGCCAATGTAAGCCAGAAACTGGGACACAAAAATATTTTATGATACTCAAACACGTTTTTAATGTTCCGAAAAAAAAAAAATGTAAATTCGATACGAACATCAGAGTTCATATTTGAAACATTAATTGAGGGGTCAACGCTCGAAAGGAAATGTCCCGTAAACAAGGGAAGGAGATAAGTATTGTTATTTTTTATTAACATGGCTGACCCTGGTGAAGTTATAATCCCTTAAAATATCGCTCTTTCTGGTACCTGATGTACCTGCAAATAAATGATTTGTTTTTTTATATTATTCATAGGTTCGCGCTTGACCACTATCTCACCTGATGGTAAGCAAAGATGTGGTCTACGTTGGTGTATGCTTAGCCTATTAGTAACCTATTCGGTACTGACTTATTGATCTCCAGGTTGTTACTATCAGGAAATACAGACAACGGCAGGGAATTTCACACCTTAGCTATACGCACCATCGGCGGGCAATGGGTAGCTCGCTGTCCGTCCATCCGGTAACAGACTGGTCCGAGCTCAAGTCGTTTACGGCGCGCACTGTTCCCGCGCGCCTCAAGGAGTTGTCAGCAAACTGTAGGGGCCCAGCAGGGCCGAAGCCTACTGGAGCCAAAGGTTATGTGAAAATGTTACCCGGGGCCCTGGGACAAAGGCAAAGAATGGAGCACGGTAGGTTTTTAGTCAGTAAGAGTCTGACACTATTTCCCGCCCCACCCAAGGGCGGGATTTGTCATTGGATGATTTTAACTACCATAAAAAAAAAAATCTATACGCACCATGAATGTGTCCCTAAAACATTTTGTGTGTAACAGTGGGAAGTCTACCATGTGCTCGCTGCCGCTGTACTTCTTTTTGTTGGCTTACGTTCGACTACTATTTCATAAGCGAAGATGTGGTCGACGTTGGACTACGTTTGTCTAGAAGTAACCTATTCAATCATTCAGTCTTGATTTATTGATCCCCCGTTGTATACACGGCTGAATTTTGATCATTTTAATCCCGTGGAACGTCTAAGGTTTAAGTAAACGTCAGCTGGGCGGGTTCAATGACCTCTAGGTAGTTAGTACGCAACAACCGACAACTAAACAAAATCATTGACTCGTTTAGTTAAAGAAATTAATTTCGTACATGTGAATATTAATTAGAATTTTAGAAAAAAGTACCTAATTTTTTTAATTTTATCTTTAAAAATCGATAGTGTTTCATGTACTGGATCGACCCTCCACGGGATTAAAGTGATCAAAATTTAACGGTGTATATCAGGATACAGAATCCGGTAAGGAATCCCACTCCTTAGATATACGCAATTACGCACCATAAAATAATATGATCCTAAAACGTTTTGTGTGTAAAGTGAGAAGACCACCATTTGCCGGTGGCGTATCGCCGCACATCTTGTGGTCCGATGATGGATCGGGTTTGGTCGAACTAAGTTTTGCAATTTTGACGCACGATCTTTGATATGCAACCGATACAAAATCGATAGGCCAGTAACTCGGCGTTGATGCTCAAGATTTTGCGAGTCGACGAGTACACCATTGCCGGTTATCTTCTTGGTTCGTTTCTCAATCAAGCAATTCAACCGGACCTCGTAAATGGTTTCTTTTAAAGTTAGAGGAGTTAAAGGGGGTTAAAGGAGGCTCACATTTCACCACTTTCTCACCCGAACGTAAGCGATGCTGTGGTTGACGATTTAGTATTTGCGTCATCGTAAAAAATTGGCATTCTACTGTTGGGCTTCTAAATAACAGCAATTTTAAAATAAGTCAAGAGTGAATATCCTGTTGAATTATTTTGTCAAGTTTTGGTCGATTTCATATTCATATAGGAATCGTCTGAGACAACTTCGCACGTCGTTTCACTTGACAACAAATCAGCTGTATTCCGATGGATAAGAGACGCACAGGATCGATTATTATGGCGACACTTGGAGGATTGGAGAAGGCCTATGTCCAACAGTGAACATCTTTCGACTGAAATGATGATAATGAAGTGTATTCTAGCGTGTATTTGTCGCCAGCGGCTCGGGCGAATACCGCCTCGGCCACAACGACAAAGTTTCTACACTTGTGTCAAAACTATTATATTTCCTAAGTGGAAAAGAAAATGTTTTTCTTAAAATATTTACATCACAAAAATAAACACGGTTTAGCAAACACACCATTAATACTACCAAAATAAAAAACAGTATTCAATTATCCCCAAAAACCAGGAAAGACATTAAAATGATCCTCTAAAACCTTTCCTAATACAAATGGATTCCGATTCAGACACAAATCGCCCTTCTGATTGACATAAAACATTAATTATTGAAACATTCTCTTCGGGGTCTACAAATAAAAAATACTGGGCAAGTGCGAGTCGGGCTCGCGCACTGAGGGATCCGTACAAACTTACCTATTTAAATAGTTCAATTTCCGAATGGAATCACGAAGATTTTTCTGAATCGTTTTTTTTTTTTTTTGAGACTTAACAACTAATTTACTTTTTTCAGATTTATTCCTATACTTGTGGCTATAAGATCTTGCCAGGATTCTGGGTCAACGGAAAGTACTCTATGAATTTTAATTCTTTTCAGAGTGTCGGCAATATACGTTTTTTGCGACATAACCAGCCGTATCTTTTTTTTTCTTAACTAAAAAGCTCATTTTTTTCACAGCATCAAGGGACTGCAGACCTGAGTATATGGTTTTAATTTCAACTCGATACCTCCACGCGTTCCTGATATAAAGGGCCTTGACAGACAGGCAGACGGATAACAAAGAGATCCTATAAGGTTTCCGTGAGGTACGGAACCTTAAGAACAAAAAAAAATGTAATGCCCCAACGATAATCGCGCGAACAAATCGACACAATATAACAAAATGTTGTTGGGAAACGGAAATTAAACCGTGCCTAGCGAGTGAAAATCAAATGTGGATGAATAAAAGCCTTTACAAATCAAGGTCGACGGAGCCTTAATGTTGTGAGTGTAATGACCGATAATGGACACACATTATAAACACTAACCTCATCCTGGACATTTTGTTTCAAGTAGAGAAAGTTTGTCATTGTGATCGAGGCGGAATTCGCCCGAGGCGCAGGCGAGGGTGTTATGAAACCGAGCGAAAAATTTTCAGGTGTCAAACGACGTTTTTCAAAACAGCAAAGTGTTACACGACGGCAGCGCGGCTGCAACGCTGCCACCTGAGCTTTGTTATTCCATATAAATAAAATACGCGCGGCCGCAGCGCGGGTGTAGCGCGGCAGTCGAAACAATAAACACCGTGTAGGATGTTGTTTCCGAAGACTAGTTTGTTTCACTTTGTTTTCTAAGTTGGGCTTTTTCTATTGTGCAAGTTTAAATATTGGGTTTTTGATTTATGGAGATACGAGTGAAACTATTTTTTACACAAACAAACAAGTTTGTTTTGATTTTTTTATATAATAAAATTGAAAACTCTACTCAAAATAGTTAAACGTCAAAGAAACTGTAAAGCGTAGTATGTACATATAATTATGTATTTCTTTGTATAGTTCTGGTCGTGCGTGGCCCAATGAACCGTCAATTAATAATGCATCCAGCCGTACAGAATTCTCGCATGTCTCGATCTGGGTTATGTTAACCACAGTAACATCATTACATCACTATTGTAATGATCTTCAGAGCGTGAGCGATGTTAGGCCTCGAACACACGTACATGATTTTCATTAATTATTATTTTCCACACGCCTAATTATCCGCATCTTGTACCCACGGCACATAACAACCGTTCTTTGTGTTCCCCAAAGAAACCACCACTTTAATATAAGTCCCCATTCTAATTAATTCGCATAGCTTCATAATCAACGATCCTCGGAATATTTTACCATTTTGAACGGCGTGCATTCACAATGTCGACAATTTTTTTTAAGTCAAATTCTTCACTCTTACCTACATTCCTGTTTCGTGACTGTTTCTGAAATGTAAAAAGTAATCAACATAAAATAAACTCTCCGTAGAAAAACGTGGCAACATTATATATTTGAGAACGGCAGATCGATTTTCTTTATTCAAAAGCCGACTGAAGAGTCAACACAAGACCTTTTATCGTAATTCTTCGCTCGTGAACTTTACTGATTGTACATTTTTCCGTGTCAGGATAAAATTTAAACAGCGGGCAAATAACGGCTGAATCTGCTTATGTCACGACGCGAAACGTCAGACGGCAAAAGATATTACTTCAAAGAGACCACAACAGCTTTACGACATCACAAGGGAGGCGAGCTCGGAATGCTACACAATTTGTTTTTTCTTGTGGCGTCCGCATTCGCAGTAGTGTGTTCATAGCTCAAGTGAACGCATTAAGAGAATGGCACCATTTGTGGGGAATTTCATTAGTCATTCCCTGCGGTAGGAGTATTCCATCATAGATTCCTT
Source organism: Leucania comma (assembly GCA_958295575.1). Lineage (NCBI taxonomy): Eukaryota > Metazoa > Arthropoda > Insecta > Lepidoptera > Noctuidae > Leucania > Leucania comma. The sequence continues at coordinate 7,017,470 of OY282475.1, forward strand.
TCGCGTCTCACGTACCGCGGATACTTCACAGACAAATATGTACGGAATAGGGGTGAATTTTCAATTGGATCTTCATTAATTATTTACCGAGCGAGTTCTCAGGATTGTTCGGTAAATAACATAAATTGGACGCGTAAATATATTGTTGCTTAGGCTTGTTTGTTCACACTAAAATGCTATTAGCGGAGTTAGAGCGCAGTTTACCCTAGTTGAATGTCATAGTGCGGCAACGGTTTCTCAACTTTGCTTGTTAATAACAGTGCTCATCAATCTAGGGCACAGTGATCGAAGCACCTTGTACTAGCCGATTTAATAACCAGTTCAGTCGGCTGCCTGGCGCCTGTCTAGTTACTGTAGACGCGTTCGGAAAATTCTCTCGAGTGGCGATTTAGTCAAAAAGAGAAGGGCATATCAATATTGGTTCGAAGAAAAGCATTTTTATCATATAACTAACTTTGGCCGTGACTTCGTCCGCGAGAAAGTTTTTATAAAAACTTTAACACCCCGTAAACCGTATTTTGTGGGTAGTTTTGAAAAACTAATGATGACATTCTTAACTATTCATTTTGATTAGAATTTGTGCCAAGTTTCAAGATAAAAAAAGAGAAAAGTTAGATTTTTATTCTATTCTATTCTATTATATGGGAGAATTTATAACCTCACTTAAATGGTTTTATAGAGGTAGTTTGGAAAAACAAATAATGAAAACCTGTTTTATTTACTTGAACAGCTGTTGCTGAAGTAAATTAAAACAAAGTCAAAAGAATATAATTTAGCATACAAACGAATTTCCCCCTTGTCATCCCCCTAGAAGGTGAGTTTTCAAAAACCCCTTCTAAATTCTCGCCGCCTACATTATAAAAGGAAGCCTGTACGAAATTCAAGTATACGACGAATAAAATATCAAATTTCTATTAAATTTCGGTTGTGTGTTGATCTGTCGATCAGTCTGTTTCTGCTTTTATATATACAGATTGTAAAGAAAAGCTTTTCAGAAAATTAAATATTTTCAATGCGTCTTCTAGTTTTTCCATTAAGTTCGCTAAGGTAGATTGGCGCGTGTCTGATATGGGTTCAACAGCGGTTTCATATTGGAATCCAAACCTACGGTTTCAGTATCGTAATCTTTATCCCCGCTTCAGCCGTTGGGATATTGAAACAATTCTAAAGCTAAAATCTCGAATAGGAAAGTGTGAGACCGATGCATGTATTTTTGTTTTTTAGGGTTCTGTATCTCAAAAGGAAAAAACGGAACCCTTACCCACGTAAAGAAATATAGTTTTAATTAAAACCGTATACTCAAGTCTGCGGTTCCTTGAAGCTGTGAAAAAATCAAACTTCTAAATTAACGAAAAAAAAAAGATACTGACGTTTATGTCGCAAAAAACGTGTATTTCAACACTCTCAAGGGAATCAAATTCATAGATACCGTCGACCTAGAACCCTGAAAGGTATGAATACAGGCCTTATAATACAATTTTAGGAATGATTCTGAAAACTGACCATTCATGGTTATGTCACAAAAAAAAAATATTTTACAATTCAAAAATTACAATCCAAAGATCAAAAATCTTTGGAGACTCGATTCGAGAATCGAATTATTTACATTAGTTGATTGAACGGAACCCTCAGATGCGAGTCCGTTTTTTTTTGTTGGGAAAGCTATAAACGTGGTTGAAGCTGAAAATCGGAGCTTGCACTTCACATACCTGAATTGGCGGAGATAAGATTTTTTTCTTAAAGCTTGGAAGAAAATTGGGGGGAAGTTTTTTTGCGATGCAAGCTGACCTAGTTGGGTTACATTTCTTATAAACACAGCACGTCAGCTTTGATAACAATAATAAAAAGTTGGAGTGTATAGAACCATATAGTCGACCCGGTTCCCGAGTGAAGGTCGAAGTTTCATCGGGACGACAGCAGACGGAATGTTTGGACGTGCAGAATATTCGTTGCTTCCGAATCCTTGGCAATATAAAAACAAATTTTTCTCAGCGTCCCACTGATTTTACGATCGATTTGAATTCACGAACATGTTTTGTTACGAAAAAAGTTTTTTCATAGAAATGGATTACTTTAGGGATGGGACAGAAGCTCTGTGCTCGTTAGCTTAAATCCGGTGTGAATACTAATGTTCCAGCGTTCTAAATATTATGTTATTGTAAATTTATTACACGTTAACTTCCTTGGAGACTATTTTACCTGACTTCATGTGAAGGTAATTGTTATTACCTCTCTACGGTTAGATATATTTTCTTGCACATTGGCAGAATTCGAGAGGGTTACACTAACACCCGTATTTATAAATAAGTAATTACTTGTTGCTAAGTCATTTCTTATTAAGTCATTACCTGAGCTTAGAAATCTTCATTAAAAATTTAAATTGTTCTTAACTATAGAATACGAATTGTAACATAAGTAGTTACTTTTACTCAAGTAATTAGTTTTACTTGTTTATAAATACGGGTGCAAGTGTGTTGTCGTCTGTGTAACTTGTGCCGGTTTTCCAAGGCGCTGCTTGAGACTGACCATCGATTATTGTGCATGTATGTTGCCTACTCTAATGGATATCTGTTCAGTCTGTGGGTGGCGTCTCTGAATGTGACTATTTTCCGACTACAATTGCTAATAATAAATAAATAAATTAACAGCTTTATTTAATTCATAACTGGACAGAACAGTTGCCAGAATTCTTATATTATACCTACTAACTGCTACTTATGGCTTCACTTACGTGAAAGTAAAAAAATATCAAAAGGAACATACGCCCGTGATAAAAAGTCCTCTGTACTATTCTAGGTCATAGTCTACCGTGTGCCAAATTTAATAATTAAATTTGGCACACGGTACGCACACGCTCGAATGGCTGAACAGATTTGAATTATTCAAATCTGTTCAGCCATTCGAGCGTGTAAAAGTAATACACACATACATAAATTTTCGCCTTATAATATTTCTTTTAAACGGGTTTAATTTCCATACCTGTATCGCCTCTATCACCAATGTAGACGCCTCAACGTGACCACGACCGCTCTGCCAAGAGCGAAACGACAGAGAAGAGAGAGATCGCCTAGGATTACATATTTAAATATATTTTTTGCTAATGAATGGCCTCTTTTTTATTTGTTCATATTACTAAAAACAAAACTCACATAAATTCGAAAAGGTACTAAAGGATACTTTTTTTCGATGTAGTAAATCATCCAATGACTTTTCTCGTTCTAAAGTAATAGTATAATAACAATTAATGTAAAACATAATGTCATTTCCTTTATACTTAAAGTTACATTATGATTTAAATTGATTACAATCGAGATAAAATTTAATTCTAACTGTAGTGTAGAACCTGCTTGAACTAGGTAAATGAAAACCTGTGATTCAGGCCATCCATTCACATCAAACATAAAAAAGAAAACAATAAAATTAGAAATTAAATTAAAAAGAAGGCAATATTTATAATGACTTAAAAAGAAACTGTTAGAGTAAAATTATTTTAAAAATACATTAAGTATGATTTATTATGTTTAAATAAATTAAAGAATAATTATAAAGCAGGTAAAGTGGAGACAAAGTCTTTTAAAGACAGAGACTTATATTAGTCAACGTAGAAAGAAATCAAACGATAGATCGTTTTAGACTTTTACTAACGAAATTCCATTTGTGTCATTCAGTGACATCACATTCATTCATCATTCATTCATTAATTTGTGTTTTTTGGTTCATTTGTGTCATTGTGTGACTTTACGTTTTAGGGGCACAGTCACACTTTCAAACGTTCCCGCAGGAATAACAAACCTTAAATATAAAATGTATTTGAAATTTTATAATTCAAAGTCTATCCTAAGTTATGACAGCTCAAAGTGAGCCGTTTTATAAAACACCAATTTCATATGTAAGGACCTTAATATTAATAAAATGTAAGAACAACAAAGTAAACACTTGTAACTTTGCAACTTTGTACGGTGCTTAAGTGGCTCAGTGAAGTTAAATCGAGTGACGAAAATGTTATCCACTGAGCGCTTCTATTGTGTCGTGAGGACAGATGATCGTCTTACTATACAAGCTGTGCATTTAAATTTTAGTAGATACACCTTTTTATGTCATGGGAAATCATCAAATGACTTTTTCCGCTTTAGACGAGAACGAGAAGGCGTTTTAACGTTCCAGCTAGCCTAGCCAAGTTATGACCGTTTTGTTTCGATTCTCTTTCGTCGATCGCCTCGATTCGGCAACGCCTCTGATTCCTTTGTTCTGACCACGTGACTGAGCGTTGAGATGACGTCATTCCCATACATTTGAAGTTTTCTACTAGCGTTAACGATTATTCATTATCAACTTGGCTAAGCCCTCAGGACCTCGATAACTCTTTCGAGCGTTCTCATAAAGTAGTTCCCTCACGGGTATCAGACCTACTGGATCCATTTGTAACACCTCTTTGAGACGCGCGTGTAACACTATTTGACTATATTTAGTAAATAATGATTTTCGGAACGAATTTACTGTCGCAACACAAATTAAATGCTTGTGATGCAATTGGCTGTTAATAATAATTAATTCAATCAATAACTCCAATTATCGTGCGTTTGTAAATTTGTCTCGTTAATTTTCACGACGCGATAATTAATTTAATGATAGTTTAGTAATTCGTCATTTCGAGTCTATGGTAAACTCCTCAAATCGTTTACGCCCAGTAGGTGGCTACGTTAATTATAGCATCATTAAGTCCTCCAAAATTTAGGTATATGGACTTGGAGTACTCCAACATATGGCTCTTGTTCTGAATCCAATCCAATGGTGTTATATAACCCTATTTCTACAAGTTATGTTAGCAACCTACCGGTCGGAAACCGATATAATGCTGAAATTTCAGCGCGAATTTCATATATTATTTAATTTTAATGGCCGCGATGCATTCAAATAGTAAATGATAAATCAACATTTTATTTTTAACTTAAAAAAGCTAGTCTCTTTAAATTTAATATGTTAGATAGGAACATATTCAGTAAATAAACTATTAAACACAAAGACCATTGCTATACAGCGTGACAATGCCACCAATTTTATGAGTTGACATTACCAGTCGACAGCGATGCAGAGGAGTTTTTCGACGCCATAATTAAGATTACTTTTAGTAAGATCTCTTTTCTTATTAGTGTATTATATTTGTAATAAAATGTATTATATTTATAATGATAGTTAAGAGTAATTTTTTACTTTGCAATTATTATTTTTTTCACTCTTTGGAATGTGCAATGAGCTTAATTTCTGACTGACCAACTTCTTGACAATTCAAAAGCGCGTGTAAATAGTTTATTTCAAATATTTGATTTACGTTTGAGTTAAAAATTATATTTAAATATAAATCCTGCTGCAGCGAACGTAACATAATTTCGGAATTCATGTAAAATTTCCCAGACCTCGTTATACGGGGATCACTGGAACATTTCGTAAAGCCGTGTCTCTATGAGCTTCCAATTAATGCTACGTAACTCTAAACTAACTAGCGGAGTACTACTTAACTGTCATGAAGTCAAAGTCTTGATTTTCCTGTCCTATAATTGAAGGACAAATGCCTAATATTTATATACATATAACATTATTTTATTAGGCATATACTGTCAAATGGGGTGAATAGAAACACACACGACATTTGAATATTTTTGCATCATTTAACTATATCAATTTATTAATTAATTGTTATTCTAAAAAGTCGATGTTTTGTTCGAAGCCAATAATATGGTATCAAAGTGAAAAATCAAACTAAAGTTTTTTGTCTATTCACGAAAACGAAAAAACAGATTTGACTTTCACTTCGGCCTGTCCAGCTCAATTTTGAAACTCGGATTTTCTATTTTTTTTTTTTTTATAAAAAGTTTATTCAGGATGGCCTAAATTGGATAACGTTGTTTGACGACTGAGCTGTAAAACATAAATGTGCCCTATAGCCGTACGCTACGTATGGCAAACATAAATTGTCTACAGAAAATAATTACCCCACTGTTTTTTTTTTCTCTCCGCGCCCTTGGGCGGGGCGGGAGATAGTGTCAGACTTTTACTGACTAAAAACCCAGTCCAATTCCTTCTTTGCCTTTCATACTGGGTTCGAACCTTCCTTTCACAGTAATGTCCGGTTCACACATGGCTGGCAGTTTGTTAAATTTTGTGCGTCTATTTGGGCAAAATAAACATTTTTTCTTTCTTTCTTTTTTCTTTCTTTCAGAAATCGATCCTTGGCCCCAGTAGACTTTAACTCTGTTGGGATCTTATGGTTTACTGACAACTCTTTAAGGCGCGCGTGGAACGTTACGCACCGTCGACGACTTGGGCTCAGTCTGCGCCTACGGTGGCCGGAAATCGGGATCGGAATCCCGGCGGCGGCTGGGACGAGAGGGCCGTTGCATCGCGTACGGCCTCCTCCTTTGCTAGCATTACTACCTCGCAAAAAGAGGCACCCGCCTGCCGCTTCTCCTCGCTTCGGACCATGGCCAGTACCAAGGGCCGGCGCGGGAGAGATCGCCGCCATCAATCGCCCCCATGAGGACACGGTGGTGCTCTGCCCAAGCGGGGCACACCTCTAGCGTGTGCTCCACCGTGTCCTCCGGTGGATGAAGTTTAAAAAAAAATATATCTGTATAATTTTTAAATATAAAAAAAAATATACATATAACAATATGTATAAAAAGTTTACCTATTATAAAATTGTAACATTGATTTATTAAAAACAAAAATTATAATTACAACATTTCAACTAGTATCTCAGGATCGACTTGTTCGAATTGGACAATTCTTTCATTATTGGATTGCCCATTTATCGAGAAAAACAACAATAAGCTACAAAACATCACGCTACAACTAATAGGAGCGAAGTAGTAACCAAATACTCAGGTTAAACCGAGGAGGACCGCGACTAATAATACATATTAGGCTATAGATTTTTTTGTGTATTAAAATTAAGTCAACTTTTAATAAATTTGTTTATTTGTTATTTTTAGTTATTTGAACATTCACATTTTTGCCCACGTCGAATACTATATTCGACTTCATATATCTCAATGAAAGTAAAGTAAAGCAAGTATTTCCGCTGCATTGTTCACGTATTTTTTCTGATGGGAAACCATCAAGTCTCTCCGCCCCCACATTGGTAGGCATCTTACAAACTGGACCGATAACCAAGTGAGGGTTGCAGGAATTCGATGGATGCGAGACGCTTAGAACCAGTCGTTGTGCGGCACCTAAAAAGGCCTATGTCCAAGCGTGGAAGTCGAAAGATTAAAATAAGGATGATGATAATAAAATATTGTACAAAAATAGACACTGGAAAATAACCTATCGCATAACTGTTTCATGTTCAATTGCACAACTATATTATGTTCAATTGCATAACTGTGTCATGTTCAATTGCACAACTATATTATGTTCAATTGCATAATTGTGTCATGTTCAATTGCATAACTGTTTTATATTCAATTATTTATATCTCTGATACACAGAGTTTCCATTAAGAATGTTGGAATGAATCAATCTAACCTAATATTGTAAAGATTTATTTTATTTATTCAGTTAAAAATTGCGAGGTTCAGTTGAATAGACCATGGGAGCTATGAGGGAAAAACAACATTGAAAAATTAGGTTTACTTCCTTTTTACTAGTTCTTTTGTCTACATTCCTTGGCTTAGCTATAAACCGTTTTTGCCTTGTAACATAAAACAAAGGAGTGACCAAAAATATTTAAAGAAAACAATACGCATTTGAGAGAAAAGTTTCTTCCGCAATTTCTAGTTAGCATTAAAACTAAGATAAACTTGGAACAGGAAAGTTTGCTTTATTTTCAAAAAAAATGTTTACAAATAGAAAACTAAGTTCATTACTACTGAGCACTTTATACACCATGATTCAGCCTCTTTTGTCCAAAAGTCGCGAAGCTTGACTGCTGAGCGTGAGATCCTCAGTGCGATTCCTGGGTTGAGCAAAATTTTATTGGATTTTTCAGTTAGGAACTTTTCAGCAGCAACTCAGAGTTTAGAAGCCGGTAGTGTGACACCCTCATGCCTCAGAAAGCACGTAAAGCCTATGACTCTGCGCCTGCGTCTATGAGGGTAACGGAACAGATAGCACACTTGTGTTGGCGTACTCGAGTGTGTGTACTATACTATAATATTTCCTGCGTAAGTTCGCACGTGACGTTCAACCAATCAGTGCACGAGATGAGTTTCGTTTTATGCCTTTTGACAATTTAACGGTTTAACTTCGATATATTACAATTTACCGATAAATAATGCGTTAAATCGTGATCTGTTTGTTAAAGTTCACAATCTTTCGATAGATTGTAATATAACGGTATATATTTTTTTGTGGTAGGCGGGAAATAGTCTCAGACTCTTACTGACTAAAAACCTACCCCATTACTTCATTGATTAACATACCGGTAATATAACGGTATTTACAATTTTACGGTGACATATACACACTGACTAACTCAGTATACCCAGCAAGCCCCCATAACATGAACAATACACTAACAACCACGACAATTTCCCAAATAACATAACTACCCAGAAATGCAACAAAACGAAAAAGTCTACAGTGCAGAACCATTAACAGCGGAAAAGACCGTTCGTACGGCAGCCAGTTTCAAAAATACAGTCAGACTCGAACCGGTATCATTGAGGAAATCCTCGCCAGCCGCAGAAAAAGCTATAAAAAACCCTATAAGCCTTACAAAGCTTTATGGCTGCGAGTCGTTGCAATTTTTTCGTCCAACTTTTTGTCTTGTAAAACACATGATATTTATGTTGATAGAACGACTCGCACCAACTGAACCCAACTTAGCGGAACCCCGTCTGTTTTTCGATACATTGTTTTATTTGATGCGAATCTCGAGTGTTTGGATGTATCGTCATTCGTCTTTGTTTGGATTGAAACTTTCTTAGATATATAGATATATAGCAACCTATATGTTTATACAGAATGAACAATGCTAGTGGCGGTAACAGAAAAAGTTTTTGTATTATAAATACAACCTTACCTTACTCATATTGTTGAATGTTGTTAAATAAATGGATGTGGATCCATACTAATCTATAAATACACCGTTACATTTTGGTCTTTTAATCCCGTAGAGGATCGATTCGGTACATGAAACCCTATCGATATGTAAAGATAAAAATTAAAATAAAGTACTTTTTTTTAAATTAAATTAATTTACGCATGTACGAAATTGATTTATTTAAGTCATCGACTTATATTCTAAGTGATAGACAAGCTCGTTCATGGAAACTATTTGTCAAAATACTGAAAAGTTAAAACAAAAGTTCGCTGCAGCGCTAAATTGGCATTATGACGTCTAACAAAACTTTTAAACTTACAGAGCATAAATATTACAAAGCTGCATTTATGTCATCAAGTCTGCAATGTAAAGAGATGTATGGGCTGCAGTACACTTAAGTCAATCAAAGTGATTGTACGGCACGCCTAATCTAGTGCGTAGTACATATATATCGATGCTTTAAGTAAACGTTAGCTGATCGAGGCCAATGAACTGTAGGTATTTAGTACGCAATGACTACAAGGTCATTGACTCATTTACTAAATTAAATTAATTTCGCACACGCGTATATTAATTCGAGTTTTAGAAAAAAAGTACTTTATTGTTTAATTTTATCTTTATAAATCGATAGTGTTTTATGTACTGAATCGATCCCCCACTGGATTAAAATGACCAAAATTTAACGGTGTATAAAAGCGAAATACCACTCACTGATTAATCACGAAATCTCAGAAACTATAACACCTACAAACTTAAAATTTGGCAGGTAGGTACCTTATAGGGTATAGACGTCCGCTAAGAACGGGTTTTACGAAACTACCCGTAAGGGGTGACGGAAAATGGGGTTTGGAAGTTTGTATGGAGAAACCGCACTACCGTCTGACACTACTTCCCGCTCCACCCAAGGGCGGGATTTGTCATTGGATGATTTTACCAATCACAAAAAAAAACCACCTACAAACTTAAAATTTGGCAGGTAGGTTCCTTATAGGGTGTAAACAACCGCTAAGAACGGGTTTTACAAAACTACCCGTAAGGGGTGACGGAAAAAGGAGTTTAGAAGTTTTTATGGAGAAACCGACATTCAGAAGGCAGGCAGAAGCTAGTATTATAAATATGAAAGTAACTCTGTCTATCTGTTCCGCTCTCACGATTAAACTAATGAACCGATTTTGACGAAATTTAGTAAGGAGGAATCTTGAACTCCAAGGATATATTCGAGCCTATATTCAGGCTTTTTATCCGACTTCAACTTTGTGTCCGCAATAACCAACATTCACGCGGATGACGCCGCTGGCAGAAGCTAGTGTTAAAAAAATAATATGGCTGCAGCTCGCCGTCCGGCCGTCCGGTGAGAACAGAGGCCGAATCGTCGATAGTACATAGTATTACACATATTTATTTTGGAAATACAGATTCCATAACTTATGGATATTATTAAAGTTTACATTTAATCGAAATTCTGAATGACAAAAACGTTTTTCAATTTTTTTTAGAATAAAAAAAAACACGTCTGTGTTTTTTCTGGAACCAAGTTAGTACTGGTTCCCAGGAACAAGGCTTGTGAAATATTTCAGTGAATGGAAATACCGAATACAATAGAGCGTGCAGACGTAATCTTTCTTTTTTCGCGTCGCCTCTTTATCAAACATTGCGTTGGATTGCTTTGGATGGAGCATCAAGCTTATAAACCACGTACACGTTGACGATAAAAGCTCGAGATGGGCCCTCTTAACCAAAGACAGTAGCTAAAACCATGCTGTCAGTAGCTAAGCCATGCAAGCCGTGATAGATTATACTATTGCTACGGCATAGCACCTACGCCGTAGCAATTTATGTCGTAACCGCCTACGCCGTAGCCACAGTACAATTCGTGATTCCGGGAACATTGAACAAATACATTGATTTTATATTACGTCTATTTATTTACATCTGCGTGGGTTCAACATAAAGCTCATTTTCCAATAAAACTTTGTATAAACAACAATCAGAATACGTTACTTAGAACCGCCGTACTTTGGGAACTATTTATACGAAAATATTGCCCTTGCTAAAGAGAAATCGTTTGTAGGAAAGTCTTAAGTTATTGGAAGTGGTTTGAATAAAATCTATCTATAACTGGCTGTAACCACTGTTTTAGCTGCGGCTTTGGCTACTGCTCAGCTCGTATGTTATTAGAGCCGGCTCCTTTGATAAATGGACTATTCAAAATTAAAATAATATTTCAACTTCAGTTCAAACAAACATACAATCTCTTTGACTTTATAAATAGTATAGCATATTACTATTTGTACCTTTATCATCATCATCTTCTTGCCCTTGTCCTATAATATTTGGGGTCTGGACAACATTTTTCTTTCTTCCATTCTATCCTGTTGTGACTGTTCTAGCCGACCCTAGGCTGATAAAATTTTCTTTTTTCCTGAATGTACCTACATGAAGGAATGAAGGTCGGTTGCCCATAATGGGCAAGGGTCGAGCTCCGCCTTCGCCCGACCCTGTGATCCTCTTCCCTGCTGCTTGGGCGAATCCCCACCGACTTGAAAGGTGAATTCCATAAGTACGAAGTAATCCAATACCTTATCACATTATTCGGACAAGGAAAGGCTTGAAAGATTTGTTAAGTGAGACCTTGGAATTCATGATGTTATAAAATATATTAGAAGTGGTTTTAGAAGGATAAAATATAACAAGGGGTGTAAGATTAAGATTGTTTAACATTAGTTCGTGTGAGTAACCCATACGCTAACGTAACAGGTATTTGGTCAATAATTACTCACACGATATCTCACATCCGAACTCATAGCACTCAGGGTAACACTTCCATAAGAGACGCATGCAACTTTTCAGCTACAATACGTTAGCATCATGCTCCTATTGAGACATGGTCCCTAGCAGTTCTCTCGAACTGTAAAACGTGACGAAGCAACCTTCCCTGCTGCAAACCGAGTGACCGTCCTTGTCTAAACTACGGGGCAGCTAGTTCCAGTGCAATGCGTCGACATCATGCTCCTATTGAGACATGGTCCCTAACAGTCCTTGGACTGTATAATATATGATAGATGTGGTATCCCAACCCCAGGTCGTGCACCCTTTGTACGATAAGTACATCTGCAAGATACAGTGCTCGTATCTGACCAGAGTAATGGTCGCAGACAGTGAGTATAAACTCAAGAATAAACAAATACTAATAAATAATATAGGCGAGAGTCATCGCTCAAAAGGTAAATAGAGTTGAACATTTCAACTCTTTTGAATACCTATATAGGCAGCCCCAAGAGCGCCATTTACTATTTACTACTTCCTAGTGTTTGAGCTGGAGAGAAGAAGTAGTACAACAAACTCCCCAGCAACACAATTCTGTCTATTTAGATATATGAGCTTTGGGCAGAATAAATCCTTATAACGTCCTACTCACCAACCACTAAGGTAACTTAAGACTTTAAACAAGCGTGACGCAACGTCTGTCTGTCGCAGAACTATTCACAGTTGCCTCGCTAGATGCCGGAGTGGTTCTCAATAAACCGATACTCATCACTTCCATACTTGACCCCTGGGCGTGGATCTCATAACGTGTTCATCTCCGGGCTACGTCTAGCTGCGGAGTTTTCCGGAAATGAGTCCAAATATCGTGTCTCGCTAAGTATTATTTTTTTGTATCAGTAAGAGGCCTCGGGGGCCGGGGTTTGTCTTAACTAGATACGTTCCCTAGCGTTCCATAGAACGACTACCAATGCTTCATTAGGTACTTGGCGGTGACTACCCCCTTCTGGAAGTTGGCATATATCGAAAGCAATGTAAAGTATTCTGCTGTTAGTCAGTCCTTAGGGAAAGGTAGCCATCACTAACGTTAGATGGTTCGTGATTTCATTATAGCTCAAACTGGCCCTAACATACAACGAATATTTATTCGGTTCGGCCTTAAATTGGCAGTGTTTCAGTCATAGTTATGTCGGATGTGCTGGTAAGTGTCAAATTCGCCCTAAAGAAAGTCAGTGTTAGGTTCACTCCAAAGAAAGGCTTTCTCCAAGTCTCTAACACCAAACGCAAGCTTAGGTTACCTTGTCATAGAGTGGAATAGGAAAAGGTAAACACTCACCCATTCAATCACCAACACAGCCGCTGAGATTCACTCGCGTACTTACACTCCCCATCCATGCTTACTCCAACTAACACACACTATCTTTGTTATAATCTAGTAAATAAACCTAACTGAACTAATGCTGTATCACCGAACTAGAGCTCCTAAGAATTACAACGCGACTTGGCCCCACGTCCTTCACTCTTTCGCTCCTCCTCAGACAACCATCTCGCTCCACGCTCCAAGACCAAGTATCCAGCCCTCTTGCCTATACTTTCGCAAGAAGTCTTTTATTGCTGTTTTTTCGTTCGTTCGGCCCTTGCCTACGTGCGTCCCTTTTATGTCAAACAGATGTGACACTAAATAGTTTTGGGTTGCAATTAGAAACTGCATATCTCACTGGTTTCTTAAGCATTCTGTCGGACCTTTCATTAAAAGGACAATTTATGACAGCCCAAGTGGCTTATGGCGCCGGCGTGGTATTTAAAGATAAATATAATATTTTGTTATTAATTTGGTTAGTGGCATGTAGTCACACTGTCACCTGGCACGCTATCACTAACTCCCTTTTCTTTCATGTCAGTTCTCACACAATCTATCCATCTTTTCTTTAGCCTTCCTTCTTCCTCTCGTCTCATCCACATGTATACTCAGAACTCTTTGAGTAAGAAGCATTTCATCCTTTAGTATGTTCCTTCAGCAGAATTGTATACAAAATTGTCTATTCAGTGGATCATACCACATTCTATAGGTCAATTGTGCAAATCCCACCTAATTGTAATCCCGATCGAAACACTGAACAACGATAAATATTGTACAGCAGGCAAACACATCAATATGGAAATAACAAACAATCTGCACACACACATAAACAAACATAAGTTAACTGACTACCGCCGCATCATACTGACTTCCAAACAATTATGTCACAGAGTAGAAAGTACAGAAGACCCGGAAAGTGGTACTTTTGTTGGCACACAGTAGTTGAACGATAAGCTGCTTCGCTACGCGTGAGTGGTCAATCAGACTGCACTAGTAAGTACGAACGTGATTCATAGTACCGAAAGAGCTACGAGTCTCATTGCGCTTCGGCTGATGAATCAAAATGGTTCAGAATCGCACCTAGCAGACGCTTTATCACTGTGAACGATACGGGTCGACTTAGCCCGAGAGAGAACCGCGTTGCGACGCCGCGCCAATAAAATGGGCAGTGGGCCCGCCGCTATTTTTCGCGTCACCGCAACGCAACTTTTAGCATTTATTTTCATAACCTGCAGGGACAACCAGTTTCTCGAGATTTTTGAGTGTGGATAGACATTTCTCTGTCAAGAATCGTAATAAACTTATGCTTATTAGTTTTTAAAAAGACATTAGCATAACCTTTGATTAGCATAACATAGCATATTCAAAAAGATAATTCTCTATTTTAAATAAACGATAAAGAAGATACTGGCTATATCCATCTAATAAAGCCATGGTATTCGCAACGCGGAATTTGGCGGTGTGCACCGTGACGCGAAAAGGAGCGGCGGGCGGCACTGCCAATTTCCTCGGCGCGGCGCCACAACGCGTTTATGTATTTGAGCCCCAAAAGGGATCTGACGGGTTCGACTTTCGCACGTCACCATCATCACCTCCCTAGCCTTTTCCAACTAGCTTAGGGTCGGCTTTTAGTCTAACCAAATGTGGCAGAATATCCGTACTTCACATGAAGCCTATCAGACCTCAACCCAATTGCTGTTTGGCTTTTGTACGTAACAATTTTTTTTTGGCCAACAAATAAATTGTTCCGGGGCTGTCTTGTGGTTCTAAGTGTCCATATTTATGAATGCACCCACGCCACGATACAGGAGTAATTCCTAGTGAGGGGTTAAAAAATAGAAAGAAATCAATCTTGAGCCACATTCTGAAAGCAAGAGTTGATGTTTTCATATCAGTACATTAGTAATACTGTCCAGCTGAGACTTTCGTAAATTGCGTCTACATATATAGCATTTAGTTTCCATCAAAACAGTACAACAGGCCTGATTGAGTTGCCAGCAGTTTTTTTTTTTTTTTTTTTTTGGGAACACTCCCAACGGATTTTCTGTAAAAAATAAACTACTAGCCAATTCCATTTTTGCTTGTACCATTACATAGTATAGAACAAAGTCGCTTCCCGCTGTCTGTCCCTATGTATGCTTAGATCTTTTAAACTACATAACGGATTTGGATGCGTGTTTAATAGAAAGAGTGATTCAAGAGGAAGGTTTATATGTATAATACATGCTTAATATATTTAATATTACCATTGCACCCGTGCGAAATTGGGGCGGGTCGCTATTAGTAACATAAAAAAGTGGATTGATAGGCCAGAAATAAAATAGAATCATTAAGGCTATTATTGCTCAAAATTTTTAAATAAACTAAAAGTTCTATAGGTTAGTTGATTTCAATTATAGCCGAATAAACTGCTAACTAAGTCAACTCTTACTTATTTTTAAGCAAGTACAAGAAATATTATGTTAAAACTGTAAATAATTTGTTTTCTAATTTAATTACATTTTTGAGGTGATGAGATCTGAGTGCTTATACATACACATAATTTATAGATTTATGAAACGTTTTTATCGTTAAAGATAATTAATTGGTTCCAAGAGTTTTTTTTAAGGTTAATTATAGTTAATAGTGGGAACAGTGGTGGCCGAGTGGTAACGGTCCCAACTTACGAGTTGTAGGTCACGGGTTCAAACCCAGCCAGGCGCATTACTTTGTGTAATTTATATCATCACCACTGCTCTTAAAACGGTGAAGGAAAACATCGTGAAGAAACCGGCATGTCCTGGAACCCGCGTGGTTGATTATGGCCCATTCGCTCTCCTAGAGAGGAGCATTATAAGGCTGATGCAATGCTATGCTATAGTTAATAGTTAGTTAAGTATGATTTGAATATCCCAAAAACCCAAAAACTACAGCGTATGAACTCAAATACATAAGTCATCTCATACACATGTGTACATAAAGTCACGTCTTTTTTCTATGGTTGAAACAACACAACGCCACCTGCTACTTTATTTATTTCTTTCTACGATCCATACCATTCATGCATTCATTTTTCTTTGCTCATTCATTTATTTCACTTCAACTGGAGTGTGTTGGCTAGTTAACTATTATGACGACGAGTCATGTAAACTGAACCTTTTTTTTTCGGTAGAATATCATCAAATAAGTCTCCTCGCTGTGTCAGACTTTAAATGACTAAAACACATTTGTGTTCCTTCAGTTGCCTTTTGCATTTTAGTTCCAAGTCTTTTTAAACATGTCCACAGACCAGGCAAGCGTCGGCCTCGGTCCTAGCGAGTCCTGATTTTTTTTAAATAATATAAAATAGTTCTTGACTGCGATCCCACCCGATGGTAAGCAGCGATGCAATGGTGAGGTGAACTAGTTTATTAGAAACCGATTCTCTCTAGCCTTGAAGACACCTAAATTATTATAATCGGACGGGAAGACCGCAGCGGGTCAATTGTCTGTTGATCACGCTGGCATCTCCTTGAGGCAGTTAGAATATAGAGCGTCGTCGCCTACATCGGCTTGACGTATTTTGTAAACTAAACCTTCGGTACCAATCGCAGTACCCGCACATCACTACGCAGTTCCCGTCACTATTCAATAACCCTCGGATCCAAGATATATTCTCTCGTAGATAATACCCTATTGTTGGATATACAATGCGTACATCACTCCTATCAAAATGTGCAATGGATTCCCGTCTGGTCATCGATATTCAATATGGACGCATCACTTGATGTTGACCGCACGTACGAAATTGTGGGTAGAGAAATTTTAGTATTTGGCATGCATGCCCGCAGTTAGTAGTCAGATGGTTTAGATGCAGAGTATCTGTGAATGAACAAAAAATGTGGAGCTAATATTGGACTGTATTTTGTATCTGTATTTTTGGCACAGGAAACCAAATATGGTTTACCACGATCTCTTTTTCAAGTATTGCGCTTGTGTTGATGTGGATATGTCACATTATAGTGAATTAGTGATAGCCTAAATGCTTGATTACGGAGACACGGCGCGTTGGGCGGTCCGTCGTACATTGCCATATGTTTGTGTTTGCGCGGCCCGCTGCTGCAATGTATGACGAACGCACAACGCACCGAACAACGCGCTGCGTCTCCGTAAACAAGGCCTAAGAAAAAACAAATATAAACAAATATACTTTTAAAAAATCGTGACGAATTATGACTTTTATTGACATGATGGATATGACATTACTTCTCGATATTTTTTTGACATTATCAACTATTTTTTTACAACTATAATATTGCCTGGAAGAAATCACCAAGCGCAATAATACCACCGATTGTATATATATTTTTTTTTAATGTAATAAATAATAAAATATAGTAAGTATAAATTTAAAATTCTTTTTGATATCAACAATAATGTCAAAGAGAATTTTAAATGTGTGTTAACACGCTGCAAATGGACATGTTTTATATTTGTAATATCAATCTTGGGTAAACATAACGTACTGCGCACATATACGTAAAACTTCTTCATTACATACGCTTTACAAATAAATAAATTATTTGATTTATTATTATAAACTACAATAATATTATTATATGTATCATCAGATAAAACATTATTTACGTATGTTGATTTATAATGAAACTCCTGTTCACGTTACAGGAAAAATGAAGCTGTAAACAAAAAACTTATTAATGAATATATTTTGTTTCGGTGGCATGTAATTTTACGTTTAGTAACCTTTCGTGATATTATATTCTTTATTTTACGAGTATATCGCATAAATACACAGGACAAACATTTATAAAAAAGTACAATTAGCGGTTTATTTATAGTAGGTAAAATCATCCAATGACAAATCCCGCCCTTGGGTGGAGCGTGAAATAGTGTCAGACTCTTACGACTAAAAATTACTAAAAACTAAAAACTACAATTAGCGGTCTTATCGAACAGGGCAATCTTTAATAGACAGACTTTGAATGGACTGAAGGAAAGGAGACAGATTTCTTTTTTTTATTTCTTTTTTTATTTTGCCCCACACTAGGAATTACTCCTGTATCGTGGCTGCGTTCACAAACATGAAAACTCACATACACAAGACACCCAGACTTCGGGTCTTGTACACCTATTTGTAGGCCAAACAAATATTTGTTCTGTGCGGGAATCGAACTGCGCCAACCGTGCCGTCAGGGCTATCAGTGTACAAACATCAGAAGCAATACCAACAGAACTTAACAAATAATTTTAAAATAAATATCAAATATGTAAGTCAGGAGAAGAAAAAACTGGGCAAGTGCGAGTTGGACTCGCATACTGAGGGTTCCGTACCAAACTAACTTATGTAAATAGTTTGATTCCCGAATCGAGTCTCAAAGATTTTTCCGAATCGAAAAAAGTATTTTTCTGTGACAACTACTAATTTACCGTTTTCAGATTTATTTTTATAGTTGTGCTATAAGACCTTGCTTCATGCCAAATTTCAGGGTTCTAGGCCAATGGGAATTACCCTTTGCATTTTGATTCCTTTGAGAGTGTAGAAAAATTTTTGGGCCATAAATTACCGTTTTTTCGTTAATTTAGAAGTCTGTTTTGTTCACAGCTACAAGGGACTTAATTTCAACTCTATACCTCTACGTTTTCCTGAGATAAAGGGTCTTGATAGACAGACAGACGCACAACAAAGTGAGTAAGAGTTCCGCTTTTCCCTTTTAAAAATCAGAGCGAAAGGATCCTTTACCATTTTTTTTTATTTATTTAAACTTCATGTAAGTAGTGGTACATACGGACTTAATGCGACAAGGCATTCTCTACCAGTCAACCTTTGGGTTAAAATAAGAAAACACTGTCATTGATAAAATAGAACTATGCTGCATGCGAGTAGAACTCTCATTATTTCATGCGCTGCTGGAAAATGATCTGCTAAGTTCACAGCCCCATCAGTACGCGCTAGCTCTTACAGTAGTTAGTGTTACAGTATTTACGTACAGCAAGACAAATCATCTACTTACATTACTCGTTACCTCAAAAGAATCGAGGCTACTACAATAAAGTGCATGTGATATACACACTCATGTTTTTCAACTCTGTATTAGGGAACCCTCCATTACGTTTGCTCGCGCACCAGACGGGGCCGCGCGTTTTTTGCTCGCGACTGCCTATCTCTATAAATCTTTGTAAGTGCCTCGTTAGTTGCTCTGGTCAATTCACGTCCATTTTCTACGTTCAGATTTTTTATTCATCCAATTTGGGTGTGTGTTACTGTTTGTGAGAAATAGAGCTTGCCTAAGGAAGATCGGTCTTCACACTGATATTATAAAGGTGAACTTTTATACACCACTATTTTTTAATTATGGCAAATACTTAAAGGGCTTATTAGATAAGGTCTTGTTATTATTTAAGCAAAGTCACAATAAATAATATTCATAAACAGCAAAGTTATGAGTGTTTGTTTATATCCCAAAGTCTCACTCAATTTATGGAAACATTGTACAGGTTATTGTTTATGAATGAAAGAACGTCAATAAAAATGGAAAAACACTGCGCTTAGTATTTTCTAGTAGTAGTTGATGATTCAATTATGAATTTACCAATAATGACAAATTTTCGTGGACAATTTTGGGATTTCGTTTTTTGTACTTTTGACTAGGTACACAAATATGATCAGTAACGGGTACTGATTGAGACCCATTTTTTTGTGTACTAATTAAAAAATAGGGGTGTATATCTGTGTGTTTTTTTTTAAGATGGGAAATCACAGTAAAAATCTGAAACGGTAAAGCGTTGCTAGAATAATTTGACAAACAATCAGAAAGATAGTATGTATTATTAACCTGGTTTTTAATCGAGAAAAATATTTCTTATTGGAATCTTTGTGATCTTTCTTTGTCGTACTAAATTAACTGTATTCTAGTCTATTTTATAAAAATCGTATAAAATAATAGGCTCCTGTACTCCGGTTATCTTTTTTTTAATCTTTATTTAAAGAGATTTTTCGCTGGTGTGAATATGACACTCTGTAGTTAAACATACTTACTCATAAATTACTTTGTGTACTGCTAAAAATTTATTAATATGTAAACATAAACAATCCTTATTTTAAGGCCCATCTTTTTATTAGAGATCCGTACTCAAAAAGGAAAAAACCGAACCCTTATAGGATTACTTTGTTGTCCGCCTGTCTATCAAGACCCTTTATCTAGGGAACTCGTTGAGGTATCAAGCTGAAATTAAAACAGGTTTGCGGTTCCTTGAAGCTGTGAAAAAATCAAACTTCTAAATTTAAAAAAGGTACGATGGTTTATGTCGCAAAAAAACTTATATTTTGACACTCTCAAGGGAATCAAAATTCATAACTTACAGTTGACCTAGAACCTTGAAATTTGGGTTTAAGTAAGGTATTATAGCACAAATATAGGAATCCATCTGAAAAATGTATTTTTTTAGTTACAACTCAAATTATTTTTTTTTTTATATTCGGAAAAATCTATGAGACCCGATTCGGGAATTGAACTATTTACATAAATTAGTTTGTACAGAACCCTCAGTGTGCGAATCTGACTCGCATTTGTCCAATGACTTTTCACGCTCTTGGATGAAGCGAGAGGCCGTGTCAAGCTTTTACTGACTAGACCAATGTTCCTTCAGTTACCTATTCTAGGACCACGGGTAACCTTTTCAGAAATCGACCCATGGCCTTAGTGGTCTTCGGCATTGCTGGTATCTATGTGTGCGTGTGATCGCTACTCCTTTTTACCTAAACATCTGAACGGGTTTGGTTAACGTGATACTTGATCTCTCTGAATATATTATATTAATTTTATCTACATTTACGTGGGCGAAGAAGCTGGCATACACTAATTATAGCTAGCTTTATTATTTAAAGCTAGAATTACATTAGACCGACGCAAATGTGTAACACGCCTGATTTGTACGTAGAATGACGTCACGTGGCGTGGATCAAGTGTAGCTCTACAAGTCCAGTTTCCATATAAAAGGTGTGGAGACCGACGCGCCAAGGTCGGCGTGTGTGGCATACGTGTTAGCTATGTAGTGTGTCTACCTTAATTAATAATAATAATAATATTCCACAACAATCACACAATGCTGTCTAGTCTCAAGCTAAGCAGTGCTTGTGTTATGAGTACTAGACAACTGATAAACATACTAATATATATCTAAATACATATATATTATAGATAAATTACACCCAGACACCGAAAAAATGATCGTGCTCATCATACAAACATTTGTATTGAGTGGGAATCGAACCCACGACCTTCGGAAAAGCAGTCAGGACCACTAACCACTAGACCAACAGGCCAGTCAAAATTTGCACGTAACTTTATAATACGAGCAGTGGTAATAACCGTGGCTTACGAGTTATAGGGCGCAGGTTTAAACCCAGCCAGGGGCTGTGCTGATTACCTTGTGAACTTCATTTCACCATCACTACTCACAAAGTGGTGAAGAAAACCGACATGTCCTAGAACCAAAAATTCGAAGATATGTGACATCCACCAATCCACACTGGATTTGCGTGACGTATAACGGCCAATTCCTTCTCCTAAAGACGAGTCCTGAGTCCCAGCAGTGGGAACATAGGCCGATTATGTTTATGCTTATCTCTATAACAATTATTTATAATACTAGTCAGAAATAACCGTAAACACAGCATAGAATCATTTAGATTCGTAGCTGAATCAATTTACATTTGTATTTCGGTAATCAAAATTGTAATTTGTCACCATCAATCATTTACGATGAGTTAATTACACATCCCAGTCGAGTTAATATATCATATAGTAGTTGCTTCTGAACTAAAATTGAGAATGAAGTGTTAACTAACTTTTAGTTTAGACTTTATCTTTTACTAACTGTTCCCCGCGGTTTTACCTGCGTGTTTAGCCACTGCTCTGCTTTCGAGGCTTTTTGTTACTTGCCCTATTTGTAACTCCATAATGTAAAAGAAGAGCGGAGCCTTCAACTACAGGTATTTCCATGCCTAATTGATGACTCCTCGACAAGCAATTTAAGCTAGCATAATATGTAATAAAGTTATTTTATTTTATTTTTTATAAGCATACAAAGGAACAGACAGCGGGAAGCGACTTTATTTTATACTATGTAATGATGTACATAGGTTTAGTTAGTATAGCTAATAAAATTAATAAAAAATCTCTTTAGCTTTATAATATTAGTATAGATACTAAGAGAGAGGAACCTTATAACATACTTAGAAAATTAAAAGTTCTTGGTCTAACGAACAAGAACCTTTTAATTGATGATGGTTTTAATAAATCATATCAATATACGAGTCTGATAACTAACCACAATGTCCGCTTTGTGGCGGTAAGGACCCTCTTTGAGACGTGGCTGGAAAGACTCCACGGCGTCCTCACCACTCCGCTCCGCACACTCTTGAATGATGAATATAATGGTTTTATCGCACGTTTACAATTATATGTGCTATTTTAGTATCAATACTAATAATAAGATTCTTGTTTACTTACTCATTATAAACGTATTTTGTTCGACAAAAAAGCTTTTTTTTACACTACTGTGAATTCTATTCAGCTGAACGGTTTTCTGGATTATTCCACCGCGAAACCTTCGAAAATACACAATAAATAAAAACCGACTTCATGATTTTTCTGGTAAAGGTTGCTGGAATCCTGTGGATGCGAGACGCACAGGACCGTTCATTGTGGCGACACTTGGGGAGGCCTATCTCCAACAGTGGATGTCTTTCGGCTGAAATGATGATGATGATGATGATGAAATAAAAACCTATACATTACATATTTATGGGTCATGTTGACAGGAAATGTTCTCTAATTCTTCTCCTGGAGGTCTTCAATCAAAAGAAGAGAGGACTCTTAATGAGTGTCTTAAACTTTCAAGATGACCAAGCCACTGATATTAGATACCTTCTTTGTATTTGAGAGCAATAGTGGCCCAGTGTGAGCAGTGGTGGCCCAGGGGTAACGGTGCCGACCGAACTGTAAGTTGCGACTTCAAACCCTGCACACAGGCGCAGGCACATTACTTTGTGTAATTTTTTCCATCAGTTCTATTCTAGCTGAATGAGTCAAAATCAATTCACGTTGACTTTACAAACAAACAATGCGATTATCACCCAATCTACATAAACGGTACACAAGTGCCTTATGCTAATACAGCTAAATACCTCGGCATAACTCTCGACGCCAAGCTGCGATGGAAAGCTCACGTTAAAAAGAAAAGACAGGAACTCGACATACGCTATAAAAGTATGTATTGGTTACTCGGAAGGAAATCCTGTTTATCAATACATAATAAAATAATACTCTACAAGCATATTTTGATGCCAATTTGGATGTATGGTATCCAACTTTGGGGATGTGCTAAACGGAGCAACATCAAAATAATACAACAGTTCCAAAATAAAGTACTCAGGTATGCTGTAAAAGCACCTTGGTACATCAGAAATGACGACCTCCATCGTGACCTTAAAATGGAACTCGTCACCACCATCATTCAAAAATTTGCTGAAGCCCACGAAAACAGACATCACCGACATGTGAATGTTGAGGCAATCCAGCTGTTAGACAACACGGACCTAGTGCGTAGACTAAAAAGAACTAAACCCTTCGAGTTAGTGTAGTGTTTAAAGTTAGTGTATAATAGTGATCAATGCTGTGCTATGCATATAACACATGAACAAAGTGTTTTTATCAATATCAGACTCTAAGAAAGTGCTATGGACTTCTAAAAAAGTGCGAAAGGACGCGATTCTTAGTTTTAACAAAACCTGTATTGTATAATAATAAATTAAAGTTAAATTATTTATTAGTCTTTTAGGCTAGATTGTAATTAATTATTAAGAAATTAGTTCTTAATAATAACGAAAAAAGAAAAAAGTTCTATTCTCAAAACGGTGAAGAAAAACATCGTGAGGAAACCAGCATGTCTTAGAACCAAAAATTCAAAGACATGTGACATCCACCAACCCGCACTGGGCCCACGTGGTGGATTACGGCCCCTTCCCTCTCCTAGAGAGAAGGCCTGAGTCCCAGTGGTGGGAATATTATAAGCTATGCTTATTAAATATTTTACAATCCAATTGGATGAGGCGAATCGTTTTATCAAAACGCCTACAATTTCTTATAATCAGATGAACTTATCTCGGTTTTCGATGTAAGCATTTTTTTTTCTACTTTATAATGAAGCTAAAAACTCAATTTAATAAAAATACCAAGTCAATCTAATTCACTGAGATCCCAAAACTTGTATTTCGACGCGAACTTTATTTCTATTCGTCATTATTATTATATTATTTCTTACAAAAAAATTCAATCCTCGAGGTAATAAAAATAATCAGTTTCATTCTGTTTTATTGGAGTACATTTTCATAATAGGTGCTATAAAAATTCTATATTATAGTTATTTGAAAGGCGTATTGTGGCCTGCAGGTCGTTAGAAATAATTCTACAACTAAAACTAGAATTATTTATCATCTAGAATTAACCTTTAAGTTCATGACGGCGAAGCTTTACAAACGACAGATGGACGAAACAAAAGTGGTTTTGCGAGAGTTTCATAATTTCAACATTTCAATGTTGAAATATTGAAATCGAAGGACTGGAACAGTTTGCCTGCTGCGGTCTTCCCGTCAGATTATAATTTAGGTGTCTTTAAGGCTAGAGTAAATAGCATCGCATCAGCCTTATTCTGTTCCCACTGCTGGGATTCGGGCCTCTTCTCTAGGAGAGAGAATGGGCTGTAATCTAACACGCGGATTTTTGATTATAGGACATGCCGGTTTCCTTACGATGTTTTCCTTCACGGTTTTGAGAGCAGTGGAGAGTGAATAGGCTCTAAATAAACTAGTGCGCCTCGATTGCATAACTGCTTACCATTAAGTGGGATCGCAGTCAAGTACTAGTTTATGTAAATAAATAAAAAAAAAAACAATAATATCGTATAAGTAAAAGTCTGACATACCCCCACTCCGCCCTAGAGCGAGAGAAGTCATCGGATAATCCCACCTCATTAAAAAAAAAACCTTTAGTAGCGTTTTGCGTATCAAAGTCACAATAACTCTTTCGAACAATTCGCAGCCTAGACCCTTAAAAACCTTCCAATTAATAATTTAAACCCAATTCCAAATTCAAATTCAGTCGTCAATATCAAAAGCTAGACCACAAATGGTTCAGTATGAACTAAAAATGATTCTTTTATGGTAAACAGTTTGCCCGCAAAGGTTTGGATTCTAACCGTTTTTCTGTTAATCCATTGTGAGAGGAATATGCAAGGGTTTTGTCTCAAGGGCGGTAAACTCCGAGCCTTAATAGATTAGCGGGCGTGGCTGCTAGCGCTTAAGTGAGATTTATGAATGATATGGGAGATTTACTGGCTATATTACTTACTGTGTACATTGTTAGTTTATTGGTTCTGTGTTTGGTTGTTACGTTATTGTAAACTATGGCTGTTTGGTTAATATGGGAAGTGTGATTAAACAAACATTACTGGTTTATCCTTTGTAGGGTTTATGAAACACGTCGGTAAAAATAGACCTCTTGAAATATCACATTGTTGTCCGCCTATTCGTTTATCGAGATTCTTTTTCTTGGAAACGCACACACACAACACAACATACACACACACATATTTAAGCTTTATCAAAGATTCAGGTTTGCAGGTTAACTTATACAATTCAATCCCCGAATTTAGTTACAAGAATTTCAGAATCGCAATAGTTTGTTTTTGTGATGTAACTACATATTTACAGTTTTCAGATTTTTTTTCTATACCTACTTGTGCTATATGACCTTGCTTCGTGCCCAATTTCAGGATTATGGGTAAACGGTAAGTAAGCTATGAATTTTGATTCCATTGATAGTGTCGAAATATACGTGTTTTGCTTCATAAACGGCCGTATCGTTTTTTTCATTAACTCAGCACTTCACAGTTTCAAGAGAGCACAGACCTAAATATATTCTTAAGTCTAAATTTCAATTTCAACTCGATACCTCCACGCGTTCCCAAGATAAAGGGTCTCAGACAGACAGACGGACAAAAAAGTGACCTTATAAGGGTACCGTTTTTTTTTTGAGTTACGGAACCCTAAAAATACAAATCAAATTATTTATTTCCTTAGAAGTCTTTTAAAATAAAGTGGTTGCAAAAATATAGTGAGCCAGATACATTCTGCCTGAGTTTTTTCAAGCAATATTTAACAAATGTTAGCATCAATGAGTACATAAGAGTGAGTGTGTCTCATTAGAGCAGTGCAGAAATCAAACTTAGTCTATGCATTGTAAATATAAGGCCGCTAATAATTCGTTTAGGTGCAAACTTTTACACTTGCAATGAATATAGTGTGTTGGGGTGAGACCGACGCTGGAGTAAGAACATATAAATGAAATATCTCACTTATTTGGCTACATATTTTAATACTAGCTACATTGTACGGCGGCACATCATTATGACGTGCCACGCAATGTGGATAGCATTAAAAATATAGCTAATTAAGTGAGATATTTAATCTATACGTTATTACCCCAGCATCGATCTTACCCCAACGCACCTTACCAGCAATGTAAAGTTTCCAGCCACCGTATGCGTGTGAATCGAAGAGCAATGGATAGCTCGCCGTCCCTCTGTTCGGCCGTCCGGTAATAATCCAGACCAAGTTCGTGTCGTCGACGGTGCGTAGTATTCCACGTGCGCCCTAAGTCAGTAAAGCTGTAGAGGCCTAGCAAGGCCGGTACCATAGATATAACTACTTCGCGTGCCTAGCTTACGTACAAAAATCGTAAGTGGTCAC
The DNA here is from genome assembly GCA_958295575.1 of Leucania comma. Taxonomy (NCBI): domain Eukaryota; kingdom Metazoa; phylum Arthropoda; class Insecta; order Lepidoptera; family Noctuidae; genus Leucania; species Leucania comma. The sequence continues at coordinate 7,044,425 of OY282475.1, forward strand.
TTTCGCGCTCAGTCTGCATCGGAGTACAGCTAAAAATGTACACAGTTAAAAATATAAAAATGGTTAATTGTGCTGTTGGAGCGAGGGGGACGCCGTACGCGGCGGCGTCTTCACTAAATAGTGCTTGTGACGTCATAATAGGTAGTCAAAAATGGCACGCTTGGTTTTCATACAGATCGTGATACTTGCGTTATCCATGTCTATCTATATCTGTGGCCGGTACCTACTGGGACCATGGATTTGCTTCTAATAGGGAAACCAGGGGTCCTTGAACGCAAGGTAAAGAAGGAACATAGGAGTGGCTTTTAGTCAGTAAGTCTGCCACATCCTCTCGCTCCACCCAAGAACGCGAAAAGTCATTGGATGATTTCTCACGTAACAAAAAGGCATCAAAACTTAAGCAGCATAGGATACCAGCTTATTCTAAAATAAATATAGTATAAACAGATTTTCTGATACTACAGTGGGCTTAGTAATAGAATTCCATGCCAGCTTCAATAGATAGGTGAAGCTTCAATATGCACTACACGCAGTTATGAGAACTGAAGTGGGTATTATAAGACCTAATTAAAAGGAATTGCGTGAACATTTCTATAGTAAGCGAACTTTGCTCGTACAAAAGAGCTATTAAGCATAAGGGTTTTGAATATGCGTTCTATGTAATATACGGGTTTTTATGTAAACGAGGCAAGTTCTTCACGTTCGATTAGGACAGTGCTTAAGACTTGAATATAGGTTTTATTAGGGTTTGAAACGTGCTTAACTAAAAATACTCAATTCAGAAATCCGCCTTTTTAGGGTTAAGTACCCAAAGGGTAAAAACGTAACACTATTATTAGGACTTCGGTGTCTGTCCGTCTGTCTGTCACCAGGCTGTGTCTCAAGAACTGCTCGATTTCAATAATAGCAACAGGTAGGCAATTGAAATATTCACAAAATACCCAGTAGTATTTTTACTTTAATAATAATAAATAATAATAATAATAATTTATTTGAAAGACAACACTGGTCCAATGGTTAGTAAACAAAAACTTATCAACTAAAAGGGTTAGTAACAAATAAAAAAAAAACTTAACCTATTGCCGCTCCAGCAACCGCAACCAGTGATTGATCACTGGCGCATCATGCTTGTCGGCTAAAGTCCGAAGAATGCCATTGGAGCTCGCCCTAGAAAAAAAAAAAAAAAAAAAAAAAATATTTCATGGGAGCCATACAAAAAACCCATTTTTTGCCTATTTTGTTGTTGTTCTGTTGTTTACACACATTTTTTTTTGTATAATAAATGTTTTATTGACATCCACCGAATTTCCCCACAACAATAGACCATATGAGAGTAATGAGGAAACGTAACCATGATATGCACAAAGAGCCGCTTTAGTTGAAACAGTGACTCTTAATCGTCTTAGTGCATAGACAAATCTATCAAGCTTGTCACAAACATAGTCGACATGCTTTTTCCAGTCGCAATTGTGATCCGATTGTATGCCCAGAAATGTCGTACTTACTTGCAACTTGTTCAACCGTAGTGTCATTATATTTAATAGTTAATGGTAATGGGTTTTTCCTGTAGGTATGGAATTGGACCATTTTCGTTTTCTCCATATTAATTTTCAGGTTATTGGAGTTCAACCAGTGAATTAACTTATTAAGAGCTTCATTGATCTCATCCTCGTAGGTGTCCACTCTTTCACACTTCACTACAAGGGTAGTGTCATCAGCAAATAAAATTACTGTATGGCGAGTGATATTTGGGAGGTCATTGATGTATATTGACAACCGTATAGCTTAAAAGGCAGAGCTCAATAACATAACTCGCTAATATTTGCTAGATAACATTTATGTTAGCATACTGACAGAGCATCCGGCCTTTCTTCTATGAATCCCAATTATACTATCAATCAATATCCTGCAGCCTGCATCGTGGGCGAGCAGGATAACAATCAACAAAGCTAACAACTCAGTGTACATAATCTGTTGAGGAAACGAAGCAGTGGGCGGTATTTCCACTAATCCATTGGATTCGCCTACGCGACGCTCTTATTGACAATAATGTACAGTCAATAGCAGAAATACCTCACATTTATTTGACTGGCCTGTTGGTCTAGTGGTTAGTGGCCCTGACTGCTATGCCGGAGGTCGTGGGAATCGAACTCCCACCCAGGACAAATATTTGTGTGATGAGCACAATCATTTGTCCTGTGTCTGGGTGTTATTTATCTTGGGACTAGACGGTGTTGTGTGATAGTTGTGGAAATATTATTATATTATATTATTATATTATTTGTTATCAGTTTTTGCCAGTAGTTCTCGCATGAAAGTAGAATGCCAAAGGTACATACTTCCGAAATAAAAACGATATTAAGTGCTATTCTTGGACGTGGTCTACTCGTGTGTCAAGTTTCATCGATTTGTTCGATTCAGCCTTTCTAGCCTGAATAAGAACTCACAGTTTCAATTCTCTTTTATAATATTAATATGATCAGCTTCTAAAAGCAACTTCGCCCGCGTGATGCTAAAAAATATCAGTTGAAGTCATAAAAGATGTCAATTACCTCATATGCTATTCCAAGATATGGTCAACCAGTATACCTGACCATATTCGTTCAGAAGTTTGAGCGTAAAACTAGTAAGTAGTAAACAAGTAAACATACACACACATGAACACACAGAACACATGAACACACACACACATGGCACACACACTCATATACACACCACAACATATTAATGTTTGCCTATAATGTGACGAATGGTGATTATAATATACAAATATTTTATAGATTTTTTCATTTAAATGCGTCTTTATCCAACCGATTATAGAGTATGATGATTATCGTTTATTTTTAATGAATGTGTGCATGTATGAATGAAAATAAATTAACGCTGAATGATTTATTTTTATTGCGGTGAAACGTATTGAAATAATTGAATAGTGTTCTGTTGATTTCAGCATCGCTAACGAGCTTTCGCCATTATAATATTTATTTTATTTGTGTTTCTTTTCTATTTTCGTTCTTTTTTTATATAAAAAAAAATGTTTTAAAACACATTCTTTGTGCGTACATATAAAGAGTGGAATTTCGAGCCGAAGTCTGTGTTTCCAGACAGCTACAACCTGGGAGGTCTTTAAGTTAAGAGTGAGTGTTTTTTTGGAACGCCCTTAGCGTTCTTGGGCCATATGCCTCTTTCCCAGTAGTCAGCAAAAGTCAGAAACACCCTGTCACTCCACAGAGCATGAGAACGTATTTGAAGATTTCACTTCTCACAAAAAACAATTTGTATTGATGTGGTTGAAAGTTGTATGCTTGTCCATGAATAAAGTTGTAAAATAATGATTAATTTTAATTTACATAAACTTATTTTTTTAATATCAAAAAAGAACGAACGCTTAGAACAGACACATTCCTAAACAAAAAATCGTCATATACTTATGCACGCTACTGTATGTAAGTATTTAAGGGTGGTCACATAACCAAGGCTTGAATTTGAAACTTTTAATTCAAAACGGGTTTATTGTCAATCGCTTCTTTATTTAGTACAAATTTTAATAATGTACGTTTCAAAAGTGGCAAGGCGCAAGTTAACGTGTCGAAGTAGCTATTTGTGTATTTCCACAAGTCTGCGCTCAGTCCATTAATGGTGATCGACATAATTGAGTGTATCGAAGCTGAGAGGCCGAGCTACCGATTCTCCGGATAACCGGTTTTTTTTTAAGGTGGGAAATTATAAAATGACTTTTCTTCTCGAGTAGAGTGGAAGAACATGTCAGACTTTTACTGACTAAACACCTCTATGTTTCTTTTTTGCCTTGTGTTCCAGGATTCAGGGTTCCCTTTCGGACTGCCCATGGCCCCGGTAGGTTTCGTCCCTGCTGGGTCTCTACGGTTTGCTGACATCTCTTTGAGGCACGTATTGAACACTTCGCGCCGTCGACGACTCGGACTCGGTCCAGATAGTTACCGGACGTCCGGACGGCGAGCTACTCATTGCTCGCTGTCCGCAAAGCTTAAGGAGACTGGAAATCGGGGTCGAGGTTCCAAAGTCTGTTTTCTCTCTATCGGCCGCAGGGGCCACCTCCTTCGCTAGAATTACTGCTCTGCAGAAGGAGGCGACCGCGTGCCATTCCTCCTCGCACCAGACCATGACCTGTGCCAGAGCCCCTCGTAAGAGGTTCCGAATAGCCGTGCGAGTATGAAGGTAAATACTTTTATATAAGGCTAGGAGGGCTACTAGGAATAATGACTATCTTAAAAGTTCAGCTCATTTCGTCGTCATTGCATTGATTTGCTACATGATATAGCCTTCCATATAATAACTGCGATGTCACAAAATTTTAATTTACACTTTAGTGAAGCTATTCCGGGAATAATGTCTATGAAATTAATTATTCATAATCTACCCACGCTTTAATGACACCTGTTATTCTGCAAATTATATACTTGTCGGCGAAGTCAATAGTACGGAAGCTTGTGTCGATTGAATCAATAGTACGGAAACGAACTTGACAACGAAACGAAGCGTTTTGTGACGTATACGCTTTAACAGAGTCTAGGTTGGGTTCGCACGAGCGGGGCAGATAAAATTTGTAACCAAACAGACGCGGTTCCCATTTCTTTGTCGGGAGCCACCTGGCTAATACTGGTCTAGAAACTCTGTCATGGTTCGTTGTGAATTGAATACCGAAAGCCTTCATCATAATAAATCAATGGCGTGGTCTTGAATAGTTTGTTTATTGCTTATTACCCATCCATCACCCACACAATTGGGTCTCTGGAGGAAAGGATGATGCCAGTTTCTATAAAGTCTGGACCCACCTTCCAATAGTTATGTGTGTTATTTAACTGGATAGGCATTTTTGAGCTGAATAAAAGTTACTATGACACCAAGTTCCAAATCTCAGTCAATTCAGAGTTATTTTCGGTTTAACATGTTAGTTTTGCCAATAACCAAGTATGAATAGTACGCGGTAAATAAGTTGAACCAAAATGGAGATCGAACTTCAATGTGCAGTAACAGGTTTTCGGGTCTTAATCGAGGTGGGAGCTACGTGTAGATAAATAGATAGATAGATGTATTCTTTATTGTACATCGAAATTAAATTTACATTAAGAACTTAAAAATTAATAGGGTGTCACAATGGGCGGCCTTGTCGCTAAAAGTGATCTCACTAAGGAAAAAGCAAAGAAGACTATTTTGGTTCAACTTATTCGCCGCGTACTATTCTTACTTGGTTATTGGCAAAAATAACATATTAAACCAAGAATAACTCTGAATGGACTAACATTTGGAACTTGATCTCATAGTAAATTTACTCAGCTTGAAAATACTTATCCAACGATATGGCATACATACATAGCTAATGGAACGTGGGCCCAAAACTAGCATCCTCCTTTCAACCTTAATCAGCATCTTGACCCGACATACTCATGTAGTGTAAACAAAAGATTTAAATTAAAATAAGAATATCAAAACTAATTTTGATACACGCTCATTTTCTGTTCTAAATTTTTTTATTTTCATGTATTTTCTATATTTTAAACATCTGTTATTTATTTATTGGGCAGACCTACCAGTGTTTTCTTTTTATTCCAAAGGCTGATTACTGTCTGTTGTTCTGTCGCCTTTGACAACTGTATCGTTTAAATAAATAAATTTTATGCTTTTTTATGGCTTTTACTTCATTTATTATTCATTAGTGTATATTTATATAATTTTCTGTACTATTGTTCTTTTTAATTTTAAGTTTATTAGCGTTATATTGTACAAGTATTTGGATCGAAAGAAAATCTTCTATGTCTATTTTGCGGCAACGATTTCAAGTCAGTGTGAGCGTTGCCTTAGCAAAATATTTACTTCACCAAGCAATACTCATGGATATTGCCAAAAAATATATCGTTTTAATATCTTACGTACACTTGGGATAAGCCATCGCCGATATTACTTATAAGTTTCATATTAACTATGAACGAGCCCCCAGTGAAGCCAAAAAGTTCTTAGAAAAACAAACGTCAATACTTTGCGTTTTCAGAAATTCCGCTAATATTCGCAAGAATAACCAGAGAATTTAAAACTCACATAGCAACACACACAACAAGCACATCACATACATAATTAAAAAGAAAGCATATTATATTTGGCACACATTGAAACACAACACAAAGTATTTAAAAGTTAAGCATAAAAAAAAAATATGACTCACGGCTGCGCCAAACAGGTCTAGTTCAGTATAATGTCAGACAACTACATAACAGTTGCCTGACGCCGGTATTCAACTGAATCTTTGTTCTTTATAACATCAGATGATGATGATGAACATCAGATTAATTATAATATATATATACACACACATTTACATTTTATTTATTAGTAAGAGCAGTGGTGGCCTAGTAACAACTCCGACTTACGTTGTGAACTCAACCCCAGGCAAGCGCTTTACTTTGTGTAATTGATTTCATCACCACTGCTCTCAAAACGGTGAAGGAAAATATTGTGAGAGAATTGCCTTATCCTAGAACCAAAAATTCGAAGACATGTGTCATGTGTCAAATTAATTTCTTACATGCGTCAATTAATTCGAGTTTAAAAAAGGTACTTTATTTTTCACTTTTATTTTTACAAATCGATTGAGTTTCATGCACCGAATCGACCCTCCGTGGGGTTAAAACGACCAAAATTGAACGGTGTATATACATATATTTATATATAGTATTGTATTTATAAACAGTTTCTAAGATGACCCAAGAGAGAAATAAAATGGTTTAAGTTTTAAAAATTCACATACTTATTATTTTACTTAGTGTCTAGAGATTAATAATATATTGAATTATTTACCTATAAAGTTACCTATCATGTAACGGGTCATTGGGTGACAACGTTGGTTTGACTTGATATCTTTAAATAAACTTCATAATTAAGGTGGCGATTGCTCACAATTGGCCGTCATCAGAAGGTTTAAAATCAGCCTATGTTCAGATTTTCCTTGCGTGATCACATCAGAAATTAAGATATCCGCAGGAGAACCAAGGTTACCGAAATAGTCCGAAGAAATGGCAAGCTTAAGTGGCAGAGGGCAGGATACATCGCTCGTAGAACAAAATGGTAGATGGCGACGAAAGTTTCTGGAGTAAAAGCACCAGATGGAGCTGGATGGCATCCCGTCCGTTCTCCTTTAAGGTAATGGCACGTGAACATATTCGCAAGAAGCTGCTAGATTCATCGCAGCGTTGATTTGGTGGATTTGTTTCTCAAAATAATTTTGGTTATTTGTATGACTGGCCTGTTGGTCTAGTAGTTAGTGGCCCTGACTGCTATGCAGGAGGTCGTGGGTTCGATTCCCACCCAGGACAAATGTTTGTGTGATGAGCACGATCATTTGTTCTGTGTCTGGGTGTTATTTATCTATAATATGTATGTATTTAGAAATATATAAGTATGTTTATCAGTTGTCTGGTACCCATAACACAAGCTCTGCTTAGATTGGGACTAGATGGTGTTGTGTGATAGTTGTGGAAATATTATTATATTATTATTATTATATTATTATATATTTATATAAGTATGTATTTATATTTATTAGGTATTGTATTAGTTTTCTATTTGTTTTGTCTGTTTTTCATTAAGTTGTACCTATTACGTTATGTCTCTGCACCACCCTAAGGTCGACTGGTAGATAATGCCTACGGCATTAAGTCCGCCTTTGTACACTAGTGCATAAAGATTTTTAAAATAAATAAATAAATAATAATAACAAAAGACTTAGCGTTGCAAGACCTCCCGTAAAGTAAACCGATGACCTGGTAAAGGTTGCGCGAACCCGATCACAAGACTGTTCGTTTTGACGACACTTGAAGGAGGCCTATCTCCATCAGTCTTGATGATGATGATGATGAATATTGAATTAAAGTTGGGCTCTTGGACGAATGACGCCTCACTCTCACTTATGAAGAACTGGGGAATCTAATTAAGCTTAAAAAAAAACAGACAACAGTAATAAAATCCTTCTGCAGACATGCACACACAGCATAGAGTAGTATTATGTGTAAGCACCACGTAAGACCATATACACCTTACACAGATACAATATACCTTCGTAAAAATAAATTCTACAAACACATTATGCTCATATTTTGAATTTAATTTTAATTTATTTTTTAATCTGTAATTTTTTACATTTTTGTAATTCAAGTTTTAATTTTGTAACTGTTCTGTATTCTAACCCATGATTGGTTCAGCTGACGGCGCAAAGATCATGGAGCGTCCTATGCCAGAAATCAGCCAATAGCGGGCTGCTTAGATGACAGGACAAGCGCCCTCTCCCGGTTTTTCGTGTTGTTGAAATCGGGCCGCCGTGCGGTAACTTTCTTTTTGAGCGCGCTCCTCAATAAATCGATAAATCAAGGGACAAAGTGAGCATAACCGTGTTGTGTGATCAGTAACCAGCTTCAACAGTGCTGCTTCATCCAGAGTACTTCGAGGAAGGCTGAAAAGGCGATAAAGGTAAGACGTTTCTTTGGCTTTGTCGTTTGTCACTTTGTTCCAAGATTGGGTAAGCTCAAACCGAGTTTCATACAGAACAACCACCAACACCAGCTATTTAATACAGTCCAACTTCTCTATTCCACATTCTGGTCCATTCGAGACGGATTCTCATTTTCATCTCTCCAATAAGATTCAAATAGGAAAAACATTTGGCTAGCGCTAGACCTACGCGTCCAAAATGGCGGAGGTCTTAGAAATGAAACGAAAAACGTTAACATGCAGGAAAGAATATTTATTTGCAAAATTACAAAAGCTTTATGATTATTCCAAAAAGTTGGGAACAGAACCAGATATATTGCCAATGTTTACGGTATTAATGTCTGAAATGGAAAGTGTCCGTCTGAGATTTGAATCCACCATATTTGATTTGTTCGAAATAGAAGTACAATTAAAACCTACTAAAGTGAAAATGTCAACAAGTGAGCTTGAATCATTTGACGAAATGTATAATGCGTGCCAGTTAATCGCTAGTAAATATTCTAAATTGGAAAATGATTTCTTCCCTGCGATAGACAAACAGGATTTAGTAAAACCCGCGTTACCAAAGATATCATTATTTCAATTTGACGGTGAAACAGAAAATTGGATGACCTTTTATGACACGTTTTTATCATTAGTTCACAATCGAAATTTCACAGATATCGATAAGTTTCATTATTTACTCTCATGCGTAAAGGGCCCTGCCTTAAATATAGTTAAAAAACTGCCGATAACTGCCGCAAATTACGCATTAGCTTGGCAAAGCTTGATTGATAAATACCATGATCACAGAACACTAGCATGTAGGTATTTCGATAAAATGTTGAACTTTACACCGTTAACAAAAGATACCTCGTCGGACTTAACTTCATTTATAGAAACCTTTGATCATTCTCTTAAAGCGATTCAAGCATTAAATATTAAACACTTGGACGACTTTCTATTGTGTCATTTAGCATTACAAAGACTCGACCCTCATACGCGAAAATTATTCGAAGAAAGTCGGGATCAAAAGTTAATACCTACTTTCGAAGAACTTATGCAGTTTGTAAACAAACAAATTAAAGTTCTAGAACATTCGTTTATAAATGTGGCTACTAATAACCCGTCGAAGTCTAGTAATAACCATTCGCAAAATAAAAATCAGAGATCTTCGTCAAAGTCGATTCTTAATACGGCACGAACTCCGCAAAATATTAATAACCATAATGCAAACTTAAGCTGTGTGATTTGTAAACAAAATCACATGATTTATCGATGTGATCAATTTCGTAAATTGTCCGTCGATGAAAGAATGAACCGTGTTCATTCACTAAAACTGTGTAATAATTGTCTTAAATCTGACCATCAATCGAATGCTTGTAAAAGCACAATGAGTTGTGGGGTCTGTGCAGAACCACATCATTATTTGTTGCATAAAGATAATACGTTATCAGATAGCGCGCGAACATCGTCCGTGACGGTGCAGTCTCCTTCGCTCGCACTAAACGCTGGTCGCTTCGTAAGTGACGTCACATGCACAAATACACAACAATCATTCATGAGTAATAACCTGTGTGAATATGAGGTAGTTCTAGGTACTACTCTCACTCATGTAATTGATTGTGTGGGTCAGTTTCACGATTGTCGAGCCGTTATAGATTCCGGGGCACAAAGTTCTTTTATAACAACTGAGTGTGCTCAAAAACTAGGATTAAAACGTAAAAAATGTCCTTTTACTATTCATGGGATCGGCGGAGGGGTAGTAAAAACTCAAGGAATGGTCACGTGTACATTGAAACCAAGACAGGCGTGTGGTCCGACGTTTCGAGTTAATTTAGTAGTTATTTCAAAGGTGTCCGCGGATATGCCTAATGTTTCATTTACTGAAAATGTCATTAGCGAATATAAAACTTATAAGTTGGCGGATCCATTGTTTTTCAAGCGTTCACGAATAGATATTTTGTTGGGAAATGACATAGTCCCAGATATAATTATTGATAAACCATTCGTAATTAGGGATGGTATTCCTAGTGTGATTAAAACAGTTTTTGGTGATGTAGTTAGCGGAAAATTATATCCGTTTAATAAATATAAATGGCAAAATCTTAATTTATCAGTTTCGTATGACGACGAACAGTCAATTGACAAAACATTACGTGATTTTTGGGAAGTTGAAGAGGTGCCGTGTACCCCGTCAACAAGTCCAATGGATCAACTAGCCGAGGAGATATTTTCTCATGAACATACGCGGGAGTCGAACGGCCAATACGTAGTTCCAATGCCGTTCGCACCTAACCCCGCGCCATTGGGACAATCGCGTGCCGCGGCCGAGCGACGACTGATCTACTCGGAGCGTAAACTCGCACGTGTACCTGAGTTGAATAACAAATATAAGGAATTTATGCGTGAATATGAAAAGCTCGGTCATATGGAACTTTATCAGGGTGATCAGCCTAGTAAATACATTATTCCACATCACAGTATTTTGAGACCTAGTAGTACCTCAACTCCGTTGCGAGTAGTATTTGATGCGTCTGCGAAAACCACCACAAGCGTCTCGTTGAATGATATTCTGTTGGTCGGCCCTAAGCTGTATCCGGACATTGCGTCAATAATCTTGAAGTTTCGGCTATTCGAATATTGTTTAGTGAGTGATGTTTGTAAAATGTATCGCGCTATTGCCTTAAGAAAAGAAGATCGCTGTTATCAACACATTTTATATCGGGAATCCCCTAACGATCCAATTAAATTATATGAATTAAAAACTGTAACCTACGGACTCAGTTGTTCTCCATTCTTTGTAGCAACAATTTGTAGCAATGGACCAATAAATTTTATTATTATTATTATTATTATTATTCTTAGCTATTCGCACGCTGCTCCAGTTAGCGAAAGACGAGGGTGAACGTTTTCCCCTCGCTGCTCAGGTCCTCCGTGAGGGAATATACATGGATGATATCTTATATTCATGCCAAACCCTTGAGCAAGCTAGCCTAGTCCAAGATCAACTAATAGGTATTTTTGAAAGTGCCAACTTTACGCTAAAAAAGTGGATGAGTAACAATGAGGAGTTGCTGCAACGCGTTCCGTCTGAAAATAGGGAAAATTCCGTAACGTTCGTTAAAGACGAAAACGACAGTTCTATTAAGGTCTTAGGACTTAAATGGACTCCAAAATCCGATCATTTTTTATTTTCAGTTAATTTATCGGACAATGAAACAACCAAGCGATCGGTACTAAAACTGCTAGCGTCGATTTACGATCCCGTGGGTTTTATCGCGCCATGCATTTTAGTAGCTAAGCAGATTATGCAAGATCTGTGGAAGCTAGGTATTGGTTGGGACGATAAGTTGCCAGATAACATTAAAAAATCGTGGCAGCACTTTATTTTTGAACTTCCGCGGTTAAGCGAGTTACGTATCGAACGCCATATGCTGTTACCGGGCGAAACGACTTGTGATTTAATCGGATTTTGTGACGCTTCTTTACGAGGTTACGCAGCCTGCGTGTACGTCATCAGTCGTGACCAAAAGGGTAACGCAAAGGTTCGTCTAGTAACAGCGAAATCGAAAGTAGCACCAATAAAACCCGTAACAATCCCTCGGTTAGAATTAATGGGAGCGGTTTTATTAAGTAAATTAATAAAATTCGTTTGCGATACATTTGTTACTCGAATTAAAATTAACCAAATAACTGCAGTATCAGACTCGACAGTCGTACTGTCCTGGCTTCAAACGGAACCTTATAAATTAAAAACCTTTGTCAGTCATAGAGTTACTCAAATTATTGAAATCTTACCCCCTCATTTTTGGCGGCACGTTGGCAGCGAAAATAACCTAGCAGATATTTGTTCGCGTGGAGCGTCTCCGGCGCAACTGATAGACTGCACCCCACGTTGGCTACAGGGTGCCGATTGGATGTATCAAAATTACGTCGATTGGCCTCTGACGGTGTTTGTGAATGAAAGCAATCATAAACTACCGGAATTAAAAACTTCCACTAATTTGTTGCTGAATCACAATATTAGTGATCATATTATTGAAACTAAAATGGAATTTTGTGATAGAATCTTCGCACAATTTTCGTCATTTTCCAAATTGCAAAGATCTTTTGCTTGGATTTTAAGATTGACTCGCAAACAGGGTGATATACCCACCCATGCTAAATCACACGTGTTATCAACCCGTGAACTGAACGAGGCACGCGATAAATTAATAAAGCTAGTTCAGAATACTTACTTTGAAACGGAAATTAAAATGATAACAGATAAAAAATACGTACCATCGTTACGAAAATTATCTCCGTTCATTGATAGCGATGGGTTTCTCAGGGTAGGGGGTCGCATCGGTTATTCCGAACTTCCTTATAATGCTAGACACCCGCGACTTCTCCCTAAAAATAGTTTATTTACAAAACTATTGATTAAATATTTACATGAAAAATATTTACATGTTGGACCGCGAACCTTGCAAAGTGTTGTTAATGAAAACTTTTGGATATTATCGGCTCGTAGCGTTATTAGATCCGTTTTATCTAAATGTAAAACGTGCTTTAAATGTAAACCATCGTTACTTCAGCCTGAAATGGCCCCGTTGCCAACAACTCGGTTGATACCTAATAAGGTATTTTCTAACGTCGGAGTTGACCTCGGAGGTCCATTCTTAATTAAAGAAAGCTTACGTCGTAATGCTAAAGTGACAAAAGCGTACTTGGCACTATTTGTCTGTTTTTCCACTAAAGCAGTACATCTCGAAGTGTTGTCTTCTCTCTCCGCTGATTGTTTTCTCGCATGCCTGGATAGATTTGTGGCTCGCAGAGGTCTGTGCGCTGTTCTCTATTCTGATTGTGGAACTAATTTTGTTGGCGCAAACCGACATCTGTCGGAGATACAAAAGTTCTGGCGCGAGAATCAAGATGACATTTCGGGTGGTTGCGCTAAACGGCAGGTTGATTGGAAATTTAATGTCCCCAGTGCTCCTCACATGGGTGGTCTCTGGGAAGCGGGCATTAAGTCAGCCAAATATCATCTAGTGCGGTGTGTAGGGGAAAAGTCCTTAACGTTTGAGGAACTTGCTACGATATTCTGTAAGGCAGAAGCCATAATGAATTCGCGCCCTTTGTGTCCGCTTCCTTCAAGTGACAACCCCAACGAATTTAACGTATTAACCGCCGGACACTTTCTAATTGGACGAAGTTTAGTCTCCATTCCTGAGTACGACGTGCGAGATATTGATATCAATAGGCTGTCACGGTGGCAGTATATCCAGAAGTGCTCCCAACTGTTCTGGAAACGTTGGAGTTATGAATATCTAAACACTTTACAACAGAAAGCCAAGTGGTTTATCTCTTCTTCTAATCCTAAAGTTGGAGATTTAGTAATAATTAAAACTGACAATGTTCCCTCTTGCACTTGGCCTCTCGGCAAGATTGAAAAGTTACATCCCGGTCCCGACTCAATAGTTAGGTGCGTGACACTGCGCACAGAAAAGGGTGTCTTACAGAGACCTATAAATAAACTTGCCCTATTACCTTACGCCAATTAATTTCAAATAAAACGTTTTTTATTTAATTTAGAGTATAATTTAAGATTAGTTATCAATGTCCTAGATAGTATAGTAATCTCATTTTTAGGAAACCATCACTATGGTTTCGGTAGGGGGTATGTTCTGTATTCTAACCCATGATTGGTTCAGCTGACGGCGCAAAGATCATGGAGCGTCCTATGCCAGAAATCAGCCAATAGCGGGCTGCTTAGATGACAGGACAAGCGCCCTCTCCCGGTTTTTCGTGTTGTTGAAATCGGGCCGCCGTGCGGTAACTTTCTTTTTGAGCGCGCTCCTCAATAAATCGATAAATCAAGGGACAAAGTGAGCATAACCGTGTTGTGTGATCAGTAACCAGCTTCAACAGTGCTGCTTCATCCAGAGTACTTCGAGGAAGGCTGAAAAGGCGATAAAGGTAAGACGTTTCTTTGGCTTTGTCGTTTGTCACTTTGTTCCAAGATTGGGTAAGCTCAAACCGAGTTTCATACAGAACAACCACCAACACCAGCTATTTAATACAGTCCAACTTCTCTATTCCACAGTAACTTAATAAAATTTGTTATAATTTTTAACATTCTTTTTTAAAAATGGAACGCTGTCATCTTCCTGGAAGTGGGCGTAAGTAGCTGCGACACAGTTGCTTACTAATGTAGCTATTTTTGGACGCAAATAATTCGTAAATGTGTTTCTGTTTTAATAAAAGATTATTTATTTTTCTTCGAATTCAATCCCAAGTTCATAGTTCCAAGAGTTAGGGCCACGAGGATTTTTTTAGGGGGGTAAAAATAAAAATCATCCAATGACATCACTTGCCCAAAACCTGTTATGTGATCATTTAAAATAAAATATTTTGTAGTGGTTTGGTACAGACAACTGCATCAATTGGGTGATCTCTTAGAAGAGTTTCTTTTTTTGAGGTGGTATAACATCTAATGACTTTTCCATTATAGAGTGGTCCGAGAGGGCATGTCAGATTTTTACTCACTAAAACCACACTAAGTGTATTCTTATTGTAGAATGGTCTTCAGTTGCTCCTTGACTTCTAGGACCACATATATGCTTTTCAGAAATTCCTTGTAACGCTAACGACGACCAGCCTGCTAGGGCCGAACTGTTTTGCTGATATCTCTTTGGGGCTCGCAAGGAATACTACGGGCCGTCAACGACGTCAACCTCAGGCTGGGCCGGACGACCAGACGTTGAGCTACCCATTACTAATCGTCGAACCAATTGATGACGCTGCCCATACTTATAGACAAGCTACTGACTTATTACTGATCTATCAACACACAGCTCAAACTAAAACTACTGAATGTATTGCGCTGAAATTCGCTAAGAAAAAATAATACATTTTTTTTTTAATTTCTTATTTCGAGAGTATGTTCTTTAGGTATAATTTTACGCAGTATTCTTGTGAGCAAGCGATATCACAATTAATATTAAAGGTTGTATGAATGAATTTGTGTGCATTTTTGTTACTCCTTCACCCTCGAACTGCCAAACGGATTTAGGTATTTACCACACTGAGAGACTAAGTCCAGGAATGGCACATAGGATTCTTTATCTCGAGAGAATGTTTCCTTGAAATATTTTAATACTTTCAAGGAGATAAAACCGCAGTCAAGACCTAGTTAATTCATAAACAAAAGTTTCACATAAATTCACTGGCTCAAATGGTTGTCAAAATCAATTGTCTACGTACACGTCTACTATCTCAATGTTACACCTTCTACTTTATTTTATTAAGGCTCTCTACGTCCATATCTAGTTTTTCGTCCACGCCAAACAACAAATAAGATCATAAAAAATGTATCAACGTTGACCGTCTGTGACCTGACAACTTGTACATTTTTTATACATTTATTTTTTAATATAAAGTAAAACAAAAAATAAAAAAGGTATGTGTTACCTTTGTATATGGGACACTGAATAAAAAATGCCACCTTTTTGTACGTTTTCATGAATTCCACGAACATGTTCTTTGCGTACATTAAGGTTTTAACATTGATGTAATAATCCCTCTAATCTGGATTTAACAGACGCTTTGTAAAAAAATATATTTCATGAACTCGACTTTACGAGCGATTATTCGCTTAAAAAGCAAATTTTTAAACGTAATGTATTCTCTCTACACACAACAATTTTCTTTTTTTTACAGAAAAATTTTGGCCCTCACTAGGTACGAATATGTAGGGGCCCAGCAGGGCTGAAACCTACTGGGACCATGGGTCCAAACCCTTATCCGCGACACGACGCCGTCTCACGGCGTCATGTCGGCGACGTGCCGTAGCACAGTGGCGGTGCCGTGCCGTAGACATGTGCCCACGCCCTTACGTGTTCCTCACACGTCTTCAAATTATAGGCGGAACACTTATATCGTGATTGCAAGAAGTAATTTCAATAACATACTTAATGGATATGATTTGGATCCATTCACAATTAGTGTGAGCTCGGCCAGAAGGTTTAAGCCTCAAATTTTTCAAGTAGCATTAGGTCGAATAATCATTTCATTGCAAAAAGGATTTATGCTGTATCTTGTTTAAATGCGAAGCTTTTATTGTTTTTATGCTCACACCTACATTTTAATTTGTTATACCTGTATTTGTCTCGTCCTTCAATCTTCGGACGAGACAATTACAGGAATAATCTCAATCGAACAGCGCTTACAGGTAAGCTAGTTTGATTGTTCAATTATAATGCCTATACGTGAAGACTTGTAACAGGCTTTCTTATGTTTATGGTTTCTTTTTTTGTCTGGTTTTATTAGCTGTTATTCCTCCATGTATTATATAAATAAACAGTAACCTAATACAAAAAAATGCTCCATAGTACACACATTTACAAACTTACTAAAAAATGCTTACTATAATAATATACTTATATAAAATCAAATTAAAAAAGAAGTAATTTCCAAACTGATCAATTTATGTATTCTAATGAGTCAAGCATGTTTATCTTTAAACACGATACGCAGCATACATACGCGGCACATAAATTAAATCATAATGGCGATCGACCTTCAATGCACAGTAGCGGATTTTCCAGTCTCAATCGAAGTGTGGCACAGAGGGGTTTGCGTGTAATTATAGCGAAGACGGCCATTTTAGTTCAAATTATTTGCCGCTTACTATAGCATCCCATGCCATGAAATGCCATAATTCAAATGAAATTAAATTGCAAGGTACTTAACATGAAATAACGTGTTAAAACTGAGCCGATTTAACAGCATAAAATAAGTAGCCAAGTATAAATACATTAAGCACTAATTGACACGCATAAATTTGCTGTCAATGCATCACACTACCGTTCCAATACGTGCAAAATTCAATATAGCTGAAGCAGCTTTTATTGAATTTAAAATTAAACGCAATTTTAAAGTTATTACGCGGTTATCGACTAACATTTCGTAAAACCGGAAAAACGAAACACAAATAATATTTACCGCCACTGAGTTTAATCCGCCTATACAAAATAAAGCCGACTGTTACTATGTATCAATAAAACACAATAATATTTCCATAGAAGCATAGGTTCGTAGACTACACTCGTGGATATAGGTGGATTTAAAATAAAACTGGAATCAATTCAGTTGTAGTTATTTTTAGGGTTCTGTACCTCAAAAGGGAAAAATGGAACCTTTATAAGATCACTTTGATGTCAGTCTGTCTGTCTGTCAAGACCCTTTATCTCGGGAACGCGTAAAAATGTATGGTTGTAATTAAAACCGTATACTCATGTCTGCGGTTTCTTGAAGTTGTGAAAAAAAATTAAGTTAACGGGAAAACAAGATAGACGGATACAAAATGGTCTTTATTGTCCGTCTTTCTGTCTATCTGTCAAGACCCTTTATCTTGGGAACGCAAGGAGTTATCGAATTGAAATTATAATCAGGTCTGCGGTCCCCGGAAAAAAAGATACGGCCGTTTATATCGCAAAAACGTATATTTCGACAATCTCAAGGGAATCAAAATTCATAGGATACTTCCCTTTGACCTAGAATCGTGAAATGTAGCATAAAACGAGGTCTCTTATCACATGTAAAAGAAAAAATCTGAAAACTATAAATTTGTAGTTACGTCACAAAACAAATATATTGCGATTTGGAAAAATCTTAGTAACTCAATTCGAGAATTGAACTGTTTTCTTAAGTTTGTACGGAACCCCCCGTACGCGAGGCCGACTCGCACTTACCCAGTTTATTTTTATAAATATCTTCCATAGTATGTGTCAAATAAAATATTTTCTTTCTTTTCTTTCCATAGGAATTGACAAGAAGTGGCTGAGAGCTGGGAACAATGGAAGGACTGTAAGGAAGCCTTTGCCCAACAGTGGGAAAGTATAGGGCTCTGGGCATTCTGTAGGTACCTACTACTTTTGTTCTTTTTTACTTTGTGTTTGTAACCGTTGTGATGTGTCTGTACCGAATAAAATATTTCTATTCTATTCTAATCAATAATTCACTGTCATTTCAAACGTATGGACATATTCGAAAATTGTATTATAATACATAGATTTTCATTTTGTAAGGTAAACATACAAGTTGATGAAGCGCTCGCGTGACAAGGGTAAAACTCCGAATGTTGACGCTGCGCACTACGACAGCTACTTTTGACAGCTGACAGTTGGCACCAATATGGCGGGCAATAACCTCAAAGTTTTATATATGGTAGGTGAACTGTAGTATTTATCGCTTGATTAAACCAAAAATAGAAATCTATTAAGACTAAGTTTTTATAATTTTGTTTAATTATTTTTGTCCAGAAATGGAATTGTGTTTTATTTATTTTATATCAAACATTCATTAAACACGATTAACGTAATGACTGAGCGATTGGTAGCTGTGCTGCGTGTCGCTGATTCGATTTCTATACGTAACAAATATCTATATAGCACACAATTTTTCCAGGTCTGAGGGTTTGTAAATCTGCCGCACTAATGCCTTAGGGCTGATTTCACCATTCAATATAAAAACTTAGTTCAACTAAACTGAGCTCAGCGTAATCTAGTTTAAAGACATGTGTCGTAAACATGGGCGACAACAAAAGATTTGAAACTGAGTTTAGCGTAAATTAGGTTCAAGTCATCGCGGTGAAACGCAAAATGAAGCTATAATCTCGATTAGGCGCTCAAACTACGTTTTGTTTGAACGAATCGCGATTAGTTTATTGGTGAATTTGGCCCTAAATCACACGTACCGAGCAAACGGGCGAGACCGCTTGCGACCGAATACTTGGTAGGTATAAACATAGCGCCGAATGCTCGGCCGAATGCTTATCTCTACTGTTGCTTGGCCGAGATAGTGATGTAAGGGATTACATCACTATCTCGGCCGAGCAACAGTTTACTGTCTCGCCCTTTTACTCGGTACGTGCGACCAAAGCATTAAAAGGATTTTTGAAAAATTTCGGATTCCTCGTAATAAGCAAGCTCTGTACCTATAGTTATTTTATCCTAAAAATACTTTACTTTTTATTGTATGTGTGCTATGGGGTCTTAAGAAATTTAATCTTGTCCGTTACCTAAAATTAAGTAGGCAATATTCTTAAAGACGTACAATATCGCTAGTTTAAAACTAGTGGATATATACGACACCATTTCTGTGTGGCGGGGCCTCATTTAGGTGCAAGTTCGCTCAAATATGGGCAAACTTTACCAAACTCCGACACTACACTACACTACGAAAATATGGACTAAACGTTGTACATTACCGAAGTAATTACTTACATCACTGTAATACGTACAACTTGTTACTAAGTACGTGATCTAGTTTTTTCTTCATCATTATTGTACTTGATTGGCAAAAACGTATTTCTGACGATATTTATTTTCTTTTCTAGCTTTGTACTCCAATACTATTCTCTCTCTAGTTATAATATTGTGTAGTAAGTTCATAAATAATAAAATAAATTACTTCAGAAAAGATTCATATGCCTCTGAAACCTGGTCGCTCACAGTCATGGACTTCATCAGAAGGACAGGGCTATGCTATGAGTTTCCTTATCTGATCGCATCAGGAATGAAGATACACGCAGGAGACCCAAGGTTACCGACATAACCTGAAGAATTGCCAAACAAGTGGCAGTGTGCAGAGAACAATGCTCGGAAAACAAAATGATAGTGCTTAGTGGTAGTGCGATAGATAGGGCTGAAAGATTCTAGAATGGCGACCGCATACCAAACACGCAACATTGGAGGGCCTCCCACAAGTACAGATGACCTGGTGAGGGTTACAGGAATTCGATAGATGCGAGACGCACAGGAACCAACAGAAGACGACTTTCGGCTGAAATGATAATAATGAAACAATAAAATTAATTGTTTCTTAGGAAATCTATAAAAAAACAAGAGAATGTTAAAACATAATCTTCAATCTGAAAGCACTACCCTGATTGTGAAAAATGATTTCACTGATTGATTTATGATCGTGCGGATTTCATCACGCATGCGGATTTGCTACGCATGCGTAACCTCCGCAAATGTCCCTTTCATACAAGTATTTATTGTAATGCGTGCAATACGCACGCGGGACGCGCTTTTTTGTTTTGAATTTTTCTGTATGCGGAGCTATTTTTAGTAGTTTATATTTTAGTTAGGCCATTAGATAGTGTATACATTAATTCAAACTCAAACTCACATTCACATAGGCCTAAATGGGCAAAACGTCAGAAGCTAGCGCACAGTTCCAATTGGTCGTTTCCTATGGAGAAGAACCGGCAAGAAATTAGTAAAAGTTTTTGTGTAATATATATATAATTATGTATTAAAAACACCTTAACTTTAATGACAACCATAAACCTCTTTATAATCCGAATAAAAAAGCTACGGGAGCGAAGCCGCGAGAACAAGCTCGTTTGTTTCTAATAAGTTTGCAAACAGATCGATAGTATTATAAGTTGGTAGAATTGCTATGCCAAATAGTTTGACGACGGGTTGCCTGCCTTACAGATATGAAGACCCATATCAAGGGAGTGCATAAAAAATAACAAGTCCGCCATATTGAATTTAGAATGAAGTCACTTAATGTAGCATGCAGTAACTTCCTGAATAAATATGTATTTTATGTCTGCGAAATTTCAGCTCAATCGATTAGGGGTAACAGCTTTGTTGAAAATGAATAATTTGCAATTTTTAATCAAAACAAACAAACTTAATTTAATAAAAGTCTTTTCGTACACAAATATTGACATAATATACCTTAAACCGGAATAATTTTAATTCTAAACTCCTTACTACTCCTTACTCCTTAAAACTTAGATATCTTTATATTTCTGTTTATTTTTCATCACTAGATGCGAAAAAAATGTACCAACCAAATTCTGTTCGGAAGTTTGCCGTTCTTTCATCCAAGCCATTCAACCGTCAGAGCGTAAAGGAGAAACAAACACAAGCACACGTACTTACAATCTTTCGCCTTTATAATATTCCTCCACTTTGCGTCTTTTATCCTCAATGCTGAGGGTCGTGACCTCGACGAGTGACTTTCCTGTGAACTATATTCGAATATCCGTAAGACAACCAAGGTCACTGACATACTCGAAGAATCGCCCAGGGCACATTGCTCGTAGAACCGCGGTGGTGGTGGTGACCGCGCACCGGAAAACGTAGTGTTGGAAGGCCTCCCTCAAGGTGGACCGATGATCTGGTGAGAGTCGCAGGAATGCCGTGGATGCGAGACGCACAGGACCGTTCTTTGTGGCGGCATTTGGGGGAGTCCTATGTCCAACAGTGGACGCCCTTCGGCTGAAATGATGATGATGATGATGATGATATTTTGCCATGTTGTCCTATTTGCGGCGATGTTGAAGGCGTCACAGACTGTGGTTTTTTTTTATTTTGTCGCGCTGCTCGCGTTTGCCCACTACCGTACCTGATGATAAGCTATGATATATGGTCGACGATGAAGTACGGTTGCCTAGAAGTAATCTATTCACTCTTGACTTGATTGTGGTCTCCAGTGTAGCACGGTTGGTCTGACTAACGTATAGGACTCCTGCCTCTGGGTTTCTTCCCATCTGCTTTTCCTGTCAGCAGTAACTTTGTAATATTAGTGTGATTTAAATCTGTTGTAGTAGAACTTTTACGTCGAAACCCTTTTACAAGGATCTACTAAAGCTAAAAGTTTTATTTCCAACGTTTCGGCCAAATTAAACCGGCTGTAATTACGGGTACTCTCGTGAAATAGACCGCAGTCTCTGATTTCTATGTAAATGAATCCTGAAAGTCTAAGAACATTCATCATTATTTTGATGAAGATAAATTACTGCTAGGTACAGGCCTGGGGCTTGTATTAGACAATGATTGGCCATTAGGAAAATATGCTATTTGAATCGATTGCGAATTATTAGAGGTGTTTCTTTTTACTTCGATACTGATTTTAAAAATAATCCTGTAGCTTTTTTTACTCTAGGCTGAGCGAGACTTTTATTGACTAAAACTTTGTTCCTTCAGTTGTCTTTTGCGTTCCAAGGCCATGCTAAGACTTTCAAATAACCCCTAAGCGTTAGCCGGTCGTCCTGTAACTAAGATATTGATTTAGCCTTTCTGAATATCCTCAAATAACACTTCATTGCGTTCCATATTATGTACATAGATGGTATAAAATATTGTTAAGATAAATAAGGACTTTACTGCTCTCGATGGAGTGAAAAAGGGTGTCAAATTTTTATTGTTTAAAATCCTATTGGTTGGAATAAGTCAGTAAAAATGTTCCTTCAGGTGCTTTTTGCGTTACAGGGCCACGATGAGTTTCAAACTACGGCCAAAGGTTTTCCATTTAGTAAAACCGGACAAGTCCGCGCTCTGAGGGTTCCGTACAAACTAATCTATGAAAACAATTCAATTCCTGAATCGAGTTTCGAAGTTTTTTCCGAATCGCAAAAAAGTTTTTTTTTGTGACGTAACCACAAATTTACAGTTTGAGATTTTTTCCTATATTTGTGCTATGAGACTTTGCTTTATGCCAAATTTCAGAATTCTAATCCAACGAGAAGTGAAATAAAACATGATATAAATTAGTTGGCTTCATAATACAAAACGTCGCGAGTCTCACCCAACTTACGATTTTAAACGTGTATGTCTACGAGACTGCGTCACGGCACTCTGCACTCTCAACACTTGTCAGTTCCAAAAAAGTAATAAAGCTTGTTTTTTAAAAGGGCCTTTCAAAAACAAAAATCTTGAATCATCATCATCATCATCATTTCAGCCAAAAGACGTCCACTGTTGGATATAGGCCTCCCCTAAGGTGGACCGATGACCTGGTCAGGGTAGCTGGAGTCCGATGGATGCGAGACGCACAGGACCGGCCATTGTGGCGACGCTTGGGGGAGGCCTATGTCCAAATCTTGAATATTTATTGTTATTTTTTATATACACCGTTAAATTTTAGTCGTTTTAATCCCGCGGAGGGTCGATTTGGTACATGAAAAACTATCACTTTGTAAAGAAAAAATAAAAAAATTAAGTACTTTTTTTCTAAAACTTGAATCAATTTACGTACTAAATTAATTTCTTTAAGTAAAGGAGTCAATGACCTTGTAGGTAATTGTCGGTCGTTGCGACTACCTACAGTTCATTGGCCTCGCTCAGCTGACGTTTACTAAAAGAAATTAATTTCGTACATGCGGCAAATTAATTAGAGTTTTTGAAAAAAAAACTTTATTTTTTAATTTTTTCTTTGCAAATTGATAGTATTTCATGTACCGAATCGACCCTCCGCGGGATTAAAACGACTAAAATTTAACGGTGTATTTATAAATAAAACATGAAGAAAAGAAGTCAACATAAACCCGGGCGGAGTTCATACAAAACACTCAGTGACTACAACTTAATTAGTCTTTAATTAACATAACCTATAATATTTTTAGCACAAAATGTTTGAACCTACGCAAGGTTACACAAAAACCGTTTGCTCTTTATGTATTTGACAAACGGTTCGGTCTTTAAATAAAGTTTTGGGTCATTGGAAACCCGCCTTTAATCTATAAAATTACAAGTCCATAAGATATTAAAGGCTATTATTATTTGATTTTAAATATTCTATTGAAATCACAGAAAAAAGAAATTACGTGGGCCGCTGTGGCAACATTGCTCCGCAAAAGTAACATGTCACAAAAAAAAACTGCTAAATGTCCCAAAGCTATATATTAATAAGTATTTATATCACTGGCATAAATATACTCATATTATATACGTAAATTAGCAATGTTTGCTGTAAAAAAAAAAACAGATTTTTTGAATTCTAAATTCAAAATTAGGACAAAAATACTTTTTTTTATGATGAAAATGGCTTCAAAATGGCGGCGCTTACTGCGTACCGATTTCTTTGATTCTTTAGCTATCCAGTAGTTTTTTTTTTAAGATAAGAAATTATCCAATGACTTCTCCTGCTCTTGGGCGGTGCGTGAGGGCGTGCCAGACTTTTACTGAATCAAATCCATTCCTATGTTCCTCTTTTACCTTGCATTCAGAAGCGAACCCAGGGTCCCAGTAGGCTTCGTAACTATCCAGTGGTGTACTTACATTTGGAATGAAGAACACTAAACTACAAAATAGATAGGTATAGAAGTCAATCTCATGTATGTACTTCACTTTTTATACCTACGCTCGGCGGTCGCTGGAAAAAGTATCTGTGATCTAGCACTGGTTTAGCACGGTTTAGTCACGTACAAGATATCGTGTCCGTGAGCGGTGTCTATGTGTGCGCTGGTCGAGCGCGCTTTGTATGTAGAATTGTAGATAGTCTTCTGTACTGTCTCTCTTTTGTGACTAAACTGTATCCTCCAATTTAAAAAACGTAGGAACAAAATTGTACCGTTGGTTTTGATTGTGGTAAAGAGATTAGAATACACTAATTAACCCATTAAGCAACATAAACTCCTCCTTCTTCCTGCCATTATGCCATATTACTCTGGGTCGGCGCATGTCATGTCACCCGTTCCACTATCACTAACTCCTTTTTCTTTCATATCACTCCTCACACAATCCATCCATCTCTTCTTTGGCCTTCCTCTTCCTCTCCATCCATCTACGTGTAAACTCAGAACTCCTTTAGTAACATGCGTCGCATCTCTCCTCTTCACATGACCATACAGAGACTAACGATTTCCTTTCAACTTTTCTGAATTTCCTCTAATATGCTCATTTCTCACTTTATCCATTCTCGTCACACTACACATCTATCATAACATTCTCATCTCCGCTACGTGCAATCTTTTTACATCCATCTTTTTCACAGTCCAACATTCTGATCAATTCAGTATGACAGGTCTTATCACGGACTTGTGAATACCCTTAAACCAACCAACATAAACTAATGGTATAATTTACGAAATAAAAATAAATAAGTTGAGTAAATCCCACAGATGTACTCGGGTGCGTCACAGGTGGGTGGGGTTCCTTTTGCTGTTGCCTTTTGCGCTTCAAATTCACAGTAAATCTTTCAAACATCTCCGCAGCCCAAGCGGGCATCGGCCGTAGTAGCCTTCATCCATTTTGCAAACATCTCTTTAAAGGTGCACTTGGAACTCAATGCGTCGTCGACTCAGACTTGGTCCATACCAGACAGCAAGCAATAGATCGCCACTGTCACGGTAATATTATCTATACAGTATTCCAACTTCATACTAAACGGTCGAAGCGCGAGCTATACCTACGCGCCTCGATCTCGGCATGCGTTCGGCAAGCAAACAGTCGTGACTGTGCCGCAGTGATGAACGGACTGTATGTTGTTTTTTTAACAATAACCGCGCAATTTTTTCGCTAAAAAGAAGTCAAGTACATATTTACATATTTTATATAACGAGTAGGATATATATTATCTGTTTTTGTTTTTTTTTTAAATTAAGCTTTATATTAGAATGAGGTTTTTTTATACTAATAAAGCATTTCGTACGTCTCAGTCGAGGTGCAAATATTTTTCGGTCGCAAATTTATAAGACCGATTTATATTCAAACATAAATATGGTTTAAAAAAAAATGCATTTTTATTAAAAATTTCCTATTCAATTCACAAAGTTTTTTTTTTATATAAAAAGTACCTACATTTACAATCACAAAACTAAATGGAAACACAAAGTAGACAAATGTAATTAAAATGCTGGAGGCGGGTAGTCCTATCGCATGTTTACGTACCGAGCGGCAGTAGGTATTTATTTCAAAGAAGCGGCCGAGTTACAATACTGTATAGATAATATTACCGTGCCACTGTCCAGCCATACAGTTGCGCGTAGCCTACGGTGGCTATCTACAATCCGCGTGATAATAAAAACAAAGCCCTTAAAAATACTACCCTCAATTGTTTTGACGTACTCTATTGAATACGGTAGCACTAAATAGGTTAACCCCCGATTTCTGATTTAAGCATTTGAAGTTGAGAATTACTCAAACTCTACTTTAGCCTGCAAATCTGTCAAAATTTGGCATTTAAGTATGGTTTGAGTCGTTCTTAACTCAAAATACTCAATTCAGAAACCCGCCATAAGTCGTACACGTGCCTACTTAAGTCTCCGGATTGACAACCTTGTATTATTGTTATATTAAGGGATGGCTGACTTAGATCAATTCAATACGGGTACAATATTACGTGATAATCAATACTCGTATACCTGTATTATACAAGGTTTCACGCGACAAATAGAAATAGTCTGGTAGAATATCGCCTTGGTAACTCCAGTAGAAGAATGGTGAGGATTTGGAAGCGAAATAACTTGTTTCGAGGCAGGAGAAGACTGCCACTCATCATCATGATCATTATTTTAGTCGAAAGATTTCCACTGCTGGACATAAACCTCCCCCAAGCGTCGCCAAGTCGCGACGCGCCGCCAAGACGCGACGCGCCCCCAAGATGCGACGCAACCCAAGAAGAGGGACGCCAAGGACGTGGATTTCAGTGACCCTCACGCGTCTTAAATTTTCGTGACTCTCACTAGGTCATTGGTCCAACTTATGGGAATCCTACCGACGCTGCGTATTCTGTTACGCGGTTACTATTCCAGAACCTTTCGGTCTCATCAATCATCTGTTCAGCAAGCAATGTGCTATCAAAGACACTTCCGCCTGACCATCGCTAAGTTCATTTTTGCTTGCACTTGAAACGAAAACTTCAAAGGTTTAGTTTGGCACCGCGTCGTAGGATTCAAATGAATTTTTTTTAAAGTGATCAGGCAGACATGACCGCGATGGTACCCTGGCCACTGCCGCTTTTTCACTCTATGGGCTATGTTGGTAAGTTTGGTTCACCTACGAACATCTTCAATCCTGATTTGATCACGCAAGAAATCTCCAAGCACAGTTATTTCCTTTGCAGCAGTCGTCGTTTACCACAGTGTTTCAAGACGAAAATCTACGCATAATGCGTGATGACATATGGTTCTGAAACGTGGTCACTCAAAATCGGCCTCGTCAGAAAGCTGAAAGACTGCCACTAGTCTAGAATAATTAATGTAGGATGGGTAAAAGGAACGTAAGAATGATGTGTGAAATGAAGCGTAAAAGTGTCAGAGCAAGAAAAAGAGAGCTGGCGACTTTTGAACATGAACGACAGTTGATAATCAGATTATAAAGTTTTAAAGAAAGAAGTCAAAAGAAGTTGTGAACTCGTTGTGGAATAATAAACACGAACAATTTACGTAGCATCAACAGTTTACCTTCCACAAGGCCGCATTCCCTCGTACACTACATTAATATCAACCTGTATCTATTTTAGCAGGTCATAAACCTGTACTCATATAGACAGCATGAACATTAATCAACACATTAGTTCAAGCTGGATGACAAGATGAATGAAAGAAAGAAAACTTATTTAGTTCTTTGTTTGTATTTTTATATTTTTATTTCTGCATCATCATGGTCTGAACTAAATAAATGAATTGAATTGTAGCCACCCACAATACACGCGTAACGCCTCAATGAATCTAGCGAAGGAGAAGGCCGCAAATGTTAGAAAGCAGGCTTCCGTACGCCGCCGATACCACCGCCAAAGGAGAAGCCTCCGGCGTCGGGAGTCCCAGGACAATCCCGGCCACCGTAGACGCAGGCTTGTGGCAGACGAATAATGGGCAGCTCGCCGTCCGTCTATCCGGTCAGGATCACGCCAGAGTTGTCGATGGCGCGTAGTATTCCACGAGCACCACTAAAAGGATGTCAGTATAACCATAGGGGCCCAGCAAGACCGATGCCTGCTAAGATCACGGGGAATTTCTGGAAAGGAAACTCTAAAGTCACCCCAAGGACATAGGTGTAGTTTTAATCAGTAAAAGTCTGACACTCCTTCTCGCTCCACCCAAGAGTAAGAGAATTCATTGGACGACTTCCCAACTCAAAAAAAAACATCTAAATTAATGTTTAGAAGTCAGGGAAGGCTATGTATTGTAATTTTTCAATTAGGCCTTTACTGTTATACCACGCAACTTCGCAATCCGCGAAATAATTCAAAAATTTCGGCAGCAAACCGAGTTACAGGCGAGCCACAAAGAAAACGACGGCTGATTTCGTAAGCACATTTAAAAGTTAAACAGTAGACGATTACAATCTCCTCCAAAAACAGGGAAGTTTGCCTCCCAACCACCCTTCGTAAGAATGTTTAAAGTAAGCTGCATTAAGTCAAAAGTACTATAAAGTCTGTCTTTGCCCGTTCCGTGCCGGATCGTCGCGTGCCCCCGTCACGGACCGGCCCGTCCCTCGATGTGACAGCCGATTGCGTTCCAGTATCCCCGAGCGTACAAATTGGGTATGGTTTTAGGCATAAGCGTAGCAGGTTTTTGGCAGGGTATTTTAGATGTTATGATTTGATTTATGGGTTCACACATTTTTTCGACTACGACTTTTTGAGATGACAGAAATAAACCATTTAAATTATTTGTAGAGGTAAAATAAATCTAAACTTTTGGTAGTGCTCGTTGTCTCGAAGGACTAACATTTTTTTTAGGTTCCATAATCTCAATTGGCAAAAACGAAACGTTTTTAGGATTAGTTTATTGTCCGTCTGTCTGTATGAGTGTCTGTCAAAACCGTTTTTCTCAGGAAAGCGTAAAGGTGTCTCAAACACTGAGCGCTACACATTGTTTGCCTCGTCGTGCCTGTTACGCCTGTGTTTGTCACACGGGTGAAACTATAGAAAAATAATCCTCATTAAAGATCACAGTTTCCTACACCCAACGTTGCATCATCAAAGACTTTGATGCCTCTAATCCTACCACATTAACAGCTTCTCTCGCCAGCAGGGATTAACTGGAAGCGTTTTTTAAAAACAAAACTTCGTCGAAAAGCTTAGCCCAGAGTTTGAGCAAATAGATTTATAGAATCAGCTGCGGTTTAGAGGTCACTAAAAACGTTTAATGTTTAATGTGGCTGTCTATATAGTTTTATTTTTGTTTTAGAATATAGTTGGATATTCTAGATTACATACTTTAGTGTAAAACATTTGTTGCTTTAGGTGTGGCTACATTAGAAGTTTAAAAGCTAATATCTGCTTTAATTTTAAGGTCGATTTGGTACGCGTGGTTAGTATTTAATCAATCGTTTATTTGCTACTAGATTCTAGCTTCTAGTAAAGTTGAAATCGAGGCTAGATAATAAGTAATGTATGCCCTTCTTTGGGGTTCAAACTTACTCTGTACAAATTTCATCAAACTCGGTTCAGTTTATCCGTAAGAGCGTAAGGGGCCATTCAAGTATTACGTTAGCACTACGGGGGTAGGGGGTCCTTTATTTTGCTTATTTTTAATGACGCTGGGGATGGGGAATTCTTAAGATTGACTTGGCAATCGGGTTACTTGTGATATACCTACATTTTTTTTCATACGATTACCAAGTCAATCTATTTAGTTTCTGAAAACAAGGCCCGGCCCGGCACGATAGCAACGAATGAACGGGATAGGTTTTTAGTCAGTACGAGTCTGACACTATTTCCCGCTCCGCCCAAGGGCGGGATCTGTCATTGGATGACTTTACCTACGATAAAAAAAATCAATCTATTTATGAATATACATGTGAACAGAACTTTTTACGGTAGAAGAACTGATTTGCGAGATTCGGTTTTTTTACAAGTTATGTTTTTTGAAAGCATAATTTATGTCAATGTACAAATATTAAAGAGAAAATTTATCTATAAATTAATTAATTAAAATAATGAAAAATGAAAGAAAAGAAGAAGAAGAGAAAAGAAGAAACACCAAAAGAAGAAGTACCAGTGTAAATTTTTCAATTCATATGTACTTTTCTAAGTTTATCGTGGATATTACTGACACCCCGTACCACGGAAAGCACACGAGGCCAATGGTCCCGGTTGTCGTTCATAGATCTTAGATAGTCATTACAGGTAATTAGTCGCCAGAAAGTTTGACCATCCGTCTATCCACGTAGTATTTTTTTTTATGGTAGGTAAAATCATCCAATGACAAATCCCGCCCTTGGATGGGGCGGGAAATAGTGTCAGACTCTTACTGACTAAAAAAACAAAACCTACCCTGTTGCATTCATGGTATTGCCCAGTTACTGGGTATTCAGCCACATCCGGTTAGACAGGAACCCGACCCCAATACAGTCGACAAAAGGCTAGGGAGATGATGAATTAGAGCAATAGTGGCCCAGTGGTAACGGCATCAACTTGCGAGTTGTACGTCGTGAGTTCAAAAGCAGGCAGGTAATTTAATTTGTGTAATTTATATCATCACTAATTTAAAATGGTAAAGGAAAACATCATGATCCTATCCTTATCGAAGACATATGACATCTATATTCCGTCTGTTTAGGTACTTAACAAAATGTAAAAAATCTTCACATATATGTATTTACTAAAAATTGTCTAAAAATGTTATCCAAAAATGTTTACAATTAGCTTGAAATTTTCAATTTACATTAAACGATGTTAGGTAATTAACTAAATTTAAATAATCTTTGTATGTCTTTTGCACGATTTAACAAAAATAAAAAGACAGCAAGATTGTTTACGTTTAGGTACCTAAACAGATGGAGTATACCAACTCACACTGGGTAAACGTGGTGGATTACGGCCTATGTCTCAGCACTGGGAACATTATAAGGCTAATTATTATAGTTCTAGCAGTGGGATATCATTAGAAGACCGATTATAATTATCGTTTTAGCAGTGGGAACGTTTTAAAGGCGCCTTCAAATTAACCGCGAAGTGACGCGCGACAGCAGCGCGGCCGCTTCACTAGAACTGCTATGTTCGAGCATCATAGTGTTGTACATTTAGTTTCTCGATTAGAACGATACTATTAAAAAAGATTTAAAAAAAAAAAACCTAAGAAAAAATTGCTAAATGATACATGATATTTATTAATCAAACACTTCTACACGTCATTTTTTTTTGTCAGTTTAAAATAGATGAGGCACATGTTTCCTAGCTAACTACCCTGAGAAGGAACACCGAAACAAACTCAGGGACCAATTTCTCTTTTAAAGTCCATACAGCAAACATGTAATGGTCAAATTATTGCTGTTATTTGGTGTATGTAATTGGAATTTCATAAAGTATAGCCTTTTACTTTATGAAATTACAATTACATGTGTACTCTGTGGCCAAAATTTCAGAATTATATATTATGTATTCGCTGGATGACTATCAATCTCATCGATAAATTCTTCAACCTGATTTTTGTTCATGTTTAGACTTGAACAAAAACTAAAATCACTAGTCGACTGATGAAATGGGGCGCGGCCACAACGCACTTCGCGACTCAATTGAAGGCGCCCTAAAAGGCCGATTAAACACATGGTTCTAACAGTGAAACCATTACAAATCTACTGTATCATCATCATCATCATTTCAGCCAAAAGACGTCCACTGTTGGACATAGGCCTCCCCCAAGCGTCGCCACAATGGCCGGTCCTGTGCGTCTCGCATCCATCGGACTCCAGCGACCCTGACCAGGTCATCGGTCCACCTTGTGGGAGGCCTTCCAATCTACTGTATACAACATTCTAACAAAAGATTTACCTACATAACTTTTCTTAATCCTACAGATGAACAAAGCTAGACCCTTTATTCAGCAAAGGCCTTCTTCATAAATACTAATTCCTTTTCATCGCAGACCTTCAATCATTTGCCAAAACTTTGTCCCATAAACAAAGAGTTCTGCTTTTGTGAACAAAAAGTTTCTTCATCGATATAACATTTATTATGCGCTGCTGTTAAAACTTTGTATTCGATGACACTTAGTGACACTTCTTCTGAGATTGTCATCTCGCCACTATCTGCAGGTTAACTTTTAACGGTGGCGTCCAAAAGTTTTCTTTGACCAGTGACACTGCCCCTTTGGTACAGTGGTTACGAAAGCTTCGTCTGAGTAGGTCCTAGGTTCGATTCTTTGGTCAGGCAAAATGGTGTCAAAATGGCGCTGGTGTGCAAAGGGTGACTTAAGGAACACGTTGTGGGTTTTAGTCATTAAAATTCTGATACCGCTATTCGTTTAAAAAAAAAAAGATAAATCTAGTATCTTATTCTATTCTTACTCTAGAATCCTCTGCCTTATCCATTTATAAAAGGCATTCAAATTAAAATGTACTTGTTTTTTTATTATTATTGATGAACTTAAGCTAGCGGTCTAACCGCACACGTGTAACACGCCTGATTTGTACATAAAACGACGTTGCGTGGCTTCGCGTGGCGTGAATCTAATGTAGTTCTGCGAGTCTAGTTTCCATATAAAATGTATGAAGACCGACGCGGCCAGATTTTCCTATGTGGCACACGTGTGCGCAATGTGGTTCTACCTTTATACTGGACCACTACCTCACCTGATGGTAAGCGACGATCTGGTTGACGATGGAGCACGCTTGCCTAAAAGTGACCTATTCACTCTCGATTGAATGATTCCCAGCCTATACCGTTTCTACGGCTGATAGCTAAGCCGTAGAAACGTTTTAAAGAGTTACTATAGCCCTGGAAAACAAAGGGCAACTGAAGGAACATAGGTGGGTTTAAATCAGGTGAACACGCCTTGAACACGGATAAGATATTAGATGATTTCCCACCTCGAAAAAAAGGCTGTAGCTATCAGAAAACCAAGGATCGTTTTCTGAAAAGAAGGTTCGGCCCCGGTATGAAAGGCAACGAAGGAACTGGGGTGGGTTTTTAGCCAGTAAAAGTCTGACACTATCTCCCAGCCCACCCACTACCCACTATCTCTCGGGCGTGGAGATGACATGTACCAACCGACAAAAAAAATGACCCCAGCAAGGAATTCCACTCCTTAGGTGTACGCACTAGTTTCAAGTTGTAGGTCAGATGCGAACATCGTCTTGCTTCCGTCCCGCATTTGAACAAATCAAATGGCGCCTCATTTGACAGAATGGTTCCGATAAACGACTTTCCTGGAAGGGGTTTAAGAGCCATACATAAGTCTATCACACTACATATATATCACACTAATAATAAATAGGCGACAATTTATAAGTGTCTGTATAGTATAAGTTGTTTGTTGACATGACTACAATCACGTGTTTAAGTACTGTTCACTAATTATTAGTCACCCTATATTTGCTGCTGAATGGAAGACGATATTATTAGAAACGATAGTTTACGGTTCTAGGAGAAGACACAGTAAAAGGATTTGGCTATTTCGCTGTACTTTTTTTATTGTAGCCTTTTGTAAGTTTCACTGCTGGGTAAAGGCCTCCCCTTTTTCCTTCCAGGGGGCTTACTCTCGAGTTTAAATCCAATCGGTCGCATTGGAATTGTGACTTTAGGTACTCTTGAATTCGATTTTAGGGTCAAATTGCGTGACCTTTTTGGGAATCTAAGTAAAATGGGGATAGGTCTTGGCCTGTGGTCACGATATTTTAAACCAATTTGGCGCTACCATCAAATTCAAGAGTACCTAAAGTCACAATTCCAATGCGACCGATTGGAATTAAACTCGAGAGTAAGCCCCCAGACCTCTCTGTATAGGGCGATCTCTAGCCAACTTTACCCGCGGACAGGATCAGATCTTTACACTAAAATATAAAAAATATTCTATGGAATGGAGTTATTACTTCGCTCGATTATAAATTACTAGCTTTTGCCAGCGGCACCGCCCGCAAAAAAGTAGGTTGCTCCGTACAAACTTCCAACCCCCGTTTTACCCCCTTAGGTGTGGAGTTTCGTAAATCCGTTCTTAGGATGTCTGCATCCTATAGCCAGGAACCTTACTGCCAAATTTTAAGTTTATAGGTGTTATAGTTTCTGATATTTCGTGATTAATCAGTAATTGGTATTTCACTTTTATATATATAGATAACATATAATTTTAGGTTATTCTGTTTTATAAGAATGACAAACTTAATTACATACAAACTTTTGTCTACGTATAGTATTAGTATAATAAGAAGGATGGACATCCTTAAAATATCCATAGTGTTTAGAAATGAGTTGAAAATCTTTGTTTGTTCAGAAAAACGAAGTCATAAATCTCAGTTCTCTAACAACATTCTTCACTCCTCCACTTAGACACAAGTAAATCTCCCCAAACCAGTTACTGTTAGCTAGACGTGCCATCACGTAATGTTTGCTGCGGTCCAGACTAGACGTGTTATCAGGAGACTAAACAGCTCAGCATATAAGTGAAATCTTGACCTAAAATGTTCACAAACAGTATTAGGCCCTTTGTACACAAAGCTTCACCAATTTTCGATACCAAACGATTTTGGTCTCTGAATGACTGAAGTTCGTACACAGATACGCGTTGCCGACATTTTGTTTATTCGTCGCCGACACCAGACACACACTATTGCATGTCAAAATCATCGCTACAAACATCGCTGCGACTTTCGATATTGCTTGCGGTGTAACATCATCATCATTCATAATTTCGGCCGAAAGAAATCCACTGCTGAACAATGAACATTCCCCCAACTCTAGGGCGGGATTTGTCATTGGATGATTTTATCTACCATAAAAAAAAAAGAAAAAACCAGGTCATTAGTACATTTTGTGGGAGACTTTCTAACGCTTCGTCTTTAACCTTTCAACCCCATCGACTATCTGTTCTACGAGCAATGTGTGCTCACAGCCACTTAATATTGGTGATTTTTCGGGCTATGTCGGCGACCTTGGTTCTCCTGCGGACACCTTCATTCCTGATGCGATCACGCAAGGAACCTTTCCTTTGCGCTTCGGGTAACTTTAAGCCTTCTGAAGATCCCCATGACCACTTCGCCTGCAGTAGCAGAATGGACGTCTCGCGTCTAGCGATTCAATGTGCACGGTCCATGAGCTACCAGGTATTCGCGACATAAGTTTTCAACATTAGTAACGAAATGTTGTGTGGCCTTGTGTACAAAGGGCCTTATTCTGACGTACGAAGGTAATGGCCTGAATGACGTTGATATAAACACAAGGCAATATTAACATGAAAATACCTCGTACGTTCTTTGTTTCACAGGTTGCAGTAGATTTACTGGTGAAATTACTATTTTGTTGGTTTAATTTGGACCTTCTATTCGTAACATTAAAGCAGGCCATTAAACAGCTTATTTGGTTTGTCGTCAAGACTGTATTCTTTAAGAGCACTTTTGTTACACGCCATTTGTTTGTTTCTCCGATGCGGTGAAATCACTGGTCATTAAGAAGTAGAAAAAAGAATTGGCTGTTAAAGCCATAGCCAACAATGTAGACGATACTGAAAAAGAAGTATGTATTTGCAAAGCAGACGATACAGATGTCCAGAGGCCTCACCATGACAAGTTAAAAATATCAAGCGTACAAGTGAGAAAAAGGGATGAAGCTATATCTTCTATATAGATAGGGTGACAAGTAATTAGTGACCGATACTTATTCACATGATTGTAGTCAGTATAACAAACAACTTTTAATATGGGACCAAACCTGAAATCGCGAAAAAATCTACTGGCCAGTACGCCTTACTGGTCAAAATGTACTGAACTTGCTGATAACTGTCAAGCTCCAAGAGGACACAGGTGTCCTATTGTACCTATTGTCTTTCTATTGTGTCTCTAATTATGGTATTCAAAAGGTTAATCACGTAATCTCAGATACTGTAACACCTACAAACTTATATTTTGGCAGGCAGCTTCCTTATAGGGTGTAGAAATCCGCTAAGAACGTATTTTACGAAACTCCACCCCAAAGGGAGCAAATTTCCGTTGAAAAGGGAAGGTCTTCTGACCAGGCAGGTGTTCTTTCTAGTCCAGGAAGCTGCCCTATGGTTGATATTGGACTGCTGCTGTTCTTGTTGTTGTTGCTGTTGCGTGCGGAGAACTCTAAAATCACGATTCAGAATTTTGAATTTAAGTTCCAACATGAAAGCACATAAAACACACGCTTTACTTCCAAGTCATTAGCTATAGTCAAATAACAAACAGCTTATAACTAACTGCAAGCAGCGCATGCACTACCAATTCCCTCTAAATCGCCGTCGCTTTAAATTTCGCTTATCCTAGTTTCGGAAAAACTCATTATACATCCCAAACTCGGTCCAGCAGAACCAATTATTTCTCCATCTATGTGCGTGCCAGTAGCGTTCTCTAAATTCCTGAACATTTCACTAGAAATAAACGAGCAACTGTTAACAATATTGAAATGCTTAAATTCCAGTCATTAGAGCTATAAGCAGGGCCGTAACGTGAGTTTTCTACGTCTGCCGCATAGAACACGGAATCGCACCTGAAGGCGGCAGAAGGTGGCAGAACTGCGGATTGTGCGAAAGAGTTACCGTGTAAAACTTAAAAACCTGGGCAAGTGCGAATCGACCTCGCGCTCTGAGGGTTACGTACAAAATTACCTATGTAAATAGTTCAATTCCCCAATTAGAAAGAAGACGAGAAGACTTTTTCCGAATCTCAAAAAAAAGTTTTTATTTGTTGACTATAGGACCTTGATTAATGCCAAATTTCATGGTTCTAGGTCAACGGAAAGCACCCTGTGAATTTTGATTCCCTTGAGAATATCGAAGTATACGTTTCTTGCGCTATAAACGGCTATATCTTTTTTTTTTCGTTAAGTTAGAAATGTTTTTTTCACAGTTCAAGGAACCGCAGATTTAAGTATATGGTTTTAATTTCAACTCGATACCTCCATGCGTTCTCGAGGTAAAGGATCTTGACAGACTGACAGACGGACAACAAAGTGATCCAATAAGGGTTTTTTTTATGGTAGGTAAAATCATCCAATGACAAATCCCGCCCTTGGGCGGAGCGGGAAGTAGTGTCAGACTCTTACTGACTAAAAACCTACCCCGTTCCTTCGTAGCCTATCGTGCCGGGGCCGAGCACTCCTTTCGGAAATAAACCCATGACCCCAGTAGGCTTCGACCCTGCCTGCCTGCAGTTAGCAGGCTGGGCCTCTTCGGTGTGCTGACAGCTCCTTGAGGCGCGCGGGAACAGAACGCGCCGTCGACGACTTGGGCTCGGTCCGGTCGGTTACCGCCACATTGCACGCCGTCCGCAAGCCCGCGCCTACGGTGGCCGGAATTTGGGATCGGAATCCCGGCGGCGGCTGGGGCGAGCGCCCCGTTGCCTCTGCCTGATGCAGTCGGCCTCCTCCTTTGCTAGCATTACTGCTTCGCAGAAGGAGGCGACCGCCTGCCATCCCTCCTCACTACAGACCATGGCCTGAACCAAGGCCCGGCGAGAGAGATCGTTGCGGCCGATCGCCCCCACGAGGACACGGCGATGCTCCGCCCAGGCGGGGCACACCTCTACAGTGTGCTCCACCGTGTCCTCCGGATGTTCCGCACAGTGGCGACACCCGGGCGAATCCTCCGCACATCCTATAAGGGTTTCGTTTTTTCCTTTAGAGGAACCCTTAAAACGGTTAATGCACAATTTCTATATCGGATTACCTGCAAAGCCTTTTGTATATCTATAGATATACATAATTGTTTTGCCTAAAGATAAGTTTTGTAAACGCATTTATGCTCTGAAGTCAGTACAGTGCCTTTTCACCGAACCCACCGAGTTTTTTAGATGACTATACTCCTTTGACAACCTGATGAACTCCACTGACGCTGCAAAACTATCTAAAAATAACCAAAAACTGCTCGAAAAAAGAAAAAAATGTACCGTACTTGACATCTAATGAGTTTCCAACTACCAAAATATGTCATAAAAAAGTCAGCAGCATGTTTCTATTTCAGCTATTGGTCGTAAGACGGATATCTAAAACGTCGAGTAAATGATCTGTGCACGTTCTCTTAACGCGTTTTGGGCGCACTTCTCTCGGTTTGAAGTAATATAAATATCATAAGACTATCTTCTGCCGCTGTAAGTTAGAGCAAAAGGTCGTATCAGACTTTTACTGACTAAAACTACACATGTCTTTCCTCAGTCGCCTTTTGCTGTATAGTACCACGAGTATCCCTTTCATACCGGTTTGTAAGGAATTATCAACGAATCCGTTCTACATGCTTCGATATTGCTGTCACCATTGATATATTATAAGGGAAGATAACTTACGCGCCAACATCGCAATCAGAAAGCCTGGACTCGAAACACACACATCCACACCACCTATAGTCACTGATAGACAAGGACAGAGAAAAGAGCCGGCGCTGTCGTGCGAGCGAAATAGCGTTAATAATAATAATAATCTTTATTTGCAAACAAGTATCACTGCTACATAAATGCTCTGCCTCCTGAACTAGGTGGTGAACCTGTATCTCAGGAGACAGTACCCTTCCTATACATGCTGCAATTTGTTTACATACAGTGCGAATTATGCGAATAAATTAATATTAAAAAAGAATATAAAATAAGATACGAATTTATATATATAAAAAAAATGGTAATGATATGGATATACAAAAAAAAATAGAATAAAAGCAACAATAATAGGTAACTCATGTGAACGTGTGGTGTGGTGTGTTATGCATGATGGTGTGTTTTTGTATGTGTTCGTAAGAATTATGATGTGTGTTTGTGTGTGTGTGGAAGTCTTCGTAATGCGTAGTCTGTCATTATTTGTTTGGGTTATTGGTGACTAGATTTTCTATTTCTTCGTAGTCTAATTTACTGAGCCAGTTTAGTACAATTTTCCCGAAATTATGGTTATTTGAATTTTGTGCATTTTTAATGGGAAGTTTGTTATATAAACGCGCTGCCATGGAGCTGTAATGTCGTTTTGCAAACATGGATGTCACGGAAGGTGATGGACATATGGAACATCTCTTGGTAATTAGGCGCCGAATGTATGTGATCGTCGCGACCGATGTGAAATCGCTAGAGGCGAGAATCCTATCTTCCGTTGTTTTGATTTAATCTACTGATAAAAATCTACCGACGCGTCTCTCAACTCTGTGGTCTACCCACGCATGGAACCGCGCCAAAATGAAATGGCGGTGCGCCGACGTTACCCACCGAACCACTTTAAACATACAACTAACAGGCTTTATGAGACAATTTGCTTGGCAGTTACATACTTGTTGAAGACATGATAGGTCCCTACAATTTTATCGTTGCGGGTAACATGGAACGTAAAGCTGCTCCAAAGCTGTACTGTTGGTCATCGCGAGTCGTTTAAGTAAGCAAAGGGGTTGTACGTAACAACCAACGACATAAGGTATAACGTACACATATATTGAAGGTTTTATTTTCCTAGTCTAATGCAGTCAGCTGTTATTCTAATTGATCAAAGTCACTGAAAATCAGCGGCCACATGATGGGGCCACTTGATACTGGAGCTCATGTACACCACAGCGGTGTACATGAGCCCCAGTATTTTGATGAGCGCTAGCCGTTTTACGCGGAGGTGACGCATATCATCCCAATATATTATAATGATTATTTTAATTTTTTCATTCTTATTGCTCCTAGCTGCCATGGTTATTGCCCCGACGTGCTCTTTACTTAACTAATTGCCTAAGCAGATATTTCTTTTGGGGATGGAAAATCCACAAATAACCTTTCCCGCTTTGGGTGGAACAAAACGGTGCCGTGATCCTTCAGTTATTTTTTGCGTCCCATAACCTCGGTGACTCTTTGGTACAAACTCGTGCCGGGACCAGACACACAAATACCTCATCATCATCATCAGCCTTTTTAATGTTCCCACTGCTGGGACACAGGCCTCCTCTCTAAGAGAGGGAATGGGCCGTAATCCACCACGTGGGCCCAGTGCGGGTTGGTGAATGTCACATGTCTTCGAATTTTTGGTTCTAGGACATGCCGGTTTCCTCACGATGTCTTCCTTCACCGTTTTGAGAGCAGTGGTGATAAAATAAATTACACAAAGTAATGCGCCTAGCTAGGTTCGAACCCGCGAAATAATCATTCGATCTACTTAATTAAACCTAATGCTACTTGAAAAATTCGAGGCTTAAACATCTTCTGGGCGAGTTCACACTAATGGTGAATGGATCCAAATCATACCACAAATACCTAACTATTATTAATTCTACCTGACACTGCACAAATAAAATAAATGCACAAACCGTAAGCAACTAAAAAAAACTAGACAAGTACGACACTTAATTTTTTTTTTCAAAAATGGAACCACAAATAAAAGAAAAGCGTTTCACTGATAGGTCGGATGAAACAAATGACAGTTGTATTATGGAATAAAAGTATTGTTCAATAGAAGAAAGCTTAGTTTACACGCGACAAGAACAAAGGGGATATAATATTACTAGGTTCTGCCAGCGACTTCGGGCGCGTGTAAGCAAGTTTTTCTATACTAACTTCGGACCCCGGTTTCGTCCCCTTAGGGGGTGAATAATGAAAAATTCTCTCTTAATGCTCACCTACTTCATAAAACAAACCCTTGTGCAGAATTTCACCCTCCTAGTTCCAGTAACTAGTTTCGTCTAATTGTTGATATCCATATTTGTCAATCTGTTTCCCTTTTTACATATACACCGTTAAATTTTGATCGTTTTAATCTCGTGGAGGGTCGATCCCGTATATGAAATAAAGTACTTTTTTCCTAAAACTCGAATTAATATACGCATGTACGAAACTAATTTCTTTAATTAAACCAGTCAATGACTTTATAGGTAGTTGTCGGTCTTTGCGTACTAACCACCTACAGTTCATTAACCTCGATCAGCTGACGTTTACTTAAAGAAATTAATTTCTTACATGCGTATATTAATTCAACTTTTAGAAAAAAAGTACTTTATTTTTTAAATTTAGCTTTATAAATCGATAGTGTTTCATGTACCGAAACGACCCTCCACGGGATTAAAACGACCTAAAATTTGCGGTGTATTTAATACCACTAGGTATTGCACCCTTGAGAAGCTTAGGCGGGTCGCTAGTAGACCATAAAATAATATATCTGTTGTCAGTTTTTGTGTAAATATTTTAGTACCCTCATAAAATCAAAGCAATTCTCAGAAGCACAGAATTACCTGCTGAAGTTTCTGGGTTCTTTCATAATTTACTGTACCTAAAGACCAAACAAAAATTAAATGATTGAATTATTTCTTAAGCTATCCGATCTCTCGTTTTTTCAACCATATTCAGGAAGTAGGTAAAATCAATACCAGTCACGAGCGACTGATCAATGATGACTAAGAGTCGGTACGTATCTGACGGAAAATGAGTTGAGCGTATCAAGTTTATACTATACTTTACTCGACGTATTAACGCATCATTGGTTAAGTGTGAAAAGTCGTTCTGGCGTGCGCGACCGATAATACACAACGCATTTTCCGTCAGATTTATACCGACCCTAAAAGTGTTGGCCACAGTGAGGGGTAATGAGATAAGAAAGTTAGGTCAAATCTGATTTATTTACAAAGTGTAACACCTTATAATACTAAACATATATATGCATACGACATACAATATAAAAACTAGTGGGCCGCGCGTCAGTTGGCGGAGGTAACGAAGGCGGTGGCTGCAAGAGTGAAGGCACGTACATCGTCACGCCCCAACCACCGCGGCCGGAGATGTCCCGTGCGTAAGGAATCGCAGAGCGAGCTCCGGTCAACGCAGGTGCGGATTCCAGGACGACGAGCAATGGATAGCTCGCTGTCCGCTTGTCCTATGAGGACCGAGTCCGATATATGGTGCCTCAAAGAGATGTCAGCAAAACCGCAACATATCAGCAGGGTCGATGCCTGTTTATAGGGCCATGAGAAATCTTCTGAAAAGATACACGTGGTCTTAGAACGCAAAGGGTTTTTTTTATGGTAGATAAAATCATCCCACCCTTGGGCAGAGCGAGAGAACTATGGGGGACACTAGTCAGACTCTTACTGACTAAAAACCTACCCCGTTCCTTCTTTGCCTTGGTTCCAGGGCCCTGGTATACATTTTCACAGCATCCCAAAGGGAACGCAAAGGGTAACTGAAGAAGCGGAGCGCACTAGACCGAAAGAAGTCATGAGATAAATTCCCAACTCAGAAAAAAACGTAATTTACGTAAGTACAAAAATAAACTAGATACATAACGCGCTATCGTAACTTGTCTCAACAAAACCCGCTTAGAAAAACGTAACTATCTACCAACACTAGTGCTTATAGAAGAAAAAGCACCCGATAACTATCTAGCTAGACAGATCGGATTGTTTTAGTTCAGTTTCAGTTCGTTTTCCGCGATATGTTCAAACAGGAGCGGAGAACAAACTCGAGCAACACGAGCTCGAGGAATATCACGAAACGAGATCTTCCAGCCTGGAACAACAAAGGCATAACTCACAAACAACAGCTTTGCGTAACAGCGAAAATCTTTTACTTTTTTTAAACAAATTTTTCATTTTTCAACACGTTGAAGTTTTAATATTAAACCTTCTGTCAGTTCCGACGGGGAATAATGTAAAAAACTGGTTAAGTAGAAGTCCGACTTGCGCACGGAGGGTTCCGTACAAAATTTTTGATGTAAATACAATTTCGATATCCAAATCGAGTCTCCAAGGTTTTCTGAATCCCAAAATAGTAATTGCCATACACTAGAAATACTCCAGTATAGTAGGTACAATCGCAAACATGTAGGCTCACATATAAAAGACTCACAGACCCGTTACAACTATCTGTAACCCATGAAAGTTGTTTTATTTTACATTTTCTAGTTGCCAAACTTAAATAGGTACCGTTCGATTCCATCATCAGATCAGTTCAATAGTACCTTGCAGCGAGAGTGGATCTCATGACAATTCTAATAATCATAAACATGACTAGATATCATCACATCAGTTCGATGTATCTCTTCTCCTTCTACCTTCTGTAAGGCATTAACTTCAAATACAAATAAAGCAATTTTACTTGTTACAGCTCTGCAATGATCCTATGAGGAGTTCCGGAATAAGGAATATCTTCGAAGTTCATCATAAGTTTATAACACTATTTCTATACGTACAAAAATTAAAAAAAAATGCATATTGTCGAACACATTATAACCTCCTCTTTTTTGAAGTTTTGAAGTCAGAAATTGGAATGCACCAAAACGTTAATGGTCAAGTGTCAACCTCAAACAAGTTTTGATATGTTTTTGATTGAATATGACTTTCCCTTCTATTTGTATCTGGTGGTCTAGAATTCCCAGATCCAGATTCTAGACCCAATAATACTTAACGTAACCAATAACACGTAACTTAAGCAATTTATTAAACAACTAGCTGCTACCAGCGGCTTCGCCTGCCTGAAAGTAGAAAGTAGTGCCAAGGGCACATATTTCTGGCATAAAAAGTATTCAAAGTAATAATCCAGGACATGGTCTACCCGTGTGCCAGATTTCATTCAAATCCGTTCAGCCGTTCAAACGTGAAGATGCAACAAATATACACACTCACAAACTTACGACTTGATAACATTAGTGTAATGTATTGAATAGAGCATTATTTTCTTGACATTATAAATTCACAGTGAACCATAAATAGAGCTCCGGTTTCTCAACACATACAACCGAGCGCCGCCATTTTTCTCAACTAATGTCACTTGCTGCGTTCCTAGTAGAAATGTTTTATTCAAAGTTGAATCGGAAAACGAATTGAGAAGTAATCCATCGGAAGAGAAATAAAACAGCTGTGAAAAGTTTGACTCGGTTTTAAGATAGCAATTCTTTATCTTTTTACAATGACAGATGCTTACAAAGATCCTCCGAGACTTGATT
Organism: Leucania comma; assembly: GCA_958295575.1. NCBI lineage: Eukaryota > Metazoa > Arthropoda > Insecta > Lepidoptera > Noctuidae > Leucania > Leucania comma. Next base: position 7,088,483 of record OY282475.1, read on the forward strand.
TGAAAATCACAGAAAGCTTTCACTAATTTGGTTTCAAGATTAATTCTCAGGGGTGCTAAGCAAAAAACTGTTTTGAAAGAAATTGAATTTGACTAAGAAACAATATTTAAAAGTTTGTAACTTTTCTAAAGACCAAATTGCTTGTCTATATGCAGAATCCATTAAGTCTTTCGAACAAAAACTATTATAAAATATGACTGAATAATTGTTGTTGCCAAGATTCACATTCTCCCCTTTTTAGGGTTCCGTTACCAAAGGGTAAAAACAGAACCCTAAGACTTCGCTGTCTGTCTGTCTGTCTGTCACCAGCTGTATCTCAAAAACCGCGATAGCTAGACAGATGAAATATTCACAAATTATGTATTTCGGTTGCCGCTCTATCAACAAATACTAAAAACAAAATTTAAGGAAAACTCCTATACAAGAAGCGCGATTTTTTGCCCTTTTTTAATCGATATCAATAATGCCAAAAGGTCAAGTGCCTACGCACTTGAAATATTCACACAATACTCAGTTGTATTATTATTTTAATAAGAAATAATAAAATAAAATAAATTTTAAAGGGAGTTCCCATACCAAAAACGCCCTTTTTGGCCTATTTTGTTGTGTACATTGTCAATAGTACGGAACCCTTCGTGCGCGAGCGCGACTCGCACTTGCCCAGTTTTCTTATTCAATGAACCAATAAGTATTTCGATGAGTAAAGTTGCCTTCTGAGAGACCGTAATGGTCCGGAAGATGGTCAAGCGTGATCGTCACAAGGGCGATCCCACACGAAGAAACAGGTATCGGGAAGGCCACCGGCTCGATGCCTAACATAACACGCCGAAACCTCGCTTGCATCATCAAATTCAGGTGGGATATTGGAATTACAGGTGGTCAGAAGGAGCACTCCGCTTGTCCATCGAGCAATCCCAGAGAAGACGATGGTACAGTGATCACGTGCTGCCGTGCACAACGAGGTTTAATAGAGCCTCTTGTACAGTCTCCTCGGGGAAGTACCTACCTTAACTAGCGTTGTGGACCACTTCCAGAATGGTATTTTAGAAAGTAACGGAGCCCCTTTTATGTGCTGATGGTGATTAAGGAAGTGGTTCTAGACAGGTAAAACTCCAATATCCACAAAATCCGGGCGCCGGCCGTCTGAAAATTTCCTCTCAAAAACATAAAAGAATTTTGAGCTGACATTTCTAATTAGAGCAATGGTGGCCCTGACTTACGACTTATAGGACGCGGGTTCAAATCCAGCCACTCATATTACTTGGTGTAATTTATTTTATTTTATTTTATTTTTTTTTTTTTTTTACTTGACTTGACAAACTTAAATGTTTCATTGATATGATATCCATGGGATATGTTGCATAATAATATAAGGGATTATACATAGCTACAATTTGGGGGTCATTGAGATTCCTTGGGCACCGGTGTCCCTTACAGCTCTCTTACAGCTGCCTCGTTTCCTTGTGTTCTCGGCTCGGAGGTGCAGACGTGTCATGCGCGACACTGACGTTTCACTCGTAGTTGAAGAACCTGTGGGGAACGAAGGAAGCGTTATCAGTTATCTTACTGTTGTGGTATTTGGTTGTTTAGTTAATTGCGTTTGTTGTTACGTACCTAATGTACCTGGTCCTTGCAACTATTCATCCTCCTTTTATTACCATAAATGGGTATTCTGTTTTTTGGTGACATTATGACTCGCAACTGCAAAAGCAAAAGCATACATACACTTACTTATTTCGAAATAAATTTACATTCTTGATTCGAAGCACAGATAAAAAATTATAAGGGATAAGCGACACTTACCTTTTGCCATTTATATCTACACATATTTCACAATTTTAGTTTAACTTTACCGACAAAGGTTAAACTATAGATAATAATCTGATCGTAATGGATTTTTTTTTTTTATTTTTTTTTTCTCAAGTACCCTTAGTCAATCACTTTTTGTTAAATACAAAATTTTTTCGCTGGTTTGATGTTCGTCTACTGCGCTCAACCGCCACATCCATAATAAATAATAAATAACCTGCAATTTCAGTGGTGGCTCGACCCTGGTTTTACTACTAAGCATTACAATTTATTCATATTACATATCTACACAACTGACACTTAACATCTTTTATGATTTATCATTTTATTAACATTATATATATATACGTACATATTTATTAAAATTTATTTATTTCACACATGAAAAAACTGATTTTCATCCGTACCTACACTCAAAAGGTTCCGTTGAAAACCAGCGTCAGGCAACTGCTGCGTAGCCGCAGTTGTCTGACATATGCTGAACTGAACCTTTTTGGCGCAGCCGTGCAACTTATTATTGTTATTTTTTATTAGTTTATATTTCTATTTTTTCTTTTTATGTTTAATTAAAATTTGCAATCACTTTTGTTTATTATCATGGTGTGCCAAATAAACATGTTTTTCTTTCTTTCTTTCTTTCTATTGCTCTCAAAACGGTGAAGGAAAACATCGTGAGGAAACCTTATTCTAAAGCTTCCTCTTTTGACCACTAGACCAACAGGCGATCAAATATACACTAACAATAAACACCACATACATTAAACACACAATAACGTGACGCATTGGACACGCAAATTGTCGATGACGCGCCGACGAAATATTTCCATCTACCTTCGCGTTGTTATATTCGTTTCTCACCAGTCACGATCTACGCTGCCCGCGAGATACACGTGCGCTCGCGCCGGTAAAAAGTTGTCAACAAAAATCTACCCGCGCTAACTTTATAGCATAACTGTGCTTGAAAAGACTTTTTGTTATTGCTGCTACATTATAGCAGCTTGTGCTTAGCTTATTTGTGCCTTCGAATTAACTGTGTTATGTTAGTGTTGTGTGTGAGAAGAATATACCTACCTGGAGATACAGCGGACTTTCATTCATACACGACCTACCGAATGAGTACCTACACCACACACACCGTCCAAACAACCAAAAATTAGAATTAAAGTTTGCACTTCATCATCATCATTTTAGCTGAAAGATGTCCTCAATTGGACATAGGCCTTCCCCAAATATCGCCATAATGGCCAGTACTTTGCGACTCGCATCCATCAGATTCCCGAGACCCTCACCAGATCACCAGCGATCACCACCTTGTGGGATGCCTCGCAACGCTGCGTCTTCCGATACATAGTCGCCACCCAGAACCTTTCGTCCCCATGGACTATCTGTTCTACGAGCAATGTGATAAATGATAAATGATATTTATTTTGCAAATAGGTTTTAAAAAACACTTTTACACGTCAATATTTTTTTTCGTCAGTTGAAACTAGATGAGGCCGGTGTTTCCTAGCTGACTACCCTGAGAAGAAACACCGAAACAAACTCAGGGGTCACAGTCTCTTTTAAAGTCCATACAATAAATTTGTAATGGTCAAATCACATGAGAACTATGCAGATTTGTCTGAGATGGTCTTTTGAAGAAAGAACCATACAGATTTGAGTGGACCTGTCCAGTCAGTGCAAGCATTTGTCAGTATTCGTGTAGCTCAAATCAGGACTACTAAGGAGCTCAACAATTTGACGAACAATACCAAAGACAGGACATTTGGATAGGCCGCAGAAAATACTCAAATTGCCAGCCATAAAACCATTAAAATTACTGAAAACAAAAGAAAAAAAAAGCATGTGCCCTAAAACTTAGTGAATGATTCTTCTATATCAGTAACATAGGTTCTCCTATGGATATTTGCATTTGACCAGTAAATATTGTTTTACGTTTTCAGTAAATAAATAAAAATAGCAATCATGGATACACACTCATAAGTTAGTTAAAACATTGCAGTAATACAAACATGAAGAGACGAGCAATTGAGAGCAGTCTGCGTCGAGTTCCCACGATTTGCATAAGCAGATAAATAGTCGTAACTCTCGCGTATTTTTCTTTCGTTTGTATATACGAGTATCTACAGCTCAAGTTCTGATAGAAAATGTAAGTAAATTTACCCGGATTTTTGAAATGATGAGCTTATAAAAATATAAAAAGATGTTTACGTCAAAAAAAAAATATAGATAACTTGATTGTTTTTAGGGCTCCGAACCTCAAAAGGAAAAAACGGAACACTTATAGAATCACTTTTTTGTCTATCTGTCTGTCTGTCAAGACCCTTTATCACAGGAACGCATAGATATATAAAGTTGGAATTAAAACCATATACTCAGGTATGCAGTCCCTTGAAGGTATGGAAAAATCAAATTTCTAATTTAACGAAAAAAAAAGATACGGGCGTTTATATCGCAAAAAAAAAACGTATTTTTCGACTCTCTCGAGGGAATCAAAATTGGTAGAGTACTTCCTGTTGACCTAGAATCCTGAAAAAGAAGTAAGGTCTTATAGCACAAATATGGGAAAGAATCTGAAAACTGTTTTGTAGTACCTAATGTCACAAAAAAAAATGTTTTTTTATTTATTTATGTACACACAAACACTTAAAATCAAAAAGAACAAACACAGATAGAAGAGTACAAAGGTACTGCTTATTTCTAATGAAATTTCTTCCAGCAGACCTCTCCCAGATCTTTTTTGCGTTACGGAAAAAGTATCTTCGAGACTCGATTCGAGAATTGAATGGTTTTCTTTGGTTGTACGGATAAATTCGGTGCGTCAGTACGACTCACACTTGCCTGGTATTTTTTATTTGATTCCTATTAGTTTTTGCATGCCACGTATATTAATAAAAAAATAGTTTGTACACACCACTCAAAAGGCTGCCCAGCTTAAGTGGAACTGGGCTGGATATGTCTGCCGCATGCCGATCGAGTAGTGGGCTGAAATCGCCCGACGGGAGCACGGTAGACCATGAAGGAGATAACGGGTCGACTTCGATGTCTTCAGATGATTTCAGATATTTTGAGCTTACTTCAATCAGGTCCTTTATTCTATTGAATCTGTGCAAATTAATATATTTAATATATTCCATACTATAAACACACTTACAAAAATTTTAATCTATTCCCAATACTAGTCTATGAAAGGAACAATTTCTTGAAAATTCGCCAAATGTAAAGTAGATAATACATTTGGTTTGGAGCTCATAAATATTGCTAATGGTTTAACAGTACCGAATAGAATTCCGGGAAATAAATCCAATTTAGCAGTGAAGTAAATCTGAGGAAATACTGACTAATTCTGTCGCGTAGACTTTCGTTTAGTAAAAGCGGTTCGTTTTAATATCTGAATTAATGTTTGGCAAAAGAATTGCGGTAGGAATCGGGGTCAAAATGGGTGGCTTTAGGGTGGAGTGAGAGGGCTTTCAGACTTTTGCTGTTCAAAACCCACTCGTGTTCCTTCAGTTGCACTCTGCGTTGCAGCACCACCTTTATTTATGTTTTTTTTGTTTACCTTCACCCATTGCCGCAGCCCTTGCAAGAGAATTATAACTATAATCTTTTGAATACCGTAATTAGAGACACAATAGAATAACAATAGGTGTACGAACGCCGGCATTCACTTGGGGCTTGAGTAACTACTACAATTTATTTGAGGTGGATTCAATTTATATCATCACCACTGCTCTCAAAACGGTGAAGGAAAACATTGTGAGGAAACCGGCATATAGCCTAGAACCAAAAATACGAAGACATGTGACATTCACCAACCCGCACTGGGCCCGCGTGGTGGTTTACGGCCTATTCCCACTCTTAGAGAGGAGGTCTGAGTCCCAGCAGTGGGATCATTAAAAGGCTGATGATGATGATGATAATGTTGGATTCAACATGACCTCTGTTTCCATAGTTCTTTCTTAGTTATCAACTCAAGACATAGATCTATCACCCTTGTGAATAACGTCATAAGCCTTTGACCGTGTTATGTTAACAAAAATACATAGTTACTGGTATTCCATTATATACACCACTATTTTTTAATTATGGCAAATACTTAAAGGGCTTATTAGAAAAGGTCTTTTTATTATTTAAGTAAAGTCTCAATGCATAATATTCATAAACAGCAAAGTTATGAGCGTTTGTAAGTATAGATCCCAAAATCACACTCAATTTCTGGAAACATTATATTAAACATATGGTTGCGCGAATTTGCTGTGGACTGTAGGTTTAAAAAAGCGAACTAAGGTTTGTTAACAATATGCAGATACTGTGCTTGGCGTTCATTAATGGGATAAATGTATTGGGAAGGAACACTGACCTTTAGACTTCGAAGGTTCCACGTGGCACCGGCCGGCGATCCCCGACTTCGCACATTTAACCACTGCCAGGTCCTGTTTGCACTACACTGCACTATTGTTGAGTTTTGAATGGTTGGATCACGAAATAGTCAATTTTCTTGTAATTTCGAGCGGGCGGTTTTAGCGGTGCGGTCACATTCACAATCGATGCACACACGTCAATGTCAAATCATTTCTTGCGGTCGTGCGGGTGAAGGAAAACGGAAGGGATAGGATTGCTAGGCCAAAAAAAATAAATTACAAAAACAAAATCGCGGAACATAGCAAATTGGCGCAACCATTCCCCCCGGGTTTGAAGGGTTACCTTCAAAGAAAAGAAAAAAAAACAAAAGCGAAACTAAACCCTATTACTAATCTAAACTATCAATACTAGGTAGCGAAACAACTTATAACTAACTATGCCACTACTACTGATTAGGCAGAGGGCAGAGGCGAATAACCGGACGCAGGTACGATCCAGTTGCGGTTTTAACCTTTACGACTCGCGTTATTCCGTTCGAACCCGGAAAAACTTCTTCCACTACACCAAGAGGCCAGTGCAGAGGAGGCGCACTCTCAGTCTTCAGTATCACCACAGTACCGACTGTGACTGGATCTGAAGGAGTGTTCCACTTTTGACGCGACTGCAGCGTATGCAGATAATCTGTCCTCCATCGCTTCCAAAAGGACTGAACTAATCTATCCAGCAGAGCGTGACGCGGGTGAAGCTGCAGTTTGTCAGTCTCGACATCTAAAGCGGGCAAATATTTAAGAGGAGTCGTCGTCAAGAAGTGAGCCGGCGTCAACGCTAGTGGCTCCGATGGATCACTAGACAAAGTCCGACACAACGGACGCGTATTCATCAACGCCTCTACCTGAGCGAGTACGGTGCTCAACTCCTCGTACGAGAGAATCTGTTCGCCTATGACCCGAAACAGGTGCGACTTAAGGCTTTTAATATTCGCCTCCCAATTGCCACCAAAATGACTAGCCGCTGGCGTATTAAAACACCAATCAATGCGATTCTCAGCTAAGACATGGGCGAATTCACTTTGGTAGTACTTGGAGCGTAAGAATGTATGTAATTCCGAAATATTGCGTCGCGCTCCAACATAATTTGTGCCGTTGTCAGAGTATAAGCGCTTAACGGGACCACGGCGAGATAAAAATCGTTTAAATGCAGACATAAAACCCTGCGTACTCAAATCACTGGTTAACTCTATGTGAACCGCACGAGTTGTCATACAAACGAATAGGCAAATGTATGCCTTTGTGGAACGTATACCACGACCACGGGCAATGGTGACTTTAAACGGTCCAGCACCTTTAAACGTCTGTACAACACGACAAGAACGATGGTCGGCCATTTCCGGCGCGTTGAAACGCGGGCGGAGCTTAAAGCAGGGCACACATCTGTGCACTCTAGCGCGTATCAAATTGCGAGCGGAAAGTATCCAGTACTTCTGTCGAAGAATGGACATTAATAAATCGGGACCAGCGTGACAATTCACCTTATGGTGATAGTCCACCAACAAATCCATAACGTGATCCCTGCGTGGTAGAACTACTGGATGCATTTGTTCAAACTCTAACTTAGCATTTCGCAGACGGCCACCGACACGAATGAGTCCGTCTTGCAAAAATGGTTTCAAATGTTGAAGTGCGGGACTACAAGGTTTATGTGATTCTAAACTACGAAATTCTATTGAAAAATAAAATTTCTGCAACTCTCGAAGTACAACTGATTCAGCTCTATCCAAATCAGCTGCGATTATAGAACCACGCGATGGTAATAATCTCAAAAATCTTAGGACATAAACTACACAGCGTAATAGTCTCGACCAAGACGAGACTCGATTAGACAACAACAAAACAACTGACTCTTCACGCGGAACTGATACTACAAGCGTATGTTTCTTCTCCTCGGGTGGCTCTGAAACAGTAGCGGGGTTAAACGGAACACTTGGCCACTCGTTAGGAGTGGTATGAAGCCAGGGAGGGCCACAAAACCAAAGCGGATGATTTAAAATTTGCGCAGGAAGCAAACCACGTGAGAGACAATCAGCTGGGTTTTCTGTTCCAGCGACATGGAATATATTTTCCGGAGACAATTCAGCTTGAATCTTACGTTCCAACCATAGAAAGCGTTTTTCTGCGGAGGCACGGGAGCCACCGAGCGAAAAAATATCACCCTTGAAAGGGAGCGCGACAACATAACGACCATCTTTATCACGAGCAGTCGTGCGGGTACAAATCTCCTCAGCGACCTGATCCTCAGGGCTGAGAATAGGCGGGACATTGACCTCTTCAATCTCCCAGAACTTGCGGATGGTAGACTCAAGCGGCGGCTCGACGGTGCAACAGTGCGACACAGTCGAGTAACTATTTAAACAAGCGGGTGCGGAACCAACTATAACAAACCCGAGAACTGTTTCCAGTGCGTGCGGAGCGGGGTACATCGGAAGACCTTGAATTTTACGTGATAACTGGAGATGCGGGAGAATCGAAGCACCGATCAATAGATCGATATCTCCAGGGAAAGCGTAATTTCCGTCGGCTAACTGCAAGTTCTTAAACTCCGTCAGCATGGACGTGTCAACCGGTACCGTGGGCAACCGTTCCGTAATCTTATCTGCGACTAGCGAATCCATTTCAAACGAAATATTACGATTAAAACGTGAACTAAATATTATTTTAATGGAACCGTGAATGGTTGCCTTTAAACCCCCAAAACCCCTCACTTCTGAGCGGGATGACCAATTATTAAAACTAAAACCAAGGCGTTGACAACAATCCCGAGTAATAAAATTACTCTGGGAAGCGCCATCTAGTAGCGCTCGAACGGTGTGCGGTTTGCCAAAGGCATCTACAATGACAACTTGCGCGGTCGCAAGTAAAACGGTAGTGATTTGAGTACCAGCGGCGGAAAGCGAACACAATGTTACGTCGTTTGCACTTGCAGCAGGCCGCGCGTCACAAGCGTCGCGCGTCCGCGCAGGCCGCGGCCGCGATGGCAGCTTACTACTCTCAAAATGTAAGAAGGTATGATGTCTAGCTGGACATTTACGACAGCTAACACCACTTTTAAATGACGTAACCAGATGTTTGTCACTTAGACAATTAAAACACAAATTATTAGTGCGGACAAACTTGTAACGATCCCTAGGCGATAATCTCTGAAATCCCGAACACTTGTACAGCTGTGTATGGCTACCCTTACACAGAGAACAGTCAGGTGTTGAGACGGTATTAACTAGCGTATGTGCAGTCTTGACTGACTTCGATGACGCGTCTATATGGCGATCGGAACCTGTCCTATTCGTGACTTCATGACGTGCCGACGTGCGCTGCAATACCTTAATATGGTCGCGAATAAAAGATTCTAAATCTTCGAACTTAGGTATTTCTTTGCCGCGCTGAGTCGTTTCAAACAGACGAACAGTTTCAGGATCTAATTTATTTAAACCGATATACAAAAACAAAAAGTCACAGAGGTCATTGACCTTTAGGTTCTTTACTGCACGAACAGATGATGCGAAAATATTTAAAAACTTCTCTAAATTATGATCGTTACAAACGGAAAAACTTTTCAAATCGAATAATTGATCCAAATATGCGGTGGCTACCAATCGCTTATCTTCGTATTTTGTTTTTAAAGTGTTCAAAACTAAATTGTAATTTTCAGCGCTAAACGTAATTCCAGCACAGACAGCCTTTGCCTTACCGGTCAATTTTTCTACGAGATAATGCAATCTCTCGTGATCTGTCAGCGATGTGTTCCTATGTATTATATTTTCGAAACTATCTATAAATAAATTCCAATTTCGAATGTCACCATAAATTCAGGTATTTGAATTGGCGGCAATCGTGGGCGTTCGCGAGGAGGGTTGGATAAACCACTCGCGGGGGGGGGAGTCTCTAAACTCCTAGCAATACGTTTGATACGACAATACAAGTCATCAAAGGACGACAATGCCTGATAACTCACACAGTAATCAGGATTTAACTCCAACTCTAAAATGTTTATATTATTAATTGTAGATTCAAAATCCGCGCGCAAACTATCTAAAGTTTCCAACGAACACAAGAAAGCATCTCTAATCGCCAGATCCGAGGTTTGCGAAGATTTATCACAAATCGATTGAACACGTGAAAACTGTGAGTCCCTTTTAGCGTATAAAAGCTTTAACTGAACCTTTAAATCAGTACTAACCTTGGTTCCCTTAAGAGACATCTTGTTTTGATATATTCACACTATACACTCAAACAAACACTTAACGAATTATTAAGTAAGCGATAATTATCAGATAACAATATGGTAATATTGTAAACAACAAAGTGAACGGCGAACGAACGGAATAACATATGCGTATATAATCTATGGTTTATCCGTTTCCTACAAATATTCACTCAACAATGAACGGGTATTTTTGAAATGCGTCTACCTACATGCAATTTGTAGGACTTCCGAATGAATTTTGTCAAGAAAAAGAATGCGATCGATTTATATCTACGCTGATATTTACGTAGCTAACTATAATTATGCGGTGCGGTTGACGGCGTAGGTACCGTAATTATCAATGGCTCTTTAACTATACGAGCGAAATAACGTATAGTTGCCTAAATGCCTAGATGCGGGTTTTCTACTATTATATCTAGGTAAACAGGCGCGTTGCGTTTATTCCCTATGGAACAAATACTATATTGCGAAATTACAAGAAAATGATTCACGATCCTGCTCGTAGGACCAAAAAGTAATGGATGCGCGAATTTTGCTTTATGTGGACTGTAGGTTTAAAAAAGCGAACTAAGGTTTGTTAACAATATGCAGATACTGTGCTTGGCGTTCATTAATGGGATAAATGTATTGGGAAGGAACACTGACCTTTAGACTTCGAAGGTTCCACGTGGCACCGGCCGGCGATCCCCGACTTCGCACATTTAACCACTGCCAGGTCCTGTTTGCACTACACTGCACTATTGTTGAGTTTTGAATGGTTGGATCACGAAATAGTCAATTTTCTTGTAATTTCGAGCGGGCGGTTTTAGCGGTGCGGTCACATTCACAATCGATGCACACACGTCAATGTCAAATCATTTCTTGCGGTCGTGCGGGTGAAGGAAAACGGAAGGGATAGGATTGCTAGGCCAAAAAAAATAAATTACAAAAACAAAATCGCGGAACATAGCAAATTGGCGCAACCAGTTAACATTATTGTTTATGAATGAAAGAATGTCAATAAAAATGGAAAAACACTGCGCTTAGTATTTTCTAGTAGCAATTGTTATGAATTATGAATTTACCAATAATGAAAACATTTTCGTGGACAATTTTGGAATTTCGTTTTTTGTACGTTTGACTACATAAATGTGATCAGTAACGGGTACTGATTGAGCCCCATGTTTTTGTGCACTAATAAAAAAATAGGGGTGTATAAGCATAAGCATAACCAACCTTACAATAATAATAACCATTAGATAAAATACGTACAATAATCTTAAACAGTTATAAACTAATACATATTATCAAAATGTTATTTAACTATAATTATACACGTAACGTAGTCGGCGTCGTGTTGCACTGCGTGGTGTCGTGTAACTGACCTAGGAAACGTCGATATACGGATCCCGATTTCCGGCCACTGTAGGCGCGGGCTTGTGGACGGCGTACAATGGGCAGCACGCTGTCCGATCGTCCGGTAACCGACCGGACCGAGCCCAAGTCGTCGAAGGCGCGTTCTGTTCCCGCGCACCTCAAGGAGCTATCAGCAAACCGTGGAGGCCGAGCCTGCTAGCTGCAAGCAGGCAGGGTCGAAGCCTGCGGGGGTCATGGGTCAGCTTCCGAAAGGAATACCCGGCCCCGGCACGATAGGCTACGAAGGAACGGGGTAGGTTTTTAGTCAGTAGGAGTCAAGCTGGCCGGGAATTGATTGGATGATTTTACCTAACATAAAAAAAAACACCTTTCTGCCAGAAGTCTTCTTTTAAGAAGGTCTATAGATGGTAGCTTGGAACACGTACCACGAACGACTTGAAGTTCATATTGTGGCGCGCTTTCAATCTGACAACCCTCAGAGTCTTGGTCTTCGCTTTCAAATACTCCACGACTTCCTCAACCTTCGTGTAGTGATGCAGGCGCGAAATGTATAGCATCGCTGCGTCGTAAGCACAGCAGGACGCAGCAGTATGTTCGGACCACTCGGTGCGGTACCGCACTGGTTACGGGAACAGGACTTCTTTCTTCTTCTTCTCAACTCTTGTGAAACCTTCTTTGTCAACTTGGTCCGTTTTTACAATGAATCTGGCCTCCTCTCATGATTTATTATTATTTTTGTCTTTGGTTTGTTTATTCAGTGTTTTTAAGTGTATATTATTGTAATCCTACTAGCCGATCAACGTCTCTCCGTCGACGACGGCTAGTGCTGAAAATCAGCGCTGTGGCTTCAACTTATGACTTGCACATGAGCTCCAGCATTTTGCTGAGTGCTGGCCGTTTTGCACGAATGTGATGCATACCTTACTTTTTATTATTTTAAAGAGTCATTTGTTTTATTTTTAAGGTATGCGCCATGTTTGTCGTAAATAAACTCTTTCCCTCTAGAAGAGGTAATGAACCGTAATCTACCACACGAGCCCAGTACAGGTTGGTGGTATAGTGTTTTGTTTGCCTGTAGTACAAATTCTTCAAACTGTCTTTGGTTTGTTCAGACAGGCGAAAATTGACTGAATCCTACTGATAGCCAATACATTCCTCTCATATGCGCTCGAATGGCTTACCCGCTTAAACTGACTATGATTCCAGAAATCATTTGAGTACCTTGCAGAGTCCATAGCCAGCTGGGATGTAACGATACCCGCGTATTTCGTGAAATATTCAGCTATTCTGTACAAGATCTTTTATTATTTATTGTATACCACACCTCATGAAAGGCACAATAAAAAAAATATAAAAACAAGTGTACAATGAATGGTCTCATCGAATAGAGCAATCCTTTACAGACAACCTTTGGACGGAGATGTACTCAGCATTAAAACTAAATAGGACATACTTATACAAAATACATTTTAGTTCGCTCAGCTGACAACAGTAATTGGCGTTTAATCAAAACCAAAAAATGTGAATTGCGGAGTTATAAATTCATGTTTTCAAAATTCTGAAAAACAATTGAGTGGGAGTGGGCATATTCCTCGCTGAACAGATGGTCCATGGGGCCGAAAGGTTTTGAGTGTCTACCGTGTTTCGGAAGAAGCAGCGTTGAAAAGTCTCCCGCATGGTGGACTGATAACCTGATAAGAGTCGCGGGAGTCCAATGTATACGAAACATGGGGATGTCTAAGTGCAACAGAGAACGTCTTTCGTCGATAATGAACGGCTAAATTCACTCTTAAAAACAAGACTCCAAAACTAAAGCAGCCGCAGTTGTCAAATAAACGAGGCAGATTAATTCAAACCGCATATCGTCTACATTATATTAAAGCATACTAGCACGTCGAAAATCCCTCGGCATCCGACGTCACGACACAACAAAATCCCCAGAAATATTATCGAGAGGGAAAATTGTCAACGCGCAAACTTCTTATTTAGTTATAAGTAAATTCCCAAACTACTGGGATTTGCAAGAATATAGGGGTGCTACCACAAAGCTTTCTGTCGGACCAAGTTATTAAATCAGCGGGAAATGAGTTGCGAAACTGAAAAAAATTTGGGTCATAGATCCAATTTAACGGTAGTTGAGGGTGACATGGACTTTTGGTGAGGGTCATCTGATAGCTGGTGTTTTAGGTCGCTACAATTAATATGTTGAATGTATGTAAATATGTTCTAGCGTTATTCAAGTGTTTTACTTTGGGTAATACGACATTAGTCTTGTGTATTTTTTTTTAATTACTACCTTTGATCTTGAGATCCCCGTTGACTGGCTGACAGTGCGTTACTTTTACTCTATATTATACCATAGCATCAGCCATATAATGTTCCCACTGTTGGAACTCAGGCCTCCTCTCATGAAGAGGGAATGGGCTTATTGAATTATGAGCACATGCCTATATTACATTGCAGACTAGACGGCTAACTTTCTAGAATAAGTCCCGACTGCTACAATTTATCTTGTATTTAAAATATTATATAGTTAAGTGCAATTGGGTACAACGACTTTCTTGTTTTAGGGCTTTTTCATGAATACTCAGAAAAGCAGTCGGGTTTTTTAGTTTTTTAAATTACCGTTTTTTATTTTTTAGTTTAATTTATTTATCGTAATAAAATAAAACTAAAAACAATACTTTCACAACAATTACAAATCTAATGATACCTCGCAAACTAAAATCCATCGAGCCGTTCAGGCCGCAAAGCGTGCCAAACATTTGAATTTGGCGCCATAAATCCGCCATTTTGTTTTTTTTTATTCTGATATACTCAGTGTCACTCTCACAGTAATTATGAATCTAACGACACCACTCAAGCTAAAATCCATAGAGCCGTTCAGGCTGCAGAGCGTGCCAAACAATTATACAAACATACATATTCTCGAAAAACTTAACCCTTCTTCTGGCACAGCCGGGTAAAAAAAACTAGTATACTTCTAAGTGACAACTGGCTGTCATGATTTTCAACATTGAAAATAAAAATAGAAATCTGAATAATTTAAATAATGTTGACTATTCTGTGTGGTGTTCTATGATCTACATTTGTGCTAAATTTCATCCATATCCATTCGCTTTTTGAGCGAGAATAAGTGGCAAACACAAACCAACACAACCGTGATCTTTATAATAGATAAATAGTAATTACTTCCAGTAGAATTAGTTGTAGAATGGTCAAGTTTACAAGAGTCCAGTCAGACAAACTTTCACTAGTACAGCCAAAGAAACGCAAGCAAACTCTTCGTTCGTATGTACTTATCTTTTCATTGAATTAGATAAGTTTGCGCTGACCGCAGTCTACGTCTGGCTCCATGTACAGTGATGTGGTTTGCTCAGATTATGATACATTAACTCACGAGTTTGTGGTTAAAGTTTATTTCGAAGCTTCTAAGACATTAAAGATAGTAGGAATTGAGCGATCGGCTCGAAGGGAACCAATAACTATTTTATATAGAGGGATGAAGAAAATCATAGTGTTTTCCAGGACCCTGGAGTCCAAGACCTTTGGAAGGCGTCCTAGAGGACAAAGCCCCGGACGATTATCCCTTGGGTGCGCGACGAATAAGTGCAGCCTTGAACAAACCCCGGATGGTGGAAAACTATAGCGACTTATAGAAAACAAAGATACTATTGGCTATGGATTATGGTTTTAGGAGGCTTAACTGAGCTTGTTACCAAGGACTATTTATACAATGTTATGAGTATACAATGGTCATCATATGCCTTTTAATGTTTCCACTGCTGGGACACAGACCTCCTCTCTAAGAGAAGGAATGGTCCGTAATCCACCACGCAGCTCCAGTGCGGGTTGGTGAATGTCACATGTCTTCGAATATTTGGTTCTAGGACATGCCGGTTTCCTCACGACGTTTTCCTTCACCGTTTTCACCGTGTTAAAAGTGTTATTACCATTATGAGCCTGTTGTTTTTCTCTACGGGGCAACGCCCGCCCTTCTTTTCTTCCACTTTTCCCTGTTTTTGATTAAACCGGGCCTCTACTGGATCCCAAACACCACAAACTGGCTATGCGATAAGTCAAGGAGAAGATAAGGTGACAAGCTAGACTTCAGGTAAATTACATGATATAAATATCTCTTGAATATATGTACATAATATTATACAGTAAAAAAAAAGTAAAAACAGTTGTTAACAACAATAACAACTGCTAATGGCATTTATTTTTTTAAATCATTTATTTTTTACGAGTGCACAAACGCTTAGTTCGCAGAGCCAACTTCAGACTCGCCAAGTTACGTCGGCCGTACTGTAAATGGATAAAAGCATGATATTTTCTTATAATTACTAATATTTGACCACTATTCATACCGCTAGTACTAACACACCACACAGATTCCAGTAAAATTTAACATAAACAGTAGATATACACCGAAAAATATTCACTCAACAACTGTCCGAAATACAATACAATCGACGAGAAAATTAACAGCTCACAATTGATATATTTAGAGTTTCCTCCCTCTAGGACTTGGCGTCATAACCTTCAACAAATCTCCGGCACAAATGAAGGTCCAGACATTCCGGGAAAGCGCCAACCCAACGCGAAGCTATAATGGGCAATTTGAGGGTTCCATACTCGCAGGATAACCAATTGAATCCCTCCGCGCCATTCGTATGTCTGTTTTTGCTAGTAGCATATATCTCATGAACGTTAAAGGAATTTAATTTAATAAAAATTAAAAAAATATTAAAGGCGCAATGGCCACTGTGTTGTACAAAAACGAAATTAATTAGTATAGAGCACAGATTTGTCAAAAAGTGAAAGGTGAAAAGTAATAAAGTGAAAAGTTGAAAGGGAATCGTTTGACTTGGTATGGTCACGTGAAGGGTCATAACTCTTTTAATAACATGTATAGAGTACCTGTTGAATACCGTAATTAGAGACACAATAGAAAGACAATAGGTGTGCGGACGCCGGCGTCCTCTCGGGGAATAATGAATTAATAAAGAAAAGGGTGATAACCTAACGGGTGACGGGACAGAATGGAAGAAAAACGTGTTGGGCAGAAATATAATAATGATGATGAGTATGGAATCACGAAGGGTCCAACGATGCCATGGATTGTGCGAAAGTGAAACCTAGAACGAAGGCAAAGAAGGAACAGGCTTTTACTGACAAAAAACCCAATTATTTAGTCAGTTAAACTCTGACACCATCTCTCGCCCCGCCCAAGGACGCGGAGATGTCATTGGATGATTTTTCCCCACCTAAAAAAAAGGGTCCCACGATGTGAGCTCGACTCTTCTTGGCCTGTTTTTTCTGCACGCTTGAATTTTCCATCGACCCGAAAACTCGAAAGGACTCCTCAGAATGAAAAGTTGTCACGACTCTCGGAAATTTGCATGTTTTCCGTACACGAATGGATTCCCGAAACCCGAGCTTGTCATAAGTGCAGTCGTTCAGTCGTTCCCTTTTGGGTCGAGTGCCACTTTCAGGCGTTATTTTTACCTTGATATCATGCTCTCTTTGCTAACGGAACTGTCGAACGGTATACAAGGAGGATTACTTAATAAATAATAGGGAGATAGAAACGTGAAACTATTTCTTTTATCCCTTTATTTTCGTTTATGTTTTACGAAAAAGAAATATAGACGGGCGCAAAACATGGCTTTAAATTCATTATTACCGATTACGTAATGATTTTTTCCTATGCCTATCCCGATTCAAATCTAGTTCTAAAATACGATTTGTAAATAATATACGCCTCCATACGATTGAACACTGGATCCCAAGGAGTCGCAGGGCGATTCTCGGCCACCGTAAGCATAGGGTTGCGGATGATGAGCAATGGGTAATTCGCCGTCCGGCCGTCTGGTAAGGACCAAAACTGAGTTGACAAGTCATTGTCTATCAAGCGCTCCTCAAAAGATAAAAAGCAGAGATGGGTAGACAGTAAGACTCTGTCACGCCCTCTACTGAGATTTCTCTCTACTACTCAATGGTATAAGAGAAGAGAAAACTCAACTGAACTGTATAACTGGTTTTGGCAAACAACTTAGAATTAAAGGTTTGCTATTTAAGAAAATTGCCTCATTACTTTACACCTTAACTATTATTCTACATCAAAATAAAGCCTGGTACAGGCTGCTATGACGTAACACGCAATGAAAGTAGTAGCTGTCCACATTGTCGCAATGTATCATGCAATATAACAGAATTACCACTGTGTGGACACCTTGGGCGCTCGAACCGTGCACTCTACACACGCGAACAGAGCATAGAGCATTTCAATTCAGGAAACAGATGCGAGTAGGTACATGCTCGATTTGTGCGCGTACTGCGTCCATACTTATGTAATGCTCCTTTCATATTCGTTACAGTAGTGTACACTTAGCTTAAAGCCGGTTAAAAAGAGCATTCATAAGTGCGGACGCAACGCGCGCACGACGTTAGAACATAGTTGAACTCACATAGTTGAACTCACATAGTTGAACTCACATAGTTGAACTGACATAGTTGAACTCACATAGTTGAACTCACATAGTTGAACTCACATAGTTGAACTCACATAGTTGAAATCACATAGTTGAACTCACATAGTTGAACTCACATAGTTGAACTCACATAGTTGAACTCACATAGTTGAACTCACATAGTTGAACTCACATAGTTGAACTCACATAGTTGAACTCACAAAGTTGAACTCACATAATTGAAATCACATAGCTCAACTCACATAGTTGAAATACTCTGTTCGTGCGCGGTTCGCGGGCGTAGTGTGCCCGGTTCGCGCGCGCATGGCGTCCACACTTTGGGAATTCTTTTACACTGCAATTTACGATACAGCAGTCTGTACCCGGCTTAAGAGACATTGTAGATACAAATATACCATAATACCTACTAAAACTTTCACAAGCTGACATTGTAAGTTTTCAAACAAAACCTCTAAGGTTCTGTAGTATAACGACCAATCAGTTTTAGGGTAATTCTCTTTAAGCTGAGCCAGAGAGAACTAAACTAAACCTGGGTACCTACGAACACTCTCTCACCCTTCACTTGAAGTGGTAACACGGCTCACCTACTTTAATTAATTTAAGTGAACCAGTAACAGCACCTAGTTACTGGCTGTTAACCTGCGTCAGTTAGGACACGAAGATTATCAAGGTTTATGTACCTTATACAGGGTGATTTTAAATTTATGGGCTACATTTTGACCGATAATTTTTTTTTTCAATAATATGAACTACTTGTGAACAGTCACAGTGGTGGCCGAGTGGTAACGGCCGGGCTAGGTTCAAACCTAGCCCGGCGCATTGCTTTGTGCAATTTATTTTATCACCACTGCTCTCATAACGGTCAAGGAAAACATCGTCAGGAAACCGACATGTCTTAGAAATAAAAATTCGAAGACCTGTGACATCCACCAACCCGTACTGAGGTTTTAATAAAACACGTATTTCCTGGAACAAGTTTTATGAAATATTCGAGTAAATCACGGAATTACCGAATGCCAATAGTTTCCAGGCGTTACCTCTCTTTTTTCGCGTTGCCACTCCATCAAACATCGTGTTGGATTGCTTTAGATGAAGCAATAAGCTTTTAAACAATGCTCGACGTTGACGTTAGGCAAGTGTTAAAGGGGCACCTTAATGCAACATTTTAATATTCTCGTAGGTATTTATTTATTTATTTATTAAAACTTTATGCAACACAAGGGTACACAGGCGGACTTAATGCCTTAGGCATTCTCTACCAGTCAACCAAGGGTGGTGAAGAGAAATCATGGCAGGCGCATAAAAAACAAAAGATTATTAAGAAAACAAGGGTTCAAATATATATATATATGAATAAAATACACATACATTTATATTTAATATAATATTACATTTATATGAAGAAAGGAGTTTATGAGACGACTTCGCTATCTCTGAAGAAAATAATTCCACAACTTCCGCGAATGCATACTGACTGGTAGCAAAATCGAGACGGTCTTTTCTGCAAGCTTAACAGAGGTAGTTAAAACTACAAAAAAACTTTGCTCCATTATACAAAATAATTATTTGATTGCATGAAAAATTAAATAGCTATAAAAATATAACCATAAAATAAAAAAATCACCCTATACTTCTTTACATAAGGTATCATTCTCTTTAAATAAGTCCTGAAAGCCACGATCCTAATCCGTTCCCTCTTTTACATAACACGTTTAATTAATAATGAAGTTTTTGCTCCACTAACTAAGATTAAGTAGAATGAGATGGTCCTAATGCCGCGTCAAATTAGCATTTAAACTATGCTAAGTTTAGAGTTTTTGACTTTCTACTCTGATCTTGAACTTTTTTGAAAGGTTTATGCATACGAGTATAACCAATGTCAAGTTTTAAAAGTATTTTATTTTTTCATTTATATTCTAATGTTTTTGCAGTCATCACCTCAGCCAAAAGACGTGGTCTTTATAGTACAGATATAGTATTGTAATGTCGGAGTAATGAGTTTGCATGACTTTATATGCGATCTCATGCGTATGCGCTATCATACTGGTTCGTAGGATGTTAGTATGCTAGAAAGTATTTGAATATTTGTAAGAAAAGAATATTTAATTGTTTTAGAGTCAGTGCTGCGCAATTATTTGAAGTGTTAGGAACTAATTTGTAATATATCGTTGAGTAAAAGTCTAAAGTCGTTTATTTATAATTATCGATCCCGGAATTCGAGCCCGCAACAGCAACGGTTCGACAGTATATAAAGTAGTGTAACTATACAGTGGACTGTTGGACATGGGGGAGGGCATTTTTGTCATTATAACAACCAGTCCTGTGTGTCACATATCCCTCAGATTTCCCCGACTCCCACCAGGGGTGCTATCCTCAAAGAAAACCGCCTTGAGCCCAGCGCTAGCTCAGCGACAAAATCCAAATAGGTACATTGGATTTGAATGTACATATTTGGATTTTGTCGCTGGGCCAGCGCTGCGCTCAAGGCCGTTTTCTTAAAGAATAGCATTGCTGGTCATCAGTCCATCTTGTGAAAGGTCGTCCAACGCTACGTCTCCCGGTACATGGTTACCACTTCAGAAACTTTCAGTCCTATTAGCCTTCTGTTCTGTGAGTGTGCTTTGCTAACTGCAAATTAAGTTTGGTGATCTTTTGAGCTATATCGGTAACCTTCTTTTTTCTATGAATTTCTTCATGTTAGATTCGATCACACAAGGTAACTCAGAGCATAGCTTTTTTTAATTGTAAAATTTAATTTTAGCTTAATTATGTTCTAGGTTCTTTACGCTTTTCTTAAGTATTTTTAAACTAATATAGCTGTAGGAGTTTTGGAGTAGTAATTGTTTTTCTGTGCCCCGGATACGTAAAGTGATTGACTTTCGCGGACTCTAGTCCCCAGGGACGTTTTTCAGGTATTCTATACAATACTGAATGCGCAGCCGGTAATGTGTGTAAAATATGAGAGCAGGGAAGAAGGTAATGTAATTTTAGGGCACCACGTCACGGACAGGTTAAGTTAGGGTTATTTTTTTTATCACCACCTGAAAATAAAAGCCTTACTTAAAACCGTATTCTAAACATTGCCTAAATATTGTATAGAATACCGGATTATATAGATTGCCGGTAACATATTATAAAAGCGAAATACCACTCACTGATTAATCACGAAATCTCAGAAACTATAACACCTACAAATTTAAAATTTGGCAGGTAGGTTCCTTATAGGGTGCAAATCCGGAACAGGTACTTAGCGAACTTGCCGTGTTCGGTAAGCACCTGCGTCGTGCGGAAGTTGAGAGCGCCGTGAGGTCTTTCCAGCCACGCCTCAAGGATGGGCCTTATCGCCCCAATTATGGCGCACCCCGACCGAGGTTGCGATAGTCGCTGACGCCATTTCGCCATGAGATCCCGCCGGAGCTCTGTCCGCCATGCCTCGACTTGTCGTGGCAGCGGAATTTCGCCCCGGCGTTGCATCTCCATGCGCTTGTCGTGCATGTGTGCAAGGACTGTTGCCTCCAGATCCCACGGCGGTTGGCCAGCAAGGAGGGTCGCCGCCTCGCGGGAAATCGTTCGGTACCCTCGCACCATGCGTATTGCCATGACCCTCTGGCACGCATTCAGCTGGGCCCTCGGTTGCTATGTCAACGTCGGTGCCCACACCGGAGCCCCGTAGAGGGCCATGGACCGAACGATTCCCGCGTAGAGCTTCCGGCAGGAGGCGTCTGGTCCCCTCAGGTTGGGCAAAAGCCGCCCGAGAGCAGCCCCAGTCCGATTCAGTTAAATTGGAATTAGTGGTGCAATTTTTAGGGTTCCGTAACCAAAGGGTAAAAACGGGACCCTATTACTAAGACTTTTTTGTTTGTCTGTCACCAGGCTGTATTTCTGGAGCCGTGATAGCTAGCTAGACAAATTAATAAATGGCCAGTTTTTAATGAAAACTGTCCACATTTTCGTATATGGAGTCAGAGATCCAGTGGTTAAAGCACCCGTCTTTCATGCATGAGTTTGCGGGACCAATGTGAATTTTTCAAATCATAAGTACTTTTTTTAAGTTTATCAAGGACATTTACTAACAGCCCGTGTCTCCGAAAGTACGCAAAGCTGTTGCTCCGGGTTAGAAAGTGTGTCCGATATGGTCACACTTTCTCAAAAGGAGTACCGCGGGCGTCGCGCAGTAACTGCGTAGAATAGAATAGAATAGAAAATTTGCTCAGAATGCAGGTAATTACAATAAGGTGATAAAAATAATATTAAAGTGTCCTGGGTAGTGGAAGTCTAATAGGCAGTCGCTCCAAGTAAAACAGAGCCGTATCTGAATACACTGGAAGCCAGTCGGCTTCTAGTTATATCTGAGCTAGTTGGGATAAAGCTTTCTGCTACTTGAAAATTATGCATATAAAAATATAAAATAGAGTGATACTCATAATACTAATATTAGGAACAAATGCGTAGTTCCTGCAACCAGACAAAAACTATGGTTATACTTAAATGTCAAGGTATACGCTTTTATAGTAAACTTCTCAGCCATATTCAAGAACTAAGCCTTAATAAATTAAAAACATTCGTGAAGCAAAAACTTTGCCAGAGGGCTTTTTATTCCGTATAAGAATATCTTGAGCACAATAAGGCCTGGAATTGAGCTGCTCTTTTAGTATACACTATAATATTCGTTTTCATAATTCTATTGTTATTTTCTATCATCTTTTTATGATTATATTTAAACACTTTGACATTAAAGAATATATTTATTTCAAAATTTGACATGTCATAAATTAAATTTGATATGAGTGTTTAGGTACTCTACAAATTATTATTTTCACTGTTTCAACAATGTCCACTGTTTTACATAGGCATCCCCAAGTGTCGTCATAACGACCAGTGCTGTGACCTCGCATCCATCGAATTCTTGCGACCCTTACCAGGTCATCGGTATACCTCGTGAGTAGCCTTCCAACGCTGCGTCTTCCGATACGTGGTTATTTTTATTAATTTG
This sequence comes from Leucania comma, assembly GCA_958295575.1. Taxonomy (NCBI): domain Eukaryota; kingdom Metazoa; phylum Arthropoda; class Insecta; order Lepidoptera; family Noctuidae; genus Leucania; species Leucania comma. Next base: position 7,111,757 of record OY282475.1, read on the forward strand.
GTATTCTTTCTTATTGTGAATGTGGTTACTATTTAGATTATTCTTCTTTTCAGTAATGTTTACGTTTGTCTGATATTATAAGTAGGTACTTTTTGCGGCATACGCAATTGTCGTTTTTGCTTTATTGTTCATCAATTTGTTGATCTCCTTTTTGGTCCTAAGTTGAGCTACACGAGTACTAACAAATACTTTTACTGTCTGGTCAGGTCCACTCAAATTTATGTAGTTCTTTCCGCAGAAGGCCATCTCGGACACTACGTGTTGTGTATTCTCATATGATTTCACCATTACATGTTTACTGTGTGGACTTTAACCTTTTGAATACCGTAATTAGAGACAGGCCCTAACAGGACACCAGTGTCCGCACATCTATTGTCTTTCTATTGTGTCTCTAATTACGGTATTCAAAAGTTTAAAAGAGACTTTGACTTTGTTTCAGTATTTCTTTTCATTGTAGTTGGCTAGGAAACACAGATTTCATCTAGTTTAAATTAGTTAAAAAAAAATGTGTAAAAAAAAAGGTTATTTGTAACAAGTTTACAAAACAAACATCATTTATCACTCCACGAAGGCGCGGCTAAGCCGTACGTAATCTCCGTTAAAATATTTTTAAACACGACACAACTATAGCTTCGACCAACAACATATACTTTACCTACATACCGTAGAGGCCCAGTAGGGCCGAAGCCTTACTGGGACCATGGCTTAATTTCTATAAGGCCGTGTTTACGGAGACGCGACGCGTTGCGCGACGCGTTGGGCGTTTCGTCGTACAATGCAGCAGCGGGCCGCGTCATCGCTCGCGCAAACACAAATCTATGGCAATGTACGACGGACCGCCCGACGCGCCGCGTCTCCGTAATTGACCACTAAGAGAAACCCGGGGTCCTGGAACGAAAGGCAAAGAAGGGGAATAGTTGTGGTGTAATTCAGTAAACGTCTGACACGCCCTTCTATTCACCGAAAAAAAAGACACTGCATGGTTCTTATATGATTTGGACCATTACATATTTTCTGTGGGGATCTTAAAGGTATTTTTAATAACGTGCGGATTTTATCATGCATGTAGGATTGCTCCGCACGCGTAGCCCCCGCAAATGTCCTTTTCATACAAGTATTTCTTGTGATGCGTGTAATACTCACGCGGGATGCGGGGCGTGATATCGGGCATCAGCCCCGCTTGCATGATGAAATCCGCTCTATATTAAAAACGAGACTTTAATCAGCTAGAAAACACCGGCCTCATCTATTTTAGAAAAAATAAAACGCGTAAATACAAAGGTTTGTAACCAATTTGCAAAACAAACACCATTTATCACTCCACAAAGGCACGGCGAACAATACGTAATCTGCATTAAAACCTTTTTAAACGCAACACATACCTTACTAGGTTCTACATACATACATACACCATTAAATTTTGGTCGTTTTAATCCCGCGAAGGGTCGATTCGGTACATGAATCACTATCGATTTGTAAAGATAAAATTAAAAAATAAAGTACCTTTTTTCTAAAACTCGAGTTAATATACGCATGTACGAAATTAATTTCTTTAAGTAAACGAGTTAATGACCTTGTAGGTAGTTGTCGGTCGTTGCGTACTAACTACCTACAGTTCATTGGCCTCGCTCAGCTGACGTTTACTTGAAGAAATAAATTTTGTACATGCGTAAATTAATCCGAGTTTACAAAAAAGTACTATATTCTTTAATTTTCTCTTCACAAATCGATAGTGTTTCATGTACCGAATCGATCCTCCGCGGTATTAAAACTACTAAAATTTAACGGTGTATGTACACAAACGTTTCCACGAAAACAAATAAGTAAAATGCACCTACCATCCGTGAAATATGAAAGGATTGGAAAGGTCTTTGACTCGCAAGCGGCTTATTGATAGCTTTAATCAGGCGTCGTCAAATAAATGGCTATGTCAATATGGATTTATCAACTTTATGGGCATTACGGGAAAGAAAATAGAGTTTTTGGCGTTCGACGAAGCTTTGTGTTTTTATATGGTGTGGAAGATGGGAATGGGAGGCTTTCTGGCGAGTAGTTTCAGTTTATTTAGTGAGCGTGGGCAGAGAAATGTAACTAAATGAGCTTAATATAATTGAATATCCGTTTAACACTCAAGAACTTTTATTTGACTTTTCATGTTTTTTTTTTTTTTAAGTGAAAATATATGCCCAAAAAAAAGGAATGCAATTAAAATCTTTAAATTGATTCAGAAACCTTCGCCTTATGAAACGTGGCAGTCTAGTAAACAATTCTACTCACTACTAAACGTTTGGATGTCAAACACTCTGAAAAACTATTTTTTTTTTTTTCATATCGAAGTACGCATCTTGTAAACTACTCTTCAATTTGCGACACGTGGGTAACTACAATTGTTAATTAGGATCAGTACACATCGAGTCGCTCTTTGCACGGCGTCGCATTTCGGTGTGAACTGACCCTTACGTCGTTCCGGACGGCGAGCAAGGGGTAGCTCGCTGTCCGACCGTCCGGTAACCGTCCGGATCAAGCCCAGTTCGTCGAAGGCGCGTTCTGTTCCCGCGCACCTCAAAGAGTTGTCAGCAAACCATAGGAATCCAACAGGGTCGAAGCCTACTGGGGCCAAGGGTCTGTTTCTGAAAGGAAGGCTCAGCCCTGATATGAACGGCAACTACCGAACGGGGTGGGTTTTTAGTCAGTAAAGTCTGACACGATCACCCGCTCCGCCCAAGGGCGGGAGATGTCATTGGATGATTTTACCCACCAAAAAAAAACCTTTACATCGTTTAAGAGCTATAATAATAATGTCTTTACTTCGGGTTGCATAGACCTATAGAAACCTTAACCTAGTACAAATTTTATTTTATTTATCCCACTTATTTGCCATGACTGGCCAGACCTAGACAAGACATGACCCAATCGATATATATAGGTCGATGCATAACCCACTGATTTTGAAAGGGACAGTCAAAACGTTCAGCTATTGCGCTAAGAATGCTGTTGTTGCTACTCCGCGTACGTGCCAGCAGGGAAGCTGCTTTTTTGCGCATGATAGCCTGGAAATCATCAGTGCGCGCTTCAACAAATATCCCAGAGGCGCTGCACCGCCACGGCAATCAGTGTGTGTAGCTGTTATTTTAAGATATGCGCCATGTTTTGTGACAAATAAACTCTTTTTCTTTCTTTTCTTTCTTTCTTATCCTAAACGCATTATTGTACTGAGTGCGCAATGCTCTGTAGGCTCGCTGCGTATGTCTCACCCACAGGCCGCTTGAGTAGAAAGACTGGCAAAAAGATTTAAATAGAGTAATTTTCACTTCACTCGTGCATCGCGCGAACCTGCGGGTGAGCATATTAGCTCTCACCGCCAGAGCCCTGCGCTCCCGCTCAACATCCTGATCGTCCGTAAAGTCACTAGCCACAATATGACCCAGGTATTTAAATGTTTCAACCTACTTTAGGGCTATTCCATTGAGAAATACAGGAGGCACATGAGTTGGCTGTTGTTTGCCTGATTTAAAAACCAAAATTTCACTCTTTTTAGTGTTATATTGTAACCCATGCGCCTCCGCATACTTATCACAGATAGACAAAAGTTTTCTCAACCCACTTATAGAGGGCCTCAACAGAACCATATCGTTTGCATAGTTAATATACATAGGTACGAGTACACATAGGTAGGTTTACATAGGTAGTGATTTCAAACGCAAAAAAACATAATCATAATTATGAAGTTGGCGAGAGATATACTGCTTAGGGCCCGTTTACGACTTCGGTCTTAGCAGTGAGCTTAGAAATGTATTTCCTGAGTAATACATAAAGCAAAGCACGTTATGTTACTTGACGAAGGTTTATATTATTAGTGGCAACATTAAAAGTCCAGTTTAGTCAAAACTCATGAAGCAAGCCAGTTCTGTTTCAAATTATGACGATTTTTTTTTACGAAACTTTAAATGGCATTAATTTAATTTAATAAAACTTAGTAAATTATTTTTTTTCGTATCCATCTTGGTTAAATATGTATAGACGCTTAATAATTTCATCAACAATTCCCTCGCCCATTTTTCCTCATTTAAATAGAATTGTTTTTATAACAAATGTACCTGAATTGGCGAATATGTAAATATATTTTTTTATAAAAACAATTGGTTTTAAATAAATATTACTACATAAAATACCTTGTGGTTTTAACGAAAATAAACCTTTAGCATTTAAAAAGCCGTGCATTTTTAAAGAGAAAATTTTAACAACTGTAAAAAAAAAACAAACGGATACTGGTTGCGCAAATAAGCTGTGGACTGTAGATTTTAAAAAAGCGATCTAAGGTTTATTAACAATATGCAGATACTATGCCTGGCATGGGATAAAGGTATTGGGAAAGAGCACTGACCTTTAACCTCGAAAGTTCCACATGGCGCCGGCCGGCGAATCCCGAACTTTGTACTTTCAAGCACTGCCAGTTTCTGTATTGCACTACACTGCACTTATTGTTGAGTTTTCGAATGGTTGGATCACGAAATAGCCAATTTTCTTGTAATTTCGAGCGGGCGTGTTAGCGGTGCGGTCACATTCACAATGCACAAACGTCAATGTCAAATCCTTTCTCTCGAGGTCGTGCGGGAAGCGGATACGGTAGGGATAGGATTGCTAGACCAAAAAAAATAAATTACAAAAAACAAAGTCGCGGAACATAGCAAATTGGCGCAACCATTCCCCCCGGGTTTGAAGGGTTACCTTCAAAGAAAAGAAAAAAACAAAAGCGAAACTAAACCCTATTACTAATCTAAACTATCAATACTAGGTAGCGAAACAACTTATAACTAACTATGCCACTACTACTGATTAGGCAGAGGGCAGAGGCGAATAACCGGACGCAGGTACGATCCAGTTGCGGTTTTAACTTTTACGACTCGCGTTATTCCGTCCGAACCCGGAAAAACTTCTTCCACTACACCAAGAGGCCAGTGCAGAGGAGGCGCACTCTCAGTCTTCAGTATCACCACAGTACCGACTGTGACCGGATCTGAAGGAGTGTTCCACTTTGGACGCGACTGCAGCGTATGCAGATAATCTGTCCTCCATCGCTTCCAAAAGGACTGAACTAAGCTATCTAGCAGAGCGTGACGCGGGTGAAGCTGCAGTTTGTCAGTCTCGACATCTAAAGCGGGCAAATATTTAAGAGGAGTCGTCGTCAAGAAGTGAGCCGGCGTCAACGCTAGTGGCTCCGATGGATCACTAGACAAAGTCCGACACAACGGACGCGTATTCATCAACGCCTCTACCTGAGCGAGTACAGTGCTCAACTCCTCGTACGAGAGAATCTGTTCGCCTATGACCCGAAACAGGTGCGACTTAAGGCTTTTAATATTCGCCTCCCAATTGCCACCAAAATGACTAGCTGCTGGCGTATTAAAACACCAATCAATGCGATTCTCAGCTAAGACATGGGCGAATTCACTTTGGTAGTACTTGGAGCGTAAGAATGTATGTAATTCCGAAATATTGCGTCGCGCTCCAACATAATTTGTGCCGTTGTCAGAGTATAAGCGCTTAACGGGACCACGGCGAGATAAAAATCGTTTAAATGCAGACATAAAACCCTGCGTACTCAAATCACTGGTTAACTCTATGTGAACCGCACGAGTTGTCATACAAACGAATAGGCAAATGTATGCCTTTGTGGAACGTATACCACGACCACGGGCAATAGTGACTTTAAACGGTCCAGCATAGTCCGTCCCAGTATGTATGAAAGGTTTCACCGTCTGTACAACACGACAAGAACGATGGTCGGCCATTTCCGGCGCGTTGAAACGCGGGCGGAGCTTAAAGCAGGGCACACATCTGTGCACTCTAGCGCGTATCAAATTGCGAGCGGAAAGTATCCAGTACTTCTGTCGAAGAATGGACATTAATAAATCGGGACCAGCGTGACAATTCACCTTATGGTGATAGTCCACCAACAAATCCAAAACGTGATCCCTACGTGGTAGAACTACTGGATGCATTTGTTCAAACTCTAACTTAGCATTTCGCAGACGGCCACCGACACGAATGAGTCCGTCTTGCAAAAATGGTTTCAAATGTTGAAGTGCGGGACTACAAGGTTTATGTGATTCTAAACTACGAAATTCTTTTGAAAAATAAAATTTCTGCAACTCTCGAAGTACAACTGATTCAGCTCTATCCAAATCAGCTGCGATTATAGAACCACGCGATGGTAATAATCTCAAAAATCTTAGGACGTAAACTACACAGCGTAATAGTCTCGACCAAGACGAGACTCGATTAGACAACAACAAAACAACTGACTCTTCACGCGGAACTGATACTACAAGCGTATGTTTCTTCTCCTCGGGTGGTTCTGAAACAGTAGCGGGGTTAAACGGAGCATTTGGCCACTCGTTAGGAGTGGTATGCAGCCAGGGAGGGCCACAAAACCAAAGCGGATGATTTAAAATTTGCGCGGGAAGCAAACCACGTGAGAGACAGTCAGCTGGGTTTTCTGTTCCAGCGACATGGAACATATTTTCCGGTGACAATTCAGCTTGAATCTTAGCCACCCTATTTGCGACAAACGTGCCCCATCGATGGGGTGAAGAGTGGGCCCAACATAGGGCAACGGTTGAGTCTGAAAACGCTACAATTCTCTCTATATTAATGCGAGGACGACAAGTTTTGACTATAGATGTAATCAATTGAACCAACATAAGAATAGCGCAGAGTTCGAGACGAGCAAGAGAGACAACCTTACTAGGAGATACCTTTGATTTTGCGCTAATGAGGAAAACTGAAATGTTATCGCCATTTTGGACCTGAAAGTAAACCACTCCCCCGTAAGCCCTCTCACTGGCGTCTGCGAAACCTACCACATTAACAACAGTGTCTGGTACTATACCAACATGGCGAGGAATCTGTATCTGATCGAGCATTGGAAGCTCTTTCCTATAGCGAGCCCACAACTTGGCAACACTTTCAGGAGCGGTGTCGTCCCAATCACAGTTGGAAAGCCAAAGCTCTTTTATAAGCAGCTTTGCATATAAAACGACAGGAGCTACAAAACCCATTATATCCCATATCCGAGCTACACATGCTAGGATAACGCGTTTGGTACAAGTTGGCGGAGTCGAGCTAATTTTAAGACTGAACATATCAGTTGCGGGTGACCAACTTAAACCAAGGATCTTATGCGAATCACTATCATCGAATTCCTTTACCGAAGTCAACCGGTGTGACGGTGGAATCGACTCTAATGTAGCTTGCGAGTTGCTTGTCCATTTCACCAGATCAAATTGACCGGACTTCATGAGGCTGATTACTTGAGCAGCGGTCTCTATAGCCTCTGCTTCACTAGGTACACTGTACACAAAATCGTCCATGTACAATCCGGTTTCAATAGTGGCCCTTGCTTTCGGGTATGTATCACCCTCGTCAGCGGCCAACTGCTTGATAGTGCGAAGAGCGTGAAAGGGACTAGACTTAAGCCCAAAACAAACACGATTGAATTCGTAAACCTTCAAAGGTTCCTGCGGAGAAAATCTATACAAGAAGCGTTGGAATCTACGGTCACATTCTCTGATTCCAATACTAAGAAACATTTGCCGAACATCGGCAGAGAGCGCAATAGCAAACAAGCGAAAATTTACTATTATTTCAAATAAGTTACCCTGGAGGTTCTGACCACAATACAAGATATCGTTAAGCGATATGCCAGTACTAGTCTTAGCGCTACCATCCATAACCACACGCAGTTTAGTTGTAAGTTTGTCTTCTCTAACAACTCCATGGTGCGGGATGATGTAAAACGGGTAATCACGTGTCTCCTCAGTCTCGGCAGGCGCTGATGAGATATAACCTTTATCTAAATATTCGATCAGCACATCATCATAGGCTTGCTTCAACTTAGGAGACGCCTGCATCTTACGTTCCAAGCATAGAAAGCGTTTTTCTGCGGAGGCACGGGAGCCACCGAGCGAAAAAATATCACCCTTGAAAGGGAGCGCGACAACATAACGACCATCTTTATCACGAGTAGTCGTGCGGGTATAAATCTCCTCAGTGACCTGATCCTCAGGGCTGAGAATAGGTGGGACATTGACCTCTTCAATCTCCCAGAACTTGCGGATGGTAGACTCAAGCGGCGGCTCGACGGTGCAACAGTGCGACACAGTCGAGTAACTATTTAAATAAGCGGGTGCGGAGCCAACTATAACAAACCCGAGAACTGTTTCCAGTGCGTGCGGAGCGGGGTACATCGGAAGACCTTGAATTTTACGTGATAACTGGAGATGCGGGAGAATCGAAGCACCGATCAATAGATCGATATCTCCAGGGAAAGCGTAATTTCCGTCGGCTAACTGCAAGTTCTTAAACTCCGTCAGCATGGACGTGTCAACCGGTACCGTGGGCAACCGTTCCGTAATCTTATCTGCGACTAGCGAATCCATTTCAAACGAAATATTACGATTAAAACGTGAACTAAATATTATTTTAATGGAACCGTGAATGGTTGCCTTTAAACCTCCAAAACCTTTCACTTCTGAGCGGGATGACCAATTATTAAAACTAAAACCAAGGCGTTGACAACAATCCCGAGTAATAAAATTACTCTGGGAAGCGCCATCTAGTAGCGCTCGAACGGTGTGCGGTTTGCCAAAGGCATCTACAATGACAACTTGCGCGGTCGCAAGTAAAACGGTAGTGACTTGAGTACCAGCGGCGGAAAGCGAACACAATGTTACGTCGTTTGCACTTGCAGCAGGCCGCGCGTCACAAGCGTCGCGCGTCTGCGCAGGCTGCTGCTGCGATGGCAGCTTACTACTCTCAAAATGTAAGAAGGTATGATGTCTAGCTAGACATTTACGACAGCTACCACCACTGTTACATGACGTAACCAGATGTTTGTCACTTAGACAATTAAAACACAAATTATTAGTGCGGACAAACTTGTAACGATCACTAGGCGATAATCTCTGAAATTCCGAACACTTGTACAGCTGTGTATGGCTACCCTTACACAGAGAACAGTCAGGTGTTGAGGCGGTATTAACTAGCGTATGTGCAGTCTTGACTGACTTCGATGACGCGTCTATACGGCGATCGGAACCTGTCCTATTCGTGGCTTCATGACGTGCCGACGTGCGCTGCAACACCTTAATATGGTCGCGAATAAAAGATTCTAAATCTTCGAACTTAGGTATTTCTTTAACGCGCTGAGTCGTTTCAAACAGACGAACAGTTTCAGGATCTAATTTCTTTAAACCGATATACAAAAACAAAAAGTCACAGAGGTCATTGACCTTTAGGTTCTTTACTGCACGAACAGATGATGCGAAAATATTTAAAAACTTCTCTAAATTATGATCGTTACAAACGGAAAAACTTTTCAAATCGAATAATTGATCTAAATATGCGGTGGCTACTAATCGCTTATCTTCGTATTTTGTTTTTAAAGTGTTCAAAACTAAATTGTAATTTTCAGCGCTAAACGTAATTCCAGCACAGACAGCCTTTGCCTTACCGGTCAATTTTTCTACGAGATAATGCAATCTCTCGTGATCTGTCAGCGATGTGTTCCTATGTATTATATTTTCGAAACTATCTATAAATAAATTCCAATTTCGAATGTCACCATTAAATTCAGGTATTTGAATTGGCGGCAATCGTGGGCGTTCGCGAGGAGGGTTGGATAAACCACTCGCGGGGGGGGGAGTCTCTAAACTCCTAGCAATACGTTTGATACGACAATACAAGTCATCAAAGGACGACAATGCCTGATAACTCACACAGTAATCAGGATTTAACTCCAACTCTAAAATGTTTATATTATTAATTGTAGATTCAAAGTCCGCGCGCAAACTATCTAAAGTTTCCAACGAACACAAGAAAGCATCTCTAATCGCCAGATCCGAGATTTGCAAAGATTTATCACAAATTGATTGAACACGTGAAAACTGTGAGTCCCTTTTAGCGTATAAAAGCTTTAACTGAACCTTTAAATCAGTACTAACCTTGGTTCCCTTAAGAGACATCTTGTTTTGATATATTCACACTATACACTCAAACAAACACTTAACGAATTATTAAGTAAACGATAATTATCAGATAACAATATGGTTATATTGTAAACAACAAAGTGAACGGCGAACGAACGGAACAACCTGAATCAATGAGTGAATATTACCCAATTTCTCGATTAAATATATGCGTATATAATCTATGGTTTATCCGTTTCCTACAAATGTTCACTCAACAATGAACGGGTATTTTTGAAATGCGTCTACCTACATGCAATTTGTAGGATGGTCGAATGAATTTTGTCAAGAAAAAGAATGCGATCGATTTATATCTACGCTGATATTTACGTAGCTAACTATAATTATGCGGTGCGGTTGACGGCGTAGGTACCGTAATTATCAATGACTCTTTAACTATACGAGCGAAATAACGTATAGTTGCCTAAATGCCTAGATGCGGGTTTTCTACTATTATATCTAGGTAAATAGGCGCGTTGCGTTTATTCCCTATGGAACAAATACTATATTGCGAAATTACAAGAAAATGATTCACGATCCTGCTCGTATGGACCAAAAAGTAATGGTTGCGCAAATAAGCTGTGGACTGTAGATTTTAAAAAAGCGATCTAAGGTTTATTAACAATATGCAGATACTATGCCTGGCATGGGATAAAGGTATTGGGAAAGAGCACTGACCTTTAACCTCGAAAGTTCCACATGGCGCCGGCCGGCGAATCCCGAACTTTGTACTTTCAAGCACTGCCAGTTTCTGTATTGCACTACACTGCACTTATTGTTGAGTTTTCGAATGGTTGGATCACGAAATAGCCAATTTTCTTGTAATTTCGAGCGGGCGTGTTAGCGGTGCGGTCACATTCACAATGCACAAACGTCAATGTCAAATCCTTTCTCTCGAGGTCGTGCGGGAAGCGGATACGGTAGGGATAGGATTGCTAGACCAAAAAAAATAAATTACAAAAAACAAAGTCGCGGAACATAGCAAATTGGCGCAACCAGATACACTAATTAATCAGGGAATAACGGAATTCATCAAAGTGAAATAACCACGCGAGTAACTGTTATTTCAATGTTACATTTTTTATTTCAACACTATTCACAAATGTGCTGAACTGTTTTTTTAGAGGAGAGACTGGCCCATTCGTATTTGAATAAATATACCGCGACCAGCCCTTTTTATAAAATATACGTTATTGTAAAAGACCGCTGAATGCCTTGCAAAATAAAAAAGTGCTCACAAAACAGCTACGTGCGTTATTTACAAAATTGGTCTACATTACTTTTTCAAGAGAACAAAATCACCAATCCATAGACACATAAAACGTTCAGTACCCAAAATATACTTTTTTAAGTAAAACGAAATATTTTTTATACGCGATGAATTTATATTGTCTATATATTATCTCATATATTTAGAATAAAAGCTGTCTTCGCTTGTATCCTTTTATTGCAAGATCAAAATTATTTCTCTTAGCATTCCGAACAAGTAAAGACGCGAGCAAAAACTAGCGGATAAATAAATCTAACTCTATGGTACGAGCACTGAGCGACTTTGTTGGAAAAACATTAGTTTAATAACACTGGCATCAAAATAAAAGCAAAAGAATGATAATGTAGACAATAGTACTCGAAGATTATGTGACTAGGAGATAAAAAAGTGTCTTTAAGTGGCGGACTGAATTCCGAACAAAACAAAGGTTGCTTGTTTAATCCAGAACGCCAGTGAGAGATTTATATAATTAACTCCCGAGCATTGCGAGAGAGTTAATATAGTTTGTGTAAAGAATAGAATAGAATAGAATAGAATAGAAATACTTTTATTCGAGACAGACACAGCACAACGGTTACAAACATGAAATAATAATAATAATACCCTGTTCCCGATACCGGTGGGACACTATTTTTTATATTTTTAAATGTTTTTTTTTTTATGTATGTTAAAAATATTTAAAAATTTTAAAAAAAATATGTGATACAATAAATAAAGGGAATAATAATAAAAAAACACACAAATATACAGAGTACGCTGAGCGTGCCCGCACCGAAAGGGTGACCACCTCAACATTTGCGGGGCGTCAGACACCCAGCGCTGGTTTTCAGTTGGCACCCCGCAGTGACGCACGGACGAGGGTAAATAAATAAATAAATACATATATAACTATATAATAAATAACAACATAAGATTATAAAATAAAATTTGTACCATATTAGATAAAAACTACAAAATTACCAGGTACCCACAATATTCCACTAACAAAAATAACGGCCGACGTTTTACCTACATCAGCCAAACTGCACAAACCAAACACAGCTTTATCTCCGTGGTAGATACTCTACTTTTCGCACTACTGTGAGATAGAAACTTAGGCCAGTTTGATTTACATCAAACTGGCCTAAGTTTCTATCTCTTAAACTTGTATGATGATCGTACATTTTATTTCACTTTTTTGTATTTTTTTTTTTTCAAATTTAATTGTGTTAGAGTTCCATAGAGCTAAATGCGGTCGAGCAGGAGAAGTCTTTTGATTTCGCAAGTTAAAAAAAGGTTGTAGTGAATGACCTTCTAAAAAACGATTTTTTTTTTTTTCAAATATACGTTTCGATATCATGACAACACGACAGACGCAGGCTAAGATGATAACAGTCGAGTATAGAGCCCACAGGTACACAGGTAGAACTGAACCCCTTTGATGGAAAAAAAAATATTTAGGAAGGAAGACAGACAGCAGTTTTCTTTCGCTGGGATAGGCAGATTAAAATGAATACTATATACTATCTAAATTATATTATTACGAAAGTATATTGATGAATTTTCCTTTATTTTTTTTTATGAAAAAAATTTTGAATATAAGATGTCAATACAGGTTATTTAAATTGCAATATCACAAGAATTGGACGTGACAGTTTCAATCTGAGAAAAAAAAATTGGATTCAAGAAATCAAAGCATAATAATCACATGGAATCCTCCTTTCTTCCGATTTTTTTTTAATTGTCATCCAATGTATAATGTATAAGTATTGAAAGTATTGACATATACTTTTTAAATTAAAATATTGAAGTAAAGCGAGAAATAAACAAAACTGATGAGGGAATTTCACCCGCTACATATTCAGCAATCATTTCGTACTACAGCGTATTACTATTTTGTTTTTCAATAATATATGTAGGTACGTTATTACTGTGGTTATTACCAAGCAAAATTTTCAACGTCGTTTAATGCATACGTAAAAATATATAATGTTTAATCAGCATTCATTATTTTAAAGTTTCATCGCCCATTTTTTATCCTTTCAGCCTTAACTTCCGAAGACAGTCCTCCAATCTATCACAAAAAAAAAACTCTTTCCATACAATAATACAATCAACAAACGCTAACTCCTCTCCACTCTCTCTTAACTCAGACCACAGTGTAAAGAAACATTCTAGAGGCGTCAAAGAAAAATCGTAACAATTTATTTGGCCGGGTCGCCTCTGACTCTGAATAGAGAGAATTTTCGCTGTCCCACCATTACGAGGCTTTTCACTCACAACGCCGTATTATGTAATCTCCATCATTAATTTGTTTCATTTTAAAATGTTGAGCCTCAACTTCAGAACTTTTAAACTCTGTGGTCAGTAATAAAAGTTAAATAGTCTTTTTGTGGGATGGCTCGTTTATTTAAGGGGATGCCTCGCTGTTATGTGGCCAAATAGGTATAGATGTTTCGTTCAAGCATGGAAATAGCGGTCATTGTAACATGGTTGGCGTATAATTATTTATTACTGAAAAATATTGAGGATCACGATATTTTTCAATTTACTGACTGTAGGTCGGTCAATGACCAGCTAGGGCTGTGGGAAAGTTAGAAATAGTGACCGTGGCCCTAAAACGCGAAAGCAACTGAAGGACACAGATGGGTTTTAATCACTAAAAGTCTGACATCTCGTCCACCATAAAGAGGGAGAAGTCATTTGATGATTCCCACTTCAAAAAAAAAGTGGGTCGATGACTGTTTTAGCTATGGTAGGTAAAACGATGCGGGTAATAAATAATGTACTACTATGAGATAGTTCGATAGAGTTACCATGGCCGTGGAACTACTAATTACACTATAAATACAGGTGCATTTCCAGCAATAAAAGTCTGCAACTCCGTCCCGTTCCACCCAGAGTGAGAAAAATTGATTTGAGGATTTCCCAATTCAAAAAAGAAAACAGATTTTCATATTAGAATACATACAGAATTTCAAACAAAGTTCCGCTTCGTTGGTAAAGCGTTACCTCTGTCACTCACAGCTGTATGACAGGGTCCTTCCGAACTCAAACTATTTACGCTGTGTATAGTCTGAATAATCGGTTTCACGAATCCTAGATAAGTGGACGCTCTACCGAACCAAAATATAGATTGTCTACCTAGACGGACCTTGGACATGTTTTGAAAGGCTCGAACGATATGTAAATTTTGTATAAACAGGTCTTGTACCGTCAGCATAACGATAACAGTATTAAGACAGAAAGCCATAAGGGGCTCAGCTCTTTACCATGCTAGTTGCACGACATTTCTCCTCACAATATTCCTTTCAAAGCTACTTATCTCGATTGACGAATAAAGCAAAAATCAATAACTAGAACATTCAAGAACCGTCTTTCAATATAAAGCATTCGTTTAGAATTCTATTTGTAAATATCGTGGCATAGTATAAAGAAATATTTTATACTAACTTCTGCCTGTGGTTTTCTCCGCATGAAAGTAGAAAAGTGTCCCATGGAAACTTACTCCCGGAATAGATTTCCTTTGATTGTTTTTCTTTATTATTTTATTTACGTTTATGTACTTGGTTTGTTTAAGTTTATATGTACTTGTTTCTTCACTGTGTGTATCTGTGTGCTAAATAAAGATGTTTTCTTTTCTTCTTTGTCCTATTTCAGAATATGATCTAACTGAGGGGCAAATTTTCATTTAAATCCCTTCAGCCGTTTCGGAGTGTAGAAGTAACACACTTAAGTTCCCTTTTTTTAATTTTATGTATCTATATATGTAGTTCCAGCATTGTGTGTTTCTATGCTCAATGTAATATTTTTCTTTCTTTCTTTCTTTACACATACTCATGCATGATGATGATGATGCCATCTAGCCGATTTCGGCCACAGCGACCACAATCTTTGGCTCCTCATGCTTTTTTTTTTTTTTTTTTTTTTTTTTTTTTTTTTTTTTTTTTTTTTTTATGGTAGGTAAAATCATCCAATGACAAATCCCGCCCTTGGGCGGAGCGGGAAGTAGTGTCAGACTCTTATTGACTAAAAACCTACCCCGTTCCTTCGTAGCCTATCGTGCCGGGGCCGAGCATTCCTTTCGGAAGTAACCCATGACCCCAGTAGGCTTCGACCCTGCCTGCCTGCAGTTAGCAGGCTGGGCCTCTTCGGTGTGCTGACAGCTCCTTGAGGCGCGCGGGAACAGAACGCGCCGTCGACGACTTGGGCTCGGTCCGGTCGGTTACCGGACGATCGGAGAGCGTGCTACCCATAGCACGCCGTCCACAAGCCCGCGCCTACGGTGGCCGGAAATCGGGATCGGAATCCCGGCGGCGGCTGGGGCGAGCGCCCCGTTGCCTCTGCCTGATGCGGTCGGCCTCCTCCTTTGCTAGAATTACTGCTTCGCAGAAGGAGGCGACCGCCTGCCATCCTTCCTCACTACGGACCATGGCCTGAACCAAGGCCCGGCGAGAGAGATCGCTGCCGCCGATCGCCCCCACGAGGACACGGCGATGCTCCGCCCAGGCGGGGCACACCTCCACAGTGTGCTCCACCGTGTCCTCCGGATGTTCCGCACAGTGGCGACACCCGGGCGAATCCTCCGCACGAATCCGGAACAGGTACTTAGCGAACTTTCCGTGTTCGGTAAGCACCTGCGTCGTGTGGAAGTTGAGAACGCCGTGAGGTCTTTCCAGCCACGCCTCAAGGATGGGCCTTATCGCCCCAATTGTGGCCCGCCGAACGAGGTTGCGATAGTCGTTGACGCCATTTCGCCATGAGATCCCGCCGGAGCTCTGTCCGCCATGCCTCGACTTGTCGTGGCAGCGGAATTTCGCCCCGGCGTTGCATCTCCATGCGCTTGTCGTGCATGTGTGCAAGGACTTGGCTCCTCATGGTTGTTGTGAGCTCAGATGTACTGCCCTGTCGTGTGCTCTCATGTGACTTGCATATCCAACTTTGGCCGAAAAACTCCGAGCACAAAGCGGACATGTCAGAACACCATTAACAACATTATAAAATATAGTTGATGGTGGTCTAGCCTTGAGGTCGTCGCGTTTCTGGTCTAATTCCAACCTCCTTTTATTTTCAAAGGCATGTACGTGCCGCTGTACACAACGTCTCCACTCAGGCCGATCTTGTGCCTGGGTCTCCCAAGCCGAGGGGTCAATTTCGCATCTCTTCATGTGTCTATTCTGAACATCCTTGAAACGTAGAAACTGTCCACCACGATTTCGTTTTCCTTGCTGGAGTTCAGAATAGAAGATACGTTTCGCTAGCCTCTGTTCAGGCATCCTAGAGACATGCCCACACGACCTGAGCTCATGCATACACATACATACAATCTAATGGACTTGTATGTTGGTAATAGGTAGCACACCTTTCAGCCAACTGTACTGAACCCGAGTTTTCGACAGACCGTAGTGTTCCACGCGCGCCTCAAATAGATGTCTGCAAACTGTAGGGGCCCAGCAGGGCCAAAGTCCACCAGGACCATGGGTTGACATCTGAAAGGAAACACCGGTGTCCTAGAACGCAAGGCAAGAAGGAACATAGATGTCGTTTTAGTCAGTAAATCATCTAATGACTTCCTTTGCCCTAGGTTTTTTTTTTCGGTTGGTAAAAATCATCCAGTGACATCTCATAGTGTTAGACTTTTACTGACTAAAAAACCCACCCCGTTACTTCGTTGCGTTCGTACCAGGGCCCTGGCGTTCACTTTCGCATTTACCGATGGCCCCAGAGGGCTTCGACCCTGCTGTTTCCCTACAGTTTGCTGACAAGTCCTTGAGCCGCGCGGGAACAGTGCGCGCCGTTGAGGAATTGGGCTCGGCCCGGACGGTTACCGGACGATTGGACAGCGAGCTACCCATTGCTCGCCGTCCGCAAGACCGCGCTTATTGTGGCCGGAAATCGGGATTGGAATCCCAGCGGCGTTTAGGGAATGTTGCGGAGCGAGAGAATGTGTAAATTACTTTCTCCCGAACCTTTTTTTTTTATGGTATGTAAAATCATCCAATGACAAATCCCGCCCTTGGGCGGGGCGGGAAATAATGTCAGACTCTTACTGACTAAAAACCTACCCTGCTCCATTCTTTGCCTTTGTCCCAGGGCCCCGGGTAACATTTTAACATAACCTTTGGCCCGAATAGGCTTCGGCCCTGCTGGTCCCCTACAATTTGCTGACAACTCCTTGAGGCGCGCGGGTACAGTGTGCGCCGTAAACGACTTGAGCTCGGACCAGTCTGTTACCGGACGGATGGACAGCGAGCTACCCATTGCCCGCCGTCCGCGAGCCCGCGTCTACGGTGGCCGGAAATCGGGATCGGAATCCCGGCGGCGGCGGCGGCGTGTGCGCCGTTGCCTGATGCGGTCGGCCTCCTCCTTTGCTAGCATTACTGCTTCGCAGAAGGAGGCGACCGCCTGCCACTCCTCCTCGCGATCCACCCTTGGGCAAAGAAATTTATTAGATTATTTCCTACGTTTAAAAAAAATACATAAATAATCTTTCACCTTTATAATATTTCACATGTATCTCACCCCTCAATAGGTATCTGAGTCAGCGATCATTTTGAATGTTTAACGCTCCATTACATAGTGCCGTAGACAATATTTTCAAGTGAAACGTGTCAGCCATTTTAACATTACCATAACATTTGATCGAAATGTGGCTCGTTTTGTTCAAGATTTTTTTTTTGTTCTAAGAAATGGTACATAGCGACTAGACTGTTACGTAAATAAATAAAAGTGGCGTATTTTTTACGTTATTTGAAAATTAATGGTACCTACTTTTCGCTGTTTTACAAACATATTTTAAGTTAGCAGATAATTTAGATCTTGAAAGCAAACATTTATCAAAAATACGTATACAATATAGTTTGTGTTTCAAACGTCTATTAGAAAAAAGTAGATTTTTTAGCGTTCCGTACCTCAATAGGGAAGACCACCCGGAGGACACGGTGGAGCACACGGTAGAGGTGTGCCCCGCTTGGGAAAAGCATCGCCGTGGCGCTCATGCCGCAGCCGCCGTAATTCCGATCCCGATTGGATGATTTTACCTACTTTAAAAAAAAAACCTCCATAGGAAAAAACGGAACTCTTATAGGATCACTTTGTTGTCCATCTGTCCGTCTGTCTCTCTAGACCTTTTATCTCGGGAACGCGTGGAGGTATCGAGTTCAAATTAAAACCACATAATCAAGTCTGCGGTCCGTTAAAGCTATACAAATAATCAAACTTCTTAGTTGACGTAAAAAAAAGATATGGCAGTTTATGTCATAAAATTATACGTTTTCGATACTCTCAAGGAATCAAAATTCATAGGGTACTTTCCCGATGACCCAGAAACCTGTGGCTCAAACTCAATTCGGAAATTGAACTGTTGTCATAAGTAAATTAATTGTACGGAACCCTCAGTGCGCAAGTCCGACTCGCACTTGCCTGGTTTTTTTTTAATAGTAAAACTTATGAAAAGATATGCTAGGATAAAAAATTACCCATTTTAAAAATAGCTGAAATTCATTGAATAGCCGATTGTAAACATTTATCTACTATTTTCAGGATGGGATTTTTTTAATTCTAATTTTATTAGTAGCAAACTAGATCACAATTTTGATACTATGTGTAATATAAATCATGGCCGTAATTGCTAGACCGTAGTCAAGACAGAAATTATAAAATTATGATTAAGTTTACTGCGAAGTAAAGAAAGGTTCTAGTTGTAAAATTGGATGATTACTTCAGATTCTAATTTCAAGTATTTGATTACTTATAAAAATATATTTCGTTCAATTTACTAACAAAAACTAAGAAAAGGAATCCTTATGAAAAGTCTTATTTTGTAAATAGGTAAATACAAGGTACTGAAAATACAATTAATTAAACCTTCAGTCGCCCACAGGAAGAATTAAAAGAAAATTATTCTAAGCGAGACAAAAGTCACTAAAAATCGTCCCACGCAAGAAGCATCTTTATAGAACTAATATTCCAGTACCTACCTACACAAATTTTACTGCTAAGATATAACTAAAACAGTCTACGGCTGAGATATTTTTCGGAGTGTTGATATTAAATATTGCCTTTTTTTCGGTGTAAAAACATCCAATAACATCTCCGCACCCTTGACGGGAAATAGTGTCAGACTTTTACTGATTAAAAAAACACTCCTGTTCCTTCGTTACCTTTCATACCGGGGCCGAACCTTCCTTTCAGAAACCAGTCCTGGCCTAGGTAACACTGCTTGGTTCCTACGGTTTGCTGACAAATCCTTGAGGTCGTGTGGAACACTAAGCGCCTTGTAGAAAACTATTCCGGGTAATCAGCCTCTCGTCCTAAATATAGACTGATCAATATCTTTGACCTGGGTCTTTGTTCGTGATGGCCCATAAGCCGCAACCGAAACCGCACCAATTTGATTTTTTTCATTTCACACGAACTTTTCTAAGTTTAAGAAGGTACAGACCAGGGCCCAATCTAGCTAATGATAAATGATATTTATTTTTTGCAAATAAAAGATTTTCAAAAACACTTTTACTGGTCAATTTTTTTTTTTTTTTTTTGTCAGTTTGAACTAGATGAGGCCGGTGTTTCCTAGCTGACTACCCTAAGAAGAAACACCGAAACAAACTCAGGGGACAAAGTCTCTTTTAAAGTCCAAATCAGTCGTATATCCGTCGTTATAGTCAGTATAGTATCACGGTATCAGATTTATCGATACCGAGAAAAGTATCGAAGCAAAAGTATCGATATTGTTAGATATTGAGTACTTTTCAATTTATTTTTAAAACTTCCGATTGAGTAATATCCGTAATATCAAATATTATCCAACAAATTTCGGAACTTGGAGTCCGGAACAATTATCACTAATGAGACTTAATAATCGTATCAAACTAACTTTTAAATTTTAACGTATTCAATTGTCGGTACAACAATAAATTAGAGCAACAGTAAAAAAGTAAATCAGGATTAAACTTTATTAAATCATTTTTTATTTAATTGATAAAACTACATCTACTAAATAGGTACCAATCACGAGAAACTGGCAACACACGGTATATTTTTTTCTTATGTTAGATAAAATCATCCAATGACATCTCCCGCCCTTGGGCAGAGCGGAAGATAGTGTCAGACTCTTACTGACTAAAAAGGCGGCTGCGGCGTGAGCGCCATTGCCTGATGCGGTCGGCGTTCTTCTTTACTACCATTGCTGCTTCGCAAAAGGAAGCGACCGAATGCCACTCCTCCTCGCTCTGGACCATGGCCTGTAATCCTCTACAACCCAAATCTAATGATGTGACTTAATTTTTTTTTGAAGTATCTGGTATAAAAGTATCGATACCTCAAAAATATCGGAACAAAAGTGGTTGCGCAAATAAGCTTAATGTTTTTTTGGACTGTATGTTTGAAAAAGCGATCTAAGGTTTGTTAACAATATGCAGGTACTGTGCCTGGCGTTTATTAATGGGATGAATGTATTAGGGAGGAACACTGACCTTTTGACCTCGAAGGTTCCACGTGGCGCCGGCCGGCGAACCTCGACTTCGCACATTTAACCACTGCCAGGTCCTGTATTGCACTACACTGCACTATTGTTGAGTCTTTGAATGGTTGGATCACGAAATAGTCAATTTTCTTGTAATTTCGAGCGGGCGATGTTAGCGGAGCGGTCACATTCACAATCGATGCACACACGTCAATGTCATTTTCATTTCTTGAGGTCGTGCGGGGAAGGGAAGCGGAAGGGATAGGATTGCTAGGCCAAAAAAATAAATTACAAAAAACAAAATCGCGGATCATAGCAAATTGGCGCAACCATTCCCCCCGGGTTTGAAGGGTTACCTTCAAAGAAAAGAAAAAAAAAACAAAAGCGAAACTAAACCCTATTACTATATCTAAACTATCAATACTAGGTAGCGAAACAACTTATAACTAACTATGCCACTACTACTGATTAGGCAGAGGGCAGAGGCGAATAACCGGACGCAGGTACGATCCAGTTGCGGTTTTAACCTTTACGACTCGCGTTATTCCGTTCGAACCCGGAAAAACTTCTTCCACTACACCAAGAGGCCGGTGCAGAGGAGGCGCACTCTCAGTCTTCAGTATCACCACAGTACCGACTGTGACTGGATCTGAAGGAGTGTTCCACTTTTGACGCGACTGCAGCGTATGCAGATAATCTGTCCTCCATCGCTTCCAAAAGGACTGAACTAAGCTATCCAGCAGAGCGTGACTACAAGGTTTATGTGATTCTAAACTACGAAATTCTATTGAAAAATAAAATTTCTGCAATTCTCGAAGTACAACTGATTCAGCTCTATCCAAATCAGCTGCGATTATAGAACCACGCGATGGTAATAATCTCAAAAATCTTAGGACGTAAACTACACAGCGTAATAGTCTCGACCAAGACGAGACTCGATTAGACAACAACAAAACAACTGACTCTTCACGCGGAACTGATACTACAAGCGTATGTTTCTTCTCCTCGGGTGGCTCTGAAACAGTAGCGGGGTTAAACGGAGCATTTGGCCACTCGTTAGGAGTGGTATGAAGCCAGGGAGGGCCACAAAACCAAAGCGGATGATTTAAAATTTGCGCAGGAAGCAAACCACGTGAGAGACAATCAGCTGGGTTTTCTGTTCCAGCGACATGGAATATATTTTCCGGTGACAATTCAGCTTGAATCTTAGCCACCCTATTTGCGACAAACGTGCCCCATCGATGGGGTGAAGAGTGGGCCCAACATAGAGCAACGGTTGAGTCTGAAAACGCTACAATTCTCTCTATATTAATGCGAGGACGACAAGTTTTGACTATAGATGTAATCAATTGAACCAACATAAGAATAGCGCAGAGTTCGAGACGAGCAAGAGAGACAACCTTACGAGGAGATACCTTTGATTTTGCGCTAATGAGGAAAACTGAAATGTTATCGCCATTTTGGACCTGAAAGTAAACCACTCCCCCGTAAGCCCTCTCACTGGCGTCTGCGAAACCTACCACATTAACAACAGTGTCTGGTACTATACCAACATGGCGAGGAATCTGTATCTGATCGAGCATTGGAAGCTCTTTCCTATAGCGAGCCCACAACTTAGCAACACTGTCAGGAGCGGTGTCGTCCCAATCACAGTTGGAAAGCCAAAGCTCTTTTATAAGCAGCTTTGCATACAAAACGACAGGAGCTACAAAACCCATTATATCCCATATCCGAGCTACACATGCTAGGATAACGCGTTTGGTACAAGTTGGCGGAGTCGAGCTAATTTTAAGACTGAACATATCAGTTGCGGGTGACCAACTTAAACCAAGGATCTTATGCGAATCACTATCATCGAATTCCTTTACCGAAGTCAACCGGTGTGACGGTGGAATCGACTCTAATGTAGCTTGCGAGTTGCTTGTCCATTTCACCAGATCAAATTGACCGGACTTCATGAGGCTGATTACTTGAGCAGCGGTCTCTATAGCCTCTGCTTCACTAGGTACACTGTACACAAAATCGTCCATGTACAATCCGGTTTCAATAGTGGCCCTTGCTTTCGGGTATGTATCACCCTCGTCAGCGGCCAACTGCTTGATAGTGCGAAGAGCGTGAAAGGGACTAGACTTAAGCCCAAAACAAACACGATTGAATTCGTAAACCTTCAAAGGTTCCTGCGGAGAAAATCTATACAAGAAGCGTTGGAATCTACGGTCACATTCTCTGATTCCAATACTAAGAAACATTTGCCGAATATCAGCAGAGAGCGCAATAGCAAACAAGCGAAAATTTACTATTATTTCAAATAAGTTACCCTGGAGGTTCTGACCACAACACAAGATATCGTTAAGCGATATGCCAGTACTAGTGTTAGCGCTACCATCCATAACCACACGCAGTTTAGTTGTAAGTTTGTCTTCTCTAACAACTCCATGGTGCGGGATGATATAAAACGGGTAATCACGTGTCTCCTCAGTCTCGGCAGGCGCTGATGAGATATAACCTTTATCTAAATATTCGATCAGCACATCATCATAGGCTTGCTTCAACTTAGGAGACGCCTGCATCTTACGTTCCAAGCATAGAAAGCGTTTTTCTGCGGAGGCACGGGAGCCACCGAGCGAAAAAATATCACCCTTGAAAGGGAGCGCGACAACATAACGACCATCTTTATCACGAGTAGTCGTGCGGGTATAAATCTCCTCAGTGACCTGATCCTCAGGGCTGAGAATAGGCGGGACATTGACCTCTTCAATCTCCCAGAACTTGCGGATGGTAGACTCAAGCGGCGGCTCGACGGTGCAACAGTGCGACACAGTCGAGTAACTATCTAAACAAGCGGGTGCGGAACCAACTATAACAAACCCGAGAACTGTTTCCAGTGCGTGCGGAGCGGGGTACATCGGAAGACCTTGAATTTTACGTGATAACTGGAGATGCGGGAGAATCGAAGCACCGATCAATAGATCGATATCTCCAGGGAAAGCGTAATTTCCGTCGGCTAACTGCAAGTTCTTAAACTCCGTCAGCATGGACGTGTCAACCGGTACCGTGGGCAACCGTTCCGTAATCTTATCTGCGACTAGCGAATCCATTTCAAACGAAATATTACGATTAAAACGTGAACTAAATATTATTTTAATGGAACCGTGAATGGTTGCCTTTAAGCCTCCAAAACCTTTCACTTCTGAGCGGGATGACCAATTATTAAAACTAAAACCAAGGCGTTGACAACAATCCCGAGTAATAAAATTACTCTGGGAAGCGCCATCTAGTAGCGCTCGAACGGTGTGCGGTTTGCCAAAGGCATCTACAATGACAACTTGCGCGGTCGCAAGTAAAACGGTAGTGATTTGAGTACCAGCGGCGGAAAGCGAACACAATGTTACGTCGTTTGCACTTGCAGCAGGCCGCGCGTCACAAGCGTCGCGTGTCTGCGCAGGCTGCGGCTGCGATGGCAGCTTACTACTCTCAAAATGTAAGAAGGTATGATGTCTAGCTAGACATTTACGACAGCTAACACCACTGTTACATGACGTAACCAGATGTTTGTCACTTAGACAATTAAAACACAAATTATTAGTGCGGACAAACTTGTAACGATCACTAGGCGATAATCTCTGAAATTCTGAACACTTGTACAGCTGTGTATGGCTACCCTTACACAGAGAACAGTCAGGTGTTGAGGCGGTATTAACTAGCGTATGTGCAGTCTTGACTGACTTCGATGACGCGTCTATACGGCGATCGGAACCTGTCCTATTCGTGACTTCATGACGTGCCGACGTGCGCTGCAATACCTTAATATGGTCGCGAATAAAAGATTCTAAATCTTCGAACTTAGGTATTTCGTTACCGCGCTGAGTCGTTTCAAACAGACGAACAGTTTCAGGATCTAATTTCTTTAAACCGATATACAAAAACAAAAAGTCACAGAGGTCATTGACCTTTAGGTTCTTTACTGCACGAACAGATGATGCGAAAATATTTAAAAACTTCTCTAAATTATGATCGTTACAAACGGAAAAACTTTTCAAATCGAATAATTGATCTAAATATGCGGTGGCTACTAATCGCTTATCTTCGTATTTTGTTTTTAAAGTGTTCAAAACTAAAGTGTAATTTTCAGCGCTAAACGTAATTCCAGCACAGACAGCCTTTGCCTTACCGGTCAATTTTTCTACGAGATAATGCAATCTCTCGTGATCTGTCAGCGATGTGTTCCTATGTATTATATTTTCGAAACTATCTATAAATAAATTCCAATTTCGAATGTCACCATTAAATTCAGGTATTTGAATTGGCGGCAATCGTGGGCGTTCGCGAGGAGGGTTGGATAAACCACTCGCGGGGGGGGAGTCTCTAAACTCCTAGCAATACGTTTGATACGACAATACAAGTCATCAAAGGACGACAATGCCTGATAACTCACACAGTAATCAGGATTTAACTCCAACTCTAAAATGTTTATATTCTTAATTGTAGATTTAAAATCCGCGCGCAAACTATCTAAAGTTTCCAACGAACACAAAAAAGCATCTCTAATCGTCAGATCCGAGATTTGCAAAGATTTATCACAAATTGATTGAACACGTGAAAACTGTGAGTCCCTTTCAGCGTATAAAAGCTTTAACTGAACCTTTAAATCAGTACTAACCTTGGTTCCCTTAAGAGACATCTTGTTTTGATATATTCACACTATACACTCAAACAAACACTTAACGAATTATTAAGTAAGCGATAATTATCAGATAACAATATGATAATATTGTAAACAACAAAGTGAACGGCGAACGAACGGAATAACCTGAATCAATGAGTGAATATTACCCAATATCTCGATTAAATCATTCACGTCGTTCATATGCGTATATAATCTATGGTTTATCCGTTTCCTACAAATATTCACTCAACAATGAACGGGTATTTTTGAAATGCGTCTACCTACATGCAATTTGTAGGACTTCCGAATGAATTTTGTCAAGAATAAGAATGCGATCGATTTATATCTACGCTGATATTTACGTAGCTAACTATAATTATGCGGTGCGGTTGACGGCGTAGGTACCGTAATTATCAATGGCTCTTTAACTATACGAGCGAAATAACGTTTAGTTGCCTAAATGCCTAGATGCGGGTTTCCTACTATTATATCTAGGTAAACAGGCGCGTTGCGTTTATTCCCTATGGAACAAATACTATATTGCGAAATTATAAGAAAATGATTCACGATCCTGCTCGTAGGACCAAAAGTAATGGTTGCGCAAATAAGCTTAATGTTTTTTTTTGGACTGTATGTTTGAAAAAGCGATCTAAGGTTTGTTAACAATATGCAGGTACTGTTCCTGGCGTTTATTAATGGGATGAATGTATTAGGGAGGAACACTGACCTTTTGACCTCGAAGGTTCCACGTGGCGCCGGCCGGCGAACCTCGACTTCGCACATTTAACCACTGCCAGGTCCTGTATTGCACTACACTGCACTATTGTTGAGTCTTTGAATGGTTGGATCACGAAATAGTCAATTTTCTTGTAATTTCGAGCGGGCGATGTTAGCGGAGCGGTCACATTCACAATCGATGCACACACGTCAATGTCATTTTCATTTCTTGAGGTCGTGCGGGGAAGGGAAGCGGAAGGGATAGGATTGCTAGGCCAAAAAAATAAATTACAAAAAACAAAATCGCGGATCATAGCAAATTGGCGCAACCAAAAAGTATCGTGTCCAAATATACTTAGTATCGAAATGAAAGTATCGATACTACTCAGGTATCGGTACTTTTTGCGGATCACTACTTCTTTTTTCTTTCTGTCGAACTAAAATAATTCAGTTAAGTTAAATAATTAAATATTTCCAGTATCCAACCTGAAGTAGATCGGAGGGTGGTACATAAAATTCTCAGCTTACCAACTTGGGTGTGGCCAAGTCAATTTTGCCGCCACTCATTTTTAGGCGCTTTGGGCATATACCCGGCTTGCGCCCTTAGATCGGGTCTTGTTACTGACACCCCACTATCATCATCATTAAAGGTGTCCACTGCTGGACATACGCATCCCCTAAGTGAGGCGACCGGTCCTGTGCGTCTCGCATCCACCAGATTTCTTGACCAGGTAGTCGGTCCGCCCTGTGAGAGGCCTGCCTACGCTGCGTTTTCCACTTATGCGTTCGTTACTCCATGACCTGTTAGCCCCAACGCAGCGCTTCCTCAACGACGAACACCCAAATAGGGTACATTGAATTGTCAACCTATTGTTCCTGCACATTGGATTGTTAATTCAATGTATCCTAATTGGATGTTCGTCGTTGCGGCAGTGCTGCGTTTCCTTAAAGAATAGCACCACTGTTCTGCGAGCATTGAGAACACAAATGATTGCCATACAACCTAATTCCGTAAAAGTTCACAAGTTTTGTTACAATCTTCATTTGTGCCTGACGTTTCCTGTCGAACCAGCTGGGTTCCAGTTTCACCTTACAAAAACAAATGTAGGAAATGGAGACTGGAGGCGACTTAAATAACTATTCTCGCCTGCTTATTAAGATAATTTGGGATGACAACTTGGAAGCTAGAATACGGGCAAAACATGAAATAACACTAGCACCGTAAACGTTTTATCCACTCAGTGTATTTTAGTTTGTGAAAAAAATTGTCGTCTGTATATTTACCGAGTGTCTTAACTTTTTGTTTTTGTAGGAATTTGCTTTAGCAGAATACCATCATTGTTTCTTCCATTGCACTTTGTGTTCCAGGACATCGTTAATCCTTTCAAAGAATCTCGCAGCGCAGCAATCTTGTTTCCGTTAGGATCCCTCAGCTAAATGATTCTGCTCAACAATCCAACGTTCACCGATTTTGATACTCAGTTCACCAATCCTCCAGCTCTAAAAACCCCCTTATTAACGATCTCGCTGCTTAATAATCTCCTAAATCAACAATCGCTCAGATAAACCATCCCACTGCTCAACATTCCCGCAGTTTAACAATCCCGCTGCTCAATAATTCCACAGCTCAACAATCCCCCATATCAACAATCTCGCAGCTCAACAATCCCCCATATCAACAATCTCGCAGCTCCACAATCCCCCTTATCAACAATCTCGCAGCTCAACAATACCCCATATCAACAATCTCGCAGCTCAACAATCTCCAATGTCAACAATCTCACAGCTCAACAATACCCCATATCAACAATCTCGCAGCTCAACAATCTCCCAAATCAACAATCCCTCAGCTCAAAGATCTCACTGCTCAATAATCCCGTAGCTCAATAATCCTGCAGCTTAACAATCTCACAGCTCAATAATCCCAACCGTAGCCCAACTGCAGATTAGGAGCTTTATTTCACCAAGGTGTAATATTTTAGATATTACTATGTAGATGTAAAGAATTATTGTTTGAGAAACACTATAGATCCTTTTCATGTAAATAATTTTTAACGGCACGGTTGGCAGAATGATTAAGCGATTGGGTACAACGCTCCGTATTGCGAGTTCGATTCTCGCTCGGAACAGATATGTGTATAAGCTGCAGATAGTTTTATTGTATCTATGTGTCTTGTGTATGTGAGTTTACATGTATGTAAACGCACCCACGATACTGGTGTAACTCTTGTGTGAAGTAATGATTAAGCTTAAGGGTATTACATTGCTCAATGACCTTGAAGAATTTACCTCTACACTAGTAGAGAAGAATTGACTCTACACAGGCATTGCAGGGGGTGCTGCGCGCGGGGTGTTAGTACTGATTCGAGTTTTTTCTTGATTACTTATCGATATTCAATGAAATTATATTTTTTGAGAAACGTAATCAATACAATTTATTTGTAATGTCCCTTCATTTTTTATATGGTAGGTAATCGTACATAAGGAATAATCTATAAACAAACCTAGGTGTTTTTTTGGATTTGGGCGATGTAATCCCCTTAAGCTAAACAGAGCTTGTGTTATGAGTACTAGACAACTGGTAAACATACTTATATATTTCATGATTCTTACGGATCATAGATAAATTACACCCAGATACAGAAAAAAATTTTGTGCTCATCACACAAACATTTAATTTAGATTATAAAAAAAAAACAGACAAAAATTGTACCTGCCTAGACCCTTCCTAAATGTGATTTAGACCTAACATTATTTTATGTTATCTTAGTTTTAATTAAAGAATAATAATTCGTGCGTACAATATAAACCCTACCAATGGGTCGACACGCACTTGGCTCGTTTTAGCGTTACTAACCAAAAAACTTCAACAGAGGTCGGACTAATAAGTCTCTAACAAGAACTAAGTAGACAAAAGTAAACACATTGGAACTTCAAACAGTAAAACCAATAAATAAGGCGGGTAAGGGAGTAAAGCCCAGTTTTCACTTAATGGGAGCTCACTTTAGACAGTTCTACGAAACGATTCAATTGATAAAGTTGTTAATCAGTATCTAAGAGAATTGCCACCTAAACATAGCCAATTAGTTATAAATCAAAATTGAGAACCGAAGCCCCAATTATCTGAAGTCCTATTATATAGTTACTGTTTAATTAATTGCTCTGATGGCCTGACTGTATAATGTCTACGTATATTAGACAGATGTATTATCTCGTCTAGATAAGGCCTGTTTTGTGATAGATCTCTCTGTGTGGGCGTTAATGCGATGGAGCTGTGATGTATTTGTGTTGCTCTAAGAGGTTTTAATTAGATATGTAATAATAGTCTAATATAATGAGATGAACCTTTCTGTTACTAAGCTGGTAAGCGCTAGATAAAATAGTTTACTTAGCGTTCTTAAAGATGGCCGTTAAGCTCTCTCAGTATTATGAGTGGAGGGAACTTCTAGCCAATTTATATTCCTTTATTAAATTTTTGATCCCAACTTTGAACGATTAAGGGTAGTCGGAAGTCTGGAAACCAGATATGCCTTGGGGTTTCATGTTACCTAGTTACTGAGAAGTGGTGATAAGAAGGTGGGTTTTTAGTCAGTTTTACTGATTAAGGAAATACTTTTTTTAGGTGGGAAAATCATCCAATGACATATCCGCACCCTTGAGCGGACCGAAAAGTGTGTGTGTCAGACTTTTACTGACTAAAAACACACTCCTGTTCTCTCTTTGCCTTCGTTCCAGGGTACCGGGGTTCTCTTTCGGATAACCTATGCCCCAATAGGCTTCGAACTCGGATTGCTGACATCTCCTTGAGGCAGGCGTGGAAAAATACACGCCATCGACGTCTTGGGCTCGGTCAGTACAGTTACCGTACGGTCGTACGGCGAGCCACCGATTGCTCGCCGTGGTCTAGAATCGCCCTGCGACTCCCAACGCTCGAGATGTCTCTTGCGGTAGCGGCTGGAGTGCAAGGATATCGCTTGCTTCATGGCCCTTCTTCGCTCGTATTACTGCTTCTAGAAAGAGATGGCTATTTCCCATTCCCTTGTGCTCCGTACCAGCCTAACCCAAAGCCAGACGCGAGAAGTATACAAAATAACCTAAAGACTATTTATTTCTGTGAGTGAAAGACTGAAATAGGAAAATAATTAACTTCCGCCTATGAAGTACGCGACCCCATTCAACACTTAATTTGCACAAATCCATTCAACCATACATTTCACCCAATATTAAATCTCAATAATTTCGTTACGCTGATCAATAGGTAATTAATTTGGGCGCAAACAAGCCAGGCTTATGACGTCACACCCGTGTCAAGTGTGAACTCAATGTGTTTGGACGTTCATCGCAAGCCTGATAGGGTTGCCAATAACAGCCTCAAAACTTCCCTGAAGTACTTTGAAGTTGGACGGTCCATGAGAGTTTCGGTAATAGTGTTTTGACAACCCTGTTACCTTGTTCAAATGAAGTGAGGATATTTTTAGAAAATTATTGCTGAATTTTGTCAAGATCAAGGGAAAGGTTATACCGTAAGTTGGTTTATTTCTCGAAATAATGTGGATGTTCCCGTTGTTGGATTCAGACCTCCTTTCTAGGTGCGGAAAGAGGTCAAACCACCACGCGGGCTAAATGAGGTTGATGATATTCGATTTTTCATGTACTATAATATACAGTATCGGTATGTACGAAATTCGGTTTCCTAACAATGTTTTCCTTCGCCGTTTTTTGAATGCCTGAATATAGTTTGTTCAGAATCAGTAATTGAATCTATTCCAATCATTTTTACACCACGATACATTTTTTATTTTTCAAAAATATTTTTAGAAAGTCACAAGTTGGCCACCACTGACACTATAAAAACACAGGTCACGGCAGGTCATAGCGGGCCTTAGGTGCCAGCACACAACTGGACGCAGGAGTAAAACAACCCCTCAGTCGCCCGGATTACCCGGTGGCTATGAATTTGTGCGGACTACCAGGTAACATAACAAGCTTATAACTTTGTGCTTTTTCATGATACAGTTATGAAAATTTAAAAAAAATACTCGACACGTGTTTCGGATCTCGCATAATTACTAAAAAATTATGTTGTATATGGACCAATTGTATTTTCAAATCATTCAGGGACCCACCCTAATACATACACAAAATTACTTTCAAACCGACCAAGACGTTTAGAAAGAGTAAAGTAGAGACAAACGAATAAAGAATTATATATTTAAAAAGAAGTCAGCGAAGTCAATAGTACAGATATATCGGTGAAGTCAATAGTACGGAAGCTTGAGAACGAGTCGTAATAGGTAATGACGTCACACCACTTTGACAGAATCTGTCATCATTGTGATGTTCCGAATGCATAGACCTAGTCCTCTTTTATCTGTCGGCAGCCATATCAATAATAACTATTTTAGGGACTATCTATCGGCTCATTGTAATTTAAATACTCAAAGCGTACATCGAAATATACCAGTTGCATGGTCTGGAATAGTTAGACACAATTCTCTGGGCTGTGTTGTGGCGAATTAGTAGGCATTTGCAACCCCACAGAATCGATGTCGCGGGAGAAGTCTTGTTCCTCATCTCAGACCTGGCTTTATAGAACACTGATTAAAACAACAACACAGTTCATAGCAAATAGAAACGAATGTACATACACCGTTAAATATTAGTCGTTTTAATCCCGTGGACCCTCCACGGGACATGAAACCCTATCGATTGGTAAAGATAAAAATGAAAAATAAAGTGCCTACTTTTTTTTAAACCCGAATTAATTTACGCATCTACGAAAATAATTTCTTTAAGTAGACGTCCGCTGAGCGAGGTCAATGAACTGTAAGTTCATTAGTTAGTACGCAATGACCGATAACTACCTAAAAGGTCATTGATTCGTTTTGAAAAAAAAACTACTTATTTTTTTTATTTTTTCTTTACAAATCGATAGTGTTTCATGTACCGAATCGGCCCTACGCGGGATTAAAACGACTAAAATTTAACGGTGTAGAAATTAATGCACAAATATTTATTATGATGACTGGGTGTCCCACAACATCGCTCTTTGATATGTCATATTATTTCTTTTTTATATTTTCTTTCTTCTCTATACTCGTGGCGAGAGTCGACACAAATAATTTCTTCCGAGCTGCGTCATATTATTAAGAACGAAATAGCTTATACCGGCTAATCCCTCAAACGTGTGGCCTAGTTCTATAGTAGATACGACTAGATCCTGTGACCTTTCCACGATACGATCAAGGGACTATTAGGTATAAGGGTGTTTTTAATATCGTGAGGATTGCACGCTGTCGTTCATAAATGCAAGATGGCCGCCTGCTTTTGTGTGCGTGTGGACTTGGGCGCTGCGTTGCGCGGTTTGGGATTAATAGATAGTTTCCATCTTGCCTACTACTTCCATCTTCCCCTACCTTCCCCTATAAGGGTGCTTTTAATATCGTGCGAATTTCATCAGGCATGCGGGATTACCCCGCACGCGTAACCCCGCAAATGTCTTTTTCATACAAGTATTTATTGCAATGCGTAGATTACGCACGCGAGACGTGCAGCCTGGTCCCTTGCAGCAGCTTGCATGCGAAGCAATTCCGCATGCGTGATGAAATCCGCACGATATTAAAAACACCCATAAAAGGATAATCTTTAATTTAATATCGAAACAACATAATTCATTATTTAATTTAGGTATCCTCAAGCTAGAGTAGGCTTATAATAAATTAGTGCGATTCGCCACCAAAGATTGCATTATTGCTTACCATCTGAAGGCAAAGCAGTCAAGCACTGGTTTTTTTTAATGATATACCTACCATTTAAAATTAAATATATTCGCGAAAAAAAAATACAGCTGCAATAAATATGGCCATTTCTTTACGTGGTAAACCATCAAATGAATTTTCTGTTGGAGCGAGAGGGAGTGTCCAATTTTCACTCTACATATATTACTTCAGTTGACCTCTCCGTTGCAACCTTTGGGCATCGGCTCTACGGTTTTGCTGACAAATCTTTGAAGCGCGCATGGAACTCTAAGTGACTAACTAAGTGGACAACTTAGGTGTTCAATTGACCTTACTGGCAGAGCCGGACGGCGAGCTACTCATTGCTCGTCGCTCGCAAGCCAGCGCCTGCAGTAACCAAGAATCACCATGGTAATCGCGATGTCTAGTGTATCCTATGGCGGCAGCTGGGAGCTGAGGTATGAGGATGTCCGATCCCACATGGTTCTGACCAACTACCTAAGTTCTTACTAATTATTCTGGAGGTAATCGCTCCATATACCCTCGCTGTGGACCATGACCGTACTGGTTCACTACCGAACGCCTCCATGAGAATATGGTAGCGCTCTGCCCATTGTGGCGTGCCTACATGTATTACCTCTGAGTTACTAAGTTGTTTAAAATAACAAAAAAACGGAGCAAAGCCTTATTTTTTCTATCCCTCTTATTTTTTTTACTCTTTGCTTTTTCAACATCATCATAAAACGAATTTAAAATTATTGAAACGTGTAACGCCGCGCCGCGCGGTGATATGTTAGGTAGGGAAGGTAAGTACTTTGGGCGCTCGCGCACCCCTTCCCGTACACCCGCGCAGCCGCGTCCTGCATACCCCGCGCGCGCGCGCCAGTCGTCGCCCGCCCGCGTTAGCGTTAGACACGTTTCCCAAATTCGCGCCACGCGAACATATTACGCCCGCTGCCTTCTCTCTGCGGCTCTCGCTCGCTCACAATAATTAATGTAATCGTGATTAAACCCTTATCTGATTAAACTGGCGCTCAACTCGTGGCCAAACTTATAGTGCTTGCCATGCCCAGACCGACTCGAGCAAATCGTGCAGTCCTAGACCGCGAGCAGGAAGATCCCAGCAGCGACGAAAGCGGCAATCAAACGGCGAAGTCGCAGGAGACGCGCGCCCAAGGGGGCGCCGTTCCCGCGCACGTGCTCGCCGTGGACGACTACGACGCGACCTTGGAGACGCGCGCCCAGGAGGGCGCCTCCCCAAGTCCAACTCTCAGCGGGGCCCGTACTGGAGCGCCCCAGGCTCTCGATACCGAGAAATTATTGACGACGATTATGGAGACATTTGCCCGAACGCAGGCGGAGACCAACCGTACCCTAGTTGAGACCCTGCGTTCGCTACACAACAATAGCCAGTGGAACCCGATTGCGTCTACACCGAGTCCGACAGCACCTACCTCAGTAGTCAACGGGAATGCGACCGCTGCCGCCGGCACGCCCGGCGGCAACTTCGCTAAGTGCACCGCGCGATTCGATGGCCGGTCACGCGACGCTGAAGTACTGGAGGCATTCATCGACGCAGTGGAGGTGTTCAAGGAGTGCACCGACGTGTCCGACGAGCACGCGCTGCGTGGCCTCCCGATGTTGCTGACGAGCGACGCGGCGGTGTGGTGGCGAGGCGCCCGCGCCGGCATCGCGACGTGGCCGGACGCGCTGTCGCGTCTACGCGCTACCTACGGCGTCCAGCAGCCAGGTTATAAGGTACTACGTGAAATGTTTGCAAGTGAACAATCCGAAAACGAACGTGCTGATGTGTTTGTGTCACGACTACGGTCCTTGTTAGTGAAATTACCATATAGTATTCCGAGCGCGATGCAAGTCGATATTATTTACGGTTTATTGCACCGTCGCATCCGCAAACGATTGCCGAGAGACAGTGTACCTAATGATGTAGATCGATTGTTAGAGAGAGCGAGACTCACAGAAGACTCCATCGAGGAGATTAAAAGGTCAACGGACACTCCCGCGCATGTAAACTCGAAAATACCTCCGCGCGAAACGAAGTCACCTGATCGTAGCGCTACTACGAGTTCGGGCGCTACCACCGGTACGAAACTCGCTTCAAACTCGAACGAAAACTCGAAACGTACTCGCGTGTGGTGTTCGCTTTGTAAGGCATACGGCCATGTTTCCACTGATTGTCGGAAGGCAAATAAAATAGATCCCAAGGTTAACAACCCAATACGGTGTTATGGATGCGGTCAACCGGGTGTAGTGCGTTCTAAATGTGATATTTGTAATTCGGCATCAACGTCGACTAAGAAAGACGATAAACCGTCTTTCAACAGCGCTTGTTTCCATAAGGAACCCGACGCGACTAGTGATTCTGTTAGGTACGTGCGTTGGGCCAACATAGATTCACACAAGGCACACCCGATGGTGAATATCCACGTTATGGGTCGTTATGGGGTAGCCGTTGTTGACACGGGTGCTACGCACAGTTTAGCGAGCTCTTCATTATATCAGATTTTGGTAGACTCTGGTGTCCAGTTCGATGACACCAAACGTTTAGTTCGGTTAGCCGACGGGTCTCGATCTTCAATGGACCTGCTAACCGCCAAGGTACCTGTTACAGTTGAGGGCCGTGAGGTATTTTGCGATTTTTTAATATTGCCAGGCAGTGACACGCAGACCTTGCTTGGGGTTGATTTCTTGTCCAAGGCGGAGATGATATTGGACGTCGCCCAGGGTAAGTGGACATTTAGAGACGCTCCTGACAATTTTTATAATTTTGTGTATACCTACACCCTTAACACAGTTAGTACAGACCAGGCACGTGACAATCATGCAGAGTGGCAGTTACGTCCAGACGAAGGTCCCACGCTCACCGACGAGCAGCGGGATACACTGAACCGCTTCATCAGTGAGCACGCGCCGCAGTTCGCGCGTGATGGGCCTGCTACGGAGTTTGCTACACACCGCATTAAGGTAAAGCCGAACCAAGAACCATTAGCATCGCCGCCATACAGGTTGTCTCCGCCCAAGCGAGAAGCACTCGAGAAGGAGTTGCAGGAGATGATCCGCGCCGACGTGATAGAAGAGTGCGAGTCTCCATGGGCGTCGAACGTCGTTCTTGTAAAGAAGAAGAACGGTGGGTTTAGAGTGTGCGTTGACTATCGGAAGCTCAACGCAGTCACCGAGCCCGACCGATACCCGCTCCCCAGGATCGAGGACGTTCTGCATTCTGCGAAAACTTCGAAGTACATGACCACCCTCGACCTTAGGGCGGGCTACTTTCAGGTAGGTGTGGATCCTGACGACAGAGATAAGACCGCATTCACCACGCCGCTAGGTACGTACAGGTTCAAACGTATGCCCATGGGATTGCGCAACTCTGGTGCTACTTTTCAGCGGCTGATCGACCGGTTCAAATCCAATTTGCCAGGAGTCTCTTTAGAGGCGTATTTAGATGATCTACTGATTTTGTCGGATGAGTCATTCGAGAGGCACCTCGAAGACCTTAAGGCTGTATTCGACCGGCTTGCGATGTTCAACCTACGAGTCAACCGTGAAAAAAGCCATTTTGCCAGGGAATCAGTGAGATATCTTGGCCATATTATTAAGCCAGGTGGTATTCACGTAGATCCTGACAAAACTTCGGCGATCGCAGACATGCCGACCCCTAAGAACATAAAACACCTTAAGTGTTTCCTTCAAACCTCCAGTTGGTTTAGGCGATTTATTCCTAGTTATGCGGAGGTCGCCAAACCATTAACAACTTTGCTGAGGAAAGCGAGTACGTGGCAATGGGGTGCTGAACAACAAAAGGCTTTCGAGCACATTAAACAGCTGTTGACCACGGCCCCAATACTGCGTCAGGCCGATGAGACGATGCCATTCATCCTCAGAACCGACAGCAGTGGGTATGCCCTCGGGGCAGCTCTCCTCCAGGGGGAGGGAAGCGATGAGCGTCCTATTGAGTACGCCAGCAGATTGCTAACTGCAGCCGAAAAAAACTATAGTACAACCGAAAGAGAGGCCCTGGCTGTCGTGTGGGCCGTCTCAAAGTTTCGTGGGTACATCGACGGAGCGGAAGTGATCGTGAGGTCCGACCATCAACCGCTCAAGTGGCTAATGAGCATGAAATCGCCAAGTGGGCGATTGGCTCGATGGGCACTCACCCTCCAAGAGTATAACCTCAAGATTGAATACACGCCAGGTAAGGCAAACGTCCTGGCTGACACGCTGTCGCGTCCAGCGTGCACCGAAAGTTCCGATTGTGACTTGTGCTACGCTGTCACTGACATGCCATCGCGCCGTCCTAAGGACGTCCGGGAAAGCCAGATGTCCGACCCTGAAGTACGCAAAATCGTCGAAGCGCTGGAGTCTGACGATCCGTGCAGG
The DNA here is from genome assembly GCA_958295575.1 of Leucania comma. Lineage (NCBI taxonomy): Eukaryota > Metazoa > Arthropoda > Insecta > Lepidoptera > Noctuidae > Leucania > Leucania comma. The sequence goes on from OY282475.1 coordinate 7,149,018, forward strand.
GGGAGTCCATGGGCCGATAAAGGGTACGTACTTACCGAGGGTGTGTTGTATCGTTACGGGCCCGAGAATGAGGATAATGATGACGCCAGTCTAGTAGTCCCAGAGCAAGAACGGATGAAGATCTTGTCGGACTACCATGATGCGCCAACTGCTGGTCATCTAGGTGCGGAACGTACTTTGCAACGCTTAACTAGTAAGTATTACTGGCCAGGGATGCGTTCTTACGTCACGCAGCACGTTAAAAACTGTGTGCAGTGCCAAAAATATAAGGCTGACACTAGAAAACCAGCTGGATTGTTACAGACGCCTGCTTCAGCGCGTCGATTTGAAGTTTTGTCTGTAGATCTTTTCGGACCACTTCCCGAGACCGCTAAAGGTAACAAGTGGATCTTGATAGTCGAGGATACCTGTACTCGGTGGGTAGAGCTGTTTGCCCTCACTAAAGCTACGAGTGAGGAATGTGCAAAGGTCCTGGTGTCGGAGGTATTCTTGAGGTATGGGGTTCCCCGGAGGCTCATCAGTGATAATGGTGTCCAGTTCATCAGTGAAGTCATGCAACAGACCTGCCACGCTATGGGTATTATCCAAGCACTTACCTGTTACTATCACCCAGAAGCGAATCCCGTCGAGCGGAAGAACCGCGACCTCAAGCCGCAACTGGCGATTCTGGTAGGTAAAGATCATGATACGTGGGATATTCACTTACCTGCTATCCGATTTGCCATGAACTCAGCTGTTACGTCGGGTACGGGTTACTCGCCCGCTTACCTAAGCTATGCACGCGAAATGCGTGCACCCGCCGATGTCGTATCTGAAATGCGTGCTATTATCGATAACGATAATTATATAGGTGACATCACTGCTTACCTGAAGAAGGTGTCGTCGGTGCTCGTCGACGCTCGTGACGTTCACGAGGCTGCTCAAAAGGTGCATAAAAGGTATGCTGATGAACATCGTCGTCCTGCTCCAGACTACAAGGTTGGGGACTTGGTCCTATTGAAAACGCAGGGCCTAAATGACACGAATAAAGGTCAAACGCCCAAGTTCATTCCGCGACGTGACGGCCCATATCGTGTGCAAGCTATTGCGGGCCCAACCGCCTACGTGTTAGAACGTATTAGGGATGGTACAGTGTTAGGAAAGTATCACTCGTCAGTGCTAACACCATTCGTTGGTCGCATCCCAACCGAACCCATCCAGGAAAAACGTAGAAGGGGGAGGCCACGCAAGGCTAACCCGACCGCGAGGACGCAAAAGTCAGGTTAGAGGGGGAGAATGTAACGCCGCGCCGCGCGGTGATATGTTAGGTAGGGAAGGTAAGTACTTTGGGCGCTCGCGCACCCCTTCCCGTACACCCGCGCAGCCGCGTCCTGCATACCCCGCGCGCGCGCGCCAGTCGTCGCCCGCCCGCGTTAGCGTTAGACACGTTTCCCAAATTCGCGCCACGCGAACATATTACGCCCGCTGCCTTCTCTCTGCGGCTCTCGCTCGCTCACAATAATTAATGTAATCGTGATTAAACCCTTATCTGATTAAAAACGTCAAAATAAAATGTTTGCGCAATCGAAAAAAAAAAATAGATTCGATATTTAAAATTCGAACATATTGTTTTACAAATTCCATTAATCTTTCTACGTTAATCTACTCCCGTTTAAATCTGACAAAGCTTCCAGCACAGCACAATTCACAAAATTGAAAATAGAATATACAACTAAAGAACAAAATACGATTTTCAATTTCGCATGCAGCGAGTAGACGAAAAAATATTTTCATATTTTTTTTATGTAAATAAATTAAAACAAAGAACTTTGCCGGGCAAGCAAGATAAAGCGTTTATAACAGTTTGTTGAAAGAGGAAAAGAATGCGGCTATTGAATTGCCATTGTTTAAGGACTAAGGCCATCATATCACTTAAGATATTGAGACAACTTTCTGGACATTTACCGTTGCAATAACCGAGTTGTCAAGTTTAACGTCGTTCGAATGTTGCTATGTGCTCAAGCATAAGGAAAATGTAAATGGTTGATCGAAGAAGAAAATTGAACACACTCGAAACATTGTCATCTTTTTCAGAACTAAACATATAAGATCAAAATAAGTTAGTGAAAAGACAAAATAAAAAAGTTACATGAAAAAAAAATCCTGTATCGAAATTATGCTACACATATAAGAAATAAGCAAGGTAGCCAAGGCGGTACTTCAAAATAAAGCTCACTCAATATGTCACAACTCGATTAAATATATAAGATCATCTAATTGAGATTCAGCCAATGACGCAAGCACTTTGTTTCATTCGATACGCAACGAATCGCTCGCTCGACGATATTGAGGATCAACTATGTATACGCCGCTACATTTGTGATTGCTGCACCGATTAACTGTAAACGCCACCATTGAAATAGTACGCATCGCTAATAGAGTCGACCGCTAACTACGAGCCGTATGTACCAACCTAATAACAATTACAGCTGCGTTCCAAATAATGACGCGGTTATATTACATCGCAACTCATTCCCTTCAATCGGACCATTTCGCAAAACATACAATCTCCTTTTTTACTGCTTCCCAGGTGTTTACTATTTGATTTGATTACGTATCCTGTCCGATATATTAAAGTTTCAACATTTGCGGACAACTCCATTGAATGTTAATGCCGTTGCGGCGCTGAGCAACAACAATATTGTTTTATGGGACAACCAACCGAGTGTTTTCCACAACGCCGTGTTTTGATTGCTCTGTAAATCACACACATGGAACTATTGTTGCCGACAAATGCAGATGAACATTTTTGACTAACGATGCAAAATGTCATAACGTAGTAAAGAGCCTGTTAACATGCGAATTGCAAAAAGGATTTTAGGAAGCAAACAAAAAATTATGTTGAATTTTTTTTTTTTTTATACAATAATTTTAATTCGTATAAACAAATTAAACAATAGATTCAAGACAGAATATTGTATCTTTTCGTCAGTGAAGAAACATATAGAAGCAAACCAAATCGACCTTCTTTACCGACCGTTTTCATGTGAAAAAGCTGAATGCAAGACTGCCTTTGCCACTCACCCGGAACGCATCTTGACATTCATTTAATTTCGTTCTTCCCGCGCAATTCCGACCCCTTTCTCGCCGGACAGCTAATTTGTACGGAGCCTTTTTGAAATTGGAACATTCAAATTTTTTTTTTTTTGCTCTTTGTAAGAAGTGATGTTTGATTTGATTTCATGTATTGGTGTTTATTACGTAAATAGCATTTCTTTTTTGTTATCTAAAATTCAAATTAAAGTATAAATAAATTAAACATTTAATTTATAAGTAACAAAGAAAGCTCCAGTGCCGTAGCATTTTGAAGCGAGCGTTAGTTAAGCCAATTTGCGATACAACAAGTTTTAGCAAACTTACTTCTTAGCTGCATTCGAGCTAAGCTAAGAACGTACGGCTAATTATTGCTATCGACCTATTTCTATGAACTAGACTGTATTAACATACATTTATGAAAGTAATAATATACCCTGGTTTACTTATTTTACCTGAGATTTGAAAGTTTCTCGACCTCGTAAGATTTAGAGTTAAGTTTATTTCGGTGTGTCTTGGATAGTCAGTTATGATCAGAGGTCGGAGTAGGTAGATTGATTTTGTATACTTGCGTCAAGCTAATATAATATGGACATGCCATTTTATCCATAATGTGCGGGAAGTACCGGAAAAAGTTCCGGGATTGGAATTATGGACTAAAATAAAATAAAGCGTCATACTGTCAAGAGTCATTTCTAATTCAACAGTAAGGGAAAAAATACGGTGTAACTATTCGAAGGTATTTTTGTATAAAATAAAATACTGATTTCTTTCACCATTAGTATGTATGTATGCATATCTACGTAGTTAGTACGCAACGACCGACAACTCCCTACAAGGGCATTGACTCGTTTACTTAAAGAAATTAATTTCGTACATGCGTATATTAATTCGAGTTTAAAAAAAAAAAGTACTTTGTTTTTTTTTATTTTATCTTTACAAATTCGTGTACCGGATCGACTCTCCACGGGATCAAAACATTAAAAATGTAACAGTGTATAATAATATGGAAAATAAAATATAAGATTTATATGCAGAACACAAAATAGTTTTATTTCAGTAACGGTTATGGAAATAGTTTTGAATCGCTTAATTGTGTTACAATTAAATTTTATTAGCCATTTAAACAAGCCCGAATCATTTGAACAACATAAACTAATATACGTTTAACATTGTTATCGCCAAAATTAATGTGTAACTATAATTTTTATATGTATACACAATGATTCATGGCCTTAAATTGGCCATAGATGAGATTAGATACTATTTTATCTATGGTCGAGTTAACTGGACTCTTTTATATATAGGTACAAGTACATTTTGATACAAGTGCATAAAGTTTATCATTGAGACTGAGGCGGAATTCACACGAGTCGTAGGTGAGTGTTTTATGGAGCCGAGGGCTGCAGTGACAAATTTGCACGTGTCAAACGACATTTTTCAATACACTTACGACACGTGGGAGTCGACGCGCGACCTGCCTGATACGATAAACCATTTTATTACAATAAAATTGCAGCGAGGGAGAGCACGTGCTTTTTTCCACACTAGTGTGTGGAAAATAGTCAATTGCGTTTTTTTATGGTAGGTAAAATCATCCAATGACAAATCCCGCCCTTGGGAGGAGCGGGAAGTAGTGTCAGACTCTTACTGACCCGACTCTTACCACTCTTACGACCTACCCCGTTCCATTCTTTGCCTTGGTCCCAGGGCCCCAGGTGCCATTTTCACATACCCTTTGACCCCAGTAGGCTGCGGCCCTGTTGGGCCCCTACAGTTTGCTGACAACTCCTTGAGGCGCGCGGGAACAGTGCGCGCCGTAAACGACTTGAGCTCGGACCGGTATGTTACCGGACGGACGGACAGCGAGCTACCCATTGCCCGCCGTCCGCGAGCTCGCGCCTACGGTGGCCGGAAATCGGGATCGGAATCCCGGCGGCGGTGGCGGCGTGTACGCCGTTGCCTGATGCGGTCGGCCTCCTCCTCTGCTAGCTTTACTGCTTCGCAGAAGGAGGCGACCGCCTGCCACTCCTCCTCGCTCCTGAGCATGGCTTGAACCAAACCCCGGCGCGAAGTCAATTGCGTGCCTAAAAGCGGTAGTGGGATAAGAGCGGGTTTCCGAGTAAGTGTATTGAAAAAATATTTCTTAGGTTTTCTTCGAGTGAATCAGAATCAGAATAGTTTATTTCAAATAGACCAATTACAGGCACTTTTGAATTGTCAAAATGGCGGTCAGTCCAAAAAAGTGAAGCTAAATTGCATGTTCCAAAGCGTAGATCTCTATGGAGAAGAACGTGCAAGAAACTCCATGGACACTCTTTTAAAATCATATTATGAGTTACATAAATCTTGGTTACATTTTTCTTGTCGCTTCTATTAAGTGAGCACAATTTAGATGAGTAATGAAAAAATAAAATAAAATAATTAAAAAATAGAAATTGAATTAAGCTACTGGCAGTTAAGAGATGACCAGTCCCAACTGACGGCGCCCGTTCACGAGCATGACGCGTGCCTCAGCCCCACTCAGCTCAACCATTTTGAAGGGAACTGAATGACCCAATAACACGTGCCACCATCAGCGAGACATTTGAGTGAGCATGACAAACTCTCAACTGCCATGCTTTGTAAAACAAGTTGTAACCTAATAAAATAAAAATGCTCCATGGTACTTCACATTCACAAATTAGAATTGAAGTTCAGGGGCTGTTTTAATTATTCGTAAATTGATTCCTAGAGGATAGTGTTTTTTTTATTGTTGATAGGTCCGCGCTTGTCAGCGGACAAGCGCGGACCTATCAACAATAAATCTCACGTAATGAAAAACGTCAATACGGTCGGCAACGGAGCGCGCTTACCTAGAAGTAACCTATTCACTCTTGACTTAAAGATTCACGGGTTGTAACTATCAGGAAACACCGACTCGATAAAATAATGATCAGTTTGTGATGTAAAATTGGTGTAGTTTTGTATCTCAAACGTCTTGTAGCATAACTGGATAATGTATGGAATCATTGAAGCAGGTGCGATCTCGGTAAAATGCAGCTGAGAATTGTACTGTAGTGTTGACTAGCTCAGCGTAGCTTACCGAGAAGGTGACTCATTTGCTGCCAAATACTACAAAAACATTTAGACCAGTCATTTAAGGTTTTATCTGCAGAAAAATTCCTAGTGACCTGAATTATACAAAATGCCAGATTTAGATTCATTTTTTTTTAGATTCATTTATTGATTGTCAAACATAGGTACATTATAAGTTCTTATTTAAATAGGTACACTGAGGGCGCTATGTTTTGCCTCTAGGGCGTACAATGTGAGTCTACTACCAGATTCGAGATATACGCCAAAGTGGCAATAGCGTGCCGGGAATCGCTGTAGTAAGGCTGAGGCGGCAGGAACGGCGACACGCGCTCGAGAGGTGGCGCGAGCGGCTACAGCAGCCGCAATTCTCGTGCAAGCGCGTTGTCGAAGCCGTCCTGCCGCACTTCAAAGCCTGGCTGACAAGAAAGGAGCGCATCTCCTACAGACTCACTCAGGTGCTGACCGGGCACGGTTGCTTCGGTGAGTACCTGAACAGAATTGGGCGCGAAGCCATGGCAAATTGCCACCATTGTGGCAGTGACTTGGATTCTGCACAGCACACGCTGGAAGAATGTCCAGCGTGGGCCAATGAGCGACGAGACTTGGTCGCCAAAATCGGGCAAGATCTGTCTCTGCCAGCAGTAGTTAGGGCTATGCTGGTGGAGCCAGAAAACTGGAGGGAAGTTGCTTCTTTCTGTGAGACCGTGATGGTCCAGAAGGAGGCCGCCGAGCGAGATCGTGAAAGGGCCGATCCCACTCGAAGAAGAAGGCGTCGGGGAGGCAACCGCCTCGATGCCTAACACGCCGAAACCCCGCTTGCATCATCCAATACAAGTGGGACTTTGGAACCACGGGCGCTCAGAGTGGGGACTCTGCCCGCCCATCGAGTGATTCCAGGGAAGACGGTGGCACAGTGATCACGTGCTGCCGTGCTCAGAAAGGCTTAGGGGAGACCGATATTTAGTCTCTTCAGGGATGTGCCGTAACAGGCGTTGCACTGAGGGGGTTCCGGAATGGTCTTTTGAGAGGTAACGGGGCCCCTTCTATGTGCTGATGGTGATCACCGGGGTGGTTTTAGTGAGGTAAAAATCCCACACTCCCCGGACTTATCCCCAAAGTCCGGGCGCCTTTTGAAGGTTACCCCTCGACAACAAAAAAAAAAAAAAAAAGGGCGTACAATGTATATACATGCAATAAAATTTAAAAAACAAATTGTCAGCAATAATTTAAAGAAAATTAATGAATTGGAATAACGTCATAAATTAAATTTAAATGTCAAAATATAAAATTAAATGTCAAAATGTAAAGTTAAAAATGTCAATATAAAAATATATAATACGTATGAAATATCAGAAATTTTATAACAATGTATCATTCAAATAGTCGGTGATTGAATAATACGTTTTCTATTAAATAACTCTTCAATTTTCTTTTAAAGTTGTGCAAGAGACATTTTTTGTAGATAATTTCACGACAAACAATTTTTATAATGTACTCTATAGACCTCCAAGAAATAGTTTGCGAAAACCTGATTTTTGTTACCTTTTGACCTTCATAACTTTTTTAGCCGGCTCGATATCAATGTCAATTTTTTACATCTTCATTATAACGCCATAATAAAGGTTTATACAAAAATTCAACTCACTAGGAATTTTTCCGCAGATTGGGTTTTAAAATGCTTAGAATGACTGGACTAATAGAATTTGTAATTCAAACGAATTTAACTTGTAGACTGGCGAATGAATTCACGAACCCAAAAAAAAGAAACATTTCACCGAAGAAACAGCATTCTAAACCTGTATTAAAATAAACATATTCCTTATTAAAACTCGTATATCGCTGGCTTGCATACGGAAGTTGTTAGCGAGTGTAAGAATATGTACCAGGCAGTTATAAATTGCAAGGTTTAACGGAAAAACTTTGTTATCGTCGGTCGCCTACGTACCGCCGATTTACTCCCTCGAGATAACGAGTTCCGGACTACCCGAGTACCTGTTGGGGGTATTTTTTAATTTTCTAATCAATATGCGGGAAAAAAAGCTTAATTTTCGTCGGGGACAACACCTTTTGTGGTGAACTTTTCCTATAGGCTGAAAGGACAAACTTGAAACTTGGAGGAAGGTACCTACGAAAACAATGGGGAGATCGTAAGATAAGCTCATGGAGGGACATTAAGTAACCCTGGTAAAGTTATAATTTTTAGATCATACCCGTTTGGAGAACCGAGAGAGTGGAGTTTTTGAATTTTACATTTTCGGGCAACTTTTACAATGATCGAAGACGAGTAATCATTATTTATATATATTTATTTAAAAATTTCATTAACAACACTTTATCAGTTAATGCAATGTGAAATTATCACTTACTTACATATTTGTTTTAAGGTGGGAAATCATCCAATGACTTCACACGCTCTGGGGCTGATCGAGAAGGCGTTTAGCAATTTTACAGGCTAAAACGACACCTGTGTTCCTTTTTTGCCCTTACATTCCAGGACCACGTGAGGAAGTCCGTTATCTCACGCGTGCGGCCGCCCTTCGCTAGCTTGACTACTTCGCAGAAGTAAGCGACGGCCTATTACCACTCGCGATCATGGCCTTTATAGTACGCGGCATATATGTTGCACTATTCGCTATGGTTACTCGCAGACCCACTTCGACTGAGACCCGAAAATCGGTTACCGCGCAATCAAGGTCGACTGTCTAGTCACTTGTGTGATGAGGATTATAACCGATTTTCGGGTTTCAATATTTTCCTTATTGTCCTTATTTTATTAATGAATACTGTATTATGGAAATATTCTAATCTACACCATTTTTTTATAACAGTAACCGTGGAGTTTCTTGCCGGTTCTTCTCCATAGGAAACGACCAATTTGGAACCGTGCACTAGCTTCTGACGTTTTATAAGTGCCCATGTAGGCCTATGTAAAATAAAAATATTTTTGATTTTGCATAGAAATGGGGGGCTGCGCGTAACCATAGTAAATGGTTCAACTTATTTGCTGCGCACTATACCGCCGCAAACCACCCCCACGAGGTACTTAATAAAATACAATACAAAACGAGAGGCAATTTAATTTCTCCTCCCACTCAGGATGAAATGAGAGAAAGTGTCGGACTTTAATTAACTAAGACCTACCTATGTTCGTTCAGTTGCCCTTTTTACGTTCGAGGGCCACGGTAGCTCTTTTGAGCAATCCCGCATCCCAAATATTTACTCGGGTGAGTTATCAAATAAAGTTTAAAACGCCTTTTAATGGGTACGCTTTTTAAGTTTTCAGTTATATTTTTCTTATATTTTGTATTTATTTTATTATTTAGTCTCTTTATGCTGTATTACTACTATTTGAGTAGACTCACAGTAAACATTACCTACAATTTCTCTTTTCATTTTACAGCAATACCCATAACAACCGCGCAACTACATGAATAACTGAAGCCCCTGTGTACTCATAAAGTGCAATTTTCCTCTTACATAAACAGGAACAGTCAGTAGCAATCACATGTTTATCTAAACATACACTTATAGTGGTTCCATTTTAGCATGTCAATTTTTTTTTTATGGTAGGTAAAATCATCCAATGACAAATCCCGCCCTTGGATGGGGCGGGAAATAGTATGAGACTCTTACTGACTAAAAATCTACCCTGCTCCATTCTTTGCCTTTGTCCCAGGGCCCCGGGTAAAATTTTCACATAACCTTTGGCCCCAGTAGGCTTCGGCCCTGCTAGGCCCCTGCAACATGGCAATAATGGGCATTGCTCTTGCCGCTGCAGAAGAAGCCCCGGCTATCAAGAGTCGCAGATCGATTCCTGCCCCCCTAGCCAAGCTACAATCGTTTCGTATAGCGTGGACGCTTGGAGTTAGCCATGCCCCAATTCCTTTGTTCTGACCACGTGACTGAGCGTTGAGATGACGTCAGAACCAGTGAATTGGGTGCGTTGCCAACTCCAAGCGTTCACGCTAAACGAAACGATTGTAACACGGCTAGGGGAGCTGGCCACCTATAAGCATGGGCTTATTGACGGTGAGCAATGAGTAGCTCACCGTCCCGACTTTTCTTAAGGACCAAGCCAAGTCGACGGCACGTTATGTTACACGCCCGCCTCAAATTCGATGTCATGATCCTGCTAAGGTTCCAGGTCTGTTCGAAAAAGTAACCGTGGTCGTGGATTGCAAAGGGCAACTGATTGAACACACGTGGATTTTAGTCAGCAAAAGTCTGACACTCCATCTCGCTCTACCCAGAGTGGGAGAAGAAGTTACTTGCTAAGTTTTTAAATTTATTTAATTTTAATGTTTTATAAATTTTGTTTTTGTTATTGTTACAAACGTAGGTAGATCAATGACCGCATTCGCCATGCTAAAACGCAACGACTATAGTTACGAGCATAGTATGACGTCACGAATACAGGCTGTAGCTAAAAGTTTCACACAACATGATTTTCCCTCTAGAGGCTGTCACTCAACAAAAATCAACTTATAAAAGCCGAGTACGGAAACAATTTTATTTGGTTTTCAAACGGCTCACCATCCTTCCGCCGCCGCGCCGCTACAATCCATAGCGCCTGCAATATTTAATTAATAACAACATTTAAAAAAAAAAATTACAATGTCCAAATAAAGCATTAAGTTTAAGGGCCGGTTGTAGTTACTGAGTATTTTGTATGAAGCCCGCCCTGATCTATTTCGGCTTCGTGGCCACGAAATAGCGATTTTATTTTTATCATCATCATCATCATCATCAGCCTTTTAATGTTCCCACTGCTGGGACACAGGCCTCCTCTCTAGGAGAGGGAATGGGCCGTAATCCACCACGCGGGCCCAGTGCGGGTTGGTGAATGTCACATGTCTTCGAATTTTTAGTTCTAGGACATGCAGGTTTCCTCACGATGTTTTCCTTCACCGTTTTGAGAGCAGTGGTGATGAAATAAATTACAGAAAGTAATGCGCCTGGCTGGGTTTGAACCCGCGACCTACAACTCGTAAGTCGGGGCCGTTACCATTCGGCCACCACTGCTCTCTTTTTTTTATTTTTATATATAAAAAAAAACAATAACTATTCAAGATTTTTGTTTTTGCGAGGCGCTTTTAAAAAACAAGCTTTTATTAATTTTTGTAACTTTCAAATATTTCCGTGACGTAATATCGTAAACATACACGTTTGAAATCGTAATTTAAGGTCAGATTCGCGATCTTTTTTTTTTTATATATCATGTTCGCGCGGCGCTTGGTCATAAAGTCAATTTTAATAAAATAATTTTTCATGGTATTCTCTTTTATATTTGTGGATTTCCAGAGGTCAAAAAAGTTCAAAATGAGTAGAGCCTGGCCTTAAAAAAATTTAACATTATGAAGCTATACTTCAATGCTAATGCCATAGAGAGGAAATATTTGTATTTTTGTTTGTCAAGGTAATCTAATAAATGTAAAAGTTTGCATAGGTATGTGTGTGTATTTGTTACTTCTTTACGCTCAACGGCTGAACGGATTTAGATGACATTTTTCACACGACATAAGACATAAGGTCGTTCTTCATCATAGGACGGAAGACGGAGGATGAGGAAGGCGTGAGAGTCGTTCCCTCGCAGGTGCAGCTGCCTACTTCACTACCATTACTGCTTCGCAGAACAAGGTGACCGCCTGCCATTCCTCCTCGCTCCAGACCATGACTTTACCAGGGCACGGCGCGAGAGGCCGTTCCTGCTGGCAACACCACGTTAACACGGCGGTGCTCTGCCCAAGCGAAGCACACCTCTTCCGTATGCTCCACCATATACTCCAGGGTACATCATAGGCAGAACAAAAAAATGTTTCAAGACAAGCATGAAGTTGACAAAATCTGTGGATAATGCAGGATGCAATATTACCGTGTTATTTTTTTGCATGAACTTTATATTGTAGCTGTTTGTTAACCTTCAATAAATAGCATAGCATCAGCCTTATAATGTTCCCACTGTTGGGGCTCAGGCCTTCTCCTGTTGGGCCATAATCCACCACGCGGGCCCAGTGCGGGTTGGTGGATGTCATATGTCTTCGAATTTTTGGTTCTAAGACATGCCGGTTTCTTCACGATGTTTTCCTTCAGCGTTTTGAAAGCTGTGGTGATGAAATAAATTACACGAATGAATGCGCCTGACTGGGTTTGATCCCGTGACCTAGAATTCGTAATTCGGGGCCGTTACCACTGGGCCACCACTTCTCCTTCCTTCATCCTTCAATAAATAAAATAATGTATTCACATGAAATTCAAATTCAATATTTTAAGAATAATATCTAAAATTAAATACAGTAGAACTACAAGAATCACAAGGACACAAAGAGAAATACTTTTTATTCAGAATTCTGATTTGTAAACATCGTGTCTCAAAGAATTTAAGACAGTAAATAAAGCTTTTCAATCACGAATTGATTTTATGAGATATTCATTTTGAATTGTCACAGTTTTTTTACGCTTTTTCCTATTATACGAGTAAGACAAGTTTACAAAAAAAGAATTCTGACTTTAAATTGCCCAAAAGAAGATAGCGGGATGACAGCAGTCATCTTTAGGGCACTTGTTTTCGTGCTTTCGTTTTTTTCAACAGATAACGGACTTTTTTATGGTAGGTAAAATCATCCAATGACAAATCCCGCCCTTGGGCGGAGCGGGAAGTAGTGTCAGACTCTTACTGACTAAAAACCTACCCCTTTCCTTCGTTGCCTATCGTGCTGGGGCCGGGCCTTCCTTTCGGAAGCTGACCCATGACCCAAGCAGGCTTCGACCTTGCTTGCCTGCAGCTAACAGGCTGGGCCTCTACGGTTCTCTGACAGCTCCTTGAGGCGCGCGGGAACAGTACGCGCCGTCGACAACTTGGGCTCGGTCCGGTCGGTTACCAAACGATTGGACAGCGTGTTACCCATTGCACGCCGTCTGCAAGCCCGCGCATATGGTAGCCAGAAATTTGGATCAGAATTACGGCGGCGGCTTTTTTTAATTGCCTGGGGGTAGAGTTTCGTTAAATCCTTTCCAAGCGGATGTCTACACCCTAATGAAACCAACCTGCCAAATTGTAAGTTTGTAGGTTCAAGAAATCAATATGACTGCCGCTACAAAAAGCTCCAGTATATGACGACATGAGTTTAAGAAAGAATAAATGCCACTCACTGATGAATCACGAAATCTCAGAAACTATAACACCTACAAAATTGGGGCGCGCCACAATTGCGGCGATAAGACCCATCCTTGAGGCGTGGCTGGAAAGACCTCACGGCGCTCTCAACTTCCGCACGACGCAGGTGCTTACCGAACACGGAAAGTTCGCTAAGTACCTGTTCCGAATTCGTACGGAGGATTCACCCGGGTGTCCCCACTGTGCGTAACACCCGGAGGACACGGTGGAGCACACTGTAGAGGTGTGCCCCGCCTGGGCGGAGCATCGCCGTGTCCTCGTGGGGGCGATCGGCGGCAGCGATCTCTCTCGCCGGGCCTTGGTTCAGGCCATGGTCCGTAGTGAGGAGGGATGGCAGGCGGTCGCCTCCTTCTGCGAAGCAGTAATGCTAGCAAAGGAGGAGGCCGACCGCATCAGGCAGAGGCAACGGGGCGCTCGCCCCAGCCGCCGCCGGGATTCCGATCCCGATTTCCGGCCACCGTAGGCGCGGGCTTGCGGACGGCGTGCAATGGGTAGCACGCTGTCCGATCGTCCGGTAACCGACCGGACCGAGCCCAAGTCGTCGACGGTGCGTTCTGTTCCCGCGCGCCTCAAGGAGCTGTCAGCACACCGAAGAGACCCAGCCTGCTAACTGCAGGCAGGCAGGGTCGAAGCCTGCTGGGGTCAAGGGCCGTTTTCTGAGAGGAAGGCTCAGCCCCGGCACTATAGGCAACGAAGGAACGGGGTAGGTTTTTAGTCAGTAAGAGTCTGACACTACTTCCCGCTCCACCCAAGGGCGGGATTTGTCAATGGATGATTTTACCTAACATAAAAAAAAAACACCTACAAAATTAAAATTTTGCAGGTAGGTTTTGAGTGTAGACATCCACTAAGAACGGATTTTATTAAACTCCACCCTTATGGGGGCAAAACGGTTTTTGGAAGTTTGTATGGACAAACCGACATTCACGCGAACGAAGCCGCTGACAGAAGCAATTAGTCTATATTATAATACATGCATATTATAGCAGAGCCATGTGAGTGGTGGCCAAGTGATAACGGTCCCGATTTACGAGTTGTAGGTCGCGGGTTCAAACCCAGCCAAGCGCATTACTTTGTGTAATTTATTTCATAACCACTGCTCTCAAAAACGGTGAAGGAAGACATCGTGATGAAACCGGCATGTCCTAGAACCTTTTAACAAAATTTCAAGACATGTTAATCCACCAATCCGCACTGGGGCCGCGTGGTGGATAACGGCCCATTCCCTCTCCTAAAGAGGAGGCCTGAGTCCCAGCAGTGGGAACATTATAAAGCTGATGCAATGCAATGCAATAGCGGAGAAAAACTGAGAATTTAAATGATTTGTACACTCGAGCAAAGATGGGGCAGGTCGCTAGTTATTGCTAAATATTCACTAATTAACAGAACTCTTACGCTTCATAACTTGTTGATTCCATAATCTCCGAAGATCGTCAAAAAAACTTCCCGTTCAATTTATTACAAGCCGTCAGCCCAGTCGACTAGTTGCCAACTTTGCACGGAACACAATTTGTCTAACCGTAGCTTCTCCCAGTTTACCTACCTTCATTTAGACTGTTTTTGTACTTAACTGACTTTTAATTAACTAAGCGGTAAGTGCCGGCTCCAACTTGGCACTTGTCAGAACCAGAAAGTTTCGAAAACTAGCTTAAATATGTCGGATATCTAAGAATGCAATGAGTGTTTTAATGTTCCCGTTGTTAGCTAAATGAAATTTCCTGAATTCAGATCTTCTCTACTTATCAAACGGCTGAATACACAGTTAACGAATTGGTTAAAGTTGTGGGTTCAATCTCGGTTTGTGTTAGCAGCGATTAAGTTTTATGTTACAAGAAAAGTGTAGCTAACGGCCTTATCTGTGCTAAGAAAGTCTTGAGTTTATGATAGTTCTTGCAGACTTTAGATCTTAGATTTAAAATTTGAGCCAAGGTTAGATGCTGTGACCTCTTATTTTTTTATCTTTATTAAAAGCCGTCCTTTATTGATAGTTTTGGAAATTTGATAATACTTAAAAATCTGCTGAGTTTATTAGTGTCTTAACAAACTACTGCCAGCAGCTTTGCCCGTATGATAGTGGAAAATTTTCCCAAGGGAACATATAACTGGGATAAAAAGTTTCTTACGTGCTGTACGGTGCAACACCGCACATACTGCAAGTCAGCATTTACGCCTCACATTCATTTTACTTTATAATAATCATCAGTTTGCGTCGAGCCATCAATTCGGGCGTTCTCATTGCGGCCAACAAGGGCCACGTGTCACTCATTTCACACACATCAGGTCATTAGGTCATTTTACTTAACTTTTGGTACAATACAGTCTTTTTAAATTACTTTACCATTTTTTATTCTATTCCGTCCACATCACCTAAAATCAGTGTATGATCTAGCAAGAGATCATACACGTGCTATTCCAGAATATGGTCTATCCGTGCACCAAGTTTCATCCAAATTCGCTCAGCCATTCAAGCGTGAAGAAGTAACAAACATACACAATATTTTTATTGTCAGACAACTAAGGCCCGTAGATAAAATACTACAATCTTAAAAAATAATAAACTAATATACATTACGAAAAAAATATAAAACGATTATCACCGCTCTCTACGTATTTTTCCATCACGCTAACACCATACAAAAAAGCGCCAAGTCCAACTAAAATAGCACAGCAACGAAACTATAGGTCGCAGTGCAAAATGAAACACAACTGAACCGCTAGTCCCGAATGCCCTGTGAAATAACAGGTGCTCGTAAGTATTAGCAAAACGGCGATTAATATAAAAGGAGTGCAGCACGTAAACACATCAGTGGTATGGTGCCAAGAATCCCAAGCGTATACTTAGCGCGGGCCGGCCGCCACCCGCCCGCGATACATGAGGCTGAGGGTAGGAGACAGGCAGAACAGAAGTATGAGCACACAGTACAGTGAATAAACATTTTAATCCCGTGGAGGGTCGATCCGGTACAGGAAACACTATCGATTTGTAAAGATAAAATTAAAAAATAAAGTACTTTTTTCTAAAAACGTATGTAAGAAATTTATTTCTTTAGGTAAAAATCAGCTGAGCGCGTCCAACGATCTTTAGGTAGTTAAAGGTCATTGGACTCGCTCAGCTGATGTTTACTCAGGCAAAGTCCGAAAACTCTCGCTGACTCATCAACGCTCAGCCCAAACGCTGAAATTTTGCACAGGTTCCTTGTATGATGTAAATAAAGAATAAATTACAAATAAAAAATCTTTTTTTAAAAACAAGCTTTCAATTAAATGGGCTAAAAAGAAGAAAATAAACTTTTCCTTTATAACTTTTACTATCAATTTATAACGGCATTACACAATTTATATGATACAAAAGCTTGCCGCGAATAGATGAAGTTTTTTAACTTATTTAATTTATGAAGTTATTTAGCTGTGTATTTACACAGTTAAATCTCGCGACAAGCTTTTATATCATATAAATTGTGTAATGCCGTTATAAATTGATACTAAAAGTTATAAAGGAAAAGTTTATTTTCTTCTTTTTAGCCCATTTAATTGAAAGCTTGTTTTTAAAAAAAGATTTTTTATTTGTAATTTATTTTTTACTTTTTAGTTATACCTTATTTAAATCACATTTTTAATCTCAGCAAATCCTTTCATTTCTTACCCATGTTATAGGAAAGCATAAGAAACTTAGTCTGCTATTTTTAGAAGTCTGTCAGGTTTTTTTTTAATTTAATTTTTTATGGTAGGTAAAATCATCCAATGACATCCCCCGCCCTTGGACTTGGTTCGGTCTGTTACCGGACGGACAGCGAGCTACCCATTGCCCGCCGTCCGCAAGCCCACGCCTACGGTGGCAGGAAATCGGGATTGGAATTACGGCGGTAGCTGCGGCGCGAGCGCCGTTGCCTGATGCGGTCGGCCTCCTCCTATGCTAGCATTACTGCTTCACAGAAGGAGGCGACCACCTGAGAAGTCTACCAGGTTGAATTTATGAAACCAAAATTATGGTTGTGAAGGTGAACCAGGTTGCTCGTAAGACTAACAATCAACCTAACTTACATGAAATAGCCAATTGCGAAGTTGTCCAGATTTTATATAACTGGGATCCACAATCACAAATACTGGGAAATGCGGAGAAGACTCAAGCACCGTAAAAAAATTGACGCTCTTGAAATGTGACGCTGGAGGCGTCTACTGAAGATAAAACAGACTGCTCCACGCACTAACGTTTCCATTCTTAGAGATCTTTGCATCAAAAGAAAAACTTACTTCGATTATGCAACAGCGAATTTTTAAGCTGTTTGGATATATCATACGCAATGAAAGCTCTTTGGAACGTTTAGTGGTGTAGGGAAGAGCAGAGGGCCTACGTTCTCGCGGCCAATCGCCTACCAGATGGACAGACCTCACTAAATCATCATCATCTCATCTTCGAAGTGTTTCCTCATTGAATGTACACGAAGTGCCATGAATACAGAGAGATGGAGAAGTCTCGCAAAAGCCGCAACCAACCAACCAGACGATCCATGACCACTACCACTCCACCAAGAGTATAACTGAGAAAAAAGATAATATTGGATTTAGAGTAATGTCACTTTATTTTTCAAGTTACTTTCTGCAAGCCCTTTCAATTGGTACCTATTTTATAGGAGTGTATTAAAACTAACTAGCTATTTACTTATGTAAATTTGTACGGAACTCTCCGTGCGCGAGTCCAAGTCGCTTATGACCGGTTAGAACTTATTTTATTCGATCTGAAACGCGATGGGATTGTGTCGTTTTATTGCGGAACTCCTATGGCCACCTTCCAGCTCCATCATCAGATCCCGACTGCCATATTGATCAAATCAAAGTAGGTACTCGTCATTACAAATCTAACGAGAACAAAGACAAGAGGGTTGTGTCGTTTCATTGCGGAGTTCTTGTAGCCACCTTCCAGCTCCATCATCAGACCCTGGTTACCATATAGGATCCAAGTACTCATCAATACAAATTAAATGAGCCCGAACTCGATGGGATTGTGTCGATTTCTTACGAAGTTCCTACATTCCAGCTCCATCATCAGAACCTGGTTACCATATAGGATTCAATACAAATCAAATGAGCCCAAATTTGATGGGGTTGTGTCGGTTAACTGCGGAGTTCCAATGACCACGATCCAGCTACATCATCATACCCTGGCTACCATATAGGATCTAAGTACTCGTCATAACAAATCAAATGAGCCTAAAATCGATGGGGTTATATCGTTTAATTGCGGAGTTCTTATGGCAACCTTCCAGCTCCATCATCAGACCCTGGCTACCATATAGGATCTAAGTACTCGTCATTACAAATCAAATGAGTCTAAAGTCGGTGGGGTTATATCGTTTAATTGCGGAGTTCCTATGGCAACCTTCCAGCTCCATCATCAGACCCTGGCTACTATATAGAATGAAAGTACTCGTCAATACAAACTAAACGAGCCCAAATTCGATGGGGTTGTGTCGTTTAACTGCGGAGTTCCAATGACCACGATCCAGCTACATCATCATACCCTGCTTACCATATAAGATCCAAGTACTCGTCATTAAAAATCAAATGGGCCTAAAGTCGATGGGGTTATATCGTTTAATTGCAGAGTTCCTATGGTAACCTTCCAGCTCCACCATCAGAACCTGGTTACCATATAGGATTCAAGCAGTCGTCAATACAAATCAAACGAGCCCAAATTTAATGGGGTTGTGTCGTTTAACTGCGGAGTTCCTATAAACACCTTCCAGCTCCAACATCAGAACCTGGTTACCATATAGGATTCAAGCAGTCGTCAATACTAATCAAACGAGCTCAAACTCGATGGGGTCGTGTCGTTTAAGTGCGGAGTTCCTGTGACCACCTTCCAGCTCCATCATCAGACCTTGGTTACCATATAGGATAAAAGTACTCGTCAATATGAATCAAACGAGCCCAAATTCGATGGGGTTGTGTCGTTTAACTGCGGAGTTCCTATGACCACCTTCCGACTCCATCATCAGACCCTGGCTACCATACATGATTAAAGTACTCGTCAATACTAATCAAACGAGCTCAAACTCGATGGGGTCGTGTCGTTTAACTTCGGAGTTCCTATGACCACCTTTCGGCTCCATCATCAGACCCTGGCTACTATATAGAATGAAAGTACTCGTCAATACAAACTAAACGAGCACAAATTCGATGGGGTTGTGTCGTTTAAGTGCGGAGTTCCTGTGACCACCTTCCAGCTCCATCATCAGACCCTGGCTACTATATAGGATGAAAGTACTCGTCAATATGAATAAAACGAGCCCAAATTCGTTGGGGTTGTATCGTTTAACTGCGGAGTTCCTATGATCACCTTCCGGCTCCATCATCAGACCCTGGCTACCATACAGGATCAAAGTACTCGTCAATACTAATCAAGCGAGCCCAAACTCGATGGGGTTGTATAGTTTTATCGCTGAGTTCCTATTGCTACCTTCCAGCTCCATCATCAGATCAGCTCCATGTCATCATAATGTTGCATTGTCACCCGATTTACACATGTATGTAAAATTTCAGCTCAATCGGTTGAAGATATCTGCTTCAAAATTGAGTTGCAAGATTTGAGCCGAACATACATAGTTACATACAGTGCAAGCTAATAGAAAGCTTGTAATAAGAAAGGATTTTCAAAATATAACCCCCTCTTCTTCTGTTTTTTATCCCTCAAAGTTTTTAGGCCACGTTTATAGAGGCGTCAGTGGCGTTTTTTAGGTCCTACAAAGTTCAGATGTAAGGACATTTTGAGCACTCTTATAAGTGGCCCATCGTCTGGTCAGGAGCACCACATTCGCACTGGGTGTTGGAGGGTCTATAATCTCCATTTTTGCCAGGTTGTTCCCGGAACAGCTTGGGCGTGCAGTCTATTGATCGTTTTCCAAAATTTTCATGGAGAAACTTACTTACGTAGGCGAAGCCACTGGCAGAATCTAGTTCAATTTAATTCCACTCCCTGTCAGTTGGACATGAGTTACACGGTGCAGCACAAAGCAAGCGGAAACTCCCCACTGTCAAGCATTCAACAAGGTGATTGACACACAACTGTTGTAACTTGAGACGAGAGGAAATTACTACTTGACGAGGACATAGCATATACAGTGATAATGATAAACTACTTGTATTTAGGTATATAGGTCCACACATATTGTTTTAATCAGTTGTGTTATGGAGCTCCATAATCGTATCGTATTATTGCGCCTACCACAATTTGTCTCTGCGTCACCAAAGGTTGACAGGTATAGAAAATGCCCAAGGGATTAGTTTGCCATTATACTTTTGTGTGCATAAAAATTTAAATAAATAAATCGTAACCTATCGAAAATCCGAAATAAAAAATATCTGCACACGTAACTGTAACCGAAACCGATATTTTTTGTTTGTTTTTCTCGGCCAAACCAATGATATATAGACTAGAAATAAAAGTAAAATCTTGTTATTCGTACTCGTATTTTACTTTTAAAATTCAAATATCCGTTACAAAAACTACTGATTCGAAACTTACGTATAATCTGAAAGAATTTTGTATCCGAAACCGGTACAATATTATTTCTACTTGTATATCCGTATCTGTGCCTACATCTAAAAGTTCTTACCCATATCATCACTGGTTTCAATATCAAACCATTTCTAATTATTAATAATTGTCTTAGAAAGAGGGTTTTTATAAGTTTTACCGCTACGTGTATATCTCTCGGTGGCACCGTAACTCTGTAATGGATAAACCGATTAGAATGCTTAATTATTTTTATTTCATAGCTGATTTTCTAGCGACGGTTCCAGGTCATACTCGTATTTGAGCTAAATTGGCAATGTATATATGTGGGAAGGTAAAAGAAATCAGAAGCGTTTATTTCAAATAGACCAATTACAGGCACTTTTGAATTGTCAAAAAGTCGGTCAGTCAAAAAAAAAAAAAGTGAAGCTAAATTGCACTTTAAAGAAGAATTGAAAGTGGTAATGAACTACCGAATATATATTGCCAAGAAGGTTATAGACGTGTTTTAAATTTTTAATCTATTTTTAATTCAAGTTTTATATTTTATTTGCACCTACGGGAACACCTAAATACTCCGAAATATTTTATTCCGAATTTCGATGTTCCGATTTTCAAAAGCCCGAATTTCATGATACCAAAGAATTATCATGTAACGAAATTTATTTTACTGAAAATTGTAAATGCGATTTTTTAGTTTTCCGATTTTCATACGTTCGAAGAATCAAATGACATTCCGATTTTCAATACTTCGAATAAACTTAAAATCACCATGTTGTGCTACAAAATTTAGTGACAGAAACGAATCGCTGCAAAACCGACTTCACGCAATCTTGTCTGCTCCTAGAGTGTAATTTAAGTACGCGTAGGCGCGGAGGAGTAAGGCGGCCAGCGAACTGAGGAGTAGGTGGTTTGAAAACCTGCCGCCGCGGCTGAGGTGCATGGAAGCAAGCCGAAGCTGCGATGGTGAGCGCCGGAGCCGTGACAGAAACAATGCTTGCTGCATGTTGCATGCCTGGTTACATGCTGCATGCCTGCTTATATGTTGCATGCCTGCTTGCATGTTGCATGCCTGCTTGCATTTTTCATGCCAGCAGTCATGCAGCATGCAAGCATGAGAATAGTAATTATAAAAGTTCGGAATAATGAAATTTAGGAATTATAAAAATAGGTATTTTGAAATTCGTATTTGTGACTGATGGAATAAAGTTTTTCGTATTTATGTAGTGTATCCTGTACCTACATATGATACCGTAGATATACTAGCACTGGTCAAGGGCTTTACCCTTACGTAATTGAACGATAGAAGAATTGTAACGTACTACCCAAATAAAAGTATCCTAAGAACATGGTCTACTCGGTTTATAAATTTCATCCACATTCTTTCAGCCGTCATACATACGTAACAAATAGGACAACCGAACTAGAGTTCGAAAGATAGATCTTTAGATAGGAAAGCACTTAGAGTGATACCTGGCACGTGTATCTATTTTGGTAAAAATACAGAGAGAAAGCCCTAGATGTTCTGTCATTATTATTTGAAGAGAATTATTGTTAAAGATTTCTACAGAAAAACCTCTTCATCTAGAAAAATATCTATTTTTAACACAGTGTCCGAATGAAGCAATCTCATTTTTTTTTCGCTTATGCGTGAGGAAACGAATTTCTTGATGCCCCAGCTAACGCGACCCTGACACCGATTTCTAGCCTCCACAGGCATGGGCTAGTAGACGATGAGAAATAGATTGCTCTCCGTTTGACCGCCCGGTAACCATCCAGAATGGACCGAGCAAGAGTCGTGGATGGCACATAGTTTTCCAAGCGCGCTTTAAAGAGATGTCAGAAAAACCGTAGGGGCCCAGTAGGGTCAGAGCCTACTAGGGCCATGGGTAGGTCGAAAGGAACATAGATCTTTTTTAAGTTAGTAATAGTCTGGCACGCCCTCCTGCTCCGCCCTAGAATGGGAGAAGTCAGTGGATAACATCTCACCTAAAAAAGTTGTTTAAAAATAGTCTTTTTTGGTTACTTTCTTTGGACTTCTAGTCATTTCAATTGGACTTATAAAATAAAAACTACATAAATGATTAGGTGCGGAAAGACAAACATAAAATGTGATGAAAAATAAAAAACTTTTTTTTTGTCATTTATGATAAGCTAACGTTTGACCACTATCTCGGACCAACTAGGACCGCCGCCCTAAGAAATCAGCTCCAGCGCTAAGAACGTAAAGGCAACTGAAGAAACATGGCTTGGTTTTATTCGATAAAAATGCTCTCGTTCCTCCCTGAACGGAAAGAATTATTTGATAAATTTCCGCCAAAAATAGAAAGAAAAAGATTTTATTGACGACAAACATGGCGCCTACCTTAAAAATAAAATAAATACAACAACGACTCTACATATTAATAAGTAGTATATAATAAGATATCATAGTTATCATAATAAAACCTTACATACTTAGTTCAATAAATACTTACAAAAATACAATACTTAAAATATAGTATTTATTAGTTTATAATATTAGCATATATAGGTACGTATTTTATTATTATAAGTAACTAATTTTAATGATACTATATTATATTTGAAATATCTGTTATTTATTTATTGTGCATACCTACCACAGGTTTGTCTTTTTAACCCAAATGTTGACTGGTAGAGAATGCCTTGTTGCATTAAGTCCGCCTATGTACCACTATTGTACATGAAGATTAAATAAATAAATAAATAAAATATACAAATGTACAATACTTAAAATATACAAATATATACCTATAGAATACAACAACAAACAATAAAATTCAACAATAGAATTTTTCTTAAAAAAAAATAGCATAATCAGCCTTATAATATTCCCACTGCTGGGACTCAGGCATCTATATGAGAGCAAATACCGTAATCCACCACGCGGGTCCAGTGCGGATTGGTGGATGTCATGGTCGGTCAGGATGTCTTCACATGTTTTGGATCTAGGACATTTTCTTTCGTGTCCTCACGACGTTTGCCTTCACCCTTTTGTAGAGCAGCCTAGCCAGAAGTATATTAAGCCAATTCAAAATTCAATTCAAAATATTTTTATTTCATATAGGCCTACATGGGCACTTATAAAACGTCAGAAGCTAGTGCACGGTTCGAAATTGGTCGTTTCCTATGGAGAAGAAACTCCGCCATAATTGAGACCAGAAATATAAAATTAAACGCAACATAACACAGTGGTTAACAGCACCCGTGCCAGTTACATTTGGGCAGCCACCCAAACGCAAACTTGATACTAAATATCGGAATCAGTTTTATCGTTTGGCATATTAACAAACGCTTCTGATAATTTTCTACTTAATTTTAATTACTTCGGTCATTGAAGTTTCATTGTGTATTCGTGTAGATACCTTATATCTATAATACTAGATTTTCTTGCGGTTTCTTTGTTATGGCCTATTTCACAGGACCCGTTAGTTTATTCGGGATAAAAGAAGTCTATAGAACATAAGCATGAACCGCTTAATAATGCTCCTATTATTGGGACTCAGGAATCTCTAGGAGAAGAAATGCCAACCAGCACGCCCACCCACTGTAGCTTGGTAGATGTCCCTTCGATTTTTTGTTAGTAGGAGACTTGCTGGTTTCGCCACGATTTTATCATAAAAACAATGGTGATAATATAAATTTCAAAAAGTGAAATCCTGCCTAGGTTTGAACCCACGACCTGCAACTCATAAGTCGGAGCCATTACCACTGGACTACCACTGCTCCAATAAAACATAACTCTATAAGTAGATTTTGTTATTGGATCGAAAATGTCATAAATACCCTCCTGCAAATAATCAATGTTAGGTCTGTATAATATTAGTTTAGATCACACGGTGTTTCGTCATCCTTAAAAAGGTGTCATGGTTTTCATAGGAATTTAACATAAAAATATAAGAATTTACCATTTGCATTACATTATTGCAGAATATGCGCCTACGCCGCGCCGTAGCGCTTCACATCGTAGCGATCTGCTACGAATCCGCTACGAAAATTCGTTTTTACGTAGGCGATATTTGTTTCCAACAAAAGTTCTGTAACCTTTTATTTCCAATACGTCTTTCTTTCCCGCTTATCTGCAAAGTCTGTCTAAAAATACTTTTTGCCTTTAAAGGTATCCATCGATTTTGTTACGTAAGCCTTCCTAACCTTCAGATAAAATACAAGTATCACAAAGATATTACAAAGATGAAAATTTGCGAGTATTAATGTTTGTTACTTCTTCACGCTCAAACGGCTAAACGAATTTCGTTGAAACTTGGTACACAGGTAGATCATGTCCTAGAATAACACATAGAATGCTTTTATCCCGAGAGTATGTTTCTTTAGAATAATATAATTTTCCACAATCACGCGAGCGTTGCCGCTGACAGCAGCCATTATGTCATATTTCATTGCCAATGTCCCCACTACTTTCAAATATAAAAATTTATTAAGTACCTTCATATAGAGCTTGTACTTAACGTTCCACAAGTAAGACTTATCATGTTAGTGCGTCTCAAGCTCAACACAACGAAGACAACTGAGAAACCGAGTGTGTTCCACTACGTTAAACGTAATTTAAACTTTTCATCGTTTCTGACGTACTAAGCTACACTTCTGTTCTCACATGCACATGTACAGCAAGGCTTGCACACATACACACACAAATATATACACATACAAACGCCCAACGGATGAATTTCGAGTCCCAACACAGGTTTACATTGTACAATGAAGATTTATTTGTATTGCTGTGTACAAGTATAACTTTGAGAATGAATTTGAGAATAAGTAATGAGGTCTGAAGCCTTTGTATCGGGTTTGGAGTATAATAAGTTTGAAGCTTTAATGAATTCGATATTCTGATACTTCATGTATAAAAAAGGGTAGAGATATATTCGCTTACTTATATTTAATCCATAAGACTGAACAAAAGAGGAATACGAAACTTGAAAATCATTCCAGTAAATTAAATTCTACGAATTTACATTTTATAAAAAACATTCATTCAAACGTATGTATTGCAACAGATGAAAATGGCGTGTATCGGCAAAAAACTGTAATGCCCCGATACCGACGTCCAATGCGGCGCAAAAACAAAAATAATATTTCCACACGGCAGATTAAAAACATGCATTTTTAACGAACCTTTGTCGTCGGCACCGTAATATTATTTTAATCGAAAACAGAAGTTTTAATTAACACGGACACACTTTGCTTATATACACTCATTTAAAACATTATTTACAAAAACGCATTAAAACCCAAACAGCCTGAAAAAGGGGACGCAGGATTAAACATTTTCTGCAACAAATAATGGTACTGTTTCAGGTTTGATGTAATATTCCCTCATTACCAAAATAACTTCATAACTTGAGCGAGAGCGAGAAAAAAAAAATTATGTCATAAATGACATAATTTTTTTTTTTCGGTGGAAAAACATTCAATGACATCTCTGCGCCCTTGGGCGGGGTGGGAGATATCGGTAGAGACACGGCTCTGCCCAAGCGGGCACACCTCACTGTGTGCTATACCATGTCCTCCCGGGCGTTTCTTCCGAACGAATCCGGTGCAAGAACCTCCCGAACTTACCATGTCCGGTGAGGGCCTGCGTCATGCGGAAGGTGAGGATGCCGTGAGATATTTCCAGCCACTCCTCAAAGAGGGGACTTACCGCCATAATTATGGTGTCCGTAGCACTGGGTTGCGACAATCACCATGAGATCCCGCCAGAACTCTGTCGCCCCAGCGTTGCATCTCCACGCATAAATCGTACATGCGTGCAAATTTCATCAGGTTAAGTTTAACGCCCCCTCCCCACACTATTAATAGAATTAAATCTAAAAAAAAATATAAAAAATCCAAATAAAAACTCATCTTATACTTTAATGCTGGATTGTTCGAAAGAGTTACTGCTAGTTTCGCAGAGTGATTTCCGACCATCAGAACCGCGGGCTCGCAGACAATGAGCATTGTGTAGATCGCAGTCTGACCGTCCAGTAAAGACCAAGACCCGGGTCGAGCGCGGGTTATGTTCCACGCGTGCCTTAAAGGATTGTCAATAAAATTGGCGAGGGCCAATTATGACCGATCCCTGCTAGAGCTTTAGAGCTTTTTTTTTTTGTTTTTTTTTTTGGTGGTGGGTAAAATCATCCAATGACATCTCCCGCCCTTGGGCGGAGCGGGAGATAGTGTCAGACTCTTACTAATTAAAAACCCACCCCGTTCCTTCGTGGCCTTAGATACCAGGGCCGGGCTTTCCTTTCGGAAGCAAACCCTTGGCCCCAGTAGGCTTCGACCATGCCTGCCTGCAGCTAGCAGGCTGGGTCTCTACGGTTTGCTGACAACTCCTTGAGGCGCGCGGGAACAGTGCGCGCCGTTGACGACCTGGGCTTGGTCCGGATGTTTACCGGACGGTCGGACAGAGAGCTACCCATAGCTCGCCGTCCGCAAGCCCGCGTCTACGTTGGCTGGAAATCAGGATCGGAATCGGAATCCCCGCGGCGGATGGGCCTTGTGGGCCGTTGCCTCTCGCGTGCGGCCTCCTCCTTTGCTAGTCCCTGCTAGAGCTGCGGGTTGTTTGAATCCTCGTCACACAAGTTGAACCATCGTCAACCAAGCCATTGAGCTCCTTAGTATTCCTGATTTGAGCTACACGAATACTGAAAAATGCTTGCACTGACTAAACAGATCCACGAACTGTGTGGTTCTTTCTTCAAAAGACCATCTCAGACTCCAATCTGCATGGTTCTTATATGTTTTGACCATTACATGTTTGTGTATGGATTTTAAAAGAGACTCTAAACCCCGAGATTGTTTCGGTGTTTCTTCTCAAGGTAGTCATCTAGGAAACATCGGTCTCACCGAGTTTAAATTGACGTGTAAAAGTGTTTTTGAAAACCTATTTGCAAAATAAATATCATTGATCATCATGGCGGTCTTCCTTGTGTAGTAAACGATTTTCGGGTCTCAATCGAAGTGAGGTACTGTGCGTAACCATACCAAGGGGTTCAACTTATTTACCACGTACTATACTGTGAAGAACACAGGAGGTTAAGTCAGTAAAAGTCTGGTATTATTCCCATAAAGTTATTTGACGATTTCTCACTAAAAATAAATTTAAATAATGAATGAAAATTATATCTACGCTATTATCAATTACATAAAAGCCTAGAATAAAACGCTTCGAATTCTGATTCGTGTCATAAAACTCGCCACATCAAGAACATACAATGTTACACAATGTTGTAAGATTACCCGTGACACCAGTAAGTACCAATGCGTTCAGCCTGTGCACAAACAATTTGTAAACCAATTTTCTACAGAACGGATTACATGGAGCATTTCCTGAATAATCCTTCGCTTCCTTTCCACTGAATATTCAAATGACTTGCGTTATTAATTCCTACAGATCGCCTTTTAATTTGCCCTATACAATTTTCTGTTACTAACAAAGTAAAATAAACAATTCTATAAAGTAGGGAATGATAAATTGGAATCGCAAATCAAATGAATTTTGTTTTCGTATGATAAGTGAAGTGGTAACCTGTTTATTTCGTCTATTTGTTTTTTCATTTTAGCAAATGAACAAATAGAAAAATCAAATATATTTTTCGTATTTGATTTTGTTTTAGTAAAAGCTTTTTTATCAAAATTGCCTTATAATTTTAACAAGCTTAAATGAAAATACGTGGGTCACATCAGCGGCAAACTCAGTGACTGTTGGCCTGATGCTTCACGCAGTGGGTTGCTATCCCTATAGACGGAAAACGCCGTTAAGGTCGACTCAAAGAGATGGTGACATTACTTGGACGAGGTTTGATTCAAAAACATAATAATAAAAGCCTTTATTCAACAATCTCATTTACATTTGTTTCTTACATGCTAAGTTTCATAATCGCCTTATCTGACACCAGATTCACGAAGATTGTGTTGCTTTCCCGCATAGGCCTCCTCTACAGCTTGCCACAAAGTGCGGTCATGTGTCTTCCTCCTCCACGTAATGCCCGCGATACGTTTGATGTCGTCCTCCCCGATACGACGTTTTCTCCCTTTTTTCTTTTACATTGTATTGGACACCAGTCGGTGAACTGATAACTGATAACTGATATTATCAGATTTAAGAACATACTAGAGAAGAATGCTTGAAACGATTTGTAGAGGCATTGGCCAAGCAGTGGCACAGTAGAGCTAAAAAGAACACGATTTATTTTCTTTTCTATATTCTTTTATCCACATTGGTATGAAAATAAGCCATTATAGAGTAGTGGATGAAATAAGTTAACTTTTATTCAAAACCATTCTCATATAATGACAATCGTTACGTAAGAGTTTTATTAAACTTTGCACTATTATGAGATAGAATGGAGTTTAATAAAAAAACTAGTTAACTTTTAACATTTCCAAACGTTTTTTTGACGGCACGGTTAGCGCAGTAGTTGGGCGATTGACTGCTGCGCTGCGTGTCGCGGGTTCGATCCTCTCACGGATCACATATTTGTATGATCTACAGATAAGTGTTCCGAGTTATGTTTGTGAACGAACCCACGATACAGGAGTCCATCCTAGAATGGGACTACGTCTTTCCTAAAAAAAAAAACTAAATCTTTTATATATACGAATATTTTGAGTAATCCTAAAAATCTTATTCTAACTAAGTACACTAGCATAACAGCATAGCATAATCAGCCTGATAATGTTCCCACTGCTGGGAATCAGGCCTCCTCTCTAGGAAAGGGGATTGGCTGTAATCCACCACGCGGGCTGCAGGTTGGTAGATATCACATGTCTTCAAATCCTTATTTCTTGGACATGCCGGCGGTTTCCACACGATGTTTTGCTAGATATCACATGTTTTCAAATTCTTATTTCTAGAACATGCCGGCCAGATTTCCTCACGATGTTTTCCTTCACCGTTTTGAGAGTCGTGGTGAAGAAATAAATTACTTACGCATAGTAAAGTGCCTGGGTCTGAACTTACACAACTATAATAACAATTATTAATTTCTTTCACAAAAATTATTTATTGTATTTTACAAATTAATGCTCTAAAAATATACTATGTATACAAATGTTTTAGCAGCTGGAGCCAAACTAGAATTAACCTGTATTTCTGCTTACAGCGGCCCTCGCATTGCATTTCATTATACAACATTATTTTTAGTATATGCGAAACCATAGTTTGTTCAGAATCAGTAACTAAATCGATTCCAATAATTTTTACACCATGATTTTTTCTCAAAAATATTTAAAAAAAGGTCACAAGTTGAACACCACCGATACACTAAGTTCAACACGGGTCTCGGCAGGTCAAAGGGAGCATTAGGTGCTAGCGCACTGCGGGGTAAGGGAGCAAAATCGCCCCTCTGTCACCTGCATGGCCTGGTGACCATGTATTTATGCGGACTTTGTGATTTTTCAAGATACAGTTATGAAATTTTATACATAGATTCTAAAACTAATGTTTTACATCTAAAATGCTTGCATAATAAAATACCTATGAAAATGGTGCACTCGTGATGTAGCTCTGAACTCTGAACTGTTTGTATTACTTTAGTACACTATTAGTAGACAAAGCACACACACATTTTCTTGTTCTACCCATTCCATGCATCTTATAGAGCCACCTACACGAACAACATTAAATAAAATCTTAAGGAGATTGTGGTGGGAACGGTTACGAACGCACTTAAGCAACCCCTTTCACTCAATTAAGTTTAACTTGCTCGAAGTATTAACTTGTTTAGACGACAGACTGTTAATACTTCTTATGTTATTCGTTTTCATTTTGCCACGGTGTCTTTAACGTTTTGTGCTGCTT
Source organism: Leucania comma (assembly GCA_958295575.1). Lineage (NCBI taxonomy): Eukaryota > Metazoa > Arthropoda > Insecta > Lepidoptera > Noctuidae > Leucania > Leucania comma. The sequence goes on from OY282475.1 coordinate 7,179,681, forward strand.
GCTATAAACTGAATTAATTGGTATGCGTTTTCAAATTGAAGCTATGATATCTGTTTTCAGAGTTAACAGACCTTTATTGTTTTTTTAGGGTTCCGTATGTCAAATGTAAAAAACGGAACACTTATAAGATCACTTTGTTGTAAGTCTGTCTGTTTATCTATCTGTCAAGACCCTTTATCTCGAGAACGCGATGTTAAGTGACAAACACACGCACAGAAGAATTACATATATGTATACCAAGGACGTCGCCAGCTGATGATCAAGGGGGGGAGCATAGAGAGGAGAGGAGAGAGAGAGGAGAGGAGGGAGAGCTATTGGAAGTATAGAGTTTTTTTTTTTAATAATAATAAAAGTTTATTTTCTCCACAATATAACTCCTAATTGCTAGCCTATATCTATGGTAACAAATAGAATGGGCATTATATTGTGGCAGACTGGTGCCTAAACTAAGCTTGGAAGCTATAAACCAAGCTTCTAGGGGGGGCCGTAGCCCCCCCCCCCTGGTCCCCTTGGCGACGCCCTTGATGTTTACCTAAACATTAAGCTATTTATTAGTAGGGTTTCTTAGTCATTTAAAAGAAAAAAAACATATTTATTTCACACTCAGGCGAACAGTGTCAAAGATTAAGATAAAAAAAAGAATACTACTACTTTTTCTCGAATCGATGGTTTCCGTTTCCGTCAAAGTTTTTGGGCCCAGTAAGGTGCCAAGTTTGTGCCAAGTTTATAACGGCATTTTAGGTCCTCCAGAGTGCATTTATACAAAGCTAATAAATACTATGTGTAAATATACCAGACAACTACGCAGTAGTTGAGCAGACAACACTACAGCTGCCTGACGCTGGTTTTCAACTGAACCTCACTGTGAAAAAATTACTTACCACGATTCACAATTCACTACGACTACATTAGATATGCTTAAAACCAGTAAGTTTAACAATAACGCTTCTAGGGCTTTATCGGGAAACTGTAAATCCGGTTTTTCAAAAACACATCATTCGCATTTACCCGAGATGTTTTAATTAAGTCAAATCTAGCAGGAGTTAGAATATAATAGAATAGTAGTAGTAGAATAGTAGAAATAGTAGTTTATACTATTCAGACACTATTTCAAATTTAGGTTCAGCACGTCACAAATTTCATACTGCAGCTGAAATATAGGCTGTCTCTATTGTTAAATTCTAGTCAGGAGATAGAGACAGCTAGTCGTTACAAACAATAGTCACCTTATATGTAGATGGTATATATTGTGTTAGGACATCCAATACGAAGTTTAGCTGTGTCGAACAACATGGCCAATATCGAAAGAGAACACAGTCTATTACAAATTGAAATTTGATAAAGCAACATAGTTGTTTATTACACGACTGGCCCAAAAAAGGAGTGTTATTTACAAGTTTTTTTTACGCCAATGTCAATTTTTCATTTCATAAGTGTACTTTCCTCCAGAACTGGCAAGAGGAAGCACAGGCCCGCGAGAGATGGAAAGCGTGGAGGGATGCCTTTGCCCAGGAGTGGGACAGAACAGGCTAATAATAAAAAAAAGAAAAAGTGTACTTTACAAAGTTTCTCTAAGAACACACTATTACCGACACACTTTATCTTGGATAGCAAGTAAAGCCATTGGACCCGGTTGTCATTCGTAGATCTTTGATAGTCGTTACAGGTAGTCAGACGGCAGAAAGTCTGACCATCAGTCTATCCAAGAATTCGTGTTATCCAGTAACTGGGTTGTGGAGGTTTGATAGGCAGTCGCTCCACACTCCGCTAAAACATGAGCATTCAGCCACATCTGCTTAGACTGGAAGCTAGTTGGGAAAATGCTCGAGAGATAATGAATGTCAGCAACAAGATATCTCGTAGACAATTTCTTCTCAGATACCACATACGAGATATATCGTACGACCTCTATGGCAATATCTAAACTATCAAGCCTCAAGAGGACACCGGTATCCGCACACCTATTGTATTTCTATTGTGTCTCTAATTACGGTATTAAAGAGGGTAAAATGTATACAGGCAACTGAAATATCTACCGTAGGCGTGGGCTTGCGGACGTGTTTGTTAGGTAGCTCGCCGTCCAGGAACCGTCCCTCTCGTCAATCAAAAACATCTACGGCACGTAGTGTTCCACGCGCGCCGCAAAGAGATGTCACCAAAACCGTAGGGGCCCAGCAAGCCCGGAACCTACTGGGGCCATGGGCCACATGTGAACGAGAAACCTGGGGTCCTGGAACGCAAGGCAAAGAAGGAATGTGATATTAGTCAGTAAAAATTTGAGCCCTAGGGCGGGAGAAGTCATTGGATAATTTCCCACCTTAAAAAAACGGACAGCTGGAAAATGAGTATTGACATCACGAATGAAACAAGTTAAAGTAAGTTTATTTTTAAGAAATTATTACGGCAGTGTCATTTTTTTTCATGCTTGTGTGTAGCCCTTGTAAAGCCTAACTGAAGGAAGACAGCTGATTTTTAGCCCTCCCGCTCCACCGAGAAGGGCTGCAGAATTCATTTTATAATTTCTCACATAAAAAAAAGATGAAATAACAATTAAAATCTCTTGTGTGCAATTTGCAATCACAGTTTACCGCGTATTTACGAGTACGCTATACCGCAACAAAGCCATTCTCTTATTACCTAATTCATGAAATCAACCTTGTTTTAATTCATCTAACATTGCCACAATTTACCTCAAACAACTCTATTTGCTTATTACATTCCTCAAACATTCTGTTTTACATAACAAGTGTAGCAGTTTCAAGCCCGACCAAAATTTCGATCTACTTAGTTTGCTTTCCCAAAATTACTTAAACCAATCTCTCGCCACTATTTCGTAAACGCAAGTCATCTTCACCACGTGTATGGGGCGAAATATTAATAAAATTCAAAATGGACATATTAACGGGAACTATAGCGGAACGGGGTTTGTTCATGCGAGGCATACATGTTTTGTACCGTTGCTGCATATTTATGTCTTAATCAAGCCAGGCAGCTGTTGCCTCCATGGCACATTACTGCTCTATGTTTACATGTCTTGATCGTACGTCTTGGAACAAAGCCTAGAGTTTAATATTTTGGCAGCTGACTTATACAGTGTTTGCATACTCGCTGTTAAGCTGGGTCGACGTTTGTAGGTATCATTTGGTTTCAGTATGTGTTCGCTGTTATTTTATTTTATATATTGTCTGCGTTCCGTGTGGATTCTTTGCTGGAGTTTGCGTTCCCTGTTAGCGTCAACCTTGGGGTCTTTAACTAAGGTCATTATAATTGCAAAAATAACTCTGTCTTTTTGTTATCTCTTCACGTTTTAACGACTGAAGATAAGCACATGGTGTAAGACAAAATACTTTTTATCCCAAGAGTATGTTATCTTGAGATAATTACCATATTCAGGCGATCGATGTTGATGTTCAATTCACTATTGTTTTACTTTATCTATTGATACAATCAAAACAGCGGAAGATTGAAATCACGATAGTTTGCCCTAATTTCACTCAGTCGCAATCGGCGTTACATTGGTCGCGACAATCACACAGATTCGACGGCTATCGCTATTTCGCTCGCACGAGAGCGCCGGCTCTTATTACTGTCCTTGTCTATCGGTGACTATAGATAGTGTAGATGTGTGAGTTTCAAGTCCAGGTTTTTATTTCGATGTTAGCGCGTATAACGTATCTTCCCTTATTTTATTATTAATTTATTATTATTATCTATTACCTATGTTCCGTGTGAATTCCGTGCCGGAGCCTGTGTTTCCTGATAGCTACAACCTAGGGGTCTATACGAGTCATGAGTGAACAGAGTTTTTCTAGGTGCCTGTTCCATCGTCAACTACATCGCTTACCATCAGGTGAATGTGATATACCAACTGGTCAAACACGAGTCTATCATTAAATCATAAAAAAGCGTGTGTCTGTGGTATGACAGCAACTATCAGAATACCGGCGCCGTAATATTTTTTTCAACATATAACTTACTGAGATAAGAGCCTTTTTGCCCTCGCAGACTATTTTTACTTTGTTATTTTATTTTAGTTACTCAATATTTTTTATTTGATTATTGGTTCTGTGCTACGAATAAGCTTTTTTCTTTATATCATATTATGTCTGGTATTATTCCTCAAACTAACTATTATTAAAGTTTAGTGATTTACCACAAATAATACTTTTATCTGAAACCGAATCTCATGTTGATTGTTAGCTATTATTTGTTACTGCTATTAGGGTCAATCAATCACAACAGATATAAGAGATAAATGATCGACGACTAGAACAGACTTTTTTTTAGAAAGTAAACTTTGTTGCCGTGGCTTCGCATGCTTCTGTTTATCAGTGGTCATTCTTGTCATTCTTTGGGATAGTCTATTGTTTTTTTTTTTTTGTTAATTGAACATCGTATAAAACAGCGGTACATACTTAATGTGATAATTCTCTACTCGTCAACTTTAGATCTGGTCTTTAGTACTAATAGTAGTGTAAGTTAAAATCGAAATTTTTATTGTATAAATTCTTTACTAGTAATAGTATAATATTCTATTTACATAGAAAAAAAAATCTTAAATAATGCACAACCTTACACCCCCAGTTGTAAAATTAAGACAATCAAGACAATTAAAATTGACGAAACCATTCGATACACTCTAACGTCCATCTTAAATGTGGCTTTGGATGACCGAGCATGGCTGCAAGCCACTCTACCCATTCGCTTTGGTTGGCTCGGCATCCGCAAAATTTCTAGTGTCAGTCTACCGGCGTTCCTGTCTTCGGTCCACAGCACTCAACAGTTAATCGAAAGAATCTTAACTCCATCACTGGTTGACTGGGAGGTGCCGTGCTTGACCGACGCCGTGAATGTCTGGAAAGTGGCTTGCCCGGACAAGGCGTTGCCCGAAAATCCATCTTCCCAGAGACAGTGGGATGAGCCGCTCTGCAGGTTGGTACGGAATAATCTCATTAATACGTCCACCAATACTGCTGAGCGTGCTCGCCTACTGGCTGTGGGGGAATGGGAGTCGGGTCTCTGGCTACAGGCTCTACCGTCACCCAACATAGGTACCATGCTGAGTGACACCACCTTCCGGATCGCTACATGCTTGCGTTTGGGTGCTCCTAGTGGAGCTCCACACCGATGTCAATGCGGTGAAGCAGTCGACCGCCTCGGACACCATGGCCTGTCCTGCAGTAGAAGCGCTGGTCGGATAGCACGGCATGCCAGCATTAATGACATCATCCGCCGAGCTCTCGTCATCGCCGGGGTGCCAGCTGTTTTAGAACCTATCGGCTTGGCACGTGACGATGGAAAGAGGCCAGACGGGATGACCATAATGCCCTGGAAGTTGGGTAGGCCTTTGGTGTGGGATGCAACTTGTGTCGACACCCTTGCGCCATCCCATCTTCTGAGTACGGCAGGCTGTGCTGGGGCGGCTGCTGCAGGTGCAGAAAACCTCAAACGGCGTAAATACAATAACCTTATCGGTAGTTACATGTTTGAGCCGTTTGGGGTTGAAACACTAGGGCCATGGGGTCCGAGCGCTCATCGAGTTGTTCGTGACATCAGCAAACGCGAAGAGTCGATCGCGTGACCAGAGGGCTGGGCTTTTCTTCGGTCAACGAATCAGCATTGCCATCCAACGAGGCAATGCTGCCAGCGTTCTGGGCACTTTTCCCATTGATATCGATGTAGATGAATTTTTTGATGCCCAATAAGTTCTTTTTCTACCCATTTGTACATATTATTATTTTTAATTTAAAGATATCTTGTTTTAATTTTGGTGTATATATTTTATTTATTTTAATGAAATATAGATAAGTTAATTGAAAGTTTTGCACCAATGATTTAAAACGCTTCACAGATATAATTTTCATTAGACAATCATATTTTCTGCACACAAATTTTACTTAAAGCACTTAAGTAGGGCCGTAGAGGTTTTTCTTAGATAATTTAATTATCCTAATTGTAGGCTAATTATATGGTTTTTTTTATTTTTTTTATTTGGATTATATGGATATTGACACAACACATTGGTAAAGGTATCTGTACATATAAACATGCTTGAAATTGTCTTTCTATTGTGTCTCAAATTATGGTAATCAAGAGGTTAATTTAATTATTTAGAAAACTACCGATATTTTTTTTTTTTATTAATTCAGTTGTGATTGAACTACATGCATAAATTATAATAATTATACTTATAAAAAACTAAAGTAATAAAAAAATTACCTATTTTAAAAATAGCTGAAATCATGCTAATGTGGGTTTACTAGTTAAGTATATATAATTATACCTACAAGTGTATATGCTAAAATATTAAACTAATAAATATGATAATATTAAACATACTAATTATAAGAATTAAAAATGATCCTATATAAATTGTTACGTTAATATCCTCTCTCTTTTCTTTCTCATCATCCCTCACAGAATCCTATCACCATCTCTTGCGCCCCCCTTACATCTGTATCCCCATTTATATTCATTGCTCTTTTAATCACATTCGTTTTATCCATCCTCATCACAAGTATATATCTACCGATCAAACGATCCCCTTTCAACTTCTCTGTAACTTGCGCCACTTTCTAACTTGTAAACTAATAAATAACTTATTAGGTAGGTTTAAGTATACACCGTTAAATTATGGTCGTTTTAATCCCGCGGAGGGTCGATTCGGTACATGAAATAGTATCGATTTGTATAGAGAAAATAAAAAAATAAAGTATTTTTTTTTCAAAAACTCGAATTAATATACGCATTTACGAAATTAATTTCTTTACCACTGGGCGCAAATGAGTCTCTTTGATATATTTAGTAATCAGGGAAAACTATTAACAAATAAAAATATCAAAATTTAAAGAAAAACCTAGGCCAGACAAATGAGGCACCCTCTCAGTTTCAAATAATCACCCGGCAACGGTTTAGACTGCGTGATAGTAGAAAATTATCCCTAGGGAACATATAAAAAGTATCCTATGTGCTTTTCCAGGACATGGTCTAACAGTGTGCCAAGTTTTATAAAAAACCATACAGCCATTCGAATGTGAAGAAGTACAGACATACACAGTCTCACAAACTTTCGCGTGTGATAAACTGAAAATAATAATGGGTAGAGTAGTGGTGGCCGAGTGGCAACAGCCCCGACTTACGAGTTGTAGGTCGCGGGTTCAAACCCAGTCAGGCGCATTACTTTGTGTAATTTATTTCATCACTACTGCTCTCAAAACTGTGAAGGAAAACATCGTTAAGAAACCGACATGTCCTAGCACCAAACCAACCAAAAATTCGAAGACATGTGACATTTACCAACCTGCAATGGGCCCACGTGGTGGATTACAGCCCACTCCCTCTCCTAGAGACGCGGCCTGAATCCCAGCTGATAATGCAATGTTACGCTATAAAAATATGTACCACTCGGTCGTTGTGGCGAATTTGGAGGAGGCCTACATCCAGCAGTAGATAACTTTCAGTTAAAATTATCATGGTGATAATTGTGTTTTAAAAGTACGGACTTATTCGTTGCTCACTTTATCTTTTCTCGTTACAGAATTTAATTCAATCTGTTGGAATCTAATTGTTTGGATAGGGATCTCAATTGATCTGTCAGTTGTTGCCGTGTGTGACAGCTGCTGTTTTAAGTTGAGAAACTGACTTTCTTTTATTACTAGATAGTTTATAGTTACGCATATTATTTTTGCCAAATAATGAGTTTACATTTTAAGTGGTGCATTAAGTAATGTTTCAGATATTTATATTTTGTAATAATTGTTGTGTTTTTTTTTATACGGGCACTGATTTGAATAAATTGTTAACTATTCCTGCCGGGGTCAAGGGTCGGCTTCTGCAAAGAAGGCTCGGCCCTGGTATGAAAGGCAACGAAGGAACGGGGTGGGTTTTTTAGTCAATAAGAGTCTGACACCATCTCCCGCTCCATGAACGGGAGATGTCATTGGATGACTTTCACCCATCATAAAAAAAAACTGCCGAAGTGGTGCTGTATCCGGTTCCCACTAAGTATATTGCTTTCTTGTGCTATGCACGGTCGGGCAGTCAGTTGTCAACGCTAGAACGAGAAATTCAGGGCAATAAAAAGTGATTTGTGTGGACAAAGTCAGTAATGTTGTAGTAGCCTTCTAACAAATCTTATCTACATACACATCTCTTTTATCATTATTTTTCTCGACGACCCAGGATTTAATATCAAGACACATGAACCCATAATTACGTAACACCCAACATCCCACTTAATATAGACCGTAATATGGGAATAGTAAGAGCCAACATAGTAATAGCTATACATATCTTGCAAGATAAACAGCCCGTGATGCCAGTTTACACAAGATCTTGTTTAAACAAGTCTAAGTATGAATAATCATGACCTTATAATACAGCATGGTTGTCGGTTTACCGCTAGATATTGATTTATCTATTAAGGCTGCCACACACAGTGTAGATACTGTAATTCGTGTCGTTATCTAATATTTGGCGCGCTTTCGTTTGTTGATGAAATCAGAATCGTTTATTTTGAATAGACCATTTAAGTCACTTTTGAACTGTCAAAATGTCTACGGAGGAGCTCAGGACAATGCTCAATGACCTCAATAGAGCTTCCGAAAGAGTTAATCTTAATATGAACATGGACAAAAACAGTCATGATATACAGCCATGTAGCACCCACTCCTATTAAGATCGGAGACACTACACTCGATGTTGTGGACGATTACGTCTACCTCGGACAGACAGTCCAGTTGGGTAGATCTAATTTCAAGGAAGAGGTCAACCGTCGAATCCGACTCGGCTGGGCGGCGTTCGGGAGGCTGCGTGGTATCTTCTCATCCAACATATCACAGTGTCTCAAGACAAAAGTCTATCTATGACCAGTGTGTGTTGCCATATTGCTCTAAAACGTAGACGCTTACCATAGACCTTATGAGAGGGCTTAAATTCACCCAAAGCGCAATGGAAAGCACTATGCTCGGAGTTTCCTCGCGTGATCTAATCAGGAATGAAAATATCCGCAGGAGAACCAAAAGTTGCCGACATAGCACGAAGAATTGCCAAACTAAAGTGGCAATGGGCAGGGCACATTGCTCGCAGAACAGATGGCTGCTGGGGCCGAAAGATTCTGGAGCGGCGGCCACGTACCGAAAGACGCAGCGTTGGAAGCCCTCCTAAGAGGTGGACCGATGACCTGGTAAAGGTTGCGGGAATCCGATAGATGCGAGACGCACCGTTCATTGTGGCGACTTTTGGGGGAGGCTTATTTCCAACAGTCTTAAGGCTGAAATGATGATGATGATTCTGTTGACTGTCGAAGAAACGATAAGATTTTATACCTATACTTGTTTACTATGAAAAAAAATGTGTTTGTTTAGGAATATATGACAAATGTCGTTTAATAGTGAATAATATTAGGTTTCAAATCCTAATGTTATTGTTCTAAATTCAAATGCTATTTTCAAATGTTTCTTGTTTAGTTTAACAAGTCATTTTCCTAGGTATGTAAGTATGGTCCTTTGTACGGAGTATGAAGGAAATTGATGAAACAACACAAGTTAATGAAAAAAAAAGCTAAGAAACATTTATACCTCTTATTACTGCTTCCATACGGTTCTTCATAGATCGGATAAGAGTCACGATCAAAATTTGTGGCATTCCATTTCGTTCCTCTTGGATTGCATTTTGCAGCTTAACATAAACCTTCGTTCAGCCACTATCTTAAGATGAAATGCTTGCTTTATTCAAATGTAATATTGGCGATATTGTGAAATACGTTCTAAAGCCCAAACGACGACCCAATTATAGAGCCATTATGTTTTGCGTGGTTTTGCATTCCGGTATTCAACGAGATAAGCTTTGTGAGGTTGTTGATATTGCTCATTTTGTGTTGGTGGTAATATTGATAGAACAATCCGCAGCTTTAGCAGGTATCGGCCCTAACTGGCACCATCAATTTTGGTAACATCTCTTTGAAGCACGAGTAGAATACAACGCACTATCGACCCGGACTTGGTTCTTACCGGATGGCCGGATAGCAAGCTACCCATTGCTCGCTGACCGCAAGCCCGCGCGTTTGGCGACCGCAAATCAACCTGCGATTCCGACGACACTTTGTCTTGTCCAAAGTAAGTCTTACCTACCTTTAAGTGCCTATTATAAAACCATACCTGTGTTCTGGTCCAAGTACATGGCCACACAAGTCTTTTCGTTTACCCAGCTCCGCATTCACCATCCCCCTCAAACCTGTCTCAATAAAAAAGTTATCAGTTCTCAAGAACCATTAAACACCCAGAAGCGTTAAAACTTAAGAAACATTAAAACATGTTGTTGAAAAGAAATTAAAAACGAACACCTTAATTTTCTTCTTAATCGTTTGATAAGTGTGGCTATAAATTTCTTTAATTTCGATTTTTCGTCCTTTTTTTTGAGTGATTGGGCCATTTGGGCGATGTTCCTCGCACATATTGACTTTACGAGTCAATGGGGGCTCTAGATAAGTAGACAGAAGATCGACTCTGTGCAATGAGCGTAAAGTCACGCACACATTATCGACACGCTTCACGTAGTGGGTGAAACCGGACTTGTGACTGTCATTTGTTTGAAGTAGCCGTGCGTACGTATGTGTGGGTGTACAGAACTAGCCTTAATATTTGTTTATGTAGTATTTAATATTTGGTAGCAATAGATTACAGGTAATGCTTTTGTAGTATTTGGTAGCAAATGTGTCGCGTCAGCCTTCTCAGCAAACTACGCTGAGGTAGTCAATAATTATATTATTTATTATAAACTTTATTGTACACCTCATAATGCGGACAGGACAAACAGTAACAAAAGCTGAAAAATGCTAAATTTCAGGGTTTTAGGTCAACGGGGAATACCCTATGTATCGAGTGTCGAAATTTAGGTACGTTTTTTGCGACATAAACGGCCATATTTATTATTCGTTAACATAGAAGTTTAATTTTTTCATATCTTCAAGAGGACCGCAGACCTGAGTATATGGTTTTAATTTAAAGTTGACACTTCAACGCATTCACGAGATAAAGGGTCTTGACAGACAGACGGACAACAAAATGATCCTAGAAGGGTTCCGTTATTTCCTTTTGAGATACGGAACAGTAAAAAATAACTAGCCTTTTGTATCTGTTTATCTGTATTGTGACCGAAGTTCCGAACAGAGCGCACAGAAATAGGTGAAACCGACGCTAGAAGGAATGCACTTAATTAAGGCAATTTAGGGGAAGCTGGGACTTTTTCGACTCATGTTCGAATAATTTACGGAAAACTGTGAGTAGCGTTCTGGGTCTGTTTTATTATTGTTTAAATGAAATGTTTATCTTGGCTGTTAAGCGTTAACATTAATAATGATCGAACACATTTTTTTAAAGTCTGATGAAAAAGGGAGAGATGAAATTCTCTGTTTGAATGTTATCCATAATAATATACTAATTTATGGTAAAACCACCCTCCTATAACATTCTTAGACGTGTCGCTCACCCTGGTCTCTCTACGTCTAGGTCTAACTTCGACAAAGAAAAGTGAAGAATGAATCGTCGAATCCGACTCGACTAGACAGCGTTCGGGAAGCGGGTATTTTCTCGTCCGACGTATCATAGTATCTCAAGATGAAAATCTATGACCAGAGCGTGTTGCCAATCGACCTCATCTTAAATAATCTCAAAAGGCTTAAAGTCACACAAAGGGTTATGGAAACAGCTATGCTCGAAGTTTCCTTGACTAATTGACTGATCGAATCAGGAATGAAGATATCCACTGGAAAACCAAAGTTACCGACATAACCCGAAGAATCCTCAACTTAAGTGACAGAGGGAAGGGCACATTGCTCGCAGAACAGATGGTCGATGGGGCTAAAAAGTTCTGGAGTGCCGACCACGTACTGGAAGAAGCAGAGTTAGTAGACATCCCATAAGGTGGACCAATGACCAGGTCCAAGTCGTAGGATTCCGATGGAAACGAGACGTGCATAACCAATCGTTGTAGCGACACTTGGGGGAGACTTATGTACAACAGTGGTCAATCAGCTAAAATGATGAACTACTTCTGATATTAATTTAAGCTATTTTTAATGCATTTGCTTTCTGAAATGGTATACAGTACGGCCGACAGATCTTGGCGCGTCTAAAGTTAGGCTCTGCAAATTATAGCGCTCAAAATAAGCGCGCCAAATAAATGATTTATAAAAATAAATGCCAATAACATTTCTTAACAGCAATAACAACTGCTATTGGCATTTTATTTTTTTAAACATTTATTTTTTTACGAGTGCACAAGCGCTAAAGTTTGCAGAGTCTAACTTCAGACGCGCCAAGATTCGTCGGCCGTACTGTACAAGCCTTTGGGATATCTTTCATGTTAAACGAAGTTTCTTTACGGGAGGGCTACGCGGTTCTAAAGAGTTGCCGCGGCCCTGGATCGTAAAGGGCAACTGAAGGAACACAGGTTAGTAAATAAAAGTCTAACCCTATCTCTCGCTCTACCCAGAACAGGAGAAGTTACTTGATGATTTTCAACCCCAAAATAAAACATGATTCTTAAGGGGAGAAAATATAAGGATTATGTAAATCTTAGCACACAACAAGGAAGATGGTGACACATTGTTAGCAGCGAACCCCGCGTGTACCCTTGCTCACGTCACGGCTTACGAAGTATACAATATTAGGTAATCAGTGCTTGCGGCGGGATGTTTAATTAGAAGAACATGGAACAGTGCTCTATTCCTCCTGATACTGATTATTTCAGGATTTGTTTTTCCTTATATATAAAGAAACCTTCGTGCTTCTTGTTTGCGATGTTTTTTTTTTAATTCTTTCCTCAACAAAGTTACGTGATTACTATGCATAAGAAACCTGGTTAGCATACTGGTTGGTTGGACAAATATTTAAAAAAAAAATTGAATATAATTTGAATTTAGAAGGAAAAGAATTGATAATTTGACATATTTTTGTTTAATATTGTGCCCCGAGCAAGCGCGGATCCACCTTCGCTGGCACGATGGACATGCCCATAACCCTAATAAGCTTGTGGCGTCACACTTTCACGATTATACTGATGATGCTACTATTTGTAATTTGTTAATTTCGTAGGCAAATAAATTAAAATTTACAAGGATACGGTTTAAGGGTACTTTTTTTTAAGTTATTGCTTCATACAATTTGTAAACATCTTTTGTGTAAGAATGCACTATATCGATCACTGGTTGGTACATCGACTCACACTTGGCCGACTTTCAGGTCGCTGTGAACTGTAACTACCACATTTTTAGGGTACCGTACTTCAAAAGGAAAATCGGAACCTTTATAGGATCACTTTGTTGTGCGTCTGTCTGTCAAGACCCTTTATCTCGAGAACGCGTGGAGGTATCGAGTTGAAATTAAAACCATATACTCAGGTCTGCGGTCCTTCCATGTTAGCGGAAAAAAAGATACGGCCGTTTAAGTCGCAAAAACGTATATTTCGACACTCTCAAGGAATCAAGATTCTTAGGGTACTTCCCATTGACTTAGAACCCTGAAATTTCCAGTCAGTTCAGTTTTTTTCAGTTTTTGGTGGGTTGCATCTGCGCATGGCCTCGAGCTTATCTTCATAAACACTAGAACTCAGGAGCCTACACCTCGAGCTAAAGGTACAGCCCTCACAGTAGGCAAGGCTCATGTTGAGCTGCGTGATTGTGCGAAAAATTCACCGTGCCCCTTTAACACAAGATAAGCTTTACTCAGTAAAAGTCTGACAAGCCCTCTCGTTCCATCTTACAGCGAGGAAAGACATTTGATGATTTCCCATCTTAATAAAAAAACAGTTATTTTTCTATTGTGATTCATAAAACCTGAGAAATCTCTGACAGTATACTTCTGTACAATATCGTCTTTACTTTTGATCTTTTGTTAAAATATTCCTAAAAAAGTTCTTAACATTTGTTTTTGCTTCTCCAAAGTAGTCTGTATAAAAAATAATAATTTAAAGACATGTAAAAAATAATCATTTTCATCAACAAATTCCATTCAACGATTTGTTGATGCAAATGATCATCAACAAATTTTTGAGAGCATTTTTTTACGAAAAGGTCTTAAAACTATGAATAAATCTATGTAACCAGGAACATACCGTCTGTTATACATTTAAATGTAAGATATCTTTTACAACCGGTAGCCATCAAAATAAAACATGTGGGTAAAGTATATGATCGTATAAAGACGAAAATATTCCCACTGACTCTTATTGGAGGACACTCAAATCCAAAAGTGCTTCACCGAGCTATCTGCCCGGTTTACTGCAAAATACCTTCCGACCCGGTTTCCATTCGATTTTCTTAAAATTATATTGCGGATTATAAAAGTGTAGCCAGAAAAGTGTATCCATTACGTTAAACTTGCTTAATAAAATGGGTAGTCAGTTAAAAGATCAATCATGCCAGATGAATTTTTTTGAAAGTCTGAAATGTTTTTGTTGCCACAGATTTTATTGAATCATAATATTTTTTCTGCCCTTGTTCCATTCTACTTGGCGGCGGCGCAACACGTCTTTGTCAATACACTTAGATATTCGAAAACCCTCGAAACCACTTTGAAACAAGCAATTTACTGTCTTCCACAGTAGTGCGGAAAAGTGCATGAACTGGCCCACTGTCACAATTTATTGTATTTATCGTACCTGGCTGGGCTCTAATGGGCCTCCACGAATCCTCGTCAACCATTATCTATTTATTGCTTTGTAAGTGTATTGAAAAACGTCGTTTGATACGCGTGAAAATTTGTCACTGCAACCCTACGACTCTAGAACACCGTCGCCTCCGGTTTGGGCAAATTCCACCTCAGTCGCGAAGACAAACTTTCTCCACTTGTATCAAAATGCATTCTTTCTTCTATTTTGTTGTACCTATCACTAACTACCTTTTCTTTCATATCACTCCTCATATACGAGTAATCCATCCATCTTTTCTTTGGCATCTCTCTCCATTCATCCACATTTAGAAACATGTGTTTTAGTTTTTATTTCTTACTGTTTGACAGTTAGCCTTTTAACACAATTATGTAATATCTAATCTAAGATAATGTATAGGTATGTCTGTGAAAGCTCATCTCTGAGAGTATTGAATCGTTTACGAAAATTATTTAACAGGTTTAAAAGTCACTTTCATTAAAAAACATTTTTTTTTCAGGGTATATGCACGGTACCTATAGGATCGGCCACGTTAACGACGCCATTAGAAACAGATAGTACTATGTCCATATGTTAAGAACATTGTACTACCAAACTGTATATGATGCCACCATTTGCTCCCAATATTCGGTCCAGTGCGCAATAAGGCGTAATCTAATCATGAAACCGAACACAATTACTGCTCAGGACAATTAGCTAGTTCCAGACCACCGACCGCAGGAACTTTTCACAATATCCTACACACAAACATTTTATCCCTAGAGAAATATCTTAGAACGTGCGACCAGCGTGTTTATAAAAGCTGCGGTTTAGAAAATACTTCCCTAAATGCTTCACGAAGCTTACGATTAAAATATCGACTTGTGTTGCATGCAAAGTAACTAAAAGAACCACAACACTTCGTTTAACCTGTTGAATATCGTAATTAGAGACACAATAGAAAGACAATAGGTGTGCGGACGCCGGCGTCCTCTTGGGAAATAATGAATTAATAAAAAATATTAAAGAGAAAATATAGTTTTATATTAAGTTCTTTGTGATTAGGTACTTAAGTTTCATCGTTTGACGTTTTACTTACACGCAAACGTAAATAAGCCGGTCACTCCGTATTTCATTTAGTAAATACAGAGTGACCGAATGCCAAACAGCTTTGCACACAGACTGCTAAAAGCAACAGTCCCGGAGGTATTGTGCTGGTGCACTGTGTCCACCTGTGTGTTTACAAAGGTAGAAATGTTTTGCCTTATCATTTTCCAGTTCTGTGTGCCAGGCAAAGAACGAGGCCTCCCCTGATACGTTCGTCGGTAAAGTGTAGTCATAAATTATTGCCTCATGAGAATTGGCAGCTGTGGCCTCCTTCCTGCTTCTGCCCTTATTTAGTATCACCTAGACAGTAGCTCATCCCATATAATTTAAACTTGCATTGTCCTATCTGTAAGATAGTAGCAGCTCTGACCGCGTACGGTGCGACAGTGAAGTAGAATTAAGTATCGTCACTCGAAGATCCTATTTTATTGGATCCTCCCCCGAGCATTCCTAACATTCGAGTCTGAAAATGGAACTTTTACACAAGAACTCACGAAGCAGTTTTCAACCGCACGTTTATGTCTAAACTCACGAGACCCTAGTTTTGTACGGTTACGCAGCCATCGCGGTTACGATTTTTGCCCGAAAACCTGGCGGGTGATTATCACAAGACATGCGGTTGCAAAACGGCTCGCTGGTGCAACGGGAGCCGCGAACAACCACGCACACCGCGGGTGTAAAACGCGTTGTGAAATGTGCCTTAATTTTTACACTTAAATCTGCATTTTACAGAAGCTGTGAGCCCGCAACCGTGGCGGCCGCGTGTAAAAACCGCTTCGTGAGTTCTTAGCCTTATTAGTCTATTCATAATTCTATTTTTAAAACTACCTCAGTCGTCTTATCAACAGAAAGTAGGTTAAAAACTGTTCTACTATGATACATTGCAGAAGCCTATCCATCTGGAATCTGTTTTGCCAAAGGATCTTTCCATGACGCCGAACTCAAACAGCTGCATTTTCCCGCGTCGCCGTTATACCACAGAGTTGTGACGTCATAGCTACGCTCGTTCGGTATTGGCGGATTATTTCTGCAGACATGATGGCTCCGTAATTGGTGCGAAAATGACAGGCTGCCAATCGGGTTTCAAACGTCACGATAAGTATAGTTGCGGTGAGATTTAAACTTATCCGAGTTTATTATAAATAATGTTTAAAACTCAAACCCGTATATTAGAACGGTGCTTAAAACATGAATGCCAGTTAAAATCTGTCAGATTTTATACTAATCTGTCCCTAAATTTGGCTTCGTTTAAAATTCAATTTTATTTTTATTTATTCAGCTGTCACAACAAAGCTTTCAATTAAAATTGAAATCATTCCAATTACGTTCGTTGTAAAGCCAGCGTGTACAAAAAATAGTGATGTCCCTTCTTGTTACACAAAAGCGTAACCACATTTTTATTTAAATTAAAAATATAATAAATTAGCTCCTGAATAGGAGAGTTTCAAAAAGCTATCAAGGGAACAGTCTTTACTTAGACAGGATCCTACAGTTTAAGGGGTGCCTGTTTAATTTTCCTCTCAAAACTTTTACCGTATATCTCGGAAAGTATTTTCCTAAATTTAAGTTTTATTGAAAGAATTATAGAGCTTAACTTTAATATCGTCATTATTGTAAGAATTATGGATATTGTTAAAGACGAAAATTTGTGTCAAAGAGGACTAATGAAGCATACTGAGATCAAAAAGCATGCTTGGATCTGAATCAAAGAGTATAGTAAATAAGATCTGAATCAATTACTATTGCATTTTCCATGTATTTTTTTCTTTTCAACTAAAGTAGACACAAAAGTTGACATTGCCAAAAATCTAATTATTATAGTATCTCACCTTTTTTGACAAACATAAAAGATTTGCACAGACACAATTTGCCTGCTGCGGTTTTCTCATCCGATTATAATTTGAGTGTCTTCAAGGCTAGAGTGAATAGGCTCTTAGTAAACTAGTGCGCCTCACCATCAACGATTGGATCATTGCTTACCATCAGGTGAGATGACAGTCAAGCACTGGTTTATATCAAATTTTAAAAAAGAAGTCTGTCTATACTGCCATTCTATTTTTTGCTGAGCGACTGTTACAAATCTGCAATTTTGCATGGATACTATAGTTTCGCCCACAAAGTGGTAAAATAAATAATTTTTGGGCACCTCCTCTACACGTAAAGTGGATATATTATTTTTTTCGTTTGTCTCGGAGTGTGGTGTATGCTTATTTTTTATTCGCTTAGGTACCTGAAACTTGAAAGTGTTAATTATTATTACAGTTATGTATGAGGACAGATATAAAAGAATAGGGAAGTAATGATATCGTGACAGTTGGCAGGACAGAATTGAAAAAAAAACTAATATGGGACAAGGTCAGGAAGATAATGACTCTCTCTACAACAATACTGTAGTATGCAATTTAATACGTGACGTTGGTTTAAAATCTTTTCAACCACTTACTTTACCTTCTTCCTATGAGAGCCCATTTTAAACATTATTGGCCGCTACATTTTTAACTCAATTAATAGGTTTTTTCTCTATTAATTGAGTTAAAAATGTAGCGGCCAATTAATAGGTGGAAAGTAATATAACTTTATATACAAAAAATTCTCCCGAATGTTTTGTTTTTATTAATTTTATATTAAAGTAAGTACGTAATTATAGCATAATATTAGTTATTACTATTATGTGACATGAGGTGCTAACCTAGATTATAGGTAATATATTTTTTTTATATTATTCGCCAATGTACATGTCGGGATTTATGACAATTTAGCAATGATAAGACTCTCAACTGATTCCTTAGTACCAAAGTGGGGTGAAACGTTGTGGCGTTCTAGACGTCACATGAGCGTAATTGTTTGGAGGGGAGACAGATACGAAGGGCAGTCTTGACTGATCCGCGGAGTAGTGCGGACGCTCCTAACGAATTTACTGGTTCTCTTAGATTACGATATACCTAAATCTATCATTAAACTCTGTCATTGTCTGTCTGTAATGTGAAATGAATTGTTATTTTAGTTCTACGTCATGAACCCTCTAAGAAAGATTCAAAGATTCAAAAGATTCAAAGCAAAGATTCCGGCTAATTTATTGCTGTTGCCTTTATATACAATTATATACAATTTTTGGTTGACCAACAAAAATAAATAAATCCACTCTAAGTCCGCATGTTGTAACGAGCTACTACGAAACCCAATACTGCGCGTGGGCTGAATCGCACTTGGCGGAGTTTTTATCCTAGCTCAGATTAACACAAAATAAAGTTATTCCATAATCTTATTCAATCAAATTCAGTCTGCGAAGATTCCATCGGATAACAGTTGCAAAAGGGGTGGCTTTTCATTTACATAATATTTAATATTCGTTTCCTTTGGAAATTAAATAAATTGAAACAATACCAAAATCGAATAAAGTTCTGTGGTTTGATTATAAGATTTTTATTTTATGTCGCATCTGCTAAACGAGCTTTGTACATATTTTTTTAAAAAGATTTATAAATGTTTGGAATGTAATCGTAATCAATCGTTAAAAATAGATTAAGTAAGAGAAGCGGAAACTAAAAAAAATGGATGGTGACAACTTTTTTTGAGGGGGAAATCATCAAATAAATTCTCCGCTCTAGGCGGAGCGAGAAGGAGTGTCAAGGTGTTTTTAATATCATGCCGATTTCATCACGCATGCGGATTTGCTCCGCATGAAGAAAATTTCATAAGGCAAAAAAATACCCGTCCGGCGTGCTTATTGGACGCATTACAATGAATATTGCAGACCAAATCCGCATGCTTGATGAAATCTTCACGATAATAATTAATAGTTACCCTTTGCGTTTTAGGGCTACGGCAACTCTTTCGAACAATCCCGCAGCCCTAGCAGGCATGGGTCCTAGTGAGCCCCTAACATTTTACCCACAGATTTTGAGGCGCGACAACGTCTCTTCGACTAGGGCTTCATCCTTAGCGAACATTGGATCGTTCGTTGACGAGCTACCCATCACATTTCTCGCCGTCCGCTAGCTCAAGCAGACGATAAGCAGAAATCACCTGAGGCGTCTCCTGCTATGGCGGCTGTGGCGTAAAGATATCCACTCCCCCTAAGTTTTAATTACCTCCTATAGTAGAATTAGGTACTATTTCGCAGAAAGAGGTAACAATGAATGATGACAATAAAGATGACGTCTTACAGAAAAGTATGGATGACAAAAACACGCTACGCCAACTTCAAATAAATAAAGAGTAGTATGAGGAAAACATATTTTATCAGCCTTATGACTCAGGTCTCCTCTCAAGGAGAAGAAACCGGCTATTAACCGCCACGTGGGCCTAGTACAGGTTGGTGGACGTTTAGAATAACCATTCGTCCCAGTTTAGATGTAACGGTACCTTTTCAGTCATCTGTCACAAAATAGTCCAGTTTTTCAAAATTGCGCTTAGAAAATAAGGGTCATTGCCACTAGTATTATTATTAGTTCCATGATGGAACTACTGATGATTTTTATTATCCCTAGTTCCATTTTAAAAGATCCAGAAATAATGGAACTACTGTTGATTTTTATTTATACTAGTTCCATTATATTTTTTTATTATTTTAGGCACTTTTGAATTTTTTTGAAGGGTGGATAAACACAAGAAGTAAAAACACCGGTAAAAACTCTGAGGATAAAAACTCTTGGTCCATTGCTCGCAGTTCACGTCCTACGGCATGCCTGATTTATCACAATGTTTGCCTTTACCGTTTTGAGAGCTATAGGAGAATGGCAACGATGATTTTGATTTTACTTTAACGCAATCAGCAACAGCTTGCAATATTAAAATCACGTAATTAATTATCAGGATGTCAATTCAGGCTTCAACACTTACAATTAATTTATCAATCGTCAATATACAATCGAATTCACCAATAACTTCAATCTCATGTCACAGTGTCAGTTGCTCGATGCAATTTCCAGCGAAAAATAGGACGAACACATGGCTTTAACAGTCCATTACTTTTTATATCACCTCGCTTTTTTATAGCTGCCATATGTAGATATAAGGGTGACATTCATTGCTCTTAAATATTTGAAACCACCTGGACAGAATGGATGAGAAAAACATAGGTGGGCTATTAAAACGGCACTTCGTTCGTGGTTTAAGCGGATCCGCATGCTTTAAAATTCCGAACTTTAACTACAACACGGTGTTTTCAATGATACCTGTAGAAAAATAATATTCCACAACTATCACACAATGCCGTCAAGTCCCAAGCTAAGCGGAGCTTGTATTATGGGTACTAGATAACTGATAAACATACTTGTATATCTCTAAATACATACATGTTATAGATAAATTACACCCAGATACAGAAAAAATTATCGTGCTTATCACACAAACATTTGTCTTGGATGGGAATCGAACCCACGACCTTCGGCATAGCAGTCAGGGCCACTAACTACTAGACCAACAGGCCAGTCAACACTACTTTATACAACCTTATTTTTAGCATATGCGAAACCCGATATACGGGTTAGTATTTTTATGCAAAGAATCTATGTACGAAATTTCATAACTGTATCATGAAATATCACAAAGTTATAAACTTGTTATGTTACCTGGTTGTCCACACAAACACATGGTCACCGGGCCATTCCTGCGTCATGCGCCCACGCCTGCTATGACCTACCGTGACCTGTATTGTACTTAGTGTCGGTGGTATCCAACTTGTAAAAATATAACGTGGTGTAAAAATTATTGGAATCGATTCAGTTACTGATTCTGAACAAAGTCAGGTTTCACATATACTTAAAATAATGTTGTATACTACGCTAGATATACCCTCAGTTTCACTAGGTTCGTTAGTTACTTTTCCTTTCTTAATGGGCGTAGCGTGATGTTATAATTATAGCCTATACTCTTTCTCGATAAAAAGTCTATCAAACACTAAAAATATTTTTCAACACACTTACTTGAAAACACCGCTTCTATTCCAACCGCTTTTAGGCACCCATACGCAATTTAAAGTTTTCCACACTTGTGCAGAAAAATGCGCGAATTCACTCCTGCCAGAATTATTGTGTTTAACGTAACAGGCTGGTCGTCAAGCAGGCCCCAGTAGTCGCTGGGCAGCCCTGTGTACCTATATATTTTCTTGTAAGTGTATTGAAAATACGTCGTTTGATACACGTGGAAATGTGTCTCTGCAGCACTCGGCTCCGTAACATTTCAGAATTCCGTCTCAGTCGCAATTTCAAACTTTCTCCACTTGTATCAAAATGTACTATTGCTTTCGGACAGGATTTCTACCAATTCTTTCTTTCACTACTTTCTTTCTTTTTCGTATCATGAGGGCGGATCTTTTTCTATCACAAACAGAGGAAATCTCGCTGTTCGTATCAAAAGGTCGATACAAATTTTCGACATAGATACGAACTGACATATTTGATACGAATATATATTTGATACGAATTGAATGGTGAATTTCAAAAATTGCATTTGTCTCAATACCTTCTTTGTGCAATACTATCAAAACAATTCGAATAGCTGTCAGTAAAATATTTAACACAGATTGGCGCGAATGACAAATTCCAATTCTAAATTCAAATGTAATTTTGTTTTTTTTTTAATTGTAACAGTATTTATGGCCAGACTAAGTACAATAATGTTATAGTGTTATTATTATACTAACGTTTTATAGCTTAAAAGGTCACTTTCCACGCTAATTTTATATAGTCTTAGTAAATGTTCTAAATGATACAAGTCCGTGTTAACAAGTTAAGAAAATTCTAGAACATAATTTCCGAGCTTAGTGGTTGAACTCCCGAACAAGTCCCTAAGGTCCAGGGACGCTTAACAGTGTTTTAGAGGGCCATATTTTCTCTGTTTCAAACTCCTTTTCACCATTTTATCTTGGAAATAAGAACGGCTTTATGGTCTTAAGTTGTCCAAAAATACTTAACTTTAGTCTACAAATCTAGCACCAATTTATCTACCTAGTATAACATAGACATAAACTTATGTTTCTCATTGCAAAATCTACTTAAAAAAAAAAAAAAACATTCAGTGACAACACGCACTGCTAAAATCGCTCTAACAGCATAAACTATGTTTTTTTATTGCCTTGAATACGAAAACAAAAAAATTGTAAAACATTGAAAAAACCATAAACACCCAAATTTAGGTAGGGTTGTTTGTTTATGAAAAGTGGAAAGTCATATTTTTTACTGACGGGCGCACACCTTTTATTCAGATTAAATACAACTTATTATAAATTACCTATCTTGACATTTGCTATTTACTCTCCACTCGAGCGCTAATGAAATTCCTAAGCAAATGAAAACTTAGTAAACAGAAACACAGCGCCTCGCCTCGACTTCTAAGCGAATGATACAAAACGCTACATTTATGAACATAAACAGTCGTACTATAAATAACTGTGAATAGTTGCGTAAGCATAAGAAACGGAATTCGCCCAGTTCTTGACTTTATAACAGGGCTGTTTTGTTTAGTTCACCACAGCCAGGGCAACCGCCGCGGGCGAGCATGCCTTCTGATGTTCGAGGATAAAACAAGAACCTTGTTTTTGCGGAAAGATGGAATTTGATAGGTATTATTGTAAATTATTCGATGGGTTAAAGGATAACATTGACATTATAATGTCGTGTTGGAGACCTTGAATAATGTTCTTGTAAATGTGTAAGGGATAGTGCCCCAGGCTGCGAGGTTCGACTCGAAAAAGTTTTCGTGGCTCTATAACGCAAAAGGCAACTAAGAAACACGGGTGATGTTTCCTCGGTAAAAGTCTAACAGACCAGGAGAAGTTGTTTAATGAATACGAGTACCACCACAAAACAAAAATCGGGTTAGTGCCTCGGGGTCAAGATGTCGGAACACTACATTGTTTCATGACATTCCTATGTCAAAATTGGGCTAATAAGGAGATAACTATATTATACATTTTGTAGTACTATCTTCTGCCAGCGGTTTTGCCCGCATGAAAATCGGCTTCTCGATACAAACTTCCAACCCCCATTTAAAATGTCACGGTAAACCGTGAGTTTCGTAAAATCCGTTCTTAGCCGATGTCTACACCCTATAAGGAAAATAATATATTCCCGATAAGGAAATATATAATACCTGCCAAATTTTAAGTTTTTAGGCATTGATGTATCAAAAAAGGGTTTTGTATTAAATAAATATTTGTGGGTGTTGTATGTAAATCCTACCACTTCAGGACTACTTTATAGTCAGTGTTAAAGTAAATGTTTTATTTTTAGTATTTACCTAAATCTTTGGTAAATTGGTTACGTTAATGTGTGTTTAATTTCAATAATTTAGGTATAGATCTTTTATAATTATATTTGTTTAATTTATAAAACTCTAGATAGTGGCAAGCTATTGTATGTCACTAAAACACTATCGACTAAATATTTGCATTCCATCACTAAATGGCGGAATGTATCTTGTACCTACTCTCCTATAATAACATCTTTGCACCCACCACATTTTACGCAAATAAATTATATTATTATTATTATTTATTTTCTGAAATTTCATAATTAATAAGTGAGTGGTATTTCGCTTTTGTATATATACATAGATGTTTTTTTTTTTTTTTTTTTTTTTTTTTTTTTTTTTTTTTTTTTTTTTTTATATACATAGAAATATATACATAGATGTGGAATAAGCACATTCTCTCTTTATTTCTAATGTGTTTCTGAAATTTGTTTATAAGTTTTTCTGTACTGGAAAGTGATATTCTGTAAGTTCTAATATATATATTTATCAGAGTAGACATAGCTTTCTGTTTCTACCACCAAGTAACTCACCACTTATGGGGCCACACGGAACATTATATTGGTTTTCAATGTTGAAAGTTTTAGCTATCAAAATCGGCAAACCTCATAAGAATAGTTTTTACAGGTGGAATATTCGGATACCATTTTTTATCTGTTTAAACTTTTCGCATGTTTTTTTTTTGGTGGGTAAAAATCATCCAATACAAGTCCCGCCCTTGGGCGGAGCAGGAGATGGTGTCAGACTTTTACTGACTAAAAATCCCACCCCGTTCCTTCTTTGCCTTAGTTCCAGAGCCATGGTTTTCACTCTTACATAAGCCATGGCCCCAGTAGGCTTCGAACCAGTTGGGCCCCTACGGTTTGCTGACAACTATTTTGAGGCGCGCGGGAACAGTACGCGCCGTCGACGACATGTGTCCCAACTGTGTTGGTGTCACCGTCCAATCAAATCGAATGCAGTTGGGTATCAATATTTTACATGGAGCGACTACCTATCTGATCCACACCCAATTACTACTTCCCGCTCCACCCAAGGGCGGGATTTTGTCATTGGATGATTTTACATACCATAAAAAAAAAATAGCCAAGTAATTGGGTAACACGATACACCTTCGTAAGACTGGTGTCCGTTTTCCTGACTGTGCTGACTTCTCACTATCCATAACAACTTCGATCTAAAAATGATAGCCGGGACGGGATAAACGGCATGTCGAACACTCCGAGGCTTGGAGGAATTTCGATATTTTAAGACCCATCCAAAGGCCAATCTCGTGATGCAACAATATCGCGTAGGTATACCTGAATTACGGCGACAAGAATATTCTCATGATAATGTAACCACAGCATAACTGCGATAAACGTAGAAGGTATGCGTATATTGTTGAAAACCAACGCTATGTAACTCCTAAGTAGTTACTATTGTCTGGCAATACGCTGAACTGGACTTACTTATTTGTTGCAACAATGAGACACACATTGCTGTTGTTATAAAAATCAAAATTTTATAAAATTAATTTAGCTTATGTCTCATTATACCTTTATGAAAGAAATATTTATTATTATTTAGGTACTAGTTTCTGCCAACGGCTTCGCCCGCGTGCAAATCGGTTTCTCCATACAAACTTCCAACCCCCGTTTTACCCCCTTAAGGAAGGAGTTTCGTAATTCGTTCTTAACGGATGTCTACACCCTACTACTCCCATAAGAAACCTACCTGCCAAATTTTAAGTTTGGAGGTGTTATAGTACCTGAGGTTTCGTGATTAATCAGTGAGTGGTATTTCAGTTTTATATGAATAGATTAGTTATTTTTGAATCCGTTTAATTTAAACCTCACACTTGTTTACTCACCATGTGTTTTCTTTCTGTCTTTGAAATTTGCACAAATGCGAAGTCCATAGCAAAGCCATAAAATACTCAATAAAAATATCGCCCAGAAAACTCCTAATCCATAGTCACTATAGTCATCGAAAACTGTTGGGTGCGGGTTTGTCACAAGAGACAAGCAAGCCGGGGGGCGGAGCACTTAGATTTACGACCAGCAACTTGGTCCGCACTTAATTTATGATGAGAAACTTTCCTCGCGCGTAAATAATAGTGTTCAGACGAATTAGCAAATTGCTTGACGACTTGCCGACCATATTTTGACGGTACGGTCTGTTCATTGTTAGGCTGTTATATTGTTATACGTAATTCTGTTAACCAAGGCCTGGGATAATGAATATTTGAGTTACTTTTTATAGAGTTACCTACTTAGATGATTATTTTGAAATGGCTAAAAATCAAGCAGCAAATCGCTGTACGGTGATTAATCACTGTTGTTGGTTGCAAGTATATAAACTTGAATTTTATTATCATGGAACATTTCATCCCTTTAACCCTGAAAACTCCTTTTATTTTTCAATAATAAAATAATGAAAATCAATTACTCCTCTTGCTCTGGGTAGAGTGAGAAGAATTTCGCTCCACCTTGACTAGAAGTAATAGAGAGTAATCTTAATAGCGGTAGGATTTTTTTTTTGTTTGAGGTGTGATATCTTCAGTTAACCAGTAAAATGCAGTCATGACTAGGAAAAATGAAATTCTAGATTTTCATTTTTTTGCTGACTGGTCTACATTTTAGGTAATAGAAGTAATGGTCAGGACATTCTCTTTGGTATATTTATTTCTCCATTTTTTCGTACTAGGCTGAGTGAGAAGGTGTATCAGACTCACCTGTGTTTCTTCACTTACCTTTTGTATTTCAGGGTCTCAGTCAATTTTTCAATCATTCCCGCCAGCCCAGGCAACCACGAAAACCCTACAGCATAAACTTAAAGATAATGCGACTCATGAGGGAAACCACCATAACACCTATTAGCTAATCTCTGGTAATACGCAATCGTTGTTCCCAAACACGATAATATTAGGCTCGATATGATCTAACAATACCTTAGTTCCAGCCATTATGTTCAAAGTTTATCAATTCAATCGAAACTAATGTCTACTTACGTTGATTTACATTTCCCACCAGCATTGTTAATATTCTTGAGCTAAATACACCGTTAAATTTTGGTAGTTTTAATCCCGTGGAGGGTCGATTCGGTACATGAAACACTATCAATTTGTAAAGATAAAAATGAAAAATAAATTACTTTTTTTCAAACTCGAATTAATTCACACATGTACGAAATTAATTGCTATAAGTAAACATCAGCTGAGCAAGGCCAATGAACTATAGGTAGTTAGTACGCAACGACCGACAGCTACCTACAAGGTCATTGACTCGTTTACTTAAAGAAATTAATTTCGTACATGCGTATATTAATTGGAGTTTTTGAAAAAAAGTACTTTATTTTTTAATTTTTTCTTTACAAATCGATAGTATTTCATGTACCGAATCGACCCTCCGCGGGATTAAAAGGACTAAAATTTAACGGTGTATATTACTGTAATTAAACCTTGTTTAACAAGAAACCTTAAAAACTTAGATTCTGTAATATTGTTAGCCTTCAAGCCATACTTCAGTGAAGGACGGACAAGAACCCTCGGACGCCTCAGCTTGTTAAGCAAGTTGTAATTCATTTCAAACAATGATTTAATGATGAATAATGGAAGCAAAAAATAAGGAAGCTCTAAGCATTTAATTACCCTTAACTTCTTAAAAGATAAATAATATCTACAGGAGTTTGTACTGAAACTAAGTTATTAACATTTAACCTTCAAATTGTAAGACAATAGCTACGGGGTTATTTGAGTTACTCAGGAAGACTGCTTTATTTTGTAGAAACTTTACAAAATTACAAAATCCTACTAAGTTTACTGAAATGTTTTATTCAATAGACGTTAGTTGGCTTTTTTAAGATTCCGTAACTCAAAAGGAAAAAAAAGAACCCTTATAAGATCAGTTTGTTGTCTGTTGGTCTCTCTGTCAAGACCCTTTATCTCGGGAACACGTGGAGGTATCGAGTTTAAACCATATATTCAAGTCTACGGTCCTTTGAAGCTGTACAAAAATCGAACTTCTTAGTTAACGAGAAAAAAAGATACGGCCGTTTATGTCGCAAAAAATGCATATTTCGACACTCTCAAAGGAATTAAAATTCATAAGGTACTTCCCGTTGACCTAGAATCTTGCATGGGAAAAATCTTCAAAACTCGATTTGGGAATTGAACTGTTCTCATAATGTATGTTAGTACAGAATCCACAGTGCGCGAGTTCGACTCGCACTTGCCCGGTTTTTGAGCGTGGTGGAACATCTCCCATTTTTTTTATGTTTTTGATTGCGATCCCAGGCGATGATAAGCAATGATGCAATCGTTGATGATGAGGTGCACTAGTTTATTAAGAGCCTATTCTCTCTAGGCTTGAGGACACCTAAATTATAATAGGACGGGAAGATCGCTGCAGCCAAATTGTTCCAATCCTTCCAGCTTTGAGTGGAAGAGAGGGAGTGTAGGACTTTTATTGAATAAACCCCATCCGTATTCTCTCAGTTTCCATTTGCGTTTCAGGGCTAAGGCCACGTTGTCTCATTTAAAAATTCTCGCAGCAGAAAATTTATTATCTGTTTTCTTTAATATTTGTACGCAAATAAAGTGAGATCTCCATCCAAATGCTATCAATGATTCGTACCTACTATATCTAAGATCAAATCAGCACATCAACAGATAAATTCCCACGTGGGCTAAACCGAAGTAATTCAACTATATTTAAATGTCGCCCATTAATTTTGTTTTATGTATGTATTTTGCGTTCAAAACGCGACACTTCGAAGCAATTCATTTTAGTTAAACCCCTATATTCACATAATGATGGCAATTTTCGAACAGTAATAAATTTTGCTTTCCTAAATGTATTTATATAAAATTCAGAGAGAAGTTTGCTTACCGAGGCGTGCGTTCCCGTGTGTTAATTAACTCTATTCAAGCGTCCGTTTCTTTTTTAAAAAACGAAACAGAAGCAGGCCGCTAACAAAGCAATTATTTTCTTTGCAAAATTAATTATTTCCCTTGTATTGGTGTTCTGTTCTCTCGCTTTAATTACCGAAGTGGGTGCTACGTGTTGCGACTTGCGACTAATTGACCGTAACGCGCACTAAAGTATACCGGCGTGCCACAGGAGGAAAATTCCCCAGTAGCCCAATGGAACTAATCAAGCTATTGGGAAAAATAATTACTTTTGTAACGTATAGGCGAGCATTGAACCGGGAAATTGAATACCATTTCAATATGTTGCTAATGTTAGTAATATTTTACTGAATACAAAAATATACATCGCCAACATAAGTAGGTACAACATGAAAGGAAAACGTGGTTCTGTATATTGTATTATATTCTCGCTATTTAATTAGGAAATGTAACCAGATTAATATTACGCTTGTGTTTTACGAAAGTCTTTGCTTGGCTAACAGAATTCAAATTACTGTATGTATTACGAAATTAATATAGGAGTAGGCGGCTATCCTGAACACACACTTTGTTTACATTTTACTGTCATATTACCTTTACGCTAATATTTTTTAAATAATTTCTTTTAGTCGACTCTATAGTTGCATCATATAATTATTTATTGACAAAAATTGATGGGTTTTTTCGTTTCACCTGAAGGACACGGTGGAGCATAGTAGAAGTCTGCCCCACTGGGGTTGAGTGGTACCGTGTCCTCGTGGAAGTGGTCGGCGGCGGTGACCTATCGCTTCCAACCCAGTTCCAGGGCATGATACTAAGCGAGAGGGAATGGGATGCAGTCCCCTCCTTCCGCGAAGCAGTAACGCATTTGAAGGAGTCGGTGGAAAACGAAAGCGAGAGGTAATCCTCACGCTCGAACTGCAGGTGGTGACTAGAATATCTTTTAATATATTCTTTTCTATGTTCTTTTTTTTTTAAGTAAGCAAAACCTTTATACTTATATTTATAATGTATTACTATTTCGGTGTGTCCATAAATCATACAATAAAACAAATAAGTCACATTTCCAACAAAACGTAGCAACAGCCTACTCGGTACACTGTTTATTTTAGTCTGTGGCGAGGAACAATTTTACCGAACAACAAGACTCTGGCTAATGGAAATTAGCTTCCAGGGCTAATTGCCATGAATACGTTTAACATAAATCAACGGTGTTTTAAAAAACATGACGTGGGAGAAGGCAGAATTTTTCGGGGAATAATACCTTTTTAATGGAAAATCTTTATCGCATGTACAGTATTTGAATATGTAAATGTAATTTCTCTTACTTTTCACGCATTTTCTGTGGTAATAAATTATGTTGGTAATTAAAAGTTATAACTAACTATTGCTTTTGATGTGAAATTCAAATTTTTCGTGATATATTTTCGTCTTTTATTCTAATAATTAATTTTAATATTATTTTGATAAGATTTCCAGTCCCAGAGGTCAATCGTCGAATCCAACTCGACTAAATAGGTAGTATACGAGAAGCTGCGTGGTATTTTATAGTCCAACGTACCAGTGTCTCAAGACGAAAGTCTATACCAGTGTGTGTTGCCAGAGATGACATATGGCATTGAAACGCGATCTTTTGCGATGGGCCTCATCCAGCCAAAGGACAATAGAAAGAGCTACGCTCAGAGTTTCCTTACGTGATCGAAACAGGAATCCTTGAGGGAACCAAGGTTACCGACAGAGCCCAAAGAATCGCCAACCTTAAGTGGCAGTGCCGTGGGCAGGATTTTCTGGTTCTTAGAGCAGATGGTCGATGAAGCCGACAGATTTTGAAGTGGCGACCGTGTACCGGAAGACGCAGCGTTGTAAGGCCTCCCACATGTGAGACCAATAACCTGGTGGGATTTGTGAGAATCTCATGGATGCGGAACACACAGGACCAGTCGTTGTTGTGACGCTTGGGAGAGGCTATGCCCAACTGGACGTTTTTTGGCTGAAATGATGATGATGATTTTTAGAGATTATTAGAGATTTTATAGGTACCACTACTACTACTACTACCTACCACTTCAGGATAGCTTTGTACTCAAATATTAAGGCTAGTGTTTTATTTTTAAGTACTTCTTAGTCTATAGAACTCTAGATAGCTGTTTGTTACTGTAGGTATGTAGTTGTTACTAAAACACTATCGCCTTCTATAATAACCTCACACACCTAACCTGCCTGCCAAATTTTACATACCATTCAAATCATATCATTATTATTTTAATTGTGGCTTGCTGTGGTCGTTCTTGTAAGGTACTTAAAAGTTTAAATCATTAAGGCCTTTTCTTTAGGTGAGAAATGATCTATTGACTTCTCCTGCTTTAAGGTGGAGCGGGAGGATGTGTTAATGACTAAAACCACAACTATGTTCCTTCAGTTGCCATTTGCGTTCCCCTTTGCGTTCTAGTACAACGAGTAGGTATCTTTTTGAGAAGTTTTCACATGGCCCTAGCAGGCATCGACCGTACTAGGGTTCGTTAAGGCCTTAATATATGTAAGTAAGTAAGGAGGACAAAAGAAACAAAACAAAACAGTTGAAATTATTTTAATGGATTGATTGCATTGTTAATATTTTTACAAATATATCGTAGTAAAAGGTACAATAATAAATCAATTAGTCATTCACGTTACACTTAAGGCGCCGAATCCCACAAACCTCGTCCTAAATTAATGTTAATAAATTGTATTTTTTATCAAGCTAACAAGATTTATGAACTTCTGCGCCTTATTTAAGCTTTTTAATTTAAATATTATTCTTTCTACGCAGTTTCACGAGCGAGCTAAGAGGCATCAACGTTACTTAAGACCTCTCAAAGGTTTTTAAAGGTTTAATTTAAAAATGATGAAAATGTTGCATAAATAGGGATAGGAACTCGCCTATCATCTTCCAGCACATAATAACGTTTCATTGAGGGTCAAAACGAGTCATTAATTATCGAGTTCTGAACTTCCGCTGGATTTTTTGACAGTTTGAAAGTTCGACTTTTTTAATGGAAGCCAGGGCAAATAAGTTGGGGGCCATATTGATTGCATTAACACTGTGAATTTAGATGATATAATTTTTCAATTATTTTACTGTTGGTCTCGGAATATTCATAAGGGGTGGCAAACCTTAGGTGCCTGCGCCATTGTTATAGACAAAAAAAATGTGGTTAAAACTTGACGCAAAAAAATAAATAGCTGGTGATTTAATAGGAAAAAGAACTAGATACCTTATATTACCTAAACTCATTATGTTTTTCTCGTAAAACCATCGCAATATAGGTAAGTTAAAATTATTTCTGCGGTTGAAAATTAGGTATCTATTTACTGAGTAATTTTGTAATCTTGTGCCAGAATCATTTTGCCACGTGCGCAATGGCGCGCTTGCCACAGGTTCGCTATCCCGGCCTTACATAAATGTTTTAGAAAAACCGACAAAAGTAAACACGAGAGGCTCTTAAAAGCTGGACCTAACGAACAGCTGACGCTCTCCCACTAGTTTAAAACAAACGTAAAAATACAGTCGCGTCCACATTCCACATGATATCAACACGGCTCAGTGAACACAGCTTAACAGAAATGAAAATTAGCCGCTCATTTAAATTACCAAAACTTAATTTTCCCCTTGTTTTTATATACAGCGATGGCTGTACTCATTAATTTTTATTTCTGCTAAGCCTCGAGTCCTCTTGAAACAATTTTAGTCTTAATTTAACGTATTTTTAACTTTACATTCTACGAAATATCGCGGTTCACCCAAAAAGTTGAGTGAACTGTAAACATTTTCAGTCTTATTTGCGAGCAATAATGAGCGAATGCATTGTTTTTCGTTTTGATGTGAAACAGAAAAGCGTGGTTGATGTTTATTTTCTGAAAACTTGAGCAAGTAGTTTGTACTTCACTGTACTGAATTATGAATACAGTAAAAGATGCAGGTACAAAAGGGTGAAAACGGGATAGTTGCCCTACTGTGTGAGATTATATTCTTATACAAAGATTTTTTTTTTTGGTTCTAAGGTCTATTAAATTATTTCAAAAACATTAGCCTCCGGCTTTTACTCCATTATTGTATTGTATTTCGGGCTGGTATCCGCAACTCCACGACTAAAGCGCGTATTTTGCGTACTTTTACTCCATTAACATCAGTATTGTTGATATCCAAGATTTTTTTTTATTTAGTTTCACATCAAAAATATAACTCGTTGTAATATTATCAAAGGCAGTACTAGTTCTTAAAAAATATTCGTTAAAAAATTATAATACTAGTCTTGATCATAATATTAAATATAGTGCGTAGTTTTAACTACAAAGTGTCTGTTTGGATGTTTTTGAAGAAAGTTACAGAAATTTTGACAAAATTTCCGAAGAAATTCTGTAACACAATAGTTAATGTGTGCTTAAAATTAATCTTGTCAGTCATAAAAAAATGTAAACGTAGCATTACATCTGTGGTGGGCCACGTTTTTTCCTTTCAGTTCTGATAAAATCGGTCCAGTTTTTTTATGACTGACAAGATTAATTTTAAGCACACCTTAACTATTGTACTATTGTGTAGCATAAGAAGTGAAGGAAGACCCTTGCCAAAAATTACGACAGAGTTTAAAAAAAAAGTCTCAAATCTATATCCATCTTCAAAAACATTCACTTTTATTACCGTGATGTTAAGTATAAAATTAAATAAAACAAATATAGTCATAGTCATTATTATATAAATGCCTGTCCGTCCGTCACAACCTTATAAATAAAAATATAATAATAAACAAAAATGTACAAGAATTAAAATATAATGAAACAGAAAATTACTGAAAGTAGTCAATATACAATTTTGTTTCTAACAAAATTCATAACAAATCTTAAGTACATTGCCTTTTCTACCATCTTTTATTTTTGCATTTTCTGGCAACACTGGGGAGATTCTTAACTAAGCAACAGACTATAGCACATCACGCTAAGCGTTGCCAACTAAAATAATACAAACTTACTTCTAGCTTCAGATCTACACAGTTATTCTCAACACGTAAATAAATAAAGTAATCGTAAAAATCGTCTTATAGTTATCAAACCGTAATCGTATCAATTTTAGCTTTACGAACGAAATACTTCAATCCAGGCTCATCCGAATTGTCAGTGCCTTAACATTTGATACTAAATAATCACTAATATTATAAGTATAATTTTGTACTGTTATAAGTCCGTACACTTCGATATGGCGATAGAATGATATCACATTTCTCCCTCAAAAATTTCGTATCCTACCAAAATGGTAGCAGTTATACCGGGGCAACACTTTATTTAGATTATGAACCTTATGTATTTAGTAATTGAGTCTATATTCACACGTACTGTCGTGGTGCTGGGCCGTTCTTTCTTGAATGTGGTAGTGTATCATCGTTGTTGCCGGTGTTGTTATTGTGTAAAAATGACATTTCTACCCCTGCGTCTCCTCCCTGAAAAAAGAAAAGACAACTAAAATGTCACCAAGTTTTGTAAATGATTCTAAACGATGAAATACTGTGAGGTTCCGATCGAAAGAATCGATTGAATAAGCATATTAAATAATAGTTATAAGAACTTTCATCAACATAGATTTTGTGGGATTGTTCGAAAGATTTGTTGTGGCCCTGCAACAGTATTGGGCGCAGTTAACTACTATTCTGTAATCAGATTACAAATGACTCTTGAAAGTAGTTATCTACATGTAGTTTGATTACATGTAGTTATGATTACATGTAACTTAACTACAGTAATCAAACTACACGAAGTAGTTGTTAATTTGATTGCTGTAATCTAGTAGTCGTGATTACTGATTATTTGAGTAATCATCATCATCATCATCAGCCTTCCAGTTCCAGCAGTTCCCACTGCTGGGACTCAGGCCTCCTCTCAGAGAGAGGGAATGGGCCGTAATTCTCCACGCGGGCCCAGTGCGGGTTGGTGAATGTCACATGTCTTCGAATTTTTGGTTCTAGGACATGCCGGTTTCCTCACGATGTTTTCCTTCACCGTTTTGAGAGCAGTGTAATTTGTGTAATTTGAGTAATAAGAACTTATATTTTGAAATTAAATAAACATGAAAAGTGATAAAATTATTGATTTATTACAACTGAATCTAGCTTTAAAATTTAATTTAAAAAAAAACCTTAATCTGAATGTATAAAAATTCATGTATGTTCACTTTCACGAATAATTTAATACAGGACTTGAAGTCGTAGATGAATAATTATGTCCTTATTATATTACATAATATTATTATTGTTTTGGTTGACAAATAATCAAAAAAACGACCTTTAAATGTGTAGTTATAAAATGTAGTCTCGTAATCGTGATTGCAACTACAATTTGTAGTTAGTAATCAAAATGTTTAACTACTTTTTACAATTATTTAAAGTAGTTTGTAGTTTTGATTACTAACTACAACATGTAGTCGTAGTTATTAATCAGTAGTTAGATTACATATTGGCCAACACTGCCCTGTAATGACATTATCTAAGAAGAAGTCACGTGACAAGTAACATGACAGGTAATGTTATTGTCATACTTTTGTACCTTAGATGAAATACCTATAGATGTAGCCACCTCGTGACAGCACTATAAAACTTCAATGAGGGATTACTTAAACTTTTTCTTAAATGTGACTACTGAAATACACTAAAAACTTTAAAAAAATAAAAAAAAACTAATAGGGTCTTCATTTCTCATACACATACACTAAAACTATTACTTCAATTGCCGAAATTATTCTAAAAACATAAAAAATTGACTTGAGTCGACCTCTCAGTGACAGACACGTCGAATGAGATAGAGCATGTTATGTTTTGTCTTAATTTTCTTACTTATTTTGTATACACCGTTAAATTTTAGCCGTTTTTATCCCGCGGAGAGTTGATTAGGTACATGAAATACTATCGACTTTTATAGAAAAAATAAAAAAATAATGTACTTTTTTCAAAAACTCGAATAATTAAACGCATATACGAAATTAATTTCTTTAAGCAAACGAGTCAATTACCTTGTAAGAAGTTGTCAGTCATTGCGTATCTACAGTTCATTGGCCACGCTCAGCTGACGTTTACTTAAAGAAATTAATTTCGTACATGCGTAAATTAATTCGAGTTTTAAAAAAGTACTTTATTTTTTTATTTTCTCTTTGCAAATCGATAATATTTCATGTACCGAATCGACCCTCCGCGGGATTAAAACGGCCAAAATTTAACGGTGTATATGCTTCTCACTTCCGCACTTTCCTACATTCTCATGGCTACATCTAGAGGTATGAAATCTAAGTTTTGTACGAAGCATTTGGCGGGAACGCTATCAGGAAAGTCATTTGTCTATGCTTACGAGGAACAGAGTTGAGTTTAGTCAGTAAAAGTCTGACACTCCCTCTGTCTTCGTCAAGAACGGGAGAACTTATTTGAATATTTCCTGTAAGAAATAAAAAACCTCAAAAAAAAATTGAAAAGAAAAGTACATTAAGCATAGTTGAGTTGTACATTACAGTCTCAAGGTAAGTAAGTCGGTCTCAAAGAATGATATTCCCTTCAAAGTAATTCCCTCAATAGGCAGCCTTACCTCAGAATGCATAGGGTTGGCCGTAATAGTGATTGGCACTTTAGCGTTGGCAGGGATGTACCCGTTGGCCCCGCCGGTCTCTGGCACGGATCCTTTCTCTTCTGCAATAAATCATTCAATGTGTTTTGACAGCAGCTTTGAAGTCGGTATTATGACATCAATGTCGTTATTATGTGATTCTATTGTTCAGTAAAGCGCTCTCGACATTTCATGGCCGGATAATCTTAAGATGTTTTGACGTTTAATTAAATTTTGATGCATTTGTAATTCTGATTAGGCGGTTTCATAACAAACCGAGCAGTTTCGTCTGGAATTTACCACAAGGATCTTAGTTGGCTGAGGCGAAAATACACTTGCTCGAAAACCCGCTCTTATCTCTATCGCTTCTAGGAATGCAATTTACTGTTTTTCACACAAGTTTGGATAAGTACGCGCTCTCGTCCCCCTCACAATTTATTTCATTTATACTATTAGGCCCGGCGCGACAACCCCCGTTTAATTATTTCTTCGTAAGTGTATTGAAAAACTTCTTTTGATACATGTGGAAATTTGTCTCAGCACGAGGCTCCATAACACCCTCACCTGCGGCTCGAGCGAATTCTGCCTCGGTCTAAAAGACAAGTAATACTCACTATCAGTAGTAGGTCTCCTGGCCCTCCTGCAGAGCAGCAGCGCCGTGGCCAGCACGACGAGCAGCGCCGTGGCGCCGAGCGCGCCGCCCGCCGTCACCAGCGCGCCGGGCGCCGAGCGCGTGGCGGGCGGCGCGGGCAGCGGCGCCACGTGGCTGTTGCCCGAACTTGCTGCAGACCGCAGGGTTTTTGCCGTCTGTACATAAAGAAGCAGTTAATGTACCTAGCTGTTCCAAGTCTTTTATAAAGATAAACACAAGGAAGAGTTTTGCCAAGAACTAATTTTCGAATATAGAGTTGTTACTGATTAGCAGATAAATAAGTCATAGTTTATGATAGAATGAAGGGAAGAAAATCAGCAAATAGGAGCAGATCACGAGCAGATCATAAATCTGCAATAGTTAGTTCGAAAGAGTTACCACAGCCTTGTGCAGTGTACGCTTGCAGCTGTCTTACGTAACTATGACGTCATCACACATCATTCTCAAGATTTTTGGAACACACTAATATCAAGTGATCTAGAGAAAGATCTATGTTTTAATTAAAACTAAAAAAGTAAAGTAAAAAACTAATCCATTAAAGACCTTTGAAAATCTAATATTTTACGTGAACCTTGGACCTTCAAAATGTACTCATAAATTAAAAAATTAAGGAAAATATATTGTAAAGAAACCTTGCATTTGCAAAAGTTTATTCAGCTTCTCGAGATTCTGAATGACGAAATTTTTTCCTAAAATCTTTTAAAAGTTTTTAAAATAACATGTATTACTTGAATGAGTTTTGTGAAACATTAGACAGAATGATTACAGTTACCAAATACCAACAAAAACGTTCAGGCGTTTTCTCTCTTTTTTTGCGTTGCCTCTTTATAAAACATTGCGTTGGATAAAACAACAACCTATAAAGTGTAGTTGTATAACCATGCTAACGTTGACGGGATGGGCTCTCTTAGCAGTAGCTCCCGAGTAAGCGTCATTACCCCTGAATCACTACCGATATTTGACGTTTAGAAAATACCAAAATTTAGTACCTTTTCGCTACTATTTGGTACCTATCTTCAAACATTTGGTACCCGTATTGACAGCGAAAACACGCGTGAAGAAAGTGGCCAGACATTCTGACATCAGGATGTCTAGACCATTTTTTTTTTTCATAGTTCCAGACAGCACAACTAATTTATCTTATTATGAATATATAGGGTGACTGGTAATTAGTGAACGATATTTGAACACGTGATTGTAGCCATGATAACAAACAACTGTTACTATGGGACCAAACGTGAAATCGCGAAAAAAATCTGCCAAGTTCAGTACATTTTGACCAGTTAGGCGAACATAAATGTACTGAACTTGGCATCGGCATCATATATTTTATTATGAGATATTTGATGTTTAGAAAATACTTTTTTATACTTTGTTTTTTCTTATATCTTCTTACAGCGTATTATATTGTATTTACTACTTAGGCAGTGAGTAAATTTTAAAAGTATTTCGCTTCGATACGGTGTACATGCCAGTCACTTTGTTTTCCTTGAGAATGTAACACATTCTAATGTTTTTGAAATATTTAACACTAAATAAATCAGGTTAGCCTGCTTGGCAAGCTTCGCTGAGGTATTCAACACTACAGTAAAATTCACAGCTCCATTTAAAGGAGCCGCTTACCATCAGCTGAGATTGCAGTCAAGCACAAGATTTTATCATTAAAAAAAAACAATATCCACTAGGAATCAATTTGAGAAAAAGAAAACCCAATGTTATAGCTATCTAATATTTACCTTGATAGCGCTGAACTCTGAAGGAGCCTGTGCAGTATACGCTTGCATTTTAATATCATAACTGGTATCAGGAGATAAGTGTGTCAGCAGTAGCTCTCGTGGCTTTCCCGACGTCGTGACCTTCTCGTAGGCACCGGCTGATGAGACTGCGCGGTAGTACACATAGAAACCTTCTGCTTCTACCTCGCCGCCGCTTGTCCACTGAGGAAGAAGGGAAGGTTCAAGAAAAATCCAAAAAAGGTTAACTATAACTGTATTTGGCCAGCCTGTATATTCAGAGGTCGGGTTCTTGTGATACAGTATCATAGAACATGAACCAGAGCATCACTGATAAAAGTGTGTCTAAAGTGTGCTAAATAAATAAAAGAATTAAAATTTAATCCATTAAATAAATCACACATACAGGATCGGTCGTTATGGCGAAACTTGAGGGAGGCTAGGTCCACTATTGGACATGGGTTGTCTTTCGTCTGAAATAATATAGTTGCATTTCCCGCATTTTAGACTATCAAACTGCTGAAGGTCGTAAGAATCCTAAACCCAAAACATTCATTTCATATTTAGAAACCAGACACTTTAGAATTTTCAGGAAATTTGAAGTTACAAGAACGATGGGCACGCCATAATTATGGCGGTAAGTCCCCTCTGAGGCGTAACAGGACACGGTGGAGCACACGGTAGAGGTGTGCCCGCTTGGGCAGAGCATCGCCGGGTACTTGTGGGGGCGATCGGCGGTGACGATCTCTCGCGCCGAGCCTTAGTACAGGCTATGATTTGCAGCGAGGAGTGGCAGGTGGTCGCCTCCTTCTGCGAAGCAGTAATGCTAGCAGAGGAGGAGGCCGACCGCATTAGGCTACGGCGTTCACGCCTCAGCCGCCGCCGGGATTTCGATTCTTATTTCCGGCCACCGTTGGAGCGGGCTTGCGGATAGCAAGCAATAGGTAGCTCACTGTCCTGTGCGTACTGTTCCCGCGCGCCTCAAGGAGTAGTCAGCAAACCCTACTACTTCTGTAAGGAAGGCTCGGTCCTGATATGACAGGCAACGAAGGAACGGGGTGCTGCGCTACATCTGCGCTGCAGCCGCTCTGCCGTCGCGCGGAACTTGCGGCTAATTTGAAGGCGCCTTTATGTCACAATAATATAAAAATAATAAAATTTAAAAAAACTAAAAATTTAAATATCATGTGTGGCAGTAGCAGTCAAGAGATGACCAGTGACCTAGTGGCAACTGACCCAGTATCAGAACAGCTCAGCTTAACCATTTTAAAGGGAACTGAATAATCTAATATACGCCACCTTGTTAAATTTATTTTATTAATTATGCCTGTCCCTTATCTCGCAAAGAAAAATTCTCCTAACATACATTGACAAGGTTTTGTCCTTAAACAGGTCCCTAAGAGAATCGCGCCGGGATTGTTAAAATGGCTTGATTGGTCTCTTTCTGTAGACTAAAAATAGTCCCGGTATCTAAGTAAATCGGTATTAACTTAGCCCCTTCAAAAGATGTTATATAATAGATCTCCAATGAAGCCTATGTTTTTGACCGATTCTCGTTTCTCTTTGTCCAATACTATTTTTAACTTTCAATAAAACAAATCTCATACAATTAGTGTTTTAGTAGGGAACGAATTTTAGGCCTGTAGGACGTAATTTTGGTCGTCAAGATTTCTAATTTATTTTAAAAATAGACGTTGAAAGTGAACGTTAGTAAAATGACAACGCAAATTGAAGTTAAATTAAAATAATACCATTTGTAATTTTTTTTAGAGATCGGGATGATTATTAATTTACCTATACTAAAAAAAGAAGGATCCAATTTTGCCCCTTAGGCTTAGCACGCACTACGATTAAACGCCCGAGTTTTCCTGCAGGTCTGAAAGTGCAAAAAAAATGTAACACATGGCTTTCTATATAAGCGCACGCATTAGCGATTTTTTTCAGTAATTTTAAACAGCGTTTTGCGTTTTCAGCTATTCCTAAACCGCTTGCGTTTAATCCCAGTGCGTGCTAAGCCTAGAAGTCGTTTTTTTTTTTTTAAATGCGTGAATTGACATCGGTTATTTGAACTTGTTTTTGTCTGTCATTTAAAATAAGACTTTACCCCCGCGGTTTTGCTGACATCTCATAGAAGCGTGCGTGGAATACGCGCCGTCGGACGGTTACCGGACGGCCGAAAGACTGTACGGCGAGCTACCTATTCCTGCAGAGACGTCGTAGTCTAGATCGTGATGTTGACTTAATATCTCGATTTAAATTTATATTTTATTTTTGATATTTGTTATAGTATCATCATTATTTTTATAGACAAGATTGATTAGTTTTGACTTCTTGTATTGTTCTCACTTTTTTTGTTGACATGACTCGGTTGATTTTGACATTTGTAATAGGTATTTCTGCACTGACTTTTTATTTTTGACATTTATAATCGGAGTTTTTCATTGACTTTTTATTTTTGATGTTTGTAATCGGAGTTTTTCATTGACTTTTTATTTTTGACATTTGTAATCAGTATTTCTTATTTACTTTTTATTTTTAACTTTGTAATGGTAATATTTCTATCGATTTTGATATCTTGTAATGTAAAGTGATATTTTTAATTTTTGACATTAATAATCGTTATTTCTATATTAACATTATATTTTTACAATTGATATTGGTAATGGTCGAACGTGAATGTATTTGTTCTAAATTAATTAATTTAATAACCTACATACACCACATAAAGGGGAGATTGTCAAAAATTATTATTTGAAAACAGTCTGTTCAATATTATTATAACTTCTATGGCTTGTTTAAACGTTCTCAAATTTCAATTCTTCTGTATATCTTCTATTTATCTTTGTTTGCTTTGTAGTGTTGTGTTGTTTTCGATACAATGTAAAATGGTTTATGAAATAAATAAATAAAATAAAAAGAAACTTAAAGGTAATTAGAGTATCTTTCCTTTAAGAGGTCCCTGTGCTACTCAGTTGTACAATATATACTCACAGTCCATTCCAGCTGTATGGTAGTAGGCGACGTGGGCACGGCGCGGGTGAGCACGGGCGCGCGCGGCGCCCGGAAGCCGCCGCGCTGAAGGTGGAAGCGCGCGCTACTCTTGCCCTGCTTGTTGTCCTGGTTCGAGTATACGGCTGCTATGCGGAACCTGCGTAGGACATTCTATATAATCTTCGGAAGGTAAATTGTTAAAAGACCCCTCACTAAACTAAGATCCATTTTTTTTTCTGATCTGAAGGCATTGTCCTCATGTGATTTAACCAATACATATTTACTGTATGGACTTTAAAAGAGACTTTGACCCCTGAGTTTGTTTCGGTGTTTCTTCTCAGGGTAGTCAGCTAGGAAACACCGGCCTCATCTAGTTTAAAATGACAAAAAAAAATTTGACGTGTAAAACTGTTTTTAAAACCTACTTACAAAATAAATATCATTTATCATTTCATTTATCATTGATCACTAATAAAGAACTTTATCTAGTGATCGA
Source organism: Leucania comma (assembly GCA_958295575.1). Classification (NCBI taxonomy): domain Eukaryota; kingdom Metazoa; phylum Arthropoda; class Insecta; order Lepidoptera; family Noctuidae; genus Leucania; species Leucania comma. The sequence goes on from OY282475.1 coordinate 7,222,064, forward strand.
TATCTGAAGGCCAGAAACATTTGGCTAAAGAACGAGATAATAGGAAATGTGCATGAGAAAAATATTGGCTATCCAACCAGTTCGTCAATAAATATAGGGAAAACAATATAAACATTGGTAGAAAAACAAAGGAGATAATATAATAATTTTAAATAAATATATCTGTCTCTCGTTAAAACACTGTTAACGACCTTATGGGTGTGATTGATGAACTTTGTCGCCAAAGACCACATGGGAATTCTCTTTCTTACTAGCAGCTTTGAGGCTTTATTATCTTCGTGTAGATTGTCTTTTTCACATTTGTTTATAATATTGTATGCATATTCCCTATTCTCGATACCTACCCTTTAAACTAAGCCTTTAGGTACATCAAAACACGATGCTATAGGTACTGAGAAAATATGGCTGTACACTTAAGAATGGTACTTACTTGTAATATTTCCCTGGAGTGAGGCCGTCGATCTGGTAGGAATGTATGTAAGCTGGAATATCCTGGTTGGCGGTGTTCCATTGGGCGTTGCTGGAATTGCTCACCTCCCTGTATTGTACCTTTGACAAAGATAAAGTTGATCAGTCCGAGTCCTAAGTTCTAATCATAAAACATAAATTGTTTAAGGTAAAAGCTACGGGCTCTTCGATCCTTCTGCGACTGGACCGAAGCATCCTGTGCCTGGTGGCGCGGACCAAAACCATGCATTTGACTGGCCTGTTGGTCTAGTGGTTAGTGGCCCTGACTGCTATGCCGGAGGTCGTGGGTTCGATTCCCACCCAGGACAAATGTTTGTGTGATGAGCACGATCATTTGTTCTGTGTCTGGGTGTAATTTATCTATAATATGTATGTATTTAGAAATATATAAGTATGTTTATCAGTTGTCTAGTGCCCATAACACAAGCTCTGCTTAGCTTGGGACTAGACGGCGTTGTGTGACAGTCGTGGAAAAAAAAATACACTGTTCGCGAAATAAACACCTCTTCACAATGAGTATCACGGCTAGTCCTCTGTGCAAAAACATGCATGGAGTCGGAGGAACAATCGCTCGCGTGCTCCTTGAGTACACAGCCGTCAGTGAAATTAAAACACGGACCTTGAGAGCATCGCATTAACTCATAGACACCCTGAGCAAACTGAAAGAAATCATCTGTTTCTGAAGAGAATTAGGCTGGTTGGAGTGAAGGCCACCATGGCCTACGCACAATGGTCCACCAAGGACTAAGTGAGGAAACCAGACCACAAAGATAAGAAGCTACAGGCTCGAGTGTAGTCAAGTTCTCGCTAGATAACACTATACTCAAAATTTTTAATTAATCTTTTTTTTTAGTGTATGGAAAAATGTTAAGTCAAGGTTTGCTAAAATCTGCCTTTGCATTTTATTGAACTTAGTCAAATTATTGCCTGGACCTTACATTAGGTAGATTTCCTAATCCTGAGTGTTCACGTCAATGGCGATTAAAAAGTTCAGTTTTTTTTTCCTTTTTTTTATTAAGAATTGCATGTATGAATAAATAGTTTTAGGACATTTATTCTTTATCAGTGACTCAACTGAACTTTCTGTAACATTTTGCATTTATGTTTATACTACCTACCTAAATAAATTATCTTGTAGTGCTGAAATATAGCGCTAGAAACACTATAGCTATACTACATGAGCATATAGCGAGAATATTACCACGCTCGGACCCGCAGCTTCCACTTTAATCTCTTCTGTCTTAAAAAAATTAATTCCTCCTTCACTCAAAGTTTACAACATGCACCGTTCTCTGAAGAACAGACATAACTAAGTTTAAGTATTTCTGCTACCAGCCAATTGGTAATGTTATAAACCTCAAGAAGCACTAAGAAGCTCCCTCCTTACCCAAGAACACTCGTAAAAAAATAACACAGATTGAAATGAAGCTCGGCTATCCTCACAAAGTGCTTTTATTAAATCCTTAGTTTCTCGAAGAACAAAATTAAAACGAATGCCAATTTGCCATCGTTAATTCCAATGAGTACTCTCAGGCTACGCGCAGACCACAAAAACTTGCAGCTCGTATAAAATACCAACTTTTGTCCGCATTTCCTGCAAAGCACGGGCGACGGACCAAAAGCAACGACTTAAACTATTACTCTGGTCCCCTTTGAGCATTTTATACAAGAAAATACGAGTTTTCAAGAAAATAATTATGATTCGGGCTGTGTATCTTATTTATGCAGTGTGCTCTTTAGGTTGAAAAGCTGGTCTTTTCTCGTGGGGGACTTAAAATGAGATGCAAAATAACTGGCACATGTAATGGTGAAGCCAAGAACTCGTCAGAACGCGACGAATAAGATTTTTTTTTCTAAGAAGTATCGTACAAACAAATATCTAGCAGAATTATGAAGTAACAGTGTAACGCGTAAGCGTGCTTTGCCAAAAAACTCATTATGTATTGTTAAAGTTTCTTAAATGCCTTTGCTTACCTTGAAGAACCGTATGGTTAGCCCTTGATTGTCATGTGACCATGACACCATAACACTTTCGTCGCTCAGCCGGGTGACGTTAGGTCTGGACGGAGGAATCATCACAGCTGAAACAAGAAGATCATAAACAAGAGAATCCATTTGAAGTGCTTATAAACATGAATTGACAGATTTCTAATCGTACCTTTATGTTTTCTAGGGTTCTTCCTGCTATGCCTTTTTGGAGGTTGGATGGAGTACCTTGTCTTCGGAATTTCTGCTGGGTAATCCTGTGTAAAGAAACCAAAGCCATGAATGAATGGAACAAGGAAGAATGCCGATAAAATGAAAGGGAATATGTATTATTTTTTTGACGGACGCGATTGAGAATGGATCCCACCATTCCAAATCGACCGATGACATTATGAGTTATCTCTTTGACTGGCAATGCTGCAGATACATTAATGGAACAACCTGATTTATTTTCATTGAGCTGGACTTTTCCTTTTTTCGATAAAGCTCTTTCACGAAATGATAAAAATGCTAAAATGCTCTTACCTGATCAGGTATCTGCAATGGCACCACAGTCAGCATACCAGCGCCGTACGCGCAGCCGAGCGGGTTGCACGCGAAGCACTGCACGATGCCTGCGTGCCGCTTCTCCACGTGCTCGATGTATAGGTCCGTGTCTGGTAAAGGACCATTTTTTAAGGCTATTTCATTCCAGATATGAGATTTATAGCGTTCAGGGCATTAGGCTTATCCTGACAATGATTTGTAAATATTGCCTTCCTATTGAGGTCATCAGGTGACAAGACTTGTGACTTGACTGGTGCTTGCAGTCACGCCCAAGTACCACTAGATCCTTCGTATTTCGGAGAAAGGTATGAAGTTCAGAAGTACTGAGCTTAGAGACTGAAAGACCCTGACCCAGAATTGTGTGGATGGTTGTCCTGTAGCCTGAGTTCCTGATGGTAATATTCCTGTTTTGGAGATTGCTATCACAGCCTAGATTCATTTGTTTATGTTCTTTGTAGTCCAACGTATATTGGGACATAATAGGACCAAATCGAAATAAAAACATCGCAGTGAGAGATCAATCTCATACAGACACACATATAAAACGTTTACATTTGAACGTTATTTATAACAGAAATGCAACAGGTTCCAATATTTATGTCCGTCACGGACGAATAAACTGGCCGACAGAGGCGACAAAAAGTAATTGATTCATGAGGTTTCATGCAAAGGTTAACTGAAATGTTTGTAGGAACATTTTATTTTACACTGTATAAAATGAAATAATATTTCAGACGTAAGGTAGACAAGATCAAAGTGTCTGCTAATTTACGCACACGAATAGTTTTTACTTCTTAAGGAAGGAGGGTCTCTCTCTCCTTGTAATTTCTTTATATTTTATTTACTAACTTTTTCTGTTGGTCTGAGTTTACTAACCCTCAACAAAAGCAGAGTTAAGCATCAACCAGCAACAAAAATCTCCCGATTTGTCATATTTTTTGAGCTTAACGTTTTAGAACTTTCTTTTAGGAATATTCATCAATCAAATAACTGCTTTGCAGAAAGAGGTGACTGCTCCCCATGCCTGTTCGCTCCGGACTACGGCCTGCCACAGTGGCAAACAAGCGAGAGGTCGCCGCCGCCTCACGCCCGCACCAAGACACCAAAGCGACATCCGGGCGTTTTTTCTCCGTCTAAATCAGGAACCTGTGAAGACACACTGGCACCTCTCTAACCAGTCTTCAAAGAAGAGATTTAAAGTCACAACTCTTTAGAGCCACCCGGTACCCACTCCGCGCCGCCTCGCCTACTGTACGGCTAGTATTCTTTATATGGAATTGTATGGGCATGCGCTCACTACATCCACTCCGTAGCGTCACCGGGTCGCCTCGGTCGAAAGTTGATGCAGTGAGCGCATTACCCATACAAATGAGGAGTGGGTCCCAGGTGGCTCTAATGAGTTGTGACCTTTATCGTCGAGATTTAAGCCTAGAATTTAACTATTGAAATATAAATTGCCACAAGTGACGCTATCTTGCCTCCTTCGTTGAGATTAGTCCTAAAACAATGATGATATTAAAAAATATGATTGAGTCAAAACTCACTGTTAGCCTTAATTCCTTTCTCGTTCTTCAGCATCTCAGCATTGAGTACCCAGTACACATGCGGGGCCGGTTCCCCGAAGGAGTTCCCGCAGGTGACGTGCGCCTTGCCTCCTTCTTTAGGAGTGGACACGGTCACGTTGCCGTCCCAGTGAGGAGGCTGGAGTGCTATGACCTTCCACGAGCGACGCATGCCGTTGGCTGTGCACGAGTATATGCCCTACAACAATGAAAAGGAACACTGATATTGGCAAATAAAACTAAGATGCTTGAGGATTAAATCCAGCTCGTATATAAATCCTAGTTTGAGTGTCTAAGTATGAAGAATGAGGAATGTACGATTAGTTACACACTTAAGTCACAGAATAAGTAATAGTCTTATGTTGAATTTGATAACAGTTATTCTTGTTGTTCCATTTCACTATTCAGTATAACGTTTTTAATTTCAAAACTCTTACTTCAATAGTTTAGAACAAATCGTAGAAGTGGCTCTTTTGAATGGCTACTTCGTGAAAAAAACATTAGGTAAGTACAAAAAAAAACATTCAATAGGGTTATCTAAACTTAAAGGGTTGTATTAAATAAATACGTATTATGGCCGCCAATCATATTTTAATAAAAATACAACTTGACATTGACCTGTAAATGCGAAAAACATAAGGTCACCCTAGGTTGACTGGTAGAGAATGTCTAAGGCATTAAGTCCGCCTTTGTACCTTTGGTTGCATGAAGATTAAATAAATAAATAAATGAATAAGGTAATTTGAATTTTGCGGGCTACCCTTGAGCTTCCACCTTAGGGTGCGTTTCCAAGGACGCAAAGCTGAATGGAGTGGAGAGAAGCGGACAGTGAATTGACCAATTACAGTTCTCGAAATCTTCAATCCGCATCAGTGGAACAGGGTGGAGCAGAGCAAACTTTCAAATAAAGCATATGAACGCGCAGCCCCGAGCCGAATAGAACGGTGTCGAGAAGGATTGCACGAAGCTGAGGGTAGTTCAACTCCACTCCGTCCCCGTCCACTTCAATGGTAACCTCTACTCCGCACTATAACTCAGTCTCTGAAGCCTCTACTTCAATGAAAACCTCTACTCGAAATCTCTACTCCGCATCAGTGACAAAAATGTGAGTATAGCGGAGTGGAGCTGAGCGAACCTTCAAGTAAAAGAATATGAACATGCGGACCCGAGCCAAATAGAACGGAGTCGAGAAGGATGGTACGATGCTGAAGGTAGCTAATAAGGTAACACTTGCCACATTTCACTTCTCTTCAGAGGAAACTCGCCCTTAAAGTGTGTTACTAATAAGTGTGTATTCACAAACCGAGTGAGAAATAATACAATATTCCATAACTATCACACAACGCCGTCTAGTCCCAAACTAAGCAAAGCTTGCGTTATGAGTACTGAACACCTAATAAACATACTTATATATTTCTGAATACATACATATTATATAGATAAATATAATTAAGCCCAGATACAGAACAAATGATCGTGCTCATCACAAAAACATTAGTCCTGGGTGGAAATCGAACCCACGACCTCCGGCATAGCAGTCAGGGTCACTAACCACTAGACCAATAGGCCAGCCAAAATAATAATAATGTTTGTAAATGAAATATTAATGTTTTTGTTGTAAATTCGATAACACAAACGAGCTTTTAGATCCACGTCTTTTTAGCAGCAGATCTATTCAATAACATTAAGCTAGGGTCTTTATGTCATAAGTGAATAGGTTACTTTTAGGCAAGCGTGCTCCATCGTCGGCCACATCATCGCTTACCATCTAGTGAGATAGTGGTAAAACGCGAGCCTATCCATAATAAAAAAAAAAAAACATAAATAAGCAACAATACTCATAATATTAAACCGGATTACACAGAAAGACGCTGAAAGAAATTTCTATAGAAACAAGCATTTCCTTTATACTCATATGTAGACTATTAGAGATCTATTACCTACCCTTTCCATGTGTGTACATAAAAAGAAAATGGTTACAATGTGTTTGCACACTAATGAAACAGGTTCTGAAGCATATGATCCCTATATAATTTAAATCCTTTTGGATAAAAAAATCCGCACTAAGGGCCTTAGATCATCTTCTAACAACACCGAACAAAAACGCAAAAACACAAACGAATCTTATTTATATTATTAGAAGACGGCACTACTGAAAATCACATCAAAGCTCTTTTCTGTCCTTTCAAAGACTCAAAACACAATATGGACTGAGCAAAAAATATTAAACAAAATATAAATAAAACGCTTTCACGTTTTATAATCTTTGAGATGGGAAATCTTTATCACAAAACATTGAAAAAGCTAGCTTGGAAGTAAGTATTATGTATAAAAATAACTGACTTTACACGCTATGGTCTAGTTTGCGATGAAATAATACGAATGAAAGAACGCTTCTGTAAAGATTTAGTAACATGCAGATCATTCCTTATCCTCACATCACATATTGAATCAACCTTTCATCTACAAACGGTGTAACTCCTTTCATACTTTTGGAAATGATCTAAAAACGACAAAGTTTTTCAAACAAGTGATCATTAAAGACAGGAAACAGTAAAAAAATTATTCTCTCCATATAGCAATTTATATATACAAATTAAAAGAGCGTGAAAAACGGAGTAAAATCATATATATATATCAAACTGTCCACTTCCCCAAAATGATCTCTGCGCCTTTGTAGTAGGAAACAGTTGATATTCTAACACAAAGATGTGTCTGTTCACGATATTTCATAAACCATTAGACAGAGTAATTCGTAAGGTAAGTTTGTATTATATAATAAATACGTATTACAGTAGAGAAAAACTGAGAATTTTGAAGATTTCTAACAACCATGCGAAGGACGGACAAGCCGCTATGCTGTAATAAATTAACCATTTTTTTTTCTCTTATATTTGAAACCAACCCGCACTGGGCCTACGTGGTGCATTACGGCGGCTTCCCTCACTTAGAGAGCAGGCCTGATTCTCAGCAGTGGGAACATTAAGTTATTATACTTTTAAAAAGTTATAAAATTAATAATTTACAAAAACGTATAACAAACCTCATCATCAGGAGTAAAAGGCGACACCATTAGCATATGCTCGTTTGCATACCCCTTCAGCTCTCCCTCTCCTTCTAGATTCCAGGATATCTTCGGAGGAGGAGTGCTGACGGCTCCACACCATAGACGGAGAACCCCGTTGGGTTTCACAGGCATTGTCAGCACGCCTTCTTCGTCTATCACTCCTACGTAGTCGTCTGATTCAAGGAATCTGAAAAGACAAAGGAATTAGTATTTTTTGCCGAAGAAATAGAGATAACGAGTTGGTGGGTCCATATTGCCAGACATCAAACTGGCCATCATTATATTGAAGCCTTACAAATTTAATGTTATAATTCTGAAAGCGTGAAATTTTCGCTTGTTTAGATATATTTTTTTTTGACTTGATTTCTTTTCAGGATCTATGTAGCTTGTCAAGTCGTATCATAAGCGACCATGGAGTCCTCCATGCATGAAAGAATTTTCGAAATCATATACAAGCAAATTTTTTTTTTCGATGGGTAAATCAACCAATTAAAGTTTATATGGAACATCGAAAATAGATGGGTTATCAAATCATCCAATGATTTCTCCCACTCTAGGGTGGAGAAAGAGGAAAAAAATATATTCGGATATACAATCAAACTGAATGAATTACTAATTTCAGTTACAGTAGATAAAAATAGTATAGATTCCCAATTTGGTGCCAGAAAATTAAAGTTGTCTACGCTTCAAGAGGTAATTAAATTATGCCTTGTATACAAAATTTAATATAGCGCAATTTACAGTACTAACCTGACTTCCCGGCTCGCTTCTCGCTGGACCTTCAAGTGCGTCTTCTGCGCTACCTCCAGAGCGTCTCCGCTGAGCTCATTGGTAGCCCTACAGCTGTATGTACCACTGTCGTCAGCCGTCGCGTTGTGTATCACTAGTACACCATGTGGAGTTTCTAGCTGCTTTCTCTTACCCTGAAAGAAGGAGAATCGTATTAGAAATGGGATCTTAGTGACCCGCTAACATATGCCATTATCCTACAGTCCCCATAGAACACCAGGAGCACAGAAGAAGCAAAGATGGCTGGTAATCGTTGGATATTGCCTAATCGTCTACATGAACTTAGAGCCTTCAGTTGTTGAGCTGGTGACGCTGCAGCGCTGGATCACGACAAACTTCCACTCACAAAGAGGTGGCCGGACAAGTCCCACATGTGGAATCATAATAGGCTTAATAAATAATTTTATATCAGCCTATCCTATTGTTATGTAAAGAAATCCATAAGTAGATACGCAACTTTCCTTAGCCGGGAAATAACAAAGTTCTTATAAAATAATCAAAAGATAATATTTGACGCGTTCAACGTGTACATGTTTGTGTACGTCGAAGTGTTTTCCAACAAAGCATGGAACTTATATCTTGCGTCGATGTGTATGCGGATGGAATCGATTCTATTAATTTGGTGTGTCTCTAAGACATGCTCTCGAATTGGCGATGGAAAACACCATGTGAAAACCGCATGTCCTTGAACTTGACCATGTGACATCCACCAACCTGCACTGGGCCCGTATGGTGGATTACGGCTCAGTCCTTCTCCTAGAGAGGTGGCCTTAATTCCATCAGTGGGAAAATTATGAGGCTGATTATGCTAGTTAGATCCAATTTTAAAAACTATTTAGAAGTTACCAATCGATAGGTTTTTAACAGTATAAATAGTGTATTCTACTTTCCAAACATTGACTATTATCGCTTTCAACAAACCCTCTAAAAGTGGATACGAAACTAACTACGTTAAAAATATCCGCATATCGGTTCACCGTTCAAAGCGACCACAAGTATACTGAAATATGCTTTGATTCTGCGAGATAGAGGCTAAGCTGAAACTTTGTTTGTTAACTGTTCACAGACCAGCATAAGAGCCTTATGGGGTATAGGATTTCTTTTGAAATGTTAGCTTTTGTTTCCCTATATTACATTTGATTACCAAGTTTCAGATTCAGATAAGTATTTAATGCCAATAAAATAAAAAAATTAGTATTTTTTAAAGATAAACTTTAGCTTCTAACGTGTGTATTGTTTGTTTAGTGCAAATATTTCAAATGAATTTTGAAACATATACCCCTAACCGATTGAGCTGTTTAGTATACCTACGTACCTTGGATGACTATGCATTAAATTTGGCACCATGGAGCTAGAATAGAATATAATTTTATTTTGTAAATGGTCTGATAATGTAGTTGATGTGTAGTGGTCATAGGAACTGCTAACCGCAACAAGATAACTCAAACGAGTTTGAGCGCATTGGAATCACAGATTAGAAAAGTCTTGATTAGTACTTTAACCACGTGGTAAAATCTTCTTATGAAAAATTGTTTTTCATTGAAAACTTATTCAAACTATTTGGTTGGGCTAAAGTGCCGAGATAATTACAGGCTTAAAAGTGAAAAAATCAACCTGTATTTTTGCCATATTACTGCAAATTATTAAAAAATGCCAAAATTACAGATAACTTTTTCCACTTTGCTCGACCGTCGACCTTAACCCAAAATCCTGACTAACTTTGACTTTGAAGTAAAGAGATGTTTTAACTCCAAACTCAGGAGATTAAGATTAAGGAACCAGGCCTAAATATCAAAACTTTTAGCACCTAACTATGTTAGTGTTTTCTAGATTCAAGATCAACTAGAATTTTAATCACGTAGATTTAAAATAAGCTTAGACCGATACATTGATGATCTCACACAACAAAATAATTACGAATTCAAATGCCGAATGCAGTAATCACACGATTTAATCTTCAAATCCTAGTTTGCATAGCAAATATATTATTATAATAATTTAATGCATGAATAATATCTGCTATAGCAAAGTTCACGTATTCAGTAGTCACAAATATGTGTAGATGTCAATATGCTCGTGCAGAGCTTCTATTACCATACCAAAAAATATAATGGATAGCTATTCGCTATCAAAATGTCATGGAGTCACATTATGACATTTCAACAATACGGTTTTTTCTTGTACTTATCATCTTCCTGCCCTTATCCCATTTTATTTGGGGTCGACGCAACACGTTTTTTTCTTCCATTCTGTCCTGTCACTCGTCACGCTATTACTAACTCCCTTTTCTTTCATATCACTCCTCACACAATTCATCCATTTATACGAAACAACTAATAACACCAATAAAGAAATCATTTTCTGACAACAGCATCAATATCACTATCAATAACACTAAACTAAAGCAGGAGTCAAAAAGTCTCACCTTAGATCCCTCTTTCCACCACGTCAGCACTGCAGGCGGTTCTGAAGACGGCTCCTTACAATGAAGAATGACAGTATTCTGTAGCGGAGCGATGATGACCCGTTCTTCAGCTTGTTGACTTGGCGAGGTGATCAGCCTGGCTACCGTCAGTCGGGCAGGCACTGACGTCAGGCTGATGGCACCATACCATATCACGCACTGGAAGAAGCAAAACGTTACACAATACCATCAAAAAAAATGTGCTCATAGAACCGTCACTGCCGTAGCCATCAACAGGTCACGGATTCTGAAGCCGGGCTTTTCAATGAAAAATTGTATATTTTATGTATATTCACTGGTGGACATTCCTCATCGTTTTAATCCAAAGGAAGGTTTTTTTTAAAGTGGGATCCAATGACTTCTGCTAGGGTGGAACGTGAAGGGCGTGTTAAATTTCTACTGACTAAAAACACAAGTGTGTTATTCATTCAGTGGCCTTTCCTTTTCAGAAATTGCCCTACCGGGCATCGGCTCTACTTAACCCTACGGTCTTGCTGATATCACTTAGAAGCTCTCTAGGAACACTAGGCGCCGTCGACGACTTGGGCTCGGTTCGGACAGTTACCAGACGGTTGGAAGGCTACCCATTGTTCGTCGTCCGCGACCCTGATTTTTTTTTAATTTTCCTAATATTGATTTTATATTTGTTAACATGACCATTTAACATTTTTATTTTATTCTATTGTGTATTCCATGCGAATCTCACATTTTTCTTTCTTTCAAGTACGTCCAGCGAAATACTACATAAAAAAACACAATTACACTCTTAAATGCCGTCAACAATATCGATTCAATAACTGCTGAATGTTTGAGTAGAAATGTTTGTCTGACGAAACTCTATGTTGTACAATCCGGAGCTTTAATCAAAAAGTGTTGGTTCACTTTCAACTCACTTTTTAGTTCGGAAATAGATGAACAGTTTGAAATCGAACGTATCAAATGGGACTGTGATTTGTTAATTGGTATTCTTTTGTTTTACTCATCCCTCCGCTCGGTTCAGATGGGCAGTTGCTCCATAAAAAATATTGTTATTCAGATACATCCAATTAGACAGTAAGCTGAAACCCCCCCCCCCCCATTGGGAAATAAGAAGACTGAGGAAAGTAATCTGATGATGACATAAAGATCATCAGATTACTGTCACTAGAGGGGTAATTCCGGTATTAGGAACTTTCACATTCTGATCGTAGTCAAAATTTGTCTAAGCACTAATAATTTTGTTATAAAGAATTTTTGACATAGCTTTTTATTATGACTTGAATTTTAACAATGTTGAACAACGAGATTTTGTCTGAAGTTTTGTCTTATCTAACATATTCATCAATTATAATAGATAATAATACTTCACAACTTCAACATATAATACTAAACACTAAGTAGAGTAGTAATGTTATGTGTACTAAACAACTGATAAACACACTTATATATACTAATACAAATTACATCCATTCGTATAATTCCACTAATTAATTCACAATTCCTACTTCAGACTCTAAACCCAATCCGCTAATTACTCGCAAATTGCCATAATCACGGAACTAATCGTAATATAATGTACCACAGGTATACCAGTGCCACTACTCGCTATTCCCCGTGGCTTATCCCTTAGTCGCCTCTTATGACACCCACGGGAGCACGGCGTAGTCATCCGTAACCGACCACCACATGGGGACGATTGGAAATCTTGTTTGATATATTACCTTTTAATGGTTTTGGAAAGGTTAGAGTTCTGGTTTTCGGATACTTTATTATTCGTTTCAGTTCTATTTCGTTTCAGAAGCCGGGCACTTTAGAAAATGGGTATTATGTTCTAACTTTATAAAATTCCACTGGCTTGTTGTCAAAGAATACATTGACAATACTCATTACTTTATTGCATTCCATATTAGGTACATAGATGGTATAAAATATTGCAAGATCAATATGGACCCTGTCGGGCACAGCAAAGTTAGGAGAGAGGATGAAGGCTAAGTAACAATTCATGAAATTAATTATTGTGAGTAGAATCTAATGGAGGTATTAATAAATTATGTCAGATATTTTAATTTAAGAAAACAAACACTCTTGGTGTGAAGTCTAAATGAAGACCTAACTATTGCAGTATATTAGATATGTTACTTTCAAAACTCTCACCTGATACCAAGTAGTCTCCATATTCATTCTAACTTCTATCTCCATTTTTGTACTTCTTCCCGGCAACCCCGGTATTATCTTCCTGCCATCTCCCTCTTGCACTTCTGCCCAGCTATCGCCATCCCTATCTGATTTCCACCTCCATACGAACCGCTCTCCTGGCACGTTGACTTCGCACTCGAACGTAACTCTGTCGCCGAGGGGGGCTATCACCGACTCGGGGTATTTTGTGAACCTCATCTCGAGTTCTGGAAAAGAATAGACAATTTTAACATTCATTTTATTTAGAGAACCAAAGGGGACTACTCAACTCATTACAATGCCATCTTGGGGGATGAAGCTTGCAGTTATCAATCTCAATTTTAATAACGTAAATAAAACAATCCACATGTGTCTTAATATTGTTTATGATTGGAGGCGCATTAGTTAAAACTACTAGCAAATCTAGTCATTTTAATAATACTTGGAAACTATACATCAATAGATAGTTATTGAACCCTTACTTCAGAAATATACGTGGTAGCATCCTTTTCACAAGAAGCTCTGCTTCAAGAATCTTTTAAAAACATATTTTCTCTCAACATTTTAGAAGAAAGCAGATATAGTCCACTTTATAAAATAATACTGAGCGCGAAGCAGCTTCTATGTAGTATGTTGGAAGGATGCATGAAGCAAAGGAATTTCTGTAGAGGATATCGAAAACCGGTCAAAGCGAACATTGAGCCGGAAGATGGAGCGTGACAAAATCATGAATATACCTACAATATGCCTCTATACATAGAACAAGTTAAGGTAATGACCGAAACTAAAACTGTACCAGCGAATGCGGAATTACATTCGAATGCAGCTTCAACTATTCTAAAGTTAACAGCTAACTTCCAAATTCGAAATAAAATTATAGGCACAAGATCATACCTATAAAATACAGATAAAATACCTATTTATCAAAAAAACAAAATTATAATATGTAATGCCAAAAGCAAAACAAAACTGTAAATTGTTCACAATGTTTTGAAATAAAAATTAATAGGTGCTAGAATAAATTAAATAAATATAAATTTCTGTGTGCGGCAGTAATTAGATAATGTATTTAATAAATTGTAGATAATGTATTTAATAAATTTTGTCTTGTATTTAAGGCATGAAGGCAGGCATTTATTTTTCAGTAAATATTACGGTGAAACGTATTTATATTTTACTAATATTTGTATGCCACTTCTTGTGGCAGAACACAGAGACACTTACATTTTTCTAACACCTAAAATATCCGGTATCGGTGTTCACAAATAAAGTTATTTGATTTGAACATCTACTAAATGGTTATCCTCCTTCGAACGTAAACAAAGAATGAGTAGAAATAAGACATCTAGGAAAGTATGTACTCGAAAATATTATAAAAATAATTTCGAAAACCGAACGAACATTTTCACATCATTTATCAAATCTGAATCTCTATAATCAATACAGTCGTAATCAGTCATTCTCAAGATCAAAAGGAACACAATTAGAATCATTTTTTTTATTTGCATACCAAAAGACTGGCCCATAACAATAAAAAAGAAATCTTGCCGTCCTTGATACCTTGTTACCCACACATTTCGATCTCGGATGACGCATCCGACTCCAACGGAATAAGCTCATAATAATAAACATTGCACACAAATTACGACCTTATGTTTTGGACGAATGAATTCGTATTGAAATGCATTCAGTAATTGAGATGTTACATTTTATTTTTCTTTGTTGTCGGGCACCAATTTATGTGATTTCAGTCCCGTCAGTCATTGACCGTAACTTTATGGAGAATTTTTAAAATTTCATCTCGTTGCCGAGTGAATAAAAATACTTTATGTACGATTTGTAAAGGTGATCCTGTGTTAAAAATTTCGTAGTTAATGTTATTCCAGTATTTAGTGCTGTGAACACGTGTTTATAATCCTAAAAGAGACGTTTGTAAAAACTTTTTTTGGTACAAAGGTTTTTGAGACAAACTTTTAGACAGATCGAGAAAAGGTTTTAACCGCCACTTAAAACTTTTTAAAGCTCGTCGAGGGCTTTCGTGTTTCACACCTGTAAATCTACTGCAGCCTTGATTATATGTAAATTATAATCTACATAATATACAAAACTAGAAACTGACTGGCTAACATATCTATCAACGCACAGCTGACACTGCTGGGACTAAGTGTGTGAAATGTTGCACTAAGCTTCTTTTTATGACGTAGGCGGGCACCAAGAGAGGTATTTCCGAAAATCACACCAATGATAAAACATGAGTGCAAAATTTGTATGGAGAATCCTACTGTCAAGCAAGCGAGGCCGCTGGCGGACGCTAGTCTAGCATAGCATTGCATCAGCCTTATAATGTTCCCACTGCTGGGACTCAGACCTCCTCTCTAGGAGAGGGAAATGAGGGAATGGGCCGTAATCTACCACGTGGGCCCAGTACGGGTTGATGGATGCCACATGTCTTAGAATTTTTGGTTCTAGGACATGCCGGTTTCCTCACGATGTTTTCCTTCGCCATTTTGAGAGCAGTGGTGATGAAATTAATTACAGAAAGTCATGCGCCTGGCGGGGTTTGAACCCGCGACCTACAAAAACAACAAGCTAGTCTATTTATATAATAAACATAAATCCTTTGCATAAATCCCTATTTTCATTGGTCACTTCAACACTCATGAACGGGTGGAGTAGACCAATTTCGCTAATTTTTTTTTTTGTTGTGTTGGTATGTCAGGAGAAGGTTCTTATGAAATATAAATATCTTATTAAGAAAGTTGCGTTTTTTATTAAATAACCAATTCATAGTCTTGACAGGACAATGTCTGTCGGGTCAGCTAGTCTATGATAATAAACAGCCAGACTCTACCTACGCTATAAAAGATAATTTATATCGTGCCTCAAGTGTTATTACATTTTTAATTGATAATAATCTTACACAATTAATAATTCGTTAACAAAAAAAGATTTATAGCACAACAATAAATCTGTATAAAATTTAAGACAATGGCGGAGATTTTTATCTTGGAGACTAAACTGTATTTTTCTTGTCTATGATACCAACATACCTACATGAAACATCCTAGATCCTATTTATGTTAATTTATACGAAACATAAACTCGCACTTAACACGAGGTGCTTGTGGTCATAAACCCGGTGTTAGTTATTTCCTACATAAAAGCAGATTCCGGTGCAACGTATTTCAAACCTCCGCAAGTCCACACCATAGACAAATGATAGATACTCGTATGCATCAAACTCATAGGGAAACGCAACTAGTGACGTTCACATGCATTCCAATGATAAACCGGTCTGTAGCACCATCACTATAAAATATGATGGTCTCTAGAATTGCCAATCGTTTTGTTACTATGGCAACCGCGGAGATTTTTTCAGGAATTAACAAAACCGCGTTTGTGTGGACCTAATTTACATTTGTAAGTACGGTTAGAGAATTGAAGGGTATGTTGAATAAATTAGTGTAGTATGTTATATCTAATAGTTTCGTGTGAAAATGTCATTGTAACTAGAGCATAGCATTCGTTTCATCTTTACATTATAGCTGGTGCCGCGACTTCGTCCAAGTCAAACTTGTACAATAACAATGTTTAATTACACTTTTAAGAAGTTTAGTTTTTGCATGGTACCATATATTTTTCAAAATTACAAGTAAGCTAAGTTATTTTTTATCATATCAGCTATCTACCAATGAAAGTCTAAGGATCGGAACAAATAGAAACCGAAAAAAAATATAAAAATAAAATTTTTGTTATAGGTATGAATATACTTTCATATGCATTAATTAAAAAAAAACAATACTTCTAGTACAAACATACACTTTAATTTTATTCATTGTTCCCCGAGAGGACGCCGGCGTCCGCACACCTATTGTCTTTCTATTGTGTCTCTAATTAAGGTATTCAACAGGTTAATTTTATCTAAACTAATTGTATAAAGAGGAAATATTTAATTTTGTGTTTGTTTGTATCTTACGATTTAACTCAAAATCTACTCGACCGATTTCAAAAATTCTTTTAACATTATATAACTTCATCTGCACTGAGTTACATTGGCTGTTAATTTTTTACTTTCATGCGAGCGAAGCCGTTGACAGAAGCTAGTATAGATATAGATAAAACAATCGCTTTTATCCGCTAACTGCTCCTAAACCGCGCAACGGATATTGATGCGGTTTTTACTTGACATGTTTCATCGAAGGGCTTTTAGTTATAAAAAGAATAATAAACGATCACGTATCTCACCTGATGGTAAGCGATGATGTGTATGACGATAGAGCACGCTTGCCTAGAGGTAACCTATTCACTCTTGACTTAAAGACCCCAAGGTTTTAGATATCAGGAAACACAGATCCCGGTAAGGCGTTGCTTCGCAGAAGGCACAATAAATGTGTACAAAATCTTTTGTTTGGTGCAACAACACTCAACTTTGTCTTTCATCATTATTCTCATTCTTGACGGTTGAATACTTTTCTTTTTTCCAACTTAACCGTTCTATTATGAGATTGTCATAATTATAGAGCAGTGGTGGCCGAGTGATAACGGCCCCGACTTACTTTAAACCCAGCCAGGGGCATTACTTTGTTTATTTTATTTTATCACCACTGCTCTCAAAAACAGTGAAGGGAAAACATCGTGAGGAAACGGCATGTCCTAGAACCAAAAATTCGAAGACATGTGACATCCACCAGTCCGTACTGGGCCCGCGTGGTGGATTACGGCCCATTGCCTCTCCTAGAGCGGAGGCCTGAGTCCCAGCAGAAAACAAAACATTTATTCAGTGCAGCTTGTCTATGTCTTTCATTATTATTCTCATTCTTGACCGTCGAATCCTTTTCTTTTTTCCGACTTGACCGTTGTATTAAGATTCTCACATCAAGCTTCTTCATCCAAGTTATTTGATCAGAAATCGCTTATAATTATGACTCACGAATAATAAAGAATAATAATATTAATAAACAAAGCCTTTCATATCGTGCGATCATTAAATCGGCAGCGATGTTTTATGATATTGCATTTTTAATAATTATAAATTATCATACGAGCAAAATAAGCTCTTCAGCTCAATATTAATATCAATAAAGATAAGTGACAGATGCAATGATATTTTGAGCCGACGGTTTAATAATATCTTTTGCATGTTTGAGTTTTTACCGACTATAGTTCGATTTAATTTTTGTATATAAATATTTCGCGTCTATATGTGTACGTATATTGAATACTTGCGTGTCTCCAGTGGTTGCTCACAATGGGCCTCATCAGAAGACTTAAAATCACCCAAACGGTAATGGAAAGAGCTATGCCCAGAGTTTCCTTGCGTGAATACATCAGGAATGATGGTATCAAAAGATCAAGGTCACCGACATAGCCCGAATCACCAAACTTAAGTGGCAGTAGGCAGGGAACATTGCTCGCAGAACAGATGGCCGTTGGGACTGAAAGGTTCTAGAGTAGAGACCGCGTACCAGAAAATACAGTATTAGAAGGCCTTCCACAAATTGAACCGATGACCTGATAAAGATGCGAGACGCACAGGACTATTCATGGTGGTGACACTTGGGGGGAGGTCTATGTCCAACAGTGGACGACTTTCAGTTGAAACGTTGATATATTTCGCGGGCTTTTTTGGGTAGGAAATCATCAAATGACTCTTCCCACTCTGGATGGAGCGAAAGGGACTGTCAGACTTCTTTTCTTTTTTTTTTTTTTTTTTTTTAGTGACCTCTTGCGTTCCAGTGTACGGTGACGTAGACGGTACGGCTGGCGCAGTAGTACTAGCAAATTCAGTGATTGGCTGCTATGCTGCGTGCATACAGAGTTTTTCCGGGTCTGGGTGTCTTGTGTATGTGAGTTTTATTACAGGTCTATGAACGCACCCACGATCTAAGAGAAATTCTTAGGCAACGATTTAAAAAAATACGCTTTCGAACTATACAGCAGACGTGGAGCCAACCATCTTGGTGCCTGAATGATAAAAGCAGCCATTCAATCAAACAGCTAGGCAAATGACTTTGATCGATAAAGTCGATAAAGTTGAAATACTTGCCTAGCCCGGACGTTTAAGAGAAACTGTAATAAGTCGTAAAATTATGTTTGATTTTGCGTTCAGCCGGCAATGTGTTGACGACAGTCGTAAGTAAGATAAGACCACGGCTATTTCTGTCTACAGGGCTTAAAATGTAAGCCCCTAGCAGACACCGGCGTCCGCACACCATTGTCTTTCTATTGTCTCTAATTACGGTATTCAAAAGGTAAAGCCCCAAAGGTTAACCAGTAGGGCCTATGTCCAGCATAGCATTGGACGAGTGTCGGTCTGAATTATTTTTTTAGCAAAATAATTCAGTCTTCGGTTCTGTGGCCTACCGTAGTGGAGCAAAGACCAATTTTAGAAGTAAAAAATGGATAAATTTTCTTGATCGAAGTCCTTAAATGGCGTTTACTTTATAAGCTAATACCATTTTTCCGCGGCTTCGTTCCCATGAAAGCCCGTTATTTTGGACACGAATGCACGAATAAAAATACCTACCCTATATTCTTTTTTTAGGTTCAAGGTTAGGTACCTACTAACTCCATGTTTTCATCAAAATCGGTTTTGTAGTTTTACCGCGAAAACGTAACAGACAGAGAGAGTAGAATTCGTTTATGTCACAGCTTACTAGCGTCAGTTTATGCTTTTTTATTGGTATTCAAAAGGTTAACCCTTGGGGCTCTAACCTTTTGAATACCGTAATTAGAGAGACAATAGAAAGACAATAGGTGTGCGGACACCGGTGTCCTCTTGGGGCTTGACAGTGGCCTATGTCCAGCATAGCATAGGACGAATGTCAGTTGAAATGATAATGATACATTCAGCTTCAAAGTAGTAATGAAATCAAACAACTACTTCTGAATTTTGAATTAGTTATTAATTAAAGTAAACTATCCCAGTAAGTAGGTACCTAAGTGGTAACGCAAAATTCTCTGTTATTACTAAACCCTTACCAAAACAAAACAGTGCCCACTAAATGTAAACACAACAACGTATTCCCAGAATCAAACGTCAACAATTTCTAAACTTGACACAAAACGTCAAACACTTCGGTGTTGGACGTCTAATCAACTGGTAGTGACCAAATCCAATTTCTGAACGAGCCGTTTCGAATCAAAACTAGTTCTTGGCCACTGTCGAGAATGAACGGAAATAGAAGAAAAAATATAACAAATCCTGAACGAGTAGGTGGTACTAATGACTTCACACAAATACTTGGATAATATAATGACTAGTAAGCGTAAAATTTGTTCGGCACACACGCACACAAACAAACTATCGTATTTTTTGGGTTCCCTTCCAAACTGGATGGATTTAGTGACCCCTTCGTAAAATATAAGCCGTCTGGCTTATAATGTAAAGTTATTTGTTTTGTTTACCCATAGTTTGTACTACATAACGTAAACTCAACCATATTTGGTATATTCAACCATATTTGGTTTCAATGTGAACAAAATTTAATAAGCGCAAACTAGTCCAGTTTTGTACCTACGTATTTAAATTTCAAACAATGAATTTCGAATAAACAAAAAAAATAAGAAATGAAATTTACATGTTCTCTACACTGAAATCTAAAATATATAATTTATTTGATTGAAGTATTTAAAACTGATAAATTACTATTACCTATTTTTCTGTCCTCGTGAAAGCATTAGCCAATCAAAAAGTTAAGTCATGTCTTTGTATGATTTTCATTTGTTTAACATTAGAATATGAATGTACACATTCTAATGTTTTGTAGTATTTGGCAGCAAATGTATCAAGTCAACCTTCTCGGCAAGCTTCGCTGAGGTAGTCAACACTACAATAAAACCCCAGCTCCATTTTACCGAGATCGCACCTGTTTCAACAAACACTCAAGAGACAAAACTACATCACAATATCCACTAGCAATCTTTTTACGAATAATTAGGCAGCCACTGAAGTTCACTCGAAAAAAAACCCCCCTAAATAATTTATTGTCACAGAGAGTTCGATTGTTTTCTTTTTTCTTCAATTTTACCTTAACTTAAAAATAACAAAAGTAAAGGAAGAAATCGCGCAAGCCGTGAGAGCTTACAAGAAAAGGATCACGACCCATCCTAATAAACTGGCATCAGGCTTGATGAAGACCAGAACCTTCAGGAGGCTCAAAAGGCTTAGCCCACAAGCCTTGACACTGTAACAAAATATCATGAAACGAATTGATATGGGTGCATCAGTGGGCGCATACCAAGCATGTTATATGTAATTACATTTGAACACAACAGATGCTGAATGTCGAGTGGACAGATTGCATTAGAGAAGAAAGAAAAAAAAATTTTTAAATGTCATCATTGCTTTGACTTTTACTGGGCAGTAAAATACAATAATTGTGTATAACCTCCGACGGAACCCAGTAATCTCTAAATATATTTTGTCCTTTCGCCGCCATAAGCCGGTGTCGCTGTGTGTGTAGCTACCTGCGGTATCCGGGAGCTTGTCCTGCCTGTTACAATTCCAAAATAGAAAAAAAAATCTTATCGTTCTACACCTCGTACATTACCATTCATCTTCCTTTTCACACCGTGCTAGGCCTTTCTAAGCACGCAATGATAATCAAAAGGAATTAACTTTAAGATTTCCTTTGGCTTGCTTGAATAGGTAGCGTGTACCGACTTGGTCCAGCAATTTGTTAAGAATTATGTATTTTGTTAAGGTTAATCTGCTTTAAACGTAATTATTAAAATTAACGTTAAAATTTTATTAAATCTTTCAATTACATTAGTACGTGTCATAACGCTGAAAGTATAAGTATAATATATACTGACTGCATAACGATATTTAAAGTTTTTGCGAATAAATTGCTGCAGTCTTCTCGATACAAATAAGTATTTATTATACTTGTACTAACCCATAGGTTGACGGGCAGATAATGCCCTGTTAAATAAAGTCTACATATATACCTACATACTGGTACTGTTCATAAAGTTTAATTAAATAAATATACTCACGTGCTATCGCTGGCACAAACATCGCCAGAAGCAGCTGTAGATGCAACGGTGCCGCCATATTGGCAACCTGAAAAAAAAGGAACAGATTAAAAACGGTCAACAGAGGATGGTTTTTTATACGGCTAGGGCCTTGGATATTATTCAGCCAGGAGTTTATTTCTAAATACAAAAATGAATGTTTGTAATTCTCTTTTTTTATAAATGGAATGTCGCAATTTGCGCATTTGCCATCGACAAACATGGGAAACTTGGTAGAATAAAAAAAATCTGTTGTCTAGAACTCATAACACGAACTCTGCGTAGCTTAGGACTATACTGCGTTGTGTGATAGTTGTTAAAAAAAAAAGTGCCTACACAGGTGCGATAAACTGTTAAGAACCAAGAGGACACCGGTGTCCGCACACCTATTGTCTTTCTATTGTGTCTCTAATTACGATATTCAAAAGACCAATAAAAATTTGACACTCCCTGCCGTAGCCAGATCATAAAGAGTTATTTGCTGACTTCCCGCATAAAAAAAAAACAGCGAAAACGTATCTAGATAATTAATCTAATCTAGTGATTTGTATTTTGATGTCAAAACTTATTTAACCTATACACATTCAGCAGCGGTTTACAGATCCCAATCTTGTAAATTGATCACCGTTTCCCACGTTATAAGTTCATAGACAAGGAATTAAGATCAACTCGTTAGCTTAATTAAGACTCCGTGAGTTCTATGATCAACTTCATTGTCGGTTACCGATGATTATATCCGTGGCAATTCTTGCTGGGTTTTCCTCCATAGATACTAGTATTAGGAGCTGAACCATTTGGATTACATCAGACCTTTAATTAAACTTAAAGACTAAATAAAAATAAAACATTATGTAAGACATGTTCTTATCTAGACAAAAACAGACCCAAAAAAAAATAACGCATTATTTGTGTGTTCCTTTTTAAAATCTCTATGGCACTATTTTTAATGTCATATGCATAAAACGGAAAGACGACCCGACATCAAAGTCTGCGTGATAATAAATTAAGTCTCAGATAAAACTTTTATGTGGTATAAATTAAAAGGGCGCGAAAACAACACGGAAACGACATTTTTGTTTCACGAGTAAGTATATACTTAAGGTACCCACTAACCCAAATACGACATAATAAAAGAGTAGGTACCACTCGATATAAAGGAAAAGCTGTATTTTTGTTATTACGTTAATCTTTTCAGGGAATATAGAGCTTTTAGCGTAGAATTCCCGCTTTTATCTCTCAGAACTAAATTGCACATTATCCTACAGTCCGACGAACAGTCAAGTTAAATTGTTTTCAAACATAAAGTCTGCTTTCAATTTGTAATTAACATGAAAATTTTCTGATGGGCCAAGAACTTAATTGGGCAGCAAATATTCCAAATGAAAAGTACACGTATTTCAAAAACCAAAGCACTTCTCCACTCAGCCTATGTATTTCTGTCATTATAACCCACGTGAAAAAGCAAAACAGAATTTTAAAATTAGAACGTTGTTGAAATCGGAAACCGACGCGTGCCAATAAACCAAAATAATACGTTAATAACGCGCTAACATGGCGCTAACCGTTACAGACCGTTATTTATAAACAAAAATTAACCACAACAATGTATCTTTTATTGCATAACTCCAATACATTCTTGATGGATCGTTTACAAGAAAACGTTGTTAATTCATCTCAACGTCGCGAGATCAAACGTCAATATCTTTAAATATTTGCATATCAACACACGGACTCGATCATAAAATAACCGTTATCACATTTTATGAATAAAACACTGGGACAGACACTAATCTATGGTAATTATTAATTTATAGACTACCCGCCACGATGTTTTGTAGACTACTCGTATTTATCACAAAATTGACATTAAGTCGCTCGTAATGGCGGTAGTATATCGTAATCATCTAGTAATAGCCAGTGAAGAAATCGGCGATCGATAACCACTTGATATTGCTGGCTAATGGCCAGCTAATAACCTTAATAGATGTTAACTCTAACTTTATAGCTCGGGTTATCTTGCTGCGAACATTATTTTATGAAAGTAATCACAGTTTCGCCCCACAATAATTCGTTTCTTTCTAGTCCTGACTTATCTTTTCGTAGCGTTACCCCAAGCTTGTTAGTGGCAAAAGAACTTTGTTTTTTCTAAAGTTAATTTGTTGGCAACTATAAAAAGGAAAGTATCAAATGTTTTTTTCTCGCCCCAATTGAGGAACATCTCTATAGCACTCCTAGGTATTACCTTTGCGAAATGCTTTTATGTAAAGTAGCCTGAATGGAGTAGTGCTTGGCAAAATTTTCTCATCCTGGAAAGTTCAGCGTATGTTTCAGCAATCAGTTTGAAACTATCGAATAAATATAAAGGGTTTATTTGAATTGAACTTTGAATGCCTAGTTTCATGATGTTCAATAATATTAAAGTTCTTTCAAACTATGGGGGATTTTTGGCTAAATGGTTTTCGAGTAAATTTCAGTAAGTAACTGTTCTATTCTATTCTATTCTATTTTTAGAAAAATGGCAAATAGAGCCGATGTCGACTATTCTGCCAATGTCATGTCAGTAAGTTGGATAAGCAAGTGTGCGAATCATTAACACAGACAAACAATATGCTAAAAAACAAAGTAACTATGGAGGAGTAAATCTTCGATTGATATAATTGGACTTCATGTGTTAGTACTGGACTGAAACAAACAAAAAATAAAGGTACATAAATATTAAATTTGTTAGAACATTAACTATATACACGTAACCACAATTACATAGAAGTCAGGGCTCATAATTTAATGTTATTGTGACGGATGAACTTCATCAACGCCACAAGTAGATCTGGAGAGGAATATGTAAGGAGGGCGGGGACATTAATCGGGAGAGGAATTTTGAATTTTGGGAGACGGCTATAAAGATCTAAAGGAGGGACGTTGTTTGTACACTCAAAAAATATGTGATCCAATGTACCTTCTTCTAAGCCACACTCGCATATGTAAGTAACTGTTATTGGTAAAATGAACTCCTAGCGTAAATTGTGGTTTTATATTGGTGCAATTTTATATCTAAAGTGTCTGTACATTTGGACATCATATACGAGTATATCCAATTGGACACATTTTAACAGGCGTGATCTCGGTATTTGACGCAATACTGGCTACCTCAGCAAAGCTTTCCGAGAAGGCTGCATATGCTAAATACTTACCGCAAAAATATCAGAATTTGTTACATCCGTATTCTGATAGAATGTATTCTGCATCAAAGAATAAATATTTTCTAAACTTGATACTGGCTAAATAAACAAACTGTGCGAGGCTATCAAAAAAGTTCTAAATGGCTAGATATTAGATGGACAAATACTTCGTTCATATTTCAATATCGACAAGAATGATGGTGCACCTACAATGTGTACACAGAGTGAACAATAGAGTTATGCAAGCAAAGAAACGACTATTACATGTAAGTAGATTTAGTATATTTGATACATACGATTTAGCCTAAACACCATACACAATGATGCAGTATTTGAATGTAAGTAGAGTTTTTTTTTGAGCTGATAAATCTTCAAATCGACTTTTCCCACTCTTCAGCGACGACTTGAGAGTGAGGATCTCCGTTCCCTTATGATTGCGGTCTTCTCCTTCGCTTGCATTATTGCTTCACAGGAGGTAACCGCTTCCCACTTCCTTTCGCTTCGGACTATGTCCTAAACCAGAGCCGTTCTTGAAAGGTCGCTGCCGCTGATCGCCTCCACAAAGACACGGTGGTGCTTCGCCCAATCTGAGCAGGCTTCCACCGTGCCCTCTGGGCAATCTGCACAATGGTGACTACCGGGCGTTTCTTCCACTTGAATTCGAAACAGGAACTTCCCGAACGGGCCATGTACAGTGAAGACAGCGTCGTCGGGTAGAAAGTGAGAACGCCGTGAATATAAATATAGTGAGGTGTAGAAGCCCCATCACCCTACCACTTGCTTGAGCTAACCCACGCCTGTAGTTTTAAATCCGTCCCTCATTAATCAATGTTCGATCCACCCGTCAATTCCTTCCTAGTGACGACCTAAGCTGAGATTGTACCCTACATTTGGTGCCCTTAGTGCGTAGAAGCTTAGTTTTTAGTTTAAGTCCGGGCTAGAAGTTTTAAGGTCGCCTTACGCAGGTCAGGTCAAGCAGACAAAAACTTAAAAAAAGACACCCCATAACATTTATAACACATTTCCCAATTAGATACTTAGTACTTACCCATGGTTGTTTTTGTACAAAATGGGTACAAAATGAAACAGCAATTAGCATTTCAAGTATTTCTTTAAGGAAGAGTTGGCACGTGGTGGGAACATCTCGCTATCCCTTTCCTACACGCGGAACCTAATTGTGGTGACGTCACAATATAGTTTGTGCATCCTTTTTCTGTTACTGACAGTTTCCTCTTCCACCAGATTTGAAAAGGTTCTAGCTTACTTAATTTTAAATGGATTAGAAAAAATCTGTACATTATTGACGATTTTAAATAACGGTACTTTTTGATAATAATAACAAAAAGAAATGAATCATGACAGATTAGCAAACGGTTTAGCTCAAGAATCCATCACGTCATATTCATTTCATTACACATTCTGGACACGCTAGAGGACCACTTGTATCGGCTACTAAATAACAAGAATTGGCTCATACATGTGTGACTAACGATTCCTAGAAAAGGAATCTCTAGCCAAATGTGGGTGAACTTGGTGAACAATATTATTGCTTCTGTCCGGACACAAAAAACGCTTCCTCAATCAGTTTGCAGGCGGAAGTTGGATTTTAAAATTATTAACCTTAATTTCATGGAAATTGAGTCTTCAGAAGTGGCGTTTCTTTTGAAATACTATTTGTTTTTAATCTTTTTATTTTGGTCTGCTACTGGCGTTTTACTAAACCATTCATTTATCTTTTATCACTTTCCGCGTATATTTCTTTATGCGCTAAATACTTATATTATAATATTTATAATATTTCCACAACTATCACACAACATCGTCCAGTCCCAAGCTAAGCAGAGCTTGTGTTATGGGCACCAGACAGCTGATAAACATACTTATATATTTCTAAACACATACATATTATAGATAAATAACACCCAGACACAGGACAAATGATTGTGCTCATCACACAAACATTTGTCCTGACTGGGAATCGAACCCACGACCTCCGGCATAGCAGTCAGGGCCACTAACCACTAAACCAACAGGCCAGTCAAACATATATATACTATACTATACTATACTATACTATACTATACTATACTATACTATACTATACTATACTATACTATACTATACTATACTATACTATACTATACTATACAAACTAATATAAACAATAAACAGATTTCCATGCGGTTTTTACTAATTGAAAGAACAATAAACGAGAAATAATCACACCCGCGCAAATCCGGGGCGTGTCGCTATAGGTTGAATAAGCCTGTATGATAAAAGGAAAGACGGTCCTACCACCTCGAATAATTGGTTTTTCAAATTAAGAAAACTCACTGCCTCGAATACTCCAATTTTCAAATTCAGAAAACACCACAGACAGTGCAGTAATAGTGGCCATCAAGTGGCCAGTAACAACAAAATCTATAAAAAAAATTAAACCTAATTCCTGAGATAATGAGCAGAAACATTCTTCTGAAAAGAAACTAGGTGATGCAGTCCATTTCGTTTTCCAAATAACAAAAACACGGACCATCCATGTTATAATAACCTGCTTTTCACAGATTTCCCATTCATTGCTTTCTGTTTGTATTGGACCAATGCATTCGGATATGAATGAGTGGAGTTTTTGTAAAGCTCGATATTAAACCGAACACTTCACAAACAGTGAACCTAGTGATGCAATTCACGCAATTACCTCGTTATCGCTTCAAGTAGCGAAAGTTAAATACAAAACGTTGTAATATATTCAAATCAGGCGCCATATTTTAGGGTTATCTCAAATGCAATAATACCTATACAACATGTAAATGAAATAATGCATAATTGCATTCCCATATTTAATTATATACACCCTAAATAGAAAATTAAGCTATAATCAATTTTACCTCAATGAAATTAGATACGGTGTTTTAAGAAAATGGATATTATAATTATAGGGAAAAACACACAAGTGACGCAATCAAGTT
The DNA here is from genome assembly GCA_958295575.1 of Leucania comma. NCBI lineage: Eukaryota > Metazoa > Arthropoda > Insecta > Lepidoptera > Noctuidae > Leucania > Leucania comma. The sequence goes on from OY282475.1 coordinate 7,250,263, forward strand.
TCAAACAATAAATTGGTAAATTTTTGGTACTTAATTATTTAACCTAAAATAATCAAAAACTGATATGGGATAAAAAAAATACTTAGTCAAATACAAATGAAATCGATTCACGAGCCGTATCTGAACATACTATTTTCAGGATATGCTTTTATTTTTATTGTATTACATGTTGTATATTTTATACAGAATACATGCCGTAAATTCTAGTTTACTACAAATACGGTTACAAATTGCAGAATCCGTTCCAGTAGATCTACCCATTTCGCGATAGTTTACGTTACTAAGTTTCCAAGGTATTTGCTAAATAGTCCGTAGTAATCATAGTGGGTTTATTAGGAATTCCGTAATGGCGTTCGGAATAGAACAAACATTAATGAAGAAACTGTGTTCCTGTTTTTTCCTGCTTATTTTTTCTGCCTTATAAAATAGTTTTCCGAATGAGACTCAGCTGTTTATAAAGTGTTTGAATACCTGAACTACAAGAAAATAGGGTAAAAGGGTTATCTTTAGATGTCATTTCTATTAGTGTAAACAAAAGAATTTATTCAGTGTTTAATTCTAAGAAATTATTTCACTTCCACTCTGGTTTTTCATTTTAGTATAAAAGCTCTAATGAAAATTCATTGATATATTGACTTCTCCCGCCCTAAGGTGGAGCGGGACGATGTGTTAATGACTATAACCACACCTATGTTTCTTCAGTCGCTCTTTGCGGTCTAGGACCAGGAGTAGATAACCTTTTGCGAAGTTTTCACATGGCCCTAGCAGGCATCGACCGTACTAGGGTTCGTTAAGGCCTTGATCTAAGTTAGTAAGTAAAGAGAGCAAAAGAAACCAAACAAAACAGTTTAAATTATTTTAATTAATTTAAATAATTAAATTAATTAATTTATATTCAGAATATTATAAACAAATAACATTGTGATTAATTTTCTATAAAACTGCTCCATTTAATTTATTGAAACAACAATACACAACATTTAACGTTATTTTTCGTTATTAATATGTACAAACATTTAATTAAAATATTTGTAAACATTAGCGTAGATATTTAAGATACAATTTAATTTATGTTTCAAATGTTGTAAACCTACAACTCCTACCAATTAGATACTGCTCAGAATTTCCAGATGTAAATACAGATTTACCTAATGAAAATATATACAGTTTACTGACGTATTTTAATTGAAGACCTAATCTAATTTGCAAGCTGCTTTTCTGACTTTTTGCATTGAGAAACTCGTACAAATTTATCTGGAAAATAGTTCTTTTAAAACATTAGCATAGTGAATGGACTGAGTTTCTTTATCCAAATAAATGAAGTGAAGACGAGCAGAAAAATATGAAGAAGATAAAGCGATTATATGGCCAGTACTTTACATTAACATCCTTATGAAATTCCCAGCGCTGGGACTCCTCTCTAGGAATGGATCGAAATTCACCACATGGACCTAGTTCGGCTTGGTAAGTATCACATGTCTTCGGCCTATGTGTTGTTGGATATGCCAGTTTACTCACGATGTTTTTTACCGTTACTTGATTTTACAGAATTCTGATTGGGCCACATCACAGGTTTGCAGTGTCATCATCACTACGACCTACAGAAAAGAAACGCTATTAATTGCAATATCGCTCAGTCCATTCTCTTTATTTTTAAATCCTTTGCAATGGGGTACAAATTAAAAACTTGGAGGTATTTTCAGTCGTCCATGACGAAACATAACTTACAACTAAATATAACTGAAGTATATAGGTAGTGATTGCTTGGTAATCGGTGCAGCTGCATGGTACAAATTCACTTTATGTTACTAAGACAATGATTTATGAACAGTGTGGTATTTAAACTTGTGCCTGACTAAGAATAGGCTCTAAAGGTGCCCTGCCGGGTCTGTGTTAAGATGCTGCCAAAGTCCGGCCACACTCAAGGCTTGAGACGTGCAATTATGTACCCATTCTATTTGATCAACTGTCGCCAATTTGTCGAGTATGTCCTCGTATACGTATCACATTAATATACGTATTATAAAGGCAAAAGCGTATGGGCACGTTTTTACTCCTTTATGCTCAAGCGCCTGAACGGATTCGGAAAAATTTGACACACGAGTAGACCATGTCTTGGATTAGCACCACATACTTTTTATCCTGGAAATACATTCACTGGCGGAGAGGTGCCGCTGGCAGAAGATAGTACCTATACCAATAAATCACAAATGGGGGTTTTAACTTTTCGTACTCAGTTTTGGTAGAAAGACCCATGATTGTCGTCCGGTATATGCCATACGTATATAAAGCTTGTTGTTGCTTTTCTGGTATTTAAGCTTTTTAGAAACCACTGAATAGGCTTGAGGTTCTCCGAAAAAGTGGCAAATACCTTGTAACCAGAAACCGTTGTAGAAAAGTCAACATAAAGAATCATTGGCTACACATATCTATGTATAAATATATAGCTGAAATGAAAAGTGTAAACATAGTGTCACAGTATGTCTAAGTCACGGCCAGCGTTACTTGCCTTGACACTTCACACGATAGTGCGGACACACACTAACAGACTAACACATTAGGTTCGGTAGGAATGTTCAAGTCAATATTTGCTACGAAATGTACTAAAAATATTGAATCTTAAGTGTCAATATTGTGTGATTTAAAGTTATTTTAAAATCTGTTATTGTGTTGTGTCGCAGTTTCCTACTATGCAATCCGCTGTGCAGATGGTGAGACGAGTTATTGCCTAAATGATCGAACTCTATTTTCTAAAGACAGAGAAAAAATAAAAATGCGACGGCAAGCCTTTGCCCTACAGTAATACACAACAAGCTCATTACTAATAATACCCTTAGTAATAAACCCACAATATCAATTATGGCGACTCATTAAAGCTAGTCTTCATATTGAGAGAGGAATAAATGAGAGAAATGTTATAAGAAGAACATTAATTGCCTTTAAACAAGGCATTTGCAAAGGAGCTTCTTAACAATGCACTAACTGATTAATCTATAGATAAATAATATAATAAAGCGAAAGAGTTTTTTTGTTTGTTCAAACTCGTTAATTTTTGGAACTACTAGACGGATTAGATGAAACTCTTTCTGTATGGGATAGCCAGTTTCATAAAGAATAGTATAATTGGCTATATCATGATTAACTAAAGACGCTAGTAAAACCACAGATGACAACTAATAAATCATAAAATAATTAATGAAGCCAAAAATAAGAGACGTAATTTATCAATCGATTCGACAGATAACATACGACATTCATTGTTTATTAAATCATCAATTAGAAACGCTAAATGCAAACCTAAACAAGACATCGAAGTAAATGACAGGGACCCTCAATCAAAACAAACGAGGTACGATTGATAGCGCGACACATTAATCGTTCAGTTAACATATCATTACAGTTAGGAGTGTTTGCATTACTATGCCAGGCAGGTCCTCCCGAGGACAGAGTCTACGCAACATCGGTGTTGTCAACTATGTACCTTTGAAATATTAATTAAGTTGCGTTCTTTAAATTCTCCCATGTTTTATAAGTACCAATATAAAAACTTCAACTAGAAATATGTATAACTTTCGTACCGTGTGTAGACAATATCGAGATTGTTTCGTATTGGGCATATACGAAACAATCTCGATATTGTCTAATCACCGTATCGATTACAATAGCATTTTTTGCATTTTGCAACACCTACAGCCCGAATACTACTACATCCAAGATTCCCAAGAAGTAGAACAGCTCATTCACGCTTGCAATGTTTGTAGAAGATCAAATAGTAAACAGAAACATACTAAAGCATTCGCCAGTCCGTTCACACTGCATATCATTACAGATCCATGAATGTAGATAGTAACCCACTAAGGAAAGCTAGCATGTCTTACATCATTCATTGATTGTCCAACAATTTAGGAGTAGCCATTTTTTCTTGTCAATTCAAATGTTTGAATATAGAACCTGTCACACAATATGGCAACACTGCCGCGTACACTCTGACGTTTCCTCGCTAAATTCAAATCATTTTGGACATGGTTTAGTGCTTCCTCGACAGGCGTGCGCGTCGCATTAGGATTATTGAAATGCGGATTTATGGGCATCTAATTGACGGCTGCCGGTCCTCCGTCACTTTGTCAATACGTACCTTTATCTGACGTCATTCTGAGGCTTAGATTAAGGATGTAACGTTTTTCTATTCGCTGTGTGTACGAAAACAGGAAAGAGGCCCGTTGTCTTTAAGTTTTATGGAACAATCAAATGCTACAATGTTGTAGTAAAGTTAGAAAGTATCTTATTCATGGGCGAATGTCTCACCTTCTATTCCATCATTTGTTTTCATAGCGAGCGATGGATGATAAAAAGAACGACATAATAAATTAAACGTAGAGCGCAGAAAACTCCGACTTAACGAACGAAATCAGATAACCAATAAAGACGTTTAAAATATAAATTGCACGAGAAAGTAAAAGGAACGAAAGGATGAAGAAAACTAAGTCTAGGTAACCTATCACGATCAAATACAATGGTCTCTTTTAGAGCTCAGAAGCTTTTTAAAGATATTGCTATAAATATGTTTTTATAATGTGGTAAAGTGTTTAAAGTTTGGTTTCTACAAGATGACCGAAAACATTAAGACTGCCTCTTACTAGGAATTACTACTGTATTGTGTCAGTTCACCGTTATGGGCATCATGTAAACTCACATACACAAAACACCCAGACGAGGCACAACTATAAGATCATACAAATATTCACTAAGTGTATGAATAAAACGTACCTGTTGTTCTACAGTTCTACAATCGCTCAATCAACAATAAGTATAAAAGACTTGCAAATTTTATCAATGATTTCCAGATGCCTTCAATCTTCTTTAATACCTAGCGTACGTACAACCTTTATCCCAGTCACAAGTAACTCAAGATAAGCTCACACATTCTGAACTTCAAAACCGATCAGCATAAACCTCTCTCTTATAATATGATTATAATCATCTGTCAGAGTAAATCTTCTCGTCTTCATCGAACAATAACTTCCTTTTATCGGGACGTTACCACCTAACTTTTAAGTGATGGATAAACTTTGTAATATAATCTCCGTTTTATTCAGACAGCGACAATTTGGGAATCACGCCAGCTGGCTCTCCCCATGGCATGCCCTATGGCTTCTTTACCCTCCAAAATTAACACGAATTTCCATTAACTTTGTAAACAAATGTCCTTATTTTAATTCTACGTTCGTAAGTCATAATACTTGAAGCCAGCTGCATTTATTATTGAGGAAAAGGGTCGCAAACAATAAAACGTTCACAGTAAATAAAAAGAAAAAGGTTTAATCTCCATTTGGGTGCATTCAAGCCATACATTTGTTTTAGTATTTTTTAATCGGAGCCCCGTTTACAGCGGCTATCAAACTTACTGCTTGCATACTTTTTAAAGGCGGGTCCGTCCAAGTCAATGAAACTGAGAGGACCTTTAAAATCGTTATAAAAGTGTAGCCTTTTATTCCCGTCACACATCAAGCGAGTGTTAAAGGGAGAGTAGACAGACATCATTGTTTTCAATAAATGCGTCGTAAAGTATTGTATATACCACACGCACCACACAGTACGTGCGACCATAAAGTTATTGCTTTTATTTCTTTAGGATCATGAGCTTTTCATCACATTTTAGGACAATAGTAAAGGAGACAACACACTCTTCAGTAAAGACGCAGTAGTCTAATGGCAGAACATAAAAGTTCTTTACACACACCTAAATCCAAAAAGATTGCCTATCGAATGTGAGAAAAAAGTTAATGACGAAACAATTGAACATTCTAATAGCATCTTTTCGTGTTAACGCCATCAAATTACAATGTTCTCAGAAAGCAATGTCTACGCGCAGTAATTTATTTAAGTATTCCTAAATCGTTACGATAGATTCGAACGTTTATCGCTTTTACAGGAGGTTGGTGAACTGGTGCGTATACGCCTTTAGGGCGCGTTTACTTTTAGAGCCGAATTGCACTAGAGAGTTTTATTCGGCCGATCGTTTGATAGATATTTTTTTACTAAATGTATTTTGGCCTTTACAGTCTATAGATTCATCAGATTAAGTGGTGACAGGGAGACCTACATTGGATAGATACGCGTTCAAGATGAAAAAGAAATTCAAGCCAAAAAAGTTTTATACTGATTAATTGCCAGACCTGAAACCATTACCTGGCTTGAAATTCTCCTTTAGGGGAGACGAGCTTTGCGTAGCTCTATCTACGCAAAGCTCGTCTATTGCTATCCTTATTATATTTTAGGTACTAGCTTCTGCCAGCGGCTTTGTCTGCGTGAAAGTAAAAAATCATCCCAAGAAAACATACTCCTAGAATAAAAAGTAGCTTAAGTGCTATTCTAGGACATAATCTACTCGTGTGTGAAATTTGATTCCAATCTGATCAGCCTTTTGAGCGTGAAGGAGTTACAAAGATACGTATACACGTACAAAATTTCGCCTTTATGGTATGTAATATTAGTGTGATTATATCTAGCATGTCCTATGCCAGTGTTCATCTATTGCTATTCCAATTTTTTTTAATCTTACATCGATTTATATTTACATAGTCCTAGAAAGTAGCCAGTACTTCTATACAGTAGCTAACTTTGTGTACCCAGATTATGAGATGCCATTTTCTAACTGAACCACTTTCTACCAATGTAAACGCTCTCCTAAAACGAATTAAACTCGCGATATGAACCGCTCATAATGTTTGCGGTGTATGTTTATTACGTGTAGCTTCTGACACCCAGAGTAGTAAGTACAGTACTACTATATTACGTTAACGAGACACTTTGTTACATCGTCTAGGCTTTTCTCCTTTATTATGGCAAGTTTTAAGCCGTATTAATGTGGGTGATGCTACCATTTCGTTATACTGGTTCTGTGTCTGTCTGACTTTATTTGAAGGTGAGTTCGTATTATTCTTCCTGTGAAAGATTATTGATGTTTAAAGTGAACACAACGGGTAAACTATGGGAAGAAGTTACAGACTCTACTACAACTTTTAAGGCTTGTCAAAGTTGTTTAAACAAAACTTTAGCTATCATCCCAATCCTGTTTAACCCTTTAGCCATTCCAACAAAACAATATGCATACAGTGCGGGCGAATGTTGCAAAACACTAACAAATATAAAGCGGTAATTCGGGAGCAGTATCAGCAAAACGACGTACAAAATTGCCCTGAAAGCACTAGACTAGAAAATTAAGCTTTATCGCCAACACTCTGAAAATTAACACTTGCTGAGTGAAACGGAAAATTCTGAATTACTGTAATAAAGGCAGTATGGCTAAAATCTAGCGGTTAAGACAGTCGCTTCGTTGGATACTGTAAAACATATGTACTGACTGATTTACTGGTTACAAAAGATATTATTTCGTTTATTTATTTCTCAAAAAATCCACAATAACATTTTTCTAGCCATTGGGCTATCAATCAAGAAATGAATTATTTGTAAATCAACACTTTAAAAACCGCTTTACAATTTTTAAAAGGGAAATATTGTATACTTTTTATTTATACGTTTGCAAATAGCTTTAAATGCGCCAAAAATTTCTTTTACTATACATGGACCTTCTCCCGATTCCAGTCATTTCTAGTCCACGACCAGTTTAGACTTTACAGAGTATATAAAAAGTTACTTTTGAATTATAAGCCGTCCATCAACTGCTATAAAACCATTTATAAATCAAACATAATCACTACGTCTGGAAAAGCGATCTGAAGATTGCAAAAAGAATGCCGTCTATCCGTCCGTCTCATGACATTAATCCTCGCCGTACGAGCAGCCTCTTTGCAGTAAACAACAAAGAGTTTAAATGCGAGCTTATTTTATCTTTGTATCGTTTTTCGGTGAATTCCTTAAGGTCCGTCTGGTTAAAGGAACTTGCGATGCCCTCCTTGCTAATGAGAAATTGAGAACACGATCGGTTTCGTCTTATTAAAATAACGAAACTTTCTTGTATCTCTTGGACCTTGTGACCACAAAAAATATACTTCACCTGTACTGTACCTACCATGTTTAGCAACATCAATAGGGTTTATATCAACAGGTATTTAACTTTCTTAGCTAACTTACAAAGAACATGTACAGAAAAGGTATTCATAGAGTTACATTCTATTCGTTCGAATATTAAATACGAACCGAAAAGCTTTTCTAGGCGATGTTACAGCGTATGTACAAATAGACAAAGAAAATAAAACTAATCTGGCATTAGGGTCAGATTCAGATCGCAATAATCGCCCTAATGAGCGGGTAAAGAAAGAACCCGCAATACTCAAAGCTAATAAACAATTATCTACTATAAAAAGAGCTATAAATAATAAAGGATTGCAGAAGGGAGTCGAGTTCGATAGCAATCTCTCAATACATCTACCTTCCACCTGTCGCCGCCGCAGTCACTAGGGATGCAATTTCCGGTACTTACTGTTAAGCGGAATGCTACAGTAGCTGAACACATTGACAATTCAGACAAGATGGATAGTTTGGATAAATAGAATACTGCAGAAGTAATTGAATGGAAAACACCTGCCTGTGTATTTCATTACTCACTAACAATCTCAGATCTTTGCTGCTTTCTGAATGGTTTGCAAATAGCTTTAGATGATATAGGTACGAAGACTACGAAGGTTATAAATGGAATCGCATTTTATGATCAAAAGGCATTTTTATTATCTTGATTCCTTTCGTATCCTTCACAACGTTATTTAGAGGTTTGAAAGTCTGGTTTGGTTACAAATCCATAAAGTCACATTTAAGATGTAATATTAAAAAAAAACCGGGCAAGTGCGAGCTGGACTCGAGCACTAAGAGTTCCGTACAATTTATCTATGAAACATTTCAATTCCTGAATTGAGTTACAAAGATTTTTCCGAATCGCAATTTTTTTTTGTACCGTTTAGAATTTACAGTTTTCAAATTTTTTCCTATACCTGCGCTATAAGTCCTTGCTCCATGCTAAATTTCAAGAATTTAGATCAACGGGAATTTTAATTCCCGTGAGAGTGTCGAATAATACGTTTTTAGCGACATAAACCAGTATTTTTTTTTCTCGTTTACTTAGAAACTTGATTTTTTCACAGCTTCAAGGGACCGCAGACTATATGGTTTTAATTTCAACTCGATGCCTCCGCGCATTCCCGAGAAAAAGGATCTTGACAGACAAACAGACAGATAGACAGACAGACGGACAACAAAGTGATCCTATAAGGGTTCCGTTTTTCCTTTTGAGGTTCGGAACCCTAAAAATGAGTCCATGACCCAGCAATGCAACGACTATTCTCAGTACAAGCCTCCGATAGAGACCCAGTAATATCTGACCGTTCGACCCAGTTATGAAGACATACCATAGAAATGCTACAAACGATAAAACAGCAGCAGTTAATGAACCGGGTCAATACACATTATCGAAGAACAAACCCGCGCAACAAACACACGTCACTCTGAACAAGCACATTGTCAGCTTATCAAATGTTAATTAAATTGTTTATACTACATTCAAGACTCATTTTATCTTTCCACAAGATTTGAGATACAACAAGAAGTTTATTTTATTTGCACTTTCTATTACGCGCGGCGAGGCAGCTACGGGGACTGCAACAAAGAGATATTTTCTAAGAATTTGCTGCCGGTTTTACACCTCTGCTCTGGTATGTCATGTATAATACCCTCTATTTATCTTAGCTCTTTTCTTTGACACTAAGCCACGTCTGCACCTTTGTATGGGTAATTCAAGCTGTTTGAATTATTGAAACCACATGCAGCAGGGTACTGGCGATGCTAATGTGGATCCGTGTATTCGAGCGCTGTAGACCTGAAGCTACAAAATACACAATCATTTAAATATCCATGTTTATTGCTCGTACATTATTACGTAAAACTTGTGTGGATGGAAGGCTCGGGTAGTGTAGTCCTTAGTGAACAGCTACTCAAACAGATCGAAAATGTTTCTATCTTAAACAGAAACTAATGCTAGAGAAACTTCACGGGTAGTGTACACAGTTCGACTAATATCCTGGAGGGTATTTCAAACATCGGGTCGCTTAAAACGGAACACTTCCTCATTTTGTCACTTGCCCGTTTCTAAACTTGTAGGTCTCTAAGTGCATCGATCACCATGTGTACAATTCATTGTAGGGCTGCCTCTTTTGGACATCACTATAAAGAGGTTTATTTTATTTATTTTTATTATGTTGAAATATTTCAAATTGCACTCAATCCGTTGCGATTAAGGCTTCATTAACTTCATAGAAAGTCTTGCAGCTAACAGTTAAAACGTCGGATCTCATCATCCAGAAAATATCTAATTATTTCTGCTGAGGTCCCAATAATAACTGGAAACGCTGGTCTTTATACCCAGAAGGGACTAAAACCAGCTTGCCAGCCCTAAAAGCGTTGTGGGTAATACGAACAGGGCAAGTACCCGGAACTATACGGTGTGTGGTCCCGGAGGGGGGCGCGGAAATCGATGACATGCGATCCAATTTCAAAACAAACGCTTTTCGACACTTGCTGTATTGATTTGTAAGATATAGACAATAATTTTAAATATTGGAGGGAACTTTAGAAGTATTTAAAAATAGAATTGTCTTAATTGAAGACTTAAAGATGTGCTCTATGGTTCTAAGGTAAGTCATGCACGGTTGACATATTTTTGTACATTGAGGATGCTTGTACCTACTCTTAAAATAAAATACACAAGTAGTTAGCAAACACTTTAATGATGGAGTTTTTGAATCAAGTTTCCTACTAGGCTTTTTCTAAAAACCGAAAAAAATAAAGCTTGCTATGACCTTCACAGTCACCACGCGAACACGTAGGTATCTGCCGGTCTCATAATAATCCAATAACATTTTATTGAACTACGAAACGTTATTAATATCTCCTCCAAGCACGTGATCAAATTTTGAAACAACACACGTTTCACAAATTAGTAAATATAACAAGATTGTCTAACTAACTAACAATACTAATAAAAGCATTTCTAACAAATAAATTGGATAGACACTTATGACTTTATGAGAAAGTAGTTCGGAGTAACTGGCTGGCTGTTAAACGGAGGGAATAATTTTCCTTTTTAGGTCAAACACGGGCCTATCCTTACTTACATATAATAAAACATAGTCCTTCAACATGTCCATCAGTAGTCAGTAGATTTTAAGTTTATCGCGAACTATCTGTGTATTGTTTATTTATTTGTTATTAACAGTTGAACGAATTTGCAAACAATTTTCACAAATAGACAGAATGATTTAGCGGTGATAGAATTTTTTTAGTGGTGTATATTATACACCTAAACCTTCCTCAATAAATAATAGCTACTAATAAGTAGGTTTTTCTATACAAACTTTGGGAACCGCTTCATCCCCTTAGGGGTTTTTTAAAGGGATGAATTTTAAAAATTCCTTTCTTATCGGATGCCTACGTCCTACAAACAACATATCCTGCAAGTTTCATATCTTTACGATCAGCGGTTTAGGCTGTGCGTTGGTCAGTCAGTCATTCAGGGCAAAGCATTTTATAAGTACACTAGCTTCTGTACGCGGTTTCGCCCGCATGAAAGTCAATTTGCCCCTTAGGAGTGGAGTTTCGTAAAATGCGTTCTAAATAAAGAACCTACCTGCCAAATTTTAAGTTTGTAGGTGTTATAGTTTCTGAAATTTCGTGATTAATCAGTGTTTGGTATTTCGCTTTTATATACATATACTCGTAGATATAGATATACTTGTTATAGTAGAGAAAATCCGTAATTTAAAGAGTTCTAACATCTCTATGAATTCGGGGCGGGTTATTAGGCAAATAATAAAAAGACGGTTGCTAAATAGTTAGAGGGAAGAGGACGAGGCTCACGGGCCATCCAGAGTGGGCATCCCAGAGCAGAGGACATCCACGAGGAGTCCAGCTCGAAGAAAATCGTCTTCAAAACGCTGTCGTAATAGGCAATCACGAAAAGTAGGAGACTATAATAATAAGGGAGATTTATGCTCAACAGTGGGATAAAATTGATTGAAAAGAAACGCTAAAAGCCTCATTGGTCTTAGGGTTCATTTCGATGGCTGCTGAGCCTTGAATATTAGGTCCTATACCCAGATTCGGCTGTATTACTGGTTTTGTAGGATTCCGTACCGGAAAAACGGAAAAAAACCCTTATAGGACTCACTTATCACTTTGTTGTCCGTCTGTCTGTCCGTCAAGACCCTTTATCTCGAGAACGCGTAAAGGTATCGAGTTGATATTAAAACCATGTAACTAAATCTGCGGTCCCTTGAAGCTGTGTAAAAATCAAACTTCTAAATTTACGGAAACAAAAGATATGGTCGTTTATGTCTCAAAAGCCTATATTTGGACATTATCAAAGGAATCAAAATTAATAGAGTACTTTCCGTTGACCTAGAACCCTGAAATTTAGCATGAAGCAAGTACACAACACAAGTACAGAGATAAATCTGAAAACTGTAAATTTGTAGTTACATCACAAAAAAAATAACACTTTTTTCTGGTCGAAAAAATCCTCAAAATTCAATTCAGGAAATGAACTGTTTTCATAGGTAAGTTTGTACAGAACCCTCAGTGGGCGAGTCCGACTCACACTTGCCCGGGTTTTTTTTTACTACAAATCTTTCTAAAAGCAGTCTTCGAATGCACATTTGCCTAGAAGTAACCACCTAACGTTTGTAAAAATTTCTTCAATCGCAAAATCATAGGTATGTTCCTTAGCAGGGTATTACCACAGTATTACAAGAAAATTTGTAATACTGTGGTATTAGCGAGCGAACCTATTTAGATGTTGGGTTAGTAGGCAACTACATATGTAGTTATTTTCCCGAAGTTCCTAAAGCAACATGGACTAATTAACGTTGGAACAGATCTCAACTCAACATCGTCTAGTTTTCTGAAATATATTGAAACTAGTTGCAAAATACTACCATATGTTGGCACGTGTTCTTCTCATTTGTGTTTGGTAACAGTAACTTTTATATTTCTAACTGTTTTCGATGCGCAGTACTGCCGAGATATAAAGTATAGTACTCTATGTGCTATTCTAGAACATGGTCCACCCGTGCGCCAATTTTCGTCCAGATCCTTTCAGCCGTTCAAGCGTGAAGAAGTAATAAACATACACACACATACACTCACGAACTTTCGCCTTTATATATGTACTTTGTGCATCTATGAAATCATCACTATTCTACAACCTGTCGGTTATCAAGCTTATTTCAGGTAAGCAAAGTACAATCCGCGAACCTCTGGCTCTAGTTACAGCTTCCTAGTCTCAGCACAGATTATATCACAATCCACAGCCCATTGTTCATCTTGTCGTGTTGTGAAGGGCGGAGATGTCGGGCCCAGATAAAAATAACGTTAATAATGGGAAGAAAGCCGGCCGTGGTTGATGGTAGGCTACGTCTCGACGAGTACCTTTCTCTGGCACAATTGTTTTAACAAGCTGGCTTAGGGCAAGCTTTGGCATCCACTCAGATTTACACAAAGCAACTGTGAGAAATGATTGCTCTGGAATGTAAGAATGCGATCTTTTACTTGGCTCTGTTTTCTGTTTGCTCAGTTCTATGTTCCATGTCACCCATTTATCAATTTCCGCTGCAATGCTACGGAATGTTGTTTGGTTTCTTGCTCAATTTCGATTTTTTTACTTTTTCATTGATATAAACTATGTATATAGTGTTTGACTGCGATCCCACCTGATAGTAAGCAGTGATGCACTTGTTGAAGATGAAACGCACTAGTTTATTAAGAGCCTATAGTCACTCTAGCCTTGAAGACACCGAAATTGTAATTGGACGGGAAGACCGCAACAATCAAATTGTTCCAATCCTTCGATTAAAATTATTCTTTCTTTCTACTTTACAAAAGTAGAAAAGATTCCAATCCTTCGATTACTTTACAAAGTACTTAGAAAAGATTAACTGTCTATGCCTTTTTTGAGGTAGAAATTCATTAAATAACCAATTGCGCTGTGGTTGTAGCGAGAGGAAGGGTCAAACGAACTTTAACCAACTAAAACTCTAAACCTGTATTCCTTCAATGGCCGCGTTAACTCTTTCAAATAACCCCGGAGGAATTTCCTACAGCTGAATTCAGAAAAAAACGTCTATTTTCCACCTGTAACACCTACAGCGTTAAGTACAGGCCCTAACGTAACAAAAAGATGTCCTTATTATTATGAACACAGATATCCTCATTCACAGATACTTCACGCTGTATTTTTACGTCTATTTCTTCCCTTTTATGTTTTCGTCCTGTAATTTTATGTATACCGTCCCTATTTTGAATAATAAGTCTATACAGTTTACGTAATCGCCACTTGGATGTAAAATTATCAAGCGAATGTTTTTGGAATAGGCGCGCAGTCGTTTTGCAGGCAACAATGTAATGATAATGATCTTAAAAGAAGATAAACGCTGAAGGAGCGTTGAGAGAAGAATTACAAAGATTTACATAGTCTTTTTATGGCAGGTGTTTATCTTCCACCATATTTTATTTTCGTACTCCATGCCTGAACTTATTTTCAGTCGAGGCTTTAAGTGTCCTTTCGAGAAATTATTGCTTGGTTAGAGTCTTAGAGAAAAGAAATAATGTTACAAACACGGGCTAACTGTCACCTAAGATAATCATTATGTGTGACCAGACCAATCATACTATAGTTTTTTTAAGGTTGAAAATCATCCAATGACTTTTTCCGCTCTGGGTAGAGTGGGAGGGCTTGTTAGACTTACTAACTAAAATCACATCTGTCTTTCAGATGCCCTTTACGTTCTAAGACCACGGGTTTCGTTTTGAATAAATCCCAGCGGTCCTAGCGGGCATCAGCCTTGCTGCTGGCTGCGCCCTGACGGTTTGCTGACATCTCTTTGAGAACTACGTGGAACACTACGCGCTGTCTACGACTTGAGCTCCGTCCGATTGATTACCGGACGGCCGGATGGCGAGCTCGTCGTCTGCAATTCCACGTCTACCCTGGCTGATGTCACAATTAATAGTTATGAATTAAAATGAGTAAGTATGACTATTTTCAGAAATAATACGGGCAAACGACGCAACATTGGAAGGTCAAAAGCATCTCTAATGGAACTGGTAATAACATGACAACGTTGATACCGTACGTGTAATTCACATTGTAATTGTTGCTAACGATAAACATCGAAATGAGTTTCTTTATTAACATTTATAATGTTATGCGTTATCGTGCAAAAAACTTATAATTATGCTCTTGAGCTTAATAGCATCGACATAAAAGAAGCATGAATTATTTTGCTTACCTATAGGTCAATAATCTGACGGAAATATTTGTTTATTTTTAGACTAAGTAATGCCACATCAGCTTTAACAAAAAGCTTTACGCACATAAGCCGGTGGACCGGAATTTTCCTTGTAAAAGATTCAAACTTATGAAAGTCGATATACAAAAACCTACTTCTAGTGAGAGCCTGGTTTAATCTTAGATGATTGATTGGTTGAAACTGTAAGCTGACGAAGAAGTGAAATGGAATTGGTGGATTTATCTTTACAGACAATTAATTTTGCCAACCACTCTTCACTCCCGCTGGGGCCATAGGAGATTTCTGGAAAGGAAACCTTGGCTCAACGTAAAGGGTAACTGAAGGACATAGGTGTGGTTTTAGTTAGTAAAAGTCTGACACGCGCAGAGCGGGAGAAGTCATTGGATAATGTCCCACCTTAAAAAATAGGTACTGTTTATTCCTTTATATCTAAGTTGGTAAACAGCAGAGGTGTATGATATACCTACATAATTAGTTTACATTTCACTAGTTATGTTTAGGGCTCAAGTGTTCAGTACCTCTGGCAGTCTTCCTTCTTTTTGGGTTGGGAAATCATCAAAGAATTCCTCATCCTTTTTCCCTTTTGCAGACCAAAACCCATCCTTGTTCCTTCACCGCAGTAACCCTTTCGAACGATCCCACGTCTCTGGCAGGCTGAACCGAAGCCCTCACGATTAAAGTCCAGCTTGCGACCACTAGAACAACACGGCTGTCAGTACATTATCTATAAGTCATGGATACATGGAGAAACTGCTTCACTGACCAAGGGTTTGCTTCTGAAAGGAAGGCTCGGCCCTGGTATCAAAGGCAACGAAGGAACGGGATGGGTTTTTAGTCAGTAGGAGTCTGACACTATCTCCCGCTCCGCCCAAGGGCGGGAAATGACATTGATTTTAACCAACACCAAAAAAAAAAAAATGCTCAGCCGAAATTACTGGAACTAGGAGAACAAAACTCTTTTTTTCTGACGTAGGAGAACACTAAGAAAGGATTTTCCAAATCTCACCGCGTAAGGGAATGCAATGGGGTCTAAAGTTTGTAGAAAACTAGTCTTGTAATAACTACTTCATTTCAATTGAAACACCAACAAAAAAGCTCCTTTATCCATGGTTATAAAAGCGCGCGCGTGAGGTCAAGCACCTACTTTAGCCACGCACGATACAACTCAACAGGACCACCATGAAATAGGAAATAGATGTCGATAACTTTGATAAAGGCCGTTTTTGCACTAACCATTGTTTTAAGTGCGGCACGTGCTTAACAGACTGCACGTGGTTCATTAACGAGATTGGGGTAATTTGTTGGAGAATGAGGGTAGTACGATGTAGCCGGAATACGGTACAGAAGTACTTTGGCTGTTGAAAAAAGGACGACAGACTACTGGGTCTTATTATCTGTAAAGTGACGGAAAATGGATGATATTTTTTTCTTTTTAAACGTGGTAGGTTTCCGTTGACAATATGTATTGTTGTTCAGGTATCCTTTATTTTATCCGTTACTAATGACCCACCCCGGCTTTGCTCTACTGCAAATTATACACAGAAACCTTCCTCGTTTATTAATTTTACTTGAAAACAGAGTTTAGCTTCAGAGTGAAAACCACATCAAAATCTGCTACTTTGTTTAGGAGTGAGGGCCTGGTCAAATAACCACGGCTTGGCAACGTAAACGTGCACGTCGTCTAACTGCGGTATAAGGTGTCTAGGGCCAAATTCACCAATAAACTAATCGCGATTATACAAGACAAAACGCAGTTTGACCGCCTAATCGAGATTATAGCTTCATTTTGCGTTTCATCGCGATGAATTGAACCTAGTTTACGCTAAACTCAGTTTCAATTCTTTTGTTATCGACCATGTTTACGACACGGTTCTTTAAAATAGATTATTCTAAGCTCAGTTTAGTTGAACTAAGTTTTTGTATTGAATGATGAAATCAGCCCTTAGTAAGTTGCAGACCCGAGCTGGGCACCGTATACCTACATATATACCTACGACGCGGCAATGTGCCGGGTAGACCGCAAAGTTCTGACTTTTTCATGGAATTCCCAGAAATTGTTGCCAGGCCCTTAGCGTAGACACAGACAATGAAAGTGATATT
This sequence comes from Leucania comma, assembly GCA_958295575.1. Taxonomy (NCBI): domain Eukaryota; kingdom Metazoa; phylum Arthropoda; class Insecta; order Lepidoptera; family Noctuidae; genus Leucania; species Leucania comma. The sequence continues at coordinate 7,267,677 of OY282475.1, forward strand.
ATGTAGAAATGTAGTATAAAATCCAGTTTAGTTATTAAAAATCTTCTCTAATCACCATAATCCTAAATGACGCTTTAAATAGAAAACTTAGTAATACTTGGTGAAACTACTAATTTATTTACTAGTTTGCTTGCATTTTAATAACATTTTAACTAGGCAACTCCGCCCCTAAAGACCAATTCATAAGCTGTACCGAACACGTACTAGCTTCAATGAACCTGCCTAACTTGTTATTAATAGCTGCAAGATATTTACAGCCATGACGTGCCTAAATATGTCCACTCCATGTTCGAATAAATTAGATCACAGCTCATAAAAACTAGGGATTGCATCCTTCAACTTGAACATTAAGGCTTGCGCCTCAAAAGACCAGTTTTTCTACCTCGTTTGATTGAAGGCAAACTAATGTTGATAAAAGTAATTTTAAATACCAACAGGTATAACTTTTTGTTGTTAAGGCATTTTGAGCTTATAAAATGGTTTTAATTGTTTCTAATAACAGTGAGGAGGTTGGGAAATTTTGTCAGACACATTTTAAAGATAAAAGTATGGAGTTAAAACGTCCAAAACATGCCTACTTACTTCATCGCAAAATATCTATTCAGGAACTCCACGCTTTACTAAAAAGCAATAACGTTTGAAAAAAGAATACGTCTTTTTACCTCATCCATCGTCGACTTCTATGAAACCAAATGTCAAACGCATCCCCATTTTCCAATAAAAATAAGTAAAAAGCATCCTCGCAAAAGATGAAAGAGAAAAGATATACCTATTCTTTTTCTATTTACAGAAGTAGGCTAAACACCGCTGAATGGTCAAAGGCTTCCTTAATGCTAAATAGAAACTGATATCTATTTTCCTTTATAGAGACTAATTACTTTTTTCCTGTGTTCCCACAGTAAAAAAAAAACTCTCGATTCTATACGAATGGCTTAATGGAATGACTCCCAACTTTTATAGAACGATATTTTCATTGAAAAAGAGGATGTTTCATTACTATTTATGAATTCAGTTATGGACCTAATCTGAGCCGTAAAACATAATATTTTATTGATATAAAAATACAGCGGATGTTGGTCTGGCAACACAAGACGAATGTTCTTGTACGGAGGCAGTTGAATCACATTAATAAAATGTGAAATCCCATCGTTCTATGGCGTCTGTGTCGTGTACCTACGCTGGTTTCAAATAACCCGTTTATCTTGCGGCTGATGTTTGTGCAGTATAACAGAGAAATGGAGCGTCAAGGCACACAGCCCGTCACTTAGTGCATTCTTATTAACCTTTTAACTACACAGTGTTATTGAAATCGTGCCCCTAGCGTTGTAAGTAGGCGTTCTCCGAGTTGATTTATGCCTTAATGATAATAGTGAAGGGAACCGCTCGTGGGCTATATCATAACTAGTAATGTATTCCTAAATACCGGCGGTGATGTGGCTAAATATTATTAGGCACCAATTAAAATTGTGATATCATGGAATTTGATGTGTTGTGGGAACCGGCTGAGCGTAGGAATGCGTAACTTCCATTGTGGCGTGCTGAGCTACAATGAAGCAGAATATTGGGAATAGCTAGTTATTTCAGCCTTGAATAATAACTGTAGGTAGCAGTAACTTGGTTTGTGGATTCCTTGCGACAATAGCTCAACGACAGTGAAGTATCGCCAGGTATTATTTACAGACCTCTATCTATGGTAACACAGCGACATTTTTAAAATATCGAGCCATTTCAGGAAGAAAATCGTAAGAGAAAATTTACGTTTTTTGCAAGAAAAGCTTTTCTCTTCTATAATTAAAAAGTATTTATGAAAATAAGTTCGGTTATTCCCTTAGTACCCCAATCCCCGAGGCACTCGTCCCGGAGGACCGCGATTTATTTTTATCTTGCTAAATTCAACTAAGGTCTATTTGGCTTAAAACTACCGATCTGCCAGCGGCTTCGCCCTGTGTAATTAGAAAATCCTAAAGAAAACTTACTCTCGGTATAATAATATTTTCCACAACTGTCACACAACACCGTCTAGTCCCAAGCTAAGCAGAGCTTGTGTTATGGGTACTAGACAGCTGAAAAACATGCTTATATATTTCTAAATATATAAATATTATAGATAAATAACACCCAGATACAGAACAAAAAAAATACAGAACAAAAAGTATCCTATATGCATTGATAACTACATTTAGGGGAAGATACGTTATGCGTTAACATCGCAATCAGAAAACCTTGACTCGAAACTCACACATCTATGATCAGTGTCATCACAGTCGCAAACCTATAGTCACTGATAGACAAGGACAGAGATAAGAGCGGCGCTGTCGTGCGAGCGAAATAGCGTTAGCCGCCAAATGTGTGTGATCGTCGCGACCAACTTAAAATCGTGCTATATTGGCACAATTTATTTCAGCGGTCCACGCGCTAGAGGCGAGTCTATTTTCCGCTGTTTTGAGTTATTCTAAGCCTATATGCTATTCTAAATCCATTCAGCCATTCGAGCGTGAAAATTACAAACACACACACATACTCACATAAAATTTCGCCTTTACTGTGATTTCAAAGAGGAAAGGTACCTAACTAATTTTCAAAATTCATTCACCAGTAGAATCCTACTACTGAATAACAGACTCCTACTAGTCTAGAGAAAACTCATTCCTGGAAAAAATCTCAACTGTTGTTTACGATGTTCTTGCTAAAAAGTATCGATATGACTCTTAGGTCAATGCCTGAACTAGGAACTAGCCAGTACTAGGGAATACTGGAGAATTAACGCGACCCATTTGAGGACCTAAACTGAACTGTTAAAGGGCTTTATCCCTTTTTTTTCGCTCGAACGACTGACATCTTAACACGACACGTCGTAAGTCCCCAGTTGTCACCTAATCTTGATTACAGATCTTTGTCTACATACTTACAAAAAGTTTGCTGTGCAAATTTTATAAAAGGTCAGTCAAAGATCTATGTGTGGAAGACGCTGTCTCAGAAATCACGTACGCCATATTCTTATCGTGTGTGTTCGTAATAATTTATCTTCGTACTTACCTACTTTATTGCTGGTTATGGCTCCACAACATTGGGATCAAGCGACCAATCAAAATGTTAAAAATAACCCTTACATCACTGAGCATTTAGTATATCTGACCGATTGCTTTTTTATGTTGACATTACCAATTTGAATTAGCATGAAATCTCACAAATATTTTTTCACCTTTTTTTTATATTGCCTCACACTAGGAAATATTCTTATAGGTATCGTAGGCTCTCCAGTATATCAGATTCCCGCAACCCTCGCCAGGTCTTCGGTCCACGCTGCTTCTACTGGTACTACAGAACCGTACACATACATAATCTAAATAGTAAACACACATACATAACAAAACCCAGATGCGGAAAAATTTCTGTAGACCATGCAAAGATTTTGTTCCGTAAGCGAATAGAACCCGCGACATGAAGCGCAAATCTTTTTCTTAGTTCAAAGGCAGGTACTCTAGAAAATTATGGCCAAGGTTTGAAATAATCGTAATTTATGAGTTTGCTTCCAGGCAAACTTAATTAGTCTGGCTGTTAATGATAGAGCATTTATAACTGTTAGAACTGAAGATAAGTGATTACCAGATCGAGAGGACAAGGTAAAGATTACCTCAAATCATTGGAGAGGGGCCCGAGGAAGGGGACCATGAGAAGAAATATAGTTAGTTAGCCTTTGACCACCAAAGGCTAACTAATTATATTTTCAGGAACCAATAAGTATGACAAAACAGTAAAGATAGTTAATACCCCACAAAAAACCCCAGCATCAATAAATTTATTACAAGAAAATATTTTGAAAAAATAATTTGAAGAAATATACAAACAACTCCATCAATTAAAATGAAAGCTTTAACGAATACCTACATACCAGTTTGTTTAAAAAGTGAAAGATTTTGTCCGGGTCAGATGCCACAAAAGCAGAAATCTCTTTATACAGCGACATTTTTCAAAGAAAATATTAACAAGCGGACAAGAATAAATAATTGACATTTCATCAATAGCATACGAAGTGAAACTGAAAATGACTAATTCTATGAAATTCCAAATAAAATATTAACAAAATGTAATTACATTCGAATAAAAAAACCCTTTTTCTTGTATTTTTTTCATTAAAGTTTGAACAAAAGACTATTAACGCATCTTTTCACGTAAAATTCAGCAATATTCTGGTACGAGTACCTACGCCGGTTGTTTAGTGTAATAGAGTCTAGGAAACGTGTATGCAATTATTGTATTCTATTGCCTCTGAACTTATTATGAATAAAGCATCGTATGCACTCTCAGTACATCTAGGTTATCAAAATAAATTGGCTAGCAGCCAGCTGGATATTTTTATTTAACGTTGAGGGTTCCAAAAATGTGCGTCTGAAATAATTTACTTTTTAAAATTAAGGTCGTACCTATTCGGGCTAATTAGGTCATACGATCAAATTAGCCTGAAATTCCTCACAGAAATTCTTCAACAATTGAATACTCGTTTGTTGAAGAATTACTGTGACGAATTTCTCCGTTCAAGGAGATGACTATGCAATATTTTTAGTACTCTGGGTAACTACAGGGTCTAAATAGTCAAAGAGGTACAGACGGAATCTTAGTAAAGGCTTATCAAGGCATTGACCTAGACAACTATCAAGACGCGAGCAACGACATACAGATTAATAAATGAGTTACTTTCAGCAGACAAGAATGTACATATATACGCTATCAACCATCTACGATTTATAACGCAAACTTCTTCATTATTATTCATACCTACCCACTGAGAAACTCATCCATCAAAAGAGATGCTTCTACGAGAAAATTTTAATGATCTGAGCCAAGATGGTTCGATAATGTGCATCAAAATTGACCGTCCTCCTACGATTTTAACACCGATTTCGTAATAAAACCTCTTCGGCTTAAAATACCTGTTCTATACAACCGGCCAAATTCTAAGGGCCTAGAACTTGGAGATGTTAATAATGACGCCGTACGTGATATCCGGAAATTAAAGCCGTATTCTCATCTCGAACAAGACTTAAGCCGTACGGGACTATAAAATAGATAGTATCTAATTGAAGGGATGACGGGAACCGGGAATGAATGCGACGCAATTAAATTAATCACATAATTATATCGAAATCGAAATGTTATGGAGTCCGGAAATCAAGGATATACAAGCTGATAGCTTTAGGAAATCGTAATATGGATCATCATGAACGGAAAGTTTTGGGGGCGAATAATAACTGGGAAGGCTAGCAAAGAGGTGATTTCTGAGATGACTTCAGAGGGATGTTAATCGTGAGGTGAAGATATGCTACATCAACCCCAAACTGACTGGGGTAAAGACCTATAAAATGTTTAAGATCAGACGAAAAATAAACGTTATGAAAAGCAGGTGTATGTACAATATAAACACTTCGAGCCCAACTAAGGTAAGTAGTATTTTATCAATGCATAAAAATCTCTTAACTGTTCATTTTGTAGAATACCTATGAATTAAAAGATTGAACACTTTTAATTCATAGGTATTACGTTTAGAGATTTGTATTAATAAATCTGATAGTGCATCACTATTTTCCTAAGTTCCATGGCACAAAACCGAATTGTCAACACTTACAATCGATACGATATTCGCTATCAATAACAGTCGGATTAGTATTCGCAATTGATTCCTTGGGGCATCTGGATCTGACATCGTAATCTGGCTTCAGCCGTACATTAATTCGGACTAGGCGATATCTATTAGGTACTGTTATGGCCTAATAGTTGGCCCCTAATGGCGAAACTATTACGAGTTTGTCAACAGTAAAGTCAAAAGTTTTGTCAACTGTGAATTGAATACGGTAAGTCTCCAATATGTTACCAGTAAAAGGTCAAACAATATTGTGAAAAGAAAACAAAATGATAAAAGTCGTAAAGCATAGAAAATCTTAGGAATACCTACACACATAATTTTTAATTTAGATACACTGTCATCATTATTATTATAATAAACGAATGGCGAGTTCAATTACAATTTGTCAATAATATTGTAAAGGCGATGGACTGTTTATAGTATAACTGTGAGTTTAATAAATATATCAAACAGCTGAATGGACTTGAATGAAATTTAGCATACAAGTAGAAAATGCCCTAGAATAGGACATAAGATATAAGGAACTCTAAATTCCTGGAGTATCTTCCCTTGGATTTTAATTTACTTTTATGAGGACGAAGTCGCTGGTAGAAACGACTACCTAGTAGATATAGCTCCATGTTAGAAACTTTTAAACCCTACACCGTTTGTTTTGAACGTGATTCCGACACGAGTTTGTTCTTAGTTTTAACTTCAATACATCGTAGATATCTTATATAGTTTACTAGTACAAATGAAAGTCACATATGATAACAAATCGCTTCTAATTTCACAGGAAGTAATAAACGATAAGCGTGCACTATTTTGGCGGTGACTTGACCTCTAACCTTCTGCATAATACATTTAGATTAAACGAACCAGATACCTATTTCATTTACATAACCACGAATAACACTTTAAAATATTCACGAATCCTTAATATCTAGAATATAAATCAACATTAACGTCTTGTGGTTCAAAAACACCCCAACCTACCCTTTACAATTTTCTTTAACTTACAATATCAAATGCGCCCGCTCGCATCTAATTATTTTTACCCGACTGCGCCAGAAGGAGGGTTATGTTTTTCGAGAGTATGTATGTATGTATGTATGTATGTATGTATAATTGTTTGGCACGCTCTGCAGCCTGAACGGCTCGATGGATTTTAGCTTGAGAGGTGTCGTTAGATTCGTATTTACTGTGAGAGTGACACTGGGTATATCAAAATAAAAAAAAACAAAATGGCGGATTTTTAGCGCCAAATTCAAATGTTTGGCACGCTCTGCGACCTAAACGGCTCGATGGATTTTAGTTTGAGAGGTGTCTTTAGATTCGTAATTACTTTGAAATTGATATCGGAATAAAATAAAACTAAAAAAATAAAAAATAAAAAACGTTAATTTAAAAAACTAAAAAACCCGACTGCTTTTCAGAGTAGAAAATGTCCTAAACAAGACAGTCGTTGTACCCGATTGCACTTATCTATATAATATTTTAAATACTGGCAGTCGGGACCCATTCTAGAAAGTCAGCCGTCTAGTCAATAGATTGGAGTAATCTGCAATGTAATATAGGTATGTGCTATCAATTCTAGAATGGGTCCCGACTGCCAGTATTTAAAATATTATATAGATAAGTGCAATCGGGTACAACGACTGTCTTGTTTAGGACATTTTCTACTCTGAAAAGCAGTCGGGTTTTTTAGTTTTTTAAATTAACGTTTTTTTTTCTGGGTTGTTAATTACGGAAACTGGCGCACATGTCTCCGGAATACATGAATATAATGTTTGTTTACGAAAACAATACAATAACATCTGTGTCCTCTTCGTTGTAAAGATATTCCACTAAACAAGCGTGCAGGTAAAACCAGACCCGCCAAATATTGTATTAGTTATTGTATCGATTGGACAGAAAATTCGATAGACTCGCAAGGTGCGCCGGAGCACAGCGAGGTGCATTGCATTCCTCCAAGAGGGACGCGAGAGGGAATCGACTGCATTCTTAGTTATTCTTACCTTCACAAACAAAAATCCCACCAAAATCCAGTCGTGCTTGTGCAAAACTGACTTCAACACATGTTTTAGCCGACACTCGTGTTATGGGAGTGTGTTGATTCACAGAAAAATTTAAGTTTTAATTGTTTACATCACTGTCAAAAAAAACACTATGGCAGCACACACCCGAACGACCGGCGTATAACAAGCAAACTGGATTCATTTGGCTTGTCTGTCTATGACGCGGAATGCTATTGCTTTGTCTCTCTTTAGCGTGGTATATAATTACATGCGGCTGTCTCGCTCGCTCGAAGAAAGGCGCCAGTGCACGGCGCGGGCGCCGACTTCTTCCTTCGGGACTTAAAAAAAACAAAAGCTCTTTTGAAACAAGTTACTGGTAATGGGGCTTTAGGTGGCTGTCAAGATATTGTATGATTTAAAATTTGTTTGAGTTGCCATCAAATAGGAGACGTGACGGCTCAGTGAGAAATGTCGTGTGGCATGAAGGCTTGATAAATAGTAGCGGTTCCAAAGCCAGATTACGACACAGAACACATTTTCTGGAGACATATTTGTTTGCTTTATCTTCATAAGCAATAAAAGCAAAGCATTCTTTAAACTAAAACTTCTTTATACCGGAATCTATCCATATATTAAGAAAACACTGCAAACTTAGCCAACATTGCTTGCAGAACAGGCGGTCAAAGGAACGTAAGGTTCTGGAGTGACGACCGCGTACCAGAAGACGCAGCGTTGGAAAACCTCCCACAAAGTGAACCGATGTCCTGGTGAGGGTTGCAGGGATCCTGACTGGTCTTTGTGGCGACACTTCGGGGAACCTATATCCAGCAGTGGACGTCTTCGGCTGAAATGATGATGATTATGATGAAAAGACTAGATAGAAAATTTAAATATACCTAAGTACTTAATTTTATTTCAATTAATTTCTAGGTGTGTTATGATGCAATGAAGTAGTTTAAAAAATATAAATAGGTAGGTACCTACGCTAAACTTACTTATCTTTAAATAGGGCAAAATAAGGTGCTTTGAAATTAAGTTTTTTTTCGAACACAGCCTTTATTCAAAGTCATTGATTTATTTGTAGATAAGAATGGTTACAAAATATATGATATATAGGGTGACTAGTAATTAGTGAACGATAATTAAACACGTGTTTGTAGTCATGATAACAAATAACTTTTACTATGGGACCAAACCTGAAATCGCGAAAAAAATCAGCCAAGTTCAGTAAATTTTGATCACTTAGGCGAACACAAATGTACTGACCAGCAGATTTTTTTTCGCGATTTCAGGTTTGGTCCCATAGTAAAAGTTATTTTTTATCATGACTACAATCACGAGTTTAAGTATCGTTCACTAATTACAAGTCACCCTATATAATATTCATTTATATTCACTCCCGAAATATGCACAGAAATAAATATACCTAGTTAATTCTGGTAGGTCATCTGGCATTACCTACTTCGCTTTGGGCCCTTTTTTTTGCAAACCGTAGGTACATCAATTAGTTTCAAAAGTTGTTTGATTACAAGAGTTTTTTTAAGTGGATATTAAAGGTAACATGGCATAGCCATTAAAGTTGTCAAAAAATAAGAGGCCCGCTTTATGTAGTACCCAGTATAGTGTAGCTACTACCAAAATAGCTACTACTACACCGGACCCTAATTATTATTTTAGTAGTAGCTAAACTACACCGGAAAAGCCGCTAGGTAGTCAAAATACAAATGTAAAAACGGGCCTCTCATTTTTTAGCAACTTTCCGACTGTATTTCCCGAAGAGGTAATCAGAGATGTAGGTACATAGGTAACACTAACGCTAAAGCACCATGTCACAACTTCAGACTCTGGGCTGATACTGAATAACTGTAAATATAAGAAACAAAACCAAAAACACTGACTGACATGAGAACCAAAGCAGAAGCAATAGACAAAAGTGAGATTATGTACTCGTCGTGGCCAGATCTTAGAAATTGATCACTTTATGAAATGTCTAGTCTCAAGCTAAGCAGAGCCTGTGATATAAGTAGGTACCTACTTACTAAACAACTGATAAACATACTTACATTTCTAAATATATATCTAAATATGATAGATAAATTACACCCAGATGCAGAACAAATGATCGTGCTCATCACATAAACATTTTATCCTAGGTTGGAATCGAACCCGTCGTGTGTTCTCCGGCATAGCAATCAGGGCCACATGCCAGTGAAATACAAATCGTTTCTCTATATAATATTAGTATAAAAGTTTATAATATAAAAATAAACCAAATATAAATTACTGTCAACACAAGAATTACCTGTGAGTACACTCAGTTTTCTCAAGTGTATTTTGCGTTTAACATTTGTTTTAGACAGAAGTGTAAAGAAAGCCTTGTGTGGAAGCGCAAACCGTGAAATTGTGTTGCTACTAGTTTCCCCATTGTAAATACTTGGTTTATGGGTGCGATCGTTCGACTTAAATAATTGTAGACAAACGCTACATAATTGAAAAGATTTTCTGTAGCTTTGCTAACTGATAAAAAACCGGACAAGTGCGAATCGGACCCACGCACTGAGGGTTCGGTACAAACCTACCTATGATAATAATTTAATTCCCGATCGAAGATTTTTCCGAATCGCAAGAATTTTTTTTGGTGACGTACCTACAAATACACAGTTTTCCTTCCTTTCCCTATATTTGTGCTAAGAGACCTTGCTTCATGCCAAATTTCAGGATTCTAGGTCAACGGGAAGGATACCCTATGAATTTTGCCTTGAGAGTGTCGAAATATACGTTTTTTGAGACATGAACATCAGTTTCTTTTTTTTTATTAACTTAGAAGTTTGATTTTTTCAGCTACTTGAATTAAAACCGTATATGGTTTTAATTTCAAATCGATACCTTCATGCGTTCCCGAGATAAAGGGTCCTGAGTCTTGACAGACAGACGGACAACAAAGTGATCCTATAAGGGTTCCGTTTTTCCTCTTGAGGTACGGAACCCTAAAAACCAGGTTTAAATAAACATTTGTAAAACGTTAAAAGTGACAATAAAACATGAATTCCAGACACTAACGTGGCATTGCCGATGTATGTTAGCAATCTTTTAGGGCGATTTTTATTTTCTAATACAAGACTTGGTCCTGCCATTATGACATTTATGATTTTTTAATGTTGTCCCACACTAGGAATTACTACTATATCGTGGATGTGTTCACAAACACGTAAACCCTACACAAGACACCCAGACCCGAAACACCTATCTGTAGGCCATACAAATATTTGTTCTGTGCGGGAATCGAACCCGTGACTCGCAGCGTAGCAATCGCTCAACCATTGTGCCAACCAAGCCATCATGATCGCCTTGTCGTGCTGTTTTGATTTAAAGTTAGGTCAAATAATAGATGAAAATTGACAAATGCTTTTTTATGTCAATTTTTAGCTTAGCCAATAGTCAAATCTATATAACTGAATCCTTTCCCTTGGTCACGCCATCACGCGTGAACGAATGGACCGATGTCTTACAAAACTGCGACGCGATGCGATGCCGTACCGCATCATCCGTGGGCATCACAGAAACTTGCGATACGAATTCATGCGATGGGATTTCGTGCGATAAAGCATCGATTTAGGTATAAACTATACAATGTGCGATGCGTCGTGTCGTGAGTGCTCGTAGATTTTTACGATGCGATCTCGCAACGCAGTTTTGTGTTTGAGCCCTTAGTGCTAATTTTACAAGCTTTTTGTTTCACCTGTCCCAATGTTTGTCTGTGATCAAATCTTGCAAATTAAATTTGATCCACTTCCCCATTACCTACCGATTGAGCTGAAATTTTGCATGTTTAAATCAGATCACAATACAAAATTACTATGACTGATCCGATGATGGAGTCGGAAGGTGCCCATAGGAACTCGATAGACGACACAACCCATAAAGTACGGATTCGTTTGATCCGTCCTAATGAGTACTTTAGAGCTATATGGTAACCAGGGTCTGATGATGGAGCTGGAAGATGGCTATAGGAACTCGGTAATAAGCGTAATAGATAACCCTATCGTGTTTGAGCTTTTTAGAATGGTTTGATGAGTATTCAATAGATATGCCCGCGCTATAAAAGCTTGCTATTTTAAAAATGATTTTCATTGAAAACTTGTTTAAAACCTATCGATTGCCTTAATGCAAACGTCAATATATAATGTTTAATTTTGCTGTTCGATAAAAGCTACTCAGTGTGAAGCAAGAAGGAGAATCAGTCATTTAATTACTAAGACCCACCTGTGTTCCTTCAGTTGCTCTTTAACTCCAGGGCCACGGTAACTCTTTCAAAGAATCCCACAACCCGTACGATTTGACATTAGCGATCAAGTAAAATAGGTATAAAACTCATACTAAGCACAATATTAACTTGCAGAGGTTTGTCTCGAGTCCGAAACTTGAAAGTCTTTTAATGTTTTAATCACTCACAAAAAAAGGCTACATTGTAACTAGATTGGCTTCCTACAAATCTTGCAGTCAAAAGGAGCTGCAGTTGTATCAAAGTAAAATAAAACGACAATATGTTCATTCATGTATAATTTATTTCCATTTGCGACTGGGTATTGAACAAATCTCACTTAAAATGTTACGAATGTATGACCTAAGTCTGTACTATTTCACTAATACGGACACACCTTAGGGATGCGTAACATGGAATAATGAAGACATGGAATACTGATAAAATGAAAACTCGAAAAACAACAAAAAGTACGACATACCTAAAAGGTTCTATCGTTGTACCTAACCGAACGACTATTTTAGCTCATGATTATTCTACTTTCACCCTGTTACTCCTATCTCAGTCCATTTAAACCCAATTCTGACGATGTAACCTTTAAGTTATGTCTTACTATAACATGCCTGTCTTATGCCGTGTTTCAGCCGACGGACGATTTAAGACTCTTCAAATAGTACTTTATTTTTCACTACTCCATGTTCCACAAACAAACGCGACGGCGCGGACGCATCTTTGATAAATGAATGCGTAATACAAATTGAAAAACAACGATGTAATTAGAAGCCTCTTGTGTTAACGTATAACTACTTAGGTAAAGTTAGGTCCCTTTCTTTGACACATAGGTTTAAAAAAAAAAAGGCACACTCAAAGTGATTTTTATTTCAGTTGCTGTGATGACATTCATAAGTTTGACAGCATTAAGCTCATTGGATAAGTCCGCACCCCCGTGCATTTACACTACTCGGTAAATATTGTAAGAAAGGTATATAAATACCTGAGAATTCTATGAGGAAGAGTACATATACATTCTATTGCACACCATTCTGCCGTATGATTAAATGGATACATAGATTTACACACAAATCGCTTAGATTAAAACTAATTTCATTGATGGAGCTAATAGACCATTATGTTCCTTACAATTTGTGCTACACTGTGTCTGTTAAAGAAAAACAGTATAATATCCACACAAACTTATAGCCTTTAATATATCACATAAAGTTTAGGTACACATAAATATATTACACTCTTGCGTCCGCTACTACTGGGGCCACTGCTAGAGAGAAGCCGCACTTTTAAAAAGAAATCCAATTTAAAAACGAAGGCAACTAAATAAATATACTTTGTTTGAGTTCCTGCATTATGGAAGGCGGCCACTGTTTGATTTGAGATTTAATTGTAAGTTCCATTTGAGTGGCTTGTTCGTTTTCGGCAACGAAGAGTGATAATAATAATTTCAACACATAACAATATAGTAACAAAAATGTGGAAAATTTAATTTAGTATAATAATATAAATTGATAATAAATATGGAAATTAAATTAGTTATTAGAATTTATTAGTGTGGGTGAGCGTGAGATCGTTCCTGAGTCTTGTCTACACTCAATAGAGGAATTAACAAATTATAAAACAAGGTATCAGGATAAGCCAGCTTAGCCTGACAAAAAGCGGTTTCCATATAAAACAAACATTCTTGAATGATTGCTGAATCTCTTGTGATGAGATGAAACTAGTCAACCCCAAAAACTTAGTATAAAAAAAATGCAAAAAATGGATGGATTGAGAAATATAACTTATACGCAAAGATATTCCAATTAATGAATAGAGTCAACATTCCGCAGTTCCACATACAAAAACAAACAAGCCACGCATTCAATTAAATAAATTAAACTAATACATTAAGTTACTTCACGCGGTGATTATAACTCGGAATGTTCATCCTGGCCGTCTGAGAGCTGCAGTGGTGGTTCTGTAGTCTCGGGTTCATTCTCCTTCTCTGTTGAAGGCTGCTCCTCCTGTGTTTCTTCTACTTTCTCCTGTTTCTCTTCTTTGTCCCCAGCCTCAGGCTCAATTACTGTTTCTTCAGTTTTATTATCAGTTTCCTTCTTCACCGGCTTCTTAGGCCGCCAAATCTTCATCTTATTTAACAAGTACTTCATTTCTCTGTCCAAGTTCGCCATCTTCTCTCGAATGCTCTCGACCGTCAGTTTTATGTCCTCGTTCTTTTTGAGAGCCTTCTGTTCCTTGATAGAGGTGCTGAGCCAGGTGGTAGTTTCTTCAATCTTCTTCTCTAGTAAGTTAATTTCTACGTCTGTGAATACGTCTTTGTCTGGGTTAGCGTCTTTAGTGAAGTTCTTCGCCATTTTGAGGAATTCCCGAGAGCTGTTCAACATGCTGCGAAGAGCGGCCACTGCGTCGGGCCTCTCTCTGTGTTCCCAGTGCTTGTAGAAGATTGGGCTAGTCTTGTCCTTCAGAGCGGCTAATTTAGCCTCATACAACTCTGTGGCCGCCTCATACCCATCTTCGTACAACCATTCTGAGGTTTCACTGCACAGTTTCTTGATTTCTTCAATCTGTTGTTCAGTTCCGCATTGAGCGTATTCCTCCATGTCAACCTTCATTTGTGCGTCTACTACAAATGCTTCTAGATTGTTGAGCGCAGTCTCTCTTTCGATACGTTTCTTATCGATCAAATTCAACTCTGCAATCAGAGCTTTAGAGGTCTTGAACTGTTCTGGTGACAATGGTTGTAGGTTTAGATGTGTTTCCTCAGTTTTGATTGGCTCCTTCAGTATGACAATTTTAGGTTTGGGTTTAGTTTCAGGTTCGGTAGCGTTTTGTTTCTCGCCCTCAGTTTGGTTAGCTTTCTTTGTGTCGTTTTTAGCATCTTCTTCTTGGGGTTTTTCCTCAGGTTTCTCTTCAACCTTTTCAGGAGTTTCGGAGTCTGATCCGAACAGTTTGCTGATAGTGCTTCCTATTTTAGATAATGTGCTATCTTGATCTTCATGTTCGTCGACTGTTTTTTCGGCGACCAATTCGACGTTGACTAAGTTAAGTAAGCCAGAGTCATCCATATTGAAATGTGCTTTGATTCCTTTGTGTTCGATATTTTCACCAGTATTTTTGGCGAGTGCAGCGCCAACTCCGTTGAGCACAACCTGGCTAAGGTTCAAAGTACCAACGTATTGAAGCTCATTGGAAGGAATGTGGTCTAATTCGGCATAGTTGACGTGGAAGTCGAAGTCATCAGTATGTTTATTGAAAGTGATTACCTTCTTTTGTGGGTAAGGGTTCATGGGGCCGAATAGTGTCCTCTTGATCTGTAACAAACAAAAAAATTATTAGTTTATCCTTCAATGAATAAATATTTATATATAAACAACATACAAAGGGAAAGATGAATTGACTTCAATTCAGAGACAGTTATAAAATTTCTAGTCTAAAACAGAGAAAAGATATACTACCAGCTCCTGAAAGAAATCGAACGTCTATATTAATACAACATTTATTGAACACCTGTTTTTTAGGGTGCGTAATTATCTAATAATTTCTCTCGTTTAGGTGGAACGAAAGGGTAGTGACAGACTTTCACTAAATAAAACGCACCCAACGTGTTCCTTCAGTTGCCTTTGTGTGAATATCACGGTGACTATTTCCAACAACCCCACAGCTTATTGAATACCTTAAGTTATTCAATCACATTATTAATACTCGTTTTCACTAAAACTAGGCGTAATCTAAATAGATGCATTACAATTTCTGCATTGTTGGATTTTAGTGCGCTCAATTAATAGTGTCGTTCAGTGTTATTAAAAGCGATCATATAACTATATATCCTTTGCAAACATATATTGAAACAGGAAGACAGCAACTAAATATTGTTACCAGTGTCTTAGAATACAAAAGGAAACTGAAGGAACACACGTAGATTTCCCACAAAAAAAAGAAGTGTGTATCAAACTCACCAGTTTATCATTGCCGTCGACGTGCCTGGTGAATGTAACTTGTATCGGGAACAGCACGGCATCGCGCACGTTCAGCGGAGCCACCTTGTACCCGGTCGCAAGGGATGCCGCCCTGGAAAAACCATTTAATGTGAGTTAATTTGTTCGTGAAAGCTGTACATGGTTTCAGATTACTCTAAGGCCGTGTTTACGGACACACGGCGCGTTGGGCGTTCGTCGTACATTGCTGCAGCGGGCCACGTCGTCGCACGCGCGAACACAAACATATGGCAATGTAACGCGCCACGCAAGGCTCCGCGTCTCCGTAAACAAGCCCTAACGGAAAACCGCATGTTACTTCGTAAAATCAGTCACTGAAAAAATCGCCTATGCGTGCGCTTGTCCAGAAAGCCATGTTATATTTTTTTGTGGTTTCAAACCAGCAGAAAAACGCGGGCGTTTAATCGCAGTGCTTGCTAAGCCTTAGACGACTTCAGGACGCTTAAGGACGTATTTACGAATTTGCGCGCTTCAATTCTAGGTATTTCGACTTACTACTACACGTGCACGGCTCACACACACAGCGACTAGCGCGAAGCGGCGAAATTATGAGTGAACTGACACGGCTTGATCCTTGAGCCTACTATTATTTATATTTTAGAAATGTATTTTTTTTAAACTTACCTACGGTGATTTGTATTCATTTTTTTTTTTTATTGTGAAATAGTAAAAAACAGTAGTTACCATTGAACAGTGATTGGTTGGTAAGCAATCTAAGCGCATCTCTCACTGTACGGGAATTACTTACAAAGCGAGGGAATGTTATACTGGTAATGTAACTGTGTACCATGTCGCCGTGTGTACCATGTATTTATTTATTTGTTTATCCCATTGATATATTATAAGAGAAGATACGTTACGCACTAACATCGCAATCAGAAAACCTGGACTCGAAACTCACACATCTATGATCAGTGTCGACACAGTCGCAAACGTATATTCACTGATAGACAAGGACTAAGAGCCGGCGTTGTCGAGCGAGTGAAATCGCGTTAGCCGCCGAATATTTACGATTATAAATGACGTGAGCTCTATCTATCTCGCTTCGCAAAATGGCGATCAAAACAATAAGCGTAATTAGAAGAAGAGAAATTAGAGTGCGAGTCGCACAGGACCGTTCATTATGGCGACATTTGGAGGAGGCCTATGTCCAACAGTCTTTGGGTGGAAATGATGATGATAAAATGTTTTATACATTGTCAACTCTATAGATGTTGTTGAACTGTCCAGCCGGAATCGATTGACAACATTCCTAGTATATCACTGCGCAATTAGAATGCTTTACAAAGCAAGATAATGATGCAATGAATAAACACTAATAAAAATAAGAAGCAGGTAAGCAGAACTAACCCTATTTAATAAATAAAAAAATCTTAATCAATTCTTAGTAGTAGTTTTGGAGGTATACCTTCAGGTCGCTCCAGCAAGTCCTAAGGTAAGGTCTCATCATAACTAACACAACGAGCCCAAACTCGGTGCTCTTAGCTCTACTCTTTTATTAGTTCCAGTAGAAGTCTTGGAGGTATACCTTCAGGTCGCTCCATCAAGTCCTAAGGTAAGGTCTCATCATAACTAACACAACGAGCCCAAACTCGGTACTCTTAGCTCTACTCTTTTATTAGTTCCAGTAGCAGTCTTGGAGGTATACCTTCAGGTCGCTTCAAGTCTTAAGGTAAGGTCTCATCATAACTAACACAACGAGCCCAAACTCGGTACTCTTAGCTCTACTCGTTTATTAGTTCCAGTAGCAGTCTTGGAGGTATACCTTCAGGTCGCTCCATCAAGTCCTAAGGTAAAGTCTCATCATAACTAACACAACGAGCCCAAACTCGGTAAACCTTGCTCTACTCGTTTATTAGTTACAGTAGCAATCTTGGAGGTATACCTTCAGGTCACTCCATCAAGTCCTAAGGTAAGGTCTCATCATAACTATAACAACGAGCCCAAACTCGGTACACCTAGCTCTAATCGTTTATTAGTTCCAGTAGCAGTCTTGGAGGTATACCTTCAGGTCGCTCCATCAAGTCCTAAGGTAAGGTCTCATCATAACTATAACAACGAGCCCAAACTCGGTACTCTTAGCTCTACTCTTTTATTAGTTCCAGTAGCAGTCTTGGAGGTATACCTTCAGGTCACTTCAAGTCCTAAGGTAAGGTCTCATCATAACTATAACAACGAGCCCAAACTCGGTACTCTTAGCTCTACTCGTTTATTAGTTCCAGTAGCAGTCTTGGAGGTATACCTTCAGGTCGCTCCATCAAGTCCTAAGGTAAAGTCTCATCATAACTAACACAACGACCCCAAACTCGGTAAACCTTGCTCTACTCGTTTATTAGTTCCAGTAGCAATCTTGGAGGTATACCTCCAGGTCGCTCCATCAAGTCCTAAGGTAAGGTCTCATCATAACTAATACAACGAGCCCAAACTCGGTACACCTAGCTCTACTCGTTTATTAATTCCAGTAGCAGTCTTGGAGGTATACCTTCAGGTCGCTCCATCAAGTCCTAAGGTAAGGTCTCATCATAACTAACACAACGAGCCCAAACTCGGTACACCTAGCTCTACTCGTTTATTAGTTCCATCAGCAATCTTGGTGGTATACCTTCAGGTCGCTCCATCAAGTTCGAAATGAAATGTTTTATTCAAGAAAAAATAAAAGAAACTAAATAAATCTTATTGATAGTCTTTAGTCAGCACAAAACACGTGAAGTATCAAATTAGGTTTATCAAATATTTTGTATTCGTACAGCGATCTTATTCCACACGAATTTCTGCTTACAAGCGACACAGTGTCCACTCACGACGGCGGCCGAGCGCAGACTAAAATTTTTATTTCAATTCTTATGCAATAATTCAAGACAGTGACTAGAAAATAACCCTTATGTTCAATGCATTAAGATTCGCGCGATAGAGCTAAATTTGTTGAAAAACTAAAACTGATTTGATTTTTTTCTGAGACTAATTAGAACATTTTGGTAGTTTTTTTTTAACGTATTTTTTAGTTGATTATGTCTCCTTACATAATATATTTTTAAATAAACAAAATCTTTTATCAAACGGAAGAAAAATGTTCCTGAACTCAATACGAAATCTTCAATTTTGTGTGAAGAGGTACGGGAAATGATTTATTACAGTGTTATAAACCAAATTTTTCAAATAAAAAAATAATGTCATTTCAAGATGAAGGAGTAATCTATCTGTGGAAATTATTATTTACATTTAGTTCAGTTTAATTCTGCTACAAAATGTACCGAAAAACTGCTTAATTTGGTCAGTTTTGTAAACGCGTCCTTAAGACTGCTTATTTTTATGATATTCAGAATTATTAAATGTAATTAATACTATTAACACACGCTCAAACTTGGTACGATTGAAGCACGGATTTGGTTCGCTTCGAACCGAATCAGTCCATCTATAGAGTCGTCCAGCGACCATAATTATTATTATTTGAGTCCATGTATGTCCCATATTTGGCATTGAAACTACTGTATTACTCTATTTGTATCTGTCTCTGGCATCAGAAGCCGTGGATATGGAGCGTAAATAAAACCAAATATCGTCAATAAAATTCTCAAACTCAAAGCGTAGTAAGTTACCTGTAAACAGCACCCATAGTAGCAGCCTCATCAGCGTTAATAGACCTGGCAGGCTCATGACCCACAGCATCCTTCAGCGCCTGCATGGCGGCCGGCACTCGCGAGCCTCCTCCAGCCAGCACCAGCCGCGCGCCAGTGCCCGCCCCTCCGGCTGCCGCGATGGCGCGCTGCACCACCCCTGATACTCTGGGCCATAAGTCTGCGCATAACTCCTCGAACTCAGCACGAGTAACCTGAAAAATGATGTTGATTGTAGATAGCGAACAATCGGATTTAGATTTGTGTGGTTATGCATTGTTTTGAGCAACAATGCGGATGTGTGCAAATGCACTTCAAGACAACTAACTTAGCATCACAACTTTTTTCAGCTTATCGGTCC
The DNA here is from genome assembly GCA_958295575.1 of Leucania comma. Lineage (NCBI taxonomy): Eukaryota > Metazoa > Arthropoda > Insecta > Lepidoptera > Noctuidae > Leucania > Leucania comma. Next base: position 7,287,555 of record OY282475.1, read on the forward strand.
TGCTGTGCCCCTACGGTTTTGCTGAAATCTCTTATAAGTCGCGTGTGGAACACTAGGCGCCGTCGGCTACTCGAGCTCGGCGAACGGCGAGCGGATGTATTGCTCGTCATCCGCAAGCCCACGCAAGACCGGGAATCGCCGTGCGACTCCCGACGTCTGAGACACCTCCTGTGGCGGCGGCTGGGGTATCAGGATGTCCTTTCCCTCATGTCTGCGACCGTCTCCTTCGCTAAGATTACTGCTTCAAAGAAGGAAACAACCTCATCCCATTCCCTCTCGCTACAGACCATGGCCCAGTACCCAGCGCGAGGGGTCGCCACCGCCGAAAATTTCTCCACATGGTGTTGTGTTTCTCTCATAAAGCGGAATAAATTGCAATACTCGTATCGTATTTAGTCACGCCAACAATGACTAGCATTGCAGACGATAATCCGTGACTATCGCTCTACTACACTTTGGTTCATTGAAAACATACATTGGTTCTATCCTAAATGCAGAAAACCAAATTCAAGTTCCAAATCAATTAAGTATGAGAAACACAACAGGAGTTTTTATTTAAATTCATCATCCAACATACAGACATTGCCTGATTACATTATTTTACATTCACTATTGTAAGTTAATAAGCTCTTGGGTAAAACCTTAATCAGTATGCAAGTTAGGTTTGATCTAAAAACAAGCACCTGCATGATTGTATGAGAAAATTTAAATATGTATAAGGTTTTTTATGAATTAAATATTTATTAAAATATAAATGTTTCGTTAGTCAGTATCACATATCCTTACATTATCATATTAAGTATGGTACGTGGTATGATTGCTATTTGTACGCATGTTTTAAAGATGCCGCGCAGTAACCAAAAACATATGTGTATGTTTTAATTGTACCCTTAATTATTATATATATAGTTCAAAGCTGATGAATTATGTGACTTTGGAAGCAATATAATAGCAATTTACAATCCGGCTCGAATGACCATTAATGTAGGAGTCAACAGTTGCAGGCACCATACATTAATAGTTTGTAAATTTTGATTTCAGTTACGGAGTACACAAAAACATATTTCGTATCACAGAGTTTGTTACCGAACACCTTCAAAATGACAAGACCGATTTTTATGAAATTTTTGGGTATATTTTTGGTACGTAGAATAGGTGGCAGGGAATTTTATATACACCTAGGTGCTAAATCAACAATCACACGGGCGCAGCCTCTGGCAGCAGCTAGTATGTGTGTGTGGTGTGTAGAAGAATTACCAGTATTATTATATGTTTAAAGACGGTATATTGGAATATTCTTATCTCTCAAAGTTTTGGTGATGGACAAACGAAATATAATACCAAACCAAACCCAAAATGACTATCATAAAACGTTAAAACTACCAACTGTGTCTTGCCAAACTACCTGCCAATTAAAATCCTTGTTGTAATTTGTTGCTGGTAAAAACTATTTTTCGTAAAATACTTACTGGGTTTACATCACCTGATCAAATACTCAACTCGCATAATTATATAATTAATTTATTAAAGTATTCTCAACCTGCCGCAACGCAATCTGGGACAGGATTTGACCGCATACTCCTGTCAAAAGACTCGACAAAAGCTAACGGTTCATGTTCTATTATAATAACAAATACTGATTTGATAATCTTCGCATGTGTTGACGTCGACAGTCGAGTGCTGGCTTGTGAATCAAATCGGTACTTCCGACAAGTATGTAAGTAGGTGTCAAAAGCGAAGCCACGTGTGTCCCATATAATTTTTCCAACGTTGCTTTGACATTAATACTTACACATTCAAATCAAATCAAAATATTTTTATTTCACATAGGCCTACGTGGGCACATGTGAAACGTCAGAAGCTAGTGCACGGTTCCAAATTGGTTGTTTGCTATGGAGAAGAACCGGCAAGAAACTCCATGGTTATTTTTTCATAACCCCACTGCGTCTGTGTCTGTCCGCGATGAGCTCAATTACTACTGAACGAATTTTAATGCGGTTTTCACAAGTATCAGTGTAATTTATTTCATCACCACTGCTCTCAAAACGTGAAGAAAACATCGTGAAGAAACTGGCATGTCCTAGAACCAAAAATTCGAAGACATGTGACATCCACCAATCCGCACTGGGCCCGCGTGGCGGATTACGGCCAATTCTATCTCCTAGAGAGGAGGCCTGAGTCCCAACGGAACATTATAAGGCTGATGATATACTATGATTTATCAGTAAAGTTTACAACACCCGTGCGAAATTGGGACAGGACGCTAGTTCGTATAGTACACGGCAAATAAGTTGAACCATTTGTTATGCAAGCTCTGCTATATTATGGTAAGCTTCACGCAGGCGAACACCAAGCGTATAATGGCGGATACACGTCTATAAAGCTACGCGCCTGTGGAATGTAAAACTTGCTCAGTAAATAAAACTCACCAGCTGTTTGAAGTCCTTATCATCGAGCAAGCCTTCAATCTGAGCATAGAACTCGGTGTTAGCAGACAGAATAATCTTCAGCCTCTCTGCTTCTAAGAGCAGTTTCTCCATAGCACGAGGGGACACTCTGACGTCACCGCCGCCTTGAGCTTCCCAGGCTTTGATAAGATGTTCCCGGAGACGTAGAGTCATTTCATGGCCCCCGAGAGTTCTGATGACAAAAATACAATATTATTTTAGGTAAAATAAACCAGAAGAGACTCTTCTATCAAAAAAGTGAGAAATATTCTACCGCATCCTAACTTCAGAAGAATATTAAGAGTGCCAAGTGCGAGTTATTTTTACGTTAACGCTATCGAAACGTTTACCGCGTTTGGCTTTTTGATTGGTCAAGAGCTTGCAGCGAGCCAATCGCAGCGCCGAACTTAAAACCAACTCGCAATAGGCACTCTGCTATGGACAGAGACATGACCAATAAACATATCTCTTTTTTTAGCAAAGTAATATTTTTTTAAGAATCTCTACAGACTGGCTTTTAAGCACTATAGCACTGATGGTAAACGATGATGTGGTCGACAATAGAGCATGCTTGCCTAGGAGTAACCTATTCAATCTTGACTTAAAGACCTCGAGGTTGTAGCTATCAGTGTGTTCTAGAATATTTCTAACTAGCAGCTGCCAGCGGCTTCGCCCGCATGAAAGAAGAAAATTGCCCCAAGGGAACAAACAAGGGATAAAAAGTATAATAATATGTGCTATTTATTTCAGGAGCTGATCAACTTGTATACCAAATTTCATGCAAATCCGTTCCGCCGTTCGAGAGTCAATAATAAATTAACAAACATACAGTACGGCCGACGGATCTTGGCACGTCTGAAGTTAGGCTCTGCGAACTTTAACGCTTAAAATAAGTGCGCCACATAAATGATTTATAAAAATAAATGCCAATAACAGTTTTTAACAGCAATAACAACTGCTATTGGCATTTATTTTTTCGAACCATTTATTTTTTTACGAGTGCACAAGCGCTAAAGTTCGCAGAGCCTAACTTCAGACGCGCCAAGATCCATCGGCCGTACTGTACACACCCACAAACATTTGCCCTTATAATATTAAAGAGATAATAATATACAGACTATATTAAGCTCAAAAAAATATGACACAATAACATGTAGATTTATTTATTACATTTTTAACTTGTGATAAGTCAAATATTATCTGTTTTGTCTTTTCAAAGGTGTGAATTCAGAATTTCGGTTGAAATGATGATAATTAATATCGATATTTTACCTGTCGAAGCCAACTCCCAACACCTGCAGTTGAGGTACCGTCTCGACGTAGCCCTTTTCCTTTATCTTAACAGTTTTGTACTCGACTAACGCCGCCTTAGTGGATGCGGCGCCCATGTCGAAGAACAACGCATGCCAGGCTGTCTCGTTGATTTCCTATTAAAAAGAGAAACGTTACATTAAGTAACCCTTTAAGCGCTTGCGTCGAATTAGTCCGACAATTGTTTTCGTGTCCTATTCTCCAGTGTCATGTGCTTGCGACTGGGTACTCGATCTCTTTTAGCTCTTCAATCCCCATAGATGAAAGAAGAGCTGACGAGATGGGAGTATTTGGTCGTGGAAGTGCGACAATGGTGAATTAAAAGCGATATTGGAAATAACCGACGTAGACGGTTAAATGTTCCTCTCGACTAAGTTTCGATCACAATGGCCAATTTCAACGGAGATCAGGCAAGTAAGCAGGAGATAGTATACTGCAAAAGCGTGTGCGCTAACACAGGTGCACTCATTGTTCCTTTAGACCTACTGTCCACGGACGCCTAGCTTCATTACACGCTTGGTGTACGCCTACTCACAGCTTAAAGTGACGACAAATCGGCAGCGTCGTGTCGTCATATCGTTGCCGATTTGTCAACAGTTTCAGTTTTGTATGGTCGCTTCACGCAGGCGTACAACAAGCGTATAATGATGGATAACCTTCTATGAAGCTCCACGTCCTTGTACAATAGCTCCTATCCCACAGTCTGATGACAACTTGACACGATCTTGAAGAGATCAGGAGCAAGACCAACGGCTTTACGTGCTTTACGAGGCACGGGGGGTGTGACACCAAAAATTCCAAACTCCGAGCTAATACTGAGTATTCCTGGAAAAACCCAATAGCACTTTTGCCTAATCCGGTAAACGAATCTAGGCCGTGCTTGCGATCACGTGTAACAACGAAGCAATTAATTGTTATATCAACAACTGATTAATCGTGTAGAACACTTTTTGTCCTACATTTTACGTACAACCCAAGTGCGAAACTCTCTAGCAGCATCTGTGATCCCACCAGCTTCGAAGCAAGATTAAACAGACATCTTCTGAGCTTTGTCATTCTATGGTAGGCCTCATACATCGCTTACCACACGGGCGAGATTGTGGTCAAAAATGAACAAGGAACAAAAAAAAGAAACAGATGTATCATTTGATTGTTCAAAGACAATTTTATTGTGATGTTTGGAGTAAAGGGCGTGTCAGACTTTTTCAGACTAAAACCCACCTATGTTCCTTCATTTACCCTTTAAGTTCTAAAGACATGGCAACTCTTTCAAGTGCCTCTGCTGCACAAACTGTACAAAGATATTATTCCCAATCAATGCAATGCTAGTTGAATGCCAGTTGCCGGATATTGTGAAAACACAATGGCCACGAATCTCTGAAACTGTAGAATTCACAGAATTGAGTTGGAATTCATTTGAAATAATAACTTTAGGAAAAATGGCTTGTTAGGCCGCTTTCCCAATTTTGCGTTCGATATGTTGTATTTACTAAATAGGGTGACTGGTAATTAGTAACCAATACTTGTAGTCTCCAGTAAACATAATTGTAGTCATGATAACGAACAACTTTTACTATGGGACCAAACCTGAAATAGCGAAAAAAAAAAAGCCAAGTTCAGTACATTTTAACCAGTTAGGCAAACATAAATGTACTGACCAGCAGATTTTTATTATTATTATATTTAAATGTAGGTGTTCACATATAGCACGACACGATTAACTGTCATCTACGACTTTTTTGCTGTTATAACAGATTGTCATGATAGAAGGAACGGCTAGCACGACAGTCGTAAAACGGTAAATACATATTTATATACGGACTATCTGTCGTGGCCACGAAAAACAGTTGTTATAATGGGAACATTGGATTGCTTTTTTCTTTTCAGTAATTTTAATGTTTGTGTCTGGCAATTTGAGTATTTTCCGCGGCCCATTCAAATGTCCTGCCTTTGGTATTGTTCGTCAAGTTGTTGAGCTCCTTAGTAGTCCTGAGTTAGAAAAAGTGTTTTTTAAAAACCTATTTGCAAGATAAATATAATTTAACAGCAAGTCAAACCGACCAGGTAGAGTCGTCGACCGACGATAAATTAACCGTTACCTTACTACATAGTGGGAAGGCGGCCGTACTTACACGCGTTGAAATATGGTATTTCTGAATAAAGACTCGAGTTTCAAATCCTACTTCAATGACTAATTTTCTCAGGTTTTCAGGCTAAAGTAGAATTTGGTAAATACTTAATTCAAAATGCTTAAAAATCGGCGATTATTGTGCTGGCGTAAAGTAAACGTCAGCTGGGCGAGTTCAATGACCTTTAGGTAGTTAGTACGACAACTACCCTACAAGGTCATTGACTCGATTACTTTAAGAAATTAATTTCGTATATGCGTATGTTAATTCAAGTTTTAGAAAAAAAGTACTTTATTTTTACAAATCGATAGTGTTTCATGTACCGGATAGACGCTACACGAGATTAAAACGATCAAAATTGAACGGTCTATAGGACTATCCGTCTTCCAAGTTGTTCGTTTCAGTGTTCCCATCAGGGACGTGCCATCCGTCACCCGTGTTCACACGGAAATCGGTATCGGTAACTTACCATCACACTTTAATTCTTTTCTTATATTATTCCATATTATATTTTTCTCCTTAGAATCCAAATAATGTAAATTAGAAAGATGGTTAAGTATATTATTCTGTCGTACAAGTTCTATCTGTGTTCAAGTTGTCGTCAACGTACCTAGACAAAAATCGGATAGCACGGTCAGTGCGTCTGTACGATCCGGATGCCCCTGATACGGAGCTATGCGAACGAGTTTATACAAATTGTACGTAACCTATTTTTTCCCCGTGCCTGACGGAACATGGCAGGGCCGGGTACCCGAAAATGTGTGAATAGCGCTTAAAGGAACAGATAGTGCACCTGTTTGCGCAAACATATGTGCACTATAATATCTGCTGTGTACTTGGCTTAATCTCTGTTGAGAGTGGCCACTGTGATCGAAATACGGTCGGGAAGATTTATTATTTTTTATGCGTGTATCGATTTTGAAATGCCATTGTAATTGTCTGTTTTTGATAAATAAGTAAATCTCACCTTCCTCCTAAAGATACCATAGTTGATAGCGATAGCTGTGTAGTCATTGATAAGTTGGAGCACATTCAAGCCGGCGAGCGCAGCCGCATCCTTGAGGGCGCGACGTTCCGCCTGGTTGAAGTAGCCGGGGACTGTGATCACGCATTCTGTGATTGTTTGACCTGCGGAGGAAAATATTTTTTTTTTTATTTTCCCAATGTTCTAGTGACACTTACTTATCTAGAACGCCGTTACTGTTCAACGTTTTGTACTTAAATGGATTTGAAGCAGTGTAAACAATGCCATAAAATTAAAATTATCTACAGTTGCTATGCGCTTAAAGGTCTATCCCCACACATTAGTGCCGAGTTAGGGTCGAGACTAGAACGTGCCCGTGCCGAGGCCCCGCATCTATGTCCTGTCACGGGTTTTCTGTTCATACATCAGTGACGTAACAATGCAGTGGACACGCCGACGCCTTCCCTTACTTCATTCTGTTTCCTTGTCGAAGTATAGACTCGGATAAGGAAACAGAATGAAGTAGCCTAAGTGAGTGTAGTTTAATTTTCGTCCGATCTCATCCCATATTTGGTTTTTATGCTTGCAATCCGTTTCGGGTTAGACAAGTCGTACAATACTCAGCGTACAGTCTCTATTAATAACGCATCATTATTTTTACTACAAATAAAATCAACAAACTGCAAGGAAAAATTATTAACACGGCGTGGAATAGGAACTCTTGCACACGTCACGTTGTCAGCCCTGACACTGACGCTCCGTTGCCGGCTCGGACACGGACTTGTGTAATCATGGTCATAGAAAATGTATGCACCAATATTTTTTTAGACTCCAGACGAAACATGTTCCTTCCCCGTCCCTGACACGGCACTGGTATGTGGGGAAAAAAAACAAGTCATAATGCTTAGTTATAACAATGGAAACTGTATTTAAAGGCAGTGTGGGCCAAATGTGGAGATTTGGTGAAAAATAATAAGATTTTTTCTAATAAACTTCACAATTAATTATTCAATTTTACCGATGCTATGCACCGTTAAATTTTAGTCGTTTTAATCGCGCGGAGGGTCGATTCGGTACATGAAACACTATAGATTTATAAAGAGAAAATTAAAAAATAAAGTATTTTTTTTTAAACTCGAATTAATTTACGAATATACGAAATTAATTTCTTTAAGTAAACGAGTCAATGACCTTGTAGGTAGTTGTCGGTCGTTGCTTACTAACTACCTACAGTTCATTGGCCTCACTCAGCTGACATTTACTTAAAGAAATTAATTTCGTACATGCGTAAATTAATTCGAGTTTAAAAAAAGGTACTATTTTTTAATTTTCTCTTTACAAATCGATAGTCTTTCATGTTCCGAATCGACCCTAGGCGGGATTAAAACGACCAAAATTTAACGGTGTATATCTTTATAGTTAGAAGCGCGAGTGTCCTAAATTTTACCTATTCCTACATTCTTCCTGCTTTAGTTTTATTATATTTTTATATATGTTATTATTTTATTATGTTATGTAGAATCACAAATTATATCAAAATATGTAATATTTTTACTGTGTATTACAATAAAAATATTATCGGTTTCATTTGTATGTCATCCATATGACTGTTCGGCTGCTCTACAGAAAAAAAAGTAACTAACATTTTTTCAGAAATCAATTTAAAAATCAATAAAAAAATTAACAAACAAAGTAACTACAGGCATCAAAGGCAAAACGTCGAAAAAATCTACCGAAAAACAAAGTAAAACACAAGTAGCATGTCAATTATTTTGTTTTTAAATTGTAAATTGAATTACTAAATTTTTTTGTTAAGTAATAATGTTTTTCTTGAGACTACAATTCAGTTAAAAAGAAAGGAAACAGCGCTATTTGGTTGTTGTATTGTAAAAAAGTAAATGTAAAAAGAGTAAAAAGAATAAATTGTCTATAGAAAAACATTTTTTAAATTTAAACGATATTATACACAATTTGTCTTAAAATTGTTGCACAATGAGTAGAGCAAACTATTTCATGCATTATTATATTTAAAAAATGATGTAACAATCAAAACTATGCTTTAAGTAAACATTTTAGCGTTTTTTCCTGCTCCTGTAAAATTTACTTAACTGTAATTACTTTGTATTTCCATAGAGCAGACATGTTGTAAAAATAACATAGCCAACATTTAAATTGATATTCCATGCTTCTAGTGTTGAAACATAATATGCAAAAAAAAATAATCCTCTGCTTAGGAACATAATGATGTTTAACTGACATTTTGTACAAATTCATGCAACATTTGAGAGATAAAATCGATAAGTCTCATATCCACTTCATCAACTAATCTTACCATGACTAATTTCAGCAAAATCTTTAGCTTTGGCCAGGAGTTGTGCAACCAGCTCCTCTGGAGTAAACTTAGTCTTCTCATCATGTATGAACAGAGGTGTGCCCCTGTCTGTTGCCATAATCTCATAGTATGGGTAGCGGGCTCTGAAAATTTAATTACAATTGCCCATTTCAATTATTATGCTATGTTGTCATTTTTTCTTTTATAATTACAGTTAGCACCAATGAAATCTTAGATTAAAGTTAGAATGTTTGAATTCTAACTATGACTAATCAGTTTTCATACATTAAAACATGTTTTCCCTGTAACTAAATAATAATAAAAAAAAACATAATAATATCATGAAACAACAGCATAAATACTTCTGTATTTCACTGTAAAAACACATGGACAATAATATCTGTGTATTGAATTAATTTGGAGAAGATATCATTAATCTTCTTTATCTTTAAATGCAAATTGTTGAAATGGCTCAATACGGTGCCCAGCTGAAATGGGACTGGGCAGTACATGTCTAACAAGCTTTGGGCCCATAAAACACAGAATTGGTGCCCAGACACAGCAACACGGGCTTGCGGTAGACCATGAAAGAGATGGCGGGACAATCTGGATATCTTCATTGTTATTTGGAATGATATTTGAGTTGTTTGTTAACCTTTTGAATAGCGTAATTAGAGACACAATAGAAAGACAATAGGTGTGCGGACGCCAGCGTCCTCTTGGGAATTAATGAATGAATAGAAGTTTGTCCTTCCACAAAAGAATTCACTTCTCAATGAATTATTTCTTTTATTGGCATGATTGTTGTAGTAGTTTAGCAGTAGGGTACTGTGTTGCATATTGTGGGTTCTATTCCTGCATAGTACTAGTGCCGGTTCTAGTGTCTGGTATATGTGAGTTTACATGTTTGTGACCACACCCACAATACAGGAGTAATTCTTATTGAGGGGCAGTTTCTTTTATTTTATCCTTCCGACATAATTCTTTATCCTAGACTTTCAAAGTAGTCTGAAAACCCTTTAGATTGCATGCCTAGGTGGGCAGTATAATGCTGACAACACTAATGAACCTTACTACTACTTACTTTAGCTCAGTTTTAAATTCCTGAACCATTTCATGTTTTGAGTATTTTCTTACATGTATAATTTTACAGCCCCTACATGTGCTATTCCTTCTGGATGCCATGTGGAATATGTACAATAGTAATTAATTAAACAACTAATTATGATTTGATGTAAAAACTTTTAAGTCAATTTTCGAGATTATTCTAAAATTATGTTAGTAATAGAAACTTGTTTACTAGGTTTCAATATAATGATGCAATTTCCAACCATAATTAAATTTAATTCAATAAAATTTTCATGATTTCAAATGATAAAATGACATGTACAAGTGAAATGCAATATAATTATGTGGTACTCTAGTTAAAAGGCAAGAAAAGAGAACAAGATAGCTACTTTCTCTATAAGGCTGATGTAGACATGTCACTGACCTGTAAGCTTGCACCATTGGGTGATCATAAGGCTTTCCAAGCAGATCAAGCAAGTATTTGTATGAGTTTTTCGGGAATCTAACGCCTACAGTAACGGCGTCTTCCCCGAAGGTTCTCACATCGTCCCTGAACGCCACGACAGCTGGCGTCTTCCTCTTTGACTCCTTATTAAGCACTATCTCCATCGGAACTCCGGGAGACACAATGCCGATCTTCATCCATTCTGAACCCAAATCAATGGATATTACCGCTGCGGCCTCAGTTTGTTGACTTAAAAGTAGTGGTAACAGTAACACACTCAACACCCCAAACATTTTCTGTAAAATAAAAATGAGACAGTAAGATAAATCTCGAAACTACGAAAAACACATCAGCGATTCCGGAAAATAGGTTGACGCAGCAAACAAGCGTTTTAAGAGAAAGTATGCACTTACAATGTTTAATATCATTTTCTTTTAAAAACCTAACATCTAGAATATTTATTTTATAGTATCACTACGCTTATAACAGTGTGGAATAATTAAAATCTTATAAATTTTATTTCACTGTAGTGAGCCAGCTACTTTAGTCCACGTCAAGTTTAACGTGTTTTCTTCTTTTTGGTTAATGGCATTGTTGCCAGATTATTCAGCCACGTTACAGAAATCACTTTAAATATCATGGAAATATATGTTGAAAAATACTTTTCGGAGTGATTTTATTACATATCAAATAAACATATTTTTTTTGTATGCACGAAATTGTATGAATCAGTTAATTTACACATATAAAAGTTTCTTTTGTGTACCTCAAAAAGGAAATCTGAAAAATAATCGCCTTAAAAATTTTACCGGTTTTCCATTTTCACGAGAGCACTTCCCTACTGTTTTCGGAAGCGGAAAATCTACCATAGACATTAACAAATCATATGTTTATTTATGTAGGTTGTTCTATAGTTTATGGTTTGATTGGGTGTTGAGGAAGGTGTTTGTTGAGTGTTGATCACAAGTACGGAGGTCGCGGAATGCTGTTTATTTATTGTTATTAATTTATAATTAGTGCGTCTAACAAACAATACAACCTCAAGGTAAGTGCAATGCATTGTAATCGATGATCATTTACAATTTTCATCGTCAAACCAAGCGATTACCGAGTTTAGTATTATGATTACATCTGTTTTTGAACTCAATATATTACGCATTTTGGATTTTGCACCCTGAATAACGCAATACCAGGGTACAGCGATGCGCACGTGAGGTGTTCAGCGTGGGGGGATAAAAGTATCGTTTACATGCGGTTCTAAAAATGTGACTAGACGCATGAATAACGTCGGGACGCATTGGTGGCGCTCCTTCTAAATATGGAACGGGTGCTAGTCAACGTTTGTGTTGTCCTCGGCGACGTTTCTGCGGCGGTCCCTGTGATTATGTAAGAGCCCTTGAAGGTGCGCGTCGGCACGTGCATAGGAAGCTGCACGCGGCGCCTCCACGTCGGAAGCACGACGTAGGACGCTCGGGCACGACGCAATCGCGCACGCGGTCGCCGCGCTGGCCGGACACCAGTTTCCTAGCAACACGTTGTTGATGCCACTGCTGACCCAATGAATACAATAACACATGGTAACTAGCTGTTACATCACACCTCAATTGCATCGCGTCCGTAATTTCGCTGCTTACGTTGCTAGGGTGCCTATTAGCCATAACATAAATTCTTAGGCAGATTGTGGTGGTGCAAGTTTGACTGGAGTGATTTTAGAAGTTTCTGAGTAAGTATTTCACTAGATTTATATCTCTACTATTTAATTTAATTTAGTGATGACCTTGGTGTTCAACTCATTATTGTTTTCAGTCAAATAGAGCTTGCCACAGACCCAATGGTGCACAATATGTAGTGCCTCCTACTACGGGCTATAAATAGAGTCTAGACCTTTGTGTGACCTAGATTTCAGTTCACACTTCCTGTAGGATTTCTAATTTTAAGTGTCACCCAGAGACAGTGTTCTAGTTTTAAATAAGCATGAAGCTACATTTTTAGCTTCCTCTATTTACCTTTGAATAGGTCTTGACACAATTGGATATAGAATTACAAGTACCATGATTAGAAAGTTTAATAATGATTTGAATTCACACATTAATACATCAACCCATCATTGCTTATAGTGTTATTGAACCACCAAATGTTCTAGTTTACATAGAAAGGCCAAAGACCTTTAATTATTATTTGAAACATGACGAACTGTCCCTAAATCTCTCCTGTGTATAGATTACTGCCAAAATGTTATAAATTGTATACAATTTACATATTTTAAGTTGTTTCAAGGCTACATAATCTTCACCCAATTGATAAGGGTTATAAGCGGCAAGTTAAGATAGCATTCATTGGAGACATGGCTTGTATAAAAATTTTACAATATAGCATCAAACATCTGCAACACATTTGATTATTACTGAAGAGAATTACAAAACTTTTAACCCAAACAGTAGTTATGCTTAATGGGAAAAACTATAACAAAAATAAATAATTTGAATTTAGCTACTGAAGTATTAATAACAATGTCTAGATTTTTTTTGTTAATCTTGATATTTAAAAAAAAAATATATGATGTTGTGTGATAAATAAAATATTCTAAAATACATTTTTGAAAACTAAATTAATGATATAATTTTTTTTTAGATTTTAGTTAATATTATTACAATACCATTCTCAATTTAAATATAACAGCAATACAAAAAAATAATAAAAAATACAAGATTATCTTCTTTCTTATATAAAGTTGGTTTATAAAAATAAAATTATGGTGTAAATATCATAATCTACAGTCTCCATTTTTTTCTATATGGTTTTACATAGGTGTGTGTGTTGTCTGATATCAGTATCAAAACAAATAAATAACAACATTGATTGAGGAGTGATGTCATTATTTCCTGATTGGATGAACAGTGTGAAGTGGCACATGACACTCCAATGTTTGTTTACAACTCCTTCACATCGAGTTAATGAACTGGTTGATTACTTTTATTTATGTAAAACTTTATTTTATTTTGATAAGTATAAAAAAATAGTCATCTGGAACATTTCCTTGTTTAGTCCTACAGTTCAACTATGAAACATACTGCTCACTATAATCTTGATACTTGAAAAAAAAAAATACTTTGTCATTTGACCTAATATTGTCTATTCGTAAATCAGAATTCACAATAACAATCTCAGTTTATTTTTCCTGTTTACAGTTTGGGTTAGCCATATAAATACCTAATTACGAAATTGGTTTTTCTGTATTAAAATATACGACCACCTTTTACGCAAGTCTTTCCTGCTTGATGTGTACAAACTGTGCTGACTAGAAACTTCGTCCACGTGCCGGATCCATTCTCACAACAAGATTGTTGACATCCTTGTCGTATAAAAGATAACGTTTCTAATATAACCTCCGTTAAACTAAAATGCGATCATAACTTCTAATTTAGCAATAATTAACGTCATGGGCAGGTTGGTTTTGCGTGATAATGGGCCAAGATAATGTTGTTCCTTGTGCAAGCCCGTAATAGGGCAGTGTAAACAAATCTCCCGTTAGATAATGACTGGTGTGACAGCCCGCGTCTCGGTGCGACTTCAATTCGCTGATGACACGGGGACGCCACGACACGACGCAACCACGCCATTACATTTAGCTGTTTGTTACTATGCCAAGGTCACGCGATATTATGTGATTGTGTAGCTACTTGACGCGATAAATTAGAGATAAAAATACCTTGTATTTTCTTTTTTCATGTTCTTATTCCACATTCTTATTACGTGAATTCGGTAATGTTACACAATAATATGCCTACTATCTATAGATCAACGCAGGTCGCGATATAATTTGTTGATGCTAATTCCGCAGTAGTTTGAAATCTTGCGCTGATATATATTTAGGAGTGTGAAACAAAAATAAAGCAAAGATAGCGGTTGGCTAAATAAGGAATGTAACATTGCTTGGCTAAATCTTGCGCCGCTTGGTTAAATTCTGTAGCACGTGCTATATAGGTACTTAGTATGTGCATTCTCGGAACTTGGATATCGCTAAGACTACCTAGAAATTTCCTTGAACGCTGTTTCTTGCCTTAGTAGTTTTGTTTCCCACTTAGCATCTCTCTAACTTCTGAAACAATCTCAGCTCTAAACAGTTTCACAACAAAAGAGCCTACCTAGTACCTACATTACTGTAATAATATAAATATAAAAAACACTTATCTTTATTAAGAAAACAATAGAAAATCCGGAACAGCATCGTAATAAATCGCGCACTTAGATACCTACTAAAACGACTAATAGACGAGACATAAATAAATCGGGCAATTGCAACATCGCTTCCAAAGGTTCGATCGATTACTGTGTAGTCTTTCCGAATTGAGTATTTTGAATTAGGAACGTAACAAACCCATCTTGAGTACTTGAATTTGAGAAATATCCAAATTCAAGGGCTTGAAATCAAAAAAAGTTTGTTTCAAATAGACCATTTACAGGCACAAAGCTATATTGCCTAAATGTGGGTATCTAAAAGCACATTTGAAACTCTTCTCTAGTGCCAAATTTTGACAGGTTTTCAGGCTAATGTGGAGTTTGATAAATACTCAACTTCCAATTCAAAGGAATCGGGAGTAATTGGCGTCGAATTCACAATTAGGACAGTTTTACTTTGAAGTAGCTGCCGATAGCATCAAAACAAATCAGCACTGACTTGACCAATTACTATGCAATGCATAACTGCCTTCATACATCGAGGAAACTTCGAGAGACGCAACTTGTACTCCCAACGTCATCTTCGGAACTTAGTTGATCGCTCAACGATGTGTTTGTTATAAGTACAACGTGGATGCCCTTTACGCAACGCAAGTTAGTTGCTTACGTTCGTCACATGATTGTTTCGAATTTTAAAGCTTCTTTACGTCGTTGGATTCATGAAAATTCATTAGAAATCTGTTTAACCTACTTTCAAAGTACCGATTACCATTCAAGTTTTTCATAATTGTAATCACTTAGATTTGGCATGGATTTATTTATCTAGTGAGAAATGCAAATGGCGAGAACTTTAAAATACAATTCTGGACTCCGTAGTTTTTTGCTAACTGGCCCAAAACCGTTTTGTCCGAATGGGCCGATCATTAATAAAATATAATTTACCTCTTGCATGCACTTATACTTTATTTTCCACCACCAGATGGCGCCAATGCGCGGTGAGCGAGGCGGGTCCCCAGCACGAGGCGCTCGCGCATCTCTGCCGCTTCCGCGCCGGTTGATACGCCAGATCGCAAGGCATGTAGCCTCCAGTGGGCGCTCGCTACGACGCCTCGAGGTGTCGGGCAGGGTCATTGACAACTTTGACGACATTGAGGATGCCTCAGACGAGTCCGATATGGAACAGCCACAGCCTGCGTAAGTTTTACAGATTGTACTATTCAATTAACTTTGGGGCATTCTTCCGTAGAATTCTAGAGATGGGAATCGGTGAATCATCCGCCTTGGATTTAAAAAAATCTTTATTTAGGTGATTGTAGTATAGGGGAAAATGCTTCGGAAAAATACCATCAAATAAAACAGAGTACCCGTAAAATACTGCATCCAGCATAGAAATAGCACGCTCGTTCCCTGAATATTGAGACTCGAACTTATTTCTGAGTAAATTTTCAAAAGGGTTGATCCGGCCCAACGATCTTTTATTATTTCTCGTATAGTTGCCGACAATCACACTGAAAAGTCCCCTTTTATACAAAACTCGTTTCATTTTTCAATAGTTCATATTCAGCTTTTCAAGGCGTACTGCCTTGCAAACACTCCTATTGACCTAATATAAAGTAGACAAGGAAACAGTGACGGCGCCTGTCCAACTGTTGATGAAGTCAAGTAATCGATAAATGTTCAAATGTGACAGATCTATGTTAACGTTTATAGTTAAAGGGGCCTTCAGATTGCTTCTTATCTATGAAAAGGTGACATAGCAACGTAACTGTGAAGGAGAATTTGCAAAGTGACTTTAATACTATTTGCCCTTAAACTCTCGTTAGATGTTATCCAAACCATGTCAATCAGGGCTTTAGCAACCAGCATTGTAATACCTATACCCTATTTTACGTTTGCATTTACTTCCCATTCTATGAACTTATTATTTTTTTTAGAAAATATTTACTCTTTGGTTTTGCCCATTAATAATGTGAGGCTAGAAATTGATTTGCGAAAGATCACAAAATATCACAAGGGAGAAGGGGGAAATCACGTGTACCTATTCATTTTTTCATCGAGAGCGCGATTTCTAAACCAATAAACGGCGTCGTGACCTTGACTCGCTGTTGCCAGACAACGTTTCCCCGCTAAAGATTATATTTTGAAAAATTGTAAGATATTTTGTACCAAAAAAATACACGTGATTTTCGGTAAGGAGGGGCGGGGGGAGTTAAGTCTAAACCCTCATCATGTATCACCTGGGGGGAGGAAACAGTTAAAAAGTTACTAAAAAACGTTGACTACTCCTTCCTTTGTACTCTCCTTCTATTTTTAATAAGATAACTCACATGTATACCTGTAATATTGTCTAAATAACTATCAAGACTAATACTACCTACATGTAACTGTGCAACACATGATCTGGCCTTTCTATTAGGTACTACCAATATTATTAAAAGTTGTTTCTCGTCAAGCCATTATTTATAAATATCTTTGAGAAATAAATTATATACATATAAACCGTATACGGAAGTACATTTAAATCAGTGACACCTCACCGGCATCGGCACAGTCTTGAACGGATGACGTGTATTTGCATAAAGGAAACTTGCGTCACGCAAGGGACCGGCCATCTGCCAACCAAAATGGTGGTTCCCCACAACGTAGTGTGAATATTATATTGTTAGTAAACAAGATAATATGAGTCATTTCAAAGAAATTTATCACTTTTCTTTGTCATCTAGCAGCTTTGTTTGAGTGGGAGTGAATTTGCTATTCCCTAAATATAGACCTTAGGTTTAGATAGTGCAAACGCCTCAATTTGTGAAAATGACGCACCATTAAGTCGTTTCGGAGGTTGAACGACACATCCACGCGCGTATTAATATCAAGTTTTGCTAATATCAGTAAAAAAATGATACGCCAGAATAAAAAACATAAAGTATTCGAAGTTTATGAATAATTTATTAACAACAAAAACTAAATATTTGGCGACACGTGTCCCAGGCATCACGGGCGAATCAGCACGTGCCTTGTGATTGTGATGTAATAATAACACTTAAGTTTTATTAAGTTTATTTTGATCAACAGTCTCATTCTGATTGTGACCTACTTTAGAATGGCCCTAACCACGGATATCTATGGTCCTAACATTACTAACGTTGAAGATAACGCATTTAATTTTGTAGTACCTTTGATGTTTTTCGCATTTTACTGAACAAATTTTTATGATCAATTGATGCTAATAATGCAATTTCAAATCATCGTTTTATACCAGGAAAAATTGTTTGAACAGCCACAAGGCTTACAAATCAGGCCAGAAATTCAAAATAGATTGTTACTATCTTAAGTCTATCAAAATGCTTCACATCATCAATCAAGCATAAGTCAGTTTGAAAAAAAATCCGATAAGATGCTGACAACATATTGTTATCATTTCGCTAGGTTAGTGGGTAAGACAAACGACGCACGATAAAAAGGGAATTGTTGCTGAGATAAAATTAAGTACAAAGTATTGATTATGACATCGTGTGCTTTTGGATTTTCGCGTCATACAAGTGCAATATTGCAAAACTTTGACGGCGCGATGTAAAGCTTTGAAGGAAGGCACGATCGCAAGATATTTCGTTCAATTAACTCTTTATTATGGTAAATTGCTGTTGCATATTTCCATGGCAAGCAATTTACTATTAGATGTCCCCTCGCATAGTAAAACATAATCATCTGACGTCATATCCTTACCACCTGATCATGGGAAGTGAAGTAATAGGGTGGAACTTCAGATTACCATGCATGTTTTACATGATATAGATTTTATTATAAGTAACATTATTACTTGTGCAGACAGTACATTATTAGAAATAGATAGAATAATTATAATTATTGCGACTAGTATTCAGTAAGTACGTTTTATATTTCAAGAAATAACCGAAAATTCCAAGTGTCTACTTGGTAGGTATTTTTGGAAATTGACCCAAACTTATCGTATTATAGGCATTGTAAACACATCGGTGATGTAATTTTTTCCTTTGAAACAAAAAAAAATTGCGCTCCTCTTTGTTTTTGAGGAATTGTAATTAATTTATAAGTATTTACAAAAACATTAAATAATGATTAATCATTATTCTTTGTTTACTATCGAATCCGAAGTCTATTTGGAATTTATTTTTGTATTATTTAAGCTCATAATCCTTATAGGTAAGTAAACTTGTTAGTAATCGTCTGGCATAGTATACGATTGTGCTGTTGTTATCAGGGTGGCTTGCGGAGGCAACGCTGGCAATCTACCTCCCGCTGACCACGACGACGACCTCACCAGTCTGAGCTGGCTGCAAGACAGGAATTTACTTAGAGGTAGAATAAATACACTTAGGAAACATTCACATTGTGTCCTGACGATTTCGCTGTCGTTGATCTTTGCTGGCCGTTCCCAGTGCGTTGTGACGGCTGAAAATGATAAATTAAATCAATCGCACTGTTTCTTGAGCGGCAGGTCATCGTACCATTATTATAATTATGAATGGAGTTGTTTGACGTGGCTAAAACACTGCGCTAACGTACCATATACACTGAGCTAACGTAGCGTATACGTTGACCTAACGTAGCGTATATGCTGAGCTAGCATAGCGGAGACAGAATTCAGGCATAGCGTACACACTGCTGGCAGAACGTTTACGTTCGTCGTATGCTTTCGCTACTAGACGCTAAAGGTGCCCGAAAAAGCGACTATCAATCGTCACGATTCAATGGGAACACTTGCTAAGACTACGGCTTCACTTGACTGAAGATCGCATATTATTAGAAAATAGTTTAGTGATTAAGCTTATGACGTAACGGCTGCCTTGCTGGGTGGTGACGGAGTGGCGCAACGTGACGTCTGCATTTTTGTAAAGGCATAATTACTACTATCTACTTATGTGGCGCCTCGCACCACGCAACACTCGAAACCCTTATCTTGAGATAAGCCTTAGAGTTTTCTGCGAAAAAAATTGTAGTGTTAAAAATTTAAACATCGCTATTTCCAAAGAACTAAGACAAGACCAAACCTCTTTACATTTTCGATCGAAAGTGGTTCTGAACTAGTTCGGCGTTAGACTATTTGTATTGTACGTGTCTCCATCAGATATTTGAATCGATTCAACACTGAACTTAATTGTGTCGCTTCAGATGCATTAGAATTTCAATGGTCAAACATCACTCACAATTAAATGCATTTACTGATAATAATAAAGGCCACAGTGAAATGAAGCCATTAAATCGAAAAACAAAATAAAGTTACATTACTTTTATAGTATAGCAACAATATTAAGTGCCGTTTCAGATTGTAAATGAACCGTTGAAAAACATAGAAGTTTGTTATCACTAATATAGAATAACACAGCACGTTCAGTCGTTTTTGCATAAAAATCTTGATTAAATTTGAATTGCAAAGGTTGTTCAAGTGACGTGTGTATTAAGCTGAACAAAAACTTGTTCTGTTCCAGGTATAAATCTTACAAAAAGCGGTGTGGACATGGAGGACACGAAAATGGTTGATAACCAAATTATTGTGAAGGTGAGTTCATTATCACAAACTGTACTTAGATCCTTATCAACCTACACTAGTGTAATGATATTTATAGGTGCTAAATACTTATATCGAACCCAAAAGACATCTTGTAATGTAACATTACTTGATCGATATGGTATTTGGGAATAGGACTTTTTTTACAGTTTTAACTAATGAAATACATATCCAAAAAATCCGATGGTAGAATTTCTACCATCAGACAACTCGACGTACGGCAAGTGTCCATCCTTACGTTGTTGACACCTCTACAATCTGGACCATAGATATAAGAAAGGAGTTTTTTATATTTCTATGGTCAGGACTATGCGTTTCGCCTCGTCGTTTATACCACGTGAATTGAAGGATTGGAACAAAATGCCCACACTAGCCTTCTGTCCGATTATAATTTAGATGTCTTCAAGGTTAGAGTGAATATGCTCTTAATAAACTGGTGGGATTCACCATCAACGATTGCCTCACTGCTTACCATCAGAATGGATGCAGTCAAGCACTGATTTATGTCATTAAAAACGCAAAATAGCCGTAACATAATTGCAGTACGTTTACTTTTCAAAGTTGCAAGTATGAACTTATCGTGTCATCGTATCCGGTTATGCAATTGGTGTTGTTACCCGTTAATGTTATCTCATATATTAAAAGTGGGAGATCCGCAGTTTATTATCACCTGCGAACTATATCGTGGTGCCTACAATGTACGCTTTAATAAATAAATAAATTGCGCAGGACTGAGTGACGATAACGTGGCATACACGAATTTACTGTTTCAGGTGGAATTTTTAGTTAGTAGGTACCTTTATAGTAAATTATGCCATGTTGACTAATTCTGAAGAGAAGATCCAATACAGAAGAAAAAATATTCGAATAATATAAAATAAAATAGAATAAACTTTATTATACATCAATATAGTAAGAAAAACTAAAAATAGAGTAATTGAGTATGTATTTGACTAATATTTTTAAATTATTTGTATCAAAAGTAACTATACAAAATTAGAAATAAAAACAATTATTCAAATCCATTCAAAATTAAGCAAGTTAAAAACATTTCAAATATGATGGAAAGGGAAAGAGTAAAGTGACAGAAAAAGGATGCTCAAACTATAATGTGACGTAACGGCCATTAGATAAAGCACGTAGAAAAGAGATAGGAAGATGTCCTCACCACGCGCCCGCTTTTCCTCATACAAATATTTGAAATACTAATTGCTGTTCTATTTTATAAACAATTCGGATGGCATTTTTTTAGAAAATGATTTATTTTTAGTGTTATTGTTGTAGTTAAAATATTTTAGAAAAATAAACACGACCGAACCCAAAAGCGCTACCCTATGCCTGATTCGAGCCACAGATCTCGTGTTTCTAACAATCTCTTAGTACTAAAACTTGTAGTATCGTGCCTTATTTTATTTAAAACCATCTTACTTGGTTTGTCAACAGCATATTATTTTTTCCATTCAAGTTACTGATTGCTGCGTGAAAGTATGTACGACTACCTCAATACCATGTAATCATATGTGACCTAAGTGTAACCTATACTTACTGACTGCCTCGTCTCACGTGACCTTAAAGACAAAACCGTAGTACATACATAGCTACGACTCGAGATTAAATATGAACTTAAGTTCAGGTTTATTAATGTTCTTACTGACTAATTAATACCGGCTTCGATGACAAACAGATTAAACGGAGATACGAAGTCTTTTGTATCGTTCAATGTGATATCACGACTGTTTATGACATAATATGCTACTAATAATACCTTGAAATGACTTGACAGCGTCGCTCCAAAGGTTTATGTAGAAAAAAATAGCAAATGCTAGCCGTCATTAAGGAAAAATGAATTTTGTGATGGCGTATTTTGTAACCTTAAACTTAAGCTTTTGTGGTGAAACTTCACTGTTAATTTTTAGGAAGACGAATGGAAAAAGGAAGGAAAAGAACATATCGACCTCTCTAAGGAAAAACATTTACACATTTGGTATGAAGTGGTCTTTCGTTTCGTAATTAATGAGTATTTAAGGTAATAATGTTAATCCGCATTATTCTAATAGATCAGTAGTTCTATAAGTAACATGTTATAATTATATATATCCATATATTATTAAAATATAAAGATATTGTAATAGTTTTTAAATACGAAAAAAGGCCCTTCCTATAAAATTGTGAACTTGTCTCTTACGATTTTCTTCCCGCTTTACAGGAAGAAAATCGTAATTGCGCTCGGTACTAATGGATTATGTGAATTTTTTTATGAAAGAAAATAAGTTTTGTGCTAACTTTAGAATTGACAGAGGAAGAGACGAAAAAGTATTCGAGACAAACTAGGAGTAGAAAGATTGATAGGTAATATAAAAAAACAAACACTTTAAAATCTTTCTATCATAAAATCCATGTTACAGCACAAACATCCATTACGTTTTGTAAACACTACTTCTACTCAATGAAGTATTAGCGGCCATAAAATGCGCCAACGCAGACCACAGTGTAGACGGCTTTAGCAGAGTTGAAAACGTCACTAGCACGTAGTTGCTTCGTCGTAAGCGCCACGTGTAACTACATATTACGCAGAGATTGTGATAGTATGCAGCTTGATAGCTACCTGTCTTCTGTTTGTGTTGGTAACTTTATGGATCGTCGAAGTAGACTTGAGATGGGTGTAAAGAAGGAGCCTTCAGCATTTTCAAGCTACGTTGTTCCCACTCAACTAAGGGTTGAGCTACATTTGTCAGCAAAGAAGCGCACTTTTCTATTCTTCTCTCCTATTCTGTCACATAGAACCGACTCTAGTAAATACTAGAGCGTTTTGGAAATCACCTCGTTAATTCTGCCGCGTTCGATTGCAATCCCGATCTCTTTCTCGCTTTCTAAATGACAAAAAGGATAGAACTTAAGTGCTCGAACCCTTTGAAAAGGAATCATGATGGGATTTAATTATATGTATAAGTACTTATCCCAAGTCCTGATCTGATCATGGAAAAATTTGAATGATTGATATAGCACCTTTTCAGTAACTAAGTACAATATTAAAAATCTATTATTCTTGCTATTTCAGCAAATCTACACAGATGTAGGATGATATAGGGTCTACACTTGTGCGCAAAACGTGCTAGTAATACTGATTTACTTCGACCCAAGCGGTGATGCTCTCAGCAATGTTCACAGAATTTCTACGCATATCTAGGAAACCTAGTGTTGTGAACTTCATCGTAATGTTCCATGCTTCTCTCCCGAAAAATGCTCCTGTACCCTTTTCCTTAATTCTCAAATGAAAAATTTCTTTAAAATAACAATATTTAAAAAAAAAATCCTTTTAAAAGAAAGAATTTAAAGAATAAGGAGAAAGAATTTAATAAATTTTCTAAAAAAAACTAAAATAAAGCCTCTGTCCAGCCAGCCCAATTCAACCTAGTATAATAGTCCCGGAACTACATTTAGACCGCGTTTAATTGGTATTAAACTTATTAATAGTCCCAGAACTACATTTAGATCGCGTTTTGGAATAATGAGGTACATTTTTGTGAGTGAACACACTCACATAACCACGAAACGGGATTCATTATGCTTTTTTTTTATATAAACAATGTCTGCGATTGTCAATCAGCACGTTGACCGTGCAGGATATCAATTTATTTCATACGTTACATTCACAATTCATTGGTACAATACAAAGCTGAGTCATATCTATAAAACAGTTTTATAGTAGGAGTGCATAATAACCTCGCTAATTGCCCGCTGCCCTTCTCAGAGCTGATATAATGAGATGTAAACGTAATAGGAAGGCTCGAGAATAAACGAATGACCTATAAATGTATTTTTTTATCGTCATCTAGAGTTTGTTTCACTTGCAATACAATTTTATTCTACTACTTTCTGTGAGAAAAATAAAGCTAGAGACAAACTGTGTCCACGGATGCCACGTGTGCACGCATTATATTCTTGAATTTGCTTGAAAACAGATGCTTTAGAAACATAGTTGGCATGCGCAGCGCTGCCAAACGCGTCCCACGTAAGTTTTTGCATATCTTAGGTTGGCTTATTTTAGTTTATGATTTCTGCATTTGAAGTTAAGTATTTCTCAAACTCTAGCCTTAAAACCTGTAAAAATTAGGCAAAGTTTAAGTAGTGTTTGAGACGTTCTTGACTTATTCGGAAAGCCGCCCTTAGTTTTCAATTCTCAGCCATATACATATAAAACAAAGCCATTATACTGCATCAGATGTCTTTCCAGTATGAACGCGATAAACTCAAAAACTACTGAACGGATTTTCAAGCAATTTTCACCAATGGACAGTTAATGTTCATGAGTTAAGTTTAGGTTTATAATACGTGCATATTATATAGATAGTAACACTCGTGCGAAGCTAGAGCAAGTCGCTAGTTCATAATGTTACATTTATGACTTTCATATTTACGATAGCATAAATTATATAGAATTAATGATGGTATGACAAAAATCCATTTATACCAGAGTGGAGATCAACAGTATTTTCTTTTGTTACCCGCGTGTTTACACTGGCATTGTTTTATTTACTCAAGTGCGGGTTGAACTCGGCCACGAATGTGGTGGAAACGCTCTTTAGTGGCCGACCTATTTATTTATTATTGACTAGCTGACCCGACAGATGTTGTTTATGGCTGACTATAAACTGTCAAGTGAGCGAATAATAATTCTATTTTTTATATTTATAAATGATTTAGTATGTGTTTACTACAATAAAGGGAATAATAATATTCCACAACTATGACACAACGCCATCTAGTCCCAAATTAAGTAGAGTTTGTGCTATGAGTAATAGACAACTAATAAAAATACTCATATATTTCTAAATAAATACATATTTTAGATAAATTACACCCTGGCACAGGACAAATGATGTGCTCGTCATACAAACGTTTGTCCTGGGTGGGAATCGAACCCACGACCTCCGGCATAGCAGTTAACCTAACCACTAGTGCGTTGAGTGTGAGTTGTTTTTACGTTAACGCGATCGAAGAGTTTGCCGCGTTTGGCTCTCTGATTGGTTAAGAGCTTGGAGCGGGCCAATCGAAGGCTCGAACGTCATAAACGTGTCGATCGTGTTAGCGTAAAACAAACTCACACTAGGCACTTGGACCAACAGGCGAGTCTTATATAGTCGTCGTTGAATTCTGAAATGTTCTTTTCTTCGCAACTATCACAATTTATTCTTTCATAAGAACCTTTTTCTGACAATAACAATCAAACAACAAAAATAGTATTGACCAAGGGTAATAGGGATTAATTTTTTTATATTATGGAATTGGCTCGCGCATCACCAGTATCTTATCTGATCTTATCTGATGGTAAGCAAGGTTCAAGGACGAAGCACGCTTATCTTACCTAAGCGAAATGAAAAAACAGCATACGAACCAGTAATATGTCTGATTTTTATCACTTATCGCTGATATTATGATAATTCTATCTCCTGTAACGATTATAATATTCAGGCAACAAGATATTTTAAAAGTCCGCCCGACCCCATTCCCTCGAACGCGTGGTGGGTATTTAGTCAATAAAAGACCGAAACCTCCTCTTGCACCACTTTCAAAT
This sequence comes from Leucania comma, assembly GCA_958295575.1. NCBI lineage: Eukaryota > Metazoa > Arthropoda > Insecta > Lepidoptera > Noctuidae > Leucania > Leucania comma. Next base: position 7,313,547 of record OY282475.1, read on the forward strand.
CAATTACAATTTCAGAAACTAAAAAAAAAAGATATTATGTTTCATTCCTAAATTAGTCTTACCGAAGACGAAAATGTTTTTAAAACAAACTTAAATGAATATGGGACAACTTGAAAATCTTTATCGCTAGTACCGATTTCATTTTCACTTTTTCTTGGAATGGTGCCAAAGTACTTCTGTGTCGCTCCCGTAGAGTTGAAGAATTCTGTGCATCTATGCAACAACCCAAATGCTCAAGTCAAAATAACTTGTTTTATGGAATAGTACTTAATGAAAGGACACGTTTTGAGGGTACAAAATTATAATATTTTTAACCGACTTCAAAAAAAGGAGGTTTCTCAATTCGACCGTATATATGGTTTTTTATGTTTTTTCGCGGATAACTCGGTCAAACTTCCTGCATTACAAAATAATGCAGGAAGTTTGATAATTGATTAACAATTATTGTTGTCCATTAATTTAAATATGACATAAGATCGATTCATTCAGATCTTTATCTGTTCCTAGTGTTTGGAGATATGCGTAACAGAGACTTATGTCCCGCAAACCTCCATTGAAAAGGTGGTCAATTGCCCAATAAATGATTTCGGGCTGTTCTATATGTTCAAATCGCGCGGAGAACTTTAATTGTGCGATGTACAATTAGTTCTTATGTGACGCCATAGATGTCGCTACAAGTTTATAAATGATAACAAAAATAAATATAATCTTTCTTTTCGCCCACAGAGAGAAACAAAAACTCCACCCCCAGTGGCTCGAGTGCCCTCTCCTCCCCGCACCCCCTGCAAGGCCCCTCCCTCCCCTCCAGCGAACACGCACACAAAGCCTCCTTACTCGTTCTCTTGCCTCATCTTTATGGCCATCGAGGCGGCGCCCGCGAGAGCCCTGCCCGTCAAGGAGATCTACGCGTGGATCGTACGACACTTCCCCTACTTCAGGCATGCGCCTCAAGGCTGGAAGAACAGTGTGCGGCATAATTTGTCGTTAAATAAGTGCTTCCATAAGGTAAGTGGGCATTGTTAGTCATGTATTTTTTTTATTAAATATCTTGTAAGGCCATCCTGGTGAAGACTGTAGGAATCCGTGGATGCAAGACATGTTAGTCTGGTTAGACTGGTTAGTCTGGACTTGGGGAGGTCTATTTTCAGCAGCTGGCTGAAATTAGGATTCAAGCACATAAACTATCACAAAAATTATGCAATCCTTAGCACAAAATAAATCAGGCTTCTTACAACGATCGAAAACGTACACACGCAGACAGGCTTCACGTACCGCGAGTACAACACCGCAATCGCGATTATCATTTGTTTGAGATCGTCGTACCGAACCCGTTGCTGTAGTTATGCGCAGCAGAGAAAATCGGATACAGTGCTTTCAAGGTCGACCGCCATGAAGGTTCAACTTGTGTGTCGAGGATTATACTCACGAGTCTGTCACGTATTTTGTGTTCTTAATCCCGTGTGAATAACCAATGAATGTAAGAGGAATTAAAATAAAATGTTTGTATTTCAGGTGGCGGCTGCCCCAGGTCTAGGTAAAGGTTCACTTTGGACGGTAGACCCGCTGCATCGCAACTCGTTATTACAGGTTGGTTGGCACCATTGAAATTTAAGCACTTACACATTCTGTTGATATTATAATGCATGTACGAAATACACAATGCGATATTGCGATCTCCAAAAGTAACGATTTATACCACCAAATAAATCATTAATCACAATTAATGCAGTAAGTATCCACCATCAAATAACGTAAAAAGCGGACAACACTAGGAAGTTCTAATTAGAAAACGTCTCCACAGGCGTTCGGTCGGCAGCCCATACCCGCGCCAGGAGAAGCGATGGAGACCACAGAACCAGGTCCGGAGAACGGCGCCAGGGTGTCGCTGCTGGCGCGCCGCCTCGCCGACCCCGAGCCCGGCGCCGACGAGTACCTCGCCGCCGCCACCGTGCTGGCCATGAAGTATGGACCGGCGGTCTTAGATCAGGTACATTGCATTATCAGTCCTCAATGTTCTCAATGCTAGAAACAGTCCCCCCTCAGTCATATAAGATAGGAGATGGTAGAGACCGTATCCAGCATATCTGGAAGCGGTCTTTTAGTTTAGTCATACTGCAAGAAGGTATGTTTGTCTAGGTATATCCTAGGCATATTTGCATGAATATCGGGCAACTGATTATGTCTGCAAGCGTCTGCGTCGGTATGGGCGTTTTTATACTCTTTACCAAACCAGTAAGAATATATGCTGCCGAGCTTGGATCTCATTTGCGTGGTGTCAGTATACACTGGTAAGTCAGCACCAGCCGCCAGATTTTTCGTTACAATTTTATACAATCCTATTAATGGCGTTACACTCGATCAAGTTTACCGGACGCCGAGTTTAAGTATGCTGCAAATCTGCGGGAAACTGGGTCGTGTGTGGCGTTCATAAGCCCTAGTTAATAGCTCATTGAAAAATGAGTAGGCTTTGAAATATGTGTGTTGTGGATGTGGTGCAGCTGCCGCCGGCGGCGCACCTGGTGATCTCCCGCTGCGCGCGCGACGAGCACTCGTACAGCGGCGGCGAGGAGCGGCGCACGGCCGAGGCGCTGCTGAACCTGGCCGGCGTGCGCTCCGAGCCCGCGCCCAGCTAGTCCACTGCACGACCACGACAACGCACCACGTACTAGCGCCCACTGCACTTTACTACCTACTTCAGCTTTCTTGTCTTCCGAAACGACGATGCTCTTCATTGTACGTGGAAGAAACCTAGCGCCCTCTCATCCACTCGGCAGGTACTCTAACGTGACTCTGACTGACCTGCAAATGTACTACCAAAAAGTAATTCAGCTTTTCATGTCGCCAGTACACCATTGTTCGTCTTTGTACTGTCGGGAAAATTTATTGTTTATCGCCTATTTGACGGTATAACCATTTCATACAACTATCAATAAATGACTTGATGTTTGAATCGTATGACGTTTGTAATCTCTGATAAATAATATATAATTAACTTTCCTGACTGTACTGTCACAGACGCACTCTTTCTACATAAGCTCCGGTACTATTGTGCTTTATTGTACTTTTCGTGTTGCATGTATTCTGAAAATCGCTTTCCCCGATTGTACGCTTTTTTATCATAGATCTCTGTTTCAAATTGTAGCAAGACATAATGTATGTACTCTTTGTATTTGGGTTTTGAGTAAGCGGAGTGCGAATTTTGCTCGCTGTCAGTGTTGCAAAGTCTAATAATAACCAGGACTATAGTTTGTAGACAAAAAATCTGATAGGAGTATCTATTTGTCTGTGGACCCACTTCTTGTACCCTTCTCGCTACATAATCGATGTTACCCCTCTAGATGCAGACCATGCCTTTTACATAAATATTATATAATACATTAAATGGTAAAGTTACAAGTTCTTTTGCGACAAAGTACAGTGCTTGCAATTTATTATTTGATCTATTTTTAAGGGTATAGAATACTTTCGTTGTGCATTCTCAAAACGCTGATTTCATGAGGGCACTATTGAAATTCGTTCAGTAATAATTCTAAAATTATGACTAAGTTATTGAATCAATAAAGTATAAATTAAACGAAAAATTATATTTCTCGGGGCAAAGCACCCAAAAGTTCAGTGGTTCTATTTGACATATGGGTTCGTAGAACGAAAAATTTGTTAAAAAAAAAACATGTTCGACAATTTCTCAGTCGGTTGTCGCAATTTATGAAATAGACAAAAAGTTTACCATTCTCTAGTCCAATAAAGACAATCCATGTAAGCAAATCTCGATGAGATACCGTATGTCTTTACTTATATAAATTTATATTCAATACGAAATAGTTATCGTGCTTAGGTAAATGGCTCACTTGCTGTCTAGTTAGGACCTATTTTCTCATTCAATATATTTTCCAAGTGTATAACATCACATTTATCATAAAGACAGGCGTTACGCGAACATGTTCTAGAATAATTACACTTTACATAATAGTAGATACTTATAGTGATAGATGTGATACTACTGATACTGTTTAGTATGAAATATTTTATTTAAATGAATGGAAAATAGTTGAATAGTTACTCCCTATATGCATTTAGGTTTTTCCCCATTTACTTATAGTCAATCAATCGTAATATATTGTAAGAATTAATTGTTCTATACATAGTTTAAAGTAATATAGTGTTCCCGTATTTCCGTCGATCAATTGATTTTATGCCGAATGTTGCCAGAGTAATGTACGTGAGCGTACAATTTATACAGTTGCTATTGTGCATAATTAGACGGAAGTGTGGCGCATGTTAGGTTTTAAGTTATAATTACTCTTATGTCATATTGTTTTACCTGCATCTTCAATATGCCAGGATAAATGTTTCACCGGTAAGTATATAGATAAAATTACTGATTCTAAACTGAGCAATATTAAATGTAAAAATCTATTTAATGTACCTTGTGATCTGAATACAAATATTGTATACAGGGCGATCAAAATGTATTTTATCTATTTAAATTGTGTTACTTCCAGAGGTGATACATAGTACATGTATATATTTACACTTTAGCAAATACTTGCATTAGCCATAAGCAAGCCGTATTTTGTGTTCATAAGCCAAGGGAACTACTTCATACAATCGCCTACAGTGTTAACAAAATATTTTATTTATCATATTGATAAGGACTTATAACTTCGTATCTGTGCGTGATTAGATGAGAAGTGTACTCAAATAATTTTACCGGTATATTTAATAGCCAAGTAGACAGTTCCCGTTGTCTCGCAATTAAGACTTAGCATGTAATGGCAATCGCCTCGGATATAGACAAATTTTATTCGTCAGTATAAGATATAATTATTAATTTTCGATATATTGTGTAGTTGCTTCCTCTCTAGAGACTTTATCAATCATTACTGTTAACTAATCTCTGATGAGTACAGAAGATGTCCAACTTCCTCAACCAGATCCAAGAGTCAATCCAAAACCTTAAATTATTGTTTTAGGTCTGTCATAGAAATGAAAACCACTCCAGTGACCTGGTGTAACCGTGTTTACCATTTTAGAACACTATTTTCAATAATGTAAAAAACAAAATGTCATAAAAATTTGTGGATGGTGAATGAGTGTTGCTATTTTACGTAGCCAAAAAATATCAATGCCTCTTATATTGGTGTGGCTAAATTGCTATTGTATAAACTATTGGTTAAGTAATATATATGTGGGACAAGGCCGTTTTCTCTCAAGTGCCTACTAATATGCTTCTATTCTATCGTTAGAGAATTGTAACTGGAGTATAGAGTGTCGTTAGAGAGGAGGAGTGCCGGAATAAATACTTTATGCGTATTCTGTTAAATATTTAGACTTTATTCTTGACAGCAGGGACATATTCATGAATGTTAGCACGCCTCTTTACATAACACCAAAATAGTTAGCGATAAATAGGCTGTGACAGGCTTAGAATAACATACAATTCTATACCTATTGAAAAGTCCCGTTAATAAATGTTATTTACATACTAAAACCATTAAGAATATGTATTTATCCGGCGCTCACGGCAAAGCCTTGAAAGAATACACCAAATAGAGTTAATTGTGATAAAACTTCAGTTTAGTTTAACGTTTGTTTAAATGTGTCTCGTAATGTTAGTTGGGTTTTTGGTGTAATAATATACTGTTCAAAGATCTCCTTCGTCACAGTTTACGAACCATGTCTCTTCACTTAACTTGTACTAAGAAAATATTAATTTTAATGTAAGGGATGTATATTTAAAGACACAAGTAAACTGTGGTGTCGGAATATCTTACTCCCGATTTCAGATTTGAGCATTTGAAGTTGAGTATCTCTCAAACTCTTCTTTAACCTGGAAACCTATCAGAATTAAGTAGGGTTTGATACATTCTTAACTTAGATACTCAATATAATGTTATCGTAAGCAACTGTAATTTTTATTTGAATGGCTTGATTAGTACAATTTCATTGGTGTTTCGTCGTGTTTACGCGTAGGAAGTACTAGACTGATGCAATGACTGATTTGTGATGAAGCAATATTATTTATTAGTGAAATTGATATATATTTTTTCGTTACCCCGAACCTGCGGCTTGTTTCATCGTAAACGTCGCGTCACGTGGTATTAAGTTAGAATGATTTTTGAATATAATTATGCCAAATAGATAATTATTTCAACTAAAATACAATTTTCGAATCTACTAATACATTTTGGTATTAGAAACACGTCTGTGTAAATAAAATGCCACGCATGCATGCGTCGTAAGAATATGACAGAGTAAAATATGACTTGACTTTGAAAGTGCTTCTAAAACAATGGCGAAATGCTTAGAAATATTTCATCCAATCCTTATGATTTGTTGACTTCCTCGTATGTTTTGTAGGCAAATGAATGGTCTATGTGTGCCAAATGTTTAAGAAGATGATAACAATATTACCATATTATATCAAGCAAATTCAAATACCAGTAATGTAAATGTATTTATATTAATAAAAAAATACTATGTAACGCATAGATAGATTAGGTCGTAAGTGATATTATAGTAATATAATTTAATTGCTAAATAATTAAAATACATACATTTTTGCTGTATTTAGGAGCGTCTTCCATCTTACTCGTATTGTTTTCTCTTAGATAACTACAGTTGGAGAAAAAAGTTCGTGTGATGATGATTTTGATGACCTGTGAAGACTAGGCAGTATTTGATATTGCACTTATCTTTGAGGTAAAAGTCAACAAGCAGAGACTGTGTTAAACACACGTCTTCATAATACAAACACTGCATTCAAATGTAGTGTTAATTTGGAGCGTATTTCCTTCGCTAGAACTTTTCTCTCTAGCCGTATACACTAGCCTTTCTTTCGGTGGTATGTAGATGAAATTTTACAGCAATAATTAGTACCTAATAGTTGTTCTTTGCTGGTAGATGCTACGTATATAATTATGTGTGATAAAACGCTATTTATTTATTAAGTGCTGTGTTTAAACTAAATTTTATGATCTTAAGCAACTTTCAAGCAATATATTCTCACCTGTTATGGTCTCAGACTAACAAGCTTTTATCAAAATATCGTAAATGGATGTAAAAAACCAATTGAACGATAGAAAAGTAAATTAAATCACTTCAGTTGTTAATGATCATAAAATTCTTTTTAAAGAGTTATATCGATATGATATTAAAATTGTTACGGCTCATGTTGGTCAAAAAGAAGTTTTTTTTATCGATTAATTTATTCTTAGGTTAATTGATGCTGTTATTATTTGTTTGTAAAACGGAATTTTTAAACAAAATGTATGTGTTTATTTGAATTAAGTGGTATTTGATGGAATTATCGTTTTACGGACTACGTTATGACGTCATCACTGTAAATGTTCGCTTGTGAATGCGGAAACTGATTTAGTGAAAAACATGTTGATGTTTCGTGTAGTGTGTGTATCGACAACGATGTGTGCATTACAGTGGTGACGTCATAGTTCGCTAAAAGCTAGCCCTACGTTGGTATGTCCGAACTATATTTAAGTATAAAATTAAATTATTGTTGTTGTTGATATTTTGCCGGCTTTTGAACGACACCACTCTTTATTAATATTATTGCTATTGTTGAGAGTTATTGCCAAATTTTTATTTGTCCTAAAATCTTTTGTCTTTGTACATATCCATTAAATAAATTATGTACCGAGAATGTGTTGTTTTTTTTTTGTTAGAAAAGTAAAACCTTTCCGAAATCCATAACCGGAGGAGCACGACTGTGGCGATATTTCAATATTGAAGGACATATGCACTTGCACACCCTGGGCCGCCAGGTCGCTACCAACTTTGTTAACTGGCTTACTACAGCACGCCTAGCGCTGGTGCCAACTCCATAGTAGAACTCGATTCTTACTCCGTTCTTAATTCCATTAGGTACTAAGTTTGATACTCAAACTCCCATTTATCAATATCATCATACTATTATACAATCGAATAAGTTAGTATTCTGCGGCCACATGGAGCTAATAGACAACCCAGCATATTGAAATATAATTAGTGGTGCTGCTGGGTAGCTGAGGGTGCTACTAGTTAAAAAAAAATCGCGTCGTCATCAACGATTGAATCACTGCTTACTATCTGGTGGGATCGCAGTCAAACACTACTTTATGCTATTTAAAAAAATAAATGTACTTCCTCCATTGTTAAATTGTGTATTTATCAAACAGCAATTCATTTTTTTTTTTATTGCCGAGGCTCGCGTTTGACCACTATCTCACCTGATGGTAAGCAAAGATGTGGCCGACGATGGAGCAGGCTTGCCTATAAGTAACCTATTCTAAAATCATACGTTATTGTGGTAAGGCAGCATGAGCCTTCATATAAATGAAAACTATAATGTGATTGTGATAAGGCAACATAGGCCTTCATATAAATGGAAAAACCATATATGATTATGGTAAGGCAATATTGGCCTCCATATAAATGAAAACCATGCATAGTTTTGTTAAGGCAGTATATGGGCCTTCATAAATGAAAATCATGCATAATTATTGTGGTTAGGTAGCATGGGCCTTCATATAAATGAAAATCATACGTTATTGTGGTAAGGCAGCATGAGCCTTCATATAAATGAAAACTATATGCGATTGTGATAAGGCAACATGGGCCTTCATATAAAAACCATATGTGATTATGGTAAGGCAATATTGGCGTTCTTAAAAATGAAAACCATGAATTGTTGTGGTCAGGCAGTTTAGTATTTTCATATAGATGAAAGCTACGTGATTGTTTTGGTCAGAGGGGATACAGTTGTGTAAAAAAAAAAATTAGGGGTTTTTGATAAAAGTGTTGTGTGAAGTAGCAAGAGCACACTCGTGTAAAGTATAAGCCGTAACACTAGCAGCTGTTGGATAGAGTGTTGTACTATTCGGTACTTTGACTAGTATACTCGCGGATCAGAAAGTTGTTTCGTATGGTTAAAAAAAAAAGTAATCCGCAAGTACGCAGTCAATCGTCGACTCTGGCATAGGTCGGATTTCAGTGGAAACCGTGGAGTTCTGGGAGAGGAGTTGGTAGTCCCATGGAAACGCGTGTGAGGTACTTATAATTAACTAGAATTTACTGGGCTGCTAGTAGCCAAAGATCACATTCAGAGTTTGGTGTTTTGGTTTAATTGATTTGGGTGTGTGTATTGTGAAGATACCATGACAGTTAAAATACGGTTGTGTTTTGATTTTTCATATTATTGATAATTGGCTAATTTTACGTAATCAGAAAGGACTGACCAATTAGGGCCGAAACTGAGTTAAGCGCCCGCGTGGTCCTATACAAAGGTGCTCCGTTGCGGCTTGCCGCGCCCGGCATCTGTCGCGTGGAACTGGGCCCCACGCACGTTTAGCTATGCAAAAAAATACATTGTTCTCCATCGACACGACTACACGCACACCGTTGAAGTGGACCTAGCGACACTGCGCATGTAATAATCCGGTTTACGTGACGGGGACGCGCACATGCTCACGCGACCCGTGTCCGTCGCGGGCGCCCGCGCAGATGCAGTTTCGGCCCTCACAGTGCTCGAAATCACCACTCCACATCGGTAGAACGGAGCGGACTTTCAAATGAAACAAATGAACACGTGGCCTCGAGCTGGGCAGAACAGAGTCGGGTGAAATCCACTCCACCCCGCTCCGCTTCAGTGGAAACACTTGCCACTTTTCACTGCTCTCTGCTCCACTCCTCCAACTCTGCTTCAATGGATATGCACCCTTAATCTCGTATTATTTCGTCAGTATTATCTTCATGGTGCATTCTCCCCAGGTTACATAAACTGGCAAGAAGTATTGAAAAAATCGTAAAGACGATTTTTTTAAAGATGTTTTTTTTCACAAAGTTATTTCTTTTAAATAAAACGATATTTGAATACTGAATTCATTTTATTACAAAAAAGAACAAAAAGCATGGCTCTACAACCAGTCAGTACGTAAACATACAATAATAATATTTGTCTTAAAATTACAATATAATGTTGTCTACCTTATTTAACATGAATTAAAATAGTATTCCCAACATTCGCCATATCAGAATCACCGCCGTATTATGGGAAATTGTTCCTTGTCTATTTCATATTGAAAACAAACAACTATTCAGAATTCTGATACTCTTAGAGCAAATTACACCAACTAGCTTTAACGACGACCGATCAGCCGTCAAATCTCCAGTTAATCGAAATTGGGGTTTCACTAATTTAGCAATTGTCAAATTTGGGCGGTTTAGGGCTATATTTACAGTTAAAACAGATGAAAAATAATGTAATTTATTGACAAAAAAAAAGTCATTATTTGTCATCTGTTTCATTTGAGTCGTCGTTGATTTCGTTTTTGTTGTGTATAGGATGGTGCAATAGCAGATGTTAAAATTCAATGTTTTGTTGAAATCAACTTTGAGGGGAACTGAAACATAGCTCTTGGTTAGGGGCGTAGCCACCGCCGTATCAATGATATAGGGCCCCCGGTCTACGGGGGCCTCGACTAGTGCATAAACTCGTAACGTGTTATCCAGAGGCCATCTCCCTCATGCTCTATCGCAACTCCGTCTCATTATCTCCATGCTGGCAGTTACGTTGTAAAAAAAAAACACAATATAAACCATTAATATTTTTTTTATATTGGGCCCCTTTGGAACTGCTCACTGCCACTGCTCTTGGTGCAACCCACTCTTAAAGAATCAGATGTACTGAACAACTGTTAAACGTCTGTTATATTTAGTTTACATTTAGTGCATGTTCAAAAAGAAACTATCAGGTACTTAAAAAAATGAATTTACTTCCATTTTTAAGTCTGCAGCACTAATTCGGATGTTGTATCGCACATAACTTCTATAAAACAAATTCTACATAACCATTCATTCATCATCTAAAAATATTTGGATCAAGGACATTCTTCACCATGACTAATTTTATGCTGCCATATTAAAAAAAATTGGCATATTGTAATATTTAAATTACAACTTTTTTTGTCTCTGGCAGAATTGTAAAAAATCGAAAGCCTAAAATAACACGTCATAATAAAAATAGTAAAAGAAGAGGATTTAATCAAATATTACTTTTCAGTCCTGCAATTTTACATCTATAGTCTTTGATTATTATTTATCCATGTCTAGACAACGCGTTAGTTAGCGATTACAATTACTAAGTTACATTTTTCGACGCGCTCACACATTTTTTTACAATCTAGACATAATGAATGACATCGAATTCTAAAGCTACGTTGACACCATAAGAATTCTGGGGTGGTATGAAAATGCATACCAGGGCCCCGGAACCAAGGCAGGGAAGGAACAGGGTAGGTTTTTAGTCAGTAAGAGTCTGACACTATTTCCCGCTCCGCCCAAGGGCGGGATTTGTCATTGGATGATTTTAAATTCCATAAAAAAAAACCATACGAATGTGTTTCATAGGGACTAGTCAATCTTCAAAATGGTTAATTAAAACTCCTAATTTGAAATAAATTCTACTTAAATCAAACAGACTGATAATTTAGAGGTATGAGGAACAGTGTAAAATAATGCGGGATTTAGTAGTTTAAAGTTGCTTATTGATATACATCGAAGTTTTTTCCGTTGTCATAGCGATTGACGATTGTAGTGATGAAAGTTTCCCTCAATATTACTTAAAATGTAGGCCTAAATATTTCGTATTTAGAATATTCATACAGTGTCAACGCAGCCTAACCGTGGCAAGTTCGTTCCCTTGTGCTACCTGTGGAAATTATTTCAAGTAAATAACAACGGTATCTAGTGCTACATACATAACTGTTCACGAGAAGTAAATTTGCCGAGCTTCAGCCGGTGACTGTTCCATCGGACAGTAGGGACATTTCAATCTGGAAACGGAAAAGAAAAATTGGTTTTAAAAGGAGAGTTGTCCTTACAAGAATAATTTCGTATCACGCGGTACTCGATGTAGACAGCAGTTGTAAACTATAACCTTCAACGCCCTTGGTTGGGAGGCGCGTTTTCCCTACCGAAATGACTGATTTGCGATCATGTTGGCGAGTGGTTTACATCCATTTAGCCGCAACACAAACCAAACACACCAACCACGCTAACGCAACGCTACGCGAACGCTAGTTAGCAACCGTCTGGTCCACACTTTAGTAACTTTTGTGATTTGCAGTGTGATAATCTCCTCTAGGTCAAATACGACACTCTCCAGTGAGAGACTGCAACTTAATCTCTCAGACTTTTATTGATGGATTTCAAAAACGGTATCAATAATTATTAGTGTAGATTATTATGTTTTAATTCCATTTTTGTTAAATATGATATTTAATTTCAAACCGTCAAGAGTCTTCACACCACCAGAAATTACTAACTCAATGTTAGATTTTTGCTGACGATACGCGAAAATTAGGAGTCAGAGTGTTCGAAAATTAGTTTTTAGCTCGAAGTGTACTTACTTGGCACCCATAGCGAGTTTGTTGAGCGCGTCTCTAGAGATGACATGCCCACAGAGGAGCCTCATGGGCGGGTTCTGTTCCGACGCCTGTTGCCGCAGGATGGGGCACGCGAACACGGAGTGGTAGCCGCCGCCGTCCTCACCGAGGTCCACCTGGTGTTTAACACGTTTATTTATCTATTTATTTAAACTTTTTGCAACTAAAGGTACAAAGGCGGACTGACTGGGTAGTGGAGAGACATGAGACAGGTGCATAAATGCTTCTTGCAAATAAAAGCAAGTTCTTGCTTCTTGTAAATATATCATTCGAGTGCGTCATGTTGGCTCTGATGATATGCAGCGCCAGCAATATTCAGGCTTTTGCCTCCTCTGCTCATGAGAGGATATAATGCCGGCAAGCGGAGTAACTTACAAGCTTCCTATGGGAGCAGCTAGCTCTTGGATAATCTAATTTCTTACCTCGAAAGGCAATTCATCATCAGACCAGGCAGCGATGACGTGCGGGTGTGACATTTTGGCCCTGATGTCATGCAGTGCAGGCAACACTCGGGCTCCTGCCAACACTCCGCCCGCGAGAGGGGATAGAGGGGCCAAGCGGAGTAACGCACAAGCTTCCTTGATGAATAACTCAGCCGCTTCAGCACCTGCAAATGAAATAGGGGTTCGTTAAAGCTGTTTATCTCAAAGTGTGAACATTTCGTGTAAAATTCAAGAACTGTACTCTATGTAGTAGTACTATGTAAAAACTGACCTAGCGCCTTCGGGTCGAGGAGATGCTGATAGATGGGCGGTGCGGGGCCCGCACCGGGCGTGCACCAGGCGAGCGCGCACACGGCCGCCTGCAGCGCGCGCTCGTGCCGCACCGCGTGCATCGGGAACTGCCGCCGCGCGTACTCTATGGCTGCACCCACGCCCTTCTCGCGAGCTAACTGTGGGCAAAGGCAGGATTTAAAAGAAGACCTTAGCTCATGCAGGTTCCATATAATGGAGGTGTACCATGCTTAGGCGGACCTCCACAGTGTCCTCGTGGAGACAATAAGTGGCAGCGACATTTCGCGACGGGCCCTGGTTCAGAACATGGTCCGAAGCGAGTAAAAATGCCAAGCAGTCGCCTCCACATGCGAAGCAACAATGCTAGCGAAGGAGATGGCTGCACGCGTGACAGATCGACCCCGACCCTGACTACCAGCCACAGCAGTCGGTTAGGTGTTTAACTTCTGAACTACTGCACCACATTGAATAATTCATTTTTTATGGTCTTATTGTCAAGACAAGGTTTACATAAATAAATTCTAAGATATTTTTTTTTTTCACTATTGATTTAATATTTAAGTATACCTGTGAACATTTGCCAATAGTAAAATGAAGTACAACATATTATTATGGAACATACCTTAAGAGCCTGCATCCTATGCAAGGTAAAAGGAAGAGGCGAGGTGTGTAGCTCATGTGCGCGCCGCTCAGCCCAGTGGAGCGCAGCGCTCGGGTCTCCCTCAGCCAACGCCGCCGCACAGCGTTGCAACAACGCGAACGTACACGTTCGCTCCACGCCCGTTATCTTTGCCTCGGCTACGAAAGCGTCGCCTACGTCTTCTAAGCCCTATGGAATATGACGTATACTAAAGCTTAGGCTAATTTGTAAACCAATTACAGGGTGCATTGCTTCCTGTATCACACAGTTCAGCTTATATTGGAACAGGAGCCACATCTCTATCATAGAAAATATACCATTTTTATAATTAGCTATTTACAGAATTGACCAGTTAAGAGAATAAGCCATTTAGATAATTAGGTTTCTAGAGAATTAGCCATTCAGAGAATGTTCATTATTAAAATTACGACTGTTGCTATTTGATAGTCCACAACCATTTCAAGAAATGTGTAGGTCTCCCCAAGTCATTGTTATCGTTATTTCAGAGCTTCCCTCGCCCAGTTAACAGTGAATTATTTGTTATAGGAATTATGAAATGGTAATATATTCTCAGTTTCTTTGCCTGGTGTTTACATAAATCTGCCACATAATATCAAATACTAAGCAAGATGAGTGTTGACACATAACAATGTAATTACAAACATTCCAGGCAGCAACATAATAAGGAAAACCAGTGTTGTAGGCTGTTTGCAGATATTCATTCATTTATTATTAGTCTTCTATCTTATAAAGGATACTATTGTATTTGTTTCCAAATTAAATTATACTAAAGACATTTATGAATTATATGATCACACTTTTATTTAATACTTTTGCTACTATGTAAATCAACAAATAAATACAGTGTAGTTAAAAATTCCATGATTCCCATTTATTGTCAAACCCAATGACCAATCTATCTAATTTTATCTTGATTAAGCCAATTAGCAAATGAACTGCTAATTTGATTACTCAAGATAAAATGTTGACTTTATTTGTATATTACGTTAAATCCTGTGGCAGTTAGAGACAGCACTGCGTAATGAGGACAATTATTTAGTAAGACACTTTTACTTCAACCTGATGTGTATTTAGAATAGTTTGCAAACATTCCATCCACAGTTCTAAAAGCTGTTCAGTTAAGGAGGGGAGCTGTCACTATACATATGTTAGCATGCCAACAGTTGCTCCACGTGGCAGTAACTGCATCCACAAGTTGTCTATCAACAATTTAATGACACACTAAAAGCGGTGATAGATTGAGTTGGAAAGCTGATTTATGGGAGCCTATTCCATAAAGGACTGAGTTAACATCATTTTTGTTAAGCCTAGTTTTTTGATATACAGAGTAAGAGCCAAATTCACCAATAAAGTAATCGCGATTCATTCAAACAAAACGCAGTTTGAGCGCCTAATCAAGATTATAGCTTCATTTTGCGTTTCATCGCGATGCACGATGACTTGAACCTAGTTTACGCTAAACTCAGTTTCAATTCTTTTGTTGTCGCCCATGTTTACGACACGGGTCTTTAAACTAGATTACGCTGAGCTCAGTTTAGTTGAATTAAGTTTTTATATTAAATGATGAAATCAGCCCTAAGTGGTTACAACAATAAAGTACACCGGTTATTTACCTGTCTATACAAATGTTGAGCTATGGCCTGCTCCATGATAGGCCTATTGACATCATTACAGAAGGATTCTGCTTTAGGCGCAACAGAGGCATAGTCCGCAATAAAGTGCCTGTCAATGGATTTGCCTACTCGAGACACTGTTGCATGAAGTTCCCTATGTTCTGTGGAATTAGAAGACAAATTAGCTATGCTTAAAATAATTATTATTTTTCATCAGTATTTCATCCGCTGTTGGTTATGGTCTCCCCCAAGTGTCATACAACAACTATAAGGTAGCAACTATATACCGGAAGAAATAGCAAAGAAAGGCCTCCCACAAGATGGACTAATAACCAAATGAAGGTTACAGAAGTCCAGTGGATGCGCGGCGCACAGTACCATGTTTTTAAGTATGATTTATAGGTACCATGTTTTTTACATAAAGTAAAAATAAATTAAGAACCTCATGTTTTATTAGTAAACTAAACATTTTTATAGTCTTTTTTTACTAGCTTCTCTCTGATGGCACCCATAACCTTCTTCCCAGTTACCAATTCTCTTTAAGTGTTGTAGCACTTGAATAGTGTTAAATAAAATTAACCTGTAAATTCCCAGTGCATGTAATATTGGCGATCCTAATATAAATAAATAATAATACAGGATCAAAAGTCACAAAACAGAGAAGTACTTCCAAAGGATTTCAAGAGAGAGATTAATTCCATAAACACAACATATAATCAATCAATTTACCTTTTAATTTTATTATTCGCGATAAACCTAAATGGATTGATAAGTTTAAAATGCTAAATGTGTTTGAATATTAAATTTATTTTGTTTCTATCAAGAGCTTATAACAATTAAATGAATATTTACCTGTAGACATTTGAAATACAGTCTGTTTGACTGATGATGCCAAGTCACTCACTACCATAGCCTGTGCTGGTGATAGAAGAGTACTATCAGGCTCTGAAAAACATAAAGAAAAGAATGTGTTAAAAGATATTTGCTAGACTTTATCATGTGACTTGGAGAGGGATGACAAACTCTTTAACAATAAAAAAAAATATTTTAATAGCACATGTACTTAATAATTTTATAACAAATATAAAGTTACTCACACTCATCTTTCTATAAAAATCTATGTTATGAATAGCTTGTTTACTGCTTAGCATATATGATTCAAGAAAACCATGAACCTATTCCTACTGAACTGAGGAATAGTTTATCATTATTCTGACTACTAACTACTTTTTATAAGCACAGAGGTGAAAGGTATACTTAGTTAAATTTTGTGAGTACTACCCAAAATACGCATGATACAGTGACTTATATAACTTCGATTTGACTATATTTTCATACATTATCGAGGGAAAGCTGAGAAATTGCATTAGTAAATAAATTAAATTTGTCTTGTCATGGTCATATCAATACGTAAACAGGACACACAGTGAACAAAAAGGGCACGTAGAGGGGGAACAACAAACCACTTACGTTTTGCAATTTCTTTTCTCAGTTCTTCAACTTGGCCTATTATATCCTGTATAAGTCTATTAGTGTGGTCATTTAGAGAGTTAAATTTCGATAAAGCTTTGTCCAAATCCTGTTCAACTCCAACACATGAATCCATGGTTAGCCGCTATCAATATTCTAATTTTACAATAGTTATAAGTTTTAACTTTTATTAAGTGTAACAAACTACAAAAGAACAACGACGCTTTATATTACAGGTAAATAAGGTAAATATTTTTAGACGAAATTTATGAAAACAGACATTTTACTTTCAGCTGAATTTCTAAATTACAGATGCAAAATATTAATGTCACTATCATGTCAATAAAAGAATAATATTGTTGATGGTCTACAAGAGGGTTGTGATTGTAAAAAATCGACTAAAACAGGCAGTCTGAGTTATTTGCTGGTGAGAGCGAGTTTATGGAACGGCATTTTTTTTATTTTCGTGTCTTGTTCCTTATATTCTCTTTGTCTTGTTCTTTTTGTCTATTCCCATTGCACAATAAATTTGTTCGATTTCGGCCTGCTGTTTTAGGTTAGAATTTTTTTGTCGCAAAAGTATTAAAATTAGATAATATTGTGCTTGTTAAAACTTAATAAATATGGCTCAAAGTAAGCTTAACGATATGGCGGGCAAATTCGCCAAGGGTGGACCCCCTGGCTTAAACATCGGTCTGAAAGTGGTGGCCGCTTTAGGTGCGGCAGCGTATGGCGTCTCGCAGTCCTTGTTTACCGTCGAAGGTGGTCACCGTGCCATCATGTTCAACAGAATAGGAGGTATACAACAAGACGTCATGAGTGAGGGTTTGCATTTCCGCATTCCCTGGTTTCAGTACCCCATCATTTACGACATCAGGTCTAGACCCCGCAAAATTTCTTCCCCCACCGGATCTAAGGATTTACAAATGGTTAACATATCTTTGAGAGTGTTATCCCGCCCTGATGCAATGTCACTCCCTACGATGTACAGACAGCTTGGCACGGATTATGATGAAAAAGTATTACCATCAATTTGCAACGAAGTTCTGAAATCCGTTGTTGCTAAATTCAATGCATCTCAATTAATTACTCAGCGTCAACAGGTGTCGCTTCTGATCAGAAGAGAGCTGGTAGAGCGTGCAGCTGATTTCAATATTATTCTGGATGATGTCTCCTTGACCGAATTAAGTTTTGGTAAGGAGTATACTGCTGCAGTTGAAGCCAAGCAGGTGGCCCAACAGGAAGCTCAGCGTGCTGCTTTCGTTGTGGAAAGAGCCAAGCAGGAGCGCCAGCAGAAAATTGTGCAGGCTGAGGGTGAAGCTGAAGCTGCTGAAATGTTGGGAAAGGCAATGGGAATGAACCCTGGTTACCTAAAGTTACGTAAGATCCGTGCTGCTCAAAGCATCTCTAGAATGATTGCTCAATCTCAGAACCGTGTGTTCCTTCCTGGTAACAGTTTGATGATCAATCTCCAGGACCCTACCTTTGATGACTTGTCTGAGAAGCTAACAAAGAAGAAGTAACATGAGGCCGAGAGTGTGTACGCTGAAAGTCATAAACCTGCGACCACTCTTACAGATGTTGATGCTGCTGTACTTATAGGTGGCGTTGCTTCAGTTGTCATTTAGTGCATTTGTCTATGTAGGTACCGTGAGCATTACAAAATAATACTATGTAAAAAGCCAATTAAAAATGTATTATTGCATTTTATGTTATTTAGTTGTAGGTTTATAGCATGTATGGGAATCTAATGATTGAAATAAAACATACAAAATTAAATATTTTGTTATTTCACAGTCACCTTCCTTCATAAAAAAAATATATTTTTGACTAGTAATATTATAGTTTTTGCGTTTATTTAAAGAAGTTTTTAAATAAAAGTGAAATACCACTCTGATTAATCACGACATCTCAGAATCTATGATATAACACCTACAAACTCAAAATTTGGCAGTAGGTTCCTTATATGGTGTAGACATCCACTAAGAACGGATTTTACGAAACCACCCCAAAGGGGTTTGGAAGATTGTATGGAGAAACTAACTTTTACGCGGGCGAAGCCGTTGGCAGAAGCTTCAATCTTTATCATTAGTGTTTAGTCCATTTTGTTAGACTGAGCCAAGACAAAATATGAATTTTTAACGTTTATACAGTATGTTGGTGGTCCTTTTGATAGAGGGTAGATCACAGAGTACTTTGTAAAAAACTGGTAGATTTAAACGTAGTGCTTACTTTCTCTTTGCGCCGAAACACATAACCGCAGTTATGTGTTCGGTTTCGGACCTTAGATTACGTAACTAGCTGTATTACAAAGTACAGTACGTTTGACGGTTCTTGGTGCGCCTGAAGTTAGGCTCTACGAACTTTAGCGCTTGTGACTCGTAAAAAAATTAAATGATTTGAAAAAATAAATGCCAATAACAACTGCTATTAGCATTTATTTTTTTACGAGTCACAAGCGCTAAAGTTCGCAGAGGCTAACTTCAGGCGCGCCACACTCTGTGCTAGCTGTTCCCCATTAGCTGCAAAGAGAATATAAGCACTACGTTTATTAGCTGTTTCAACCGCGTCCAGTGTTGACTCACGATCGAATCGAAGTCACAGATTACAGAAAGATACTACGTATATCGAAGTTGGTACCGTACAGTACCTCTACCATGAGTTTTAAGCAATAGTATTCGTCGCTACTCGATATCGACGCCGTAAATTTTTTGTATGGCAAATTTGGCAGAGCCTCTAGCGGTCACTTGCAGAACCAAAATTTGCCATACAAAATATTTACGGCGTCGATATCGAGTAGCGACGAATACTATTGCTTAAAACTCGTGGTAGAGGTACAGTAGACGGCAAATAATGAAATGACTAGAGAGAGATTTTCGTAGTGGGAGTAGCTCGCATCTCGAACATGTATGGAATTATGTGTGGTGGGAGCTTCCCCCACCACAAAATAATTCGTATACATTATAAAAAAATTGTATATATTGATACAAGTGCAGAAAGTTTGTTATTTCGACCAAGGCGGAATTCGCTCGAGCCGTAGGCGAGTGTGATATGAACCCGACGGTTGCAGGGAGTCCCTAGGGACTTAGCACGCATATCAAACGACTTTTTTCAATATACTTATAGACTCGTTGAGCTACCATTTCTACTTCATTTTAATATATACTACCATCGACGTCGTACGGGGGTCAACGCGCGCCCAGCTTGATACGATAAACAATTTTATTACAATAAAATTGTGGCGGGGGCGAGAATGCCCTTATTTCCGCACTAGTGCGCAAAACAGTCCATTGTGTGCCTGAAAGCGGTGAGATAAGAGCGGGTTTTCGGGTAAGTGTATTGAAGAAAATATTTCCGTACAAAATCAGTCCTTGTGAAGAGTTTGGCGACCACCATAATAATTATTATTATTCGAGTCTGTTTAGGTCTGCCGCGGAAATGGTTCGCTCCGTTATAGTCTGTACCAAATAAGGTCGTGTTTTGGGTAGTTTGACCTGGCTGGATCAACAATTTTTGAGATTCAGTAATAAATCTAGTTCTTAAATAACCACATGAAGAAAGATTCTGTTGTTTGTTTCCCAAACTGAAACGGGCTGGGGCTGCCCTCAAGCGTATCCTGCTCAACCTTTGGGGTCCCAACTCTTCCTGCTGGAAGACATACGTGGCGATCATACGGTCCATGGCCCGTTACAGTTCGCCGGTTTGGGTGCCGTCGCTGCAAAAGCGACCGGCGGCCAAGCTGATCTCGTCCCAGAGGGTCATGGCCATTCGGATGGTGCTGGGATACCGCACGGTCTCCCGCGAAACGGCTAGCCTCCTTGCCAGCCTGCCACCATGGGATCTAGAGGCACCAGTCCGCATGCATGATTAGCGCATAGAGATGCAACGCTGGGGTAAGACTCCGTTGCCGAGACATATGGCGGAGAGCTCCGGCGAGAAATTGCGACAGTGACGGAATGACCAACGACGTCGCCTCCTTCCGAAGAGAATCGACTTCCTCACACCCTAGCCGCCGGAATCTCGACCCAGGGCTCCAGCTGCCTAAGGCGTGGGCTTGCAAACGGCGAGTAACGGGTAGCTCACCGTCCGGCCATAGATCGAGTCGTCGTAATTATATATTTAAAATCAAGATTAAAATAATTTTAATTTTTAATGGCATTTTAGGGTCAATCAATTATTTAAATAATATGATCTGATTCAAGCCCAAAACAATTCTCTTGGGGATCAAAAGGTTAAATAAACGTCAGCTGATTGATGCGAATGAACTGTTCGTTAGTATGCAACGCCTGACAACTCCCTACAAGGTCATTGACTTATTTACTTAAAGAAATTAATTTATATATGAAGAGAAAGTCGTGTTAGTTACACTATTTATAACTCAAGAACGGCTTAACTGATTTGGCTGAAAATTGGTGGGAAGGTAACATAGAACCAAGAGACGGACATAGGATAATTTTTATCCCGATATTAAAATAAAAAATCTAAAACCTGCTCATTTATTGGTTTAGGGTAGAGTAGAGTGGGAGCGAAGCTGCGGGCAAAAGCTAGTTTCGTATAATAATATGCGTATATCAAATAGAGTTTTAGAAAAAAAGAAAGAAAAGACGTTTATCCTGCTAGAAGCACTTTATTTTTTAGTTTTATCTTTATAAATCGATAGTGTTTCATATACCGAATCGATCCACAGGATTAAAATGACCAAAATTTAATAATGTATATTTACATTCATTTATTACCAAAAACAAATATTTTTATGACAATTTATTCTGATTGTCGGATTTTTCTAGGAACATTATTTCACATATTATCAAAGATTATAAACCCCAATAATAAACATGTCATAGAGCACAAACAGCCTATTTTGAACTACTACAATAAGCCGTTTCAAAGTAAGGAAAACCTTCATCAACAATAAAACAATGACAGCCTTCTCTAATAATTTATTAAGTGAACTAAAACAAAATATAACATTAAGTTAAGCAGTTTACTTTTTGAGAGCAGATGGTTGAGGGCATCTAAAGCTTGACATCTCAATTTCAGCTTCGAAGAAACTCATGTTATCGTATTGGAAATATTCAGGGACTTTGTAGGCTCCGGTCTTTTTAGGGTCAACGCCAGGACCCACCGGTTGAGCTGCTGGTTGGATAACATTGCTGCTCAGTCCAGGTACGTCGGGAATTGTCTGACTGGCCTGCACAGGTGGTGGGGGCGTGCTCTGAGAACCCCCAGTACCTTCACTATAAAATCTAGTTAATGCTCTCAACGTTTTTCTCCTTATAGAATTCATTATTAATTTTATATTACACAACCCGACAGTAACAGAAATGTCGCAATATTTACTGTCATTTAGACAGCTGACAGTGACAGAAAATAATAGCCAAAAACAAAAAAGTATTTATGCACGTAAAGATCTAAATGCTTAAAAGGCTTATTACACTCTCCGATTTGTAGGAAACCAATTTAAGAATAGTTTGGAAGCAAAATTGATAGCGAGTGATCACACTATCCTACATTGAATCCTAAATCGTAGCCAATCATACCGACGACTAGACATGGGCGGTTTTAGTTTTAAACGCAAACGGATATATATATCCGATTTCGGATTGTGAAACTGATTTCAATATCCGATTTCTGTAGCCCTTAGCTTCATCAACCTTGATTGAGATTGATGATGATGAGATTGGATCCAATTTACTGTAAAATTGGAGGCCCGATCACTCTACTTCCCAAATTGTGTACGTTACGATTTAGTAGACATGGGCGTTTTTGGTTTTGAATGCAAACGGATATATATCCGATTTCTGATATTGAAATTGATTTCAAAATCCGAAATCGAATATATATTCGTTTACGTTTAAAACCAAAACCACCCATGTCTAGTCGTCGGTACGATTGGGTACGATTTACCTATCAACTTTGCTTTCTATCTGTTCCTAAATTGGTTTCCTAAAAATCAGAAAGTGTAATAAGCCGACCGAAATGGCGATGGGCTAGATTGCGATAGCAAGGCTTAGTGACGGCCCCTGGACTACACGAGTGACGTCATGGCCAGGTCTACCCGGCCAAAGAAAAAAAACAAGGCCCGTAACTCGCTGGGTCGATGATTAACATTGTTAAAGTCACTGGCACTCACTGGATGTATTGTAAACAGCAGAAGATAAAGACTGGTGATCGTCTCTGGAGGTTTTTACCTTCTACTGAGAGGGATAAGCAATCAGTAGTTCTTGCTACTAGGATAAATAATTTTGAAATGATTATAATTATGATAGGTAAATAATTTGTATATAAATTTCATACATTGAATAATTATATTATAAATATCTAATAGAATAAAATAAACTTTATTGTAACCCAAAATTTAAGCCCAAAATATAGTTACGATTTCAGAAAAACTTAAATCTATGGATACAATGGCAATGGAAAATTTTAATTGAATTTAATAATAATTAAATAAACATGTTAATTTTATTATTAGTATAAATTAAATATTCAATTATGACCGTATAATTAGTAATTTTTATTATTATTTTGTAATTATTTTTTTTTTTTATTTGAGCAGCAATGGCCGAGTGGTAACGGTCCCGACTACTTACTAGTTGTAGCCACTTGTAGGTCGCGGGTTCAAAGCCAACCAGCCGCATTACGTTGTATAATTTATTTCATCACCACTGGGCCTGCGAATTGGATTATGGCTTATTCCCCCTCCTAGAAAGGAAGCCTAAATCCCAGCATTGGGAGCATTAAAAGGCTAATTTTGCTGATTAATCCCTACTAGTGATAGTTCGTAGGGTATATAGAATAACGGTGAAAGCGCCAGAGTAGTTCGCGAAACTAAATTTTTTTGAAGTTTTTGCATTTTGCAGGTTTTTATTTTCGGTGGGGGAAATCACCTAATGACATCTCCCGCCCTTGGGTGGAGCGAGAGATAGTGTCAGTCTTTTACTGACTAAAAAACCCACCCGTTCCTTCGTTGCTTTTCTTATTAAGGCCGAGCCTTCCTTTCAGAAACAGGCCCTTGGCCCAGTATATAGAATTCGACCCTGCTGGATCTCTACGGTTTGCTGTCAACTCTATGAAACGCGCGTGAAAGAGTACGCCCCGTCGACGACTTGGGCTTGGTCCGGATGGTTGCCGGACGGTCCGGATGGTTGCTGGATATGCCATACACTATTTTTATGGGTGAAGATTTCTTGCTTATGCAGGATAATGAACAGCCACATACTGCTGCAATAGTCTCTCAATATCTAAGATTGATATCCTATAGTTATTCAATGGCCAGCAAGGGCCCTGCCTGACTTTAAATCCTATCGAACATCTTTGGGATGAACTTAAGAGAAGGATTAGAGCCAGGACTCACCCCGCAAAAAACGCAAGGTGTTGAAGGAGTCTATATAAGAGGAGTGGGAAAGCATATCTATGAAAAACAGGATGGAAGCTGCAATAAGAGCAAGAGGTAATACAAATTATTGATTTAATTTGTTTATCATACAGAACCTTAAATTTTACCAGTAATAAATGTGAGCTGTTTTTTAATTCTTTAAAATCAATAAAAAGAACTTTCCTTCTTTAAAATCAATAAAAAGAACTTTCCTTCTATAAATTCGTTTCAAAAACTTTATTTAATTGATTTTCGTTTTTATCCATCCCGTTTTAAACCGGAATGTTACGGCGCGTTCACGACCTTGCCGCCTTGAAGGGTTACCAACTATACTGTTAAAAATAGTATTATACTGTTTTTCACTTAATTATACTTTTTACTTTTGAACAAAAATAAAGTATACAAAATACTGTTTTCAGCATTAAAATGCTTATACTATAAGTGTTACACTTAAACAATCACAATATTTTTTTCAAATCTCTATTATGGACTTCCAGAACGAATCAGTCCGAACACATAAGTGTTTTCTTGAAATGAGTACTGACTAAAAGTAGAGCCATTTATTACCTTAGAAGAATTTTAAAAACATTACTAAAATTGTCACATATCCGCCACCTCAATCCGTCACCTCATATAGCATTTACTCTGAAAGAGTTTTTTTAGAAATTAATGCATAGCGAGGTGAGAATAGCAACAGAGGCAGTTCTTTTTTTTAAATCTGGTCTCTTAAAAAAAAAAAGAATTAAAAAACAAATCTCAAAAAAAATAAAGTGTATCTAAAATAAATAAAATACTGTTATTTTTATTTTTTTGTGTGCCATTGCCATTTTCATACATTTTATTTTACCGCTCGCCGCCACCGCTCGCAGTTGCCACTCATAGCGGCAAGGTCGTGAACGGGGGGTTAGAGGTAAGCGTTTTGGGGGCTGAGTCACCCGCGTCCGTAGAGGATACCCAGAGCTAGGCTCTACACGTGGTCCCCGGGTGGTACAAATCAGGTGACGTTAACTGGTGGTAGGTTTCGACCGATGATTTGTGACCACCCACTGGACAAAGGCGTACCGCCAAGCGGCCAAGCCGTGTTCCGGTACGATGTCCAGTATAGCCAATTTTGAGGAGTTGAGTCAAAATATAGCGGTTCCAATGCAGGCAGACCAGCCAGCCTCGCGCCGGTATTGTCGTATAGGAAAGAAAGAAAAACATTTATTTGAGACTCCCACCCATATACCTTAAAACTGGTCTATAATGCGATAGTCAGAAGCTTCTTAGATTACTGCAGCTATCTAATTGAGCCATGTAATAAAGAAGCTCTGCGTAGACTAGATTCTGTCCAGTCCAAATGTCTAAGAATCGTAATCGGCGCCATGAAATCCTCTCCCATAAATGCTCTCCAGGTAGAATACGCAGATCCTCCTCTTACCCTTCGTAGACAATACTTAGCAGATGGTTTTTTGTCGAAAGTCCTCTCCCTTTCATCCCATCCTTTAATACCTATATTGGAGCAAATCTTCCTATCTCTTAATGCCTCTTCCTATTGGAACAATAAAAATATTCCATTGATAAATAGGTACAGAGAGCTTAAACACCTCTCTTCACCTGTTTGTCAATATCCTACCCTTCCTGTCTTTGCCTCCTCGTATAAGGTGGTCCATTTTAAGCCAAACATTATTCTGGGACTTGGTATCTCCAAAAACTTGCAGGACGTAAAAGGCGACTTTGATCGGGCTATTGAGAGATATTGGCAGGGTTGGAACTTGTTTTACACAGACGCATCTAAATTATCGTCAACTGGTTGTACAGGTGTCTCGACATATTTCCAGAACTCCAGAATAGCCCTATTATTCCAATGCTCTCCAGAGACCTCTGTATTTACAGGGGAATGCATTGGTATACTAGAAGCCACTAATTTTATTTTAGCACATAATATTAAAAATTCAGTAATTTTCTCAGATTCCCGTAGTAGTATTCAGGCTCTAGGTCAAAACCAATTAAAATAGAAATTACACAGTAAAATTATCATGGACATACTTAACCTGCTTTTAATTTGCCATAATAATAGTTTGAACATTGAAATAGCTTGGGTTCCCAGCCACTCTGGTATATGTGGTTATGAATGTGCCAATTCACTGGCAAAATATGCTACATCCAACCCTGTGGACCGAAAGCATTACATGCTGCATAGCTACGACTTACGCTCGGACACCAAACATAAGTTGTACAACTCGTGGTCAGCGGCATGGCAGGTAAGCTCGAAGCTCAAGGGAGCATATTACGCCAGCATCCAGCCTGACATCCAACGGAAACCTTGGTTTTTCAAATGTCCCAAACTATCCAAAAGAACGGTCTCATCCTTGTGCAGATTGAGACTCGGCCACTGCTGTAGTCCAGTATTCCTTCACAAAATTCATGTTCGTGACAGCTCTTTGTGCGAGTGTGGTCTCGATGATGGCACATTGGACCATATCTTCTTTTCCTGTCCTTCAAACTCCCACCCCTTCGACTTGTACCAAATACTTCCAAAAATTGAAATTCCCCTCCCTACTAATTTCCATTCCCTTCTGACTTTCCTCTCTCCTAAAGTGATTCAAATCTTATCCAAATTTTTAAATGATAATGGTATTAGAATGTAGCCTGGGGTGTAATGATTTTTTAGTTTGTAAATATCAATGTTTAATTGTGATGTCATATTATATTATTTTAAATCTATGTTAACTAACCAAAAATTGTGTTGTCCTTACAGCTACTATAGAACAACACGTTAGATCTACCACAAAGTGCAAACTTCGACAGCTCACCTCACGGCGCTGCTTTCACCACATGACACTGGCAGAATAGTCGACACCGGCTCAGTTGCCAAAGAAGAGAAAAAAAAAAACAATAACACAAAAAAGAAACAATAAATAAAAGAACTCAAAAAAAAAAGATTGAAAACAAAAGACCTGTGCGAGGTCAAAAAGGCCCTTATCTTGCCATATGCTGCGATATTACCTAAAAAAAGTAAAATATTATATTCTGATAGATAGGGCCTGGTGATGCCACAGACACACTCACGGAACACAGAGACATAATATATATATATATCGATAAAAAGAATAAAATAAATAAAAACATTTTGGGAGACTAGTCGCGGAGGGTAGCGGGATCCGAGGCACGGTGCACCGTTTTCGACCGCAGTTAGTAGGGGGCCAAGTAATGTGCTAGCCACACATGAAAGGCGGCCCCACCAACTGATGAAAAATCCCGGAATGCACGTGCTGGTTGACGACCAGATGAGAGGGCCCGATGGTCATTTCTGGGGGGGCTCGGGCGTCCCCACAGTCTCCAGACTAGTACCCCAATGATGCCGTCCTGCCAGTGCGTGACTGAAGGTTAGCAGCATGGGATTCCATCTCACTTCCTTCTCCTCTTACCTTCACTCTCAATATGCCAAGGTACAAAAAGAGGAACGTTAAACAGCGGTTCACCTCAGCAATATTCGTGGTCTGCACAGTCCATTATCACCTGGAGACTTATAAATAAACCAGCCCTGTTTCTTCTTTCGGAGATGCAGATCAAAAGTCCGTCAGATGTATTGTACCCAGAATAAACTTTAAACGAAAATTTATTCTGGAGCACAATTTTAAACCACACGCTGGCGTGTGTTTGTACGCCCAGGAAATCTGTTATCGGCGTCGCCGCAACCTTGAGGATTCCAGGTTCTCAACGCTTTGGGCTCTGGTGGACACAGGCATGGATAAAATTATTTATGCTTGTGTCTACCGTTCGCACAGCGGAGATCAGGAGGCGACCAGGCTCACACAGTACCTGGTGAGGCGGTGGATGCGGCTCAGCAGAGGTACCCTTTTGCACAAATGGTGTTACTAGGGGATTTTAATGCACACCACCAGGAGTGGCTCTTCCTATACCAGTCCACAGACCATGCTGGTCGTGAGACGCGAAAGCTTGCGCTAGCGTTAAATCTCACTTAGCTGGTCCAGGGAGCTACGAGGGCGCCGGATGTTGATTCGCACACGACCAATTGCTTGGAACTTCTGCTGACAACAGATCCAGACCGCTGCTCAGTGTCGATATCATCACCGTTAGGAAGTTCCGATCAACGCGTCGTTAAATCTGTATCAGTCTATTCTCCGCCCGATCCCTGCCCTGAGGCACCAAAATCAAAATCAACTCTTTTATTTCAAATAGACTATTTACAGGCACTTTTGAATAGTCAAAATGTCTATAAAAAAAAACAAATACTAATTAGTAGGCAAAAGTGTTAGTGGAGCAGGACCAGCATTTAGCCAAGCATTTTTATCGAGGATATAATCTTCCACTTTATAAATGCTTGTCTACATAGTGTGCGTGTGTGCACCAGGCGGGTTTGGTCAGCAGATTGGGATGGCATGCGATCTTTCTTCGCATGTTATCCTTGGCAGCCTACTTGCTTTCCTTCGGATGATCTGCTCTCAAAATTGGCCTAATTAATAAAATTAATTTCAAATCGATAATGCACATTGTGGATACATTCATTTGCACACATGGACCTACTAGGTCCATGTTTGCATATATGTCACCCACCCAGAGAACAAAATACTCTTTACTACTCTTTAAGAGCAAAGAGAATTTATAAGCACTACGTTTATTTGAGAGAAGTTTCGGTCAAAAACAGTGGCGTAACTATGTCATTTGAGGCCCGTGGCAAATTCATTGGATGGGGCCCCCCAGAAAAATCACGTCACAGACATTTTTTTTTAAATATTATTTGTTTCTTCTTCTGAACTCGCGGCTTCTTAGGGGCCCGTGGCATTTTGCCAGCCTTGCCACCCTGCAGTTCCGCCACTGGTCAAAAACTGTAATAGCATTATAAGAGCTTTCGATAGAATTGCACGACACTAGTTTAGTCCTAAAGTCGATTATTTAGTAATATAATCGATTTTGATTCCATATCTGTGTTTTTTATTAGTTTTGATAATTTTATTTTGATAATCTACAAGTTACGATGTAAATACGACTAACTATTATTACGATACAATTCAGTTTATAAATAAGCAGTATTATTTATTCATCAACCGAAAAAACTGATGATGGATGGATCGTTACACAGGCATTCTTTACTTCCGTGGTACATTGCGTCTCCTCTAGTGTCTATGGTTCTTTTTCACGACTGTTTTGGATAGTTTACCTACCTTGCATATATTGCCGATTTTTCGGTCTGGAAGCGGAATATGTGTATTATTTTACTGTGTAATCTATAATGCAACATGTTGTAATGTTTTTCAATCATAGTTAAGTCTTATTGCTTTGTAGGTGTCCGTAAAACACAAGTTCAGCCATTTACATGAAAGGTGAGTACAAAAAATTGGTACCTCTATTTTTTTTTGTAAAGCTTAGGTTTCACTTTAGTGACACTCGGAAAATAGGGATTCAGTGAATGCGATTCTGTTCTTTAATACATACGTAAATGTTACCTGATTGTCAATAATTATTCATACAGCGCTGCTTATGTTATAGTTCATATATATACCTATTTGCCGCTATTTTGTATGTTATATTTATGTATAGCAACTATTACTCGGCCGAGTTGAATAGGTCATGGGGAAGCACTACGTTCCATTTCATGTACGAGTATTTTATAATCGATAGAATATTGCCTCTACCCGAGATATTATATGGCGTAAGTTTAGTGACCTCAAGATGAAAGTCTAACAAAATATTTTGCAAGTTAAATTTTTGTGTATTTCATATGAAAACATTTGAAAAAAGAGGTGGACTGTGAGTTTACACCAATCACAGAAAAAAAGTACGGAAATGGAACGTTTTTTAGTCTATGGTTTTTTTATTTGGTTTTCGAAAAACGCGAAATGTGTTCTTAAAAATCTCAATAATTTACATGGAACTGCGATAATATCGTTAAACAGTGGAAGTTTTTGTTAAAGTATCATAGTTGTGACATTTGTGTTACTAGTCTTGGCCAAGATAACTACATAGGTGCGCTTAATAAGGCGGATACGTGAAATGGCTGCCGAGGTACCAGTTTGTGATGTATTATGTGAAGCGATGGAATATTTGTCTAAACTCGGATCGAATTTGCGGTCTCGATCTGAGAACTTGAAAGAGAAGAGAATAAGTAAGAATAAGTTAAGAAATGCTCATGCTGTTCACAAAGCTGCGAAAAAGGTGCTCCTCATTTGTGAATTGTCAAAAAAATCACTTGAGAATGTTGAAATCGGCGTCCGGAAAGTGCTCTCTATAGTTAACGCGGGTCAAGCTCACACAAATAATGGCGGGAAACAAAATGATAAGAATAGCGAACATAGCAATAAAAGGTTTCATTATTTCGATTTTGAGTCTTACAAATTGCGAATATCGAAGAAGATTTCAATCGCCCATTTTACTAGTGTTAAAGTCCTAGCCAAAAGCATGCCTGATTCCATGCAAGAAAAATATCCTGTATATTATGATTGTAAACTAAAGCAGCTACGAAAAAAACTATCAGAAAATGAGACTGAAGAGGAATTGGGAGGAAGTTCAAAAAGAAAGGGTTCATATAGTTCTGATACAAATCAGCACACTAAAAAGTCTAAAGAAAACAAAAACGAGTTTTCAAAACTGTTGGAATCTGATGCAAGTGAATCTGGAAAATCTAGTAAGAATGAAGAGCCCAGAAAAAAAACGACCGATTCTAATAATATTAAATCTGTTCAAAGGAAATCTGTAGATGTGATGATAAATTCTGATCCTGAAGATGTAATTCATGATGAAATAAATAATTCTATCTCCACTGATACATTAAAGATACAAGATGATATATCTCAATGTGAACAGGGCACTAATGAACAAAATAATGTGGAAAGTAAAATTGGGCAAGATTCTGTCAACTCCAAGGAAGATTTAGCAGTATCTGAACTTATTGAATGCTTTGCAAACGAAGCAAAGGTAGCTGAAAATAAAACAAATAGTGTGAAAACTAAAAGCATAAGAAAGAAGTTCAGTAAGATAAAGATTGCTGATGATAGCTCAGATGATGATGAACCCATAAAAAACAAAGATCAAAATATCAATCTAAATGAAAATCAACACTCTCCTGGTAAAGAACATGAAATCAATGATAAGAATACTACTGAATCTGAACCAAAGTCTCAGAAAAGAAAAATAAGTGACAATGATGATAATTCAAGGTCTAAGGATGATTCAGATCACGATTTAACAGAAGCCAATAATAGTGAAAATGATTCTAAGCCCTTAATAAGATGTGTCAACATTACCAAATTACTTAAACCAGATATACTGGAATCAAAAATGAGTAATTTTTCCAAAGATAGACAAATGACAAAGAATGATCACTTAATGAATAAAGGAAGGGTCAGGAAGAGTAGTGCAAATTGTAATAGTGCCCAAAAAGAAGGCATAATCAGAAAAAGTAACTATGGTAAGGATAAGAAAAGTGATGATGAATTTTGGGCATTTAAAAGGAATGAAGTTAAGCAATTCAAACCTAAACAATTTACTGTAAATATAAATAAGTTACCCCAATTGACTATAAACTTTTTACTCAATCATAATCTTCGAAAAATAACTCATGGATCTAAAACTATTTGTGAGGTAGCAAAAGCAAAGGATAAAGAAACTGAT
Source organism: Leucania comma (assembly GCA_958295575.1). NCBI lineage: Eukaryota > Metazoa > Arthropoda > Insecta > Lepidoptera > Noctuidae > Leucania > Leucania comma. Next base: position 7,345,457 of record OY282475.1, read on the forward strand.
AATTTAGAAAATATTGACGAAGTTAAAAATGCCTTACTTAATGAGTCTGGGTCAGAGGATATTGATAATGTATTAACGGCTGTAGCAAATGAAGTCAAAAATACACTTCTTAATGATTCTGATTCTGATGCTAAAGAACAAACATCAGTGAATACTGAAAATAGTAACCAAAGAAAAAAAGATGAGGACACAGATACAGCAGCAATAAAAGATGCTTTACTTAATGAATCTGACTCTGAAAATAATGAACTTGATAAGGCAGAAAAAAATAAAACAAATGAGCCTGCTGCTAATGGTGGTGAGAACGAATTAGAAAAAGAAGTTACTGATAAAATTAAAAGTGCATTGCTCAATGACTCAGATTCTGATAAAAATCAAAATGATAATACTGTTGATAAATCTAATGACAGTGTTACAGATCAAAACATTTCACAAAATGAGTGTGGCAAAAAAAACATTTCACAAAATGAGTGTGGCAAAACTGAGCAAAGAGAACTAACTCAAGACCCTGAAAAAATTAAATCGTCTCTTTTAAATGATTCGTCTGATAGTGAGGAAAAATCACCTGTAGTCATAAAGAAAAAGAAATTAAAAAAGAGCAAGCATAAAAGAGAGTGTGCCATTAAAAGTACTAAGAAAAAGCTTCTGTATTCTTCAACTAGTTCAGAAAATGAAGAAGAGAATTCACAAGAATCAGACAAGGGTTTTAAAAAGCACACACATAAACATACTAGACGGAAATCATGCATTTCAAGCTCTGAAGAAAGTAAAAAAGATCATAGTTCACGGGAATCTGACTCACAAGACAAAAGCAGCAAGGCCCACACAAGCAGTGAAGATAAAGATAGCGGAACTATTGACCAGATTGATGGAACCCTTGATGAACACTCAAATTCCAGTATTGGCAAGGTTAGGACATAAGTCATAAGTACAATATAATATATAATTATTTTATAGGTTTTCTCAGCATTGTACATAAGTCATAACTGTACATGTACACTTGAAGAAATGTACACTTACTATTGCCATTCTAAAATGTTATGAATGTAATTAACTACCTATGTAACAAAAAAATTGCATTTTTAGTTTTAAGTTTCATAAAGATTTATTAATGTCTACTTGTGTACCAAATAGATGTTTAAGGATAATACTTATTGTTCTGCATTGTTGTAAATTGGTAGGTAGTTAGCAATTAAATGCCAATTGAAACATATGGAGTTTTAATTTAGCACAAAAAATTGAACAAGCAACACAAGGTAGTTTTCATTATTTTTCACATTTAATGCAAAATAAAGGTATAAACTAAATAAGTATTGAATGTAAAACTTAAGATCAAAATACACTTTGTTTTTTACCTTTATTTTGTATTTAAACTAAATGTAGTACAAAGAACATGACATAAATGTGACAAAAATAATTACAGATGGTACGCTCTAAAGCAAAACCCAGTGGGAGCAGCGGCCAGAATTCTGATAATCAAGATGCAAGTGACAAAGAAATTGATGGGTAAATATTTTGTAAATGGGGTGAAAGAACATGATAAATAGATTTTAATCTATGATAGCAATATTCAAGCTGATTATGAAAGTATTAAGCTAAAGACAAACTGTGCCCACATATGCAACCTATGTTATGCATTATGTTATCTAGATTGTTGAATTTATTTGGAAACAGATGACTTAGAAACTTGGTATATGCAACACTGGCTTGATTCAGATTGCTGTGGGAAGGTGCACACCAACTCTTTGTTGTTGCATTGCAAACATTGTTGACTCAGTTTGTCTTTACCTTTACTACCTATCACCAATATTTCCATAATTACATTATATGTATTTCAATAATCAGAATCACAAATTAACTGAAATTTATTGGTGTGGTGTTCCTAAGTAAGAAAATTATTAGTACAACTCGAAGTTATTTTAGGCTTGAGCTTTCATAAGATCTGTTGACAGAAAATATACAGGTCGATAGAATCTATGATTAAGTTTGGGTAAGGCTGATGAAATTATCCTATTCTGTGAGTACCTACTCATTACAATGGGTGATGCATTTTCAATATTACTCATTATGATAAAAGACTTTATTGTTGTGGTTATCACAAATAAATTCAGTCTCGTCTGTTATCACATTTAGGACTTGAGTATGTTTTCTGTACAGCAAATATCTAACAAGGTCCGATGTTTGTAGGCTGACTAACTTGAACAACTTAAACAAAACGAATCGACGGCGTGAAACTCCCACAAACAACACTGGCACTCGGAAGAGCAGCAGATCGAAGCCCACACCGAACATCGGAGAGGATTTGCTGCGCGCCGTGAGCAGCTCTGACGTATCAGATGATGAAAATATTGAAGAAGAAGGTATATTTTAACTGGCCATGTACCTACCTAATGGGATTTTCTATCAGCAATAATGTCTAATATATGGAAGTTGGTAATTCTTCCATATTTATGTCTATGCTCTAGTGTAGTACGCGGCAAATAAGTTGAGCCCGTTGCTATGGTTAGGCGCAGCCCCCACTTCGATTAAGACTCGAACATCTGTTACTGCGCATTCAAGGTCGATCGCCATTATGGTTCAACTTGCATGCCGCGTAACAATACGCGGCGAGAAAAAGGATTTGTATCCTCTTTAGGCTGCGCCTACGCTAAGCCTCTATGCCACGAGAAACAAGACATTAAAAGCGCCATGGTCTCGTATAGAAGACAAACGTTTCCGTACCCTCCACGCAACGTCTTTATTAGAAGACTATGGCGCCCATTACACGGTCATGCAAACGATTGCATTGCATTGTATGATGGTTTTCGTCAATCAGTACTATGCTACATCAATCATCGCATTACACGGTAGGTTATTCGTCAATCAAAATTTTGACTGTGGCAAAACTGACAGCAGCAGATCTCGTTCAAACCAATTTTCGGTGGAAGTTTGCATGGTAATGTACATCATATATTTTTTTTAGTTTTATCATTCTCTTATTTTAGAAGTAACAGGGGGGGGGGCACATTTTACCACTTTGGAAGTGTCTCTCGCGCAAACTATTCAGTTTAGAAAAAAAAATTATATTAGAAACCTCAATATCATTTTTGAAGACCTGTCCATAGATACCCGACACGTATGGCTTTGATGAAAAAAAAAATATTATTTTCAGGCGAACCCCCAAAAGGAGATCATTTATTTTGGTCCAAATTCAAAAGTGCCGGCCAAGAAAAAAAAATATGGCAATCTGTTAGAGTTTGACCCCTTGAGCATTTTTTATTATCGCACCAAAACTGTAGGACCATTGTCCTGGGTTTTATTTAAGTTTAAAAAAACCAGTTTCCATACATTTTCGGTAACATGAATTGTAAAAACAAAGAGTTAGAGTTTGAATAGAAACTTCCAGGTAGCTGCCGTTTACCACCACACGTCCTCCCCTAGCCACTGAACGCTCGCCCCACCTCGAATATCTTATCTGTTATTTTAGTAGGTAACTAAAGCAAGGTGTGTGATATTGTATCACTCCCGTCCCAATTGATGATGGACGGGAAGACCAAAATCTACGAGTACCATATTGAATCAGTTAGATTCCATCCCCGATTTCTTGAGTCTCAGTCGCTGACACGACAGCAGCGTTCGATTCCAGCCCCGAAAAGACCTCGGCTCTGACGGTGTCATAAACAAGGTGTTTAAACTCTTCCCATCCCAACTCATAATACTAATGGCCGTCATCTTCAATGGTGCATTAAGGAATAACATGTTCCCCCAAGCGTGGAAAAAGGTCACTAATATCGGTATTCCTAAACCATGCAAGTCCAAGTCAAGTTTGACACCTCCAGCTACATTTTCATCAGTCCATTCAATGTCCTCGATAAAATCTAAAGCGGCGCAGAGATTATGCTGAAGTTATGAGTGTTATTCCCAACGGTAGTTTGGTTTCCGAATCGAACAAGTCCAGCGAATCGTCGAACACCCATGCAATGGTTTCCAGCATAACGCGATGATGGACGTCTAGTTTTTTGACTCAGCGAAAGCTTTTGACAAAGTGTAACATAATGGTTTATCATTTAAGCCATATCAACTCGGTGTGCCAGATTGTCTAGTACTTACTCATCTTGCGAAACTTTTTGTTGAATCGTATCTTCCACTATTGACTACCAGATGGTAGCGCTCCCTCTATGCGATAGTGGGGAGATCTCCACCCATACGAGCAGGAGTTCTTCAAGGATTCTTCATGGGTCTCCCTCTGATCACCACGTACCTATACCAATCCGATCCCTTGGGAGAAGCAAGGTCGGTGTGATCCTAGATCAGCATTTGACCTTAGCTGAGTACATAAAGCAAACTTGTACGTACGCGTGCCGCTTTCGCACAAAGCAGGCTCCACTAAATTCTGCCAACCCGTAGGTATGGTCGCATTTTTAATACGCTTACTCTGTTTTCGCAGATTCAAAGCCCCACCATCTCCATATGTATATGGCAAATACTTCAAAAGCGATTCTTAAAAATCCGAGAAGCCTATCATGTCTGAAATGAGAGTTCTTTTTGATCACAAAAGGGGATTTTCAGGGGAGATCATAAAATCCCCATCATCCAGCATTTCATGTTATGAGACACTTCTTAGTTCTTTAACACTGTTATGAGACACCGCAAACCCGCCTTCTGATATTGACCGTCCACTCATTTTCGAAATTCACCGTCATAAGCTTTTTATTTTTATTATTTTTTATTATGTTTTTGGGTTTAGAAAATATTACTGTGGTTCTAAAAGATAAATATATGGCTTGACTTCTAAACAATTAAAGCATTGAGCATTACATATACCGATATTTTTATTCTTCGAAAATCTCAACAAATCCAAAAAAAAAAATTAAAAAAAAATCGCAATGAAGACACAACTACATACAGGCTGTTTTTTTTTTTTTTTGCATTTTTTTAAAACTATTGTCATGTATAGGATATTTAATTTTTTGAGAAAGTTTTTCGTTGAAAACTAATCATTTTTGAACTTAAATAATACCGAGGCTAATTCTCCCACAGCATTGTTGCCATAATAAAAAATGTTCGTAAGAACAAGTTCTAACAGAATATTGTATTTTTTTTCTTTGGCTTTTAAATTTGGACCAAAAATGTATGGACCGTGGGTGATCTCCTTTAAAAATAAACCCCAAAATTTTTTGTTTTCTCTTTTCTGTTGTGAAAATCTTAATGCGGTTCACAAAATACATTTACTTACCAAGTTTCAACAGTATAGTTCTTATAGTTTCGGAAAAAATGGCTGTGACATACGGACGGACAAACAGACATGACTAATCTATAAGGGTTCAGTTTTTTTGCCATTTGGCTACGGAACCCTAAAAATGAATCCCTATTTCTCTCGGTCACGCCATCACGCGTGAACGGCTGGACCGATTTCGCAATTTTTTTTTGTGTATGTTATTATCAGGAGAAGGTTCTTATGAAAGAAAAAAATAGCTTAGAATAGAGTAGTCAGTTGACGGGAGCGAAGCCGCTGGCAAAAGCTAGTCTATATATACACCGTTAAATTTTGGTCGTTTTAATCCCGTGGAGGGTCTGTCCGGTACATGAAACACTATCGATTCTTAAAGAGAAGATTAAAACATAAAGCACTTTTTTAAACTCGAATTAATTTACGCATGTACGAAGTTAATTTCTATAAGTAAACGTCAGCTGAGCGAGGTCAATGAACTGTAGGTAGTTAGTACGCAACGACCGACAAATACCTACAAGGTCATTGACTTGTTTACTTAAAGAAATTAATTTCGTACATGCGTATATTAATTCGTGTTTTAGAAAAAAAAGTACTTTATTTTTTAATTTTATCTTTACAAATTGATAGTGTTTCATGTACCAGATCGACCCTCCACAGGATTAAAACGACCAAAATTTAACGGTGTATAAAAGAAAGTCGTGTTAGTTACACTATTTATAACGAAGCAGGCAAATTATTCCAGTCCTTCCAAGTGCGCGGTATAAACCGCAAAGGCGAAACGCTTAGTCCGGATCGTGGAAGTTTGAACAATGTAAGAGTGGATACTGGCCGTACATCGGGTTGTCCAATGGTAGAAAGGAGATGGCGTAAGCAAGTCGTGTAATTCCCGCGCACACTCTCCAAAATGCATCCTATAAAATGCTTGCACTGACTGCAACGGTCCACTCAAATCTGTGTGACTATCTGAGATACTAATCTCCATGGTTCTTTTATGATTTGACTATTACATTTATATGGTATGGAATTTAAAAGAGTTTGACTTCTGAGTTGGTTTCGGTGTTTCTTCTCAGGGTATAGTTAGTAAATACTGCCCCCATCTAGTTTAAACTGACGAAAAAATGTATGTGTAAAAGTGTTTTTTAAAACCTATTTGCAAAATAAATATCATTTAAAGCCCAAAAATTACTACTAGTTTTCCATGTGTGACTAAATAATATGCACTTGTGTTTTAGATTTGCCTCCAGTAAATCTATCTGGACTCAACGGAGACGGCATTAGTCACTTGGCCAAAGATGACTTATAGAAATTAATTACGTACATGCGTATATTAATTCGTGTTTTAGAAAAAAAAGTACTTTATTTTTTAATTTTATCTTTACAAATTGATAGTGTTTCATGTACCAGATCGACCCTCCACAGGATTAAAACGACCAAAATTTAACGGTGTATAAAAGAAAGTCGTGTTAGTTACACTATTTATAACGAAGCAGGCAAATTATTCCAGTCCTTCCAAGTGCGCGGTATAAACCGCAAAGGCGAAACGCTTAGTCCGGATCGTGGAAGTTTGAACAATGTAAGAGTGGATACTGGCCGTACATCGGGTTGTCCAATGGTAGAAAGGAGATGGCGTAAGCAAGTCGTGTAATTCCCGCGCACACTCTCCAAAATGCATCCTATAAAATGCTTGCACTGACTGCAACGGTCCACTCAAATCTGTGTGACTATCTGAGATACTAATCTCCATGGTTCTTTTATGATTTGACTATTACATTTATATGGTATGGAATTTAAAAGAGTTTGACTTCTGAGTTGGTTTCGGTGTTTCTTCTCAGGGTATAGTTAGTAAATACTGCCCCCATCTAGTTTAAACTGACGAAAAAATGTATGTGTAAAAGTGTTTTTTAAAACCTATTTGCAAAATAAATATCATTTAAAGCCCAAAAATTACTACTAGTTTTCCATGTGTGACTAAATAATATGCACTTGTGTTTTAGATTTGCCTCCAGTAAATCTATCTGGACTCAACGGAGACGGCATTAGTCACTTGGCCAAAGATGACTTACTTGGAGAAAGTGACACCTCAGTGTCACAAAAGGATGAACAGAGCGAGCCTGAGGTAGGATTATACCATTATTTTTATCAATTATGAATATAATTTTTATAAATGCGTAGATAGCGTATATTTTTTGAATAAATTTAAATGTACTTCATTTTCAATTTTTTTTTATAGGAACCTCATACTGTGGAAGATTCAGAAGAAGAAAAGTAAGTTTGACTCTGTTATCCTTATCTATATATTTATATAAAAGCGAAATACCACTCGCTGATTAATCACGAAATCTCAGAAACCAGGTTCCTTATAGGGTGTAGACATCTGCTAAGAACGGATTTTACGAATCTAAGGGGGTAAAACGGGGTTTGGAAGTTTTTATGGAAAATCCGATTTTCACGCAGGCGAAACCGTTGGCAGAAGCTAGTGTTTAATAAAACAAAGCCCCCCGCCGAGTCGGTCTGTCCATATGCACGTAGTAAACTTAAAAACTACCTACTGCTTCATGAGGAAGAGGTTAGATTATAATAATACATGCATGAAAGAAACGCTGAGAATTTTCTATAATTTGTATCATCCGTGCGACTGGGGCCGGTCGCTAGTAAAGTATAAGTACCTATAATAACAGTGGGTATATCACTATAACATTTGCTATTTTTTCACATAAAGCTTTATATTATTATTTCTTTTTACATTGGACATTGAAATTTTAATCCAAGTCTTTCCACAGTGTGAAATTAAAACGTCAACGCAAGGCGAACGCGATATCATCTGATTCTGAAAGTGGCACATCGCATCGAAAACAGCGCGACGCTGATGTGAAAATTAGTGACTTTGAAGACTCGGAAGACGAAAGTTCCGAATCATTAAAACGCGCCAAGCGGAAGAAGAAAGGCTCTGACAGTGAGGCGTCGGCAGGGTCCAGTAATGAAGGAGGGTATGTATTATTATGTGAACATTGTAAGATGTCAAAGGCGATATGTGGGGCTATTGCGTAACTCTGTTGACAGCTCAAGTGAAGATCACTTGCTAGAATGTACGTTGTTTATCTGCCAAATAGCTAATTTCGTATTGCCTATCTTTAGTGACCAACTGATATGACGTCATTATCCACCGGTGCCTTTGATATCCACCGTAACACGTATTGATAGATGTCATTGTATCTATACTTTTAAAATTGTGATTGTGAGCTTTAAGCTGAAGATGCGATATTTAAATTAGCTGTATAATAGGCGATAAAAACTAGAGTCGGGACAATAAGCACCGTTAATTTTTGTTAGCCACCACTTATCCACCGCAGTTTGGATGCCACTTGATGTCATACGTAATACCAAAGTTATTAAATTGCTTGTTGACAACAAAGTTTAGTGTACATCAAATGCCAGTTGTCAACTGTTTTGAAAAAGTTAGACAATAGCCCTGCAGGGCGAAGATCACCACACAGTATATCCCAAACGCAAGGCAATGACGACGCAGAAAGGAATTAGGTGCACTCCTTTTCAAAGGACTGGCCTAAAATTGTGACAGACCTGGGAAATAGAAGGGGGAAATGGGAAACCTTTTTGCAGGCTCGTCCTGCAGCAGGACAACACAGGCTCATTATACTATTGCGAGAAAATCATCTTCAGTAACAAGTTAAAACGATTGCCTGCATGGGTCCAGGAGGTAGATCATCGCCCGCTCTCTGGCTTGAATAGTAAATTAGTAATGGGCTAAATTATATTATTATGTAGATACATAGTAGTTTTAATGCTTTCTAAACCTGTTTTAAGGCATAGTTGCCAGAGTCAATGGGGAACAAGCATATGAGACATTTTTAGCTTTGTCTCTTAGATCACACATAATGACAGTTGCAGTCCCAGAGTCATCCACTACTGCAACTGTCAACATCCATGTGCTCACCTTTTCTGGTACCGATTCTTACGAGTTATTTATTTTACTGGTATTTGTTTTTATTTGTAGTACAAAGAAACGCCGCCGTATTAAATCTTTAAAGGACAGTGATGGTTCTGGCTCTGACACTGAAAACGAGGGTAGAAACAAACATGGAAGGAAGAATATACGTAAGGTAATCATTAAATAAAGTTTTTAATACAATAATAATGACATTAAAATATATCTTTACTAGCTGACCCGGAACACGTAGGTCTGCTTTAAGGTACGTTTAGACTATGACTCTGTATGAACACGAGTGTTTCTATTTGGACACTCGTGTTTATATAGACTCTTGATGTATGCACTGAGTGTACCGTATAAAGTGTCATAGTCTAAACATATCTTTATAAAAAAAAAGTGGGCTCCCACCCCCAGGAGAGTACAAAATAGACTACCACAAACTATTCTTAAACCTACCAAATACACAAAAAATATCATTCAAATTGGTCAAGCCATTGCAGAAGAATTTGATAACAAACCAGTGTTTGTTATCAAAATGACACGAGATTTTTAAACAACAGATTATGATAGATGTTAATAATAATGTTTGATTGCAGGTCATGGGTAAAAATCAGTTGGAAGAGGCCACCAAGAAAGCGGCGCGCGAAGAAAAGGAGAGGGTTGCTCGTATCTTGGAGAGGCAAAAATTGGTTAGTATTTTTAATAAATTAAGGTCGCTTAATTATATTTATAGATCTTTCGTGATAAGTTTCTTTTGATGTAGTTGGGCTATACTTGAAAAAATGTATTGTTATAAAAGTTACCATATGTTTCCATCTATGTCATGTGTGGTTGATGCAAAATGGTTTTCCTCTAACATTCTCCCGTCAGTTATTTTCCTTCACTCTTTATTCCTTTGTACTATGAGATTATGAAGGAAACAACTTACCCACGTATTTATCACTTAAAAAACTCATCATCTTATTCATGGCCTTTATTTACATTTACAGTACAACAACTTGGAATTTGACGAGTCTGGTAAACCAGATGAGGTTACTTTGGAGAAGGTGATATTGGACTTCGATCCTGAAACTAAAGAACCCCTGATCGAGGTCGACAGAGGCCTTGTGAAGAAACTGAAACCCCATCAGGTAAGCCTTATTTTTCAATAAGTAGAGACCATTTTTCGTTTATCAAGGCCCTTTTAAAAAAGGTATAAAAGTAATTTTTCGTCTAGAATAGAATCAGGGTGTCGTTTTACTAACTTTTATTTTCCAATTACTTGCAATACATATTTGTTTAAAGCAAATCTCGCAAATGGATTTAACAGTTGAAACAGTCTTCCCTGACGGATTGAGCTGAAATTTGGTCTATTCTTGTAATTTGCATGACCGTACCATGGAGCCGATCTGAATATGTAGTCGGATGGTGAACATAGGAACTAGTGAGCGCAATAAGAGAATTATGATTGAAAAGCACGAAAAAATGTTTTTCTTTGAAAACTTATTCTTCTATACATCATCCCCTGCCTTATAGCCTTAGGTATCAGGTTCCATATTATCCTTCGTCTACAATTGTTTGTCGATAAGTTTGTTTACTATTTCCGATGATGACCTTTCGGTTTTCACGCTGAATTCGAATAAAAAAACAGCATGCCCCAATAAAATGAAAAATAATAAGTAACATTATTTTTAGGCCAACGGCATAAAGTTCATGTGGAATGCTTGCTTTGAGAGTGTGAGGCGAATCAAGAAAGACAAGGGATCCGGCTGCATCCTCGCTCACTGCATGGGTCTCGGCAAAACATTACAAGTAAGTTTCATTCTTATAAGATGAAATGGTTGGGTTAGCGTGAAAACGAGAAAGAAAACCTACTTGTAGTTACAAGGTTTTCTATTTATATTTTGGGCAACTTTTCTTAGTCCTTGTAAATCATTGAGTGGGTCAGGATTTTGCCTTTTAAATAAATACAGTTTACTATTCAAAATGAATGATATTTGTTCAACTAACCACATTGTTTGTTCAATACCTAATATTAGTACCTAACCTAGTTTTATAGATGTTTTTCAATCAGGATCTGTTCAGTAGAAGTCCAGTGTTTAAAAATTCTATTTTTTTTTTATTATTGTGAATGTGGATGGAATTGTTTGGATTGTTTTTTCTCTCTTTTCAGTCATTTTACCGTATTTCTTGCAATTTGAGTACTTAGTACCCAAATGTCCTTTCTCTTTGGTATTGGTCGCCAAGTCGTAGAACTAAATAGTTCTGAGTTGAGCTACACGAATACTGACAAATATTTCCACTATTTGGACAGGTCCACTCAATTCTGTGTAGATCTTACCTCAAAAAACCATCTCAGACACCTAAACCTCTGATTTTGTTTCGGTTTTTCTTAGAAACACCAGCCTTATCTAGTTTAAATTGACGACTAATGTACGTGTAATAGTGTTTATTACAACCTATCATTAAAACATTCAAATACGTCCAGGTAATATCGCTAACTCACACGCTGCTGATCCACGGCTCTCTAACGGGCGTGAACCGCGTGCTGGTCGTGTGCCCGCTGTCCACTGTACTCAACTGGGTCAACGAGTTCAAGATGTGGCTCAAACACGCCCACTCGGAGTTCGAAGTTGATGTGTACGAGCTGTCGAGGTAAGAAACGGATTTATTTTATCATTTAAAGCCTACGTAGACTGGGACGGCAAGGGATTTAAAGTTTTACCACATAGACATTCAAACATATTGAAATAGAAATCTGTGGTATCGATAGTTACATTATCGCACGGCATTGTGCGGACTGCCGTGGCGCTATGCGATAGTCAACGACATGCCGAAGGACGCCAGCGGCCGCCAGCACTCTTTCAATCGCTGTTTAAGACTGAAATGTGTATCGGGCAGCAGACGCTGCCGTGCGATTGCCGCGGTATCTAAGAGGCTGGTGTGCGCTGACTAGCGGGAATATCATTTGCCATACCGTCCGGGTCTGCGTAAGCATTTACTTGCTTCTGTCAGCGGCTTCAGCCACGTAAAAGTTGGAAATTGTCTCAAGGGAATAAAAAGTCCTTCGCTATTCAAATTTGTTCAGACTTGAAAATATCAGATCTAGTTTTATTTTTTAATTTTTGATAGGCTCTCGTTTGGCAACTATCTCACGTGATGATAAGTGATGATGGTCGACGGTGGAGCACGCTTGCCTTGCAATAACCAAGTGGTTTTTAAGTTAAGAGTGAATGATTTAAAGATCTTTAGGTTGTGGCTATCAGGAAACACAGACTCCACAGGTTTAAATATTTTATCGCATCTATAATATTAGTATAAAATAGATCAATCATTCTCCAACCCACTCTGGATCTATGTGATTACATTGAAAGGAAATAAAATTATGCCTGTAATTTAGGAGAGATTATGTACGGAGCTTCAATAGAATATCAACCCAGCTCGATCTCGCCATCGACTGTACGTACAATAATCGCATGTTAAAATTAGTTCGCTACTCAAAATTGACAGCATGTAAAAAAAAAAGGCGTAATTTTTTTTGCTGGCGCTTCGCTTGGTGAATTCTCGCATAAAAATCTCCCTTTTCGATTGTCGAAAACTGTCTTTGAGTACAAAATCTTTTGGTTTCCTAGACTAAACAAGTTTATACTTGACCATACTTGATAAGTACTGATAAGGACGAGCTGTAATACTTATATTAGTGCGATCGTGTGAGTCGTTGCATGTTGGATCAAACGCACCGACCTTGTATTGTATCACATCCTGTGTATGATGCTACGAGTACAATGATGAGCAGCAAAAGAGAGGTCAAAAGAAATGTACTGGCTTTGACTTGTATATCGATTTTTCTTTAAAGTATCATCGTTTTTAGGGTTCCATACCCAAAGGGTAAAAACACGACTCTATTACTAAGACTTCGCTGTCTATCCCTCTGTCTGTCACCAGGCTGTATTTTAAGAACCGCGATAGCTAGACAGCTGAAATTTTCACAAATTATGTATTTCTGTTGCCAAGTATAACAACAAATGCTAAAAACGTAAAATATTTAAGAGGGACTCCCATAAAACAAACGCGTTTTTTTTTTGCCCTTTTTTGCTCAATATCAATAATGGCAACTGGTAGGCACTTAAAATGTTCACAAAATACTCAGTTGTATTTATCCGTACAAAAAATGCCATTTTTTGCCTATTTTGTTGTTGTTCTGTTGTTTACCTAGTCAATGTACGGAACCCTTCGTGCGTGAGTCCGATTCGCACTTAGCCCGGTTTTTGTATAAACTAATATTATAAAGAGGGATGACTGGAGAAGAGGAAGATTTTGTATTTATCTTAAAAACTATTCCGATTTTAAAAATTTTTCACTAATAGATTTGCTACTTAATCACTGAAAGATTTATGCATTAATTTTCTACTTTCACGCAAGCGAAGCCGCTAGCAGAAGCTATTATGAAATAAAATATTCGTTTTCAAAATTTCACTTTCTACCGACTTCTGATAAGCATTTAAAATTGATTAAGTATTTCTCAAACTCGTTGTAATGTTATAGTAACATCTTGCAAATAAGTATTCGATTATTGGTAGTAGTCAAATACTGTATTGAGTAAGTTTCCAACGCAGGTACAAGCAGAACTCTGAGCGCGCGTTCCAGCTGCAGCAGTGGTTCGAGGGCGGCGGCGTCTGCGTGCTCGGCTACGAGATGTTCCGCAACCTGTCCTCTGACAACAACAAGAAGTTCAAGAAGAAGATGCTGCGCAGCTTCCAGGAGAGTCTTGTGGACCCAGGTTTGTCTAGAATTAAGCTTAATGCCTGACTAATTATTTTACATGAACGAGATAAATATCTAAGATGAAAGTTTCTTTCTGTCTTATTCTGTGGAATTTCGCACCAACCAAGCCAGAAGATATTTACATTTATGCATTTATAATTGTTATGGTGAATTGTTTTCTCCTCAATAATATATGATGTGGAGTTGTTCTGGGATGACTTATTGCAAAAAACTCAAGTTATGTTTCACATCATTTAAATTGGCTCTCCAACTATGTCTCATTAAAATTTAGGGCATAATAATAATGCAATAATTTAGCATTTGTCAGTCTAATTTAATTACCTGAATACGTCAAACTGGTGGTGAAGACCTTTCTCACTATTCCACAAGCCTTTCTTCTGCTAGATGCTGTCGTCAAAGATTACTAGAGAAAAAATTATTATAGCGTTATTAACTTCGCCATAGGTCCAGATTTGGTGGTATGTGATGAAGGACATCTGCTGAAGAACGAGAAGACCAGTCTGTCGCAGTCGATGAACAAAGTGAAGACGCGACGCCGCATCGTACTCACCGGCACACCCCTGCAAAATAATTTGAAAGAATGTGAGTACTTAAAAAAAAAAAATGAGTGTAAGATCCACCAATCCCGTATAGGACGAAGGCCTCCATCACAACTTTTTATCCTATAATTAATTGTTCTCAGACTACTGCATGGTACAATTCGTGAAGCCGAACCTTCTGGGCAAGTACAACGAGTACTTGAATCGCTTCGTGAACCCTATCACCAACGGACAGTACACTGATTCAACTGAAGGTGACATCAAGGTCATGAAGAGGCGCTCCCATGTGCTACATAAAATGTTGGATGGAGCTGTTCAGGTATGAATGCTGTCCGATAGGTGCAATGTAAGATATCTTTTAGCCTTCTAACCGAAATACGCAAGCATTTTCTAGGCTCATTGAATTCCATCAAAAGATGCCCTGATCTAACCAGAAGGCCTAAACTGTTTCTGGAAATATTAATTAGTATTGTGGCAGCCACCCTATTGAATATAAAAAATACGTTAAAAAAATTACAGTTGGCATAAAAACTTGTCTTTGATATCCTGTAAAGAGACTTACAGCCCTGATTGATATACCAATGCTTAAAAATACCGAAAATCCGCCAGACAGTATCTCCCACTTAACTGGTTGATCCTTGTGGATTATAGAAAAACATTCAACATTTTTCCTCCATCTCCAAAAATATGCTGTTATTATAATATTGTTATTATTTCCAGAGGAGGGACTATGGAGTGCTGGCACCCTTCTTACCTCCGAAGCACGAATACGTACTGTTCATCACGCTATCGGATGTCCAGATCAAACTGTACCAGCACTATCTGGATAACTATTCTAGAAGGTACGTCTTTTTGGTAGAACCTATGTTTGTTTCCTATACCGACTTCTCTGTTTAAAACCCTTGAAAAAATGCACACGTGACGTCTTATTTCTACTTACACTTTTGGAGATTTTCCATAAAAAAAATTTCAGTAACAGCCGTTTCTTCTGATTTATATTTGGTTTACTGTACATCACACTTCTTTATACTGTTAAAATGTCTGTAATCACGTCAGTCTGCTATAATAATTATGTTATATATTTGTTTTGTCCAGGCCACTACCAGGCAAGTCTTCAGGGTTCCTGTTCCCTGATTTTCAGTCGCTGCAAAGAATATGGACGCACCCGCTCGTGCTTAAATATAATTCTGAGAGATACGAGATTATGCAACAGAAAAAGGTAGTGTACAACATGCCATACATGTTTGAAACCAATAAAATCACGCATTTTTTGTCTTGATAATATTTTTGTCTAGAAACATGTTTTTAATGATAACTGTGTTTGTTTCAGAGGGAAAGAGAAGAGGAAGACTCAGAAGGATCATTGGTAGATTTTATAGATGATGACTCTACTCCAGATGTAAGTTGAAACATCCATTTAGCGCTTCCAAGATAAGGTCGACAGTTACCCTGGTTGTATATTAGGGAATAAGCAATGAATTTTATTGCTTGTCTGCATGTGTCAAAGACAGTGAAACCATACAAATGTACACAGACATCAAAGAAACAAAACAATTTGAAATTTTCTGCTAGAACTCGCGCGGTAACCATCAAACCTCAACTCCAATAATACCAATGTTACTAACTCATGAATAGACTCGTCAAAAAATGAAATAGTTTAAAAAAAAGAATACATTTTTTTAACAGGAAACCTCAACAGAAGAGTCGTCAGACGACCTTTCAGACGTGAGTGACGACAGCCGGAAGAAGAGCAAGAAGAAGAACAAGGCTAAAAAGAGCAAGAGCAAGGACAAGGAATCTAAGGTGGGCACGCGGCGGGGTACGCGTGCCAACCCAGGTAACGGTAATGTCTGACAAGCTTTTACGCTGGTTTTTTATTTATTTTTCACCGTTTTTATTACCTGTTTTTTTAGGGTGGGAAGCAAATAACTCCTCCCAGCTCTTGTTGGAGGGAGTAAGAGAGAGAGAGAGAGAATCAGTCTAAAACGCGCCTGTGTTGCCTCAGTTGCTTTTTGTATTCTAGGGCCAAGGTAAGGCCTACTGTCCATGGACGCGTAGATGCAACATCGTACCCTCGTGTCGATGCCGCTTCGTTAACACAGTTTCATAGTTTTGTACACAGATATGTCAAATAGTAGAGATATGTTTTCAACACAAATTTATTCGAGTTCAGATATCTGCAAACTACGCCCACTTATTTCAATCACACAAAGTCAAAAAGTACAATAACGACACACAAACTCATATTTCTCACGGACACAAAGACACTGATACCACCACAAACAAACACGCCTACAGAACACACAAAAAAGAGGTGGAGCATCTACTTGAAACTACAGGCTCAGTATAAACACACATATGCAAATTATACAATTTGCGATGTTAAGTAGTACTTCGAGAAAAAAATATCGATGAAATTCTGAGTTGCAATTGTTTTATCTCACCATGGCAATCTTTGATGTAATGTATGTTTGATGACTTTTTATTCCGTGTGCTTAAACATGAAACACTGTGTCAAAGAAAATAGCTGACGCTTACACAGGAACAAAATGTACACACACAACCAAGATCGACACCACCTCCCTGGGATAGGATTCCCTTACACCTATAATATCTCCTGTCTTTCCTAAAAATTATCTTGACTGTGAAAAAAAGTGCTATAAATTTTGTGTAAGAGATATTTAATAAGAACGAACGTAACTCTATACGACCGAAATTTGATCTAAATTCATAATCATAAATTGGAATATTAACTGATCAAAGTTAATTCAATTTTGTGAACACTACCCAGAGATTATTAGTAGTTCTAGTAAACAGTAGCAGTTAATTTCTAATATAATGAAATCTTCTTTCATGGAAATCTAACAAACCACGAACGGATTCGATCGTTCGTTTTTTTTTTTTCGAAATTGTATGTATTTTTATTTAGTTAATATTCAAATTATTTAATAATTAGCTAACTTCATTTATATGGAGCACACTTGGAAGGAACTTCTCTTAAGTGGCCAGATAATTGTAGCTTAATTTGCTGGTTAATCTAAACTACTACTATGATACATGATATTTATTTTGTAAATAGGTTAAAAAAAAAACACTTTTATGCGTTAATTTAAACTAGATGAGGTTGGTGTTTCTTAGCTGTTTACCCCGTGAAGGAACATCAAAACAAACTCAGAGGTCCAAGTTTCTTTTGAAGTCCATACAGCAAACATGTAATAGTCAAATCGAAAATAGAATATTAAGTGTTTTGGTCTTGTACTGTAAACTTATATTTTTAGAATAGAAAGTTGATATGATTGATAGTGATTAAATGAATGATGCAGGAGTATCATAAGAAAATATAAATCAACAGTTTCCTACAGCATTTATTTCGTTTTATCAGCTATTTAATGCATGGTTCCTTAAGTTCCTAAATGTGTGTTTCAAATAACATTACTTTACAATGGTTTTTGTTATTAAAAAATATTATTTTAGGCCCACTGACCACTGGCCATAAAAAGCCCAGGACGTCGAATATTTGGGATATTTACTAAAACAAAATACCTAAAAGAGATAATATAGAGGAAGAACAAACAAACAAAAATAAAAATTTAGGTATTTTTTATACATATTTTTTCCCCTCATGAAAATGAATCCCAACCACATGAAAATCCGTTCAGTACTTTTTGAGTTTATCGCAAATAGACAGACATAGAGACGCGTGGGGAAACTATTCTATAACAATATGTAAGAACGAATCATTTACATTATCTTTTATATCATACTAGGTGGCATCGTGAAAAATATCGATACAAACATCCGTAACAAATAAAAGACGGCAGCGGCCGCATCACGAAACTATCGTATGAGTGAGAGTATCTGTTAAATACTCATCTATTGTGCAACTAGGCTAGCTGATTAATTTCTCGATCTGTAATAAGCAAGCATATTTGTTTTCATTTCAAAGAATTGATTTGGCACATCATCGCGTTTTTTTTGTATCAGGAAGTAATTTTTTAATAAATTTACCGGATTTATTTATTTGTTAGGTTTTTTTTCAACGATGAGTCCACTATTAAATAATTTATACATTACTAATTTAACTCGTATTTACTGAGAAAAACCATAATATATTATTAGTACTTACATGTGAAATGAGATACCATCTTTCGTGTAATTTACAATACAGCTGTGGTTTTGTGCAAACAACCATTGAACAACGCAGCATTTTGTCAAAAATCAGCAAAGGAGACGTCGAGTAGACGTTTGAGTAATGGCCGAAAATGATAAGAAGAACATTACCGGCCAGATGTACCATATCTTTACTTTTGACATAACTGTGGTTTTCTATGTAAGCTTCACTGGGGCGTACACCAAGCATATAATGACGGATACGCGTCTATGAAGCGTCCGTGGACTGTAGGTCTAACTCTTAAAAAAAAATTCGGCTTGAATGTAATTTATGTTCAAAGATGTTTCTTATTTTTATACTAGAAAGGCTTATTATTTACTGATTTCGAAGAGTGTGAATGCAGCAAAAACATCGCTTGGCATATAAATACTTAATCGCAGTCTACTTTTATTTGAAACGTGACGTGAATTTGGTCGTAATATTAACATCCTTTAACATTAAAAATATATATAATCAAAACCACGTAAAAAGGTAGAATCATGAATCGTAACTTGTATAATTTCTGATTATGACAGTGGAAATTGACGACGAAGACGCCGACGTGACTGAAGTAGTGGAGGCTCGCAACGAGAACCCGACGGAGTGGTGGATCAAGTTGGTGGACGACGACGAGCTCGACGACATGCGCAACTCGCACAAGCTGGTGCTGCTGTTCGACATCCTGCGCCAGTGCGAGGCCATCGGGGACAAACTGTGAGTTGTAGCTATCTATAGAGCCCACGACGACGAGCTCGACGACATGCGCAACTCGCACAAGCTGGTGCTGCTGTTCGACATCCTGCGCCAGTGCGAGGCCATCGGGGACAAACTGTGAGTTGTAGCTATCTATAGAGCCCACGACGACGAGCTCGACGACATGCGCAACTCGCACAAGCTGGTGCTGCTGTTCGACATCCTGCGCCAGTGCGAGGCCATCGGGGACAAACTGTGAGTTGTAGCTATCTATAGAGCCCACGACGACGAGCTCGACGACATGCGCAACTCGCACAAGCTGGTGCTGCTGTTCGACATCCTGCGCCAGTGCGAGGCCATCGGGGACAAACTGTGAGTTGTAGCTATCTATAGAGCCCACGACGACGAGCTCGACGACATGCGCAACTCGCACAAGCTGGTGCTGCTGTTCGACATCCTGCGCCAGTGCGAGGCCATCGGGGACAAACTGTGAGTTGTAGCTATCTATAGAGCCCACGACGACGAGCTCGACGACATGCGCAACTCGCACAAGCTGGTGCTGCTGTTCGACATCCTGCGCCAGTGCGAGGCCATCGGGGACAAACTGTGAGTTGTAGCTATCTATAGAGCCCACGACGACGAGCTCGACGACATGCGCAACTCGCACAAGCTGGTGCTGCTGTTCGACATCCTGCGCCAGTGCGAGGCCATCGGGGACAAACTGTGAGTTGTAGCTATCTATAGAGCCCACGACGACGAGCTCGACGACATGCGCAACTCGCACAAGCTGGTGCTGCTGTTCGACATCCTGCGCCAGTGCGAGGCCATCGGGGACAAACTGTGAGTTGTAGCTATCTATAGAGCCCACGACGACGAGCTCGACGACATGCGCAACTCGCACAAGCTGGTGCTGCTGTTCGACATCCTGCGCCAGTGCGAGGCCATCGGGGACAAACTGTGAGTTGTAGCTATCTATAGAGCCCACGACGACGAGCTCGACGACATGCGCAACTCGCACAAGCTGGTGCTGCTGTTCGACATCCTGCGCCAGTGCGAGGCCATCGGGGACAAACTGTGAGTTGTAGCTATCTATAGAGCCCACGACGACGAGCTCGACGACATGCGCAACTCGCACAAGCTGGTGCTGCTGTTCGACATCCTGCGCCAGTGCGAGGCCATCGGGGACAAACTGTGAGTTGTAGCTATCTATAGAGCCCACGACGACGAGCTCGACGACATGCGCAACTCGCACAAGCTGGTGCTGCTGTTCGACATCCTGCGCCAGTGCGAGGCCATCGGGGACAAACTGTGAGTTGTAGCTATCTATAGAGCCCACGACGACGAGCTCGACGACATGCGCAACTCGCACAAGCTGGTGCTGCTGTTCGACATCCTGCGCCAGTGCGAGGCCATCGGGGACAAACTGTGAGTTGTAGCTATCTATAGAGCCCACGACGACGAGCTCGACGACATGCGCAACTCGCACAAGCTGGTGCTGCTGTTCGACATCCTGCGCCAGTGCGAGGCCATCGGGGACAAACTGTGAGTTGTAGCTATCTATAGAGCCCACGACGACGAGCTCGACGACATGCGCAACTCGCACAAGCTGGTGCTGCTGTTCGACATCCTGCGCCAGTGCGAGGCCATCGGGGACAAACTGTGAGTTGTAGCTATCTATAGAGCCCACGACGACGAGCTCGACGACATGCGCAACTCGCACAAGCTGGTGCTGCTGTTCGACATCCTGCGCCAGTGCGAGGCCATCGGGGACAAACTGTGAGTTGTAGCTATCTATAGAGCCCACGACGACGAGCTCGACGACATGCGCAACTCGCACAAGCTGGTGCTGCTGTTCGACATCCTGCGCCAGTGCGAGGCCATCGGGGACAAACTGTGAGTTGTAGCTATCTATAGAGCCCACGACGACGAGCTCGACGACATGCGCAACTCGCACAAGCTGGTGCTGCTGTTCGACATCCTGCGCCAGTGCGAGGCCATCGGGGACAAACTGTGAGTTGTAGCTATCTATAGAGCCCACGACGACGAGCTCGACGACATGCGCAACTCGCACAAGCTGGTGCTGCTGTTCGACATCCTGCGCCAGTGCGAGGCCATCGGGGACAAACTGTGAGTTGTAGCTATCTATAGAGCCCACGACGACGAGCTCGACGACATGCGCAACTCGCACAAGCTGGTGCTGCTGTTCGACATCCTGCGCCAGTGCGAGGCCATCGGGGACAAACTGTGAGTTGTAGCTATCTATAGAGCCCACGACGACGAGCTCGACGACATGCGCAACTCGCACAAGCTGGTGCTGCTGTTCGACATCCTGCGCCAGTGCGAGGCCATCGGGGACAAACTGTGAGTTGTAGCTATCTATAGAGCCCACGACGACGAGCTCGACGACATGCGCAACTCGCACAAGCTGGTGCTGCTGTTCGACATCCTGCGCCAGTGCGAGGCCATCGGGGACAAACTGTGAGTTGTAGCTATCTATAGAGCCCACGACGACGAGCTCGACGACATGCGCAACTCGCACAAGCTGGTGCTGCTGTTCGACATCCTGCGCCAGTGCGAGGCCATCGGGGACAAACTGTGAGTTGTAGCTATCTATAGAGCCCACGACGACGAGCTCGACGACATGCGCAACTCGCACAAGCTGGTGCTGCTGTTCGACATCCTGCGCCAGTGCGAGGCCATCGGGGACAAACTGTGAGTTGTAGCTATCTATAGAGCCCACGACGACGAGCTCGACGACATGCGCAACTCGCACAAGCTGGTGCTGCTGTTCGACATCCTGCGCCAGTGCGAGGCCATCGGGGACAAACTGTGAGTTGTAGCTATCTATAGAGCCCACGACGACGAGCTCGACGACATGCGCAACTCGCACAAGCTGGTGCTGCTGTTCGACATCCTGCGCCAGTGCGAGGCCATCGGGGACAAACTGTGAGTTGTAGCTATCTATAGAGCCCACGACGACGAGCTCGACGACATGCGCAACTCGCACAAGCTGGTGCTGCTGTTCGACATCCTGCGCCAGTGCGAGGCCATCGGGGACAAACTGTGAGTTGTAGCTATCTATAGAGCCCACGACGACGAGCTCGACGACATGCGCAACTCGCACAAGCTGGTGCTGCTGTTCGACATCCTGCGCCAGTGCGAGGCCATCGGGGACAAACTGTGAGTTGTAGCTATCTATAGAGCCCACGACGACGAGCTCGACGACATGCGCAACTCGCACAAGCTGGTGCTGCTGTTCGACATCCTGCGCCAGTGCGAGGCCATCGGGGACAAACTGTGAGTTGTAGCTATCTATAGAGCCCACGACGACGAGCTCGACGACATGCGCAACTCGCACAAGCTGGTGCTGCTGTTCGACATCCTGCGCCAGTGCGAGGCCATCGGGGACAAACTGTGAGTTGTAGCTATCTATAGAGCCCACGACGACGAGCTCGACGACATGCGCAACTCGCACAAGCTGGTGCTGCTGTTCGACATCCTGCGCCAGTGCGAGGCCATCGGGGACAAACTGTGAGTTGTAGCTATCTATAGAGCCCACGACGACGAGCTCGACGACATGCGCAACTCGCACAAGCTGGTGCTGCTGTTCGACATCCTGCGCCAGTGCGAGGCCATCGGGGACAAACTGTGAGTTGTAGCTATCTATAGAGCCCACGACGACGAGCTCGACGACATGCGCAACTCGCACAAGCTGGTGCTGCTGTTCGACATCCTGCGCCAGTGCGAGGCCATCGGGGACAAACTGTGAGTTGTAGCTATCTATAGAGCCCACGACGACGAGCTCGACGACATGCGCAACTCGCACAAGCTGGTGCTGCTGTTCGACATCCTGCGCCAGTGCGAGGCCATCGGGGACAAACTGTGAGTTGTAGCTATCTATAGAGCCCACGACGACGAGCTCGACGACATGCGCAACTCGCACAAGCTGGTGCTGCTGTTCGACATCCTGCGCCAGTGCGAGGCCATCGGGGACAAACTGTGAGTTGTAGCTATCTATAGAGCCCACGACGACGAGCTCGACGACATGCGCAACTCGCACAAGCTGGTGCTGCTGTTCGACATCCTGCGCCAGTGCGAGGCCATCGGGGACAAACTGTGAGTTGTAGCTATCTATAGAGCCCACGACGACGAGCTCGACGACATGCGCAACTCGCACAAGCTGGTGCTGCTGTTCGACATCCTGCGCCAGTGCGAGGCCATCGGGGACAAACTGTGAGTTGTAGCTATCTATAGAGCCCACGACGACGAGCTCGACGACATGCGCAACTCGCACAAGCTGGTGCTGCTGTTCGACATCCTGCGCCAGTGCGAGGCCATCGGGGACAAACTGTGAGTTGTAGCTATAGAGCCTATTTTCCCACACAACTGGGCAAATGCTTCCCGTTTCCACAAATAATTGTCCTTTGCTTATATGGGCCAGTCGACCGACACATAATACGGTTATAAATATGTTGACAATTATAACAGTTTATTGATAATAAGAACTGATTCATACTGTATATGAAATCATTTTAAACTTTATCTGCATATTTTAAAAAATCGGTATTACTTGAAAAAAAAAATTGGCGAATGACCACCCGCGGTACCGTGAGCGATCAAGTGACCACGAGCAACTCTTTCAGCGGTTCTGCCTGCGGCTTGTCAGTGGTCCTGTCTGCGACTACCCAAGGTGACATGAGATCGCGAGCGGCACCTTTTTCCTCTTTACCTTTGTGTATTTCTTTCTGCTTCTAAATTAAGTGCTGTATCAACCAATTCCGTCATTTTTACTCTGAAAACCATTAGTTTCGTTGCTGAATTTAAAAAATAAACAGTCTATTCGCACAATGAAATAGCGAGTCATCAGTGCTACTGCAAAGTATTTGTAAACTTTTTTTTACAGATTTTGCAAATTTATTTATTAATTTATGAAATCTTTATGCACTAGTGTACAAAGGCGGACTTAATGCCGTAGGCATTTTCTACCAGTCGACCTTAGGGTGGTGCAGAGACATAACGTAATAGGTGCAACTTAATGGTAAACAAACAAACCAAATAGAAAACTAATACAATACCTAATAAATATAAATACATACAAATAGCCAAAATTATATATAAAATTATAGGAAATATTTATATAAAATAATTATTTTAAAGTTTAATCGGAATCGTTATAATTTTCTTTACGCGACCACTTCGCAAGTCGCTACGTAGTAGTATTTGCTACAGACTAGCGACAGCGGGAGTGAGGAATAGGGAATGTGCAACGAAAAGCCAACTTTACTGACGCCTATTGACCGCCACGTCAAAAAAGCTAAAGCGTACCCTCAGCGCCATTTTTATCAAACAGTTCACATAATATAAATTGAGATGAGTCTAGATACATCATCAACAATACAAATAACAAAAACAATACTTTTTTCGTGAAGATTATTAGCGTTAAAAACGCGTAGTGTAAAACACCCACGTGTGCGTTCATAACCCGGAGGAGGTACGGCGGCTCGTTTCTGACGGTGCACACCTCGACTGTTACGTTCCCAGCTCGAGCCGGTTACGTGAACTAAGTAACCGCACACAGCATACATTTCAACGGGCATGAGCTTTTAAAAGTATTTTAACCAGAGAAAAAAAATACAAAGGAGTTCCCGCTACAAAAATATTGCTTTCCACCAGGCGAGACCTCACAAATATGAATGTTATTTTCTTGTATGTAATAATTTGTATCTTTGTCTTCAGGTTGGTATTCTCGCAGTCGCTGTACTCACTAGACCTTATCGAGCATTTCCTGGGTAAAGTGGATGAAGCTACCCAAGAGGGACGTATCGACGAGAAACTAGGAGGTCATGTCGGTAAATACATCCTGCAAATCAATTTGTTTTCATTTAATCATCCTAATATGTCTCACTGCTGGGCAAAGACCTTTCTTGTTTTTCTTCTTATCTTTGCTAATACGGGCCAGTATTTTCTGTAGAAGTCAATCTCGTTCCGCAATCTATGGTTTCATCTGCCGCGATGTCATCTGGTCCGGCAATGAGCCCTATACGGTCCTTTTTGCTCGTTTCTCGTCAGATATGCAACAGACATGTTCGGTCCAATTCCGTCGCCTAATCAATTTGTTTTCAAGACAAAATCGTAAAGACAGCAGCATTCTAAACTGAGATTAGTCCTCTCAACTTTTCCAAGTTTATAACTAATCTCAGTCTGTTTTTTAAATTGTAAAATCTGTTTTAAACTACGTCGAAATCTCAATGAAAAGAAGCGATAACATTTCTCAGCTTTCTAACTCAGATTTTTTAATCGTTAATAGAATGATGATACACTTGAGAATATTATGTCCAGGTTCGTGGTCACCGGGCGTGGATTATTTTCGGTTAGACGGCTCCACATCCTGTGAGAACAGATCCATCTGGTGCAAAAACTTCAACAGAGAAGACAATCCGAGAGCGAGGTCAGTATACTACTACGAGTAAAACTATTTATTGGATAGTTTTTTGAATGGTTTGGAACCCTCCAAACCTCATTGGGTTATGGTGTTATATAATTCTTAATACAGTTATCTTAATCCTCTTCAAAATTTCAATAGCTGGTTAATAAATATGTACAAATAATAGTATTTTGCACAAAAATGTTTATTCAGAAACAGTTTTATCTTCAAAGTAGAATTATAAAAAGAACAACACAAGACCACAATAAAGAAAACGCTGACAATACTCATCATTATGAGTATTTTACTATGGAGCCAAAAAAAATGCACTGCCCCATTTTTTTATTTGAGGAAGTCCTCAAATAATTTCTCCCGCTCTAGTTGGAGCGAGAGGACGTCGCGGACTTTTATAAACTGGTACCCGCTTGTATTTCCATTCATATATCCTCTTCGTCCATTACCTTACTTGAGTGTGAACGTGTGTTCGGTCCACGCATAAATCGTTAAAAGTGTATACGAGACTCTGGTCCGTAACCGCAAAGTTAAAGTGGTCAATCTTGCCTAAACATATTTAAATAATATTAATTGTTTTGACGGATCGCCGCGGTGCTTGTGCTCAGCTGATCTAACTCGCCGGCTTAGCCCCGCCTACGCGCTAGAGCGGGTCAGTCGACATAATTGCCATCCCGCTTACTCGTATACCTGAGTGCTCGTGTACTAAGTTGCTGTGCCGTCTAGCAAGTGACTAAAGACGTGTGTTACTGTCTAATTTGGATTGTGTACAATGCCGCGCGTTCAACGCTCGCCTACGGCTTCGCCATCAGTGAACACCAGTGTACTGCAAGTAAAGTCAGACTCGGATATACCCGCAGCCGTATTGAATAGCCCAGTAGGATGTGTCAACGTCGCGTCGCGGTCCAAGCGACATTGCCCATTTCCAGATCCCTCGCCAGGATCGCCCGGTAATGAATTTAAGGACCTTAAACGTGAAATACTTCAAATGCTGTCGACTTGGAAAAAAGAGCAAGAAGAACGTCTGACGAAATTTTCGGACGACCAAAGCAATTGTTTCTCTAAGTTAGTCTCCGATATAGCCGAACTAAAACAGCAGAATCTTGCGATTCAAAAATCAAACGCTGAGATCGAGAAATCTATCACATTTATTACCGAGCAGTACGATGATATGCTTAGAAAAATTGATATTCTGCAAAAAGAAACCCGACTTCAAAAACAGAATATACTTAATTTGGAAATAAAAATGCAGGATATTCAACAGCTTTCTCGCTCATCGTGCGTCGAGATACGTAATGTGCCTTCTGTGGAGCATGAATCATCGTCAGATTTATCTGCAATTATCGGGAAGGTCGGTGCAGCAGTTAATATACCTCTTGATAACACAGTGCTACGCGACGCATACCGTTTGCCGGGGAAACCAGGCACTGTCAGACCAATTGTTGTGGAATTCACAAATGTGCACATTAAAAATAAACTCATCACAGGTGTACGTGACTTTAATAAAACCCACCCCGACGGACGTCTGAACACTACCTGTATTGGTCTATCCGGCGATCGCCGACCAGTGTATGTTGCAGAATATCTTCCCGCCAGCTCCAGAAAATTGTTTTATGTGGCTAGAGAATTTGCGAAACAAAAAGACTACAAGTTCTGTTGGACGGCGAATGGGAACATATTCTTGCGGAAAATTGAAGGAGCGAAACCAGTTCACATCACATCAGAACAAACCCTACGCAATCTACAACTGGATACAAACCAATGACTGTATACTAGTCTAATAGGCTTATTAACTAATCGTTTATACTTTTCTTTTTTGCATGAAATTAATACTAACACGTCAAGACGTAAGTGCTTTATTTTTTGTATAATTTGTCATAGTAATTCTCTTTCGGTTACCTTCTCACACAAGGTACACATCCACAAACAATATTTTTTTACAATTTTTCTCACAACTATGCCGCATAAATTATATTTATATCAGGTTACACCAAATAATCCTAAGTACCTTTCACATTTTGTTATATACACTATTGCAAATTATTTACACATCTATGTCATCTTACTTTCAACTCGAACCATAATTGTAATCCCACATCAATTCCGCATACGTCCACTTTCTACTCATTGTACCCGGCATAACTTATCGTGTAATATATTGAAATATCTTATTAATTATTCTAATGGCTAATGTAACTCAAGTTATTGATGACATCGATAAAACGGTTTTTACATCCAGTTTACAACTCCATTCAATTGACGACTGTAAGATGCACTTGGGTGATGTAGGGGCTCAGTATTCGGTGGTAGTACAAAATATCCGTAGTTTTAAAAAGAACTTTGATAGTTTCTCTGTTCTTTTGAGTCGGCTATTATTTTTGCCAGATATAATTATTTTAACGGAATGCTGGCTTGATGACACATTTACCTGCTTAGAAATGAATAATTACGATTGTCATTTTTCCAAAAACTGTCTTAACCAGAACGATGGAATAATAGTCTATACCCAGTCGTCTCTTCGTGCCTCTATTATCGAACCAACCTTTAAAGAGGCAAACTGTCTAGTAATAAATGTCAGGAACGAACTATCACTGATAGCCATATACAGGTCTCCATCATTTCATAACATAAATAACTTCTGTGAATCTTTAACTAAACTGATGGAGTCATGTAAGGCTACTACATGTGCTATTGTGGGAGATCTGAACATCGATATTAGGTCGGATTGCTCTGACAGACGCGCCACTGAGTACCTGGACTTAACCGGCCACTATGGGTATTTTCCGGGACACAGTTTGCCTACGCGAGGCGGCAGCTGTCTGGATCATATAATGCTCAAAACTCAAAAGCCGGCTACCGTTATTGTATGTGACACTGGTATTACAGATCATGAGACGGTAATCTTGGGCGTTCACAGAGAGTTAGTTAAAGCTAGGGTCGAAAAACGACACGCACGTATCGACTATAAAAATTTAAAGCTAGACATAGAAAACGAATCTTGGGAGTGGCTTCTTGACCAGACCAATGTGACGGTGGCTTTTCAAAAATTTGTCGAAGTACTTTCTAGTAAAATTAAACAACATACCACTAACCGTGCCTGCCGTAGCTCAGAAGTGATTATTAAACCATGGATTACTAGAAACCTCCTGAAATGTATTAGACGTCGGGATTTAATGCATACTAATGCAAAGAAACCGGGAAATCGTGATAATCTAGTCATCCAACAGGAGTATAGGAAGTACCGGAATTATTGTAACAATATCTTAACAAATCTAAAACAAGAACATGACCGTAAACTTCTGATGGAAACAAAGGGCGACTGTAAAAAGCTTTGGCATGAAATTAAAAAAATATGCAATTTCCAAAATAAAAGTAACGGAACGAATGGCCTTGTGACTGACAATGACAACCCTGTGACCACATTAAATAAAGTAAACAATTATTTCTCAACAGTGGGCAAGGATCTCGCAGCAAAAACCCTAAAACTTCTAGGTTTAACTGAAACAGAATTGGCCTGCAACAATGAACAATACAGTACCGTGCATACTAGTTCAAAATCTTTCTTCTTTACTCCGACTGATGATAAAGAAATTTTTTCAATTATTACTCACCTCAAAGCGACATCAGCAACAGGTTATGATGGCATTAATAATACTATTATAAAACAGTGCTCACAGGCGTTAGTCGGACCGATTGCCTCTCTGTGCAACTTAAGCCTAACCACGGGTATGGTTCCTGACTGTGTAAAGATTGCAAATATTTGTCCAATATTTAAAAGTGGAGATCCAAAAATTCCTGCAAATTACCGCCCGATTTCTTTGCTGACAGCTCTCTCAAAAATACTTGAGAAAGTTGTAAATAAACGACTACTCGCATACCTAGAAAAATACAATATATTATCGGAAAATCAGTACGGTTTTCGGGTTGGCAGGTCCACGGAGGATGCAGTAACAAACTTAGCCGATTTTATTACCCTTAACCTAGATCAAGGACAGGCATGTACTGGAATCTTCCTGGACCTCGCCAAGGCATTCGATACAATTTCTAGAAAAATACTTCTTAAAAAAATGTCGCTTCTAGGAGTTCGTGGCGTTGCCTTGGACTGGTTTGCCTCATATCTTAGTGAGAGAACGCAAAAAGTGGTGTTAGGGGAATATAGTAGTGACCCAACGACTGTACATTTTGGTGTGCCCCAAGGTAGCGTACTAGGTCCTACTTTATTTATAATCTATATTAATGGATTATGTGCTATGAAAATCCCGCAAGCTAAAATATTTACATATGCGGACGACACCGCAATCATTTTTTATGGGAAAACTTGGGATGACGTCCAATTGGCGGCTGAAAGCGGGATTAAAGCTGTGGCAAACTGGCTTCAACATAATCTTTTGTCACTAAATGTTGAAAAAACAAAAGCAATAAACTTTGCCATCTCAAATCGCTCTTCCCCCCTGCATGCCGTTTGTCCTCAATTACATTCCTGTACTAACCCACAAAACTGTGCTTGCCCTTTCATCGAGTATACAGATTCGATAAAATATCTAGGAGTATTTGTGGATAACCGTCTCACTTGGTCTCAACATCTGGGTGCTTTAAGGGGCAGGATTAGAAAAATGCTGCGTATTTTTAAGCAGCTGGGCAAGATAGCAGATGACTCTATTCTTAAGATGATTTACTTTTCTCTTTGCCAATCTGTCCTCAAATACTGCATCACAGCGTGGGGCGGGGCTGGAAAATCCTTGTTAATTAAGGTAGAACGAGCTCAAAGAGCTTTGCTTAAGGTTGCCTATGGACGACCGTTCCGGTACCCCACAGACATACTATATTCCGAAGTGGGAGTGCTTAGAGTCAGACAGCTTTACATCCTATCTATCACACTTAAATTTCACAAAATGTCTAATAGCACTTGTGTTAGGTCAAGTCGTAGGGTACATTGGGAAAAGGTACGTTGCCGTAAAATTATCGGCAGAAGGTCGTACGGTTATATGGGTCCGCACATATACGGGAAACTCAATTACCGACACAAAATTCTGCCCTTAACTCAAAATCAATGCAAATCTACAATAACAAAGTGGCTTCTTACTTTAGACTATGACACAACAGAAAATTTATTAGCCTAAGACACATTGTTATATCACACTTTCATTTATATATCAAACACTCAATACGTTCACTTACATTTATATTTATAACATACAAACGCACTATTTTAACACCAAACATTTATTTATTTTAACTTGTAGCTTCATACACACATACTTGGTAACCATTGCAGTTTTGTATTCCTTTTTAAAATTAAGTTAGCATAAGAAACATGTTCTGAATTTTGAAAGCAATGTGAAGTATGGAAGGAGCCTGGATCTCACGTCACAGGGAATCCTAGTGTGAGTTCCAGGAAACCAACTTATCTGTATGTATTTTTTCTGAAATAAATTATTCTTATTCTTATTTGCAACTGTAGGAATAATGCGGATGCGTTCTAGATCACAGTAACATTTTCGAATAATCCCACAGCCCTAACTGCCCCATACATTGTTAACATAATAAGAGAAAGTGTATTAAACATAGGAAAAATTGGTCATCATGATGATTACTGTCAGTGTTTTCATTTATTGCTGTATTGTCGCCTCCACATGTTAGTAGCTACTTATTTGAGCTACATGATGATTAAAGTAACTAAAAAGCTAAAATAAGTTTAATATTTAGTGCATTGCTTTACCATGTCATGTGATGCTGCAGACTGTTCCTGATATCGACTCGCGCGGGCGGGCTGGGCATCAACCTGGTGGCGGCCAACCGCGTCGTGATCTTCGACGTGTCGTGGAACCCCTCGCACGACGTGCAGAGCATATTCAGGGTTTACCGCTTCGGACAAAAGAAACCTTGCTACGTCTACCGGTTTTTGGCTATGGTAAGTTGCGCCTGATTTACATATCTACACTATATGCAAACGATCCTCAGCGCGTTCGTTGAGAACAATACTGGATTGGATTTATTAGATGATAAATGGAAGACTATTTTGTTAATTTACCGGTTCTGTGAGAAGACAGAGTGCTAGGCTTGCCTTATTTTAGTGTTATTATTTTGCTATACTAAATAATAAAAATAAATAATACAAATGTCTTAGGTAAAATTACTAGAATCTTATATTCTTGAGAGCTTTGTTCTGCAAAATATAAATTCCAACTAGATTGTTATATCTTAATAAACAGGTTTTTTTTATTCAAATCTCAAACTGAAGACAGTACAAAAATTAAAACAAGTTTCGGCATAGTTAAAAAAAATCTATTGATTGTGTATTTCTTCTGGATCTTGCCATGAATTAAATATCTATGTATCAATGTAAAATTTCCCAATAGGGCACAATGGAAGAAAAGATCTACGAGCGACAAGTAACCAAGCAAGCTATCTCCAAACGAGTGATCGACGAACAGCAAATAGACAGACACTACGCAGAGAACGACCTCGCCGAGCTGTACAAGTTCGAGGCGCGGCCCGACGAGCCGCGGCCGCTGCCCTCGCTGCCCAAGGACCGCCTGTTCGCCGAGATGCTGCGCGAGCACGAGGCACAGGTACTACACTCATTAGCTTCGTCATCTATATCAGGACACTCAACCTCGAACACGGCCAAGACGTCGCTCGCCAAGCGTGTAGACCTGTCTGTAAGAGATCGCTTTTAGCGATAAGACCGCCCATTGTGACACCTATTAATTTTAAGTTTTTTATGTAATTTTATTTTTGGTGTACAATAAAGAATACATCTATCTAGGCTGGCTTTGTTAACTAGGACATTGCCCACGCACAATGGTTTAAAATTTAGTCTAATTAATGAGGAAATACTGCTGCGTGCTGTAATGAGGTTATTAATAGTTTTTTTTTGGGATTAAATAACTATACAGAGCTCATTATGAGGAATCCGTATCTATGAGTAACTTATTTTTCCAAAAATCCTTGTTTGTTTTTAATTAGAGCGGTAGATTTATAGATATATTGACTAGACCGCAGAATTGATTGGAGCAGTACTTATACAATAATTTCAAAGGGGCCGGATAAATTTGTGATCGATTTGGCCCAATGTGTGACTAGACTAGAAACTAGTTACTACACAAATCATAAATTATGCTGTAGTTCTTCACGCGTCACTTGCTTCGAATATTCTTGTTATATAATCAAACAGGATCAATGGCATCAATACATATTCTTCTGGGAATTGCTTTTGCAAATCGTCTTTTTTGACTCTTTCAACAGTAGTAAACCTTTCCATACCCACACTAAATCCAGTAAAAAACTTTTTTTTGGGGTAGGTAATGATCAAATGACTGAATTCTCCCGCTCTAGGGCCGAGAGAGCACACTTTTACTGTCTAAAGCACACCCGTGTCGTTCAGATACCCTTTGCGTTTCAAGGCCACGGTGGACTCTTTCGAATAATCTGTGTTATGTTCAGTGATAGGAATAGGTAGTGCCTATTTGCCTAAACTTCGAAGAACAAAGACAAGAAACGGAGACTTCCTTAGGACTAAATTTTTTCCGAGACATCTATCCCGAAATTTCGAGACAACACTTAAATACATTTAAAAAAATTGTTATTTGGAATAAGTAATTCGTCTATATTTACCTAAAGTTTGCGACTAGATATATCATAATAAATAACATACACAGTCGTTACAACCATAAAATTTTCTGAATTTTTTTTTGGTGAACATTTTGTAAATGACTTGTTGATCGTAATACACAATGAATCACAATGTTTTTATAAGAAGCCGTACACGTTTTGAAGTAAATATCTTCTTTCTAGCTCACTCTCGGCTACGTTTAATGAGATTTCTAAAGTTAAAGTTCAAAAAAAGGCTTTCAAATAATAAAACGGTAGTTTTTAACATTTTAGCATTCTCTATAGTATAAAGAATTTCTCATTAAAAAAAGGTACTTAAAATAAATAAATAATTCATTTATTTGCCAGAATGTAGGTATACAAAGTGGTATGATCTTAATATTAATGAGGTTTTTTTTTTGCATGGAAATCTCCTAAGAATCGCCAGACAATATGGTGGTGTGAAAGGACCCCCTTACGTTTTTTTTTAACTAGTTAATGCCCGCGGCTTTTCTCGCGTGTACTACTGTTTTTGTATCCCATGGGAACTATACTTTTTTTTTAAAAGGAAGTAGCCTATGTGCTAATCCACACCTTAATCTATATCACTACCAAATTCAGCATTTTCAGTGGAATTGAGTAATGGACATCCATACAAACTATCACATTTATAATATTAGTAATTGCATAGGTTTTTTTTTATTTTTATTAGATATAACATAGTCTGTGGTCTCTGCTTACTCCTCCGGGATAAAGGCGTGAAAAAAATACGGAAGTCATCTATATCATGCACATTTTAAGAAGACCTCTCTGATCACAACAATACAAACACACGCAGTGTGTGTCACTAGGCTGATATAGCCTTGCATTGCATTGCATCAGCCTTATAATGTTCTCACTGCTCGGACTCTTCTCTAGGAGAGGGATATATAGACTAATATAGTATAGGCTGATATAGGATAAGTTGTTATTATGGAGTTATAAATTATAAATGTTATGTCTAATCGCAAACTTTAGATAAATATAGACGAATTACTTATTCCAAATAACACATTTTTTAAAATGTATTTAAGTGTTGTCTCGAAATTTCGAGACAGATGTCCCGGAAATAATTTAGTCCTAAGGAAGTCTCCGTTTTTCGTCTCTGTTCTTCGAAGTTTAGGCTAATAGGCACTACCTATTCCTATCACTGGTTATGTTGTGTCAACTACCCCCACCGTATGCTTCACCGTGTCTTTCTTGCGGTCCGCACAATGATGACATCCGGGCGTTTCTTTCGCCTGAAGGGAAGAAACTTACTAAGATCTCTTTTATGTTGTTCAGATATACAAATACCACGAGCATGACTCTCTATTGGAGAACAAAGAAGAAGAGACCCTGAGTGAGGAAGAACGCAAGGCGGCGTGGGAAGATTTCGAGAACGAAAAGAACAAGCCACCACCCGCGCCCTTCCCATCCGCCTGGCCTATGCACAATGGAATGGGTGAGTTCATAACAACCTATCTGTATCTATAAGATTCCTGTCTCACTCACTGACTCACCAAGCCCAAAACCTTTTTCCCTTTCTTTTTTTACCTAGAACGCTGAAATTTTACAAAGAGTTTCCTTTTATGATGTATACAACTATAAAAAGAATAAGGCTTTCCAAAATTTACTCACTGAGGAGATGAATAGGGTCCAAAGTTTGTATGGAAAAACTTACTTTTATGCAGGCGAAGCCGCTGACTGAAAGGAATCTTTTATAATGTATAATTTCAAAGAAATTCTAGTTTAACTTATTTTCCGTTTACTATACACCGTTAAATTTTGATCGTTTTAATCCCGGTGAGGGTTGATCCGGTACATTATCGATTTATAAAGATAAAATAAAAAATAAAGTACTTTTTTTTTCTAAAACTCGAATTAATATATGCATGTACGAAATTAATTTCTTTCCGGAGGGTTAAAACGATCGAAATTTAATGATGTATAGCAATTTTGAAACAAATGTTATCTCTCTTGACAATATGCTGTTTCTATGGCAGCCGGACTTTGATCTCAGAGTTAATGTCTAACCTCTTTTGTTCTCTTGACTACTACTGCGTATTCAAGATCGACCGTCATGATGGTTCAACTTGTGTGGCTTGGATTATACAATTGAATGATATTGAAATAATGTGTCTGGTGTAGTCCCGAACCTGCTGGCGCAGCAGCAGCAGCAGCTGGCGTACGCGGCGCTGGCGGCCATGCTGCGCAAGGACATGCCCAACATCAACGACAACCAGATCCGCGACATGCTGCCGCTCATCTACAACTCCAACCCGGGGGTGAGACACACATTTATTGACCAACTGTCACCAATAACATATACACACAGAAACTACGTAAAAAAAAAAGCACGTAAATGCAGTTCGAAATTATTGCAATCCTTCAATTATTTGATACTACGGTATGCTGTAGAGTACCAATCAACTAAATTAAAACTAAAATTATAAAACACAAACTAAAACGTTAAAAGTATTTGTTGATATTTTGTCCCCTAATGCATCTTAGGCTTGAAACCATTATTTGTAGTTTTTCTTGACTAGCTTTTGTATTAACAAAAACTAGATATGGAGGAAAATATAATACCGACTATGACATTGTCCACTGCCGTGAAGTCTCGTTCAGTAAATGGGTCACTGAATCACATACATTCATCATATCGACATTTTATTTTCAACTCAGTTTGCGAAAACATTATTTTCACATTCTTGATTGGCGTCTTTTTTCAAAAACACACTAGACTGCTATATTTGTAAGTGTACGAATAAGTAGTAAGAATCAATTATATCAACTTATTCACTTTATAACATTTATCTGTTTAGATGTTCGGTGGATATGACTTTGGCGTAAGTTTTATGTCGATATTTATACCCCTTCTTTATTAGATTGTACGCCTAGTCCCGACGCCGCTAGACATATTCTTTTTTTTTGTTTAAAGCATGTCATTTTCATTATTTTGTAGTGACGCAAAATTTTACTACTATCTTGGAACCTCGGTAAAACTGTACTATACTGGACAGCGAAATAAGGGTTTTTTTTGGGGAGGGGGGAGGGGGGGAGGTGGCCCCACCCCCCCAAACTCCCTCCTGAATCTAGGAAACGCATGCTTTCGGAGATATTCAAGATTGAAAATTTTGAGGTTAGGAATCAAAAAATCGTACATTTTATGCATTTTTGGGTCTAACTTGGGGATTTTAGAGGATGGTGTCACCCTCTTCCCCTCGGACCATCCCCCCACAGTAGCAAATGTATACTTTCAGGTATTTAAAAATGAAAAAATGAAATAAAATTTTGTCCGGGAGCGCTCTACCACTAAATATTTGAGTACTAAAATATAGTTTTCTGGGTGGTTTAAAAAAAAATAACCACGAAGGTGATGGCAGGGTCTGTTCGCTCGCTGCGCTCGCTCACTAGACCCTGCCATCCCCTTCTAACCTAAATCTATCCGAGTCGGGGTGCCCTATATTCGGTATGCAAACAAATTGTCTTGAGTACTAAACAGTTTTTTGGGTAGTTTAAAAAAAAATAACCACGAAGGTGATGGCAGGATCTGTTCGCTCGCTTCGCTCGCTCACTAGACCCTGCCCCTTCTAACCTAAATCTATCCGAGTCGGGGTGCCCTAATTATTTGGTACGCAAACAAATTGTCTCATCTCATTTTTATTATTTCTTACTAAAAACTATACAATAAGAGGTTGGTAAATAAAACACTAATAAATTCATTATCATAGAAACTACAAATAAAATAAAAAGTGAACAAAACCCATCAAAATGGCGTGAAATAATACGAAAAATTATCGATTTTAATTATTTTTTTTCTCAAAAACTATATATTTCCTAACATTGAAACTTTGCATAATTACTTTTTAGACATAAACCTTTTCAATAAAAAATTATGAGCTCAAAACTCGCTGTCCAGTATAGTACAGTTTAGCCGGAACCTCTGATAATGTTGTTTTGTTTTTATGTTATAGCTGATGCAGAAAATGAGTGAAATATATAAGTACACTCAGCCAGGGATGATGAATCATGGTATGATGAATCCTGCTATGAATCAAGGTCAGTTTTATTGCTAAACTATCCTCGAATATGCCTTGCAACTCAATGTCAATGTATAAGCCTTCTGAAGAGTTTTTGGAGTGTTTGAGTGAAGTTCAGTGGCTGTTTTAATTATTCACGAATTGATTCCTGTTGTGACGTAAAAATTGGTGTAGTTTTGTATCTCAAGTAGATACTTTTTATAATAACTTATATATACTATAACTTTTAATAATCGTATAATATATACTCGTACAACTAAACAAAAATTGCGTACGAACGAGTAGAATCGAGTATTTTATTGTAGGATTATCTACCTATGTTGCGAAACTTGCCGAGAAGGCTAACTCAATATATTTGCTGCCAAATAATGTTAAAATATTAGAATTTGTTTCATTTGCATTGTAATGGAGCTCAAAGTGACAGTAAAAACTAAATACTCTTGCCATTGGCCAAATGCACAAACCAAAATAAAAAGTTTTCTCAAGACTCGATTGTATCCAGTACGTCAAACACAAGCACAGGGGAGAATTGGAGTAGTCATAGAGAGAGTTGTAAAGACGTGCGTGTTGTAGCGGCGGGCGGCGCCATGAGCGGCACGTCGGGGCTGCAGTACGAGCCGCCGTGGCAGCGCCAGCAGCAGCAGCAGAACCAGATGCGTCTGCAGCAGCTTATGCAGCAGAATGTGAGTTTGCACACACCCACTATCTACTGATAACTTCACTCCAGCCTGGCTTTACAACCAAGTCTTTCCTATTTTTGCTTAGTTTTCAAAAAAAGTTGGGACAGAGATAGATGGTAAACATAATTATAGTGTAATTGGTAGAGTATTTATCTATTGCAGACTTTAGCGTTCAGTGTCAAAGTCTGTCAAAGTGAAACAACGTAACCGACGCGGGTTATGTTGTCTAATGAAATAAAACAACATTATTATATTATTATTATTATATTTAGCCTGTACTGTAACACTGCTGGGCAAAGGCCTCCCTCCATTCTTTCCAAGTATCACGGTTACTTGCTTTCTCGTTCCAATTCTTAACGAAGACATCCAGTTCGTCCCACCATCTCCTTCGTAGTCTGCCACGGCCCCGAGTAACTGTGTCCAGGCACCAATCCTGTGTTTTACGGGCCCACGGCTCGTTAGCCATGCGGTAGACATCAACATTATATTTAACAACAACATTATTGTTGTTAATTCATCTAAATATTTTAAATATTTCAATGAAAAAAAAAAAACATTTAAAAATATAAAAAAAATATCCCACCACTGTCATTCAGAGCTCAAGAGAAAGGATCCTCATAACAATACAAGCTGTGTACAGAATTTACTGCTTTATGAGACAAGTCTTATATCGTTACAATTGTAAATGTATGGGGCTTGGGCCTAAGATATAATTAAAGATTAGGCTGAAAGGGCGTAATAATTTTGATTTTTTTAGCATTAAATAATAAATGCAAAAAAGGGGGTTTTTTTTTATAAAAGTGAAGTGGGAAAAATTATTAGCTTGTATCACTATAAACATTATTTTAAAGTGTTGCCAACCCAAACGTGTGACAATTGACGCGACAGTATATATGTGTGTGTGAGCAGTGGCCCCATATAAGTCCCACAAAAAAAATGTGCTTTTTTACAAAAGCTTGGTTTACCCAAAAAAAAGTGCTTTTTTACAAAAGCTTGGTTTACCCAAAAAAAATGTGCTTTTTTTACAAAAGCTTGGTTTACCCAAAAAAATGTGCTTTTATTACAAAAGCTTGGTTTACCCAAAAAAATGTGTTTTTTTTACAAAAGCTTGGTTTACCCTACGAGACGGTTGTGGATAACATGTAATTTTTTTCCCACGTCGGGGGCCCTGTAGCGTGGGGGCCCCGTATAATTGATACGGCAGATACGACGGTAGCTACGCTACTGTGTGAGGGCCTAACAGTTCAAAACTAGCTTAATTTTGACTTGCACAAATTCTGACTTCAACTTTCACAAGTTTTTGGGAATGTTCTCTAAATTTTAAGCAAATTTTCAAAGAATATTTACAAACTGGCCCTCATACCACACGCACACCAAAAAATATGTTTTGTATTTACTGAAATATTTGTTGTGCTTTTTACAAAAACGGGGGCCTGAAAAAAGGGGTTCAATTTTTTTCATAAAATGGCCTACTTTTGACCACTTCTGAAACAGGTCTAACCTAGTTCAGGCAAAAATGCAACTGTGTGCGTTATAACTGATTTTATGTTCTTCACTTTAAATGTGCCACTTATAAACGATATTATATTCTATTCTAATCCTTTGACGCAATACATTAACTTTACTACCGTATTATGCCAAGTGTGTTATGCCAAATAAATTTCGGACTATAAAGATTCTGCCAAATAGAGGGAAGCCGGAGACGCCGGTGAGGCGCACTAGTATATATGACAACAAATACTAAAAACAAAATAAAATAATTATTAAACCGGGTCCCATACAACAAACGCGTTTCTTTTTCCCTTTTTGCTCGATGTCTATAATGGCAACAGGTAGGGCACTTGAAATATTCACAAAATACTCAGTTGTATTTTTACTTTAATAATAAAATAAAAATAAAATGGGGGGCTCCCATACAAAAAACGCAATTTTTTGCCTATTTTGTTGTTGTTTACTTAGTCAGTGGTACGGAACCCTTCGCGTGGGAGTCCGACTCGCACTTGGACGGTTTTTTTTTATTACTTGTTACACATCCGAATTGAATGCTTTATCAAAAGGATTGCTTTACATGATATGACCTTTATATGACGGTTAAGCAGAATCATAACTGATAGTACCTTTCCAATTTCAGTTTGTTTTATTTTATGAATAAATGTTAACAATCAGATGACAAGCGCTTGACGCGCGTTTTGCTAAATGCGTGTTAACAAACACGACAACGTGTCGTTTCCAACGGCACATTAGCAAAACGCCCGTCAAGCGCTTGTCATCTGAATTTTGCGTAAATAACAACAGCAAATGGGGGCGAAGTTCTACGCGGGCGGACTGGGCAGCCGCGATCCTGTGGCCATGGCGCTGCAGCAGCAACGTGCCCGCGAGATCATGATGGGCGGCGGCGCCGGCAGACCGCGCGGCCGCCCGCCCCTCGCGCCGCGCCTCCCGCCCGCGCCCGCGCAGGACGTCGTCAACCTCGACTCCGACTAGACCGGTGCGTATGCTAACTGTGCCATGTGGGCGGCGGCGCCGGCAGACCGCGCGGCCGCCCGCCCCTCGCGCCGCGCCTCCCGCCCGCGCCCGCGCAGGACGTCGTCAACCTCGACTCCGACTAGACCGGTGCGTATGCTAACTGTGCCATGTGGGCGGCGGCGCCGGCAGACCGCGCGGCCGCCCGCCCCTCGCGCCGCGCCTCCCGCCCGCGCCCGCGCAGGACGTCGTCAACCTCGACTCCGACTAGACCGGTGCGTATGCTAACTGTGCCATGTGGGCGGCGGCGCCGGCAGACCGCGCGGCCGCCCGCCCCTCGCGCCGCGCCTCCCGCCCGCGCCCGCGCAGGACGTCGTCAACCTCGACTCCGACTAGACCGGTGCGTATGCTAACTGTGCCATGTGGGCGGCGGCGCCGGCAGACCGCGCGGCCGCCCGCCCCTCGCGCCGCGCCTCCCGCCCGCGCCCGCGCAGGACGTCGTCAACCTCGACTCCGACTAGACCGGTGCGTATGCTAACTGTGCCATGTGGGCGGCGGCGCCGGCAGACCGCGCGGCCGCCCGCCCCTCGCGCCGCGCCTCCCGCCCGCGCCCGCGCAGGACGTCGTCAACCTCGACTCCGACTAGACCGGTGCGTATGCTAACTGTGCCATGTGGGCGGCGGCGCCGGCAGACCGCGCGGCCGCCCGCCCCTCGCGCCGCGCCTCCCGCCCGCGCCCGCGCAGGACGTCGTCAACCTCGACTCCGACTAGACCGGTGCGTATGCTAACTGTGCCATGTGGGCGGCGGCGCCGGCAGACCGCGCGGCCGCCCGCCCCTCGCGCCGCGCCTCCCGCCCGCGCCCGCGCAGGACGTCGTCAACCTCGACTCCGACTAGACCGGTGCGTATGCTAACTGTGCCATGTGGGCGGCGGCGCCGGCAGACCGCGCGGCCGCCCGCCCCTCGCGCCGCGCCTCCCGCCCGCGCC
This sequence comes from Leucania comma, assembly GCA_958295575.1. NCBI lineage: Eukaryota > Metazoa > Arthropoda > Insecta > Lepidoptera > Noctuidae > Leucania > Leucania comma. The sequence continues at coordinate 7,386,984 of OY282475.1, forward strand.
CGCGCAGGACGTCGTCAACCTCGACTCCGACTAGACCGGTGCGTATGCTAACTGTGCCATGTGGGCGGCGGCGCCGGCAGACCGCGCGGCCGCCCGCCCCTCGCGCCGCGCCTCCCGCCCGCGCCCGCGCAGGACGTCGTCAACCTCGACTCCGACTAGACCGGTGCGTATGCTAACTGTGCCATGTGGGCGGCGGCGCCGGCAGACCGCGCGGCCGCCCGCCCCTCGCGCCGCGCCTCCCGCCCGCGCCCGCGCAGGACGTCGTCAACCTCGACTCCGACTAGACCGGTGCGTATGCTAACTGTGCCATGTGGGCGGCGGCGCCGGCAGACCGCGCGGCCGCCCGCCCCTCGCGCCGCGCCTCCCGCCCGCGCCCGCGCAGGACGTCGTCAACCTCGACTCCGACTAGACCGGTGCGTATGCTAACTGTGCCATGTGGGCGGCGGCGCCGGCAGACCGCGCGGCCGCCCGCCCCTCGCGCCGCGCCTCCCGCCCGCGCCCGCGCAGGACGTCGTCAACCTCGACTCCGACTAGACCGGTGCGTATGCTAACTGTGCCATGTGGGCGGCGGCGCCGGCCGGCCTGTACGTGACCGCCTCTGGCTTTATGAAAACTTGCATCAGTCCCGCTATGTTCCAGTTTCTTGTTCTTTGCATTGAGACATTCTCCTTTAATATCAACAGGTAGTGAGAGGGTGCAAAGTGGACCGAAGTGTACAGTGAACGATAATAGGTGCTACACTGCTATATGGAGTGGAGTGTAGACGCCGCGGTCTTGCCGGCGGCCGGGACAGTAGCAGTAGCCGAGTACAGGGATTCCGCCTTCCGTCGAGTCCGCAGTGCTCTACACTTAAGGTGATCATCTGGCCAAAATACAGTGATATTTTGGAGTGTTAGCTCCATATATGTAGCTTTTCGCCTTAAGGCTTGCGCTCTTAATGCTACATATCAAGAATCTCAGTATTTTATTTGTAGTTCAGACCCTTGTAGACCTTAGCCATATACTCTCCGTATGATTTCCTAACGAGAACTGGTGGCGTCCACATATCAATGAAACTCCACTTTGTTTCGTTAAACTCAACAACAGCGGAAGCCTAAGGCGTAGTTTAGTAAAAAATGATAAGGCGCACAAGTTTGGTCATATTTTAAGCTTCGTATAGATAGTTGTGCTCCGACTTGAAATGTGACACTTGTGCTAGCGGGAGTTAACATTCTACTTTCTGACACTATGTGTGAGGATGACGTAGGAACTATCGAACCAACGAAGCATCCTACGAAAGCTACTAGAATTGCGTTCTTGAGACTTGTTCATCAATCATCCATTAATCTATTCATTCCAAATAAACATGACAAACTATCACATTTCATTAAGTAGCTGATGCACACAGGCTGCAGGCAACTATTCTGCCTTCGCGTGTAAATGTGCACAGCAGTATTGCCAGCCAATCGAAAGGGAATGCACTCTATGGAAGTTATAGCAGACTTCAACATTACACGCATTTTAAGACAACCCAGTGCATAATAAAATAAGTGTGTGATCGTATGGATGCTATCCTAGGATGCTTCAAGTGTCAGCTTGATAAATTTTAACTATATCTCTCAGTACAGGAAATTAGTGATAAGTTATATGTTGGTAGTTAGAAAACTTCTGTGTGTCTAACATAGTAGTGACCGCGACTTTGCGCACGGACCTGTATGACCACACCTAATAGGAATAGTGAGGAAATGGAGTGCTATTACTTTGCTAAATGTATCTGATGCAAAATTATGAAGTTATCATAAAACAATGCCAAAATAGTTTCCAATATTTTTATGGAAATTAATTAATTCAAGAGCTGTATGATGCACTCCATTTGTTTGCTAATCTGTGACAAGCACCCACTATGTAACAATATAGGTAGTGATAATATATTACTCTACATAATATAGTTACTGCAACACCAATCTAAACTAAAATTAATGTTATTCATTGGTTTATGTATATTTAATCAATATATTTGATTTACAACTAGAAACTGGAATACAATATCACTGGGCACATAAACCATTAGTAACATTAATGTTCAATTTTAAGATTAGAGAGATGTTATTTTCATGAAGTTATCGCATATTTTGCTATGGAGGCAGTATGTTTAAAACTGATCTGTTTAAAATTAATTTTATTCCCGTAATAATAATTAAGTGTAATTTAAGTTGATACAAATTGTAATAGCATGAAGACAAGAATAATACTTGTAAGCAGGTTTTATTATACTTATTAGTTCTACATTCAGCCTTAAAAAGGTAATTCAACTTTGTGAATTACTGTTACAACTGTTGTGACTTATGTTGAAAAGCTTTCAAATAACTTTCATATTCCCTCACAAAATATTATAATATTAGTAAAATATTTAGTTAGTTCAGAGCTCTTATGAGAATCAATGATAAGTTTGGGCCTTAGCAATTATTGTATCCAAAACTGTGTACTCCCATTGAATCATAGTGCAGTATGACTGTCTTATTTTGCAATTATTTTATTTACTGATCCTGTTACATTACTGTGGGATTATTTAAGTGATGGTTTTGTGACTGTATTTATTTGCCTGCTATCAAACAGGCGGTTTAGTTGTGATATTGCCTAATATTAAATTTTTGTATACGTTTATTTTAAACAAGTCACTAAGGTGACTTTAATTTTAGATGCAACAATCTATAGCTATATACTTTAGAATACATTAGTGTAACATGGAAATTGTAGTGCATTTTGAATTAGTGAGCTTGACATTTTGTTTATGAGAAATTCTCATTGTGTTATTATAATTTTGGATTATTTTACAGATTTTTTTTTCTATGCCTAAAATGTTATTTATAATTTTAAAACAATATGTTAATAAATGAGCAGTATTTCTGTTAGTTGTAAGGTCATGTTATATCCATTATCACCGCACAGCCCTATAGTTTATTTTTGTTTTTATACAACTACCTAGCAATAGTGTTGCTACATGAATATTGTAAGGTTGGTTACTATACAAGTGAGGACTGCTGTAATTGTTTTATTATTTATGTAATATATAATATAATTGTAACTGTAGAGAACTTCCTATTATTTTGTAGTACAATCAAAGTATAATAAATGATTCAAAATGTGTAAAATATGTTTTATTCATTGAATATCTTACAGTAACATTGAAGTCAAAGCAATTACCCATAATACAGGAAAATTTAATATTTGTGATGCTGGGAACATTTCACATTTAATACAAAGAATAAAATAAAATCGTTTTCCACATCCGTTTATCCTAACAATTCTATTGACAGTAGGTCTGTGAGTAGATCGTAGGCTACATTTTACCCTTCTCCTCATAAAGGGTGAGGAACATCACTCCCAATATTTTCTTTGATAATTTACTTGGTAGGACACTGTTCTCTTAGTTAACTAGTGTCTGTTATATATAAAAGGCAACCATTACTGATTGACTGATCTATCATCACAGCTCAAACCACTAAACCGATTTTCCAAAATTCACCCACGAGCAAAGCCACTGGCAGAAAGCTACTTGCATTATTTTTTTTACTCATCCTTTACACTGCCACAGCTATGTACCTATACATGATAAACCAAAAATATGTGCCGCTCGCCCACCCACGTCATGACTATTGTATTGTTAATCATGCCAGTTCAGTTATGAGTACTTAGACTCATCTCAATTTGTTATGTGAACTGCTTACTATTTTATTTCATTCCGCTCTAGGGTGGACCAAACTTTTAATGACTAAAACCCACTCCTATGTTCCTTTGTTGCCTACCTGGGTCTTCCTTTCAGAAGCGAACCCATGACTACAGTAGGCTTCGACCCTGCTAGACCCCTACAGTTTTGTTCACATTCCATTGCTTACTGTCTAAAAGCCCGCGCCTACAGTGGCTGGAATTCGGGATCGGGATTCCGTCAGCTGGGGGGTGAGGGCCAGTCCCTCGCGCGTGCAGCCGACTTCTTCGCTAGCATTACTGCTTCACAGACATTCCTGCACGAGGGCAGGGCGGTGCTTTACCCAAGTGGGGCATACCTCTGCCCTATGCTCCAATGTGTCCTCTGGGCGGTCCACACATGTAAATCTTGGGGTGCCCTTTTCAGTGTTGTGAAAGTCACTGGATTAGTTATAGGTTATTTTGCCAGTTTTTAGTTAGTTGCATTATAAACTAAGTGTAGTTACTTTCCATACACTTCAGTTTGTTATATCCGAGTTTAGTGACAAAATAGGTGGATCAGGATGAGACGAAACATTTTTTTAAATTAAATAGTATCATATATTTAGATTAGGGATTCCAGTCTTAACACCTACTGACACTTCAATGTACTTGAGTAATCTGCGAGCCAAAAATGTAGCATTTCCTGCATCAAAAACATTTGCAGTCATAATGTCCAGCTTCATTTCATTTTGAAAGTTCATCAAATCACTAGCACTGATCGCCATATCGTTCATAGGGAGTCCACTCGCGTTCACAAGCACTACTCGCCGAAGTTTTAAATCGGAATAAACTTGCACTAACACATTCTTCGTCCACTCTAAACAAAATATTCTACTTGTGTCGATAGCTAAAATAACGAAGTCGATACCGATCTTTCCAGTTAAATCCGACTGTTTAACGACGTCTTCCAGATGAAACGATCGTAAAACAATTAGTTTCCAGCGAAAATTCCCTTTACTATGAACTTCTGTGAGAGCTTCTGATATTTTTTGAATGATATCAACGGTGGATGAGAGAACAATCACTGATAAAGTTTTTTTGTAGCTTGTTGGACCAACCCACGGTGCGACTACGACTTCTTCTTCGATCATGGACATTTTTAATACATCCAAAATATAATGTAAAAATCAAGAAAGTTAAAACTTAGACACGACTCGACAACGGTTTGTGTTGGTTTGTGTCAAAGAGAATATAAGCACTACGTTTAAGAGACGGGACTCCCATACAAAAAAATGGCTCAGTATGGCGTTTGCGCTACGCTTCAATACCAACTTTGACATACATAACCAAAGACTTGACGCATGAGGGCTGCCAACATAACAACCGAAATAGTGGTGTTACTAGGTGCTCATGGTAATTTTTTATCGATGGTCGATATATATATATAAAAAATTTGGTTCCTTTTTATGGGTCTAAATTAAGATCTATTTACGCCAACGTTATTCACCAGTTAAACTAGGAATAAGTGGAATATTTCAAATGAAAAAATTAAACCAAGTATAACCTGCGTATTTACGTTGGCGCATTTGCGTTAACGTAAGTTCGCAGGTAAATTTTTAGGTTCCAAAGGTGGAGGTGGGTGGTGTGGGTAAAGGAAACGCCTTTTTAAGGATTTTAATAATAACAGTTTATTCTTTAATAATGTTAAAGAAATACAGTACCTATAATCTATTCGCCTATTCTATTTAATGCATAAACCTTAAAAAGTATTATCTTGCTAGTTTGTGAGTTATTAAGGGCAATAGTGGGTCTAAAATCTCTCGATATCTGCGCCAAATCTCCCTACGAACAGAAGTACGGAGTCTGACGAAGCTTTTCTATAAAAAAAAAACTTTTTAAGATTTAAGCATAACCTTTGTTGTTCGAAAAGTATGACAGTTCTATTTGAATAAAACTAAATAAAATTTGAAACAAAATTAAACCTGTCTGTAAATAAGATTAAATATAAAAGTATCGATATAATCGATATAAATTCCACTACACAGCACTATTGATAGCTTATTTTCTAGATTTTCGACCGATTATTATCAGAAATTTGTATTTATCACCAGATCTTTTTCTGTAACTGAAAATGAATGTTTATTTAGGCTTACCTCTCTTCATTTAATGGATATTTGGCCATAAATATTCGCTGTTGACCATCCGAGCGGCCGGCTTTTAGACCACATATTTCACAAGTTTTTTAATGCATATTTACATATTAATTCACACGGGTACACGTATAAATACCAATAATAGATAAAAGTAACAATAAATAATACAAATTTCCGCTTGAAATTCACGAAACAGTTGTAAAACACAAAAATCAAAATTTGTTTTCATTCACTTCTTGACAAGCAAAGAATGAATATGGCGGTTGGCGGGCTTAAAGCTGCGACAGAGTCGAATAGATATTAGAGCAAGACAGCGATAGCCACCATTTTGGCCGCCATCTTAATTAGCGCAAACGCCATACATTTGAGATGGTTCATTTTTTTCTTAGGGAGTTGCACCAGACTGGTTTGTGTTTTGAAAATTTGACGCGATAAGTCAGGGTTACCATATTTTGACGAAGGTATGTGTTTATTTCTACTACTACGGAACAGCAGCAACGGAAGGTTAATTAAATCGATATAAAAATAATTTTAAGTTTAGCGATAAAATAAATGTGTTTCATTGATAAAGATTGTTTATTTAACACTTTAGAAAAGTGCTATAGAGGTGGGATAGTCCTTGAAACTGTGTTAATAAAAACGATTTTGAATACGGAACATAATTAACCGCACCGTAACCACATTAATTTTTATTGCACGATGACGATGATAACACGGATTTTAGCGCGATTTTTTCGACGGAAGTTTAATGAGTGTTTACATTGTTCACATTTGAGTCTTTGTGGATTTTGTCAGTAAATATGTAAAATCATTCAAACATGCGCGACCTTGGTAAAATGAAGATTAGAATTTTATTGTAGTGTTGACTTGACTACCTTAGTCAAGTTTGCCAAAAAGGATGGCTCGATACATTTGCTGTTTGCTACTGTAACAGCTTCTTACTATTAATATAAATATATAGCAAGCCATTGGCAATTAAGAAAATAGTCATAGTCATAGTAGTCGCGACGTCGACAAAACCTGGTCTGAATATCGAGTGGTGTAATACACCTTATTATACAGCGTGTCCGGACATCGACTAGCGATATTTTAAATACTTAAATATAAGCTATTTTAAAGTAGGTACAATTACACTGGACAAGCTTGGGTCCAAATCACTTCCCTAATTTGTGGCAACCATTTTGTTTTTTTTGTTGAAATTTTCCATATGAACGTACAAAAAAAATCATATCTCTCTAAGTTTTTGTCATACTGAGATAAAAATAGGCTTATTTGAAAGGCAATAATATCGTCTACCGTTAGCATTAAAAACTACGTATTCCCAGTTCAATAACTTTTGAAAAAAAATGTGAAAGTCGAAAAAATAAACAAAAAATTACGCAATTCTACCAATAATGGTTAATTACTATACAAAAACACCCCCGACAACTTTTTTATTTATTTTTTTTGCTAGATCGATAGATTTTGAAATAAGCTACAAGAGTGACATTATCTCTTGAGTGATAAAACTCCTTAAAATTAATAAAGAAATAAGCTACAATACGACATAAAATTCACAATTGCGCATACGCTATGTTGAAATAACAATAACTCTTAAAGTGATAGACATACAGCTGTGAATTTGTTTGAATTCCCTCTCCTAGAGAGGAGGCCTGTGTCCCAGCAGTGGGAACATTAAAAGGCTGATGATGATCACAATATTGCACGGAATTCAAGGTAAAAAAAAATATTTTAAAATAACAAATTGATCTTCAAAATAATAGAAGTTTGCTAGAGTCTGTCTAACGAAAGCGCGACTTGGAGTTTTTTTTTTAAATTAAATTGGCAACATAATGTTTCCGTCAAAAGCACGTCAAAGATTGTCAGTATTTTGTAACAAAGATTGATTTTAAAAATATAATTACTTATCATGGATAAAACAATAAAAAGTTATGTAGGAAAGTTGTGAAATACTATGATCAGTAAGTTTAAAGAAAAACAAGAAGAGAAAGTAGTTGTTTTTGATCTCGGGTTTTTAAGTTAGTATGACATTATTATCTTGATCATTGTTGACTGACTATTAGATATATTTTACGATATGATAATAATTTTCCTTATGTTTATAGATAATCTCTAAGATATTCAAGGACTGCGCGAAATAAATAAAAAAAACATTGAATCGTTAAGGAATTTGGGAGAAAAAAACCTTTACACTTAAAACTAAGCTTTAAGAAATATCTTCACTACCGCACTTTATACGTTCAAAAGCGGTCGAATTGATGTGATGAAATAGCATACTTTGAGGATGATAAAATTCAACATTTTGTGTTATTCACCTTTCCCGTGACTTTCTTGATATAATAGTAATATACCAATAAATAAATCTTTACTCGTTTTTGTATTGTATTGGTTATTATAGCTATCCAGTATTGTTCTACTGCTGTGCAAAAGCCATCCACTCTTTCTAATGGTCTCAGTCCCTTACTCACAAGACATCCAGGTCGGTTGGCAAACCTTGAGTTTAGACTTTTGGATGTTAGTCAAAGACCAAGTCTGTATACACCATAGGTCAAATGAGGAGATTACACATGTCCATAAGCTTACGCTTTAGTGATATCACTAAAGCGTGCCCATATGGGCAAAGTGCCCTTAAATAGTTCCTTGATGGACCAGTAACTTTTTCAGGTATTTTCTGTTCGACACGTTATTTCTTTGTCTTATCTGGCCCAGAAAGACACTACTTGGCCCAAGTAGACAATAATATATTTTAAGACGTATTGTATATTCTGTCCGCCTACGTGTACGTTCCTTTGGAGCTGCTGGTTATGATTTTGGTCTTCAACATTTTTATATGTAGAGCAACCAGCTTTTGCTCTAGTCCTGTGGCTGTAGGAGAGAACAGGACAATATCATCAGAGAAACGCAAATTACTTAGCTTCGCTGATGACAATGCCCTTCTCTTCCCATTCGACTGCGAATGTCTGAAAGAAGTGGAGAATGTCTTTGGGGACAACGGGACGCCCTGTTTGACTCATTCTGTTTGAAACATAGGATCTAATCTCTCTAACTTGCTGGAAGAAGTATGTGTGGATTCTATTTTTTGTTTTGTAAGGGAATTGAATATTTCTGAGTGTGTGATGCTGTTAAAAGCGTATTGGTTGAGTATATTTATTTCTAAACATTTTGTGTTCCTCATATTAGGAATATAGTTCGTCAAAAAGAATTATACGATTGTCGCAAATACAAAAAAAATACTCAAGTATCAAAATTTTTTTCTCCTAGTATGACAGTAATACCATATTCAATATTTTTTGATTTGACCTCATTTTCTCAGGTCGCGCTTTCGTTAGACAGACTCTACTTAGTTTTTGGTATTTTCTAATTTTGACAAATAAAAAAGAATATAGGTAAAAATACCTTCGTTTTATTAAGATTTTCATACATTAAAATAATGTGTATTAGGTACAAAAAATATTATTACCTATTATTGAGCTAGGCTGAACTGACAAAATTATTATTTCAAATCTGAAAATGTCTGAAAATTTAAACGATATTTCGATATCTTTATTTAGAGTGATCGTTGTGTATATTATTAATATTTTTATAAATATCAATATTTTTTAAATAGTTGACATCTCTATCCATAAACGACTCCGCTCATAGGCGTCTATTACACCACTCGATATTCCGCACAAGTTACACAGAATGTCTTAAAGTTTACTTCCGAGTAAGACAGTCTGACCCTTATTACACTACGCGACGTCGACAAAACAGGTCTGAATATCGAGTGGTGTAATAGACCCTATAGCGGCCATAGCGGCGCGCGCCACTCGACCACTCGCCGCGCCGCTAGCGAAGTCGTGAATGCGCTATCATGCTTGATCTAGCACATCTGTCAACTTGAGCGCACACTTGAGACAAAACAGTCTTGTAATTAGAGGCACAATAGAAAGACAATAGTTGTGCTGAGACCGGTGTCCTCTTGGGGCTTGACAGTTTAAACAGACTACTGCTCTACAAAACATGAAGACACGTGTATGAGGAAGCGCGGTACTGCCAGGGATGAGATAGGTTTAAATAAAATTTATTTATTAAATCACGAAAGTATCTTTTTTTTTAATGATATATCGTAAAATTATTATTGATTGGCTTTTTTATCATCCTAGTTTTTTTTATTGTTTTAACATAAAATAAAAAAAAAAAGATAGTAGTAAAAATAACGCCTTCTAGCGTAATCAAGTAAAAATAATTAATCAATTCAAACATTTCAATTTATTTTCAACTTCAGAGCGGAATATCACGAAATTTCGCTTGTTTACTATTAATGTCGTTTGTTAGAAAGTACCCTATAGGTACCTTGAAACGTTTGTTTAGCTCGAAAATAAGCATACAAAAGCTTCAGAGAGCATCAGCATTACATGGTTCAATTATTATTTGGTCTTCGATCTCATTTAATATGTTTTTGAGGTAAACCAGCCTTTTACGCATGTATCGTGTTTTTTCTCTTAAGTTTTTTATGATCTTATTTTTTTGTAATATTATGTCAGATAATTCAATAATTCTTCTGCACAACCGTTTTTTAGTGGGTGTCGCATAGTCTGATGGACTTAGAGGGAAACGTTTCTTCATTTTCGATATGGTATGACATGACGACGATTTCAGGACACATTGATTTGGAACTTGTTTTGAGGTACCAGGCTGGGGTTGGGTAAGTAATTTTTTTAATTTGGGTCCGAAAGAAGTAGATTCTTTTGCACCTTTTTCATTTACTGTTTCCTCAGAGCTTGACGTTCTGGGCATTGGCACATCTGTGTCAACCGCGTTACTCTGAAAATAAAATAGTACTTTTACATATCTCCTGTTCATGAAATGAAACAAACACAGGCAAAAACATGCAAAGAAAATGTTTTCCTAAAAGGTAGTTATTAATTTTAAAAAATGTGGTATAGGTGTTAAAGTTATGGTTTTTTTTTTAAGATGTTTTAAAGATTCAACTACGTGTTTTAGCGCATATTACTTGAACTAGGACGCGCGAGAATTGTTTTATTTATTTATTTTATTTGGCTCTTCAACAATGAGTACACCAATAAATATAAAGCAAAACAATTCGATCTTAAGTCTAAGTGCCCCATGACTTAAAAGAAGAGCACTACATGCACTATTACATACGTCTTAACAGCTAATAATAATAAAAACAATTAAACCACAGGAAAATAATTTGCATAAACACTAAAACTGAATAGAATCCGAATGAAAAAATGAAATGAAACGAAATGTACCGAACATTACATTTGGACAAACAAAACTGAATTTAACACTATACGCGCTAAAACGCTATACCGCAAGTTGCGCTGTGACAAATGGTACCCAATAAGCAACTTTTCTCGCACATATTTGTACAATAAAACAAGTGTCGCTAAGAGCAATATTATAGGGTCGCCGGCCCCAAAAGGTCACAAAAATCACTCACCAGAAGAGGCAAATACAAAGTTGGTACTGCCGAATTTAGTAGACGGCGACGGTTTTTCATGGCCACAAAACAATCTTCAGTAAAATGCCTTGAACATATTACACTATGTGGTGCTGGGAACCATTTTTCTCGCTTGGTTGCATTTATCCATTTATTTTTAATATCAGGATCTTTCGGGTACCTAAAATCAATAACCGATTCATAACTAAATTCCATCCTATTACGTAGTCTTTATTGTAGTTAGTAAAAAAAAGATCGTATTGATAGTAAATAGGGTTTTTTTTGCTTTATCGATAACAAAGGTGGTCAAAAGAATTTGTACATCACTAAACAAATCTCTCAAACTTTTAGTTATGATCGGCAGTCTGGCGAAATTCCCTAGGAAAAAAATTATCTCACCCCTCGTTCCGAAATGCGTCAAAAGTAATTAAAGCGCGAAACCAACCAATAAGCAACGTCACAATTATTACTTAATAGGCCTTATATTTTGTGGCTATTAAATTTGGTTGGATTCGCGTTATAATCGCTTTTGACGCAATTTGGAACGACGGTCAATGCGAGGCGCCCATTACACAATAGGTTTTGCTGTCAGTTTTACGACAGTCAGAATTTTGATTAACGAACAACCTACCGTGTAATGGGATGATTTACGTAGCATATTATTGATTGAAGAAAAACCATCATTCATGATTGTTGGCAATGATTGACGTTTGCATGATCGTGTAATGGGCGTCTGAGACGCGTACTAATTTTAATGGCGGCCAAAATGGAAGCTATCGCTATCTCGCTTAAACATCTATTCGACTCTGTCGCGGCTATCCATCCGCCATATTTATCTTTTGCTTGTCAAAAAGTGAATAAAATTCATGAAATGTAAACAAAGTAAAATTTTTGTTTTTACTACATGTTTCGTAAATTTTAAGCGAAAATTCCTATTAATAGGATGTTTACGTGTATCCGTGTGAAGTAATCTCTTGATATGCAAAATAAAATCTGTGAAATATGTGGTTTATAAGCCAGCCGGTCGCATGGTCAAAAGCGAATATTCATGGCTAAATATCCATTAAATGAAGAGAGATAAGCTTAAAAAAACATTCATTTTCATCATTCAGTTACAGAAAAAGATTTGGTGATTTACGAATCAATTTTGATAAAAATCGGTCGAAAATCTAGAAAATAACCTATCAACAGTGCTGTGTAGTGGAATTTTTATCGACTATTTCAATAGTTTAATAAATTATTTACAGGTTTCTGATAAGAAATGAAATTCTTCAATTTTGAAAATGATCGATAATTTTATAATTCAAACTTTATTTAGTTTTATTCAAATAGAACTGTCATGCTATTCGAACAACAAATATTTTAGGTATCTAAAATATTTAATAAGTAATGCAATACATTTTTTTTTCTAGATGTAAACATTGGATTAAAATGACAGGTAAAGAGAACTTGGTGTACCATTTAAAAGCTCCACCAATTAAAACACGTTAGTGGCAAACATAAACATAACTGTATGATTTACTGCAGAACCATAATGAGATGATTGAATTTCCTCAAAACATTAGCAAAACTGAAACTGATTGAACTCAAACGCAAAGGACACTTGGACTTACAGATCCTTCAGCGTCTACCACGGAAACTAGGAAATAATAAAGCAGGATAATGATTTTTTTTAGGTTTATGCATTATAGAGAATAGACAAATAGATTATAGTTACTGTATTTGTTTAACCATGTTAAAAAAAGGGAATAAACTGTTATTATTAAAATCGGTAAAATGGAGTCTCCTTTAGCGTTAACCATACCACTACCCCCACCTTTGGAACCTAACCTAATAGCCTCATTTGCGCCAAAGTAAATTCGCAGGTAAGCGGAATATTCCATATCAAATAATAAAACATTACTTGGGTTTTATTTTTGATATGGAATATTACACTTATTCCTAGTTAAACTGATGGATAATGTTGGCGTAAATAGACCTTAATTCAGATCCAAGTAAGGAACCCATATATATATATATATTTTATATAATTATCGATAAAAAAATGCCATGAGCACCTAGGTGCATCACTACACCACTATTTTGATCGTTATGTTGGCAGTCCCCTTACGTCGTGTATCTCAAAGTTTATCAAAGTTGGTATTGAATCTTAGTACACGTTTTGACGTTTCATGTTGAGCGTTTTTTTCTATGAGTCTCCCGACTCTTATACGTAGTGCTTACATTCTCTTTGGTGACCAGTATAAGATGAACTCAAATAATATCAGAAAACGATGACATTGTATCTCTTTGTCAAAAAATTAATAATACAATAAATTATAATTAACTTACCGATGAAATGTTATGCCATTTTTTAGGATGCTCGAAGTCTGGCTGTTGTTACCACACCAACGTATTGAACAAGGGGCCATTGTTATATTTATTTTCGTCTTTTTCTATCTCGGACGTGCTTACGGCTCAAAAAAGTGATCGAAACTAATTGAAGTTTGCTTTATGGTGACCTGTATCAGATCTATAAGTCATGTGTGTTGACAGACATGCAGTGTTACCAACTCTATACTATGAGTGGGTGCTAAAAACATCTCAACTAGTGCTAGATTGCTATGAATTTCCAAAATGTGGTGCTAAAACATTTTTGGTAGATAATTTAAAACATTACAAACAGCTTTTAAGTTTGCGAAGGCTTTTATGCTTAGATGATCAATCGACAAGACTGCGGTGTGTTACGCCGTAAAGAAACATTTTGGAGCAAAGCCTCGCATAATAAACTTCAGTTTTACCAACTGTATCAACTTTTTCTATAAAAAGTTTTACCAGACCCGATAAATAGTTTAAGTTTTTTCATAATTATGATTTTTTTTATTCCGGATGCCGCTTACAGTACGACCGTTCTAACTTGGTAAGTCTGAAGTTAGGCTCTGCGAATTTTAGCGCTGAAGTTTCAGACTCACCAAGTTAGAACGGCCTAAATAACTAGTGAACGGCTAGTGAATTTTTTCATGTATTGTTTACCTATAAGTAATTGTTGCACAGGTTGCACTGTTTAAAGTTTTATAGAAATGTTATTTTTGCTTGATTAGAAATGTTATTTTGGCTTGTTAGAATTGTCATGAGATGCACTTTGGCTATGAGGTACTATCAAACTGATCTGATGATGGAGCCAGAAGATGGAAAGTAGACACGAGAACTTCATAATAAAACAATGTATCCTAGCAGCGTTTGGGTTGATTGGAATTATTATGACTAAAAAGTGTGAAATAAAAAACTTTTTACTAAAAAAAATAACCGACTTCATTAAAAAAAAAACAGGATTAAAATAACTTTAATTTCGGAAGTCGGTGTTAAATAAGGATCAAACAATACCGAGAAACACTGACTTCCAAAATTAAAGTTATTTTAATCCTTTAGTGTTTATTTTTTTTTAATTAAGTCGGTTATTTTTTTTTTTAATGTTTTTTATCTACTAGTCTGTCCATGGATACAATAAGATGTTCAAGAAGTTATTGATACCTATATAATGTTGAAAGTTCAAGAACAACTAATTAATATGTATTAACTGTTTCGAATATGTTTACTTACCATAAGAGAATATTAGGAGTTTTTTTTAGGTAGTTGTAATCTAGAAAACATTATACAAAAAAAAAAAACCGACATTACTAAAAAAAAAAAAGATCAAAATAACTTTAATTTCGGAAGTCGGTGTTTCCCGGTATTGTTTGTTCCTTATTTAACACCGACTAAGAATGGGGAAGCGATTGCCGTTTCTCTAGACGTCTCGAAGGCCTTCGACAGGGAATGGCAAGCTAGCCTTTTGAGTAAGCTTCCAGCGTACGGCATTTCCCCTGGCCTGATTAATTGGGTAAAAGACTTCCTGAGTGAACGGTCTCTCCGAGTTGTTGTCGACGGATGCTCATCAGAGCCCATGACGACTAATGCTGGAGTTCCTCAGGGGTCTGTTCTCTCTGCAACACTCTTGCTCCTGCATATCAACGATCTGCTGTTGCCCGGTATCTATGGGTATGCAGATGATAGCACAGTTGTAGAGAGATACCTGCCAGGTGCTCGGACCAGTAAGGAGATAATCCGGTCCGAAAAAGAGGCTATGGTAGAGCGTACGAATGTCTTACTTCAGGCAGTCTCCAAATGGGGCGTAGCCAATCTAGTAGGATTCAACGCCGCCAAAACACAAGCGTGTCTGTTCACCGCCAAAAGGAGCCCGTTCACCTTGGCTCCTGCTTTCCAGAATGTATCCTTGGAGTGCACCGATCGCCTTCAGCTCTTGGGAGTGGAAATTTCCTCAGACCTCAATTTTGGGCGGTTCATTGAGTCCAAAGCTGAGATATCACCTAGGAAGCTTGGTGTGCTTGCAAAGGTTCGACGGCATTTCACACCGGGACAGCTTCTAATGTTGTACAAAGCACAGGTCCGATCGTGTGTGGAGTACTGCAGTCACATATGGGCTGGTGCTGCAAAATGCCACCTAGCAGCTTTGGACTCGGTGGAAAGGCGTGCGAAGAGGCTAGTTGGTGATCCAGACTTGGTTAAGTCCAATCTACAAAGCCTCGAGCACAGGCGTAGAGTAGCAAGCCTTTCGGTGTTTTACAGGATGCATTTTGGAGTGTGTGTGCGGGAATTACATGACATAATTCCGCCATCTCAATTCCGCCATCGGACAACCCGGCGTACGGCGAATATCCACCCTTATGTTGTTGAAACTTCTACGGTACGGACTAAGCGTTTTGCTTCGTCGTTTATACCGCGTACATCGAGAGACTGGAACAGTTTGCCTGCTGCGGTCTTCCCGTCCGATTATAATTTAGGTGTCTTCAAAGGCTAGAGTGAATAGGTTCTTAATAAACTAGTGCGCTTCACCATCAACGATTGTATCACTGCTTAACATCAGGTGGGATTGCAGTCAAGCACTAGTTTATACCAATAATAAAAAAAAAGTTATTTTGATCGTTTTAGCGTTTTTTTTAGTGAAGTCGGTTTTTTTGTAGTTTTTTTTTAAATAATTTCTTACTTTTCTTTTAATTGCGTTACACTTTATAACCAGAGTCCCTATTTCTCATGACAATTCCAATTAACCCACTAAACACTGCTAGGATACATTGTTTTATTATGAAGTTCCCGTGTCTACTTTTCACCTTCCGGCTCCATCATCAGATCAGTTCGATAGTATCCTTATAGCCAAAGTGCATCTCATGACAAAAGGAAACACGGCTAGGATCGATATCCGTGGCTAGGATCATAGATATCCGGCTAGGATACATCTTGATTAATTACGGAGGTCTGTGGTGTTATTCTCTAAGAAAACGCAGCGCTGCCTCAACGACGAACACCCAAAGAGGATACATTGAATTAACAATCCAATGTATAGGAAGAGTAGATCGACAATCCAATGTATCCTATTTGAGTGTTCGTCGTTGAGGCAGCGCTGCGTTTTCTTAGAGAATAGCACCACTGGTGCCCATCTTCCGGCTCCATCATCATCAGGTCACTTCGATGATACCATTTTCAACTTAACTATTCACAACCACTTATTTGTATTGTCATAGTTGCTCTATCTTCATTGTGATATCTATGTAAGTATGAAGTTTCTTTGGCCATTTCTGGTTTTCTTCATCAGTCCCACTTCATAAAATTTTTTACTTATTGACTGTAAATGATTATGTTCTCGATGAAACTACCAAAATGAAAAGACCTTTACTTATTGAGATCAGTGACTCAGGTGACCCTTGGCCGTCGCCTAGTTCACCTATCTAATGAACGGACTAGCCCTGGCTATAACTATAACATTGCTTTTAGAGTCCGACGTAGAATAACTGCTGGTCACTTCGATTTCAATTTCATATCCTTAATTCTGCCGCTGGGCTGGGTGAAATAAAACGCAGATCAAGTTAAGAAATATTTTTAAAATTTAAAATCCTACGAAAGTAAACTAATCTTAAATTGCTGTACACGTAAGTAACAAAATAAAAATATGTTTAAATTCCTCCGACACAAAACCCAGGTCCATTAGGTGGTTGCGCATGCACGCCGCGACGGTTCATACGACACGCATGCTCTTCCAGACGACGATTGACTTCGTTCACAATATGTCTGTAGAAGTAAAATCGGGGTTGTTCGGCACTCCAGAGTTTTTCGGCCACTGCGCTACTACGAGGCCATACCCTGAAATCATGAAAAGTATTTTCTATAAAGGAAATGCAATTATAACACAGATAACAGAAAACAGTGTTTTTAATATTTCTGTGAATTATAACTATTCCGAAGATTATCAGAATAAAATATTAAGATGATATGGATGAGGAAATGGGTATATTATATTTTTTAAAGATCATTTGAAACAATACAAACTTATTTTTAAAGGAGTAGGTACTAGGTACAATATAGACAATTACCAACTAGACAATTTTCTTTTTTTATAACAGTGATGGTCGTTCGCACAGAAACATAACTTCGTTTCCCAACTACCTAACATGCGCATATCATCACGCAAGCGGTACTGCCCCGCCTCGTACGCGTCTCGCCAGCTTATTCCCCGCATTACAATAAGTACTTGTATGAAAATGACATAAGCATGCGGAGCAAATCCGCATGTGTGGCGAAATCCACATGATAATGAAAACACTCTAAAACTGTCATATTGAAGTTTTCGTAGGTACCTGCTAATCAAATTCCTATCATCAACTGACTCTCCCCACATGCAAGCCTCGCCTCCTAGAATGTTGTCCAGGTTCAACTCTCTGCGGTTTCTTGGGATCATCTGCCGGGGGTCCACAGTGTAAAACTTGTCCCAGTCACCACCGTTGCTCAGATAATCCAAATACCATGATGCAGAGTAGATAACTTTGTGATTGGCCTCCAAAACCTGTGGATGTTGAAATTAATTCATTTGTGTAACAAAATGAGTGTTAGTGAGATAGAGCATAAAACAAAACGCAAACCGTGTTAGTGACAGATTTTGAAATGTTATCGAGTCTCATTTTCATGTAATTTTAAAGTGTGCTATTGCCGATAGGAAGAAAGGAAACAAATAGGTACTGTAGAAGAAGTCACACAATGTTTTGTGAGTTCCTGTAGAAATAATTATATACTATAAATCTACTTTATTTGTTTAGGTACTTAAATGTATTTACATCTTCACATGTATTTTATTTTAAAATTGTATCTAAAAATGTTTACAATTATTAACCTAAATTGATTTTAGGTAATTAATTAATTTTAATTAATCTTTGTATGACTTTTATACGATTTTTTTTTAATAAATAGACATTTCAAGAATATTCGTTTAGTCAAGTACCTAAACAGATGGAGTATAGCTACGTAGTAGAAAAATTATTGACATAATCAAAAACCCAAAGAATAGAACATCGAGAGCAATTTAAAAGGAGACCAAGCCGAGAAGGGTCATAAACCAAAGATCTAAAAATAACAGGCCGATTCAAGAGACTGAATTCATAGAAACGCATTTGTAGCGATATCTGAATACATTTTAATACACTAAGTAATCTCATGGAAGTTAACAGTTTAACACGAAAGAAGTTAGACTCCATCGATGCAGAATCCTGCATTAGTAGGTGGTTTCGCCTGGACACCGCGTCGGTTCATGCGGCATGTATGTTCTTCAAGGCGAGAGACGATGTCCTTGCCATTAAAGAACCTGTATTCAGGGTCTGCGGCGGTCCACAGTACTTCGGCCATGGAACTAGCACGAGGCCATACTCTACAACCAATGAAAATAATTTGACAAATAACCGAAGGAAGTGAAGCCAAGGAAGCCCATGTTAAAGTATTTATTTATTTATTTATTTATTTTTACACTTTATGCACAAAAGTACAGAGGCGGACTTAATGCCTTAGGCATTAAGTATACTCTTATTGTCTATAATAAACAGTCTTGAACCATGCATTAGATGGCCTATCATCATCATCATCATTTCAGTCGAAAGACGTTCACTGTTGGACATAGGCCTCCCCCAAGTATCACCATAACAACCGATCCTCTGCGTCACGCATCCATCAGATTCCCGTGACCCTCACAGGTAATCGGTCCACCTTGTGGGAGGCTTTCCAACGCTGCATCTTCCTGTACGTGATCGCCACTCCAGAAGGTAAGGTTCTGGCCCTGAGCACGCCATAATTATGGTGGTAAGTCCCCTCTTTGAGGAGTGACTGGGAAGACCTCACGACGACCTTTCACAAGACACATTTTCTCACCAAACACGGTCAGTTCGGAGAAGGAATGGCAGGCGGTCGACTGCTTCTGCGAAGCAGTTATGCTAGCAAAGAAGGAGGCCGCACGTGCACGCGCGAGGGGGCGGCTCTCACGCCCCGGCTGCCGGGATCCCGATTTCCGGCCCGGTGGCCCGGTGGCCCGGTAGCCGGTTACCAGACCGGTGTCTGATAACCGTCCGGACCGAGCCCAAGTCGTCGATGGCGCGTACTGATCCACGCGCGACTCAAGGAGATAATGGTAAACAGTATGGGTCGAAGCTTACTGGGGCCACAGGTTGTGTGAAAGTGAACCCCGGGGCCCTGGAACGAAGGCAAAGAGGGAATAGGGGTGGGTTTTTAGTCAGTAAAAGTCTGACACACCCTCCTGCTCCACCTAAGAGCATTAGATGTCATTAGATGATTTTCCCACCTAAAGAACCCGACCAACTGTTCTGCGAGAAATGTGCCAAAAGTTTGGCGATTATTCGGGTTATTTCGATAATCTTGGCTCTCCTGCGGATATCTTCATTCTTCACTAGGATAAGAAAACATGTCGGCAAAAGTGAAAACAGGCGTAGAGGATATTACCGCCGTAGAAAAAATGCCCTTATTATTTGTGCACTTACCCAGAAATAAGATTTGAGCCATCGACTACTTGACCCCATATGCAAGTTTCACCGCCCACAATATCGTCTAGGTTAAAATAATCAGGTCCTAACAAAAACCGGGGATCGTGTCTGTAGGAGTGACTCCAGTCTTCGGCCCGGTTTTTATTGTTTATGTACCATGGTGCTGAGTAAATGACTTTATGACCAGCAGTTAGGACCTGTGCAATCAATCAATACGAGTTGAATATGAAAAAATCCTGTGATTAGAGATCGTTGTGGGTGTCCTCTGTCCGCTGATTTTTACTGCCATAATCGAGGACCTTGCAGCAAAAAGGGGGGCAGATCCATATTTTAGCCGGTTGCCTTTTTTTCCTTGGAGTTAATACATGAATCGAAAAGTACATTCGCACGAATCACGATCAGTAGGTATTATTTTTATTAGCCACCGACGGAAAAGACAAGGTTACAAGTTTGTGTATTCCGAGCGTAATACAACTGCCGCATGCCCCACTGGATGGATGCGAAGAATTGATTTGAGCATCATAATGACGATAACTACTTTAGCAAATTGCATATTTTGTTTTTCATATTTTACTCCTGTTTTAATAAATCTGCCGAGCCTTTTCTTTTTCGAAATCATCTGAACATTGGTATGATATTTTACATGGAGCGACCTCCACAACCCAGCAATCGGGTAGACGGGTGATTCTTTAATCCGAGAGGGTGTCTCATTCGTCTGACCTAATTTTTTCGTACATTTTGATGTTTTTATTCGCATATTAGTTTTCCCCGGCTACTAAATGTATCAAAGGCATTAACACAGTTAATTTGCGTCCAGTGGCTTACGACACAAAATGGGTACGAAAGCTAGGCCAGATGAATGATACGTTTGCTTGGACCCTTTGCTAGACTGGTATCAGATTTTTTGGCTTCTCACTATCTATATCTAACGACTGCTAGAGATTATAAAAGACAGTGGGGACTAACTGCTTAACGTTTTTACCAGAGAACGGAGGCTTCTTGATGCGTTAAGATGGTCACCAAGCCACAGGCCAACCTCGACAAGCGTACACCTGTGAGATCGACCCTAGCGACTGTTAAAGTATTACTTAACCACGAGCTACTCCACGCGAGCTCCTTCCACCTCCTGATAATGGAATCGTTAATTTTATAGCTTGAATACTTACGCGAATCATATCCTCAGGTCCGACATGTTTCCAAACTTGCACGATTGCGTCACTGGGTAGTTTTACACCCTCATCGAAAACTTCCTGGAACATTTTAGAGAAAATTTGTTTCTCGTTCTTATGAAAAAAGAATAAATACCTGGGGTCGACCGTAAAATGGAGTGGGACCAAACAGGTAATAAGTGAACTATCGTGATCAAAGCTGCGACAAAAAGATGCGCATTGCAAATCTCTAAGATCTAAACCATTGGGCGATATAACTCATATGAAAATTCGTTATTCATGGGTTCCATTACCTATTATTGAAATGTCTGCCCCTCATTCTAATAAACCGTAAAATGTTACATCATATAAATTAACACTTAAATATGGCCGAATATCTTTATCGCTGTTTAGCTCAAACAGTATCAACACTGATTTGTTAAATTTAAGAAAATTAGAACAATATTCTAACCATGATTTATCTAGATCGACCTGTTGAGGAGTTATCGGATAGAAGACAACGATAAAGAAATTGGCTTGTTGAAAGATGGTAACGTACCTGCCAGACTATGGGCTTGGATTTCTGCCCCAGCAGTGGAAGGACGTTTGTCATGAAGTACGCGTGCAGCTGGCTGGCACTAGTCATATTGTGCTGACTCATGAATTCGAGGATGTCAGGGTTTGATTCCCTGGAGACGGAGATAAACGGTATTCGATTTTTATGGTTTTATATTCATCATTGTGATAAAAAAATACTTTGAGTAATTGTATTAAAGCCACACTATCTTACATCAAATTTAAACTCCCTGGCTACTAATCCTAATGTTGAAGAGGGCCTACAACTGCTATGTCGTGGTCCTCCTTCATACACTTGGCTAAAGATTTGGAAATTTTTGGCAGGAAGAAACATTCTGAACAAATCTTTACTCTTTGACCTTAACACTATTGCGACTTTCTCAAAAATTGGTACTTTGCTAAAAGGAAACTGTTTTAATACCATTCACGTGATTGAAAGGCCCACGATACAGCAGCTGAATGCCTTTCTTGTCTTTTGGTTTCCAGAACTGCTTCTAATCATACTATCAATGTTGGGACTGGTGCATCGGTAATTCGGTACCTAAGGCGAGTACTTTGAAGTCGAAATAAAATTATTCACAGTATTATTTATTTAACTAGAACATAGCAATACTTGTTTTGAAGAATGATTAACTGCATCGCAAAATCCAGGAATTACCTAAGTATATTTAATAGGTTTTTTTTTGGTAGGTAAAAACATCCAATGACAAATCCCGCCCTTGGGCGGAGCGGGAAGTAGTGTCAGACTCTTACTGACTAAAAACCTACCCCGTTCCTTCGTAGCCTATCGTGCCGGGGCCGGGTATTCCTTTCGGAAGTTAACCCACGACCCCAGTAGGCTTCGACCCTGCCTATGTTTTGTTATTTGATATTTAAAATACCTCATCATTTCTCGAAATCATTGTATGGCGCATGATTGAAGTCATTTAAAAATTAAGTCATAAACTGTACGACTGCAAATTTGAGTCCTTTTTGCCTAAAATAAGGACAAAATAATGCGTGTAATCAAAAGAAACTCACCAGCAGTCCATAGCGACTTCATCACCTCCAAGATGAAAGTATTTATCCGGGAATCGCTGCTGAACCTCGCGGAACAAGTCACCGATTAGTTTGTATGTAATATTCTTCGTCGGGTCCATTGGTCCTAAGCCCAGAACTTCGCCAAACTGGTAACATTTGGTCAGGATACCTGGGTAGGCGACGCCCCAAGATCTTGTGTGTCCTGGTAAGACAATGTTTGATTGTTATTTACTTATAAATTAAGTCCGCCTTTGTACAGTTTTTTTTTACTTGTGCAAGAAGTTTAATAAATAAATCAGACTGTTATAATATTACGATGCGTGATTATTTAAAAGTAGAAACGTGTATAAAGTGCAGCTGTTTTCAATACACTTACTCGCAAAACCTGCTCTTATCCCTACCGCTTTTAGACACGCAATTTACTGTTTTCTACACTAGTGCGGAAAAATGCGCGAGATCGCGCCCGCCACAACTTATTCCATTTATTGTTTCAGGTTGGGCGCTAAGCGCCCCCTACTAGTTGCGTATCAACCCCATTTTAGTAATAGTACTGAAAAACATCGTTTGATACACGTACAATTTTGTCACTGCAGCACTCGGCTCCGTAACACCCTCTCGCCTACGGGTCGAGCTCATTCCGACTCAGTAGCAATGACAAACTTTTTTCACTTGTATCAAAATGTACTATTCTAATGTACCTACTTACTTGATTGCTTGTGCAAATAAAAAAGGTCAAATTAATAGCAGGGGGCATAGCTACCGCGCTATATAAATTATCGCGACATGGGCTCGCTGTCAAAGGCCACTAGTTCTATTTTAGTAGGTACGACCTATTTAGATCAAAAAATAAACTACATATCTACTTTTTTAGGGTTCCGTAAAAACGGCACCCTTATAAGTACACTTTGTTGTCCGTTTGTTATGAAACTTTTTCTCGGTAGTAGGCAGATAGTAGTAGTATGAAGCTGAAATTAATGTCAAATAGGCACAGTACGGCCAGTTAAAAAAATAAATGGTTTAAAAAAAAAATGCCAATAACAGTTAAACAGCAATAACAACTGCTAATGGGATTAATTTTTTAAACCATTTATTTTTTTTACGAGTACACAAACACTAAAGTTCGCAGAGCCTAACTTCAGACTCGCCATGTTTCGTGGATATCTATGGCCGTAGGTACTGTATTCAGGTCTACTAATTACTCCAAGCAGCAGAGAAAAAAAAATCAAACTTATAAGTCGACGCAATCTAAAGAAAGACCGTTTATGCTCCCTTTAGGCGCTTATTTTGACACTCGCTAGGAAATCAAAACCTATTGTAGGGTACTTCTCGTTGAGCTAGACTCCTGTTTGTCGTAAAGCAAGGTCACATAGCACAAGTATAGGAAAAAAATGGACTGAGAACCGTAAAGTTGTCCTACGTCTCAAAAAAGAGGTAAAATTTTCGAGCCTCTTGGGAATTGAAATATTTACTCGAACATAGGTATATAAGTTTGTACGGAATACTCAGACCGCGAGTCCGACTCGCATTTGCCCGGTTTTTAAATAAAGGGCTCTTTTCGGCACTGATCAATAATTATAACTGCATAATAACCATTAAATTAATTTAAATGTTATGCTGTTGTATATTTGTGTCGATTAGTTTTATAATATAAATTAGCAGTTTGACCCACATTATTATAAAGGCTCGGCACACAAGTGTTCATATTATAATCACATCAGTCGACATTTCCTTGTTTATCTGAGGTCAATTTGAGAGGACATTATCTACTATCTTCATAAACTAACTACTGACTCGACTACTGATAAGAGTACTGTTAGAAAGGAATGATTTAGGTCTAAAAAGGGTAGTATTAACTGTTCCTCAATTCAATTTTCTCATTCTATTTTCTACTAAAAAATGCCTAGCTTTTTTATTGATGTAAACTAGTGCTTGACATAGACAGTTGACTGCGATCCCACCTGATGGTTCACGAAAAATACTATGTGCTCTTCAGTTTTTAAAAAAAAATCGGGCAAGTACGAGTCAGCGTTTAAAAATATCCCTTTTTTAATAATTTATTGTCTAAACTGCAGATAATTATGTTAGTAATTAAAGTCTTTATTTTCTAATTTACCTGGCACATCGAATTCCGGAAGAACTCTGATGCCCCTGTCTCTCGCATAATTTACAATCTGGTATATGTTCGTCTTCGTGTAGATCATTGAAGGGTCGTATGCGCCTTTTTCACTGAAAACATTTTTGTGAGCTTTATATGAATCTCAGAAACCACTGGTTCGAATTGAAAATTTTCGTTTAGTGTTGGATATAGCCCATTTATTGAGGTAGGATATATGTACCATCACGCGTCACCCACAGGGGAGATGAGGAATATAGAACAGTAACCAAAGACGCGGGTACAGCTAGTTAAAAAATATCAGTGGGATTGATTGAGTACGAACAACCCTATTCTTGTCTTACCTTAGCTGCGGAAACTTCTCACTCTGATAAGGGAAGCTCTGATCATCAACAATGTGCCAGTGCAGAACGTTCATCTTGTTCATTTCCATGGCATCCAGGGTCTTGAGGATGTTCGCCATGCTGAGATAATGTCTTGATGTATCTATGAGGAGCCCACGGTAGGTGTACCTTGGGAAGTCTATGATTTGCGTTGTGTTGATGAGTACATCCTGTAACCATCGAATTCATTGTCAGCAAAGGCAGGGACACATGCCTGAAGCTGGCACATAAGTATGCAAGTAGCTTGAATGACATAGTGACTGAATACACCAATCAGAACTTACTTTGGTACACACACTGGCATGCCTACTACTTGTATATTTTTGTACCAGTTAAGGATGAAATTGTATTGCCTATCGACATTCCGCAGAAGTGATCCTCGGGCCTAAAAAACTCACATGAGCAATTCATCTAGAGCAAATCATATTCCGAATTCCTAGCAGATTATAAGCAAATCTTCTAATGTTCGTAAAATGGTTGCACTAATTAGTCGAATCATACTCAATTCACTGCATATCAGGATCATATTCCTTGTAAATATTGCCGTATAAAAAAATATGATTCATATTATGATTCTAGAAAAGTGGCCTTTTTGATGTCTAATGACGAAGGTTGTAACGAAAATATATAGGTACTTGTTTTTTTTATAGTAATATCTTAAGTTTCTAGTGTAATATCAATAAACAATGGCCGTTGACTCCGTAATCTGCTATAGTGTGTTAAAATTATGACTTAAGATTTTCTGTTTTTTTTTTTATTGTTATTAAACTGGCACTTGACCTCTATCTCGCCTGATGTTAAGTGATGATATGGTCGACGGTGGAGCACGCTTGCCTAGAAGGAACCTATTCACTCGTGACTTCCTGGGTTGTAGCTACCAGGAATCTGGCTGGAAATTGCACTCCTTAGCTGTACGCACAATGAATGTGTTCCCAAAACGTTTTGTGTGAATGTATAGGCGGGATGTCCACAATGTACCGGTGCTGCATAGCCGTACGTCTGCCTGGTGGTGCTGATGGTGGTCCGATGATGTGACGGGCATGGGATTTCGATGCACACTCCCCAAAATGCAACCAGAACTCTGCGTCGGTGGTGGACTTTGATTGAAGCTTCAACTCGGCGAATGCATCTTTACCAATCATTTTATTATCATTAGGAATGTATTACTCATCACGTGTGTGGAGTCGACACTAGCTTATTTTATTTGACCCTGCAGGCATACCTACCTAAGTAATGCAAAATATCTTACTCTGTATCCATTAGCAAAGTAGAACAATTGCACGAAAGTCTCCATTCCTCTCAAAATGCCCCATATTGAGTCACTGGTGAGAGTCGAAACTGCAGAAACGTTCAGAGTGTCTGTAAAAAGAATATTTACCTTATAAGATGGGGTCTCTATACACCACAATTTTTTAATTAGTGCAAATACTTAAAAGGGTTTATTAGAAAAGATCTTGTTATTATGTACGAGTAAGTAACGTCTCAATAAATAATATTCATAAACAGCAAAGTTATGAGCGTCTGTTTATATCCCAAAAGCTCACTCAATTTATGGAAACATTGTACAGGTTATTGTTTATGAATGTCAATTAAAATAGAAAAACATTGCACTTAGTATTTTCTAGTAGTAGTTGTTATGAATGATGATTCAATTATGATTTTACCAATTATGACAAATTTTCGTGGACAATTTTGTGGGATTTAGTTTTTTGTACTTTTGACTACACAAATATGATCAGTAACGGGTACTGATTGAGCCCCATTTTTTGTGCACTAATTAAAAAATAGGGGTGTATTGTTAATTACTCGAGATAATACATACAATTATAGAAGAAATGGTTTGGCTTTGGACGGGCTTAGATTGTAGAGATTCCGAATTAAAGTCGCTTGTAGATATAGATAGGTGGTAGTTATTTTAAATCGATGTAGTTATTTTAAAACCTACAATTTGTAGATGGTTGTTGATTTTACCAACATCTTAATCTTTGCAGTCTTCCATTTATGTCGAATTGACTGTCTGTTGTAGGTAGGTCTCTAGGAGGATCTTATAAAAATATCTGATTTCATATCTCAGGATAATTTTCAAAACCGAGTCTTTCAATGCAGTAGCAAGTGAATGAAAGTAACAATGAACAAAGACGTTACCATCTTATCAATGTAAGTATTGATTATGTGTATCGAACCATGTCAACCACCATAAATGTGCACGCAGCGCGCTTGAGAGCGATTCAACAAACAATGCATGACGGAAAACGATTTAAAATAACTACCAGCTGTTATCCCTAAAAATGCCAAATACAACGCAGATTTTTAAAGAAAATTGTCCGGGTATGATCAGAGGATCCACTAATGGGCATGGTTCCCAGGGAAGGTCGAGAAATTTGACGATTCTTCTTAAGAAACCTAATCCATCGAACCACTTCTTTGAACTCTTCAAATTTTCTCTAAAAGCCGATAAATTACCTGTCTTTTTGTGATAATATGTGATAATTATGCATTTTTATATCTGTAATATTTGCAAGTACATCGTATTCGATATCTACTTGCAAATATTTTGTCTTATAGAACGCAGTAAAAGACAACCTCTCTCCTAATTTTTCTATGCCCGTCAAGTTCCATATTGATCTTTAGATTTTTTTTTATACAATCTATGTAGGTACATATGGAATGCAATAAAGTATTGAGTATTGAAAACTGTTAATATGACTTGAATAGACAAACACTGAGACAATGCAATGCGAGTGACTAAATACCTATCCTGAGAGCAGTGGTGGCCGAGTGGTAACGGTCCCGACTTACGAGTTGTAGGTCGCGGGTTCAAGCCCAAGCTCTCAAAACGGTAAAGGAAAACATCGTGAGGAAACCGGCATGTCTTAGAACAAAAAAATCGAAGACATGTGACATCCACCAATCCGCACTGGGCCCGCGTGGTGGATTACGGCCCCTTCCCTCTCCTAGAGAGGAGGCCTGTGTCCCAGCAGTGCAGGGAACGTAAAAGGCTGATGATGATGATGTTGAAATACTTACATGCTTCATCCATGTCTAAGTGTGGATACGCCTCGCATGGTCTACTCAGGTCTATTTGCAGCTCCTCCAGTGTCCCCTTGAAGTCGGGGTTGGTATCCACAGATCGAGCATGGACATGCTTCCACACCTTCTTCGAATGTCTCCAAACTATGTGGTGGGTGTTTCTCAGCACGGCATTGTACCGGTCTATAGCATTTTTTAATAAGTCGCATGTCTTTCCTTTTTCCTGTTGAAATATGGTATATAGTTAATTATTACTACATCGCTACATTCGCTACATAATATAGACACTTATAATATTATACTATATTAACTTATTACTATTGTTAAATATTTTCCTTATCGTTAATTTTTCGACGAATTGGTACTATAATATATTATTATTATACAGATTGGTAAACACAAAGAGATGAGTGTATTTCATGTTATTTCACAATGTACATTGGTAGGTATATTGTTATGAACGGTCGTTTCCTATAAGATATATACCTATTTTTAAAATATAACACGTTATCAGTTGTGTTCTCTATCAAATAGAAGTATAGTGAGACTGTTATTTTACGTGTTTGATATTATTATTATTTAAGTATACCTAGGTATTCAATTTGCCGGGTATTGCCTACGCAGGGCTGTATACGTGTTATTTGCCTCGCTTAAAAGCCATACAATTGATACTTGGTCTGATTTGTCAAATATAACTGGTCTAGTATTGACTCGGTTTCAAAGGTGGCATGATTTGTCTAATATAACTGGTCTAGTATTGACTCGGTTTCAAAGGTGGCATGCGTTGCCTATTCGCTGATCTACTGTTGGCTCAGGTTGAACGTTGGCATGCATTGCCTACTTGCTCATCTAGTGTTGGCTCGGTTTGAAAGTTAGCATGCATTGCCAGTTGCCTACTCGCTGCTCTATTTTTGGTTCAGGTTGAAAGTTGACACGCTTCTGATCTGGTAGTCGTGCTGACTCTGGATGAGTTGAAGTAAGAATGCGTTGCCTACTTGTGATAAAATGTTTTCAAAGAAAGAATGCGAAGAAAACTAGAAAGGAACATTTGACTTAGTATTAGGATGGACCATTGAACCTAACCTTAGATTAGGATGTATGTACATTGTACAACTGGATGGTGTTTAGTTTTTTTTTTCTTTGATTGCAGTGTAGTTACAATAGTTACGGGTTGAGTTTTCTGTTTTTCCATGCCAACCGCCTCGTCGTTTCCACAGCGTGCGTTCGCTCTAAGAGGTCAATGAGGGTTTTAATTATGGTATAGTAGTAAGGGATTGAAACATAAGAAAAGTGCGATAGTGTGCGGCCAGATGTGTGATGAAATTTGATTAAAATGTTGATGTAGGTACCTATGCAATTGCATTGCTGAATGAGGGTAGAAGCAGTCACGTACGGGCTGCACTACACTACGGTTCTGTTACGTCTGCGTAATGAGTTTGCATAAGATTATATGCAAACTCATGCGTATCCTCATAAGTTAGCATACTGGCTGTATAAGGGTTCGAAGGCTGTTAGTATTCTAGATTTAATTTGAATATTTTTAAGAATAGATTGTTTTGGTTGTTTGATCCAGTTCCATGTAGTCGTTCAAAGAGTGAAGAAGTATTTTTTTTAATATATCGCCATACAAAGTCTGCGTTGTTTCCTTTTACACAAGAATAGATCCCGGTAGTCGAGCCCGAAGCACCCAGGGTTCGACAGTTCACATCTTTTCGCATCTTGGTATACTTGAAACTTTAATCAACTTCAACTCTTCGTCGAGAGGACACCGGTGTCCTCTCACATCCACTCCACTATAGGCCATAATTCCGATGTTTAGAGTCTACTTTTGTATGAACAAGTTTGGTAGTAGTGGATCTACATGTTGGCATTTGTGGAAGAGACATCACAATTTTGCCAAACACACATGCAAACTGATAATAAACTATCAGCCGCTGGAGACTATTTGAGAATAATATAAAAAATAGTAAAATAAATATATATCTCTCAACATTAAAGTTAATCACAGGCTATGTATTTTGCTTTGTATGATGACACTATCGACAGACGCTACGCTATGGGTACAAAATGACACAAAAGAGGTCGCAACATTTTAAGCGATAAAATCAAAATGTTTTCAATTTTCACTCTAATTTGAGCACAAACGGAATAGTTGTAGCTAACCCTTCTATGATGTTATCTAAAACAGGTTTTTTAACGTGAGAAATCATCCAATGACTTCTCCCGCTCTGGGTGGAGCAGGAATGCGTGCCAGACTTCTACTAGCTAAAAAAACCGCCTGTATTTTACGCTTGCCGATAGCGTTCTAAAACCATGGGTTTCCTTTTCTGCAAATGTTCGTGGCCTTCGCAGGCATCGGCCCTGCTGGGTCCCTACGGTTTGCTGAAATTTCTCTTAGGAGCGGAACACTATGCGCTGTCAACGTATTGGGCTCGGTCCGGTCAATTACCGGACAGTCGGACGGCGAGCTACCCATTGCTCGTCGTCTATCTAAAGTAGGTAGGAAAGTTTAAAACTCAGAACAGAAAATATATTCTATTTCGTGGTTTAAAATGATCTGAGGTCAAAGTACCAAATTGTTTAGGATAGAAAATAGGCATTCCAAGAAATAATATTGTTTTAAAAAACATTGGGTATCATAAATCTAGGTCTTGAAGCATTGCTTGCCTGAGTATCGATTTATCGAACCAACTCATGTTCAAAATCCGATTTTTATGGTACTTACCTACCTACTAATCGGTAAGGTCAATCATAACATAAATGGGCACGCCACGATTGAGGCGGCGTGGCTGGAAGGCCTCACGGAGTCGTCACCTTCCGCTTGGCGTAGGTACTAACCGAACACGGCAAGTTCGGGAAGTACTGTGCCTTCACTGTGCGGACCACCCGGAGGACACGGTGCAGCACTTCTACCGTAGAAGTGTGCCCCGCTTCGGAAGAGCATCGCCGTGTCCTCGTGGGGGCGATCGGTAGCGATGATCTCTCGCTCAGGGCCTTGGTTCAGGGCATGGTCCGGAGCAAAAAGGAGTGCCAGGCGGTCACCTCCTTCTGCGAAGCAGTAATGCTAGCAAAGGAGGAGGCCGACCGCATCAGGCAACGGCGCTCACGCCGTAGCCGTCGCCGTAATTCC
This sequence comes from Leucania comma, assembly GCA_958295575.1. Taxonomy (NCBI): domain Eukaryota; kingdom Metazoa; phylum Arthropoda; class Insecta; order Lepidoptera; family Noctuidae; genus Leucania; species Leucania comma. The sequence goes on from OY282475.1 coordinate 7,418,501, forward strand.
AATTCCAATTTCCGGCCACCGTAGACGCGGGCGGCGACGGCGTGCACTATTCCCGCGCCCCTCAAGGAGTCGTCAGCAAACGGTAGGGGCCCAGTAATGTCGAAGCCTAATCAGGGGCTCTGGGAAAGTATGAAAATGCATACCAGAGCCATGGAACCAAGGCTAAGGAGGAACGGGGTAGGTTTTTAGTCAGTAAGAGTCTGACACTATTCCCGTTTATCTTATGTTTTTTTTTTACAGTATGCCTACTGTAAAAAAAAAACATAAGATAAAACTTCTTATTAATATTTAGACAGTTAACCTAAATATTTCATCCTCTCTGTTTATATAAATTGAAGTCAGTTTATGAAACCTGCAGCAGTGGCGGATTAAGCCAATGCGGGGCCTGTAGCAATTCGATAAGGGGGACCCCTTTTTCTTTTTTTTTGCGGCGGCGGCGTGTGCGCCGTTGCCTGATGCGGTCGGCCTCCTCCTTTGCTAGCATTACTGCTTCGCAGAAGGAGGCGACGGCCTGCCCCTCCTCCTCGCTCCGGAGCATGGCCTGTACCAAGGTCCGGCGCGAGAGATCGCCGCCGCCGATCGCCCCCACAAGGACACGGTGATGCTCTTCCCAAGCGGGGCACACCTCGAGTGTGTGTTCCACCGTGTCCTCCGGGCGGTCCGTAGTCCGTACAGTGGCGACACCCGGGCGTCGTCTCCGCTCGAATTTTGTACAGGTACTTTGCGAACTTGCCGTGTTCGGTTAGCACCTGCGCTAAGCGGAAGGTGACGACGCCGTGAGGCCTTTCCAGCCACGCCTCAAAGAAGGGCCTTACCGCCTCGATCGTGGCGTGTCCAGCACTGGGTTGCGACAGCCGCTATCGCCATTTCACCATGAGATCCCGCCGGAAATCTGTCCGCCATGGCGCGATTTGTCGTACTGCCACGACAAATCGCGCCGGAGTTTTGCCCCGACGTTGCATCTCCACGCGTAGGTCGTGCGTGTGTGCAAGGACTGTTACCTCCAGATCCCATGGTGGTAGGCCAGCAAGGAGGCTCGCCGCTTCGCAGGACACCGTGCGGTATACCCGGATCATCCGAATGGGTGACAGTCGGGCCGCCGCGCCGGTCGCTACCGCAGCAACGGCGCCCACACCGGTGCCCCGTAAAGGGCCATAGACCGAACCATGCCTGCGTAGAGCCTCCGGCAGGAGGCTTCTGGACCCCCTAGGTTCGGCAGGAGCCGCTTGAGAGCAGCCCCGGTCCGATTCAATCTGGGAGCCAAACGTCGGAAGTGCTCCTCAAAATTCCACCGGCTGTCCAGGACGAGTCCCAGGTACTTCATCGTCGACCCGACGCCGATGTGTTACCTCACCGGTTTATTATATACTTACAAGATTTTTTTAATGTTTTTTTTTATGATCCCCGTCAACAATTGATTTTAAATCAAACATCATTGTGAATGTGTATATCTATCGAAAATGTTATGTATAATGATTATCTACTAAAAAATGTTTTTACTTGAGCACCTACTGACTACGGACTGCGGAACCTATTAGCTACAAGAGATTCAATCGAAGAGCGCTTGGTTCAGAGTTAAGATGATCATTAGAACTTTCTTATAAAATAGCTTTATTTGACCGCTATTTTGCTTGGCTAATGATTAATAATAATTACAGGCGCGAAAAGTCCAATGAACTTCTACCAGAGTGCGATAAAAGAAATCGATAATTTCAACAACAGAAAACTGTGTCAGTACCTCCCTAGATAGTAGATATCTTTTTAAATTAAAAATAAAAGATTTTGAAAGTTTGACTATTATAAGTACCTACTTATAATGATTTATTGTTTCACTTACCGTAAACTTAAAAACAGAGGGTGATAGTTTAAAATAAGTCTTTTCCTTTGTTTGCTGTTGTGGTTTTGGCCAAACTTCCCCTTTCGTCGGTGGGAATGCCGGTCCGGGATTAACAATGTTCATACTGGCCGCAAAAAACGCGCAAAATGCGTTAAAAATTATAAAGAGCCGCAACATTTTCGCGGCTAAATAAGTAATCCGCACGACCCGATTGACAGCTCGGACTAAACTGTTAATTAAAATGAGTATTTGTCATAATATGTATGGCCATATATTGATGATAAAATAATATATAAAAAATATTGTTGTCCTTGTAGTAAATAGAAAATAAATAAACCTAAGACGTTATGAAATAAATGGAAAATAAAGCGTGAACTTTACAGAAGGTGCATGAGTTCATTCGATCCTGAACATAAATAGATAAAGTACTCAGTGGGATATGTCTTGAGATTGAGACTCCAACCGAACTATGAATTCAGGCTATGCTGTGCAGAACAGGACTGAACTGTGCGAAAACTGTGCAAACCAATAATCTTATAAACGAACTGCACATAAACGAGTTTTGTTAGTAAAGTAATTATAGATTTTGTGGAAATAATTACGTTATTATGAGAACTAAAAATATTTGATATAAATAAAATGGTATATTACTAAAATCTGTTTTATAATTATTACTAAAGTGACATCCCTATTGCCGCGATGTTGCTATTAAAAAAATATAATTTGTCAGCTTGTTTGTCTCTGTCATTTGTGTCTCAATCAATTTGTCACTGTCAATCTGTTATGTCATTTATCAAAATTTTCAATTTTACAAATTGGAGGGAAAAAATGAAATGGTCTATTTATTCGACATGGTTTGATTATTTGAGTTTTAAATTGTCCTAAAATGAGGCGCCGAGATGATAAGTTTCCTGATAATGGCTTTGAAGCCTGGGGTGGATATATGCAAGCTAAGATTGCAAAATTAGAAGAGCAATTTTGTGTTAAAGCTGGAAAAGAAGAAACCATATCCAATATTTTTAACGAGGTGAGTATTTATGTCAATGGGTTTACCATACCTTCAGCAGATGAATTAAAAGTTCTTATGACAAAGCATGGAGGAATCTATCACACTTACCAAAGAAATAACGATTTTATAATAGCCTCCAATTTACCTGATACCAAAGTTAAAAATATGTCACTTATAAAGGTTGTAAAACCTGAGTGGATTACTGACAGCATAGCATCTAATCGCTTATTAGACTACAGAGACTACTTGCTCTATAGAAATTCAAGAACCCAAAAACAGCTCAACTTTAAGAAGGTTATTAAAGATTCTTCAGAAACTGAAGTCAAGTTTTCTAAAAATGATAACAATAGTTATTCATTTTCAAATGGTAATAGAGTGGAAGTACAGATTACTGAGAAAAAAGAGTATGAGAATACTACAGAAAATATTTCAATTTTAAATGATGCAGGACCATGTACTTCTAACATCAATGCATCAGAAATAACAAATGATAATAATTTAGTTAAGTTGGAATCCAAAACATCAAAAGCAAACTTGGGTTCAGTAACAAAAACAGCTGCAGATCCAAATTTTATATCAGAGTTTTACAATAATTCAAGGTTACATCACATTTCACAACTAGGGGCATGTTTTAAACAGCATGTAAATGATTTGAGAGAAAATAGTAAATTTTTATTTCCTGCTCGAATAGAACTCAAAAAATCTATTATGGCTATAAATGATATTAATAATTTGTCACAGTTGAAGTTTGAGAAAAATAAAGTAATCATGCACATTGACATGGATTGCTTCTTTGTATCAGTTGGTTTACGCAATAGACCTGATCTCCGAGGTAAACCAATAGCTGTTACTCACTCTAGAGGAGGACAGAGTAGGCCAAAAAGACCTGGTGTTGACAGAAATATAGAATTTAAACTATACAAACAGAAACTAGCTAAAAAACTAGGAAAAGCAACTGGAATGCCAGAAGATGAAATTGTGTTTGAGAGCAGAGTTGATGACATTGCTGACGAGGATGACAAATATGGTTCCATGAGTGAAATTGCCTCATGTTCATATGAAGCCCGAGCAAAGGGTGTAGGAAATGGTATGTTCATGGGTTCAGCTTTGCGACTATGTCCAGATTTACAAACAATTCCCTATGACTTTGAAGGTTACAAGGAAGTTGCATACACTTTATACAACACTGTAGCCCAATATTCGCTAGATATTGAGGCTGTATCATGTGATGAGATGTATGTAGATTGTACTGAACTGTTGGCCGATATGAATATCAATGTTCAAAGTTTTGCAACGATGCTGAGAGAGGAGATTAAACGCAAAACTGGCTGTCCATGTTCCACAGGATTTGGTGGAAACAGATTACAAGCCAGATTAGCCACAAAGCGCGCCAAACCAGATGGGCAGTTCTTCCTTACTGAGGATCTCATTGAAGATTTTATTTATGAGATAAAACTACAGGATTTACCAGGTGTAGGCAGACAGACTGCCCAAAAATTGGAATCATTAGGACATGATACCTGTGGATCACTACAAAGCTTGACATTAGCTACCTTGAAAAGTCATTTAGGAAATAAGACTGGCACCCAATTGTTTGATCAGTGTCGGGGTCATGATCCAAACCCTCTAACGTTTCACACTATAAGGAAATCAGTTTCGGCTGAAGTGAACTATGGAATTAGATTTGAAAATAACAACCAATGTTTAGACTTTTTGAAACAACTATCAGCTGAGGTTCACTCGAGAATGCTGCAATCTAAAGTTTTAGGTAAATGCATAACTTTGAAATTGATGGTTAGAGATGAAAAAGCACCTGTAGAAACAGCAAAATTCATGGGTCATGGTTTTTGCAATGTCATCAATAAATCTACTTCCTTGAATAAAGCTACAAATGATGTGGAAGTTATAACAAAGGAAGTTATTTCAATATGCAAGAAGCAAAATATAGATCCTAAAGAAATGAGAGGCATTGGAATTCAGATAACCAAATTAGAACCAGTCAATAGTAAACCTTCCATAGGGGCTATAAATAAGTTTTTATCAAGTAACAAAACTGTTAATGATAAAAAGGAATTCAGGCCTACCACTGAGAAGTCTCACATACCATCAGAATCAGTTACTATTGACAATGATTTAAAAGTTTTAGAAATACCTGAGAAGAAACTTGGTACTACTAGCAAATCCAAAGTATCTCCCAAAAGAAAGAAATCTCCCATCCTTGGTTTGAAATCTCCACCTGGAAAAAGAAGAGGCAGGCCTCCAAAAAAGATTATACTAAAAAAGCCATTAAATAAATTACTTCAAGGAGATAATGTATCAAGAGACTTGCCATTTAAGGACCCAATGATAAGAAATGAAGAAGTCCAAGAAGTAGCACCAAGAATAGAAAAGCCCAAAGGATTGTTGGGTCTTCCTTGGGATAAAGTGAGGGAGCTGTTAAGGGCATGGCTAGAAAGTGGACAGACCCCATTGCAATGTGATATTGATATGATTGTGGCATATTTACAAGACATGGTAGTGAATAAGGATACAGAAAAATTGTTTTTTTTAATGAACTTTTTAAGAAGGATGACCAAAGAAATAGGAAGTTGTGAGTGGCTCAAAGTGTATGACAGTATATCTGAACAAGTGCAAAATACTATGATTGCTGTTTATGGTAAAAGGCTTTTTATATCAGATTAAAGTGAAATAATATGTAAATAAAATAAAAGATGATGGTTGTATTAATGAATAAAACTAGGTTTTTCGTACAATTAATCCATTTATTTTTCATTTTGATACTATGTTCTAGGTCTATAAAAGGAAAAATAAAAATATGTCACTATATTGTAATTTTGCGTAAAACGAAATTATCACTTATTTTCTGAGGGCCAGTGCTAAAAATAGCTCATGCAAATGTAAAACAAAGTTTCACTTAAACTATTCACAATTTGGCAGCTGCAGAATTGCAATATTTCTAAAAAAATTGTATTTCCTTCTTTGGCACTAACAGTACCAGACTATAAAACCAAAAAATACTTATTTGATGTTAAAGTTTTTTACGTAATTTTACGTAAGCTCCTATTAATTTTAGGATTATACCTAAAAGACACTTTAGGTATATTTATAATTCAAAATGGCAGTTAGTATCACTTAATGTTAATAAGCATTTTTACAACACCTAGTTATATATGAAAGGATGGTGTGTAAGGAGAACCACAACAGATAGTATGCAAAAAATAATGTCACATAATAAGTAGTTTAATCTCAGATTTTGAAATCTAAAACTTACTATCACAGTCGCTTTTAGCAAAAAAAAAGTACTATTTATCTTGACTTGTAATAATAGCAAGTATTACTTGATAATTTAGTAAGCAGGTAATAATAAAATATAAACCATGATTCAACATTCGTCCTCAAAATTACAGATGGTAGATACTCATTCTATTTAAAAATAAAATTCTGTAAAATAAAATTAGTTTCATCAAGCTCAAAGCTTGCGATAATCCTTAAAACTAAATGCTTTGTGACAACCATTGATATTCCCTACTATTATAATACTTTGCGATATTAGGTACTCTTGAAATAATTCACATTGAAAAAACTGAAACAATTTCTTACAAAACATAATATTCATACCATTGTTTACATAAATGTTACTAAGTAAGACGAACAGTAGCACGAAAATACATATAAAATGGCATTTTTAGGCAAAATTATTACTATTATTGCATGTCAGTTGCACCTCCTTGAAATGTTGTACTGGCATATTTTCTAGTGCTAGAGAAAATATTGTAAGATTTATTTATTACATTTGTCGACTGGCCTTACCTCAGTCTTGGTTCCTCGAGGGAGGAAAACGTTTTAGTATAAGTAGTTGTGTTTTGAAATGCAGCCGACATGAAGTAAGTTGTTTCACGCTGTCGAGTTGACAGAAATCGAGTGCTTCAGTTTGGAGTCTATGATGATTTCGTCGCCTGATCTTATATTGTACGAGTACAGCTGCTTTGTGGGGTACTTCATCTCCTCCGGACCCTGAAAAGGCTTAAGAAATGATATAAACTGTTAATCATAAGGAAAAAAAGCGTATATACATTATTAGTGCAGCAGCAAAAAATCCAAAACGTGGGTCAGATGAAACAACATGCTTACTTTCTGGGAGTTGACTCAGAACTCATTAATTTTTAGTGGGCTAAAAGTGGTAGGTAATTAATTAAATTAGGTATCTCCATTCCCTTAGTCATGCAAGTTATGTTTTGTAAAAGTAGTATTTTAAGATAAAAAAAAAAAATGAGTTCGTTTTACCTGCGAGTCCCGAAGCTCTTGGTCAACGTAGAAAAGTCTCATTTTAGACGCAGGGAAGCCAGCCATACGCTCAAGCCGTGACTTTAGGTCAGATACAGTTCTAGAAATAATACAATAAGTTAATAAAAATTACGCCGCAGTCGGAACAAAAAAAAAAAAAAACATTGTTCGAATAAGAAAACCAAAAATTGTGGATACTGTTACGTCTGAGTAATGAGTTTGCATAAGATTATATGCAGACTCATGCGTATACTCATAAGTTAGCATACTGGTTGAATAGTAGTTCGAAGGATGTTAGTATCTTCTAGAATTAGTTTGAATATTTGTAAGAATATAATGTTTTATTGTTTTATAGTCAGTGCTATGTAGTCGTTCAAAGTGGAAGGAAGTATTTATTTAATATATCATCGTTAAAAGTCTTAAGCAGTTTTTTTATAGATAGTTGATCCCGGTAGTCGAGCCTGCAGCAGCCAAGGTTCGACAATACTGCCTAACGCAGTATCCACAATTTTTGGTTTTCTTAGAGTAAATTTTGAATTTTGTGAATTTTAAAAGATTAAAAGCCTAAAAGCAATTGCAATGGCCCCTCCCTAGGATTTAAAGTACAAATAAAAGCCAGTGTAAACTTTTGGCATGAATTACTTTTTTTTTTTTTCGCCAGAAATGAAACCTAGATTATATGTTAGAGGACAATACGAGAAATCAGTAGCAAAAAAAACCAGTACCTCTACCATGAGTTTTAAGCAATAGTATTCGTCGCTACTCGATATCGGCGCCGTAAATATTTTGTATGGCAAATTTTGCAGCGCCTCTAGCGGTCACTTGCAGAACCAAAATTTGCCATACAAAATATTTACGGCGTCGATATCGAGTAGCGACGAATAATATTGCTTAAAACTCATGGTAGAGGTACAGGCCCTTAAACCTTAATCGAAGTATAGAAAGAAGCGTTGCTAGTGTAATACGTAATATTTTGAAGTTTCTATTGATAAAATAGATTATGTTGGTTATTACTTCTACACTCGCACTTTTTCATCAATTAAATTAGTCAAAAAAAATAAGTGATAAACGAATTGAAAAGATACATGTTACTATTGCGATAGTGATTGACACTTTTAAATGCGTACACACCACATAAATACCGAAACCAAAATCAAAAATGATAAAAAACTAGGTATAGCAATCTACTAAATAGTCTCTGACTTCGTTTGGTTACGGTTGGTAGACAATTCTTTTTGCTATTGATTTCTCACAGTCCTTTTAGAAATGGTCTTGGTAATAAATTTGGTGAATAGAAAAAAAAATATATGCCAGCAATATAAAGCAAAAGTTTCATTAACCTTTAAAATTGAAAAAAAAGCCCTAATATAAAAATTGTCGCTTCAAATATAAATGGTAATTTGCAAAAGAAAGGTATTACAGTAGCGGAAATAAAAATATAAAAAGCAAGTTTGTTCTCGTTAAGTTGTCGCATCAGTATTCAAAAAGTAGAAAAAAAAAATGTATATACTAGTTATGATTTGTATTTGTATTACGAGCTGGTGTCCGCAACGCCACGACTAAAGCGCATATTTTGCGAAATAGCGGGAATTAATTTATATAAGTATACCTATAAAAGCGAAATAATACTGACTAAACACGAGATCTCAGAAACTATAACACCTACAAACTTAAAATTTGGCAGGTAGGTCCTCCTTTATAGGGTGTAGACGTCCACTAAGAACGGACTTTACGAAACTCCACCAAAGAGGTAAACCGATTTCCACGCGGGCGAAACCGCTGGCAGAAGCTAGTAACTAAATAAATCACTTAAGTAGTGAAATGGAAAAGTGAAGTTTATTGTATTTTATCAAACAAAACAGATCGTGGTATTCGTCCTGTTTATTATGTCAATTTTTGCCTCGCTCTGCAACCATAATTACTTAAAATCTTTAGGATGTTAAAAAGTAGAACTAGCCTGTAAACATCGACGGTGCGCACTTCGGTGTTGTCACCGCATGTGAAGGTGATCTGTACGCGCTTCTCTGGTCTCAGGTCCACTGACACTAGAGGGTCCAGCTTGCCGTGGACGCCTATCAGCTCCCAGTATCTGGAAAGGAGTGTTAGTAAATGTTATAAAAAATCACAATAGGCTAGGATGCCCATACCCAAGCTTCAATGTCAAAGCTCTAAGGTGATCAGAACTGCACATTATAGTATATACTCAGATTAAAACAATGGTCTATCATAAGTACTCGATTTGCTGCCTTACGTTATGTATAGTACGCGGCGAATAAGCTGAACCCGTTGCTATGGTTACGCGCAGCCCCCCACCTCGATTGAGACTCGAAGGTTGACCACCATTATGGTTCAACTTGTGAGGCGTGGATTATAAATGCAACTAAAACGGAGCTTGGAGTAAGTATTTATACCTACGCTTGGGTATTGCAAAAAGGTCAAGTTTATTTGTAGGCACCCCATAACTGGTAAGAAAACATTGCCAATGCGATATTCACCTGTTAAAGGTGTCACGATTAAACCATCGTTATAGTGAAACAAGGTAAATACAAATTGAGTGAGATTTTATGGATTATGCACACCTACGTCGTCTTATTTGCATGAGAACTTAGTCATTTAGGTCGGCATGTTGGCACAGAGACCTCACCTACATTGCTCCTTATTGATTGGACCTTCGGGGTGAACTTTGCAATCTAATTATTGTATTGTTTAATTATCTTGGGGCCTCTGCGAACTTTAGCGCTTGTGCAGTCGTAAAAAAATAAATGGTTTGAAGAAATAAATGCCAATAGCAGTTGTTATCTCTGTTAACAACTGTTATTGGCATTTATTTTTATAAATAATTTATTTGGAGCGCTTATTTTGAGCGCTAAAGTTCGCAGAGCCTAACTTCAGACGCGCCAAGATCCGTCGTCCGTACTGTACCATGACGTGTTAAAATATCAAGAGTGCGAGCAAAACGAATGGAGCCATACGTCTTTTAAAGCTCTATCTTTAACAGTTCAGTTTAGGCCGGTAAATGGATCGCGTTAAGGGCTCGTGGTAGGACCTCTGGTGCGTAAAAAAACAGGATTTCCAGAACACTTTTTATAGTGTGGTTTCACGCTATCTACTTAGGTGGCAAAGGTATCTAGTGAATCAGTTTTTTAGTTTGTCGATTATTCGTACCTACAATAATATTAACCACCCCACAGCGCGTGTATTGACGCACAATACTGACCAGTTGAATAAAAACAGGATCTAATTACGTAATAAAATAAATAAATCAGGGTTGTGAAATCCACTCTTTGTATTCATCAGAAAAAAGATCAAGACTCTAAGGTCTTGTACCTTGTGGGGTAAAGGCAAAAGGCCTTTGCCCCAATTTTTTTATTATCTACATTCAGCAGGTACCAAATTAATTTTAGCTACGGTACCTCCATTTGATTTCAACTTTTTCCTGAATTAGTTCCTCGAATGGTTTACCTAAGAAAATAAAGCCTATTGTGTTATTCTGATGTTTTTTAAGCTAATAAAAAGTTTCATTGAAATTCAGTACTCTGCGTAAAAAAGTAACAAACATCGCTACGTACAAACTTTCGCGTTTATAATATTAGTATGTTTTTTTCAGTACTGACAACACAATTATACTATTAGTTAATCACCTTTTTTAAAACATTCTGCTGCCAACTTACTAATGGCATGACGACATTCTTGTGACTCTTAATACCATCAGTTTTTTTTTACACTTTGTAGTTGTGGTAACCATCCGTTTAAACTTAAATAGCGTGCAAGTTCTATAGTAAGATACCTCCTACTAATTTTATAAACGAAAGCGAATGTTTTTTTTATGTGGTTGTATGAACGTTTGTTACACTTTCATGCAAAAACTACTGAACGGGTGTCGATGAAACTTGGTACACAGGTAGACCATGTCTTAGAATAGCATATAAATTACTTTTTACCCCAGGATTATGTTCCCTTGAGATAATTTTCTACTATCACGCGTGTGAAGCCGCTGCAGCAGCGCTGCAGCTTGTATAGAACATAACCATTAAAAGTGTGCCTTATAAAATTTGAAGAGTTCAGATGACCCACCTGGGAAGTATAGGATGCCTTTCAAACAAAAAAAAAAAAAAAGAATTTAGCAAATCGATCCAGGAATTTTAAAGTAATTGAGGGACATACATAAAAAATACAAAATTTCGACGAATTAAGAACCTCGCCCATTTTTGAAGTCGGTTAAAAACAATTCTCACCTGTCCGGCCGGTCAGACTCTGGTTTCTCCATGTAATACCGAATGAAGGCTCTTTCAGCTGCATCCCTCTCTTCAATGGGCACCGTCCCGCCTCCGTTCAGGGTTCTGACATGAGGCAGTCGCGCCACCAGCAACAACCGTCGTTCGTGCTCCGTTGACTCGACTCGGTCCCATAGCGGCCAGCCCTGGAAAATGCGGACGAAAAGAGTCAGATAAAAGCATTTATAATAAAAAGGAATAAAATTGTTTGAATGTGTTTGTAATGTCAAGCGGTAGGTACACAATTATAAAAAAAAAATGTCGGTTAGTCTGTCTGTTCCATTTAATCTTTGAAACGACTGTACCGATTTTACAGGACTCACTGGCGTCTGCCAGTGAATGCTAATGTCACAAATAGTACCTGACAACTATTATTTTATAAAAATAAACATGGTTGCGCACAAAAAAAGACCTATGAAATTGTAAGCAGAGTGGCATTTGGATATTTGTGTTCTTTGATAAGTTTAACGCAGTTGACAACCCGTTAATAAAATATTTAATTGATGAAGATTAATTATTTATCACCCCAATTAAGTGGGATTAACTGACGGTTTAAAAAAAGGACCTATCTATGCCTTTGCTTAACCTTGAGAATGAACGTTTTAGATGAGCTTTGTTTGTGACCTTCAGACTCCAGACGAATCAGTAATTTGTTGGGTTTTATTGATTTCTTCCAAGAAAGGGTTTAAGATCTTTTTATTGTTATAACATAGCCGGAAAGATTAGGTAGAAATATATACGTAGATATACATAGGTAGTAATTTTTCGCGCAAGTTATGAATCCACAATAATAGCGACAAATCTATTGGTTTCCAACTGGGCATAAAACTGAAGTTCATTCATGCAAAAAATAATGATGACTATCCCTTTTTAGCCAATATCTAACCCTGCCGCTTAGGTATACTCAAATTTACCGCCAGAATATTATTTGCAAACGTAGAGTAGTTCGTAAAAAAAAAAAAAAAACATTCGTGTTTATTTTAGCGATCTTTATCAAGATGTTCCCTTGTCAGTAAAAACCTTTATCAGTAATTTTCGTAGGTACTTTGATAAACACATAAGGAAAATTATACCGAAATTAATTATTCTGTCGGCACGCGCTACTATAAAATTAAAAAACGAACTAAAACAATGAAAAACTAACAAAAAGATCTGCCCCGGGTGAGGATCGAACTCACGACCTTAAGATTATGAGACTTACGCGCTGCCTACTGCGCCACCGAGGCCGGTGTTAATGATGTCAAATTAGATGTTCAATAGGTATGACTGCTTTTTTTTATCTATTCGGTACATATTTATCAATTACATTATTTGTATGTGTTGTTTTGTTGAGTTATCAACATACAACATTATTTTTAGTATATGCGAAACCTGAATATAGTTTGTTCAGAATCAGTAACTGAATCGATTTCAATATTTTTTGCACCATGTTTAAATATTTTCCCAAAAATATTTAAAAATGATCGATCACAAGTTGGACATCACACACACACTCAGACTAAGTACAATACAGGTCTCGGCAGGTCATAGTGGGCAGGGTACAGCTGGGTGCGGGACACGGATATCTATGGTGCAGAAGCAACACAACCCCTCATTGGCGCGGATGGCCCGGTGACCATGTGTTTGTATGGACATCCAGGTAACATAACAAGCTTATAACTTTGTGATTTTTCATCATACACTTATGAAATTTTGTACATAGATTCTTGGCTTAAAAATACTTGACCCGTGTTTCGGGTTTTGCGTATACTAAAAATAAGGTTAAAGTTCACGAACATGACTCATGCACTGATATCATTCAGCTCAACTATTTTGCAGGGAACCATTCGGTTCCTGGATCATTCGATCCAGTACATGTGCCGCCATCAGTAAGATGCCAGAGTGAGCATGACAATGTTAACTGTTAAGGTACATTACTTCAAAGACATAGCCAGTAAATAGTGGTTCAAGATACATGGTAGATACGTAGGTACTCACACATATGCTGCTAATGCATGAAGTTGTATAATGCTAAAGAAATTGAGTTCATACATAAGATTATGTTTTGTTTTCAATAGAAACTTAGATAATAACCACTATATGTATATGTGTTTCCAAAATATGTAGAGGATAATGTAATAACGTCATAATCACGCAAGAGCGGTTGTTTGGGAACTGTCACGGGTTGGACGCTCTGAAGAGGTACTCTCTTCTGTGACCTGATGATGACCACGGGATTAGTTTTAGCAAGGTAGAAATCCCACACTCCCTCGTCTTTTCCCTAAAGTTCAGACACCTTTAAAAAAGGCACTACCCAGGTAGGTACTTACTCGCTCAACAGATCCCCAAGTCACGATTCGTAAGCTACTAAAGGATCATTGAATGAAACAAAAAGTCGTAGATTTTAATTGAATTGCTTTTTGTTCATCTCAAGGTTCACGCGAGGATCAAGTTTCCTTGTAGGGAGCAGCGCACGAATCGATGCGAAGACGTTAGTTCCTAGTCCGACTGCCCCGACAAGTAGGTATTTATGATCGATTTATCTTCACGACGATGTTGTGTTGACCAAGTCGTATTTATGGGGCTCTTTAGGATTGAAGATTCTTCGCAAATTTTACTGCCTTTATGGTTCCGGAGGTAGGGTTGTCATATCTCAGGATTTTTCCTGAGAGTTCAGGATTTTTGGACTTTTCTCAGCCTGGATTTTGCAAATCTCATAAAATTTCAGAATTTTTAGAATTTTCAATATCTCATTAATAAAAAGTAAACAAAAAATAACCTTACTTTGGTAATAATAATTGCATGATTAAAATCAATAGTTATTTATCCAAGTAGGCAATCAGGCCAGCACCCCCGCTTTCAGAGCTATATGTGCGACGTTTGATAGCAAAGTCTCAAACTGTAAAAATCTCAATTTTCAATAGAAATCAGGCCTTTTCTCCGGATTTTTGATTTGTTTATCTCGTAACCCTAACGGGAGGTAATGTCTTTAGAAACAACACTATGTATGTTAATCGTTATGTCTGTTTATTTCCTACATTACCTTGTAGGCTCGCGAACTTAGACGAATCCGTCTGTCACACAGACGTACTTATAACACTAGAAACTGGAGGTTGTATAGGAACGTCGTGTTCAAACAAGCAAACCTATGCCTAACGTGCGCAAAAAATAACCCCAGAGACTTCAAAATTAGTCATTACACTGCTAATCATAAAGGCCAAAATGACTAACAGTTCGTAAACTCGGTTTACATTCAGATTGCAAACAAAATTCGATCTAAACTGTAAGGCTTTGAGTTTAGTTTCTAATATTTCAGCGATCCTTTGTTCTCCCCTATGTGAGAGATCTTTGAGCGTGCGTTCAACCTCGCTGCCCTGTTTTGCCTAAAAACGGAAGGCGGAATTACCTTTGCATACACGATCCCTAGAGAATTTACTATTGCCGCATGTTTATACCCTTTTTTAACACGCGGTTACATTTTTGATAGGAAAATCTTCTTAGGTCATAGATATATAAGCCTTCATTGAACGTATAAAGGTTTAATGGTTTATTTATAACAATGAAGTAAGCTTTTGTTTACAACCGTGACTAGCTCGTTATGTAAATATACGAACTCGGCATTACCGGTTTTTGTGAGGTACCTAATACCACATCAACCCATCTTTGTCACATTTGATATAACCTGTAGGATTCCTTTTAGTAAGTATGTGATATTAATACCTACTGAATATTAGGTACACATTCATTGTTTTGACTTTTGACCGTTGCAGAATTGCCCCCTCCCCTCAAACTGGCTGACTAACAAATGACTGCCCACGCGGGAGTGGCCACACACCAGTAAAACCGCTTTAAAATTAAATAAACGGTTATAATTTTTAGTTCCGTTCCGATCGGTAACAGCCCCGTTCTGAATCATTGAATTTACGGTATCGATTTCAATGTAGGTTCCTATAATATCAACAGATGCCACAAGGCAACAACAATACACGCGGATAATTATATCAAATCACTAATCAATTTACAATGCTTATACAACGCTGCAATAATGTTTTATTTATTTTAATTAGGCAAACACTAGTTGCATTCCATGAATTTCAAATAAAGCAAAAAAATAGCAGTTATCATTAGACCAGCGCGTGATTATTACCCAAACAATTTCAAAGACCCATTAAGAATAAGCACAACCGCGATAAAAACTGCTCTTACATAAGAAACGACGCATAATATATGAATATTTCCGTATCTATCCTCATTTCGATACTTATGAAAACAATACGCAATTGAGGAATAAGTAAGTACCAACGACGAACATGTTTAATTCCCATAATAAATTAAACAATACAAACGACGAAGGGTCACGATGCACTGGAGGTAAACAGAGTCTTAGTCATGGTTTAATAAATAATAAACTAGCCTTACTGTGAGATATCGCGATATAGCGTGTACAGACAGTATCTATATGTAAAAGAACAAAGAAGTAGGAAATATTTCGTACTGACATACCTACTTATCGTTGTTTGAACAGAATCTGAGGTGTGTCGTTAGAAAAACGCAGAATGTGTCATAATTTGTAAGAATAAAGAGAAAAAGCGCCACTTTATTGGTACTATTACGTATCGTACGAACATACTTGTACATAGAATTAACTAAACAGTGTGACCTGCTTTATTTCCTTCTTTACGTTATTAAAGGGTCGGCACCTAAGCTTGAGGAAAGTTTTCTCCTCGATGATGTATCTAAAATATTTCGTCGACGTCAGGCTCTATCAAATAAAAGCAAAAAGCTTGCTAGGATTAAAATAAAAGATCTCGTCATTTTGCCAACAATAGCAGATACTTCAGAAATGGAACAAAAAGACATACGAACCAGAAATTGTAATATGAAGGTAAGCTCACTATAAAAGGGAAAGGCATTTTGGAAAGTCTCAACTTGTCTTTCTGTAACTGCCGCTTTCCTGTACCCAGTTGACAACGACATACAGGCGTGCTATTTCTTAAACCTAGGTATATTTTTTAAACAAGGGTAAAAGGAACCTCGTTTCGGACTTTATTCGCCTCATGTTCAATGTAAAATGCTTGGTACCACGTTTGGGACAGTATAGCACTATTCAAGGTTATAAGCACAAACGATTTTTTTTTAAATTTTGGCTTGAAAGCTAAAATATTCTAATATATTCGAGTTACAAGATGATAGTTAAGCAATATCCTGCCTGAGCAAAGCATTCTCAGTCTAGAAATATCCGTGAATTCGTGATTAACATGAAAAAAATAGGTTAGTACCTAGATCATTGTATCATATTTTACATAATATAAAATTGTGTAAATATGTACTAGTCATGTTTGCGGTACTACATTCAAATATCTGAGTTACAGTGCTGCGGCAAAAAAATCGAATTAGCTGGCCTGTTACTAAAGGGAATCTACTGCATTGCGTGCGAAGGAAACTGCCTAAGTGCCCTTTACAATGTTATAAACACTTGTGTAATTGTCTGTGGATAGACTTGTTTTTATCGATAACGAGCAATTATGTGAACTAGTTTACAAGTTGTAGAAAATGTTATTTTTCAATCCTAATGCATCTCCTCGTTTGTGTCCCATTTCTTTTGAAAATAATTTCGTTCATACAACTTTTATTTTCTTTATAATTGGATATGTTGTCCCTGAAAACTATCTATCTTAGTGCTCTTTTGTAAACGTCGAGCTCAAGGTATAGCTAAGACCTTTTCCTTCACCTTGAAGTAACTCCTGGTCCGTTGGGAACAATGATATCCACATATAAGTAGGTACTGTCAACTATTTGTCTATAGAACGTCTGATACACAAAGGAGCTAGACTATTAATGTTAAGTACGGATCGAGGGGACAGTTGACCTAAAACATCGAGTAGATAGAGTGGAATAATGAATTCATAGTTCACGACTCTATGGCGACGTCTTTCACCACGATATTAGTATAAATAACGACCATAAATCTAATAGCAATAAAAGAAGAGTTCATTAAATTGTGACGAAAAGCTTGGGAGAGCTTAAAGAGACGTATGATAGGTACGATGAGAAACTCCAAGTATTATTGACACCCACGATATCTATGTTGACACCTATTTGCTACGTATTTGAACCGACCAAACGTTGACTGAATGAAGAATTCAAATGCAAACCGTCTTTTGTATAGGAGTACTCAAAGTCTCTAACAAAAGCCAGAATTAATCATGCCAGCCAGACAGACGAGCGAGATATTTACTTCTATGTAAGTACACTGTTCATATAAATTAGACTTTAGCCAAGTTTAAACTAGAACTTTATGAAATGGAATGAAATTTTAAAGAAAATATCTCCCAGAAAAAACTGCTGTCTCTGGCAGTCACAGCTTGTTAAACGCAATGGTGTGTAAAAATAATATGAGAAAGTTCTAACCATATTTGGTACGTATTCTAGCATGCTACGGTATAGGTCTGGTATAAAATCACTCAGCACAATATAGAGCATTGCACGTGTTTCTGGGTCACCCCGTGTCGACCCCGTCGCCACTTCACGACCAAATCTATAAATTTTGTATGCAACTGGCGCTTATTACAGTTAACTTAGATGTTATCGCAATGTTACATCTGCATTTTTGTTGGTGCTGGGCAGGGATTAGCCTCTTCTTTATAAGTTTTAACTGTTTTCATCTATTCAATAAGACGAAGTCAAAGAGATTCATTACGACGCAGATTTCAAAATTAAACCAACTAACTTGATGATATAGAAAGCAATCGTTAACAGCAAAACAGATCAAACATCAACACTGCTTTTTCTTTGACACTAAATTACTAACGATAGAAATAATTTACACTGATCAAAGGAAATAAATCAATAATTCAATCTACAAAGTGCATACAAGTTCGAGGTGACGCGTAGAAGGCGTGGGCAAAAAATGAAACGAGTGATTTGACCGTTTAACGCCCCAATTTGAATCACTGGCTACAGCTTATTGTCCTCACACGTGGCAAGTAATTTTCCAATTTGTTGAAGCCCATATTTCAATAAAAGCAACATCAAATATATCAGGGAAATACACAATAACGAACGCAAAGATAGAGATGAGCGAAATTGGCTGAGTTGATAAAGTTTTATTTTATGTGCAGCGATACATCGTTAGTACAACTTTAAGATGAAAGATAAAATAGTTTTCAAAACCGTCTTCAGATTCGGCAATAAGCAGACAAGGCCACTCGCTTCAATTTAAATTGAACTGAGACCTCTTCGTTTGACAGGTAGCCTGATAGACATTTGCACATCAAATTGCCTCGCTTTCAGTTTACAAAGTGCCCATGCATTGTGAGAGTGCATTATTGAGATAAAATATTCAAGATGATCTGCTGTCCAAGTTGATATGCCAAGTCCAACGCTTACTGTACCATCTATTTCAGAACGTTGCAAAATGGCGAAATTTTATGGAGGTTGCAAAATGTTTGATGTCCTAATCTAAGCAGATAATCTTTAAAGTAATGACTCGGTAGTTTAATCGTTTCCTGAAAACATCATTTCTAACGAATGATGTCATGATTTGAAGGTTTTCGATTCATTTGGGTAGTTTTGTCTGGTGATAGATAACCTGATTTTTATCAAATTTTGTTCCAAAAAAGCGAATTCTTTAAAATGAGAGTTGTTATTATAAAATAAAGCAGACAATAAAATATGATAGCGCGATATCTTTCGCAACAGGTAGGTTGCAAGCTATTAAAACGAACACTCTGTATTACTGGTATCAGGATTGAATTGGCGTGGCCTGAGCTTATCGCAGCTGAATAAACTGAAAATGTTGGGCTGAAACACGAACGAAAACCGTATAATTAACAAAAAATCTAGTAGGTTTTGCTTTTATACCTGGTTTAATTTGAGAACAATAACTAGCAACGTGGGAAATTGGATAGAAATTGCAGAGGCTGATTTAGGTGGCTTTCAGAACTCGGAGGCTCTGAAAATATGAACTTATAGCACAAAACAACATGATTTACCGTCTTTACATTTTAACTTATAAAAGCGACTATCGATCAAACTCGTCGGGAGATTGAAATTCTTAGTTGATGACATTATTGTCCGTTCTGCGAACTTGCAAAACGAAGGTCAACTGAAAGACTAGACGCAATTCACCATTAGACTAATGACTCGATATAAATCAGATAGAAAATATAATCAAAATAATGATAATGAACTTTGCAGATACGAAACGCTTTAGCCATTCGATCAAGTAATTAAATTGGACATTTCAAATATTAACCGACATTCATGCAGACGCAAGTACCAGTATAAATACCAAATGACACAAGGACGCCAGCTCAGCTGATAAAGTGAACGACCCGACTGCAGAGTTCGATTCATTTTTTGAATGAATCACCGGGAACCCTTTACCTTTGCAGTTTGTGTTTTTTATGCGATAAGTACGATCCTTTCTTGCTTACATTTTATTTTAGTCATGAACTTATTGTCAGTGGGTTTTTCGTTGCTTGCTATTTTTGCATTTCTATTTAGTATTTTTTCCCAAACATCTTTAAGTGTGAAAGTAGATATTATTTCTTCTTAAGTAAATTTTTTACTAGTCCCAATTCAACCCACGCAGTCATATTTTGTGTTACAACATTGTAACAGTACAAATGGTTTGTTACTCTGTTGGTTCATCGCCTACGAAATTCTTGATGTAGCGCATCCTCAAGACATCATTTTTGATTTTTTTTTTTAATATATTAGCACCAAGTTGGGCCTATACTACAAAACAGTTCGTTCAAGTGTCCAAATCGTCGACCGTTCAATTCTAAAGGTAAGCAACCAAATTCTGTTAAAGGAGGCGTACTTCTGTAACTCTGGATAAAAGCTTTTTATTTGACCCCTCGCCCGCGGGGTGGTATTATTATTACGTAATTGTACGCAATTGTTTTAGAAAATCACAAAAGAAATACAAAAAAATAACTTTTTCTGGTTTTTTCTAGGAAAAATGAAGGTATAAAAACCAAAATTTTCGGCCGAACGAATTTCGGCCACCCCTGTGTAACTACAATAAAAAATTTGCGTGTTTTCAAGGTCATTCACGTTGTACAAATGTATGTACAATCAAGGCGTTCGAGGGGTAGCGTATTTCTGTAACTCTGGGTAAAAACCACGGATTCATTTATTTAAACTTTATGTAAAGTAGTAGTAGCTATAATCAACCTTGGAATTAATCAACCTTCTGTGTTTTTCAATAATACTGGTAGTCCTAGAATATAAAAGGTAACTGAAGGAACATAGGTGTGGTTTTCGAAGTCTGACACGCCGTCCCAAGACCACCTCCACCCTAGAGAGGGAGAAGTCATTAGATGACTTCCCACCTCAAAAACCAGACCAGTCAACTTTTGGGTTAAAAAAGATTATACCGTGGTGGAGGTGGTGTGGGCAGGTGTGAAGTTGTGCACAACAAATAAATACTAACAGATATTTGAAATAGAATGAAGTGCCTATCATTATGATCGTAAATTGCAACTACTGAAGAAGTAAAACGTTACATGTCATTTAAATTATTATACGAATAAAATAAGTCAAGGTTTGCACATTTCTTAAACACGCACTCATTACGTTGCATATCAAAAATTACTTTGACCATTATGATGACATCACAATCGCTCACAAACGCATAAAGCGCACATTAAAACAAACAGACACACTTTCACATTCTTTGTAGCGTGACGGTCACAAAACGTGGCTATTCTACTAGTTTCCATGGTAAAAATGATCCTATAGCTGTGACTATAGGACACACAATTCGTTACTAATGTAGCTTTAACTATGATAAACGATTTGAGTAACAAAGGACATGGATGTACACACAAAGAGATAATCATTCGGTCGGTTCGTTTTCGATCTATACAGCCTACTTACATAACCTTGAACTTGACAGAATATATTCTTATGTCCTCATTGCGTATTTCATATATTTACAGCTGACGCGAAATGGAAATCGAAAGTAGCTCGACCTTTATGACGGTTGAGGCTGATGTAAACGCGGAAATTTTCCACGAGCAAGCCATTAGCCATTTTCTGTAAAGTTATCCTTTATTGAGAGAACAAGATCAAGCCAATCGTAATATTGATCAGTTCTACGACATAAAATCTGTTTGAATGGAACATAAAACGTCGTAAGCAGCGAACAAATGCAAGGCTAACGTTCCTATAAAATCTGAGCTCCCGTTCATACCCGCGAGCGGAGACGTGTCGAAATTATGCGTGCCTGGTAGTGATCGGTGATATTAGCTAATGTTGCACAACCGGGCGTCAAGTAGGCCGCCACTATATCTGGAAGACCTTCACCCGCATTTCAGCTGCCCCCGTGCTCCCGAGGGACGTTACACGGATAATTTAAAACTACAACACTCCCGAACACTTCATTCGTTACCGCACAACGTCAAATTTAGATCGCTTATCGCGGACACGTTCAAATTACAAGTTGGCGGCGCTAAATGTCTTGGCGTTCTGACAGAATACGCACTGCCAAGTGCAGTTGCAGCTTGGAGATTACAATTAAAATAAAGCTGTTGTGGCTTCTTTCCTAGTCAACAGCCATCTGAATCATTTGATTAAGAAAGATCTGCCCGGTACGTCTATTGTTAACGTGAGCATGAATTAAAAGCTTGTTGTTTTATCCAATGCCATGTTCGATAAAGAAGCAACGCGAAAAAGAGAGAACTCAGTCGAATATTTCACAAAATTTAGCTTACAAGTTTTACGAAAAAGAAATCTTTATTCATAAAAAGAATTCTGGAGTTTCTATAAAAATATATTTAATACATTTTCAACATAATTATGAATACATTATAAAGTGCTAAAGTTTACGTACAATTTGTGCAAAATAGTAGGTTTTCAGAATTAACTCCTAGGTATAAATTACCGATCAATCAATATTGCATGGCTACACAAAGTCACGCCTGTTTACAAATTCTAGATGCTAAGTATGCTTAGAATACCGAATGGTTACAATACAGTTCCGGCCATGTGCATAATCCTGCATTCGCGAGGTCAGTATTTGCAAACATTACTGCCTATGTGCCGTGAATACACAATAGGTTTAACAGGTGCTGTGTTGAACTCACCTGTACTCGCAAACTCCTGAGAGCCGGAAACTGTGCCAGTCGATCCACCTCGTCCCACGTCGCTAAGCCCGTATTGTTCAGGTTTAGGAAGCGGAGATGTCTGGAATATCAATGACATCGCTCATATGACGCCGCACAAAACAAACTATTCAAATTCTGAAGATCAATAGGTCAATGGCAGCACACATTGACCTAATTGAGTCATAATGATAACAAACGATTGATTGTATTCACTTACGGGAAGGCATCGTGGCTTTTCTTATTTCCGTTGTCATCAATACATTTCTCACACGGATCCGGCTCTAGAGTGGTTATGGGACAGTCGTTAACCAGCAGGGTTTCCAAATTTGGGAAGGCGTAGCCTAGTTTGGAGATCTCCTTCCAACTGCTGACGTGGTTTCCGGAGAAATGTAGTTTCTTCAGCTGATCGTGCACAGGTTCTGTGACATCGACGTTGAGTCGCGAACACGATTCACACTGAGCTTTTTCATCGACCTCTTTCCCTGTCAAGTCCACATATGAGTACTCGTTAAGGCTCAAATGCAACTCCTCCAGAGCTGGTAGAGCTTTGAGTAACGCGTGGATACTTGGCCATCGGACATACGTGGAATTCAGAATGAGATGGCTTAAATTGTCCCACCGTGGCTGAAGAGATAGAGCTGCCTGGATCTGAGCCGAGAGGCGGTTGAAGCTCAAGTTTAGAAACCTTACTCGGGGTGTCTGTTCCAGTATTGCAAAAACCTAGAAGCAAAACTTTATGTCAGTCGTACATTATTAAGGAGTAACGTAACACCGCGGAAATAACAGCCTTCTATAACCAATAATTGGTATAGTTTGTCGTAACTGTGGGAACGGTGTGCTTATTGCACTGGCTTATTTGCTGTAATAGTTGACTAAGAGGTTATGGTGAACTTAGCAGTGGTTAGGAAGTCATGAAATCCTATCATAGCTTACTTCTTCCCATTTGGAGAGTTTGTTATTGGCTATATCGAGTTCGACAACATCGGCGCACTTATCGGCGAGGGCGCAGGCGTCTCCTGCGCAATCGATGTCGCAGTCGTTAAGCACCAGTAGCGTGGGCACGCTGAGCCGAGGGGAGCGCTTCGGCACAAATATAGCAACTGGCATGTCATCTATCGGAGGGTTCACCTCGCCCTTCGCGCCATATTTCCGCTCTAGAGCTTCTAGGAGTGACGGCATATTGCTGGTCACCTATGATTCTTGTTTATAGACCTGTAACAATAAAACACGTTAGCAATTTCGACTTAATTTCACTTCGTTTCCATCTGATGTTGCGCTCCGTTAGGTACACTTTTATTTTGATTAGGTAAATTGTACAATAATTGACAACCTCAACCATAATTGCCGGTTCAATGCCAATGGGTCAACCAATAAGTAATACGATATCGAAAAGGCGGTTCATAAAAAAGCAATTACCATCTGATGTTACAGTATTGTGTCGTTGATTGACAACAAATGAAGAATATAATGAATATTCAATTGTCGCTATCACTTACACAATCGAAGCGCCATCGAAGGCTCAGTTTGAAATTAATTAATTGGTCAATATTAATGAGCGGCGTTTCCTTCTCGCTTGAAGTCATGCGCAACCGGCTAAATAAATACACAGTGCGCAAAGCAATAAACCAATAGACCGGAATATTTGCTCAAGGATTTTCATGAGTTACTCAGAACCTAAATATTATTTTAAGGAATCAGACTGATGGAAGTCTCTCAACTGAATGAGCATTCGAACACGTGTTTTAGTAACCCAGATTTTCCATGGCCAACTGAATGAGAAGTGTTATTAGGTGTATTATCTACTTAAAGCGTATTTTAATGACGTTAGCAAAGATTTAATGAAAAAAAAAAGTGTATTGAAATATTTAAAAATGTTCAAGTCCTACTGTCATTGTAGAAAAGTTACTTAAATAAGAGTACCATCGCGCAGTATAGATTCGTGATATCGAACCATAAAAAGTATATTTGGCCTGGTTCGTGATGTGTGTTTTATAATGCGATTAAATAACGCGAACTTTACGATTCGCTTTGATACTTCTTATCCATTCATGCGTAAAAAGGAAGGTTTACTGTGGGCGATATTGATATATTTATTGCGTTTTAGTAATCTTGTGGCAAAACTGCGACAATAATACCAAATTACAGTGAGGAAATCTAAGAATTATTGCGTTAAGGTTCCGCTACTGCTTCGGTAGCTACCTATTGCTAAACTTTTAGACATCAACTTCATTCTGCAGGATTGTTCGGAAGTTGTGGGGTTGAGATACAAAGGCTAACTTAAAAAACACTGGTCAGTTTTAGACAGTAAGAGTTCCCTTGCTCATGTCCCGATCACTTCACCTAGGGTGGAAGGAAATACATTTGATGATTTTCTAATAAAAAAAGGGATACCTCCATGGGAGTATTACTAACCTAACAATTTTAAACTAAAGCGAATGTCTCAATTAGGTTTTGTTTTGCTAATATCTTCTTATAACTGTTTGTGGTATATATTTCATCCTGGAAATCTCTCGTAAGATTCGTTATTATTTTTAAACTATGGACTACAATTCATTATCTCATTCAAATATCTCGATCGATCCGTAACTTTTTCTTTATACTCCTACTTGAATGTAATTGAAATTCTTCACACCGCACTACTATTGCTTGTAACTAAAGTATTAGGAACAATATTAGAAGGGATGTTGCTCAAAATTGAGCAATCGGGCCACGGGCTGTTCAGAGACTTCGTGACTCGTGACTGCAGCCAAGGTCGAGTTCAAATGTGCATTTAAACTTAATTAGTGGCTTGTCTTACAATTACAATAGAACTGATTTGAAACGACAATTTGCTGGCTAATGGGGCCTTTGACCCTATGATGAAAATTTTGAAAATAGTAACTGACTGAATAATTGATAAAAGTCCCACTGTTAATCTGTTGTAAAGAGCAAGTTTTGATTAAATTACCTTTTTTGGGTTTTATTTACAGCCTGCAGTCATGACCTTCACAGGTAAAGTCCTATGACACGTATGACAATAAAAAATGACCTTACCAAACCAAAGGGACACACGATTCGACATTGTGTTGTAATGATGAAGTTTACATTCAAGTACAGCTTGATTAAATATTATTCTTTAGTTGCTTGTCGGCTATGAAACTGTTGGTGGAACGTAATATGAACGATAAAGTCAAGGTTAATAGAATTCAGCTGGCTTACCAGACAATAGCGCGAAACGATTCTACCACGTCCCGACTATATTTTCTACAGGGGATTTCTTACGTTGCGATGCTTGCAATTCTAGTAAGAAAGAAGATACGAGCATTTTTCTTCTATACTTCGTAAATTGTATCTAAGCTGATTTCGGGATACATGAATCTTTTAAGTCATGATTTATTTTATTGCTTTCTTTCTCTAGATTTTTTTCATGTGGTATGTCAAATAAAGAACCGTGAATATCAATATCAGACTACCGTAAATTTCTATAACCATACATTACGTATGACATAAACCCTTTCAACATTTCCAATGCGCGTATAATGCTGTTGCGAGCGGTGACTATGTTGGCTAACTGTTGTCCATAGATTGTGCAAAGGCTCGTGAGCATCGCGGATATGTAATGTGATACTAAATTAAACGAACATTACTACCAGCTTTACCTTTTTGATTGACTGATAGTTTACATTAAAAAAAAACACGGCGTGCCATGACGGAAGCCTTGACTAGTAGAAAATTTATAGTCAGAAACTGTAATACTCATAAATAACTCCAAGCTACATGAATATATCAGTTTTGATTTTTAATTCCTGTATCCGACGTAGTTTTTGATTGTGTCAATTAACTTCGTATTATTTATGTTAGATATGACTATTAGCTTGTAAATTACATATAATATTAGATAGGTAGTTATCTGCTGGAAAAGATGAAAAGTCGATAGTAAAAATTCCGAAGACGGCAATAAAAATGTTATCAACCTCGTTAGCTACCTTAACTTGTTTCAAATTCAATATCCCTTTCGAATTCCGGAATTGATTGTGTCATGGCATACATTATAAACACGTTTCGTATCGTGTCCATAGAATAACATTTCACCTTAGTCAATTAGTATAACTTCTGACGAAGTTTTGGGCAACTTGCACCACTGCACTAGCCGTCATAATAAGGTTATCCAATTCCGCTCTAGTTGTTGTTTATATAATACGAAATAATAATAACCTCTACCTGTATATATATGTATGTATATCGCCTTTGTACATTTCGGTCTGAACAATTGGGTTATATTTTTTAAGATTGCAGGATCGGTAACATTAGATGATTCATTAACAGCGTTATCTGCTTTAGCATTAAGTAATTTTCTGATAGAAAATGCTAGTTTACGACATACGGATTCGACTCAGCGTTATTCTTATAGCCAGGTACTATATTCCAATAGTAATCTATAATTCACGCTAATCATTTATTTTTAGTTTATAATGCTATTACGTGTTACAGTAAGGTTGTTCCGAAAGCGAGAGTCTACCAAGGCCGGAACACTAGTAATCGTATTTTTACACAACCTCAATGCTTTTGTTCTTTTTATTACCTATATCTTGTGGATAAAGTTCTAATTGCGTATTATTTACATATCCTATAATATCTATGAAAGGTTCTTGATGTGTATTGAGATTGTGCAAGACAAAGCGCTATACACATCCTGCTAGCTGCTTGAAACAATGAAGCTAATAAAATTAATAGCGCAGGTTGCTCAACACTGCCACTGTAAATAATTATGTATACCTAATACTAGAACAAGTTGCACCTATATATCTTATTGTACTAGACATGAAGTGGCATTTCGTGCCTTCCACCAGCAGAATGAATCAATTTTTAATATTTTAGGTCTCGATAGGCTTTGCGTGCCAGTCTACTCGACGTCGCTCTACAGCAGCTAGGAGCAAGTCAATTTCGATAGTAGCACTATTTTAAAATTTCTACAAAATATTGTATTCAAGTCTGCAATACAAGCAATATCGTTAAAGTTGACGCGTTATTTGTTTATGAATAGCTTGCTACTGAAAATCAAATGTTAATACTCGTAGATTCGAATCTACCACTACGCTGTATTGATTATAGATATCAATGCCCACTACTAATAAAATAGGTACGTACTATAACCATAGTTTCAGCAGAAATTGATTAATTAAAGAAAGTAATATTTACCATTGCGACTCATGATGCCTTCACTTACAATATTGTTGGCTCTAGTTTAATCGAGTTGCTATTTTTCAAAGCACCAATAGAGAAAAATAGTACTTATTTTTCCATCTTTGCTCAAGGTAAACATCATCACATCTCATGTGCATTTGTTTGCGCATAGGATTGCTCAGACGCAAACAAAACAAACGTAGATACTGTGGTTTTCTTTGTGGCATAAATGAGAATTCATCCACTGGGTGGCCACCCCTTCGGGCCAGGCGTCGCGACGGTAAGGGCGGCGAACCTAACGTCTCGACTACCCACACTTTGGCAAAACCACTTTGTTTAATATCCAACTGTTGCATTTATAATGTCTGGATCGAGTATATATATTGGTTTCGCAAGTCTGAACGAATATTAAGAGATTATTGTAATTTAGGTTGAGCCATTCATGGGGAAGTATTGGAATAAGGATTTTCCTCAAGTTTAGGAAACTTAATTTAAAATACTGTAAAACTAGCAAACAGAGGGATACAAGTATAGGATAGAGAGTACCAAGATGGGCAGGGCCAACTATATGGTTGTGTCTTTAAGAAGATGACTGGGACGCTTGAGACAGGCCGAATGCGTGTTGTAGAAGTTTGAAAACAGAGTTTTGTGGCGCAAAATGGAAGAGCAAGTATATACACCGATGGACTCAATATAGGCTGAGTTGATTATTTCATTGAGACTTAGAACAAAAACATAATAGAAGTTTAACCAGACCAGAATGTATGCAAATTCGTAAATACAACGCAAAGCTATGTGAATGATTTGTGAACAAGTGCAAAACACAACAGATAATAGCTTTGCGAAAAATAACACTGGTCGAAACGTGCGTGACTATTATTTTGATGAAAAAACAAGATCGTTCACGTGTCCTTTGCTAACATTGACAAAGGTTTACAAAAAAATAATTGTGAATCTCTAAACAGCGCGAAATTATGCTGCGCAGTTCTTTTTGCGCAGTGTGTAATGTTCAAATCATAGAATAATTTGTTTAAATAAAGTTGACTGGAAAATAATCACGTTTTTTCCTATAACACAACGTTTATTGGCTTTCGTCATAGTTAATGTTTTATTACAGCAAATAATAACCAGTCGTCATAATTAAATATCTACATTCTATTATATAGTATAGACAATTTAGTTTCAACATCTCAATGACAAATGATGAAGGATTAAAATTAATTGATCATTATAAAATAATTTATAATAGACTGACACGTACCTACACAGATCAAATCAAAATATTTATATTGAATATTAGTTTCTTTTTAAATTTTAAAAACGTGTATTACCCAGCTAGGGACTCCTCGGTGTTCTTTAGGGGTCTATGCTAGGGCCTATTACAAATGTAGAATTCCTTCAAAATTACTTTTGGTTTCTAAATTACATTATAAATACTATAATATAATATGTTACTATGTTTACTGTGGTTCGGGCTTAGAATTCTGAATTGTGATGTTAATGTTGTTACGCAGATCTTGAAGGTCGTTAGAGATAAACTTTGAAATACGTGGGAAGCATAACACGTGCGACGGACACTTCTGATTAGAACCAGCATTCGTTTGCATTACCTTGTTTACTGATAATAAAACACTTGGTTTTCGTATGGCAAGTGGAATTCTTTACTTGTTTGTATTTTTTTTTAATAGTGTTGTTTAAATTACATGTAGATAAATCTATCTTTACCTATCGATGAAGCTGACCTGGAACGTGGATATCGCGGGTAAGACCACAAGGATCCCATGGTAGCAACGGCCATAGCTTTATGCTCGTTGCATGTTAATTTAACAAGTAAAGAAACTGTTCTAGTAAAGTATCTTAACACGAGTTTTAGTTAATTCGCACAACGATCACAAGGACGGTTCACTATTTCTGAACGTGATGTTGCAATGTGCGGGAATTTGATGATGCTTATGTCAAAAGATTATGACGGAGTCGAAATTTTAAATATAAAATTTACGTATCCCTGTAGATAAGACTTGTTAGAATATGTAAAGAAGGTAAAAACCTATTGATTCCATAATTTTGGGGGGTCTAAGATAAAACTTCTTTTAAAAATAAATATACATATTTAAATGGATGAACTACAAATATTTCTCGTCGTTATAAATAACCAATGTTTCGTCTAGTTTTAGTTTAGATAGCTTTCAAAGTACTAATTTAGATTTTATTTACGTACAACATGCTAACATTTTATCCATATGGAGTAACAAAGAAATGCCTTTGCAGTACTAATGAAGACACTTGTTACGGAATCCCTTCACTTCTCAATAACAGAAGCACTAAATCGATGATTTGTAAAACATATTGGGCACGTTTTTGTAATAAGGAAGTTGGAGATACGCGCGCGAATAGAATTATATGGGTCACGGTCAAAATCGATAACACTAACACCCATGCTTCTGGCTATGTCGGTCGGTGCACAGAAAAAAGATTACATCATACTAATTAGAAACATGTTAGACAATCTACATGTCTAGGTTTACATTGTTGTAATTTATATCTTCAATAAAAAGAGCGGGAGAAAGCATTTTTTTTTTGTAAGTGGGAGACTAATAATTTATCGTATTGATATTTCGTTTTTTTGTTGCTGTTCATGCGGAACAACCCTATTAAAGATAAACAGCCTATTCAGTCGATAAATTCGATTGCGTATTTTATCATCTTCTATACAAAGCCTAGAAACAAGGAAGTTGTTTGTACACATTAACACAGCGTCATCGGCTAGTCCGGTTTTATTAGGTACTTACTACCTAACTTATTTATCCAAATATAATTAAGGTTCTTCATGATCGATAAAAAGTATGCAGTTTTTTGTATACATAGATACCACTCTGAATTAGTAATGATATTAATCTTTAAGAACAAAAGATAGGTTCGATTTCAAAACCCCAATTTTGTTTTCACTAAAAAACGGCTCAGTAGTTATTATACAGGACTAATCCACCAACTGCTTATAATTTAATTACCTAATTTATGGTCTACATTTTCATTAGAAATATTAAAAATACTGACCTTTTCCCCACACTTAGTTTCGTCTAGCACTTTTCTTGACGCTTAATTTAAAGAAAAATGTCTTCACAAAAATACACACATCAGGGTTTCACTATAATTTTAAAGCTAACTAAATCAGCTGTTCACATGTTTTTCAGATGCGCCTAGAAGAGATTTCCATACGGTCCTCCAAACGCACTGAAATAAAATGACAAGAGAATGTTTACATCAATACATTGCACAGCGCAATGCCTGTTTCAACGCACACTACTATTCGTTTGTGTACATACAAGAGCGAAATATTGACTGACAAGAGTGGGGATGAAAGAGGTCAATGACGTTTACAATTGCGACGCTGCGTGACAAAGATAGAGATATTAAATTTAGGGAAAAAAACCGAGAAGCAAATACAACAAATAAGCCACCTGAGACGCAACACAAGTACAAGTTTGTCTATGTGTTGAATCTAAAAGCGAGTATACACTGTAGGCATTACAAAAATACTATCGGTTTTGTTAGTAATGCTGATGCATAAACTAATAATTAGTTTTATTTTTAATAAGCACAAATGTTTAAGTTTTAATAAGCGAAACTGACATTAATAAAGCTCGCTGAACGGCTGTACCAAAACTAGTTTACGTTATAATTATATGCTAAAGATTTGTAAATAAATTGAATAGAAATCTCATGATATAAAATATATTATGTAACACAATTAAATATTTACCGTTAATTGGTTAACTTTTATTAATACATACCTTCAATTTAATTTGATGTTCATTGGAAATATAAATTCTGAATATAGGAACGATGTTGCTTATTTTTACATTTTATTGCTTTTTCTCCTCATCAACCATTGTAATAAATCTGTTCACTGCTGTTCACAAAGAGAAACATAATGTCAATGTTTATAAAACTATATTAATGGCCAGTATTCTTATGTCGACAGGAATTAATTTTGAAGCGTCAAATAGTGATAACATTTCTAATAAATGAAATAAGAATTCTCGTCTTTTTGTAATTTGTATTGTTCTAAAACACAGCATTTATTACATACAAAACAAATTGATTATGTTGTAATGTTTTTTTTTGTAATTTTTGTACATCACTTTTGATGATTGTGTTCCATCTTTACGAAAACTAACGCTGTAGCATAACTTGCATAAATCTTTCGAAGTCTCATGCAAGAGATTGTGCTTTCTACTGCCATCTTGTTTTAGCATTTTAATGTCATATATGTCAGCTGTCAAAATGTCAAAGTCAATATCAGAAATATTATTGTTCACCTCCCTCAGTACAAATCTTGCTGTTTTATCACTTAATATTTTGAATTTACGTTGTGATAATGATAATTCAATATTTTGTATCGATAAGTAGTTGCCACGGATAAGGTTTTTCATACTGAGCAGGCCTTTGAGAAGTCGTGGTTCGTGGTCGTCGTTCTATTCGCATTCAAGTAAGTTTTGATCATGTTTTTCAATACTTAGTTTTTTTTTATTTCTTTAATTCATTAATTTAGAAACAGGGAGACACTTTAGACTTTACTACATATTACCTATTTGTGATCTTGCAAAGAGTATGCCGCCCGTGGGTGTTACAAAATATGTCTCAGATGTTATCTGCTTTAAAAGGAAAATTGCTTGTGGAGCAATCAGATCAAACTCAGAGGCGTAACTATCGTCGTATCAATAATATGGGACCTTCGGCATCCATGGGCTTCGACGGGTTTAATAATCCGTAGTATATCCACTGAAAATCACCATCACAACTCCATGTCACTGTCTCAGTTCTGTGCTGGTAGAACCTGGTCAGTGAGTCGTCTAAGGTTTGAAAAAAAACCTTTATTATTTTTAATGTATGGCCTCTTTGGGGCTAGCTATACCTCTGACTATACTGCAAACAATTAATTCATATCATCTTCACTTTAATTGGCCCATAGAAGTCTCACAAGTTTATTCCATTATCTTGATAACTAAGCGTTACTAGAAAGTGATTAAACTGCACTTTTTCAATAATGTATTATAGTTCATTTTACTTATCTTTCTGAAGAGGCTATGGGAATAAACCTATCAGTGATGTCATGTATTGGAAATCAAATAAACTGCTCAATGTATTACACAGTTCCAACATAAATTCTGTTTAATTTACTGTTTACTACGATCAGGTAAGGATTTGTATAATTTACTATTGTGTCTTTTTCCTTCTTGGCAATTTGTTTGGATACTCTATGATTTTTGTTAAGTTATTCTTATAAAAATTTGCAGATTGATTTCGCATTTTCTGTGCAAATTCTTCTTCAGAGGAGTCTATCTTCTTTCACAGGAGTTTGGGAGTGTCCTTCTTTCATTTGCATATTACTTTAATATTGTTTTTATTTTAGTTTTAGTGAGAAACTTGCATTTATTGGCATTAACATTAGTATAAATTTAAATATAAAAGTAAAAGTTGCTAGTTGTAGCAACATATTTAGGAATAAAAATGTCAAAATATTGCTTTGCAGTATCAGAATTTTCCATGTGATTAGAACATATACATAGCCTATAATCTCCTATCAGTAGTTGCATGGACTGAATATAGTTTTATCTGTACTTTTGCATACCTCCTGTGGTTCCTAAAGTATGTGCACAGTAACAGTATAGTAATCTAGTGATAAAATCATTTGATAAAATATTTGGTAATCGTTTTTATGGCTTATCTTGGCTTACGTAATGAACTCACTCAAGGGCCTAAGACTCAATGCAAATATCACTTTCCTGCAATTTATAAATATTATTTTATCTATACTAATATATATATATATGCTATAATATGTATGTTAGAAATGACTAGTTTGAAATCGAAAAATCATTTAATGTAACTAAACCTAAGCTATATGTACAACCAAAAATTGCGGAGCAGTAGTCAAAGATGGCTGAAACTGCGTGGGACAGCTAGTATGAATATAATACAAAAATATTTGAAAAGACGAAAAATTAGACTTTGAATTCTGCTTATGTGATGAGGTACCATTCATAAGATCGATAAAACTGGTCATATCTTATAGCTAGTCTAATAGGCATGCAATTGATATACAATACAATAGTATTGTTTATAAATTGGCGTGTGTTTCTTCATTAAGTCAACCTACCACTGCTACTGTACTGCTATAAGGTCTGCATACAGAGATTTACCATGGTACTTGTGTTAGTCTCTCAGCCACTTATCTGTGGGAGTGATCGTGATCCTAGAATGCTATTTACACCTGAAGGAATATGAGTGGGATTTAATCACTTAAGTCTGACATTTCCTCTCACTCCACCCCAGAGCAGAAATTTTAGGATGATCCAAAAACAAAAAGCCACATCTTTTCAAATTTTTTTACGCGGGTAATCCTCAAATAACTTCTACTTCTTGCGCTTTGGCTAGAGTGGAAGGGGCAGAGGCGTAGCGCGGATTAGTTTAGACGTAGACGAAGGCGCATCAGCAAGGCCTTTTTCTTTCATAAATTCGAAATCGAGACAGCCACTGTCTCAACCCAGTGTTTGACCACATCGTCGCTTACCATCAGGTGAAAAAGTGGTCAAAAGAGAGCCAATTATAAAGAAAAGCCCATGTTCTTAAAGAAGCGAGGGCTTGCGCGAGACCTCTTTGGATGCGAGGGCCACCATCGCCCACGCCTAGCTACGCTACTGGTGGGAGGGAATGTCAGACTTTTGCTGACTAAAATCCACAGTGTTCCTTTATTCAGTTACCCTTTTTTTGCGAGAGCTGCGGTAACATCTGCATATGTACAATTCGCAGCCCTGGGATGCGCTAGCTCCGTCAATCTTGCTGACATCTCCCGGCCCGGGCTTGTTCCTTATCAGACGGTCGAAAGGTGAGCTACCCATGCCTCGCCGTCTGCAAACCCGCGCCCACAGTGGCCGGAAATCGTCCTGCAACTCCCGACGTACCTTAAAAAGAGTGTTGACCTGTGGTACCCGGTGAATGATTCCTGCGCTAAGCGAACACACGTAGCTTAGTCGTGACCTGGAGTAGCACCTTAATTGTTGGCATTAACATGTTGATAAATACTGCACCACTGTGTCATGAATGAACGACAAACAACAATAAGTACTTTAACAAAACTTCTCAGCAGTTCTGTAATTGACTGTGTTAACTGAGGTTGTGATGTATATATTTTTTAAACTGTTCGATAATAGGTAAATATATTATTATTATATGTAAATAGTACACCACGAAATAAAGTTGTCAAAAAATAAAAGGCGCGTTGTATTATAAATTTTTATTTTGACTACCTAGCTACTACAGCGGACAAGACGTCAAAATACGTATGTCAAAATGGGCCTTTTATTTTTGGACAACTTTACTTGCGTATTTTTTCTCTTTCTCTATCAAATCCATCCAAAGGTTGTCGCTTTTAGCTGTAAGACCGCCTATTGTTACACCTTATTAATTTTAAGTATGTTTATGTTATGTTGTTGTGTGTGTGTTATATTGCAATTCTTCTTCGCTCTTCTCGATAGCTGTTTTAGGCGAGAATTTTTGGTATATTTTAGTAGGGCTTGTAAACAAATGTACCCTTATTTCATATAGAGAACAGGATTGAGTCTCAGCAGTCGAAATATGTGTACAATAGTCATCATAATATTTATGTCAACTTGAGTAATTCAAAGATATGCACTGACATTCTTTTTTTTTTGAGGTGGGATATAATCTAATAACTTCTCTCGTTCTAGGATGGAACAGGAGGGCGTGTCAGACTTTTACTGACTAAACGCCCATCTTACAAGGTCTATTATGAGCCTGTGTTAGTCATTACTATTATTTTATGATTTGCCTGTTATGTGGCCTGGTATTTACAAGCGGCCAAAATCTATATATTGTGACCACTAGCTATTTACACTCATCTCGTATTCATTAATGAATTTTCCTTGAATGATATAATAAATAGTTGAGTATCATTCGTGGCGATTCATAGCGTCTCTTACCTTTACTGAATAGTGGCGTCCTTAGGAGTGGAATAATATTTTCTGTTGTGTAATTGTGATCGTTATTGAAATATTTAAGGTAGGTTATTACCTATTCATAAATAACATATTCTCACAGTTTCAGTACCGTGGCTAATACCATTCGAACCGTGCGTATACTCAGCAATAGTTTAGTCTTACTTTCAGTGAAAGTATTTAAGAATTTTTTTTTTTTTAAGAATCGACTCGTTCATTCTATCATAAGGCAGTTGTCCCACCGGCAACGATGAACGAGTAGCGAGTAGCTACAATGTACAAACGAGTTGGCGAGCCGCGGGTAGCGAGTGTGTAGTTCCGATACCTCGGTTATAAGCGAGTGTGCGAGTGAGACAGGCGATTACTCGCATCACTCGCTCGCGGCGGCCAAGCGAACAGTTTGTGTGAGTTTGCTCCCTCGGCGTGAGTTCTGATCGCTGAGCGAGTATCGCTGAGCGAGTATTATCTATCATAGCTCTTATCGCCCAGCGACAAACTAGTGAAGCGAGTCCTCGCCGGCAGTGTGAACAGTCAGCGATCAACTATTTGTATATGCATCTCTTTTGTTTACACCGTATGTATATGTATTGAACGTTTCTTGAGTGATAAAATAGCCTATAGTTAGTCGTTTTTTCGCCGCCGGTGGGACAACTGCCTAAACGTTAGATAAATCGCCAAAAGTAAAACTGTCAAATTCTTCTTCAAACTAAATATTAATTTGTTGTTCGATTGTAGCGACATCTATGACGCCACATAGGAATTAACTTTAAAATTTCTGCATTGCTATATTAGAATTCTCCTCGCTATTAGAACTTACAGAAGTCTGAAATCAATTATTGGGCAGTTGCCCGAACCAGACACAAGACCTGTGTGATCGCATGATCCTCCTTTATAATAGGGATTAACACCTAACCATTATTTTCCAACTAAGAACAGTTTGTACATTCAAACTGTACTGTATTTTCATAAAGAAAAATGTCTTTTTTTTCCAATTTTGTTGTCATAAAAACGATCCTGATATTACAAAAAAAAAAAAAAAAATAGAAGTTCATCTAAATTAGTTCAGAAATTCTCGAGTTTTGCGTGTAGCAACACATTTATTTAACCATTCATCTTTAAATAATTATATAATTCTTCTGTATGTGTGCTAACTCCTAAACGACTTGCCCGATTCTGTTGAAACTTGGTGTGTATATTTGAGAGTCTGAACCAGCAATTGAACCCGGTAGGTGGCGCGGCAATCGGGTTCTCAATTTTCTTTTCAGACCAAAAGCAAGTTTTCATGCAGAACAACACCTGTCGGTACCGCTAAGTTTTATAAAGGTTTTATGTATTGTGAAAATAAATAAATAAGTACATATAACAAATAACTGAAAGAAAAGGTAATGTTCCCCTTATCTAACAAAATAAAGTATAGTATTGTTCACTTATCACTTTATAGTCGCCTTTGATATAATGCTTATTTGTTTTGTACACAAATAAGATATCACAGGGGTCCCTTGTTGATTATCAGAAACAATAGATGGTACAAACATTGAGTGAGTGCTTATATCTTCTATTCGAGCTGATATACGAACTCCCGCAATACTTTATGCTTAACAGCTTAACCGCACTTACCTGTGATGGCCTTAATAAAAATTAGAACCAACAGCCAAAGCTACAAGAAATATAAAACAAAGCGACGATACACTAAAGCGCTGTCCACACAGTACCGGGTACCCGGCCCTGCCGTGTTCCGTCAGGGATGGGGAAAAAATCGGTTACGTACAATTTGTACGAATTCGTTAACATAGCTCCGTGTCAGGGGCATCCGGATCGTCAGTGTCCCGGAGCACGCTTGTACGCACGGACGCACTGACCGTGTTGTCCGATTTTTTTTTATGGTTATCAGATCTGTTTCAATTTACCTTCTTATTATTGTTTGCTTT
The DNA here is from genome assembly GCA_958295575.1 of Leucania comma. Classification (NCBI taxonomy): domain Eukaryota; kingdom Metazoa; phylum Arthropoda; class Insecta; order Lepidoptera; family Noctuidae; genus Leucania; species Leucania comma. Next base: position 7,456,110 of record OY282475.1, read on the forward strand.
AATCTCTATTACAATGCCATCTGCACTAGTTACAAGTACATATTTGAAAATCACATTTAACATGACAGTTTAAAAGAAACTGGCTAGTCACAGATTAGGCTTGGTTATGATGGTTAGTTTTCGCCCTTTGGGTCCTAAAAAGGAGCACATCAAAATATGTTCATTCACCAATATACATAGATGTAGTCAGTAAAAACTGCACTCTATTTCTATTTCGATAAAGTTTATTTTAAGTTTTTAATCACTACATCGAGCATCGCTTCCGGCTGAGCATAGTTGTTCTATTGCTCCGTAGCAGTAGCGGCTAGCGACCGTTATTTATTTATTTATTTATTTATACTTTATTGTACACCAAGATTACAATATAAAAAGGAAACCTTATAAAAAAAGAAAACATACAATCGGCGGCCTTATCGCACTCGGCGATTTCTTCCAGGCAACCTAGTATGGATAGAAATTGCCAGGACACAAAATGGGGTTGCACTCGGTGCAAATATAAAAGCAGACAAAACTATATAGGTACTTAATACTAAAATAGATACATATATACATACATACAAAAATATACAGGCAAGAGAATAAGTGATACGTCGAAAGCAAGGTCACAGTGTCAAGTAATGCTCCTTCACAAGCCTTTTGAACGCAGGTAGTGTTTGCGCCGTTACTTCTTAGCCTTCACTGTGTAAAAAGACCATCAGGTAATATATGTATACGTATTATACATTATAATTTACTGTGTTGCCCAATATTGAGTCATCTTGCTAACACAACAAGTTCTATAATTATTTTATTTACCCACCTATTTACTTAGTTACTTATCTGATATCTAAAAACCGGCCAAGTGCGAGTCGGACTCACACACGAAGGGTTCCGTACCATTAACTAGAAAAAAATCACTTTTGTTGTATAAAGCCCCCCTAAATATTAATTTTATTTATTATTAAAGTAAAAATACACCTGAGTTTTTCTGTATAAATATTTCAAGTGCCATTATTGATATCGAGCAAATAAGAGCAAAAAAATCGCGTTTGTTGTATGGGAGCCCCCCTTAAATATTTATTTTATTTTATTTTTAGAATTTTTTGTTATAGCGGCAACAGAAATACATATTTTGTGTAAATTTCAACTGTCTAGCTATCGTGTTTCCTGAGATACAGCCTGGTGACAGTTAGACGGACACACAGCGAAGTCTTAGTAATAGGGTCCCGTTTTTACCCTTTGGGTACGGAACCCTAAAAAAAACGAACCATCATCTAAATAAAATAAAGACGAGTAATTACGTGTTGGAGATGCAAGAACTGATGTTGATTGTGTAATGCTGGCATGTCATTTACCCAAACGGCGTAACTTCATCTTTAAAAGTGATACCCTTAATTCCTTGTAATAAAGTTAATTTTGTAATGATAAAGTAACGCCAATATTTGTGCTCTGTTATTTGCCACAGAATGTAGGATGTATTTGCCTAAATGTAGGCTTTACTTCATCAATAAAAAATAAAACCCTCTGTCTATGTCACAAAGTTAATTTTGTATTATAGAAGAAAGAAATATTTGATCAAATAAGCCAACTTTGTCGTTATTTGTTGAAAGATGCTTGGTCGTATTTGGCCAGATGTTGGCTTTACTTGATTAATTCAAAATTGTACTTTATTTCTACTGCTATAAAGTTTTGTTTAACTTCAATAATCGTATCAACTGTAGTCTTCTGTAATTTTTCACAGTATGCTGCAAAAATTGTCATTCGGTGGGTGGCGCGTCGCCGGCGCGGTCTGTACTCTGTCCAAGAGCTGTGTGCCAGTGAGAATGATGTCGTCAGCCATGGATAAAGGACCGGACTTCTTTTTTAGACAGGTGTGTATTTATATATTTTTTATACATTTTTTTTTCTGTAACTGGTATTATTTTGCTGCAGGGCTAAAGCTTTTCTCTTTTCCTTTACGTTAAAATGGAATGATATTTTTATAAATATTTAATATATCCAACTATTGGAATCAGGAATATGATATCAGGAATATCAGATAATAAGTAGTTATAATTGAAGGCATTGTGTAAAATATTTTTAAATTAAATTAATTGTTTGTTTAAATATTGGTAGAATTTTTAATTTTCATGTTTTCGCTTCCTTATGTTCATAAATTAATTATGTATGTTATGAAAGTATGTACTTAATTTATTTAAGATTGTGAAAAGACTAAAGATGGTAAATATTAAAGTGTCTGTTTTCCAAGGTTGTGTAAGCCAATATTGGGCAGCCGGATTGTTATAAACTGAATATTGTTAGTAGAAAGTTGGTGTTTACTAATTATTGCCCACAGCATTACCGCATGAGAAAAAATATCTACCGAATTGTGAAAATCTTCCTTTTTTTTAAGTCGGTTAAAAAGGAGGCCTGAGTCCCAGCAGAGGGAAAATTATAAGGCTGATTATAATTATGTATGATACACATTTGAAGAAAATGATTAAGTTTACATCTCTACCCATCGATTGAGACACACGACTGAGCTGATTTTATATGTGCCTCACGGTATTTCATACAGATTGGCAAGTTCTTATCCTTGGAAATGAACGAACCGCTTTTAATATATGATACTTGGTACATAGACGCAAAGTAGCTAGTTCTAAAAAGTAAGATACACATTCATTTTCGAAAAAGAGCTAGGAAAGACGGTGTAAGCAAATTAAAATTTCGTTTACAATATAAAAAATCTCTTTCTCCCACTAAGTATTTTTCGGAACTGTTCGTAAATAGCTAACTTGTCTAAAATTATACATTCTACGGTTATCAGTTGATCTGATCGATATAATTATCTCGGCAACATTCGTAGAAAGGGAAATGCGTTCTTTCCAGAGTTTAATTGAAGTTGTATTTACGACTGTACACTACTGTAATAAAAAGTATGTAACGTGAAGAAAATGCGATAACACTAGGTGAATTTCCAAATTTATTCAACTGTAAAATTAACATGAAAAACCTATCGACCATAGATGTAGGAATCTATAATTATGTAGGTATGGATCATAAATTAAAAGGTAAAAGTAGACAAGAAAGACTACACGAAGACTACAGGCCGATGAAATAAATTAAAGGGGCTGGACAGAAATGCATTACACTTGCAAGAGATTGGAAAAATTGGCACAAACTGAGGATCAATATATTAACATAGGTTAAGTAATACATACTAACGATTTTATGGGAAATCTGCCTGATTTAAAGATAAATAAATATGTATCCAAAGAAGGGTAAAATTTGTAAGTTTGCATGTGGGCGGTAATCTCCGAAACTACTTAACCGATTCTGAAAATTCTGTAATATGTAGCTGCACTATCCCTGAGTTCTAAAGGCTATACAATCATTTTCTACTGTCACGCGAGCCTAGCCGCTGGTAGAAACTAGTTAAATATGTAAGAAATAAACATGTTGTTTAGACTCTTTATAAATTGGGATAAGTTATAATACGCGGCATAAAAGTTGAATCAAAATGCGATCGACCTTCAATGCGCAGTAACAGATTTTCGGGTCGCAATCGAAGCTGCGGACTGCGGGTAACCATAGCAACGACGGCCATTTTCAACGAATCTTGATGCGGTTTTTTTTAATAGATAGAGTGATTTAAGAGAAAGGTTTATTTGTATAATACATGCATAATATATTTAATATCACCATTGCACCCGTGCAAAGTTGGGGTGGGTTGCTAGTAAAATATAAATACCATTGGCTAGCTTCAGTGCACAGTTCCACGGGGGCAAAGCGATAGCAAAAAGCTTGTTTAAAAATGTATGTACTAGGTTAAGATTTCTATGGTTCTGTGATAAAATAAAGTTATTGATAAACATCTTTGCTTATTTCTTGAAGGAATTTAGATGTGTGTTATGCAAAGCAAAAGGTAAATAATATATTATTCTCTGGCGCCATGGCGTTGCGAATGTTTATAAAAATTTATAGCCGTATATTTCTCACCATTTTATTACATACTTTTATTACTTATTGTCTGAGAAAATTGATAATAAGATCGCATATGCTACTTGACTTGAAACAATAGATTCAACCTTCTGTAAATAATAAATATAATAAATGTCATTATTCTTTACCCCTTCAACCTGAATTGAAGTGGTCAAACCTAAACAAGCCTTGAGTTCTTTCATGAAAGACTTCAGGTGTGATGTTATACCATCCTTGTTTTCTACACTACATGATGTGCATGTTAGAGCAATATAGGTGTAGTTTTCATTGTATTACCGGTTAAAATCGGTCGTCGAAGCGGATCAGACTCCTCGAGTCGGTCTGGCAGCCGAGCAGTTGTTGGCTTCTGAGTCAGATGGACAGACAAACAGTTACATAAAAATCAATCTAAATTATTTATACATGGGTGGATACTGTCATATTTATTTATAATGCACTTCATTGTACATCAACACTACAATATATACATATCTTGTATGTTTAATACTAGGGGCCATAGTCTTAACATATTTCTTGGTAACCAATCCACTTAAACCTTTCTGAAGAATCACTCTCTCTATTGGTAAAAACTGCATGAAATGTTACAGATACAGACGGACAGATGAAGAGGACATTGTTTTGTAATGTGACAAAATTATTTAAGATTTCGTTAACGTCTTCCATGGTCTTGTGTTCCAGTTATTCGACACGGTGAGCAGTACATACACGTACGTTCTGGGAGACAATCGCACGCGTGAGGCTGTGCTCATCGACCCCGTGTTGGAGCATGCCGAGAGGGACGCCGCGCTTATCAAGGAGCTCGGCTTCAAACTCATTTATGCCAGTGCGTATACCTTTTTCGTAAACCTCTGCATTAGTAATTACACATAAAAGAGGGGAGGAGTGGGATAAAAAGAAGATGCCTCGATAAAATATTATCTATTAGAGTAGAGGTAAGCGATTGTCAAGAAAATTGATAACCACCGCAGCGTTACGTACTAATTTAAATACGATAGTGTTGTTGTTAGTTACTTACAACAATTGCCTATTTTAAGTTTCATATTTCGCAAACGGATCACTGAATCAAAAATACTGTTCACAAATCACGGCCTTTCAATGTTTTTGAAAGACCTATTCAAAAATAAGCGAAGAATAATAAAAAAGGTAGGTACTTCTTTGTTGGCGTAATTAATATGATATAAGCATGCAAAATTACACACATTTTAATGTCTCTAAGCTAAACGGTGGACAGACGAACGAACGGACGGACAGATAGACGAGGCGAAATTCTAAGAGCCCGGAATCCAATCCGAACCCGTGAAAGTATGGTCCGTAGTAGCCGTAGAACTATTTCATTACAATAAACTTGCGGCGGAGGCTAGGACCCGCATTTTACTCCACTAGTACGGAAAACTGTCAATTGCGTACCTAAAAGCGGTGGGATAAGAGCGGGTTTTTGACGGATCAGATTCGGATCGGACGTAGTGCAAAACCGCTCTTAAAAGTCCCTTGTTAGGACTACGGAACCCTAAAAAAGGCAATTATAATCTAACGAGCCATGATGACTTTGCATAAACTGTGATTCATTCGATATCTAATAATATATCATTTCGGCGCGAGGTCTTACATGTTGGTCCATTAGTACCCATTAATAGAAATACGAGTATATCATTCTAATGTGTAAAAATCGATTTGTTCTTCGTACGGCCTACTGAGATTCGGCCCACAAAAAATATCCTGGTTCGTCCCAAACGATATCCTTCTTTCGTCCAAAAATATTATTTTAACTATTTTGTTCTCGATTCGTCCTATTTTAGATTCCTTGTTCGGTCCATATTTTTTTGTATATACTATTTTTACTATTTGTACAATCAGCTAAAAAAAAAGACATTTTTTTTTTTTACATTTTTTTTATTCGTACTTGTGTTTATCACCTAACTCCTCCTAAAGGCCTTCATTGATTTGGATGTCATTTTGTGTGTATATTTGAGTGGGTCCCTGGATGGTTTGAAAATATAATTGGACCCGGAATGCGCGGTCGGGTATTTTTTTCTGATAAAACGGCTGCTTTCGGCCAGGACATCATCTGTCAACCAAACATAAAATTAAGTACTTACTCATGCTCGTTTTTCCTAGTAGCAAAAAAAACTATTTACGATTTTAACTGACTTTAATTTTCTACGTGCTAGTATTTCCTTGCTCCGTTTGTCAGAATATTATTAGTCACACGCTAATCAACACGGCCTTTCCTTAAATAATTTATTCAAGGAATATCCGCTAGTGTCTTCACCCACTTTCTGATTTTAAGGAAGTTAGAACAAGTTTTCACAGTAATGTGAATGAATTCTGTTCATCTTTATTCTCGAACCTGTGAAAGTCACGAAATACTTAACAAATAAGAAAAAAGTGCGAGTCAGATTCTCATACGTAGGGTTTCGTACTTTAATATTAAAATTGAGCAAAAATGCTGACAACATAACGTTTCTTGTAGGGAACCCCCATTAATTTTTAACTTTATTTTATCATTTTGAGTAGGGCAGAGTAGAGTAGAGTTGAGTAGGCTACACTCTACTTTATCCTACTCTAGTTAGAAATAATTTTATAATTTTATAAGCATTCTTAAATTTTCAAATTTTTCGCAATTTTCTTAATGTTTTCTTTCATAAGAACCTTCTGGCAATAACAAACAAAAAAAATAAAATAAAGAATTAGCGAAATCGGTCCAGCTGTTCTCGCGGAAATAGGGAAATAGGGATTCATTTTTATATAATTTACGCAATTAAATTATTCATTATTTTTATTTAGATATTATTATTATTTGTTGTTTGAGCGGCTATAGAAATGTACATTTTGTGAAAATTTCAAATCTCTGTCCCTTACGGTTTATGCGATATTGTATCGCATAAACCGTAAGGGACAGAGAGTCGAAAATTCCGAATTTTGTCCGCTAACAGACGGACGGACAGACAGACAGACAGACAGACGAGTGAACGGACGGACAGCGGAGGTTTAGTAATAAGTTCTCGTTAGCATCTTTCGAGTACAGTACCTTATTAAAAAGGACTTCTAACCAAAGAAAATATGAAAATGTTAGGGAAACTTAAAGATTTTCTTGTATAGATTTACCGCAAGCTCCTCCGGCACAAGGTCAGTTTTCCGAGATGCAACGTCGGGGCGAAACTCCGCTGCCGCGACAAGTCGCGGCATGGCGGACAGAGCTCCGGCGGGATCTCATGGTGAAATGGCGAGAGCGACTGTCGCAACCTCGTGCTGGGCACGCCACGATCGAGGCGGTAAGGCCCCTCTTTGAGGCGTGGCTGGAAAGGCCCCACGGCGTCGTCACCTTCCGTTTGGCGCAGGTCTGACCGAACACGGCAAGTTCGGTCCGTACCTGTACAAGATTCGTGCGGAGACGACGCCCGGGTGTCGCCACTGTGCGGACCGCCCGGTGGGCACGGTGGAGCACACAGTCGAGGTGTGTCCCGCTTGGGAAGAGCATCGCCGTGTCCTCGTGGGGGCGATCGGCGGCGATCTCTCGCGCCGGGGCTTGGTTCAAGCCATGCTCCGGAGCGAGGAGGAGTGGCAGGCGGTCGCCTCCTTTTGCGAAGCAGTAATGCTAGCAAAGGAGGAGGCCGACCGCATTAGGCAAAGGCGCACACGCCGCCGCCGCCGCCGGGTTTCCGATCCCGATTTCCGGCCACCGTAGGCGCGGGCTCGCGGACGGTGGGCAATGGGTAGCTCGCTGTCCGTCCGTCCGGTAACAGACCGGTCCGAGCTCAGGTCGTCTACGGCGCGCACCGTTCCCGCGCGCCTCAAGGAGTTGTCAGCAAACTGTAGGGGTCCAGCAGGGCCGAAGCCTACTGGGGCCAAAGGTTATGTGCGACTGTCACCACGGGCCCCGGGATAAAGGCAAGGAATGGAAAGGTAGGTTTTTAGTCAGTAAAAGTCTGACACTATCTCCCGCCCCACCCAAGGGCGGGATTTGTCATTGGATGATTTTACCTACCCAAAAAAAAAAAAAAAAAAACCAAAGACAAATGTTTGTGTGATGATGCATGAGCATGGTCATTTGTTCTGTGTCCGGATGTCAGTATCTATAACTAGCGATCCGCCCCAGCTTCGCACGGGTGCAATGGCGATATTAAATATATTATGCATGTATTATACATATGAACCTTCCTCTTGAGTCTCTCTATCTATTAAAAAAAACCGCATTAATATTCGTTTCGTAGTTTTAAAGATCTAAGCATACCTGCGTAGGGACAGACAGCGGGATGCGACTTTGTTTTATACTATGTAGTGATATGTATGTATTTAGTAGAAATATATTTATCAACTAGCTTTTGCCCGCGGCTTCGCTCCCGCTCTACCCTACTCTATCATACTCTAGCCTACTCTACTTCTATATAGATAATTATCTAGGACTAGATGGCGTTGTGTGATAGTTGTGGAATATTATTATTGCATCTGTTTTATTCCGAATACAACTTTTATAAATCATTCTGGTTATTGTTTCAGTGAACACTCACATGCACGCCGACCACATAACAGGCACGGGCAAGCTGAAGGCTATACTCCCTAACACCAAGAGCGTGATAGGCAAAGCTTCAGGAGCTGACGCAGACATGCACCTGGTCGACGGTGATGAGCTGAACTTCGGTGGACACAAGCTGTTGGCGACGGCCACTCCGGGACACACTAACGGCTGTATCACTTACATCTGTCATGAGCAGGTCAGTTCGTGTAGTTTGTTGGGTTGTGCGAAAGTGAATTCCGGTGCTCCGGAAAGAACGCAAATAGAAACAGGAGTGGATTTTAGGTCCAACACTGCGTCTGCGCGGCCTCGCGTGGCTGGCCCGGGTCACGTGAGCATGCGCGCGTGTCGTGTGCTCAGGCCCCGTCACGGAAACTGGATTGTTACCTGCGCAGTGTCGCTAGTTCAACTTTAACGGTGTGCATGTAGTCGTGTCGATGGAGAAATTTAGCGTATTATTAGATATATAGCAAAACGGGCGCGGGGCGCGGCGAGCCTCTCTTGACGGGTTCCCGGTCGGTGAGCCACGACGCAGCACTTTTGTTTGGGACCGCGCTAGTGCCCGCTTTAACACAGCGTCGGCCCTCAGTCAGCAAAAGTCTGACACGTCCTCTCGCTCTGCCCAAGAGCGTGAGAAGTCATTGAATGATTTCCCACCTAAACAAAAGCATATGGCATATCGTATTACAAAAAGTCGCGCCGTCGTCCACGCTGTATTAAAAAGTTTACCGGATGCCGATACAAGCGCGCTGTAAATTTGATTGTATGAGGATATAAGTATCCAAGACAAGTCTATTTCTCAGGCATCAATTAGTATGCAAAGTATCACTTTAACTTGATAAACTGGATTGTGTGTTGCATCCGTAACGTTAAACTACATTCTGTGTTTTTAAATACCACATTTTAAATTCCAGGGTCTAGCATTTACTGGCGACACGCTCCTAATCCGCGGTTGTGGTCGGACCGACTTCCAAGAAGGTTCCTCCACGACCCTGTACAATTCAGTACACCAGCGCATCTTCACGCTACCCGACCACTACAAGCTGTACCCGGCACACGACTACAGGGGCCAGACAGCAACCACGGTGTGGGAGGAGAAGAAGTACAACCCGAGGCTGACGAAGCCTTTGAAAGAATTCATCAGTATTATGGATAACCTGAACCTGCCTTACCCGAAAATGATTGGTGAGTTAAGTTTGAGTTTTGTGTATTTGAATGAAAAATTGCAACTTAAATACATAGTTTGATATAGCGCTAGAGAACTCTCATCAATATACAAAGAATCTATGTACAAAATTTCATAATTTTATCATGAAATATCACAAAGTTACATGCTTGTTACGTTACCTGGTGGTCCACACAAAGTCATGGTCACTGGACCATCCCGGCCGTTGAAGGTTTTTTTATGGTAGTTAAAATCATCCAATGACAAATTTCGCCCTTGGGCGGAGGGGGAAATAGTGTCAGACTCTTACTGACTAAAAACCCATCCCTATTTTACTCCCGCACCCAGCTGTGCGCTGGTGTCAAAAGGCCGTAATGACCTGCTGTGACCTGTATTGTAATTGATCTCGGTGGTCTCCAACTTGTGACCATTTTGAAATATGTTTGGGAAAAAATATAACATGGTGTAAAAATTATTGGAATAGATTCAATTACAGATTCTGAGCAAACTATATTCAGGTTTCACATATACTAAAAATAATGTTGTGTACTCCATTCGTAACAAGATTACACATTTAAACAAACTTTTTTCACTGTCATGAAGGATGGCATTCAATTTAAAAAAAGTTACGTTCGTGGTCCAGGTGGCGACAATTAGGCAAGCCCAGTTAGGTTTTTTTAAACATCTTAATGAAAATGTAATCTCTATATCACAGATTCTTTAACTTATTTATTACGCGCTCCTTTTCTAAAAAGAAAATGACTTCGTGCATCCTCTATGCCTAGATAATAAATAAGGTACTATCAAAATATAAATACAGGAAAGAAAGTAAGTATGCAAGATTGAATTACTGCTGCGTTCGAATCGTCCGCTTTTGGTTAGCGCTTGTCAGTACTTTAGGTATTTAAGAGGGCCTTTCCCGACCCGTCTGTCATTAACCCAAGCATGTTTTAAAAGCTGGGTGGTTAATATTACGCAATATTTATTAAGGAGGCAATGCGAAAAAGAGAGAACACCCGAAAGCTTTTTTGGCATTTGGTAATTTCGTCATTAATTCGAAAATTCCACAAAACTTTTTCCATTAAATATGTTTTTTTTAAATCTTAAAAATATTTTGAAAAAAAAAAATCATCATTCAGAATCTTGATTAAAGGTGCAAGGTTTCTTTAGTCATATGTTCTTTATTTTTTTATTTATTGACGAGTACGTTATGAAGGGCCAAATATTACGCAGAATAGCAGATTTTCCGAGGTCTTGACTGGTTTATTTTTACACAAATTTATGTTTTCTTTTCAATTCAAATTGCTAGGTAAATGTTTCCAAACCTAGAGAAAGATGTGTAATAACGTCATAATCAAGTAAGAGCGGTGGTATGAAAATGTACCTTGAGAGTGATGCTCTTAAATCTATCTACTACCCTTTTTTACCACTCTATCTACCATTTTTTGAGATGGGGTGTCATCAAATGACTTCTCTAGTTATTAGGTGGAGCGATGGGCATGTTACCTTTACTGACAGACTGTGCCTTTCAGTTGCCCATTGCGTTCCAGGGCCACGGACCTCTTTCAAACGTTCCCACGGCTCTAATAGCCTTATTGAGCCTCTACAGTATTTGCCAATATCTCTTTGAGATACGCGTTGAATACTACTCAACGTCAACTCAGGCTTGGACCTCACTGGATGGCCGGCGACGTGCTACCCATAGCACGACGCCTACGTTGGTTAGGAATTGCCCTGTGTCTACCGATGCCCGGGGCGTCTCCTGTAGCGACGGCTGGAGCGTAAGGATATCCGTTCCCTCACCATTGCGGCCATCTCCTTATCCGCGGAAATCGGACATTCCATTTTATTGAGCTTAGTTATTACCTCAAAATCGGCCTGTGAATGACTAACTATAGGGCTTAACCATAGCGCTATAGTTAAGCACTGTTTATAAACTCGTGCTTGACTGCCATCCCACCAGATAGTAAGAAGTGATGCTATCGTTGGTGGTGAAGCGCAGTAGTTTATTATGAGCCTATTCACTCTATTTGAAGACAACTAAAATTATAATTAGACGGGGAGACCGCAGCAGGCAAATTGTTCTAGTCCGGACCTTAGAGGTGTGAGTTTGTGTGAGGTGATATCGGACTTATTATTTATTTTTCTACTTTCAGACAAAGCTGTGCCCGCCAACCGAGTCTGCGGATTACATTATTAGAGATACTAAACTATTGATGTAATTGTAACCCAAAAGTCAGGAATGGTTCTTTTTTATATATTTTTTTTTTTTTAAATACGCTGTAATTTATACTGATAAGTATGTCGACGGCCAGTGATACTAGTCTAAATAATCGTTTCACTTGAATATAGATTTATGTATATTTTTGTATGTGAAACGTTGGAATTGTTTTGTTAACAAGGCAGGCTTTTTATATAAAGCCATGATATTTTTACGTTCCGTGAATCATTAGGGAAAATATTCCAAAAGAAAATGGACTATTCGCTTCCAATCTGCGACATGTTGGTTTTTCATAAAAACTGATGCAGTCGCTACCTTGACAGTGCCGTAACTAGGCGTAGTGGAAGCGGCCCTTCGCCCACGGCTTTGTGTAAGCTAGGGCTATTTAAGAACGGAGCTTTTTTATTATTGGTGGGCTCGATTTTACCTGATGGTAAGCGGGTTGCGACAATCGCTGTCTTGTGTTGTGTTGTGTTGTTTTTGAATTTATGAAGAAAAAGGCCTTGTTGATGCGCCATCACCCATGTCTAAATTAGTCCTCGCTACGCCCATGTACCTTGATATACATTTTCAGTACTGTGCGGATGAACAAGTATTTATATGGCTTCATGACGGAAGTACAGTATACAAAAAATAGTAGTTGTAAGTTTATTTAAAACTATAATAAAAGTAGAAAAAGGGGTTTATATATCCTACAAATAAAAATCCTATAATGTCATCTTGTAAATGAATTATCATTCATTTATTTGTTATTTGAATTTAGATGCAGTCTGTGATAATGTTATAAAATTTTCACCAAAAAAACAAAACTTGTAAAAAATAAAATATTTATTTGATACGCTCAATTATAAATATTGATTGTGATAGGATTTTTGTTAATATTTTTCAATGTTTAAGTAGCCGAATTATGTAAAAAAATTGTTATTAATATTGTTTTAAGCAAAAATGTTAGTATCACAATTATTTTTCTTTGTTTTTATGTGAATAAACATTTTTTAATAACTGGGTAAAAGTATGGTTTTATTAAAATGGTATCGGATTTGAAATCCTGATGATGCGGTACAATTAATATTTTTTTGTGTGACTTATCTTCCGCTAACCAAGAGATGCCAACTGGCCCCTGGACTTTAGACCGTATGCTATTGTCTTTTTTAATATTCTTTTATGGGTCAACGCTGGTCGCTTGCGCAGTCCCATATAAAAGTGGCGTCGCCGCGCGGGTACCCGTCGCAGGCAGCCGCGCCCTGCGTCCGTGCCACTACGTAAAAATACATTCAAGTTCTCCATCGACACGACTACATGCACACTGTTAAAGTTGAACTAGCGATACTGCGCAGGTAATAATCCTGTTTCCACTACGGGGACCGCCGCACACGACAGACGCGCATGGAAACGCGGCGGGAGCCCGCGCGCCCGACCGCGCGTGTTCTCGCTTAACGCAGCGTTGACCCTAAAAAAGGAGATTCTCTATTAGTTTTTTTTTTTATGTTCATAAATGACGGGAGTTTAGAGACACCACACCACCACAGCTCAGAACCCTGTCATTTATGAACCGATTTACAAATTTCTTTAAATATAGGTACAGGGATAAGCTACCTGTTTTTTTTAAATCTTATTCTGATATGGAATCCATGGAAAATTAACGGAACTCCTCAAATATTATAGGCATTATACAGTTATTTTGGTTATTTTCATCGAAAACAAGAATCTATAGTCAGATAGTATCATTTGATGAAGTGGAACTAATGAAGGACACCAGAAATGGCCAACGGAACTTCACACTCACATTATAAATATATAGATATAACAATGCAGATAGATAAGCATTTATGACAATAAAAATATTGTATAATAATGAAATAAATATTAAATATTTGTACGCCTAGTGGCAAAGCATAGAGAACCATCAAAAATGTAACATCTCACACTCGTTGGTATCTGTAACCTATGTTTACAAATAAATAAATCTAAATCTGATTCCGAATCTAGATAGCTTTGATTGGTTCATATGAAACCTGATGCCTGTATATAGGGAGACTGGTAATTAGTGAACCAGCAGATTAATTTCGCGATTTCAGGTTTGGTCCCATAGTAAAAGTTGTTTGTTATCATGACTACAATCACGTGTTTAAGTATCGTTCACTAATTACCAGTCACCCTATATAGCTCGCTGCTGGAGGACACATCGAGTTTGGCGTAGGATACTTTTAGGCAAGCGTGCCTCATCGTAGACCACATCGCCGTTATCCATCGGGTGAGATAGTAGTTAAGCGCGAGCCTACGAACAATTAAAAAAAAGGTTCGTGTTTAAAAATTTTATCCTAAACAGCTGCTACAGTTAATTCACCTCAACTGTTCGACATTTTATTAGCGTGCCTCCGGGGGCAGTCGGTGCTTACCTACGTGCTACCCCACTACCCGAGCTGCAGGGGTGGCCAGCCCTGACATTAGCCAAATGTCGCGGAAACGGGGGACGCAATTAATGGCTCTTTTGATATATCGGAAGTGCCCTTGTGCCTTGGCTTCAAAGCAAACTGCGTAAAATAATGCGGTAGGTAATGTTTTTTGTTTACGAGCGAAATAACGAAAATTACCTACCTATTATTTTTTTAGATCTGGAATCATCCAATGACTACTTTCGTTTTAGGAAGGAGCGGAAGAGCGTGTCAGATTTTTACTGATTAAAACCCATTCTTATGTTCCTTCTTTGCCTCGGTTCCAGGACTGGGGTCCTGGAAGGCAAGTTTCTCTTTCGACAGTTAACCCTTGGAATCTTGTAACTATAATACCTAGTTACAAGATATTTGTTAGTCGGCGAAGTCAGTATACCTACGGAAGCGTGAGAACGAGATGAAAAGCGGAGTATGACGTCACACCGTTTTTTGACAGAGTCGGGCATGACGATAGCAATGAGTTCAGCAATAAGGGTGCATTTCTACTGAAACGGACTAGATCAGTGAAAAATGGCAAGTGTTTCTATTAAATCGGAGCGAGGCTGAGTGGATTTGAGCTACCCTCGCGCTTCGTGCCCTCCGCTCGGCACCCGACTCCGTCCTGTCCGGCTCAAGGCCGCGTGTTCATTTGTTTTTTTAAAGTCCGCTTAGCTACACCCTGCTCTATTTATACTGTTTCCACTGATGCAAAGTGGCGATTTCACTGTGATTGGTCAAATCACGGTCCGCTCCTCCACTACGCCTAGCTCCGTACGTGTCAGTGGAAACAAACGCTGAAGAGGTGATGAAGAACTCCTCAGATCTCCTCCACAGAGTACATTATTACTAATAGACCTCTATATCTTTGGACTTCATGTACACATGTGCCTAGAAACTGTCTCACGGCTCGTTATGTAATAAATCAGTTGAGTAGACTGGGAGAAATAGTTTGTGTTACGTTTTTGGTGTACAATAAAGTTTTTTCTATTCTATTTATTACCTACTCGTTATCCACTCATTACCCACACAATGAGAACTCTGAGGGGAATTTTCTTTCCAATCGACGTCCTGCAGGCCTTAGCCAAGTTACGTCGAATGCCTCTAGTTGGCCACGCCTCCAATTCCTTTGTTCTGACGTCATCTTAACGCTCAGTCACGTGGTCAGAAAAAAAGGAATTGGAGGCGTGGCCGACTCAAGGCGTTCGACGCAAGATAATCAAAACGAAACGGTTGTAACTTGGCTAGGGGCTGAACCGATATCAGAGTTGGCTCCAGGTCTGGATGTCAGGCGTATGTGAATTTTAACATTTGTGAAGACTCCCACGATACAGGAATAAGGCCCCACGCTTGGGTAGCTCCACATTAGGCATAGTGTGCTGCAACATTAAAAAAAAAACCTGGGCAAGAGCAAATCGGACTCGCACACTAAGGGCTTCGTACAAACTAACTTATGTAAATAGTTCAATTCTCAAATCGAGTCTCGAATATCATATTTGCGAATCTAAAATAGTATCCATTTATTTTAATTAATGCCCATGCCATGCTTGTGTATTTGAATTAAATTTTCTGATTTCTGATTACCTACTCAAAATCGATCGATTATTTTCTAATTTGACCAGCCCCGTGGGGATAGGAAGTGATGATCTATGTTTATATTTAAACACTATGGGGTTCCGAGGGTAAAGATGATGTATGGCTTTTTATCGTGATTCTGATACCACAATTGGTCACGGAAGGGGAAGTGTGCAGTCCACGCTATGATTTACCTAGTTCGGAATCTCGTTTAATTTAAGTGGTTTAGGGTGAATCTTGCATCGCTAGTAGACAGACAGTAGATATATATTTTAATACACTTACTCGAAAACTGACTCCTATCGCACTAAGATTAGGTTCAACATGCCATATATATATCACTATCACCCTTTTGCTTTTTTTAATTTATCACAACAAAGGTTTTTTTAGGGTTCCGTAGTCAACTAGGAACCCTTAAAGTTTCACCAAGTCTGTTTGTCTGTTTGTCCGTCCATCCACGGATAATCTCAGTGACAATTAGCACTAGAAAGCTGAAGTTTGGTACTAATTTTTATATAAATCACGCCGACAAACTGGTAAAATAATAAGCGGAAAAAAATGTTTACCCCCCTGCACGTAGTGGGGAGTAATTTTTTTTATTACAACCTTAACGTGTCATATATTGTTGGATAGGTATTTAAAAATTATTAGGGGTTTACTCAAATCATTTTTTGTTAATGTTAATATTTTCGGAAATAATCGCTCCAAAAGTAAAAAAAAAATTCCCCCTCTAACTTTTGAACCACTAGTTTAGAAAATATGAAAAAAATCTCAAAAGTAGAACTTTTTATAGACTTTTTAGGAAAATTATTTTGAACTTGATGGCTTGAACAGATTTTGGAAAGTTGTACAAAATAATTTCTAAACTAAGTTTTATTCTAATTAGTCGTATATGCAAGCACTTTTTTAACTTAGTTTACGTATTTTATTATTCCGAACGTATTTTCTTTCAAATAAAAAATAATAATTGAAATAGGTTCACGCAATCCAAAATTACCCAACTACTATTACTGAAAACCCAACATACATAATCTGTCTAGTTTGTATAAATTAGTGACCCAATTTCCCGAGAGATGGCGCTGTACTTTGGGCTACTTAGTGCTGTTATGATTTTTCCTGAGTTGATGTGGTCGGGACGGGTATGAGCTATTAAATTGTCGAATTGTTCGGTTGGTCTCTCGTTGGCATTAGGTGGTTTTTGTTCTTGCTATTAATAAGTATATTTCTTATATTATCTGTCGTTCATTGTTATTAATAGGTATATTTTTATTATTTTGGAATTTGTAATTTATATATATTTCTAAATTATATTGTGGGTTTAATTTTTTAATTTGTACTGGGAAAAAATTGGTTGATAGTCGTTGTAATTGAAGGGTTCTGTTACATTGTGAGAAAATGGGTTTAATTAAATTACATTGTGGGTAAAATTTAACTTCTTAGGGATATTGTTCATATTAATTTGTATGTACGCATGACGGACGGGAAACTACGGAACCCTACACTGAGCGTGGCCTCAAAACGCTCTTAGCCGGTTTTTTTATTCCTATGTCGTCACGGTCAAAGGTGATTATTTTTTTTTAAACAGGCGGATATTTTTAATGTTTTGTTTATTGAAAATTTAAATTGTGTTTATGAACAAAATATAATTAATAAATATGATTATTTACACAATAATTTGTTAATACCAACAAATTAACAATTATTATCTGTGTTCATAAATATTTGTATTTCTATTTTTAATATTAGTATGTAAAACGGTTTGATACCTAACCTTAATACCTTCTCCTTCAACCTGCAAAGGTTAAGGGTCATAGCCCGAAGAAATCGCCAAACTTAAGTGGTAGTGGACAGGGCACATTGCTCGTAGAACAGATGCTCGATGGCCGAAAGGTTCTGGAGTGGCAACTGCGAAGATGTGGTGATGGTAGGCTTCCCATAAGGTGGATGGATCCCCTAGTGATGGACGCGGGAACCTTCTTTCTGTTTAAATGGTTCAATTCCTTCAATGCATTACTTCGGGACTCCCTAATACATAAGCTTCGGAGAAACGCTTGAAATATCGCTTGCTGATCTTTCTTATGAAAAGGTTTTCGTTTTGCTTAGAAACTGATCGAAGCACCGAGCTATCCCAAAATTACTGCAGAGAATTAACTTCAATGTACCAACTTAAAAATCTTCAGAGAAGTCCGATTAGTTTAGAACATGTACTTAATAGCAATAGATACTTGGAAGCGAAAAGATATGAACAAAAACACTGGTTTAAACGATTAATTTGTGACCCAGAACGCGTGTAATTAGGCAACGGAAAGGTTATCTTACAAACTAACAGCAATTCCATTCCTTTAACGTGTTTACTCAATTAGGCAAGGCTTTGTTTCGCAAAAGTAGATAGTTTAATCATTAGAAATCTCTTTGTAGCTACCTCCGCTAATTAAGACTTATGGGCTCTAGAAATCTACAAAAGGGCATAAGTTTCAGGTAGTGACTTCGATGATTTCGATCTTTACCGTTAGATGGCGTTGAGTTCCCAAGACCTATGAAGCAGAAAACTTATGACGTCAACGATAAACTTACAAGAATGACGTAAGATGGCAGGAAGACTGTAATTCACCTAGTTCTGTCGCGTCCCATTACTTTACTACAACCGAATTTGGCGTCACTTCAAGAATATAAGGAAGAGAGCACAGAGGTTTGAAGTAGGTACCTACCACGTTCCAATTTATTACATAAATGGGGCAAGTTCTAGAAAAGTTACTCTGACTCATTGGCACGACGTGTGAATATTTAAATATTTCAGGCATGCGAATTGACGTCAGCAAGGTCTATTGATTACCACGAAGGTTTCCAGCAGACCTAGCCTGAGTAAACGTCTTACAAGCTAAGCGTTTAGATCAGTATTTCCCAAACTATAGAACCTAAATAAGATAGATAGACCGAAAGTCGATAATAGGAAATAAGTACATTATTTACATTGCAATAGCTTTCCTTGTATTTAAAAAGAAAAAAGTTTTAAAATTTACATTAAGTAGATACTGAACTAAATCTGAAAACATTTAAAAAATCTTTCATTGATAAATAGTTGCGTCATTTTTCTCTTCATGATAACGCTTTTTTCAATGTTATATAATCAAATGACTCATCCCGCTCTGGGTGGGGCAAAAAGAAGTGTCACATTTTTATTTAGTAAATCCCACCTGTGCTCCTTACGGCCCAAGATCACGCCAACTTTTTCCAATAATTGTGCAGCCCTGGTTTTTGTTTGTTTGTTTGGGAGCGACATCGGCATTTTGAGGCTGGTTATTCTTGCTAACTTCTCTTTGAGGCGCGTGAGCGACACAATGTGAGGATGACCCGAACTTGGTCTTTATCAGACGGCAAGCTACCCAGTGCTCACCGTCTACAAGCTCACGCCTACGGTGGCCGAGAGTCGACCTGCGACTCTCAATGCCAGGTTCGTGTCCGGCTCAGTTCATAACCCTGATATGAGTTCTGTATTCGAAAATGTTCCGGTAGATGGGGTCACAATTTAACTTTGGGAAGCACTGGACTAGATAATATAAAGCTCGGTCGCCATTATTAATCACTGGACCGTCTCGGCGAAGAGACTGGTAAAATAACGCAACAGCTTGGGTCGTTAGACAGGGCCTTAAGCCGTGGACTCACTAACTGAGCTCATTATTGTGCCGGATAGCCGTACATGGGCGCTGGATAAGAGATAGCCCGGAATAGGATAAAGAATGGTTATGAGGGTCTTAGAGGGCGTTTGGCATTGGGTATGACTTTTATTTGATTGATATCTTTAGCCAAAGTTGGTTTGCTGTGGGTTAGGTTGATTTAGTTAGCATAGTTTACGTTCGGTTTTCTAATCGAGTGTTTGGAGTTTAGAACGTCTCAAACTTTACAGGTTTAGAGTGATAAAATTCAATGTTTAATGTTTAATTCTGATACCGGTGTTAAAGTTCAAGACACTAAGTTTTATCTCATTTAGAAATTATAATCATTTCATTAATTTATTTTGCAAGGAGTTAGTTTATTAGGTACTAAAAACTTGAAAACTTATCTGGAAAGTCTAACTTAGGGACCTACACAATTGATTACCCGCTTGGGCTGCTGGGACTGCGGGATTGTTGAAAGAAGTCACCACAGCCCTGACTCGAGAGAAGCAACTGAAGGAACAGGAAGATTTTAGTCAGTACAAGCCTCACACTCCCTCTTGCTCCACCCAAAGCGAGAGAAGCTATTTGATGATTTTCTGGATTTTCTCATAAGGAATTTCGTAGTCCTAGAACGCAAAGGGTAAAGGGGTAAAGGGTCCTAGGACTCAGGTGTGGTTTTAATGATTAAGAATCTGACTCACCCTCCCGTTCCACCTTAGAGCGCGAGATGTCCTTGGATGATTTCCTACCTTACAAAAAAAAAACACACAAAAAAGGGACAAAATGAAATTAAGTATCTATAAACATATCTAAGTACTTTAACAATTAAAATTGCTTCTTTGATTTACTGCTGAAGTTTTTCTTTAAATAAAATTACCGGATATAATAGAAAAATAATGATAGTTACAGTCACAGAGTTACAGTTATTCTTTTTATTCAAAGTCCATGAGACATTTCCTTCGGCAAACAATTCCTTTTAAACACGCCATTACTTACCGAAGTCGAACTGGCCGGGGTCGAACAAATCCCAGTACATTTATCTCCCTTTGCGTCCGCAGCTTTATTCTAAGGCCCGCATAAACGCCGGCGCGTCGCACTGCACGCGACATGCCGTGACGTCAGCAGCCGCCATATGCAAATATCTAGAATGTTCCAACGAACTGAGCGTCCAGCTTCTCTATGCGCAGATGCCTTAATGGCCCGCCGTGGTATGCTTCAAAATTCGATTTGGTATCTCCTATCTTCCTTTTGAGATTCCCTGATGTGTGTCTGCTCACTTTTGGATAGCGGCCTTGTTTAATGTTAGTTTATGGGCAAAGGATTTCGGGTCTACGATTCTGAATGCTTCAAAAGCTTGTTTCGGATTTGTCTGGGAAATAAATTTGTGTTAGTGCAGTTTGGTTCCGAAACGAGTTGGTATATTTGACTAGATTTTTTATTTTTGAATACGGTTTTAATTTTGGAGGCGAAAGTGCAAAACAATGTAGCATTTGTTTATTTCAAAGTGTGTTTAGCACAAATAAATTCGAGCAATTGTTGCTATTGTGAAGAATAGGTAAATTTAAAAGCCTCAACTTATAATTTCGAATAAATTACCTTGTAGTGGCAAAATTTCCCATCACTATAATAATAATAATAACAACATTTCGACTGTTCCTAGGTAAACTATCGAAAGTTAAAAAGCTTAATTTACAGGAGAGACTATATCTGCATACAAATTTGGTTCTACATAGGGTTAGGTTTGAGAATCATTAGACAACACTTTTTATTAAGCTAGCTAGGTTTTATTAAGCTTAAAAAAATACAATTTTTCAGATTCGAGAGTTTACCTAGGGACAATCGGTTTATTTCAGATCACAATGAATCCATAAAATAGTGCTACTATGCAATCTTTAATCTATACTTATCCATTAAAGGAAAATGACCCCGACCCGTCAGTAAAAGATAAAAATCTACGAAAACCAAGTACTCGTAACTCTACAATCAATAGTTTTCTTGGCATGATTAACGATGTTAAAACACGAGACAAGTCAAAAAACCAGACAAAAATAATTTATTAAGTACAATAATGTCCTTTGCTCAGTAACCAGCGGGTAACAATGTTTTTATAACCCTAATAATGGCCCCCATTCATAGAATGGTAACTCTATTCCGTATACTGAACAATAGTGCCTACTTACATTGATTTACTGAGAGTGGAACCACTGAATGATTCAAATGCTGTAAAAAGGAAAACAGATGACGGTCTGCTGTTAGTTTTCTCGATTTTCTAAGGGTAGGATAGCTATTGGCATTGCAAATGATCATTGGTTGTCGACCAACTTTTAGAAATTGTGATTGAAAAATGTCAAATTGCTAGACAGTAAAGGTATCACGTAGGTAGTGAGAAATGTTCGCCGTTCTCTTTTGGATTCCTTAGAATTTGTTTAGCTGTGTAGATACATGTAATTGGATTAATGCGAACACAATAATCCAATTATTATAAGTCTCCTTCTTCTTCCTGCCCTTGTCCCATATTACTTGGGGTCGGCGCAACACGTTTTTTTCTTCCACTCTATCCTGTCAGCCGTCACACTATCACTAACTTACTTTTCTTTCAAATCACTCCTCACACAATCCATCCATCTCTTCTTCGGTTTCCCTCTTCCTCTCCATCCATCTACTTGTAAACTCAGAACTCTTTTAGTAACATTGACATTGTAATTGGGCCTTTCAAATAAAAAAATAATTTCTTTAATATCTCACATATAGCTTGTTTTATTTAATTTCAACATCGACCCGTCCTTGTTGAAAGACCCTTTACAATACCTATAAAAGGAGAAATTGACTGACATATCAACGCACAGCCGAAACTATTGGGACAAAGAGCATTTAATTTTGCACAAGGTTCCATTTCACGATATAAGCGAGCAATAAGAAAGTATTTTCCAAAATACACCCGCTGGGATGAAACGGGGATCCAGAGTTTGTATGAAGAATCAAATACAATGAGTATCTAATCTACCATCCATAGAATAAAATAAACTTTACCGTACAACATAACTTTTACACAAACTTAAATCTATAGCTATTTTCTATGAATACGGGTGGTTTACAATACCTAAGTGTATCCGTGTTTTTTTTTATCGAAAGGAAAAACTTCACAAGCACAACCCTACATTATAAACTTAAAGTGTTTCCAATAACCCTTTGACATACACAATACTTGCGCTATAAAACGTTTTGAAAAACGAACAAGCACGTCGGAGTCATGCTGAAAAGGAAAAACAAAAAACCGAGTTAGATACAGAGCTAACAGAAAACACGAGATCGGAAGAGCAACATGGAGCTTATAGCAGACTTAGTAAAAGCAACCCTAGTTACAAACCAGGATAACACTGGTTGACACAAGTAGATTTTAATTATAACTTTAAGCTTCCCAATTAGGAGTGAGCGTCGAACAACACGCCAGCAGTTTTAATAGTTTCACTAACTCTCTAACGTTAAAAAAGTAAGCGTTAAAATCTAGAATTTATTCGTTATCTTCAACGTTGTAAAATCTTAACGTCTGTACAATAAAGAGATAAAAAAGTTGGAATCAGTTCAATCCAATAGTTCTTTAAAGGGGCTTGCTCTCTTCAGTGCAGCTATTTCGATTCATTCTGCTTGATTACGTCACGGCTCCATGCCTTTAAAAATGCTATTTGAAAGAGCTTCAAAGGCTTTACTTCTATTTCTTCTTAATGTGAATAAATTACGTAATTTAAAAGCTACATGGTTTTCCACACACGAGTACCTCCCTAAATATTTCCGCCCTCTCGTATCTCGAACATACGCACACTCTTTTTATTTCAACTGAGTTTAAAGCTTGAGCTTAATGAAGTTGATGAGAGTGAGCCCTAGTTTTACTAAATGTATTCGGGTCAACTCCAAAAACGTGTCCAGGCGTTTTAGAGCAATTAGTTACCGTAGAATTACGTTATATAAAGGGTAAAAGCCGTCAAGAACCGATGAAAAATTACGTAATAGCATTTTGTCGGTAGAACCGGGTCTCGTGTGATCAATATTGGACCAATCATACCCGGACGTCGGGCGGCGTTGCCAAAACACAGACGTCACAGCCTTATTGCTGGTGGCGAATTAATAAAAATGTGTGTGTCTTATAGCCTGCTAGTTCGGGTTCTTTTGTTAATTTTGTTTTATAATTATGAAACAAAATACCCGAATATTTTTTATTAAAAAATAGAAATTCTTTAGTGGTAGAAATTGCCTTCTTTTCGCTAATTTTGATCATTTAGGTTCTTCTTTGTCATCAGCTATGAACTACTAAAAAACTTTTTACAAAAAAAAAAATACAACCGACTTCAATGTAAAAGAAAAAACACAAAAAGTGCAAAATAACTTTAACGGAAGTCGGTGTTTCTATAATAGTTTTGTCTCTTCGTTATTAAACACCGACTTCCGAAATTACAGTTATTTTGTACTTTTTGTGTTTTTCTTTTTTACATTGAAGTCGGTTGTATTTTTTTTTGTAAAAAGTTTTTTATTTCACACTTTTTAGTTGTCTTAAATAAATAAACGCCCCTCAGCTAAAATTAAATAAATAGATACCTTCCGCCAGTCCGTTCCATCATCAAATCATCATGACAATTCTAATATTATTAG
The DNA here is from genome assembly GCA_958295575.1 of Leucania comma. Lineage (NCBI taxonomy): Eukaryota > Metazoa > Arthropoda > Insecta > Lepidoptera > Noctuidae > Leucania > Leucania comma. The sequence continues at coordinate 7,480,273 of OY282475.1, forward strand.
AATTGCAAACACGGTTAGGATACACTGATTTATTACAGAATTCCGAGTCTTACCTACTTTCTGGCTTTATCATCAGTTCTATGTATCCCCTCCCCTTTTTCCTTCAGTCAGTCACCCGACTGCATGTATAAACAAAGCAATTTTACTTGTTACGGCAGTTCTGCTATGATTTTTTTAAAGAGTTCCATCCTATATCTTCGAAGTTCATCATCAGATCCAAACAATATTTCTATAGGACCAACTCGAGAGTATAATCTTTCAATCAAAACAAAAATTTTCAAAATCGGTCCACAATTGACTGAGATATCGGTGGACATACATATAAAACGACAGTTCTGCTATGATTTTTTGAAGAGTTTTTGTCTATATCTTTGAAGTTCATCATCAGATCAAAAAGATATTTTTATGGGACCAATTCGGAAGTATAATGTTTCAATTAAAATAAAAATTTTCGAAATCAGTCCACAATTAACCGAGATATCAACATACATAAAAAAAATACATACAGCCGAACATAGAACCTCCTAATTTTCGAAGTCGGTTACAAATAGTGTTATTCTAAAAATCAATCGGTAAATATTTTTTATTAAGATTCCTGAAAATACACTTCAAAGGAATACTATAAATGGGAGATTAGGAGCTGTTTCCGAAAATATTGTTGAGAAATTCTCGATAGGTACATATTATGTAGAGACCTATATTCTTTAAACCAGACGTCATCGGGTTTTGTTTTGTCGAGGAGGGCTATTTACGTTATATGCAAATTAGACATTAGCGGACAGAACAGGTTGTTGTCAACAAAATAAATTATAGTTGACCATAGGTTTAACGTTATTTATTGAGTATTGAGTAATATTCTTAAATAGCCAATCAGTGTCTGTTTAAATTGATCTCTAGTGTAGTTTTGTATTTTGAACGTACTCGTATATAAAAATGGACAGTATATGAAATCCTTGATACAGGCGCGATCACACTGAAATGGAGCTGAGAAATTTATTTTTATATTCCAATGAAAAATAAAGTTACTGTATTTTGTATCAAAAGCTCCTTAAACTTAGCATAGCATAGCATAGCATCAGCCTTATAATGTTCCCATTGCTAAACCGTGAAAACCAAAAATATATATATATAAATCTCTACTTCTCCTGATGAACGTCGAAGTTATTGGCGGTAAAAGGCGGAAGCTTTCACGTTCATTCAACTCTAGACATGCACCTCCATTGTATCTATGTCTATCATATACGTATAGCTCGTTGTTGTTCTACAGTTCTATAATCTAATATATAAAAATCTCGTGTGCCATAGTGTTTGTTATCAACTCTTCAGGAATCCGTTTTTTTTTCGTGTATGTTATGTAGGTGGGTATGAGAATTGGTCGTAGCACGTAGGTTATTTACCCTCCTTCCCCCACCCTTCATTTTTTTCTTTTATAAATATGGCCGGACAACTTTTGCCGGGTCATTTAGTTTTAATATAATATTTAAAAAAAAAAACAGCTGATTTACTTACTAAAATTAGACTTAGTAAAATTATTTTCAGCCAATACAGCACTATTGGCTGAAAATAATTTTACTTATACTAATAATGTTACTAATTATTTAAAAATATAGGAGAAAAAACGGGCGCATGATTCATTATGTGTATGAAAACTATCTAGGTACTAACACTATAAATTAACATTTTTAGTTTAAAATTTAACATGTATGCTCATGTATCGCTTCTGTGGCAGATAAACTATTTTTCCTTTTTCACTTGGTCCCAAAACACCAATAGCTATTAGTTTTAATTAATCCAGTTTTCCCATAAAATTTCACAGCTACAGCTGAATTAAAATTAACACGGCATGCAGTTTCAACGCAATATCAGTTCAATAAGCGTGGCGAGCTACTCAATCATGCGGAGCCGTCCTACTGAAGTGCATAAACGAACCGGTAGCCTATCTATCAATACAGAACATGCAGGTTATGAGCACCACCGTTTTACCAACCCAACAAGCAACTTTGGTATTTAAAACGAAATCATAAAAGGCCTTTGAGGCATAAACTAGACTTCGAAAAATTTTATCATCAAATTTTGCCATCGAAGCCAATGTTTTTGCGATAAAATTTTTGAAGTAGAGATTTAATTTGAGTGGACAAGATATTTACGGTAAACTTACAGCCTATTTTAGGGTTCTGTACCTCAAAAGGATAAATAAACCTTTTATAGGATCACTTTGTTTGTCCGTCTGTCTGTTTTTCTGACTGTCAAGACCAATTGCCTCGAGAACGCGTGGAGGTATCCAGTTGAAATTTAAACCATATACTCAGGTCTGCGGTCCCTTGAAGCTGTGAAAAAATCAAACTTCTAAATTAACAAAAAAAATATAAGGCCTAAGGTTTATGTCGCAAAATACGTACATTTCGCCCCTTCAAAGGAATCCTTTCCGTTGGCTTAGAATCTTGAAATTTGACATGAAGCAAAGTCTCACAGCACAAAAAAAAATTTGGAACTGTAACGTAACAAAAAAAAAAAAAATGCTATTCGGAAAAATCTTCAAACCTGATTCGGGACTTGAACTGTTGTCGTAGGTAACTTTGTACGGAACCGTCAGTGCGCGAATCCGACACGTTTTTGTCCACTATAGCGGGACAGCGTGTCAGACTTCTACTGACTGAACCAAATCTATTTTCTATAACCCTAACTAGAATCGACCCCGAAGGACCCTTATGGTTTGCGGACATCTCTTTAGGGCATAAATTAGACTTCAAAAACTGTTATCCTCAAATTTTCATCAAATTTTACCTTCAAAGGCAAAGTTTTTGCGATACATTTTTCAAACTAGATATTGGATTTGAGTGGACGCGATATTCACGGTACACTTACAGTCTTAATATTGATTACCTAATTAAATAGTAATGTAGTACCTAATTCGACGTTTGATATGAAGTAATGTAGAATAGGTTTGCTGCTAGCTTTACGTAAATAAGTGATGGATAATTTATTTCCATTCTAACAAATAAGAAATGTTGGAAAATTGAGCTTTAAATGTTTTTGTGTGAGCTCGCTCCATAACAGATTGATTTACCTATTTACTTTAATGATATTGCAATATATATTAATATTATTATGTAGGTACTAGCTTTTTTTTAGGTAGTAAATCATCCAATGACATCTACCATCCTTGGGCGGAGCGGGAGGGCGTGTCAGACTTTACTGACTAAAACCCTCTCCTGTTCCTTCTTTGCCTTCGTTCCGGGGTCGCAGGGTTCACTTTCACACAAACCGTGGAATATAATAAAAGCTAATCTGTAGGTTTGTTCGAAAACGTTGTCTTGGTCCTTTAACGCAAAGGGCAAATGAAGGAACACAGGTGGGTTTCCAGAGCGTGAAAAATTGTTTGATGATTTCCCAACAAAAGGTACTTACTATCTGACCCGACAGACTTTTTCTTTTTCAATTAGTTCGCATGTACAAAAAGAAATTTCAGTTTTTCTCGACTTTTCTAATTTTACGGATAGACCTTTTTTTCCTAAAATCTTGTTACCTATAAATAAATAAACACCATTCAGGCCATTCAACAAAATAGATACAACTTTTACTAATAAACAACATTTCTTCATAAATTTCGTATACATTTCTAAAAAAACCCTAAATCCCGCCAAAATTCGTCTTTATTTGTTTGCCCGGTAACCGTTTCCTAAACAAATTAGATCAGTTCTGACACATGGAGCATAGACAAGCATAGACTAGACAGTGCGATACCTAGTGAAATTGATACGAGTGCTGCTGACAAGGGTGAGAGGTGAGATACAGGGGTGTCGGACTTACGAGCGCCCCTGTCCCACAGTGGCCCTGGACGACATAGGGGCACTGGGAAAGAGGAGCGCTTGGGACCCCTGCCGCGTGTGTTTGTATGTCATTTATTTTATGTGACAACTAATGTACTTTATTATAACTTTCGGAGCTGAAAATAAGGATATTTTTCATAAAGGAGTACATGTTGTCTATGACAAGTTTTTCTATTGTGTTTTTTATTTTCTCTTTTTTTTTATGATTGATCATGTTTTGAGTGATTTTTTATAATAATCAGTTTCCTAAATAATTTTGTGGTTTGTTGACTCCACAAATCTACTTACCTTCTGAAGCAATGTCCCAAAACAGTGAGGAAACTATTTAAAAGTCTTAAAAAATTCAAAAACCTAAGACGTCTAGACATTGGATTAGGTATACTCGTATATGTACGCTATCAAAATGCTAAAATATGCACAATGGAAATCCTATTCGTTATTCGAATTTACGTTTAGTTTCACAATGTTTATATTCAGTAAATGTATTATAATAACATATCGTTTACATTTGCCAAAAGCTACCCGAATTAAAAAATATATATTTAAAAAAAAAAGTAGCCTCTGGTATTCGGAACAAAGTAAAAGATACGCGTGGCGTGTGAGCAACAAAGAGGGATGGACCTATACTATGATTTTTTATTAGATGAAGTAAAGTGACAGCTATAACGATGGTTGTTTGACAGTTGGGCATTGTCCACTGCTGTCACTTTGGTTCATCTAATTAAAAATCATGGTATATACAGCTACACTCTATATAATAGCTCCATCCCTTTAACAGTTCAATTTAGGTCATAAAATGGATCGCGTAAGAGTTTGTATTTGTAAGACCTCAGAGGTCCAAAGGGGAGAACCTCATTGTAATACAAGTCGTGTTCTGGGGCCCTAGTATGCTATTTTTATAAATTCGTCATTCCATTGTCATTTTGCTATCTGTTAACTCATAACGGCCCATCACTGATCGGCCAGTGGTCTCATATTAGAATAATGGTGCGAGCTGTCTTGAAACGAATTAAAAGCAATGACTGCAAAATGACATTCTAATGGTTAGGTTCAAAAAAGAACTGTCAAAATTTTAGCAGATTACTCCAGAGAAGTCGTCAGACATTCATTTGTCATTATGATTACCACACTAAGTTACCACTCTATGCCATTTCTTTCAATGGTGTGTCAGTGGTTGATCAATTGAAAGTCATAATAACGCCACGCCTTTATATTATTAGAATACCAAACTTGTCAAAATCAACAATTATGAAATAGGAGGACCCAGGAGCACCGCTGTCTAAACCTACGGCTCCCCTCCATTCCCATGTTATACCTGCCTGACACATTTAACTATTGAAATAAGAACGAATATTGAAAAAGAACTAAAATATGCAATAGAGCTGTAAAAATAACGTTTTATCCGATATAGATATGACATTCACCAACCAGCACAGCACTCGATCTTACAGAGAAGAGCCCTGTATTCAATGTACGATGTATTCTCGTGGGTACATTAACGGCTGATTATGCTCTTTCTTTGCAATCTTTACTCTAGTTCAGTTTTCAAGCTGCTAAAATTACGGTTTCGACATCGTGAAAAAGTATCCTTTTCGATGAAATGTTACGTTATAAAGCTGATCTGTTACAAAGACAGAAGATGCGTGATAAAATCATATTTCAGCATCAAAAACTGTCTTTCAAAACCTCTATGGTGACCGATTCTCCAAGTGGATATGACGGTCAGACCCGTTAGACGTGAATGTTTAATTTTGGTCTTCAGAGATTTAATTGAAATAGAATGGACTAAGAAAATGCGCATAGGGATTTAGTCTCCAGCCGGAGACGCCTCGGGCGTTGCCGTTGGGAGTAACAAGATGATTCTCTGCCATCGTTGTCGCAGGCTTGCAGATGGCAATAGGTAGCTCGTTGTCTGGGAAGAAACAATTCCGCGTTGTGTTCCGCGTGCACTTCAAAATGACGTCAAGGCCGATATGTTAAGGGTGATGCCTGCCACGATTGTAGATTGATCTAAAGAGTTACCATGGTACTCACAAAGGTCAACCGAAATTACACTTTGAGTTTTGGTCTGTAAAAGACTGACATTCCCTTTCGCACCTCAAAAAAGGGACCATTTAGCATTTTTATGATTTTTCATGAATTTTCACCCTTTAATATGTACTCCATTCTAGACTAACTTGAACGAGTTATGTCTTTGTTTAAACATGTTCTGTCAATCTAGGCTTCTAAATGACGCCGAGCCTTTCAAGTCCGTCCTGAATGATATTCAGCCAATATTTAATACACCATTTGAATGGTTGTAATGCTTGGTCCGTTCATAAAACAGGGTGATCATTTGAAGAAAAAATACTTAGAGCATCCTGATAGGCAGGTTAGGTTCAAAGGAATGGAGAAAGAAGAAAACACCGTCATCTCCTTCATGTTAGGTTTTATTAAACACTGACAGACAGAACTAGGAGCCGTGGGCTTACTTTAAGAGGTCGTCAGCACATTGCCAACTAAATGCAAATCAAAATTAATTTTATGACTGCCACAGCCTCTGTTGATTGTGTAGCCTAGGTAAGTAATTAAACACTATCGATCGAAGTAATTTGCCTAGGCCTAACTATTTGATTGAAAGGCTGATTGCTATTCAGCTCGCTAGTTCACTGGCACCGTTTTGCAAAAAGTCTAGGCTGTTAACGAAATGGCTAATTCAGTTTGTCGACTGCGACATACATTCATATTTTTATAAAAAAATGATTTATTTTAATAAAACAAATATAGTTTTTCATTTCTATAAGTTTACTCGTGTAATAAAATGTTCTCATTCACGAATCCCTATCGAAAAGTTCTATGTACATTTAGCGATATAATATTTTTCTTCACCCATGTCAAAATCTGCCTACTAAAAAGTAATACATTTCAAAGCAATATTAAAGAGCCCTTCTGTATTAATAGTCTTTGTTTTGAAATACTAACAAACAGCTGAATCATACGTAATCGATTTTCAACACCTAATTCTAAAGGCTATATAACGGCGCGGGGTGAAAGCTCTGTCACCCCAGTCTGGTATTTGATGACTCAGCGCAGGTATTAAAAGGGTACATTCTATTACCATACTTTGAACGTACGCATATCATTATATCGACTGCATGACCTATGGTTATCTAAAGGGCTATGATCCCATTGCTATGAACCTAAATCTAAGAGACACCGACACTATCAAGCGATTTTAAACTGCATTAGAATAGAAATAAGTACCCAATCAGATCTGTTGAAAAAATGACGCATCATCATCGGGAAATCCAGACAAAGCCAGACGAAGACGGCATTCGCGATTCCCTTCGATAGAGTCCTCATTGTACGCAGCGTTTACAGCATTGCGCGTGCGTTATCCTCCCTCTTGCGTCTCGGTCACACCTGCGGCTTCACATCTGCCGTCCCTGTCCCCCCTGGGAGGGTCGATCTATACGACGCTAGGTACGGCTACAGTGCCGTAGCACGACTAGTACGCAGGTTTCTGGCGTCTGGCTTAAACGTCAGCTCTTGCCAGTCCGGAATAGGAACGCAACGCGGCCGCAAAAATGACGCGCGCCGTGCTTTTTATAAGTGTATTTACCATATTTTTGGACGTGCTGCATGCCGGACAGGTAAGATAAAGGCTTGAATGGATGATTTGTATGGATAGGATTGAATATGTTGCGGCGGCATCGTGCCGGGGACACTAAGTCGAAAATCGATTGAATGTGTTCGGTAATGTTTTCAAGGCGGGTGTAAAATAGTGACTGGCTGAAAGGAGCCGTTCATACTCTTGCAGACGCCGTAAAAGTTGTTTTCGTTGATGTTTTGTCAGCGTTTTTCTATTGATGATTAATTTAATGGGTTGCGTAACGTTATTGGGTCTTAGTTAAGTATTGGAAACTTTTTATTTGCGTTTTATTCGGTTGACAAGCGTTAGCGTAAATAAAGAAGCGTATGCGGGATTTGTGAATGCGAAAATACGTGTAAATTGTTTATATGAATGATTTTTTTATAAATGTTTAGATATTTAGTTTGCGATTACTGAAAATAGCGATTTGGAATCGATAAATATATATTATTATACAATATTGTGTCAATACTCATTTAATTTAGCAAAAATGAAGAGAGAAACAATTTAGAAAGACCTATAAATATTAAATTAATGTATTTCATAGTTCTAAATTAATATAGTTCAGTTTCTAATCAAATTCTCTTCATCATGAACATTATACTCGGCTTACGGATGCCATAAAAATACATTTATGACTTTCTTCAGTCGTTCTATACTCGAAATAGAATTAAAAGTGAATCACCTTTCCATTAGTAAGATGGCAAAGCAGTATATATAGTTGGTAAATATTATAAGCTACCACAATTAAAAAAAAATGACGACCCCGATTTATAATCAAATTTAAGTAATGGCTAGTAAATACAGTACGCAATTTACCATAAAAGAATTAAGAAAAGATGTTTTATTTTTTATTTGCGAGGGCCACTTTAATCGTTTGTTCTCGAAATTGCTTATGAATGATATTTAATTATGAATAATTTTGACGTTTTTGATACGGATGGTTATATTAAACTTATTTTTGTGCAAAAAAATAAAAAAATTTGAGCAATTTTTCAAACAACATTTTACTTAATGTTATTGTCAAATTGGTAATATTGCATAATAGGTAAAATGTTGTGGTACCTATTACACAACACTACTGCATAGTATGGCATGATTAAGTACATTTTGATTCCACACTAAGGAAGATTCCCTAAAACAGCAAATATTATTTTAGAAGGCATTTATTAACAATGCTGCAGCATTATTCTGAACTGAAAACTATAAAGCGCAATCGGTTTTCAGTCAGCTTTATCGACAGTATTTTCTTTTAAAAATACAACCTAAAATTGCAAGTAACATTATCTCAAATGTATTACGATTTACGCTGCACTTTTAAGCATTAAGCGCTCTATAGCACAAACGTGCTGAATTAAGTCTAGGTACATTGGTTATTCGGTATCGGATTAATTACTTGAAAGCTACTAGATTTTTACAGATAGTAAAAATAAAAAGAGACACAGAATAAAAAGGGCTATCGAATTGATTGATCTATGTACAGACTTTTACGATCAACGAGGCCCGTCGGTTTAAAAAAAATGCTTAACTACCATGCTGTCTTTGATGTAAATTGGTTGACTGAAGTAAAGAATGCCAATTAAATAAGTTGAATTGAATTTTAACAAACGATTAAAGAAGTCAAATAGCCTGACAGAAACAAGAGTTTAATATTAATATTTTCTGTTACATTCCCAATCTAACAAGTCTTTGATATTAAGTCCGCTTAAACTGCCGAAATTACTTGCTGAACTAAAGTCTACGTTACAAGAAAACAAAAGGAGCTTGTAAGGTTTCTTATTTAGTTTCTAAGTAGACTTATAAAATCAATTAAGGTCTGAGGGGCATTCAACTTTAGTAGCTACCACTTCAAGAGCGAACAGTCTGGAATGTTAGGCAAGACTGCGCTACAAGTAGGGTTTTAAAAGGACTTGTAGTTACCTAGTTGCAGCTTGAGATTTATCTGAATCTTGTTCAGTAAGTACATAGTCGTTTACTTTTATATTTTCTCTAAAACTAGCAAGCTTGCAGCGTTTTATTTTAAATTGACGTTTGCACAAGTCTATGAACTCTATGGTTTTAACGCTTTCCAAATTCAAAATTGTTTTCTTTTTTAAGGGACTGCAAATTTATAGCACTGGAACGTTGAAGTTAGATTTTAGAACAAAGCCTCGTTCTATTTGCAAAAATACTGCACTGTTTTTTTTTCTATTTGTCGGTATTGCGTTATAGCTGAAATAAAGGGTGTTCGGCATATACAGCCAGCTGCAAAACCGTCGGGGCATAAGTAATGCGCAATACTTATGCGTCTTGTTGCCTACACACCCTCATTTCCATACATTTCTATCTTATTTGCTGCGTCCCTGCACTTACTCAGCCGCGCAGCCCGGAGGAAATAGCCGTAAATTACATATGATTCTGATGTGAGGAAATTCGCAATTTTACTTTGCGGGATACAATGAAATTGGTTGTATAAGAGTGCCTTGTTGTAAGTGATTGAGTTTCTATTTTCTAATACTTATATGATTTTTAATAAATTACTTCAACTTTAACGGTATCACGACAAGTTCGACTTGAAACTGAATGAACATGAAAGATGTCGAATATTTCAATATCTTTTATGTTCATCTGTCTTGTATCGGTGATATTTTTTTAAAATTATTTGATTTAATGACACGCTAAAATGATTTTATGATTTTGGTAATATTTTCATGCCCAAGGCAAACATGACGTTTTATTTTGTATTTTAACATCAATTGCATGCTGACAATTTATTTTGTGATGTATGTATTGTATTCATGTTTGAGGTATTAATAAATGATTATGTTATCTTCAAATAATAACAAGGTTTTCTTTTAAATTAATCAAAATAACTTCACATTGACACTAATGTGAAGTTATTTTGATTAATCCGCGTGAATATTGATTATGAAGTTGAAGTTGAAGCCAAATGCTAAAAAAAGTAACCTATGTTCTTGGCGTTCCACTATATTGCGTACCGAATTTCATCAAAATCGGTTCAGTAGTTTAACCGTGAAGTCGTAACAGAAATACAGAATTACTTTGAAATTTATAAAATTAGTATGGATTGTACACGTGCTTTCTGCATAATGAATAATATTAAAGCATACTTAGCGAGCTTCGAGAACTCACACAAAGGCGTGGATGAATCGGCGCCATTCTTTTGAGCAGCGTCAATGAATTTTATATGACTTTACGTTGAACAAACTTTGAACTAAATGCATTTATATTGATGCATTAGACTATATCGACTGCTGGAAGATAAGTATAACAAGGACTGTGTAGAATGAGAATGTCAAAAGAAAAAAAACATGTCCGTAGTTTTTTTTTAGGTGGAAAAATCCAATGACATCTCTCGCCCTTGGGCTGAGCGGGAGATAGTGTCAGACTTTTACTGACTAAAAACCCCCTCCTGTTCCTTCCTTGCCTTTCATACCAGGACAGAGTTTTCTTTTCAAAAGCAAACCCATGGCTCCAGTAGGCTTCGACCCTGCTGGGGCCCTACGGTTTGCTGACAACTCCTTGAGGCAATGAGTAACTGATTCCATTAGCCGCCCGTAGGCCTTGCCGTATCGGGCTGTTCGAAAGAGTTACCGTAGACTAGGAACTAGGAGCAAAAGCCTGACACTCCCGCTACCTAAAAACGGACAAGATTATGTAAAAATTTCTCATTAAAATAAATTACAAATAAAAAAACTTTTTTAAAAACAAGCTTTCAATTAAATGGGCTAAAAAGAAGAAAATAAACTTTTCCTTTATAACTTTTACTATCAATTTATAACGACATTACACAATTTATATGATTTAAAAGCTTGTCGCGAGATTTTGAAAATATTAAAATCAATAGATGAAGTTATTTAACTTATTTAATTAATGAAAATATTTAGCTGTGTATTTACACAGTTAAATCTCGCGACAAGCTTTTATATCATATAAATTGTGTAATGTCGTTATAAATTGATAGTAAAAGTTATAAAGGAAAAGTTTATTTTCTTCTTTTTAGCCCATTTAATTGAAAGCTTGTTTTTAAAAAAGTTTTTTTATTTGTAATTTATTTTTTACTTTTTAGTTATACCTTATTTAAATCACATTTGTATTCTCAGCAAATCCTCACATTTGCTACCCATATCATAGAAAAGCATAAGAAACTTAGTCTGCTATCTTTAGAAGTCTGCCAGGTTTTTTTTATGTTGGGTAAAATCATCCAATGACATCTCCCGCCCTTCGGCTTGGTTCGGTCTATTACTGGACGGACAGCGAGCTACCCATTGCCCGCCGTCCGCAAGCCCACGCCTACGGTGGCAGGAAATCGGGATCGGAATTACGGCGGCGGCTGCGGCGTAAGCGCTGTTGCCTGATGCGGTCGGCCTCCTCCGTGGCTAGCATTACTGCTTCGCAGAAGGAGGCGATCACGTGAGAAGTCTACCAGGTTGGATTTATGAAACCAAAATGATGGTGGTGGATCGTAAGACTAACAATCAACCTAACTTACATGAAATAGCCAATTGCGAAGTTGTCCAGAGTTTATCTACCTGGGATCCACAATCACAAATCCTAGGAAATGCTGAGAAGATTCAAGCACCGTAAAACGATGACGCTCTTGAAATGTGACGCTGGAGGCGTTTACTGAGGATAAAACAGACTGCTCAACGCACTAACGGTTCCATTCCTAAAGAGCTTTGCATCAAAACAAAAACTTTCGTCGATTGTGCAACAGCAAATTTTTAAGCTGTTTGGATATATCATACGCAATGAAAGCTCTTTGGAACGTTTAATGGTACAGGAAAGAGTAGATGGCCTACGTTCTCGCGGCCAATCGCCTACCAGATGGATAGACCTCACTTAATCATCTTCAGAGTGTTCCCTCATTGAATGTACACGAAATGCCATGAATAGAGAGGGATAGAGAAGTCTCGCAAAAGCCGCAACCAACCTACCAGAAGACCACTACCACTCCACCAACAGTATGACTGAGAAAAAGGAGAATATTGGATTTAGAGTTATGTCACTTTATTTTTCAAGTTACTCTCTGCAAGCCCTTTCAATTGGTATTTTGTAGGAGTGTATTAAAACTAACTAGCTATTTACTTATGTAAATTTGTACGGAACCCTCCGTGCGCGAGTCCAAGTCGCTTATGACCGGTTAGAATTTATTTTATTCGATCCGAAACTCGATGGGATTGTGTTGTTTTATTGCGGAACTCCTATGGCCACCTTCCAGCTCCATCATCAGATCCCGACTGCCATATTGATCAAAGTACTCGTCATTACAAATCTAACGAGACCAAAGACGAGAGGGCTGTGTCGTTTAATTGCGGAGTTCTTGTAGCCACCTTCCAGCTCCATCATCAGACCCTGGATACCATATAGGATCCAAGTACTCATCAATACAAATCAAAAGAGCCCGAACTCGATGGGATTGTGTCAATTTCTTACGAAGTTCCTATGGTTTTTTTTTATAGTAGGTAAAATTATCCAATGACAAATCCCGCCCTTGGGTGGGGCTTTGTCATTGGATGGCGCCGTTGCCTAATGTGGTCGGTCTCCTTGTTTGCTAGCATTACTGCTTCGCAGAAGGAGGCGACCACCTGCCACTCCTCCTCGCTCCGGAGCATGGCACCGATCGCCCCCACAAGTACACGGCGATGCTCTTCCCAAGCGGGGCACACCTCGACTGTGTGCTCCACCGTGTCTTCCGGGCGCTCCGCACAGTGGTGACACCCGGGCGTCGTCTCCGCACGAATCTTGTACAGGTACTTCGCGAACTTGCCGTGTTCGGTTAGTAACTTAAGTTCCTATGGTAACCTTCCATCTCCATCATCAGAACCTGGTTACCATATAGGATCCAAGCACTCGTCATTACAAATCAAACGAACTCAAATTCGATGGGGTTGTGTCGTTTAACTGCGGAGTTCCCATGACCACGATCCAACTCCATCATCATACCCTGGTTACAATATAAGATTCAAGTACTCGTCATTAAAAATCAAATGAGCCTAAAGTCGATGGGGTTACATCGTTTAATTGCGGAGTTCTTATGGCAACCTTCCAGCTCCATCATCAGACCCTGGTTACCATATAAGATCCAAGTACTCATCAATAAAAATCAAATGAGCCCAAACTCGATGGGATTGTGTCGATTTCTTACGAAGTTCCTATGGTAACCTTCCAGCTCCATCATCAAAATCTGGTTACCATATAGGATCCAAGCCCTCGTCAATACAAATCAAACGAGCCCAAATTCGATGGGGTTGTGTCGTTAACTGCGGAGTTCCTATGACCACCTTCCGACTCCATCATCAGACCCTGGCTACCATACATGATCAAAGTACTCGTCATTTCAAATCAAATGAGCCTAAAGTCGATGGGGTTATATCTTTTAATTGCGTAGTTCCTATGGCAACCTTCCAGCTCCATCATCAGACTCTGGTTACCATATAGGATCCAAGTACTCGTCAATACGAATCAAAGGAGCCCAAATTCGATGGGGTTGTATCGTTTAACTGCGGAGTTCCTATGACCACCTTCCGACTCCATCATCAGACCCTGGCTACCACACATGATCAAACTATTCGTCAATACTAATCAAACGAGCTCAAACTCGATGGGGTCGTATCGTTTAACTGCGGAGTTCCTATGAACACCTTCCGGCTCCATCATCAGACCCTGGCTACCATATAGGATGAAAGTACTCGTCAATACAAACTAAACGAGCCGAAATTCGATGGGTTTTGTCGTTTAAGTGCGGAGTTCCTGTGACCACGTTCCACCTCCATCATCAGACCTTGGTTACCATATAGGTTGAAAGTACTCGTCAATACGAATCAAACGAGCCCAAATTCGATGGGGTTGTATCGTTTAACCGCGGAGTTCCTATGACCACCTTCCGGCTCCATCATCAGACCCTGGCTATCATACAGAATCAAAGTACTCGTCAATACTAATCAAGCGAGCCCAAACTCGATGGGGTTGTATTATTTTATTGCTAAGTTTCTATGGCTACCTTCGAGCTCCATCATCAGATCAGCTCCATGTTATCATAATGTTGCATTGTCACCCGATTTACACATGCATGTAAAATTTCAGCTCAATCGGTTGAAGATATCTGCTTCAAAATTGAGTTGCAAGATTTGAGCCGAACATACATAGTTACATACAGTGCAAGCTAATAGAAAGCTTGTAAAAAACCGGCGTTGTGCGAGTCGGACACGCGCACAAAGGATTCCATTATCTATAAAAAAAAAAAAAAAAACAGAAAAATAGCACGTTTGTTGCATAGGAGCCTCTTAAATATTGATTTTATTCCGTTTTTTAGTATTTATTGTTATAGCGGCAACAGAAATACCTACATCATCTGTGAAAATTTCAACTGTCTAGCTATCACGGTTTTTGCGATACAACCTGGTGACAGACGGACAGACAAACGGACGGCCAGCGGAGTCCCGTTTACCTTTTGGGTACGGTACCCTAAAAAAGGCGCGCCGTAACGTCATAGCAAGCAACGCTAAATGAAATACAGGCACTCAAAAAATTAAATATGGGTGTAATAAAACAGCTACAGGCAGGAAAGACATTTATGGCAGGTCAATTCGATGACGACTGAACACGATGCTGATCAGGTAGCCAAGAGAGACCTCCCTTAACCGACAAACGTGAACGAATTTTAAATGAACTTCTTGCTAAACCGCCTTAAGTGGTATCAAATACGAAGAAAAACTAGCCCTGAAGGCGCTTACTCTCTTATTGTGCGTGCAAAATCAAATTGCCTTTTGATTTTCCACGCGCAATATGTTCTGCCGTTGTATATCGAATGGATAATAAACCCTCCTACTTGACTCTGCGCTCCTGGTACCTAAGTAATGGAACTGTAGTATTATTTTGCGATTGTTTTTCTGCCAATGATTCACAAACAGTCTTCAATCAGTGAGTTATGGCTAAAGTAAGTAGATTTTGTTTAAATGTGTGTAAAGTATTTCTGGGTTCATTAAAGCGGTTGAGCGGTTCTTTGTGAGTTCAAGTTTGTACTATAGCACTATTTTATCAATAAGCTTTGATATTAATTATAGAAATTGATTTTATACAACAAGCCCTAAACGACTTTTGATTTTCTTCGCGCAATGTGTTCTGCCGTTGTATGCCGAATGGGTAATAAACCCTCCTACTTGACTCTGCGCTCCTGGTACCTAAGTAATGGAACTATAGTATTGAGCGATTGTTTTTCCGCTAATGATACAAATGATAACAAACAGTCTTCAATCATTGTATTACGGCTAAGGTAAGTTTATTTAAATGTATATGAGGTATTTTTGGGTTCATTAAAGTGGTTAAGAGGTTCTTTGTGAGTTCAAGTTCGTACTATTTTATCAATAAGTTTTGATACTTTTTGAATACCGTAATTAGAGACACAATAGAAAGACAATAGGAGTGCGGACACCGGTAACCGCTTGGGGCTTGACAGTTTAATTTATCAAACCTAGAGGCCTTTGGAAAATCTCCACGCGCAATGTATTCTGCCGTTGTATATCGAATGGGTAATAAACTCTCCTACTTGACTCTGCTCTCCTGGTACTTAAGTAATGGAATTCTAATATTATTGTGCGAATGTTTTTCCGCCAACGATTTTAGTACAAACAGTGATTGTCATTGTGTCAAGACCAAGGTGAGTTTATTTTGTTTAAGTGCGTGTTAAGTATTTCTGGGTTCGTTAATGTGGTTGAGAGGTTAATTGTGAGTTCTTATTACAAAAATAGTGTTAAAGCACTATTTTATCGAGTTTATAAGTTATCGAATTGGTCCGACGAGTGTTTTCGTGTCCTATTCGCCTGGGTCGTGTGTTTGCGACTGAGTACTCCATCTCGTTTAGCTCTTTCAATACCCTTAAGTGACAGAAGAGCTGACGAGATGGAGTATTTGGTCGTTGTTGGGCGACCCTGGTGGAATAAGCGCGAGAGTGTTAGCTATCCCCGATAAGCGGTAAGATTCTATCTATCCATAGTCTGCGTTTCACAATCAAAGATAAGTGCTATCTATCTTCAACCAACGACAGATAGCTTTTTCCCTCTCATCTATCTAAGCCGTACCAAACGTTTCGTTCTATGCTAACCATTAAAAAAAATCACGCTCAAAATGAAATATTGTTAATTTGTTTAACATTGATAAACGTATTAAATTTGTTAACAGTATAATTTAATTAAAAAAAAAAAGAATAATTAAAGCATTTTATCGGTTGTTTCGCTTTAATTATTGTGCTTTTAGTAAAACTGATACCTAAAACGAAACGTTTTGACACGGACAGACAATCGGCACCGACGCACATGTCAGCTATCCATTCGCGCCCTTTTGGATATTGTTTGTGTAGTGTTAGTGTTTTGTCATAGTGATGTAAAAAAGGGAATAGAATTAAACTTGGGTTTCTTTGCATGTCAAATTAAGTATAATTCTTGTAGTCATGTAGAAAAGGAAATAGAATTAAACTTGGGTTTCTTTATATGTTAAATTAAGTGTAGTTGCACTATCATTACTGTCATCACTAATAAAATATTCCATTATTACAATAAAACAAACACTTCTACAACGCAACAAATAATAATTTTCAAACGGTTATCCCCGTTACCGGTCGACAATGACGGATAGCCAGATGTCGTTACTGGAGTTAGCTCCGCCTACCGGAGAGTAACTTCAAACTTTTATTGAAATGCAAGTAAGAACGAATTGTATGAGCGGTCCTATCTCTAGTAGACTATCCGACCTCCCGACGATAGATTGATAACTTTGGTTGGAAATGCTATCCGTCGGTAGGATATAGGAAAGCAAGTAAGGACAAAAGGATAGATTTGTTTATCTTTAGTAGCAACAACTGTAGATAGATAGCTTATTGAAAACGGGCGTTAGTCGAGTATATCCGACGTAGGTGGTTAAAAGGTTGATAAAATAGCACTGTTATAGCACTGTTGTAGCACTGTTATAAAACTGTTATAGCACTGTTATAAAACTGTTATACCACTGTTACAGCACTGTTATAGCACTGTTTTATTTATCAATAAGTTTTGATAATAATAATAGAAATGTATTTTATAAATTAGGTATGAATGCTTATGACCATTTGCGGTGATATAGTCGATGATAATGAAGGGTTTCATTGCAAGGGCTACAGTATTCTTCGACAGAGTTACTGTGAACCTGGAACGCCTAAGGCAACTGAAAGAACTCAGTTGGCTTTTAGTCAGTAAAAGTTAGGCACCTTCTCTCACTCCACTCCACAAAGAAAGACTTTCAAAGAAAAGCCATAATAGACCTCATCTGAAGTAAGAGGGTGGTAGGGCTGCTCTTTTTTTTTATGAATTAAATCATTCAATGACTTCTCCGCTCAAGAGCGGAGAAGTCATTGAATGATTTACACCCTTTGGGTGACACACCCTGAGGGTGTGTCAGACTTTTACTGACTAAAACCCACTTCAATGTTCCTTCTTTGCCTTCGTTTCAGGGCCTCAGGGATCTCTTTAACAGGCTTCGATCCTGCTGGGTTACGGTTTTGTTGACATTTCCTTAAGACACTCACGGAACACTACGAGCCGTCGACAAACTTAGAAAATTTAGAACATCCAATATCGAACAACCTGCCGAAGTCGTTCTTTCAAAATTCGATCGTATCACACTCCAAACGACCTCGACCAGTGAAAAACCTTTTTTAAATCCAGGTTCCACTCCAGTTTCTTTTTAAACGGGTTCAGTTCAGTTGAACCTGATGGAATATGAGTGATTGACACGGCGAAACAAAAGGGGAAGCCAGGTTTATCGGATTACCTGAATATTGGCTTGTCAAGCAGAGGCTTTGCGTTTGACGACTTCGTTCGCTCTGATACAACGTTGCTTGCTAGTGATTTCGTGGTTTTTGATATTTTTTGGTGCGTGGTTTCGACATAAATGACAAAGGAGGACTTGAAATGAGAATTTTGGAAATTATAGATGCCTAAAATGTATGTACTTTAATGTAGGTACAGTCTCTAAAAGACAGGATCGTCAGATATAGTTGAAGTTTTCATGGATTCCGATAAATATGGATAAGAATGAATGTTATTAATGAACTTTTTATTTATTATGAATTTAATTAGGTGTCATTCATAATTTTAAATCCATCGGTTTCCACGAAAACTTCAACTATATCTGACAACCCTGGTTACTTAATACTTACTCCTTTGTTGACTGTACAAACATTGAAATTGTAACACAGTACGTATAAAATATTGCTAATTGGCTACAATGATTGTTTAAAAATATGTTCAGAACACATACTACTTGAGTAATGATGATGAGGATAGATGTTTTGAGCTCATGACGAAGGGTATTAATTTCCCAAAGTGCGGGTTTCATATCATTCAAAATAGACTACCTACAAATAAATCTCTTTCATCAAACTATGTAACAAACAAACTAATAAAACCCTTTTCATAACTATATCCACTAAATATCCTTCTTTTGTCTTCGTGTTTCTTTTCTCAGATGCGGCAATTGTTTCAACCATATATTTATTTTTGTTTTTCGGATAAGTACTGCTTTGAATAAATTCAAAGATATTTATTATTATTTTAAATACTGTAAATATTAGGGAATATCGTGATAGAATAGACATAGTGAATTATCCCCTTTTCAGTTTACATTTACGATAATGATATCTTGCCTGGAAACAATATTATTTTCTACAACTCACAAAAAAGTGCTAGAGCTTAGACAGCTTAGAGCAATTTCATCGACCGTTTTAACCCATAATTTCTTGACCACAGGTTGTTTGAAGTGCTGTTGTACTTATTATAACTACCACCTATAATTCCCTTTCTTTAAGTAATGCAGTAGCCACGACGTGTTCGCAAAGAAAAACGGGTTACGGTTGAAGAGGATTAGTTTGAAAAACGATGATCATAGGTTTGTTAGGAGACGGTATATTGCTCATAGGAACAGTAATTATTGATTTCCTTTGCCTAGTTTTTTTTATTACCGTAACTAACAGATTCCATTTATTTTACAGAATATGTAAGATGGCGTCAGGTGTTGTCAAAAGCTTTCTGAAACTGTAGAAAAATTAGATAGACCTATTCTAACTCATAGAGTAAGTTTTATTCCCATTCCACACACTCCGGCCCTCCAAGAGACAGGGCGACAAGAAAAGTCCATTACTCTCACAGAAAACCTATAAAGTAAAACTCCTCCCGTAACTTTTATTCCCAGTACCAACGTTCACTAAGACCCGCCATATTGTTCTGTTTTCAAAACCTTTTAAAATACGAAGCTTCAAATTCCATTTCCAAATCTCCTTTTCACAACATAATGTCTTTTTAAATATATTATCTGGTAACCCAGTCGATGTTGCGAAGGTTTTATTCCAATTTTCCTTTCTGGCTGGATTTGGGGTCGCTTTGTAGAGTGACCATTGTTTAAGCGGCTCGAGTGCCCTTTTGTTGTGTATGTGTGTCGCTGATAAGGTTGCCCCATCCTCTCGGTTAATTGTGGAGTGATTAAAACCAGCGCTAGGCGTTGGCGTTTTGTTTAATTGGGATACAACAGACGACGCGTGCTAGTTTGGCTTCTGTTTGTGTGCAAATTTCAAGCAGAGTCAGATAAATGAAATCCCTCACAAAGAAAAATTGCTTATATATATCTAATTGTCCATATAGCTTAACTTTGCGACATTAGTCTTCCGTATGTATGCTCTCTCTCAGCTGTGGTAATAAATCATAACAACACAGAAGTACATTGCCAAACCGTACAACAACCAAATCCTACGATAAAATGATAACTACCACTAAAACTAGTTGCATATTTACAAACAACTATCCATCACTAATCGCATAAAACCCATTAGCCTACTCGACTACAGTACACATAATGCACAAAGGTATACAAGCTGTACCAGATAAATATATGCACTGTACCAGATATATGAATTGTACCAGGTTATTAATTTCAGTTATCTGCGAGTTCTGCTCTGTCGCAATATACACTTCATTGAGTCTATTGAAAACTTGTGAATGGGTACAGCGGGTATTGTCCTAAATGCATCCAGTTGTGCTTAGATGATCAATATTTTGAATAGTGGTAGAATGTTGTAGTTTGTGGGCTATTCAAAGGGTAGGACAATGGAACTTGTTTGTGGCGAAGTTTCTGTAACTAGAATGGGAATTGGAACTATTTCTGCATGGATACAGAAATACATATTTGCTAATTATGGACGCCATTTTGTTACTCATTACGTTTTAGTTTTACTTCTAAAATATGGGCAGTAAAAAATTAAAACCTCTCACTAGGAATTACTTGTTATGTGGAAATAACTATCTGTAGACCATATAAATATATGACCGGCGGTGAGAGAATCGGATCTGATACACGCAATGCACCAGCCAACTGTTCAACCGCTGCTGCATCAGATCTAGCCGTCAGTTCAATGAATGTGCCCGCTCATTTCTGCTAGATAACTTAAAAAAAAATTTGCTTTTGACGTTTTGTTTCGAGTGCAAGCAAAATAAACTTAGTGGTGGTCAGGAGAAAGTGTCTTTCATGGTACATTCAGCTTTTTGAAAAGGCTTTCAGGACTGAACTTGTTAATATTATAAGAAAATATTATTTCCGTTACTTAATTACGTTTAAACGAATAAAAAAACCTTTCAATATGTTCTTGAAATCCCAAAGAAGCCGTAACAACGCTGCTTACAAAACTTGGTCCTTTACGGAGAGCAATATTTTATAGAAATGAGAAACTCATTCATTTTTTCCCGGAGACTTTTGAGAAAGCTTAGAAAAGTTGGAAAAAATTAAAACTTGATTATAAAATGTTGGGCTGACGTGAAAAGTTCGGGAAATTCCAAGTGAATAAAATTAAATAAACATTAAAAATCGTAGGAAGTTCTCTTACGAATTATATTTGAGTCCCTTGTGGAGGGAGTTGATGGTTTAGTCTCTTCCCCTTCCGTGTGTACTGATCCTATAGGTTTGCTTCCGAAAGATAAATCCGGGGTTTTGGAACATAAGGTAAAAAAGAAACATGGGAGTGTATTTTTGTTAGTAAAACTCTGACGCGCCCTTGCGCTCCGCCCTAGAGTAGGAGAAGTCATTGGATAATCATCTCACCGAAAAAAAAAATGTGTAACTAGCAATATGTATGTATAGGGAAATATCGTGGGATGGTAGAAAGAAATACCACTTTAATCATTTTTAAAACTTATTTAGTGAAAATATAAATACTACTGATAGTAGTATTTATTTTCCCACTACTTTCACTCTTTAACATTCTTTTTCTCTCAATATCTATGTCCCTAGCCTTAGTTCGGAAACATTATTTATGAATGTAGGTTAATGATCAGTTTAGAAATGACACAATCAATTAAACTTCCTAAAATGTATTATAATTTTTGTTATAAATGACATTTTTTTTTTCAAATCACATGTAAACCAACAATGTTTCTGTAATCACGAGATTTTTTGTAAACCGACAGATTTTGTAATTACCTTGTGACATAATACATTATGTCGACGGTTATCGCAAACACCGTAAGTTTATAATTAATTGCGTCTTTTTAATCGATAAGACGGATTTATTGTAAAATATAGATTTAAGATGAAAGTTATTATAAAAGTTCACAAAATATCAATTTTTAATAATCTCAAAAGATTTATTATATACGGTATTTAGAGTAATTAGGTTTTCTTTTGTTGGGAAAATCTAATGATAACTCCACGCCCTAGGGCGGGGCGGGAGATAGTGTTAGAGTTTTACTGACTGAAAACCCGCCCCTGTTCCTTCTTTGTCTTCGTTCCAGGGCCCCGGGTTACACTGTATTTCACATTTCCCATGGAGAGTAATCAGGTGACATATAAATTATAAAAAATAAATATATATTTTTTACACTGTCGTTGAAATAGCTGAGTGATAAAGAACTTAACTAGATTCCAGCTACCGGTGGTAAGCCACAAGTAAATTTTAAATTCCAGCAAATATAGAGTTTTAAGAAATATTTTCATTTCGATGAAAGGAAATATCAGCACACAAACAAGCACAGTTTCTACAAAACAACCATTTGCCTACACTGAATAGATTTAGAGAAAATATAACAGTACCATACACACCTACCCTCCATTCAAAAAGCTTCTTTGAAATTTAATCCCCGTTTTCAAGATGGCGCCGGTGGTACTCCGTGCTAAGCCTTCAGTTCGCAAGATTAGGGCTACGAAGCAGGCGGCACCGACTAAATACCAAATCACTATTTCTGCTTAGTGGACGAGCGATTATAAATAAGTAGGTTTAATTGGTGTCACTAGTGGAGGGGCGTGGGATTTCGTCGTCAACAGATACACCGTTATTTTATTTTTATGATTTTTTCCCCACACTAGGAGTTACTCCAGTATTGCGGGTGCGTTCACAAACATGTAAATTCACATATAGATGACAAAAAGACCGGGAACAACTATCTGTAGGCCATACAAATATTTGTTTCGTGTAGGAATCAAACTAATCGCTCAACCAGTGCGCCAACTATGTTAAGCTTCTAATTACTCTGGTTCTAATAACATTGTATAAAAAAATAAAAAGTAAACTAATTTTAGTATAATTTATTTATTAAAACTATGCCACACGAACGCATAAAGTCGGATGTAATGCCTTTTAATATTATAAACACGTACATAATTACTTTTATGTAAAGTAAATATAAAAAGGATTTTGAGACGACTCTGCTAATTGTCTAGAAGATAATTCTGCAATTTCCGCTCTAATATATACTGACTTGTAGCCATCCTGATATCAAGAGGAAGAGCATTCCACAGAATGATAGACTATAATACTGGTTTTTCCATCAAATGACATCTCCCGCTCTAAGGGCGGCCGTGTCAGACTTTTACTGACTAAAACTACACCTGTGTGTCCTTCATTGCCCTAAGTGTTCTAGGAACTTCCTTTTCCTTCCTTCATACTTGACCTTGTGAGCATCGACACTGCTGGACTCCTGCGGTTGAGATGCGTTAAAAGATTTTCAAATCAAACCAAAAATCCTTTGACGTGATCGATAGAGAAATCAAAATGCGCGGCTTCGACCGCGTGAAAATATATGCCTATGTAACTCAGTGATAGCGTATTCTACTGGTGTTAGAAATTAAAAAATCGGGCGGAATATCAAAAGTTTTAAGTTTAACTATTTATTACTAACAGAATATCCAAAACTACAAATCTTTTATCAAAAAGTAATATAGTTGGTTATGATTGTCATTGATAATAACTGAAACAAAAAAAAAATAGGTTTTTTTATGGTAGGTAAAATCATCCAATGACAGATCCCGCCCTTGGGCGGAGCGGGAAATAGTGTCAGACTCTTACTGACTAAAAACCTACCCCGTTATTTCGTTGCCTATCCAGTTTTCAGCACTTTTCAGTAAGTAGCGTTAGATGTCGTAGGTTTAGTGGCCATAAGAGTGCCGTCTTAGAAGTTTCTGCTACGTAGTTTATGCGCTACAGTCTTTTGTTTAGCAAGAATGCAACCTCGTGGAGTGTTGTGGGCAGGCTGGGTGCGAAGGGAAATTTATCTATTTTTAGTTGAGTTCCCACTTTCAGCTGTTGAAGGACATGTTTGGAACAGTTTCAAGGTTTACAGTTTTGAGTTTAGAAGTCAGATGTATTTTTTTGTTGTTGTAGTCTTTTGCCAACCATCTTATAAAAAGGAGGAGGTTCTAAACTCTTTTGTATTTTTTCATATGTTTGTTACTTAAGAACTCTGTCATTTAAGAACCGATTTAGAATAATTTTTCTCTAGCTAGAAGATGTAGAAACGTACAGTAACGAAGGTAGAACAGACTGAATAAGGATTAATTCAAACGGTTTCAATAAGTCATATTGAAGGTGCCTACATCGGCAAGAATGAATATCCATGATGGTCCCTTTACGCCAGGCTGGTAGTAACATACATCAACGTCTTTTAGGAGGCTATTAAATAATTCAACAGACCTGTATTGGAACAACAAGAGCGGTTCAACTAAATAAGACAACCGAAGCCCTTGAGTACTCGCACACAAATAAATAGCAAATTCACATCCTCATGTTTCGATCCTTTTGAAATTCGAACTCCTTTTGACTATGACGTCAGAACAGAGGGGAGCATAGAGTAAGGTTCTATAAAGGCGCAGCTACACGACTCTAGCGTTGTATTTCTAAAGGAACAACTTTGTAAAACTCGTTTTCTGTTTGGTAACAAGAAAACAGTTGTGCTGCTTTGCAGCAGATTTTATTGGCCTGCCTTTGTTTACCGACTGGTAGAGTGCTTGGTTTTAGGGTTCCCCTAGTGTTGATAACTTGGCAACTAAGTCTTAGCTCGTAATAGCAGTTATTGTACACTTGTATGAGTTTGAATGGTGAGGGTTTATTGTTGGATACTCTTCAATAGTTTAACTTTCGATATTAGTAGGCACTATGTAGTCATAGAGGTTTATGGCAGGCACGATAGAGTCAGGTTTAACAAACAGACAGGTTTTTGCAAGTATGTAAATTTTTGCTGATTGAATCTGCGTTTTTACTTTTACGGTATTAGGATCTTGTATTTAAGCTATGTGTGCTGTTGTACAACAATACGAACAAAATTGGATACATCAATAGTACCGCAGAACCTTTACAAAACATGTTACCACTAACAATGCGCAGCAGCAAAAATCCAAATCGATTAAAAAGCAAATCGATGGCATGACAATTTTAACTGTAAGTGATTATATCGATAAACCTGCTCGTCCTTGCTAGGACACCACTATTTATAGGACAGAAATAAAACTGTCTAGACCGCATTCCAGTACTTACGCTAGTACCTTGGGCTAGTACGGTGGTCATCATTTATTCATATCTGGTTGAGGCAGCACTGTCATCTTTTTTTGAGATTGCAATCGATTGTGATAATTGGATTGGATACGAGGATGGTTGCATATTTCTCGTTGTGGCAAATCGATAAACGCGACCCTGTTTTTAAACTGGTTTTATAAATCCAGTACCTAACTAACAAAAGACATTGAAAATAAAGAATAGTATGGACTAAATCTGTCCGGGTGCAATCGTGCGACGTGGTCAGAATGGGTGAGGATTGTCACTCACCGGACGCCCAAAGGTGGTCGACGCCGTTGAGGCCGACCGCAGCGATGGTAGTGTGACGATCTAATCATGTTTGCGGGGCAAACTTGGCCAGAGATCACCTTAGATAAAGAGGTTTGGAATGAGAAAGGGGAGGCCTTTGCACAGCCGTTAAATAAAAAATATGCTATAAAAACAAGACTAGATCTAATAAAACAATAACTCAAATATTTCAGTATCTATCTGTCTAAAATTTTGATAAAATCAAACATGTGAAGAGGGTATCACAACTGAAGTGTCCTTCCTAACTGACTATAAGATCGCCTCATAACATCAATACAATCCCGAACAAGCTCCTAAACCTTCGATATTGCTGCCGAAGCATCTCCTATGAGCCATTACTGTCTTCAAACTTCATTATAACGACATTGTAACACACATGTTGGATCCTAACTACGTCAGTGCCACTCAAAATGCCCAATGGAGCGGCAAATAGGCCCTTCTGCTCCAGTTGCCATGGCGACGGGCCTAAACACTGATATCCCGGCCCTCCGAGCGAATAAACTAATCTTGTACATTTTATTCCAAGGTAACCTGCGTGAAAAATGAATTTTGAGGTAACCTCTTCAAGGAAAGTAAATTGAGATGGAATTATTCAGGTACTCGTTCGTGGAGTGTGGTTGCTTATGAAAAGTAAATAAACCCTGTTTATGTTTTCTTTACAAAATTATGATTAGATATAAAACGAATTTTCAGTACCATAACAACTATATATAATAATCCAAAAGAGTCCTTTCGATTTTCATTTCGGTCGTAGCAAATAATATAAATCGCGAAAAAAGGTTTTTAATCTTGCCAATGTCAATTTGTTCGCAACTCTCTGGGGTAACAAATGTAGTGATATTTTATTAAGAGGCTTTCCAATCCATTAGCGAATAAATCAACTATGTATAACATATTACACATTTATGTTACGAAAGTAGCTGAAAAACATGACTGCTCGCTCAATATTGATGTGGAAATTTTTGGTGCTCAGACCATAATTCAGTAAATTACCTTATTTATTCCGTAAATGTTTACTGTTGTATAAGGTCCGATAAATAAGGCATTATTCAAACCACACGTATTGTCGGCCGCTGACAGTGAGCGCGCGTTACGCAGTTTACCGCTTTTCCATATAGTTTACACCACCGAACTGTCTATATTATTACGTAGTTCGTTGTCTCTGACACTCGGTGGCTGATTTATTGTACTACGCACAGATATTGTACTAAGCCTACTCTTTTGTTCACATAAGTAACATGTTTACGCTATAGTGTATTGTCGGTTTGGTGAGAATGCATGCTGCAGACTGAGTCCATGTTCACACTGGGGCTGACAGTGAGCATACTCACAGTCGGCGGCGGACAATACGTTTAGTGTGAACGATGCCTTAGTTATTGGTGATTGCTATTTGCTTTCAAAAGACGGTAGGCGGCTGTTGCTCATACATTCACGAGAATACTAAGGGACCGGGTCTGTGCGAATGTCAGTTATTGCATACGCAAAGTCGAAGTCGAATAAAAAGTAGCCTATGTCTTTCCTGGCGTTTCAAGCATATTCCGTCCTAAGTTTTATCAAAATTGATGCAGAGGTCCTTTCGTATGTCACTCATTAGAGACACAATTAAAAAGCATTATGTCTCGCAAAAATCTACGCTTCCGACTGTCTACAGTTAACCCGAACTGTAAAAGCGTAACAGATAAACCGTAGAATGTAAAAGTAACTCAACTTTTACATTTATAATATCAGTACGGATTAACACTTAGTGCTTGTTAGCCCTTAGTCGTCGCCCTTTAATGTCACCCTATATCGTCCAGCATTTTGCTAATTACGTCATCTGGCCTCACTGGTACGTGATGACTTTGACTGTCCCGGATGCGCTGGCTAATAATCGCCGAACCATATCAGCTAAATCCACATAACATAGGTCAGTACATCTAAACAAGTACTCGATGTATAGAGAGGCACTGGAGCGCGGAACTCGACCACAATGCATCGTTTCCTGTCCTCTATACGCCAGTGCCATATGCCAGTAATCCGATTTCCTATTTAAAGGCCCCGTCATCGAATCGCCAATGTTCTTTATATCGATACTATCGATTTGCGGAACGGCTGCTCTTTGTTACATGGCTGCGTTATTAACTTAAATAGACTTTGAAAGAGTTGCATTTGATTGAATGTCGCGTTTTAGATTCTGATAAAAGGGTAATTTATCTAAATTGTTCTTTTATTAGCAGTGGTGGCCGAGTGGTAACGGCCTCGACTTACGAGTTGTAGGTCGCGGGTTCAAACCGAGCCAGGCGCTTTACTTTGTGTAATTTATTTCATCACCACTGCTCTCAAAAATGGTGAAGGAAAACATCGTGAGGAAACCGGCTTGTCCTAGAACCAAAAATTCGTAGATATATCCGCACTGGGCCCGCGTGGTGGATAACGGCCCATTCCCTTTCCTAGATTGGAGGCCTGAGTCTCAACGGTGGGAACAATGAGTGATGCAATGCTTTGAGAATGGAATATCATCACAAAGATGTTTTTTTTTTAAATTCCTAGCGACATAGTTATGCAACAAGTATAGACACTAATCTATTTGAAACTAAATCAACTTCATCAACAGTATTAAGTAATATTCTAAGAGCCGCATACAAAGAAGGGTATACATACTCCGGCGTTAGTCTTACTAAGTAATATTATTGTCTAACCACACCGCATTAGGCGTCTAAGCCTATTGTGGGCTTGTGCCATTATTATCCAGCACTTCCACACGCGAAGCTTCGTATATTTAGTTGATTGTTTTAGTGATTATACGGCTAAATCAAATTGCAATCAGCGTTGTTATCCGATTGGGTGCCCGCATCTCTCCTTAATTTGTACGTCTATCCGTTGTGCTTAGTTTCAGCAGTTGTATTTGTGATTTTTTTTTGTTTTATTTGTGCTGTAAATTCAGTTTGTAGTTTTTCTACTTTGTAGGTGTAGAGATTTTCGTTTGGTTTTAAAAATAGCATGTTGGAATAGTTCGTCGAACTTGAGTTTAGTAAAGAAGGTAATATAAGTAGCTACTTTGCAGGAGATGTAGTAATGGTCAGAAAAGATAGTTCTGTTGAGGATCACATTGAGGTTGATGATGTTAAATTAAGAGTGCTTTATCTGATATTATCAAAAGAAATACGTCTTCCGAAGATTGCCAATCATGTAATATTATTATGATGAATACTCCTAATAAATCTCGTTTCACAGTCTGTCTTGATCAATCCATTCGAATACACAAACACGTATATAGCTTGTATAGATATGTGAGTAGATCTGAATGTTCGACAATAAAGCTGCACATGTACGTGTTCGCATATCATTTCTCGCTCTACCGCCACCGCTCGCAGCTGCTGCTGACTTTGAAGCTTTTCAATTTATTTATATCCCATACAGTACCAGTACTCACGCATGCGTATAGATTCCAGCAACGATATTATTCAGCAAAAATCCTTGATAAATGACCTTCGCCTATGACGTCACCGGCCGCCGCACAGCGATCACCAGACTTGATTGAATGAGACATTTTGAGAGCTAAAGCGCTACAGCTATAACCACAATAACAGTAAACCCACTACGTGAGCCGCGTCTCATCCAAGTCATAAATAAATTCCTTTCCAATTCTATGTCACAATTGAACGACGCACCAATTACTGACATAAATCGTGACCCCGTATCTATTTACATACATTATCCTCGAGTTTCGGGACTTCATTAAATATGTCCAAGGAGCTCACGGGCACAACGTCTAGTCGCTATAAACGGTTTCTCCAACGTTGTCCTCAGCGACGTTTTGGAAGTTAGAGAGAATTTTGGGTCGCAATTTCTGCAATTCTGTATTCCGTAAAGGTTACTTTAGAATGTATTGTTCCGTGTGCGCCATTTCACGTGATGTGCGCTTTCAATCTGGCTTTGCTAATGGCGTTAGTAATATACACTGTTGTGTACTGTATTATGTTATGATTCATTAAGTTTATCTGGATGGCTTTCCTGGTGTAATTTGCTGATTGCATCTTTCGTTGGTCTCAATGATAGGTTCTTACCTTTTCGCAATGTTTGCTTTGGTTGAGTTATTGTCTATTCTGGTCTGTCTAGACACAAAATAGAAGTCTCTATTGCTATAACCTCCTTCATCTTTCTTCATTGTACAATTATCGTCCTTATTCATTATTAAGTTTTTTATTGCACACCTTAACTTATTACAGGACAAATATTTATAAAAATAAGTATACAATAGGCGGTCTTATTGCACAGGGCAATTTCTACCAGACAACCTTTGGATGGATTGGACGAAAGGAAAAGATTTGGGGATGTCAGTGGACAACAACATACATAATGGAAATATAATATATATAAATAACACAATAGAAAAAATATAATACATAAATAAATTATCAAATAATAAACTAATAAATATTAAAATATACAAAAGAGAAAGGAGAAGAAAAATTAAAGTCATAGGTGGTGCTCCTTCACCAATTTTTTGAACGCTGGCAGCGTTTGGGCACACCTCACTTCTATGGGTAATGCATTCCACAAACGAGCTGCTTGTACCGTGAAAGATGAATCGAAGAACGAAGAGGAATGCACATGAATACTAAGTTTTAGATTCTCCGATGATCTCAAGGACCTAGAATGTGTGTCACAGAGGATCTGAAAGCGTTCTTTGAGATAAAAAGGAGTCAAAGGATTATAGAGCACATTGTAAAGCAACGAAAGTATATGAGCATTCCGGCGAAGGCGAATAAGAAGCCATTTGTCCTTATGTCTATTAAAACTGCTGTGTTTAAAAGTAACTATAAAAAGATTAACTGGCTTTGGGTCTTCTATGTCCATCACTATTTCTATTATATTCGCATTATATGACGCTACGTTTTGTCGTCCACTAAAATCTTTATTGTGAACCAAAATTATAGCAATTTTATGACGGAGCGACAAAGTCAAACCATTAGTGGGTTTTTTATGAAGGGTATTTTTGCCCTTATGTCTGCATTTGTATTTAATGTTTATGGTGAAAATTGGAAAAGCCTTTTAAGGCGTTTAAATCATATTTAGGGGATGGTTTGGAAAAACTAATTTCAAAGACGTAAATTACAGGTAAATTTTAAGTAACTGCAACATTTAATATTGCAAATTGCAAGGGAAAAATTGTACGGAAAAATAAAATTCAAGAGTTGACGACTTTCTCCCCTTTTGTCAGAGATTAAATGTGGTTATTTCGTGAGGTTCCTTATTTCTAAGCCTCGTCTTCAAAGTAGCATAAGATTTTTAAAAACAAAATAGAAGAAATAAAATATGAGTCCACCCTCGCAATTTACGGCTTTTTTTTTGACAAAGCTTGTACATTACTCCTCTGAATAAGACTGAACCATTTTCCTCAATTTGTCTCATTTGCCGTATAACTGAACTCGCGTAATAAACTGAAACAATAGCTCTTCAAAATATTGGCTTCAGCTAAATGTTGAGATGCGGGAGTTGATGGACTAAAATGGTACGGAAAGCAATCAGGAGTCCGTTCACCGTCTCGTCTTCTAATGACGTAGTAAAAGTTTAATGTGCTCGGGTCCACTCCGCGGACGGATAGCGCGGCGGGATGCACTGACCGCTCCGTCGCCATTTAGGCTTACATCGACCCACTTGGACAATATTGTCGTTTTACTGCTGTGGCTGACAGTGGCGCCCTAAACAACTCCAACCTTACATTCAACATAAAATCAAACAGTCATGTTCTAGAAAATGGAAATCGAAATAATAGTTTATAGACGAAAATGATATAAAATAGATTTGAGATTTATTCTGAAAGACCCTATTTGATTTATTGATATTGATATGATTTATTTGATAGTTTGCCAATATTCTAGATTTGATTTAGCTGTTGAAATTTGTAGCTGTCAAGAAAGCTTTGCTGAAGAAAAGTTATGAGCTATTAAAATTGACAGCGGGTTGTCTACTCTGACTAGCAAATGAGACACTCGTCGTATAATATCGGTTTGGGCTGGAGAGCGATACACTTGAGATAGACGATGTCGTTAGAGAGGAGGTCGTCGATTCATTTGTCGTCTATATGCTCGAAACAGGTAACGTTTAATGAATTTATCTTGTCAGGGAGAACATTAACCAAGTTTAGGAACAAATTACGAGCGTAAAGTTGTCTCCCACCTTCGAAGTTCGCTCGTAATTACCGCGGCGTTCGCTGAAATTCGGCTTCTGCACGCTTCCAGCTTTTTATTGCCGAGTATGGGGCATATCAATGTTCCGTTTTGGCGCAAACGACCGAAGATAACGGCTTTATTACTTGACGAGGTGCCAGTTTCTATATAAATTCACAAGAATCAATGCGACGACGACGATGTTCAACACTCGACTGGAAATAAGCTTTGGAAATCAATATCTGCGAGTGTCAACGTGTTCCACGTTCCCGACTGTAGTGTTAGCGGTGCCTGTCTCGCGAAGCCCCGTTTTATTAAAAGCCGTTTTATTGCCGCTCCCTGATGCCATAAAAGCCTCCACAAGTACTTCTAGTTTTGTAAAATAAAACTGAAAATTTCGGTGTGCCATCTTCTCGGTTTTATCTAGGAAATCTACGACGCTTTGTTACATTGTCTGTTGTTTTATGTATTGCTTGCTTTAAGGTTTTATGACGTGTCGTTTATATAATGCTCGGCCCTGTATTTTATTGTTCCGGTTACACTGTTGAATTTTTGATAAGGTTTTAGTGATATCATTTAGAGCTGCATCTTATGAATTTTGATTTTATTTTTATTGTCTTATAGCGCATATGCATATAACGGTGACGACACGCCGTTGCTCAAGTAAAAGAAAAAGATAAAATTGTAGTAAAGTGAGATTAGCTGTCAGCGAGTGGGTGTGCTACCAGGCTCGCAGCGGTCTCTAGGAGTGTCACCGGGCGATGCTGTGAAACGGAGCATGTAGGTTAAGAGCCCTTCGCGCTTTGTTAGCGCGCTCTAATCACTGGCGGCCCTCGACGGCACGCGAGTCGAGGGCTCGTAGCGCACTAGCGTTTTGTGCCTCTCCTCTGCGGCGCATCTCTATGGTTTTATGTGCACCTGGTACACGTCTATTTGATTGTGGTACAGTGAACCCCGTGGATATGTCGCAGCCTACTAGCTTAATCAGCCATTTAGTTAAGAGCTGAGTCTTTTCAGAAAACGGTGCCATTTAACTAGCTGGTTGAATGATATTCAGCCATTCAATCAAATGACTAGGAACGATAACGTTTCATTTCTTGCCTAGCCCAGACATTTGAGCGAAACTGTGGCTGTGTAACATTAATTTTGATTTGCTAACGTTCAGCCAGCAACGAGCTGACGATAGCTTATATGCAGTGAGATTATGGCTCCTAATTTTGTCTGCAGGGTTTAAAGAAATCTAATATGACGCTTCGAGCCTTGATGGGGAGGGCTTCTTCTGCTCGATTTGCTCGATCACTCTAGCCCTCGTCATCCCCTTCGCACATAGCCTTTCCATGTCAGGGTGCTTTAAGTTTCCGGATATATCATCCTGCAAGCCAGATAATAAATTCACCCTATTATGTAAAAAGTTTAACTATCAGCCAGATTACTAAATATTGTATTAGATGTATCGACTCAATATTATTCGGGTGGTTAATTTGTTGATCTTTTGATTGAAGAGCTAGTGAATGACTGATTAACCTAGTTGGTTGTGCTACAGATAACAGCTGGAATAGAGGTTAATTTTATTTCAAGTTTTAAGTTAGTTTTTGTTTTTCCTAAGAGACGACTTTGTCTCTTATAAAACAGAGTTTATATAATATTAACACATATACTTTACCATATATTATTCGTGATGCATTGACTCATTTAAATATATTTTTTTTAGCATTATCAGCCTTTTAATGTTTCCACTGTTGGGAGTCAGGCCTCCTCTCTTGGAGAAGGAATGGGCCGTAATTGACCACGCGGGCCCAGTGCGGATTGGAGAATGTCAGATGTTTTTTTTTTGGTTCTAGGACATGCCGGTTTCCTCACGATGTTTTCCTTCACCGTTTTGAGAGCAGTGGTGATGAAATAAATTACACAAAGTAATACGTGTACTGGGTTTGAACCCGCGACCTACAACTCGTAAGTCGGGGCCGTTATCATTCGGCCACCACTACTCGACTCATATATTGGTAATCATAAAGAAAGATATAAGCGACTGTATCTACTTATATATACATTGGTAATCAGGACATTTTTTCCAAATCAAACTACGAAACCTACATAAGTACATGTTATGTTTCGCAATAAATCACAAAAAGCAATTCTATCTCGTTTTGGCCGAATATCGGTAGCAACTGGCCGCAATCCAAGGTACGCTTTTAAGTTTAGCAAATCCAGCCTGTCCTATATTTTTTGGATTGCCGGGAGAGCCCGGGACGTCATCTACGGCCAAGTTAAAGTTGGCTGTGCGTTTCATGAATTTGTGAAATCGAAATACTCATTGCATTAGTCGTAAGGTTGAAATTCGTCAATATATTGTTTTGTGATCAGCAAAAACATGTTGGTCAAGGATTGCATCCGTGTTGGTTTTGACGAAATTTATAGCTGTGCCGTTAACCATGTCTTGAATTTGTAATCCGGTTTCATGAAAGATTGCTATTTCATAGCGTAGCATAATTAGTCTTTTTGATTTTCTCACTGCTGGGACTCAGGACTCCTTTCTAGGAGAGAGAATGGGCCGTAATCCACCACGCGGGCCCAGTGCGGGTCGGTGCATATCCCAAATCTTCGAATTTTTGGTTCTAGGACATACCGGTTTCCTCACGATGTTTCCTTTCATCGTTTTGAGAATAGTGGTGATGAAATAAATTACACAAAGTAATGCGCCTGGGCTGGGTTTGAAGTTGGGGCACTTACCACTGGGCCATCATTGCTCTCAATATTTTTATATGCACTGAAAAAGTGAGATTGAGGTCTGTTTTTTTGAGTTTTAAGTGGCGTTTGATTCTATTATTGTATACGAACGGGGTTCAGGTAGTCTGTTTGCTTTCATTCGATGAACCTCGTTAGGGATTCTGTTTATTTTCGTGCAAACATTATTTTTGGTTTCGTTTTTGTGAATTGCAAAAGCAAATACGAGTATACCATTTACAAATGAGAACCCAACCGAATAAATAAAATTGAAGTACCTATTATACCTACGTATTTGTGGACTCTCAGTTCCGAATTCGTAAATAAACAGAGGTTACTGGACTAAATTAAAAAGAAAAAGTAATTTAGGAAGGTTTAGATGGTGAGATGGTTGAATTGTTTATTCTTTAAGTCAGCCGAGGTCAAATAGATTTTCCGACGTGCTTATAATGAGGTGGCTAGCCTGTCCCAGCCACGGCACGAAGGAGGGGTGGATAAGGAAGGGGGGAAAGGGAACAAGACGGCAAAACTCATTTCCGGAGTGTTGACGGAAGCCAGGCCAGCCAATAAGTAAGAGAAAATTGTATTCAGAAATGAACTCTTTCGAAATTTTTAAAATTGTTATGTTCATTTTGTTCTTTTCCATTATTTTTATCAGTTACTGAAGTCATTCTGTATCTACAGCTACTTCTGTTTTTTGTGTGTAAAAAGTTTTGCACGTTATTCTTGATTACACGATGTTTTCTTTAATTAAAAAAAAAATGTTCTTCTGAATCTATGATATCATTTGTGCAAATTATGGCGATACAAGAAGAAGACATAACGTTGGTCTTTAACGATAACACTTTAATTTCTAGCGAACCACTAACTAGTGTAATTGACCTCTTCTACGAACTACAAAAATTCTCTACCACTATCTCGATTAATCTCAGTTAGTAGATCATTATACCTACTATTCTACGAGAGGACATTGATTATTTACGTATATGTATGTAACTATACTCATATAAAGAAAAAAGTGACTTTAGCGACATCTATGGCGTCGCGAAGGAACTATTCCGCCAGAAATCATATATCGGGCAGTTGCCAACCAAACGACATCCATCTGATCGGAGAATCCTCCCATTCCAACTCTGTTGTATATCCCTGTTCCGCATATCTCCAAACTGGTGACCCCGACGTGATATTATATTTATATGAATAAGTTAATTACAATCTCCCTCGAGAGGTAAGGTTGATATCTTAGGTAGGTATGTACGTAAGAAAATGTTGTAAAACAGTCTTGAACTACCCTATAGAAAAAAAAGCTAAGATCTCTCATTAATCTTGTACAATAGACCCGTACAAGATTTAGATTAGTTCCTAATTATCTTTACTTCTTGAGAAGTGTACAAAAAGTCATCTCAGGGCTCTGGGGATCTCCAAACTGTGGATAAACACTCAGTGAAGTGCCAGCGGGCGCGACTTCATAGGGCTGCTACTTTGCTGTTAGACACAGATACAATCTGCAAAGGAAATAGAACATAATATTTTATCAACAGTTTCTTTCGAATATTGTGTAATACTAGTATTGTTCAAAGGCCTGAGTCTTAAGTATCAGCGTGAACGTTTGCTTGTCAAATCTTATAGGATAATAATGTTCCACTATATTGTCATCAGATGGCGTTGTTGTCTTGGTATTGTTATGTAAAGAGGAGGGAAGAAACGAATGTTACTAAAAGAGTTATGAGTAGGTTTATATGTGGAATGGATAGAGAGGGAGAGGGATGCTAAAGGATAGATGGATTAGGGAGTAAGAAAGGGTGGAGGAGGAGGGTGATAGCACATAATGGGAGAAAAAAATAAAAAGGTGTTGCGGCAATCCCAAATAACATCACATGTTATTTAGGGAGCAAGAAGATGATGCTTATTCAGTTTAAAATATAAATTGAACTTTACGTAATGTTAGGTAATTA
This sequence comes from Leucania comma, assembly GCA_958295575.1. NCBI lineage: Eukaryota > Metazoa > Arthropoda > Insecta > Lepidoptera > Noctuidae > Leucania > Leucania comma. The sequence goes on from OY282475.1 coordinate 7,516,713, forward strand.
ATTTTTAATCATTTTATGTAGTGTCGTCCAGCAGCCTTAATGCCGAGCTAAGTCTGATATCGAGGTTTTAAATAAGGCTATGTGTTTGATGATAAAATGCTCCGCTGATTTACAGCTATTCTAATAAAAGAATAGAAGTTATTATACATTAAAGTCGTAATAATACTAATAGCAGCTTTCCCGTTGACAGGTTGACAGCATAGATATCCGTGGTTTACAGTGACATCTACCAGTCAACCTTTGAATGGACTGTAATACCACTATTGGCAAATCTCTCCTTTGATTTCTATACGGCACGATTTTGCATTCATGCATCATCATTTTAACTACTTCTAATGGCCCGGCTATACGCTCCGTCTTGCCTGCGAGCATGCCTGGACAAACCAGTTTGCAGGTAAGCGCGTGCATATGGACGGCAAGACGGTAGCTTGCGCAGTCTTGTACTGCGCAAACTTGGCTTGCATGGCTTTACTTGAACGTATGGCCGGTCATTCAAACCGCGCATCAGTCCGAGGAAATTATTTTCGACAAAGTATATGTCGCAAATAAAAAAATGAGTGATGTAAGGAGTTATTCAAAGGATTTTTTTAACTCTGTTCATAGAACTGTACAAATCGCTCAAAAAACAACTAGGTTTGCATAGTTCAGTTTGCACGAGTTTACCTGCACGTGTAGCCACTGCACAATGTTCCGTCTTTTTGTTCAGTCATGATTGCACAGGCCTGGACTGCAAGACGGAGCATGTAGACGGGCCATAAGGCCCTACTATGAGCTCTTAACGAGATCAATTTTACTACCTAAACTGAATTGTTAAAGGGATGGAGCTATAAAGTGTGTGAGTGCCTCCTTCTTGCTCGCACAACTGATATTTTAAAATAACACAACTGATTTTTTAGACTAGTAAAATATCAGTTGTGCGAAGCCCTTGAAGGTTGGTTGACCCTTGAAGTAAATATACACCCGCCAAAATCAAGTGTTACCATTACGCCGCAGTTAAGACAATGACTCTAAACGTACAGAATCAGCCATAATGTACAGGGATTTAGCCTGAAGCAGCCCTACGATAAAGACCTCCATTTTCCTCTTGTAAATATTTGATGATGTAACTGCTGGGATTTCGTAAATAAAATACTCCGTAGTAAGCATAAATTACTATAAAAAATGTCGTTGTTAGCTTCCAACTTTTGTTTTTATCTTTTCTGAGAAAGTTGTTGATGAATTATTTCTATTGTTCAAATATTAAAATGATTATGCACTTGAGAGAAGTATTAGAAGAGAGTTCTTTGGTTCATCCAGAGTTAGTAATATGTGCTCTAAGGTTTAACGCTGATATTCTAGTTTTAATTCATCATCATTATCATCATCATCATCTTTCTGTCGTGCCATATGACTTGGGTTCGGCGCAACACGTTTTTTTCTTCCATTCTGTCTTGTCAACTGTCAGGCTATCACTGACTGCCTTTTTTTTTTAGTTTTAATTGATATAAAAATTAAGTACTAAAGTCTAAAAGAAAATTTGAGTAGGCATCGCTGAAAAGATTTAGAAATGAATTTAAAAAATAATACGTTCGAAATCTATATTTTATATAAAAAAAGGAGAAACTGACTGACTGATATTAGGACTAGAAATGTGAAATTTTACATACGGCGACGTAGGTGAGCACTAAGTAAAAAAACAAAAAAAAAGTGGTTTTTGGAAATTCAACCTTAAAACCTTTAATCATTTGAATACAGTAATTAGAGACACAATAGAAAGACAATAGGTGTGCGGACGGCCGGCGTTCGCTTGGGGCTTGAGTAATTTAGGGGGTAAAAAGGGAATTCAATAAAAATCCCGCACAAATAGTAAACATCTTTCAAAACTATTCTCGAAATTAGTTCATGTAAACTTTAACACCTTAAAAGTGTTGGCCCATACTCTAAAGTGGTGTTAAACTTTATATGAACACTCAAGAATAAAGTCGCTGGGCAAAGTACTATTCACTGGATATTTTAATATATCTGACAGATTGATGGCACCTCTTTCTCAATATAGCGAAAAGGCAAGAGAAAGTTCAGGTGTGCCTAAACCAGGGCAACAAGAGCACTAAACTGTTTTCAAAGTAAATTTGTCTTCGGGCGAAGATACAATCTTGGTCTCTAATGACAACACTTCAATTTCTGGCGAACCACTAACTAGTTTAATTGACCCTTTCTACGAACTACGAAACTTGAATCTCGACTAACTTCGGTTAGTGAACCATTAGTGACCATTCTACAAGAGGACTTTGTTTTTTTTGCATGTTCAGGGGAAGGTCGATCACGATTATGGACAGCGGGAATGTTTGAAAGAGTTATCGTGGCCCTGGAACGGTAACCGAAGGAACATAAGTTGATTTTAGTCAGTAAAAGTCTGACACGCCTTCTCGTTCTACTCGTTCATAATGGGTCAAATAGCTTGATGATTTTCCACTTCAAGGAATGGTTGAAGGATGTATTGCTAACACATTAAAATCACCGGGTTCCCTATTTGAAATCGAATGACCTTTGCTCGAATAACATTTGCTTGAAAACGTTATCTCGACAGTACTTGAAATCGATAAATTATTATTAGTGCGACAGTTCACTACCTCGATGCATCAAAATTCCGAAAAGTATAAGGTCGAATCATCCGCAGCGCGAAAGCTCATTATCTTAAAACATAATTTCTCGATCGACCATCTAATCGATTAACAGAAGCTGGACATATTGTGGTACGAGCTGTCTTGTAACGAATTAAAAGCTATGACTGCACAGTGACGTTATGATCAAAGGAAATGTCAAAATTTTAGCAGATTACAGCTTACGTCAGACATTAATTTGTCATTATGTACGAGATTACTATTCTGTGCCATTTTTTTAATGGAGTGTCAGTGGTTGATCATTGGAAAGTAATGACGCCATTACATTAGTAGATTACCAAAATTATCATAATCAACAATTATGAAATAAATGCTAGACCATTCTGACACAATTGTAATAGTAGACTTGAGGCCCAGGGCGTCTCCTGCGTCAACAATATCACACACGCACTCATATTTATCTTCAGGCGGTGGAAAAGGATGCAGGTGGAAGTTTGTGCGTCTGTATGATACAAAAAAAGAAATGGGCAAAAGCGAGTCGGACTCACACACTGAGGGTTTCGTACAAACTAATAAGTCTATGTAATTTTTTTCGATTCGATTTATAATCGAGTCTCGGAAGTTTTTTTTTGTATTGTATCAACAAATTTACAGTTTTTAGATTTATTCCTATACTTGTGCTTGCTTCATGCCAAATGTCAGGGTTCTAGGTCAACGGGAAGTACCCTATGAATTTCGATTCCCTCGAGAGTGTCGCAATATACGATTTTTACGACATAAACGCCTGTATTTTTTTTTGTTAACTTAGAAGTTTGGTTTTTTCACAACTTCAAGGGACCGCGGACCTAAGTTTACGGTTTTAATTTCAACTTTATCCATGCGTTCTCGAGATAAAGGGTCTTGGCAGAGAGAAAGACAGACGGACATCAAAGCGATCTTATAAGTGTTCCGTTTTTCCTTTTGACGTGCGGAACCCTAAAACAACAACAAAAAAGTTTGTAATAAACAGCACTGTAGGCAACAGGATATACATGTTATATATGAAAGGTTTCTCTCACCAGAACACGTTTCCAATATCCTTGAAAGAAGAGTTTGTTACTCAAGAATATAACAAGCTGAAATTGTAGTCTAGTTGTATACTGTGTACTTACAGCTGGTGTAAAGTTACTTTCAAACGAAATATTATGTGATATTTCTCGAACACGGTCACGTAAAATTTTTATGTGCGTTTAATATTGTGGAAATAAATTGTTTTACTGGCTTTCTTTTAGTTACGGTGTGAAGTTATAGACACGTAAGACATTCTTCATTATTTTTAGGCCATTTTTTGTTTGTGCCTTTTAAAAAAAGTAAAAGACACTTTTTTTTTAACAATTTTTAAATAAGACTGGCGAGGGTTCTTGGTTTTATTTGTTCGTTACTTCATTGACTCCTGAAACTAAACTTATTTGTTTTTTTTTTATGGTAAATCATTTATTTTATTTTGCACTTCTTGTAGTATTCAAGTTCTATAATAAGACATCTGCCCCCTAGCCAAGCTACAATCGTTTCGTTTAGCGTCTACAATTGGTCACGCCCCCAATTCCTTTATTCTGACATCATCTCAACAAAGGAATTGGGGGCGTGGCCTACTCAAGCGTTCACGCTAAACGAAACGATAGTTGGCTGTAGAATATTACCATTAAAAGCATTTATAGCCGGAATGCATCTCATAACATTTCCAGTAAGCCGAAACACGACTCGGACACACTGTTTTATTACGAATTACCCGTACGTACCTTCCGGCTATACCGTCAGCGAATTGAACTTGCTGTTTAGAAAGGCAGTATATACCCAGCCTGAAGGAAGAGAAAGTAAATGGCTTAACCTATTCCTTCCTGTAACAAGACAGAAATATATTTACACATAATCTAATATAAACGTGACATAGAAACTCTTGTCTCCTCGTATTCAGATGAAAAAGTCGCAATTTCATCGTGTAATTTACTTTAGCCTGCGGTACGACTTCCAGCGACTTCGAACGACTACCAAGGTTCTCTGGCAAAAGTGTGGCGCATTTGAATTGGCAAGGTTATGAAGTCGCCAGGGATCCTGGCATCCCTCCAGTACCGTTGCCAGCATATGTAGGACACAAGTTTTGACATAGCGCGTTGACCTACTTCTAGTTTTTCTGACTAGGTTCTATTGGCTCAGGGTTGTTGGTACTGCAGCACTATACGTCAGCTTTATTATGATTTACAGGTGCAATTTTTCAGTGTTAAATTAAATAGTTTTGATGTCCTTGGGCAGTTTTAAATCAGCTTGGAAGGCCATATTTTAGAGCGTGTTTATAACGCCTAACTTGCAAGAGTTCTGTAGTTTAAAAAATACTTATAACATATTTTTTGTTCTCATATGCAAGTACACCGTGGCGCGGACAATACGACGATAATTAAAATATTCGTAACACTTGTTCATAGAAATGTTATAAAACTACCAAAAAAAAAATCCTAAAATCAAAATAAAAAACTAAGCTTTTTTCAAACAAACTAATTTGCATAAAATCGTAAACAAAAAGGAACATCACTTGTAAATATCGGTGCAATAACGATGTTTTTTTTTCTCAGTAGGAAAAACGTTTTTTTATTAATCGTTATACATAATATGTAGGAAATGCTGAAAATAAAAAAAATAATGTCCTGTTATTATGCTATTATGTCAGGACATAATAGCATATAATAAATGTTTTTTCAGTGTTTATATGTTTGCGCTTTACCGCTATCTCACCTGATGGAAAGTAACGATGCGGTCGACGATGGAGCGCGCTTACCTAGAAGTAACCTCTATTCATTCTTGACTTAAAGATTCCCAAGTTTGTATTTGTAGATTACTAAAAAATCGTAGACATAATGAGATCTGTACTGAGCTTGCATGGTGGATTATGGTCTAATCCCTGACTTAGATAGGAGGCCTGATTTCCAGAAGTAGAAGCATTATTAGGTTAATTGTAAGTAAGGACAAAGATACAGACGGTAATTATATGTTTACATAAGTAGTCAGGTATTATCAACACTATGGCTACCTCAAGAGTTAACATTTACGAATAACTGTATCCAAGATAACACCGCAATTAGTCCTTATTTATCTACCTTCCACAGTACCAATTGCGAATACATTTAAATCCTTATCTTCAATAATATATCGCTTACTAAGTAACGTTTTATGAGCGTTTTAAATTAAACAAGGCGGACTCATCGTCGCTACAGTATCAGTTCAGTCTCTCGAATTTAGTACTCCGAAGACTATCGTTAAAGTTAATGGCTGAGGGAGTTGGCAAGTGATAAAACTGCAGACGAAAAGCTCGCGAATAGTTTAATAGAGACTTGACATCGTTTTTAGGAAACTAGTATTTATTCGTAAATAAAACTTTAGTAAGTAAAATGCTGACACTTCTTCCCTTTAACAATAACAAACACAACACACACACACACACACCATCACACATTGGGCCCGAAACGTTCTGGGGTGTCGACCGCATACCGAAAGACGCAGCGTTAGCAGGCCTCTCTCAAGGTACACCGATGACGTGGTAAGGGACGCGGGAATCCGATGGATGCGAGACGAACAGAGCCGTTCATTGTGGCGATACTTGGGGAGGCTTATGTCCAACAGTGGATGTCTGTCGGCTGAAATGATGATTAGGGCTCCCTCGCGCTCCAGGCAGGGCGGGAGAATTCATTTGATGATTTCCCACTTAAAAAAAGATTATGAATGCGGGATTGTTCGGAAGAGTGACTGCGGTCCAGGAAAACAATGGGAGACTTAAGAAACACAGGTGTTCTGCAAAGCAGCAATGCTAGCGAGGGAGGTGGCCGCTTTGCCGATTTCCAACCACCGCAGGCTTGGGCTTGCGGACGGTAAGCAATGGGTGACCGTCCGCACCTACTGGTGCCATAGGTTTGCTCCTCAAAACCCGGGGTCCTGGAACGCAAGGCACAGAAGGAACATAGGAGTGGGTTTCGGTCAGTGAAAGTCTGACACTCTCTTTCACTCCATTCAGAGCAGGAGGAGTAATTTAATGATGAAAACAAGTTTATGAAAACACTTAAGCACGGACTAGATTTTTTTTTGACTGAGTTTGATTCTATTTTGCTCCTATAACTATGTATAAAGTCGAAACGATATCTGTTATATAAATAAAGTAAAGCTCAATTCTCGCTATGACACCACAGCGTTAGTCAAGGCAATTCATTTTTTGCAACCAAAAACAAAACTGCTTGTTCAAAGTTATTTTTGTAAACCGCGATATCCGATAGGTATTGCCACTATAAAAATACCAGATTTATTCAATGCAATGAATAAAAAACGGAAATAAATTGTGCTGAAAATCGTCTGCCGCTCGGATTCTCTTTGAACTGCCTCGTTTTATATTTTTTCACAATCACAATCGAAGGAATCACTCTTTTCTGCCTTTGAGTCTATGAAAAAGGAAAATAAATGATACGTAGCCCGCAGCATTTTCCGTGCTACGGCGTTCTGTGGGTACTTATATACGTTGTAGTGAAGATAGGACGCTTCTACAAAGTCACACCGCTCCATTTATTCGTGTTAGCTTTCGTATGTACTGTTAGCGACGCTCGTACAAAGTTATCTCTAACACTTCGCGTTCGAAACGCTTCGCTTTTGCATACCACACAAACTGAATAAGGAATAAGAAATGGTTATTTGAGAGGGAAATGCTGGTGTTTCTGCTATTTCCTTATCGAAATGCCGAATGTTGTGGAGTTACTAAAGCGTTCATGTGTTGTAGGGAAGTATGTATTTCAGTAAATCAGATGTGTTCTCATGAGAATTTGAATTACACAAATAGAATTATCTAGTCTCCACCACAATTGGGTTTTCCCAGCAGGGCCAATGCCTACTATGGCCATGGGATTGGTTCTAAAAAGGAGGCCAAACAAAGATGTAGTTGTAGTTAGTAAAAGTCTGACACGTCCTCCCGGTCCACCCTAGAGCGGGGGAAGTTTTAAGATGATTTCTTACCTCAAAAAATGTAACAGCCATTGGGTTTTGTATGGATGTAAAACAATCGTATAGAAAGCAATCAGTTGTTTGATTTATCGGTGTTATTAGTTTTAGGATTCTTTACTGTGATTTTTTTTTTACTTGCGTTACAAGTTATTAGACAATTAGGTAATCGTCTAATAACTTGTCCCGCTCTGGGTGAAGAAAGAGGGCGTATCAGATTTTTACTGACTAAAATGCGTCTGTGTTCCTTCAAATACCCTTCGCATCCCAGGGCCTCGCACGGTAGCTCTTTCGAACATTCTCGTCACCCTACTTACACTATACATTAAAATCTACCAAAACATTATACAATCGTGATCCCTATACGTACCGAAGTAAAGTACAAATGCACAGTGCTCTGTGCACCTTATTTCGTTGATAAACACATCAAAGAGAATCCAGGAGTGTAAATATAAACATTGGCTCAGTACGAATAGCTTCGGTAGCTCCCCGGATTTCAATCGACGACAGGAGATCCGTGTCTCGAGGGAATTACCTCCGACGTTCCTCTAATAATGTCGGAATCCTAGGCTAAGGTCTAATGCCCATTTAAATTCACTTAGCGACACGCCTATTCTTAGAATTAATGAATTATCGTTCTTTGTTACAGGTAAGCTGGATTTTCTAATTAAGAAGTTCGATAAGTTGGTAAGAGTCAAAATGGCTGCCGTGTTTCGCACGTACCTGCCATTTAAATATGTGAATAATCCGATCGGTATTCCTTTGAAAATTCATCACGGAATCAGCATGTTCCTGAATTATTAATTCAATATACAGCGACGCGAGTGCGGGTTGGGTTTTATAATAATTTTTAATTATCCCCGTGACGGAGCGAGGCGTGAGATTGTCATGACCACTACGGCGCCATCTTGTGAATATTCATCGAGTGAAGAGACCCGCCATTATTTTTCTAGACTCTCTAACCTAATTTTCAGTAATGAGCCTTGTGGGACGCCTCTAACAATGCGGTGTTCGCACAAATAAAATATCTTATCCTTTGTCCTTTTTCCTTGTGATACTTGATTATAGCAGTTAGGTGATGGAATGTATTTTTATGAGGATGTTTTAACCAAATAATTTCAGAATTTAGATGAAAACAAGCAGGGCAGAATTGGGCCAAAAATTACCTACGATCAATACCGAAAGTAAAGCGCACGTATCTTGGGCGCTTTGTGTAGGAGATTCTATCTTTCCTAATTATAATGTAGCAAAGTTTACACATACGAGTATTAACGCAATATATTATTTAAAACAGTGGTAGTATGAATTAATATCCATATACCTAATTTATATTAAGTGCAAACTATCGCTTACGATTTTCTTCCTGGAAAAGCTTGACATGAATTTATTTTATGCAAAAAAAGGTCACATAGCAGTTGGTTAATAACTCCAGATTTCACAAAACTAAGAAAACCAACCAAAACTCCATGTTAAATTTAACCACACTGTAAAATAGAAACTACGAAAAGTTAAGCCGAAGAAGAAGTTTTTAGTTATAGATAAACTCATTACAACTTCCACAGTTTTACCTTTATAATGCATGAGTTGGCAGACTAAAATATTCTGTGGCCCTTACATTTTCTTGCCGTGGCAGATCCTCATTTTAGATCTCATTCGTCAAATGGACGTGTTGTTTTACTTTTTATTATCCCTATAAACCCGTGGGCGTGACGTGACCATGTTTAATAAATTTTGATAGGCTCAACACAGCACAGCTTGAATACCAAGTTGAAAAATAAAAATTATGTCTTCAGTTAGTAGATGAGTTGCTGACGATTTGGACACAATATATTCGTACAGAGTGTCCGGATCCACACATTTTATTTTCAATATTTTTGCACTGACGATTTGGATGCCACCAAAATTGAAGCTGTTTAGTACAGTGAGGTAAAAAAAAAGTTTAAAATTATAATATAAAGAAATTAAATAGAGAACCCAAAATTGCGGCCTTAAATCTAGCCTAAAATGGTTTTTGGTAAGGATTTTCTACAACATATACCTACCTATTTATTATATTATTATTATATTACTTTTTATCTGACTGTGAAAAAATATTGAAATAAATAGTAAATGTGTTAATTTGGACACCGTCCGAATCGTCAGCAACTCTAGTAGACACAATTTTTATTTTTCAACTTCAGACTTCGGTCATATTCTTTTAAACAGTTTCTATTTTATGATTAGGTTTTAATTGAGTTCTTTTAGCCTGGATTCCAGGCATTGAACCGTTTTTAGAAAGTAATTAGCGTGGGAATATCAATATTAATTACTAAAAGCGCTAATTAATGTCTCGTTTGTAAATTAGTATTCCAGCTGGGCTGTCAGCGTGTTGAACGGGTTAATTATTGTGGCAACTTTTGGTATATATATATTTTTTATTTAAAAACTGCCTCACGCTAGGAATAACTCCTGTATCGTGAGTGCGATCACAAACATGTAAACTCACATACGCAAAACACCCGGCCTCTAACTTACAGCTATCTGTAGGCCAGAAAAATACTAGTTCCGTGCGGGAATCGAACAATCGCTCAACCAGTGTGCCAACCGTGAAAATTTTTTATTTATGCTTCATGTCTTAAACTTATTATCATCACTTCCACTAGTCCCATAAAGGGAGATAGATTCCCCAACATTAAGTGATAAGAGAAGGTGAGTGAAATTTAATCAGGTGAGAAAATGTAAAATTATTTCATTTCCCCAACCTCGCACGGGTGTCTCTTAAGTCCGGATATAACTTGACTGATGTTACCCGGATATAAATCATACTGGGCCCGGGAATATTACGGCAACACTATTTTTCTTATTTTTTATCGGCAATCCGCTCACAATACATTTTCGTGGGATGCGGAGTTTCCGATTCGCATTGGGACGAATATTGGTTTTTTACTTGAATTTGAAATGTGTGGAGGCAAAATTGTTCTGCTATTTTTGTAACAAAGGTTTTTTTTAGGATCTTACGTAAAAGTTACCGTGTTTTATGTTAGTTGAAAACAGACAGAGTCCGATTGTTTTTGTTATATATAACCGTGTACGTCTTTGAAGTTTACAAGTTGTTTCATGTTTAATGTTAAAAAAATACGAGGTGGCGTTTGCCATACGACTCGATCTTTATGATTAAGCAACTGTTGCCGAGGTATTTTCAAAGATCAGACCATCCAATACATTTTGATGCCCCTAAGCCGTTGCTGCAGCTGTCAATCGAAGGTCTTGCCACGATCTTCATGTTTAAGTAACTCTTGCTGAGGTGTTTTCGAAGATGAGTAACTATGTATTATATTTCAGATGCAGCAATGTTTTAGCAGTCGTTCTTATTCTTTATTGTACACTATAACAGCTTAAAAAATAAATGGAAAATAGACGTCATGTACATAGGCGAGCTTAACTCAAAGTTGAGTTTTCTTCCAGCAAACCATTGAGTGATAGAGAGAGATTACAATAGAGGGTAGGACTCCAGTGTACAATTTTAAAATTACAAATAATACGAATAAAATAATACATAAATATAAATATACTTAACAACATATATATTTATATATACTATGTCATTGTGAAAGGAAATGCTCTTTAATTTTCCTCTTGAAGATATCCAAAAACGGGCTGTCACGTAGGGAGTGTGGGAGGGAGTTCCACAGACACGACGTTACAGTGCTATGGCCAGGTCTGAAACCAGCGAGACTATTCTTTAGAAAAAGAGGAAAAGTTCAAAGTCTCACGGCCAACAAACAAACAAAATTACATTTCCGATCAAAATCTGTACCCAAGCTTCATTAAGATGACATCCAAAGATATTAAAAGAACTTTGCCATCGACTGTACTATTAAGTAAATTCTAGCGTGCTCATTGGTCGTTAGTCTGACTTCATCTAACTAATGATCGCTAAGTGGAAACTCACAATGGCCACCAGTTTCTATTCTAGTTGATTGTACTTGGAAACTTGTAGCTAATATTAGAAAGTAAAGCCGTGATTGTACCGGCAGAGAAATGGCGGAGCTACTCGTTTGTAACTATGCGGTTGAGGACAAGAATATAGCAGTGTCATTTAAGCTGCATAATATGGGATCGTAAAAACTATTAGCAATTCTGAAGAAATTAATTTTTATTCCATGAAAACTGATTATTAATATCAGTACTAGTTTGACTTTAGTAAAAGGCTGACTCTTACTCAGAAACAAGTAATGACGAAAAAAAAAGATGTTTCGAAAGCATATCCGTTCATGTTTCAGCTATAAAACAAAGTGGCTTTCCGCTGTCTGTCCCTATGTATACTTAGATCTTTAAAACTACGCAACGCTTATTGATGCGTTTTTTTTAAATAGATAGAGTGATTCAGGAGGGTATATGTATAATACATGCATAATGTTTTTAATATCACCATTGCACCCGTGCGAAGCTGGGGCGGGTCGCTCGTTACCTATAAAATCAGTTACTACAAACTAAGGAAGTTTTTCACACTTCTAGTGGAGTTTGTAGTCTGCACGTAGTCTCCCTCTCTGGGTGGGGTGACACGGGAGTGTCAGACTTTTACTGTCTAAAATCCACACGTGTTCCTTCATTTACCTCTTAAATTTCAGGGCGAACATTCTCGCAGCCCTAGCAGGCATCAGCCCTGGTTGGCCCCAGCTCTTTGAAGCAGAAGTGCATTCAGCTATGTAAGCTAATGAACTAACATAGTATTAGCTCCTGATGATCAACTGGCTTACCCTGCAATACCCTGGTAATAATGTTTTTTTTTACGGCCGTCATTCTTTACGAAAGTTTTCTCTTCCAAGAAATTTTCTTGAAGTCTTGGCTCGCAGATCTTACATAATGCAACAGGCGGTCGCATTACCTCCAGTGATTAATATTCGTCCGGGTCAACGCGCCTCATCAGTATTCACCCGGACGGCCTTATCACGGCCGCGCTATGTGCGGGTACCTAGCATTACCCGCCCGGGTAATACCCGACAGTAAATTGCAAAGTCAGGTGATTGTATTAAACTCACTCGCTGTTAGTTTTGGGACTTAAGTATACATTTTGGTTGTGATGTTTTGTAAATTTTGGTTATGATCTGGGTCCTGTGTATCTATTGAATTCTACCCTCCGTGTACTCTTTTTTATGTATTTGCAGATGTTGTATGTTTCCAATCAAATTATCTTTTACGATCATAACAAAAATGTTGCCTGTGTCGCTCGTATGTACAACGTACCTAATAAAAATCGGAGAAGTGTCTTCAATCTTAACAAGAGGAGTACAAAATATATTTTATATTTTTCCCCTTTGATATACATGTAAATGAAGGCCAAAATGTAAAGAGGTTATGCCATGTTATTTTTGATCTTCCATTTATTTCAAGTAAGGAGTAGAAACTCGTAATCTATTTTCACGTAATTTTACATTTTGGCACGTAAATGATTTGGCATCGAGTGAGATGCATAAATCTATAATTCTGAGTACGAAGCAACACAAGTGCCTTTGGAATATTGATTCGGAGAGCGATGAGCTTGTTGTGCCAGTGAAGAGATATTGGAGATTCGTGCACATTTACCCTTTAGATATTAATGAAGATTTGATATACAACATAGTCTCAATAGCTAATGTTATTTATCCAAACCAGGAGGTATGAAAATGCATACCACGGCCCTGGAACCAATGCAGGGAAGGAACAGGGTAGGTTTTTAGTCAGTAAGAGTCTGACGCTATTTCCTGCTCCGCCCAAGCGCGGGATTTGTCATTGGATAATTTTACCTACCATTAAAAAACCCTAACCGTACAAAGTCTGGCACAAAACCGTTACAGAGATTTTTATCTTTCAGGCAAAAATGTTGTTACTGGAAAATATGCTAAGCGCAGGACATAAGTTAGGCTTTAAAGCCTCATTATTCCGTTTTAATTCCACTATAAAATTACAGCGGAGAAATAAAAATCGACTAAAACAGAGCAAACAGTGCGACGAGTTGTAAAGAGCCTGAAAATGTGTGCCTAAAAACATCTGAAAGTGCCAGTTGGCCACCATTAGTGATAGCCACATATTTGCACGCCGTTACAAGGGGAGCACGAATGTCCAGGATACTGTCCTGTATCCCAATTACTCGGCTAAACGAGCATCGAGAGCTTCTCAAAAAGAAAAGCACGAACGGAGCCTCCACTTCTGTGCCGTGATATATTTCCAAACGAATGGAGTCGCTTTGTATACTCCAATGTGAAATGGGACTTTGTACCGTGTGCTCAACAAAGATATCCATGAAATGGTATTTGTTTTGTCACAGCAGATATACGAGTATTGTCTACTTTGTGTTGAAGTGATTCCAATTGTTCTTATTCAGCATATCGAGGATTTAATAAATGACGTCCCAGTAAAAATGCCAGTAATTTTGTCCAACAGAAAATATTCAATTTTATGCTTATTTTTCACCAAAAAATATAATTGGGTCTAAGCACTCCGAAATCATCTAATAACCTTCAATCTTCTAAATGAGATAGATCAGCTGAAGAAATAATCCTTCGTATTTCGTTTCAAGATTGGTACTGAAGTTAAGCTGGTATTTTATTACACTTGGAGAATTTTGCCAGAGGAGATTATGCTTTTTGTCTTTTTGATTGTACATTCCGTTAAGTCGATTCGGAGCCAATGTAGCTCGTATCCTTTTGTTAAAGCGGAAGTTTTAAGTTTGCTATTCCCGAGATATTTCCGACTTTAGTACACTTCTTTGCAACACGACATGCTCGAGTTTATTCCGGTCGAATAGTGCCGCTAGTCGGTTGGAAGTGTAGTGGATTTCTGTCCGTACCATTCCCTATAGAATGGAGTGTCCGTGGAGCTTATGCTCTTTGTAATTGATGGGCTACCGGCGACACTGACAGTTTTATAGCAGGCTTTTGGACAATTCTCTTTTCAAGGTACAACGCTACAAAGAGTGGGTGTATATGTTAAAGGAATATTGTCTTTCTAGTAGTCCTAAGTGCCTACTTTACAGCTAAGTGACGGTCGAGAGGACATAACTTCTTCCTGAATTTCCGTGTTGAAAGTGCCTGGCCAGAAACTGTGAAGAGATTACATATAGACAGAATACAGGTTAATTAGAAGTAGCATGCGAATATAACATTTAGTATTTAATGCGATTCACATTATAAATTACGTGCGTGCCGTAAGGACGCCGCTGTTATATTGTCATCGGGGAATAAATTATGAATACCCGGTTCGCTTCCACCAAAATGTGGGTGAAAATACATTTTGGATAGCAATAAATTATCATTTTCCTATCGGTTAATTTGTCATAATCGGTATTAATGCTTTGGCATTATCATATTTATGACATTCCATGAGTAGGCATCGGGTTGAATTTTCTAATGCATGAATAAATATTACATTGAATGGATTTATAAATGGATGAAATTACAGATCTATAAATTGATGTTAATAAGAATAAAAACTAGATACGTGGAAGGGGTCCGAACTATATAAAATCGAGCAAAAGGCACCGAGAAAATAACGTTGCATGTATAGGTACCTCGTTTATTTTTTAAACTTAATTTTTATATAGAAATACACATTCTGTAAAAATTTAAACTCACTACCCCTTATGGTTTACTAGCTTCTGCTAGCGGTTTTGCTTCCGTGAAAGTAAGTTTCTCTATACAAACTTTGGACCCCCGATGCATCCCTTTAGGGAGCGAATTTTGAAAAATCCTCTCATAATGGTGGCCTACGTCATACAAGGAAGCCATGTGTAAAATTACACACCTTTAGTCTCACTATTTCGGCTGTGTTTTAATATGTCAGTCAGTCAGTACCGCCTTTTAGACAACCCTATTTTTAGTTTAAGCGAAACCTGAATATAGTTTGTTCAGAATCAGTAACTGAATCGATTCAAATCATTTTTAGTACAACACAGGTCATGGAAGGTCATATTGGGCATTAAAAGCTAGCGCACAGTTGGGTGCGGAAGCAAAACTATTCAGTCGCCCGGTCGTCCCGGTGATCATGTATTTGTGCGGACAACGAGGTAACATAACAAGCTTATTACTTAGCAATTTTTCATGATACAATTATGAAATTTTGTACATAGATTCTTTGCATAAAAATATTAGACACGAGTTTCGGGTTTCGCATATACTAAAACTTATGTTGTATATAAATACAGATGAGATACAGTCAGCTGACAGGGTTACGAATAGACAGACAGACAGAAGAACGGACGGACAGCTTAGTGCTCGATTACGGAGACGCGGCGCGTCGGGCGGTCCATCGTACATTTCCATATGTTTGTGTTTGCGCGAGCGATGATACGGCCCGTTGCTGCAATGTACGACGAAACGCCCAACGTGCAATGCACCGCGCAACGCGCCGCGTCTACGTAAACACGGCCTTAGGCACCCTTCGGATACGAAACCCTACAAACGAACCAGCTCTAGAAAATCTGTAAAAGCGAAATCTTGAAACTACTTATCTGTTATTTATCTAAATGGAAAACTATTCCGACGGAGAGGCTGATTAAACAGATTGAGAGAGAACTTTTAACTTAAAAAGAGTTATGTTACTAGTAAACTGCGCAAGTTTGTAGACATGAATGCATCTTGGTGCAAGTTGCGCGGGTATTTTTAGCGTTTACCTTCGCTACGTCAAAGGCATTGCGGTTTTCCCCAGCGGAGTGTACTTTGAAAACCTCGCTACTTCAAAGCTTGTTTAATTCTCTTTAGCACTCTCTTTTTCGAGTATAGTGCACCGCAGTGAGGGATCGATTGCTGCACTGCATGTCATGGGTTCTCACATGGAAAAGATGTTTGATCGTTTAATAAAGCAATATTTTGAAATGCGCCAAATGCAACCCCACTGTCTGTTTTCCGAAAGGAATACCCGGCCCCGGCACTATGGGCAACGAAGGAACGGGGTAGGTTTTTAGTCAGTAAGAGTCTGATACTACTTACTGCTTCGCCCAAGGGCGGGATTTGTCATTGGATGATTTTACCTACCATAAAAAATAAGACTCACTGTCTGTTCAGGCAATCTTTGACAGCCTCATCGCGTTCTGCGATATCTTCCAAGTCACCTGGAAGATATCGCAGAATGCGATGAGGCTGTCATTTGTATGTAATACTAGCTTCTGCCAGCGGTTTTGTCTGCGTGAAAGTTTTCCCATACAAACGAAACCCCGTTTTACCCGCTTAGGGGTTTTTTTTTTTTTTTTTTAGTGGTAGGTAAAAATCATCCAATGACGAATCCCGCCCTTGGGTGGGGCGGGAAACAGTGTCAGACTTTTACTGACTAAAAAACCTACCTTTCCATTCCTTGCCTTTATCCTGGGGCCTTTGGTGACAGTCTCACATAACCTTTGGCCCCAGTAGGCTTCGGCCCTGCTGGACCCCTACAGTATGCTGACAACTCCTTGAGGCGCGCGGGAACGGTGCGCGCCGTAGACGACCTGAGCTCGGACCGGTCTGTTACCGGACGGACGGACAGCGAGCTACCCATTGCCCACCGTCCGCGAGCCCGCGCCTACGGTGGCCGGAAATTGGGATCGGAAACCCGGCGGCGGCGGCGGCGTGTCCGCCTTTGCCTAAGGCGGTCGGCCTCCTCCTTTACTAGCATTACTGCTTCGCAGAAGGAGGCGACCGCCTGCCACTCCTCCTCGCTCCGGAGCATGGCTTGAACCAAGCCCCGGCGCGAGAGATCGCCGCCGATCGCCCCCACGAGGACACGGCGCTGCTCTTCCCAAGCGGGGCACACCTCGACTGTGTGCTCCACCGTGTCCACCGGGCGGTCCGCACAGTGGCGACACCCGGGCGTCGTCTCCGCACGGATCTTGTACAGGTACGGACCGAACTTGCCGTGCTCGGTCAGCACCTGCGCCAAACGGAAGGTGACGACGCCGTGGGGCCTTTCCAGCCACGCCTCAAAGAGGGGCCTTACCGCCTCGATCGTGGCGTGCCCAGCACGAGGTTGCGACAATCGCTCTCGCCATTTCACCATGAGATCCCGCCGGAGCTCTGTCCGCCATGCCGCGACTTGTCGCGGCAGCGGAGTTTCGCCCCGACGTTGCATCTCCACGCGTAAGTCATGCATGTGTGCAAGGACTGTTGCCTCCAAATCCCACGGTGGTAGGCCAGCAAGGAGGCTCGCCGACCCGCTTAGGGGTGGAGTTTCGTTAAATGCGTTCTTAGCGTATGTCTACACCCTATAAGGAACCTACTGGCCAAAATTTAAGTTTGAAGGTGTTATAGTTTCTGATATTTCGTGATTAATTAGTGAGTGGTATTTTGCTTTTATGTAATAATATATAGATTTATTATCTTGGTGTCACGGGGATTTTCTGAAAATGAAACCCGTAGTCCTAGAAAGCAAAGGGCAACTAAAGGGTACAGGTGTGGTTTTGCACAGTATAGGTCTGACACATCTTCCTGTTCCATCAAGACCGGGAGTAGTCATTAAATGTTTTCCCACATTAAAAAAATACCTACACGCCCTCGTGGTCCACCCTAGAGCGGGAGAAGTAATTGGATGATTTTCCACCTTCAAAAATACGTGTGGGGTCAGTGTTTCACAAGATCGTCAAAAACACTACACTAAATACAACAATACTAAAACAAAACTACAACAATATCTAATATAAACTATAAATACTACAACAATACAATACTAGGATATAATATCTTATATCTTATTATTGTGTTCGCATGAATTTTATTTATTAGATAACCAGAATTTGGTTATCTGTTTCTTCAATAGCAATTGATTCGGTTTATTGCGTAATATATTCGTTGGAATAGTACCTAATTTATTATATTGCCTATATGAAACTTAGGTAAGAAGTATTTACGAATACGTAATCTTCATATAATATTATAAGTGCGCTTTCATTTAGACGTTTACACGACGGACCGCTGCCGCACGTTTACCGTGCCGAAACCGGCCGGTTGCAGTACGTTAGCAGTCCGACAGCAAGCGCCTAAATTGAAAACGTATCTGGCTGCCGTGTGTATGTATGCCAGTGATGCGCTTTTCAACTCCACACTATTCAATACCGAATTGAACACGTGGTGCTTGTGACGTTGCCGTCCTGTTGTCGACCGTTCGCCGCACGGTTGCCGCACCGTGCTTTGCATGAAAAATACGATCGTCCGTACGCAGTACGACTAAGGGTCGTAGCACACATATCAAAACGGAAAGGGATCGTCACCGCCTCGCCTTTCTCCTCGGCGTCAAACAGTCGTCCACTTTACTTAACCACGTAACGTAAGCGGATCAGAAGCTCCGCCCCGTCGACTCGGCTACAGCTAGGCAACGCCGCGCTTACGGCTCGCCGACCGCTGGTTGACGGCTAGACGTTGTTGTTAGTTCAATCATTTTGAATCCAAACGTTAAGTGTAGTGCACGGTTATGTCTCGGTTCACAATACGTGAGTTGGCTATTACTGCCATAGCACTGGATGAAGAGGTAAAAGAAAATAGAAAGAAACGAAGAAAAAGAATATGGGTACACAATATTAATAAAGCAAGAAGAACTCAATGCTTTAATTAATTAAGAAGGAGAATTTCGGACTATTATAAAACATTTCATAGAACATGAAGAGAAATTTTATATTTATTTCCATATGCCAAAATATCTCTTTTCGTACAGCACGTGCGGCAACGCAGACCGCGGGCGGAGAGTGGACGAAGATACGTAAGCTAGCGTACGGAGAGCCGTAAGCGAGGGTACGGAAAGCCGACCGCAAGTCGACCGCGCACTGCACCGCGGTTCGTGAGCTTGTCCGAGGCGATGCGATTACGTTACGATTCCGATTAGTGTGCGTTGCAGTAAGGAGTTTCATACCAATAATACTGAACGTATCGAGTTGATACGGTGACGATCCCTTTCCGTTTTGATATGTGTGCTACGACCCTAATGCACCGCATCTGCACCGCAGTAGGCCGTCAAGAAATGCATAAATTGAAAGTGCCCCATAGGCGAAAGTTTGTATACCTATGTTTGTTAACCTTTGTGCTCAAACAGTTGAACACATAGGGATGCAAAATTGTGCCACGGGTAGACCATGTATATGAATAGGATATATGTTATTCATACGATATTATTCATCCAGGGAGTATGTATGGTCACCTGCGATAGTTTTCTACTTTCAAGCGAGTGGAGCTCCTGGCGGCAGATATATTTACCAAATAATCTTAAAACCTGCAAAAGACCGTAAATTTTAATAAGATACGTGACATCAACTTATTTAATGAACGATCTTCAAGGGACCATGAAGTGGCTTCCAGAGTTCCTTATAATTACTTGAAAAACCATTCAAAGTTCTGTCGAAGGAAAGTTAAGCGGTGAGCGCTCCTTTTTGAAGAATGAAAAGGAGTGGAGCGTCGGCAAAAATGTTTCTTAGCGTCGACGAGGGAACGAAGGGTTCCTTGGGGTGAATACTTTAGCGGAAAGTTGTTTGATCTTTTATTATAGATAGTTTTTTAACGTTAGATGTTTGATACTTAATTTTTGTGATTTGAGTAATTTATACTTTTATTGTACACTAAGATTTCAACGAACAAAAAGGAATGCTTATAAATATATATATAAAAAAAACACACAATTATTGGCCTTATTTCACTCATCGATTTTTTTCAGGCAACCTGTAATGGTCAGGGCCTGGGCACGAAATGGGGTTGCACTTGGTGCAAATATATAATTAAACAGAAATTAAATAGGTATATAGATACATATATAATATCATAGATACATACAAAATATATATATGCAAAAGAATTTGCTGGAATCTCTTATTTAAAGATAAATCGGTGGCTGCGATTTTCGTACCAGGCCCTGGTTCAGGCTATGCTCCAGAGCGTTAGGGAAAGTGATGCGGGGCCTTCTTCTGCGAAGCCATAATGCTAGCGAAGGAGATGGCTGCAGCCGTGAGTCACGGAGCGATCCCCAGCCACCGTTGGCGCACGCTTACCAAGAATGGGTAACTTGCCATCCAGCTGTCTGGTAAAGACCGAACCCGAGTCGTCAACGGCGCCCTGTGTTCCACGCGCGACTAAAAAGACATATCTCAGCGACCTTACATAGTCGATGACTTATCCCCAAAACGGTAGGGAACTCCATGATTCGATAATTTTGGTAGACTAAAGAACATGAAGTCCTTTTGAAAATTAAATGGCATACAGTACTTAATTGGTTACGGAGATAGTTATTAATTGAGAATAGGTATTTCAGCATAAATTATTGAAAAGTCAGAAACGCTAATTACGAGTATTATAATTAAAATGTTTGAACATGCTTGTTTAAAATAAAAAGCACAGTTCTGATTATAATTAATTGACCTATCGACACATACAACATTAATCAGTGGAACTTGTAAATTATGAACCGCGTTTTATTAATATTATCTTGCACTAATATTATAAAGGCGAAAGTTTGTGAGTGTGTGTCGTGTGTCTGTGTGTGTATGTATATTTGTTAATTCTTTACGCTCAAACCGCTCAACGGATTTAATTTACTACACGGGTAGACTATGTCCTGGAATAGCACATATGATACTTTCTATCACAGGAGTATGTGCCCTTGGTCAAGTGTCTACTTACAGAAAGTACAAGTAACTCGTAACAAGAACTAATAACCAGATCAATAACATAGTTAGATATTCGCCTTGGGCAGGTCACCGCAATGCCTAATAATTTGATTACTTTTCAACCAATAACCGAAGATCGCCCGTTATACTGATGATAACGGTATCGATATCGATATGGAGTGCCAACAATGGCCACCGGCCCTTAGAGTATATCCTCCAAGGGCATGACTCGACGCTTCGCGAATCAATTAGGTAAGGATTACACCAGCGGCTCTTATCTGCCGCGATGATAGCGACTTTTCTTCTCATTAAAACTTTGTACACCGCCCTTTATAATGACCTACGTAATGGACGGTCCACGTAACTTTTTAGGGGGGGTTAGTGGACTAATTCAAATTCAGTGTTACTCAGAGATTACGTTAGCTTAACGTGTATTATCTCTCGCTTTCACAGGACTGTTGTTTTGAAAAATGTTTTAATGGTTTTTAATTTTCCATTGTCACGTCGAGCTCGCTTTGCTTGGATTAAGCGGGTTTATTGGGTCCAATTTTCTGAGCTCACCAATTTTGTGTTGCTATGCTCGTTTTTATAAGCGATTTTATTTTAAGCTGAAAGAAATTTTCGTAATTTGTACTTATAAGCTTGAAGGTTGAGTTTTAAGAGATAATTAATTAAAAGTTGTATGATCTAGTCAGTGCTATAAATAGCGCGGTGCTAGCGGCGCCCAGGTATAAGGCGTAGACCGTGATGGGGCACAGGAATGATCAAACCGATAACAATTTTTTTATCTTTCATTTAATTAGAAGGAGGTTACTGTTTCGCATTCTCTCTCCGTCTATACCATCGTCAAACTAGAGCCTAACCCTCAGGTACCGTGAGGACCTGTGTCAGGTGGATTAAACTGACCCAGGACGAACTTTTTTAGGGGCGCAGTTCCAGAATTTGGCACCGGGCGTATAAAAGACTAGTTAGGGAACTGTATCTAGTGTGCACGCGATCACATCAAAGGTACAAATAGGTATTTTGGTTAATTTCCGAGCGGCAAGAGTCTAATTTGTCGCTTAGCTTGCTCTGAAACTTTGTTGTAGGTACTTGGCCGTTGTGATACTGAGACTTGGTGCTTTAAGCCCCGTTTATTCGCGGTCCATGACTAAACTTTTGAAGTAAATTGTGTCTCCCGGCTCCTCTGTTTAAGTATTTATTTCATTCTTTATTTAGAGCAAGGAAGAGGGCAGAATAGCTTTACATTTAGGAAAATGGTATTTACAATCTCAGGAAATGAATTTTAACAACACTCTGCCGCAATTAAAACTGTTTTGAGCAGATGTAAGTTCTTATTTATACTGTTCTTATAGTCTACTTTCTGTCTCTAGAGTTCTTTTTTATTTATTTATTAAAATTTCATGCAACACAAAAGTACATAGGCGGACTTAATGCCTTAGGCATTTTCTACCAGTCAATCAAGGATGGTGAAGAGAAAACACGACAGTTGCATAAAAAAAATAAAAGATTATTAGGAAAATAAGGGTAAAAGTATGTATATACATAATAAACATGTAGCGACATCTATGTCGTCATAAAAGAACTATCCTGCATCGCACAATAAATGTTCTCCGCGCGACTTGAATAGATACAACCGCCTGAAATTATCTATCGGGCAGTAGCCCACTAGACGCAATATCCGTCTGGTCGGCGGATCCTCTCTTTTCAACGGAGGTATGTGAGACTTTACTTTCTGTTCCACACTCCTCTAAAAACATACATATATAATTATTATAACATATCCTATAGTTTACCCTAGAGAAAACAAAGCTACTCAGAGGAAAATAATGTGTTGCCGTCTTAGAAAAAATAAATAACCCAATTCATCTACAAAACAAATTGGTATAATAATAAAATTCTCGTGACAAAGTACATGAGATTTAAATACGTAATCATATTTTCCCTTATTTTAGGCCGAAGAGAAGAGAATCGACGTTATTATGCAAAGGTAAAGATGTAATTGAAAACAATAAACTTTCCTCAATCCGAGTATATCCCAACTTTGGGAATAAAACAAGAGATTTTATTAGTGTCGTTAAACATTTTTATTCGGATTTATCTATTGGAATTTCAATCTTATTTTGACAAAAGTAGGAGCTATTTTCGAGTATAAAAATGTGATGCGAAATGCTGAGTTGCAGAATCACTGCATAATTTTATTGCTATTTGAGAGGTTCAGAATTATGAAGAATACAGAAATTGCTCAGATTTCATAAAAAGACATTTCTTTTCCGCTTGATTATGATCTACTTAGCATAAACTGAAAATAATAATTTAAATTGATTCATTATTTTGATGCACCAATGTTAGAAAGAAAGAAAGAAAAGGTCTATTGCACACAGACACACACAATGAACAAACAATTGTAGACAAATAAATTAAACAAAATAAAACATGACGCTGGTATTCAACTGAACCTTTGAGTGTACAAAAAAGAAAATCAGTTTTGTTGTTACAATATTTAACACCAGATGGGTGCGAGACGCAAGACTCGAACAAGATGTTCGGTGTGGTGACACTTGAGGGTGATTTAAAGGTAAGCGGAACAGAGAGTAAAGTCCCACATACCTTCGTTGAAAAGGGAGGATCCTCTGAACAGACGGGTGTTATGTCTAGCAACTGCCCGATAAAATATAATATTCAAAATCGCGCGGAGAACTTTGATTGCGCGATGCAGGATCCTTGTAGTCCTTATGTGGCGCCATAGATGTCGCTACAGTGGCCTATGTCCAAGAGTGGACCTCTTCCAGCTGAAATGATGATGATGATATATTTTTAATCTTTTACACAAGTTAAACCTTGCTATGTATATTTTAAAAATAATTCAAGCTGAAAGCCTTTAAAGCCCAACCTTCAACGTAAAGTAAATACTAGTATTTCTTTTGAAAAGCGTAAAGAAGCGAGTCAGTGTGTCAGGGCCGTTGCAGAGCTCTTCAGATAAGGCACGAGACTTAATGAGGACTCCGTCAGACTTCGTTAAGGTAACTTGAGGACTGGAGCTGAGTTCTGGGATAGCTGGAAAAGATTGATTAGAAAGTAAGTTTGGATAGACTGTGTCTTTTAGGGTTCCGTGGCTTAAAAGGAAAAAACGAAACCCTTATAGGATTATTTTGTTGTCCGTCTATCTATTTGTCAAGACCCTTTATCTCGGAAATGCGTAAAAACGCATAGAAATTAAAACCATATACAGCTTGAAGCTGTAAAAAAATCAAATTTCTAAGTTAACGAAAAAAAAAGCTACGGCCGTTTATGTCGCAAAACACGTATATTTCGACACTCTCAAGGGAATCAAAATTCATTGGGTATGTCCCATTGACCTATAACCCTTAGTATAGGAATAAATCTGAAATCTCCTTGATAACGGCAACAGTTCACGAAGGCCATATGGCTATAATGAATGCCAATGACAATGACCTAACAAATAATAATCTAGGAAAGCCTAGATTATTCTTTTTGTCAGGTCATTGTTATTGGCGTTTATTAGTTCCTCTAAAAAAATGTGTATGGACAATTACGTGACTTCAACATGTAGGTGATGTACTCGACGGGCCACCCCTCTGACATTGGATAAAAATATTTTTATCTATAAGTGGAATATCATCAAATGACTTCTCCCGTTCTGTATGGAGGGAGAGGAAGACAAGACCTTTACTGACTAAAACCGTTTTGACAAAAAACTAATTTTGATGCGGTTTAGATGCGGAATAGATAGAGTGATTTAAGAGGAACTGCAGCACTCGGCTCCATAACACCCTCGCCTGTACGGTTCGGGTGAATTTCGCCTCGGCTGCAATGACAAACTTTACCCACGTGTACCAAAATGTACTATAATATCATCATTGCACCCGTGCGAAGCTGCGGGCTCGCGGACGGCGGGCAATGGGTAGCTCGCTGTCCGTCCGTCCGGTAACAGACCGGTCCGAGCTCAAGTCGTTTACGGCGCGCACTGTTCCCGCGCGCCTCAAGGAGTTGTCAGCAAACTGTAGGGGCCCAACAGGGCCGAAGCCTACTGGGGTCAAAGGGTATGTGAAAATGGCACCCGGGGCCCTGGGACCAAGGCAAAGAATGGAACGGGGTAGGTTTTTAGTCAGTAAAAGTCTGACACTACTTCCCGCTCCACCCAAGGGCGGGATTTGTCATTGGATGATTTTACCTACCATAAAAAAAAACCCGTGCGAAGCTGGGGCGGGTCGCTAGTCTGCTATATATCTAATAGCCATTTTTTAGAGCATTAAAATAGGCATAGCAAAGAGACAAAAGTAAAAGATTTATGATCACAATAACAATGCAGAGAATGCTCTTAATACAAATACCAGTTACTACCTACTGCTTAGCTTCAAGACATGGATTCAGCTCAAGTATTCGACTAACGTAGTCGGAATGTAAATTGCGTCTCGGCTCCATCTCTGAAGCTATGCGATGTTGCGGAACAGTCCTGTATACTCTACTTTGACTAACAAAAAGTACTTCATATACTACCCTAATCTGAATAAAAAGCTTTTTCTATTTACGTTATTACGTGCGCCACAGTTTCACGCAAAAAATATGGAGTTAGGCACTTGTTTGGACGTTTGGAAAATATGAAACTAAAGGCTGCAACATAAAAATTTGAGCCAGAATAGTTTTGATGGCTGAAAGTGGACATAGGAAGCACAAAAACGAAGCTAACGCTTCTCTTTGAAGTTTTCTTTGATAGAAATATGATGGTTTTTAATAGAAAAATCTCAATACTACCAGTGAAGGCTTTTTTTAGGAAGGAAAATCATCTAATGTCATCTCCCGATCTTAAACGGGGCGGGAGGATGTGTCAGACTTTTACTGACTGAAAACCTACTCCTGTTCCCTCGTTGCCTTTCATACCAGGGTCGAGTATACCTTTCAGAAGCAGACCCTTGGCTTCAGTAGGCTTGGACTGCAGGGCTCCTACGGTTTGCTGACATCTTTAGGCGCACGTGGAACAGTTCGCGCTGCCGACGATTTCGGTTCAGTCCGCACGGTTACCGGACGGTCGGACGGTGAAGACTACGGGAATATTCAAAAGAGTATAGCGCGACCCTAGAACGTAGGGAAACTGAAGGAAACTGAACAAGAAGAACACAGGTGTGTTTTCACTCCACCAGGAGTGCAAGAAGTCATTTGATGCATTCCCAAATAAAAAGAACCTGTGTCTATGTACGTGTTCTTTTATGTTCTTTGAATGGATGGCATTTTTCTCTTTTATCTCTTTCCTTGAATTGGTATTAATTTAGGTATTTTAGGAAACCCCTCTTTTCTTTTGATAACATTTAATCCTGATAAATACTTCTTTAGAAAAATTATTTATCAAAGTAAAAGGTAAAAGTTCACTACTGCAAATAATAGAGAAAATTATGCTTATTAACAGACTTCAAAAAGGAAAAGGATCAGTTTGAAAATTCTTTTTTTGTTTTGGCTTTCCAGGTGCTCCCTTGGTCCCAAGGTCACTGGTCTCATCTGATGATGGAATTCTGGAGAAAATGAAGGAAATCTTCAAATTTTTTAGGTTCATGTAATGGTTTTATTCTATAGATGCCTTACTATAGGACTTGCACACTAAATAGTAGTAACCTAAATAGTGTAGTTTTATTTGTGGTACCCCCCCTACAAATAATTTTTTTTTATCAACATTAGAGGCCTTTTTTGGCTGAAGTTTTAGCAGGTGAAATCAAACGCGATAACTACACATTACACTGGCAAATTAAAGTTTGAACAGTAATATCTAGTGTATAAGTATATTAGGATCGGAAAGGCATATTTGCGTAGGTTTTATTCCTATGATTTTTTTTCTGTCACATTAATATAGCAAAAAAGCCTTCCTGCTTTGGCTTAACAGTACGAGTAGCGCAGTGGTTGAGAGAAATGCTACAGAGCTGCGTGTTGTGGGTTCGATTTTCGCACAGACCAAATATTTGTATAGTACAGATAGTCGGGTCTGGGCGAATTGTGTAGATATGTGAGTTAACATGTGTGTGAACTCACATAGGATACAGTAGCTATCTGTGGGGCAATGATTCTAAAAACAAAATACTTAGTATAGGAAAATTAGGTTGTTTTGATCTTAGGAATTGAATAAAGCTTAAGTCATACAAAATTACTTGCTACTAACTCGAACACAAGCGTCGCGTAATCAGTTTTTCTATAGAGGGCAATTTGTTCCGGCCTTCAAATTATATTGAACCGATTACTTGCCCTTCAGTATGGGTAATTTAGTTATTATCGACGTAGACAAAATAACGTAACAGCGATCGTATTAAATGTGTTGTTATGTACTTTAGTGTTATTTCGTGAAGGATAAGAGTTACATGTTACTTGTTGTGTCACAACTAGCTGCTGCCTGCGGTTTCGCCCGCATGAAAGTAAGAAATTATCCCAAGGGAACACATTTCCAGGATAAAGAGTATATTGGGTCCCTGGGTTCGTTTCTGAAAGGAAAACCCGGGGTCCTGGAACGCAAGGCAAAGAAGGAACATAGTATATGTCACGCCCTCTCTCTCCGCCCTAGAGTAAGAGAAGTCATTGGATGATTTCCCATCTAAAAAAAATATGGTATTCCTAGACATCGTTCAGCCGTAAACTAATAACAAACCTACACACACAAACAAACTAACTAACTTAATATTAGTGTGATTGTATCTTTTTAAATTACCTCAGGATATTTTCAGTAGAAGACCAGAAACTAGATTTATGCTCTAATGATGCGTTGGGTGAACCCATTACAATTATGTTCCACAAGTGTCTTACATAACTGTTGGAGTGTACTCCATTCCTCTTCAGGGAATACAAGCATAATCTGTGGCATGACATAAAGTGATCCCTCTACAACACTATCCTTTAGGCGTTACAGTACTATCTCCACTTAATATTCAAACAAACTCCTCCCCACGCGAATCGTAAAACGATACGCGCCATATAACCGCAATTAGCACAAAATTAGAATATTCTCTTCACGACAAACGTCTGTGTAGAATCATATTTTCAGTAATTAAGCTGTTAAAGAAGCACCTTGCGACCTAATTAAATATTTACAGGAGAAAAGGGCAGCGCCATTAAGATTGTATTCATTAAAGAGGGCACGGGTACCCGGTACCCGCTTTTCTTCCTTTAAACCCTTCTGATAGAAATCTGTTGCGACATTGTTACTTTTAATCGGTTCGGACGTTAAAAACTTTCGGTTCGGTACCCGTCGGTAGTTCGTAATTAAAACTTTTTGAACAGTTGTTTTTCTTCCATTCTGAGAGGTACGAGTAAGTTGATGTATTTGTTTTTCTGGGAAAAGTTCTTGGAAGTTGTTTTAAGGGAGGTGCAGGTTTGCGGGCGTTTCTGAAAGAGTGATTGCAACTGAAGGAAGGCGGGTGGGTCATGTTCCTAGTTATCTTAAATAAACTTTTATAATTATTATTATTAGTCAGTAAAAGTCTGACTGTCCTTGTTGTTCTATCCAGAGCAAAAGAAGTTATATCATAATTTTCCACCCAAAAAAAAGGGCGCGGGCTTGTGGACGGCGGGCAATGGGTAGCTCACTGTCCGTCCGTCCGGTAACAGTCCGGACCGAGCCCAAGTCGTCGACGGCGCGCACTGTTTCCGCGCGCCTCAAGGAGTGGTCAGCAAACTGTAGGGGCCCAGCTGGGTCAAAGCCTACTGGGGCCAAGGGTTGTGTTAAAGTGAACCCCGGGTCCCTGGAACGAAGGCAATGAAGGAACAGGGTAGGTTTTTAATCAGTAATAGTCTGACACTATCTCTCGTCTCGCCCAAGGGCGGGATTTGACATTGGATGATTTTACCCACCATAAAAAAAAACCCCAAAAAAATTGATATGCTGGTTTGGCATCTGGGTTTAGTCCAACTTTAGTTTGCCTTAAGATTTCTTTAAAATATATAACTATGTTAGTTACATAAAATTGCGACGGAACATCGTATCGTATAATTCTACGAGCTCGCATCACGCATTGCAAGAACTTGCGTATTGATTAGCATCGTCCATTGTATAGTCACCTGATTGTAAACTATTCGATGCACATTTATTCGATATCGACTACGGTAAGATGGTGTAGGTAGTTTTTGAATAGCAATTCATGGTAAGGGTTCAACCATGGCTTTAGGCTTAGCAGGCACTGCGATTAAACGCAAGTGACTTAGGAATAGCTGAAAATGCAAAACCGTGTGTCATTTCGTAAAATCAGTCACTGAAAAAATCGCTAATGCGTGCGCTTGTATAGAAAGCCATGTGTTAAATTTTTTTGTGGTTTCAGACCTGCGGGAAAACGTGGCCGCTTAATCGTAGTGCGTGCTAAGCCTTACCGCAGGAAATCGCATCGCACTTTCTTGCGCTTCGCATCGTAGTTTTGGAAGCCTATAGCTAGAGTTTATTTATATTAAATAGGAATTTAGTTTAAAATATTTTTCTTTCCCATCATTCAAACATGAAATAATTCAGAATAGATATTTAAAAAATAATAACTAACCAACCGCGCAATCCACAATCTCCCCACCAAATCACGTGGCTTATCTGTAGGGCTCTCGTCGTCACAGCCCTATCTCGACCGCAGCCCTATCTCGGCCGTCGGCCACTTTTTAATTCCGACCCGAGAGTGCTCGTCCTATTTACATATCCAAGACTCCTCACCTCTAGGGGGAATGAAAAAAGGCGGCCTTTTAAAAAAAATGGCGGAATTTGAATTTGTTTTTTTTTTTAATTATGCAAATTTGTTGTTTTAATTATGACATTATTGTTTGTTGTTATATTTTAGGGAAATATTCACCAGTTGGTTGGGAACAAAACCACTTACAAAGGTGAAAGTTTGTGAATGTGCGTGTACGTTTATTAGTTCTTCACGCTCGAACGGCTGAACAGATTCCGATGAAATTTGGTACACAGGTAGAGTATGTCCTCGAATAGCACATAGGCTAACTTGATACGACCATGTATTGGTATAGCATATAGAATATTGAGAATATATTTCCTTAGATTTTCCTACTACGTGGGCGAAGACGCTTCCAGCAGATAGCATTTTATAAGTCCCATTTTTTCTGTATTCAATTAAAATTGTAGGTTATCGGGACAGAACAGAAAAAAAAAAACTTTGAGGTAGGCGACGTTTCCTTTTCTTTCTTTTATTTTTATTGGGTCAGCTTAGTGCTAGAGATCGCCTTACAGAAATGAATGAGCATAAAATCCTTACTTTAGTTCGAGAATTTTCTTTTATTATTTAGTAAAATAATCTTCAACTGAAAGTAGAAGGTTCAGAAATGACACTAATATTATACTAGGCGAAGTTTGTGAGTGTGTGTCTTTCTATATTTGTTACTTCTCCACACTCGAACGGCTAGCCCCCAGCCCCCCTAGAACTGGGGGCGTGGCCAACTCCAACCGTTCACGCTTAACGAAACGAATCGTAACTCGGCCAGGTGGATAGAACGGATTTCGAAACTTCGTACTCGGTTAGACAGACCGTGTCCTGGAATAGCACATAGGATACTTTTTACCTTGGAGGTATGTTTCCTAAGGAAAATATTTTCTGTAGTTTTTAATTTATAATAAACAAAGATTGTTTTTTTTTTTTTTTTTTTTTTTCTTTATTGTTTTCGGGGTTTTTATCCACATGGATACGCCAACCCCAAAAAAAGATTGTTTTATGAAATGCAAAATAAAATAACATACACAGAACATTACAAAAAGTCTTAAAAAAAAAGAAGAATCTTCAAATACTTAACTTCTCCCACTCTAGGTGGAAAAGGAGGGAGTGTCAGACTTTAATGAACTAAAACTTACCAAACATACCATTACCATTTTAACTTGTATGAATTATTTATACACACTGTCTACATTTCTCATCCAACTCTCCTGTCGCAGGTCTGCTGGAAGAAATTTCGTTAGAAATAAGCAGCACCTTTGTATTCTTCTGTCTATATTTATTCTTTTCTTTTTTTAGTATTTGTGTGTACATAAATAAATAAATAATAAATAAACGTTTGTTCAGTTGTCTTTTGCGTTGTCCAGACCCGCAGTGACTCTTTCTAACCATCCCGGTAAAAACCCTGCACATTGATTATTCCTGACTTTGTTATAGTAAACTCTAAAGAGTAGAATTATACATTTTCAACGCTCCTCAAACAACCTGCATTATATTACAGTCTATGCAAAGACGAACCAAATCTTGAACAATACCTTTCGCTACGATAACCTAGTTTAACTCCCTAACTGGGACAGAACAGTATCTCACAGTATAACACTAGAATTTCCTTCTCAATTTCTATGAACGCTACTTCAGCAAATAGTGAAGCTCACGAGAGGAGATTATATTGTCCTTTTAGGTACTCACTCATTATTTCCTTTTTTGGGGATGGAAAATCATTATATGTCTTCTCCCACTCTAGGAGGAGGGAGCGTCAAAATTTAACTGACTAGAATCCATCCGTGTACCGCTTCAGGTACCTTTTCTGTTCAAGGTCCGCGATTAATGCCACCAGGGCATACATTAATCCTGACATTCGTAATATGTAAAGAGTTCCGATTAACTTACCGTTTTGTTGAAAATCGAGAAAAACTCGTTTTTGTGACCCCCAATATTTATTTTTCCTGGGTTCGGATCGATGAGGACTTTTAAGACTTTATTTATAATGCTTTTTTGAACCGCCCTACCAATATTTAGACAATAAATTGACCGGACTATAAAAAAAAATCAAGGCTTCTCAAAAGGTTTGTTTTTACGTCAGACAACGAAACAGCGGCACAAACCTTTCTACCAAAACTTTGACAATACAATTCGCTACGATAACCTAGTTTAACTCCAGAATAGTATCTCACTATTATCACAGTAATAACACTAGAATTTCCTTCTCAATTTCTATAGCGTTCCTTCAGCAAATAGTGGAGCTCACGAGAGAGCATTATATCCTTTTAGTGGCTCATTCTTTATCCCCGACTTTCTTGTTATGTACAGAGTTAACTGACTTGTGATAGCGCTGTAATGTTTTCATGGGCAAAGAGATTTCGAATTTAGGTGTGTGTATACACACCTAAATTCTAACTGAGTTGAATTTTGTTGAATAAAGTAGATTTTGACTTATAACCTAGTAGTGAATAGGTACGTGAGTTGTAAAATGATGAATGAGAAATGAGGTATATACTACCTGTCCCAAGCAGCTTCATCTGCATATCTTTGGTTACTATTCCGTTCCTGTTGGCCACAGTGTGATGTGAGTCTATAGCCTTCCTTGATCAATGGGTTATTTAACTATGGTAACCCATATAGGGTATAGGGTAGATTATTTGACTAGGGGATAAAGCAGTGTCTTTAAGTCTCGAGCGGCATGTTAAACTCCAAACAAACCGAAGGTTGTTAAGTTTTAATTCCGAACACTAGTGAGGGATTTGTATAATTAACTCCCAAGCGTCGAGAGGGAGTTAATATAGAAACCTCAGTGAAATAAGGAATTTAAACCGCCCAAGACGCAGACAGCTTTGACCCCGAGTTGAATAGTGTAATTTTTACACCATATGTGGGATAATCAAGACAATATATTGAAACAAATTATAATATAATAATAATAATAATTGAAAAAATGTAAGTATTATTTACAAGTTAATGTTAACTATCACTCGACAAATCTCAAAGATTATTATTTAAGATTATGATAAACAAAATTCAATAATAAACTATACTTCAATATTAGTCTAATATTGAAGTATAGTTTATTTTTTCTATAACAGTCTCACTCTTTCCTTCATTACTTTTTTTTGGAGATTTGTCACTAGCCACATTTTATTCTTTTTTTTTGTAAGTGGTTAGTTTGATTTTTGAATAAGAAATAATGGTTTTTGACGTTTCAAATTCAAATCTTATTATTTGGAATGCCCATAATACATTAAATCCGCAGCGACAGAGTGACTCGTTTTAGATCACGGTTGTACGACATATAAAAGAGCATTATCGAACAGGTGGCGAAATTTTTTTTTTTCATTTCGAACCAGTAAGTTTCTGAAATTATCACGTTCAAAACATACAAACTCTTCAGCTTTACATGTTATATAGGATATACGTATAATGTAGGTTTTGTGAGTTCAAAAGCAATAAATACAATGAGAGGTATAAAAGGCTGTTCGTGTTTCACTGAAATCTAAGTAATTTTAAAAGAAAGATAAGTTTTTCCGCCTCCAGCAGTGGATAATATACTCATAGCTCCCACTTAATAAAAATTTGCTACCGAAAGCGAAATCAGGGCGTTGCGTACTTTGTTTTTGTCGGTCGGCTTCCGTTCCATATTTTTGGCGAAACGAAATCCTGGCGGACGCGTTTCAAATTAAATAAAAAGATACAAAAAATTGTGCATAGCTACTAACAATCTAACATACCCTTATTGCATAAGGTCTGAAAAGCTTAATTTTGATTTCGTACTTGTTATTGTCAGTGTAGATTACATTCCAACATTTTTTTTAACATTATTGATAGACTCACGCTTGAACACTATTTCAGCTGATGGAAAACGATAATGTGTTCGACAATGGAGCACGAAGTAACCTATTCACTTTTGGTTTAATGACCCCTGTTGTAGCTGTCGGGAAGCGAAGACCCCACCAGGGAATTCATACTGTATCTGTACGCACAATGAATGTGTTCTCAAAACGTTGTCTGCGTGTGGGTCGGATGTCCACCTTGTGTGCATCTTCGTTCGTCTGGTGATTCGATCATGGAACGGGTTTGGTTGAGTTATGCAATTATGACGTATACTCGGGTGGTCGCATAAAAACATTGTATTCGAGGTTCCGCGGTATGTTGTTGTCTACATTTCTACACGGCTGTAAGTGTCGACAAGCATTCGTGTTCGCCCGAATACTTCCCAATTCGACGAACTACTCGGCCATATTTGTCGCGATAACGCGAATATTCGCCGAATCCCGATAATGTAGCCACAGAATAAGCGATCTACTCACTGTCATAAAAAACTCACATTAAACGAAATTTATTTGCTATCAACATCATCATAAAGCCAGTCACTCGAATGTTCGTGTCGGCTGATAGGCTCGACGCGAACAAAACTGCGCGAGTTGAGTGCGTCGAGCGAGCTGAGCGCGTCGAGCGAGTTGAGCGCTGAAGCGCGCAGGCTCAACTTAATTCAATTGAACACGAGTTTATCATGTTCGGTTGGCGCCCAAATGGATTTCATGAGAGCATTTAAAAGCATCAGAGTAATAATTTAGTTGTAATGCTAGTTAAATGTTGTTGGAGCTCGCTGTTTCATGTAAAACATATTGGGATTGTTGTCTGTGATCTCAGTGGGAAATAAACTTCAAACGTGTTTAGTTTAGTTTGGAATAATTACCTCAAACGATTTCATTCTTTTCCAAGGTTTTTCCTTCATTTTCTTAAGACATGCGTGGTCAAACCATGGTGCGGGAATCCGATGGATGCATGGCGCACAGAACCGAGCGTTATGGCGACGCTTGGCGGAGGCCTATGTCCAGTAGTGGACGTCTTTCGGCTGAAATGCTTATATTATCATTTTAGTCTGATGATTATGCATGGTCTACCAGTTAATTAGTAGCCATTAATTTTTCATTTTATGAGAAATCATCAAATAAAGGACATGTCCAAAAATGTATGGACCAAAAACCCAGAATCGACAGGAATGAAATGTATACCAGTGGATTGACATTGAAATATAATATAATGTTACCAAGGGGGCAACCCTGAAATCGTTATAGTATAGGAGCTAGGAGCAAAATAAAATAAGAAAAAAATTCGTTTAAAACAATAATAAAATAAGTTTACGTCATGTTGTGGCTTAATATGACGTTGTTTTAATGTTGTATCACTTGTGATAATTATCATCAACACATTTCACAAGCAACAACAACATAATAACAACATCATATTAAATCACAACATAACAAACACTCTGTTTTTTGTATATTTTTTTTCTTTTGGCCCATAGATACTACAATCGTTACAGTACTGTGTGTATTATTGGTAATTCTGTGGCTAAAGATTGCAAATATAAAAATAATTGGTATAGTATAGGAGCTAAGAGCCATGTTGTGGGTGAGAATATCGTTGTTAATCATTTATTTTCATAATGTAAGTCTTATTGTGATAAGTTCTAATGGTATTTCCTATAACAACAACGACATTCTAATCCACAATAACTTGTGTTACACATGAATGTACAAGCAAAAGAAATACTCTAACTTTTATACTTATTTTTGTTCGCTCATAGATACTACAATCAACGTATTGTGTTGCTTTGGATAAAAAGCAACGCGCCGCGCCGCGCCCGCGCATAATAGCCAGTAGCAACTGTGTATTTTTTTATTTGCAATCCTTAGCTACAGAATTACCAATAATACACACAGTACTATAACGATTGTAGTATCTATGGGTCAAATAAAAATAAAAAAAAACATAATAAAAAAGAATTTTTTACTTATTTTATTTTGCTCTTAGCTCCTATACTACAACGATTTCAGGGTTGCCGCTTTGGCAACATTATATTATATTTAAATGCCAATCCATTGGTACACAGTTCATTTCTGTCGATTCTGGGTAATTTTTTGGACATCATCTTTACCCACTCTGGGTAGAGCGAGAGGGAGTTAGACTTTTACTTACCATCTGTGTACCTTTAGTTGCCCTTTGCGTTCCAAGGCCTGGGTGACTCTTTTGAAATGATCCCGCTGTGTCAATTTAAATTTAATATTTGTGAGTCTCAATTTAAACTTATTAATATCGCATGGATTCTTCTATGTTGAATTTCTCATTACCTTTTATTTTGTTTTCTTCTTTGAGAACATTGATTGCTCAACGTAGGCATCATCTTTATGACCCCCTAATAAGCCTACATTTATTAGTGGAGAATTATTTATGTTTTTGGTGAATACCCCTCATTACTGAAACTAAGATCATAAATCACACGGCTCTCTCGATAAAGTAACGTTTGGCGTCAGGCACTAACTAACAGCGGGAGGGATTTAGAGACTTAAACGTCTTGTTTCTTGATCTGTAACCAACTTCGATGAAATATGTGTGTGTGAACAATGTTTGATCGAAGGTAACTATAACTTTAAGATAGCATGGTATATATTTTTCTAGCCGGTACTTCTTAAAATTATTTCAACACACACAATATTGGGCAGTCTTATTCATATTATATGTCGTAAATAAATAAACGCTAAGAATTTTCTAAGGTTGATGTCACATGTCTCCTTTTTTGGTTCTTCGGCATGCCGGTTTCGTCAGTATGTTTTCCATCACAGTTTTAAAAGAAATGGTGATGAAATAAATTACACAAAGTAAAGCTTCTATAATACCAGGGATTGAACGACGCTACGTACTGTTTGTCGGTTACCGTTGGCCTACCATTGCTTTTCTTTGAAAGTTTGATAAACGTACTAAAAAATCTCAGTACCATCATCTAGCTTACCTTTTCCCAACTAGTTTTTGGGTCGGCTTTTAATCTAGTCTAGTAGTTTTGCTATCAAACCTTAGTAAAAACAAATAAGTAAGAGTTAGGAACGTCAAAAGGCTTACTTCAATGACAAAGTTTATTACTCTAAAAGCCTAAGTAGAATACACTAATACCTACTTCAGGAACATATCTTTACGTTCAGGAATACCGCCTACCATTGCTTTTCTCTGGAAGTTTGATAAACATACTAAAAAATCTCAGTACCATCATCTAGCTTACCTTTTCCCAACTAGTTTTTGGGTCGGCTTTTAATCTAGTCTAGTAGTTTTGCTATCAAACCTTAGTAAAAACAAATAAGTTAGAGTTAGGAACGTCAAAAGGCTTACTTCAATACCAAAGTTTATTACTCTAAAAGCCTAAGTAGAATACACAAATACCTACTTCAGGAACATATCTTTACATTCAGGAATACCGCGTTATCACTTTCCTTGCACCAAACACCATCAAGCACAATAAAATAGGCGTAGCGTCGTTAGCAGAGATACTTATCTCCATGTAAACGCCGCACGAGCGAGTGTGAGCCTGCATAATATCCTGCATGGGTACGAGTGTCTACTTCCGTGCTTTATGGGCGACCATCGATGTCGATGGCGGCGCGTGTTGAGAATTCTATAAATAAATTATTGTGCTACACCTTTCGAAATAAGGTTTGGTGATTAAAAGGATTCAGTTGGAGGTAGGATAGCGGTTGTTTTATTAGTTGTGGTGTCCAGATTTTTATGACTATCATCATCATTATTATTTATATGCTCTCACAACCATCGGATTCCCACAACATTTACCAGATCATCGGTCCACCTTGTAGGAGGCCTTTCAACGAAACTACTATACATCATTGGTTCATCATCATCATTGACTGACCTGTTGGTCTAGTAGTTATTGGCCCTGACTGCTATGCTGGAGGTCGTGGGTTCGATTCCAACCCAGGACAAATGATTGTGTGATGAACACGATCATTTGTTCTGTGTCTGGGTGTAATTTATCTATAATATGTATGTATTTAGAAATATACAAGTATGTTTATCAGTTGTCTAGTACCCATAACACAAGCTCTGTTTAGCTTGGGACTAGACGATGTTGTGTAATAGTGTGTGTGATATTAGTATCATGTGAATGAAAGTAGAACTACTTTAATGTCTTAGGTTAACTTCGAAAAGTACCTATGGATTGAATTTGTCACATATTTGCCCGGTTTTGAACCGGATGGACAGGTGGATGCCTTAACCGCTGGGTCGTCATGAGATCCCAGGGGACATCTTCCCGGAATAAAAAGTTAAAGAGTAGGAAACATACATGAAAACCTTCGCCTGTCATTGTTACGAGCCTGTCTGATCACCAAATGTCTTTCTTCCTTCTTTCCATTTTTTCCGGACTTCTACTACTTTAGGCCAGTCTTTTGACAAGGTCTCCTGCTTAGCTTAATTGCCCCTTCATCAGTTTATTCAATTTCAAACTCTATGTTATTCTTACTTGAAGAATAACCAATTGCCTAATACCTATTGGGGCCATGGGTTATATGAAAGTAAACCCTGGGGCCCTGAAATGAAGGCAAAGAAGGAACATGAGGTTTTAGTCAGTAAAAGTCTGACACGCGGTCCTGCTCGCGAGCGGGAGAAGTCATTGGATGATTTCCCCATCTAAAAAAAACTGAAAACAATGGTATTGGTACCGAAAAGCTAGGCGGGACAGTGCCCCGGGGCTCCAGGCTGGGGGCCTCCAAAAGCTACGTAGTTTGCAAACTGAGAAATTTTCGCTCCAAAATCTAAATAAAATATTGGTTGCAACACTACTTTAATCGGGGCAACTCGTTTTAATCAGTAACAGTCTGACAGTTCCTGGCGCTTCACTGAGTAGGCCTAAATAACCTCTATTTGATGATTTCTCGCTTAAAAAAGGAGGCCCTGATTTTTTTTTGCCCTAGGCTCATCAGTTACTTAGCTACGCCACTGATTTGAAGTATTGTTTTTGCGTGACCAAATAGTCCCTACAAAATTTTCATATAGTGCTTATGTAATAGTCTGTATTCTAATGCGTTCCTCATGGATATTTCTAGCCCATTTGCCTATACATGGTGTGTAAAATTTTACGATACCATTAGGAGATGCATCGGTTTCGATAGCAGCCACGTTCCAATATCGCGGCGGTTTGAAGACATACATGTGTTGCGTATTTGTAGTTATTTGTTCAGTTATTGACGTTTATATTCGTGAAATTATAACTGGAAACCTATGCTTCTGAAATTATGTATCTGAGAAAAGGTAAGCTTTTAATCACACTAACATTATAAAGGGAAACGTTTGTGAGTATATGTGAGTGTGTGTTTGTGAGAATATGTGTGTCTTTGTTTGTGAGTATTGAGTATATGTTTGTGTTTATTCTCGCTCAAACGGCTGCACGGATTTGTATGAATTGTGGCACACGTCTAGACCATACCTTGGAATAGAACATAGGATTTTTATCCAGGGAGCTTGTTCCCTTGGAATAATTTTGGATTTTGAACATCAGGACAGCAACCAGTCAGTTCTCGGCGAGCGATGTGTAGCTCGCCTTCCAGTAATTGCCCGGACGGATTCCAAGTCATCGACGGCGCGTATTGTTCCACGCGCGCCTCAAGGAGATGTCAGCAAATCGTAAGGGCCCAGCAGGGTTGAAGTCTACTGGGGCAAAGGGTCTCCTTCTGAAAGGAAGACTCGGCCCTGGAATGAAAGGCAATGAAGTAACAGGAGTGGTGTTTAGTTAGTAAAAGTCTGACACACGTTCCCGCTTCGCCCAAGGGCGGGAGATATTACATGATTTACCGATCTAGAAAAAAAACCAGTTGGTTCTCTTTAAAGTAAAGGCACGAGAACTCATTCGCAAGAAGTTGGTAAAATCATCATACTATTGATTGTATTTCCATTTTGTTAATGTTGTGAAACCCTATTAATTTTAAGTATTTATCAATATCTAACTGTTTGTCTTCTATTAAATTGCACCTGCCATGATATGTCTCTGCACCATCCTAAGGTCGATGTAGGCTAGTTTAGAATAAGAATGCAAGTTTTTTCGAGAAATCAGTAAAGAACTGCTCCCGTTTGAGGTGGATAAAGAGGATCCCCTCTTTATCTGTCAGGCTTGTACTGGCTAAATCCAACAAGTGTTCCTTAAATTTATCCATGCGTTCCGAAGCCGCATTAACTGTTTTGGACAATCTCTCAGAAAAGGGCATTTTAAGCTACGCCTAAAATGTGCCACTTGACGTTATAAGATACTTACAACACCCATGGGATGCATAAAAACCCATTTTCAACACGACACCACAAAACCGTCACCCAACACATGTAAATGAGATCCTCTAATTTAATTCCGTCGTTTCGAGTACCGGCGTTTTTATTCTTAAAAGAATTTTCAGCACTTGTAAATAAATAGCTGCGTTTCCACAGTTTTCAGTGGGAAAAGCTGTGTTTTTGCTACAGTACCCTCTCTGCCCCAAATAGTTCGCATAACCGGTGTCGCGGCCGGCCCGGTTTTTCCACCTTTTTACAAGGTTTTTTATCATTTTCAACGGTCCTTGTTTCCAACGGATTTCCTGTGTTGTTTGTTTCAGTTAGTACCAGCATTGGTGTAGTAGATGGACTTTTTTATTTATTTTTCGTAAATTCATTCGGTTTTGCGGTCTCTTAGAGCGTGGAATTGAAAACGTGTGGTGATTTGTCGAGGGAGAAATGTTTGTTGAGTTTTGAGATTGCAAGTTGATGGTGATGGGCAGATTGTGAGCTTGTGTGGTGAGAAATCATAATTTCTCTCGCTTTGGGGTGGAGCGAAAGGGAGTTTTAGACTTTATACTGTTCCTTTAGTTGCGCTTTGCCTTCCAGGGCCAGCGTAAGCTTAAAGTACATATGGATCGTATTGATGACTTTTGTACTTACCGGTATGTTCTTTATTTTCTGGGTTGCAATGTGTGGTTGCAATCAACCTATACATTTCAGTATGTGTGTTGCACTGCTTGGCAAAGGTCCTTTCAGGTATTCTTTTCTTGAGCAACCTCAAACCAGGCCTTGCGATAGGAGTTTTCTTTTATTATATCTTAAAATGAAACAGTTATATATCATAAAGAGTATTCTAACATAATTTATAAAACTAAGTTTCCCACATCGACTGTTCCTCTGTAGGAACGAGATAAAAAAACTAATGAACAGTTCATGCACTAATAGACAAAGTGATTCATGTGGAAGGGTTAGACGCACACATACATATTTTATTAGAGGAAAGGCGAGAATTTCAAAGATTTCTAACAGCAAAGCATCGCAGCAGTCGCTAGTATTGTTATATTTTTTAAGCTAGGAAATCTTCTAATGACTCATTCCGCTCTAGATTGGAGTGGGAGGGCTCTGGATGTCAGACTTTTACTGACTTAAAACCACACCTATATTCCTTCAGTTGCCCTTGCGACCACGTGTTTTCCTTTATATAAAACACTAGCGACCCACCCCAGCTTCGCACGGGTGCAATGGTGATATTAATTATATTATGCATGTATTATACATATAAACCTTCCTCTTGAATCACTCTATCTGTTAAAAAAAACCGCATCAAAGTCTGTTGCGTAGTTTTAAAGATCTAAGCGTACATAGGGACAGACAGTGGGAAGCGACTTTGTTTTACAGTGATAAAAATACCTACCAATAAATATGTAATCAAGTTACTTCTGTAGGTAAGCCAAGAAAACGTAGAAAAGTGGAATTAGGCTGTATTCATTATTACAACTGTAGATACAAGAAAATATTGGTCCCCGACACGCTGAACACAATTTCACTTATTTATTTGTTATTTACAAAAACCCTGACAGCCTTCGGACTACCTTATGTACAGAAAACCTAAATAAACAACGATTCTTTGACTGTATTACGACTATGAAGCCTTATAACTTCGTATTCTTCAATAGCGTGCTACTGAACATTATGTTCAGATCAGATTTAGGTTGATACCCTTTCCGATTGGTTTGCAGTCATTGACAAAGTCGAGTAAATGTCACGGTATAGCTATCTTAGATATGACCGGTCGGTCACTGACCTTAAGGGGTTTTTTGTTGAAGAGGGTAATGTTGCGTGCCAGAGATCGATTTTGTCATTGTTCTTTTTAAGTTAACTTTAAAGATTTTTTTGTAGTATAGAAAGGTTTTTCTTATCGGGAATTAGCATTTTAGATTGTGTCTCTTTGTGTTAGTATCTAGGACTTTAGGGTAAAACACAAAGGTCACTTAAACCAGTTAATCTAAATAAATATTGTCATCTTCCTGGCTTTGCTCCATGTTACTTGGGGTCGGCGAAATTTTTCCGGAGTCACGCTATCAATGCTTTTTCTTTCATATCAGTGCTCCTCACCATCAACGATTGCATCACTGCTTACCATCAGGTAGGATCGCAGTCAAGCACTAGTTTATATCAAATAAAAAAAAACACAATCCATTTCACTTTTCTTTGGCATCCCTGTTGCTCTCTATCCATTCACATGTATATTTATAGCTTTTTTAGTAATATGCGTTTCATCCCTCCTCTTCACATTTTGATACCAAGACAAACTATTCTCTTGCAACTTTTTAGTCACTGGCGATGGCGCCACTATCAAACTTTCTTAATTTCTCACACTATCCATTCTCGACACTCCACAGATCCATCTCAACATTCTTATTTCCAGTACATGGAATATGATGTATTCATTCGTGTTTTCAACAGCCCGAAATTCTAGTCCATACAGTACCTATTACA
Organism: Leucania comma; assembly: GCA_958295575.1. NCBI lineage: Eukaryota > Metazoa > Arthropoda > Insecta > Lepidoptera > Noctuidae > Leucania > Leucania comma. Next base: position 7,559,159 of record OY282475.1, read on the forward strand.
GGTCTTATCACGGACTTCTAGATTTTTTAAAGTGTTAGAGAATAATGAATAAAAAATATTAATATTTAAATAGGTTACTCGTAATTGAAAAACAACTTTAGTTTTGGAAAACGGTTTTTCTGGTTTCATCATCAGCCTTTTAATGTTCCCACTGCTGGGACTCAGGCCTCCTCTCTAGGATAGGGAATGGGCCGTAATCCACCACGCGGGCCCAGTGCGGATTGGTGGATGCCACATGTTTTAGATTTTTTTGGTTTAATTTAAACCTAATTAAAAAAAACGAAACTTCTAAATTTTATTTAAAAGAGTTATTTTCAACACATTTATTTTTAAAATAATATGTGTTTTTTTATTTATTTAGAAGTCAATGTCTTTTTTATTTTATCCCTAAAGTCATTTACACATATCTGTACATTGATCGAGCATATAAAACACTAGAACATCTGATTACCAAATCTCAAAAGATTCAATTGATTTTTTTTATGGCAGGTAAAATAATCCATTGACAAATCCCACCCTGGGGCGGAGCGGGAGATATTGTCAGACTCTTACTGACTAAAAACCTACTCTGTTCCTTCTTTGCCTTGGGACCCTGGTATACATTTTCATACTTTCCCAGAAAAGATTCAATCAAATAAATGTCACAATCTCTTCTCGTCAAATCACAATCAATGTCTAAAATAAATTATGGGTTGTAGTTTAAGATTGGAACTGCCCATCTGGACAGTTACCTAGCTCAGACAGTACATATCGCCAGTAGCTTTAAATAGACTTGCGTCCTACGCCTTTACCTTTTCTCTAAATCAATCACTTTAAACACGCAACGACAATCGAAGCTTCATAGATGCAGGCGCAAGACCTGATTGGTTCCATTCTAGGACTTGTAGAATCTATGGGCAAGTATTTCACCCGCCGTCAATTTATTTTCAGACTATAGAACATGGCAGTTAACAATAGGTTCTCTATATTGTGTCCGTGTCTACTTTATGGCGTCTAAAGGCATTAGGTGTCTTAAGATCCATTGAAAGCTCTGTAGACGTTGATTGGTATAGATCGCTTACGAATGGATGAACGAAACTTTACGCTTTGGAATGTGCAATTAGCATCATTTTTTCTGACAGACCGACTTCTTGACTATTCAAAAGTGCCTGTAAATGGTTTATTTGAAATAAAATGCTTTGAATCTTTGAATCTTTGATCAGTGGTCCTCAAACTTTTTTTGACCTGGAACTATTCGTTTCATTTTTGTTTGAACCAGAAGTCTAAAAGAAAATGTAACGAATTTTATATCATAATTTGTAGCGTAATGTACCTATTTTTTAAAGTAAAAAATAATAGGCATTGTTACAAAATCATAACGTTTATTATAAACTTAAAATCAGTTTTAATTTCGGTACCTACTATCGACCATATTTTAGCTCTTGCGGAGCACTGTCAGGGGTATCATTCGCTCACTTTGTTCGCCCAGTCTAACCATCGTTATCACTTTCAAAACTAACCTATCCGTGTTAGAAAATTCTATATATACTCGTATATTATGTCCTAAAATTCCGAGCTCGCTTCGCTAACTTGGCACACGTAATTGTTATGAAAATCATCAGTTATTAAAAAAAAGTATAATAGGTAAAAAAAAGGAACAAATAGTACTTTCTCTTTATTCTTTATTGTACACAAAAACACACACAGAAGTCTGACAATTCATGTACAAAGGCGAGCTTAACTCAACAATGAGTTTGTATACCAAATATTAATTGAGTATATTTGTAGATAATGATAACCTGGAATTCATTTCATATAATTATCAGTAGATCAACTAATGTAGATACAATAATTGATTTAAAGATTTAACTTAAAAAAAGACATCCTCCATCCATTTTGATTTACAATAAAGATTGTATGTACCCTATTTTATTTTATGCATTTAAAACACACGGGGACCAATAAATAAAAGTAGCTATCGTAGTGAGGACAATCTACCTTTATGAAACATTGGCAATACTTAAAATATACAGTTTTAATAAAGGTACAGAAATTCCCTTTAGAGAGTTAGGTACGGTTTGCCAAGTGTGTCTGTACATAGCAGTGTAGTAATTTATGATTTATGTCGTCTAGACTTCACCATAAAATATGAAAAGGTTATCGTTGAGGCATGGTGGCGTTAGGTTTCTATTATATATATATATATATTGAATTGTTTTTATTTAATATTTTTTCTTAGTAAGTAAAACGTTGTGTGACCGCGAGCCGTATGGGATTTTAGTAAGCACCGTTATTTTTAAATGAGAGTAAGCTCAATTTCAATCTTTGATAAGATTATCAAACTTGTATAGAAAGACTAGAAACAGCAATGAATAGGGTACATGAATTTTGGATCGATTGTTTACTATAATATAAGAAGACCACTGTATGCATTGCACATAGTGTGAAGACTAAATTCGGGTTTGTTAGTCATGAAAGAATACTGAACAGGAAAAATATAAACAGTTTGAGTGGCATTGTATACAAGTATTTCAAGTTGGAATAATCACGTTGAGAAAAAAAATATATATATTTCACCTCATAATTTTCACCCATAACTGATTATGAATTTCCTAGTACTCGTAATACATCAACCGGTTAACAGCCAAATGCAATCACCTGTCATCATCAGGATTCCACAAATGACTGTATTTTATGGTCACCATGACGCCGACGGGTATCCTTGTCGCAATGTTGCTGTCACCATAAATCTATTACAAATTGCGGACAGGCCAACTGACGCTGCCATGTTTAATTTGTGGTTTTATATGCGTTTGTGTACTCATTACTCTTGTACTCAATGGTAAGATAGAAATAGAGCTACACTATCTATTCTATATACTAAACGGGAATGTGAATGACTCGAGTAGTTGACGGACAACATACAGCTAAAACTGCTACAAGAAGTTTCTCGTTTGTAGTGCCACAAATGTTTTTTAGTCCAGTGTTTCTAATATTTTTGAATACGTGTCCTCTTTTTTGAATAGATAAACAGTGGCGTCCCCCAAAGACACTTGACTTTGCGGCGAACAAGCAGGCGTATTGCGCTCATGAGACCTTTTTGAATTTAGATATCTAAATTGAATAAGTTTCAAATCGCACATAATTTACTAGTCAAAAATAGAACAAAAATCAGAAAAAGTATTGAAGCATAAACAGGCGTTGTTACGGAATTGTTGCGTAAGATCAGTAACACTCATTTACCTGACTAACGACCCCCTAAGCAAGACTTTGTGGCCCACCTGGGTTGCGAGGTTCGTGACCCACAGATTAAAAACACGATCTTAGACGGCCAAAGAGTACAAATAAGCAGATAATGCAGTAAGCGAAGTTTTTGAAGTAAAAGTGTCTTCTTTGGGCGCGCTGAGTACTTTATTTTGTGGGTCTTCCCGTCGCACTCGCCTATGTAACGTTCGTTCTGGTAAAATCGGCCGAATCGACCGATTGTGATTGCGAGTGCGATTTGGTATTATTAAACTAGTCTCTTTAACGAAGTTTTCACTAGTATTTGTCTTTTAAACACACATTGTTTGTGATATATTTTACGGTCAGTCGCGTAATTTATGTCTTCCTCTTTTCTTGCACCTTTATTGATTCAGAACTGATCTGAACAGAAAAACCTACTAAAAACACAACAACTCATTCGATAGCCCAGCTTGTTGTGAAGCGAAATAATAGTTTTCAGCAATAAAGCTGTCTTATCAAAGTCCATTTAAATCATGCTCCTGCTCCCTGAAGCAAATCCAATCCGAAGTCATGCCTTAACTTTAACGAGCTGAAGTTAATCCAACTTATTGAATTCAATGTCAACACTCCGGTTCCATTTCTGTAAGCACATAGATCGGATAAGTTCTATTCAATCTGGTTTTCCTCCAGTATGGTAGAGTCAGCTTCTAGTCATACAAGGTGTAGCTGAGAATCAGTATTTTACAGGGAGCAACTGCTTATATGATCGACTAACCTCTCCAAACCAGTAAACGGACTTAGTATCTCTTGGCAAGGCTGGTGCCCGATTTTCTGGTACTTTCGACTAGTATGGGGGCGTTCGTTTATCAATTAATATCATTTATGACATGAGGAGGTTTGGATTTTTTTTTGAACCTTGTGAAATGTGAGATCAAACACAAATATGCTAAAAATATCTAACGTACCACATAAAACGGTTCAGTTGACAAAAGTTTCTTTGGTATGGCATCAAAAATTTACAGTAAAATACCTTGACATTTGAGCTTTGAACACTAAGGAACTTCCATTAAAGTTAAATATAAATTCCGTAATTTCTTAATTGATAAAGCTTACTATACGATCCAGGATTTCCTAAATGATTCAATAATTTTGTATTTTTGACATTTATAATTCTTTTAACTCGATTAATTTTAAATATTTGAATGTCTGTCTAATTGGCAGAATATAATGGAACTATACTTTATTACTAAACCTTAACATCTGTATACAGAGGTTACATACATAGGACAAGGTTAAATACTCCAAATGTCGCCATATAACTTGATCCTGTGTATCTTGCATACATCGGATTCCTGCGACCTTCAAGAGGTCGTCGATCCACCTTGTAGGAGGCCGTCCAACGCTGCGTCTTAGAGTACGTGGATGCCACGAATGTTCAGCCCCATCAAGTAGCTGTTCTGCGAGCAATCTGCCCTGCCCTCTATATATCTATTCTATTATACTAGTTTCTATTCTCCTACTTAAAGGTATTCGTATCGCATTGCTAGGACTCACGTAAAACTATTGGCCGAGTAATAAATCTGACGTCTTCCATATTGTTTTACTTTGCACCCTCTGCTTCAAACATTCCTGACCCGACATTCCGAATTCTGATGTCGAACTTCGTACGATTGAAGTCGGGTGCGAATTGTTGGAAAGTCCTGCGAAATGTGAGACGCATGGGGTTCCTACTGCTGAGTGATGTGATGGGAATGATCCTTATAAGGGTTAGGGTACATGTAATAATGGTTGACAACTTGACGTATTAAATTAATAGTTTGTTTATGTAGTATCTGTGTTGACATTAATGACATGTCTGGTTTATTACAAATTTTATCCACACAGGTACTTCATCTGATTTGCTTACTTACTTAGTAGGGCAGATTATGTTTTTGTAACACATAACATGATTTAAAAGAGTTTTCATGAAGTCTCTTGCACGATCTTCTCCATAGAGAGATTTACGCTTTCCTCATTTTTTTTTTAACTGCCCGACATTTTGACAATTTAAAAGTGCCTGTTAATGGTCTATTTGAAATAAAGTTATGATTTCTGATATACATAGATGGTTTAAATAAACGGACAAAAGAAGGTCTCTTTTTAATCTTCTACTTATCACAAATTATAAAAACTTCTATAGAAGACCTTTAACCTGTTCTCTTGAAGAATATTATACCTAATACATATTTAATACAGTCATTTTACGCTACACGTTTCATGTTGTAACAAAATTCTCTTGTTTTTACTGTCTCCTTACTGCCTGGCTACCGGCTTCTAAAGGTGCATAGGATAGCGCGCTCTAAATGAAAAATTCCTCAAGTACGTGCACCGTACGGGTAGCAATAGGGATGTGCCCCACATACCTACAAAACATCGATATCCGATACCTAGTTTTTGTACTGTTTCATCGATACTTCAGCATCTATTTAAAATACAACGAGAGTCTACTTCAATACGTTTAGTAGTATATTTATTGAAGTTCACTCCGTTAATCGTACTGAATCGAAAACAGTCCGCCAGAGACAATATAATATGTCGATATCGATGAATCCAGTAGGCATCCCTACCGAGTTCCAAAGACGCCGAAAGAGGCTATTTGGTGTGCGTATTAATTCGAGCTTCATAATATGGAGTTTATTAAAGAAACTCGAATTTTTCGCGTACTTTTCACCCTATACAGGGTCGGAAGTTAATTTGTTCCATCTAAGATGGCTGCCGCGAAATGTAATACATAGCCTTTTTATGAGCGCCTCTTGAAAGTGTCTCAAGGAATTTTTGGGATAATGGAATTTATATTGGCTCTATACTGTACCTTCTTGGAAGTTGTAATTAATTATTTTACGTTGTATGGGTTTGATAAAGGATGTCGTCAAATTACTGAATGCCTTATCCTTATTAGCTTGTCACTCTTATACTTGCTGTTTGTTCTTTGGGGAAATTCTGCTCCTTCAGAAACCTTACAAGGTTTTCCTTAATTATGTTCTCCATGAACAAAAATATTTATATATCATAACTACCCTCTACTAGCTCTCTCTCTTCGCTCGGATTAATGTAGTAAATATGTAACCTATGTCACTTATCTCTAAGTAAAGAAGCATCCTATTGATGAAAGAATTTTCAAAATTGGCGCAGCAGTTTTTGAGTCGATTAATTAGAAACAAAAATATAAAAATAAAATTATTTAATTAATATTAATATAGTTTTTTTTTTTAGGTGGGTAGATCTTCCAATGACATTTCCCGCTCTTTGTGTGAAACTTTTACTGACTAAAAACCCACTCCTGTTTCTTCTTTGCGTTCGTTCCAGGGCCCCAGGGTTTACTTTCGCACAACCTGTGGCCCCAGTAGGCCTCGACCCTGCTGGGCCTCTATGATAATATTAGTATATATTTTAACCTTTATTTATTTTATACACACGTAAAAAACATTTAAAAAAGCTTTGTATACACCGTTAAATTTTGGTCGTTTTAATCTCGTGGAAAATAAAGATTTCTTTTTTAAACTTGAATTAATTTACACATGTACGAAATGAATTTCTTTAAGTAAACGTCAGCTGATCGAGGCTAATGAACTGTAGGTAGTTAGTACGCAACGACCGACAACTCCCTACAAGGTCATTGACTCGTTCAAGTTTTTGAAAAAAGATTACTTTATTATTTAATTTTTTCTTTACAAATCGATATTATTTCATGTACCGAATCGACCCTCAGCGGGATTAAAACGACTAAAATTTAACGGTGTATAAGCTGCATCCCTTTAACAGATCAGTTTAGGTGGTCAAATAGTTCGTATTAAGAGCTCATGGTAGGGCTTCTTTGCAATCCATTATTACAATCGTGTATTGTACACAATATTGCTTGACAATAAAGGGTGTATCCCAGCTAATTTCTCTTTAATATCGACGGCGAGGCGAATGGCCCGAGGTGTTAGAACTATCTAGCTTACTCCTTTCGTTTCTATTGTATTATACTGGTAGGGTAACCAATTCCTAAAACCGAAATTGATTGTAGGTAAAACTTAATAAAATAAAAATTCAGTTATGGTTATAATAGTTATACTTACTCGTAGAAAAAATATAATTTACGAGGCCTATATGAAAAAAATAAATTTTCAAATAAAAATGATACGTTGGATGAAAGAAAATAAAAACAAAGAAAAACATTTTATAAAAGAATAAAAAGTGAAAAAATGTTGTGGTAGGTATGTCAAAATCGATTACACGAAAAAAAATCTTTATATATGTATATAAACTATAAGTATTTTTTTTTCAAAAGCAAATGGTACTTTTGAAATAACTCTTAACATGTTCTACAGCTTCATTCATCATTTATTCTTCTTCATTCGTTATATAAATTATTACTATAATATATATTTTTTTTTGTAGCCCTTACTGTCTCACTGCTGGGCAAAGGCCTGCCCAAGTCCTTCCAAATCTTCTTCTCCCGCGCCGTCTCAAACCAACTATAATAATAGAAAGTTAAAATTATTATTTAATAAAAACGGCCTGACACCTCAAATGATTAATCGTACATGAGTTTTGGCTCTTACTTTTTAAAATTAACGCAGCGCTTTTGACCCCCTTATTACAAATAAAATAAATAATCACGTTTTATACACTGGGAAACTGTAACTTTAGTCTTCTTTTTAATTAAACAGTGAAAATCATAATGACTGAGAAAAACATTAAAAATCCGTTTTATTTGACCGGAATCATTCAAAGTAGTTGTCGTCAAGAGCGGTTCTTAAACCGATGAAGGAAAACATCGTGAAGAAACTGGCATGTCCTTGAAGACATGTTACGTCCACTCCCCCTTTCTAGAAAGGAGGCATTCGAACTAGGGGAATATTATAAGACTTGATATTATGCATATTCAAAAGACTACGTCCAGCTTTATCCGAACGCCTGGCAACCCTACACAACAGGAAAGTCAGTACATTATTTACCCGTTATTGGTCGCTATCTGCTGTTCGCATCACGTTTGTGTATAACATGGCCGATAAAATGTAATTTTAGTAAACAAACGGTTATAATCTTGTGTTCCACGGGTTATAGCTTAAGGCTGGGGCTATCTAGGTGTAACAAACCAGATTGGAATCTATTGGAAGGTTTCCATTCGACTAGCGGATTTTATATTGTTTTTATAGGAGTTTTAATTAAAATTTTATGCTTATATGATCGTTTTGCTTAAGAGATCGGGGTGCTTGTTGCTGTAAAGGGATTCTCTTATTAAAATTTTAAGTACTTTTGGAGGTTGGGACCAAGATACTTATTGATACAACATTGCAACATTATTATGAACTGATACTTTCCACCGCTATTATTTTTACGGTGTAGGTAACTAGATTATTTTTAGGGTTCCGTATGTCAAAAGGAAAAAACGGAACGCTTATAGGATCACTTTGTTGCCCATCGGTCTGTCTGTCAAGATCCTTTATCTCGAGAACGCGTGGAGGTATCGAGTTGAAATTAAAAAGATATACTCAGGTGTGCAATCTCTTAAGGCTGTAAAAAAATAAAACTTCTGAGTTAACGAAAAAAAAAAGATACGGCCGTTTATGTCACAAAAAACGTATTTCGACACTCTCAAGGGAAACAAAATTCATAGGGTACTTCCCATTGTCCAAGCAAAGCACAAGTTTGTAGTTACGTCATAAAAAAAATTTTTGATTCGAAAAAATCATTGAGACTCTATTCGGGAATTTAAATATTTGTATAAGTTACTTTGCCTGGAACCCTCAGTGTGGGAGTCCGACTCGCAGTTTTCCAGTTTTTTTTTTATTATGCCTGTATATTTCTACCAAAAATATCTATATCCAATATTGCAAATATTGCAAGTTTGGTTGAAGGCGAAACAGTCAGGTAACAGAAAAAGGATACACAAGCTGTGATGTGACGTCATTAAGTTACGCACGTATAAAAGAGATAGCCCCCACCGCCGCCAGTTATTTTTCTACCCAAAAATTAACTGGTAGAAAATGCCTTGTTGCATTAAATCCGCCTTATATACCAAATGAAGTTTAAATAAATAATAAATATTTGAAATGCTAATTACAGATTCGTTTTTTAAAAAAAAATGTTGCAGCTTTCAGAAAAAGATTAATTTTTAATGTTATTTTGTATAAAAATATTATAAAATAATAAGCACAGGCAAGTACCCAAGTAGGTCGCGGGTTCAAGCCCGGCCAGGCGCATTACTTTGTTTAATTTATTTCATCACCACTGCTCTCAAAACGGTGAAGGAAAACATCGTGAGGAAACCGGCATGTCCTAGAACCAAAAATTCCAAGACATGTGACATCCACCAACCCGCATTGGGCCTGCGTGGTGGATTACGGCCCATTCCCACTCAAGAGAGGAGGCCTGTGTCCCAGCAGTGGGAACATTAAAAGGCTGATGATGATGATGAAGTACCCAATTCAAATTGTGAATTGTGACAATAAACACGGAGCATTTGGTGCCCCGATTTACTGTGGGGCACAAAAGAGGGATATTACATTATCGTCTTGCGACTTCGGGCGTTTAGTAGGTAGGTACTGTAGAGGCGGCCAACTGGCTTCTTTGATTAAGTAAGAAGGTAATGGCTTATAAAGATTAATGTTAGATACTTTTTTTTTGTGGTAGGGAATCACTTAATCACTTCTACCACTCTAGGGTGGAGCGTAAGCGTGTGATAGATATTTACTGATTAAAACCCACTGTATTTCCTTGGCCTTTTGCGTTCCAGGACCACGGTATCTCTTGCAAAATTCCGTCGCGATGTTACGTTCTTCTTTAGTCCAAAGTTGAGTTTGCTGTTATGCATGTTAGCTTATAATTTTATTTTATTTTTTACTTATAAGGTAAGTAAACAATTGCAGGAATATCTTTCTATCTATACTAATAATATAATTAGAATTAATTAATTTAATATAATAATAGACCTTAACAGCTTTTTTATTTGTTAAAAAGCGTTCATCTCTTGTTTTTTTTTTTTTAACGTTGGATATTATCTAATGACTTCTGGATCTAGTAGGAAAAAAAGTGTCAGACTGTTACGGACAAAAACCTACAGCGTTCCTTCAGTGGCCTTTTACGAGTCACACCACAATTCTGCAGCTATGATTCGCTATGATAGGAAACGCACTGATCTCGAGATCTACAAGTCGAATTGAATATTTTTTTCTCTATTTGATAGCCAAAATCATGAGAAATAATATTGGTTATATGACTTCACGCTATGATGCACGGAAGCGGAGAAGTAGCCAAATACGTGTATTGAATTCACGGGGCTTAACTAAGAAATATCTTATTCACCGGTACCATACCTAAGTGCGTAAAGGTCTTTTACAGTCCATTATATAATATTAAAGTAGAGCCGTAATTACGGAAACCCTAAGCTAAGAGAACAACCTAACCATTCGCAAACTAATTTAAGCCAACTCAATCAGTTTAACAACATATTCGCAGCAGATTCGCCATCAATATCCGTTAAATCACGTTTGGTTTAGCCCAATATCTCAATACATCGAATGTTGGCCAATATCTCAAACGTTGGGCCAACGCTGGCAGCCGTCGGGTCGGGTAAACTAATGGATATCGTCACGCCAAAGGCTCGTCCGTCTTGTGGGCGATAACGACACGACACGTCATGAGAGCGCGATGCCATGACGGACAGCATTGGACATTGTGCTTGCATTTGAATTTGGAATAACTGAATGTGTTTATGAAAGTAACGGTTTTACATAGCCCTGAATGACTTTGTCCTTTTAAAAAAGTTGGTTATGATTTATGAATAAATTATTACAAGTATTTTATTTACCTAGAATATAACATTAAATGAATATTGGCAGCAAGTCAGAAATTATTACAATGGTTCTCAAACTAGGCGGCGCTTGTGTTTTGGGGGCGGAGAGCATTAGCATTAAATTAAATCACAAGTTTATTAATGTACATTGCCTTTAAAAAACAAAAAGAAAATAAAATATACAGTTGTTATGCATCTATGTTAAATTTCTTCAATAAAAACTTTATAAAAATCTGCTGTGTAAAATAAAAGCATAAAAACTAACAGTAAAGTTAATCTTTTAACCTTTTCAACTTCTAGAAAAGCCTTCTTAGAAACAAAATAATATTGTTTGAATTTTTCGCTCAAAATTAAACATTTCGCTAGTGATAAATGATTGCATTTTTAATACGATGTCAGAAGGTCTTCGTGAACTTCGCCAAAGTAATTAATTACTCAAGATAATTTGACAGACCAAAATGAACTTTGTTAATTAGAATATTTTTCGTAAAATGGTTTATTGACAAAGGTTCCCTGCAAACTAGACTGGGATACACATTTCGCTGAATATTCCAAAGTTTAGGACCTCTATAAATTCCGGATGTTTTTTTTTTTTTTTTTTTTTTTTTTGATGTTTGAATTTGAGTCCCAAAAGTGTAAAAGTTACGTTATCTGTAACTACGGAACCAATAGCTTGTTTTAAACTTAGTCTATTAATTTCCACTTTCAAGTTCGCTTAGTATGGTTTGTTTAAATAAGTGGTTTTTTAATCTGTGGTATGTGTGGTCACCACTGATAGTCCGCAAGAGCTGAAATATAGTCCGTGAAAAACACAAAACTTTAAACTGTCCTACTGAAAAGTAAAATAGATGCAAACTGATTTATAGCTTGTATCAGACATTTTGATTTCTATATTTAGAATCTGCTTTTTTTAAATTACATTGTTCTTTTATAAAAGTAGCGACAAGGAACACATAATCGATATATTTGTAATAACATGGTTCTAACATGATTGAAAAGAATGTCCATGGAGTTTTCCATAGAGATCTAAGCTTTAGAATGTGCAATTATCATAAATTTTCTGACTGACTGACTTTTTGACAGTAAAAAGTGCTTGCAAATACATAGTTTTATTGACATAAATATTTCCTTTGTTTTTGTGTTTTCAGTGACATAGCTTGCTACTTAAGATTTTAAAGAATACAGAGCATGTGCTACAAGTTACAGACTACAATAAAGATTTTTTTTGAATAAATTACTCGTACTTCAAATTTCTTCTGGGTTTGTCTCTGCTCATAACAGAAAAACCAGTGATTCCAGTTCAAAAAAATGTTGACAAACACTGGTTTAAATTAGTTGTTTGGATCTCAGAACTGAGTGTGGGAATCACTCGATCTAGATTTTCTCTGTTACGTGTGTGGACCGGTCTAAGACGCCTTATATTGGATTGTGGAGCGTTTAGAACGAGACGAGTTATTTGCGCGAGTTGTTGACTAAGTTCGAATAGAGATTGGAATAGTTTTTGTAGAATTGATCGCAGAAGAAATTTGATAAGTGATTCGTTTAAAGAACTTTCGTATATTTAATAGCTAAATCCTATCAGAAACTCAGTTAACTAAATCTGTTTGTCACAATCAATTTGGCCTTTTGTTGTCAATGACATCGTATCTCAGGCTACGGTTTAATTCTTGGTATTAATATCTAAGTTTGTGGTTGAGTGGGAACGTTCGCTGTTCCATAGACACTGTTTAATACTCAACAATGTAATAAAGCGGTATTCCAGAGGATTGGCAACACGATATCGCATTAATATTGTACAGGCGAAAGTTTGTGAGTGTGTGTAAATAATAAATGATATTGTTTGGAAAATAGATTAAAAAAAAACACATTTCCACGTCAATTTTTTCGTTAATATAGACGAGATGAGGCTGGTGATTTCTAATTGGCTACCCTGAGAAGAAACACTGAATAAAATCAGTGGTAGAAGTCTCTTTTAAAGTCCATACAGCAAATATGCAATGGTCAAATCATATTATTATATGAACGTTGTAGTTTTTTACACTTTTGAGTAAAGAACCATACAGATCTGAGTGCAAGATTTTTTTAATATTCGTGCAGCACAACTCAGGACTACTAAGGAGCTCAACGCTTTGACGAACAGTAAACAAAGAAAGGACATGTGACAACGGCAGAACGGATTTTGATGAAATTTAGCATACGGGTAGACCATATCCTGGAATAGTACTTTTCATTTCTACATTCAGGCAGGCAAAGCCGCTAGTAGTAGCTAGTTAGAGGTAATTAAAAAATAGATTAGGTTTTAAATAATCTTTTGATAAATTCCGCATTCAAAATGGAACGCCGCAAAAAATATGCATTAAAGTCTTGGCGCGAATCCTATTAAAAACGTAACCGTCTTTTTTAGTGTTGTTTAACGTTATGCCTTGGTTGCAGACTCATCTCTATTTTCAACATTACGGTTCGCTATTTTAATTGCTTCTGCGGTTGGAAATTCGTTAGCTCTTATGGTAGTTAAAATTTAATATTTCAAACCTCCGTTTTCGAGTTTTTTCTCGTTGTTCTGTCGAGCCGTCGTTTCACATTAAAATGTATCTCTTTTTTTCTGGTCCACTAGCCTAAATTGGGTCGTATTTTCTGATGGAACAATATGCTTCATCAAAATGTGGAGTACGTGTCGTGGGTGTAAAGTTTTTGTGGATGAAAAAGGTTGTAGTGAAAATCTTTATGTCGACAATTTGTACGAAAATATAAAGCTACAGAGATATATTTATAGGCACTGCTTTATTTTAAAAATCTTCATTAATTTTAAATGTTGAAAGGATATATGAAGGTACCTCTTCTTAGGATTCCGTGCAGCTTATGAACAGTATCAGTTTCTCCACATCAAAAGCACCAAACAACAAAATATCAGCCATACAATAAACTAATAATGGCCTCTTGATCTGACTGCTGTGGAGATATTGGGTTCAATTTCTACCCTAGACAAATGATTGTGTGATGAGCACGATCATTTGTTCTAAGTCTTGGTGTAATTTATCTATAATATGTATGTATTTAGAAATATACATATAAGTATGTTTATCAGTGATCTCGTTCTAGTACTCATAACACAAGTTTTGTTTAGTTTGGGACTAGATGGCGTTGTCAGCGTTGTGTGAAAGTTATGGAATATTATTATATTAAAATGCACAGTAAGCACAACACAAATTAATGCTACATCCAAGGAATGGTAATAAATCAACGTCACAGTAGGTACTAACCAAATAGTATCCAGTTTCTCCAGGAAACTGTAGAACTAACTGTGTAACTGTAGTATACTTGATTTATAATTCGAGCGGATTTAAATCCATCGCCTTGAACTTAAATACTGATTTTGCTGTCTCTATTTCTGAAAATCCCATAAACAGAGAGTACATAATGATTTCACAATTCATGTATGTATAATGTGAGCTTTACTCAACAATGAGTGTTCCCCTAGAAACAATATAAAACCTACTTAAATAAGTCTAATCACTACATAGTATAAAACAAAGTCACTTCCCGCTATCTGTCTCTATGTATGCTTCATCATCATCATCATCATTTCAGCCAAAAGACGTCCACTGTTGGACATAGGCCTCACCCAAGCGTCACCACAATGACCGGTCCTGTTCGTTTCTCATCCATCGGACTCCAGCGACCCTGACCAGGTCATCGGTCCACCTTGTGGGACGCCTTCCAACGTTGCGTCTTCCGGTACACGGCCGCCACTCCAGAACCTTTTGGCCCCAACGGCCATCTGTTCTGCGTGCAATGTGCCCAGCCCATTGCGACTTAAATTTTGCGATTCTAAGTGCTATATCGGCAACCCTGGTTCTCTTGCGGATATCTTTATTCCTGATTCGATCACGCAAGGAAACTCCGAGCATAGCCCTTGCTATGTATGCTTAGATCTTTAAAACTACGCAATAGATTTTGATGCGGTTTGTTTTTATAGATAGAGTGATTTAAGAGGAAGGTTTATATGTATGCATGCATAATAACTATAATTATGTAATATCACCATTGCACCCGTGCGAAGCTTGGGCGAGTTGCTAGTATAGGCATAAAAATCTATTATAGTTAAATAATAACAATATGTATAAATATTATGTTAATTAAGAAACGCAGTGATTTGTAAAAGAATGATAGATATATCTTCCTTTTGGATTTTCAGGGAAAACAACCTAGCACTGCGAAAACAGAAACTAAAAAGATAACATAAAATATTTTTAGCATTATTTCTATCGGATATGAGAACAGTAGGTACGTATTACCCAATCAGGTCACGTAGCAATGATAAACGAGGCTTCTGGCACTACTGCCAAAAATTTGGAAATCTGGTTTCCTAAGTAGCTCAGGAAGTCAGATAGGAATGGTAATGCGGCCAACTAAAACTCAATGTCATGTTTTAAACATAATGCACGCGAAGTGAGAGAGTTAATTAGAATTCTGCCGCAGCAAAGATTTTAGTGGCTGAAAAAATTATGTTAAAAACTATGAATTTAAAATTAACTTTCGAAAACAGCTTTTCGAAAATGGTCACACAAAAATGCTCATGAAAATTATCCACTGACTTCTCCCGCCCTTGGGCGGAGCGCGAAATAGTGTCAGACTTTTGCTCATTAAAAAGCCACTCCTGTTCCTTCCTCGCCTTTATTTCCGAGTTTTCCTTTCCGAAGCAAAGCCTTGGCTCCAGTAGGCTTCGACCCTGCTAGGCCCTACGAGTCCGTTCAGCTGTTAAAGTGTGATTGATTGCACCGTAGGCGCGGGTTCGCCGACCGGTAAGAACTAAGCCTAGGTTGACAAGGGCCTTGAAGCCCGGCCAGTAAAGTCGACGGGAATGCATTACCGATTGTTTTTTGTCAGTAAAAGTCTGAAACTCCCTCTCACTCAACTCCGAGCGTAAGAAGTCATTTGATGAATTCGTACCTAAAAAAAAAGTCTGACTGGCTAACCAACTTAGCTTTCACATTTCTAACAGAAGGATAGTAAGTTCCTAAAGGATCATTTTATCCTAGTACAGTATTCACTCGCCACGTACTAAACGAGGCACAGGACTTATAAGTCGCGTGGGAGCCGCGTGGGTAAGCAGAACGATTAAATTAGCATGAGCCGACGACTGGCACGCCACCCTGTTTGTGTCGCGATATCGACCTCGTCAGCGTTAGTATTCTGTTTCTAAGTACTTGCGACATTGCTGATTAATGGTGAGCGAAGTGACTGCTCTGTACTCCTAGTTAAGATTGTTTTTTTTTTATCGTAGGGTTGATAAGTAATCGTCTTTGTCCGTTTATATTAATCTAGCGATCAGCTCCAGCTTGGCACAGTGTTACAAATAATTAAAATTCCTGGCTTTTCCTTAAAGCTGAAAATACGTGTGTATTATAATACACCTAATATTTTCTCGTGAAAGGCCCTGTCTATTGGTAAAAACTGCATAAAATCCGTTCTGTAGACAACGCAGTGAGAGTCTTTTTCTTTTAATATGTGTATCTACATAAATAAGTATTATAAATATTATCTAAATTAAGGATATAGGGAGAAAAGATTTGTATTTTTTTTTTAATAAATAAATTCAAAAACTACTAGACCGATTTTAAAAATTCTTTCGCCAGATGAATGCTCCTTTATCACTGAGTAACATAGGCCATATAATTT
The DNA here is from genome assembly GCA_958295575.1 of Leucania comma. NCBI lineage: Eukaryota > Metazoa > Arthropoda > Insecta > Lepidoptera > Noctuidae > Leucania > Leucania comma. The sequence goes on from OY282475.1 coordinate 7,575,864, forward strand.
TTACTTACACGCAGGCGGAACCGCCGGCAGAAGGTAGTTACATAACAATAAGTATTTGAGAGAGATCATCAATCAATATTTGCTTCATTTGTGATTAATATCAATATATAGCGTAAGTAATTAATGGAGAGAAAACAAATTGGCATAATATACTAGTAAATAAGTATATGAAGAGGTCCACTTAATACTCATAATTAATTTGCAAAATAATCATCTAAACATAACCCCGTATTAATTCGCAAACCGTATCAAATCGAAGAGTTTATAAACTCGTTATGGACTTCCATTTTTCCAGTACAAAACCCTAAAAGGGTCTCAGTACCGGGACGCAAATTACCGAAAGCCGATATCCGTCATAGGAACGGCCGAAAAGTTCGACTTAGCCCCAATTTCGGTCGGCGGATAGCCAGAAATAAATCATATGGGATAGGTATTGTACCCGGAAAGGATGGAATCGGTATGAAACCCGTTACCCGGCCACCAATTTATTTTAGCCATCGCGTGAAAGGCTTCGTGAAAGGATTGTTCGAAATCGCCGTCTAGTTTTATATGCAATGTGGAAGGTTGCGTTTCGTGTATTTTTCCGATAAATTTATGTTCGTGTTCCTAGAAGAGAAAGGTGAATAAATAGTTTCTCTTTAACATTGAAGATAGACATGGTGGTGTTTTTTGTCGGTAGTTTTTAGGGTTCCGTACCTAAAAAAGAAAGCAGAACCCATATAGGATCACTTTGTTGTCCGTCTGTCTGTCAAGACCCTTTATTTCGGAAACGCGTTGTGGTAGTTGAAATTAAAACTCTGCGGTCCCTTGAATATGTCAAAAAACAAACTTCTAAGTTAATGGTAAAAAGGTACGGCCGAAAAATATCGCAAAAAACGTATTTTTGGACACTTAAGGGAATAAAAAAAATAAGGTAAGTACTTTTCGTTAACTTAGAATTCTGAAATTTGACATGAAGCAAGGTCCTTATAGCGCAAATATAGGATAAAATTTGAAAACTGAAAATTTGTACTTATCTACATCACAAAAAAAAAAATATATTTTTGCGATTCTGAAAAATAATCTTCGGAACTTAATTTGGGAATTGAATTGTTTTTATAGGCAAGTTTGTTCGAAACCCTCAGTGCGCGAGTACGACTTGCACTTGCCCGGTTCTATTAGGTACTGTTTGCTCGCATTTGACCATTATCTCAATTAACGCCAAGCGACAATGGAGCTCGCTTGCCTAGAAGTTACCTATTCACTTTTGCCTTACAAACCACTACGAAACACCAACTCCGAGAGGGATTTGCAGTCCTTAGCTGTACGTATATTGAATGTGTCCCCAAAACGGTCCACCATTTACCGGAGGCGCCACGCCGTACTTCTAGTGGTCTGATGATGAAACAGGCTTAGCGGAGTTTAAAACTAGAACTACATTATACCGACACGCACACGTGTAACACGCTTGATTTGTACGTAGAACGACGTCGCGTGGCGTGGATCAAGTGTAGCTCTATAAGTCTAGTTTCCATGTAAAATGTATGGAGACCGACGCGCTCAGATCGGCGTGTGTGGCACACGTGTGCGCAGTGTAGTTCTAAATTAATTGGGCTAATTGGTGACCGAGATTTGGCTAAGATCAACCTTCAAAGCCTTGACTACAGGCGTAAGGTAGTCAGCCTTTTGGTATTTTATAGGATGCATTTTGGAGAGTGTGCACGGGAATTGCATGACTTGATTCCGCCATCGGACAACCCGACGTACGGTGAGTATCCACCCTTACGTTGTTGAAACATCTACGGTCCGGACTAGGCATTTCGCCTCGTCTTTCATACCCCGTACTTCGAGGGACTGGAACAATTTGCCTGCTGCGGTCTTCCCATCCGATTATAATTTGGGTTTCTTCAAGGCTCTTAATAAACTAGTACGACTCACCATCAACGATTGCATCACTGCTTACCATCTATTGCAATCAAGCACTAGTTTATAACCAATAAAAAAAAATATAAACGATGACTTTTTGCAACAGTTCTTTGTCAAATAACTCTTCCCGCTCTGGGTGGAGCGAGAAGGAGTGTGTGCCTTTTACTGACCTTCCTTTCGTGTGCCTTTAATTGCCCTTTGCAAGGTGGTTTTAGGTGTCCCTTTCGCATAACCCTGCAACCTTGGATACTTGGTGGTCATGGTTTCATAGATTTTATTTAGCGATAAGCACGACGCCACAACGCATTTACTTAGAAAGTGTTCAGGGGTAGCATATTCGAGTATCCATTGAAAAAGTTATATAAAAGGATTGTCGTATAGCTGTCGTATGGTTGTAGTATAGTTGTTGTATAGTTGTACAGTAGTCGTATATTTGTCATAATGTTATCGCTTTGCGTCTATACCTAGGAAAGAAGTTTAGGAAAAATTCTGGAATATTTAAACGTTTTTGCATGTACGATGTCCAATATTATGAGTCAGTTTCGATTAACAGTACTTACAATGACCTACATAAAACCATTGAATTCCGTTTCTCTCAATTGAATCGGTGATACGGATTTGAGTGGATACCTATTGATTGTTGGTTTTATTTGCTCTTGACCAATACAGAAACGCAATTTTATTTGTTTTAGTTATTACAGAACTTATTGATTTTCTCGATAGAGCGAATACTTCAAGTTCTATCTTTTATTCCAGTCCTATAAATTCATGGCTCTACGAGTATGTATCAGTTCTGTGAATTCTTTATGAACAACTGTCTATAATCCTGAAAACATGAGAAACTTCAGCGAATGATACTTATGTATTCAAGTTTATTAAATGGAACATCGTATTCTACATTTAATATGCTCACAATATATCAAGGTAATATGTGTATCTATAATACCCAACTCAAACGTTTGTTGATATAAATTAAATTAAAAGAGACTTAATTCAATGACATCAAAAGACTCAATCAGTGGGAGGCCGCCGCAATCGAGCAATATACTCTATATGTATATGTACAGTGATGAAGATTTATTGATATTATTATTAAGATATATATTTGGTATTGATTTTTGTAATGTTTGTAATGAAAGACTTGATGTGGTGAATGCTCGGTTTATTACACTTAGAACAAGTACATGAATTATATAATAATAATAATAATAATAATCCTTTTATTATCATTATAAAGACGATGTTCAGTCCGTCACACCTACATCGACAATGGCCACAGAACTAACTAGGGATGTGACAATTAGTAAATACTATCTAGTGATGTGATATTACAACATCCCCCCTGTTAAGTTCAAACCTTTAACAAACAATATAATATAGGCTATGCACGGACTTGACTTAAATTCAATTGACAATACAAAGTATGTGACAAGTACTTATGTAGTTTTACCATACAGAGCATTTTGTCTTAAATATGACATAATCTAAAATACACTTTAGTACATTTAATCAATTTCATCAATTAGGCTTTACAATTCTACCGAAATGGGTTGATTTTTGACCTAAGGATTGAGATGAGTCAGCACCTCAAGAATGAGGTGCTGACTCATGACAATCACCTTCCTCTCTCCCCTGCGACGAGTTGGATAACATAGGAGAATATTTAAAAGACCTTGCTTATAAGAACCTGCTGAGTTGAGAAGAGGATCCAATGAGAATAGTAGAGTCGATAAACATTAATACAAGTTTATGACAACAGAAAAAAAATGATGAGTTAGTAAGCGCGAGTCGTCAAGTGCGCCTCATAGTGAAGTCAGCTAACCGTAGAGGCCCAGCAGATGCGGTGGGTACCCGCCGGGCTACAGGGGGAACTTCTGTAAAAGGAAACCCGTGGTCCTACACTGCAAAGGCAACTGAAGGAGAGTAAGTGGATTTTAGTCAGTAATAAGCCGACAGGCTGTCTTGCTCCATCCTAGAGCAGGAAGTCATTAGATGATTCTCAACCTCCTAAAAAAGTGTGAAATTGACTGCGAGATTGTTTGACAGAAGCGCTAAGGCCCTGGAAGGCAAACGGTAATTGAATTAACACAAGTGTGGCTAACACTTTCCGTCACTCCAACTAGAGCGGGAGGAGATATTTAATGATGAAAAAAAGTGTGGAATAAACACCACTATTGCAATATGCATACCCTTATTTTCGAGCACCACCTTGTCTGAACAAGTGAACTATCTCATGAAAAATTCAAAGAGTTTAAAGAATCTTCAAAAGCCAACTGGTTTGCGGTACAAACTTTATCGACTTCAAGTTTCTCGAGCATCGAGAGCACACCTCTAATATTTTCCAATAGCTTCTATTCAAGTGGATACTTTGCGGTCGAAGCTTTTATGTCAACTTATCGAACCCTACAAGCACAATACTGGACCTATCTATACGTGTCCTGCTCATTATGACAAGATTTCTATACGAACGAAAGAGATAGATGTAGTATCGAAGAACCGAGAAAATTGCTAGTGTAGATATTATGGGTAATATCATTTTCGTATTTTGTACCTATTTTACGATAAAATATTTGCTTCGGTAAGGTCTATTCTGTGTAAAGAAGATAAAGTACCTATACTAACCCAAATTTCTCAGTAAATGGAGAACTCTGTCATATTATTTGCTAGTACATAATGTACCGAGACGGCCTAATGACCAGTTGTGTCAATGACCAATATCTGAGTTGGCACGTCTTTTGTTCACTCAATGTCTAGAATGTAAAGGGCGTGGTATTTAGACGCTTACGGACGACTAAGTACTCACTCAGGCGTCTGGTCTCGCAGAGGACGGACGTCGCGATCGATAAATAGCACGCTACCTGCATTAAATTGTACACGATCAAAGGCTGAAGATTGTAATTATAGATATGGCTCGGAAACAGATGGAATTGCCAGTCTAGTTCCTGTTTGCTTGTATGTATAATATTTCGCCCCAGTCTCAATTTATTTGAATAAGAGGAAAACCATAAATGGAAAATCAAAATGTAAGAAGCAGAATATGGGTCACGTCAGTTCTTTTATAATGGCATCTTCAGAAAGTCCTGATACCCTATTGTGATGTCGTTAAATGATCCGAACATCAATAAATTTATAACAAAAATCAATTCTCCGTAATACATCTTTACTTTTCCGCTGCAGGCCCGACGACATTAAAAAGCCGTATTTTTTTATCAAAAGAGGCCATTTCCTTCGTTTTCCCGATGAATTGACATCTATCGATGTCAAAGCGAACAAAGAAAAATCACAGTACATTTGCCGGGAGCCCAAAAACCGAGTCATTTTAAAGCTTAGGACTTTGCAATAGCGGCTGATGTGAAGGAACCCAACGCAGATAAATTAGAAGGGATTGAGATTTATATCAACTCGTTTAACTATGGTAATTTGTTGAATATAATCTTGGAACGGTACTTGATAGATTAAGTAAGGTTAGTATTGTTTATGTAAGTATTGGATTCAATGCTATCGGTAGAAGGTAGAGTTGACAGAAAATAGGTTTCGGGGAGATCATTTGCATAAATAAGAATTTAGGTACAACGTTTAAAATGGTTATTTGATAAAGTTCCTGCACTAGACTGGGGTTTTTATGATTAGTTGGTAGTCTGTAGTTCTGTGATACCGAAGGAGATTGCAATGAAAAACGGAAGATGCTATCATGCTGGCTGGATATACATGCAGGCTAGATGGATTTAAAGGGTTATTCAAATTTAGAATAGAATTTAAATTTGGAAGGAATTTATGTTATGGTTATGCTTGTTTGTGCCAATTTTTTGATTGAGTGCTCAAAAAAGGATTTGAGATTTTGTGGTTTGCAGTTTGTCTTCATACATACGAGATCCCAGGACTGAGCTGCAATCCTCACTGTATTAAGTTACTAAGTTTTACGCCTATTTAAAACATATTCATACGAGACAAACTTGATTTACCATTATTTTAGAAACGTATTATATGAAAATTCTATCATAATTTTCAGTGAAAGCCAATTTTCGGAGCGTCGTGATTGCTTATCATAAACATGTTTACAACATAATAATCACAAAAGCTCTTCGTTTGTGTACATATTACCAAGAACAGCTCTTATCTTAAGCCAATAAAATGCCGTAATAGCTGTTTCCCTTCAGAGGGTAAAGTATACAGTTTGCATTCGACCTGACGGGGGCCGCCGCAGGGCGCGCGGGGACACACTCCCCGATAGACGAGCCTACAACAACCATACACACTATTCGCTACTTTAAAGACAAAGCAATGAGAGTCAATTTACATCGACACCCTCCCCTAACAGACGCTTAAAGTAAAAGCTACCTTCAGCTACTGTAATTAGGTACATAATCAAACAATTTGTAATCAATCACGTTCGATAGCTTCGAGGCTAATAAAAACTAAACTTCAGGAATACGTTGTTAGGGTCGTGTTTTGTTTGACGCATAAAAACAGAATGTTACTCAGCTACTTGTTTAGGGTAGCTGTTTAGAACATAAAGTTGATATTTGCCTGACCGATGTTTTTTCGCAAGGTTTGTATGTTAAAGTTTGGTCACGACGCGTGCTTTTTGTTATTTGCACATAAAATACGGCTGAAGCCAGTGTCGCAAGTACGTATGCTAATGTTTTTTATCGCATGTGCTTGGAATAGGCGGGCCTGATCGAATTTATATGACACTGTGACGTTTTTCAAAGGATATTCGATGTGTTGGTCGGATATTGGCCGCGGGATATTGTGAAATTGTGTATAAAAGCTGTGCTAGTAACTTACTCGATAACGAATAGATTTAGTTCATGGAATGAACTTTAGAGTGAATCACTTAACTCAGCTAGACTGGAGTAGATTATGCGAACTTTGTTGAAAAGGTCAACTTGAAACGTCAATCTAAAGGTCTCAAGGTTTTGTTTGAGACGTTAACGTAAGCAAATTGGTTTTAATCTTAAGTTTGATAAGGGTTAAGTTTGAAGCTTTTTCTATCGTATTTTATTATTCTATGTAACTTTTAATAATATTTCATTTTTATTTCAAATATTTTAATAATAATATTTCATTTTTTTATTCGTAGAGAATGTCATGTTGCTTTAAATCCGTCGTCCGTCGTCGCGAAGTGACTATGAAGTCAGTGATTCTTGAAATGTAAAATTTTCTATAGTAATTTCCGCGCATCAATCATTCCTAGACTAAACCCAATACTATACATAAAATTTATATAAACAAATAAAGGGAGCAGTGGTGGTTCACTGGTAAGAGCCTCAAATCACGAGTTGTGGGTCTTGAGTTCAAACTCAGCCAGGTGCATTACTTGTTATAATTTATTTAATTGCGATCACTCTCAAAACTGTGAAGGAAAACATCGTGAGGAAACCGGCATGTCCTGGAACCAAAAAAATTAAAGACATTTGACTTAACCTAACTGACCTGACTTAAACAAAAACATTAATCAGCTTCAGTGAACAGTGAGGCTGATTAATGCTTTTGCTATGAACAAATCAATAAGTTTATTACTCTTTTTATGCACCTACCATATTGTCTCTTCACCACCCTAGGTTGACTAGTAGAGAATGCCTAAGGCATGAAGTCTGCCTTTTGTACTTTGTGTTGCATGAAGAATAAATAAATAAATTTATAGTTGCCATTAACATATTTTTAATACTACTTTTTAATTATGGAAGAGTAAACCTATTCCTGGAAACGCTAATTGTCACTTACGCTTTTTTTCTACAAAGGGGTCGCTGTATTGATAAAATAACAGGATTTTCCTACCCTCTAATACACACACATACACCCCTATTTTTTAATTAGTGCACAAAAAAATGGGGCTCAATCAGTACCCGTTACTAATGACATTTGTGTAGTCAAAAGTATAAAAAACAAAATTCCAAAATTGACCACGAAAATTTGTCATTATTGGTAAATTCATAATTGAATCATTATTCATAACAATTACTACTAGAAAATACTAAGCGCAGTGTTTTTCCATTTCTATTGACATTCTTTCATTCATAAACAATAACCTGTACAATGTTTCCAGAAATTGAGTGAGATTTTGGGATATAAACAAACGCTCATAACTTTGCTGTTTATGAATATTATGCATTGCGACTTTACTTAAATAATAACAAGACCTTTTCTAATAAGCCCTTTAAGTATTTGCCATAATTAAAAAAATGTGGTGTATAATATGTTGCATATGTTGGAACGCAGACGTAACAATAGCACTTCCACGATTAAGCATAAACTATGCACCACAATGTATACATTAGTGCACAAATGTATAGTTGCACAAAGTGTGCACAATTCCGCAGCGGTTGTGCGGTCGGGCCGCCATATTAATATGATATTGCACATTATTGGTAGTGTGCCGTGCACACAGACGGATACTGGATACTGTATACTATTCATACGGACGGATATTGAGCAGACTTGTAACATAATGTGTTCGATGGAATGCTTTGCGTTATATTAGACTATGTTAAAGCGTTTGAGTAAGTGATATTGTAGTAAGAGAGTTAGCTACTATATATAATAGACATACCACAATGAAGGTTGTTTAATAACCTTACTACGTTATTGATTTATTTATTGTTTAAATACAATTAGAATGACTAAATAACTTAATTTTGGAGGCAAACGGTAAATGAAAGTTATATTGTTTGAATTCTGTCAGCGGCTCCACCCACGTAATAGCAGAAAATATATGCGTTTATCACTTAGTGATAAATCAGTATTCTACTAAAGAATTTTTAAAAACGATCCTGTACTTTTTGATTTTTTTCTTTACAAACAAAAAAAAAACAAAATACACATGTCTTTATTCTTTATTTCCTATAATATTAGTAAACTCACGTCAGATCACTTTCTCTCCTGATGGTAAGCGATGATGTCTGAAGATGGAGCGCGTTTGCCCAGAAGTAGCCGATTTACTCTTGACTTAAAGACTGGGGTATTTTTAATTACTTTTCTCATATTTATTACTTCTGTACAAACTGTTATACAGAAGTAATAAATATGAGAAAAGTAATTAAAAATGACCCGCTACTCTCGTTATGATCTTAATTTGACCTCATCTCACACCCCAGTTTCTTAGATTAAATTGCGTAGGCGTAAGAAAGATATGACATGACTTCATAACTGGAGTAAAAACTCAAGTTCTTACTTCTGACTTACTTTAAAAACTTGAATGATGCCTTCACAATCAGATTCTTAAAACTTACCGCTCGCTGTTTTCGAGAATTCTTTGAATTTACTTCTCTTTTATGTGACAAAAATAGAACGAAGTGCAAAGAAACAAATAGATAAGGAATAAAAATAAAAGGGGAATCCGAAAAAGCGACGATCCTTTTACCATGGCTTAGTGAAAGCCCCTTTCCTACGGCTTAGCTTGTCATAGCTTATTTCACGCTTATTCCTTATGGTGGGCAAGCAGTTTGACATTGCAAATGCAACTTGTTAGTAATATTTTATTCTCATTCAGTTTGTAGTACCTACTGAAATAAATTCTTGTTTGCGTATTTTTTTTTTTACTTTTGAAGTGTTTTTGACCATAGTTTTTAAAATTTATGACTTGTTGCTATTTTACTGAGACGGAGTTTTTCTTAATTTTCATTAATGAATAATATTGGTCTGTAAGTATACACCGTTAAATTTTAATCGTTTTAATCCCGTGGAGGGTCGATTCGGTGCATGAAAGACTATCGATTTGTAAAGATAAAATTAAAAAAACATAGTTTTTTTTTAAACGAATTAATTTATGCTTGTACGAAATTAATTTTCTTTAAGTAAACGTCAACTGGGCAAGTTCAATGACCTGTAGGTAGTTAGTACGTAACGACCGATAACTACCTTCAAGGTCATTGACTCGTTTACTGAAAGAAATTAATTTCGTACTTGCGTATATTAATACGATTTTAGAAAAAAGGACTTAATTTTTTTATTTTATCTTTACAAATCGATAGTGTTTAATGCACCGGATCGACCCTTCATGGGATTAAAACGATCAAAATTTAACGGTGTAGGTATAGATAAAAATCATATTTTTAGTGTCCAAAACCATTTGCACGCCACACTACCAATGTGATAACCATGTTTGAACCAATTTTCCTTATTTATTCCTTCACTGTTTTAAGAGCAGTGCTGATAAAATAATAAAAGTAATACAAATGCCTTTGTTTAAAAACGAAAACTGCATGAATTCTGTGAAATAAACCTCGAAAACGAAGTGTGCTGTATTTGCTAGATATTTTATTACTTATAAAATATTGGGCATTCGATTTACTGCGTTGACTGCTGTGGGAGATTTATTACACTAATGTTGTAATGGAGAAAATTTGTGACTATGTTAAGTTACTTCTTCACACTCGAACGGATTTCGAAGAAACTTAGTACACGAATAGATGTTCTGGAATGGTACCAAAATATATTTGTATACATTCACGCGGGCAAAGCCACTGGTAGCAGCTAGTACTACTTATCTTCTACTTGAACTACGTGACTGACCTTTATACAGCATTATTTTTAGTAAATGCGAAACCCGAAACACGTGTCTAGTATTTTTATGTGAAGAATCTATGTTTAAATTTCATAACTCTCTCAATTTCAAAAAATCACAAAATTATAAGCTTGTTTTGTTATTTGGTTGTCCGCATAAATACATAGTCAACGGGTCATCTGGGCGACTGAGGTGTTGCTGTGCTCCGCACCCAGTTGTGCGTTGGCTCCTTATAGCCACTATGACCTACCGTGACCTGTGTTGTACTTAGTGTCGGTGGTGTGACCTTTTTTAAATATTTTTGGGAAAAAATCAAACATGATCTACACTAATTCTGAATAAACTATATTTAGGTTTCGCAACTAAAAATAAAGTTTTATTACTCAGAAATTCTCACATAAATTCTTAACCTCACCACATGTTTTCAAAGCCACTAAAATACCCAAACCGTAACGACTCCGCTCAACTAAAAAGTAAATTCCAACGTTTCCGTTTCAAATTCCATTACACGCAATAAACACGATAAATAGGCGATTTAAATTAACAAAGAATAATGCTTACAGTACACTGCGAATGAAATCTTGGCTTATAAATGGCCCGTATAAAATGTAACTTCGTTTTCAAGAAAAACTTATAATCTCGAAGGCAGCCAGTTCCTGCGGGGTGTTCTGTCATAACAAAAGGGGGGAAGGGGGGCGAAAAGAAGTAGGGGTGGGCGGTAAAGGTATCAACTTCACAGGGAAAAATGAATAAGAACATCTACGTAACACGACCGAGTCAAATATCCTGTGTAAACCCGCCCCCTCTCGGGCGCTCGGAAATGATTTGCTAACTTATAAAGCAGAAGTTTTTAGTTTCAAAGGTTTCGTTAAGACGGGTTTTTGTGGTGATTACGGTGACATGAAGCTGCTGGAAAAGGTTTGAGAAAAACTGAGAACAGGCGGAGATAGTTTTACTTGCAAGCTGATTGGTTGCGCAAATAAGCTTGGTGTGGACTGTATGTTTGAAAAAGCGATCTAAGGTTTGTTAACAATATGCAGGTACTGTGCCTGGCATGGGATGGACGTATTAGGGAGGAACACTGACCTTTTGACCTCGAAGGTTCCACGTGGCGCCGGCCGGCGAACCCCGACTTCGTACTTTCAATCACTGCCAGGTCCTGTATTGCACTACACTGCACTATTGTTGAGTCTTTGAATGGTTGGATCACGAAATAGTCAATTTTCTTGTAATTTCGAGCGGGCGATGTTAGCGGAGCGGTCACATTCACAATCGATGCACAAACACGTAAATGTCATGTCATTTCTTGAGGTCGTGCGGGGGAAGGGAAACGGAAGGGATAGGATTGCTAGGCCAAAAAAATAAATTACAAAAAACAAAATCGCGGATCATAGCAAATTGGCGCAACCATTCCCCCCGGGTTTGAAGGGTTACCTTCAAAGAAAAGAAAAAAAAACAAAAGCGAAACTAAACCCTATTACTAATCTAAACTATCAATACTAGGTAGCGAAACAACTTATAACTAACTATGCCACTACTGCTGATTAGGCAGAGGGCAGAGGCGAATAACCGGACGCAGGTACGATCCAGTTGCGGTTTTAACCTTTACGACTCGCGTTATTCCGTTCGAACCCGGAAAAACTTCTTCCACTACACCAAGAGGCCAGTGCAGAGGAGGCGCACTCTTAGTCTTCAGTATCACCACAGTACCGACTGTGACTGGATCTGAAGGAGTGTTCCACTTTTGACGCGACTGCAGCGTATGCAGATAATCTGTCCTCCATCGCTTCCAAAAGGACCGAACTAAGCTATCCAGCAGAGCGTGACAATTCACCTTATGGCGATAATCCACCAACAAATCCAAAACGTGATCCTTGCGTGGTAGAACTACTGGATGCATTTGTTCAAACTCTAACTTAGCATTTCGCAGACGGCCACCGACACGAATGAGTCCGTCTTGCAAAAATGGTTTCAAATGTTGAAGTGCGCGACTACAAGGTTTATGTGATTCTAAACTACGAAATTCTATTGAAAAATAAAATTTCTGCAACTCTCGAAGTACAACTGATTCAGCTCTATCCAAATCAGCTGCGATTATAGAACCACGCGATGGTAATAATCTCAAAAATCTTAGGACGTAAACTACACAGCGTAATAGTCTCGACCAAGACGAGACTCGATTAGACAACAACAAAACAACTGACTCTTCACGCGGAACTGATACTACAAGCGTATGTTTCTTTTCCTCGGGTGGCTCTGAAACAGTAGCGGGGTTAAACGGAGCACTTGGCCACTCGTTAGGAGTGGTATGAAGCCAGGGAGGGCCACAAAACCAAAGCGGATGATTTAAAATTTGCGCAGGAAGCAAACCACGTGAGAGACAATCAGCTGGGTTTTCTGTTCCAGCGACATGGAATATATTTTCCGGTGACAATTCAGCTTGAATCTTAGCCACCCTATTTGCGACAAACGTGCCCCATCGATGGGGTGAAGAGTGGGCCCAACATAGAGCAACGGTTGAGTCTGAAAACGCTACAATTCTCTCTATATTAATGCGAGGACGACAAGTTTTGACTATAGATGTAATCAATTGAACCAACATAAGAATAGCGCAGAGTTCGAGACGAGCAAGAGAGACAACCTTACGAGGAGATACCTTTGATTTTGCGCTAATGAGGAAAACTGAAATGTTATCGCCATTTTGGACCTGAAAGTAAACCACTCCCCCGTAAGCCCTCTCACTGGCGTCTGCGAAGCCTACCACATTAACAACAGTGTCTGGTACTATACCAACATGGCGAGGAATCTGTATCTGATCGAGCATTGGAAGCGCTTTCCTATAGCGAGCCCACAACTTAGCAATACTGTCAGGAGCGGTGTCGTCCCAATCACAGTTGGAAAGCCAAAGCTCTTTTATAAGCAGCTTTGCATACAAAACGATAGGAGCTACAAAACCCATTATATCCCATATCCGAGCTACACATGCTAGGATAACGCGTTTGGTACAAGTTGGCGGAGTCGAGCTAATTTTAAGACTGAACATATCAGTTGCGGGTGACCAACTTAAACCAAGGATCTTATGCGAATCACTATCATCGAATTCCTTTACCGAAGTCAACCGGTGTGACGGTGGAATCGACTCTAATGTAGCTTGCGAGTTGCTTGTCCATTTCACCAGATCAAATTGACCGGACTTCATGAGGCTGATTACTTGAGCAGCGGTCTCTATAGCCTCTGCTTCACTAGGTACACTGTACACAAAATCGTCCTTGTACAATCCGGTTTCAATAGTGGCCCTTGCTTTCGGGTATGTATGACCCTCGTCAGCGGCCAACTGCTTGATAGTGCGAAGAGCGTGAAAGGGACTAGACTTAAGCCCAAAACAAACACGATTGAATTCGTAAACCTTCAAAGGTTCCTGCGGAGAAAATCTATACAAGAAGCGTTGGAATCTACGGTCACATTCTCTGATTCCAATACTAAGAAACATTTGCCGAATATCAGCAGAGAGCGCAATAGCAAACAAGCGAAAATTTACTATTATTTCAAATAAGTTACCCTGGAGGTTCTGACCACAATACAAGATATCGTTAAGCGATATGCGAGTACTAGTTTTAGCGCTACCATCCATAACCACACGCAGTTTAGTTGTAAGCTTGTCTTCTCTAACAACTCCATGGTGCGGGATGATGTAAAACGGGTAATCACGTGTCTCCTCAGTCTCGGCAGGCGCTGATGAGATATAACCTTTATCTAAATATTCGATCAGCACATCATCATAGGCTTGCTTCAACTTAGGAGACGCCTGCATCTTACGTTCCAAGCATAGAAAGCGTTTTTCTGCGGAGGCACGGGAGCCACCGAGCGAAAAAATATCACCCTTGAAAGGGAGCGCGACAACATAACGACCATCTTTATCACGAGTAGTCGTGCGGGTATAAATCTCCTCAGTGACCTGATCCTCAGGGCTGAGAATAGGCGGGACATTGACCTCTTCAATCTCCCAGAACTTGCGGATGGTAGACTCAAGCGGCGGCTCGACGGTGCAACAGTGCGACACAGTCGAGTAACTATCTAAACAAGCGGGTGCGGAACCAACTATAACAAACCCGAGAACTGTTTCCAGTGCGTGCGGAGCGGGGTACATCGGAAGACCTTGAATTTTACGTGATAACTGGAGATGCGGGAGAATCGAAGCACCGATCAATAGATCGATATCTCCAGGGAAAGCGTAATTTCCGTCGGCTAACTGCAAGTTCTTAAACTCCGTCAGCATGGACGTGTCAACCGGTACCGTGGGCAACCGTTCCGTAATCTTATCTGCGACTAGCGAATCCATTTCAAACGAAATATTACGATTAAAACGTGAACTAAATATTATTTTAATGGAACCGTGAATGGTTGCCTTTAAACCTCCAAAACCTTTCACTTCTGAGCGGGATGACCAATTATTAAAACTAAAACCAAGGCGTTGACAACAATCCCGAGTAATAAAATTACTCTGGGAAGCGCCATCTAGTAGCGCTCGAACGGTGTGCGGTTTGCCAAAGGCATCTACAATGACAACTTGCGCGGTCGCAAGTAAAACGGTAGTGATTTGAGTACCAGCGGCGGAAAGCGAACACAATGTTACGTCGTTTGCACTTGCAGCAGGCCGCGCGTCACAAGCGTCGCGCGTCTGTGCAGGCTGCGGCTGCGATGGCAGCTTACTACTCTCAAAATGTAAGAAGGTATGATGTCTAGCTAGACATTTACGACAGCTAACACCACTGTTACATGACGTAACCAGATGTTTGTCACTTAGACAATTAAAACACAAATTATTAGTGCGGACAAACTTGTAACGATCACTAGGCGATAATCTCTGAAATTCCGAACACTTGTACAGCTGTGTATGGCTACCCTTACACAGAGAACAGTCAGGTGTTGAGGCGGTATTAACTAGCGTATGTGCAGTCTTGACTGACTTCGATGACGCGTCTATACGGCGATCGGAACCTGTCCTATTCGTGACTTCATGACGTGCCGACGTGCGCTGCAATACCTTAATATGGTCGCGAATAAAAGATTCTAAATCTTCGAACTTAGGTATTTCGTTACCGCGCCGAGTCGTTTCAAACAGACGAACAGTTTCAGGATCTAATTTCTTTAAACCGATATACAAAAACAAAAAATCACAGAGGTCATTGACCTTTAGGTTCTTTACTGCACGAACAGATGATGCGAAAATATTTAAAAACTTCTCTATTATGATCGTTATAAACGGAAAAACTTTTCAAATCGAATAATTGATCTAAATATGCGGTGGCTACTAATCGCTTATCTTCGTATTTTGTTTTTAAAGTGTTCAAAACTAAAGTGTAATTTTCAGCGCTAAATGTAATTCCAGCACAGACAGCCTTTGCCTTACCGGTCAATTTTTCTACGAGATAATGCAATCTCTCGTGATCTGTCAGCGATGTGTTCCTATGTATTATATTTTCGAAACTATCTATAAATAAATTCCAATTTCGAATGTCACCATTAAATTCAGGTATTTGAATTGGCGGCAATCGTGGGCGTTCGCGAGGAGGGTTGGATAAACCACTCGCGGGGGGGGGAGTCTCTAAACTCCTAGCAATACGTTTGATACGACAATACAAGTCATCAAAGGACGACAATGCCTGATAACTCACACAGTAATCAGGATTTAACTCCAACTCTAAAATGTTTATATTATTAATTGTAGATTCAAAATCCGCGCGCAAACTATCTAAAGTTTCCAACGAACACAAGAAAGCATCTCTAATCGTCAGATCCGAGATTTGCAAAGATTTATCACAAATTGATTGAACACGTGAAAACTGTGAGTCCCTTTTAGCGTATAAAAGCTTTAACTGAACCTTTAAATCAGTACTAACCTTGGTTCCCTTAAGAGACATCTTGTTTTGATATATTCACACTATACACTCAAACAAACACTTAACGAATTATTAAGTAAGCGATAATTATCAGATAACAATATGGTAATATTGTAAACAACAAAGTGAACGGCGAACGAACGGAATAACCTGAATCAATGAGTGAATATTACCCAATTTCTCGTTTAAATCATTCACGTCGTTCATATGCGTATATAATCTATGGTTTATCCGTTTCCTACAAATATTCACTCAACAATGAACGGGTATTTTTGAAATGCGTCTACCTACATGCAATTTGTAGGACTTCCGAATGAATTTTGTCAAGAAAAAGAATGCGATCGATTTATATCTACGCTGATATTTACGTAGCTAACTATAATTATGCGGTGTGGTTGACGGCGTAGGTACCGTAATTATCAATGGCTCTTTAACTATACGAGCGAAATAACGTTTAGTTGCCTAAATGCCTAGATGCGGGTTTTCTACTATTATATCTAGGTAAACAGGCGCGTTGCGTTTATTCCCTATGGAACAAATACTATATTGCGAAATTACAAGAAAATGATTCACGATCCTGCTCGTAGGACCAAAAGTAATGGTTGCGCAAATAAGCTTGGTGTGGACTGTATGTTTGAAAAAGCGATCTAAGGTTTGTTAACAATATGCAGGTACTGTGCCTGGCATGGGATGGACGTATTAGGGAGGAACACTGACCTTTTGACCTCGAAGGTTCCACGTGGCGCCGGCCGGCGAACCCCGACTTCGTACTTTCAATCACTGCCAGGTCCTGTATTGCACTACACTGCACTATTGTTGAGTCTTTGAATGGTTGGATCACGAAATAGTCAATTTTCTTGTAATTTCGAGCGGGCGATGTTAGCGGAGCGGTCACATTCACAATCGATGCACAAACACGTAAATGTCATGTCATTTCTTGAGGTCGTGCGGGGGAAGGGAAACGGAAGGGATAGGATTGCTAGGCCAAAAAAATAAATTACAAAAAACTAAATCGCGGATCATAGCAAATTGGCGCAACCACTGATACTTTACTGGGTTATCAACAAAACTGTTCATCTCCTTAAGTATTTATTGAAATCCTTAAGCAGTCTTTTCAAAATAAGTTATGGTAATCATTACTTTCAAAATAATTACTATTATTACTTTCAGAAAAAAAACAGAACATTAGTTTTATATTTGTTTTGGGAACTACGTGTTTTTTTAACAAGATAAAAATAATTGCTACGAAACGCTACGAATCGCTACGAGTGCTACGCCGTAGCAACTATTTAAAAGTTGCCCTCGAAAAAATCACGAGTAAAACGCCCACTTATTTCAATAGGTATCTCAAAAAATGTACATTAGAAAATTGAATCATAAAACATAATGCTTATGGTTCAAAATTCAAATATCTCATTTCGAGTTATTTCTCTTTATCATCAAGCGGGCGAAAAGATAGCTCTAAAATTTAGTGCAAAACGAAAATCCTCGCTACATACATTCGTTCTGCTGGAAATTCGAAAGAGATTACGTAATCGCATGGTTTTCGGCTACAAACGGCCAATTTAAAAAGCACCGAGTAATGCCTTGCTCCTCCACATGTTAAGGTACCGTCAGATGTCTTCGCAATTTGGTCGTATTATAAAGTCATTTGCGGGTTCCACAAAGTCAAATGTCCTGTAACGGGATTCTTTGAATAAGAATAAGACGGAATAAGGTTATATTAGCATTACGGTTGAGTGAAGATTGCTTATACTGTTTGTGACATATGAATATTTTTACATAAATTCAACAAGTTTGAACTTCGTTTGTTTGGCGTTTTCTCTTACTTTTGTTGGAGTTCGAAAAATTGGAACAAAATATAGTTTGTCTATACACGGAATGTATCAGCAAATGCTGGACTTCTAGAAGAGACTGCATATGATGTAGTGACATCTATGACATCACGATTAGAACTTATACAACAGCCAGAAATTAACTATTGGGCAGTTGCCCAGACCAGACAAGACACCCATCTGTTCGGAAGATCTTCCCTTTTATGGGGACTTTATACTCTGTTCTGCAAATATCTAAAGTTAGTAGGTATCGTAAAATGCTGATTATACTAACATAATAACGTGTAGAGTCTAAAGGTAATCAGTATATCATCAGCCTTTTTAATGTGCCCACTGCTGGGGCTCAGGCTTCTTCTCCAGGAGAGATTGGGCCGTAATCCACCACGCGGGCCCAGTGCGTGGATGTTATCTTCGAAGATTTAGTCCTACGACGTGCCGATTTCCTCACGATGTTTTCCTTTACCGTTTTGGAAGCAGTGGTGATGAAATAAATCGCAGAAAGTAAATTGCCTGCCTGAGTTTGAACTCACGACCGTAAAACGGGGCTATTACCACTGGGCCACCAATATTCTATCACTGGGTTAAGGGTTATCTCCAATAAAAAGATTGCAATCTGTGATCTATTCTTGAGGTCTGTTTTTTGTGCCAAACTCGGTTACTATTTCTGTAATTTAGTCGTATTAAAAGGACGGCAAAACCTACTAAAGTTGGTTAATGACTCTATCAGATTAGAAATGCCCTTTGCCTTACAGGTAAAATGTAATGATTCTCCTTCAGTAAGTCTACTTCCGTCGCCCCAGGAAAGGCACTTAGCTCGAACAAACTTCCAACTCGTTTGTCACACCGTAATTTATCAAGTTCCAACATACTCTCAAAATGTGAATTTGAATGAAAAATGTGTAACACGGCGCCTTAGGGTCAACACACACTGAAATGCTCGCGATGTTCCATGCGCTTTTTCAAATAGCGGTACAATATAAAATTTTATTTACTATACAAAAAGGTAGTTCTGCGAAATAATAAGCACATTTCAACACAGTGAAACGCGACGCAATTTTAAAAATGCGAAACTGTATTTTAACATTTTAAAATGCAGTGTCGCATTTTTAAAATTGTGATATAAACAATATAGTTTCAATTTATTACATGAAAATGAAATATTCCACACTTTGTTTAGTGAATTCAAATAGGTACACGGCGAAATTTTAAATGGAATTCATTCGAAAAAAGAGTTACTGATTTTTTAATGATGAAACGTAGGCGAAGAAGTGAAAAATGTTGATTACTAGCAATTTATGACGGCGTAAAAATGTTTATAAAGTATTAGTTAAAAAAAAAACTTTTTTAAACCAAAAGTAAAATCCAAATCGATCCACAGTTGACTGAGAAAACGGGATACATACTAAAAAAATACACACAGCCGAATATAATTATAACCTCTTCCTCTTTAAAGTTGGTTAAAAAATGCGGACCGCATCGTGTGCTAGTGTGAGCAGACCCTTATAATAATTCTGACAAATAGAGTCGACTAGGATCTGACGTCACGCAATATCCGGTTGCCTTGGCGTGCGTATTAGTTAAATATTATCGATGGTTGTTCGTTGTAACCAATTATGTAATTTGGAAAGTCCGTGGCTATATTTTTTGCGACTTATGGTTAGAATGGAATAAGTTTACGGGGTTGATTGAGTAATGGTTGCCTCGGCATATTACGAAATTGGTATAGCTCAATAATGTAAGACTGGCCTGTTGGTCTAGTGGTTAATGGCCGTGACTGCTAAGCTATAGGTCGTGGCATCGATTCCAACCTAAGTGTTAAATGATGTGTGATGAGCACGATCATTTGTTTTGTGTATGGGTGTAATATCTCTTTAATATGTAGAAGCTTGAAATATATAAGTACGTTTATCAGTTGTCTAGTATTCATAACACAAGCTCTGCTTAGTTTGGGACTAGATGGCGTTGTGTGTAAGTTGTGAAATATTATTGTTATAGTTAAAGAGACGCACAGGACCGGTCGTTGTGGCGACACTTAGAGAAGGCCTATGTCCAGCACGGACTTGACTTTCTGGCTTTTTGTCTTTTGGCTGTGATGGCTGGAAAGCAGTTTTGTGTTATACAGTAGCATAACTCACTCTGTCTTTACTCGGTAGTTTTCGATGATAAATCATCAAAACTCTTTCATTTTCCTTTGAAGAACTCACTCAAAAAGTTTTAAAATTTAAAAATTTGTTCACTATGGGATTTGGTACATGTGGAATCCTGGAGGAGTTCTGGCTTGATGCTGCGTAAGCGAGCTCCTTTGATGACCACTCCACCGCGCACATGACGTTAGAAAGTTAACAGTTTCTGAACAAATTGTGCTCCATTGGAGTAATTGCTGTAAGGTGTTCCGTAGTGAGAAATAACATACAAAACATACATACAAATAAATAAAACCCCTCTCGCTCTCTGAGTGGAGCAAGAGGGAGTATGTCAGACTTTTACTGACTAAAAGCCACTTGATACTTTAGTTGCCCTTTCCGTTCAAGGGCCACGGTATTTATTCATTACCTAAAAGTCTATACTTAGAGAAAATGTTCAATTTATATTATTTGTCATAATGTGTGTTAATTGTTTAAAAAGTATCAAAATTATAATGACATTAATTTCCATTGTTCCAGGTAAGGAGTAGCTGAACACAGAAGTCTCTCTAAGTATTCCTTTCAGTTTTAATTAAAGGAAAGAAGTTGAAACAATTCGCTGGCTGGTCACAGGAATTTTTTTACGTTCACTTCACAAAGAAACTCTTAAGATTTGTTAAAAGTTCATCCTTTTCTCTTTTGTTTAATTTTATTGTTATGAAACGTTTATTTGCGTTTCAGCCAATTACAGAATTAACCTTCAGAACAATAGAAGTTTGATTCTGTAACTGTCTTTGAGATGTATGCCCAGGAATTACGTTGTTTACACCTCTACGGTCCGGACTAAGCGTTTCACCACCCCGTTTATACCGCGTACATCGAAGGATTTAAACTATTTGCCTGGAGCGGTCTTCTCGTTCTATTACAATTTAGTTGGCTTCAACGATAGAGTCTATAGGCTCTTAATAATAAACTAGTGTGATTTACCATCAACGATTGTATCACTGTTTACATTTTCCTTTTTAAATGATGCCTATAAAGGTATCATTTAAAAAGGAAAATGTATCTGATGAGTACATCAGCAGGCTTAAACGTGAGACGTATCTGAAACTGCAACGATACTACAAGTGGCGTAGCTAGTCCCACAGGGGCCCCGTATCAAAAGTCCCACAGGGGCCCGTATAAAAAAGTGGTGCTTTTTTAAAAATTCTTGGTTACCCTACGAGACGGTTGTGGATAACATGTTGCGAATTTTTCCCTATAGCCAGGGGGCCCCGTATCATTGATATGGCAGATACGGTGTTAGCTACGCCTCTGGATACTACGGAAAAATGACAAATACTCGCGTACAGTTTAAAAATATGCAAATTTTACTCCAACCCACATCATATCCTATTAGTTCATGTAGCACGGAAAAGAACCCAATCTTCTTGTTGATCTTTTAATACCACTAACAAATGTTTTAACATGACCATTGCAGGTTCAAGCTATAAATTACAATTGATCACGTACAGGGTTTCATAACAGTTTGTACATAAATTTTACGTAAATTCCAGCCCCGGATTATAAATCTAAGGAAAGATTTAAGACCTAAAATAAGGGAAACTAGGGCTGCCTCAACGTTGGTAAAGTTTCTGGGTCATATTTTTTTATTGTGACCGTGTTTTTATAGTATGTTGGTAGTCTGCGTGCGTACGTAACAATGCTTTATAAATTTTCTATTGCCACTACGATATTGCGACGTATCTAGGGTTGCCATCTATTCGGATTTATTAGGGTTAGAGCTTATTGAAACTCTTTTAGCTGTTCGAAAACGAGAATAAATTTTGGAATATTGATTTTATTTAGGCGAAAACGATTCAATGTAAAGTTGATGTATTACCATGACGTGTTAAAATGTCAAGCGTGTGAGCGAGGACAGGGGATGGAGCCGTACACCCTATATAGCTCCACAATTCAGTTTAGGTTGTTAAATGGTTCGCGTTAAGAGATCGTGGTAGGTTCTGTTTTCTTAATTGTGAAATGTTTTCTGCTTAAACATTATTTATATTTGACTTGTTTTAACTGAATATTATACCATATTTAATGACTTACACACTTGCTTTGAATCCTTGACAAACATTCAAGGATTCAAAGCATTTTATTTCAAATAAACCATATAAGGGACTTTTGAAAACTCAATTGCACATTCCAAAGCGTAGATCTTTATGGAGAAGAATGTGCAAGAAACTCCATGGACACTCTTTTCAATCATGTTATGTATTACAAATCTCAGTTACATGTTTCTTGTCGCTGCTATTATGTAAGAACAACGTAAATAAGATAAAAAAAAATGTTATAATTATTGTGAGCAAACAAAAGAGATTCTTGAAACCTAGTCTTATTTACATCCCTACAGTCGACGAACCCAAGACAAAAGCAAGGTTCAAATGTCCGAAGTGAGAAGTCGTAAATGTATGAGCATATTCCGGTTTTTACGAGATGTGCTGGGCCCGGCAGTGCCCGGACACCACGAAATGTTATAAGACTTTTGGCATTGGGACTGGTCCGCAGAAGATTACGCATTTGAAATATCATAGACACAGTGTTCTGAGGAAAATAGTCTGTGAAAAGGAAAATGTGTTCGAGATATGTGGTAGGTTCAATATTCTTCCTTTCAATGGCGCTTTAGTTCTTACGAGATAAAGTTCGTAATTTTTCGACTTGGATTTTGTTTTGGTTTCGCACGTTTTTCTGCATTTAGTCTGTGTCAAGTTTAAAAAATATTTAGTTTTTAATACATAATACTTTCACTTTGTTTTTCATAAAGCAGCGGCTTTCTGTGATAAAGTAGCCTTTTTGAATCGGTCCTTATGGACCTGGTTTTGAGTTTTCTCATTACAATAAAAAAAATTTTTTTTTTCCTTTTTATAATATTAATATAGAAGTACAGATATTAGATTAGTATATAGATAAGTGCTCTATCTAGCTATGAATATATGAATGAATGTATGAATGTTTTTGCTGTATTTGGCAGCGAGAATCGTGTCATTTTTTTTTGGCAAGCTTCGGAGAGGCAGTTAATGCTACAATCAAATTTTTAGTCATATTTTATCGAGATCGCGCCGGTTTTCATTATTCTATAAATTTATTGGTGTAGATACGTGAGATATAAAATTTTACATTACAATATCCATCCAAATCAATTTGCGAATAAAATGATATAATACTTTAAAAAATCCCACAAAAAACCCCGTGATTAGCACTTAAAATAGGTCTGTTATTCTTGCTATAATAATCTCATCATGCAAAACCTTAAATCAAAACATACCCTCGCTAACCGGTACCCACATCCCGCTATCTCCCTTCGTTATTCTCGTATAATTGCTTTGAAGCCCCAAGATTCAAGAAACAAATGCAATTCGAGTGCCATTACGCACACTCGGCGCAGTTTGGTGCGAATTCAAAGAGTTTATTACAGAGCGTTGTGCATCCAAACTCCCCAATCTCCCCGAGTCTCCCCAATTTTCCCCTAGCGAATACCCTGGGGCGTCATCATACTATTACAATGAAATAGGAGCTCGTCTTATCTCTCCACTACAGCGATGGAATAAGCTAAACAAATAGCCCTGTTTAACTAGCTTTAAGCTAACAGGTTCATTGGAATCTGTGTGCTCTCCGGTTTTCGTTTGCCAGGTGATTTGCGTGTTCTCATTACTTTGTTTAATTTCCGAGATCTTTTGTTATTGTAATATGATTTTGTTACTTGATTGTGTGTGTTCAATTGGACTTGTGACTGTGATGATTGTATGTTCAATTGGACTTGTGACTGATGAATGTGTGTTCAATTGGGCTTGTGACTGTGATGATTGTGTGTTCAATAGGGCTTATGACTGATGATCTTGTGACTGTGATGTTTGTGTGTTAAATTGGACTTCTGTCTGTGATTACTTTGCCATTGTTATTTTGTGACACATTTGCCTTTTATGATGTTTTTAAGTACTCGTATAATCAAGTTATGTCATCACACAACTCGATTACTAGGAATGAAGTCCCCGACTGCGTGTGTCAAGTCACAAACTTGTGATAGGATGAAAAAGGTTTAAGTATTTAATTCATGCATATTATAGTAGAGAAAGCCTAAGAATAATAAAAAAAAAACTAACAGCCATGCGAAATTAGGGCGGGTCGCTACCAGATGATAAGAATACTTTATAGAAAGAAGGAAAGAAAATAGATTTATCTGGAATAACACAACCGCAAAATCTGGTATAAGTGACAGCTTTATTTCCCTTGTTATCTAATCTTATTTGAGTATAAATCTTAGTGATAAAAACTTAATCTTACTCATCAGAAACAGCGACGTGTAACTATTTTCTGATTCGAAGATGGTATAGTAAAAATTTTATGTTCGGCAATAAAATGCTCGAGACGGAGGTTTATGTAGTCAGCGTCTCAAGCCGTATCTTGCGACACGTGCCGAATATAGGAGCTTTGATCTTGTTCATTGACATGTGTACTTGTGTAGTACATTGCTCTCCTCATATTCATATCATGGTAGTTTCAGCATGTTAGTGACAGTTCTACTTAATTTCAGTATTTATTTTATATGTTATGATCACAAAATTACAGTGGTGGACTTAACACTTTTTTGGCATGGGTATTTTCTACATAGTCAACGTTTGGGTGATGCAGAAAAAAATATGATAGGTGCATAAAAAAAAAACCGGGCAAAAGTGAGTCGGACTTGCACACTGAGGGTTCCGTACAAATTAACTAATGTAAATAGTTCGAATCGAAAAAAGTGTTTTCTTTGGTGACGTAAGCAGATATTAAAGATTTCAGATTTTTTCCTATATTTGTGCTATAAAATCTTGCTTCATGCCAAATTTCAAGATTCTAGGTCAACGCAAAGGTAACCTATGAATTTGATTCCTTTTAGAGTGACGAAATACACGTTTTTTACGACATAAACGTATCTTTTTTTTTAACTTAGAAGTTTAATTTTTTCACAACTTCAAGAGATTGCAAACTTAAATATATGGTTTTAATTTCAACTCGATACCTCAACGCGTTCCCGAGATAAATGGTTTTAACAGACAGACAGACGGACAACAAAGTGATCCTATAAGGGTTTCGTTTTTTCTTTTTGAGGTACAGAACCCTAAACAGGCAAATATAAAGCAGATTATATAGTAAAACATAATTAATATAATATTTTAACTTCAGCTAGCGGTTTCTTTCGTCAGAACGTAGAAAATCTGTCTATCCTGGTTTAAACCATGGCCCGAGAGGGACGGGAAGCAGTCACCTCCTTCTGGAAAGCTTTAATGTGGGTGAAGGAGGTAGCGGAAAGCGTGAAGGGAGAAGATATCGATGTTGCGTGTCGCAAGGCGATTCCCAGTCACCCAAGGCGTTTACGGACGGTGAGCAATAAGTAACTCGCCGTCCGGTAAGAAAAAATCCGCTTAGCAGTTTAAATGAACAAGTTGTTCAAACACATATACACTTATGTGTGTATGTGTTTGTTATTCCTTCACATTACTTACAAACTTTGGTCTTTATTATATACTCAAATGAATAAACAAAATACTCGAATATACTCAAATAATTGGTACAAATAGACAATATTATTCGTATTACACTAGCTACCAGTTGCGAAATATGGCACTGCATGCTAATAAAAGCTAGTGTTTCCGGCACCAGTTATTTCCTCGTTGGTGTTGTGCAGTTCTTTTAACGCCAAAATGGCCCAGTTTCCAATTTTCTCGCCAATGCTGACACAATAACAGTCACAGATTTTGCACTTGCTACATGTTAGCAGAGGCGTAGCGTGGATTAATTTAGACGTGGGCGAAGGGGCATCAGCGAGGCCTTTTTCTTTCATATGTCGAAAACGAGACAGTGACTGTCACAACCCAGTGTTCAACCACATCATCGCTTACCATCAGGTGAAATAGTGGTCAAACGCGAGCCTATCAATAATAAAAAAAAATCCCTCGTTTTTAAAGTGCCCTCATGTGCGTGAGGCCCCTTTGGGTGGGCCGCTTCGCCCACGCTTATCTACGGTACTGCATGTTGGCACTATAATTGGACCTCCAGAAAATAGTAGTCAAATCCCAGAATCGAAAATGTTATGAATACGAAAATTACTGTAGTAGTTTGGTTAGTTGGAACAATGGAACAAAAGTTAGATAACAAGGAAACATTACTGAACTGGAAACGTAAACTAGTTCGTATTGGGCCTCATGTTCATTGGCGTTTAAACGTGCTTTGTTAGAGGATACAGAATATTTTCAGAGCACACTGAATGTGATGCTAGTCATTACAACTTTATTTCGTGGAAAGTGAAACATGAGGATTTTATTGCTTTTGGTTGGGTTTTACCAATGAAATGGCTGTTTTACGAAATAGGTCACTTTAAAGTCCAATTAGTAATTCATAGAGACAAATGAATAATCAATAATACCGCCTTATTAAAAAAAGAAATTCCAGAAATACATACGAACTCATTATATGTTTATTTTGTTCTTCTTTTGTTTTATGTTCCAACGTGATCAATGACAAATTCACGACAAATCGAAGTGTGCATTGTCATTTTATTTTACGAGTATTTGAATGTACAATACAATAGTCCTAGTGAGGGTTTATGCCTGGTTGATTACTTCTCCATTCCGTTATATAGAGAACAGGACTGAGTCCGAGCAGTGGAAACGAGTGTACTCGTACAATAGTCATCATAATATTTATGTAAACTTAAAAAAAAAAAAATGTAAAGTTGTATAACATCTGAAAACTAATTTAACTTTGATATAGATTCTTACTGGAATAAGTTCTAAATCAGCAGGTAGCATGTACTACCCCAAAACAAAGACACGAAAAAGTAATTTTCCACAGAATTTCTGCTTAGAAAAACGTTTGGCAAGTAGACAAAAGGGCCAGTCAGGTTGAAACGACAGGTCCTCCCGAGGGGCCGATTACAGACAACCCCCCGATACTCAAGTACCCGTGGTAGTACGCCGGTAATATATTACGAGTGGTCCACAGATAAACACCTATACCTAATCTATTTTGTTGGGGGACATGACTTTTCATATGATGACGGTTTCCCCATAGGGCCGACGTTCCCCATAGGCTGAGTTATTGATAGGTAATATTTTACCTATGGGAGTAATGTAGTGGAATAAATTCTTATCTTCACAGTTTGTTTATTTGCTGATGTGCGTGTTGCCTTTTGATGAACTGAGAAATATATCGAAGGTTTATACTGCTTAGTAACTGCGAAATAAGTACGTAATTTTTCAAGAGCCACAAAAACCAAATTAGACCTTTATTATCGTTTAATTCAAATGTGCTACTACGATGCGAAATGTGTGTCATTCAATTTATTTAAAATATTGATTTATTTTAGACACCTATTTCTCTTGTTTCTTAATTTTTTCGACAAGTTTTGACGTGCAGTCACACCAAAATTACTCAAGTAAAGTATGTATTTAACATCGTAGATGGCGCTACAAGTATCGAATCAAAATTTTGCTTGATCAAGGTTATGTGTTTTGTTTGAAGCATTTCTTCCAGAAATAGAATAAAATAAAGTTACTTTAAATAGCATACTCGAGGTTTTCAATTGAAGCCATCAATATATGGAAAATTGTTAGTACTGGGTAGTTCAACTAAAATGTAGATTGAAAAATATTGAGATTTTCTTATTACGTTTGTGAAAGGACAATTTTATCATAAAAACTTTTAGGCTTAGGATTATCCCCAAACTAAAAATATACGATATAGTAAAAATATATTCAAAGAGCACTACCATTCTATTTCCACAACAAAGCTAATGTGTCTAACGGGAACCTAAATAAGCTTCATTTTGGTATTCACCTGTGCCGTAAAATATCTTACATTACTGCAAATTGGGTACATTCGGCTCCACTCGCGGCGTTTTGCGGGGCTTACGTAACTTAATATAATCGGAAAAATCCTCGTACTAACGGATAATGTGGAAAAATGTTGCAAACGCAGTAAAGGAGCTCCCATTAGTTGGTAATGTAACTCATTAGAGTATTTGCTGTGGTGGTTTCGTTTGGGGTATAAAAGACCTCATGAAATGTGGATCATAATGAGCATTTTTCGGCGTGGACACCGTTGTAGGGGGCTTACGGAAAGGTCGTGTTAATGGGTAAACGGTTATGTGGTAGTCGGAATATCTGGTCAGTACTTACGGGGATTATTATTAGAAAATTGGGACAGGAAAATAGTAACGGGAAATTGTTTCTGGTTGTACAAGGAGCGATGGGTTCCACGAGGCCCCGCTTGATAAGTTCGTTTTTTTCGGGAACCGAATTGCTAACCCTTTTTTTTGCTCTGATTTGATTGGTGTACCAGTTTTAGTAAAACGGGTTTTCTTTTCTTTTTCTATTACCATTCTTCTATAAAAAAAGACAATATTATCGAAATAATCCCCGTATTCGATTATTATGTCACACTAATATTAATAAGATGTAAGTACGCTTTTATATAAGTTTGTCCTCTTCGCGCTCGAACGGCTGAGCGGATTTGGATGAAAATTGGGGGGCACACGGTAGACTAGGTCCTAAAAAAGATAAAAGGACTTTTTTTTCCTAAGTTCCCTTGGGATAATTTCCTACTATGACGCGGGCGAAGGCGCTGGCAACAGCTAGTTTGATGGTAATATCATTCTCAAAAGTCTTTTTCGATTTTGAGTATCTAGTTTCAAAAGTAATCCTTTTATCGCCGGTCGTTTCATGTGAAACAAAAAGATTTTCAAACTTTTATCCGTGTAGAAATTGTGCATTTAGGCAGAAAGTAAACGAGGCAGCGCGTCCGACATATATCGGCGTACCGTATGCATGTCGGTTTGGCTTACACGAACGTGCCGTCCGGTCGGATTGCCTAACTCGTCTGGCTTCTCAGGTTAACTAATGCTTTATCTGTCTTAGGGTTGATACAGCTTCATGTGTTTTTTCATTTGACGACTATCTCACCTGATAGTAAGCGACGAAGCAGTCGACGGTTGATCACGCTTGTCTAGAAGTATTCTATTCACTCTTGACTTAAAGACGCCTAGGCAGTAGCTATCTGGAAACGCAGAATCTGGCTAGGAACACCATTCTTTAGCTGTACGCGTAATGAATGTGTTTACAAATTGTAATTTTGAGTGTATGGGTGGAATGTCCCACATATAGGTATCGGTCGCGCATCGCTGTACGGTTGTCCAATGATGGAACGGGCTGATTGGAATTAAGTTATGTAATTCCAATTTGAAATTCGGGTTTGGCATGTATCAGGTAATATGACAAATACTGTGATTAAGGGTGAATTTCATCAATGCAAACGCAATTAGTTCATTTAAACCGCGTACAACATCTGTTACAGTTAATATTCATCATCATCATAATCATTATTTGAGCCAGAAACACACACAGCTGGACATAAGTCTCTCTCATGTATTTCCACAATACCACAATAACCAGTCCTGTGCTTCGCGCATCCGTCGGTTTACCGCGACTCACCAGGTTTCCGAACGGCACTCGGACTCCGGTAGTTAACATTTATTATAGACCAGCAACGTTCTATAACTTCAACTTTAAATCACGCCTAATAAAAATATGCTACTATACTTTTAGAGCCACATTAAATTGAATTTTGGCGGCTTATTGTTGTCATCTAATACATTGGCAAGCACGTACTCGTCTAAGAAAATATTGTGCCATAATGTGCGCACCTCTCGAGAGTGTATTTTCCATCACTAACAACTCTTAAACGCGTTCTGGATAACCTGATCCGGTGTCCAATTTCATTTGTAAAATTTGCTCTACGAAGTCACGATCAAAGTGTGGATAAATTTAAGTATTTTTAGGGAGAGTCAAAAGGTCGTTTCAAGTAAATTTTCTAAATGTACGCAGTCACCAAAATATATTTCACAGTCCGTTTTATCGTCTGTTGATGCTGATTTCTTATTCTCTTTGAACAAGGTCTTCAAACTCCTAAGAGAGTCTTTAAGATATATCTCAAAAAGTTTCAAGTTTTATGAATAAAGTTTTTTAGATTAGATGTTGGTTTTAGATAAAGTTTTTTGGAGTGTCGGATTTTGTTTAAAATCAAAGCGAAGTTTTGATAAATTCTTGGAATAATCAAGTAATTCTTTTCATAAATCGTTTGGTTGAAGTAAACCTGGTTCTCTAAGGCGTAGTTTGCAGTGTATGCTAATGACTTTGAACACATTCACTAACGTGGTTGACCCTTAAATGTTTCTAGGTCACCAAATAATAGCGCGGGGTAATTGCTTTACTATTCAGAGCTGACCTATTAATATCTCTATCGACGAAGGTAGGCAGAGGAAGTCAGGAAAACTAACCAGTTTAGTTTCGTAGGGGGAAAGTATTGTTCGCGTGGTTCTTTTGTCTGCCTACCCCGCGAGCCTCGGTCGTGAGGGGTGTACAAAGCGGCAGAATGCCTTCATTGATGTTAATGACACTATCTTTGTCGAACTATGCCACGTTTTTGCGGCATGTGTCGGAAGTCTCAGTAATGGAGCGGCGTGTGTGTTTTTCCTACGTTTAGTATGTTTTCGCTTTGAAAGAAAAACGGTTCGCCTCGTGAAAGTTGTACGTAACGACCGACGCAGGATATTACTTGTATGCTCGCAAAATAGTTTTCTTTGAAAAATCTTGTGACTGTAATTTAATTTTTTGTGTGTCTATCTTAAAATAAAAAGCAATTTCCGAGAAAAAATTATTGAGATCTTGAATAATTAATAAAGATCTTGAGTAACTAATGTTATTTTCTGGAAGAAATTATTTACCCTCGAGAATTCTTTTCTGATAATATTTGACATTAATTAAATGAGTAGGCAGACCAATTAGGACCAAATTCATGAAAATATAATTTTTAATCGAAATAGCAATATATTTTCTATCAAAATATAAACAAGACAAAGGAAAATAAAGTCCGTCTTCTCATATACATAGGAGTGCGTAATATTCATCCCAGCTATTTCGTAGGGGTAAATAGTCATACATAGTCAATGTGCCGTCCGCTGGACCTTTTAGCTGATGAAAGAGAAAAGATTTCGTACGGTAATGTGTGCAAATTTTATTGTAATCATGTGTTTATTCATAGTCAGGGACAGAGAAAAATGTTTCATAAAATATAAAACGAAATTAATTTGAATTTTATACATATATCGAGGGTGCGGCCGGCGGGTACTGATATAGGAATATTTTTAGAATTTTGGTCCCTATTCAAGATATTTAATCTTGGTAAATTAATGTTTCTCATTAACGTTACAGTTACGTTCATTGGTATACCTATTGAATTACTTACTTATTTACTTTTGCTTTTTTTTTTAATCTTTGCCCCACACTAGAAAGTGCTCCTGTATCGTGCTGATGGTGATCAGCCGGGTGGTTTTTGTGAGGTCCAACATTCTCCAGGTTTATCCCCATAGTTCGGTTGCCTTTCGAAGGTTTTCCCTCGAAAACAAAAAAAGTTGCTTTTACAAATATGAAAACTCACATACTCAAGACACTCAAACTCAGAAGAGTTACCAGCAGGCTGTAGAAATATGTATTTATTTATTTAATCTTCATGTACAGTAGTGGTATATAGGCGGACTTAATGCAAAAAGGCATTCTCTACCATTTCAAATAGAATGTAGTATAATTAAATTAAATTACTTTATTATTTTTTGGCTAACTGCACAACCACTGCACTGTATAGTACATTCTTTAAGTGCTCAATTACGGAGACGCGGCGCGTTGCTCGGCGCGTCGGGCGGTCCGTCGTACATTGCCATATGTTTGTTTTTGCGCGAGCGTTGACGCGGCCCGCAATGTACGACGAAACGCCCAACGCGCCGCGTCTCTGTAAACACGGCCTAAAAGAAAATGCCAACATTTCATTAATTATACCTTATCATCATTTCAGCCGAAGGACATACATTTCTGGACATAAGCCCTGTGTCGCACAACAAATAGTCCCATTTTTTTTTTTTTCGATAGGCGGACCTAATGCCTTATGGTTATTGTTATATGTCCATCGGTTATTCCCCTAATTATCCCTATGAACTTAAAACCTCCTTTGTTTCAAAACTGCTCGTCCCCAAAAATATACCAACCTAAAAATTACAAAGAAAATAACAGAACATGTAAGAGACAATCTGCCGCCGCCGCCGCATGTCTCTTCATTATGTCTCAACCCTTTCCCCGCCATCCATGTACCAGGAAGAAAGAAATGAAAGTGGAACGCGTATTTTCGTCGTTTCTCTTACTTTTTTCCTAACAAAGAAACGTGCAGCATTGGCTTTTCCGCTAATGAAACTCTTTTTGGTTGCATTCGACGGGTCGTGGGGCTTTCTAGACCGGCACCGCGGTCCCAAATTCCACCTAAAAAAAATATTCCTTTTTGAGTAGTATTTTGAGACCACAAGGAAAAAGGTATTAAAGTACAGTTAATCTATATTTATTTCATTTGTGGTCCCAAAAAACACTTCAATAAGAAATTATTCTTATTTATTTATTCTTTGTCTTTGTTTCCTGATGGCTACAACCTGGGCATCTTTAAGTCAAAAATGAATAGGTTACTTCTAGGTAAGTGCACTTCATCGTCTATCAACAATAAATTATAACAAAATATAGATGGCAGTTGGGACCGCGGTCCCGGTCTAAAATACCCACGACCTCATTCGACGAAGGCAATCCGATAATTAATGGTGAAAACTATTCACGCTTCATCAGGGAATGTTGCCAGCGCTGCTGTTCGCTCCGATTGGATTAACTTTTGTTCGGGAAATGTGACATTTTTGATTTGATGAGCTCTGTATCGCTGGCGTTGTCATTGTTTGCCTCTGATTTTATATTTCGTAGGACTTCGATTCCAGATTAAAGAGACCCAATGAGGATTTCAATGCTGATATGACTCTTCATAAAGTCATCGACTAGTGTTTTAATGAGATTGGCATGAATACATGTATAACCTAGTAGCTTATAGACATAGGCAGGCATGTTTAATACCCCTTTCACAGTAATTCCCTAGTAACACATACATGAGCTTAATGTCAGCAATTAGTCGCGTCGCTTTAAAAGCATATTACTCGCTACACACCTCGAATAATGTACCTATTAGCTAGATAAATTGTGACGTCACCAACGTCTACGATTAAACGCCTACAGTTTCTCGTAGACCGTCGTAGCGGCGTAGCGGCGTAGCAACAAGTCTGCTACGAGAGCAAGATCTATTATAAATTATGACTGACACTGCAGACAAGTCGACGCCGACGCCTGGTCTGAATAAAAATACCCTAAAAAGTCTGTAAAGTAGACTGCAAGTTCTTTTTATGACGTCGAAATGAGATTTTTATGCGGAGAAAATCTGGGAACGCGACAAAATTAAAAAGTCGCATAACTTTTCAGGACTACATCGTGGTTGTTAATTAGTTTTACATTATTTAAGTGAGTAGGAGGTAGTAACGCTGGCAGACCTTCTGTTCGGCAAAGGCTAGTATGTAAATTGCGGGCGAAATGAGCTTTGAGTGTGTGGAGAGCATGTTCAAGGCTGTAAGCTGACATATAAACGGCGCCACAAAGTTATTAAGCCGACTATATGCCTCGTTTAATAAAGCATTCTTGTGTACATTCAGTTAATTTGACTTGGGCAATTGCACCCAATGTGTGTTTGAGCGCCCGGAGCCATTGTGTGATTGTTATATGCTAGGGTTGCGGTGTGTGGATTAGTAATGGGAATTATACGATGAAGGAATTACTTTTTATGTGACTTTTATTTTCTTCTATTGTCGTACGGTTTTTTTTTCATACTTTATGTTATAAAGACGAAAGTTTCTGAGTGTGTGTAGGTTTGGATTTCGATGAAACTTGATTTACGGGTACACTATTTACTTTTTTTAAGGGTTTATTAAAACAAAAAAATCGCATATCTTCTGCAGTACCCTTTGTCGGTAGTGTTCTCGTGTATAGTTTTCTTTAAAAAAGACAGTAAAAACCTACTAGAAGTGTAGTGAGAGGTAAATTTGTATAAGCGTGCGAGTGATGCCAGGCCATCGGCTAACATGAACAGCATTTGTGTACAATTCAAAAGTCCGACCGCTACCGCGCCGCACAACTGGAATAGCATATCCAATAATATGGATTCTGGTAGACTATCCGAGAGAATTTTCTATACTAATAATTTAAAGGCGAAAGTGTTTGAGTGTGTATTATTCCTTCTTCATGCTCAAACGGCTGAACGGATTTTGATGAAAGTTAGTACATGGGTAGACCATGTCCTGAAATAATACATAGGATACTTTTAATCCCGGGAGTTTGTTTCCATAGGATAATTTTCCACTATCACGCGGGCGAAGCCGTTGGCAGCACGTAGTATTGTTATGAAATTCATGTAAGCTTTTAAATCGTAAATGTTATTGCGGTAAATAAAGTAGTAAGTATGGTTAACATGCGAGCAGTCAATACAATTACAATTTTATCAAGTTTTCATAACGTACGAAATTGCTTTTCTGTGATTGAACCAGTCGGTTGAAAAATTCATGTCAGTACACCTATTTAATTCATGAACATATTCGTAATGTTGCCAATATTACATTAAATTTTATATATATTGAAATAACTAGGTCGCATCGAAATACTGTTATTTTCACGTATCATTTAACTTGTAAAACATACTCATAAATTCTGACAAAGCAGGGTATTGTCATGAAAATTAGTCGATTAACGATAGTGGTTATCGATTCGGGTACATCTCTATTATTTATTCGGTTCGGGGTGGCGTGACGCGGCGGTTATGCGAACTAAGTGATTACACTGCATTATGCGCCGTGCTCGGAAATGACGTGTTACATTATGATGATGACACGTTACAATTTTGGATGGTGGTTCTGTGAAGTTTTTGTTGTGTACGGTAGTGATTAACAGGGCTAGTACCATCAGCTTTATTTACCTAAATTGAACTGTTAAAGGAATGGAGGTATACAACCTTATTTTTAAAGCGAATCCCGAAATGCAAAAAAAACACAGATCTAGTATTTTTATGCAAAGATTCCATGTATATAGAAAATTTCTTAACTGTATCATGAAAAATCACAAATTAAAGGCTTGTTATCTGGTTGTCCACACAAAAGCATGGTCACTTGACCATCCGGGCGACTGAGGGATTGTTTTGCTCCAACACGCGGCTGTGTGCCCGTTATGTCCTGCCGTGACCTGTGTTGTACTTAGTATTGGTGGTGTCCAAGTTGAGACTTTTTTAAATATTTCTAGGAAAAAATATAAAATGGTGTAAAAATGATTGGAATCGATTCAGTTACTGATTCTGAACAAACTATATTCAAGTTTCAAGTTTTCAGGTGAAGAAATTAATTTTATACATGCATAGATTAATTCGAGTTTTAAAAAAAGTACTATATTTTCTCTTTACAAATTGATAGTATTTCATGCATCGAATCGACCCTCCGCGGGATTATAACGACCAAAATTTAACGGTGTATAGGGTGTATAGTTCTACCCCTCTCGTTCGCTCGCGCTTGACATTTTAACACGTCATGGTAAGGCTCCAGATTTGCATCTCTTATAAAGGTATTTTAATAAATTTGCAAATCTTCATGCGGTCATTGGTTGTACATCATCGTCATTTTGGAGTTGTTCGATAACAAACACTTTGACATTTTTTTTGTTAGTGGGAAAATCATCCAATGACATCTCCGCGCCCCTTTTGGGCGGGGCGGGAGATAGCGTCAGACCTTTCTGATTAAAAGCCCACTCCTGTTTCTTCGTTGCCTTTCATACCGAGGCCGAAACTTCCTTATAGAAATCGATCCTTCGCCCCAGTAGGCTTCGACCATGAGCACCTTGAGGCGCGCGTGGAATACTACGCTTCGTCGACGAATTGGGCTCGGTCTTGACGGTTACCGGACGGCCGGACAGCGACCTACACATTGCTCGTCGTCTGCAAGCCCGCGCCTACAGTGGGCGGAAATGTGTGAGAGAACCAGTGCGGCCATTGCCTACCGCGTGCGAAGTGTTTCGTATGCATGACATGTGATTTTCATATGTTAGATTAGTTTAGATTTTCTGTAGGTAATAGTTATGGTGGTAGGTAGTTTTTTTACCTAAAATAACATACTAGGTAAGTTATGCGCATAGCCGATAAAATCGACCTAATACCAAGCTGTAAATTAAGCATTTGACCGAACGGATTGTAGGTCTGTTGCTTACCTAAATAAGGTACCTATTTATAATTGGGTAAAAAGGGGTGAGGGTCAGTACCTCTACCATGAGTTTTAAGCAATAGTATTCGTCGCTACTCGATATCGACGCCGTAAATATTTTGTATGGCAAATTTTTGTTCTGCAAGTGACCGCTAGAGGCGCTGCAAAATTTGCCATACAAAATATTTGCGGCGTCGATATCGAGGTAGCGACGAATACTATTGCTTAAAACTCATGGTAGAGGTACTGGTCTCCATGGAGGCCAAAAGCGGGGCGTGGCATCCTACGTTAGTGTTATGTTGCCATCTATTCTAATTTAGAGCTAGCTTTTTAAGGAATGACTTTACCTAAGTGTTATTACTCAGAGATCTTTTATGGATGGATTAAAATCAATGATTTCGCCTCGGTAAGCACAAAGTCGTAACATATTTTTTGAGTAACTTTGTATAATTTGTATATTAAAAAAATATAGTTTATCATTTTTTATTACATCCAGCGTCTGGTACTGAGATCTTAAACTGATTATAAATTATTGATTACGTTATGTAATGTAAAAATATTGGTTAAAAGTATTTCACGTTTACTGATATCATTAACTATCTATTAAGCCTACTGTCCACGGACACGTAGCTTCATAGACGTGTATCCGTCATTATACGCTTCGTGTACGCATGCGTGAAACTTGCATAGAAAACTATGAAAGTCTGTCGACGAAGCAGCAACGATATCACGGCACGACGTAGGCGTACACCAAGCTTATAATGACGAATACGCGTCTTTGAAGCTAAGTGTCCGTGTACAATAGGCCTTAGAAAAACGAATTCTCCTGAAAAAATGATCTTTTTGTCTTACGACTTTATGTGTATGAGGTATCGATTTCCTGCCGATCAATCAATTTGCCCAACTTTTTCCTAGCTATGTTGGGATCGGTTCCAGTCTAACTGGATGTAACTGGATACCAATATTTTACACTGCCTGTCAGACCTCCACAACCCAGTAATTTAGTAACCCTAAAACACTTTGGAAATACTGGTATAAGGTTTGTTAAGTGTCAGGGTTCTGCCTATCAGTAAAGTCTAAAGAAAAATCTATAGTAATGACACCTATGACGCTAGGAGCTGTCAGCAAACTGTAGAGGCCCGGCTTGCTAGCTGCAGGCAGCAAGCCCGAAAGCTGCTGTAATGGGTCAGCTTCCGAAAGGTATACCCGGTCCCGGCACGATAGGCAACGAAGGAACGGGGTAGGTTCTTAGTCAGTAAGAGTCTGACAATACTTCCCGCTCTCCCCAAGGCCGGGATTTGTCATTGGATGATTTTACCTACCATAAAAAAAAAAAAAAACTATGACGCTTCAGAAGAACTATAATTCAAAATCCTGTATCGCGGTTTAAAAGTTCTGCGTGCGATTAGAATATATACGAAAAGAAAGAAAGAAAAAGAAGTTTTATCGTATTCAATTCTATTCGACAATTCGAAATCAACTATTATGTACTTGCCCGGATCAGACCAGGCCAGTA
The DNA here is from genome assembly GCA_958295575.1 of Leucania comma. Taxonomy (NCBI): domain Eukaryota; kingdom Metazoa; phylum Arthropoda; class Insecta; order Lepidoptera; family Noctuidae; genus Leucania; species Leucania comma. The sequence continues at coordinate 7,613,868 of OY282475.1, forward strand.
GGAGACTCCTCCCTTTTCAACGCTCTGTTCCGCATACCTCTAAAGTATTATTTGAAGTATGTAATATATCTTTGAAGTATCCAAAACAATGGAAAACTGAATTTGCAAAATTGCTTTTTAAGTGTTTTGATGGGATGCACAAGTAGGTAGGTATCCATAATACATTTTTTTAGGTATCTCTTGTGGTATATCTTGTTTCTACCAAGAAGTTTCTTATTAGCAAAATAAAAGATGTACAATCTCGATCAAATACGAAAAAAAAAGTGTAACCAAACTTTTTGGTCACGACGATATTATGTAATTTTAAAAGGAATTTATTTCTTACTGGTAACCGCCATAAGGTGTCAAAAGTGAAGGGAGGTTCGAGTCTCTACGGAGGACTGTAGCGGTTTCTAAGGAGCCTGGCGTCTGCGGGATCATTTGAAAGAGTTACCGCGGCCCTAAAACGCAAAGGACAAATGAAAGGGCAGGTAGGTTTTAGTTTCAGTAAAAGAAGAGCTAGAACAGGATAAGTAATTAGAGGAAGAATACACAATGCGGATATTTTGGCTAGGGTAGGTTTGTGCGTACTGGACGCGACTCGTCGGCGACGGCCGCGCCTGCTGGCGGTGGCGCGCGCGCGCGCTATGTTACTACTTTTCTTTGACTGTGTACATCTCCAAAAAAGAGTTTATATATTTTCCAAGCCGCAACAAAGTGCCACAAAGGGGTGAGGGTCAAGTCTCTTAGGAGTACGGAGACCTTGTAGAGGTGTGCAGAGGGTAGGGGGACCTCAGTCGGTGTTATATTGCGTCTAATTCGGACCTTGTTGTGGTATCGCAGTGTTTAAACTTTGCTTGTTTGTGCTTATAAGACTTCTGCGTAGGGTTTTGTTGGCAGAGGCTGGAGAGTAATTAATATGTAGTGAATATACCGGTAACTGTTTTGATGTAATTTGGTTGCATGTAGAATTGTGTAACTTGTTTTTTGTTTTTTTTTGGCTTAGCACGGTTTGTGCAATGACTGGGTCATTTAAGACAGATCATAAAGAGACAGTTCGTAAAGTTTGTTTTTGATAGAGAATACAGTTACTTTGTTTTTCATTAGAATACGGATGTTTTTTTTTTTATGGTAGGTAAAATCATCCAATGACAAATCCTGTCCTTGGGCGGAGCGGGAAATAGTGTCAGACTCTTACTGACTAAAAACCTACCCCGTTCCTTCGTTGCCTATCATGCCGGGGCTGAGCCTTCTTCACAGAAAACGGCCCTTGATCCCAGCAGGCTTCGACACTGCCTGCCTGCAGCTAGCAGGCTGGGCCTCTACGGTTCGCTGACTGACAGCTCCTTGAGGCGCGCGGGAACAGTACGCACGTCGACGACTTGGGCTCGGTCCGGTCGGTTACCGGACGATCGGACAGCGTGCTACCCATTGCACGCCGTCCGCCCGCCCGCGCCTACGGTGGCCGGAAATCGGGATCGGAAACCCGGCGGCGGCTGGGGCGAGCGCCCTGTTGCCTTTGTCTGATGCAGTCGACCTCCTCCTTTGCTAGCATTACTGCTTCGCAGAAGGAGGCGACCGCCTGCCATCCCTCCTCACTCCGGACCATGTCTGAACCAAGGCCCAGTGAGAGAGATCGCTGCCGCAGAATAAGGATGTTAATTTTTTTATGGGTAAAGGCCTCCTCGTAACCTTTCCAGGAACTTATGTCTCGAGTTACCTCGGATCTATCTTTTTTTAAGAGTTGAAATCATCCAATGACTTCTCCCACTCTGGGCGGAGCGGGAGGGCCTTACACTGAGATAGTCATTACAATTAAATTCTCAGTTACATTTTAACAAGTTCACGCCGTTACAATGAATCCACAGATTGTCCAAATAAAATCAAACTATCACAAGCTTCCCTGTAACACTTATTGTATTAGATGTCATTATTTCGTTGATAATTATTCATAACTTCTTTAGAACATGAATGACTAAAACATTCTATAGAAAGGGACAACAAATCAATTGACCAAAGACTGTGAAGCAAGTGGTTTTCACTATCTTTATGAAAAAAGTATAAATAATGTAATGTATGTACCTAATTTTCATTACTTTTCTATCTAATTTTGTGAAATTACATATTATACAGACGGTCATTTGTGTGGAAAAGTTTATTACTTTTCTGGAGAGTTGTTTAAAAATAAAAATAAAGTAACAATAACTGAGCCATCAATTACTCTCTGTTCTGTGTTCTTGTTTCATACAATATCATTGTTTTTATTCGTTCAAGTTTTAGAAAATGTTTTCTTCAGGGAATTCTGGGCCGCTCTGTATATTTTCACAAAATATACAGGCTCGGAGTTCATCAAAATATTTTAAACTTGACTAATTTAGCCTTCTGCACCATGTCGACTGTAATTTGTTGAAACCTAGCCAATAAACGTTGAATACATTAACTCCAATCGAGAGAGACTCGCTAATAATTCACGAGTTATAAGCATATACATACACTTACATACATTAAAAGCAAAATTATGATCTTGCATCAAAAAAGGATATACTATACTTTTTCGTAAAGTTATTTGGATTATACACCGTTAAATTTTGATCGTTTTAATCTCGTGGAGGGTCGATCCGGTACTTAAAGAAATAAATTTTGTAGATACATGAAAAAAAGTACTTTAGTACTTTTATCTTTACAAATGAAACAAATCCATAGTGTTTCATGTAACCGAATCGACCCTGGACGAAAAAACGATCAAAATTTAACGGTGTATGTTTCATGTAAACACACAAACGGACATCAAAGATAGCTTCCATTTTCAAAAATTGATTGTGTTTTTTTTTGGACTCATATTTCTTTTATTTCTTTGCATAACTAACGCAAGCATCATAGTAAAAGTCGATCGCGAACTCCTCGAAGCAAAAGTACGGTTGCCATAGCAACGCTTCTTTCGTTCCGTATTTTTTTAATTGGTTTTGCTAATTGGTGCCGGTAGCCAAGACACGAAAAATGGTGCTTTGTTTTATTTTTGTGCTCGTTGTGCTAAATAAATGTTGTTTTTCTTAAGGTATTGTTTTTTATAAGAATAGTTAAATAATCTTGTTGCATTAATCTTGTTGGTAAGTCTTCGTTTATCTAAAAGCAGTAATGAAGATTAGCTGCCGCTTCGGCTCCTCCCCCGCAGCGATTTCCATTCAAAATGACCAAATTTACAATTTAACGACAGGGTTAGCCTTTTTTATTTAAATATAGGGGTTAATAAAATGAACAAAACAAAGTTATTAAATTAGTTAAGCCGTTTTTGAGTTTTGATTTATGTATCTATTATGGACCAAAAGATGTATTTTTAAATAAATTATTACAATGTTATTATAAACTAGCTTCTGCTACCGGCTGCACCTGCGTGATATTCCATACAAGCTTCCAACCTCCGTTGTGCTATAAATATAAATCGTTTCAGCCGTTTTTGATTTATAAATAGTGTACCTAACACGACTTTGTTTTATATACAGGGTGTAAGGGACAGGTCTGCGCAAACTTTAAGGGTGTGCTCAGTAGACGAAACTGAACAACCTTCCACAAGATGTCTTTTCAGGAAATAAAAAAAATAATTTGAGCCTGTGTACAAAATTATAAACTCGAATGAACAGTTTGTATAGAGAGGCCGACTTCTTTTTTCGTTTCCGGAAAAAAATCTTGTGGAAGGTTGTTCAGTTTCGTCTACTGAGCAAGGCCTTAAAGTTTTCACAGACCTGTCCCATACACCCTGTATACAGATATATATCTATATATATATAGATAGATATATTAGTTTTTGCCCATAACTCTTATCCTTTCTTGGAGTTCAAGCTTACTCCGTACCAAATGTCACCCAAATTGATACCGTAGTTTCATTATGAAAGCGAATAAGATAGGTAGAGTTACTCTAAGTAAGGCTTAGATTATATCACCGGAAAATTGCAGACTCTGATTGTAATAAATCTTTATCAGATTATAATTTCGCGATATATTATGAAAAACAAAATGAAAATTATACACGGTTAAGCGAGAGACTAATAAATCATCTAAATTCATTAGTTTCTCATTTAGAAAATTTTTTTTACAATTTCTCGCGGTATTTTACAATCTTACGGCGTTTACAATTTTCATGCGAGCTATCTTTAGATAGCTATAATTGTAACCATCAATCTCTAAACGATATTCCCCGATAATATTCCTAACCGCTAAAACTTTTCCTGGACAAAAAATCATGACACAACCTACCTATTCACGAAACTTAATTCTAGTTCTTATCCCCGTACAAAAACAGCTAAGTTACCAAAGAGTATCTCGCCAAGAGATCCTATCTTAATTAACGATGTCCCGATAAAAAGAAGAAAAGGGGATATTTTATAGAAACCCCGCCATTGTCTGAGGCCACCTATTGTTTTGCAATGACAGAGAATTTTCTAGTCTGCCGACGATCAGGATCGGATTGTTTGGAAAAATTACACCAGTTTTTGATGAACATCGTTTGAATGAAATGAGCAAGCCTTTTTCATTGAAGTTTTAGTCTCGTTAAAAGAAATGAGTTTATTTATTTATGGACAGCGAAAGTTCAGTTTTGTTAGCGATTAAGTGTCTTACTAAGGCCGTTTCGTGATTTTTGCTGTACTTAGTGTCGGTGAGACCTTATTAAAATATTTTTGGGAAAAAATATAACATGGTGTAAAAATGATTGGAATCGATTCAGTTACTGATTCTGAACAAACTATATTCAGGTTTCGCAATTTTTAGTATAACTAAAAATAATGTTGTATGTAAAATCGAAATACCACTCACTGAGCAAAGCATAGAGAACCCTCAAAAATGTAACATCTCACACTCATGTGTATCTGTAACCTATGTTTACAAATAAATCTGAATCTGAATCTGAATCTGATTAATCACGAAATCTCAGAAACTATAACACCTACAAACTTAAAATTTGGCAGGTAGGTTCCTTATAGTGTGTAGACGTTTGCTAAGAAGGATTTTACGAAACACCACCCCCAAGGGGGTAAACAGACTTTCACGCGGGGAAACCACTAGCAAAAGCTAGTTTAATTATAAAGATATAATTAAATTATATCCTAACTAAGAAAAAGTCCTGGTAGTGGTCACTTAGGCGCAGTTTCTGGAACGAAAATTGTCGCAGAAATAATGTACTAAATTGTCGCAGAAATAATGTACTAAATTGTCGCAGAAATAATGTACTAAATTGTCGCAGAAATAATGTGCTAAATTATTAAACAAGCTAGTTACAATATCCGTTGTGTTTATTTTGTGACGACTTGATCGAGTTTATCATTCCAGAAATCGAGGGATATACTAAATTTGAAATAAGATGAGACATTTAATTCATCATCATCAGCCTTTTTAACGTTTCCACTGCTAGGACACTGGCCTCCTGTCTAATAAAAGAAATGGGCCGTAATCCACCACGCGGGCCCAGTGCGGGTTGGTGAATTTCACATGTCTTCGAATTTTTGGTTCTAGGACATGCCGGTTTTCACACGATGTTTTCCTTCACCGTTTTGAGAGCAGTGATGAGGAAATAAATTACACAAAGTAATGCGCCTAGCTCGGTTCGAACCTATTCGTATGTCGGGGCCGTTACCTCTCGGTCACCATTGCTACATTTAATTAAACAAACCTTTTTACTGTCCGTTATATTTTAATACAACTGGAGAAAGTCAATGTGACCGAGTCGATATCTGCCTGAGCCGTAGGCGAGGGTGTTATGGAACCAAATGTTGCAGTGATTAATTTACACGTTAATAAATTTATGAAGAAATAAATAACCAGGGCCTGTTCGGTGATTCGTGGTGGCTGCGTGGTTCCCAGCTTGATACGATTAATACAATAAATTGTGGCAAGGTTGAGTTCGGGCACTTTTCCGCACTAGTGTGGAAACCAGCAAATTGCATGCCTAAGAACGGTAGGAGTGGTTTTTAGAGTAGGTGTATTGAAAAAAACATTTTCCAGTCAGTAAATGATTCATATTTCATAAGAAATATTTGTTCAAAGATTGTTTCATCGTCTCATTAATAATTCCTCTTTACATAACATTCAGAACTCCGCGGAGGTTTTTCTAAATAGATAAGCTAAACTTTTTGTTGATTCCAAAACCTTCATGCCTCCCTAGACACTCAAAATCTCTTTAGTACCTTTTTGCTTACATTTTGCGCACTATAAACGACATATAATGTAAGTATTTATATTCAACTAAAGACTTCATAATACTTTTTATGTGTTTGAAAAGGTAGGTTCGTTTTATCGTCAGACTTGAAATATGAAATATGATTTACAAGTTTCAGGTCTAGGTCAGGGATTTCGAAGTTTGTGAGTTAACGTTAGTTATGAGTTGTCGGTAAAAGGAGTTCGTTTATTAAGTTAGGCCACTCTGATTTAGGATGATTACCAACCTAATGAAATTGACATTTTGATAACTTTCATATTACCCGCGAAAGCTAAAAAGCAGTATCTAATTTTTTTTGAAAATTCTGTTTTTTTTTGCGCCGCGAGTGGCAGTTATTTTTAAATTACCCTTTTATTCTAATGGCGACAGTTTGTGAGTGTGTGTATGTGTGTTCGAACGGCTGCACGATGTCCAGAAATAGCACATAAGATAATTTTTATTTCGGGAGTAGGTTTTCTTGGGATAATTTTCTACTATCACGCAGGCGAAGCCACTGACAGTAGCTATTAGATTATAAAGCCAGAAGAAACCGTCGCCTTTTGGCATTCGAATTTATGCATTGCTTGAAGTTTTAACAATTTTGTTCCAATTTTGATGTTACTATGTAAGAAAAACGTGCTTACACTTTTTATAAAACTTCAACAAATTGTCTCTCTAGCAAGACTACAACATAACTCGTCAAATTACTTTTCTTTCACCAAACACAAGCTGTAGAATAAAATAAAGCAACTTGGTTCCAGTTTCCACAACCACAGAGATATATTAGAGCAAGTGGGCGCAAGACTAACAAAACAAAAACAGTTTGGTTTGAAGACAAACAGTTGGCAACAATGTGTGGCTCAACAAATTCAGTGGAAGTTGGAGAAGGTCGGAGTTCACACCAGCCTCCTTTGAGAATACGCTCGCGATAAAAACTTTTGTTCGGCCTGGATCTACCATAGAGCTTGTTCTGCGGAACAGTTCTTAAGTTGTGTGTTCTAAGTGACACGGTTCTACACTTTGGGTGTAACGATATTTTATTTATTGAAGTGAATATTTCTTTAGCACTTTATTTTGAAGTTATTTTTTTTTAATTGCTCCTGTATCGTGAATGCGTTCACAAACATGTAAACTCACATGCACAAGATACCCAGACCCAGAAAAACTGTCTATAGACTATATAAATACTCGTATTAGTTCCGTGCGTGAATTGAAGCCCGCGTACTACCTCTGCTCAGAAGAAACAGTTCGTGCTGTATTGAATAATGCTGAGCTGTCACGCTCGGCTCTGTAACTTTCGTTCGGGTAAGTTCGGCTTGAGTCAACTAAGGGAGCAAAACAGATGACGTTATAAATATTATTACATCAAGAATGTAAACATACAAAAACACTATTTGGTTATATTAATTTACCTAACCTTGATGAGGTTTTCATTTCTGTCGTGTGGTTTGAAGCATACCGTTTTTTTCATATTAAGTAGTTACTCTGAATATATTGAAATAGTAGTGTTCCAAATGATGATGGTATTGAAATATCGTTGAGTTAACTCTTTGTTTTTCAATATTATAATAGAATACGGGTATTTATGAGTTGTGTGTAGTAAATAGAGTAGTCCAGTATTAAACATATTTCATTAAAAGTAGTAGTTTAAATTTATTTAAACTTCAAAAATGCTCATAGCATAAAAATGCGGAGATTTTCTCTTAACGTACCATTGCATCGCTTTAACGAGTTTTTTTTTTACTAAAAATAAAAGCGCAGGTATATTATAATACACCGTTTTTAGAGCCCAACGGATATTTCAGAATGCAGAAAACAGAATACGAATTTACAAAAATGGCGGCACGCTCGTGTGGAATACGGATCTCCGTTTTGGCATATTTTAGTCCGAAATACCTGAAACAAAGGAAGCTTTAGAGGTGCTTTTCTGCACGAGAAATAGTGCTTATTTTTATACAAAAATACTGGAATTTTTCTTTCAAAAACTATGTAGAGCGTTCTACATGAAAATTATATGGAGTTTGCTCGTGTGAAATAATTTTGAATTTCTTTAATGGTAGATAATGGTCACAATGTCTGACACATTTTAAAGACTTTTGTATTGTTTAAATTGTTTGCAGTTAGAGTGCTGTTGTGGTTATAATTTGACGCTCTGTCAGCGGGATTGTTTTCGTAAAAGTTAAAAATGATTCCAATCATCCTTCCCGAATAAAAAGTATCCTAGGTGCTTTTATGATAGACATTCTACCTATGTACCAAATTGCAGTAAAATCCGTTCAGCCGCTTGACCGTTTGAAGATCAAAATTCAATAATATTTTATTTCAAATAGGCTCCATATGAAAGAACAATTTAGACCTCACAGGTATACATTGTTCTTCACATGTACCAAATAAGTAAAATTGAAAAAAAAAAAAAAAACAAACAAACATAATTATACACATACATAAATACTTCCGTCTTTATAAATACAACAAACAATTTACAGGAATTCATTCATTCTTCATAATCTAATCAGACCAATATTTTAATAAAATTAGAAGCCTTCATTTTCCTGAAACTAAGATGATATTAAATTTACTTTAACGAAGGACTGAAGTTAATACCGTATTTCAAATTTCAAAGAAGAATATTCTTATAAGCTTATGTTCGAAGGACACTCGCTCGTTAGGTTGATATTCCTTTGCCCTTCAGTTTCCCGTCCACGGGGAGTTGTGTGTCACTGTCTGATTAGCATTATTTGAATTTGGAGAAGCTTAGGAAACATTATTGAGAGAATACGGTTTAGAATTTTTTGTTATGGATTTCCTTTGATGTCTACGAAAAAATCCTTTCGAACTTTATTATAAAAATCTTTGAATTACATGAAAATTTTTTTTAGAATTTCATCATAAATTCTTTTCAATTTTATCATAAAAATGTTTCGAATTTTATCAATTTCTTTTTTCAAATGAAAATTTTTTTTCGAATGTTTTGAATAAATGGTATTGTATTTGAGGAAAAAAATCTTTAGATATTTATGAAAAAAATTGCGGTGTGGATACATCTAGTCGCCGATATAAAACAACTAGTGAAACATGAGTGTAGGTAGTTTAAACCTAGTGAAAGGACAACTGAAGGACACAGTTGGGATTTAGCAGTAAAAGTAAAATGGTTTAATCTGTGGTAAAAGTTTGATATACCCTCACTTTTCACCCTAGAACGGGAGAAGTCATTTGAAGGTTTACCACTCAAAAAAAGGCTGCTTTAATCCTCAGCTCTGACGTGCTTTAAGCAGCCAACCTGCCTATCATCTTTAGCTGACTAGCTCATCTTCGCCATAGCTTTTCTAATACCATTATCTTGTGGCGACACGAAACAGGTAAGTAAGTACCGTTACTAAGTAAACCTGTGCCCTGTAATCCTCTCGACCGAATTTCGGTCACGGTGGCCAATCTCAACGTAGATTACCTTAGTACGCAAGAGATATGTGCACAAGCGTCTGTGCAAACAGAGGTGCATTCTCTGTTTCTTTATCCTCTTAGGGTCCTCGCACACGGTAACTTTTTGTAGCGAAGCTGTCGAGCGTTTCGTAAACGCACGATGGCATCGCTACATAAATGCAAAGGCAAACTGCAAACAGCTTGCAACCGCATCGCGACTGTATCGATTCGAACGCGCGACTGCGCCGCGACTGCATCGCTACAAAAAATCGCCATGGGCCCTTAGTCCTATGGGACGGCAATCTGACAGGACCGGGGAGAGATTAGGATCAGGACGGCTTTCCAATCTTTTCGAGGTATGGGGGTGCTACACTATCAATTTCCGGGTTGCTACAGACCTATTTCTAATGGAAAAATCCAAGAGCACTTTACAGGTCAAAGGCGGGTTGTAATCCACGGGCGCCTCAAAGAGGTGTCAGCAAAATTGATGGGACCAGTTATGGCTGATATTCGAAGGAGTTATTGTAACCCGCGCAAAAAGGGCAACTGAATGAAGACTGTGGATTGTAGTCCGTAAAAGTCACCCACTCCCACTCTAGTTAGAGTGGGAAAAGTTATTTGATGTAATCCCAGGTAAAAAAAAATTACCTTACACTCAGCAGTCGCGCTTGCTACCACGATAGACGAGATAACTCAAGTTTTATATAGAAATTGAGTAGGTCAGTTCCATCTAAACTAAAACAGTTCTAATAAATACCTCCCATTATTTTCGCAACCCATTTCGCTGGAAAGCTATCCAGATTACAGTATCGTAAATCGAGATTATCTCGGCGAAAGCTCGATCGGATCATTTGTTTCCTTTATTTACGAATCACTTTGTAGTTTCAGGTATTTTTCTATACTGTACATTTGGAAACAAAGGCTGCTATTTGGAAAAGTCAGAGTTGCTATTCGTGTCAATTTGAGAGGCCAGCGGCCTTACCATGAAGTTTTAAACTGTCTAGGTAGGGCCTCAGGGATTGAGGTTTTCACCATCATTTGGTTAGAATATTCATTACAAAAGGTCCATAATCACACTAATATTATAAAGACGAAAATTAATATATATGTATTTGTCTAGCTATGTGCATATGTGTTACTCCTTCACTCTGAAACGGCTGAACGGGTTTAAATGAAAATTCGCACATCATCATCATCATTTCAGCCAAAAGACGTCCACTGTTTATTTAGGGACTTAATGCCTTAGACATTTTCTACCAGTCGACCTTAGGGTGGTGCGTAACTTAACACGGTTGGACATAGACCTCCCCAAAGTGTCACCACAACGAACTTACGGTCCTGTGTGTCTCGCATCAATTAGATTCCTGCGACCAGGTCATCTTTCCACTTTGTTAAGGCCTTCCAACACTGCGTCTTCCAGTGCGCGTTCGCCACTTCAGAAACTTTCAGTCCCATTGACTATCTCTTCTGCGAGCAATGTGCCCTGCCCACTGCCACTATGTTTAGCGGTTCTTCTGGCTATATCAGCAACCCTGGTTCTCCTGCGGATATCTTCATTTCTGATGAGATCACGCAAGAAAGCTCCGAGCATAGCTCTTTCCATTAATATTAGCTCACGGGAAGACATTAAGACATATGAAACTGTTTTATTCCGGTGTTACCTTGGGATAATGTTTGACTTTCATGTAGGAGAAGTCCATACCAGAAGCTAGTACTGGACTATTGACCTAAAATAGTATAGGTACCATAAAACAGATTTTGCTATTACAAATATGTTTCAACATTTTGCCATTGTAATGGGTAATTATGTTAACGAAGGAGATCGCATGAATTATTTTTCTTGTAAGCTAGCAGACTGGCTAAGTACATGTATTTTTAAGAATTTTGCATAGATTACGTTTTTAAGCTGATAGGAAAATACATATAAATTATAGTGTGTTATGGATGATTTTATCGTCCATACACACTAAGGAGACACTAAGTAGACCTTCGCATAATAACCTTAAGAATAAAAGGAAATAGTTCTCATCAGAAAAACAGATGAGAACTGTCTACACTCTCATGACTTAAAATTTAATTTCCTCAAAGAATAAAGGCGACATACGACGGTTCAACAAATTGTCCGACAAATATTCAACGTGCCTTTATTGAGACTTACGAGCGTTGCTCAAAGGTCCTCGTAAATAATGTACTGGAAAGGATCGTAGTTTACATAATAGCTTTCGAAGTGGCCTTATTCATCCGATAGGCTATCTTTGAAGACTAATATAGCTTGACCTGTGACGTCGATGTATTGGCTTGTAATAAGCTTGTTTTAGGAAGATTAGTTAGGTCAGATATTTCGTGATCAGATTAGGGTGGTACGTGATTTGGTTGTACCGTATCGGTTATCGAATTGGTAGTTAGGATGCTGGTGTGACTGATTTTGGGTATTTGAGAGAGGAGGGTTTGGTACAGTTATGTTGTTGTTATGTGGTATTGGTTTAAGTTTATGTACTGTGAGTACACTCAGGCAGGAGTAGGAACTTCGACGCCCGAGTGTATTTTGTGCTTTTGTATAAACATTATGTAAAGTCGACAAAAATTACGCATACCAGTTAAGAAAACATTCCTGTGCAGGCGCAGCTACTGACAAGACACGAATCGAGAGGTCGAGCCGTGAGCCTTGCTATGCAATTATCGTCCTTAGAATGAGCTTGCGGAACTTTGGCCGATCGTACATTACGATCTTATATGGTCGTATTGTACGGTTAGGTTTATAGTATAAATACTTCATTAATATTTAATTTTCTTATGAAGGTTATATACCTTGATTTTTTGATTAAAAAATAATTTTTAAATAAAAATAACAGAAATTAACTTAAAAGGACTCTAATACATTGTTTATTAAGTCTAAGCGCCATATACCTATAGTTTCATCCTCTTTTTGAGTTGGAACATCAGCAAATAATTCCTTCCGCTCTGAGTGGAGCGAGAGAGGAATGAAGCCTACTTGTGTTCTTATAGTTGGCATCTGGGTTTCTGGGCCGTGGTGTTTATTTTAACAATAACGCGGCCCTACCAGGGGGCTTACTCTCGGTTTTAATTCCGATTGATCGACATTGGAATTGTGACGTCTTGAATTCGACGCTAGGGCCAAATTGCGTGACCTTTTTGGGAAACTACATAAAATGGGGGTTCGGCTTGGCGTGTGGTCACACAATTTTAAACCAATTTGGCGCTAGCATCGAATTCAAGAGTACCTAAAGTCACAATTCCAATGTCGACCGATTGGAATTAAACTCGAGAGTAAGCCCCCAGGTGTCGGAAAAAATAATAATAAATAATTATAATTAATTAACCTAACCTTTTAAATAAACATTATTGAGCACCCAAATAATATGTAGAAATAATTTAACAAAAACTTAAATCTATGGGTACAATGGCGGCCTTATCGCTGACAGCGATATCTACCAGACAACTTTAGGAAAGATGGATAAATTATTATTTTAACCAAGAATCTTTATTCGTCCAATAGCACATATTGTAAAGATTCATGAAACTCATAGTAGGTCCAATTAAACTTTTTAAACAGTAATTTTGAAGGAGCTCAACCATTCGCAAAATCGAGTTAGCCGAAGATTTTTATTCGATCTTCAAAACTTTGTTACACCTCAACTAAACCTGGTTTTTATTCGGATCCACTTACCGCAAGAATAATATTTTACGAACTATAAAATAGAACCGTTTCAACGAAGAGGGTAACATTTCTCCAAGAAATTCCTCTCGAAGCTGCGTTTGCCACGATTTATGATTACTCGCAAAACGGTTTCTGGTTGAATTAGTTGAAAAGTTTTGAGGAACGAGTAAACTTTGTAGAACTTCACTCAGGAATTATTCTTTAAACTATGGTATTTTTGATGAAAGTATTCGTTAAGTACACAGTTTATGTTAGTACCTACTTAACTTGGTAGGTAAAATATACTCTGTATTCAAAATCTATGTTCATGTCCCTAGCCTTTTTCAAAACTAAACTCTTTAAAAAATAAAAGGTTCATTTTGACATTTAAGAAAGACGAAAAGAGAACGAAACTGAAAGGAACAATAAAATAATAATTAATTATTTAAAGTGTTTAATGTACCTAATATAAACTGTTAAATAATGTAATATAGACGGTTAAATAAGGTCAATAATAAATACGTCAAATGTCAAAACGGCCCTTTTTAGCTAGAAATCGGCTTTCAGTCTAAGGCCTGTCCACAGAAGCGGAGCGAGGCTGCGGAGTGGCGAAACGTAGAAATATTAACCAATAGGAATGCAATGTGAACGAAATGCGGATATTTTTTGCAATCCTATTGGTTAATATTTGTCCGTTTCTCCGCTCCGCAGCCTCGCTCCGCTTCTGTGGACAGGCAGCCTTAGGCTAAGATGTCAAGAAGCGGTTTTCACCCGCGGCCGCCGCGAGCAACTAGTAGAACCTCGCGAGCCGCGGTCGGCCGCAGCCTCTGTGGACGGTTGGCGGGAAAAATCATTCATTTCACCGCCCGTTGTAACCACATGTCTTGCAATAATTTCCGCGTACCGTGTAAATCTGCGGTCTCGTGCGTTTTGAAATAAAATATCTGTTTCCTCTACCGCGGCGGGCACGGGTGAAAACTGCTTCGTGAGTTTTTAGACTTACTTTAATAGTAGAGTTTTTAGCCTTAGTGTTTCTCATAGAGCGACTCCCTATCTGACCTCTACAACCTAGTAATTAGATAAGACGATCAAGTGTCAGGGTTCTGGCCGTAGTAGCGACTAAAGAAAAAAACTTCATTTTTTTTTGTTAACCTGTTCTGTCCCATTTCTGGGCTAAGGCTTCCCTTACACAGTTTTCTTTTTGTTTATGGACTTGACCTTCAAAAAGCCGACGTCAGCTTTTTTATTCATTGCCAAACCAATAGAAAATAGCATCAATACCCAGTTAATTAATTACGTAAATACAGTGTAATCACAAGTAACGTAATTCAGTTGAAATCGACATTACGTCTGCTATTGCCGCGGCGGCCATTTTGTCGGGAATAGTGCTGTCACGATATAATCCGGACACGTAACGGACAGGCGTGTGTAAGCTCGCATGATGCGGACAGTACTAATGTCAGAAACTAAAATTAACTCTTTGGACGTGCCAACTAAGTTTGATTTAAGAACTTAATTAAGCAATTAATTTTTGTTTGTCTTTTGAAATGGAAAAGTGTAGATCTTGTTAAGGCTCCTCTAGACACAAACTAAAATAAAATGCTTTTCGGATAATATCTAAAGGTATATTAATACCTAGAATTATTGCTATAAAAGAAAAACTTATGTGGGCTTTCTGATGGGAGCTTTACAGATTTCATAAAAGGAGACACAATAAACAGCCATAGAATGACCAAGAGACGTTTCCTTGCAATTTTTTTAAGGTGGATGAACTTCTCTGTTCTAGAGCCGTGGTAATGCTTTCGAACATTCCCGCAGGTATTATTAGCCCTTCTGCGCTCCTTCAGTTTTGCTGACATCTCTTTGAGGCGCGTGTGGAATACAACGCGTCGATTCCTTGCTAATTTTTACATAAAAACTACATTGTCATTCCGTCTGCAATTAGTATGGAAGGAGTATCATACTCCTTCCGCCCATAATGGGTGAGGAGAGGAAATTGTTGATGAAATCACTATACTATAGATTTTTTATTAGATGAAGTAAACTGACAGCTATAAAAATGGTTGTTTGACAGTTGGGCATTGTTATTTGACAGTTGGGCATTGTCCACTGCTGTCACTTTACTTCATCTAATAAAAAATCATAGTATAAGTGTGTATATTATCTCAACATAACACTCACTCTTTGCGTAGTTTCAAGTCTGTCTTGCATAAGTCATTATCAGAAGATTGAAAAGAGTTTTGTCTTTTTCACTTACTTTAAGTGAGTGAAAAGGACAAAATTATCATTACGTAGCATTTGTAATTGTTTAAGGATTTATAATTAATTATAGTAACCATTTAAATACTTGTTTAGTGAAATCTCCTTCTGTTTGATACATGTTGTGGCAGCCTCTAACTAAGGCTACACTACAAAATATAACACTGATCTTGAATCCTTACATGTATAATGGTGTATGCTTTGTTGTGATGCTTTGTTGGTTGTCCTTAATTAAATAAATTATAGATACCGACGAAAAAATTTACTAAGTTTTATCAAATCAAACTGATCTGTCTCTATACACTTTTACTATGTATATACTTTAATATTTTTTTTAAATATGCCAACGAAATTTTGTTCGGCTGTTCGCCGTAGTTCTTTGGTGTTTTCTAAAAATCATGAGATTTTTACAACTTTGTTTACTTATCATATCTTCATTACGACAATTAGTAGTCTAAGTAATCTTAATTAATATTCTGGATCAGTAAATTCCCCACGTTTCGTTATAACACCAAGGAATAATTAGGGCAATATCGCAGTAAGTACAGAAAATGACCGTGCATGCAGGTCAGTATTAACTTATGCGTCATGCAACAAAGAGCAATTTTTTTTTATTATTTTACAGTCACGAACATCCCTTAGTCAACATGTTATAAGTAACAATGACAAAAACATAATAAGTTAACAATAAAAAAACATAAAAATCATAACTTAAATCTACGACTAATAAAATCATTCTCTTAGTCAGAAATCATACATGTCATAACAAAATTCGTATACCTATATTAAAATCATTTTATTTAAATTTATTATAAAAATAATCTTATTATTTAAATCTATTAAAAATAATGACATAATAAAAATAATTTATTGATTATATTCATTATATCCCATTACATTATTTATAGGTATGTTTATTATTAATTCACGTTCAACCTGCTGAACAGATTTTATCAAATTGGGCACTTAGGATACTTTTTATGGTAGGAGTACGTTCCCATGGGATAGTATTCTAATTTTAGTACAGTGTTATCAGAAGTTACACTAGAATTGCTATAGGTTGGTGCGGGTGACAGCTGTCAGATTCATCCATTGTAGCTATACCTATATATATAACCTATCCCTTTTTCTCATCTTAAAAATGCATACTTTTGTCCTGCTGTCATCCTACTCATGATATGTAAAAAAAGACCTTAGAAAAAATAAAATAATCCTCTCAGGCACCGGTGTACCAAATACGGTACACTTCATATCAGATATCTAAACCTTATTACGTAACAATAAGGTTTAATTTAGTTAGCTGGTACTTATGAGGTGTAACGTACTCGGTATACTGATGCCTGAGAGGTTATGTCACCGAAAAATAAATGTACCTAATTATTATTACCAATACAATAAATTTACGTCATGAATTCATTAACACCAGTCCTGCTTTCCCGGTTGAAGTAAAACTCCAGTAACCTTTTGGCCTAAACTTTTAAGGTAGTAGAAACACTAATAATAACTCAACTCCACAAATACTAACGTTACAACAATGTTTCAGAAACCACGTACCTATCCACTAAATTAATTAATTATGAGTATGAGATACGTTGTGTTTTGAAGTTATAATTAAAACCTTGTGGTATGACTACTGTTACTAAAGTCAGACTTAGTTGGAAGTAATATTAGTAATAGGTAATAGTAGTCTTTCTATTACAATTTCTACTTTTTAATTACTTTTTTTTCATTATTTATCTACATAATGCTCACATATTATGTAATAGAAGCAGCAAGAAATATGTAGGTAACCAACATTTCTGTAACCAACTCAAAACATGATTTAAAAGCATTGTACGGTCACCGTAGGCGCGGGCTTGCGGACGGCGGGCAATGGGTAGCTCACTGTCCGACCGTCCGGTAACGGACCGGACCGAGCCCAAGTCGTTTACGGCGCGCATTGTTTCCGTGCGCCTCAAGGAGTTGTCAGCAAACTGTAGTAGGTCTGAAAATGCATACCAGGGCCCTGGAACCAAAGCAAAGAAGGAACAGGGTAGGTTTTTAGTCAGTAAGAGTCTGACACTATCTCCCGCTCCGCCCAAGGGCGGGGGATGTCATTGGATGATGTCGTTGGATGATTTGACCTACTTTAAAAAAAATAGCTTACAGTGGGAGAAGTTGTTTGATGATATCCCCTCCCCCCCCAAAAAATTACTGTCTGATCTATACTGGCTCGAAAACTAGTTGATGCAGCTCAAAAGGCTGCCTAATATACTCGTAAATGAGACTGAGCAGGACATGTTTGCCGCATGTCCAGCAAACTGTAGGCCAAAGTAGCATAAAATTAGTGTCTTGAAAATAAGATGGGGTCGCGGCAGACTGCGAAGGTGGAACGAATCAGATTTCGCCTGAAAACCACAGACTACCCCCTGTAATATTTTAAGTCCTTACGTTGTCTGGAAGATATCGCTATCAGCGATAAGACCGCCATTGTACCCGTACATTTAGATTTATGTACAGTTTGTGTAACTTTTTGGTGTACAATAAAGTTTTATTCTATTCTATTCTATTCTATTCTATTCTATTCTATTCTATTCTATTCTATTCTATTCTATTCTATTCTATTCTATTCTATTCTATTCTATTCTATTCTATTCTATTCTATTCTATTCTATTCTATTCTATTCTATTCTATTCTATTCTATTCTATTCTATTCTATTCTATTCTATTCTATTCTATTCTATTCTATTCTATTCTATTCTATTCTATTCTATTCTATTCTATTCTATTCTATTCTAACTCCAGAAGTGGGACAACGAACAGCCTAACAAAAAAAAAAGCAGATACTATCTAAAAAAATGCAAATATATTCTCAAACAATAAAACAGTGATGTTTTTAGTGAATAATGTCAAAGAAAATCGCATTTACACATTACTTTTGCTAACATAATAATACGAATACCCAAAAAGCCAATAGAGCAAGGTGAATCCACCATTTATCGGCCACTGGTCGAAAGTGTGGTTATAAATAGCCGTCGAGGCGCACATTTTTCACGGTAGCCTCTCGAAAGCTTCACGCCGTGTATATGGCGCTAACGTGAAAACGGACGTAATAAATCCTCTTCTATCGACTATAGTTGTAAATTTACACGATTTTCACCGCTGTACTTCCTATTTGACTTTGAACAAATCATAGCCATCAATAACTTGCTTTGAACAAAAGTTTTAATAGTCTGTGGCAGTTGGTGCAAGTATTTAAGTTTTTGGTGGGACTTTTACAAATGAAGTTGAGTGGCTGTTTTAATTATTCGCAGTTTGTTTTTCTAGTGTATATTGTGATGTAAAATTGGTGTAGTTTTGTATCTCTAGTATCTACACAACTAGAAAATATGTAAAATTATTGTAACAGGAGCAAAGTGGGTAAAATGGTTCTGAGAATTTTATTTATTACACAACACAATACAACATTTCAATACTCGAATAATAGTTTGTTTATAATAGTGAAGGCCTTTTTTTATTTGACTGCAATTATACCTAGTTAATTATTTTTTAAATGGATATCATTCGTGTAAATAAATATTCTTATCTGTTACATCCGCATTTGAATATCACTCAAAGTTATTACTCCTACAAAGACATGCCTTAAATGACTTAGTAACCAAGCCAAAACATACAAAAAAAGAATAAGTACTTATCTGGGAATTTACTGACACGGTTATCGCGTGACCAGTTAAGGGTTAGGGTGTGTAGTGTCATGGTCAAAGCGCGTGTTTCGTACGTATGACCACACCCGTGAGTCAGTTATACGGACTCCAGGTTTAATTTTATCGCTCAAGCTATAGAACGGGTGTCTTATCTTTTGTGTTTTTTTATGGGCACTCGTTTTTCTTTTATGTTTGCTCCGGGTTAGAAAGTTAATTAACTGTAGTTTATTAAA
This sequence comes from Leucania comma, assembly GCA_958295575.1. Taxonomy (NCBI): domain Eukaryota; kingdom Metazoa; phylum Arthropoda; class Insecta; order Lepidoptera; family Noctuidae; genus Leucania; species Leucania comma. Next base: position 7,633,288 of record OY282475.1, read on the forward strand.
AATTTCAAAGTTATCTAGTTTTTCTAACTTGAATCTTTCACGCACTCCATCCACATTAACATACCTAGATATAGAGAGAGATAGAGCAGCTGAAGTGATCGAAAAAAATGTATCAAATCAATGTTCGCTTCGTGACACAGGCGACTAAAAACATGCAAATCAATAGTTGCCTTGAGAAATATTTTGTATATTTTGTAAGCATATCAACATAAAAATGTAAACTCGATAAATTGCTCAGACATACGACGCATGCCCCTTGTTCCAGGTGAGCGAGTGAATCGGGTTGGCAAGCAACAGGGGCGCCCACCCTATTGAGTGGGTGTAGAGTAACAAACGACCACAAGCTGTAGTGCAGTTGACAATGAAAATCGATATGTTGCAGAACACTGTCATAGAATATAAATGGGTTTCCTGCTACATTGAGTTTTTCTTTGGAACGGAAAATCGTTTAAAAATGTGTCGGACACAATATCGATGGCTTACAGCGAATACCTAGTAACTGCAAAATGCGTAATTTTTCAAGAGGCTTAAAAAATCAAATAAGACCTTTTTTTGGTGGGAAAAATCATCCAATAATATCTCCCGCTCTTGGGCGGAGCAGGAGATAGTGTCAGAATTTCATTGACTAAAAACCCACCTCGTTCCTTCGTTGCCTTTCATACCAGGGCCGAGCCTTCCTTTCAGAAGCAGACCTTTGGCCCCAGTAGTTTTCGACCCTGCTGGGTCCCTATGGTTTCCTAAGTCAATGAAGAGCAGAATAGTACGCGCCGTAAATAAAATAAGACGTTTAATTATCATTTAATTTAAATGTGCTTCTGCGTGTTATTCAAATCTTTAATAATATTGATTTATTTCAAACACTTATTTCTCTTGTTTTTAAATTTTTTCGACAAGTTTTGATGCGTCGGTCGTGAGGTTATCACACCAAACTGACTTGAGCAAGATATACATTCAATATCGTAGATGGCGCTACAAGTATCGAATCAAAATTTTACGTGACACAATTTTGCGTGATATAAGATTGAGTCTTTCTTTCCAGAAATATAATAAAATAAAGTGCCTAAGCCATCGATATTGATTTGACGCAGCTTCTGAAGTAAATGAGATGAAAAAGCTGCTGCTATATTTCGATATTAGACACAGGTGTTCAATACTTTTATATCATTCAGAAAGTATTTTCTTTATTGAAAAGCATAGGATTTAGTTACACCTCTTTTCATAATTATAGGTAGTTTTCGTTTACTTAATATGTTTAGCATAGCATAATCATCCCTATAATGTTCCCACTGCTGGGACTCAGGCCTCTAAGAGGGAATGGGCTGTAAATCACCTTGTAGGCTCAGTGAGGGTTGGTGGAATTTTGCTTCTAGGACATGCCGGTTTCCTCACAATGTTTTCTTTTACTGTTTTGAAAGTGGTGACGAAATAAATTATAGGTACAAAATAAAGCGCCTGCCTGCGTTTGATCCTAAAACGTAAAACCAGTTGTAAATCGGGGTTCAAACTGTACGGGCCCAGCAGGGTCGAAGCCTACTGGGGCTATGGGGAATGTGAAAATGAAACTCCGGGGCCCTGGAACGAGGGCAAAGAAGAAACATGAGTAGGTTATTAGTCAGTAAAAGTCTGACACTATTTCCCGCCCCGCCCAAGGACGCGTAGATGTTATTGGATGATTTTCTCACGGAGAATAAAAATCAAGTAAAAAGTTGTAAGTCGGGGTTGTTACTACTATGCCTCCATTACCTCAGTTTATATTTAAATACTACCATTAATTGCTTTCCAAGTTCGCTGAATGCAGTCTCTCACTATCCACATATAACAAGTAGGTGTGTAGGTACATCAGAAAGTGTACAACTCGTCGGAAAACCAATTAAACTTGATGTTGACAGGAAATACGCGACGTTGCCGACATAGGTCACTTCCGTCAGTGAAAATTACATCCCTTATAGTTTCCAGACCGCCTCGGGCAATAGATGCCGTAAAAATTATTTACATATATAGACATACTAGCTTTTGCCAGCAGCTTCGTCCGTGTGAATTTAGGTTTTTCTATACAAACTTTGGACTCCCGTTTCATCCCTTCACTGACTGAATTTTAGAAAATACTCTATTAGTGCTCGCCTTCGTCATAAAAGGACATCTTGTGCAAAATTTCATGGTCCTAGTCCCTGTAGTTTTGGCTGTGTATTGAATGTTAGTCAGTCAGTTTCTCCTCTTATATACACCGTTAAATTTTGGTCGTTTTAATCCCGCGGAGGGTTCGATTCGGTACATGAAAAACTATCGATTTGTAAAGAGAAAATTAAAAAATATAGTACTTTTTTTAACTCGAATCAATTTACGCATGTACGAAATTAATTATTTAAGTATTGTGACAAATAAAGTGGGAATACTAATGCTGAATATGTATGTATGTATAATTGTGTTTAATACGCACTTCACATTCCAAAGCATTCAAGTGAACTAATTCTCCATCCATCCTTATAGACAAGACAATACACATTAACTTGATACCTATGTAGTAAGTTAGCCTCGAGTAGGGTTAAGTTAGTTCAATAGCGATAGGTCCTATGATTTTCCGTGCCAGTGAGTTTCTACCTGTGTACTCTATACTGTAACATTTTGAGTATCGGTGGCCGGTCAAGCAGAACACATGCCTATTCCAGAACGTTGACTTGTGGGCTATTAAAAGCCGTGATAATATATGCACATGATGTGTACCTTATGTCCTTGAATAGAGAAGTTTATTTTTTCTTTTTAAAAAAGATAGTTATGAAAAATTAAAGTAAATAATATAATAAGTTGCGATATTACAGAAAATACAAAATACTCGTACCAATAAAATGAACATAATTTCGAAAAAAGAATAACGTACGTTTGATTTTATGGTTCTTGTATGGTTAACTTGAGCTTATAATTCCCAGTCAATCCAAAGATATAACACTTTAAAGCAACCCGTTTGAATAGACTGCAATTTCATAGATACGAATATATATCTTTTTAAAACTCAATTTTTTCTTTCTCGTCTCTTTTATTGCACCTGCCACCATTTTTTATCTGCATCATCCAAAGGTTGACAGCTAGAAAATGCCTAAGGCATACAAGTCCGACTCTGTACCTTTATGTGCATGAAGTGTAAATAGGTAAAGACTAAAGACTCACTGCTTACCATCAGGAGGGATTGCAATCAAGCACTAGTTTATAACCAATAAAAAAATAATAACAAAAACGAAAAAATCTGTGAAATATTTTAACAAATCAAAAGTTGTGGAACGTAAAAGTTGCGTTTACAAGAACAATTTTGTATCACGTGGCAACCTAGTGAGTGACGTCACACGACCCTTTACCATAGCAGTGAAATGAAAAAAATGCACTAGCTACAAATTAATCAAAAATAAGCCACTTGTGCGTAAAACAACTAGAAACGGTTAGAGGAGCTCTAGTGCGACCTATAGACTAATTCATGTGCATTTGAATGGCATTTAAGCGATTTGTGGTGCGACAATCTCATTTAGGTCAAATGACGTCACTCTCCAGTGAGACACAGCAAACGTTGCGCTTAAATTTGAATACAAAATGAATTGCTTAGTAATTTATTGATAAATTTCAATAATGTTTTTACTGATTTATTAGTATTAATCTATATTTGAATTCCATTTTTTTTTGTTTTACTAAGAACCTTACTTCAAGTACTGACAGAGTTATTATTATCCTGACATTTCCTTGGTAAAAGCCTGGAAAAACCTTTCCAATAATAATATAATTAGTTCCGCCCCTCTCGAAGGTGCCTACTCGATGACGTGGCTTCCATTCAACCTACCTAGGTGTGTACAGTCAGCAATTAATTATAGATGTATAATTTTCTACAATCACGCGGGTGAACTGTTGGAAGCAGCTAGATTTTAAGAGATAAATAATATTTATTTTCGTAGCTGACAGTACCTACCACCTAGTATAAGAAGGTTGTATAGCAACTACAGTAAACGCAAGCCTTGACGGTAATTATTAGTGATGAAAGGATAATGGAATTAATCACGGAGGCTTCTCAGCAAACACGTCTAAACGTAAAGGGGTGCTCGGCTTGTTAACTTTTCAGGAAGCGGTTAAATTGAAAGAAAAATAAACGCGAAAGCAAACTTCAAAGACACGAAACTTGGAAGAAAGGAATTGAGGGTTTTCTAATACTTTTTTTCTTTTCTGTTTTAATTTTGAATTATGAGTTGTTTTCTGCAACTTTTGTAAGAGTAACCGAGTTATCATTCTGGGGTTGTGAGATAATATAGCTTTTAGCGATGAGACCGGCCGTTGTTATGTAGCGACATCTATCATGTCAAATAGGAACTAAACTACGAAATCCTGCATTAGAGTTCTCCGATTCGAACATATATACAACAGCCCGAAATTATCTATTGGGTAGTTGCCCGGATTAGACTTAACACCCGTCTGGTCGGAGGATACTCCCTTTTCAACGTTCTGGATCCGCTAGTTTCCTTTTCAAAAACTCTTAGCAGCTCCAGCGGGCATCGGCCCTGCTGGGCTCTTGCGGTTTTGCTAAACCTCATTGAGATGCGCGTAAAACACTACGCGCTATTAACGACTTAGGCTCGGTTGATTATTAGGCTAGAAAGTTAAAATGGTCAGCGTGTTATTCACAAAAAGAACCCACAATTTTTTTCGATTAACTTTTTGATGAACACCAATAAGTACCTACCGTACGATAACCGTATCCATTTAATCAGATCCAACAGGAAAATCCTTCCACTTGACGTCATCTGCTATTAAAACCCTATACCCATCTGCGTTCGGCAGTTACACAGATTTTTTACGATAACCCTGGAATTTCGGAGAGCATGCAATCAATACGACAGCCGCTCGTAGGTGATTGCTGTTTTCAATCAGCCGGGTTATACCTATGGGTGCACGAATATCTACGACATTTTTCTGTGGTCGTATGCAATTGCATGCGGTTGTACGACGAGTATATTTGAGCGAACTGAAATGAAATTCAGCGTTTAAGGAAAGTAGTTTTCTTCCGATATGTGCTTGCGAATTTGTTGTTGAAATTTTTACTTCTTTTGGAATTCAGAGATAAGAAAATATCTAACGCGATAATAATCGTAATCAGAAAACCTAGACTCGAAACTCGCACATCTATGATCAGTGTCATCACAACCTACATTAACTGATAGACAAAGACAGAGATAAGAGCCGACACCGTCGTGCGAGTGAAATCGCGTTCTCCGCCGAATGTTTACGATTATGAATGACGTGAGCTCCATCTATCTCGCTCAGTAAAATGGCGACCAAAAAAATAAGCGGAATTAGAAATATCATAAGAAATTTAATTTTTCATGTACGTACGAGTGAAATGTGATTCTATGTGATTTATTTTTTTTATTTGAATAATTTTTACGACGCATAAAAGTACACGAAGGCATTTCGATAATCTTTATTCCACTTCACCCTTTGAATCAACACGTCGTTAATAAACACGTCACCTATCTTCCGCTGATTCGAAATCTTAATATAAGTTTGTACCTACAACATATCGATAAAAGCGTATGTTGCCATAAAATCCAATATCTGTTTCTCATACTTTATATAGTGGCTTCTTCTCCCTAGAGACTTTGTTACTTAACTATCTTAATAATCCAATAGCGGAGCTTTTATAAGATCCTATTCACGAAGAAGCAAACTCTTCCTCTTTATGACATCGTTATAAAACTACCCACATCTTCATAAAATTCCTTCCTACCTTCGCGCTGTTCATTTACGAAGATGTAGCCGTCGAGAACAGACGCATTCACGTGCTTCTGAATAAGTGAACAATGCACCTATTGAATTAAACTATTTGCGTCCATTTTAAGCGGTAAATACAGCGGAATATTAAATTTTATCACGCACCGTAATGGTGGAGTATTTATTTCAATAATATTGTCTACGTGTAACGGTTGGAATATGAATATATTTTGTATCTTGAATTAATTTTTCTTTGTTTGTGAACGAAAACAGTATAAAATATCTGTGCATGTATGCTGTTTCTAGTAGCTCACTGCGATACATATCAATTCTGAGGTCATGTTAAAACCTTGGAGTTATTGATCTCCTAAGCTGGCTGGAAATAACGTCAGAAAAACTGACTGAACTCTTAAAACTTAACATGTTCCCTACAGAATCTTCAATACTTTAAACTTCAAATCTCATAAAGTTTGCAAGTCTTCTTATTTGTAATTCCGTTCAAAATTTTTCCGTCCGTTTTCCGCGCGTCGTCAATAACACTAGTGCGGCGCGCCGACATCATATTGCGATGCACGAGGAGCGGAGCGAGCAGAGCGTTCGTTCGGAAATTGCATCGTGATGTTTTGCTCGTTTTTCCCCTCACTCGATGGCACCGAAACGCGCTAATTGCTAGCAATCTATTGCTTTTTAATGTGTTTGCAGCGATCGGGAGCTTTATTTTCGATTATTTTTGTTCGCTGGGTAAACGGTGACAATAATTTGAATTGTAAAGGTCTTTTTGTTTAACCAATTCCTGTTGGGATTTCGTAATTGATGTGCTGTTTTTGGTGTTTTATTACAGAAGCGATTATATTATAATAATAAAACAGTAGTCTATAATAAAAATAATATTCTACAACTATCACAGAGCGTTATCTAGCCTCAAACTTTTCAGACCTTGTGCTTGTGGTATACTAAACAACTGTAAACATATTTAGGTATAAATTTCTAAATACATACATAATTTTACAGATAAAATACAATAAGACACAGAACAAATGATCGTGCTCATCACACAAACATTTGTCTAACTGTTAATGGTTGCGCCAATTTGCTATGTTCCGCGATTTTGTTTTTGTAATTTATTTTTTTGGCCTAGCAATCCTATCCCTTCCGTTTATTTCCCCGCACGACCTCAAGAAAGGATTTTGACATTGACGTTTTGTGCATTGTGAATGTGACCGCACCGCTAACACGCCCGCTCGAAATTACAAGAAAATTGGCTATTTCGTGTTCCAACCATTCAGAACTCAACAGTGGTGCAGTGTAGTGCAAAACAGGACCTGGCAGTGATTTAAATGTGCGAAGACGAGGATCGGCCGATGCCACGTGTAACCATTCACGAAGTCTAAAGGTCAGTGTTCCTTCCCAATACATTTATCCCATTAATAAACGCTAGACGCAGTACCTGCATATTGTTAACAAACCTTAGATCGCTTTTCAAACATACAGTCCATTAAAACATCAAGCAAATTCGCGCAACCATTACTTTTTGGTCCATACGAGCAGGATCGTGAATCATTTTCTTGTAATTTCGCAATATAGTATTTGTTCCATAGGGAATAAACGCAACGCGCCTGTTTACCTAGATATAATAGTAGAAAACCCGCATCTAGGCATTTAGGCAACTATACGTTATTTCGCTCGTATAGTTAAAGAGTCATTGATAATTACGGTACCTACGCCGTCAACCGCACCGCATAATTATAGTTAGCTACGTAAATATCAGCGTAGATATAAATCGATCGCATTCCTTTTCTTGTCAAAATTCATTCGACCATCCTACAAATTGCATGTAGGTAGACGCATTTCAAAAATACCCGTTCATTGTTGAGTGAATATTTGTAGGAAACGGATAAACCATAGATTATATACGCATATGTTGTTCCGTTCGTTCGCCGTTCACTTTGTTGTTTACAATATTACCATATTGTTATCTGATAATTATCGCTTACTTAATAATTCGTTAAGTGTTTGTTTGAGTGTATAGTGTGAATATATCAAAACAAGATGTCTCTTAAGGGAACCAAGGTTAGTACTGATTTAAAGGTTCAGTTAAAGCTTTTATACGCCGAAAGGGACTCACAGTTTTCACGTGTTCAATCAATTTGTGATAAATCTTTGCAAATCTCGGATCTGATGATTAGAGATGCTTTCTTGTGTTCGTTGGAAACTTTAGATAGTTTGCGCGAGGATTTTAAATCTACAATTAAGAATATAAACATTTTAGAGTTGGAGTTAAATCCTGATTACTGTGTGAGTTATCAGGCATTGTCGTCCTTTGATGACTTGTATTGTCGTATCAAACGTATTGCTAGGAGTTTAGAGACTCCCCCCCCCGCGAGTAGTTTATCCAACCCTCCTCGCGAACGCCCACGATTGCCGCCAATTCAAATACCTGAATTTAATGGTGACATTCGAAATTGGAATTTATTTATAGATAGTTTCGAAAATATAATACATAGGAACACATCGCTGACAGATCACGAGAGATTGCATTATCTCGTAGAAAAATTGACCGGTAAGGCAAAGGCTGTCTGTGCTGGAATTACGTTTAGCGCTGAAAATTACAATTTAGTTTTGAACACTTTAAAAACAAAATACGAAGATAAGCGATTAGTAGCCACCGCATATTTAGATCAATTATTCGATTTGAAAAGTTTTTCCGTTTGTAACGATCATAATTTAGAGAAGTTTTTAAATATTTTCGCATCATCTGTTCGTGCAGTAAAGAACCTAAAGGTCAATGACCTCTGTGACTTTTTGTTTTTGTATATCGGTTTAAAGAAATTAGATCCTGAAACTGTTCGTCTGTTTGAAACGACTCAGCGCGGTAAAGAAATACCTAAGTTCGAAGATTTAGAATCTTTTATTCGCGACCATATTAAGGTGTTGCAGCGCACGTCGGCACGTCATGAAGCCACGAATAGGACAGGTTCCGATCGCCGTATAGACGCGTCATCGAAGTCAGTCAAGACTGCACATACGCTAGTTAATACCGCCTCAACACCTGACTGTTCTCTGTGTAAGGGTAGCCATACACAGCTGTACAAGTGTTCGGAATTTCAGAGATTATCGCCTAGTGATCGTTACAAGTTTGTCCGCACTAATAATTTGTGTTTCAATTGTCTAAGTGACAAACATCTGGTTACGTCATGTAAAAGTGGTGTTAGCTGTCGTAAATGTCCAGCTAGACATCATACCTTCTTACATTTTGAGAGTAGTAAGCTGCCATCGCGGCCGCGGCCTGCGCGGACGCGCGACGCTTGTGACGCGCGGCCTGCTGCAAGTGCAAACGACGTAACATTGTGTTCGCTTTCCGCCGCTGGTACTCAAATCACTACCGTTTTACTTGCGACCGCGCAAGTTGTCATTGTAGATGCCTTTGGCAAACCGCACACCGTTCGAGCGCTACTAGATGGCGCTTCCCAGAGTAATTTTATTACTCGGGATTGTTGTCAACGCCTTGGTTTTAGTTTTAATAATTGGTCATCCCGCTCAGAAGTGAAAGGTTTTGGAGGTTTAAAGGCAACCATTCACGGTTCCATTAAAATAATATTTAGTTCACGTTTTAATCGTAATATTTCGTTTGAAATGGATTCGCTAGTCGCAGATAAGATTACGGAACGGTTGCCCACGGTACCGGTTGACACGTCCATGCTGACGGAGTTTAAGAACTTGCAGTTAGCCGACGGAAATTACGCTTTCCCTGGAGATATCGATCTATTGATCGGTGCTTCGATTCTCCCGCATCTCCAGTTATCACGTAAAATTCAGGGTCTTCCGATGTACCCCGCTCCGCACGCACTGGAAACAGTTCTCGGGTTTGTTATAGTTGGTTCCGCACCCGCTTATTTAAATAGTTACTCGACTGTGTCGCACTGTTGCACCGTCGAGCCGCCGCTTGAGTCTACCATCCGCAAGTTCTGGGAGATTGAAGAGGTCAATGTCCCGCCTATTCTCAGCCCTGAGGATCAGGTCACTGAGGAGATTTATACCCGCACGACTACTCGTGATAAAGATGGTCGTTATGTTGTCGCGCTCCCTTTCAAGGGTGATATTTTTTCGCTCGGTGGCTCCCGTGCCTCCGCAGAGGAAAATATATTCCATGTCGCTGGAACAGAAACCCCAGCTGATTGTCTCTCACGTGGTTTGCTTCCCGCGCAAATTTTAAATCATCCGCTTTGGTTTTGTGGCCCTCCCTGGCTGCATACCACTCCTAACGAGTGGCCAAATGCTCCGTTTAACCCCGCTACTGTTTCAGAGCCACCCGAGGAGAAGAAACATACGCTTGTAGTATCAGTTCCGCGTGAAGAGTCAGTTGTTTTGTTGTTGTCTAATCGAGTCTCGTCTTGGTCGAGACTATTACGCTGTGTAGTTTACGTCCTAAGATTTTTGAGATTATTACCATCGCGTGGTTCTATAATCGCAGCTGATTTGGATAGAGCTGAATCAGTTGTACTTCGAGAGTTGCAGAAATTTTATTTTTCAAAAGAATTTCGTAGTTTAGAATCACATAAACCTTGTAGTCCCGCACTTCAACATTTGAAACCATTTTTGCAAGACGGACTCATTCGTGTCGGTGGCCGTCTGCGAAATGCTAAGTTAGAGTTTGAACAAATGCATCCAGTAGTTCTACCACGCAGGGATCACGTTTTGGATTTGTTGGTGGACTATCACCATAAGGTGAATTGTCACGCTGGTCCCGATTTATTAATGTCCATTCTTCGACAGAAGTACTGGATACTTTCCGCTCGCAATTTGATACGCGCTAGAGTGCACAGATGTGTGCCCTGCTTTAAGCTCCGCCCGCGTTTCAACGCGCCGGAAATGGCCGACCATCGTTCTTGTCGTGTTGTACAGACGGTGAAGCCTTTCATACATACTGGGACGGACTATGCTGGACCGTTTAAAGTCACTATTGCCCGTGGTCGTGGTATACGTTCCACAAAGGCATACATTTGCCTATTCGTTTGTATGACAACTCGTGCGGTTCACATAGAGTTAACCAGTGATTTGAGTACGCAGGGTTTTATGTCTGCATTTAAACGATTTTTATCTCGCCGTGGTCCCGTTAAGCGCTTATACTCTGACAACGGCACAAATTATGTTGGAGCGCGACTCAATATTTCGGAATTACATACATTCTTACGCTCCAAGTACTACCAAAGTGAATTCGCCCATGTCTTAGCTGAGAATCGCATTGATTGGTGTTTTAATACGCCAGCAGCTAGTCATTTTGGTGGCAATTGGGAGGCGAATATTAAAAGCCTTAAGTCGCACCTGTTTCGGGTCATAGGCGAACAGATTCTCTCGTACGAGGAGTTGAGCACTGTACTCGCTCAGGTAGAGGCGTTGATGAATACGCGTCCGTTGTGTCGGACTTTGTCTAGTGATCCATCGGAGCCACTAGCGTTGACGCCGGCTCACTTCTTGACGACGACTCCTCTTAAATATTTGCCCGCTTTAGATGTCGAGACTGACAAACTGCAGCTTCACCCGCGTCACGCTCTGCTAGATAGCTTAGTTCAGTCCTTTTGGAAGCGATGGAGGACAGATTATCTGCATACGCTGCAGTCGCGTCCAAAGTGGAACACTCCTTCAGATCCAGTCACAGTCGGTACTGTGGTGATACTGAAGACTGAGAGTGCGCCTCCTCTGCACTGGCCTCTTGGTGTAGTGGAAGAAGTTTTTCCGGGTTCGAACGGAATAACGCGAGTCGTAAAAGTTAAAACCGCAACTGGATCGTACCTGCGTCCGGTTATTCGCCTCTGCCCTCTGCCTAATCAGTAGTAGTGGCATAGTTAGTTATAAGTTGTTTCGCTACCTAGTATTGATAGTTTAGATTAGTAATAGGGTTTAGTTTCGCTTTTGTTTTTTTTTTTTCCTTTTCTTTGAAGGTAACCCTTCAAACCCGGGGGGAATGGTTGCGCCAATTTGCTATGTTCCGCGATTTTGTTTTTGTAATTTATTTTTTTGGCCTAGCAATCCTATCCCTTCCGTTTATTTCCCCGCACGACCTCAAGAAAGGATTTTGACATTGACGTTTTGTGCATTGTGAATGTGACCGCACCGCTAACACGCCCGCTCGAAATTACAAGAAAATTGGCTATTTCGTGTTCCAACCATTCAGAACTCAACAGTGGTGCAGTGTAGTGCAAAACAGGACCTGGCAGTGATTTAAATGTGCGAAGACGAGGATCGGCCGATGCCACGTGTAACCATTCACGAAGTCTAAAGGTCAGTGTTCCTTCCCAATACATTTATCCCATTAATAAACGCTAGACGCAGTACCTGCATATTGTTAACAAACCTTAGATCGCTTTTCAAACATACAGTCCATTAAAACATCAAGCAAATTCGCGCAACCAGTTAATGATAGCAAATTTTTCTGTTTGTGAAAGGTTTTTCGTATCGAATCGTTGTTGTACTTCCAAACTTCCACTTAAAAATCAACAAGTAATTTCCCTTTGTAGTATTAGTTTGGGTATCTTGTTATGTAATGCAATGCCAATAGTCGGAACTTCAATAAATCGTGCAGCGCGCTTGATACGCGCTCTCAAGGGGCTGCCAGATTTGAACAAGTAAGTATATATATGGCCGTAATCTATGCCCGATTCAATCCGGCGTAAGTGGTATGCACGGCATGCGTTGTTCTTTGATAGATGTTATATAGAGATATAGGCATATCACTCTATGTGTACCTATGCAAAGTGAGGCATCTGTGTGAATCAGTGGTGTAGCTAGTCGCACAGGGGCCCTGTATCAAAATGGTGCAGTTGTCGATGATATGTTGCGAATTTTTGCCTACGTCCGGGCCCATGTAGTTCAGGGGCCCCTTATCACTGATACGGCAGATATGGCCCCGTCGTGCAGCTACGCAGGTGCGTGCTACAGCACACCAGGTGGTGTGAGTTAAAATTAAGATTACAAACATTATTTTGACAGTATATTCTCATTGTAAAAGCATATAACTTGAATAAATTTCATAGGAGAATCTTATTGCTATATATTTAATAAACTTGAAACTTGGCACAAAATCAAAATTAATAATAAATATTGTCATTATCAGTTTTTCGAAATTACCCTTAAAATACTGTTCAAGGGGTGCAAAAGTTTTTATTTAAACACCATCGCGAACGAAGCCGCGGGCAAAGTTATATTATATTACGCCTATCTTTAATAATAGGTAATAACTTTAACAAAGCGAGCAGATTATATATATTAAGCTATTATCTACATACAGTGTTCAAATACGAGTCGCTTGAAGAAGCGATGGTGGACGCTTAACGAGCGAACGAGCGAACATTGCCGCGAATGGAGCGATTACGCGCAGAGTAAACTTTGCCTTTATAAGCGATTTTGGTTTTGTTGTGTGTCTTTAGAATGATACGAATATGTGTACTTGTGTGGTAGTTATGATTATGTGTTCTTTGGTAAATGAAGCAAGAAATTGAGCTCAAATGTTTCGTAAAGTACAATACAGTACAGTTTTCGTAATAAAATCGTATTAGAATTGAGATCCACTTAAGTAATTGAACTGAATTACATTTAGAAATAATTATTTACTAAAATGCTCGAAGTTTTGAGTAGATGTCATAGGGCATTGGCTAAAATCATCATATTAAAATCTGGAACTAAGAACAAAAAAGAAAATTTTACAACTAGTTTCTGCCACCGGCTTCACCCATGTAAAATTAGAAAATTGTTCTGAGATAAACAAATCCTAAACGTACCTAGGACATCGTCTATCAGTGTGCCAAATCTCATCCAAATCCCTTCAGCAGTTTCAGAGAGGAATAATAAACAAATACACACAAACTTTCGCCTTTATATTATTAGTGCGATATCTCCTAAAAATAAATCAATACAGCGGAAGACAAGTGACTCGCCTGTAACGCGTGGACCGCTGAAATTAGGCCTTTATGACCTGATTTCACTCAGCCACCATCGACGAGTGACATAAACGAGGGTGTTACGCAAAAATATATCTTATTTTTCGATCTCGCTGGCACAAGAGCGCCAGCTCTTATCTCTGTCCTTGTCTATCATCGACTGTAGGTTTGCGACTGTGGTGAAACTGATTGTAGATGTGTGAGTTTATTATAAATAATATTTCGTATCTTTCTTTGTAATATATCAATGGATATCTCTCACAAAATCTTAAATAAAAAAAACTACACTTCAACCCCTTCAAAACCAGACACAGAATGAATTAGTGATTTAGTATCATAAATTAAAATAGAAAAAATTAGTGATTTAGTATCACTAATTAGAACTCATGAACATTACCGACAAACCCCCGTTGCATTACTTATATCTACCCTCCGCCAGTACCAGGCACAATCGGTGATTCATAACCCAAGTCTAGACAACTGGTATTGATCACCATCCCCCTTCTGATAGCAACCGGCCCCCTTCTGATGGTGACACCGCTGCAATGAATCACCGGTAAACAGATTATGGGATAATACCCGCTGTTTAATTGCTACCGCAGTTGTAAATTTTATTTTAATGGGCTTTTATTTTAGTGGGTTTCGCTAAAGTTCATTCTTGGTGATGGATATTTTAGTAAAGTTTGAATATTGTTTATCGACCCTTTCTACTTCAAAGAGTATAAAAACTTTTTACTTATGATAGGCTCGCGCTTGACCAGTATCTAGCCTCATGGAAAGATAGTGTAGTTGTAGGTGTAGTTGTCGATGGATATGACTTATCTAGAAGTAACCTATTTACTCTTGACTTAAAGATCTCCAGGTACCAGCTATTGGAAAACACATACATTTTTTTCTGTTGTCATCATCATTACAGCTGAAAGACATCTACTGCTGGATAGGCCTTTCCCAATTGTCTCCACTACGACCGCTCCTATATGTCTCGCATCTATCATATTCCCGTTACCATCTTTTTTATGTCACCATCATCATTTCAGCCGATAAACTTTCACTTCTGGAGATAGGCCTCCCAAGTATTGCCACTATGACTGCTCCTGTGCTTCCGCAACCATCGGATTCTCGTGACTTAAGAGCTCTGGGAGACCTCCCACAAAGTGGACCGATAACCTAGGTCACTAGGCTCAAAGCTACGACTTTTGGTACTCTTTTATGTAAGTACTCTTGGGTAGGTGCCCGGACTAGACACAACACTAGTTGGAAGCATCTTCCTTTTTTCAACGAAGGTTTGCGGAGCTTTACACTCTGTTCAGCGTTCCTCTAATTACCGATAAGCAGAAAGAGTTACAAAATTAAATACAAATGCAAACATTACATCTTATAAATCTTTAAATAAAACCACTTACATAGGTAGTGAATCACTTTAAAAAAAAATATAGTGTAACTTTACAAGCCTATAACGTTCATACAGCAAAATACATGTTACATAATGAGCTCAACAATTGTAATTAGTCGTAACTTAAAGCTAAAGTCATAACGGGATGCGTTATTATGTCAGTTATGAATAAGTGTGGTTTAGATACTTTTAAATATAACTTAAAACTATATTAATGAATAAACATGTACCTAGTGGTTTGGTGTTAATCAAAAAACTAACGGACGAACAGAAACTGCGAAATACTCCAACATATTTTTTGGTCCTTCGAGCCGGATTACGGAATTGGTATGATGGCTTTTGTATATTTTGTTTTTGGTCATTAAAACAAAATTATTGATTAACGTATCACCGTAGCTGAAGCCACAAAAGTTATTATGGAAACAAGGGCGGGAACATGTAGTACATTACAAGATAACCCACTTGCCATTTGACGATATCGTCAAATGGCTTCTCCTGCTCTAGACTGAAACGAGAGGACGTGCCGGATATTTATTGACTAAAACCTACCTGTATCCTTTAGTAACCGTTTGGTTTTTGTCAGGGGCCACGGTCACCTTATCAAACTGTTTCAGCAGCCTGCAACTTAGCCACTGTTTCTGCTGCTGAATCGGTCCTACTGGCCTCTTCGGTTTTGCTAACACCTCTTTGAGGGGCGCGTAAAATACTACGTGCCGTCGACTCGGACTTGGTCCATACCGGACGACCGACTGATCATGACTGCATGACGCACTGAATAAGACCAATCATAACATAGTCTAGCATAACATAGTTATAGACTTCCAAACTTAACAGCCATAATACGAGAAATATGTATCGTATACGAGATAACTCGTACTTAAAGACTATCAAAATTAATAATTTCATAGGCCATAGAATATTTTTTAATAATTTCTCATGTTGCATCTGAGAAGAATTTTTTTACAAGATATCTCGTACCTGGTATTCAAATTGGTAATCCAACTGTATTCTAGGCACTATCCGAGTATTTTGCAACCAAAACGCTACTTGCAGACCTACTGGTTACATTATGATATATGCCGCTGCCATTCATCTTTGTGAGTTCCTGACGTACTCCCTTCCTCACTTGACTGTACCCTCAACACGTCATGCCATGACAAATATCGTCTAGACGGTAGAACGGTCTATTTGTCGAGTGGACTTATACCTAGGTCTTGATACTTAGTCAAGATTACGATTATTAGCTCCGACAAATACAAGGACAGTTATTTTTGCAGCCTATTTGACTATAGCCTTGCAAATATGAACAGCGTAACATTACTGAGGGTTGCTTTTTGTTTTCAAGGCTAGAAACAATTAGGGACACGCAAAATGTCGACATCGATACTTTGTGGTATCGAGTACTATTAGTGTCGATACTGATATTTTATACTTGATACTCAACGAGTACTTTTTAACTGGTACATATCGTATCGTATAAATCTTAAAAGTAACCTAGGTACTTAAAACTTTGTGTTCTACTGAAGCTATTTTAATCACTGACTGATATAAACATCATGTCATGTAGTTGTGAGCGCATTGACCTGAAAAAAGTGCACGGGACTTTGAAATAATCGATTCTTTTACAAGTAGATACGATAACTTTTTTTCGCAACTGCTCATCATAAGAACAACAGTATCAATAGCTTCAATTTGATACCGTGTCTCTATGAGTTAAGTGCGCATATGAATCTAAGGTCGACACATCCCAATGTCGATACTTTCAATTCGATGTTGTGTCCCTAGGAACAATAGATGATTGTTCTATTTTTTTTTTGGTACAAATATCGCAAATTTGGACAGAAAACTTCCAAGTAGAAAAACCGTATTTTTTTTACTTTAAATATCTCACTTGCAGTGATACACGGATGCACACCTTTTTTATCTAAACCAGACGAGATAGAATAAATAATTTCAACGTCGTAATATCTTAGTCTTTCTAATTATTCGAAAGATCACCGCGGCTCTAGAACGAAAAGAGCAATTGACAACAACACGAGTGGGTTTTTGTAAAACTATGCCATTTCCTTTATCTTCACTTAGAGCGGTGGAATTTATTTAATAATATTCCAAATAAAAAAAAAGAAGGTTATATTGTACGACAAATAGAACGCGTTTACCCCGAATTTGTATCGAATAAACCAACACAATTTTCTTACTGTTACATTTTTTCTTCTACACAAAAAGGTCGTGTACGTAAACCATGATACTTAAGTCCAATGAACCCTCGCGATAATGTACGTAGAGCACCTCACATAGTACTAAGCACGCTCATCCACACGGCTATAATGTAATCTGACTGCAGACTGTAATAAGATGAAAGCACTCATCACTCGCTTGCCTCATTTACTTGTACTGGAGGTAACACCCCTTTCTTGCGAGATTCTGAGGGAACTGGGGTTTCTATTTAGTGGGTAATGGCACTTGAAGGTAGCTTGGGAGCTGTATATAGACGTACTGTGTCGGTTGATATTATTGTTCTGTTGGCAGGGAGTGGTTTTGTCTAACAATTTACCTTTTTAGACCAACTTTAAAAATGGAGGAGGTTCTCAATTTTCTTCGAAAAACGAACTGATATGGAATAGTGCATTTAGATACAAGTGGCGAAACTTTGCCTTTGCAACCGAGGCGGAATTCGAGGCGAATGCTGCAGTGACAAATTTCTACGTGTATCAAACGATGTTGTTCAATAAGTGTATTGAACATATTGAACAACGTCGAAGAAATAAAAGGTGGATTGACCAGCAACACGTGGGGGTCGCTTAGCGCCCAGTCTGAAACGATAAATACTTACAATCAGTTACGGCAGGGCCGAATCCGCACGCTTTTCCGCACTAGTACGGAAAACGCGTGCCTAAAAGCGGTAGAGATAATGGCGACTTTTCGAGTACCTAAGTGTATTGAATTTTTTTTTAATCTGTGAATATACATGTACTTATAGATTGGTTCCTTTTAACAAGCTTTGTTTTCAAATATACACACAATTATCAAAAGAAGCTATTCGGCAAGTGTGTGTATCCATACACGCTATAAAAAATAAAATAAAAATTAAAACAAAGTAAAAAGCACTGACACAATGTGTCTAAGTAATAGCTTGTACAGTTGGAGAGAAAAACTAAACTTTTAAAATATAATCGAAAAGTCTAACATAAAACGAACTGACCCAAATAATATAATACGTGAAACCTTCAGAAAATGTGGCAGCAAAAATTGACATCAAAATTACGTGATATGATCAAACGATACGCACGCTCAAAGGCGTATACGGCAATACGTAGCGTAATGTCAGATACGCTGATACGTTTCATACGCGGCGTATTGTCAGATACGCTGATACGTTTCATACGCCTGGCGATGACACTTTGACAAGCACCTGATGTCGGTCGAATATTTATTTTGCGAATATAACGCCTATTAAAATCCCCGACCCCGAGAGTGTTTGCTTCCAAAATAAGCCACGTGGAAACGTGAATATTTAAATAGCATGGAACTCTCCTATTTGTTGTTTGCATAAATCACGTAATTGTTATTTCAAATTAACTGATTTAATTTGATGGATTGCGTTGGTAGATAACCGTTTTTATGTTGCAATGTAACTTTTAACACAAAATACATTGTTGGTAGTTTAACCTTCAACCCAGTTATAAAAGGATAGAACGGTAATTATTTTAGGTATTATTCATCATTGTTAACTTAAGAAGTATTGTTCCACCGTAGGCACGAGCAATGTGTAGCTCACCATCCGATCGTCCGGACCAGGTCCAAGTTGTCAACGGCGTGACGTCAGAAAACCGTAAGGGCTCAGCAGGGTCGAATCCTACTGGGGCCATGGGTTATATGAAAGTGAACCCCGGGGCCCTGGAATGAAGGCAAAGGAGGAACAGGAGGGGGTTTTTAGTCATTAAAAGTCTCCGCCCAAGAGCGAAAGGTGTCATTGAATGATTTTCCCACCTAAAAAAAAGTGATATTGCTCGCAGAACAGATGGGGTTGAAAGGTTCTGAAGTCGCGACTACGTACCGAAAGACGCAGCTTTGGAAGGCCTCTTATAAGGTGGACCGAAGACCTGGTGAATGTCTCAGGAATCCGATGAATGTGAAATGCAGAGGACCGTTAGTAGTAGTGACACCTGAAGGCCAACAGAGAACGTCTTTCGGCTGAAATGATGATGATTATGATTGGTTGCGCGAATTTGCTGTGGTGTGGACTGTAGGTTTGAAAAGCGATCTAAGGTTTGTTAACAATATGCAGGTACTGCGTCTAGCGTTTATTAATGGGATAAATGTATTAGGAAAGGAACACTGACCTTTTAACCTCGAAGGTTTCACGTGGCGCCGGACGGCGATCCTCGACTTCGCACATTTAAATCACTGCCAGGTCCTGTTTTGCACTACACTGCACTATTGTTGAGTTTTGAATGGTTGGATCACGAAATAGCCAATTTTCTTGTAATTTCGGGCGGGCGATGTTAGCGGTGCGGTCACATTCACAATCGATGCACACACGTCAATGTCAAATCATTTTCTAGAGGTCGTGCGGGTGGAAGGGAAACGGATGGTATAGGATTGCTAGGCCAAAAAAACAAATTACAAAATTTTTTCGGTCGTCGTGTGTCGAAGCGCGCGGACGCATGTGTCATATTTGCTAAAACATCATTAAAGTAATAAATATTATTGCTAAAGTTATACTAATTTAAGTTCTGTGTCGCTATAAGTAAAGTGAAATTTAAAAAAAACTACGTAAATCGCATGAGTAATTTACCTGCGGACGCGAAATATAGCAACCTATAACCGGTTTTGTGCTGCTAGTCCGGGAGCTAGGCAACATGAATTTACAGCGAACTCCATCAAAATCAATTATGTTTGGTGGGAGTGCGAGTGGTGGATCAGCCCCTAATTTACTGAATTTTGGGGATGAAGATGAAAGCCGAGTTAATAAAGACTCCAGAAAAAGAAAACCACACACTTTATGTGATTTCAAGGAAGACTTGGCCCAATTTCGGACTGAAATGATGACCTGTCTAAAGGAAGCAATGTCCGAACAAATCGAAAACATAGCACAGATGCGGAACGAAATTAGGCAAGATATAAAAGATCTGAAATTAACGACTGATAACCTAACAGAAGAATATAAAAAACTACATAAATCAGTGGAAAACATTACAACTGAACATAAAATAACACAAAGTAGAATTATATCCATCGAAAATGAACTACATCAACTTAAACATGAGAACCGGGAAGCAGGTTTTAATTTTGGTAGACAGCACGAATTTTTTGTTGAAATACAAGATAGTATTCAGAGAGAAAAAAACATAATATTGGTGGGTTTGAGTGAGCAAGAGGACATCAACCTTCCCTCGGATAACAATTGCGAAATCGAAACAATTTATAAGATCCTAACACAAACCTACACAGAATGCCCTAAACCCTTAACATGTACAAGATTAGGAAAACAAAATGAGGATAAGCCGCGCCCAATAAAAATTGTATTTGATTCTCCTGATGCTCCAAAAAAATTATTAAAGAATCGCTCAAAGCTGCCTAAGACCATAAAAATATATTCGGATCAAACACCAACTCAAAGATCCTATATGCAAAAACTCCAAACTGAGCTTAAAGAGCGTGAGAAAAAAGGGGAAACTAACCTAAAAATTAAATATCTGAAAGGAGTACCTACTATAACCAAAAACGAATACCATTCAAAAAACTAGAAGAAGCTAACCCCGGATGTTCTAAAAATGATAGCCCAGGAAATATTACTTACCAATTAATCAATAAATACGAAGACCTACCCTCAAAATCATCATCCCTCAAATTTTTCTACGCTAATGTAAGAAGTATCCGCACTTTAGGAAAATTGGAAGAATTACAATGTATCCTTAAAATTATTCCTTCTATTATACATATCATAATATTAACTGAGACCTGGATAACATCAGAAGACGATGCAAAATTATACAATCTACCTAACTACAAACATACGTATAATTACAGACATGACAGTAAGGGAGGTGGAGTATCTATCTACATTCATGAAGATATTCTTTTTGAAGTAACAGAAAACACCTATAGGGATAGCAACCACTACCTATGGGTATATCTTCCCAAATATGCGCTGAACGTTGGAGGAATCTACAAACCAGGCAGTTCAAATGTTACAGAGTTCCTTGAAAGATACATCTTGCAACTGGAAACTAGAAAAAGATCGATCGTCTTCGGCGATTTCAACTTGGACCTTCTAGATTCGAACACATGCGTCACTCGTTACCTAACAGAACTCGAAGAAACTGGTTACGATATTCTAAATAAAATAGATAAATACTACTCGACGAGACAAACTATGACCACAAATACTATCCTGGATCATGTTGCAACAGATTTACAAAAACAATCCTTTCATTTCGTTATTCTGGACTCAGCCATGTCCGACCATAAACAAATTTATCTAGAAATGTTTAAATACAAGCCAAAAATTAAGCAAAAGGTTCAATATGAGGCAATAGATTATGAAAATTTATATAAAAGTATTAGTGAAGCTTCATACACAGGAAAAAATGATGACTACAAATTTCTGGAAGACTTTATTATATCACACATAGCAAAAAACAAGAAGAAAAAACTCAAAATAATGAACTTGCCAAAAGACGACTGGATTAACAAAGAAGTTATTGAAATGATTAATAGCAGAAACACTTTATGGCAAAAATTAAAACATGAA
The DNA here is from genome assembly GCA_958295575.1 of Leucania comma. Taxonomy (NCBI): domain Eukaryota; kingdom Metazoa; phylum Arthropoda; class Insecta; order Lepidoptera; family Noctuidae; genus Leucania; species Leucania comma. The sequence goes on from OY282475.1 coordinate 7,655,111, forward strand.
GAACCAAACGTAAACTTGAAGAAGAAGTTCTTAACGGAACGAAAAAAAGTACAAAAGAAGATAAATAATGCGAAAAATAATTACTATTATAAAAAATTTGAAAAATGCAGTAAAAATCCAAAAAATATGTGGAAAACTATTAATTCTCTAGCTATAAATAAGATTAAAATTAATACCTTACCTCCAAAACTTATAGAAAACGCAAAAACTGTAACAGAAGGTGACAAAATCTGTGATATACTGAACGTCTATTTTGCCACAATTGGCACCGAGCTGGCTGATAGGATACCATCGGAATATCATTCAAATTCAGGTAATACACTAATGTATAAAGACGGGCATGAACACACAGAAACACTTGCTCAATTCAGACCTTGTACAGTCGAAGAGGTAGCTAAAATTATGGATAATTTGGACGTTGACACTAGCATGGGTGTGGATGGAATTAGCACAAAAGCATTAAAATGTGTAAAAAATGCTATCATTACACCCTTAGTTACTTGCGTTAATGAATGCCTAAGCCGAGGTGTATTTCCAGATAGCCTGAAGATAGCAAAAGTGTCTCCTGTCTACAAGTCGGGCATTAAAACGGACCCTAGCAATTATAGGCCAATTTCTGTGCTTCCAGTGATATCCAAAATCTTTGAGAGAATTATTTACAACCGCTTAATTGATTACTTAAATGATAAAAACTTCTTAATAGACCAGCAATATGGCTTTAGATCAAAATCAAACACCTTATCGGCAACTATTGACCTGGTTACAAATATAAAAAATAATATAGATAAAAGAAATGTAGGCCTAGGCATTTTTATAGATTTAAAAAAAGCGTTTGATACAGTCTCGCATTCAAAACTCTTACAGAAGCTGATTAACTTGGGTATCACTGGAACAGCCTACAGTTTGTTCGAATCTTATTTATCAAACCGGTTACAAATTGTTAAAATTGGTAATTACGAAAGTACTCCCCAAAAAATTACATGTGGCGTTCCACAAGGGTCAATTCTTGGACCACCATTATTTCTCATTTATGTAAACAACATTAACCAAATTGGGTTAACAGGATATTTGACTCTATATGCTGATGATACAAGCCTATTTTACTTTGGTCAATCTATACACGATGTTATTAGTGAGGCACAAAACGATTTAAACATTATAAATGAGTGGTTTCTGTATAATTTACTTACTATTAATACCTCTAAAACGTCATATATGATATTTGCAGCAAAAAATAAAAATATTCCACCCCACGCCCCTTTGATCGTTAATAATCTAACCATAAAACAGTCTTCCACCGAAAAGTACCTTGGACTACTATTAGATGATAAAATGTCTTGGAAACCCCATATCAATCACGTAAGGGCCAAACTTGTTTCACTTTCTGGGGCTCTGCGCAAAATAGGAAACTGCTTACCATCTAAAATAAAACGCATCATCTACAATTCCCTAGTTAAATCTAATTTAGAATACCTGATTGAAATTTGGGGATCGGCTCCCAAGACTAACCTGAATTGCCTACAGAGGACCCAAAACAAAATTATAAAACGGTTGTATTGTTACGATTTTTTAACACCTACCAAATATCTGTATGCAAAAACTAAACTTTTTAATCTACCTCAATTATACAAATACTATACTTGTATATTAGTAAAAAAGATTTTAGATAATACTACACAAACCAACATTAAACTAATAAAAAAGACGTATACACACAGTTTAAGAAACAGAAATGAATTAGTTCTGCGTTTTCCTAGGACAGTAAAATATGGAAAAAAGAACTTTTTATACGAAGGAGTTCAATTATACAATAAATTGCCGAATGAAATAAAGGAGTGTAAAAGTATCAATATTTACAAAAGAAAGCTAAGAGACTTTATTATAAAAGAAGGTAATTTAAAATAAAAATATATATAAAAAAAAAAAAAATGTAATACATAGTAATCATGGATGTTATTTAAATACGGACACAAATACAAACAAGTAATAAATCAAAACTTTCTACTACAATAAACAATCATAACATAGTAATAACTTAAAAAAAAAAATAATAATAAAAAAAATGCTACGTTATTATTTATACTTATTTCAAAGAAAACATTAGCACTAACTACGTCATAATTATGGTAATGTTAATAAAACTAATATGTGAATACATAAATAACTGAAGACATAATTTCGTGATGAAACAATAAAATTATAAATAGTCAGCGGACTCCGAGACTACAAGTTTCGTAAGTCACACACACACTATCACCAGCAAACGTAAACACGCCGAGCCCAAGCGCAATGTTGTAGGTAGTTACCAATAACGTTTTTGTCCAATACCGACGCGCAAGTAAACTAGTGTAATTAATAACTTCAAAATGCTTAACATTTTTACATTCTTGATTGATATTTGTTCCGTTTTGAATAGAAGTAAAATATGTATAGATACCTTTCATAATTTTCTTCGACCAATGTAAATAAAATTTATAATAATTTTAGAAAATCTGCCAGTAAACGGTCGACTAAACTAATAGGAAGTAAGCATATTAGTAGTTAAGTTAAATGTTAAAGTGAAATTTATTTTCATGTACCTAAAAATATATATATATATATAGCTAAATAAATATCTAACTAACTGTACCATGCTTCGTCACTAGACGACAAATTGTTTAATGTAAATTGTATATCTCATATAAGTGAACTATTGTAATGTTCTTATGAGAAATAAAGATTCTTTAAACCCAAAAAACAAAGTCGCGGATCATAGCAAATTGGCGCAACCATTCCCCCCGGGTTTGAAGGGTTACCTTCAAAGAAAAGAGAAAAAACAAAAGCGAAACTAAACCCTATTACTAATCTAAACTATCAATACTAGGTAGCGAAACAACTTATAACTAACTATGCCACTACTACTGATTAGGCAGAGGGCAGAGGCGAATAACCGGACGCAGGTACGATCCAGTTGCGGTTTTAACTTTTACGACTCGCGTTATTCCGTTCGAACCCGGAAAAACTTCTTCCACTACACCAAGAGGCCAGTGCAGAGGAGGCGCACTCTCAGTCTTCAGTATCACCACAGTACCGACTGTGACTGGATCTGAAGGAGTGTTCCACTTTTGACGCGACTGCAGCGTATGCAGATAATCTGTCCTCCATCGCTTCCAAAAGGACTGAACTAAGCTATCTAGCAGAGCGTGACGCGGGTGAAGCTGCAGTTTGTCAGTCTCGACATCTAAAGCGGGCAAATATTTAAGAGGAGTCGTCGTCAAGAAGTGAGCCGGCGTCAACGCTAGTGGCTCCGATGGATCACTAGACAAAGTCCGACACAACGGACGCGTATTCATCAACGCCTCTACCTGAGCGAGTACGGTGCTCAACTCCTCGTACGAGAGAATCTGTTCGCCTATGACCCGAAACAGGTGCGACTTAAGGCTTTTAATATTCGCCTCCCAATTGCCACCAAAATGACTAGCCGCTGGCGTATTAAAACACCAATCAATGCGATTCTCAGCTAAGACATGGGCGAATTCACTTTGGTAGTACTTGGAGCGTAAGAATGTATGTAATTCCGAAATATTGCGTCGCGCTCCAACATAATTTGTGCCGTTGTCAGAGTATAAGCGCTTAACGGGACCACGGCGAGATAAAAATCGTTTAAATGCAGACATAAAACCCTGCGTACTCAAATCACTGGTTAACTCTATGTGAACCGCACGAGTTGTCATACAAACGAATAGGCAAATGTATGCCTTTGTGGAACGTATACCACGACCACGGGCAATAGTGACTTTAAACGGTCCAGCATAGTCCGTCCCAGCATGTATGAAAGGTTTCACCGTCTGTACAACACGACAAGAACGATGGTCGGCCATTTCCGGCGCGTTGAAACGCGGGCGGAGCTTAAAGCAGGGCACACATCTGTGCACTCTAGCGCGTATCAAATTGCGAGCGGAAAGTATCCAGTACTTCTGTCGAAGAATGGACATTAATAAATCGGGACCAGCGTGACAATTCACCTTATGGTGATAATCCACCAACAAATCCAAAACGTGATCCTTGCGTGGTAGAACTACTGGATGCATTTGTTCAAACTCTAACTTAGCATTTCGCAGACGGCCACCGACACGAATGAGTCCGTCTTGCAAAAATGGTTTCAAATGTTGAAGTGCGCGACTACAAGGTTTTTGTGATTCTAAACTACGAAATTCTATTGAAAAATAAAATTTCTGCAACTCTCGAAGTACAACTGATTCAGCTCTATCCAAATCAGCTGCGATTATAGCACCACGCGATGGTAATAATCTCAAAAATCTTAGGACATAAACTACACAGCGTAATAGTCTCGACCAAGACGAGACTCGATTAGACAACAACAAAACAACTGACTCTTCACGCGGAACTGATACTACAAGCGTATGTTTCTTCTCCTCGGGTGGCTCTGAAACAGTAGCGGGGTTAAACGGAGCATTTGGCCACTCGTTAGGAGTGGTATGAAGCCAGGGAGGGCCACAAAACCAAAGCGGATGATTTAAAATTTGCGCAGGAAGCAAACCACGTGAGAGACAATCAGCTGGGTTTTCTGTTCCAGCGACATGGAATATATTTTCCGGTGACAATTCAGCTTGAATCTTAGCCACCCTATTTGCGACAAACGTGCCCCATCGATGGGGTGACGATTGAATTCGACGATTGAATTCGTAAACCTTCAAAGGTTCTTGCGGAGAAAATCTATACAAGAAGCGTTGGAATCTACGGTCACATTCTCTGATTCCAATACTAAGAAACATTTGCCGAATATCGGCAGAGAGCGCAATAGCAAACAAGCGTTTTTCTGCGGAGGCACGGGAGCCACCGAGCGAAAAAATATCACCCTTGAAAGGGAGCGCGACAACATAACGACCATCTTTATCACGAGTAGTCGTGCGGGTATAAATCTCCTCAGTGACCTGATCCTCAGGGCTGAGAATAGGCGGGACATTGACCTCTTCAATCTCCCAGAACTTGCGGATGGTAGACTCAAGCGGCGGCTCGGCGGTGCAACAGTGCGACACAGTCGAGTAACTAACTAAACAAGCGGGTGCGGAACCAACTATAACAAACCCGAGAACTGTTTCCAGTGCGTGCGGAGCGGGGTACATCGGAAGACCTTGAATTTTACGTGATAACTGGAGATGCGGGAGAATCGAAGCACCGATCAATAGATCGATATCTCCAGGGAAAGCGTAATTTCCGTCGGCCAACTGCAAGTTCTCAAACTCCGTCAGCATGGACGTGTCAACCGGTACCGTGGGCAACCGTTCCGTAATCTTATCTGCGACTAGCGAATCCATTTCAAACGAAATATTACGATTAAAACGTGAACTAAATATTATTTTAATGGAACCGTGAATGGTTGCCTTTAAACCTCCAAAACCTTTCACTTCTGAGCGGGATGACCAATTATTAAAACTAAAACCAAGGCGTTGACAACAATCCCGAGTAATAAAATTACTCTGGGAAGCGCCATCTAGTAGCGCTCGAACGGTGTGCGGTTTGCCAAAGGCATCTACAATGACAACTTGCGCGGTCGCAAGTAAAACGGTAGTGATTTGAGTACCAGCGGCGGAAAGCGAACACAATGTTACGTCGTTTGCACTTGCAGCAGGCCGCGCGTCACAAGCGTCGCGCGTCCGCGCAGGCCGCGGCCGCGATGGCAGCTTACTACTCTCAAAATGTAAGAAGGTATGATGTCTAGCTAGACATTTACGACAGCTAACACCACTGTTACATGACGTAACCAGATGTTTGTCACTTAGACAATTAAAACACAAATTATTAGTGCGGACAAACTTGTAACGATCACTAGGCGATAATCTCTGAAATCCCGAACACTTGTACAGCTGTGTATGGCTACCCTTACACAGAGAACAGTCAGGTGTTGAGACGGTATTAACTAGCGTATGTGCAGTCTTGACTGACTTCGATGACGCGTCTATACGGCGATCGGAACCTGTCCTATTCGTGACTTCATGACGTGCCGACGTGCGCTGCAATACCTTAATATGGTCGCGAATAAAAGATTCTAAATCTTCGAACTTAGGTATTTCGTTACCGCGCTGAGTCGTTTCAAACAGACGAACAGTTTCAGGATCTAATTTCTGTAAACCAATATACAAAAACAAAAAGTCACAGAGGTCATTGACCTTTAGGTTCTTTACTGCACGAACAGATGATGCGAAAATATTTAAAAACTTCTCTAAATTATGATCGTTACAAACGGAAAAACTTTTCAAATCGAATAATTGATCTAAATATGCGGTGGCTACTAATCGCTTATCTTCGTATTTTGTTTTTAAAGTGTCCAAAACTAAAGTGTAATTTTCAGCGCTAAACGTAATTCCAGCACAGACAGCCTTTGCCTTACCGGTCAATTTTTCTACGAGATAATGCAATCTCTCGTGATCTGTCAGCGATGTGTTCCTATGTATTATATTTTCGAAACTATCTATAAATAAATTCCAATTTCGAATGTCACCATCAAATTCAGGTATTTGAATTGGCGGCAATCGTGGGCGTTCGCGAGGAGGGTTGGATAAACCACTCGCGGGGGGGGAGTCTCTAAACTCCTAGCAATACGTTTGATACGACAATACAAGTCATCAAAGGACGACAATGCCTGATAACTCACACAGTAATCAGGATTTAACTCCAACTCTAAAATGTTTATATCCTTAATTGTAGATTTAAAATCCGCGCGCAAACTATCTAAAGTTTCCAACGAACACAAGAAAGCATCTCTAATCGCCAGATCCGAGGTTTGCAAAGATTTATCACAAATTGATTGAACACGTGAAAACTGTGAGTCCCTTTCAGCGTATAAAAGCTTTAACTGAACCTTTAAATCAGTACTAACCTTGGTTCCCTTAAGAGACATCTTGTCTTGATATATTCACACTATACACTCAAACAAACACTTAACGAATTATTAAGTAAGCGATAATTATCAGATAACAATATGGTAGTATTGTAAACAACAAAGCGAACGGCGAACGAACGGAATAACATATGCGTATATAATCTATGGTTTATCCGTTTCCTACAAATATTCACTCAACAATGAACGGGTATTTTTGAAATGCGTCTACCTACATGCAATTTGTAGGATGGTCGAATGAATTTTGTCAAGAAAAAGAATGCGATCGATTTATATCTACGCTGATATTTACGTAGCTAACTATAATTATGCGGTGCGGTTGACGGCGTAGGTACCGTAATTATCAATGACTCTTTAACTATACGAGCGAAATAACGTATAGTTGCCTAAATGCCTAGATGCGGGTTTTCTACTATTATATCTAGGTAAACAGGCGCGTTGCGTTTATTCCCTATGGAACAAATACTATATTGCGAAATTACAAGAAAATGATTCACGATCCTGCTCGTAGGACCAAAAATAATGGTTGCGCGAATTTGCTGTGGTGTGGACTGTAGGTTTGAAAAGCGATCTAAGGTTTGTTAACAATATGCAGGTACTGCGTCTAGCGTTTATTAATGGGATAAATGTATTAGGAAAGGAACACTGACCTTTTAACCTCGAAGGTTTCACGTGGCGCCGGACGGCGATCCTCGACTTCGCACATTTAAATCACTGCCAGGTTCTGTTTTGCACTACACTGCACTATTGTTGAGTTTTGAATGGTTGGATCACGAAATAGCCAATTTTCTTGTAATTTCGGGCGGGCGATGTTAGCGGTGCGGTCACATTCACAATCGATGCACACACGTCAATGTCAAATCATTTTCTAGAGGTCGTGCGGGTGGAAGGGAAACGGATGGTATAGGATTGCTAGGCCAAAAAAACAAATTACAAAAAACAAAGTCGCGGATCATAGCAAATTGGCGCAACCAATGATCATCAACATTATACGAGTGAATAAGCTATTTAACCAGGAACATACTGAAATTAGTTGAATATGTGGAAACAATACTGAATGCTCCCATAACAAAATCATTTTCTATCTACACAAAATCCCTGAAAGAGATTACGAAACGCCTAATTAAGCTAACAGAATAGAAACAAAAGCTGTCCCGAAGCATAACTTTATCAAAAGCCACCCTTTGTGAAAACGCACGTATGTAAGTAGGTATTCTCGAAAATTCGGCACGGATTGTACTCGGAACTCGGCAAATCCGGGTTTAGTTTCTAATTTCGTTTCAGTGAATGTAATCGATCCACTGTTCCACGTATCTTCAGTTTATATGCGAAATCCAGCTACCGTTGGCTTGTTAAACCTCTATTCTGCACTGAATGTAACATTAGTTCGCTAGTGTTGCCAGTTCCCGCCACCGAATGCTGCCAGTGTTATCAACGTTTAGTTTTCTCATCACGTTCGGCGTTAGTGCACCACTAGTTTGAAATCTACTTCTGTGGATTGTGACCTCATACCACGCTGTTATTTGGTGCTTATGCGGCAATAATCGTTGCGTGTTATGGAAGCTGCATATTTTCGAAGAAATTAACTGGGTGCACGCGATGATGTGGTAAAATTGTATATGTATACCCGACAACGCAGTACATAGTGAGTGAAACGATATTTTATAATTGTAATTATCCATATCCCTAGTTCACAAATCTTTGACAATATTATTCAATATTATTGTCAGTGCTTTTTGCTTCTTTTCATCTCCTTGCGTCGTATTGCTCAATGCTGAGGTCGTGACTTTCATCACTTTTACTCGTAAAATATTCCTCCATATGTTTCTGTCTGTGGCATAGTGGTGTGAAGGACTTTGTATACCATTTGACATATCTGTGCCGTAGAGTCAAGAGCGGTGCGGATTTGGTCGGACCAACATATTGGGTTGCGTCCACGTGGCCTTTTCCCATCCACTTTACCGGCTTTTACCACCACCATTTTTAAGAAATCACCAAGACTAATTTAGTGAATGATATACTAATGATTTGGCAAATCTATATTCTATATAAAAGGTAAAGTCCTGACTCACTCACTAACTCATCAATACTCTGCCTTGGACCTAGAACGCTGATATTTAGCACAGAGATCCTTTTCATTATATAGGTATACAAATGACATGAAAAGATTTTCTAAAATTCACCACCCAACAGTATAAAGGGGTCCAAAGTTTGAATAGAGAAACCGACTTTCACAGCTGATGATACTTAATAAAAAAAATCTAATACACATTACACCTAATCTAAACATAAAGGCTGAAAAAAACATACTACAGTGCGTCGCATACGTGTTTATCGTACCTGCAATAAAGGCGAACGACATTACTCACGTCCCGTCTTTAATCTAATAAGTAAAACAAGACAGAGCTATTACCTAGATGAGTTTCACATTCACTAAACAGTACTCTGTGCCAATAGTCTGGCTCCACCGCAATGCAGCCAAAAACGGTGACCCGAAGTCGCGACCTATATACTCGGATATTCGGGTATTCGGATCCGCGGATATAATAGACGATGATCCAAATTGTGAATGCGTCTCACGCTCCAATTGATAGTGTTTCATAGAGTGCGTGGGATATGTTTTTTTCGATTGAGGGGATATTTTTCGTTGGAAATGAGAAATAAAAGTTTTTGTTGTTTCGGATAAATGTTAAAGTGAATTCACTGGAACTGGAAAGGTCATATTTCAGCGCGATTTCAACCTCAAAGTCAGACGTTGGAGATAACTAAAGCGTTGTATATGAATTTATAATGTTTTATTAAATACTGTAATAATTATTTTAAATTATTCTATCTGGGAACGTAACTATTACCTACAGTTAAAGATTTTCCAAAAAAAAGCGCCAATCATTTTAATCCAAAAGGTCAAAGAAATAAAACGTTCCCAGACAGAATAATGTAAATAAAGATACAAGATAATAAAAACAAATAACAATAACACTAAAACATTTACGTCACTAACGTCCACAGGACTGACCCACATAAAGGGATTATGATTCAGACACATAACGATGATCCTCCATTGTGCATGAGGCTCACGTCCAACCTGCGGATACCGCGGATACTGCGGTTCATAGTCACTGCACTATGCATAAGGTACTGCGCAAAAAGTTTTATGATATTCTCATAATAGAATATTCTACGGCATACCGGTCCGTACGAAAAATCTGTTCTGCTCAGGGGCGTAGCTACCGCTGTATCAGCCGTATCTATGATACGGGTCCCCCGGGCTGCAGGGACCCTGACGTGTGCAATAATTTGCCAGTAATGTAAAGAGTATAGTGGTCAAACGCGAGCCAATCAATAAAAAAATCCTATTTTATAGCTAGCATCGCTTGAGTATTTTTTTTTAAACGGGGCCCCTTAGATACTAAGTTACGTCACTGGTTCTGCTTGTTGTTATGCCATCTTGCGAAAAGTTTCAGCTGTATAAAGAATAACGCAGTGGTTTTACTAGCAATAAGTTACGTGATATTTCTTCTTTATTTCTTTTTTATTTTGCTTTGTTATATAATATATACTTGTCGACTCATTGTGGTGGACATAGTTTAATTGCCCGATAAATCTCGAACTTGATTAAAATCCCCAATACAGCCGTTTCATATGGCGAGTTCATGAACTCGTCCTGCGCACATAGGTTTATTTGACGTGTATATGAAGAGACGTGATGTTATGCAAATAAAATACCGCTAATGATCCTCTGGTATTGAGAACCTGATCACGTGCCAATTATGTGGGACGCGCGCGTCTAACTTCATATACGAACGATATGTGAATACTGCACAATTTTACTGAATAATGTGTTCAGGAAAGGCAACAGTAGAGAGAATTGTTTAACATTTATCTTTATGGAGGACCATCATTCTCTTGCACATGTCCAATTTATTAGGGGTTTTTTTTTATGGTAGGTTAAATCATCCAATGACAAATCCCGCCCTTGGGTGGAGCGGGAAATAGTGTCAGACTCTGACTAAAAATCTACCCCGTTTCTTCGTTGCCTATCATACCGGGACCGAGTCTTCTTTTCAGAAAGTGGCCCTTGGCCCCAGTAGGCTTCGACCCTACCTGCAGCTAGCAGGCTGGGCCTCTACGGTTTGCTGACAGCTCCTTAAGATGCGCGGGAACTGTACGCGCCGTCGACGGCTTTGGCTCGGTCCCGTCGGTTACCGGACGGTCGGACAGCGAGCTACCGATTGCTCGCCGTCCGCAAGACCGCGGTTTATTAGGGGTTGGTGCATTCTGTGTTTCTCTTCCATACTTTTGTATTACAGTCATCATCTTAGGTGTCAACTCCTTTCTTTCATCATTATCTTTCTACCTTATACGTAGTAGTGAGAGATATCCTTTAAAATTATTCCTCTCAATTTACTTTTCTATGCTTTCTATTTTTTTCTTTCCTCTTAGAATAATTTATATCCTACTGCTCTGCAAAGTTATCCCCTTTAACCTTTCTGTGTTGCGTAATCTCTGATTCTGACCAAGCTTAACCTTCAAACGTGTTCATCACACCACTTTGTGCGCGGGCGAGCTCGACTGCGACGTCTTCCAACAGTATTGGTCTCAGGATATCCTTCTTACTGGAGGCCTACCATCATCATCATCATCATTATTTCAGCCGAAAGACGTTCATTGTAGGACATAGGCCGGTCCCAAGTGTCGCCACAATGAGCGGTCTCGTGCGTCTCGCATCCATCGGATTTCCTCTACCCTCACCTGGTCATCGGTCCACCTTGTAAGAGAGGCAGGCGGTCGCCTCCTTCTGCGAAGCCGTAATGCTAGCAAAGGAGGAAGCCGACCGCATCAGACAACGGCGCACACGCCGCCGCTGCCGCCGGGATTCCGATCCCGATTTCCGGCCACCGTAGGCGCGGGCTCGCGGACGGCGGGCAATGGGTAGCTCGCTGTCCGTCCGTCCGGTGACAGACAATTACGTCTTCCGGTACGCAGTTGCCACTTCAGAACCTCTCGGCCCCAACAACCATTATGTACTGCGAACAACTCACTGGTCTCTAGAGGCCTAATTCTTTTTAATTTCCACATTTGTATTCTTGCAAGGCTGGTACTTAGTCTTGAAATATTTTTTAAACTAGATGTTCTTTCTAACCTCATTTTATAGAAGCTCCTTTGCTCAATATCCATGAAGTCATTTCCATTCATTTTGAATTACTCAAGCCCGTACCCATTTTAATACAAGGCATTGTTTACCAGAAAATCAATAATAACGCTATTCTCCCTATTGACTTAGGGAGTATTGGTACAGCTCAGACTTTCCTTTCCAAGAAAATGATACATATTTCGTCCGTTGCGATACATAGTCTATTATGAAGTCTCTTGAGAGCTTTCACCGATGAAAGGTGAAAGTAAAGAGGGATGTGTATTTTTAGATTGACTGACGTCATTAGTGTTGGTACCTACTCGTATTATAAGGCTTTTATAAGTTCTACGCTTCGATAAGAGGTGGTTATTATAAGTGCTTTAGTCGGCAGCGCAATATAAATGTGGTAAATTACAAGGCTGAAAATTGTGTCTAAATGTGAGAGTGATATATTATATGAATATGGATACTGAGAACCAGAATTAATGCTTGCCATCAGTCAAGCACTAGTTTATACTATAAAAAAAAAATAAGCATGGAAACTAAAAATATCAAAAGTGTTTTAAAAAAAACTATTATGCAATATTTTCAGGCGTGTGCATTTCTTTTTATTTATTATATTATATACTTTATTGTAAACCTCATAATATGAACAGAATAAACGTTTACAAAATTAAGTGTACAATGGACGGTATAAAATATTTACAGACTATTCATTCAGCCTCATCATCAAATAAACTATCTTCTCTTTGCTCTGTCCCACCAAAAATCATCATCATCATCATTTCAGCCGAAAGACGTCCACTCTTGAACATAGGCCGCCCCGAGTGTCGCCACAATGAACGGTCCTGCGCATCTCGCATCCATTAGCAACCCTTGCCAGGTCATTGGCCCACCTTGTAGGAGACCTGCCAACACTGCGTCTTCCAGTACGCGGTCTCCACTCCAGAACCTTTCGGCCCCAACCTTACCACCAAAAATCACGACTACCAAACTTAAGTACACTACAAAATTAGTTTTAGAATCAGAAAAAAAAAATTCACTAAACGGGCTTCCGTTTTGGACCTCCACTTTCAAAAGCGAATTAATTTAAAGCACCTTCCAAACAAATTTGTAACAGCAATTAACTGTTACACTTTCAACTATAAATATTCACAATTCCCCGTCCAGTCTCATCGCAGAGAAATTGCCAATTTCCGGTACCACGGCACCGCTGTACCGTCCATATAGCTGTGTATACATAAATAATTTGTTTCCATACCAATTTTCACGCAGTTTTGGTTGATTTATAAGCCTTTACAGTTTTTAGTTTATGATTGGTGTTTTGGTTTCACTTTATTGAGTCCGAAATATGAGCTTTGTTGTGCGCTGTTTGTTCGCGCAGTGTTTATTGTTCGTGCGTATTTTGTTTTATTCGGAAATTGTTTTAGCTCGTCTGTTTGAACTTAGTTCGCTTAGCCCGCATGTTTATTAAAGCCCGCTCTTATCCCACCGCTTTTAGACACGCAATTGACTGTTTTTCGCACTAATGCAGAAAAGTGAGCGTGCTTGCCCCAATCAAAAATTGATTATATTTATCGTATCAGGCTGGGCGCCCGTCAACATCCGTTTATTTTTTATTTTCGTAAGTGTATTAAAAAACGTCGTTTGATACACTTGGAAATTTGTCACTACAGCCTTCGACTCCATAATACCCTCACCACACAAACTGACGAACATTCTCTACTTGTATTAAAATTAACTATTGTACTGTTACTTTTTTCGTTGTGGGAAAGCATCAAATGACTTCTCTCCGTCTGGATGGAGCAAGGAGTGTTAGACTTTTACTGACTAAAACCCATAAGAATCCTTCCAGTTGTCCTTTGCGTTCCATGCCCTTTATGATTCATCAAAAGCACGCTCGGTCATTCATGCCTGCATCTCTTTGATGCTCCTGAAAAACAGCGCGTTGCATTTTTTTACTTTGTCAGAAGATTTGTAATATCTGTGCAAAAAAAAAAATGCATTTCCGCCAGTCTTTTGGACCTTATTACCAGTCGACAGCGATGTGGAAGAGTTTTTTTGTCGCCATCTTTTAATTAGTCAGAATATTTTAATAGTCAGTTAAGTGTTTTTTTTTTTTAATATAAACAAAAATTTCCTTTGTACAAACTATTATAATTTGAAAATACAAGTATAATACAGCAAAAAACAATTTACTTCGTAACATGTATTTTGTGAAAAAAAATAATCCTGAAGATTTCTTTGTTCGGTTTGCTTATCAAGTCTTTTATGTATGATAGATAATCTCGTTTTGATGTTCAACAAACCTTTTCTAAGCATTTTTGATGACCATTTTCTTTGGTTTTTCCTGTTTTTTCATCGCTATGATATCGTGATGAAATCTTTCCTAGTATTCACCGCTTCCAAAGTATCAAAATTGATAAATCCTTGGTATACATAGTGATATTTTTTTGATAGACCGTCAAAACCGACAAAATGATAATTCGTTGTAAAGGAATTTTTATTATTTTTCTTTTAATGTCTTTACATGAGAGATAGGGAAAGTAATATACATATTGAGGATAAAAAGTCGTGTTGACTAGTGTAGCCAACAAGTTTAGCAGAAGGTATTCAGCAGTCAAATAGCTAGGTAAATTATTAAGATCGATAACATTTACTTACTTGCCTAGCCGGGATATATAAGACAGGCTGTGGCAAGTCGTAATATTAATTTTAGTTTGACGACGGTCGTAAGTAAGATAAGCTGATGGAGTTTCTATTCCTGTCGGTAGAGATTAAGGGTGCGAAGCTGGGTGGTGTGCATTTTCAATGGAAACAGTGTAAGCGGAGCGGAGCTGAGCGGACTTTTGGTTGGTTTGTTGTTGGCCGCATAGTCGCGTTTTTTCAGGTGAGATAGCGGTCAAGCGCGATCCTATCTACAATAAACCACCAAAGACCACGTAGCCTCGATTCGGACAGAACGGAGTCGGGTACCGAGCGGACAGCACGAAGCTGAGGGTAGCTCAAATCTACACTCAAATCCACTTGGCGCCCCGCTTCGCTTCAATGGAAAAATTTATCACTTTTTAACCGGGAATTACATTAGACCAACGCACACGTGGGTCATGCCTGATTTGTACGTAGAGTCGCTTCACTTGGCGTCGCGTAGCGTGGATCTAAAGTAGCTCTACTAGTCTAGTTTCCATATAAAATGTATGGAGACCAACGCACCCAGATCGGCGTACGTGGCCCATGTGTGCCCAATGTAGTTTTACTTTTACTGTTCTTCTCCGTTCCATTCTGCAAAAAATGTTCCTCACTTGAAATTTGCACGTTTTTATGATATTATTCAAAAGTATCAAGCATTATCGTATAAATGTATCTTTTGCGTAAGACCTTCTTTTAAACAAGCACTGTTATAAAAATATAGCGGAAAATTTACAAAAGATTTTTGAAGTCTGATGCCCACACTGTGGATTATAAAAATTTCATGGTACCTAAATGTGAACGTGAACTTTTCTAATTATACTTTTGGCATTTGAACAACTTTCTAGAAAAAATATTACATAACTGAAGATAACATTCAAAAGGTTATATTCAATAACAATGAAACTTGCCAACTGAAAATATTGTTTTGTTGCATTGAAAATGAAACATGGCGTGAAATGGAAACGGAATATGGTTTTAAATGTATAAAAATAACTGAGCACTTTTAACGGAATATTTTATTTTATAAGTGAAACAAGTTTTTGAATGAATACGCATTTAGAAGTAACACTTTAACACAATAGCAACCATTGCAGTATAATTGAAATTTCGTGTTTATTTATTTAGTCTTATTTTAGAATACAGTCAGACGGGGTGAATAGAAATGTAGGGGTAAATAGAAACTAAACTTTGATTAGGATCTTACTTTGACACCAAATTTTTAGTTTTAATATGGCATTGAAGTTTTTAATATAGATAACTTTTCAATAATAAATTTAAGTATTAATTGAGTACTTAAGTTTATTATTGAAATGCTGCAATAAATTTTTAAATAACGTGAAAATACTCATCAAAAATTTTGACTCTATTTGCCTCTGCATTTCTATTCACCCCGTTTGACGATACACCTTAATTTTTGTTGACAATAAAATTGTTTTCATTATATTCTGTGTACTTTTTGGCAAAGGCCTTCTCCAACATTTTCCAAATCTCTCTCTTCTAAAATTTCGTGTTTATTATTGTGAATATTACTAAAACAAAGTTCAATTAAAATCAACAGCACTGTACATAGTAAGATAATTAATATCGCATAA
This sequence comes from Leucania comma, assembly GCA_958295575.1. Lineage (NCBI taxonomy): Eukaryota > Metazoa > Arthropoda > Insecta > Lepidoptera > Noctuidae > Leucania > Leucania comma. Next base: position 7,671,429 of record OY282475.1, read on the forward strand.
CAAGTTTAGCTGTCACAACATTATTATATTGCACTACTAATATTGACACTCGTTATCACAACGTAATTCGGTTCGGCCATATTGAAATACACGTACACATGCGGCCAGTGTAATTACGTCTAAATTGAATTGTGTTTTTGGGCAAATATAACGTTGGGTTAAATTTTTATGTCTGGCAATGTAACATTCTCTTTTATTATAGACAAGGATTTTTTATTATTTATTAGACTTGTGCCTGACCATTATGTGATGGTAAGCGTTCATGTGGTCGACGATGAAGCACTCTTGCCTAAAAGTAACCTGACTAAAATACCCTGAGTTGTAGCTAATGGGAAACTGACTCTGGTAGTGAATTCCACTTCTTAGTTGTACCCACAATGTATACTCATATTTATAGGAAATGTTTGCATTCTCATCGCAGTCGCAATATAAGTTAAAATCACCTATAAGATCCCTACATTTTGACACTTATTGAAACTAAGAAGATATTAGGACTTGTATTTGAATTTTATTTTATAAGTAGATACGAGAATTGTCTTTCAGATTACAGTAGCTCGCCCTATTGGCCGATTTGATATTATCCGTACATTTTTTCGGAGTAAAAAGTAGCGTTAAAGACACTCACTTATATTTTATTCTTAATATTAGTGAAAGTATTAAAAAATTTCATTATTGGATTAGCAATTTTAGATATTAAATTTTACAACCATACTTATTTATTCAACTATCCTTTACGAAATAAATTAATCAAATCTAATGAAAAGCACAGTTCTAACATCTGGTCCAAGTTCAGCACTGTCTCTGTACCGATTAGACTTTCACGAGGATCAGGGCCCAGCTGTGAAATAACGCAGTCTGACAATAAAAGTTAGGCACCTACATATGTACGTGTTTGTGAACCATATCTGACTCAATTTTAGAAAATTAGGCACGAAATTCAATCTGGTCCTAATATTCATACAATCTGTTGCATGATTTGTTTAACTAATTTTAGCAGACTAAACACTAAAAATATTAACTCGTTCCAACTGAGCGCTCTAAAATTTTACTATACCAAAACAGACTATTACAGACATAAAATCTGAAAGATAATGTAACTAATAAAGGCAGATCTAATTTCATAGAGTACGGGTATTCGCAAGGGGAACACAAAGTGATTGCAATAGCCAAGTCGCGACATTCTGTTAGAGACAATGTCTAGACTTTAATGAAGTTAGGAGGTGTATGTATACCACTACTTGCGCCTACATACAAAAAGCAAGGGTCCACAATGTATATTCTAAGCTCATAAGCGATGAATATTATATTACAGAATCGTCCTTATATCATTAGGAGCTTTCATGGGCCAGGTGTTGCAATATCCACCATATTTGCAATTTTTTAAATTATTTTTTCGTAATTAAATGTGCCTCAATAATAAAGTTCGTCTATATCGTCTTAAGTACGAAAATGTCATAAAATATCTCCATTAATAAGGCACTGGTGTTACACTTTTCTTATTTCTAGAATTTTAGAAATGAAGCAAGCTCTCGGCAAATTGACATTATACCTTCATATATTTCGAACAGTTTAAAAATAGTGTCTTCTGATAGAGTTTTACTTTGTCTGCGCTCTTTGTGTTGCATTTAATTGGTTTGAGTTTTTATTTTATTTATTTTTTTACTTCAATGTAATACATATATTTGTGACTTGTAAGAATTCCTTACCAATAAAATACTATGACTATGGCATGGCACATATACCTACATATAAACATGGAAAATTTTAATACGAGTAAATAAACTCGTTGAGTTTAGTAATTTTTCTCCGTAATTTTATAACTCCTAAAATCGCAACAACAAAATCTTTATAGCCCGGCAAAACAAGAGAAAAACTAAAAAACAACGGAGAAAATCAATTTAAATCCCAGCGAGCAGCTATTCAATTACTGGCGCCACCGATATATCGCTCAGCCGGCCAATCACTCGTACTTTGTGCGATAAATTTAGGTTTTACACGTAAAGCCTAGCTGTGATTGGCCAACAGTGGCTAGTGCCAGCAATATTAACTGGTACTGCGCTGATTTATTGACTGCTGCTAGAAATTGACTGTTTTGAGGGCTGTTTATTTCCTATGTTTTGGTTTAACTGTATATTGGCTATTGATTGGCCAATGTGTTAATAATTTTGCTACTTTTTACTCACGGAGAAACCGTACAGGTATTTGCGAGAGGCTATTTGAGCACAATTCAATGTTCCCAATTACCTCTAAAACGGCTCGAGTGGTTTTCGAATACCCACGAGGGATATAGGTAGTTGTACCTAATGGAGAGAGGAATAAATATCTTTTTAAAAACTCCCGACGCTTATGATGAAATAGCTTATCGTCGGGGATCTAGTAATTCTTACTCCGTTTGAAATCGGTCCTCACTTTTCTGCATACCATCTCGTCTATGACTTCGATATTTAAAAATAAAACTCTTTAAAAGGTCAAGCTATTCCTTCTGTAGGCGTTTAATATAAATGAATCTACATAAGACCCTTATTTGGTATCATCTTTTCTAAACTGTGTACCAACTTGTTGAGTCTGACACTTTCCTTCTTGGAAATTCCTTCTTCCTCTGTTGTTATAAACCCTAAGACAAAACTTAATTATCTTCCTTAAAATCTTCGTTCTAATTAAATATTCTATGAAATAAGCTTCTCATCGTATGGAGTCGTTAAAGTTTATAAACCGTATCGCAAACTTAAAGAGCTGTGTTCATGAAAGTGATGCCGTTATTGGCATGGAGAATATAGCCGTTCAAAATTAACATGCACTATTATATCGCTTATATTCCCTCGTGGTTTATGCTGAACTTTCAACTATATTCAGTTTAAGATCCTGTTCGATTATAATTAAGATGCCTTCAAGGCTAAAGTGAATAGGCACTTCACTATTAACGATTTCGTCACTGCTTTCCTTTAGGTGGGATCGCAGTCAAGCTCTAGTTCAATATTATTAAAAAACGTTTTATCTGTGTGTTCACTATAGTTAGTAAGTAATGTTTTTTGTTTCATTTTTGTTTCACAAACACTAATAATATTCAAAAAAACTGTACACAAAATTTTTCACGAGTAATATATAGAATTCATAATCCAGGGTTGACCCTGTTTAAATTATTTAGATGTGAAGGATCCTTTGATTAAAGGTCGTGATGACAGGCCTAGTAAAGTACTGACGGTATGAAGATTAAATTAATATCTGATGGTTATTTTAAGGAATTCTAGAGGCTTTTGACGAGTTCTGATCAAAGGATCAAAGACACTAATGAGGGGTGGAATATTGTGTAATAATTAATTATTTACCTTTGGCCTTAATTTGGAAAAAGACCTTGTCTTAACCTTGACCGCTTGAGTTGAGTATCGTTCTTATTAGCCTGCATAAATTATATGATAATAACTATCAACATACTTTGGCTCATACCCCTCTTTGAGGAGTGATTAGACCTCTCACTTTTCACGGGAGGGGACGGGAGGTTCCTTTTGCATTTGGCGGGACATAATCCCCGGTTGTCATCACCTTAAGGATATGTTGGAGCTTACGGTGGAAGTCTGCTCTACTTGTGTTGCACCGTTTGTATTCTTGTGAAGGCGATCGGCAGCGGCGACCTGTCACATCTAGTTCAGGTCCATGATATGGTACGGAGCGAGAATGAATGGGAAGAACCTCATTCTGCGAAGCAACAATTTAAGAACACATCAACTTGATAACTTATTAGATCTAACTTGACCGGGTTTAGGAACAAGTAAGTCAGCGATCCAACAAAGTGCTATTAATAGCAGCATTTACATAAATTATATCTATGACAAATCTTTCAGAACCATTTCAAAAGTTAATCTCCAAGCTATTGAAAAACTATCTTAGTATAAGATGTTTATTCCTTGTCAATATGATCCATTAATATGTATTTATAGGTTTTGTACTGTAATATAATATGTGTATGTACCAAGTTGTACATACTAAGAACTTTATATTCTCATGTCCACTGATCACAACACAGTCTTCACCATATTCAAGGGACTTCATTTTGAGAGTCAGGTCCACTGTACTCCCATAATCACAGTAGCTACAAAATCTCTTCAAGTAGGGGTAGGGGTTTTTTTTTTTTTTTTTTTTTTTTGTGGTAGGTAAAATCATCCAATGACGAATCCCGCCCTTGGGTGGGGCGGGAAACAGTGTCAGACTTTTACTGACTAAAAACCTACCTTTCCATTCCTTGCCTTTATCCTGGGGCCTTTGGTGACAGTCTCACATAACCTTTGGCCCCAGTAGGCTTCGGCCCTGCTGGACCCCTATAGTTTGCTGACAACTCCTTGAGGCGCGCGGGAACGGTGCGCGCCGTAGACGACCTGAGCTCGGACCGGTCTGTTACCGGACGGACGGACAGCGAGCTACCCATTGCCCACCGTCCGCGAGCCCGCGCCTACGGTGGCCGGAAATTGGGATCGGAAACCCGGCGGCGGCGGCGGCGTGTCCGCCTTTGCCTAAGGCGGTCGGCCTCCTCCTTTACTAGCATTACTGCTTCACAGAAGGAGGCGACCGCCTGCCATTCCTCCTCGCTCCGGAGCATGGCTTGAACCAAGCCCCGGCGCGAGAGATCGCCGCCGATCGCCCCCACGAGGACACGGCGCTGCTCTTCCCAAGCGGGGCACACCTCGACTGTGTGCTCCACCGTGTCCACCGGGCGGTCCGCACAGTGGCGACACCCGGGCGTCGTCTCCGCACGAATCTTGTACAGGTACGGACCGAACTTGCCGTGCTCGGTCAGCACCTGCGCCAAACGGAAGGTGACGACGCCGTGGGGCCTTTCCAGCCACGCCTCAAAGAGGGGCCTTACCGCCTCGATCGTGGCGTGCCCAGCACGAGGTTGCGACAATCGCTCTCGCCATTTCACCATGAGATCCCGCCGGAGCTCTGTCCGCCATGCCGCGACTTGTCGCGGCAGCGGAGTTTCGCCCCGACGTTGCATCTCCACGCGTAGGTCATGCATGTGTGCAAGGACTGTTGCCTCCAAATCCCATGGTGGTAGGCCAGCAAGGAGGCTCGCCGCTTCGCAGGACACCGTACGGTATCCGCGGATCATCCGGATGGCCATGACCCTCTGGCAGGCGGTTAGCCGGGCCGCCACTCGCTTCCGTAGCGATGGCGCCCACACCGGCGCACCGTAAAGGGCCATGGACCGAACGATGCCTGCGTAGAGCCTCCGGCAGGAGGCGTCTGGACCCCCTAGGTTCGGCAGGAGCCGCTTGAGCGCAGCCCCAGTCGCATTCAACCTGGGAGCCAGACGTCGGAAGTGCTCCTTGAAGTTCCACCGGCTGTCGAGGACGAGTCCCAGGTACTTCATCGTCGACCCGACGCCGATGTGAACTCCTCCTACCGTTAATTGGGAGCCCGGAGGTGGCGCGCTCCGAGGGCCGTGAAAACACATGGCCTCGGACTTGTGCAATGCCACCTCGAGTCCCAACTGCTGTATCCTCTCCACGACTGTCGCAACCCCGCGCGTCGCTAGTTCGACCGCCGCCTGGTACGACCGTCCCCGCGCCAGGACCAGCGTGTCGTCTGCGTAACAGACCACGCTGACCCCGTCGGGGAGGTCGGCGCGCAGCACGTAGTCGTACCCGATGTTCCACAAGGCGGCCCTAGTACCGATCCCTGCGGAACACCGCACGACATCTCTCGCCGTTTCAACTCCCCCTGATGACCGGGGTAGATGATGAACCTGTCCGACAGGTAGGCCTCGATCACCCGACAGAGGTAGTCGGGCACCCGGTGGTACCGGAGTGCCCTACCAATGCAACTCCAGGGCAGGGAGTTGAAGGCGTTGGCGATGTCCAGAGACACCGCCAAGACACACCTGCCCCGGGACACCGCATCCCCCGTCGTGAGGGCTCGCACGCGCATGATGGCGTCCACAGTGGAGCGCCTCCTGCGAAATCCGAACTGGCCGTCCGCAAGATCCGGCCCCTTCCGTGCCAGATGCACGACGAGGCGGTCTGCAATTACTCTTTCAAAGAGCTTGCCCACCTCGTCGAGCAGCACAATGGGCCGATACGCGGACGGAGAGTCCGCGGGGCGCCCCGGCTTCGCGATAAGGACCAGTTTCCCCGTCTTCCAGCGAAGCGGGAACTGGCCCCTCTCCATGCATGCGCTGAAGAGCCCTCTCAGTCGAGACCCGAGTTCCTCCATGGCCAGGACCCAGGCTTTTCCAGGCAAGCCATCGGGTCCTGGGGCGGTGTTCTTGGCACTCAGCCTTCGCACCGCCACTCTCATCTCCACCTCGGTCACCTCTGGAGCATTGTTGCCGTCGTTGCCGTCGTGGTCCGCATCGGACACCGCCGCTGGTGGCGGAGCCATAGGCGGGGGAGTATGCTCCCCTCGCGTAGGGAACAGAGCGCTCACCACACCCTCCACGAGCTGGGGCCGGAGACTCTGAGTCAGCGGGGGAGCCCATGGCCGGAGTTTCTCCATGACCATTTTGTATGGGCGTCCCCACGGATCGACGTTCAGAGACTCCAGCCACACGTTGCGGGCCTCGAGTTTGGCCCGCTTTATCTCCGCTCGGAGGGTGCGCTTTGCCGCCCTGTATCCCTCGTACAGCTCCGCCTCTATGGCCTCCGCACCCGGTGGACGGGTGCGGCGCCTGCGGTGTCTAGTATACCGGCGTCGCGCAGCATTGCACGCATCGCGCAGTGCCGCAATCTCTGGCGACCACCAGTGTACTTGGCGCCGGGCACGTCCTGGCCGGACTCGGGGCATGGCCGTGTCGCAGATTTGCGACATGGCCACCTGGAACCAGTCCGCCTCGACGTCGATGTCGACAGGCCTGTCCGGTGCTTGCACCCAGGCCTGTACTATCGCGGCTTCCTGGAGCAGGTCCCTGTCCAGCTGCCTCAGCGCCCAACGCGGACCACACGGGGTCTGTCGGACCGGCACGGTCGAGGTCTGGGCGGAGACGTCAAACCGGATGTACCGGTGGTCGGAGAACGTCTCCACCTCCTCTATAACGCGCCAGTCGACGACGCGCGGTGCCAGTGCAGGGCTGGCGAACGTAACGTCCACCACCGACTCGCCCTGCATCCGCACACACGTGGGGACAGAACCCCGGTTTTGTACGACTAGGCCCTGTCCTAGGGCCCATTCCTCCACCCTTCGACCTCGTTGGTTCGTGAGCCGGGAACCCCAAGCCTCGTTCCAGGCGTTGAAGTCCCCGCAAACGACCACGGGGAGGCTGGAGTCAAACCCAGCAACGACGGCATCCAGCTCCAAAAGGGAGTTGTCTAGTTCGGCGAGAGATCTGTTCGGGGACAGGTAGACGCCTACCACCACTATGTCCCCGAACCGTGCTGCCACGCAACCCCGGCCTTTCTTGACGGCCTCGAGTGCCGGGGTACCGGCGGCGGCCGACGAAATGAGTGTCACCGAGCCGGTCAGGTCCTGAACCCAGTCGGCTCTGGGCAGGACAAAGTGCGGCTCGGAGACAACGGCGATATTGATCGACCACTGCGCCATGCTCTGGAGCAACAGATCCTGAGCGGGGGCGCAGTGGTTGATATTCGCCTGGAGGAGACGTAATGGAGCCGTTATTGGCAGTCCATTACAGTCTCCTCCCGGGCCCTCCGTGAGGGTCCTGCCGCGGTGTTAGCGGCGGCGGCGTCTGCGGAGGCGATGGCGGCGGCGGCCAACGGGGCAGACGCGGCGGTGAGCACCTTCGCGGGGATGGGCCTTGGGACCTTGCCCTTGGCCTTGGCGGGGGGATCGCAGGTCCTGCTCCCAGCCCGGTGGTCGGCCGACTTGCCTGCCGCCGCACATGCGTAGCAGTGCGGCGCTGCACTGCAGGTATCGGCCTTGTGGCCGGGCTGACCGCACTGGAAGCAGCGGTCGCTGCGATCTTCCTCCGCTGCGCAACAGACCCCCACGTGGTGGCCCACGTGGCAGCGATAGCAGCGCAGCGGTCTGGGCTCCAGCAGCTTAACCCGCGCGGAGACCCAGCCCACCAGGAGTCGCTTACCCTCCCCGGTGATGCTCCTGGCCGCTGACAGGGGGCAGTTCACTGTAACCGCCCCCATGCCAGTGCCGTCAACACGGATGGTGCCTGCCCGGACCTGATCGGCAGGGCACCCACCCGTCCTGGCGACAGCGGCCACGACCTCCTCGACCTCGACGGAATCGTCCAGGCCCATAATGCGCATGTCGACGCATCTTGTGGGCCTGGACACCCGGGCCTCCTCCGCGTCCAAGATCGCCCTGATCTTGTCAGCCAGGGCGTCTGCGGTGGGGCCGCTGTTGGCTCCGGGGACCTCCAACATCAGGGCACCAGTTGCGGTATGCCGCATCTGGAAGCCCCCGGTGATCCCAAGGTCGGTGAGGTTCACCTCCTGCTTCGCCTTGCGGAGGACCTCGCCATAGGTCGCACCCTTTTTCAACGCTTCCGGCTGCAGCGTTATTACTACAGCCGTAGAGCGCGGGGCGCGAATCCTGGCCGCGAGGGCCGTCCGCTTCCGCAGCTTTTGCCGCTCTCGTCTCCTGGCGGCTCGAGCCGCCTTGCCAGCCTGCCTTTTGGCTCCGGCCACTTGCCATCCGGCTTCGGCCGGAGGATCTACAGGCTGGGGAGGCGGCCTAGGCCGCCTGCTTGCCGCCACAGCAGGGGCTCCCGTCGTCTTTGTGGCCGGTGCCGACTTGCCCTTCTTAGGGGCAGCAGCAGGGGTTGGCCTCACCTGCTGCTGTTTTTTGGCCTGTGGGGCCGCTCCGGCGGGGTTCGCGACCGTGGCCACGCGCCTGGTCTGGCCTGACGGGCCCGCCTTGGGCGCAGCCGCCGAGGCCGCGGCGGCAGCGTATGACGCCGCCCTTCGCTGGCCGGAGGCCGCTAGTGGGGGGCGCAACACGATGCCCTCCAGCAGGGACAGCTGCTGCTGGATCCGCAGCTGGAACTGCTGCTGCTGTTCCTGCAGCTGCTTCTGCAGCTGCTGCTGGAAAGCAGCCAGCTCCCGCTGCACCAGTGTCAGCAGCTGGCTTCCCGACTCGGCCTGGGGCTGGGGCTGGGGCCGAGGCTGGGGCTGGGGCCGACTTTGCCCCTGCCCTTGCTTGCACCCCCCCTCCACTGGCTTCTGGCTGCTGGCTCCATGGACCGCAGCGAGCTCGGCCTGAAGCTCGGCCCGGAGCCCGGCTCGGAGCTCGGTCTGGAGCTTCGCCACGCTCTTCCTGAGAGCGACGTCAAAGGCCTCCTGCATGGAGGCGGCATGGCGGAGGACCGTCCTCTCCTTTGACGTCCTCTCTCGCTTGCGGCCCATATCGCGCAGCGCGGCGACGACGAGCTCGCCGAAGGACCGACGCGACTCCTCGGCGGAGTCTTCCTTCTCGCTGCCAGATGGCCCCGAGGGGTCTATCGCAGCGGGGTGGCGCCCTTCCGCGGCGAGCCTCTTGGCTCGCTCAGCCACCTCCTGGGAGGTGACTCCTCTACCTCTTCCCGATGCTCGGCCCGCTCCCCGCCCACTGGTGGGGATTTTTCGGGCCGAGCCCTTTTCGGCATCATCGGAGGACGGTCTGTCCTTCGATAGGGAGCGTTTCCGGAAGAAACTCGCGTTTCTTCCGGTGTCGCCTCCCGACTCCACCTCTTCTTCCACCTCCGAGCCTGAGCTCCTTCCGGATGCCGCGTCGGACTCCGACCGCGCATCACTCTCCGTTGTGGTTGTTTTGTAAAATTTCGATTTTTGCATATTGTTCCCACGAGTAAAAACATTCTGCACTTGCTCAAAAACGTGGTCCGCACTAGGGACTAATTTAGCTACCCATTAGTCAAGCTAACAACCTCCCTCACGGTGCGCCGCCGCTTGGAGGTTTGGGGTAATTTTTTATAGAGGTTGTCTTCCTCGCGGCCCGGGCGGTTAAGCCAAGACCCTCGACCCCCATCAAAAGTCAGAAACATGACCTTGGACAATCTCTGGGGCTACGAGAACAACGGTGGCAGAAGGAGGAGAGAGCCTTCCTCCTGCCTGCCCGGTGGCAGGGTGAGTGCACGCCGAGCCCGCTCTTGCTTCGCCACTGTGCCCTCTGCTAGAGCAGAGGGACACGCGTTGAAGCGTACTCCCGACAGAACATTCGCAGACGGCCATCGAGGCCCCTTAGGCAGGAGTGCCCAAGGGGGTTGTTGGCCGCCTCCCAGGGTGCACCGTCCCGCAGACTAGCCTTCGCGACGGACGTATCCGCAAGGGAACTATAGCCTGCGGGCACTCGTGGAGGTTTTCTGTCATGGCACCCCAAGTAGGGGTAGGGGTAGGTACATATGTATAAATCTTTAAATAGGATTTAATTCATTTTAAGCAGGTTTAAGTTTAGTTGTGCACTTTTAGTTGTCCTCATGTGCCAAATTTCTATCGCATTAAGGTTTTCGGTAAGCAAACCCAATCGTGAGAGCTCAACTGTGTATTTATTTATTTATATTATTAACCCATAGTCACAATGATTATATAAAATAACTTTTTTGTAGTTATTAGACGTTATTGAATAACATTATTGATAAAAATAAATGTGTAATTACAATCCATACTAACATTATTAATGTAACTCTGATATGTTTCACGGTTAAACTAATTTTTCGATAAATTTGGTACAGAGTAAACTTCGGACCCCCAGGAAGGTCATAAGCTACTTTTTATCAAGCATCACTTCGCGTCTGCAATAACCGACATTCATGCAAGCGAAACTGTTGGCAAAAGTTAGTAAAGAATAAAGAAGGTTTAGCAACAACAAAAGTCCCGTCCTTTTTCTTCTTTATGCGTCATGAATATGTATCTGAGACGCGCCGTGTAAGAAACAATAGTTTACTAGTTCTAAGGAGTTTAAGACAAAGATATTATGGAGCGTAAAAGCGAAGCTGTCATAAAACAAGGGGAAACTTAAACAAGGATTGACTGAAGCCTTTGGTAACCAGCCTTTCGGTATTCTATAGAATGTATTTTGGAGAGAGTACGCAGAAATTACATGACTTAATTTCATCATCGCTTTTCTATCATCGGCCAACCCGACATATGGCGACCACCCTAACATGGCGAGGGACCACACTCCACGGTCAGGACTAAGGCCGTGTTTATGGAGGTGCGGCGCGTTGCACGGCGCGTTGGGCGTTTTTGTACATTGCGGCAGCAGGCCGCGTCATCGCAGGCGCAAACACAAACATATGTTAATACGACGGACCGCCCAACGCGCCGCGTCTACGTAAACAAGCCCTTAGTGTTTCATCTCGTGATCTATACCACGTACATCGATGGACTAGAACCATTTGTCTGTTGCGGTCTTCCCGTCCTTTTGTATATATTTTTTTTCGGTATGAAAATCATCCTATGACATCTCCGCGCCATTGAGCAGGACCGGAGATAGTGTCAGACTTTTACTGACTAAAAACCCACTACCACGTTCCTGGGTTACCTTTCATGCTGCGGGGCTGAATCTTCATTTCAGAAACCGACCCTGGCCCCAGTAGGCTTCGACCCTGCTGGGCCCCTACGGTTTGCTGACAACTCCTTGAAGCATGCGTGTTACTATAAGCGCCGTCGACGTCTTGGGTTCGGTCCAGACAGTTACAGGACGATCCTATTATAATTTAGGTATCTTCAAGTTCTAGAGTGAATAGGCTCTACCCTTTGAATATCATAATTAGAGACACAATAGAAAGACCATAGGTTTGCGGACACCGGTGTCCTCTTGGGGCTTGACAGTTTAAACATGGAAAGGGGCTTGACAGTTTAAACATGGAAATAAATGCGAATACTGGTGAATTAAGATGGTCTGTCTGATTGTTCGAAGGAGGTGTCGTGGTTAGGTCGCAAAAGGCAACTGAAGGATCACAAGTGGGTTTTAATCCGTAAAAGTCTGACACGCCCTCTCACGCCCAGACCGGAAAAAGATATAATTATGATGGTAAATTTTGATGCTAAAATAAATAAATTTTCAGTTATAAGGAAAGTTAAAATAACAGAGATTTAAATACAGGTACTCCACTTAGGAAATAAATGATGAATAAAAAAAACGCAAAATGAATTCTGTAATCTTCTTCTTCTTCTTCCTGCCCTTGTCCCATATTACTTGGGGTCGGCGCAACACGTTTTTTTCTTCCACTCTATCCTGTCAGCCGTCACACTATCACTAACTTCCTTTTCTTTCCTATCACTCCTCACACAATCCATCCATCTCTTCTTCGGCCTCCCTCTTCCTCTCCATCCATCTACTTGTAAACTCAGAACTCTTTTAGTAACATGTGTTTCATCCCTCCTCTTCACATTGAATTCTGTAATAAAGTTCAATATTGACAAAATTGAATAAAAAGCACACACCTAAACAAACCTTAAAGTTATTTATTAGGGGAGTTCCGAAAAAATAAAAAATCTAATTTCCTCTATGTTTGCAATGTTTAATATTCTAACAGCGTTTCCTTTAATATTTCATATCGCCTGCTGAAACCTGTTCCATTTCATGTAAAATGAAATATGTTTTATTTTTTATAGCTTGTACCTAATTTTTTTCTACTAGGTTTCAAGGAAATGTTGTTTGAATGATAAAATCTCATTTCACTATTTATATATAATTTATGCCACGGTAAAATAACCTTAATACGTTTTGAGCTAGCGTACTGACGGAAATGTTAATTATATTCGTTCGACAGCTTATGAGTTTACTATGGAAGACTAACTCAGCGTACCCCTGATTTCTGATTTAAGCATTTGAACTTGAGTATTTCTCAAACTTCACCTTAGCCTGAAAACATGTTAAAATTTGACTTTTAGGTTATTTTTTGTCGATGGGTAAAAATCATCCAATGACATCCCTCGCCCTTGGACGGAGCAGGAGATAGTTTCAGACTTTTTCTGACTAAAAACCCACCCCATTCCTTCTTAGCCCTTTATACCGAGGCCGGACATTGCTTTCAGAAATCAGTCCATGACCCCAGTAGGCTTCGGCCCTACTGGGCAACTCTTTGAGGCCTGCAAAACAATGCACGCCGTCGACGACTTGAGCTCGGTCTGGACGGTTACCGGACGGGCGGACGGCGAGCTACCCATTGCTCGCCGTCCGCGCCTACGGTGGCCGGAAATCGGGATCGGAATCGCAACGGCGGCTGGGGCGCCTCAACTCATAATTAATGCTTAGTTATGAAACGTCAAAGATGCAGCCATAGTATTAGATTCTCTGCATATTTTCAGTAGCTTCTGCCAACGAATACACGAGAAAGTGGAAAATTATCCCAAGAGAAATACATATATACATACGCGGAAAAGTATCTTGTATTCTTCTCCAGAACATGATCTTCACGTGTGAAAAATTTTACCGAAATCTGTTTAGATGATTGAGAATGAAATAGTATCATATAAGCACACACATTCACATAACTACATACAAACTATACCTTTATAATATTAATCGTATGTTTGATCTTTGTAATATTAGTTATTAAGTTTTAGATTGAAAATACAATTTTAGGGCATGTAGCAATAAAACTTTTCAATAGCAATAACTACTAAGTTACCTGAACTAAAGGCTCCCTCGTGAAACAGAACTGCTCCAACAATACTCATATATTGGCTTATACTGTAATTTAGATTGCATTACCCTTTGGCGCAGAGCTACAATGTAGAATACCTTCTCCAATTCCGTTACGAACACATACTGTTTATTGCTAACGGGTATTCCAGAAATTCTAATAAGTACCGTAACTAATTGCACCGTTGAACAGTCAAATATTTTAATTGGTAAGAGCCAACATTTTTCTAAAGCCATACATAAGTTGTATTTGCGCCTTTTTAACTACCCCAATTTCGTTGCCATTAACACGGCATTGAATCAACAGAGCTCTACCATATTTTTATAGGATTACGAAAACTCTCGCACGTGTTTTATATTTTTTGTCGTAAATTAAAAAGTTTATTCAAACATCCTCGGTGGCTGACACATCGCTGTGTTAACCTTAGGGATTGTAGCTCCCTCATAAAAATGTTCGATTCAAATCGTGGCGACTCCCTCGTCCCCCGTTCCCCATACCCTAGGGGTGGCGCTGTGCGCGCGCACACAAAATCAATACGGTCCGTGTTACGCACAAAATATACGGTGGCAACGAATAGAGATGTCATGGTCAGCTTATCGATATTAATTAGTTTCGACACTTTTAGAGTAGCCGGGTGTACTTGGCTTCATTTATTTGTACAACCATTTTCAGTTCAGCGGCCCGCAATAACAGTCTAATAGATTTTTGTTCTGCCGTTCGGATTACATTTCTCGTTAAATTAGTATTCTTTAGCTGTTCCTTGCTAATTGAATTAGCTCCGCTTATTACTATTGCTAGTAATTTTCGCGCAATTTACGACTTTGCCTACGAAAATGCTGTTGATTTATTTTCTTATTTATTACACGGAGATTTGGGAATTATCTTGTTGTTAATTATAGTTTATTTCATCTTAGCTGATGTATTTTTCTAAAATATGAGCAAGAACACAAATAATGCTAATAGTGTAGCGTGAACCCTATCACTTACAAACTAACCACCAACATGGGTCTATGTGTTCATTAGAAGTTAATGAAAACAGGCCTCCTATCAATAACGCTGTCGCCCGAACACTTAGCGCCGAACAAACCGTAATATAAACTAATAGACTTATAATGGGCACGTGGCCGATTGAATTATCGATGTCCCTGCGACGGGCGACCCCATCCTTATTGACATCGCTCTACACACCATGATTAATGACTACAAAATTTGCACGTTTTACCACGAAAATTCCTATTTTGAATTTGTAATCCAATAATTTAAACGGTGTTCGAAAATTAAAATGTTTTGTTTTATTCAATAGAGGGGGAAACTTAAACGTGATTGGATCGCCATCTATTGAGCGTTGTGAAAAGTTTCGAACAAAGCGTTTGTATTGGCAGCCTGTTTATGACGTGACCTCTCCACTGTTGTTAGCCTGTCGAGGCTTTTATCATATTTAGTACTCCGCATGCCCTCGGATTATAAATTGACAATTAACAGTACCCTGTATTTGAATTGATGCAGCCGTAATATGAAATTGTTCGGCAATACCATTATAGGCTGATAATTGCAGGACAATACAAAAAGGTTTCAATTACTACCTACATTGCCTATTATTTTAATGGGTCCCGTCCGGTCATTGTTATCAATGAAGCTTTACAAAGGAAATTAAGAGTTTCAACAAATATATTTAAAGCAAACATTTTCGTCGTTATATAAATGTCTAATTATATACATTTGGCTGTTAATTCAGTCGGATGACTTTTGAAAACAAACGATAACAGAAATGGCGAGAGATCCCATAAAATCCAATTAATTTAACGGGGACTGTCGCTTTCGCCGAGACGTGATTAAAATAACAAAAAAGATCCATTACCCGCTATCTTCGGGAGTGGAGTCGGCGGTTGGGTTCACGAGCGAGTATTGAACTGAATTATTCGTGATGTACGTAGAAATGTCGATATTGCTTCCGTGCTTCAAGCACGTTTAGGTACTGGTCTCGGTTGTCAGGCGAATACGGAACACCTATGACAGTCGAGCAGAAACCCCAAAGTTAGACAGCGACATTCGGATATGGGTTTCCAATATCCATCTACCTAATGCTGGGTATCGGTAGGAAGATATCAGGAAATAATAGTGTGGTCCACACTTGACTTGAAAATATTCTCGTCTCGTCGAATATTTTAGATAAGAGTATTTAACGCTGAGCACATCATCGCTAACCATCAAGTGTGATAGTAGTCAAGTGACCTATACACTCTTGACTTTAAATTTTCCAGGTTGTAGCTATCAGGAAACAGACTCCAGCAGGGAATTCCACTCCTTGTAAAGTGTCTGCCTTTTTTTGAGGTCTTTCGAAATCACTATATAATAATAATATGTATAATGAATATATTCCTCAACTATTACACAACGCCATCTAGTCCCATGGTAAGCAGAGCTTGTGTATAATGCATCAGCCTTATAATGTTCCCACTGCTGTGACTCAGGCCTCCTCTCTAGGAGAGAGAATGGGCCGTAATCCATCACACGGGCTCAGTGCGGATTGGTAATGAGCACTAGACAATTGATAAACAAATTTATATATTTCTAAATATATACATACGATAGATAAGTTACACCCAAACACAACAAGTGATCGGGCTCATCACACAAACATTTGTCCTGGGTGGGAATCAAACCCACGACCTCCGGCATAGCAGTCAGGGCCACTAACCACTAGATCAATAGGCCAGTTAAGGTGCCTGCCTGGTGACTCGTAAGTTGTACATCGTGGTTCAAACCCTGGACTGTAACCACCGGGCCACCACTGTCTCATTTAAAAGCTATTTAAGTTATTTTACCAAGTAAGAAGTATGATAATACAATATCCTGACGTTTCATTACAAGAAGAAATTGCCTTCATAATTCATTTTGAGAAAATGTAAGTCCGTCCTGCAAAAGTTGTAATACTGTACGAAGCAACTGGACGGGGTAATAACGTCTTGAAATTAAAGCTGGAGATTTAAAAACAGCATTCTGTATTGTGAGTACACCGAGAACACGTTGTACATTCTGTGTTCTGAGTACACCGAGAACTCGTACATTTTCAATTGTGGCTTTTGTCCTAATGCTACTGTATGTTGCTACTGTGTATGAGCAAAAATATACTTACATTCATTTTACAAGGAAAAGATGTGACATTTTTGTAATGGAACTATCAGTATCTTTTATGTGACATAAGGAAAGTTTATGCGATACTGTGTACGACTAACAAATCTAATGTTTTGTTTCATGGCTGTCTGAGAAACTGGAGAATCTGACTAAATCCCATTTTTATAACGATACTGAAACACGTGATTGTAGTCATGATAACAAACAACTTTTACTATGGGACTGAACTTGGCAGTTTTTTTTCGCGATTTTTGGTTTGGCCCCATAGTAAAAGTTGTTTGTTATCATAACTACAATCACGTGTTTAAGTATCATTCACTAATTACCAGTCACCCTATATATATCAGCCTTATAATTTTCTCTCTGCTAGTACTCAGACCTCCTCTCTAGAAGAGGGAATGGGTCACAATCCATCACTAGAGTTCAGTACGGGTTGGTGGATATCACATGTTATCAAATATTTTGTTCTAGGACATGCAGGTTTCTTAATTATGTTTTGCCTCACCGTTTTGAGAACAATTTAAAATTCATATTACAAAAAAAAGCCTTAAATACACCTGGATTTAAAGTAAAATAAGCTGAAACGTGTGTGTGTGAAACTTTAATTTAAAAATTATATTGAAGGTTCCCTCGTGACCACTATCTCACCTAATGGTAAACGATGACATGGCCGACGATGAAGCACACTTGCTTAGAAGTAACCTATTCACTATTGACATAAATACCCCTATGTATTGTAAGTCTCGTCCTTTTTTGAATTCATTTATTAATGTAAAAGAGTTAGTGTATGAGACAGCATATTCTATCCTAACACTTTTTTCTTTGTTCTTTTCATATTTCCAGTGGCATTTAAATCCCTTGAAAGAAGTCTTTTCAAGTTAAAAATAAACGACATTGTTGCGCCACAAAAAGGTAAAATAACCCGCAGTCAGTTCCCAATGGTGGCACTTTAGTTAAAATAAGTAAAAGTTGAGTTATTTCGCGTAAAATCTAGAGTGTTAATCCGGGTGACAATTGGATTTCCTCCGAGCGGCACGCCCGGTAGCTCGGTCACAAGACAGGTAAATCAGAAGGATTACCTTTTCTTTCTTCAAGATATAGGTACTTATAAGTTTTCTCTTTTAAAAAGCTACTTAAAGTGACACATTGATCGTTGTGGTTATTGCACCTGCAGTGCTACTACGAGCTCTTAATACGATCCATTTTACAACCTAAACTGAACCGTTATAGGGATGGAGATATAAAGGGTGTATAACACCTTTCCTCTTTCTCGTAAGTCCCCTATTGTGAAAAATTTGGGGAGCATACAGAACCATCGAACCATCCAATAACTTCTCTCATTTTGGGTGGAGCGAGAGCGTTATATGTAACCAAGAAAAATGTAACTTAGAATATGATTTAAAAAGATTGTCCATGGAGTTTTTTTTGCACTTTTTTCTCCATAGAGATCTACGCTTTGGAACGTGCAATTTAGCTTCACTTTTTTTTAACTGACTGACATTTTGATTATTCAAAAGTAACTGTAAATGGTCTATTTGAAATAAATAACTTTGAGTTTGGTGTTTCTCGCTTATAGGTGGAGCGAGAGGGCGCGTCAGATTTTTACTGACTAAAACCCATTCCTATGTTCCTTCTTTGCCTCGCATCCCTTTCGGACAACCCATGGCCTAACGGTTTTGCTTTCATTTCTTTGAGGTGCGCATGGAAAACTACGCGCCGTCGACGACTCGGGCTCGGTTCGGAAAATTACCGGACGGCCGGACGGCGTGTTACAGCGTGGGTTCTTATTAGGCGAAAGTGGTTACCTTCATAGTTGCTGCAGTAACTGTGAGCTGACTGTAGTATCCCTTCTGTTGTTGTTTGCCTGTTCAACGTCCCCAGCCTCCCGTACCGGCAGTGAGGGGTGCGTGTTAAATCTGCCGCCTTCCGCCTCGGGTGATATGGATTGCGTTAAATACTTTTAAGGGCTGTTATTCAATCAGTGATTGTAATATTGTCGAGGACTGTATGCGGTTTGTTCTGTTTGAATTTCGGCGAAGGGTTCGAGGGTATGAGAGCTTTTGTTTTGTTTAATTGATTAAAGTTTGGATACTTTGTTTATTTTTGAGCGATTGTTCTGTTTATTGGCTTTTTCCTTTGGCTTTGCGTCAATAGTCTATCTCGTAGTGACCCACCCTATTTCTTTAAATTAATTAGTGAATGATTTTCCGCAATCAGGTCAAAAGCTGTACCTAGAGATTATGCCATAACCAGAGAGGAAAGAAAAATATTTTTTCCTCTTTATTTTTTTGCAATCCCTTTCTTTTTTACTCCTAGGCACTGGCCTGCCTCCACTTTTTTAATCCTTCCCAACTCCGTACTTTCTCCTTCCAGTTGTGGCCAGTAAACATTATTCTTCTAGGTATATTTTAGAATATTTTATCGTCTCTTATTTTCAGTCCCACATTTTATTAACTCTTTTGAAAGACTCTTTTTTTTTATATTTCATTATAAAATTGTATTAGGATCGTCAACATTACAGACACAACTGAAAAGTACAAAACTTAACATATTTAACACTTAGAGACAGTAGCAACATTTAAAAAAGAATTATAACAAAACAGTCATGAGGTTATTATGAATCAAAATGTCAAAAAAAAATGCTTCGAGGGTAGTCAGCGACATCCTTTTGCAGGTCAATTTCAGTGGCAATGACATTACTTGTGGTGAAATCACGTGACGTGAAGTGTCGTGACAGATAATGTCTTTGACATACATTTTGTCCTTAGTGTTTAGCGGGAACGCTAAACCCTGCTGTTGTACTTCAGATGAGACAAAAAATTCAAACAAAATAACATCATATAACCCAATTTCACCCAACCCTTTATCCACTCCCACCCATCTATCACCCACGTCGCACACCGCATCGCACCAAGCCTGATGAGCTGGATGATGTATCATCATTAATCACTGGCGACTGTCTCAGTTCTATGATATACTGGTATATTACGTCTGATAGACTGGAGTGTAGCCTATTAAATTGTATTGTTATTAACTGTTGTAGTGTTCATTGTTGTTTATTAGTTTAGCATCTTTTGTCCTTAGTTGTAATTATATTAAATTAGTTTCGGTTTATTATATAGGAGAATCTGGTCATGGCTGGAGATGCGACGTGAATAGGTAGGTTTTTCTTGTAAATAAATTCGGAAAATACAAAAAAAAACCGGCCAAGTGCGAGTCGGATTCGCTCACGAAGTGTTCCGTACCGTCCGTAGCAACAAAACGGCAAAAAATCACGTTTGTTGTACAGCCCCACTCAAATATTTACTTTTTTCTGTTTTTGCAACAGAAATACATCATCTGTGAAAATTTCAACTGTCTAGCTGTCGCGGTTCTTGAGATATAGTCTGGTGACAGACAGACGGACAGACAGCGAAGTCTTTGCAATAGGGTCCCGTTTTTACCCTTTGGATACGGAACCCTAAAAAGGCGTTCTGCCTTCAAAGTACAGGAAAAATATTGAATAAATTCAAACTCAATATAATTTAATTGAGAGAAGAGAAGAGAGCAGTGGTGGCCGAGTGGTAACGGCCCCGACTTACGAGTTGTAGGTCGCGGGTTCAAACCCAGCCAGGAGCATTACTTTGTGTAATTTATTTCATCACCACTGCTCTCAAAACGGTGAAGGAAAACATCGTGAGGAAATCGGCATGTCCTAGAACCAAAAATTCGAAGACATGTGACATCCACCAAGCCGCACTGGGCCCGCGTGGTGGATTACGGCACATTAGGGAATGTCTCTTAGAGAGGAGGCCTCTGTCCCAGCAGTGGGAACATTAAAAAGGCTGATGATGATGATGATGATGATAATTTAATTTCACATAGGCCTACATGGGCACTTATAAAACGTCAGAAGCTAGTGTATGGTCCCAATTAGTTCCAGTTATAATTATAGTTTCTATTATCAAGTAGTAAGATAGTTCTCAAGCAAGTTATGTATTTCCTCCAGTTTCCTCAATACCTTATTATATCCCAACCTTGGTAACATTTATCGATATCTTAGAGCAAGATTCAATTAATCAATAAGGTAAATTAATAATATCTTTACCCAGCCATTTGTAGGCTCACTTACAACATAGGAAACTTATCTACCATAGTTACTTAGAGCCGAACCAACTGTAATATCATAACTTTAATGTAACAATCTGCAAACTCGAGCACTTAAACAATATTAATTGCTTGCGGCATCATACTGCAGTTTTAGAAGCGAAATGTACGGTCGTAACTTGCTATATTTATTAGCAAGATGCGATCGTACTATACTTATGTACAGTGTGTACTTTTTGTTTTTAAAGAACTTCAAGGGAAGATACTTATGTGGAGTTATACTCAGCAAATAGCATGTAAAAAGTTTGCGGACTTTGTTAAGGGTATTACATCGCTCAATGACCTTCAAGAATTTACCTCTACATTAGTAGAGAAGAATTGACCTCTAAACAGGCATTGCAGGGGGTGCTGCGCGCGGGGTGTTAGTACTAATTCGAGTTTTTTCTTGATTACTTATCGATATTCAATGAAATTCGAAAAAAAATCAATACAAGTTATTCAATTTATCGTAACATATATTTTGGTATAAATTCAATGTATAAATATACAGCCGTTTTCGAGAAAATATGGAATTAATGTTCAAAAAAGGCCTATTTACCAGATTTTTTTTCTAGAGTTAGGGTATTTTTTTGAGAAACGTAATCAATACAATTTATTAGTAATGTACTTAAGTATCCCCTTCATTTTTTATATGGTAATCGTACATAAGGAAACTTCAAACAACCTAGGTGTTTTTTTGGATTTGGGCGATGTAATCCCCTTAAGCACAAATCGCAACCTTTTTGAGTTCCAACCACTACAAATAATCATCTTTAAATAATTTCTAATTCCGGAAAACACAGTGGTGTTTTGGTAGCTCAGCAGTCGCGCTTGTGATGACGAGATCAGTAATTACAAGGGAAAATATACATTGGTATACTAATACTTTGGCCTCAACCTTGAACAGCTCATTGTAACTGGCATGGTTGATGGCAAATGACCAAGAGGCCTCAGCCGAAAAAGATCAGGTTCTCTCCACACTAGACACCCAATTACTAATAATATCGCCTTGATCTACAATAATTTGAAATTAGAGGAACGGTCTCGACTTACGAGCTGTAGGTAAACCCAGCGACGTACTTTACTTTGTGTAAATTACTTCATCATCACTGCTCTCGAAACGACGAAGGAAAACATCAATAGGAAACCGGCATATCCTAGAATTCAAAATTCGAAGTCATGTGACATCCACCAATCCGCATTAGGCCTGCGTTTTGGATTACGGCTCGTTCCGTTTCTTAGAGAGGAGGCCTGCGTCTCAGGTCTCAGTAGTCGGAATAATAAAAGGTTTATGCCTATACTAAGCTGTGCTTATTAAAAACTTTACCTTTCCTACTTTTGGCAAAAACTTTACTATCAACAGTCTGTATTAAGACTTAAGCTAGCGCTTGGTTCCGACACGTGTAACATTGCCAAATTTTAAGACCTGTTAAACCTAGTCAGGCTCTCGAGAGAGCTCCAAAGTTTTAATACTATCTGGAATATTGTCTATGGAAATACACATCTGTCTTACAACAATTATTTTGGAACAAATCTTTGAATATGAATTCCAGGCGCTTAGATATTTGTCTCTGCTCCTATAACTCACACATACACTACAAACTTCATAGTCATGACCAAAACTAACGCTTGAGCTCACCAAGTTTCTATAAATCAATTGGGACAAACTGTTTCACAGTCGAGCACCTATATATCTATGTAATATATACAATATACGAGTAAGACAGATAGGTACATAGTACTGAAGTTTCAACAACTTCGTCGACGCCCGGGGAAAGTGGTGAAAGGCGGTGTCTACACTACCTACATCTAAATAAGTAGTTACAGAAGGCCAGTTTCACACAATGAGGGAAAACAGGTGCACGCACACATGCATACATGCCTTTTTAAGGCGATTTATATTATAGATCAAAGACATATGTAGTGGCATTCTCTTAAGAATAGCAACTGTTGAGATGATAGAATCGTATTCTAGTACATCACATGCCATTTCAGTAGCCTTTTTTGCTATTGGTAGGCTCGCGTTTGATCATTATCGCACTTGATGGTAAGCCATGATGTTGTCGACGATGGAACACGTTTGCCTAAAAATAACCTATTCACTCTTGACTTGACCCCGAGGTTGTATCAGGAAGGCCTATGTCAATGTCTGACCCATACATTTGAACTTTGTGACTAAGATTATCACTTTCTTTATACCCTAATGTCAAACAAATGCCAGTTGGTCAAATCTTTTTGTTTGAATGGGAAATCATGAAATAACTATTTCTCCTGCTCTGGGTGCAGCAAGAGTGAGTGTCAGACTTTTACTGTTGAGACCCATCCATGTTTTTTCAGTTACTATTTGCGTTATAGGGCCCACGGTCACTCTTTTGGACTGAAGGTGGGGATCCTGCAGCTCTGACAGATGTTGGCCAATCATGGTGACATCTTTTTGAGGTGGGCATGGAATAAAACACATCATCGACCAGGGCCTAGTCTTTATCAGAAGGCGAGCTATCCATTGCTCATTATCTGCAAGCCTGCTCTTACAACAGACCAGTGAGGATTGCCTCTCCTTCACGCTTTCCACCTTCTGTTTCTATCCATGTTTCGTACTTACTACAAATTGTCCTTGCAAAATGCCGAGAGATGTAAGCCTCCATGGTAACAACCTATATATAGCGTGGTAGGTACGCAAATATACTTAACGAAGTGGAAGTTTACTTGATAAGTTTTATGACTGTAAGCTACCGTTAAAGCGAATTTGGGAAGCTTCAAGTACGTCTTTTAGGCGTAAATGAAGATATGGTATTTACCGCTGTAGGGCTTTGTAACAAGCAACTGTTTTGCGTAACACAGTTTCTAAGACATACCGGAGGGTTTCGAAGTAGTTTTTTATTCAAGGTTTCTTTAGTTTGGATAGATCGTCTATTAGACGACGTAAATAACGCAATACTTAAATGATGTTAAATCATCGCCATGAGAGCCACACTCATTATAATTAGTCAATTACTGCACTATATTCACAGTCGTTGATGGATTTACATTAAAAAAAAAAATGTTACAGACATACGCTTTTTCTACCTCTGCAACTTTAGTAAATTCTGGCCAAGTGCGAGTCGGACTCGCACACGATGGGTTCCATAATAAAATTTAAAAATCGAGCACAAAAAGGCTGACAAATTTTTATATGGGAACTGGAGTTGTCTTGGATGGTAAAAGTTACTTTAATTTTTACTTTTTTTCTAATCGTATTATTTGCTGTTGGCAATAGAAATACACATTATGTGAAAATTTCTACCTTCTACCTCTTTCGGTTTTTTTTTATGGTAGGTAAAATCATCCAATGACAAATCCCGCCTTTGGGCGGAGCGGGAAGTAGTGTCAGACTCTTACTGACTAAAAACCTACCCCGTTCCTTCGTAGCCTATCGTGCCGGGGCCGAGCATTCCTTTCGGAAGTTAATATGAAATACAGGCCACTGACAGGCTTGTAATAGGATACCGTTGGCATCCTTCGGGTATGGAACCCTAAAACAGCCAAGACTGAAGCCTTGCGTGTCTCAAGCAAATGATTCAACAGCCTTGAAGCCCACAAGGAAATTAATCGAAAAACATGGAGGAGTGGCATAGAAAATCAGTTCCGTCGTCCTATTGTATCAAGCACCGGTGTATTACTGAATATTTTGTCCTCTTGAAACACAAATAGAATGATGGCCTTTGAAGCCGTATAAGACCTCCTTAGAAAAGGAATTGGGGTCGATGAAGCATCAAGTACGGATGTGGAAATATCCACTATTTTTCTTTTTGGTATACAATGGTCTTTAGAGAAAATTATATAAAATACTTACTAATTAAAACTATATATACACTAAAACCTACTCCTAACCAAAAAATACTTCGAGTGCATTTGTACAACAATTGATTCAAATGCAGTCTAAGTATTTAGTACATAAAAATAAATTAGTGGATATTTCCATACAAACAAGCGCTAATCCCGCCGGCAAACTTACGCAGTTTGGTGGGTTTATAAAACGTACAATATTTTTGGGTTCAAAATAAATTATTGAAAACATCGTCATTTGATGGAAAACATCGTGAGGAAACCGGCATGTCCCAAAACCAAAAATCCAAAGGCATGTGACATTCACCAACCCGTATCGGGCCCGCATGGTGGATTACGGCCCATTCCGTCTTTAAGAGAGGAGGCCTGAGTCCCAGCAGTGGTAACATTAAAAGGCTGATTATGGTTTTATGCAATATGATTTATTTATTCACCAACATCTCTGTCTACAATATCCTATACTTAATCACACCAGAAAGCCATCAAGTGCCTCGTAACTTCTAATCCGAAATAAAACCTCAAGTAAAGCCAGCATATACACACCTACACAAATCCTACATGGCTATATATATTCTTCCTTTAGTTTGAGAGAACTTAGTGTGAGCACATATTGGGGCCAACTTGTCAACTTTGTTCGACGCTTGGAGGCTCCAAACTTTGGCGTGACAAATACACAGGCCCTGTGCTGATGGGAAATCAATAGCTTTAACTCGCCCTTTTGGTTTTCTATTGGCACGTCAAGCTAAAGGTTGTCACAAAGACGATTTATGATATTTTTTATTCAAACCTTCTTTTTTGTGCTTGTCCTTTCAGCTTACCACGACGGTAAAAGCTCGACAGTAATCATCACCATATCACCGTCTCAACGTAACACTGGCAGAATAGTCGCAATCTGCTCGATTGCTATAAAAAAATATCGCATCATCACTGCAGTGGCCTATTCATATATAGTGTTACTGGATGGCTGTGGGAAACCAGGAACTTGGGGATGAGGGGGTAATTACCACACTATGCATTTGACAAAATACTACTGAAGCTTTTATTCCTTCTAATATAATATATTTACAAAAATATCATAAAAAAAATAGACATATCAAAAAAAAAATCCATGGATAAGAACTTTGAGATTGAGAGGTACTTTGTGCAAACATTTAAATAGACAATCAAGCAAACAATTTTAAAGTCCTCCTTCTTTATGGTTTTGAGAATTGACGTCAATTTGTTAGTCTGTCGTTTTTCTATCTGTCTTTCTTTTCTATCGGTTAGTCTATCGTTTTTTTTTTATTACATTTCGGCGAGCATACATCGACTTGCATAATTTAATTCCGCTAAGCCTATTCCATCATCGGACTACTAGTCGTACGGCTATCCTGCCGGAGTCTGTGTTTCCTAATAGCTTTGTCCTAGGGGTCTTTTGAGTCAAGAGTGAATAGGTTACCTCTAGGCAAGCGTGTTATCATTGTCGACTAAACCTATTAACATCAGGTGAAATAGTGGGCAAGTGCTAGCCATTATTTATTTATACTCACTAGCCATTATTTTTTCACTAGCCATTATTTTTTTATTTATCACTGATAAATGATAAAAAATAAGGTATGTAGTGAGTAAAAATCTGTATCGTGATAAGCAAGAAAGTTTAATCGACCCTAATAATCGACTAACCAATAACGAATAACCGATTAATCGACTAACCAATGGCGAAGAAAAAAGATTGCCAATTGTAACCAAATTATTTTTTGCGATTGTATCTCCTCGCATAAAAATTAGCTGTCCCCTATATCTTATGAAGCATTTACTTCCACCTCCTATCAATTTCCCTAGCTCAATTTCCGTACGCACTTAGTATCGATTTTTTTCCTCGTAAAATTATAATGAAGTTGGTTCGCCCCATAAAATTTATGTGGCGATCAAATTAATTTATAGTTGGTTCCCGAGTGATGTACCGGTACTCATCATGAGTTATATCGATGTTTATGTAACAAATTGTTGTCGGTAACGTTATTTTATACTTCGATGTTTGCTTAATTGAAAGTGTTTGAGAGTGTTTTATTTATGGTAGATATTTTATTTTTGTTCGGTACCTAATCAGCATGTTTGCGTAACATATTTACCTGTTTATTGTTTATAATTATTAAGTAAATCGACAAGTAAAGTTATCGAATGAGTATATATGAAAAAAATGCGAGCTTATTCTGAAAGTATATTGTTATTATTTATATATTATCATTAAAGTTTTTAACTAATTTATTGAAATAGGTATCCAAGGAAAACTTTGTATATACATATTATAAAATTTTAAAATTTTAGAACGAAAAGTTTTGAATTAGCGAATAATTACAATTACCATAGTTCGTAAAATTAATTTAAAGTTATAAAGTATATTACATCTTTTAAGTTTCAGTTTAAGTTTCAGTGTAACAATTACTTACATATTTCTCAGCTTATATGGACTTTAAAGTTAGTTAGCAGTCCACGGGACAGAATGAAAGAAAAAAACGTCACACTCCAAGTTACATCAAGGATAAAGGCAGGAAGATAATGGACTTTAACTTCAATTTTAGTGCCATCACGAATAAACCTTGTTCACATCACTACAGGGCCCTACCACAAGCTCCCAACGCGATACATTTTACGACCTAAACTGAATTGTTAAAGGGATAGAGTTAAATAGGGTGTATAGCTCCATTACTCTTTCTCACTCACAACAAACGTACGAGTATCTACAATCGGCGTCCGAGGGGTTGAATTTTAACAGTCATGGTAAGACAACATGCTACACATTTTGATGAGGTTTTCACTAACAGAAATAAACTATTGTTTGTATAATTTGCAGTCATGCAAAGCCGGGTCGGATTACTTGTATGTAAAATATAATTCGGCCTGTGTATTTTGGAGGTTTATAGGTAATAAAGCAGACTATAAATTGAGTAGTTTTGGAAAAGCATTAAACTTGCTTATAGCACTTAAACTCTCAGAACGATCTCATCATTAGCTAATTATTTCTGCAAACAATGAAGCTGGAATAGTTCCTGGAATAAAGAAGTAAGCACTCCAAAAAAGGATTGAAATCAATATAGTTATTTTTTGTTGAAATGGCTTTACATCTTTTTTACAATGAAATATTTAGATTTATGAATAAACTTGAAATTGTACTTGTTATTTCATATATCAAATTTACAATTTATACATTATATCTTTTCAACGCTAGTTATACGTCTACTCAAGCATAAAATATAGGTTCCCTAGAGAACAATTCTGGCGTACAAGCTCCTTATTTCCCTAGAAATTTCAAAAGTTCGCCTAAAGAAATTTAGCTCGAGGAGTAACCGCAGGCTGGGCAATCGGTTAGTACTACAAAAGGAATTTATTTAAAAAATTAAAACCTCTTTACAAAGGCTTCCTAAGTTGTGTGGTGAAACTTCGTGAAGCTATATGCCGAGTGAATATTTAACTTTGCTGTGGATAGTGTTACCAGAACTAAGCCATTACATGAATAGAAAAATAAAGCGTGGAAATAATCTTGTAGATATTTAAAAAGAGCAGTGAAAGCAAAATATTCCTTATGAGCGAAAACACTAACTTTGTAGGTTGCTCTGTAATTCCCTTTACATATAAATTGTCCCTTTCCTAGAAAATTGTAAGCGTAATTCTCATTTTTGCGGAATTTAAGCCAACCTATTTAGAACTTTGAGCTCGTCGCTATCCTATTAAGTTAAATGGTGCGTGCATAAAAAAATGAAATATCTCTCCCTTGAAACGAGACATTAGAGCTGCCGCAGAAGCGCCTGAACGGTTTATAAAAATTCTAAAACCTATTTACGAAAAATGTTGAAGGCAAAATATCGAATATTGCTTAAAGTCGTGGTTTGTCTGGCAACATTAGGGTGGAATATGTAAATATGGAAGTTTTTCACCGCTCCCAGTATTCAGGCTGCTAGACAAATGGTTCTCGCGTCGAGACACTCAGAGGGTGCCATTTATCATGTCCGTGAGGAATCTATAGGTGAGAGGAGTCAACCGCAAAGGCCACTCCTACCGAATAGATATTTTTAGGGAGATTTATGTATGGAATGATGGGAATTTACCTTTGAGCTTATGACAAAAGAAATATTGCAGCAGTTACAAGTGGAGACGTCGTGGTCTAAAGTGTTGTAGAAGATTTGTCGATAAATTTTTCCGTTATATTCTACTTGTAAACTACATACACAAATTCATACGTCAATTGACGAGCTAGATCGTTATTTTGTCTAGCATCTGTATAAAATAAAACCATGAAATACTGTTGAACACGGCATATCTCGCAAAATGTATCTCTTATTCATTTTATTTCGATTGTAATAAAAATCTGAATCGAACGTTAAACAAGAACGTGACTTGTCGTCGATTTAAACCAAATTAAAAAGATATACGTATAGTCTATGCATGAGTTTCTTTTTTAATTTCCCCGTCGAGTTGTGAAGTGAAGGAGCGTGCAAGTAAAAAAACGTGGGACTTCTGAGCGAGTGTTGAGGACGTTTAAGTACGGGACTTGCCAAGCCCGGGACCCACTAGGGCTGTCACCTCTTGACAGTTCAAATTATGATATATCATGTTTGAGCGTCACCAAGGGTCAAGTATGTATTTTTGTGAAGGATATTTGAATATATTTATTTATTTGTGTAAACTGAATGTGACATTCTTTTTGTATTTTTTACGAGGGTTGAATTTGTATTAAAATTAAATGAATACGTTTCATACGATATTTATAAATCGCAGATGTCATTTTAGTTTTAAAAACAAAACTTGTATATATTATTAATGTTACATCTCTCAGACATTATTAAACATTCAGATATTTTATTTTTGACACGTCTTAAATAAAGTGTTCAAGTGTAATAAAAGTGAACTAAAACATAAAGACACTAAAGATATTCAACAAAATAGAAAGAACAAAATAAGACCAACAATAATTTTTCTCCGTCTCATTAATTTACTTACCTAACTAACAGCGAGGAGAGACTCACCGAAGCAACTAATTAGTAGTGACGGCCCTATTTTTCCCGATCCTTTGGTGTCGTAGTAACAAGTGTCCGCGGGATCTGCATGCATTTGCATAAAGTGCCAAGTTTCCGGACTTGTGGGGAAGCCCGTCACTAGTGGTAGTTTCATTTGTCTAGCGATTGCATTTTCCGAGGCTGTCAACTGACTTTAATTTTCTTTTACTTTTAAAGTTCTTGAAATATATCTTGGGATTTTAGGAGACTTCTTTAGTTTGAAATGTCACAGTGGTAATTTGATTTTATAGTTATTGCGCCTTACATACATTTTTTTTTTTATCTTAGGTAAAATCATCCAATGACAAATCCCGCCCTTGGGCGGAGCGGGAAGTAGTGTCACACTCTTACTGACTAAAAACCTACCCCGTTCCTTCGTAGCCCATCGTGCCGGGGCCGAGCATTCCTTTCGGAATTAACCCATGACCCCAGTAGGCTTCGACCCTGCCAGCCTGCAGTTAGCAGGCTGGGCCTCTTCGGTGTGTTGACAGCTCCTTGAGGCGCGCGGGAACAGAACGCGCCGTCGACGACTTGGGCTCGGTCCGGTCGGTTACCGGACGATCGGACAGCGTGCTACCCATTGCACGCCGTCCGCAAGCCCGCGCCTACGGTGGCCGGAAATCGGGATCGGAATCCCGGCGGCGGCTGGGGCGAACGCCCCGTTGCCTCTGCCTGATGCGGTCGGCCTCCTCCTTTGCTAGCATTACTGCTTCGCAGAAGGAGGCGACCGCCTGCCATCCCTCCTCACTACGGACCATGGCCTGAACCAAGGCCCGGCGAGAGAGATCCCTGCCGCCGATCGCCCCCACGAGGACACGGCGATGCTCCGCCCAGGCGGGGCACACCTCTACAGTGTGCTCCACCGTGTCCTCCGGATGTTCCGCACAGTGGCGACACCCGGGCGAATCCTCCGCACGAATCCGGAACAGGTTCTTAGCGAACTTTCCGTGTTTGGTAAGCACCTGCGTCGTGCGGAAGTTGAGAACGCCGTGAGGTCTTTCCAACCACGCCCCAAGGATGGGCCTTATCGCCCCAATTGTGGCGCGCCCCGAACGAGGTTGCGATAGTCGCCTTACATACATAGTTTTTTATAGATTTAAGGGTAACTATTCTTTAAACAAAGCATGACAATTAGGGGATAGCATCAATCATCGGAAAAAGGCATTAGTTTACCATACGTAGACTGGGACTTTTAAAATATTATTTAAATATTATCATTTTCATCAAAAGTAATAATAAAAAATAAAAGGTTTGAATAATAATAACCAATTTTATAGCTTATATTGTTAATGTTTCAAATACGAATGTAGCTTACTCTTAAAACACAGTTTTGTATCACCTAGCTTAAAAGCCCGGGGTTTATATAAAAACATGTTCATTATATCAATAAAATATTACTATATTTAATATATATAACGCTTCTCATCTTCTTAATTTTTTAAAATATTCTGCTTAATTCAAAACATATTCTTACCAGATCTTAAAAATTCTTAGAATAAGGTCTAATCTACCATGCATCTACCTATCAAAAATATATTTTTTCTTGGAAATAATTTAATAAGTTCTAGAGTTTTACAATGTACCTTGCGTATTAATATTCAAGTATCGTTATCAATTTACATATATTATAAGCATTACGTTGTACTTTATTATAAAAAAAATAACTTTATTCGTATGTCTTGCACTAAGTGAAGGATGTCTGGGTCGACCGTGTCATTGAGCACTAGTGAATCGAGCTCCAAAAGAGATTTTGAAAAGAGTTTGTAGTCTCACTTTATTATAATATATAGAGTTATCATACAAGTAATATTTAAAACATAAAATCACAGGCTCATAGCCAAACTTTTCAACTTTTAGGAGAGAAGGGTACATTGACACTTTAAGTACCAACATTATTTTCATAACTTGTTTTATGTTTTAAAAACCCTTTAAATTAGGTAATGTAACTAAACTATTAATCCAATACTGAGGTCCAATTATATCAACAAAATAAAACAAAACTGAGTCTTAAACAATTTAAAACACACATAACTATAGACGCTATACACTTAGGCTTTAACGACCCTTTCTTTTGCCAAAATTGCGTCTCAAACCACACTGACCCCATCTATCCAGCATTAAACGCCACCTGACCAGATAAGGGTCTCATAACCCGACTACCAAACTCGTCTCTTCCATAAAAATAAATACTTGTGTTGGCGACTATTCACAGTACTTGGGGCTGGGCGGCACTTTTTGGTGCCAAGTTGGCAAATGTTCAGCATTGCCGCGCTTACACGACAAAGCTCGATTGTGTTTACAGTGTTTTTTTTCTTTTATTGTATTTATATAGCACTGGAAAATAGACTTTTGGTGATATCATGTTTGTATTGTTTAGGTTTATACAATGAGACTAAAATAATAATGGGTTTATAGATCCATTAAAGTGTAACTAATATAAGTTTCTTCTTTCATAACTTCTGGGCAACAAATTATTCTAGCTTTAATTTCAGAGACTATTCAAATGTATAACATAGCATATCCAGCCTTATAATGTACCCACTGCTGGGACTCAGGTCTCCTCTCTAGGAGAGGGAATGGGCCGTAATCCACCACGAAGGCCCAATGCAGTTAGTGGATGTTACATATCTTCGATTTTTTCGTTCTACGACATGCTGGTTCCTCACGATGTTTTCCTTCACCATTTTAAGGGCAGTGGTAGCCCAGTGATCAACTTACGAGTTGTAGCACGAGGGTTCAAACTTAGCCATTCGCATTAATTTATGTAATTTAGTTCATCACCGTTCAAATGTGAAATGATCCAAACACACAGATCTAATAAACGAAATGCCATGAGAATTATGTGAAAAGGGTTTCATATGACATAATACTTAAATTTTCCGAGCTTATTTGGTAATTTTCTACTCCAAATATTTACTGCTCACGTAGGGATGGTTGCCACATGTTACGAAATTAAGACTTTGTATGTCCAAAGTTTGTTTTTGGTAATAAATGTTGCGTCATAAACCATGGACCATAGGGGCTATAATATAAGGCAAGTAACTTGTACGTAACGACTTCTCTTATCATTTGATTAACTAGAAACTTAGTAGATAAAACAAAGTTAATACCTTTAGCAATGGTACCAGAAACGCCAAGGATACAATCCGTAGCCTTACATATTGTAAGGGGCCCAGTAGGGTTGAAGCCTACTGGGACCATGGGTTGACTTCTGGGAGGGAAACCTGTGCCCTTAGGACGTAAAGGGCAACTGAAGGAACATAGGTGTAGTTTTAGGCAGTAAAAGTCTCACACACCACTCCGCCCTATAGTGGAAGAAGTCATTAGATGCTTAAAAAATATATCCTTATATATTACAAAACAAAGGCCTCCACAGTGTCTGTTTGTTTACAAGAAACTGAAACCTACTGAACTGCGGTTTGCTTTTTTATGAAGAAGACTTAAACATATAATAAACTAGCTTCTGCTGGCGGCTTAGCCCCCGTGAAAGTCTCTTCATACAAACTTTCAATTCCCGTTTTACCCCCTTGGGGGTGAAGTTTCGTAAAATTCGTTCTTAGCGGATGTTTAGTTTGTAGTTGTTATAGTTTCTGAGATTTCTTGATTAATCAGTAAGTGGTATTTCGCTTTTATATATATAGAAGATGTAGCAGAAAAAAGCTGAGAATTTCCAAGATTTGTAACACCTATAGGTATAGGTGTTCGTATCGTATTCAACATGAATCGGTTTTACTTTTCTTTTGTAAGAACACATCTCTAATCCAAATCAGCTTGAATACCGCTTAAAGCACAAAAAAAAAACCACAACATACACCCTCTGATAGGAAATTCAATCAAAACAACAAAGGAATCACTCTCATATCGAAATAGTTTTCTAAATAAGCCGGAACAATTTTGTAAAGGCACAACTTTAGCAATATCGGACAGTCTAGTGTCGACATTCTCGACACTCCCGACACTCCCTGACACCGCCGACACCGCCGACACCGGTCCCCGGTGTACGTTCGATACGATATTAAATACACTTGAGGACGATGTAACTTCTAACTTTTATCTCGCTCAGTTTATAAGTCGACGACTTATGAATCGGTTCGGGAAAGCTATTTCGAAACTGAATTTGATAAGTTTGCGTCTTGTTTGAAGTGTTACTCGGAAAGTGGATAGTTTAAATTAGTTGGTAAACTGTTTGATTTTCAGTTTATCTAAATTGGTTTGTATTTTCGTTTATTTAGATATCTATTTGGTTATGACAGATGATTCGCTCGTGTGACAGTCAAAATTATCCCAAGGGAATATAAGTACTTCACTACATAGTATAAAACAAAGCCGCAACGGATTTTGATGAGGAGTTTTTTTATAGATAGAGTTATATTTTAAGAGGAAGGTTTATATGTATAAATATCACCATTGCACCAGTGTGAAGCTGAGGCGGGTCGCTAGTATAGGATAAAAAAAAAATCCATAACCTAAATTAAGACATGATATAAGTACCTCGTCTGCCTTTTTACACTAAAATCCACTTTAAAGATATATAAAGGTAATAAACAGTCAAATATTTGTATTCATTATGTTACTGGCTTCTATCAGCAGCTCCGCCTGAGTGAAATAAGAAAATTATTCTAAGGGAACAAACTTCCGGGATAAAAAGTATTCCATCTGTGATTGGGGTCTGTTGCTACAACCTAGAGGTCTTTAACTCAAGAGTGAATAGGTTTCTTCTAGGCAAGCGTGCTCCATCGTCATCGTCATCAGGTGAGATAGTGGTCAAACGCGAACCTACCAATTATTAAAAAAAAATCTCTTGTTCGAGCACACGGCCTATATCCTTTTTGCCAAGACTTGAAAAAGTAACACACGGGCTAAAGGATTCTTCAAAAGAGTTACCGTAGCCCTGGAACTCAAAAGGCAACTGAAGGAGCTCATGTAGCTTTTAGACATTATAGGTCTCACACTCCCTCTAGCCACCAAGAATGGGAGAAGCTATTTGATGATTTTTCATCTCAAAAAAAGCAGTCAAAAAGCAAACAGACAGCCAGAGTTACTTTCGTATATTTATAACATTAGTATGGATCTTTCAACACCAGCAAAAGACGCATGGGGAATGTTAAAATGAAACCCGGGCCCTGGAACGAAGGCAAAAAGGGACAGTAGTGTGTTTTTAGTCAGTAAAAGCCTGGACCTACCTCCCTCCCCGTGTAAAGGCGCGAAGATGGCTTTGCCTCTGAAAAAAAAAGCACCAGTAAAAGACACCCATGGTAGGAGAAACTTCTGCACCACATAAGCTTACACCATTAATTTACGTAAAAACTTTTCCAACAAGAAAGCATGTCGCTGCTATGTAGGTTAATTCCAAAAACTTCCAACTTTTGTAATCATTTTGGGGAAAAAAGGTTCAGTAGAATTAATTTTACGCTTGCAAAAGCAGTGGGGGTTGGTAGTAAAGTAATTAGGTAGATAAATGTAATTGTCATGCCCTTATGCCCCTGGGGATGCCTGTAATAAGTGGGAAGAAACAAGTAACAATATAAATAATTATACCTTAGAAAGGGCAGAAAATAACCTCAGGACGCTTTTTAAAAATAGGAAATCTATACATATAATAAAACAGTAAAAATGTTGAGCGATGTTTTCAATTGGCAGAAAGACTACTGAACCAATCCTGTTCAAATTTTGCCTAAGTTGTGGCCATATCATAGAATTGATCACTTCATGATGCGCCCGGCCATATCACGAAATGGTTGCATTTCATGATATGGCCAACTAAAACTAGCCAGATCGTTTAAACGTCAAAGTTTCATTATTTCAATCAATGTTTGGCCATATCATAATGTAGGGTTTCCAAGACATGGCATTCAATTAATTTGAGTAATCTTTATTAATAGAGAAATAGGACATTATAATCGCTTTAATTTTAAAAGAATATCGACTAAATAACACTATTAGAGATTTAAATCTACTAACCTCTGAAATACGTTCCGAACTCCAAGGTACATAATTTTTATTGGTCTGGTCAACATATAGGCTATAAATTATTATGCTATTTACAATGGGTTGTGAACAATCATTATTAAATCATTTCTCCAGTTCTTGGTGCACCGAGAAGCAGTGTCAGACTTTTACTTATGTGTGTCCATGGAGTTTCTTGCACATTCTTCTCCATAGAGATCTACGCTTTGGAATATGCAATTAGCATCATTTTTTCAGACTGACCGACTTCTTGACTTTTCAAAAGTGCCGGTAAATGGTTTATTTGAAATAAAATGCTTTGAATCTTTGAACTTTCTATCATGCAATCAGTTGCAATCCCTTCCCCCTTGCATTTTTATAAGTAGCTGAGTGTATCAGGCCGCAAGTTTGTCAATTATAAGTTAATTTTAAATAAATTGCGGTATTGCTCGAAAGGGTTATCATCGCGGCCTTAGAACGTAAAGGAACCTATTTCTTTCAGTAGCCCTTTGGGGTTTTTAGTCAATAAAACTGTTATACCCGTATTTATAAAGAAGTAATTACTTGTTGCTAAGTAATTTCTTATTAAGTCATTACTTTAGGTTAAAAATCTTCAATAAAAAAAAAAATATTTTCTTGGCACGAATATAACGAAGACGCAGCGTTGGAAGGCCTCCCTCAAGGTGGACCGACTGGTCAGGGTCGCTGGAGTCCGATGGTTGCAAGACACATAGGACCAGTCATTGTGGCCGTTGTGGGAGGCCTATGTCCAACAGTAGACGTCTTTCAGCTAAAATGATGATGGTGATGATGACGATAGAATCTAAATTGTTACTTTACTAGTTACTGTTACTCAAATAATTAGTTTTATTTGTTTATAAATATGGGTGTTTCTCTCTCTACCCAAAGCTCTCCTGCTCTAGGGAGAGTTATTTGATGATTTCCCTTCTTAAAAGTTACAAAATACATTAAAACAAAAGAGCTGTTAAAACCTGAAGTCATATAAATATTACCTTTACCCATAAAACCCTCTTCAAAACGCAGGTGACGAAGTGTACCCTAACATTTGCGATCGTTAATTACGATATGATTAAATTTAATACGTCATGGCACGGTCTTGATGAAGCTTTTAACTTAATAGCAAATTTGTAAGGGTTACATATTTCTAGTAATGTATGGACCTCTTTGTAAGGCGGATTAAAGTTATGGTCGTGATGATTAGATTTATTTGTTAATGGTAAATAGACTACTGAGATTTGAGATTGAGAGCAGTGGTGGCCGAGTGGTAACGGTCCCAACTTACGAGTTGTAGGTCGCGGGTTTAAACCCAGCCAGGCGTAAATTATTTCATCACCACTGCTCTCAAAACCGGTGAAGGAAAACATCGTCAGGAAACCGGCATGTCCTAGAACCAAAAATTCGAAGACATGTGACATCCACCAATCCGCACTGGGCCCGCGTGGTGGATTGCTGTTCATTCCCTCTCCTAGAGAGGAGGCCTGAGTCCCAGCAGTATGAACATTAAAAGGCTGTTGCAATGCAATGCAAATAGATTACTGGTTTTAGTAGGTACATAGAGGTTTAAAAGATGGTTTCTTGCCCATGTTACTACCCACAGATATGTCAAACAGTACTACTACCAGTAGTAATAATGTTAATTTGATTTCCTTTCTTACTACTGCAGTAGTAAGTTGTTAAAAGGGTAATTACAATTTTTCTTTGTTGCTACCTTCACTTGCAAGTAAAACTTCTTTGTTAAATAGTGCACTTGATATTCAGATAAAAGGGAAAAATATCACAAGGAAACAAACTAACTTAAAAATTTAACTAATAGTGAAGGAAACTCGTAGCCAAGTAATTACAGTATGTACAGCTGCACGTTTCAATATCCTTTTTGAGAGGTACCGGTTTCGGGCAGCACACAGTCACCATTGTACGGATCTCCTAGGCCGCACTAGAGCATACGGTGGAACCCTGCCTTATTTGGACGGAGCACTGCCGTGTCCTCGTGAAGATAATTGGCGGCAGAGGCCTCTCGCGTCTGGCTCTGATTCAGGCTTGGCTCCGGAGTGAGAAGTAATAAGAAGCATATTTCAGCAAATTTAGACAAAACCCTAACATATATTTGAGTTTAACGAGTATAGATAGACAAGCCAAAAAAAATGGTTATTTAAAAAACTAAAAAACCCGACTGCTCTTCTGAGTATTCATGAAAAAGCCCTAAAACAAGAAAGTCGTTGTAGCAGTCGGGACCCATTACATCATAGATCTACTGACTAGACGGCTGACTTTCTAGAATGGGTCCCGACTGCTACAACGACTTTCTTGTTTTAGGGCTTTTTCATGTATACTCAGAAGAGCAGTCGGGTTTTTTAGTTTTTTAAATTACCATTTTTTATTTTTTACTTTTTTAGTTTTATTTTTTTACGATATCACTTTCACAGTAATTACAAATCTAACGACACCTCGCAAACTAAAATCCATCGAGCCGTACAGGCCACAGAGCGTGCCAAATATTTGAATTTGGCGCCAAAAATCCGCCATTTTGTTTTTTTTTATTTTGATATACCCAGTGTCACTCTCACAGTAAATACGAATCTAACGACACCTCTCAAGCTAAAATCCATCGAGCCGTTTAGGCTGCAGAGCGTGCCAAACAATTATACATACATACATACATACATACATACATACTCTCGAAAAACATAACCCTCCTTCTGGCGCAGTCGGGTAAAAAGGCTCTTCTCTAAGCTTTATGTTGTGATATTTAAAACAAAAAAAGTAAATAACGCAGCGCTGGTATTCTGATTGGGCCTGGTGGTCTAGCTATCTTCATTAAATTCAGTTAAACAACGATTCACAAATTCTATTTAAACAGTAAACATTCCAAACCAAAATTATAGTTACAGAAGGACATTAATTAATTGACCTCGATAAGTTCTCGAAATCGAGCTAGAAATTAACCCGACCCAACCAAACTCAATTGTTAAAATTATTCCTAATCCTTGCGGAGAGGTTTTTGCGAAATATCGTGAATTAAATGGACTGGAACAGTAGTAGCACTGTTCTGGACGTAATTCCTAAGAACTTTCCGTTTAACAATACTAGAGTTTGCACTTAGCGTACCCCCGTTTCAACTTACCCCCGTTCCTTCCTACCCCCGTTCGTCATCGGTTTTGCTCCGTCGACTTGAGCCATAATAACGTCGAATACCGACTTGCAGACGACAAGTTCTTAAATAGAGCAGCCTGTATTTTTTTTTACCTATGGTTGGCCACACAAATATTTGTTCCGTGCGGATATCAAACACGCAATATGCAACGCAGCAGTTAATTGCTCAATCGATGCGCAATTGTATCGTCAACACATGTGGCATATCAAACGAAAATGTCATAAAAAAATGAAAAAATCGTTAAAAAAAAATACATATTTTTTTTTTATGGTGGATGAAAATCATCCAATGACATCCCCCGCCCTTAGGCGGAGTTAACATAATCAGCCTTATAATGATCCCACTGCTGGGACTCAAGCCTCCTCTCTATTAGAGGGATGGGCCGTAATTCACCACGCGTGACCAGTGCGGGTTGGTGGACGTCACATGTCTTCGCATTTTTGGTTCTAGGACATGCCGGTTTCGTCACGATATTTTCCTTCACCGTTTTGAGAACAAGGACGATGAAATAAGTAATGCTCCTGGCTGGGTTTGAACCTGCAATCTACTAATCAATCTTAATTCAATAGCTTTTGCTATGAACTCTAAAATAACAACGAGACATACAGCCACAATATCACAATGACAAATTCGTTGTACTTACACTACCTCTCCTGGAAACTAGACATCGGATGGCTCTTGTCACTTAGCGCACTAACGAGCTAAGTTCTAACTCCACAAGACGTGCCCTAACTAATGCCTTAGAACTATTCAAGAAACAACCTATAATTTGTACTAAGTACGGGTTTGTACTATTGAAACTGAAATGTTAAAGTTTCGCTGTTATTCAGATTTAGGTTGTGACTTTGATTGTTCGTTACATAAGAGAGGTTAACAGTAGCGCAGCTCGTTGTTATGTAATAACAGTCAGATAGGTCGAAGAATATTTCGACCATCTGGTCGATAGGGCCAAAACGTTAGGAAAGCCTACCACTAGGTAGACAAATTAAATAAAAATAAATAATAATAATATTCCACAACTATCACACAACGCCGTCTAGTCCCAAGCTAAGCAGAGCTTGTGTTATGGGTACTAGGCAGCTGATAAACACACGTATATATTTCTAAATACATCCATATTATAGATAAATTACACCCAGACACACAACAAATGATCGTGCTCATCATACAAACGTTTGTCCTGGGTGGGCATCTGGTAAAGGTCGCGGGAATCCGATGAATGCGAGACGCACATTTTGATGACACTTGGGGGACGCCTAAGTCGGACAGTGGACGTAATGATGATGATGACAACGTATGTTTATTGTCACATTCTTTTTTTAATGTATTTATACAGCTCTCTAAATCCTGGGGGGTTCTAGACCGTTGAAAGGCGTATAGGGAGCCGAAGACCACTCGCAGAGTCCCTTAGACCTTTCATTCAACGTTTAAATATGCTACGCTATGCAAGTGTATTATTCTTATGTTCAATGTTGACTGTACATTTTATAAAACATCACAGAATAATAAATATAATTATGAAACTTCGTTGTTTTATAACAAATTGTACCCAAAACGAAACCAAGTGTTTTCCAAGTTTATACGAAACAGACAATTTTAACTGAAATGTTGAACTGTTTTAATTAACCAACCGAGAGGAAATATCGAAGTGAAAAGTCTGTAATTAACTGTAACAAGTCAAGTGGAAGTCTGGCAACGTCTCGAAAACTGGTGAACAGAATACTTTTTGTTGAAAATTGGTGACAATGAAAAACGTGATGGAAAACGCCTCGTCCGCATACATCGAAGGACTGCAACAATTTGCCTGCTGCGGTCTTCCCGTCCGATTATAATTTAGGTGTCTTTAAGGCTAAAGTGAATAGGCTCTTAATAAACTATTACTTTTCACCATCAACAATTGCATCACTGCTTACCATCAGATAGGATAGCAGTCACACGCACTAGTTTATATCAATAAAAAAAAATGTGGATTTTGTTTGTGTTGTACTAAATTAAAACGAGTTGGAATTTATTCTAAAGAAAAAAATGTGACTCCTATTCATAAAACAAATCTTACTGTTTCAAAAAATCCACCGTATCTTTGCGGAATTGAATTCCAGGATAAAAAATTGCTCCAGTGAAAATGTAAAAGTTTTCAAGAAAGTAATATTTCTTTATCGATAAAAATCAAAGAATTCTCTTCAGCAATATTTCACTGTTTCCGAGATCTGATAAAGACAAATCTTTCTTTTTTATGAAAAATCGATCTGAATTTTGCGTAAAACGGTAAAAACGCGAATATTTCTTCTTTACGACCAGGTTTAACGATCCCTTCCTCGTTAAACAGTACGAATATATTTTTATTATTACAGCCTTTCGTGAAAAGCAGAAGCTATATTAAGTTAAGCGAAAATTAATCCTTTTATAATATTGTTTTTGTAAACTGTCTTCATGAAACGGCAAAACGTGGGTATTTTTTGGTCGAGTTAACAAAATCCTTACCTTATTTTAGGGTTAATCGTAACACTTTATTAAAACAACATCGCTAGGAGTTAATTATTTGACTCATATTTTTTTAGACAAGCTTTAGCAAGCAAGATTTTGTAAAATAACAATAACTTTTGCAGATTACTTACTCATAAAATTAATTTATTTTTTTTGTTTGAAAAAGACTTTTTAAAATCTATTCAAAATTAATAAGTCAGATGGCTTACAAATCTAGTGGAAGGAAAAACTGTCAATTAATACAAAAGGATGCATAAATTTAAATGTGACGTCACTACCAATAAGTTATGCGCGTAACAAAAGAGATAGCGAGATATTCCCACCCGCATCCCACTTTTTTTTAATATTTGAACTGCTAATTACTACGAGTACCTCATTTAATTACCAATTTATGAAGATGTTTTCAGAAAAAAAAAAAATCACACTAATATTGTATTTGTATTTCGGGCTGGTGTCCGCAACTCCACGATTAAAGCGTGTATTTTGCGTTTTGCACACTATAATGTATTATAAAGTTGAAAGTTTGTGCGTGTGTGGGTGTAAGTGTCTATCTTCTTCATACTCGATCGGCTGAACAGATTTGGATGCATACGAGCAGACCATATTCTGGAATAGCACTTTTTATTCCGGGAGTTTGTCCCTTTACGACAATTTTCTACTTTCACGTGAGCGAAATCACTGACAGCAGATTGTATAAAATATTGTACAAAAATAAGCACACGAAAGTACTCAATTTCCTTACTGAACGCTGATTATGTTACTTTTTAACTTTCATTTACGTTACTTTCATTGTTTAGATTTCAAGAATAGCGTAGCTTTAAATATATCTTTTTTATTTCGACGCTCAGTCTGCTAATATCAAGGTACATTACCCTCTTTGTTTACGTTCGATCGATTAACAATAAGTTTGAAAGTGCAATGTATAGTAAAGCTAATGGAAAACCGTTGGTAGGGCTGGCTGACGTGTATTAGGTTACGGGTTGTTGCCCTTCGTTTGTAATATTCTGTTTCGTGCAGACGCTGTTGTTTCATTTTTAAAGCATTTGAATTTTAAATGTTATTCAGGGTATTGTACTTTACACTGGTGATTGGAGTTTTATTTTCGTTTGGCTGAAAAATTTATAAAAAAATAGATTTTGCAGTTTTTATTCTGCACCTTCGACGAATTTTTGATAAAGATGGACTTCTGCGTGTTAAAGCTACACATGTATCCTGTTTCCACAGATTTCAATGTTAGATATCATCATTTACGTACCTACTTACCTTGTGTTTTACCCAACTATATGATGGTCAGTATACCTACTGTCTGTTTTTGTTATTGGTAAGTTTGCACTTGACCGCTATCTCTCTCTAGTAGTAAGCGATGATTGCATTCGACGATTCAACTCCTTAGCTGTGCGCTCAATGAATATGTTCTCAAAATATTTGAATCGCATGGCTGGGACGTCCACCATGTACCGATATCTCATGAGGGAACAGTCTAAAGTGGAATTAAAGTATACAGTCCGACCCACACTCTAATTTAATTAATTACCTACTTAACCTAAGTTCCTAAGTAATTACACCAAAAAGGTTTCATATAAAAGCCTTAACCTTATCATTTTTATGTAGTCTAATATCTGATGAAAGTCCTTTCGAATGTTCTAGAGATAATAACCCTAATTACATGCGGGAACAACGACCCGGTTTGTTTTCTTTAATAACTAAACTAGGGGGTGTCTAGGGGACCTAGGTTGAGTCTAGGCCACACCCCCTCCCTTTCCTCCCTTTAGCCTGTCTAGACTAATCTGACAGGTAGACATCTCAATGCGTCTGTGTTGATACGAATTGGAAAATTGATTCTGTTATTCATATTTGAGTTTTTTTTTGTCTATTCGTATTCTAAGCTTGTATATTCTGGGTTTGAATATTTTTTGGTACTAATTTTACCAAATTTTACAAGTGATGCTGACTAAATTCTGTTGCTAAATGGATCCAAAAGGATATATTATTCGACTTTGATTTTACGAGTATTATTCGATTCGAGCTGTCGAGTTACAGCTTTCTTCTAGACTGATTTTCAATTTTATTTAAAAAAAATAAATTGAATCGATAGTCCTATCAGCCAATGGTTAAATATCTACAAACCTCTAAAAATAAATAGGTTAGGAAGCTGCCGTTAGATGGCTTCAGAAAGTGGTACTTTTGGACATAGCTCGTATTGCTAGGTTTTTTTTTCTGGAGCTCTGACCGCAGCCGGCATCTTTTTTTTTTAGAGTGGAAAATCATCCAATGACTTTGCCAGCTCTAGGTGAAGCGGAACATCTTGTCAGACTTTTACTGACTAAAACTAGACCTGTGTCCTTCAGTTGTGTTTTAAGACTACGGGATTCCTTATCAGAAAATCCCTAGAACCCCGTTCCTGATACCAGTGGGATACTACTTTTTTAAATTATTTAAATTTTTATGGATTTATTTTTAAATGATTTTAATACGAGTATGTATATTTAAATCAATAAACGAAACAATAAATAACGCATAAATAAATTTTTATCATTATTAATGGCTTACTTATCTACATGATATTGAATGGTGTTTTAGTAGGTTGTTTTGATGTAATCAAGATTTATATATAAATGAGATCGATAAAATATCTACAACCTCTTAATAATTAATCTATACTAATATTATAAAGAGGTAAAATTTGTAAGTTTGTATGTAGGGGGTAATCTCTGGAACTCATGATCCAATTTTGAAAATTTTTACACTGGTAGAAAGCTACATTATTCCTGAGTGCTATAGGCTATAAATTATTTTTATAACATGTACATTAACCGAGCTATCACAATT
Source organism: Leucania comma (assembly GCA_958295575.1). Classification (NCBI taxonomy): domain Eukaryota; kingdom Metazoa; phylum Arthropoda; class Insecta; order Lepidoptera; family Noctuidae; genus Leucania; species Leucania comma. Next base: position 7,715,530 of record OY282475.1, read on the forward strand.
TTTGTCTTGCAAGTCGGAAAAAAAATACCTCAGAATTATTTGCGTGCGCTGCCTAGAGAGTTGCTTAAAATTAAAAACAATGTATGGCAATCTGATTTGTCTTAATTATATCTACAAAAAAGTCCGCAATACCATATTTCTATCTTTCATATTTTATCTTTTATACTTCTTTAAAAAAGTAAATGCAAAAAAAAAGTATTTTTTCGTTACTTACTACTTACTTACGTTTGGTTGATTATTTGAGCAACGAAATATTAATTCTTGTCACAATAAATTATTTCAGTATCACAAGAAAATAATACAGATAAGATTTGCCATTTACAGTATGTCAATTGGTCATATAGTTTCGGAGATAATATAAAATTACTAAAACGCAAAATGCCACTAGCACCACTTTCATTCGTAGAGCTCTAGATCTATCATGCTTTGTGCGGACGTTTTATCCATATGCTCATAGATGGCGTTCTGCAAATACGTCATTTTTCTGAATCGCGGTGTTAAGATTTTCCGTGAATTGATCACCCTCTCGAATTATTGTGCCCACGTTATCGTTAGTTGGTGTTCAAATTGTTGCATGTCAGTCTGTTGCTTATTGGTTTCGGTTGTTTCGTTCGTATGGTTGTTCGTTGATTCGTACTCCTAATCGTTATAATCGGATATATCGTATTTTCGAATTATTTCGTTTTATGTTCGTACTTCGTTCTATCGTAAAATTCGTAATTTCGTTGTTCGAATTATAACGATAATACGATATTACGATTGTTTTGTTATAAAGGTGGACGGATGTCGAGTCCCTGATCCCTCTCCCTTTGTTCATAATTGTTTTTAAGTCTGTGTAGTTTGTTCATTTGATTTTGTTGACTAAGAGCATGCCTAAAAGGAAATCGCAACTGTCCCGGCAGACATGACAGACAAGAGCAGCTCGAGTACGCCGTACGGAAGAATCTGCCTTTGAAAATGAGCAGCGCCTCTCGAGAAATAGAGAATATATTTCGCAAGCACGCGCTAGAGAATCTAGCTCCGAGCGCTCACAGCGGCTCGCTAGCCAAAATGTGAGAACGTCGCGGGCCCGTGCTCGAAAAACTAGCGCTGAACGTGCGCAGCGTCTATCTGACTTAAGGCAGCATGTCTCTGAAATAAGGGATAGGGAGACTGGCACTGAGCGCTCGCAGCGTCTAGCAACAGAAAGATAGCGAGCGGCTACAGTCAGATCACGTAATCGGAATTTAGCTCAAGGAAATAGATCATGTCGAGTGTAAACTTATGTTAAAAACATAACACTCCTTTTTTGGGGCAGTCGTGTAAAAACAAGAAATTTTCCGCGGACGAAGTCGCGGGCAGAAGCTAGTTCTTTAATAATTTAAGTTTCGGAAGTCCTTTAATTCTACTGATTTTAATAAACATTTTGTTCAATTAGCTATTTTCTCTTGTCACAGGCTAGCAGCGGGGCAGAACCCCAGGTAGCCGTTCTCTGCGAGGCTGGCGGCACTTACCACCCTCAGTACATGTCCGCCGCTGGAAGATGGACGCCCGACCTCACCACCAAACCTCATAATTGCCTCAAGGACAAGATGGAGATTCTCGACTACTGCAAAAAGGTAAATGATAATGAATTTGATGAAATGCGCTTAATTTATGAGATCACGATTGAATTCCACATGCTTAAAGGTGCTATTTGAACCTCTGCTGCAATCTGCGGATGGAGGTAGCACATGCGGCGGCAGCACGAAACCGTCTGCAGCTGCACGACTGGTTTTATATGTAGTAGTATGGATTTCTAGAAAAACATTCAGCAGCTGAGGTTTGAATAGCGATTTAAATCTATCAGCAAACCAAGAATTGTCAATATCGATCGAAAACTTTCAATGGATAACTTACCGAATATCTACTTGTTTTTATTATTCGCTTCGATCAACATATTGTTGATCTACTCTCTCGCTTTCGTTGTACTCCACAAAGGCTTTCTATAAACCGTCATCTCTGATGTCAGCACCTCTAGCCATCTTCTAGCCATATTAATTTATACAGTCAGTTTCATTGTTTCTTGGTCCTCCATTAAGTATCTTTCGGCCCTTTTTCCATGACACTTGGGTTTGGCATAATACGTTACTTCTTCCATTCTGTTCTGTCAACAGTCATGCTGTCACTGACTACTGTTCTTTTGTATCCCTCCACATACAATTCATCCGTCTTTTCTTTGTCCTTCTTTTACTTCTCTATCCATTCACGTGAATGGATATGTGGATATGTAGTGTCGTAAATAAACTCTTTTTCTTTCTTTCAATTGATATTTATATATTATTCTTTGGTCTTTCCATACTCATAAAAAACAAAATGGGCAGTTGATGAAAAGAAAATGTTATCCAGAAAGTAGTCAACATGTTGTGGCTCAGATTAAATCAAAAGAGCGGAAGGAAGGTGATAGGCCTATAGCGCATGGATCGCTGAAATCAGGCCAGTCGCTTAATTACTGCTAACGGGATTTCGCTCGCACGACAGCGCCGGCTCTTATCTCTGCCCTTGTCTATCAGTGACTGTAAGTTTACGACCATAATGACACTGATCATAGATGTGTGAGTTTCGAATTCAGGTTTTCTGATAGCGATATTACCGCATAACGTATTTTACCTTAATATTATAAGGGAAAATACGTTATGCGGTAATATCTATCTATATTTAGAATCTAGCTTAGATACTATACGGAATAATAACATTACTATTTTAGTAACAGTTAGAGATATGACATTGCTTCGGATTATAATTTAGTTTTTGATTTTTTTTAAGAAATTATATAAGTAGAAACTGATTTGCCTTTATACATATGATCAATGATTTAATACTTATTAATAGTAACTACAACCAGACATGTAGTCATTATATTAATTTTAAACTCCATCCCCTATCCGAAATTATTCAAATTTTATAGTAGAGTCGATTACAATTACTGATAGATTTTTATTTCGGATATCCGATAGTTTCGGTTATAGAGCTACATCGTTCAAGGTTGTCTACCATTCATCATCATCGTGCTCATTACACTAAAAGCTACTAAAACACTCTCCATCAAAACCATGTAAGTGATTGAATGAATCGCAAATGATACATCAGTGGCCGACACAGACATAGCCTCGTGTATTTCCCCGTGACCGCGACTTACCGACTATACTCTCTAATCTCGTTACTGTGCCGCTTAACAAACAGTACCTATTTACCAACAGCTTATTCGTTAAAACTAATTGCTAAATTAACTATTTTAACACCCACAAGGTTATGTAAGCGTTGTTACGTTATTGATCTCTAATATGTTTTTGTTTCTTCTATATCGATAGTTCGATCGACATTTTTATTGTTTGCTTCTGGATTTTTCTGTCTCAGTAGCAACCATCTTATGGTGAGTAAAAGTGATAACCATCTTTCGTATCGCTTTTCAAAGTACTTCTATCATTTCGGTGGTCTTTTCGTACTCATATACTTACCCAGATTCATACGTAATCCTTAGATTATATGAAACCAGATTAGAGTAATTCACTTTATTCACTACTTCCTAGGATCCACTATTATTTAGGAAACTACGTTTTATGGAAGTTAGTTCATATAAAACCAAATTTATAATTAAAATATATGTGTCAGAATTGATTCCCTACGCACAGAGTTATTTTCCTATTAGATTGCCAAATTCCTTTATTTTATGATTTCATCCAAGATTTTATGGTATACTTGATTCGGGGTTGAATGTGCCTAGGCACAGGTCCTAAAAGGTACGTTGTAACTGTTCCCAGCTGCCACCAGACAATTTCGATTTTACCCTAATTAAATTGACTAATGTCTGTGAAATTGGCCCCTCTGCGTTGTTACTCAACCTTGTTAAATATTACCATTGGTTTCGAATTACTGATTCTGCTTTTCCTAAGTGTTTATACGAGTTTTAATATGCCTTGCTTTTCGACTCTGAATTACTTTCATTCATTATCACACAAGAAAACAATTACGAAAGTCACTAGATCTTCCTTTAGAAATTTACGAGTAAGACCGGCTATATATACTTCATCATCATTTTCGTAATTTCAGCCAAAAGACGTCCACAGCTGAACATAGGCCTCCCCCAAATGTCACCACACCGAACGGTCCTGTGCGTCTCGCATACCTCCTCCTCTTCCTTGCGTTGCATTCCTCAATTCTAAGGGTCGTGACCTCCCCCCTGCTTTATCACTTTTGTTCGCATACCTAAGTATTCTGAATTCTTTATGGTATTTTCAGGTCTACCCCAGCCACGACATCACCAACATCGTGGAAGCCTCTCACTACGTGAAGGTCAGCAACTGGTGCAAGTTGGGAACCGGCAACGCAGCCAAGTGTAAGGTCACTAGATGGGTGAAGCCTTTCCGTTGTCTTGGTACGTACCTATTACTGATACATGATTACTTTGTAATTCAATAGGGTTATCCGCTTGTAAGGTCGCTTCCAAGTTCAAAAAGAAGTTTGTCGTTAGCATTTCGTTGTGTAGTAGAGAATTTTCTGGATCATTGCACTATGCTCGATCATTGATTCATTTGAGATTATTTGGCATTTGGCGTTAAACTAAAGTTTGCCGACCTGAGTCGTCTACTCAATATTTCAACTCATCAAAACCCTCTTTAACACTTCTTGGTTGGACCCTTTTCTCATCCTTCCATTCCACTTACGCCCACCTACTATGCATAACTACAAAGAGTGTTTGGCGGCAGAAGGTCCATTCCAATCGGACGCGCTCCTCGTGCCGGAAAGCTGTCTCTTCGATCACATCCACAACCAGTCCCGGTGCTGGCAGTTCGCCAGGTGGAACGCTACGGCTGGACATGCCTGCGCCCAGCGAGGACTGAAGCTCAGGACGTTTGCGATGCTGTTGCCCTGTGGAATCAGCCTGTTCTCTGGTGTGGAGTTTGTCTGCTGCCCAAAGCATTTCAAGGGTAAGTTTTATCATAAAATCTAGAAATACAAAAGTCTTTATAAATACAAAAGTCTGTGTGAAAAAGTGGTCTGAAAGTAATGAAAATGAGTTTACAGTATTGAGGGCAGAATTTGCATCGTGATTTTCTCAACATATCTTCTTCAAATGTCCTTTTTTGTTCTCATTCATAATAAACTTTCATATATTTTATTTTCAGAAAACGTGAAGATGCATAAGCCCATGGATGTAGGAGTCCCCGTCAGCCCCGGAGGCGAAGAGATGCTCGCAGCTTCAGCAGCCATGGACGAACGTGATGACGACCTTTTGGATGATGATGACGCTTTAGATGACGATGATGATGACGACACCCTGAACCTTAGCGACGATGATGACGACGATGATGCTGATGATGGTAAGAGAGCTTTTTTGTTATTCAGTTCCACCTAGAAGTCATGTCACCCCCTTTCTTAATAAACACTATATTCTAAAAATGAAGTCAAGGCGTAAGTTGCATTTTGCTTGTCTCCTTTTTGGCGTCGTTAGAACTAAGAAACCAAGGTATTTATACGACAAGCTCAGCTGGATGGCTAGTAGACGAGATTGTGCGCCCAGGCTTTGTGCGCAGCAACTCTCAACCCAGACTCATAGGACAGCAGCATTCAGAGGCAGTTTCCGGTACACTGCTTCCAAGGTGTGGAATAACATTCCACCACCATTAAGAGTACTGGGCAGCATCCATACGTTCAGAATGCGTTTACGGCAGTACCTGCTAGATGCACAAAGGAAACTAGATATGGTCACTCTTAATGTCTCAATTATATAAACCGCCTACATTGAGTTTTAACTACAGTAAATGTTTCTTCTACTATGTAGAATACGCTGCATGGAAATATAAGATATCTTACACATAACCCCAATTTGTGAATGGTGAAGACTCCCTGGGCACCTGTTGACTGCTCATTTCATTTTAGTTATATCCACGGCCCGGAGGTGCTGATGCCTTTACTTTCCCGCGTAGTTGGAGGACCTGGACGAAACAAAGCACACGTTTACGTACTCAGGAATTTTAATACTAATATTGCTGAATTTAGTCATTTGTTTTTTTTTTTTTTATGGTTACATACCTTACGTGTCTGGCCTACTTGGATCCGGTACTTGCATTGGTGGTCGCTGTCGCCACACATCCTAATGACATTCATGGCGGTCATTGTGATACCCGACTAAGGATAAAATAAAATATATCATTAAATGGAATTGTTATACAATTTGATTAATTAAAATAGCAATTTCTTTAAACAAGTAACACTCACCTTCGGCCTATATTCATTTTTTCTATTTTCAGTTTCCTTCTTCTAAATCACTAAAGTTCACTGATAACATTAAACTGATAACATTACTTTACTGATAACATTAAAATACACATGCATCACCCGACCGTGATCTTATTTTATTTTTTTTTCAAAATACCCGTTGTTAACAGCAACTATATATTTTTTTTTCTTTCCCATTTAATATTTTTGCGCTGACTGCAATTCGTCCGCACTGTTTAGCTGCCCAAGGCATAATACATATACCTACATTCGTTGCACTACGCGCCGGTGTGTTGACGTTGAGTCGCTCAAAACCGGTTTTTGTAATGCACATGGAATTATGCACGATTAAAATTATTCAGTCTTGTTAAGTTTTATGTCATTTTTTATTTTATTTATTTTATTTGTTATTTTAGTATTTTATGATTTCCTACACACCTAACGCTAAACACCTAGTTATTATTTATCACACATTAACGTATAAATATAAATTTATTTATTTACCAAGTACATAATAAGTAATCAACTACCGTTCACTCTCAGCAAGGTTCAGTTGAAAACCAGCGTCAGGCAGCTACCACTGATTATCATGTAGTTGTCTGGCATTTATGCTGAACTGGACCTATTTGGCGTCGCCGTGAGGCACACAGTGTGTCTATATCTTAACTTATCTTAAGTTTTATAAATTTGGTTTTACAGTGTGTGTATTCATTCGTGCCAAATAAAAAATTTTTTCTTTCTTTCTTCTTTCTTCTTCTTTATTTCTATAGTGTACAGTTATAAAGCTAATTACAAATAAACTTAAATCGGTAGGACTATTAATAATCCAGTTATTGTTACATTTTGTGACTAAATAGATAGTAACGATGACCACTTTAAACAGTTTTTCTACACTAGTGAGATTTTTGTAACATTAAAGATTATCATAATTTTAGCCAAACGACCTTTTGGCATTTAAGGTTGCTTAACAGTTTTAAATTCAATGAACATGATCGTAGACGTGATATACATTTAGAACACAGTCATTCGACTTCTCATTTTCCAGATATGGATGAAGATGAAGACGCCGACTTATCTCGCGACGATGACGCCGAAGACGACGATTATACGGATGGTGATGACAACTCCTGGCCGCGTCCTGAGACCTCCTCCCAGCCGTCAACGACCACCACCACTACTACCACCACCACGACCACTACGGTAAGTTGTATTATACCATCAATAGTGATGGTTCTTGGTATAATAAAAGACGTCTATTCTTCTAAATCTTTCAAATAAATTTTAGTCTACCAATTATTGAAACTCAAATCATTAGTAACTAAAAGACTTTTCAAATATCGAATTCTACGAACTCATTTTTCATTAGTCTGAGAATTTTCATCTAAAAATTAATAATGTCGATTTAATATAAGTATTTTCTCTATAAAAGAATTTTTGTTCATCTAATATTTGGCAATGTAGAGAAACGTTTTTCTGACGGTTGGAAATTTGGTTTTTAATCAATCAAAACTATAATTGCTGTTTGAAAATTAAAATTTGATGTTCAAACAGCAATTAGTTTGGAAAAGAAAAGCAGTTTTGAAATTTTCTTTTTTTAATTATTCAGCTAAAAAGACAAAGCAGTAGGCTAAAGGCTCCAACCACTGAACTTGAGAATTGATTCACATTGCCCATTGTATGGATACTTGAACATCACTTTGCCGCACGAAACCGCATCGCATAACACCACAGTTTTTTGTGGGAGCTCAAACCCAAGTCTTCCAACTTTAGACCTGTTAGCTTGGTAACGTTAATGTTAAGACTGATTGTTATATTGTTTGCAGGCTTCTTCCGCTACCTCCGACCCTTACTTCTCACACTTCGACCCTCGCACTGAACATCAGAGCTACAAGGATGCGCAGCAGAGGCTGGAGGAGACACACCGCGAAAAGGTAAGAACTGCTCTAGAAATTAATATTTTTTTCCTAACTAATCAGAAGATACAGGACGCATGTCTTTGCGTCAGAGAGTAAATTTTATTAGGAGTTTTATCGAACAAATTATCAAATTACCAAATAAACAAATTATAATATCGCTAACTGTCGACACAGTCAGGCCGTGTTTACGGAGACGTGGCGCGTTGCGCGGGGCGTTGGGTGTTTCGTCGTACATTGCAGGAGCGGGCCGTGTCAACACTCGCGCAAACACAAACATAATAATTATGGCAATGTGCGACGGACCGCCCGACGGTCGGATAATTTGTTCAATAAAGCTCCTGATAAACATTTTACTCAGATCGAAGTACAAAATAACGATGATTACAACACACATAAAGATTCTAAAGAACTGGACTTTTGAGACTATATATATGACTTTGAGGATAAACCTAACCTAACCTAACAAAATATTTTCTAGCAGTTTTAGATTCAAGTGTCTTGACAACGAATTTGTATATAAGAAAAAAATGGCTTCTATTTTAATTTATTAGATGTGATGAAATATGAGTGTGACAATATTTTGCTTTGGTGATAGATTACCAAGGTGATGAAGGAATGGTCGGAGCTCGAGGACCGGTACCAGCAGATGATGAACACCGACCCAGCCGCCGCGCAGACCTTCCGCCAGCGCATGACCGCCAAGTTCCAGTCTAACATTCAGGTAATATTAGTAAAAGAAATGTTATAGTGAAAATTTATGGCATAAAAATAGTATGAAATATTTAATGTAAAACGGAAAGTTACTATTCGTTTGTTACTGTCATGTGACGTCAGGTGGTAACAGTGCTGACTTTAGGTAGATCCAACATAAACGCTTTCAACTTGGACATTTTTTGGATTATAAAGTAATATTTTGAAACATTTTACTTGAAGATTTTGAATTCCGCACTGAGCCCGCGTGGTGGGTTACGGCCCATTCCCTCTCTTAGAGAGGAGGCCTGAGTCCCAGCAGTGGGAACATTATAAAGCTGATGCTATCTGCTATACTATCTAACAAAAATCCTTTTCCTATACTCTTTTTATAAAACCAACTACTTACGGTTAAATCGATGCTTCCTGCGCATAAAGTCGTAACATATTAAATTGCATCCAGTGTTTGTTACAGTGATCTTAAATTGATTATTAATTACATAATGCAAAAACACGGATTAAAACGCTTTTACAAATTAAAATATCATTAAAAATTACATAAAAGGTTTTCCTGAAAAAAAATAACTTTTTGCCTTATCACCTTTAGCGTAGGATGCATCGATATAGCAGATTAATTGACTTGCTACAGCGATTTTTTCAATCTAATTTTAGTCCTAAACGATTTGAACTGTTCCTCAGACCCTGGAAGAAGAAGGCGTGGCTGAACGCCGCCGGCTGGCCGCTTTACATCAGCAGCGTGTGTTGGCTCACCTCGCTCAACGTCGCCGCACTGCGCTCGCGTGCTACACTCGCTCGCTCAGGGATACCCCACCTAATGTAAGTACTAAGATATCCTCCCTCCACCGGAGATACCACCCAGGCCACCGTGGGCCGAGTTTAAAGACGGCGAACCATGGTTAGCTTGCCGTCCTGCTGTTGTTCCACGGGCGCTTCAAAGATGTCAGCAAGATTTCAAGCACCAGTTAGGGCCGACGCCTGCTATTGATTGTTTGAAGGAGTTACCACAGTTCTCGTAATAAAGGGCAACTAAAGAAACACTTTGGGCTTTAGTCAGTAAAATTCTGACACTTCCTTACGCTCCACCCAGATAGCGAGAAAAGTAATTGAATGATTTCTCGCGTAAAAGAAAGTAAAAGCAAATTTCATCCTCATGAAGAGCCGGCGCGGCGGTTAGCTTTACATCAAAAACACATTTTATCATTACGTGTAAATATATTTTTTTGCTTCTTTTAGGAATATTGTATATTAACTATCTTTACAGAGGCTTGAAATCAAAACACGTACATAATAATACACATAGTCTGGCGTTAATACATATGTGCTGTGACCTATACCCTAACCTCGAATATAAATCAAACTATAACGTACCTTTTTACCTTCACTTCACCAGGCCCACCGCGTCCAGAAGTGCCTCCAGCGCCTTGTCCGTGCCCTGGCAGCTGAACGAAGCGGAGCTCTCGCCGCGTGGCGCCGCGCTGCTGCCAACGGAAGGGAAGCTGCTGCTGCTGAGCGATCTAGTGCTGCCGACCGACTACAGGTATACAGATGAGGAAAAACCATATGATCATGGCCCCCTTAACATGGAAGCCAAGAAGTCTCATTCATATGAGTCTTTTGGGCTTCCATTGTGGAAAGCAATTCAGAAAAGTTTGGCGTTACATGTCAGCGAATAATATCATTTATATCCATTTGCCACCACCACCACTCAAAAATTAAAAGATCAAGATCGTTCATAGAAAATATAAACCGATATTTTACTTAAATAAACACAGGTCACAATAAACTATTCGGTAATTATGGTGTTTTCAATATACTCATGTGTACACAGGATGCCGACCGTGCTCTCCAGCGCGCTCTCTCCGCTCTTCGTCGCCGCCCTCATCTGTATGCCAACATCGGAACCGCTATTGAAGACTACGTTCAGGTAAGAAATGTAGGTTGAAAATTGTATTACTTAATCTCCCATAAATACTTCTACCACTTTACCGCTTACCCAAGTAATTTTAAATCAATAAAAAAAAAAAAAATAACCTCGAAGGCTAAGGCTGAGAGCTCTGTTTGCTAAAGGAAATTTTATACTGAATTAACTGTCTGGTTGCCAAAAGCTTTACAAGCTAAATAAACTTTAGGTGACACAAAATAAATTCTAACATTCTAGTCGATGCAATCCAAGGACGACATGGCGGTGTCCCTGATGTCGATGACCCCAGAGGCCGAGGAACTGTTGTTGGACCGTATTGAAGCCGAGGTTCAGCGCGAACAGGCTGCCCGTGACCAGCTGAATGCTAAGCGAGACCAGCGCACCCGACAGCGACAGGACATCCAGAACGAACGAGCTAAGGTAACCCCTAAAAGCCCTTTTTTAAGAATTTACCAGTATTAAACATATTAGATACCTATGACTCCGTCTCCTAGACAGGAGGCCTAAGTTCCAGCAATGGGAACATTATAAGGCCGATTAACCAAAAAATATTTATCATATTACAGAAATTGTTCATAAAATCTATAGCAAAAATGAGATATAAGTAAAATATAATATCGTGGGCAAAGAAAAAAATATATTAAAAATATATATTATAATAATTATATCGCACTTATAGATTTTGTAAGTTTCAGTATTTTTGTATTCTCTAAAATTAAAAAAGAGAAGAATGGAATAGAATAGAATAAACTTCATTGTACACCAAAACAGTAATAATTCACAGGAACTATGGGTACAATAGCGGTCTTATCGCTGACAGCGATATCTACCAGACAACCTTAGGATGGATTATAAGAACAAAAAAAAAAGAGAAAAACAACGAAAAAAGAGAAAAAGATTTCTTGAGTTACACCTTAATTGTTATACTGTTCTCTGTTCGTGAAAAAAACTTTACCCAAACCTTTCCAGACTTCAAACGGCGTAAAGGAAAGTCTAGAAGCCGACGACGAAGCAAGCGAAGCCAGTGAGATTGAGGATCCATCATTGAGCAGCACCCGCGGTCCCGTTCCCTCTGCCTCAGCGCCCCCCTCAGCGTCCCCCTCTGCGTCTGCCAGTGCCTCACCCATGCCCTCTGCTGCGTCGGTCACGCCACATGATTCCACTACGCATGCTGCCTTCTCACAGGACACTACCACCACCGTAAGTAGAATTTTGAGTGGTTGGCTTGGTTCGTCAATCAGTCATCGAGTTCTAGTTTTTTTTTTTTTTTTTTTATATTGTATAATCTAGCACTTGACTGCAATCCTACCTGATGGTAAGCAGTGATGCAATCGTCGATGGTAAAGCGCACTAGTTTATTAAGAGCCTATTCACTCTAGCCTTGAAGACGCCTAAATTATAATTGGCCGGGAAAACCGCAGCAGGCAGGCCCTTTGTATCGTGTTCTTTCTTCGAATATCTTATCTATGGAATACAGTTTTCAATTTCAGTTTCTTTTGGGTTTCTGACTGGAAAAAAAATCCAATAATCTGCCAGTTAAATTACCAAAAACTATTCGAAGCGTATAGTTTGCTTCATGAAATCAATCAAAATTTACAAAGATCAAACGTGTTGGAAGTTTTGCTTTTATTCCCAATTCCGGAACGTATCCACCAGAGTTGGGCATAAAAGCAAAAACTCTATTTGTGTACCAAAGTGTGATGCCACGAAAAATGTAAAAGCTTACTTAAAAACTCATTGATAATATCAAAATCCCTTTGTTGTAGGAAATTGTAACAAGCACGGTGACTGAAGTACCAGAGAGTGAGACCGCTGAGACCGGTGAAATCAGCGAGACTTCTAGCCGACGATCCACTAGCGAGGTAAGTTTTTTCTGGTCTTGAGCATAATATATGTGCAGCCCAAAATCTTCTAGAACTACTTCAGGCCAGACAGTCGTCTAGTTGATACTGTAATATTTGAGTAATTCCTACTGAGTTTTTGTTTGACTTCTTGCAGACGGAAGGCGAAGGATTACGCGCGGCTCTAGAGCATGCAGAGGAACGTGCTCCACCACCACCTGCGCACGCACTCAAGCACGAGTTGCAGCACTCACAGCCTGTGAGTATAATATGAAAACAGAACACTGTAGAACAAGACTACCGGATAGTTTTTGAATATATTCTTGATATTTTGTAGCTTGTTTACAAATTCTTCCTAGGCGAAAATATAAAACTAACTATTAGCGTTCACTTCGCTTTGCTCGTAGCTGCATCGCACCCACGTGCGTTTCGTCACTTAGCTCACCGCAATAGATTATCAAATTGTTGATTTCATTTGCGCCGTATTACTTTGCCTCACGATGGCGTTGAATTGTCTACGTAGGACATCATGCAAGTAACGGAAAAATCGTATTAAAGTCTGTGATGATGTCTACAAATGCACCTGAACATTTTTTTATAGATATTCGTTTTTGCTTTTAGAATCTAACAAAATTGCTTCAAATCGTTCTGGACCTTTGGATCAAAGGACCAAATGAGATGCTCAAACTCATCAACAATCCCTAACCTACCCCTTTTAGTTTAGTCTAGTTCATTCCTCTTCCATTTAGAATAGAGTATTAAATTGTTAGTTCAATACCACGCCTTATCGTTTTGCATTTTCAACCGCGTTTAATTGTCTACATAGGACACCGATGTCTTCAGAGATTTTATTACGAGTTTTTCATTAGTTATATAATGAAAAACTCGTAATAAAATCTCTGAAGACATCTACAAATTCACGTGAACGCTGTTTCTATATTCGTATTTGTTGTCGAAGTACATTTGCTTCGACAATTCTGGACATCATGCTTAGGACCTACAAGCAAAACAAATATTCATGGTTCTTTTTCCTAACAATAATCCATATAACTTATAATTACTTTTTATTTTATATTCTCATTTGTTAATTTAGCAATGCGTTTTCTAATTACATATAAACATAATCCAATCTTACTATTTATTTAATTCGTCTCGCTTGTTCCTGGAATTTTTCCACACTGAGTGAACATTAAAATCTTACCCTGTCCCGTGCTTGCTTCTCCTCGGTCCGTCTAATTCACATTTTGTCACAAATACTTATAACACTATCGCATGAAACATCTATCGCACTCAAGAATTATTTGAATTTCCAAAACCATCATAACACACACAAATTGTCACATTAGGTCATATCCTTTTTCGAAAACAACGTCACGGTCGCGTTGTGGCGTCCAATGGGGCATTAACCACAGAGTAATTTTTTTTTCTATTAGTTTTTTTTTTTTTATAATGTTTGTGGCATGGCTATTTGGCCTTTGTGCTATTTCTATTAGTGTCTGAGCAAATTGCCACATGTAATCAAGCTGCTCCTTAGATTTTATAACCGTGACCGTGACATTGTGTGCATCTCATGATGCACATAATGTCACGGGCGCGCCGTGGTGTTGCCAATTCATACACATTCTCCTTATTTTTATTTTATTTATGTAAAATTCATTTATAATTTTTTTTTATTTTTTTTATTTTTAACTTTTTTGCACATTGCACCGTTCCGGCGTCTTTTTGTCAGCACTGGCCAACGCTGAAAACCAGCGCTGTGTGCTCATCACATTGTGCATGAGGGCGCAGCTTTATGCTGAGCGTTCGGCCGTTTTGCACGGATGTGGCGCATATTTTTCATATATAATTTTATGTTTTGTCTAGTTTTTAGTTGCGTCATTCCGTACAAATAAATGGATTTTCTTTCTTTCTTTCTTTCTATTTGCTTTTAGAAATTTACAAAATTGCTTCAAGTCATTCTGCATCTTAGGCTCAAAGGACCAATAGAGATGCTCAAGCTCATCCTCCAGTTACGCTTACAGGGCTACACAGTGCGCGGCGCGGGTCTGGCCAACGGCCCCGGCTCGGCGAGCGCGCTGTACCCGGCGCTGTGCGTGGGCGGCGCCGCGCTGGCGGCCGCGGCCTGCGTGGCGCTCGCAGTCGCGCGCCGCCGCGACCGCGCGCCGCCTGCTCAGGGCTTCGTTCAGGTAACAATTGGAGCCCATTGTGACACCCTATTAAATTTAAGTTCTTTATGTAATTTTATTTTTGGTGTACAATAAAGAATACATCTATCTATCTATCTATCTAACAGAAATCATCTTTGTGATGTGCTCGCAGTATCACTTGTTCTGCCATCAGGCACCGTTTTAGTGTCTCAAGGGCAATTAAGGCCAGTCTTATTGACCTTGCAGATGAAGTCTAAAGACATATTAATAACAATGTGGTGCCTCAGACAGATTGCGCTATTACGAGCCAAGAAGGCCAACTGCCTAAGACACCAATCTGTAGATAAACCTGTAGGAGAAGAGAATCATGAACTATCTTTAGTAAAGTTAAAGGCAACTAGGTGTCAAAAGCAAAACTTTACTTATAGAGCCGTAAGAAGAGTTTATTTAATAAGGATGTATTCATCTTTCCAGGTGGAACAGACCGGTGCCGTCGCCCCCACTCCTGAGGAGCGACACGTAGCCAACATGCAGATCAACGGCTATGAGAATCCGACCTACAAGTACTTCGAGGTCAAAGAGTAGATTCGCACCCCTTACCATCCCTCTTCCCTCTCCCTCCCCCTACGTCCCCGCTAGGAGTACGAGGCTCGTCAAGTCCAGCCAAGTTGACTTGTATGTATCGTCAGGTCTACTTTGGACAGGAGTGATTATAGGTTGTTGTGATGTCCTTTCGGTCAATTGTTCGGTCTATTTCCTTTGGAAACTCTTCAGCGACGTGAATCTCATTTTGGAGAAAAACAATCTTCGAGCAACATACTCAAATTCGCTGTTGATGTCAAAGGGAATAGACCGACTTCAAAATTCTTGTGATGTGTGCTAGATGCCCCTAGAGACAGGGTGTTTTTCTACCCTACACCTTTATCTAATGTCCTCAGCGTAATTCTTTATGGAATGAATGTGTGTGTTACTTATATATTGTCCGGCGAGGCCGCACTCCCGGCGGGGACGCCTTTGTTATAAACATTATTTTAATAAAGCTTGTGTGATTAGTGGGAATATTCGTTTGCCGTAACGCGGTCAGTCATACTGTTAAGATTAGAAGATATCGGTTTATTTTTTGTTATTTATTTTGCACCAAAATATTTATTATTATTTTAAGGACTTAGATCTAAGTTTTTTTGTCTAGTGTCCTAGAATTCATAAGTGTCACTGTAGTCGAGTTTTTTAAATTAAGTTTTTGAAGCCGCTCCCGCAGTGGTGACGTCCGACGACCTGCTGTCCTCCGGTGCGTTTGTTAGTCTGTACACGAATGATCTCAGTTTTAGTCTGTCTATCGTTTAGCTATAGTTTCCTGTAAGGCTCGTTGAATGTTACCACTGGGGCGAGTGGAACAAACGTCCATGGTACGCTGTGTATATAGACTCCGCGTACAAATTTGAACCTAAATTACTTACACTTAATGCCCGCTTTCATTTACTTTTCTAACGTAGGTAGAACATAACGTGAATTTTATGTAATAAATGCGAAAATATATTTTAATAATTAATGTGTACTTAGCGATGGGACGGGCGGCATAGCCGGCGCGGGTGAACGTTCTTCTTCAGTCTTTGATTACTCTGAAACATTCCTTCATGAAAATTTAGCGATGATAAGTTGTCGATGAGCATGTCTCTTTCTTTCTCATGGTCGCTATGTATCCTTCCCGTTCGCCCGCGGGACAATACTCAAGTTCCCGACGTGAAAGATCGCCGTGTACTCAACGTGCGTTTTGTATTAGAGTACCAACAATAAAACGTGTGTCTACTGCGCCGCAGTCACGTCGAGCTGATATTGTTAACCTAGTCAAGGCAACAGGGCATCTTCTTTCGACAGTTTTCAGTAAGCGGTTGTGTACGCACTTTGGGTACGCGGTCGCGAGGCAAATAAGCTTAGTGGGTGTATGTACGGTTAATATATAAGTAGATGTACAAAAAGTAATACATTATATAGATGTTTTAGCGTCAGATACATAGATATAAAGCAAAATATAATTATATATCGCATTCGTCCGTATAAAGTAAGGGCTTGCGCTCGTGTCTAATCCCACGTACCACACTTAATGTTACGTCGTAGTTAAGATGTAATTCTGCCTCAGTATTATATACATTTAAGCTTATTTGTTACATAAGCTAATTTATATACACTATGTCTATTTGTTTACGGGTGTAGTGGCGTTACTACAAATGAAGTCATATCAGATGCGCCACGGCGCTCTGTTGCTCCTATTTCGCTGCGCAGGGCAATTTGCGCGAGTTGAGGATAGATGGCGTTGTTGTCATCAAAGTAGTACGCGATTTGAATAACAGATGGTGCTGTTGGACGATCGTTTCGCAGCGAAAGAGGTGCGAGTAGGCGCCCGCCCGTGCTTATTGTACGGCATTTACGTAAGTTACTCACTGTGTATAACGTAAGTTTAATCCCGCATCAAGTAACCGCTATGTATTTTTAATAATGATGGTAACGAGCCGAACACTTATTTTTTTAACAAAACTTTTTGCTCAAAATCAGCTGTTTCTCGTCGGTATAGGATGTCTACTTTCAATCGATCTAAATTTATTGTCGTTCGTCAACAATATTCGATGTTAGTAGTACCTAAAACCTGGTTTCTGTACCTTTTCCAATCACTGTTTCACGTATTTTAATAAGTATTCTACATAATAATAAATGGTTTGATGATTTTTGTGTTTACTGTGCTGCATTTTATTGTGAGTTCGAAGTTCAAATTGAATCAATAAATAGAAATTTAAATATTGGTGTTGTTATTGGCGCAGTGCGCTGTTTACCTCTCCCTGCAATAATAGATAACCTTATACTACTACAGCAACAAAAAACCATTTTGGCGCAAACTTTACAGAGTACCAGTAAGAGAATTAAAGATTGTGAATACTGGATGTCCACGCGTGTGAAAAAATTCATAACACGCCTTTCAACTTGGCACACGCTGGTGCCCCTATAACCCGAGGGCCCCATATGGTTAACGCGGCTGATACGGCGGTAGCTACGCCTTGATATTGCACTTGAAGTTAAAGTAACTAACATGAGAAAACTGTAACTGGTTGTAATATAAGGAAATACATAAGTAACATACAGAAGTACCAAAGTACAACAGTGTCCTTTAATTATATTTTCTATTCTGTTCTTAATTAATTGCAAGTAGAGCCGATGTCGACTATTCTGCGAATGTGTAAGTAAATTGGAAAAGCAAGTATGTATATTATAATTTCAAAAAAATGGAAACGGACAGTAAGTGAAGACCAAAAATTCTTCGGTTGATACAGTTGAACTTAAATTATGTTTTGAAAATGCTTATTGGAAAAAGCATCACGTAGTACGTAAGATCCTGAACAGAGAGAATCTCCATGGACGACGATGGTGGAGGGATTGAAATAATAAAAGTTAGAAAGAAAACTAAGAAAATACTGAAAAAAAAATACACCGGCAGGTGGTTGATATCCCACTCTTAAGCACAAAATGTTTTCTAAACACATTCATTGTGTGCACAGCTAAGATGTGGAAACTCTTTGCCACAGTCTGTTTCTTGATAGCTACAACCAGAAGATCTTCAAGTCAATAGTAATAATATTATTTACATAGTTTAAACATTACACGTAAACAAAAACTATATACGAATCACTTATATTTATTTATATAAATTTATACATACATATTTACTCCTAAAGTTAACAACACTACACATTTTATACACTAACACCAAACACCACATAAGTTAAACACACAATAACGAGATGTATTGGAGACGCGCATTGTCGATGACGCGCCGGCAATATATTTCCATCTACCGCCGCGTTGTTATATTCGTTTCTCTCCATTCACGATCTACGCTGCCCGCTAGACACACGTGCGCTCGCGCGGATATAAGTTGTCGACAATCTACCCGCGTTAACCTATCTCTGTGCTTAAACTAATTATTATCGCTGCTATAATATTGTACCTGCTTGTGCTTGGCTTATTTGCACCTTAGAATGAATTGTGTCGTTGTAGTGTTGTGTGTAAGGAGAGTATACCTACCTGGAGATACAGCAGACTTTGCTTTATTCACCGCTTACCCAGTAAGTACCAATACCATACATACACTGTCCAAACAACCAAACATGTAAGCAAGCGTAGGTAGTCTATTGACGACCACATTGTCGCTTTTCATCAAGGGAGATGAATCAAGCGCAATGTTATACCCCGGATACCCCAATGCTTTTGCTAACTTAAAATATAATAAAATAGTATACGACTAGTTGTCGTATACTATTTTATTACATACTACATTATATACACAAAGTTGTCTAGTCCCAAGCTAAGAAGAATTAGTGTTATGGGTATTAGATAACTGATAAATATACTACTAGATAAATATACTTACTTATATATTTCTAAATAAATACACATTATAGATAAATTAAACCTAGACACAGAACAAATGATCGTGCTCATCACACAAACATTTGTCTTGTTGAGCCCACGACCTTCGACATAGCAGTTAGGGCCACTAACCACTAGACCGACAGACCAGTCATTAATCGGCGATTGAAACAAATACGATTTTCATAATCAGCAAATCAACAATAATTATAATCTTAATCTATATAATATAAAAGAAAATTGTTTTAGTTACACTATAAATTTATAACTCAGAACGGCTGAACCGATTTGGCTGAAAATTGGTGTCTAGCCACGGACTTGGTTTCGGCCTGCCATGCCGGCTGGCTTTCAGCAACAAGTATAGATCGTGGTATACTATTGGATCAAATTCTGCCCTTGAGAAGCAACGCGCTGTCGAGAATAGTCCAAATAATACAATAAATTCTATTCTTTTGCTTCCAGAAGCCATAAAGTCCATTTATCTTGACAAAATAATAAGATCTTCCCTTGAGCTAACAGATTCTATACATTTTTTACATTGTTAGTGCTAGATCTTAACGCCTCCTGTGATTTAGGTACACTCAATCGGTTTGGACCCTGAATAAAAATAATGTTAGCTTTGGGACCACAAAATATATTTTGTAGCCTCAATTTCTACGAGACGTCTACGGAGTTGAAGCTTTATTCCGCTAGGTGGCTTTGATGAGAAGAAAGACTAGATAACCTACATACAATGAACATCAGGCTGAGATTGTCAAATGGCAGTTGGTAAGCACTTTATTTTTTAGGTGCGTAAACATTGTGACAGACAGATGTCCTTAACACGTTCGCGTGAGCAACGTCTTACAACGTCGTGTTGATATAATTATGAAATGGCGCAACGTCATATGACGTCCTCTAGATTCTCATATTTATTTGGACGGAACGTCTTTGGACGTCTATTTTATAGGCAAATTCCTATGGCGCATCTACTTAGCGCCGCAACACGTTCGATTTTACAAGTCACAACCGCCGCATGACCAAAAAAGTAAACATCTTTCTAGTTTTGTTCGCACACATGCAAAAGTAGCGCGCCCAAACTCGCAACGTCTTATGACGCCCTCCCTTGTACCGCTATCCCCTCTGCCAGTTGACCTGCGCGCAGTGAGACGACCTAACGTGTGTGTATTGTGAACGCCGTGCAACTTATCTGGATTACGTAATATTTTATAATAAAAGGTTAGTAAATATTTTAAATTTCTTTATTACACTTACTTGGTATAAGTATTCGCATGTTTTTGAGGAATAAACAATGTCGTAACTAACATGAATTTGATATAATTTCGAAAGAGAAGTTTGTAACGATTTTTGTTTTTTCTTTGCATTTGCTTATTTTGAACAGGGAGAATATAATAATAAACATAAAATAAATGGTGTTATGGTTTTTATAATAACGTAAAATATAGTTACATTGCTATTTGCTTTAGTTAAGGTGTAATATTGCATTGTTATAGATGGATAAGGAAGAAGAACGTATCATGAAACTTTTCGAAGAAGCGTCATCGACGGGAAGCACGATACCAGATCCATTTAGTGTTAGTGGTGATGATGAATATGGATCTGACGGAGACTATAATCCTTGTAACGATGAAGTTAGTAGTGACAGCAATACTTCTGTAAATAGAACTAGGTTATATCGTAAACGTAATCGTTCTTCTAATAAATCTCAATACATAAGTATAGCTCCAATGCATAATCGCACATCTAGTTCGAGCTCATCGTCATCATCTGATGTGAAGCAAACCGAATCTCTGCAGACTAATTCTGACGAATATCAAGATGTGACACTAATTGAAAATGTTCCACGTAGTCACGATGATTCTATTACTTCATGTGAATCTGTGCAATCGGAATCAATACTCCAGTCTAATACTACCCAAACGGTTGAAGAGCAACAGGAGCCTGATTATAGTTCGAATATACCAATGCAAGACCCAGAACCAGGCCCAAGCAATGTACCGGAAAGGCATAACAGGCCCGTTATACCACCTACAACTGTAAATTGGGAAAACACAACATTAGATATCCCAGAATTCAATTTCGATTCTACATCAACAGGCGTCCAGTTTCATATTGATGAAAATACTTCGGTTCTCGATGTATTTAGACAATTATTTCCATCTCATATTGTTGAGCAACTTATCGAACATACAAATAAATATGGTGAGGCTCTATGCAATAAAAATAGACCAATGACGCGACACAGTCGTAGATACTCGTTCAGGGATGTTGACGAAGACGAATTTCATAAATTTATAGGACTTTGTTTATTACAAGGACAAATATCTGTTCCTAAAAAACGAAAACTGTTCACTTATTCAGATATTCTGTATTATCATCCGATATTTCCTTATACTATGTCACAAAGAAGATTTGAACAAATACTAAGATGTCTTTACGCTTCAGACTTAAATGCTAAAGGAAGTGCTAAGATCGATCATTTTATAAATAACATGTGCAAAGTATTTCAACATTGTTATAAACCTGAAAAAGAGCTTTCGTTAGATGAATCTTTACTGTTGTTTAGAGGAAGAATTAAGTTCAGACAGTACATGAAAGGCAAAAAAGCACGATATGGAATAAAATTTTACGAATTGACGACTGCAGAAGGATATGTTCTTAATATAATGATGTATGCTGGGAAGACTAATGATTCTTCTGATAAAGGAAAGAAAACAGAAAAACTCGTTCTTCGGCTAATGAGGCCGTATATGTTGAAAGGCCACCATCTCTTTATGGATAATTATTATAATTCGGTACCCTTGTCTGAAAAACTATTAGATTTAAAAACACATACCAATGGAACTTTAAGGTCAAACAGGAAAGATAATCCTAAAGTAGTTGTTTCTAAAAAACTTAAAAAAGGAGAGCATGTCTGGGCGAGAAAAAATAAAGTGTACGTGTCCAAATGGGTTGACAAAAGACCTGTACACATGATTACCACCCTAAACCATCCTAAAATAATTAATGATCATAACGGACACGGTCAATCTAAATCTAAACCGTTGGAAGTCTCGATTTATAATAAATATATGTCAGGTATTGACCGTTCCGACCAAATGGTCTCATATTATTCATCTCCCAGTAAGACAGTAAGGTGGTATAAAAAGGTACTTTTCCATATACTAGACCTAGCAGTTTGGAACAGCTTTTATATTTATAAAAAATATCGTAAAGGTAATGCTAAGAGTTATGAATTTATAGACTTTCGGGAGGATTTAATAATAAAAC
This sequence comes from Leucania comma, assembly GCA_958295575.1. Taxonomy (NCBI): domain Eukaryota; kingdom Metazoa; phylum Arthropoda; class Insecta; order Lepidoptera; family Noctuidae; genus Leucania; species Leucania comma. The sequence goes on from OY282475.1 coordinate 7,737,989, forward strand.
TCTTAAAATTAGATCCAGCTCTAAAACCAGACAAATTAATAAAACATAGATATGATAATCGAAAGAAAGTTAGAAACGAATCTGTACCATCCTCGAATGAAGAAACATCTTTTCCGACTGGTCACTGGCCTGAAAAGATACCTAAGAAAATCTCTTCTAATAAGAATACATTTTTAAAATGCAAGATGTGTACTAAAAACAAGACACGAAGAGAAAGTAGCTATAGGTGCAAAGGGTGTCTAGACAAGCCAGCTCTATGCCCTTCATGTTTTGAAGAGTGGCATAATCAAACAGCTACACACCTATAGTCTACATCTTCCTATTTTATTATACATTCCTAACATTATCTTGTTTGTTAATTATTAATAAATAGGTACATGTACAATTAAGGCTGATTGAAGAATGTTAAGAGTTTTTGATTAAACTTATGTTCCTACGAGTATATATCCAGTTCCTATATATTCTCAGTATTAAATTAAAAGGCTGATTAAAAAGTAATAAAGATTTTAGACTCGTACAAATAAGAATGTTAAGAGTTTTTGATTAAACTTATGTTCTTATATAACCAGTTGTATCATTTCAATTTCCTTAATTTAAGTTGACGCCTATGAACGTTGTGTCGTTTAGCTTGGTATGTCAGACCTACGTGGTGGCGGCAACGTGTATAGACGTTGGACGTGAAATAACGTTGTGCCACATAACACAGTTCTAAAACGTACAAAATACGGCGGGACGTCTTTAGACGTTGCTAAACTTTGTATGGGAAAAAGGTGCGCCTCAGTACCAACATTTAGAAATGAGGTTGCTCACGCGAACGTGTTAATTTATTAATTCATTAAATATACAAGAAACCTCTTGCGACAGTTACCTATACTATGATTTTTTATTAGACGAAGTAAAGTGACAGCTATAACAATGGTTGTTTGACAGTTGGGCATTGTTATTTGACAGTTGGGCATTGTCCACTGCTGTCACTTTACTTCATCTAATAAAAAATCATAGTATAGATGTTACTAGTATACTAATACAAGCTTCTGACAGCGGATTCGCCCGCGTGTAAGTCGATTTCTCCATACAAACTTCCAACCCACGTTTTACCCCCTTAGGAGTGGAGTTTCCTAAAATCCGTTCTTACTCATAGTGGATGTTTACAACCTGTGAGGAACCTACCTGCCAAAGGAGATCACCCACGGTCCATAAATTTTTGGTCCAAATTTAAAAGTGCCGGCCAAAGAAAAAAAATACAATATTCTGTTAGAACTTGTTCTTACGAACATTTTTTATTATGGCAACAATGCTGTGGGAGCATTAGCCTCGGTATTATTTAAGTTCAAAAATGATTAGTTTTCTAAGAAAAACTTTCTCAAAAAATGAAATATATATAATAGTTTTAAAAAAATGCAACAAAAAAAAAACAGCCAGTCTGTAGTTGTGTCTTTATTGCGTTTTTTTTTAATTTTTTTTTTTTGTATTTGTTGAGGTTTTCGAAGAATAAAAATATCGGTATATGTAATGCTTAGAAAAGTCAAGCCATATATTTATCTTTTAGAACCACAGTAATATTTTCTAAACCCAAAAACATAATAAAAAATAATAAAAATAAAAAGCATATGACGGTGAATTTCGAAAATGAGTGGATGGTCAATATCAGAAGGCGGGGTTGCGGTGTCTCATAGCAGTGTTAAAGAAACGCTTGGAAAGCGTTTCATGAAATGCTGGATGATGGGGATTTTATGATCTCCCCTGAAAATCCCCTTTTGTGATCAAAAAGAACTCTCATTTCAGACATGATAGGCTTCGCGGATTTTTAGGAATCGCTTTTGAAGTATTTGCCATATATGGAGATGGTGGGGCTTTGCATCTGCGAAGACAGAGTAAGCGTATTAAAAATGCGAACATACCTACGGATTGGCAGAATTCAGTGGAGCCTGCTTTGTGCGAAAGCGGCACGCGTACGTACAAGTTTGCTTTATGTACTCATCTAAGGTCAAATGATGATCTAGGATCATACCGAGCTTGCTTCTCCCAAGGGATCGGATTGGTATAGGTACGTGGTGATCAGAGGGAGACCCATGAAGAACCCTTGAAGAACTCCTGCTCGTATGGGTGGAGATCTCCCCACTATCGCATAGAGGAAGCGCTATCATCTGGTAGTCAATAGTGGAAGGTACGATTCAACAAAAAGTTTCGCAAGATGAGTACTAGACAATCTGGCACACCGAGTTGATATAGCTTAAATGATAAACCATTATGTTACACTTTGTCAAAAGCTTTCGCTGAGTCAAAAAACTAGACGTCCATCAGCGCGTTATGCTGGAAACCATTGCATGGGTGTTCGACGATTCGCTGGACTTGTTCGATTCGGAAACCAAACTACCGTTGGGAATAACACTCATAACTTCAGCAAAATCTCTGCGCTGCTTTAGATTTTATCGAGGACATTGAATGGACTGATGAAAATGTAGCTGGAGGTGTCAAACTTGACTTGGACTTGCATGGTTTAGGAATATCGATATTAGTGACCTTTTTCCACGCTTGGGGGAACATGTTATTCCTTAATGCATCATTGAAGATGACGGTCATTAGTATTATGAGTTGGGATGGGAAGAGTTTAAACACCTTGTTTATGACACCGTCAGAGCCGAGGTCTTTTCGGGGCTGGAGCTTTTTGATGATATTCCCCACCTCCTCTGAGATAAAGGGGAACAAAGGATCATTAGGATCTTCGATGAGTTCGAGAGAAGCTCTGCGTTCAACTTTAGCGTCTCTCATATCAAGATGAGTTTTGTCTATTGGTTGAGGGCATTTATTTGTTTTCTCGTTGTATTTCGCTTTGTCAGTGTTATCGAAAGCAATATTCTTATCGGGGCAAATAAGAACAGACATAGAAGCCTCTACTTCCTGTGAAGGTGCTAGCAGGCGAGGTAAATGTGTTCTTGATCACATTTCATCCAGCACGCGGCACGCTACTTTGTTGCTTGAGCTTTGTTTACTTCGCCGGGAGTTGCATTCTTTTTCGGTTTTCAGACCACATACATTGCCCAGGAGTTTCCAGCGATGGTCATCAGTCACTGTGATCTCCCCTGAAAAGTCATTCAGGACGGATCGTATGTGGTCCATAAGTGAATCGAACGCTGCTGTCGTTTCAGCGACTGAGACTCAAGAAATCGGGGATGGAATCTAACTGATTCAATATGGTACTCGTAGATTTTGGTCTTCCCGTCCTTGACCAATTGGGACGGGAGTAATACAATATCACACACCTTGCTTTAGGTACCTACTAAAGTAACAGATAAGATATTCGAGGTGAGGCGAGCGATCAGTGGCTAGGGGAGGACGTGTGGTGGTAAACGGCAGCTACCTGGAAGTTTCTATTCAAACTCTAACTCTTTGTTTTTACAATTCATGTTACCGAAAATGTACGGAAACTGATTTTTTTAAACTTAAATAAAACCCAGGGCAATGGTCCTACAGTTTTGGTGCGATAATAAAAAATGCTCAAGGGGTCAAACTCTAACAGATTGCCATATTTTTTTTTCTTGGCCGGCACTTTTGAATTTGGACCAAAATAAATGATCTCCTTTTAAGTTTGTAGGTAAATATTATAGTTTATGAGATTTCGCGTATAACCCGTGAATGACACGGGTGAGTGATATATTATTTCGCTTATATACATATAAGGGGTGACTGGTAATTAGGGACCGATACTTAAAAGTTGTTTGTTATCATGACTACAATCTGTTAAAATAACTTTTAAGTACTATAGGACCAAACCTAAAATAACGAAAAAATTCAGTGAAGTTCAGTAAGTAAATTTTGACCAGTTAGGCGAACAAAAATGTACTGACCAGCAGATTTGTATTCGCGATTTCAGGTTTGGTCCCAGTTAAGTTTGGTCCCAGAGCAAAAGTTGTTTGCTATCATCACTACAATGACGTGTTTAAGTATCGATCACTAATTATCAGTCACCCTATATATATAATATGTATATAGATAGACTTGTCTACATTTTATGAAGCAGTGGTATAACATAGAATATTAGAATCCATGATCTAGCTAGAGAAATGGCTTAGTTCCTAACCCTTTTTTATGGCAATGGATCACTTTCTTTGTTTTTAGCAGGAATCAAACGAAAACTTAGATACCTCTACAAACCATTGAATTAAAAAAAAAATTGTAGCACACCTACTGTTTCAAATCGAAAGAAACGAGCATCGTCATAGAAACACAACATTTTTGACCTCTGCTTTTTAAATCCAGTAGTAAAGTTTGAAACTTTTAGACCTTTTGTGGACCATATTTTTAGCTCTTGCTAGTGTTTAGCTTGTTAGAACACAGGTTGGAACCACATTGCTAGATTGTTGTGTACTAGTCAGGGCATATTGCTTATCCTTCTTTAATCAAGCAAGCAAGTAATATTAGCAAGGTTTTGTAGATTGTACGCAAGGCTTTTTTGTTAGTCAGTAAAAGACTCTCTCTCTCGCTGTACTTGATAATTATGATGAAAAAACTCTTTTGCACTGAAATATCGGGTCCTTAAGATAATTAATTTTTTCCGTGCATATTATTTTTTCCTATTGTTGATAGGCTCACTGTCGCTATCCCGGCACTTATAAAAAAACCACACGACTAACTTTTACTAAGGTTTATTTTACGACTTTATACAACACACACAAACTAATAATTTTGATTCCCTTAATAATTTTGGAGGACTGAATACAGATTTCTCATTTGAATAACAAAACAAAAGCGAATTGATTCAGCGTTTAGGAACAATTTAGTAACGAGAAAGATTACAATTTGTCACTCATGTGTTTTGTGTTTCTATGATAGCAGGTCATCTTTAATTAATTTAAACTAATGAAATAGAAGTGATGCAATAATTATTATTATGCGTTGACTATAAATAAATAATTATAATAAATTATAAAATAGATATATTGTTACAAAATAATGCTACCTTATATTAAAATAATCTTAAGTTAATGTAGGTCTGTACCTAGCGAGCATCAAATGTGTAGTCTATGCGGTGGTCCCCAAAATAAGTGGCACCAATATCTTTTGCATTTTGTTTTGGGAAAATCATCCCATTTGACAATCTCAGCCTGATGTTCTATGCTGATGTTCATTGTACTATGTAGACCGGTTACCTAGTCTTTCCCCTCACCAGAGCCACCTAACGGAATAACCTTAAACTTCGTAGACGGGTCGTAGAAATTGGAGCTACAAACTATGCTGGGTTTGAACCAAGTATTTTGTGGTCCCAAATCTAGCATTATTTTTATTCAGGTTCCAAACAGATTGAGTATACCTAAGTCACAGGGAGCGTTAAGAAATAGCACTAACAATAATTTTAATAATGTACCTACAGAATTTGTTAGTTCAAAGGAAGATCTTATTATTTTGTCAAGTTGTAAGACTAAGGAATTCAGTGTTTAGGATCAATGTAGTAAGTAATGAGAAAGATTACAATTTGTCACTCATGCGTTCCTATGATATCAGGTCATCTTTAATTAATTTAAACGAATGAAGATAGATATATTGTTACAAATGTCCCCTGAAATTAAAATAATCTTAACTTAATGTAAGTAGGTCTGTAACTAGCAAGCATTAAACGTGTAGTCTATGCGGTGGTCCCTTAACTAGGTGGCACCTATGTCTTTTTTTTACGTGGGAAAATCATCTAATGACATGTGGTTCGGAGCGCGAACTTTTACTATCTAAAAGCCCACTGCTGTTTATTTTTTTGCCTTCGTTCCAGGACCCCGGGGTTCACTTTCGCTCAAATTATGAGCACCCTATGTCTTGGGGATCGAAACTGAAATATAAGTAAAATTGCTTTTTGCCTCGGCAGATAATGTAACAAAGGGTAAATGAGCTTAAAAAATAAAATTCATAATTATAAGATCAAACTCACTAAATTTTTAAGTAATTTAGTTATTTTAGAGCATGAACTAAAAAAATAATACTATTGACTTGTCAAATAAAATAACAAGAAACGCCATCTATGAATGATACCCTACACTTAGATGTCAACGACCTTCATAGCATGGTTTCAAATTTTGAACCATGAAATAACAAGAAACGCCATCTATGAATGATACCCCTACACGTAATGTCAACGTCCTCCATAGCATGGTTTCAAATTTCGAACCACGTTCGATGTTTTGCACCATGCTGCCACTACGTTAACCATAGACACTTCCAACACTGTACAAAAGATGGCGTTACCAGTCCTGTGTAAACATTGACTGTGTAATTAACTTATTATTGCCCACGCTAGCTTTTACGATCGTTTCATATTCATGCATCTATGATAGGATCTTTTTATAAACAGTGTATGTTTGAATTCCTTAACAGTCTGTTTATATTGTAACGTGCACTCGGCGACTGCTTACTTTGTAATGTGGTATTAAATAACGACGCTTTTCTGTAGGAATTCTTTTATATTTTGTGGTTACACTTTCGCTACTTGATTTCGAATGGAGGCAAATTTAGGTTATGATTTGTTTTCTCGTGTTTAGCGGAAAACTACATTGTATATTCAAGGGCTTAGGTAGGTAACTAAAAGTTTAGTTACTTACCTTAATAAAAAGATATCGAATCTAGGTATTATCTATTTATGAATCTCTATGCTTATTTTGAGTAACACTAGGTCACACCTAAGGGAATACCTAAACAAAAGTGCATTGATGAACTTTTTTACTTTTAGGCGCTCAGCCAAAATCCACCTTTAGAATAGGTCCAAAGGTTATGTGAGACTGTCACCAAAGGCCCCAGGATAAAGGCAAGGAATGGAAAGGTAGGTTTTTTAGTCAGTAAAAGTCTGACACTGTTTCCCGCCCCACCCAAGGGCGGGATTCGTCATTGGATGATTTTTACCTACCACAAAAAAAAAAAAAAAAAAAAAAAAACCTTTAGAATAGGTACGAGTATGTATAAGGTCGAGTCATTTAAGTGTGTGACGTTCCGGTAAGTAGCGAAATCAAGTAAATATGGTAAAGAGAATCAGATGGCCTGAACCACCACTATCGCTGCCGCTGATAGACGCCACGCAGCGGCCATTGACGTGCTCCGCTCAAACGGGGCATACTTCCACCGAATGCTCTACCGTGACGTCTGGGTGGTCCACATAATGGTGAAATTTTGGTGTTTCGTCTGCCTGAATTCGGTGCAGGAACATCCCGGTCTTACCATGTAAGGTGAGGACTTGTACTTATCATGTGTTCAGTGAGGAGCCGTGACGTTCTCCAGTCAACATCAAAGAAAACTCCTCTTTGCACTGGCACTCCATAATCATGGCGGTTAGTCTCCACTTACCGACATGATTTTTTTTTTTTTTTTTTTTACGGTAGGTAAAATCATCCAATGACAAATCCCGCCCTTGGGCGGAGCGGGAAGTAGTGTCAGACTTTTACTGACTAAAAACCTACCCTGTTCCTTCCCTGCCTTGGTTCCAGGGCCCTGGTATGCATTTTCATACCTTCCCAGAGCCCCAGACTAGGCCTCGACCCTACTGGGCCCCTACGGTTTGCTGACAACTCCTTGAGGCGCACGGGAACAGTGCGCGCCGTAAACGACTTGGGCTCGGTCCGGTCTGTTACCGGACAAACGGACAGCGAGCTACCCATTGCCCGCCGTCCGCAAGCCCGCGTCTACGGTGGCCGGAAATTTGGATCGGAGTTACGGCGGCGGCTGCGGCGTGAGCGCCGTTGCCTGATACGGTCAGCCTCCTCCTTTGCTAGCATTACTGCTTCGCAGAAGGAGGCGACCGCCTGCCACTCCTCCTCGCTCCGGAGCATGGCTTGAACCAAGCCCCGGCGCGAGAGATCGCCTCCGATTGCCCCCACGAGGACACGGCGATGCTCTTCCCAAGCGGGGCACACCTCTACCGTGTGCTCCACCGTGTCCACCGGGCGTTCCGCACAGTGACGACACCCGGGCGTCACCTCCGCACGGATCTTGTACAGGTACGGCCCGAACTTGCCATGTTCGGTTAGTACCTGCGCCATGCGGAAGGTTATGACGCCGTGAGGCCTTTCCAGCCACGCCTCAAAGAGGGGCCTTACCGCCTCAATCGTGGCGTGCCCAGCACAGGGTTGCGACAGTCGTTCTCGCCATTTCACCATGAGATCTCGCCGGAACTCTGTCCGCCAAGCCGCGACTTGTCGCGGCAGCGGGGATTCGCCCCGGCGTTGCATCTCCACGCGCAGATCGTGCATGCGTGCAAGGACTGTTGCCTCCAGATCCCATGGTGGCAGGCCAGCAAGGAGGCTCGCCGCTTCGCGGGATACCGTGCGGTATCCCCGAATCATCCGTATGGCCATGACCCTCTGGCAGGCGTTCAGCAGGGCCGCCGGTCGCCTTCGCAGCGTCGGCGCCCACACAGGCGCCCCGTAAAGGGCCATGGACCGAACGATGCCAGCGTAGAGCCTCCGGCAGGAGGCGTCTGGACCCCCCAGGTTCGGCAGGAGCCGCTTGAGTGCAGCCGAAGTCCGATTAAGTTGGGGAGCCAAACGTCGGAAGTGCGCCTCGAAGTTCCACCGGCTGTCGAGGACGAGTCCCAGGTACTTCATCGTCGACCCGACGCCGATGTGAACTCCTCCTACCGTTAATTGGGAACCCGGTGGTGGCGCGTACCGAGGGCCGTGAAAGCACATGGCCTCGGACTTGTGCAATGCCACCTCGAGTCCCAACTGCTGGATCCTCTCCACGACTGTCGCAACCCCGCGCGTCGCTAGTTCGACCGCCGCCTGGTACGACCGTCCCCGCGCCAGGACCAGCGTGTCGTCCGCGTAGCATACCACGCTGACCCCGTCGGGGAGGTCGGCGCGCAGCACGTAGTCGTACCCGATGTTCCACAAGGGCGGCCCTAGTACCGATCCCTGTGGGACACCGCACGACATCTCTCGCCGATTCCATTCTCCCTGATGACCGGGGTAGATAATGTACCTGTTCGACAGGTAGGCCTCGATCACACGACAGAGGTAGTCGGGCACCCGGTGGTACCGGAGTGCGCTCCTAATGCTACTCCAGGGCAGGGAGTTGAAGGCGTTGGCGATATCCAAAGACACCGCCAAGACACACCTGCCCCGGGACACTGCATTCCCCGTCGTGAGGGCTCGCACGCGCATGATAGCGTCCACCGTTGAGCGCATCCTGCGGAAGCCGAACTGGTCATCCGACAGGTTCGGCCCGACCCGTGCTAGGTGCGCGACGAGGCGGTTTGCAACTACTCTTTCAAAGAGCTTGCCCACCTCGTCGAGCAGCACAATGGGCCGATACGCGGACGGAGAGTCCGCAGGTCGCCCTGGCTTCGCGATTAGGACCAGTTTCCCCGTCTTCCAACGAAGCGGGAACTGGCCCCTCTCCATACATGCGCTGAGGAGCCCTCTGAGTCGAGGCCCGAGAGCCTCCATGGCCAGGACCCAGGCTTTTCCAGGCAAGCCGTCGGGTCCCGGGGCGGTATTTTTGGCATTCAGCCTTTGTACCGCCACTCTCATCTCTACCTCGGTCACCTCTGGAGCAATATGGTCACCGTCGTCGCCATTGTGGTCCGCGTCGGACACCGCAGGTGGCGGAGCCATGGGCGGGGGGGTGTGTTCCCCCCGCGCAGGGAACAGAGAGTTCACTACACCCTCCACAAGCTGGGGCCGGAGACTCTGCGTCAGCGGGGGAGCCCAGGGGCGGAGTTTGTCCCGCACCGCCTTGTACGGGCGACCCCATGGGTCCACGTTGAGAGTCCCCAGCCACACGTTGCGGGCCTCGAGTTTGGCCCGCTTTATCTCCGCTCGGAGGGTGCGCTTTGCTGCTCTGTATCCCTCATACAGCTCCGCCTCTATGGCCTCTGCATCCGGTGGACGGATGCGGCGTCTGCGGTGTCTGGAGTACCGGCGTCGCGCGGCAGTGCATGCGTCACGCAGTGCTGCAATCTCCGGCGACCACCAGTGCACCTGGCGCTGGGCACGTCCTGGTCGGACTCGGGGCATAGCCGCGTCGCAAATTTGCGACAAGGCCTCCCCGAACCAGTCCGCCTCGGCGTCAATATCGACAGGCCTGTCCGGTGCTTGCACCCAGGCCTGTACCGCCGCGGCTTGCCGGAAGAGATCCCGGTCAAGCTGCCTCAGCGCCCAACGCGGACCACACGGGGTCCGTTGGACCGGCGCGGTCGAGGACTGGGCGGAGACGTCGAACCGGATGTACCGGTGGTCCGAATACGTCTCCACCCCCTCTATGACGCGCCAGTCGACGACACGCGGTGACAGAGCAGGGCTGGCGAACGTTATGTCCACGACAGACTCACCCTGCATCCGCACACACGTGGGGACAGAACCCCGGTTTATGACGACCAGGCCCAACTCCAGGGCCCAGGACTCCACCCTCCGACCCCGCTCGTTCGTGAACCGGGAACCCCAAGCCTCGTTCCAGGCGTTGAAGTCCCCGCACACGACCACAGGGAGGGAGGAGTGAAACCTAGCGACGACGGCATTCAGCTCCATAAGGGAGTTGTCTAGATCGGCGAGAGATCTGTTCGGGGACAGGTAGACTCCCACCACCACAATGTCCCCGAACCGTGCCGCCACGCAACCCCGCCCCCTCGTGACGGCCTCGAGGGACGGGGTACCGGCGGCGGCCGACGAAATTAGGGTCACCGAGCCGCTCAGGTCCTGAACCCAGTCGGCTCTGGGCAGGACAAAGTGCGGCTCGGAGACTACGGCGATATTGATCGACCACTGCGCCATGCTCTGGAGCAACAGATCCTGAGCGGGGGCGCAGTGGTTGATATTCGCCTGGAGGAGACGTAGTGGTGCCGTTATTGACAGTCCATTGTCTCCTCCCGAGCCCCCTGAGAGGGCACTGCCGCGGTGGTTGCGGCGGCGACAGCAGCCACGGTAGCGGCTGCGGCGGTGGGCCTACGGACCTTGCCCTTGGCCTTGGCGGGGGGGTCGCAGGGCCTGCTCCCAGCCCGGTGATCGGCCTGCTTGCCAGCCGCCGCACATGCATAACAGTGCGGCGACTCACGGCATTCTGCAGCCTTGTGACCGGGCTTGCCACACTGGAAGCAGTGGTCACTCCGATCCACCTCCGCAGCGCAACAGGCCCCCACGTGGTGCCCCACATGGCAGCGGTAGCACCGCAGAGGTCTGGGCTCCAGCAGTTTCACCTGCGCGGAGACCCAGCCCACCAGAAGCCGTCGGCCCACCTCGGAGATGGTTTTGGCCGCCGACACGGGGCAGCTTACCGTTACGGCTCGCATGCCCGTGCTGTCAGCGCGGATTGTGCCCGCCCGAACCTGATCGGCCGTGCACCCTCCGGCCCTGACGATGGCGGCCACCACCTCGTCCACCTTGACTGAGTCGTCCAGGCCCATTATGCGCATGTCTATGCACCTGGATGGCCTGGACACTCGTGCCTCTTCGGCGTCTAGAGACGCCCTGATCTTGACGGCCAGGGCGTCCGCTGCAGCGCTGTTGTCCGTGCCAGGGACCTCCAGTATGCGGGCTCCGGTTGCGGTGCGTCGCATACGGAAGCCCCCAGAGGCTCCGAGCTCGTCAAGGTGGGGCAACACCGCCCGCCTTGCCTTCTCCATGACGTCGTCGTACGTCACGCCCCTCTTTTCCGCTTCTGGCTGCAGCGTAATGACTACAGCCGCGGAGTTCGGGGCGTGAAGTCTGGCCGCCATGGCCCGCTTCCGGCGCTCCTGTCGCTTCGCCCGTTTCCTTTTGGTCTTGCCTGCCTTCCTTTTGGCGCCGACAACCGTCCATTCGGCGCCAGCCGAGGGTTCTTCAGACGGAGGAGGCCGTCGGCGCGGCCCAGTCACCGTCGCGGCAGGTGGTCCCGCCGGTGCCGTCGAAGGAGCGGTCTTCCGCTGCCGCTGCCGTTGCGTAGCAGCTGGGGCTGGCCTTGCAGGCCCCGACGCCATGGCCCCGCGCCCGGCTTGGCCGGGTGGGCCCGCCCTGGGCGTAGCAGCCGTGGCTGCGGCGGCGGCGGCATAAGACGCCGCGTTGCGCTGGCCGGTGGCCGCGAGCGGAGGGCGCAGTACAATGCCCTCCAGCAGGGACAGCTGCTGCTGTATTCGCAGCTGGAACTGCTGCTGCTGTTGCTGCAGCTGTTTTTGTAGCTGCTGCTGAAAAGCAGCGAGCTCCCGCTGCACCAGCGACAGCAGCTGGCCTCCCGGTTCGGGCTGGGGCTGAGGCTCCGGCTGAGCTTGCCCCTGCCCTCGCTTGCCCCCCTCTCCAGCGGGCTTCGGACCGCTTACCCCCTGGACTCCTGCGAGCTCGGCCTGAAGCTCGGCTCGGAGCTCGGCTCGGAGCTCGGCCCGGAGTCTCGCCACACTCTTCCCGAGGGAAGCGTCGAAAGCCTCCCCGATGGAGGCAGCATGGCGGAGGGCCGTCCTCTCCTTTGAGGACTTTTCCCTCTTCCTTCCCATGTCCCTAAGGGCAGCGACCACCAGCTCCCCAAAGGACCTGCGCGACTCCTCAGCGGAGTTCTCCCCCTCGCTGCCTGATGGCCCCGAGAGGTCCATCTCAGCGTTGGTCGCAGTAGGGTGGCGTCCCTCTGCGGCGAGCCTCTTGGCTCGCTCGGCAGCCTGCTGGGAGGAGACTCCCCTCCCTCTTCCAGGTGGTCGACCCGCTCCCCGCCCACTGGTGGGGATTTTTCGGGCCGAGCCCTTTTCGCCTTCGGAGGACGAGCCGTCCTCCGGTTTAGAGCGTTTCCGGAAGGAACTCGCGTTTCTTCCGGAGTCGCCTCCCGTTCCCTCGTCAGTCTCCGAGCCCTCCGAGCTCCTTCTGGATGCCGCGTCGGACTCCGACCGCGCATCACTCTCCAGTCTTTTGTGAAAGAATTTCGATTTAGGTTCCATAGCTGTTCCCACGAGTAAATTCAATCTGTACTTGCTCAAAGTTAGTGGTTCGCACTAACGACTAATTTAGCTACCCATTAGTCAAGCTAACAACCTCCCTCACGGTGCGCCGCCGCTTGGAGGTTTGGGGAATTTTTTATAGAGGTTGTCTTCCTCGCGGCCCGGGCGGTTAAGCCAAGACCCTCGACCCCCATCAAAAGTCAGAAACATGACCTTGGACAATCTCTGGGGCTACGAGAACAACGGTGGCAGAAGGAGAGGCAAGCCTTCCTCCTGCCTGCCCGGTGGCAGGGTGAGTGCACGCCGGGCCCGCTCTTGCTTCGCCACTGTGCCCTCTGCTAAAGCAGAGGGACACGCGTTGAAGCGTACTCCCGACAGAACATTCGCAGACGGCCATCGAGGCCCCTTAGGCAGGAGTGCCCAAGGGGGTGGTTGGCCGCCTCCCAGGGTGCACCGTCCCGCAGACTAGCCTTCGCTCCGGACGTATCCGCAAGGGAACTATAGCCTGCGGGCACTCGTGGAGGTTTTCTGTCATGGCACCCCACCGACATGATTATGGAGTGCCCAATATACACTGTTGAATTTTAGTCGTTTTAATCCCGTGGAGGGTCGATTCGGTACATGAAACACTATCGATTTGTAAAATTAAAATTAAAAAATAAAGTACTTTTTTTCTAAAAGCCGAGGTAATATACTTACGCATGTACGAAATTTTTTTTTTTAAGTAAACGAGTCAATGACCTTGCAAGTAGTTGTCGGTCGTTGCGTACTAACTACCTACAGTTCATTGGCCTCGCTCAGGAGACGTTTACTTAAATAAATTAATTTCGAACACGCGTAAATTAATTCGAGTTTAAAAAAAAGTACTTTATTTTTTTATTTTCTCTTTACAAATCGATAGTGTTTCATGTACCTAATCGACCCTCCGCGGGATTAAAACGACCAAACTTTAACGGTGTAGAACTAGCTAAGTTATGTGCTAACATTCCATAGCTACGCAAGCATATGATGACTACTTAATTTAATGTGATGGCTATGTTCAAGTAACTAATTAGTGCAATTAGTAACGATTAAACGGATAGACTTAATTATTGTTGCATCACCCGATATTTGATACGTAGAGTATCGAAACGGAAGAATATTTTCAATACATAAACAGCATGAAATTGGAATATACTCCTCCTCCTATACTCCCATATAGAACTAGGGTTACCAGATGAAAATAATTTAAAGACCTGAGAAAAGTTAAAAAATCCTGAGATTTTTTTTACAATTTGAGAATTTTCTCTCAAATGAACTTAAATTAAAAAATAAGTCGTAATATTATCGTTTTTATACACTGGGGATCGCGTTGCACAACGCACACAAGGAGGGGAGGGGATGCAGCGGCACCCCCCTTTACTAAAGGAAGATTATTTTTAGTGTGTATAACTTTTTATCATACAACACTAATATGCATATTTTTTAGGGTTCCGTACCTTAAAAGGAAAAAACAGAACCCTTATAGGATCACTTTGCTGTCCGTCTGTCTGTCAAGACCCTTTATCTCGAGAACGCATGCTATCGAGTCGAAAAAAATCAAGCTTTGAGTTGTTAACAAAAAAAAAAGATACTGCCGTTTATGTCGCAAAAAACGTACATTTCGACACTCTCAAGGGAATCAAAATTCATAGGGTACTTCCCGTTGACCTAGAATTCGGAAATTTGGCATGAAGCAAGGTCTTATAGCACAAATGTGGGAAAATATCTGAAAACTGTTTTGTAGTTGTTTCACCAAAAAAAAAAAACTTTTTTGCGATTTGGAAAAATCTTCGGGACTCGATTCAAGAATTGAACTGTTTTCATAGGTAAGTTTGTGTGGAAACCTCAGTATGGAAGTCCAAATCGCACTTGCCCGGTTTTTTTTTTATAAAACGTGCTATAACTTTTTTTTTTTTTAAATATCAACTTACTTTAAAAATAGAAATCGATTCAGTTGCCGATTCTAGCATCGAATTCAAGAGTACCTAACGTCACAATTCCAATGTCGACTGATCGGAATTAAACTCGAGAGTAAGCCTCCTGTGCTATTGCTATCTCTCTAATAATTGTTAAAGTTGGCGAGGCTTCTTTACAAAAAACGAGATAAAAATATAACCTTAGACAATTTGAAACACACAATTCAACGCTTTTCTGATCAGTAACGATTTGTAATATGAAAAGACATTTTTATCATCTCGAACTTACTTTGCAGTTATCATCAGTAATCATCGTCACAACTCCTTTTTCTTTCATATGACTCCTCACACAATCCATTCATCTCTTCTTTGGCCTCCCTCTCCCTCTCCATCCATCCACATGTAAACTCTTTACGAAACTAACTCTTTTAGCAACATGCGTTTCATCCCTCCAATTGACATAACCATACCAAGTCAAACAAAATAATACTAATAATTACACAATCTTTTTTTGTCAGTCCATATATCTTGTTTGCTGTTTTATTTTTCCAAAATTTAAACATTCAGTTGCCTTCCTATTTAACAATTTTCAACAGGTTTTCTATAAAAGGCTAGGGGCGGGTTTCGAATTGAGTATTTTGAGTCAAGAATGTCTTAAACTGAAAGCCAAATTTTGACAGATTTAGGTTAAAGTAGTGTTTGAGAATTACTCAACTTCTCAAAACTCTCAAATCAGAAATCGGAGGTAAAGGACCAAAAAATACCCTGGATAATATTTAAATTGACGAATATACTATTAACTCAAATATTTTTTTTTACATAAATCCCACCGAAATTATTCACGTGTTGGTAATAAAGAGCAAAACCATTCAAATAAAAATGAATTGGAAAGCCTTTTGTGAAAACAAACTAGGAAGTAAATATATGTAATTGCAGTGAATTCCAACAGACCACCATATGCCTCATAATTCAAATTAATAAAATGTGCATTTGTTGACCTATTACAGTGATCGTGCAGTTTCAAAATAATAAATAGTACCTTAGTATTTATTTTCATTAAATTCAGTATAATATGCAAAATATAAGTTGAACCGAAATGGCGATCGACGCTGAATGCGTAGTACTTAACAGATTTTTGGGTCTCAATCGAGGTGTATCGCGTAACCATTGGAATGGGTTCAACTTATTTGCCGCTTACTACACTTGCTTTATTTTACATAGACCTACATGTTACATCACAGAAATATAAAAAAAAAACTCTTTTCTGTTATCTGACGTACTTACGCTAGTGCACGGTTCCAACTGTACACATACATGCAAAATTTCAGCTTAATCGGTAACCGGGAAGTGGATCAAATTTAATTTACAAGATTTGATTACATCGGGGCAGGTGAAACTACTAAATAAAAGCTTATAAAAATATATAACATATAAATAAATTCAGTAAGTGTATATTAAAATTCTGTAAAGTATATTTTTTTTAAATATACTTTACAGAAAATAAAATACAAAACATTATAAATATAAGTTCACCGCATAGGTACAGGCCGATCGCATCAAATTCTTTATTCATAAACCTACGCTGCACACATCCAATTATTTATTGAAACTGGATATAAAAATAAAATGGCAACGCAGGTACTCATAGTTACTGAAAAGTAAATTATGAGTACTACATACCCATAATAACTAAAAAATGGGCAAGTGTGAGTCGGACTCGCACACTGAGGGTTCCGTACAAACTAACTTATGTACGATTTAATAGCTCGATTCCCGAATCGCAAGTTTCAAAGATTTTTCCGAATCGAAAAAGTATTTTTTCGATTCGGAAAAATCTTTTTAAAATTTACAGTTTACAGATTTATTCCTATAATATGTAGTACTATAAGACCTTACTTCATGTCAAATTTTGAATCCCTTGAGAGTATCCAAATACCTATACGTTTTTGCGACATAAACAAACAGCCGTATATTTTTTTTTTTTTCATTAACTTAGAAGTTTTTCACGGCTTTAAGGGACCGCAGACCTGAGTATATGGTTTTATTTCAACTTGATGCCTCCACGCGTTCCCGAGATAAAGGGTCTTGACAGACAGACAGACAGACGGACAACAGTGATCTTAAAAAGGATCCGTTTATTTCCTTTTGAGGTATGAAACCCTAAAAAAACTTTAAAATTTTTTATGCATTAAAATTATAAAGACAAAAGTTTGTGAGTGTGTAAGTGTATGTTTTGTCACTTCTTCAGGCTTGAACGGCCAAAGGGATTTCAATGAAAGTAGGCACACGGATAGATCATGTCTTTAAATTGAATTTAATATGATACTTATTTTCGACTGGCCTGTTGGTTTTGTAGTTATTGGCCCTGACTGCTATGCCGGATGTCGTGGGTGCGATTCCCACCCAGGATAAGGGTTTGTGTGATGAGCACGATCATTTGTTCTGTGTCTGGGTGTAATTTGTCTATAATATGTATTTATTTAGAAATATATAAGTATGTTTATCAGTTTTCTAGTACCCATAACACAAGCTCTGCTTAGCTTGGGACTAGACGACGTTGTGTGATAGTTGTGGAATATTATATTATATATTATTATTATTTTTAACATTAATGCAGGTGAAGCCGCTAAATGAAGCTAGTTTCAGCATAATGGCAATACTCTGATAATGGACTGTGGCTAAAATTTAAACATTTTACTTAATTTTTAATGTAATGTAACTTTTATTTGCACCTTAATTGTCATTATAATTGCAATTTCATTATGTGTTAATGTATAAATGTTATAATGTGTTTATGAACATTTAAGTAGATACTTAAAAACTCTTACTTAATACTTAGGTACTTAGATAGGTAGTACTATAATAGGTAATAGGTAGGACCTATCTACTCTGCTAGCAAGATATGGAACGTGTATTTTTTTATGCTGGGACTGCCATCCTTCTTCACTCAAGACCATGGCCTGTACCAGGGTCCGGCGTGAGAAGTCGTTGCCGCCGATCGCCCCCACGTTTATGCGGTGGTGCTCCGCCCAAGCGGGGTACACCTCTACCGTATGCTTCATAGTGTTCTTCTAGTGGCCTACACAATGGTCGAATCCGGAGCAGGAACCTCCATAACTTATCATTTCCGGTGGCGAACTGCGTCATGCGGAAGGTGAGTACACCATGACGTCTTTCCAGTCACTTCTCAAAGAGAAGACTAACCGCCATAATCATAGTGTGGCCAAGGATCAAATATCTGAGTTAAATAAATAATAATAAAAAAGTTCTTTTAAAAATAATCTGTGGATTAAAATGGAAAAAATAACGAGCAGAAAAGTGTGAAAGAACGAACGTACAGTCTTTTTTTTAAGTTTAGATATTTAAGCTAAGTATAAAGCGTAAGTCAATTGTATAACATGTAACGCAAGGTAATCATATGTGGATTACAATAGACGGACGGAGGAAATCATAAATGATATCGTCAACTTTCTTTAGGAAAGAAGATATAGAGACATAAAAAGTTACAAGTTTTGACCTCAGAGTCGTTTCGTCTGTACAGAGTCGTCAACTTTATAATGTAATCGCTCAGTCGATTCTCTCTGTTTGGTTGTACTGGTACAAGCAACGCGCTATTTCGTAGTAAATTATAATCTGCTATGTTCAACGCAAAATATTGTTATCTGTTATCTATGAGAATTTATTTACATTTTGCCTTTTTTATACAAATACAGGTGAGTGAGTTTATTAAATGTTGACGATTCTGAGCATTGAGCTGGTTTTTTTGCACATGGGATCTTATGCTTGTATGCTTATTATAAGTGTATAGAGGGGGGGACCGCCCACCTTGGCGGTTGGGCCGTGCCCTCTCCACTCTCTAGTATGTTGGGCTACGAATTCGAAATTCTATTACTGACGCCAAAATGCTGATGACTTTACACAAAAATCAGGCATATACCATAAGGCCAGGCGCTTCATTCTCCCTTGAATTACCCTAGATACTCCAATGCTTACGCTTCTGATTTGGAATGTTAAAATATAAAGCACTAGCGTCACTAGCTTCTGCCAACGGCTTTACCCGCATGGAACTTTATTTCTCCATACAAACTTCCAACCCCCGTTTACCTTAAAGGTTTTTTTTTTTTGGTAGGTAAAATCATCCAATGACAGATCCCGCCCTTGGCCGGAGCGGGAAATAGTGTCAGACTCTTACTAACTAAAAACCTACCCAGTTCCTTCCCTGCATTGGTTCCAGGGATCCCCTTAAGGGTGGAATTTCGTAAAATCCATTCTTAGCGAATGTCTACACCCTACAAGGAACCTACCTGCCAAATTTTAAGTTTGTAGGTGTTATGTATGTTTCTGAGATTTTGTGATTAGAATCAGTGAGTGGTATTTTGCTTTTATATATATAAAAGAATATAGAAGATTGATTGAGCGGCGAAAGTATGACATATATTATCGGATTATGTTCCTCCTTCACATGTCCCCTTCTTCAGAAGTCCTATAATAGCACTCAAGATACTATTCACCCCGGGAGTATGTTCTCTTGGAAATAATCTTCTACTTTTGCTCTGATGAAGTTAAGAGTAGGAGCTAGTGCGTATTTTCATATTATGCTTGAAGGTAGGTTCAGTAGCTAACACAACAGCAAGTCAGTAACTAACAGCATAGGCTGATCTTGCCCCTTGCCTCGACGACACGACTGTGGTCTACTGTACCTGAAAATCACAATAATTTACTATACTATGATTTTTTATTAGATGAAGTAAAGTGACAGCTTTAACAATGGTTGTTTGACAGTTGGGCATTGTTATTTGACAGTTGGGCATTGTCCACTACTGTCACTTTACTTCATCTAATAAAAAATCATAGTATAGTTCTAGCGGCTTTATCCGTGTGATAGTGGAAAATATCGGACTATTCTCAATGATAAAGTAGCATTTAACTGGTGAATGATATTTAAACAAAATACAAAGCATTTCTCTTTGTAATATTAGTTAAGATTAAACCTTAAAACTAAATTATTTGAGTTGTATTCAATTTAGGGACAATACAGAGCTCATAAAAGTCTCTCGTCTGTAAGATTTAATCTGCTACTCAATGGTCAATTGATGTAATGAAATGAATCTACTTGGTCTCGTCCGAACTATGTTAGGGTCGGTTTTGTTGATTTATAATTAAATACAGTTAGTGAAAATAATTTACAACGTAAGACTATTCAGAGCCCAGCCGCTAAGGCCCTGACCCAGACTACCAGACACTGAAGGCTTTTGGACGACAAGCAACGGGTAGCTCGCCGTCCAGCCGTTTGATAACAGTCCGGACCGAGCTGGCGTTGCTGACGGCGCGTAGTATTCCACGCGCGCCTCAAAGAAATGTCAGCAAAATCCTAGGGCCAAAAGAGCCGAAGCTTACAGGGGACATGGGTCCAACTTCTGAAAGGGAAACCCGTAATATTAGAATGCAAAGAGCAACTGAAGGGATATAGGTGTGGTTTAAAAAAAATCTGGGCAAATGCGAGTCAGACTCGCAAACTGAGGGTTCCGTACAAACTAACTTACGTAAGTACTTCAATTTCCGAATCGAGTCTCAAAGATTTTTCCGAATTGAAAAAGTAATTTTTTTTTTGTGATGTAAGTAACTACAAATTTACAGATTTCAGATTTATTCGTATACTTGTGCTATGAGAAGTATTTTGATTCCCTTGAGAATGTCGAAATTTACGTTTTTTTCGGCATTAACGGCCGTTTTTTTTTTTTGTAGTTAACTTAGAAGTTTGATTTTCACAGTTTCAAGAGACCGCAGACCTGAGTATATGTTTTTAATTTCAACTCGATACCTCCACCCGTTCCCGAGATAAATGGTCTTGACAGACAGACAGACAAACAACAAAGTCAAATCCTATAAGGGTTATGTTTTTTCAAAACATTATGTAGTGACTAAAGCCCTGCCTTAGACTTAATAATTTCAAGCTCATTTATATCTGGGTTGACTGGAACGGCCATGCCATAATTGGATAATGACACACTACTAGATGCGTCACTGTTTGCAACTGTAATCAAAGTGGTGATTCAGGTCACGTCAAAAGTTACAATTATTCTTGTACACAGTAATTTTACTTGTCTGTCTGTATATCAGCAAACTCCAAAGAACGAGACGAATTGAGAAGGATTTTTCCCTATTGAATAACTCGGACGGCGCGGGTTTGCGGACGACGAGTTATGGGAATTCGCTGTCCGGCCGTTCGGTAACCGTCCGGCCTGAGTCCGAGTCGTAGACGGTGCGCAGTTCTTCCATTCGAGCCTCAAAAATGTCAGCAAGCCGTAGAGGCAAAAAGAAACCGCGGCCCTATAATGCAAGGGGTAGCTGAAGAACACAGCTGTAGTTTATTTCAGTAAAAGTCTGCCACATGCTTCCGTTCCACCCTAAAGCAGGAGAAGTCATTGGATGATTTTCCATCTCAAGATAAAATCCTATTGTATGGTATTTCATGAAAAACCATTCAATAGGTTTAGATGAAATGTGCGGGTTGTAATGATGATTTTAATGATTACAATTCCATAAATAAATACGTGTTATTGACGCAAAACATACTTTAATGAACCTAGAACCTGAAATTGACCTGTAAAATGCCAAAAAAACTTAAGGCGACACTAAAAGCCAGCGACCTTGAGCGAACAAAATAGGAACTAGCGTCAGTAAGATTATTCGAATAATAATATGTCCTTCATTTATTAAACACAATACGAATAAAAACCGTATATTGATTAGTAATTAAATTATCTTTTAGTTTGTGAAAGTTTCATAAAAATCATATAAAAATACACCCAATGGTTTTTGCCCGATCTTCGCTTCTTTGTCTGTGATAGACATAACTTTGAAATATTATTTTTTTCAAAACATACTAGTAAGCAATTTAAACATGATGTTGGATTTAAAATCAGCAATAAAATCATTGCCGGGCTTCCCTGACACTATCATCTAAAACTACGCACCATATTTTGATGTCGTTTGTTAAGTTTTCAGAGGATCGATTCAATACATGAAATACGATCGATTTGTAAAGAGAAAATTAAAAAATAAAGTACTTTTTTTTTAAACTCGTTTTGTTTTACGCATGTACGAAATTAATTTCTTTAAGTAAACGTCAGCTGAGAGAGGCCAATGAACTGTAGGTAGTTAGTACGCAACGACCGACAACTACCTACAAGGTCATTGACTCGTTTACTTAAAGAAATGAATTTCGTACATGCGTATATTAATTCGAGTTTTTGAAAAAAAGTACTTTATTTTTTAATTTTTTCTTTATAAATCGATAGTATTTTATATACCGAGTCGACCCTACGCGGGATTAAAACGACTAAAATTGAACGGTGTAGATACAGTAATAAATGAGGAAGTTGTATGTTTCTAATATAAATTAACCTTCGGGTAAAAATATCCAAACCACTAAGAAGCACAGAACAATGCAAATTTCGTAACCGATAAAGTTTTCCAGGAAAAAGGGATTGGTAATTTGTGTTACTTAAGAGTCTAGGAGTTACGTGTATCGACCTCCTGCATTTAGATATTTATAATTTATATTTCCATAATACTTAGGGACATGTTATGCGTAGAACCGATGACCACATCGTGAAAAAGTGCCTTTTACATGGCTACTATGGTGGTGGAGATTCTACCCATACGTACAAAGCGTTTTGCATACAGCTAAGGAGAGGAATTCTCTGCCGGGGTCTATGTTTCCTGATAGCTATAACCTAGGGGTCTTTAAGTCAAGAGTGAATTGGTTACTTCTAGGCAAACGTGGTCCATTGTCGGCGACATCATTGCGAGAGCATCAGGTGAGATAGAGGTCGAACGCGAGCCTATTCATAATAAAAAAAAATAGTAGTACTTGGCAAAGGATAGATAGACAGATAGAACTTTTATTCCATGCAACACAGAAAATGAGTAGACTATACAAAAAAGCACAATAATATTATAAAACTAATCACATAAATTACCAATAATAAAATAAACAATCACAAACATCAATGTCACAGATATATTGAATTGTATATTTAAATATATAAAAGAAAAAAAAACAATTTACAAACAAGAAAATTAAACACATTAAAATGTGTACTTAGTAAAAGTTTTGAGACAAAAAACAAGAAATAGCATAGTGCGGTGTGCGCTTCAAGGCTGCGTCAAATGGGAGCCCAACTCAGCATGTGTCAGGCAAATACCTGACGCTGGTATTCTGCTGGGTCTCTTTGGTGGCATACGGACGTATTATTTTCTTCATTCATAGTATAAACATATAAATTACATTTCATTTTTTTTTAAATTACAAAAAAAAATTAAGAATATAAAAAATTGTGCCCCAGCGGTATCGGGAACAAGGTCCAAGCTACCAGCGGTCAGGGCTCCAGAGAAAGGAACCTCCTGACTATACGAGCCGTGTCCAGAAGTACCGCTCTCTGAATCTAGCCCTTGATCCAGCCGCTTAACGAGAGCCTGCTATTATTTATTATTATTAATAATAAATAATAATTATTCGTAAAGGCGTATTATTATTATTTCTCTAAGTAGATATACCTACCTAGGTATCTTCTTACATTCTGACTCAATTCTCCAAGAAGTTTTGTGCTTAATAACCGTTGTTCCTCATTCTTCACAAGCTTGAAATGACAAGCTACTGTACAGTTCTTAAATTAGGTACGTACCACAGCATATGGAAATGTCATACTTTAATTTGCAACACACCGCACCGTTTAGCTGTCATCCCCAGTACACTGTATTTCCATAGCTAGTTAGAATACCGTGTATTTCACTAACACTCTTAAGTAGGTCCCTAGTTATTTCTGGGAAATAATTCTCGGTAGATACGGCACGGCAGGGAAATAGTTTATCACTCGAGAGAAAATCGTAAAAGTATCATTCCGTGGTGGGTAAAGTTAGTTGTTGAGTCCTTGGATTTTGAGAAATGAATAAATTTTAATTACCTTTTTTTTTTTGTGAATAAACTTCATACTATATACCTGATACTCATATATAACATTATTAAATCTTTCAATCAATTTCGAAATGTTCAACTGTTTTTCCTTATTTTATTTTCCTTTAAACCATCCCTATATTAAACAGTGAATAAACAAAATAAAATTGATTCAATTCTGTCAAGTTTGTGGTTTTTGGCGAGACTAACGAACAGCAGTTGATTTTTATGATGACTGTCAGTAAAAATAATCTTATGTGCTATTCTAGTACATGGTCTACCCGTTTACCGAACTTCATTCAATTCCATTCAGCCGTTTGATATTAAGAATACACGCACACTTACGCCTATATTATAAACAAGTAAAACTTGCTAGTTGAGTAAAAATAACTACTTATGTAACTATTTGTATTCTATAGTTAAAAATAAATAAATTTTATAATGAAGATTTCTGACCGCAAGTAATTACTTAATAAGAAATTACTTAGCAACAAGTAATTACTTCTTTATAACTACGGGTGTTAGAAACTTTCACCTTCATAATATTAGTGTGTAAATACATCGGTTTCCTAACTATCCATATCCGGTCCACCCCGTCCCTAACCATAGCTCCCGTAGGTCGTCGGCCCATATAACTGGGGGCTACCCACGCGTCGTTTACGATTCGCGGTCTGCATTCGAGGGCGGACGCTATATGCTCGGGTCTTTGTACAAAAAAATATTAGAAAATAATATTAAGGACTTAAAAAAGAGAATCTTAATGATTCTCTTTTTTAAGTCCTTAATATTATTTTCCAATATTTTTCCTTTAAAGAGATTTTGAGCTCTGACTTTTTTTTCGGTACTTCGTACTATAGTAGCTAGAAAACACCGGCCTCATCTATACCATGATTTTTAATTAGATGAACCAAAGTGACAGCAGTGGACAATGCTCAACTGTCAAACAACTATTGTTATAGCTGTCACTTTAGTCCATCTAATAAAAAATCACAGTATAGTTCGGAATGACGAGAAAAACTGGCGTGTGTAGTCACTGAGTATTTTGTATGAACTCGGTCCGTTGCCATGCTGAAAGCATAATATCTGTATAGCGTTATTTAAACTCTTCACAGATCCCCGATTTACGGAAAAAGTATCGCAAATGAAACCTGAGTGACGATGAGGGCAACGTTTTTAATTGAAATGGTTTTGCATTAAATTTTCCTTATTGTCAGTTTTCGGACATACATACTCGGTTTATAAAGATTATATTTATTTAACAATTCTTTTTTTATAAACGTTTCCACATATTATTTTTGTTTCGTTGTATATTTTTATAATAAGTTTGATAAAATTATATTGTAGATACGTTCTGTTGTAAATAAAATATTTAATTTCACTTTAATATCTTTAATAAAATCGTGAAAAATAAACTTAAGTAAGTAAATATAGAACCTATTTTGCGTTCAGTTTTGGTTTCTTTTTTAATTTTTTTTTTCACGCAATCCGACCAAAATTTCGGTTAGTGCTTTTTGAACGACAATTGGCTTATCGATATCCGTGGGCTCATCCCTTAGTAACTAGGTGTTAAACACACCTCTGCTTATTGCCTCTAGATATCCATGCATTACGTTATATCTCGACTTCACGAGTACAATACTCAATAAAAATAAGATAGATGCTCGGCAAACAAATTTGACAAACGTTGGCTAGTTAAATAGGTATTAATTATAAGCTTCATTCGAGCCTTTTCCTAATTAAGGCAGGAATTACATTATTCTGACGAAAGCCCAGGTCAATGTCTGGCGCAAAATTGTACCAATTTTTGCCACCAACATTTGTATAACGTATGGTTTCATGTTCATTGTACCAACATTGGTGTGTCTGTGTTGGGTATAAGTTCGTTACATGGCCAACAGTTTGGACAAAAATGTGGAAGCGAATATGTGCTGCATGGAAGTTTATATGAAAATGTTTTCTGCGTGTTTGTTTCTGTCTGTCTATATTTTTATGGGATGCAGTTAATTAGTTTTTTACAACAAGTAACCTAACTTAAAACTGAAGTTCACTTTTTCATTTCTTTCAAAATGTTTTTGTTGATGTTAATTCATTTTGTAGTACCTAACTATAATAAGGGAAAATTTCGTTAGACTAGTTTACTTGCGGTCTCGATACTAGACGTTTGTCCTTTAATAAAGCTTGCTATATTAGAATAGTACATTTTGATACAAGTGCAGAAAGAATTCGCACGAGCCGTTGGTGAGTGTACCAACGAGTATTATGGAGCTGAGGACTGCAATGACAAATTTGCACGTGTATCAAACGACGTTTTTCAATACACCTACGACTCGTGGTGGTTAACACGCGCCTCGTGGGGGCGATGCGCGCCCAGCCTGATACGATAAACAATTTTATTACCATAAAATTGTGGCGGGGGCGAGCACCTACATTTTCTACACTAGTGCGGAAAACAGTCCATTGCGTGCCTAAAAGCGGTGGGATAAGAGTGAGTTTTCGAGTAAGCAAACGTAAGTAAGAAAAGCGTATTGAAAAAAATTGAGAACCCTATTGTACCGCCACCTACTGGTTCCAATTGTATTTTCATACCTTTCGGGGCCCCCTCAATGTACATAAAAAAATCATCGAAATCGATCCGTTTAGAAAGAATTAGGTGATAAACACACGCACAGAAGAATTACAAATACTGACAGCAGTGGTGGCCGAGTGATAATGGTCCCGACTTACGAATTATAGGTCCCCATCACCAATGGGTTTAAACCCATCAGGCCAGGAGCATTATGACTTTGTGTAATTTATTTCATCACCAATGCTCTCAAAACGGTGAAAGAAAACGTTGATACTGTGAACCAGTATCTCAATTACATATTTGGATTTAAGAACGTGACCGACCGTAATTTAATGCCAAAGTAGGTATAATAAGTTTAGTTAAATTTTGAGAAATACTCTAAATACCATTCAGAAAATGGAACATAATACCTACTAAAGTTCCTGATACCGCGACAATTAGCTCTTCTCTAGTTTTTCTTGAAAACCAGACCATTAAAATACTTAAACCGACTCACAATGTCCTTATTTCCTTAGCGTTCAGAAGAGTACTTTCATAGACTGATAATAACGTTTCTATCTCCCATACCTAAGTAGGTATGTAGCTCGAAATCTAGGTCATCCTTGAAATCCAGTACGAACACCCAGAAATAGAGAAAATACATATTACTCATATCAAACCTATTTCGCGTACAATAAAAAGATTGTTTTCGCTTTAATCAACGCGCTACGAGTGGTCCGCTCTCCACGTTTCGTATGTACTTAGGGAAGTACAGTTGGCAAATGAAATGGGTTTGCAGGGAGCTTACTAAGATAAGTTTCAACACATTTTTTTTTAAGTTGTTAATCATCAAGTATCTCTTCATCAAACCAATTGACTTCTGAAGATGCTTATTTATCATGAGATAATTCACTTGTTCAGACAAGGTGGTGCTCGAAAATAAAGGTATGCATATTGCAACGATGGTTTTCTTTACACACTTTTTTTTTTAAATTATATAATATTATCATCAGCTAAGGAGTGCAAGTCCCTAAGAAATCTTTAAGTCAAGAGTGAGTAGGTTACCTATAGGTAAGCGCACTCCATCGTCGACCACATCGTCGCTTTCCATCTGGTTCCCACCAGCGGTCAAGCGCAAACCAATAAACAATTAAAAAAAATGTTTTTCCTGCTCGCGATAAATATCAGATTTTTACTAACTGCTAAGTAAGAAACTATAGAGGTATGAATAGAAAGATGAAATAATTCGAACTGATGTATTCGATAGTTGTAAAACTCTTACCATATGTTCTTTCAGTTGGCATCCTTTTGCGTTTCAAGGTATCTGTAACTCTTTCGACCAATACTGAAGCTCTGGCATATATGTTAAGCTATGTGATGTAAATTTTGGGTTTGTCTCGTCTAAGTGTTTCAATATAATGCAAACTAATACAAATCTTACCAGGAGTGTAATTGCTTATCTAATTGTTTCGTAGAAGTATTACGTATGGAAATACTGATCGTTTTCAAAAATATTTCTCTTAAAAAAAACTATGCTGGGAGGAACAGTAGTGAGATGAAAAGCACTCACATTCCGATAGTCATGGGCCTATCGGAAGGTGAGTGCTTTTCATCTCAAGAAAATGCACAGGATCTTGATGAATATTTATACCCAACACGTAAATAACTGAAAAAAATTCGATTGAAACGCAAATCAGTAAAGTTTTTCTACTCATTGCAAGCACTTCCTCTAGCTTCTAGAGCCTGCACACCAAACTCTTTGTTTGACTGTAGCACGGTTTGTACTGCAAAATATTGTGCACTAGTGATGCAGGACCGTACTTATCTATGGTAAGCCGTAGAAAACTAGTTTTATAATCAAAATATTGCTTTCTTTATATAGTATTGTTGAGATAACATTAAAACCTCGTACGTGGATCCACATTTTTATTTCATGCCTAAAAGAAAAGAAATCTTTGTTTCAGCCATATAACAAGTATTATTTTTATTTTTTGTTGTTTACGTTTAAAAAATACTGTGCCCTCTTATTGGTTTATAGTGTACTAACCTACCAGCGGGTTCGCCTGCGGAGGGAAGTTGGTTTCTCCATAACCCCGTATTTTCTCTTAGGGAGTAAATTTTGGAACATTCTTATTCTTTGTTCCAAGGGTCTGGGCTGAACGATGATGTGTCAGTAAGCGAGTCAGAACATTAGGACTTTGCCTTTTATGTTTATGTTACCGGCAATCTATATAATACGGTATTCTATACAATACCTAGGCAATTAATAAAATATAGTTTAAAATAAGGCTTTTAATGTCAGGTGGTAATAAAAAAAAATTACAACAACCTAACCTGTCCGTGTCGGGGTGCCCCAAAATTACCTCCTTCCCTGCTCTCGTCTTTTATACACTTTACCCTGAATTATACAGATTGCCGGTAACATATAGATCCGGATCAGACACAACACTACTAAAATTGAGTTTCTCAAAGATAACTTATTACTGTAATGCAATTGGCGATCAACATATGTTGAATAATTTAACATATTGAATGACACTACTGCCCTAAGGTTGTTTTTATTATCAAGCGAATTTCATCACGCATGCGGTATTGTTCCGCACGCGTAGCCCACGCAAATGTTCTTTTCATACGAGTAGGTATTTATAGTAATGCGTGGAATACGCACGCGGGATGCGGGGCGCGATATCGGGCAGCAGCCCCGCATGCGTGATGAAATCCGCACGATATTAAAAACACCCAAGTGTCAATGACTTTTTATAATCCCCTTTGATTGGTTATTTATTGTTACCATAAACAAAAAGATAACTTAAAAATACAGCTCGAGTTCTTAAATTCGGTTTCGGGCTGTTTTATTTATGTTCTATTATAATTGCGGGAGAACTCTATTATCATGATGCAGAATTTCTAATTTTTAGTTCAAATGTTGCATCATAGATGTCGCCAGTCGCCACCTGTATAATTCTGTCGTTAGCAAGAAGGTGCAGATGGTTGTGCGTGAAGGCGCTCCACACTGGTACTGTGTTTGCAATGGGTCAAGGATGCCCTATTTTGGTCAGATTAATTCCGCAGCAGCCAACCTGAGCCCGCAATCGTTTCAAACATTTCCAGATCGGCCACTGCACAGTTTGTGGCCAGGTGGTTTTTTTTTTTTTTTTTGGTAGGTTGTTGTTTTACCGGAGATTTGAAGTTTAAAGGAGTGGGATATCTGTTTCTCCCGCGTCTCTGATCCAAGGCGCAGTTTTCCGACGAGATCGTAAGTCTAAGGCAACTTTTATGACTCTATCCCCCGATTTCTGATTTAAGCATTTAAAGTTGAGTATTACTCAAACTCTACTTTACCCTGCAAACTTGTCATTTAACGGTGTATATTAATATAGGTCACTTCGACATCTATTAGGTACCCTAAACAGATGCCTGACTCGCCTGTCATTACCATTACTTACTTCAATGGCCACTATAAAATATGCCCGACATCAACAATTCAGTACTAGAGTGATTATATTACAATACGATAATGATTTGATGATTATCTTCATACAATGATAGGTTAAGGTCATCAGTGATCAGTGTTGATATGTACTTGATTCACCCAATTTTATTATTAATTATTATATTTATTCCTTTTTTATATAATGTAAACTAACTAGTACTTGGCTGCGATACAACCTGATTGTAAGCAGTGATGCAATCGTTGATAGTGAAGCGCATTAGGCCGTGTTTACGGAGACGCGGCGCGTTGCGCGGCGCGTTGGGCGTTTCGTCGTACATTGCAGCAGCGGGCCGCGTCATCGCTTCCGCAAACAAAAATATGTTTATATGGCAATGTAGGACGGATCGGCCGACGTGCCGGGCAACGCACCGCGTCTCCGTAATCGAGCACTTAGATTATTCAATGCCTATTCATTCCAGCTTTACACCTAAATTATTTTATACTAGCTGACCCGCCCAACTTCGTGCCACTTAGTCGGATTTCTTTCGTGATTTTTTCCATGCTTTCTCATCGTTTAAACCTTCCCTGGACTATTACAAATATTTCAAGACCAAAATTGGCCAAATAGGTCCAGCTGTTCTCGAGTTTTAGCGGGACTAACGAACAGCTATTAATTTTTATATATAAAAAGATAAGCGATCCATCCCCGCACATAGCTCCTAATCTGCTAATCGGAACACGACATGTGCTATATCGTTAGAACCGTCTTAATCGTCCCCTGAACATAGGCCCAAAAATCGATGTGGCACCCTTTAGCGGACAAAAAGTAATGTATTCTAAAATTAAAATGAGATAAATACACCATGTTTGATATCATTTGAAAGGGCTTCACTTGCGCTTATCAAAAATATAATCAGCAAAATTCAACATGGCGCCCTCAAGCTGTCAAAAAGTCAGACCTCAAACCTGAGTCACAGAATAAGAAATAGTAGAACTGAGTATACACTGTTAAATTTTGGTAGTTTTAATGCCGTGGAGGGTCGATTCGGTACATTTTCATGTACCGAATCGACCCTCCGCGGGATTAAAAAAACCAAAATTTAACGGTGTATATTTTAAATTTCAACACGTTACCACCAAACGATGCCGAGATAAAGGGTCTTAACAGAAAGATAGACAGACGAACGGATAACACAGTACGGAACCCTAAAAATTATATATTTTTCTTTTTCTTTCTTTTCTAGATCTAATTATTTTTGTCAAGTACCCATATAACCAGGTTTCACTGTACAATCACTAAGGGCCAAATTCACCAAGAAACTAATCGCGATTATATAAAACAAAACGCAGTTTGAGCGCCTAATCGAGATTATAGCTTCATTTTGCGTTTCACCGCTACGAATTAAACCTAGTTTACGCTAAACTCAGTTTCAATTCTTTTGTTGTCGCCCATGTTACGACACGGTTCTTTAAACTAGATTACCCTGAGCTCAGTTTAGTTGAACTGAGTTTTTATATTGAATGGTGAAATCAGCCCTTAGTCAGAGGAGTCGGACATAAGGTAAAAGATTAAGGTTACTACTGCGTGGAGCTCGTCGTGAGTCATGAGGGACATGACCGATCACCTAGCAACGTATGCACGTTTACCATAAATTACTCTACATGAGCATTTATTACGTAGCTACATGATTATCGTATTCGTACCTACGCTACGTGGCTACGTGCAAAAGAATACCGATCATATTTCAAATGCAACACAAATTTCAAGTTGTAGGTAACCATTTTTTTGTGGTGGGAAATCATAAAATGGTTTCTCCCGCTCTAGGGTGGAGCGAGAGCGAGTGTCAGACTCTTGCTGACTAAAACCCATCTGTGTTCGGTCAGTTACCCTTTGTGTTCCAAATCTTTTTTTAAATTGATATAAACTAGTGCAATCGTTGATGGTGTGGCGCACTAGTTTATGAAGAGCCTATTCACTCTAGCCTTAGAGAAACACATATTATATTCGGACTGGTAGACCGCATCTCGCAAATTGTTCCAGTCCTTCGACGTACGCGGTATAAACGATGAGTTAACCTTTCGAACATTCCCGCAGAATAAGTTGAAAACTATTATCATTAAACCTAGTCAATGTTCCACTGCTGGCCAAAATCCCTCCATTCCTTCTACTGTTCCCAGCATCAGTGCTGGGAACAGGGGGCTCAGGCCACTTCTTACCAAGCCCAAGGATGACATCTAAGTCATCCCGTCATCTCCTTCTTGGTCTGCCGCGACCCCGTCATGCGATTTGAGGCTACCGCTCGATCGGCATGCGACAAGCATGTAAAGCCCAATCCCTCAGCTGGGCAGCCTTTTGAGCCACGTCAATGATCTGTGTTTTGGAAAATAACTTGCTGTCTAGTTTTTTTTTTTATTTTGCCTACAATTTCCCACTGCTGTACAAATGGATTTACCGGCACCCAT
The DNA here is from genome assembly GCA_958295575.1 of Leucania comma. Classification (NCBI taxonomy): domain Eukaryota; kingdom Metazoa; phylum Arthropoda; class Insecta; order Lepidoptera; family Noctuidae; genus Leucania; species Leucania comma. The sequence continues at coordinate 7,770,188 of OY282475.1, forward strand.
TTACTAATCAACATCTGCTGCCGTAGCTGAATTTCAATGTTTTATTATTTATTTAAACTTCATGTACAGTAGTGGTACATGCAACAAGGCATTCTCTACCAGTCAACCTTTGGGTTAAAAAAGAAAACACTGTGGTAGGTTTGCACAATAAATACATAACAAATATTTCAAATAGAATGTGAAATAAATTAAGTACCATAAAATAATAAAATAATTATATAAGCTAATATTATAAACTAATAAATACTATGATAAATATAAAATAATTATGATTAAGAAAACTTACAACATGACAATTACGACGAAGACTGAAACCAAAGTTGAGAGGACTATAAGTATATTAATTCCGAATTTTACGCCTAAAGGGAAATTTTTCTACTTAGTCACGAGTCACAAACATAAGTATACGTAAACGAAACATTCTATGCTATTTACTAACATTCATAAATGCTAGCGAGCTAACTTACATAGTCGCATCATTTTGAATTGCGTTAGCAACAAAAAATATATCCCCTGTTTCAGCCGGGCGCGCTAAATTATTCAAGCCCTTTGCAGTTACGAGTACTTACCTACCTTATTAATACTGTACTTACCTACCTTTAATTAGTCATCATCATCATGATTTCAGCTGAAAGACGTCCAGTGTTGGATATAGACCTCGCTCAAAGTGCTATTATACACTAAATATCATATCGTATCGTCGCTTTCAATCAGGTGAGATAGCGGTCAAGCGCGGACCTATCAATAATAAAAAATTTTTTTTTTTTGATGATCAACATAACTAGATGGGTAAACTAAAGCTTTACCCGCGGCTTCGTCCACGCACGTAACATATAGCCATTTTACGAGTACTATGTTTGACATTTAAGAACAGTGTATTTTTATTTATTTTGATTTGTTATTTTCTAATTTTTGTGTAAGTATCAGAATTATTTGACATTCATTTATTATGATTTTTCAACCGTAGGTATTGCTAATTTGTAATGGAATATGATTTTAAATTTTATATTGTATTTCCAATTTATTTGTCATTGAATTATTATAATTATCAATCCTATTTACAATTTTTATGTATAATGAAAAAAAAAATACAAATATATTGTAATTAAGGTTTAATTAGTTTAAATATTTAAAAAAATATGTTGCTGTGCCCAAACAGGGTCTACAATGATACATAGCTCTAAGCCTTTCTGTACCAACTTACCAACATTGTAGATGCAAATAAATGAATAAGAATAACAAATGTCGTCATAATGACTGGTCCTGCGCGTCTCGCATCCATCGGATTTCCACGACCACCAAGTCATCGGTCCACCTTTTGGGAGGCCTTCGCTGCGTCTTTTGGTACGTAGTCATCACTCCAGAACCTTTCATCTCCATCGACCATCCGTTCTCCGAACAATGTGCCCTGCCCACCACCACTTATGACTGGCCTATTGGTCTGGTAGCCAGGGGCTCTGAATGCTATGCTGGAGGTCGACGGTTCGATTCTCACCCAAGACAAGTATTTGTCTGATGGGCATGATTATTTGTTCTGTCTGGGTACTTTATCTATATAGTATAGACCGTCTTATCGTAGTGCGATAAGAGGCAGTTTTCGAGTAAGTGCATTAAAAAAGTCATTATGTAATTTCCCAACTAAAAAAAAATTATAAGCAAGCTATTAGCGTTTTTTTGCAATTTATTTCTTTATTTATTATATTCTTTATTGTACACCTCAGAACCTCATTTACTCGTACCTGCATGTGTAAGTATCCTAGCGTCTATTATACTAAATCATGCTTGCACCCAAAAATGCACACTCACATGTGTTGCCGCCTTTATTCACGTACCATTACTTCGATCCCATCACGTGACATCAACAAATACATCGCACAAGTGATTTCAAACACTATTTCCTCGTATGACAGACCCCCATAATCTCCAGCAAGGGTAGCAACCCCTGCACCATGCATTGTACTTATCATGGGGTAACTTTTATTGTCGGCCAATTTACAAAGATACGCCGCATACCTTTGAAATACCCTTTGCAGTTCCGCAGACAATGAAGCCACAGGCGGTGGAAGAGGTCTTTGAACACTGGTCAAGGATAAGTATTGAAGCGATATGTGATTTAATGGATCAGGAAACAAATTGATTTCGTAAATGTGTGGAATGTTGTGTTTTAGATAGATGTGACTAATTAAAGAACCAAGGTTACCGACATAGCTCCAAGAATCGCCAAACTTAAGTAATATATATATAACATAATGTGAATTGATTATTTTATTTTGTTAGCTTAGCACAAGATTATTGAGTACTTCCTATCAAAATTTGTATAAATGTGTAACGAGAACAACTGCCGACAAACTGTTTTACAGTTTGGCAGAATTTTAAAATGTAACAATGTTAAGGAAATTTTGAATAAACCGAAAGAAAAAATTCCACATCTTCCACAAAACGCCTTCTATTCAGAGTATTGTGCTATGAGTACTAGGCAACTGATAAACATTCTAAACTATCGATTTGTAAAGATAAAAATGAAAAATAAAGTACTTTTTTTTATACTCGAATTAATTTACGCATGTACGAAATTGATTTCTTTAAGTAAACGTCAGCTGATCGGGGCCAATGAACTGTAGGTAGATAGTACGCAACGACCGACAACTACCTACAGGTTATAGCAAACGTTTTGAGCTCTTTACAATATTAATTTAGACAGATAACTATGTCAAAGCACTATATCAACAAATAAGATCGGTGCGCATTAAATGAAACATCACGTAATTGCAATGTAATGTGGCTAAAGCAAATAATCGAAAGCAAATATTTGTATGTACTGCGATTTTATACATCATCATTCGGTGACCATTGTGACACCACCTACATTGCAATAATGGCGCACTGGTCAGTGGAATTTTAATTTCTGCGTGTATTAATTCTTGCTTTTAACTTTAATTGCGTTTATTAGGATAATTATTACTTAAAAAACCCCAAACTTAGTTTGATTTTCGTCATAATTATTACATTTTTAGTTCTCTTGGATTTAGTGATTGTTATACAACATTAGTTATAGTACCTATATGCGAAACCCGAAATATGTGTCTATCGTAATCTGTGTAAATCATGTCATAACTGTATCATGAAAAATCACGACGTTATGTTGGTATGTACTTGGTTGTCCGCGCAAATACGTGGCTACCGGGCCATTCGGGCGATTGAGGTATTGTTTTGTTCCAGCTCCCACTTGTGACCTGTGTTCATGATGATTCAACTTGTGTGCCACCATCTGGCTTGAAAGTAAATGATGATATAATATCATCATAAAACAAACTTTCTGCACTTGTATCAAGATGTACTATAACTGTACGTCCTTCTGTGATGATTAAACGAATTTTCTTTGGTCTTATCAATGTTCAGATTCAATTAAATATTATATTAAATTATGTCAATGAATTACAACGTCCTTTGCACATTTCTATAGCCTTAATGACCTCTGTTAATAATTTAAGGGAGATATTACTCGTAATCGCCACCCAATAGTACGAGGGTTGTCGCATCGTGTTACTTCGGTAGTTTCCGTACCTTCCACTAGAGCTCAATAGATGGCGTTAAGAGCGCCTCGTGCAGTTTCAAGTTATGAAAGATTTCGTATTTACTACGGAGTTAGTATAACTCCGTGGTATTTTTTACCTACTTACTCATAATTGAGTTCTATGTAGAACATAAATATACATATTATTGTTTATTAGAACCCCATGTGTATGCCTGCGTCTGTTTACGTTTTTGTTTGAAGAATCCTAAGTACGGGTGCAATGATACTATTGATTAATTAATTTTACAAGATTTTATTTACTATTTCATTAATTTTATTATTTATTTAAATTAACTTCCTATAGATTTTTCAAATATATTTTTGTTATGTAAACTAGTTTTATTTTACGTAGAAAGTGTTTTTTAGTTACCTAACGTTATATACTGTTTAATGACTTTTGATGTTCTATTTTTTAACAGTTTAGTAAGTGTTCTATAAGTTAAGCTTGATGACATTTAGGTGTCCCTGAAAGATGTCACAGCAATATTTCACAGACAATTAATAATTGGTATAATTTGTATAATAATAATAATAATCATATCATTCACCTTTAGATCCCATTAGTCCATAGCATTAGTCAAGGCTAACATTTAGATTTATCACATATATAAATTTCAAACTGGTCACTCTCGTGAAAGATCAAGTAAAATGTCTCAACCACCACATAATAGTGTTCACTAATTCACTGTGACATTTAATTTGAAAGAGAACTTTTGGCGCAGTGGCTAAGCGATTGGCTGTTGCGCTAAGTGTCGGGGATTCGATTCCCGCACGAAACAAATTTTTGTAAGGTATACAGATAGTTATTCCAGATATGGGTGTTTGGGTACGTGAGTTTGTCTGTTTGTCTGTTGTCACGATATCAAAGAAATTCCAACTCTTAAAAATGAAGAAGTGAAATCTTCATACACTTATGTATATCAAAATCCTACGCTAACTACGACTAACTAAAATCAAACTAAAATATGACGTCAAAAAAACTCTTCCACATCGCTGTCGACTGATAATGAGCCCAAAAGACTGTCGGCATTGCCACGCTGTATGGCAATGCTAATCCTCTGTCCGAGGTAAAAGCCAGCCCTTGGGTCACACGAAGTGTCAACTAGACGTTTCAACAGATCTTTATAAAATTTGTGAGCACTTGGACTTCATGATTCAAACCAAAAACGGTTCGAAAATATATGTATGTCATAGCATAACCCAAAAATTTATATTGCAAAATTATTATCGAATTCTTTACTTATTTCCAATTATCCGTTCTTCTGGGGAATAAATCCTGGGATTTTCACGACGAAACGGTTTGGAATATAGTATAACTACGTACTGAAATTCAGGGACGAAATTATAAGGGAACATAAAATATGTGACCACTTACCTATCTTTAACCGACTTTAAAAGACAAGGTGGTTCTCAATTCATCGGAATCTTATTTATTTATTTACTCGAAGACACTTCAACTGATTTGGAAAATTCTTATTTTCTTTGAAAGAGTATATTCCCAGGATGGTGGTCTCATAGTCATCAAGTGAAGATTAGACGATGAAACCCTGGAGAAATCGAGAGAACTCTTCAAATTTTATAGGCACACTTATATTTTAAAGATAAGTACCTTACTTGATTGAACTTGCAAATTACTTAGGTTTAAATGAAGAGTATACCTATACAATAATAAAAAAAACCCAAACAAATTGTTCACACGGTCTGATTTACTGTATTTTAGTATCAACATACAGACCAGACTTTTATAAAAAGAACTACCGCCCATTGTGACACCCTATTAATTTTAAGTTCTTTATGTAATTTTATTTTTGGTGTACAATAAAGAATACATCTATCTATCTATCTATCTATCTAGATGTATATAAACCATTCAGATCCTTCATTTAGCGAGCCTTTGGATTCACACAGGGCGCCTACCACCTGCTAAATATACACTTCCCAAACCCTCAGGAATGCCATATTTCGCGCAATTTCATTCACCATATAAATCCAGGTAACCCCCTAATCGCCTCACACGACTCCATAGGGACAAGACAGGGTTATTCGTACCTTTGTACCACAGGGTTATTTTTCCTTTTTAAAGGTCTTATAGTAAAACTACGTGAACTTGTGGCAAGGAATAATGTTTCTATAAACGTAAATCTATGGGAAAATATCCTTGACCTCATTGAATAACCTCGATCAGTACTAGGTTAATCAAATTCGGCCAGTATTTATATACTGTTTTGCTTAGTGCGTAGTTTTTTGTTACAGGACTATGGTCCGGATTTTGGTTTTAATTATGGTTTCGTCTTGGATTTGTCTTGATAGACGTACTTTTCACATAATGAATAATTGATATGGAAAAAGTTTTTCTTTAATCTATATAAACTAGTGCTTGACTGCGATCGACGATCCCACCTCATGGTTAGCAGTGCTGCAACCAATCGTTGATGATCAGACGCTCTAGTTTATTAAGAACCTAGTCAATCTAGCTTTGAAGACACCTAAATTATAATCGGATGGGAAGACCGCAGCAGTTCCAATCCTTCGATGTACGCGTTATAGACGACGAAGCAAAACGCTTAGTCCCGACCGTAGAAGAGTCAACAACGTTATGGTGGATATTCGCCGTACATCGGGATGTCCGATGGTAAAACAGAAATGGCGGAATCAAGTCGTGCAATTCCCGCGTAAACTCTCCAATATACGAGTACATCCTGTAAAAAGGTCAAGTATTATCAATCTCTACTTCTCTGTGAGCCTTTGAGTCTAGTTGTAGAGATACTTTTTGATTTATCCTTTAATTAACCAGTAAACTGATATCCTAATGTTAAAAGCTACGAGCTCTAGCTTGGATATATCTTTACTAGATAGCGCTGATCGTTTTTTTTTTGTTTTCAATGATGGAACATTATTAACACTTAGGTAAATAATAATAACTTTATTGAAACAAAACAAACCTTATTCACAAAGTTGAGACTTACATACGCAGGTACATTTGGAAGGTATCTTCTAATATTTGGACCCTGACTCCTAAACTAGATGAGACCTGTGAGCCTGTGACTTAGGAGTCAGTGTTTTGCTTTTAAATCGTATACGGTTGTTCCTTTTTGGTGTGTTTACAGTAGGTAAAATAAGTAAGGTAAGTGTAGCCTTAACTAGTTTAAGATTAGGTTTTTTACTTTACAATAAAACTAGAGATAACTGAATTGAGCTTAATTTAACTTTATTGAACTTAGTTCAAAATTCAAAATTTTCCCAATTCAAAGGCCGTGTTTACGGAGACGCGCTTTGGGCGTTCATCGTACGTTGCAGCAGCGGGCCGCGTCATCGCTGGCGCTAACACAAACATGTGGCTATGTACGACGGACCGCCCAACGCGCCGCGTCTCCGTAAACACACTCTAACTGTTCATGTCCCCAGCTATAGTGTTTTTTTTATTGATATTAACTAGTGCTTGACTGCAATCCCACCTGATGGTAAGTAGTGATGCAACAGTTGACGGCGAGGCGCACTAGTTTACAGAGTTATAGACATGAACAAATTGAACTTGAACAGTTAAAATTAGGAAGATTTTACGGACGGTACATATGGTATAGAGTTAGGTATTCTTAAGCACTAACTTAAGAATACCGTTAAGTAAGTTTTCGTTTTTTGATGCTCCGGTAATCAAACAAAAATTAGCTATCTAAAAGGCTTTAAACTTCTTTTATACTATCAATAGAATACGAGATAAATAAATAAAATTACCGTTAAGTTCTCTTCATTTCTATTATATTTAACGCTATTTTTTGTGCGTAACTCAAATTGTTTTTTTTTTTATAACGGCACATAGCTTGTGGACGGGTCGTCGGTGACGGTGGAGACCTTTCGCTCTTGACCCTGGCCTGAAGCCATGGTCCGGAGTGAGAGAGACTGGGATACAGTCATCTTGTGAGGATACGGACATCTTCACGCCCCAGCAGACGCCACAAGAGAAGCTCCGGGCGTCGGGAATCACAAGGCCAATCCCCTGCCATCGTAGGCGCGGGATTGCAGACGGTAAGCAACGGATAGCTTGTCGTCCACCTGTCCTATCCCTGCTGAGAGTTGCACGAATGCAGCGGATGCGAGACGCAGAGTCCCTGTGCTGTGTCCGTTCCTAGTAGCAACACTTGGGAGAAACAAAATATGTACAACAGTGAACATCTTTCAACTGCAATTGTGATAATTACTAAAACTAAAGCATGTGCTTTAAAACACCGCCTAGATCACGCCACGTGACATAATTTATATTACATTTAATTTATGTTAATAATACGTATAATATTTGAATAGTTACAGCATCGTGTGACGTAAAAATCAGATCTAAAAGTTGAATTATTTCGGAGGTACCTACAAATTTAATTTTTGTTAATTGTGGCCCCGGCCTCCCCTACTCAAAAATATACTGTGATTTGACAATTCATGTACAAAGGCGAGCTTAACTCAACAATGAGTTTTCTCTCAACTTACCTTTGAGTGACAGACAGAAATCAAATTCAAGGGTAAGATCCAGTGCACAATATAAACCTACTTATATTAGTTTATTATATAAAAAATTACCTATATTAAATACAGTTTTAATGAGTAGGTCTAGTATCAGTTAGTGTTATTAGTAATAGTATGTCATATAGGAAAGATATTATTCTTTAATTTGCTCTTGAAGATGTCCATTTCTCGATTATATGTTTTAGTTACGTCCTCCATTCTTTCACAAAGTGTAACGCCCGGAAAATAAAGGTGATTAGGTGACCTATATTCAATACCAAACAATTACGGGTCGCTGTGATGACTTTTTATCCTATCAGGGGTCAAGCTGCGCTCGAGCTGATCGTTTCCCGCCCTATCGCTAGGGTTGCCACCGCTAGAGGGGACTGGCCATGCGCTAATTAGTGAACGACTGTTGGTTTCACGCAGAGCGACTCGTTTAACCCCTTAGGAAAAATAGGGTTGCACGTCGTGGGATAATTTTTGGTTTCTAAAATGTCGCAATTTGAAAAGAGAACAAATCAGAACATTGTCTGCAGACCTAGCCAACTTACGAACGCTTCGTGTCGAATCTCTTTCTACATTCGGTAACATCTCGGCGCGTAAGCGATTTTAGAAAACGAAAAGTTGGTAGCCATGTTCCACAAAAACTTTAACTTGGCTACCATTTATACCATGAACCTACAGGATATAGCGATGGAAATTGTAGAAACGATCACATTTAATTTTATTCTATCATTTTGAACGATGTGAACTTGGCTACGAATTTTCCATTTGTTTGTTCTGACCACGTGACTTTATCTTGAGATGTTGTCATTCCCATACATTTGATTCGATTTCTAATAGCATTAACGATTGTAGATTATCAACTTGGCTAATCCTGTTGTAGTTGTTATTACCGTACATTTTACGTACAGTCGCACTCGTCCACAAAAACTTGCCTCGCAAAAAAAACGTTAGTATTCCGGCCCGTAGTCGAATGTTGTTGACTGGTGAACATCAATTCGAGCATATTTTTACAAAGAATTCATAGCAGATTTATTCACAAAACAATATAATATAATAATAATAATATTTCCACAACTATCACACAACACTGTCTAGTCCCAAGCTAAGCAGAGCTTGTGTTATGGGTACCAGACAGCTGATAAACATACTTATATATTTCTAAATACATACATATTATAGATAAATAACACCCAGACACAGGACAAATGATCGAGCTCATCACACAAATATTTGTCCTGGGTGGGAATCGAACCCACGACCTCCGGCATAGCAGTCAGGGCCACTAACCACTAGACCAACAGGCCAGTCAAAAACCCACAAACGTTGACTGAAAAAAAATCCTATTTAGTTTTTGTCAGCCCTGGATCACACTTCAACAAGTTTACCTGTATGGTTTTTTACTCTATGCTAGCGAAGCTTGGGATTGCCATCCAATTATTTCTATCGAAAATGTAGTCACAAAAACATCAAATCAAAACACGGGCTGAATATATGTAGTTTTTACTTCTTAGTGAATAGTTGTGTATATCAGATACACTACAAAAATATAACCAGAAGATATTTTTCTTGAGATACCTTATGACCTCCTTACCTAGATATTTTGCTTTGGATTTTTTTTGCGTATAAAGCAGTCGTGGTGATAGCGCTGCCGACCGCCAAGACGTCTTGGTTACGCGATATATCTAATATATATTATTTCAAGTATACGTTTAAAAAAGCTGAAAGTAAATTATCCTTCAAGCGTAAAATTCTGAACTAAGTACTACTTGAAGTGCTCTCAACTTTGGTTCGGTCTTCGTCAGAATTGTCATATTTTAAGTCCTATAAATGATTTCATATATATCATAGTATTTATTAGTTTATAATATTAGCATATATACCTACGTATTTTATTATTATAAGTAACTAATTTTAATGTTACTATATTATATTTGAGATATCTGTTATTTATTTATTGTGCATACCTTTTTTTTTAACCCAAAGGTTGACTGGTAGAGAATGCCTTGTCCGCCTATATACCACTATTGTACATATATATTTTCTTTCTTGATGACTTCTTTAAAAACGGTAAAAAGAAAATAAATATTATAAATGTGAAATTAAATCTGTCTGTCTGTATGTCTATCTGTTATTTGGTACGGAGTAAACTTAAACCCTAAGGAAGGACTTAGGCTATTTATCTGGTTTCGATTTCGCGTTTGTTCACCGACGTTCACGCGAACGAAGCCGCTGGCAGAAGCTAGTAACATATAAATATATACCTACCTATTTATGTCCAATTCTTTAAATTGATTTACGACATTTGACAGAGACGGTAGCTTGCATACAGTGGCCAAATAATATATCTACTATGCAAGTGGTTATGTAAAATCTCCGTCACCAAATTATTTTTATTGTGTTTCTTGTTCCGCTTTGCGCATTGGTACATCTACGTGTATACGAGTATTGTTGTTTCGTTTTAGCATTGCAATAGCGGTCATTGCTCTTAATCTAATGTGCCAGGGATTGTTGGAAAGAAATATCGCAGCAACTGAAGGAATACAGAAAGAATGAAAGAAATAAAGTGAAAATGTTTATTCGTGCCTAACACAATAATATTTTAAATACATAATATAAAAAGAAAATCGTAATATGTTCGAGTCCAAAAAGGCTAACTTTTCAATACCAAAAAGGCGCTTAACACAGCAAATATATCTATATATATATTTATTTTCAAGTATCACAGACTCATATTATAAATAATACAATCAAAACAAGGAAAAAGCAAAAGCAAACAGCAAGCAAAAAGCAAGCAAAAGCAAGCAAGGCAAATGGCAGGTTTTTAGCAAGGCAAATATTGCGATATTTAAAAAGCTGGGGGTTTTGTTAGTAAAAGCCTGAAAACTATTTGATGATTTCACCCCAACGTTTTAATTGAAAAGCCGTAGTCACACGTTGTATAGGTATAGGTACCAACCATAACACTTTAATAACGTGTGACTACGGTTTTTCTTTTGGTTTTGTTCTTGTTTCTCCAGTAACCTTGTTTATTTCAGTATCCCAAAAATCTTGTTTCATACTTTTTGGCGTTTTTTTTTGTCGTAGTCGGGTTTTAGTTTTTTTACTTTTTTTTATTTAAACTATTTTGGCGTTAAAACACTATGCTTCTACACGATTTTTTTCGAATTTTTTGACCGCTTGAGGGCGGCGCATTGAATTTTGATAATAATATTTTTGATAAGCACAAGTGAAGCCCTTTCAAATGATATCAAATACGGTGTATTTATACTAACATCTTTTTTAACACATGACTTTTTATCCGCTAGAGGGCGTTAGTTTAAATTTGAATAATATTTTGGTAATCTACAAGTCAAGCCCTTTCTAATAATATCAAAAACGGCATATTTATCTCATTTTTATTTTTTTACACATTAGGTACTTTTTGTCCGCTAGAGGGCGCCTCTTCGATTTTTGTGAAACGTTACGTAGCCTATGTTCAGCGGACGAATAAGACGGTTCTAACGATACCTCATACGTCGAGTTCAAATGAGTAGATTAGGAGCTATGAGGGAACAGATGAATATACTCACATACATACATACATAGCCGGTCAAAATCATAACCCTCCTTTGGCTTTGCCGTAGTCGGGTAAAACCCCTAAATATCACTTGCCGAGTAGCCCCGTACAGTAAACTATACACGGCTAGATTTTTTTGTTAATTTCTTTAAGTAAACATCAGCTGATTGAGTGCAATGACCTGTAGGTAGTTAGTACGACCGACAACTACACACAGGTCATTGGACTCACTCAGCTGTTGTTTAATTAAAGAAATAAATTTTGTACACACATATATTAAATCGAGTTTTAGATAAAAAGTACTTTTTTATGTTAGGTAAAATCATCCAATGAGAAATCCCGCCCTTGGGTGGAGCGGGAAATAGTGTCAGACTCGTACTGACTAAAAACCTACCCGGTTCCTTCCTTGCCGGCCGGGCCTTCCTTTCATATTTTTTAAAATTTTATATTTTAAATCTTTAGTGTTTCATGTACCGAATCCGCGAATCGACCCTCCACGGGATTAAAACGATCAAAATCTAGCCGTGTATATCGTTTTTCATTGGGTTAAAGTATTCATATTAGTGGAGTAGTTAACAAAAACATATTATATTAATTCCAATATCCTCCAGTATTCGCTACTGCAGAGTAAAAAGCCACTTCATAGAGATTACAAACAGGCATTGATATGGTCGCTTACTTAGTTAACTATTAAGTTCAGGTTTCCACACACACACACACACACACACACACACACACACATTATATTATATTTCAATGGACCTAAGATAATCCTGAATTAGGTGGTTAGAAGCACCATGATATGCCTCAGTAATGCAATATTGGCGGTTAACGAAGAGAGGAATATGGTACCAATCTGTGTGTAGGCTTATGATAATGATCCTTATGATAATGATCCCCTCTCATAACAGAGACGGCCTTAGTCACAATAGTGTGAACATACGTTAAATTTTGGTCGTTTTAATCCCGTGGAGGGTCGATTCGGTACATGAAACACTATCGATTCATAAAGATAAAATAAAAAAATGAAGTACTTTTTTTTTAAACTCGAATAGATATACGCATTTACGAAATTAATTTCTTAAAGTAAACGAGTCAATGACCTTGTAGGGAGTTGTCGGTCGTTGCGTACTAACTACCTACAGTTCATTGGCCTCGATCAGCTGACGTTTATTTAAAGAAATCAATTTCGTACTATGCGTAAATTAATTCGAATTAAAAAAAAGTACTATATTTTTCATTTTCATCTTCACAAATCGATAGGGTTTCATTTACCGAATCGACCCTCCCCGGGATTAAAACGACCAAAATTAACGGTGTATATTTCCGAAGATTTCAAAGATACAACGATTTTGCAATAGTATTTGCACTAAGCTCAAGTATCGCAGAATCGAAATTTAGGCTGATTATGTAATACTTGAGAAAGATTTTGAACCAGTAAAAGCGAAAAATAAACAAAGTTGACAATACTACACGACATACTTAAAGTTTAATATAACCGACTAGTTCCGCCACTGTAGCCGATTACATATAGGAGACAGTGTAAAAGTATTATAAATAATGTGTAGTCATATATTTGATTGTGCCACTTCGTTACGGAACTCCACTTTCACGCACGAACCAACACGCCGACATAGCACGGAGCGGGTCAACTTAGACCATCTGTTACTTATGTTTTTGCTAAAAAAAACAAAATGGCGGAATGTAGTTAATGTAAGAGCGACGGACGTTTCTCCATTATCAAAATCCTTTTTTTTCGTGGTGAGTAATCATTCAGTGACTTCTACCGCTCTAGGATGGAGCGGGAAAACGTGTCAAATTTTTTTGATTAAAATCACACCTGTGTCCTTCGATTGCCCTAGCGGTATAATTTGACAACAGTTTCTAACAAATCTAGGTAGATTATATAAACTAGTGCTTGACTGCGATCCGACGTGATGGTAAGTAGTGATGCAATCGTTGATGGTGAGGCGCACTAGTTTATTAAGAGACTATTCACTCTAGCCTTGAAGACACCCAAATTATTATCGGATGGGAAGACTGCAGCAGGCAAATTGTTCCAGTCCTTCGATGGTATAAAAGACGAGGTAAAACGCTTAATCCAGACTGTAGAGGTTTAATTCATTTAATTCCTAGAAGCCAGATAATCTGACATTAGTCTTGACAAGGGGTACTGTGCTACCCAGTGACTGGGTAATATGGGGGCAGGTGCACCTGAATACTATTTTACATGGCGACCGCCTATCTGACCTTCACAACCGGGCACATATTATGTACCCCCTGCCCACATAATGTGTTCAGTTTGACTTCTAGTCTAACCAGCCCCCCTAGCCAAGTTACAATAGTTTCGTTTAGCGTGAACGCTTGGAGTTGGCCACCAAAATTCCTCTGTTCTGACGTCATCTCAATGCTCAGTCACGTGGTCAGAACAAAAGAATTCGGGGCGTGGCCAACTCCGGGCGTTCACGCTAAACGAAACGATTGTAACTTGGGTAGGGGGCAGGTTAGACTAGAAGTCGAACTGAACATATTATATGGGATAAGGCTAGGGAGATGTATCTTGTATAAAACCTTTATGTTCTTCAAGTTTTGTTATTTTTTTTTTTCCATCAACCTTAATTTAGATTATGTTGCTTCCGTGTTCGATATCTTTCTATAATTTAAAATTTAAATATTATTATCATGACGTAAGATACACATACACCTTCTGTGCATCTTCGATAGATAATAATGATAACTGATCTTCACTAGAGCTTGATATTATAGTATCGTCTGCAAAGGTATCCAAGAACTCTAAAGTGAATATAGTATACAGTAAAGGACCCAAAACAGGACGCATAGGCACACCAACAATATAAGTAAACCAACAATAAAAATATCATGGAAGAATGTAACTTATGCTTTTATCCTCTCTTATACCGAAATTCTTCCCCATTTGTATGACTGCTAGAATCACGTGAATGAAGAAATGACTTGATTCTGTACACTGAAGCTATATGCCATCTCTATCAAAAGCCTGTTAAAAATCCAACAAGCCTGCTCAGCTGCTTTTTTGGATGGCTAGCAAGCTCCAATACTCCTTCTTATACTAAGATGTCCTATAGTCATGGATCTCTGCTCATAGATCAGTTGTTGCACGTTGTCGCGGCAAAATTTGAATTGTTTCCAGGATTATTAATAGTAACTAACTCAAAAAAAAAATCCTCTTAGGGTGCCCCGGGGAACCCTTGGTCTGTATTGGTATAACGAGTAGCCAGGCTAAGACAGATACAATCCGCAGGTAATTTTTCAGTTATGGTTGGGATCCCACAGATCAGAGGCCCTAACACAATCTCTAAACCCAATCCATTTGACGACCTAATCTGAACTGTTAGAGATGAAGCTATATAGGGTGTAGAATGCCGTGCATCTACTCTACCAGTTGAAATGTTAATCCCATTGAAAAAACCAAAGGTCAAGTGAGTGTAGTCAGGGGAAGAAATAAAACATATAGAGCACACATTAATCTAACTAGTAACATATAACTTTCTCCCTGTTACACTATTTCTGGAAAATCCAACTAGAAAATGTGTACAAGTTACACGTGCATTTTAAAGCAATTATAATGTTTTAAATGCAGTCTCGGTTGCAAATAACTCGCTCGTTTTACATTTTACAAGTTAACATTTTTATGTCAATAACTATTAAGATGTCCTTAGTGATACTAATTGGCACGAAAACTGTGACGCTAATACATAATTAATATTTTGTACATGAATTGGTCTTAACTTGTTGATCAGTGTTAATCTTTAAATATAATAATTCTATACATTTATAATCTACATTTAGTTCGTAATATATAAATAACATTATTTTACTAAATGTATATAAAAGTAACTATATTTAATATCTATGACAATAATATTTTTTTTAATTGTTATTTGTCTGTTTGTTTTGGTTAATATCTGAAACGGCTAGACCGATTTTGACGGGACTTTCGCTGGTAGATAGCTAATGTTATAAGAAAAAAAAATAACTAGTGAGTAGCTACTTTTTTATTTGATATAAACTAGCGCTTAACTGCGATGCCAGCTGATGGTAGGCAGTGATGCAATTGTTGAAGGTGAGGCGCACAAGTTTATTACGAGCCTATTCCGCGTTAAAAGTTAAAAATTCTTGAAATTGTGACCAAATAACAATGAGCTATTTTACGAGTCTGACGCTGGTGAAATCGCGTATACTTACCAGCTAGTATTATAATATTTTAAAACAACTTTAGATTAAGTAAAATCGATTTTTCAAGTGTTACTAAAAGCTTAGGATCAATTTAATGAACGGAGACCTAACAGGTACAGCGTTGTATGCACTTCAAACCTCCGATTTTGGCATGTATTCAGCAAACAAAGCTAAAATATTCAACGTCCGAATTCGCAGAAGCTCAATTAAACCAGTATAGAGGAGAGAAGCGAACATTTTGTTAAAATCCAGAGAATTTTAGAGCTGAATACATAAAACAACAAAACGGATCCAGGAATTCTATTCACTCTAATGTTTTTAAATTCGGCTTAAATGGTATTTTTGAAGGAAACGAAGCCTACTGCTCGGTAATGTTGTAATTGGAAATTAATAAATACAGGATTTATTTATGTTTAATTAAGGTATGCAATAAAGTATATAATAATAATAATAGCCGGTGGGCTGCTATTTTTATATATCTTTTTTATTTTTTATTGAATTATTTATAAATATAATTTATATGTAAAAATTAATTAATAAAGGAAATATTTTTTGTTAAATGTTTATTTTTTATTAAAAAAATAAATAACAAATCTGTATATAAACGAAACAAAGAAAATAGTAATATTAATGCTTTATACTAAACAACAATTAACAATATCACGAAATATTTTTCTGAAAATATCATGAAAATTGGTTGTCAAATGAAGAAGCGATGGTCATTTCAAATATTGGTATGAGAAAGAGTAAGAGCGTGATGGGGACATCTCACTATCTCTTTTCTACTTGTACAAACGTCACCTTATTGGCGGTGACGTCACGATTCAGTGCACTGCACTCTTATTCTGTTACTTGAAAGTTTCCCCTTCCACCAGATTTAAAAGTTCTCAAACTTAACTAATAATGTAAAGAGGAACAATTTGTTTTTTTTTTTGTTTGTTTTTAGTTACTTAATAGATCTTTATCTAAGAAATGGTCTATATGTATGAAATTTCAAATCTTGAAAAACAAGCAATTTGCATCTCTAGTTATAATCCTCGGCACATATTAATAAGTTGGCGGACGACCTTGAATGCACAGCAACCGATTTTGGGATCTCAATCGAGGTGAGGACTGTGCGTAACCGTAGCAACGGGACCAACTTAGTTGCCGCGTAGGTCGGTACTACATATCCCGGTAGTCTTACTACCGGAAATATTCGAAACTGACGCGTGCATTTTGATTGTCAATAGCTTTATGGTTTACAAACTAACGATTAGAGTTGTTAGTTGAACATTGGATAACTTTTGTATAGCTACGAGTAATTTAAATTACAAAAGTTTGTATTAGTCGAGCTGTTTTCCTTGTTTCACTGGCACTATTATCATGGTTAGCATATGAGCGTCAATCGGATACAAATGATATCATTTAGATAATGTTACCAACGCATGTAGCGTTTGTTCCTGGTAAAGAATTTCCTTCCTCATTAATGACATTAATGATTCTTCTATTAGTGTTAATAAACCACCTAATATTATGTAAGTAATTTTTTTTTCCACAACTACCACACAACATCGTCTAGTCCCAAGCTAAGTAGAGCTTGTGTTATGGGTACTAGACAACTGATAAACATACTTATATATCTCTAAATTCATACATATTATAGATAAATTACACCCAGACACAGAACAAATGATCGTGCTCATCACTCAAACATTTGTCCAGCGTGGGAATCGAACCCACGACCTCCGGTATAGCAGTCAGGGTCACTAACTACTCGACCAACAGGCCAGTCAATTAAATAGTTCATTCATATTTTAAAGGAAAACGGAATAGAGTGTAAGTCCCCACAAACAGTCATGGAAAAGGGAGGATCCGCCGATCAGTCGGTGGTTATGTCTGATCCGGGCAACTGCTTTATTATTTCGGGCTATTATACCTATAGCATAGCATAGCATAGCAGGTCTCCTCTCTAGGAGAGGGAAATAGGCTGTAATCCACTACGCGGGCCCGGTGCGGGTTGGTGAATGTCACATGTCATCGAATTTTTGGTTCGAGGGCATGCCGGTTTCCTCACGACCTTTTCCTACACCGTTTTTAGAGCAGTGGTGATGAAATAAATTACACAAAGTAATTCGCCTGGCTGGGTTTGAACCCGCGACCTACAATTCGTAAGTCGGGGCCGGCCACCACTATTCATGTTCTAATTGCACAGAGAACTCATACTCGCCATGCAGAATTTCATACTTTTTAGTTCTTATACGGCGCCATAGATGTCGCTGCAATACTATCTATTTTAGTTTTTTTTTTTGTTGGTTTTAATTAGTTAACTGTTTTATTTTGGGGTATTTATATTGTTACGGAAGGCCAATGCTTTGAGGTGTATGTTCAACTAACTCCTCTCACTCTAGGTAGTGTTAAAGGGAGTGTCAGACTTTTACACACTAAAATCTACCTGTGTTCCTTCAATTGCCACCTGCCTTACGCTTACGTCATCATCAAGAAACTGGCCTGTTGGTTTAGTGGTTAGTGGCCCGTACTGCTATGCCGGAGATCATGGGTTCGATTCCCACCCAGGACCCATGTTTGTGTGATGAGCACGATTATTTGTTTTGTGTCTGGATGTAATTTATCTACAATATGTATGTATTTAGAAATATACACCGTTAAATTTTGGTCGTTTTAATCTCATGGAGGGTCGATTAGGTGCATGAAATACTATCGATTTGTGAAGAAAAAATTAAAAAATAAAGTACTTTTTTTTAAACTCCAATTAATTTACGCATGTTTTCAATTAATTTCTTTAAGTAAACATCAACTGAGCGAGGCCAATGAACTGTAGGTAGTTAGTATGCAACGTCCGACAACTACCTACAAGGTCATTGACTCGTTTACTTAAAGAAATTAATTTCGTACATCCGTATATTAATTCAAGTTTTTAAAAAAAAAGTACTTTTTTTTCTTAACAAATCGATAGTATTTCGTGTACCGAATCGACCCTCCGCGGGATTAAAACAACTAAAATTTAACGGTGTATAATACGTTTATCAGTTGTCTAGTACTCATAACACAAGCTTTGCTTAGCTTGGGACTAGACGACATTGTGTGATAGTAGTGGAAAAAAGAGTATTCCCTTGATTTCACTTTCTTCGGCCTTAGGTCCGTAGTGTGGAAAATTATCTAGGTATCCCGAGAGGTATCTAGAAAAGTTTTAGAGCGAATGGTGAACAATATAATGAACATTGGAAGTTTTGTAGATAAAATAAAGTTAATGTTAAAAACGATGATTTTTATTTTTAAGACCAAGTGTTTGTTTGAGAAATTTTATCCTCAATAATAATCTTATCGATTAGAATAAAAAAATAGAGAGTTTTTGTTTTTTTTTAAATTTTAGTTGGTTCGGGTCCCCAACTAGGTAAGAGAGTTTTAGAAAATCTTTGAATGCAGTTTTGTTACTTTTTAAAAATAAAGGAATGTCTCCTGTAAGTAAAATGAACCAACTTAAGGATATAAAGTAGTTTTTCTCCAGTTCACGACTTATTTTTCCACACTGTATACAACATTATTTTTAGTATTATGCGAAACCCGACACACGTGTCTATTATTTCTGTGTATAGAATCAACATACAAAATTTCATAACTGTATCATGAAAAATCACAAAGTTATAAATGTGTTATGATATCTGGTTGTCCGCACAAATTCATGGTCACTGGCCCGTCCGGGCGACGGAGGGGCTGTTTTGCTCACGCACCAACCTGTGTGCTGGCGCCTCATATCCGCTATGACCTGCCGTAACCTGTTTTGCACTTAATGTTGGTGGTGTCCAACTTGTGACCTTTTTTAAATATTTATGGGAAAAATTGTATCATAGTGTAAAAAATTGGAATCGATTCAGTTACTGATTCTGAAGAAACTATATTCAGGTTTCGCATATACTAAAAATAATGGAGGCAGCCCTGCGTAAGTCTTTATTTTATTAATATTTTTTTTTATAATAATGTTAGTCCTGTACGTGTAACAATATACACGCTATAGTAAACAGGATCAGGAGTCATTCTTCATCATCATCATCATCATTTCAGCCGAAAGACGTCTACTGTTGGACATAGGCCTCTCCCAAGTGTCGCCACAATTAACGGTTCTCTGTATATGCATCCAAACCGGAGTCATTCTAGTATGGAGCAACGTTTTTATACAAAAACGTTCCGTATCTCAGTCTGCCAAAATGGAACCCTATGGGATCACTTTGTTGTCCGTCTGTCCGTCAGTCAAGACCCTTTTGCTCAAGAATGCGTGGTATTAACCCTAGATCACTAACCTTATTTAACAACGCTTATTACTAACCTTCGTCGTTTCGGCTACGCCGTATAAAAGAGAGGCTTCTAAGGGTTTATGGAATAAAATATTTATATTATGTGTTTTATTTATTTATTTACTAAAATCATATTTTAATTACTTTGACAGACTTTTAATTGAGACCTGAGTTTTTACTCATTTCAACATGTTTTGTTTTTTTTAATGCTTAAATTTAATTAACTAAAAAAACAAAAACTTAAAACTATTAAAATTAACTAATAAAATCAACAAAAGAAAGAAACATTTTGATTTGGAAAAATCTTCGTAATTCAATTCGGGAATTGCACTGTGGTCATAAGTAAGATTATACGTAACCCTCAGTTCGATTCGCACTTGATCGATTTTTTCATAATAGGGAGACAATAAAAGTTCAGTAGTCAACATTTACGGGTTATGATGATGATGATGGCTTGGCTATGAAACATTCCAACGGGAAAACCAAGCACAGTTGCA
Organism: Leucania comma; assembly: GCA_958295575.1. Taxonomy (NCBI): domain Eukaryota; kingdom Metazoa; phylum Arthropoda; class Insecta; order Lepidoptera; family Noctuidae; genus Leucania; species Leucania comma. The sequence continues at coordinate 7,790,822 of OY282475.1, forward strand.
ATAATGGCCAGTACTTTGGCACAGACTAAGCGAACCGTTACAAATGTAGGAAACATGTCTAAACCTCCACCCTTTTCTTCTTTTTAACTTTTGTTGAAAATAGCCAATCAATATACAATTTATTTTTTATTTCTCTCCTAGATTGAACAAGAAATTAAATTAAACAAACTTAATTACACTTAGAAATACAGTTCTGATGTTGCTTTGTTTATTTTTGAACCAATTTAATCAATATTCTTAAATATGCGGCATTCGATCGTTGGTGTAATGTAAAGGTGAATTTACACTAAACGAACAGAATATACAAATGATCACATTAATAGAATAAAGGTGAAAGTTTGTATGTTAGTGTGTGTGTTTGTGATCCCTTCACGCTATAACGGCTGAACAGATCGGTTAAATAGATCAGAAAGAATCAGAAAGTTATATAATGTTTTAGTCAAGCGAAAATAAATGTCAAATGCAAAGATGGCTCGTTTTTTACCGTATCAAAATTAAACTACATAGAAAGACGCCATAAAGTAACTGTACTTAACGCGAACATTGCAAAATATTGTCGAATAAATATTTAGCTATCTCTTTTGCAAAGATGGCCGAAGCAACGACCTCTTCCATATTTAAATACTTACAACTTTATTAACACACTGGATGAGATTCGAATAAAATTTACCATCGATATTTATACTATAAAGAAAAAAAAGTATCAAAATTCTTAATATCGAGTTAGTCTAGACACGCCTTACGCGAATGAAATAAGAAATAAAAAGGCAGGTCATTAGAATTATAATAAAGTAGCGATCTCGATTCAGTTCTAGAACCGAACGGAACAGTTTTTTGGTGCCAAAAAACTCACAAAAGAATAGACTGTCGTGTTGAAGAGCTAGTTGAGGGATATGCGAGTCTCTTGTAAGGAACGGCAGTGTATTTAGCGTGTGTTTTTGATAACAGTAGACATTTGCATCACGTCGAAAATGCAGTTCACAGCTTCATTATCCAGTATAATAAGTACGCGGAATATAAGTTGGACCCAAATGCCGATCGATTTTGGATGCGCAGTATAGGCGCACTAGTTTATTAGGAGCCTATTCACTCTAGTTACTGCGCATTCAAGGTCGACCGACATGATGGTTCAACTTGTGTGCCGAGGATTATAAAAATCTTCGGGTCACAATCGTGGTCGGGGGCTGTGCGTAACCATAGCAACGACGGCCATTTTGGTTCAACTTATTTTCCGCGTACTTAGTATAATAATTACATACAAATGCGGTTTATACCTAAGTACCTACATATTTTCAATTATTTGGAAATCCAGTATTGTCCACACTGGATTTGCAAGTTATAGTAGCATTAGCATTATCAGCCTAATGTTCCGCCTGCTGGGACTCAGGCCTCCTCTCTAGGAGAAGGAATGGGCCGTAATCCACCACGTGGTCACAGAGCGGGTTCGTGTGTCACATGTCTTCGAATTTTTGATTCTAGAAGATGCCAGGTTACGATGTTTTTACCCCTGTAGGCTTCGACCCTGCTAGGCCCCCACGGTTTACTGACATTGAGGCGCGCGTGGACCACTCCACGCCGTCGACGACTCGAGCTCGGGCCAGACGGTTGCCGGACGACCGAACTGCGAGCTACTAGCACCGTCCGCAAGCCTACGCCTACAAATCCTGAGCTTCTCTTAAAGTATACAGAATACACAGACATTTTCTTTATGATAGGAAGGTCAGTGTTATATGGACTAAATATAAAATACCTAGATCAAAAGGAACCTTCAAAATTAGTCTGATTTTAGGGACCAATATCCGATGACATGCTTACAAGAAAAAACACTTCGGTAATAGGTCGAACAAGGATCTGGTGAAGATCAAAATATTTTTTTTGAGATATGAAATCAACCATTGACTTTTCCCGCTCTAGGCTTGAGTGGGTAGGCGGGTCAGACTTTTACTGACGTCCCCTACGTCAGTAAAAGTCTGACCTTTTAGTCAAGAGTGAATAGGTTACTTCTTGGTAAGCGTGCTACACCGTCGGCCACCTTATCGCTCACCATCAGGTGAGATAGTGTTCAAACCCGAGCGTATCAATACCTTAGTGGGCGTTGACTCTGCTGGGCCTCTACGATTTTGCTGATATCTCTTTGAGTCATGCGTGGTACACTATGCGCCGTCTACTACTCAGGCTCGGTCCTTACTGGACGACGAACTGTCTGTTGCTCATCGTCTGCAAGCCGGACCTGCGGTAGCCGGGATCACATGTTCCCGGAATGTCTCCTGTGGTGGTGGCTTGAGGAAGTCCGTTACATTACATTTGCTGCCATCTCCTTCGCTAGCATTACTACTTCGCAGAAGAAGGCGATCCCAATCCCTCTTGCTTCGGGCCAAGGCTTGAACCAGTTTGCTATTCTCTACGCAGCGCTGCCTCAACGACGAACACCCAAATAGGATTCAATGTATAGGTACTATTTGGATGTTTGTCATTGCGGCAGCGCTGTATTTTCTTAGAGAATAGCACCATGGGGCAAGAGGAGGAGGCCGACCGCCTTAGGCAAAGGCGGACACGCCGCCGCCGCCGGGTTTCCGATCCCAATTTCCGGCCACCGTAGGCGCGGGCTCGCGGACGGTGGGCAATGGGTAGCTCGCTGTCCGTCCGTCCGGTAACAGACCGGTCCGAGCTCAGGTCGTCTACGGCGCGCACCGTTCCCGCGCGCCTCAAGGAGTTGTCAGCAAACTGTAGGGGTCCAGCAGGGCCGAAGCCTACTGGGGCCAAAGGTTATGTGAGACTGTCACCAAAGGCCCCAGGATAAAGGCAAGGAATGGAAAGGTAGGTTTTTAGTCAGTAAAAGTCTGACACTGTTTCCCGCCCCGCCCAAGGGCGGGATTCGTCATTGGATGATTTTACCTACCACAAAAAAAAAAAAAAAAAAAAAAAACCATGGGGCAAGACAAGGTCACAGCGATTATCATAAAACACACTCAAAGTAGATTAGAAGTCTTATTGTAGCAAAACCGCTCGATTGCGATGCTCTCATAACTGTAAACCGATACTCGAACAATTTACTGCATGGCAACCATGGCTAACACACTAAGCATAAAAATATATTCCTCGCCTACACATTATTTAGTAACTTGAAACTGCAACCTCATTACAGATATGAATTTAATAACATGCCGTACAGTAATTATTGTCGTTTGTAACATATTATAAAATGACACAGCGAAGTAAGCTGTAATAGTTAAGTACGAGTAAATACTTACTAATTTATAATTAAGTATTATAAATTAGTAAGTATTTGCTCGTACTTTACGAGACTCGTATTTTAGAACAGTACCTCTACCATGAGTTTTAAGCAATAGTATTCGTCGCTACTCGATATCGACGCCGTAAATATTTTGTATGGCAAATTTTTGTTCTGCAAGTGACCGCTAGAGGCGCTGCAAAATTTGCCGAGTAGCGACGAATACTATCGCTTAAAACTCATGGTAGAGGTACTGGTAATTAGTGAACGATACTTCAAAATCTGCAAAAAATAAAAAAATCTGCCAATTTCAATACATTTATGTTCGCTTGACTGGTCATTGTACTGAACTTGGCAGATTTGTTTTCGCGAATTCAGGTTTGGTCCCGTAATAAAAGTTGTTTGTTACCATGACTATCATCAATCACGTGTTTAAGTATCGTTTACTAATTACCAGTCACCTTTTATGTTCAAATCGCGCGGAGAACTTTGATTGCGCGACGCAAAATTTCGTAGTTTTTAGTTCCGTTGCGACCGCCTTATGATCTTTTTTCATGAAGTACTTTGTCTATTGCTGAAAACTGTATGAAAACTTGTTCAGTAGTTTTTGAGATTATCGCATTCAAACAGACAGACGCGGTGTGGGATTTGGTAAGGATTAAAAAAGAGCAGTTTTGGAGTCCCACTTAAAAAATTGATGGTGAAATTATGGCTCAAAGACCGACTTAAACCAGAAGAATGATCTTTAAAATCCGGGATTAATAACATTCAAGGAAAAAAGGAAATTAGAAATGAAAAAAGCAATAACGAATTTGCATTTGATAACCAAATATCTACAAAGAAGAAAAAAGGCCGACTGAAGTTAGAAGAATGTTAGACTGTATTGTAAGTAGCGGCTTTGTTTACGTAAAAGTCGATAATTGTATGTAGGACAATTTTATTATCATTACAGACAAATTACTCATAAAAAAAAATCTATATTCTTAAGAAGAAAGGGGTTTTTTTAGGTGGGAAAATCATTCACTGACATCATTCGCCCTTGGGGGGAGCGCGAGGGTGTGTCAGACTTTTGTTAACTAAAACACACACTCATATTCCTTCATTGCCTTTCATACTAGGCCCGAGTTTTCCTTTCAGAAGCAAATTCTTGGGAGTAGGCTTCGACTCTGCTAGGCACCTACGGTTTGCTGACAACTCCTTGAGGCGTGGAACAATACGCGCCGTTGACGACTTGAGCTCGGTCCGGACGGTTACCGAACAGTTGGACGGCGAACTACCCATTGCTCGCTGTCCGCAACGCCCACGCCTACGGTGGCCGGAAATCGGGATTGGGATTCCGGCGGCTGGGGCGTGAGGGTCGCTCTTTCACGCGTGCATGTGCGGCCTCCTCCTTTGCTAGCATTACTGCTTCGCAGAAGGAGGCAACCGCCTGTCACTCCCCCTCGCTTCGGACTATGGTCTGTGCCAACGCCGAGAGAGAGTTATGGCAGACAGAGAGACAGAGTTAAATAGTTAAAATTTTCACAGATAATGCCGCTATAGCAACAAATACTAAAAATAGAATAACATAAGTTGTGTAAAAAAGAATTGTACAGACAGTGGTACAGAAACCGTCGTGTGCGAGTCCGATTTGCCAGTTTTTTTCTTTCAGTCATTGAAAGTATCCTGCATTCTAATCCAAATCTAGTTACCTACGTCTACGACTTGACATGATCGTTTAATAAACATCCAGATAAACAGACTTCCAGGGCAATGGGTTAGTTCGATAGAGTTTCGCGGTCTTGGATCACAAAAGCAACCGAAGGAATTCGTTACTTTTGGCAAAAATCTGATGCCTTTTCTTACGCTGCACTTACAGCGGAAACAATCATTTTAATATTTGATAATATCCTTCAGAAATAAAGACTTTAATTTTATATAATCTAGTAAGATGGATTAATAGGGTAGGATAGGATAGGAGCCAAAACAACAACATAGGTACATAATTAATTATATACAGAAAAAAATCACATGCAAATTACTGTGCACACACTACACTGCAAGGTAGCGAGTAGCGATAATGTTCATTTACATATGTTATTAGACCACAAAATAAACCGATTACGTTGACCCAAACTGAGGCTCGATTAACGTAAGAAGAGCAAGATTATCTTCAGCAAAGTGAAGCTAAGATACGATTTGAGCCAGTGTTGCGCAACGCACTGTGAAATCCACCGAGAAAGTTGGTCGTAGATAAAAATTACAGAAAATATAAGATTATTTCCTCGGTAAAGAAGCGTTTTTGAACACAAAAGACGCGTTTTGTTTATCGTTTTTGGTTTTCTGCATTTCCACGTCTTTATAATAATATGTCTCGTTGGTTTTGGTCTTGTTAATAACATAAACACTGCCGTTAATTTGGGGCGTTCCACCTCTTTTCTTTCGTGAATGATGGTTGTGTAAATACTACAGGGACACGCAAATTGTGTACTTGATATTTCAATAATAACCAGCCAATAGCGAGTAGGACTTACGCATGAAGGGTTCTGTACCGTACGCAGCAAAAAACGACGTTTGTTGTATGGAAGCCCCAACTCAAATATTTATTTTATTCTGTTTTTCGTATTTTTTATAGCGGCAATAGAAATACATCATCTGTGAAAATTTCAACTTTCTAACTATCATCTAGCTATCACGGTTCATGAGATTCAGCCTGATGACAGACGAACAGACAGACAGACGGACGGAATCTTAGTAATATGGCTCCGTTTTACCCTTTGGATACGAAACCCTAAAAAGCATTGTAGTAGCACACAAATTAATCAGCGAGCTGTGTAAGCCTTTCTCGCAAATTTAAAAAAAATAACTCTTGTTCACGAAATGTTATTCTTACCTAAAACTGTAACGTCAAACTAGCAAAAAATGTTTCTAGACTTCAGTTATAAAGAATAGTCTGGAAACTTCTAGGTTGAAACAAAATCAAAAAGTCACGCTTCGATTTCTCGCGCACTATTGTAACTAACCTATCACCACGGAGCTGTATTAAATAACCCGTTACTTCATTGACGTTTAACTTACAAAGATAGCTGCATATTTCCTATAAACGCGTAGGTAGCAACAAGCACTGCGATCCTTATTTCTATAATCGCTGGAGCTGCGCTACCAAGAACTTTGTAGAAAGTATAAAGTACGTAGGGACATATAACTACCAAATATAATCAAGAGACTGCGCTCATTACGGATTGACTATAATCTCTGCTTGAGCAACTGGCCGGTCCAGATAGCAGTTTCACTGGCGACCTTTGCATATATATTTAAATTAGCCCTATACATGAAAGCACTTAAAATAAGTCAACATAATGTCAATGTGTAGCATTACTCCACACTTCACGATTTTGTTCGCGGCGTCTCTCGTTTTGAAATCGATTATGAGTCCCAGGAACCTGTTTTGATTTCAGATTAGAATGTGTTTTATGCCTGAGTTATGATTGCAATTCATTTTATCAGATTCGATCCAGTCATATTTCAGAGATTGAGTAACTAGTATCTAAGTATTAAGACTAAGATATTCAGCTTGGAGGACTATCAACAGCGATGAAGGAACTAATAACGGATCTTCGTTCGTGAGTACTACGGTTCGTCGGTGCCAAACGTGAGTGTGGATTACGCCAATGTATGCCCAGAGCGTTCGTTATAGCACTGTATGAGCAGATTCACTCGTATATTCTACAGTAAATGTTATGTTTTGCTTCACCGTTTCTGTTGGCTTGCGGTTAGGAAATAGATACTAAAAGGTGATCGCAGACTTTGATCTTTGGATTGTCCGATATTGGCCTCTGATTCTGTGACCTAATTTCTGTAGTGGAAACCCCGTTATATTCCATTTTCAAGTTTAGCATTCTTTTGAAGTTTAATTGATGTTACTACGCTACGCTTATTGGATTACTTATTATGTTTTTTGATTACAGGATATGTTTTAGAGGTTCTTCAACTTAGTTACACTAAGTAACATGTTACTAGCCAAAGTTGCCACACTTCGACTTCAACGTATACACAATCCTTATCCAAAGATATTACGTTCAAAACAAATTATTCATAGAAAACCCTAAATAGAACACGTGTACCAATCTTTTTCTTTCAGTCCCTTTGACCTGTAAGTGATGTTTCAAAAACGGCAACCGTACGAAATAACTTTGTCCCTTCAAAATTACTCAACCGTTTCACTTGGAATGTACTTTATATTATTATGTGTGTTATAGTTCGCGGATTCTAAAGATGTAGATATGTATGTAATACTCAAAGTCGGTTAAGTAAGAGGTTGTGTTTCTTGAGGTTAATTATTTTGATAGTTGGTTTTGAGTGCGTAAGTGTGATGTAGGTGAGATTTTTGTAATTATGTATTGTTGTTGGAGATTTTTGATGTACTGAAAGTAGATCATTCAATTAATTAGATTCAAATTTTGTAATAACTTAAATCTAAGTAAATTTTGATGTGAATCATTCTACTGCAATTCTAAATTTCTATTTGCAAAGTTTCTGCATTCAAGGATAGAAGTTTCATAAACATATTTGGCATACAGCCCTTATGTACATGTGGAAGCTATAAGGCGTCCAAGGGCGGGGGGCTTTGGGGGGCTATCATTCATGTTGACTTTTGCAATATCGTATAGGAAGTACCTAATAAACTTTATTCATTTAATTACTTTGTTTTATGCTTTTACTGTCACATTCGATTTTATATCCAATACTTAGTCTAAGTACGGTATTGGACAAAAGCCTTTCCCAAGCTATCCGGTAATCTACGCACAAAATACACTCGTCAATCCGGCTCGAAGGACCATCAATGTTAGTCATAGCACCGAATGACTTGAATGCTTGGCATCCGACGCATCCCGGTTACGACTGCGGTTCGCGTCCATTTTATTGCTAAGTACGGCCCCGTGGGTTTGTTCACCGGTCGGCGTTTGCTGTTGCTAAATTGAATGAAAATGTTTCTAGCGCTGTTCGTGTTTTAAGGTAAGTTACGGTATTTTAGGAATTTATTCTGCGTTTTATAGTCAGTCGTTTCGAGTAATCTGGGTTATGGAGGATGGATAGACAGTTCCATGTGAAAGACTAATATTCGACAGCATCCGGTTAGCCTGTCAGATTTCAGAGTTATATAGACAGTTTAATTAATACGAGTTGTCAGAAATCAGAATATCAGACGTCAATCTTTCCAAGGGAGGGTTTTTTTTCAAGGCAATCATCAAATATCTTCGCCTACCCTGAGTGGAGCGATAGGAAGTGTCAGACTGTTTCTAATTCAAACCCACCCACATTCCTTCAGTTATAGTACGCGGCAAATAAGTTGAACTAATAGCTATGGTTACGCGCAGCCCCCCACCTCCATTAAGACCATCGAAGTTATGGGGTTTTGGCAATTTATTTGCCTCGTACTTATAGCTTTTCCAGTCTTGGGCCGCGGTGAGTCTATCAAACAATCATGCACGCCGAGTGGTTGTAACTTAGTTCCATAGTGTTTCCTAGTCAGTCGCTAAAAGTAAAATAAAATTATATTCATCGGGGAACGGTCGAAGCCGCATATCGTTTTTAACATAGTGGGTCATCGTCGACGGCGGCGGCGCGTGGTGTTCACGGGCGCCTCAAGGCGATTTCAGCAAACCGTAGGGGACCAGCAAGGTCGAAGCTTACTGGGCCATGGGTAGTTTGAAAGAGAACCCCGGGGCCCTGGGAAACAAGACAAAAAGCAAGGCAAGGTAAATTTTGTCAGTAAAAATCTTTCAGTCATTGGATGATGATGATTTAGGGGAAAAACCTCTTCAATGAAACAAGCGAAGTGTAAATATACTTTCGCCCTTTATTTTTTTAGTGCCGAATCAGTCTTGAAGCGAGCCTTGATCAAAACATCAATATTCATAATATAGTAGTGCAACACGCTGAGTCCGCCTTGTTTTCTTCTCTCGCACGAGGGAATAAGGGGAAAATATTAAACGTCTACCTAATACATTGCCGTATAGTATACAGAATAGTTATGGATTATTTTTGTTTGCAGCTTTGGAAAAATAGCGTCGTTTCTGTGAAGAGATATTGAAGAGATCGACTACTACTTTGCAATGCAAGTTTTACATTCATTGTGCGTAAAGCTAAGGAGTGGAATTCCTTGCCAGAGTCCTTCCTGGTGTCTGCAACCCGGGAACCTTTAAGTCAAGAGTGAATAGGTTGCTTCTAGGTAAACGCGCTCCATCGTCGACCGCTTCTTCATTTTCCATCAGGAGAGATAGCGGCCAAGCGCGAACCTGTCAACAATAAAAAAGTTTCACGTGAGAAAGCGCCTCAGACTTTTACTGACTAAAATCTGTTCACATGTTCCTTCTTTGCCTTGTGTTCCAGGTCCCCAGGTTTTCCTTTTCTGAAGCAAACCCATGGCCCCAGTAGGCTTTGACCCTGCTAGATCTATACTGAATGAATAAAACTTTTTTTTTTTTTATAAAGCTCTTTTCCATTTGTCATACAGTTTTGTAATGTACGTAAACCTCACTTGGTGCGACCAAGTGTATACATTCAGTTATTTATTCCCACTCTCACCTCCCCCATCCTCAGGGCTGATCAAATTTAGAGTTTTAAAAGTACTTTTTACTGCAGCATACAAGCGGGCATGCAGCATGCAAGCAAGCATGCAAATGTCAAATTGTAAGTATACGAATTTTTGACACTTTCAACCCCAAACGGCTACGAAATGTAACTACCGAAAAGTTTAACTAGTCCTCTGCAGCGACCATGACATCCTTCTCCAAAAACGGCCGTGCCAGCACAGCACGTCAACCTTTCCTAAGTTCACCGTCGGCGCGAGCTTACGGATGGCGAACAATGGGTAGCTCGCTGTCCGGTCACAGACATCGACCGGTAACAGACTGGACCGAGCCCAATTCGTCGGCGGCGCGTACTGTTCCCGAGCGCCTCAAGGAGCTGTCAGCACACCGTAGAGGCCCAGCCTGCCTGCAGCTAGCAGGCTGGATCGAAGCCTATGAGATCCCGGTATGATAGTAAACGAAGGAACGGGGTAGGTTACACTATTTCCCGTCTCGCTCAAGGGCGAGAATTGTCATTGGATGACCTACCATAAAAAGAAAACCTTTCCTAGGTTACATTGTACATCTAGATAAGTTTTGTTAATAATATTTACATTTATTTCTAAGAAAGGTGAATGCATCTGAATAAACAAAAATAAAGACAGTACTTTCAGATACCTGCTACCTACTGCAGTTATCATCCTGCCGTTGTCCCACGTGACTTGGGGTCGTTGCAACACGTTTTTTCTTCCAATCGACCCTCTCAACCGTCACGCCACCACTCACTCCCTTTTCTATCATATCACTCCTCACATAATCTATCCAACTTTTCTTTAGCCTCCTTCTCCCTCTCTATTAAACCAAATACATACTTATAACACATTTAGTAACATGCGCTTCATCCCTCCTGTTCACATGACCATTCCAAAACAAACGATTCTCTTTTAGCTTTTGTCACTGGCGCCACTTTCAAACTTCCTTAAATATATACCTACTCATTGCTCACTTTTATCCATTTTTGTCACACCACACATCTATCTCAAAGTTCTACCTGTGCAATCGTTTGTCATCTATCTTTTTCACAGCCCAACATTCTGATGCATACAAGTTATACAAACAAGATCACATCAATTCACGCCTGTCGATCTGTAACGCTAAAGTCAAAATTTAATACTAATACAATTTCCACGAAATTCCAAATTCCCCGAACATTAAGTATTTCTGCTAGTGCAAATAAAGCCGTGACGTCAGACTGAGATTAAGAACATACAAGTTGGAAATCCAAATTTCCAAGATTGGTTATAGCTAACCTCGACTACAACGTATTTCCATAAAGGCTAGGCAGTGACGTACATTATATCTTCATTACACCCGCTATTTATGTATCTATCTATATCAAATCTATATACACCGTAAAATTTTAGTCGTTTTAATCCTGCAGAATCGATTCGGTACATAAAACACTATCGATTTGTAAAGGTAAAAAAAAAAATTGAACATTTTTTCTAAAAATCGAATTAATATACTCATTTACGACGTTAATTTCTTTATACGAGTCAATGACTTTGTAGGTAGTTGTCGGTCGTTGCGTACTAACTACCTACAGTTCATTGGCCTCGCTCAGCTGACGTTTAGATACTTAAAGAAATTAATTTCGTACATGAGTAAATTAATTCGAGTTTAAAAAAAGTACCTTATTTTTTAATTTCCTCTTTACAAATCGACAGTATTTCATGTACCGAATCGACCCTCCGTGGGATTAAAACGACCAAAAATTAACGGTGTATAAAAGAGGAAGCTGATTGACTGACATACGAACAGCCGAAACTACTGAGACTAGGAACGTAAAATTTTGCAACAGGTTTCCTATTAGGACGGATGAAGCGAGGTTCTAAAGATTGCTTGTAGAAACTCACTTTCACGCGGGTAAAGCCGCTGGCAGAAGCTAGTATACACCGTTTAATTTCAGTCGTTTTAATCCCGCGGTGGGTCGATTCGGTACATGAAACACTGTCGATTTGTAAAGTGATTTAATTTAGGCATGTACGAAATTAATTTCTTCCAGTAAACGTCAGCTGAGCGAGGGTTATGAACTGTAGGTAGTTAGTACGCAACGACCGACAACTACCTACAAGGTCATTGAATCGATTACTTAAAGAAATTAATTTCGTACATGCGTATGTACGAAATTATACATTATAATTTTATCTTTACAAATCGATAGTGTTTTATGTACCTTCCGCGGGATTAAAACGACCAAAATTTAACGGTGTATAATATTTATGTGTGCATGGACAGGGCAGGACACGTCTGCTGCTACGACAAACTGTGGGCCAAAATAGCACAAAGTTGGCGCCCTGAGACAGTGCGACGGGGTCGCGGCATACTGCAAAGGAGATAGCGCGACGAGCTAGACAGATTCCTCCAGAACTGGCAAGAAGAAGCGCAGGCATGCGAAAAATGAAAAGAGTGGAGGGAGGTCTTTAACCAGGAGTGGGACAGAACAGACTAACAAAAAAAAAACAGTGTGTAGATACATAACATTACAGCTAAGCTTATATCTCTTTTTTTGACGTGAGAAATCATTAAATCACTTCTCCTGCTCTAAATGGAGTGGGCACACTGCCTGTTAAGACACTTTTCCATCTAAGATGTGCTAAAAATATAATAATATAATATTCCAGCACTTTCACTTATGGTCTTCTAGTCCCAAACTAAGCAGACCTTATGCTATGAGAACTAGACAACTGACGAACATACTTATATATTTCTAAATACATGCATAATATACATAGATAAATTATACCCAAACATAGAACAAATGAAAGTGGTCGTCACACAATTGTGTTAGGTGGGAATCGAACACACGACCTCCGATATAGCAGGCAGAACTACAGAACATTAGATCAACAGACCAGTGACGCCGTTATCCTGCGTAAATAAATACGCGTTATGGTGGCAAATTAAGTTTAATGAAATATAGAATCTCAAAATGACCTGCAAAATGCAAAAAATAATGATAATTTTGCGGGTTAAACTGAAGTATTTCTCCATAACCTCATTCATTGCTTACCTTAACCAAGATCGAAGTCAAAAAAGCTGGCTCATCAAGAAAAACATTTGTTTCCAAAAAAAACTGAAGTTTGCTAAACAAATCTAAATAATTGATTGTTTCTCATTTGTTTCTCAAGTACACAGAACTTATGTAACCCTAGTTTAAATGTAGCAGGTTTATTTCTAACAAAGTACTTTAAGAGTTTTTGAATCGTATTATTAATACTGCTGGCATTGAAATCTTTGACCAAAGGTTTATATTTGACCTAGATCACGTACAAAATACAACGCACACAGTACACACACTTTCTCAAGCCTCAACCGGCTATTTGATGATATGGTTACAAGTACAACCATGAACTTGAAGTTCTTAACCATGGTATAATGAAACCAGTAGGTTTCTATCTTCCATAGGGAGTAAATCAATGGGCCTCCCATATGAAAGAACAACTCAGTATTCAATTTGAGCTAATGTCAACTTTGCAACGAAGCCATAGGCTTTGCAAAGGGAGTCTAGTTGACTCTATTGATTTACATAGCTATGATAATTGAAGGCCACCAATTATAATGAGAGTTATATGAGTAATCTTTGTTTTTTTATCAATATCTGTGGAGTAGATTCAAGCAATGAGTAGCAGTCTAGATTTCATCATCATTATTTTAGCCAAAATTCGTCTGTGGTTGGACATAGGCCTCACCCTAGTGTTGCCTCAATGACCTGTCCTGAGCGTCTCACATCTATTAGCATAGCATAGCATAGCATCAGCCTTATAATATTCACACTGCTGGGACTCACACCTCCTCTCTAAGGGAGTGAATGGGCAGTGCGGGTTGGTGGATGTCACATGACTTCGAATTTTTGGTTCTAGGACATGTTTTTCCTCACCGTTTTAAGAGCAGTGGTGATGAAATAAATTTCAAAAAGTAATGCGCCTGGTTGGGTTGGAACCCGGGCCCTACTAATCGTAAGTTGGGGCCGCTACCACTCGGCCACCACTGCTCAATATATTAGGTTCCCGCAACCATCATTGGTCTACATTGTGGAAGACCCTTCCAACGCTGCATCTTCCGGTACGCAGTCGTAACTCCAGAACCTTGCGGCCCCAATAGCCATCTGTTCTGCGAGCGAAGCGCACATTAACTACTGCTACTTAAGTTTAGCAATTCTTTGAGCTATGTCGATAATCATGGTTCTCCTGCAAATATTTTTATTCCAGATGCGATTACGCAAGGAAATTCCGAGCATAGCCCTTTCCATTACCTTTGTGTGATTTCAAGCCTTCTGATAAGGACCATTATGATTCTTGATTTATAGTTATATATTGGAATTCATGCTTTTTACGTGTATGTATACAAAAAAAAAAAATATTGTCACACTGTACTTATCATATTAATATTATCATGCTTGAATTGATGAATGGATTTAGATGAACTTTAGCATATGCGTAGAGGTCGTTATCTCATAGAATAGCACAAAGGATACCTACTTTCTACCTTTGTATGTTTCCTTGAGATAGTTTTCTACTATCACGGAGGCGAAGCCGCTGGCAACAGCTTGCTGTAATTATGAAATCACAATGAAGACTCGCTGCCTCGATGTGCCGGTGTTACACAAGCGCTTCCACGCGATGTTGGCGCATCTAGTTTCACTGTGCACCACTAAGTCTTTTGATATTTTATGTTTATAACACGTATTTGAGTAGAGAGCTTGTGGATAAGATATAATAGTCATACGGGTCGATCTTCGAGGTTAAGCAACTCTTGTCGAGGTCAGTCTGTAGATGGGTGACCATTCGTTCCATCTCGAAATCATCATCATCATCAGCCTTTTTAATGTTCCCACTGCTGGGACATAGGCCTCCTCTCTAAGAGAAGGAATGGGCCATAATTCACGACGCGGGCCCAGTGCGGCTTGGTGAATGTCACATGTCTTCGAATTTTTGGACATACATCTCCACATATATGACATGATTGGCCTGTCGGTGTAGTGATTAATGGTCTTGACTGCTATGCCGGAGGTCGTGGATTCGATTTCCACCCAGGACAAATGTTTGTGCGATGAGTGTAATCATTTGTTCTGTGTCTGGGTTTAATTTATCTATAATATGTATGTATTTAAAAATATTTAAGTATGTTTATCAATTTTCTAGTATCCATAACACAAGCTCTGCTTAGCTTGGGACTAGACGACGTGGTGTGTGTTTTTTTTTTTGGTGGGTAAAATCATCCAATGACAAATCCCGACCTTGGGTGGGGCGGGAAATAGTGTCAGACTCTTACTGACTAAAAACCTACCCTTCCATTCATTGCCTTTGTCCCGGGGCCCGTGGTGGCATTCTCACATAACCCTTGGCCCCAGTAGGCTTCGGCCCTGCTGGACCCCTACAGCTTGCTGACAACTCCTTGAGGCGCACGGGAACAGTGCGCGCCGTAGACGACTTGAGCTCGGACCGGTCTGTTACCGAACGGACGGACAGTGAGCTACCCATTGCCCACCGTCCGCAAGCCCGGCGTTGTGTGATAGTTGTGGAATATTATTATTATATCAAGACTGATGTACTTCGTAAAGCACGTTAAGCCCTTGGTCCCGGTTATTACGTGTATATTTTTGACTGTCGTTACGGGTAGTAAGAAACCAGAAAAACTGAAACCAGTAATGCCTAGGTGTATCAATCATGCTATCCAGTTACTGGGTTACGAAGCCTGGTTGGTGCATTATTAGAGCGATTGGCTGCAGCTGTTTCCTCCGAGCGGTCAACACAATGATGACACTCGGGCGTTTCTTCCGCACGAATCAGGTGCAAGAACCTCCCGAACTTACCATGTCCGGTGAGGATCTGTGTCATGTGGAAGGTGAGGACGCCGTGTGAAAAAAAAATTAAGGTGAGAATGTTGGATATTGGAGAATATTGTGATTGGTGGAATATTGGTACTAAGAAGATTTTTTTTTAATTTATGTAAACTGCGATCCCACCAGTGGTGCTATTCTCTAAGAAAACGCAGAGCTGCCGCAACGACGAACATCCAAATAGGATACATTAGGCTGACAATCTAATGTATCCTATATGGGTGTTCGTCGTTGAGGCAGCGCTGCTTTTTCTTAGAGAACACCACCACTGATGGTAAGCAGTGATGTCATTGTTGATGGTGAGGCGCACTAGTTTATTAAAAGCCTGTTCACTGTAGCGCTGAAGACACCTAAATTATACCACTATTGTACATGAAGATTAAATAAATAAACATACGGGAAGACGGCAGCAGGCAAACTGTTCCAGTCCCTCGATGTACGCGTCTTAAATGACGATGCAAAACGCTTAGTCCGGATCGTAGAACTTTCAATAACGTAAGGGTGGGTATTCGCCGTATGTCGAGTTGGATCCGGTTAGACCAGAAGCCGATTAAGAAATAGTTTGAAAAACATTAGGCAGAGACATTGCACGTGTATGGTAACGTGCAAGCGTGTATGGCAAACTCGACGAATACTCAAGTTTACCATACATTCTTGTATGACGTAGACAGACGTGTGATCATTTGTGCTCATTTGTGTAAAGGTTGTTTAACTCTTCATGCGATAAAAACTTCTGACATATTACACACTTTTATACATACGTCTGTATGTTGGGAGAGATTTCTATAGAAATAAGCCTTTTTTTTTGGTGTTGGGTAAAATCATCCAATGATGTCTCCCGCCCTTGGGCGAAGCGGGAGATAGTGTCAGACTCTTACTGACTAAAAACCCACCCCGTTCCTTCGTTGCCTTAGCTACCAGCGCCGAGCTTTCCTTCCAGAAGCCCTTGGCCCCAGTAGGCTTCGACCCTGCCTGCCTGCAGCTAGCAGGCTGGGTCTCTACGGTTTGCTGACAACTACTTGAGGCGCGCGGGAACAGTGCGCGCCGTCGACGACCTGGGCTTGATCCGGACGGTTACAGGACAGTCGGACAGCGAGCTACCCATAGCTCGCCGTCCGCAAGCCCGCGCCTACGTTGGCTGGAAATCAGGATCGGAATCAGAATCTCCGCGGCGGCAGGGCCGTGAGGGCCGTTGCCTCTCGCGTGCGGCCTCCTCCTTTGCTAGCATTACTGCTTCGCAGAAGGAGGCGACCGCCTGCCATCCCTCCTCGCTTCGGACCATGGCCCGTATCAGGGCCTGGCGCGAGAGATCGCCGCTGCCGATCGCCCTCACGAGAACACGGCGATGCTCTGCCCAAGCTGGGAAATAAGCCTCACCTTTTTACCTACTTATTTTCCTGTTTCCTTTTTCTTCTTCTTGCATTTTATGATTTTATTACATATCAGCTTCTGTCAGCGGCGTCGCCAGCGTGAAAGTCGGTTTCTCCAAACAAACTTCCAACCCCCGTTTTACCCCCTTAGGGGTACAGTTTCGTTAAATCCGTTCTTAACGGACGTCTACACCCCATAAAGAACCTACCTGCCAAATTTTAAGTTTGTAGGTGTTATAGTTTCCGAGATTTTGTGAATATAATCAGTGAGTGGTATTTCGTTTTTGTATGTATATGTAGATATGTGTATATAAATTATTAAATATATATCTTGCATCACAAATAATGTCTATAAATCAGATGTTTTATTGAAATTTAATTAGTAATATTACTTTGACCGTAAGTAGGTATAATGACAAAATTAAAAAAACTGGAAACATTTTAATCGGCAATGGAGAAAAGCGTGCTTAGCCTAAGAAAAACAGATAGAATAAGAAATACATTAATCAGGAAACGAACAAAAATTTACGATGTCACTTTTAGGATAAGGAAATTAAAATGGAAATGGACAAGTCACATCATAAGAGGCATACAAAATGGAACAAAACTATGGTATTCTGGTATCCCAGAAATACAAAAAGAAACGGGGAAGACAATGTCGTAGGTGGGAAGACGAAATAAAGGCAACAGCTAGAAGAACATGGACGAGGACACCAATGAATCGCGTCGAGTGGAAAAACATGGAGGAGGCCTTTGCCACAGCTGGGCAAACAGACCAGGTTGTTGATGTCGACTCCATAAATTGAGTCAAGTGAGTAAACTGTTTATATAATTAATCTTACTTATGGCTTTTATCATTTATTATTATTATTAGGTATAATAACAGACATTATAATAGTATTCATAGGCAGTAATATTTCAATTAATATACATAATATGACTGATCTGATACAATATTAATATATAATAAAATAATAATATTCCACAACTATGACACAACTCTTTGCTGACAACTCCTTGAAACGCGCGGGATCATTACGCGCCGTTGACGACCTGGGCTCGGTCCGGACAGTTACCTGACGGTCGGACACCCATTACTCGCCGTCCGCAAAAACACGGTTAGATACTAAATTTTAAGAGTGTTTGTGAAATGATTCATAAATATGCTTTTAAAAAAATCGGTGTAGTCTCATATTGATTAACAAGGAAAATATGAACACCAAGAATGAAGTCATAAAATTGAGTAATAATACTAATAAATCCTTTAAAACAAATGCCATTTAAATGCTAGTAATTTTCAAGATCCTTGCAGGAAACTCGCGTAGTCAATGAATTTGTGACGACCTTTAAACGTAATAGGCATATTATAAACATATGCCTACTTATATATGTACTATAGATACTCGCGTCACAACTCTAGTAAGGGATGTACACCATTCCTCATTGCGATCGTGCAGAATAGGAATGGCTTTTATTACATTGACATAAAGTTTAAATTAGAACTCACTGGTGAAATACAATGACTATCTGTTGCTATGTTGTTTAGATTAGAGTTTAATAGTGTTATTTGTGGTACTGGTCTGCAAGTGGCCCTTTCCTAATGATTATATTGACAGCTATCTAATTTACATTTGATAATTAGAAACAAAGTTGAGTTCTCACAATACTAGTAAACCGGAAAAATGGCCAGTGCTAGTTGCACTTTCACCCGAACTCCCCGTCCAATTTTATATTCTGAAACTAAGGGTAAAATTAAATCTATACTATAAAAGCGAAATACTAGTCACTGATTAATTATGAAATCCTAGAAACTAGAACACGATCTACAAACTTAAAATTTGGCAGGTGGGTTCTTTATAGGTTGTAGACATTCGCTAAGTACGTATTTTACGAAACTCCATCCCCGGCTGCGGCGATCTCTCGCGCCGGGCCTTGGTACAGGCCATGGTCTGGAGCGAGGAGGGGTGGCAGGCGGTCGCCTCCTTTTGCGAAGCAGTAATGCTAGCAAAGGAGAAGGCCGACCGCATAAGGCAACGGCGCTGGAATTCCGATCCCGATTTCCGGCCACCCTATGCGCGGGCTTGTGGACAGCGAGCAATGAGTAGCTCGCTGTCCGACCTTCCGGTATCCGACCGGACCGAGACCTAGTTGTCGACGGCGCGTACTGTTCCCGCGCACCTCAAGGAGTTGTCAGCAAACCGTAGAGGCCAAACCTGCTAGCAGGCAGGCGGCGATGGATACTACTGGAGCCAAGGGTCGGCTTCTGAAAAGAAGGCTCAGCCCTGTTATAAAAGGCAACGAAGGAACGGGGTGGGTTTTTTAATCAGTAAGAGTCTGACAGTAACTCCTGCTTCGCTAAAAGGCGTGGGATGTCATTGGATGATTTTCACCCACCATAAAAAAAACCTCTAAGGGCATGAAACGGGGGTCTTTTGTATGAAGAAACCTATTTTTACGCGAACGAAGCCGCTGACTGAAGCTAGTAAAACAATATTTTTTGGCTCATCATGCATATAACTAAGGTTCAAGGAATGCTATTGGAATTGGTTCTGATGAGTAATCCTGCCTAAATGAGTCATCATCAGCCTTTTAATGTTCCCACTGCTGGAACACAGGCCTCCCCTCTAAGAGAGGGAATGGGCCGTAATCCACCACGCGGGCCCAGTGCGGGTTGGTGGATGTCACATGTCTTCGAATTTTTGGTTCTAGGACATGCCGGTTTCCTCACGTTGTTTTCCTTCACCGTTTTGAGAGCAGTGGTGATGAAATAAATTACACAAAGTAATGCGCCTATCCGGGTTTGAACCTGCGACCTACAACTCGTAAGTCGGGGCCATTACCACTCGGCCACCACTGAGACACATTACCTAAATGAATAATTTATTATATTAAAATCCCATCCTACTAAGA
Organism: Leucania comma; assembly: GCA_958295575.1. NCBI lineage: Eukaryota > Metazoa > Arthropoda > Insecta > Lepidoptera > Noctuidae > Leucania > Leucania comma. The sequence goes on from OY282475.1 coordinate 7,810,787, forward strand.
GTAAGTAATTTATTTTATTAGTTTTTAAACCTTTTTCTGTAATCATGTTTTGTTCAACAATTATTTCAGCATATTTTCCTTAACCGTTTCTTTATTTCCAATCTAATTTTTACACTCTTTTTACGTTTTTAAAAAGAAACCCCTGTCTTTCGTCTGTCAAGATACTTTTTCTCAGGGACGCGTGGAGGTATCCAGTTGAAATTAATATTAAACATGATAGTCTACGTTACCTTGAATCTGTGCAGAAATCAAACTTCTAAGACCATACTGCTGTTTATGCCTTATATTTTGATAATCGCAAGGGAATCAAATCCTATATGGAACTTCCTATTGACCTAGAATTATGAAATTTGGAAGAAGCAAGGTCTTCCTAGCTAAAGGATAAAGTCCGTTGGTTAAATTTCGTTTAATCAAACGAAAAAAAACAAACTTAGATTTTCAGTTTGAGAATTATTAACCTTGACGTACTACATAGTACGTATCTGTAAAGTGGGTGATCGACGTACAAGCCTATGGCGCGGTTTTAAAAAACGTCGGTTTTTTTTTATCGTAGGTAAAATCATCCAATGACAAATCCCGCCCTTGGGCGGAGCGGGAAGTAGTGTCAGACTCTTACTGACTAAAAACCTACCCCGTTCCTACGTAGCTTATCGTGCCGGGGCCGGGTATTCCTTTCGGAAGTTAACCCATGACCCCAATAGGCTTCGACCCTGCCTGCCTGCAGCTAGCAGGCTGGGCCTCTTCGGTGTGCTGACAGCGGTTTATGATAAATGGTACGGTCCATTTGGAAGTCTGACTAACACATGGTTGATTTTTTTTTTAACAAAGCTGTACACTGATTTTCTGGAGACTTCTGATTTGTATCGACCAGTCTCTTAACCGGGTTATCCCATATCCCTCGTTCGCGGGTCGAACAGGCTGTCTCATGTCTGCTGTAGCGAACTTGTCGAGTTACCGCCACCCGTCTGAAACTCTACATGACAAGCATTGTGCTGATTCTGTCCATATGAATGGTAGTCAAATTTGTCAGTGAGGGCTTGCTTATGAAAAAAATAATAATGATATTTGTTAGTGTTCGAAAATATAATAATATATACTAGTTGCCCACTTCAGCTTCACAATCGTGTTAGGCTTCAAACATTGAAAGTCTCGGCTATTCTCTACTACTTATAATAAGCATCATTACATAGTATAAAACAAAGTCGCTTCCCGCTGTCTGTCCCTATGTATGCTTAGAGCGTTAAAACTACGCAACGGATTTTCATGCGGAAATTTTAGAGGAAGATTTATACGTAAATACATGCATACAATATTTTTCAAAACACTTGCTCAGAAAGTGGCTCTTATTGCACTACACTTAGGTACATAATGGCACCTGTTACCAAACAGTGACATTTTGATTACCATTACGCACTAGTGCTGTAATGTAGCTTTAACCTTTTTGTTCAACCTCTTTGTTCGCAAATCAAATTTTGAATACAAAAAAAAACATGTTAGGTTATTGGGTTCGTTCAATAGTATAGGTAAATTAGTGTCTTACTCACTTATTTCATGCAATTTCGGCCATTTTAACTTGTAAAAACGATTTATTTAATAACAAAACATATATGTTCTTTCAAATAAAAATTGTTTTTTCTTTGTGGTTTATGGACGCCCTTTTAAGCGCCATTTTAAAATGCGCGCGGTTTTTGGTGTGATTTTTTCGAGTGAAGTTCATTGTCTATATTAATTAAATAAAATACTTACTACAATTAAAACAAAAACATTAAATAAATACTACAAAAACATTAGAAAATGTTACATCCTATTTTCACTAAAAATTACATTATCGTGAAATCTTTTCACGCAAGAAAACCAAAAACAGGCAATTTGATCAAAAGACTATGTAGCCATAGCCTTCAGCTATGGGTCAAATAAAAAAAAAATTGATGTGTGCCTATGAATGTTACCGCCATATTATGAAATTTTTTCCTAGTTTTGCTGTTGTAATAAGAGTTAGCTAAATTATTTTTCTTCACAAGTGTATTGAAAAACGTCGTATGATACACGTGAGTAATATATGGTTACCGTTCTTGGCTCTCTTAAGACCCTCGCCAAGGCTCGGGTCTTAATACCGCCTCAACGGTAACCATGTACATTACACACTTGTATCATAATGTACTATAATATCACCATTGCACCCGTGCGAAGCTGGAGCGGGTCGCTGTTGTATTATAAATTTAAACCTTCGTCATGAATTACTCTGTCTATTGGTGAAAACATCGTGAAAAATCTGTTTTTAAGATTATGAATTATTGTCTTTTTAGGGTTTCGTAGCTCAAAGAAAAATACGGAAACTCTACAGGATCACTTTCTTGTCCGTCTGTCGTCTGTCTGTCAAGATCCTTTATCTCAAGAAAGCGTGGAGATATCGAGTTGAAATTAAAACCATATACTCAGGTCTGCGGTCCCTTAAAGCTGTGAAACAAAGTTAACGAAAAAAAGATACGGCCGTTTATGTCGTAAAAAACGTATAATATCTACGAACGAACGCCGATTTTACATACGTTTGTATAACTTCAATGTCCTTAAAAAACCCTAATTGTCGTACTGTACACACGAGTGTACAAAACTCATTGGGCCGAAAATTTTGGTTTCTATATCTTCGTTTTTCCTGGACCAGGAAAAGTATATTTTTAACTTTTTTTTTGTGGTTTTCTAAAAAAAACGTGCATTAACGTAATAATAATACTCCCCCGCAACCGAGGGGATACGTCATAGGGTACTTCCCGTTGACCTAGAACTCTGAAATATGGCATGAAGCAACACAAAGCACAATAGGAATAAATTCAGATTTATATCGTCAAAAATAAGTCATCCAAAATAAGCAAAGTCCCCAAGCCCCCTGTAGTACTAACGTAATACTTGAATGGCCCCGGACATGCGCCATTGCCTCACTTTAAAGCAGAAGAAGTCATTGGATGATTCCCTACTTCATAAAAAAGGATACTCGATTTCATAACTTCTTTCATATCATTATGACGTCATCAATTGACAAACAAACAAGTAATATACTGTGTTAGTCATAGTCCAAACCTGAAATCGCGAAAAAAATCAGCCAAGTTCAGTACATCATCATCAGCCTTTTAATGTTCCCACTGCTGGGACACAGGCCTCCTCTCTAAGAGAGGGAATGGGCCGTAATCCACCACGCGGGCCCAGTGCGGGTTGGTGGATGTCACATGTCTTCGAAGTTCAGTACATTCTGACCAATTAGGCGAACACAAATGTACCGACCAGCAGATTTTTTTTCGCGATTTCATGTTTGGTCCCATAGTAAAAGTTGTTTGTTATCATGACTACAATCACGAGTTTAAGTATCGTTCACAAATTACCAGTCACCCTATATAAATTAAAAAAAATAGTCATATCATTTATTTTCTCGATGTTAGCGCTATGCTTCTTGCTTAAACGTTGCCATGCAAAACGAATGTATGGGGGATTCCTCTAGCTATTTGTAGTAGATAAATCGTAAGAACTACGTAAGTACTCGTATGTTTGTTCACTTCTGTTCTAATACATGTGTGTGTTAGATAATGGGTTGCAAAGGCGAAGAAGGAACAGGAATGGGTTTTAGTCTGTAAAAGTCTGCCACGCCCTCTCGCTCCGCCCAAAAGCGGAAAAATCATTGAATGATTTCCCACTCTTAAAAAAAAACGGTAGGATGGATGGATTTAGTCAATAAAAGTCTCTGATATTCCTCGAAATCATCAAATAATTCCTCTTGTTATTTGATGATTTAAACCCCTAAAAAAATAAGTAATCATGTATTGACAATGTGCTATTGTGAATATTTTAATTGAATTGAAAACATACTATTGGCATTTATCACTTAAATTGGTAGAGGAAAATGTGTAACAATGCCAGTAGTTTTGTTCAATTCAAAGCATTTATTTCATTTAAACCATTTGCATGCTTTTTTAAATTGTCAAGGTCGACTTACAAAAAATAATAAAAAAGACGAAGCAATTTATGTGCACGTTCCAAAGCGTAGATCTCTATGGAGAAGAACGAGCAAGAAACTACGGAAACTCTTTTAAATCAATAATTAAGTAGGTACTTACAAAATTATGGTTCCATCGTTAATGTTCAAATTATACCTATCTACTTATGTAGGTACGTCTTTCCACATTGATCTCATAATTATATTATTATTAATATAATTATGAGATCAATGTAGAAAGACGTGCACGTTAAAATTAGGTAGACTAAAAAACACAATTCAAAGAACAAATAATTAAAATAAACCGTGGTAACAGAGAGATGACTAGTCCCGACTGACAGCGCCCGTTCACGAACATGACTCATTTGTCGTTCAGCTCAACATTCAACCATTTTAAAGAAAAACGAATGATAAGCTAGAGAAACATACTTTCAACCACAATGGCACTTTTATTTAAGTCAATAGCAATATATTGTACATAGTACTCTTATTCATATAAAGTTAGGTAATGAAAAAGGACATTTTGGCGGGAATTCTTTGATTCCTAGTGGGTATTATGATGTAAATATGGTGTAGTTTTGTATCTAAAGTGTCTGCGCAACTGGACAAAATGTGGAATCATTGAAACAGGCGTGATTTCTTTATAAATTTATTGTAGTTTTGGCTATATCAGCAAAAAAGGCCGAAAAGGTTGACTCGGAAACATTTACTGCCAAATACTACAAAACATTAGAATGTCTATATCCATATTATAATGGTAAACGAATTATTCATACGAAGACACAGCTTAAAGGACTTAGTATCCAAGTCAAAAACATTAACAATAATAATATAATGCGCAAGATTATAAAATATTTGTTGTAAAAAAACACGGTATAAAAGCTTTTTAAAAAGTGAGGTTAGGGAAAACAATTTGAAATGAAAGTTCTATTTTTGCGACTTACCTACACGAAAAAGCAATTTAAAATACTAAATCAACTTTTAGAGGTGTCCAAATTGTCTCCGTATTTTGGACCTATATCCCTATGGACGATCTATATATCATTTATAAGTCCACCCGTGTCTAAAAAACCAATAGTTAACCCGGGTATAGTTTTCAATAAAGCTGTTTTCATTGTCATGAGTGAGTAGAGATTAGGGATATTCGTTTTTAAAGGTCTATCAGAATCAGAACCGAAAACGGAGGCAACGGCAAAGGCAGAAGCAGAAGCATCAAATAAAACAATTTATCTTGTATTTAAAATATCATATAGTTAAGTGCAATCTGGTACAACGAATTTCTTGTTTTAGGGCTTTTTCATGAATACTCACTCAGAAAAGCAGTCGGGTTTTTTAGTTTTTTAAATTACCGTTTTTTTTATTATTATATTTTTATTACGATATCACTTTCGCAGTAATTACAAATCTAACGACACCTCGCAAACTAAAATCCATCGAGCCGTTCAGGCCGCAGAGCGTGCCAAATATTTGAATTTGGCGCCTAAAAATCCGCCATTTTGTTTTTTTTTTTTTAATTTTGATATACCCAGTGTCACTCTCACAGTAAAGACAAATCTAACGACACCTCTCAAGTTAAAAACCATCGAGCCGTTAAGGCTGCAGAGCGTGCCAAACAATTATACATACATACATACTTACATACATACATACTCTCGAAAAACATAACCCTCCTTCTAGCGCAGTCGGGTAAAAACATTTATTTAGGACTCGCATTATAAATAAAAGAAACTAGTATTTAAAAAACATAACCCTCCTTCTGGCGCAGTCGGGTAAAAAGAACTAATCAAAAACTGGGATAGTTAAAATGAAGAGCAAACTCACAACAACATTCCATACATATGTATAACACAAAACAAAACGACAAGTGAAAGAGTAATTGACACAGCACTAGGCAGTGGGAGGTGCTCCACGCGACAAGAATGTATGTAATATAAACTTGTTTGTACCTCCGATATTAGTTCCGATTAAAATACGAGTATATCGGAATCAAAAGTGCAAAATCAATCGGAAGTTCTGACCTTTCCGAAACGGAATCGAAATTCTCTAACATCTCTAGTTGAAATGGCAGATTTTAAGAACATACTGCAGTAATCAACATGGAAGCTATTACAATTGTGAGTGTATTATGCAACGTTATGCAGCCTTCTCACGGAAGTGCATATATAACATCGAATTTAGAAATTACTAACTGCAACCTATACAGCTATCAGCTTATCTTTGGACGATGCTGCAGCAAAAGCATTGGAAAAGATGTAATTTTCACTATTCCTTTATCCTTTGTTTTGCTTAAATTCTTGCTCCATAAAGGAAACCGAGATCGACAGCACTAATGTTCAATGCTACAGCACTATTGTTAATAAGTTAGTTATCATTTTTAAAATAATCAAGATTGATTTGTTCTTTTTTCTAGCATTACGAACTAAGCCATCTAAGAACATCTTACGCCGTGGTAAAGATCTCAGCGAGTCAGCCGAGTTGGCTTTGTTTTATTTTAGTTTCGTAAATGATTAAATAACTTCAAATCAAACCAAATATGTTTATTTGTTACACATAGGTATAATGTTAGGATACATAGTGTTAGTTATAAAATATTGTTTCACTATGTGTTGCCTCACTAGGCATTCAAATATAGCTTACCAAAATATAGTTAAAATATAGTTATAGACTATGTTGGTACAGTTAGAATTATTACTAAGTAGTTAAATATTAGATATATCCTTACATTACTAATTAAATCTATAATTATAAAATTTAACACGTCACAGAAAACAAAAAAAATAAAAAAATACGTCGCTTTTGACAATTTTTAGTAACTGAAATAGGCTGCTACTAAATAAAACGGATAATATTGAGTTAGGAAGTTTGTCATTTATCATCTAAATATTCATTAGTACTTTGATATACTTTTAGTAGTAGGATTTTTTAGTGGTTTTTCGAAGTATCTTACATCTTTTAAAGTTGTTAGGGATTGAGGTAGTTTATTAAATATTTTTGGTGCCATTCCTAAAAAACTTTTTGAGAAAAGGCTCTTCTGCTATGTGTAGAGCAAGAAAAAGTAACTAAGTTTTTAATGTAGTCAGGAAAAACTCCAGTTGCCCTTTGCCTTCCAGGTCAGTGGTAGCTCTTTCAAAGCTGGCCTTAACTGATATCCACTGACCCCGTTATTTATGCTGATAGTAGGATTAGGGTATGCTCCAATTTGGCAGCATTTAATTGCAGCATGCGGCAGTAGTATCTAAAAGTTAAGATGGTGAAACTCCTTCGAACTTTTCGCTGTTACTACCCCGTGGAGCAATATCATAAATGTTTAACAAAGCATATACCTAGGTATCACACAATAACTTTTATAAGATTCTTGATAAACCGCATGACAGTACACTTTACCACGTTAGTCCGTGCGAGGTAGATGTGAATCTGTTGGCCACATGCAAGTTGTGTGACATCGGCTCCTTTCAACGCCTACATGCGACTAGTAACTAGACCAGCCTGCACAAAAAATGTAATACAGTGGGTGTTTATTTTTAGTATATTATTCAGTACGGTATTATTTGATGTAGGCGCAAATTTTTAGGATACCTTGTGGTATTTTTAGGCATTAACCTTCACGTGCAATTTTGCTTTCCTAATCCCTCAGGAATTGTACAAGTTTTCGAAACAAGTGGTTATATATAGTGATCTTTTACCATATTATGGTTTTTGTAAAAGTTTCCTACTCGGGTTTTCTCCCGGTGGTCTTTCCTTGCTCCGACCCTGAGACCCTCAGGGAAATGGAGGTTCAGTACTTTGCTTAAAATATGATGAATTCTGCTTGTGTATTACACAAATGTTTATATTTTGAATTTAATTATTATTTTAACATATTACATTTCTAATTTTAACTACGTTATTATTAACTATTTACTTTTTCTACATTTTCGCAATCAGACGAACAACTCACTTAATTTTAAGGACACCACCCACGACTGACACCATGTTATATTTGTAATTCAGGACTTGATGTAGTAAATGCTTGGTTTATTACACTCAGAACAAATACACCAAATTATAATTGAAAGTCAATGTTCAGTCCGTCACACCTACATCGATAATGAACCCTAGAATCAGGAACTAGGGTTGTGTTAATTAGTAAATAACTAGTGTACCTAGTGTAGTAACTAGTGATGTTACAACACTCACCTCTAAAATTCTTGAATTGAATTTGACCGTTAATTAAATATGATAATTAGCTTTCAGATCACTAGGAAGGTTCTAGAGATTATCTTTTACAAAGGTAAACAAACAAGTTTACACCTTTATACTTTTATAACTTTAGATTTCCTAATAACATTAACCACGAAGCTCTCGCGCTTGCCGTGTTTACCTCAATTCAGCTACAGATTTTTCAAGATGTTAGTGCTAACAACAGCGCATTTGACAAAAAGGAACAAAACATTAAGGTTATAAAACTTCCCTAAACCATATATGGTTTTTATGTAGTTACTAGCTGACTCGGTGAACTGTACTCGGCCATATAAATTCAAAGAAAAAATTGGAGATGATTCAGACCTATAATACCTATAGGTATACTAAACAAAATATACAAACCGGCCTAACCATTTTGAAGGAGTTCGATTGCAAACACCGAGAGATATGATTTTATTTATATATTAGAAGATAAGTCGATTTTATCACATTCAAATTATTGCCAAAATTTGTGTCTGTGTATGTGTATTTTTGATACTTCTTCACGCTGAAATGTTTGAACTTTCAATAAAAACATGGTACAGTAGTAGATCATATCCTGGAATAGCATATTATGCTATTCCAGGATATGGTCTTATAATACTTTTTATCTCGACACAACCCATGGGACAATTTTTAATGATCCCGCAGGCGAAGCCATTGGTAGCAGCTAGCGTAATAGAAACTAAGTTAGATCAACTTTAACCAACAGCATAGTAACCGGTAACAGCTTATTGCTACTTTCTAAGTTTAAAAATTTAAGCTCAATAGGGTGACCTATTGAAAACTTGACGAATAACGCCTTCCTTCTCCTTGTACCACCTTCTCGTAGCGCAACTCCATCCAAGATCAACCTTGTCGAAGCATGTCAGGGTTAAAACCCTTACCCTTCAATTTCCTTTATAAAGCTGCCTTTAATTAATCCTGCTGGAAGAAAAGACCTCCATTAACAGGTTCTGTGTTCTATCTTCATTTATAGTTTTAAACCTTATTTGTAAGTAAAAAAATATTCGCAGGACTAGTTTAAATGTTGATTAGTAGATTATAAATTCAAATGTATTGAAAATTTATTGATTTACCCAAACAGTGTTTAAAGTATCAAATTATATATATTTTAATTTTAAGCTGATGATTGTCGTGAAGCCCATACTTGATCATTGGCACACTATTTGGAGAATCTTTTATTTTGGTTCCGCATAGTTTGTTCATTTAACCATGTCAAGTTTTTTAAGTATTAAGTTTTCAATCACTTTATTACTTTGAATTCCATTAGAACGCGGATGTTACGCATTCTAATGATTTTGCAGCCTTCTCGGAAAGCTTCGCTGTGGTAGTCAATTCAATAATACAATAATTCTCAGCTCCATTTTACCGAAATCGCGCCTATATCAATGATTCCACATATTGTCTAGTTGCGTAGTTACTTGAATTACAAAACTACACTAGTAGTACAATACAATATCAACTAGGAATCAATTTCCGAATAATTAAACAGCCATCGAATTTCACTCGAAAAAATCTCGTCAATTTTTTTTGTTTTCTTATGAACACCGGATTTTATCCGGCCCATCTTGTTAACATTATCGTATCCATTACCTCAATATAACATTTATAATTTACATTTTCATCGTTACTGCATTAAGCCCTATAGAATGTAATATAAAAGATTATTCAAGATCAAACTAGATGGCGCCAATCGACGTAAACATGACTGCACCGATAAATTCTGTAGCTTCACCAACAATTTTCTTCATGTTGTTTTAAAAGTAACGCTATTTCACAAGATGGATTTATGTATAGTTAATATAGTACGAGGCATGTGGAAATTCCTGATACCTTATGTCCCAAGTCATGCATGTGTGAAGCTATTATTTTTGTAACATGTTAGTAAATAGACTTGTTTGCTTTAGTAGTATTGCGTCATGTGTATATTTTATGGCAGGTAGGAATCGAAGAATATATAGTCACTGCCAGTACTCAGTTCATATATAGCCCACAATCAAAGGGCGTATATATACGCATCTGGTGCACTCTTCTTTTTAAGTGGGAAACTTTCCAAAGCGGAAGAAGATATTCTTCCGCTTTGGGTGGAGTAAGAGAGAGTATCAGTCTTTTATTAACTGTAACCCACCTATTAGTATACTCCTTCAGTTACTATTTAAATTCTAGGATCAGGGTTTCTCTTTCAAACAATCCTAGAGCCATGATTCACCCAGAATACTTGTTACCGGCTAATATAATTCGTTTCAATTGGAGAAAAAAGTAAAGTTACATAAGTATTTCTACCAACTTCCACATCTTCAATTAATATATTTTCTATTTCCTCTAAATTTATAGTTCGGAAGGCAAATAGCCATATTGCATTATCATGTTCATGTATTTCGCTAGCAGTATCATCATTGCATTCTTTTTTAATTAATCCAATAGGGATAATATTGAAGTAGCTTGATATGAAGCTATTTGTTACGTTGTGCTGATGTATACTGTAAAAGTAATTGCTTAAATTTTGTTTTTTTTTTCGGTTTCTCTTTTTAATGACGTCATGTCATTTGTTTTAATCAAGCCTTGAAAAGGACTTTTATCAAAATTATCCTCAGTGAGGTATTCTCATTAGGGGCATAAAATAAAATGTCCAGTATACAGTTTATATTTAATATTTATTTATTGACCATCTCTTAGCTTAGGACAGGAAACATTCATAAAATAGCAGCTAGTCACAATAATAAAATTATGATAACATTTACAAAACGTTCTCTTAAATTTACTATTTCACAAACAAGAACCTCGCCTCGTATCAAATAGTCTTACATCATTCATATCGAAAATAATATTAGTTACTCCTTTTAGATTGCCTTCAAACAAAACATTATCCTATATTTAAAAATCACCTCTGAATTTTACCTGGAAATAATTTCTACGAACTGTTTCGCGTGGCCCATTCATGATTCAGTCCTTCCTCAAGTATATTCATGGGAAACTTTGTACGGGTAAATCTTTTCAGCGAAACAATCCGCAGAAATTATTCTATTTGCATTAAGATTGTGAAGTATATTCTGTATATTTAGATATATATGGGCTGGTATAAGCTTGATTACTAAATATGCATAACGGTGTCCAATATGTATCAACAATATATAGAGATAGACATGAGTACGTCAGTAATTCTTAAATAATGTGCACGTAGTCTGTATTACTCACTTCTATTCCTGATGTGTGATCAACTGTTACATCAACCCTTTAGCATACGTCGTATTCGTCTCCTACGACTTGTTCAGTTCACCTACTCACATGTCCATTCAATTTCTATTTATAAATTGATTTTAGCCCAAATTAATATGTCCGTACAAAATATACTGTTGCATGTAAATCGAGGTTTCGGGCTGAGCGACGATGACTCAATCCTTTCAAATGATTCTCTGACTCACCAATGCTATGATATTGAAAAACAGCTCGGGGAATCTATTACTATAGTATACAGGACTGCCAAGAAAATAAAATACCAAATAAACTAAACTATTAAGTTTATTTAGATCTCAAGCTCACATGGAACCAATAAAATTATTCAATTGCTTTGGAGTATTATTATTGATACAATATTACAATTTCTTTCAACACATCGTCTCGTTTCGTCTTTTGTCCTGCTCACTCTCGCAGTGCGCGAGTGAGATGAACACGAGTTTGATTCAATAATCTGATAGTCTGCAACATCCTTTTCTTTTTCTTACATTTTCCGATCAACACGATTGAATGACTAAAGCTAGAGGCTCGGTATTAAATTATTTACTTTCTAAGAATCTCACATCGTTCAAGGAGTAGCCACGTTTGAAACAAAATCATACGAAGACAATCATTCTCCTTACGGCTAGAGTGACTTTTTGACGGTAATGACAAAGAGGTAGGAATGTTAGAAAGCACATCGTTCAATACAATTCTTGGTCGATCGGTATATTAGAAAATAAAAACCCGTTATGGGACAATAGAGTTCACTGATACAAAACTTCATTTACGTTTACATTTATGAACTTTTCGACATGGCTAACTCTCAGTCTGATTCTAAATTGCGTGCGCTCTCAAACGTGGCCGATTTACAGTTCATTGAAAAATCTACTTATTTGTTAATTATGTGCGTTTTTATGTTCAATTTATAAAGTACATTTTGCTTGCAAATTCAAATTTAACAACTAGTGACCAAAATGTATTAGAACACTAATCATTTGTATGAATATCTCTTTGTAGACTTTTAACTTCTCATCATTATCCCCTAATAAGGGTAACAGCTAAGTGTACAAGCGCCTAACTTTATAAATTTTATTATACAATAATGATTATTCAACATTACATACAACATACCAAATGATCGAAACAAATAAGAAAATCATCTACTCGTCACAAATGGTGATGGAAACTCTAAATGCGATCCTACCGTCGGGTAAACGACATTTAAAATTCGGTTAATCCGTATAAAATGGCCGATATAGAAAAGGAATTAAAAAAGGAATTTTTTTTCAAGCTTTTTACAAGCACAATATCCAAACAAGTCGGTTGGGGAAACTAGCACAAATACGACACACAGGCTAGGCTAATATCACAGGAGTGCTGGGAACGGTGCAGAGACCCACACCACGCGCCGCGCCCGCCGCCCCCTCGCCCCTCTCCCCGCGCGCCTCGTCGGGCCTCGCGCCCCGCGCCTCCCCTACCTATTTACTATTCAGAAGGGGCGAAACGGGCTACTAGCGATATATTTTGCGACAATTAAGATTTCAAAAGAAAAGGAACTTGCTAGTTCCGCGGATCAATTGCACAATCGAACGATTGATTGCTTTCAAACTTATTGCACAACCGTTTGATAAGTAACGCTTTTTATTACACACAATCCCCCAACTTATAAACGTTGTTTAAAAATTGAGCAACAGTAGTTGCTAGTCTGATATCCAAATTATTTTAAAACTAAAGTAACAACGCTTATAAGAGGAAAATGTACAGTATCTAGTAGTACACAATAAATTAACAATGACTCGATAGTTCTCTAAAACCCAGATTCAACCCAATTAAATATCATATCATAATGGTAACAAAGCTTAAAATGGTGATAAGCAATAGGGTAACATTAAAATGTACAAAACAAAAAAACGTTTAAATAAAACTTAAAGCGATAAAGTACAACAAAACTCGTTCAAAGTAACTCTCGGACTTGTTAGCAAAATGTGAGGCGCTGGCAAACGTTGGACGTTGGCCGCCAATGTTGGCCAAACGTTTCCAAGTCGACACGCGCCAGATTTGATAAGGAAACTAAAATGCCGTCAAGAGTTACCGATGACACACACATACGTCACGAATTTTCGATTATCACCTTAAAGACTATTAGTAATGTTAGCAATTAGATTCGAACTGAAATCTGCTTCTTTAAAATTGTTTTAACTTGCTAACCACATAATCCTTATTATTCCAATCACAGACGCGTATGTGTGCATCGAGAACAAAAGTTTTCACTCTATTCAGTAACGTCCAACCGATCTCACAAAGGCAGCACAAAATAATACTATTCAACTAAAACTAAATAAGCGTGGAAGTTTTGTTAACTCTCGTCTACGCAACCGTTCCCAGTCGTTTTGCACTATCTCTTAATCACTACTTACTTTAAAGTACAATAATATAACATAATAATTATCACTTAAAACTATGCCTCCATCGTGAACCGTTAACTTGCAGTACGAGTGAGCGCGTCACTGTAGCGACAACGTACACTCAGAGTCCTCTGTTCGATAAAAATTAATCGTTGAACACTAATTGGACCGCGCCCGTCGGCAGCGCCTGAGCAACTTTCACTAAATAATAAAAAAACACGCTAACAAAGTAAGTACTCTTCTTAACAACAAAGAATTGGCTAAAGGTCGACAGTCCGTTCCGGGTACACGAATCAATAGTCCAGTGATTCTCGAGCCGCGGTGCTGGTGCGCAGGGCGCCGGCCTCGGACCGGGCCGGCGGCTTCCCTGGCGGCGCGGCTCGGCGGGACTCACATCAGGAGCACGAACACGCCCGTGTTCGCTTACAGTGGGTTGTGGAGATGCGCAGGGCGGCGCGGTCATGAGTCCAGCACGGTCAGGAGCCCGGGGGGCAGCAGGGATACATCCTGCCGGGGCATCTGCTGCCGCGCTAGCTGCGCGCAGCCAAGGTTAGCGTCACCCAGCTCAGGGATAGCGTCCAGCAGCGCTAGACACTCGTCTTCCACCGCTCGCCGCGCCTTCTTCCCGACCCATGAGTCATCGCACTCTTCTCTCGCCCGGCGTCGTCTCGCCTCCTTTTCCCGTCGCGCCTCTTCGCTCAGTCGGCAGTATGTATTGTTAATGCACACTGAGCGCCTCAGGTCTCGAGCGGGGTCTTCAATGTTCTCTAACTTTTGTGAACAGATCTCAATGACCCGCTTTCGTTCCTCGTTAGCGCGGAGGCGCGCGGAGATCATGGACAGTTTGGGCCTGGCGGCGGGCTCGGTGCGCGACGGCCCGAACATGTCGTCCTCGAAGGCGTCGGCGATCTCCGCGCCGCGTGAGCTCTCGCGCTCCTCTTGCGGCGTCATTCTGTAACAAAACGCGGACACATTAGCACATATTAGCAATACGTAAATTTTAGTAATGGGCACAAAATTAGAACAGCCGGAAAGTAACAGGTAGCTGTAGAAAATAATGAATTACACAGTAGAGTCTCTTAAAAAGATTAGAAGCCTGCGCTGTAAGTTATTAATCACAAAGACATTATTAATAATAAAACTGAGACGGAATGTGAACGAGTCAAGGAGAAGCCCTAATTATTTCATAATAACAAGTACTAGGTCAATCGGAGAACAATGCATCGAAGTCCGAACGGGCCAATCAGGTTCACAACTCGTTATAATCCGCTCTCCATTCGCAATCACATCAAAAACTACAACAGATATTAGTGAACAGGTTTTGAAGATAAAAAAACACCTTGAAATGCATTTCGTCAACACCTACCTAAATAAATCAGGGGAAATGATGAAGAACCCTGACATAAACATGATCGTCAATCCACTGAGTTCTGACCACGGTAAAAATGGTAACTCCAATGTCACAAAGTTCAAAACACTGGCACAACACAGGCGCGCAATTCGTCACTTTGTCCTCGACGACTATAAAAAAGCAAAAAGACACAAGTGAAACAAAAATAAATCGCGCGGTGAGCGGCGTGCGCGCAGCTCGACGAACACTCGACGAATGACAACATACCTCGCTGTAGATAAGACATTGAAAAAGCCAATTGCGTCATGTACTGCTACATACGTATGGAGAGGAAACGGATGACGTAGACCATAGCCGTCATTTTAGACGCTATTGCTTGACTAGTCATGACTCGCCGTATAATTTCGTTTACAAGACAAAAGATGCGAGTAATCTCTAGTGCCAAATTTATGAAAAATACACAACTGAAATTGTAATAGGTTCAGTTACACAAGGAAAATATATTTTCCTGTTCGATAAAACTGTTGTATCTTGACAAAATTAATAGGCTACGAATGCTAATGTTATTGAAAAAACCCTCATATATTGAGACAATGGAATAACCAGTGTGCAGCATGAACTAATATGCAGTAACTTGACGAAATATATTAGACATGTTTGACAGTGGAAGTCTTCTTTTCTGAAACGAGGTGAATGCCTGGAACCATACTCCGGAATAACAACGTGAACGTTCAGAGGATACTTGAGATAACAATGTTACCTTCAGCCTTTCGAATTGGTTACGTTACGAGCTACTAACGTAACAATAAGTAAGCCTAGAGGTATATTATAAAAACTTGACCCATAAAAGCTTTTTGAGCGATATGCAACAAAACAATACATAAAGAGATATTACACATATGAAGGAATAGACTATACCAATAACCTTGTAAAATGAATGGCTAGCATTTATTTCAGCACTCGCTCTGGTTACTGGTTTAACGCCTGTCTCCATTTTTATTGGATGAAATTTTGGTCAACTTCCTGGGAATCCTTAAAGAAAATAAACTGTACCCCGTTCTGTATTAACCAATTTCATGTTAGAAAAGCGACGAAAATTACAAAAGCTCACTTAATGAAAATCTATAAATATAAAACGACAAAACTGTGTAAACTAGCCAAGGATTCATAAAGCCTGGACTAGTTCTAGTGTGAAACACGTTCGTTCACAATCGTATTATCGAAAAGACGTTACATGCTACGTGTTTTTGCGCCAAAATTGCTCTTTACTTAGAATCCTTTAAATCCAAAGCTTTTGTTTTAAAACCTGATTCATAATAATGTATCTCTCATTACACTCTGAATATTACAGCCTTCTGTCTGTGTTATCTCAGTGTTGGATGCGTTTAGTTGTTTATTCAAGGTAATTGCAGAACAGAAAGATTTGCGATGAGTATTAATGCGACTGTTTTCTTTTATTTTGTGTTACCTTTTTATACTTCAAGGTAATCGCTGTCAATATAGATAATACGGCAACTATCGAAATATGGTATCTATTGCATTCAAATCCTAGACATAAGAAGTTTGCACCAGATATATAGCGCTATAAATTTGCAACAATGACAGTATTACTCAAGGTGAACTCACTCAGAAGTATAACCTGATAAAATAAAATAAACCCGCGATACTGTTGAATACTGCGTAATGAGCGAAATTTTAATTTCAGCATTAAATGTGAGGTAATATTCAATGGAACAACTAATATCGATGTTGCCAAATGTTATTGCAGATATCGTCTACACAATTACTTTAATATGATGTAATAAAAAGTGCAGTAAACGCGTTGACAGCGTCACCGTAACATTTCAAAATTATTTATTCACTTAAAAAGACAACAAAACAGATGAATTTGAATAAATTAGTTCATTTGTGATGATTTCTGGGTTTTATTGATATTCTGAGTTTTTTATCCTTGTCTGTGTTTTTCCATGCTACTCGTACATTAACCATGACTGGACTTGAAATCAAATTTATTCAATGTCGACCACATACTTTAAATTAAATTTGGACGTAATAAAACAAACCTTTTCCTGAATCAAATTCTAACCAAGTTATTTAACTTTGTGTGCCTTCATCATATTTCTGACTTGTTGTGAAAGTTTTACTTTCAGTCTTCATGTTGTTAAAATTATGTATTAAAATTAAAATCAAACTAAGAAACATTAATAAATGTGCACAACACGTTCGGATAATACTTTATTTTTTTCGTGTGGCGAATGCGCGACGACAGTACACCCGGTGTTGCCGACCCCACCAGTTACGATCTAATAAATCTCGCCTGACTCGACCGACGCTACTGCCTACCTGCACTTTCTTTTCTCTGTCCCACACGAGCCGGGGGCAAGAATCCACTGATATGTGAATGCCACCATAATATAGGGGACTTTTTTGTAACATTTGACATCGTAGATGATGCGTCTTATGCTAGTTCATCTTTTTAAATATTTAATGTAAATCTCCACACAATTCTTGAAATTTATGTAGGACAGTTTAAAGAAAACAATGAAGCATTTGAATAAGGTATTAGTTATCAATTCTCTCCGCTTTCGACGAATAAGTCATGACACAAGTAACGTGAACATGTGGTTAACTTTTTAATGTAAAAACTTTTTTCCTTCCCAAAATTCTACGATGATTTATTTGCTTGCAGAGTTTATGTATTGCTCGGTACAAAACTGATAGCGGGTATTGTTCTCTTTCTAATTTTCCTGCTCGTCTACATCATACTGTATTAAACAGTCGACGATACTAATTATTGGAACAGGAATAATTTTACAAGAGGCTCGTAATTGACAGTCTCATTAAATATTAAAGTTCGAAGTTCTGCAAAGGCCACTATCGCCTCAAATTGCTCATTCACTTTTTGATAGACTCCAGGTTATAGCAGAAAATACAAGCTGGATTTCATTAGAAATCATTTCAGACGTGTCGAATTCCAATCAACTTCAGATAGACATCCCTAAGGTTAATAAATATTTCTTCAAAGTATATATTTTTTGCTAAATCACTGTGCACGCGTAGGCGTTTTGATAGAGCACCTTTTATGGAAAACGTATGATACGATGAATTATCGAATGTAGGTGGAAACATATAACCGATACGATATAATAGTTTAACGATCTCAGTCATTTTTCTCTAATTTCCTACAACGCAAACTTTCACGTCAATCTCTGCCATGCCCTTAATTGCATCACTTTTTTTGGTTTTATAGCCGCAAATAAGTGTACAAAAGAAGTAATTTTCTGTAGAAAACAATGTGATTCAGATATATTTGTACTTATTTTTATCTTCACTTTCTGTTTATCTATTCAGCATTATCTTTATATTACATCTGTAGTGTTTTTTTATAATTTATTCCTTGTTGTCTGGAAAGAAAAGTACCATACGTTTGTTTGTAATGAAAATTAAAAAGTTGTAAAAAATCACGAATACGCGTAAATGTGTTGTAATTGGTGTCTATGGCCGAAATTGTGCGTCCCTGTGTGTTGCATCATCAATTACTGTGGCGTGGGTGTTACATAAATTGCTTTTGTTCGTTTATATTACAATAACTTCATGTGCGTTACAAATTATTAAATGCACAATATATAATATCTATGAATTTAATTTTATCTAGAATCAGGTGAAAACTCTCTCGAATATCCAAATACTTTTGTTTACACTAGGGCCCTGCTACGAAGGCAATGAAGGAACGGGGTGGGTTTTTTAATCAGTAAAAGTCTAACACTATCTCCCGCTCCGCCCAAGGACGGGAGTTAACAGTGGATGATTTTTACCCATCAACAAAAAAAAATCTTTAAAAAAATTCTTAATTTGGTATCCATTACAGTGCAGTTTTAATTCTCATAATTTATTTCTTCCATTTTATCGCTAGATTTAATAACTTCATCTTCAGTATCATGTTATGTGTTACATTCATCAATGATGCGCATAAAAGAATTTTTCTATGAAGGTGGGTGAATCATATTTTTTTAAACAATTACCCGCACAAAGCCGACAGTGCTTATGTAATGACCTCACAATGGGCGGTACCTTTCTAGGTCGCAAGTTACGAATAATTAATTCAGTTTCTACAGTAAGTACTTCTAGCATAACTTTAACTTCCTCTGTTTCAGATTTTTTCTTTGTAGTTTGGTCTTGTAACAAGATCGTTTCGGTATAATCCTTCATTTCCCAGAAAATTACTCAGCGTGTTTCAATCAGTTTAAAAGTCCTGTTTATATTTAAATCAAGTTTCATAGTGGTAGTACCTTTTTCAAAATCTTATTCATTGTTACATTTATGATGTATTTTTTGCAGAGGAAAATTTATATTGTTGTATTTGTTTTTTGTCAACACTTAACGAGGTTCTCATGCTTAGATGGTGAAAAAATTTAAGTTTTTTTTTTTGAAAAATATGTGATAGGCAGTGTCAGTCGGACTGTTACAGACTAAAACCAACCCGTTTTTTTTTTTCAGTAGCCCTTCATATTCCAGGGCCACAGACTCTGTCGTACGAGTACTACTCAATAATAATAAAGCTCAAATGCCAGTTATTAGAAGCTATCCTTTTAAGGCAACTAATACAAGCACTGTCTGAACTTGTGGCGTGCTATGCGTCATGATCATTACTGTGAAGTCACACCGAATGGAATTGTTACAAGAATTTCCCCATACGAATATGCTCGTTGACTTATGAACTTAGTAAACGGAACAAAGACACCGGAATATATAACCGCAGTATTTTTTTTGAAACAAACTATTGCTTGAATGCGAACCCATCTGATGGTAAGCAGTGATGCAATCGTTGATAGTGAGGCACACCAGTTTATTAAGAGACACCTAAATTTTAATTGGATGGGTAGACTGCTTAAGACAAAATGTTCCAGTACTTCGTAACAAAAGAAACTGCTATTAAAACACTGTTTAAAGTATTGGAGATTTTTCACGGAAGCCATAAAAGCCTAATACCAAGTTATTTAGCACGTGGAGTAATCAAAATCACTATGTAGTATAGTTTGCGTGTTTAAATCGAGCACCATATAACGTTGATAGCCCACAGCAGACAATGGATGCGGCTCACAGCGTATAAATCACGGATAATGGCTACGTAGTTGACGCGCTTTTTAAACTTATTGACTCTGTTATTATAGTACGTAGTACTTTGTTTATTTTAAACAGGAGAATGAGAAAATTTTGCTTTTGGCCTGTTAAGTGGAACAATGAGTCAGATCAGTCTTTCTTTGAACCCAAATTATCCTAGTAAACAGATTGAGATCACGCACTGACGTAAAAATTGGGCGCCATTTTTCATAATGAACTCAATCTCAAATCATTTGTTTGTGTTAAATCATTTACAGGCACTTTTGAATTGTCAAGGTAATCATACTGACCTGTCTTTAAATAACAATGTCTTGATGTTACTAAACCATCATAAGAATATAATAAAATATCTAGTTCGATAATTTTATTGAAGCTCAATTTTTGCACTTAACTTACAAAAGTAGCAGCTCTTGGCACGTTTCCCACGTCAGTAAAGTTTATAACATTCAGTGAAAGAGACAGGGATATCTTTCTGTCTCTTTCTAGCGCAACACCTGCAATGATCGTGATCGTCTTGAAATATAGATATTGTAGGAAAATCTGAGGAAAACTGATTTCCTAGTACTAAAATATAAATAAAGATCAAAGAATGACCTTTATTGGAGAATATATCGCGACAATTTCTTCGTGTCTACTTATTAGCTGTTTAATCTTCAATGCCTAATACATACTGATACGGTTTTTTTGTCAGATAAGAGCTATTGAATACTTGTTACGAATACTGATATTGAATATTTTATAAACAATAAGGAAATCAATGAAAATGCCTCTAAAACACGCTCGTATTACGTTTTAACATAAGTTTTGATACACGTACTTATCCAGCGAAATATCACAAAAATAAGTATTACCTATTAAGGATACAGTTTCGTGGAACTTGTACAATTTACAAAGTTTCTTTCTGACGCTTTGTTACCGAACTTGTGTGGGGTCAAGTGATCATTTGATTAGACGCCTAATTTGTAACACTTCAGTCATTAACGGGTTGATAAGCTTTACTACATTTGAAGTAACATAGAATTAAAATTATTATTCAATTATTTTATTATTTGAAATATATATATTTAGCGTTAAGTCGTTAGCGCGCGACTGTACCGGTAGTGATGCGGTATTGAATTCATTTTCATTTAGAATTTAATTTTAGGGTAGATAGAAAAAAATATAGCTTTATTTTTCGGATACTGTGTACTGACGCGTATTATTATAAAATTTTCTTTTTTGCATATCTAATCTATTTTTCAAAGAATTGTTCCATTTTTAAATGAGTTCCATAAACTATGTCCACAAACGATTACTCAAAATTACAGCGATTAACAAACGATAAGTACTTATATGGAACATCAATTTCAAATCAAAATTTCACAAATAATATCGAGTCACGAAACTCTATTCTGAAAATCTCGGTAGTCGGATTCGAATACCGTTTGTCACGCTCTTGCAGTGCGAAAGAGACGGCTATATCCGTTAGTCGAACAAAAGGACCCTTACAAAATAAATTACACCAGAATAATCCAATCACATAAACCAGTAACACCATATTAAAGAATACACTATTTTCTTTCATTTATGAAATAAAAATTTCAACCGAAGTCGTTAAACATTAAGACGATAACGCCTTATTGAATAGATAAGTATGTATTATTATTTAATTTACTCACATTAACTCCGTCCGGTACGTTTACATAATGTAAAGCATCAGTACATTAACTTACTAGTATTTGATAAAGATACTTTTTAAAAACACTATCCTTTGTCTAGTTATCTCTTTCTTTCTATAACTTAAAAATTCAAGAAAATATTGCATCTTCATCAACAAATTTTCTAATCTTGATTTCCTCATTTCTTTGTAAATATTATATTCAAATTCGCGTCACAACTTTTAAATATTCATAAACATACGGACTTGAGTTATAAAATACTTTCAAACAGTTCTTTGGGTACTAAATATATTGAAGAAAGTAACTGTGTTACGACAGGTAGATTTAAGCGAGCAATTAAATTATTACGTGCTCACAAAAATATTTGTACACACATACCAAATTACATAAGAAACTAGCCAATTAAACTATTGGTCCCTTTGTTTCAAAGAAAGAAAGTTTCGCAAGCCTAAAACAAAATAATTAAAGATAGTAAATATCTTAAAACTAATTTGTATAAATTAAAAATATTACCTTAAAGTAATCCAAGAATCAACAGTCCAAAAAGTATGCAACACTTCAATTGATTATATATAAAAATTAAAAACAATGATATGACACGAAACAATTTAAAAATCGAACGGTTAAATTAAACATAATGCCAACGAGGTGTATCACATAAAACGATCAACTTAGCACTTGTCCAAACAGCCAAGCGGCGAGCGGCGAGCGCTACTACATAACTAAATGGAAGGCGAGTCGCGAACGTGTGCGAGTGACGGCTCCGCGCGCCGAACTGCGTCTGTTCTCCCGTACATAAGTTGTGGTGATTTACAGAGGGCGCGCAGGCGGGCGAGCGGCCGGCCCATGGATGCTCCCCTAGCCAAAGATACCTCATTATCCTCACTGTAATCCGTGTGCCTTTTTGATAATTTTTATTTATAGGGTGTCATTGGTGGTGACCCCTTTTTTAATATCTCGTTGCGATTGTATACTTATCACGTAAACGCCACTTGTTCATCAATTCCATTAAGATTAAGAATAATTAATAAAATCGCAGTTTTAAAAGTTAATGTAACTACCGATCGGATAATTGCATGCTTCTATCTGCAAAGGTCATATTTGAATTTATTGAAGTTAAAACAAAAATCCAATCCATTTGTACAACGCACGATCACAAAAAAAAAATATTGCTCAATTGATATTCAAGGCTTACAAACAGCTACGATTGTACATTTGTTGTACTGTATCTCGCTAATGTGATGTAGACAATTAAGTTTGAAACCATTAGGAACGCTGCAGTGAAATATTTTGATAATAATTTAAGTAATTAGCAGTTAAGTATTTGGGTCTAGGTGGTCTCATACAGATAAGGCAGGTAAATGCCAAAAGAAGACAAAGAAGGCGGTCGTTCGGCTGTCAAAATAGTTCGCTTCAAAACAATAAACAAAGACTAGAACCTAAAAAGCCAGGTAAGAATAGTAAACAATAAATATTTCAAAGTAAATTTTATGACCATTTCTCTTTAAGTAGTTGAACAGAACAAAATAAAGTTATTAAATGTGCTCCTCTTATTGTTAATATTACTACATTCCAGGAAATTCCTAATCCCTCAATTGTTTGGTCATTAGTTTCACAAGAGAAACGGAAACCATAATGTATAGTCATAAATTTGATTCCACCTATAGTTTTGAGTTCATACGTATTTTTTTTACTTTTTCGTTCGGATTGTTCGTCACCGTGACTAAGAATTTAAGCAGTAACTTCAGCAGACAACTAACTGCATAAAAAGATTGAACCGAACCGACCTTCATCGATGTGTAAGCACGCACAATATTATAAACATTGGCAACGGCTCTCGTCGCATTTGCATTACTCGCATTTCATTTAAAACAATTCTTATTATAATCTCTATTTAAAACTGCTGCAGTTGAATTCACAGTATGTTCATTAATTCCTAATTTGCCAATAGACGTACTGGCTGTAGGAGTGTCTGGTGTGGTTGCATTAATTCTAAGTTCATTTTTCTGGTCAAAATATTTCAGTATACACAAGCCAAATGCATTGATCACTACTATTGTAAGCAAAAAACGAAGCATGTTATCAAAATCAGTCGTTAAAAAGTTACTACCTGAGCCCGAGTTGCCCTTGGCCTCAGACGGCAACACAAGCCATATTCTGTCATAGTTTACTAATAAACTTCCCGACCATTTATCTAACATTTTTAAACAAACTTTCTTAATTTCTTCGTCTTTCAAAGTTATTAGGAACCCAGTTGTAAGTTATTTTAATGAGTATTTGTGATTGTATCGAATACGTTAATAGAGGATGTACATTTGCGAGTGATTAGTTAATGTAAAAGCCAGTCTAAGCAGGACTGTGCTGTTTACACTTTTAAATACATGCAAGTTATCTTTGAGAATGAATCTCTCTTCAAGTTTACTATTCCTAGCGAGTTTATAAGGATTATAATTGGAGCCAAAGCATTTTTTAAAACGATTGGCACAGATATGTGGAGACATTTTGTCAGCCGAACGAATATTAGGTACCTTAGTAAAACACACAGTTAATAAGACTTGAGTGACAAAACCACAAAACTGATTTTTAAGAGACGCCTTCTTGAAACTTAAGTTACATAACCTCCAGTTGGATTTATTCAGCCACTCTATAACAACATTGTCTAGATTCGCATGAATATCAATTCTACTCGCAGATTCTTGTAGTAACGATAATGTAAGAGTAGTTTCATCTCGATAATACGTTTCTGTTGAATAATTGAATACATTTAAATTTGAATGAGAGCCAAGCAGTGACACAAGCAGATGTCAGATCGACCCTCAAACTGCCATATTCAATCAACCGCGAAGGTGCAACCCAATGCTTCTAGCTGTATAAAAATAATTGTCCTAACACTGATTTATCGCTATCATCCGATGTTTTATCTACTTGCAAACTTGGTCCGAATCCGAATGTTATTTATTCTTACAAAGTATCTATAGCTAACCAATAAAATTAGGGTCGGTAATGTTTGGTCGGGTTTGAGAATGCGGAAGTCGGGAGTGAGCCGGACCGAATCGGTAGCGTTGGTAAGCGCTGGGTTGGTGTAACCCGAATATCGGAGGATGGCAGGTCGAGGTTCAATAATTGCGGACCGTCAAGACTTTCACCTTCGGCGCGCGGCGGCCGCGCTCCAAGGCCACCGAGGCACCGTTCACCGTAACTTCCGCCCGCAGCCTGTGGCACGGGCCGCTCGGCCGCCGCGACACCGGCCGCTCGCGATCGCGACGTCTTGCGCTTTTGCAATCAGAATTTCGGAAAGCGGTACCAGTGCAACGGCCTCAACTCGCCGACACAGACAGAATAACGGTTGGACGAAGTCACTCGCTATTACGCAACACTCTCAAGGAAACGACAATCGGCGTTTTTGCGAAGTGGAACGATTGATAGTGTCGAAAACTCGAAAGAGATAACAAATGATATTTAGGGCATCGACGGCTTCTGAGCTGTATAATGCTCGGTAATAACAGTAACAATAAGTGCAATGCAAATGATCATAGACGATTGCAACAGAAAGATATTCTGAGAGCAGCAAGTTTTATTAAGGCAGTTTATAATAACACAAAAACAGTTTATCGAAGCGTGGCGTTACACCTTTTGTTATTTCATTAGCGGGTGTGAGCTACTCGGAGCGAGTTTACATGCGAGCGGCCGGCGCGCGCGGCCCGACGCACCCGACCCATATTTACAGTGTAGGTACGCTGAGTGTACCATCTCATTCCGCTCGTTAAATCGATGCTTTTAATAGAGATGATGGCTCAAGACTCCATTATATTTAAATAAACGGGAACGCAGGCACGTGCAAAATGTTAACCTGACATTTTGAATATCGCATTCCCACAATATTGATGCCGTTTAGATAAAACCGTGAAAACGGGATATTTTTATCCAGACGGGAAAACAGAATGCCATAGGTCTCAATCATTCCAGAAAAGTCAATCGTGCTTGGGTTTCTGCAAACGGAACAATTAACATGCTACGTCAGGTTCTAGGAAAAAAAAAACATTTGCGTGCTACGTTTTAATTACCTATATTTTTTTTTGTGTATATGTTTTATTATATATATTATATAACTATAGTTAGTCAAGTGTTTTTTAATTATGAAAATCTTTTGTAGGAATTTTTGAATAAAATTCTGATAGATATAGAATAGAATGTTTAACATTTATGTCTTACATGATGCATGACATCAAGCGAGGGTAAACTTTAACACCTCACACAATGGTATCGCCAAAAACCTCCGTAAATACAAAGACAACGACCGATAAATTTTCGAGGTCACGAAGCAGCGTTGGACACGGTACCCTTAAATTTTCGTTATCACCAATCTATTTTGTGACGTCAGAGATAATGCTGTGTGCGAATAACGTTATTACATATTAATATTGATAAAAAACAACGCTCGCCGCGCTGTGGGATCATATAGATAGAACATTTTGATAACTCCTCAAATATAGGGCAAAACTTGTGTTCATAAGAAAGAACACGTGTTATGATAATTATTAAAAGTTATGATTTCGATTTTTATTTTGCCAGCAGAGATTGAAAGTGTTTGAAAAGGAACGCCGGTTGAGATTAGACAAATAAATATAAGATCAATCGAACTTCCTTCACTAATACCAGTTCGAAAGAAAACAAAACGACAGGAAATGAACAGAATTACCTTTGTAGTCAAAAACTTGAAGATTGAGGCACTTTACTTTAACGTGGAGATATTTATTACAGATGATATCACGGTAGGTTTGTGTACATATTCTGTTAGTGCTTCTGAGAAATATCACTCCGTACGTAATGGTGGAAAAGTAGTAACATTATTATAATCTTCAAACTTAGTTGTATACGGCCGGGTGTGGTTGTTTGGAAATTTCCACAAGACAAACAATACGTATGATCTCGATGTTTTTCAACATCAGACGTTGCGTTCGAGATGGAGTGACGTGAAGAAAGTAATCGGGTCATAAAATAATATGTGAATATGATATGGACAGGTGGGACACGAAAAACATGTGTTGAGGAAGGTTCAATATAAGATTAGTAGATAATGGTCCGCAGATTGGCAACTTTCATATCTTGTAGGAAATAAAGGGGAAAAAGATTGACTTAGTAAATTTTGATGTAGAGAATGATTGTAGAGATTTTACAAAGAATATTGTAGATTATGAACACATCAAAACGAAAGTAAATAAAAATATTATTAAGGTTCAAACCTTAGGTGAATAAAGCTGTTAAAAATATAACTGAACTGGTCATATCTCTCTAAGTAGTTATTATTAGAACAAAAGAATCAGCATAATTTATTTTAAAATATTTATTGATTTTTAAATTAATATTTGTATTAAGAATGACGTTTGCGTCATTCTTCAATTTAATTAATAGATTAAAATGCGGAAATATACAAATATCGCCACAACCGTCTAATTACCGATGATCTGTATAATAACACTGCATAACATTTTAATATAACAAACGTAGATAGAGCTTACGTAAGTTATATCTAATCGGTCGTTATCATAAACTGTGAAGAAAAACCAACAACATTGTAAGTATACCGTTTAAATAACTCTTTATTGGGAACAATCTGAAAACCGATATGAAATACCGTAATCTGGGCCGTAATTGGTACGGTTTTCATAAAGATTCTAAGCTAAATTCGGATACACGGAAAGATTATCGAGTCGATGAAGTTTTTAGCTTTCTCCAATACTTTATTAATTGTTGGGACACAAAAAATACAACTAAAGTTACATGCCGTTTAAAATCATTTGAGTTTCATATAATCTTAATTGAAAACAAAAAGAAATGCGTAAACTTCTTGTTCTTTCAAATTATTTAAAAGAAATATTGTTATGCATATTTTTGGAAACATCCCATTCCAAATATGTGTGTTCATCGCTCAAAATAATTTTCACAGTTATGGCAGCCATAGTTATGTTTTCATAGCCGGTATTGTATCTCGAACCACTAGTTAATTAATGCCACTACCACGAACGGAAGTAAATAACTATGATCGCTATCATTCGACTTTCTGTTTCACTAAAAATATTGAAACTAAATAAAGAATACTGACACCTAATTAATGTTGTCGAAGCTGTATTTTCCTAGACACGAAGTGTCTCATAGTGTACAGTTCTTTGTAACTTTTGTTAGAAAGTACACAATTCTTTTATTAAAGTTAAACTTTCGCTCTTATTATTGCTCCTATAATACCACCTATTTAATGTAAACCTAATATTTTAACGCGCAAAATACTAATGTCAGACAATCAACCTCCTGACCTATTCGTGCGGAGGATTCGCCCGGGTGTCGCCACTGTGCGGAACATCCGGAGGACACGGTGGAGCACACTGTAGAGGTGTGCCCCGCCTGGGCGGAGCATCGCCGTGTCCTCGTGGGGGCGATCGGCGGCAGCGATCTCTCTCGCCGGGCCTTGGTTCAGGCCATGGTCCGTAGTGAGGAGGGATGGCAGGCGGTCGCCTCCTTCTGCGAAGCAGTAATGCTAGCAAAGGAGGAGGCCGACCGCATCAGGCAGAGGCAACGGGGCGCTCGCCCCAGCCGCCGCCGGGATTCCGATCCCGATTTCCGGCCACCGTAGGCGCGGGCTTGCGGACGGCGTGCAATGGGTAACACGCTGTCCGATCGTCCGGTAACCGACCGGACCGAGCCCAAGTCGTCGACGGCGCGTTCTGTTCCCGCGCGCCTCAAGGAGCTGTCAGCACACCGAAGAGGCCCAGCCTGCTAACTGCAGGCAGGCAGGGTCGAAGCCTACTGGGGTCATGGGTTAGTTCCGAAAGGAATGCTCGACCCCGGCACTATAGGCTACGAAGGAACGGGGTAGGTTTTTAGTCAGTAAGAGTCTGACACTACTTCCCGCTCCGCCCAAGGGCGGGATTTGTCATTGGATGATTTTACCTACCATAAAAAAAAAAAAAAAAAAAAAAAAACCTCCTGACCTAGTAATTTTAATAATTGATACATAATTCTGATTCGTGCTGTGTGGGTAGATAGTCTTCTATAATTTAACATTCATAATTGTGTATATCTTCATGTTGATTAAAATTTGACATATCCAAAGCAACATATTAGCAAATTTATTCAATAAAGAGGCAGAAGTGGGCAAAATAAGTTGCAGATGGATGTTATTACCGAAATTTTTATAATTTGAATGTTTATGTAATTTTTAAATGTCAAAACTACTAATATTTATTTAAACTCATGAGTACATATAATCACAACTTATGGTGCATCTATATGGTGCAGATTTACGCAGATTTCTATAGAATTTGTCTGTGCAACATAGCAGTGTAGGCAAACGTTGGTGTATCGGAAAAGTCGAAAGTATGCTGTACTGACATAATTCTATAGATATCTACGTAAGCTGTAGCAAATCTATACCGTGTGGACATACCATTAGCAGGTTGGAAGTAGTAACTTAGCATACTTTTATGTGTAATTATCTAACATATAACGTAACTAATAAAAACAGCATATAGCGTGCTGTAGTACGTATAAATGAACTTACTTATACATATACTATAACTAATTAAATGATTGCGAGAATGCATTGTATTGGTTAACGTTCTCACTAATAGTGCGGTGATTACACTCGATCCGATGTCGAACAAAAAGACTTGCTACGTGGTACGGCGGCCGATAAAACCCGAAGTGTACACGAAAATAGTCGAGTCAACCGTTCGTGGCACCGATACGCGACGAGGCTGAGTGACGTAGACGCCCGAGTCCTTGATTATTAAAAAAGCAAGTGACAGTTGTTCTCTATGGTTATCGATGTGATTAGTTTTATTCAGGTCATTAACTCCTTTTGTTTATGTCTTGTGATATTTTAATTCAAAAACCTTTACAGACTTATATTCTGTTTCATATAAAATTCGATCAATGAGTCGTCTTACTTCTTTTAATGTAGCTACCATAGTTTAGGTAGGTAGTAAAAATGTGCAACACGAAAAACTCTACTTGACCTTTAACAAAATAACGTCACTAGCCAGATTGCACACCTCCATCCGTAGTAATTTGCGTTAAAATATTGAGCAGAAGTTAACAAACCAAGTTATTATTTATAGATAGACAATATTACCGAATAAGTGGATAATAATTAATGATTACGGGACAGTCATCAATGAGCAAGAATTCTAGTCACGTAGCCGCCAAATAAATCCATTACAACTACAATAAAGCTTCAATAAAGTCATAGAAAGTGTCGTTTCTAAATGATTTTGGAGTTTTTTTTTTTTTCTAGATACTGTCAACCTACAAAATATTTATTTCTAGACAGAAAAAGAAACTTATTCGCACAATAATTTGATTTCACTATAATAATAATTGGTTTATTTTGTAAAGACTCGATAGCCATTCATGTAATCCTAACATCAATGGTAATCGGAATTAGTTTCATCGGATCACTTCCTCAAATGTCCAATAAAACCGTTTTGGATTACAAACCGAATGAAACGATGAAATTACACGATTGAACTACAGTTTAAACAATATGTCGGACAGTTAAAATAGATGATTTATATTGTTATAAATTGACACCGTTTGGTGATGAATAGATCGTACTTGATAAGTATATATTTTTTTATCAGTATGATGTTTTATGGCGGTAGTTTGGATCTAAAAACCATTTGTAAGTAAAATTAATGAATAAAAATCACTGTCTTCAATATATATGTAATATTTGATCTTTATGACTTAAATGGTATTTTTTAGTTACTGAAACTTAACACTGATGATAGCATATCTAATATTAAAGGTCACGAACATAAAATTCCACTGCCTGCCTTCAGTGTGTGCCTTTGAACATAATATGATATACAGCGTCTTTTTTAATTAGTGACACTTCATTTTCATAATAATATAATTTATATAATAGGAATCGATTATAATTTAGGCGTCTTCAAGGCTAGAGTGAATAGGCTCTTAATAAACTAGTGCGTTTTACCATCAACGATTGCATCACTGCTTACCATCAGGTAGGATTGCAGTCAAGTAATAGTTTATAAAAATTAAAAAAAAAAACAAGAAATAAAAACACGATTAGATAAGAGTTTTTAAAATCGTGACGTGATTAGGCTTGTTTAGACAGTTAATAATTATCGTTTTTCAGTTTGTCTTGAAGCTTTACAAATTCTGTGAATCTTCGCCTACGGTGCAATATAGAAAGACTCTGTCTATATGGTATTGTCAGGACTTAGTAAAGAATTATTTTTCGATCTGTAAAACTATTGTGTAGTACTTAGTTACTGATTATTTTCCCAAAACTTTAAATTTGCTTCGTATTTTATTCTTATTAAGTTCTTTCTTAAGTTGACCTCGCTTTTTTAGAAAATAGTCGGAATCATTTGTACAAAGTTAGTTTTAAAACTAAATACGTTGTCCGTATATCTAGGCATATCTATTTATACTTTTGTACTATATGTAATTTAACTACTAATATTATAAAATAATGTGAAAGTTGTTGTTGCTTTTATTGTGTTTCTTTTTATACAGATTAACATCACTTTAATAATAGACATATTCTCTCATCAGCTAATCCTTCCGCAATAATAATAAAAAAGTGTAAAGTTAAATTGTAACCAATTTGTTTAACTGGAGTTTATGTTGGTAACGATTATGTGTGTATCATTAAAGTAGGTACATTATCTACCTACTTACACTCGTAAGTTAGAAAGAAAGAAAGAAAAGAAGACTAACTTTTTTTTTGCTTATATTCCATTGTGTCACTTAAAATCTCTAGTCTATTTTATTATATTTAATGGGTATCCCTCAGTATCGGTAAAGATACTTATTTTCATAATAAATAAAATAATTATGGGTACAATTTTTTTTTCAAAAGTTGATTTTTATCTTCCCCTTCTAAAGTCTATAATAATATAAAAGGAGAAACTGACTAACTGACTAACTCATCAAAGCACAATCGAAACTACTGAGACTTATAGGAACGTTATTGTACATAGGGTTTCCTTTTATGACGTAGGCGAGCTTTAAGGCCCGGTTCTACTCATTTTGACCTTTTTTAAACCTATGGAAATCCACAAATATAAAAGAGAACACCGTGAAAGTTTATTATATTAAAATTAACTATATGGCCAAGGGCTTGGCAAAAATGAAAACACGATATAAATTAGTTGGCTTGATAAAAAAAAATCGCGATCTTACCCTAATTTACGATTTCAAACGTATTTATCTACGAGATTACGTTACGGAACTATTTAAAAGTTACAAAAAAAAATATAAAGCTTGTTATTTAAAAGCGCTTCGCAAGAACAAAAATCTTGAATAGTTGTTGTTGTTTTTTTATATAGAAATAAAACCGCTGTTTTGGGGCCGCGAAGACGACATAATCCCGACCGAAGTTCATACAAAAAAAAACAGTGACTAGAACCGGCCCTTAAGATAGGATATTCCAAAATTCACCCCTAATAGGTTAAGACAGGGGTCCAAAATTCGTATGGAGAAACTAACTACTTTGACGCGGGCGAAGTCGCAGGAAGAAGCGAGTCAAGTATAATCTATTTTTTCTAAAAAAAAAGGTGGCAACTCTGATATAGATAAGTACAGTACGTTCGCCGGTTCTTGGCGCGCCTGAAGTTAGGCTCTGCGAACTTTAGCGCTTGTGCACTCGTAAAAAAATAAATGGTTTGAAAAAATAAATGCCAATAGCAGTTGTTATTGCTGTTAACAACTGTTATTGGCATTTATTTTTATAAATCATTTATTTGACGCGCTTATTTTGAGCGCTAAAGTTCACAGAGCCTAACTTCAGGCGCGCCAAGAACCGGCGAACGTACTGTACATAAGTAGGCAAATACCTATGACAATATACTTCCTACGTATCGAGTTGTTATATTAGACGTAGTACCATAAACAACGAATGACTTACAAACTAAATTAAATAACATCAAAAGATAAGGGTTCAAAGAACCGTTGTAAGGGAAAGCTCATAATATATTCTAGGCTGAGACGCTGATAAAAACTAGTATTTTATAAAAAAAAAAAATGTGTATATGACATCAAGGAATATATCTCAAATTCTCAATCATAGTTTCCTTACTAGGTGTTACTATTTAAAACACTAATACCTAAAGTTTGGATGGCTTCATTTTGATACGCATGTAAATAAAGTATTATAATAATTATTATTTAATGTACATACGTACACAGTATTTACAAATTATTCGATCAACTTGATAGAAAATTAAACAATGGCCTAAAAAATTTCAACGGGTAAAAAAAACGGCAACGGGTTTCAAACTAAGCGTAGCTCATGTCTTGGTGACCCAAACATTACAGTATTTACAAATTATTGGATCAAATTAATAGAAAATTAAACAATGGCCTTAAAAATTTTAACGGGTAAAAAGAACGGCAACGGGTTTCAAACTAAGCGTAGCTCATCTCTTGGTGACCTAAACATTACAGTATTTAAAAATTATTGGATAAACTTAATAGAAAATTAAACAATGGCCTTAAAAATTTTAACGGGTAAAAAGAACGGCAACGGGTTTCAAACTAAGCGTAGCTCATGTCTTGGTGACCCAAACATAACACATGTACCTAGTTCACAATTTGACGTGACCTGCTAGTGCTATATGTCACGTTAAAAAGAATAAAAGTATTATGTATATATAAGTGCTAAAAATCAAAATTATATATTCAACATTTAAGCAAAAACGTACCCAAGTACAATAAACTCTCCGTAGGCTACGTCGCCTCTAAAACAATAAGTATTCAAAGCGTGTCCTACATAACAATGCACAATTTTTTATAGTCCACTAATAAATTAACACTTAAAAGGTAATCTGTAAATTATCGATTTTACATAACGACGGGTCGTTCACACTTTGACAAGAGCATCAATTAGCCCATAGACAAATAGTAATGAGGTGATGTTAAAACAAAGTATGTATGCGGCATGTTAATTATCTATGGTTAGGATGAGTACAGGGCTCGAATGTGCACTGAAATGAAAGCACGTAGCCTTTATAATGGAACTTACACTAATTAATTACTAACAAGAGGGACTTCGTTACATTATTTCACGCTGTTTAAATATAGATATTTGCTAGCCAGAACTCCGTTACCTAGAACTCGTAAATCATATAGCAGACTTTGGAACCACAAACAGCTTTACAGTGATTCTTTTAACATGTGACATTTAACCTAGTATCAGAATAACTAGAGCCATTCATGTGAAATACTACCACGTGTAACCTAAAGGCCAATAATCTGTATATCTAATTGATTAAAGGACACGACTCGCCATAGACTAATGGGCAATAGCGTATGGCAGGAGATGAGTACCGCAATTTGGCCAACAGGGTCATTCAACTCAAACATAAGAAAATTACAGATTTGTTCATAGACAAAAATAATTGCCTGTGTGACGTAAAAACCTTACGACACTGATATACACTCACAGTCACAGCCATGAAAACATTATTATTAGTTATATTTTTAGATATCAATGTCACTTTGAACACACTTGAGTGATATTTGCCAAGTGTCAGTGACTCTGTTGCGTATTATTCATAATATCAACGTAAATAAACATTCCTGTATTACCCTATCCCTCTGACATATTTAAAAATAAACTATGTTAATAACGACTTTTGTTCCAGAATGGTAATTTTTGGAACTAGATCTTAAGTCTGCATTCTAGTGCTAGATCTAAATATAAATCTTATTTGCAAATGTCGAATGTTTTAGATAAATAGCACTGTCATTGAAGCATCTAGCTTTTTTAATGTTATCTCCGTACAAACCACATTATTATTCCTGCGGTTTGCTCTACCATAGACAAATAATAATATGACCTATAAAAAATCAGCGTGTATATTTTTTTAATATTTGAAAAGAGAACGCCTACTAGTACGTACGTGTTGACAGTTCTCCTCACCCAAATGAACCTCTCTTCATCAGTTAACAACCAATTTATCATTTATTTATACTTCTTTAATAAGGCAAGGCGTTATGTGTGATTCATTTCACGTAACGTTTCAAATATTATATTCATTGAATACTTCATCGTATATATTTGTTTACGACCGTGATCATATAAAATGTTTGCCTTCCCAAAGGTAATTTCGCGTTTTCAGATAATACACGGCCGTTCGGAAAGTCAATTAGATATACAATATTAGTGTTATGTATGGTCGTGTATTCCCTGGTGGCTTTCGCTGACACGGTCACATCCATTTGTCAAGTGTTAACAATTGCTGGGCAACTTCTTGTACAAAACATAAGTAGGTACCCAGCCAGGCCCAACTAAGAATATTTCGCGGTCAATATTTATCTAAAGTATAAAATTAATCAATGCGTTACGTTCTGATTTCCAATGCTGCAATGGCGGGCAAATCATTGTAAATAGTGTTAATTTTATAAATAAAATTTATTTATTTATGCCATTCGAATTACAAAACGGTACAAAAAGTCGTTATTGACTAAAAAAAAAAAACAGAAAATTTATCATACAAATTGTGCTAAAACAAATAAAAGCTGCGATAGATTGCCGATGTTTAATATTTAGAACAAAAATATTGTTAGAATGGCAGCGTGAGATTTTTTTTCTTATTAAAATGTTTTAATGCCAAGGTTTAAGAAAATGGTTTTTTTTTTTATCTAATAGTTTTATTTTTTACGAAAAATGAAGGCACGAATTTGCGTAAAATGTCTGGAGTCTGGACGGGAATGATCTAGACCCAGACAGTTGGCGCAACCGTGCAGAGTTCACTGCACCGTTCGATGGACTGCGTCGGTCTGGACTCGAGAAACTTTCGACTTCCAATGTTTTTATGAACACCGTTAATTAGGTGCAGTTTAACTCTTGCCTTAACAACAAATAAGCTGATACGTATGAATTCATATGACGTTTAGAAGACAGCATATTTGAACAAACACATTTTTCCATGGATTTCTAAAGTTTGTTTCGGAAACTACGCCGTAAAATTTTATCATCCGGTTTTTTTTTTCAAGAAAAATGTTGTTTACACTCAACAATCATTAAAATTTAACTCCTTCACTAATCATGCTCCCAAGGAAATATTGTCAAAAAGGCGGCATTTTAACAGCACCTATTATCTTCTCTTCAACACCGTAAATTAAACTGGTAGGTAGGTACGGAGAGCGGATCGGTTGGCGGACTAGTAGCGCAACGTTGTTGATTCTAAACAAGTCGCTTGACGAGTTGGACGACTAGTTGCTCGATTACAATCTGTTTTCTTTGTCCGGAACGCAACACCCGGAGCGATCAACGGACGAGTCGTGCCTCTACCTAGTGACATCTGTGAATCGGTTCAGGCGACAGTCTTTATGAAAACTGCTGTGTGTGGCCCTAAAGATGCTTGTGGAGTTGTGGCAGCCCTACAGGGTCCGAACATCTAGCAATGAGCTTGGAGCCAGGTGCGTTTATGCCTTTATCACAAAATAAGGACCCTGAAAATCGGACTCGGATATTAATTTGCATCGTAGTCTCGAAGTTTAACCATTTTATTACGATAGAATAAATCGGAAACAACATGTTTTTGTTTGTCGACAACAAACGCCGTAAATGCGCAACATGTTGTTCTATTTGTCTGAGATACGCCGTTTTAGAATTGTTATGCGTTTTATGCGTACAGTGGAACGTAAGTAGGTGATTACTGGATTATATTATTAAATTGTAACATAACGTATTAATGAATTTATTATAGTCTTAATGAAAGAGTAATATGCATCTGAAACTAGATATACAGCGCGGCGATGTCAAAAATGTATTGTCTCAAATGTGATGGTAACTGATTCCGTCCTTTGATAATTTTCATTTTATTTTGTGAATTGTCATTTACAAATACAATATATTGATTTATCTCATAAACTATTTACATTATATAAAATACTAATTAAAACTATATATACTTACACTTATTGTCATTTTAAATACGATTTCAGTTTTATTTTTTGCTTACAGCCAGTACTGTGGTTTTTCTTATGGTAGTGGAGTTTAGGAATGTTAGATACACATCTATTAGATTGCCATTAAACAAACATCATTTACCTACCCTCTGTCTTATCCGAGGCTAGTATTTAATTATTTTCATACAATTTCACCGAAAAACCGATGCTCACTAACTAGGGCGCCATATTCTATTCAGACAGATTACGCGAAAGTAGTTCGAATTCCGAACGCTCGGTGGTGTCGTAAGTTTACGCGACCACGCCAACTAGAGCCCCGGCAAATTAGTCGGCGTCCTCCGCTGCGCACGTTTCCCTCGGCGAGGAGAGGGACGTCGCGGGTCCGCGCCAACCGGTGATCGACTAAGTACCTTTCACGATCTTGAGGCGCGTCACTTTCCCCGCTCTAGTGAGTTTTTTCGAACGTAACAACATCACGATTACATCAATATCGCATGCGGATCGTTCCGCGTGTAAACTGCACCTGTGAATCGGAACGCATTGGCTTGCTGTATACCGCACTGCCTATGCTTATTGTTTATTTATTGACGTTGACATTAGTGCTGAGATTAATAGCGGCCATCTTTGAACTAATGGGGCGCTCATTATGACGTGACGACTTAATAAAGAATGTTAAAAATGTTATTTTCTATTTCCTGCACTGCAATTAGTTAGGTAAGGTTACATGGTCGACATTACGTGTCCCCTGGGGCGCGCAACGATTAATTAAGTTTTCCTAGTTTTTATTTTATTATATATTAAGTACCTATAATGACATTTTAGTAATAGAAGGATATTTAAATCAAGTGTGCAAGATATTTTTTATTTTTTTTACTTGAATTTTTTTTTTTGTATTGGTAACAATCGTATAATTTTCTTTACAAATATAGGAATATAGTTCGTAAAGAAGATTATATGATTGTCGCAAATACAAAAAAAAAATTGAATTCGGAAGAAGAAAACTAGAGGAATTCCTAGAGGAATTTTATTCTAAATCCATACACAGCCTCAATACAGATGTTTAAGAATAACAGGATGTTTAAGACTTTTTCGTTCGCTAATCTAAGCAACAATGGGTTGGATAAAAGTACGCCATGTAAGTAAAGAAAGTATAGTGACAGAGTTACGTGGTGGGTCGCAGTTAGCGTCACAAATGACGGATGACGTACGGCACGCCTGTGGTACCACCGTAGCGTATAACGAAACGTAGGCCCGCGCTTTCGAAACTATAATATCATAAGACCTTATGGAAACAGTGTATGCTGGCCTGCTAGGTCTGTACAGAATTGTAATGGTACTAGATGTATCAGAATTGGGTGCTCCTGTGTATTTCATATCATGAAAACTTTATATTCTATAGGTTCCTAACTTTCCTCAAAGTCATAGTTACTGTCATCATGAGCTAACATAGGTTTTTTTCATATTAAAATTTGTCTATTACTTTCTTGAAAAATTTGCTCATTTCTACGGGGAGAAGCATTATTTAAAATAATAACTACCTATTTCTTACCACCTACTAACCACCCTGATAAAAATATTTAGTCACATACTTAAAAAGGAATTTTTTGTCACAAAAATACACTTTAAATATTCTAACGGGACTTTATTCCAGTCAAGTTTGCCACAGCCATATTAATATATTTTTAAATCAGAATCAATATTGGTACTCAATAAGTAAATTGTAACAAAAGAAAGTAACTTAAAATTGGTTGAATTGCTTATTTATTTTACTTACTTCATTGTAAACGGCATAATGAGCGCAGAACAAACATATAGTATACAAACCTAAGTGTAGTAAGGTACCTACAATGGCAGTTATGGGTTTGGGTGCACGGGCCAATCACTTACAGGCAAACTCTGAATAGAGTAAACGAAAGGAGTAATTAAAAATGGTTTTACTTTGTGTCTAATCACCATGATATAATGTATAAAGAGTTAGATAAGTTTACTCTAGTAAACAAACAGTACAGTAGGGGCACACAAATGAAGCAAACAAGTTTCCTTATACGTTTTATTGTCTTGATAATTTTCGAGATAGTTTCGTCCAAGCCAAACAAATTTGGTCTATGTGGCCTACATTTACCTCAAATCGTACAAATGTGTATATAATAGTGATACGTTAACAATGTACATATTCACCGCATTACCTATCTGATACTAACCGGCTTCCAGGGATTTAATCCATAAGCATATCACAAGGTGCCTACAATATATCTACGCTATCTGTGGCTGGCCTATTGACTTTCGGAAACAATAATAATCGAGCGATCAAAAAGCGCCCTAACAATACATCCAGTTTATGGATTACCTACGCCACTTGTAAACTATTTAAGTAGGATTTTGCTAGCTACAAAATTTTGACAAATTAATTACTTAATCTGTGCTCAATTACTGAGAGAAGGGGTTTCATTTTGTACATTTATTTTGTAAATTTTGCTTTGAATTAACACACGTTATTCGAATTATTGGTAGAAAAGTAGGTTCCTCCATACATACTTTGGACCCCGTTTCATTCACTTAGGGAGTAAATTTTGGAAAATCCTCATCTTACTCGCCTCCGACATAAAGAAAAACCTTATGCAAAATGTTTTAGTCAATAAAAGTCTGAAGCGTCCTCCTGCTCCGCCCTAGAGCGGGAGAGCTCTTTGGATGATTACCCGCCTAAAAAATGCGAAATTTCATGCTGCTAGACCCAATAGCACCTTTTTATAGGGTGACTGGTAATTAGTGAACGATATTTTGATCGTTTTAATCCCGTGGAGGATCGATTCAGTAAATGAAACACTATCGATTTTTAAAGAAAAAAAAAATTAAAAAATTAAGTAGGTAGTTACTTTTTTTCTAAAACTCGAATTAATATACGCATGTAAGAAATTAATTTCTTTCAGTAAACGTCAGCTGATTGCGGCTAATGATCTGTAGGTAGTTAGTACGCAACGACCGACAACTATCTACAAGATCATTGACTCGTTTACTTAAAGAAATTATTTTCTTACATGCTTATATTAATTCGAGTTCTAGAAAAAAAGTACTTTATTTTTTAATTTTATCTTTACAAATCGATAGTGTTTAATGTACCAGATCGACCCTTCACGGGATTAAACGATCAAAATTTAACGGTTTACATAATATAGATAGATACACAGGCACATCCTGTGATAAAAGAAATCCCTCAAATTCTCGAAATGATAAATACATATTATGTACCTACAATAACAGACTTTCTCCTATTTGTTTCATATAACAAGTTATTAATTACCGTAATAAAGAACAAGACACAGATTAGTGGTCTCTATAAAAAGCATATCATTGGAAATTAAGCCCGATTAAACTCTCTTGGTACTTCTTTGTAAACACAGTGAGTTGATAAATAGGTAAAAGTTTGATTAACGCAAGTACTTGGTTGTGGTAGTAAGTAGGTAATCAATACATGTACCTACCTAGCAGATAGTTATTAGGTACGTACAGTTGGCAAGCAAGCTTATTAATTTTTAAGCCAACCTTGCTCTATGCCACGCCATCAAACGCCCAACTAAACGAGTTTGTATATATCTTATACTATGTACCCTACCTACCTAAACCTCTTTGCTAAATATAAACTTTTATATATTTTATCGGTTACATTTCCATTTTTAAACTCAATAATAAGTAATAATACTTACCATTATATTAAACAAAACCATTTAATATATCAAAACGGTTCGCATATAATTTTCATTATTTATAAATCGTTTCAAGAATAAACATTTGAAGCCTAATTAATTAGGATACAATGTAAAACGAGACGCCAAAATCGATTCACAAAAAATGTTGGATCCGATTCACAATATTCATCGCGTAAATCGAGCATTCTATTTGTTTGAACTCGAGTTTCAACGTAGGAGAGCATATCGTACGAATTCCATTCAGCCGAACAGCGCTGACGAAATAATGTAATAACATATGAATTAAAACACGCACGATAATGTACTCTATTCGTTTGTAATAGAGATGTAGCGGTATTTGTATAGTTTATCGCAGCACGGGCGTGTATCGAAAACGCACCAAGCTTCTATTTTTAAAATCGATGCGGTGACCGAAGTGGGACATTTGTATAGCTTTTTCAATTAGGGAACAGTTACAGACGTTGCGATTACAAAACGTCGTAAGTTCAGCTCTTACTTTTATTTGGAACGCTTTATTTAAGTTCGTTTACAATAAACATCAAGGCTTATGTGATTTAAATATAACAACAAAATTAAGTGAACATTACAGAAAATTAATCTGTGAAAAACGTTTTCAGTTTTTCGCATATCTTCACGAAGTTGAAATAAACAATGCCAAGTAAAATATAGGTTGATTTTAAATATAAACGAAGTGGTTTTTGTATAAATGAGTTTCACGATCGCACTTTTAAAACACCAATGATCATGTTAATTTAAACGATATTGCCGCGTTATGCGAAAAAGATGGCGGATTGCCAAAGGGATTTACCATGAACCTCGCTTTGTTGTGAGATTTGTGTAAGCTTTGGTAACAAAATGTTAGTAGGTATATGGTAAATTAGGTCTCCATTTGTAACATATTTTTATTTACAAAAACATATTTGAACACAAGTTGAACACAAGTATTCTTTTTTTAAAAACATAGTTCGGTTTGCTGAAAAATCATAGCTGGTTATTCTACTAGAGGTGAGCCCTTTGCGTCAGTTAGATGTACCTACTCCACAAGTAATATCTAACCAAACGCTTTCTCTGTGCGCGCGGTGCGCTCAAGCGTGGGTAATATCATCGCTGCCTACACTGTAACTCCATTGTTTTCTTACTTCTCTGTATTTTTATACGAATTACAAATTACTGTGCTGTTGTATGTATTCATCATCATCTTCCTGCCCTTTTCCCATGTTATTTGGGGTCTGCGCTACACGTTTTCTTCTTCCATTCTGCCCTGTCACCCGTCATGCTATCAGTAACTTCCTTCTCTTTCATATTACTCTTCACTCATCTGTGCTTTTGAATGTATTATACTCCCATATATCGACAGTCAGACCTACAAATCCTTGATAAAACATACTCCTTTTATTTTTATTTTTTTGTCTTTACTATTGACTCGTTCTCAGTAATTAAGGAGGATATTCCCAATAATTGCTGTTTGCAAAACCCACATTATTACAACAAAAATACATAATTTTCCAAGTGAAAGATGGACTCAATAAAAATTGCTAAGTGCTTACTTAAATAACTTGGATGTTTCAAGAA
The DNA here is from genome assembly GCA_958295575.1 of Leucania comma. Classification (NCBI taxonomy): domain Eukaryota; kingdom Metazoa; phylum Arthropoda; class Insecta; order Lepidoptera; family Noctuidae; genus Leucania; species Leucania comma. The sequence goes on from OY282475.1 coordinate 7,852,963, forward strand.
CTTACTTTAGACGGTAAAAAACTTGATAGTTCAAAGGAGCTCGGTCTTTGCTTCGGTTTTCCTCATATCGAAAAGGTCGAAGCGATCAATCGGATCAACAAAACACTTGTGTATCGTAATTTGTGAAACACAAAGAGAAAAGGCTCTTTTAGTTTCGTACAAAATAACAAATTCAAGTGTAACTGTTTTGGTCACATTGAGGGCGTCAATAATAAATAGGATTTAGAGTTATATACACAAAACTTACTATAATGAAAATCTTTGTGAATTCATTTCCATACTAAATTTGACTTTCCATCGTTCTCGACAACACTGTATTTTCATTTACTATGAAAATTTGATTCGAATCTTGTCTTATTTTAATATATCATTAGGAAAAAAAAAAATAAGTACAATATTCAGACTTAACAATGCAATATCAAACTATAATACAAAACAATTTAACATATTAGCACCTATAGATACCATATCAGATAAAACAAATGAACGATAAGTCTCGTTCGACGACAAGCTGACTGGAACAGAACTATATGACTGGTATTATACTCCCAATACTCTGTTACAAATACAATCACTGACAATCTGTTCCGATTACAGGGAACACTAAGTGACACGGTACAAGCCCTAAGCACGTAATGTCATTGACAGCGTGGTCAATCAACTTGATACTGCATAACGCATGTCGACTGCCTCATTATTGCCACAGTCATTGTTTAGACATAGTATTCATAACTCTTGAGTACAAAGTGCCAGTACTTATTACGTACTAGGGGTGACCCGATTCATTCTTTGCCTACGATTGATCATAGCGTGATCAGATGCAATCGACTAAACGATTGCTGTAATACGAAACAGGTCGAATGGTATTCAGTGGTGACGGTATCGCATTTTATGAAAAATGTTTTCCAGTGTCCTTAATTTTTTAAATTGTTGTTACGTGTAACCTATTTTCTGTGTCAAGTGCTAATATTTAAACTTCATAATATTTTAAAATGAGAGCTTAGCTTTGTCAGTTGTATGGTCAAAAATTTAACGAAACACAAAATTTCTCAAAGTTTGCAAGTAGTCGTCGCGTGCAAGACGAGTAAAAGCCGTATCACGTCCCGACTCCCACATTGAAGCCATTTAATTTAAGACCAAAATGTTTTCACGCATCTCTCTGACAGATGGGTAACGTGGAGTGACGTGTGAATGTAAGCGAAGTCAGCGCTTTTTCATTCATAAATGTATTTTAAACTAGGCGGTATTGTTGATCGAAAACTTGGTAGTGTTTTGTGGCGCTGCAGCGCTGCGGTGGAAGCGACCGCGGGCCGCATGCCGGGACCGTTATGCGAACATATCTACTGAGTACCAACTGTGAACCAAGTTTAATGACTGACTGCACAACGCGAACGTGAATTTTGCTCCACAGAATTTTGCTGCTATTCTTACGGCATTTTTTAAACTGAGAACGTCCCCAATGAACAGAATACTGGCCACTTTTTCAAAGAAATATTTAAAAGGCCATTTATTAGGAAACGCGTAAATAAAATATCAAACTGTCCATGTTTATAACAATAGCAACGATAAAGCCATTTACACAATCAAGTTAGCCACGATTCCTTTGACACAGTATTTTTTCTTAGAAATCAGTTATGGTTTCTTTTTGTTTAGTCTTTAACTCTGTAATGAAGAGATGTGAAATTTTGTATCATTTAGAAATCTATTACGGTTATAAATTGAATTACGTTGGTAGGCTTACTTTTGAATCATAAAATAAGATTGTTTATCTATATTCCCGTTAGGTTTACTTGAACACATTACACATGCCGTTCAGGATAGCGGCACTGATAAAGTTACCTCTGCCTTCGGTCCATTGTCTCTGAGATATTCACAAAATTGAATTTAAAGCGGCATATTGTATAGTATGTATTTTTTTTTTCTGTACAGATTTTAAAGCAATGCAAAAAAAACCGGACACATCAGCGGATAGATTACAAAAAAAGGGTACACTTTTATACTCATTGTTTAATTTCTGCACCTGGAACAAAATTATTGGAAGACAACTATTGTCAACCAATCCGTCTATTTAGTGTTGTGGTTCGACCTTGAAACATTACGGATAATAGAAACGACTCAGTTAATTTACTCTTTATTTGTTAGCAGTATACTGTAACATACCACCTTTTTCTTTTAAGTTTTTATAGTCCTTCCTAAGGTTGTCTGGTAGATATCGCTGTTAGCGATAAGACCGTCGTTGTACCCATGGATTTAAGATTCTATAAAATTGTTACTATTTAGGTGTACAATAAAGTTTATTCTATTCTATTCTTTGTTTACGTTGCTTCTCTACGTAAAACTAATTATAATGTGACACGATTAATCGACTAAGTACTGACAATCGGATCGTTATCAATATTATGAGTTGTTTAAATTGCACGGAGAGCGTTGACTGACCCTTATCTTATCGTAACACTAGATAACGAGCCACAAAAACTTATATATGACTGTCCAATCGTATTTTCTCTCCCAACAGCCGAAACCAGTGATATTACTGTCGATAATTTTATGATACGATACAGATCCGCAAAAACGTTTCAACATATCTCGGTGACTTTTAACTCGGCTATCTCGCAAGGACACGGAATAATATCAGAAATTAAATATAAATACAGCGTTAATATGAACTACCTAATTAGTAATTACACGGTTATAAAACTATTTTCTGTTCCTGGTAGCGTCAAGTGAGTACCATTTGCGGTTTTTCAAGCGTCCCCTCCGTTAAATTAGTAGATGAAAAAATTCCTTTCATGAAAGAGGAGATGAAATTCAACTTGCATAGATTTTAGTTTCTTGTTGCTTTAGTACGAAGTGTACTGTATTAATTTTCTTAAGTTTGAGTTAGGAAGAAGGTCTTGATTAGATTCTTAAATATTTTCTCTTGATGGCATTGATTTTGTTAGTCAGTTACTAACAAATGTAACGGAAGTGAAATTATTTTCGCTTGAATACAGAATAAGAATAGACGGAATGTTTAATTATTTTATTGTATTGATAAAAGTGTGATAGATAGATAGATAATTATATTCTCTTTTGTACTCCATAAAAAAATTACAGTAGGAGCTTAGAGTTTGGTTTAATTTTTAAGCTTCGTTTAACTTCTTTGAACAACAAATACCCTCGATTTCTGATTTAAGCATTGGAAGCTGTATATTTCTCAAACTACACTATAGCCTAAAAACCTGTCGAAATTTTGCATTAAAACTTAACTGATCACAAAAATCTACCCTTAATCTTCTACGTAATCAGATTCAAGCTCCAGAAATCAAATAAATTATTAATATAATTATCATGTTGTGTCAACAGTACACTACAGTCTCTTTTTTTAATCCGAACATAATGTTCTCGTGAGCAAAGCCGGTTCCAGAGCTAGTATTTTATACGTAGGAGGGACACAAAGAAATGGGCCGGAGTAATTAATCAAAACGACCAGTATTTTCATCTAGCACAACGTTTGTATCACAGCTCTCCCATAGGTTATTTAATTTATGAGGGTTGAATGTTATTATTTAGGGTTCAAATAGACAGATAAGTGTAAGTACCTAGATGTTCAGTCAAGGTCTGGATGGGCCAGACGGCCTTGGAATTGGTGCGTGGGTGCTGAAGTTTTATTTATTTTATTTTTATTTTGATAGGTTCGCGCTTGACCGCTCTATCTCACCTGATGGAAAGTTCGTACTTTTCTATCAAACGATGTAGAAACAAAGTTACTTACGTTATTAATTAGGATTATGTTTGTTCGAAGGTTAAATAGCAGAAGCAATAGCGAAGGTAAATTTACCCTTTTTTTACTCTGGGTGGAGTGGAAGGGAGTGTCAGACTTTTACTGACTAAAGTCCACCGGTGTATCTTAAGATGCTTTTTGCGTTCTGTGTCAGTTGTAACTCTTTAAAACAACTCCGTGACCCGAAATTCCAGTTTTCTGACGATTTTTCAAATTGTGTGTGAACGACACAATGCAGGAACAATTTAATAAAAAATTAAATGTAAAACAATACATACTGTGCCTCACGGTTATACTAAATAGGTTCATCAATTTACAGAAAAAAAAAACTTGGATTTTTGGTAAAGCCCACGTGATGTGAAAATGATGAGGACGTAAATAAAGCTATCCTTTCTTATCTTTGTATAAGTTCTGAAACTTATCCGCGTTGTAAGGGCCCTATTCGTTTAATATTCATGCAACACGCGCCGCAGTAATTATTAAGTAAGTCGATAAACTTACGCGTTTATACTGAATATATCTTCATAATTAACTTTAAATGTAATTAGAACAGGCTTAAATGTGCGCATTGTTCTTTTACACAAGAAAAAAGGTAAATGATTACGCTACCTACATCTTTTAAATTTAAAAAATGAAACGTAAATAACATATCTCGAAAAAATTTATTTAAATTTAGAATGACCCTTTAGAGCAATATTTGTGACGCAATGGTACAAATTCGCATGTGTATGTTTACCGCACCTATTTTGGGTTCTAACTTTGACCAAACAGTCAAAATTCACTGCCGCGTAAAATCAATACACACACAATACACCATAATTCGATTGTAGATGGTTAACAACCACAATCCCTTACAATTATTTATTTGAAAAATCTACCCTCTGCATTATTCGTATCTCGCAAGCGGTGCACGGCAATATGGAACATAATAAGCTATATATAAAGAGTTTTATTGCGGGACGGGGAAGTAATTTCGCGCCAAAATTAGGGGCACATTTTACTGGCCCCTGCGTAACTTGGAAGTTTGCCTTCTAGGGGGTTCGGCGCCATCTAGTGACAGAAGTTGCTCGATTAATTACATCTTTCACCCCTTACCGAAATCGAATGCGTTGAAATTACAGAATAGGGGCGTTTAACAGAATCATTTTGTTTATGGATGGAGATTGATAATGGACCAAAATTTTGGAATTTCTTTTCATTTGTTTGTGTCTTAGTTAGTTCACATAAAGATACCCAACATCATACCTTTAGTCTCAATTTGGCGTATAAACCAAAATCCTAATTCATTTAGCGTATAAACCAAAACCCTACCTTTCAGGAGAGCTATAAGTGTTTTTTTTATAAAAATATTTTTTGGTTTTTGAACTTAGGTTAACTTTCAAGATAAAATTGTAAAAAAGGCTAAATTATCGAAACTTATCTTCGTGACCCGTTTTTGGGCAAAATGGTTTATACGCCAATTGATACCCAAAGGTATCGATATCATACTAAAACGGGCACTTAAGTGATATATATTTAATTAATTAGCCAACAAATGGCTCGGCCTAACGACGGCCTGGATTTACTATATCCTTCGCCACATATAGCAGAAAGTAATGTCTGCACAATGAATACTGTAACTGTAGCCATTTTTAGCCCTGAAAGAGCTTAAAATATTCAGTGCAAAGCGCTATCTAGCCATCAGCGGGACCGAACCAAGTTTTTTTTTTATATTATGTTGGTAGCATGGTATTATGTTGGTAGTAAGAACGAACTCAGACATTCTCTAGAACGCGTGTTTCTGTGTTAATGCACTGTTCTATCTCGTAATATTTTTTAAACAATAAAACATAAATAATGTTGGTAACATGAGCGCATAAGAGAAACTCAGGCTCATTAAAATGTAAATAGAAGCTGTATTTGCTGGTAATATCTAATCTAACTTTATTTACAAAGGTAAGTACGACGCCTAGGGAGACTCGAATGTATTGGATAAGCTTCAATAAGCTCTTATTTCGTCACTTAATTAGTTCATAAACTTCTAATCGAATGAAACTAATTCCATAGTGATTACAAAAATCCTATGTGTTAGCAATTTGACAGCAAACTACAACAACGGAATACAGCAAGAAAATCGCCTAAGATACGTTAGAAAAGAACACCTATTTGCTTTTGATTTTGTTATTCATTTGGTGGGCCGAGGTCGCGGGGTGGATCCACCCCACCCTGTAGGTTTACCAAAAATTTCGTGTGAAATTTTACCCCCGCGATGTTTCGCCCTCACTCTCTGCTGTTAGGATTATGTCGCCGTCTCGAAACATTATGGCACTTGCGCTCTTTTATATTATTGTGCATTATTTTACGTATTGTTATGAAACGATTTTTGACGTAAGTGCACTCATGCGGAATGCGTCAAACGTTATGTTTTACATCTACATATTGATTTACTTTGTTAGATTTTTTCTCGCGTCAGCAACGTGTTTCTTTGTTCGTCACCAGCGTTGAGTGCAATGTAAGTAAAAGTGTTTAAATACAGCTAACTTGTGAGCATAATCTACTGTAAATAAACGACCGAAATCCGGACCTGTCCGAGTGCGTCCGGTTCTTTGGTTACTGCACTAGTCTCCCCTCCCCCGCTGCGAGGAGTGCGCCTTGATCGCCGTCCGACTACTCTGCCCGCCGAGCATTACCCGTTGCCCGTCAAAATACCGCAACATTCTCGCAGGCCGCTTAATTCCGCGTAAAATCGGCACAATCCTCGCCTACTTCACGTCTTGCGTCGGCTCCAAATGTCAACAAGATAATGACCGCCAATAACGAAAGAAAGTGAATGAACATTTGTTTTTTTACTAAAACTAAAACGATTTGCGACGTTGGAACAGTGTGAACAGCGTGGGAGGTGGCAAAACAAATCATTCACATAATAGGGAGCTAATTGAACCGCTCTAAGCTTTCAAAGAACTGAAAGCCACAACCGAAAGCAACTAGATAGACTACAAGGTCGCTAACAGCTTGTTACGGCACTACTAGGTATGTGACGTCATCATTACGCGTTTGACATTTCACATTTTCGTCAGAACTTCGGATGAGTACTAATACAAAATGGCCTTTAATACATGGTAATAAGAGTATATATATCTCGAGTACATTAAGGCGTAGGCAGTAGGTTCTATACCGATCTCACAATAAAACTCTCGAACATTGTAGATTACTTATTGCGCGAGTAAAAAATTCATTTAACGATGAACGGCGACGCCGATTGTCGCTAGAGGTCGACCCACTTTTAAGTAAGCATTTTGTAGGTCGTTTATCGTGGTCATTTCCCCGGCGTGAAACAACCATGTAAACAAAACACAGTAGTTCAGGTTCACGCACTGCTGCCACGCATGTTTTATATTAAGATTAGGTTTTGGGGCACTGCCCTTTTTTAGTCACTGATGTAGAGACATCCGAATAGGAAAAAAATCCAAAAAGGTTAATTGAGTGTTCCTTTTTTAAATTTTTTAACTAAGAAGAGAGTTCAAAAAATTAAAAAAGGAACACTCAATTAATCTATTTGGATTTTTTTTTGTAACTTGACATTATTCATTTATTGTTTTATAAATTTTTAATTTATATTTCCAATCTGAATTTTTAAATTATACATAAGTTTATATGTAATTTTTCTTCAAAATTATTTTGTGTATTCCTTTCCGTTTTTGCCTGGTTTACCTGATAATATGTGCATGCTTTGTTCCCTTAAGTTATAACTGACGGGGCACTAGTTGCGGGGCATTGTAATAGATAGTTAGATATACTCTTTTTCTTTCTTTTTTACATTATCTTTTTTCTCTATATAATAGGCTTGTGTCCTCCAGTGGAATTCCATAGACTGATGATGATGATGATGAAGATGAGCAATAAACTAATACGTAGATTTAAAAAAAAAAAAAAAATTCATGTTTTATGTGTTTTTTGAGGTTTTAAAAATCGTAAAAAATTCAAAAAATCAAAATGTTCCAATAACGAAAAAAACTATTATGTTAGAATCTATAGCAGTTTACAAACATATTTCATTTCATATAGCACTTTATAAACGCTAAATCCACGGAGATAAAGCTAATATTAAAATTAAATCCCATACATTTACGCGTCGATTCCACGCTGTGACGTCACGCCGTGGTGTACTTTTATATGGAGCGATTTTGGGTCACGTGATCAAATGCTACTTTCGGACCGTATTATCTCTGGAGATAATTATCGTAGGAATACCTTTACTTTGGAAAAGTTGTTTGTTTTTATCTCCTTTATTAAAATATGATGTAAAAAAAAATTAGTCCACTACCCTATTGTATAGGTACCTATCTTTTGTCAGAGATCCAAAATAAATAAATACTTTTGAATACAAAATTACATCTCATTTACCGCTTGCTGAAAACTAAGCTCTGATATATGTAGCTAGAGATAAAACTGCGTCTATTTGAACCAATAACGGCAGCAAGAGCTCGGGCACAGCTGTAGTGGTATCTAATAGAGTTACGAATGACATTCACACCCACGTTTTCTCCTGTTTGTCGTTTCTATCTTTATCTATCGAAACTCGGCAACGATACTATAATTAACTTTAATTAATATTGTATTACGAGGGAATCGTTAGTGCAGGATAACAAATATAAAAACAGCTTCAGGATAAATAGAAATTCCTCAGTCGTATATCAGTTTTTTGCTTCGTATTGATTTATTTAGTTGAAGACTTGACCTTTCGACCTCAAAATAAGACTCTTGAAAGTTTTTTCGAATGTATTTTTAGATAACCCCTAACAATCAGCTAATGCATCAGCGATTTCTTCGATATCATTTAGTAATTCTAGCAAAATGACAAAAAAACCAATCCATGTTTCAATAAGAGTATTTTTAATGGATATAATTACCCCCATTTTAGTGTCATTGTGTTTTACCCAGAATCCATTTCCATTGTAAATCGCAGGGCGTATGTCAAGGCTGCACAAACTTAAAATACTGTAGAAGAAAACGTGTTGTGACAAAACATAACGTACCGTACTTACGCAGTACGCACCCAGCCTTCGCAACACGACACTTTAACTAAAACGATATTCAATACTCGTTTGCCGTTTCCTCGACCAAATTGCCGAGTAATTGGACCAGCAACGAATGTGCTACACACACGAGTAGTTGCTCGTTTTTTGATTGCTTTTCGTAAGTACTGCTGCATTCAAGGTTGCAACTTTTTGAAATGTGTCATTAACAATTTTAATTGTTGATATTGAGACATGAAATATGTTCTAACTTGCGTCATGTACCTAACATGTTAAATAATTTTAATACAATGTGGGGGATATTAGACAATGGACGCATAATTGTCTACACTACACTGATAAATGCAAATTGTTTAATTTCAAAAGCTGCCAGACCAGAGAAATCTAATCTATTAGCGAGTGATGTCATCATTCAAATTCCGTTTACTGTAAATATTCTAATGGTCAAAATAAACAAAACTAGATAACAATTCTGCTTTTTGCTAAATTATTATTTTGAGCTTTCTATTCTGTGTTCTCAAAGTCAATAGGCCAGCTTGAGTTAAAAGTTTCATAGTTCATTGAAGAGACCGATTCGGAGATGATATCATTGTATAAATTATAGCTATTGCTTACGGTACCATACCTCACACACATCAATGTTGAGCTATTAAAGTATTAAGCATGATTTAGTTCATTCACGATATAAATGGTTGTTTCAACTACAACACAAATGTTTTGATAGATATGGTTTTTTTTTTCCAAAACGCTAAAGTTTTATTTTACAATGTTACATACTTATAAAAACTAAACTTACCAATAAAACACAAAAGTTAAATAATTTTAAAAAAAGCAATCTAAAATATGGAACTAAAATACTCCTTCACTTTACTGTTGACTGGTACCTAATGCATTGCCACGCTGTATGGAAATACCAAAATAAAAGTCAGTCCTTGGGTCAAACGAAGTATCAACAAGGCGTTTAGAGTGATATTTATCCAATTGTGAGTACTCAAACCCCACAAATGAGTCATTTATTAAAAACTTACATTATTAGAAACTATGATTTCACTGTAAATCAAATCAACGGAAGATAGGTGTGTTGCCTCTAGAAAAAAATCTAGATAAAATTGTGCCCATATGGCACAATTTAACATCGATCTTATCTCTCTTATCTCTGTCCTTGTTTATCAGTGACGATGATGTTAGCGCGTAACATATCTTCCCTTACTGATAAAATAAAAGATAATATAGTACTAATAGTACTGACCCAAAGAAAGATATTTCAAACTAATAAAAACGCAAATCAACAAAGCAACAATGATCAGAACGATGCTAACTTTTTTTTTTATACTAAGCGTGCATATTTCTCTCCCAATAAGGACAAAAAGCGTAACATCAACATTGCTAGAAGGGTATGTAACCGATACTGGACTGCGGCGAGTACTCGCTACTCGCATGTTATTACGATATTTATGTGCCGACCAGTGCCGAGTGGCGATCACGTGCATACGTGATACACATCATGAACAGACTTTATATATAGATGTGTCTCCATTAACCTCTTTACAACTACTTTTGAACAAAGTATTTTATTTTGGAGATAGAATTTTACTTTCATAAGCTTTTTTTTTTAACTGGAATTGTAATGTGAACTTATTTTGTGAGTTACATACTTACACGAAATGAAAATAGATTTGTGTATTATCTGTCAACTTTAGGGATATGCAATTTCTGTAAATTTAAGGTAAATAAGAAATTTCTGTAAATTTTAGGCAAGTAGTATGCAATTTCTGTAAATTTTTGGCAAATAATATGCAATTTCTGTAAATTGAAGGCAAATATACAAAAATTAAGATATGTAATTTTTGTATATTTGTGAACAAAATGTAATTCTTGCAAAATTTTGGCATACCGGCATTTTTTTTACTCAAAATGTTATTGCTTTGTCAATTTTTTTTAAACTTTTGACAAAAAGGAATTAGTTCTAAACTCTGACTAATGCAGTTAAACATTCACCAATCATCGTATTCAAATAACAAAAGGGGCGGAATTTATTTGTTTGTTCACGTGGGGGTTAACACAAAAACAGCTTATCAGATTCACGTGAAACCCATGGCATCGCGATAAGCTATCGTATCACCGGACCGTATAATAACAACAAATACGAGGAAGAACTCGTTAAAGCTTTATTGAATTTTTACTTAACTGGGTGCGTAAAGTTTTAGGAAAGTGATATATTTCTTTTTTTTAACAAAATATGGGTACATAAGCAAATGTTAATGCCACAAAGTTTAAAAGAAAGAAATGTAGGTCTATACTCTATCTGTAAACGTAAACAATCTTGATATATGTCCTTTTATTTTTTTAAATCGTGTACAAGACATAAAACAATTATTTAAATTTAGTTGATTACCTAGCTAATTGTAAACATTCTTAGATAACATTTTTAGACAATTTTTAGCTAAAAGACACGTGAAAATTGTTTACATTTATTTACGTACCTAAACAGATGGAGTATAGGTGTTTTTTATAATTTATATATAATTTTTTAAATAACCTGAAACGGAGTACGAAAAAAAGTATATGTAAGCTGTTCTATAGTTTTTTCCCATAGATAAAAGGCTTTAGCTTATGTATGTGTACGTAAAATAAAAATATCAATAAATTTCAAAAGTTTTATGAGCTTAAATATCAATAAGCTTTATGTAAGCTTTCCTAATAATCCCTACTAATATTATACAGGCGAAAGTTTGTGCGTATGTTCGTCACTTCTTCACGCTCATAATGGTTGAGCGTATTTGGATGAAATTTTGGCATACGGATAAACCATGTAATATTAATGAAACACACCTTACAGTATATAAGGAAAAGGATAATAAACATTTATTGTTGAAATCCGTAATAGGGTCTTTCCTTTGGTATCCATATATTAACCCTAACACCATGTCCTATAATAGCACCTAGGTTACTTTATATCTCGGGAGTACCCCTTGAGATCACTTTCTACTTTCACGCGGGCGAAACCGCTAGCAACAGCTAGTGTAATACATATATCATACATATACATTGTGATTGCTGTTTGTTCAACATGACACCAGAAAATGCTTATTGGTAAATTAAAAGTGGAATTAATTTAAATGGCTAAACAAAGTAACGATAAATGACAGGTAAATTACCCACCATATATTTCAAATTCTGCCGAATTCATAATTAGAATAAATGCCAAAATTAAAAAAAAAAAATCTAGACAGAGAACTATTTTGTAAGAAATATTTTCGAAAAATTCGAACTCGATCTCATTCATATTTCGAACGACGTTGAAACGATATGTTCCATTTGTTTATAACAGTTGCATTCTGTAGTTGACTTCACTGATAAACGCAGGCAAGGCCGCCCTGTATTATGGGCGATAACGCATACTGTCTGCCACAATACCTACCATAATATGACTTGCATTGCAGCCAATTAAATTTTTGTTACCTTTTGTCGCTTATTGGCGTTGTACAAGATTTCTTTTTCCTTTGTTTCCGCTGCACGTTGGCCCTTAGTGCAAGTTCAGTTAAAATGTTACGTCATATTATTGTGCGAAAATGTGTGGCGATGTGCTATTTTTAATTGAAATTTTAATTTATTATATTTGTGTCCACCGGTTACACATTCATTTTCCGGTTACTACCAAGATTTTACTGAAAAAAAAAGTGTAAAGTAAAATCTACATCATTCGATGCAATTTTCATACGGGAGAGAGTTCTATAGAAAAAGTAAATTTCGTATTTGGTAACTGAATTGGTCAACGCTTTCAATCCATATCAAATTTTTGCACGTTTTTGTCACCACTTTTCTCTTCAATACGTTTATTTCGTCACGAATGTATTTGATGATGGACCACTTATATGACAAACCGTCAAAACATTATTGATTCATCGAATATGCACATTTTTAGGGTAACAACGTGTTCGTACTATTTTTAGGACAAAATTGAAAAATACACGAGCAGCATTCGTAAATGCAATGAACGATGATTATTTTGTGCTACCCTCAGATGTGTACTTATTTTTATTTTAATATAAATTCGTTATTTTATGCTGTATATTTTTGAGTTGACTTTACTCCAACAAATATTTATAAATCTGCCCCGTTTTTCCCGAACTACTTTGTGGTTAACTTACAGTCAAAACGAATGTAACTGAATACCAATATTTTGCATGGACTGGCTGCCTAAATATATTTATAAACATTTATAAACTTATATATTTAAAAATGAATCCTTATTTCCCTTGATCACTTCATCGTGCGTGAACGGCTGGTACAAATTCGCTAATTCTTTTTTTCTGTGTTTATTATTGTCAGAAAAAAGTCCTCATGAAAGAAAAAGATTAAGAATGTTGCGCAAAAAATTAGCAAATTTAAAAAAAGTACGACAGTATTTAAACTTAGCTCATTTGACAGTTCGCGTATTTCACAGTTTATAATACACAGGACAACGTCTGTTGGACTAGCTAGTATAAATATTTAATTTATGTAGGCGTTAAATAACTAAAACATGATAAAACCCTAATACCGTTACAGACTAAGAAGGTCAAATGGAAACACCTTTAAATTGTGTCACTAAGCATTTAAATCTAAAACATAAGTAGGAATAATCAGAACTGTGAACATACATGTATTGAGTTCTTATCGCGAATAAATAATGTTATTCGAAACGTACGTTTACACTTTAGGTACGAGACTGAAGATGTCGGCCATCTTCAACAATAAACCGATTGATAACCGCAATCAAGTGATTAATAACAAATAAACATAACAGTGTTATACCACAGTATTGTGTTACTGGATATCCACTAAATTATTCGGGACCGCACCTGTGATATTGGTGTGTCCTAGATCTTTTTTGCACATGCCCGGCGATAAATAAGGTTTTTTTTTCATTTTCAAGGATATCACACAGGTCGCCAGGCGACCTTCGAAAAAATTAAAGCATGCATGAAATTCTTAATTACGAATATGTAACTCTGGTTGTTAGGTGTTAAATCATTATTTAGTAGATTGTGCTTTACTGTTTAATTACCATAAGTACTAGAAGTTTATATTTAAGCGGGTATTTCATTATATTTGTTTTCTGCTCTTTCGATAGACTTTCAAAAGACACACAGGCAGGCAGATACGATTTCAAAATGATCTTTTCAACCTTAGATAATTAACAGAGTCAACTAATGCAATAAAGGCGTGATAAATTAGTCCCCTTGCACCATTTTATCATCATTCAAAGCTACAATAACCAAAAAGTGGAGCGACGGTAAAGGCAAATTCAATAAATAAATAATGAGCAATATAGTTCGGCACTCGGCAACACGCGGTAGGGCCGCCCGCCGCGCCTGACGGCCTGACGCGGCTGACGGAGAGAGCGGCGCGGCCTCCGTCCAAGTGACGTCACTAAGGTCGCAGCGCGCTTCCTACATGTCAAAATCGCTCGCTTCAACAACACTAGCAACGATCGATTCCGAATTCGAAATTCACAAGTTCTGATATCAGGATTGTATGCCTTAAAGTTGAGTAACAAAAATGTAGATGCCATAGTAGCAAAATTCTAACCAGTTCTGTAGATGAGCCTTAACAAATATGGTTTCTATTAAATTTTACTAGATTTTTATCTCGTAAAATACAAAATATAGCTAACACAAAAACATCAGATTATTCCCATCAGCCATCATAATATCAATAAGAATTCATTATGAGAAGAAACAATAGCGTAACTGCGGAGGATTCGAGGCAAGCACGGTAAAATCATAATAATACGTACATGTTCTGCATTATCTGTAGTAATGTACTTTACATCGATGCAATGAAGAATCCAAGCACATTCCTCGATCCATTAATTGATACAGCATATATGAATATTGATGAGATTTTGGTTCGTTTAGCGGAGACGATTCGTTTTCTGCTCGCTTCCGGAATTTTTAATGACAATAACGAAATTACAGTATGACGATCCAATAATACGGCTCTTCACGAAACAAAATGCTTGCAATCAAGCAATTATAATGGATTAACGTGCCTCGCTTGTTAAATGATGCAAACTGTTCGTACTTCATTAACCATAAGAACTAACCATCTTTATTAAAAAATGTATCGAACTACTTCAATAACATTCAAACAATTTACAAAGCAAAACAAAGTTTTTGTTATTACCCGCAGCCCGAACAAGGTCGCCATGCGAGTAAAAAACTTCTTAAACGTACATTGAAAGATTATACTTTGATGCTATATTATTGAGCGGTCGGACCAGCAATGTAACTTGTTTGCGCGAAGAACACGATCGAAACGTACAAAACGCGATTTAATTATGTAGCCTGGCTTTGTATGGAGCTCGTTTTAGCGGAAAGTTAAGTAGAGACTCAAGTCGGCTTTGTCCCTCAAATAATAGCGTACTCTCTGAGGTCCGCGTAGAAATTGTACCTTCCATATTGGCAGTTGATTTAATTTTTCCTGTCAGTTGACATACTGTCTGCTTCGCTGTGGTGGTGCGCAGTATGCCAGTGTCGTCACCGCGCAGTGATTGTCAACAAACGCAACGCTGCCGCTCATTGAAACGTGTTCCGTCTACTTATTAGGCAATTATAAATCTTCCTTTTTAAACATTGTTTGTTTGTAGACGTAGAACGGAAAATGATTTTATGGAAAATTGCAGCGGTGAAGGTTTATTATTTTGACAGAAATTCGTCATCAAAATCCACATTTACACAGATAACGCTAGCATGATTTATGCAGCAATCATGCAAGAACATAAGAAATAGGTTACGCAATTTTTACATTACTTAAACAAGACAATGAAATGATAAACGTAACAAGCGTCGAAGCCATATCAATCAATGTTGATTACTTAACTAACTTACACTCGTAGATCTCGAGTTTACACACCTTATTTGAGCTGTGTCAACTACTTAAAATTTGAAGTTGGTGAACGGCGTTAAATGTGGAACGAATGCCACTAATACGCTTTGCAGAACTGCAGCATGACGTATAAAGATACGTGTAGGTTACACACACGCCTACCTAATCTCATTTGTGGCTGATTGGTCCAACTCGCTCTGAAATCACTAAAATAATACGTCGCGCGCGGCGTTCGCTTCTGACGGGCAGGCGCGGGAAACGACGAGAACTTGCGAGCTATTGCGAGATTGAGAAGCCGAGCGAGAACCGAGCAACACAACGCCCGCGCTTTGTTGATCAGTTTTTATGTTCAGTTTCATGTCGATGAGTTATAATTGCGCGGTTTTATAATGTTACACACGGCGCAGCCATAATAAACGTTGCGTTGAATTAACTTGGATCCGAACGACTGGGCCCTAAAATCTGTCCATAATTGAATATAAGACAAAGCTTTTTAACATAATCTTTTTTAACTTTTCTCCCGAAGGTATGAGATACTTAAATAAGCTGGGTATTTAGGAGCTTCTTCCTAAGTTGTTACTTATTCAATTAGTTTTGTAATGTCATATACATGTAACGAAAAACAGGATTTTTCTGCTCTTATATGCCAATCGGAACTAAAAACACTTGGGTACTCACTACATTTTTTAGAAAAAAAAAACGTAGCATGTCATTATTCCTGTCCCATTTTTTCTTAAATTTTGGACACCCTATGGTGTCTTAGCGTGGGCTACGGGATTGTTCGAGAGTTATTGTGGCCTTAGAACGCAAAAGGCAACTGAAGGAACACTGGTGGTTTTCAGTCGATAAAATTCTAAAGGTCTTTTTATTATCGTGTTGATTTTATTACGCATGCGGGATTGCTCCGCACGCGTACCCCCGCAAACGTCCTTTTCATACAAGTATTTATTGTAATGTGTGGAATACGCACGCGGGTCGCGGGGCGTGATATCGGGCAGCAGGCCCGCATGCGGGGCAATTCCACATGCGTAATGAAATCCGCACGATATTAAAAACACCCCCGCCTTTACCGCTCCACCCAGTGCAGTGGTGCTATTCTCTAAGAAAACGCAGCGCTGCCGCAACGTTGAACATTCAAATAGGATACATTGAATTAACAGTCCAATGTATAGGTGTGTTAAATTGACAATCCAATGTATCATATTTGGGCGTTCGTCGTTGAGGCAGCGCTGCATTTTCTTAGAGAATAGCACCACAGGAATAGATATATAATGACTTCTAAATTTAAAAAAGCCTGTATTACAAAAAAAAAAATGTCACTTTCCTACACAGTTTATCTCAACAGTTTCCTCTCAACCTTTCAATTTGCTCTTAAACATTGAGGATATTTAGTTCTTCGCGTTGACATTGATTTAATGATAAGTAAATGATCTTCCTGCTAATGTATACCGGTTTATCACGTGTGTCTCTTCTGAGGTTATATTTCACACGATAAATACACAGTTTGATTTACAAGATTATTATAAACTTGTTATAAAAACGTAATATTTTAAAAAAAACTGGCAATGTGCGACTCGGACTCGTGTCTTCGGTTCCGTACTGCAATATTAAAATCGAGCAATAAAACCCCGACTGAATAACGTTTCATTTAAGAAAACCTTTTAATATATTTTTTTTCAATTTTATTATTTACTTACTTACATAATTATGAATACTGTAGGTAATATGGAAATATTGTAAGACAAACCATTTTTTTTAAAGAGTAACCATTGAGTTTTTTGCCGATTCTTCTCCATAGGAAACCACCAATTTGGAACCGTGCACTAGCTTTGAACGTTTTATAAGTGCCCATGTAGGCCTATGTGAAATAAAAATATTTGAATTTAACAGAAACACATTACGTTTAAAATTACAATTCCCTACCTATTACTGTTTATGAGATACAGTCTACTCACTGACAGACGGACGGACAGTGGAGGCAAAGTAATCGGTTCTCATTAGCACCGATGGGTGCCAATATCCGAGAGGATACGCAACCCTAAAAACTGAAGTCGTAATTATTTAGCTTGGATATTAATATTGCTTTGTCTATTTAAAAACACAATAGCTTCAATCAGAAATTCTCATCCAAAGAAATATTTATTACTAAGTATTTTGTTATATACTGTAGTTAGTTATGTTTATTTTATTAATGTTTAGTGGCTTTATTAGTAAATTGTATAATTAATAACTATAGATATAAAAGTGTCCATGGAGTTTCTTACACGTTCTTCTTCATAGAGACGCTTTGGAATGTGCAAATTAGCTTCATTTTTCTTACTGACCGACTTATTGACAATTCTAAAGTGCCTGCAAATAGTTTGAAATAAATGCTTTAGGACTGATTTGTTTTTTTTTTTTGTGACAAATAAAAATATGTTAAAACTTTTTTGTAAAGACTCTTATTTTAATAGTAATTACAGATATCAGATTAAATTAACAAAACTTAGCATAGATTATAAACTATGTCGTTTTAAATCTAAAGTAAAAAAGCACATATGTATATAATAATAAATATAATAATCATTACTGATTTATTTTTAGTATAAGGTATATACAGATAGCTGTATATTGATATAAATAAGTATTTATTATTTTAACTTAAGATTTCACAAACTCTTTTCTAATCTACATATTATTGTCTACATTTCTTCTTATCTCTCCTTTCGTAAGTCTGTTGGAAGAAATTTCTTTTAGAAATAAGCCTTTACCTAAGTACCTTTGCATATATTTTTTAAAAAATTATCAAATAAATAAACATTAATTAGTAATTAGGTAAGTACTTTTTAAAAACTTAGAGAAAAAGATAAATAATTAACTAAAATACAAATTAAGTATTACTAAGAACAAATTTACTAATTAGTGGCACACAAAAGAGATTACTGCACTCCTAGAACTGTTAAGTGTTGACTGCCGCTAGATGGCGGGGCTTGACCCCGAAACATTAACAGATAATCACGAAACGTTTATTTTGTAATGTTCTCGCCACGGATTTATGACGTCACAGCTTATGTACCTACTGCAACATCTTTTGTTTATAGGCATAAAAGTATCCTATAAATGCAATGGTAACTCTTCCCGTATGTGTGTTAATTATCTACGCCTTTTTTAGACGTGGAAAATCGTCCAAAGACTTTTCCTACTCTAGGGTGAAGCAAGAGGACGTGTCAGACTTTTACTGACTAAAACCAGATCTGTGTCCATCAGTTTCTCGTTGTATTCTAGAACTTTTCAGAAATTTCCCGTGATCCTAGCGGGCGTCGACCCTGTTGAGCCCGTGCGGTTTGCTGATATCTCTTTGAGGCGCGCCTAGAACAATACGCACCGTTGACGACTTAACCACTGGACCAATTTTGATAAATTTTCGTAAAAAGGTCATAAATTGGACTTTTTAAAAGGCATACTTACCCATGGGTCAATTTACAATTTTCAGTTTTACACGAGTAAAGCCGCTAGCCGAAAAAAAAATGCATGTAGTAGTATAAAAGCAAAATTAACTATTTGTTTGATTAATTGAAACTTTTTAACGATATCACGAAAGAACATATTCGTTTAAAAATGGACATAGGTAGACTATGAACTATATTGGTATCTTGGGATGATGACTAGATTTAATTTATAATTATTATTTATTAAAAAAAAACAGATTGGATGTGAATATTAATATGATTTAAATTTATAATTATCGTTAATTAAATTGAATAAAGCGTTAGAAGAAAATAAAATATTTAATTATAACAGTGCCTGAAACACAGATTTTAACTAACCTAGATCGGGCGGTCCACTACCAAATATTGCAATTCCGAACCACCATTTATTGCATCTAGTTTTAGCGTTAGTTTATTTAGTTACTATAATTGCTTGGCTTCGCTTAATGTTCACTTTTGTAAACGTTTTTATTTCAATAAATTTATTATAATTATTACTATTTAATGTTAAAAAGAACAAGATTAAAATTAGCATTAATAATAATAAAACAGTTTAGACACAGGTGAAACCGCGGATGTAAGCCTTGTGAATAATATGCCAGACGATACCAGTCTTGCATATGTTGTATGTACCTATGTATGGTTTGCAAATCAGTGTTATAGCTTAGTGGATTTGAACGAGAAGTGAAATGGAATCAAAAGGAAGAAATGAAAGATAGAAAATACTGATTATTTCAGTCATAGTTACAATGGAGGGGTATTTAAGGATTAAAGATGGTGGTCTATTGTAGTTTCAACATAACCCCACATGAAAAATTATATATGTTATAGGACTAGCTGCTGCCAGCTGCTTTACCTGTGCTAAATTAAAATGTAGCATAGCACAGCATCAGCCTTATAATGTTCCCACTGCTGGGACTCAGGCCCCCTCGCTAGGAGAGGGAATGAGCCATAATCCACCACGCGGGCCCAGTGCGGTTTGGTGAATTTGTGGTTCTAGGACATGCAAGTTTCTTCACAATGTTTTTCTTCACAGTTTTGAGAGCAGTGGTTATGAAATAAATTACTCGGCCACTAGTGCTACAAATTAAAATATAATCCCAAGGAAGCATACCCATGTGATAAAAAGTATCTTGTTCAATTCCAGGAGATAGTCTAGCTGTGAGCTAAATTTAATCCAAACCCTGACATACCTACATACTGTCAGGGCAGAGATACAATAAAAGACTTCTGTCTAGATAATTATTAGTTTATTCTTAGAAACACTTATGTTATTACTATAGAAAACATATTATTTCCGCCTAGTGGCTTGACAGCCGGTCTAACCCATCTGATATTATAAAACAATCTCTTTCCCTTTCTACCAAATCAAAAACCTATTATAAATAAAGCATAAACCTTATAAAATATCATTATCTTTCCAGTTTGCAAGTTAATTAGGACAATAAACCAATGCAATCTCCTTCGTTCAGAGTGTGGTTCATTAAGTTCCCATTAGAACTCATAAAAATGATGCAGAATCTGTATCTCCTGATAGCTACAACCTGGAGGTCTTTAAGCAAAGAGTGAATAGGCTTTATAAGCAAGCGTGCTCCATCGTTGACAACAACATCGCTTTCCATCAGGTGAGACAGTGGTCAATCAAGCATAATAAAAACAAAACGAAGACTGCAAACTGAACAGGCTTTGAACCTCTTTGTAGTTCCATACTACCTGAAATTGATCCAGTAACGGATAATTATACAGGGTTAAATTGAAAAATAAACTATCTTAAACTAATCTAATCCGTTTAATAATAGTTTCTATCTACACATTTTGATCCAGTCTACAGAATACTTTAAGGTTTTTGTTCGAAAGAGTTCCCGCGGACGTGAAACGCTAGAACGTGAAGTAAAATTATGTGAGGTGTAAGCCCACCCACCTATCTTTCTTCAGCTCGCTCCACCCAGAGCTGGAAGAGTCAGAGTAATTCTATTCACGGGAACCAAAAAAAAAATATTTTTTAATTATAATTTAGATAACAGCTTTATTTGCTCAGTTTGTAAAAATTAAAATAGGTGCTGTTAACATTAAGCGTATCAATAGCTACCAGGCATCCATGAGTAAGAAGGAATTATAAAAATGATTTATTACCCCAATCATCAGCCCGTAAGGGTCGTCTGGTTACAAATTGTCCAAAGAATCCCATTTATGACTAAGAAAATCTACTGTCTTGAAGAAAAATTACTTCGAAGTAAATTACAAGGCCTACATCTGCTTCTAAGATATGAAACATGAGCCAGGGATACATTTTTCAATGCATTGCGTCGTTTGTAAAATAATTTCGACAGAATTCTTCGCATGTTACGATAATAAAGAGCAATGGATTGTTAAATGGAAACCTTTCTTTTATTACTTTATATGGAACTCGAATAGCAGACGCTAATTGAAGGATATAAGTTTCTGGAATGTAGATGTGTAACGGAATACAATATTGATATATTTCTTTGAGTATAGCGAGTAGGCATACATTTCCTGGATGACTTTAAAGATCGGACAAAAATAAATCATTGTTTCTTTGTAGGAAACTGATACTTCATATCACGCTATTATATTATGAAGGCGAAAGTTTGATAAATATGTGTAAGTTTATTACTTCTTTACGATCAAACAGCTACATGGATTTGGATGAGATTTGGCACGTGGGTAGACATATCCTGATATGCACATATGATACTTCTTTCTTTCTATTGAGATATATTTTACTTTCCCGCGGGCGATACCGCTTACAATCGCCAGTGTCAGATATTACGAGTATCTATTTTTATATTTACTAAATTTTTTATCATTCTACTTTAGGCACACTTCCAATCCTAACAGGAATAAATTGGGTGTAAGTGTATAATATATCCTATGCTTCATTGACTTCAACTCAGACCAAAAGATAAACATTAGCCCTTAGAATAGGGGAATGTAGATTTTTTACTTCAACTACCCCTTTTTATTAAGTTCTTTCCGAGCTCTAGCTTAACTTTCCAGTTTCCACGGAATATTCCGGAGCGTTATTGTTTACCAGCTTTTCACGGTTGGCGTCGACTGGAAGCGTCGCAAATGAGTTTATAGAGAGAAATTTGAGCAATTTAATGAACATATTTGGTAGTGTTTTATTAGTGAAATTAATACTTGCTACATAGTTGATAAACTTGATCGGGTTGCTGCGGATTTCGGATATTTCAGCATTATCTTTGCCTTCAGCAAATCGTTTTTGGATTATTATTGTAATATTCAAGGGATTGAGCATGTTTCTAATGCTGGGACTCAAGCCTCCTCTCTCTAGGAGAGGGAATGGGCTGTAATCCACCACCCACCTTCGTATTTTTGGTTCTAGGACATGCCGGTTCCATTACAATGTTTTTCTTCATCGGTTTTAGGAGCAGTGGCCATGAAATAAATTATACAAGGTAATGTACCCGGTTGGTTTTGAACTCGTTTCCTCTGGGTCACCACTGCTCCATTTTTTATTAAAGGGATTTCCTTTCATTAATTGTTTCTATCACATATGGATTATAAATATTGAAACAGTTCCACTCGGGAATGTAAAAGAGATTTCGAACCGATAAATCCAATTACACATTGCCTAGAGCGTTAGCGGATCGCAGAGGATACTCTTTAATAGCTAGTAGCGAGTATTTAATGGGGCAACAGACTAGGCGATTATTACTCTATAGGTCTTCCTGAGAATTGAAACGAAGAGAATTTTAGTTATAGAATTGACGATCAGGTTTTGAATGATAATACTTAAGTGTTTATAATTTAGACTTAGATTGTATTGCTTGCCTTCATCCTAGTGTTTATTTTGACTGCATATAGGTTAAGATTAGCTTCTACAAAGACTTCACCCAAGTGAAAGAAAATTATCTCAACGAAACACACTCCCCGGATTTAGGATATCCTAATATATCCATATATACACTTGTGGGCTAAATTTCCATCAAACCCGTTCAGTGACTAAAGTGTGAAAAAGTACCAAACACATACAGACATACACATACATACAATCTTTCGCCTTTATAATATTTTAGCATTATAATAACTACACACTTGAATACATGGCAACAAACAGGTGACCTTGCAAAATTCTCTAAATGACAGCGTCAATACAATTCAATATTCATTTTATAAGGCTACATTTTGAGTTTATTCAAAATAAAATGTACTGTTTCATTAACACTTTTTAAAAATATGATGTAGCGATAGAAAAGCCAGAGTTGAACTTTTTAGTTGACCAACTCGCACGTTATGAGTTACAACATAATAGTATATTGAAGCTATTCATCATGTAATATATAGAATACAGACGTTGGTATTTGATCAATGACATTGTATACCAACTAATGGGATCGAGTTCAGGGATTACGGTTGTTCAATTGAATGGTTAACGGAAGTGGCTGTGGATGCAGCTCAAACAACTTTTATAAAATATGTTGGGGATATTGACAGTTCACGTCGAACAAAAATAAAGTATAATGAAATGTATAGTGTAAGTTTTTATAGACAGTGTTTAATAAAATAAAATATGAATATCACATACAACTCCCAATTTGAATAACTCTAAAATTGTAACAATTACTACGAAATAATTATTTGGAAACACGTGCCACAGTAATTTCAATGTTATTGGTGAAACATACAACATTGCTACTACTTGTCTATATTTGTTGTATTTAGGATAATGATCGTTACCTTTCTGCTTATTCCACTAAAACTTGAAACTGATTATAAAACTGGTCAGCAAGCAAGCAATGTAAGGAGAGGACTCTCTAATACACTTTACCTTATTGATAGAGAAAAAAACAAAATTCTCTGTCTCTTTAGTATTTGTCCAAAGGTCGGGGGTTCAATGCCTACCCGTTACTTTTTTAATAAAAAGCTTGGTGCTATTGTGACGATTAACACGTCTCTTCGAAACGGGCGGAATACAGATAGCGACGTCTGTTCTGTCTAGACTAGGGAATATGGATTCATCCTGCGTTGCTACATATCCGTCGGTTTCAATTTAAGCAAGTTTTGCTTCTTCAGCATTTTTTTTTTAATTTTCATAATTTTATCTTCGTGTACTGAGTTGATTGATTTGGTTTGAATTTTGAATGTGATGTTTTTTTTTTTCTAGACATAGTAAGATTTTCTTGTGTAGTAAAGTTGACATTAAAAGTCGTTACAATGACTAAATTCTCCAATATTATAGATGTTTTTACAAAGTCTCGTGACTTTTCAAACAAAAATGTTCCATTGAATTTATTTAACCTTTAATCTGCTTTGGCTGACCTTCATTTATAAAATTTTATTACCAAACTGCCAAAATTCAACTTTCCTTATAAAGTACGAATGTAACATACTTGACACAAATATACTATGACCCATTTAGACCATTTATTTAACTACTGATAGGAGTTTCTGGTACGCATTAGCTACAATTTACGTTTATTACTAGTTTGTTGTCCTAATGTTAATTGTAATTTAATGTAAGTCAGTGTCACCCTTAGATGAGTGGGTGGTTGTTGACCTTGCTGAACTCTTTTCACGTTACCTACTTGTATACAACCTCCTTTAAAACCAAAGTCACAAGTTCACAGCGAACATTAATCATTTATATTTGATGATAGACTTCTATTTTATTGGTTCTTTTTAAGTTAACAATGATCACCTTTCAAAATCGATCAATTTAAAGAATTTTTTTTTATAAATATTGCAAAATTCCATCGAGTATTTCAAATAACATTTTAAAATTTATTAACAAACAGTGAAAAATCCTGAAACCGATATATAGCTAATTATGGCAATTCTGAAGCAATAGGAACTGCTAAACACGACAAATTAACGAGAAACGAGCTCATAATATTGTTTATAGCAACACTGCGGCATAAAAAGCCGACACGTGTCATATGTACTAGCACTAAGGCAGTGCAATGAATAATATTTCTTGCCACAGAAAAGAAATATAAGCTAGATAAGGTGTAATTACTTCGTTTGTTGGCTTTGTATGTGTTACCAATTGCTGATCATTAACTACACATGGATGATGTTAGCTTTTTTTCTTTTATCAATGTTACCCCTGTCAATACTTTCGACGTTTGACGAGCATCTTTCTTTTTGTGAGCTTCAAGTTCAGCAAACTTGGTATAGATACCTAGAGTGAATTCTTTGGAGCTACTTAAGTGCGGCCAACTCGAGGTACGTTTTCTTATAGCCGCTTTCACGTGATTATGATGATGTTATTACACATATTTCTTCAGATATTTTGGATACATAGATATCTTGTGGATATTATCTAGGCTTCTACAGAAACCAAATTATAAATTTGTGTAAAACTAATCCAGTAAAGAACTCTGAAATCTGCAATTTTACGCGAATTTGGGCCTCCATAATGTACTCATATATTAAAAATATAAAAAAGTACTCCTATAAAAGCCTTGCGCCTTTAATCTAGATTCTAAATCATGACAATTTTTCTCAAAAACTTTTAAGGGTTTTAATAAAACACGTATTTCTTGGAACAAGTTTTGTGAAATATTCGAGTAAATCACGGAATTACCCAATGCCAACAGAGTTTTCAGGCGTTATCTCTCTTTTTTCGCATTGCCACACCATCAAACTTCGTGTTGGATTGCTTTAGATGAAGCAATAAACTTTTAAACCATGTTCGACATTGACGATAGGCGATTAGGGAAGAGCCACCTTAAAAGTGAAATATTAAATTCACTGTATCAAAAATTAAAAAATATGTCAAAAAAGGTTTAATGTTTCCAAACGGAGGTTAAACCCAAGCTTAATGATCCTTCATAATAAAATATTGAACACTGTCGTAAACTCAGGTTTTTGACTTCTTAAGCCAAGTTTAACATAAACGTTGGGTGCGAAGGTAGCAATAACACACTATGTATTCTTTTATCACCAGCCAGTAATCATAATAACCTACCATTCAGTTTGACTTTTACCACTTGCAGAAATACTGGTAAGAGGGTAATAAATTCTTTCTCTGTCCGTCACTGACCAGTACAGGTCTATGGCTGACTTCATTGCAATCTTTATTCTGAGGATTATTCTGAGGGATACTATCAGATTTATTTTCGTTGCCTTGTTGATTTGTTTCTATTGACATCTTTATTATTATATCTTTGATTGAAAATATGGCAACCCTTTTTATTGTGTTGTCTTTATGTAATGAACTTTTGATTTCGTTAATATCAGGTATTTTATTAATAGTTCATTTAAGGTCAATTCTAATTTACTTTTTAAGGTATTTTCGTAACCTTTTAGGCTTTAACTTGTCTGGTTATGTCTAAATAATAAATTATTTTAGTGACGTGCCCAAAACTATTAATTTCAATAATTAACCCAAGTTTCAGAATAGACAACCGCAGGCTTAATAGTAATATGTAAGTCATTTTGTAGTCCATGCCTTTGTTTTGTTCTCTTACAAGGTCTACTTAAAGATATTTTTCCTTTTTATCAAAAGCCTCCAATGCAATCGTGTAGGTAGCAAGTACTAAGTAGAATGTTTATTTATTTAAGTTGAAAGGCCACTAAATGATATATGAAGACAAATAAAATTTTATAGTAGTCTTGAGTCGCGTAAATGATAATCATGTTTTAATTATATTCAGACATCATCATTACAAAATACGTAATGTATGTGAATTTTATAACGTATATAAAATAAACAAGAAAAACAATAAAGAAGCAATTATCGTAATTGCTGAATAATAGTAATTATCAGTAGTGAACTATACGAGTAAATATCATCATTAACGTTGACCGTTCATTACCAGTAACTTAAATATTTATTGTGGCTAGTAACACCAAAGAACGGGTTGCAAAGAAACTGAACTTTTTTGTTGTGAAAACTTTTTACTGCGTCACTGAGGTTAAAAAGTTTTTGTGTGTCGATAACTTGTGTAGGATTAGTTCCAAAGTTAAAAGTTTAAATAAAATGGAACTTTTCAATTTCTTTTAAATTTTAACTTTTCATAAAAAAATACAAGTGCAGTGTGTACTTGTTTTGTTGCAGGAAGCATTCATTCGGCAACGACAATATGCAACAGCACTTATTACGTGTAGGTGATACACACTCAGACATTATGTAGGTAGGTATCTACTTTTAGTGTATAACTTTTTAACAATATGTTTAAAAAACGTATTAGTAGATATTATTGTTAATGTTAATTTCTCGTCAACACGATCGCATACCGATTCGTTACGTCATGGGCGTCACTAGCTCATTCCCCCTCTCCCTTGCCGTATCCCCCACCCCTCCCACAGCTAAGTACTTTATCAATCACTTGCGAGATTACGAAAAAGTATTTCAGTGCAATTTGAATGTTGTAGTGACTATTTAGTTTTTGAAGGCAGCTGTGTGTGTCATCCTTAAATAAGGTCAAATAGGTTTGAATCGCAATGACCTTGCTTGTACATAGTCATAGTATGTACTCGCCTATACCTCAACGAAGGTCAGTAGAAAGATACTTACGAAAAGTGAGTAGGTACTACCTAAAATAAACGTGAACACGTTTATGATAATTCATCGTATGTTTTATTGCAGTCAATCAATTATATCAGATTGCATTAATGAGGACTTTCTTCTTAATCGCATTAACAAATTGTGCGTCGGTGCGCCGCTCCACTTCGACACTCATAATTACAAACGTCAGTCGATGCTATATCAATTAGTGCGTGCCAGATGCCTTTCCACAGAAAACCAGTTTCGGCCCTTTTTATCGCCGCGTTGAGCGTAACCTTTGTTTCTAAATAGCTGATCCCTTTACGCCTCACTACTTGTGTTTACTTATAAATAATTAAACCAACTCAGATACCAGTACGAAGACTACGCATTTATTAACAATAAAAAGTGAGAACAATGAGAGTTACACAAAATTCAATTACGACAGCAAAATAAACCGACATAAAAGTAAGTCGATTGTGTCCGGCCGACGCGCTGTAAAAAAAGTTTAGTGAAGCATTTGCCTACCTGCTAATTAGACAAAGAGCTCGCTATCGCCGCGTCAGTGACAACACCGTACACAAACATGCACACACTGACACATCCGAGATACGATGCGGGAAGCGAGCGAGTCGGTGGCGGCGGGCAAACGGGCGAGTGTGCGCGTCTGTCCGCGGGCGGCTATCGACGAGCACTGGGTTCAGTGGCTGCCCGCAATGCACGCGGCATTCATCGAGCAACGGCAGAACGGGCACGAGCGAGCGCGTCGAACAGCTGATGGGCCGGCTGCCTCGGCGCACACCTGTGAGCCGCACTCTCTCTTTCCCGCACACCAGCCGCCAGCCGCCGGCGCAGCGTCTTGCCCTGATATCGGCGTGACGTTACCGCCACATCGCTCGCGACGCATGAACCCCGTGTGAACGACATGAACGTGCTACATTATCTCGACCAAATGTCGCTACTGCATCAGCCGCTGCCACACCGAAACAAGTGCTGTTGCTAGGTCAATGAGATCTTGTTCGTGGACAGCACTTTGACCGACATCAACCATAAGTTTATAGAGTGCGAAATGATATTAATTAATGGTCATTGTAATCTAAATCAAGCTTATGAGTACAAGTCCAACGGGCAGTAAATTGGAACGAACGTCTACAATCAACGATTGCATTGCAATAGTCTTGGAAATATCCAAATGTACAACTAGAACATACAAGATGAATTAGCAGAATAAGAGTAGCCTTGCAACTGTGAACAAATTCCTTAGATGCCGACGTGCAGTAGTACATAGTGAGGCCAACCGGTAAGAGTAATTTTGGCAGATAACAATTAGCTTTACTTGTTGTAGCAGCTGTTGAAAACAAATTTATACATAAATACACACTGTTTAGTGTTTACAATGGTAATGTATTCAAAATATTTAAAAAGTTTTTCTGGTTATAATAGCATACATGGACTTACTTGTTTACTTTTCGCAGTATTTTACATTGAAATAATGGAAAATTAATTGAAGTAGTATGTTACTGTGGTCTTTCTTTAAGAACAGAATACAAACGCTGTGTTATTATATATTTTTAAATATCGCAGCATAATATGCTCAGTTAGATATCTTTTGGCCTCGCAAAGTTTTTTATTTTATTTTTTTCATATGTATTGTTAGTTTTAATAAGTTTTTGTGTGAGGCAAAAACCAATACTTTTTTTTTCTTTCTTTACAGTTGTTGAATATTCTTTCTCTGGTAGGTCTCTCACCAGCGTTAGTTGGGCATTATGAAATATTTGAGCGGCTGGTGCTAGCTAGACAGCTACATCTTACGTGATCGCTGACATGCCTCGCTTCGGGACTTTCACAACTTTGCTTCCAATGATCTGTAAATTATTCTCCACGGTTTTTAGTTTTGCTATAATTAGCAGTACATCTTTTTTTAAATTTAGTCGGCTGAACTCAGATATATTTAAAACAATTTAGTTACATAATTGCTGTGGTATTCTTTGATCATTGATTGCACATTCAATGTCATGTTATATTACTCCAACAGCAGCTAGATATTGTTACTTTAAATCTTCGCTTAATCGATCGATCGATCGAAAACCGTAACTCAGGAATTTGTTGCACCTTCATAAACCATATAAATGCAAATTAACCCTAAAAGTAATAAACATTAAACTAATAAACAGCCGCTCATATGCAACTCTAAAACCATAAACACATAAATTAGTGATGTGCACTTGACCGGACTTGCTTTCCGGGATCGGCACGAGACCGAACGTGCCGAGTGTCGTGTAGTTCGAAATTTAAAATTTCGGCCGCGGTCGTTCGTTCCCGCCATGACGCCGTCGGCCGGGCAGGCGGACAAGGTTGGCGCGAACGCGCCGCCCGCCGAGGTCATTGTACACAGATTTTGATGTCCCAAATACCTAATACAGATAGCTAGGACATCAAACTCCGTAGTACAGTCGCCGCTTATAGTAGTCGGCAAGTTATTGGATATTTCCCCTGCTGATGTCAGTGCTGTGATTCATTTATTGTTACTAATGCTCCACTTGCTAAACCTTAGTTGCATCACTCATAAAATCTAAAATAATTATTACGTAACATTTTATCCTGGATGCAGCACGTATACATCTTTTGTCGTTCCTTAATATTGAACACTATATGTTCATCTGAAAAAATTATAATTCATGGTAATCGGCAAAGTTCATAGAGAAATGCATGACACCAATTCGAGAATAAAATCAGCAATTTTCTGAAGAAATATTAAGACTAAACTTGATCATTTACTGGTTGGTAAGATAAAGCGGAAAAATCTAACTAAAAAAAAGGAATCACCGTTATAATACTCTTAATACATATTTAAAAGGTTTCATTATTTTATTTAGCAGGAAAATAGAGCAAATATACGTTGGACTCATTCAGTAATAATTAGGATAATTTATCCTCGTAAACGTCATGACGGATTCTAACTTTTCCCAAGGATGACCATGAATCAAAATGGTGCTTAGCTCACTTTCCTCAAAACATGTGAAAACAATCGTCTCTCACATAAAAACCCTGTATCTATGTAAATTAATTCTTGAACACAACAACTATGAGTAGATCGTTAATAAAATACAAATTTTACTTTGCGAAGTACGCAATAATTTGGCCAAAACAGTTGTTTACGTAACAATTAAGTTCAAACTGAGAAAAATAACAGAACGTTTATAAATATAGCTTTATTTCATGACAGGCAGCGAAGTGAATGTTTATCTTGAAACTGTTTTTATTTAATAAAGCACAGCTGTTTTCAACGCTGAAAAACAGTGGCAGTGAAATATGTGTGCTACCGCATCTTTCTCTGTAAACTGTGATCGCACTTAAATCAGCAACTTGATGGTTTCTGAAATTTTAAGGCTGTAAACACGATCAGGGGCGAAGTAGTTCCTCTACAGTTTCTAACAAAGGGAGACCATATGAAGGAACTAAATGAAGTGTTAACAATTTAACGTATAGTAACTGTTTATAAAGCGTATTCATTCTACGATCCTTTCTCTTTCGCATAAATAATTGTGTTTTTAGATGTTTTTATAACATTCTCATATTTTCATGTGATTAACTACTATACTTTTAATTAGAACTAATACAATTATATTGATATTTATCTCTTTGTGCTCAAGCTCTTTGTTTAATATTCAACAAAATATTGTACAGAGGCATAATTATACATGTTTCAACTAGACATATGGACATGCATGATGTACGGTTGTGTTTACCGCCTAACGATAAGTGCTGTTAAACTCTTACAGTTTTTAAAGGAGTATAGAATAAGTGTTTATTATAATATTGTATGAATTATTCTTAATATGTATTATTGTGATATTTATTTAACAATTATGTATGTATGTTATTTCAAAGGTAACTGTTTTGTTTGTACTTACTTTCCTATTACTTCTACACACGGTGTCTTCAACTCTTTTCTTCCAATTCTTTTTTGCAGGTATACCGAAAAAGATTTCTTTAGTAATATTAACTTAGTTCTTATTTTTGTGTTTCCTGCTTCTTGTCATTTTATTATATGTGTTTACATGAATGCTTCAATAAATATATTAGCGATAGCCGTTCTTATTTTTTTTTTATCTAACTACATTTGCATCGTGTAACTCAAAGCATTTTCGGAAAACCTTTATTTGTATCAAAACTTTCCTCTAAATATTACTCAAACATATCATAGTAATTTAAATTGTGTTCAGAATTTCGTAATTTTGTTATTTGTACATTTCTAGATAAATTATTATTAGTATTGCTAGATGCAATTTCATTTTCATTAATGTATTCAAATAACATGTGTATGCGTACATGTGTACATTTCATTTGCAGATCAGCCTTTAAACTTTCATTTGTTTATTGCAATTAATTGCTGTTTTGATAACAGTTTACATGAAAATATGAATACAAAAGTTTAAATTATAATTTCAAGGTATTATTAAATGAATTAAATGTTTCTCTTAAACACTCAGAGATTGTTGTTTAATAAATTCATAGGGACATTCAACTGGCTAGCGGTGTTACTGAAACCAGGCTAGTCTTAATAGTGCTCATCTTCTTATTCTTCACTTTTTTCTTACCTTTGTCCCGTGTAATTTGGAGTTGTCGCAACATTTATATTTTCGCCATTCTATTCTGTCACTAGTCTCGCTATCACTAACTACCTTTTTTTAAATGGTATAAACCAGTGCTTGCGATTCTACCTGGTGGTAAGCAATGATGTAATCGTTGATGGTGAAGCGCAATAGTCTATTAATTCACTCTAGCCTAGAAACCTTGACTTGCCTAGCTTTGGTGCCTTTTCTTTCATATCACTCCTCATATAATACAACCATTTAAATAAACTTAACCCAAAAAAGTCGCTTGAATGCCAGTGCGGTGAATGCGTCGAGGTTTCCATATCCACAATATGTTAAAAAAGCACCGACAAATAAAAGGCTAGTGAAAAATTCGAGACAAACGAGAGTTTTTGAGGTTTTTTGATAGTGGATTTTTCGAACTAGTACTCGAATTGTTAACCAATACAGCAAACTTTTTTGTTTCCACACCTTGCTGTGTAAACGTTGATGGGTGATAGAATGCTTTACACAAACGTCGTCTATCTCAATATCAATACCAACCAGTGTAAAGTGTAATGCATGTCTCAAACATGATTTTATTAAAATTAAGACAAATTCTAGATCAATTTGCCTGCTGCGGTCTTCCCGTCCGATTATAGTTTAGGTGTTTTCAAAGCTCCAGTGAATAGGCTCTAGTGCGCGTAACCATCAACGATTGCATCACTAGTTCTCATCAGGTGGTATCGCAGTCTAACACTAGTTTATATCAAAAAAAAAGAAAACATTTTGATTTTTAATGGCCCAGTTGGAGCAGTGGCTGAGCGATTGGCTGCTGCGCTACATGTCGTACATGACACTATCGATTTGCAAAAAAAAAATTTTGAAATAAAGTATTTTTTTAAACTCGAATTAATTTACACATGTACGATTTTTTTTTAATAAACGTCAGCTGAGCGAGGCCAATGACCTGTAGGTAGTTAGTACGCAACGACCGACCACTACCTACAAGGTCATTAACTTGTTTACTTAAAGAAATTAATTTCGTACATGCGTAGGATTAGAATTTTTGAAAAAAAAAATTTTCTTTTCTAATTTTCACTTTAAAAATCGATAGTATTTCATTTACAGAATCGACCTTCCGTTGACGTTTACTTAAAGACATTAGTTTTAAAAACGGTGTATATCGACGCTTGAAAGGAAAATATTACTAAGCGACATTGAGTAAACTTTACAGGAGAGTGATTTAAAGTTATCATTTTTAGAAAAAAAAAAAAAAAAAATTTACTAAACAGCTGGATTTAGATGCTGTTAACATACGTATATATGTAATTTTTATAGCTATTTTGGATAATATCAATAATAGCAATAAAAATTAATGATCCTGTAAAATTATCCTGTTAAGTTGACTACTTTACTCAATGTCGCTTAGTAATGTTTGCCTTTCAAGCTTCGATATGTTCCAGATACAGGAGTCTTGTGTATGTGAACGCACCCACGACGAAGTTATTCCTAGTGTAAGGCAACTTTTTTTTAAACAAAGAAACAGCAAAGGTTTTTAAATTAACAGCATAATATCTAGCTATTGCTACAGAGATTCATCTCCGAATTACGTAACTTACAAAGTACAGATCTTAATATCACAATGTTGGTATTATTTTTTCTCCGCATTTATTACAAAAGAAGGTAACTGAAAACGTTTTCCGTTTAACCTGTCACTTTCATTCAGGCTATTATCTCAATATTATCGTCTTTATTTCGTAACGAGTAGGTATATGTAATAAATCGTGCCTAACATAGTACCTAGACGACCAAATTTAAGGTTCTGCGGCAAAATAATGGGGCTCCTTTATTTACATGGGAACGCATAACCTTTCCTGCTTTGGATGGAGCGGGAGACTATGTCTTTTATTGATTAAAACAAATTACCAGGGCTAAAGAAGTGTTGCGCGATGACCTGGACGCCTACCGCAAGGGCTGGTTCGAGGTGACCCGAGAGAAAAATACCTGGAAGGAGTTGGGGGAGGCGTTTGCCCAGCAGTGGGAAAGTATAGTCTAAAGAAGAAAAAAAAGCAGTGTTGCAACAATTTTTTTTTTTCGAAAGTATTTTTTCGGTATCCTGCTAATCAGGTTTTGGGGCCCCCGAGCTTGGGGGGCCCAAACTCGGGGCTTCGGTAGCTACGTCACTACTGCTGACTATCTATCAAAATATATCTGATGCCTACCCTTCTCAACGGCGTACGCAGTTTACTGTTTGTATTTCATGATTAATATTTGCTACATTTAGTTAATCTTGGCTTATTTCAAGTTCATCCACTTTATCCCCTAAAACTTACTTATGAAGATTTCGGTTATGCTCCGGTCCAAGGTCGGCTTTTAATTCAAATTCTTCGCTACGTTACTTTACCATCTGACTGAACTTTTCACTATAATGGAGATTTGTTTAAGTTTCTTAATAAAGATCAACTTATAGAACAAGCTCTCTACTAATTATAATTTTCTTAAAATGTAAGTATAATAATAATTGGTTCAAAGTTGTACTAACTAAACCACAAAACTGTTGCCGCATTATTTAGTTGTTATTATTAACTTCAGAGCAGTGGTGGCCGAGTAGTAACGGCCCTGACTTACGGGTTGTAGGCCGCGGGTTCAAACCCAGCCAGGCGCATTACTTTGTGTGATTTATTTCATCACCACTGCTCTCAAAACGGTGAAGGAAAACATCGTGAGGAAACCGGCATGTCCTAGAACCAAAAATTCGAAGACATGTGACATGCACCAACCCGCACTGGGCTCGCGTGGTGGATTACGGCCCATTCCCTCTCCTAGAGAGAAGGCCTGTGTCCCAGCAGTGGGAACATTAAAAAGGCTGATGATGATGTTGATTAACTTTTGTTAACTGGTTCATCCACGTGGAATTAATATTTCTCCTCTAATATAAATTACTAGCTTTTGCCAGCGGCTTTGCCCGCGTGCAAATTGGTTTCTCTATACAAACATCCAACCACTGTTTTACCCCCTAGGGGTGCAGGCAGGCAGGGTCGAAGCCTACTGGGGTCAAGGGTTTGTTTTCCGAAAGGAAAGCCCGGCCCTGGTATCTAAGGCCACGAAGGAACGGGGTGGGTTTTTAGTCAGTAAGAGTCTGACACTATCTCCCGCTCCGCCCAAGGGCGGGAGATGTCATTGGATGATTTTACCCACCACCAAAAAAAAAAAAAAAAACCCCCAGGGGTGGAGTTTCGTAAAATCCTACATAATGTCTACACCTTGTAGAGAACCTACCTGCCAAATTTTAAGTTACAAACTTAAAATTTGGCAGGTAGGTTCTCTGGTTTCTGAGATATCGTGATTAATCTGTGAGTGATATTTCAGTTTAAAAAACCAGTCCTGTGCACTTTGTTTGTTACAAAAATGTTTGAAAATTAGTCTTAACTATATACTATATACTATAACTAACATAGTTGAACATAAAAATACATCCAGGATATAAGCTATTCCGGTACTAAATTACATTCAAATTCATTCAGTTTGAGCGTGAAGGAGTTATAAACATAATATTATATCGTACGCTGCAAATAAGTTGAACCATTTGCTGTCCACTTCGATTAGGACCTGAAAATCAGTTACAGCGCATTCGAGGTCGACCGTCATGATGGTTCAACTTTTGTGATGCGGATTTTTACCGTTTTCGGGTCTTATTATAGTGGCGGATGGTTTAACTTATTTCCTCAACTATACATACGACAAACTGTCACCTTTACACTATTAGTGTGATATATGTATGTGTAGTATGAATGGATTGACAGCGCTAGAATTATGAGATTTGTTTAATAATTGCCACACCACTATCTGGGCTGTATGCCTCTGAGGGGCAATTAATTATTCTACCTGCCGCTCGCCGACGCAACCATTGTGCCTCGTCTCGAACCCTTCCCCTCACTGCCTATTGTCTTTTTCTATAAAAGTATATTCACGCCTCTTACAAATCAACCGTCACAGATTTTTGGTCAAATTTCCAAAAGTCGGCTCCTACTTCTTTGATATTATTATTCAATTTCGGTTTAATAATTATGCAAACCGTTATCATCCTTATTGTTAGATACAGTAGGCTTACATTCTTCTGATCCAGTTACATCTGTGTGGTCTGAATGAGTATCAAATATTGAATTATGTTGTACCATAAAATCTGTTTTATGTCGTAATAGGCTAATGATGAAATGAACCACAGATTAAACACTAAATTGAAATGTGTATACCAGTGAGATTAATATTGAAATTACATTTAGCCAACTAAAAAGCAAAAAATTAAAACCGGTTAATTACAGCGACGAAACGACCACCGAACGACGGTTCGTTATCCTAGTTTTAATTTATGTTCTGGAATACCTTAATTGTAACGTGTAACTCTTTTGTGTCCCAATAAAGTAAAAAATCACTGAAATTCGCTGTCTTCCGATTACTCGGCCTTTGATAGCTGGCAATCTTGCTGGTAATCTAAGCACGGCTACAACACTACGCCACAAATTTCGGAAAAACTAAAATCTTCCCGCAATTTACTAATACAACGATAGCGATAAGTATATCGTAGTGATGTACACCGCAGTCCTCGGTTCGTCGGCGCCCGGCCCCGTTTCCTCGGCGGCGCGCGGGGAGGGGGGATGACAGGGGAGGTGCGGGGCGGGGCAGCCCCGCTAAACGGGATGCGCGCCTCCAATTTACATTTATGAAGTCCCGTAACAGATTCCGGGCTGTTTACTTTCGATAATTAAAAACGTCTCAGGTGTGGTATGAGACGCATAACAGAGTGCCGATTCGAACGATATATCGGTGATTACGGTGCACCTATTAGCTGATATTATTTTGTTTGTAGTACCTGCTGATAATATTTTGTTTGAGAGCAGTGGTGGCCGAGTGGTAACGGCCCCGACTTACGAATTGTAGGTCGCGGGTTCAAACCCAGTCAGGCGCATTACTTTGTGTAATTTAATTTATCACCACTGCTCTCAAAACGGTGAAGGAAAACATCGTGAGGAAACCGGCATGTCCTAGAACCAAAAATAAAAAGACATGTGACATCCACCAATGCGCACTGGGCCCACGTGGTGGATTACGGCCCATTCCCTCTCCTAGAGAGGAGGCCTGAGTCCCAGCAATGGAAACATTAAAAGGCTGATGATAATGATGATGAAGTACCTATTAACGAATTGGGTTTTCTTTCAAAATATAGAGTAGATACAATAGCGTTGGGGAGTGGTAAACAAAAGAATATGAAGCACAGACAAAAAATCTTATAGATAGCTTATGAAGGAACTAGATTTTCTTTGTTTATCAAACCGAAATAAAACATGTTTCCCTGACCGCTGCTTACAATTACTTATGTAGGCACTCCGTGAATTCATATAATACAATATTTTACAGTTTATACCGTTTGAAAGCTGAATTATGTACAGGCTACCTACGCACTACGGTCCTCTGTCATTTTAGAAATAAACAGACATCGTTTAGTGTAAGGACATGTCCTGGCTAAGACCACTTGTAGATAAATGATTTCTTTGAAAGTAAAATGACGACGGAGAAAACATCCTCTTCAAGGTGTTTTAGAAATCTAAATAACACTTATTGTATTAAAACACGTGAAATATAAATTAGATACGTTTGAAACATACTTCCAAAAATAAAAAATAAATATCTTTTATCAAAAACTCGAATTAATATAGGTACGAAATTAATTTCTTTAAGTAAACGAGTCAATGACCTTGTAGGTAGTTGTCGGTCGTTGCGTACTAACTACTTACAGTTCATTGGCCTCGGTCAGCTGACGTTTAGAAATTAATTTCGTACATGTACTTTCGTGTATACATACATTCGAGTTTAAAAAAAGTACTTTATTTTTTAATTTACTCTTTACAAATCGATAGTATTTCATGTACCGAATCGACCCTCCGCGGGATTAAAACGACCAAAATTTAACGGTGTATAATAAACTAGCTTCTACCAGCGGTTTTTTTCGCGTAAAAGTGGACGATTATCCTAAAGAAACATTACTTGTAGCATTCGGGGATACCGTATCTAAATAATACTGAAAGAATTTTCAGAATCGGTTCAGTACATTTAGAGATTACCCTCTACATACAAACTTACAAATGTTACCTGTTTATAAATTAGTATAAGTAGATACAGGGTGACCGACTTGGATTAAAAACTTTGGGTACAGATTTTTTTAGTTAGAAAAGAACATGAATACATTTTGTCCCGGGATGTTTCCTAAGGATAATTTTCTGCCATTACGTGGGTAAAAGCCGCTTACTAAACAGAAGCTAGTTTAAAATACCTAAAACTATTTACTGGTACTTTTGATTTGTCAAGATAGAAAGCTTCGCTATCACTAGGTTTATTATTTTACGATATTTTTTTATCCAGGAACATAATATAAAGACTAAAGGATAGGCTAAGAGAACTAAGTTGCGGGACAAAACTAGTGAAATAAAAGTTAAGTAAATAAATTAAAATATTTAGTAGGTAAACATTGGTGCTTGTTGTCAAACTAATAACAGCCCCCAATCATGTTCTGACAATAAAATTACTGTCCATTCCTAACAATCTGCCTGGAAAATATCGCAGAATCCGACAATTGTATGTGTTTTAGGTAGTAATTTTCCTATCTTATGTTTCCTGTTATTTGTATAATAAATCCTACTAATATTATAAACGCGAAAGTTTGTACGATCAAAGACACGTCCGCTTGACAATTATTCCGGTATTATATTCTCTTGGTATATTTTTCTATTATCACACGGGAGAAACCGGTGGCAGCAACTAGTATATTATAGTAAATAAATAAAAATAATCTCCATTATCAATCATTATGCTAATGAATTTACTCTTCCTAACGAATCAATATAGAGTGAACAGGTTACTTCTAGGCAAGCGTGCTACATCGTCGGCCACATCATCGCTTAGGTACTCGTACCATCATGTGAGGTAGTGGTCAAACGGAAACTATCAATAATATAATTTTTTTAATCAAACGCTGTATTCCTGCATTAACTTCCCACAACAATCAGCTCTTTATCTAGCTCGGTGTTCCAACATTTCTTGCTATTTCTTTTTTTAGTTGGTTGCGTGCTCCGCGTCAGTTTACCAATGTCCTGCACTGGACTCGAAGGAAGTCAACGCTCCGTGTTTCACTGATGACCACGCCAGATTGTGGAAGCCTATGTAGATCCTACAACTGTGGGTAAAAAATAAAACATTTTGAATAGAAAATCGTATTTCTAGGTAAAAACAGTTAGAATATAATTTATTTAACGAAGGCAATGGGTACAATACAACGACAACAACACAAATAAAAAAAGAGCAAAAAAAGCTGGAAATGTTACTTATCTGAAACATTTAAAGCTATTGCAACAGGAAAAATCATGGACGGACAAATAGATACTCTAGTGATCCAATAAGGTCCTGTTTTTCATTCGGATGACTGGACCCCAAAAGTTAACATTTAAAAAACAAAAATACATAAACAAACAAACATTGATACTATTAGCACCTTGATTAATAAAAGAGTTAAATAATTTAATCTGATAATAAAAAAATATATATTAAAAGAATTTAACAACAGTAAAAAGCAGGTTTGTCTTTCTAAAAATTTACTAATCAGCTATAATTGACTTCGAAACTATAGAACCAAAAACCAAAGCGAACAAGAGTAGACTAATCAGTGAAAAGGAAAAATTACGAGTATATTAACAGTAGCTACTTAATTATTTACTAATTAATAATTATTAAATTATGGAAATAATTATTTAATTAGAAACGACCAATTGAAACAGTGCACTAGCTTATGGAGCTTTTTTTTATTTTTGTAGTCCTGTGTGAAATGGAAAATGTATTTGGAATTGAATTGACTCTAGCAAATTTGTTTGACCACGGCTTATAAATTATCCTTAACTTATCTACATAAATATTAAATTTGTTCACTATCAGCCTAAACCAGTGCATATCGAAAATGAAATTTTTCGCATACTTTTTTATGGTGGACATGTAAACATTTTGGGAACATATTCATTGTGCGTACCTACAGCCTTCTAAAGAGTAGAATTCTGAGTTTCCTGACAGCTAAACACCACTTAACTTAAACTCACTCTTGACTTAAAGACCTCTTCTCAAGAGTGAAGGTTACTTCTAGGCAAGCGTGCTCCCTCGTTGACTATCAACATCGCTTACCTTCAGATGAGATAGTCGTCAAAAGCGAGCCTGAACTTTCTTCTCAATTCGTCTTATCCTATGTGACTTTTTCGTGAAATACCCCATGAGAACTGTATGGGTTACATTGATATTAATTATTATAATTACATAAATAAATAGTACGTATAACACCCAAAAATCATATTTTAATCAATATACAACTTAGCTCTGCCTTGTATAATGCAAAAAAAAACATAAGAATATTTGAATTTCGCGGGCTACGATTTCATTTCGCCACAATCTCATCTGTTGGTAAGCGATGATGTGGTCGACTTTGAAGCAGCCTTGCCTAGTATTAATGAAAACGTCCCGCATAAGACCTAGCTAACTAAATAAATAGCTATCAATTAAACTCTTAATCAAATCATTCTATTCACCTTAAATCAGAAGATCATTGCTACTGCCAAATTACTACCAAACAAAAACCGAAAAATTTGAGCCTGTCAACAATGCTTTCATCGAATTATTGCAGGGGTGGTTAATGGTCCAGGAAAAATAGTACCCAAAGGTAAGGGGTGAGACAAAAGATGGCAGAGGGGCGATCCTTGCCGAACAACATAAGGAACGAAACACAAAGAAACATGAAAAGGGAATGAACAAAACAATATTAAATAGTTTTACTGTTTGTGGGAAAATGCTGAAAGATCAGTAATTGTTTATAGTACTCAATGATGGAATTGTTTATAGTATGTACAATACAATACGCCATAACCAGGCATTGCACGTTAGTGTGCATAATATATCGATCTGCCTAACTAGGTTTGGGAAGAACTTCGTAAACAAAAATTTGCGTTTATAATGGGATTTTTCTTCCCTAATTTTTTTTTTGTTAACAATATCTAACTCATGCTTGACTGTGCAGTGATGATGGTGAAGAGTACTAGTTTACTGATAACCTATACACTATAGCCTTAAAGACACCTAAATTTTAATCAGAAGTGCAGGCAAATTGTTACAGTCGTTCGATGTGCACGGTATAAACGACGAGGTGCAGCGCTTACTCCGGACCGCAGAGGTGTCAACAATGTAAGAGTGAACTAGACAATTATAATATATTTCTAAAAAGAAATATTACTTGTTAGTTATAAAATTTCTGTTCTATTTGAATAGTTCCTGGAATGATCGGATGTAAATATATACTTGTGATGATCGTAATATCTTTAATTACAAATTTAATGCTAGTCCTAGTAACTATATCGTCTACTATATCGTCTTCTTCTTATTAACGATATTCGGTATTACCCTCTTTTTATTTTTGTACAATATTGTTTTTAAACCAAACAACAAATAACGAAATCTTTTTCAGAAAATAACATCAAAACAAATAACACTAATAATAAACAATATAAATGTGTGTATGATGAAGAGTGAGGGCGTGCTGGTAACATCTTGCTATCTCTTTTATACACACGTAATCTAACGGAAGTGATACACATTTCAGTGTTGACGCCCTTATTCTGTTACTCGACAGTATTAAGTTCCACCAGATTTGAAAAGAATCCAAACCAACTTAATGTTTAACGGATATACACCGTTAAATTTTAGTCGTTTTAATCCCGCGGAGGTTCGATTCGGAACATGAAACACTATCGATTTGTAAAGATAAAAATGAAAAATAAAGTAATTTTTTTTAAAACTCGAATTAATTTACGCATGTACGAAATTAATTTGTTGAAGTAAACGTCAGCTGAGCGAGGCCAATGAACTGTAGGTAGTTAGTACGCAACAACAGACAGCTACCTACAAGGTCTTTGACTCGTTTAC
The DNA here is from genome assembly GCA_958295575.1 of Leucania comma. Lineage (NCBI taxonomy): Eukaryota > Metazoa > Arthropoda > Insecta > Lepidoptera > Noctuidae > Leucania > Leucania comma. The sequence goes on from OY282475.1 coordinate 7,895,142, forward strand.
TTAAAGAAATTAATTTCGTACATGCATAATTATATTCATTCGAGTTTTAGAAAAAAAGTACTTTATTTTTTAATTTTACCTTTACAAATCGATAATGTTTCGTGTACCGAATCGACCCTCCACGGGATTAAAACGACCAAAATTTAACGGTGTATACAAGTGATCCTAATGCCATTTGAGCCTGGCAGCAATCCCAGGCTGCGGGTCAGCCGAATACACAGAGACTACTGGGCAAATGTCGCCACGCAGTTGGTTCCTGCAGAGGCAAAACGCCGTCAAGGCTGACCTAGAAAGACGCGGTGAGATGCTGTGGATGCGTAATATGCGTACCATGAAGATCCTTTCGAGGCGGCTCGGGAGAAAAAATTCTGGAAGAACTTGGGGAGGCTTTTACTCAGTAGGGGCAAGTCATGGATTGAAAAAAAAAGGGATACCCAATAACTGGGTTATGAAAGTCAGGTAGACAGTCGGTCCATGTAAAATTTATGTATTCAGCTTCATCAGGCTTAACTAAAAGCCTTGGCCTTTAAAAAATTATGAAATTGAAGTTTAAAATCGTTCGTCAAAAGGAGGCTAATCAGCGTCAGTAAGGCTAGCAAAGGAGGAGGGGGCACGCTAAAGGCAACGGCCCTCACGCCCAAGCCGCTGTAGGGATTCCGATCCCGATTTCCGGCCACCGCAGGCGCGGGCTTGCAGACGGCGAGCAACGGGACGCTCGCCTTCCGACCGTCCGGTAACCGTCTGACCGAGCCTATGTCGTCGACGACGCGTGTAGTCCCACGAGCGCCTCAAGGAGATATCAGCAAACCATAGGGGCCCAGCAGGGTCCCTGGAACGAAGGCAAAGAAGTAACAGAAGTGAGTTTTTAGTCAGTAAGAAACTGAGACTATCATTCCACTACGCTCAAGAGCAGGAGATGACATTGGGTGATTTTCCCACCTAAAAAAAAAATAATGATTAGCGTGAACCGAAAGTTTCCTAGTTATCTTGGACTACTTTTAAAACACTCGTTTCGTTTTTCCTATAACTAAGTATGAGTCTATTCGTTAAGTTGTTTAATGAGAACGTCTGTTATTTCTTTTATTTTCTAGTTTCCTTTCGCTCCACCTGTAAGTATTTTTGTTGTTTTTTACCTATAATCCAATAGCAGAAATACGTTAACAACCAATAGCTTAAATTTTTTCGTGCCGTAATTTTTTTTTAACTTATAATATAGATATAATTAAAGAGGACATTAAATAAAACAAACCAAGCAATATTTGTTATTGTTTGTTCATTCATAATTTTTGTTAAATGTATTCCCTTCAATTAATGAAAAAGAAAGAAAGAAAAAACATTTATTTGTAAGACGTGCAGGCCAAACACTACTTAATAATAAAGTGAAAAACAAAAATACATTCAAAGAAAACGAAATCAATATTATAGGAGATATAAAAAAAGACCTGTGCGAGGCCAAAAATGCTCCTAGGGTTGCGATATTTCACAAAAAAAAAAAAAAAAAATATTAACTCTTTATTTCAGACTACTAAGGCCCATAAACACTACTTATAAATAACAATCTTTAAAATAATAAACTAATATATAATTATAGCATTTTACTTATTATTTATTAAAACTACGTTGGGTCTGCGACGTATTGCGCTGAGTCAAATACAATTATCGACCCTTTTTAGTAAGAACATCGTAAACGCCATTATATGTTTTAGAAGGAATGGGTTCCTTAGGGGTTCAGCAGACCGAAGCCCGCTTTGTTTCTAAAAAGGAAACCTGTGATCACCTGTGATGTGTGAACCTGTGACGCAAAGGGTAACTGAAAGACATAGGTGTGGTTTTAGTCAGTAAAAGTCTGACACGCTTCCTCACCCCACTGTAGAAAGGTCGGTGAAGTCAGTGAATGATCTCCCATCTCCAAAAACAAAGTAAGCATTGTTACCATGACATATCCTTGTATAAAAAATGCGTGAACTCAAAATCAGTGCCACATATCACATTCCGATACGGCTGGTGTCCTTACGAATGCGCAATGTCCGATTTCAAGTGCGTTTATAGAATGTATGCAGTGTGGATGACGTCACGCTTTCACTTGGCAAGTGGCTGCCTTAAACAACTCGATATATTCAACCATATCATTTGGTAGGCAAAGCCGATGATAGCCTGGTTACCAGAGATATGTTTCTCTTTTTTTACAAATTTATTGGCCATTTTAAGACGCTTGAGAAAAGAAGGAACATATATTTATAGCATAGAAACAACACAACCATCAATGTTATGACATAATTATGTATTATATTTCATTAGTCTTATACTAGTTTTTATATCAAGAACAGACGTGCACAGTTAGATACAAATTGATTAAATACTTACAATAAGCATGATTACAATAAATTGTAATAATTTATAAATTAAAAATATGAAAATGGAGAAAAAGAAATTTAAAAATATTTTTTTTTTTTTAATTTACTCATCTCAGATTACGTAATATGTTTTTTTAATATAATTTTCGTCTGATCCGAGACGGGTCAGATGAACATTAACTAAACTTTTTTTTTATTATGAATATGAAAGAAACAGAAACTGAGCAAGTCTAATGATTCACGACGATAAACAAAGGAACAGTAATGTCAGCTGTTACTAATGCAGAAAGAACACGTCAATACCCACAAACAAATAAAAATTCCTAACATAAAAACCATGTCGCACAAAACGAACCGTTTTACTACAGCGGAAGACCCTTTGCTCGTGATTTCTATAGGCATCTTTGATTGACAGAAAGGCACGCCTGAGTGACTCCAAGGGATAGTTACAGAACTCAGTTAAGAGCAATTAGAAAATTTATCCGCGAAAGGAATTTATCAATCCCGACATCAGCTTTGATACCACTGTATTTTATCTACATTATTTCATCATTACTTATTGAGTCAAAATTTCTAATTCATCTGTTTAAAAGTGTCTTTCATTGTGAAGTAAGTTAAAGAGTCATCCAATTTACAACACCAGCTCCCTACAAACTGGTACCAGTAATAAAACCACTTTTATATAAAAACAAAACACAGTCGGGCTGTCAGTATTCGCCTTAATTTTTCTTATTGTTATTTGATACTTACTTTTGGGGCCGGTTCACAAGAACGTGACAATGGGCCCGATTATAATGACCGTCTGAAGGCCCGATGAATTCCATTTCAACCGGCGAGCTATCCTAACGACTAGCGCCATCTAGGTAGCGACTATGTAACAATGTACGCGCTCCCTCGACCCGAGACAGACAGTGTTTGGTTCCGTTAAATTTACTGTAAATTCCTGGACAATTCAACGTTTTTGGGGTTTACGGTCTACTGTTTCAGTTTATAGGACTTGGATTGTAGAACTGGAGTTATAAGACTAAAATTGTTTGAAGAATTTCGTCTTTCACACAAGAAGTAGTCCTACTAAACAAATTTAGAGTCAAAATAAACAAAACAACTATCAGCAAATTAGCTTCTTGGAAGTAGTAAAGCTGATAGACTCGTTAATGATCTTTACATAGCAACAAACGTATTCGATACCGATAAATGTTAAAATGTCAAATTCCTTAGTAAATCCGGGTACTAAGCATGACTATATGATATTGCAGACGGTAAAAAAATAGTGCGATACACTATCAATAGAGTATAAATACTATGCTATGGTAGCTATGTTAAAGAACTTGTTCCATAATTAGATTCAAACTAATAACGGTAACGTTATTAATCACTTTCGATTTATTTCGCTGCTACTGACAAGAGCAGCTAAAGTGGAACTCGTCGATTATAAATTCAACATTTAGTTGCTAAATTCTAATAGCGTGTATAAAGCTGACAAGAAATCCTGCTAGGGTTGGATGCAAAAACCGATTGCAATTAATTTTACTCCACAAGAAGCCTAAAATATTAAAGTATTCGTTCTCTTCAAACTAATATAATACTACAAAAATGTAATTCTTTAATAAATCTTAGCTATATCGAATTGGTTCCACGTCGTTCCGGCTGGAAAGATTTCAATTCGGTCTTCCCAGAAGCCGCATAAATCAATATTCTAAACGAAACGCTTACATCTGCTATTAAATAACCAACCCAAAATCTTTGAAGTAATAATAAACAGTCAAAATAAGACGTTCGACAGTCAACCAAAAGTATCGAACATAATCCAAGACATTTAAGAAGTGTTCAAATAAAGATATAGTGAACAATTTGGCCAAAGTCACACGTAGAATGTGTTTTATTGGCGGCAAATGGCTCAACTTATTATAATCAGCCGCGTAATGGCGTGTCTTTGGTCGAACAAGTCTAGATAAGTCTATGGTCTGGCGTATGTCCAATGAGGCGGATCGGCACACCGGCCTCTTTGAACAACGTGTTACCTTTTTTTTCTGTAAGATCGTTTGCGGTCTTTTTCTTTCTTACGTGCTTGTTATGAGATAAAATCGTATTATGTGTAATGTTTTCTGTCTTACAGAAGCTGCAATTAATATAATTATGTAGCTGTTATAGTAACATTCTTGAAATAAAAAGTTCCAAAGAATTGTTGAGTGATTAATTTTAATACTATCATGCCAGTATTCTTCTTGAGAGATATTTTTTAAGCCGTATCCAATTAATTCATAACTTTCACTATCTGCTGAGTATCCAGATTATCATAGGGCATACAAAATCTACACGTAACAATGACGGCAGTCTGTCTTACATAACAGTAAAAGTTGAATCGAAATGGATTTAATCATTACAAAGTTACGAACTAACAAAGAGGCTAAAAACTTTTTCTTTTTTTGCCTAAATTGCGCAAAGGCTACTGGCATGAAACAAAAAAAAAGTATTTATTACAGCCAGTGATGTTGTAATATGTGCAAATAGCTAAATTTGGGTGTCCTAAGAGTTAAAATGTTGAAGTTCAAAGACCCTTTTGGTGAACTTTAAAATAATGTAAATCAATATATTTGTGGAAACATCTCATTTAGATTTAAAGTGTTCTTGATTATGGCGTCACAGACTGTGTTTGATGTATATAAATGCCTATATAGTTTTTTTTGTAACCTAAACCAAACCCAAAGCTTTTTGGTAGTCTGTCAATAGTCAGACAATCTTTTAGATTCACAATGAGAAGAAAAAAGTTAAGTTCTAAATGGATAGCATTTTAATTTGAACAGCATCGTGTAAAAAACTAGTTTACTGTAATTTCTACTTAAATCAGTGAGTCAGAAAACTGCCACAACAAAGCAAGCTAAGCTACGAGTATGTTGTGTTCTTTAATCTCAACGTACGAGTATTGCTTCAGCTCCTTAGGGGGATTCAGTAAACGAATTTTTACACATCCCTACACTTTAAAGTACGTCGCTTATCTAAAAGAAATATGATACGCAATAAACGTTTACCAAAAAAACAAAAGGATAAGGGTACAAATATGTAAAAATTCTCAGCGGACCGTGTACGGGAAGGCCTTGAAGAGAAATGAGAAAACTTGCCCACAACAGAAACGTAGAAGGCGGAGCTTTAACTCCATGAACACAGATTACGCACCATACAATTACTACTACATTCATGGTTGGCCTACGCACACAAAGACTTATACGTCATTTGCACGGAATTTTAGTTGGAACTCGCGAATGAGTCCCCGTAGCTCCCCGCTAAGTTTACCATCATCTCTTTTCATCCATGTGTGTGTATGTTCTTCGGAGAGTGTTAGTAGTGTCATTTGCTATAGTAAGAGAGTGGGTTGTGACTCGAATGCGGATACCACCGCGACAATTACCTACGATACCGCTTCGCGATCTACTGTTGTCACTATGCTTTGTTTACGGTTATTTGTGGGCCCAATCGATTAGGAATTCACATTGGATTATGATTCTTGTTGTTTTGAGCTTCGACTGTGAATGCTATAAATAGGTCCTGTACCGTAAGACGGGTTAATTTTGGAAGTGTATTTGGAGAATCGTCCACATCAACCTACTTTTATTGGGACGTGGAAGTGAAAATGTTCTTCGGGAATGGATGTATATATACGCAGAGAGTATTTGATATAGATATCCATATAAATATTACATTTCTGAAAGGCGTATTTATTTTGCAGTTCATATTAAATAAAATACGTAGTTTATTTATTTTTTAAATAAGTTGAAAAGGACTGATTTTTTTTTGTGCTCCTAACATTCATTGGTTCACTTGCAAACTCGTAATTACCTGCAAAAAGGGGACAGGGTTACAAATTTTTTTTTGTTGCTACTTTGCCTTTTTTTTATATATAAATAATCTTAAATGATGTTTTATTTAATAACACCTGTCGAATATATCTCAACGTAAACCCCTCTAATTATCTAATCCTAAAATAAACTAAACAATGAACCCCTTTTTGTAAAGAAAGAAAGGAATCATTTATTTGCATAAATAAGGTACAGAAGGTTGACAATATAGATAAAATTGGTCTCTAATTATGCCTTTAATTACAGCGTACAAATATGAAACATAGTAGTTTAAATGAATAATTATTAATCTTAATCATGATTACCATTCCACTTAAATTAAAATTGTATTGTTGAACCAAACAAAATTTTACTTTTTTAAACATGAACAAAAGATAATTATGCAGTGTCTGAACCAATTTCGCACTATTCTCCGTACTAGTTCAAACTTAAACCATTTATTTTTATGATGATTTCCCATCCAAAATATAAAGAAATTGATTTTTTCACATTATTTCCTTTAATAAACGTTAAGTAAATTTATTACAATAGTTAAATTACATTATTCATGTCATATTTAAAAAAAAACTTACCATACATGCTTTCAAAATTTAGTTAGATAGTATTTACAATACACATTTGGTAATGTAACAGTTAGTTCCATTTTACTTAACTCGGGTTATTTTTCTTTATAATAATTTAAAACTAAGTGAAAAATCGCTAACTACGGTCGACAATTCACTAAGTCAAAACTAAGTCATTGATTGTCTAAAGAATAATTAACTAGTTTGATGTTTTTAGTTTTTCTTAAATATAAAAAGATTTTCATGCATTTTAGCACTTAAAATATAAACATTACTTTTTTTCCTTCAAACTAAAACAAAAAACATAAAGATATGTAATGGCTAGCCAAAGTTATAACGAATCTAATTTTTAAAAACTTTAAAATTCATTATCTCAAAACATGATTTTTCGACTTAATGACTTTTCGCTCTACGGGGACGATATGCAGTGTCTGAACCAATTTCGCACTATTCTCCGTACTAGTTCAAACTTAAACCATTTATTTTTATGATGATTTCCCATCCAAAATATAAAGAAATTCATTTATTTTTATGAAACTTTTACAAACACTTTTGAATTGTCAATAAGTCGGTCTGTCACAAAATGAAGCATATTCCAAGGCGTAGATCTCTATGGACATAAAAATGCAAGAGCTCCATGGCCACTCTTTGTAGTCATGTCTTACAAAAATTCTACAATATTCTAGTTGCTTATATATGTGAGAAAAATTTAAATAACAAAAACAATTAATTATACAAATCTTTATAATTATAATAAATTATTATTTTTTATTATAATAAACCAGTGGTAGTTGAGAGATGTCTAGTCTTTAATGACGGCGCTCGTCCACGAACATGAATCATGTATCAATACCACTCAGCGCAACCATTTTAAAATGAACCGAATGATCCAACACTCGCGCAACCATTAGCCGGCCCTAAAATACTCCTCAGTATTTGTGTGCCACCCCAAACTGCACTTTCTTGTAACGACTTAGGCAACGGTTTACCCTAACACTCTATGTCCTGTGAGGCCAGTAATCCACCATCAATAACAGGGATGCCTCTTATGCCCATATTTTCCATCTTTCAAGTAGTATGGAAACAGATACTGTGTCAAATGCCTTAGTCAAATCTAGAACTCCACTTGTTTTCCTCTATCTATTCCTTCTGCAATGAAGGATATAAGCTTGGGAACTGTTGAAATGCGTTTCTGCTTTTCCAATCTTGAGTTTATAATATGATCAATAAGTTTAGACAATGAAAGAAGTAGTCGAAAAAAATCTATTGCCAGTTTGTGTGTGAGAATTATGACGGCTCATTTGGGCGCAGATGGAAATTTACCCCTTGTGACACACAGATTACTGATTCTATAGGGGCGGCGAGAAACTCAACTCCCCACTTTAAATTACTTGAGGGTATTCCGTCCGATCCACTAGAGTTAGACTTTATATTTATTCGGTTTTACTTGATCTCAACCTTATCTGTCCATAACAAAACGAATGAATTGAGTGTTGAATGTGCTGAACCTACGCTCATTTCCAGATCCAACAATCTTTGCATACGAACTTTCACGAACGAACGAACGTTCGTATTGGTTTTTTCGTCTAAAGAATCTTGTGGATTAGATTTAATATTTAGTAAATGCCCAGTCACTACAGTTTTATTGAGACACATTTAACCTTTCGAATAGTAAGCATCTTTAATAGATGCTTTAATATTTTGTTATACTATTAGTGTTGTTTTATCCGGAATCGATCTGATTTCCATCTTTTTTTTTTAATCAAAGTCTCCCAGCGCAACTGTTTGGCTGTATGAACATGATAAACTTTAAAACTACTGAACGGGTTTTTCATACAGTTTTCGGCAATTGACAAAGTACAACAGATCATGAATAATTTGCAGAAAAGCTGAGATATTCAAATATTTATAACACCAGCGCAAAGCTGGGGCGGGTCGTTAGTTATATATGGCTACATTTTATTATATTGTAGTTCTTTTTGCAACAGACAGGGAGGTTTTCCAAGATTACGGGGGTGTGACCGGTAACAGCAATGTTGCGTGCTCACTTCCTGTCCTGTTTAACCGCTATGACCCATAACACCAGTAAACAGTTTCCATACATGCATATATGTTAGAACCATTACCAATGTGCATGCATTATATCGCTGTTTTTCTTAAGCTAGAAATAGACCACCCTGTATTTTTCTCAAGAAAATAAAAAACTACGTACTATGAAATAAAAGAATAAAAGTTGTTAATTATCATGACTACAATCAAGTGTTTAGGTATCGGTCACTAAGTACCAGTCAGTATTAAAGCTGACGATGACCAAAAACAGCCGATAAACATGAAACATTCGTGTAGATATCCTTCCTTGATTGACAACTCGGCCTCGATCGCGTTGTAGTTGAAATTCTTCCCATGAAAACAAACTCCTGGGACAAAAAAAAATGGTCTACCTATGTACAATTTTTTTTCTTATAAGTAAATCAGTTCTGATGGAATGACAAACATATACATATAATTAAAATTTGGTCTTTTTTTTACACAACTTTAACACAAATCTATTCTCAAATTAAATATAAAAATCAGCAGAATCAAAAAAATAATATAGCAAATAAGACATAAGAAAATCAAACTAATAATGTAACAGAGCTTGTGCTATGTGTGAGTACTAGACAACTGATAAACATATATAGATATTATAGATAGGTACATTACGCCCAGACACAGAACAAATGATCGTGCTCATTACACAAACATTTATCTTGGGTGGGAATCGAACGCTCAATCTCCGGCTTAGCAGTCAGGGCCACTGACCACTAGACCAACAGCCAGGCCAGTCAAAACCTTTATATCATTAATGTAATTACTGCGATAACTGATGGTAGGGTTTGATATATAATATAAAATTCCATAACTATCACACACAACGCCGTCTAGTCCCAAGCTAAGCAGAATAAATATTATAGATAAATTACTCCCAGACACAGAACAAATGATCATGCTCATCACACATTTGTCCTGGGTGGGAATCGAACCCATGACAACCGGTATAGCAGTCAGGGCCACTAACTACTAGACCAACAGGCTAGTCAATGATCATCAAGACAAGATCATAAAATCATCCTTAATATTCTCGTAACACAAGTCTTTGGCCATTCGTCACAATAACCGATGATAGAAGAAAACTTATATTTATATTACAGTAGATAGATACAAAAGTCGTAAGCCAATAATAATGTTACAGGGCTTCGAAGGTATAAGCTTATTGTTGGCGCAGTGCAGCGAGCGAAGTGGTCTACCCAGCTCCGAGCCACCCGGCTTCTGAGAAAACTTCCATTCATAAACATTTTATAGGACACACCGTGATTTGTGGCGTTTTATCTGAAAATATTAAATGTGTTTCTTGAAATTGTGTTACCGTTATCGTCAATATTTTTGTGGGAAATTAGCTATAGATTTAATCCATATTTGTAGCCTATAAAAATACTATAGAATTTGTGGATTTACTATATTGTAAATCCATTAATACACGTCAGCTGAGCGAGGCCAATGAACTGTAGGTAGTTAGTACGCAACGGCCGACAACTACCTACAAGGTCATTGACTTGTTTACTTAAAGAAATTAATTTCGTACATGCGTAGGATTAGAGTTTTTGAAAAATAAAACTTTTTTTTCTAATTTTCTCTTTAAAAATATCGATAGTATTTCATTTACAGAATCGACCTTCCGCGGAATTAAAACGATCAAAATTTAAGGGTGTATATTACAATAAACTGTACTATTATATTGTCGTGTGTGTGTTTCTACTATATTGTATTACAAGCGACCCGCCCCAGCTTCGCACGGGCGCAATGGTGATGTATTACATATAAACCTTCCTCATGAATCCTTCACTCTATCTATTAAAAAAAACGCATCAAAATTCTGTTGTGTAGTTTTAAAGATATAAGCATACATAGGGACAGATAGCGGGAAGCGACTTTGTTTTATACTATGCAGTGATTGTCTATTATAAATCTGAAATGAACTCTGTTTGTTACGTTTACACAACTTAAACTGCTGAACGGATTCTGATGAAATTCGAAACGAAGCATGTTTAAAGCCCAAAGAAGAACATAGGCTACATTTTACCTGGCTTCGAATTCGTGTCAGCAATAACTGTCATTCGCTGGCAGTTCAGTATAAAATCTTGCTACTTCGACTTTTGCATAATTTGATTACTTTATTCATTATTAGCTTTTTGCCAGTGGTGTCACGAAAATATGTAGCCTATGTCACTCAATGACAAAGTAATATGTGTACCGGTACAAAAAATAAATAAAATTGTTCTAGTACTTTTTGAGGTTTAGTCATTAGAAATCATCATCATCATCCTCCATCATTCATAGGCCTCCCCCTAATGTTGCCATAATGAACAGTCCTGTGTTCATTAGAAATAAAAAAATAATTTTTGCTCATTATAATTTTATTAGTACACAAGTTAGTTTTATTTTATCCCTTACATGTAGTAGTTCTTATCTTACATTTTCTGTGTTGGTTATGTCTTGTACGTAATTTAGGCTCAATACGACGAATCCTTCGTACTTTGAAACAAAAGAATCACGATTACCTTGTCCATATTTCTTTCCAAAATCCTAATATTTTGTCCCTGTCTCCCTTCAAACATCTGAATAATATTACTCTCGCTTATTGTAAAATTGTACGAGTATATTAAATGAAGTGTAATTATACACCGTTAAATTTTGGTCGTTTTAATCCCGCGGAGGGTCGATTCGGTACATGAAACCCTATCGATTTGTAAAAATAAAAACGAAAAATAAAGCACTTTTTTTAAAAACTCGGAAGTAATTTACGCATGTACGAAATTGATTTCTTTAAGTAAACGTCAGCTGATCGAGGTCAATGAACTGTAGGTAGTTAGTATGCAACAACCGACAGCTACGTACAAGGTCATTGACTCGTTTACTTAAAGATATTAGTTTCGTACATGTGTATATTAATTCAAGTTTTAGAAAAAAAGTACTACTTTATTTTTTAATTTTATCTTTATGAATCGATAGTGTTTCATGTACCGAATCAATCCTCCACGGGATTAAAACAACTAAAATTTAACGGTGTATATTCAATCATTATACAACATGTACTTAACTAGAATAATGAACTCCTCTATACAAATTAACTGGAAAATTAAGCTACAATCATAATTTATTTAAGCATTTAAATGCACATAAATGGTGTATTTTTAAGTGTTAAGCGTTATCCTAAATTTAGACTACATACACACATAGCTGTAGCGCATTGCTATTGGATTATATTTACGCACGCACATAAAACACACTAATGACGCGATCAAGAATTTATCGAAACAGGTAATTTTATATCCTAAAATAATTCTTATTTATTCTAAAACCAGAAATTACCTATTTTAAAAATAGCTGAAATTGTGAACACACTATTTTCAGGATGTTCGTTAAATATGTTACATGTTGTCCCCAGGATATTGCAGAATCCGTTAGTTTACAAAAAATCTCGTGAAATTGTAAACTCTTCATTCTCAGCACAGATAGATTAAAAAGTATCTTTAGTTGGGTTTTGTTTTATTAGATTTTTTTTAGCACAAATTATTGAGAATATTATTTTTCTCTTATTTGTTTTATTATTATTTTTCTGTATGTGTGAGGTATGAATAAACTTTTTGTTTTTCTATTTAAGAAATCCATAAATCGTAAGATTAATTATCATCTGACCTATAATAAAACTTGAATCAAGCAAATATCGTTACTACATCAAGTTTGAGTACAAACTACTTGTAAGTAGTAGTTAGCTCGTACAACTCGCGGTATCCACTTCAAATTTGACTCTTGTTTATGTAACCAACTAATATTCTAATATGCTCTTCTAATACAAGATAAACTATTTCTAGGGTCTATACTGGGGCTGCAGTATTACTCGTAAGAGTTAATCAGGAAAATACATTAGACCGAACGCTGACGTGTGCCACGCCTGAGCCTCAGGTCTGCTATTACAATAGTGTCAGAATCGTCTGTCATTGATTTCATCATGGTTGATTTTGACAAGTTTGGTAATCTACTAATATAATGGCGTAACTATGACTTTCCAACAGTCAATCACTAACACACCATTGAAAGAAATGGTAATCTCCTTCACAATGACAAATGAATTTTTGACTTATGGGGTAATCTGCTAAAATTTTGTCAGTTCCTTTGATTAGTGACTTACCATTAGATTTGTCTGAATACAACAATGTCATTCTACCACCATTCGTTTACTAGACCAGTGACTGACCAATGATTGACCATTATGATTTAGCAGATTAAGAACTTTTACCAAAATGACAATGGGATTATGTTGGAATGTCGAATTTACAAAAATAGCAGACTTAGGCCCCAGATTTGTACGTAGAACTACGTTGCCTAGCCTAGATCTAATGTAGCTCTACAAGTCTAGTTGCCATATAAAATGTATGGAGACCGACGCGTTCAGATCGTACGTGGCCCACGTGTGCCTCATGTAGTTCTACCTTAACCCTGGTTTAGTCTATATAAATCTACCACTCCCTTAGGCTCTACCCACAGTGGGAGGGGGCTATTTAATAATTTACCATTTCCAAAAAAATATATTATTTATGTATAATATTTTCATTGTCGCTTTTTATCGTTTCCACTATGTTAATGACAAGCTTTTTTTCGACGCGTCGTTTCCTTGACCTATATCGTAAAAGCTATGAATTTATAAAATGTAGCTTAGCGATGTACGATTATAATCCATGTCTACTAATAAATGATAAAGTAACTCGGCTGGATAGATTTGGAGAATATCGGGGAAAGAGTAAACCATGTCCTGGATTTAGATATTTGTATCCCGGCCGTATGTAGGTACTATTTTTGTACGATTTGCTAGTAATCTATGTATAGGGCGACTGGTAATTAGTGAACGATACTTAAACACGTTATTGTAGTCATGATAACAAACAACTTTTACTATGAGACCAAACCTGAAATCGCAAAAAAAAATCTGCTGGTCAGTACATTTGTGTTCGCCTAACTGGTCAAAATGTACCTACTGAACTTCTGACTTTTTTCGCGATTTCATGTTTGGTCCCATAGTAAAAGTTGTTTGTTTCTTTGTACGTTGTTTCTTTGACGACCTAAATTGAACTGTTAAAAGGATGGAGCTATGCACAGTGTATAGCTCCGTCCCTCTTTTAACGTCATTTTAAGAATAAAAGTTAATAAATATAAAAGATTTATAAACAAATAAAAGAAAAAAATGTTACTTGATTACGTTCTACAAACACATAAACAACAGATTTTACCTCTTTATATTATTGGTAATATTGGCTAGATATAATGTGATGTATCACTCACTTTCCTTTTTAGGGCATAGTCTCCTTTACGCAATGATCTTCATCAATTTCAAGTCTTTCTCCAATGTGTATAGTACTTTACGCTTTAGCTTATACCCCACACTAAAAAACTGTCCGTGGGAAATATCTAATATACTTACATAATCATTACTAAGTCCGTTTACAGTGCTAAATGAATAGAGAATGTATTTCTATTTACCTACCTCATCTGTAAAGATTACTAATTTCTATTTCATTTACTTTATCGTCGGAAACGACAAGATTAATTTTACCTTCAAAACGTGTGAAAGTACTCGTAACAGTTAATTTGGGCATGGCATCGATTTTTGCTCAAGTTTATAAATTCTAATTAAGCTGCTCAGTAAATTCTTCTGGGTACAGCGAAAAATACAGAAATGGCTTCCCGAGGTTTGAATCTACACACAAATACATAAATTTAAGCCATTCTCTCTAGGGGATAAGCAGAAATTATAGAACGCCACGTGCATAACACACCCTTCACCCCTTCATTCATACTTAACATATTCTCTTTATATAGTTATAAAAGTATAAGACTATATAATATAGGAATATATCTAAACTTTGATGAATTCTTACATGAATCGTATATTATTTACGAATGTAGCTACATTAGTAATCGCAGCTGACATTATTTAAAAAAAATAAAATTGCACCCATTCGCTGTCCCAATATTAAAAAGAAATTTTGGTAGACAAATCACAATTATATTTTTGAATACATTTTTTAATGCGTAACAATTTAAGCCAGGACCAATATGCAAAATGAATTATCACCAAAAGAGCGTCTCATATTTTTAAACCAAAATCTACTCAAACCACTACAATCGATATTCTTGTAAGTTACAATTTGTCAAGTTCATGAACTCGTAGACTATGCGAAGCATTATTGTTTTCTATTTAAATAATTTTCTTACCATTCTTTTTCACAAGAATATCGCGTTTATCGTCCTTAGGTTTCCATATAATCACATCTCGTCAAGTGTCAACGCTTTGTGGGTCTCCCACGGGATCATACTCTTGCTACCGCTATTCCAAGCTATATCTACATAAAGATGTAATCCCTGTTTTAAAGAGAAACTGTCTGCTCTACTTAGTCCACGTCTACAGGCACGCGCCCTTCATCTCAAAACTTGACATCCATAAATCCTTGATAAGTCTTACCTGTCACTGTCGTTTTCTTTTCAATAAAGCGAGACGGCAGATTTACAGAACGCTCCAATTACAAGAGTTCTTACAGAGCATTTATGAAGAGTCCCAGTTTTTATTGCGCAAAAGTCTGAACGTCTAAAAAAGTTAATAACAATTTTATCCAGGACAGATATCAGCTTCGATATTAGTGGGTACTAAAGCGCTAAGTGGCTCCATCTACGTCATGTTTATCATAACTTTCGCTGCCAATCACCGAACGTACTTTGGTGTTTGTCTATAGTTTAGTATTATGTATAAAAGAGCAGGGATTGATATTAAGTTAATTACCTGCCGGCCCGAAACGTCCTTTGTCGGTCGGCTCGAACGGAGTTCATTGATTCCGTTTCTGCGCCCCCTTTGCTCCTATAACGCAAACCAGCCTAAAAGACCTACAGCCCAGTCCAACGCAACCTCCTTTTATGAACATTTTTGTACGGATAAAGGAGGCAGGGGAGCTCAGTTTAACTGGACGTTCAACGCCAACATGTGTTTGTGGCATTGGCCTCTACAGTTCGATACTGGAATTTGGGCTTTAACTGCAGGTCGTAAAGCGTGTTTTAGGTCGTATTCCGAAAGGAGATTTTTAGAAAATACTTTTTTGCGTAAACTTGTCAAGAAAAAACGTAAGATATTAATTACATAATGTTGATGAACTTGTCGTTTGATATTTAAAGGCGATAGATTTGTATATGGATCAAGTGATCGTCGTGGGCGGTCCATGTTGCCGCTGCTCCTTAGCACCCCAAAACAAGATAAACTCTGTTCAATGCGTCTACATTAAGAGCTCTCTATTGACTCGCTCGTAAATCTAGACCCATAAAGCTTGTTTCACACGCCGTGAGTTTGCTCGTGTTTATCATGGAATACCATAGTGATAAAAGAATAAAACCTCCTTCTTTAGTAAGTTAGCAACGATAAAAGCGACAAAACGATGAGTTTAGATGTGTGTAATGAAATACTTCGAGTTACATAATCGTTAATGGTCGGAAGTCACTGGAAAATATTATAAATATGTATTGGGGGAAAGAAAATTACATTACATAAGATTAAGTTGTTCCGAGTTGAGTTTTTTGGAGTTTAGAAACTTTTGTAAGTAATTAATTTAATAATAACTTCAATCTACCATATTTACATCATACCGAAGTGAATCGTAGTCCGATGCTTTTAAAATTCAACATTTCTCGATGAACAAAAGCATTGCGTTGACGATATTATACAAAGAAATTATGTATTTAGATTCCCCGATAGAAAAGGGCATCAAAATTAACATAGACCCATAAATTTACTTAACTATCGAACCATCTACGTGTTTGTCGCTAAACATCGAGCAGCTATCGACACACAGGCGGCCGGAAGCCTACCTGAACAAAACAAAGGTGAACGCGGACTTGCCTAACTGTTTTATAAATACACTATTCTTAAGCGCTGACCTTGCGCAGCCAATGTAATGGCTGCGGCATCCTACTCCTACCTGCCTTCCAAATGTACGATGCTTTGTAGAAATAGAATTATCATTAGAAGCGTTTGAAATAAGGAATGAACATTGAAACTAAACTTAACATAACAACAAGTCAGTTATGTTAATGTTAAAAGCCTGGCTAAGTGTTAACAGTGAAGATTTTAGTAAGATCACTAAAAGTTATACTTAATTAACTTGCGATATACAAATAATAATATAGCTAGAAGCTTGAGAGTAATGGATCGACATTGTAAAGTGAATTTCTTGTTAAAATTAAGTTACAGATATAAAATTAAAGCAAAATGCAGTTATATGAAAGTCGAAACACTAAACAACACTAAAAGCAGATGAAAATGAAAATAATTAGAACAGGAACAACGATAATGCAGAAGCTTCAAACAACAAATAGACATAAAACAATACAAACGAAGGGCTACAGACAGAGTTGCAATTAGTCGCAAAGCATTACTCAAATCCACGTTTAAACGTAAACGTAGTGTCTAGTGAGTTGAAAGTTGATAAAACTGCCATTGTTGCAACAACTTACCTGTACATAATTATCTTTTTCATATTTTGCCTAGCATTTTCAAATTAGACAATTAAAAGTTACATATTAAAAGAATTTGTTTTTGCTTTATATAACAATATTTATAGGTTCCTGTTTTACACAATTGTCAATGTTTTGACCATTTTCACAGTATTCATATTACAATTTTTATGTGATACTAAGTCATATCAATTTAGACAATTAAAAGTTACATAGGAAAAGACTTTGTTTTTGCTTTACTTAACAACATTTATAAATTCCGTGTTATACAATTGTCAATGTTATGACCTTTTCAACATTACATTCATATTTTAGTTTTTTTGTGATATATGTACTACTAATAGTTATGTCATCAACCTAATCGGTATTTTTTCAGTAAATTCTTACTATCTACATCACAGACACGATAGAAAATCGTTTTTCATACATCCTCATGTTATTTAAAGCAAAAAAGAAACTATGCCAAGTTGCAGTGACACCATAAGCAAATCGTAACAATCCAATAGAGAAAATACTAGAATTGTATGGCTTTCACAAGGTATAGCCCAATAAACTGTCTGCGTTCACATTTGCGTTGTGCAAACGCAATAGATTGCTCTTGTATGCCTGTAAGCTGTTCCACGCACCTAGTGTCGTGTCGCCTGCAGTTCTGGTCAGCTGTCGCCATACATCTGGATGTATTGATGAGCTAAATATACAGAATGGAATAGAATATAATACTCTTTATTATGTACACCATATCAGTTACAAAAAAGATATATTAAGGAATCAATACATGGGGTGACACAATAGGCAGCCATATCGCCAAAAGCGATCTTTTAAGGACAAACCTTTGAATGAATTCAAACGAGATAAGGAGAGACAATGCAGGTAGTCTTAAGTGTACTAGTGGCAAATATAAACACATAATCAAAACAAAAATCTATATAATACAATAAAAGTGTTTGGTGCAAGGATTCCTTACAGTCTACTCGCAAAACATATATTTATTGGTGAGTATATTTCAAATATCAATCGACTTCTTCAAATTATTGACAAATGCAGAACAATGTTAACATTCATTTTGTAATACAATTATGCATTTTAGGATGTCAGTAATCCTTCTATTAGAAGGTTTAAAGGGAAAGTATTTTATGATATAGGCCAGTTTTTTATACTATGAATAGTTTTTTATATAACCACCAAGCTTCATAGATAATTTATAATCACATTTTATTTAGTTAAAATACTTAAATGCCAGAAAATACTCTTGAAAATATTCAGTTATCAATAATTGTGGTTGAACTTCCTTTGTGAAGATCTAAAGCAAAACTTATATAATTTTTTCGCACATTGAGTGTGAGAGTGATAATTATCCATTTGAACGACATCTTTATAGTGTCATTGTTTTCTTTTAGTAATCATGTGATTTAATTAGTAATAACTAAGTCAATAAAATTAATTATCCCTTTGTTTCTATGGCATCTTAGCTTAGCTATCTACACAAGATATTAAAGCTTCAATTTTTTTTGGAATATCTTTGCTTTAATTAAAAATACTTGGTACGAATGAATTCTTATATCGCTAGCGTACTTTATCTAAAAGGGTCAGGAGCCAGCCACAGGCGCCATCTTCTCGTTTTCATGAAGCTATTGATATTTCTTTTGACGTAGATGATAAGTATTATAAAATATTTGATTCATTTTGCTCGTTTATACATCAAATAAAATAATTATACCTGATGTGCAATGCCCTACATTTCAGTCGTAAACTAACAAAACGGTCTCAAATTTCCATATATTTTGACTAGTTTTTGACTTTAATTATCGCCGAAATAAGACTGCGACTTGTATGTGAACGGTTTTTTTAATACGAGAATCGGCCTTTAGTTTGCCTTGACAGCTAATCTCAATGACATATATTCAACTTCTTAGGTACCTACTACAGTTAATTAAAAACAAATTAAAAATTAATTAAAATAACTCCAATATTATTTTAAAATATTTGGTATCTCACGTGAATATATCGTCTTCTAAGTAGCAAGCAATCAGGGTTTTTTTTTTCTTTTTGGTCTCCAACTACCGTATCATTATCTGCCTCTTCTATTAATTCTACATCATTGTCATTGGATCACCTATCTTTATCCTTCTCATACATTACATGATCTTTCTTCTCTATCTACCGAATGTCCCATTGCACTACATCTATCTACCTTAATTTTGGTTCTACCGGATGTTTTATCTTGGTAACCTAAAAACCATTATCATTTGCCAGACAGTGTGAAAGTATATTTACTGCTGTTCAGTCGATAAGATTATTATCCAGATTTGTTTGAACGGTTACTAATGTTACTCTATCCATGCTTTTTTGGTTTCAACGTCATAAGCGACAGACAATGAATGGCCGTCATCGATAAGTGAAACGATCCTTGTCGAAATAACTTCTTTCTGTATGGAAAGCATTTGTTTGTGTGCGTCATTTTATTACGGAATGTGTGCGTTTGACGACTTGTATTATACGTGTTCCTTACCTACGGGTGTACATCCTTAATACATGTTCATTGCTGGTTTAATACCGGTGGTTTCCTTGGCTCTAGCTGTTTGTGCAGCAATCGATATGTTACAATTTACATCAGTAGTATTGTTATCGCAGTGCCGCCGACCAGCTGTACGGTCGCGTTGGTAATCATAATATTCTGTTTCGTTTTCCTGCCGTGAGCTTGTAGCTCTTAGTTCGTTTTTATACGTCACAGCCAATGTTGGACCAACATTTGTTAATGTGCTCCAATTCACCTTACATTTGTGTTATACAGTAACATTAGAATTATAATTTTATTGTAATCGTCATTGTTATGTAATTCTTTGCTTGTCATTTAATATGAATGCAACTGTATTTGTTTTATGTTATCTGTCAACGACTGATGGCGTAGGTAGTAATTTGGCCAATGCAGCCTGTCGCAGAGTTCATTCAACTTTTAGCACAGTTTGATCATGTGACTGATATTGTCTTTTTTTTTGTTAATTACATATACACAACCCACGTTTAATTCTTAAATATCCACCATTATGAGCGTCGCCACGTGAATTTAAGGTCATTGTAAGCTGGTCATAGTTCTACGGATAACCTGTTCTCATAAATATGGCAGCCGTAGCCCAGTGGGTGTAATTTGTAAGGGTGTGTGACCACACGGTGATAACTGTCGGCCAACCCCTCGCAGGTACGGATGTGCGACATGATAAGACGGCTTATGTTCAGTTTTTTGAAGATAAAACTATTATTATATGTACCTAGTGACGTCGTCTCCCCAGCCTTTTACCAACTAGCTTTGGGTCGTCTTCCAATTGAACCGGATGCAGCAGGATTCTCGTGTTTTAGATGGAGCAAATCCACAACCCAGTTACTGGGCATTACGATATTATTACGAATTTTTATGCTTTTGGGTATAAAATTTCTGTACCAATTCACTATGGGCCTTGATGCCTGAAAAATAAAAGATTTTTATTTTTTATTATAAAGCTGACCGGTCTACATGTCTTCTCAAATCTATAAATATTGTAATACGGAAATATTGTAGAAAGAATCTTTTTTTTTATAGAGTAACCATGGAGTTTCTTGCCGGTTCTTTTCCATAGGCAAAGCCCAATTGGAACCGTGCGCTAGCTTCTGACGTTTTATAAGTGCCCATGTAGGCCTATGGCTTAGCACGCACTGCGATTAAACGACCGCGTTTTCTCGCAGGTCTGAAACCGCAAAAAAATGTAACACATGGTTTCTATACTAGCGCACGCATTAGCGATTTTTTCAGAGACTGGTATTCGAAGTGACACGCGGTTTTGCGTTTTCAGCTATTCCTAAACCGCTTGCGTTTAATCGTAGTACGTGCTAAGCCTATGTGAAATTAACGCTTTTGAGTTTGAGTTTTTGAGTTGAGGCTTTCCGGAGTTTGACTATTTGTAACGAGTGTGAAGGATTTATGAATGCAACTGGGGCCAACGGTTGTATTACGTGCTCTCCGAGGCAGGTGTGTCAGTAACGTCCTAGATAAACTTAGAAAAGTATATATGTATTGAAAAACTTCACACTGGTGTACCTAGCTATGCTGTACTTTTGTATTCATCTTTAATATTTTAATAGGAATACATTCAAACTTAAAATGTAATAAATATATTTTTATTCCGCGAGTCTGTCACGGTCGCTCCACTTCTATTATTTCTTTGTTTCATGGTGGATTAAATCAAAGTGATTGTGGATAAAGTTAAATATGTTATGAATCTTCGCACTGAGTGTCCTTGCACATTCTTCTTCACAGAGATCTACGCTTTGGACTGTGCAATAAGCATCATTTTTCTTTAAAGTACCTATGTAATAAAATGGTTTATTTGAAACAAAAATTTTTTATAAAGATTCAAAGCATTTTGAATCTTTATACACGAAAAAAGATTCATTTATTTTCATTACAAAAAGAATAACGAAAACTAAAACACGAGAACGGAACACGAAACTTTATCACTACAAAAATCTTAACTTCATTATACGGGCCCATTCATAATTTGTTCCCACCAGAAAGCGTATAAAATTGTTTACACTTCATTCAATATCAGTGTGCAGTAATATTGAGGGCCCCTGGTTAATGGCAGGGGTAACCAACTACCCAGCCCGGGGGGAAAACACCGAATAAAATAAATATATTCGTACGAACGAACGTCTAAGCTATAAAACCAAAAGAAGGCGTTGCAAATACCAATAAAGTTGATATTCAGGGCTTTTGCATCTGCCTAGATAGATGGAACTTATGAGAGTATCTATAGTAATACAAGTATCATAAAGTTCGGCCAGAACTAAGTTATGTAACGAAAACATCATATAACAAAAATGAAGAGTTCTTTGTTGGTTTGAACGAGTGAATCTCAAGAACTACAGACTCGAATTGAAAAATTCCACTACTTTACAAAAAAAATTACCCGTAGACGAAACTAATGAAAATCTATAAAGTAATTAACCCTAAATTGTATGTCGAAGTGAAAAAAAATTGGCATGATCTTTTTATTTCGATTTTTTCACATATTTGATAGCTCAAAAAATCGTAATTGGTACAAATTACTTATTTTTATTTAGTTAGTGTCAGTTTCTCTCGAAGTACTCCAGTAGTAATCGGTTAACATGTTTTTATCCCAGAAACCTTGATACCTCTCTCCATAGAACTTTAAATCCCGATCAAAACGTTCTCTATGGTTTTCAAGAAAAATATTCAACTGTGAAAGTCAAAAATAAAATTTCATTTACATGTTTACTCCCAAATTGTATGTAATTTATACACTAAATATCTCACTTTAATATATATAGGTATTACTTACAATTTCTACTTATGCCTCAGTTTATTGTTGTTCATCAAATTTAGTTCAGCAGGTCAGGCGTGAAAATATGACAAACGAACAGACAGAGCGACAGATAAAGTTACTTGTGGAATTAGGGATTAAAATAACACATAAATGGGTATAAATAAGTGTTTATAGACATAGTGTGACTGTCTATGGATATGTGTTTTCTTTAAAAATGTGTTAAAAAATCCACATTTACAAATCTAGATATTTTGGAGCTATGCGGAACAAAGTGTAAAGCTTCATAATATATCCGTTGAAAGGGCAGCATCGCATTTTATATTTCATTTTACATAGTCTTTAATATATTCTGCAAAACTGCATAGCAGTTTGTCGGGACTACGTTCTCGTGATTTGACTCAAAATCATACAAAACACAAATTCATTGCGAGACTGTACTACATATACTTATACTAATCCCCGTCAAATCTTAACATCGTTTACTTTAATACCAAATCGTGATAGTTCAATCAATCTATGGGCAGTTGCCCGGACTGCCTGTAGATGATTTCGGGCTGTTGTATATGTTCAAATTGTGCGGACAAATCTAAGTGTTTACGGAGACGCGGCGCGTTGGACGGTCGTCGTACATTGCCATATGTTTGTATTTACGCGTGCGAAGAATCGAAGACGCAGCCCACTGCTGCAATGCTGCAAAACGACGAACGCCCAACGCGCCGCGTCTCCGTAAACAAGCACTAATTGCGTGATGCAGGATTTCGTAGTTTATATAATACATTGCGCCATAGATGTCGCTAAAATATCATGCTACTCATCTCTTCATAACTCGGATGTTCCATTTTCCAATCGAATGAGTTGTTACTGCAGGACTTTGGCTAGTAAATCATATAATAATAATACGTCCGCCTTGTAAAACCTTTATACAAACTGAGCACGATATTTTCCTTCACCGATGTCATTTAAACTTACGTCTAAGATTATATATAGTGTACTGCCTTTAAAAGTAAACTCTAAAAGTATATATATCAAGTTTTATTTTATCTAGCCCCGTCCTTTTGCTTTTTTTTTTTTTTTTTGGTAGGTAAAATCGTCCAATGACAAATCCCGCCCTTGGGTGGGGCGGGAAATAGTGTCAGACTTTTACTGACTAAAAACCTACCTTTCCGTTCCTTGCCTTTGTCCCGGGGCCCGTGGTGACACTCTCGCATAACCTTTGGCCCCAGTAGGCTTCGGCCCTGCTGGACCCCTACAGTTTGCTGACAACTCCTTGAGGCGCGCGGGAACAGTGCGCGCCGTAGATGACCTGAGCTCGGACCGGTCTGTTACCGGACGGACGGACAGCGAGCTACGAATTGCCCACCGTCCGCGAGCCCGCGCCTACGGTGGCCGGAAATCGGGATCAGAAACCCGGCGGCGGCGGCGGCGTGTGCGCCTTTGCCTAATGCGGTCGGCCTCCTCCTTTGCTAGCATTACTGCTTCGCAAAAGGAGGCGACCGCCTGCCACTCCTCCTCGCTCCGGAGCATGGCTTGAACCAAGCCCCGGCGCGAGAAATCGCCGCCGATCGCCCCCACGAGGACACGGCGATGCTCTTCCCAAGCGGGGCACACCTCGACTGTGTGCTCCACCGTGTCCACCGGGCGGTAGCCCTGTCCTTTTGCTGGGCAAAGCCCTGATAAAGTCCTTTAAGACATTTTTTTTTATCGACTAAAATATGAACTTAAAATGCTACCAAACTTTACAGTAATTATCTAGGTACCGAAGATGATCTCCAATCACTTGATCTTGCTAGGGATCTTTCCAATTTAAGTAAGAAAATAAATTAGTCAATAAACCATTACGTATTAACTAATACGAGTAATTTAGTCTCAACAACTTGGCTGCACGTTAACATCAAATAGAAACCACTGCAGAATGGCACTTTAATTTAAGTGTAACCAAATTCACCTAGCGTTATACAGGGTGACTTTATTAACTGGCAATGTTTTAGGGGGTGAAAGTACTCCTAATTGAGAACAACCTTCAGTACGGGAACAACTCAGAAACATGAAAAATCATATGTATGTATTAGCACAAAAAAGTTTAGGGGCACGCAGATTTTTTTCATGCGGTCTTTCACCCCTTCAAAGATTGCCAATGAATTTAAAATCACTCATGAAATTGTACTAAAATTACTCTACTGAAGAATATTTTTCGTTGAAAAAGCATCGTCACTTAATGTCACTTGGAACACTTTTAAGTGAGCCATCCATCTTTGCGACATCATCGTTTTCCATCAGGTGGTATAGTGATCATCGTGAGCCTATCACAATATGTAGGTATGTACATATATGTATGTTTGTAAAGGTAAAATAATATTAGACCGATGCACTCGTGTAACGCGCCTGATTTGTACTTAGAACGACGTCGCGTGGCGTGGATCAAGTGTAGCTCTACAAGTCTAGTTGCCATAAAAAATGTATGGAGACCGACGCGCCCAGATCGGCGTATGTGGCACACGTGTGCGTAGTGTAGTTCTAGCTTTACTCCTTCATGCTTATACAGTTAATGAATTTAGATAACATTTGGCTCACGGGTAGGCCATGTCTTGAAATAGAATAACACAAGATACTTTTTATCCCGCCATGTCTTCCTGGAAGCGATCGCCGGCGGCGACCTCCACGTCCGACCGTGGTTCAGGCCATGGCACGGAGCGAGAGGGAATGGGAGGCGGTCACTTCCTTCCGAGAAATGGTAAACAGTGAAGCGAAGACCAAATAAAAATAAGGACCACTGTGGCTTTTAGTCAGTAAAAGTTTGAAGCGGTTTCTCCGCGTCTCTCCGCCCAGAGCTTTTTTTTTATTTTTTTGGGTGGGAAAATCATCTAATGATATCTCCCGCCCTTAGGCGGAGCGGGAATTAGTGTCAGACTTTTACTGACTAAAACCAACTCCTGCTCCTTTTTTGCCTTCGTTCTAGGGCCCTGGGGTTCACTTTCATATAAGCCATGGCCCCAGGAGGCTTCGACCCTGCTGGGCCCCTACGGTTTGCTGACATCTCCTTGAGGCTCGCGTGAAACAATACTCACCGTCGATGACTTCGGCTCAATCCGTACGGTTACCGGACGGCCAGACGGCGAGCTACCCATTGCTCACTGTCTGCAAGCCCGCGCCTACGGTGGCTGGAAATCGGGATTGGGATCCCGGTGGCCAGGGCGTCAAAGCCGTTCGAGCTTGAGAAGTCATTTGATGATATCCCTGGTTTTTGTTTTTGTTTGATTGATGGAAAGGGCTATGGTCGGAGTTTCCTTGCGTAATAGTATCAAGAACGAAGATATCTGCAGGAGAACCAAAGTTTCCGACATAGCACGAAGAATCGCCAAAGTAAAGTGGCAATGGGCAGGGCACATTTCTCGCAGAACAGATGGCCGATGGAGCGAAAAGGTTCAAGAGTGGCGACCGTGTACTCGCAGCGTTGGAAGGTCTCGTACAAGATGAATCGATGATCTGGTAAAGGCTGCGGGAATCCGATGGATGCGAGACGCACAGGACCGTTCATTTTGGTGACAAAGGGGGAGGCCTATATCCAACAATGGATGTCTTTGGGCTAAAATGATGACGATGATGAGATAATTTTCTACTTTTACGCAAGTAAAATCACTGGCAGAAGCTAGCCAGTAGACACTAAAAAAAAGTGTGTATAACCTGGTTGCCTAGCTATATCGTAGATCAATATTAAAGGGTCACCTTCCAAAGAGAAAGATTAAGAGACTCCGATACAGGGCACATAAATCATAGGATGATTAATGTCTCTAGTTTTCGATCACGCAGACTTTTAAAAGAAACAATATATAACTGCAGAGTGTTACACAAAACTAATTAAGTGATTCATTTGATAACCTTTACTTTAACTAATTAACAAGAAGTTGGTTTTATTTACTTTCTTTTTGAGGTAGCATAGACCGTAGACCCAACGTACAGCGAGTATCCACCCTTACGTTGTGGAACCTCTATGGTCCGGACTAGGCATTTCGCCACGTCATTTGTACCGCCAACATCGAAGGACTGGAACAATTTGCCTGCTGCGGTCTTCCCATCCGATTATAATTTGGGTGTCTTCAAAGCTAGAGTGAATAGGCTCTTAATAAACTAGTGCGCCTCTCCATCAATGAATGCATCACTGCTTACCATCAGATGGGATCGCAATCGAGCACTAGTTTATATCAAATTAAAAAAAAAAAAATTTGACTGTCCTGTTGGTCTTGTATTTAGGGGCCTTGACTGCTATGCCGGATATCGTGGGTTCGATTCCCACCCAGGACAAATGTTTGTGTGATGAGCACGATCATTTGTTCTGTGTCTGCGTATAATTTATATATAATATATATGTATTTAGAAATATATAAGTAGGTTTATCAGTTGTCTAGTACTCACAACACAAGTTCTGCTTAGCTTGGGACTAGACGATGTTTGATAGTTATGGGATTAAAAAAAAAATCTTTATTTTAAACCATGAAAAGTTACAATACATGTGAATAACAGCGCTTTTTAAACTGCGCATGGGACAGAACGCGTCGTTGAACCGGTCTTTAGCGGACGGAGAGTTACCCATTGCTCTCTGCCTGCAACCCCACGCATACGGTGAATGGGAATCGATCGGCGATTCTCGACGCCCGTGAAGTCTCCGGCGGGGCCGTGGCATGAGGCTTGCCTCCAGCGCCCCATTCACCTTTCAAACAATCCTGCGATTCTGGGTTTTCGTGACTGAGTGTATTATTTCGACGTTTCGAGTATTCTAGAATTGTTTTTTTAGGTAGGAAAATCATCCAATGATATTACCCGCTCTTGGGCGAAGCAGGAAATCGTGTCAGACTTTTACTGACTAAAAACCCACACCTGTTCCTTCTTTGCCTTCGTTCCAGGGCCCCAAGGTTCACTTTCACATAACCCATGGATATATTCAATCAAACTGCGAAACCTTTTACCACCTATATAGGTGATGGCTTCTAGTTTAAGTAGGAGCAGCTGGTACCTAGTTATATTATTTGAAAACACTCCGTCTTTCAAAATGTGCAGTCAATATAATGTAATACCTCAAGATAAATTTGCTTTTGAACAATTTTAACAAATTAAGAAATTATTTGTATAAATTGTAATTACAACAGTGTCGAATTTATTAACTTCTCCATATTATTTCTCCTTTAAATGCTGTACAAACATTGAATGCTGTGTGCAGTAATAATTATAGTCCAAATATCTGTACTGTATATTGTCATAACTGTGATGAATTGTTTAAGAACTAGCGCGCACTGGCAACTTTTGTCAAGGTGACAATAATGTTTATGTCGTTATTTTTAAGCCATTTTTACCCAACTGTCACGTGTTCAAGTGTGCGCAGTACATGTTGGGTTCATAAGCACTGTAACAAAAGTCACCAGTGCGCGCTAGCTCTTAAGTTAGAACTACATTAGACCGACACACGCACACGTGTAACACGCCTGATTTGTACGTAGAACGATGTCGCGCAGCGTCGTGTGGCGTGGATCAAGTGTAGCTCTACCAGTCTAGTTTTCATGTAAAATGTATGGAGACCGAAGCCCCCAGATCGGCGTGTGGGGCATACGTGGTACTCATTAAAACAAAATTTTATATCGACTTAATATCTCATCTCCATAACCCAGAAACTGGGAAACATGTAACACAATAACTGCTCCTCGACAAGAACGGTGTCAAATTATCTGATTTCTGACTACCATTACGACAGTCAAAGATCTATAAATAGCATCCGGGATCACCGGCTTTCCGAAGCACTAATAAATGTTGGTACGTAATGGATCAACGACCATGGCCTGTATGCTTAAATGGATAGAAAGAAAGAAAAAATGAAAATCAATTTTCAATTATTTATTTTTAGTACCCTTTTATGTAGCTTGATAGCTATAACTGAAACACTCGAATATCCGAAATAAAAAATTAACCGAAACTGACATAAAATTTTCGGATAGTTTCGGATAAAGACAGAATCTGAATGACAGAATTCTGTTAGATTTGCCTGGCCTAATAAATGATAATAGAATAGAAATAAATGTCAAATCTTGCTATTTGTATTTTACTTTTATAATTTAAAAATCATAATAACCGTCATTTCATATCCATAACCAGAAACCGTTATAATGTGATTCCTATATCCGTATGCAGATCTGATATTTAATATCCTTTATCATCCCTGATGGATAGTCCCATCCACAGACAGACCTCGGCAAGCGTCGCTTAACCTTGACGATCGATTCGTGTGACGGTTACTAGAGTTTGACTGAAACAGAACTTTCTACCAAAACCGAAGCTCTTCTTCGGAATCTGTATCTTCGGTATCTGTCTCAGTTTCGGCGAAAACCAAATCTGTTTTTTTTTAACATATATGTAAACTAACTATTGTTAACCGAGATTTGGCTTATTTTTACACCTATACAAAAAGTTAACACGTGTTAGATAATTGAAATAAAATAACAATCATTGAAATACATTATATGAAAAAATGTTTCTTTTAAACAAATGCTACATACCAACAAAAATTTAAAAATCACGTTAACTACTTCTTGAATCAAAAATGTGTCAATAATTCAACGCAAGTGTTGAATAATAAAGGAAGGACCTCATTAATTGAGTATTTTACCGATCGACCCGAGAGCCGACAAACTCGGCTGATTATGGCGGGTAAAACACACGCCACGAAGTCACCCGAAGTTAACCGAACGACGCGCAATAATTCACAAACGCAGAGCTTCGGTGCGGACGAAGGTTTGCCAGGTTATCTGCCGAAACTAGTTTTTTTTTTTTGCCGAAACCAAACCTTCGGCCAGCCAATAGTCATTGCATAGCCCCGAGATTAAAAAAATCAGATAAATCTATACCTTTAAATATTCACAATGAGCTCTGACTCATCCACAAAGCATTCGTCGTCGATATCTCATCTACACATAGTTCGAAGTTCGAACTTGCCCTTTATATTTAACAATAAACAGATTACTATATAGAGCGAGCAAAGCATCTCAAAGGGAGCTTGGAGTGGGGTCTCGGCTAATATAAATATTCAACGGAGGTTAACGGCGGTCGCGCGAGGTGTTCCACCCTTGATAAAAAGTTAAAATAGGCCTCAAATTGACGCACTCCACGGTGTTGCTAACGTATTATAGAATGTCTTGTGTATGTGAGTTTATCCTTACAGTAGGAATATTGTGTGTCAATGTTTTTTTTTTAATTGTCACGGAAATTAGTGTTTGTAATACTGCCTCAACCCGTAAAAATGAACTACTTTCTTCAAGAATATCATAATCTAATTTTGATCAGTTGGATCAGTTGATGATAATTTGGTCGAAAAGTCCATTTTTTTTTTTTGGATATAGAATTTGACTTCCTTCAAGAAAGTGAAGCAGTATCTGAAATTTGACTACTCATTTCTATTAAAACCTGTTTAAGCCTTTTTTTTACGTCCTATGTTTTATAATTGGTATACTTTACTTTTTTATCATCTATATTTATCATCACACTAATATTATTTGCATGTTTGTTACACCTCCACGCAGCTGCTCAAGGGGTTTTGATGAAATTTACCACACTGGCTGATAGAACATATCCTGAAAAAGTATATTCAGAGAAAATGTTCGGTTGCAATAATTTTTTACTTCCTCGCGGGTGATACTGCTTGCAGCAACTACTTTTTTTTATAATATGTATGAACTAGTGCTAGACCACCCTTGGGCGGAGCGGGAAATAGTCACTCATACTGACTAAAAACCTACCCTGTTCCTTCGTCGCCTATCGTACCGGTGCGGAGCCTTCCTTTCAGAAGCCGACCAATGACCCCAGTAGGCTTCGACCCTGCCTGCCTGCAGCTAGCAGGCTGGTTCTCTTCGGTGTGCTGACAGCTCCTTGAGGCGCGCGGGAACAGTACGCGCCGTCGACGACTTGGGCTCGGTCCGGTCAGCGAGCTACCCATTATGTAAATGGGATCACAATATTGTTGTAAAAATATTTGTAAACAGTACTTAGTTGAACACATATATCGCTAATTGAAAAGAACACAAAGGAAGAAATCCTTTTTATTAAACAGTTGAGTCAATAATATATAGAAAATAATCCGACAATTCAACGTTTAATTAAAACGGAACACATGTTTTTGTTCAACAATCTCAATTTATTAAGCCATCAGAATAATCGCACAAACCTATTAGTCCATATAAATAAAACTTTGAATCTATAAGTACATATAAATAAAATTGAAGTGTCTGTTTGTTATGTCAAAATATCATTTTTAGGGTTTTCTACCTCAAAAGGAAAAACGGAACCCTATGATTATTTACATATGATTATTGTCCGTCTGTCTGAATGTCTGCCTGTCAAGACACTTTATCACGAAACGCGTGGAGGTATTGAGTTGAAATTTAAACCATATACTCAGGTTTGCGGGCCCTTGAAGCTGTGAAAAAATTAAACTCAATTCGCGAATTGAACTGTTTTCAAGTAAGTTTGTACGGAACCCTCAGTGTGCGATTCCCACTCGCATTTATCTGGTTTTAACATGAAACGATTTGTAAAGATAAAATTAAAAAATAAAGTACTATTTTTCTAAAAGTCGAGGTAATATACGCATGTACGAAATTTTTTTTTTTAAGTAAACGAGTCAATGACCTTGTAGGGAGTTCTCGGTCGTTGCGTACTAACTACTTACAGTTCACTGGCCTAAAATTCGCAGAGCCTAACTTCAGACGCGCCAAGATCCGTCGGCCGTACTGTACTTACACACATAGTTGAAATGCTTTATTCGCGCGCGTAGAGTGCACGGTTCGCGCGCGTAAGGCGTCCACTATATGAGAATTCTGTTACATTGCATGATACATTGTGACTATATGTGGATGGCAAATTCTGTATTGCATTGTATTGTGTTACGTTACGTTACAGCAGTCTGTACACTGCTTGTTGCGAACGAAATCGCAGGCAGCTTGTAGTATTATACATAATAAAATAAACGAGCGAGTGGAATATTCTCGTCTTGTTGCTGCCAACTGTACTGTGTAAAGGTTAGGCAGGCCACGGCGTGTGATGTTTTACGTGGGCTGTACTTACTAGCTAGCTCTTCTACCTATACCTTTGATAAATATATTAATTCTAAATACACTTTATTGGCTAACTTTCTGTTAAAAAATTACCTATTTCATGAGTGAAACTGGTACTGTTTGATAAGACAGCTGGTGTGTTTCTCTAAAAACTTGCGGCACAGCGGCTTCGCCCATGTGAATGTTGACAATTATCCTAAGGATACATACTTCCGGGATAAAGAGTACTCTATGTGCTATTCTATGGTCTACCGGTGTGTCAAATTTCATCCAATTCCGTTCCGCCGTTCGAGCGTGAAGAAGTAACAATTACCAACACACACGTTAAATGGAAAACTATAAAGCTAATGAAAATCTCGGATAAGTACCACATCAATCCAGATACGAAACAAAACAACAAGTGAAACAGTAATCAACAGAAGGCACTAAGGAAGAGATGCGAGTCTAACACCCGTAGTTATAAAGAAGTAATTACTTGTTCCTAAGTAAAATGTTATTAAGTCATTACTTGACGTTTGAAATCTTCATCCAAAATGTATTTTTTTTTCTTAACTACAGAATAGAAATTATTACTTAAGTAGTTACTTTTACTCAAGTAATTAGTTTTACTTGTTTATAAATACGGGTGTTAACCTGTTTGTATGAGTTACTAGCTTCTGCCAGCGGCTTCGCCTCCATGAAAGTCGGTTTCTCCATACAAACTTCCAACCCCCGTTTTACCCCCCTTCGGGTGGAGTTTCGTAAAATCCGTGCTTAATGGAAATCTACACTCTACAAGAAACCTACCTGCCAAATTTTAAGTTTGTAGGTGTTAGTTTCTGAGATTTTGTGATTAATCAGTTAGTGGTATTTCGCTTTAATACGTAGGCATAGACAAGTACCCATTAAAATTTATCGGAACTGAAATCAGAATCAGAGGTGCAAAATCAATCAGAAGTTCCGTAA
This sequence comes from Leucania comma, assembly GCA_958295575.1. Classification (NCBI taxonomy): domain Eukaryota; kingdom Metazoa; phylum Arthropoda; class Insecta; order Lepidoptera; family Noctuidae; genus Leucania; species Leucania comma. Next base: position 7,927,855 of record OY282475.1, read on the forward strand.
GGGCTTGTTTACGAAGACGCAGCGCGTTGCGCGTCGCGTTGGGCGATCGTCGTAGAATGCCATAATATGTTTGTGTTTTCACGTCCAGTGACGCGACACGCTGCTGTAATGTACGACGAACGCCCAACGCGCCACACAACACGCCGCGTCTCCGTAAACAAGCACTAACATGTCTGCTACCCACTTACCGCCGTTTTGATTTAACAATAACTGATGTTGATATTCGTCCAGTAACTCGAATTTGGCAATCATGTTTTAAATTTACTTAATATAGAATGCTGATAACGTCTGTAATGTAGATATTGCATAATCAGCCAATAACGATGCTGTAAGCTTAAAATAAAATAAAATCAATTCAGTAGTAACTAGCAAGCGAAATGTTTTTTATTTTTTATTAGTAATGTTAACAGAGTAAATAAACAGCATAGAGCCTTTAAATATAAATTAATATTTTATAAGGGATAATCAAATGACTCCTTCAGCTCTAGGTGGACCAAGGGCGAGTCACAGACATTTACTGACTAAAACCAACCTGTGTTCCTTTAGATGCTCGATAAAAATTAATCACCACCCGATGGCGCTTTGGTCGTCCGGTAAGTCGATCGGTGCATTGAGTGTGAGTTGTTTTTACGTTAACGCGATCGAAAAGTTTGCCGCGTTTGGCTCTCTGATTGGTTAAGAGCTTGGAGCGGGCCAATCGGAGGCTCGAACGTCATAAACGTGTCGATCGCGTTAGCGTAAAACAAACTCACACTAGGCACTATCAAGCCCAAGTCGTCGACGGTGCTTAGTGATCCACGCGCTCCTCAAAGAAATATCACCAAACCGTAGGGGCTCTGCAGAACCGATGCCCACTAGGACCGAAAAGAAAACTCCTAGTCATAAAACTCGAAGCGCAACTGATGGACACAAGTTTGATTTAACCAGTAAAAGTCTGATACGCCTTCCTGCTTCACCCAGAGCGGAAGAAGTCATCAGATGATTTCCCGCTTCAATAAAACCTACACCGTAAAATAAAACCCCGCGGAAGGTCGATTCCGTACATAAAATACTATCGAGAGAAAAATAAAGTACTTTTTTTTAAACTCGAATTAATTTAGGCATGTACGAAATTAATTTTTTTAAGTTAACGTCAGTTGAGCGAGGCCAATGAACTGTAGGTAATTAGTACGCAACGACCGACAACTATCTATAAGGTCATTGACTCGTTTATTTAAAGAAATTAATTTCGTACAAGTTTTTGAAAAAAAATTACTTTATTTTTTAATTTTTTCTTTACAAATCGATAGAATTTCATGTACCGAAGCAATCCTTCGGGGGACTAAAACGACTAAAATTTAACGGTGTGTAGGTACATAATTAAAGACTATATTTTCTAGATCTCTTAAAACCCAACATCTAGAAACCAATATCACTCAAAACGTAACTGAAACGTTCTCACAATCGTTCACAGTATAACTCTCGTTGTTCGTAAAAACGATTTGATGTGTGACAAAGCATTCGTCGCCGAGTGTACCTCGTACCTCACTCCTCGGGGTATGTTTTGTCAGACATATCGAATAAGTAAACACTCCGGGCGTATTGTGTTTAAAAGTTACTTATTGGGTGAGTTTAAGTTGACTAAAATCATTAAATACGCTTGAATTAATTGCCTTGTTTGTTTAGTAAGAGATTTTGTTGGTGACAATTTTTGCATCGTCATATGGCAGTGAATTCGTCATCATCATTTCAGCCGAAAGACGTCCACTGTTGGACACGACCTGTGCGTCTAGCATCCATCGGTCACCAGGTCTTCGGATTACCTTATGGCAGGCCTTCCAAAGCTGCTTCTTCCGGTGTGTGGTCACCACTCTAGAACATTTTGTCTCCATAGACCATCATTCTGTTCTGCGAGTAATACAATGTGCCCTGTCTACTGCTACTTAAGATTGGTAATTCTTCAAGCTATGTTGGTAACCTTGGTTATCTTGCGGATATCTTCATTTCTGATGCGATCACGCAAGGAAACTCCGAGCATGGCCCTTTTTATTGCCCTTATGTTGACTACAAGCATTCTGATGAGACTCATAGTCAGTGGCTGTGAATTGTGACTGTAAAATATAGATTCACCAACGCAGATAATTTATAGGAAACTAGCATGAGTAAGCTATTACCCTTAGCCTCTCCCCTTCGATAAAAAATACGCAGGGGATACTTTTTCTATGAAAAATCAAATCGGGATACTCATCATCGATTTGATTTTTAAAGAACTATATTAACATTAAGATATACAAAATGAAACTAAAAACGATCTTATCCTAAAATTTATAATAATAATAATGTTTATTTAGCCAAAATGTAAACTGACATAATGAAAAAGTAGGCTACATATCGCCTCTTCTTTTTTATTTTGTTAATCAAAAAACTGATTTTATCGAGTACTGTTTGCAGACCCACATTTTAATCATCATTGACCATTTAGCGACATCTATATCGCCACATAGGAACTATCCTGCATCGTAGTATTAAAGTTCTCCGCGTGATTAGAACTTATACAACAACCCGAAATAAACTATTGGGCAGTTGTCTGGTTTAGTTGGAGGATCTTACCTATTCTATTGAGTTTTGCGAGACTTCACACCCTCTAAGAAAACCATGCTTAGCGAAGATGTTCACCTGTTCCTAATTTTCACAATGTTTTGACCACGGAAAAAGAACTTTTGAACCCACACAGACGTGTGTTTAAATGCTCTTCGAAGGCGGACGCCTACTGAAAAACATTCTCGTAGGCAGACGTATAGGTTTCTAAAGTACTCCCACATTACATCCTCAGGCTAAAAACTGACCTTTAATTTTCCAATCGTCACAAAATATGACATTTAACAAAAATATTTAACCTAGCATAATTGGAGGCCTACCAACCCGCACTGGGCCAGCATGGCGGATTACGGCTCATTCCCTCTCTTAGAGAGGAGGCCTGACTCCCAGCAGTAGGAACATTATATGGCTGATGCTATGCTAATAAAGGCTAATTTGTAAGCATAATCAGCCTCATAATGTGCCTACTGTTGGGTCTCAGGTCTCTTCTTTAGGAGAAGGAATAGGGCATAATCCACAACGCGACACTGGGCCACCACTGCTCACTGAATAATTTGTGAATGATCATAATATAACCCAGTTACTGGTTCTACTTGATAAGTAGTATTAGACTAAAAAGTCGATAAATGAGCGCATCCCTACACTCTACACTACAGTCATCTCACATCATCGCCCCCACACTAGCAACTTTGACAGTCACCACGGAGAATTACGCGCCCTTTTCACTGTGTTATACATTTGAATAGTTTCGAAGTAATATTTAAAATATGTTTTATGTGTTATTACCTAACATGTTTATCTTTTACTAGTGAATTCAATTTATTTTCCTTAAGGTGTCATAATAACGTGGGGATAAAGTGTGGGCGTCCAATCGTACACCTAAACCAGCATAACCTTTAAAGGGTCACCCAGCGTGTGTTAGGCTTCATTATATAAACACTTATACTTAGTAGACTTAAAATAACGTAATGATTGATGTTTTTGAGCGGAAGAAGTGATTTTGAAAGATGATTTTCTTTTTAGGGTTACGTATCTCAAAAGAAAAAAACGGAACCCTTATAGGATCACTTTGTTGTCCATCTGCCCGTCTGTCTGTCTGTCAAGACTTTTTATCTCAGGAATGCATGGAGATATCGAGTTGAAATTAAAACCATATACTCAGACTGCGGTGCCTTGAAGTTGTGAAAAAAAATCAAACTTCTAATTAAACGGAAAAAAAGATACGGCCGTTTATGTTGCAAGCAATGTTATTGAATTTCAGAGCTGGTGATATTCGACAATTATATCTTTAATCTGATAGATATCTAATTAACGTTTACGGTACAGTCAACCACACATCCATAGCAATACTGAAAAAATGAATACTGTTACGAAAATAAATCTTGTCTATAATAAAATTTATTTTGGGTAGAACAAAAAAATATTAAAATTATTCGTCAAACAGATGAAGACTTACAAATAAAAGATAAACATACGAGTATATACATAAAAGCAAGTTAAAGAGTAAATGAAGCTGCCTGCATGCACCCGGAAACTCATCAGGAATTCTTCGTCGGACTTCCGGAAGCACGATGTATGACTGATTGATTCGAGCTAACCGCAGGCCTCCGCTCCGATGTCATTCCTGAGTGTTCCTGTCTTTCTTTCCGGATGTTGCTCACTACCTCTACATACTTACTACTACATAATATACTAGTATGTATCTTATGTGCTATTCCAGAATATGGTCGACCTGTATACTAAGTTTTATCGAAATCCGTTAAGCCGAAAGAGCATGAAGAAGTAACAAATATACAAATACACATACTCAAAAACTTTTCTCTATATAATACTAGCTTCTGCCAACCCCCTTTTACTCCCTTAAAATCCTTTCGTAAAATCCGTTCTTAGCGGATCTCTACACCCTATGTATAACGAACCTACCTGCCAAATTTTAAGTTTGTAGGTGTTATAGTTTCTGAGATTTCGTGATTAATCAATGAGTGGTATTTCGCTTTTATTTTTCGCTTAAATTAGTATGATTTCAATTATTATTATTTAGTAGCCCTATTTTCGTAAAAACACACCCTCAAGGCTTGTATGCGTTTGAGACATTTTATAAATATTATTTTTATTCTTGTGGTATCTGTAAACATTCAAGAACTCCAAACGTGCTTTGTTCGACAAGAGACCCCTCACACTCGACACTGTCCTATTCAACGGATACAGCTGATCAGCTACCTGCATTTCTTTACTACCCTGTGTATCTACACACCCTTGTCGATTCCGGCTACGGTGACTGGTTCCTGTTATCAATTTAAATACGGGTTGATATCATATGCTTTAATTTGGCTAATTTGTATAGACCATCTCTGTTGCAGACCCATGTAGGTACAATGCAAAATCACCCAATGACTTCTCCCGCTCTGGGTGGAGCGAGAGACTGAAAGCGCTGGAGTGCGTGTCAGATTTGAACTTGACTAAAACTATACTTGTGTCCTTCAGTTGCCCTTTTGCGTTCTTAAATTACGGGTTCCCTTTTCAGAAAATGCCCGCAATCCTAGTAGGCATCGGTCCTGCTGGGCCTTTATGGTTTGCTGAAATCTCTTTCAAGAGCGCACGGAACACTACGCGCTATCGACGACTTAACGACGGCTGAACGGCGAGCTACACATTGCTCATCGTACGCAAGCCCGCGCAGGTATTGATTTTTAATGATCTGTCGCCTGACGTCGAGAATAAAATAGAATATAATAAAACTTGATTGTAGTACACCAAAAAAGTTACACAATTTATATATAAACTCGAAATCAGCCTTTCGCTGATCTTCAAAGGTGCAGACAGTTTCTTTAATTATAAATAATCCTACCGATATACCGAACACCGACCGAATACCGACTATGCATTATGAAGATCAACATTCACAATCATTTGAACAAACATCAGAAATAGTACCACTATGTAGTGTTTTAGAAAGAAGTCAAACTTATAAATAAGATAAGATACTGTATTGGCGTAAAAAAACATTAACAAACAAAGTGAGGCCCGGACTCCTGTGCTAGATGGGATCACTTGTGTTACAGAAATCAGTATCTAATCCCAAATGTATAGTGCATTAATACATTACACATAATTAAATGTATAATATTAAATATTATTATCGTAGGCAGTCTTTCTGAAATCTTCTATCCCAGTCATGAGACAGCGAACCTTAAGAGCGACCAACCCGAGGCACATTTTCATATCGCTCTTACGTGATTATGATGTTACTAAACATCTTTCTCCAAATATTTTGGATACACAGATATCTTGTGGATATTATCTAGACTTCTATAGAAATCAAAACATTTTGCTAAAACTTAATCCAGTAAAGACTTCTAAAAATCTGCTATTTCACATAAACTTTGGCCCTCTATAATATACACATATATTAAAAATATAAAAAGTACTTCTATAGAAGCCTTGCACATTTAATCGAGATTCTAAATGATGACAATTTTTCTCACCTTAAAACACATGTTTCCTGGAACAATTTTTGTTTTTGAAATATTCGAGTAAATCACGAAATTACCGAATGCCAACAGAGTTTTTAGGCGTTATTTCTTTTTTTTCGCGTTCCTTTAAACATCGCGTTTAATTGATTTAGATGAAACAACAAGCTTTTAAACTATGCTCGACGTTGACGATAGACGATATATACAAGTGGGGAAGAGCAACCTTAATACAGGTTACTGTGTAACATAGCTAGAGTACAGACACCAGCAGGGCAATCTACCCCAATCTGTCAAATTTTACCAATCGAACATTAACCTTCGATTATTGTGATAAGGTTGAAAATCTATTAAAGAAATTTGACAGATTCAAGTAGGTTGATGTGCTGGCATCTGTACAAGAGTCACTTTTCTATAAGCTTGTAAATTGGCTATATCTCTGGTAACTTTATTAGACAGTCTTTAATATACAGTCTACAGTTTATAATATTATTAAAAGTCATAATTTTTTCCATTCTTAAATCCTAAAAACATTCCTAACAGTGATAATAGCCGTATGAAATCGCCTTACACGCATGTAATCATATAACTACACAGCAAACTCACGAATCACTCCAACCACTATAACTTGAGCTGTAACACCTTTCATTCTCCTTTGTGCAGAAGGCCTGTGAAACAGATAGCTGGCAGACAGGCGAGATTATGCCGACATAGAAAATTAAAAAATCTGCAGAATTCCTTGACTGGTACTGTTCGTTATTTCAAGTTTTTATTTTTAAGTTGGTAGCGTGGACAATTAAAAATGTGGGAGAGGACTTGGAAAAAAGTTAGATTTAGGTAGCTGTAGACTCGGTTAGCATTAGAGATTAGGTATGTACCTAGTACCACGATATTATTGACACTTTACGAAGAACATCATAAGCGACGGTTTGTGATTTTTGCAGGTAGGTACGGGTTCGTATGTAGTACGTTTCCTCTCCGATAAATAAAAAGTATTTATGATAATATAATTTTACAAAATTATAACTTAGTTGTTATGAATATATTTTCATAAATATTTTTTGTTGTGAAAAAGAAAAACTTTCTAATGCTTCCTGCCCTTATCCCATATTACTTGGGTCGGCGCAACACGTTTTTTTCTTCCACTCTATCCTGTCACCCGTCACACTATCACCAACTCCCTTTTCCTTCATATCACTCCTCATACAATCCATCCATCTCTTCTTCGGCCTCTCTCTTCCTCTCCATCCATCTACGTTTAAACTCAGAACTCTTAACATGCGTTTCATCCCTCCTCTTTACACGACCATACCAAGACAAACGAATTCCTTCCAACTTTTCAGTCACTTTCTCACTTTATCCATTCTCGTCACACCACACATCCATCTCAACATTCTCATCTCCGCTACATGCAGTCTTTTTTCATCCATCTTTTTCACAGCCGAACATTCTGATCCATACAGTATGGCAGGTCTTATCACGGACTTGTAAATTTTACCCTTCAACTTGAGGGGCATCCGTGGGTCACAAGTTGTTCCCGTGACCTGTCGCCATTTCATCCATCCTGCGTTGATCCGATGTTACGTGTCGGTGTACCTCACCATCTCCTTGAACGAGCGATCCAAGATACCGAAAGTCGGAGCTAAGGGCATAGGACCGGAGAGACCATTCCATTTCATGACCACCGGAGAGACCAAGAAAAGAACAACCATTCCTGCAAAAAATGGAATTAGTAGCGACAACTTGCATTTTTTCTAACATTGTAAGCGATTTTCAAGCTCAAAAGGCTTCATACATTACACAAAGAAAATCTTCCACTAAAACCTTATAATTGAAAGCTTTATAGCATTCATGTGATGTAACGTACAATACGCGACATAGAAATTGAACCACAATGGCGACCGACCTCCAATGCGCAGTGACCGATTTTCGAGTCTCAATCGAAGCCGGCTGCGCGTAACCATGGCAACGGGTTCAATTTATTTGCCGCGTACTACTACTCTCCCTTTTCTTTCATATGATTCCTCACAGAATCCATTAATTTAATTCTTTGACCTTCTTCACCATCACCACACAAGCCGCAATGTTAGTGAAGGTAATGGCTGCACCCGTGAGGCACAAGATATCCTGAAGGCTCAACCACCGCCACTGAATACCCCCCAGATGTCGGGAGTCGCAGGGAATAGGTAGCTCACCGTTCTGCCGTTTTTTTTTTTTGGTGGTGGGTAAAATCATCCAATGACATCTCCCGCCCTTGGGCAGAGCGGGAAATAGTGTCAGACTCTTACTGACTAAAAACCCACCCCGTTCCTTCGTGGCCTTAGATACCAGGGCCGGGCTTTCCTTTCGGAAGCAAACCCTTGGCCCCAGTAGGCTTCGACCCTGCCTGCCTGCAGCTAGCAAGCTGGGTCTCTACGGTTTGCTGACAACTCCTTGAGGCGCGCGGGAACAGTGCGCGCCGTTGACGACCTGGGCTTGGTCCGGATGGTTACCGGACGGTCGGACAGCGAGCTACCCATAGTTCGCCGTCCGCAAGCCCGCGCCTACGTTGGCTGGAAATCAGGATCGGAATCGGAATCCTCGCAGCTGGGCCGTGAGGGCCGTTGCCTCTCGCGTGCGGCCTCCTTCTTTACTAGCATTACTGCTTCGCAGAAGGAGGCGACCGCCTGCTCCCTCCGGACCATGGCCCGTACCAGGGCCTGGCGCGAGAGATCGCCTCTGCCGATCGCCCCCACGAGAACACGGCTATGCTCTGCCCAAGCGGGGCACAATTCGACCGTGTGCTCCACCTTGTCCTCCGGGCAGTCCACGCTATGGTGGCACCCGGGCGTCGCTTCCGCACGAATCTGGAACAGGAACCTCCCGAACTTACCGTGTCCGGTGAGAACCTGGGTCATGCGGAAGGTTAGGACGCCGTGAGGTCTTTAAAGTCACGCCTCAAAGAGGGGCCTTACCGCCATAATTAAGGCGTGCCCAACCGTTCTGCCGTCTGGTACAGACCGAGTGCGAGTCGTCGACATCGCGTAGAGTTTACGTGCACGTCAAAGAGATGGTAACAAAAACCCGTCGGGGCCTAGTAAAACAGCTTAGCAGTTTAGCAGTCGGAAGAGTTTCTTGACGCCTTACTTTAGATTACTTTTAGTAAGTTCTTAAGAGTTTTTTAAGTGTTTTTTAAATCTGTAAAATTTGAATTGTAAATAACAAAAATAAATATCTTTATTATATAAAAAAATAAAAAATAATATTGTACGACTTTAAAAATATTTTCTATTTACGATTTTGATTAAAGTTAATTTTTGATACAAATACAAATAAAAACCAATCGAGTCTACAACCAAATTAGTGTTATGAGAATTTTTCAACCGATACTCAAGATAAAGTACTGTACCTACATAATAGTGTGAATGATTTGAATTGTTTCCATTTTTATTTCAACACGTTTAGAATGCTTGAATGAATCTAACCTACCAAGGCTAAACGCTAAGACGTTCATTATATTAAAGTAAAACATTTTTCCTTTATTTATACTTATCATCATTTCAGCCAAAAGACGTCCACTGCTAAACATAGGCCTCCCCTAACTTTATACGCTATAATATGTCAGTATTGGAATTTTTTTTTACCAGTGCTTGACCGTTATCGTACCTACAAAACAGTAATACAATCATTGATGCAATATATTTGTACGAAATTATTTTTAGTATATGCGAAACGGAGGCTACGGTCACGGCAGGTCATAGTGGGCATGAGACACCAGCGCACAGCTGGATGCGGGAGCAAAACAACCCCTCAATGGCCCGTATGGCCTGTGTGGACAACGAGGTAACATAACAAGCAAGCTTTGTGATTTTACATGATATAGTTATGAAATTAAAAAATTGTACATAGAATCTTTGCATAAAAATACTAGACAAGTGTTTCGGGTTTCACATATACTAAAAATAAGGTTGTATGTACATAACTCTTTTGCACGTGTGTTTGTTACCTAACTACTCCTAAATGGTTTGATCGACTTTTAGGAAATCAAATAAATTTTAAAAAAAACTTGTTCAAATTTTTCGGCTGAATGAATTTCTTACACCCGTGTGTACAATACGACAATTATTATTAACGTTTTTCAGTTGTACAAACGTATGTACCTTAACCGCTTGCGTCGAATGGGTCTTTTTCGCCAAGATACTCCATATCGTTTAGGTCTTCAATCCCCATATGTGACAAAAAAGCTGACGATATGAAGTATTTGGTCGTGGATGTGCGACTCTGGCGGAATAAACGCGAGTATTTGTTGGGTATACTTATTCGACGTAGGCGATTGGGGTGTTTCATCATCACGCATGTAGGATTGTCCCGCACGCGTAGCCCCCGCAAATGTCCTTTTCATACAAGTATTTACGAGTACTTTACTGTAATGCGTAGAATATGCACGCGAGACGCGGAGCGTGATAACGAGCAGCAGCTTCGCATGCGGAGCAGTCCGCATGCGTGATGATATCCGCACGATATGAAAAACACTGAAAGATTAAGTCTCTCTGAAGTCTTTCAGAATCACCTATTATTATCTATTTAAACATTCTCTTTAAGTTATAGGGTAAAACTTGTAAATACAGTTTATAAAGCTTAGAAATTAAATGGATATATTTATTATAATCCATAAAATCCCATCTCATCAGCCATTTTAAACAATCCAAATCCTTTTAGAATATAACAACCGGAATTCGCGCGAATCGCCTCTGGCTGGTGTTTTACATATAAAATGGTCGGACCTCTTACTGCAGGAACCTTGAGGAGATTGATTCACCTCGGCAGTGATGCGGACTCGCGGAGGTCGCTCACGCTGGACCGATCTATTGTTACTGCGTAGGTATGTTGTGATGTTATTGGTAATCGGTTACGAAATATTGACGAGATTTCGTGATAAAAAAAAATTGTTTCTTGCAGGTTAGTGTGTTTGAAGACAGCCCACATTAGACTGGCCTGTTAGTCTAGTGGTTAGTGGTCCTGACTACTATGCCAGAGGTCGTGGGTTCGATTCCCACCCAGGACAAATTTTACTGTGATGAGCACGATCATTTTTTCTGTGTCTGGGTGTAATTTATATATAATATGTATTTATTTAGAAATATAATATATAAGTATGTTTATCAGTTGTCTAGTACCCATAACCCAAGCTCTGCTTAGCTTGGGACTAGACGGCGTTGTGTGATAGTTATGGAGAAAAAAAAAACATTATTTTTAGGTGATAGGTGGGCTATCTTCAAACACGCAATGGCTTCTCTCGCCCTAAAGCAAAACAAAGATTCAAAGCATTTTATTTCAAATAAACCATTTATAAAGTTAAGAAGTAGTTCTCTCAGAAAAAATGATGCTAATTGCACATTCCATAGCCTAGATCTCTATGGAGAAGAATGTGCAAGAAATTCCATGGACACTCTTTTCTATCATGTTATGTATTACAAATATCTCGGTTACATGTTTCTTGTCACTACTATTATTTATTTATTCATATATCTAATCTTCATGTCCAATAGTGGTACATAGGCGGACTTAATGCAACAAGGCATTCTCTACCATTCAACCTTTGGGTTAACAAAACAAAACTTTAGTAGGTGTGCACAATAAATAAATAACAGATATTTCAAATATAATGTAGTAACATTAAAATTAGTAACTTTTATAAGTTACTAATTTTAATGTTACTACATCAATATTATTATTGAAATACGTATATATGCTAATATTATAAACTAATAAATACCATGATATAAATCAAATCATTAATAGAACTTTGGTTGCGCAAATAAGCTGTGGACTGTATGTTTACATAGCGATCTAAGGTTTGTTAACAATATGCAGGTACTGTGCCTTTATTGATGAATGGATGTATTAGGGAGGAACACTGACCTTTTGACCTCGAAGGTTCCACGTGGCGCCGGCCGGCGAACCCCGACTTCGCACATTTAACCACTGCCAGGTCCTGTATTGCACTACACTGCACTATTGTTGAGTCTTTGAATGGTTGGATCACGAAATAGTCAATTTTCTTGTAATTTCGAGCGGGCGTTGTTAGCGGAGCGGTCACATTCACAATCGATGCACAAAACACGTAATGTCATTTCATTTCTTGAGGTCGTGCGGGAAGGGAAACGGAAGGGATAGGATTGCTAGGCCAAAAAAATAAATTACAAAAACAAAATCGCGGATCATAGCAAATTGGCGCAACCATTCCCCCCGGGTTTGAAGGGTTACCTTCAAAGAAAAGGAGAAAACAAAAGCGAAACTAAACCCTATTACTATATCTAGACTATCAATACTAGGTAGCGAAACAACTTATAACTAACTATGCCACTACTGCTGATTAGGCAGAGGGCAGAGGCGAATAACCGGACGCAGGTACGATCCAGTTGCGGTTTTAACCTTTACGACTCGCGTTATTCCGTTCGAACCCGGAAAAACTTCTTCCATTACACCAAGAGGCCAGTGCAGAGGAGGCGCACTCTCAGTCTTCAGTATCACCACAGTACCGACTGTGACTGGATCTGAAGGAGTGTTCCACTTTTGACGCGACTGCAGCGTATGCAGATAATCTGTCCTCCATCGCTTCCAAAAGGACTGAACTAAGCTATCCAGCAGAGCGTAACAATTCACCTTATGGTGATAATCCACCAACAAATCCAAAACGTGATCCTTGCGTGGTAGAACTACTGGATGCATTTGTTCAAACTCTAACTTAGCATTTCGCAGACGGCCACCGACACGAATGAGTCCGTCTTGCAAAAATGGTTTCAAATGTTGAAGTGCGCGACTACAAGGTTTATGTGATTCTAAACTACGAAATTCTATTGAAAAATAAAATTTCTGCAACTCTCGAAGTACAACTGATTCAGCTCTATCCAAATCAGCTGCGATTATAGAACCACGCGATGGTAATAATCTCAAAAATCTTAGGACGTAAACTACACAGCGTAATAGTCTCGGCCAAGACGAGACTCGATTAGACAACAACAAAACAACTGACTCTTCACGCGGAACTGATACTATAAGCGTATGTTTCTTCTCCTCGGGTGGCTCTGAAACAGTAGCGGGGTTAAACGGAGCACTTGGCCACTCGTTAGGAGTGGTATGAAGCCAGGGAGGGCCACAAAACCAAAGCGGATGATTTAAAATTTGCGAAGGAAGCAAACCACGTGAGAGACAATCAGCTGGGTTTTCTGTTCCAGCGACATGGAATATATTTTCCGGTGACAATTCAGCTTGAATCTTAGCCACCCTATTTGCGACAAACGTGCCCCATCGATGGGGTGAAGAGTGGGCCCAACATAGAGCAACGGTTGAGTCTGAAAACGCTACAATTCTCTCTATATTAATGCGAGGACGACAAGTTTTGACTATAGATGTAATCAATTGAACCAACATAAGAATAGCGCAGAGTTCGAGACGAGCAAGAGAGACAACCTTACGAGGAGATACCTTTGATTTTGCGCTAATGAGGAAAACTGAAATGTTATCGCCATTTTGGACCTGAAAGTAAACCACTCCCCCGTAAGCCCTCTCACTGGCGTCTGCGAAACCTACCACATTAACAACAGTGTCTGGTACTATACCAACATGGCGAGGAATCTGTATCTGATCGAGCATTGGAAGCTCTTTCCTATAGCGAGCCCACAACTTAGCAACACTGTCAGGAGCGGTGTCGTCCCAATCACAGTTGGAAAGCCAAAGCTCTTTTATAAGCAGCTTTGCATACAAAACGACAGGAGCTACAAAACCCATTATATCCCATATCCGAGCTACACATGCTAGGATAACGCGTTTGGTACAAGTTGGCGGAGTCGAGCTAATTTTAAGACTGAACATATCAGTTGCGGGTGACCAACTTAAACCAAGGATCTTATGCGAATCACTATCATCGAATTCCTTTACCGAAGTCAACCGGTGTGACGGTGGAATCGACTCTAATGTAGCTTGCGAGTTGCTTGTCCATTTCACCAGATCAAATTGACCGGACTTCATGAGGCTGATTACTTGAGCAGCGGTCTCTATAGCCTCTGCTTCACTAGGTACACTGTACACAAAATCGTCCTTGTACAATCCGGTTTCAATAGTGGCCCTTGCTTTCGGGTATGTATGACCCTCGTCAGCGGCCAACTGCTTGATAGTGCGAAGAGCGTGAAAGGGACTAGACTTAAGCCCAAAACAAACACGATTGAATTCGTAAACCTTCAAAGGTTCCTGCGGAGAAAATCTATACAAGAAGCGTTGGAATCTACGGTCACATTCCCTGATTCCAATACTAAGAAACATTTGCCGAATATCAGCAGAGAGCGCAATAGCAAACAAGCGAAAATTTACTATTATTTCAAATAAGTTACCCTGCAGGTTCTGACCACAACACAAGATATCGTTAAGCGATAAGCCAGTACTAGTTTTAGCGCTACCATCCATAACCACACGCAGTTTAGTTGTAAGCTTGTCTTCTCTAACAACTCCATGGTGCGGGATGATGTAAAACGGGTAATCACGTGTCTCCTCAGTCTCGGCAGGCGCTGATGAGATATAACCTTTATCTAAATATTCGATCAGCACATCATCATAGGCTTGCTTCAACTTAGGAGACGCCTGCATCTCACGTTCCAAGCATAGAAAGCGTTTTTCTGCGGAGGCACGGGAGCCACCGAACGAAAAAATATCACCCTTGAAAGGGAGCGCGACAACATAACGACCATCTTTATCACGAGTAGTCGTGCGGGTATAAATCTCCTCAGTGACCTGATCCTCAGGGCTGAGAATAGGCGGGACATTGACCTCTTCAATCTCCCAGAACTTGCGGATGGTAGACTCAAGCGGCGGCTCGACGGTGCAACAGTGCGACACAGTCGAGTAACTAACTAAACAAGCGGGTGCGGAACCAACTATAACAAACCCGAGAACTGTTTCCAGTGCGTGCGGAGCGGGGTACATCGGAAGACCTTGAATTTTACGTGATAACTGGAGATGCGGGAGAATCGAAGCACCGATCAATAGATCGATATCTCCAGGGAAAGCGTAATTTCCGTCGGCTAACTGCAAGTTCTTAAACTCCGTCAGCATGGACGTGTCAACCGGTACCGTGGGCAACCGTTCCGTAATCTTATCTGCGACTAGCGAATCCATTTCAAACGAAATATTACGATTAAAACGTGAACTAAATATTATTTTAATGGAACCGTGAATGGTTGCCTTTAAACCTCCAAAACCTTTCACTTCTGAGCGGGATGACCAATTATTAAAACTAAAACCAAGGCGTTGACAACAATCCCGAGTAATAAAATTACTCTGGGAAGCGCCATCTAGTAGCGCTCGAACGGTGTGCGGTTTGCCAAAGGCATCTACAATGACAACTTGCGCGGTCGCAAGTAAAACGGTAGTGATTTGAGTACCAGCGGCGGAAAGCGAACACAATGTTACGTCGTTTGCACTTGCAGCAGGCCGCGCGTCACAAGCGTCGCGCGTCTGCGCAGGCTGCGGCTGCGATGGCAGCTTACTACTCTCAAAATGTAAGAAGGTATGATGTCTAGCTAGACATTTACGACAGCTAACACCACTGTTACATGACGTAACCAGATGTTTGTCACTTAGACAATTAAAACACAAATTATTAGTGCGGACAAACTTGTAACGATCACTAGGCGATAATCTCTGAAATTCCGAACACTTGTACAGCTGTGTATGGCTACCCTTACACAGAGAACAGTCAGGTGTTGAGGTGGTATTAACTAGCGTATGTGCAGTCTTGACTGACTTCGATGACGCGTCTATACGGCGATCGGAACCTGTCCTATTCGTGACTTCATGACGTGCCGACGTGCGCTGCAATACCTTAATATGGTCGCGAATAAAAGATTCTAAATCTTCGAACTTAGGTATTTCGTTACCGCGCTGAGTCGTTTCAAACAGACGAACAGTTTCAGGATCTAATTTATTTAAACCGATATACAAAAACAAAAAGTCACAGAGGTCATTGACCTTTAGGTTCTTTACTGCACGAACAGATGATGCGAAAATATTTAAAAACTTCTCTAAATTATGATCGTTACAAACGGAAAAACTTTTCAAATCGAATAATTGATCTAAATATGCGGTGGGTACTAATCGCTTATCTTCGTATTTTGTTTTTAAAGTGTTCAAAACTAAAGTGTAATTTTCAGCGCTAAACGTAATTCCAGCACAGACAGCCTTTGCCTTACCGGTCAATTTTTCTACGAGATAATGCAATCTCTCGTGATCTGTCAGCGATGTGTTCCTATGTATTATATTTTCGAAACTATCTATAAATAAATTCCAATTTCGAATGTCACCATTAAATTCAGGTATTTGAATTGGCGGCAATCGTGGGCGTTCGCGAGGAGGGTTGGATAAACCACTCGCGGGGGGGGGAGTCTCTAAACTCCTAGCAATACGTTTGATACGACAATACAAGTCATCAAAGGACGACAATGCCTGATAACTCACACAATAATCAGGATTTAACTCCAACTCTAAAATGTTTATATTATTAATTGTAGATTCAAAATCCGCGCGCAAACTATCTAAAGTTTCCAACGAACACAAGAAAGCATCTCTAATCGCCAGATCCGAGGTTTGCAAAGATTTATCACAAATTGATTGAACACGTGAAAACTGTGAGTCCCTTTTAGCGTATAAAAGCTTTAACTGAACCTTTAAATCAGTACTAACCTTAGTGCCCTTAAGAGACATCTTGTTTTGATATATTCACACTATACACTCAAACAAACACTTAACGAATTATTAAGTAAGCGATAATTAACAGATAACAATATGGTAATATTGTAAACAACAAAGTGAACGGCGAACGAACGGAATAACCTGAATCAATGAGTGAATATTACCCAATTTCTCGATTAAATCATTCACGTCGTTCATATGCGTATATAATCTATGGTTTATCCGTTTCCTACAAATATTCACTCAACAATGAACGGGTATTTTTGAAATGCGTCTACCTACATGCAATTTGTAGGACTTCCGAATGAATTTTGTCAAGAAAAAGAATGCGATCGATTTATATCTACGCTGATATTTACGTAGCTAACTATAATTATGCGGTGCGGTTGACGGCGTAGGTACCGTAATTATCAATGGCTCTTTAACTATACGAGCGAAATAACGTTTAGTTGCCTAAATGCCTAGATGCGGGTTTTCTACTATTATATCTAGGTAAACAGGCGCGTTGCGTTTATTCCCTATGGAACAAATACTATATTGCGAAATTACAAGAAAATGATTCACGATCCTGCTCGTAGGACCAAAAGTAATGGTTGCGCAAATAAGCTGTGGACTGTATGTTTACATAGCGATCTAAGGTTTGTTAACAATATGCAGGTACTGTGCCTTTATTGATGAATGGATGTATTAGGGAGGAACACTGACCTTTTGACCTCGAAGGTTCCACGTGGCGCCGGCCGGCGAACCCCGACTTCGCACATTTAACCACTGCCAGGTCCTGTATTGCACTACACTGCACTATTGTTGAGTCTTTGAATGGTTGGATCACGAAATAGTCAATTTTCTTGTAATTTCGAGCGGGCGTTGTTAGCGGAGCGGTCACATTCACAATCGATGCACAAAACACGTAATGTCATTTCATTTCTTGAGGTCGTGCGGGAAGGGAAACGGAAGGGATAGGATTGCTAGGCCAAAAAAATAAATTACAAAAACAAAATCGCGGATCATAGCAAATTGGCGCAACCAAACTTAACATATAATAATTCTGAAGAAGACCAAACTAAAGTTCTGTGTGAACAATGCAAATAAGATAAAGAGGAAAAAAATAACAAATTCTATATATAGATGTTAGAAGGATATTAGGAGATATTAGGATTTTTCCTCATTAAGAGTTTACATATTTTTTTTATTAATAAATTAATATATATACTCGTATATATATATAGATTCATCATCATCATTTCAGCTGAAAGACGTTGTACTGTTGGACATAATCTTCCTCCAAGTGTCACCACAACGAACGATCCTGCGCGTCTCGCATCCATCAGATTCCCGTGACTCTCATCAAATCATCGGTCCACCTTAAGGCAGCCTTCCAACACTGTATCTTCCGGTGCGTGATCGCCATTCCAGAACCTTTCGGCCCCATTGACCATCTGTTCGCCAAGCAACGTGTCCAGCTCACTGCCACGATTCTTCGGGCGACGTCGGTAACCTTAGTACTGATGTGATCTAGCAAGGAAACTCCGAACATAGCCCTTTCTATTGCCCTTTGGGTGACTTTAAGTCTTCTGTTAAGGCCCATTGTAAGCGACCACGTTTCGGACCCATACATCATCACTAACGACATGCACTGGTCATAGACTTTCATCTTGAAATTTTGTGATATATTGGACGAGAAACAGCTTCTCGAACGCTGTTCAGCCTTTGTATCTCAGTAATATTTAAATGCAGATGGGAGAGCAGTGGTGGCTGAGTGATAAAGGCTCCGACTTATGAGTTGTAGGTCACTGGTTCAAACCCAGCCAGGCGCATTACTTTGTGTAATTTATTTCATCACCACTGCTCTCAAAACGGTGAAGGAAAACATCAAGAGGAAACCGACATGTCCCGGAACTAAAAATTTGAAGACATGTGACATCCACCAACCTGCACCGGGCCCACGTGGTGGATTACGGCCCATTCCTTCTCGTAGAGAGGAGGCCTGAGTCCTAGTTGTGGGAACATTATAAGACTGATGCTATGCTATGCTAATATTTAAATGATTGTTAATTAAAATCAACGTAATCTAATTTAAACGTCTTCTTCTCTAATTGCAGCTTAATTTGAATGAAATCAGCGAGCGTTAAAGGCAGGAATTTGGCGTTTCCTAATGATGAATTTTACTGAAGCAGTTTAAAACTTAGCTGGAAATGTTCACGCAGTTAAAACACTACCTACTGTGATGTTGGAATTCTGGGGAAACTTCGTTACCTTATGCTTTTTAGTGAGTAAATTGGACAAAAAGAGGTTTAAAATAGGAAACTCAGGTAGTTAAGTATAATAAATCTCTAATCTCTTCCAGTTACAAGGATCGGTCTACAGACCCAAGCTTAAATATTTTAATTCGATTTTATAAAACACGCACATTTTCGAACGATTTTTTTTTTTTTGCCGTAGAAATCATCGAAGCTTTGCTTCAAAACTTCGATGATTTATCACAGTAAATTAATTTATTTTATAATGTAAGTACACACATATACAAAGAAGAAGATACATCAAATTCATTACAAAAAAAAAATTGTACAAAGGTTCTGCTTATTTTATATAGATATTTCTTCTAGCAGACCTCTGAAAGGAGAGATTAGAAGAAATGTAGACAATATCTGCCAACTTTAAATATTAACGAGTACTTAAATAACTATAAATACACTATACTAAAAATAAATACATAACATATATTTTTTTATATTATATCTATATAATTATATAAAAATTAATCCCTATTTCCTTTGATCACACCATCACGCCCGAATGGCTGGACCGATTTCACTAATTCTTTTTTTGGTGTGTTTTGTTATTGTCAGAAGAAGGTTCATAAGAAAGGAAAAAATAGGGTAGAGTAGAACAGAGAAGTCAGTGGACGGGAGTGAAGCCGCGGGCAAAAGCTAGTATCCATATATAATTATCACGCTAGAGAGGAAAGAATACGCTCCTTTAGTTGAAAGAGTGTGAAATAGATTTAAAATTTCGAATGCTAGGCGGAAGTGAGTTCCATAAACTTACTCCAAAGACAAAGAAAAAGTAGATTTATGTAAAAAGTTTGAAATATAGGAACAATTAATATTACATTCGAGTGCTAAAACATGTAATAGGTAGGTAATACATATTACTAGAAGTACCTACTTACCTAGCGACTGGTTTATAACCCGCCGTTTTCAAACCATAGATAAGTTCAGAAAATAATTGATCTATGATTGATTGAGGCAGTGGCTAAACTACAAAAATTCACGTTACGAGATTATCAACTCCTATTGACGGGTTCATATAATAAATCCTTTGATTAACTAACCATGATACCCTTTTGTTTTAGTATAACTTTATTACCTTTAGCTATTTGGTTTATTGAGTAATGTTTATTGCCTGAAGGGAGTCTTCCAGATCAGTACCTAAAGTAGTGAATTTTGGTTTCTAGTACTTGAATCAAATTGAATTGGGTTTTAATATAAGAGTGTATAAGTTTTATTACTCTAACGAACTTATAAGCATGCTCCAAAACTGTAATAGTTGTTTTAACTGTGGTAGTCTAAGTTTAAATTAGAGTGTCCGTTACAGTACCTCTACCATGAGTTTTAAGCAATAGTATTTGTCGCTACTCGATATCGACGCCGTAAATATTTTGTATGGAAAATTTTGGTTCTGCAAGTGACCGCTAGAGGCGCTGCAAAATTTGCCATACAAAATATTTACGGCGTCGATATCGAGTAGCGACGAATACTACTGCTTAAAACTCATGGTAGAGGTACAGAGCGATGCTTCATCGCAGCGTTTACGTAGCATAGCCGCCGCGTAGCAGCTGCAGCGCCTAGACTTCGCGTAGCTGCAGCGCCTAGAATTCGCGTAGCTGCGTGTGTGCAGCATTCACATCGGCGCGTAGCCGCATAAACTTATCTGTTAGCTGTCACTATATTCCATCTGTTTAGGTACTTAACTAAATGTAAACAATCTTAACAAATCTTTTATCTAAAAATGCTCTAAAAATGTTAACCAAAAATGTTTAAAATTAGCTATTTACCTAAACCAATGTTAGGTAATTAACTAAGTTTAAATAATCTTTGTATGTCTTTTATACGATTTTTTTTAAATAAAAAGACATCAAGATTGTTTACGTTTAGTTAAGTACCTAAACAGATTGAGTTTATACTTAGCTAACAAGGCTTGCTCGTGCGTAGAAACGCCTTGGTTAGCGTAGCGTTCCTATGTGTAGCCGTAGTAGACAAAGCGTAGTCGATACGATGAACTGAAACCCTGCGTAGCCGCGCGTTTCAACGCGTAGCTAGCCGTAGTAATGGCTGACAGATGCGTAAAGCTGTATCGAGGATCAGTATAACGTATAGTAAGGAGGCAGATTTAACAAATATCATTTCCGACTTCTAACGGACAAACTCATGGGGAACCGTGGTTCACTCATGGCATTGCACTGAGCATGCTGCGATGAACGCCCTCTCTGAACTAACACCAAATACAAAAACCGAGAATTTAACCATACTATCTCAGTGGTGATGGTCAAATAGCAAATGAAGAGGAACCAAAGCATAGAATAGAATAGAATAAAACTTTATTGTACACCAAAAAGTTACATAAACTGTACATAAATCTAAATGTACGGGTACAATGGCGGTCTTATCGCTGATAGCGATATCTTCCAGACAACCTTAGGATGGATCGTAAGGACTTACCGGGGGTAGTCTGTGGTGTAGTGTGTGGTGGCCTCATCTAGTTTAAAAAAAAATATTGACGTGTAAAAGTGTTTTGAAAACCTATTTGCAAAATAAATATACTCCTTAAAAATCTCTTAAAATACTTAATATAAAAACCTGTAACATTTTAACAGATTTATTCTGTCATTCACAAACAGTATAAAAAATAATAAATATCGGATCAGTACGGAAATTACGTTCACTTATCGGGACCGTATCGTTACCGCATGTGTGCTTACGGCGAGCCGTCAACGCGGCGTCATCTCGCATCAGATGAGAGAAAATCAGAAGGCTTACTAAACAATTTATAAAGCTACATAGTAATAAGTATAAAAACCACCCTAATATAAACCGTTAAATATTGGTCGTTTTAATCCCGTGGAGGATCAATTCGGTACATGAAACACTATCGATTTATAAAGATAAAATTAAAAAATAAAGTACTTTTTCTTTCTAAAACTCGAATTACGAAACTAAAATAAACTAACTCGATCAGCTGACGTTTACTTAAAGAAATCAATTTGGTATACGCGTACATTAATTCGAGTTAAAAAAAAATACTTTATTTTTCATTTTTATCTTTACAAATCGATAGGTTTCATGTACCGAATCGACTCTCCGCGGGATTAAAACGACCAAAATTTGACGTTGTATAAGTATAAAAACAGATTAAACCCTATAAATAAATAAACAAGTTGGAAAGTAAGTTCTGTGGCCCTAGAGAAAAGGGATCTAAGTCTACAACTGCAAATTTACAGGAGACGCAAAAAACATTCCGCAGATAATTTTTTTCTGACCACTTTGGTATAAATACTTAACCCATTTTTGACAAAATGGGACTTATACCCTTTTTCACTGGGGAGTCACTCACCAAAGAGTTATCATTGAGGGCCGATACATACATATAACCGCGTTGCGGGGCCACGCCGCTAAAACGGCAGTGCCTGTCTCTACGTAGCGGCCCGGGTGGCACTGCCGATTTTAGTGTCTCACCACAACGCGTTTACGAGGTGTTTCAGCCCATAATCATCGTTTCAGCCGAAAGACGTCCACTGTTGGACATATGCTACCCCCAAGAGACGCCATAACGTCCGGTCCTGTTTGCCTTGCATCCATCAGAATCCCGCGACTCACTCCAGTCTACTGATCCACCTTGTGAAAACCTACCAACGTTATGTTTTCCAGAACGTAGTCGCCACTCTAAGTAAGTGAGGTATTTACTCGTTACAAGTATTGGCCCTAATGCCTTACATTTAATGTCTTGGTAACCGCTTTGGTTATAATTTTTCTTTTTGATTAAAATTAAAAAACTACAATAATGATTTTTTTTTTTAGTTGCGAAATTATCTGGATATGGGGATCGGGATCCCGGCGGCTGGGGCGTTTATTAGCATTCCTGCTTCCCAGAAGGAGGCGAAAGCCTGCCGTTCCTCCTCGCTCACCATATACGATCAAAAAGTGTAACTTCATCTGGCAAAAATGGTTTATTTGTTTGTAAATTAATTATATGAAACTCAATATCCGTGTGGATTTTCTGACCTTTCTTCCTTTCTGGCCACCCCTCTCTCCCCCGGCCCGCTCAACGAAGCCCCGTTCACCTAAATATTGTTTTCGTAGAAGGGCCGAGGGAACGCTTTGACGGCGCTCGAGCCGAATTGAGGGCCGCTCGGATGACGCTGATACAATGCAAGGATTGAACAGCACTACAACACTACAGCTTCCTAATATTGATCTACAGATTTCCAACAGCACTATATAGTTGTAGTCATACTAATTTTTATATTGTTTTACTGATAACTGCGGGAACCGTGGACGTGAACTTGAGCATCGCTTCTAATTTTCATAAAATTTGAATATATAAAAAAAAAACAAAGCAATAGACAACCGAAACATCTAGCTCTTATTAGAAGAGGACAAAACATAAGCCTTTTGCTCTACTAAAGCGATATTACTGGCACTGTGGAGGATTGAGGGCTACTTACTGTTATACAACAAATCGTTAATATAATTTTTTACTAGCTTCAGCCGTTGTTTTCGCCTGCCTGAATGTAGCTGTGTCACTGTGTGTATTACTTATCTTAAGAAAACATACTGCCAGGATTATAAGTATTCTAGAAATGATTACCTACGTATACTTATATACCAGCTTTCGCCTAACAACATTAGTGTGATTTGTTTCAGAAACGTGATCAATATTTTGTTAAAAATGTACTTAAAATTATTTATGATAATAATTACACATCTACCATAAATACCACTAAAGGAGGAAATACAATTAAATTGCAAATATTGATCTACATTTTTTTAACAGTCAAGCTTGATACGCTTTTATAGTGTTGTATTTATAACTAATTTTGAACGCATTTTAAGTGTCATTTTCGATTTTGTAAAGTAACTAGGTTTCAGGTAGCCAGATAGATAGATAAATGTATTCTTTAATGTACACCAAAAATAAAATTACATTAAGAACTTAAAATTAATAGGGTGTCACAATGGGCGGTCTTATCGCTAAAAGCGATCTCTTACAGGATCTCTCCTTTAGGGTGTAAAAAAAAATTGTAAGTATAAGTATATAATAAAATGCACATCTGTAAAAAGTTTTAGCGGTCTTAATTCAAGAGTTTGTCCTGTGCGTTGATGAGTCAAAGAGGTCAATGAGTCAGGTTTTGGCCTTTTATGTAGTTTTAAATAAGTTGGAAAAAAAAACTATGCATTTGAAAGCCCAAAGGTCAGGCTCATATTACCAGAAGGCAGAGAAGATAAAGATTGCCCTTAGCCCTGCTAGGCTGACCATACTGTTACAATACAAGAATTAAGTGCTACTATTATACAACAGTTTCCTAAAATTGATCTACAAATTTAGCAAAGAGATGACAGTAAAATGACTGGTCATTAGGGCCACTGCTAGGGCCACGGAATTGTTTAAGAGATAGCTTGAACTCTAGGTTCTAGTCTAGATAACCCGTAGTCCTGAAATGCAAAGGGTGAACGAATACAGGTGGGCTTAAGTCATTATAAGTCTGCAATCCTCTATCGCACCACCCAGAGCGGGAGAAGTTATTTGATGAATTTCCACCTAAAAGAAGGTTAGCAATAATGATACAATTCAAGGATTTGCTTTTAAAATAAATAGATTCCTAATATTGATCTACAAATTTTTAACAGAGCTGTGAAAGTGTAGATTTAACTAGTTGCATTATTTCTATATTTTGCACACAATATACATTGTTTGCAAAATATAGAAATTAAAGATACGCAAAATAAAGAAAAGATACGCATTAAATAACAGCAAGGCCTGGCCCATATTATACGAAGACAGAGAATTTAGTGATAGGCCTGTGCCTGACTAGTGTAACAATACTGATACAATACAAGATTGAGTGCTACTACAATACAACAGATTTACAATATTGATCTACAGGTTTCCAACAGAACTGTGGGTCTAGTTAATTTAGCTTTAGTAATGCACTTTGGTAAATTTTAACACAATTTTGACTCTCTGATGACAACAAAGAGACTGACAAAATGCAAGCAATCACTGCTACTAAAATCTGTAGGTCAATTTTGGAAATCTGTTCTACAATATTGTAAACAAATTCCCGATTTTGTCAGCAATTTTTCAACAGAACTAGGCTAGGTACAAAGTTAGGTGCTCTTTGCGGTGTGTTTTACTGATTTTGTCCAATAAAAAGTACACATCAACTTTTGTAGTAAATTGAAACGCTTTTGACGTTGAACTATCTAACTGTCACTTGGACAAAAATAAATAGATGATACCGTTATATGTCGTAGATACATAACAATGAACAATAAAGTGATAATCAACTAATTACCGTAAATATGCACACGAGTAAGTAATGTTATAGGCACAAAGACTGTGTTAGAAGAAAAAGTACCTACATAACATCAAGGAATAGCTCCTATTAGCGTAGGCCACAACTAGCGTGTGAAAGAGAGAGAAGAGCTGAGCTCTGCAGTAGGAGTTGCATAGCATCGACAACCATCTATCGAAGCTGTTGTTGCGACATGAAGGCATCTGGATCCTGTCTCTGAAAACCAAGCAACAAAAAAAATTAAGATGATATCTGTCGTATATTTAAGAAATATTTAAAAACGTAGACGTGCATTAGTTATCAACATATATACATATAGATAATATAAGACAAACAAGATTAGTAAGTAAATATTAAATAGATCATTATTGAAACACGCGATACCATGTCATTAAAATTGATCAATTTAGCCACATACCAAGGCCAGTTGACCTAGACATTGAAAATGTCATTGGACTCGATCACCTTTTCATTTAAATATTTGGCAATCAAGCCTGGATATTAGTACAAAGAATTTTGATTAACAAAGAAAGAAATAATGTGTGTTGGTACAGAAACGTGCCATATAAATTAACTTAAAATCTACTACAAATATCATTACTTAATTACAGCATTAGGACATTGCAATAGTTGGTATTTTACGTAAAATGTCTGAGTAAAGACAAAACAATACTAGTTAAACCTAAGCTTAAATATAATATAAACCATCGAACAATAATACTGTAATTCGCCTTTCCTAGTCCGTTGTTCGACATAGGACTTTGCCAAACAGGGAAGCAATACTCGTAGCCGTCATGCATACAAACGCGCCGTGTCAGAATAATATGCAGACACTAACGCCATCTATGTGCGGCGAGAGGAACTAAAATTTTACGTCATGTATTGGGAAAATGATTTGTTTTTATTGATGAGTTTATTGTTATAAAGGGAAAATATCTTTATGACTATTGCTTGATATTGACAAGAGTTACTCGCATAATTATTTATACGCATAAAATATTAGTATTTACTTTGATTTTGATTATAAATATAATATATAGAAAATTAATACATTTAATTACTTACATATATAATACTTTAGTAAGTAGTAAGCCATTTTACTGTTAAATAAACTCATTATAAGAAGCAAAACACAGGAAAATACTAAATGTTTAAGCGGGTTTCACAACGCGGACGGAATCAATCCGTAAAGTTGGTACACCGACGCCGCCTAAATAAATAATCGGAACTGAACAAATATATATCCTTTGCACCAAACATTATTTAAGAAGACCATGTAACTTAAATAATATCATGCGATTAAGTTGATTTAAGGATTTTAACAAAATATTCTTAATGGAAAAAAATACAGCATATTTTTTTATACAATACTCGTTTTAGTACATATATGTGAAACCAGATACACCTGTCTAGTACCTACTTTTATGTAAAGAATCTACATATGTACAAAATTTCAAAACTGTATCATGAAAAATCACAAAGTTATAAGCTTTTTATGTCATCTGGTTGGCCGCACAAATACGTGGTCACTGGGCAATTCACGCGACTAAGGAGTTGTTTTGTACCCGCACCCAGCTGTGCGCTGGTGACTAATGCCCACTATGACCTGCCGTGACCTGTGTTGTACTTAGTGTCGGTGGTGTCCAATGCGTGACTTTTTTAAAATATTTTTGGGAAAATATATAACATGGAATCGATTCAGTTACTGACTAAATATAATGTTTCATAATTCATTACAAACATACTCGTAATAAAGTTACCAAATTTTAAACAGTACAGATTATATATAAATACGTGTTCACATTTTGGCGGTGCCGCTGAATTATTCTAATGCCCAAAAAGTTTTCCTCAACACTTTTTTTTACTTTTGTAGATAACCAACATTGAATAAATATTATCTACTTAGGTAAATTATAATTTAGTTTCTTACTGGCTGGTAACACGCACAATTCACAGATTTTGACCAAATACTTACATTTTTTTTTTTTCTGTATGTATTAAGTATTCCGTTTTAATAAATTGTGAGTGTAAGATGCAAATTTTTTTTTTCTTACTGGCATTTTATTCCAATGCAGGGCAGTAATCTTCCTTTCCTACCAGGTAGTTAAATCTAGCTTCAGGAGTGTTCGAAAGGCTCCAAGGCCGTGGCTCTGGAACACTAAGAGCAATATAAGGAACACAGATGAGTTTTGCTCAATATTGTTAAGTAAGAGAAGCAATACGAGCCGAGAATTTGGGGCGCTTCCCTTAGCGTCTCTCGCTCTCTTGCCCTCCAACCGTCTCGGAACACAGACTAGATTTTTGTATCATATTATTATAAGTCAGATTAGACAGACATCGGCTTACTAGCTATTAATTGTGACTACTTATAATATAAATTCATGCTAAACACTGCGAGTTGGATTTTTATTATTGGCTCCCAAAGATATTAAATATTATACTACCAATAGACAGGACATAGCGAACAAAATCGTAATCCGAGACTTGTTACCTAGGTAGTAAGTCGCTCAGTCTAGTGTGGACGACTGACCCTAACTTCAGTTTATTTTCGTAAATATTTTTCGTATTTACTCTATAATTAATTAGAATTTAATACTTTTCGCTAATAGTTCTAGAAAATAGCGTAAAAACATAGAAATTACAAATTTAATTCGCATGCTTACTATTGAAAGCTAGATGACACAGGATGAAAGTTTTTCTAATACATTTCTTCTGAGGTCCGCTCTAAAGTACTCTTTGTTAACTCCAAACATCACCTCATCGCATGACACATAAAAGGGGACAGACAGAATATCTTCCTACAGTGTTCCCAAAAGTCACACATTGACACTCCTAGCTTTAGCTAGAGCGGGGAAAAAATTACTTACAAAACAAAACAAAAGAAATGCTTGAATGTGACCTTAGAAACGTCCTTAAATTTTTCTGTATTCCCAAATTTTCTAAAGAAGGTCCTCGATAAATAGACTATCCAACACTACATATAATTTTTCATTTCAAACGTCCCTGAGCACATTAACCAAATAAACTCTTCCGTTTTGTAATATTAAAATACATAAGTATTTCAGTTATATAAATTAAATATTTAAATGTATTATAAAAAGAAACATACTAATTATATTATTCTATTATGTCATACCTACTTGTAATGCTTAATTTTGTTAAGGAGCAGTCCCGACTTACGAGTTATAGGTCACGGGTGCAAACCCAGCCAGGCGCATTACTTTATGTAATTTATTTCATCACCACTGCTCTCAAAACGGTGAAGGAAAACATCGTGAGGAAACCGGCATGTCCTAGAACCAAAATTTCGAAGACGTGATATTCACCAAACCCCACGTGGGGATTACGGATTCCCTCTCTTAGAAAGGAGGCCTGTGTCCTAGCAGTGGGAACATTAAAAGGCTAATTATGCTATGCTCTGCTATTATGCTTATTTATCTCCATTATTATCATTTCAGTCTAAATTCGTTTATAGTTCGCGGCCGGACAAAGGCCTTCCAAGCCTTACCTTATTTTACAAAAATACTGCTAAATATTCTTGTTGAACTGAAAACCACAGACAACCAAGCCGTGGAAAGATTTTGTGATTTGGTTTTTACTCGTATCTTAACAATGACTTAACTGTTTAGTGCGTAATGATTATAATATTATCATCTTCATCGCCATTAGTCATACCGTCGCGTCTGGTAAGACAAAGGATTTGATAAATTTTATATTGTAACTTTAACAATGATAAAAATTCAAAATTCTTCCCAGTTGAATTCAAATTCTACTGAAAAAAAAAAAAAAAAAAAAAAAAAAAAAAAACTGTAGAGCACAATTGTCTTTAAAATTATTCTTGATTTCTTAATGTTGACACAAGTGAGTAAGTACTTTCACGTTAATTTTCATTAGAAAATAACATTTGAAACAATCATAAAAAAAAAAATGGAGAGTGTAAGCAAAATGCAAGCAAAATTGTAATATAAAAAAAATCTAGAGTAACCGCTTATATCTTTGTAGGTAGTTTATCTAAATTGGACATAATTAAAGTCTTTTGTCTATGCTACTGTAATTGTCCGTTTAATTATCCTACGGTTCCAGTCATCACCATAAAGCTGGGGACAGTTGTAAACTCCATGAGTCTATGCTCACTTCTCTAATCTTTTGATCAATAATCTCTTCGGCACCAGAGGCATGGCGGATTATATCTGCGTTAATTTTATTAGCTTTCAAACAATCTATATCGCTTCACTATTAACTCTAGTATTGGCAATATCGTCTTCATTAAGATTAAGTACTGATTTAAGATTGATTGTTCAATAGTTAGCTTGTTGGTCTTCCTTTGCAATGTTTAGAACGACAAAAACAGCTTCGTAAATGGCCTTCCTTCTCCCGTCAGAAGGCCTTGACCCAGAAGTCGATTCAGCCTCATTCATAAAGACACGACAAAATGACCCTCAATTATAGCACAAGTTATTCTTGGTAGGTAGAGCAAGACCTGTAACGTTTCCGTGTTCCTGCAGATCAAAGTGGGCGCAAATAATAAACCTAGAAACAAAAGAAAACACAAACTCGCCTCCACAAAATAGTTTGTTTATCTTTTAAAAGAAAGATTCTCGACGTCTTGAATGAAGTGGCTACCCACAAAACAACCAAGGTTGTACGAATATAATAACGTACAGAACGCCTTTCACAAAATAACAAATGAAATCATCACCAAACCACAACTGTTGGCTCAAATGTACTAAATCTCCTTACGTTCATCAGATAGTGTTGGAACAAAGGTTGGACCAACATTGTCTTAGAGTACTCAAACAATAATAATGTAAATGTAAACGCGGATTGGCCGGAAAATTTTATGTAGGTATTTAAATTATATTGGCCGACATTGGATATTGAACGTTAATGAACTTTTAAACTTGGAACGAGTAAACTACGCGTCGCCGAACATATGGATGGATTCAGTCGATTTAGTCGGTTACAAAAACTGTGGCTCCGTTTTATGGTTGTGCCACACATTTCTTTGGCATTATTTACTAGGGTTACTAAGTCTACATAATAACAACAACGCTTGCATCATAACGCAAACATCAATAAAAAGTATGCTTGGAAAGTCAGGTAAGCATGAAAATTGATTCAGGAAACGTTTTAGCTTTTTTATAGAACTTTAAAAAATGAATAAACTTCCTAAACAACTACTTTATTATCGTTTTTAGTCATGTACTTGAATGAATAATGGCTGAAAAGTCATAAAACTTATTCTTTCAGAAAGTGTCGACGAGTAAAAATAATTCTGCGATATCGGAGATACTCGAGCGGCAGCCCTACATTAATGGTGTCCCATTCCCGCCGTGTGCACGTGCGCGGCGACGGCACCCGAATGCGACCGATCGGCGTCGAACATGCTGCCTTTCTTTTTTCAAAATGGACTCAAGTCCATGAGCCATACAAACCGTTTTAGAACTTCGTAATTAGTGGTAAAGTCTTTAATTGAATGAAATATTTTCTGAAGTTAGATCGTTTTGCTACCAAGACACCGTATGCCCTCGAGACGACCGTAGCGCATGCGAAATCAGAGT
The DNA here is from genome assembly GCA_958295575.1 of Leucania comma. Classification (NCBI taxonomy): domain Eukaryota; kingdom Metazoa; phylum Arthropoda; class Insecta; order Lepidoptera; family Noctuidae; genus Leucania; species Leucania comma. Next base: position 7,958,757 of record OY282475.1, read on the forward strand.
GTCACCTCCCATCTGTGTAAAATACATTGCAGTTCTAAACTAGGGCTACATTTTAACTTGCATATTTAGTAAGCGATGGATGTAACAAGGAAAGATACCAACGGATCGCCTCAAATGGACTTACGGTATTTGTATATAGGTCGTTACTACTCGCTTTGTTTGTATCGTGTTGATTTTCAAACCACTTTTGTTCGCGATATGTTTTTTGTATGAAAGATAGTTGGATAACGCGTTGTTAGAAATATTTTTATTGTTATCTGTTTAGCGACATCCGTGGGGAAGGTAATGGTCTCGTAATGGGGAAAGCAAATTTATTTGTTTTCTGGGTTTTTAATCCAAAAACTAGTAAGTAAGTACGTTCTGAAGTACCTATACATTGTTAACTTACTCTTTAATCAAGTTCCTCATCTTCTAACTCATTACGCTAGTTCTTATCATAACATTATGTGCGTAAAATGATAAATTTTCTCCTATTGGAACTGGAAATACCAAAAACTGACGAATTTGTTGGCTTATCGTTTATTGAGCGGCCAGTCTCGGGTTTTTGATGATAAGTGACGCTAATTAGCAATGAATGGTTATTTCAAACGATAAAATATGTTTTCAAGTTAAACTTGTGTTAGATATATAGAGAAGTAGATAGACAAGGTCGTTTATTTTAGATTACGATTCAAGTTTACTAATATTATAAAGCTGAACAGTTCGCTTGTTGGTTTTAATGCGCAAATCACAGAAAATACTGATTCAAATTTAAAAATTCTCTACATGTCGCTGTCGCAATGTCGGTCAGCCCATTTATCAAGGAATTATAGGCTAAATAGCATCACGCTTTGACCAATAGGAGCAGAGTAATATGGTACGCGGTAAATAAGTTGAATCATTTGCTATGGTAACGCGCAGCCCCCACTTCGATTGAGACCCGAAAATTGGTCATAATCTTCGGCACACAAGTTGAACCATCATGGCGGTCGACCTTGAATGCGAAGTAACGCCCGCGCATGCTCCCGCTTAACGTAGCGTTGGCCCATAGTCTGTGCGTTGATCCGTCAGTCATTCAGGACAAAGCATATTAGACACCGTTACATTTTGATCGTTTTAATCCCGTGAAGGGTAGATCCGGTACATGAAACACTACCGGTTTGTAACTTAGAGCATAAGATTTGTAAAGATAAAATAAAAAATAAAGATTTTTTTTCTAAAATTCGTATTAATATTCGCATGCACGAAATTAATTTCTTTAAGTAACCACTAGTCGCTATGCATTTAACCATTTTCTATACAAATAGCACGATCATCTCAAAAACCCCTTTCCTTTACTTTACATTAATATTTATACAACATGTAACATAAAAACGTACATTCTAAAAATAGTATGTTCAGAATCCGCTACTGAATAAATTTCAGTAATTTTTAAAATCTTTAAAAGTTAAAAAACAAATACCTATTTTGATAAATGTTTGGCGAACAATGGGTAGCTCGCTGTCCGACTGTCTGGTTACTATCCAACCGAGCCCAAGTCGTCGACGGAGCGTATTGTTTCATGCTCGCCTCAAGGAGTTGTCAGCAAGCCGTAGGGGCCCAGCAGGGTCGTAGCCTACAGGGGCCAAGGATCGGTTTCTGAATGGAGGGTTCGGCCCCGATATAAAAGGCAACAAAGTAACAGGAGTGGGTTTTTGGTCATTAAAAGTTTGACACTATCTCCTGCCTCACCCAAGGGCGCGGAGATGTCACTGGATGATTTGCCCACCGACAGAAAAAAAGCGTCCCGGTATATGTATCTCAATAAAGCACAAATAATTTTTTTATCCCGGTATATCCCAGTATAGCACAAAGGATATTTTTTTATATCCCGGTATAACCCAGTATAGCACAAAGGATTTTTTTTTTTTTATCCCGGTATATCCCAGTATAGCACAAAGGATATTTTTCTATCCCTGTAATATAGTACAAAGGATATTTTTATCGCTTAAGTAAGACGCTAGTAACAGCTAGTGTACAATAATTATTATTTCGTAATTAACATATATATTATGTGAGCAAATATCTTGCTATTACACCTTTTAATTTTTTATACGCCTCATATTCGACGTAATTAGGTAGACACTCGTATTCAAGGACGTACATAATAATAATAATATGCAAAATCTTGTATAATAATGTTAGTCAACGCTTCTAACTGAGAATCTCTACTGAACACTTTTTGCATTAAATATCTAATGTTTTCTTATCTGCCGACTGTAGAAATTCTGGAGTGCCTACTTATTAGGTTCCCTACTCAGTAACTTCTTACAAGCAATAAGGTGTTTTAGTTTAGGGATAAATATACCTGGTATTACGTGTTTGAAAGACTAAGTTAGGTATATCTTTTGGTTATTACTATAGAAAAATATTAGAGTGATACTTCCCCGCTTTGCATCGGTGCAAATATTTTTATATATAAAAAAAAAAAAAAAATTAAAAACTTCTGCACATGTTGCTTCCCTGGCAACTCATTAGCGCCAGGGTAGGCTGCAATATTTCGTCTACCCTAATAAATGGCTTATTTATGAAAAAGCCATTAAATAGGGTTTTTTTAAACCACTGTGCTAGGTTGGGTAAGACTCGATATCCGTGGGCAAGACGAACCGAAAGAGTTATATCCATGATTTTAATCATTATAATTCCGTAAATAAATACGTATTACACCCGCTTATCAAATTATTATGTTAATCAATATACAACTTGACAATGCCCTGCGAAATGCAAAAAAACTTAAATTTCACGGGCTACGCTAGAAAATCCACCAAATATGTAAAGTTCTTTAATAAATGCTTAGTCGAAATCGTCACTATGGAACATGGGTGACACAACCAAAAAAAAATCTAGTATCTCTCTGTCCTTTTCTTTCCCCTTCAAACAAAAAGAGACACCACATAACGTTCCAGTAAAAGGTGTTCTATAAACGGGAAGTAAAGCTGTTCGTAACTGGCTAAGGAGGAAGGTTTACACATTTTTTTATTGAGTTGCAGGTTTAGTAAATACCTATTGTATTGTACAGGTGTGTATAGGTCATTGTCACTTGTATTGCTAGTTTTTAAGGCACAGAACCGTTTAATTTCACGCTTATACGACTTTTTCGCAACATCTGGATAGGTTCCGGTTAACTTATCTCACAGATAATTTTTTAGAACACATGATGCTGGTTGTACTATTTTTGAACGCATTAAGGGTATTACATTGCATAATGACCTTGAAGAATTTACCTCTGCACTAGTAGAGAAGAATTGACCTCTACACAGGCATTGCAGGGGGTGCTGCGCGCGGGGTGTTAGTACTGTTTCGATCTTTTCTTTATTACTTATCGATATTCAATGAAATTAGAAAAAAATCAATACATGTTATTCAATTTATCGTAACATAAATTTCGGTATAAATTCAATGTATAAATATAGAGCCGTTTTCGAGAAAATATGGAATTAATGTCCAGATTTTTTTTCTAGAGTTTGGGTATTTTTTTGAGAAACGTAATTAATACAATTTATTAGTAATGGCTTTATGTATGCCCTTCATTTTTTATATGGTAATTGTACATAAGGAATAATCTATAAACTTCAATCAACCTAGGTGTTTTTTGGATTTGGGCGATGTAATCCCCTTAATGTAGCTAAATGCCTATGCATCCAAGCAGTATCTTAACAGGTTTTTAAATATTCATCATTTCACATGATGAATATTCCAATTTTTTTTTTTGTTTCCCTCTCTTAGAGAGGAGGTCTGAGTCCCAGCAGTGGGAACATTAAAAAGGCTGATGATGATGATGATTTTTTTAGATGGGAAAACATCAAATGACCGGCGGAGTGTCAGACGTTTACTAATTAAAAACGCACTCCTATGTTCTTTCTTTGCCTTGCGTTTCAGGACCTCGGAGTGGATTTCAGACAGCCCACGGAAAATACTTATCATTAGTTCTAAATTACTTAACTGATAAATATCACACTAATATTACAAAGGCAAGTTTGAGTGTGTGTGTATTTTTAGGGTTTCGCACCTCAAAAGGAAAACCCCTTATAGGATCAATTTGTTGTTCGTTAGCCTTATCTTTTTTTATCGTTATCTTAAAAGTCTGATTTTTTTTACAAAGGACTCAGGATTCTAGGTCAACGGGAAGTACCCAATGCATGAATTTTGATTCCCCTGAAAGTGTCGAAATATACGCTTTTTGCAACATAAACGGCCGTAACTTTTTATTCATTAACTCGGAGTTTGACTTTTTTAGAGCTTCAAGGGATCGCAGACCTGAGTAAGTATATGTTTTTAATTTCAACTCGATACCTCCACGCGTTCCCGAGGTAAATGGTCTTGATAGACAGACAGACGGACAACAAAGTGATCCTATAAGGGTTTAGTTTTTTCATTACGTACGGTACCCTAAAAATATGGTTATCTAACTGGTTTATCAATGTTATGCAAGAAAAGTATAAAATATGTACTATCTGTGAAAGCAAAATTTAGTATTGAGCGAAAACCAAACGAGATAGCTATAACAATTTTTAACAATATTCTTGCCTTTCTTGCAAAAACACGAAAAAGTCCATATTCTAATTTCAAACTGTCTTGAAGTTATTTTTTTAATTTTTGAGCATAAGTTTACTAGAGATAATAAGTATTTTATTTAGTTCATAAAACTAACCCTTGCATACAGCTTAAAATCGTCCTAAAGGTTCAAAAAGATTCGCCTACACTAAAACTTAGTAACCTACCTATTACTATTTCTATAGAAAAAACAGGTCAATGCTCTTTTATTCAAGTCCTTGCAAGAATTTCGATAGCGGGGTCATTGTTAGCAATGTCTTCTATCTCTTTCCCGCTAAACGGAAGTGGACTCACGTTTGGGAATGATTGTGTGAATACGTCACTTCAACTATGGTAGTTACCGTAGCCAGTATTCGTTCTACGTGGGAGTTAAAAGCTATACTTACTATTTATAAGTATAGGTAGGTACTAGCTTATGGCCGCGGCTTCGTTCTCATGAAACCCCTTTTCAAAATTTGAATTTCGAAAAATCTATGCTCATTCCTTGTCTACTTCTTAAAAAAACTGGGCAAGTGCAAGTCGCACTTGCGCCCTGAGGGTTTCATACAAAACCTATGAAAACAGTTCAATTTCCGAATTGAGTCGAAGATTTTTCCGAATCGGTTTTATTTTTTTGGGTGACTTATCTACATGTTTACAGTTTTCAGAGTTTTTTTCCTATATTTGTGCTATGAGTTATGCTGAATTTCAGGATTCTAGGTCAACGGTAAGTGCCCTATGAATGTTGATTCCCTTGAGAGCGTTGAAATTTTCTTTTTTGAAACTTAAACGGCCGTATCTTTTTTTCTCGTTAACTCAGAAGTTTGATTTTTCACAGCTTCAAGGGACCACAGACCACTCAGGTCTGCGGTAGGTACATAGTTTTAATTTTTAAACTCTCTGCATCTCTGGGTGTTAAATCTGGCCTGTTGGTCTAGTGGTTAGTGGCCCTTACTGCTATGCCGGAGGTCGTGGGTTTGATTCCCACCCAGAACAAATGTTTGTGTGATGAGCACGATGATTTGTTCTGTATCTGGGTGTAATTTATCTATAATATGTATGTATTTAGAAATATATAAGTATGTTTATCAGTTGTCTAGTACTCATTACACAAGCTCTGCTTAGTTTGGGACTAGACGGTGTTGTGTGATCGCTGTGAAATAAATAAAAAAATAACTCCACGCTTTTCCGATATAAAGGGTCTGGACAGACCGACAGACGGCCAACTAAGTGATCCTACAAGGGTTCCGTTTTTTCCTATTTAAGGTACGGAACCCTAGAAATAACATAGCTCTGGTATTCTGGGCCTGTGATGCATGGGACTCACTCACGGAACATAGATTAATAAAAATAGAGTTGGGATCATCATTATCCCGCTCTTATCCCAATTTTTATGTTTGTGTGGTGGATTTATCACAGTATGCATTTTCTATCATATATCTGCCGTCTTTGTTTTCTTTATTATTTTTTGTTATTATTATTGATAGGCTCGCGTTTGACCATGATATTCCACTCCATAGCTGTGCTCAATCAATGTGCAATTGGATGGGATGTTCACTTGTACTGGTCACCGTAATACATCTAATGGTGATTCGATTATGGAACGGGTTTTACATTATTAAGTGTCATGCCACTCCAACCCTCACTCCCCGAAATGTAATCAATAGATACCGACAGGCATTGAAGCTTTGACTCGGCCAGTCGATCCCTGCGATGATCCTCTTGGCTCGTTTTACAATAGACTCAAGAGCAATCAGTTGGAATATGACAAATTCGTCCAAGAGATGAAAGCACTACTCCATACATTCAGTCAAAACTTTCCTGAGATGCTATTTCCTAAGAAAACAGCCTTGAGCGCAGCACTGGCCCAGCGACGAAATCCAAGTAGGTAAATTTGATTTGTACGTGATTTCAATGTTTCGTCGCTGGGCCAGCGCTGGGCTCTAGGCGGTTTTCTTAGAGAATAGCACCTCTGATGAGATGTTCACGGCAATCAGTTCTCCTAGCCTTTTCCCAAGTATATTAACCGTAAACTAAACAGATGGAGCTGAATGCTGAATACCAGGATTACACATGGAGCTACGTCTTGTTGACCCCATTACCCAGTATCAGACTGCACGTGGGGGCAATCGGCGGCGGTGATCTCTCGCGCCGGGCTTTGGTACAGGCCATGGTCCGGAGCGAGGAGGAGTGGCAGGCGGTCGCCTCCTCCTGCGAAGCAGTAATGCTAGCAAAAGAAGAGGCCGACCGCATCAGGCAACGGCGCTCACGACGCAGCCGCCGCCGTGATTCCGATCCCAATTTCCTGCCACAGTAGGCGCGGGCTTGCGGACGGCGGGCAATGGGTAGCTCGCTGTCCGTCCGCCCGGTAACAGACCGGACCAGGCCCAAGTCGTTTACGGCACGCACTGTTCTCGCGCGCCTCAAGGAGTTGTCAGCAAACTGTAATAGACCCAGTGACCCAGTAGGGTCGAAGCCTAATCTGGGGCTCTGGGGAGGTGTGAAAATGCATACCAGGGCCCTGGAACCAAGGCAAGGAAGGAACAGGATAAGTTTTTAGAGAGAGAGTCTGACGCTATTTCCCGCTCCACCCAAGGGAGGGATTTGTCATTGGATGATTTTACCTACCATAAAACAAAAACCAGTATCAGACACGACAGTCCTTTAGTAAAACTACCCGTCAGATTTTCCAGGTTCTGACATCCATAGCAAACAACTCAAAAGTAGATTTTCATTGTTTTCTCTTTGGCAACTGACCCGGTGTCTACTATTCTGGCAGTGCCATGCCATGTGACGGCAGCGCCGTGAGGTGAACCGTGCAACTTTGTACTACAACTTCTACACTGTAAGTGGCTGTAGAACAATACAATGTTTGTTAGTTAAAATTCATATGAATGGTTAAAATAGATTTAAAAAAAAAAAATAAAAAAAAAAAACTAATATGACAATACAGATAGACATTGATATTTACAGATTGAAAGAAATTACACACCAGACTTCATATTAATATCATAATCGTTTAAAAATTTTGATAGTACTCGTATTTGGATAGTTTTTAAGACATCCAAGATGGCGTCAGACGAACTGTCAAACATAACACGTGGTTGTCTGATTGTTAAGGGTGGGCACACACAGTGCGGAATTGGGCGGAAATCGGTCGCACGCGGGGTCGCCGGCGCATCCGACGTCGGTCACTCACCCCAGCGCACGATCCGGAGAAAAAACATGAAACAATCAATTTCAGAAGGACCAGCTGGCGGTTACAATGCGCGTTCAAAGTCAAGTTAATAGGACCGGTATAATTAGCATTGCCAACAGATATTTTGATTAAGTAAAAAAATGGTAATTTAGCCGTGTTGTCTCCAACTATGAAAAAAATTGGTCCAGACGTTCTGGATATCAGAACATCTCATATAGAGGTACTAAATATTTGAAGTTTGGTACCAAAGTGTAAAAAGAGGTAGTATGTTTTTTAATTTTTTAAATGGTTTAACAATTAGTGTCGCTAGTAGTCCAATGGTTCTGGTGCTTACTATAACTAACGGGTTAAAAAGTAGCCAACAAAAGTGAAATCGTTTCTAATAGTAAAAGAATTCTTAATAATCTTTACAATTCTTCCAGAGAATAACTCCTACAAACTAAATTATTAGTTAGGTTACCTGCTAACCTGTTTATTTTTGTCAACCTCCGGCAAAGTCCACAGAAAAAACGACAATACAAAATAACCTTGGGGTAATCTCTAAAGTCTATAAGCGACCAAAAGGAGCCGCGGCTCGTCATCCCTTGACATATCCAATTGAAAGCAATTTTTACGGCAGCTGCACTAGAAATGAGACAGTAGTTCACCTTCTGTACCTGACTATTCGATGGCAGCCTGCGCGCGCGCCGACGAGCCAGCTGCGGCCTGCCACTTTATACTGGGAACTTTTTAAGGCTTTTTGTTTTTTACCATAGTTTTGATATATTTGTGTTAACTTAAGCGCACCTTTGGAATACTGTCGGTTTGAAGACAGCTCTCGGTTTGTCATGGTTAAAGTATAGTCTTAGTTTTATGTCCGGACGTGATTATGATATTTAAATTCAAAGATCCTTCGTTTTAGTTAGATTATAACGATTTATAGAGAAGAGACTTACAAAAAGTCAACATCAAAAGATGACGTTATATCAAACCTGGTTTGACTAAAGGTTCACCCAATATTTCCAGGGCCCCCCAGATTGTTCGAAAGAATCTTGTTATTCAAAGGGCAACTGAAGAAACACAGGTGGGTTTTAGTCAGTAAAAGCCTAACACAGGGAGTGTTAAAAAATGACTATGAACATAGTCATTTTCTTACAAAATCTCTTACAGCAGAGATTTAGTAAAGTATAAACAAAATTCTACAACAATTTTCCCGGCATTTTGTGTTTTTTTCTGTGGTCAATCGGCTATTCAGCCATCATTTTTCATTTTTATCAGTGAAAAATGGTAAATATTTCTCATATCTATGTTAGTTTTAAAGAATTAATTGAAAGTAAATTCTAAATAATTATGTAATTTAAAAAAAAAGGTACTAGATACTTATCTCTTAATTTTAATTTTACATCGCGCTGTAATTAACTGGCTGTATAGAAAGTTGGGACATAGTTCAATAGAAATGCAAAGACAGAACAATTTTTTTTTTAATATTTTGACAGCTGTCAGTTGAAAGTGATTCTCCCTAGGGACGAGTATTACTTTCAACCCGCTCCTCAGGCAACTTCAGACCTACTTTCAGACTATGAGTAATGAAAAAGATATTTTTGGTATTTTATTGAAGTTTTTAACAATTTTGAATATTTTTTTATTACTTTCTTAAATTAATGAACTTTGTATTTCGATAAAAAAAAACACAACTTTTAACGGAGAAGAACTACTGTATTTTTTCAAAAACTGTGGCAGAGGATACGGTACAAGATACGCAACCCTACCGAGAGGTTCAAGATAGACAACTCGACCCCGACCTCAAGTTATTTCTCGAAACAAATTGTATTAGAATTTCGGGAATACATAAATAAATAAATACTAAGGTTTCTTCTGAAAAATACTCGTAAAGATACCGCCAAATAAATGTAACAAAAGAAAGATTCTAGAGAAATCTGATGAATAGATCATTTTTTTTTTTTTGTGACATTTAACAAGTCTTAATTTTTTTCAGCCTACGCTACCCCTCTGCTAGGCAAAGTACTCTCCACATCTTTCTAGGTGTTTTTCTCTTGAATAACCTCGTTCTAGCCCTTGTGATGGATATCTTAAATATACGAGGAAGGTTTCTGTATTTAAATTGTACCCGTGTGAAGCCGGGGCGGGTCGCTAGTTTAAGAATAATTACACCTAACTACAGTACCAGCGGCCGTTGACACCACTGAGTCAACTGTAGTTGTTTAAATTTAAAAGTTTAGGTCACTGTTTCGTCATAACTTATCGATATCAGGCGTAGGCTTGCCGATCAGAAGCAATGAGTAGCTCGCCGTCCGGTAGTCCGGTAACTGTCCGAAGCGATTCCGAGTCGTCGACGGCGCGTAGTGTTCCTCGCGCGCCTCAAAGAGATGTCACTAAAACCGTAGGTTGGTGCCTACGGGAATTCTAGGGTCTTGAAACACAAGTCTAAAAAAGAACACAGGAGTGTGTTTTAGTCAGTAAATATTTTACATACCCTCCCACAACGCTCTAGAGCGGAAAAGTCATTGTATGACTTCCAACCTAAAAAAAAACACATTTGGAAAATTAGTAGTTTACTGATTATTTGATTTTCTTCTGAATACCTACGTCCGGTCAGATGCAGACAGCCAGTTCCGTAAGTTCACTACCCGCCTTATTCCAAAACGCGATCTAAAATAGTTCCGGGATTATTACTAGTTTTAATTGGCATTAACACTTCGATCCACAACTACCCAACTTGTTCATACAAAAGTAGACTCTAAACATCGGAATTAAGGCCTATAGTGGCGTGGATGTGAGAGGACACCGGTGTCCTCTGAGCTAGGACAGATTAAACCTAATAAAAGACTCGGAAATACATTTAGATCGATTTTAATTGGTATTAAATTTAGTAATAAGTAATCCCGAAAACTACATTTAGATAGCGTTTAATCGGTATTAAACCTAGTCATAGTCCCGGATTTATTTTAGATCGCGTTTTGGAATAAGGCGTTACTAGTTTATTTTGAATACCCTAATTAGAGACTCAATTGAAAGAAAATAGGTGTGCAGTCACCGGTGTTCTCTTGGGGCTTGACAGTTTAAAGATTGTCTGATTCAAGCCATCAAGACCACAGAACAAACCCCGACATAATCCACTGCGACACAAAAACAAAAAAGGTCGTATCTACAATATCCGGACAATCCAAAAACAAACAGGCCACAGTCTACAAAAATACGTTAATAACAATAGGCACTACCGGTGCGTCATGGCGGACCGCACTATGCTTCATCCCACAGTGTTTGTTATCCCTGCACCCTCGCGACTCGCGCCAGATGGGACAGTAACTCGCACGTTCGCCCTACCACCATGGATATGAGGACAGGTGCAGTTACCCCATAAGGTTGCGTACTTTATTATAACCAAATATCCTGCTTTATGGTTCAGGTTCGGGGATTATTGTTCAATTTGATTTCGTTGAAGTAATTGCGTGGTGCATTTTTTTACAGAAAATTTTGGCTTAATATTTTTTATTTACAAAATTGATGCACAATTACATATTATTATAGTTAGCCTGTACTGTCCCACAGCTGGGCAAAGGCTTCCCTCCATTCTTTCCAATTATCACGGTCACTCGCTTTCTCGTAGAACATCCGCACTCTTCTTCGTGGTCTGCGGCGGCCCCGTCTCGCATTGCCCGGGAACCAATCACATATACTTACAAAAATATAAATCACAAAACAATATATTCTGGTTAACAACTACTAGATGTGAATCTTACAAGCACATAATTAAAAAATAGCCACTTACTATTAAATAAGAATTACCTAATATAATCTTATTTATTTTCTGTTCACAAAACTGTGTCAATATGCTTCTGCTTGGTAATAAAATATTTTATTATTATTAGTTATTTGTTGGGTGATTTCGATTAAAAATCGTCAAATATTTTAATGATTTTCATTTGTGAGTTGAAAGGTAGTGCTGTAGAGTTTTATTGAGTAAAACCTATAATCATTCCCCACAAGTGTCTTGCTCATAATGGGATCGTTCTTGGAGCTATATAAAATCCAAGGGAACAATAGTGTACACCAAAATATTACTTCGTTAACCAACACGATATTTGTCTCTATTCCAAAAATACCTATCCCACAAATTGCTGAAAAAATCTAACTAAACATTTACCTACAAAACAATCATTTTGAATTTCGTCAAGGAATACTTTTCCAGGCACCTGACTTCTGTCAAAATAATTACGTTCAATACCTACGTACTTACGTATATGTACGTGCGTGCTGAAAAAATCTATATTTATAACTAATACCTGACACAAATGAGCTGGGCTTGGCACTTTATAAGAAATCACCCCTTTAGACCCCACTGCGAAAATAGAAGTGTAATAAGTTTGACAGTCTAGGTAGGTAACTATGTTATTTGTCGACGGCAAAGCGTCAATAACTTCTAACTCAGCAAAATTAGTACATTATACTAATACATTGCAACTTGACGATTGGTACGAAGGACAAGCTCGACCTTGGTACGGACCGACCAAATTCATTATACCAAGTCAAGAATTTACTAAACTGAAAAATACGTTTATTATTTTGAGAACATATAAGAACGACGTTCTTAAATCTATGTTTGAGAAATTGATTTTTTATTAAATTAATTAAATAATAATAAATATTGCATATTGCTTTCATTATCATGTAATATTAGCAGGTAAGTATATTGTGCGATACTGTAGTAGTGTCCCATAAATAAGTAAAAGGTAACGCCATAAAAATGAACACACACGTTCAGTTAGAAGCTTATATTAATATAATGCAGTTTCAACCAAAGATTCATTTTGGAGATGAAAAACATACGACAAACGTAAATTCAAAGCGATATAAATGTGAATTTCTTGAGAATTTCTAAAAATTGGCACTTCACCGTCGGTATGTGACTGCGTAGATGCTTGGGTACTACTAGCGCCATCTTGTAGCTTGATAGAGTACCAACATTTATACTCGGTTCTTTGACAGAATGAGTCAAGCAAAATACACTGATTCAATTAATAATCTAAGTTCGTACTAACGCCCATATTTATAAACAAGTAAAACTAAATAGTTGAGTAAAAGTAACTACTTAAGTAACAACTTGTATTCTACAGTTAAGAAAAATTGAAATTTTTCATGATGATTTCTAAACTCAAGTATTGACTTAATAAGAAAATACGTTACAACAAATAATTACTTCTTTATAAATACGGGTGTAACACCCGTATATATAAACAAGTAAAACTAAATACTTACTTGAGTAAAAGTAACTACTTAAGTTATAATTTGTATTCTATTGTTAAGATAAAATTTAAGTTTTGAATGAAGATTTCAAACGTCAAGTAATGACTTAATAACATTTTACTTACTTAGTAACAAATAATTACTTCTTCATAAATACGGATGTTATAGGTACTCATAAGCCACAGTCAGTTTCAGAAAAGCAAAACCAGAGATGGCAATAGCCCTAAAAATGCGAACGGCAACTGAAAGACAGGAATGATTTTAGAGAGTAATTTATACGCCCTCCCGCTCCATAATAGAGTGGGAGAAAAAATTTGATAATTTCTCACCTCAAAAAAAATACAGTACCTATACACTAGCCAAGCCATTAAAAGCCTTTAGCGAGTAAATCTACATAATCAAGTGGTTATTTACCTTTTTTCTTTTATTAAGTAAATCCAGAATAAAAAACATCAGAATCACCTGCATTTTGTTCAATAAACACCATTGAACTCCGCAATAGGTACACTGTATTAAAATTATGTAGACCATATACGACTTCATAATAACTGATCTAAAGTAATCTAATAAAATGTATATGAATGGGGGTGAGTTCAGACGGCAAATATTTGACGCGCGTTTTCCAACAAGATAAACGCAACGATGTGAAAACGGGCCATACACCCGTAACTTGCAATCGGTACCCGACACTAGGGCTGTAATGACTCGTTACCTTTGCCTCCGCTAGAAATCTCCGCGTCTCCGCGTCTCCGCATTTCCGCATCCGCCACCGCAAATTTTTAGCGGTTTTTCTACGGAGGTTTACTGCCTATTTATATCTAAAGATAAATCACAGTTTCAAATTTTTATGCCCACGTCACAATGATATGACTGCAATAATTTGCATAAACTATTTTTAAACTATTCTTTGATGTCTCATGAAGGTTCTCATAAAAAAAATTATTGAAAAAACACATTTTTCTTTATTACTTTCAAACTGTTTCTAGCTGTTAATATTACGATTAGCTGCTGTCAATCGATTTTGATAGAACAACGTCTATCGCGTCTATTGACTTAAATTCTAATCGCGTCAGATACCTGCTTGTCAATAGATTTTACTCAGACCTTTAAAAACTGTTGATTAATTCATTTTTTTTCTGTGCCCCTGCCTTCGTGTACGTTAACTATGCAGCCCTGCCCACTGCCACTTTCTTTGTTTTTTTTTTTTTGTTGATGGGTAAAAATCATTCAATGACATCCCCCGCTCTTGGGTGGAGTGGGAGATAGTGTCAGACTTTTACTGACTGAAAAAACCACCCCGTTCCTTCTCAGCCCTGCTACTTAAGTTTGGGGCGGAAAGGTACTGGAGTGGCGCAAGACGCAGCATTGGAAGGCCTCCTTCAAGGTAGACCGATAACCTGTTTAGGGTCGCGGGAATCGGATGGATGCGAGATGCACATGACCAGTCATTAAAATTGTAACACTTGGGGAAGGCTGAAATGATGAACTCTGCAGCCACGATATTAAAATTTGCAGCTCCGCCTCTGCCAATTGACCTCCGTCACATCCCTAGTTGGTACTAAGCATGATACTATGTAGCTGTGTGTACTGCAGTTATACTGTAGCGCTCGCACTTTCCCCTCCATTTTCTTCTTTATCGAGAGTGTTCGAAACTCGAACGCTAAGCTATTTACTGTTCGTAACCACGTAGCAACAATATAATAGGATTTAAAGAATCCACCTGTAAAGTAATTTGACGCTCTTTTATAACATCTTCCTCTAATTGCAAATTAAATAACTCCTGATTATAATCATTACAGAACCTTGTAAAAGGCCAAATAAAATAGTTATATTTTTTACTGAAAATTAATACTTGAATCAGCTAAAATTAATCTCCTGTTGGTCTAGTGGTTAGTGGCCCTGACTGATATGCCGAAGGTCATGGGTGCGATTCCCACCCAGAACAAATGTTTGTGTGATGAACACGATCATTTGTTCGGTCTCTGGGTGTAATTTATCTATAATATGTATGTATTTAGAAATATTTGTATGTTTATCACTTGCCTAGTACTCATAACACAAGCTCTGCTTAGCTTGAGACTAGACGGCGTTATGTGATAGTTGTGGAATATTATTATTAATCATCATCAGCCTTTTAATGTTCCCAGTTCTGGGACACAGGCCTCCTCTCTAAGAGAGGCAATGGGCCGTAATCCACCGCACGGGCCCAATTTTTGGTTCTAGGACATGCCGGTTTTCTCACGATGTTTTCGTTCACCGTTTTCAGAGCAGTGGTGATGAAATGAATTACACAAAGTAATGCGCTTAGCTGGGTTTGAATCCGCGACCAACAACTCGTAAGTCGCCGCTACTACTCGGCCACCACTGCTCTCTTATTATTATTAAAGATAAACTCTATTTTTTTCTGGTCTGAAGACAAAACAATTAAAGTGACGTAATATAGTGTACAATTAAAGCATTAAGTCTAAAGTTTAGGCTAGATTTAGTATAAAAACTCATAGTACTGTAATTACTGGAGTAAATTCTGCTATAGTCGTAGGTGTAAATGGGGCGGGGAGGCAGTGGGCCGTCCCCACCACCCGAGGATGGCCAAGCGTCTACCCTACGATTTTAGGCTACTAATTCCAAATTCTATGCTAGACACCAATTTTTTTTAGTTGATCCCACCTAATGGTAAGTAAGTAGTTACGTAATCATTGATGGTGAGGCACACTAGTTTATTAAGAGCCAATTCACTCCAGCCATAAAGACACCTCCTAATCGGGCGGGAAGACCGCAGCAGGCAAATTGTTCCCGTCCTTCGATGTACGAGGTATAAACGATGAGGCAAAACGCTTAATAAGTCCGGACCGTAGAGATTTCAACAACGTAAGGGTGGATACTCGCTGTACGTCGGGTTGTTCGATGGTAGAAATGAGATGGTCGAATCAAGTCATGCAATTCCCGCGCACACTCTCCAAAATGCATCCTGTAAATCACATCGAAAGGCTGGCTACCCTACGCCTATGCTCAAGGATTTGTAGCCAAATCTGGATCACCAATTAGCCTCTTCGCACAAAAACATCCAAAAATCAGGCATATCAGGGGCCAGACGACTTACTATGACGTATTAAAAGAGCGAGAAAGAGAGATGGTGCTATACAGCTTATATAGCTTCATCCCTTTTCAGTTTAGGTCGTAAAACAAATTGCTTAAGAGCTCATGCAGCATAACACTGCAGGCCCCCCTTGACTTGTAAATCAAACTTAGATACGCCACTGGCCACACCAAAGTTCTACTACATCCTTCTCTCTCATTTCTAACTGTCAGTAGCGTAGTGAGGCGTGGGCGATATAGGCCTTCGCCTAAGACCTCGCACGAAGGGGTCTCGCGCAAGTCTTCGCTTCTCTAATAACAAAGGTTTTTAGGGTTAAGAAAGAAAAAAAAGGGAACCCTTGGATCGCTTTGTTGTCCGTCTGTCTATCGAGATCATTTATCTCACGAACACGTGGAAGTATCGACTTGAAATGAAAAACATATACTCAGGTTTGTGGACATTGAAGCTGTGAAAATTTTTCAAAGGAATCAAAATTCATAGGATACTACTTCCGGTTTTCTTCAATCTTCAAAACTCGATTCGAAAATTGAACGATTTATATAAGTTACTTTGTACAGAACCTTCCATGTGCGAGTCCGACTCACACTTGCCTAGTTTTTTTTATAATAGGCTCTTTTGACCACTTATTCACCTGATGGTAAGCGACGATATGGTCGAAAGCTGGATTGCGACAATTGCTGTCCCGTTTTATGAAAAAAAAGGCCTTCGCCCTTGTCTAAATTAGTCCACGCTACGCCTCTGCTACCTGCCCCAATTTCAGCAGATTGAGTACATTAACCCACTAAACAGGGGTACCAACCGAACACAAAATACACCTTAAAAAAAAAGCAACCTATAACAAGTAATGGTGAGATGTTGAAAACGAAAGTAAGCGGGCATTTTTTTCGCCGACCACTTATGTAAAGGTCGCTGGGATTACTTCGGTTTCGGCCTTAAGCGATCAATCCTACTCGATATTAAACAACTACCTTCTAACTCACCCTTATTTTTCGGTGTACAAAGAAATTTAGCAGAGGTTTAAGAATTCTGCCACCATAAACATATATATTTTTATATTGGTTTTAGTTATTTTTAATCAATTAAGGATTTTTTAGTGTTTGTAGTGTGTTGATTACAGTCAGTTAAGTATGTAAATAATATTTAGCAATTATTAGACCTAATCATGTTAGAGTATGATATGACAGAATCCAAATTTTGGAAAACTAGACCATTTGGTTTTGAAAAACAAGTACTTACCTCATCATCATCATCATCATCATCATTTTAGCCGAAGGACGTCCACTGTTAAGTGCCGCCACAACGAACGGACATGTGCATCTCGCATCCACCGCATTCCCGCGACTCTCATCAGGTCATCAGTTCACCTTATGGGGCCGAAAGGTTCTAAAGTGGCGTGGTGGCCACTCTAGAACCTTTCGGCCCCATTGGCCATCCGTTCTACGAGCAATGTGCCCTGCCCACTGCCAGTTTAGTTTGGCGATTCTTCGGGCTATGTGTGGGCTATGTATTACCTACCTATATCGACCTATATTCTTGCATAGTACATATATTTCAATGCCTACCTATGACAAAAAAAGTAACAATTGAACGATTGTAAGTAACAATTTATTTGTCATAAAGATTTCCCTAGCTTATCATCAGTATAAATCAGTGTTGTAACAACAAAAAGGTGCTATTACCTACACATTAACAAGATGGCCAAATGGTTTCATTAGGCATCGGATCAGTGCAACGTGCATCGATAGAAAATAAACGTAAGTATTCAATAATGAGACATGAGCAGCGCGATCGGAATCAATTCCTATAATTATAAATATTGTTGGGACAACAAATCAACAGTTGCCAGTATAAGGGTAGTAGGGTCTTGAGGCAGTGGTCACATAGGCATATCCATTATAATATCATTATTTTAAATAGGTACTAACATACCTAGTTATAATAATGTAGGTACCTACTAACATATTATGAACTTGTATCACTACTGTGTGCTGCTCTGAAATAAATATTATCGATTTCAATAAATTCTTAAGTAATAATACAAAGAGATATGTTTTACTGCTGTGTAAAAGTGGGAGCAAAAACAGTCCCTCAGTCGTCCGGATGGCCCGATGACCATATATTTGTGTGGACAACCAGGTAACACAACAAGCTTACCTATAACTTTGTGACCTTTCATGATACAGTTATGTTTCTTTTTTCGGGTTTCGCATGAAATATACTAAAAATAAAGTTGTATACCTATTAACCTGTCGAAAACGAGAAGGCCATGATTACATTTCAATTTATCGATTAATTTTGTGATAACTATAGCGAACGTAATTGGATAAAACTTGCAGTCTATAATACCAGACAAGCTCCGTCGAACGCATCGTTTAGTATGACATTACCCCTCCCCTTTTCTTATTTTATGGTGCACGGGGTTTTTTTTTTTTTTAACGTAGGTAAAATCATCCAATGACGAATCCCGCCCTTGGGTGGGGCGGGAAACAGTGTCAGACTTTTACTGACTAAAAACCTACCTTTCCATTCCTTGCCTTTATCCTGGGGCCCGTGGTGACAGTCTCACATTACCTTTGGGCCCCAGTAGGCTTCGGCCCTGCTGGACCCCTACAGTTTGCTGACAACTCCTTGAGGCGCGCGGGAACGGTGCGCGCCGTGGACGACCTGAGCTCGGACCGGTCTGTTACCGGACGGACGGACAGCGAGCTACCCATTGCCCACCGTCCGCGAGCCCGCGCCTACGGTGGCCGGAAATTGGGATCGGAAACCCGGCGGCGGCGGCGGCGTGTGCGCCTTTGCCAAACAATTATACTTCCTTACTTCTTTTTCGTATGATTTAGTACCCCTTGACAAAATGACTCCATAACTATCAGTAATAAACCTTACTTAATATTTAGTGTAATTAAAAGTAAACGTCAGCTGAGCGAGGCCAGTGAACTGTAGGCAGTTAGTACGCAACGACCGACAACTACCTACAAGGTCATTGACTCGTTTACTTAAAGAAATTAATTTCGTACGTGCGTATATTAATTCGAGTTTTAGAAAAAAAGTACTTTATTTTTTCATTTTATCTTTACAAATCGATAGTGTTTCAATAATCGAATCGACCCTCCACGGAATAAAAACAACCAAAATTTAACGGTATATACGTATCCAGTAAAAAACAAAATCAACACCGCGTTTGTCTGTCTGTCTGCGATAGATTTAAACACTACTGAAGGATTATCATGCGGTTTTCATTAAAAGAAAGAGTGATTTATAAGAAAGGTTTAGGTGTATATAATACTTGGATATTATAGTAGAGAAAAGCCGAGAATTTCTAAGATTTGTAACACCCATACGAAACTGGGGCGGGTCGCTTATAGTCTATAATAATTAACTAAGATATTACCCCAATTTCGAACGTAGTTATTTGTGATCGTCTCAAATAATTTAATTTAAATTTGATCGCGTAATTTAGGTACGGTTCAACGTTAACAAGGAGGCCCTTTCTCGAAACGATGGAAACTGTGGAAAACAAAATCTATACTAATATTAAAAAGAGGTATTTGTTTAGATGGATGAGACCAGGGGCCCAAGTCTGCTATTTTTGTAAATTCGACATTCCAACACAATCCCATTGTCATTTTGGTAAAATTTCTTAATCTGCTAAATCATAATGGTCGATCATTGGTCGGTTATTGGTCTCGTAAAAGAATGGTGGTAGAATGACTTTGTCGTATTCAGACAAATCTAATGGTAAGTCACTAATCAAATGAACTGACAAAATTTTAGCAGATTACTCCATAAGTCAGAAATTCATTTGTCATTATGTACGAGATTACCATTTGTTTCAATGGTGTGTCAGTGAATGACTGTTGGAAAGTCATAGTGACGCCATTAGTAGTAGATTACCAAACTTGTCAAAATCAACCATGATGATTTCAATGATAGAAGATTCTGACACTATTGTAAATAGTAAATTAGATCAACCACGATTCAGATTGGCTAAAGTACATAGTTCTTTTATGGGGTACTGTGTAAAATTTTATAATAAAATACCACTTGAGATTCTCAATCTCAATGAGTCAAAATTTAAAACATGCATTAAACGCACACTATGTAGACAAGCATATTATAAATTGGAAGATTATCTCCTAGATAAAAATGCTTGGCTAAATGCCTGTCCGGCTCCACGTGCACAGCCATTTTTGCCTAATTAGTTTTTTTAAATATATAAATATACAAGATGAGATGACCCTTTTTGTATTGTTATTTTCGAGATGTTTTTTTTTAATTTATTTATTTGAATGAAGCTTTTGACAATTGATTACTTATTGTATTTGGAACCAATAGCATTGTATAATGTAGAAGCACTTTTTCAAATTTTGTGAATGTGAAGTACCATGGAGCATTTTTATTTTTAATTGGTTACAAATATATTTGAATTTACAAGTATGGCAGTTGAGAGTTTATCATGCTCACTTAAATGTCTCGCTGATGGTGGCACGTGTAATTGGGTCATTCGGTTCCCTTCATTATGGTTGAGCTGAGTGGGGCTGGTGCACGCGTCATGCTCGTGAACGGGCGCCGTCATTTGAGACTGGTCATCTCTTAGCTGCCAGTGGCTTATTTCAATTTCTGTTATTTAAATTTCTGTTAAAATATTTGCATTTAGTATTTTCTTTCATTATTTATCTACATTGTGCTCACATAGTAGAAGCAACATGAATTATGTAACCAAGAATTATGTAACTAATAATATGATTTAAAAGAGTGTCCATGGAGTTTCTTGCACGTTCTTCTCCATAGAGATCTACGCTTTGGAACGTGCAATTTAGCTTCACTTTTTTTTTTTTTTGGACTGACCGACATTTTGACAATTCAAAAGTGCCTATAATTGGTCTATTTGAAATAAACGCTTCTGATTTCTGATTTCTGAGTAGACTTGAGGCCCTGGTGAGGGTCCCGGAATTACGATGGATGCGAGACGCGCAGGACCGGGCACTGTGGCGGATTATTCCAGAAATCTCCACCCATAAATCCCCACCGGATGTGGGTTGTTGTTTATTTTTTCTTTTAATCCCCACTAGTTAAACAATATCGACCTAGTGGGGATTTTTGGAATAATAATTATCAATCCCCACCAGATGTAGTTGTTTCTAAATTATAAAAGAAAAAAATGCGTAAGTCAACTTAATTACAAAATAAAACAATTTGTAACGAAATTTAATACCAGTAGTTAATTAGTATAAGAGGAGAAACTGACTGACTGACATATCAACGCACAGCTGGAACTACTGGGACTAGGATGGTGAAATTTTGCACATGGTTTCCCTTTATGACGTAGGCGAGTACCTACTAAGAGTTTTCCAAAATGTATGCTCTAAGAGTATGAAACAGGGTCAAAGAACTACTAGTATAACGTCTGGTTACATATTTTTCCAAAAATCACCACTAGGCTGATATTGTTTAACTAGTGGGGATTTCTAGGAAAAAATACATAAAAACCTGGTGGGCCATCTGTCGGTGGGGATTTCTGGAATAAACCGTTTTGGAGAGACACTTATTTATTTATTTAATCTTCATGTACAATAGTGGTACATAGGCGGACTTAATCCTACAAGGCATTCTCTACCAGTCAACCTTTGGGTTAATAAAAAACGGTAATTTAAAAAACTAAATAACCCGACTGCTTTTCTGAGCATTCATGAAAAAGCTCTAAAACAAGAAAATCTGGCAGTCGGGACCCATTCTAGAATTGAGAGCACATACCTATATTACATTGCAGATTACTCCAATCCATTGACTAGACGGCTGACTTTCTAGAATGGGTCCCGACTGCCAGATTTTCTTGTTTTAGAGCTTTTTCATGAATGCTCAGAAAAGCAGTCGGGTTATTTAGTTTTTTAAATTACCGTTTTTTATTTTTTATTTTTTTAGTTTTATTTTATTACGATATCACTTTCAAAGTAATTAAGAATCTAAAGACACCTCTCAAACTGAAATCCATCGAGCCGTTCAGGTCGCAGAGCGTACCAAACATTTGAATTTGGCGCAAAAAATCCGCCATTTTGTTTTTTTTTTATTTTGATATACCCAGTGTCACTCTCACAGTAAATACGAATCTAACGACACCCCTCAAGCTAAAATCCATCGAGCCGTTCAGGCTGCAGAGCGTGCCAAACAATTATACATACATACATACATACATACTTACATACATACATACATACATACTCTCGAAAAACATAACCCTCCTTCTGGCGCAGTCGGGTAAAAAAGACAACACTGTGGTAGGTGTGCACAATAAATAAATAACAGATATTACAAATGTAATGTAGTATAAATCATTAAAATTAATTACATAAAATAATAAAATACGTATAGGTATATGCTAATATTATAAACTAATAAATACTATGATAAATATCAAATCATTAAGAGAACTTAAAATATGACAATTCTGACGAACATTTTGACATTGGGTAGGCCTATGTCTAACTATGGACGTCTTCCGGCTGAAATTATGATGATGATGATGAAAACTAAGTTTAATAATAATAATAATAATAATATCACACACACTATCACACAACGTCGTCTAGTCCCAAGCTAAGCAGAGCTTGTGTTATGGGAACTAGACAACTGATAAACATACATATATATTTCTAAATACATACATATTATAGATAAATTACACCCAGACACAGAACAAATGATCTTGCTCATCACACAAATATTTGTCCTGGGTGGGAATCGAACCCACGACCTCCGGCATAGCAGTCAGGGCCACTAACCACTAGACCAACAGGCCAGTCAAATAAAGTGGTTTGAATGTTGGGGGTTAATCCCTAAAACTATATATCCGATTCTGAAAATTCTTTCACTATTATACAGCTGCACTATCCCTATATTCCGCAAGAGGACCAAGGTCGCTCAAATAGCCCGAAGAATCGCCAAACTAAAGTGGCGGTGGGCAGAGCACATTGCTCGATGAGGCCGAAAGGTTCTAGAGTGGCGCAAAACGCAGTGTTGAAAGACCTCCCACAAGGTGGACCGATAACCTGATGAGAATCGCGGGATGGATGCGAGAGGCACAGGACCGTTCGTTATGGCGACACTTGGGGAATGGCTATGTCGTAAACAGGAGACGTCCTTCGGCTGTTTTGCGAGTGAAGCCGCTGGCAGAAGCTAATCAATAATATAGCGATCATGTGTTTCTTTTATTAAGTCTACCCAAAAGTTCAAATTCCCAAGTTCACTTGCGTATTTACTTAACTATAATAGCACGTAAAACGAAAACAGCTGTTTTTAAATTCCTTTGTCTGTTTGTTCGAACTCAGGAACGATTGGATAAAGATTTTTGACAGGCGTAGGTACTGCCAACAATAGAAATATAACATGAATTGTGTTTCACCGACGACACAAAGAATCGAGGGTTCTAAGGATAATGACGTACAAACCGCTGCTACATCAAAAATATAATCCATAACATGATTAAACTATTGAAGACTTATAATTAGCAGTCATCAAAATAAACCTTTCCAATATCAACACCGATCAAATTAACATTACCGATCTGCAAATAGTCGTCTCTCCAGTGAAACGTAAAACATGACTCTGTGATACAAAACGTCAGATTCAAATTGAAATATTAATTGAAAATCGTACGGTTTCAAAATCCAACAATGCCATGATTTCATATTTGGCTGAAAGGAACTGTATTCCATTGATTGAATGCCCGAAGTACTAGTAACAAAGCCTGCGAAACCACACGAATGACCACTGTATATGCTTATGTGAAAACCCTAATCTTCTAAAGGTTTAGATTGAAGTGCCCGTTAAAGTTAATTTTCGTAAAATCTTACGGTGGGTTATTCCCAAACCAGTTTGAATATACCCCCGAATTTGGTTGCAGCTTCCCCATTTCGTGCCGTTTTGTGTAAGCTGCGAGGGGGAGGGTAGGTCGTTTTAAGTTGGGAGATGTAGAACTAGCGGGGTGTAGGGTAAGCGGACTCGTCGGCCAACTGCTGAGCTGACAAGTCGAACATTTTACGAGAACGAGTGCTCCCGAGCGCTCCGCACGAAATAAAATATGTTGCCGAGCTCCGCTTTATAATAAGAATTTTCATAGTGATATTTTTTTATACATAATTGATAAACCACAGTCTTCTTCGGGCTGTGATGAGCGTCGTTAACTCGCTTTACACCTTTATAATTTGTACAAAAGAATTTTGAGAACGGCTTTTTTAATGGAGGCTCATCTGTCAAGTGATGTTCGTTTTGTTTGTTAATGCGTTAAATTCTTGAATTAATGTAATGGTTTGATATGAGAGCTTTACTCGATTTATCTGCGGTTGCGAACAAAGAACTTTCGTAGCTATTACGCAGTAAACTGTAGCAGCTCTGCTTTTCTAAATTTTTGAACACACTTTAGCTTTTAACATTTGTATTCGATCGTGATTGCAATGTTCTGTAAATATATATTTTCAAACATATAACACTGTACGTAAAGAAAAAATAATTCCAAATAATAATTAATTAGTAATGTATTGAACCTCTGTTGGACTATGTATTCAACGAGGACTTTTTTGAGGTTGGATATCATCCAATGACATCTGACACTCCAGGACGTGTCAGACTTCAACTAAAGCCACACCTTTATCCTTCTCTTGCCTTTTGCGTTCTATACTATAATTTTTTATTAGACGAAGTAAAGTGACAGCTACAACAATGGTTGTTTGACAGTTGGGCATTGTTATTTGACAGTTGGGCATTGTCCACTGCTGTCACTTTACTTCGTCTAATAAAAAATCATAGTATAGAACCAAATTTCCTTTCCAGAAATTAGAAACCTGCTTTAAAAGAACTACTTAAAAACAAATTAGCAGATTCACTAATAAAAGTTAGCGGATAAATCTGGTGCACACTTCTGAATTGGTCACAAACATAAAGTCACAATGTCAAGCTTTCGCTTACTGAAGCCTCGTACTGCCAAACAACGTTATACAAACATACTTGCACACTAAAACCTGGTATGTGGAACCTAGATGAGTGGGATCTTAAGGGATCGAAGATTTTATATCTACCATTTATTCTATTGCCATAAAGTATCAATCATGTAAATAAACATGAGAAAAACAAAAAGTTATTTCTCAGTTGTTAAGGTTTATTATTCTTATTTAATTATTTATGGTTTATGCAGACAATACACCAAGGTGGACATAATGCTGTAATTAGAAATTTTCTACAACCTTTGGGTGACGTCGAGAAAAATACTGTTAGGTATCATAAAAGAGAAAAAGAAAATGAATATAAAGATATATACAAATAAACTATAAATACAAAAAACAGACCCTTAATGTATACTTACATTGAGGGCCTGTTTCACCATCTATGATTAAGTTTCCGATAATTTACTCGACAAATAATTTAATAGAAATTCTGTTCCATTTTTTAATTTATTCATGAAGTAGCGGCTATTTGGACATTGTGAAACAGGCCCTCTAAAAGTTCCTAACCCGTGACACTTCCCATACAACCGCGCTTATAACAATCTTTCTCTAAATATTTTGGAAACAGCACACAAATATCGCTTTTGCGGTTATTATCCAGGTTTCTATTGAAAACCAAACATAATTCTTGTTGACATTAACGCCACGTATTTAATAAATAAATTTGTGAAAAACGAATCCAGACCTTTGAAAATGTGCCATTCAGCTACAAATAAATTGTACGTGAATTTTAACCCTTCATGAAAACCTTGCACATTAAATCCAGATTCTAAATAACATTTTCTATTCTACATTTTTTTAAGATTTTAAAGAAAAACACATTTTCTGGAACCCGTTTTGTGAAATATACGAGTGGACGACGGAAGTTATCGAATGCTAACCTAGCATTCAGGCGCTATCTCTCTTTTTTCGCATTACCTATATTTTTTTTTTTATTATTAAATACTGCATAAGAAGAAACAAAGAACTATTAAAGACCAGTGCGCAAAATAGTCGGGGCCCACTGGGGTCAATGTTTAAATACCAGAACAACGGAATTACTTGTTTCAAAAGACAATTGAAGGATCATGGGTTTTTAGTCATTAAGCTTCCACCTAAGACAGGAGAAGTTATTTGATGATTTCCCACTCAAAACAAAAACTTTCACGTAACCAGATTTCTCTGTACTTACCAAAGAAACATGCATACATATACCATAATCATATGGATACATGTATGAAAGTATGTATGCCACACTTTCAACCTCAACATTATTAAGTTCGCCCTTGATGTTCACCCGAATCCAATAAAAATATACCTTTGACATGAACACGTTTTGCATACGTATGTAATGCGTGGATTGTCGCACAGATGATGTCGATATTATATGCTCCTATGTATCTGTGTATCTGTATGGTTAGAATCGAAATGGTATCTGAGCGGTTATGATGCGTAAAAGGTGAAGGCGTAAACTCTGTCTCTTGTACATTTGTGTCTATAAAATGTTAATGTTATTTATTTCTTCACCATTACGTATATAGGTACGTAAACACCGTTAAATTTTGATCATTTTAATCCCGTAGAGGGTAGATCCGGTAAATGAATCACTATCGATTTGTAAAGAGAAAATAAAAAAATAAAGTACTTTTTTTCTAAAACTCGAATTAATATACGCATTAATTTTTTTAAGTAAACGAGTCAATAACCTTGTAGGTAGTGGTCGGTCGTTGCGTACTAACTACATAAAGGTAATTGAACTCGCCCAGCTGACGTTTACTTAAAGAAATTAATTTCTTACATTTAGGAGCATTACTGTGTGTAATTTATTTCATGACCACTGGTAACGGTGTAAAACCAAAAATCATAAAGCTTGGCATCCACCAACTCGCACTGGGTCCACGTGGTGCATTTCGGCCCATTTCGACAGAGGACTCCTAGAGCCTGAATCCCAGCAGTGGGAACATTATAAGGTTGAACGTATTAAGTTACGTATGTAATCATGATAGTAGGTATATCTTTGAAATCGCACGACGAGGTCGCTGCGGGCAATGAAGGAGACGGCCGGACGAATTAGATGTCTTTCTTTGAAGGAATGGAGGGAGGTCTTTGCCTAGATGAGTGACAGTAAACAGTCTATAGGCTAGATATAATAATAATAACATTTAAAAATTCATAATTCTTTTACTTGTTTTTCCTACTCCTCTTACCCAACGTTGCTAGATCTCTTTATTCCAATTCTCCTTTTGCAGGCATGCTGGAAGAAATTTTTTAAGGTACAAAACATCACCTTTGAACCCATTTCTCTTTTTCGTTCCTCTTGTCTTAATTGTGTAGGTACCCACTAGAGCATCCCAGTACCTACATGACATCACACTCCGATTAATTTGGTATCACCGCAGACATTTGATCTCCCATCTTCGCAGGGAAGTGATGTAGCGACATCTATGACGCCACATAAGAACTACAATTCAAAGTCATGCATCGCTGTATTTTTTTTTATGATGGGGAAAATAATCCAATGACATCTCCCGCCCTTGGACGGAGCGGGAGATAGTGTCAGACTTTTACTGACTAAAATACCCACCATGTTTCTTCGTTGCCTTTCATACCAGGGCCGAGCCTTCATTTCAGAAGCAGACCCTTGGCCCCAGTAGGCTCCGACCCTGCGGGGCCCCTACGGGTTGCTGGCCTTGAGGCGCTGGAACTGTACGCGCCGTCAACGAATTGTGCTCGGTCCGGACGGTTACCGGACAGTATGCATCGCTGAATTAAAGTTTTCTGTGCCATTAAAACTCAATACAAACAGTTGCCCTGACTAGACAACACCTATCTGGCCGGTCGGAGGATCCTTCTTTTTAAAAGAAGGTTTGCGGGACTTCTGACTCTTTTCCACATGCCTCTAAACTACCACCCTACTAATGTTACTTATATAATGGACTTTGGTATATGAAACTCGCAGTGGTCGGGATAAAAAGATCAATAATCACTAAAACTAGGGCACAGTGTTAAAGTTGAAACAGATTTTTTTTTTATTGAAATCTTCTTTCTTTGGGTATATTTTCACATAAACCCAAAACTGCTACGAGTAACATTTGGCACCCTACAGTATCTGCACCCTAATTGACGTATCCCTCTCGTGATCACAATAGATTTTATTCCGGCAATTCGACAATATAAGCAGTGTTATTGATACACTGTTTGTTGAAAATGAAAATGGTGACCGTTCGAATTATCGATTATAGCTAGTTATGACTTAACTTCTTACTAGCTTGTAAGTAACATCGCAGTCATTTCGCCCTGATCACTTAAAAAAAAGATCCGCTTGAATCCTGCGGCGTGACGCCAAACCAAACCCTTTGAAGTTTTTATTACGAGTGCAAGCAAATATGAACTTACCGGTGGTCAGGCGGAAGTGTCTTTGATAGTACGTCGAAAATTACCTTACGGAAACGCAGGTTTCACGGAATCGGACTAAGGGTTTCGCCTCGTTGTTTATACCGCGTACATCGAAGGACTGGAACAAGGCTAGAGTGAATAGGCTGTTAATAAATTAGTGCGCCTCACCTTCAACGAATGCTTCACTGCACACCATCAGGTGGGATCGCAGTCAAGCACTAGTTTACATCAATAAAAAAAGGAATCGTAGGTAAGTACTCAAAACGGGAATAAAACGGTCTTCCCGTGTTCAGATTTCATACAAATCTGTTCAGCTATCGAGGTCTAGACCTTACCATGACATGACATGACATGACATGAGCTACACGGCCTATATCGATCCATCCCTTTAACAATTCAGTTTAAGTCGTCAACTGAATCGCGGTAAGAGCTCGTGGTAGGACATCTGATTGACTAGTAAAAATTCAAACAAACCAATTTTCACATTTATTAAGGCTACTAATAGTAGGATAATTATACAGGATTGCAGCCATGATTGTGTTCTACAATTTGAGTGTAAGCATTATACCATAAACTTATGACATAAAATATTTCATTAAAGTCTATTTCATTTAATTTCGTCCACAATTTATTATTTCGTTCCGCTCTTTGTTGCAATGTCAACTTGATGGTCCAGTCGGAGCCCGGGCTACAAAGTTTAGGGCCATCCATATCATTCCATAATTAGCCGTAATTAGGACACGGAACAATAGAGATATGTCTAATGATTTTGCGTTGGTATGTTGGAAATTAATTCACACAGCTTAACACGTAACCCATTTTTAGTGTTCCACTAACAATATTATAATAAAGAATTTACAGACATTGGTACATTACGCGGCATATATGTTAAAACTAAAATGGCGACCTTCAATGCCCAGTAACAGATTTTCGGGTCTCAATCGAATCGGGGGCTGCAAGTCAACATAGCATCGACAGTCATTTTGGCTCAACTTTTTTGTCGCGTACTATAGATCTTGTTAACATTTTTCTTTTAGTAACCAAAAACTAAATCTTAAAAGTAGCTAAATCACGTAATTAAACTTACCTTTTTATCACTTTCCTTACTTTACAAACTGATATCGGCATTATGTTTCAGTGAACTTTCATCATCATCATCATCATCATCAGTGAACTCGAGTTCTGATATAAAAAAAATACGAAATGACGTTTTTCTAACGCGTCTTTCCATATTAGAAGTAACTTATATTGTACTTATTTTCACCATTATATCACATTCTCGTACTATACTACAAGTCTATACTACAAGTCTGTACTATAAGTCTATTATAAAAAAATACCGATGTCAAAATGAAATAAAATAAATTTATAAATAAAATCCTGTCATATAATAAAACAAGAATGTAAGCGCATTAATGTGATTTAGTCATCATACCAATGTGATTTTAAAGCATTAGATTCCAAAGGTTTCTCAATTTAACTCAAAATTGTTATGGTCGAGATTCGTAAATTCCAAAACATGCCACTACTTTCACTTCATAAATCAAAAACAGATAATTTTAACGATTCGTGTCTAATTTTCGAATAAATTGATAAACCTATAATATTCTATAAATAGATGTAGTTATTGAACCTTACATGCCCTACGATCCATAAACTTTAACACCCTAGAAGGCTACAAAATAAACTGATACTCGAGTAGTATTAGATATTCTCCATTTTATTCAGTTAAATTTAAATACGCTTCTAAAAATCAATCTACATAACCACTCTATGCGTAAGCGTAACAAAAAAATCTATGGAACGTGTTGACATCTTTCTATTCACTTTTTTTTAAACTCATTTTGTTTTTGGAACACTCTTTTCAAATGTGCGCCCCCTGGCCACTAACAAAAAAAGGTTGGTTGAAACCTTGAAGCTAAAGGGGCTCTATTGAGTTGCACGAGCTCTGTATAAGGGCTCCTGTGCATAATAATAACGATCATGCCGTATATAACCGACTGTGATCTACTCAAGTGTCAAATAAAATAGGATAACTGATTGTTAGGGATATTTCAAGATACTAAAGGAAGATTAAGCTGTCTAACACGTTTTTTTATAGGAAGTAACATTGATATCCGATTTGAAATCAAACAATGAACAAAAATCTATAGCATTCAACATTAAACAAAGCTATAGGTATACTAAAAAATAAGATCTCTTATTATTTTACTATATAAAAGTATCTCAATCTACAAATTTCATGAACACGAAACTGAACTTCAGCGAGTTACACAACCAACAAAAAAAAATGTTATCTGTGGCATGTCATTCTGTCTGCACGCCTCTACGAGTGTCGACCCTTGTCATAGACACGCCTGTATTTATGGCCTTTTCAAAATAGGAATACAAATTGTTTTTTAATCTATGAGTATCATAGACAACCCGAATATATCTTTCAATAGCTGTTTCTACTACTTGTACTGACGTTTTTATAATGTTTTATCTTTGTTATTAAATTATCGGTCCGACTTGAGCCAGTGAAGTTAATTATAATTAAATTATATAAATGTATTGGGGTCCTGACCCGTACGACTAATATGCGATCAATATTTGACCAAAATTTAATGTTATGTAGTAAAAAAGTCAATAATTAGACAATAAGATTTTAATAAAGAGAAAGTAGAGAGAAGAAGTTAATAAGATTTGAGCGTAACACATTTCGGAAGCAAAAATCAGAAACGATTATTTCAAATAGACCATAAAGGCACTTGAATTGTCAAAATTTCGGTTAGTCAAAAATAAGTGGTCTTGATAATGAAATCTTCATTGAACCTAACTAGTCTAACTTTTATACAGTATCCGTATTTCGCACTTAAAATATAATAAAAAGCTAAATACCGCAACACCTATCCATTAGCAAAACTTATTCGTCACACAAAACAGACGACACAGATACAAAAAAAAACTATAAAGCTGTTTCTGCTCTACAAAAAATTCAACACTAGTTTTTATACAAGTAAGTTTGGAAATAAGTGGGAATGCTGGCGAGTAGTCGTAGGTGAGATGTGCGAGGGGCAGGGAGGGGAAGAGAGTGGCGGACGCGGGCGGAGGGGGGGCGCGGGGAATAATCGATACCCCATAGGACCATAAGTAGGGTGGACATACGGGATGGATTATAGCTTTTTTTGACCGTAAGTGGGAATTGAGTACTGTCATTGACTCATCATTACCATGGGAACTTGAATTCGATAGAAAATTTTAAATTTACTAAGTCCGAGTTTAAGTCTATTTGAAGGACCTCCATTCGACTCAGTCGCCATGACAACGGAAAATTATCGATAAATGTCACTATATAACAAGCTATAACTATCATTTTTTTTGGCTAATGCTTTTGCGAAGCCAGAAAAAAAAAAACTATCAATTTTGGCTCGGGAAATTTTCAACTTAGCAGGCGCGTTTTTTTTTTTAAATTTAACCCTTTTAGTTGATAAGTTTTGTTTATTAACCATTGGACCCATGTTGTCTTTGTAATAAAAAATATTATTATTATTCAAGCTATTAATTTATAAGGAAAATACACAATATAAGATCGGTAGTAGTATTAGAATTAATTAAATTAAATTTTTCTACATTCTTCGGTAGTGTATTTTTGTTTCCCTAACTTTGATTCATATTAAAATATAAACATGACATTGGCTAAGCTAAATGCACAAACTGTGTGAAGCCAAAAAGAAGAAAAAAAAGCTGTCAATTTGATCATCAGAGGCGGTTGCGTTGAAAAACATTACTTTGAATATAAAGGTAATAACGACTCATTATTTTCATATAATTTAAATTCGTTTAGTTAAAAGGTTAGTAGTAGACTCCAAGACGGCATCGCTTCCCTTTACAAAGTTTCAAACTTGAAATGTTATTATAAGAAAGATTAATTAATTCAATATTGCTTAACTTGAAGTAAAGGATATTGTTTCAAATTAAATACACACTTAGATACTAAGAATCCATTTCTTCGTATTAAAAATGTATTATTTGAAAGGATTTTAAATTGATGCTTAACAAAATAGAAGGGCGGACTAAGAGTGATTAAAATGTTAATTTAATCATTCATGAAATAATTTTGCAAATTCATGCTTCTGAGTTGTCAAAAGAGTTGTTAACAACAATCAATAGGAATTAAAAGTAGCTTCATTTGTTAAAAGTTAAGAAATTACATCACTAGAAAGTAACAATATAATCTGAGATACACAAACGCATTAGAGTCGTCCTAATGTCTTCACTTCAATCGGATTAGAAGCAACTTCAAAATTATGGGCACCCGAATTCCCATAACAAAAACGTTTCTAAATAGCTCTTCGATATTGTCCCCTACATCTAAGTGTTGTCTGTGGTACACCATAGATGCAAGAGTTCACTGACACAAGCCATGGGGGCCATGATTCCGCACCGTGTGTGTAACCGTCAATATTGATCCTCTGAAGATTATATCCAGGGTCAGGAGATAATGTGTTTTTAAATATTAGGGAAGGAAGTTAGAAACTCTTTAGTAAATACGATGAAATATTTTTAAAAAGTAATTATCATTTCTTTATTTGAAAATAGTTTTCTTAATTCTTCATTTTATCAATAAAAAACCGTTTTTTTTTTTTTTGAGATTCTCCTCTCGTGATTTTTACAAATAAAAATACTGTTCAGTAAAACTTCAAAACAATTTTGAAATCACATTAACTATAATTTAATCACTCTAGCGCCATTGACAAACAGTTTGAAACAGTTTCACAACGCATTCATAATCCACAGATTAAATAAAATAGGCGCAGCCATTACAAAAAATCTCGTTTCTCGAACCCATCGCGGCAACGGCACCGCGCTATTCTGCCAAGTACTTTTCTTTAGTCTTGATTAGTATCGTTTCGCGGGCAGCCGCCATAAGATTTATTTACAATGTTCATTATTGCAAAGTTTTCGCCGAGATATTGTTGTTGTGAAGTTCTTTAGACAAAGGTCAGAGTCGGGCCTAATCACAGTTCGTTACGTTTTAGCGTAGGAGTTTAAATATTTTAGAACGTAGGCTGGTGTCCGGCCTGGCTTATCTGAAGGGATAACACTGTAAAATATTAACAGTTTAATCATTACAAGTTTTTACTAAATTCATCCAGAATATTCAAGCATCGGAGAGTTAGTACCCTTCTAGAATTATTCGATTCGTAACATCTTAATGTATAATAAACATTTAAACATGACCTAATTAATGGTTTAATATATAATCTACCTGATTATAGGGGTCCACTTAATTCAAAGATTACTGAAGTTTATTCACCTCAACACAATACTATTAGTGCTCGATTACGGAGACGCGTCGCGTTGCGCGGCGTGTCGGGCGGTCCGTCGTACATTGCCTTAGGTTTGTGTTTGCGCGAGCGATGACGCAGCCCACTGCTGCAATGTACGACGAAACGCCCAACGCGCCGCGCGACGCGCCGCGTCTCCGTAAACATGGCCTTAGAATCAGGAATGGTGATCTGTATCACGCAATTATTAGTCCTGTGTCAGCGTTAGGTACCAAAGACAATTGATAGAATGTGACAATAGCCAGCCCATAGGCTAACGACGTGATCGCTTAGTGATAGTCCGATCTCAATACGGTACCTCGAAGATATGTCTGTAGGAACTACGAGAATGAAATGATGCCAAATTGTAACCGGCATCAATAAGTCACTTTGATGTTGGAGATTTTTGGCGTGATATTTTCTTGTGATTTTCAGTATAGTACGCGGCATGCTAGCAAAGGAGGAGGCCGTGCTAGCAAAGGAGGAGGCCGACCGCATTAGACAAAGGAGCACACGCCGCCGCCGCCGCCGGGTTTCCGATCCCGATTTCCGGCCACCGTAAGCGCGGGCTCGCGGACGGTGGGCAATGGGTAGCTCGCTGTCCGTCCGTCCGGTAACAGACCGGTCCGAGCTCAGGTCGTCTACGGCGCGCACTGTTCCCGCGCGCCTCAAGGAGTTGTCAGCAAACTGTAGGGGTCCAGCAGGGCCGAAGCCTACTGGGGCCAAAGGTTATGTGAGAATGTCACCACAGGCCCCGGGACAAAGGCAAGGAACGGAAAGGTAGGTTTTTAGTCAGTAAAAGTCTGACACTATTTCCCGCCCCACCCAAGGGCGGGATTTGTCATTGGATGATTTTACCTACGTTAAAAATAAAAAAAAAAGTATAGTACGCGGCAAATAAGTTGAACGGTTTGTTATGGTTACGCGCAGCCCCCCATTTCGATTGAGACCCGCAAATCAGATAAAATCCTCGTCACACAACTATCATGACGGTCGACCTTGAATGTTCAGTAACCGATTTTCGAGTCTCACTCAATTGAAGTGGAGAGTTAAGTGTAACCATAGCTAATAACTTATTTACCGCGTACTATAGCTTGGCTATCATAGCTTTTAATTATTGGTATAGTTTTGTATCTCAAGTATCTATAGAACAGGAATTATGTGGAATCATTGAAACGGGCACTTCTCGCTAAAATGATACCTATTAAGAAATTTATTGAAGTATTAAGTACCTCGACTACCTCAGGGAAGCTTGCTGAGAAGGCTGACTCGAGTAATTTACTGTAAAATATTGCAAAAGCATTACAATGCTACATACATTACTACATACATCCACATTTCAATGGAAAATAAAATGATTATATGGCTGTATAGTCGATGATTCATATGATGACAAAGCGGTGACATCTAAGACCTTAGCCTGCCAAAATAGAGCAAAGAATTTTTTTTTAGAAAGTATAAGAAAATGGTAATTTGATCAATAAACTCATGTATGTATTTTAGTAACGTTTTCCAACAAGTTTAGTTTGTGTACGAATAGTAAAGTTGTCGCTGTGTTCCTATTGAAATGAAAATACGACAGAATTTTAGCTGGCTGCAGGTTTTCTGTTTCCGAACTTAATTAAATCATATTTCCATAGTTTACTTTACATAATGTTGAAAGTATCAAAATCAAAAAAATCAAACTCATTTATTTCAAATAGACTATTTACAGGCACTTTTGAATAGTCAAAATGTCGGTAAGTCAAAATAAGTGAAGCTAAATTGTACGTTCCAAAGCGTTGATCTCTATGGAGAAGAACTTGCAAGAAACTCCATGGAAACGCTTTTAAAGTCATTTTAAGTGTTACAATAATCTTGGTTACATATTTGTTGTCGCTACAATTATGTGAGCACAATGTAGAAAAGTAGTAAGAAAAAAAAACTATTTAAAAATAGAAATTGAATTAAGCCACTGGCAGCAAAGAGATGACCAGTCTCAAGTGACGGCGCCCGTTCACGAGCATGATGCATGCTTCAACCCCACTCTGCTCAACCATTTAGAAGGGAACAGAATTACCCAATTACACGCACCACCATCAGCGAGACATTTGAGTTAGAATGACAAACTCCCAACTGCCATGCTCGTTAAGTCAAACAAATTGTAACCTAGTAAAATGCTCCATGGTAGGTACGTCACATTCACAAAAATTTGATGAAAATGATTCTACATTATACAATGCTAATGGTTCCAAATAAATGAAATAAAAGCATTAAATGGTCATAAGCTTAATTAAACCAATAACATATACATTATCACACCATTTCGAAAACAACATACAAAAAGGGCAATAGCATCTCTTCCAATATTTATAAAACTATTAAAACAAAAAACTAATTAGTAAGCAAAAGTGCCAGTGGAGCAGGACCAGCATTTAGCCAAACCTTTTTATCAAGGATATAATCTTCCAACTTATTATACACCGTTAAATTTTAGTTGTTTTAATCCCGTATAGGTCCGATTCGGTACATGAAACACTATCGATTTGTAAAAATAAAATTAAAAAATAAAGTACTTTTTTTCTAAAACTCGGATTAATATACGCATGTACGAAATTAATTTCTGTAAGTAAACGAGTCAGTGACCTTGTAGGTAGTTGTCGGTCGTTGCTTAATAACTACCTACAGTTGATTGACCTCGCTCAGCTGACGTTTACTTACTAGAAATTAATTTCATGCATGCGTGAATTAATTCCTTTGAGTTTCAAAAAAAGTACTTAATTTTTCATTTTAATCTTTACAAATCGATAGTGTTCCATGAACCGAATCGACCCTCCGCGGCATTAAAACGACCAAAATTTAACGGTGTATGCTTGTCTACATAGTGTACGTTTAATGCATGTTTTAAATTTGGATTTGAAT
Organism: Leucania comma; assembly: GCA_958295575.1. Taxonomy (NCBI): domain Eukaryota; kingdom Metazoa; phylum Arthropoda; class Insecta; order Lepidoptera; family Noctuidae; genus Leucania; species Leucania comma. Next base: position 7,995,429 of record OY282475.1, read on the forward strand.
TTAAATTCAATTGGATAATCTCAAGTGAGATAGTGGTCAAACGCGAGCCTATCAACAATAAAAAAAAGAAAAAAAAAAGTGGTATTTTATTATAAAATTTTACACAGCATCCCATAAAAGAATTATGTACTTTAGCCAATCTGAATCGAGGTTGATCAAATTTGTGCCTATTCCTAGTATTAAAATTGTGCCTGTCTCTTCTCTTCTTCTATCTTAGTAAAAAGATGAATATTTTTTCCGAACGTACATAATATTTTCATAAATGTATTGACAAGGTACCGTCATGATGTTGATATCCTTAAACAGTTCCCTTAGAGAATCGCGCCTGCCAAGATTGTATATGGATCTGATAGATCTTTTCTGCAGAATAAAAATAGACTCTATGTCTGTACCCCGTCCCCATAGCAAAATACCGTTTGACATGATACTATGAATGTTACTAAAATAGACCAGCCTCGCGGTATGTACATCAGTAAATTGACGGATTTTTCTGGCAGCATATGCTGCTGAACTAAGCTGTCCAGCTAGAGATGTTAACTGAGGACCCCATTGTAGCCTCGAGTCAAGCGTGATTCCCAAGAAAACTGTGTTTTCGACGAATTCAAGTTTCTCTTTGTTCAATACTATTTCCAAAAGTCATTACTTTTAACATTCGGTAATGCAAATTTATGCACTTGGTTTTTTTCTCATTTAATACTAAATTTATTAACAGTGAACCAGTTTTGAACTTGCTGAGCGTTGTTTATGTCATCAATATTAGTGAAACGTCTATTGATCTTAAAAATTAAGCACGTATCGTCAGCAAACAATAGTATATGTGGTTTTTTATTAAATAACTGCGGTAAATCATTAATATTTCCCAAAAAGAGGAAAGGACCCAATATTGAGCAATGTGGTACACCCATTTTGACTTTTAAACCCCGTAAATTGAAACCATTTATTTGAACTTGCTGCTGCCTGACATTTAAATAAGATTTCACCAAGCTTATTGCAAGTTTTCCGAACCCGTAATGTTCTAGCTTCAAAAGCAAGGTTTCGTGATTAACACAATCAAATGCCTTTGAGAAGTCGCACAAAATTCCTATCGTATCTTAGGCCTCTTCCCACGCTGCAAATATATGTTTTAATAAGGTGACACCAGCGTCAGTCGTACAACGCCCTTTGGTGAAACCATACTGCTGATCGTGTAAGATAAATTAGTACTAAAATGAATAAGCATTTGATCAAGCATAACTTTTTCAAACACCTTACTGAAAACCGGCAACACGGATACAGGTCTATAATTGTTGGTGTCCTTGTGGTCACCAGATTTAAAAAGAGGTATCCCTTTACTAAATTTCATTACATCTGGTAAAACTCCTTGGTCCACACTAAAAATTAAGGGCAATTATGGTGCTACGGTCTCGACTATAGATGTATATACTTTAATAGACATTCCCCATAAGTCTTCGGTAAATTTAATCTTGATTTGCCTGAAAACCTTTATAACTGTCATAGGGTTTATATGATTGAATTGAAATTCAACTGGACAACGTGGCAAGTTTTCTTTCAATAAAGCAATTGAGGCCTCGCGAATTTAAACCTTCCATTGTCTATATCGGTGAAAAAATTCACAAACTCTTGGGCTACTTCGATATTAAAGCTTATGGGGCCGCGTAAAGTCTGCGATAAAAAAACAGTGTTGCGTACTTTATTCTGCCAGTTTCACTATTAATAACTTTTCAAACGGTCTTTATTTTATTGTCTGACGATTTGATCTTATTGCTAATAAAAAGAGCCTTCGCTACCTTGCAAATATTTCTAAAAAGTTTAGAGTATTTATTTACAAACTTGTTAAAGGTTTCAGAGTTGAAGAATGGCTTAAGGCTATAAAGTTCATAGAGTCTTTCCCTACTTATCCTTATACGTTTAGTCGCCCAGTCACTAAATACAAACTTAGGGAAAATATTTTTCTTTTCAGAACTTGTATTAAATTCATTAAGTAGTACTGGAAAGAAATTATCATAAAATTTATTAGCATCATTTATATTATGGCCCAGAGTATTATTTTGTAAGTTACTATTAAATTTTGTTAATTTGCCAAGTGTAATAGGCCTAAATTGATTTTGAGTTTTTGTAATGCAGCTTTAAAGTTAAAAATTACCGTTTGTCCACTACGGTCAGACGGAAGATAATTTACTAGTTTTTTATCTATATAATCACAATTGCAAGATCAATATTTTACGTGAACCCATTATTTATATAAACTAACATGTTTTTTTCACGAACTCTTTTACCTTTCAGCGTTTATGGGATTAGTATCATGCTGAAAATGTAGCGGAGGTCTTTTGTTCTATAAAATCAATATAGTGGCATATTAACAAATTAACCATGATTTATTATAATAATCACGCTAATATTGTAGAAGTCAAAGTTTATATTTGTAGTTATATATTTGTGATTCTTTCACGATCAAACGGTTGGACAGACTTGAATGAAATTTGGCACAACATGCACTTTTGTGGCACGCTCGCTTACAAACCTCAAACTCAAACTCATTAATTTCACATAGGCTTACATGGACACTTAAAGAAAAAATAAAAAAATAAAGTAGTTTTTTTCTAAAACTCGAATTATTATACGCATGTACAAAATTAATTTCTTTAAGTAAACGAGTCAATGACATTGTAGGTAGTTGTCGGTCGTTGCGTACTAACTACCTGCAGGACATTGAACTTGCCCAGCTAACGTTTACTTAAAGAAATTAATTTCATACGTATACGTAAAATAATTCAAGTTTTTAAAAAATTACTTAATTTTTTTAATTTTATCTTTAAAAAATCGATAGTGTTTCATGTAACTAATCGACCCTCCACGGGATTAAAACGATCAAAATGATCAAAATTTAACGGTGTATATTTTTTTTTTTACTTTTTTAATTTATGAGTACATTACGTATGAAGGGCCAAAGTTCACGCAAAATACCAAAGGTCTTTACTGGATTAGTTTTACACAGATTAGTTTTATTTTTAGAAGAAACCTAGATAATAACTACAAAAAGATATCCATGTTTCAAAATATCTAGACAAAGAGGTGTAATAACGACACAGCGTAACAGCGGAGCGGTTGTATGGTAAAAGTCGTCACGGGTTTAGGGTTTAAGGTACCTGAGGGTATTAAGGCCTAGCTAAGGGAAATTTGTAATAAAATGAAAAATATCCAACATAATCAACAAATTTTATAATTAATCAGTCATGTACTTAAATTACTACAGAGTTTAAACAAAAAATAGCTTCTCTAGCTTAAAACCAAAACAATATATTACTTTTTAAAAAACGCAGTCTGTAGGCCTTATTATACTAGGGTAGGGTAAAAAGGCCTATACTTTAAACTATCAAAAAATCAACTTATACTACGTAAATTGGTATTCTTGAGATCAATAATCATTAACATAAAGCAATAGGAGGCATAGTGATCTTAGAAAATTAAATAAATTGCCTTTATTCGCCTCCATCAGGACATTGAAAGTCATCAGTATCTTCTGCAGTCAAACCGACACACTCTTCGTGGTACCACTTGGAGCATCGCGAGCACTGCCTCATTGCATCGTCCATTCTATCTTCTTTGCAGGCATGACAGTACCAACTCGCTTGTTTTTGTGATTTACCTTTGACGGTAGTAGACTTTTTTGCAGGCCTTAATATCCGCCAACCACGTGCTTACAGAAAAAAAAAAAAAAAATTTACAACTACAAGTCTTCTAAATATGGTAACCCCAAGAACAAGCATACATTAATTAATAAACGGTCAGTCAATACAGGTTTGTAAATATGATATTTTCAAAATAACTTACGTTTTACTGGAGCCAATTTTTATAATTCGTGCCGCGTGACCGCACCGCTGAATGATTTCGACGACACTGACGGGGGGAGAAGTGCAAGCTTTCGTCCGCCACTTCGCAGCGACTTGTATACGCTCTGAGCTTGTGTGAGTGTAACCTTGATCGTCAATTACTGTATTTCGTACGTTTTTTGTTACTTAGGCTTTATTGCCCGACAGGCCTTAATTCCCGCGGGTACCTTAGTACATATTATATACATTATAAATAAGATAAAGTCAAGTATCGTTATTGCTGCCGGTCTGCGTGGCTGTGTATGTATCTATGTGGCCTTTTACATAAATAATTTACCCTTTAATCAAGTTTTTAGTATAACATGGAAATGTATTTATGAAGATTTGTTTTTAATATATTCATGTCTAAACTAAAAAGTCATTTATATGATCACATTAATATTTTAAATATTATAAAGTTAATCATATAAACGTTGGTTATATTAATATTAAAATATAGTATATACACCGTTAAATTTTGGTCGTTTTAATCCCGTGGAGGATCGATTCAGTACATGAAATACTATCGATTTATAAAGAAAAAATAGTACTTGTTTTCTAATACTCGAATTAATATCATTATTATTATTAATATTCGCATGTACGAAATTAATTTCTTTAAGTAAACGAGTCAATGACCTTGTAAGGAGTTGTCGGTAGTTATGTACTAACTACCTAACAGTTTATTGGCCTCGATCAGCTGACGTTTACTTAAAGACATCGACTTTAAAAAAAAATACTTTATTTTTCATTTTTATCTTTAGAAATCGATAGGATTTCATGTACCAAATCGACCCTCCACGGGATTGAAACGACCAAAATTTAACGGAGTTTATTGTAAATAATTATTATAAAGGTGAAAGTTTGTATGCATGAGTGTGTGTGTATATTTAATTTTATTACTTCGTCACGCTTGAATTCCTGAATGGATTTCGATTTATTTTGGTACACAGGTAAACCATAACCATGAAAACCTCGAGTAGGTAATTTTAGGTTATTAAATACTTTAGTGAATATTTAAGGTTATCTACATCTGTAGATATAATATTGATGTGTACTTGAATAAAAATGTCATAGTCTCAGTAAATGGTTAAAAAGGTTATTGATCTATATTTCTAGAAAGGAAAATTAATAACGCAAAATCTTGTATCAAGCATTTTAATTCGATACTTGTAACGCCATCTACGTTTTTTAAAGCAAACCTTGCTCGAGTCCTTTTGATATGATAACCTCGCGACGGCGCGTCAAAACTTGTCGAAAAAATTAAAAAACTAGAGAAATGAGTGTGTGAAACAAATTAATATTTTTGATTAGGTACATATTTGAATAAAACATATCTAGAAACACATTTAAATCACATGATAATAAAGATCTATTTCGGCCTTTTATGCTTCCTGAAAAGTGACGTATTTCGCAGTTACAAGATACACTATAGACCATCGACTTAGAGAATTAAAAAAGAAAACTCGATATTTGGTGAAGCCGCGAAAACCGTGCGTTACGTGGACGGGCTTTATTCTATGCTTTGTGGTCTGGTTTACGCACTTAGTCTTTGGCCATAGCAGCCTATATTCCAACCAGAAGATAGGCAGGTTTCTAGTTATTTCCAAAAAATGTCGTCTATGATTTTTTTCTTTTTAATTAGTTTTTTTTTTTATAAACTGTAAGTCTTCCAAGCTCTAATAAATAAATAAATTAATATTTTTTTATACATAAATTTCTACATACTCCTTGAACGCCTTAAAAATAATTATGCATTACAACTACATACTTATTTTCATTTGACCCCTAACTATTTATTTTAATCGTGAAACTAAAATGTTCGCATTCGCACTCAATTTCAGTAGGATCGATATCTCTTCAAGCCGGTTTACAGTATTCTCCGTGTCCCCAGACGCCAACCACCGAGACGGTTTTCTTGAACAAATTGTCACGGTATAAACTACGATTCTGTCACTTCATTTCATAATATGTTAATAGATATTGCATTTCAAAACTTCTAACTAAACTTTTTTGAAGTAGGAAGTCATCAAATAAATCGTCCTCCCTACCACGAGCTCTGACGACCTAAACTGAATTGTTAAAAGGATGGAGCTGTATAGAGTGTATAGCTCCATCCTTCTTTCTTGCTCGCAAGCCTGGCATTTTAACACCTCATGGTATAGTACGCGGTAAATAAGTTGAACCCGTTACTATACGTGCAGGCCCCCACTTCGATTGAGATCCGAAAATTGATCACTGCGCATTCAAGGTCGACCGCCATGATGGTTCAACTTGTGTGCCGAGAATTATAAGGCTCTTGCTCTAGGTGAAGCGATTTGCGATTCAGTTGCCCTTTGCATTCCAGAGCCACAGTAACTCATCGAACAATCTTGCAGCCTAAGTAGAACTACACACATGAGCCACGTACTCCCGCCGGTCTGGGCGCATCAATCTCCATACATTATATAAGGAAACTAGACTTGTAGAGCTACACTTGATCCACGCCACGCGACGTCGTTCTACGTACAAATCAGGCGTGTTACACGTGTGCGTCGGTCTAATGTAATTCTTGCTTTAAACTTACTTGCCTAAATACGCGAGGCTTGGTTTAAAAGACAAATCGATATACTACACCTAGTGACAAATGACTCTCTATTTAGGCTATAAAAGGGAATGAACTAAATGTATAAAGTTAAAACTGGAGCTTTTGGTGGGATTTTTTAAGTTGAACCATTTGCTACAGTTTCGCGCAGCACACTTCGATTGAAAATCGGTATAATCGGTAAATCCTAGTCACACAAGTTTTCATATAGGCAGTTAATAAGTACAGAGTCACTGTGTCCTAGAGCTCAATAATTACTTTTAAGTAGAATCCATCTTTCACACTAATATTTTAATTATTTATGAAATCTACTTACTACACCGTTAGGTAATACATAGTAGATTGCATTATAAGGGAACAAAATAATATTTTTACGGCGAGGGCTTTTTTTTTGAATCCAGAGTGATGTGAGGGATTCTAGAATAGAATCCCGAGCGTAGCGAGGGATCCTTTAGTAGAATCCTAAACGTAGCGAGGGATTCAAAGTACGTCGCCCGACTCAAAAATATATTTGCGCCCGAGTGATACACCTTACCTTTTATCGTACCTAAAGGCAGGCAGGAAGGTAGGTAGCTAGGCTGTCTGGAAGAAATCGCCGAGTGCGATAAGGCCGCCGATTGTATGTTTTTCTTTTTTCTATGGTTTCCCTTTATAATAATTGTAATCTTGTTATACAATAAAGTGTAAATAAATAAATAAATAAATACAGGTAATTTTTTGTAAATTCTTTTCTCGCTGTCAATCGGGGTACATTTAAAGTTAGGTATTAAATAGTAGCAAAAAAGTATAGCATTTTCTAAACATCAAATATTGATATTGGTCCAGGGGACCAATTTAGGGACAGCACAATATTTCAGAATTCATAAAACATAAAAATCATAGCAGTCTAGCTTCTGGCAGCGGCTTCGCCCGCCTAGAAGTTGAAAAAGCATTATATGTGCTATTCCAGGACACGGTCTACCCATGTGTCTGATACAAATTGGTTCAGTCGTTTAAGCGTAAAGAAGTAACAAATATACAAACTTTTGCAAATATAATATTAGTATGATGTGATTTAAGTATATGCACTTAGGTTACTATACCTCTGTAAGCAGTGGCGTAGCTAGGCCCACAGGGGCCCTGTATAAAAAAAATGGTGCTTTTTTACAAATGCTTGGTTTACCCCTGTAGGGCGGGGGCCTCGTATAATTGATACGGTAGGTACGGCGGTAGATACGGCGGTAGCTACGCCTCTGTCTGTAAGTTTTGACTCTTTACATATTTTACATACGTTGTAAAATATGTAAAGATAAAGGTGCAAACAACCTATCTCTACTCGACAATCTTTTGTGAATTCCTCATTATGTAACTAAACTGGCTGCAAATATAAAATCTACATTTAATTCAAATGTCAAACATCTTGTAAACGTCCTCGTTATTCATCTATTGATCTCATCACAAGTGTCAGGAGCTGGGGTTTTAAAAGAGCCATATAATACCAATAGCCCAGTACCCGAGGGGAAGTTAGTCCCAACTCCGATCACTTTACCGCCTCGCGCCGAGTAGATATCTGTAACCGGTAACAAGTTGCGAATACTGTGGCTGTGCGTGGGAATGACTTGGCCAATGTTTGTGTTGGCTTGTTGGTGGAACATTGTCTTAGACTATGGCCAACACACATATTGCTGTCGTCTCCATTATAGTGTCGTCTGTTGATACGATACCAATATGTGTGTTAGTAACAACAACAGAAGCTAACGTTTGGTTCTAAGTAGAACACAGTCTTAGATTAAGGACAAAATATATTTAGTTGGTAGGTACCCTAAATCTTATATTCTACTTGAAATTATTTAATGTTTCAGCAAGTTCTCATGTTTTTTTTACCTTAAAATTGGCAAAACAAGGAGTGTCCTGTCCATAATCGTTTAGCCTCAAGCGAAGACACAAAGGCTTGTAGAATGAGACCGGGATTTTTTACTTCAATGAAGCAAAAGAATCTATGTAATTTTTTTTTAGGTCAATGTTTTTAATTTTGTACTTAACAACACTAATTGTGTCCTGCCTGTTAGTGCTAAGTCAGTTTAAGCCTGACACGCCTTTACGCTCCTCCCTAGAGTGGGAGAAGTCATAGAATAATTCCTTACCTCAAAAAAAACCTGTCAATGTCAACTTACTATTATAGCAAACAACCATTTATCGGAAAATGTGAAGATTAAATATCAAGAAAATTCTATAGTTCTCGTACAGTTCAATCGGTGAAATAAACGCGAATTCCTTCTAAAACTTCGAGTCTGCCAGGGAAAGATGATTTTTATTCGATAATTCCTACGATGGCATAAGTTTTTATTATTTCCGCATGAAAGTAGAATTCTCTATACTAACTTTGGACCCCATTTCAACCTCTTAGTGGGTGAATTTTGGAAAATTCTCTCTTAGTACTCGCCTTCGTCATAAAAAGAAACCTTGTGCATACACTCCTTGTTCTAGTAACATCGGCTGTGCATTGATATGTCAGTCGGTCAGTTTCTCCTTTAATACTACCTTATTTTTAGTAAGTGAAACCCGAAACACGGGTCTAGTATTTATACAAAGATGTACAAAATTTCATAACTGTGTCATGAAAAATCACAAAGTTATAAGCTTGTTATGTTGCCTGGTTGTCCACACAAATACGTGGTCACCAGGCAATCCGGGCTACTGAGGGGTTGTTATGCTCCCGCAACCAGCTATGCGCCTGACTTCCAATGCCCGCTATGACCTAACATGACCTGTGTTGTAGGACAGATTAAGTGTTAATACGTTGTACATAGCATCGGTAGTGTCCAACTTATGGCTTTTTTTAAATATTTTTGGAAAAAAATATAACATCGTGTAAAAATCATTGGAATCGATTCAGTAACTGAATCTGAACAAAGTATATTCAGATTTCACATATTCTATTAAAAAATAATGTTGTATAATTACGTTACTGACCTAAACCGATTTTAGGATAAACTAGTTTCGCCTAAGCCAAACCCGCGATATAAGTCCAAGAGGGAGCGAAGCGAGCTCGGAATTTTAAGGTACTCCGACACAGACAGGTTAGGTTAAAAGATTAAGGTAGGAGCGGAGTAGACCTGCCTTAGTGGTTATTTTTGGAGCACGTGTGAATCCTAAAATCGTATTTGGCTGGTAACATATATATAATTTTTCATTCTTCTATCGAGCAAAACTTTGTATCTGGAACTGAAATACCTGCCTTGATATTTCCTAGAAAGGGTATTGTTATAGGACCGTAACGGAAAGAACTCAGTAATTCATTTAAATGAAATAGGTCAATCAATACGGAAACATGAGAAAGTTCTTTAATTCGACGGTTAAAAATGCGACATCTGTGAATATTTGAATGATGTTTCTCTCAACTCGAAGGGCCGAAACACAACCGCGTTGCGTCGCTGCATCGCTAAAATCGGCAGTGCCCCCCGACGCAACGCAGAGTTTTGCGGTGTGCAACGCGACGCAAATTCCAGCTTTATGACGTCATACTTGGTGAGAATGATGCAGTATGTTTCTAAGGCCATCAGATCGAATGTTCACTCTTTTTATTTTATCACAAGGTATAAAATTTTTCATCAACAATTTAATGTAAAATATTTCTAACAAAGCAAAATCACCCATGTATACAATAATAATATAATTTATTTTAAAACCAAAATTGATTAAATTATTTAAATCGCACAATTAGTTATATTTTTACTATGAAAATATGCAAATTCTAGCATAAAATTACCGAAAAAAGATATTCCTGCCAAAATTTTAATATTGCGCTGGTTATTTGTACAATTTTTGAACGCACAGTGTGCTATATTCGCTTGCTAATGTTGGCTCCTATTGGACAACACTGACTTCAAATATCACCACACAATTATTTGTTGTGATATTTGTCGGGCCGTTTTCGAAACAGTAATCTAGTACATGTTTCATCGAGGATCCACTCTAAAAAATCACGAGAAACTTGTTACCCTACAGAACGCTCTTTTTCGCGACGCCGCGCCGCAACGCAACGCTCAAAACCGCGTTGCATTGCCGCGCGGCGCGGCAACACAACGCAGTTATGTGTTTCGGCTCTAAAATCGACGACTTGAGCCCATACCTACCGAAACAACAAACTCTAACACTAAAGCTAGATACATTAGACCAACGTACACGTGTAACACGCCTGATTTGTACGTAGAACAAGTGTAGCTCTACAAGTCTAGTTTCCATATAAAATGTATAGAGACCGACGCGCCCAGATCGGCGTGTGTGGCACACGTGTTAGCAGTGTAGTTCTACCTTAATTTGTATTGATGGCACAGTTAGCGCAGTGATTGAGCGGTTGGCTGCTGAGCTGCGTGTCGCGGGTTCGATACCCGCACGAAACAAATATCTGTATGGCCTACAGTTAGGTTTTTTTTTTTTTTTTTTATATTTTATAAACTAGCACTTGACTGAGCACTTGCACTTGAGGTGTTCCGGTTCTGGGTGTCTTGTGGTATTTTTACTTTACCCACATTTAAAAATATAATCTAAATCTAAATTATACTTTTGCAATTTTCCGTTTCTGTTTTACTAAAGTATATCATGGAGTTTCTTGCCGGTTCTTGTCCATAGGAAACGACCAATTGGAACCGTGCACTAGCTTCTGACGTTTCATATATTATGATCATGTAGACCTATGTATGTCAAATAAATGCTTTTGATTTTGAGAGAGTTTGAGTTTGAAACAAAGAGATTTTCATACAGAATATAGAAATACCTAACCGACAATGTATTTTTTACTCAATCGATTAGTAAAATCTAGAAAGGCTGTACATTTTCGTACAATATCGCTAGTATATTGTACTTTCGGAGCAACGAACTGACGACTGACAGATTTTCCAAGTCCGAACTTTGCCCTTACAAAACCATTTCGTTACAAGGTTGTCTACGATACGTACCACAGATATCGTAAATATAATGTCGCTCATTATAATTATTATTATAAGTTGCTTACTAATAAATACAGCAAATTGTTAGAAATTAAAGTTGTAACGTGGAAAGGGTCTAGAATTCTAGATTTATAAATAGAAAAGGTCTGCGTTGTGTTTTTTTTTTTTTAAGTGGGAAATCACCTAAAGGCTCTAGGACAGAGCGGGAGGTCGTGTCCGACTTTTACTGACTAAAACCTCACCGATGTTCCTTATTTGCCTTCGCGTTCTAGGACCACGGGTAACCTTTTCAGAAGTCGAGTCCCTATGACCCTCGCGGGCTAGGGCCACGATTGTGGCGTACGTGCCCAAAAGTCCTCGCAACGTTAGTATGATTTTCGTCATATTATATTTTGACTTCTCTAAATCATAATGATTCGATATTTGCTCGTTCAGTATCTTATGTATTTTATTATTTTAAGTACCTACCCAAACTAAATTAATATAATGTATTAATGTGTTAATATTTTAATGTATAGGTAAGGTTTGCTGTAAGAAAATCCAATTATGGGTTAAGCTCGCCTGTGTACATAACCTGTTCTATTTTTTCATTGACTGTAATTTATGTGCAAAAAAGAATATAAACATATACACCGTTAAATTTTGATCATTTTAATCGATTGTCGATCCGGTACATGAAACACTATCGATTTGTAAAGATAAAATTTTTTTTTTTTTTTTTTTTCTAAAACTCGAATTAATATATGCATGTACGAAATTAATTTCTTTAAGAAAACGAGTTAAAGACCTTGTAGGTTGTTGTCGGTCGTTGCGTACTAACTACCTACAGGACATTGGACTCGCCCAGCTGGCGTTCAAAAGTGCCAAAAGAAAATCCTCTTTCTCCTTCTAAAAAAAAGATTACGAGCTCCAACAGATTGTAGTAGACATTATAGTAGACGGAACTCGCGGTGTGGTATATGCAAATTAATTGCAGTATTAGTATTCTTTACATCGCTAGTTATGCACAAACTAGCTATTAGCATAAGAATAGGCAAACGATCGCGGAATAAATATTGTAATGCAACTATTTATAACAATTGTGTTGACTGCATCTAGGTTTGTTGTTCTGCGTTATATCGTGAATTCGTGACACAAATAACGTCAGTAGTCACGTGAGGATAGGTAGAATAATTATATTGACGTTGGTCACTTCTACAAGTGAAAGTGTTGATGGTTTAGCGCCTGTACTTAAATAGAAACTTTTTTTGAAACCCGTGATCTTAGAACGCAGTGGGCAACTAAAGGATACAGGAGTAGTTTTAGTAGTCACGCAGAGCCAGAGAAGCCATTAGGAGCTTTGCAAATGGAGCAACTTAAGTTGAAGCAACTATCCACTTTTAAAAGTTTGATGTAAATAGTTGATTATTGCTATAACGTTTACGGTTGCCGTAATTTATGACAATCTGTGAGCAACTTTCATAGCGACACTGGCATTGCCGGGCACAGGGAGGGAGAGTGAGAAATCGCTCAACGCGTTGCGATTGACGGTTGAGGAAACCGGCAACTTTAAAAACCGATATAAAATTAACAGTTGCTAGTTGCGGCAATTAGGAACTAACTTATTTATCAAACATAATAACTGAAAACTGTTGACGATCACAGGAACTCGAAACTCGAGTTGCTGTGTGTGTGCAGTCCAATTGAAATATATGTAAAAAGCTAGTTGCCAGTTGCTGCAATAGTTGCTCCATGTGCAAAGCTCCTTAGATGATTTCCCACATTAAAAAAAAAATTGTTGAGTAAAAGCTAAGAAGATTGGCTACTTCTTACCAATAACCAGTGTTTCTTCTTACACCCTGTTCCTCCTCATGTGAAAGTCACTAAGGATTTCCTCCGCCTTTATTTACTAACTGAGTCCCACCGCTGTGCTTGTTGCTACGTCGATATTCAGTAGAACTGCGCTGCTGCTGGCGTGGCTTTAGTAGTAACTAAAGCCACTCGATGGTCGACCTAAGCACATAAGAATAGCTTATTAATATCACCTGTAGAACGTATAAGGTGCTTCATTATACCTTTAAGCTACTAGTTAGGCACTCTTGATTGTAGATTTTATATGTTAATTGCTACAAAGAACTCGTTACTAAAATAATAACACTCGCACGGTTCGTTCTGGAAGGATAAGCAAGTCTTGCAGAGGTCGATCTACAAATGGGTGACCATGTTGACATACCTAGAAAAATAGCTTTTTTTAATAGCCTATTTTTTGTCACACTGCTGAGGAAAGGCCTCCCAAATCTTTCTGTTTAGGGCGATGTCTAGCCAAGCTTACCCCGCGATCATGATTACATCGTCACGACACCTTCGCCGCGGTCCACTTCGACGGCGAAGCGTTGACCGGCTCAAACGTCCAGTGAGTGACAATCTTCGCCCATTTGTCCGGGTGCATTCGTGCGACGTGGCCAGCCCACTCCCACTTTAGCCTAGCTGTTTTTTCCCCGACATCTGCTACTTGAGTTAAATTATGGAGAGCAGGTTGGTGTTTCTTACGCGATCTAGAGATATTTTTTTCATTCTAGAAGCTGGACCTTAATATGTTTTATGTGCTTTAAAACTTCGATTTAGTACTAAGTTTCAATTTTCATAATTTACTATGGAGAAATTAACATTTTATTTAGGTAAGCAACACCTATTTTGTACTCAATACACTAAGCTTAAATTCAGCGCAAAACACGCTAATTAATATGTAATTATCAGCCATGTTACTGCCACTAATTTATCTCGATTCGAGGCTTCGAGGGCAATGACCTACATAACTGCGTGCTCCCTTTCACAATCTCACTAATCCTAGGTCTCCTGAAAGGTCCAAGCAATCCTTTTAGCAGACTGTTGGAATAAACTCCGATACACATACGTAAATGTTGGCGATTTCTTATTTCTTTCACTAAGATTCTAGCAAAAATAAAAGTAGTAGTAGTTTTTCTGGTAATTGAATTAGTGCTTCCAAGGATGTCTTAGTAATCTTTTTATTTTTTAGTGACTGTGAAAATGAAATCTAGTGATACAAAGAAAGATTTTAAGTACTTGATTATCACAATAATCTTTCTGTAATCCTGCCCTTGTCCCATATTATATGGCAGGGGTGGCAAACCAGACCTGTCTTTTTCTTCTTCTCGAATTGATGGTATCCGTTTTTGACACGTTTAAAGCGGCGTCAGTGACGTTTTTTAGGTTGGTGCCGGTAGAAAAATCACTGTTGAGTTCAAATCGTGTGTGACGTGACAGTGACAATCATTTTTGGATTTTTTGCGGCTCTGTTCTTGATGTATGAATTACCCGTGAAATATCATGAGGGTATTAGGAGAGGAACAGCAGCAGTTATGTCCATGCTACAAGGAGTACCAAGAGTTCCAGAAACTTGTGGAGCTAGAGGACTCCGGATTGATTATCTATTGTCATAGGACACGCAGTGAGGATATAAGACAAGTTGATCCGTTTGAACCCGATGTAAGCACATCCAGAGATGTATTTATCATACACAACAAGAAAGACGTAAAAATAACAACTTCAGAGTTAGCATCAGAACTAGAAAAAAATAAAATAAGCTGTCCACGTTGTAGAAAAGCATTTGAACATGCACAAGAACTCATGCAAGAAGTTAAATCAATAGAAAGGAAAATCATAAAATGTCAAATGAAGATTTAAGAGTTTTTTACAAATGCTTGGTTTACCCTACAAGACGGATGTGGATAACATGTTGCGAATTTTTGTCTACGACGTATCATTGATACGGCAGATACGGTGGTAGCTACGCCTCTGATGTCTACATTACCCCTATACCACCTACCTATGCCTTTACTGTCTGTACTGTATGTATTAAATACTGTTGACTAGAAGAGAATGCCTAAGGCATTAAGTCTGCCTTTGTACTTTGTGGTGCATGAAGATTGAATAAATATATGTAGGTATAATGGCAAAATATTTCATTATAGAATCAAGTAGGTACTTATCTAAGAAACATAAAAAACCCTTGACACTCCACATAGCCCTTAAAAACTTGTCCAAGTGAAAAATTAAGTAGATAAAAGAATATTTCACCCTCATTGTAAACTTAGCGAGATAAATAGCGGAGTCAAAAAATACTGTTGTACGAAAGTTGAGATCCTTAATGATTACTTCCAGATCTTTTTACTTATCTAACTTAAATCTTCTATTACAACTGTTACAATACGCGGCATATAAGTGGAACCAAAATGGCGATCGACCTTTAATGCGTAGTACAGTACGGCCGATCTAACTTGGCGAGTCTGTCTCTGCGAACTTTAGCGCTTGTGCACTTGTAAAAAAATAAATATTGTATGATGTAGATAATAACTGTAAATGGTATTTTTTTTTTATTTCGATGAATTTTGGCACATGGTAAACTATGTCCTGGAATAGCACACTTTTGATCTCGGGAGTATCTTTTCTTGGGACAATTTTCTACTTAAATAGGGTCATGTATTGTACCTACGGACATTTTAGACTACCTGAACTTTCGAACCACCTCCCTCTGTATTTATTCAAGGTATCTATATGAAAATGACTTTATTTTGTACGTCATACGATCTAAAGTTACAGTATTTTTTTTACTAGCTCTAAAGTTAACATTTTATTTATTATAAAATTATTATTGGAATGTGTAGTTTTGTCCTAAGGCACGTTACATGTTTGTACCTCTGGACAACCCTGTGTGTACCTTTGGACAACATAAAACAGAACATTTTTAATTTAAATCAGTCTTTTAATCATCATAATGTAACGCTTATTATTAACATAATACTTAGAGTTAACGACCATAAAGCTCTAATGACAAAAACAAATCCAAACAACACAAAATAGTTATAAAATAAATTCTTCATAAAATTATAATCTTAAGTACCAAGTAGGAACATTTTATTTAAACAGTTAGGCAGGTATACCTAAATGAGATCAGTGTATTTTGTGAGTTTTATTTGGATCCACGAACCATATCAAATAAATCTTCTGCAGAAAGGTCATTATCACTGTCATCTAATGAAAAACAGTCCGGACACATAAACAGATCAGAATCCTCTTTGTCAGGAATATGCTCCAGAAACTTTTTGGGGCAGCACTTTTTGTGGTAGTAAAATTTGCATGAACTGCACTGAAGAACATTGTCTTTTAAATCGGTTCTATTACAAGATTGACAAGTAACAAAAATTGTCTGACTTAAAACTAAAATTCGCTTTTCAGCAGGAACATCAGTTGCTGGACCTTTAGGAGCATCAAAATTTAGCTTGGGCTTAGTCGCTTTCCCTTTTCCTTTCCCTTTCCCCTTGTTTTCCTTTTCTAACATTTGTTGCAAAAGAGCCTCCTTTTCTGGTGTATTGGTTAAAATACGGGAACTTCCTTTCTTTCTACCTCTTTTACTTTCTTTTCTTATTAATTTTGGAAATGGTCGAATCATTTCTGGAGTAATTGAGTTTTTGCATGCAATATTTTCTTCTGTGTTTGATTCAAATGCTTGAGAAGTGGATGGTTGATTTTCAGGATGAATGAAAGCTTTATGGATGAGATGAATATCAGAACTAGTTGGTTGTATTTCTAAATTATCTGTTTGTTCAAGATTTTTATCATCTTGAATTATATTTAGTGGTTCTGTACGCTCGGTGACTGACGATGGAGCAAAATCATCCTCCGAAAACAGGTCGTCGTTGAGTGGATAAATCCCAGTTGATACGAATCCGTTTATAATATTTTTAGGTGTAAAGGATACTGCATACGCCTTGCTGATCAATTCCGCTGAGTCATAAATTGTTATTGGCACACCAGGATGGTTAACCATATGCAGATCAGCCGCTTTGTTATATGCTGTTTTAAAAGGGCCAAAAACGGTCTTATCTAGTGGCTGTAATTTATGAGAGGTGTGTGGAGGTAATGTCAACATATGAATCCCGTTTTCTTTGGCCTTTACAATAATTTCGTATGATATGTGGGTCTCGTGATTGTCTAAAATAAGAACCACTGGTTGTTCAAGTGACGGTTTCACGCAATGGATAAAATGGTCTAAATATTTCCGGAAAATAGGCTCTGTAGACCACCCTGAACGATTTGCTTCGCCAATAGATCCAGGAGGAGCATTTTTCATCATGTTATCCTTAAAATGAACTCTTGGGAATATAATCATTGGTGGTATAGAGTTTCCTGCGGCGTTTATACAAGCGATCATAGTAACATTTTCACCTCGTTCCCCTGATGTCGTTTTACCTAGCAATTTTAAGGATTTTGGCGCTAAAACTTTCTCGGGCTTATGCACTGTGGAACATCCAGTTTCGTCCAGGTTAAAAATGTTTTGTGGAGCAAATCCGCTACATTGATACAGTTCTTTTAAATTGTCGTAAAACTTCTGAACATGAACTTTATTAAAGCATATTGCTCTCGCTAAACTAGTTGCTTCTGGTTTGCGCAATGACAGTTCCGTATATTTGCTGCGATATCTGTATAACCATTGGCGACCAGCCATTCCATCTCTTACCCATGCCTCAGGAATGTTAGTCAGTTTTCTTCCAGCGGCAAACTGATAGGCTAAGATACATGTTTGTCTTGCAGATAATCCGTAATTCATTTTGGCCGCTTTTATTAAATATTCTAATAAAAGTTTTTCGTCTTCGTCAGAAAATACCTTTTTTACTGCGTAGTTCGGTGTAAAAGAAATTAAATCTGGTGCAAAACTGCTACGAATAGTTTTGACATATTTATGTAAGGTTGATTTTTTCAACCCAAATTCTTTCGCAGCAGTTCTTATTTTCCCTCCATTTTTCACAAAATCTATTGCCATTTTTAACCTCTCCGGACTCACTGCAACTCTCTTAACACCAGCTTTACTCCTTGGCACTATGGGCAATATAAACGAGATGTTATTAACACGTAGATCCACAACTACCAAACTTGTTCATACAAAAGTAGACTCTAAACATCGGAATTAAGGCCTATAGTGGCGTGGATGTGAGAGGACACCGGTATCCTCTGAGCTAGGACAGATTAAGTAGTGTCCATAGGTAAAAACATTGTTTGTACCTTTGGACGTGTCCACAGGTACAAACAAAGACGTGTCCAAAAGTACAACCAAAACAAAATTTAAAAAAAAAGTTGTTATTTTGCTTTTTAGGTTAGAAACTGTTTTCTTTCCTCTTTGATTGGTAAATAAAACTAGCTACAGATAAATTAACGATATCAAATAGTAAAATATATCCTTGCATTATTAAAGTAAAAAATCAGAAAGATCCTGCAAAAACTTACTTTTTAACACAAAAATCTCCAAAATGGTCTCACACAGCACACAACACCGATAGCGTCACGCCACTCACTGGTGTTGCTAGAAAATTAAAATGCCACCCCAGTGTTGCAATATTATATTTTTAATACTGCCAGTTTTTTTATTATAATCAATGTCCAAAGGTAAAAGCGTCCAAAGGTACAATACATGACCCTACTACTCAATAATATAAAGTTCTAATTAAATTCAGCTTCTAACATATAGCCTTATGTAGCTACTTAATAAATTGAAATATGTTTATAGAACAATTTCACAACGACAAAGCAACAATTTTCAGTTGATACTCTAAAACTCAGTGGCGATTTTAAAAAGCTTCTTAACTTAGTATAAACGAATCAACTCAATCTTTTCAACCACCATGATTTAGTCCTGTCACCACAAATACTAAATAGGAAACTAAAATTATACCTAAATCTACACAAGGCACTACCCAAGATGCGCTTACATTGTAGAAACTGCTCGAAAGTCGTTGGAAATAGCTCAAGCTCTCATATTATAGCGTGTTAATGTGCAAACCGGCACTCACAAGCAATAACAAGTACATACAAACATGACTCTTGCTGTTCAATCGACGAATAAATCTTAAGAGCGATCAAAGAAGATAAAATAGGTCCTCAAGGCCACTTGGAAGATCGATAAACGCCTTATAAGTCGAAATTGCTTTGGTATAACAATATGTGAGGAAATACACACAAACGTCAGCAGTATTTGTAGCTTCTTGTTTTTTTAATCTACTACTGTTAACACTCTCATTTATGAATCCTCAATCTTTTTCTTTGAGTGGCCAGTTTAGCTCGCCTTTGTACATCAATTGTCGATGTTGTTTTACCTTTACCTGTATGCTCCATCTGTTTAGGTGATTAACTAAAGGTAAACAATATTCTCATGTCTTTTATCTAAAAATTGTCTAAATATGTTATGTCTTCTAAACGATGTTTTTTAAAATAAAAAGACGTATCAAGATTGTTTACCTTTAGTTAACTATCTAAACCGATGGAATATAGTTTAATTTATAAATATTTATTTAAAGCAAATAATTCAATTCAATAAACTTAGATTATTATAAATTTGATTTTTGAATAAACTCGTTTGTACCTACATTGTTGTACATTTTAATTCACTTAAGTTTTTTTTAAATGGTTTTGAAGTTCCAAATTCAAATCACATTATAAGTAGATACCCCAGGATACGCCCATACCTACTATATTAGTTCCTTATGGACATAATGACTTGCTTTAAGTGCTTACATATAAAAGGACATTATCGAGTAGGTGGTGTAAACAATTAATAATATAACCTATTCAGCTAAGCTCATCTTGTTTTTCAAGACATCACTAAGTTTTGATCACTCTACACATAACTTTGCTTTAAAGGGGCGAGGGTAAGCCTTTTTTCGACTAAAATATCAACATTGCCATTTAAAGTAGAAATGCTGACAGCCCTGTAGATTAATGTTTTGATGCCTTATGAGCGCTTTTTGATTGTACTTCTTTAATTTTACTTGTATTGGGTATTATAACATAATATAAAAATATGTTTTACATGCTTATAAAGAAAATTCAGTTCCAATAAATAACCATTCGTTAAAACTAGGATCAAGACGGGTGTTTCGCTCTATTGATTATTCTGTAGAGACTGCAGGCGACTTGTTTGATTTTGAAAGCGTAATCTCCAAAGAGTCGCGTAATATTCTCTCATCCGTTAGTATACCTACTTATATACCTATACTCAGTTGTAGCATAGCAACTACCTATTTTAATTTTTTTGTTCCATAACTAAATAGATGATATTGTTACTTAGATACAATTACTAATAAGAATAATATATACCCGAAAAATCCATTCCTTACGTGAGCTCAAAATGGAGGTGTATGGGTCCAGCAAAATGGGGCGACGAAATTTTGCAAAAAATAATGCCTCTAATTATAAATTGTCGCCCCATACGCCATTTAACAGAAGTTTGTAACTCTCATAAAAAATTGAAAACTCGAAAACACTCACACCATTACTTTCAAATCGCGCGTTTTTTTTTTTAATCGTATTCTAAATTCAAATAAGTCTTGTCAATTAACCAGCCAGTGTTCGGTGCTACATGCTACAATACATTTTAATCCAGAAATTGAGGTTATCATCATTTTTGCAGTAACAAACTCTGTAGCTTATGTCACAACGTTCAAATTCCTTTGCAACTCATACTTTGATGTACTTTTTAATACAAAATGATGACTTAAAAATACACAAAGCTAAAGTCTTGAGTTTTCGACGATTGATTGAAATTATTCGAATTAAGAATCAGCACATAGTTTCAAATAACGAATTTTTTAAATCGAATTCTAAATTGTAATAAGTGTTGCCAATCAATTAACCGGCCAGTATACGGTGTTACATGGAATTAGGACAAAGCTAACGTTCCGTGCTCATATTAGATGAACGTGAGCTGCCCGTAATCCGGGACTGGGCAACAATTTGTACCACGAATTATGTAAGTGCCTACATATGGTAACGTTATAGAGGAATGTATACGGTTGATGTGTAATTATTAATAATTGGGCAGATATTGAGGCTTGATAGGATTGAGATGAAAATTGATTACAAGGAAACCATTTTGAAATCTGACAACATTATCGTGGCTAACACCTGAAAGATATCAAGCCTTAAAAATAACATTTCCTTTTAGGAATTGAATTATTCAGAATCGTTTACCTTAAATTACCAGTCTTTCAACCACTCGAAATACTGTGTAATTTGTTAACCCGTGTACTTTTATAGATAAGGTCAACAAATAGTAGATCATATATTTTGAAATCAGAACTAGACTTTTTTTTATTAGGTATATAATTTAAAAATCAACTTTGTCAAACATCATACTTACATGAAAAAGAATTTTTAAATTGCAATTGGTTCAAAATCCAATTGGTTAGATATCTTTAAATCTGGTGGAAGGAAAAACTTTCGAGTAATAGAAAAAGAATTCACAAACTGAAATGTAACGTTTCAGCGCTAAGTTACAGTACGGCCGACGGAACTTGGCGCGCCTGAAGTTAGGCTCTGCGAACTTTGGCGCTCAAAATAAGCGCGCCAAATAAAGGATTTATAAAAATAAAAGCCTATTAAACTATTATTAACAGCAATAACAACTGCTATAGGCATTTATTTTTTCAAACCATTTATTTTTTTATGAGAGCACAAGTGCTAAAGTTACCAGAGCCTAACTTCAGACACGCCAAGATCCGTCGGCGGTACTGTACTACGTGCGTTCAATAGACACGAGTAGGTATCGCGATATGTTCCCACCTCGTCCCCACTCTGCCTCATTCAAATGTTAATTGTTGGTTCATTTATTAGCCAATGTTAATGTTGTGTTTGAATAAAGATTTGTTTTTAGGGTTCCGTACCTCAAAAGAAAAAACGGAACCCTTTTAGGATCATTTTGTTGTCCGTCCGTCTGTCACGAGCTTTATCTCAAGAATGCGTGGAGGTATCGAGTTAAAATTTAAATCATATACTAAAGTCTGCAATTCCTTGAAGCTGTGAAAAAATCACACTTCTACTTTAACGAAAAAAAAAAGATTCGGCCATTTATGTCGCAAAAAACATATATTTCGTGTTTCGACATTCTCAGGCCGTGTTTACGTGGACGCGGCGCGTCGCGCGGCGCGTTAGGCGTTTCGTCGTACATTGCAGCAGCGGGCCGCGACATCGCTCGCGCAAACACACACCTATTTCAATGTACGACAGACCGCCCGACGCGCCGCGCAACGCGACGCGTGTCCGTGAACGGGCACTCAAGGGAATCAAAATTTATAAGGTACTTAATGCCTGAAATTTGCTACAAAGCAAGGCCTTATAGCACAAATATAGGAATAAATCTGAAAACAGTTTGATCGTTACGTCACAAAAAAAATTGCGTTTCGGAAAAATCTTCGTAACTCAATTCGGGAATTGCACTGTTTACTTATGTATGTAAGTTTGTACGGAACCTTCAGTGAGCGAGTCCGACTCGCACTTGCCCGGTTTTTTTTTGTTGCTTTCTATAAAATTTACAAATATATGAACGAAAAATGCCCATTTCAACACAACAAACTCTAAGACATGCGGGACAAAGCTCAATTTCCATTGCCACCAATATACTTTTAAGGCCATAGGATACAATTAAATATCGATGCTACTCTATATTTGAGTTGGTGGCTATGGATAGAAATCATCTCGAATTATTTATTCAACAATAGTTAATTCCTGAAGGGGAAAGAGAAGAAACATTTCAAAATATTTTTTTGTATTGGACAATGAAATAAGTTCCGGCTAAGGTGAATTCTCCGGGGTTTTTTTAAGGTGGGAAATCATCCATTGACTTCTCCCGCTCAGCGTGTCAGACTTTTATTGACTAAAAGCTGACCTGTGTCCTTTAGTTGCCCTTTGCATTCTAAGACCACCGGTTTCCATTTCAGAAAATCCTCCCAACCCTAGCGGGCATCGGTCCTGCTGGGCTGGGCTTACTGATATCTCTTTGAGAAGCGCATGGAAAACTATGCGCTGTCGACGATGTGGGTTCGATCTGGTTGATTGCCGGACGGCGGCGTGCTACCTAGAATTTTCAGGGGACTCAATCCTTTTTTAAATTGTTTGTATTTTCCAGGTCAGTGTCAAGTTTTTTAAAATATGATCAGCCACAAGCCTTCCACTGTTAGACATAAGCCTCCCCATGTCGCCATAACGACCAGTCCTATGCGTATCGAATTTATCGGATTCCCGCAACCGTCTCCGGGGCATCGGTCCACCTCGTGGGAGGCCTTCCAACGCTGCGTCTACCGGTACGTGGTCGCCACTCCAGAACTTTTCACCCCCATTGACCATCTGTTCTTCTAGCAATGTGCCCTGCCCCTGCGAAAATCTAATTTACTATTATTTTATTTTTTTGACTTTTAATGATTTTTTTTGCATTAAACGATTACGTCTACCTCGGACAGACAGTCCAGTTGAGTAGATCTAATTTCGAGAAAGAGGTCAACCATCGAATCCGACTCGGCTGGGCGGCGTTCGGAAAGCTGCGCGGTATCTTCTCATCCAACATACCACAGTGTCTCAAGACGAAAGACCAGTGCGTGTGTGATGGCATGGTCGCTTAAAATGGGCTTCATCACAAGGCTTAAAGTCGCCCAAAGCGCAATGGAAAGGGCTATGCTCGGAGTTTCCTTGCGTGATCGAATCAGGAATGAAGACATCCGCAGGAAAATCAAGGTTGCCGACATAGCACGAAGAATCGCCAAACTAAAGTGGCAATGGGCAGGGCACATTGTTGGGACCAAAGGGTTCTGGAGTGGCGTTGGAAGGCCTCCTGTCCTGTCCACAAGGTGGACCGATGATCTGGTGGATGATGAAAGGTTGTGGAAATTCGATGGATGCGAGACGCACAGGGACGCTCATTGTGGTGACATTTGGGGGAGGCCTATTTCCAACAGTGAACGTCTTTCGGCTGAAATGATGATGATGATTGCAGTGTTTTTAACATCTTTTTAATAACCTATTTTATAGCTTTTTTTCTGTTTTTATTCATTCAATTTTTTTTTTCAGAATGTACCTACATATTTACTATTTTATTTATATTATTTCAAATGTACTCTTATTCTTTATTTAGAAATAGGCAACGTAAATAATGTCTTAAATCAAATGTGGAGACGCAAAAAGCTGCAATTAATCAAGTCGGCGATGTGACGCAGCCTCTATGTATTCATGCTGCCACGCCCAGTGTGCCAGCTGCTTCCTTACCTAACTTAATAAAGGATAAATTACTGTTTTTAGTACATAAATAATAATCATAAGAGAGATTTACAAGTTCATACAGTATTATATACTTCAATGCTAAAAAATACTAATCCCATTCCAAAAGCTGTATAGTCTCTTTATTCGATTTTTTTTTTATATTCCGTAGAACAGCTTCTACTATCGTCTGTTTTAAACCGACTTCAAAAAAATTCTCAATTCAGTTGTAGTTTTTTAATTTTATTTTTTTATTTATGTTGTCTCAGAACTCCGTCGTTTATGGATCGATTTGCAGTATTATTCTTTGGTCCCATTTATGTCAAAATCCAGTTCTGATCAAACTCAAACTCATTTCAAACAGACCTTTTACTGGCACTTTTGAATAGTCAAAATGTCGGTCAGTCAAAAAAAAAAGTGAAACCAAATTGCACGTTCCAAAGCGTCGATCTCTATGGAGAAGAACATGCAAGAAACTCCATGGACACTCTCTGAGTTACATAAATCTTGGTAACATATTTCTTGTCGCTTCTATTATGGGACAACTAAATTAAAAAAAAAAACAGAATATATAAAAAATAGAAATCAAAAATAGAAATTGAATTAAGCCACTGACAGCTAAGCGATGACCAGTCTCAACTCAACTGACGGATGATGGGACCCATGACGAATCGAGGGAATTCCTCAAATATTATAGGTAACACTAACCATATAGTGATTTTGGTATTTTCATCGAGAACTCGGAACTAGTGGAACGGTGGTACTGGTGAAGAACTTAGAAGAATAGATATCACAAAGAAGATAGATGTCAATACATTAGTATTGTATAACTTAAAAGGTTCAGAATAGTGATATTGAAGATTTCATCGAAATGATCTGATGATGACGATGGAACCGGAAAGTTGGCACCGGAACTCCGTAATTAAACAATGTATCCCAGCCGTGTTTGAGCTTATTAGAATTGTTATAAGATACACTTTGGTTATAAGGTACTATCGAATGGATTTGATGATGGAGCCGGAAGGTGAAAGGTAGATACAGGAACTATATAATAAAGCAATGCATCTTAGCGGTGTTTAGGTTGATTAGAATTGTCATGAAAAAGGTACTCTGAGTGTATCACAAACAAAAAGTGAGAAAAAATAAATTACAAATAACTTTAATTTCGGAAGTCAGTGTTTCTGGTATTATTTGTTTGTTATTTAACACCAGTGTTTGTTTTTGTAAAACGTTTTTTATTCCAGTTTGTTTTCCATGTTTTTATTTTCGGGAATTGAACTCGCGGCAAATGTTCAATACATTTCGGAATATTGCTCACTCCCCATAACAAATAACGTGATAATTTATTGCCTATAAATTGACAAGACCTGTAAGGATTAAGTGATATTTGATCAGGATCGGTTCAGTAGTTTTACGCCAACTGTAACCACAAGAAAAAAAATACTGTTCTATTATGTATAATATAGATGCCACAGAATTGGTTTGAACATTTACCTCTGTCATCTGTTTTATAGAAACCTTTTTTTTTCATACTTTGTCTGTCATTGTTTTTACTTTCGTTGACTTATTTCAAACTAGCTGTCCCTCGCGGTTTCACCCGCGGCTTTGTTTACTGCTCCGCTTCCGTGGGTGGCAGCGTGATGTTATATAACCGTGGTATATTATTCTATTCAAATTCAAAAATATTTATTTCACTTAGCCCTAACATAGGCCAAGTTCACGGTACCAGTTGGTCTTTTCACTTAGACAAGAACCGGCAAGTAACTTTAATGTTACTTTTTTTAGAAAGTGGTTTGATTTAAAAATATGAACCTGTCAGTCTATCTTTTTTTTTTTGAAATCTTTATTTAAAGAGCTTTTTCGCTGGTGCGGATATGACACTCTGTAGGTAAACATAATTATGAAATAAAATTATTATTAGTTTAAATAAAAACAAAAAATAATAACTAGGTCCTGGGTCGGTTTTTCTGTCTATCTTGTATAGACTTTTCCAATGTGTCTGGAAGCTTTAAGAATTTCGTGCGTTTAGAAAAAAAAAATAGATTATATAATTTGTGTAAATATTGTCTCCAATAATCCTTATAAATGAAGAAATATCGCATTTGGTTTCAGTATGCTTTTATTTCTATATAAAAAGAAGTATATTATACCTCTCTTATCCAAATAATAATGAAGAAGGCGCTAAAGTCCTATAAAACGCTGTACTAGACGCTGCCATAATAAATAAACCTATTAAAATATTAATTAGTTTTATTTTGGCATAATTATGGTACGTAATCTTAATGATAAAATAATTGTGTTTCAAATACCTATGTATCATTCATTATTATTCATTTATTGTGCCCACCTATGGAACCTATCACAAAATAATTAATCTTTTCTTAACCCAATGGATAACTGATAGAGAATGCTTTGTTGCTTTAAGTCCGCCTATATAATGTAGTCAACTACATCATACAAACTTTTAATAATCATTTTATTTCACGAAATTACTCCCATATCATAAGTTACAAATTATTATTATTATTATTGACAGACTCGCGTTTGACCACTATCTCACCTGATGGTAAGCGATGATGTGGCCGACGATGAAGCACGCTTGCCTAGAAGTAACCTATTCACTCTTAACTTAAAGACCCCTAGGTTATAGCTATCAGGAAACACAGACTCACAGAAATATAAACTAATTTATAAGTACGATAAAACATAAAAACCGCGCTGTACTGTGCGAAAAAATATACACCCAAACTATCGATTTCTTAGCAACACCCTGAGAATCGAAACAATTATGTATCCGTAGGCCTCTGAGACTTCCAATAGGGGACGAGCAAGGGGTTCCTTCCCCACAGCGACGGCATTTGGATAGCACAAACAATACCCGGCTCGGTTTTATTTCATGCCATGTTCACTATACTCCATTCACTTCTGCATTAGAAAAAAAAGGTTTATATGCACTACATCAATTTTTCGAGATAAATTCAAACAATTGTTATAAATTATGGTATCAATATAAAATTTTAACTTTATCTACTTAGATTGATTATATAGTATAATGAAAAACGTTCCAGGTACTGACAAACCCTGCTTCTTTAAGGTTTTTAACATTAACATTAGACGTATAAGTATGAACTAAATAATTTATTTAATGAAAAGCCTCATAAACTCAGAAGATGGATAGTTCAAATGACTTCATTTAAGTATAACAGTTGGTATATAAGTTTATTATTATAAATTCAGCATCAGTCTTAACTAACTAGGCACAATATACATTTATTGTGCTTTTATTACAAAGTGTACCCTAAAAACAACCATTTTTAACTTCTGTCTAATGCTGTCGCGAATAGAGTGTAGTAGCTGGAGTAAAACTGTACCTACTAGTGTAGATGAGTTAACATGACATTGTATAAGTACCGTGTTAAAATTCAAATTTTAAATTTTTCATTTCACATTTAGTTGTTTCCTATGGAGAAAAAGCGGCAAAAAACTCCACGGTTAAGCTCACAGCTCATTAGAGCCACCCGGCACCCAATCCGCACCGCCTCGCCTCCTGCGGTTAGAAGGTTTTCTTTATGGTCTTGTATGGGTATGCGCTCACTACATCAACTCCGTAGCGTCACCGAACGCCTCGGTCGTAAGCCCTCAACGCGCGGACGGCGGGTAAATCGCTCGGTGACAACTCGCATTAGCAACATGATATCATCATCATTACTGCCGAAAGACGGCCTCAATAACTAGTCTTGTGCGCCTCACATCCATCCGATTCCTACGATCTTCACCAGGTCGTCGGTCTAGTGTCAGG
Source organism: Leucania comma (assembly GCA_958295575.1). Classification (NCBI taxonomy): domain Eukaryota; kingdom Metazoa; phylum Arthropoda; class Insecta; order Lepidoptera; family Noctuidae; genus Leucania; species Leucania comma. The sequence continues at coordinate 8,023,683 of OY282475.1, forward strand.
CGACGCCGAAAGATTCTGGAGTGGCGATCACGTAGCGGAAGACGCAGCTTAGGAAAGACTCCCACATTGCTGTTCTTTTAGCTAAAGTGCCGTTATCTGACATTTTGCGTTTATTCGTTTATATAGTTGCTAAAAATTCTATATCTATCTCTCTAAGCAGTATTTTTCTAAAATCACTAGTTAAACCAAGTACCTAATACATAGTTGTACCGAAATAAATTAATAAAATCGCCGTTAAGTTCTCCTGATTTGCAATTTCGCAAGGCGTGGTCCCTTCTAGGCTACATTAATTTTCATAAAGTTGTTGGTACCGTCGAAACGACCAACAAAACAAATGTACGTAACTAAAAAATGCATTATTTTTAAAATACTTGTGCTTGATAATTCTGCTTACTGAATATCCATGTAATAGCAGTAATAAAATAAATAAATAACATTATTTTTAGTATAACAACTTCTAATGGCATTTATTTTTTTAACCATTTATTTTTTTACGAGTGCACAAGCGCTAAAGTTCGCGGAGCCTAACTTCAGACTCGCCAAGTTACGGCGGCGGTACTGTAACTGAATCGATTCCAATAAGTTTAATTTTATTTTAGTTATATTTTTTTCAAAAATATTTAAAGAAGGTCAGACACCACCGATACTAAGTACAACTCAAGTCACAGCAGATCATAGCTGGCTTTAGGTCCCAGCCACGGATATCGATGGATATCTATATGGTCCCAGCTCACAGCTGGGTGCGGTAGCAAAACTACCCCTTTTGTCTTTTGGATGGCCCCGTGACCACGTGTTTGTGTGAATAGTCAGGTAACGTTAACTTATAACTTTGTGATTTTTCATGATGTAGTTATGAAATTTTGTACACATATTCTTTACAAACAAAAACTAGACATGTGTTTCGAGTTTCGCATATATACTAAAAATAAGGCTGTAATATAGGTACATACTTGCAAACAATTAAAATAAAATTTTCTAGTTTTAATGTGTAGGTACAGGATTTAATTTTCCTTCGTAAAATTTCACGTAAATTCTCCAACATTCCAAAAATACGTTATTCAAAGTCAAAGGAGCGCTGTTATTATAGTTTACGTCGTCCTACAAAATATGCATAAAGACTTGTAAGATTTGAAAGGCAAAAATTATGACGATTTACCTCCTGACATTTTGGTACCTAACCGTGTCCTTCACTTTCTTTAGGTGTCTTACACGCTCTAGAACTGGTACCTGTTTTTATTTTATATAAAAACTGCAAACATTAAAAAAAAGGTAATTTAAAAAACTAAAAAACCCGACTGCTTTTCTGAGTATTCATGAAAATGCCCTAAAACCAGAAAGTTGTTGTACCCGATTGCACTTAACTATTTATTATTTTAAATACAAGATATATTGTAGCAGTCGGGACCCATTTTCACTTTCACAGTAATTACGAATCTAACGACACCTCGCAAACTAAAATCCATCGAGCCGTTCAGGCCGCAGAGCGTGCCAAACATTTGAATTTGGCTCCAAAATCCGCCATTTTGTTTTTTTTATTTTGATATACCCAGTGTCACTCTCACAGTAAATACGAATCTAACGACACCTCTCAAGCTCAAACTCCATCAAGCCGTTCAGGCTGCAGAGCGTGCCAAACATTTATACATACATACATACATAGATACTCTCGAAAAACATAACCCTCATTCTGGCGCAGTCGGGTAAAAATAAATCTATTTCTCAATAGTGCATTAAAATTGATTATAAAATCATAACCCTCCTTCTGGCGCAGTCGGGTAATAAAGCAACAATCAGCATTTCAAATATTTAATTAAATGAAAAAGTGTATGCACGTGGTGGGACCATCTCGCTATCTCTTTTCTGCGCCCGGAACCTAATGGCTGTGACGTCACATTGTAGTTTGCACATCCTTTTTTCTGTTACCTGACAGTTTCCCCTTCTACCAGATTTGAAAGGTTTCTAATTTACTTAATATAAAATGGATTAAGTTATTTTTTGTTTAATATAATTATCAAAAAATCAAGAGTCAAGTGCCCAATTGCCGAAAAGGCTTTTATTTATTCAGAAATGGCAGTAGTGGTAAGCTACCGGCCTGTAGTAAGCCTCATTGTTAATTTATAAACGCTCAAAGCCACATTGTGAACAATACGCTACTGCTTACCATTACGGTCGGAATGTAGTCTAAACTTATGTTATGATACCACTTTAATATTACACTAATTTTTTGATCGAATTTATAGAAATAACCTTAACGACTTCCACCTAGCGTTCAAAATACAATGAACTGGCTTTAAATTGAGTTGCGCGGCGGTAACTGTAACATTGTATTTGCCTAAACACAGACTTGGAAAGTTTGACACTTTGGGAGATCTTTATGACTTTGCAATAGGGATGAATTTCGTTTGTTTTCGGGTCTAATTGAGAGGGTCCTGTCAGAACTCCGTGGTGGCCACTGATGGGATGACTCACAGCACTATCGCCGTGCATTCCAGGGACGTATCCGTTTTTAAGTTTTTTTTTTGGTTACAGTTTGAACTTGTGTCGACGCGTTTAATAGGTCGTCATCTTTATTCTTTACTTCAATATTTTTTACGTGAGCTTTGATTAAATGGCGTCTTGTTACGTACTTGTCTAGGTTAAGAAAGAAAGCAAACAATTAGCCACAAACAGGTATAATACGCGAAATATAAGATGTGGGATTGATGGATGTGGTGACATCTGGTCCCTCAATGCCTATATCAAGCAGTGGATCTCTTGATAAGGATTATTCGAAAACGTCACTGCAGCCCTGTAACTCAAAGGACATTGAAGAAATACCGGTGGGTTTTAATCAGTAAAATACTTACAGTCCTTCTCATTCCACTTTAGGTCAGCCACAAAAAAAACAGCACACTCTTGTAACTCACACAAATAAGGTCTGAAACAGACATTCATATCAATTATAAAAATAAATAAAATAAACTGAACAAGTTCTACATAATTATTTAAACTAGTTAAAATAGTTTAACAAAAATAAAATATTAACAAGCAAGATTCGATGCTAATTATTGATTAATTATTTAAACAAGCAAATTTATTAAACCTATATTTATTAGAATTTAAAATAACTTCATTTATTCATCATGGCTCGACCGTCACAGATATTAACTAAATTACGTTATATGTATATAGATGTCGTGACCAGATATAGAAATTGATTACTTCATGACATGGCCAAGTTAAACTGACCAGCAGGTCAAAAAGGGCCACTTTTGTAGAATCATAATATAAATCATATTTTTTTATACGGAAATATTTACAAGGACTATGATTCTGGTATGCAGTGAATTGAGTATGATTCGACTAATTTGTGCAACCATTTTAAGAACATTAGAAAATTTGCTTATGATCTGCTAAGAATTCGGAATACTTTTAATTTGCTCTAGATGTTGCTCATGTGACTTTTTTAGGCCCGCAGATAATTTTAAACGTTAAACTTTGATGATATATCAATCCTCGTTTGGTCTACTTTCTTTAGACTCTTCATTATCATAGAAATCCTACATCAATGATATGGCCATACGAGGATTGACATTATATCATCAAATATTAACATTTACCTAAACGATCTGGCCAGTTTTAGTTGATACATATGGCCAACTAAAACTGGCCAGATCGTTTAAATGTTGAAGTGATCAATTTATATGATCTGGCCACGACATAGATATAAAATATATGGAAAGACTTCTTTCAGAGCCGCGAGTCGCGGGGCTGCAGACCACCAAGGAGATGGAGGGACGAACTGGATGTCATCCTTAAGAATTGGAATGAGAAAGCGAAGAACCGTGATCGTTGAAAAAATTAAAAAAGACTTTCGCGTAGTATTGGGAATAAACGGGCTAGCTATAATAACAATAAATATAGAACAAACTTCACAAAGACAAAGGTTTTGTCAAATACTTGTTAAGAAGTCTAGCTTTCCAAAGAGATAAATAACTTCAATAGAAACTAATAACAAACTAGGACAGTTCTACATAATTTTATTTAAAGAAGAAGTCTGCCACCTGGTTCGCGATAAAAACATATTTATTTATTCCTGAAATCCTAACTTTTTAAAGAAACTGCTGTGTCATTACTAGGAACCGGATTATATACAACATAAAAAGATTGTTATGCTCATGCAAATATGTATGAAAAATGCTTGAAATATGCAGAATATGCGAAATTAAATATATAAATTTTAGGAACTCAAAAAAAGATGAAAAGTTACTTCTTATTTTTTTTTTTACTTAAACATCAGCATACAATTAGTAAATATCATAACATAACATAAACGTACATTAACATAACAATCATTAATATTTAATATTTTTGTAAACGTATAAATTCTTTTCCACTTATAAAAATATTTACGTCCTGTTATGACTCAACGCTTTTATATTTTGTGACTATTTTGATCAAAATCACGCTATGATCTCTTTTATCGCATTTCGCAGAACGCGTGTGAGTGCACTGTACTCGGAAAAATATTGTACTAAATATACCGATAATATGCCTCATAACTAGCATAGTATAACATCAGCCTTATAATGTTCCCACTGCTGGGACTCATCAGAGATATCATCAGGGATATGAGAGGAGTCTCTAGGAGAGGGGAAATCATAACTAGATGTCCGATCGTCCGGTAACCGACCGGACCGAGCCCAAGTCGTCGACGGCGCGTTCTGTTCCCGCGCGCCTCAAGGAGCTGTCAGCACACCGAAGAGGCCCAGCCTGCTAGCTGCAGGTAGGTAGGGTCGAAGCCTACTGGGATCATGGGTCAGCTTCCGAAAGGAATACCCGGCCCCGGCACGATAGGCTACGAAGGAACGGGGTAGGTTTTTAGTCAGTAAGAGTCTGACACTACTTCCCGCTCCGCCCAAGGGCGGGATTTGACATTGGATGATTTTACCTACCATAAAAAAAAAAACTAGATCTTAGGTTAAATATGCTATTACCGCTGAGGATGGCCAAAAAATGCATATGTAAATATGCAAATGCATATAATTCGGTCCCTAGTCACTACCTACTTCAAATGTCTTGTAATTATTACCAAGACAAGAAATGAGAATTTGATTGATTCAACAAGGTTTCAAAAAGGTTCCCCGTGATCCTTGGAGGAACATATGTTCTTTCCAGGACAGGTGTGGTTTTACACCTCAGAAAAAATTTGACACCCCCTCGCGCTCCGGTCCTAGAACAGGAGAAGTCATCACATTAAAAAAAAACATAGTTTCAAAAAAACGGTGGCGTTATCATAGGTCCGTCTCCGTTTTTTTGAAACCGTATCCCGTAATTGCTGGTGATAAAGTTAAACCAGAATAAAATCTTGTTAACCTTCATATCTAAAATAAAAAAATTAAATATTTAAAGAACTAATTCATTAAACGTGAAAATAAACCACACAAACGAGTTTTTACTGTACTCAATTATCTTCAAAGAGACAATTTAGTGATTGCTAAACGAAGGCCTTCTTATTTTGATACAGTTTTATATTTTTCAGACTTACGTAATCTATAAATAAGATTTTATAAGTTTTCTTTTTCTCCGCTTGAACATGTTACAGCCTAACAAATGCAATTGTCTTCATTATTGAAAAATACAGATTTTTATAATAGTTTTAATAAACAAAACTGACTAGATTTACGGTAACAATATAATATTGACAGGGCGCAGACGGGCGTCAAACAGATGTCAGTTAAACTAGTCGATGCCTGCTAGGGCTTTTTGGAAATCATCCAATGACTTCTCGCGCTCTGGGATGGAGCGAGAAGGCATGTCAGACTTACAAACTAAAACCACATATGTGTCCTTCAGTCGTCCTTTGTGTTCTAGGACAGCGGGTTTCCTTTCCAGTAATTAGCCGCGCATTCTTGCTAGGGTTGCGGGATCGTTTGAATGAGTTACCGTGGCCCTAGAAAGCAAGGGGTAAATTTCAACCATTTTCAAAAGGCCGTAGATTATATTATTCAATTCGACTGTATCTACGGTGACTGGTAATTAGTGAACGATACTTAAAAACATGATTGTAATCATGATGACTTTTACTATGGGACCAAAACTGATATCGCGAAAAAAATCAGCCAAGTTCAGTAGATTTTGACCAGTTAGAGTACATTTGCTACTGACCAGCAGTTTTTTTTTTCTGCGATTTCAGGTTTTCTCCTATAATAAAAGTTGTTTGTTATCATGACTACAATCACGTGTTTAAGTATCATTCACTAATTACCAGTCACCCTACATATTTTTAAGTCGGTCAAAGCCCGACACGCCCTCGTGCTCCACCCTAAAACGGTAGATATTATTTGATGACTTCCCAACTCCGAAAAGGGCTTCTGACAGACTTTTTTTTTATAGTGTTTGAGAAGACAAGTTCATGAATGGAGACTGCGAACAGAGCGTGGGACGCTCCAACTAATTGGACTGACGCATTACAAAAGCTGACTGGGACTGGGTTAAGTTGGGTGCGGAAGGTGAAGAACCAGGTAATGAGGATTAAGGCTGACCATATATTCATTAACTATTTTCAGCCATTGGCTTGGCCAGTGTGAATGTAATAAAATATCCCGGGATAAGTTATATGGATAAGGTCTACTAGATTTAAGCATGAAGAAGTAACAAACATACTCACCCACATACACACATACATACCTACTATAAAAAGGATAGAGTAGTAGAAAAGAGATAGTCCATAACAAGATATACTTTTAATGGATCGTGATGCCAACCGACGATTATCCTTGTACACGCAATGCTAGTGCATCCAAGGACAACCCCTGGTTGGTGAAAACTATTGTGACATATGGAAAACAAAGACTATGGTTTTTGTAATCTTAATTGGACTGGTTACTAGGGACTATGTTAAAACTATGGCCCCTGCTTAAACAATGTTATTAATATCTATCGGTAAAAAGACAGGTTGTAAATTGCACACTCTATAAATGGGCCCCCAAAACGGCCGGTAGCTATTATTATTACTGTGATATATTTTTAGTATCTGTAGAGCAACTTTAGAAAAATTTGTGTGAATGTCTGAATTCGTTGCTAGTCGCATTGTTGAGTTACAGCGGTAACTTTAAAAAATAGAAGAGCTCTATCTTTATCAAAGACAAAATTGATGTGTACTATGCAGGGACTGATATCGATATCCGAAATATACCGATATTTTAAAGACAATACCAATACCAGAATCGATAACTGACCTAAATATCGATATTTTGTATCAATTATTTGAGTATCAGTATAAAATTATCGATAATTTTATCGATACCTAGTACTGATATCAGGCTGCAACGCGGCGTTGCCAGATCGCCCATCATGCCAGAAGCGCGGGCGAGCGGCGGCCCGCGATTCCTCGCGAAACAGAACGGCAACAGCGCAGTGAGCACTATTTGATCAAATGCAGATTGTACCATGATTGTACGCAGAATGTTTGAGGAATCGTACGCCGTGCCGTGCTTAGGTTATTGTTTGAAAGTCAATTTTTTTTTATTGTATTTTACATTCATTGATGAAGATTATCGAAAGTTCCCATTTCTTTTTATTGTATATATTTTTGTATGTATGTATTTATGTATCTATTATATAACATATGTATGTATCTGTTTTTCTATTATTGTATATTTTGTAATAAGTGTTGGTGCTTATTGTGACAGCCCCATATCAGCCTGTAAGAGATCGCGGAATGCGATAAGGCCGCCCATTGTATGTGCTTTAATTAAATGGTTTTCCTTTGTTTATTTTTATATGTATGTACAATAAAGTGTATAATAAATAATAAATAAATAAATAAATGAAGGTATAATACGTATCTACGCCAATAATATTCTGTGATAAATGTGATGGGCAGTGGCGTAGCTAGGCGGCTTAATGGCTCTAGGACAAAAACAAATTTGGGCCTCTAAACTGAAAGTTTTATAAATTTTACTCATGACGACCATTACCAAGTAGACCGGCTACACCACTAAGAAGTGCGTTAAATGTGTATTATACTTCTAGGGATTATACTACCGGTAATCTGTATATTTGGCCTTCTGACTTAATCTGACCGTGTCGAGGTGCCCTAAAATTGCGTCGTTTTCATATCTGCTTTCGTTTTTTTACACGGCTGCGTATTCGGCATTGTATAGAATACTTAGGCGAAGTTTAAAATAATTAATATTTTATACATTACCTACACGTCTTTTTCTTATGGTAGGTAAAATCATCCAATGACAAATCCCGCCCTTGGGCGGAGCGGGAACACACACTTTCCGTGTTCGGTAAGGACCTGCGTTGTGCGGAAGTTGAGAACGCCGTGAAGTCTTTCCAGCCACGCCTCAAGGATGGGCCTTATCGCCTCAATTGTGGTGCGCCCCGAACGAGGTTGCGATAGTCGCTGACGCCATTTCGCCATGAGATCTCGCTGGAGATCTGTCCGCAATGCCTCGACTTGTCGCCGCAGCGGAATTTCACCCCGGTACCTACACGTTTTAGGTATTCTACACATTGACTAGGTATTGTATATAATGCCGGATTATACAGATTGCCGGTAACAAGTACATCAACGATTGCATCACTGTTTACCGTCAGTTGGGATTACAGTCATGCACTTACGACCACGATGTCTGCATATCATTGTGTGTGCATGTGTCCTAAAACTTGGGATTTTTTTTGAAGATAAAGTAGCTTTGTATATTTTAAATATATTAAAAAAAATATATATATATATATATTTTTTTTTAAATAATACATTTAAAATACAGGCATCGTGATCGTAAATATGACCGGTGACGGTATCTTGCACTGCTTATTTACCGAATACTGAATCTTCTTGAGTAATCTTTTCAACCAACACTCCTGTGGTCACATTATCTGATTCACTATCAGAAATATTTGGTATAAAACTGTTTGTTGAGGTTGACTAAACAATTAATTTTGGGTATTTTAATAAAAAGAATACATAAAGAGCAGGACGAGGTATTTTCGTAAGAGTAGGATTGCAGTTTACAGAAATATCGGACATAACAAAACAATCTATTGAGGCATCTTCAAATGCTACGCTGTAGAAATAATAGCTTAAAAATTATTATTTGTATATATAGAATTTAGAAAAAAAATACAATGTTTTTATGATAAATTAGATTATATTTTAAATACAGTCAGTTTATTTTCGAATAAGAAAATCGTGTTGTGATTCGATTTTAATAAGTCTTGAAAAGGAACAACACAAAACAAAACTACACTTGAACTTGAATATTCTCTTATGAAGTACAATTTAAAACTAGCGCTTTGTAGGTTGAAAAGTAAAACAAGTATTGACCATTTTACCCACAAGTATTGAAACAAATGTAAAGCTAAAGTTGTAGATCTCGTTCTTTTGGATTATAAATTTCAGATAATGAAAGTACCAATACACAAAACCTGCAAATTAAAAGTTTGGAAAACAAAAAAGTGGGACATATGTATGGAAATATTTAATTAATTTAAAAAGACATCTCTGCTGTCTATCTTATATGCAAGTATATGAAGCTAAGGATGCGATCGAAACTTTTGACCATAGCATGGTTGATTTCCCATTTTTTTTTATAGATTATGTTTTCTAAAGAAAATTATAACTATCAAAACGAGCAAGATAACGAAATGGATATCACATGGTATAAAAAAGTGTACTAACAAGCAAATGGGTTACTATGGGCTTTTTTTTGAGCAACTCCGATTAAAAAAATAAATAAATGCTTAAAAACTACACCAAACTTTACGGGAGAGTTATTAACTTAACACAAACAGCACAAAATAATAATTTCAAAACTCAAAAAAGTAATGCCAAAGGAGGGTTATGCACAGAACAAAAGGGTTTTCGTAAGAATACTACGATTAATATAGCACTGTTTGATTTACTAGCTAACATCATGCCGTCCGTAGAAATAAGAAATCCAGTCTGTGCAATTTATACTGTACTGACATACGCGAAGCTTTTGAATATGTAGAGAATAACATTCTGTTGCACAAATTAAATAGCTGTGATATTGAAGATCAGCAACACTCCAATGTCAGGAAGGAATACTCCAACCTTTGGAAAGCAGTTAAAAAAAAGTGTCGCAGGGACAAAAATAACTTTTTATCGAACATCTGCACTGAAATCGAAACTCACTCCCTAAAATTCCAGATATATCAGATCTGTTCAAGAAAGTTCGGCTCATATCCAAAAAGTTCAAGGGTTCAAAATCCAAAAGGTTCAAGTTCGTGGGTGGTCACCGACGAAGATGGGACGGAAATTACAGATCTTGAGGCCATAGCTGAGAGATGGCGCTTCTATTGTGAAAAACTGTACGACTACCAGCAGCTCACACCACATGCACCGTGCTCAAACTGGAGCGATATGGATTTAGAGCCTGCAATTCTACGATCTGAGATACCAGCGGCCATTGCCATTGAGAAGAGTTTTTGATTTCTTTGGCCACATTGCCAGAAAGAGAGGTGATAACCTGGAAAAGTTGCTACTTACAGGGAAAGTAGACGGGAAAAACCCAGGGGCAGGAGTCCAATACGTTGGTCAGACCAAATCCGTGCTACACTGGAGACCAGAGTCTGCGACGCCATCCACATCGCCGAAGATAGGACAAAATGGCGAAAAATAGTCCATAAGAAAGTTATTCGTCGAGGTCACGACCCTCAGCATTGAGGATAAACGACGCAAGGAGGAGGAGGATATTGAAGAAGTTAATAAGGATAAGTTCTTATTATCATAATCGATAGCCAACTTACATGGAAGCCTCATATAGTAGACCTATGTAAGAAACATCCGCATATGCTCTTTTTCAATTCTCAAAGAAAGTTAACAGTCAGGCTCTTTTAACGGCGTATCGTGGACTGGTTGCGTCAGTTTTGCGAAATGGAATTGTTTTCTGGTGGTAGTCTACTAGTAGGGAGCGATGCATTAGTTCAACGTGCGGTCTTAAGACAACTGATAGCTATGTTCCCTATTTTAAATCGTTAAAACTTTTAACTTTTCCTTGTTTATTGTATTTTGGAAACAACTTTGCTTGTGAAATGAAACCTACAACTATTTAAAAAAATCAGTCTTGTCATGTAAAATGTAAAACTAGACTAATGAAAAAAAAGTTTTCTATTTGAGTGTTTTGGTGTTACCCACGCATATTAGGGTTCCTAATTTTATAAAAAATATGACTACATTAAAATTTAAAAGGGCACCAAATGAAATTTTAATTTAGAAAACTTACTTAACGGTTCACTAAATTGATTGACATTACTTTTTATTTCGTTTGACATTATAAAGTCTTATTTCCCTCACATTTTCAATATCAATTTTTTTTAAAATTCATGCCCATATGATGATAAAATATGAAGAACTCTGTTATAAACAAGTTTTTAATGAAAATATTTTTCTCTTAGCAAGCTTTTAAGATTACTCGAAAAAGCTCAAACACGATAACGCTATCTCAATCCCTATGGCCACATTGACTACTTTCCGGTTCCATCATCATATGAGCTTCGTATCAATAATTTTGCGCTGTCATCTGATTTTTAACCCAGGCTTGCAGTGGCTGGAAAGATCTCACAGGCGGCTGGAAAGACCTTACGGCGTTCTAAACTTCCGCACGACGCAGGTCCTTACCGAACACAGCAAGTTCGCTAAGTTCCAGTTCCGGATTCGTGCGGAGGATTCGCCCAGGTGTCGCCACTGTGCGGAACACCCGGAGGGCACGGTGGAGAATACTGTCGAGGTTTACCCCGCCTGGACGGAGCACCGCCGTGTCCTCGTGGGGGCGATCGGTGGCAGCGATCTATCTCGTCGGGCCTTGGTTCATGCCATGGGCCGGAATGAGGAGGGATAGCAGGCGGTCGCCTCCTTCTGCGAAGCAGTAATGCCAGCAAAGGAGGAGGCCGAACGCATCAGGCAGAGGCAACGGGGCGCTCCCCTCAGCCGCCGCCGGGATTCCAATCCCAATTTCCGGCCACAGTAGGCGCAGGCTTGGGGACGGCGTGCAATGGGTAGCACGCTGTCCAATCATCCGGTAACCGACCAGACCGAGCAAAAGTCGTCGACGGCGCGTACTGTTTCCGCGCGCCTCTAGAAGCTGTTAGCAAACCGTAGAGGCCCAGCCTGCTAGCTGCAGGCAGGCCTGGTCGAAGCCTGCTGACGTCATGGCCTCATGGGTCAGCTTCCGAAAGGAATACCCGGCCCAGGCACGATAGGCAACGAAGGAACGGGGTAGGTTTTTAATCAGTAAGAGTCCGACACAACTTTCCACTCCGCCCAAGGGCGGGATTAGTCATTGGATGATTTTACCTACCATAAAAAAAAATAACTTCAATCGGTAACCGGGAAGTGGACCAAATTTAATTTGCAAGATTTGATCACAGACACACATCGGGACAGGTGGAACTAAATAAAAGCTTATAAAAAACACTTAAGTACTCTACGTTTGCGAAATAATAAATGATTATTATTATGAGAAAAGAGTGATAATGCAGATCGTATTTTGCAGTTAGTTTTTGAAAAACTAATAATGACTGTCTTTTTTATTCATTTTGAAATTTGTAATAAGTTTGAATTCTTTTTAAAGCATTGTCCTTAAAAGTTGAATTTCCGAAAACCCCCTCTTAATGCGGTGAGCATTAAGAAGGGGTTTACGTTATAAAAGGAAGCCTTATGTAAATATTCATGTTCCTAGTCCCAGTGTAATTTCGTCGATGCGTTGATATGTGAGACAGTCGGTTTCTCCTTTTATTTACTTATTTACATAAAAACCTAAATGATCCGCAAGATAACTGTGTATCCAAAATATCTAGATGTATGAGAGTAGTATCACGGGTTATGTGCTCTTAATAGATACAATTTATAATTAGTTTTTTTTCTTTTAGTTTATATTTCATGTATGATTTTCGAAATTCTAATTCTAATCGGGTTTTAGAGGCACCCTGGGCTTGGAAACCTCAGGGCACGGCCCCGCCTAGCCGCTTAGTAGCTACGCCACTGTTGATGGGGCGTAAAAAGTAAAGAATTGATAAAGAAATAAGTTTTATTTATTTGTAATCAGGTATTTACTGGTAATATATCGGTATCTAATACCGGTATCGATACTGATATAAGCACATTAAAGTATAGATATTTCTGTACTGAAAAACAATATCGATATCAATATCGATAAAGAGATACCAAAATATCAGTATAATATCGATATTTTTATATCGATACCAAAATTATATCGGTATGCAGTCCCTGGTACTATGCGTTCCAAATAAGAATAGGAAAGTCAATAACCTTGATCTGTCAAATGTTGAGTGAAAAGTACGATTTGCAAAAAAAAAACTTATTTGCTTATCAATAAAAGGTTTCTTTGCTTTATATTACTAAAGTCTTAGTTAAATCCAGATGAAGTAAAACGTTATTGTTTAATAAAAATTAGCTAAATATATTGTTTAAGTCATAATAATAATTATTTAAAAAAATAACTATTTTCTTTCATGATTTCATTGTCGGAAACAATTCCCCTTCTTCCTTTTGCCACTACTCAGACACTTCACATAGTGACGCATCAGAGATGAGCAAAATTGAAGAAATGGATTTTGATAAAACTTTTTCCGTTAACGATTCTTTTTATTTTTATTACTTAAATTAAACTTCTTGTTTTGCTCACCGTACCCAATATGTTTAATTTGACAGTTCAGCGTGACGTCACAACATGACAATCGATCCTAAATTTCTCATTTGGACCGCATTGTATCTGTAGGAACGTTAGATAAGGTGAATGAAGCGTTTGCTTGTTTCTACAGCTACATATAACTTATTTCTCACTCTGAAATCTATCAAATCAGGTAGGTAATTAAGGGACGACCATAGACAAGTGTTCTGGTCAACATCTGTCAAGCTAACACATCCTACAATGACATCATATGCGCTCTACTAGTCCACTGAGTGTGACCGCAGATTACACGCGATACGATGCTCCGAAACCTAAACTAACCTCAGATGAAGATACCTGACGTCATCATTACGTTGAGGTAGAAGAAAGAATATGACCAGGTTATTTGGCGGGATATTTTCGATTAAAATTCAGTAGAAAGAAAGAAAAACAGTTTATTTATGTGAAAATGACGCAATCTTAAAACTAGCTAACTAAAATAAACAATAAATGCGCATAATAATAAGTTAAAACCGTTAGCGTACGCGACAAATAATAAGTTAAAGCCGTTGCTTTGTTTACTGCGCATCCAAGATCGATCGCCATTTTGGTTCAAATTAAATTTCGCGTAAATATTATGCTCTATATCCACATTCTAATGAAAAATATTTCTTTTCTAATAATTATATCTTTTAAGAGCTAAAACAAAAAAAAACTAGCAATGTAAGAAGACGCATTATGTCGCTTATTGGCTACATTTGACCATTTAATCTATCTGATATGGCATTTATTTGCCACAACACAGAACATACACTAAAGCCCAATTAAATTTCAAAAACTAAGCTCTTAAACTACTACAAATAAATGTAATTAAAACAAACAGCTTAAAAAAAGAAATACATAGAGATAAGAGCCATAGTACGGTGTGAAATCCTCAATGTTGCGCCAAATGGGACCCCACTCGGCACACACAATTACAGAAAGTTTTTCAGATGGGGTGACTCCGGTATCATCAGGACTCACGATAGCAGAAACGAAAGAATATGAAATAAGTACATCATGAGTAGACTGACTACTAAGAAAATGTAATATTGATAAATAAATTTTTAGGCCAATTACAAAACCGGCCCCAAGTCGTCGACAGCGCGTATAGTTCCACGCGCGCCTCAACGTGTTGTCAGCAAACCGTAAGGGTCCACCAGGGTCGAAGCCTACTGTTGCCATGGGGAATGAGCCTCCATCCTATCTCATATCTCGCTTTCAGTTTCTAGGTTCTTCACACGCAAAGAATCTGCGTTCCTCTAATAATCTCCTACTGCTCTGTCCTTCTCATACTTCTGATTTTGTCCATTCTTCTTTCTATATACAGTCCATTCTTCTGTGGAATGCGCTTCCTTTCGAAATCAGGGCGGCCGAAAGTCGGTATGCATTTAAGCGGAAGTTGCGGAATTATTTTCTCCACTAATAGCTGAATCATCTCAATAACTTCTTTCGTTACTTTATATTTATATATTTATGTATATATATATATATTATTTATTAATTATATATGTATGTTTATTTGAACTTTAAGTATCTATACTTTGTACTCCTGTTTTCTAAAAACATGTTTCTTGTTATGTACCTACCACATTGTCTCTTGACCACCCTAGGTTGACTGGTAGAGAATGCCTAAGGCATTAAGTCCGCCTTTGTACGTTGTGTTGCATGAAGATTAAAATAAAATAATTAAATAAATAAAATGAGAAAATGAAACCCCGGGTTTCATTTTCTCATTTTATTTATTTAATTAAAACGAGCCCTGGAACGAAAGCAGAGAAGGAATAGGAGTGGGTTTTTAGTCCGTAAAAGTCTGACACTATCTCCCGCCGCAGCCAGCGCTAAACTTTGCAGACCCCAACTTCAGACTCGCCAAGTTACGTCGGCCGGACTGTAATGCAATCTTGAGTAAACCAGTCAGAATTTGTTAGGCTTAATAGGTGGACGCCAAAGGAAACCCCGTTTTCTGACAATACTGGAGGGTATGTTTCAGTACCTAATATTATGCGAGACATACCTACCTATGCTCCTAAGCAATGCTAAAAGAACACAATACCTACTGTAACCAAATTTTTAGTCAATTGGTAACAAGGGGCTTAGATTATTAAGTATGATAATGAGTGGTTAGAAAGAGAAAAACTATAGTTTGCGTAGTGTTATTTGTGTTCTATTGTTGTGTGTTAAGTGTCTTGTTGTGTGTTATGGTGTGTTGTTGTGTGTTAAGTGTCTTGTTGTGTGTTATGGTGTGTTGTTGTGTGTTGTGTATGTTGTTGTGTGTTGTGTTGATTTGTTGATTTATTTTTGTTTTACTCCAACAGAATTTGTGCCCAGTCACGCTCAATGAAAGTCTCTACTCCAATATTTCTAACTTTAAGCTGCCAATCAAGACTACTGGTTTAACATGCATACTTACAAACTATGTATTTTACAGTTCACTATATCTAATTATAGACATTACCATGTGAAGTGCAACAGAGTCTTAGTTAACAGGTGGCCGGCTACTGGTTAAACGCTTTAAAAACATCCGATTACCTATCACAGCAATCTAACTTTGTTATAATCAAATTTATTGGTCCACAAATAAAATTATACCTTATCAAAACCCAGTAAGGTTCAATTTTATTTAAGGGAACCACCCTAGTAAAATAACAGGGAGCCCTATTGTTGCTTACGCAAAGATGTAATCTCTTATTTTATTATTACCTGACTGGAAAGGGACGCAGGAGGCCCTATAATAAATATTCGACTTTATCTTCTATAAAATAAAGTACATTGTACGTTATCCCCGTTTTAATTACATAAGGTTCACTTTAAATACTTAAACGCTGTGACGCGGTCTATACCGTGACGCGTCAATTTTTCTTATAAAATTGTGTGAAATATGGCAAGTGACATCAGAACGGACACGGTGGGAGATAATAAAATTATGTCTGACGTGTATACAATGGCAAATATGGGCCACTATGTTATGTCCACTGAGGGGTTCATAATTACTGACGAGCATCTTGTCTACGTAGTACCTAGCAATTTTATAGAAATGTGTCCAATTTACAGAATAACTTTTAATCTGTTTCCTGAGAGCTATAACTGTGAAGCCCCAAGAGGACACCGGTGTCCGCACACCTATTGTCTTTCTATTGTGTCTCTATTTACGGTATTCAAAAGGTTTATAACTATATAAATTTCATAGCGAAGCCCCTGATATAAAAAAAATCCTTGAAACAAAGAACTTGTACTATGAGTACTAGACAACTGATAAACACACTTATATATTTCTAAATACAAATTATATTATAGATAAATTACACGCAGATACAACATCGTGCAACACAAACATTTGTCTTGGATGGGTCAAACATTTGTGAAAAAACCCACAAACCACTCACACAGTCAAGGCCACTAACCACTGCACTAGACCAACAGGCCAGTCATCACATTAGTTGTAGTAGTTATAGGAAATCATATTTCAATCAACCCCTGCCAAGTCTTAAAACGCTGTTACAATAAAATCACACACGAAATAATGATAATCCTCCTACCAACCAGTTACCAATTTCCCTGATAAGATTACCAGGGATTCAGCCGCTTGAGGAGTTCGCTCGTAGCTAATAAGATATTGTAATACTGCAGTCTCCGAGGCAGATTCGTAAACCGCACACAATAAGACTTTTTGCCAAGTTTTCTTAAGTCTTTTATAACTTGCAGGAAGAGATTAGCGCTTGACACTAAATTCCCTTTCGTTGCAGAGAGTAAAAGTCATTACGATTGCTTAATAGTGAAGTGTTAACGAACATCATCGTTGATAGTGTTGCTGCATCTTCACTGGGGCCCTAGTCTGCTATTTTCTTAATATCGTCATTCCAACACGATCTCATTGTCATTTTGCTAAAAGTTCGTAATCTGTTAATACATAATGACCGATCAATGGTCGATCAGTGGTCTCTTAATAGAATTGAGGTACGAGCTGTCTTTTAACGAACTAAACGCAATGACTGCACAATGACTTTCTTATGGTAAGTCACTGATCAAATGAACAGTCAAAATTTTAGCAGATTACCAAATACGTCAGACATTAATTTGTCATTATGTACGAGTTTACCATTTATCAAACTTGTCAAAATAAACAATTATAAAATGAATGATAGACACTATTGTAATAGCAGACTTGAGGCCCAGGCCTGATACCTCCTGGTAGGTTTAATCTACCTCTGGTAGTTATATAAATAACTAGCTGCTGCCCGCGGCTTCAAGCGCGTGATAGTAAAAACATATTCCCAGGGGATCATACTCCCTTGATCAAAAGTATCCTATGTGATATCCGGAAATGGTGTACCCATGTGCCTTGCAAGTTTCACCGAAATCCATTTCATGCGTGAAAAAGTAACAAACATCCATACATAAAAACTTTCGCGATTATAATATTTATAGGATAAGGAACCTAGGTAGGCTTATAGAGGCTTATAGATTGGTAATTATACGAAAAAAAAACTAAGTAGGTACATGTAGGTACTGTGGTGGGTGGAGACGTAAATCAAACAGCTTTTATGATATATTAAAATATTATTGTGAATCGAAGCTCAATTATATATAAAAACACTAGCTGACCCGGCAAACGTTGTTTTGCCTTATAAATTATTTCTTAAAAAATAGATAGTAGCCGATTCTCAAACCTACTGAATACGCATATAAAATTTGGTAAAAATCGGTAAAGCCGTTTCGGAGGAGTACGGTAACTAACATTGTGACATGGAAATTTTATATATTAGAAGATTAAATTAGATTCTTATTTTTTTTTAATTGACAGTCTATGACAAACCTATGTCTAAAACTAACTTCTTTTTAAACTTAAACCTTTAAAGTTGTTATAACATGCCAGTTTGTATTTTACATAGGACCTGCTTGGATGCCACAGTACCTACAATACATACGTACATTTGAAACTATTCAGTATTTTATATTCGTTAAAGGTAAACAAACTTCTACACATTGCGGTCCCCCGAAAATATTTATATAGGTTCTTTTGTTGAAGTTAAAAGGCTGAAAGAGTAATTTATTTATTTTTACTTTCTATAGCTTTTTTGCGTCGGTGTTTTTGTTTAATTTTATTTTTTAAGTTAGTATTACTTAAATACTACTATTATTCATAGGCAGTAAATTGGATAAAAATATTTCAGTTTTTTAAATTTGCTTGAAAGCGTAGACGAAATACACCTGCGTCACAGTTTTGTAGAAAATGAGAATGTTAACGCGTTAACTTTTGAACTAATGATAGAATTTACTAAAATATAGAGTATATTAATTAAGTAAATAATACCTAACATCTAAGTTTTATTTTTCACTAAAGCCTATTTTACAGAAGTCTTCAAGTCTAAAAGCTCTTAAAAAACTGGGAAACTGCGAGTCGAACTCGCGCACTTTTTTTTTTTTTTGTTGGTTGGTAAAATCATACAATAACATCTCCCGCCCTTGGGCGGAGCGGGAGATAGTGTCAGACTCTTACTGACTAAAAACCCACCCCGTTCCTTCGTGGCCTTAGATACCAGGGCCGGGCTTTCCTTTCGGAAACAAACCCTTGGCCCCAGTAGGCTTCGACCCTGCCTGAACTCGCGCACTTAGGGTTCCGTACAAATTTAACCTATGAAAACAGTAAAATTTCCTAATTGAGTTACGAAGATTTTTCCGAATCGCAATTTTTTTTTATTTTTTTATGTCGTAACTACAAATTACTAAACTTTTGGTATGAGACCTTGACAAATTTCAGGATTCTAGGTCAACGGGAAGGACCTTATACATGAATTTTGATTCCGTTGAGAGTGTCGAAATAATTATACGTTTTTTGCAACATAAACGGCCGTATCTTTTTATTCATTAACTCGGAGTTTGATTTTTCTACAGCTTCAATGGACCGCAGAACTGAGTATACGGTTTTAATTTCAACTCAACACCTCTACGCGTTCCCGAAATAAAGGATCTTGACAGACAGACAGTTAAACAACAAAGTGATCTTATAAGAATTCCGTTTTTTTTTTCTAAAAACGTCCTGTACCTCTACCATGAGTTTTAAGCAATAGTATTCGTCGCTACTCGATATCGACGCCGTAAATATTTTGTATGGCAAATTTTGGTTCTGCAAGTGACCGCTAGAGGCGCTGCAAAATTTGCCATACAAAATATTTACGGCGTCGATATCGAGTAGCGACGAATACTATTGCTTAAAACTCATGGTAGAGGTACTGTTTTTTTATGGCTTCGCACTGTTTATCCATGTAGCCAGTGTTAAGTCTAGAAAATATTTCAGTTTTATATAGTCGCTTTACTTACCAATACAATACGTATGTAACAAATTCAAATATTTTTGCAGTATATGTAGGCATCGAATCAGTCTTCTCGGCTAGTTTCGTTGAGGTATTAGTCAATACTAAAATAACATTCTCAGCTTCATTTTCCCGAAATTGCGCCTGTTTAAATGATTCCACATATTGTCCAGCTCTTTAGACACTTGCTATAGGAACTTACCTACAAAACTACAGCAATTTTGTGCCGCAAAATACATTTGGAAGCAATATACGAATAATTAAGTCTGCCACTGAATTCAAGATACTCAATTCGCACCAAGAACTCAAAGGAGCTATTGGAATATTACTCCTAAACTATGTTTTTTTAGCTGGAAATTCGTCCAATGACATCTCCCGCCCTTAGGCGGAGCACGAGGGCGTCTCAAAATTTTACTGACTAAAACCCACTCCTGTTACTTCTTTGCCTTCGTTCCTGGGCCCTGGGGTTCTTTTTCGCACAACCCATGAACTCCTAAACTACAAGTGAGGTAAATAGGGACCTATATTTCTATGACTTAGGAACCAGTAGGTAAAAGAAACTAAGCAAGTAGGTAATATAGAACATAATAATTTTCACCGATTTCAAGCTTAATTAGACTCCGTTAAATTTTAGTCGTTTTAATCCCGCGGAGGGTTGATTCGGTATATGAAACACTATCGATTTGTAAAGAAAAAATTAAAAAATAAAATACTTTTTTTCTAAAACTCGATTTTATATACGCATTTATGTAATTAATTTCCTTAAGTAAACGTCAATTTCCTTGTAAGTATTTGTCGGTCGTTGCGTACTAACTACCTACAGTTCATTGGCCTCGCTCAGCTGACGTTTACTTGAAGAAATTAATTTCATTTTTACAAAACAATAGTGTTTCATTTACCAAATCGACTCTCCGCGGGATTAAAACGACCAAAATTTAACAGTGTAGAATTATTAATAGAGCTGACTCATGTTTATTTCAAACTTAAGATTAATTTAAGCCAGCACAAAATAATAAGCTCTTTGTTAAAATAAAACCTACAGGCAAATTACATAACCTACAAACAAAACTTTTCCACTTTTTCCACCGGACTCGTGTGATCAAACATTTTATTTTGGAGAAGTGTGGGAGCCCCAGAGAGTAATTTGCCACCCGTACCGATGAAAAATACATCCGATCCATACACATTGGGACTATAAAAAGTGGCGAAACATGGATAATGCCAATGTCAAAGTTCATCGATATTGTTTGGCGTAGCTATGGGAAACACCCACCTATAGAAGCCTTTTTATGGCATTGTACCTATTCAACTTAGCTCTTCAATTTATTAAGCAATAAAATTAATGCGAAAGGCTAAAAAGAACACAAAACAAAGTGTGAACAAACAAACCTGAAAACCTACGCAGTTTTCTATCAGTACGAAAAGAGGCGATCATCATTTTATGGTTTCGTTTAACACCTAGCGCCATCTAGTAGCGTATAGCGGAAACAATTTTAATTAACTTTATACTACTTTATAGAATCCGTTGCTATTTTCTGTTACATATTTTAAAATAAAAAAACCAAATCCCTATAAATATATTTATTTTAAAATCGTAAAATATTAAATTTGTATTATCTTTTAGTGCCATTTTCAGTTGTAAATATTACTAAAGATTAATAACTAAGTCCTTCTGTACTTATCGAGATAAAAGTCATTGTTGATAAGAACATAGATAAACAGATAACGAGAAGATACAAAAAGGTACAAAACCTTTTGATTATTACAAGATCATTTCTCAAGATTACCTTAAAAAGTTGTAAAAGATTAAGCATTAGGCAAATTAACTCTACTTTTCCGTGATAGGTACCTCACACAGCATTAGAAATCCGAAATGAAACAGCAACTCACATAATCAAACAAATTAGTTAACCTAAACCCTTACAAGATATTTCCACGAAGCCGTGCTGCGGTGCGGCCAGTCGGCCATCTTGTTGGGCAACTAGTCGGCCATTTGGTCGAAGCTTCATTTTCTCCACAAGCGACGTGTGTTGAACATCACCCGCGAACACGGTACAAAATGTATTGTCATTGGACGCAAACGTGTTGCTTTTTTATGACGCCGGAGAAGATTTTCGCTAAATTATCTTGTAATCTTTGTGAATTTTCTTTGAATGCTCCTATTTAAGGTAAAGAGAATCGTTGTGGTTTTTGTGAAAAGACTTAGGTAAGGTTTTCTGATAGAAATATACATCATTTTTGTGTTTCCTTCCCCTTTTTGGACTACTGGGTGTAAGGTTGGCTTTTCTCGCGAGTTCGCTTTCCTTGGACTATTCCACGGAGATCGTGGATTTCTCGAGAATATAATAAAGTACTTATTCTATGATACTCAGCGAATAATTGGCTTTCTATAACCGGAAGTTTTTCCCCCCTAGAAACAAAACCCTCTCTCTTTATGGGTTTATGAGTAGTATAAAATAATCTGTGCTCCCACTGCTGGGACTCAGGCCTCCTCTCTAGGAGAGGGAATGGCCGTAATCCACCACGCGGGCCCAGTGCACGTTGGTAGATATCACATGTCTTCGCATTTTTTATTCTAGGACATGCCGGTTTTCTCACGATATTTTCCTTTATTGTTTTAAGAGCTGTAGTGATAAATTACACAAAGTGAAGCCTCTGTCTGAGATAAATATATCTAAAAAACCTACAAGAAAGTATAACACATACATATATAGATTACTCTACATTTAGTTTAGTCTACAGTTATCTACGTTCACGTAGATCTGGATTGGTTACCTCAATATCAAGCATTAGTTTTAAAATAATCAACTGAAAACTTTCTCACACTGTAGTATCAGCTTTAAATCATGGGTAATGTAAAAGTGTACCCCGGAGCGAATGAAAAGAAGGAACAGGAGTGAGTTTTTAGACCCTATCTTCCCCCCCGCCCAAGGATGCGGAGATGTCATTGGTTAAGTTTTCCCACCTAAAAAAAACAGTTTTCAATTAAATCTTTTTTTAGTGGAAATCATCAAATAACTTTTCCTGTTCAGGGTGGAAAGAGAGAATTTGTTTTGTGTCCTTCAATTAACCATTGGTTTATAATCTTAACAAGTTCTCCACCGCGTCTGTCTGTACGGACACAATAAACATGTAAATTACTGAACGGATTTTCATGCGGTTTTAACGAACAGACCGAGTGAAGTTAAAATTTATATATATATCTATAGCAGAGAACAGCCGAGAATTTCAAAGATTTGTGCTTACAATAGAACCTAAGCCAATGTTTATCGTGTATCTATCCACTGTCGAAATTTTGTTCTCATTGCTAAAATTATTATCATAATAAAGCCGATAATGTCAAAGTCAACCAGTCAGCTCCCTGAGGTAAAACTAGCCAAATCACACGAATTATAAAATTCTGAGATTCTGCGCCAAACTGCAGTAATTCAATAAACTCGTGGAAAACGGAAAAGTTTTGCGTTTCAGTGTTTTAATCATTCAAATAAAATAGCTTAACTCGTATTCGAGTGAAGACCAGCTATCGTGTGGAACATACTTAGGGGCTTGCTCAGCACATAGATAGACATACGTATACGTATAGTACTTACGTGGCAAAAAAGTTAAATCCGTAGCTATGGTTACGCGCACTCCGACCTTGACTGCGCAATAACCGATTTTCGGGACTCACTTCCCGAAAATCGGTTACTGCACATTCTAGGTTATCCGCCATGATGGTTCAACTTGTGTGCAGGGGATTATGCCTACTGTGATATCGACAGTGTAGCGACATCTATGTCGCCCCATGGGAACTAAAACAGGGGCCTGCCCCACTCGGCTAACGTCAAGTAAGGTTTAAAAGCTTTTTGCTTCATCTAACGCTATCCAACGCAATGTATAATAAAAGGCAACACGAAAAAAGAGAGACAACGCCTGAGAACTCTGTTAGCATTCGGTAATTCCATGATTTACTCGAATATTTCACAAAACTTGTTTCAGGAAATACGTGTTTTAAACCCTTAAAGGTTTTTGAGAAAAATTGTCGTCATTCAGAATTTCGAATAAATGTGCAAGGCTTCTATAGATGTACTTTTTTATATTTTTAATAAGTATAGGAGTACATTATGGAGGGCCAAAGTTCATGTAAAATAGCAGATTTTCAGCAAACATTAACATTTTCATAATGTTACTCGTCAGCGGCACTTAATAAATTGGTTAGCAAAACGATTCGTTTGACAATCGATATCAATAGGTTGCCTTTTCAACTTGCTCGGTGCGTTCTTCCACCCAATTGGCCATTTTAACCCACAATTTTTCAACCATTTCCGACTATTGGATATAAACTCATAACTCACTCAGCTGTCGTCTGTGAAGTTTCCCCTATTTACGAGAAATATTGAATTATTGTTTTAATAAAATAGTGACGTAAATAGGTCCCCGCTTAGCCAGCCAATATTTTCAAGAGACTGTTGTTTAAGAAGTTTTGGAAGAATGTTTTTTCATGTATTTATTATTTATATATACCTAGTTGTACAAGTACATTGCAAAAAACAATGTCAGAAGGCATAAATTCCCAAGTAAAAAAGGGCTGCGAAAAGATTCATATTTTCGAGCAATAGCTCAGCACTGACAGAAGGGAGGATCAAAATCCCAATTTCTGCAAAGAATAGTTATTATACAGCCATTCATATGTAGGTACCTATAGTCAAGAGGTCACGGTGCCCAGGAAGTCAAGGTCATGCAAGACAATGTGCTGATCACTAGAGTGGTTTTAGCGAGGTAAGAATCGGACACTCGATAGTCGTTTCCTCAAAAGCCCAGGCGCCTTTTGAAGGATTTCCCTCGAAATTAAAAAAAAGTTATACCTAGTCAAGAAGTCTGTCAGTCATCAGTTCTGAACTTCTGAGTTTTAAGACGCATATCATCAGCATATCAGTTCCAAATAATCGGCTTCAAAGACAAACAGATGTGAACTTAATATCAGATAGTTATATTTAATACGTGGCCACTGTGATCTGATCTCCGCAAGTCCGCACCCCAATTATTGAGGGCTACATTATATCTCTTCAATAGAATTACATCCCCATGTGTGATTTGAACTTCATTGCACGATTTAAGCATTCTATTATGTTAAATAATCCCCTGGTTTTGGGAAACAGTCGTAAATTAAACGCAAGACAAGTAATAGGTTCGATTAAATCTAAATTACTGCATAAGTACAAAAATGTTGGCAATTCGTGCTATGATTTTCGTTATATAAACTGGGAATCCGAATCCCTACCAAGAGCTCTTAAAGCGGTCCATTTGACGACCTAAACTGAATTGTTAAAGAGATGGAACTATATAGGGTGTATAGCTCCATCTTTCTCGCTTGCAAGCCTGACGTTTTAACACGTCATGGCAAGTCCCCAATTCCCTGTACACACAACAATTGTAGGAAAATCATCAAATCTCTTTCCGCTCCGAGAGGAACGAGAGAGAGTGTCAGACTTTTACTGACCCACTCATTTTTTTTCAGTTACCCTTTGCGTTTCAGGGACGTGATGACTCTTTCAAACTGAAAGAGTATCTTTCAAACAGTCTTAAGGAACCTGGAGAATAACGATATTAGTAGTATAAAAAAAATCGTAAGTAGACCAATTCAAAATTTTAAATTTTTAAATTTCGAAGTATCATTTCCGTCTCCAAAAAAAGGTAATTTTAGTTCCCAAGTATCCGCTTTTAGTCGAGCAATTCAAAAAATGAGCTGTTGTCTAGACGGCCGCGAATCCAGGAAAGAAAAGTTGTTTTTCTTTTGTTCAACATTTAAAGGAATGTTAAATTACCGCCAAACCCGAGCGAAACAACTGACAAAGATGTAATACATAGATATACATCTATAGTCTTTACTAAGGGACAGTATTGGGCCTCATTGCGAAGGGGGCGACCCCTATCGCTATATTTATTGAACACCTCGAACAATACGATCCCTGACTACGTTTCCTAACAGAAAAACCGACTCAGCTTGACTGATACGCTGTCAGAAACAGACAACTTTGTTTATGGCCGATCTTAGTTTATTTTATTTAATCCATCACTAACTGGATTATAGCACCCAAAATAGCCAATAACTCTACTGTTTATGCTAAGCTTTTTCAGGTCATCGGTTCATTCCCGACAATATATTTACGTCAAACGAATATAAAAGTAAATATATTGTTCCATACACAGTCATACACTTGCCGGCAACACCCATATTAAGGGCGGTGCCAGACAAAAAACAGAGTTTTACGAAACCCTCGTCATGTGAACGCTAACTTATTTATTTCAGCCGGATAATCGGTGAATTATTTCCAGTTAGGCACCTATTCTTTTTCATACGGATAAAAAATCCGGTCAAACGCAAGATAAACCCGGCAGAACTGTTCGTAAGTATTAAATCGGTAAGTATTTAAATACCTGTCTGTTTAATTCGGAATTTTAGCACACAATATTCAAAAATTTGACTTTGCTATCCGATAACATTATTTAGCTCTTGTGATACAGGATCTCTTAGAACAAGAGCTAGGATAACACATGTTCGTGAGTGAAGTGTTAATAAATAAGCAAATTACTTTCGAAACGAGCTTTTTATTGGTTAAAAATACCAACACTTATTACTGTTATTATTATTATTCTAAACACTTATTGATTTTTTGTCGTGTAATAACGGATTACTTTTCTCCATGGCGCTAACCATGCAAGGCTACATTGTAAGCAAGCATATTTAAACAACACCGACAGTGAATTCTCAACAATTTCTTAGACAAGAATTTTCAAACGCAACTGTCGTTGTTTACATTAAAATTAACTTAATTTAGGAAAACATTTACATTACACATACCTACACTCTCTTATTATAACCGCAACGAACTCAGTGTAATTGGTATTTGAAAGATGAACGCACATTTATAAACAGGAGGGAATGCGGCAAGACTTTTGTTATCCTTTTTTCGTCCGATGTAAAAAGCTTTTCGGGGCATGATGCGTATTTAGAGAATGCTATTTGGCTAATTATTTTAAAATTGATTGATCTAATTTATTTACTTACTTTTTGAAAAGCAGCACATTGAAAAACTCTTCGCACTTATGCGGAGTGATGACACGTGAGTGGTGCGAAAAAATATTGAGGTGGAAAATCCTAATTGTAAAGCTTTTGTAGTGTTTTGGTTATGATAATATTTTTTCTAGCTTAATTCAAAATGTTTTTCAACCAAGTAAGTAACATAACTAATTTCTGAAATAAGAATTTAAGTAAAAAATCTATCATTTGTCAAAGCATTGTTTAGCCCCAGGATCATAGTAATACCCTACGGACTTATAAAGTTCTTGCTTTAGCTATAATATTTATAAAAAAAAATATTATTTGATTAGGATTTAACACGTTATCATCTCCAATTTCTGTTTACCTTATTAAATAGGTTAATATACTAATTATAGGTACTAAATTAGTTTTAAGCCAGTTTCTTTACGGTCAAAATTAATTACTCATCGACAACGAGTTTTTTTGTTTTCAGCTTTTCATTTCCAAAGACAATAACCATCTCCAAACAATTTCATTTTCTCTCCCTGAATGAGACAAAAGAAAATTAAACTTTTCTAATAAGTAATACGAAGTCAATAACAGTCATTCAGTTGTGATATACATGAATCTATTTCACTCTTTAATTTAGACAAAATTCTAGTCAAACCACAGATTTAAGATTTCTGTGAGTCAAACCAACGTGGTCACATGACCCCGCACAACCGCATCCGATTAATTTTTGATCAGGAGTCACGGGATTAAAGCTTCCAACTTTTTAAATTACGAAGGATAATATTCATTTTAAAGACGCCATATTTAAAAAAATAAAACTGTATAGCCAAATGAAATTCGAATAAGGAATTTGGGTACCAGGCATGGAATTATTAAGTATGTACGAGTAACTACACATACCTACCTGATGCCCAGTAATCGATTTACACTGCTGGTCTTATATTTCACACAGCGGGCGTAAATAAGTTTTTATAACATTAATTTGTATAATTTACAATATTCAGGAAGATCCTAACGAATGATTTGAAAAAAAAACGCTTCTTATGACGGACTTATGTAACTCTATAACTAATCTAATCGATACTATACTTGCGTTGAAATAAAATCTGTAAGATCTTTCAATAATCCACCGAGTCCTTTATTTTTCATTCAGATCATTAATACGAATCATGGAAGACAAGGTAGGAACTGTATGAATCTAAACACTTCGAAATAAAATAAATCGTCCATTACTTTGACTTACATATTATTGTGCAGTCATAAAAATGAGACGTTATGGTGCATAGAGTTACATAGCATGGTTTCTAAATCCGAATATAATATAAGACATAGGTAACTGTATGGAACCCACAATTTTGCTTACTGAAACGGATCAATGTTTCTTGAAACTGCTTACGTAATCTTTTAAACCATTATGTATGTAGTTTCAGGAGCATAACAAATAGTTGTAGTTTAACTCAAATAAATCTATTTTTTTTTCCTGAAACACTAGCTGAAACAAATATTACTTACACATTTTTGTTCTTATAAAAAGATTTATGTAAGTCAGAAGCGAGGCGACAAAAACTGGTCATTACCGATTATTTCTGGTTTTTACACCGGCTTTACCTCAAATCTATCTTCAGTTTCATTCCGACGGTGATCGCTCTTGACGTTTACAGGGAACAACACTCCAAACACCCCCCTCGGTCGTCCCCGCCCCGCACCGCTTCGGTACAACCCCTCTCCTCACTCTACCTACTGGAAAATATGCCTCCACCACGAAACATCTTCGTTCACGAGAAATTTTCGCTATGACCTTACCATTACTCGTGGTTCCAACTGTTTACTACCAATTTTACGCCATTCGTGTAATATGGAAACCCTTTTAGTGCGGAAACCTTCTATGGTAGTAAGTTTTCATATGAATATAGGGCATCAGGAATTATTGCTGGCTGGTATTACATTTTGCGCGAAAATGCCTGTGACTTAATTATTCTTTCAATTTTTTGTCCTGTAGCACCTTCTTGTGTCTTGTGTTTTTGATCCCGATATTTATTCTTCAGTTCGAAATCCATTGTATGATTTCTCAGGACGATATTTAAACTCATTGGAACAAATGGAGCAATGGACTTTGAGAAGGGGCTTATTTCCTACTTATTTTTACCGCAATATTCGTTATGCATATAGGAGCTCTGTGAAAATTGTGACTGTTTATCGCAACTCGTCTCTTTGTTTGCTATGGTTTCCGATTAGCGATAAATGAAATTTAATTGATTAAGGTCCAGTTTCTAAATTAAATATTTGGAATTAACAGATTTTTCAGACAAAAGGAGAGTTTAACGAATTCTTAATTCATAAATCGTGGATAAATACCTAAGTAAATAAATTCGGTACCTACTCATTGTGCGTTTTGCGTTGAAAACTAATCTCTTTTTAACACGTTCAGACTGGCACCTCAGGAGTAGGTACCTGGTATCCAACGGCGCAAATCTTCATATGGCCACATCACCGCCCCATGAACCAAAAGTCTTGCCGAGCGGGGTGCGCCACCGGTGGGCACGGACAGGATTAGACAGGAATTATGTTTTCTCGCTCTTTCTAATAAGCAAGTAATCGTAATATAAGGTATTGAAATTGAAAGCATAGTGTGACGTGGCCACCGGTGGTACACCCCGCCGTATCAGCAAATACTCCGGGCTCCACCGGTGGTACACGCCGATCTGAACGTGTTAAATTCTGAAATCGCATACCTTTATGAAGAAAGAAAAGTACGAAACCAAATTCTTCTTAGCGTTCGTTAAAACTGACATGTTCGAATGAACGGAAAAACTATGCGACCCAAAAAATTCGTTCAAATGCAGAGCTGATTGAAATTTAAAGCACACTGAATTTCGAGGAATTGCTCTGTTTTCGACTTGTTATTTCGTTTGGTATCGGAATCGCATGCTGCAAAAAAAAAGAAACAATTTACAGAAGTCGTATACCTATTGAATATTTTTGAAGTTCTAATTTTTCTGAAAGGTATGATTAAAAAACAAGATACCTACTGTAAGTAGAGCTTTCATTTCACACATGGGTAGCGGAAAATAACACTGGATTCAGTAAATATTATTTAATGAATACGGATAAGGGAAAATGAGGCAGGAAAGGTTGGTATTACCTGATTTTCTGATAAGTTTAAACCTAAACTCTGGATAAGCGGCGTTCGAATTTTGAAAAGAAGCGTCGAAATTCGAATTTTTCAGATACTAGAAAAAGAAACAAAAGGGTAGCGTTATGATTACGGCATGGAATTAATGAAGGTTTTCGGGAAAATTCACACCACTACTTGGCGACACTTGGCTGAGATGTCTTCTACTACTTATTGAAAACATACGTGACGTTGATGTCTAACTAACGTCATTAAATAAACATTTTGACAGGTGCGTAACTGCATGGACCTGACGACTTCGTGCTGCCACCTAATGTACAATTTTAGAAAACACTCATTGGCCAAAGACGGTTGATAGAGCTACCTTATGGCTGCGCGGCTATAGAGTACAGCGAGTAGGCAAAGCGATAATCAATTAAGATAAGGGCTAGATGAAGATGGTAAAAAATCAAGAAAATGCGATAATTGAACACAATTGATGCTTTTAAGCAACCCCTTTCCCAGTTCTTTTCCTTAAACAAATTACTTTCTCGCTATTTAAATTTATACTTACATTTCTATGACATACAATCTTGAACTTGTGCCCTACTCCGGCAATGCAAATATATACCCATCTACTTTATTCTGCAAATATTAAACTTTTCATCTCAGAGCTGCTTTACCGGGATTCTTATAATTCGCTTACCTTGGTACGGTCAGCGTCATCAAAGGTTACCTCTTTTTCTAAGATATTTTAATGGGGTAGGGATACCCTATTGATTCAGTTGTCTGTACCTATATTACCGGTCAGAATGTTTTTGAAATTTTAGTTGTATTCACCGAATATTTGAAAGAAGACACTAGTTCCTGTAACACAAGTGTTCCTATCTAGCGCAGGAGCCAGGGCCTCACACTTTTTATACATTATGTATTATGCTAATAAATTTATTTTATCAAAAGTCTTATCTTAATGTGCTCAATGGTTACTAAGTATTCCATGAATCTTTTTCCTTGTTTAATAATTCAGTTTCATCGTAAATCTCGTTGCCTTTTTTCCAAAATGTTTCTAATCTGTTATAAAATGTTAGTTTTAAGTATGCGTCTTTTCTGGCAAATAAAATGGTTTTTCTTTCGTTCTTTCTTTCTTTCTGAGGAGAGTCGTTGATTACAACAGCCGGATGGTTAATTATTAAGGTTAAGCAACGCTCCCTGAGGCCAGTCCGTGGATGGACCACTATCTACAAGTTACTCGTGCATACCGAGAATCTTCTGAACCTCGTTAAGCATGTTAAGCCATTGATCCAGATTGTCATATATCTTCTTTCATATCATCAGGAAAAACCTGACACCAGTCTCCAACAATAGCCTAACATTAGAAAAGTATTTTTTTTTTTTACTTAGGTAGGGCAGGTACCACTACCACAAGGGCTGGTTCAGGGTGGCTCGAGAAAAGAAGTTGGGGAGGCCTTCGCCTACCCGTGAGAAAGTAATAGGCTAAGTAAGAAAAACCGGTAGAGAAAATCGCTAATAACTCCAAATATCCAAGTTACAAATTGCATTAACATTTTTTTTTTTTTGTTTAGGACCAACTAATTAAAGTTTATTTAAAGAATTGTATCAAATCATGCTGTTATGCAATATCAAAGACGATGAAAAATACTACATAACGCCTATTACGTTATTTATAATTCTAAAACATTCCCCACTTTGTTTTAGGTGTGAAAATCATCTTATGACTTCTCCAGGCCTTTTGTGTCAGACTTTTACTGACTAAAACCTACTCCTGTTCCTTCGTTGCTTTTCTTGCCAGGGCCGAGTATTCCGCTCAGAAGCAGACTCTTGGCTTCAGTAGGCTTTGACCCTGCCGGGCCCCTACGGTTTGGTGACATTTACTTTAGGTGCGCGTGGAACAGTACGCGCCGTCGACGAGTTGGGCTCGGTCGGGACGGTTACCGGACGGTCGGACGGCGCGCTAACATTCCTTGCTTAGGATCTTACTTATATTTTGTGCACTATTATAGTGTTACCTACCCAGTTGCTAGGTTGTGGAAGTCGGATAGGCAGTGGCTTCATGTAAAATACTGGTACTCATCCAGTTAGACTAGAAGCTGAACTCAATATAGTTAGGAAAAAGCTAAGCAGATTAATAGGCACTGATCAGAATCAGTGGCGTAGCTAGGTGACCATTAACTAACGGCCCTGGGGCGAAAAGAAAAACTGGGGCCCTTTTTTTACAAACGAAATCATCAAATAACCTTTCCTGCTCAGGGTGTTAGACTTTTACTGATAAAACTAGTTGCTGTGATTAAAGTAGTGTTGCAACTTAGTTTATTTACGAGTGGATTTCGAAGGTGGGAGAATTTCTCTATACTTTAATAAGAGATACCAATGGGGGGCCCCCGCGCCGGTAGGCCTCAGGGCACTGTCCCGCCTAGCCCTTCGGTAGCTACTCCAGTGATCAGAACACGGACAATGGTTACTGAGGATCGTATCGATCTTACTGAAACTCTGCAGCTTGTTCACTTTCCACGTTAATCTCTTTCCTAATACTTATGTAAGAGTAAATGTTGCATAATTTAATTTCATTCTTTTATTTAGTGCACAAGACAATTTAGGGAGGGAGAGGTGCTGACGAAACAGTTTCTATGACCCTGAAATGCAAAGGGCAACTAAAAGGAACACAGTCAGTAAATGTCTGACACTCCTCTCGCTCCACCCAACTAACTATTTGTTGATGACTAGCTGCTGCCAGCGGCTTCGCCCGCAAAAAATAGAAAATTGTCCCAATTGAACATACTCCCGGAGTAAAAAGCATTCTATATGCTAATCCAGGATATTGTCTACCCGTATACTAAGTTTTATCCAAATCCGTACAGCCGTTCGAGCGTGAACTTACACACATACACAGTCGCAAACATTCGTATTGATTTTGTGATTTCTCACCATACGATTAAAAATTGTAGACGCAGGGTTGATTTTAACTCCATTCCTACTCTTGATTGTCTTAAATTCCTAACCTACCTGTTAACATCAGAGCTTACCATTGGAGCATCCTTTGTTTAGTTCAATACTAATCTTCTACGACAAAAATTCGTTCATTTAAATTACTTTGTCACTTCTCTATCATGCCTTAGAAACAAAGTTGTTTGATCAATTCCGATTCGAAGGCATTGCGTAAATGCCTTCCAAGTCATTCTACCTGTTCAGTTATTTCACAAAATATTTAAGAGACCCAATTTAATTCGGTGATAGGTAGAAGGGAAATCTCTTACTCCATCTGAAATTAAATATTTCAAAGATACTTTAAAGGCCTACAATAAACCTAAATAGGAGGACATTTTAGCATGAAGGTGGCTTTGCTTTTTCTTTTGAGGTGGAAAATCGTCAAATATCGTCTCCAGCTTTAAGGTTGAGCGAGAAGACATGTCAAATTACTGACTTGACATTTGGCAAAATTAGTACTTAGACCAACTTTGCCAAAGGATGAAAATTTTGAGAAAAAAACCCGACTTTGGTCAAAACAATTTTAAATAAAATCTGAAAAGAAAAATCAAGTCCAGTCTAGAAGTATAGAATGCAACCTAATTACTACAACATTGAATCAATTCATAAATATCGATATCAACATAAAATAAAACAAATATTAAATTCAATTATAAAACCATACAATCAATTCATAAATAATCGATACCAACATAAAATAAAACAAATATTAAATTCAATTAAAAAACTATATTGGCTGCAACAGTCGGTACCCATTAAATACCTAATCTAGACTCTAGACCATATCATTTTATCCTATATGGGAAATATATTATTTTTGGCCGTCGGGTTAAAAAACATCTTTTAATTGGATGTGTGCAAGTAGAAGCAGCTACACCATGCATGCGTGCAGAATGCGGACAAAGATCTTACGAAACAAAGGAACTTGCACAAAGCGTCCTCCACATATTGCAACTTTACCGTACCAACTTCGTAGTTTTATCCACCTTATTTAATAAACACAACTATCATCATTCGTTTGGTGTTTCCTGATTTATTCTTGGTAAGTGAAGTTTTATTGCTCCATATATATAGGTCTACTAATTCTAGCTCGGTAGATAGGTAAACCGATGTAAGTATTTGCATTAGGTATGTAATCAATAATCAGTTTGAGATCACAGTACCAAATGCTGGATGTAATAAGATATAAATACTTATAAAAATATTACACGAATTTATGAGTTGAAGGTATATTTATTATCTTTCACACAGTGCTATCATATAAATCTGGTCTTCCACTACTTCCACCATATTCACATTTATATCTAGATAATATAGACTCACAATATTTCTATAAACATTTACACATTATTTAGCCTAATAGCTTTCAATCGAATGACGTAATACAGCAGATGTCTATTAAAACACACCATAATGACGTCACTATACACCTAACCATATCCATACAGCACAAAAGCTGTTCTACATTCATCTCACAAAATACGCCAGAGCGTCATAGTAAATGAAGTTGCAATAATTCACCCCCCGGTTACCGGATATGTGCCTTTCGTGGCTCGACTACAGCATTCCGACGAGTCGGTCGATCGGTCGGCCAACTAAGCAAGGACCGCTCTCCGTAGGGAATTAGATAATTTAGATGCTTAACTAATCGTTAATTACTCGCTGAGCTTTGTCAGTGTGATAGACATTTTTATTGCAGTGAAAGGGTTTTCTTCGTTAACAACAAACATTTGAAACAATTTTGTGGATTTGTTTAGTATCTTGTCTTGCAGCCATTATTCTTCATCGCATTGTTTTCCCGCCTAAGCTAACATCCGACGCACTGTTTTAGTTTGTAATCGTATTTCCAGTTATCAGTAAACATTGACGTGTTTCTTATACCTAATATCTACTACGCCTTTGGCAATTATTTCCTAATACAAGACTGATTTTGTTTCTCAGTTTTCATTATACATAGGACCCTCTATGTGCTTTATATCGCACACGATTGCGCTAACGTATACGTTCGCTTTATAATCGTATAGAAAAAGAAGTTTCCGCTGCCGTCATCCGATGGCGCTTTTACGATTTCAGTATTCGATTGAGTAACTATACTTAGCTACATTAGAAAACACGATGACAGTAACTAAATTGTTTAATAGTACATTATGATACAAGTGTGTAATGTTGGTGATAACCGCTGAAGTGATATTGAGATCCGAGCCGAAGGCGAGGATCTTAAGGGAGCCAAAGACAGTAATCACCAATACTCACGTGTATCATACGACGGTTTTCGACACACTTGTGAAGAAAAATAACTGAAGACATTTTTGTAATGTAAAATAATTAAACCGTAAAATTGAACTTTTTGTATTATGGCGGCAAAAAGAAAATATTATGCACGTATTTTTTTTGTTAATATTTTTGACTTGGATACCAAATCTTTTAAGCCATGTCTTAGTATGAATGGATAGTTCATTAGTGCCATTAGAATGCGGATGCAACACACTCTAATTTTTTTTTTCTACGCCCTCTTCTAAAATGGTGGCCATAGACTAGCAACTCTAGCTCTTGCTTTATAAAGATAGTCCAATGAGGTTGCTTTCAAACAAAGAAAAACCAATAATAATTTATTGAATGAAAGATTTATTTTTAAAACTTAAAATAGTTTATTTAAACACGAAATTCCGTGAAATAAATAAGACTTATTTAGGCTATTAAACGCAACTACCTAATGTTATTTTTTTTTATATTAAAACTATTTTTGAGAACAAAGAGGTTTTAACTACATTACCGCACTAGTGCATAATGGTAATCAAAATGTCACAGTTTGGTTATGAACCCCATTATATACCTAAGTGCAGTGCAATTACAGCCACTTTCTGAGCAAGTGTGTCGAAAATTAATTTTGTGCATGCTGTAGTCTCCTATGAGTGAAGGAGTACACCAACTAGATGCCAGAACCGCTAATTATAATCTTCTTAGTGGTTGAACCGCTAATTATAATCTTCTTAGTGGAGAATGCTCACAATATTCAAGTATCTACTTGAATATTGTGCGCATTCTTTGTTGGAGATCCTAAATAAATAAATAAATAATTACTACCTACTGGAAGTAGTTACTATCGATTAATCTGATTCACATAAAATTTGATCTCCATCGAAGCTCACAACGCGGTATGCGGTACAAAACATACCTATCTATAGGTATGTAAGCACTGGCGTAGCTACAAAAGGACTAGCCTACTGGGGCCAAAGGTTATGTGAAAATGTCACCCGGGGCCCTGGGACGAAGGCAATAAATGGAACAGGGTAGGTTTTTAGTCAGTAAGAGTCTGACACTATTTCCCGCCCCACCCAAGGGCGGGCATTGTTATTGGATGATTTTACCTACCATAAAAAAAAAACAATAAAGCATCCATAGAATAAGACATGGTACAACTGAATTATCGACACACCATGTTCGATATAATAAAAATCAAATCATCAAGTTTCGCAGTCAAATAATATATATGTCAATGATCCCAACCCACTTCTTATAGCCTTAGGTGATTTTTCGTGCAGTCGCAATATACATCCCAGCACCACAAATCGCATACCTCAGTGTTGTGCATTAGTATCATAAGCCAAAAGCTTCTCAATTCCTTTTAACATATGACATTTGAACCCCCAATTACCATTTCATTCGCCAGTAGCACATGCATACTTGCGGTGCCCTGTTTACTTGCGGTAATCTAACATAGGCCGTTTGCATGTTATATACGAACTCATGTTCGGCACGTGTTCATAGGTTTGTGTTCGTGTCGTACTTGTGTATCGGGGGCTTAAAATCAATGGGAGTTTGATATGTTTTCGGTTACCTTCTTTTATTTGGGTGGGTTAAAGATTAGGGTGCTGTAGGTATTTTTATTTACATATATAAACTAGTGCTTGATTGCAATACCACCTTATGGTAAGCAGTGATGCAATCGTAGATGGTGAGGCGCACTAGTTTATTAAGAGATTCACTCTAGCCTTGAAGACATTTAAATTATTATCGGACGGGAAGACCGCAGCAGGCAAACTGTTCCAGTCCTTCGATGTACGCGGTATAAACGACGAGGCAAAACGGACCGTAGAAATTTCAACAACGTTCAACAACGATTGCGTTTTTTTTTTTAATTTGCGAATTGTCATAGGTCATCCTCACCGCTATTTGACGCGGGTATTAAGGTTTATTAGTGCGTAATTCGCGCTGGGCTATGAATACCTACGATGGAGAGATCTTCTCATTTGCTAATCACCCTACTATTATAGAGACGAAAGTTTGTGTGTTAGCGTGTGTGAGCACGTATATTTGTTAATTCTTCACGCTTGAACGGCTGAACGGATTTGGATAAAATTTGACATATAGGTAGACCACGTTGTGGAATAGCACATTTAGGATACTTTTGCCCCGGAATTATTTATATTCTCTTAAGCCAATTTTTTATTTAAAGGAGGGCGAAGCCATTGTTTGTTGAGAGTCCCGGGAA
Source organism: Leucania comma (assembly GCA_958295575.1). Classification (NCBI taxonomy): domain Eukaryota; kingdom Metazoa; phylum Arthropoda; class Insecta; order Lepidoptera; family Noctuidae; genus Leucania; species Leucania comma. The sequence goes on from OY282475.1 coordinate 8,061,322, forward strand.
TTCAATGGATACGAGGCGCACGAGACCGGTCGTTGTGGCTACGCTTGGGGAAGGCCTATATCCAACAGTGGACATCTTTTGGCTGAACTGATGATGATGAACTCTGTACGTAGGTACATGCCGTACTTTCTTTATAATTTATTTATTTACCTATTTAATACAGCTTGGAGGACTTACAGCTTATAAAAAAAACATATTAAAAAGAAAAACAATGATAGATGACATTTAGCCAATTACAAGTCCTCACGTGTAGTGGCAGAATTAAAATTGAGAAGTGAGCATAAACAGGCTTTAACACAATGAACTTATTAAAAGGTTACAATTAAATACACAAATACACAAAATCAAAATTAAATAGTTAAAAACATATTACAGAAAGATAGGGAAGCAATTGGGTTACTTGAAAAATCTAAGGCCTATGCGTCTTCTGGCTGACGTCACACTAGTCATAAAGGGGTCCAAGTCATGCTGTTTACATATATAATGATGGCCATTACTATCGAAGCAATTATAAAAACTCCTTCTGTAGTTTAATGCTGTCAAATTACTTTTTCTGGCATGTCAAACGGCCGTCAAACACAAATTTTGTCAACTGGGCACAAGAATTACAAAAAAATCTCAAAAAAAATAAGAAAGGAAAGTTATGAAATTACTTTGTATTAATTATCACAATCAACAATGAAGTATGCAAGAGCGTTGTCGCCAAACTCGGTGTGCTCACAATGTTTGACTGGCAGCGAAACGACCGTCGTCAGAACAAGGAGTAACAGGAGTAAGGACCATGCTGGGAACAGGAAACCAGGTCTGAACAAGTGTAACGACAGCCACGCTTACCACAGGATCAAAACAGGATTAAAGAAATCAAATCCAGCTGCGATAGTCCTGTGGGCGTTCCACAATCTCCCTTCACAACATGGCTTGACTTCCCGAAGAGTGATCGGCTTCCTGAAGAAGCATTATAAAGTGAAGGACAACCCGAAGAACACTGGCAAGTCCATCGGGAACATGATACGGTGCGCAGTCGAATTTGGCTTGTTGAAGAAACGCGGCAACAAATTTTTCTTAGCTCCTAAAACACGATTGTAACGCTTATGTACAATGTATTACATAATTTTTCTGTGTCAATGGATTTCTTCTTCTATTTTTAAAACTCAGAGGCTGGAAATACCTTTTTTGTTTGAGATGGGAAATCATGACATAACTTCTCCCGCTCTAGGTGGAGCGAGAGGTCGTTTTAGAATTTTACTATCTAAGGCCGCGTGTACCTTCACGGTAAAAGTCGCCGGGCCTATGAAAGAACTTGTGTCATTTCTACACACGAACTGTGCACTGTTTTTGCTCTGAGCAAGAAAAAAACTATTACTACGGTGATGTAGTGGGGCGGCATAGGTTAGTGCCGACGCTTTTCAGCCCTGAGGGTGTCCAACGATCAATTTTCGTGCCTAGATCCGACAAAATACTTATCGAGATTTTTTTTTATGGTAGGTAAAATCATCCAATGACAAATCCCGCCCTTGGGCGGAGCGGGAAGTAGTGTCAAACTCTTACTGACTAAAAACCTACCCCGTTCCTTCGTAGCCTATCGAGCCGGGGCCGAGCATTCCTTTCGGAAGTTAACCCATGACCCCAGTAGGCTTCGACCCTGCCTGCCTGCAGTTAGATGAATTGGTCTTATCTGACGCGGACACGGTGAAATTTCTTAGTGTACAAGCGCCCTAAAACCCACGTGTGTACCTTCAGTTGCTCTATGCTTTCTAGGGCCACGGTAATTCTCTTGCTCAAACCCACAGCTCTGCCAGAAAGATGAACCTACCAAGTAGATATTTGCCTACTTGGCTAGTTCTTTGGTGCAAGTAGACAAACTTTGTTCGTCACAGACGCTTGAGTGTTCGATTACGGAGACGCGGCGCGTTGCGCGGCGCGTCGGACGGTCCGTCGTACACTGCCATATGTTTGTTTGCGCGAGCGATGACGCGGCCCGTTGCTGCAATGTACGACGAAACGACCATCGCGCCGCGTCTCTGTAAACACGGCCTGACACAAAATACTACAGTACTCCTCATACCCACTTGTATCAAATGTATTGAATATTTTAGCAATTTGCACCCTGGCTGCAATGACAAAGTTGCATCTGCTGCCCATATACATCAAAATTTATAGAGGCCTTCAGCGTGAGTTATTTTTACTTCAGTGATAAAAACGTTACCGCGTCTCCCGAGCTCGGAAAGGCTCCATTCGGATCGCCTCGCACTAGGCACTCTGTTTTCGTTTTTAGTTACCTGTCAATCCTAGTCTTGATAATTTGGTAGGTATTATTCGCGGCACGTAAGTTGAACTATGACCTTCAATGCGCAGTAACAGATTTCCCGGTCTCAATCGAAGTGTAGCAACATGGGGGCTGCGCGTAATCGTAGCAAATAACGGTTCAACTTACATGCCGCGTATAATAATGGGAAGATTTAAATGCTAAACTCAGGAAATTAAACTCACAAATTCAATAATAATAATAATATATTTCGCTTCACAAACTTGTATTTACATGATTGATTGCTTACTTAAAATATATTTAGTTATGTTACCAAAAAACAATTCAAAACCATAAATACTTAATTGGTGTACTTATACTGATTTTATGCTACATAGAGCGTTTAGAAAAGCTTTGAAAAATAAAAACAAAATCGAAATAATGGTGGAATGCTTACATACGACAACACTAAGCAAACAGCCAATCTTTAAATAATACCACTTGCGTCGGATATGTCCGACAAGTGTTTTCACGTCCTATTCTCCAGGGTCGTGAGTTCTACTAATACTCATCAATCTCCATATGTGTCCGATGAGCTGACGAGATGGAGTATTAGGTCGTGGACGTGTGACCCTGGCGAAATAAAAGCGAGAGTGTCTGTCGGATATACCCGACGTAAATGGTCAAAACGTTAAAAACTGTTTTAAACCGTAATAGTGAAAGGTAGATTTAACAGCACATAGTACATATTTAACAGTGATACAACAATACTGTATTTACATCGTAGGTAATGAACACTGTAATATCATTTTTACTTATAACTTCATGCAGCCAAGTTTTGAAACAGCGTACTGAAAATAATACCAAATCGATGGCGTTAAAAAAATGTTTGGGCAAACAATTGCTCCAACATTGTTGTGTTTAGATGTTGGCTCCAAGGTTGGGGCTGACCTGACTGCACACTACTAACAACTGGCTAGATATATGAGTGTCTACGGTGGTCGGCGATGCCTTAGAACAGCAAATCTTCATCGCCCTCGTCCAGCAAGTTCGCGGAGTCTTGCAAGTCTTGACCACCAGCTAGCAACATCGCTTGTTTGCGCTGTGGAAAACAACATTATAGTTAAGTATAATCTATATTTAGAAAAGGAGAAACTGCCTGACTGACATATCAACGCTCAGTCGATACACAGGGCCGAGGATCGAAAAATTTTGTACAAGTTTTCCTTTCGAGCATTAAGAGAGGATTTTCTAAAATTCACCCTGTCATGGAAAGAAGCGGGGATCTGAAGTTTGTATGGAAACTTATTTTCGCATGGACAAAACCGTTAGCAGAAGTTAGTGTAACAACATATTTAACACATTACCAGGTAGGTATATCAGAGAGTAATAAGGTGTGGAAACGAAATGAGGACCATGAGAAATCAACCACACATCTGCTGTTACAGATTCGTAAGTTTGATTAAATAAATTGTAAGGAAATTTTCGTAAATGAACACTTCTCGGGAAAAACAATGTAAAAGAACGCTAAAATTTAGAAGAAAAAAAATGTTAAAATTTAGAAGAAAACATCTAGTTCACGATCACGACAGAGAGGTTATTTTCCTGCGTTGAAAGGACTGGCAAAACTTTTACAACTGACTACAATAAGCGGCTTTTAAGTTGAACTATAATGGAGTTCTACCTTCAATGCGCAGGAACAGATTTTCAGTAGTGCTGCACAACGAAGGGCTTCGCGTAACCATAACAATGTCGGCCATTTTAGTTCAACTTATTTGCTGCGTACTATACGAAGCCGCGATGGTTTTACCCAACCCGGATTATTGATCACTATCCGTTAGTAAAAAAGTCAATAGATGGCACAAAGAAAAATCAGTTGCACGTAATAAATGAGTTTCATTCGTTTTCACGTGGAGTCTTCAAATGTTCCATTATTGGAACAGATTTGAACACATAAATCATTACGATAGACCTTGTATTAAATTGAATCAAGCGTACGATTGTAATACTCGGTCGCCTAAGTAGTAGGGGCCGATAGCAATCGTTTTGTATCAGATTAATTACCGCCTGTAGGCGCGAATAAACATTATTTTTCATCTAGCGAGATCATTGCTAATGTAAAACCTGCGTTTTATACGTTATATTGTAGTTAGAATATTCATAAGATAGTTTTAAATAATTTCCTTCTTAAAAATATTTACATTGAAATAAAGCTCTAAAAAACGGTAAAAAAAGAAATACCAATTTAATTGTAACTAATCAAATTGGTTTTATTTTTTTGTTAATATTATTTTTTATCATTGATAGGCTCGCGTTTAACCACATCGTGGGATGTAATCGATGATGATGATCTGATGGCAAGTGATGATGTAATCGACGATGGAGCTTACCTAGAAGTAACCTATTCACTCTTGACTTAAGATCCCTAGGCCATAGCTATCAGGAAACAGACTCTAGCTGGGAATTAAGCTATACACACTACATATAATGAATGCGTTTCCAAAAAGTTATGGGTGGGATGTTCTAAGTTCAAAGTACTAGCGCATAGTTTAAAGTATTAGCGCATTTACGCATGAAAGATCCCGTTACAACAAGTGATCGTTTAACCCTTTACCGACAGACATTTTTGTATCACCAGGGTCGTATATTTACGACCAAACACTCCATCTCGTTTAGCTCTTCAATTCCCTTATGTGACAGAAGAGCTGACGAGATGGAGTGTTTGGTCGTAAATATAGGATCCTGGCGAAAAGGGCACGAAAATATTTGTCGGATTTATCCGACGTAAACGATTAAAGGATTAAATGCATAAAAAATTAAAGAAGAAGCACAAGAACGAATTAGATTTTACAATAGAATTAAGTGGGAACTACATTAGACCGACACGCACACGTGGGCCACGCCTGATTCATACGTCGAACGACGTGGCGTGGATCTAATGTAGCTCTACAAGTCTAGTTGCCATATAAAATGTATGCAGACTGACACGTTCAGATAGGCGTACGTGGCCCACGTGTTCTACCTTAAATCTAGTAATTATTTTACAAACTCACCGCTTCCGCCTTATCCTTGATGATCTTCTTCTTGTCCTGGATCTTCTTCAGCCGGTAGAACTCCTCACGCTCAAGCTCGTCCAACTCCGAAATAATGTAGGCCAGAGTACGCTCCAATCGAGGAATGATTACTGGAATGCATTTAAAGTAATTTATATAAACTACTAACTATTGCTTCTTCAGTAGAAAATTATCCTAAGGATATTGTATTATATTTCGGGCTGGTGTCCGCAACTCCTTCTATCCCATGTGGTATTCCAGGACATCATGAAACCGTAAATAAGTACCAAAATACAGTACCGTTAAAATATGTTGACAACTTTGAAATTGACGTTCCGAACTACTCCGTTCCTCAAAAATTGATTCTTAAAATTAATTACTGTTTTAGCAATTTTTTCGAAGTTCAAAGTGGCTAAAAGTTCTGTAAAATTTTATCTTTTTCTTGGGAGCGTTGCTTAGAGCCAGAACTTTAGAAACCTATCTCGCGCAACTCCGTTATTATTTAAATCTCATTTCTGAGAAAAAACACGATACTATTACAGTAACGCCAGCTTTTAACTGCGATTAGCCCCGTTTGTGAATAATACTTCACACCCAAAAATCATATGTAACACATAACCAGGATATAAACTATCCTGGTACCAAGCTTCATCCAAATCCGTTCAGCCATTTATAAGTCATACATGAATGCACAAAAATACACACACTTTCACGTTTATAATATCAGTGTGGATAGCTAGTTTTCTTTTTTGATAATTAATGGTAAATTACAATGATTATTAAAATTAATTACTTAAACATTTTTTTTTCTAATATATTGTCATGGGCCTCTTAATAAGGTAGTCCAAATAAATCCCAACAAGATATGTTGGGATTTATTATACACACAATATTCTTTTGTGTGTAGCCTACCAAAGGGTATGTAATGTAAAGCTAACGCTTTACAGCCTACAGCAAAACAAGTACTTCTTGAAGTATTGAATAGCAAGCTTACAGGAACTTGCTATTGCTGAAAGGAAAAGACCCAGAGGCAGGAGCCTGTTTCGTTGGTCGGATTAAATCTGTACCACGCTAACAAACACAGTCTACAACGTCATCTAAATTACCGAAGATAGTACAACAGTCAACATGGCGGCAATCACAAGAAAGTTATTTGTTGAGGCAGCCCTCAGCATTGAGAGCAAACGACGCAAGGAGGGAGAGCAGGATTAGTAGAATAGAATAAACTTTTTTTTTACTTGTTACAGGTTTACAGCATATATACTATTTTGCTACTTAAGTACTTTTGCTCTAAGATAAGGTATCACTTTAGTTTAAAAAACCCACATATTTTCTTATCAGTAAGATATATACATTTTGACAAAACATTAAAAATCAATAAACTTAACCATGGTTGGCTAAGTTTATTGATTTTTCAATATTACAATAAGCAACCCCATATACAATTAGGTAATTAGCAAAAATTATGACAGGTCCTTTGATTAGTGACCTACCATTGTAGTCATTGCTTTTAATTCGTTACAAGACAGCTTGTTAGGTACAAGCTGTCTTGGGTTGCCAACATTTTGTTGATGAAATATAGTATTTTTCAAACTATGTTATAAAGAATATAGTACACTTTAAAAAAATATAATATTTTATGTATTTTTATAGTTTTTGTACTTATTTATTTTTATAAAAACTATATATGTATAATGGAAATAAGTTTGAACCAAATCAATAGAAGAAATGCCAGATAAATAAAAATAGGTCCTATGTAAGGATCTTAGCAAGTGATACTCTATTTCCATTAGTTATTATGTAAATGGGGTAACTGACTGACAAACATATCAATACACAGCCAAAACTGCTGGGCCTTTTGAAATTTAACCTTTCAGGGAATGAAAAACCAAAAACCCTATTAATTTCTCAAATATCACATGATACTCCACGGGTTAATAAGAGAAAATGCTTAAAAAGTCAGTTGGACTCCATAGATTAAAAATATCACAACACTCAAGGTGTTTTGAAACCAAAAACTGCAATAACTATTAAAACCAAATCATCCTCAACTCACCATGTTCAATAGCATTGACACGCCTGTTGGTGATTTTGATGACCTCATCAAGGGTCACAAATGATGTCTGCAGGGAGGCCAACTCAACCAGCAGTTTGACAGCACTCTGGAAGTTCTTCTTGAGCTTGGTAAGCTGCTGACCTCCTCGGGCTAGACCGGCTAGCTCGTATGTATCTGTTCCATCTGTGTAAGACTCGAAGATTGGGAGTGTCACACCTTGAAACAGAGAGACAAAATATTAATATTCAGATTACAGATATTCATACTCAACTGTATTTTTTTTTTCTAAGTATTCTTCTGTATCGAGTAGTCATCATAATTATATCCTATCAATGATCTCTTATCAATTATGATTAATAAAAAAAATAACTACATGTTGAGGGACAATCTTTAAAGAATCAAAGGCCCAAAAAACTACAGGACCAACTTTATGATGAATATAAATCAAATTAATCTGAAGAATAGTATACTACTAAGATAAATCAGAATTAATAACTCTTATTATAATTAATAAGAGTAATCATGAATTTTTGCAACAATTCTATTTGTAAACATGGTTCTTTAGCTAACAAAAACTAACTGCAGATTTCTACATTTCACATTTCAACATCAAATTACTTTCAATGTGTTGTATAAATTCAATTACAGCTTGTAAATAAACAAATCTAACTGGATGCCCTATATTACCCAACTACACTTTATAACAATTAGGTAATATAAATAAGCTGTTCACCATTGGCACAGATTACAAAAATCTTAATTCATTCTTCTTTCAATTCTAACTTCATTTTAAACTTGAAGCCTCTGCAAAAAAACCTCTTTATTAATACAGGTCTAGTGAAAAAAAATAGTACTGGCTAGTCTCCAAATTCAAAAAGGATTCTGTTACAAACCAGCAACATTGTCTTTCTTTGAGCGGATCTTGATCTGAGCCTTGGTAACATTTTGCAGTACCACCTGGTTAAAATCTCCAGTTGTGAACTTGGCCTCAGCAAGAGAGAAAGCTGCTTCCTTCATCACCTCACCCATTAGGGTTTTTGTCTGTAAATGGCACACAACACAAAATCTTAGTAGAACTTTTTAATCAATAAGGTAGTTAACTTAATAGAAAGAAAATAAAATGATTATTACAAGGAGCTTATCTTAACTCATTTTAAATTATTCCACCTGATAGATACATAATCAATACCGAGTTTAGTTTTGTTAATCATAAAGGCAGTCGGCAAAAAAGAAATTAGTTAGATACTCACCTCAATAATTTTGCTGAGAATCATACGGAACCTCACTTGGAGGGCGTCAGCCTTCTTCTTCAGGAGACCATGGCCCTTCTGTGCACCAGCCAGACGTGCCTTAATCAACATCTGAGCTCTGAAACCAGGACAAATTACATCGTGATCAAGGCGTAAAAGAAACGCAAAAACTTAACACATTATAAAATAACTAAATGACAGTATTATAAACCTAACTTACCCCCGAGAAGGGAAAATCGCTAATCTATCTTTCCCAGACATATTGATTTAGGAAAATTTTGGCGTTTTATCCCTTTTTCAGGACTATTTTACTCCCAAACCCAAATCACCTGATGACAGAAGACAAGTGATAAAATATTGTCTATGAATGGTCTTGTGATCTCGCTCAGCTCGTTCAATAAAAATGAAAATGGGAGTCGATTTTTACAAACAAAATATTTAAATCGATTTAAACCAAATTTTTTTTAGGATTCTTGACTTAAACTAATTTTTTTTTTTTAAATCTTGAACATTAATTTACTTCTATGTAAACTGACTTTTTTTTTAACCTGCGGTTAGAAAAACGAGAAATCCGACTGTTGTAATTTATATAATTAAGTGCTTTGATGGTATAACTGGATTATTTGTTAATTTAGATCTGCACAGACCAATATCCTACTATTGCCGTTCAATACCGCTAACATGAAGTCAATAGGTATTAGAGCTTAGCCAATAGCCGAGACCTAATATATTTAAGCGTCTATTACACCAATCGATATTCCGCACAAGTAACACAGACTGTCATAAAGTTTACTTTTACTTCAGAGTAAGACAGTTTGACCCTACGCGACGTCGACAAAACTGGTCGGTAAATCGAGTGGTGTAATAGATCCTTACTGCTTGGTATTGTTGTTGTTCGAGCTAGCTTTCGTTGGTTTCTTTTTCGTTTTGAATAAAAATATATATCTACTATTACGTGTAGTGTAATAAGGGTCAGAGTATCTTACACGGAAGTAAAATTTAAGACAGTGTAACTTGTGCGGAATATCGAGTGGTGTAATATACGCTTTATTAAATAACAAATTATCAAAAATACTTACTACTACCATGCAGACGACCCTAGATTCCAGAACGAAGAAAAAACAAGAAGTAAGAACTGTCAAAGAATGTCAATAGATAAGAAAAGTCAAAAAGCTCCGTCAAAAACAAACAACGAGAAAATGTCATCAAGCAAAAAAACAAAATATTTTAATTAATTTATAAAATATAATAATAAGCTTGTATTTGTCATGAACATATACCAATTTCTCACAATACTAAACAGATAAAGCGTTGTAATTCCTGCAAGATTCTAATTAGAATCCTTTAAAACATAGAACAATGGACGACACAAGCGCAACAAGTTTGTGTAGGATATGTCTACAGGATGGGGCCACACTTCCAATATTTGAGAAGTCAGAAATTGGAGATAATATACATTCAAAACTGTCCTTCTGTTTACAATGTGAAAAAGTTTGTAATTGACTAACTAGTTTGTGAGCATAAAAATAATAATATTTGGTTTGTATAATAGATACTCTTATTTTTAATTGCAGATAGAGGACATCACGGGATTACCACGTCATATATGTACAATGTGCAATAATACATTAGAAACATTATACAATTTTATTCATAAGTTTAGAGAGTCTTGTAAAATATTAGAGAATGGTCTGTTGATAGTGAAAAAAGAAGATTACAGTTATGGTAACAGTGACCTGACTGAAATAGAAATAGATATAAAAACAATAAAGGCAGAAAATAATGTCCACTCTGATGATGGTTTTGATGATTATGAAGACTTGTTACCTTTAAAACTAAGTCAAACTGTTAAACAGGAACCCAAACTTCCGACTAAAAACAAGCAGAAATCTCATAAAGGCAAATCTCGTCCCGCCAACAGAACAAACAAGATAGCATCTTCTATATTAGAAGGAAACTTTACATGGAATGGAGATAGATGGTGGTAATATGATTTTTGTATTTTTATTTTACTATATTTTACATTAGTAGTCATTTAAAAATGCTGTTGTTAAAAAAAACTGCATAATAGTTAAGACTAACTTTCAACCATTTTTGTAACGAGCAAAGTGCACAAGACTAGTTTTTCGAGCTGAAATACCACTCACTGATTAATCACGGAATCTCAGAAACTATCACACCTGCAAACTTAAAATTTGGCAGGTAGGTTCCTTATAGAGTGTAGACATCCACTAGGATTATTCGAAACTCCAACCCTACGGGGGTAAACCGGCTTTCACACGGCTGAAGCCACTGGCAGAAGCTAGTGTAAAAAATGGTTGCACATAATTTTATGGATATATTTTTAAATGATATTTGACAAAGCATTTTATTTTGTCCTGACTGTTTTGTTAAGGACTGAACCTTTTGAATCCTTCCTCAGTTTTTTATAATAACTATAACAATCATAAGATATTGGTAGTAAATCAATATATTATATTAATTCATTAATTCCCAAGAGGATGCCGGCGTCCGCACACCTATTGTCTTTCTATTGTGTCTCTAATTACGTTATTCAAAGGTATGGTTTTGGACTCACAAGTATATCATAATATTCTTTTGTTTTAATTACTTACAGCATGAAAATTGGGCAAACTACTCTAAGAAAAATCGGTGATGTAAAAAAAGAACCAAAACCAAGACCACAGACTAAAATTAAAGTACCAAATGTTATTAAAGAAACATGTACAGAGAAACTGTGTGACCTTTGTGGAGATGTATTTAAGAACAATGACAAACTTAATATTCACAAGAAAAAAGTTCATTTTAAGAATCCTGTAAAATGTCCGAAATGTCCACGAGTTTGCGCCTCAAATTACTACCTAAATAGACATATAAAAAGAAAACACGAGGTACATAGAGAATTCATCTGCTCATCATGTGGCCAGGGCTTTGCTTTTAAAGGAGAGCTGACAAGTCACTTTAGAAACATACATGATAAGCTAGCAAGACCTAAGAAAGTATTTTCTTGCAAATTCTGTGAGAAAACATACAAATGTGCGAAGTCTGTGATTGTTCACGAGAGATCAGCTCACACAGGTAAAGTATACTTATATCGTAAGAACGGTTTCGCACTACGTTCGATCCGAATCCGTAAACGTATGGTCCGTAGTAGCAGTAGAACTATTTCATTACAATAAAATTGTGGCGGGGGCGAGCAAGCTCACTTTTCTGCACTAGTGCGGAAAACTCAATTGCGTGCCTAAAAGCGGTGGGATAAGAGCGGGTTTTAGGAATCGTTTTAGGAAAGCGGATCGGAAGTAGCGTAGTGTGAAATCGCTCCAAAGCAATGAAAAAGTTAGACAAGAGAACATCTGAAATTATAATGCTAAACCTGAAACTAAGATGTCTTGGTTTGTATTTAAAACTAGAACAGCTTTGACAGCATGGTTGGTGCAGTAGTTGAGAGTTTGGCTCCTATGCTGCATGCGTGACACGAGTTCGATTCTCGCTCAAGATTCTAGGTCTGGGTATCTTGAGCATGTATTACATTTTTGTAAATGCTCCCATTATACAGAGGTAATTCTTAGGGTTTTTTTTACGTGGGAAGTCATCCAATGATTTCTCACGCTCTTGGGCGAAGCGGGAGGGCATGTCAGACTTTTAATGTCTAAAACCCACTCCTGTTTCTTTTTCGCCTTCATTCCAGGGCCCCGGGGACTTTCACATAACCCACGGCTCCCGTAGGCTTCGCCCCTGCTGGGTCCTTAAGATTTGCTGACATCTCCTTGCGGCGCGCGTGAAACACTACTCGCCGTCGACGACTTAGGCTCGGTCCGGGCGGTTACCGGACGGCCGGACAGCAAGCTACCCATTGTTCGCCGCAAGCCTACCTCAAACCTGCCAAAAAAAAAAACCTCCCGAACTTGCCATGAAATGTCAAGAAAAACTTACCATGTCCGGTGAGCGGACGCCATAATTACGGCGTGCCCAGAGTAATTTCTAGTGTGGTGGGGTAATGTTTTATTTAAAAAAAAAGCCGTAAATGCAAACAAACTAAATAAAATTATTTAGTGAAACTGGCGTTTTTATTATTTTTTGTTATCTTTTTAGATAATATTTATAAATCCTATATTTCAGGTCTAAGACCAGCAGAGTGTTCTGTCTGCAACACCAGTTTCTATCACGAAGATTACCTGAAAGAACACATGAGGTTGCACACAGGAGAGACTCCATTCAAATGTCCTATTTGTGGAAGAGGATATGCTCAGAGAGGTAACATGAAGAGTCACCTCCGCATCCACAGGATATCTGAACTTGATGCCATCACGTTGAGCAAAATCAGACCAAACTACCTGAAACTACTTAAAGTGTGAGATAAGAAGTTTTTATTCTAAATAGGTACTAGTTTTAAACGAAGTTGTTACGTCAAAGATTATTATTATTTTGTTAAGGGGTTATCCTTAGGAAACGCCTCTTACAGTTTTAAAAATTTCTAATTTACCACACTGAATTAAACAAAAAAAAAAGAACCTAAATAGGTAAAAATTGCAAACCTAACCTTAATTACGAGATAAAAGAAAATGTGCAAATCTCTCAAAAACATAATATAATAATATTCGAAAACTATCACACAACACCGTCTAGTCCCAAGCTAAGCAGAGCTTGTGTTATGGGTATTACCCCCGATTTCTGATTTAAGCATTTGAAGTTGAGAATTACTCAAACTCTACTTTAGCCTGCAAACCTGTCAAAATTTGGCATTTAAGTATGGTTTGAGTCGTTCTTAACTCAAAATACTCAATTCAGAAACCCGCCAATAGACAACTGATAAGCATAAGTATGCTTAGAAATATATAAGTATATATTTCAAAATATATACATATTATAGATAAATTACACCCAGATACAGAACAAACGATCGTGCTAATCACACAAACATATGTCCTGGGTGGGAATCGAACCCACAACCTCCGGCATAGCAGTCAGGGTCATTAACCACTATACCAACAGGCCAGTCAAAAACAGCTAAATCAACCTTTTTTTTATATTTACAGGTATTACAAAATTTTAAACAATTAAAAAAAAAACCAAAATTAAGAATTGGTTTGCTAATATTTCATGGTGAAACGGTTGCTATCTATTTAGAGGGTTATTTTTTTTTTGTGTAATTCAGTGCGGCATATTTTTAGAAATTTTGAAAACTGTAAATGCCTTTTGGTGTTTCCCTCTTAAGTGATTGATGTTTCGGGAATTAAGACTATGGGTCTATAGAGTCTTTACAATTTTGTCTGAGCTTATTGTAGGGAAAGTCCGATTTTGATGACAAGATTGTGTTGGTGTCAATTACAAATGAATATTAGTTATCGTCAACTGTGCGCGGTGCGAGGATGTTGTAGATTTTCAGCGAATGTTATTTAATTTTATATCTTTGAATGACACAATACAGAAATCAGTATACCTATTCAATTGTTTGAGGGTAATTATTATACACGTTTTTCTGCGCTGTCGACGGCCTCTACTGTTATAGGAATATGGGCTCTGTATTGTAACAAATAAAGTTCAAACTCTATTAGTGAACATGAAAACATACTGTAACTCGTGTTGAGTAGTTGTCTCTTGTAAACTAAGCCCAAAGGTCAAATTATTCTAGTAAATGTAACATTTTTACTGTTTTAACCAACAAAATGATTGTTCGATTTCTATTTACATAATTATATAATAAATAAGTAGGTAATAAATACCTACCAGGCCTTTTGGACCCCAAACACAAAACTGGGATGCGACGTAACATCGTAAAAATGTGCGAGCTCGTATTATTTGCGAGGCCTATGTCCAACATGCGCCTCCCTCAAGTGTCGTCATAATGGCCGGTCCTGTGCGTCTCGCATCGTCTAGATTCCCGCAACCCTTACCAGGTTATCGGTCCACCTTGTAGGCCTTCCAACACTGCGTCTTCCGGTTAGCGGTCGTCATTCCAGAACCTTTGTGTATGTGTGTGTGCCCACTGCCACTTAAGTCTGGCAATTCTTCGGGCTATGTCGGTAACCTTGGTTCTCCTGCGGATATCTTCATGTCTGAAGTGATAACACAAGGAAACCCCGAACATAGCCCTTTCTATTGCCCTTTGGGTGACTAAGTCTTCTAATGAGGCCCATTGCGAGCGACCACATTTCGGAGCCATATATCATAATTATGTGAGATCGCATTATGCCTTGAAAAAAAACTTGCGAAGCGGAAAATGAAGGTTTTCGCGATGCGATTTCGTATCGTATCGCATCGGTTTTGTACCCTTTCATACAAAGTTTATGGTTAGGGAATGTCCCACTGTGAGGGTGCTACTACATTTTTATATGAAGTTAGTTATTTTAAGATAATATATTTTTGTTCCAGAATATATGCCCAATTTGTTTTCAAATAGATTATTTGTTAACATCTAATTAATGTTACACCTAAATCGATGGATAGTTTATCTTATATGTCAAGATGTAACTTTTCAAGAAGCACCATATTATTTACAAGTTGTTTGCAACCTTTTACAATGTTCGAATAATATTGTTAAGACTTTTAATAATGTTTCTACTTTAAAAATACTTTTTATATTAGAATAAGTGCAATGGTGTTGTTATCTGTTAAATTTTAGAGAGTAAAATAGAAGAAAATATCTGTTTTCGTTTTCTTGAAAATATAATTCATATTACAATATTTAGTTGTTTTTTTTTTAATTTTTACCAACAATAAAATTTTTTTTTAGTACAGTTACTAAATAATGCTCTGATAACGAATGGCGCCACTTCTTGTTCTTTCTGATAACCTGGAAAAGAAGGTACATTTAGTTTAAGCAAAGGAAATTAAGTAAGGCAGTGAACGACTGGTGTCCAAGGACTGATAGAAGGAACGTAAAGCTGGGTACAGACTGTTCTAACATGAAAGGAGCATTTTATAAGTGTGAACGTAACAAGCTAACGAACCGAGCAATGTACCTACTCACGTAGTTTAAATGCTCTGCTCGTGCGCAAACGGCGTCCACACTTTGAGAAATTCATTCATTCAAAACATCATCACACAAAATTCTTTCATTGCGTGTTACATTGCATGTTACGTCTGTACCCGGCTAAGGGTGCTTTTCGATTGAGCGGGACGGATTCGAGTTGAGCTACCCTCCGCTTCTTGCCATCAACCACAGCTTGCTAGACTCCGTTCTGTCCTGATCGGATATCATAATATGTTTTATTTGAAATTCCGCTCAGCTCCAATTAGGTGGCCCTGACGCTGCGTTAATCGGGCACTCGTCGCGTGACGTCGCGCATGTGTCGTTTGTGGCGGTCCCAGTAGTGGAAACCGGTTTATTACCCGTGCAGTGTTGCTAGTTCAACGTTAACGGTGTGCATGTAGTTGTATCGATGGAGAACTTTAATTTATTATTACGTAGTAAAAGGGGCGCGGGGCGCGACGAGCCCGGACGGAGTTTTATAAGGGACCGCGCGTGCGCCAGCTCAACGCAGCGTTGGTCCTTACACTGTTCCACTGATGCGAGGTGGAGTTTTCGAGCACTGATTATATTATCCAATTCACATTACGTTCTTCTCCACTCCGCCCAGCTCTGCGTCAGTGGAATCAGACCTTTAGTTGTCGTGCAGCAAGATGGGCTAACGATATTGTTGCCATTACAGGTTTGTACCTATAATGGGCTAGATGACAATGGCACGAGAACTTAGGGGATGGCGCAACATAAGTGTGGAACAAGAAAATGGGCGAAGTGTGAACAATGTGATATGATGATAATGTTGAGTAGTACTTACTCTTTCAACGATGACGAGATCTCTTTAAAACATTTCAATTTCTCCTCTTCAATATTTGTCAAATAGTTAATTTTGTTCATCTCTATTTCTTTCAGTCTCAATTCTTCTCCTTTCAACTTTAACTCCAGAGCTCTCAGTCTTAACTCTTCAGTCTTCTGCTGAACTTTTTCTTTTTCTATTTTTAATGTCGTTTTAACTTTATATTCTTCTAATGAAACCTTTCGTTTCTTGAATAATTGTTCTGCAACTGTAATGGACAGTTTTATTGGCTGTTCTATCCGCGACAGATGTCTACTACATTAAAAAGTGCTGGATAATATTTTAAAGCAGTTGGCAAAATATTTGTGTATTATAGATACCCTATTATAGAAACAATTAGGTAGCGTCTCTATTTTTCTTTTATTTCTATTTACAAAGTAAGTTCATCCAAAATCCCAAATACCTACCTACCTAGGTTTTTTTGTTGACATACATTCAATATTAAATAAGCTAGAAACCTTTCAAATCTCATGGAAGGGGAATGTCAAAGAAGAGAATACTGATGGACACACTAAAGTGTGACGTCACCGCAATTAGGTTACTTGAATACAAAAGAGATAGCGAGATGTTCCTACCACTGGGGGCATGGTCTTCCAAATATCAATATTTGACGTGCGAATTGCTTCTTCCATTAATAGGGGGGCCATTCATTTATTACGTAAAACGACTTAAAGAGGGAGGGGGTTAGTCATGTCTTATTTTTTTACAAAGGGGTGGGAGGGAAGTTTTGGTAGTTCTTACGTAAGACATATTATATGCAAAGTTAAGATTTGCGGATGCGTATAGGTAAACTATTTCCATAACAACGTCGCTGCACCTCCCCGCTTGTGAATTAGACGTTACTTGTTTGCTTAATCATAAATATTCATTTTGCAAACATGGATATAGTACATAGATGTTTTTTTTATAACAGAGTCCTCCATATTTTGCCATAACATGGGCAACAAACTTTATAATTTATTGAATTTCATTGCGTAAATGACACACTTGTAAACATTCCTAAAAATTATTACTTTTAAAAATAAACATTAAAACCAACCAAATGTATACTATTTTTTCCTTTAGATAACGAGGGGAGGGGTCAGCCTATTTTTTCTATTTAGGGGGAGGGGGTAAAACTAGTAAAAATCGTCTTACTTATTAAATGAATGGCCCCAATCCATTTCAATGCTATTTTCAAAAACGATTTCTTGTTAGCATTTTGTTATTTGGTATAAAATATTGTACCAAATTAAAAAAAAAAAAACAGGATAATACCCAATTGTGGTGATAAATTATGCTACTTAAATAACATTCATCGCAATACCTCTTAACCTATTGACCACCAGTCAAGCAAAAATTGTGTCCAGCACGCCACCATCACTACTACATGACAGACTTAAACACCAATAAATCTTTTATGAAAATATTGTATTTTTTCTTTGTATCTATTGTTAAAACATAAAATCGCCGAGTTTCCCGATGCCGCTGAGAGTACACTTTTGCTTTTTGCGGTCAAAAGGTTAATATTCCACATATTTTGAGAGTTAAAGGCTCACATTTTAGATAGGGACTATTGGTTTCTTGTGGAAAACAAATCGTAAATGATTTTGAAAACTGCAATGTAGGTACCCAGACAGAGTCAAAGGTTGGTTTACCTCTTGATTTAATTTTTTTCCCATAATCTGATAATTCTTCATCAGGTTCTTCTTCTTCTAGATTATCATCTGTAATATAGATTTAATTAATAAGCATTATTTTGTAAATTTCTATATGATCGTTCTAAGACACTTATCGGATCACCAACGATTTTTTTTTTTTAATTTTATTGATAGGCTCGCGCTTGACCACTATCTCATCTGATGGTAAGCGATGATGTGGTCGACGATGAAACGTTCTTGCCTAGAAGTTCCGAAGCTCCCTATTTACTCTCGACTTAAACCTCTAGATTGTAATCAGGAAACCACTCCTTAGCACACACAATGAATTTATTTCCAATTCGTTTTATTTGTATGGGTTGGATGTCCTAAGTCTATCATGTACCGATGGCGCAAGGCCGTACGTCTGTCTTAGTTCCATTAGTGAAACCCGGGCAGAGCTTGCAAGTTAGCAAATATGGGGCACCGTGTTTTCTGTCCACCAACCGAGCGTCTCTGAGTGAGTTTTATTTTTCATAGCTTTTGTCGCTGCGGAGTATATAACGCGTTGAGGGATCCCTCACCGGCAATGTGACAGTCATTTATCAACTAAGTGCTTTTTTACGGAGACGCGTTGCGCGGTGGGTGCATACATTGCCATATATTTGCGCGTGCGATGACGCGGCTCGCTGCTGCCATGTACGACGAACGCCCAACGCGCCGTGTCTCCGTAAACAAGCACTAAGGCGCCACCTCCACGAGTGTGTGTATCGCAGCGTGTTTATTGTCTTGATACTTCATTCTACTACAACTCCAACACATACTTTGCCGCGTGGCATGACCTACTACCATACACAGCTAAGCGTCGTGCTCACAGTGCACTTGCTGCAATTACTACAAATACTTTCAAACAATATTGACAATACAAAAATTGACGTGTAAAAGTGCTTTTGAAACCTATTCTAAGCGTCGTGCTCGCAGTGCACTTGCTGCAATTACTACAAATACTTTCAAATAATATTGACAATACAAAAATTTACGTGTAAAAGTGCTTTTAAAACCTATTTGCACAGGTGTATTGATAGGTATCATTTATAATAATCATTCATAAATTTTAATACATCTGTGCAACAATTTGACGCATGTATAATGTTTACCGCCATACTGCAAAACTGATAGTATGCTAGTTAAATGTATATGTTACCGGCAATCTGTTAATCCGGTATTCCTAGGCATAATACCTAAGCAATGTTTACAATACGGTTTAAAGTAAGGCTTTTATTTACAGGTGGTTGGGAATAAAAAATAACCCTAATCTAACCTGTCCAATTGTGTGGGTGCCTTAAAATTAATTCATCCTTCCCTGAATTATATAGAATCTATAATATCTGAATTATACAGATTGCCGGTAACATATAAATTAATTTTTACCTTGTAAAATATCATCAACATCACAGAATTTACTCTCAATTTTATTAAAGCAGTCTATCGATTTCTGTTCCTCTTCTTCCTCCTCTTCATCGGAGGCTGTTTTGTCTTGAGATTGCATGTCTCCATCACCAAATTCGCTGTTTAAGAATTCCACTTGAAAGTCATCAGTAGTTTCTGGTACTTCCTCTTTGCTTACTATCTGTAATAAAAAGGTTGATGTTTGCAATGACATACATTTGCATTTTGGAAATATTGTAGGTAATATCTTTTATTTTTTTAAACACTTGTGAAGAATATGAAAATGTTTTCTTGGTGGGGGAAATTATCAAATAACCTTATCCTGGTCTAGATTTTTTTTTTGTTACTAACTAAAATGCCAGGTGAGTTTTAGTTAGTAACAAAACATGAAGGAGAAAGGATATGTCTGTTTCGCTTTGCTTGCTTACTCTAGGCCTCTGGCCCACTTATATTTCTTTTTATAAGTCATGTCAGGGTGCCCTGAGTCTGTTTTCGCCACATAGTAACTCTATTAATGAATAGCAACCAGTTAATTAGACATTGTATTAGACACATTCAGCAGCATATCATTCAAGTGACTAGTGAATATCACCATATAGTATAAAGTCGGCTATTAACCAAATTTCAAATTAACTACTTGACTGCAACAGATAATACAATTAGTAGGATGGTGGAAAGTTACATTATCAACATTATCATGAGTATTACCATTTCCAAAGTCAGTGCATCCTCCTTATCATCAATGGGGTAGTTGATCAACTTGAGAAGTCTTAGCTCTAAATTGGTTAATTTAGTTGTAGGTTGGGCATCATTGTAACTCTTCCTGCTCAGCAATATGTTAGCTTTTTTCTTTGTTTTGTTCTTCCAGTCAGCCCACATCTGTAATTTGAAAAGTAAGGTTTTATTATAACTTAGTATTTTGATTTTTTGACCAAAAGATTTTCAATCAATCAATCAAATCAATCAAATATGTTTATTTGTTACACATAGGTATAATGTTAGGGTACATGGTGTTATTTACAAAATATTGTATCACTATGTGTTACCTCACTGGGCATACAAATATAGCTTACCAAAATATAGTTATAGACTATGTTGGTACAGTTTGAATATTAATAATTAGTTAAATTTTAGCCATATCCTTAAATTACTAATTAAATGTATAGTTATAGAATATAACAAATAGCAGAAAACAAAATATATTTTTTTTCCAATAATAACAAAATACGTCGCTTTTAACAATTTTTAGTAACTAAAATAGGCTGCTATTAAATAAAACGGATAATATTGAGTTAGGAAGTTTATCATTTATCTTCTAAATATTCATTAATACTGTAATATGCTTTTTGTAGTAGGAATTTGTAGAGTGTGTTTTTGAAGTATCTTACATCTTTTAAAATTGTTATGGATTTAGGTAGTTTATTAAATATTTTTGGTGCCATTCCTAAAAAACTTTTTGAGAAAAGGGTGGTCTGATGGGTTTGTGATTTAAGTGCACCTTGATGGCGTTTGGATGATAAAGTTTCAAAAAGATTATGGTTATTTTTGATGAACATAGCAACTTCATAAATATATAAAGACGGAAGTGTTAATATTTTCAAATTAATAAAAAAAGGTTTGCAGCTGTCGGTGTTTTTGATCTGGCATACCGCACGAAGACACTTTTTTTGGGCTTTAAATGCCATATCTTTATCCGTCGAGTTACCCCAGAATATTACGCCGTACCGCAGTGTGGTGGAGACGTATGCATGATAAGCGGTAAGAACAGTACTGCGATTAGCAACCTTGCTTAAATTATATAAAGCGTAGCAATACTGATTCAGTTTTTTTATTAAATGGTCAATGTGTGTCTTCCATGTCATATGCTGATCTAGCCAGAGCCCCAGGAATTTTGTTTGTTCAGTTTTAGAAACTATGTTTTGTTCAAACGTAATATTAGGATTTGTATGATTTGTTCGTTGGTTAAAATGCATGATATGGGTTTTTCCAAAATTAATATTTAAATTATTGTTTGTTAGCCATTGAATTATTAATTTCAAACTATTATTTATTTTATTTTCAAATGTATCTAAGTTCTTTCCTATAAATATTGTAGTACAGTCATCAGCGAATAGAGTCATGGGATGTTCTATGGTTCTGGGGATATCGTTTATATAACAGAGGAACAACAATGGACCCAGTACACTTCCTTGTGGTACACCGTAATAAATAAATCTTTGCTTAGAAAAATAAGTCTTTTCGAATTTTGTTTTACGACAAATTTTTTTAATTTTCGTTTTTTGTTTTCGGTTGACTAAATAAGATTTAATTAGTTCTAAGACATTTCCTCTAATCCCAAGCTTACATAGTTTTATGAGAAGGAGTCTGTGATCTACGAAATCAAATGCCTTCGTCATATCCATGAATAATGCTGAAACTGGTATTTTTTTGTCCATATTTGAGATAATTTCATTAATTAATTCATAGACTGCCATATTAATATTTTTATTCTTTCTGAAACCATATTGTTCTTTGGTTAGAATATTGTTTTTTTCTAGGAATGAGTATAAGCTGTTATAAATTACTTTTTCTATGATTTTAGAAAATACTGGGACAAGTGCAATAGGCCTATAATTTTTCATGTTTTGTGGGTCATCTTTTTTATGTAGAGGTGTTATAATTGAAAGTTTTAAATCTTCAGGAAATTTCCCGGCATCTATACACAGGTTTACAATATAGCTAAAAACTGGTGAGATTTCAAGAGACACGCTTTTAATAATATGCGTTACAATATCGTCGTAACCAGAACTGTTGGTATTTTTTAGAGCAAAAATGATTTTATGTATATCATCTGGTACAGTCGGTGTTAAAAATATTGAATGGGGGTTAGAATTTATTAATGTAGAGTTATAGTACCTATTTTGATTATAATTGTTTATTGGTTGAACTTGATCAATGAAATAATTATTAAATAATTCGGCAATCTCATTTGGTTCAGTGGTACATTCTTTATTACTAGTGAGTATTTTCGAAGGATTTTCTTTTGGGTAATTGGATTTGGTTGAGTTTATAATTTTCCAAGTTGCTTTTACTTTGTTATCGGAATTGTTGATGAAATAGCTATTTTGCGTTTTTTGAGTTAATTTAATGATTAATTTTAGACGTTTAGCGTATGTGTTAAATGTATTTTTATTAGTTTTATTTGGCTGGCGCCTGAATTGCCATAGCATCTCACGTTTACGCTTACAACATAGTTTAATACCTTTAGTTATCCATTTTGGAGATTTGTAGCATACGTTTTTGATTCTTACAATAGGGAAGCAAAGATCGTAAAACAATTTAAACAAGCTGTGAAATTCATGAAATGCGTTATCTGGATCTGTACAGTTGTAAACATTACTGAAACTAAGGTTTTTAAGGGCATTCTTAAATTTAAGCATATTATCTTGACTAAAATCTCGTCTGAAAGTATACCAATGTGAAATTGTACAGGTTTTTTTGACAGGACATTTCATGATCTGAGCTGTATGGTCAGAAAGGGCTAATTCTACTACTTCGCTAGTGCTTCCTCTGATATTGTGAATTATATTATCAATACATGTACCACTATTTAAACGTGTGGGTTGTCGAATGCTTAATTTCATACGATAGTTATAAAGAAGATTCTCAAGTTGCTTAGATAACTTCGTGTTTTTTAGAATATCGATGTTAAAGTCGCCACATATTATGACTTTATTTTTACTATTATTGCACACTTTTTTTAGTATACCTTCGAATTGGTAGAAAAATAAGTTTAAGGTATCCGTTTTGAATTTTGGTGATCTGTAGATGCATATAATTACTATATTGTGATCGATTAAATCTATCGCACAACTTTCTAAAACACTAGGACAGCAAAATTCTTTTATGTTAAGTATTTTGTACTTTTGTTTATTGTTCACCATAATACATGAACCTCCTCTTCGATTGATTTCCGAGGTTTGTAAAAACCAAGCATTAAAATGTAGTTATTTGAGATATCCCCTCATAGAACTACATTTTAGAAATTAAATTCAACTGATTAGACAAGACTTAACTAACATAACAGCAAATAGGTATAATTTCTGATTTGAGAGATAAAATAATTGTCTTCTGATCATTTAATAATTACTAGGAAGGAATTGGAATTAATCAGATAGATAATTATATCCAGAAAAGACTGATTATTTTTAAAAAGAGCGTACTTTACACCATTTCCAAGTGTTTTTATAAACACCTCCTTCGACGGCATTCATTTGAACAGCAATACGCCTCCAGAAGTTTTGCTTGTTCGTGTTGGTGTACATTACTCTGCCATCGACCAGCACTCCATCTTCACTAAGCAGGTCCAGCAATTTTTTCATTTGAGCTTGACTTACACGACTCATGTTTACTAAAATTTAAGATATTTTATGAATTAAACTACAATAGACCGACTATGATAATTAAACTTTTGAATTTAGTTTTGAGTCGCCTATATAACAGCTACTGTTTATTACAATAACATACAGTAGCTATTATAACTAATTTTAGATTGATCAAAATAAAAACACAAAAATACTTTTATTTGGATTTTTTGAATTATAAAAGATTTCAATAAAAAAAACTAAAAAGAGATGGATATAACCCGAACATCTGTGAGTAAGAAAGACAGCATTCTCAAAACGCTAAAACTGTTTTTTGTGAAACGGAACGCACAAAACCTCAATCAACTGTTTGACAGCAGCTTGTCAAGCAATTATAGTGTTGTCGGTATTAATTTCTAGGAAAGACAAATCGAATCGACTCAATCGACTAACAGACTTCGAGTTATTATTGGAATGGATGAATGGATGCACGGCGGAAAAAAGGTTGATAGAAAATCTAAGTAAAGTATTATCTTTTATATTGGCTACGCGGTTTGGTTCCGTATTTTTCCCAAAAGTTTTAACTAAAAATTACGTCATTTTAAAAAGTCTCCTCGGTAAAAAGTTCTTGTTTCCAAATAGTACTAAATGTACTGTACACTTACTATCACTATTTAGTGTTTTTTTTATCTATCTGACCCTGAGTGAGTGACAGTTTTACAGCTGTATTCGTAAATAAATGTAACGAAAATTGCGACATCTCTTTGTTTTCGACATAAGAAATAAATATTTGTTGTTTACAGTTGATTATTAATTGTGATCATTATGCTGCGTGTTAAAATTCATATAGCACTAAGTGCTACAGGGGCCTTTTTAGGTTTGTCTGCGTTTATATGTTTCTGCATTGTTTATGCAAACATTGAAGCCGGAATGTGGGCACTTTTATCTGGTAAGTGAAGCAAAATATAACTTGATATGCGAGCAAAAAATATGCATAGTAATATCACAAGAGAGTAGGCGCTAATCAACATAATGAAATAAGTTTGGGGCCCAAATTATCCATATAAGGATTAAAAAGCCTTTAATTGACCTTTGGTTTTGCAATCCTGCTGCTGTTATTGTGACAAAATTGAGTCTTCCTATTCTATACAATTAAACTTAAGATTTTGTGAATATTTTTCCTTATTACAATGGTCTATTTCCTGTTGACACTTCACCTTCGTGGTTTGTTATCTCTGTATTTCCTCATAATAAAGTTAAAATTAATCATTTAAATAAAAAAGGTTTAAAAAACAAACTTACAGCAAAAAAAGAATTATAGTATTTAAAAAAAATGTCCATCTGTTTACCTACACACAAAATTGCTGACATAACAAATGTCCCAGAGTCCGTACAATAGCCTCAGTCATATTAAATGTAATTCCATTTCCATGTCCTATCCTGTCTTTTAATAAATGCCTTTAAAAAGTAATAATAAATTGTCTATTCCAGGCATCCATGCATCACTGGCTCTGATGCTGCATTTTCACTATCTCAAAGAGTCCCTACATGTAAACTTCTCGAGGAAAGCGCTGCAGTACATCGGTGATTTTGGCATTGTTGGCTTTGTCTCAGGAGCAGCACTGACACTATTTTATCTGTTCCTAGAGATTTATTATAAAGCTGGTAAGTTTTAAAAGACCTCCCGTCATTTTTTTGTTCAATTAACAAGTAAAAAAAAAGTAAAGTTGATAATCCAAAAAAAGGTTTATGAATAAAGTTCTGATAAACTTTTTGACATTTTAATATAGTTTTATCACATTTTGGTTACTTTGAAGAAGTTACCTGTGCCACCAATCATTTTTCTAGTACCTAATTTGATTTCATAGTCTAAACACTAATATGATGAAGAAGTATAATTGTTTGTTTGTAAAAGGAAATTTCTGGGATTACTGATCTGTTTTGAACATTGTTTTTTTTCTGATTTAAACTCATTCTATAGCTGAGCTTCATTTGTTATAATTTTTTCTTATTTTAGCATTTTTTTAGTGTCATTTGCAAAATGCATGGTTACTGTGAAATATGTCATTGGAATGAAGCCGCAGGGAAAAGCTAGACACTAAAAATTGTTGCAAAATATTTTGTCACATGATAAGTTGAACTACGTACACAATTAAACATCCATACATTATTACTCATCCTCTTATCAGTACTTCAGTTATATACTTCATAAAATTACTAAAACACAGATATTTATTATTACTATAAATTCTTAATTATGTTTTATAAAATGTTGCTGTTCTGATAATAAAACTACATAAAATATGCATGTGATTCTAGCATATCGACGGTTATGTGCGAACTACTGCCAACTACAAAACATCAACTTTACAGGAGAGCAAAAAAACGTTTTATTTATTTAGTTTTAGAGATTAAAAAAAAAATCTTATGTTATCTTTTTCTAACATGGAATACATTATTCATGATAATAATAATTTTGATTAATAATAACGGATTACCGTATTTTCTGTAGATGGCAGTTGTTGTTTTACCGTGGGTTATAATTAACTCATAAATTGTGTAGTTAGCAAATGCTTAAATAATAGAAATGGGATATAAAATCAATAAAATACGTATAGGTATTACTAATTTAAATGTATTAATCAACATAAACCCAATACAGTAGTCACTAATTGGGTGGTGGGACCAACAAAGCAATTTAGTCCAAAATGTTTTGTATTTAAGAAAAAAAAAATCTAACATAATATTTAAAAATTAGGTACTTAATCTATGTGAGGTAAAGTGTCATAAAAGTGATGGCAGTCTTGCGGCAAAACTGATTTTAACTGTTGTAGATGATTGTATTTAGTTTTTTTTTATCGGGATCTTGCTTGTATTAAGTTGGCTATACCTACACGATATTTGATACGATACCTGCTCTTGGTCTTTGTGGTAATTTTTCAAATTCGGAATCGAAACTTAATGAAATTGTAATTGTGCGATCAGGCTTATACTTTATTTGCCTCAGATCAACGACTTGGGCATCTCCAGCTTTTCGACCAGGTCGAATACTTTTGTATACAAATGTTTCAGGATCAGCATAATTTTTGATAAAATTGTAATTAACTGCAATGGTTTCGTATGGATTTTTAGCACGTGCCTCCTTTGTGATTTTAATGTAATCACTCGGCAGATAAATCTCTTTATTTTTAAGTTTTCGTTCGATGGCGCTGTGGACGGAGTTGCACTCCATTTGGGTGTGGCCTGGTTCTAAAAATTTTTGAGTGATTGTCACATTTCTTGAGTAGCCTAAATTCAGAAGAGCATTACTTAATACTACATTTCTATTCTGATATGTGCAGCCATCCGAATAGGTAACAATGGGCAGTTGTTTTTGCAGGCAGTGTCTTTCTAAATAATCTATAATAAAAGAGGCAAAAGTACTAGCGGTTAAGTCGGCATCTGTTTCATTGAACCAGTAGCAACAGCAATGGTGGGTCGTTAAATCATACACTGTAAAGTTATGACAAGTAAGTTTTGTCTTGAAATATAAAGCACTAGCCGTTAGAAATGGACATACTTTAACAGCCTCTAAGTCCATTGTGAGAAGAATGAATTCTCCGTTTGCAGCCTTTTTCTTATCTTCTTCTTTTTCCTTTCTGGCTCTATCCTTTTTAATACAATGTATTTGGTATTCAGCCTCATCCAAGTTACCCGCCTTATAGCTGGAGCAAATGTCACACATGTCCTTCTTTAAAGTATATACACACAAGTTTTTTTCTTTAAATTTTTGATCAAATGTATCCCTGCAGACTGAACTTTCCTCATTTAAAGCACAATGCTCTTTGTAAGCCTTATAAAGCTCTGCCACTGTTGAGAAATTAGGTTCTAAATATAGTTTTGAAGTGATCTTTTCTGGCATAATGCGAAGGAAGCTTTGGAATATTATTTAAAAAGTTATCAAGTGTAAGTAATTTTTTTGTGACTTCAACTGCCTTTGATGGCACAGGTGCGTTATAGTTCGGGACCATCCCAAATTCAGATTTCTTAACCCATTGTTGAACTGTAAACCTCCCCAATGACAAAGTACTTAAAAACATCTCTCGGCATACCTGAACTCTCTCCTCATAGCCAGAAATCTTCAATGGTAAGAAGTATGACAACGTGTTTTCTCGTTTTGAGTTCTCACCTGCGGCTTTAGTTTTTCGCAAAGTAGGTGCTCGAGAGACATTACCTGCTACGTACATTTGACGACTATCCCAATTAAGATTTTTCCAGAAATGTATTAGTAATTAATATCTTTTCGAATCTGATCCGTGAATCTTTGACAACCTCTTATCTTGCTTTTTTTACAGAAATCCGTCCAATTCCTCAGACGGGACCGAATCGTACTACAGTAAACACGCGTTTTAATGTAGATAGCAGTTAATGGCAGAATATGTTACGCAAATTTAGATAGCATTTGTTTCCATTATGGAAGTTGGTAGTTATTGCCAGTAATTTTAAGCATTTTCTTCTGGGCCTTAATTTAGCAGTTATTGGTATATCTAAATATCTTCGTAAATAGCAGTCAATCGAATGTCTGTTTTTGCTAAAGTGTGAAGCACCAACAGTTAAGTAGATCTACATTAAAATCCCAAAATCGCAAAAAATGTAGATAGCAGTAGTTCGCACATAACCGTCGATATGTTGTTTACTTTGTTGTTCCAATAACAAGTACATATATTTAAATTCAATAATGACCTTATTACAGATAGTACTTGACTTGATATTTTGATAATATTGACTTTTCTTTAGGTAAATATATAAATTGTAATCCACTTTTTTTTTTTTTAATATAAGTGAAATACCACTCACTGATTAATCACGAAATCTCAGAAATTATAACACCTACAAACATAAAATTTGGCAGCTAGGTTTCATACAGGGTGTAGACATCCACTAAGAACGGATTTTACGAAACTCCACCCCTAAGGGGTGAGGCGATCTCTCGCGCCGGGGCTTGGTTCAAGCCATGCTCCGGAGCGAGGAGGAGTGGCAGGCGGTCGCTTCCTTCTGCGAAGCAGTAATGCTAGCAAAGGAGGAGGCTGACCGTATCAGGCAACGGCGCTCACGCCGCAGCCGCCGCCGTAACTCCGATCCAAATTTCCGGCCACCGTAGACGCGGGCTTGCGGACGGCGGGCAATGGGTAGCTCGCTGTCCGTTTGTCCGGTAACAGACCGGACCGAGCCCAGGTCGTTTACGGCGCGCACTGTTCCCGTGCGCCTCAAGGAGTTGTCAGCAAACCGTAGGGGCCCAGTAGGGTCGAGGCCTAGTCTGGGGCTCTGGGAAGGTATGAAAATGCATACCAGGGCCCTGGAACCAAGGCAGGGAAGGAACAGGGTAGGTTTTTAGTCAGTAAGAGTCTGACACTATTTCCCGCTCCGCCCAAGGGCGGGATTTGTCATTGGATGATTTTACCTACCGTAAAAAAAAAAAAAAAAAAAACCCCTTAGGGGTAAACCGACATTCACGCGGGCGAAGCCGCTGCCAGAAGCTATGTAGTATACATACAATATTTCGACTGGCATGTTAGTAGTGATTCGATTGGATTCGAATACCACCCAAGACAAATATTTTTGTGATGAGCAGATGAGCACAATCATTTGTTTTATTTTTCGGTGCAATCTATATTATAATATAATAAAAATGAATCGCTAAATAACACATTTAGCGATTCATTTTTATTATAAGCGCTAAGCGCAAATCTCGAGAATGGCTGGACCGATTTCGCTAATTCTTTGTTTTGTTGTGTTTGTTATTGTCAGGAGGAGGTCTTAGGTAGGGTAGGATAGAGTAGAGTAGGGTAGATTAAGGTAGAGTGGGGTAGAGTTTCTTGAGTAATATCTACAGTAGGGCGGAGCAGGGTAGAGCGGGAGCGAAGTCGCGGGCAAAAGCTAGTTTATCTATAATATGTGTGTATTTAGAAATAATTATATGTCTATTAGTTATTTAGTACTCATACTACAAGCTCCTAGCTCCGAAATCCAGAGTTTGACGCTTCTTGTCCTGGTATCAGATCTTAGAGATGGGAACACTAGACGTGGGCCATTTTTAGTTTTTTATTATACTAGTTCTTCACTGACTTGCTTGACATGTTGGTAGTCATGTTGCGTGTCATGTTGGGGGTCATTTTGTTTCCTACCTTCGCTGACTTCCAAGTCTCTAAAGTATTAGTATAAATTTTTTCTAATCTTATCCTAATGCCATTTACACAAATCGGTTCCAAAACTTCTGCAGAAGAGATGAGAAAATAGTTTTTTTTTAGTTAAAATGCTACTTGCTCCTCAACTCCGACACGACTCTACTGTGAATCAGCAACGCCCCTAACAGATTTATTTTGCAAAGGGCCTTGCTAACGCACCCATTAATGACGACAATATTCTATTCTAGATATCCTGCCAATAAAGACCAGCATCATCATCCGGCTCGTCTGGTCGTTCATGATGATGAAGTGGGGCCTCCTCCTGTATCTCGTCACCAAGAAGTACCTGAGGACCTACAACGACCATCAGCTCTTCTCCGAGAACCCTAACATTGAGGAGACGTAATTATTTCATTGATTGTTAGCAAATTGCTTCAGGGCCTGTTTCACCATCTCCGAATAAGTTACGGCAATATAAAACGCTGATAATACTGAGGGATAAATATTTATAGCAGTATTTAGGTGAAAAATTAAGGTTCTAGTGATGCTGTACCATGTGTACATAAATTTTACAGTTTCACCTTGACCTGCCCTCCACATCACCTGCCTTACAAAATGTAACTTGGATTGGTCCGACGAGTGTTTTCGTGTCCTATTCGCCAGGGTCGTGTATTTGAGACTGGATACTCCATCTCGTTTAGCTCTTCAATCCCTATATGTGCCACAAGAGCTGACGAGATGGAGTATTTGGTCGTAGATACGACCAAATAATCCATAAACATATTCAGCTACCCTGGCGGAATAAACTCGAGAATGTTTTTTTCTGATATAATCGAAAGGTTAATAGGACCGTTAAGGCTATTTTGCAAATATCTAACCATAGACATAGAAGTTGCAGCAAGCTGACAATCTGTGGAATAAAAACTCTTTTGACGTAAGTTTTCAGGGAGAGATTTTTACAGAATAGATGGCTCAGATGGCTGTTCCATTTTTGAATTTATTTCATGAATAGGTGAACTGGTGACTATTCGGACATTGTGTAACAGGCCCTAAGTCTAAGTGGTATTGTTGGTTTACTTGCGAATTATCAAAATTGGAGCTTTAGGATTATCAACGTCACAAATAGGGGAAGCTTTGGTGAAAAATTGCTGTAAATCAACTAATATTCAAATTAGATAGCATAAGTATGTATCGTTGTTTGGAAAACAGAGTACCGAGGTACCTCGATGATCAGTGCTAGAGACGCCATAGACAAAACTCTCCTTAAAAACAAGCTGTAGCTGTTTAATCATATTCATTCATGACAATTCTGACTATGACTTATGTTTACCGCCATTGTGCGACCTCGAATATTATAACCAATGGCGTCCCTAGTCGCTGCCGGCGCGGCACTCTGTGCTCTGTGGTTCTAAATCTATGGTTGAGTTTTAACTTTTTGTCAGTGAAAACCTGATACAGCAAGACGGAGTACCGGACGATCACGAAGCAGGCGAAACTACATGGACAGTATAGTAAATGGGACTGATCCAGGTTAGCCCTACGTCGCATATCTCATGTTACTGACTTACAAAGATACTGCATTAATGCCCTAAGCTGGGTTAGCGTTCATACTTATTTATATTTTTTGGGTTTGGAAATCATCAATCGGCCATTTTCAAATTAGGTGATAACGATAACGGCATGATATCGTGGAACAATGTACATTGTTGATCTAAGATTGCCCCACGCTAGGACACATAGTCCTATATTGTATGTGGGTTCACAAACAAGTAAACTAGACATACACCAAATTATCCGCAAACCTTACAAATATTTTGTTCGAATCGAACCCGCGACACGCTGCGCAGGCGCAGCAGCCAGTCGTTTAACCACTACGCTAACCTGCTGTCAAACCCGATTACCTATCATAAGTTTTAAAAATATTTGACCGAATTACATTTCACCTAAAACTTTTCATTTAATAGCATTTCGTTTATTTTTATGTCGTCGAGTCGAGTCACGTTTGCCGCTGTATCAGTTGACCTATTATTATATTATTATCAATTCGATTTGTTTCGTTACTCCGACCTTTCATTTGGTCGAAAAACTTTTTACCGATGTTATACTTAGCCGAAATAACATTTGTTCGACATATTGTAATTTAATGTTGAAAATTTAAATCACCTTCTACATATAATATTTGTGACCAACAATTCTGTAAAATGTTGTTTCGATGCTTTGTGGTGAAAATATGGCAAATAAATCATTTGGCAAATGAAAAAAGTTTAGAAAAGGCTTCGGCCAATAGCAATAGCAAAAAAATATTTTGTAAATCGGCAAAATATCGTTCGGTAAAATAACCTATTGACACATGAAACTTGGATGATCTAAAAATATGTAAACTAGCTGTGCCCGCGACTTCGTTCGCGTGAACGACGAAACTTATTAATGAGTTTTTTGTGTAAAGTGCTATTTGTGTAGAACGATCTATCGAGCATACTTACCGGTATTAATACTTCTGTCTCGGCGCGGGCCTTTTGTGGCTAATTACAATAGAAACGGGTGACGTAACCTGCGGCAAACTTATTATTTGCGGTTGGTACAGTAATCGGGCTTAGGGATCGAACCGCAAAATTAAATTTGTTTTTTATTGTATATACTTTTCCGGGATAAAAAGTACCCAGTGTGGTGCCCAGGATATTAAAGAATAATTATACCAAGTTTCATCGTAATCGAACCGGTAGTTTTTGCGTGATGCCTGAACAAACAGACAAACAGACAGACAAAAATTTTTTTAATCACATTTTTGGGTTCGGTGTCGGTCTAGTAACACCCCCTGCCATTTTTTTTTTTTTTGATATTTTCAATGTACAGAATTTTTACTTCTACAGATTTATTATAAGTATAGATAATGCATAAAGCAGAAAAGACGTCGTCGGTCGATAGTGTTCGGTCAAATGAAATACGAACAAAAAAAAATTCTGAAAAGTGATCGGTCCCTGTCAAACCCATTCATTCTTTCCTGTGATTCTTTCAGTTACAACTACAAGGTAGTTGCTTTGATGCAGTGTCTTTGGACGTTAGTGCAATTTAATGTGTATGAACCGTAACATTTGTTTTAAGCAATCTCCATCCAAAATTGTAAGGGGATCAAATAGATGTGCGGCAGGTCCTAAAGTTCTTGCAGCTTTAGAGTCCTCTTATCAGAGGCCCAAGCACGAGTTCTTAAAACGATCCATTTTAAAACCTAAACAGAACTGTTAAATCGATGGAGCTTGCTTGCAGCGCCTCTAGCGGTCACTTGCAGAACCAAAATTTGCCATACAAAATATTTACGGCGTCGATATCGAGTAGCGACGAATACTATTGCTTAAAACTCATGGTAGAGGTACTGGTCGCCCAGCCATCAGAACTCACATGAATTTATTTTATAAAAAATCTCTTTTTGGCAGCTACCTATTTAGATATTAATATAAGGCTTAGGACATATCGAAATTATGGTTAGGTAAGTGTAGACTTGCATTTTCAATATGTATTTTCGATTATTTATTTTGTCACAAAATTATATGCTTTAATTTACACTTTACTCTAATTAAAACCAACAAAACCGCTTAGATGAATATTATGAATTTACATTATTATAATTCATATACTTTTGTGATACCTGGTGACCTTTATTGACTGAATTATAAAAACAATTTCGAATTTAGGCCAAAGTTTGACTGAAAATTTTCTACGTATTTATGGGACGTTTCTGTTCATTTCATACACGAATATATTTTTTTCGAAATAGTAAGTTTACGGTGATGATATTTTTCTTTTTACCTTTAATATTTTATGTGGCTGTTAATTATATTTTTGTTTACTGCTAGGTACTTAAAACCTAATGTACATTGCTGTACATTTTTGCAAACTATCTCATTTATGTTTTCCTATAAAATTTTCTCATTTATTCTATTGTTACTTGTATGTATCTCCACTATTGTTTTATTCTATTATATATTTATTATTTAAATAAACTTTTTAAACACTTATTATTTAAATAAACTTTACCTAATAAATGCAATAATTCTTTGCATATTGAAAACAATAAAAAATACCAATAATATATTAAATACTACTTACATAAAATTTTCAAGTGGGTGTGAATGACCAAATCCGAAACTTTTTTTTTATTTGTCATATTTTATGTCATTACTTTCCAGAATACACTATCGAATACACTATCGGCTGGTATAACGTAAAGGTGCGTGCTTTCTTATGTTTTTCCAAAATCAGCGGGTTCGGCTTCTTTTGAATTTTTTTTTTTTCAAAAGTTCGATAGTACAGTTATTAGTTTTCATCAAAATCGAGCCCGAAACCTTAGTGTACGTATTTTTCGGTATTTCTCATAATTGCGAATTTGGCCATACACGACTGCATGAAAAATACATACTGTATTTTTAACACATTTCTTAAAATATAGGGTAGTAATTGTGCGTTGTTAAATTAACGTCATTGTTTAAGTAGGTATAATATACAGTAGAATATATATCTTCATACTTAACATGATAAAAATATTGTAGTGAGTAATTCCAATCGAATGTTAACTTATTTGGGTTAAAAAAGAATATTATGTTATCGTTATATTTATTAAACAGTTAATATAATGATAGTTAAGATGAATTCCTAGTGATTTAATAAGTTATATTTGTTTTTAACTGTATCTATTCTATTAATGATTATTGTCAACCGTAGATAAGGAATAAATAAACTGTTTTATAAAATAAACGTATTTTATTGTTTACCCACATGTGTTGTCCAATTTTAATTTTGAACTTCTTACAAAATATACCATAGGAATAGACTTTTAGTTTTTGCGGATATTACCAAATTTCTGGCAATTGTTTTTCAATATTTTTCTAATCAAAATTTAACTCAGACTTTTGCGAACATTTTATACTAAATAATAGCCAATTCAAATAATTTCACCGTATCACTGATAAATCCCGTAAAGTTGTGAATAAGGTCCGAGTGTATGAGTTAAAAAATCTTGGAGAGTTAAAACTAGATCTCTTCCAAATTAGATAGTTTACAATGTGTTTGTTTACAATTCGTGTCCTATAGGCTAAGAGAACCAAGTCGTCTTACCAAAACCACTTGACTATCCCATAAGATGAATACTGAAGGGCAGCCTATCGTACTGAAATGACTGGCTACTGAACGATATTCATACTATGTTTCCTTTAATTATTGTGAATGTGAGTACTATATGGATATTGATGTTTGAAGTTTTTTATTATACTTAAAAACTAAACTAAGAATGTAAATTAGACATAACTATGTACAAATATAATACAAAAACACCAAATACACTCAAGCGTCGAAGCACTCCTCCACATCGCTATCATCCGGAAACGTACCTTCTTTGGGCAAAGAATGAGCCAGCCCTCTGGTCACGCAAAGTGTCGATCAGGCGACGTGACATTTCCTTGAAAAGGATACGCGCACTCGAACCCCATGATCCAAGTGTTTCGACCCCAAACGGCTCAAAACTGTAATTACCAATAAGGTTACAGTATTTGCGCCGTTTGAGGGTCTCAGCAGCCGCAGCGGCAGCGCCAGCACATCCCGCCGAACTAGGAACATGGGAACTATATGGATTAGTTTTTTATTATTATTTTCTTCTCTTTTTCTTTTCAGTAATTTTTTAGCGTATGTCTGGCAATTTGAGTAATTTCTGCGGCCCACCCAAATGTCCTTTCCTTGGTATTGTTCGTCAAGTCGTTGAGTTTCTTAGTGTCCTGAGTTGAGTTTTGCGAATACTGACAAATGCTTGCACTGACTGGACACTCAAATCTGTATGGTTCTTTCTTCAAAAGACCATTTTAGACAAATCTGCATGGTCCTTATGTGATTTGACCAATATATATTTACTGTATGGACTTTAATAGAAACTTTGACCCCTGAGTTTGTTTCGGTGTTTCTTCTCAGGGTAGTCAGCTAGGAAACATTGGCCTCATCTAGATTAAACTGACATAAAAAAAAAATTGACGTGTAAAAGTGTTTTTAAAACCTACTTGCAAAAGAATTTATTGTAAACTATCGAATTTGGACGAGATCTAGTGCTCAAAACATTATACTCTAAAGATCTAGAGTTTACGGGAGTGTAAACAAGATATTTTACAGTCTTATAGTGTTTACAATTCTCCAGTGATATGATATTTTAATCCTTGATCCCCTAAGGGATTTGTTCTGATTGCTTGAATGGTGGCCGAGCTAGTAACTTAAAGTTATGGTAGAAGCGTCGCGTTTGCCGCTGAGATGGGGGGAGTTCGAATTTGAAAGAAAACATTCAGTCCATAGAGGAGCGCGCGGAGCGCTAGCCGTAACGACGCAGACCGTTGTATTGCCGCGAACTTTAAAAAATACGCGCGCGCGTAAAATGATCGATGCTAAAAACTAAACCCCGGTCACTAATGAAATTGTCAAAGAAAGTATTATAATTTCAAAGTAATTTTGTGCTGTGTTGAAACAAACGTCGATGTGGAAGCTCAGAAGAATTCAGCTACATTAACTCAAGTAGGGTAAGTGAAACAGGATTGCTATACATATTAGGTACTAACTTTACACCTTAGATGTCGAAGAACATGTTTAGTATTTAACCCTCTGGACTCGGGATCTAATAATTATACAGAAAAGTACTTCATATAAGTAATTATAGTTGGTACAAATCTCAACCGACATTTATTTATAGAAGACCAGATATTTTTATCAAGAAATATGTAGACTTTTTATTGAAATTCCTAGTCAATTAGTTCCAGCTTCTAGTTCTGAGCTAGGTATTCTGAATTTGAATGAAGCGTCCCATTTAAATGTGGTGCGGTTTAACGTCCTCTGCCTTGAACCTTAAGAAAAACATGAAGTTTTTGTCTATGCTATATTTTTATTGTTGTACTTGATGATCTGGTTCTTATTACCAATTGTGATACTTACTACATCCATAGATAGTAGTCGTTTGTTCTCAGACATTCCTCGAACTTGTAAAAATGTTATCACTGTTATCCATTATACATTGACCGCCCCATCAATATTAATTATAGTGAGGGATAAAGTCATTACCGACTGTTTCAATTAATAGATAGCACATGCATAGGTAATTATTTACATTAATTGGCAATTTATCCATGTTATTCTCGGCAACCGTCGACTTGAACTTGGGCTAACAGAACCCGATTTTCGTAATAAATCTTTATGGGAGTTGTAACTCGCAAGTTTAATTAAAGCTGGCTTGGTAATTTCCAATTAGTGTACTATTAAATAACGTTATATAATAAGAAATAAGTGTTTTCTTTAGCGCTCTGTCGAAGGTTTACAGCCTCATAATGCAGTAACAAGAAAACATGCTTAAGTTGTCGTAGTATACTTTTTTTACCATGCCATGTTATTATTAAAAAAAAAAAACTAAAGCTTAGTGGGCACCAAAGGTTTTACGGTTTGACTAGCTCATCTCTTCTACAAAAATAGATTTTACTCCTAGTCGTATAACTGATTTTTTATGGCTCATGAAATAAAAACTTTACTTTCAATTACCTGAAAAAATTAGAAGGGATCTAAAGGTAGGTATCTCTCAAAAGAAATTATAGGTATCTTAAACACATACAGCGAAAGTTACGTAGTGTTGAATTGTAATGTTTTTTATAGGTCTGGTAACATAATAGGAACCTACCTAAGCATTTCAATTTTACTATTGTTATGCTACAGTGATCTTTCGTGTTTAGAAAAAATATTGACCATGAAAGTGAGAGAACGCGCGTATGATTTTTTTCAATTTCGAAAGTGTACGTTATCATTAGAAGAATAGGTACCTATGTATTGACCAGTGGCGAAACTATAAGGTGGCAAGGCTGGCGAAATGCCACGGGCCCCTGGTCCGACAGGCCTCTGGTTTAAGAGATCGCAAACTCAGAAGACCTATTAAAAAAAAATGTTGAAATTAAATCACAACGTGACAATTTTTCTGGGGCTTCACCCAATGAATTTGCCAGGGGCCTCAGATGACATAGTTGATATTAAATATATTCATCATTTCAGTCGAAAGACATCCACTGTTGGAGATAGGCCTCCCCTAAAATATAATATATTCCACAACTATCACACAACACCGTCTAGTCCCAAGCTAAGCAGAGCTTGTGTTATGGGTACCAGACAGCTGATAAACATACTTATATATTTCTAAATACATACATATTATAGATAAATAACATCCAGACACAGAACAAATGATCGTGCTCATCACATAAACATTTGTCCTGGGTGGGAATCGAACCCACGACCTCCGGAATAGCAGTCAGGGCCACTAACCACTAGACCAACAGGCCAGTCAAAACGCCATTGGTATGGATCTAATAGCAGATTCGGTTAAAACAGGCATTTTAACGCCAATAACCCAACGGTTTTTGTGCGAACTGTCGAGCGAAAGGTTATGAGATCGATGATTCGATCAAATATAATTCGAATAAGTAGCGGGAAAAAGTACCGACTACCTAACTATACTGGCGTGTGCTCACATTCCTAATTATCTATAAAGAAATCTACGATTTCTTGACAGGAAACGCCACTCATGCAGTCATGCTGTTCCCGTAGGAAACTTAGCTCCTGTGTTTATAACGACGAATGGATTATTAAACTTTACTTACTCAAATCAGATGCCATCACATTTCCTTTAATCAGATAGTGTATTTCCTTATTGCTGGCTACCGGTTAGGGCTTCGGGCCAGCTCGGACTGCGGGATTGTTCTGAAGAGTTAACTTGGATCGTACAGGTGGGTTTTATTCAGTATAAGTCTGACAATCCTACTCGCTCCACCTAGAGGAGAAGAAATAGGTAATTGGATAATTTCCCACTGATAAAAAAAGTCGTGAAATTGTTTGTTTGTTTATATGATTGTGTCTAAATAATAGTTAATGATATTGTCAGATAACAAAGGTTATTAAAATAAGAGAATGAGTTCATAAACTTAGTCTCACATAAAGTTTGAATTACGACACGGTTGGCGCAGTTGTTGAGCGATTGGCTGCTGTGCTGAGTGTCGTGGGATCAAATCCCGCACGGGACAAATATCTGTATATGAGAGAAAAAGAATTAAAACCAGACTCGCGCACTGAGGGTTACCTATGAAAACAGTTCAATTCCCAAATGGAGTCCCGGAGATTTTTCGAATCACAAAAAAGTTTTATTTGTGGCGGAACCACTAATTTGCAGTTTTCAGATTAAGATAAAGGATAAAAGATAAAGGATCTTGACAGACGGACAGACAACAAAGGGTTTAGTTTTTTTTTTTATTATTAGATGAAAGACGAAAGATTATATATGCATAAATCACATGTTTTATATAATCTTTATTTTATCTATATTTACTTGCTTACGAAAGCTCTTTCTCCATATAAATTTTGGAAAGAGAGTCCAAAAAATAAATAAATCTAAAGATACCTAGGTACTGACCCAATTACGAAAACTCTTTGATGATGTTTTTCTTTCTTTTAGCAGTAACGAGAGAGAATGTAGAGTACGACTTAGGGGTCCTGGTGGCATAGACCATGGCCGGCAGAAAAAAAAACGGAAAAAAGCAAGTTAAACAATAAATCAGCTCTTGACTGGTTTTTATAGGGCTCAACGTTTAGCACCAGCGACTATGATTCAGCTACTAAACTCCAATATTGCACTTCACAAAAGATGTTAAGCTAAATCCAACCAAGCATGTCCGAGGTGATTGTACTACAGATAAAACAAATAAAATGGAGAAGCCGCGATTGTTTTTGTCTAGGTTTTGAAGGTTTGAAACGATGACGAAAAATTTTCAAGAAATAGATAGGTATTTAGGTACGTAATTATATTTCAAGTTATACCAAAAATACCTGCTTAGGTTGCAAGAACATTTTGTGGATACTGAACCATACCAACCATACCTACCGATTTTAACAAATAATACTGCCACCCTAATAAGGAATCATTGAGGTTGCTAAAAAAAGGAGCACTTAGCACCGTGAATAATTTATTTATTTATTTTATAATTTATGTACTCT
Source organism: Leucania comma (assembly GCA_958295575.1). NCBI lineage: Eukaryota > Metazoa > Arthropoda > Insecta > Lepidoptera > Noctuidae > Leucania > Leucania comma. The sequence continues at coordinate 8,101,362 of OY282475.1, forward strand.
TATATAATAAATGTAGAGGAGATAAAGTATTATAAAAAAAAATGTACAAAAATATTAATATAACATTATATTCAAAATAAAATATTATTATCTTTTTTGTAATTATTACAGGAGCATTTGATAGTCAACGACTCGACTCGGTGTGACTATCAACACTTTTTTCATTTCAATGGTACTTAAATAAGGCTTTCGTATCACATAAACTAAGGTTATGTAGGCATGCAAAGCATTAGCCGTTCAATTTGCTTTTATATGGAGCCGTCATTTAAGTTCGCAGCAAGTAATATATGGTAGCAATTGGTACTATCCCATTTAATAACGCCATAAACTTGGGCATTCTATCGCTTCTAGCTTTTGAGTTCCCATGAGAATTTGTGGCGGTTCCCTGCAGTTTTATGAACACCTAAGAATTTTAACGGGTAGCCCGCGAAATTATAATATTCGTCAGAATGACACCAGAATGAATGATGAATGAGAATGATGTCGGCAGAATGGAAGAAAAATACATGTTGCGCTGACCCCAAATAAAACGGGATAAGGGCAGGAAGATGATAAAGATGTACCTACGCGTTTTTGCAATTTGCAGTAGAAAGACAATAGGTGACGGACACCGGTGTCCTCTTGGGGCTTCACAGTCATAGTAGATATGGTAAAAAAATACAGTAACTCTCTAACTTAGGAAGAGCTTAAATGTGTAATTTTTTTTTTAAAAAAATGGTAATTTAAAAAACTAAAAAACCCGACTGCTTTTCTGAGTATTCATGAAAAAGCCCTAAAACAAGAAAGTCATTGTAGCAGTCGGGACCCATTCTAGAAAGTCAGCCGTCTAGTCAGTAGATCTATGATGTAATGGGTCCCGACTGCTACAATGACTTTCTTGTTTTAGGGCTTTTTCATGAATACTCAGAAAAGCAGTCGGGTTTTTTAGTTTTTTAAATTACCATTTTTTATTTTTTACTTTTTTAGTTTTATTTTTTTACGATATCACTTTCACAGTAATTACAAATCTAACGACACCTCGCAAACTAAAATCCATCGAGCCGTTCAGGCCACAGAGCGTGCCAAATATTTGAATTTGGCGCCAAAAATCCGCCATTTTGTTTTTTTTTTATTTTGATATACCCAGTGTCACTCTCACAGTAAATACGAATCTAACGACACCTCTGAAGCTAAAATCCATCGAGCCGTTCAGGCTGCAGAGCGTGCCAAACAATTATACATACATACATACATACAAACATACATACATACATACTCTCGAAAAACATAACCCTCCTTCTGGCGCAGTCGGGTAAAAATGATGATGTTTTCATACAAGGGTACACCTTATGAGGCAGATATATGACTTTTGATGATTTTAAATCCGATATCATCACTAAACGCCTAGTCCTGTATATTTTGAAAAAAATATGACTATTTGCCTAATAAATTGATATACGAACATTTAATTTTTTATAGAACGTGGTGTAATTTATTTTCAAAGTTATGCCTAACACAGACAAAATCCGAAGATCAGGCAAAAACCATTAGCTGTATTTTTATGAGAATTTCACAAACTAAAAGATAATTTAAGTGCCAATCTTTTGATACGCGACTTTTATTCATAGAATATTTCATAAATGAAGGTCATAATTATTATTCGTATAATGTTAATGCGCGGGGAGCGACGCTAGCTCCTCTTTTATTCGCTCAAGGTCGCTGGCCTTTAGAGGTGGGTATACTCTAGAGGAGCCATCACGAGCTGAGCTTTTCGTACTGTCGCTCGTGTTCGGCTCCTCTAAAGTATGTCCACACCACACGAATTTGAGCTCAGCTTGTGCTCACCTCCTCTAGCGTAGACTCACCCTAAGAACATTTAGCACTAAAGTGGGTAATAAATATTGTAACTAAGCTAAAAGCTTATTAGGCTAGATATTGCATGCTCGAATGGTTTCCTGGCTTCAGATTGCTTCATTACCTTTTACGTTCTTAAGTAATAAAAATAGGTATATATATATAGATACTTACTAGGTGTAGATACTTACCTTTTGCTTTATACTGTACTTAATAGGTATAGATACTTACCTTTTGCAGGATTAGGTTTAACTTTGAAGCTATCAACATCTAAAGTTAAATCTTTTTGCTAGTTACTTATTAATTATGATGGGTATTAGTGTCTTTAATTTGTATTTATTTAAGTGTTTTATGATCAATGGCCTTACTGCCAGCTCTCTACGCGACCCATTCGACGAGCTAAACTATATGGCGTCGTTGCGACTTCTAAACTGTGAACTTGTGAAGCCCCAAGAGGACACCGGTGTCCGCATACTCATTGTCTTTCTATTGTGTCTCTAATTACGGTATGACCTCTTATGTGTCACTATTGGCGACACCACTTTTTTACCCCAAAACAATTATACACATGAGAGTTTTTGCATTCCATAGAACTTCTAAAAGGCAGGGTTCTAAAGTGGTTTGGCCAAAAATTACACATAGGAGGTCTTATAGTCGCAATGACGATAGGGTGTATAGCTTCATCCCTCTTTCTTGCCCGCACGACTGACATTTTAACACGCCATGGTAAGGTCCCTGAAGTGGAATAAATTGTACCTAGGTGTTATTTTTAACCGACTTCAAAAAAAGTAGGTTCTCTAGGTAGGTAGGAATTAAGCTACGATTTAGAACAGCAGTCAGTTAATGACAGGGCCTTGAACTTAATCATCGATCACGAATCACGACCATTAATCTCATAGCATTCATTTTGTTGATTAAAACATAACTTTATCCAGCTTGAATAGTTTCAACCATACAAAGCTCCGTGTGATTAATCAAATTAAGATTTTGATAAAGTATTTTAGGACAGGCAGTGCCGTAACAGGCCGCGCCGGCTGTGCCAGCGGTGCCTAGGAGTGATGTGCTATTCTCTAAGAAAACAGCCTCGAGCGCAGCGCTGGCCCACCGACAAAATCCAAATAGGTACATTGGATTTGTATGTGATTCGAATGTACCTGGATCTGTACTTTGATATCGACGCAGGGGCAGCGCTGCGCTTGAGCCTGTTTTCTTAGAGAATAGCACTGCAGGCTCTGCCCGCAGAATGATGAAACCCAATGAAAAAAGCCCAACTTTTTCATCATTCATTTCTTCAGAAAAGCCTTTCGCTCCGAACCATGGTCTGAACTAGGACGCTCAGGTCACCACGTCGATCGCCTCCACAAGGAAACTTCCGCCACAGGCTTCACCATAAGCTCTCTGCGATTCGCACAATGGCGACACGCGAGCGTTTCTTCCCGCCAGATCCGAAACAAGTAGGTAGGTACCTCCCGAAACACTTATGTCCGGTGAGAACCTTTGTAAGGCGGATTAAACTTATTAACTCGGATTTTTTTAGGGCCGCTGTTTCGGAAACTGACACAAGGCGCAGAAAAAGCTGGATACTGCACGGAGAACATGTTTCTTTCATGATAGAAAGGAAGGTCAAAGAAATGCATGAATTGTGTGATGAATTATACGATAGCATAGAGAGTGAACGATAGCGTAAAAGTTGACAGGGGAAGAAAAAAGGAAACGTGTTACTTTAACCCCAAGTAACATGGAATAGGGGTAATAAAAAGATGATGAGAAAGTAAGTTTTGATGAATATGTTATTAGTTCTTATTCTTAGTAGTAGTAACCCACGAATGTTTTTATTTTATCTAATTTCATCAAAAACACATTTTTTAATATTTATCGTGAATATAGCACTAAAGTCTACCATACTCCGTAATGGGATGATGTACTGCCAATTGGTATCTGTTACGGTATTCGCCGCCACGGATAATGTAGAAATGGAGCTACTCCAACGACGAAAACAAAATATTTTTTTCTATTTATACGAGTATAATATAGGATTTTGTTACTAATTTTCTTTTATTCAGTTGCGTAATTTAACTATTTTCTTTTGTGAACATATAATATGTAGGTAAACTATGGTCCAGCTGTACCTACTTTCATAAAATATAAATTCTCAAATGTTATGACATTATTTTGCTGGGGATGCGGCCTGACGGTGTATTGTAAAAATCTTTTGAATTTTATCAAGCTTGTCTGTGGATGTTTTGGTTATAAAATAAGAGCAGATCATGCACTAATCACTTTAAAATAAATAACATTCCTTAATAAAACCATGACGTAATCTTCACAGATGCATTTACCTAACTGAAGCTCGAACACTTGCGATCAGCTAATGGTCTGCTTCTGCTATCTAAGTACACTCTAACACAAATCAAACTAGTGCTTTTCCAGTTTAAGTTGACCGCGCAGTAGCAGGTGGGAATCCACAAAATGAGAGGTCAGTTTATATTGGAAAAGACCGCACGAAATGTCGTTGTGTGTACCTATGTGCATGCGCAGCGAACGCAGCGGCTGTTGATTCAAATCTCGCAGCTCTTTTTATCGCGCATACCTATGTACGTTTCACGGAAATCCACAGAAAGCCTGTGGCTCATTCGAAACGGTCGTAGATTACAGATGGAGATAGATGATAGGGTAATGAGTGTTAATAACACCTGGTAAGATTTGTATGCAAATATTTGAGCTTGAAAAGGTTTAGAGGTATGTTTGAGTGTGAAGTTGGAAATCTTTTGGCAGCTGTGAGTTGCTCTACATAGTTATCATACATTTAATTTTTTTACTTCCAATATTAGTCTGTGTTTATCTTTATTTAGGGCTAATGAATGAACTTTAAAACAGTTGCAGATAACCGATTAAGCTCATATTTTCAGTTTCGATGACGTTTTATGATTAGCTTTTAAAGGTGGCGGGCTAAATTATTATTTTTTGCAACCCATGATGTGGGTATCGTTTACAAGGGTGAAACTAGTCCAGCAAAAACTAAAAAAAAATAGGTACTTAATAGTACCTAATTTTTTAATTTTCAGTTACGTGCTCTAAAATAAGAAAATAAACTTGTAAGTTAAATCAAACTCATTAGTGTATTATACATATTACATAATTTCTAGGATATTAAATCTTGTCGCCAGATTTCTTATGTAGTTAATTGAAATGGTGGACAGTCAAGTAATCAAAGCAAGAATTAAATAAGAAACAACTGACATTACACTAAATCATATTATGTAAAAATGTAATATTTATTTTACGATTAAATTAAAAATCAAACAAAAGAATATAAACCCGCAAGATCACAGTTACAAAATATTCTTTGTTACAACTACAATCATCATGAATACATTTAACGCTAGACTGTTCATAGCTTTAATTACCTTACTTAGTTCCACAGTTTTTACGGCATTTCCTGCCTTCCTGGCCATCAGTATTAAAATAACATGATTGAAGAGGCTTGACCGGTCAGCGATAGACATTACTGATACCGATAAACCTAGGGCCTAGTTTATAAATTCATCATTCCAACATGACCCCACTGTCATTTTACTAGAAGTTCGTAATCTGTTAATACATAATGGCCGACCATTGGTCGGTCAGTGGAGGTCTCGTTATAGAATAGTACGAGCTGTCTTGTAACGAATTAAAAGCAATGACTGACAATGGCGCTCTAATGGTAGGTCACTGATCAAAGGAACTGTCAAAATTACCGCATACGTCACACAACAACACAGGATTTTCTTAGTACAGGCCTCAGTCTCCGCAACAATAATAATTTAAAAAAAAAGTTAAAAGTGATGTAATAAAATGTATGTTAGTTTAAAAGTTATGTAAATGTACTCACTGTAACTGTACTATACTATACTTTTGAATTGTTTATTATTATTATTTTGCATTATGTGGTGGAGAAAAATAAACCCTTTTATTATTATTCATTAGTCATTATGTACGGGATTACCACTCTATGCCATATTTCTTTCACAGTGGATCATTGGAAAGTCATAATAACGCCATAATATTATTAGATTACCAAACTTGTCAAAATCAACAATTATGAAATCAATGATAGATCATTCAGACACTATTGTTATAGCAGACTCGAGGCCCAGGACATCAGCATTAAAACAACATGATTGAAGAGGCTTGACCGGTCAGCGATAGACATTACTGATACCGGTAAACCTGAGATACGTAATGGCAACCAAGTAGCAAGCTGCAAGTTTATTCGTTCGTTCCGTTCCGCCAGCCAATGTAATGGTTCACCGTTTTATTATGCACCACACCACCGTCAGATACAGGAAAAGGAAACATAGGAATCATACTAATGATCGTTTTACTGTGTCCTCTATATACATAAAATTAAGTGGCCACATAAAGTCACGCACGTGCCGTGAAACTGCATCCAAAATTTAAATTGGACCTAGCCGGTGAGTGAAGGCGGACACCGTTTCTGTTATTTAATTAGTTTTTAGGAAATTCTTGAATAAATCCTTAAATGAAGCCTACATACATGTCTCCCATCGTGTGTGTTTCTTTTGTCGCGATAAACTCAAGAACTAGTGAACAGATTTTCATGCGGTTTTCACCTATAGACAAAGAGATTTATGAGAAAGCTTTGGATGTACCTATCATACATGCATGTAATATGGTAGAAAAAAGTCGAGAATTTCATAGATTTTGTAATAGGTTAGGGTTATAGGGTTATGTAAAAGTGAACCCCGGGGCCCTGGAACGAAGGCAAAGAAGGAACAGGAGTGGGTTTTAGTCAGTAAAAGTCTGACACTATCTACCGCTCCGCCCAATAGCGGTTTTCAAACCTAAAAAAATCATAACGTGTCAAAATGTCAGTCATGCACGTGAGAAAAAGGGATGAGCTAACCATAGCTCCATCCCTTTAACAATACAGTTTAGGTCGTAAAATGGATCGTATTAAGAGGTCGTAGTAGCACCATAGCTTGCTATTAATATGTATCTATTATTTTTTAGTAATGACTATGTAATTGGTCGGTAAATCGGTAGCTATTGCGAAATCACGTTAGATCTACTAACAATAGGTCGGGAAATACTCATTTATCTTCACAGCTTCCTTCTTTTGCTATTGTTTTGCGTAGGTACCATACAGTTTAAGATAAGTAAATTAACACGTCTATTAGAGATATGTGCGAGATAGCCTCGAAATTGTACCGGGGTATCTGTATTTTGATATCTGGCTTATAAGTGGAAGCCTGCCAGTGAGCGGGATTGATATGTTTTATCAATTCTTCTTTTTTTTTTCTTCTTTTCTTACTTACTTAAAAAAAAAACATTACTTAATATTAAATAAATTTAATTACGAGAGGCTGTCTTTATAACTATTTTTTTTTTGTAAAAGTGTTTTTAGTCGTAGGTACCTTAACCAAACCTAAATAGTGAGCAACATACATAGTAAGGTACCTGTAGAATTTAATATACTTAGCCATTAAAAGTGCAATGGCATTATATAACGATTCCAAGGCGTTTTCGGCGCGCACTGTTTCCGTGCGCTTCAAGGAGTTGTCAGCAAACCGTAGGGGCCCAGTAGGGTCGAGGCCTAGTCTGGGGCTTTGGGAAGGTATGAAAATGCATACCAGGGACCCGGATCCAAGGCAGGGAAGGAACAGGGTAGGTTTTTAGTCAGTAAGAGTCTGACACTATTTCCCGCCCCACCCAATATATATAACGATATCTCCAAGATCTCACCATGAACCCCAGCCACGGGTGGGCCACCAGAAATGTATTCCCGTTCAAAGAAAAAAATAATTTTCCAAATCGGTTGAGGTCCTCGAAGATCACACCTAAGTCAAAGTCAAAGATTTATTTGCAGATAAAAAAAGCGAATTCAGGACCTCCTCCTTAATTCTTTAATGTACACAAAAAACCAATTCATGTATTTACAAAGACGACATTAACTCCACAATGTGTTTTCTCCCAGCAAACCTTTGAGTGACAGAGAGAGTTCCAGTATACAATATAAACCTACCTAAATAAGTTTCTTAAATAAAAATATACGTAGCGTAGGCAGATACTAATAAATACCAATATATCTATACAAATACGAGTATTATGTCAGTTGTGAAAGGAAATGCCCTCTAAGAAGGGAACGTCTTCGAAAAACGCTTCTTGCACTAATGAGGATAACTTTAGCCCTTCGCCCACCTAGTATTTAGTTAGAATACGAGCTTTCTAGGACGAGAAAGTTATTTCCAGCCCAGCCTCAGCCCGATAGTTCTTATCCGCCCACCACTTGGTGTAAGCCTCTTATATTTATCCCCGGCCCGTGCGACTACCTGCATTATCGGCCTAATTTATCTACGTATGTATTACCATTATTCCTGTGATAATCTGTAAATTCTATCAAGGTTTCTTGTAGGCCTAAAGCCTGTGGTTGATATTAAGAGGAAAAACATAAAACCAAACCACCTTTGCTTTTCTAAAGCTCGGAAAAACAAAGCTTAGAAAAGAATTAGGTTAGTAAATTGTTTATTTATAATGCCTTCATTTCTATTTACGTATTTATATCTTTTTTTTCCAACATATAGGTACAGAAAATGTATTTCTTAGCGTAAGTAGTTACACACGCCGGAATCAAAATCAAATCTTCTAATATTAAAATTTGATAATTGCAAAGTCAAACTACTAGTTATGGACCACTGCAAATACACCCACATGCATCACTTTTTGTCAGGTGCCGCAACGTCGGTCACTGAGGTAACGAGGGGATGCCACTAAGTCGCCAAGTACATGCATGCACAATTTTGGATATGTACCTTGGTGGTCCAATGAAAGATCTAATTCAATCATCACAACTTTCCAAATAAAAATGAATGTTTAAATGTATTGCTAAGAGCAAAATTGACTGGCCTAATGCTGGTGAACTTTTTAAACTATTTGGGAAGATCTAATAAACGATAATTAAAAAGAAGTCTCATACTTGGTTTTAAGAAAACTTAGTTTTTTCATTAGTCGCCAGTTCCACGTGCTTAATTAGGAGATCTTCATATCATCAGGCGATGGTCAGGTGTTTTCCGCCTGACTTACATTGACAGGAACTCTCTGTGGTCACCATTTCAAAACTTTCACAGTTCACCTCATTTTGCTAAAGGGTGTGGCTAACGACATTAAAGACCTAGTTTTTAGCAATCTCTTTAAGGACAAATCTAGGTCTATACCTACTCTCTAATGATGCATAGATAATTCAGTTTTTTTATTTTAATTCATTTTCCGTCGTAGATTCTGCCATATGATTAACAACTTCATTACCAACCAGAATTAGGCTATCATTAAGTAATCAGGCCAAACGATGGAGCACGAACCGATAATATGGCTTGCAAAAGATCCGGCGACTCGACCACCTTCAGCTATTGTACCATCAACCTAACTAACGCACCACCATTGTACCATATGTTCATTGTTTGTATTTCAAAATCGGTTAAATAGACATTGATATATAGGCCTAAGTCGTAAAGCCAAACAAAAGTTTAAAGTGTTGCCCGAGTAGGTCAAGAAACTGAGTGGAACCTAGCACAATGTTTCAGAACGATTAAGTAATACAACAATGTATTGAAAGTGAAGCCACTATACTTAATAACATGTAAGGCCGTCTGCAAATGCAATGTTTATGTTAATTAGGAAGATGTGTTGCGCTTGCGTCTGCTTTTTTCGGCGCGCGCGTCGAATTATGCACAAAAGCTGAAACGAGTTCAGGGACATCAATCTGCACGGTAGCGATTGGTCTTGTCAATTCGACATACACTGTATAGTGTATACATAATTGAAGATCAGTAATAGTCATTAGCATAGAAAAAGAAATGTAATGTGTTATTACAAATATTGCAGCTAACCTTCTAAATTATGTAATTACCTATGCATAAAAACGTAACGTGGTCCATAAAGTTACACATATTCATTAAAAAACTGCCTCTTTTTTATTTGATGAACTATTATTATATGAATTTATAAGATTATATATGTACCTAGGTACTCACTTAATATTTCTACACCGGCAAAGATAGTACCTTTACACATAATTATAGTACTGTACTACTGAGTACTAGTACTGAGTGTATGGTACATCCAAGAGTCACAACTCTTATACCATACACTCAGAAATAAACGATTCTATTCCAACCACAGCCACAGGTTTGCCCAAGTGTTTCTCTATCCCTTTTGTTTCGTTATGGTCGTGCTTGCTTACAAGAACTAGGCTAGAATTATAGAAAGAAGGGTTTAATTAAAGATGCCGCTGTAATTGCATGTTATTAAACGTATTTGCGTGACTTATCATAAGAACACACTGTAGTGGTTGCTTCTACATAACTATTACGCAAATAAAAACAGCATGCATCACTATTTTGACCATGGTTGAGAGCTCACAAAGCTGTAAAGAACTATGTTTCTCTATTATTACTGGTAAGGAACGCTAGCTTATGCTTTGTTGATGTTATTCATTCAGCTTTCTTAAAAGCGATGTTAATATGTAAAGATTATGCATTTAGGTAAGCATGTGTGCCATAACCACTTACATAATGTGCAAAAAATTAACTTCCTTCAAGTATAGTCGACAAAAAAGTAAACACCACTTGTCTATACCATCTTGTAATGCCTAAGTTGTTTGCATATTTCAGTATCTAAAACACTGTTACGTGTACGATTTATTTAACCGAAGAAAGAAATATATAAAGAATACTTTCTAGACTACCTGTTGAATTTAAATCTGACGTTACGTGAGATATTCTTCTCGTTCCGCATACAATGCTTGCACTTTCCTGTCGATCACATTCTAAACGCATTCATAGTCAAGTGGTCGAGTCAAGTCATCATCTATCACTTCAGAATTATACGTAACGACTAGATGTTACATTTGCGTTGAAATATTTGCGTAGATGATAAAAATATCTGTTTAGTGGAAAAGCTAGAGAGCTATTTCTTTATTTGACTGATGCACATATCTTAATATTTTATTTCACAATTCCCACTTAATTTTGCTTATTTAAAATATGTACCTACTTAACTAACAATAATTATACATGCATTAAAACATAAAAAAATATATATTTAGTATTAAAAAAATATAATTAAATAAAAATTGTATTACACCACCACCGGTACTTACCTACTAGTAAAGCAAGTCATTCTGTCTCTAGTGAGATAATGGTACATGCGATCCCTAGGGAATTTATTGAATGTCGAGTTTTAGAAGATAAGCTTGTAAATATTAGATAGTAGGTACTTATATTTCTCTAAAATATAGTTGGTTTTCGTGAACTGTCTTTTCATTGGGCAGCTTGAACCTCACTACATTGTCTCCCTCGCATTTCTAAGGAGTTAATTATATAAATCCCTTGCTAATGTTCGGGATTAAAACTTAGCAACTTTCTTTTCGTTCGGAATTCATTATGCATAACATGACACTGCTTTATCCCTTAGTCATATAATCTACTCTACAGCGAAAACTCCTCAGAATCATCCATCTTTCCTTTGGCCTTCCTTTTCCTCTCCATCCATTTACATGTATTGTTTACATAACTCTTACAGTCACATCTCAAAAGCAGTTGAGGACGAAAATCAAGAATGCCAAAATATATCAGTCTTAAAAAATACAGGATCAAACAGACAAACGTCTTTTTTGAGGTGGCAAAACATCAAATGAAAACCTCATTTGATGTTGCCACTTCAAATAAGACGTTTTAGGCTGGAGCAAAAGGACATGTCAGACTTTTACTGATGCCCACCCAAGTTCCTTGACTTCCTCCTTCCTTTTCTTTGCCCTTTGCATTCTAAAGCCACCATACAAAAGCAAAATGACATTTTACCATTGCTTAGTAAAATGTCATTTTGCTACCGTATCAATCGAAATGTGATTGAAATGTCTACCACTGTCCAATGTACTTGGTAGCCAGGCCAGTGGCTACTCTCAACCAGTAAAATGTCACGGTGTCATAGATATCGGCACGGTGCCATTCGCTTCAAATTGTATGCAGATACTTGACCGAGCCCCAAGAGTTTACATGCGCTCGATTGCTTTATTAGTGGCTTTACCTATGCTATTTGCTGTTGAATATTTTTCTTTACTTACTGTTATTTTAATAAGGATTTATGTTTAGTTGTTCGTCTAGCTAGGCTAAGCTAACACTTATAGATGAGTAGAGTCAGACTTACTATATTTAGCCAAGATTTTACTTTTGCTAACCAATATTGCGATATGGGGTTTTAAGCTCAACACCAGGGTCTTTAGGGTTAAATTTGTCTAAACCCTTTTGAAGAGGTTATTGGCATATATATGCATTTACGGTGGAATACTACTGTACTAGACAGAACTCTAATATTACTATCCCGTATTGGCGAGACGGTTTCGCAATATTTTTAACAGACATCCAAAAAAGGAGGAGGTTCTCAAATCATCTGTCAGCTAAAACTAAAAATTAAAAAAATCCTTTGGTAAGGCTTTTTATGGTGAAAAATTATTATATGACTTCTCCCGCTCTAGAGTGGAGCAAGAGGGCATGCCACCTATCCTTCAGTGGCCCTTTGCGTTCTAAGACATCAGGTCGAAAGATTTTCTTTCGCAGTCTATTATCCCAATCAAGATGAATTGCAGTATTTTCAACGTCCATAGCCTTTGTTTCTCTATCCAATTATCAACTACCTGGTATCCAGAAGTAATTTATGGTTTTATATACGTACGTACGTACTTACAGTTTGAAACATGAGTCATGCTTCTCACCGACAGTCATCTTATCTGTTTCCCCCTGAAACTTTTCTCAAGATTTTTATTCTAACACCGCGTGTTCCCACAGTTGATCATAGTAATTATCTATTCATCAAATCTGCTGCTACTTTGCAAGTGCTTTTTCCATTATAGAGATTTGTTCATTCTGTTTTGAAGTAAGCGATCTGTTTTACTCACAATTATAAAGAATTTATGACATTAATCCTTTAGATATACACCGTAAAATTTTGGTCGTTTTAATCCCGCAGAGGGTTGATTAGGTACATGAAACACTATCGATTTGTAAAGAGAAAATTAAAAACCAAAGTACTTTTTTTTAAACTCGAATTAATTTACGCATGTACGAAATTAATTTCTTTAAATAAACGTCAACTGAGCGAGGCCAATGCACTGTAGGTAGTTAGTACGCAACGACCGACAACGACCTACAAGGTCATTGACTCGTTTACTTAAAAAGTACTTTATTTTTTAATTTTATCTTTACAAATCGATAGTGTACCGAATCGACCCTCCACGGGGCCACCCTCAATTTAACGGTGTAGGTACCGTTATAGCTTTGAGGAAGGAAAAATTAAGTATAAACATCAGATTGCACTGGCTTTTTTATTGTTTTTTTTAGGTGAAATGTAATCAAATATATCTCTCACTTCGGGCGAATCGAGAGGAGCGTATCAGACTTTTACTGACTAAAACCCACCTGTGTCCCTTCAGTTGCTCTTTCCGTTCTAGGGACACAGTAACTCTTCGCACAATCACTTATCTATGGCACTGGGGCTCTAGAAGCAAACAGAATAAATAATGGTGCAGGGTAGTAACACTATAATAAACCGATCTTGGTTGGCATAGATGCTTGAACAATCTGTAAAAATCTGTAAAGAATCCATCCTACTTAGGTAGAAGCGTTTTCAATTGAACAAGCAAGTTATATATTATTTTCTTAATTAAAAACCACTGTTTCAACTCAAGCAAACTAAGCACTACGTAATGCCATTGAAATAGAGATGTGTTATGCGCTCAATATTCGGCTTCGCTCGGATGCGCACTTTCGCGTGTTGCGCAACAAGACGTACAACACTACGGTATATTACATAACCCTTATTTACATACGAATAGAGTTTATATTACATTATAAAAAGTGCACGTCGCATTCGTTGCGTGCTGCTGAGGAGACAAGGTCGGAGGGAAAGAGGACAACAAGTTTTAAAAGGAGTTTTTTCTTCTAATTGATTAAAACAATTAGATTTGGTAATTATTGTGATTTACTGTGATGCTTGACAGTAATGATTAGGAACAGCTACAACCGGTATGACACACGCAGTGATGGATGTTATATAATTGATAGTTTTTAATATCTAGTAGCTTACCAGGTAGGTAAGTAAGCTAGGTACTAGATATTAAAAATTTCTACGCTAACTAAATGAGTTGTTAAGTTATTACTTTATAAGTGTTAACACACTTTCGAACTTCGAGCGTGTGTTTTGTATGTAATTAGGATGTTTTTGATGATTAGTTAGGCAGTATTACTCAGGGTAGGTAATTAGGTACTTTCAATAAGAATCTAGGTAACTAGTATTACAGAAATGAAGTGTAGAATTAAACCTATTGTTGGGTTCAGTTCTTAGATTTATGGCTAATAAGGAAAATTAGGAAGTGAAGTAGATTATAGCTGGGCTTATACTACGTTTATTTTTTCATTGGAGTCTCGTCAATTCCATTCAAAATTGATATTATCCCTAATTTGATCGATTATTTACATTCTTAACAGCATATTTTGGTATGCGGGGTTTTTTTTATGATAGGTAAAATCATCCAATGACAAATCCCGCCCTTGGGTGGAGCGGGAATTAGTGTCAGACTCTTACTGACTAAAAACCTACCCCGTTCCTTCCTTGCCTATAGTGCCGGGGCTGAGCCTTCCTCTCAGAAAACGGCCCTTGACAACAGCAGGCTTCGACCCTGCCTGCCTGCAGTTAGCAGGCTGGGTCTCTTCGGTGTGCTGACAGCTCCTTGAGGCGCGCGGGAACAGAACGCGCCGTCGACGACTTGGGCTCGGTCCGGTCGGTTACCGGACGATCGGACAGCGTGCTACCCATTGCACGCCGTCCGCAAGCCCGCGCCTACGGTGGCCGGAAATCGGGATCGGAATCCCGGCGGCGGCTGGGGCGAGCGCCCCGTTGCCTCTGCCTGATGCGGTCGGCCTCCTCCTTTGCTAGCATTACTGCTTCGCAGAAGGAGGCGACCGCCTGCCACCCCTCCTCACTACGGACCATAGCCTGAACCAAGGCCCGGCGAGAGAGATCGCTGGCGCCGATCGCCCCCACGAGGACACGGCGATGCTCTGCCCAGGCGGGGCACACCTCTACAGTGTGCTCCACCGTGTCCTCCGGGTATTCCGCACAGTGGCGACACCCGGGCGAATCCTCCGCACGAATCCGGAACAGGTACTTAGCGAACTTTCCGTGCTCGGTAAGCACCTGCGTCGTGCGGAAGTTGAGAACGTCGTGAGTGGTATGCGGGGTTGCTGGAAAGCAACCTACCGCGTTACCTACCGCGTTCCTAAGCAAAGGGCAACTAAAGAAACACAGGTGGAAACATCGTTTTGAGAGCAGTGGTGATGAAATAAATTACACAAAGTAATGCGCCTGTGGGTTTGAACCCGCGACCTACAACTCGTATGTTGGGGCCGTTACCACTCGGCCACCACTGCTCTGCCACAGGTGGGTTTTAGTCATAGAATAACTCTAACACTCCCTCTCGCTCCAACAGAGCGGAAAGAGTTACTTGATGATATCCCAACTCAAAAAAAAAAAACGATTTTGAGTCAATATTAAATTCATAAAGCTCGTCTCACAATCGTTTTGACGGCCTCAGATCTAGTTCACGCATACTCGTATAAATCGATAGTACTTAATAAGTTTGTAATCTTCAACGTTTCCGTGTAGCACGCGAGAAAAGTAATAACAAATTAATTGGCAAAATATGTTAATCTAGAGGATGGTATATTTTATAAAATTGTGTAATCGGCACGTTCACGTTCGGGAATTCTCGTGCATATTACGTCCGATTATGACTAACTTTTAAGCACGGAAATAATTATTCAGATTGAAATGGTTGAAATATTAGAAAGATTCATTTGATTACGTAGTTAATATAAAATTAGACCATTCCATAAATTAGTAAGTAGATTCTGGGTGTGTTTGCGCTTTTATAAATATGTAGATATACGAGTACTTACGTAATATTTATGATAAGTAAGTATAAAGGCGTGGCATTAGATTGTCCAACACAACTTTACCTACATTTAAGGCACAAACAACATAATTTTCTCCGTCGAATGCTGTGAATACACAAAAAATCACGACCAGTGAAGCACATCAACATTTCCTAGAAGCGAATCGAAATGCATCGCTCCCGCTTGGCGTAACGGTGATCCCATTAGGTGCCGAGTGGCAGCCGGCCAGAGCCTGCGGTATGTCGCCGCGCAGCATGGCATGCGACAGCAGCTAGTACCGGGGTACTGGGCTTTTTGCCGATACCCTACAGTAAGTGCCCATTAAAATAGTCTTGTTTTTACCTATTGTATGCATCACCGTCGCATTCCCGGCAAGCTCTAGACACTTGTACAAGGATCTTCTTTTTGTAGGCATGCTTTCACGGTTGTTGATTAATTTGAATCTCTTTTTTATAACCCGTGGCTGGGGTACTGTTATTCTGTTAGGTTAGAAGTGCGTTAGTATTTTTATAATAGGTAATAATTAAGGCACCACGATACTTGATCGTGGCTTTATGAGATAAAAAGCTGTCTTAACTGTTTTAAGCACTCTTGAGTAAGTTCCATAGGTAATTTAAGGTTCAGACATTGAGTTCCAGATTAGAAAAGTAGCCCGAAAATAACCATAATCTAATTTCATAGCCGGTTGATCATACTACTAATACGATAAAATATTTCAATGCAAAAAGACGCACAAAACTTGTAAACCAGTGTGTATCGCACGATCTATTCAATAACCCATTATTATAACGCGAACGTAAACCTTTCGTTCCGATTTATTTATTATCTGGCTTCGTGCATCCACCGGCAATCGACAAATTTAGCTAGACCTCCGAGGATACACTACCTCCTCTTACCGCGTCTTTGTGGCTTAGCGTGGGGGCGGAGGAGAGGTTCTTTGGATAGTGGTGGGGCACTTAGAACAATGAGTTTAAGGTTGATTGCACCTGACTATGAATAGGGTTTGCAAGTTCGCTACACCGCGACTTTGTTCTTCCGCTTGTTGTATCATGTGCATGCGATCACATAAGAAAGAGTTTAATGGCCTGTATTGAAAACCAAGTGAATAGATTTTGCGTGAACAGAGAGATTTCTACGGCAGATACTATTGAGACTTTGTTTTCTACTGAAATAGTAACATTCTTGTGAAATAGGTCTTTGTTTGAGATTTGAAGTCTTTTGAATGTAATTTTTTTTTTGTTATTACTGATAGGCTTGCGATTGATCACTATATCTCACCTGACAATAAGCGATGATGTGGTCGACGTTGGAACATGTTTACCTAGAAGTAACCTATTTACTCTTGACATAAATACTCCTAGGTTCGTAGGGGTATATGGGGGTGAGGGCGATTGGGCCCACCCAAGGATATTGGGCTACCGATTCGAAATTCTATGATGGATGCCAAAATACTGAATACACAAATATCAGTGATGACAAGTCAGCTCTCCTGAAAAATAACTCTAGATATGCCAATTCAGAGAGCACAGATTCGGGCGGTGAATTCTACTTATTAGCTTTACCTAAGCAAAATGAATGTGTTCCAAAAATGTTTTGTACGTATTATAGTTTTTCTAGAGCAATACGTACCCATACCTATTAAAAATCCAACGGCTTCCTAGGTTTAAAGAGACTATTAAAATATGTGGAAATAATGTGGCAACTATAAATTGAAACAACATAAAATATTCTTTGAAAGTTTATTTTCTCCAATAGATATTTTATGAGTACGTTAATTGCCTCACTACACATCCGTTCCTTGGACAATCACTAATTAACTTAAGTCTTTAACTGTTCTACGTTTGTTAATGAAGAGGGTACTGTTATTGTCCCAATTTCCTCCTCTGTGTTGTTCAGTACCTCTACCATGAGTTTTAAGCAATAGTATTCGTCGCTACTCGATATCGACGCCGTAAATATTTTGTATGGCAAATTTTGCAGCGCCTCTAGCGGTCACTTGCAGAACAAAAATTTGCCATACAAAATATTTGCGGCGTCGATATCGAGTAGCGACGAATACTATTGCTTAAAACTCATGGTAGAGGTACAGTACTAAACTTTGAATACGCTTTTTTAGCTTTATTGCAATCATAACTTATAGGAGGTATAGAGAGATTTGATAGTGATATTCTATTGTTGATGGGAATGTTATGGAAGGTTGTTGTCACTGAGTATTTTGTATGAACTCCGCCCGGGTCTATGTCGACTTTGCACCCCGAAACAACGGTTTATTTTTATATAACTAATATAAAACAATAACTATTCACGATATTTGTTTTTGCGAGGCACTTTTAAAAAACAAGCTTTTATTTTATACCTTTCAAATATCTTGTAGAAGCGTTTGAAATCGTATATGTATTAGGGTCAGAATCGCGACTTTTTTTTATTGATCCAACTAATTTATATCATGTAGGTAGGTATCGATTTTTCCCCGGCGCTTGCGTGCTTGGTCGTATATTCAATTTTATTAATATAACTTTTCATGGTGTTCTCTTTTATATTTGTGGATTTCCAGAGGTTTAAAAAAGTTAAAAATGAGTAGAACCTGATCTTAAAAGTGCTAATAATTGACTTTTTGTCAGACTAATTGGCACTAACCAGTCTGGAGACAAGGGACTCCATGACGCGGTTCTGTTCTGTCAGTCCTAAAATGGATCGTGTTAAGAACTCGTGGTAGGACTCCTCCGTTACAGAATAAGCAACATCACGAGTTAAGTCGGTTCTCTAGACTGGTTACAAGCCCATCGTTTTTCTATTTTACGAGCTGGGTCTTTCTATCCAATATACTTTGCAGGGGCTGTAGATGTTATAGTAAGTAGCAAAGCACTCAATTATTCAATACGTTAGTTTTATTACCTAGTTAAAGTCACGTATAGCATTCGAATTGTAGATCAAAATATCGTAGGTAAGCTCTAGGCCCTTTCGTATGTCATTTAGGTTGAATCATTTATTTATTTATTTATTTATTTCAATCAGAACGACAAAAATGCCAATTACACTGATTACACTTACATATATCAGATACAAAATGAAGTAACACATTTAATAAAATATAACAGAAATGTATAAACTAAGCCTCTTATTCAATCTTCTCGAAAGAGAGTGTACTAATTAGCCACATAGCCAGGAAAAAATAGCTATAAACTTGAACAGCTCATCGTAACTGGCATGGTTGAAGGCATTTGCCTACCAAGAGGCCGCAGCCCAAAAAGATGGGCAGATTAGGTCCGCTCCACACTGGAATTCATGACGCCAAGAACAGATGGCGAGACGAGAGAAGCTAATCCAGGGGGAACTTCACAACCCTCAGTAATGAGGAATAAGATTCGAAGAGGAGAAGGATATTATAATGAGATCGATGGTAATGTAAGCTGGCATCTGACTTGCCCATCCGTCTTTTCCAGTCGGTACTGGCGTATTGAGAATGCTAGCCAAGCAGACGGATAGACCAATTAGTTACAAACAACTTACTTAGTGGTACATAAGATGCTACTAATTGGTCTGACGAACACAGAGAAGCTATCACGGCCGCACCGGTCTTGTAATTAAAACATCGCTCATCACTTACATAAGATTATACGTACACCTTCCTTTGCAGATATAATATTTATTTACTATTTTACCGGTACAATATTACATCGAGACAGGTCTAGGGCCGGTTTCAAATTGACTCGGAGCGTGATCTTCCGTGGGGCCGGGCTAACGGCACTGGCCGCCCTTCAGACCCCGGTACATGCTGACATTTAGCTTGGCGAAAAATCATAGTTCATGCATATCTTGGGCCGTATTGTTAATATTGTAACAGCATAATGTTTTATCCATTTCCGTACTGCAAGCTGTATCTATCGGCTATTTACTAAGAAGTACTTACTTACATTGTTGCTGTAACAGGTTTGCTTTGTGGCTGACATTGTAGGTATCTATTACCTATCAGACAATTTTTTGAAGTATAGAAACCCGAACCGTTTAAGTCCTCTTTTCAGGAATACGTTCTTATTGGCTACAAGATCGTTGAAAGAATACAGGGTTTTAGTCAGTAGAGGTCTGATAGTCCCACTCGCTCCATCCAGAGCGGGGGAAGAGTTTTTAATGTTATTTCACTTCAAAAAATAAAACAGGAATATTTCTAGTCAACTAGGCTAGCTCATTCTTTGCCCAAATTGGCCATTCTAGGGTGCAACGCTGCCAGTCTTCTGGGCATTTTTCTTGATAACATTCCAATATGGAGGAATACTTACTTCCAACGCGTAGGTATATTTTGATTTTGTAGGTATATACATATGTCCGTAGTCAGGTTCAGGCTCAATATATTAACATTTATTCGGTTATAGATATTATTATACTCTATGTTATAAATAAACAAAATATTTTTTAAAACGGTATTTTTACACCTACTTGCCTATCTTATAATCAGAGGTCAGAGTAGGTAGATTGATTTAAGGTCGTTGACGTCAAACGTAGAGGATAATATGGATATGCCTCCAAAATACCGGAACTTCATATTTATTGTAATATTTGTTCCGGAATTTTGAAATTAGCACGAAGTTGTGTTTAAGGTGAAAAACGTATTAATAATATCAATCTACGCTGCCAGTGTTAGCTAATGGTGAAAGAAATCAGTTTTTTATTTTATACAAAAATACCTTGGAATAGTTACACCGTATTTTGTTTGTCCCTTACTGTTGAATTGGAAATGACGCTTGACAGTATGACGCTTTATTTTATTTTAGTCCATAATTCCAATACCGGAACTTTTTCCGGTACTTCCCGCACATTATGGATAAAATGGCATGTCCATATTATAATATCTTGACGCAAGTATATAAAATCAATCTACCTACTCCGACCTCTGCTTATAATAGTGAAATCTGTCATTGGATGATTTTACCTACCATAAAAAAAAAAACTATTCAAAAAAGAAGCAAAGAATTTAATGAACTTTAAAAATAAATTAATATCTAATGTATAACTATCATAAATAAAGCCTATAATTCAATTAAAGATTATTTAAATTAAAAATGTAATTAAATAATTCAGATAAGGAAAAATAAAATTTACGTAATCTGTCTATTTTAATAAGCATCATCAATATTGTACTTAATAATATTTTATAAATAAATTATATGCATCATTTAGTTAAACCTTGTATTGTAAACCTTTATTGGTATCTACTATGATTGCAAGGACGAACATTCATACACAAGGAAATACCTTCATTATTAATATTTTGTAACTAGGACTTTCAGGATTTAATCTTATCAAAGTCTCATCAATGACGTAATTTATATAATATCATTGGGCTCATTGATAAGAAATATGATAGTCGATCGGTTTTTCTGACGAGGGAGTCCGGTGGACGATCCTTTCAGTAAGTCTTTATTTCATAACAGCCTGGAAGACTTGAAATCTCACGTTATCGTGCTCCATCGACACATAACCGTCAACCACGTTATTGCCTACCATCAGGAGATATTGGTGTAAGGCTAATAAAATATTGAATAGCATCGGGCTTTACGGTGCTTCGTGCAGCTAGGACACATAAACTAAGATCGTCAACTGAATTCCTCAGCGGCTGTGGTTAACATGGACCCGTTTCAAATTAGGATTGTTAGTTCAATAAGAAAATGAAGGAAGTACAGTTAAATTCCTCAAGGGTTCATTCACAACGTCTAGTGGTTTGCATAGGAACTGTTAACTAGCTACGTGTTCCCTTCGGTTCAGGCTATGTAAGAGGAAAATTATGGGTGGGAAGGAATACTACATTCTCTGGAGAAGGATATTATTTTCTGTACCTTTTATTTTATAATTTATTTTATGGCTTGTTTCGCCGCTAGCAGTTAATTTCAATTAAATTTTATTAAGTATTCAATTATTCTGGTGGATAGTGTCTATTATCGAAACAGGAAACGGAGCCATTATGTATGAGCTGTTAAAAACAATGAGTTTTCTTCAGAGGTCATTAATTATGTTAATGGAATTATTTAAAAGCAACATCAAACCGACAATTTTTGGCCGTAGGACTTCCACAAGGCTAGTTGATACGGAAGCTGCCTATCCTCCTGTCATCATTCCTTGCGGACTTGTGACGTCTCGTTAGAAATAGTAGCAATCTGTGACACCAGTTTAAATTGAGAGGACCGTTATAGAATGTTTTCCAACGGAGCCAAATCACGTGCTCGCAATTTTACTTACCGCAATGCATTTCCATAGTCACGATGATTCGTTGATCGTTATCGTTGTCGCATCGTGAGCTCGCTAAATCTACTCAAATTACATTTTTTTGTTTCCCAGAATTAGCTATTCTACATCAGCCTCACGAATAACGGGTCCAGTACTTGTAGTACCTTCGACACGGAGTGCTAACGGCACAGACGCTTGTGGATTAACATAAACGCCTGTATTCCTCTTGTTCGAAGTTGTTCAAACTAGGAAATTGCTGGTCGCACAACATGCAAAACTCGTTTAGGAATTCCTGTCTTCGGAAATTGTGTGCCTATTATTCATGTTTCCCTTCTACGTGAAAGGTTCTGTAAATATTTGGGTTGCGCTGTTAGCTTGTGTACTTTGTTTGGACATAACAGACCGCGACGGCTGCGATCTCGAGGAGATATTGCTATTCTTGAGTGATCTCAGTACATTATATGTATTAAGGATTGTCATACCATGCCAATCCACAATTTTTTTACATACTGCCTATGGGGATAACAACAAGTACTATGGGAATAACAAAAAGGCTTATACGCGTATTGTCTACCACATGATTTATTCCTATGAAATTACTCATGTCACTGTGATACTCGCCATACAGTCTATTTATTGTTAACATCATTTCATGACTTATCATCTCGCCGGTACGCTCTGAAGGTAGAAGAAGAAGAAGGTAGTGTGATTAAACATCGCACTAGTATTACCTTCATTTCATAAATTTAGTTTAAAACCAATGTTATTGGGATTATAAATTCGGCGTAACTTTTAACCTATGTATAATGTGCGATTCTAAGCTCTCTAAATTACTTAGTACTAATGAAAGAGGCTCTACGTGCCGATAATTTATTTTTAAATAAAATATAGCTTTTACACATATTATCTAAAAAGGAACTATTGAATAAATATTTCGAATAACCAACCTCCGCTGCTTATAATTCCTTCTCCCATTTTATACTATAAACTGGGAGAAGGAATTACCTATAAGCAATTATGTTTTCTAGGAAAAAATATTACGAACATAAAAAAGGATTACCTACCGTTTCTGATAATAATCTTTAGTTGATATATCATTATGTTCATAAACATGCTACCTTATTATTTATATTATGTAAGTCTGTAGTCAATTCAATCAATACCTATAAAAGGAAATATAGGAAATATATAGAGAAGATTATCAATGAAAGAAAGTAAGAAAAATAAGTAAGTTGGATTATCATATCACTCAACCAATGAGGCTGGATGGTGATGGATCGAAATGTGCATTATAAAAAATCCTTATTTTGTCTTGACAAAACGTGAAATACTTGGAATGCCATTGCGAAGATATCTCCTTAATTCAATAGGTACACCATAAGCAATCAGTCGCGAACCCACAGTGCTTTTAATTTTTAATGTGCAGCGCATACTACTTAGATAACTAGTTCGTGAAATAATGACATGAGTTGTGAATTGTACACACGTGAATGGTACACTCCAGCGAACCACTTCAAAGCGGTAGATATTATAACAATATCTACATATTTTATAACACATAAATAGACGATGTGATTGCACTAAGAGGCCGTGCATGAAATCAACTCATTTTAAACATTTTTGATCATAGTTTGTGAGATACGTAAGAAGAATTTGAACCTACTTTTTTATATAATAAAAGTCGAGTTCTTACTGTCTCAGATGGCTCGAGATTTTTTTTTAAATAATGCTATCTTAATCCTCTTAATCCTGGTAAAGTTGCGGTGAATTATTGAAGAGGTATATTATATATAATCAGAAAATACTCTTCCAAACAAAACAAGAATCATCAAAATCGGTTAATAATTGCCGAAGACATCTCCAACAGGATACAAAAAAACATACAGAGCAATTGAGAACACGCTCCTTTTTCTAAAGAACTTAACCGGATAATCAATTATATAACCCAACACGTTACTGAACTAAGTTAACGTGTCGTAAAGGTCAATATTGTACTCGTACCTTAACGTTAACTGCGGTAACCGAGTGATAAACACAAGTCATCGGACTGCCATACCAGTGGCACCACGGTCACGGCCATGTAACGGCCTGCCCCACTTATAGGTCCAAGAGCTTTACTTCACGCTGTTAATTTTCTGTGGGTTGGTAGGTGTTTGTTTTTTTTTTTGAGTTGAGATTCAATATTGAAGAGTAACGATTGTCTTTTATCTTCTGCTCTAGAGTAAAGACAGCGGAATTTATAGAGATATCCTATGCAGAGAAGGACATTAAGCAACGGATTCGTTTTCCTATTATTTTTTTTTTTTTTGTTGAGATGTCATCAAATAACTCATTCTGGATGGAAAGTGCTACAGTTGCCTTTTGCGTTCCAATACACTCTTTCGAATAATCCCGCAGTCCTGGCAATATTTTTTTTAATTATTAGATATAAACTAGTGCTTGACTGTGATCCCACCTGCTGGTAAGCAGTGATGCAATCGTTGATGGTGAGGCGCACTAGTTTCCTAATTCCCTATATTTTAAGTCATTTTCACCCGAATGAATCAAATTAACAGTTATTTATAAGATTTTAATTAATGATTTTATCCGTTGTCATAGCGATTGATTAGATTTAAGTAGAACAAAAAGTTCAAAAGAACTTGCAATATAGGTTGAGTATAGTAGCCAGGTTAAAATGAATTTGTTTAATTGTTAAAATATTGCAATATAGACAGTTAGATATTTAATTAGCCAAAGTACTAATTCGAAATTCCTTATTATCATTTCTAGATTATTTCGCTACTTTTCGAAATATTTTGGTATCTTCCTAATATATTTCGCGCTGAAGAATTTGCTAATTTTATTGCGGTCGGGACTGTGCATATCTTTGCGGATAGTTTCTGTTTCATTATTAGATACGAATACATTAAAACGAAGTAGTTCAAATATAATATAATCTTAAACTTGTTACAGTACGGCCGTTCTAACTTGGCGAGTCTGAAATAAGTTTTTATTTTATTTTTTAAACCATTTATTTTTTACGAGTGCACAAGCGCTAAAATTCGCAGAGCCTAACTTCAGACTCGCCAAATTAGAACGTACTGTAGCTTTTTTTATTGCAAGATTAATGATAAAGTCACATTACATATTATATGGATAATAATATTCTGCATCAGAGTAAACTATCCTTCACACAGCATTTAACCAACATAACACTCAGTCTCAACTCTTTTAAATTTCTACTCCACTTCTCACAAACACAACCCATGTCAACTGTGTGGAACTTAGAGGCAATTAAGACTGCAGCCGGATTAAAATTTCTGATCGATCCGATAAGCAGCATACTTTCCAGCACTCTAAATATGACAGTTTTAATTGTTCTACACCATCAGAATATCCTGTGTATCAATCCTATGACACTTTGGAATGCAAGCATTTAATACTTAGCGATAAATAACGTCTGATAAGGAACCTACACTTTCTAACACTCCCAATGTAATAGAATTAATTACTGGATCCAGTTTCTATAATCTTACTTCCTACCGTTCCCGACTTTCACCAAACTCAAAAGTCAAGGTTCTCTAGGTCACAGGCGCAGGTCGGGTATGCGGTAGTCATATCAATCGATACACTATCTAACCAACTTGATTTAGCAATTTAAACTTTATGCTGGTGCAGTAAGAGTCCCGGTTAAAATGCAAGCTTTGACTTGAAGTAGATGTGCCGCATTGATACGTGATAAGAATGACGAGTGAAGTAAGTTAGCGGGACAGTATTATTAAAGCTATAGGGTTGGGCATAACTTGACACTTTTTTCTAACTTTTATTAAACCTAACTAAGTAGGTTGGGCTGGCTTTATCGCCAAAGCCAATCTTTAGGATACGAAGATCAATCATTGAAAGGATATAAAATTACTTTGTTCTGGCTTTTGGTGAAGCGTGTCTATAGTGATTATTATGTTTAACAAAAACGTTTAATTTTGGTAAAATTGCATTGGTCAGTTGGTTTATCAATCGTTATGATGCGAGGAACGACTGTGAAAGGATATAAAATCACCTTGTTCAAGCTTCTGGCTCTGGCAAAAGAAAAAACATGATTCCAGGTTGTAAATGATGATAAAGAATAAGGTACCTATTAAAATTAGTAAAATTGTCTTACACTGTTCCGTAGTGTTAAAAAACTACTTGAATACTTTTTGTCTTCGTTCTAACTACCCACTTACATTTGTGCCGTTTTATTTTATTCCATTATATTTTTTACATGTAGACAATTAACCTATTAAACGCCTCCAATATTTTTTATGAGCATAACCACTTATAACCACGTCCAGCAGTTGTGTACGATTCTACGTGCTAGGTCAAAGATCAACTTGAGTGCCATTTTGTTCCCTTTTTCTATTACCCACATTAGCTTTTTTATGTTTGATAGATGATAGGCTGCTTACTTTCAACTTTTTTGTTCATCGTATACCACTTCCAGTGCAGGGACATACTCTTCTTGTCGGAGGGAAGTAAAGACATGTTTGAAAATATGTAAGGTGTAAGCCGTAGCTATTTACAATGTCATTCAACATTTTCATTTTGCTATAGATATGCTGACAACCCTATACACTCACTTGACAGATTTTTTATTATTCGACGATTTATGAACCCTGATGGACAACTTTGTTGGTCATGGGAGTTTAATGAATACAAAGATATGCAAAAAACGATTTCCGCCGTGAGTCAACATAGGAAACCGGACCTTACATTCGGAACCTTCCATCATCACCAGACGATTTATCATGAATTATTTAGACAGTTAAAAAACAGTCTGTTACAGTCGAAAGATTATTTTCTCGAAGGAATCACAGAAGTAGAGCAATAAAAGCTTTGTCACTCAGTTTACACAAACATACGGTTTCAACAATACACTTCCCCGATACGATCGGTTCTGAAACGAGCACAGCTCGGGGCTACCTCGGAATATACTATACTTAGTTATATGGTAAGGAAATGGAGTACCTAGTCACGTTTGGCGTCGACCAACTGAGGCCCTGCGGTATACCCGACAGTAAAGACAGGGTAATTGTGAAAGTCAAAATTAGGATATATCTATAACACCTAGAACATAAAAGGCTGATAATGTAAACGTCAATAATGAAATAGCCGCACCTGCCTGACCTGACCTGTTGCAGGTCTGCTGGAAGTAATTTCGTTAGAAATAAGCAGTACCTTTGTACACTTCTGTCTATTTTGTTCTTTTCTTTTTTAAGTATTTCTGTGTACATAAATAAATAGAAGAAAATGTTAAGGAAGACAAGAACTACGAAAGGCACTGAAGTAATACGGAGATATTCTTAGAAGATTAGACGTATTACATAGTAAAAACAAAACAGCGTTTTAGATTGCTTTTGGCGCATATACGTAACGTTAGCCTATAATATTAGAACAATCTAACATCTTAACGATGTGTCTTTGGTATATTATGACTATGTATAAGTTTTATCTGAAACATCAAATTTTCCTCTCGGCGTGCAATGCACATTGTTTGATTATAAACAATGTGCTTTTAAACTAGGAGGAGAGTTTGATGTTTCTGATTAATTTATGAATGATATGCAGGCGAGTCCTAGCCTGGAGGCCGCATAGCAGTGAGCGTAGCCCTCCAGCTAGATAGGTGGGCTAGCGACTTTGAAAAGGAGGTTCGGATTGGCACTGACTGGATGCGGAAGATAGACTTAATTTTATTCAACTCGGAATCACTAAATTCCTCGCCACTTCTTTTGTCAATTGCCGGTCCTGAATGTTGCTGTTTTTGATGTTTCTTGCTATTTTGACGATATGGTCAATCATACATTTTGCTAATAATACCAAAATTAAACGTTTTCGTTTATATAATAATTATTGGACAGGCTTACCAAAAGCCGGAACAAGGTGATTTTATATCCTTTCACTGATCGTTCCTCGTATCATAACGATCGATAAACCATCTGACCAATGCAATTTTATGGCGAGAGACTGACGTAATCCTGGCTCTCACTGAGAGAACCTTCGCATACTTTGATGGCATTACAATAATTGCATATTTATACACAACCTACTGCGGAATGGTCCAGCACGATACATAGTGATTATCTAAATACCCTGGTTGACTTTTTTGTAACCTTGCTAATAATCCCTTCGTGCCTTCACATAATCAAAGCTTTTAATGAGAAAAAATAGTGAAATGATAAAGCGGCATGCTCAAAAAAGGAGGTAAATTAAGCTAGTAGAGTTCATTTCAAAGGATAGATACGTACAAAATATAAGAAGATCGATACAAGTGGAAAGGGGGCCATTGCCAGAAAGAGACTGTAGAGGTTCCTAAATACTTAAATTACTAGTCCACCATTTCAGGCAAATTTATTTATCAGTCGCCTTCTATTCGTCTGCTTTAATTGAAGGTCACAAAAACTGTAATTCTATGCCATTGACATTGCAAAGTCGATTGGACTAATATATCCGCCACGCGTGACCTGAAGTGATTGTATAACGTTGATGGCATGAAACACAATAGCCGGTGCATTTATCACACCGAACAGAGATTACTGTGTTTAATATTATCCACGTTTTAATATGAAATTACTAAGTGAAATCACTGCATTGTTTTTTATTTTGTGAAAGACTGCAACTACTTTTTTCACAACTTTCAAAGCTTCAAACTTTTGGTAAGAAATCACTAAGGCACCTACTTTCAACTCTAAGGAGGCATAGCATAGGAAAATTTGCACTCATTCATCAAAATCTACAGAAGAAACGATGAGGGAAAATAAGAAACTAAAATCACTGACAATCACAATAAATAACATTCTGGCACACCAAGTTATTTCCTGAATAGCCGACAAAGGAAGTGTTATCGAAATTACTATTTAGACTTCCCCACACATATGACATAACATCAATGACTAGACTAAAAAATTAAACAACAATACAGCTTTAATGGAGTGTGGGTGACATTTTCCAGCCTTCAGAGCACTACAGTTAGATAAGAATCGGAGGCGCGAGAGTGAAAGCGTTCCGCCGGATTCACATGTGATCTGTCTCGCTCTGACGCTGGTTACGTCAAAGTTACTGCTCACCTTCACATACATCAGTAACTAGATATGAGGTAGCCACAAGTTTAAGTAGCAGCTTTGGGAAGAAGCTTGTCCTGCGACTCGAGGCATTGCGTAATACACGTATGGTATAGCGATGCTTTTCATTTTGACAGTTTGATGTTCATCTACTTATTTATGTTGTTGATTTTTTCTACCATCTGAAGCAATAGATTAGGGAGTTTTGGAACGTAGATAAAATCACTATACCACCCAAGCAGCACGCAAGCGTATCAAACATCAATAAAGCAGCCGATATACAGCTTAGAGCTGTATAAGGGCTGTACAAGGGTGTAAAACACAGCTTTAGGCTGCATAAAGGTATCCGCGTACGCTTATGGTTCTATATCAGAGTATTTTTACTCAATTAAACAGCTTTAAGAGTTTTTTGACACTTAAGGCTGCGTTTTACACTTAAAGCTGTATATAGGCTGTATATTGCACGTCACCACTTCCTTTATACAGGTCTAAGTGTTATATTAGTGTAAAATGATACTTATTGCTGTATATTGGTGTAAACGAAGTCCATTATACCTCTTATTCGTTTGGTGTAATTGTACACTCTTATAACTATTGTGGTGTTATAACTACTGCCTACAAGGGTGATATACAGCTATAAGAGTAAATGAACGCTATAGTACAGCGTTAGGCTGTATTACTAATGGAATCACTCGGATTGTGTTTTTGTGAACATCAATATGGAGGAAAAGACCGGTCAAGTGCGAGTTGGACTCGCGCACCAAGGATTCCGTAAAAACTTACTCGCACCGTGTTTTTTCTATGGGCCCTATGATTAAAAAAAAAGAAATTCATTTATCTCGAAAACGGTGCGTCCTAGGTCAAAAATAACCAAAATTTTAACCCCCCTGTGACACCCCCGTGCAAATACCAATGGAATACAAAAACGTAAAAAAAAAAATTTTTTTTCGTGATCGAATCGGAGCAAGAATTCATTCCAGAAAAAAAAAATATCCGAGCAATTGGTGAATATTTTAATATAAAATAAAACTAAAGGCACATAACTCATAAGGCCATGAAACTTGGAACCTAAATAGTTTCTATGGTTGAGGTTAACCCAAAACTACAAAAAACAAAATGCTGTAGGTATTCTGTACCAATCAACTAAGGGTGGTGAAGAGAAAACATTGAATTAAGAGGAAGGTCAAAAGGAAATATTTAAATATTACAAATACAGATAATTTATTTAAATACAACAGACAGTAGAGATAGTAAAGTATAATTTATTGGAGAAGATAAAGTAATAGAGCACTATCTGCTTCTTCAATGATGATAATAATAGACTTTATACGCAGCATTTTGATGTAATCCCACGATGATGAGGGTTAGAACTGTCATCCTTCACCAATGCGTCCGACGTCTAATCACTCGCTTAGTAATTTTAGATCGCCTTCTGATTCTCGTGACCTTGATATTAGACCAAGTCAAAGGCCTTATTGTACCTTTTCTGAAAAATAGATGAAAGATCCGTTACAAATCTTACTCACTACTTCACAATAAGTATATAAATTGTTAAATTGTATTCGGACATATGAGATTTAGTCGTAGGTAGCTGAGGATTTTTTATTCCTTATACGTATCTCTAAAGATGGTTAGAAATGTACGTACTTGTTATGAACAATTACACAGATTATGGAGTAAAAATACTCTATTATACAGCCTAAGTCGTAAAAATACTCTATTATACAGCCTAAGTCGTAAAAATACTCTATTATACAGCCTAGGTCGTAAAAATACTCTATTATGCAAGCTGTCGCCATTTTGCAATGTACATAATGATTTTATAAACATAATAAAAGGCTTATTTGGCAAAAGCCTAAAGTCATATCATGATTATCAGCTTGAATTACGGTTGATTTGCATTTATACCTATTATATCAACATATTTTTTTAATATAACCTAAAAAAATAATAACATTACTTACCGTATTTACTATTTTCCTTGATGTTAAAATTGATTATTTCGCTGGCGCGTTAATATTTTCACCGAAAATATACACACTTTTACAATGAAATTAAATCGGCACTATAAATTCACCATATTATTAAGGTCAACAAGTCCAATTTAACATATTATATTTAAAACTAAATGTATATGGCGTAGTCGCCATTAGTAAAATATTATAAAAAATAATCTTTAAGTTTGGATTCTTTCGTATTCTTACACCAATTAACAGCTTTTTGCTGTATATGATAGTTATAATTGAATATCTGTAGAGTTAAAGTGTAATTGTACACCGATATACAGCTTAGGGTGTACAAAAACGCCTTTATACAGCCGATATACAGCCAACACGCAGCCAAAATACAGCGTTTATTCTCCACTTACACTTAACGCTGTATATAGGCTGTATATGTGGGCCCTTTTTGGAGTTACAAGGGCTGTATATAGGCTTATACAGCCTATATACAGCTTACTATACAGCTTAGAGTGTAAACCTGAACCTATATACAGCCCTTGTACAGCCTTTTGTGCTGCTTGGGCAATTTCTTCTAGCAGTGTCAATGATCAGTCTTATAGCCAGAATTTTCAGCTTTAGCTGAAACCATCCCATAATAAATGAATAAAAATTTATAACTTCTGACCACAAATATGGCTAGTTTATGGTCGACAATTTTAGATTAAAAGTCAACAATAGGTAGAAGGAAGACTATGTTAGGATACAAATAAGGTGACTTTACCAATAAATACAAGTACCTAAACTTTCAAACGATTTGCCGAAAAAGAGATTTGCTCTAAAACACTGCTCATTTTCGTCATTGATCAATATTCATAATAAATGGACATCTATCATGAATTGTCTATTTATGTGGCCTCCGTTTAAAGTGTCCTCTCGAAATTACCCAATAATATTGCTTATATCAAACTGTTAGCATGTTTTTATCAAACTTATATTGAATGCAGCGCCTACAAAAAGTTAGTGCGTTCAACTCGTCTCATAGTTGCTTTTTTACCTCATATTGCACCTGAAAAATGGAAACAGTTATGTAACAAACGGAAGCCGTTATTAGTTTGTTATTATAATGGTTATTATGTTATTATTAATCGCCAACATTATATTTTAAAAAGACAGTTAAATTGAGGGATTAACTTAGTGGAGGGTATTATTTTTGGTTTCTGTGTTTTAACTCTAACTGAATATGATCATCTACAGTTTGGATCCAAGAGATGATGAGTATGATGACTCTAGTGGAGTATAAACGCATTGACTGTACGGTAGTGTCCACATTGTGTCAGTACTCTAATGTGCAAGTAAGTTTATAGCTAGTACCGCTGCCTATGCAGTTATGCCGAGTTGATTTCATGTGGGAATACGTACGGTAACTGTCGACGCATTTCATTTAATAATATTATTTATTAGCAATAAAATAAACCTACCTACTACGTAAACATTAACGGGAGTCTCCATTAATTAAAAACCATTGAAACGTTGGTTTAAATTGGAATTCATAAATACAACATTCCGGACGGATTGATTTTGCTTTATAAATAAATGAACAGTTAAACTAATATTGCTTTTAATAAATTATGGCACCGTCATCGTTCAGTCATAAAGTTGATTTAGATGCTTAATGCCTGCTCTAGCCTGTTCTAATGATAATTTTCGTTAGGTTTACTTTGATGAGGTCGGGTGTAGTTCAATCTGCAGGTGATTTAGTAGCTATGTGTGTTAATCGATCAAGGAGGTCACTAACGTCAAAGTAGCTAAATGATAAATTATATTTAGCTATGTTGAGACATGAAAACTTGAACACTAAGGAACAAAGAAATGAATCAAAGAAACATAAGCTGAACCAAGACAAGCTGTTACTGATAGAAGGGTTCATAATGAAGTAGTTAGTAGCGAAGTTAAATTAGTAGGCGAAGAAGGACTTGAAAATCTACATGAAGGTTACTGTTTAACTCAAAACAAATGCCTAGAAGATGCAATACCTTTGTGCACGTTCCGTTCATCCGCATTCCCGGTTGGCGTCTTTAACATCGTATCGTTATGTGTTACTGGCGTATAACGGAACGCCCGTAACTGTAGCGTTGCACGACGCTCTTTGCGTACCACTTGCTATGTTAATAGCTTTACTGTAACAAATTTACTATGTTGCCAAAATATTTGGGTTATTGTTATGAGTTGGACTGTAATAAATAAATATTAATATAAAACTTGTTTTTGTTAAAATTTTCTCGCTCGATGACTGTTCATAATTCGTTTACGTGATCAATTAGAAAAAAGTCAAGAAAGGTAAAACATCTATCAACGAAATTGTACATACTGACGGGTTAATTAAATTTACAATAGGTAGCGTAACTTTATAATGTTGCTAAAAGATTTGGGTTAGGAAGATACAGTTATGAGTTGGATTGTAATAAATAAATATTAATAAAAAACTTGTTTTGTTAAAAACTAATGTTCCCACTCGATGACTTCATAATTCGCTTACGTGATCAATTAGAAAGAAGGTAAGAGGAGTGAAATATAATTCTTACAAAGAAGTTGTAAATTCCAACGAGTTAGGTAGGTACCTAATTAAATTATTACCTAACAATAGAGATTTAATGATTGATTTGATTTCAAAGAAGCATAGCATTTTCCCAAGTACATATATTGGGGTCGGCTTCCAGTCTAACCGGGTGCAACTGGATATTAGTACCTATTTAGGGGCGACTGCCTCTCTGACCTCCAAAACCTAGCAACTGGGTACACGATCATACCTTGGCATGACTGGTGTTTTTTTTTATGGTAGGTAAATCAGCCAATGACAAATTCCACCCTTGGGCGGAGCGGGAAATAGTGTCAGACTCTTACTGACTAAAAACCTACCTCTTTCCTTCTTTGCCTATCATACCGGGGCCGAGCCTTCCTTTCAGAAGCCGACCCTTGGCCCCAGTAGGCTTCGACCCTGCCTGCCTGCAGCTAGCAGGCTGGGCCTCTACGGTTTGCTGACGGCTCCTTGAGGCGCGTGAGAACAGTATGTGCCGTCGACGACCTAGGCTCGGTCCGGTCGGTTACCGGACGATCGGACAGCGAGCTACCCTTAGCTCGCCGTCCGCAAGCCCGCGCCTACGATGGCCGGAAATCGGGATCGGAATCCCGGCGGCGCCGGGGCGTGAGCCTCGTTGCCTTTGTCTGATGCGGTCGGTCTCCTCCTTTGCTAGCATTACTGCTTCGCAGAAGGAAGCGATCGCCGCCGCCGATCGCCCCAACAAAAACACGGCGATGCTCTGCCCACGCGGGGCACACTTCTACCGTGTGCTCCACCGTATCCTCCGGGCGTTCCGCACAGTGGCGACACCCGGGCGTCTCCTGCGCACGAATCCGGTACAGATACTTACCGAGCTTGCCATGTTCGGTAAGGACCTGCGTCGTGCGGCAGTTGAGAACGCCGTGAGAAGATGGGACTTATCGCCTTAATCGTGGCGCGCCCAGCACTGGGTTGCGATAGTCTCTGACACCATTTCACCATGAGATCCCGCCGGAGCTCTGTCCGCCATGCCTCGACTTGTCGCGGCAGCGGAATTTCGCCCCGGCGTTTCATCTCCACGCGCATATAAAAAGCCAAAGGCCTCCAGATCCCATGGTGGTAGACCAGCAAGGAGGCTCGCCGCTTCGCGCGAAATCGTGCAGTTGCCTCGCACCATACGTATTGCCATGACCTTCTGGCACGCGTTTAGCTGGGCTCTCGGTTGCTGTTGCAGCGACGGTGCCCACAATGGCGCCCCATAATGGGCCATGGACCGAACGATCCCCGCAAAGAGCCTCCGGCAGGAGGGCAAGTCTGGTTTTAGATTTCCTGGTCTTTAAATGTCTATTCCTTACGGATCTGCAAATAACAGCTGTGACCAACGGTGTACCGTGCTTTTGAGGCACGGAGGAGTCTTAATAAGAAGAGAGGTACCCATCTACTGACCGACCTCAGCAACTCGATTGATTGTTAATACTTAGCTACGAACTTTACTCCTGTTACGGAGTATATCCATTATCATCTTCCTGCCCTTGTCCCATTTTATTTGGGGTCGGCGTAACACGTTTTTATCTTCCATTCTGTCCTGCCACTTTTCACGCTATCACTAACTCCCTTTTCTTTCATATCACTTCTCACAAAATCCATCCATCTTTTCTTTGGCCTCCCTCTCCACCCATCGATATGTAATCCCATAGCTCTTTTAGTTACATGTGTTTCATCCCTCTTCTTCACATGACCATACCAAGAGTATATGGAGTATAACCCAAAGTTCAAAATATATATTGTACAATACACCAACAAGTTGTTGGTTTGCAAGTTATTGTAGTATACTAAATTGCACTTGCATTGTGCTGCTTACTAGATTGTATCTCAGTTAAAATAGCAGAAAGATAAGAGCTTTCGTGTGTTAACATCATAATTGATCAATCAACGTTACTTCCTCGGAAAAGTCAAGTAAGTACCTAAGTGAGTAATAATTAGCGTCTCCTGTAAAGCCATGAGGCTAAGTAAACCATACCTCGAGTCGAAACAATAAGGTGAAACTCATCGATTAATTTCCACTAGAGGAAACCTCAGATACAATGGCTGTGGGAACATAATACTTGCTTTGATATATCTACGATTAAATCAAATGTAATGAAAGAAAATCATAACAAATGTCGCTAAGTTACATTCAAACAGTTCTTATTGCTTCTTATCAAATGATTACTTTATTATCAGAATCTGCTTTCTAAATTAAGTCATTTTATTTTACTTTTATGTGTTCATCGCCATATTATGGCATGTTTATATTTGAATAATTTAGTTCCAAACTTTTCATAAATATTTATGCTGGATAATATAATGTTCAAAATATGTATGAAGAGCGACGAAAATATACTCGTTTTTAGCTTGACTGACATAATATTTAACAGTTTTAAATTTGAAGTAGTTTTTAGTAGGCTTGGCAAAAAAGCAAAGCAGAAAATAATAATTCTGCACAATATTTCAATTTGCAGTTCTACTTTAACTTTTTCTATTTAAACCTGAAAACTACCAATGGCGACCAATTCAAAAATAGTAAACAACAGCAAACGTCTAAAAAGTACTATACTTACCTATATTTTATGCTATCAGTACCTCTACCATGAGTTTTAAGCAATAGTATTCGTCGCTACTCGATATCGTAAATATTTTGTATGGCAAATTTTGCAGCGCCTCTAGCGGTCACTTGCAGAACCAAAATTTGCCATACAAAATATTTACGGCGTCGATATCGTAGTGACGAATACTATTGCTTAAAACTCATGGTAGAGGTACTGGTCGTTGTCCCCTGTTCGGAATGGCCGATTGAATGAGGCCTGTGGGCGAGGAACTTAGTAACCTGTCACTGTGGACCATTACGGCCCTTAAGCCCAGCACTTTATTGCTGAACGTGGCTCACGCGATGCGAACCTCGTGTTCTAACCATTTAGAGTTTTGCTTTAACTCAAAATATATTGCGAGAATGTTTGATTGCATCAGGGGTAGACAGGTAAATACTTCCTGCGGAATAGTTCGAAGGAGTTAACTTGGAAACCTAAAACGCAAGCGGCAACTGAAGAAACACAGGTAGGTTTATACTTATTAAAAGTCTGACACTACCTCTTGATAGAGCGAGAGACAATGAAAATCATCAAATAATTTAATTCAAAATTTGATGATTTTCCAACTCCAAAAATATGTAGGTATTGCTTTCATATTTATTGATAAGACTAGAAGCTGCTCAGTATCATCATATATAAAATATCATTGCACATATTTTAATTTACTTGAGGTCGGCTCAACGTCTTCTTCTTTGTTAGTCGTACCTCAATAGTTACTCTCTTTTTAGCCGCTTCATAGCGCCTTTAGAGTATCGAAAATCTGTTTATTGCCAAGTCTAAACATCAGTGCGTCGACTTGATGAAAGTGCAAGGAAATGAATGGGAACAAATCTTACCGAGAATGTACAAAAGAAAACTAATGAGGTTAACTTGATAAAGTGCTTTAGAACTGGTGTCTTTTTGTTGTTATTTTCAATCACGTTTCGGCCAAATAACCGTTTTTTCCATATGATTCTCTTTTATTAGCCGTCGTCTACATTAGAGAATATTTTTTGTTTATGATTAATAAGTTTCAATTTTTTTTCATTTTTGGACCCAAAATAGAGCCCTGAGTTATCCCAATACTCATTATTTTCGTGAGTTTGTGTCAGCTTTAATTGGCAGTAAACGAAAATATATTTCACACGATTATACTAAAGATTATTTTAGACGTCAAGCGACTGATAATATTATTTGACAATGTATCCAAGCATAAACTCTTGTGTTTTCTACACAATTCTGAATCAGTGTAAAAAGTTTCACCCAGATCAAAGTTTTAGATTTATCTAAACTTATAACCACAGCTTTAGTTTTAACCTGTTCGTTCACAATAACGATAAAAAGTAGTATTCAAGTCAAAAGACAGGAAGTTTTTGTAACGGCACATAAAATTTCAACCATTTTGGCTAATGACACAGTCGACATAATGTGAAACGTTTATCTTATTTTTTGTAACCATTCAGTACATTTTTGTGTTACACATTGCTTTTTCCCGTCTAAATGAGATTAATGGTTTAAGGTGACAGTTCTTGGCACGTTACCTCCACTAAAATAAAAGAATTCGAATGAGAGCTTGACCATAGCGGTGCTAACCTCAATTGTAACTGTTTTACCACCTCGGTTTATAGGTGAAGTCCATTTACTTTCAAAGCAATTAATATCTTCAGAAGCAATCAGCTTTATTTGAGTTTGATGAAGATTTTTATTGACTGCCGTTAGTACAGATACAAACGTACGTTCTTTTGGTTATCGCTAACTATTTGGTCTTATTGATTCCTACTAATGTACATAGATTTTTGGACGGACCTAATTACAATAAGGACCAGTAAAGTTTCTGCCAAATGTCTTTTCATCTAAATATGACGTCCCTAACTGAGTGATGTGACGAGTTTTGTTTTTGCAATAGGCCATCAATCTATTGGCACTATCTGAAAGGCAAATATTTAATAACGGTCACATAAAAGAACTGTGAACTCGACTTCTCTAGCTAGCAAGTATTACGGGATATTTTTCTAATATCCATAAAGATCGTTGTATAATTCGTTCTAAAACGACAATGGCATAACGGGTTGGCTTCCGAAAAAAGGTCGTGATATCAAACACGGTGCGCTGCGGAAAATCAATTCGCAACCAGCACTCTATTTGCTCATCATCACGTAATTTTTCCTCTCAGCGAGTTATTGACTGCGCAAAAATTGTAAATTTAGATGCCCAAAAACGTCATTTTTTCGCCAAAAAAGTGAGAAATATAATTTAACTTCTGCCAGCGGCTTCGCCCGCATGAAGGGAATACACATACCTACATACTCCCGGGTACTAGTACGGTATAATTTAACCTACGTTCCTTGCAAGATAGGCCTAAGTGCAAGTATTCTAGGCAACGAAGGAATGGGGTAGGTTTTTAGTCAGTAAGAGTTTGACACTACTTCCCGCTCCGCCCAAGGGCGGGATTTGTCATTGGATGATATTACCTACCATAAAAAAAAGCTCCAGATTGCAATTTCAATAAATTAACTACTACTTCTTCTTTAGGTTGCTCTGTTTAAATTATTGCAAATGTATCAATTGTGCTGATAGCTAGATTTTTGCTATAATTTTGGAATATTGAATAAAATACTTGAGTATCAAATGAAACAATCAATATCATGGTAACTACAAAAATTGAAATTTATAACCGATTACTACTCCGCAATCTCATCGTCGAAAATTGATCATTATGCCATAAAAAAGTGGAATTAGATGTCGACGAACTTCTACGTATAATGATAGGGGGCAAATTATGAACACCATTATCTCCTGACAAGTTATTACATTTCGCCTTAACGTTGTGTTAAATTCATATTACAATAGTGTTCGCACCTACCGCGGCCATCTTTGAATGTGTCAGAAGATGGGAATGAAATAGGCGTAGCGACTAAGAAATAGATTATTACAATTTGTGTGTTCCGTTACGTATAAGTTCTCATGATAGTTGTACAGGGAATGACAGCGCGAGAGCATATTATTTCATCTGAGCCAGTGTTACTTTGATTAGATTTCAATTGAGGTTTTCTGTTTTAGTAGATTATGATAAGTCTCCAAGTTCAGGACACAGGCAATGCAGGCCTATATAAGTAGGTAATTTGCAACAAGTGCATTTATTCAAATGTCTTGGTGATTGGATTTCTTAATCAAAGACAATAGGTTACTTTTGTCAATAGAGGAATCCCATTAAGGATCCCTAAATAACGATATCGGTCAATAATGCCTCTCTTTTTGTGAGATTTTACTTATAGAAGATATATCTATAACATCTCCAAAAGATACATCACTAGCTAGCACTAGCAATAGCTAGAAAGAGCATAAAGTCAAAGTTCTGCTAGGTAACTAACTACCTATTCATTTGTTTGATATTGAGCCCAACTAGATAGTAGTTATAGTGTCTATTATTTATCATGAATCTCATTGTTTGACTTCAGCGCAAAACTTCGGAGCAGCTTACATCAACTCGGCCTGTTTCGGAATTACCTACCATCCAGAACATAATAATGTTAACGTCGCGTTGTACCTATCTCATGTTTTTTATTATCTTTTACGAAATATGTAGTACTTTTACGAAATAGTAAGTAAGTTTGTGTTGCGTAAAAAGTGTGTTCTTTCTTATAATTTTAACGAAATAACGTGCTTTCTGATGCTACAACAAAACGAAGCTCAATATGGCTCGTTTTTTAAATAGAATGTCATGTTTTTAGGTATATATTACAAAACATAATGAAAACAAAATAAGAGTAATTATTTTAGCAAATAGTCCATAGCATATTTGGAAAAATAAATTGGAATTGCACGTCGGTATTGTTGGAAAGGCGAATCTGATAAAATTATCCGTGCACCAAACCAGATCTCACGCTCAATAAAAATTGCTTTCACTTCAATTTATAATTTTATCTATTTCATCTTAGTCGTGTGTTGTGTCCATCAGAATAGCTTTACGGCCTTTGATATTTGTGACCTGCTCTTCATACAATGTGCCCCATTTGTATTTTACTATATCTACTTAGAAAGTTTTATATTTCACGGTATACCGTCTCTGTATTTATTTTGATATTTGAAATGATACAGATCAAGCATACTATTAAATAATTAATTACTGGTCTCAGTTTCTGTCACCTCAACTTCACAAATTACATCAGCAGGCATTTGGTGTTCTTAAATTTGTGTAATGACCCTTATTTTCACACGTGCGACGCCGACATTAAAGAGCAGGTCGAGATCCCACCGACCACGGTCCCACATTCTTATACAGTTGTAATTGCCCACTAATTGTCAATTACGCAACACCGCATAGCTGTTTATGTAATTGTTTTTGTTTGTGATAAACCCTGAGAGTTGGATAACTGTAAACAGAAGCGCAAGCGCACGTCAAACACTCGCTTCTGTCACTGTGTTATAACGACCTCTACCGTTGCGTAAAAACAATCAATCCATTATCACAGAATTTCTATACTTAGCAACTATATTTTTTGCCCTACAAAGACTTGCTCGCATCGATTAGCGTGAGAAGATGCCCTAAGAGTGAAAACCCTATATTATTAAAACTAGAAGTAACTACTTATTCCGTTTACATCGTAAACTACGTCTATGCTCTATAATTTTATTCATCCCATACTGCGTAATGTAGAATTAACGAAACCATGACAACAGGACTAAAATAGAACAATAATTTCTTATAATCATTACATTCTTTATACCATACCATGACTAAATTGCAGACAGGTAAGGCAATGATCTTAAAGTTAATGGCAATCATCACGCACAGCCGGCACAGCTGGTGGTTTGATGATCTTTAAAGGTATGACGATGAAATGGACTGCAACGTCATACTGTTAAAATAAATCCAGAGTCATGATTTACAGTGAAAGATTAGTTTAAACGTTACTGAGATTAGATTCAGACCCATCTTAGGATGGCCTCAATCTCGATTTGAGAAACGAAAACTGACAGTGAATCCAAAGTCCATGCTTTAGATTCTAAGAATAATCGCAGCCGGCTTTTAACAAACCAAGTCATCAATATAATAATCACTTCTCACTTACGACAATTAGCATGCAAAAAATGAAAGAAAACCATTCGAAACAGTTAAATTAATTTAACAGTCTTAACTATACAACCTATACAACTATATACCTATACAACCGACGAAAGTAAGACTTCTTTATCTCATCCGTAATCGCTCGACATAGATCATACCTAGAGACCCAATTCAATTCCCTCGAATAAACAATTTAATTGTCTTCCAAACGGTTCCTATCTAATTGTACCATCGGATATCGCTGACAGAGAGCGGAAACGTAACCGTATATTTTCTAAGAATATAAATGTGCTTGATTTCGCAGATTAATAGGAAGAATTAACTATAAATCCTGCTAAACGCTTCGACGGCAAAGTACAATGGATCGCTTTTTCAAATATACTTAGCGCCCCTTTCAATATATTACTGTCCAAGATTATGCTGGCTTGGCTCGTTCAACGCCCTCTAAGATGCGAGCCTTTTCCGACTTGTCCGGTTACTTATTAGTGTCAGTCAAAGGGTTAACGGAAATATGGCAGCATTAGAGACGACACGTCTCCATTTTAATGCTGCCATATTTCCGTATTATTCTACAAAACTTTATTTCATCGTCAGAACTTCGCCATTAATTGATTTTTTTAATTGGAAAAAGAAATAATTTAAACCCTAGTTGGCTAGCTAGGCTGTATTTTACTTGTACCATTAAATAGAAACAAATCTAAAACTTCTATTTCGTAAATTGTGGATTGTCTCAAATTGCTTTCATATCCGCCGCCACAACCGCGGTATTGACCGCAAATTGTCGATCAACTCGGCTAGATACACTACTGGCACCGCAGATCTAGTCCGTCTAGTCCTCGCAAACACCTTCGTATTTTATTATTAGAACGCTGTACTTTAGATACAAGTTCTATGAACCTTTCTTTATTACGTAATGAAAATACCTGTATGATATAACTTTACGACGGCACGTTTAAGGACCCTATAAAAATATCTTTTTACATAGAAGCCAAACCAGAATAATTTGATTGTACTTAACAGCATCGTACTCATAAAAATTGTGACCATATTAGGATGAAGTACTTAGTAGACTAGGTTTGTTGTAGGCTTTTTGGCTCTCTTGAGGAGAGCCAAAAAGCCTTTAGCCTTTATGTAGAAAAGTATTGGTTGTCCTTTCTGTTATCTTACGTAATACTTTTCCCGTCTTTTCAGGGCGCGCCAAGATGTGGCGTGCGATGCTGCTATTGTGGATAGCGTCACCAACCCTCGGTCAGCAGATCCTGGCGAATAGGGTATTCAGCGTATCCACGATCTGTGACAAGGCTTCTCTGACCGTGCACTTGGAGATGGCACAACCATTTAAAGGACTTGTCTTCAGTAAGGACTTCTCGAGGGAATGTCGAGTTCAAGGTAAATAGTTTAGTTTTAGTATTTATGAGTAATGTTTTAACTATATTTGTCATCACATAAATATTATTATCTATATTACTAGTTATTAGCAAATCAAACACACCCTCTGATAAAAACTTTACCGGATACGAACGTATAAATGCCCTATAAGATTGTACACAATTTCAATCGAAATGTAACATATTTCAGGAAACCGTCAAAACAAGATAACTCTAAACCTACCATCAAACGCATGCGGCGTGAGGACATCAACCATGAACACTACAGTCGAGGAGCCTGATGATGAAGAGGATCTGTACTACAACGTCGAACTAGTCGTGCAGATGGATAAGCAACTGCAGCAGTCTTCCGATCAGGAACTGCTAGTCAGGTGAGGAAGAATTACTTATAGCCGAATTCTAAAGGAAGTTAGGCTATTAGCAATTCCTGCCAGGGCTGTGGCATTGTTCGAAAGAGTTAACGTGGCCCTGGAACACAGATGGCAACTGGGGGAACAGGTGGGTTAGCAGATAAAAGTATGACGCTCCATCTAGAAATTATTTGATGTTTTTCCACCCAATTAAAAGCTTACTTACAATTCAACCACAAATAAGATTATCACACGAATATTATTATGGCGTAAGATTTTCATCTATGTATGCATTTTGTTACTCCTTCACGCTCTAAGGTTGAACGGATTTACATGGCATTTAGCACTCTCGGGTAAACTATGTCCTGGAATAACAGATGATATAGAATATTTTACCCTTGGAGTTCGTTCTCTTGGGATATTTTTTTTGGAAATGGAGCCACTGGCAGAAGCTAGTAGAATTAGTTACGGTTTTAGACACCAACACTAAAATCTATGTATACCCTGTTAAATTTTAGTCGTTTTAATCCCGCGGAGGGTCGATTCGGTACATTATTTACGCATGTACGAAATTAATTCTTTAAATAAACGTCAGCTGAGCGAGGCCAATGAACTGTAGTTAGTTAGTACGCAACGACCGACAGCTACCTACAAGGCCATTGACTCGTTTACTTAAAGAAATTAATTTCGTACATGCGTATATTAACTTGAGTTTTGGAAAAAAAGTACTTTATTTTTTAATTTTATCGTTACAAATCGATACTGTTTCATGTATCGAATCGATCCTCCACGTGATTAAAACGACCAAAATTTAACGGTGTATATGCATCTAATATAATACAAACACCTACCTCATACGATATTTATTTATACCCTCTTGAGCCTAACGTGATACAGACTATTGAATCACAGATTATCCAAGTCCAAACAGGGATCATGTAATAGATGTTGAAAAAACCTTACGCAACCAGATTGTGACCAGTATAAGTTGTACATGCAAGGTGCAAGGACATTAAAAAATCTAGTTCCATGTGGAATGCTTCTAGTGCTAGGCAGATAATAATTGTAATTTCTGATATGGTCTCCAAGGCTTCATGTAACCACATTTAATGTATAATGGAGAGCCTGAACCAAGAGCCTTGGTCGCTTTAATGCAATACGCTGCAAATTATTTTTTAAGCATTTAAAACTCTGTCTACGTTTAAATATGCTTACGCGAGGACTAAGAGCATCAGAGAAGTGCAGTGTTTGATTTAGAAACCAGTTATGACCTATTTAGTACACGGGAAATGCATTAACTTGTGGGAGCTTGCAAAAAACGATGTTGACCGGAGTTGATGTGGAGATAATAAAACAGAAAGGATAGATATTATTTATTTAGAAAATACCGAACAAAATCATGGAATATCAAATAAGTAAATCATTTCGCATGGAAACCATTTAATTTACAGACTAAGATATTAAGATCTACTAATCTTTATTTATTAAACGCCTCAAAAAACTACTGGTTGATAAAGCAGTGAATGAATTCTATAATTATTACTTTAAAAAAGTAACGCCTACTTGACCGAAATTT
Source organism: Leucania comma (assembly GCA_958295575.1). Lineage (NCBI taxonomy): Eukaryota > Metazoa > Arthropoda > Insecta > Lepidoptera > Noctuidae > Leucania > Leucania comma. Next base: position 8,145,978 of record OY282475.1, read on the forward strand.
ACATCTCCGATTTTAAAAAAATATTTTGATCTTTAATGACCTTATCGTTGCATCCGTATGAATGTATTTTGACATTTAATGTTTTTTTTTTTATTTGGCATGACTCTGATTACTTATTATATTTCTAACATTTGCATTTTTATTCTATTCATTTGTCTTATTCATTTATTTGACATTTTGTTAATTATTATTTTTATATAACTCTACTTGTATAGAATTGCTGTGCCCGACAGGGTCCTTGTGAAATTGTAAACATACTTGAAGACATTAAAAAACACACGTAATGTGCAATAAATTGAATTGAATCAATGTTACATATCTAAAGTGTATACTGTTTTGAATTTCAGATGTAAATTGCAACCTCGCGCAGTTCGCATCAACAGCTCGGCTTTAGAGACAGTAATCAATAGTAAATTACGCGAAATGACTACCAGAGAGGCGAAGAAAACGAGGTAAGGTTAAATAAAAATGTACCATATTACCATAATCTTCGCAATCACGAGAGCAAATGGTGATCTTATACGAATATTATAACTAAAGTACCTGCCCACGTAGCTGGAAGTTAATTTGTTGAAGTTCTTATTTGTTAGCTTACAGTAAAGAAAAATTTGTTAACCTGCCAACAGAACTGGCCGCAACCGTCAAGGGTTTGCGAACGCGGCAGAAATAGAGCAACGGGAATGGCTAATGGCAGCAGCTCGTGCCTGGATGGAGCTGGCACCCGCGGTGTCTGCTGCAGAGCCCGCCACCGTCGAAGTGGGACAGCCTACTAGACTGCTCATACAGTGTACATTACCGGGTAAGTTTCGTTTGGCCAAGTATTCAAGCCAATGTAGTTGTTAGGGCTGCAGTTGCCAGAACTTTTATAACGCCTTGTCTACGATGTGAGCAATACACGGCAGTGTGACTTAATGCTCAATTTGTTAGTGGGCTTCAGAATTTAGTTTGCATTTTGAATAGTCAAGTTACGAGTGAGACTTAACTATTCAAACAAACAACAAGCAACAAACAAACAAGCACTAATAGCCACCAATAAGTTGGTGGCTATTAGTGCTGGTTTAAGGAGACGCGGCGCGTTGAGCGTTCGTCGTACATAGCAGTAGCGGGCTGCGTCACCGCACGAGCAAACACAAACATAATTATGGCGATGTACGACGACCGACCAACGCGCCGCGTCTCCGTAAACAAGCCCTTAAATGAAATGCTAAGCCGAAAGCTAAAATGCAGGATAAGTTAGATTAGCTAAGTAAGTAGGGTAAGATATCTGTATTAAAACATTAATGCGGACCAATGTTATGGGAATGCCGATTGAATCGTACAGTTATTGCTCTCGGGGAACTTTAACTAACAAGGTATTCTAAAATTAAAGCCTGACAAAAATAGGAATGATGGAAGTTCGTCCAAACAAACTGCTAATGGGTGCAATAACAATATAACTCAATGATTCATATCCTCGGCATCCTTTGTTATTGCGTAATAGATCCTGACAGTTTCTTATAATTCAATTGAAAAATTGTATGATGACTGAACGTATTACTCTATGTCCATCTTTATATTCCAGTGGGCGTTGGACTCCGAGTAACGAACTGCGTCGCCCACGACGGCTTGGGAGAAGCCTCGCAGAAATTACTGGACGAGGCCGGCTGTCCTATCGACGAAACGATCTTCAACAAACCATCAATTCACCATCACAAACACAAAAGCGCTGAGATTGATTTCTCTGACCTAGAACCAGTGGACTTACAGAAAAATATTGACGAGAAAACCAACATAAAACTGGAAAAATCTGACCCAGATAACATGTTTAAAAATATCATGACTTATCAACATGCTATCACTACGTTTGCTGCTTTCAAATTCCCTGATAGAGCTAAGTTACATCTAACTTGTGGTATAGAGTTGTGCAAAGGTCCTTGCCCGCCGGTGGACTGCAAAGCTTTGCAAAAACCACAGCAGACTAGAGATGGACTACTCAGAAAAGCTCGATTAGATAAAGATGCGAAGGGCATAGTGATCGACAGACTGGAGGTATATAACAGCATAGAGGTGCATGCACCCAATATAGAGTTAGAAGATGAAGCTTCGATAAGAGGTAAGAATTCGAAAGGACCAATACAGTCATAAGAACATTCAGTCAGACCCCAGTTGGGCAAACAAAATTTATTATTAACGTCTTACTAACCAGTACGATATCTAATTTTGTTACAGGGTCAAGAAGAATAGAATCAGAAGAAGACGAATTCGTTCGAGGCTTCTCACCAGGAGACAAGACCATCTGCTTATCACCAGGGAAAATGGCTCTCGCATTCTGCGTCTTAGGAATCATCTTCCTATGTGCAATCGCCGTGGCCTTCATCTCCTTAGTGCGAGCGAGACGCCGTCTTGGAAGGGAGCCATTGCATACGTCTCTCTCTTTCTACACAGGGAGCAAGAGCATGTTTTCATCGAGCGAGAGTTCCAGCTCTGGTCTTAGTGGTAGCAAACTTCTTCTAACTGATAGCCCGTACTTAGACCACCACTCGTCTTCTAGCAATAACTGGCCTTATTCAAGGGCTTTCTGACAAGAAGCCCGAAGGCGAGACGTCAGTTTACGTGAATTTATGTAAGGCAAGGTCGTCCCGTCTAAAAAGCGATTTTAAGATCAATAGGGCTAATGAACAACTATTTACAAAAAAAAAAAAAAGATTCGGCATTGGATCTGTAATTTGGCGCCTTTTTTATTGGAATGAAAGGTTCATTTTAAGCGCGGAAACGCCATTTCCTAAAGCCACTGAACTTATTTGGTTCAAAAGTTTTATTCAGTCAAGTTTATTAAAACTTTTTGGTGTTTTCTAAAACAAAACGGTTGTGAATTGTAAAAGATTTGATTGATATAAAAGTGTAAAAGTTTTTTTTTGCGATCTCAAGTGACTTCCAACTGAAGGTAAAAGCTTCATGTTTGAAACAACAGGGTAGACAGACAATCCTGTAGTATTGTCTTCGTAACTGGTAGAAATCAGAAGTCTTCATTCATAAATCACTTTACAATATTTTTATATTATTATATATGTAAATTAGTACTTAGATCAATAAAATTAATTGCATTGATTAATTTTATTGATCTAACTACAATTTACTTATAAGTACATAAAAAATATCAATGTTAGAGTACCTATAGTCAATTCACTTTTATTTTTCTTTAAACTTCATTTTGGGCACTTGATGAAGTCCTTGAGTTTGCAAAAAAAACAGGTTATTTTTTCAAAAGTTCCAAATAGGAAAAAAGAGAAACCTGTCTCCTTACTGTGAAAATAATTTTAGTAAGTACCTACTCTACTTAATTGATTGAAGACTGTGCTTCAAATTACCTCCCAAAGCTTGTCTATTTCTAGCTTCATAGTTGGTAAGGAGCTATTTATTTTTAGTAATATTTTCGACTTTTGTCGTTTGAGGCGGTGCTTCTGAAATAATGTTATCATGTGGGTACCTATGGCAATTCTTCAAAAAACAATTTTTGCAAAAAATATGTTTAATTATTACATAGAAAAATGCCTGCATTGATATTCACAATATAAATTCATTAGCACTTCCTCGAAATTAAGGTTCTAGTTATAATCTCCTATTTTAAGAGCATTCAAAATAAAGAATGTGTAATTGTGATGTGATGATATACTAATTGTCATGAATATATGGATGATTTTACATGTTTATGCATTTTGTAATAAACCAATAAATTGAAAGTATTTGTGTTTCAGTTTCGGTATTTTGGGTAATGTTTACCACCGAATAGTTAAATAGATGACACTGCATCTGTCGATAAACATAATATACCTACGGTTAGTACTTATAAATAAAAAGTTCTTCATAAGTTCGCAGTTGGTTCGTTGTTAAAAGTGGCTTAATTATACATAATTACATTACGTTGTTTTTACTTAGGTACTAGCAAACGTACTCCGTGCGTTCTAAAGTTCCGAAGACTCGATATTTCTGTAGATCAATCTACCTAACCTCACCTACTAAATGACATTTGTGTGAGATGTATATACGAAGTAGCTCTAACAGTATAATTGAAATAATATACTTATATTATTTATTACTGAATAAAAGAAAAATACCTTACACCTACACACGCAGCTACCAACCTGTGCTGCCAACCTTACGAAAAAGTAACCCATATAATGTACTCTGCGAGTAACCCACTGCACAAAGAGAATATAAGCACTACGTTTAAGAGACGGGACTCCCATACAAAAAAATGGCTCAGTATGGCGTTTGCGCTACGCTTCAATACCAACTTTGACATACATAACCAAAGACTTGACGCATGAGGGCTGCCAACATAACAACCGATATAGTGGTGTTCCTAGGTGCTCATGGTAATTTTTTATCGATAGTCGATATATATATATATAAAAAATGTGGTTCCCTTTTTTGGGTCTAAATTAAGATCTATTTACGCCAACGTTATTCACCAGTTAAACTAGGAATAAGTGGAATATTTCGAATGAAAAAATTAAACCAAGTATAACCTGCGAATTTACGTTGGTGCATTTGCGTTAACGTAAGTTCGCAGGTAAATTTTTAGGTTCCAAAGGTGGAGGTGGGTGGTGTGGGTAAAGGAAACGCCTTTTTAAGGATTTTAATAATAACAGTTTATTCTTTAATAATGTTAAAGAAATACAGTACCTATAACCTATTCGCCTATTCTATATAATGCATAAACCTTAAAAAAGTATTATCTTGCTAGTTAGTGAGTTATTAAGGGCAATAGTGGGTCTAAAATCTCTCGATATCTGCGCCAAATCTCCCTACGAATAGAAGTACGGAGTCAGATTTAAGCATAACCTTTGTTGTTCGAAAAGTATGACAGTTCTATTTGAATAAAACTAAATAAAATTTGAAACAAAATTAAACCTGTCTGTAAATAAGATTAAATATAAAAGTATCGATATAATCGATAAAAATTCCACTACACAGCACTATTGATAGCTTATTTTCTAGATTTTCGACCGATTATTATCAGAAATTTGTATTTATCACCAGATCTTTTTCTGTAACTGAAAATGAATGTTTATTTAGGCTTACCTCTCTTCATTTAATGGATATTTGGCCATAAATATTCGCTGTTTACCATCCGAGCGGCCGGCTTTTAGACCACATATTTCACAAGTTTTTTAATGCATATTTACATATTAATTCACACGGGTACACGTATAAATACCAATAATAGATAAAAGTAACAATAAATAATACAAATTTCCGCTTGAAATTCACGAAACAGTTGTAAAACACAAAAACAAATTTTGTTTTCATTCACTTCTTGACAAGCAAAGAATGAATATGGCGGGCATAAAGCTGCGACAGAGTCGAATAGATGTTAGAGCAAGACAGCGATAGCCACCATTTTGGCCGCCATCTTAATTAGCGCAAACGCCATACATTTGAGATGGTTCATTTTTTTCTTAGGGAGTTGCACCAGACTGCCACTGCACAAAATGCCCAACTAGTCCACACTCCATATCCACACCAAAGATAATACACTACGTTTCATTCATACCCCATTTACGCGTGAGCCCAGCCTCGGCCAATCGCCAATGTATAATAGGGGTTTCCCCGATTACACAATGAATGGCTACACAATAGCGATTGGTCGAGACTGGCCCAACGTGTACACCAGGCATCAATGTCCTGTCCAGTCACTTCACCACCCCATTCGAAAAAATGCCGCCAAAAAACCCTATCCATTGACATTTTCAAGTCTGTCATGACACTCACTGTCACTGTGGTCAGTGTTGCAAGATCCAGTTTTTAAAAACAGTACAATTATGACATTAAAATATCCGTAGAAAACCTCAAAGTACTAACATTTTTTTTATAATATTCCATAATAGATAAGACTAGAAGGCAAAACAAAATGAGCAGGTATAGAAGGAAGGAGCAGGTATAAAGTAGCGTTCTGTAGTTTCAACCTACTTCAGTGGAAAATAGGCGTGAGTTTACGTATATTTTTGTTTTAAATCTGGCTGACTATTTGGACCTGGACTTGCTTCTAAACTAATATCAATTTAATAAATACAATTAAACATAAAGGAGATCGATTCTTATTCTCAACGAGATAAAGTATAACGTAACTAAATGTTCGAAGAATTTAAATCTTCCCTGCCTCATGTAACGCACCATATAAGTTGAATCAAAATAGTAACATATTCTCCCCATGTCTCCCTCCTGCTCCCTAAATGTAACGTAACATTTAAGCGATTTTTTTACCTAAAACAAAATTTCGTGTCGATTGTTGTGCAACAGCGCAAAGTACTGAAAAGGCACTAAAATACCTTTGTTATTACATAAATATATTAAATATATTTTGCATGTATTATACATATAAACCAGCCTCTTGAATCACTCTTCCTATTAAAAAAAACCACATCAAAATCCGTTGCGTAGTTTCAAAGATCTAAGCATACATAGGGATAAACACCGGGAGGCAACTTTGTTTTATACATAAAAAAAGTGAAATGCCACTCACTGTTTAATCACAAAATCTTAGAAATTATAACACCTAAAAATTTAGGCTACGAAGGAACGGGGTAGGTTTTTAGTCAGTAAGAGTCTGACACTACTTCCCGCTCCGCCCAAGGGCGGGATTTGTCATTGGATAATTTTACCTACCATAAAAAAAAAACACCTAAAAATTTAAAATTTGGCAGGTAGGTTTCTTATAGGGTGTAAACATCCGCTCAGAACGGATTTTACGAAACTCCATCCCTAAGGGAGTAAAACGGAACCCCCGTTTGGAAGGTTGTTGGAGAAACCGACAACAACGCGGGCGAAGTCGCTGACAGAAACTAGTATATTATATATGTACCTACGTAATTTAATATGTGATTTACATATAATTATTACGTGCGTAAAATAACTGAGCGTCGTTGCTTTCTTCTTCGTGTCCTTTATATTGAACTCTTGTATAACATTACATGTTTTATAAACTTTTCTTTACTCCTTAGTTTTTCTTTAACCGTTTTTCAAATTTCATTGGCATTTTTTACATAGTTGTGCCGGCAAGTTAATATGTGACTTCTTATTGACCAGAAAACAGTTTATGATCAAATCTCTTAATTTTGAGGATATTATTACCGTATGAACTCAGTGTAAAAACACAGACAACAGCAATGTGCGTGACGTGATTGGAACAGGTGTGAGTTTTTCGATCAGCTTTACTTTTTTTAGTGTTTGGTATCCTTAAATGACTTTAAGTTTCCTTTCTACAAATTGCTGTGAATATTTAGTTTTCTTTTAAAATATCTAGATTAACAAAATAGTCATACCATACTGGCCACACTCACTTTTATTTGGTCTATGGTTTTAGTGTTGCGCTCAGAAGTAAAGTGAGGGACCAACTTATTAACAAATTCTTAAATTGCTGTAATAAACGATCAAAATTAAAGAGCAATATGCCAATAACAATATATGCTTTTTTTTTCAAATTCTGTTTTCTTTTTTCTATCAAATGAAACCATTATTTTTAGTATGTTTTATTCATAACCATAGACAAAACGTAACGATGGAATGGACGTCACTTGATAAACTTGTAGATGATGTCATACTAGTCAAAGAGTAGCAAAATCAAGTCAAAATTACGAAGTGCAAAAGTAGAAGTGACAAATTAATTTTCAAGTCAAGTGGATTTATATTATTTGTAACCAGTGTTTACTAACTAAAGATTTGAATTTTGAGTACACATAAAAACTTGGAAACACTACACAAACAAACACAACGGCTAACAATAAGTAATAATAATTGCCTCAAAAATAATTTGTTCAGCTCGATATCCGTGGTTCAGCAGTTGAGCGTGATCTCATAGATATCACGGTAAGTTACATTTGACTTCTATTTCATTTTGTGATTTAAAATCGCATGAATTAAAGTTACATTATGTCTTTTTATCCCGTTTTAGAATCACTTGTTGATCATTGTCGCTTCTGTTATTAACTTACTCTATGAGATGAGCGGCGCGAAGGTGGATGCTTTCGCGGTCGGTCTTTCGCTTCGCCTTCGATGCCGTGTTCGTACTCGCAGTCACGGATGATATTTCAACAAAATCTACATGAATAGCGATTCTTTCAAAAATCTAAATCACAAGTGTTATGTTAACTATTCAGCGAAACGGAATAAAGACTGTTTATCGAGTGTTTGTGCTGTGGGTTTGAGTTGGGAACGATTGGCTACGGTCCCGCATTCAAAGTGATATTTTTGTGTGTGCCGACAATTTATGTGTATAACTGGGCTGAAAAAGCATTCCTGGACCTTTAAAAGAAGGTACGTTAAAGAGTTATTTCATAAATCTGATTAGATTCTGTTTTGAAAGTAGATGGTCGATGTCATCACGAGCTCGAATTTAGGATTCGTCTGTGCACTTTGCTCTTAGATTTCTTTTGGTACCTTATACCTTCTGTATCGAGCTATTTACGTAGACAATTTATCGCTAATATCTGTAGTAGATGTTCTTAATTTGTATTTTCGGGGCTTGGTTTCTGTCTCTAATTGCTTTCAATTGGCTTAAGTAGACGTAGTTTGGTCCCGGTATCTTATTTCATTTGGGTAACGCCTTGAATGAGTCGACGCTAGTGCCCGCCAAAGCTGCTGAGGTACTTGGAAGTCTTGTTCAAACATTTAGGCTATCTCAAGTAATAACATGTGACATGGTCAAAATAATAAAATATATTTTTTAAATATATAGGGTAGGTGTTTTGTTTTTATTGAATTTCTTAAAGAAGCATGCATGTCATCTACCTGGATGTACTTTTACAAATCTTGGTAAAGAAAGAAAACCCTCTGAACAAGTTTTTTAAAGATAGGTCAGGTATGTACCTACTTAACACTTGGGCCATTTTTTCTTTTTTTGTTATGGGGCAGAATATTATTACTTTTCTTTTTGGAAGATAAAGAATATTATCAAACTTTTATCTCTAAGAATTAGATGTTCTAAAAGTGCCTGAAATATCTTATCAACAAGTACATATAATCAGTAGATAGCTGTATTTAGTTATCACATTAAATAATTAAATGGCACTGGTAACTTGCTTTAAATTAATATTATTGCCGTTACCAATCAGAATAAAATTGCCATCCTTATAATAGATTTTTCAACAAAAAAAAAGAGGGTGGTCGTCATGACCAAGGAGGCCTAATACCATTGATGGCAGAATTTCCCAAATTTTGGCTTTTTACTGAGAATTGCCATACAATAGAATCTTTTAAACCTATCCTACTAGACCTATGATTGAGCATGTGACAAACCTATTAAAGTTTTCTTGTAATCTATAATATTGACCTGTAGCCAGGCAAAGGTCTCCATTTATGTCAGTCTTGCTAACGCAAGCCAGTTTAGCCATCTAACAAAGTCATTTTTATAAATAACTTTTATTACTTTTCTTGATTATTCTATTTTAAAACTTGGAAAATATTTCATTCATGATACAAAAGATTTAATCCATTTTTTTTCTTTGACTATCGTCAGGTGAGATTGCAATCAAGTGCGAACCCATCAACAATTAAAACAAAATTATCTTTAATGATTATTCAAAAATAAAAAACTACTTAAATAAAAGTTGTAAATGAAGATATCGCCTATTACATAAATTTTATAAAAAGGCTATAGTTAGTAAACAGGTGAAGTGTACAAGTAATTATTTATCTTGCTCGGCCATTATGTTATCAGTGTGGCAATGCAAGTGGGGCATGACTGTGTGTTACTACCTAAGTATTGAAATACTATTGAGTAGTGCTCCCGTGTGCATTTGTGTTAGGTTAATACTTGATCATTTTTTTCAAGCTTAAGCAAAATTTTACCATAATCACGCCTGATGTTAAGTCATGATGATGTGGTTAATGATGAAGCATGTTTGTCAGAAGGGTTTTCGTTATTCATTCTTAAATACTGCCTATAATCATCACAAAATACAAACTTCTGGAGGGAATTTTGAACCTTTGATATATTGTATGCATACAATTTAGGAAACCATTAATATTTTGTGTGTATAGGCGATATACCAATTATGTACAATCACAAGCTATAAGATATGTACACAAACAAAACAAGTATAAGACAAATTGTTCAAAATTACCTGTTTGATAGTTAAATAGGCAATTAAGAACAAATTTACGTTGCACTTATTTCTTAAATGGTAGAAGTTAAGATAGATTAAAAATGTGACAATTTATTATCTCATTGCTTGTAACTGCACCTACCCCTAATATAATTTAGTGGTTAGTTACAAAAAAGAATTCTTGCTTATATCTAATTTATGTTGTCATCTTATTTTAAGCCATAATTATTATTATCTTTCACACAATTAATTCATATTTTGTTAGGTTATTTATACTTGTAACTAATTAATTACATTGATTAATAATTCTTTATAGTGACCACAGTAATTTATTAATTACTTCATTAAAATAATTTCAAACTACATTAGCGATAAAGAGAGATTATATAAATTTTAATAATAGTGATAATGTTCCAGTGACTGTCATATTTGGACGAAAAATTCAATTTAATTCCAAAAGTTTATTTAAAGTCATTTCATGTTTATTTAGAATGTAAAATTAATTACTGTTATTTATTTTTGCAAAATTGTTTTTACATTAATAAAGCAGTGTTTTCCTCTCATTCTTTGATCTATGACTCCACTCGTACTTCTGTAAAAACCCTAATTATCTGTCAGTGTTTGCTCATAGATTGTAAATTTGTAAGCTAAATTACTTGAGCAACCATTGTGTGATTTTCAAGGTCAGCTGTCAGGAGCAATTATAGATTCTTGCTAAGTAAACATTGCCTTGTGATGTATTGCTCATCATCTGACAAAAAGTCCGAACTAAACAGCATATTTAGTGGCAAGCGAACATTTTGTTGAACACACAGGAATGAAGGGCGATGTGTCCCGTGAAGGGAGCAAATTGCTCCAGCTATGTGATTCAACCAGTTTTAACAGATCTTTGATCAAAGCCAGCTGCATACTAAGGAATTTTATTCTCTGTATCTAGACTGCAATGTCAAACTGATTGTGCATTCGGAAATTTTGATCCAGAGGATTGTTAGTAGATATCACACAGACATTGGCAATCACACAGACATCTGGTTTATGATTTCATAATATTATAAATAATTATGTCAGAAATTACTTGCTAATGTGGCTTTGATAAATAAATATTTAACAAACTTATAAACAAGTAATTTGGAGCAATATTTATTTATTAAATATATACTTTATTGTACATTTCGGAAACATATTAACAAACACAACACTTATGTCTAAAGCACACACAATGGGCGGCCTTATCGCATTCCGCGATCTCTTACAGGCAACCTGGAATGGACAGTAATTGTCGGGATGTGACATGGGGCTGTCACAATATGCACCAAAAATTATATAATATAAAATAATAGAAAGACAGATGCATACATTATATGGGTAAATATACAAAAGTTGGACAACTTTTTGTCCCATTTTGCAAACATAATTTTAACCATAATATATATGATATATTAGTTTGTATGGATAGTTTATCTTATTAATATACTATCCTATGCCAGGCCAGTCAGTTTTTTAAATATTTTGAGAGTTATTTGCATTTTTTAAAATTTCATTACCATAGGACTGATGAGGGTGGCAGGGTACTGATTAAAAACACATATTCGTAGGAAAAAATAAGATTTATTGTAACTTTGAGTATTTGCAAGTACAAATAGCTTAGAATATAATAAAGGCACATTTTTTAAGAATTAAATCACATTCAACTTTGGGTATTTTCAAATACAAATTATCTTAGAATCTAATGAAGGCATATCTTATCAATATTACCTCTAAAACTATTGAAAACTAAAAATCTGAAATACGTCAGTCTTCAAGACAGTCTTTTAAATTTATAGTGCTTATTTTTACTTTGAGGCAGTTTCTTTAATATTATATAATTCTGAGAAACTTAAAATTATAACAAAAATAAAGCTGCTTATAGCAATACTGTATTTTCTATCACTAGGTAAAAATTGCGTAATGTAATGACTATTAGACAAAAATAAACAATAAAAACAGCTCTTATGCTGCAACAAAAATATGCTTCTAAATATCAAAATTAGTTAACATATTAATAAAAATTACTTTTCAAAAACGTCAATCTTCTCTTTAAATTGGTAAAATATCCTTTTCCCTTTTGTAATCAGGTTTGGTACAGGAAGTTTTTTTATTACTTGGTCCATTGGTACATCTGACACATCACTTTCGTCTAATTTAAACAGAGTACCATCATCATTACAAATTTTAAGAAAAGTTACTCTCAATTCACCATCTTCATTATCGACAGAAGAACAGATCCCTGCATAATGGTATTCTGCTCTTCTCACTATGTATTTAATCAAAACATAATCACCACTGCTATATTTATTTTGAGTTTGTGCTTTTCTGTAGTCACTAACTCCTGGCATAGATAGATTACGTTTGGAAGTAGAGCTGCTACCATTGTTTTTTGCGTAGGTAGATAGTAGCAGAGTATCGTCTTCAGAGTCAGAGAATACGGTTGAAACATTTAAATGTGTATCTGGCAGTTCTCTTTTATACCTAATAGATCCTAGCCTGTAATGATGGCATCCATCAGGAAACAACAGAAACAACTAAGTGACTTCATTGTAAGTTGGTTTGGCAAATAAACAGAGCCGCACACCTGATGCACATTAAGCGTCCCCTTAAAAGCAACAAATTTAGAGGAATTCTCGTTGATTGTGGAGTTCATTTGCTCAATTTCATGGTCTTCAATCACATATGCACGTATACCATGGCATCTTTCGCGAATGACAGCAACGAACTCTTTCAAGTCAGTTATATCACCTCCTGTAGCAATTACATGATCGGCAGTTCGCTTACAGGTGGCCCCTACAAGTTAGTTTATCTCTATATTTTGATGAATATTGTTTCCAATTGTTTCTCGTTATCCGTTGCTCGCGAGGTGTCATTTCTTTGATCAATTTCTTTGACCTTTTTCTTTTTTTTTTAAATACTGTAACCGTTGTTTCTCTTTGTATTCTGCTAATCTAGCTGGGTCACTTTTAATTCTTAGCAAACGAGCCTTTTCGGCTTCTCTTTTATTTTTTAACACCTCTTCCCTCGATAATTTTTGTTTTTTTTTAGGCGGCGGCATAATGTATACAGTCTGAAATAAGTAAAACAAATTATTAACTTTAACATGCAGTAAAAAGATCTGAAATAATATATAGAACATCAGTTCCCTGGAAACACGTCAGTCCTTTGGCGCAAGCTTAGACAGCGGACTGACGACAGGGTACTGATGAATTGAACATTAATTTGAGGTTATCCTTGAAACTTAATTTTATATCTAGATTTTTAATTATTGAGATGATATATTTATACAAATCACATGTAATCATGCATAAATTAAAACAAAACACAGCCACTAAAGGAAATAAAGACTCACCAGAGTACTGAAAACTTCAGTGGATCAGCACAAACACACGCGGTAAAAACGGCGCTAGCACTGGCCTCGTAACAGCTACCGTCAATGTGGCGCACTCTGCGCCTAACTTCAGTATCAACATTCAATCTGTCAAACAGTTGATCAAAGTGGAGTAATATTTTGCGGGAATTTCAAATTTTAATGGCGCACAAAGGACTGATGGGTAAAAGTAATGACAAAGTTTGTTCAATTTTTTAAAATAGCTTTTTACGGATTTTGTTAATAAAATTGGTTAATATGTTTTAAAAATGTATTGTAGAATATATAGAAATATTAAGATTAACAATAAATACGGAATAGTTTATTATACAACCACTTCATTAAGCGTTTTTGTAATTGTGACACGCCAGGGAACTGATATTTTGAGGATTTATTGCATTATTTAACAAATTAGCTTTTAGTGTATGTATTTTAAATTGAGTGGGTACACAAAAAGGATTTTAGAGTTTCATTATATATTGTCACATAACAAAATAAATTAAAATTTTCGTATTTATTGACTGATGACAGTGAGTAGGACAACTTTTGTATATTCACCCATATGCTATATAACAGATACATAAATACATACATACAAAAATATAGAAAATTAAAAGAAATGGCAACTTTCGATAATCATAGAGACAAATCGAAAGATTTTTAACAAGTCTCTTGAATATAGGCAACAATTGAGCACGTTTTATAGGATCTGGCAATGTATTTCATAGACGAGCAGGCTGGACAGCAAAGGATTTATCAAAGAAAGTTGTGGAATGCACTGGCATTTTAAGTTGTAAGCTATAAGAGATTTGGAATCGGAGTCGTAAAGAAACTAAAACGATTCTTGAGGTAAAGAGGAGTGCATGGAGGAAATGTACATTATATGAAATGGAAAGAATATGAGCATTTCGGCGAAGGCGAATTGGCAACCACTTAAGCTTCACACGAAATTCAAAGACATGGTCATATTTTCGCAAACCGATTAAGAACCTTACGCAAAAGTTTTAAAGTCGCTCAAGTTTATCTATTTGTTCTTGTGTAAGGTCAAGATAGCTGGCATCAGCATAATCAAGGGTGGGCAGAAGAAGTGATTGTGCAAATATAATCTTGGTGGCAGTAGCAAGAAAATTACGCGGTCTCCTTAAGGATCCAGCAGACGCAAAAAGCTTGCGGCAAACTTCTTATAGCTGAGCGGACCAAGTGAAGTTCTTGTCAATGACTATTCCTAAGTTTTTAACTTTCTCGCAGAAGGGAATAACTGAATTATCAAAAAAAACTCGAGGAAGAGTCGTCCAGTCGATCCTTGAAACCAACCTAGAACTGCTCATCACTAACCTGCGTCTTTTTCGTGTTTACCAAAAGTCCGTATCGTTTGCTGCACTCGCATATATGGGCCCAGATCTTGGTTGACAATAGCTTCAGACAGATTTGCAAGAGGAGCTTGTGAGTAAATTTAGAGATCGTCAGCATAAAGGGATAAAACGCCACCCTGAGGTACCCCGGCAGAAGTACTACACTGGTCTCTCCGATGCGAATACGTTGCCGGCGACCAAACAAGTAATTACGAAACCAGTCAATCACCGATGGAGATACATTAAGAGAGCATAGAATGCCAAGTAAAACGCCAAAATTTACAGTATTAAACGCATTACAATACGAGTATAACATTACTTTAAGAATAAACTAATCTTTTAGTAAAATAATAATGTTGATAATTTATTCAAAGTGGAATATGGAATGTAACGTAACATCTTTGATAAACAATCAACTGATAGCCTCATACATCTGTTGTGCTTGTGAAATGTTTGTCTGTCCTTGCAGCCATATGCTTAATGTAAAACGCATTTATGTGCTGAGTGGAATTTTACTCTCATGGTGGTTCAAATATTATCTATCCAATCCTTTTTTTTCATGGGGTGTAAATCCTCATGGATTTCTACTCCTGGGCGAGCAATGAACATCCATAAGGGTCTTTCAGACTCCTACTAAATAAAATCAAAAGTTGTTCTGCGTGCAACTACCGAACGGCTATCAAAAATTATTAAGGGTTTTCAAGCCCTATTGGGAATTTTATGGACGCTTGTACACTTCATTTGCTCTACCCGCTGCGAATCTAGCAGACGATTGACCCAAAACTATACCGAAGATAGCTCAGATAAACAAAAAAAGCGTTGGGTGATGACGGTGTGTTTTGGCCGAACTCCTGCAGGCGAGTGGAAAACCATTACATAAGGCCCTTCAGAATTTTGATTCGTCAAACTCGAGGGAAAAACGCCACGTGCGGTGGTAGGTACCACCACACGTTACGTTTTTAGCCTCCCGAATAATTCGGATTTCGAAAAGGCTTCAGCACCGTAGACCACATACATACGCAGCGGCATGTTTTACACAAAACCGAGGAGTGTAATATGCCTCACTTTTTAGCGTTTGTAGGCTTCGAGAAAGTCTTTGATTCGATCGAGATTTGGGTTGTACTGCAGTCCCTCCAACGGTACCAGATTGACTATAGGTATATCGAAGTGCTGTTGTGTTTGTATGAAAACACCACCATGTCAGTCTGACTTCAAGACCAGACCTATAATCCTGCAGCAGGGTGTAAGGCAAGGAGACGTCATTTCTCCGAAACTGTTCTCGGCCGCCATGGTTTATGTCTTCAAAATTCTGGACTGAAGAGGCCTGGGTATTTCTTATTTTCGGTTTCCCGGCGACATAGTAGTCATGGCTGTGACTACGGAGCGGGGGAGCTCAGTACAATGCTCGATGGCCACAAGAAAGCTTCCAAAAGAGTACAACATGGAGAAAACCAAAGTTATGGCAATCAACCATTCCTATTAAGATCGGAGATTACGTTCGAAGTTGTTGATTACGTTTACCTGGGACAGACGGTCCAGTTGATATATAGATAGGTCTAACTTCGAAAAATAGTTTATTCGTCGAATTCGTCTCGGCTGGGCAGCGTTCGTAAAGCTGCCCGGTATCTTCATTTTGCAGATTGCAGTCAAATTGTATGTTGATTAAAATCATGGTGCGCATAATACGTATTTATTTATGGAATTATTATCATTAAAATCATCAATGTCATATCACATCATGAAAAAGTCATTCAATAGGGTTTGAGGAACTTTGACGGTCTTCACGGGTAGTCAGAAAGAAACCAATCAGACAAAGAGGTACTCTTTCAAAGTCAGATACGCAGTCCCTTGCATAACGCTGATATTCAGCTGCATCCGGTTAGAGTGGAAACTAATCTTAGCAAAGTTAGGAAAGGGTTCTTTAGTTTCTGTTTCCATTTGTATGTTTGCAGAGGTAAAAAAAATTAGGTTCAAGTACGGTTCTAAGAAAACTAGGAATAGCCACATATTCAGAAGTTAATTTGGAGAACCTCGAAAATATCGAAGTTATATCTAGTTTCGCCAACTCAGCGAAGCTCATGTTTTAATACAAAACATGGCTCCCACAGTTTTCAGTTAAGGCACGTCTCGCGAGTCCTCAGTTACGAGTATATCAGCATCAACATTGTAATATTGTATCACAAATATTACAATGCTATTCACATCATTGGAGGAGATTTGAGATACTTCGAGTATGACGCTGTTTTCTCATCAATTAACGTTTACATCATATGATGTAAACGTTAATTGATATTACTTGGTTCTTAAATATTCAATGACCCATCCAGTATATTTAACCCAAATTCATCATAGCAACAGAGAAAAAAATAAAGTTAATTATAAGAGATCTTAGGAATGTTAAAATTAAGCTACTAGTTAGCATTATTTGAACCCTTAATCCTAAAACATGGTTTCCAATACGATGAGTGTAATTAGTACGCTATGTTACACAATAATGTTGATCAAAAACATCGTCTACACCCACGATTTCCCCGACGAAGAAAAAAGTATTCCTACCAAAATATTATCTTGACACATATCGACGTGCCCCTCTAAATATCAGTGGTATGTCAATGTCCCCCAGTCCGATAAATGGAGCGATCTAAACATGACGATTCATGTATACAAGGATTTTTTATTCCACCCTCTTAATCACCATTGTTCTCGTTTCTGGGTGACAAATCCATCCTTTAATTCCTATAAAAGAAGTAATTTCCTGTGTCAGCAACTTCAGGGGGTAACGGGGTTTGCGTGGCGCGTCCCACAAGGTCGGTCTGCCACTTTGGGAGTGGGAGGGGTGCCAGTGTTCCCATCTTCTTGACATAGATTTTCCCAAAATTTTGTCTGAACAACCAAAAAATATCGAAATTGTTCTGCATGAAAGTACTCTGCGGTCATTCGAAACGATCAACAGATCCAAATTCGTTTAATGATTGAACTAAAATATTTCAGTTAATTGTAGATCAAGATTTAAATTACTCGGTACGAGTTTATAAAAATATTGGGTCCCCGTTATAAAGGGTGTATTACACAGGGGTGGTAAGCTGGCGGGGAGGGGCGTGCGTGCACTAGGGATATGCGGCCCGCCGGCGCCAGGAGTTGGATCGATATTCCGACCCACAGCTCACTCTGTCGAGTTGAAGTCGCGACGCGCTTGTGTGCTGTGCTATTGCCCAAGTTCCGTGCTCGTGTGTTCGTACCTTAGGATATTATAGAACCTCAGTGTTGTGGTGGATTTATATGTTTGAATGTCGTACGGAGATGAGATAGTCCTCGCTAGCTATTGGTATGTGCATTTGCAAATTTTAATGAATGAGGCCGCCGTTCCATTTAGAGTTACAGGTTTCCGGTGTTTAGTGTCTGTGTTATTTGTTGAGATCAATAGTGAGGTGTACGTAGTGATGTCACTTTGGCGTGTTTTTTAGGATATTGATTTAAATGTTTTGCACTGTTTTGTTCCCATGTTTAACATCAGCCCATAATCAACAGACATTGCTTCTTGTTTTTTTTTTTACGGTAACCCGAAAAGATATTAGATATTGATTACAATTTCTTGCAAGAAAGTACAGGTTTGATTACGAATATTTCTTGTGGTTCTGAAATATGAAATCAATTGTTACACAGTCGGAACAGGCCTAGCTGCTCTGAATACTTACACAACTTGGCAAAAACTATCAGTAACAGTTATGCCGATGCCAGTTAGATAGAATAACAAATTGTACAGTATTCCAAGCTTAAACCATTAGAAAAGATGCTTAAACACTAGCTTGTAGCACTAAAATGTCTTGACCTATTTAATTTTCCAGTCTGTCTAAATGTCTCTAGTAGCCTGGCTAGTTGACTACTGCATTAATTATCTTCCACAACCTGTTAATTAGTCGTTCAACCTCTTGACCTGTGCTTTGAAGCATGCATTTAAGACTTGGATATTGTTTTATCGAGTCGACGGAGATTCCAGACGGAATTCACCGGGTGCGTTCAGAAATCTGTCGTTATTTGCAGAGCGGTTGCGCCCCGCCCCCTGCCGTCATCGAGGTCACTCGCGCAGACGTACTGAATCAACTGTCCGATAGGTACTGGTTAATGTTTAGGATTATAATGTAGGCATCGCATCGTGCACCAAACCCAAAAGAAGTTTTTGATCATTCATCTGCTCGTTTTATATATTTTGGCAAGAATTTGAACACAATGCCTACGCTGTGTCTGTGACGTTATTCCCCGTATTTTGATAAGGTGTGTCCAATTTAAGCGGAATTCCTATATTCTCATGTCAGATTATCAAATATTCTTGATCTAGTGCTCGAATAAAACCTCAAAAGATAAAACCTAGCACTATAGCGGTCACAATGTTACATCGTATGATATCATACATTAGAACATTAATTTATCGTGTTTGTTATGATGTCATTGCTAACTCAAACGTTTGGTTGAACATTTCTGGAGATGTATTTTAAGAACTGGAAAAAGAATATGATAAAATTACTTGAGATATGCCACGCCCTTCTGCTATGAAGCGTTCACGAAGCAGTTTTCTAGAGACCCCGCAATGACTCAGTAGATAAGGAATGCTTGCCATGATAAAAGAGGAACAAGCGCCGTTGACTAGACAGGTCTACTTTTATTACATCTACTAATGACAAAACATAATAGGTGAGGTCATCGTCGACCTGCCTAACCATTCATCGACACACTTTTAAGTTCACTTTTTACTTTGTATTTTCGTCACAGTTTATTCATGTTTAGTCCAAACTGTGGGTGGCGAACATCTAAATTTGCACAGTGATCGGTCACTTTGCCGCAAAATGTATTTTCCTTCGCATACTTTATAAAAAGTAAATCTTACGTACACTATGATTAGTATAAGTCCGATAATGATAAAATGTTGACGTTCATGTTTATCTTGGCTTATCTGGCGAAATTCTGTTATCAAAAGAATTTTTTGTTTAGAGCTCTTATTTTTGATTCAATTCTTTCTTTGACCTTTTATGCAATTAAATTGCGCAAGACTGTTTTACCGGTTCTCAAGGATAAGGAGCTTGTTTGTACTCGTACTTTTATTTTGTTAGTTTTATCTCTTCTAGTAGCGTAGGTATACAGTTATCTCCCCCAGTCGGTTTTGACCTTTCAATTGACCCAAAAACGTACCATCTTTGAGACATTATCGTTGGACGAATTATTTGGACATGTTATTAATAGCTTTACAAATTGAGAAGTAAGTAATAGGTAGGTACATAGACAAGAGAATCAAATGAAGACATGAAATTGTTTGTAATTAAAAAGTAAAAGGGATTACTTTAAAATAGCTTCCTATAACTATTCTGGGCTATAAGCAAGACTAATTTATTTACAAGTAAGTCTCTTAGCTTCTGATGACATAATAAACCTTGAACGTGATAGAAATATAGTGAGTCAATAAATAGATATGTCAGTAGATAACTACGTTTTAAAAAACAGAAGACATCATCGCTGTAACTTATGGTCACAATAAATTGGAGTTATATCTTCAGAACATTTCCCGAACACAAAGCTACGGCTTCTGAAGAATCCAACAGCACTTTTTATAGAAATCTATATTTAGAGAGTTATGGCCACTACGTACAGAATCGAGCCGTGAACCACTGGACAAAGGTGTCCGTTAATCGGCGAACACTACTCACGAAATATTTTACTATCGATGAGCAATTCAACTCATTGTAAAGAAGGAAAGATTAAGAAAACTGCAAAGCATAGGAACTTCGATACGTTTGAATCAGTTTCAAGGAGGTTATTGATTTATACTATCCGGTATTTCCTCTACGATTTAATCACTAAAACCACTTTTATGAAATAAAAAGGTAATGAAATTCAAGGAAAAATATTGTAGGTAATACTTACCTACTTATATTTTCCACAAGCTTAATCACCTTATATACTGAAGTGTATACTATTATCATAAGCTAAATGCGAATTCTTCTTATACAAGAGTTCTGAAGTCTTCTGCAATTCTATAGATTGTGTTTCTTTACCAGGTTAGGCTAAGTTTTTGAAACGTGCCTCATGACTTGCGACATTAAAATTGTTAAAAATAATTACCTTCCCTTCACATTTGATTGCATCTCAAGTCTCAACCGAAATTACAAACGGTTGAAGTCCGAGGCCCTTTCACGCTTGAGTACCAAAAGGCGTTAATGCTACTAACAAAAGGGGCACGCTTCCACTAGCTTTCTACTCTTTCTGTCAACAGTTCACTATTGTGCTTGCTTCTATGTTTATTATTTTATTCGACTCGCTTTGAAGTTTATTGCTACCGAAGAATTTGACGTGTAACCCCACTTCATTTTATAGATATATATCTGTTATGATTGGCATTTCTGGATCCATATTTGCATCTACTTATACCCAAATCGAAAGCGAAGCGATACGCTTCACTAAATCATAAGTATAAAATAATTATGTTACATCTTAAATTATATCTCATGATTCAGGAAATTGATTTTAATAAAGACCTTCATCCTTGTATAATTTTAAAGTAAGGCATTCAAGCAATTGAAAATCGCGTTTAATATTCCGGCAGTAGAGTCCTGAGTCCCGCTCTACCGGGGTCGTCGACCTCGAATCCAGTCCATGTCTTGCACTCGCCGACTCACGTAACAACCGCTTTCTGAGCATACGTACATATAACGCTAGTACACGCACATATGTGTTGCAAGTGCTACCCGAAGAGCTGCGTAAACTTACCCACCGACAGGTTTATTTCAATAATTTTCCCTTTGTAATGCCTTTGTAATCTGTTCTTGTCTAATCATTCATTTGAGAATCAAGAGGTTGCTAAACTGCAGTTTTACATACAATCTCAATCGATTTTGCGCTAGAGTCGTTCAATAAATCGATGCTCGTTAAATCACAGATAGCTAGGTGTAAAAGTGAGTCTAGCTAGTGGACAGCAAGGAAGAAAAGTTCGTAGAAATGATATTTTGCAGTTGGCGATCTGAATCAGATATGGGTACTTCAAATCTTACCGGCGAAACCGGTTGAAGTATACTCAGTTGACGGCTAGCCAATCTGTTCTGTACATTAACTTGGTAGGTTTCTAATTTCTGTTTATTATTACTTCAAATAATAACTTTGTCCCATTATTACTCCTACATTTCTGCGGCAGTTGCTAGTATCTTTATCGGCAATACTGTTATCTGTATGTACATTGCCATGTGTATCTCTTGCAGTGAGAGCTGAAAGTGTTTGAGTCACCACTCATCGTATCCACCTTGAAGGTCTATGCCTTTTACCCACCTTGTACTTAAGTATACTGATCATAAACAGCAACGGCTTTATCAATTAACAAGCTGTCCGCGGTGCTTTCACCCGCGTCTTTGATTTCTGTTCCGTTCCTTTTGGTCGAAGCGTGATGTTATTAGCCTTCTTCGATAAATGGCTCTAAATTCAATTTGAACCAGTAGTTCTTGAGATTAGTGCGTTTAAACAAATTCTTCAGCTTTACAATGTTAACATTAGTATAGATTTCGAGAAAATCATTAACAGCGTTACGAACATTTATATCTATGGTTACGAATATCTGGTTAGGTAATGTACTGTGTTTCCTAATAGCAGTCAAGATTGCATAGGTTAATTCTAGGCAAGCGTAGTCCATCATAGTCTCATCATCGCTTCCCGTCATGTGAGATAGTGATCAAACGCGAGCCTATCCGTGATAAAAAAAACTACTACTACTGCGTGAATCAAATTAAATTCATCGCAACAACTGACGGTTCTTCTGACGGTTGCTGTACATCAATTTGAAGCAATCATATCGGGTTGTTAACCGTGTCCTGCTCTTCAGATACATTATACATAATTACATAATATCGCATCTATAGAATAGACTGATGTAACATAAATATTTTGAGATTAAAAATGTTCCTTACTACAATTTTAACCACTGAAATATTGGAATAAATCCAGTGCTTGCAGTCTCGAACTCTCGACATTGATAGAGAATCTGACGTTGATACTGATCGCTAAATTATAAGTCCATATAAAACTCCCTGAATATAAGGATACATTTTAAAACAAAAATTGTTTCTTTCAATCTTAACTTGTACTTGTTTATAATACAAACTTGTAGTTAGTTTAAGTTTTAATGAATTTAACTGTGCAAAAATTTGATGAACTTGTTAAAAAATTGAGTTTGCCTTCTTGTTGCAACATAATATCTTAGCGACGGAATTCGATTGTTAACTTCATTAAGTCGAAAGTAGAAGATAAAAATTCATAAACGCTTAAATCTGTTAGCAACGTGAGCTATTTACTCAGAAAATATTCACTAAGTCAAGGTTATGTAAGAAATTATATTCGCCATGCTGTGAAACTGAAGTCGGTAAATTCTCCATGTTAACGGTTGCGTTTAGAATGTTTTATGGTTATGTTGTATTGTGTTATTTTAACGTTAATTATTCTGCGTTGCATCACTCACCATCACCGTTTTAAATATTGAACCGAGGCCAGTGTTTAACATAGATAGAGAACTCGCAGTTATGAATGCAAGCTTTATTTTGTTCAGACAATGGAAGTACTGATTGCTCACAACTTTCAACTCCCTTCGCAGAATTGCAAGCGTCGACACGAGCTTGACCCACATAGATTATTATCTGCTGAAAAAACATTTTTCTAACAAATTTTCCATATTGAAGAGCTCAGACATTAAGGGCCTAGAAGAGTATGAAGTCAATAAAACTCGATTTAATATTTAGGACAATTTTGATAAATCGTAAAGTCTACAAGATGCAGTCAAGAGATAAAATCTCAAAGACATAAAACTAAATTATAAGGAGGTCATCAGGAGATCTTAATAACACAAAGTGTAACGGTACTATAGCTTACACTTCGCTAATGCTTTCGACAACCAAAAGATAAAATCATTTTTATTACTTCGTGTCATATCCTCAACCATTTCCCGCCACATCATATTTTTGGACTCTGTGTGCCAAAGATTGAGCAATTCCTTTGAATGTTTGTAAAGACGGTGTGGTGTATTGACTACAGATTTCTCTACCGGTATATGAATATTATGGAAAGTGTGTTCACGTGCAATTGTACAAAGAATTTCATTGTAAAGTCATGGCTTGTGAATTATTCATAGTGCATTATTAACACGAACAAACGGCTACCATACATTGGTTACCTATTTTCTTTTCTCAGAATGGGTATAAGTACCGTTGATTGTGATGAAGTGACTGTTGAAATGCTTACTCAAGAATCTGAACAGTAGCTTAATTGGCCCTAATTATCTTTAAAATGATTTAATTAACGTAAAACTGAACGCAGATAATGCAGTTGAAATGAGCATCGATAGTGAAGAGCGTAAACATACAGGAAGGAGTTTGAAAGATTGAAAAAATGGGAGTTTGAAAGAGTGAGAAAAGAAATAAAGAGCCTGTTACTGGAAAAGTTAAAGGTAATATAAAAGTATGAGCAAAGACTAAGGAGAAACAAAAGTGGTGCCGAAGAAAACAGTACTAAATACTAAACTAGATTAATTAAGCTGAAATCGATTACAACAATAAAAAAGAACGAGTGTTACAAATGAGTCAGATAAATTTCACTAATAATAAAAAAAGCTAATTGAGAGAGATTATTTGCATCCAGTCCACTCGTCTGTTGTTTTAGTTCGATGATAGAGTTACTCGTAACTCGATACTTACGTGATGGCCCGAAGTAGGGCTGGACCCGACTGTCCATTTGTTAAATTAATATTGATTGGTTTTAACTATGCACTGGCATTCCTGTACGTATCGCCATATAAATTTTATTTATAACAATAAATAAAGCAAAAGGTATGTGTTTTGGCAACGTATCAAAACATGGAATTTCAGGCATTTTCAACGATCGTCTTTTTATTCGTAGTATGATTAACCCTTTTCCTCTTGCTTCGTTTGTCTCCTAAAAACATGGCTAATACTTAAGACAATATCCAAGTTGTTGATTCTGCCGTCTGTTTATAATTTTTATGGCCGCTGCGAGTTATATTGACCTAAATAGGCGATAGCGTCATCGCACCACCGAGGCTAACCTCTTGCATGTAGGCGTGCCGACTGCACATTACGCCGCCTGTTAAAAGAAAGATGTAAAATAAAATAACTTAAGGATATCATTATAGAGTTCATAATTAAGTAAGCTTTGATGTGATGTATTTAATTAGGCAAACTCACTGCTTAAGCGCTGCTTTTCTCACATTACTTTGACTTTTTGTGCTGTAGACGTATCGCGTGTTACATTCGTAGTGGTGGATTGGATGGTAGCGTGCAGTGCATGTGTTGCCATAAAACCGGTCGGTCGCGCACAAACAACAGAGCCGGCCTTCGCTGGAGTTGCCGACGCCCGGGGTGACGTCACCACGCTTATGTCATACCATTACCGACTATGATTGTATGCTGTAGCTAAATTGACCTGCAAAACTTAACACGTATCTATGCAAACATTTTATCTAGAAGGACTGCTTCATTGCCAATAACACTTACCCACGCTAGAAATAAAGATAATTTCGACCGTCAAACATTCTCATCGATTTAAAGATGATTCGTTCTGCATGACTGTTTACTTCTGACGCCAAAAGGTTTATTTAGAACAATGGGTAAGCAATATCGGTCAGTCTCGTCAGATGCGTTAGTAGTACCGAATGGTTTACGTCACAAATTAGGTCTGTTTACAGCACATTTCATTGACACGGTTGGTACCTACATATCAATATTCTTGATCATGTGATCGTAATAAGCTGATCAGATAGTATTGCACCACATCTTGTTACTTGATACAAAGAAGCATTGTAAGTCATCTTTGGGGTTCATATTATTTGAAGGGTAATTTAAGAGGTTTTTGATGAAGCCCTTCAGTTAATCGTGTGGAAACATGACTTATTTTACCCATAAAATAAAAGAGAATCCGCCAGTATTCAAAAAGTTTATTTTGCTCCTGAGACCTGCAAGCTAAATGTCGTTGGTACCTACCTATTCGTGGTTGGCAACTGCCAAATGAGCCGCATCCTACTCTACAAAGTTCAGTGGCGACTCCCACGCTCTGTTCTCATTGACTCCTATCTTACTAGAGGTGATGGTGCAACCATAATAGTGATAAAACTTTGTCATAGCAAATTGTAAGATTGGACCCTTAATACAGTAAATGCTGGCCTAGTTATGAAGTTAAATAATTGGAACAAGTGACGTGATATCTGTGCGTTGTCTAAATCGTTTTTCCATTATTTTTAACATAAACGTGATGACCAGATCATAAAACCCTGAAATCATTGGCCCCAATTCTTCGATTCGACCGAACTCCAAAGTTTCTAAACACGCAAAGTCTAAAAATAAGCAGCAATTTCGTATAGTCGATCTATCTACAGATATGTGCTTTCCAATGTCCGGTCAGTGACGTTTGGGCGAATTGCCGCGCTACTCGCCACCCCTGCATGGGTTATCCCCGCTCCGAGGGATCGATTTTTGCACCTATCGCAATGGTCTATACTCAATGTCCTATTTACCCGGCCTTCGATAACCTACACATTATGATGATTGGACTCATTCCCCTTCAAAATCAACTTTGGATGTTTTTCAACAGTCGAAATGTTTGGTTCATTATTTTTAGACTTAGTCGATTTCATCACGTAAATTAGCAATCTGATTTATGTACAATTAACAATTTCTCTTATGGAATCTGGTTCAGGTACTATGATAATGTGGACCGGATATCCTTTTGTTTCTGGTGTGCAGTCATGTTTCGTGTCAGTGATGGTTTTGTTTATTATTTAGAACATGCGGTTGTGGCTCGTGTAGGAGGGGGAACGTTTTCACATGAGGGAGCGTTTTGATTACGACGGCTAATTAGCCGTGAGGTCGTGAACGGCCAGGCGTAGCGTTACTAGCGTGGCTTATGTTTAAAGTCGTCTTTATAAAATAAAACTTCGATACATTAAGCTCAGTAGCAATGACATATATATTATATATAGATATTGTCGCTTTGCAAACATGTCGTTACCTAAAAAGCAGTGCGGGTTCCAAACAACTTCCCTTGTAAGGCAAATAGGTATTAAGCGAGCATATATTTATGAAGGGACATTGCTGTACGAGTATTTATTTGGGAAAAAGAAAACTATTGGCTAGTTTCACAAATAAATTGCAAAAATATGTTGGGTATATATATGAATATATTTTTATAATTCATTAGTTAGAGTTGTGAGTGTAACTCACGCGACTCGACTTCGGGCGCGGTTCTATATTTGGGTTAATGGATTCGTCCGCGCACCGCCACCAGCATGGGAAGTGCCTGTTAGCTGGTCCGTCCGCTCTACCGGTTCCAGGCCGCATGATCAAGACCTAGTTTACCTATGAGGTAAATCGTAAGCATACCTGAGTTTTGAAAAAATAAATATCATTTTATGAGATTTGCCACCCATTCCATAGGTAAACATAGTATATCTTCAGATCATATTGTCAGTAGGCGTCGCCGTCGCCATACACGCATTGACGCATACGTGTTTTTGTTTCGACGAATAGTTGAGTTCATCTCGTCTCCACTTTTGCTGAGTTAATGGCTCTAAATTTAGAGGTAGTAGTGATGTCAGCGTCAGCATACATCCGAAGCTGGAAAATGTGCTACTGCAGATTTTATTTCATCGCTTGTTTACTTTGATAATTTATCGTTATGGGATTGTTGATCTAAGAAATTTTTATATTAAACATGTTATTACAAGCATTAAGGCATTCTACGTCAAAACTTTGTTGTTGAACACAGTCAAAATTTTTAATGACAGTTCCTCCTCTGTCTAGTGGCATATAAAAACAGACTAATAAAACTTTGTAATAAAACTGAAGGTTGATTAAAAAAACAAACAAAAGAGTCGATTGCGGTTAGAAATGCAGCGCAAAGTGGCAGGTTGTACGCGATCCACAACCGTCCTACTGTGACTGTGACGGACCGTAAATACATCCGTACATAAAAATGAACAGTTATTTAAAGCTGATTGAAAATAGACTTTATTGTCTTCAAAATAAAAGCCACGTTACATGTTATTTTTAACGGGATGGAAATGATAGAAATCGCAACGCTTCCTGCGGTTGTAGAATGGGAAATGAAAATGAATGCACATAATTATGAATGAGTTGTGATAAATTTGTATGTGTGTTTTGATTGAGAGATTGCTCACATTTGATCCACTCAGTTTGGGTGGTACCCCTTGGTACTTCATAATCCTCATTCATCAAGTAAAATAAACAATTTGGGTATCACAACTTGATGGACTACCAAGAAGCCTATGATCTGTTGGAGTACTATAAAGCCCTAATTTTTATTTTCTTTACTGGAACGTAGAATGAAAATTTTTACCTCAATTGAATCTTATCAGAACTCACGTTCGGCTTTCCATAAAGTAAGTAATTCTTTTTTTTTTTAAATAGATCTCGTATTTATTCTCATGTTGCCTAGAGACACTCGCTGAGCCAGTTGCTTTCTAGTTCACTAACGGTTTGTCCGCTGTTACAACACTTTACATAAGAGTAAACATGAAACAGCCTTAACTCGAGCAATGTACATAAACGTAATTTCTTTTTAATTGCGTGCCATTTTAGTACATTTTTATACTTTGTATGTTATGTCTATACTTGGGGAAGTCGTAACTTGCTAGATGTTACTGGCTAATTTATTAGAGGGAATCGTTACCACAAGTTTCTAGAGACAGTTTAACCGGTAGTAAACTGACGGCTATGAGTTCTAGCACAGTATGTATGTAGTTGACTGGCATTGTGACTGCTCAAATGATGAAGTATAATTAAAGAAGTTAATATGGCTACTATTTGCAATTACAATGATTTGAACCCTGATTTAATACCGCTTCAAATTCTGCGGCCTAATTAAGTTGATGTGGTTTAGATTGTGAACTTTCAGTCAAGTGTAGATGTTCATAAATATTAGCGGTGGTGTCTTAAGTTGTCTCGCCACCAATACCTCTGCCTACTTCAGTAGCGTCGTCCATCCTCAGACTCCCAATTTGTGAAGTCTCTTGGCCAGCAGTTAATGTAAATGCGGCTGACGTGACCCTTCCAATTCAATTTTAACTTGGTAGGCTTTTTTCCTATTTATTTATTCTTTATGCACACAAACAGTACAGAGGCGGACTTGTCTATGGTCATCATTTTTACAAATACTATTAAACTTTGTTTCCATAATGTTTTATTGTGGAACACGATCAGCTTCATATATATCCATTACAGCTCTGCTAAACGCCTTGCAATTGAATAGAAGTCTTTAAGCATGCTATTCCAAACTGACACAGGAATTAGGATATCCGCCGCCCAAAGCGGTTCGTCCACTTATGAATGTATGACGGCACTGCGTGTCCCCCCTCGCAGTGCAGATTGCGTGTCGTCTAGTCATTTACCAGACGCGGTAAACATTGGGGGAGGGTCGATGCCAGTACCTGGGCTATTTGTTACTGTCTTAGTGTCTCGCCATTTCACCACGCTCTTTATGACTCAAGATAAGAACAGCGACAGAATTCCTGAGTTGATGAACATTTTTGCAAAAGTTGATGCGGAAGATGGAGACCCGCGGTTTGAAGAGATTTGGGTTCAGGATTTGGCTAGCTGCCTTGATCTTGATAGAGAGCTATTAGTCATAGACTTATAGTGCCGACACTTCCTTGACTAATAATACTGACTAACAGTATTGAAAGAACTGCATTACAGCAAATTGCAAACTTTTCAATGCTTAGCTTATTTCCCTATATTTTGACAAGATTTTTGACATTGATTGTCGCGAGATAATTATAATTATACTAATTGGATTTGAACGTTTCTTTAATACGAGAATTGGCTTTCTGGTATCAGTCTTTTTTCTTTTACCTTTGAAAAAGTTCGTAAGACGACCAATCCCTTGCAATTAAATCTAAAGCAATATTACTTAAGTCCTCTGTTGACTCTATTTCTAAGTAATTTGCTGTAACATGCTATGATTCCGACCTTTAGGCTGGGTTCATAAGCGCGTTATAGTTTAGGTGTATAGACGAGTTCAAGGGTAGACAACGCCCTAAATCGTCGACTGAATATTAAAGGTTAAGCTTACTATATAGATAGAGTAATATGTTCGTTGATGTGATTGATGTTTTGTAATGCGGTGGTCTAGATCGTTTATTTTAATTTAATGGTGGTGTGGGTGTATTATCCACCTTATTCTGGCGCTTCAGCAGATTTTACTTATTAGGAACGTCGAATCATGCTTACTGGATTTAAGCGCTAATAAAATATGAAATAATTTTCTTAGTGAGTGTATAACCGCAGTCAACGTTGTTCCATGACTGTAATGGCAGGCTATGGTGTGCTATGGTGTATCGACGACGCCATGTCTGCCTGCCGAGGTCATCGACCGCGCCGACTTGCCTATTCGATACACTTGCTTTGTTCGACTTTTGTTGCTTCTTTGATTCGTGCTAGCGCTTAATTTAAGTTTATGTAATGCTAATGATACCAACACTATTTTGTACCTATATATAAAACTATTGATAAAATGTGAATCAGTTTTATTTACATTTTTTTACTCTTTATAAGACTCTGCGACTTATTAATTACAACTAACTGTGTAAACGGCTACGAATGTCTGAGCTTCTTCATTGAAACCATGTCTAAACAAGTTGATAGACAAATAGATCACTCATGATTGTAACTGTTGAGTTACAGTCTCCATAGCATAGTGATCGTTGGAATTCAATCATAACTATTCGTCAATCATGCGTGAGACTCGTCTACTGTTCGAATAGTACAGAATTATTCAATGGATAAATTGCATTCTAAATATGTTTATGGAACGAGACGAAAGCGTATCAGAAATGAGACTAAAGCTAATAAACACAATTTCCAACGTAATAGCAGTTCAAATAATGAACCTGAAATCGATTTAGATTATTTACTGGGTACAAGTTCACACCGTCATCAGAATATTCTGATTTCTTGATTAAGAATGATCACTTAGCCGGCCATCTTGTGCATCAAGTCATTTTTGAGGTGTTGTCTGCTGGTAAGGTCATTAAAATACAGTTAACCTGCCTTTGATAATTCACTGACGAAACCGTTGTCATTTGAGCTGTGTACGAAGTATTTATTTTTCGTAGGTCCAAAGTTAAAGTTGATTAGGCAACATGAAGAGGGGTTAATATTTTATGAATTTTAAAGCAGGTGCGGTACTTTGATGTCCTCTTCAACCTACGTTTTTCCATGAATATCATTATCCTGTTCTTTTCGTTTCTCTTTGATGCAAATGTTTTGCATCTAATCGTCCTTACTGACTGTATGTAGGTAAATGAGAATGGATGTAAGTTATAAATAGCATGCTAATTATGTAAATAGGACTTCGTGACGGATCCGCTACGTGATGGAAAGTGCGAAACCCCAAGCAGTTATGTTGTAATGGCATATTGTTATTGGTACCCAATGGAACAACTGTACAGTTTTTTTCTCAGAAAAGTTGAAGGTGCTATTGTATTTTGATTGGCACGCTATGTTATATTATGTTTAGACTGCAGTTTTGAACTGAAGTTTTATAAATTATAAAAGGAATATTGCTTCAACTAAGCAAAAAATCTACTCGTGAATGATATCTCAACTGGTGTACTCGTATATTTATTGTAGTATTCAAAGTCAAGTTCTGAATTTTGCTTCATTATAATTCAGTACAGTCTGCCTAATTTAGAATTATATGATTGTGATATTAGCTTCGCGTAGGTATTTACTGTAGTGTTTTCGTTCATGTCCCAGAATCTTGAGATTTCACATGAGATTACGTCTGTGGACCATTGTTTATTCACAGTTGCATT
This sequence comes from Leucania comma, assembly GCA_958295575.1. NCBI lineage: Eukaryota > Metazoa > Arthropoda > Insecta > Lepidoptera > Noctuidae > Leucania > Leucania comma. The sequence goes on from OY282475.1 coordinate 8,177,679, forward strand.
TATAACAAAACTTGTGTGAACTGTTGGCTTTGTTTTATCGCAGTGTCATCTGTCTCAAATGCTGTACTTGTTAGAAATATGAGATGGAGTAAAGATCCATTGTATCCATCCACAATTAGTTTAGCGACTGGGAAGAATAGGTTTTTTTTTGTGGGAAATCGTCAAATATCTCTTCCCACTCTGGGTGGGCCGTAAAGTGTTAGACTTTTAATGACTAAAACTCACCGATCTTCCTTAAGTTGCCCTTTGCGTTCCAGGGTCATGGTAACTTTTTCGAACAATCACGCAGCCTTGATATTATTATGGTTCAGTAAGCATTTGGGACATATTCATATAATCCCTCTGCATTAATGGTATTCATTGATCCACGAAAGTCCCTGTATTGCTTTATATGAAATGATCAATACTGACGGGCATTTTATTTTACATTAAATAAATTCTTGCTAACAAGACTCTCATAAATGATAAGCATGCCCTCATGATAATACAAGAGGCATAAGCGTGCGTAATTCATGTGGATACAGGCAACGACATAGATTTCTATTGTGGCTGTCAGCTCGACGGACCTTCGTTAACCGACCCATTATTCGAGAAGGTCAACCTTAGTGCCCGACTGAATTATGTTATCCATATTACCGAATACGTGAACAAATCATTTGTCGACTTTACTAGTAAACTTTTAAGTCAGAGCGGTCACCTTTTTACAGCTACCAGCTATTACTTGTATTATCGGCCTTCATTTCATGCCACATTTCTTGACCATTGAACACTGTATCGCAGCCGTATTACATCTACGCTATCCGGACACCGCTATCAACAATTATGACGAATAAAAAGTAGAAGCGCTCAAATTATCTTCAATTTGTCAAGGTTAACATCTAATTGTAACCTTAGTGAGTAATATCATCCATGAACTACAATTTGCAAAGTTGGTGTATGAGGCTATTCATGACCAGAAATCTGAATTGTTGCGGGTTCCGTGTTTGAGTGTAAATGAGTCACAAGTTACGTAACCACACATTATTGATCCTGTTGTATAACGTCAATACTTAAATTTCGAAACCTGTTCTGTTGCAAATTCCTCACACTTGTGAGTGCTAAGAGAAGTAACTTCTGAGGACATTAGCTGTAATATGTCATAATTACTATAGTCTGTCTAATTAGTAACGCATTTGGTGTTCAGGACGTAATACCACGGTAATATTACCGTGGTAATACTCTGTAATACTATCCAATATTTAAACTAGTCTCGCGAAACTTGACGTCTTGTTTGTGAACCTGCTTGTTTGTTTGATCTAATTCAAATAAAATGGCGAGACGCCTTGGTTCAGCCACTTAGGTGTGGCTATTAGTCTTGAAAGCAGTTATCTAATCTTATCACCGGCCGGCAGCGTGATGTCATTTGAAATAACAAAAATATTATAGAACACTCGGTATCTTTTGTATTGTGTACGTACCATAGCAATTTGTTAAGCGGTGTTTTTGGTGAAATCGTGCTCCTATTGGTCATTTTTACGGTTATCGTTTGGAAAATTCAAGGTAATGTGAAATGATTAATGGTTGCATTATTTTAATTTTAGATTGAAATTACCTGCGCAAGAAAGCGCAAAGCCATTGTTTCAAGGACTTGGGCCGTCTTAAATTTGAATCCCTGTTTATTGCTTAATTAAATATAAACGCCTGTTAAGTTGGCTGCATTTATATAAACATTATGCAACAAACTTGAAACGATCATGTTTTATTTAAATATTCTGACTCACAATTCAAGGTCTATTAGTCTATATTTGGTATTCGTTGTGGTTATCAAGATCATCAATTGTGTCTCAAGTACACATGGTTACTAAAGCATTATATTGTGTTAGCTTTTCTTGAAGTTATAGCATGGCACGGTTTGTGAATTTGTTAGTACGTGATCCTTCATCGTTGACCACATCGTCGTTTTCCGTCAGGTGTGATAGCGGCCAAGAGTGAGCCTATAAAAAAAAAACTATACCTAATACCAGTTATGAATTATCTAATAACAACGATCCACTGATTTATTATTATTCCCATGAGGTCATTTACGAATAAAACAGGTGAATTAGAACATAAAAGTGATCTCACTGTATTACTGAATCATATTTTGTCTGTGCCGCTTTTAAGGCGTTATTTGATATAGCTGGATAGGAGCCAAAAAGGATATAAGTCAATGTTAACACTAGGCAAGCGGGTTGGTGACCGGAAACCGAACCCTCTCGCACCGCTGACATTGTCACCGGTCACTGGCTTAGGGTGCTTGGACACAAAAATTCTGCAAAAGTACTTTTCCATAATATGGTGCTCTATAATATTTTATTATTATGTAACTAATTAGCTGTCTCAGACACAACAGATAAAAAACCAGTTTAACTCGTAAATAACGGCCATTTCAGCATCCAGCGAGACGATTTGAGACTATGCCGCGAATTCTCAAACGAACTTTAAGACGACTATTTGAATGATTCATGCGTTTCCAATCTTGTCAATATAATGAGGTATAGCACGCGGCAAATTAGTTGAACCATTTGCTATGGTTACGCGCCACTTCGATTGAGACTCGAAAATGTTTCAAAATCGACCGTCATTATGGTCCAACTTCTGTGACGAGGATTATAAATCTGTGGTAACTTAGTTGAAACTAATATCTTGATTCGGCGAAACTGCGAATTAGCAAGCGTTTGAATGAAATAACCAATGCTATGTCCAATGATACAACCAATTAGATAATTTTGATGCCTAATCTTCTCAATATACTCGTACCTATGATAAGTATGATTATAAGTCTAACAAATGTATTCTCCTCTTTCCAGATAGTTGAGCGTGGCGGTGAGGTAGAGGTTGGTCGCGATGACGACCGACATATCGGTGTCCCGCTGGGACCCGTCCATCGGCCACGGCCAGGAGATCATCGACGAGTTCGAGTACGATGGCGGCAATTCGTCGTCGAGGCTATTCGAACGATCGCGCATTAAAGCGTTAGCAGGTAAGACATCTATTACGGAGTACATTTTAATGGCTTGATCTTTTAAAATCCTAAAAAAATAGGTATCTGGTATACCGGTCGCGTTCCAATCTTTTTTCATCTGTTTTTTTTTTTGCAATTGACAGAGGTGTTGCAATAAACTCCTTTTGAGTCCAATCCAATCGTGTTGAATTCGATACACGATTCAAAGTTATTGACGGATTTCCGCCAACAGTTTGGCTGGGGCAACCAACCTTAATACATTTACTTTTAATTCTCAACTTCAACTTACTTCTTAGAGCATTCGCGGTGCCTTAACCAAAATTTTCCTATATTTACGACTATTATCAGATACCGTGTACTAGTGAAAAACCACCCTAAAACAAACCTTTTTGTGTGGTACCCGGCTATGAATAGCAAGGGTGGCCTTTCATCCACCCCATCGCTTTGCGTAGGTGTTGTACTCAACAGTAGAAATCTTCCGGCTCATGTGATATAGGAATAGGAAGCCTTTTGTCTACACAGCTTTCAGCAAGCCCATAATGGCACTCTTTTCTTACGTGTAACATGTTGAAACACACTTAACACTTAAAGTTTTCAACAATAGCTCCATTGAAAAGTAACTTGTTCTTAGTAAGGCTTTGGTTCTTAGTTTCGTTTTAGTGGACTTCGATACGTTGTTGAATAATGTCGACATTTTCCATGAATACTCTATGTGATGTTGATATTATCTATCTACCAGTAATAAATAAATTACTTAATTACAAATTTCAAAACGTTCTTATTGGAATATATGTCAGTACACTTATCGATAAGATTTGAGCTGATTGCCATGATTAAGGCAACAGAAACTAGTGTTAATATGACAATAAAGTATATATATAATGAACATATAAACAAAACTAAGCCATAAGAAAACAATGTTAGTTCAAAGTGACCAAAAGTTCGATGACCTACAAATGCAAATAGACTTATCTAAAATGCTGGGATTATTTTAGTTTTAGATAACACCCCAGAGGTCGAAACCTTGACACGGTAATAGTATTTTATTGTTTAACGTTGTGTTGTCCATTGTTGCGTATTTCATAACACCATGCTACGGCTTATCGGACATCGCAAACCGCAGCATCCGTTTTTCCGTAAAATCAACGGGGTGTCAAACCGTTGGTCAGATTTCTCAAAATCTCTTAAAATTAAAATTACACATGTCCAAATATCATTCAATGAACTATCAGACAGTCTTCGATACCTCACGCTTATCGATTGATGAAAAGTGTTATCTGTGACTTCAACCGAATCTTCTCGTCGAACCAATCACAATTTACCGTTTTAGCCGTAACCTGGGCAATATTTGTAAAAAATTGATTGTGTGTCATACGGTGTCAGTTGTTAACATAAATGTGTAGCAACGCTATCAGTCGTGTAACGTGAATGTGCTATTAAGTTGAAACCTGCCCTATGTTGTCGACATCTGGCGCATTGGTATCGAATATCCTTGTCCAGTGGTAGTTGAATTTTGTCGCTCTAATTCTTCTCGTCTTTTGCCTGGTACGTTGGTTCAGTCGCCGCTCGCCGCTGGCGACATGACATCCACCGAGGGATATGAGCTGATAAAAAAAGGAGTAGATATTGAAGTGCCCGGTTTAGAAGTGTATTATGACAAGGTCGTTATAGAACTCAGAGGTTTGTAGTGTTGTGTTATCAGTGTTGTGCCTCTTGTGGATTGCATTATGTTGGATTTTCCGTTCGCCTTCATTGGATGACAGATAAGTGGTGGTGGTGCATTTTATTCTCAACGATGTTGAAATATTTAGTACACATATTTCTAAAATATCATTTAATTTGTTGTACAATTCTGAGTTCTCTACCTGATTTTCCTTATAATTCTATTTTTGTTTCAATAGTATAAATGAAGCGAATAGTTACTTTGAATTGGAATTTACGATATTTATGAGCTGACAGTAATGATTACATCCATGTGTTGAAAATGAAATTTTGTCAGACGGATATTTGGTAATTTCGTACGTTTTCATAATAATCATCAAGCTGCCTTGCCCAGCATTAATACTGGGATTATTATTTCATATCTATCTTTAGGGAGTGGCCACTGACCTGAGTAATACGGTGCATCGTTGTAGGCGTATTAATACTGAATTTTATTTAAAAAAATAATAAAAACGTTGATACAGCAGTACAACACCCTGCACATCTAGGACTTTCCGCTCTGAAGCGTGCGAATAGCAATTTGATCCATATCTCGAATTACACATATTATATTCTGAACCTAACACCTTCTTGGAGTACTGTCGTGTGAGTTATTACGATGTCGTCGGTGGTTCCGGACGGGCTGGAGGCTCCACATCCGAAGACTCGGTCCGCGAAGCCACCTCTCTGGTCGCCGCGACGCGGTCGTCCGCACTGGCGGTTAATGTGTTAACATTCCCTACTTTGTTTTTATCGTTTTCCTTTTGATTTGTATGAGTGTATATTATGTGCATTACTTTTGGTTTTCAGGTCCGTCTTATAGAGAATGTTGGTTTTACATAAGTTTCTATCCTTTGATCACTCATTCAGAGTATCTACTATTTTACAGGGAATATTTTTTGACCTTGCTTCTTAATTATGTAACATCAAGCCTGTATCTATAAGTCTTTTTATGGAGTTCCCCAAGGGACGATTCTGGGTCCACATCTAATTTTATGTTTATCCTTTACTAACATACCGTAGTTTGTATTCGTTATTATGTAGAACTAACAAATGCTATTCCTTGACAGACGAACGAGAAAGCGTGCAGAAGAAAACTTTTCAAAAATGGGTGAACTCTCACTTGGTGCGCGTCGGGTGCCGTATCGGCGACCTGTACGTCGACATGCGGGATGGCAAGCAACTCATCAAGTTGCTCGAAGTGCTCTCGGGAGAGAGATTGGTAGGTATTTGACTTAAAACTGCATAAATTGCTAACGCACTATACACTATTTGGTAACATTTTTTAAAATAGAAGTAGCCTAATTACTACTTATAACATCAACGTTATTGTCAGTGAAAGTCTCGTCAAAATAGCTCAATCAACAATAAAATCAAATCGCGCAATTGGAGATTAACTGGAACAAGATCTTTTTTGTTATAGGTATCGAATATACTTTCAGACGCATTTAGTAAACAAATGTTTGTATTTTGATATTATAAACGCGCACTTGAATTTTGTTATACATGAATAAAAATTATCAGTAAACTCACAGTTACTCTACCCGCCCAACAATATCATCTAAATTTTACTTAGAATTGCAATCAGATATACCAACCAGTTCTAATTGCGTTAGCGTCACTTCAAGCCGTGTTAAACACGTCTAGTCGATCGCGAATGGTAACTGTTGCTAGTCCTATGTGTAGTAGGTAGGTCTGGTACCTATAAACACTGAACTTTTGATGTTTATTTATATCTAATTCGGTTATAAATTCTTTCCTTTTCTTCGAATATTTCGAAAGGATCATCATTAAAACTATCTTCCCAAGTTACTTCATCGCGAAAGAATGATGCTAGGGTTTCTATGAAACCTGGATCCTCATCCAATAGCTATGTTTTTTGAGCTGAATAAAAATGACTATGGCTCCAAGTTCCAAATCTTAGTCCTTTCAAAGTTATTCTTGGTTTAACATGTTAGTTTTCCGATTGGCATTTATTCTACTCAAAAACGATCTATCCAACGATGGAACACACATGGCAATTGGAATGTGGGCCCAAGATTTGCATCCTCCTTTACAGAGGCAGTACTTCTAAACTCATTCACTAAGCGCTAGAACCGCGGCTCTCAAACTTTCTTGACCTGGGACCACTTTGGATAATTTGTTGTCAGCAGTGATTAAAACCTCAGAAGAAAAATTTACTGTTTATTAAAAAAAAAAATGTTTTCCTTACAATATAAACAAAGTCCCCCACCGCGAAACTCAAAAACTAGTTCACGTAGTTTCATGCGGTTTTTATCAATAGACCAAGTGATTCAAGAGGAAAGTTTACGTGCTTAATACATGAATAATATAGTAGAGAAGCGTTGTGAATTTTAGTGATTAATAACACCCGTGCAAAACTGGGGTGGGCTGAACGTATAATATAAATTTCAAATCTCTAGCATACGTGTGTATTCTTAAAAGTCAAAGTTAATGTATTGTTATATACCTCTAGGGTCTGGACTTAGCGTTTCCCCTCGTCGTTTATACCGCGTATCCGTACGCAAAATACGCGCTTTGGTCGTGGAGTTGCGGACACCAGCCCGAAATACAAATACAATTATACCGCGTACATTCAAGGACTGGAACAATTTGCCTGCTGCGCTCTTCCTGTCTGGTTATTATAATTTAGGTACTCGTATCTTCAAGGCTACAGTGAACAGGCTCCTAATAAACTAGTGCTCACCATCAACGATTGCATCTTAACCACCAGGTAATCAGTTTTTACCAGGTGGGAACGCAATCAAGCATTAATTTATATCAATTAAAAAAAAAGCAATAAGTATTTTTATAATCATTCGCAACCATAAGTCTATAGCATCGCTTTTATTAGTTGGAAACCTCTGCTCTATAGGTAGTCTTAATTGGTGTCGTTACTCCCACTATGAAAACCAAATCCTTCGAGTACTGCTCTAAAAATAATTATTGCCTATTGTATTTTCTGTGAACTAAAGAAACGTCTGTTCTAATGTACAAAGTATGCTTTGTAGAGTTTATGTTCCCGATTAGGTACGCATTGTTTATGTAGCTTGAAGTATAACAAAATTAGTTCTATAGAACTAAATTTCATGTATCAGCATCACTTCTGTCCTAATACTACTGGCGTATGTATGTCTAAAGTTACTAGAAAAATTGTATATACCTAGGTATATTATAGTTAATTTAAATAGATAAAATGCCAATCGATACTGATAAAGTTTCAGCCATTACGTTAGGACTTTTATTTTAAATGGGAAATCATCAAATGAGTTTGCTCGCAATCGGTGGGGCGGGATAGTATCAGAATTTTACTGACTGAACTCATAGTAACTCCTTTGAACAATCCGTAATCCTTTCAGGCCTCGGCCCTAACTGGCCCTGTCAATGTTGAGGCACGTGGAACACAATGCGCCGATCACAATGGACGGACCTGACTGCGAGCGACTCATTGCTCGCTGTTCCCAAGCCAGCGTCTATTGTGATCGGACATCGTGCTACGACTCCTGACGCTTGGGGCATCTCCGGCTCCTGAGCTCTGGTTTTGAGCGCACTGAAGGGCAAAGGCCGTTCCCATTTTTTCTGTTGTTAGGTAAATCTAGCCAATCTTTAAGGTTGTAGTCCAACTCATCATCGTCATGCCATCTTCTCTCCACTACTCAACTAATAAATTAAAAAAAAAAAGTTAATATGTTTTGTTTTATACACATAAAAAAGCAATTGTCAGATAGAACAATGGGATTGTTCGTAGAAATTGAGAATGTTAATAATCTTTTAACGATAGATTTATTAAGCGTATGCTCAGTGTAACTCTAAAAGTGAGTTTGGCGTCATCAACTCGCTTTCAAAGTCAAGTCCGATATTGCTTTCAGCGAGATTTTTGATCATAAACTTCATGAGCAATTTTTTATGAAACTGCCTATAAAAGTAACGATACGCTGTTAAGCCCTATTTACAACATTTTTATCTCATCTTATGGGCGGTTTAACCTATAATAGAAACTAGAAAACTGGTACAGTATCGTTAAACTACTTCTGGTAATGTGTTATATTTCCTTTAGGTTTTTTTTAAGATTCAAAAGCATTTATTTCAAATAAACCATTTACAGGCACTTTTGAAAGGTCAAGGAATTAGTCTGTCAGAAAAAAATGATGTTAATTGCACATTCTAAAGCGTAGATCACTATGGAGAAGAATGTGCAAGAAACTCCATGGATACTCTTTTCAATCATTTTATGTATAACAAATATAATAATAATAATAATAATAATGGCTTAATAGCCAAGAGCCTCGACCAACACCTTAGGAGGCTCTCGTTAGGCGGCTGGATCAAGGGCTTGATTCAGAAAGCGGTACTCCTGGACACGGCTCGTATTGTTAGGAGGTTCCTTTCTCTGGAGCCCTGACCGCCGGTAGCTTGGACTCTGTTCCCGATACCGGTGGGACACTATTTTTTATATTTTTAAATGTTTTATTTTTTTATTTTTTGTAAGTTTTTTAAAAAATATTTAAAAATGTAATTAATAAGTTTATATAATGAATAAAGGAAATAATAATAATAATAATATTTATTTATTTCAGGCTTACATGTTTCTTGTCGCTGCTATTATGTGAGAACAATGTCAATAAAATAAAAAGGAAAAAAAAGACATTCTAAATATAGATATTAAAATATTTTTATTTATTATTGCTATAACTGACGGTAAGAAAAATCGTAGTATGTGAAACAATTTTATTTTTTGTGGGATGACATCTTTTGCTTTGGGTGAAGCGTCCCACTCGAGTGTCAGACTTTTACTGACTAAAATCGAGTGTTCTTTCAGTTGCCCTTGGCGAGGACCACGGTATGACTGTATTACAAACAGATAAAAGGAAAACAAATTAGCTTTATGACGATACTACTGTAAACTTCTTTTGAACAATAAAATGCGGGTCAACCTCTATATGATTTTTTTATATAAATCGTTTAGTCAAATCACAAAAGTGTTACTGATAAGCAAAACAGCCTAAGTCATTGAGTTTCTCTCATTGTACTCGTGTCTCAATTTCAAGTTCTTATGCGTATGCTGTATAAAAAGCAAACAATGGGCGACTTCGACCCGTAGAACCGGACTTTATCCAGGCTTCGGCGCCGCGACCATGCCAAAATGTATTTGGAATATTCTGGTACAGTCATGGGCAAAAATATGTATAGGTAGGCTTATTTAGTCAAATTCAAGGGACAGTTTCTAGTTCAGTGATCTTATGAGCGTAGAGATGAGTAACCCGATGACTGGATTTAAATTCATCTCCACTCTTATCTGTTAAGGAAGATGCTTGAAGGTAGCTGGTGAAATTCAAATTTTGTGTCAAATTAAACTGAGTGGCATTTCATGAACATCATTCAATTGGTAAGACGAACTGAGAAGGATGTATAGATGATTTTGATGATTCAAATTTCGTAAATAAATACATATTACGGCCGCAAATCATATTCAAATTGACATACAACATGATTCTGTCATTACTGACTTCAAAATAGTAAAACTTAAAAAAAAGAATTTCGAAAACTGAAACCGGATTATAATTAGGTTTTCCATCTCTAGTTATGTGAGATACTACGTACTTATAACACCCCTCCTTTCCGTCGGGGGTTAAAAAGTGTAATGTGCAGAGATGCTGTAGACGCAATACTTGCAATAATATTTATTTATTTTGTAGTTCACATTTTAGGAAAGCTTACAGACTCATAACATCGTAATGAAATGAAAGTATACAATTCAATCGTAACCTTGAGATGGTCGTTGCCTCGAGAGGACACCTCTGTTGAACATCACCAGACTTACACACCTGCAGGGAATAATATTGTAACTCAGTTTTAATGTAATTTTGGGTTACAATCATATAATTGTTTCTGCGCAGAATGCTAATTGCCTAAAACTGAGTTACAATGTTATTCTTTGCAGTTGTCGTTCATGGTTTTGCTGTTCATTGTACCTACTTGACTTGTTTTTTGCGCTCTGTAGAATAAACTGCATTATTTATCGTCTTCTGTTATTTACGATCTATGCAGACGACGCAGGGACACTGCAGGACTCGAAACTTTGGAACGTGTTTTGCAACAAAATAGTTGTTCGTAAATAAGGAATTAGGTTCTTCTAGAGAAAAGTTTCTCGTTTAAAATTCATCAACTTTTACAATTTTAAATGTCACATGCTGGTTCCCGAATAAAGAATTTCAAGAATCTGCGAAATCGGCTTTATCATGGCATGTCAAAATTTGGTCACTAAGCTTCAAATTCACCGTTCAGCAACTCAAGTTAACAGCAGTCATGTCAAATGAAATTGTTCTTTTGCACTCCACTTACCATAATGAACAGCAGCCTATCCAAACCTAGAACAAACGATTCATTGATCGTTGTTCGTTCTAGATGACAGGCATTCTTGTCCCACGAATAAAACGAGGCTCCAAACCACAAAGCAAAGTCACAGAGCACACAGCTTATGATTAATGATATCATATTGAAGCCGTCGTGACAAACATCACGCGCCTGTCACCTTCTATTATTTAATGCGACTTTATAGCGCTTATTCTGGCCTATCTGATAAACATTGCTTGGAGTCACGCACTCTCCCATACTAACCTCGGCACCATAAAGATTTTATATTTATCCAACGAAGTTATAAGAAAAACGGTTATTATAATAATAGTCGAAGTTAGTACTTATTGTACACTAGTTGGTACCCGCGATTTCGTTCGTGTCTGACTTGTAAAACAGCACAGTGTCATTTGGTTACAATTTCAAGTTTTTTTTCTGCGCGGAATCCTACTTCTTTTTTTTAATTAAAAGTAGCCTAAGTTACTCCTTATTACATCAGATATGTAGTACCAGTGAAAGTCCCGTCAAAATCGGTCCAGCCTTTTCCGAGATTAACTCGAACAATCAGACAGACCGATGAATATACAAAATTTTAAAAATGGCACGTTTGCAGTAGCAGCTTCAGTCTATAATATGCACACCATGTACGAATAAAAAACGTTGATAAAATGCTTTTGGCCATATTCCGTTGTCATATCAACAGCGAGCTTACTTTATTGAAAGATAAATTTACTCGTATAAGCTTGTCGGATTTAAGTTCATATACGGCAACACGTACAGCGTACACGTTCATATGGTGGCGCGTAGTATGCCACGCGCGCCTCTTATATAGATATAGGGGAGACACTCCCCACTGCGGGATGAGGCTCACGGACAGCATTCTGGTACTGGTCCAGGGCAGCGGAAGTCACACCGCACCTGCAACCCCTGACATAAGTGTGCGAAGAAATACCGAGGTGCACTGTGTTTCCCAAACCGTAGATATTGGTCTACTTACTTTTGTTTTAGGAAATATTCAAGTAGGGAGTGTTAGATCTTTACTGACTAAAAACCTAGCTGTGTTCCTTCAGTTAACATATGCGATCTAAGGCCACGGTAGCTCTATCGAACAATCTCACTAACTATCTACTATTCGTCTTCCTAACGATTAGAAACGACGTCTAATACCAAGATTTGGCTGACAGAATTTGGTCTTTAAAATTATGCAACTGAAGGTCTTTTTCTCTTTGCAGCCTCGTCCAACAAAAGGCAAGATGCGTATCCACTGCCTGGAGAATGTGGATAAAGCGTTGCAGTTCTTGCGGGAACAGCGCGTACACTTGGAGAACATGGGCTCCCATGATATCGTCGACGGCAACCCGAGGCTCAGTCTTGGTCTTATTTGGACCATCATCTTGCGATTCCAGGTAAGAAATACTACCTACTTATTAATTTACTTATATGCCTTAACGACCTATAGCATAGAAGATTAAGGAAAACCTACCTAGGAATATAGGTAATTGTGAATTGTGGTGATGCTCCTTAGATATTAAAAGATGTTATAGGAACTGTTGGGCGCTTCTGAATGGCAAACTCTTAGCCAAAATATTGACCAAATCCATTCAGTGCCATCGACAAGCCATATAGAAATATTGACTTGACGAACTATTCTCAGTCGACTAGTTTCTGTTAGCGACCTCAACCTCATGGAATTACTACTTCCCTCCGCTATAAATTCTAGCCTACATGTTATTCAGATGTATAAGCTATATTACTGTACATCCGTTCGTCCGTTTGAGCGTGAAGAGTCACAAACTACATACCTACTTTTGCCTTTATAATATTAGTATGATAATCTGATTCACTATCATGTGACACTATTTATTGTTACCCCTTACCTGAAGTTATTTGACTAGTAAAAAATTAATAATCTTGTTGCTGCCAACGCCCAATAACAAGTGCAGTGAAGCTAAACTTTGTATCTGATGTTTAACTTCAGAGATCCACTAGTCACGACGTTATGTCCAGACAATAATAGACTAGGCAAATCTTAGTTGATCTTATAGGCATACCAGGAAAAAGTTTATGTAGGTTTGAAAAAAATCTTGATTTCATAATCATTTTTATTTGTATATTTCTTTGTTTGTAAGATAGTAAAAAAATGCAGGCTTAGAGCTGTGCATCATTGTAGACCTTGTTGAATAAAAAACATTTTAATATATCAGAAAATTCCAAATCATACATGCAATCTAAATATTTAAATTATTCATTAAAATTAGGCATAACATTTCTTCTCAACATACAATCAAATCTATATTTTAATTGTTCACGAAATATGGATTTTTACCACAATACACATTCCTGGTCCATTATCCCTACTCATTACGTCACGGCGGACACAACGGGTAATTTAACATCACTAATAATAATTGCACAGATAGTTATTGACTGGGGAAGGAAATTCTAAATGACATGTATACACCCGATTAACTAAAGTGCTATAATTTCTCTTACGTAATAAATTATTTACTCGAAAATATATCCTGTAAAACCATCGACTTCTAGCGATAGACAAGCACGTTCATAGTAACTATTTAATTGGTCAAAATACTGAAAAGTTAAAAGTTCTCTGCAGCGGTAAATTGGCATTATGTCGTCTAACAAAACTTTTAAAACATTTTTTTTTGATGATTTTTATGGAGTCTTGTTTTGAATTTTCTGGTATTACTTAATCAAAACACATATCTCCGTCCAATGAGTGTAGCTGAATACCAGAAATTTACTAACCTTCACCACTCAGTTATTGGTCCTTTCGTTGTGCTTGACTCAGACACCGGTTGTTATCCTTTTGGGCTTCCAACTATCCGTAACGAGTAATCAGATGGGAACAATACGATTTGGTAACATGGTTGGCACAGTGGTTGAGCGATTGACTCCATTGCTGGGTGTCGCGGGATCGTTTTCCACACGATACAAAATTTTTTACTCAGACCAGTAAACCATTAGGTTACTGGTCTGAGTAGAAACAGGTCAGGTCAGGCCATCCTACAACCAACGAGGTTGTAGGTTCGATTCCCACCCAGGACAAATGATTGTGTGATGAGCACAATAATTTGTTCAAACTCAAACTCAAAAGCATTTATTTCAAATAAACCATTTACAGGCACTTTTGAAAGGTCAAGGTGTCAGTCTGTCAGAAAAAAAATGATGCTAATTGCACATTCCAAAGCGTAGATCTCTATGGAGAAGAATGTGCAAGAAACTCCATGGACACTCTTTTCAATCATTTTATGTATAACAAATATCTCTGTTACATGTTTCTTGTCGCTACTATTATGTGAGAACAATGTCAATAAAATAAAGTAAAGATGTTCTGAGCTCTGCTTAGCTTGGGACTAGACGGCGTTGTGTGATAGTTGTGGAATATTATTATTATATTATTTATATGGCCTACTGTAGTTGTCTTGGTTTGAATGTTTCCTGTATGTAAATTTACATGTTAGTTAACGTAACTATGATACAACAATAAATCAATTATTTGCTTGAAATATAGTGATACAGATCTTAAAATTCAATAAAATAGTTCTTCATATTCCGCCCCACATTCAACTTAGTGCGGGGCAACGTTTTTTTTTTAAATTGTCGTTCTTAATTTAAAATAAAGTTTAAATTCTTTCCAATAGATCCAAGACATCACAATCGAAGAAACCGACAACAAAGAGACTAAATCCGCCAAGGACGCGCTACTCCTGTGGTGTCAAATGAAGACTGCCGGCTACAACAATGTCAACGTCCGCAACTTCACGACCTCCTGGCGCGACGGACTCGCGTTCAACGCCATCATTCACAAGCACAGACCAGACCTGATTCAATTCGACAAGCTACATAGAAGCAATCCTATGCATAATTTGAATAATGCCTTCAATGTTGCTGAAGAGAAGCTTGGGCTTACCAAACTGTTGGATGCTGAAGGTAAAAAACAGGCTACTATTATAGCTTTAACTATAAATGTGCCATTAAAAAGATGTCACCGTCATTACGTGTTATCCACAAATTACGTTACATGTTAAGGGTCGGAGTGTCCACGAAATGTGACAAGGGTTGGAGGGAGTCTAAAACCATGATATCTAAGCTTAATGCTTAATTCGCCAACACTATCTGTATGTAAATAAAGTGGAAGTGTGGTATTGGCGAGTTCGGAACTGCAGTCTTCAAATAATCACTTCTAGATGTAATATTGCAAAATATGTGGTGTCACACTTAGGAGTTTCACAAATCATGAAATACGTGTGACCAGTGGCGTAGCTAGGTGAGCAAGGGCCCTGGGGCAAAAACCAACTTGGGGCCCCTAAACTGTTTAGGCTTTATTAATATACTATTATATATTATACATATTTTAAAAATGCAAAGCAACTTTATCTTTAAAAAAATCTAAGTTATAAGAACATTGATCATTCACAAGCCCACACAACGATCAACGGCAGATATCGTCGTCGTTAATATTATAGGCGACAGTATCTTTCACTGCTTAGTTACCAAATCTTCTTGAGTAGGCTTTTCAACCAACTGCAGTGGTCACAATATTATCTGATTCACTAAAACTTTAATATAATTTTTTACTCGTTCAATATGCGGTTTGTTAATCAGACTTTGAGGGCCCCCCGAGCTTGTGGGCCCCGGGGCACTGCCCCGCCTAGCCCTTTAGTAGCTACGCCACTGCATGTGACGTATTTTATGAATAGCCACCCTTATCATGCTCTTGCCCTCGTCCTTGTAATTTATTAGGGTTGGCACAACATAGGCATGTTTTGCTTCTTCCATAGTCGTGATTCCAGTAGCCAACCTAACTACGAAGCGGTTTTACTGCAGTAAAACTTGTGACCTTGTCAAACTTCATTAATGCCGCTTGGCGTAGCCGCGGTCACATTTTAAAGCCCGCTAAGGCGTGTTTTATTAAGCAACATCTGGTTGTATGCCTAAAATTATTGTATTAGGGTACTATCTATTTTTATATTTTTAACTCTAGAGACTGAGCGGAGTGTTGAAATTCCATTATCGCGCTTTTAAGCATCGTCTAGAGTTAGTCAAATTGAACATAAAGATCGCATAGATATGTATTTTGTTCCTAATCTTGATCTTAACATGCCTCGTTTTTAAAACACCTGCTTCCATTTTTGTATGCATAGTGCATGAATCATACATGAATATGACCCACATACTGGAGTGCTCAAGTGCCTACATACACTTTTGACAACTTACTGTCCACCACTAATGCCGCTATAATCGGGTCCACCTTATCATCATTATAGCTGAGAGACGTCCACTGTTGGACATAGGCCTCCCTCAAGAGTCGCCACAACGAACGGTCTTGTGCGTCTCGTATCCATGGCATTCTCGCGACTCTCACCAGGTCATCGGTCCTTCAAAATTTGCGCCTTCCGATGCGCGGTCGCTACTTCGCCTTTAATTCCCATCCCATTCCATGCCCACTGCCACTTAAGTTTGGATTCTTCGGGCTATGTCGGCGACTTTGGTTCTCCTCCTCTCCTCCATCGGGTCCACCTATTGAGCCAAAATTGTATGATAGTTCCGATGGTAGCTTGTATTGATTAAGGTAAGAAAGTGAACTGGACAAGAAAAAAAATGTTTGTAACCAAAGTTAAAAGTCTTTCTAATAACACCATTTTCTCCCCAGATATCGCTGTCGACCACCCCGACGAGAAGTCCATCATCACATACGTGGTGACGTACTACCACTACTTCAGCAAGATGAAGCAGGAGACGGTGCAGGGCAAGCGTATCGGCAAGGTGGTCGGCATCGCCATCGAGAACGAGAAGATGATGCAGGAGTATGAGTCGCTCACCAGGTCTGTATAGATTTTCTTTTGTGGATTATTCGAGTACTAGGTACTACAGTAAGATGTCGCCTTATGAAGAGCCCGTTAAGCAGATGATAACCTTCGGCAGTTATCCACCAGAAGTAATACTTATCTGGTTGGAGAATCCTGAAAAGGGTTTCAATGGAGGTTGTGGGACTTAATACTGTTTCTCATACTATACCTAGAGGTCTGCTCAAACGAGAGGTTGTCTTCCCTTCATATTTCTTAGGTACATACACCTGTATTGAATAACGCACACAATGGATTTAAAGTACCGTATACGAAACATCTCCCAAACAATCCAGGATATCGATAATTCGATAGACCGGACTAGACAAAAGTACGGCGACATCTCTAAAAAAAAAAATTGTACTAACGTGACTAGGCGTAGCAACACACAAAACGAACCATAGTCCACGTTAAGCGTATAAAACGATTCATTCATTAATCCAGTCGAAATATATGTACAGATGCTTCCTATATGCTCTTTTAAAATGTCTTCTCTGTTTCTTAAACTTTTTTCGTAATTTGAGAATATTTGCTTCCATAGCTTCGCACACCGTGTGGGTTAAGTCCGGGGCAAGTTCTCAGGGGACATTTTATTTGCTATTCAGGGATTTTTGCCCTCTGTAGACAAACGTCCTTCGTCTGCGCAAGCCTTAACAGTAAATTAACCAAGTCTTTGTGAGTATGCAGACTTGCTTGTGCCTGCTGTGGCTCAGATATCAATAACTAAAGATAGACAGAACTGAGGACACCCATAACTGCACACTATATTTGATGACGGAAGACAGTTTATAAAAATAGGAAAGACTATCAATTAAAAGGATGACACAATGAGCATTATGATGGACAGAATTTGTACTTGAATGCTATTCTTAAAATACTGATATGCAGCGGTATTTGTGAATGACGGTTAATGAAACGACCTACAAATTAAAAATAATGGTAGGTTCTTAATCAGTCTGACCAGACACCAGACTGTGTGTAGGTGGTTCAGCATCTTCAGCACCTCAGGTAATATTTGCAGGAGTCACCTACTAAGTAAGAACAAAGCACCTGATGGAAAACATCTTCGCTTTCCATCAGGTGAGATAGTGGTTAAACGCGAGCCTATCAACAATAAAAAAAGCACCGTTCGCTTCAGGGCGAAGAACATCCTTGATAATATTAACACGTTAAAAAAGTTAATTCATCAATAGAAACACAACAAAAAGGTTGAAATAGTAATAATTTATCCTGTCTTTCTTCATGACTAACTTTTTATTTGTATTTCAGCGATCTTCTGCAATGGATCGAGCGTACCATCGAAGCGCTCGGCGACCGAACATTCGCGAACTCTCTCGAGGGCGTTCGTCAGCAACTAATTCAGTTCGCTAACTATCGCACTGTAGAGAAACCACCCAAGTGAGTATACTTTTGAATTGTTTGCTGATTGATTGCTCTATGGTTCTATAGTATCCAAAAATCCTAAGTTTGAAAATTACATTAATTTATACTACCGTCAATATGAATCCTGTTTGAATAAAGTATTACCTAGAAAATAAATTTCGAGTTAAAAGTAAAGGATTTAGTGATCCGATTGACTGTTGGTAAATCATTCAACTAATCATCGCAATTTACAAACGCTTGAAAATTCTCTAGCACATTTTTTGGTTTCATTGAAAATCGGTAAGCCAAACTATCGTGACGAACGGTCACGATAGTTTGGTTTTATAATATTATTAAAAAAACTAATTTCTGTCAGCGACTTCACCCGCGTGGAGTTAGTACCTTAATTACCTGTAGTATCATTATAACTTTATGGCCTATAATGTTATTTTGCTATATGAGCGGTTTTTTTTATGGTAGGTAAAATCATCCAATGACAAATCCCGCCCTAGAGATAGTGTCACACTCTTACTGACTAAAAACCTACCCTGGAACATCCATTCATTGCCTTTGTCCCAGGGCCCCGGTTGACATTTTCACATAACCTATAGCCCCAGTAGACTTCGGCCCTGCTGGGCCCCTACAGTGCTATATGAGCGGTAAAGTCTTATTAAAGTTCGTTTACTAGATTTTACGTTAAACAGTGGCAAACGTCCCTCTCATTCTTACAAAATTTCACATTTACAATATTAGTAGGACTAAAAAAGTCTTTCATAAAGAATTTCTCATTGAGCCCGTCTGATGGCGTTAGTATGACGTATGAAGTGTGAGTAAAAATAAACATCTCTAATTTTACGTGTTGCTTACGCGATTCATTCATTTCCGAGAAAATAAACAATTCCTGCAGGAGCTCACACAAAGTTGCAGGCGCATTGTTATGGTTTTATTATTTGATAGATTTATGCACACTGCACTAGTAGTAGTAGTACTTTGTTATTTAAAAAAACAAAAACCGATGGTAAACCTGATTGTCCAGTGGTCGCAAGTGCTACTGCAGGAGGGGTGTTTTTATATCCTTTTTAAAAACCATTTTAGAGTTTATTTTTACATGAAACTTTTAGATACCTGATAAAATAATACTTTACGCTATATTGTATATTTTGTAATAAGAGTGTGGTAAAGGTGTATCTATAGTGAACACACCTTAGCTTAACTCTTGTTGGACATGAACATGGTGTAAAGCTAAAAATTGTATATAGCCTCTTTTGAGGTAGGAAATCATCATATGACTTCCTTAAAGAGTGAGTTATTGAATAAAACCTACCTGTGTCCTTTAGTTGCCCTTTGATTTCTAAGGCTATGGTAACTGCTTGAAAAAATCCAGTGATCCTAGTGTCATTGGTCCGGCTGGGCAAAACTGTAGGGTTTTGCTGTAAAGCCCCTAAAATCCCCATTCCCTCCTCAGATTCGTCGAAAAAGGCAACTTGGAAGTCCTTCTCTTCACCTTACAATCCCGCATGCGGGCGGCCAATCAGAAGCCGTACACGCCGCGTGAAGGCAAGATGATCCACGACATCAACCGCGCCTGGGAAAGGCTGGAGAAGTCCGAACATGAACGGGAACTGGCTCTGAGAGAGGAGCTCATCAGACAAGAGAAACTTGAGCAACTGGCTGCAAGGTATAGTGTATTTTCTATTGCTTGCCTTATTAATTTCTTTTTGATTTGACTAACCAGATAGGCATCTTTTCGAAAGACTAATTTTCATGTTTTAAGAATTTTTCTCAAAAAAGAAAAAACAATGTTAGTCGTCAATTTTATTCTGTAGTTGAAAGAAATCTAACAGTTGATAATACAGCTTTTAATCTTTTAAGCTTCATCATTTGATATGATAGTCGTATTATGCAAATGAAGTGCGTGAAATACAGTATAGCAGTTCCATTATTGCATAACTAAACCATTAACACAGTTTTCTAGATTTTTAAACGGGAAGTACTGGTTTGACATTTCAGTAAAAATTTATTACGCGAATGACATTTAAAGTAAAAATATTAATTTTATTATGTTCAGAAAGAACAAAGTTGCATGATTTGCTACTAAGCTAAAACTTTTCTAGCTAGACATACTATTGTGGTGGGTGTACGCGTAATCAAACAGCTTCTTCTTCTTATATTATTATTAGAAGCTCGCTTATTACTATAAAAGTATTAAATTACTACTTACTATTTTTTCTCATTGACAGTCTATCACAAAACTCTGTCCAAACCTAACTTCTTTATTTAACTTAAACAAAGTTAATATTACGTGCACGTTACCTGGCATATGATGCTGTTTCGTCATCACACTATTGACTGTAATTTTTGTAACGTTGTTGCAAGTGGGAATACTGTAAATGATTTATTGAGTTTTTGCGCTAGGGAATTTGATCACTGATCATCTGCCTATAATATTTTTGTGTACACAATTAGTGACCACAACCCATAATTACTAAACTTTAATATTACTTTTTTTAATGATAAGACAACCATTGTACCCATAGCTTTAAGCTTGTCTAAAAGTTTTACTACTTTATTGGTATACAATGTACTTTAATTCTAATATTTTTGCCTATTCCAGATTCAACCGCAAAGCACAGATGCGAGAGACGTGGCTGTCGGAGAACCAGCGGCTGGTGAGCCAGGACAACTTCGGGTTCGACCTGGCGGCCGTGGAGGCGGCCGCCAAGAAGCACGAGGCTATCGAAACTGACATCTTTGCCTACGAGGAGCGAGTGCAGGCGGTCGTGGCTGTGTGCTCCGAGTTGCAGGCTGAGAGGTTAATTCATGATTTTAGAAAAAAAAAAATTGTGATACAAATATTCTGACAAAATAAAAGTTCTTCTGAAATTTGCAGTAAAAAATAGCAGAAAGTTGATTCAATAAACGAGTTGATGTAGAATTTAAGAAATATATTCAATTTTGATGTTGGAATTGTTGCAAAAGCCTTTTGTATGGAAAGCTTACATAGCAGAAGAAACTATTCTTCAAAACTATTCTTCAAGCTTCCTTTTAGTTCATGTAGCATTGTATTTTTGCTGGAAACTGCAGTTCTTCGTTTTATGCAGCTTCATGGTTTTTCATTTTAATATTTTATTTTCACACAGAACTACAATAATAATGTTAACATACGCTCGAAATTGGTACAACGGATTTGGTCCGGCGTACCAAGGGCGCGCGTGTGTAAAAATTAAGAAATTACATTATTATAAAGAGTACAAAAGTTTAGCGTATTTCTAAAAAAAGTTGTCACTTTGCTTAAGTAATCCTACAAATGTTGAGCTAGTTTGTCGTATAGTAAGCATGCGTGTACTGCACAGGTACCACGACATGGAGCGCGTGTGCGCGCGGCGCGACAACGTGCTGCGGCTGTGGGCCTACCTGCTGGAGCTGCTGCGCGCGCGCCGCGCCCGCCTCGAGCTGTCGCTGCAGCTGCAGCAGAACTTCCAGGTATAGTGAGCATGCGTGTACTGCACAGGTACCACGACATGGAGCGCGTGTGCGCGCGGCGCGACAACGTGCTGCGGCTGTGGGCCTACCTGCTGGAGCTGCTGCGCGCGCGCCGCGCCCGCCTCGAGCTGTCGCTGCAGCTGCAGCAGAACTTCCAGGTATAGTGAGCATGCGTGTACTGCACAGGTACCACGACATGGAGCGCGTGTGCGCGCGGCGCGACAACGTGCTGCGGCTGTGGGCCTACCTGCTGGAGCTGCTGCGCGCGCGCCGCGCCCGCCTCGAGCTGTCGCTGCAGCTGCAGCAGAACTTCCAGGTATAGTGAGCATGCGTGTACTGCACAGGTACCACGACATGGAGCGCGTGTGCGCGCGGCGCGACAACGTGCTGCGGCTGTGGGCCTACCTGCTGGAGCTGCTGCGCGCGCGCCGCGCCCGCCTCGAGCTGTCGCTGCAGCTGCAGCAGAACTTCCAGGTATAGTGAGCATGCGTGTACTGCACAGGTACCACGACATGGAGCGCGTGTGCGCGCGGCGCGACAACGTGCTGCGGCTGTGGGCCTACCTGCTGGAGCTGCTGCGCGCGCGCCGCGCCCGCCTCGAGCTGTCGCTGCAGCTGCAGCAGAACTTCCAGGTATAGTGAGCATGCGTGTACTGCACAGGTACCACGACATGGAGCGCGTGTGCGCGCGGCGCGACAACGTGCTGCGGCTGTGGGCCTACCTGCTGGAGCTGCTGCGCGCGCGCCGCGCCCGCCTCGAGCTGTCGCTGCAGCTGCAGCAGAACTTCCAGGTATAGTGAGCATGCGTGTACTGCACAGGTACCACGACATGGAGCGCGTGTGCGCGCGGCGCGACAACGTGCTGCGGCTGTGGGCCTACCTGCTGGAGCTGCTGCGCGCGCGCCGCGCCCGCCTCGAGCTGTCGCTGCAGCTGCAGCAGAACTTCCAGGTATAGTGAGCATGCGTGTACTGCACAGGTACCACGACATGGAGCGCGTGTGCGCGCGGCGCGACAACGTGCTGCGGCTGTGGGCCTACCTGCTGGAGATTCAAAAAAGCGCCTTTGTCGTAAAAATATTATTTTGCTCCCTTATAATACAATCTACTATTACCTCGCTTCAAACATGTAATAGCCCCACACTATTCCTTACCTTACTATTGTAAGCATCGATTGTAAGCAAGATTTGCAGCGGGGCAAATTTAATGTAGTAATAAGATGTTATATCGCATCCTAACCTATGTAAAATATACGGAAATAATTGAGTCGCCTTTCATCATTCAATCAATTGAGAAGATTGTTCAAAATATCAACTCAATAACTTTGTCCACAGGAGATGCTATACATCCTCGACTCCATGGAAGAGATCAAGATGCGTCTGCTGACAGACGACTACGGCAAGCACCTGATGGGCGTCGAAGATCTGCTGCAGAAGCACGCACTTGTGGAGGCCGACATCAACGTGCTGGGAGAAAGGGTCAAGGTATGTGTTCATTGAACTCTTAGTGTGATTTTTTTGTAGCATTATTACTATTGTGATGTGCTCATAATTTTTGTCTATAAACGACTGTCGTTTCTAGTTGTTTTTACTGTGTCATGATGGAAAATGCTAACAGAAATAATATTAGATGACAGTCGATTGGGCTGTAATTAAATATGAATGTCTCTATTTTAGTACATTATTCAAGACATTTTCAGTAATAGGATTGCCTTTCCGTGCAAATGGGAATACTCGCCGACTGTAGAAAAGTTCATTGAGATAAGACTGTGGTCTTAAAACACTATTACGTAAACCAGTCTGAGGATGGGTTTCTGTATTGAGTATTATGTGTTAAAAACGTCTCAAATCCCATTTTATTACTAAAGGACAGGTTTTCAAGCTAAATGAGAGTTTGAGGATTCAAAGATTCAAAGCATTTATTTCAAATAACCACCATTTACAGGCACTTTTGAAAAGTCAAGAGGTCGGTCTGTCAGAAAAGATGATGCTAATAATTGCACATTCCAAAGTGTATATCTATATGAAGATGAATGTGCAAGAAATTCCATGGACACTGGGAACTACGGAACACTCAACTTCAAATACTTAATTCAGGAATTGTCATTGTCTGCAGGTTGTAGTAGGTCAGTCACAGCGCTTCCTGGAGCAAGAAGAGGGCGGCTACCGGCCGTGCGACCCCGCCATCACCGTGGAGCGTATCCAACAGCTGGAGAACGCGTACGCCGAGCTTGTGCATCTTGCTGTTGAACGCAGGTAACACATACTGATATCATTCAAAACATTTGTTTATTCATGTACCACATGTGTCTGCCGTTCGACAAATATTTGCTGTTGTCTGATAATTATGTGATGCCATGGATATGAAATTTCGGATTTGGAATAATACTATATTGGGTCCGGATACAGTTACGGACAGTATATAAAAGTAGATATAATATAAATAGCTAGATTTAATTTTTATTTCTGATTATTATTTCTTTGGTCGGGGAGAACAAACAAAAACCTGTCGTTCTGTCATTTAGGCCGACTTTATTAGAAACTTTTTTATCGGTTTCGGTTACGGCCAAAAGGTTTTTAATATCGCTCCGCATTCGTAACCTCCGCAAATGTCTTTTTCATACAAGTATTTATTGTAATGCGTGCAATACACACGCGGGACGAGTTTTTTGCCTTATGTTTTCTGCAGGCGGAGCAAATCCGCATGCGTGATGAAATCCGCATGATATTAAATTACCGTTACCTTACTTATATTTAATTCTGTGAATATATACGTATTACGTAAAATGCAAAAAAATTAAGACATGTTGCGGGTTATTTTTGAGCATTCCTAAATAAGCATAATTTTGTTCAGTATTAGTCACGCCACATTTTCCCTTGTAACAGAAAGCGGCTGGAAGACAGCCGCAAGCTGTGGCAGTTCTACTGGGACATGGCGGACGAGGAGAACTGGATCAAGGAGAAGGAGCAGATCGTCTCCGTCGACGACATCGGACACGATCTTACTACCGGTAACTGTTGCGGTTGCACTCTTCTACATGATCGAAATGTCTTTTTAAAATATACACCGTTAAATTTGGTCGTTTTAATACCGCGGGGGGTCGATTCGGTACATAAAACACTATCGATTTGTAAAGATATTTTTTTTTTTAATTTGAATTAATTTACGCATGTACGAAATTGATTTCTTTAAGTAAACTTCAGCTGATCGAGGCCAATGAACTGTTGGTAGTTAGTACGCAACGACCGACAACTCCCTACAAGATCATTGACTCGTTTACTTTAAGAAATTAATTTCGTATATGCGTATATTAATTCCAGTTTTAGAAAAAAAGTACTTAATTATTTAATTTTATCTTTATAAATCGATAGTGTTTCATGTACCGAATTGATCCTCCATGGGATTAAAAAGACCAAAATTTAACGGTGTAGTTAAAAATTGCTGGGCTACTACCAATATTATTAATTTGAAAGTCTATGTTTGCACGTTTTTTTTATAAATTACTCAAGAAGGATAATAAGCGCGGATCTTGGCGACGAAAACAAGATTGTGAGCACAGCTGACAGCCACTCGAAAATCGCCAAGTGCGAGTAGGAGTAAGAGCTCGTTTATAATCGATATATTACATGTGCTTTTGCCACATGGGCAGTCATCGGGTGAACACCAGTAAATTTGTTGGATTGGTGGATCATAATTAATTAGACCAGTGGTTATTGATGGTACGTTTATTTCCGTTTAGCACACAGTAGTACAGGTTCAAATCTTGTATGGAAAAAAGGACAGTGACGCCATGATAGTCTACATTTTTTTTTTTTAATAAATAAGGAACAGCGCCAATGTTGCCACATAAACCAGATTATAATATTTATTACAGATTACAACAAAATTAATAAAGCTGTGTGAAAGTGTGATATCACAAACCTATAAGGGTTGTGGGGTATGCCTACCGTGCCCATAACGTTGGATCCTCGCTTTCTGGATAAGATAGGGCACAGAATAGTTTCAACTTTGTGTTATTACGTTTTGGTATTTATTTTGACTTTTACACAGACGTAGCTGCAAGTAAAAGCTGGTTTTAACATAAATTAAACAATACAAGGATAAGATTCAAGATAGTATTCAATTTTACATAGGACTTCACCGGATTTTATACAAATGCTTGTAATTTCCCGACCGGGAAAAACTAGGGCAAATATCGCGGAGTCATTGCGGCGCGCCTCGCAATAAATTGAATTGAAGGGGACGGAAGTCAAATATAGACTTCCAGTCGCTCTTGTACCCGATATTACGTCATTTGTTTTGAGGTTCAACCTCGAGTTCCCGTTGTTTTGTGTTTTCAATAAGTTAGCTAACACGAGTCGAAAGTTTGTGATATTGAGCGAATCAATTTGAATTTCAATTCACCATGAGTTAGTTCAAAATATTGAAGTAACATAGTTTAAACTTTATCTAAATATATTTATTCTATTTTTTTTTTTGATGTGGTGGGAAATTCATCAAACTTTCTACAGAGATTATCTGTGAGATTGAGTGTCAGGCTTGAAGCTGACTAAAACTCACCCGTGTTCCTTTAGTTGCCCTTTGCGTTTAAAGGCCACGGTAACTCTATCGAACAATCTCTCAGCTCATTCAAATATAATTGGTTAAGTTATATGTGCCACTTATTTTCACACATCATTTCAAACCAGTATTGCCCTCTACTGGGCAAAAGTCTTTCGGTTATACGTCCAGGTAACATGATTCTTTCTTCTAACTACCAACGACCTAACTTTCAACCCAGCGATGCGCTAGGTTGGTTAGCGCGTGAAACCAAGAGAAATTCCAGCATATAATAATAATTTCGTCCTTGTTCACAGTGTACCTGCTAATCTCTAAGCACAAGGCTTTGGAAGCTGACGTGCAAGCTCATGAACCACAGCTGATGAGCGTTGCCGCCGTAGGGGACGAACTCATCTCGCAGGGACACTTTGGGGCCGACAGGATTCAGGTAAAACATATTTTCCGCATATTTAACTTTCAGAATTAAATAATTCATAACTTGTTATTTGAAAAGTCCGAAATGTTTGCAAAACCCAAAATATTTTATTCTCAGTGTACATTGTTCTTCCTAACAAATATGGCTTACCGTATGAAGAACCTTTTGTCTTTCAGATAAAACAATGAATGAAAAATATAAAATAAAATTTAAAAAAAAAAAAGAAAAATAAACATCTAAACGACGCGTCAGAAGACACGTTGAACTGAGTTTCACAGCTGTCGAAGTGTCGCCGTCCTTTTCTTATGCTGGCTGTTATAGTACGAGATCCAATAGAAGAAGCACCTTCCCTCATCGGTTATTTGATTAGGATAAATATTATATGCTAGATGATGCTTTTATTGATACATTGCGAGTAGGTTGCCTATCTAAATCTGGTGCCAAAGATGTGAAACAATTAAATTAGTTAATATTTTTTTTTCATCAACTACCCTGATTGGTTATTTAAGAAAGACGAGCATCAGCTGAAAGAATGCGCTCTGAGGAACTCATAAAGTATAAGTTGCCTAATTTTCCTTGGGGCAAACATAGGAGTTGCCTCGTTTGAAGAGGTAGATAAATGGTGGTAATATACTCTCATCTGTTATTTAATCGAATTATATATCATATGAAAGGTATTTTTATTCCTAATCCAACCGTATTAGGTTGCCTTCCCAAAAATGGTGTGAATGAATAGTTGCCTACATTTAAGATTTAAAATTTTCTGGGCTATTTCTGGTATTAAAAATATATTTCCTCATCTGTAATTAAATGATAATAAGATTATACGGCAGATAAAGCATTTATCGATATATCGCGAGTAGATTGCTTAGCTAAATCACATACCAATGATGTTAAACAATAAAATGTGTTATTAATTATTTTTTATCTACTTCCCTGACTTGTCGTTTAAGAAAGTCGTGTATCAGCTGAAAGTATGTGCTCTAAAGAACTGGAAAAATATAAGTTGCCTACTTTTCCTCGGTGCAACTATGAGGGTTGTCTCGTATAAACAGGTAAATAAAGGTTAACATGATACTCTCATCTTTTATTTCATTGAATCGAGTATCAAATGAAAGGCTATTTTATTCCTAACCCAGCCCTATTAAGTTGCCTCACCAAAAATGGTGTGAATTCATGGTTGCCTAGATTTAATATGTAAAATTTTCTGGGCTAGTTCTGGTCATAGAAATACATTCCCTCATCTGTAATTAAATGACAGTAAAATTATATGCTAGATAATATATATATACATCGCGAATAGATTGCTTAGCTATATCAGATGCCAATGATGTTAAACAACAAAATTTGTTATTAATTATTTTTTATCAACTTCCCTGACTTGTGGTTTAAGAAAGTCGTGTATCAGCTGAAAGAATGTGCCCTAAAGAACTGGAAAAATATAAGTTGCCTACTTTTCCTCGGTGCAACTATGGGGGTTGCCTCGTATAAATAGGTAAATAAAGGTTCATATGATACTCTCATCTGTTATGTCATTAAATCGTGTATCAAATGAAAGGCTATTTTATTCCTAACCCAGCCCTATTAAGTTGCCTTACCAAAAATGGTGTAAACTCATGGTTACATAGATTTAATATATTAAATTTACTGGGCTAGTTCTGGTCATAGAAATATATTCCTTCATCTGTAACTAAATGACAGTAAAGATTATATGCTAGATAATATATATAGGTATATACATCGCGATTAGATTACTTAGCTAAATAAAATGCCAATGATGTTAAACAGTAAAATCTATTATTATTATTATTTTATCAATTTCCCTGAGTTGGTATTTAAAAAAGTAGAGCATCAGCTGAAAGAATGTGCCCTAAAGAACTGGAAAAATATAAGTTGCCTACTTTTCCTCGGTGCAGCTATGGGGGTTGCCTTGTATAAACAGGTAAATAAAGGTTCACATGATAATCTCATCTGTTATTTCATTGAATCGAGTATCAAATGAAAGGCTATTTTATTCCTAACCCAGCCCTATTAAGTTGCCTCACCAAAAATTGGGTGAATTCCTGGTTGCCTAGATTTAATATGTAAAATTTTCTGGGCTAGTTCTGGTCATAGAAATACATTCCCTCATCTGTAATTAAATGACAGTAAAATTATATGCTAGATAATATATATATACATCGCGAATAGATTGCTTAGCTAAATCAGATGGCAATGATGTTAAACAATAAAATTTGTTATTAATTATTTTTATCAACTTCCCTGAGTTGTGGTTTTAGAAAGTCGTGCATCAGCTAAAAGAATGTGCTCTAAAGAACTGGAAAAATATAAGTTGCCTACTTTTCCTCGGTGCAACTATGGGGGTTGCCTCGTATAAACAAGTAAATAAAGGTTTACATGATACTCTTATCTGTTATTTCATTGAATCGAGTATCAAATGAAAGGCTATTTTATTCCTAACCCAGCCCCATTAAGTTGCCTTACCAAAAATGGTGTAAACTTATGGTTACATAGATTTAATAAATAAAATTTTCTGGGCTACTTCTAGTCATAGAAATATATTCCCTCATCTGTAATTAAATGATAGTAAAGATTATTTGCTAGATAATATATATACAGATCACGAGTAGATTACTTAGCTAAATAAAATGCCAATGATGTTAAACAGTAAAATCTGTTATTATTATTTTTTTATCAATTTCCCTGAGTTGGTATTTAAAAAAGTAGAGCATCAGCTGAAAGAATGTGCCCTAAAGAACTGGAAAAATATAAGTTGCCTACTTTTCCTCGGTGCAAATATGGGGGTTGCCTCGTATAAAAAGGTAAATAAAGGTTCACATGACACTCTTATCTGTTATTTCATTGAATCGAGTATCAAATGATAGGCTATTTTATTCCTAATCCAGCCCTATTAAGTTGCCTCACAAAAAATGGTGTAAACTCATGGTTACATAGATTTAATATATTAAATTTACTGGGCTAGTTCTGGTCATAGGAATATATTCCCTCATCTGTAATTAAATGGCAGTAAAGATTATATGCTAGATAATATATATATAGATCGCGAGTAGATTACTTAGCTAAATAAAATGCCAATGATGTTAAACAGTAAAATCTGTTATTATTTGATTATTTGATTCGATTGAGTTGCCTCACAAAAAATGGTGTAAACTCATGGTTACTTCGATTTAATATGTAAAATTTTCTGCGCATGCATTAACTGTTTCAAGTGTGATGCATCTTTCATTTGATAGACAAAGATGCATCTAGTTTATTTTTAATGTGTAAATTATATTAATGATTATATTTTTTTTACCCAAAAATTAATGATGAATTAATTGACGTACCAAACTGGAGGCAAGGATATCATGAAGCCGAGTGCAGCAGTGACAAATTTCTACGTGTATTAAACGAAATAAATTAAAAGAAGGAGAAGTATTTTTATCATTAAAATATTAAATTATTGAAAAATTATTTATATATTAATTTGTTGGTAAAGTCAATTTATTGTATTAATAATTATGTTAATTTTTAATAATCTGTTCACAAATAGAATTTAAGTTTTTATTAAATTTTACGACCATTAAAACATGGACCTCTTTGTTGTAAAAAAGAAATAATCACCACCACAGTCGTATTTGATTAATTTAGCTGGCCAAAATTCTAATTTCTAAAACTCAAAAAATCATTACTTTTAAACTAGGGTTCTAGTTTAAAAGTAATGATTTACTATTAAAGGTAGATTATGTTTATAATTATCTGTATTCCAACAGTGAATGAATATTTTTGGACCAGGGCTCAGAACATCTTGCCCAGATCAATGTTTTAGAAGCGCATAGAGGACAAACATACAAACATTTTTTATTTTTATTTATAGAGATTCATAATGATATTTTATTAAAAAAATACTATAATGTTGCTTTTTTTCTATTACCAGTATTTAATCCACGTTTGCATGATCAACAAAAAAATCCTTTTAAAAAACGTGCATTTTGAACGAAAAAAACATTTCATAATTATGTAGAGTGGCTGACAAATTAATTCTAGGGTAAAAATCGATATTATTACATACACATTTAAAATGAACTCGATGCATGTTTGTCTATCAAATGAAAGATGCATCACTCCTCTGTCACAGTCAATGCACGCGCAGAAAATTTTACATTGAAAATCTAGGCAATCATGAATTCGCACCGGTTTTGGTAAGGCAACCTAATACGGTTTGATTAAGAATAAAATAACCTTTGACTTGATATAAAATTTGATTAAATGACAGATGAGGGTACACTTTGAACATTTACTGGATTCACACTATTTTTGGTGAGGCAACTTAATAGGGCTGGATTAAGAATAAAATAGCCTTTCATTTGAGACACGATTCAATGAAATAACAGATGAGAGTATCATGTGAACCTTTATTTACCTGTTTATACAAGGCAACCCCCATAGTTGCACCGAGGAAAAGTAGGCAACTTATATTTTTCCAGTTCTTTAGGGCACATTCTTTCAGCTGATGCTCTACTTTTTTAAATACCAACTCAGGGAAATTGATAAAAAAAATAATAATAATAGATTTTACTGTTTAACATCATTGGCATTTTATTTAGCTAAGTAATCTAATCGCGATGTATATACCTATATATATTATGTAGCATATAATCTTTACTGTCATTTAGTTACAGATGAAGGAATATATTTCTATGACCAGAACTAGCCCAGTAAATTTAATATATTAAATCTATGTAACCATGAGTTTACACCATTTTTGGTGAGGCAACTTAATAGGGCTGGATGAGGAATAAAATAGCCTTTCATTTGATACACGATTTAATGAAATAACAGATGAGAGTATCATGTGAACCTTTATTTACCTATTTATACGAGGCAACCCCCATAGTTGCACCGAGGAAAAGTAGGCAACTTATATTTTTCCAGTTCTTTAGAGCACATTCTTTCAGCTGATGCTCTACTTTTTTAAATACCAACTCAGGGAAATTGATAAAAAAATAATAATAACAGATTTTACTGTTTAACATCATTGGCATTTTATTTAGCTAAGTAATCTACTCGTGATCTGTATTTATATTATCTAGCAAATAATCTTTACTGTCATTTAATTACAGATGAGGGAATGTATTTCTATGACCAGAACTAGCCAAGAAAATTTTACATATTAAATCTAGGCAACCATGAATTCACACCATTTTTGGTGAGGCAACTTAATAGGGCTGGGTTAAGAATAAAATAGCCTTTCATTTGATACTCGATTCAATGAAATAAAAGATGAGAGTATCATGTTAACCTTTATTTACCTGTTTATACGAGACAACCCTCATAGTTGCACCGAGGAAAAGTAGGCAACTTATATTTTTCCAGTTCTTTAGAGCACATACTTTCAGCTGATACACGACTTTCTTAAACGACAAGTCAGGGAAGTAGATAAAAAATAATTAATAACACATTTTATTGTTTAACATCATTGGTATGTGATTTAGCTAAGCAATCTACTCGCGATATATCGATAAATGCTTTATCTGGCGTATAATCTTATTATCATTTAATTACAGATGAGGAAATATATTTTTAATACCAGAACTAGCCCAAAAAATTTTAAATCTTAAATGTAGGCAACTATTCATTCACACCATTTTTGGGAAGGCAACCTAATACGGTTGGATTAGGAATAAAATTACCTTTCATTTGATATATAATTCGATTAAATAACAGATGAGAGTATATTACCACCATTTATCTACCTCTTCAAACGAGGCAACCCCTATGTTTGCCCCAAGGAAAATAAGGCAACTTATACTTTTTGAGTTCCTCAGAGCGCATTCTTTCAGCTGATGCTCGTCTTTCTTAAATAACCAATCAGGGTAGTTGATGAAAAAAAATTATTAACTAATTTAATTGTTTCACATCTTTGGCACCAGATTTAGATAGGCAACCTACTCGCAATGTATCAATAAAAGCATCATCTAGCATATAATATTTATCCTAATCAAATAACAGATGAGGGAAGGTACGTCTTCTATCGGATCTTAGATCATTAGTAAAAGATAGCAATACTGTAATTTAAGACCGAGGCGTCTCGTAATTTCAATTCGAGGCGAGTGCCAAAATAAATTTGAATATTATTATCTCTTTTCTGTCCACTGCTTGATGCGATAGCGGTACTAGCCAATCAAAATACTGAGTCTGTCTGTATGTCTATTCGCGATAAACTCTTAAACTACTGAACAGAGTTTCATGCTGATTTCATCAATAGACAGAATGGTTATAAGGTTAGGTGAAGAATCGAGAATTTCAAAGATTTCTAACACCTGTACGAGGGTGGGGCGGATTGCTAGTTCATGATTTTGGATATGTTCTGTTCTAAAAATTATGAAAGAGCACATACATGACTAAAAAAAAAAAATCAGAAGAAAACAGAATTTACACGTAATCTTACGCAAATAGTTTTGATAATACGTTTTTATGGACAATTTATTATCTGCTGACCACTGAAGTTTAGTCAGAAGTCAGAAAATCTGACACTAGTTTTACCAAGAAGTATATTATAATAATCTAAAGCCCATTACTGGGTTTGTAGGACAAGTCGGCAGTACTTTCAGTAACTTTATAATCATAATAAGTTATGTGTTTGCGTGCAGGACCGGCTCCGCGACATCCTGTCGCAATGGAACCACCTGCTGGACATGGTGTCCCTGCGCAAGAACCGCCTGGACGCCGCCGTGCGCTACCACCAACTGTTCGCTGATGCTGATGACATCGACAACTGGATGTTGGATACTCTTAGGTAACATCATATTTTAAGCAGAGTATAGTGAATAAGAAATTCGTGAAATAAGGTTTTATGTCTTTCACGGGTATAGCTTGAACAGTTTTTACCTTTTAGTGTTTACCTTTTTTTTTGCGTCGGATAACATCAAATAATTTTTCCCGCTCTAGAGAGAGCAAGAGGGAATGTCAGATTTTTACTTAGTAAAACCCATCGTGTTCCTTTAGTTGCCCTTTGCGAGAGTCACAGTGACTTTCGATCAATCGCTCAGCTCTATCAGGCATCAATCTTGCTGACATCTCTGTGAGGCTCGCGTGGAACACAACTTGTTTTGGTTCTTATAGGACGGTGATCTATTCATTGCTTTGCGCAGTCAGCAAGGCCGCGCTTATGGTGGCCTGGAAACGCCAGTATTCACTTACGGCGGCTTAAAACTAACTGTGCACGTAATAATACTGCGGGCTGACCTGGACTATTATGCTTTCGTCAAATAACATTTTTAATTGTTTTGTTTAGGTTGGTATCATCTGAAGATACCGGTGTGGATGAGGCTCAAGTACAGAGCTTGCTGAAGAAGCACAAGGACGTGACCGACGAGCTCAAGAATTACGCCAACGTCATTCAGCAGCTCAAACAACAGGTAAGCAACATTTTCATGTTCATCAAGCAATAATAATTTTTCAATGCTCTTATTGAGCCGGAAACCTGGCCTTATCTGAGTGTAGTTAGTTTAGGCACGCAATGGAGTGCTTGTGCTCGCCCCTACCACTATTTTATTGTGATAAAATTGTATCCGGCGAGCACTGGGTTTTTTTTATGGTAGGTAAAATCATCCAATGACAAATCCCGCTCTTGGGCGGAGCGGGAAGTAGTGTCAGACTCTTATTGACTAAAAACCTACCCCGTTCCTTCGTTGCCTATCGTGCCGGGGTAAGGTATTCCTTTCGGAAGCTGATCCATGACCCCAGCAGGCTGGGACCCTGCCTGGACAGGTCCTGAGGCTCCCCACGCCTCGGGCTCGGCCCGGTGGGTTCCCGGCCGGCCGGACAGCGTGCTGCCACACACGCCGCCGCAACCCAAGCGCGAGCTCCGGGTCAACCCCACGAGTCCTAAGTGTATTGAAAAATCTACTATTTCAACACAAACTTTGATGACTAACTTAGACCCGGTAGTGACAGGGTTAACTTGTTACCATCGAGCTAGTTACTAAAATAGGTTCATTATGTAAATATTTGTAACTGAACCTCATGTTAGTAACAAATTTCGTAACGAGTTAAAAGTTGGTGCAAGTGGACTTTAGTTTACTATCCTCATTTCGCAGTAATCACACAGTTTGAAAATAAGACAACTTTTTTGCTGGAACATTATCCTAACAAATTAAATAAAGAAAAAAAACTTTCTCACTCTGAATAGTTCATGAACAAATAGCGCTGTTATTGCTTCTTTCTAATTCCATTTTTGTAAATGAAACCTACTGTCCACGGATGTGTATCTTAAATGTATAACGAAGCGGCAGTTTCGTGCCGTCTTGTTGCTGCCGCTTTTCTCGACAGAGTTTAAAGCAGTGTTTACGAAGACGCGGCACGTTGGGGGTTTGTCGTATATTGCAGCAGCGGGCCGTGTCATCGTTCGCGCAAACACAAACATAATTATGATACTGTACGACGGACCGCCCAACGCACCGCGCAACGCGCCGCGTCTCCGTAAACAAGCCCTTATAGTTTTGTAAGCTTTACACAGGTGTTTATTTAAATAATTCGAAACTAAAATGGTTGTTGTTACTATCTGAAAATCTGTTACTGTGCATTAAAGGCCGATCGTCATTTTGGTCCAGCTTATATGCCGTGTATACACCAAGCGTAAAATGGTGAATATATGTCTATGGAGCTATGTGTCCGCGAACTGTACGTCTTGGTCTTCGTTGTTTTTTAATTTGTTATTTTTTTTTGTTCCCAGGCTCAAGAGCTGTCGCCGTCGGACGCCAACAGCGCCGAGGTGCGCGAGCGCCTGGCCGCCATCGACGCGCGGCACGGCGAGCTGGCCGAGCTGGCGCGCCTGCGCAAGCAGCGGCTGCTGGACGCGCTGTCGCTGTTCAAGCTGCTGGCCGAGGCCGACGCCGCCGACCAGTGGATCGCTGAGAAGGACCGCATGCTCGACACCATGCTGCCGCCCAAGGACATCGACGACGTCGAGATCATGAAGCACAGGTTACTAAACATTTTACCATCATTTAAAACCCGTCAAATCTGATTATAGGTCATTGACTGCACCTTTGCTTCATACAGGAACCACTAATAACCAACATGACGTTGACTCACTAATTTATAAATTAAAGTCTCATGAGATTCGGAGTTTTATCATAGAAAAAACATAAAAACACACGAAATTAACAACACGAGAAAATAAAACATGCTACGATCCACCCGGGGCCTACATTATGGTACTCTATACAATCTGCATCTTTCTGAACACGGACATCACCCAGAACCTGAGGTTCAACGCTGCGTGTGCGCAGGCGCCCGCGCGGTCCCGTACTGCAGTGCGCCGTCCGGGCGCCGCGCCCTGCGCCCCTGTCGCTACGTAATAATGTATTCAAGTTCTCCATCGATACGACTACGTGCACACTGTTAAAATTAAACTAGTAACACTGCGCAGGTAATAATCCTGTATCCAATACGGCAACCACCTCACACGACACACACGCATAGTCACACAATGGGCGCCCGCGAGGGCGTACGCGCGTGCACCCGCTTAACGCAGCGTTGGCCCTTGCAGCCCCATCGGCTACTTGATCTGCGCGAATTCGTGAACCTGACAATTTTAATTTTTCTCACTTAAAAGTAATGTAAATATATCATCAATATTATTTGGTTATGCACAGATACGACGGTTTTGACAAGGAGATGAATGCGAATGCGTCCCGCGTGGCCGTGGTGAACCAGCTGGCGCGCCAGCTCATCCACGTGGAGCACCCGCAGGCCGCGCGCATCCAGGAGCGCCAGGCCGCGCTCAACGGCGCCTGGACCAACCTCCGGGAGAAGGTACCTCATCAATATACTTCTCTGCTCATTTTGGCTTTCAAAAGTTGTAATGGCTGAAAATATCTATGTCGCTTTGAAAACACACTACCATATTCGGTTCAAAGCCATCCAACTTAAATGCAGAAGGATGAAAGCTTACTGGCTTTTTAAAGTCATCATAATTATCGTTCCACTTAGCTGAGGAGACTTCACTAGAGAATTCATCTTCTCCAGTGTCTCCTACATGGCTGGCCCTTTACCCTTAGTCGCTGTTCACTACACTGCTGATAAATAAAATATGTGTATCCAGATTTGTGGGTCAGTTTTGATCTCAAATTTTAACTATAAATATATAAATAATACCATTCATCTGAATGACATTATTCAGATGAATGACATACTAACTTGAACGTAACGGGTTACACACATAGATTTTTGCGTTTAGAACCATATAGATAACTAATCTCCTTTTATTAAACGTAGGCCGAATCCAAGAAGGACGATCTGAAGTCGGCCCAAGGCGTGCAAACCTTCCACATCGAGTGCCGCGAGACTGTCTCCTGGATCGAAGACAAGAAGAGGATCTTGCAACAGACCGACAACTTGGAGATGGATCTCAACGGTAAGACTGTTTTTATTTTATAAGTAAAGACGGGGGGGAGGGAGTTGCTCGCGTCCGTAGGATTTACCATCTTTTCCTAGATCCACCCTACACGTCTCCCCTGGGTGGTGCAAAACGAGCAACAACGCCGAGCAACGGGCGGCGGTTAACTAACCTGTCGTATGGCCGCCACGGGCCAGGAGGCACTAAATACCCTCCAAAAAGAGTGAAAATAGTACCTTGGGAAAGTGCTATGAAACTATTTCCCAAACCCCCTTATATAATATGAAAATGTCCAATAAAGCGAGTGAGAATTTGTCATGCGATCCGGCTAACACCCGGCGCCCTCCGGTATCCGGGCCGGTGGGTGAGAAATTGGTTACCGAAGACTCCATGGAAGTAGGCGACCAGGCTTCCACGGTAGTGAATGCTACTGGCAGCAAAAAATTTGTACAGCAGGCTTTTCATCCCAGCTTGTTTGTTTCTAGACCTAGATGCAACTCCTTAGGTAACCTATCTACCAAAGAAGCAGTTGAGGTCACTAAGACAGTATCTGCACCCAGAGACCAAATTCAACCATCGCCTAATGTCTCCATTACGTCCTGTCCTCCAGAATGGCAGAGGGTGCCCACTACTAGAAGTAACAAGCGCAAAAAATTGTCACAATCACCATCACCTGAGGCAATTAAAACTTCAAATACATACAGTGGGCTGCAAATAGATCTTACGGAAGAGGAAAATGAACCCAAACAAAAACCCCCAAGTAAACCTCCACCTATAATTTTATATGGCGTCGAGGATGTTAACAAACTAACAGAGCTTCTTAATACCACTGCCAATAAAGGAGATTACATCTTTAAAATTGTCAATCGAAATCAGTTAAGAATAAACTGTTTAGATATTGAAGCATACAAAAAAATAATCACTCTTGTGCGAGAAAAAGGCCTCATCGGACACACTTTCAATAGAAAAGATCAACGCTGTTACCGCTTTGTAATCAAGAATCTACATCACTCCACGCCGCATAATGCCATAATAGAGGAAATAGAAAAAACTGAAAACAAAGTATGTGGAGAAATCATAAATGTAAAGTTTGGACCGGAAAAGAAGCCTACTTCTACATTTTTTGTCAACCTAGTGCCTCACCAGAATAACAGTTCAGTTAAAACCATAAAATCGATATACCATCAAACAGTTTCGATAGAGGAGCCCAAAAGAAAAACATCGATTCCACAATGCCAACGATGCCAACAATACGGGCACTCAAAAAACTATTGTATGATGCCCTATCGCTGTGTGAAATGTGCACAAGCTCACAAAACTTCCGAGTGTCCAAAGAAAGATCGTAACACACCAGCGAAGTGCGCACTATGTGAAGGCTCACACCCAGCTAACTATAAAGGTTGCGCTGTTTACAAAGAGATCCTAAATAGAAAAACTAGCCATAGAACTCCTTCTCAAACAACGTTTAAAGACCAACCTAAACTCTCATTTACAAAAGAAGACAGACCGCAACCTGAGAACAAACATCAAAATGAATATAATAAAAATAAAGCTACGTATGCAGATATCACTAAAAATGAACCCAAACTAGAATTATTACTCACACAACAGACTGTAAAGTTAGATAAATTAATAGACCAGATGTCGTCAATGATGAATTTACTCACAACAATCATCAGTAAACTTGTACGATAAAATGGCTACACTTAGAGTTGCAACTTGGAACGTTAATGGTTTAGTTAAACATAAACACGATGTAGAAATACTCCTGATACAACATGACATTGATGTACTTTTAATTTCCGAGTCACACCTTACATCCAACCATATATTTAATTTGAAAAACTATTGTGTATACTCTACCTTTCACCCGGACGGAACAGCACATGCAGGGACGGCAGTTATTATCAAAAAGCACATCAGACATGAAGTTCTGGAGGAATATAAAACGGATCACATACAAGCCACCTCTGTAATGGTTCAGGATAAACAGAGTTCACTCACCCTAACTGCTATATATTGTCCCCCAAAACACACCATAAAAGAAGACCGATTTACAACCTTCCTCAGAACTCTTGGGCAGAGATTTATATGTGGTGGAGATTGGAATGCCAAAAATGTTTTCTGGGGCTCTCGATTAACACTACCCCGAGGAAGAGAACTGAAAAAGAGTCTTGACACAAACAAAATACATGTCCTGAGTACAGGTGAACCCTCATACTGGCCCACAGATTCCAATAAGATACCTGACCTACTGGACTTCTTTGTATATAAGGGACTGTCCAACCTGTACCTTAAAGTTGAAAGTTGCTTAGATAGCAGTTCAGACCACACCCCTCTGGTAGCCACTATAAGCACTACTTTAATAGAAACTCAACTGAAAGAAAAGCTTTATAATAATAAAACTGATTGGGTTGCGTTCAGGCAATACTTAGAAGCTAACGTGAACCTAAAAGTACCACTAAAAACTAACGAGGACATTGAGGATGCTACAATGTACATAACAAACCTCATCCAAACAGCGGCATGGAAATGCACGCCAATTTCTACCAAACCAAGATACAAAACTAATATCTCTAAAGAGACAAAAAGTAAGGTGCTAGAAAAAAGAAGACTTCGAAGAGTATGGCATAACAGTCGTCATCCTTCTGACAAACGAGACTTCAATAGAGCAGCTGCAGACTTAAAGCATTATCTGAAAAATATTGAAAATGAAACTTTGAAACATGGGCTGGAAAACCTGGACGCCACAGCAAAAAACGAATATTCGCTTTGGAACACCGTAAAACACAGCAAAATTGCGCCACAGACCGCACACCATCCTCTTAAGCTGGATAACAACAAATGGGCAAAAAACGACGAAGAAAAAGCTGAAACCTTTGGATCTTTTTTGGCAAATGTATTTACCCCTAACACAGGTAGTGTGGCTAACCAATCTATGATTCAAAGCTACTTAGAAACAGACATTCAACTTAGTCCACCTCTGCAGTGCTGCTCTCCTCGTGAAGTTTGGAAAATAGTGAAAGGACTAGAATTAAACAAAGCTCCCGGATACTGCTTGATAACTGCCGAAATTCTGAGACAACTTCCCAGAAAGGTCATTGTCTTCATAACACAGCTCTTCAACGGGATTCTGCGGACCGGATATTTCCCAAGCATATGGAAAGTTTCGGAAATCATTATGATTCCAAAGCCAGGAAAACCACACCACCTTGTGTCTTCATACAGGCCAATAAGTCTTCTGCCTGTCATGTCCAAACTATTCGAGAAAGTCGCTGCTCGTAGACTCGGCGAAATACTTAAAAATGGCAAAATTATCCCCCAACACCAGTTCGGATTCAGAGCAGGGCACTCAACGGTGGAGCAGGTGCATAGAGTGGTGAATAAGATCCGAGAGGCATTGGAGCGTAAAGAGTACTGCTCAGCTGTATTCCTAGATGTACAACAAGCGTTTGACAAGGTCTGGCACCAGGGCCTATTGTACAAAATTAAAAAACATCTGCCGCATAACCTGTACATACTACTGAAGTCATACTTAAAAGACAGATTCTTTCGTGTAAAAGTCAATGACTCGTACTCGAAATTTTATGATATAAAAGCTGGCGTACCTCAGGGTTCCGTACTAGGTCCACCGCTTTACCTTATATATACAGCAGACTTACCAACAACAGAAGAAGTCCTTTGTGCCACCTTTGCTGATGATACAGCTGCTTTGTGCAATGACAGGAACCCCCACATTGCGTCACAAAAGCTACAAGTCCAGCTCGACAAGATAAACAAGTGGATGTCAGAGTGGAAAATAAAAGCGAGCGCAAACAAATCGACTCACGTGACATTTACTTTAAGAAAGGATGATTGGCCACCTGTTAAACTTGGACAAGATATACTTCCACATGGCGTAACGGCTAAGTACCTTGGTATACATCTTGACAGGAAACAAACATGGAGACACCACATAGAAAAAAAGCGTGATGAGTTAAAC
Organism: Leucania comma; assembly: GCA_958295575.1. Classification (NCBI taxonomy): domain Eukaryota; kingdom Metazoa; phylum Arthropoda; class Insecta; order Lepidoptera; family Noctuidae; genus Leucania; species Leucania comma. The sequence continues at coordinate 8,218,787 of OY282475.1, forward strand.
ATCACACTTCGAAAAATGAACTGGCTTCTGGCAGGAATATCACACATATCACTTGAAAATAAAATCCTTATCTACAAAGCGGTACTGAAACCTGTCTGGGCGTATGGTGTTGAACTGTGGGGCTCAGCGAAGAACTCAAATTTGGAAATTCTTCAGCGATTCCAGAATAAGGCTCTCAGAGTCATCTCAAATGCTCCGTGGTTCATAAAAACCTCTGAACTACACGAGCATCTACAGATTGGAACCATAAAGGAGGAAATAGAACGTAGATCAAAGTCATATAAAGACCGACTAATGACACATAGCAACACCTTAGCCACAGTTCTAAGTGAACCAGCAACATTGAGAAGGCTAAAACGCCACTACATTTGGGACTTTACTGAGTAGAGCAAAGTAAAAGAAATATTGAGAAGGCAGATTCTTCGCTGGAAGAATGAACCTTAGCATCTACCAACTCTCACAAAAAATCTGTTAATGGTTCGTCAAACCGATTGCAAGATACAAAACGGAAAAAAAAAAAAAAAATAAGTAAAGACGGAATGATAAGTATTGCAGCAAACTCTATAGAAGTAAAACTGGAAATTTTAATAGACTTAAATCTCCCACATTGTAACAAGTATATTCCATTAGTGGCATCCCGTTGGCGCTGTGACTGGCTGTTGCGCTGCTTGTCGCGAGATCGATTCTCGCACGTAACAAATATTTGTATGACCTACAGATAGTTGTTCCGAGTCCAGATGTCTTGTCAGGAACAATTCCTATAGTCTATTCGCGTTAAGAAAATAGTGACTAAACAGTGTAACTGCAAAGTAATGAGGTTACTTATACTGGGGTAAAAACCAAACCAGAACACAAAATTAGTATTAAATCTAAGTTTTTACACAGTATTTCCTAATATAATTATTAAGGAATCATTTTAAAATTCAATTATATTTTTTAAATTGACCAGAGCTTACTTTTATTGGTCAATGTGAACACTGCTTCCTTAGTGACAACGATTCGATGGGGGTTTGGTTAAGCTTAGTGACAACGATGAGTCACTATTTTCTTGTCGTGTGTACACTGTAGTGCGTGACTAAACCTTTTTAAAGGTATGATTTTGCGCTTGCTGATTGTGTCCACGGACGCGTAGCTTTATTGACGCGTATTCGTCAGAATACGTTTGGTGTACGCTTTCGTAAACTCTATTGATGAAGCGGCAACGACACGATGGCACAACGTTGTTGTTTCATAGTTTGGTATGTAAGCTACACGCAGACTTATACGAAGCCTATAATGACGAATTCGTGTCAATGAAGCTACGTCTCTGTGGGCAATATAATAGGGAGAAAGAGATGTTTAGATACTGTTTAACCTTTTATGTATCGCATGATAAGCGCTACAAGTGTCTGTCTAACCTAACCAAACTTTATAAGTTCCTAACTACTGGTGGTTGTTATTTTATGCCTGACCTTCAAGGCAAATGCTATGTTAGCAATTTTAACAGATTGGTAGACAAAGGCGGACGAGTTTGTTAACTCAATTTATGATTCAGATCATTGCATGCACGTCGTTATAACTTAATTTTATCGACATATGAATACTCATGGTTATAACTATGATATAAAGACGAAGGTGTGATGCTACAATCGTCATGTAATATGATCATAATGGACGCGTTGTCTTTAGTTTCCGAGATGATGCGGTTACAAAGTCAATAAAAATAACTAATGTATCAACATTGTGACTAAGATTAATGCAGTTCGTGGCTGTTTTTCTACTTTATTGCATAGTTTTAAGATTTTTTTCAATAGTTATAATTTTCGTTATTTTGTTTGAAAGTGAAGTGATTTCTGTAGGTAGGTATAGAATAGATATAATTTGTGTAGGTACCAAGATGAAACCAAAATATATTTTACCCTATTAAAACCCAAGGTTAAGGTTTTTTTTATAATATTTAACCAAATCTCAATTTTGTCTTCCCTTTTAGTTTCAACCGAAACCGAAAGTTCGGTCGATTATAACAAAGTTTTTTGTGGGTAGCCATTAGACACTTATTAAAAAAAAAAAGTTATGAATTTTAGTGTTATCATGGAGTTTCAGAAACGCTGTGGTATTTAACGTAAAGTCTGTTGTACAGTATGTCGAATAGTAGTGTTAAACCCAGTTGTGTTTGTCAGGTGTGATGACCCTGCAGCGCCGCCTGTCGGGCATGGAGCGCGACCTGGCGGCCATCCAGGCGCGCATCTCGTCGCTGGAGAGCGAGGCGTCGGCCATCGAGGGCGACCACCCCGAAGAGGCGCAGCTCATCCGCGACCGCGTCACCACCATCACCGACAACTGGGAACAGCTCACGCAGATGGTATGTAGCTGCTGATTTCAATTCATTTGTGCTTGCTGCTTACTTTGGTGCAGCAGGAGCTGGCTACCTTCTGGCAGCAGCAGCAGCGACAGTAGTTTCAGTAATGGATATACCAGCAGCTGTCCGTGCTAGAAGGCAATGTGCCGCGCCCTTCGCTCGCGGCATTATATGCCGCCGCCGCCGCGACGACGGTTGCTGCGCCCGAGGCGGGCGGGGTCGTTGAAAAGAACTTCGTTGAGATGCTTCTCTACAAAATTCTTGTTCGATTTTGGATCATTATCATCAGTGAAATTTAATAGAGAAACACTTTCAATAAATCATTGAATGATATTTTAAAGTCAGGACTGGTAATTTATAAAGCAGTCATAAATGAAAAAACTTAACTTGAAAATAACCAATATCGCCCTTGATTTTTTTATGTTTATTATGTTGAATTGTCAAACTACATTATTTATACATGTTTTAACCCTTTCAGCTTGATCATACACTTATTCCTTCGTAACAATATAGTAATGATGGTGTTTGTTGTCAGCTCAAAGAGCGCGACGCGAAGCTGGAGGAGGCGGGGGACTTGCACCGCTTCTTGCGCTCCGTGGACCACTTCCAGGCCTGGCTCACCAAGACGCAGACCGACGTCGCTTCCGAGGGTACGTCACATAACTCGTAAAATAACGTAACGTAAACACTTAACCCTATACAAATATTATTTAAGACTGACTAGCTAATGCTATTCATCTATTCAAATTTTCGGTTTTGATTGAGGTAACTGCTTATAACATCAGTTATGTAACCCTGAAAATTGGTTCAGACTTTAGAGATTAGCCGGACCAAACAGACAAACAAAACATTTTAAATATTTCATTTTTGTTGTAGGTGTCATATGCAGCAAAAAATGTTTTGATATTACAAACAGCAGACACTTTAAATGTGTATTTTTATTTATATGTGTAGACAGATGTATAGATGAGACCCCACAAAACTCGGTATACTTTTGTGAAATAATGTATGAGAAGGAAGATGAATATTATATACAAGTAGATGGATGGAGAAGAAGAGGGAGGCCGAAGAAGAGATGGATGGATTGTGTGAGGAGTGATATGAAAGAAAAGGAAGTTAGTGATAGTGTGACGGCTGACAGGTTAGAGTGGAAGAAAAAAACGTGTTGCGCCGACCCCAAGTAATATGGGACAAGGGCAGGAAGAAGAAAGGAAGATGAATATTATCTTCCTTCTCATACGTTTACTAAACAAATGTATTATTACGTAACAGACACGCCGTCAAACTTGGCGGAAGCAGAGAAGCTCCTGTCGCAGCACCAGACCATCAAGGAGGAGATCGACAACTACAAGGACGAATACGCCAAGATGATGGAGTACGGCGAGAAGATCACTGCCGTATGTTTACCATTACTTTAATACAGTCTGTTTCTTAAGTGGGTGATCGACGTACGAGCCTATACTGCGGTTTTACTCGCGGCTCGTTGATGCTGATCGTCTAGTGAGTAAAACAGTTTTAAACGACGAGCCGAGTAGAAAATTAAGCAAACACTACGAGCCGCGAGCCAGGCTCGTCGTTCGTATTGCAAACATACACCGGCGAACTTTACCGATGAGCCATAAGACCGCGGTTTTACTCAACCGTCGATCAGGGCCTTTAGTTATTACGCCTTTTATTTTCTTAGAATTTTCTTTCGGAAAAGTGAAGTGATTAACCACACAATAAGCTGCTTATTCTGTCGTTTGCTTGTCATGGGATCCTTGACCAAGAGCACTACGACAGTGTGTTGTACATTTACTAGTTGCTGATATTTTGTTTACCATTTCAACAGGAACCATCAACACAAGACGATCCTCAGTACATGTTCTTGCGCGAGCGTCTAAAGGCTTTACGCGAAGGCTGGGCTGAACTGCAGCAGATGTGGGAGAACAGGCAACAGCTGCTTACTCAGAGTCTCGAGCTGCAGTTGCTGCAGAGAGATGCCAGGCAGGCTGAGGTTCTGCTGTCGCACCAGGAGCACAGGTAACAAGAAATCCCGCAAAGGTTCTTGAGTAAACAATATATGCAAATAACACTATAACAGACATGTTATGAGTTGTGGCTGAGATTTATTATACAAAAAGTGTGCTCAAAATTGTAACTTAAATTTGCAAATTAAACTAATGATAAATATCATTCACAGGCTAGGCAAGACCGAGCCACCAACCAACTTGGAACAAGCCGAAAACATGATCAAAGAACACGAGGCCTTCCTCACAACGATGGAAGCCAACGACGACAAGATCAACTCCGTCGTACAGTTCGCCAACAGACTGGTCGAGGAGAGGCACTTCGACGCCGACAAGATACAGCGCAAGGCCGAGAACATCGACGCCAGACGCAACGCCAACCGCGAAAAGGCCCTCCAACAAATGGAGAAACTGCAAGACCAACTGCAGCTACACCAGTTCTTGCAAGACTGCGACGAACTCGGAGAATGGGTACAAGAGAAGAACGTCACCGCGCAGGATGACACCTACCGTTCCGCCAAGACAATCCACTCCAAATGGACTCGCCATCAAGCATTCGAAGCCGAAATCGCGGCTAACAAGGAACGCCTCTTCGCCGTACAAAACGCCGCTGAAGAACTCATGAAACAGAAACCAGAGTTCGTCGAAGTTATTTCTCCGAAGATGACTGAACTTCAAGATCAATTCGAAAACCTGCAAACCACGACAAAGGAGAAGGGAGAACGCCTGTTCGATGCCAACCGTGAGGTTCTGCTCCACCAGACCTGCGACGACATCGACTCCTGGATGAACGAACTCGAGAAACAAATCGAGAACACCGACACTGGCACTGATCTGGCATCTGTGAACATTCTCATGCAGAAGCAACAGATGATCGAGACACAGATGGCCGTGAAAGCCAAGCAAGTCACCGAACTGGAGACTCAGGCTGAGTACTTGCAGAAGACTGTACCTGACAAGATGGACGAGATTAAGGAGAAGAAGAAGTCTGTGGAACAACGGTTCGAGCAGTTGAAGGCTCCATTGTTAGACCGTCAACGTCATTTGGCGAAGAAGAAGGAAGCGTTCCAATTCCGTCGCGATGTAGAAGATGAAAAACTATGGGTTCATGAAAAGATGCCGTTAGCTACAAGCACAGATTACGGCAACTCTCTGTTCAACGTTCAAATGCTACAGAAGAAGAACCAGTCGCTTAAGACGGAGACTGACAACCATGAGCCAAGGATCTTGACTGTGATCTCTAATGGTCAGAAGCTGATTGATGAAGGACATGAGGACACGCCCGAGTTTAAACAGCTCATTGAGGAACTTACCGCGAGGTGGCGAGAACTGAAGGGTGAGTTGATATACTTTTTATTTAATTTCTGGAACTATTTAATGTTAATATCAATAGTGAATAATCAGTCATGTAAAGAAAGAAAGAAAAACTTTTTATTTGCAAAGGTTAACAAAGAATAATAACACGAAACTTTTTTCACAGTTAAATACATTTAATGCCAAAGATATCAGTGAAAGATTCGTTTTGCAATATGTAAACAAAATTAATACTTTCTTTCTTTAAAATAATCTTACCTTTTTTTACAAATGGTAGATTTTTACGTATTTTTTTTATTGAACCAATTCACCCTAAATCATCTAAAAATCTAAGTGCAAATGATTGTGATAACGATTTTGTTCCATAGATGCCATCGATGAACGCAAGAGCAAACTCTCCCAATGGGAGAAGGCCCAACAATACCTCTTCGACGCCAACGAGGCCGAAGCGTGGATGAGCGAACAGGAACTGTACATGATGGTTGAGGACAGAGGCAAGGATGAGATCTCCGCCCAGAATCTCATGAAGAAACACGAGATATTGGAACAGGCTGTGGATGATTATGCGCACACTATCAGGCAACTCGGAGAGACTGTGCGTCATCTCACTGCTGATGAACATCCGCTCAGGTAACTTATACATCAATATCAACATGCCACATGTTAGGTTTAACTCCGGATTTCGGAGCTCAGGACCCGGACATATCATCACTTTTTTTTTAAATTATTAAGTAAAAAAATAAAATATAAATTATTTTTTTACTGTCAAAAAATAAACGAAAATATCTAGGATCTCTCACCATTTTGAGTTACAAAACAGAATTTCTAAAGCCCTTCAAACTAGAAGAAATCCGGGGAAACCCAGATGGATGGCAACCCTAAGTTATTTAATTCAGTCTTGAGCAAAGATTATCTTGAAATTAGTTATATAGCGAGCCTGTACTGTCCTAATAGTACAAGCTACATATTTAAATTATATGGGGTCATTCATTAAACTTAAGGGAGTGATGATAATGTCATAATCATGAGTTCTTAAAGATTTAAATTAAAAGTGTACCGACCACATAATTTTCTTAACATTTCTTATGTAAATAAATGTTCATAAGTTCATAAAAATCACAGTTGTACTATACAAAACTTATCAATTTGAACATAAACGCGTTTGATATGTAATAACTAAACTACATCGAAAAAGTCACATCTTTTAACCTTTTGTGTGTCGCGAAGGTTCATAAAAAAGGCGCTCGAAATGTCAACCAAACCTCATTGGTTCGGACTCTAAACTACTCGGCCGGCATTGCTCGTTGGTATTTAGGCTCGACACTGAGGGGGTTAGAATGTGTTATTTTTAGTGTATTAGTTATGTAGTAGACTTGAGCCTACTGTCACCGTACACGTAGCTTCATAGACGTGTATTCGTCATTATATGCTCGATGTATGAGCCTGAGTGAGGCTTCTAAACAAAACTGTGAAACTGTGTCGACAAAGCGAAAGCGCCGTATCGTTGTGTCGTTGCTGCTTCGTCGACACGGTTTCATGAAGTATGACGAATATGCGTCTATGAAGCTATGCGTCCGTAGACAGTACGCTTTAGCAGTCGATTTTTTTTTTGTTACTTTACCGGTTTTTCTTGGCACAGCGAACAAATCTCCGTAAAGCAATCCCAAGTGGACAAGTTGTACGCGGGCCTGAAGGACTTGGCGGGCGAGCGCCGCGCCAAGCTGGACGAGGCGCTGCGCCTGTTCCAGCTGTCGCGCGAGGTCGACGACCTGGAGCAGTGGATCACCGAGCGGGAGCTCGTGGCCAGCTCGCAGGAACTCGGACAGGACTACGACCATGTTACCGTGAGTATTTTATTGCAGTCACGGATGAGGTTAAAGGATGAGAAGTGACATCTCAATCTATTTAATCTAATTTTAAATTGAATATTTTGTGAACGAGCTAACTAAAGCTAAAACGTTCTTATGCAGTCCTTACTTGTTAGACAGAATAACATAGGTTTTTCAGATCCATAATTATTGATAGACCCGAAAGTGAAAACTGCGTAGCATTTGAATGCTCGAAAAGAGTTTGTCAAACTCGTCGAAGATTTGTGAAAATTTGGTGCTACGAATAAAATTAACGTCATAGAAATAGATGGAATCGCTTATAAGTTATGATTTTTAGTCGGGAAGGAAAACCTTATCAATTCTACTGCTTGAAGATATTCTTCAAATCAATTATAATAAGCACACTTAGTATGAAGTAACGTTCTGTGCTTGCAGTTGCTGTGGGAGCGCTTCAAGGAGTTCGCGCGCGAGACGCAGGCGGTGGGCTCGGAGCGCGTGGCCACGGCCGAGCGCATCGCCGACCAGATGATCGCCATGGGCCACTCCGACAACGCCACCATCGCGCAGTGGAAGGAGGGGCTCAAGGAGACCTGGCAGGACTTGCTGGAGCTCATCGAGACCAGGACACAGGTTACAACCTATTTATTATGAACGATGATACGTTTAAATTATCGACTCAAAAATTCACTCTTAGCACATTGTACCTCAATGACGATAATTTTGTGCTGTTATTTAGTGCTCCAACTAAAGTTCCCTCGCCTTTCAGATGTTAGCAGCATCCCGCGAGCTTCACAAATACTTCCACGACTGCAAGGACACGTTACAGCGCGTCAACGAGAAGGCGCGCGGCGTCAGCGACGAGCTCGGCCGCGACGCCATCAGCGTCGGCGCGCTGCAGAGGAAGCACCACAACTTCATGCAGGACCTTAGCACTCTGCACCAGCAGGTACGTCTTACACTAAGCTATGGGTTGCTATACGTGGCAACACAGAAGCGTCAATCTCAAGTATTTAGGTACCAACAGACGTTGTTCTACCCAAAAGCTGGGTTTTAGTGAAAAAAGAAAAAGGGGTAAGGGTCCACATAAATATAAATATAAAATTTCATCGAAATCGGTCAGCACACATACAGAACAATTATAAAGATGGAATGGATCGAAGACATCATAAAGATGGCAAAAAAAAATGTACTGATTTCTAACTGAAACAAACATCGCATTTCATCATGGACCCTCCGGCCAGATTCCGGGTTCAGGCCGGCGGATCCCATCAGTTGCTCTGCGCGACTGTAATGTCTAGCGACAAACTCCCCAGTTTGATAGCCGCCGTTGACGAGAGACTGGTGCGAAATACAATGCAGCTTTGTGACAGTCATCATGATATACATTCAAATTTTGTCTGTTTTGAACAGCTGATACGACAGAAATATTTAATAAAACTTTTCTTTTGTCAGGTCGAAACAATCCGCAGCGAATGCGGCCGCCTAGGTGCTATGTACGCGGGCGAAAAAGCCGCCGAAATCACACGCCGCGAAGCCGAAGTACGCGAAGCTTGGGCAGCACTGTCCGCTGCTTGTGCCGCGCGTACCACCAAACTGGAGGATGCTGATCACCTGTACCGCTTCCTCAACCAAGTGCGGACCCTCACGCTGTGGATGGACGACGTGGTGCGCCAGATGAACACCGGAGAGAAGCCGCGGTATGTTTATTAACCTTGTTCTTTAAGCTCTATATTTAAAAGGTGAGAGAATCGCAAGCGGTAGCTTCATCGTGTGTTCAAATCACTGTGAAGTTATCGTCGTGATGAGTACGTATCATATGGTCTTTGATTTTGTTGCCTTAAATGTGTTTTTTTGATTTTGCGTGTAAAAAAGGAACATGTTTTATTTCTTTATCTCTCTCGGCCTAGCTTGAAACCTAGCGTACCGTATGGTTTATGATGAACCGTTGTAACTGATCATTTTTTTGACAGTGACGTGAGCGGCGTAGAGCTGCTGATGAACAACCATCAGTCGCTGAAGGCAGAGATCGACACCCGGGAGGACAACTTCTCGGCGTGCATCTCGCTGGGCCGCGAGCTGCTGGCGCGGCAGCACTACGCGTCGGCCGACATCAAGGACAAGCTGCTGCAGCTCACCAACCAGCGCAACGCACTGCTGCGCCGCTGGGAGGAGCGCTGGGAGAACCTGCAACTCAGTAAGTGCCACCACTCATCACCATCATCACCATTGCAGCCGAAGGAAGTACCGGAATACACAACGTTGGAAGACATCCCACAAGGTGACCTTGTGAAGGTCTTGGGAATCCGATGGATGCGAGACGAACAGGAACGGTCGTTATGGCGACACTAGGGGAGGCCTATGGTCGGCAGTGGACGTCTTTCGGCCAAAATAATGATGATGATAAATGACAGAGCTATCCAGGTGGCTATATACTAGTCGGTAATAAGTATTGTCGACACGAAAACTAATCAAAAACTATTGTACACCAGTCCTGGAAGTATACCAATTCGCGCGCGACGCAGCCGTGGCTGAGGCCTGGCTGATAGCACAGGAGCCCTACCTCATGTCGCAAGAGCTGGGCCACACCATCGACGAGGTGGAGTCCCTCATCAAGAAACACGAGGCCTTCGAGAAGTCGGCGGCCGCACAAGAGGACAGATTCTCAGCGCTGCAGAGGCTTACCACCGTATGTATTTGGAAATTTGCTGCACGGGAATGTTGGGATAGAAAATGCTTGTTGGTATATGGTTGGAAATGTTTGGTGTGGGTTAATTTGTATTAGACATAGCTTCAAACGTTTTAGGGACATGCTTCTTTTCTGCCGACAGTCGTTTGTCCTCTTGAAATATAATGCAAATAAATTGGATAATAATAATATTATGTTCATGTTTTTAATTTGCGTTACGGAGTGGACCAAATACGTCTTTGTCACATTTTTTGCACTGATCATTCCTTTTACACTTGTTTGAACTCGAATCAAACAAATTGATAGTTATAGCTTGTTATTTATGGATTCGAGGGTTCTTCTGTTGTCATCTGCATACAACTGAGTCGATTAAAGAGGAGTGGAGTTCCTTCAGGACTTTTACTTAGAACTTTTGCTGCATAAAATTGGATCATTTAGAAAGACAGTCACCCCATTATTCAGATTAATTTGTAAAAACTAGAGACAGACTCCGACTAAAATTAAAAACCCCTAAGCAGAGCATGCAAGAAACAATGACAAAATAAATAATATACATCTAAGGCATGGAATTCCGTGCCAGAGTCTGTGTTTCCTGACGTTTAAAACCTCCCCTAGGTTGGTTTTTAGTTAGAGTCTAGAGTTAATAGGTTACTTCTAGACAAGCGCATTCCATCGTCAACCACATCGTCGTTTACCATCAGGTGAGATAGTGGTCTAACGCGAGCCTATCAATAATAATTTAAAAAGAAATGTAATCTGAATATACCTTTGAAGCTATGTTTGATGCCGGGAAAAAATCAATAGTGATTTTTAGAAATCTAGTAGTAGTTTGTCTACGTGCTCTAAAGCACGTAGACAAACTACTACAACTAAGTTGTAGTGTTAAAATAACAGTATTTTCATAGATTACGGGTTAGTATCCCGTGCGAAACAAATATTTGTATTTATGCACATGGTGGTTCCTTATTTTTGCATGTTGTGTAGAATTAGAATAAATAATCGGGAAATCTATCTGGAAAAGAATTGCGCTAGACGGTGGACTTGTAGAAAAATTGTATTTGCATGATAAGACTGATTACAATAATTAAAAATAAAAATAAGTTAACCGACTCACTATTATAACTTCAGCACCACTACTATTACTAATAAACAAATCTTTGCACGTTTTATTATGCTTGGTTTTTGGTTCAATCTTCTAATTTACTTTTTCTTACCCACAACTAGCTTGAACAGCGTGAGTCTTCGATGTGGCCTAATGCACAGCCTTGGGATAAATGTGACGAATCAGACTTTACCTATGAACCCCCTCCCACTATCCGCACCAATGATCCTCTAACCGTCTCCATAGACAAGCATGAACGACCTGTCAGCCAAATAGTCGAAGAAATCATAACAGATAGCAACAAATTCCAAATACCAGAGAAAATTAAAGCGCGCATACTAAGTATAAATTATGCAAATAATCAAAGAAAAAATGACTCTTATCTATGGTCTTCTGTATCTAACAATCACACTAGTTTGTCAACGATATCAGAGACTAGTTCCGCGCCTAACTCTCCTCCAACATCCCCGATGATGTCACCTGAAATATATAGTTCAGTATTCTTTGAATTCCCCGACCAAGCAGAAAAAGCGAACGAATATTTAGCTTGCGTAGACTTAATACTATGGGAAAGACTATCATACCAAAACGTATATCCAAACGTATCATTACTAAGACATAAAAGTAATAGTTCTTCAAAATCTAGCCTCAAACGGTTTATTCGGAAATGGTCAAAGAAAGGCAAGTCTTCAGACACTGATATTAAGGGCGAAGTTGCCGTGTTATCGCTCCCTGGTTTGACGAGTAGTTCGAAGGCTATCAACGACTTGGGTAAAGAGGTGAAGAGTATTCCTTTGAGTTCGTCCCTCCTCCTTTTGTCCCAGACCCGTACTCTGTTATTCCCTGAAGGTGCATGGTACTATAACTACTTGGATAGTGTAAGTGTGGTGTTTGGTGTATTGCATGTACTTAAGCTTGAACGCTCGCGGCATGATTAAAAAAAACTTACGCAAGGAATATTTGCTCGATTTTACTGTAACAGTTTGCTGCATAATTCGCATCGGAACTTATATATGGTGACTCTGACTTCTGACATACTTGAAAACATTAGTTTTCATTAATACTAAGATTTAAATTAGTAATTTTTAAAAGATGCTAAGGATAGCAAAACGTAGGAATAAATTAAGCTATAAAATTTCCGCTAATACTAAAGCAAAGCACAAACTTATTAACATTACCCAACATTACGGTACGAGAAGCACTCAATATGGCATATCGAGTTTTTGTGAGACTGCATTTATATTTTTACTATGAGATTGTCGTCTGCTTAACCTGACTACTGAAGCCACTATTCAGAACTTATTAAAATCCTAAAACTAAACTAGCTACACACTAGAGGCACTCCCTTGGGGGTATAGACTCTTTTACACATCCCATGCTGTCCTGCATGGGTTTTTTTCATGAGCTGGATCGTTAATTGATTATTTTGGGAACTGCGTTTAAACTTTTTGAGGTAAAGTCTGTTGGCAGTTAAAATGCAGTTCTATCAATTGCACATAAACTGGATTCAAAATACCTACAATTTTGCTGATAGCGTGCAGGTTAAATGTAGTTCGACTGTTTTTTCGAAAAGGATACTGTAGGTCAAAGCCCCACAAACTCGAAACTTAAACTCGATATCTCATATTTACAGCTAGGCACTGTACCATGCATAACTGCGCCATATATTGACCTTTCTTCCCTTTACAGTTCGAAGTAAAAGAACGCAAGCGAAGGCAGGAAGCCGCCGAGGCCGCAGAGCGCGAACAGCGCGAGCGCGAGGCCGCCGAGGCCGCCGCGGCCGCCGCCGCCGCGCAGGACGCCGTGGACCGCGCGCAGACGCCGCAGGAGCAGCCACAGGGTATGTGTCTGCCGAACTATACTGATAGATGACTCATAACGAATTCAGTTAGGTTTTTGACTAATTGAACACTGGATTATCAAAGCGATAGAGAAGGATTTTGTTTCGTTACTGTAAAAGCTCGAATACAGAATGTTCCAAGAAATCCCTGATTAATACCGGCCTATGAGATCTCACGACTGGGTAAAGACTCGATGATTAGAATTTTTATCGATCCAGGGACATGCATATGGACCACATTGGTAAGGGGGAACAAGTTCGAATGAACCACTTGAGGAACTTACAATTAATTTTAATTTGTTCATGGTTCACAATCAAACAATGATTATTAATATTATTGATATAAGATTTCTAAAAAAAATATCTAGTTATTTCAATCTGTGAACGGGCTTTTATAGTATCGTACTTCTGTCTAAACAAGACAGTTTTACCAAAATTATGATTTGAATTTTACCTTAAGAATTGGTATTATTTAAGATTCTAAAAGTAGTTACATTAGGTTTTAATTTCCAAGTATAAAGAAAGATCTATTAATAACTACCTAGTCAAAAACACAGAAAAACATTTCCATTTTAAAGGATTAACATCACTTGTTTCACGGATTGCAATGTAAGCACGCATGTGTAATTTCTCTTCTAGCACTGTCGAATCAAATTGTCAACTATTCAGTAAAAACGATATATTTGAAACTTCCACTAACTTTCACCATAACGGTGAATGCTGCTTGCATATTGCAATAACACTTACAATTAGAAATTTTGATCTAAGTAAATTTTTATACAAGAAAAAGTGTAGGAATTTTTGACTTTAAGTATAAAGAAATTAAGCACATTTCGCACTACGGCCTAAGAAGGCTTACGGCAATGCTTGCCGCTTTACGTGTGAACTTACTTTATGCCCTTTTTGATTCGCTTATTCCGTCGACTAACAAAAACGACCCAAATGACAGTTGAGGATCGGTTCGATTTTCGAAACGAGACAGACAAGTCAGGTTCCGTTAGTCGATGGAATACCGCGTATGACTAAGGGCCGTTACTTACCGATGTGTTGTCCACACATGCACACGCGTAGTCGTAAGGAGAACATCCACTAAAGCGGCTGAGAAGGCCCAAGAACGACCGCATTCCCAGCCAGGTAATAAGAGCGCTTATTATAAACCTACCGATGTAAAAATATACCCGGCTATTGGCATGAGCTTCTACGGTAGTTTAAAATGGGTGTACTCTGTATTTCTGTCCGGTTACACTGCGCTCGATTAGTTAGAACACTTGGGGAGTTAGTAAATTAACTGTGATTAATTTTTATTATTAGCTTGAAAGCTTTTATTATACGTATTGAGGAATTTTCTTTCGTGTAGGTTTAATTTTGTAGGTCATTTTTACGTAAACCGTAGTTGGGGTTCTAGCACAGTTTTCTTTTATTGCACGATTTCAATTTATTCTTCACATTACACGATATCTCGTTTTATTAAGGTGATGGTTTTCATTCTGTCAATTCATCATCATACAAAATTACTATTATCCTTGTTTTATTTCGATCATCGTTCGGGGTTTAAAACCTTTGGATGTTTTAATAGGAACGAATTTCTTCAAAAAGAAAACCGTCCTTATTGTTTTACACCCCGATATTTTAACGTCTTACTTTCATCACTTTTTTAGATACATACATCGCATATTTTAAATTATAATCGTATATATACATATATATTTCATTACACACTATATTGTGACGTCATACTGCTAATCACGGTGATGGTTTGATACTCTGTCTCTCATGTCTGAACTATCTCTGTTTCATTTTAATGAGGAGTTGTCATTTCTTATAGAATCCCTGCTAGTTTGGTGATTGTGTGTCTTAACGTATATCGATATACACTCGTATATGATAAAAATAATAATATAATTCTGGAGTATTTTTCGATATCCTTTAAGTGTACATACGAGTGTGTTTCATATAAAATACAATATTAAAAATACATGTTTCGGCTATTGAACAGTGACTGTGACTTGGAAGGGTAACATGAGCAGCACGTCCAAGTTTAACAGTATACAGCTATGTCTTATTTCACCATGAGATAAAGCGATGACAGAACTTGGTCGGACTGCGCCATGTTAGCTCAACGGGTCACTGAACACTAAATAGTGGGGAAGCTAGTCAGAAAACTCCTTTCCAGCAACTTTATTATTACTTTTATATCTCTAAGTCGTGTTCGATGCTTTCTGTATTCTTGTACAAACGGATCTGCCTCCAAACAAGGTAGGTATCACTCTGTGTACTTATGCTTCACTGTCTTTTGCTTCCTGTGTTAAGCATCAGCTTTGTCTATAGCTTTATATATTTATATTATAAAAATTATACCAAGTAAGTATTATATATTAAATTATTTTAATAATGTGCACAAATTCTAGTCGTCACTTCTAATCACTAAACACGGGGTTATGGTTTATCATTGATTGCTTAAAAATGGGTTATAACATGCTTATTTCATCATGAAAAAAATAAATTGAAAATGCAGGGAAACTAGGTAGGGTTGTCTGTTAACTGGAATGTCGACTATCCTAAGTCTATTAATTAGTATGAAATAACTTGGAAACTTAATTTCTGTAGTGAAATAATAGGTAATTCGTAAATGTAGCATGTATGTTTCTATTTATTTACAGCTGTTTACACCGAGTTTTTTTTTAATTTATTGCTATTTCAAATAATATTTATGATATGACAAAAATTTACCTCATGAACCTTTTAGTAAGAGGTTTTAAAGTTTCTGTAACGGTAAAGTATGCAGCCCAGAGTCATTACTATTTGCAATTTTCAGCTTATTTGTAAGTTTTCTTTTGATGAAGTTCAGTAATAAACTATCTATCAAATAAGCCAACGTAGCCTCTATAAGATATGATGTTCACTAAAATGAGAAAACGGTGTATACAGTTGTAGCATGTAGCAGTAATACGTAAGCATGTAAGCACGTAGTGTAGACGTAACTAGCACGTAGATGTAATGTGCGCATGCAGAGCTGGCGGAGCCCCCTGCCCCCGCGTCCCCTGCCCCTGTGACCACCCCGCCAGCCGTCACCGAGACCGACTCCCCGCCCCGACCCTCAACCTCGAAACAGACGCCCGCCAAACCCGCACGCCTGTCCAGTGAGTATTGTAGTGGTAACGTAGAACTTATTGTGTAAGTACTGTGGTTCAAATTTGAATGGGATTAAAGAACATCGAAATTAAAAAAATAATAATTTTAGTCACCTTTAAGCCGAATAACTGAAAAAGGTTTTAATGAGGCGAAAAGTGTAACTTTGTACCCGATTCAAGTGTGTTGACACCCGATTCAAGAACCAAATGCGATCGGAATAATATTACAGTACGTAAATAAAATGTTATACATATTTTAAAAATGTTGCTGTAACTTTTTACTCACAGTTTCAGACAATTTTTTTGACTTTAGTCAAGTGATCTCTTCACTTGACTAAAGTCAAGAAAATTGATTAGTAATATTTCTTATTAAAAGACCAGCTTCCTATGTTCAAATGGATACAAATTCAAATTTGAATCACGACTAATGAATGTAAATGAAACTCTTAACCCACTGTCAAGTATTGGAGATATGGTACCTAACATGTACAGTGTATGTGTACCTAAACTGCATGATAACATCTGTGTTTTTGTTATTTACCAATTACTTATAAGTGTCAGATTTTTAGTGAAAAAAAAAATAAGTTTTCGATTTTCGCATGAAAACGCTTTTGTTTTTGCTGCGACGCAATTTTGTTTTATGTTGCTTTGAATTATTTTTGTTTTTTTTTGTTTTTTCTCTCCTCGTCCCGACCACCGATACACGCGGCCTCCCCTTTGATTAAAAAAATACCTACCTAAACTCCTTGGCACGACCTTGTACGTAATGTCGCACGTTCCCTTGGTACCCTGCCTATTCCCATTCGCACGTACAGCACCGGGAACAAGTTCCACACCAGCCACGCCGTCTAGTTCCGGTAAGGTGAAGTCGCGGTCGCGAAGCAAGTCGCCGTTCAGAAGTTTCCGATGGAAAACGGCGAAGAAACTGCTGGCTGGAACGCACCATAGCGACGATGAAGGTATCCGTGGTAGGGGACGGTGATGGATGGATGGAACTTACCTGGATGGGGAATATCAGTTTTTAAATAGGCTATCACACTAATATTACAAAGGCGAAAGTTTGTATGTATGTGTGTGTATGTCTCTACTCTTTTACAGTCAAACAGCTGAACGGTTTTGGATGAAATTTGGTACCAGGGTAGCTTATATCCTAGGTTAACTCATAGTTTATAATTTTTAATGGGAGGACTTAATCCACTCGGGTGAAACCAATGTCAGAAGCTATAGTTGTATCATACAGTCTTACGAGGGAGTTATAAAACTATACTCTCTATCTCTATTTCAGATTATAAGCCGGCTAATGATAGGATGTTGGACGTAATGGAAGAAAAACTGTAGCCCGCCAATATTACCAGACTTTTTTGTATCCCATTACATGGTAAACTCTTCTTCTACTATAGGAAAGACACTAGTAATTATTCACGTTAGAGTTTCGGCAATGTAGCACTGTGTCTTTTTATAAATATAGATTGTAGATAGCTCTTTTTGTGGTGGTAAATCATGAAATAGCTTCTCCAGCTCTGGGTGAAGCGAGAGGACGTGTCAGACTTGCTGACTAAAACCATCTATGTTTCTTCAGTTGCAAAGGAAATTTTTGGAACAATCCTGCCGACCGTAGATATCCTCCTAAAGATTATTTCTTCAATGGAGGGCAAATTTAAGAATAAACGTGTAATAAACTTAGATATTTATTTATATATTTAGTTTTAGTGTTGATAAGTCCAAACTGTCCATCCACGACCGTCGACCCATTGTTTACGCCTTTTGATGTGTTTGCGCGATGAGCTTTGTTTGTGCTGCTGTGATTGTTACGCGCATGTTTTACTATCTTGTCTAGTCAATAAAGCAACTTTAAATGCGTGGCTTTCATTCCAAATTGTTAGGGTCAGACATGACGCCAGCGTATCGAACCTATCACGTTTACAACAAAAATAATTTAATAGGAGCAATATATTAGATGTTTGATTTAAGTTGTATGTTATCTGAACTAGTAAGCTTAATGAATAGAGATGTTCCTGATACTTTAATACCAGTTTTTTTGTGACTATATTTTTTTTTCGTAGTTTATTTTTGATCAGGAATATCTCGGTTTTGCAAGTGAGCTAATCTGATGATATGAGTCTGAAATTTAGTGTGAGGACGTGTGTACGAAATATATTGTTGTGTACAGAGGGCGCTAGTCCCGCGAGCGAGGACGAGGGCGTAGAGGGAACATTGGTGCGCAAGCACGAGTGGGAGTCCGCCGCCAAACGAGCTTCCAACAGGTGAGACACGAAACTATGGAAACTTATTTAAATCGCCTTGTTACTCACACTTTTTTTATTCAGCAATAAATTAGTCGATTCGAGATTAGTCGAGTCTTTGGTGTACAATAGAGTTTTTTTCTATTCTACTATAACTTACGAAGATTCAGTGCTGTCCACTTTAGGCTTACCTAAATGCCAAATTCAAACTCGGTTCATTCATCCTGCTGTCGAATAATATGTAAGCAGTTTGGAATGGTTAAGCGAAAAAAACACGAGTCATCAATACAACAGTCATATATATGATGTAACAATTACAATAATATGACAACCAAGAAACAAAAATAATTTAATGAGCCTGTGAAGCTGAATAATTCAAAAGTAGTTCTAAAATAAAAATTCTAAGTTTTGTGACAATATGTGTATAATTTTAATAAAAAAATATGAAATTTCTTCAGATCGTGGGACAAGGTGTATGTGGTGGCCAAGGACGGTCGCATGGCGTTCTACAAAGACCAGAAAGCGTACAAGGCCTCACCGGAGGCGTACTGGCGCGGCGAGGCGCCGCTTGACCTCAATGGCGCCGTCGTCGAGGTGGCCGCCAACTACACCAAGAAGAAGCACGTCTTCCGTCTTAGGTACGTGTTAACAACTGTGTATGGTAAGCAGTAGACCTCATCATCATCACCATTTCAGCCGATATGTCCACTGTCGGACATAGGCTTCCCCCAAGTGTTGCCATAATGACCGGTCCTGCGCGACTCGCATCCATCAAATTCCCGCGACCCTCACCAGGTCATCGGTCACCTTGCGAGAGGCCATCCAACGGACGTTAATAACACGTTACCCGAAGTGTATTAGCGCTGTAGAGTGCCATTCAACCTTTTTGGCGCCAGTAAATTTAAACTTCATCAAGGTTGAAGTTATCCATTGACATCGGATATGTAGATCTTCTGCTTACGCCCGTTTCCAATAATCAACCGAAGTTCATAGATAGATAGCTATCCCCGATAAGCGGTAAGATTCTATCTATCCATAGTCTGCGTTTCACAATCAAAGATAAGTGCTATCTATCTTCAACCAACGACAGATAGCTTTTTCCCTCTCATCTATCGAAGCCGTACCAAACGTTTCGTTCTATGCTAACCATTAAAAAAAATCACGCTCAAAATGAAATATTGTTAATTTGTTTAACATTGATAAACGTATTAAATTTGTTAACAGTATAATTTAATTAAAAAAATAATAATAATTAAAGCATTTTATCGGTTTTTTCGCTTTAATTATTGTGCTTTTAGTAAAACTGATACCTAAAACGACACGTTTTGCACCGGACAGACAATCGGCACCGACGCACATGTCTGCTATTCATTCGCGCCCTTTTGGTTATTGTTTGTGTAGTGTTAGTGTTTTTTCTTGTAGTGATGTAAAAAAGGGAATTGAATTAAACTTGGGTTTCTTTGCATGTCAAATTCAGTATAATTGTTGTATTCATGTAGAAAAGGAAATAGAATTAAACTTGGGTTTCTTTATATGTTAAATTAAGTGTAGTTGCACTATCATTACTGTCATCACTACTAAAATATTCCATTATTACAATAAAACAAACACTTCTACAACGCAACAAATAATAATTTTCAAACGGTTATCCCCGTTACCGGTCGACAATGACGGATAGCCAGATGTCGTTACTGGAGTTAGCTCCGCCTACCGGAGAGTAACTTCAAACTTTTATTGAAATGCAAGTAAGAACGAATTCTATGAGCGGTCCTATCTCTAGTAGACTATCCGACCTCCCGACGACAGATTGACAACTTTGGTTGGAAATGCTATCCGTCGGTAGGATATAGGAAAGCAAGTAAGGACAAAAGGATAGATTTGTTTATCTTTAGTAGCAACAACTGTAGATAGATAGCTTATTGAAAACGGGCGTTAATGGAAAAGTAAATGAGGTATACTGCTGTGGTACGAAAAATAACACAGGGAATTAATTTTATGAATGATCGTGTATTGCGGTGTTCCCAGACTGAGCAGCGGCGCGGAGTTCCTCCTGCAAGCGCACGACGAGGCCGAGATGTCGTGGTGGCTGGAGGGGCTGCGGGTGCGCGCGGCCGCGCCGGCGCAGCGCTCGCACACGCTGCCGGCGCCCGCCAACAACGAGCCCAAGCGCCGCTCCTTCTTCACGCTCAAGAAAAAGTCAGTCACCCTCCTCTCTCAGCTATACGCTCCCTAGGACACCCCGCCCCTGCACTGCATGCCATGTGTGTACCACTGACTATAGGCGATACGGGGCTTTGGAATTTTGGAGCTATCTAGATGCTTCTACGGCCTTTTTTTATTCCTTGGCAGAACTTCATTGAAGGGTATCGGCATCAAATAGCAATAATACAGAAAAAAATTACATACATAATACTCGCACATTTCTCATATACCTGGGACTAGGCAAAAATAAAGAACGCTACAAGAAAATAAAAAATCATTTCGCAAAATCAAAATTTGAAATAACAGCGAAAAGAGGGCGGACTGCCTAAGATATGACTCGCCCTTTTTTTTAGTGAGAAATCCTTGAGTAACCACTCCCGCCCGCTCGAAGAAGACGAAGAAGTTTCCGATTTTACTGAATAAAACTCGTCTATGTGTGAGCTGCAAAACAGCTGACCTTGCGTTCCAGAGCTAGTTAAAATTATGATTTTACTAAATTGTTTCATTATTTGCTATTAGATACTGATATCCATAATCTCTGAAGTGACGACAATAAATTAAAAAAGGCGTATTGCGACACTTGATATAGCTATCTTCTGTCTCAGTTTTCTTCCTTGCAGGGCGTCAGGGTATCAGATCTCGTTTAAACAGGAGCTGTCAAGAAACCAGGAAAAAATTACCATCAAGATTTGGATAGTTTTCTGTTCGATTTTCCCAACTAAAAGGACTAATAGAGAACACTTTCCAAAAAAGTCTGCAAAGAAAGCATAGATTTCTCACATCATCTTTCCATAAGCCTGTCGGCTGAATAAAATCCATAGAGTCATTCTAAAGATATCGTTTTATTTTTCTTGATTAGGCTTCGTTCTTTGGCGCTTGAGGAGGCGTCAGTTACTGTTATCTCCTTCCTTTGTTCACCATAGAGAACTGCTAGTATGCAGCATGTGGGTATTACTGTATCAGATAGGTGGCTTTTGGGGTTTTCACAATCTCGTCTCGAGTGTAAATGTTCCACTTTAATCCATATTTCAGTCCAGTCGTATGGAGTCCTTTTAGTGTCTTCATCGAAGATTTCATTGTTATCGTATTATTAATATTAATCGTTATTTTCAGTTTTGTCATTAATGAGACCGTACTATGATGTGTTAACGCTACTGTTGTTGTAGTGTAAGGAAGAGGTCGAGCTATACAAGACTAACTCTATCTCTTTTTAACAACGGAACAATGGAGACCTTACCTCGTCACATTACCTCTGATAGTCATGTCTTCAGTGAAAGCTTATTATTAAGCTCATCATTCCATGTCGTATTAACTCTGTTTGTCATATTCAGTGTTAACACCTGCGTCCATTAAACATAAATCTTATTGAGAACATTTGGTCGGTAATTAACATCGTGATAGTTTGTATCTGGTTTCGACACATCAATAGTCACACTTGCATACATCTTTGACTAACCCTGGCGCCTTTACGGCCCTTATTCGCTTCCTAATCTATAGTCCATTCTTTGTTAGGAAAATAGATTTGTCATTGTCCCTCAGTTAAGTCACGCCCCTTGATCAATTAAAAATTAATACCTTATCTATTCGTAAAAATAAAAGTGAAAATTATGATTAAATTTAAAAAAAAATCGCATTTTGTTAATGTTTTTTTAGCTTGGATACTAAGTCCTTTAAGCCATGTCTTCGTGTGAGTATTATATAATATCGATGTACCAAGTCAAATGTTAAGGACGGCTATGCAGTAGCATTGATGCGTCACTATTTACCTAACTTGAATGAACTATAGATAATTTAACTCATGCTTGCAAGTTTTTATGCTTTCTTTTTTCCAATGAGTTGTTGGATGTGTAAGTAATGTGTTGTAATATTTGCAGCTAAACAGTTAAGAGCGTATGGAGGCGGGTGCAAGTTTCGTCATTACGGGCGCGGCTCCTCGCGCCGCGTGCAGTGCCCGCACGCCAGGCACGCGGCTCCGACGGCCGCCGCGCATTTCTCACGACGCTTGCAGCTGTAAGCTTTGCTAATGAAGAAATTGTCGACTCGCGGCACTATCGACCGTCAACGGTTCAATGTTATTATTATTAATATTATTTTTTTGTTGCGTACGAAACGTTATTTGAGACTGTTCGGTATCTGAGTGTTCGATCGTTCGCCCTCGTAAACCGTATTTATTGTTCGATATTCGTATCGAAGATTGAAGATATTATAGTAGATTTTATCCAGGTATGTACGATCCCACCCCTCGAAAGTGTAATTGTTATGATATGAAACGATTATGATTAAATGAAATACATATTATTATTATAAAATTCTAAATGCGTCGCTATTTATACATAGATGATTTTAGTGTTTAAATTCAGATTGAGAATATATATATATTTTAATTATTTATATTTAAAAAATGGAGCTAGTGTAATGTAAATTCAGTTGAACTAGAAATGTATGTCGTGCAATTTACTAATGATTCAAATTGAAATAATAAAAAAAAGTTTTAAACTATTAATGACCAATGTGTAATACCAATCGACGGAATTTGACTATCGCATTTGATAATATTTAACTTAGCTAAGACGACACAGAGGATTGTAACCGCATTTACATTCAATAGACGATTTCCTAGTGGATTGACGTTTTACTAATTATATCGACAGCTTTGCTACGTCGGAGCAATGCGAGATAAATTATAACGTAAGCTACGTACATAAATTGTATTAGATTTAATTTTCATTATAAAGTGTCTTCTATCCGGCTGCCGGTCGCCGCGGTCCGCTTACAAATGTCGCGTTTAAAATAATAATTATCAGATTTCTTAGATTCTCGTGTTAGTGAAGGGCGAGTAGAGGATAGGGCGGCCTGTAGCGCGGCGGGCGCGGCGAGCGGCGGCACAGTAATCCAAGTTGTAAGTATGCTTGATCGCCTCATAAGTGCTTCTACGAAATGACGTATTTCTAATATAAACATTAATTTTGTAATGATTATTTTTACTGCCAATTTCACAAATTGTTAATTTTTATAAGTAATAAATAATTATATAACTAAAATTCACATTTCATAATATTACGTACACACATTTTTAGTTCTATTCGTGTTATGGTTATTGTATATTTGGCGGGTGTGGTGGAGTTCGCGAGGCGCTTAGGACCCTTTGTCGCCGGACTGCTGCCACATTGATCACTGCATGTTTCGTAAACCTATGTTTATACTTATTTTATTTTAAAAAACTTTCTTTATTGATGAGAATATAAAATAAATGATGTTTTCAAATACTTTTGTGTTTTCATTATCTCTGCCATATTTGTAACAAATTCAAGACCTGTTTGAGTGCTCGGATCGATTTAATCTGTCAAATAAATTCAATTTTTTTTTTTTGCATTTTCCCGCATTAAAATCGCTCCTGTGTTGTGGGTGCGTTCACAAACATCGCATACACAATACACCTAGACTCAATACAACTTATTTAGAGGCCATAAAAATATTGGTAACGTGCGAGAATCGAACTCTCGTCACATGAGTAGAGAGGTACAGAGACCAAGCTTCATACAACCGCGCAAATCGGTTGCACCACTACAAGCACGCGGGGAATGTGTGCGTGACCTCTGGCCGCTTGTTGCGTACGCGGCGAAACTGGAAAAAACCGGTTGACGCGGGCACAGTCAGTGGAAGATCTCTAGGGTCGACGCGACCCACGTTGTTTGTTTTGTTAGTAACAAGTTTAAATATTTTATTGTGAAAACATGGTATTTTAATATTGATAATGGTAGTTTATCGTACTGTATGTATAAACAATATTAGATAAATAAAAATATATCATACTTTAATTATCCCTAGATGAAGATTATTACGATTATTATTATTATGAAAATAGGTAAATAAATATTTAATTATTACTAAGTTCCTATTATAATTTTATCTTTGGTGTACAATAAAGAATATATCTATCTATCTATCTACTTTTTCAAGTAAGTACCTTTTTTTAATAAGAAGAGCGTATACTATACGGTGTGTTTTTGCCTTTTTATTGTTATTACAAGCTTTTTTTAACATTTGTAGGTATCTGATTAGGTTAGTATGTACGTAGTAGGTATGTGTGATGAATGTAAAATATACATAATATAGATATATATATTTGTGTTTATATACTGAATATTAAAACTATTTAAGAAATGTTTTATTTAATTTGTTTTCATCTATAATGACAACCCTATCAAAATAGGTAACAATATTTCACGTTCTCAGGAAGCTTTATCTCTGTACCACTCTACTCATGTGCTCTCGTTACGAAGCGCCAAATGCTCAACCACTGGAAAAACAAAATTTCCTTTCAGCCAATTAAAAAAATTGGGAGTTTATATGGAGATCTGGAATCTAATCTAGTCATTACTAAATAATGCACAATGCAACAATCATCATAGTTGCCCCATAAGATGAGACCAGGTCAAAACTATTTCCTGTTATCGAGCAACTCTTATCACATCAAGATATTGATATCAACACTCAAAATTCGGTATACCGAGAGATAAAACAGCATTTTCTCACGTTGATCGTCTCATAGCTACACTGTACACTAGTGCTTAGTAAAACAGCAAAATGTTAACTCGACTTATATACCTGTGGCCTCTGTTAGTGCTGGGTGCAAGTGGTAATGCGTGCGAAGGAGGTGGTTGTTCCAGGCGTGCCTCTAGGATTGTGGGGGGCGAGAGGTCGGAGCAGAACGGTAGACCATTTCAGGTAAGTTTGACTTCAACCTAAAACCTAGGAACTTCTCTCAATGAGATGTCAGCAAACCGTAGTGGCCCAGAAGGGTAGATGTCTACTAGGGCTTTGGGGAAAAGTATGTAATAGATAGGTACTCCAACGTATGTCCTATAACGTAAAAGGCAACTGAACAACTGAAGGAACATAGGTGTGTAGGTATTTAGTCAGTAAAAATCTGACGGCTTCTCAATTTACCCTAGAGCGGGAGAAGTCATTAGACAGATATATTCTTTATTGTACACCAAAAATAAAATTACAATAGAAACTTAAAATGAATAGGGTGTCACAATGGGCGGTCTTATCGCTAAAAGCGATTTTTTACAGACAACCGTGTCTTGAGCGATAACTATAGTCATGAATTCACAATAATATATCCACAACTATCACACAACGCTGTCTAGTCCCAAGCTAAGCAGAGCATGTGCTATGAGTACTAGACAACTGATAAACATATTACTTATATGCCTATTTCTATTGTAAATACATACATATAGTTTTTTTTTTTAAGTATGTAAAATCATCCAATGACATCCCCCGCCCTTGGGCGGAGCGGGAGATAGTGTCAGACTCTTACTGACTAAAAACCTACTACGTTCCTCCTTTGCCTTGGTTCCAGGGCCCTGGTAATACATATAGATAAATTACACCCAGACATAATGACATACTTTTAGCTGTATATTTACTATTGTTTTAGTAATCAGATGTTATAGGTAGCGATGTTTTGATCTAGTATGCCCGGATTCCATGATACTAGATTATGAACCAAGGAATGTAAGCAGTTCTGATCCTTTTTTTACATGAGAAATTATGAAAACACTTCTCCCCTACTGGGTGGAACGAGAGGGAGTGACAGACAAAAAACCCATAGTGTTCCTTCGATTATCGTGTGCCTAGGCTTTAAAAAATACCAAGTTGAGGATAGTTCTGAGGTGCTGTACATACGCCACATATGTATGGCTGTACATATGGAGAGCAGTGGTGGCCGAGTGGCAACGGCCCCGAGTTACGATTAGTAGGTCGCGGGTTCAAGCCCGGCCAGGCGCATTACTTTGTGTAATTTATTTCATCACCACTGCTCTCAAAACGGTGAAGGAAAACATCGTGAGGAAACCGGCATGTCCTAGCACCAGAAATTCGAAGACATGTAACATCCTCCAACCCGCACTGGGCCCGCGTGGTGGATTACGGCCCATTCCCTCTCTTAGAGAGGAGGCCTGTGTCCCAGCAGTGGGAACGCTGATGATGATGATGATGTACATACGGCACCAGAGCGACTGGCTAGGTATCAGTTTATTAGCCTTCAAAACCAGCTTCGTGTAAACTGTATGTCTATATTTATCGACATAAAGTTAATTGCTGTTCGTTAGTCTGGCTAAAACTAAAAAACCGGGCAAGTGCGACTCGCGCACTGAGGGTTCCGTTCCGTACAAACTTAAATATTGGTATATGGCGGTATACGAATTATGACGTATTAAAAAACATAACCCTCCTTTCAGGCGCCAGAAGGAGGGTTTTGTTTTTTAATATATCTCGTTCAAACCAATTTTCGGTGGAAGTTTGTATGGTAATGAACGTCATATATATTTTTTTATTATATCATAATATCATTTTTGAAGACATATCCATAGATACACGTATTGGTTTGATGAAACCTCTTAGAACAACAGAAACTCTAGATTCCTCCCCTGAAGCCTCAATAGCTTTACTGAAGTCAAACTTGCCAGGCTGTCCGGTTGAATTTCAATTCAAACATATAAACCCTATGACGGTCATAAAGGCTTTTCGGCAAATTAAAATCAAATTAACTGAGGACCTGTGGGGAATGTCTGTTAAGGTATGCACATCCATAATTGAGACCATAGCACCATATTTAGCTTTAATATTTAATTTGTGTGTGGACCAAGGAGTCTTTCCGGATATAATGAAGTACAGTAAGGTTATACCACTTTTTAAATCCGGTGACCATAGTGACACTAATAATTACAGACCTGTATCGGTATTGCCAGTTTTCAGTAAGGTGTTTGAAAAAGTTATGCTGAATCAAATGCTTTACCATTTTAACAGCAATAAAATTTTTCACGATCAGCAGTATGGCTTTACCAAAGGACGTTGTACGACTGACGCTGGTGTCACTTTATTAAAACATATATTTGCAGCGTGGGAGGAAGCCCAAGATGCGATAGGGATTTTTTGTGACCTCTCAAAGGCTTTCGATTGTGTTAATCACGAGACCTTGCTTTTAAAACTACAACATTATGGGCTTGGTAAACTTGCACTCAGCTTGGTGAAATCATATTTAAATGACAGGCAACAGCAAGTTCAAATAAATGGTATAAATTCTCAGGGTTTGAAAGTCAAAATAGGTGTTCCACAAGGCTCAATATTGGGTCCTTTCCTCTTCTTAGTATATATTAATGATCTACCGCACCTATTAAAAAAACAGCCGCACATTGTATTGTTTGCTGACGATACGTCGTTAATATTTAAGATCAATAGACGTTCCACGGACCTTGATGACGTAAACAACTCTCTACAGCAAGTCCACAACTGGTTCACTGTTAATAATTTAGTGTTAAATGGGAAAAAAACTAAGTTCATAAGATTTGCGTTACCTAATGTTAAAAGTAATAAATCCGACATAGTATTGAACAAGGAGAAACTTGAATTCGTCGAGAACACGGTTTTCCTGGGAATCACGCTTGACTCGAGGCTACAATGGGGTCCACATTTAGCATCTCTGGCAGGTCGGCTTAGTTCAGCAGCATATGCTGTTAGAAAAATCCGTCAATTTACAGATGTCGATACCGCGAGACTAGTCTATTTTAGTTACTTCCATAGCATAATGTCTTACGGTATTTTACTATGGGGACGGGCTGCAGATATTGAGTCTATTTTTATTCTGCAGAAAAGAGCTATCAGAGCCATATATAATCTTCGCAGGCGCGATTCTCTTAGGGAACTGTTTAAGGAAATAAACATCATGACGGTCCCTTGTCAATACATTTATGAAAACATTATGTATGTTCGGAAAAATATTCATCTTTTTACTAAGATAAGTGACAGGCACAATTTTAATACTAGGAATAGGAACCAATTAGATCAACCTCGATTCAGATTGGCTAAAGTACATAGTTCTTTTATGGGTTACTGTGTAAAGTTTTATAATAAAATCCCACTTGGAATTCAAAATCTAAATGAGTCGAAATTTAAAACATGCATTAAACGCACACTATGTAGACAAGCATATTATAAATTGGAAGATTACATCCTTGATAAAAATGCTTGGCTAAATGCCGGTCCTGCTCCACAGCCACAGCCACATTTGCCTACAAATTAGTTTGGAGGAAATGCGGGGGCCCCTTTTTGTATTGTTGTTTTCGAAATGTTTTTTTTTTTTTATATATACTATTTTTCATTATTTTATTGGTTTTGTGATCAATTACTTATTACTTTTTGTAATTGGAAACAATACGATTGTATAATGTAGAAGCACTTTTTTTTTATTTGTGAATGTGAAGTACCATGGAGCATTTTTATTTTAATAGGTTACAACTTGTTTGACATTAAAAGCATGGCAGTTGAGAGTTTGTCATGCTCACTAAAATGTCTCGCTGATGGTGGCACGTGTTATTGGGTCATTCGGTTCCCTTCAAAATGGTTGAGCTGAGTGGGGCTGAGGCACGCGTCATGCTCGTGAACGGGCGCCGTCAGTAGGGACTGGTCATCTCTTAGCTGCCAGTAGCTCAATTCAATTTCTATTTTTTTAATTAGTTCATTTTATTTTTTTATTACTTATCTGCATTGTGCTCACATAATAGAAGCGACAAGAAAAATGTAACCAAGATTTATGTAACTCATAATATGATTTTAAAAGAGTGTCCATGGAGTTTCTTGCACGTTCTTCTCCATAGAGATCTACGCTTTGGAACGTGCAATTTAGCTTCACTTTTTTTTTTTTTTTGGACTGACCGACATTTTGACAATTCAAAAGTGCCTGTAATTGGTCTATATTTGAAATAAACTATTCTGATTCTGATTCTGAAAAAAAATTTTGAATTTTAGCTCTAAGTATGGGGAACCCCCAAAATTTATTGTTTTTTTTCTATTTTGAATGAAAATGTTAATGCGGTTCACAGAATACATCTACTTACCAAATTTCAACAGTATAGTTCTTATAAAGTGGCTGTGACATACGGACAGATAGACAGACTTGACGAATCCATAAGGGTTCCGTTTTTTGCCATTTGGCTACGGAATCCTAAAAACAGCTTGACCTAAAATTTTTATATTTTTGTTGGATATAATCAAACAAAGCCTTAGGTTTATAAAAAAAAATTGTTTGGTATAAAATTTGTGGTTTACTTAAAAGAAAAAAAAAATAAAAAAAAAAATATTTTTATTTTCATTCATGGTCGACCGCCATGATCGTTCAACTTGTATGACGAGGATTATAACCGATTTTCGGGGCTCAATCGAGGTGGGGAGCTGCGCGTAACCATAGTGTCGTCACCTCACACCACTTTAAGTATCTTATACGGGGATGAATAACACTAGTTTACAGTGCATCTGTTGCTAAGAACATTTTTGCTGTTGCTGATTACATATGATATGCTGATTACAAATATATAAGTAGAATTTTTTTATCAGCTCTAGTTTACGAGTTTCAGGTAAACATTAAAAACACAAGTATTTACTAAGATTTTTTTTTTCATCAATCATTGTGATCCAAAAAACTTCTCTTTAAAGCTCTTCTTTTATTTGTGGACTTAGAGGAATAGCGTATAAGGCTCCAGCATTAGTCAGATATAATATTCCTATCCCAGAAACCCTGATAACACTCCTCTATCACGCGTAGATCTTACGCTCTCCCTGCTCTTCGCTCATGTCTCTTATACCTATTTTCTGGAAGCCTATCTAGGTGACTATGAAGAAAGAGGAGTTTTATGCTCATATTACATCCCAAACTTCTTAATTGTAATAGGAGATCTTCTACAAGTTCTGTATAATTTTCTGAGTTTCTGTTTCCGATGAAGTTTAACATCACCGATACGAATGCGTCCATACTTTTAATTCAAGTTCTGTCATATAATTTCTAAATTCAGTATCTTTCGTAAGTTCTCTGGGGTCCTTCAAAAACACCGACTTTAATCTTTTTATATCAATGAATCTTTTCCATAGTGAGCTGAGGAAACTTTTGGCAAATGGTAGTAAAAGCAATTACCGTTTCTATCGAGTGGTTTAACAAACTATTTCATGATTCCTACATTTTATAATTATGTAGTAACGACCAAATAATTCTATCACGAGTTACTAGAGAATTTCGGATTATATTTTGCTGCCATATTTTCTCTCAAAGGCCAGTCTTCAAAAGTAAGAGTCATATAAGGTATGATTTTGTGGTTCTCGCCAAATGTTCGGTGTTTTAATTTAAAACTACTTCCTCTACCACCTTTCCATAAGCTTAAATATTCAACACACGATTTACAAACACAATCAGAGCCCAAGACTTGTCATTTAAAGATATCCTAAAGTACAGTAAATAGGTGCCTTTAACGCACACGTGATAGAGCTTTTCTATACTCTTTTAATACCTATACATCGCATATGTAGCAAAAATAGTTAGGATCACTTAAACAACATCTTCTTGAACCACTCATGTCGCAAAAACTTATGAAATTTTAATTAACTCACTGAAATACCCACGTTACTAACGAATAAATACGCCAAAATGATGAAAATCAATAACAAAAAAACTCGAGCTTTACAAAAACTTTTGAGGGTAGATTTGTTAAGATCATGTCGTATGTAAACAATATCATATCACGTACAAAATTCACAGCAACAGACAAAAAGTTGAATTTTGTAAACTAGTGTAATTTATTCGGTGTAGGTACCTACAGCAAAAATAGATGTTGGAAATGCATCACATACCTGTTGATTTGAACTGCCAATCTTCGTAATAGTTTTCTTTCTCATGTATATCGTCTGCTTCGCTTATACTGAACGTCTACCATCTGTAAAAGTTAATGTTCCCTGAACATGAATAATTTAATTCATCAACACAATTAACCTTATACTTAACAGTGTAAGTAATATACCAACAGTATCATCTGATAAATATTATTTTAAGGCCCGGTTCTACTCATTTTGACCTTATTTAAACCTATGGAAATCCACAAATATAAAAGAGAACACCATGAAAATTTATTTTATTAAAATTGACTATATGGCCAAGGGCTTAGCAAAAATTAAAACACGATATCAATTAGTCGGCTCGATAAAAAAAATCGCGATACTGACCCTAATTTACGATTTCAAACGTATTTATCTACGAGATTGCGTTACGGAACTATTTGAAAGTTACAAAAAAAATAAAATAAAGCTTGTTATTTAAAAGCGCTTCGCAAGAACAAAAATCTTGAATAGCTGTTGTTTTTTTTTTTATATAAAAATAAAACCGCTGTTTTGGGGCCGCCAAGACATAATCCCGAGTGAAGGTCATACAAAAAAAACAGTGACTAGAACCGGCCCTTAACAGTATATAATCAATAACCGTGCCAGGATGAATATGACATAATTACAATTTCATCCTAGACCATTAAACTTGAGGCTAGATAAATTTAGGAGTCCGAACGCCATCGGAACTGCTCCCCCAGGGTATCATACTGGAGGGATCAGCTGGCTCAGTTCGGTGTATAAAATACCCATGTAACAACGGAACCTGGAGGAGAACACCTTTCCAGAACTCGGACAAAACCGCTATCATACTAGAGGTAGCCTACTATATACATGCCGAAATCCTAGAGAGATAAACTCTCCAGGCCTCGCCACACCCCTTCCTACTGGGGCAGCCTACTCGACTAACCACTTTATTATAAGTACCTCATACATTTAGTCTTTCACCTTTAACATTACCATATAAAGGAATCAATTGCGCTGAAACAAATAATCACACACAGCTTGACTAAGATATTTATATAAGTAATACTTAGCTTTCATGCCTTCGAAGACAGGATACATGTCCCTCTTCCAGACACGGCACGAAAAGTCTTTGACTAACATAATTCACGCTCGGCACACTAGTGATCACACTACACTTTAACATAGTTCGCAACTTTTAGAAATGGCGGTATGCGGTTAACATTATTCGCGCCAACTAATATCACGCTATTGTAAAGTCTATTATCTATGCTTACCATAGTTATTCAAGATAGCGTCACGAGATGTTGCTAGAGTTGAATTTATATGTTTGGTCTATGTATTCGCGTTCGTCGCGACACATAGCAAATGGCTCAACTTATTTACCGCGTACTATACTTGATATCTCAACTAGATATTTCCACAGCAACAAATTTATTAGGTACTTCTTATTAAAAACCTAAAATTCAGGTGGCCCTATATTCTCGCGTGGGCACGACAGGAGAGCTGGGTTTCTGCGGCGGCGCGCTCCTGAGCCAAGAGTGGGTGGTCACTGCAGCGCACTGCCTCTTTCACGACGGAGAGGAGGTCAACCATGTGCAGGTAACAAATGTGATCATAAAATATTCAACACACTAGAACACACCTTCCAATTCGAGTAGGCAACTAGTTCGTGCGAGCGGGTGACGCATAATCCCCCCTCTACCATGCTACTGACGATTTTTTTTTGAACTCAGTATGATGTAAAATATTTATGAAAAAGGCTACTGAGACTTGATTTTTTATCACTTTCGGAACCACTCACACCCGCATTCCCCGCTACGTGAGCAGTTGACGGTTATTAGATTTGCAACGGCAGCGTTGACTCCTGAACAACACGTAATATTGGTATAAAGTTCTACAACGATTGCTACACTATAATTAAAACACCTTTACTGCTGTTTCTAGGCCATTCTCGGCGCTCATTCCCTATACGACCGCTACGAGAACGGCCGTCGCGTGGTGAACGTGAATGAGCTGGTCATCCATCCTGAATACGAGCCAACCACCTTTACGAATGACATCGCGCTGGTCAAACTAGCTAATGCCGTACAACTTACAGGTATTTAAGAAGTGTTTGAACTCCCTTTTACGTAAGTACAGTGAAGATTTTGCTTTCAGAGTAGATATTACAGAAAGCCTTTTAAAAACCAAAGATTTTCGGATCTATGGCATGGTTGGCACAATTGTTGAGCGAGAGCCTGCTGCGCTGCGCGTGACTGATACGATTCCCGTTCAGAACAAATATTTGTATGAAATCAAATCGGGTCTAGCTGTCTCCGAGATACAAGAGTATTAATTCCTAGAGTAGAGAAAAGCTTTTTTTTTAAAAAGTTCGAGCTGAGTGTAGAAAATCTAGGTATGTTATTTGAGGGTTTCTTTACCTTGGGTATAGCGGACAGCATGAGTACCTGTTGCCTATTTGTAAATGACGTACAGGGATCAGTCAACGTGTTGTCAGAATGATTTTTGCTATCAGTTCATCCCAGCAAAAAATACGTTTTATTTAACCACCGTACTGTAAAGTTTGTACTCACTTTTCCAGATATGGTTAGAACGGTCCAACTGCCATACCGGAACATATCTGCATTCAATTTCGCGGGGATGGGCGGTACCGTGTCCGGTTGGGGCATTGCTGCTGAAGGTTTGTAACATTATCTATAATTTACCTTTTTTTAATTTTTATTTACTCTTTGTATGTAGAGAAAGGCAAAGAGTTTATTTACGACAAACATGGCGCATATTTTAAAAATAAAACAAATACAACAAAGACTTTATATAATAAATAAAATACAATAACATACGCGTCACATCCGCGCAAAACGGCCAGGGCTCAGCAAAAAGCTGGAGCTAGTGTGCAGTACAGAGCAAGCAAATATGTACATAATACCTATATTTTTTAATTTGCTTTCTGTTTTGCTTTTCAATAGTTTTTTCTGCTCTGTTCTACTTTATAGCTTTTAGTACAGAAACACGAAAATAATAATACTGAGAACTTAAGTAAGAATCCTCTTTTATAAAGTCGGTCAAAAGGCAACGAATCATGTTTCAGTTTAACGCGATCTAACGCTTTTAGCTTCTAGAACGCGGCCAGTTTCTCAATTTTCCAGCTTACCAATCATACCATTAGCATATAAGGTGAAAGCTTAAAAAAAACAAAAACCTGGCCGAATTATAAGTGTCATCATCTACTAAAGACAAATAATTAACGAAGAGTTTAATGATGGGACCGTGGCCTGAAACATTTCGAAATGTTGGGAATATTGCCGGCAATAAATAAAAACTAAACCAAAACTGGGAATAAGTACCTAACACCTTACAGTAGGTGAACATAACTCGAGCTTTTTTTTCACGAACCTACATCACTATTATATCATATATAGCTTAATTAGGCTTATAATTTTCCCACTACTGGGACTCAGGTCTCTTCGTTCGGAGAGGGAATCTCTTGCCTGGCCCAGTGGTAACGGCCCCAAATTACACAACTAATTGCGACCAATAAATAAAAGACACATCCCATCAAAACAATCACTAGATGACCCAAATAAACAGGTCAAGTTAATTAGTCTATTTCTACAGGAGTGACGTTCATATCACCCACACTTCGCCAGAAGCTGATGACGGTGATAACGGACGCGATGTGCAACGTGTACTACTTCGACCAGCTCCCTCAGAACTCCATGTGCGCCTTCCATGGAGCGGCTGGCACTTGCAAGGTAACAGCGTTCGTGAAGATGCCGCAGTGCCTTCATCTTCTCTTCTACCTAAATTTATCTATGCTGTGCCCGACAGGGTCCATAATTGTGACTATTATCTATTTCCCTACCAACTATGTATACATTATGGTACGCAATAAAGAATTGAGAGTTGAGAATAAATGCTCGGTGTTTGACGATCGAAACGTGTGGTCAAACAAAATGGAGTATAAACATTATTTTTAGGAGTATAAACATTATTTGTTTGTCTGCACAAAAACACTATTACTATATCTATTCACCGGGCCATCGGGGCAACTGAGGGGTTGTTTTGGTCGTACTTAGTGTCGGTGGTGTCCAACATGTGGTTTTTTTTAAATATTTTTGGGAAAAAATATAACATGCTGTAAAAATTATTGGAATCGATTCAGTTACTGATTCTGAACAAATATTCAGGTTTCGCATAATACTAAAGATAATGTTGTATAGTAAGTGGCAAATAAGTTAAACCCGTTGCTATTGTTACACGCAGCCTCCCCCACCTCGATTTAGAACCGAAAGTCTGTTACTGCGTATTCAAGGTCGATCGCCATTTTGGTTCAACTTATATTGATGTGATTGTAAATGAACTATGTTAAGCTGTAGCTAAGCTAAGTTATAGCTAAGCTGAGCTGTATTTTTGACATCGTTTTGTTTTTAATCTGAAATAGCAACAGCATATCTAGCCACAGCATCGATCATCAAAAATCGAGAAAATCTGCTAATAGCAAATGAAATCAGTCTATATGTAGTATTATCTGACCCATCTATTTTTATTATTAAAAGGGTTCAGGGGTCTAAGGCGAAAGTTAGTGAGTGTGTGTGCATCTATGTGATGTGTATGTTTGTTGTCTCTTCACACTCGAACAGCTGAACAGATTTCGTTGAAATTTGGCAAACATGTAAACCACCGGACGTGGAATAGCACATAAATATCTATATTTTTGGTATGTACGGGGGCGTTGCCGCTGGCAGCACCTAATTCTTTTTTAATAAAAAAAACCTCGAGCATGGCTTGCCTGGTTATCATTAGATTTCTGAGCTGATTACAGTAAATTGTACTGTAACAGTTAAACTTCAACTTTAAGTTGGTCTAACACTTGTAATACGAGGTTAGTTTTTATACTACTGAAGTGTGGTATACTGATGGATAGATAATTAATTTATTTTATCTTTTTCAGGGTGATAACGGTGGTCCTTTGACTATATTTTACAATTTAACTGAAGAGGATATTTTGGTAAGTTTTCTTTATAGCTCACATTCTAAACATTTTATACAACATAGCCTTAGCAAACATTTTATGCATGATAATCCAAGACGTTTTTTGGTATCAACCCGACATTACGGAACCTGCTAATGATATCGATTTCAATTAGGTGTACTTAGGTTGTTATTATAAGCGCTATGAGGCAAGTAGCTTTGGATCTTGCACCTAATACTAGAGATCGTATCATATTCGAAGCCTATAATATTTGTGCTCTCTTTTGCATGATTTGTATCTCGAACTTTTCTGCATAATTACTTTCGACACAGTTTTGTTTCTTTAGAAATGTGAAAACGTTGAATGAGGTGCCGCATTCGGTCTTGAATTCTATTCAAGGCGGAATGAGGACGATGCCATTTGTACCCCCCTTGAAATTGTACTATGATAGGTAGTTATTACAGGCTGGCGGACGACAAGCAATGGCTCGTTGTCTGGCCGTTCAAGTTAAGAGTAACGTGGCCCTAAGTGTTCGATTACGGAGACGAGGCGCGTAGCGCGGCGCGTCGAGCGGTCCGTCGTACATTTCCATATGTTTGTGTTTGCCCGAGCGATGACGCGGCCCGCTGCTGCAATGTACGACGAAACGCCCAACGCGCCGCGCAATGCGCCGCGTCTCCGTAAACACGACCTAAAACACAAAGGGTAACTTTTAGATTATCTTTGTTCAGTCACCATTGGCTCTAATTGCCGAATCCTGTTATGTTTGTTCTATCTTTTACGCTATAGACCGGTCGGTCTACTAATTTATGAGTATAACTTATGTTTTATATGTAGTTTCTTTAATTTGATTCGAACCGGTTCTTATCTGCGTGTTTTTATCATATCAAAACAAAATTAGTTAGGTACAGGCCGAGTTCGAATTGGTACCTAATCTTTCAGAGGGTGGATTACTTTCCTATGGTAGTATTTATGATGTAGGAGTATTCCCGCTGGCCATATCATGATGCTAGCCAAATCTATAAACACTGCGTTTAGCGATATAAACATATAAACGCAAAACTATTTCATGGTAATGTGCTAAAACATAGGAATTAGTGATCAAATCGCACAATAATCGGTGATATCATGAAGTCATTAATTCTAAGTAAGATCTGAACACAACATACCGATTATTTTTAGCGCAAAGACACATTTCCCCATGAAATTGCATATTTTATAAAGTGCTAAAAGTGAGCAAAACTTTATAAAATTTGATACTTTGTAATGTTTTAAAGAAAATATTTTTTTTTCTGAACTCGAAACAAATTTATATATTTAATTAACAAAACATATTCATTTATTATTCTTTCCCTTAAGTGACTTACGAACTAACCTACATAACAAGATACAATTAGGTTCCTATTCTTTTGTGGGAGACTGACATCTGCACTAGGAAATCCTAGCACATAGATTACAAGGCCATAAATTGTGATATTATCACATATTATTATTACTTCCCTCTCCACCCAAGGGCGGGACTTGTCATTGGATGATTTTACCTACCATAAAAAAAAACATATTAATATTATATTTTATTAAATGTTAGATTTGGTGTTCTCCCTCCCACTACATACTACGCACATCATCAATATTGATACTCAAAACACCCCTCATTCTTAACCAAATGGTGTTTCAGGTGGGGGTGGCATCATTCGTCAGCGCTGATGGCTGCAACGACGACCGACCATCAGTATTTACCAGGGTGCAACGATACCTCGACTGGATCAGCGAAGTCACGGGTGTAGAAATAATATAAAAATATTTCTTGTATTTATCATGTTTTATAAATAAAATAATCCTGCCTATAATTTTTGTTTTTATTTTTTTAATGCATGTTAAGCCATGTTTCTGGTTAACCTAATTCACCTCTTACTTATAAGCCGTATTTCCCCAGATTTATATAATTTATTGAGTAAGTAAATCCCTTTGATAAATAATAATGATAGCAACTTTTAAACATTGATTAGTACGTGGAAAAGACAGCCTTTTTCATTCAATTCGACGGTTTTGTTACCAGCATATTCTGGCCCAGTCCTAGACAAAGACCTTCCATAGGTCAAGACGGAAGGAATACACAACGTTATCTTTTGATCAGCACTTGCATTCATCTGGTCCTCTAAAGTGCTGGTGTATGAGCACTTGGGACACTTCAGCATGTAAGTCATGCTTACCCTAAAAAGCAGAGGTAGATTCAGTTGATTTGACCTTATTACCCGACTGCGCCAGGAGGAGGGTTCTGTTTTTTATTTTTTACCCGACTGCGCCAGAAGGAGGGTTATGTTTTTCGAGTGTTTGTATGTATGTATGTATGAATGTATGTATGTATAATTTTTTTGGCCCGCTCTGCAGCCTGAACGGCTCGATGGATTTTAGCTTGAGAGGTGTCGTTAGTTATGTATTTACTGTGAGAGTGACACTGGGTATATCAAAATAAAAAAAAATAACAAAATGGCGGATTTTTGGCGCCAAATTCAAATGTTTGGCACGCTCTGCGGCCTGAACGGCTCGATGGATTTTAGTTGGCGAGGTGTCGTTAGATTCGTAATTACTGTCAAAGTGATATCGTAATAAAATAAAACTAAAAAAAAATAAAAATAAAAAACGGTAATTTAAAAAACTAAAAAACCCGACTGCTTTTCTGAGTAGGTATACATGAAAAAGCCCTAAAACAAGGAAGTCGTTGTACCCGATTGCACTTAACTATATAATATTTTAAATACAAGATAAATTGTAGCAGTCAGGACCCATTCTAGAAAGTCAGTCATCTAGTCAGTAGATTGGAGTAATCTGCAATGTAATAAAGGTATGTGCCCTCAATTCACTAAGACTGCTACAATTTACCTTGTATTTAAATATTATATAGTTAAGTGCAATCGGGTACAACGACTTCCTTGTTTTAAGGCGTTTTTCATGTATACTCAGAAAAGGAGTCGGGTTTTTTAGTTTTTTAAATTACCGTTTTTTTTTATTGATATAAACTAGTGTTTGACTACGATTCTACCTGATGGTAAGCCGTGATGCAAACATAGATGTCGAGGCGCACTAGTTTATTGATCCTATAATATAACCTACCATAGATTGTATCCGTTTTTTTATATAGGTAGAACAATCAGGAGGAGACAAACTCAAAACAACAAAAACAGGTTCTTTTTTTCATATTTTATAATCAGTTTTATTTTAAAAAAATATTTAAATTCCTTATTTACAAGTGTTGAGTGATGAAATCGTGGAAGCTGGTAACTCGGGCGTAGCCTGAAGGGTGGCCGTTTTGGCAAGCGTTGTAGGCCGCGAAGGAGCTGACACCGATCTGGAAATATTAATAATTTTATATACATGATCTTCAAACCGAGTAGAGAGCACAAAAGATCCACAAATCATCACATCCATACAGTTCACTATTTATTTTTACAATTTTGTACCAGCTCCCTGCGTCATAATTGCAAAAAAAAAAAAAAACGGTCCAAGTAAATGGCGCTAACAGAGGTCCAGGTACCGACTAAGATATTCGAGTTCTTTTAAAACTACGCTGGACTATTTTAGTGCAATATGTGATTCGACATCGCAACATGATATAATAACACTAGGGTACGATTTAATCGTGCGAATGTAGTGACATCTAGACCGCCACAAAAGAACTAAATTTCGAAATCCTGTAACACACTGTCAAAGTACTCCGTGCGGCGAGAGCATATACAACAGCTCGAAATCAACTATCAGGCAAGTTCCCGGACAAGAAACAGTACCCATCTGGACGGAGGATCCTCCCTTTTCAACGAAGGTTCATGTGACTTTATACTCTGTTCTACATACCCTCTTAAAGACGTACGTGGGCAAGCTTTTTTAATATTACTTACCAAGAAAGGTTCCCCATTGTTGTCATAAGTAACGAGAGGGCCACCGGAGTCCCCACCACAAATGCCGACACCTCCAAAGCCACTGGTGCAGATAGTACTGAAGGTCACAAAACCAGGCGTGAAGACATTACATTGGGCGTGGCTGATCACATTCAAGTTTACGTGGCTTACCACAGTCGACGCTGCCTGTTGTTCTGAAACGTTAATGTGGTATGATTTAGAATACATATCTACATACTAGTCTAACTCCTCTAGTCATGATCGAGTCAAAGGCTCAACTGGCTTTCGAAAATTGGGCACTGATTTAATGACCTTTAACGTTGTCCTAAAGTTGCAAGCTTATAGTGTTATAAACTTATAAGCATTCGGAGAGTGTGCAATCGTACTGTCAAAGTCTTAGTCTATGGCATTGTGTGATGGACATTTCATTTGTTGCGACATCTATGACGCCCCTTAAGAAAATTCAAAATTATGTCACTATCGAGCGGTTGCCCGGGCCAGACACAACCCCCGTCTGATCAGAGAACTATTACTACCTGTTCCGCATACCTCTAAACGAAATATATATAACTAGTTTCTGCCAAAAGCTTCCACCGAGTGTAATAAAAAAAAAAATTAAGCTTATTGATAGTCAGGGATAGTGTAGCTACATATTAGTGAAAGAATTTACAGAATCGGTTCAGTACTTACAGATATATCTACAAACAAACTTACAAGTACCTCAATTCAAACGTACTTACGGTCGCTAGTTTTGCCAAAGCCAGCAGCAACAGCTGAGTGTCCAACAAATTGATTCCACAGTTCAGAACCATTGGGAAGCCTGATAGATTTGACGCTGACTGTAAAAATAATTATGGAATACTCACATGAACAATAATAACTGATATTCTATCTAAGGTAAGAATCTTACCGGTGATAAAGGGACTTGGGATATAGATTCACGTATAACTGGTAAAGCGAAAGCAGTATCTTGCGACAAATCTAACTAAATCGTGTAAAATCAAGTAAGTAACAAAATAATGCTAATTTCTAAAAGACCATTTATAAACGCACTTACAATTATTGATATTAGCGTTCCTGGGCAAATATATCATAGCAACGTCATTTGTCAAGAGCTGTGGAAAGTATTGAGGGTGCATGATGACGTGGCTGCTGGTGATGCGTTCGCCACCAGAGTACAAGAAGTTAGAGCCCAGAATAACAAGAACTTGCCACCCCTGTCTGACGCCATCGAACCAACAATGCGCTGCCGTCACCAGGCGGTTGGGCGACAGAAGAGAGGAGCCGCATACTCCTCGACCGCCGCCGATTAAGTCCATCAACAAGCCTCCCTGCGGCAAAAAAAAATGTCTTTGATATAAAAAAACCCCAAGTTAGAATAACTTCCTCCTTTTTGGAGTCGTACAAAGCCGACCATAGAATCTCTTCCTTTTTAAAGTCGATAATAATATAAAAGCTGGTAAAAGCTTTTATATCCAACTTAAATGGGATTGTTGTGTTTGAATGGGATGTTCAGGATATGTCTGCTGCATGTTTAACGAGCTGCGAGTCCGTAAAACACTGGGTTGGTACCCAGACACAGCGACACGAGGTCGTGGTAGACCACGAAGGAGTTGGTTGAATGACCTTGATGTCTTCCTTGAGAATTGGAACAAGGAAGCGAGGAATAGTTGGAAGGAATAAAATGAGGCCTTTGCCCAACACAGCAGTGAAACAATATGGGTTAGTACTTAGTAATAATATGTATAATGAAATAATGCAAAAATAAACCTAATAATACTTACAAAATAAGGGTGTGCATTAGCAGGAGCTAATACGCCACCGACGATTCTGTTTCTGGAAGGATGATTTTGCACTGAAATCGTTTTTCGCTAAAAACTCCTCTTCAAGAACCCTTATCCTCTCCGCTTCAGGAATTCCAATGTTGTCATGATAGTTAGTCTGCACTTCCACCAAGGCAGACACTGAAAAAACCACCGTCAGACCAATTAATACAAACACACGCATTGTAATTACAATTTATGGTGAAAGCGAGCGAATAATTTTGTGTATATACCTTTTTTTCATCAAATCTAAGTTAATCCTTTAAAACTGGTGGATTGATTGTTATAGTCGTATCGCGAGTACTCTTTACTATAGCATTAATCTAATCTAAACACAGTTTAGAAGCATAAACAGACAACGGTGGTTTTCGGGTTATTCCCTGAGTATCGCAGTCCCCGAGGCACACGTCCCGGAGGACACCGATTTATTTTTATCTTGTTATATTTAAGTTAGGTCAATTTGACTTAAAAGTACCTATCTGCGAGCGGCTTGTATGTATTTGAAAAGGGAGATTCGCCTCCATCCGAGGATAGAGGCAAATTTTGACGATCAAACTATGCATACCTATACCTACCTAGGTATATTCTATTAGGAATAAGAAACAAACAACTGAAGCTGATAATTTTTATTATCAGTCATTATCGTGTGATAATAGTGTCGACATAAAATAGTTTCTCAGGATGTCGAACTAGTTTAAATAAATAAAAGCTCACTTTGAAAATTGTGCTCTCACTAACTCGAGTGGCAAGAGAGTTCAGGCTACAAATGCGATACCTTTAGCATAACCGGTACAATTCTTAATTTCCCTAATTTGAAAAATTCTTGGTGGTAGAAATTCCAATGCTTTCTGAAAATTATTCTGTTTCTCCACCAAGGCGGAAGCAGGAACAATATTTTTATTTATTTAATAATAACCCTCAGTAATCTACGTACTTAAGTAGGTCGTTGCAACACAACCTGGCAAAATGGGGGATTGTAGACTCCTCCGACACCCAGTGCAATTGCTATGGTCATGCCCAGATGGCCCACTTACTTAGTGCCCAAAGTGTCCTTGACGCCCCTATAAACGTGGCAACCTACTGGGCCCAAATATTCTTGTAAGAAAAAGAAAACTGTCTCTCGATTCGAGAAGAAGAACTCTTTTAGTTTTTCTTCTTCACGAAAAAAAAAACAATTCATTTTCGGGAAATGACTAGCTTACAAATTATAAACAATCCATATTTGGTTTTAATTATACAGGGTGGGCCAGAAGGGCGTACGATTTTAAAAACACTCTTGCGTTTGAAGCTTTAGTGAGGGGACTGCGCGGGTGGTGGGGTTAAGTAGCTCGGTTCTCGGAAATTTAGTCGCGATGAATCACTTCACCGGAGCGCAACGTGCATTCTGCGTTAAACATTATTACAAAAATCGCGATTCGTGCGCTATTGTTCGGCGTTTATTTCGGCGTGAGTTTGGATTACATGACCTAAATCAGTGTCCGAAGGAAAGTGTGATTCGATCGTGGGTCAGAAAGTTCGAAGCTACTGGTTCGACTCTCAAACAGAAGCCTGCGGGACGCCCAAGGTCAACAAGAACGGAAGACACAATTGAACAAGTTAGAGTTTCAGTTCAACGTAATCCTGCTCTATCAACTCGAAAGCGTTCAGCCGAACTTGTGGTATCCAGAACATCTTTGCGTCGCATTTTGTTGAAAGATTTGAAATTGCACCCCTACAAAATTCAACTTGTGCAGGAATTACAGCCGAATGATCCAATTTTACGACGAGCTTTTGTTGAAACAATGTTAGAACGCTTTCGGAGTTTCAACAATATTCTGTTCTCAGACGAAGCCCATTTTCACATAAATGGGCATGTGAATAAACAGAATTGCCGTTACTGGGCTGCAGAGAACCCACGTGCAAAACATCAAAAGCCTCTGCATTCGCCGAAAGTAACCGTTTGGGCGGCCATGTCAGCGCACGGAATTATCGGACCCTACTTCTTCGAAAATC
The DNA here is from genome assembly GCA_958295575.1 of Leucania comma. Taxonomy (NCBI): domain Eukaryota; kingdom Metazoa; phylum Arthropoda; class Insecta; order Lepidoptera; family Noctuidae; genus Leucania; species Leucania comma. The sequence goes on from OY282475.1 coordinate 8,262,841, forward strand.
GACAAGGCCAATCTGTCACTGTAAATTCTGACCGATACATAGCCATGTTAAGGGATTTTTTCTTTCCACAACTGCAACAATTTGAAGCCTATAATCGTGCGACATGGTTTCAACAAGATGGCGCGACATGCCATACATCTAATGTCTCTTTGGCGGTCGTAAACGAGATGTTTGCTGGGAAACTGATATCGCGCCGAGGTGACATTGCATGGCCTCCTAGAAGTCCGGATCTAACGCCACTGGACTTTTTTTTGTGGGGATACCTAAAAAGTAGAGTCTACTCCAATAACCCAGCCACGATTAACCAGTTGAAGACCAATATCCAGGAAGAAATGGCAGGTATTCCCCGTGCAATGTGCCAGCGAGTTTTTACCAATTTGAGGTTCAGATTCGAAGAATGTTTGCAGCGCGATGGTGCACACCTGGATGACGTTATTTTTAAGAAATGAATTTCCCAGATGTTATCTTTTATAGAAATAAAAATTTGTATGTGAATTGTACTTAGTTTTTTTTTTATGATTTTTTTAAATTCGCAATTCTTTCTGGTCCACCCTGTACAATCAATGTTCGATAAAATTTATCAATATCAAGGTACACATGCTGAAACCGACGCGAAGCGTATTGAATAATGCTGATAAATAAAAAATGTTCTATTTCAGACTAAATCGATAGGTACAGCTAACTCGTACTGGGCTTATAGCGGACGGAGTCATTCGATGATTTCACAAAGAAAACCGCATCACCTACGTGTCTTGAATTTCTTCTTCAATTAAAATGTGTACTATTAACATGTTTATAATTAAAACGAATTGTGAAAAGGGAAAAACGCTTAAATACCTAGAATAGTCTATTAAATACCTAGAATAGTTATCCAACAGATTCACGTTTTACCCTTGTTGATAATATTAATCGGCTTCCGTATAAAAATGCGTACGAAAACATATAGATTAGAGAGATTAGATCAGATTTAGCTAGTAAATGATATATAAGTGGACATAAATAAGGTCGTGAATCATAATTAGGGAAATATTTTGATATAATGCATGTTCTTCTGTTTGTTGGTCTGGCCTTTGTGGCTTCGGCGGTGGCGTTTGCGGAAGTTGGAGCTGGGTATCATCAAGAAGTCGGTATTCCCCTGTACGAGAAGCTAAAGGAAGCTGAGGAAAAGCTTTTGGCCGATACTGCTGAAAACAGGATTGTAGGCGGTACTGTTGCTCCTAATAATGCTCATCCTTACTTTGTAAGTATCTTGATAGCTATAGTATACCTAAACAGTTAATTTTGATTTATCAACTCACATGAGGAGGTTTTTATGAGGTGTTTAATATTTTTAATCTTTACACAGGCTGGATTGTTAATCAGTCTCGTTGGCATTACTGGTGGTTACTCAGTATGCGGATCTTCACTTTTGTCTGCCAACCGTTTGGCGACAGCCGCTCACTGCTGGTTCGATGGCCGCAACCAGGGCTGGCAGGTCGTTGTCGTGCTCGGCACTAACACGCCGCTCACTGGTGGTACCCGCATCACCACCACTGACGTCGTGATGCACCCTAACTACAATTCTGTCAACATTAACAATGATATTGCCATTATCAGGCTGCCTACCAACGTAGGATTCAGTAGTGAGTAATATTAATTTGCCTATTAAAACCCCTTTTACATATTATGTAAGGAATAAAAATTAAATTATAGAAACTTATGATTTGCGTTGCCTTACTCATCGCGGTTAAGATGGTTCAACTTTGATTGTTGTTGATCCATAACTTAAAGTAAAGCGCACCGTGTAAATCGGGCTTTATTTAGAAGATTAGATAATTTAAATCGGATTAAAGATTTTGCTTATAGAGTGGCTCGTCATAATAAAGTTTGATGATTTAATTCCTCATGACTAAGCGAATGACAAAAAAAAAACAATTGTGGGTTAAACTCGTCTAAGTATAGCTGTTCTGATTAAAATTGTTTGTACAGTGTTGGTTACAGTGAAGAATTAAGGCAAGAAGAAGAAACAGAGTTCTGTAAGGGTTACATCATTTGACTGGCCAGTTGGTTTAGTGGTTAGTGGCCTTGACTGCTATGCCAGAGGTTGTGGGTTCGATTCCCACCCAGGACAAATGTTTGTATGATGAGCATAATCATCTGTTCTGTGCCTGGGTGTAATTTATCTATAATATGTATGTATTTAGAAAAATATAAGTATAAGTATGTTTATCAGTTGTCTGGCACCCATATTACAAGGTCTGCTTAGCTTGGGACGAGACGACGTTGTGTGATAGTTGTGTGGAATATTATATTATATTATATAATATATTATTTTAGTTACATATTGACTTTCCTCATTGATTCACTAGATTTCTTACCGGATCAAGTACAAAATTTATCTAATTAGATAATTTTACAAATAGTTGGACTTACAGTTTGGTATTTTGGATTCGTAAATAGGAGAAATCAACATGTGACAAAATAATTAAAATTTCAGACAGCATCCGGCCAATTGCTCTTCCCTCTGGTTTTGATCTGTGGCAGACATTCGCTGGCAGCTGGGCGGTTGTTGCTGGCTTTGGCAGAACTAGAGATCGTAAGTGTTCTCATAGCCTATTCATATAACTGTTTCCAACCAAAGCCATCAAATCTTTGGTTAAGCGCAATACTGTATAACCAATTTAGAATAGTTAAAATGGTGTCACAAATAACGATAACATTAACCTTTCCAATTTGGGTAGTATTATAGTTACGGTTAAAGTAGATAACAAGCTATGTAGTTTAAAAAAAAATATATTCTAAGTCAATGTGGCGGATTTTGCACTCAGTGTGTGAAAGGTGTATTTTAAGAAAAATTGCAGTCTGTTTGTTAATTTAAAATTTGAGTGTGACATTTAAGAAGCATCAAATGTGCTTTCAAGGAATTCATGTCAGGAGGACTAAACATATTTTTAAAAGAGTATTACATGTTACAGTCTTCTATATTTATTTTGCAGAGGATACGTCTGTGTCTACCGTAATTAGCCACGTCAACGTTCAGGTAGTCAACGAGGTCGACTGCCAGGGTATCTATGGTCCTGAGTTCGTGACCCACAGTACCATTTGCACCAGCGGCCGCGGTGGAGTCGGTCCGTGCATCGGAGACTCTGGTGGTCCCCTCATTCTGAACCGAACTACAGGACCTATTTTGGTGAGTATCTTGTAAAGAACAACGTTTTCAGTATTCTGGTCGTGTTGAATTGCAATCCCATTGGACATTGAGAGTTAGGCACACCACAATCGCGGTGGTAAGGTCCCCCCTCTTTCAGAAGTGGGTAGAGAGTTATCACGGCGTCCTGACCTTCCACATGACGCAGGCCCTCACCGGACATGTCCAGTTCGGGTTCCGATTTCACATTCTGACGGAAAGAACGCTTGAGCGTACTCAGCTCGCCTGTTGTGGGGAGGGCACGGTTGAGTATACCGTAGTTAGTAGTCTCCCACGCATGGGCCGAGCTATACCGTGTACTCGTGGAGACAATCGGTGGCTGCGATCTCAGGCGTCCGGCCCCGCTTCAGGACACAGTCCGGAACAAGCTGTCACCTCCTTCTGTGAAATAATGTTACATGATTTTAGTCAATCAGACATGCGCCACAAAGAGAAGTCATATAATGATTTCCCAGCTCAAAAAATCGAATTATAAGAGTAAACGAACAGAAAGTGCACCTGTGTGTGTGCACAATTTTCATGCAGTCTAGTATCTTAATATACAAAGTAGACTTAGGACATAGCAACCGCTAAATTAATTCCTGTGCTATTGAGTTTTCAAATGCTGGTTTTAAATACTGATTGTATGGTATTTTTATACCATACAATCAGTATAGGAGCTAATTGGCTTACTTTATCTGAATGTCTTTACAGATTGGTGTCGTTTCCTTCGTATCTGGTGCTGGTTGCCAGGCTGGCCTTCCCGCAGCGTACGCGCGTGTCACCAGCTTCAACAGCTGGATCCTGACGCAGCTGTAAAATAACATGAGACTGATTATGATGAATACATGACATTTTTTTATTTTTTATAATAGCCGTTGACTTCTTATTTTAGACAGTTTCTACCTTATTACCTATATTTCTTTACTAACCTGATGCCTAATGCACGATCAGGGACAAGTTAGTTGGTCAACCTTTTTTATTACAATTTTCGGCATCCAGCAGCTTTCTTACATTAGTACGGACAGCATCATCATCTGGTTTTGGACTCCTGCAACTTACCCAATCGATACAGCAGTCTGTGTCAACAAGCGTTTTTGGAGAGGTTAACAGAAAGTAAAGTTCCGCAAAGCTCCATTGAAAAGGGAGGATCCTCCGACCAAACGGACGGACGGGTAGTTACTCAAGTCAGATAAAATATCTGCTTCAACTGTTGTCTAAGAAAGCATTTTTATCGAAAATCGCAAATTCAAACCCTTTCAAAATAAAATAGATACGAAAAAACCCATCTAATGTGGCGGAAGGAGAAAAAAAAAATTCTTTCTTTTCTTTCTTTCAATGTGATTATCGCTATTAGGTTACGCGCTTACAGAGAAGATAACAACATGTTTTCACCACGCCTGCGCCTGCGCCTCACTCTTGTCCGTACCAATATTAGAAATGATAATTGCTTGTTTCCTAACACTTTTGGCCAAAACAAAACGAAGCTTAAATAGTAGGTATACGCTGATTGCTGAAGCTGAACCTTAACCTGTTGAATATCGTAATAAGAGACACAATAGAAAGCGGACGCCGGCGTCCTCTTGGGAAATAATGAATTAAATAGAGTTTGACTTAGCGCAGGACTCATAGGGGCTCAGTTTTGATCATAAGCAATGAAAATGGTATGATGGTGGTGGGATACACAAAACATTGTATCACAGCGCTAGCAGCTACTGAGGATGGCATTGCTAATACTATTCATATGTGGGCTGAGTAGAAATTTCGGTTATCATAAGTTTATAACTCAGAATTGTCACGTGCCGGTAATTTCTACGAGTTTACTGTGCCAATCGATTACTAACATACATGTGGTTAATATATTATTATTATTATATTTAGCCTGTACTGTCCCACTGCTGGGCAAAGGCCTCCCTCCATTCTTTCCAAGTATTACGGTTACTTGCTTTCTCGTTCCAATTCTTAAGGAAGACATCCAGTTCGTATATAATTCGGTTAATATATTAATGTAGAAATTTTTGTCAAAGCCATCTCCAGCACTGGCCAAGCAGCTCAGGCGTCATAGTGTTCTGTGGTTGGAGAAGAGTTGGTAGGAGCACCTCAGTAAACCTAAGGTTTAACAAGAGAAAAAAAAAGCATTTTACTTTAATGTTTACAATATCAACGTATATCGTGAGACACACAATATAAAAGCGTTCGTTAGAAGATGTATGAACCTTTTAATTAAAAAACTTTAACTCTACACCCTACCACACCCCCCTACTACCCTATCTTTATCTCTACTTTTTACTTTTTGTGTAAAGCCACAAGTAAAGCTTAAACAAATAATTATGCTATGCGTATAACTAGATTATCATTAAAGATTTAAAGAAAATTGACTTGAAACCTAAAATTATCTATAATTAGCGACTTTATATCTTGCTTTATAAAACCTGTGTTTTCAGGTCTTCGCTTATCAAGACTAATCACTACTGATGCATGTATACAGAAATTACAGAATACCAACTTACGAACTAAAATTTGCGGCCATACTACAAGTTCTATCAGTCCTAAGATATCGTATTTATATCGCTGAAAACGGCCAAAGTCTTATGATGATGATTGAAATGTACTTAAAGGAGCCCGATACACGTGGAATACAGGTTTCAGAATGCGGTACGGTAGATTAGATTGTGAAGCCTCTGGCTTGATATTGTAAATATGTTTCTTTCATATCATGATACAAGATCTTAGAAAGATTGGAATCAAAGACTTGAATTACCATTGAAGCCCGTGAAACCAATAAATCCAGTACCTACCACAACCATCTTCCCATAGATATTTGTTTGTTCACTGTACTTTAATCCGAGTCCAGATAAGATTTTATCCACTGTCCCCGCCCGTTTTGATACAACTTATCAGTCTCTATTTTAATTGCTCACGGATCATCAATAACGAGTGATTAGATCAGATTGATGAGCAGAAGGTATATAAGAGCTCAATTTTATAAGCTTGTCGTAATTAAAAAAATATTTTTTACATAATGAGGGCTCTATTTTTGTTCGGTTTGGCGCTGGTGGCTTCAGCGTCGGCGCTCGTGGAAATCGGTTCTGGATACCATGAGGAAGTCGGCATTCCTATGGCTGAGAAGATCAGGGTGGCTGAGGAAAAGGCCTTAGCCGGGGAAGCTGTAGAAAATAGAGTTGTTGGTGGCGTTGTTTCTCCTGCCAACGCACATCCTTACTTCGTGAGTGTGGTTTATTTATTTTACTTTAAAATAACAGTTGTTGGGAAAAAACAAATCTAAATGCAAATCTTCAAAAAAAAGTCGTCAACCTTGTTTTTGATTGTATTTACTTATTGCGTAATGATATGAGTCAGTTTTAGTTAAAAAATATTTGTGAATATTATACATTGAGAGATTTGGTCCATATTGTATAGACCTATCATGACTGCCATAGCTACAAGTGATCAGTGACGTCCACTTTCCATATATTAGCGTCGATACAACTTGTATTGCCGGCAATTTTGATAATTATGGAACAGAAAAGCTATTTCTGATCACTGGCCACTACGGCCTTTATTTCCAGATTTTGTATTTATAGTCCAATATGTGCCTGGGGCGTAAAATCCATAAAAAATAGGACTTTTTTACCGTGGATGAAATTTAAAAAGAAAATATGATATGTGTAGCTAATAAAATGTAGAAAAAAGTTTACCTATTAAAAAATTGTGATATTGATTATAAAAAAAAATGAGGTTCAATTAGTATCTATGAGATATTAATTGAATGAATGTAATCCTCATTGTAAGTCCGAGGTAAAAACTCTCAGGCACTGGACTAATAAAAAAAACTAATAATCAGATTAATGTTTGTTTCAGGCCGGCTTGCTGATCAGTCTGATCGGTATTTCTGGTAACTCAGTATGCGGATCTTCACTCCTGACCGCCAACCGGCTGGTGACTGCAGCTCACTGTTGGACCGACGGCCGCAATCAAGCGTGGCAATTCTTGGTCATCCTCGGTTCCAACCACCTGTTCACCGGTGGCACCCGCATTGCCACCACGAACGTCGTGATGCATCCGCAGTACACGATACATAACCTGAACAATGATATTGCCATGATCTTGCTGCCAACCAGCGTTATGTTCAGCAGTAAGTAATCTAAAGCTATCCATTTAATTTTGTTGATTAGATCCTAGATTAGATAGGTTACTGTAGATCAGATAAAAAACGGCTTTCATGATACATCATCATGATTATTTTGATAACGTTACTAAAATTAGACACTAAATAGTGTACAACATTGGTAGGTATGAAATCTTACATTTTTTTGATAAATTCTTACTAAATATTCATTCACAATTAGTTATCCACAGAAGTAGCTATCTATATAAATATATATATATATATATATTATTTATTTTTTAATGGCATGTAGAGCCGATGTTAAATTTTCTACCAATGTCTAAAGTAAATTGGTAAAGCATGTGTGTATAATTATTTAATACAGAAAATAAAAAGAGACAATAACTGAAGACCTACAATTTTTGATCTTTGATTGATACAGTTGAACTTACTGGTTAGTACCTACTTAACTAAAACAAAGAATACAAATATACACCGTTAAATTTTGATCGTTTTAATCCCGTGGAAGGTCGATTCGGTACATGAAACACTATCGATTTGTAAAGATAACATTAAAAAAATAAGTACTTTTTTTAACTCGAATTAATTTACAATTTTATTTACAAAGTTAATTTCTTTAAGAATTTCTATGTCTAAATCTTTCCGGATCGACCCTCCACGGGATTAAAACGATCAAAATTTAACGCAGTGTATAAATATTATAATTTTTAAAACACTAAACACTTACGTAATCCACAAAAGAATCATCATCATCATCATCAGCCTTTTAATGTTAAAAAATACTTATAGACATAATAATACACAATACTTAAGACAGAATGACCTATGATTTATAATTTTATATTGTTGTGACGGATGAAGATCATCAGCGTCCCAAGCAGTTCTGGAGAAAGGTAGATTTCTTAATCTGTTATTTATTTATACAATTTATTCAAATTTCAGATAGCATTCAGCCCATAGCCCTGCCCTCTGGCAATGATCTGTGGAATCAGTTCGTAGGAAACTGGGCAGTTGCAGCTGGTTTTGGGAGAACTAGCGACCGTAAGTATTTTATCATTATGTATCATAATATTATTATTCCTGATAATACGAGTATTTATAAATGCTATCATCAAAATATATAAAACTTATCGCATAGGTGCAAGGCCTGTTTGTGTTTTCGTTTGACACAATGGGATTATTTATAAAGCTTAAAATCTTCGTTATCGAAGTGGAAAATCCATTGTTGCTGTGATTGCTGTGCGTGTGAGATTCTTAGTTTAATTAACCCACCGCCCAATAGCAGATAGCTGATGTTGTTCGACAAGTAAAACTTAACAGGTTCTGTGTAGAGCGTATTGCCTGCAAAAAGCATGGCTTTAAAAGTTTTGGAGTATCGGAAGACCTACTACGCTGTAATTTGTTTGCTAATAGAAACACATAAAATCACTCTCATTATATCAGGGCCCTCAAGCAAGGAACCTCCTAACAATACTAGCCGTGTCCAGGAGTACCGCTTTTTTAATCAAGCATGCAAAAAGCATGGCTTTAAAAGTTTTGGAGTATCGGAAGACCTACTACGCTGTAATTTGTTTGCTAATAGAAACACATAAAATCACTCTCATTATATCAGGGCCCTAAAGCAAGGAACCTCCTAACAATACTAGCCGTGTCCAGGAGTACCGCTTTTTAATCAAGCTCGTGGTCCTCTGTAGCCCCTTGAGGTGTTGGTCGAGGTTAGGGGATTTTAAGCCACTGGCTAAAACGATTATCGGTACAAGGATTGCTGAGTTCACACCTCACATATCGACAGCCTCGTGAGCCAAGTCAAAATTTTTGATTTGCTTCTCATTCTCGGCTTTTACGGGGTTCTCAAATGATATAAAATCTTACTGGATGTTAGGGTTAGACCTCCAGCATTACTTATGATGGTTACTCTTATTATAGTTATAATCTTATCTTCTGCAGAACAAGCTGGTGCGTCAACGATAGTGAGCCACGTCAGCTTGCAAGTGATCTCTGTGCAACAGTGCCAAATGATCTTCGGAAACAACTTCGTGGTCTCAAGCACTTTGTGTACCAACGGTGCTGGCGGTGTTGGTGTGTGCGGTGGAGACTCCGGTGGCCCGCTTTTTTTGAACTTACATGGAACCCCTACTTTGGTCAGTGTATACCATATTATAACCTGTATTATGTGACAGCTGGTTAAAGGTCTTATTCAGCATTTGCAAGGTTTTATAGATAAGTAGAAGCCTTAAACGAAAAGCAGAATGTTTGTCAGCGATCCTTAGTATTGTCTTCGTAAGGCAATAAGACACACTTTTCACTGAAAGTTAAGATTGGAAGTCTTTTGAGCAACCCTCATTATATTATTGTTCATCTTTTTTTTACTTTTCACAAAGCATTTTCTTTGTCCTATTCATTATCAATGTGAAGATTTAATATAATGTTTTTTTTTCGTGTTTAGATTGGTGTCAGCTCCTTCGTCGCCGCTGCCGGTTGCCAGCTCGGTTTCCCCTCGGCCTTCGCTCGTGTCACCAGCTTCAACAACTTCATTCGTCAATATTTGTAATTTATAAACACAAAGAGACTGATAAATATAAATATTTTAATTTTAAAACTTGTTTTTTGTTAATTTGAACCTAAACTATTCTTGGAAACTTACATACCCAAAAAAGGAACCAGAGTGGGTTTTTAGTTTGTAAAAGTCTGACACTATAGCTCCGACCAAGGGCGGGAGATTTCATTGGATGATTTTCCCGGCTAAAACAAGCGACTGTCTACCATTAAATCGTAGGACTAATTTACCGATACACGTGGGCAATGCGCTGTCCGACAACTAGGAAATGCTCAATTGCGATTTGTTAATTGAGCGGATGAGATTTTTACCTGATTATTGTGATTTTAAAAAAGTTTGTTCTCATATTTAAACTACATTTTTTTCTAACATCTGAATTAGTTTTAGAAATTATTACAATGATATACTTAATATAAATATATTTAATATATTGTTAGAATTATATAATGCATTAAAACTAGGCTTTCCTCAGGCACAGATTAATGGAAATTCTGTATTGAGGCTAGACTGGCTCATCCTTATCTGAGGCCTTATCAAAACTGAAAAAATAAAATATTATTTTTGTTATTGGGCGATAATTTCATTACTTACCACCCTTACAACCTATACGATAATAATTTATACTCACATGAAACAATGAAGTGTTTCTATTGCAAAATTATAGAATCTTTTTATGGGCGACTCCAATGAATCGTTACGGATATGAACAATGGAGAGAGCATCCATATTTTCTTCAAGCTGGGCTTAGAAGAGCAAAAAAATATTTTTAATTCGATATTATTAATTTTGACTTCACTGGTCCATTTGTTGATAAAAATTTAATCTTAGAGTTAGTTACTTAACCTACACAACGACCACAAACAAAAAACGTACTAATTTTGAACGTACCAAAACAGTTGCAAAACGGCTTTGCCTCTTCACCTTGCGACATCTACGTTCAAATAAGGCTCACAGAATGCTGTTAGAACTGTCGCGCACTCTTGTTTTTTCCTTTGAATTTAGTAAGTAAAGATCGAACAGTTCGTAAGACACATTTTTATAAGTTACTTGTATAAATAAGATACAGGGTAGGGCCCAGGATGGAGCCTTGTGGAATGCCGGAGCTCAAAGATTTGGTGTCACTAATTACACTATTTATCTTAATGTACCGAGTCCTATCACGCAGGTATTCCTGATTTTTTTTAGAAATATATGCCCTCAAATGTCAGTAGCCTTCAACTTAGATAAGAGGGTTAGGTAGGAGGGAACAGACTCAGTGTCAAATGCCTTAGAAAGATCAAAGAAAATAGCCATATATTTCATTTTACTATCCAATTTAGATACTACATGATTTACCAAAGCAGCAACAACATTTTCAGTTGACCTGCCACCTCTAAAACCATATTGATTGTAGTAATTTGTGTGACTCGAGATAGTTTACTAATCATTTATTAAGATTTTTTTTCCACGATCTCAGAAATGGCAGGCAAGACTGATATCGCTCAATAATTATATTATCAACACTGTGTCTATCCCCATTCTTGAATATTGGTAGTATAACAGCGCTTTTGAAGGCCCTGGGAAAACAGCTTGTGGAATTAGAGCGATTGTAAATATAAGTAATTACTGGGACAAACGCACGCAGTCACAATTTTATCAGGTTCGATGATATGCCATCCTAACTCACGGCAGCATCTGTACGTAGCCCAACTATGAGATTTGTGACCCCACTTCATCTGTGAGTGTGTGGGTTCAAGTGAGTTAGAGGGTAACGCACCGAGAGAGTACTCCGGCGTGTATGTGGTAGATAAGAAGTTTTCAGCTAAGGTTTTGCTAACATTTCCAAAAAATGTGTTGTCTTTTATGACTGAGGACTTTTCATCAGAACACAACCTCAGTAGTCCGTTAGGTGATTTTACATTACGACTAGTACCAATAGTATTTTTTATGATCTTCCAATTTGATTTAGGGTTGTTCTTTGCCATTTGAAATTCTTCCCTTTCATATGCTTGTTTCAGGTTTTTGAGTAGCTTGTTACAATAATTGCGGTATCATTTATATTTAACGATGAGAATGTAATTTCTAGGGTTAGCCTACAATTTTTAAGCCATGCTATCTCTGTTTCGGATGCAACGAAGCAGCTCATTTGTAGTTCAGGGCTTATAAATCGATAATGTAGTATCAAACACTGGAGTCATACTTTTATATTAAGATGTTATAATTTATTAGGTGGTCAATACGACTAAAAATTTATTAATAGAAAATATTGTTAACAATCGGTTCAAATATCGGCTACCTAATCTTTGTTGCGGCCGGCTTTGGACAAATTCCCCAAATATGACCTGACTTTAATCCTCGCCGATTAGTGTTATCAAGACGGGTAAAACCATAGTTAGTCTAGATAATCCACTTTACTAATCCGCTTTTGTTTATAATCAAATCCCTGTAAACTTGCCAATTATCAATTACGAGTGATTAGATCCGATTGAATGAATGTAAGGTATATAAGGGGCCACATTTGCCATTTATCATAACTGCGAAGTCCATAAAAATGCGAGGTTTATTTTTGTTTGGTCTCTTGGTGGCTTCGGCGTCGGCGCTGGTGGAAGTCGGGTCTGGATATCACCAGGAAGTCGGTATTCCTACCGCTGAGAAGATCAGGGTCGCTGAGGAAAAGGTTTTGGAGGATGCAGCTCAAGACGACAGGGTTGTCGGTGGTGCTATCGCTCCCGCTAACGCACATCCTTACTTCGTGAGTCACTTGCTTTGCTTTTAAAAATATATTTATAAAACTGCAAGGGTCACTTTATTGTAAATGTTTCTCTTGTTTGTGTATTAAACTATTTTTTTTACGGACTTAAATTTTATCGGATTTAAATCAGTGGTGGCCACATATATGACGATACAATACAGTAGCAAGTGCCTTTGGCCAAGCCAAGGACTCGACTTGGCTTTGGAGCACGTGGTTGCATGGTTTGAAGAATAGAAAGCAGGGTATTTGGAATAGCATTGGTGACCCAGCTTCATAATCACAACCTGCTGACGTTCTTTGTAAAAATGTATCTGTACAGAAAGAAAGCTTGTCGTAATAGTAAAAACTACTTGTTTTAAAATCATTATCAGAAACTTAAGGTCATAATTGTTTCGCAGGCTGGCTTACTGATTAATCTGGTCGGTATATCTGGTAACTCAGTGTGCGGCTCTTCACTCCTGAGCTCCAACCGGCTGGTGACTGCTGCTCACTGCTGGACCGATGGTCGCATGCAGGCATGGCAGTTCACCGTGATCCTTGGCTCCAACCTTCTCTTCACTGGTGGCACTCGCATTGCTACTAGCAATGTTATCATGCACCCCCAGTACACACCCCACAACCTTAATAACGACATCGCTATGATTTTACTGCCTACCAACGTTCAATTCAGTAGTAAGTCATCTTATCTACATTATTTGTTAAATACATACGTTCATAAGAAGGATTGGAACAATTTTCTTGCAGTGATCTTCCTGTCCAATTATAATTTAAGTGTCTGCAAGGCTAGACTGAATACACTCTTAATAAACAAGCGCAATTCACTATCAACGATTGCCTCACTGCTTACCGGGGTAAGCAGTTAAGCACTAATTTATATTATTTAAAAAAAGACTGCTGGAAGTATAGCTTTATTTTGACTTAATTTCCGAAAATAGTTTTCAGAATTTCAAATTAGCTATTGATTTGTTTGCTGTAGTATAGACTAATTTAAAAAAAATTGTTTGATTCTGATATCCATCCAATTAATGTCTGGGCATCGTTTATTTATATGATTTATTAAAATTTCAGACAGCATTGGACCCATAGCCCTCCCCTCTGGCAATGATCTGTGGAATCAATTCGTCGGTAACTGGGCCGTTGCCGCCGGCTTTGGTAGAACTAGCGACCGTAAGTTCTTAAAATTAACGTATACTATTATGCTAATGACAATTCTACACGCTTGTATCAATACATAAACCATCTTCTGTCCTGCAGAACAAGCGGGTGCATCTACCATCGTCAGCCACGTCAACTTGCAAGTCATCAGTCTGCAACAGTGCCAAATGATCTTCGGTAACAACTTCGTAGTCTCAAGCACTCTGTGTACCAACGGTGCTGGTGGAGTTGGCGTGTGCGGTGGAGACTCTGGTGGTCCTCTTGTTCTGAATCGAAACGGACAGCCTACTTTGGTAAGGGCTTTCTTTTTTAACGATTCCGTTTATGTAACTGATAGTAATAATTGAAGACCCCTAGTTACTGAATTGGGAAAGTTAGATAGGCAGTCGTTTCATGCAAAATATTGATATCATTGAAAATTGGTTAGGCAGGTTGATTTTTGGCTACCGCTTTTTTATTCTACTTCATTTTGTGTGTTTTCAGATCGGTATCAGCTCTTTCGTCGCCGCTGCCGGTTGCCAGCTCGGCTTCCCCTCGGCTTTCGCTCGCGTTACCAGCTTCAACAACTTCATCCGACAATATTTGTAAATATCACGAGACTGACCCTAAATACATTTCAATTTAACTATTTATAATTTTGCTTTTTATTTTGTGACATAGCATTATAGTTTCTTTTTTATTATTGGTAGGCTACAAACAAAAATTTGAAGGCTTGAAGTCCACTTGCCCTCACTAGGCCCATGTAGTGAATTACGGCCCATTCTCTCTTTTGGAGAGAAGGCTTGTATCCCAGTAGTAGGAAAATTATAAAGCTGATTATGTTATGTTATTAGTAAGCTCCCGTTTGATTACTATATTATAGTTGCGATGCGCTACCGGTACCATGATGGATCGATATCCATCCATACGCACAAAATGTTGAGGTAAAACATAACCAATTATGCATCACTGAACACTATTTTTGTAAATAAAATATTATTATTATTATATAGTAGTCTGATGACGTTTGGAGGAATCTAATTGTTTTCCATCGTCAAATCATTTTCCATCCTTAAATAGCTTTTCGTCACTTATTTCTGTAAAATATTTTAATTATATTTACATACAGACTAACTTATTATTGATTGCTTTGTCTTCATCCAAAGATAAGATTAGTGTAATCAAACCCACTAATCTTAATTGATTTATTTTCTTGTCTTAATTCGCCTATTTACTGGACACGTTTAGTTATCTTTACATTGATCAGCGACATACTGTCAAAGTTTTTTGATAAATTGTTCAATATCATGTAAATTACATTAAAGATATAATCATAATTAATCACGTGACCTGAGATGATCTATCAATCAATTATTTTCGCTTTAGCACGGGCGCACTGTAAGATGCAATCCGCCCTAAGAGTGACAGCAGATTACCCTTCTTGACTAAGAATTCTTCCAAAAATATTGCAGATTTGGTATGTTTTCACACTATTGCACCACATCGGCGTAGCCGGCCATAGGCTTAGGGTAGGGCAGCGGTCTAAAATAATATGTAACTTGCAAATTAAACCCGTTGTCTTATCCCGGTTAATTTTTTCATAAAAGAAGGTTACACCCTATAGCACTCTGTATCTGTGTGTATAATTCGGATTATCCAAAACATTTTCTTATTGCTCATCTACCTACACCATGAAATCTTCCATCCATCTTTTTAGGTTTGGTTAGGTAACTTACAGGTCAGTGCCAGGGTGGGGAAAGTGCCCCACCCTACCTCACCGGGACTACGCACATGTTTCACCACTATTACTTTTTATTTGTACTCAGTGATACTCTATTCTTAATAGGTTTGTAAGGGGTCACCCCTTTTTTTAGCTGAGAAATCATCAAACCGCCTCTCGCTGGGTGGAGCGAGAGGAAATGTCAGACTTTCTTCATTTTCCCTTGCATTTCAGGGCCGCAGTACAGTACGGCTGGCCGTTATAACTTGGCGAGTCTGAAGTTAACTTAAACGCTTGTGCCCTTATAAAAAAATGGCTAGGCCAATTTACAGGTTTCTCATTAATATTTTTCCCGTTTTATGCTTCCATAAATCGGAACGCCTGAAGTTGGCTCGTATCGTTGATACGGCGGTAATTATACCCGTGAGCTACACACATACTAATTAGGGATCAATTTAAAAACGAGGTATCATTCAAGCTCCTTTATTTCGACCAGGTACTTACAATGTGTTCACAAAAACTATATCCACTTCCGCGTCAAACAGGGAGACATACAATGATAGGAAACATTTATTCGAACTGGCTTTAAATATTTAAGTAAATAGTATACTCAAACATGACATCAATTTTTTTTAATATCAATAATGGTGGAGCCACATTAAAGTCGATTTATTACTTTTTTTTCAGAACTGTCGTTCTTTTCAAAAATAAACTCGGATTAAGATTTAGAATGAAATGAGTGAAAGTAAATTAAAAATAATCTTTTTTTGAAGTGCTATTTATCCCATTGGGTACCTTGTCCAGTCCATTCATTCAACATTTTATTATGCACAACATATCGGTGATTTCTCTATTCGTAATCAAAAATGTGCGACAGAAGCATTCGCCATAAATAAGTTCGCAAACCCATTCAATACATACAGTAAAATGTATTTAATTTTGAAATTACAACAACAGTTACTTTACATAATATCATGCGATTATTTATTACATTTTAATGAACAATCAAGCTCCCTGCCGTCGTGTTTAAAAGTAACAACAAATTATGACTACTACATGTTCAGACTAGAGATACAACTTAAACCTAACGATGTTATACGCCTACTTATAATTTCATGATTAATGGAATTACTATAAATCATAATTAGCTGGTTTAATTTGGGCACACTATAACTAGAAAGCTAAAAACTAGTCTGTTAAATAAAATAAAAACAAAATTCGATGTTCTTATAATAAAAATGACGAATCAAGGTCAATAGTTAAAATTAAAAGCTATGAATTCCAAAAGCTGATGATTAAACACTATTTACAAGCCTCTTCTGAGTACCTACATACCTTAATTTATTAGCTAAACATTTTATATGAGAGGACAATTCCACTTTTCAATTTTACATATATATTTTTAAAATATTTACATTTGAATTCACATTATGCCGGTGACAATTGATGAAATATGACAATACACTCTAAAATAAATATAAAAATTTTAATGTTTGAGAGATAGTTAAAATTAACAAATAGTTACGTAAATCTTAAAAGGAAGCATTAATTAAACTATCTTAATGATATCACAGTTCATTTATGCAAATAAAGACATATAGTTGAATATACATACAATATATATTTTACACTTGGAATTAACCACCAAAAGAATTGTTGTTATGGCAATGACTTGAACATTTCAACAGAACAACAACATTTTTGTTCGATACATATTTCATGTTGTTATAAAACCAACAAAACATTGCAAATTATAAAGTAATAATAGGATTATCAATTGTCTTGTAAAATGTGTTCTTTTTTTAAAGTAGTTAATGCATAAATACAAGATGAATATTTAATATTTTTATTTATTGAATAATTTATTTACTCTATTTGAAATGTGAGTTTAGACAGTTCGATAAAGGTGCTTTAATCAATATAAATTGTAATGACAATGAGCAACAATAATAGTTAAGATTCGATATTTATGATATAAATATCAGTGTCATTGAAATATAAATTTATGCTTAGATTTTACAGTCACGCGACTTTAATAGTATTGATAGATGATGCACCTTTAGTCGTTCTATTCTGGGTGCCACCATAAACACCTATTTAGTAAATTTATTCTAAGTGAACAAAAACACAAAATAAGTAGTACAAAAGTTCAACATCATGAATCAATCGAACGCACACACACATAGATACGCATCACACACAATTGCGACCGGCATTTGTTTGAGATCGCCATATGTTCGCATCTATGTGAACGTGCGCCTGTTCTTACAAATGACATGAAGCTGGTCTTCTGTAGCTACATATTCTGTGACAAAAGTATCTGTGTAGACAATGATATGGCCTAGAACCTGTTATACGTGTATAGTGCGAATGTTGAAATGTTGAATGTGTTCAATTGATTTAGATTCAATTGGCTAGAGTGGTGCTGTGTTTATGTTGGACACAGCACCTTCAGGATATAGTCTGTTAATAGCGTCGGTACGGTCGGGCTGTCCTCGTTGATCGCCTTTAGAACTGGAACAGAAAAATAATAAGTTATCAGCAACGTTTGTTAAAGTAAAAAAAAAACAAAGGAAAAGTAAAAAAAATAAATAAAAAATAAGTATGCTTAGTGTACCTCAATCTTTGTCATGTTAGTCAGATACTGGGTATGGACACAAGGACTAATTATTGTATGTTCGTGGCTGGATGTAAAAAACACATACAAGTGTTTTTAAAACTATTGTTTATTATTATTATTTATTTTTCTTCAGATTCAAGATCCATATATTACTATTTTTACTATTGTGTAATTAATACTACAGTTTTTATATCATTTTTTTTAAATGCATATCGCTTAGATAACTTATCCCTTTCTGTGTATTTTTCCAAAATTATACTGAATATTTATTCGATCTCTAAATTCGCACATGAGTTTTAGAAGTGGCACTTTGCCTCATTCTAAAAACCTCTAAAATACTGTAATAAATGTATTAAATGAAACTTACTCTTAATGAGCACTTGGAGCGACTGGTTGTCTGGGGGTCCGTTGTCTAGGTGGAACGGAATTACTGTAGTCAAGTACTGAAACATAAAATTTTGATATATAAGTTTTCACATAAATTCATTTATTCTTTATTCAATTCAAATATTTTATTTTATATACGCCTGCAATCCTACTTGAGCACTTATAAAACGTCGCTTTTCATGGAGAAGAACAGGCAAAAAATTTAATGGTCAATCTTTTAAAAAATACATCGATTTTCAGAAAGTCTGAAGAAGATATTCTATAAATCGATATCTAAAGCCATTATGTATTTTATATTCAAAATAATTCAAAATTAAACGCATGTAATTACAATTCTTTATGGTAAAGTTTTATTCTTTCTTTCCTGTAGTTACTATAGTGTGGCCTCACCTTAAGATGTTAATACAAAAAATGAATTAAGAATATTTTTTGAAGACATTTGAAACTCAATAAACGTCACAAAATAATTGATTAGTTTCAGATTGTTAGCCTATCACGAACAGTCGCCGGAACAGAGGCCCACTACCCGTAACAAGGGACTTTCACCGTTTATTTGTCACTATACCATTGTGACTTGGTAAGTTTTCAAATCAGTTATATAATTTGCACCCGTGCGAAACGGGGGCGGGTCATTAGTTTCTGATTATTATGTTTGATAATAATGGTAATAAATATTTTTTTATTGATGTATACACCGTTAAATATGGGTCGTTTTAATCCCGCGGAGGGTCGATTCGGCACATGAAACACTATCGATTTGTAAAGAGAAAATTAAAAAATATAGCACCTTTTTTTAAAACTTGAATTAATTTACGCATGTACGAAATTAATTTCTTTAGGCCTCCGCGTGTTAGGTTCGGCCCCTCGTATGCCAACCAAAGGTGCAGAACCCAAGGGGTCTGAGATATCGTAGCCCATAAATAATAATAATAAGCGGGATCGAGCGTTGCATTGGTGAGGCCAGAGCACTCATTAGCAAACTCGTTTGCTTCAGGGAGGGCAACACTCGCCCAAGAGTTTTCGGGGACTGATAATTATCAGCCGTCGAGACTATACGTCCCGTGTTACAGAGCGCATCAACTTCCTGAAGCAAAATATACACCGTTAAATTTTGATCGTTTTAATCCCGTAATGGGTCGATTCGGTACATGAGACACTATTGATTTGTAAAGATAAAATTAAAAAATAAATAAACGTCAGCTGAGCGAGTCCCATGGCCTGTAGGTAGTTAGTACGCAACGACCGACAACTATATGTTTTATGTACCGGATCGACCCTCCACGGGTTTTAAACGATCAAAATTTAACGGTATATATGCAAGGGCGAATCGTGTTCGTAGGTATAAGCGATGGGTTGAACGATACACCCAGAATCGCACATACCGGAGTAGCGAAAGGTTGGTACTTATATAGGGCTTGGGAACGACCGGACTAGAGGTGTGACTGACACGCGCTTTCCGGATGATGACGCCATGTCTCCGTTCTGGTGCAACATCTGGTCGGTGCTTATCAGTGATACCAAAAGTGGTTGGACTCAACAGGTCGAGCGAGCGTGCGAATCAATGCCAGAAATGGGGGCAATCACGATCAGCACGTGTAGTCAGTCTGTTGCCTAATTGGAAATCCCCCGGGCTGGAAAGATTGCTAACTTTTGGATAAAGTGGCTTCAAAGATCGCACTCTCGTTTGGCATCTCGGTATCAGGTTGTCTTGTAGACTGGTTCGTTACCAGTTGCTGGTTATTCGATCTATTAGTGATTATTTTTTCGAGCTTCTAACAACCAATAACCTTTTCAGATGCACTGTAACAATGGGATTTCTCTCTGATGCAACAAACAATCTAACTAAAGAAAATATAGGATAGCACAATCAGCCCTATAATATTCCCATTACTGGGACTCAGGTCTCCACTCTAGGAGAGGGAATGGGTCGTAAGGTGGATGGCGCAAGTCTTCGAATTTTTGGTTCTAAGACATGATCAAGTAAATTATACAATGTAATGCGCATTTGAACCAACTCATAAGTTGGAGCCAAAATAACTAATCACTAAAAACAATAAAAATTAATCTTCCTTACCTTAGATTCGGAGTGGCCTCCAGCCAAGTTAGGCGACCTCGGCGGCTGCGGCCTCTTCTTCTTCTCAATGTGGTACTGGCGCCTCTTATTCTGGACAGCCAGCAGCAGTGATATGAACGTATTCTTGAGTTCCTTCTCGTATTCCAGCTCGTCACGGAGAGCCAACTCGGCGATCAGGGTCTCGGAAAACTCACGAATGAGGACTTCTAACTCCATGAATATTTCGTTCAGTTGAGCAAGCGAGTATGTGCGCAGTTCTGGAAAGGAAAATTAAAAGATTGAGTAAGAGTTTCTAAAGGAGGAATTATAAGTCAAGTCTTACATTTGTTTATTGGCACCGTGGTCAAACTTCTCATTTTATAACTAAGCAACGGGAAAATAAGATAATATTTTTAGTCCATAAAAGCGAGCGAAGCGAACTCGGAACTGTAGGATACTCCAATACGGACAGGTTAGGTTAGAAGACTAAGGATCCCAGCTCGGACCACTCTGCGTTACTTTTTTATAACCAGAAAGTGGCTTACTTAGAAGACAATTAGTGACCAAGATAGTAGTATCATTCAGATGCTTGAACTTAGTAATTTAAACAGTCAATGTTTATTTTTAGAGGCGAATAATGCTATTAAAAAGAAGTCTGTTTAATTATCACCTGTTCTATAATCCTCAGCATCTTCTACCTGGTCTTTTTCTAGGTATGTTGGCGTTAGCTTCAAGTCTAACTGGATGGAGTTAACAGGTCACACATTATTACACATTATCACAGGTATTTTACATGGACCCACTGCGTTCTCAATAAAGTATAGAGGTGTGCGGAACAGGTTGTATAGTCCCACAAATCTCCGTTGAAAAGTAACGATTCTCAGACCAGACGGGTGTTGTATCTAGTCCAGACAACTGCCCAATAGATGATTTCAGGCTGTTGTATTTATGTTATAGTCGCGCAGAGAATTTTAATACCGCGATACAGAATTTTGAATTATAGTTTCTATGTGACGTTATAGATGTCACTACTAATTCATAAACAATGCGGCAAAACGGTATGAACGCATTATAGTTATATCGCAATTTCTATGGAAAAGTCGTCGTTGTATTTTTTTTGAGTTGGTATAGGGAGTGTCAGAGACCTTTACTGACAAAAACCCACTGGAGTTCTTTCAGTTATTCTTCGCGTTCTTGCATGGGAGCTCTGTGGGTACCTACCTCTATGGTTCAATATTGTACCTAAATATGCTGTAGTTTACTGTGGCCGATTGAGTTACAATTGCAGTTAAACTAGTGAAGAGTGACCTCATTGCAAGAATAATTGCTTGTACTGATTGCAATGATTTCCTTGTGCATTGTTAATTGTTTCTGCTTCAGAATATTCACTTGTTTATTTAATCGCTGTTAGATCACGGTTCCATAGTCTCACATCATATATCTATATCGAGACGATCTAAGAATTGATCATTTCATGATGTGACCGTTCATTTCATGAAATAACGATTTCATGAAATGTCCGGTATTTCATGATTTATAGTCAACTAAAACTGGCAAAATCGTTTAAACGGTAACGTTTGATGAAATTGCGAAAATTCATGATTTTTAATGTAGAATTTTCATGACACTATAAAGGACTTATGTATTGCTCTTGTTATAACAATTATACAGTTAAAAATTAAAAATCTATACAGATGTATTAAAAAAAAAAAATGCGAAAAACCATACGTACATAAGTATATCGTTGGCAAAACTGTATCATAGCTACATTCAAACTACTGATTAATTGCAGGCTCTTATTAGTTCTGTCAAATAACGCAGATTTGTCTCATAATAAAATTATATTTCTATCTTACTTATTTCTTACATTTGAAAATTATTATTCGCTTTTAATAGATAATCATTTTCTGTCACGAAAATAAAGCGTAATCAGCACCTCTACCGGTGGACATCATAACTATTTTACGATATGATGATGAAATAATCGTGCGATAAGTAGAACTAAAATGGCGATCGACATTCAATGCTCAGTAGCAGATTTTTGCGGCACAGCAGAGGTCTGCGCGTAACCATAGCACGGAGGGCCATTTTAGTTCAACTTATTTGCCGCTTAATACATTTCGCAAAAAACGCAGTGTTCATTGCTTTGACTAGTCTATATCAGCGGGCGAGGTTATCAAGGTCATCATAAAGTGACCAATTCTAAGATCTGGCTACGACATCTATATGAATATTAATGAACGGCTAAATGTGTCACTAAGTGCCTAAAACTCGAAATTGACTGGACCAAATTGGATGAACTTTTTTTTAAATAAAGGTTGATTTAATTAAGGCTTGGTTGTTGCTTATGAAGAGAAAATTGGAAAAAATGCGTAGAAATCTGTACATAACAACTTTTTCTGAATTATATTCAAACCGTAGGTAAGTATAAACTATTTGAATTTATCCGTAAATTTGACGCCTTCTTTTTACGATTTCTAACGTTTGTAATGGAACCACGTCTTCAGTCGGGCCAGTTAGTACTGTCTAGAACTAAATAAACCCAACTCCACAAAAAAGCAATGCAAAATCCTGAAGACCAAACTTCTAAGCTAATATACTCTAGATACCGAAATTACTGTAACAATTTACTGAAGACGATTAAACGTAATTTTGACCAAAAAGAACTCCTAAAAGCCAATGGCAACCCCAAAGCAACTTGGGACATCATAAAAACTATCAGCTACAAAAACAGCTCACCCGTAAGTAAGACAGGAGAACTCCTCAATATGTGTAGCGATCCAAACTCCTCTGTCAATGCTATAAATAGGTATTTTGCAAACGTTGGAGCAGAACTTGCTGGACGGGTTGCGCAGGGTCAGCGTATAATTCGTCCAAACTTTGAATTTGACAGTTTAGTGAATCCTCAAGGTAACTCACTCGTATTACTTGAAACAAATTTCTCCGAAATAGATAATATAATAGTTGGATTGAAACATAATTGCGCAGTAGGTCACGATGGAATACCAGCTTCAGTCATTAAGTCTGCCAAACATGTGCTTGTTCCAGCAATAACGCATGTTTGTAACTTATGTATCTCAAAAGGTATTTTTCCTAACACTTTTAAGAAGGCATTAGTCACACCAATATTTAAGGGTGGGGATGGTGACCGTGTCGAGAACTATAGACCTATATCTGTACTCACTACACTGTCCAAAATTATGGAGAAGGTTCTGAACAAAAGACTGCTTAGCTATCTCGATTCCAACAACATAATTGCGCCAAACCAGTATGGTTTTAGGAGAGGCGTATCAACAGAGGATGCTGTTCTTGAGCTGACAAACCAAATTGTGAAGAATCTTGACTCTAGGACTAAAACTATAGGTATATTTCTTGATTTAGCCAAAGCTTTCGATACGGTCTCTACTCCCATCCTTCTGCGTGACTTAGAAAGCTTAGGAATAAGAGACATACCCTTAAACCTGTTCCGTGACTATCTCACAAACCGTAACCAAAGAGTTAAGGTAGACAACTACATCAGTGACGATGTGAATATAACGTTTGGCGTACCGCAGGGCAGCGTGCTAGGTCCCACCCTCTTTCTTATATTTGTAAATAGATTGTGTCAGCTGTCAATCCCAAACTGTAAAATTCTTGTATACGCAGACGACACTGCACTTATCATTAGTGGGGAAACATGGGAATCTGCTCACAAAGCAGCTGAAAATGCTCTTCGTATAGTGACGGATTGGCTTTCATTAAATTTGCTGACGCTAAATGTCTCTAAAACCCACTATGTTCCTTTCTCGGCGACTTCTAATACGCAGCCTGGAATGTCGGACGTTAGAGCGCATAGCTGTCACCCCGAACTGACCAGCTGCAGTTGCCCTACTATACATAAAAGCTCTTGTGTTAAATACTTGGGGATACACATCGATAACAAATTGAGTTGGAAAGAGCACATCGGTGTGACGGTTATGCGAGTTCGTAAGCTGATGTTTCCCATGAAAAAACTAAGAAAAGTAGTTGCTGACCGATTATTAAGAACTATTTATTTTGCACTAGCTCAGTCACTTCTTACTTATTGCATATCTGTCTGGGGTGGTACATTTAAAACGTATTTACTTCGCCTTGAGAGGGCACAAAGAGCTGTCTTAAAAGTCATGCTTCAGAAACCTTATCTGTACCCGACTACCCAACTCTATAAAGACATAAATGTTCTGACTGTCCGACAGCTCTGTGTACTTAACATAACGATACGTGTTCACTCATCACTAACTTATGATCCGAGGTTACTAGAGCAAAATAAGAGACGTAAAGATCCTGTATGTCAACATGTCATCACCAAAACTGCCCTGGCGAGGCGAAGCTATCTGAGTCTTAGCACCCACCTTTATAACACTATAAACGAAACCTGCAACGTGTATCCTTTACCTAAATTTAAATGCAAAATTGTAGTTAGTAGTTTTCTTCAAAAGTTAACGTACGATGAGACTGAAAAACTCTTCGCAGGAAAATCTCACGAACGCCGCATCTAAAAAGAGATACACACACAACACACAACACACACACACATACACCACACACCACCACACCACACACTTCCACACACGTCCATTTCATGATTATATAAGTTTTTTCTTTTTTTTTTTTAGTAAGAGTTTATGTTAAGTCGATTTTATGCTATGTTTTGAGAACATAAAAATTCCCACCAAGTGCAGCTTTGTAAATAAACTGTAGGGGGAAGGCGCCTGTGTCTGTAACACAGTTTACACTAGCACGGACACAGACGTTCACTCCGTCTCAAGTAATGTATAGCGTTGTATTGTACTCATTTATTCTATATTCGACTGAGATGGACAAATTGTATCTGGCTTTTATGAAAAATAAACGAATTATTATTATTATTATTATTAAATAGAATTAGAATGTGACTGGAAAATAAAAGTTGGCAAAAAATCGGAGAACAAAACTTATTTGTAACAAATACACGTTACAGACGTGATTACTTTTTCCTTCGGAGACAGGTTAATTGAATTTCAGTCAACTTTCAGACGTTGATACGACTGTCTGTTACTCGCATAGAATTCATTATTAGATGTCGTATTACGTAAAAGTTTGTGTCGTATTCCGAACCGCGAGTGTGCTCTAGAATGAACTTTCAAAATAGGTTTAGATTCAGTTCGTGAATAGCCCACGTCTGTTATTCTTCTATAAAACTTACTAGACGTACTAATGTTTACTACCGCACTAGTTTCAAAGCAAATAAATTAATCGGATGTTTTTAAAACCTAGAACGTGATTTATTTTATAGATTGTGAGTGGGTTTTAGAATAATTTATTTCTTCAATTAATTTTGTACGAACAATAAACGTTGTACGTATGTGTGAGTTTGAGGAAACAGTGTGATGCGCCAAATTAATCGCAAGCGCAGGGGTGAACGCACTCGAGCGAAAGAATCGGCCATTGCGCTACTCGGGCATCGGCAGAGCGTACAGTCAGCCTCAAAAATACGAGTATATTATTGATTGGAATATTCTAATTAATTTGAATTTCTATAACAGTTCAAGTCATATAAATTATTTAATTTGCATTTAAGATAGCGTGATCGATAAAATCTCATAGCATTCTTGATGTATTTGATCATGAATAGTTCAACATGATCTACCTAAAGAATTGAGTATGTACCTAAATAAGTGTAAACAGGGTTTTTTTTAGGTGGAAAATCATCCAATGATTCGCCGTCACAAGTAGGTACGAGTATAAACAGGGTGAAATTATGATTTTCGTTTAATGTAATTTAACATGTTTGTTAGAAATATTTGATTCTTATGACTGGCTCTATCGATCGATACCATAAAAGTACAGGGGTCAATATCTTTTTTTTTTCAATTTTGGTGGCGAAACCGTAACTTCAGCATAAAACTGAGGAAAAAGTTTATTCTCCTCGGTTTCGCCAGAACTAAGGACCTGGATCCCTAATATTCACGAAAACCGAAGAAAGTGTTTTGCCACCAAAATTGAAAAATATGATGTGTACCCACAGGTGTTAGGTTTTTGGATTTGGTTTGTTTCCCGCATGTGGCAAGCGAATTTCCAAAAATCATTAAATGTAGTTCTGTTACTGAAATATAATAAAGAAATGATTCCTTTGAGTCAAATTTTCTATCTTCAATATTTAGAGTAGGTACTTTCCCTTCAAGATATACCTATATATTTCATTGTAATTTTTATTTCTTTTTTTACTACACAATGGTGGTGTGTTGAGCAAAGCAAGCCAACAGCAAGCAAAGTATTTAAAGCAAACATTTAAATAAATTTTTGAGGCTAACTGTACTCGATTGTACGCCCATAACGAATGAGACAATTCAGAGCTTTATTGACCAATTTATGATAAACTTTCTTACTACACTGTATTTCACAGAAGACTACTTTGCAGATGCAAGCCGTGAAAGCTACTGAAATACTTTTTTTTTTTTAAATTACTAGCTTCTGCCAGCGGCTTCGTCCGCACGAAAACAGGTTTTCCTCAAAAACTTTAGATCCCCGTTTCATCTATTTAGGGGGTGAATTTTGGTAAATCCTCTCTTAAATTCTTTTTTAAAAGGAAGTAATTACTTGAAGCTAAGTAATTTCTTATTAAGTCATTACTTGAGGTTAGAAATCTACATTCAAAATTTAAATTTTTCTTAACTATAGAATACAAATTGTTACTTAAATAATTACTTTTACTCAAGTAATTTGTGTTATTGTTTATAAACACGGGTGTTAGTAGCCTACATCATGAAAGATTTTAGTCCCTGTAGTTACAGCTGTGCGTTGATATGTCAGTCAGTTTCTAAGTACTTTTATTTAGATATAGATTAACATTTTTATTGCAGCTATATCGAGCTATATCTGTAATAGGTACTTTCTTTTACAACGATTACTCTGGCGTTATTAGAATGTTAATTGACTGTCAGTCACATTCACATTACAGAGCGATATATGAAATACAGACCGCAAACATTTTTTTTTTAATGAGTGACTTGTGCAAATATGCGTACCAGTTCCATCGGACTTTATGCAGTAAAACTTAATTAAGCTATAAGCAGCCTCAGAGTTAGAAAGACAGAAATGTGATAGAGTTACCCTATACCTGGACTGGAACACAAAAGGCGATCGAAGGATTATGGGTAGGGTTACCATATCTCAAGATTCGTCCTGAGATTTCAAGATTTTTGGACTCTTCTCAGGATTGCGGCCGGATTTTGCGCATGTATGAAATCTCAAGATTTTTAGAATTTTTAATAAAATACAGCTTGCAATTAAAACTTAGGCAAAATTTAAAAAAAAGTTACACAATCCCCTCTCTCCTTTTTAGTGCGATACGCCGCACTTTGATTGAGACTCAAAAATCTGTTACTGCGTATTGAAGTTCATAGTTCAACTTATATGCCGCAAATAATACGTCTTTTTTTAAATTTCTAATTACGTTTGTGAGACAACTATGGAACTGTAAAAAATCTTAGGATTTTTCAATGGAAATCAGGCCGTTTCTCCGGACTTTTTATTTTCATCTGGCAACCTTAAAATACGGGTGGGTTTTAGTCAGTAAAAGTTTTGACACTCACTCGTGCTCCGGCCTAAGCAGGATGAGTTCTAAGCAGGGAGAGACAAAGGCCTCCCCTAAACGACGCCATACAGACCGGTCTTTTGCGAATCACATCCATTGAATTCCCGCCACCCTCAATATGTCTATGTTGATGACGATACGTAAAAGTGGCACCGCGTACCAGAAGTGCTAGGTACGCGGTCGTTATTCTAGAACCTTTTGGCCCCATCAAACTCCTGCCCCCCTCGCCAAGTTAAAATCGTTTCGTTTAGCGTGAACGCTTGGAGTTGCCAGGCCCCCAATTCCTTTGGTGAGATGACATCAGAACGAAGGAATTGGGGGCGTGGTCAACTCCAAGCGTTCGTGCTAAACGAAACTATTGTAACTTGGCTAGGGGGGCTATTTTTTCGAGTAATGTGCCTTTCTCAATGCCACTTCAGTTTAACGATTCTTCGGGCTAGATTCTTCGAGAAAATTGAAAGGTACGTGAGAGAACAGAAAAGACCAAAAGCAAATCAACTAGTATCATACAAAAAACATCATACAATACCTACTTATTTTGTTTATAATGTATCTTATGTTATGTCATGAGTTGTAGCTATAGCAAACATTACGTCATCAAGTTATAAAACTTTTGTCTTTGTCAAAAGATTCCCACATCTCTCACGCTTCATAGTTCAACAGAAATAATGACCAGCTATTCAGCAATTACAATTATTGTGACAAAAAACTTACAAATAGTCTACGAAATCAATTATGTCATTGGGTGCAGAAAAACTTGGCTCGCCAGTCTCCATTAAGGGTAATAAGAGGCAAACCGGATTGGTACTCTGTAGAATTCTAGATTCTTAGCGAAAATACTTTAACTAAGATAATTATTTAATTTTAGATCTGTTTACTTTTATGCTTTAACTAAAACAAATCAACAGTGTACTCGTATTTTGTTGAAAGATTTACTTAGTTTTTTGGACGTATTTATATTTTAGTTCACAGAGTGTTGATGAGGGGTCTGTGCACACTACGTTTTTTAAACGCGCCGTTGATGCGCGTTTTAGAAACGTGCGTCTACGGCGCGTTTTATCCTATAGAAGGGCTGCGTCTGACTCGCGTGCATATCGCGTCTGTATCGTAGTGTGCACACGCCATAAGAACAATTTGTTCTTTTTTACACGGTTGTTTTTTTTTTTCAGTCACCTTTAACCGGAGTTTATAGATCTACGATACTATGCTATGTGTTATTGTTTCTAAATTGTATACAGTATATTAAACAAAGTCACTTTTCGGGTCTGTCTGTTTATTTGCTAACAACGCAACGGATTTTAGTGGTTTTCATTAAAAAAAAGAGCAATAATCGAGGTAGATTTTTTGTACATGTAATTTCCGTTTGCGTGAAGCTGGAGTGACACACTAGTCTATTCAATACTATACATTGTTGTAAAGAGAAAAGATTTCCATGTTTATATTTTTTTTTTGCAATGAAAAAGCTCATAAACTACTAAATCGATTTTTAGAAATTATTTCAACAGTAGAATGCTATTTTATCACAAAGTCACATAGGCTTTTTTTAAGTTTGAAATCATCCAATGAGAAGTTATAAGTCACAATCTGACACGCCCTCGCGCTCTAGGGCGAAGCGGGAGAGCGTTTCAGACTTTTATTGATTAAAACCCACTTCTACGTTCCTTCTTTGCTTTGATTCTAGGACCCCAGGTTTTCCTTTCAGAAGCTAACCCATGGCCCCAACTGGCTTCGGTCCTCCTAGGTCCCCTAAGGTTTTGCTGACATTTCCTTGAGGCGCGCGTGGGACACTACGCGCCGTCGACTCGGGCTCGGTCCGGACGGTTACCGGACGACCAGACGACATAGGCATATATATATGTATGTTTTGCTTTCATATGGGCGACGCCGCTGACAGAAGTTAGTTTTGAATAAAATAGCTATTAGCATGCTGAACACTCTCCCTCTCTTAGAGAGGAGGCCTGAATCCCAGCAGTGGGAAAATTATAAGGCTGATGCTATGCTATGCCGAACACCTACTCATTAGATTTTTACTCGTCACAAATGCTATATTTCTAAAAGTGTTGCAATCAAGTTGACTGCATTTCAAGAGAAGGACTATTTTTGGACTTTAATTAGTGTTAAGCCGTAGTGACGGAGTTGATAGTTCTATATTTATATGTATGATGTTCCTGTCCGTGGCATTAATGCCCGACCAAGACATCGACGATCATCCACATGATTCACGCATGGGATGTTTACGTCCAATTAACAATATTTGCTTTGACCTTCGTACGTTTTAAACCATTAGCTTGGGAATATACTGGGGCTAAGACTGACATTCCAATCTGATTTAAAAGTGTGAGAAAATAGCGTCACAATATGACAATATATTTTTTATGCAATAAAATTATATGGCAACACATTGTTGTAAGAAAAATAATATGACTATTAAATAAAAAGAATATAAAATAAGTGTAAACTTTGTGTAAAGATTATATGCCACCTGTAAACAGCGCTTCAGCGATGTATATACCCTTTTTGTTACACCTGTATATCAGGGGTGGTCGACCAGTCGATCTTGGCCGTACATATAGATAAAATTATAATTTATTCCAAGCATTATAGACTCATATAAAGAAAAATAATAATCAAAACATAGAAAAAAAATGTTGACGTGACGTATGGTTATGAAATTATTTCTATTATCGGTTATGGATGCTAAAATTATAAAATTGTAAAAGCAAAGTACAAATAGGAAGATTTGATATTTATCTCTACTTTAGACTTGACCGGCCAAACAAATTGGCTGGGCAAAACAAGTAAAAACTTGTCGTAATTTATTATAATTTAGACTCCGCCTTTAGAAAGTATTCAAAACTTTTATATTGGTTTCAGTTACAGTTGCGAAATTCCATAATTACCCTACTTCGAAACCAATCAGTATTATAACCTAATTTCATTGATCTATTATTTATTTATTGTGCACACCTACCACAGTGTTGTCTTTTTTAACCCAAAAGTTGACTGGTAGAGAATGCCTTGTTGCATTAAGTCCGCCTATGTACCACTACTGTTTATGAAGTTTATATATATTAAAAAATCCAATGTTACACAATGGTGGGTAAGATACTCACTGTCTTCGTAGAGCGGCGCGCTGAGTACCTCCTTCCCCTTTTCCAGAGCTTCGTTATACTCAATGATGTCCCCTTCTGATGATGGAGTGTCTTGCATCATGTCATCTATCTCTTGGATCACCTGAATTCCAAGAAACGTTAACGATAAGTCTGGTTTCCTAAGTGGAATTGTAATTATAAGTTAATCGCTTAAGAATTTGTTGGTAAGGTTCTTGGTACGACGCCGTTGGCATGATTTAGATTTGAAATGTGTAATGCTGCGGTAATGTGTTAAAGCTCGTCGAGCCATTGGTCCCAGTTGTCCTTCGTAACTTGTATTTCACAGTCATTACAAATAGACAAATGCCAGAATGTCTGACTATGTCTATCCAAGGATTATCGTGTTGCCCCCTAACTGGGTTGTGGAGTCAAGAGAATATGGACGGGTAGATGGACCATCTTGGGCCATAGAAAAAGTAAAATACTAACGAAATATTTGCGTTCACCACAATACATTTTTGTCAGATAGTTGTGGAAAACAAAATCATTCTGTTCATCTGTCTATTACTTTCAGTATTTGATTGACCATTGTGATCGTGTGCGCTCGGGTTGTAGGCATTGTATATTTTATTAATTTATGACAGAAATGACTATATCTGTCAATTTTTGACTACGGTTATCGCTATAATGTACTCGCAGTGTGCCTATATCACGGGATAACTTAATCTTATAACAAACACCGTATGATTGTAATAAATCTTATGAGGGTGTAAATTCTTGTTGTGGGTATTGTGAATAGGTATCATTTCAAATATAATAATCCATAATCAAAATCCAAATTCGATAATTGTTACAATGTTTCCGAAAATGTATTATTCACTAACTATATTACCGACATAATTATACATAAAAATAATTTATAGAGCTATTTGCAGGATAAATAGCCTCGGCCAAATAGTCTCTTTCCAGGCAAGGCAAGATAAAGAAGTTGCTAGACGCACCGAAAGCGCCTGGAAGAACTATTGGTCGATGAAACACCTAATGAAAGGATCACTTCCACTTTCCCTTAAAAGGAAACTCATGGACATGTGCATTCTTCCCGCCCTCACTTATGGAGCGCAAACGTGGTCATTAACGAAACGTCAGAAGTCCGCACTCGGGGTCTGCCAGCGAGCAATGGAACGAAGTATTCTCGGTGTCAAAAGAATAGACCGCATAAGGAACAGTATACTTCGTTCCAAAACACAAATTGCAGATGTAGGATATTCAGCCGCTAAACTAAAATGGGACTGGGCAGGCCACATCTGCCGCATGTCGCAAGAGAATTGGGCGAAAGCAACCAACGACTGGATCCCGAACAGCAGGAGCCGGCGACGCGGTAGGCCCAGAAGGAGATGGCGTGACGATTTGGACTCCTTTCTAAAGGATTGGCCGGAAGTGGCAAAAGATAGAGAAGAGTGGAAGAATGGAAGGGAGGCCTTTGCCCTGCAGTGGGACACTACAGGCTCATAATAATAATAATAATTTGCAGGATAACATTGTAGCTATCCTTCAGCATTTCCCATATTCGTTTTAATATGGTTGTCAAATGTAACTAAATAATCAGGTTCCCAATTGTTACAAAACTTTCAGTGGTAGCCCGTAGTCTGAATTTATCCTTTATTGGTGGTAATATGCTTGACTCAGTCACGATATTACCACACAACACTACTACCCCATCGAGAAAACCAACATCACACCTGATTTTACCTCTGGGCTGATTTTATGTCATGTTCAGGATTCCTTACCTCATCAGCAGTCTTGACGGGGCACTCATGGTCCTGGTGCAGCCCTCCCAGGATGAGGGCGTGCATGTCAAGGTCTGAAGCCACGGCCTCGTCCTCCGAGCTGTGAATCTCGTCGTCAGGTGTCATTGAACTCTGGATTAAGAAAGTTTTCAATTTAAGGGACTAGTAGAAAACAATGCTCATTTATAAGGATATAATAATGCAGATCTTCATATCTTTGATTCCAGCTATTAGGGATTGATGTTTTTTTGTGTCTATTTTGTTAGCAATGATCTTATTATTAGTGTTAGTAATACTTAAAACTGCCCACAACAAAAAAAAAGTAAACGCTAACAATCACTACTACGCCATTCCATGACAAATGGCGCAGCAATGATTGATGCAACCACAGTCCAGGTGACTAGCTAAATGTTGATTCAAGCAGGAACTACGGTGAAACAGAATTTGATGAGGCTTCTGGTATTACCTCTCATATTAAAAAAAAAAACACTATAAACTGACGTTACTGAAGCAGACAAGGCACGAAAAGTGCGAGAAATGCATCTTTAATTAGTATCATATTCAATTTTCAACGAACACAAATAAAAGATATCACACCAAACGTATGGTGTGAAATATCACACGCGGTTGAATTTTCTCAAACTGCGATTCAAGCTTCGTCAAAAACTAGAACTTCTATCGCAGTTTTGATGAGCATTAGGTACGTTATAATCACGCCGCGCGCGCGCAAGCGATCGGTTGAATATTGTGCGTGACGGTGTGTATCGGGGATTTAAAAATGTCCTCAGTGGTAAAATGTGCTAATTGCAATGTAGTGATTAACGAAGTTTTAGCCTTCGTCCACAACAAAATATCCGTGATGGACGATGAAAGTATAAGCAGAATCTGTGCGAGCGCTTTCTCTGAAAGTGATATTGTAACGGCGAAGAAGTTGCTGTTCGAATCCCTACCGACTATGAAACGTAAGATAACGCGGAGGAAGGCGGGGAAAAATGTTCGTGACATAGATGACATCATCTGTCTGATCCGCGATACCGACTCCGAGGATATCCCAGTCTTCGTAGCCCGCGACCTCGAGAAGTTACCCCCAGTTCTGTTCGACCATGTTGACGTGACGAGATTATTAAAAGACATTGTTAAGCTACGGCAAGATCTCGACATGATGAAAGAAGACTATGCTACTGTTAAGCAGGTAGACCAGTTGAAAAGTGAGATGCAGCATCTTTCATCAGGGTGGTGCAACGTAAACCCCAGAAGAGGTGCATATCCCGCAAGACTCACAAGCTATGAGTGCGATAGCGGTCCCATGGGATTGCCGCTACAGTGCAATGAGCAAATATCATTAGAATCTACACTAAAATCTAGTATTCACAATATCTTGGAGCATCGGATATTGGAGGGTAGTACTGAATCAACGCCGCAAAATAAGCAATTTGATCCGACCGTTGAACTACGAGACGCGGCTGCGATGACTCACGTCGCGAGTCAGCTGATCGAGTCGCTCGCATCTCCTCCCGCGCAGTCCGCGGCCGCTCCCCCTTCGGTGCGCTGTGTGGCCGACGAGGCTTTGCCGCCGCCGTCCCCCGTGGCGACCGGCGGCCGTGGTCCCCTGCCCCCCGACCCGCTGCCGCTGCTATCTGGTCCGGCTACCCGTGCTGCACCGTTACCACCATCACCCAACTCGGCCGTCGTACACACAGTCAACAAAAATGGAACCAACCCTATCGCACCAAAGCAGAAATCGTTGGCGGAGATTGTCCGAGAAGGAAAATGGAAGACACAGGCCCCGAGTGACCAATGGATTCGTGTCCAAAACAAAAGATCACGAAATCGTTTCATTGGGAAGCGAGGAAAAGCGATTCCTGAGCCTGGAAGTAATTTTATGGCAGCGGAAACTAAGGTTCCCATGTACATTTATAATGTAGCAAAGGGCGTGTCTGTGTGTGATATTAGTAACTACATTATAAAGAAAACTAACATTGATGTTAAAATTGAAAAAATGAACATGAAGTTAGCAAAGGATTACGAATCATACAAAATATTCGTTCCTAAACATTCGTTAATAACTTTTCTGAGTGATGATTTTTGGCCAAAGGGGGTAGCCTATCGTCGATTTATAAACTTCATTAGACGTGATAAGGAAAATGTCCGTGTGACTAGCGAGAATATTGACAGTTCTAAATTATGAATAACATCAATCTAATAAGCTTTAATTGTAAAAACGTGATGAGATCAGTGGAATGTGTGCGGAAACTTTGTCGCTCGGCTGACGTTGTGGCGCTGCAGGAGACGTGGCTACTGCCGCACGACCTCGGGTATCTGGCTGCGATAGACGACGACTTCGCCTGCACGGGTACCTCTGCAGTGGATACCGCAGCGGGGGTCTTACGCGGTAGGCCTTACGGCGGAGTTGCCATACTGTGGAGAAAGGCTTCGTTCCCGACGGTAACCGTAGTGAAGTGCAATAGTGTGCGTCTCGCCGCGATAAAAATCGAGCTCAGTGATCGTTCCATTTTGATATTTTCCGTATACATGCCTACCGAGTCCAATGAAAACCTAGTGGAGTTCACAGAGTGTCTCAGTGAAATGACAGCCATAATTGACAGTCACAATGTGGAGTCGGTGTTTATGTTAGGGGACTACAATGCACACCCTGGTGAGTCATTTGCTACGGAACTTTTAACTTTTTGTGCGGATCAATCGTGGTCGTGTGTAGACATGGAACTAATGCCGTCGGACAGTCATACGTTCGTCAGTGATGCGCACGGCTGTCGGCGCTGGCTCGACCACTGCCTTGTGACTAGTGCCGCGCGACACTCTGTGTCCGCGGCCTCTGTGTTATATAATACTTATTGGTCTGATCATTACCCTGTTTCTATAATATGTAATTTTAATTTAGTTCAGCCTAAAATTTTTATGCCAACTGTTTGCATAAATAGAATAGTCTGGGGTGAACGTGACTCGACTCAAATAGCGAAATTTAAAAATGTATGTCACTCTAGACTTCGTGAAATTGATTTTCCTTCGGAATTAAGAAACTGCTCAGATAAAATGTGTAGCAACAAAAGTCATAAAATCCTGTTAGATAACATGTATAACAAGATTATTTGTATACTGTCGGAAGCTGCTATATATAGTTATAATGTTACCGAAAAGCGTAGAGGTAATTACATTACCGGGTGGAACAAGCACGTCCGCGGCGCTCACGAGAGGGCTCGGCTGTGTTTTCAAGCTTGGTTGTATGGGGGTAAGCCTGGGGCTGGCCGTCTTTATAATGATATGTGTGAAACTAGGCGCGCTTTTAAATCAAAGTTAAAGTGGTGTCAGAATAATCAACGACAAATAAAAATGGATATTTTAGCGGAACTTCACTCAAACAAGAAATTCGGTCAGTTCTGGAAAAACACCAATAAAATGAACCATAAGCCGAGCCTTCCCGTCAGCGTGGCGGGATTGCACGAGCCTAGCGAGATCGCCACTATGTTCTCCCACCATTTCAGGGTTTTTTTTTTTTTTTTTTTTTTTTTGTGGCAGGTAAAAATCATCCAATGACGAATCCCGCCCTTGGGTGGGGCGGGAAACAGTGTCAGACTTTTACTGACTAAAAAACCTACCTTTCCATTCCTTGCCTTTATCCTGGGGCCTTTGGTGACAGTCTCACATAACCTTTGGCCCCAGTAGGCTTCGGCCCTGCTGGACCCCTACAGTATGCTGACAACTCCTTGAGGCGCGCGGGAACGGTGCGCGCCGTAGACGACCTGAGCTCGGACCGGTCTGTTACCGGACGGACGGACAGCGAGCTACCCATTGCCCACCGTCCGCGAGCCCGCGCCTACGGTGGCCGGAAATTGGGATCGGAAACCCGGCGGCGGCGGCGGCGTGTCCGCCTTTGCCTAAGGCGGTCGGCCTCCTCCTTTACTAGCATTACTGCTTCGCAGAAGGAGGCGACCGCCTGCCATTCCTCCTCGCTCCGGAGCATGGCTTGAACCAAGCCCCGGCGCGAGAGATCGCCGCCGATCGCCCCCACGAGGACACGGCGCTGCTCTTCCCAAGCGGGGCACACCTCGACTGTGTGCTCCACCGTGTCCACCGGGCGGTCCGCACAGTGGCGACACCCGGGCGTCGTCTCCGCACGAATCTTGTACAGGTACGGACCGAACTTGCCGTGCTCGGTCAGCACCTGCGCCAAACGGAAGGTGACGACGCCGTGGGGCCTTTCCAGCCACGCCTACCATTTCAGGGTGGACTCTCCTCTAGGGCGAGCGCGGCTGGAGCCCGATGCTGAGGAAGGTAGTGAGCGTAGTGTTTATTTTACTACGAAGGAAGTGCGTGCGGTGATCAGAGGCATGGTGAGGGGTAAATCCCCGGGTCACGACAGCCTCAGCATCGAGCACCTGCAGCACGCGGGTGTTCATCTACCCAGAGTGCTTTCTATGTTTTTTACCCTATGTTTGGGCCACTCCCATCTGCCCGATAATTTAATGCGTACTATAGTTGTACCCATCATCAAAAATAAAACTGGTGATACGTCAGATGTAAACAACTATAGACCAATCTCCCTTGCCACAGTAGTTGCCAAAGTGCTGGACAGTCTGCTTGGTCAGCACCTGGATAAACATGTCTCGCTAAACGACGCGCAGTTCGGCTTCAGGCCCGGCCTTTCTACCGAGAGTGCTATCCTGTGCCTCAAGCGGACTGTTCAGTATTACACTAGTAGAAAGACTCCAGTGTATGCTTGCTACCTTGATTTATCGAAAGCTTTCGATCTTGTATCGTACGATATTCTATGGGGTAAATTAAGGGATGAAACTAGTCTACCTGGAGAAATTATGCTATTATTTATGCATTGGTATAACAAGCAGAAGAATTGTGTGAAATGGGCAGGCTCGCTCTCGGGGGAGTACGGGTTGGAATGCGGGGTGAGGCAGGGGGGGCTGACCTCTCCTACGCTCTTCAACCTGTATGTCAACCGACTGATCGAGGAGCTCAGCAGCACCGGCATCGGGTGTCATATAGATGGAGTATGCGTCAATAACATCAGCTACGCAGACGATATGGTGCTGTTGAGCCCGTCGATTGGTGCCTTACGAAGGCTCCTGAATATTTGTGAGTCCTATGCGGTGACTCATGGGCTCAATTACAACGTAAAAAAAAGTGAGATAATGATTTTCAGGCCAGACAACAAGCGATACACATTCGTTCCGAATTTCACATTATGTGGTACAGCTCTAAAGAAAGTCGAGCAATTTAAGTATTTGGGCCACTGGGTCACCGAGGACCTTAAGGACAGAGTGGATATTGATAGGGAGCGCAGAGCGCTGTCTGTCCGATGCAACATGTTGGCCCGCAGGTTTTCGCGGTGTACGGGGACTGTCAAAGTTGCACTTTTTAAAGCGTACTGTCAGTCCTTTTACACCTGTAGCCTGTGGGTTAACTATACGCAGCGGACATACGGCGATCTGCGCGTCCAGTACAATAACGCGTTCCGGGTGCTGATGGGGCTGCCGCGCCACTGCAGTGCCTCCGCGATGTTCGCGGCGGCCCACACAGACGGCTTCGCGGCCATCATGCGCAAACGGTGCGCTTCTATCATGCGCCGTACACGCGACAGTCCCAACACCATCCTGCGCGCGCTGGCGGACCGGTGGGACTCTCCGATGCTGGCTCGCTGGATACGGCTGCATGCAGTCGTGTAGTGATTTTCCACCATCATCGGGAAGTCCACCCGGACTGGCCACCAATATATTTTATTTTTTTTGTGTTGTTTAGTCATATTTTTTTTTTTTTTTTTTTACTAACACTAGTTTGTAAGCTCGCATTGTACTAACGAATATGGATGTAATCGCAAGATAAATCTGAAATAAATAATTTATTATTATTATTATTATAATGATAAACCAGAATTTATTTTCCCACGAAATAAAGCTCAACGTTGTTCACCAGAGTTTTTTGTCGCTGGCTATCGTATAAAGTTACAGAAAAAGAATGAAACGAAAGAATCTTATCAAGATGAAATGTGTGAAGACTGTGAAGCTTCTTCGGTTTTGTTAATTAACGTTGTGGTTACAAATGTAAAAAAATGTGGTCAATGACAAAAAATCTCACTGAATCTGATGCAGTTATAGATCTGTTTTACAAACAGTAGATTCTGAATAGGGTTTAGACATTTAAATATTCTAGTATATTAAATTCCATCACACATCATCATTGTTTCGGTTGTTATTACCTTTTTCTCATTAAGGTTCAAGGTAGGAATATGCATCTTTCTGGAAAACGATTTAGTCCAGTCAATCGGAAGGATGTTCCCGAAGTTCCCAGTGATTGTCCACCACATTCTGGAAAAAAAGAAACAAAAATTAAAGTATAACTGTGGAAAGCACCTGTTTTGATATTGAACCAATTTACATTTAGAGGAATTTGAATATCCTTTAGGTTTAAACTAATAAATCGTGAAATCCCTTCACCGAGTCGAAGAGATAAAGACGGTATGTTCGATGTCGAATATACCAGTTTATTGGAACTCCATTTAAGTTAGTACAAATACGACGGTATTATCTAAAGCCAGCATGATTTATGAAATAGTTTGGGAGCTCGTGCGTCGGTGGGAGATTAAAAAGGCCTCTGGATACCAAGGTTTATTATTCTCTGGAATTAGTTACGCTTATAAACTATTAAAGATTACAACACGTACTACAATTAAACGATGGGGCTTTTATAGCCTTCGCTTCATTACTGTAAGACGGGATGGAATTCTCGTGTGAAGGTTTGCTGTCTTTGTTAAGCCAAGTTACATAAGAGTTCAATTTCGTGAAGAGTTTTTCACGCTAATGAGATCTCAAAACGCGATGTCTCGATAGCACTTGAAGACTTCGATGTTTAAACAATTTAGAAGGAAAAATAACATCATTAAGTAAACAATAATTATTATCTTAGTAATAGCAGCCAACAAAGTAGACACGATGCACTTTGCACTTTAAATAAAGATAAGGAAGGTCCTTGTTCCTCCTAAAGGTCACAAATTTGAATTCGTGAACCTATAGTTAATTCCCCGACATCCTGACTTCCCGACAGAGACGCTGGGAAGAGCGCAATTGTGTCGGTTCCCAATTATTCGCCAGCAAGGTCGATGTAACCACGACGAACCGGGCTTTTATCATTTACAGCTTTGGTTTTATAGTCAATTTCTTTAGATAGAACTCAATTTGTAATCACGATTCACTTTGATCACTTTCTTGATTCACTTTGATCAGTTTTTGGACATGAAAGTAGCACTTTTGTTTTTACGAATGATTGTGGTTTAGATTTTGAACGCGATCGGTTATTTTGAGAGTAATTGAATCGCATCGACGTTTCCGCTTTGATAAACAATTGAATAGATCCATCAAGAGTTACTGCAACGTTAAACAATGTGAAACATCTTATAGCCAGTGCCGATTTAATATTACGAGATGCACTTAACTATCACTTTGTACTAATTGACTTTATTCTTCTTTATTTCTATGATATAATGGAAATATAGAGGATGATACATGTATGATCACCTAGCCGCGCCCGTGAGTCAGCCGGAGGCATAAATTGGCGCTAATTCGAGATCTCGCGGCACGCCACCGCTCAATTGAGGAATGTGTCACTTTATATTACGTATAAGTACTGCATCTGATCAGAACTTGGTACGTTTGCATGATGTTCCAGTGAATAATGGCAGTGTTTACGAACAACAGCAATAGAGTTTTACGCACTACACTTACACGTTACGTACATTCTGATGTTAGTTTAGCTACTGTTAATGAATAATTTGAAGGCCTTAACTTATCAGTAGTAAATATGTAGTTACTCAAGACCCAAGCGAACGCCAGCGTTCGCACACTTATTGTCTTTCTATTGTGTCTCTAATTACGGTATTCAAATGATTAATAAAAACGAGCAGCACATCTCGTTACAAAAACATAATCGTCAAAACGGGAATGAGATTTGAAACCTCACAGATACATTTTTCGCTTCTGGTGCCATTTTAAATAAACAATGTCTTTCAACACCCACGAAGCTAGTGTAATAAAAACGCCTAGAAAGAACTGTATACTATTCTCAGCTTCCCAGCAGATGTGGCCACGACCTAAAAGTGACCTAGAAACAGAGGGGGGCTTTGAAGTTATTTTAGGTCTAGAAAAAAGTAGGGCTACTAGACTATAAGAGTTCAATGTGTCGGTAAATGTGATGGTATTATAGAAAACACATTTTAAAGAGACAGTGAATGTTGTTAAGGGCTAAATGGGGTCAAAAATCAAACATAGAAAGCACTGTAGATTGAAGTAACAAAACTGAAGACTATATCCAGTAACGACAAAATATGTTAAACCAAAACCAAAGCCAAATATTTAGCATCTGCGGTCCATCTGGCAAGATAAGCTAGATAATTATGGACAATCTCGGTCAGAGTGGATTTCTATTGTTTTATAGTGTTACCTCAGTTGACTTATTTGGTCATCTAGCCTAGATTGACTTCTGTCATGACTAGTCTTTGTAAAACTAAACCATTATGCTATGGTCCAATCCAGGATTTGTTATCAAGTTAATCCCCTATCTACTGATATATTTTCTTCACTGTTTAATAATGTTAATTTCATTTCTGATTGTTTTGGTATTACCGTCATTGTGGTGCTAATTGATTAAATATTATAATTTCTTATCTGAGAATAATCAATTTGATACTATTTTCATCTAATCTATAATCTTATCTCGCACACAAAAGGTATGAACAGCACGTGCGTACAGAGAAAAGTAACGGGAACATTTCATTTTGTTTCTCACAATACATTTCTATTACGTCAGCAGCTGCTATAACATTTTTTGTTTCTTCTGGCTTATATGCGGAGGCGTATTTAGTTAAAACGATATCAAATAATGTTATTAGCATAAGGTCTGTTGCGGTCATTAACATTGCGTCAGTCTATCACACCATATGGTCATCTGTGCTGATTGAAATGACACTCAACGATGACATTTTGCATGTTTGTCACTTTATTATCACGTGTAGCAATAAATTCTTTAGCCCAATTTCGGAATGACATTTCCAGTTATCCAAATAGATTACAGCAATGTCTGAGTGAAAACAAAACATGGTAATGTAAATATTTAGTCTGTAAGTGCAATCGGTATAATGTTTCGTCTTTCGTCTTTACTGTTTCTATAGTGAAGGGATTATTCGAAGCTTATTGTTTATTTATTATTTCCAAGTTCGTAGATGAATTTAAAATAGCCAGTAGGAATATGAATTTCATATTAAGGACAGATTTTAGCAGATTATTCTTGCGTAATGATAATATTTGAGAGATCATATGCTTAAGCTTGAGAGTTGTATATTCATAAATTACTTATTTTTTATGAGCTAATAACTATCGCTTTCTTAGAACAGTGTGCGTTGATTAAATGTGGATTGTAAGCAGTTTTATTACTTGTTAAGTAAGTAACTATCAGATTCAAGGTTTTCTATTCAACCTAGTACCAGAAACTAAAGTTAAGTAAGTGCCTATACCGAAAACCACAAAATTAATTTCTTTTATACTTAAGACTAATAAAACCACACATTATGATGCGTTACTTTTGTCGTCTTTAGTGTGGGATGAGTAACGGATAATCCATTGAGTATATTTCCTTTTTTGGCTACGCAATGAAGTGTACGGTAAGCCCGGCATTCTGACTCACAGCTTGGTCCAACGTAGGCGACGCATGCCACATGCGACAATCCAGGTCTCACGATCCGCCAAAAAAGTCTAGTAGATATGCGTGTGAGGTCGCTAAACGTGATCAAAAATGGTCGGTCCACTGGCCTCTACGGTTTCACCATCGCTATTATAAAGTGTGTACCGTTAAGTTGTGTTTACTTTTCATATTAGCAAATATGATTTGAATACGACTTCGCTATTGCATGTAGCCATTACATACTTTGTCAGCTATGATATTATCTGCACTTCATTTTATTACGATGAAAAGGAAAAGATAGCGGTACGACTTACGTTGGCATTATATTACTTATTGCGTGTCATTATTTGAATATTGTAATGAGACTTTTGTTTAGCTTTTATCAAGTTTGGTATTGCATTATCTATAGGACTTTCTTTTGTTGCATCAGCATTAACTGTTTCTTCGATTTTGCTGCAAATACTCGTATTATTACAAAGATCAGCATGATTCATGTCAATGTCAGCAATTTAGTACAATTAAATGAGATTGGCAAATAATTATGACTTTTGGAATCATACTCGTAATCGGATGGTCCGTCTATGATTCGTTAAGCGATAACTATTTAAAGCTATATAGAGAGTAGCCATTTAGCTATTAAATTCACACGTCATTCCCTCAGGGACGATTCAATTCAATTTGATTGGTTTCGTAAGGTATAAAATTGTTCAATGACCTGTAGAAAAATATATCTATTAATTTGAATCAGTTTGAATCCTAAATATTGCCCAGTCATGGCATATTGCCATATTCTGTTATATTGTTCATCATTGAGCTCATTGGAAGTCATTCAGTAGCATTGGAGAAACTCATGGTATGTCATCGGAAATTGAGCCTCTCAATTTGCATCATTTTATGTATGAATAAATTGAACATGATCGACGGCCGTGGTTGATGCTGACGCTGTCTGTTGCGCATCAGATTTCTCTCCATAAATTATTTGGAGTCCAATTAAGAAAAATGTTGCCTGATTCATTTAAGGTGTCGAGGGCGAGACGAAAACATATTGCTACGTTTTGAAAAAAATATTGAAGTAAACATAGGTAAGTACAGTTTGCAAATGGCAAAGTTTTCCTTATAAAGCAACAGCAAGGACTAAGGTATTTAATTATTAAAAGGCTTATCAAGCTAGTAATCACGGCGTAGGCTGAATCAAACATGACCTCACTTCCATAAAAGGCTAGCCTAGGTAAGGCAGTAAAAAAATGGCGCCCATAGCAATTTACGATGTGAAAAAGAACAACAATAGACGAATTTGAAACTGCGCTTTAAATAAAGTTTGTCTAACGACTGCTAATGTGCAAGTTAACAGTAATCCTATAAAACTGTATTTATTTCATTAAAGCATTTAATAGAAATGCTATAATGACTGTGTGAAGTGTTTTATTATGTTCCGGATTATGGCCATCTATCTAACGGCACTGAATGTGAGAACGATTCGAGCGAAAAAAGGAACTTGAAGAAGGAAAAATATGTCGTGTTTTCAGAATGACCAGATCTACGAATAATATAGATAGGTAACATGTAAATATATAATGGCACAACTGCACAAGCCAGTTAAGTTTGGTTTTATATCCTTAAATAAATATATCAATCAGTGTGTAAATGGATTTGTTATTCCATGATTTATCAAATAATATATCCTCTTTCCGTATTTTTATGTGACGCATAGAAAGTCCAGATTCCTACGTAGTTGTTTGAGGAAAAGATATCTACATCATATTGAATTTGTTACATAGTAAGGTCTGTTCTAAATAACTAAACTGTTTCACTTAATGCAGACTTATCTACTGAATCAAAATCATAAATTAATTTGTTTTTCTTTTTTTTTTGTTTGCAAACTTTTTTTTTTTTGTTTGGAGCATAACATTTTGTAAAAATCTTCGGAAATTCATAGTGATAGTAATGTTTGTAGGGGTGTTTGTTATTTTCGCTGACGAGCATTAACCCATCGGGCACACTGCTACTATAGTTAACGTTTCTACTTTATTTTAAACTAGATTATACGACGTTCGATATCATTGTTACGTCTGAACGATAAATTATCCAGCCCTTCAAAATCAAGCAACCGATTAATTGACGTATCAATATAAAA
The DNA here is from genome assembly GCA_958295575.1 of Leucania comma. Lineage (NCBI taxonomy): Eukaryota > Metazoa > Arthropoda > Insecta > Lepidoptera > Noctuidae > Leucania > Leucania comma. The sequence goes on from OY282475.1 coordinate 8,307,644, forward strand.
TCGATTTATAAGAATCGGCTTTCTTAATTTTTCAGACCAATCGAGCGTAAATCGTTGATTACGGTGTGTTGCGTATACGCACTAGTGACGATGTCCGATATCTGTACTAAAAGACAGTGACACTGAACTGTACTTTTAATTAATTAATTTTGTTAAAGATATCTTATAGTCGAGCAACATGAATTAATAAATTTTGACCGGTATACAACGGTATAAAATGCCTGTTTAACCTGATTATCTGATATTTATTAAATTGTAGAACGGATTTTGGAGCACCTTCAATTGCAAGTGAATATCGAGAAGATGCAGAAATATTGTTCTTTTTTACAACAGTTTGTAAACAGTTTTACTTTCCAGTAAGTAAGTATATTTGCTTATTCCGGCACTAATTAGATTTGATAGGTATCGTGTCATGCAATCCGTTCATTTTTGTTGTAAATCAACAAATATTTCGGAATTTATTATACTTCCGTACGGGCATCGAGTGTGGAACTCGAACAGGTTCATCCAACCGAGTCAGCGATACCTACCTATACTAATAACACTTACTCAAAGTTGAGTTCGATCGTGAAAATAAAATAAAATGGCTGCTTGTCTATCTCTTATACCACGTAAGCATTAAAAGTGTATGCCGCCCATATCATTTGCATACATAAGCGAAGCAGTGAAGGTGATTATGTCCAATGAATCAATAATAACTAGTTGTGGGCTACTTATCCATCAGCTGATGTCATATTTTTAGCAGCTTCATTTAGCTAATTATATATAAGTATCTATAGATACCTGTGGTTCTATTTTTAAAAACCATCTGTCTTCAAAATGTGGAAGATTTTAAATATACAATTTTATAATTCTCTAAATCGAAAATGCAGAGCAGACAAGAAATGAAGCAAAAAATATTCCAGCCTGTATTTGATCGCCCCAAGCTAAGGTTTCATTATGGTTCCAAGAAATCCTGCGCGACTGGATTTTGGTTCACAGATTCCTTACTGACCAAGAAAGGGCAGGCGGCTTATACAAAGTGTTTAAACATACAATCTTACTTTTATTAGCTTTTGAGAATGTGGTTCTTGAGTACGGACTCAATTTATAAATATATAGCAGTACCTACAGTTTTCACAGAAACTTTGTTTATGCTATATAATAAAATAAAAAAATCCACACCACAGCTACATATATTGCGCAGGTAGGAAACTCAAAATTATATTTGAATTAGTATTCAAGTAAAATTTTATTATTTGTTTAAAATTTACTTAATGCAATAGGCATTCTCTATCAGGCTTCCAGAGGTGGTGTAGAGACATGACAGGTAGGTACACAAATTTTGATAAATACATATACTCGTAAACACACATATTTTTCATATACTTATGTATAGTATCAAACCAAACCGTAACTATCTCAGTAATATTGTTAAATATTACAGGTAAGTATAGAATTGCTAAATAAGCGTTTAATGGACATAATTTCAAAGAATTCTTCAATATTCTCTTATTCACTGCTCGACATTAATAACATTGTGACTGTGTTAAAGCGGTATTCGCAGTCATCCGGGGAGATAAGAGAGAATGAGGTGAAGTTCACGTCATCTACATACCGCATGTTTTATCACTAGCAAGTCATAGGTCGCATTCATCATCGAAAAAAATAACTGTGATTTTTATTCTTTCACGCTTTTTGAAAATAAAGATATCATTTTTAGTGTTATTTTACAGTATCATTATACTTACCGTCCTATCATAAGTTAAGCGTGCCTAATTACGGTCTTTCCAAGATAATTTTTAAAGAAGTACCGGATAATAAATTTTATAGCAAGTCCGTGAATCATCAACAAACTATGAAACGTCTTTACTGCATTTTCAAAATTGTGGATGAAAAGAAATCAATTGCTACAACTGCACCTACTCGAGTGAATCTACAGCTAGATTCAATAGAAAATGACTCGGAGTTTCTGATTTGACATGTCGAAATGACACAGTGACATTGAGGGCAACTTGATCGAAAGGCCTTACAAGTTCCCAGTAATTATGATGTATCGAATATTGATCGTGAGAAGAAAGACTCATTACTGGTATAGAAACTTTCTTCAATCATAATTAGAAAAATTGTTAGTAAACATACTTATTACTTAGATAAATAATAATCGTCAATAAACAACGAAGCATCGTATTGCTCAGTCGACATTTTTCTACTCCCACGTGTCATAAAATTCTCAATCCAATTTACATCTTATTTGAATGGCTATAGCGGTTTTCTTACAATAGCTTTGTTGACATTATAGAGTAATAAATAACCTATTGTTAACAGGAGCCTCCCTAGCGGCAATATTTCATTGTTAAATACCTTACTGACCTTTTAATGCCGTAACCTTTCACTTTTTCTAATTATTATACGAAAATGTATGGTATTTTTATGTGTTCGGTTTATTTATTTACCTACTTACTTAGGTATCATTTCTTTACCTATGAAGCATGAAGACCTACCTATCTACTATATAACAAAATTCTCGTCCATGATTCAGTACGTTCGTAACTAAAACTATTCTCAGAAACTGCTGCTCCGATTGTGATGTGGATGTCACTTCCAGTGCGTGTATCAGTTACCAATCCAAGTATCAAGTTACTAAAACAAATTCTATGAAAGGGTCCAGACTGGTACCGTTTTACCATCTGGTTCATAGGCAAGTACTTCTATTCAAAGTTTGTGAACAAAAGACCAGTCCATGACATCGTAGGTACGCTTTTAAGACCACCTTGGTAAGCCTCTCGTTGCAATTATATTAGGTACGTTGTAAGTTGGCTATACCTGCACAGCAGGGTTCCCCATAGATATCCATCTGTGGGGTTCCGATATCCGTAGGGTTCCCTATTTGACTGCGAAACTTGATGATTCGATTTTTATTGTATCAAACACGGTGTATCGATAATTCAGTTGTACGATGTTTTATTCCATAGATGCTTTATTGGTGCTATTTCCGTGGATGTAACGTTTGTGCGAAAAATCCTGTTGCGAAAAACCCTACAGCGATTGCTCATTAGTTCGATAGTATGTCGGTTCAAAACGCCTACTGTTCCGTGACATTTAGATAATATTAATAACCTTATTAAGGAAATAGATTCCTTTTATAAATATATATAGTTCAAAATTTATACATTTTTCGATGTTGAGGGTATCCGGCGATTTAGTTTAATGTATTTCCTTAACGTCTATAATTCAAAATATGGTTTAACCTACATAACCCTCTAAATTTCCCCTTCTAAAATCAGAAATATCCTTCTTTTTTAAAAGTTGGTAACCTTAATTGTGACATCCAACACAATCAGAACTAGTTAACTTTTACACTGAGATCTGTAAAGAGTTAATGACAAATTACTGTAATTAGTTCTTGGTTGGAGCCGTTGTTGTCGGCGACGACCCCACTCTTCAATTACACAATTTAGTGTCAATGGAAGAGCGTTAATCTTATTGCGTTTAGTTCCTAATTGAAGAGGCGTTGGAGAACTTTCTTAATGTAATATATTTCCAGGAAACACTTCGCCAATATATCTTCAAGAACACATTTACAATGGAGATAGAGAAAACGGATCATTTTTTCTCCAATAGGTTTTCCAGGACGGATAATCAAAATACCTTTGAGATGTCATGAGTCATACAAATAACAGCGATTCTGTGTTCCTAGCATAACAAAAGAACAATAGAAACATGTAAGGTGTGTTCCTTTAGCGCGTTTACAAGTTTTAGTGTTAATAAACCTGCGTTATGGTCTCGACTCTCGGTTACATGTAACACCACCCTGATCATGGGGGTCATAAAAAGCGACTACCTGGAATTATTTTGGGAGGAAACCATAACAACCAAGGTGTTAATAATATACGCGCCTTGCTGACCAAAACCTGTATTGGAAGCCTAAACAAACTACTCTCGTTCCTTTTTTGAATAAGAGTGCTCGCGACGCAACGAGCAATGCAACATAAATAGGCAAAAGCAAAAACCGCAACAGCCTATTCTAAAGTTGCACGGCGAAGGCTACACACCGAATATGGAGTACGATGCGTTATCGATCCGTGTCCCAGCGACCGCAGCCCGTTCACCCCACTAACCCCGACGGATGGGCGCCGAACAGGGTTGCCATTTGTGATAAATCGTTGCTGCAGTTTTAGTTAGGTCACTGGTTCCATTGTGGTTGTATTGGATTTTGGTATCTACCATCTGCTGTATAGTTCTGATGTGCATTTATATTGTCTTTAGGGGTTGATTGCGATTTTATCTAACAGTCTTCATATATGCGCAATGTAGGTATTTCCATTGTTAGATACAAATAACTCAAACTTTGAGAGAGTTTGTAATTATCACAAAGTGCATTAAGAACTAGTCTTTTGTACTAAAAAACAATACGAGATCCCCCTATTGTTTGTTAGAGCACTAAAAAGAGCACGAAAATCTTTTCTTTAGTATCAAGAATTCCAGGTCAGTAGCTGTTGTGCAATTTACCAGATACACTATTTTAGTAGTAATAATAATAGGTAGAACCTAACAAATCCGATCAATACGGATTAAAAACAATACGAACTCCGGGAATGGCGAAGTAGGGCAATTCGTATCGTCGTACAATTCCATGAAATCGAAAAAAATAAAACAAAAGATAATAACAACAAAGCATCTACGGCACGAGAACAGTGAATTTTGATGAAGACCCGTCTTGTTTTACGACTACAGTCGGATATGAGATCTCAGGTTTTATTCTGTTTATATTTTGGGTCAAGTTTATCCCTATAAGGTAAGAAATCTGTACGTTTTTTGTCAAGAAGGTTGCTGGCCGGCTATAATATACTTTTTTCTTGAGATTAGCCTCATACAAATTACATTCCTGCCAGGGCTGCGGATTGATTGAAAGAGTCAATTGAAGGAACGAAAGAAGTCTTTTGATGATATCCCACGCAAAAAAGACCAATAACGTTACATAATTATAGAGGACGACACAGTTGTAAGTGGCGATGTTTAAGAGCTCTATTAGTGAAATAATCGAATAACTGTGTGCAGCCAAGACGCTATCCGGTTCACGGATTTAATCGAGATAATCTTAATAACACACCATTGGCAATCAACAGTGAGAGATACTTATCTAATCTCCACGTTTTTATCATCACTCTAGAAGTAACAGTACTTTATGATACTAATTGGGCAGCAGTTATGCACTTTTGTAACTTTTCATCGTAAAATTGGTGTCAACGCAATAAAAAACCGAGTGGTATAATGGCGTCTCGGGAGCGACAACATTTAAATATAGAACTTTATATCAGTACCGCCACGAGTCCACTCGGATATTTTTTTAATTTTGCTTGGCGATGTCACTAACCGAGGAGTGTGAATGGGGCCGACGCGAATAGAAACTCCCTGGTGGCATGCAATATTTGTATCCGTAGATGATATTAAAATTCCAAAATTTATTTAAATGATCTAGCAAAGAAATAGTAAATTCACAGAATTGCGCTAGTCTGGTTATTTTAGCAATAAAATCCAGAACGTGCGTCTCTGTAAACGTCATTTGAACGCCGTAAAAACGTACCTTGTGCTAGAAAGCAAAACTTCGAAGTCATAATTTACGGTTTACTAGCTGGTAAGACAGTGTATTGGTTCCCAAAATAGGGCAATGTTTACATTTTTTTTGTAGAGAGCAGGTGCGAGGTACTATGGATCTAGAGGGAGCAGGTAGTGGCCAGACTAACCTTATTGCCCACTTCCTACATAAAAAAAGTTTAAAAATAAAACGGAGGCGTAACCTTAATGGTTAGGTGTTAAAGTCATGGACGTGAAGTATGGTATCGATTTTAATTTTAGAAGAGTAATGTAAGAACGGCTTCAAATATTTAAAATGCATGTTAGTAACATTTTTCTAAAGAAGTTTTGGGTCTTTTTCCCCTTTTTTTGTTTGTGTAACATAATTTATTAGGAAGCGTTATGTTAGGTGGTTGAAAAGACGTCTTAGCTTGATTAATGATCGAGAATTCTTAGGAATTCTTTTCAAGAACTTTGGAAGAGAGTATTATCTGATTTAATTGGATGATGCAATAAAAATATCTTCTAAACAAACACAAGAGATTCATCGATATGCGAAGCCATGGTTTAATGTCTTTTTTTGTTGTGTGGATAACAGTTACCTTTCTAATCTACTCGTTAATTAAATAAGGGAAGGTTGCTTAACAGTTTTCTTCCTAAAACTTTTTTATAAGTCTCCCTTTGATTTATGATCTGGCAAAGTTCCCATAACAATATGTAGGTATTTACACTAAATAGAAGCGACTAGATTGTCTAGCCACTGTCTAATTAGTATGCTTGTACGCACAAATAGAAAGCGAGAGTGACCGTAAGTTGGGAGCAGTTAACGTGGGCACAGCAACTTGTCCACTTAAAGATACAAGAGCAATGCATTAGCATATGGCCTTTGGTGCCTTACAAATCGACCGGCACGATATGCCGCCATCAAGTTTACTTACGTTGAGTAATGTCCAAGTTGACGGAATAACGGTGGCTTTCATATGTAGCATGACAAATGTATAAGAGCACATTTCAACAGTATCTGACTTTCATTCCACTCAAGAGTATACAGATAACTTAATAGTATCTAAAACCGTTTTTGCCGTTTGCAGTATCTCCTAAAGATAAGTAATCAAAATGCAAATAGAATGTGCGTAATCTTAACACAGTTTAATTGCTTGTACTATTGTCATAGGGTTTTTTTTTGTGTAGCTACACTTATATTACTTATACTTTTCAGTGAGAAGTAAGTTGTCTAAAGAAACATGTAGCCAGAAGAATGTACATTCAACTGACACAATATAAGTGGAAGCACAAACACCCTCACGAACCCTCTGCGTGTCAATCCAATATGACAGAAGGAACAAAAGGCGGCAAATTACTTGACTCGAGATTTTGTGGTGGCGGAAGCTCCCACCACCCATAATTCCACACATTTTGACATGCTTGAACTACCCCCACTGCGAAAATATGTTGTCATGTTATTTGCCGCCTACTGTAACGGTGGTAAGTAAGTATGATCTCTTAAAAGGACCGATGCAGGTCTCACCAAAACGGTGAGTGCAAACCAAAAACCTACGTGCAGAGTAGTAGACTATGGAGAAGTAGCTTGAGACCTGACAAATTATATAAATAAACTACCTACATCAATATCGAAACTCAAATACATCACACTTCAACTCCTACGCAAGGTCGAAGATTTGTACACAAATCTATGTTAGATTTACTTAACGACTCTGCTGTAGGTCAAACGACTATTAAACGTTAAGAACGGATGTTGTACTAATATTTATTATGATTTCATTACTCAATAGTCTGTTAGGTAATATCGAAGGTGACACATCGTTTGAACAACAAATCTTCGGCTTATTCGAAGTCAATGACAAAAAAAAATCTTAAAAACAATATTGAGAAGTCTTTACAGAGACAAGGAAATAAAAAGAAAGTAAAATATTACTATCCAATTTAACAACAATATTATGTATTTTACTAATAACCTTAAAATAACTGGGAATTTAGAAACTTACAACTTTCAAGCGTGTATTATATTCACATTATTTTTCAAAGGGCAAGCGATTATCGTTATTAAGTATCCATTGGGATTTCAACGGTCACACCACCCCATCATTTTTTGATGTCAATAGCCCGGCCCACTTAGTACACACGCAAAATGAGGGTACTTAGTGTAATTAACCCCCTTTCCCGCCCCCGTCTAAACACACCCACGCATTAGGCTTTAGGTAAACCCCGTAAATATTACCTCCTCTTTCCTATTCATGTTAAAACGCACTTATTGTTTCCATGTTATCTATGTCGAAGGACAAACCCTAGCTACGTAAGTGGCCTGATTTGTATAATAATGTAGGTCGCCGACACGACGCCGGCGCAATACGGATGGTTAATGTGTAGAAGATTGCCATTAAGTGCAATTGGCTGCTGCATCGTCATATTTATTGGACCCAAATTGAAATAAGTAGGTGATATCTCTACAATCGTAAAGAATGGTCCTATTTTTTTTTTATTCAGCGCTGCTTAAATTGTTATTTACTATTCACGCCAGGGTTCCCGTTTATACGATTGACTCAACAGAGGGAAATTGTCGCTATTATGGTAAACGCATGCAGACCATTTGCCAAGTATTACAGCGTTAATATTTATTTATGACTTTCCAAAAAGCACCTTTCAGCTGTTGTAACAAAAGCTACAATAAATTTGTCAAAAGATTTCTCATTTCCATAGGCACGAAAACGAGAATTATTCACAGTCTTTGCATGTGCTGTATTTCAAAATCATGTTAACCTACCTATTCATTCGTGAAATATCGCAAATAGTACATAGGCATTCCTACGTGAAATATCGTAAATAGTATCTACATTCCTACATAGGCTAATTTTAGATATTAGCAACATCGTTAACTACGAGGCACTTCAATTCGGTTTGATAATAAACCTGAAAACATTTTTTAAGTATAAATTAGTTTGATTACAGACCATAAATAAAATAGGGTCGATTCGTCTGAAGGACACCGTGGTGCCTAACTACGGCTGAAAGCGCTCGTAAATGTGGCACTGAACATTTTATTGTCAATAAGTTTACTACTTAACTACTAACCTTTTTGTTGCCACAAAGTTTCTAAAACATTAAAATATACAGTCATAAATTAGAAAACTAAGTTTGAAGTCAATACAGCAGCTACATTCTGCAATCTTCCTCAATAGATGATTGTACGGTAGTGAGTGATACAATAGTCATATTTTACTAAACAAACAACAGGCCTACCAATCATGCACCAATGACAATTCTTCATTCAATGGCATCTGTAATGCTTGGCTTACCTCATAAATCATACTTTCACAGCATAAGAATCCTGGAGCCTATAGCATCAATGCTGATTAAATATTTCTCAGATAGCATAACATCATTGTACCACTGCCGGAAGCTCTACGCGGGAATCGTTCGGTCCATGGCTCTCTACGGGGCTCCGGTGTGGGCACCGACGTTGCAACAGCAACCGAGGGCCCAGCTGAATGCGTGCCAGAGGGTCATGGCAATACGCATGGTGCGAGGGTACCGAACGATCTCCCGCGAGGCGGCGACCCTCCTTGCTGCCCAACCGCCGTGGGATCTGGAGGCAACAGTCCTTGCACACATGCACGACAAGCGCATGGAGATGCAACGCCGGGGCGAAATTCCGCTGTCACGACAAGTCGAGGCATGGCGGACAGAGCTCCGGCGGGATCTCATGGCGAAATGGCGTCAACGACTATCGCAACCTCGTTCGGGGCGCGCCACAATTGGGGCGATAAGGCCCATCCTTAGGGCGTGGCTGGAAAGACCTCACGGCGTTCTCAACTTCCGCACGACACAGGTGCTTACCGAACACGGAAAGTTCGCTAAGTACCTGTTCCGGATTCGTGCGGAGGATTCGCCCGGGTGTCGCCACTGTGCGGAACATCCGGAGGACACGGTGGAGCACACTGTAGAGGTGTGCCCCGCCTGGGCGGAGCATCGCCGTGTCCTCGTGGGGGCGATCGGCGGCAGCGATCTCTCTCGCCGGGCCTTGGTTCAGGCCATGGTCCGTAGTGAGGAGGGATGGCAGGCGGTCGCCTCCTTCTGCGAAGCAGTAATGCTAGCAAAGGAGGAGGCCGACCGCATCAGGCAGAGGCAACGGGGCGCTCGCCCCAGCCGCCGCCAGGATTCCGATCCCGATTTCCGGCCACCGTAGGCGCGGGCTTGCGGACGGCGTGCAATGGGTAGCACGCTGTCCGATCGTCCGGTAACCGACCGGACCGAGCCCAAGTCGTCGACGGCGCGTTCTGTTCCCGCGCGCCTCAAGGAGCTGTCAGCACACCGAAGAGGCCCAGCCTGCTAACTGCAGGCAGGCAGGGTCGAAGCCTACTGGGGTCATGGGTTAGTTCCGAAAGGAATGCTCGACCCCGGCACGATAGGCTACGAAGGAACGGGGTAGGTTTTTAGTCAGTAAGAGTCTGACACTACTTCCCGCTCCGCCCAAGGGCGGGATTTGTCATTGGATGATTTTACCTACCATAAAAAAAAAAAAAAAAAAAAACATCATTGTACCATGTTCAATAATGATGAAGCTCTAACTAATAACAAAAATAACATTAAGTTCAATCGAATTGATGAGAACCAAATAAACAAAATAACTTGTATGGTTTTGTTTATAATGAGGTTGCAATGTATCAATGGACTATTGATTGACATTCATAGTTGCGTCGAGTCAGTTGAACATCGATCGTGCATTTAAATATGCGTGCGTGTGCGCCTCGTTGCTTTTATCTGCGTTATGGACGCGATATCGAGTGTGTAGGAGTACCGCCCTTGGCGCGCCTCATATTTGTTATTCATTAGAACATTTTGAATTCTTATCTATAAACATCACTAACAAATTGCTTGTTTACTTTATAAGATAGTCACCTTAAACCTATTGCAATATCCTCACTTGGTTATTGTTTTTGGTAACTTTCATAGAAAAAAAAAAACTGTAGGAATCAAAACCCTTGATTTTAGTTTCACTGTAACATTTAATGGTTGCTGAATTTCAAATTAAGTTTCATTCATTACCTTAATTCCGTCAACGGAAATCTATGTTACTTAAGTACTGGATAATTGATGAAACCTGTTAAGATGTTTAATGCATAAAGTCACGTCAACAGTTCAGACGAGGTATATTTATTTGCTTTAAAACTACAGTATTCATTAACATTTTGCTGTTTTAGCTAGAGATATCGTTATCGCTTAGCGAACAAAGGAAATGGCACTAGAAATACAGGCTTTTATCGGTAAGGTGATGAGTGCAACGACCTCGTCAATATTCTTTTATCTTATTGTTTCACATAGTTAATAGGTAGATAATTGCGACAGTTTATGCAGAAATATGTAAAAAGATGCGCGTGGGAATCAGTCTGCTGATTACGTAATCAGACTACCTACACATATATTTTTTGCTACGTCGTACCATGGTCACACTTAATTTCGTGAGATATAAGAAAATGTATCAATTTATATATTTTTGGGTTAATGAAAATTCTAAATGCGAAATGAACAACGCTTAATTTTTCAGCGGATGATGATATTATTCACTGTCAGTTCTGAGAATTTATGAAATCTTTGTCTCGTTTGGAACTGCACACTATTTCAGTATCGGTTATGTAACGAAACATTTCTACTAGGAATTAATTTCCCTCGGTAACAGGTTAGGAAGGAAAAATAATCTTGAAGATTAATGTTTCTCTATTTTCGAATAAAACAAAATTGTGTTTCGCTCTGATTGTGTCACCGTGATTGTTTTTCTTTTAAAACAGGAAATATAATAAACAATTCGACCAAAGTTTATCTTGGTTTTACTTTCTCTATTGTCTATTTCAACGAAGTGACAAGAATCAAAGTGTACCTGCCAAGCTCAGGTAGATTTATTGACTGAAACGAAAGTTGTTAAATTGATAAACACAACGTTTGATGTGACTATAAATAGTGCACCGTATCACGCAACATTGTTTTTTTTTGGTCTAGACTTCGTTTATTAGAAAGATAGTCAAAATATAGTTCCACCCCCAAAATTATATTGCTTCCAGTAAAAAGTAGACAGGTATGTTAAAGGTTTAGTCGATCGAATCTGACCTTTTGTTTCTATCTCGCAAACTAAGCGAGGTCACAAAATAAAAGCTTATAAAAAGACAAAAGATACTACGGTATCGCTAGAGCACGTTCAGTCTCTAAAACCAAGATCTTGCCTGAAGGGTCGTCTATATAAAATGCTAAAAATTAATCCTCTGTCGGTTTCAAGTTTTACACGATAAAATTCATCTTGACTTTGCACAAGCTACTAGCAATTCTCAGTACTATGGTAGAGGCATCCGTATAAAAACTATAAACATCATCGTGTTATTTACCGATATGTTAACTACTTCATTGGAAACAATCTTAAATTAACTGGAGTGAAGCGTAAAGGCGAATGTCCGGAATACTGATTATTTTCCTGCGTTTGATCTGCAGAGATTGCATATTGTATATTCGTTTTGTGCAATTTGGTTCCTGGATAGGAAGATCCAACATTTCCGCTTGGCTTTCGTCAGCCTTACCGTTTCCTTAGAACTGTAACTTTAGCTCCATTCTGTTTGAGTGCTTTATTTATTTAATCTTCATGCAAGTAAAGGTACAAAGACGGATTTAATGCCTAAACTTCTAAACTTTGCTTACTTATTTCTTTTTTAAGTTTTGTTAAAATTTCATCACTGTTTACCAGCATTCTTTCGTAAAACCATCTACATTCTAGAATGTGACTGTAAAACCATTGTAGTAAATATAGTATGAAGTCATTTGAGTTTCAATCAGTGCGTATGACGGCAGACGATAGCACTTCAGAGGCTTCTCCAACGCACATGATAAGTAGCAGGTTTAGCTGCAGTGTACTACATGCTACTACTCAATGGGATTTATTATTAATGTAGACGTATGTATTACGACAGCGTAGACAATGCTGTCCTAATTTTATAATCCCTAAACGTGCATCAAATTCAACGATTACAATGAACGGAGAAAAATGATGGTCGTATTACGAAAGAATATCATCGTCAATCAAACTACTATTACCATTATAACATAGTCATTAGTGAAGACATACGATGAGTTGCTCCAACGCTCCACAATATTAAACGTGCATTACAAACCAGAAATCTTCGCTTACGTAACGAAATGATTAAGTTTTTATATAAATCGTATTACTTTATTTCCTTTATGTGTGTGGATATACATATGACAGGAGGAAATTGCAACACCTGCTCCACAATTACTCTTTCAGGTGACTAAGATTACGCCATTTGCCTTTTCAAAAATATATATTGCGTCGTTAACACGTGTAATATAAATAAACCTTCCCTGCCCTTATCGACGAAGTTACATAAATATTGTGCACCGTTTCCAACAATATTGCAAGTCTTGCATTGTTATATAGGTAGTTAACGATTTGTACTACGTTATACACCTAACAGTTTCATCTTGATTTCTTGGATGTAATAGTCGGTATATGGGTAGTGTTAGCGCCAGGATTCGCGCCGGTCAAACCGGTCGTCGTCCGCCGTCGGAGAATGTACTACAATCCAGTTCGAGTGACTCGCCGACCTGACTTTCTTTAGCTCCTAATACAGCTAACTTCAAATGTTAACCTTTTTGAACACCATAAATAAAAGTTTAATTTGTCAGCAATATTAACCGCTAACACGTTGTAAGCACGAAAATATCTTCGGTCGTCGTAAGGTATTCAAATTATTATCCAAAGGAACTGTTGTGGATATAATTGTCTCAACGTTCGTTGACGTAGGAAATTCGTTACTACGGATTCGAATTCTATAGCGATTGTTCGTGTTTAGGAGCATTATAGAATTTAGGACTGTTGCTGTTTTGGGTTTCTTTGATTCTTTAAGGAAATTAGTTTACTAGATTTTTATATTTACCGTTAAACAAGTTTTCTTTTTCACTTTTTGATTTGATTATTCTGTTCATTGTTCAGTACAAATTTTAATCTCTATTCATCAGTTAGTCAGCATAGCTAAAAGTAAGAAAAACTAATAAACAGTTTCGTCCATTTTAAATGCACATAAATACTACAACAATATCATAAATTTTTCCTTTGTTATGATTCATTTCGGTTCACGCCAATCAAAAATAGCGTGTACTGACATTGGTATTGATCGCACCACTAGGAAATTCCAGACTATTTCAGGGAAGACGTGATTAGCGTGCGCGTGGCCAGTTTTAGTGCGCTGAGCTTGGTGCTATGTCCAAATGTTGTTTTATTTTACAAATACCTAAACGAATACGTTTACTAGCCATAAGTACCTTGTGTGTACATCGCGCGACACTGATTTATCCTCAACTACCTCAAAGCCGTGAGTGCGACAGAAACGGCTGACACTTCCCTGCTGTTTCAAAAGCACCTTTATCTTTACAAGTCTTATGAGGATATGAACTCTCAAGTAGTTTAGGATGCGAGAGTAAAAGGGATGGACATCTATGCGTGACCGTTCTTACGAGCCGCGGATGAAGCGGGTTGTCGCGATACACAAATCGATAGGCGTCTCCAATCGTACCTTTAAGTCATATACGGCATAAGTTACAGTGGGAGTTTAACAGCTGAACAGCTATAAATCATGTTTCTTTGAAGATTATATTGACGTCTCTGTGTGTGTCTGTAGCCTATAGTATTATGTTTTGTTAGGAGCATGCGTATAACGCGGGTCTCAAGGAGAACGGATGGAATCGAGGAGGGGGAGTCAAGAGGTCCGGATGAAGCGACGACAGAGCCCGTCCTTGAAAGAGTTTATTTTGGCAAGGTTGCGTGTGTCTGGCATATTGTATAGATAAACGTGTAAACTGGGCAGACACGTTTATTTTATCTTATCTTCTTTATTTGTCAACGCAACAAAATGCACTTTTTTTCATAGGTACCAGTTTTTTTGCGTACTCCTACGTCCAGAACCCTGCAGGTTGCGCAGCTATTAATTCCCCTAACTGCTTACTCACTGGTATGACCAGTAATGAGTTACAGTTTTAGTCATACTCGTAGTCATACAAACAATCCTGGACCGGATGACGTGAATCTCGCGAAAATAATCTTAAGGCGAGGGCTGTATTTATAAACAACTTTCAATGGTGTGAAGTAATCCACCGCAATGGAAAAGAACCATTCCGAATTGAAGGGCTTTAAAAAACATAGTCGGGTTTCTTGAATAAACAATTTTTATGGCTATTTCTTCACACATGCGAGTATTAGTGTTATTGGAAGCACCTTGACAAATAAAGATGGTGACCTGGTGATTAACCTGGTGACTCACTTTTGACTTTTCAAAAATGGTGGTATTAAAATTTATAGATTTCTATTGGAGATTGTTGTCGCGATTGCGGTAAAGCAAAACAGCAACTTATAACAGTACTAATACCATATTGTAACGGCTGATCGGGACCGGTAGAGAAAATAATGTGAAATTGTGCAAAAACTATCGCGTATGTGCGTTGTATCTTCATAATCATCATCAATCAGTTTGTTGTAAACTTTACTGTTAAGTCTCACCGTGCAGTCTCCGTTACAAACAAGAACTTAAATTATTTTATAGTGAACACATAAGTCCCACATACAATATTAAATATGACAGTCATCAAAGTCTTCTTTTATTAGAATTTAATTTCGACAAAACTGCTCTTTACTGCAACATTTTTGATTTTCTTTTACGACTGTATAATTGGTATATGATTATTTGCAAAAATAAATTGCGGGTTGGCAAAATACTTACACTACTACGACGTGAGATTACCTCAAAACAACATTGTGGGCCGAGTGAGTGTACAGGCAGTAGTATAATCTATTTTAAATTGATGGAAGGTCAGCGTATTGAAATGAACACCGGTACGATGTGTACATTGTGTTAATTTAGAGACGAGCTGCAGTAAACACGACTCTGGCTTCTAAAATACTTGTATTGTGGTAATATTCACGAAAGACTTCTGTGACAAATAAAAGCAGATAATTTGTACAGAACAGACAATATATGAGCTTTACAAACATACACCATAGCTTATGGAATAGGAGAAGTTACCATTTCATCAACTTTCAGGTGTTTTTGGTTCTCAGCCAGAAATTATGACTTCCAGGAATAAAGCTCATCCACAAGTCCATATTTATTCAGCTTCAACTTCTGCACTGGTATCGATTTTATAAATAGCCGTGCAGCAATCAAATCTGCACGAAACAGCCATATTGCAAGGTGTTGTATCGCGTTGGCGAATTCAAGGAAACAGCGACATATGGCCTGCCTGGGATGCGTCACACAGCGAAACTCTGGTCTGCCTGATAATAATATAATAAAATTTATGCGTCGGTATACAGTGTGTAGTACAGCTACAGTGCGTATCTGTGCAAATGACTGGGACACATTACGTCATATATCACATAACAAAAATGTAATAAAACGTACTCTACGGGGGGATCGAGGATACAGTTATTGTATACGCAATATACGGAACGGACGAAGAAACAAGCTGTATTTATAAATTGTTACACGGTAATTAGCAAAAAAAAAATGATAATTTTAATGTTTACGTAAATTTTACTACTAGCACATATTGCAGGTTATATAACCGAAAATGGGCGACAAAAACTTGTATTCTTTCGCAAATAAAGAAGTTTACGCTGATTGACAGTAAATTCAAGCATGGTGGATATTATATCAAATGTCTAATCTCTAGATTTTAAATATTTGTTTTTATTATATTCTCACCAAGGATGCCAAACTAACATCTACTTTTAATATTAATCAGTCTGACGATTGTGTTTGCCATACATTCACAATTTTTTCGTTATCTTCACTATATGTAATCAATATTTTCTTTTTCATTTTCCTCATTCTATAAACGATAATACTATATCAGTAGTAATGAGCCACAAAATTAAAGTACAGGCAAGTCACAGGTGATTACCTTAACCTGCAATAAACGTACCGAACCTGTATAAGTCAGTGTAATAAACTTGGGCCAAATAAATCGACCGAATTTGCATTGTTACCACAAACCCATCTATTAACAAGTGACTAACTAGGGGATTGTATTCAAAATCACTACGCTGAAAGCTATGGTTGTTGCACCTGGTTTACTCGACCATGTAATTGGTACGGCCTACGCCTGCCAGTGTTTTTGTAGCTGTATTACTTGCTAATGAAGCCATTGTCAAGGATATTGATGGGCATTCAGATACGAAAGCATTTAAACTGTATCCTGTTTTTTTTGGGCTTCTGCAGATGATTCAGTTGAAGAGAGCTTCTGCAGCAATTTTTTTGAAACAAGGTTTGTACACTTCGTTTAAAAAAATCTGTTTATGATGTGATGAATCTGTGTCGCATTAATCATGACTTTAGTAAGCCACACAAGACACATGCTTCAAAGACTTCTTGACGTCTTAATACGAAGCGATGACGTAAAACACACAATAACAGCAACAGTATGTTTTAATTACATAATTTAATTATTACTTAACAAAATTGCTAGAGACCAAGACAACTGCAACTTGCCGGTTATTTTAAGAACGAAAAGTATGTATTAGAGTGCCTCAAACATAATATAATATTTACAAAGGTGCAAGCTCTGGTATTCGCTCACGCCAATCAATAAGGTAGTAGTGACTTATATAAATTTTCTAAAAACCGTAAAAAAATATCGCGGTATTACTGTCGACAGTTTAAAACTCCATTCATATAATTAAAGAAATAGATTAGTCATAAATTGGTTTTATACAAACGAGAAACGGCCAGTCTTTATTTTCCATCTGACATTTAGAATTGTATAGATAAATTAGAGTCAGACCTGAATATCCGAATAATAGGATAACGTATCCAAATTGGACTAGCTTCAAAGGCTTGAAGAAACAATTAATATTCAACGCTTATGTCCACTCTCACGAAGATCCATTTGTCTTTTTAGATCGACATATGGGATTCTCAGCTTGTTTGTTGAACATGTGATTGATGGTGCAGCACGTGTTCTTTATACGGTTAGATTAATGAAGACGACCTTAAAAGTTACTTACGAAATCAATCCGAGATGACTCTCATAAGATAATTTCCAAATGACATACTCGGAATACGGCGCCATCCATGTACCTTACTCCTCTTAAAGCCATAAAAACTACAATCATAAAGAACTGGTTGACAAGAAACTGCGTACCAATTAAAAATAATGTTCAAAGAACATACCGACCAAAATAAAGCTTACTTTTTATGAGTGTTACCGGTTGGGATTGGGAAACATGTGGAAACACCTGGATTACCTGGAGTGTTAATAATTGAAGCTGACTCTCTAATAAGAAGATTACATAGACGATTACATGCATTACAAGCGGCATTTCGCTCTTACGCCATGGATCAAAGAAATTATATATGTCGACGGACTATGGACCCTCTTCTAGCTGCGATTATTCAAGAAAGGGGAGCTAGTATTATGTGGGTAGTTGCGAATTGCAGGTCGTTGGCCCGATGCCCACAAGTGTGGGCGCCCTGAGAATCTAGGCTTTATTTTTATAGCCTTCTTACATTTTTATTTCTTTAGCAGTTGCTATTCGATATTTTTAGCCACATCTAATATACATACCTAGTATGACTGGAATTACAGTTAATTAATACATGCTAAATTAGTTCAAGGTGCATGGTAAAATAAAAATAGCAGTTAACGCATCGTCCAGAGTTCAATTACACAGCTACAAATTACTTGCTTTAGTTTTAAGTTAGACAGGTAATTACCATGGCTTAACAATACCACAAAATTACGAGAGGAACCGAATAAAGAAACTTGAATGAAGACAGTTTATTAGTTAACTTGCGCCAAAGTGTGCAAAATATGCAAATAACAAGTGGTTTGCAGTAGACAGACAGTATGCTAATTCAATGTTTCCATCGCTAGATCTAGGCCACATTTCCTCTGTGGAAAAGTAGATAAAGTGCAAATGGCGACGCATTTAGTAAATATTCACAAGTTCTGTTATTCGCCCATTTTCTTTTGATATGAATGAACGAGCAAAAGTCACAAACATCTTTATTTATTTTTGGTTTTTGATTCGATTTTCTATTCTTGATATTTCATGAAACCAGACGCCATTTTATGTAAAAACATGATTTTATAATGAACACACATGATTAGATCTTGTTTCCAATAGTAAATTAACTGATAAAGTGCTATTATTTTTTTAGAAAGCCTGCTTCGGGAAGGCCACAACAATTAACTACGCTTACGATTAAGGGCTGATTTCATCATTCAATATAAAAACTTAGTTTAACTAAACTGAGCTCAGCGTAATCCAGTTTAAAGACCCGTGTCGTAAACATGGACGACAACAAAAGAATTGAAACTGAGTTTAGCGTAAACTAGGTTCAATTCATCGCGGTGAAACGCAAAATGAAGCTATAATCTCGATTAGTCGCTCAAACTGCGTTTTGTTTGAACGAATCGCGATTAGTTTATTGGTGAATTTGGCTCTAAGGGCTGATTTCATCATTCTATATAAAAACTCAGTTCAAATAAACTGAGCTCAGCGTAATCTAGTTTAAAGACCCGTATCGTAAACATCTGCGACAACAAAAGAATTGAAACTGCGTTTAGCGTAAACTAGGTTCAATTCATAGCGGTGAAACGCAAAATGAAGCTATAATCTCGATTAGTCGCTCAAACTGCGTTTTGTTTGAACGAATCGCGATTAGTTTATTGGTGAATTTGGCTCTAAGACAGACACGCAAACTAAAGTTAGTTTAGAATCTGTGACAGGGTGTAACATACAGGTTGTGGTTTTGAAAACATTTTTATGCACGCAAATGTGCGTAAGATCATAAGGTCACTCACGCAATGCAGTAGCAGTTGTAATGCGTAAATCATGTAATAAGGATACAATTATACAACCAACCGACGCCAGTAAACTTTCGACTGTAGGTAACATTGCAGGCATGTAAAAGTTTGCTTCAGAATTTCGCAATGTTGGTTTAAAGGAAAAAAGCGGTATAATCTAAATAAGAAAATTAGTTTGTTTATTTAGTATTCAAAACAACGACGATGGCTTATAGAAACAGACGTGCGTCGTGTGCCACTGTTGATGTCGATGTGAATGTTAAGGTTCGTCGTGAATAACAAGTATGACGGAACTTTAAATGGTTTCAATAATATTGGCTGCATTATTATGCGCGTGAGAGTTTATAGCGAATGAGAAAAGTGAAACGGTAGCAAATAAAACTAACGTCTTTAATAATTTCCATTCAGCATCCAGTTTCTGTTTAGTATTTTATTATTAATCTGTATTCTATCAGTATTCCTTGTATGCATGACTGATAAAATGTGTTACGAAATATGGATACAGAATTAGAAAACCAAATTTTGGTGTATTTTTTATCATAGGTACTAAATGTGGCCGAGAAATCTGCCGTCGATTGTACACCAGCGGTTACTGTGGCGGAGCAACAAAATTAATTTTAAACGATATAATCGATTGAGACACCATTATTTCGGGGCTTGATACTGCTTGTGGAACGGAACTCACAAGCATAGCTATGAATGACAATGAAGATTGTCATAAATCATATTTTGATGAGCTATTAGTCCAAAACTTTGCCCGTTAGTTTCTTAAGGTTCGGCTTAGAGGATAGGAACACTTTAACTGTTGCTGCGACCATTTGACACATTAATAAACCATAGGTATACCAAGATTTGGAAAGCAAAAGGTTTCGGAAATTCTTATAAGGATGTTATTTAAAGAATTGATTGATCGGATTCAATACTTTCGATGATGATGGCGTTCATTACATCATTTCCTAAGAGCACGTTGATAAGTTCATGTTACTGGGTACCTACAAGAGCAAACCTTATGTTTTTTTTTATTGCCAAAAGTAAGACCTAATTTGAATAAGCACGCCATATGTTGAATATTCAAAAGGGTATACGGGACAAGGTGTTCCTTTACAGTGTCCTAAACGCAAGGTGGGGTAGACATCTGCGGCCAGTTGCGGTCGAATCACGGAAGAATCAATGCAAACACCTGTCATGCGGTTGCAAAACTTCTTTTGGAAGATTTAGCTTTCAAAACCGGTGCGTTATTTTACCATACAGCTTTATGAAAAATGAAATTATATTTATGCAATAAATATTATTTATGAAAATATGTAGATTGAATACGCATCTGAAAATCTCCGCATCTGATTTTTTTATGAGCATTTTATAAACAAGCGTAGGCTTGACAAACAGCTGAAATATACTACTGTTGAATTTTATTTATCTTAATTTTTTTGTGTGTTGAAAAATCTTTCTTTGAAACATAAGACCGATTTTACATATAGTAGGTACACAGTGGTATTACGAATTCTAGGTAAGTGAATTCCTTCATATTTACCTAAATATTATTAACTACTTGCTGAACTAAGACGCTATGAAGTATCGATTAACAATTAGGCACACCTCTTGAGAACAGTTTGCGAATTGTTCTTATTTTAATTTTACGTGTTTCCCGGCCTTCTGGCATTTGGGTCAGCTGGATCGACTCCAAAAGATTTAGCTTGACACATGAGAAAAATGTTATGTTTATAAAACGACTGTATCATACATCTGTAGAATTGTGACGAACCAGTTGATTTATTGTGCAAATTCTTCGTTTGATCTGTAACTTGCAGCGAAAGGTCTTTTTTTTAAAAGGTATTTAGTACCATCTTTATAATCCTCTAGTGAAGAAAGTATCATAAAAAAAGATTGAAACAAAACGTAACGTAAAAAAGTAACAATGTAATGAGTAATTGAATCTCACCAGCTTCTCATAATGCTCACAGGGAATACAGCGAACAACAGCAAAAACCTTTTTAATTTTTCCTATAAAACAATAGGCTTATGTGAGAGACTTTTACTGTATTATCTTCTGACGCAAGTCATGAGAACAAATGCAGATGCTTGGGAAACTAAATTCTTTGTGTTTGATTGATGTTTGAATGATAAATAAATATACTAGGTATAAAAATCGGATACCGAGTTGAGATGCATTGAAGAGAATCTTAGGTAGACAAACGCTGTAATTTGATAGGGCAACAAACTATACTGTTGTTATATTTATACAGATTATGCAATGCTACCCATGTTTGTTATGTTTAGATAATGTAACCAATTTACTTGCTTAGCAATATAAGCGTTACTTAGAATCAGTAATGTAATTAGGGTCTTATTTAGCATAAATTCAATCTTGTTACGGTCGCGTGTCGTATCGTCTCCCATAAGTTTGGGTTGGAAACAAAGAGGCAAGGGTGTGAGGCGGGGGTGCGATGCGTCATCGCGACCACGCACCCTCTGCGCACCCTCCCCCAAAACATTGATCGAACTCATCGTCACAAATGCCATGCGCAAAGCCCGCCCTTTTTGTTTATATTTTCTTTTATTCTCATCTTATATTTTCATTATTTTGTAATTTATACATTTCAAAAGAATATACAAAAGAATATTATTTCAAAAACATTTCGATTTGCCTGAAAAATATTTGAAGCTGATGACTTCATAGATGATATCATAATACCTAATTACACGCTCTAATTAACGGTTTATTAAGTGGTAATTGGTACTCACTGGCATTCGTTCATGATCTCCTCCTGGCTGCGAACCTGCACTGGAGCCAACTTCTCCACGCTCTCCTCGTAGTTACCGAAGCACTTGGTGATTTTCTCATCAAAAGTGTTCACCAAATCTTCGAGCGAACCGGAGAAAGTCTCCGTGAAATTGTCTCCTTCACCGTTTGGCATATTGTCCTGTTTGCACTTCACCGGTTTGGGTTCCTCGTTATCGTTTATTTTGTTGGAGTCAGTTTTCATTTTGACCATTTCACTTTTGATATTTTTAATGTTGTTGAGACGTATGTCGTTTCCATTGATGGTTTTTTGCGGGTAGTCAGTAGTGGAGAGACAGTCATCCGCCTCCTCGATTTGCGCGAGAGGCGCTTCGAACTCGAGCTCGGCCATTCTGCCAGCCGCTTCTCGCATGACCGAACAACCACTCGCGTTGTTTGACGCGCGTACACTGAAAGCCGCCGAACGCTTCCCGCTTGACGCTTCACGCTCGCTACCACCGTCCCTCGCGTCGCGGTCGCGCTGGGCCCGGCGTCCGTCGATTCCGTACGGCACGGGCAGTAGCAGTTAAAAGCAGAAGCAAAATTACGTTTAGGGAAAATATTATGTAGTTATGTTATGGCGGTAAAAAAATTTGGATCAATCTAATGCCCAATTTCGTACTGAGTAGGTACTATAAAAGCAAAGGGCTGAGCTGAATTCTCAATGCTCAGTTTATCGTCGAGAGTCCAAGTCAATAATTTCGGTGATTCCTAGTGATTTGCGCCTATTTTCAATAAAGAAAATGGGCATAAATCTTTACCGAAATATTTATAGCTGTAAAATAGCATAGATTTTGGTAGATAACTGCTTTCTTTAGTAAAGATTGACAATTCAGCCATAATGAAGCAAATACGAGCTAGTGTAGCAATATCAGCTACCTAAGAATATACAATAAGCTGGACTGAAATGGTTTATTTACAACAAATGATTCCTTGTCGGTAGCTAATAAAATTGAAGTTAACTTACTTAATTGGGTACCGGCACAGAATGTACTCATTTAAACCAAATATTTTTCTGGAAGTCAATTTGAACTAAAAGTTCGGTAGGTACCAATGAAAAGTGAGACACATTTATAGTAAAACACATAAGTAATGGGCAGTCTTATTTTGCTTCGATTTTTGATCTAGACAAAATCGTCGTAAAATCATAATTTACGCGCCAAATTGGAAGTCAAAGTTTGAAGTACCTATGTCATACATATTAGTTACCAGTTTGAAAAAAGTTAGTGCAACCAAAGCTCGCAGTTTTTTTTACGTTACATAGAAACAAATAACGTTTGAAAGTGGTTCAACCGTTAAAAACAAAGTTATTTCGTAATTAAACTCACAAAATAAATTCTTTTAAGAAAATAAAGGAATTTTTCGAAGTGGCAATTGATACTTTTACAAGACTGTCAGTTTTGACATTAACAGTTGACATATTTGACATTCATTTCTCTATCATCAGAATTGAGACAAAAATGGAAATTTCAAAATAATAACATGAACCACTCTCACAATATTATTCGATAAATTATATCGTGCAAATCGTTATGTATTTTTTCAAACGAAATTTTGATGTCAAAGCTATACGGGCATTACAAAGGTGTTACAGGTAAATCAATTGTTTCGAAATATTTTATAGGCGTTTTACGTCTATGAATTTTGCCTTATTTTGAAGCGCAATTTGTTTTTAGTTTAGCTAGAAAAAATCATTATGAAGTCCTCAATCTACGAAGAAACTGTTCTGACAAAGAAATCAAGGAAGCGTTCATACAAATGAGCAAAGAAGTGAGTATAATTCAACTAATTATTAGAAGTTGATGTAGTTTACATAAGAAAGGATTAGATCACTCTTCTAAAGGTCATCATCATCTTCCTGACCTTATCCGGATCCAGTTAACCACAAGATACGCTATCATGGACCCAAATTTCTTTTCATTCTTCTATTAAATAATAATTATATCTATAATATGCATTACATTTCACCCAGTGTTGGCATATCATACATTGAATTATAAATCAGTAACATTAGAGACTGCTTGTTTTTAAAAACATCATCAAATATCCATCAGGGATAACACTAAACCAAGAGGCAGAAACAAGGTTGAAAGTCAAAGTAATTTCTTATATATTCCAGTATCATCCTGACAAAAACAAAGATGCAAAGGCACAGGACAGCTTTGTGCGTATTGTGGAGGCGTACGAAGTACTGGGCAAGCCAAGCAGCCGTGCACGATATGACAGCATGACGGAGATAGAAACCAACAGTCATGCAGCATCATCAGCTTCTTATGCATATAAATCACACGTACCATACAAGTGAGTATTATGATAGGTAGTAATTTTTGTGCTAAAGGTTATTTTTATAGGTTTTTTCTGTACAAGATAAACTCCTTAAATGTGTATGATTCACTTAGGTTTATAAGAGATAATGCTCAAAACGTCAGCCGAACCCCATAGGTTAATAAGCAGTAGGTAAATACTATTTTTTTAGTTTCGTTTGATATAAATAGATTAGCGGTTGAGGAGTTAATAGTGAAAAAGAAATTGCTTATGCAAGATATGCGCTTTAGTCGTGGAGTTGTGGACATCAGCCCGAAACACAAAAACAAATAGAGAAAAACTGGTGCATGTGTCTTTTTGACCAAAATTTTTTTTAAGAGAATGTTTTATAAGTGCCCATGTTTGACGTTTTCTAAGTTTTCATGGCTTGTGTATATTTAAATTTTGTTTTTTTTTTTTTTGAGATTGCCATAGAAAGTTTTTTGTGTATAATTTGTATCTGTCCGAAGCCAGGGCGAATTACCAGTCTCAAATAATATTGCAATTCTTTTTTCATTTCTCAGCCTACGTAACCATCCACAGTACAGTTACTACTATGA
Source organism: Leucania comma (assembly GCA_958295575.1). Lineage (NCBI taxonomy): Eukaryota > Metazoa > Arthropoda > Insecta > Lepidoptera > Noctuidae > Leucania > Leucania comma. Next base: position 8,332,721 of record OY282475.1, read on the forward strand.
AACTCAAGCTCCCCGGTCAGCAAACATGAAAGAAAGTTCGCCTGCTAAGAAGATCCCTAATTACGTGATCATAGTAATGTGTACCGGTGTTGCATTGCTTGGTATTATACTACAAATATTTGTTATTAGGTAAGTTTTAAAACAATTTTAACTAGGGTCCATAGTGTTACTAGGTTATGTCTGTAGTGTTGTTAGCTTTCTGTAAAAAAAACTTAATTTTCAAAATTACTTTAGTACCTACTTACTTCCCAAAAATTTTCATACGTAACTGTCACCATAAAATTGTAAATACCGTTAGATTATAATCTATCTCGTGAGCTTGTAAACTGTCGAAAGACAGTTACAATCTAGAACAAAATTGGAAACAGTAACATACTGTTTACATTTTAACGCATTATTTTTGGGTAGATTATAATCTATCGAAGTGAAACTGTTAAATCACTATCTGTCGCGTGTTAAAATGTCAACTGTCCGAAGGCTGTTCCTGATTAGTTGGTGTTACAGTAGGCCATTTACAATTTTACGGTTACATACACAATTTTACCTTTCAAATGTAAACTTTAGTTTTGGATTATTGTGTCAGTTTAATGAAACACGACAAAAACTTCTCACAGACTTGAATATTTAGTCATACTAACAAATGCCAATGATTGAACACTGGACAGAGTTGGAAAGTGGCCTTTATTGAATCCTAAATTGTTTTGTAGCATATTACCACTGATGACTAGGAGACTGTAGTTTGATTTATTCCAGGAATCTATATGTGAGTCAACGTCAGCAAGCCCAAGAGAAATCCAAACGACTCGCAGAAGAGTTGGATAAAGTGCGGGCTGCTGCTCTTACGAACGGAAATGAGGTACTTTTTATCGTTTGTTAACTTTGTATGTACGGTTCCATTCACATTTCGATAGTACCTTATTAACCTTTTGAGATAAATCACAAACAAAAGAACAAACTACGCACATGAATAATAATTATTCATTTTAGTAAAGACTATTTTCTTGACTCAATAGTGCTGCCATACATTAAAAACAAAATAAACTACAAATGTTGAGTACAATGCTATCTAGCGAGATCATGACCAAGATCAGGGGCCCAAGTCTGCTAATTTTGTAAATTCGACATTCCAACACAATCCCACTATTATAATGGTCGATCATTGGTTGGTTATTGGTCTCTTAAACGAATGGTAGTAGAATGACTTTGTCGTATTCAGACAAATCTAATGGTAAGTCACTAATCAAAGGAACTGGCCAAAGTTTAGCAGATTACCCCATAAGTCAGATACATATTTATTTGTCATTATTTACGAGATTAGCATTTCTTTCAATGGTATGTCAGTGATTGACTGTTGGAAAGTCATAGTGACGCCATTATATTAGTAGATTACCAAACTTGTCAAAACCAACCATGATGAAATCAATGATAGACGATTCTGACACTATTGTAATAGCAGACTTGAGGCCCGGGTTCGTAGTTTTCACCTTATTTTATAATTTATTTGTTTAGTTGGTAGGTCTCGAAATATTAAATAGACGTGTTGAGACTGTTCACTCATTTGTGCCGATCTCGCTGGACGATGACGTTTCTGCCCTTTTTCACAAAAATAGAAACCTGCTTTCGCTCGATTTACGCTCCGACGTATGACATGCGGACTGCGGTAAGGCAGGCGTCATGAAGCCTGCATGCAGCGACGCAAGCGACGTTGCCGCCACGTCAACAGGTTTTCATAGTTTTGTAGTAAGCTGTGAGCAGACACAGCAAGCGTGTAATGACGAATACGCGTCTATGAAGATACGCGTCCGTGGATAATAGGCCTAACGTTCATATTTTTGTTGTTTTTATTTTAAATATGACCGTGGTAATTTAATTCCTCCTTTTGTTATTACTTGATATATGAAATCAAATCTAACTTTCATTGTGCTTCACCACGTTGACGATCCGTCGTCGCCAACAGAAATTTTATTACTATAGCATTTAAAGTTTATATATCTTTTATTTTACATAATCGCTTGACGAATGTACTCGGCACTTCCTATTATTATAATGTAAACATTATAATAATAGGAAGTGCCGAGTGCACACGCATAAAATCTAATACTATTTAATAAGTGGGCACATTGCAAAAAATAATTCAAATGCGTTGTCGTTATACACATCAAGCTTGAAGTTTAAGAACCATTTGGTTCATGTAAACTGCAGTTATTCAGTTAAAGGCGAGGGTAGATTGGTTTTTATCACTCCCGACTTTTGTGCCGGTTTTTTATTCATAGATGGCGCTACCATGACGAAGTGAACATCGTCACTGTGTTTGTTAATTCGTTATGGTTACAAAAAAAATAAACCTTGTTTTTTTTTTATTTCAGTTGCAGACCCGACTTTTGCTCGATAAGATCGTGGCAGCAGCGAACACCAACGTTGCAACAGCGTCCTTGGGACAAGCACTGGCGAGCGAAAAGAAGTGATTTCTTTTATCCAATTTAACTGTAGAACACTCGGAGAATAACTAACTTAGATACGTCAAAATTTTCGTCTTTTTCTTACTTACGAAAAATCCTTGAAATAGAAAGGGTAAACTATAGTTGTTGAATTCTAGCTTTCTTGTCACAGGGAAGGAGACGAAAAGTTGTCTTCGTTTAGGCTTTGTCTAGAGTGAACGATCTGGTGGTCATGGGCGTGATGGAGTTGTAGCGGGCAGTAGAGGCTAAACGTGTGTCCTCAAGGTAAAACAATAGACAACCGCTGGCTTGCGATTCCGCTCTACCGCCTAGCGCGACATAATTTAAGAACTCAGCTGATGACTAATGCGGCTATGGTTTGAATATACGAAAATGGTTTCTATGTTAGTTATTGCTCTGTAGTAGAAGACACTAGACCACAGATTCGAAGAAAACTTTAGTAATTTTTGACGAGACTTTTGGTCGGAAATGTAGTTTGTTTGATTAAATTTATTGTGACTTTGTAAACGTTTCGTTTTTTATGGTTCCTGTTGTACTTTGGTTTTGCAGAAGAAATTTATTAATTAAATTAGAATAGAAGAATTAATTTATAATTTCGCATTTATACCATTTTTGAAATCCCACATTTTTTTTAAGATAATTTTCGACATGTTATTGTTAGTTACAAAAGGTATTATCAGGAACCATTGCAAATAAGTACATAAGTAGATCAATTTAGATTGAATTCTCCGCAATTAGTACAATTTTTAGTCTTATAGCAGTGAACATTATGTAAATATAGAGTAAAAGTTGTTATATATGTTTTGTAAATCTTTTCACTTTTTACGTATTGTCGCTGTATATTTTTTGATGTTGTTCAATCTACCTCTGTATCATATATCTCATGTAAATATTAAATGTAGATTTCAGTAATGTGTACATTGAATATATTTTGTACATAAACGCACTATATTGAAGTTTTAATTCGCATATTATTAAAATGAACTAAGAAACGTGCCAAAATACAGTGTTTTGATTACGATAATGACAAATCACATTTCTCCCCCGACCATAAATAGAATTGTGAAAATCATTTTGCGCATGTAGATACTGACAACAAAATCATCTATTCAAATCCATTCTATTTTTAACTTGTATTGTTGCTGAGTCATTGAATAGGTTTTGATATCAAGTGTAAACGTTTATTATGGCGTAACATAAACAATATTTAAATTAAACGTCATCTATTATATAATTATTGCAACACTAAAATGTCATCAGTGTTGCAATATTCATTCGTTAAAATAAGTACAATACTATACATTATTATGGATCTTTTGGCACTTGCACTACTATGTCAAGGGGGCACTGTTGCTCCGGAAATATTCAAAAGAGTTACTGTGGCGCTGGAACGTAAAGGACAATTAAAGGACACGGATGGCCAACGCTAAGCGGGCGCACGCGCGGGCACCCGTCTCGTGACTATGCATTTGTGTCGTGTGTGGCGGTCCCCGTCGTGAAAACCGGATTATTATTGAAGCAGTGTCGCTAGTTCCTCTTTAACGGTGTGCATGTAGTCGTGTCGATGGAGAACTTTAATGTATTATTATGTAGCTAAACGGGCGCGCGGCGCGGCTGCCCGCGTCGGAAGCCCGCATGGCGAGCCGCGGCGGAGCACTTTTGTATGGGAACGCGCGGGCGCCCGCTTGCTGCTGCTTTGGCCCTTAGTATAAGACTGACACGCCCTCTTGCTCCACCTTTAGGGTAGAGCAAGAGGGCGTGTTGTAACGAGAGAAGATTTTTGATGATAATCGACCTCAAAAACAAATGACTGCAAATCCGCGCCTACAATAGCCAGGAATCACCCTTCGACCCTAGACGGCCAGAGCGTCTTCAGCGGCTGCGGCTGGGATGTGAGAATGTCCTCTCACTCACGGTTTCCGCCACCTTCTTCGCTCGCATTACTGCTTCACAGAAGGAGGTTTGGTCCGATCGCTTGTTTTACCTATAATTGTCTATGCTGATGTTTGTTACTCTTGTTACTCTGATCTGTCCCAAGAACTTCTAAACAAATTGGATCGACTTCTCAATAACTGTATTCGTTTCTTATTTGATCTTCGTAAATATGATCGCATTTCATCCTTCCGTTCTCAGCTTAAATGGCTGCCTATCCGGCACAGGAAATTCCTCAGAACCCTCTGCATGCTCTTCACTATAATGAATGATCCTTTTGCTCCTGATTATTTAAAACAACATTTCAAAGTACCAAATACACTACTCAAAATATAAGGTGTTAAAAAATTAACTGCAAGAATTTTGTCCACTTACTCGCCATCGAAAAACGAACACATAAAAAAAAAAAAAATTTTTTTTTGAACTTTTTTATGTTTTCACATAAATAAAATAATTTAGTATAATATTTTTTTGTGCGCTGTACCCAGGGCTGCGCTTGAGGCTTGGGCCGCCATCGTACCGCGTGCGAGTGGCTTGCTAGCGGTTCCCCCGCCGCCCGCTACTCTTCCCGCAGCTCTCTCTACCCCTCCCGACCTTAGTTGTCCGAAATCCGTCGCGCGGTAAGGGTGTTTTCTTGTGTCATTACGGCGAATACGTGTGTTCGTGCAGTTTCGTGCTTTTAATAATGCCGTTTACGTATTCCAATCGAGAGTACTTAGATATGGTAGTGTCCTACATTACGACTGGTCAAAGTTTAGCTGCGGCACGTAACCGTTACCGTGAACTGTATGGTGAGCAACGACGAGTGCCTGCTGTCCAAACAATCCTAGGAGTCTACCAGTGCTTTTAATAGTCCTATAGGTATAATAAAATATGCTATTTGTAAGTAAGCTCGATAATTTGCCAGTCCAAAGTCTGAGAAATGTGATGAAAAAATTAGAATCAGCTGTTTACGAATTTGCGCCGTCGCGTGTCGTGTCACAGGGGTGAACGACTCACGCGTACCTACGGCGGGGCGGTCGCGCCGGCGCACGTGCGGTGTACAGTGCGCATATTCAATAATTTTGTGTGAAGTGAAAATATTGCATATCTCCGAAACGGGTTGTTATTTAAAAATCATTTCTTCGCCAATTTTTTTTATTTGTAATTCTAAACCAGTTCTTAGTTTTCTTGCAGTTAATTTTTTAACACCTTATATTTGGCAGTTCTCATAAACTCAACCTGGGAGCATCCAAAAACATAGTTCTTCATATTCCTTCTCACCATATTGGGTTTACGACTAATTCTTACGCTGTCTCTACCATAAAACTCTTGAATGTGCTCCCCCTTGACATCAAAAAAGCGAGAGGTCGCCATCGCTGATCACCTCCACAAGGACACGGTGCAACGCCAAAGCCGGGCAGACTCCCAGTGTCCTTTGAGCGTTCCACTAACCTACCTAATGGTGACCCCCAGGCGTTTCTTCCTGCCGGATCTGAAACAGGTACCTACTGACTTGCGTCAAGCGGTAATTGAGGACACCGTGGCACCTCTACAAGCTGGTAGAAGAGGGAGTTTATTGTCGCCATTGTGGTGTGCCCGTTCTATCTATATCTGAAAATTACACTGATTATCACTTTGATCCACGATAATTAATAAGGGGGTAGACGTTTTCCGTATTTTCTTTGCTAGTTTCTATCTATTTTTCTTTATAGTGATATTACTGTTACAGAAATTCTCCGATGAAAATCGTCACGGAATTCGGAGTCCTAGAACTGTCAAGTCCGAGCGAAGATTGGACAATAACAACCACAGAATCACAGGCGACTCTACAAAGCTTCATCGGAAAAGTTATGTCTATTTTAATGGAAGACAAATAGTTCTTAATTTAAAACATCAAGTACTATCAAGAAGACTGAACTCGCTCTTTGAGGATGCAATCAAGTATAGTGAATGATGGCAACTAAAATGTAGAGTGTTTTGGTAAAATAAGTAAATACATGAGGTTTAAAATGGTCCTGTAAATATGTAATTTTTGGGTGATGTTTCGTAAAGTCAATGTTTACAGAATTTGTCTTATTGGTTGGTTTTATTGTTAAATATTCGGTGCATTTGTAAAAATAGTTACAACAGCCAATATTACGGCGGAAACAAACCTAACACGCCTTTTTATGTGGGAAATCAACAATGAAATGACTCGTCCCGATCTAAGTGGAGCGTCAGGGAGTGTCAGACTTTTGCAGACTAAAAGCCACCGGTCTGTATTCCTTCAGTTGCCATTCAGTGTCTGGTGTCCAGGGCCACGGTATGCTTTTTCGAACAATTCCGCAGCACGGACTAAGGGTGTTTTTAATATCGTGCGGATTTCATCACGCATGCGGGATTGCTCCGCACGCGGAGCCCCGCAAATTACCTTTTCATACAAGTATTTATTGTAATGCGTGGAATACGCACGGATGCGGGGCGTGATATCGAGCAGCAGCACCGCATGCGTGATGAAATCCACACGATAATAAAAACACCCTAACACGCCTATGTTTACGTAAACATGGGGGAGGGGTAAAAGCTTTGCTTACTTTTGCTGTCGAGGGGGGAGGTTGTTTAATATTTGCCGAAAATCTGCTTACGTAATACTTGAACGGCCCCGTAGGCTTCGACCGTGCTTCGACCCTACTGGGCTCCTACGGCTTACTGACATCTCCTTGAGGCACGCGTGGAACACTGCGCGCCTCAAGGAGATGAGATCCGAAAATCTGCTGTTTTTTATATTTCTATGGGTACTGCGCATGGAAGGTCGATCGCCATTTTGGTTCAACTTTTACGCCGCGTACTTATTGTAATATGTCCACTGTCCGGCCATAGAAAGCTAAGTTGACTCTAGTATGAGAGAAAAAGTCAGAATCAGTTATAACAGTAACATTTATTATTATCTAAACAGTAAGCATATCCTGCCTTAACGACATTAAATATATATACAATTTAAAATAAAACAAATTATAATTATATTGTGCCTACACATAATTATTGTTCTTAGGAACACTTTGATCAAAGTATTATTTAATATGGTTTTTTTTTTTAATATTCTTCAGTAATCTTAGGTATGTATGGAAGATATAGGTACTTAAATAGTTGGATGCCTAGTGAGAGTTGTTTTTACGTTAACGCGACACGTTTACCACGTTTGGCTCTCTGATTGGTTAACAGCTTCGAGCGGGCCAATCAGAGCTTCGAACGTTGTTAATGTGTTGATCACGTTAACGTAAAACAAATTCGCACTAAGCACTTTGATATCGTTTAACGATAAGTTATTCAAATACTATTATTTTCAGTCACACTAAAATACATTGGCTTACAGCCTACTTAGTAAACTGGGAGACTAATGTGATTGTAGATATTATTGTCATTTGTTGTCTAATTGAGCAAGTGGAACTGTCATTGTGTTTAGTCATAATTTGGCCTCATCGGATTAGCGGAAACGAAATCAGTCACCCACGACTCCGAATGCAAATTACCTCAAATCTATCCCTTTTTGTCGCTCAGCGCTTGCGCATCCGTCGTTTGAGCGAGAAAGGACTGACCGTAGAATTTGGCCTTCGCAGACAATAAAAAAAAAACTAATGTTTGATTGCGATCCTATCAGATGGTAAGCAGTGATGCAAGCGTTGATGATGAATCGCAATAGTAAATTATAATCGGTCAGGAACACCGCTGCAGGCAAATTGTCCCAATTCTTCGGTGTGAACAACGAGGCGAAATCTTTCTCGCTGAAGGATTTTTCTGAGTGACAGAATGAAATAAAGTTTCAGGAAAGTGCGAAAACGGAATGTGGGCAAAACTGGAGGTGGAACTATCATCTATGGCTAGCCGTTTCTCTCAAACAGAATTTTGGTGTATACTCGGTCGTCGACATGGGGCGGTTCGGGCACGATGAGGGGACGCCCATCTAATTTGATCTCGCTGTACGGTGCTGAGTACATGCAGGTGAATCCCAGCTTCTCTGCTGCCATGGCCGAGTAGGCACTGGATGTGTCCATGCGGAGGACTCGGACAGAACGTTTCTTCGCCACCTTTCTGGAAAAAGTAAGGCTTTAGAGCTATGAGGAGCAGGTTACAGGGTGTAAAGTCCTTTGAAATAGGAGAATCCTTCGACCAGACGAGTATTGTGTCTGGTCATGGCAACTGCCCGATAGTTGATTTCGGGCTGTTGTATAATTATGTTCTAATACTGCGCTGCAAGATTTTAATTTTAGTTTCTATGTTACGTCATAGATATCACTATAATAATAATATTCTAAAACTATACACATCGCCGACTAGTTCTAAGCTAAGCAGAGCTTGTGTTATCAGTACCTACTAGACATGATAAACATACTTATATATTTCTAAATGCATACATGTTGTTGATAAATGACACCCAGATGAACAAATGGTCGTGTTCATCAAAAACATTTGTCCAGGGTGGGAATCGAACCCACGATCTCCAGCATAGCAGTCAGGGCCACTAACCACTAGACCAACAGACCAGTCATAATTATAAAATATCTTCAATATCGAGTATTTATAATCAGAATTTACTATTTCAGGTAAACCTTAAAAGTCTTAAAATAGATGAATTTGCATGTAGAAAAAGAGTTTACAATTAACTTCAAAACAAATAACTTCTACTTTAGATTAGTCTCGAAACACGGAGACGTAAAGACATTTTACCTACTTACAATGCGTTACAGAAAAAAAATTGTAACTAACATGAGGAGTTGACAGGCCTTTTTGTAGATAGGTATTTATATTATTTTTTATGCAAATGAAACTGCCAAGTTCCGGCGATTTGAAGTAACTAATGGGGATTTTAACGGTTGTCTGTCATTTTTCATTTCTATACAAGTTTATGTTTTTGAGTAGGTATACTCACTTTGAAACGCAAGTCCATTGAAAAACGAACTTAGCTAAATAGCAACTACCTATTAAAAAGTCTCTGTGAATCAGGTCTCAACTTCACCCATTTTTTTTTAAGGTGGGACATTATACAACGACTTCTCCACACTAATGCCCTTCAGTTACCCTTTGTGTTCAAGGACCACGGGTTTCCTTTCACGGCCCAGCGGACATCGGCCCTGGTGGGATCCTACGGTTTGCTGACATCTCTTTGAGGAACGGGTGGGACACTACGCGCTGAATACGACTTGGGCTCGGTCCGGATTACTCGTCGTTCGCAAGCCCGCGCCTTCAGTGGCTGCCGACTCCCAGCCACTGTAGGTGGGGTTCGCGGCGGCTGGGGCGTGAAGATTTCCGTTCCCTAACAGGTCTGGCCGCGTCTCCTTCGCTAGCATTACTGTTTTTCGCAAAAACAGGCGACCGCCTGCCATTCCCTTCGCTCCGGACCATGGACTATTACTTATTCTGTGACCATGGCCAGAACTAGGGCCCGGTGCGAGTAGTCGCCGCCGCTGATCGTCTCTACGAGGACACGGCGGTACTTAGCCCAAGCGGGGCACACCACCTTATTCCATCGTGTCCTTCGGACGGTCTACATAATAGTAATACTCGAGCGTCTTACAATGCATCCGGTGCAGGAACCTCCCGAATTTACGGAGTCCAGTGAGGACCTGTGTCATGCAGAAGTTGAGGACGCCGTGACGCCTCTTCAGGCACTCCTCAAAAAGGGGATTTACTGGCATGATTATGGCGAGCCAAGCACTGGGTTGCGACAGTCGCTGTCGTGGCGTTACACAGCTTCAGCTGTGGATCCTTTTTTTTGTCCTCTTAGAGTAAAAGGAAAAAATACTAACTCTTGAACTGTTATGACCACCATTGTTCTTATAGTCTACTTACTCAGTCTCATATAATAAAGCATTCATGATCCCTTTCTTCCTCCAATTGGGGTCTGTGGCAGCGAGTTTCACATCCAGAACTTCGTGTTCACCAGGAAACTTTTCCCAAAGCTTGGCACCTTCCTCACGGTTGCCCAGAACATATAGGATCTTCGCGAACTTGGGGTTAGTACACTTCTTTGCTAGACTAACGTAGTCACTGCCTTCTTCTGGCTGGAAATGTTAGAAAGTTTATTAAAAATGTGTTGCAGTGAATTTATAAAGATATAAAGAGATGCTCATAAGTGCCCGTTAGATATTAAGTTTAATGCCTCAGGTAAGGGAATAGTACCTCGTAAAATTAAAATTTTCGAAAGGTTTTTGCAATTTGTTCAGTATCGGTATAGTATCAAAGATATATGTCAGATCCGGCGTTGATTTGTTGACCACAAAACAAGAGACGCCATCTAGTGGCAACTAGAAGAACTAGAGGTGGCGCGCCTAGACAGAGTCAGCCGTTTCCACTTTGGCTACGAGCTTGGGAAGAGAAGTGTATAGAGAAGTAAACCAATTCAATTCTTAGCCGTTTTTATTCATTGCACGATACCCACGTAGGCCCACCTGGTAGATGATCAGAGCTCGAAACATCCTGGACGAGCCGACATATATTTACGGCAGTGACATATCAATGTTGACTGACCTATTGGTTTTTACCTATGTTGATTTAGGCTGTCCATACTGAACTGCAAATCACAAAAAGGCGTACGAAAATTTAAATTTCGTTGGTTTCTCTGGGCACCATAAATCTTTAGGAAATAAATAAAAAACGATGTGAGGAACATGAAAATACCAAACCGGGCAGCCTAAATTCGGGATATTGTAATGATACCCATTCAATACCAAGCATTACTCAATCCAGGTTTGAGGTACCTACAACACGTTTTGGAAACACATTAATTAATTGTGCGTAAGTAGGTATGGCTAAGGAGTGGAATTCTCTGCCGGAGTCTGTTTCCTGATAGCTAGTGAATAGGTTACTTCTGGCAGGCGTGCTCCTTAGTCGACCACATCGTCGCTTCTATCAGGTGAGACCTATAGTAATCAAGTGCGAGCCTATCAATAATAAAAGTCTTCCCTATTTAAATTGGTAACAGCGGACATAGTTAATAGGTTATCTGGACCACAGACCACAATATCTATCTATGTCGTGGGTTTTGTGGTGGTCATAGATAAAAACTGTAGGTACCCACTTGAACAAAGTGGTAACGACCCCGATTTACGGTTCATGGGTTCAAACCCCAACAGGCACTTTATATAATTTATTTCTTCTCCACTGTTATTAAAACGGTACATAATGGAAAACATCGTGAGGAAACTGGCAAGTTCTAGCACATAAAAATAAAAAGTCGAAGAATTGTGACATTCACACCGCGTGTTGGATTACGGCCCATTCGCTCTTCTAAAGAGGAGGCCTGAGTTTCAATAGTGAGAACATTATAAGGATGATTATGCTATAGCTTGGACTCCAAAATTTGCTTTTTTTAAGGTTGGAAAAATATGATCTTATGTCTGCTCCCACTGTAGGGCCGAGCGGGAGGGTGTGTCAGATTTTTACTAAATAAAACCACACCTATGTTCCTTCTTCCTGAAGTTGTTGGTGTCTCAACTACAGTCTGCAGTCAGCGCTCTGGAGACAAATGCCTTAAGAAATGAGATCGAGATATGTGGAATGCCAGAGGAACGTAATGAAAACCTCACGCATCTATTGCTCACTGTTTCGCAGAAAATTAATGTAAACTTGCAAGAATCTGACATCGACAGCATATTGCGAGCAGGTCCTAAGCACAACTCGAAAGAAAAGCCTAGCCAACATCGCCCCATCATAGTTAAACTAACCCGGAAAATTAAAAGGGATGAAATACTTTCAGCGGCTAAATCCAGGAGAAATGTGACGTCAGAAGACATGGTTCATGGCACCAAATCTAAGATATACATAAACGAACGTGTCACCAAAGAGAAGAGATTATTATTTCGAGAGGCGCGCGCCAGAGCCCAACGCAATGGCTTTCGATTTTGCTGGCTGCGAAATGGGCTCATATACATTAAAAAGTTCGAAGACAATGACAATAACAGATACCCTGCGATACGTATTCAATCGTTTGAAGATCTGGACAAACATATTGGAATCTCCCCGGCAACATTACCCGCATGTGATCCGCTTAATTAATTTGCTGATTTGCTCATATAACTTACTGTTTTGCTTTATGTCCAATTTTTTGTTTATCTATTTTTGCTTGCTATTTTTGTTTGAACTCTGTTGTTATTCATTAGCTTTGCATGTCCCAAATACGTACTCACAGTCAAAAATACACACATCACTTACATTCATTACACTCAAAATTACGAGAGTCTACAATCAAAGATACTTAACGTCATTTAAACAAAACAAACAAATACTTCTTATTTATTCCACACGCAGTAATCATTTTATTACTAGTATTGTTAAAATTTATAATCATTCCTCGCAACCGATCGCTTGCGTGGTTCTTTTATTGCATATAAAAAAGGCATTTTTCGTACACTGTATTTTATATTTAAAATCAATACATAAGATAACTATAAACTATGACGACACTTGACATTATGGAATACATAGATAACGATTATGCAATAAAATGCCACCACGTAGACATTGCAGAGGATGCGTACAACATTATTCATAAACACAGTTATAAAATCATAACATTTAACATTCGAAGTCTTAGTCGTAATTTCTATAGCTTCATGACCGTAGTTAAGAGAATAAAAATTGATTTTGACGTAATTGTGCTAACTGAGTGCTGGCTAAACGAGAGTTCATTAATATATCAGATCGAAGGTTATAGAGCACATCATACTACAAAATATATTAATAGAGCTGGGGGTGTTGTTGTGTACGTGAAAGATACTTGGTCACCGAAAATTTCTGAACCTAAGATCGGCGACGCAGAATGCATTCTGATAAATATCCCAAATATCATAACTGTACTAGGTGTTTATAGGTCTCCTTCCTTCAAAAACATTGATAACTTCATCAACTCGTTACATGGCGTCATGCAAACCATAAATTCTGGACCATGTACGGTATTCACTGGCGACATCAACATTAACATAACTAATCCAGATGCGGCCGACTCAGCGTCTTACCTATGTGCTATGGCTGAATTGGGATTGAGACCGGCTATAAATAAACCTACCAGAATGAACTCTTGCCTTGATCATGTATTTTTTAAGGGTAAAGTAGACATAGAAACAATTGTTTGCCCGTCGTCTGTTACTGATCATGACTTAGTGATATCTGGATTATCAATTGTTGCACCAGGACAATTAACACCCTCAAAATACAAGATAACCCCTAACTATGACTCAATTGTAGAAGAACTGAGTAATGTTGATTGGTCTGGATTGTGTAACATTCAGTGTGTCGTCGAGCAAGCGGATACTTTCCTAAACATAATGAAATCTATTATTGATGCAAATTCTAAAACAATTAGCATTAGTCGGTCGAAAACTATTCTCAAGCCCTGGATGACACAAGGGTTACTGAGGTGTTCCCGAGTGAGGGACAAACTTCATCTTGAAGCTAGAAATGTACCAAAGGACCATGTAAAAACTCTTATATACACTAGATATAGAAATTTCTTTATCACTTTGCTGCGTAAAATAAAAAATAACTACGATTCTGATTTACTAGAACAATTCAAAAATCAGCCGAAAAAACTTTGGGAAACCATCAATAAAATCTCTCATAGGAAAAAAATCGCGAACTCAAATGCTTCTGATTTGATTAATGTTCACACTTGTCCACAAAACGCAGTTAATATTTGCAATGAATTCTTTGCATCAGTTGGTCAAAGCTATGCTACTAACATTCTGAAGGGACTCAACACAACCCAGTCTAAATTGGCACAAGAGCTTGATAATGATTCAACTCCAGTAAAATCTTTCTTTTTTGAGCCCACTGACACCCGAGAAATAGAAAATATAATCATGAACCTAAAAACTGATAGTGCTCCGGGATTAGATGGTGTTAATAACTTAATGTTAAAAATGGCTAAACATAGTGTAGTTGAACCTCTAACAACAATAATCAATCAAAGTTTAGCCACGGGAGTTGTTCCTCCAGACTGGAAAACTGCCGTTATAGTACCAATTCACAAAGGGGGTGAAACAAACGTACCTGATAATTATAGACCAATATCGCTGCTTTCGGTTTTCTCAAAAATATTGGAAAAAGTAGTAAATAACCGTCTTGTCAAATACCTAGAATTAAACAAAATTTTATCGGACACTCAATTTGGTTTTCGTAAACATAAATCTACAGAAGACGCAGTTAATCTATTAACAAATGAAATTATTGACCATCTGGACAATGGACTCGCGTGCGTAGGAGTCTTTTTAGACTTAGCAAAAGCCTTCGACACCGTGGCTATTCCAATATTGTTGAGAAGACTGGAAAACATCGGAATACGAGGTATTGCACTTGAATGGTTCAAAAGTTACTTAACTGGAACGAAGCAATGCGTTAAGCTGAACTCCTGGCTCAGTACCGAACAAGATATATCTTTTGGAGTGCCCCAGGGCAGCGTTTTGGGACCAACACTGTTCCTAATATATATTAACAGCCTGACTAATTTACCTCTGAAAAATGCTAAAATAGTTTGCTATGCAGATGACACAGCTGTCATATTTCACGATAGCAATTGGAAAGACTGTTTTAGAAATGCTGAACAAGGCATCAATACAATCGCAAAGTGGCTAAGCAATAACCTGCTAACATTAAATGCCAACAAAACCAAGTTTCTATGTTTTCACAAAACTGCAGCTTCCTCTCCCTCTTCTCTACTAAATATTCAAATACATACATGCGACCAAAGGCAGTTCTGCAACACCAAATGTCAATGCTGTAATTTACAAAGAACACAGTCTATAAAATATCTTGGAGTAGTTATTGACGAAAAACTCACATACAAGGAGCATGTCATTGCACTCTCAGCCAAGACCAGAAAGTTAATCTATGTCATTAGGGAACTTAGAGATGTTGCTTGCATGAAACTTCTTAAAGCTATTTATATCTCCTTGTGCCAATCTATCTTATCATACTGTATAAGCGTATGGGGTGGGACATCGACATCACACCTCATGCTGTTGGAAAGAGCGCAGAGATCAGTTCTCAAAGTAATGTTAAAAAAGCCTATTAGATTTCCAACAAAAGATCTTTATAAAGAGGCTGATCTACTTAGCGTGCGAGGGCTCTATGCAATGCATGCAATTATCTCCACTCATAAGCTAGTTATAAATTCTCCAAGTTACAATGACATGCTGAAGCTTAGGGTCTTTAAAATCACAAGTACTAAATGTAAAACTTCATTTGCTAGAAGATCACAGAAGTTTATGTTTCCATACCTGTACAATAAAATTGCAAATAAATATCAGCTCCAGCATAATACGACTCGTGAAGCAAAAGTTAAAGTTAGGAAATTAATCACCGGCATGAACTACTATGAGATGGAACAATTGCTACGCACAGTTGTCTAAAGACTAAACTAAACACTCTCATTAAATTCTATCACACACGACACACAATACACATAATACTCCCTCAAACACTTATAAACACTTTTTCACTCATATACATACAACACACTTGCACTTTAACTTCATGAGAATGATATGCAGATTTAACTTATTTTACTAATATTGGAGTAATCGTTTTGTTTGATAGCCACGATTCAGGCCCTGCCTAGTGTGGTTTCACCGTTATTTTTGTAAATTGTAATTTGAGTTGCTAATAAAGTTATTATTATTATTCCTTTATTTCTTGTTTTACATATTTTTTACATTTTTAAATATTTTTAACATATAATATATATAAAAAAAAAACATTTAAAAATATAAAATATAGTGTCCCACCGGTATCGGGAACAGGGTCCAAGCTACCGGCGGTCAGGGCTCCAGAGAAAGGAACCTCCTAACAATACGAGCCGTGTCCAGGAGTACCGCTTTCTGAATCAAGCCCTTGATCCAGCCGCCTAACGAGAGCCTCCTAAGGTGTTGGTCGAGGCTCTTGGCTATTAAGCCATTACCCGACACGACTATCGGTACAATGACTATTATTATTATTATTATTTTTTATGAGTTTTTATCTCAGGACCCTGAGGTCCTGGACCTTTGGGAGGCGTACGAGGAGCCGAAACCAACTCGCAGAGGCCCTTTAGGTACTTTTAATGTAACGTGATGCCAACCGACGATTGTCCCTGTACGCGCAATGCTAGTGCATCCAAGGACAACCCCAGGTTGGTGAAAACTATTGTGACATATGGAAAATAAAGATAATAGGGCTATGGTTTTTGGAGTCTTAAGTGGACTGGTTACCAAGAACTATGTGAAAACTATGGCCCCTGCCTAAACAATGTTATTAATATCCATCGGTAAACAGGCAGGGGGTGACTTGCACACTCAATAAATGGGCCCCCGAAAACGGCCGCTAGCACGAAGTGACATAGCAACAAGAGGGCAACATATCCTGAGGTGCTTGAGGAGTGGAGAGGTATACCACGGCTATCAGGACAATCCCGGAAGTGCGGTCAAGATCCCTACCAGCACCTTACTGGATTATACATCCTTCTCCCGAGCACGATTGCTCTTGCGAATCTCCACTCAAACCAGCCAATAAAGGCAAGAGAGAGGTGGGAGCTCTGTTCCTCGTCAGTGTTCACTACGGCCGGCCAATAAAGGCAAGCCGGAGATGAAGAACGAGAATTCTCCCAGGAGATCGGGTCCGTGGGGTCGCTAATGCCCAACAGTTCGCCACAAAACTGCCCTGCGGATTGTATCTCTCTTAGTCTGGCCCCTCACCCTTGGCATGTTACGACCTAGGGTTTATTGGAGCGCGCAAGCCCCACCACGACGCCAACGTAGAGGTACAGCGATGGGGTTATTATTATTATTATTATTATTATTATTCTTTGCTCTTTGCGTTCCAGGACCACGGGTGTCTCTTTCAGAAGTCAATCTATGGCCCCAGTAGGCTACGACCCTGTTGGGTCCTTGCGGTTTTGCTGACATCTTCACGAGGCGCGCGTGGAACATTACGTACTGTAGACAACTTGGGCTCTATCTGGACGGTTACCGGACGGTGAGCTACCCATTGCTCGTCGCTCGCAAGCCCACGCCTGCGGTAGCTGAAAATCGGGGTCAGGATCCTCATGGCTGAGGAATGAGAAAGTCCATTCCACCAGGCAAGCGGCCGCCTCCGTCGGTAGCTGTGTTTTGGTATGAAGTTATAAGTAGTAGTACCTGGGTCGGTAACTTCAGGAGATTCGTCATTTCGTTTGAATGGTAAAAGATTACTAAAAACATTCATCATCATCTTCCTGCCCTTTTCCCATATTATTTGGGGTCAGCGCAACACGTCAGTAAAAACATTAACCTTTTGTAAAGTTACTAAAATCATCATACCTCGATGCGGTAATTTTATGATGACAGAATAAAATCTATTTATAGATGCTTACCTATACCTACCAACGTGGAAAATTACAGTCATTCAAATCTATCTGAGGATATTTTGGCAATACATAAACAAGGAAGTGTAAGTGTGATTCAACGTAAAGTTATTTAATGTAGCTTAATTCAAAATCATTATTATCTTGCATGAAATGTATCATGTCCACCATGTTTAAACAAATAAATTTTTACTTACTTACTTATCAACATTTTAAGTAAATCTCGCGACAAGCTTTTACTTATATCATAATTATGCAACGTGCTATATTTTGATAGGTAATATATTTCTTTTTTACTTTGAAATTTATTTTAATTTTTTAAATTAAATATTTATTTTTTAATAGCATTCTCATTCCCGGCAAGTCCTTATATTTGATCCCCATTTTATATGAAGACAAACAAACGTAATCCGCCGTTTTTAAAAGTCTTGGTTGAGTGACTTCACTTTATTTTTCCAGTTATACTCCATATATCCTATAGTTATATAGCCCTTTAATTTGTTACCCATATTGTAGAAAAGCATTAAAAAGAAACTAGTTCGCCTTCTTGTGTGTTCCACCATCTTGGATTGAGAATGACATGGCATACTCGTAGCTTACAATATTTACATTGTCATCCAAACTAAACGTGTATACAAAATTTCAGCTCAATCAGTGGAAGATATCTGGTTTAAAATTGAGTTGCAAGATTCCACCCGAACAAACATAGTTAGGTACATACGTTTCAAGTTAAATACAAGCTTGTAAAAGATTCTTAATTATTTTACCTCTTTTAAATCACAGATTCCGCTGACCATAACACCGACGATATTCCCTTCTTTATCAACGGCTTTGAAGGACCAGCCATCGCCAGGTAAGTATTGTTTGCAGTAATCTTCAAGCTCATTGCAGGTTCCGTCGGCGCATAGCCCAACAGCCTGATTCATTGGCTCATCAATGAAGAATGTTCTGGAATCCGAAAATAAAGGAGGTTTTTCTTTAGGCAGTTTTTAATTTGGACGAAATTAGGGAGAGGAGGTCTTTTACTTTGTTTCTCTGGGTTAGGAATAGGAAGAAAAGCTTCTCTTTGAATATTATTTCTTAAAAAAAGCTTACTGTCAGACCTTCTACACGAGCGGCTTATGGATCAGTTATACGCGGAAAACGCTGGACGCCCTTCGAGTTCAATATAATAACAGCTTCAGAATGCTATTGGGACTGCCGCGGTTCTGTACCTACCTAGTGCATCCAGCATATTTTCACAGGCGCGAACTCTCGGCTTCCATGCAATGTTGAGAAAAAAGACTGCGTCGCTGCTAGAAAGAACGCGGTCAAGCTCTAATGGCATTCTAAGTATGTTATCAGACAAATTTGATGGTCCTATGATGAATCATGCAGATGTTGGTTAGGCAGGAGTGATTCCTCTTATTTGTTGACCTTCTTTTTGCTTTTTTAATTTAATTTTCTTACTAACATAGTTTTAAGTCTTTTTGTAACTAACCCGTGTACCTAAAGTTGTCTGAGTAAATAAAATTATTATTATTATGATCTTTATTCCATATAAATACATATAAATTATACCGGACGGTCGGATGGCGATATCTCACCGTCGATTCCCCGCCCACCCACTTCCACCTGACCACCGCTAAGTTCATTTTTGCTTGCACTCGAAACGAAAACTTCAAAGAGTTTGGTTTGGCATCGCGCCGCCCCGCAGGATTTATGCCAATTTTTTCTAAGTGATGCAGAAATGATCGCGATCTTACATCCATATCTAACAAGATTTTCAGGAAGAGTAGGTACGCAATTTTTCCAGGAAGGGGTTTTCTTTCCTAATTCATTTCTTGTAAAAATATATCTTGAAACTTAAACTTACTTTCGTAATAATACCAGGATAGCCTCTGTATCTACTGCTTCAACCGGCTTTACTTCATAACCTGCCATTGTGTGCACGAACCTTGAAATTAATAGAGGATAGTAGAACTTATAATAACGATTTGTGAAAATGTACAGTAATATTTTGTGTCAATAAACAGCCAACTAGATGAGTAATAAGTATTATAACTACATGTCATGGATGTGAGTTAATAAATATGGTTAGCACGTGTGCGCCAAGTCAAAATACGTTAGAATGACGACCAAAGAATGTAATAATCACACTAAATAACATTTGCTAAGCACTTCATATTTATTTTATATTATTTATTTAAAGCACATCAAGCGCACAAATGCAAATATGGTCATATTAAACTATTGAGGACTTACACTCTAGGGTTATGTCATGTCAATTACAGACGTTCACAGCATTTGCATAAATAAATACAAATAACAAGAAAATTATAAACAAAATTATTATTTAGTGTTACTGTAGCCTATCTAAAAAATACTTTATATTTAATAATAATAATATATTTTTTTGGGTAGGTAAAGTCATCCAATGACAAATCCCGCCCTTGGGTGGGGCGGGAAATAGTGTCAGACTTTTACTGACTAAAAACCTACCTTTCCATTCCTTGCCTTTGTCCCGGGGCCCGTGGTGACATTTTATAATTTATAGTAAAGATTATCACAGCCTGTCTTTAAAATTTATTCCTAGATAAAGAGCAGGTACCTGCTTACATCAAACAATTCATTAAGCCCCAACAGGACACCGGTGTCCGCACACCTATTGTCTTTCTATTGTGTCTCTAATTACGGTATTCAAAAGAAAACTAAATTTGTGATTACAGAGAAGCAATAGAAGCGACAAGAAATATGTAACCAAAATTTATGTAACTCATAATATGATGTAGAAAGAGTGTCCATGGAGTTTCTTGCACGTTCTTTTCCATAGAGATCTGCGCCTTGGAACGTGCAATATTGTTTCACTTTTTTGGACTGACCGACATTTTGCCAATTTAAAAGTGCCTGTAATTGGTCTATTTGAAATAAACTATTTTGATTTCTGATTCTGCAATCGTGTAAGGCAAAAGATAAAGACGTGGACATGAAGATTGTTTAAGATTATGTCATTGTGATTATTGTCAAGACCCACCGTCTAAGATTTTGATAATCTGATCACGTTGAGTAATATGTACCTACCACTTGTAGTATGTATGGGTACCACTTGATAAACAAGGTAACTTCGGTTAGTTACAAGACAATACAACGATTAAATAGCTATAAGGACTTACGTTCTAAATAATCTGTAATTAATCAGATTATTATTCGCAAATGACGAACAGAAACATCGATTAGATCAGTATATAAGATTTTTCGAGTCTTTACATCTCTATTTCTACAGTTCTGTTATTAAAACAATTATCTTTTATTAAAATTGTAATTAAGTAAGCGTAGGTATACAAGCACATACCTACATTGTTGCCGTTACTTATGTTATGTCTTATTGTCTATATTGTTATTAGCGTTGGCTGTAACTTACCTACAGTAACCGGCAAACACTTGGAATTAATAATACTAAGTTAGAACTTAAATGCTTAGCACATTTATTTATCAAATCAATTAGAAACGTTGACACTTCTATTTCGTTCACATTAACATTAACAACACTTCATAACTAGTATTTTTATTAGATAGTATTTATCAACAAAACGTAAATATTTTTTTATAATTACAAAAACAAATCGGTGAAGCGTACGGCTAGTGCGCAACCAGATAGTGTTTTGAACGCTCTGCGCGCACGCATTTACATATTAACAGTGAAAGATAAAAATAATATATTTAAGGCGAATGCGGTAGTATATTTTATTTGTTTATCTTATCGTTTATTACGTAATAAAAAATACTGAATGCAGTAATGGTAAGTAGCGTTTATTTGGTCAATTTATTTTCAGGGTTATCAATTTATTTTGGCAAATAAAATCATCACTTGGGACATTAAACATAAATGAAACAACCGAACTACTTACCAATTGATTTATCAAAATGAGCACTTATTTGATTCTGTTTCCGAATATTATTTCTGTATCTAGATACAGTCGAGTATGTAACTGCTATCAATACAATGGATGAAGTGTGGTAATCAGCGAACCTTGATAGGCAAGATAATCTAGATAAATATTGAAGTTTCGAAAAACACAAAAAGTGTGATGGTACCTACGGTTGTATGTGTCACTGGAAAATTGTAAATGCTGTAAGTTTGTAAACTATCGCCAGAAATTGTAAACTATTTTTACTAAATAAAGAAAGAAAGAAAATAATTTTATTGGGCATAGAAACACACAATGCTGAATAGGGCACGGTTATATTGGAAATTAATTAATTTGGATGTAGATTATCGTATACAAAACTACTTTTTCATAATATATTGAGAAATTATAGTCTATTAAAGATTTCTTACAATCATACGGAGTCTACAATTTAACGGTAACATATCTATTATACTACAGAAGGCACCGCTAGAAGAGAGGCCTAGCTATGACCAGCAGTGAGCGTCTTTCAGCTAATATTGTGATGATGATCATGTAATATCTATAACATCTAAAACTAAAGTAATTGCAAGAATTTCGTTTCAATACAAATAAATTACTATGTAAGTCATGCGTATCATATCATATGAAAGTGCATATCAAAGGTCTATTTAGCAGATTACCTATCGATAAATTACCAGACCAACTATAAAACTGTTGATTTATATTTCAAAAAGAAAACCTACAATCGAGGCACAATTATCATCTTCAACATTGCTAAGATGAAAGAAGTTCACGATGTCCGCCTAAAACACCTAAGAACTATGCAACCGACATTCAGCAGGCCACTATGTTAAGGGATCTGCCCATTTGACTCAAACCCCTCAGTAACACGGGCCAGGTACAACCGGACGATTACTGGACGGCCGGATGACGAGCTAACCATTGCTCGTCGTCCGTAAGCCAACGCCAGCGGTGGCTAGGGCGTGAGAAAGTCCGTATCCTCACGCGCCACCTCCTTCGCTAACACTACTGTTTCGCTGATGGAGGCAACCACCTGCCATTCCTCCTCGTTCCGGACCATGGTCTATACCAGGGACAGGCGTGAGAGGTCACCACCGCCGATCGCCTCTAAAAGGACTCGGCGTTACTCCGCCCAAGTGTACTCCTTCACCGTATGCTCCACTGTGTCCTCCGGATGAATATCACAATGGTTTCTCTCGCACGAATCAGGTGCAGCAACCTCCCGAATTACCATGTCTGGTGAGAACCTGTGCCATTCGAAAGTTGTGGACGCCGTGACGTCTTTCCAGCCACTCCTCAAAACTCCTCTATGTTTATGGTGTGCTCGTGCCCTAGAACGCAAAGGAAAACTGAAGGAACACGGCTGGGTTTTAGTTACAGTCTACGTGAGTCAAAATAAGGGAGTCTGCTGACGTAAGCAGTGCGTACTACAAAACTATCAAAATTAAATTTAAGACCAGCTGTATGCGTAGGAGCCTTAAGTTCTACCGAGTAGAGGGGATCGGCTACGATTAACGAATGCCGGTGTGGTATATTTACTAATCATTTAAACATGACATTTGAGCACATTGTGACCACGCTGCTTCGCATCTAATGTCAATGACAGCGAGATGTTTTGGTAGTAAAAAAGAAAACAGGTAGGGAAGTCTGTATTCGGATAGGTAAACAAGTTTTCTGTCTGATGAGTCGGATGACTCACGGTAGTTATTTCGTCTTAAATTCTTTTACAGCTTCCAGTACCTAGATTTGGCGCCATGAATTGAATGAAGTTTTAAAAAAGAGCGGTCAATCCATAAGGATATTAAATCTTGTAGATGTGTTCTATGTCCTTCTCTCCAGCAGCTCGCTGTATCTAGTTGATTGGTGGACATTGGCCTCCTCCAAAACTCAGGTCTGATTTTGCTGGACTGTTTTTGGTAGTACAGTTACCCTATTATTATCCCCGTTTCTAGGCGAAGGATTCCCTCTCCCATTTTCACACACTTCTGTTCTCAGCCGGGCCAGTCCCTCCGGTAGTTGTCAAGCTCTCTCTCCTTGGTCTGCTGCGGCTCTTTTAGCTCACAGCTCGTGTGATATACGGCAGTACCTAAGTCTGGCCCAAACTCATTTTAGAGCAGCAGCTTTTCAGGTGACATCTTTTATTTTAGTTTTGGCGCGCAGTATTGTGATCCTTACGTGATCGGTGGAAATTCTAACTTACAGGTTATTTTTGGTCCCTAAGGCCTGTTTTTGGTACCTAAGGCAAACAATTTTTACTGGGTTAAATATACACCCTTAAATTTTAGTCGTTTTAATCCCGTGGAGGGTCGATTTGGTACATGAAATACTCTTGATTAGTAAAAAAAAAAAAAAAATTTTTTTCAAAAACTCGAATTAATATACGCATATACGAAATTAATTTATTTAAGTAAACATGTCAATGACCATGTTGAGGGAGTTGTCGGTCGTTGCGTACTAACTACCTTCAGTTCATTGACCTCGATCAGCTGACGTTTACTTATAGAAATCAATTTCATACATGCGTAAATTAATTCGAGTTTAAAAAAAAGTGCTTTATTTTTCATTTTTATCATTACAAATCGATAGGGTTTCATGTACCGAATCGACCCTAAGCGAGATTAAAACGACCAAAATTTGACGGTGTATAGCATAAGTATCATTTGAGTCTGCCCGTCTATAGAGGACCGTTCATAGTTGGTCATGCCGTTCATTGTTGTTGTTTAAGGAAACGGCTGTGCCTCTCTGCCCATACGCTGTCTATACTTATAATTTTTTGTACGCCATCTGGTCGCCATTCGCTGGGAAGATACTGTCTTCACTATATTGTTCTTCCACACTGTTTTAACTGTCGAATACGAAGTGTAGTCATAAAATTGGATTACATAGCTACATTATGCATAGCTGCTATGATGATGCATATGATGCTACTACTACCAAATAAGTCATAATATTCATTACAATTCAATTAACCTACGCAATTACGCAGTTTTATGAGGTATGAGGTAAGTCCTTCTTTTGGATCAATATAGTATCGTTCAGTACCTATGTATGCCTTGCAGACTAGGACTCTGCATAAGGAGTCATCGATAAATTTCGTAATACGAACTTCACAAGTCTTTACTTCTCCCTCTCTTTTATGTCTTTTGTCACACCTGGGGCCTTATCATGACGTGTTAAAATGAAACGTGCAGAGTGTGAAAGAGGGATAGAGCATTACATTCTGTGTAGCTCCATGCTCCAGCCCCTTTTGCAGTTCAGGCTAAGAGCTCACGAAGCGGTTATCATCCGCGACCGCGGTTGCGAGCGGGCTCGCAACAGCTTCTGTAGAATGCAGATATAAATATTAAGTAAAAAATGAAAGCACATTTCACGACGCGATTTACGCCGGCTGCGGTGTGCGCGGTTGTTCGCGGCTCCCGTTGCACCGGCAGGTCGTCTTGTTGGGCGAAAATCACAACCGCGACGGATGCGTAATCGCACAATTGTGAAAAACTGCGGTCTCGTGAAATAAAGTAAGTAGCGATTTCTTCTACCGCCGCGGGCGCGGTTTTAAACCACTTCGTGAGTTATTAGCCTCAGTTCGCCTCTGGTCTTAATTCTATTTTTAATACACTTACTCGAAATCTGCCTCTTATCGCACTACAATTAGGTTCGACATGGCATGTATGTTATCACACCAACGGCTTTTTTTATTCCTATTTCGTCACGGTCAAGAGTAATTTTTTTTAAAGCAAAGAGGCGGATATTTTTAAGGTTTTAATATTTAATGAAAATTTTAATTGAGTTTTTGAATAGAACATAATAAATAAACATGATTACTTACACAATAATTTGTTATTACCAACAAATTAACATTTATTTACGGCGTTCTAAATTCAAAAATATTTGTATTTCTATTTTTAGTAATATTAGGATGTATAACGGTTTGATACCTTTGCCTCTTCTTCAACCTGCAAACATTAAACGTCGGAAAAAAATAAAATATACTATAATAAATAGATACTATTATCTAACCTATTTATTTGTGTTATTTGTGAAAAAAAAATTGAGAATTCTTTAGATGCTACACCGCCGCCGCCAGATATTGTGTTTTTTTTTTTATTAGCCCGTTCTGTCCCACTCCTGGGCAAAGGCCTCCCTCCACGCCTTCCACCTCTCGCGGGCCTGCGCTTCCTCTTGCCAGTTCTGGAGGAATCCGTCTAGCTCATCGCGCCATCTTCTTCGCGGTCTACCGCGACCCCGTCGCACTGTCTTAGGGCACTATTAGTCAAAGACCAAGTCTGTGCGCCATATGTCAACACAGGGAGAATATATATGTATTCTCCCTGTGTTGATATTGTGATTAAGGTAAAAAAAATACTTGTGATAGCCTGCTGCCATCTAAATCAAAACTAAAATGTCGGATAACTTTGAAAAATCTTCTTCAGTACAAAAGGAACAAAAATGCGTTGTAATTTTCAGAGAAAATATTTCTTCGTAAGAGTATTGGAAAACGTCGTTGGATACACGTGCCTATTTGTCACTGCAGCCCTCGGCTCCATAACACACTCACCTTCGGCTCGTGAGAATTATCAAAATGTACTATTATTTCTAGATGTTAAGTTGCCAATTGAATTAAGAATAGAATAATTAAAACAGCAGTTCTGAAATTAACTTATTTCTATTTAATTCAACTACATCATGCGCTTTTTAAAGATCTCTCTCCAAACGCTTAGTTGACACTTCGCGTGACCCGAGGCCTGGCTTTTACCTCGGTCAATGATTAAGCATTGCCATTCAACGTGGCAATGCCGCCAGCCTTTTGGGCACACTTCCAGTCGACAGCGATGCGGACGAGTTTTATGACGCCATTTTTAGTTAGAAGTAGGTTTAAGTGTATATATAGTTTTAATTAGTGTTTTATATATTGTATATCTATAATTATGTATTCACTAGATCACAGATAGAGTTGGAATTTTTTAAGTTTTTCGTTAGCAGTTAAAAATTCACCTTTCAATATGACATAGATTTTGAAGTCGCCGAAGCATAGCATAGTCAACCTTATAATTTTATTGTTTCTACTGCTGGGACTGAGTCCAGCATATCCTTGGCCACTACTTTTTTGTACCATTTTAATTGCAAAGTTAATTGACCATAATAATAACGTGTTGTCAGTAGGTAATTGGATCAATTAAGAATTAGAGGTGTAACATCTGCAGAGTGGCTGTGTCCTGTAGTCGGTAAGCGACTATATCGCCAATAGATATCAACCTACAGCTATCTATTAACGATAAGACGCGTATCTGCTATACCTACAAGATGTAACAGAAACGTGTGGTCATATCTTCTTTAGAAAATCTATACCTAAGGAGAAACTGATTGACTGACATTTCAAAGCACAGCCGCGGCTATTAGCAGCAAAATATCCCATTAGTTCTACCGATGGAACAGGTAGAAGAAGTGGGAAATAGAGACTCTCCACTAGTTGTACTATTTTGTAATAAACACCGTTAAATTTTGGTCGTTTTAATCCCGTGGAGGGTCGAATCGGTACATGAAACACTATCGATTTGAGAAGATAAAATTAAAAAATAAAGTACTTTTTTTCTAAAAGTCGAAGTAATATACGCATGTACGAAATTATTTTTTTTTAAGTAAACGAGTCAATGACCTTGTAGGTAGTTGTCGGTCGTTGTGTACTACCTACAGTTCATGGACTCGCTCAGCTGACGTTTACTTAATGAAATTAATTTCGTACATCCGTAAATTAATTCGAGTTAAAAAAAGTACTTTATTTTTTAACTTCCTCTTTACTAATCGATAATGTTTCATGTACGTAATCGACCCTCCGCAGGATTAAAAGCAATGCTTTTATGGTGTATAATAAAGTTTATTCTATTCTATTCTTTTATTTGTTTATTTGATCCTACATTGTGCGAATCTGTTTATGCCAAATATATGTACATCGCTGTGTCTAGCAAAACATTGTGATATCCAATTACTGGGTTCGGTCAGATAGGCAGTCGCTCCTTGTGAAATACTGGTACTCCACTGCATCCGGTTAAAATAGAACCTTTGTAGAATGATGGTGTGTGCCAAGTAAACACACTTTCTTCTCTATATCCTTTTCCTTCTTGATAACACCAGCATTGCTTAACAAGCTACCCGGGAATCTTTAAGTCAAGAGTGAATAGGTTTCTTCTAGGTAAGCGCGATCCATCGTCGACCGTATCGTCGCTTTCCATCAGGTGAGATAACGTTCCAGCGCGAACCTATCAATAATAAAAAAAAACTAAACCCTAAAACAGTTTGAAAAAGACGCAAGCTTCGACATGTGGAGGCTCGGGTTGTGGTCCTTCTGGCATTTTGGCATACTTGACGCAGTAGATCTTCTTGTAGCCCAGTCTTGCAGCCGCTTTGGTGGAGAAGACGGATGTCGCAACTAAATGTACGCCAGCTGCACCATTTTCTTTTGCGACACGTCTAAAACAAAACAAGTAACTTTAGAATACTAAGACCACTTCTATAATTACTGGTTATTTTCTTGAATTATCGGTAAAATTAAGTTGAGATTTGAAGTGAGTAAGATGTAGATCAACATCTCAATATAGATACAACAGCTCGGAGACAAGGCTTCAGCAAATCGAGGATTCAATCAATTAACTTAGCCTATAACAGTACTTTGCTGGATGTAGACCTTTCGCATTGTCATAACAGGCTCCTGCCTGTCCATCTCCTGATGGTTGAAGATCTGGGTTTTGAAATAATATTTTATATAAGTTAAGAGAACGTATTAAAATAATGTCGGATATTGAGAACGCTAAACCGACGGAAAATATGTAGCGACACCTTGCAAAGCAGCCAATCGTACAACGACTGCACTAACCGTGTTGTACCCGTAACTGTATCCTTTTTACAATTTCTTTCTTGAAGTTTGTCCACCATGTGTGAATTACTTGACAGCTCACTTATTCACTGACACATACTGGCGCTCAGAATAAATCTATTTGGCCCAGCCGAGTAAAGCAAGTGTGTGTTTTTATGGTGTGTCTGTAAATAAACGTGTTTTCTTTCTTTTTTCAGCAAGACAATCAGTCTAAGGTACTTCACTGCTGGAAGGCCTCTCCCACGCTGTACCTCAATACCCTTTTCTCCGCCTTTCGGATGTACCTATGCTATGTGGTTTCCACTCCAAACCGGCCATCGCTTGATCCTTTGACAGACATGACCTTGGCCATACATGACTGAGTTCAATACGGTAATATCTGTAAAGAGCATTCAAAGAAAATTACGAAAATCCACGTACTCTGTCTCTTCAACCAGCTTCTTCATAATATTTCGTCCTCTCCACTTGGGGTCTGTTGATGCAACCTTCAGGTCTACCACGGTATTTCTGTTTTTTGGCTCCTTTTCCCAAAGCCGACACTCGTTCTCTAAGTGTGCCAGGAATCGGATAATTCGCTTAAACTTAGGATTTGGGATCTTTTCTATGTCCTCTTTGTTCATAGTGTCCTGTGGAAAAAGAGCTAAAGTTATTTTTTCTTTGTGACAGATTAATTGCGCTGTTCGCAACTACTGTTGGTTACGAAGTTGTAGATAAAACAAGACCAACAGGCTAACTTGAAAGGGCACGCCATAATCGTGGCAGTAAGTCCTCTTTGAGGAGTGGTTAGAGAGGGGCCACGATGTCCTCATATTCCACCTGATAAAAGTCATCACCGCACATGCATGGTTCCCATTTCGGAAATGGCGGGTAGAAACGCGTGGGTACTAGCATTGTGCGGATCGCCCGGAGGCCACGGTGGAGCATATGGTGGAAGTCTTAAGCATTGAAAAGAAAAGCAGATTTCTTTAAGGTAAGCGTGTTCCATCGTCGGCCACATAATCGCTTACCATCAGGTGAGATAGTAGTCAAACGTGAGCCTATTCATAATTAAAATAGTCTGCCCCACTTGGGCAGATTGCCGCCTTGTCACTGTTCGTGGACTCGAGCGGCGGCGGCGACCTCTTGTATATGGTCCTGGTTCAGATCATGGTCCAGAGAATTCGCAGAGGCTTGTAGCTAAATGATAAAAATTGCAAAGGTCAATTTTTGAAGTTAAGCAACGCTTAGCGCAGTCAGTTCGTGGATGCCCCACTTTTAGTTGGAAAAATGCTGGGGAGAAAGACGTTTTAATTCTCACATTTCTGTGTAAAAGTGAACTGATGATAACTCCCACCAATTCTCCATTATCATTAACAGCCTTCACTGAAATGCCGTCGTCTATGGCTTTGCTTATGTACTCTTCCAGCTCGATACACCGATCATTTGGACCATCTAGCAATTTTACTGCCTTGGCCATCGGCTCGTCACGAAAGAACAATCTGAAACAAATCCTAAGTGGTATACATGTCCATATGCGACAAGTCTTTTATTTGACATAGTTGAGACACAACAGTTATGTAGTATTTCAATGCATGTCCCCAACACACAGGTAGGAACGATGCCCAAATATGAAGTTGCAGTTATGGTGGTTTTACAAAATGACGACAGTCTGACAGCCACCGATTCTAACGCAAATATGAAAAGAATACATCAATAAAATTAGAAACACACAAAATCTAGCTGTACCTTATTGTTAAGGGTGGGAAATAATTAAATAACTTTTACTCTCTGGATGGAGCAAGTGAGGGTATAGTACGGGGCAAATAAGTTGAACCCGTGGCTATGGTTACGCTCAGCCCCGCACCTCAATTATTGAGATCCGAAAATCTGTTATTGCGAATTCAAGGTCGATCACCATTTTGTTTCAACTTATATTATACTTATATACGGGGCACTGAAAGAACTCTCTTTCAGTTGCCCATTGCCAAACCGCGGTGATTTTTTTAATAATTCAGCAACTCTGGCAGCTATAGGTACCTATTCCTCATGGCCACGGCTGCGCAAAAAGGTTAATTTCAGCAGTAATATCAGACAGATGTTCTCTGACGGTTGTGTTCCAGGGACAACGCAATTTAACCAGCATAATACAGACAAATTAGGTATTTAAATGATATTTGTAAAGATTTAATAGAAGTCTGACTTGCAATGGAGAGGAAAACCATAGGACTTGCCTGGGTAGTAGTGGGAAGAATTGATCAGTGGCGTAACTATAGGGTGGCCAGGCTGGCAAAATGCCACGGGCCTCTGGCCTCTGGCCCAGTTCAAGAGGCCTTCAGCTCGGAGGTAAATATAGGTAAAAAGTCAAAGAAATTATTAAGATTTCTTAAACGCATTCACAAGAAAAGGATCAATTTCCCGTGGTATTTTATCAGCCTTACCACCTACTAAGCTACTGTATTGGAAAACTTGCCGATTTATTAATAATTAAGAATATTTTGGGTCTGTACTTCAGTGATTGATCCAAATTAAATGACAGAGTTGTTGAGGTCCCATCCAATGATTTTACCGCGAGCCTCAGATGGTATAGTTACGCCACTGGAATTGATAACGTTATTATGTATCTTTATTTCGGCTATTTAATGGAGTTTGCAACGGTTGTTCGTCGAGGACAGTGAAAATTGACTGTTAGAGAATGCCTAGTTGCATTAACTCCGCTTAAGTACCACTACTGTACATGAAGTTTAAATATAATTGTGAAGAATCTTGAAGCAGATAAGAAGGTAGTTTCATGATTCTAATTGCATTTTTTACCTTTTAAGAAAATCGAGAGAACGTTGTTTGTCATTAGCCGTGAGTAGTTTGATGTGGAACGCGCCTTTTGCCTTCTTGATGCCTCGTTTCACCATCAACTCTGGAACCTTAAGGGAGAGCTGAGAACAAATTGTTAATGCTATTTATATTGCCAATTTGAAAAGACCATTTTCCGGGAGAATGCCATCAGGCCCCACTTACCTACCTGCTCTCTAAATGTTACCAGATCTGCACCGAATCACCACTAGCCCAAGGTTAGGTACCTTTTTATTAGGCAAAAAATATGGATTTTTTTTCCACAAGAGATCTCCTAAATTCAATAACAGCCCGTAGTTTGGAAGTTGGTGGGAAAACAGTCCACAAACCTCTCGGAAAGCACGGAAAGACTTCAGATAAGAAAGCTTCGCAGGTAAACACAAGAAGATTGCCGTCCAATCGGACTATGAGAATTGAGAGTTATTGATCAACGAGTGCATCTGTAGATAATGCCTATCACCTTTTTTTAAGTGATACATTATTTATCTTTCTCTTAAGTGGGATATAAGCTAATAACTTCTTTCGATATAGGCCGGAGCGGAAGAACGCGTGCGGCCGTCTCGTTCGCTAGCATTTCTGTTTTGCAGAAGGAGGAGACCGCCGTCCATTCCCTCACGAGGACTCAGCGGGGCACACCTCCACCTATCCTCTATATTCTGCGGTCCTGCCTAAATACTTGGCCAATCTCCGTTCGGTTGGATGGCCACCGTGGCCTGAAGTCTGTTGGGAGAGTCATTTTTACCATCAGGTCTATAGTAGCTCAGCTCACATCATAGCTTTTCAATAATAGAATTCTTCTGGTCGTATCCTTATACATTAGACATTGAACCGTACGTAAAATCACAGTAGTCATCTATATAAAAATGTTAAAAATAAATTAAAATAAAGTTTAAAAAAATCTACAATAAGTAAATATCAAAATAATGTCAAATAGTGACATGAAGCACATAGATGTATTTAAAAAAATGATGCTTTTGTCTAATACAGTTCAATCAAGAAGGTACTTAGGTATTTACGAGTAGATCTCAAAATGCACTATGCTGTAATTAGATCTAAAAATCCACACTAAGCTTAGCACCTTTTTTGAGATGAGGAAATCTTCAAATGACTTGTCCAGCTCTAGGTGGAGCAAGAGGGAGTGTCAGAATAAGGGGCGTAACTACCGCTGTATTAGCCGTATCAATGATACGGGGCCCTGAGCTGTCACGGGTCCCGACTTATGCAAGTATTAAAATAGCAAAAGATCCACAAACCTGAACCAAATTGGCCTACCGTAACTAACCGGTGCCAGTTGGGTATATTTCGTAATATAAATTTACAATATTTATCCTTTTTGGACTTGAAAAAATAGGCCCTAAGCATTTTATTATTGGTACATGGTCTCTTTTGAAATAGCTACGCCCCTGGTCAGATTTTTATTGACAAAAACCTACCTGTGTTTCTTCATTTAACCGTTGCGTTCCATACAAGGGGATACACTCCTCAGGATATAGTTTACCCACAGATATGTCAAACTGTAAGTTTACCCGTGTGCTAAATGCTTTTTAGTCTTTTGTTTCAGTCGTGTGTAATGCCTTTCAGTCTTTTGGCGAAGAAACTTGGGCGACAAGATTAGTTTAATAGTGGTATATAATAGGAACTATATCTATACTATGATTTTTTATTAGACGAAGTAAAGTGACAGCTATAACAATGGTTGTTTGACAGTTGGGCATTGTTATTTGAAAGTTGGGCATTGTCCACTGCTGTCACTTTACTTCATCTAATAAAAAATCATAGTATATATAGTACTTTACTAGTAGCCAAAGAGGAATGTAGAACTTGCCATTAAACAAGTAAATTTTCTTTTCATAGAAGTCCAGTGGGACTGACTGGATACCTACAGATGAACATTCTTCGTGTTTGTCAGTAAGAAAACAGCCCCCCTAGCCAAGTTACAATCTTTTCGTTTTGCGTTAACGCTTGGGCTTGACTACGCCCCCAAATCGTTTGTTCGAACTAAGGAGTTGGGGGCGTAGCCAACTACAAGCGTTAACGCAAAACGAAACGATTGTAACTTGGCTAGGGGGGCAGGTCACAATAAAAAAAGGGTTAAATTTTACATTACATTTATTGAGATAAAAATTACAATACTTACAGACTAAATCACAATTAATTTGATGTGACCATATATTTTATTTTGACTGGGTTTAGTAGATCTGCGGTAGGAGAGATTCTAAATAAATTCTGTGAAATCGCTTGCGCAGCAAGGTAACGTCTTTTTGAAGCTTTGCTTCGACATTTAACACTTCGATCCACAACTACCCAACTTGTTCATACAAAAGTAGACTCTAAACATCGGAATTAAGGCCTATAGTGGCGTGGATGTGAGAGGACACCGGTGTCCTCTGAGCTAGGACAGATTAAAATTGTACAGGAAGACGTAACTACATATTTAGTTATAGATATCTATGTGTAACTTAGTTATTCAATTGCCAGGTTTCTAAACTGGTAATTTTTTTAATTGTTATTTCAAGCGGGCATTTTCACAGACCGCTACAACTTCTACAATTTTTTTTATATAATCAGTGTATTTAATTATTAAGCTAGAATACATTAAATAATACTAAAATTTTAAGGAACTACAATAGAATGAAAAGCCTGATCATTTTGTTATAACAATGTTCTCATAAAGTGTGTTGCTATTATATTTTACTAGGCACCGCTAAACTAAATCTATTTATAAAGTTATGGAATGGAAAATACTGCGATGCCTGTATCTATAAAGAAGCAAAATTTTTAAATTTTTGTTTAGACAAGACAAAAATCACGATCATCATGCTACTTTGTCATTTTACTGGTATCACTGCAATCACTGCCTCGGTGGAAAAAGTATTTTTTTAATGTACTTACCTTTCTTTTATTTGAGCCCGAATATTCTTATATTAAATAGTAAATTCACAAGTAAAGCCTCAGATACATTAAGGAGAAAAATTTCATCTACGTGACGCTGCAACGTTGTTCATTGTCCCGTAAGTTGCCTTTCAACAATTTAAAACGCATTTACGAGACGCGGGACATGTTGATGGACAATTAGACAGCCTTGCGCGTCACGTTAGGGGAAATTTTGTCCCCTAATATATCTAACATATAAACGAATTCTCGCACCAGACATGGGACGAAGCATGCATTCTGTAGGATGATGCGTCTTCTGTCCGGTCCGGGATCCTTCTCAGTTTGAGCCCCGCTCTATTGCCTCTCCATTAGCCTTCAAGTTGCCAGGTACAATAATTTATACATAGTAAAATCATAATACATTTTTATAATTCCTTAGTTCTAGGTAGGTACTTAGGTACCCTACTACAGTAAATTGCTTCGGTTCTATTTTTGAATATAATCTACGAGTAAAGTACTTGTACCTACAGCTAATTTTCTAAATTGGGTGAGGTGTTGGTCGTCGAATCTCGAAGAATTTGATTTTGTTTGTGCGAGTTGTGCGGATTCTGGAATAATAATAAACTAATTAATTTCTGTGCAAGATAAACAATAAATAGCTACTTACATAGCTATATTACCTAGAATTACATAGCTATATCACCTAGAATATACATTTTGATCTATATAGATTGACATTAAAAAGTTGAAAAGTTTCTTTGTTTATTTGAACTCGGGAACTCCTGGTTGAAATTGAAAAGAAAATGTTAGCGTTATCCAACCCATATAACATTAAGTTACAATTCATGAGAGTGGTAATTATAGACGCACTAGCTAAATTAGTCGGTTTCATGAGACAGCTAAGTAGTAACTAATATTTACGTATACGTACCTACTCTATTTGATTTGTGAATTAACGAGTAATAAGTAACTATTACGAGTACTATCACAAAAAAATAACAGTCAAGTAAATTGGTCTTTTTACATAAAAATAAAGAAAAAAGAGTTCGTAAACTAAGGTTTTTTTTTAATATTAATTAGTAAGTATGGAATATCTGTTTTTTTTTTTCAAAATATTAATCTTTTTGGCTTTGGAGTTGGGAACTATTAATTTTAAAATTATGAAAAATGTACAATTGAGATCCTAAAAATGACATTGATTCAAAAGACTCTTAATTTTCCCATATTTAAAAAAAAAAAAAACTAACTGTCTTTCATTTTTCTATGTTACACGTTCATTGCTTAATCACAGATATTCGTGATTGTTAAAATATCAACTTAATCGGTCAAACGGATTCGGAGCAAACTAGCAATTAGACAATGTCACAGGTTAAAATAATCTGCTCATAAACCAGATGAAATGCAGATCTACCTCCATTTCCCGTTCAGAAAACCGTTGGCTGGCTGGGTACCTACTTAATTAAACTTTTAAGTTAGACTTTACCTTAGAATTTCTTGAGATACACGGAAGCTTCAAAATGGGGTGGCTTCGGCTGTGGTCCATCTAGGATGTCAGCGTACAAAACCGAGTAGATTTTGCTGTATCCGAGTCGCTCGGCCGCGCGGGCGGAGAATGCCGAAGTAGCATCCATGCGAATGGCACACGCACCGTGTGCTTTTGCGATGCGTCTGAAATATTGAAAGGACACTTTATAAATGGCTGTCTCTTTAAAACGATAGCAGGTTTTGGAAGGTGGGCTGCGGGAATATTCAAAGTGTTACTACGGCCTCACTCAAAGGGCGACTTTGAGAACTCAGGAGGGCTTTAGTCTGTGAAAGTCTTTCAATCCCTCTTACTCCACTCACATCCACTCCAACTAGAAATAGTTGCAGAAGTGATCGATAGGGCATAGTAGTGATAAGTCTTGGGGCCTTACCATGACGTGTTAAACACTTCATATAAGTAGCTCTATTAACATTTCAGTTTAGGTCATTAAATGGCTCAGGTTAAGAGCTAGGTAAGGTAGGGCTTCTGTACCTATATAGAAGCCTATATTGGATATGGCGACGCTTGGTAGAGGTATAGTAAAAATATATCCAGTATTATTATTCACTTATTTATTTATTTATTTAATCTTCATGTACAGTCAGGGCTCAAAAGTGCAGTTGCACTTTTATGTATGTAAAATGTATGTAAAATTTCTTTGTAAAAGAGGGTCAATGGATCATTACCCATTTAGTTTGTAGCATAGAATCAAAAATATTGAATAAACTAGCTGCAGAACACTGGAATTCTACTACAAATAAATTTTAGACAGTTTAGCATTGTTAGAGTACAACTGCACTTTTGACCCCTGATCGTACAATAGTGGTACATAGGCGGACTTAATGCAACAAGGCATTCTCTACCAGTCTCAGCTCTAAAACATACAGTTGTTGGTAAGATTTTAAGCGGTATTGTCAAAAACAAACCGCGAAATTAATTTCTTTTCGTGAAATAGCCATTCAATGGGGTTAGAGGGTTGTTTCATGATTGTTATCCCGCTAATGAATGTACGCCCAAAAATCATATTTTATTAATATTTAACATGCGTGTGACCCGAAAACTGCAAAAACTTAGAAAATTTGAAATTCACGGGCTATCCTAGTGCTTTCACCATTCCTATAAGATTTGTAAGGTATTCTTAAGTAGATCTAAAATGTGCAGTTTCTGTTATAATACTAGCAGGCTTAGCCAAGTTGATAGTCTACTAGAAAATCTTTTATTGGGCTCTAGATATAGTTAGGCGGGGATAATGTTAGCATATGAAACACCACAACACTGAACTACCATATTAACATCAACAAAAGGGTAGAAAAAGAGCTTATAGGGCATCAAAAAATTCATCCGCATCGATGTTAATGGGAAAAGTGCCCAGAACGCTGGCGGCATTGCCACGTTGGATGACAATACTGATTCGTTAACCGAAGAAAATCCCAGCCCTCTGGTCACGCGAAGAGTCGACAAACCGTTAGAAACAACTAGAAAATTAGTTAAATGTATAGGAATATGACCTAATCTCAACATAATTCTTAGCCAAGTTCAAATCGTTCAAAATGACAGAATGAAATGTAATCTTTTCTACCATGATCATCGCTACACCCGTGCTACACCCTGTCGTTTTATGGTATACTTATGATACTTACACTGAGGCGTTTCGCTTGTAGAAAGAGACTCGACACGAAACGGTCGTACCTTGGCTAAGCTTGCATTACACATATGAGAATCTATTGCGGTAATTTACCTCATCTACTTGTCATATATAATAGTCGCATATCTTCCTGATAGAAGTAAATACGACAAAATATTTTTTAATCACTGAACAGTCGAGGAAGCAATCTAACATGTAATTATCTCTAAGTAGGCAGGGGCTACTCGCAATTTGACCTTTACCATGAAGTAGACAATATCCTTCTTGCTTATTTACAAAATAGGTACGACATAAAAAAATCTTTTGGAACAACTAAAAAGTTGTGTCGTTGAGAATGAAAACAGAAAAATAGGAGACCCGATTGAGTTCCATTCAGCACAACTAGTCGGTTGGTTCAGTTGGCCGGAGTGGAAGAATCGATTTATAATTCATGAAGTAATCGATGTGTCAAAGTATTGATAAGTCCTGTACCTACATACATTTAGAAGCCTCTAACGGATGTGGCGATGCGTGGCAAAGGTATAGTATAACCAGTGTACTGGATCAGTACTCTACTACCCTACTGGAACAGTTTGCCTGCTGTGGTCTTCTCGTCCGATTATAATTTGGCTAGGGCTAGGGCTAGAGTGGATAGGCTTCACTACAGCGCCTCACCATCAACGATTGCTTCACTGTTTACCATCAGCTAGGATCGCATTCAAAGACTAGTTAGTAGTTTGTATTATTTATTTATGTTGTTTGTTCTCTGTGCGTACAGCTAAGAAGTGGAATTTCCTACTGGCGTCTGTATTCCCCGTTACCACTTAGGGGTGTATAAATAATAGTAAATTGGTTACTTCTGGAAAAGTGTGTACCATCGGTGACCACATTACCGTTTACCATCAGATGAGATAGTATTCAGACGCGATCAACAATTAAAAATAATACCTGGGTTTAAAAAAATAAATTAATGTAAACAAAGCAAAAGGGATGGAGAAATTTTCTTTCTGTAATCTCTGCCTGCTCCCATGGGAGGAGGATGCCAGAGTCAGAAGTGACATTATAAGGTTGATTATGATCTGCTTATTGTTCAAACGATAGGATATCAAATAGATAATGTGGAAACGTTCCCGATGGAGGACGCATTCTAACTAACATAGTGCATTCATCAAATTTGCTCCTAGTGTTATACACTGATCGCAGATTTAACACAGAAGAAAAAAAAATGCCGGGGTCATTGCTATTGGGCCACCACCACTACTCACTGCTCTATAAACATTGAGTAAGACTAATTACTTCGCGATCAATTAAGCCATAATGTCCTATTAATATCAATTGGCTCGTCAGAAAACATGCATGATTGGTGTCCTGTTTCTATGTAGTCTCGAGTTTTGTCACCCACTGAATTTTTCCTTTGGGATATGGTCGAAATAGTTTTTTTAACCCTCGACGGGAAAAGATAGGTGTTATAAGTTTGACCGCTATGTGTGTGTGTTTGTTTGTCTGTCTGTGGCACCGCAGCTTTTAAACGGGTCAAACGACTTGGATGCTTTTGACAACAGTTTTTTTGAATATGAAAACAGGTTTTCCTGTAATGATTCTTAAACTTGTTTTATCAAAACTGTATGAGAAATGTAAAAGGCTTTATGGAGTTAAAGGGCATTGTTTTGCTTTAAACAAGAATTTTTGGATCGGTGTTTTTTGATTTTTTACATTATTCCGTGTATAACTTAATACTGAGGCGTGTCGCTACTCGCCTCAGCTTCGCTCGGGTATTAACAATCCTTGAAAGTTTCTGTTTTTCTTTACTATAACATGCATTGGTGCAGGAGGGAGCAGTGGTGGCCGAGTGGTAACGGCCCCGACTTACGAGTTGTAGGTCACGGGTTCAAACCCAGCCAGGCGCATTACTTTGTGTAATTTATTTCATCACCACTGCTCTCAAAACGGTGAAGGAAAGCATCGTGAGGAAACCGGCATGTCCTAGAACTAAAAATTCGAAGATATGTGACATCCACCAACCCGCACTGGGCCCGCGTTGTGGATTACGGCCCATTCCCTCTCTTAGAGAGGAGGCCTGTGTCCCAGCAGTGGGAACATTAAAAGGCTGATGATGATGATGATGATGATAACATGCATATATTACGCAGCTAAACTTTCCTCAAGAATCACTCTGTCTATTGGTGAGAACTGCATGAAAATCTGATCGACAGTTTTTAAATTTGTCGCAAACAGACAGACCCATTCGGGGAATTTGTTTCATAACATGCAATAGGTATAAGGATGTAAAGAAGAAGTGCATCAGAACATCAAAGATTAGCTGATCTCGTGACTAGAACGTCCTTGCGATGCAGTAACAATTGCACAATACACGCATAGACAATGAGACAATGTCATTGTCTACACTGCAGTTAAGTACGCAATAGCTTTATCATATAGAATATTTATTTTCTTTAGGTAGGAAATCATCAAATAACTTTTCCCGTTCAAAGGCGGAAGGAGAGAGCGTATCAGAATTTTGCTGACTAAAATCCACCTGGATCCTTCAGTGACCCTTTGCGTTCTTTTCTATTTTTTAGGTGGGAAAATCATTCAACGATATCTCCGCGCCCTTAAGCGGGGAGGGAGATAGTGTCAGACTTTTACTGACTAAAAACCCATTCCTGTGCCTTCGTTGCTTTTCATACCGGGCCGAATCTTCCTTTCAGAAACTGACCGCGACCCTGCTGGGCCCCTGCGGTTTGCTTACAACTCTTTGACTTCGGCGACTCGTCGACGACTTGGGCTTGGTTGGACGGTTACCGGACGGACAGCAAGCTACCCATTGCTCGCCGTCCGC
Organism: Leucania comma; assembly: GCA_958295575.1. Classification (NCBI taxonomy): domain Eukaryota; kingdom Metazoa; phylum Arthropoda; class Insecta; order Lepidoptera; family Noctuidae; genus Leucania; species Leucania comma. The sequence goes on from OY282475.1 coordinate 8,372,906, forward strand.
AAGCCCGCGCCTACGGTTGCCATGAAATACAGTTTAAGAATATGCAAATGCATAATAGTTTAATTGGGTTCCAAGCAAGTAAGTATGTAAAACGATTATTATACATATATTATATCTTAATCAAAGTCCAAACTAGGTTAGCTAACTAAGATAGCTATGATTAAGTTAGTCCTCGGGGTCATACTATCTGATTTGAGTGTTGTATTATTGCAAAGCCTGATGGGGGGTAAAAACTTTGATAAAATCAAAACAGCGGAAGATATAAGGTGCCTTTAGCGCGTGGACCGCTGAAATTAGGCCTTTACGGCTTGATTTTACTCGGCGAGTGACATAACGAGGGTGTTACGCAAATTTTTATTTTTTATTTTTTCTTATTTGAGACTTCCGAAATTGAAAGTTATTTTGATCAATTTTTGTGCCTTTTTTAGTGAAATATGTTATTTTTTTTTTTTTGTAAATAGTTTTTCTTTAACTTCTACTGTATGTTTCGAAAGTACTCCTTATGGCAAGTCGTTCTGCCGCGGGAAAACCACCACTAAAATTTCACGGTGTATATATGTTTATACATATATTATTATATGAAACATACATATTTGTATGTTTATTTTAACTATAAATAAGTATACTTTTTACTCTTGTTTTCTAAATAACATTTTCTTTTTTATGCAACTTCCATATTGAATCTTTCTTCACCACCCTAGGTTGTCAGGTATAGAATGATTAAGTTAGTCCTCGGGGTCATACTATCTGATTTGAGTGTTGTATTATTGCAAAGCCTGATGGGGGGTAAAAACTTTGATAAAATCAAAACAGCGGAAGATATAAGGTGCCTTTAGCGCGTGGACCGCTGAAATTAGGCCTTTACGGCTTGATTTTACTCGGCGAGTGACATAACGAGGGTGTTACGCAAATTTTTATTTTTTATTTTTTCTTATTTGAGACTTCCGAAATTGAAAGTTATTTTGATCAATTTTTGTGCCTTTTTTAGTGAAATATGTTATTTTTTTTTTTGTAAATAGTTTTTCTTTAACTTCTACTGTATGTTTCGAAAGTACTCCTTATGGCAAGTCGTTCTGCCGCGGGAAAACCACCACTAAAATTTCACGGTGTATATATGTTTATACATATATTATTATATGAAACATACATATTTGTATGTTTATTTTAACTATAAGTAAGTATACTTTTTACTCTTGTTTTCTAAATAACATTTTCTTTTTTATGCAACTTCCATATTGAATCTTCACCACCCTAGGTTGTCAGGTATAGAATGCCTTTTGTACTTGTGTGATAAAACAGTATCTTTCAGTCGCGGGCGGCATGTTGGATTCCGAACGAAACGAAGGTTGCTGAGTTATAATCCCGAACGCCAGTGATGGATTTATATAATTAACTCCCGAGCAATGCGAGGGAGTTAATGTAAAAAAATCTTGAGTGAAGAGAACCTCTACTTTTTACACCATCTGCGAGCTAATTAAAACACAATTTATGAAAACCAATTACTTATTTGCAAGAGTGTTGTTCAGACACGTTTATGCCAACGTAAATATATCGACACATTTTATGAGCCACGTTTCTACATATCTGTTAATAAAGATTTGCATCGGTAAATAGTTTATTATCCATTACATATATTCACGGACACGTGCGATATAAGGTATCATGATTAATTACCTTTTCATGTCTAAGCGGGTGATGCCGGAAGAGATTTGCAAGTATTTAAATGCATTTCTGTAACGGACAATTGAGCTTTATAATTGGTAATTATCAAAATTAGTTTTCATATTTACGATATGAATTATTGATTTTATAAGTGTTAAAGTGCTTGTGAGCTTGCCGACGCAAGAACCTGAAAAAAATACCCTCTCACTCCACAGAGAGCAGGAGGAGTTATGGAGTAAAAAAAAACAGATTCTATTACAGTTCTGGCAGGGTTCAAGTGACAAGGAAGATGTCTGAGCTAGGAGGCATTCCCACCCCAAAACCACGGTACCACGGGCCCTGGAACAAAGGCAATGAATGGAAGGGTAGGTTTTTAGTCAGTAAGAGTCTGACACTATTTCCCGCCCCACCCAAGGGCAGGATTTGTCATTGGATGATTTTACCTACCATAAAAAAAAACGCCAAAACCACGGTGACAATAGTCACCTGTGCGTGCTAGGCCAATGAGGCATAAATAAATGTTATAAATAAAAATGTAACTACATGTGTGTCTTTGAAGAACCGCTTAGCTAATTAGTTATTTTATTCCTCGAACAATACTGCGTCAAGATGATTTCAATAGCGCAACAATAGCAATTATTTACAAAAATTACGCAATTACTGTGTCGTCCTATTATGTAATGTCTTTATGTACGCGCACAATAACAGTCCTATTACACAAGATGTGGCTGTGACAAATAAATTCTTAGTGTTTTTCATAATTATGATGTTATTATCTTGAGGCATATTTTTTGCTGTATGTTTCTGCATTTTGTCTGAGTGATATTTTGTAGTATGTAGGTTATTTAATTATGTATCTGGTCAAAGACAAATGCTTGTGTACAGCTTTAATAACGTCAAGCTTATATTAGTTATGTTAAATGCGAAAATTCGCGGGCCCGAGGAAATATCTATAAAATTAGAACTACACTAGACCAACGCACATGTGTAACACGCCTGAATTGTGCGTAGAACGACGTCGCTTGGCGTGTTTCAAGTTGTTATCAAGTGTAGCTCTACAAGTCTAGTTTCCATATAAAATGTATGCCCAGGGGGCTTACTCTCGAGTTTAATTCCGATCGGTAGAAATTGGAATTGTGACATTAGGTACTCGTGAATTCGATACTAGGGCCAAATTGCGTGACTTTTTGGGAAACTAAGTAAATTGGGATTGGGCTTGGCGTGTGGTCACGCAATTTTAAACCAATTTGACGCTAGAATCGAATTCAAGAGTACCTAACGTCACAATTTCAATGTCTACCGATCGGAATTAAACTCGAGAGTAAGGCCCCCGGTCGGCGTGTGTGGCCCACTTTTGCGCAGTGTAGTTTTACCTTAAAACTCCCACCCTGGCAGGGCTGCAGATAGTTCGAAAAGGTTACTGAAGGAATGCTTTGGGTCATAAAAGTCTGAGACTTCTCGCTCCAAACAGAGCGGGAGAATTCAGTTGCATCTCAGGCATACTTGCATGCAACCCATATAATCGATACCTGATATTTTTTCTATGTCTTGTGTCTATTTACAATTACGTACGTACAGTTACGTACTCGCCGATTGTGATTGATCAATTAATCCAATTTTAATAATTATAGCGAATAACTACAGACATCCTTGAGGCTTTTATTTCTGGGATCAAATTATTCAGAATACAATTTATTATTTCATCGTTTAGGTATGACGTGTTTTGCTGTTTGCTGAATAATTTATTAGTCAACAATTAAAAAAACCCTAATCTAATAATTATAACTAACTAAAAACAAACTAAAATATGGCGTCAAAAAATCGTAGCATTTTAGCCGAGGTTCAAAGAGCCATTCTTCAGTGTGCTTTCTATTCAACACATTCATTGTGCGTTCATCTGAGGAGTGGCATTTCCTGCGGGAGTCTATATTTCCTGATAGCTGTAATCTGAGGATGTTTAAGGGCCGGTTCTAGTTACTGTGTTTTTTGTATGAACTTCGCTCGGGATTATGTCGTCTTCGCGGCCCCAAAACAGCAGTTTAATTTTTATATATAAAAAAACAATAACTATTCAAGAGTTTTGTTCTTGCGAAGCGCTTTTAAATAACAAGCTTTATTTTTTTTGTAACTTTCAAACATTTTCGTAACGTAATCTCGTAGATAAATACGTTTGAAATCGTAAATTAGGGTCAGATTCACGATTTTTTTTTATCGAGTCAACTAATTTATATCGTGTTTTTATTTTTGCCAAGCCTTTGGCCATATAGTCAATTTTAATAAAAATAAATTTGCATGGTGTTCTCTTCCATATTTGTGGATTTCCATTGGTTTAAAAAAGTTCAAAATGAGTAGAACCGGGCCTTAAGTCGGGAGTGAATAGGTTACTTCTAAGCAAGCGTGCTCCATCGTTGCCAACGTCGTCACTTTCCATCAGGCGAGCTAGTGGTCAAACGCGAGCCTATCAGAAAGACGTTTGCTGAGTCAGCCAGTAAAAAATAAAATTACCTTCCTAACATGCGATTTTTTTGTCCCGTAATCAATTCAAGATATGCATTTTTTGCGTAACACGCTCAATTTAACAAGATAGACTGCAACAAATTGTCCTTGTTATTATTATAATAACGTTATTCCAAAATAATTACAGTTTTGGACTATTCCTGTTTGATAGACAGGTCTAGAATAAATTACTACTAAGCTATGCGGCACGATGCGGAAACGCTTACTTAGTCAGATTTTTGTTTTGTTTTTGTTGGTTTATATTGTGCTCCAAAACACAGGTCTTTGACCAGGTTCTCAGAAGGCAGCCCAGCTTAAGGGGCGAGCTCAAAATTAGTTCGAAAAATTCAAATTTTCTTAAATTTTGTGCGTTTTTCAGGTCAGAGTCAAGCTGGATGTTGATTATAATATGGTAATTTATTAAAGAAATTATCATTTAGGATTCAGTATTGTTTTGTATTTTATAAGTGAAGACCTATGGCTTCGCATAAAAATACTTACAGCCAAATCTATAATGAGCTGTTAGCCACTCTGTCAGTCCCACTCTCAGTTTAGTATATCTGGCATTATCACACTAATAAATATATTATGTGTTGTTTTTGATATCCCATAACTCAAGCTTTATTATTCTTTTTTTTCTTCTATAAGGCAAAATAATACAAAAAGTCCTAGAATATGTGGTCCAAAGATTTAGAAGATATCATCAATCATAATTAATTTAGGTCAAAATTGAAATCTTTACTTTTGCGACCTCGTCTCGTCATCTTTGAAATCTAAAGTATCTGTCATGGGAAATTATATGACAGCGTAAATATGTAATGTCATTTGTTTTAAGGGTAATCGTGAATTTATCGAATTATTTTGTATGGAAAATGAAAAAAATTACAAATACCTAATTGTAATTCATATTATGCCAGTTGATTGTTTGATATGGTCTTATTCATATCCTAGATTTATGGGATATATAAAAAACACGTTATATAGACAAAAGTGTAATTGTACGTATGTGTACGTTTTTAACACCTTCACACTCAAACGGCTGAGCAGATATGGGTGAAATTTAGCACGCAGATAGGTACTTTTATCCCCGGACTATGTTCCTTCGATACGATTTTTACTTTCACGCATGTGAAGCCGTTGGTAGAAGTTTTTAATAAAAAAATAATTAAAAGAATTTGTAGTTCTTTTTCTACGGAACACACGCACACCTCTAAAGTATATTGATGTGTATTTTTAATTCACTTTTATTTTTATCCGTCCTCCAGTATGTAACAAAACAATGAGTCTCGGTCAAGGCTAACTTGAAGTTACATAAATAAACTGGCTGCCACAAAAAACGGAATCAGATCGTTCACATCATGATAAAAACGTTTTTATCACACAGTATAGTAGGTATCATTAGTCTTGTAGTAATTTTTTTTAACTGTTTCTGCCTCGCGTGGGTTCCTGGGTTCGATTACCGGCTCGGTTTTTTTTTTAGGTTTTTCTACTAAGAATTACTATTACTATTTTTAGCAACCCGGAAATTGAAGATTTGCGATTATTTTTTTTGAGGTGGGATATTATCCAATGATTTTTCCCACTGATGGACTTATCAGAATTTTACTCCACGGTAACTTTTTGGAACATTCCTGCATCCTTTTACATTCCCGCAGCCAATCGTGAGATCAAGGGTTCGATTCCCGTGCAATTGGTTTTTTTTTTATTAATAAATATTCTATAATAGTCCGGAATTTGGAAGTTGATGGTGTGACACCCCCATGCCTCAGGAAGGAGGTAAAACCCTTAGTCTTGCGCTTGATCTCTTCCAGGTCATGTCAGATTGTCATCCTATCGGACTATGAGAATAAAAGACCAGAGAGTGCACTTGTTTGATTACACACTTGAGCACTATACTAACAGGGGATATGGCGTGAAAGTATTATCAAAGAGGTTGTAGGTCGGCGCTGTCTTCTTGTGTCCAGTCCTAGTTCAGGCCATAGTCCGTGAGAGAATGGAGAATGGGAAGCGGTCACCGGCTTCTTTCTTCTTCATTTGACCGAAGCCGTAATGGACTGTGTCAGGAGTCGCAGGGCGATTCCCGGCTACCGTAGGCGTGGGCAATGGGTAGCACGCCGTCGAAGAGCCAAGCCCGACTCGACGGCGCGTAGTGTTTCGCGCACGTCTCACAGAGAAAATAGCAAAATTGAAGAGGCCCAATGCCTGATCAGGGCTGCGGGATAGTATGAGAGATTTACCGTGGCCCTAGTTCGCAATGGGCAACTGAAGGAACACAGATGAATTTTAGTCAATAAAAATCTACTTCTTCTCACTCCACCCTAGAGCGAGAAAAGTCATTTGAATGCCATGAAAAGGAAAAGGATTGTACTCGTACTGTACGAGGTGATATGTACTGAAGACATAATATGTTATTTTTAAAGATAACAAAACACTTCAGGCACACAATCTCCAAATTGATTAAAAGCTCTTATTTCGATAAACTTCAGCAAAACAAACACAAAGCTCCATCTCTCGTTTACATAAGTACTTATGAAGTTCTAGCGATGAATCTTAAGAGAGTCCTACCCGATCCGTCTATCATGAACGTGAGCATAGTTCAAAAGCTGTTGTGTGATAGTGTGTGTGATATTATTAACAAAAAGCTTGTTGTTTAATCTAACGCAGACCAACGAAATGAAAGAGGTTAGACGAAAAAAGAGAGATACCGTCTGAAAGGCCTTTTGGTATTCGGAAATTACGTTACTCACTTGAATATTTCACGTCTTATGTTTTTTTTTTTATTAAGATTTGAAAAAAAAAAAAACATCATTCAGAATCTCGATTAAATGTACAAGGTTTCTATATAGATATATTTTCTTTAGTTTTTACATTTGAATGGCTAAATTCACGCAAAATAACATATTTTTAGAGAACTTTACTTTATTAGTTTTAAACAGATCTAAGTTTTGGTTTCAATAGAAACTTAGATAACATCCACAAGATATCTGTGTTTCCAAAGTATCTAGAGAGAGAAGTGTAATAACGTCATAATGACGTAAGAGCGGTAGGATGGAAATGTATTTCTGGTTGTGCGCTCTTAAGGCAACATTTCAGTGACATGTTTTCATAACTAAATTAAATTGAATAAGTTGTCTTTCTCAGTAAGAGGTTGTTTTGAATAGCTGTCTGTTACTAATAGGATTAGTGTCGTTTCGTTTGTGAAAATAACAGTTTAGCTCAATGACGACAGAGCCGGTCTCGAGTACAAGTTCAATATCAGACTTTTATGAGAGAAATATTGAAAAAATATGTAACGAAAATGCAACTACCGACCGGTAAGACTGTCATTGCATCCATAGATTTTAGTTTCTGTAAAATGTCACTATTTTGTTGTACCATAAAGTTTATTTTGTTCTATTCTATGCACTGAAAATTGCATTTTTATAATTATTATTTTTTAGTTTTTTTGGTCTAAGAAGGAAATGGTAGGAGTTCCTTAGGAATTGGAAAGAAGTGGTTTTGAGCCGGGAACAATGTAAGGAATAGAGGGAGGCCTTTGCCCAGCAGTGGGACATTATAGGCTAGATTTTTTTTTGGATAAAGTTTCCCCATACCTACTAGGAATAATTCCTGTAACATACACACGATATATGTAAACTCACATACACAAGACACAGACCCAAAACCACTAAGGCCGTGTTTACGGTGACGCGGCCCGTTGCACGGCGCATTGGGCGTTTGGCGTACATTGCAGAAGCGTAATTATTCTTCTTTTAATTCTGGGTGTAATTTATTTATAGTATGTATGTATTTAGATCTATCAGATAATCCGCATGCGTAACCTCCACAAATTTCCTTTTCATGCAAGTATTTATTGTAATGCGGGCAATACGCACGTGGGACGCGTTTTTTTACCTTTTGAAATTTTCAGCATGCGGAGCAAATCCGCGCGATAAAATCCGCATGATATTAAAAGCTCCCTAAGTCAAGAGTGGATGGGTTACTTATAGACAAGTGTACTCCACCTTCGACCACATCATCGTTTACCATAAGGTGAGGTAGCAGCCAAGTGCGACCCTATAAAAAAAAAAGCATTAAAAATAGTTACTCACTCTGATTCTTCAGTCAGCACCTTCATAATCCGCCGTCCTCTCCAATCAGGGTGCGTGGAGGCGATCCTGAGTTCCAATACGGCATCTTCACTGGCTGGTACCTTCTCCCAGATCTTGGCTTCATTGTTTAAGTGTGTCAGCAACCGAAGGATACGTTTAAACTTGTGGTGAGGGCATGATTCTACTTTGTCTGAGTCATCTACATCCTGTGGAGAAAGTAACAAAGGTAAATAGATATATTGTTTAGTTTTTTACCAATAGATGGCATAGTTAGGTGATCGGCGTTTTCTAAATCGCGATATCAAGATTATCCGTGATGTGACAAGGCTTGTGATGATTGTAATTTGAAATTAGTACTGAAAATATAGTTAATTACCCTGTCGTTGTTTTATAGTTATATCATCAAACTTGTTACGGTCAGGAAGACTGCAGTAACAGTGAGGCATAGTGAAGGGTTTTTCAGGTGTCCTTATTTATTACTACTATTGCTGAATATGAGGTCCTGGATTAAAAGTATTGTTGGGATTTTACATTTGGAATTTCTCAAAAGCAGCTCTTAGTCTGGGTTTCTGTTAAAGACTGTAGCCTCATTTCGTATTATATAGGACACTTGATTGATAATATGTGAATGCATTAGATATCTCTCTGCCTAACCAAACCATGAATTACAGGTGTTATGTATTCTTATTTATACTTTATGTCCAGTAGTGATACATACGTGGACTTAATGCAACAAGGCATCCTCTGGAAGTCAATGTTTGGATAAAATAACTGGTATTTTTATATCGAAACCAGTTACATGACATCTTAGTGCTATTATTGCAATTTGTATCACCAGTATAGTAATAATTATTGTCATTTATATGTGACTTAATTTGTAATCGAATGGCTTTTATTTGTAATTTAATTTGTAATTCTAGTTAGATTACATTCAGACAAAAGATCTTGTTTCGCAAACGAGAGCAGTACAATGAATGTTAGCAATGCGGTAACAGTAAATTCATTAAGTTTTTTAGGGTATCATGTAAATAAATTAGCGATAATATTTATGCTGTGGTTCTAAGAGCTGTTTGTATTAGGTACTTAATTAATTTACAAATTAAGATAATCTGTCAATCTAATGCAAATACATTTGTCCTTGTCAAGTTAATTGGCAGTGAAAGGACAGTATCCGCATTTTTCAGTGATGGTGATGTCGCTGAGAGCAGTGGTAGCCGAGTGGTAACTGCCCCGATCTACGAGTCGTAGGTCACGGGTTCAAACCCAGCCAGGCGCATTACTTTATGTAATTTATTTCATCACAACTGCTCTCAAAGACGGTGAAAGGAAATGTATGTCCTAGAACCTAAACCCAACCTGCACTGGGCCCGCATGGTGGATTACGGCCTATTCCCTCTCCTAGAGAGGAGGCCTGAGTCTCAGCATTGGGAAAATTAAAAGGCTGGTGATGATGATGATGTCGCCAAGATTATTTGCTTTGCTTGAAATGTACTGATCATTGGAGCGCATCGACCTGTCAAGTACCCTTTCGTAATCGCCCCTGAGTCAGTTTTAATTGTATTGACATTAAGTTGGAAATGAATGAATTTTAGAGTCCTTCAAACGAGCAGATTTATTGCCATGGGATCAAGAATTGAGAGGAAACTGTTTAGATTTATTGTAAGTAATTTACTCTTTATTTAGTATCTCAGACTGTTTACAAATAATCAAATACTCAATAGTTTGAAACGGATTGTCTACAATGTGAATTTTTACCCAGTTGATGGCAATTGAATCGCTTTTTTTACACGAATATTTTAAAGGCGGGAAATCATCTAAGAACTACCACCGCTCTAGGTGGAATAAGAGAGAGAGTACCAGTACTAAATTCCATCTGTTTAGGTATTTAACTAAATTTAAACAATCTTCACATGTCTTTTATCTAAAAGTTGTCTAAAAATGTCATCCAAAAATGTTAGAATTAGCTATTTACCTAGACCGATGTTGGATAATTCATCATCGTCAGCCTTTCATGTGTTCTCACTGCTGGGACACAGGCCTTCTCTCTCTAGGAGAGGGAATGGGCCGCGAATCCACCACGCGGGCGCAGTGCGGATTGGTGGATGTCACATGTCTTTGAATTTTTGGTTCTAGGACATGCCGGGTTCCTTACGACGTTTTCCTTCACCATTTTGAGAGCAGTGGTGATGAAATAAATTATACAAAGTAATGCGCCTGGTTGGGTTTGAACACGCGACCTACAACTCGTAAGTCTGGGCCGTTACCACTAATAATCACCAACCATCAATAATAATCTTTGTATGTCTTCTATACGATTTTTTTTAAATAAAGAGACATATCAAGATTATTTACGTTTAGTTAAGTACCTCAACAGATGGAGTATAGATAGTTGTTACGGGTCTTATGTATGTGGCTTTATTTGTGAACGTACCTACGATACTACGATAAAGAAACAAGAGATATGTGTAGTTCGCCTCGCCAGGCTCGAGCCACGCACGCCTCAAAGAGATGTCAGCAGACCGTAGGGATTCAGCAGGGCCGATGCCTGCTAGGGTTGTTCCGGGTCTGAATGTGACTTTATCCGTCTTATTCCAAAACGCGTTCTAAAATAGTTCCGGGACTATTAATAGTTTTAATTGGCATTAAACCTAATAATAGTCCCGGCAATACATTTAAATCGCTTTTAATTGGCATTAAATTTAGTAATAATCCCGAAAACTACATTTAGATAGCGTTTAATCGGGATTAGACCAAGTAATATTCTCGGAACTATTTTAGATCATCTTTTGAAATAAGGCGGTATATGTTTGAACACATCCACGGTAGAGGAATAATTCCTAGTGTAGGGCATCGTTTATTTTTGTTTTAAATTATAAAAGTTATTAGATGACTTTCCACAACAAAAAAAGAGTAGTAGAATGAAGACAGGAATAAACAAGAATACTGAGCTTTATTCATTTATTCAGACAGCATCGGCGTAAGCCTCTTGCCAAGATTTATGGAAAGTAGGAAAGCTTCCATATTGATTTTCCTGCCGCTCGGAAAATGAAAACTTGAAGCAACGGTTTTCTAGGAAAAGTTGATTACATTAGCATGCCTTGATGTTATTTAAACTTGAGAATTTATTTTCCGTGGTCGCTAGACAGTGTAAGCAGTGTACGCAATAAAGAACGAAGTGAAGTGTTACTAACATCGTTTTAAATCATTATGTACTAACAAAATGATTTATTATAGTTATGTATATAGGGTATTTATAATATGGGTACTGTTCACCTGAAATAAAATTATTGTAATTATTTTGTTTTCCCCTTTTTCTATACTTTTTACTGCTAATATAACCATCGGTATACTTTTTTAACGACAATTGCTTAAAGGATATTAAAAAAATAATAAGTGCAAACAAGACAATAGTACACACAAGAGTACATTCAAGGGCTTTTAATTGAAAAGTGACATTATTGTTTTTGTAAAGATAATGAATATGCGTGATAAAGTTGACGAAATACGCTTCTGTTATACTTAAATATTTTGTGTTTAATCTTAAACTAATTAAGAAATAAAGTTGTTTGATGAATTGCAATGATTGCAAAATGCCAACCAAATTAAAAAAATATATATATATGAATAATTTTTATTGTTCATTTTAATATACAGAGAACATTAACAGATACTGTGACAAATCTCACGTGGCCGAAACTGCAGGGCAAGACTAGTTTCATATAGTTAAAACTATCGACTAAGCTATTAATCTGTTGCAGCCCTCATAAAAAGAACATTAATGTGTCCAAGTACCCAAGCGATTGCTAATAGGTACCTAAAGTTAATTGAAATTAGATTGTTCCGCGACAGACAATTAACACCTGCACGGAAGTTCATTGCCATTAATATCATATACACGCTCTTATTGTGTCGTATGAGTAGGTAGTACTAAGAAAATTAGACAATAGACAGCTGTGAAAAAAAATAATTGTTAAATAGATTGATTTTGACGTTGATGTCTTTTGGTAGAAAAAAAAAAAAAAAATATGGTAGTAGTACGAAACCATGCAATCTATTTTTTTATGGTAGTAAAAAATAAATATTACGAGTATGTTAGTAGATTGGAAATTAATCAATCTATTGTTTGTAGAATTGATCAGTTTTTAAGGTACCGAAAGCCACACTAAGCGAAGCCATTCGTTTTGTCCTCGCATATAATATTTAATGTATTGTGATTTTAGTTGTTTTTTATTATTTTTATTTCATATGCATTATTTTATTTTAATAAGTTGTGTGAGATAGGTATAAATAAACATTTTATTTTTATTAATGTAATCGGTCAATGTTACCGAACTGATTGATAGTGAATTATGGGTTTAATGTCTGATCTGCTAAAAACCAAATCTAATAACTATATTATATTTGATTTTTTCAACTATCACACGCAACTATCGCCCTCTAACTTGTCTTTCTCAACAGACAATATTTCTAATAGAAATTTAGTTTTATATTATTATTTGATTTTTATTTTATTTTTACCCGACTGCGCCAGAAGGAGGGTTATGTTTTTCGAGAGTATGTATGTATGTATGTATAATTGTTTGGCACGCTCTGCAGCCTAAACGGCTCGATGGATTTTAGCTTGAGAGGTGGGTATATCAAAACACTGGGTATATCAAAATAAAAAAAAACAAAATGGCGGATTTTTGGCGCCAAATTCAAATGTTTGGCACGCGCTGCGGCCTGAACAGTTCGATGTATTTTAGTTTGCGAGGTGTCGTTAGATTCGCAATTACTGTGAAAGTGATATAGTAATAAAATAAAACTAAAACATAAAAATTAAAAAACGGTAATTTAAAAAACTAAAAATCCCGACTGCTTTTCTGAGTATTCATGAAAAAGCTCTAAAACAAGAAAGTCGTTGTACCCGGTTGCACTTAGCTATATAATATTTTAAATACAAGATAAATTGTAGCAGTCGGGACCCATTCGGTCTGTGGATGATAATGATGATGAACTTGATGAAGAAAATACTCACATTTCTGTGTACAATAGCATTGAGGACGATTCCTACAAATTCTCCATTGTCATCAACAGCTGCCAACGATACTCCTTGGTCTATAGAACTGGATGCGTACTCCTCGAGCTCGAGACACCGACTAGTGGGGGTCTCCAGCAAATTCACGGCTACGTTCAAGGGCTCGTCGCGGAAGAAAAACCTGAAATTTTTCTAGAAGTTAGAGCCAAATTCACTAATAAACTAATCGCGATTCGTTCAAACATAACGCAGTTTGAGCGACTAATCGAGATTATAGCTTCATTTTGCGTTTCACCGCGATGAATTGAACCTAGTTTACGCTAAACTCAGTTTCAATTCTTTTGTTGTCGCCCATGTTTACGACACGTGTCTTTAAACTAGAATACGCTGAGCTCAGTTTAGTTGAACTAAGTTTTTATATTGAATGATGAAATCAGCCCTTAGTCTTTGACGATTTTTTTTGACAGCACACAAAATGTTTCATACTTTTTAAAAGTGCTTCGTCGGCTCCTAGATTTATTTATTCTAGTTCTGTATTTTTTTATTCTTTATTTATTTTAAGCAGTTTTATCACTTAGTGAAAATGACACTTCTGATACAAATCACTACTACAAATTACACACTAAACTTAGTAAAATTATGTCACTCACTCATCAACAACAATCGGCACACTGATTAAAATTAGTACTGATTTAATTCATTTTCCCCGAGAGGACGCCGGCGTCCGCACACCTATTTTATTTCTATTGTGTCTCTAATTACGGTATTCAACAGGTTAAATTAGTTAATTACTGCTATGTGATGGTAACGTTATGTATAAGGAGTGACTTTTGACTTAATGCCCGTCTTTTAGATTGGTTTAATCAGGGGTCTTTACATCTTTTGTTTGAACCAAAACGAACATAATTATGAAAGAAAAAGCAGATTGTTCCGAGTTCCATTTCAGTTATTAAATGTTCAAAATATTCTGTTTCACATATATGAAAGCATAGGCTACTCTTAAAAAAAACACTACTGTACTTTTACCCTAGAAAAGATTCTAAATGAAATAATTCCGGTTGGTTTACAAATGTGTCGCAAATGTGTGTTCTTCACAATACAATACAGCATTCCAACGCACTACCGTCAAACCGGTGACGAAAAATATCGTCAGGAAATCGGCATGTCATGGATATGCCGATTTCAACGACAAAAAATAGAAGACATGTGACATCTACCAACCGGTACTGGGCCAGCGAAGTGGATTACGACTCATTTCCTCTCTTAGAGAGAAGAAAGTCTGAGTCCCAGCAGTGGGAGCATTATAAGGCTAATTATGCTATGATAATATGTAATTTATTATGGTTTGTAAGATGGGCCGATGACCCAGTAAGGGTTGCGGGAATCCGATGGATGCGAGACGCTCAGGACCGATCGTTGTGGCGAAAGTCTTTCAGCTGAAATGCTGATAATGACGATATTTTTACGAGTATGTGAAGATGCATTTATCGACACAACTCTGATGCTATAAATAGCAATGGCAGCTGTATTTAAATTGACTAAAGTCCAGTCCTAGATGCACAGTCTATTCTTACACATGTCATTGTTACTGGTTGCGCGAATTTGCTGTGGACTGTAGATTTTAAAAGCGATCTAAGGTTTGTTAACAATATGCAGGTACTGCGTCTAGCGTTTATTAATGGGATAAATGTATTAGAAGGACTGACCTTTAACCTCGAAAGTTCCACATGGCGCCGGCCGGCGAATCCCGAACTTCGTACTTTCAAGCACTGCCAGTTTCTGTATTGCACTACACTGTACTATTGTTGAGTCTCTGAATGATTGGATCACGAAAATAGTCAATTTTCTTGTAATTTCGAGCGGGCGTGTTAGCGGTGCGGTCACATTCACAATCGATGCACAAAACGTCAATGTCAAATCATTTCTTGCGGTCGTGCGGGTGAAGGAAAACGGAAGGGATAGGATTGCTAGGCCAAAAAAATAAATTACAAAAAACAAAATCGCGGAACATAGCAAATTGGCGCAACCATTCCCCCCGGGTTTGAAGGGTTACCTTCAAAGAAAAGAAAAAAAAAACAAAAGCGAAACTAAACCCTATTACTAATCTAAACTATCAATACTAGGTAGCGAAACAACTTATAACTAACTATGCCACTACTACTGATTAGGCAGAGGGCAGAGGCGAATAACCGGACGCAGGTACGATCCAGTTGCGGTTTTAACCTTTACGACTCGCGTTATTCCGTTCGAACCCGGAAAAACTTCTTCCACTACACCAAGAGGCCAGTGCAGAGGAGGCGCACTCTCAGTCTTCAGTATCACCACAGTACCGACTGTGACTGGATCTGAAGGAGTGTTCCACTTTTGACGCGACTGCAGCGTATGCAGATAATCTGTCCTCCATCGCTTCCAAAAGGACTGAACTAAGCTATCTAGCAGAGCGTGACGCGGGTGAAGCTGCAGTTTGTCAGTCTCGACATCTAAAGCGGGCAAATATTTAAGAGGAGTCGTCGTCAAGAAGTGAGCCGGCGTCAACGCTAGTGGCTCCGATGGATCACTAGACAAAGTCCGACACAACGGACGCGTATTCATCAACGCCTCTACCTGAGCGAGTACAGTGCTCAACTCCTCGTACGAGAGAATCTGTTCGCCTATGACCCGAAACAGGTGCGACTTAAGGCTTTTAATATTCGCCTCCCAATTGCCACCAAAATGACTAGCTGCTGGCGTATTAAAACACCAATCAATGCGATTCTCAGCTAAGACATGGGCGAATTCACTTTGGTAGTACTTGGAGCGTAAGAATGTATGTAATTCCGAAATATTGCGTCGCGCTCCAACATAATTTGTGCCGTTGTCAGAGTATAAGCGCTTAACGGGACCACGGCGAGATAAAAATCGTTTAAATGCAGACATAAAACCCTGCGTACTCAAATCACTGGTTAACTCTATGTGAACCGCACGAGTTGTCATACAAACGAATAGGCAAATGTATGCCTTTGTGGAACGTATACCACGACCACGGGCAATAGTGACTTTAAACGGTCCAGCATAGTCCGTCCCAGTATGTATGAAAGGTTTCACCGTCTGTACAACACGACAAGAACGATGGTCGGCCATTTCCGGCGCGTTGAAACGCGGGCGGAGCTTAAAGCAGGGCACACATCTGTGCACTCTAGCGCGTATCAAATTGCGAGCGGAAAGTATCCAGTACTTCTGTCGAAGAATGGACATTAATAAATCGGGACCAGCGTGACAATTCACCTTATGGTGATAGTCCACCAACAAATCCAAAACGTGATCCCTGCGTGGTAGAAGTACTGGATGCATTTGTTCAAACTCTAACTTAGCATTTCGCAGACGGCCACCGACACGAATGAGTCCGTCTTGCAAAAATGGTTTCAAATGTTGAAGTGCGGGACTACAAGGTTTATGTGATTCTAAACTACGAAATTCTATTGAAAAATAAAATTTCTGCAACTCTCGAAGTACAACTGATTCAGCTCTATCCAAATCAGCTGCGATTATAGAACCACGCGATGGTAATAATCTCAAAAATCTTAGGACGTAAACTACACAGCGTAGTAGTCTCGACCAAGACGAGACTCGATTAGACAACAACAAAACAACTGACTCTTCACGCGGAACTGATACTACAAGCGTATGTTTCTTCTCCTCGGGTGGCTCTGAAACAGTAGCGGGGTTAAACGGAGCATTTGGCCACTCGTTAGGAGTGGTATGAAGCCAGGGAGGGCCACAAAACCAAAGCGGATGATTTAAAATTTGCGCAGGAAGCAAACCACGTGAGAGACAATCAGCTGGGTTTTCTGTTCCAGCGACATGGAATATATTTTCCTCTGCGGAGGCACGGGAGCCACCGAGCGAAAAAATATCACCCTTGAAAGGGAGCGCGACAACATAACGACCATCTTTATCACGAGTAGTCATGCGGGTATAAATCTCCTCAGTGACCTGATCCTCAGGGCTGAGAATAGGCGGGACATTGACCTCTTCAATCTCCCAGAACTTGCGGATGGTAGACTCAAGCGGCGGCTCGACGGTGCAACAGTGCGACACAGTCGAGTAACTAACTAAACAAGCGGGTGCGGAACCAACTATAACAAACCCGAGAACTGTTTCCAGTGCGTGCGGAGCGGGGTACATCGGAAGACCTTGAATTTTGCGTGATAACTGGAGATGCGGGAGAATCGAAGCACCGATCAATAGATCGATATCTCCAGGGAAAGCGTAATTTCCGTCGGCTAACTGCAAGTTCTTAAACTCCGTCAGCATGGACGTGTCAACCGGTACCGTGGGCAACCGTTCCGTAATCTTATCTGCGACTAGCGAATCCATTTCAAACGAAATATTACGATTAAAACGTGAACTAAATATTATTTTAATGGAACCGTGAATGGTTGCCTTTAAACCTCCAAAACCTTTCACTTCTGAGCGGGATGACCAATTATTAAAACTAAAACCAAGGCGTTGACAACAATCCCGAGTAATAAAATTACTCTGGGAAGCGCCATCTAGTAGCGCTCTAACGGTGTGCGGTTTGCCAAAGGCATCTACAATGACAACTTGCGCGGTCGCAAGTAAAACGGTAGTGATTTGAGTACCAGCGGCGGAAAGCGAACACAATGTTACGTCGTTTGCACTTGCAGCAGGCCGCGCGTCACAAGCGTCGCGCGTCTGCGCAGGCTGCTGCTGCGATGGCAGCTTACTACTCTCAAAATGTAAGAAGGTATGATGTCTAGCTGGACATTTACGACAGCTAACACCACTTTTACATGACGTAACCAGATGTTTGTCACTTAGACAATTAAAACACAAATTATTAGTGCGGACAAACTTGTAACGATCACTAGGCGATAATCTCTGAAATTCCGAACACTTGTACAGCTGTGTATGGCTACCCTTACACAGAGAACAGTCAGGTGTTGAGGCGGTATTAACTAGCGTATGTGCAGTCTTGACTGACTTCGATGACGCGTCTATACGGCGATCGGAACCTGTCCTATTCGTGACTTCATGACGTGCCGACGTGCGCTGCAATACCTTAATATGGTCGCGAATAAAAGATTCTAAATCTTCGAACTTAGGTATTTCTTTGCCGCGCTGAGTCGTTTCAAACAGACGAACAGTTTCAGGATCTAATTTATTTAAACCGATATACAAAAACAAAAAGTCACAGAGGTCATTGACCTTTAGGTTCTTTACTGCACGAACAGATGATGCGAAAATATTTAAAAACTTCTCTAAATTATGATCGTTACAAACGGAAAAACTTTTCAAATCGAATAATTGATCTAAATATGCGGTGGCTACTAATCGCTTATCTTCGTATTTTGTTTTTAAAGTGTCCAAAACTAAAGTGTAATTTTCAGCGCTAAACGTAATTCCAGCACAGACCGCCTTTGCCTTACCGGTCAATTTTTCTACGAGATAATGCAATCTCTCGTGATCTGTCAGCGATGTGTTCCTATGTATTATATTTTCGAAACTATCTATAAATAAATTCCAATTTCGAATGTCACCATCAAATTCAGGTATTTGAATTGGCGGCAATCGTGGGCGTTCGCGAGGAGGGTTGGATAAACCACTCGCGGGGGGGGGAGTCTCTAAACTCCTAGCAATACGTTTGATACGACAATACAAGTCATCAAAGGACGACAATGCCTGATAACTCACACAGTAATCAGGATTTAACTCCAACTCTAAAATGTTTATATTCTTAATTGTAGATTTAAAATCCGCGCGCAAACTATCTAAAGTTTCCAACGAACACAAGAAAGCATCTCTAATCATCAGATCCGAGATTTGCAAAGATTTATCACAAATTGATTGAACACGTGAAAACTGTGAGTCCCTTTCGGCGTATAAAAGCTTTAACTGAACCTTTAAATCAGTACTAACCTTGGTTCCCTTAAGAGACATCTTGTTTTGATATATTCACACTATACACTCAAACAAACACTTAACGAATTATTAAGTAAGCGATAATTATCAGATAACAATATGGTAATATTGTAAACAACAAAGTGAACGGCGAACGAACGGAACAACCTGTCTATATAATCTATGGTTTATCCGTTTCCTACAAATATTCACTCAACAATGAACGGGTATTTTTGAAATGCGTCTACCTACATGCAATTTGTAGGACTTCCGAATGAATTTTGTCAAGAAAAGGAATGCGATCGATTTATATCTACGCTGATATTTACGTAGCTAACTATAATTATGCGGTGCGGTTGACGGCGTAGGTACCGTAATTATCAATGACTCTTTAACTATACGAGCGAAATAACGTATAGTTGCCTAAATGCCTAGATGCGGGTTTTCTACTATTATATCTAGGTAAACAGGCGCGTTGCGTTTATTCCCTATGGAACAAATACTATATTGCGAAATTACAAGAAAATGATTCACGATCCTGCTCGTAAGGACCAAAAAGTAATGGTTGCGCGAATTTGCTGTGGACTGTAGATTTTAAAAGCGATCTAAGGTTTGTTAACAATATGCAGGTACTGCGTCTAGCGTTTATTAATGGGATAAATGTATTAGAAGGACTGACCTTTAACCTCGAAAGTTCCACATGGCGCCGGCCGGCGAATCCCGAACTTCGTACTTTCAAGCACTGCCAGTTTCTGTATTGCACTACACTGTACTATTGTTGAGTCTCTGAATGATTGGATCACGAAAATAGTCAATTTTCTTGTAATTTCGAGCGGGCGTGTTAGCGGTGCGGTCACATTCACAATCGATGCACAAAACGTCAATGTCAAATCATTTCTTGCGGTCGTGCGGGTGAAGGAAAACGGAAGGGATAGGATTGCTAGGCCAAAAAAATAAATTACAAAAAACAAAATCGCGGAACATAGCAAATTGGCGCAACCAGTTACGGTATCTTGTTATGATGTAATTGCGTTTCCTCAG
Organism: Leucania comma; assembly: GCA_958295575.1. Lineage (NCBI taxonomy): Eukaryota > Metazoa > Arthropoda > Insecta > Lepidoptera > Noctuidae > Leucania > Leucania comma. The sequence goes on from OY282475.1 coordinate 8,393,114, forward strand.
AGCATGACTGCAAATGCAAAGTGGCGGTGCGTGCGATACAGAATGACGTTGTAATTCGATTTAATGCAACTCGACATCTGTATGCACAATAAGCAATAACTTTTACTATATATTCTAATAGGCTACCGTGACCCTGAGACGTAAAACCAGCGGAAGGAACGGAGTTAGTTTTTTAGTCTGTGATAATTTTCCACCAAAGAAACAAAAAATAAAATGTGCAAATTGAAGGGTTCTATGTCAATTATTTAGACAGCGATAACTTTATTTAAGGCTCATCGATAATGCTACATTTGACAGGTACTCTTCTCAACTAAGTGACAGGGTACAAATTGATGCATACACGGTGCTCGGGCGCCGTCGGCTACCTTCGTCACTCGTCGGGCTCCTCCTAGTCTAGACCCTAATACACGGTATAATATTTTATGACCCTTTTCACATCTAATTTCTATAGGGACTAATTTCAAAAGTTATTAGACATCCATATATTATTTTTAATCGTAAATGACGTGTGGCCGCAGCGCGATTGCAGCGCGGTAATCGCACGTTTTTATTCATATGGAATAACAAAGCAGTGCGGCAGTAGCGCTACAACCGCGCTGCCGTGCGCAGCATGTTGCGGCTAATTTGAAGGAGCCCTAAATTAGCAAATAGTTACATACTAGCTAGCTGGCTAGGTATTATAGCCCACCAGCATCAGGAACAGGGTCTCTGCTTCCCGTGCCGTCCATCGTGTTATGCTTGGTTTTTTCCCAGTTTTTTTTAATGATATAAACTTGTGCTTGACTGCGATCCCACCTGAAGGTAACCAGTGGTGTAATCATTGATGATGAGGCGTACTAGTTTCTTTTCCATTAGGCTATTGCACTTATTTAACGACAATCGGTATTCTTTTGAGTTCTTACCTTCTGAGGAAGTCGAGAGCGCGCTCCTTGTCTTTGGATGTGATAGTTCTGATGTGGTAGGTGGACTGGATCTTCTTGCTGATGTCAAGAGCAGCCAGCTGCTCCGGAAGCTTGTCAGCAAGCTAGGAAGGAAATAATATTAGGATTAGAAAGTGAGTTTTGTCTGCGTGTATCCTATATTGAATAAAACAATACGCAAATTCCTTATAAACTACGTCGAGCTCGCTTGTACGCCTAAATGCCTATGAAATCAATGATAAAACCGCCGTCTTGGTCATGATCGTTGTAGATAACCTGACAAGTCCTTAAGATACTTGTCAGTGAATTCACTAAAACTATGTCCTGGCTCCATGCCACTCTCCATGATAATAAAATTGGGCAAATGCGAGTCGGACTCGCGCACTGTGGGTTTCGTACAAACTTACCTATGAAAACAGTTCAATTCCCGAATTGAGTTTCGAAAATGTTTTCTGAATCGCAATTTTTTTTTTGTAACGTAACTACAAATTTACAATTTTCTGATATTTTCTTCTTCTTCTTGTGCTTGACCTTGCTTCATGCCAAATTTAAGGGTTCTAGGTCAACGGGAAGTACCCTCTGAATTTTGATTCCCTTGAGTGTCGAAATATACCTACGTTTTATGCGATATAAACGGCCGTATATATTTTTTCGTTAACTCAGAAGTTTGATTTTTCATAGCTTCAAGGGACTGCAGATTTGAATATATGGACGCGAATATATAACGCGTGGAGGTATTGAATTGAAATTTTAAAAATTCAATTCAGTACCTCCACGCGATCTCGAAATAATGGGTCTTGACAGTCAGATAGACAAACGGAGGACAACAAAGTGGTCCTATAAGGGATCAATTTTTTCCTTTTGAGGTACGGAACCCTAAAAATTAAGCTTTTAGTAAATTGGTCATGGTTAATGGCTTGCAGTCTGCACTGGGTGCATATCGTGAGCGTAAGTTAATTTAATATTCCTAAATAACAATTTCTTTGTTTATAACATAAAGCTGGGGGCACATCAAGGAATGTCAAGGTGTAGACTTGTACAGATCTGAATGGATAAATCGCTTAAATGCTGTTGTTGCGACAGCCTTGCCACGACGACAGCTATACTGTGGTACTGGTTGCTATAATCTGTGGTACAATTGTTTATCTATGTTCGTTCTGTTTACTCTTGTTTATTGCTATTGTGTTGTTCGAAGTCTTTATAAGCCTAGCTTTTGGGAACTGTATTGTTAGAGCCATGTGACAGGACTGGAACTGTTATATTTTGGTGAAACTGTTATGGTTAGTTCTTTGCGAAGATGGATTAGAGCTGATTTTGTCGTAAAGTGGTAAGATGGATTATCATCAAAAGAAGATTTTTTCTTTTTAAATCATCACATAGCTTCTCCCGGCCTGGGTAGAGTGTTACTGTTAGGTATTTTCTTTTGAGTATTACGTTCTAGAAGCTCGAAGTAGTATTATATTTGATGGTGTGATACCGCCGTGCGCATGATCCCTCCCCGTGATTGCCAGATTACTGTCACTTCGGACTATGAGAGTATAGAAGCAGAGTGCACATATGTTCGTGTACTCACTTGTGCACTATGATATCTCCGATGCACTTGTCTTGGCTAATCTCTATTGAGGATTGTCATCGTGTTCGAAATTCGGTTATTATAGGTACAATCAGAAGTCAAAAGTGCAGTTGCATTTTATCAATGTTAAGGTGTCTATACGCGAAGGTCAATCTATTCATGTAATAAAGTTCAACAAAATTTACACATACAAATTATCGCCTTTAAAGTATTAGTGAGATGAGTGTAATGGTAGTTTTGATTAATTCAAACCGCGGACATATCTTCTTAGATCTTAGTGCACAAGCGGCACATAATAATATTCATATAAACTGTAACATCAACACAATGGCATAGTTATATCATGTATTGCAAAATTGCAATTTAATTGAGTGGATTGTGTAGCGCAGTAGAATAGTCATTAAAGTTCATGAGTTTTAAACATGCAAGTGGATCTAGTAAGAATAAGTGACTATTAACAGGGTCTATTGAATGATGGGTGATTCATTGTTTGGTGCAGTAGGGTCCAATCGTAATAGCCCCGATTCACGAGCCATACGTCTCGGGTTTACATCCATGCAGACACGTTAATTGGTGTAATTTACTTCATCACCACTGTTTTCAAAATGGTGATAGAACATCGAACATAGTCGGGAAACCTGCATATCTTAGAACCAAAAATTCGAAGACATCTGACATCATAATCGTGGCGGTATGATCCTTCTTTAAGAAGTGGCTAAACAGGCGTCACGACTTCCTCACTTTCTGCTTGACGCAGGCCTTCACCAGACATGCTGAGCCTCAGCATCTGCACCGTATCTTCGTGAAGATTTAAGGCGGACTCTGGTCCAGACTATGGTCTGTCATTCATGGTCAATGGTCATGGTCCCTTTGGCAAACCTCACGCAAAACAATAGACGATGGTTCCTCAAATGCAAGCTTTTCTTTGGGTGGATGAAACTTGCTGATCAAGATCTGGATTTGGATATTATCAGTAAATCTGGAGGGAGAGCTTGCCACTTCCACGCAGGTGAAGCGAATGTTATCTAGAGGTTAATCTATTCGAGCAGTCATATAAATTTTAGGTGTGAGGTATTATGGCAGCCCTTTGCATACCGTTGATACCGTGCCGAATCCGGCTTTGTCGCCTTGGTTAAATGCAATAAAATTATGTAAAACCTTTGTGCAGCTGAACTAAGATTCGGTCACAATGGACGATGCATATCTTACTAACATTATAAATAATGATAACAATAATTTATTGATCCATTGTTACAAATTGTTCCTTAATTAACTTATATTTTTACAGTAACATGTAAAATTAACAAAGACATTTGGTTTTTTACTTTTTCACGCTTAAGTGGCTGTCCGGATTAAGATGAAAGTTGGGACATGGGTAGACCATATCCAGAAATTAAATACAGAATACTCTTTATTCCTGGTACCCTTGGGGTAATTTTTGACTTTTAAATGGATAAAGCCGCTGGCAATAACGAGATAACTGTGAATGATGTCCATGCCCATATTTGATATGTTTACACAAGACAATCCTTTAAATATTTAATATGTTTTCTCTCAAAACGGTGAAAGAAAACATCATGAGGAAACCGACAGATCCTTAAACTAAAAATTCGAAGACATATGACACTTACCAACCCGCACTGGGCCTGCGTGGTGGCTTACGGCCCATTCCCTCTCCTAGAGAGGAGAGGCCTGAGTCCCAGCAGTGGGAACATTATAAGGCTGATGCTATGCTACGACATTTTTTACACAAGTCGTGGTTGTGTCATAAATCGCTATTACTTTTGGTCTGTGCACTGTGTATATGCACCTCTATACCATTAGCGTGTACTACTAAGAAAACTATGTATCTACATAAGTATCTACATGCCTACAGCCGGTACCGGATTGATTTAAATGCAACTGATTGTGAATTAATGGATAATTCCGACCGCTGTCACGATTAGCGACTCTAAACGCATTGTTACTTGTTATTAATGGTACCTAGTACATAACGTACATTTTAATATACACCGATAAATTTTGGTCGTTTTAATCCCGCGATGGGTCTATCCGGTACATGAAGCCCTATCGATTTGTAAAGATAAAAATGAAAAATAAAGTACTTTTTTTAAAACTCGAATTAATTTACGCATATTTATATGAAATTGATTTCTTTAAGTAAACGTCAGCTGATCGAGGCCAATGAACTGTAGGTAATTAGTACGCAACGACCGACAACTACCTACTAGCTCATTGACTCGTTTGTTTAAAGAAATTAATTTCGTACCTGTGTATAATAATTCGAGTTTTATAAAAAAAGTACTTTGTTTTTTAATTTTATCTTTATAAATCGATAGTGTTTAATGTGCCGAATCGACCCTCAACGGGATTAAAACGACCAAAATTTAACGGTGTAGATAAGTTATATTATCAACTAACTCTGGCATGGTTAGAGAATAATTTTGCTTGAAGTTTTTTGGTAGTCCTTGAGTTTTCCATATAACTTTTAAATTTACCTATGTCCAAATTAATTGAACAAAACACCACATCAATGTTATCATACTTTTTTTTCTTTGAGTAGGATACCATCAAATTGCTTTTTTTTGCCGTAGGTTTGGGGCCATTCATTTATTTCGAAAGATTTTTACTACTGTTTGTTCCTCCCCCTTATTAAGAAAAAAAATAAGAATAGGCTGACTCCTCCCCCCCGTTTAATATTTATTACGTAAGAATCTAAAGGAGATGAATATACGGTTGATTTTGATGTTTACTTTTAAAAGTAACAATTTTCTATTTTCACATGATTTAAACTTTGGATAGTGTAAATAATTAATTTAGGCTACTATTTTGTGCTAAGTTTCAAGGAAATAAAATTGTGTTTACAAACAAATTTCCTTCTTTATTTACCCTTAAAAATTTAATTACCAAAAATCCCTTTTTAGTGCTTGATTTCTTTATGACGTAGATAATAAAGAAAGCTTTGTGCAAATTTTCCTATTCCGTGTTAGAACCGTGCGAAGATGTGTCAGTCAGTCAGTTGTACGTTTTATCTAAATACATAAACATCAAAAATCAATTTGCAACAACCTTGTACTCACGTAATTAAAGTATTTCAATCAAGGATTAGAATTTCGTGATCGGTTACCGTGCTGACAGATGCATCCGATCATGAACCTAAAATCAATATAGGGTAATAACTTAATTGATTGATTGATATAATAATTAAGATTTTACATGTGGCGCAGCCTCATCCATCTATATGCAGGGTTGCTAACCACGATTAGTCGGTAAAGTAGGTGTCGGTATACTAAACGGCCTTAGGTTGAAAAATACCTAAGGCTATGTGCAGACTATGCCACATATAGCCTTAGGTTGGAAAATACCTAAAGATGTGTGCAGAATATGCCACCTATAGCCATAGGTTGGAAAATACCTAAAGATGTGTGCAGACTATGCCATCTATAGCCTTAAGTTGGAAAATTCCTAAGGCTGTGTGCAGACTGAGCTACATATAGCCTTAGGTAGGTGCTAATTAACACTTCGATCCACAACTACCCAACTTGTTCATACAAAAGTAGACTCTAAACATCGGAATTAAGGCCTATAGTGGCGTGGATGTGAGAGGACACCGGTGTCCTCTGAGCTAGGACAGATTAAGGTAACAATGGGCCGGATTCTAAATTGAGTATTTTGAGTTAGTTTTGGCGAGAGCCTCAAATCCTACTTTAAATCCAATTTTTTGTTTGAGAAATGCTTCTCTTCGAATACTCCCCTCAAGCGCCGATGATTGTACATACGTTTGTACAATTTGAATGATTTTGAAAAACGTTAATTGTCGTACTGTACACATGGTTGTACGAAATTCATTCAGCAGAAAATTTTGATTTCTTTATCTTCGTTTTTCCTGGGAAAAAACCAGAAAATCTTATTTAAATATTAAAAAAAAAAAATATGTTTTTTGAAAATATGTTTGATTGGGAGGGTTCATCACTCATGATTTCAACTGATAGACGTCCACTGTTGTGGGAGGCCACCTGCAACGCTGAGGGAGGTTTATGTCTACCTATTATGCAAATAAATAACAGTATAATAATCGTTAGAAATAGCAGTAATTTTCCGCTTATCCGGCGTTACGTAGGACAATAGAATGAAATAACCGTAATTACGTCTCCTACTGTGATTACTTATTACACTTTGCAACAATTTGTGTCTTAATAGTTGTTAATAAAACTAGAACGGTTTAGTTATAGTGAATTAAGGTAAACTATGCCTGGACTAGGCCAGTGGTACAGTTGGCAATGAAATTCCATTTTAAATTTAAAGAAATTAAAAGAAATTAGTTAAACTATTAATAAATCATCATCATCATCATTTCAGCCGAAAGACGTCCACTGTTGGACATAGGCCTCCCCCAAGTGTCGCTACAATGAACGGTCCTGTGTGTCTTGCATCCATCGGATTCCCGCGACCCTCATCAGGTCATCGGTTCACCTTGTAAGGGGGCTTCCAACGCTACGTCTTCCAGTACGTGATCGCCATTCCAGAACCTTTCGGTCCCAACGGTTATCCGTTCTGTGAGCGATGTGCCCTACTCATTGCCACTTAAGTTTGGCAATTCTTCGTGCTACGTCGGTAACCTTGTTTCTCTTGTGGATAACCTCATTCCTGATTCGATCACGCAAGGGAACTCCGAGCATAGTCCTTACCATTGCCCTTTGGGTGACTTGAAGTCTTCTGATAAGGATAAGAGACCACGATTCGGAGCCATATGTCCTTAATAAATACTCATAACAAACATACAACATGTACCTTGTTGGAATAATGCACATCCTTAAACACCGCATTTAGAAATTTAAGCTATAATCATAATTCAAGCACTGAAATTTTACAAATGCACTTTAGATAGAGTTTATTGAAGATATCAATTATCCTAATTGATGACAAATAAATATCGGAAACGACCCACTACATTGAAACATCAGTATTGGGTACGTCACTAATGTAAAGAATTATCAAAATAGGTATTTTTTCCCTAAAATTGATTTGTTTATTTGAGGAAAAAAAACACTATTTTAAAAATAACTGAAATCGATGCTGTAGCCGATTCCGAACAAACTATTTTCAAAGTGTGCGTTTGTTATTTTTTTTTTAAACAGGGGCGAAGTTTAAAAAAAATAACAACAAGGAATTACTCCTGTATCGTGGGTTTTTTTTTTGTTCATAAACATGTAAAATCACATACACAAGACACCCAGACCTGGAACTCACGGCGTTCTAAACTTCCGCACGACGCAGGTCCTTACCGAACACGGCAAGTTCGCTAAGTTCCTGTTCCGGATTCGTGCGGAGGATTCGCTCGGGTGTCGCCACTGTGCGGAACACCCGGAGGACACGGTGGAGCATGCTGTTGAGGTGTGCCCCGCCTGGGAGGAGCATCGCTGTGTCCTCGTGGGGTTAATCGGCGGCAACGATCTCTCTCGCCGGGCCTTGGTTCAGGCCATGGTCCGGAGTGAGCAGGGATGAATAACCGACAGGACCGAGCCCAAGTCATCGGTGGCGCGTACTGTTCCCGCGCGCCTCAAGGAGCTGTCAGCAACCCGTAGAGGTCCAGCCTACTAGCTGCAGGCAGGCAGGGTCGAAGCCTGCTGGGGTCATGGGTCAGCTTCCGAAAGGAATACCCGGCCCCGGCACGATAGGCAACGAAGGAACGGGGTAAGTTTTTAGTCAGTAAGAGTCTGACACTACTTCCTGCTCCGCCCAAGGGCGGGATTTGTCATTGGATGATTTTACCTACCATAAAAAAAGAACACCCAGACCTGGACGAATATTTGTAGGCCATACAAATATTTGTTCTGTGCGGGTATTGAACCCGCGACCCGCAGCACAGCAGCCAATCGCTCAACCACTGCGCCAACTGTGTCGTCTAAAATTTATGAAATGAAATAGTTATTTGTGGGATTATTTTAAAGAGATAATTCTATAATTTATTAAAAGATGCGGCTCTGGAACGCTAAAGACAACTGAAGGAACTCAAGGTGGGTTTTTGTTAGCAAAAGTCAACTCATTTGCCGCGTACTATACTGCCTCTTGCTCCAGGGCGGGAGAAGTCATTGGATAATTTCTCAACAAAAAAATGTACCTACTTATCTTGTTTTATAATAAACTGATTACACAGCTTCGTGTCATTCTATCTCCAATACATTTTCCAGTTCACCGATTACGATATCATAGCGCATTATAATATTAGATGAGAAAAACTATGACACGGTAAAGTTGTCAGAGTGCTGCAATAATTCATCGTAAACTTTGCATTCGATAGCATTTTTTACAATTTACATAATGAATTAAGTAACTAGAGACTGAGTGAAATACAATTTGCAGCCGAAACCGTAACCGTCAAAGGAATAAAACAATTTGCCTTGATGCGGCCTTCCCGTCCGATTATAATTTAGGTTCCTTCAAGGCTAGAGTGAATAGGCTCTTAATAAACTAGTGCGCTTCACCATCAACAACTGCATCACTGCTTACCATCAGATGGGATTGCGGTCAAGCACTAGGTTAAATCAATAATAAAAAAAAACAAATGAGCCTTATTCTTCCAGTTTCGGCCGAAACCGTAACCCAATCGAAACTGACGCGGTATAGAAAAACTGACAAAAAATAAAAGTACATTTCGATATACATATGTTTAGACCTATTACTATTTCAATATATTCTTCATGGTCGTTTAACACGTACCAGAGTGGTCGTAGATAACAAGTAGTATGTAGGATGTAGTCTTCCTGTTGGAAAACCAGATCATCCACCGTCTAAGCGGCTGCTGTCATCAGTGATCTGTGACGTGGCATCGTCCCGTCCCCCTTTCATACTAGTAACAAGGCGTAAGGTGGATGCACTTTCACGTTGATATATAGTCAAGCATTTCTTAAAGCCCAGTTCCTTGGGAATGGAAACGTTTGTCCAAAACTCGGTCCCGTTATTTCAATATAATAAATTATATAGTTATAACTTTCATAAATTACTAATATCGAATAATTCGGCGATTACATAAAATAACATAGTTACATAATCGAACGATTCAGTTCGTTTTTAGGTATCTATCACAACCGTCAGATCAAAGCCACTAGTTTCGGTCGTGCCGAATATTCGGCCCCTTTTTGGCCGAAACTAGATTTTTTTAGCCGAACTGGCCGAAACCGAATCTAAACCTTCGGTCGGTCTTTAGTAATTACCTCAATTATAAAACGCTTTTGTTATCTTTGAATACTTAAACCTATCGGATTATAATACCACACAGTGCATGATAGCAACATTAGCACGTCATATTTTACAGTTATCAGTGTTTCGACATTAATGGGCAAATTGTAATTCATTTATTCATCATTCATTAAATTGTATTTTTTGCAAATAAATATTTGATTGATTGATTAGCGAATAAAGTACTTATTTTAATTACTATTCTATGTACCTGTGTTTTAGATGAGCTTGTGGCTAGAATAGTAAAAGCCGCACGAGTCGATCCTTAGGTTAAGCAACGCTTGCTGAGGTCAGCCTGTGAATGGGTCTTCTTCTTTTTTATTAACCTGTTCCGTAACACGGCATGGTAAAGACCTCCTTTCCATTCTTTCTCTGTCCTTAGCTACTTATAGCCAATCCTTTAGGTGGAACCTAGTCCAACTCGTCAGGCCATTACCAAGTCAGGCCATTACCAAGTAAGAGTCAGACTGAGAAAATTTACTTATGCAAAAAGTTAAATTCCCGAATCTAGTGTTGAAGATTTTTCCGAATCGAAAAAGTGTTTCTTTTTATGACCTTAATATAAATTACAGTTTTCACATTTATTCCTATACTTGTGTTGTAAGACCTTGCTTCATGCCAAATTTCAGGGTTCTACGTCAACGGGAAGTATCCTATGAATTTTTATACGTTTATTGCGATATAAACAGCCGTATCTTTTTTTTTCGTTAACTTAGAAGTTTGGTTTTTTACAGCTTCAAGGGACCGCAGACCTGAATACCTATATGGTATTAATTTCAACTCGATACCTCCACGCGTTTCCGAGATAGGTAAAGGGTCTTGACAGACAGACAGACAGACAGACAACGAAGTCCTATAAGGGTTTTTTTATGATAGGTAAAATCATCCAATGACAAATCCCACCCTTGGGCGGAGCGGGAAGTAGTGTCAGACTCTTACTGACTAAAAACCTACCCCGTTCCGTCGTTGCCTATCGTGTCGGGGCCGGAAGCTGACGGTATTCCTTTCGGAAGCCTCCTATAAGTGTTCCGTTTATTTCCTTTTGAAGGACGGAACCTGAAACCTAAATGACCTAACTGACTGGCCTATTGGTCTAGTAGTTAGTGGCCCTGACTGCTATGCCGATGGTCGTGGGTTCGATTCCCACCCAGAATAAATTTTTGTGTGATGAGCACGATCATTTGTTCTGTGTCTGGGTGTAATTTATCTATAATATGTATGTATTTAGAAATATATAAGTAAGTTTATTAGTTGTCTAGTACCCATAACACAAGCTCTGCTTAACTTGGGACTAGACGGCGTTGTGTGATTAGTTGTGGAATATATATATTATAAATGGATTTAACTAAAATTTCAGTGCTTGATTTATGATTATAGTTTAATTTTCTAATTGAGGCGTATAAGGGTGTGTATTATTTCAGTGACACGTGTTGTATAGATCAACTCCTGTTTTGTCACGGAAGCATTAGCTTAGACTTATGGTCACGATTTATAAGACATGCGGCAGTAATATATACCGGAAATGAGTGCACAAGATTAGAACCAACACCTCGGTAAGGATAGACTGGTTGTAATGTTAGCGGTATATAATACGAGTAACAATGTAATAATTGATTACCACTTCCGTATCGCATAAGACAATCAGGAAAATCTTTAGCGTGCAAAAGTGTGAGATAAAATACTAAGACCACAATGCTGTTTAAATTGCATTAATGATTGGCATGTCATGAAATAATGTGAAGCTTATTTATAATGCAGATTTTTTTAATTTTATTTTTTTGCGTTTAATAAATTTTTCTTTTTTTGGTTTATAGAAGAAATTTTAAATATATGAACAATAAATAAATACGAAAAATAAAGGAAATAAGTTATACCATTCGCATAACGAATATACATTTACCGGGTGATCTGTAATGAAGTATTGCTGTTTCGGCACCAAATTTTTTGGCACCAAAAGTTTCGGCACCCAAGCTATTCCTCTTTCGGCACCAAAAGGTATTTTTGGTATTTTGTTTCCAGATTCAACATTAACATACGTATTAGTGCGGAAAGAGGAATAACTTGGGTGCCGAAACTTTTGGTGCGAAAAAAATTCGTGCCGAAACAGGATTACTTCTCTGTAATGTGTCGTGTTCATAAGTGATTATTATTACGAAGAAATTACATTATTATCAGTGGTTTTAATCAAGGTGTGTATAAGCACAATCTATAGGTAAATATAAAAGGTGAAATTAACTGAAATATCTTACTAGTATAGGAGTGTGACATTTTTGCACAAGGTTTCTTTTAATGACTTAAGCAAATACTAAAAGAGGATTATCTAAAATTCACCTTCGAAAAGGATGAAGCTGGGGTCAAAGTTTTTCAGGAGAAGGTATCTCCTAAAAAACCTATTCTCTTTAAAAACCTCCTTTCTTTTACTTTCACGTGGGCGAAGCCGCTGGCAGAAGTTAGTATAGCATAATCAAGATAATGTTCGCTCTACTAAAAAAAAAAAACTACTGGTAAACAGACCTCCTCTTTGGAAGAGGGAATGCCACTACAACACCACGCCAGCCCAGCGCGGATTAGTGGAGATCACATGTCCTCGAAATTTTGGATCTTGGACGTGTCAGTGAAATAAAATTACATACTTAAAGCAATGCGCCTGGCTGAATTTGAACTTGCGTCAGTCGGAGCCGCTACGACTGGGCCACCACAGCCCTCAAGTTGAATACAGTAAAGTAAACAAGAATAATACTACATAACTTAATATTGTACCTACCACAATTTGTTTTCATCACCCAAAGGTTTCCAGTAGAAAGTGCCTAAAGAAAGTGCATAAATAATTAAATAAAAATACAAACTCCATTTACAAAGGGCATTCATCACCTGTCAATATATAACGTTCATGTTGTAAGACCAATAAACATGCTACAATATCTAGTCTATAAAACAAGTGCAATAACGCATCTAGTAACACGCTCCGACCGGCGACAGATGATTATTTCGGTAACAAAGTCGAGCATTCAATAAGAAGCGGTCATTGCCTTATTTATTCTATGTCAAGGTTTTTGTGTCGCGCTCTGTATGTTATGTCGTAGGTATGGAACAGCCCTTAATTTTGCATGTAGGGCAGGGATTATGAACTTTTTGACATCATCGTGACATTGGTCTAAGGAAAAGGAGTTAATCCCGAGTTCTATATTTCGCAAATGTATATGATCCCGAGTAAACCGAAAAATGTACACCGTTAAATTTTGATCGTTTTAATCCCGTGGAGGGTCGATACGGTACATGAAATACTATCGATTTGTAAAGATAAAATTAAAAAATAAGGTACTTTTTTTAAACTCGAATTAATTTCCGCATGTACGAAATTAATTTCTTTAAGTAAACGTCAGCTGGGCGAGTTCAATGACCTGTAGGTAGTTAGTACGCAATGATCGACAACTACCTATAAGGTCATTGACTCGTTTGCTTAAAGAAATTAATGTCGTACATGCGTATATTAATTCAAGTTTTATTTTTATTTTATCTTTACAAATCGATAGTGTTTTATGACCCTCCACGGGATTAAAACAATCAAAATTTAACGATATATAAGTATTATTCTTCAGTAGTTTGTTCAAAACATAATGCAACTAGTTTTGTCCGATAACAAAAAAAAAAAAAAACTAAGCTGCTATAAAAAATACTTTTCACTATTAAAAACTGGATTAATATCATACAATCACTCCGATTGTCAGATATAATTCTACAGACAAAGTTTTACCGATATAGTGTTGTAATTTAATACATAGATAGTTAGGGATCTGGGGTAGCGCTGCCAAATCGAACCTCATAGCTTTGCAAACCTCCCAAAATAAAGTCGTTATGACATTGTTTACCTTTCCCTGTCTCACAGAAGCTGTTTAGGATGAAACAAAAATATTTAACATAAGACAACTTTACACATACACAACATATATCCTAGTAAGGAAGATTCTATCAGGCAAAATACGCTTGAAATAAATTTCACTAAAAGGACATAACATCGTAACCTAAGATATACAAACAACATTAAACTAAGAAAACTCAGAACGAGAACTTATGGTAACAGAATTTTTTTGTTTGAAGGTACACAACTGTTTAATAATAATAATTAGTTTTCACCAACCGGGGGTTTATTTTTTTTTTTTTTTTATTTTTTTTTTTTATGGTAGGTAAAATCATCCAATGACAAATCCCGCCCTTGGGCGGAGCGGGAAGTAGTGTCAGACTCTTACTGACTAAAAACCTACCCCGTTCCTTCGTAGCCTATCGTGCCGGGGTCGAGCATTCCTTTCGGAACTAACCCATGACCCCAGTAAGCTTCGACCCTGCCTGCCTGCAGTTAGCAGGCTGGGCCTCTTCGGTATGCTGACAGCTCCTTGAGGCGCGCGGGAACAGAACGCGCCGTCGACGACTTGGGCTCGGTCCGGTCGGTTACCGGACGATCGGACAGCGTGCTACCCATTGCACGCCGTCCGCAAGCCCGCGCCTACGGTGGCCGGAAATCGGGATCGGAATCCCGGCGGCGGCTGGGGCGAGCGCCCCGTTGCCTCTGCCTGATGCGGTCGGCCTCCTCCTTTGCTAGCATTACTGCTTCGCAGAAGGAGGCGACCGCCTGCCATCCCTCCTCACTACGGACCATGGCCTGAACCAAGGCCCGGCGAGAGAGATCGCTGCCGCCGATCGCCCCCACGAGGACACGGCGATGCTCCGCCCAGGCGGGGCACACCTCTACAGTGTGCTCCACCGTGTCCTCCGGATGTTCCGCACAGTGGCGACACCCGGGCGAATCCTCCGCACGAATCCGGAACAGGTACTTAGCGAACTTTCCGTGTTCGGTAAGCACCTGCGTCGTGCGGAAGTTGAGAACGCCGTGAGGTCTTTCCAGCCACGCCCCAAGGATGGGCCTTATCGCCCCAATTGTGGCGCGCCCCACCAACCGGGGGTTGTCCTTGGATGCACTAGCATTGCGCGTACAGGGACAATCGTCGGTTGGCATCACGTTCCATTAAAAGTATTTAAAGGGCCTCTGCGAGTTGGTTTCGGCTCCTCGTTCGCCTTCCAAAGGTCCAGGACCTTAGGGTTCTGAGATATACTATACGTATAAATAAATTTATTTTTTTATTAAAACGATATATTTTGGATAATAATAGATTTAAGAAACCCATCGGATACAATTTTGTAACAACATTGTCATAATAATGTACACTCTTTTAGGTGAACCTTGTTCTTTATGAGTAATAAATTCTTTAAACCAATTTTCTATATAAATCTGTATATTTGTAGTAAATCGTTAGAATGCTTCATATTTGCAAGCATTATTTCATTCTGAGAGTTAAATTCAAATTGTTTTGAGTTTTTTATTTTTTATTTTACAGGTCAGCGTTAGGGTATATGTTCATTAAAATATGATTTGCGACCATAAAAAATATGGTTTTACTGAGTTAGAATCAACACAACCCTCATAATTCTTCTCCCATCTTACCATATGATTTTTTCTTGCAACAATATTGAAAGATAATAAAACAGCTCTAGACAGACAATACGAATTGAGAGAATTTAATTAATGATTTTAATAATTATAATTACGTCAATCACATTTTAATCAATATACAGCTTAGTACTATCTTACAAAATTAAAAAAAAAAATAAGAAATTTGATTTTCATGGACTTGGAGCTTCCTCCTTAAATGTAAGATTTTTGATTGTATGTTTTAATAAGACTTGCATTTAAATGGATTTGCATGTCTAATTAAAATTTACTTAAAAGTGAATAAAATATGTTTTGATTACTGTGATGAAGATACCTATTTGTCTTGATAATTAATGAGTAATCATTATCTCACTGTTTAGTTCGATAATTTACCATAATTACCAGCACGAGCTATTGTTAAAATTTATCAATAAAAAAAAAGATCATAAAGCTTATGGTGCAGAATTAATTAGAATCAGACAATTTGGCTTGGTAAATAAATATGGATTTTATTATTATTATTAAAAAGATATGAATTAAAAATAAATTGTAATTTTAGAAATCAAATTGACGCTCTCTTTTATTGTTTAACATCAAAAATATTTTAGAAGATATATATGTCCATAGTTATGTACATAGTTATTAATTATTTATTATTGCTAATTTTATTTTATTAAAAGCTTGTTTTCAAAGTATACGGTGATTGGAATTTAATTTGTTTTTTTTCTTTTTTTTTTTTAATATAATTTAAATTCTCTCTCTGCTCACGCTTTTTGCTGTAATGGCATGTTTTAAGAATTCGTAATACTAAATTTTAATTTCACATTCTCTTCTATAATACGTAAAAAATGTTGGCCGTGCATTTATCTCATTCGTTGAATTATACAATTTACTGTGAAATTGTAATGTATAATCGTTTGTTTTCCCAAAAAAATAAGTGCCAAATTACAGATAATGCAATAAACAAATAGACATCTTTTAAATATTTTAATTTTTGCGCATATTATAATTAAGTATATATAAAATACTAAATTAAGAATTTATATCTCTTATGTATCCACTTTCGTGTAGCTGGTTATATCTATTATATAAAAATGGGGAATTTTGATACAACTGGTTTATTTTATCACTTTCCTAAAAATCTGAATCTATTTAATAAAGACACGAAGCATAAGTGCATTGTGCCGATTGTTATTAAGGAAATTCTTCATGCTTGCCTTGAAGTTCTGAATCTAAATAAAATTTAACTTTCACGATTTTTTTTACAAATACCTGTATAAAATTATGTCATACTTTAATGTAAATGACGGTGAGCTCATTAATAATTTAAAATTAAGAGTAGAAACTCTTGTTTAATAAGTATAGTTTTGTCAGAAAAATGACGGAAATATCTAGATGACTATTATGACACAATTGTTATTCTATTACGTTAAGTTTGAACCAAATAACTAACGGATCATTGAAGTGTGAACTGGTTGTAAGTTTTAAACTTCCGTAATTTTTAGATTTCGTATCAAATATCTGTACAAAAAACCCGCCTAAACTATGCTTTTTTAATGTCTCAATATAAACTAATTAAAAGCCTATTCCGCATTCAATTTATAAACATGCTACAAAAAACATGACCAGGCAGGTCCTTGCGTACCTACATGCACTGAATGACTATAAAAACCACATGATAAAAAAAAAGATAGTCAAGAGCGAATCGGACTAATACACGAAGGGTTCCGTGCTACAATATTAAAATCGAGCAAAAATGCTAAAAATAATAAGTGTCTTTAAAAAAATTTATTTGTTTTAATATTTTTATTTGTTGTTATAGCGGAAATAAAAGTTCGCATTGTGAAAAAATTCAAACCTCTTACGGTTTATGGAATTCCGCCCATTGACGGACAGCGCAGGCTTAGTAAAAAGATGCATGCATCATAAATACTCGTAAAAGTAATATCGAGGGTATAGTGTTAAAACCCAATAAGTGTCGAAAATTTAAAAACCACCAGTTTTTAACCTCAAGTAATTTTCTTTCTTCAGCGAATTCCACTTATAGGATTAGACCACTGGAAAGAGCGCCAAAAATGCATTAAGATGTACTAAAAACGATTTTTGATTTATCGACAATTATTGGATTTTAACACTATATCCTCGATATCTACTTACCTACTTTTTATTATCGTGGTCTATATTTGTTTTTAGGTACTGCAAAAACATGTTACGAGATAGGCATGCCTTGATAATAATTCCTATTTTATGAGCTCAAAACTAGGTCATTTCGTTTTAATGACATTCATGCAAATCTTGCAGCATCTTTTTATTAATCTTTATCTTATGTATTCAGAATGAAGTTTAAATGCAATTTAATATACGTATAAAAATCTCATTTGTTTGTTATTGAACTCCTCCGAAATGGCTCGACAATTTTTTATGTTTTTTTTTGTGTATATTTGGTGGGTATAGGTCGTACGGTATAATTTGTACCCCTAGATCAGAGATAGAGAACCTATGGCACGCGTAGCAATGAAATTCGGGCACACCAATACAAAAATTACCTAGCATCTAGACAATTTGCAACAACAGAAGTCACACTGATTTTCACTTACCTACATAGAAAATACATAGCATTTTTGATATTGCAACTGCTTGTAAAGAAGTTAAATTAATAGCGTCTAGTTTTGGTATTTTTTTTCTTTTTTAAATAAATCAATTAAAAAAATTGGCGGCACGCTTTGGTTTCATTTTTCTTTTTATAATAGTTAATGGCACCGTCATCAATAAAGGTTCACAGTCCCTGCCCTAGATGATAAGGCTATCACGTGGATACTGACGGCAGCTAATCTATGTATACATATATAAAAGAAAGTCGTGTTAGTTACACTATTTAGAACTCGAGAACAGCTAATCCTATTTGACTAAAAATTGGTGGCAAGATAGTTTAGAACCAGGAGACGGACATAGGATATTATAGTTTTTATCCCGTTATATATAAAAAAAAACAATACTTGCTCTTTTATCGGTATAGGGTAGAGTAGATCAGGGTAGGTCAGAGTAGGTCAGGGTAGGTCAGGGTAGGTCAGGGTAGGTTAGGGTAGAGTACGGTAGAGTAGGGTAGAGCGGGAGCGAAACCGCGGGTAAAAGCTAGTAATGCTATAAAAATCTTATCATAGATTTCTAGATAAAAAAAGAATGGAATACTAAATAATAATGCTACTAGAATCAATCAAAAGATAAGCAAATTAATCTTTCCATCAAAGCTTAACTGGTAACCTTGAAACGATTGTTATACAACTAACAATGAACTTGACATTCAAAAATTATAATTGACTGCAAGTTACATGAGCTTTTTAACCACTAAAACTATTTTTTCTTTATAAACGTTGCCCCTTACTACGAATTACTCCTGAATCGTGATTTTTTAAGGTAGGAAATAATCTAATGACTTCTTCCGCTCTAGGCTGGGGCGGGAGGATGTGGCAGACTTTTTCGACTAAAGCCACACTTATGTGCCTTCAGCAGCCTTTTGTGTTTTAGGAGATCGACTACGGAATTCATTTCATAGGTCTTCCGTTATGTTATTTCAGTAGCCTTTTGCGTTTTAGGACTATGAGTATCTTTTTAGGGTTCCGTAGCCAAATGACTAAAAACGGAATCTTTATGGATTCGTCATAGTACTATCTGGTCCACTAGCTTTATTCAAATATTAAATTCCAGGAGTAATAATAAAATAAAATAAATATAATTGCGGTCAGGGCTCCTCACTGCAATTATATTTATTTTATTTTAGTTTTATTTTAGTCAGGAGCCCTGACCGCCGGCAGCTTGGATCCTGTTCCCGATGCCAGTGGGCTAATATTTTTCATATTTTTAAATGTTTTATTTTTTATTTTTATATAACTTTGTTAAAAACAAAAGTAATTTTTATGTAATAATAAAAGAAATAATAATAAATAAATTCTATTTTCTTCTTATTGTCCGCAAAAAAGGAAACATAACATAATAAAATACACTACCCTCCACACTAGGATTCATGTTCTGTCTGTCCGTCCGTATGTCACAGCCACTTTTTTTCCAAAACTATAAGAACTATGCTGTGAAACTTGGTAAGTAGATGTATTCTGTGAACCGCATTAAGATTTTCACACAAAAATAGAAAAATAATACAATAAATTTTCCCTGTACTTAGAACAAAAAATTCAATTTTTTTTTTCATCAAATCCATACGTGTGAGGTATCTATGGATAGGTCTTTAAAAATGACATTGAGGTTTCTAATATATTTTTTTTCTAAACTGAATAGTTTGCGCGAGAGACACTTCCAATGTGGTAAAATGTGTTACCCCCTGAAACTCCTAAAATAAGAGAATGATAAAACTAAAAAAAAATAGATGATGAATATTACCATGCAAACTTCTACCAAAAATTGGTTTGAACGAGATCTAGTAGGTATTTTTTTTATACGTCATAAATCGTAACCCGCAATTTACCAAGTTTGTACGGGCAGTTTGTAACCATAGCAACCTGATGGCAATGGGAATAAATTATTTGCTGCGGCCTCTTAGGGCCGATTTTTCAATCATCAGTTAACTTCTATCTGAGGAATAAATATGGCGGTTTGACATATTTTCTATACAAAAGCTGTCAAAACGTCAAACATATTCTTCAGATAAAAGTTATCTGGCGATTGAAAAATTGGCCCTTAGTCTAGTAGCCAGTACCCCTGACTGCTATGCCGGAGGTCGTGGGTTCGATTCCAACCCTGGACAAAATAACGTTTGTGTGATGAGCACGATCATTTATTTTGTGTCTGGGTGTAAATTACCAATATGTATATATTTAGAAATATATGAGGTATGAGTACTAAACGACTGATAAGTATGTTTATCAGTCGTTTAGTACTCATACCTCAAGCTCTGCTTAGTTTGGGACTAGATGGCCTTGAAAGTTGCGGAATATTATTATTATATTAAAATAAAACTATAGCAAGACTACTATGGCCAGTCAGGGCCAATGATTGCTAGGGCTGCGACCTTTTTGAAGGAGTTAACTCTCGATAGGATTTCACTTTCTCCACAGACCCCAGAAGAACACAAGTGATCGATCATTTGCATTGAATTAGAATCAATGACAAAGGAAAACGCAATAAGGAACACGGTACAAAAATCTGTAGCGTACTCTTTAACGAAAGCCGATCATCGAACTCTGGACCTTGGTATTGAACGTGAGCAAGGTCCGCTCACCGACGTCTGCGCAGCGAGAAAATTGTTTTACGTAATTATAAACGTATTTACGAAGTGTTCTTATTTGGTATTATATAATGGACGAACGTCGTAATAATCGACGTCGGAGTGACTCCATTGAACGCCTTGTTATACAAGGAAAGGTGGAAGGAACAAGGCCTCCTGGCAGATCACGTGACTGACCAAATTAAAGCGGCTGTTGGCGGCCCATTGAACGAGTGTGCCAGGATGACTGCCTGCAGGCAAAAGTGGCGGGAAGTCGTGCGTTGTATCCTGACAGCTTCTGAACAGCAATCTTCGTGATAACCACGACCACTCTGACAAGAGCGAAACGACTAAGAAGAAGAAGAATGTACGAACGTCTATTTATAGGTATAGTTTATTATTGTAACGTGGAGAAAACCTTTAACCTTTTGTATACCGTAATTAGAGACACAATAGAAAGACAATAGGTGTGCGGATACCGGTTTCCTCTTGGGATGTCACAGTTTAAGGACTGTAAATTAGAGATGTTTTTTTTTTGATGCTAGCCTACTTGGGCCATGGATTTGCTTTTGAAAGGAAAACCCGGAGACCCCTGTCGGACCCTGGAGTACAAGGCACCGAATAAACTTAAGATTGGGTTTTAGTCAGTAAAAGTCTGGAGAGAAGTCATTAGATGATCCCCAACCTAAAAAAAAGTACTACCTAAAAAAAAAGTAACTTAACCTTACCTAAAGCAAAGTTTTCTTTACTGCAAATTGGACTTTGTTAAATTCTTAATTATTTAATTAGAAAACAGCTTTCAAGAAAACAGAACCCTGAGGAGTCTTCCTCAAAAGTATAGCCTACCGTCGAAAAGAGTCGAGTCACGGTATGACTCGTTAGGGTTCCGCACACGAAGGGTTCTAACGGAATCCTATTACAAAGCCTCCATTATCTGTTCGTCCGTCAGTTTGTTAGCGAGCGAGAGTATCTCATAAACTGTAAGAGCGAAGAACGAGTGTTTTTATTGCCGCTACAAAAAGAATAAAATTAAAATGAAACTACAAATCGAAGAAACAATTTTGTCGACGTTTTATTACTCGATTTTAATACCCATTGTAAAACAGAAATCTTTGTGTGCGACTCTGACTCACACTTGACCATTATTTTTTGGCATTTTAATAAAACAAAACTACACCAATTACCTATTCAATTATTTATATTTCTTGAACATTTAATCAAACAGCGGTATGAAATAAGGCTTCATTATATCGTGACCTCTGTTGTAACACTGTTTCCTTAAGATACATGTGAAGTCGTTGCATTTATCATGAATGAGCTGGTCAGGAAGAATTATCTGTCTTATGTAAATAAATATTAGAGATGAGTCAACTGTGGACTTGGCCAACTAGGGAACTAGTCGGCGCGGCGGCACGCAAATGGTCGGCTAGTAGAATCGCTAAATATTAATAAAGCCTTTATTGGGTAGTCGATTTACTACACCAGAATAAACTTTATTGTACACTAAAATAGTAAGAAAACTTTTACATAAACTTAAATCTATGGGTTCAATGGCGGATCGCTGACAGCGTTACTGATTTCTACATCTTTAAGTGCCAAATAAATATTTTTTCTTTGCGTCTTCTTTTTTATTAATTTGCCGAATGACTGCCAACTAGTCGCCGGAAAATCCACTTTTCCGACTAGTTGGCGACTAAGTGTTCTCTCACTAGAACACATAATACAAAGTTTACAACAACAACAATTTCATTATTGTTTAGCGCTACGGAACCTTGACCGTGACAGCAAATCAAGTGGAATGCGTTTATAACGCGTATTATTATGGTATTCTGCAGCTGCCGTCTTATATCTAGTCGCACATGTACGCAATAAAATTCAAAGTGCGTGCATTTTAATGTTCACAGACTTATTTTAAATTGTCTTCTTGGATGCGTAAAGGTCATTAAATAGGTTATACGGTGACCTACTTAATGACCTACGAGTGTGAAATCAATCAAATATACGGCAAAATATTTTATTTACTTTTATAATTATACAAGCGTAATTAATTTAATTTTGCTAGTTGAGAATGAAAAAAATATGCAAAAATAAAAAACAAAATCTTGTTTTTCTTAATATTTTGCCTAAGATTTTGAATTTCTGCCGCTGCTTTAAATAGTTTATTGATTTTATATACAACTTTAAATTAAGATATTTTTTGTTTGCCGAACAATACCATACGTTTATTTAATTGATTAAAAAATTATGTATTTATATATTAAAAAGGGCTTTTTTATTTAAAAAAACAAAAAAACTGTTTTAACAATCACGGAAAACGTTACTCAATTGCATATACCTAATCTCAATCTTAGTCGTGAGATGGTAAAAAAACGATTAACTTTATGTGTAGGTGTTGGAAATTCGTATAAATAATAGACTGACGGGTTAAAACTCAGTCAGGCGTATTACTTTGTGTAATTTATTTCATCACCACTGCTTCCAAATCGGTGAAGAAAAACATCGTGAGGAAACCGGCATGTCCTAGAACCTAAAATTCGAAGACTTGTAACATCCACCAACACTTACTGAACCCACGTGGTGGATTACGGTCCGTTCCCTCTGTTAGAGAGGGGGCCTGAGTCCCTTACAGCCTGTTTTATCTTCTAAAGAGCCCCAGCAGTGGGAACATTATAAGTTTGATTACGCTATGCTTATGTATTCGGCCTCATCTAGTTTAAACTGACGAAAAAAAAAGATTGACGTGTAAAAGTGTTTTTTTAAAACCTATTTATAAAATAAATATCATTTATCATTTATTGATTTGCCTATCCAAAATCAGAGAAAATTTGACTACTTGGTTTGAACTACTTACGTATATTATATACTGAGCTACAATCTGCCGCAAAGTTAAATAGAGCAAGGCATAGGCTTAGATTACGGCTTGTTTTAATATACACAATTCTAGAAAGTAGATAATGTAAGGGAATACGAGTAACCGGGTGATATGATACAGGTGTTTAATAAGAGTGGAGTTTAGTAACGGGGAGTTATAAGGGAGGAGTTTTGTAACGGCGAATTATGACGTAGGTGTTTAATAACCGGGAGATTTTTGGAAGGTGTTAAATAACCAGTTGATGTTACGACATACTAGGTGTTTAATAACTGGAAATTATGAGGGAGGTGTTTAAATACATATGTAGCCAGAAATGTTCTAATAGCGACTGGCACGGATCTAAATTACGGACCTCTACTGAGAAATTCGCGGTTACACTTTTTATTGGATCCGGATTCCGGAACTAATAATAAACTCGCCCGGATCATACGCCTAGTACTAAGAACTGCGTTTTTATTAGAAGCCGTCATACCGCAGTCATACTATTAATTTATTATGTGAATTGTCAGTCCGTGTCACGAACTTGATATCTGCATCGCAAGGCCAGTTCAGGATATACATATAATATCTGAAGATTGTTTCTGCCGTGATGTCAGCTATACAATTGTTTGTAATTTATTCAAAAGATAATGCAGTTTTTATGACAGTACCTACTGCTATGGTCGGAAGTGAAGGGAGCGATTTTTTCGCGATGGTTTTGATGGAAAACTATTGTTTAATAGAGCAGGGATTGTTCACTAAGTAGGCTTCGGCCCTGCAGTTTGCTGACGACTCCTTGAGGCGCGCGGGAACAGACTTGGGCTCGGTCCGGACTGTTACCGGACGGACGGACAGCGAGCTACCCATTGCCCACCGTCTGCAAGCCCGCTGTCTTAGGATAGAACATAGGATACTGTTTTTATCCCAGAAGTATGTTAGACAACAATGCCGGCCAAGCCGCTGACAAAAGCTTTACAAAAGTAAACTAAAGGAAGAAGAGAAGCAAATATAAGGTTACAATCTATCAAATATCCAAAAAATTCGAATAATAATTGTACTTTTTTTTTGGATTAACAGTTGTAGGTTGCAATTACAGTGCAAAATATAGGTAAAAGCATATAGCTTAGCCGATAGCCATTGCTGATAAGAATACTATTTACGCAGGATAATAACCGTACGAAATTCAGTATAAACATAAGTACCATTAAATCAATGCATTACCGATAACAATTAAATTGTGTAATAGATAAAACCTTAAAGAGGTTGAAGGTGAAAAATACAGTTTGGGGATTTTCGGAATATTGAGTGTTTCGGCAAACTAATTTTAGGAAAAAAAAAACGTAGGTATGACGAATTTTAGTGGCTTAAATAGAAATAAATTACTTAGTACTCGTACGTCTATTAAGCTATCCTCTTTCTAGACCTTCGATATATTCAAATGTAAGTGAATAGTCCTAGTCACTCTCAAAAAAGGCCTTGAGTTACGAGTATTTACACAATAATACTCTAGTCGCATAAACCTCTGTTTATTGTGAGAAATGCATAGGTTTAAATCCTTGTTTTTTGACCTGGGAAATCGTCAAATGATTTCTCCCGCTCTAGGGTGGAGTGAGAGGGCGTGTCAGATTTTTCATCATCATTATCATCATCATCTTCATTTCAGCCGAAAGAC
Source organism: Leucania comma (assembly GCA_958295575.1). Classification (NCBI taxonomy): domain Eukaryota; kingdom Metazoa; phylum Arthropoda; class Insecta; order Lepidoptera; family Noctuidae; genus Leucania; species Leucania comma. The sequence goes on from OY282475.1 coordinate 8,418,069, forward strand.
GTCCACTGTAGGACATAGGCCTCCCCAGATACTCATAACATCGGGGTCCTCAAATTTTTAACCCACCTATGGACGGCAGTCTGTGTAGTTTTTTTGATGTAGGAATGTAAAGAAAGAGGTACTGCGGCTCTGGAGTGCAAAGGGTTACAAACTAGTCCACCTCACCATCAAAGATTTCATCACTGCTTACTACCAGGTTGTATCACAGTCAAGCACTAGTTTATATCAATTAGAAAAAGGTCTGACATTCCTCTCGCTACACACAGATCGGGAGGAGTTATTTGATAACTTTCCAGCACAAAAAAAGACTTCCTTCAGGTTCTGATGCTCTTATTGTCGACATCTTGAGACGGTGACATCGGAATAATAAAAAGAAGTGTTATATATATCAGTTTCGAGATACCTTTTTTTGGGTTATTCCCTAACGACCCCGATCCCTGAGAGCCCCGTCTAAACCGAAAAAAAAAATGTAACCTATTTTTTAAGGTGGTAATTCATTCAATGACTAACTTCAGCTTTGGGGTGAAGCGAGACAGCGTGTCAGATGGACTAAAACCCATATTATACTTCATTTGCTCTTTGCATTCGAAGAAATCAAAATATTTTTATTTTACATAGGCCTACATGGGCACTTATAAAACGTCAGAAGCTTGTGCACGGTTCCAAATTGGTCGTTTCCTATGGAGAAGAACCGGCAAGAAACTCCATGGTTACTCTTTTAAAAAAATGGTTTATATTACAATATTTCCATATTACAGTATTAATTAATAAATTATGTAAGGACAATGTAGGCCAGTCAATAGTGTACCAGAGAAGGCTAGGAGTAATCGTGAACTCTTTCAAATGTTCTTGTAGCCTTAGCAAGCATAGGTCCTATTGGCCCTTTCAGATCAATATATAAGTAGTTTGATTTAAAACAAAATAACATCCCAAACTAGGTACGACTACGTGCTGCGCGGCGACTTCCCCGACGGGGTCAGCGTGGTCTGCTACGCGGACGACACGTTGGTCCTAGCGCGGGGAGAGTCGTACCGGACGGCGGTCGAATTAGCGACACGCGGGGTTGCGATGGTCGTTGACAGGATCCAGCAGTTGGGACTCGAGGTGGCACTGCACAAGTCCGAGGCCATGTGCTTCCACGGCCCTCGGGGTGCGCCACCACCGCGTTCCCAGCTAACGGTAGGAGGGGTTCACATCAGCGTCGGGTCGACGATGAAGTACCTGGGACTCGTCCTCGACAGCTGGTGGAACTTCAAGGAGCACTTCCGACGTCTGGCTCCCAAACTGAATCGGACTGGGGCTGCTCTCGGGCGGCTCCTGCCCAACCTCAGGGGACCAGACGCCTCCTGCCGGAAGCTCTACGCGGGAATCGTTCGGTCCATGGCTCTCTACGGGGCTCCGGTGTGGGCACCGACGTTGCAACAGCAACCGAGGGCCCAGCTGAATGCGTGCCAGAGGGTCATGGCAATACGCATGGTGCGAGGGTACCGAACGATCTCCCGCGAGGCGGCGACCCTCCTTGCTGGTCAACCGCCGTGGGATCTGGAGGCAACAGTCCTTGCACACATGCACGACAAGCGCATGGAGATGCCACGACAAGTCGAGGCATGGCGGACAGAGCTCCGGCGGGATCTCATGGCGAAATGGCGTCAACGACTATCGCAACCTCGTTCGGGGCGCGCCACAATTGGGGCGATAAGGCCCATCCTTGAGGCGTGGCTGGAAAGACCTCACGGCGTTCTCAACTTCCGCACGACGCTGGTGCTTACCGAACACGGAAAGTTCGCTAAGTACCTGTTCCGGATTCGTGCGGAGGATTCGCCCGGGTGTCGCCACTGTGCGGAACATCCGGAGGACACGGTGGAGCACACTGTAGAGGTGTGCCCCGCCTGGGCGGAGCATCGCCGTGTCCTCGTGGGGGCGATCGGCGGCAGCGATCTCTCTCGCCGGGCCTTGGTTCAGGCCATGGTCCGTAGTGAGGAGGGATGGCAGGCGGTCGCCTCCTTCTGCGAAGCAGTAATGCTAGCAAAGGAGGAGGCCGACCGCATCAGGCAGAGGCAACGGGGCGCTCGCCCCAGCCGCCGCCGGGATTCCGATCCCGATTTCCGGCCACCGTAGGCGCGGGCTTGCGGACGGCGTGCAATGGGTAGCACGCTGTCCGATCGTCCGGTAACCGACCGGACCGAGCCCAAGTCGTCGGCGGCGCGTTCTGTTCCCGCGCGCCTCAAGAAGCTGTCAGCACACCGAAGAGGCCCAGCCTGCTAACTGCAGGCAGGCAGGGTCGAAGCCTACTGGGGTCATGGGTTAGTTCCGAAAGGAATGCTCGACCCCGGCACGATAGGCTACGAAGGAACGGGGTAGGTTTTTAGTCAGTAAGAGTCTGACACTACTTCCCGCTCCGCCCAAGGGCGGGATTTGTCATTGGATGATTTTACCTACCATAAAAAAAAAAGAAAAAAAAAAAAAAACATCCCAAACTATATTTTTTTATAATTAGGTTGCTACTAGCTGCTGCGACTGGCTTCGCTCAGGCGTAAGTAAAAAATTGACCCAAGGGAACATATTCCCGAGATTAAAGGTATTCTACATATGTGTGCTATTTGAAATAGTAACCATGGAGTTTCTTGCCGGTTCTTCTCCATAGGAAACAACCAATTGGAACCGTGCGCTAGCTTCTGACGTTTTATAAGTGCCCATGTAGGCTTATGTGAAATAAAAATATTCTAGCTAATAATTAATAGCTAGCTTGTGAAAACAGCTTCGCTCGTGTAAAAGGCAAAAAATATCCCAAGGTAAAATATTCCCGGGAGAAAAAGTTTCCTGAGTGTTATGTTTTTATTATTTTTACTAATTTATTTATTATACAAGCATTATAAGCACATGGCGAAAAACTGTAAAGTGCACAATGGACGATTTTTGGTAAATTAGGTACCAAACACTTTTCTTTTTTTCACAAAGATTTATGATTTGTAGTAAAGGTTGTATTTTAAAGTTTTTTTTTACATTTATTTTGGTAGATAGATTGCTACTGGTATACGTTTTATAATATGCTAGCGACCCGCCCTATCTTTGCACGGGTGCAATGGTGATATTAAATATATTATGCATGTATTATGCTTAAAAACCTTCCTCTTGAATCACTCTATTAAAAAACCGCATCAAAATCCGATGCGTAGTCTTAAAGATCTAAGCATACATAGGGACAGACTGTGGGAAGCGACTTCGTTTTATACTATGTAGTGATGAGTAATTTGTAATCTTGTAATAGTATTTAAAATTAACAAGTCATGTCTTTTAAATTAATGCAGCTACGGTCCCAAAGACATAGTTGCTGCCATGTCTGGAGATTGCTGTTCAAATCAATGTTAATTTAACCTGTTAATATAACACAAGTTCGTACATAATAAGATTGTAACACTGTGGATCAATGAAAAAAGATAAATTTTGTTAATAAAAATTATTATTATTTTAAAATTTGAAACAAATAAGCATGAAAACTGCATTTCATTTACAGGTTGAGATATCTTTTAAATTTTTTTTTTTATTATTAGGGGGGAGATACTGCCTGTGTTTATGAGAGTTATATAGGAACATTTAATTGCCACTGTACTTACGTTTTCACTGTTCTGATATTCAATTTATTTTCTTGCCTACATGTGATGAAAGTATATACGCATGTCTGCGTTTGTTATTCGTTCACGCTCAAACAACTGAACAGATTTCGATGATACTTGGCACACGGGTAGGCCATATCCTAGATACTGTTTCTTAGATCCTAGATCCTAGTTTACTGTATTAAGATAGTATTAAAAAAAAATATTAAGGAAAGCGCCGCGTAGACTAGTTTGAGACGGCGCGGGAGAAGAAGGTTTGGAAGGACTTGGCTAATTAAAAAAAAAAGCATTGAATTGCAGCCATGCAATGGGCGGATCGCTATAAAGACCTGTGTTATATTTATACATTGTGCCTACTACACTTGATTTTTACGTACGAGTTACACACTTATAATTTAAGAACACTTTTAAATCTATTCGGAGAACATGGAATATCAAGAGTTCAGTTCACTTATCACCTCCTCAACTAGCTTGGGGTTTGAAAACTGGGGCCCTGGGACGAAGGCAATGAAAGGAACAGGGTAGGTTTTTAGTCAGTAAGACTCTGACATTATCTCCCGCCCCACCCAAGGGCGGGATTTGTCTTTTGATGATTTTACCAACAATAAAAGAAAATCTAGCTTGGGGTTACCTTCCAGTCTGACTGTATGCGGGTGAATACCCGTGTTTAGCATGAAGCTATTGACTCCACTGACCAGTTACTGGGTAATATGATACTCATTGGATAGACTGATGGACTGACTTTCTGGCGTCTGACTACCTGTTATGACTGTCAAAGACCTACGAATGACAACCGGGACCAACAACGGCTTTACGCGCTTTCCGAGGCACGTGGTGTATCATTCAAGAGTAACTATTAAATTTAATTGATAATTGTTAGATTGATGCCTCCAGAACAGTTATAACACTGACCTAGTTATCAATTATTATATTGATAGGTACATATTAGATTAATTATCTTGAGACCAGTAGAAGACATGAAGGTGAAACATCTGTAATTTTGTAATAACAGGGGAAAATATAGTTGTATGTCATAAGATATTATATTTATTAATTATAGAATATACGAAGAAATATCTCACTGATAATTAATTTTATAACATAAAAGATTTTTTAAATAGGTACTTAACACCTGAAATTTGGACGTTTCATTGGTATGTATTATAATACAATTATGAAAGGTTTATATAAAAGAAGTCGACATTTAAAAATTTGTGCGCCTATTAAGGTAACACATGTTAGGCTTTTTTTTATAATAATAACACCATGTTTTGCAAACTCTGTTTTTTATGCTACTTATTCTTGTTTTGACAAATAAACTATCTTTATCTTTTTATATTTATTAAGCACTGAGCGACCTGTCTCAGTGTTAGCTACGCATAGGTGTTTAAAATCATTAAAATTCCAGGCTTTTCTCTATTACAATTTGCATGCATTATACACCTAATCTTCCTCATAAATCACTTTGTTTATTGATGAAAACTGTATGAAAATCCATTTAAAAGTTTTTGAGCTTATCGCGAACAGACAGACGTAGTGAAGGACTTTTTAATACTTATGTAAAGATGATACAGAATTGATTTTAAAGGAAAACCTTTTTTAGCTGTCTTATATAGTTACTATTAAAACTTCCTGCAACACAAAATGTGAACTTTATTTATGCCTTAAGCATTTTCTAACAGTCTACCAAAGGCAATGAATGGAACAGGGTAGGTTTTTAGTCAGTAAGAGTCTGATACTATTTCCCGCCCCACCGAAGGGCGAGATTGGTCATTGGATAATTTTGACTACCATAAAAAAAAAATCCAGTCTACCAAGGGTGGTAAAATGATAACATGGCAGGTGCGTAAAAAAATAACTATAGAATAAATCACTAGAAAAAAGGGTACAAAACTTCACTTATAATCTGACAAATATTATTTATGTAAAGTAGTTACAATTAAATAATTACCGAGCTGCAAAATTTTTAATTTAAAACTTGAAAAAGACGGTAGATCTAATTTAATTTTCTCTCACTCTAATGTGTATAAACGCACCAATTTAAAATTATCTACCTACTTAAGCAATAATTTTGGAACTTATCCCTAAGGTAGATTTCTCATTATCAGATGCAGCGGAGTTTTCATTTTGAAGTGTGATGTGTGTAAAATAATTTTCTTTCATTTTCATTAACACTTACCGTATATTTATCGATCCTTGCATTCTCGCGTTCAAAATGCCCTGTTTCTTTCAAATTCACAATATTTCTTGCACTTGTAACAGCCATATTGTTATATTATAAATGTTTATGGTAAAAAAAAACAATAAGTTCTGTCACTTTTCGCGCGCAAAAACCGGGTGCGTTCCGTCTCCCAGCGTTCCTCGCGCCGAGATTCTAAATTCGAATGGTTGCGAAACTCGGCGCTTCTTTTATATAAAAGCTGTACGTATCGTTCTAGCTAGACATGAATTGCGCCCCCGCGCTCTCGTCCCTTTCATTCTCTATTCAGACCATAGACTATGCAAGCGAACGTACTGTTGTCCTACTTTAGTAACTGTTTTATCTAAACAAACCCAGCAGGCACAGGATACGTCTGGATGTAGATACTGAAATATGAGACAGGATTTAATGAGATGTTATCTGAGATGTTGTTTAATTATTTCAGGTTTTGTTGTGCGTGCTATTTGTTTTCAAACTATGCGGAGATTATAATTTTTGATAAAAAATAAACTAAAATTAATAATTACAGTGTTTCTAATTTAAAATATTTCTGGTAACCTTCGTTAGGGATGTTTTCAACCAAAAACAAAACTTCTAAAAAGTAAGTTAGCTACAATGACCAACATTATCAATGAATAAATGAGAAAAACAAGCAAGTCGCCGATTACTCAATCAATATTACTCTTAAACAATGTGTTTGGTAACAAAGCATTGCTCAACTTGATAGACCAAGGATCCCTTAGGACCTAAATACCTAATTTTAAATAATTATTCTGTTGACGTATGAACTAAACATCATTGAATAATTCAGAAACTGATTATTCTTTAAAGAAGGATTTATTAGTAAGTTGCAACAAGCGTGATTTAATGCACTTCTACACGCAAATTGTTTGTAAATTAAAAAAAATAATAATTGGATTCATCAATTTTTTTTATTTGTCTTTTCAGTTAATTGTGACTTAATGATTCTGTCCATCATACCGTATCATGCTATGACTGTGACAGATAGTTATGAATCAAGCACGAAAAGATACACTTCACAGTCTACTATGCCAACTAGAACAAAGTTACCAGCAGAGTATTATATCCTTGCTTATCAGTTTTAGTGACCGTATCATACGCGTATCATCCGCGTATCATCCGCTTATCATCCGCGTATCATCCCAGTGACATCAATGTGTCTTATCCGTTGCCAGTTTCTTGGTTGTATTTCACCAATGTTTCTGCGTAAAGTAAATTCACCAGGTGCTACGCGAGTGAATAATTTTATCGAGATAATTATTATCTACAATTACACGAAGGCGATACTCTAGAATAATGCACGCCGTTCCTATCATTATACGAAGTTCGTAATATGATACGAATTTTTGACATTTTACACCAAAAAAAATTAATTTGGGAATTAGTTTATCTAATTTAATTTTCTATATAGAAAAATCCTCATATTTCCTTGAAATGGTAAAAATCAGATACATTTAAAATAAAAATTATACCATTTCAAAAATTCGAAGATAATTATGTGACATCAACCAATCTGCACTGGGCCCGCGTGGTGGTTTACAGCCCATTCGCTCTCCTAGACTGGAGGACTGATTCCAAGCATTAGCCTTATAATGTCCCTGCGCTAATAATGTATGCTGCGGTATTGTTCAAAAGACGATTTTTTTTTTACAAACTAGTGCTTAACTGCTATCTCACCTGATGGTAAGCAGTGATGCAATCTTTGTTGTGGGGGCGCATTAGTTTATTAAATGCCTATTAACTCTTGCCTTGAAGACACCTAAAAGCAGGCAAATTGGTCGTGTCCCTCGATGTACGAAGTATAAGTATAGCATAATCAGCCTTTTAATGTATCCACCGCTGGAATTCAGGCCTCCTCTCTCGGAGAGGGAATGGGCCGTAATCCACCACTTGGGTCCAGTGCGGGTTGGTGGATGTCACATTTCTTCGAATTTGTGGTTCTAGGACATACCGGTTTCCTCACGATGTTTTCCTTCACCGTTTCGAGAGCAATGTTTATGAAATAAATTAGACAAACTAATGTGCCTGGCTAGGTTTGAACCCGCGACCTATAAGTCGTAAGTCGGGGCCGTTACCACTCGGCCACCACTGCTCACGAAGTATAAACGACGAGGCAAAACGCTTAATTCTGACCGTAGAGGTTTCAACAAGTATAACTTTATAAAAACATTTATCTCTATGTGTACATATATATATAAAAAAAGACATATCAACGCACAGCCTAAATGATTAGGACTAGAAGCGTGAAATGCACAAAATTTCCTTTTATGACGTAAGAGAGTATTTTTTTAAATTCAATTTCTAAGAGGCTGAAACAGGAATTCAACAAATTAATTCAATTCAAAATTATATTCAATTTTTTTTAAGGAACCTACTCACACATAATGATACATATTACTTACATAGTATTATTACGTGTTTACATCATGCATTATTCAGTTGTTAATAAATCGCTAACACTACTAATAGGCACGCGAAGGTATTCATAGTTTGTTTTGTTAAAGAAGCATTTAAGCTAAGTACACGGAAAAAACAAAGGTGTACTGAAGGTAGCATTGTACTAATTATGCTATTGGGTAATTATGTATCTACGCATCCTAAACACAATTTAAGATCACATCAGACGAACCGCTATAAAATGGTGACTGTTTTCTTCTGAAAGCAAATTTAATTTCAGTTATTAAGTTAAATTATTTAGATAAACCGAAAAATTCAGATATATATGAATAAAATAAAATAATAAAAACATGATAACAAAAAATGGTCGAGGGTATTTTTTAAAAATAAATCTTAGTTATATAAAATACCTTCGACCAATTAAAAAAAATATGTTACAATTATTATACAATCAACGCAAATATAATAACGTATTTATAATAATAATACTAATTAATACGTCTTACGTAGCGTATTGTAGGCTCTCGAATTTCAGCTTAGGTTTTCGTAGCGTACTACGGTACGCTACTTACCGTATATTTATCGATCCTTGCATTCTCGCGTTCAAAATGCCCTGTTTCTTTCAAATTCACAATATTTCTTGCACTTGTAACAGCCATATTGTTATATTATAAATGTTTATGGTAAAAAAAAACAATAAGTTCTGTCACTTTTCGCGCGCAAAAACCGGGTGCGTTCCGTCTCCCAGCGTTCCTCGCGCCGAGATTCTAAATTCGAATGGTTGCGAAACTCGGCGCTTCTTTTATATAAAAGCTGTACGTATCGTTCTAGCTAGACATGAATTGCGCCCCCGCGCTCTCATCCCTTTCATTCTCTATTCAGACCATAGACTATGCAAGCGAACGTACTGTTGTCCTACTTTAGTAACTGTTTTATCTAAACAAACCCAGCAGGCACAGGATACGTCTGGATGTAGATACTGAAATATGAGACAGGATTTAATGAGATGTTATCTGAGATGTTGTTTAATTATTTCAGGTTTTGTTGTGCGTGCTATTTGTTTTCAAACTATGCGGAGATTATAATTTTTGATAAAAAATAAACTAAAATTAATAATTACAGTGTTTCTAATTTAAAATATTTCTGGTAACCTTCGTTAGGGATGTTTTCAACCAAAAACAAAACTTCTAAAAAGTAAGTTAGCTACAATGACCAACATTATCAATGAATAAATGAGAAAAACAAGCAAGTCGCCGATTACTCAATCAATATTACTCTTAAACAATGTGTTTGGTAACAAAGCATTGCTCAACTTGATAGACCAAGGATCCCTTAGGACCTAAATACCTAATTTTAAATAATTATTCTGTTGACGTATGAACTAAACATCATTGAATAATTCAGAAACTGATTATTCTTTAAAGAAGGATTTATTAGTAAGTTGCAACAAGCGTGATTTAATGCACTTCTACACGCAAATTGTTTGTAAATTAAAAAAAATAATAATTGGATTCATCAATTTTTTTTATTTGTCTTTTCAGTTAATTGTGACTTAATGATTCTGTCCATCATACCGTATCATGCTATGACTGTGACAGATAGTTATGAATCAAGCACGAAAAGATACACTTCACAGTCTACTATGCCAACTAGAACAAAGTTACCAGCAGAGTATTATATCCTTGCTTATCAGTTTTAGTGACCGTATCATACGCGTATCATCCGCGTATCATCCGCTTATCATCCGCGTATCATCCCAGTGACATCAATGTGTCTTATCCGTTGCCAGTTTCTTGGTTGTATTTCACCAATGTTTCTGCGTAAAGTAAATTCACCAGGTGCTACGCGAGTGAATAATTTTATCGAGATAATTATTATCTACAATTACACGAAGGCGATACTCTAGAATAATGCACGCCGTTCCTATCATTATACGAAGTTCGTAATATGATACGAATTTTTGACATTTTACACCAAAAAAAATTAATTTGGGAATTAGTTTATCTAATTTAATTTTCTATATAGAAAAATCCTCATATTTCCTTGAAATGGTAAAAATCAGATACATTTAAAATAAAAATTATACCATTTCAAAAATTCGAAGATAATTATGTGACATCAACCAATCTGCACTGGGCCCGCGTGGTGGTTTACAGCCCATTCGCTCTCCTAGACTGGAGGACTGATTCCAAGCATTAGCCTTATAATGTCCCTGCGCTAATAATGTATGCTGCGGTATTGTTCAAAAGACGATTTTTTTTTTACAAACTAGTGCTTAACTGCTATCTCACCTGATGGTAAGCAGTGATGCAATCTTTGTTGTGGGGGCGCATTAGTTTATTAAATGCCTATTAACTCTTGCCTTGAAGACACCTAAAAGCAGGCAAATTGGTCGTGTCCCTCGATGTACGAAGTATAAGTATAGCATAATCAGCCTTTTAATGTATCCACCGCTGGAATTCAGGCCTCCTCTCTCGGAGAGGGAATGGGCCGTAATCCACCACTTGGGTCCAGTGCGGGTTGGTGGATGTCACATTTCTTCGAATTTGTGGTTCTAGGACATACCGGTTTCCTCACGATGTTTTCCTTCACCGTTTCGAGAGCAATGTTTATGAAATAAATTAGACAAACTAATGTGCCTGGCTAGGTTTGAACCCGCGACCTATAAGTCGTAAGTCGGGGCCGTTACCACTCGGCCACCACTGCTCACGAAGTATAAACGACGAGGCAAAACGCTTAATTCTGACCGTAGAGGTTTCAACAAGTATAACTTTATAAAAACATTTATCTCTATGTGTACATATATATATAAAAAAAGACATATCAACGCACAGCCTAAATGATTAGGACTAGAAGCGTGAAATGCACAAAATTTCCTTTTATGACGTAAGAGAGTATTTTTTTAAATTCAATTTCTAAGAGGCTGAAACAGGAATTCAACAAATTAATTCAATTCAAAATTATATTCAATTTTTTTTAAGGAACCTACTCACACATAATGATACATATTACTTACATAGTATTATTACGTGTTTACATCATGCATTATTCAGTTGTTAATAAATCGCTAACACTACTAATAGGCACGCGAAGGTATTCATAGTTTGTTTTGTTAAAGAAGCATTTAAGCTAAGTACACGGAAAAAACAAAGGTGTACTGAAGGTAGCATTGTACTAATTATGCTATTGGGTAATTATGTATCTACGCATCCTAAACACAATTTAAGATCACATCAGACGAACCGCTATAAAATGGTGACTGTTTTCTTCTGAAAGCAAATTTAATTTCAGTTATTAAGTTAAATTATTTAGATAAACCGAAAAATTCAGATATATATGAATAAAATAAAATAATAAAAACATGATAACAAAAAATGGTCGAGGGTATTTTTTAAAAATAAATCTTAGTTATATAAAATACCTTCGACCAATTAAAAAAAATATGTTACAATTATTATACAATCAACGCAAATATAATAACGTATTTATAATAATAATACTAATTAATACGTCTTACGTAGCGTATTGTAGGCTCTCGAATTTCAGCTTAGGTTTTCGTAGCGTACTACGGTACGCTACGAAACAGTAAGCCTACGGGCTTACTTAGCATATCGTAGCAGACTGTAGGCTTGCGTAGCAGACTGTAAGCTAGCATAGCATACCGTAGGCTTGCGTAGCCTACCTACGGTATGTGTATCAGATTTTAGGCTTGGGCTGGCGTAGGTTTGCATAGCGTACTATAGGCTTGCGTAGCGTACCGTAGGTTTAATAGAATTATTCTCCGTGAGTTTTTGAAGAAACTACTTCCCCAATACAGAATAAACGTCTAGATACTTGTATTTAAAATGCCAGAAAACACAAGAAAAAGAATGAATGATTGAACAAAGAAAACTATTCGTGAATGTCGAAATTATACAATTAACAAATTGCATCGTGTGTGTATGTGACGTATTTTGTTGTATAAAGATAAGCAACATTCATGCATAAATTGCATAATATTACAACTACGCTAATTAGTGCTCTGTATTGCTTAGTTTTTGCTTCACGGTCTTGATAAAAATGCGACAATTTTAGTCTATTTTTTTGCCGAAATAATTGAGACAATCATCTTGTAAACACGATATAGATAATTATTTTACAGTTCCGTGATTGACAAACGGTGAATTACTAACCAGCTGATTTATTATGTAAAAATCAGGTGTATTGAACAGATTGCGCTCGAAGTGAACTGTCGTTCCATTTGTTGCTTTTGCTAGGGATTGACTGCTCAGCCGAAATTTGTCAACACTTTTGGTACTATTTTAACATCAAACTTATATCAGAAAATCTAATTTACGTCATTGTTTTTGAAAATTGCTTTAAACAATATTTTTTCATGATTCTGTTTAATCTTTAAAATACATCATTTTTGAGTTGTATCTCTTTGTCAAAAAATACTCACTCTCTCATTTTCCTCACAAATCATGTTTTAATAAAACAGAAATATATGAAAGAAAGTTATAATATTATCGCAAAGTATCCAATATTGTCGCGCGTTTGTTTTGAAAAAGCCGCGGTATAGGCAAGGCAGGGTAAAGCTTACTACGAGTCTACTGTTCGGATTTGAAAAGTCATAGCCTCGCATTTAAGGTACTGGACGGACGGTAAAGCGTATGATATTTGTACCAATCGATAGGTCATTAATTACACTTGCGAATGACTAACTTAAAGAAATTGTAAGCGTTAAATAATGTGGTGAAAAATTGGCTTAACCTTATCAAGTCAACTTGTTTCAACTCCCCTCATACCGAGGTAAGATACAATAGGGGTCGAGGAGAATTGAAACATATGATTTTTGAGAAATATTAAGGGCTGTAAAATAAAAATAGTGTTATAATTTAAAGGTATTTAATAAAATTAAACTACTACGTTTTACTTAAAGAAATTAATTTTGTACATGCGTAAATTAATTCGAGTTTAAAAAAAGTACTTAATTTTTTAGTTTTATCTTTACAAATCGATAGTGTTTCATGTACCGAATCGACCCTCCGCGGGATTAAAATGACCAATATTTAACGGTGTATATAGGGTGACTAGTAATTAGTGAACGATACTTAAACACGTGATTGTAGTCAAGATAACAATCAACTTTTACTATGGGACCAAACCTGAAATCGCGAAAAAAATCTGCATAGTTCAGCACATTTATGTTCGTCTAACTGGCCAAAATGTACTGAACTTGGCAGATTTTTTTCGCGATGTCAGGTAAGGTCCCGTAGTAAAATTTGTTTGTTATCATGACTACAATCACGTGTTTAAGTATCGTTTACTAATTACCAGTCATCCTATATATGAAAGTGAAATACCACTCACTGATTTATCACGAAATCTCAGAAAATATAACAGCTAAGTATAAACTTAAAATTAGGCAGGTAGGTTTCCTTTCCTTATAGGGTGTAGACGTCTGCTAAGAACGGATTTTACGAAACTCCACCCCTAAAGGGGTAAACCGACTTTCACGAGGGCGAAGCCGCTGGCAAAAGCTACTATTATATATTATCCACTAATACTCAATTTCATAATATCGTACGTGATGCTATGGCAGTCAATAACTTCTTATTTTCAATGGATTCATAACAAAATAATGTTGTGTTGTGATGTAACTAGATCATAATCTAGATTCTATATGCAACAATTTTTGTGACTTTGAATGACCTGATTAATCTATAACCCTATATAATTAATACTAGCGTTCAGTGGCGTAGCTAGTCCCACAAGGGCCCCGTATAAAAAAATGGTGATTTTTACAAATGCTTGGTTTACCCTAAGATAATGTTGTGAATAATATGTTGCGAATGTTTGCCTACGTCGGGGCCGTTGTAGCGCCGTATCTGCCGTATTAACTATAAGGCGCCCCCCTTATAGTTAATACGGCAGATACGGCGGTAACTACGCCCCTGCTAATAATAAATAATACGTTGACATCTGTCAAAATGATTTTTTATTGAAAACTTATTTATATTTTTAAATGATATTTTAAATCCATTTTAAGTATATTGAATTGAAAAGCGAAAGCGAGGAACCGTGATCATTGGAAAGAGTTGAGGAAGGCCTTTGCCCAGCCGTGGGACAATACAGGTTAGCTATAATAATAATGACTTGGCTCGCAAGATTGTCTATATGTGGGATGTGGACTCGGCGATCATTTTACCGATAATCGTGTCAGGTAATTGCTATATAGCCAAGAGCCTCGACCAATATCTCAGGAGACTCGCGTTAAGCAGCTGGATCAAGGACATGATTCAGAAAGCGGTAAGTACTCCTGGAAACGGCTCGTATTGTTGGGCGGTTCCTTTCTCTGGAGTCCCCACCTTCGGCAGTTGGAGGTTTCGACTCTGTTCCCGATACCGGTGGGATATTATTTTTTATATTAAAACTATAAAAAATAATATCCCACCGGTATATTTTTTAAGTATTTAAAAATGTGTAGGTACCTATGTACATGAAATAAAAATAAATAATAATTAAATGTTTCCCTAATCCAATTAAGTTTTCCATATTTAAAAATTTAAACTATATGTTAAGAAAATGAATAAACGGAATAATAATTTATTAATATATAAGCTCAGTACGAAAGAAGAAGAAGAACAAAATACATCGTTGTACCATTACAATCCTTTTTATGATTCTGGTTAGGCTCAATGACAGACATCCAAACTAGAATATAAAGTAACTAATTTCCAATCACCGTCTATGTGGGTTTGCGGACTACGAGCAAGGTGTAGCTCGCCGTCCGGCCGTCCAGTAATCGTCCGGACTGAGCTTGAGTCATCGAAGGCGCGTAGTATTTCACGCACGCAAAGGTAAGCAGCTAAATCGTGCAGCCATGGGGCGGGGAGTTGACTTCCAAAAGGGATACCCGGAGTCTTGGAACGCAAATTTAAGAAAGAACATAGGTGTGGTTTTAGTCTGTAAAAGTCTGACACGCCCTCCTACTCCGCCCTAGAGCGGGAGAAATCATTGGATGATTTCCGTCCTTAAAAAAAAACCCTGTATCTTGTGTCAACGGATTCATCTGTGTTAAGTTGGAAATAATCCTAAGTAAATTTCCTAGGTAAAAAGTAACCTTTGCTAGGGGCCAAATCATATCGAAGTATACTAAAATTTATAGAAAAGCTGATAAAACCTGATTTTAATAAACCCTTAAATTTTCATCGATTTGTAAAGATAAAATTAAAATAATAAAGTACCTACTTTTAAAAAAAAACTCGAATTACGCTTGTATGAAATTAATTTCTTTAAGTAAACGTCACCTGGGCGAGTTCAATGACCTGTAGGTAGTTAGTACGCAACGACCGACCACTACCTATAAGGTCATTGACTCATTTACTTAAAAAGTACTTCATTATTAATTTTATTTTTACAAATCGGTAGTGTTTCATATATCGGATCGACCACGATCTCCACGGGATTAAAACAATAAAAATGTAACCTTGTATAATACTTTTAAACCTACTATATGTTAAACTAAATATAGCCCATTGTTAAAACCCTTAACCGCAGTAACTATAAACAGTTAAATAAATGCGTAAATTATATAAGCTCTGGTAAAACCTACCTACTTCCTTGTCAGCAGACAAAGGAACTAAAATTATTACAAATCTATAGGTTTACTGGTTTGTTTATTCGCACTGCCTATATTTTTAGGGTTCCGTAGCCAAATGGCAAAAAAAGGAATCCTTTTGGATTCGTCATTTCTGTTTGTCTGTTCGTCCGTATGTCACAGCCACTTTATGCCAAAACTATAAGAACTATACTGTTGAAACTTGGTAAGTAATTCTGTGAACCGCATTAAGATTTTGACACAAAAATAGAAAAAAAACAATAAATTTGGGGTTCCCCATACTTAGAACTGAAACTCAAAAAATTTTTTTTTTCATCAAACCCATACGTTTGGGGTGGGGTTTCTATGAATAAGTCTTCAAAAATGATATTGGGGTTTCTAAAATCATTTTTTTTCTAAATTCAATAGTTTGCGCTAGAGACACTTCCAAAGTGGTAAAATGTGTGCACCCCCCCCCCCGTAACGACTAAAATAAGAGAATGATAAAACTAAAAAAAAAATTATGATGTGATTCAAAATTCGAAATTCCACCGAAAATTGGTTTGAACGAGATCTAGTAATTGGTTTTTTTTTAATACGTCATAAATCGTAAACTGCAATTTGTCCGGAACCCTCAGTGTACGAATCCGACTCGCACTTGCTCAGTTTTTATTATTATATACCTATCTATATACATGTAATTATATAAAATGAGAAATTGACTGACTGACTAACATATCAACGCTCACTCAAAACTACTGGTACTAAGAATGTAAAATTTTGCACAAGATTAAAAAAAGGTTCAAGGTTGAAGAGATTTCTTTAGAAATAAGCATCACGTTTGTACCTATTTTTCTCCATTTCTGACGCAGGCGCAGGATTTTCCAAAAATAGGCACACTAGTTTATTAAGAGGTTAAAATAAACCTGAAATTACGCAAACGATTCAACATTTCTAATTTCATCAATTTTTCAAAAATAAAATTCTATGCTGTAGCTGATTTTTTAAAGACCTGGAATAACTCATTACCTATGCATAGTTTTTTATTATTCGTGGCTTTTGATTACCTAGTACTACGGCAATCTGCGGTGCACCGCATACACATACATTTTCCTTAGCTATGAATTCTTACAACTATAAAATAAAACTACTGACGGCGTTGTGGCTATTTATACTCGTATAGTGGAATAATACAACTGAACAAAAAACAGAAGTTAAGTAGCAAGATAATTACTAAATTGAAATGCCGTGGGTCATGTCTGTTCAGTACTTCCTGAGGTTGTCAGGATTACAATATCAAAGGATGTTCATGAATTGGAAGTGTGCTTGGATTGATAAGGAATCAGGATTGATCCGTCAGTGGCGTTTTTTAGATCTTCCAGGGTGCATTCGTAGGGAAATTTTGGGCAGTCCAATAAGTGGGCCATTGTTTGATCAGGAGCACGAAATCGCCATCGACGTAAACTATACGCTACGCTATGCTACGCTATAACCGTGGCAACCTACTGGGCCCAAACTTTGAGGGAAACGGAAAACATCGATTCGAGAAGAAGAATTGTTGCGAATATCAGGATCAGCATCTGCGGATTATCAGCATTGTTTTTTATATCTGCATCTGCATCAGCATCAGTAACAACCGATGCTCATTTTGATGCTGAAATTCTCGTTGTGACATATTTGTTGAAAGCAGGACTTAGCGCGATCTATGGACTTTTAACCAATCATAAACAGTTTAACAAAACAACCCGTTCACTCGTTCCCTCAGTCGTTTGTTTTTTAACTCACCCAAGTACCGTACTCAAACTCATAATGCTTCCTCCAATGAAAAGTGCAATATGGAGATATTCCACGTTTATAAACAAGGAGACCGCACAGTGTAGTATTTGTAATAGATACTTTTTTCAGAAAAAGCGTAAAATTTTTCGTTGAAAATGACTTAATGTTTAAGCTTCCAAACGACTGCCTGTTTTTTAAGTTATGAAATTCTCTGGGGAGGTATGAAAGTGCATACCAGGGCCCTGGAACCTAGGCAAAGAAGGAACGGGGTATGTTTTTAGTCAGTAAGAGTCTGACACTATCTCCCGCTTCGCCCAAAGGATATCATTGGATGTTTTTACCTACCATAAAAAAGTTGTGGAATTGAAAACCAGGAAGCTGCTACTAAATATGACATCTTATATCACATTTATATCAGCATCCGCTGATACAGTAAAAACGTGTATCAGCAACAACTCTGTAAGGAATAATTATAGCAACCATAAGAATTGCTTAATTGCAATAATGTGATATAATTAACTTACACCATCACACGCTAAGTAACCTTCCATAACCTATTGCATTTTTTTGTATTCCTTTTTAGAAATAAGTTAGTTTCAGGAGGAACATGTTACTTATATTATATTTATAAAATATTATATTTTAACTGGCCTGTTGGTCTAGTGGTTAGTGGCCCTGACTGCTATGCCAGAGGTCGTGGGTTCGATTCCCACCCAGGACAAATGTTTGTGTGATGATCACGATCATTTGTTCTGTGTCTGGGTGTAATTTATCTATAATAATATGTATTTATTTAGAAATATTTAAGTGTGTTTATCAGTTGTTTAGTACCCATAACACAAGCTCTGCTTAGCTTGGGACTAGACAGCGTTGTGTGATAGTTGTGGAATATTATTATAACTTAAATAACCACAATGTAAGGTACGAAACGAGCCTGGATCTCACGACACAATCTAGGAATCCCAGAGTGAGTTTCAGAAAACCAATCTAACTAATAGTATATTCTGAAATAATAAACTACCTATTTGGTGAAAATAGGTAGTTTATTATTTTTATTATTTCTAGTGAAAATTAACAGCAGAAACAAAGTAAAACTTAGCCCCGTCAACTAGTCCAGTGGTTCTATTCTCTAAGAAAACGCAGCGCTGCCGCAACGACGAACATCCAAATAGGATACATTGAATTAACAATCCAATGTACAGACGTATTAGGTTGACAATCCAATGTATCCTATTTGGGTGTTCGTCGTTGAGGCAGCGCTGCGTTTTCTTAGAGAATAGCACCACAGGATGTGGTATAGCTCAAAAGAGTTACCATGGTCCTGGAACGCAATGGACAACTGAAGGTTGTGTCAGTATAGGACTTAAATTCCCTCTTGCTCCAGGAGTTATTTTATGATTTAGCATAGCATAGCATCACTGTTCCCACTGCTGGGACTAAGGCCGTAATCAACCACGCGGGCCCATTGCGGGTTGGTGGATGTCACATGTCTTCAAATTTTTGGTTCTAGGACATGCCAATACTAATTTTAAGATTTCCCACCTAAAAACAAAGATAATGAAAAAAGATAGAATGCGTAATAAAACAAATCAAGTTCAATATGATTAAATTAAAATATCATGAGTTGATAAATTACTGTAAAGTAAAACGACATCTTTTCGTCCAGTTTTAATAAAGGAGGAAGCCAAACAACGGCATGGAAACCTACCACACTATTTGTAATAGAACCGACTAGAATGGGCCACAGTAAGTATCGTACTCAATTATAATTTTTGTTAAGTCACAAAACTGATGACTGATTCTTTTAATGGAGCAAATCAATTGGTCACTAGCACAGATCAACAAAAACGTCTTATTTTAATCGTACATCAAAACCAATAGTAAGTTTTTTTTGAAGTTGTTTGATTTAAATGATAAAGAAGCATACGCATTGTGTGTGTGCGTCAAAAATGAAAAATTATAAGCAAAGATTAGTTTTTCAGTCATTTAACTATAGTGTTTTCAAAATTATGGACATTTTTGTTTTAATTGTGACTCATTTAGGCAATAACTGATAGTCGTTTTAGTTTACGTCAGTAATTTAAGTACATGGATTTACAATCGAACCATTGTTATAAAGTCTCGTTAAAAACATTCCTACAGACAGTATTGTGGTGGTTTCACAGTTAGATAATTCAATTAATTACTGTGTGGTATACTGTGCTGAAAGTCCAGTATAGCTGTGTCCGGCCAATGGTGCTGTTATCCTCACCAAAGGTGATCTCATTTTGTCATCGTAGTGTGGATTGCGGATCTTGAAGCTTAGCTGTAAGTGGAAAAACGCATTTGTTATAGCATAAGTCAGGGTAATCAGGTCAGATTTACCTGATTCGAACTAAGGTAGTACATGCTCTTGGAGTATCCAAAAACTTGAAAGGGTCGGTCAAAAAAAGAGGCGTCGAGGAAACAATCATGTCAATGCCTTAAAACTTCAGGACCCTGGGATCACAGGCTCTCAGAGCTAAGACTTAGTCCGCCCTGACTCTAAGAAAAACTGTGGCACAGAGACCACGTGCTTCCGTCTAATTAGGGAGTTCAGAGGTGGTTCCAGGTTGGTCATGCCATAACCATATGGCCGGCCTTCATTTGAAATGTTGATGGTTATCAGCGAGATAGTTTCTACCTATTAATCTCTGGACTTTTCCCCAATAGTCCAGACACCTATGGAAGGTTCCGTCCAAAACTAAAGAAAAGGTGATGTTATCATTGGCATGTCAGAACTCAGAAGGCTATGTACCTACTACTATGTACTACGTTTTGATATTCCCTCATATGCAATAACCACAGAAAAGCAATTTATTTCTCTAACAAACTACCAGCATCCAGTAGCAACGTTGATTACTCGTTCCTATCTGTTATGTTTGTGCAACTTGTATGTATCTATCTGAAAGCTCTTTCATCACTTTGAAAGCGGGCCCGACCTCCCCTTTCACCTCATTCCCGCCCTGTGTTATTGAAGCACGAAGATAAATGGAGAAGAGTATAATGCTAGAACTATACTGCGCACACGTGTGCTACACACGCTGATCTGGGCGCGTCAGTCCCCATGCATTTTATATGGAAACAAGTCTTGAACTAAACCTGATCCCCGTCATGCACCGTCGTTCTACGTACAAATCAGGCTTGTTACACGTCGGTCTAATGTACTTCTGCGTCTGATCTGTCCCTGGTCGTGGCGGGTCGCATTCCCATCGGATTATAAGAGTAAAGGAACAGAGAGTGCATCTGTATTTGCGCACTCGCTTGTACCCTGTAATATCTCCTGCGTACTTGGCTAATCTCTGGAAATTGGCCACCGTGATCAAAATTCGGTCAGGAGCGATATAACAATGTTTTCCTCCGAAGTTTTGAGAGCAGTGGTGACAAAATATACAACGTAAAGTACTTGCCTGGGTTTGATTTTGAGGCCACCACTGCTTTCTTAGGAGAACAAAAAACGCCGAGTTTTTAATTGACTTGATACTTATGTCGTGGTCATCATTGTGGATCCTTTCAGGAGCTGCAGTGAGGTCTTCTTCATAGTTCTTATGTGTAGTATGTGGTATATTTGCTCTTTGAGGCTTCTCCTGTCCCTTAGCGAGTTAGTTAAAGGATGACACACGCAGTATTTGAACATAATGTTCCATTTTCAAAAGGAAACATTCAGCGTGGATAGGTTGGGTATACACTTCGAATCGATATGTTGAGGACCTGGGGGCTTACTCTCGAGTTTAATTCCGATCGGTCGACATTGGAATTGTGACGTTAGGCACCCTTGAATTCGATGCTAGGGCGTGACTTTTTTGGGAAACTAAGTAAAATGGGGATTGGGCTTGGCGTGTGGTCACGCAATTTTAAACCAATTTGGCGCTAGCATCGAATTCGAATTCGATATTAAGAAGATAAGAACCCTGGATTGCTTATTAACATAGTATTCCTATCGAATTTGGGCTCGTTAGATTCGCCATAACTAGTGCTATACATTTTTCATGATGACAAGGACCTGATGCTACAACTGGGAGCTGGCTGATGGAACGCCTACTAGTAAACCCATCGAGTTTGGGCTCATTAGATTTTTTTTAACAGTTCTAAACATTTCATATTGATGACAAGGACTGTCGGGGGTTTTTTAAAAATTTGAATTTTACAATTATTGGGCTGCATCTAAAGACCGCCTACTAAACGATATTACTTCATTACACATTCTGGGTGGTCAGAGAGTCAACCTCGTTTCCTGACTAATCTTTCACCGCAATAAAATGATCTATTTATTTCTATACGCCTTAGTTCTTAAAACGCCTTAGTGTCATGTCATGCATTGTAGGTACCTAGTTCCGGAACACGGAAGGACTTATCCGTCAATTTTAGATTTATGCCTCATCTAATCTCTCACAATTATGCAGACAAGAGCCATATAAAGATAGCTGCATTCATTTGTCTTTATTATCGTCTCATATATTAGATATAGGCCATACCTGTTTCCACCTTTATTCATTCAGTGTATGTTGTAATGAACTTCCGTGGTACGAGAGTTAATAGGAAATCTATCAAGTCTGATTATTTTCATTGTTACTTATAATCTTGCAAGGTTTTTATCTGTTAAGAACTTGTTTGTGATCGATTTTTCTAGTTACTTCCAAGTCTTTTATGTTCTCTAAGTATATTTAAACTGTGCCCACGTGATTTTGATTATTTTTTGTCACGTTTATAACGTATTAGGAAGATATTAACTGTGCTTACAGCTAAGGACTGGAATTCCTTGCCGGAGTCTGTGTTTCCTGATAGCTACAAGTGACTAGATTACTTTTAGGCAAGCGTGCTCCATCGTCGACTACATCTATACCTCAGCTTTTGCGCTGGTCAAGCGTAAAGCTATAAAAAAAAAATTTTAGACAGTCGGAATAATGAGATTTTTTATTTATTTGTGTAATCGACAATTTAACCCTGCTACCGTCTTTATAAGGTACTGGATTATCGTCTATATTAAGTTTTAATTAATCAGCCTACCCTTTCCTCTGATCTGTTTGGGTCGGTTTTCAGCAACTGAATTTGGGGAGACCAAATGCAGATGAACAGTTTTCTTTTTTTTCTTCTCCTTTTTAATTTGCGATCAGTCGTTGTTACAAGTAAAGTTGTTGATTGCGTTAATGTTTGACTGAGTGTGCCTCCCAGCGGAGACAACTTTTTAATGCTAATGGCTAAACTTGGTCTAGTCCTAGGATCACGCGCTACTTCAAGCGAATTTGACAAAGAAATGTACGGTCAGGGGTCAAAAGTGCAGGCACTCTACTAATGCTAAAGTTTAAAAAAGAGGGCCACTGGGCCACAACTGGTTTATTTAATTCTTTAGGTTTTATGGTACGAACGAACTGAGTGATGATCCATTAATCCATTTTCTTTAAAAAAAATCTAGACACTTTATTATCGGTAGAGTGCAACTGCACTTTTGACCCACGTACGTATGAATAATATATGTACATTATTGTACAAAATAAGGAGAGGAAGTCCCTGCCGGAGTCTGCGTTTCGTGATAGCTAGAACCTAGGACTCTTTATTAAGTCAAGAGGTTACTTCTAGGTAAGCGTGCTAAACCGTCGACGACATCATCGCTTACTATCAATCAGTTGAGATAGTTGTTAAACGCGAG
The DNA here is from genome assembly GCA_958295575.1 of Leucania comma. Lineage (NCBI taxonomy): Eukaryota > Metazoa > Arthropoda > Insecta > Lepidoptera > Noctuidae > Leucania > Leucania comma. The sequence goes on from OY282475.1 coordinate 8,441,324, forward strand.
CCTATCAATAATATAGAAGATACTATAATGATAAAAAGTACTATTTGGTAGAAAAATGTATACTCAAAATGTTTTCATAGCTCCCGGCTTCTCATTTACATTCTGTGTTTCACTTGGCTTGCATCACTGAGCGCAGTGAAAACATCCCCCTGTGCCGCTTGCATAGCGTTAGAGTTCCCCAACCTCCCCAGAATAGTTGGTTCATATCTGTTTATTTGCGGTTTTCATTAAAAACTACAGGTTAGTTTGAAATTATTGCTGCTAGAATTAAGAGCTTTTTTATGGTAGGTAAAATCATCCAATGACATCCCCCGCTCTTGGGCGGAACGGAAGATAGTGTCAGATTCTTACTGACTAAAAATCTACCGCGTTTCTTCATTGCCTTGATGACAGGGCCCTGGTATGCATTTTCATTCCTCCCTAGAGCCCCAGAGTGGGCTTTACCCTTCCGGGCCCCTACAGTTTGAATTAAGAGGTTGGGGAACAGCAATGGCTAAGGTTTTAATTGGTTTTAGGAATTATAATGATTTGGAGAAAGGCGTTTGAATCACACAATGGATTTGAACAGATTAGTCCTGATTTTATATTAATTATTATTATGACTGGCTTAAACTTGATTAGTTTTATTTCCTACTAGCTAGAAAACTGTCCCCAGGGAAAATATTTTCCATGATAACAAGTACCCTATATGCTATCACAGGACATGGTCTATCCGTGTGCCTAATTTCATCCAAATCCGTTCAGCCGTTTGAAAGATAAGAAGTAACAAACATACACACACATGTTAAAAACTGTCACTTTTACAATATTAGTGTGCAGTGTGTATCTCTGATTTGTGTATTTTTACAGAGCTTTTCATCAGTATTTTTAAGAAGCTTTGCTTACATGAAGGTTTTTTTTTTATTAAGGTGACAATGACATCTCCCGCCCTTGGGCGGAACGAGCGTGTCAGACTTTTACTGACTAAAATCACACCTGTGTCCTTTACGTTCTAGGGCTACGGGTTTTCCCTTCGAAAATTCTACGCGATCCTAGCTGGTGCGCATCGACCTTTCTGGGCCCCTACGGTTTGCGGACATCTCTCTGAGGAGGGCGTGGAGCCTCCTACTTACCAAGTATTACTGCTTTGCTTGTTGGTTATTTAGTATTCCCGTATCTAATAAACTTTGGGTAGCTCGCCGTCTGACCGGCCGGTAACCGTCCGGACCGAGCCCAAGTCGTCAACGGCGCGTAGGTATTGTTCCACGTGCGCCTCAATGCTCAAGGAGATGTCAGCAAACCGTAAGGACCCAGCAGGGTCGACGCCTACTGGGGCCATGGGTAAAGTGAAAGTAAACCACGGAGCCCTCGGACGAAGGCAAATAAGAAACGGGAGTGAGTTTTTGGTCAGTGAAAGTCTGACACTATCTCCCGCTCCGCCCAAGGGCGGGAGATGTTATGGAATGAATTGGATGAATATGTGGGATATTCATCCAATTCATTACACTAAAAAAAAACCAATAAAATCTTTAATACGGAACCTTGTTTATATGTTACGTAGTGTATATTTCACGGGTTAATGAATATGAGGCAGGGAGATGAGGGCGTCTCGTTATACCGTGTTCATGCAACACTGACGAATGAGCTCGTCGAGGTTTTTCTTATTAAACCACGACATTCACCCTTATTTTTCAGTTTTTTTATGTATAATTTTGTTTTTTCATAATGACGTATATTAGAATAGAATATAATATATTTTATTGTGTTATCCTTTTTGTTAATGTACTCGTACCTATACCTACTGTGTGCATAAGGTATCAATTTTTAGATCGATGTTATTTATTATTTGGGTCGATTCCAAGTATGAGAAAATTATTAGCTCCTCCTAAATTAACTTATATTACTTAGGTACCTATTGTTTGCTTTTTTATATTAGTTTTGTACAGCTAGTATAAAGTAAATTAAAGAAAGCCACGCTTCGACCGCAGGCGTGAAACTAGAAAATTTTCCCTAGGAAATATAATCCCAGAGTAAAAAGTATCCTCTGGTGTGACATGGTCTGTCCGTGTATCAAGTTTTATCGAATTTTGTTTAGCAGTTCGCCTATGAATAGGTAAAAGACATACACACACACTCACAAACTTTCGCCTTCTATTAGTATTACTGTACCTTTTGGTACTATGTTCTCCTATTACTATTCGCTAACACGGCATGTACTCATGAATGTAGACGGCGAGCAATGGGTAGCTCGCCGTCCGGCCGTCCGGTAACTGTCTGGACCGAGCTCAAGTCGTCAACGGCGCTTAGTTTACCACGCGCGCCTCAAAGAGATGTCAGTAAAACTGTAGGTGTTCGGAAGGGTCGAAGCCTACTGGGGCCATGGGTTGTGTGAAAGAGAACCCCTGGGCCCTGGGACGAAGGCAAAGAAGGAACATAGGAGTGTGTTTTAGTCAGTAAAAGTCTGACACCACTCCCTCCCGCTTTGGGAGAAAGTCATGGGATGATTTTCCACACAACATATAAACATTAAAACGTAATATTCACCAAAACATTTGTCTTTAACTAATGAGGGACAACAATTTAGTCGTTATATATTTTGTATCTTTGATGCTTTTTGTTTTATTATTCATTAACTATCTTTAGAATTCTCTACAAAATTTCTGTAGTCACAATATCTTAATTTTCAGATACTTCCCAAGATGGTCTGTGAGGACTGAGGGTCTGCACTTTAAGAGCTGTAGTTTTTAGTATATTTTTTTTTATTACATTATATTTTATTTAGGAATATTTACAACTTCCTATTTCTATCATAAATATGTACATTACACAAAAACATTAATATATAGGTACACTAAAGGCCTAACTAAAATATGGCGTCAAAAAACTCCTCCGCATCGCTGTCGACTGGAAGAGTGCCCAAAAGGCTGGCAGCATTGCCACGTTGTATGGCAATGCTTAATCTCTGACCGAGGTAAAAGCCAGCCCTTTGGTCACGCGAAGTGTCAACTAAGCGTTTGGAAAGGTCTTTAGTATATTTAATTATAAACTTTATAAATATACTACATATTTAATTTTAGTATAGTATATTTAATTATAAATACTACTGTGGTCCAACAGGTCCCACATACATTAAAAAATGCTCAAAAGTTTCAAACAAGACTCTTCCGTTAATATTGCGCTTATTTAAGACAGCAGTTCACTACAGAGCCTATACTTCCGGCCTAATACTATCTACTATTAGGTTGATCATTATTAGCTAACAATATGTCGCGCTTAGTGACTTACAAACAACAACACGAACGCCCGTTGCAAGTACTCCGAGACACGCCTTAGGTGTCAGATACAGCAGTCAGTGACGACTGTAACCTCGGCTGATGATAATTGATAGCGGTTATCATTGCAATCTCTTAATCACACGAGGTTTACAAACTATTAGGGTTACCAACAGTACATTATTTGTTGCAAATATGAACTTGGAGCTTGAGGAGCTAAAGGCCGTTGTTGCCTGTTGTCGATCTTAACGTAAACAACCTTGATAAGTCTTTGTTATTTAAAAAAAAATCGTATAGAAGACATACAAAGATTATTTAAATTTCATTTATTACCTAACATTGGTTTAGGTAAATAGCTAATTGAAAGTAAACATTTTTAGATAACATTTCATAGACATTTTTTAGATAAAAGATATGTAAAGATTGTTTACATTTAGTTAAGTGGGTACTTAAACAGATGGAGTATAGAGTTATTTTACAAGGGAGGCCTGGCCTCAGTAATGCCCGATTTTTGTTAGTATTTTGGCATCTATGATAGAATTTTGACTCGGTAGCCCAACATGGGTGCGCGCTACATCATAATAGGGTGGGTACGCCCCTATTCGACCCCTCTATGATTGTGGCTGAAACCGGTTAAATATTATGAAAGTAGAAATTTGTCCCAAGGGATTATATTAGGGGAAAAACAAACACCCCCCGTGTTTGGGGATAAAAAGTATTCATAACCCAGTACCAAAATTCAACAAAATCTATAACAAACATACACCCATAACTTTCACCCTTATAATATTAGCGTGATAATGTGATTTTTTATAGATATCACTTTTTATTTGCTTTTATTGCCCTATTTGTTGGCCTTAGGAAACTAACGACAGAGCTATCCAGGCGGCTAAACATTAACTGAAAAAAAAAAAAACGATACGATAGAAGAAGAAAATTTACCTCTATCTTTGAATTCAGATAAATACTTCTTTTATTAAAAAAAAAAAATAACAATAAAATTGTCAACCCTAGAAGGAAGTCGTGAATATTGCAAAGTTGAAAAATAAACAAACAAATAAGTGATTAAACAAATAAATACTAATTCTTATCACTCGGCTGCCATTTTCAGAGTCTCAAGTTATAACTGAGTGGCATTTCTAGTGACATTGACCTCGTCATGCGTAGCGCGCTTTTGTTTCCGGCAGGAGTTTAATTCCAATTCGTAATTGCCGATAACCGTTTAGATGATAGAGAGATAAAATGCAGATACGTGGTTAGCAGGCTAGCTTTATGTGATTTAATTAGCTTGAAATAAATGAACTCAATCTCATCTGCGTAGGCGTGTCCGGATATTGGTGTCGATTGCTGCATTCAATAGCTTGCAGCTTTTTTTCTTTTTATTCGTAAAAACCAGTGAAAATCGGGAGGAATTGAATTGAAAACTCGCATATCCTTTCGTGCTAATTATTTTCAACCTCGCGGTCTTTAAGTCAAGAGTGAATAGGTTACTTCTAAGCAAGCGTGCTTCGTCGTCGACCACATGCCGTCCGGTAACCATCCGGAAAAATTTGCCAAGTTCAGTACATTTTGTCCAGTTAGGCGAACATAAATGTACTGAATTTGGCAGATTTTTTTCGCGATTTCAGTTTTGGTCCCATAGTAAAATTTGTTTGTTATCGTGACTACAATCACGTGTTTAAGTATCGTTCACTAATTACCAGTCACCCTATATAAAAATGATTAATTAATCATGCGTAGTAAACAGCTGTAGTTGGACAAATTTAATGTAATTGATGTAACAAAAATATTTATGACTAAACAATATGGAGCTTCCGAAAATTCTTATTAATTTGTTGTCTTCAAATTCATCAAGCCTGGATATCTAATGACTTTTCTAGAACGCAAATTACCTATGCGACATGGGTATTATACAGGCCATCGCGTCATTAGTTAACACTATTGGATTCAGTGCAGAAGCGACGCCTGGGTGTCACCACTATGTGGACGACCCGGAGGACACGGTGGAGCACACGGTAGAGGTGTGCCCCGCTTGAACAAATCACTGGCGTCGTGTCCTCGTGGGAGCAATCGGCGGCAGCGATCTCTCGCGCCGGGCCTCAGTGCAGGCCATGATTTGAAGCGAGGAGGAGTGGCAGGTGGTTGCCTCCTCCTTCTGCGAAGCAGTAATGCTAGCAAAGGAGGAGGCCGTACGCGCGCGTCAACGGGCCTCACGCCCTAGCCACCGCTGGGGATTCCAATCCTGATTTCCGGCCCCTGTAGACTGCGGACAGCTAGCAATAGGTAGCTCACCTTCCGACCGTCTAGTAACCGTCCGGACCGAGCCCAAGTCATCAACGGCGCGTATTGTTCCACACGAGCCTCAAGAAGTTGTCAGCAAACCGTAGGAGCTCAGCAGGCTTCGGCCTACTGGGACCAAGGATCGTTTTCTGAAAGGAAGTTTCGGCCCGGTATGAAAGGCAACGAAGGAAGAAAAACCCATTCTGGGTTTTTAGTCACTAAAAGCCTGACACTACCTCCCGCCCTGCCTAAGGGCGCGGAGAATTGGATGATTTTCCAACCAACACAAAAAAAAAAACTATTTTCAAAGTCAAAGTCAAAATGTTTTTATTTCATATAGGCCTACATGGGCACTTTTAAAACGTCAGATGCTAGTGCACGGTTCCATATTGGTCGTTTCCTATGGAGAAGAATCGGCAAGAGACTCCATGGTTACTCTTTTAAAAAAAATGGTGTGTTGTACAATATTTCCAAATTACAGTATTAATAATTATGTAAGGACAGTGTAGACTAGTCAATATTGTGCCCAAAAGCACAATAAAAATAATTATAATAATAAAAATAAAGTGACTCGTAATAGGAATTTGAAGTCTACAGTGTTCTCACATTCACATTGTAAAGAAAAGCTATATAAAGAAACGAAAACAAAACAGGAATTAAAAAAAAAAAAATTTAGAGTTTTCTTTATTAGATTCAAACGTCACGATGGAATCAGGAATAAAGATATCCGGAGATGAACCAAGGTTACCGACGTAGCCCGAAGAATCGCCAAACTTAAGTAGCTAATGGCCAGTAGGACCGCAAGGTTCTGGAGCGACGGACGCGTACCGGAAAACACAGCGTTGGAAGCCCTGCTAAAAGGTGGACCGATGACCTGATGAGGGTAGCGGGAATCCGGTGGATGCGTGAGGCATAGGATTGTAGATTGTAGCGACACTTGGGGGAGGTCTATTTCCAACAGTGACCATCTTTCGGCTGAAATGATGATGACTGATGATGCGTAGTAAACAGTTATAGTCAGACCAATTTAAGGTAATTGAAGGAAGAAAAATATTTACATCAACTGAAACCATGACTACGCAACAAGACGGAGTTTCTGACGAAAACTCTAATTAATTTGTTGTCTACAAATTCATCAAGCCTGGATATCTAATGACATTTCTAGAACGCAAATTACACGACACAAGTTCCTTGATTACACGTCATGGATATTATATAGGCCATCACGTCATTCATTAACTTCAATTGGATACAAACGTCACGAATAGTAATCTTCAAAAGTAATTAATTTCCTCTATGGTCTATTCTTGGAACTTGCGATTTCCATAGCTTATCTATGAGAAAAACGTGGAAAACATCCGTTGGTTTTAATTAAATGCAGATTGAGATGGATAAGTGTCTCCTCTGCGGTTTTATTTTTTTGGAGTTGGGAAATCGTGTAATGATTTCTCCCGCTCAAGGATGGAGCTAAAACCCACCTATGTTTCTTCAGTTAACGTTTACTTTTTAAGACCACAGGTTTTCTTTACAGATATTCGTTAGGGCTCTAGCGGACATCTCTTTGAGGCGCGCGTTACAATTAATTATCTACCTACATCTATATACGAGTATATCCTATATCTATATATATATATATATATAAGCAAAACACCACTCACTGATTAATCACGTAACCTCAGAAACTATAACACCTACAAACTTAAATTTTGGCAGGTAGGTTCCTTAAAAGGTGTTAATAACCACTAAGAACGGATTTCACGGAACTCCAATCCTAAGAGGGTAAGACAGGGTTGGATGTTCGTGTGGAGAAACCGATTTACACGCGTGCGAAGCCGCTGGCAGAAGCTAGAAAATAATATACTCGTAATATGCAAGACAATAAGTAATCCAAAACGCTTTTAGCGATAAGACCGTGGATAAAAGTGGATTGGTTATAATAAAGAGTAAGTATCACACTATGGCCCTACATAGTCTTTATATAGTTCTTGGTAACCAGTCAACATAAACCTCTCAAAACCATAGCACTGCATACTTCCTTAAGTCGCAATAGTTTTTTCCACCAACCGGGGGTTGTCCTTAGAATATTTTATTGGGAGTTAATTCCCTTGGTATGATTTTCTACTGTTGAATCCTTTGGTGATTTTTTTTTGTGGTGCGAGAATCATCCAAAGACATCTCCGCGCCCCTGGGCGGGGCAGGAGATAGTGTCAGACTTTTATTGACTATCTGACTATGACTGGTCATTCCCCATTGCCCCAGTAGGCTTTAACCCTGCTGTTCCCCTACGGTTTACTAACATCTCCTTGAGGCGCGCCTGAAACGATACGTGCCGTTGACGACTTGGGCCCGGTCCGGGTGGTTACCGGACGGGCGTCCTTTGGATGTGGTGTGTGGTCGACGTGTATTCTGGGTACGGTGTATCGTCGTTGCGACTTTAAGACCTCTTATGTGTAATTTTTAGCCAAACCACTTTAGAACCCTGCCTTTTAGACATTTTGAAGTTCTATGGAATGGAAAAACTCTCATGTGTATAGGATGAATTAATCGTCATCATCCTATACACATGAGAGTTTTTGCTTAAAAACTCTCATGCGTATAATTGTTTTGGGGGTAAAAAAGTGGTGTCGCCAATAGTGACACTTATGAGGTCTTAAAGTCGCAACGACGGTATGACGTAATTTTTTGAAGCTATGATGACGTCATCGATGTAACAGGACAGGTAATGAAAACGAGTCATCACTGTCCTGTTACATCGATAATAATAAAAATAATAAATTTATTCAGATAATAATGTTTACAAAAAATTAACATTAAGCTAACACTGACATGGTTTACCATACAATTATAGTGCCTAAAAATAAACTAAACTAAAATATTATTAAAGGTGCAATTGATAGTGGATCGGAATCACAATGTTTGATTGCGGACCGCCCGATCTAGGTTAGTTTAAACCTGTGTTTCAGGCCATCACTTTACAGGACAGTTACATTGCGACAGTAAATTTTAAGGTTAGAGTAAAAACTATTATAAAAAATATATTCTATTAATAACTATGAAAATAAGCTTATGGTACATTTATATCTATATAAAACTATGTCTATAAATTTATACAAAAATAAACATTAACGAGGGGAATCAGATAACATTATGCCAAAATTTCTAGAAGTTGTTCTGTGTCAGTGTAATTGAGTGTCACTAAATATTCTGACAACATCTTACTACATGTTTTATACCTTACACTATAGAAGCTTAGTACTTTATTTAGCCTGTTATATAGAAAAGGTCCCAAAAACACGTAAAAACGCTTAGCGAAGGCATGTCTGGTTTGAGGCTTTATGCAAACTAAGTCCTTCCTTCTCTTGTCAGAACTCAGAAGGTAGATGGTCAAAATGAAGTACCGAATGCTGGTATAGTACTATGTTTAAAATAAATAATTGCCGCACTGTAAGCACATTACATGATGTGTAGAGCTGGTGCGTAGGGAATCTAAAAGGGCGAAAGGTAGCAACCTTGAGAATAGCTCTTTGAGCACGCTCTAACGGGAGTAAGATGGTTTTAGCCGCACCACCCCAAGAAGTTATGCAATATGTAAGAATGGATTGACACAAAGCCATATATACTTGTTTAATTAATTTGTAGTCGGCTATGTTCCGTAAATTTTTAAAAACAATATTAATTTGCGCACTCTCGTACACAGTAACTCGATATGTTTACGGAAATTTAGATTTGAGTCAATCGTGACACCTAGATATTTTAAATGGTCAGCTTTGGCTAAAGTAGGGCAAGAGCATGCAGCGTCAGCAAACGTGCAGTTATGTGCATGAACGTTTAGATTATTAAGCGGTAAGTTAGCATTTCTCATAGTAAATAAAATGTAGTTTGTTTTATCTACGTTTAATGTTAGGATATGTTTCTGAAGCCACTTAGACACTATGTTAAAACCATTTTGAGCATATTTATAAACCTCAGCTCTTGTCTTACCTGAAAACAATAGTGCGGTATCATCCGCATATGATATTATAACGATGCAGGATAAACGTCGACCACACACCACTACCAACTCCACCAAGAGACCACTTTCAGGCGGTTGAAGCTACTGGCAGAAGCTAGATGTATCCTATATTCTATCTCTGATGGGTACCAGTATACAAGAATGAATCATTTCTAGCATAATCGGCCTTATAATGTGGGAACATTACGAGGCCAGTGGGAACTGGTGGGACTTGGTTAGACCTCCTCTATAGGAGAGGGAACGGGCCGTAATATACCACGCCGGCCAGAAATTAGTCACTATATTAATTTCTAAACTCTAAAATTATGACGTCTCAATGTCAAATATTAGTCTCTTTGTAGTCTATTCAATAGGCCTTTCTCATGTTCCTAGACAATACATTGTAATTTGTACCTAGGATTAATTTACAAATGCAGCATTTGGCCTTACCAATTGCAATATTATCGCACTCATAAGTATCAATAAATGATTAATCAAAATGTAATCTAGGCTAACACATAGATCCTATAATCTTATAACGGAAATAAATGTCGTTTTATCTGTACATAAATACGACAACTAGATAATATTTATTGTAATTGGTAGTTAGATAAATGATCAATCTAGTTATCTTAGCACTAGCGTGGACAACGCGGTTTCACCTGTGTCTTTGGTTACTGCTCTGTTGCCATGGGTTTTACCGTGATATAATATAGCCTATTCCTTGATAAATGGGTTGTGTAACACTAATATAAATATTCAATTTGAATAATGGTTCCTGTGATTAGCTTGTTCTAAACAAACTAATTAAATCCTTCAGCTTTATGTTATTAGTAAATGTAGATTGCCGTAAACTTTGTTTAATTCAATAATTAAAGAGCTGTCTTTATAAAGTAATTGCTTTAATTTAAGTAAAGTAATTATATTCTGATAATATTTAGTAAATCATTAAGCGACGGCACGGGTGATGCAGTGGTTGAGCAATTGGCTACTGCGTTGTGTGTTGCGTCTTCGATTCCCGAAGGAACAAATCGACTGTCCCTGGGTAAAGTATCGAAAATGAAAAAGGTTAATTTACACGAAAGCGATTTGAAGTTTATTTTATGTCTCATTAAATGACTATATCTGTATACAATTCAGTTTAAAAAAAAAACAACAAGAACTGGTATTTTATAGCTTTTTGTTTTTTTTTTGTATTCGGTACATGGAACACTATCGATTTGTGAAGAAATTACATTTTTTAAACTCATTACTTAAAGAAATTAATTTCGAACATACGTATATTAATTCGAGTTTAAAAAAAAGTACTTTATTTTTTATTTTATCTTTACAAATCGATAGTGTCGATCGGATCGACCCTCCACGATTAAAACGATCAAAATTTAACGGTGTATTTATATGGCTAATACAACTATCTACCCCGCGGCTGGGTGCCTTGTGTGGGTACCTATGTTAGTTTATATGTATATGAACACACCTACTATATAGGAGTAATACCTAGTCTGAGGCAACATGGCTCGTACACCAATTTTCCCCTCACATTGGGACCCGGACCTAAGAAAGATGAACAGAAATTCTTGCAACCTCTTCAGTGAAGAGGCAGGTGTTAAGATGAAACATCAGTTTATGGGTTTTGCCCTTAACAACAAACCTACATGACATGATTGGCCTTGTAATGTTCCGATTGCTGGAAGTCAGGCCTCCATCTTAGGTAGGGTCGTAAAATCTACACGTGCCCAGTGCAGGTTGGCGGATGTCACATGATTTCGTATTTTTGTTGTCCACACGATGTTTTCCATCACCGTTTTGTAAGCAAAGATAATGGAATAAATCGCATAAAGATACACACGACCTCTGATAAGGTTCTGGGATGCAAAGGGCAACTGAAGGAACATAGGTGTGGTTTTAGTCAGTAAAAGTCTGACACGTCCTCCCGTTTCCCCCTTGAGTGGGAGAAGACATTGGATGAAAAATAACTGTTTATTAGGTTCCCGTGTGATACCTTCCGATCTGTACCCTAAAGAAGCCACAAACAGGTTAAATCATTAATTATTTCAATAACTATTCAGCTTCATCAAGAGGTATGGATTTAGTAATTAATTTAATTTGAATTTAAACTGCGCACGCACAATGGTTTAATAGATATTTAATAGCTATGTAAGTATTTTATCTAGCCATGTTTATGTCAACAGTTATAATTACGATCGTTTGTTATTGAAATAGGTCCAACAAGGTCTCAGGTGTGTAGGACTGGTACTATAGGTGTCAGGTACTAAGCCTAGCTTGGTAACCTTTTAGGATCTAGATTACCTACCGCTTTTAAAGAATCTAAGTTAGTTCTGTAATGCTGGACACGAATATAGTTGAATATAGTTACGTATTCCATAATTTCTATCATTAAATCAGCAACAGATACATTGCGAAGTTCATCATCATCATCATTTCTGCCCAAAGACGTCCACTATTGGACATACACCTCCCCCAAAAGTCGCCGCAATGAACGATCCTGTGCATCTCGCATCCATCGGATTCCCGCAACCTTTCCTAGGTCATCAGCATCATCTACCTTGGATTGGATTTGTTTGCTGAAGAGATATTATTAGAAAGTTTACGGTTCTGGGAGAAGACAGAGTCAAAGGTTTAATTTAACTTAGTATCGATGGCCATTTTGCTGTACTAAATAATAATCATAATAATAAATAAATAAATAATCAGTCCACATTGTAGTCCTTCTAACGCTGCGTCTTCCGGTACGTGGTCGCCATTCCATAACCTTTCGGCTCCAACGGCCATTTGTTCTGCGAGCAATGTGCCCTGCCCATTGCCACTTAAGTTTGGCGATTCTTCGTGCTATGTCGGCAACCTTGGTTTTCCTGCGTATATCTTCATTCCTGATTCGATCACGCAAGGCAACTCCGAGCATAGCCCTTTCCATTGCCCTTTGGGTGACTGTTAGCATTCTGAGGAGGCCCATTGTAAGCGACCAGGTTTCAGAGCCATACATCATCACTGGCAACACGCTCTAGTCATAGACTTTCGTCTTAAGAAACTGTGGTATGTTGGATGAGAAGATTGCGAAATTGGTCAGAGTTATCCACAATCACAAATACTGGAAGTTGTGTAGAAGAAATCAAGAGATGATGTGCCATAACACGATTAGCTTTGGATGAGCTCATCCTATGGAAAGATCTGGAAGGGTATGGATAGATCGCCGTAAAAACAAACACCATGACATATTTTGAAGAAATCAGATACTTTAAATTTTTCTTGTAAAGATGGAAAATCATCAAAACCTTCTCCCGCTCTGGGTGAGGCTAGATGGAGTGTCAGATTGTTACTAATTTATTTAATGTCTTTGTTACTAACTAAAACCTACTGGTGTTTTTGTGTGCAAATAAGTTGAACTAAAATTACCGTCGTTGCTGTGGTTACGCGTAGCCCCCCGCTGTGTTGAACTTCGATTGAGAACCGAAAGTCTGTTACTGCGCATTGAAGGTCGATCGCATTTTGGCTCAACTTATACATCGTTAAATTTTGGTCGTTTTATCCCGCGGAGGGTCGATTCGGTATGTAAAGATAAAATAAAAAAATAAAGTACTTTTTTTTAAACTTAAATTAATTTACGCATGTACGAAATTGATTTCTTTAAGTAAACGTCAGCTGATCGAGGCTAATGAACTGTAGATAGTTAGTACGCAATGACCGACAACTCCCTACAAGGTCATTGACTCGTTTACTTAAAGAAATTAATTTCGTACATGCGTATTAATTCGAGTTTTAGAAAAAAAAGTACTTTATTTTTTAATTTTATCTTTATAAATCGATAGTGATTGATGTACCGAATCTACCCTCCACGGGATTAAAACGACCAAAATTTTACGGTGTATAGGTACCGCGTAACTCTTTCGAACAATCCTGTAACCAGTAAACAGTTCACTGAATTTAGTAGATACCCGCTCTGTTTACTTGCATTCATTTCGAAACCGGTGTTCGTAACCATTGTAATAAACAGCCTTTCATTTGTAGATTCTGTGCGTGACTTGAGCAATAACTATACGCACCTCAAATGCTTTTAAAACAGTGTAGGTATAAGTTTATCTGGTTTGTAAATTTAAATTGCAAATTATATATCGGCCGAAACGTTAAATTTGTGACTGTTTTAATCTAATTAAGTCATTTTGTACATTTATTGCGTGAATTTATCGATATTAAATGGATTAATATGTATGTACCTATATCAATTTTTGGACACCGGAGCAGAGGTCGCACATACGAACGTTGGGCCGATGAAATAAAAATAACAGCCGGAGCTGACTGGATTAACCAGGCCTCCTGCGGTGACTAGGACGTGAGTATTGCCTCTTTCTCTCAATTTTCAAAATATAAGGCGGAACGCGAGAGGTCGCCTTTGCCGACCGCCTCTATCATGACATGCAATGGGCATAACCCCCTGGCTAAGTTTAATGTAATTTATTATGTCAATTAGAGTGTTGCATTGTATCGTACGGACAGAAGTCTAAAATAAACGATCGGTGGGATTACACGTAGAGAAATGACATACATACTACCTGGTGGTGGAGTTCTCAAAACGGTGAAGGAAAACATCATAAGAAAACCGGCATGTCCTAGAATCAAAAATTCGATGTGACATCCACCAACCCGCACTGGGCCCGAGTGATGGATTACGGCCCATTCCCTCTCCTAGAGAAGAGGCCTGAGTCCCAGCAGTGGGAACATTATAAGGCTGATGCTATGCTATGTTATGCTATCTGGTATTGGATTGTCCCAAAATCTGTTTTATTATATTTTGTGTCATGTGATTGGTTTTAATTAGCTCTTAAGTATTTTCGTGTCACTAACAATATAAATGGATAAATCTGAAATATAATAATAATTTATTATTATATAATTATTAACTATCAATAATATTTTCTGCTACCGATTAAGGCCTAATATTAGTAACACTTTTTATAAAGTTTGAAATCACCTTTGAAATCAATTAACGAAGCCGACGGCCCGATCAGATAAATTTAGAAGTACTTAAATATGAATATATGCCTAATAATAGATCTCTTGTTGTCCATAAGTAATTGTCCGGCTGTTGTCAACCGGTAGTGCGTTATTACATATATGTTACCGGCAATCTATATAATCCGGCATTCTATACAATACCTAGGCAATGTATAGAATACGATTTAAAGTAAGGCTTTTATTTTCAGGTGGTGATAAAAAAGACCTTAACCTAACCTGTCCGTGTCGGGGTGCCCTAAAATTACATCACCTCCTTCGCTGCTCTCGTCTTTTACACACTTTAGCTACAGCGCATTCGGTACTGTATAGAATACCTGAATTATACAGATTGCCGGTAACATATGGATAATACCAGTATTTCAAGTATGAACGAGTGTGTATCTAAATAATAAATGAGTCATACTAGGTAGTAACTTGGAATATCCTACAGAAACTTGTCGCATTCATAGTACATGGACAGAGATTAGTGTCGTAATAGCCCAGTGGTTAAACCACCCGACTCTCATGCATGAGGTTCCGGATTCGAAACCGGGCAAGTACCAATTTTACTTAAATAATAACAAGACCTTTTCTAATAAGCCCCTAAAGTATTTGCACTAATTAAAAAATAGTGGTGTATATATCCTATGTTGTGTGTGTGTGTGTGTGTGTTTTTTTTCTTTTTAAAACGTTGGCTCACACCTGGAATTTCTCGTATACCGTTGGTATTTAAACACACTTATTTATTTATTTATTTATTAAACTTTTTGCACAAGTAAAAAAAACTGTACAAAGGCGGACTTAATGCCATAGGCATTTTCTCCCAGGCGACCTTAGGGTGGTGCACACTTTAAACACACTTTATCTATAATATGTATGTATTTAGAAATATATAAGTATGTTTATCAGTTGTTTAGTACCCATAACACAAGCTCTGCTTAGCTTGGGACTAGACGGCGTTGTGTGATAGTTGTGGAATATTATATTAGGTATTATTCTTACGTCTAGGTACGTCGTTAAAATTAAATCACAAAAACACCAAATTATAGGCACAATAATACACTATTGTTTTATCTATAATCGATTGATTTTTCTAAGAGCTAACGATTGAGACTAGAACGAACGTACTTAACTTCTCCGAGTCAAAAGTTATAGTAAATAAAAAATCTCGATACGCAGCAAAATTACTTTTTGAATTAATTGAAGTCATGACTTAGGTACCTTTATACCTCCACTTAATATGACTGATCTCTCACCGGTAGAGAATGCCCAAAGCATAAAATTACAACCATTAATAACGAGTTTATATTTCATACCAAAAACTGAAATGTCAAGAACTTTTAATTTCAGGAAAATAGATAATAAATATGTTTATTTATGTACAACATCATTAAGCTACTTGACGTATGTGACTCCCACACACATAAATCTTTTAAGATAATCATGTAAGCACTACATAATTATAACCGGTGTAAAAAATTGTACATTAATATTCAATTAACAATGTTTATTATAACCATACATCGGTATGGCACCGACCCCAAGATCCAAAGATCTATTGCGACAAGTCATGGTATTTTTTTTTTTTTTTTGGATAGGTAAAGTCATCCAATGACAAATCCCGCCCTTGGGTGGGGCGGGAAATAGTGTCAGACTTTTACTGACTAAAAACCTACCTTTCCATTCCTTGCCTTTACCCCGGGGCCCGTGGTGACAGTCTCACATAACCTTTGGCCCCAGTAGGCTTCGGCCCTGCTGGACCCCTACAGTTTGCTGACAACTCCTTGAGGCGCGCGGGTAGACAGTAGAACAGTAGAACAGTGCGCGCCGTAGACGACCTGAGCTCGGACCGGTCTGTTACCGGACGGACGGACAGCGAGCTACCCATTGCCCACCGTCCGCGAGCCCGCGCCTACGGTGGCCGGAAATCGGGATCGGAAACCCGGCGGCGGCGGCGGCGTGTGCGCCTTTGCCTAATGCGGTCGGCCTCCTCCTTTGCTAGCATTACTGCTTCGCAAAAGGAGGCGACCGCCTGCCACTCCTCCTCGCTCCGGAGCATGGCTTGAACCAAGCCCCGGCGCGAGAGATCGCCGCCGATCGCCCCCACGAGGACACGGCGATGCTCTTCCCAAGCGGGGCACACCTCGACTGTGTGCTCCACCGTGTCCACCGGGCGGTCCGCACAGTGGCGACACCCGGGCGTCGTCTCCGCACGAATCTTGTACAGGTACGGACCGAACTTGCCGTGTTCGGTCAGCACCTGCGCCAAACGGAAGGTGACGACGCCGTGGGGCCTTCCCAGCCACGCCTCAAAGAGGGGCTTTACCGCCTCGATCGTGGCGTGCCCAGCACGAGGTTGCGACAGTCGCTCTCGCCATTTTACCATGAGATCCCGCCGGAGCTCTGTCCGCCATGCCCCGACGTTGCATCTCCACGCGTAAATCATGCATGCGTGCAAGGACTGTTGCCTCCAAATCCCATGGTGGTAGGCCAGCAAGGAGGCTCGCCGCTTCACAGGACAAGTCATGGTTTGGCAGACAGACTTCCAACGGGATCTTAAGGTGACATGGTGACAATGACTGTCACCAATGACTGCCACAATCATGGCGGTAGACACGCTACAATCATGGCGGTAAGTCCCCAGTTTGAGAGGCGTCATCGTCACCGAGCGTCGGGAGTCGCAGGTCGACTACCAGCCATCGTAAACGCGGCTTTGCTGACGACGAACAATGGGTAGCTCGTCGTCTGACCGTCGACATCGACGGCGCGTAGTGTAACCACGCGCGCCTCAAAGAGATGTCAGCAAAACCGTTAGGGCTAAGAAGGGTCGATGCCCGCTAGAGCTACGGGGACTTTCTGAAAAGGAAACCCATGTTCGTAGAACGCAAAGGGCAACTGAAGAACACAGCTGTGGTTTTAGTCAGTTTAGTCTGTTTTATACCTGCAGCTCTGGAACTTCAGATCATTCTCCAGGAGTATGGGGATATGCGTAAGTCAGTAATACGCTTTTAGAGGTAAGCGGAACAGAGAGTAAAGTCGTGGGACTGTCCCCCAGTTCCGTTCCCCTGTTGGAAAAGGAGGATTTTCCGACCAGACGGGTGTAATGTCTGGTGGGCTACTGCCCAATAGATGATTTCGGGCTGTTCCATGTGTTTAAATCGCGCGAATAGTTCTTATGTGACGCCAAAGATGTCGCTACACACACTCACTTTACATGTGGGTTTACTCGTAAGTATCTGTGCTCGTAAGTCAGTAAAAGTGATCTTACATTCCCTCCAGCTCCCATCCAGAGAACACGCCGTGAATAGTTCTTAAAGCAACATTTTCTTCAAGATATGATTTTCAATCTTCAAAGCCTTGAGCACAGGCGTAGAGTAGCCAGCCTTTCGGTTGGATGCATTTTGGAGAGTGTGCGCGGCAATTGTATGATTTGATTCCGCCATCTCCATTCTACCATCGGTTGTCCGACGTACGGCGAATATTCATCCTTACGTTGTTATAACTTTTACGGTCCGGACTAAGCGTTTTGGATCGTCGTTTATACCGCTTGCATCGAAGGACTGGAACAGTTTGCCTGCTGCGGTCTTCAAGGCTAGAGCGAATAGGCTCTTAATAAACTAGTGCCGTGCTTCACCATCAACGATTTCATCACTGATTACCGTCGGGTTGGATCGCAGTCAAGCACTTGTTTGAGATCAACAGCACCAAGCGTAGGGTCGAGGTTCACAGGCATGAAATAAATTATGTGGATGATTATATTTATTTAGGCCAGTTAGTTTCGTTCGTAATAAACTAAGTGCAAGAAAATTACGGTAGAATTTATCACTGGGACTTTCACTAAGAGTAGAGAACAGTCTCTAATTAACTCGAGTTTAGATTCATGTTACTTCATTACTAGAAAGATAACCATGCCAAGTAGTGTTATATTACAACTGCCTTGGTGGAATTGGGTCAGGTGCTGTGTGAGTACAAATGAGCTGCGTAGGTACTTGTGTCTTGTGCCTAGGTTTTTTTTTATGGTAGGTAAAATCATCCAATGACAAATCCCGCCCTTGGGCGGAGCGGGCAGAAGTGTCAGTGACGGGGTAGGTTTTTAGTCAGTAAGAGACTGACTAAAAACCTACCCCGTTCCTTCGTAGCCTATCGTGTCGGGGCCGGGTATTCCTTTCGGAAGTTAACCCATGACCCCAGTAGGCTTCGACCCTGCCTGCCTGCAGTTAGCAGGCTGGGCCTCTTCGGTGTGCTGACAGCTCTTTGGTGCCTAGGTTGGCTTTTGCGTGTCAAATGTTTTGATTTTATCAGGAAGGAAAATTTAAATAAGTACATATTTTATTATAAGGTAAAATGCGTTACGCGATAACATCCCAATCAGAAAACCTGGACTCGAAACTCATACATCTACACTACCTGTAGAAGTCACTAATTGACAAGAATAGAGATAAGAGCCGGTGCTGTCGTGCGAGCGAAATAGCGTTAGCCGCCAAATGTGCGTAATCGTCGAGATCGATGTGAAATCGTGATAATTGTCACAATTTCAGCGGTCCACGCGCTGGAGGTGAGACACCTATCTTCCGCTAAGGGAAGAAACCTTTAATATTTTGTATCGTAAGTTATGCTTTGGGCTTTTTACGAGATAAACAACGTCTGTCTGATATTGTAGGCTGTGAAACCAAATCGTCGGGAAAAAGTAACAAAGTACCCAACTACCAACTAACAATGAAGGGTGTCTTGTGTACGTGAGTTTACATGTTTGTGAGCGCACCCACGATACAGGAATAATTCCTAGTGTTACTATAATTAAAACAATCTAGGTAAATTTAAACAGATTTGTAAGGGAGCATTATTTATCGCAGTACCTAAAGCGTCTATTACACCACTCGATATTCCGCACAAGTCACACAGACTGTCTTAAAGTTTATTTTCGAATACGACAGTCTGACCCTTATTACACTACGCGACGTCGACAAAACCGGTCTGAATATCGAGTGATGAAATATGTAGATCCTTTAGTATCGGTGAGTAGTAAACGGTGAAAGAAAACATCGTGAGGAAACCAGCATGTCCTAGAACCAAAAATTCGAAGACATGTGACATCCACCAGCCCGCACTGGGCCCGCGTGGTGGATTGCGGCCCATTCACTCTCCTAGAGAGGAGGCCTGATTCCCAGCAGTGGGGACGTTATACGGCTGATGCTATGCTAAGTATCGCTGCGATCATATTTTCGTTTAAGTTGTTTTCAATTTAGTCTTCGCTTTTGAAATTAATATCGAGGTCTACTATTGGGGTAACAGACTTCGTCTGCAGCAGTGAAAAATCAAACTTCTCAGTTAATGCAACCCAAAGTTAAAGCCGTTAATGCTACGTTTAGGCGAATATTTTGACAATCTCTACGAGAGCGAGCGCAAGTCCAAGTGTAATTTCATTTTGGTAAACTATAATCTTAGTGTACAGTAAAGAATATGCAATAAAAGAATAAATAAAAGGGTGCTGAATATAAACATTTATCAAATTTTTCAATTTTGTTGGCGAAACTTTTTCTTCGGTTTTCGTGAAAATGACGGACCCAGGTCCCTAAACCTCGCGAAAACCGAGAAAAAAAAACTGAGGAAAAGAAACTTTTTCTTCAGTTTCCATAAAACTGAAGTAAGAGTATCGCTACCAAAATTGAAAAAAATGATATTGACCCAAATAATGATGAGCACACAATAACTATATCTTCAACTCTGTTAGTACCTGTACCTTTATGTACCACAAGCTGTTAACACAATCCATTTGACAACCTAAATTGCATTGTCAAAGGGATGGAATTATATAGTGTATTGCTCTGTCCCTCTTTCTCACTCACACGTGGTGGCAAGGCCCCTGTCAATAAACAAGGTAGGTAATATAGACCACAGACAATACTGACGCTGCTGTATATGTAGGTATTGTAATTGATACTATGAGTATGTCACGTTCTGTTTAATTGTAGACAACTATATAACTAGAGGTATATTAGTGGATAAGTATATATATATCCTTAGGTACAGATACCAATGAGGTTGGTATGTCTATTCTAGGGATTCTTTGAAAGAATTACCGGGGTTCTAGGAAGAATGAAAGGAAAATGGGGGCAATCACCGCCAAAATGTAGTCCATGCAGAGCCGGACTGCATAACTTTTGGATACACGCATAACTTTTTGATACACGCACTGGGCCAGCGTGGTGATTACGGCCCATTCCCTCTCTTAGAGAGGAGGCCTGTGTCCCAGCAGTGGGAAACTTAAAAGGCTGATGATGATGATGACGAAAGGTCGCACGCTCGTTTGGCATCTCAGTATCTGGCCCCTTAGAGTCTGGTTCGCTACTAGCACGTAGATCCACAACTACCAAGCTTGTTCATACAAAAGTAGACTCTAAACATCGGAATTAAGGCCTATAGTGGCGTGCATGTGAGAGGACACCGGTGTCCTCTGAGCTAGGACAGACTAGAGGCCCTACCACGAGTTCTCCTAACGCAATACAGTTTACACCTGAATTGTACTGTTTAAGAGATGGAGCTATATAGGGTATATATCTCACTCCCACTTTCGCGTTTGCTCACCTCATATTTTAAAATGTTATGGTGAGGCCTCAGAAGGAATGATAAGCAAAAAGTGTGCATCATTACAAATCAGTAGTAATTAAAACATTTCTTATAGATGACTGAGTGCAACTTACATACATTGTCAAGTGATGTCTATGGCCTTGTTTACGGAGACGCGACGTGTTGGGCGGTCCGTTGTACATTGCCAATTATGTTTGTGTTTGCGCGAGCGATGACGCGACCTGTTGCTGCAATGTACGACGAATGCCCAACGCGCCGCTTCTCCGTAAACAAGGCCATAGACATCACTTGACAATGTATGTAAGTTCAATAACATAACGATAATATTTCTAAATAATTACACGTCAACAGTAATAAATACTTTGTAAATAAATCAGACATCCCTACAGTAATTAATGAATAAATAATTGCTGGTATGTTGTAGGTCTTTGTACAAAGTTAATTGTTTGCAATAAATAAGTAGCATTTAATTAATGCACGATTTTTACGTTTCCATTGAAGGAAAAAAAGATGAAATACTTGGAAGACTAAGATAGATTATATTAGCATAATATTTCATTAAGATATTTAAAGTAAACATTTTTATTTTGAGGTGAGAAATCATCCAATGGCGTCTCCCGCTTTACTGACAAAAAAAAAAACTTATTATTAGGTACCTACAGCGGACAAAGTCCCTGCTAACTATTTGTTATTAGTTTTACTCGCCTTATAATGGATCCCAGTTATCTGATTAAATAAATAATAATTATTTTTATTATTAAAACCCACCTATGACCTTCAGTTACCTTTTGCGTTATAGTCTCACGGTTTGACTTTTAGTTTCCCTTGGCCCTAGTGGGGCGGCCCAAACCGAACCGTGGGGTTTTTTTTTATGGTAGGTAAAATCATCCAATGACAAATCCCGCCCTTGAGCGGAGCAGGAAGTAGTGTCAGACTCTTACTGACTAAAAACCTAACCCGTTCCTTCGTAGCCTATCGTGCCGGGGCCGGGCATTCCTTTAAGCCGAATCATGGGGTGGGCTTTAACAGATTTAGCTGACATTTCTTTGATATACGAGTAAGTAGGTACAGTAGGTACCTGTGGAACACTACGCACCGTCGACAACTTGGACTCGGTCCTTACCAGACGGCTGGACGGCGAGCTAGATATTGCTCGTTGTCTACAACCCTTTGAAGTGAAAGTTTGGATGCCATAATTTGTATGTTCGTAAATTTTTTAACCGACTTTATTTTATGTTGTATGTAATTTATTTTATTTATAGAAGCAGATTGACTTCCTGACGCCTCCTTCTTTAATCGGCATCGGTCCTCTAACGATCTCGATTGGCAACCTAATTCTAGACTATCAGATTGTCACAGCATATCCACGAATCTCATCCGATCCTGGTGACAAAGACCCGACGCTCAGAGAGCCACGTAGGGCAATCCTCAAGCGTGTGCTATGGCCTGTCACGCTCAGAGAGCCAAACAGGGTAATCCTCAAGCGTGTGCTATGGCCTGTCACTCAATCTTACTCAGGTACTCACCGAAACAACCGTAACCTGTCAGCGCCTGAGTTAGCCCATAAAATTGTGTAGGTACGGGTTTTTTTGGCACTTGCTGTATCTTCCTTTGTAAGCGCCTAGCTACTAAAAATTATGTATACTTTAACTTATTTTATGAGCATCGTGTTCTACTTTTTAGTTATTGGGTGGCTTTTATTTTCTAGCAATGAATTTACTGTTGAATAATACCAATGAATTTTATAATACATTAATACAATAATTAAATCATAAGTACCTAATTATGATACTCAATAATACCTACCTAATAAATTATTTACAAGAAATTAAATACATTTGTCAGTTTTCAAAACCTCTTGATTGAATTAAGGAGTTATTGACACATCGCCGTCGATTTATGGATTTCATCTTTATTTTACAAACGTGGGGCTAAAAATTGGAGTTAATTCGGAAAAAAACAGATTATATTGTGTTGCAGTAGTAAGCGTAACTAGCCAAAATAATACTATACCAAATGTAGACATATATTTACGAATTATGTAAAGTAAGTATTTAATAATAATTATAATTTATTGGACTGCATCGTATTGTACAAGCAAACACTTACAAACAACACAATTTTTTTTTTAAAGCCATTACTGTCCCACTGCTGGGCAAAGGCCTCCCCCAAATCCTTCCAGACATTCTTATCCCGCGCAGTCTCGAACTAGTTCTTATGGTACGCGTCCAGGTCATCTCACCACCTCTTTCTAGGCCGGCCTCGACGGCGCTTACCCTCTGCAGGAACCCACCGCGTGGCGACACTTGCCCAGCGGTCACCATTCATGCGGCCAACGTGACCCGCCCAATCCCATTTGAGCCTGGCAGCCTTTCTCCCCACGTCTATTACGCCCGTTTTGGAGCGCAACATATCATTCCGTATTCGGTCTGTTCTTTTTACACCCAGAATGCATGCTGTGCTCCATGGCTCTCTGGCAAACCCCAAGGCGAAACTTTTGCAATTCGGTGAGTGACCAGGTCTGAGCACCGTAGGTTAGGACGGGCAGGATACACATGTCGATGAGTTTACGCTTCAGGGATATCGGCAGATCACCCTTCATTAGCGTCTTCATGGACCAGTAGCTTTTCCAGGCATTCTGGATGATTCCCTTTCCTGCCTGTATTCGAATGATACTAAACGATACTGCCTGAACAACACAGTAAAAGACATAATTATCTTAGAGAATAAAAATAGTTTGTTAGTAGAATTTGTAATGATTTCTGGTACCCAAGGAAATATGTAACTTGTGTTATGGGTACCAGGATTCACACACTAGCTTTATAGCATACATTACATCAGAAGGTAACAAAGTTATTGCTCTAAAGCCAAAAAATAAATAGAAAAGCCAAAAATTAAAAATAAATATCTATAAATCTTTTGAAGGTTCATCGTAATCCAATAGGGATTATGATCAGGCTTCAAAATATCAAACTAAAAATCAAACGTAGCTTTCAAATCTGATTTTTGGTACTACGTGATTGACTGTACCGGAAAATATAAGTCTAGATTTTTTATTGCTGTTAAGACGAGTCAAGGCAGTTCAGACTGTTCAATTGCTTTGAATTATTAATTATCTTGAGATTTTTATCAAAGCATGATAGGCGATTAACTACGACTCCGATATATTTTTTTTTTTGGCCTGGGAATATAATCTAATGACACAATAACTTTTTTATGTTGGGAAAAATCATCCAATGACATCTCCCGCCCTTGGGTAGAGCGGGAGATAGTGTCAGACTTTTACTGACTGAAAATCCACCCCGTTCCTTCGTTGCCTTTCATACCAGGGCCGAGCCTTCCTTTCAGATACAGACCCTTGGCCTTAGTAGACATCGACCCTGTTGGCCTCCTACGATTTGCGGACATCTCCTTGAGGCGCATGTGGAACAGTACGGGCTGTCGACGACTTGGGCTTGGTTCGGACGGTTACCGGACGGTCGGACAGCAAGCTACCCATTGCTCGCTGTCCGCAAGCCCGCGATGACACAATGACTTCTGATTTGGGTGGCGCCAGAGGACGTGTCCGACTTTTACTGTCTAAAACCCATCTGCATTTTCCAGTTCCCCTCTGTGTTCCAGGACCAAGTCACCTATCTTTTTAAAAAATTCCTATGGCACGACTCATAATTGGATTAAATATCTCATAATATTAACGTACCTATCTTCATTTTTTTTACTGTAGGAAATCATCATTGTAGGCAATAGGTCGGTAATCACAAAAAAAAATGTTTTTCGATTACTGATTTAAGGCGGGTCTCTGAATTGAGTATTTTGAGTTAAGAACGTCTCAAGTTATACTTAAATGCTAAATTTTGTTCAAGTTTACAGGCTAAAGTAGAGTTTGAGTAATTCCCAACTTCAAATGCTTAAAATCTCAGAAATCGGGGGTATTCTTTTTTTGGGGTTCGGGCAATAAAGTCCGAAATCGAAAAACTAATTTTTGCAATTACCGACTTATTGCCCAGGGGCGTCGATATGTAACTTCTCCTGCTATGGGCGGAACGAGAGGGAGTATTAAACAATAACTAACTAAAACTCAGCTGTGTAAGAAACACAGCTGAGTCTATTAGCCTTTTATATTCCAGGACCACGGTAATGCTTTCGAATAATCTCGTATTTAATTTAATTATTTATTTATTTTTTAACTAAACATAACAAACATAGGTCTTCTCTTCCCAGAAATTTGCAAATCTTTTCAACCACAAAATCAGCATGGCCGCACTCATCAAGCATGGTCATTGTTGCCGGATCCTTCTCTATAGCAAATCCGTTTGCTAAAATTTCGTCGAAGTCCTTTGTCTTATTATACACGTTTTTGTCATACGGATGTACTCACGGACACTAAAATAACTGTATATCTAATTATGGGAATGCCTAACAAAAAAAAGTCTAGTCCGTTTGCAATAATTTATTTCTAAAACTTGTTTATTACTGTGATCACTTGAGATTATGATCAAATTACTTCATTTAATTCGTCATTGAACCGACTAATTTATGGTTACGCTAGTTATTTAAGATTAATAAAATATTACGTTTTTCGCGTTCCGTATCTCAAAAAATCTCAAAAATAAAACCCTTGTTGTGTTACCGTTTTTTGTAATGCAAATAAATGCAATTTTGTTTCTTTTTTTCTTTCTTTATAGGATCACTTTATTACCTGTCCGTTGGTCTGTCTGTCTATCTGTTCTTTCTTTTTTTATAGGATTACTTTATTATCAGTACGTCTGTCTGTCTATCTGTCAAGACTCTTTATTTCGACAACGCGTGAAGGTATAGAGTTGAAATTAAAATCATATACTCAAGTCTACGGTCTCTTAAAGCTGTGAAAAAATCAAAGTTAACGGAATAAAAAGATACGACATTTTAAGTCGCAAAAAACGCATATTTTGAAACTCTCAAGGGAATCAAAATGTACATGTTTTATGTAGCATAAAGCAAGCTCTTTTAGCACAGGTATAGGTAAATTAAACATTTGAAAACAATATTTTTTTATATTACTTTACAAAAAATACTTTTTGCGGTTTAGTAAAATCTTCGATATTCCATTCGGGAATTAAAACTATTTACTTAGGTAGCTTTGTACAGAACCCTCAGTGTGCGAGGCCGGCTCGTACTTGCCCAATTTTTTTTTTTCGATTTGTGTAGTCATGTTGATCAATATTGGTTTGAAAGTCTAATCTATTTTTTTAAAGCAGCTAATGATTTTATTTATGCAAGTGGGAATAATGGTGACACACGGTGCGTCAAGTTTAAAGGC
This sequence comes from Leucania comma, assembly GCA_958295575.1. Lineage (NCBI taxonomy): Eukaryota > Metazoa > Arthropoda > Insecta > Lepidoptera > Noctuidae > Leucania > Leucania comma. The sequence goes on from OY282475.1 coordinate 8,467,743, forward strand.
CACCCTGTCGGTTGATTGACAGCATCGAGACTATTTTTCAAATAAAATATAGGTCCTGAAAATACGAGGAAGTTTTGAATGTTGGTTTGTTTTTTTTTTAAAGTATACAACATTATTTTTTAGTATATGCGAAACCTGAATATAGTTTTTTCAGAATCAGTAACTGAATTGATTCCAATAATTTTTACATCAGGTTTTATTTTTAAAAGTATTTAAAAAAGGTCACAAGTTGAACACCACCGAGTCTAAGTACAATACAAGTCTCGGCCAAGCGGGTGGATGGCCTGGTGACCATGTGTTTGTGTGAACAACTAGGCAACATAACAAGCTTATAACTTTGTGATTTTTATGACACAGTTACGAAATGTACAGTAACCAGTCATAAATCCATTAGTAGTTTTACAAATCTATCGCATCAAAGCGAGTCGCACTTACGACCTTTTACTATAAAAAACATTTTGCACACATTCACAATCTCGTACATCGCACTCTTTCATCACTATCTAGTCAGAAAGAGTGCGAAGTAATGATCATTAAGTAATGTGTCATGTCGTGGCGGTATATTAAGATAATTGTATTTAATTTCAACTTCGTCGCTATGTGTCTCTCTGGCTTAATGGTTAACACATTGGCATATAAAACTTACACGTGCAAGCCTGCTTTCGAACCCCAGCAACAAAACACTGTTTTTGTGTTTTCAACAGGTTAATCTGTTGAATACCGTATTCAACAGGTTAATTGCGAATCCTAAATAAAATATTACTATCTACGATAAGTTAGACTCGATGAAATGTTTCCATATCTATTAGTTAAACTTGTTATTTGTAAAAAAGAAAAAGATGAGGGTGAATGTGAAACAAAGTAAACTTACCGGATTGAATAAGTAATTACGATATTGTTAGTTGGCGAATTTTGTTAGGAGTGCTTGTGTTATTATTGCGATTAGTGTGTTGTTTCACTATCTGATTCGAGATGCAAGTAAATATTCCTATTGATGCCGGGGCAAATATTGTCGTTTAGCTAATAATGGGCTTAATATTTCTCAAATTTCAATTGAAACGTGTAAGTTATTTTTAAAAATTATACTAGGTATGATGATACATAGTTGTAGTGTATTGTTTTTAATAGTATATAAATAGCAAGTTGCAAGTGTGTAATAAAATATTTTTTTTTTTTTTTTTAGAAAATTGCCTACTCCTCTGGGTAAAGAGATTTGAGGAAGTAGGTAGTTTGAAGAATCGTGTGAGAAGTGAAAAATTCCAAATGAAATGCCAGATCAACCAGCCGTACAAGTTGGAATTCATACCTACGCGTGCCAAGTAATAGCTATAATTACGTCGAAGTTTTAAAATGACATAATGCTACCCTCTGAATGTTTAATAATGTTTATCCCTCTGAAGACTTTAGTGAACTTAATTTTTGTTCAAGATAATTGTCCGATACATAGTGTCAGTGTTGTAAAAGTGTGGTTTAGTCAACATTAATTAGTTATGGGAGAATTTACATGGCACTGTGGATATATGTGCAAACATTCTCGCCTCCATGCGACGACGTCTACTTAGCTGTGCATTGACATTAATGCAGATCATACGAAATATGAATTAATTAACAGGCTATTTTTTTACATATGTGATGGTCGTAATATAGTAATATGTAAGTTAGATTATGTTTGTAAGTTTGAGGTTAAGCTTCAATCTTCTTTTCTCTATGAGAAAATGAAAAATTAAGCTATTTTTTTTTAGTAGTGATAGGTTCGCGCTTGACCGCTATCTCACCTGATGGAAAGCGACGATACGGTCGACGATGGATCGCGATCGCTATTTCCTCAATAAAGTTAAAGCATAGGAACGATTTTACTTTCATAGCAACAAACTTGATAAAAATTTAGGTTTCCTAACTTTTTTTTTTTTTTTTTTTTAGCCCTTACTGTCCCACTGCTGGGCAAAGGCCTCCCCCAAGTCCTTCCAAACCTTCTCCCGCGCCGTCTCAAACCAGTCCTCGCGGTACGCGTCCAGATCATCCCGCCACCTCTTTCTAGGCCGGCCTCGACGACGCCTAACTTATTAAATATTTTTGTAATTACCTCCTATTATTTTATTTTTACCTTAAATCTATTAATCCTTTAATAAAATTACAAAAAGAGTAATCAATTTCTTTTTGTAATTTTCCGTAAAAAAATATAAAATATCAATATTTATATATAAAGTATTTAAATATTACTAATTAAAATCACATTGATTTAAACATAAAAAATAGTTATGTTTAAAAAAAGTAAATATAATAGAAAATCGATCTAGCCAATTGGGTGGGATTCGAACCCACAGGCATTTGATTGTAAGTCACACGTTTTTGCACTTAGCCACAAGAACTATCAACTATGTCTTCAAAATTTGAGCTTTACTTTGGATCGCCTCAGTGTGAACACTAATTTGAAGAGAACAAAACTATATTGTTATCTTTGTCTAGCTATGATCTCACACAGTCACCTACTCGCTCGTATACTGTATGACGAATTAATGTTTGCGTTGAATTCACTCACACACGAATTTATACACGCAGCTGTGCACGCGAATATGATCATTGTCGTGCCAAGCGACTTATGCCCCTTGATAGTACATAGATTCTATGCAGCCCCCCGCTGAACCGCACTTTGATTGTAACCCGAAAATCTGTTGATCGCTATTTTGATTCAACTTATATACCGCGTATTGTACATCAAGATTATATAACAATTTGAGCCTTATATTAATAACATTGGTGGTATTATAACGATGTCTTCGAGGCAACCTGGAGTAGTTAGAGATTGCCTGGACAAAAATAGAGTTAGACTTGGTGCATTTTAAAATAAGCTATATACCTACCGTTGTTTTAGCTGTCTATAAGCATAATCTTTAAGCTAGAGATGGAATGTCTACCAGAGCTGCGGGATTGTTGGGAAGGGTTATCGTAGCCCTGGAACGCAAAGAATACCTAACTGAGGAATTTTATTTTTAGGTGCGAAATCTACCTATGACTTCTCCCGATCTAGGGTGGAGTGGGAGAGCATGTCAGACTTTTACTGACTAAAACCCCACCTATGTTCCTTCTATGCCTTGCGTTCCAGAACCCCGGGTTTTCCTTTCAGAAGCAAACCCATGGCCCCAGTAAGCTTCGACCCTGCTTAGACCACTACGTGCATTCGACGACTTTGGCTCTGTCCGGACGGTTATTGGATGACCGGACAGCGAAATATCCATTGCTCGCTGTCCGCAAGTTCAGAAAGAACAAAGGTGGTGTTTTATTCAGGAAAAGTCTGACACTCTCCACCCAGAGCGAAGTTATAGAGATGGTAAACCTACGGCACGCGTTCCAGTGGTGGCCCACTCTGAAATAGTTTAGGCACGCAATTACTATTACTTATTTGCAATTACTTTATGAATTTTAGTTTAACAATAAAGAACATTTAATAGTACTGCTAATAAAGTTTCACCACTCTTCTTATAGGTAGATGGTTGACGTCTAAGAAGAAAAATGTGAAGTTTCTATTCAGAAAATATCTTTAACTTTACAGTTTCACGTGTAATTTGACACGTAAGACAATAAAATTTTTAGCGCCTTTTTTATGTTGGGAATCATCCAATAACTTCTCCCACTCTGGGCGAAGCGGGAGGGCGTATCAGACTTCACACTCTTGTTCCTTCTTTGCCTTCGTTCCAGGGCCCCGAGGTACACCTTCATATAACCCATTGCCCCAGTAGGCTTCGACCCTGCTGAGTCCCTACGTTTTGCTGACATCTCCTTGAGTTTAGAACAAAACGCACCGTCGACGACTTGGGCTCGGTCCGGAGTTACCGGACGGCCGGTCGGCGAGCTACCCAACTTTCAGCGCCTAGAAAACAAAAGACTTAAATACATTTGTTTTAGTGTTAAATAGTGAGAGATTTTAATTCATTAAACTGTACGGTAAAGGAGCTATTGCCTAAAAATAAAACCTTTCTTATTATTTGTAACTGTATAATGCATAGTGTTCTGCTCTATTGTATTTATTAAAATTATTAGTTGTAGAACAACAAAGTGCTAAACGTGTTTCCTGCTAGTCAATCAAAAATGTTTTTTAAAATCTGTTGGATTAAATGCCAAATTATGAATTTATCCCAAGGCTTCTTTTGTGAAGTTTTTTAATAAACGAATGTATCATTTAACTCGTAAATAGTTTAAAACTGTAATACAATCTTAGTTATTGATAAAGTAGACTTTTAATCCATACTAGATTCACACCACTGCACTCAGGAACGACTTTTAATGTATTCAAAAGAGTGACCACACTGTACTCTGGAAAAACTGTTAATGTATTTAAAACTGTGGCGCCACTGTACTCCAGAACAACTTTTAGTATATTCAAAACTGGGCACGCCTTAATTATGGCGGTAAGGCCCCTCTTTGAGGCGTGGCTGGAAAGACCTCACGGCGTCCTAACCTTCCGCATGACCCAGGTTCTCACCGGACACGGTAAGTTCGGGAGGTTCCTGTTCCGGATCCGTGCGGAACCGACGCCCGGGTGCCACCACTGCGTGGACTGCCCGGAGGACACGGTGGAGCACACGGTCGAAGTGTGCCCCGCTTGGGCAGAGCATCGCCGTGTTCTCGTGAGTACGATCGGCAGCGGCGATCTCTCGCGCCAGGCCCTGGTACGGGCCATGGTCCGAAGCGAAGAGGGATGGCAGGCGGTCGCCTCCTTCTGCGAAGCAGTAATGCTAGCAAAGGAGGAGGCCGCACGCGAGAGGCAACGGCCCACAAGGCCCAGCCGCCGCGGGGATTCCGATTCCGATCCTGATTTCCAGCCAACGTAGACGCGGGCTTGCGGACCGCGAGCTATGGGTAGCTCGCTGTCCGACCGTCCGGTAAACATCCGGACCAAGCCCAGGTCGTCAACGGCGCGCACTGTTCCCGCGCGCCTCAAGGGGTTGTCAGCAAACCGTAGAGACCCAGCCTGCTAGCTGCAGGCAGGCAGGGTCGAAGCCTACTGGGGCCAAGGGTTTGCTTCCGAAAGGAAAGCCCGGCCCTGGTATCTAAGGCCACGAAGGAACGGGGTGGGTTTTTAGTCAGTAAGAGTCTGACACTATCTGTCAGACTCTTACTGACTAAAAAGTCAGACTCTCATTGGATGATTTTACCCACCACCAAAAAAAAAAAAAAAAAAATAGTACAGTGATCCCACTGTACTCCGGAACAACTTTTAATGTAGGTATAATATATATTAGTCGTCCTCTCAGTAATAATAATAATCTTTTATTTGCTTAGAAAGTAGGTAAATAAAATAAGGTATTTGCAAAGAGTTGTGATCCTGGTACAATCTACCTAAAATTAGGCATGCAAACATGGATGTCGTCAAGGGGGGCAAGGGGGGCTACGGCCCCCTCCCCTAGAGGCTTGCTTTACGGCTTTAGAGCCTAGTTTAAGCACCAGTCTCCCACAATGTAATGCCCATCTTATGTTACCGTAGATATAAGGCTAACAACTAGGAGTTATATTGTGGAGAAAATAAACTTTTATTATTATTTAAAAAAATATATATTATTCTCTATACTTCCAGTAGCACCCCCCTTGATCATCGGTTGGCGACGGCCTTGCATGCAAATATTGTCAAAGATTTGAATCAAAACCAAAAAAACATAAGAATGATGGAATAACTCCCCCCCCGCCTATATGGTAATTACCTCGTTTTTAGATATATACATTTTCTAGTTTCCTCCGTTTCAATTCAGCTATCCATCTCAAAAATTGGATAGCAACGTGAAACTTTACCTTGAAATTATAATGTATCAGTAACTATTGAAGAATGCGTTAGCTTACACGTGTCGGTTATTAGATTGGATATTGTAAGGTCATTTAGGACATGGGTTGGTTACTAGGTTCCTAGACGGAAGACAGCTAGCGGTTTTGAATTCTGTTCGTTACCTATCTATATCATAAAATATATGAAACGAGAACCTGACTGACTGACATAGCAACGCATAGCCGAAATTACTGAGGCTAGGAGTGTGCAATTTTGCACAATGTATAATTTTATGACGTAGGCAAGCACTAACTTACAAGCACAAGGCTTTGATTTATTTGTTTTTTTTTTATACTTTAAATTTAATTTATTTTTTATATTTTTAATGTTAATTTTGATTTATTATATTTTTTTTATTTATATTTATCGTTTTTATTTTGACTTTGATTTTAATTTTAGACATTAGTGATATTAATTTTTAATTTAATTTAACATTTATTTTAATTTTGTGTTTTTATAATCTAATAACAAGGGGAAGAACTAACTCCTGTAATACAGTTTACACTAGCGCAGGAGCTAGGGAATTTATAAAATGCATGTATTTTTATGCCAATGAAGATTATTATTATTATTAACTAAGAGAGGATTTCCCAAAATTCACTCCTTAATAGGATGAAACGGGGATTCAACATTTTTAAGGAGAAACCGACTTTCAAGCTGGTGTAGCCTCTGTCAGAAGTTACTCTAAAGGAGAAACTGACTGACTGAGATATCAACGCACAACAGAAATTACTAGGCTTAGGAACGTGAAATTTTGCACAAGGCTACCCTTTATAATATAGGCATTAAGAGCTGATTTACCCAAAACTCACCCCATTAGGGGATGAAACGGGTATCCAAAGTTTGCATGGAGACACCTACTTTCATGTGGGCGAAGGTGCTGGCAGAAATAAATATATTATTTTCTCTTTTCTAGATATGTTTTTTACTGTAAATATACCTGCGTTTGACTAGGTACTAATTCGATGAAATACTACGAAACGGTCTACGATAGATTAGGCTTGCCTAGAAGCTTAATGTAACCAAGTCAATCTTGACCTTACGCACAATGAATGTAGTTTCCAAACAATGACATGATTCTGAAATGTCGTCGCTCACAATTGGCCTCATCAGAAGGCTTAAAGTCACCTAAGGGCAATAAAGAGGACTATGCTGCTATCAAATCAGATTGATGATGTCCGAGGAGAAGTATAGGTTATCGACATCATAACGCGAAGCCAGTTAAGTTTGATAATATTCAAACTTAACTGGCTGCGGGAATGTGTCCACATTGTTCGCAGAAGAAATGGTTGTTGGGGCCGGAAGGTTCTGGAGTGGTGACCGTGTACCGGAAGACGTACCGAAGGGTTTCCTACAAGGTGGACTGTTGACCTAGTGAGGGTCGCGGGAATCCAGTGGATTCGAAGTGCACAGAACCGGTCGTTGTGGCGACACTTATAAAGACCTGCCGCGGACGTTTTTTGACTGAAATAATGACGATGATGATAATGAGGTCCAAAACTACCAATTAATATAAAGGTAGTTTACGTGTTGTGGTACCACAATGGAGCAAAGATACTGCGACTTGATATCATTGTTGTAAAGAGTTGGGTAAACCCATTGCATTCATTCCCCTTAAGTGTTTGTAAATTTGTTCTGAATTTCATAATGCAGCACTGCAGAATCTTGAAAAAATGACATTAGTTTTTAATAAAGAAAATTCTCGACAGCAACTGCTCGATAATTTCAAGGCCTTGATTCAGCCAAATCTAATGGTACACCATTTGACCTCCAAATCTCAATTGCTGGGAGATAGTAATATAGAAAAAATACGACTGTCTGAACTATTTAATTCAGCCGGATAAAAATGGTTTAAGTTTCTACGTGACGAACATACATAGTTTAAGCTAGATTCTGTAGATCTTTAATATACATAGAGAAATTGAAAATATAACTTTGCCCTAATGACTAGAAAAGGACACTAAATTAGGTTTTCTTGATATTGAAATGAAATATTTGCATATGATTGGGTATTGATCGTATATATCGTTCGAAAGGACCACTGGACAAGTCTTACCTATTTCTGTATCCCATGCTAGGCTTATAGATGCTAGAATAAGCATGCTACATTCATAGTACATTCTAGTCACAAGCTCTGCTTAGCTTGGGACTAGATAACGTTGTGTGATAGTTGTGGAATATTATATTATATTATTATTATTATTATTATTATTATTTTCTATATTTCTTGTATTACATATTTTATACATTTTTAAATATTTTTAACATATATATATATATAAAAAAAAACATTTAAAAATATAAAAAATAGTGTCCCACCGGTATCGGGAACAGGGTCCAAGCTACCGGCGGTCAGGGCTCCAGAGAAAGGAACCTCCTAACAATACGAGCCGTGTCCAGGAGTACCGCTTTCTGAATCAAGCCCTTGATCCAGCCGCCTAACGAGAGCCTCCTAAGGTGTTGGTCGAGGCTCTTGGCTATTAAACCATTACCCGACACGACTATCGGTACAATGATCGCCGAATCCACTTCCCACATGTCGACAACCTCGCGAGCCAAGTCAATATACTTGATTTGTTTATCTTTCTCGGCTTTCACGAGGTTCTCGTCATGCGGAACGGTTATGTCAACAATCATTGCACGCCTCTCGTTTCGGTCCACCACCACTATATCAGGCTTATTGGCTACAATAGTCCTGTCAGTGATGATGGACCGATCCCAGTACAACGTGATATGACCATTATCAAGAACTGGGTCGGGCTCATACCTGTAGTACGGCACTTCCGATCCCACAAGAGAGTATTTCAAAGCAAGTTGCTGATGGATAACCTTGGCTACAAGGTTGTGCCTATGCAAATACTCGCCGTTAGCCAGACGAGAACAACCGGAGATAATGTGACGAATTGACTCTCCCGGCCGGTGACATGCCCGACAGATGTCAACCGTGCCGTCCTTCACAATAAATCTCCGGTAGTTATTCGTCATGATAACTTCGTCCATAATTGCACAGATAAAACCTTCGGTTTCCCCAAAGAGGTCACCGAAACGCAGCCAAGCTACGGACGCCAATTGGTCTACATCGGGCCTGTGAAGGGCCCGGAAAAAGCGTCCGTGAAGTTCCTTGCTCTGCCATACTTCCCTGCGATCGTCAGTGTCAAGCACTACCGGTTTGCGCCAGTTCTCGTTAGCCAAGGAGAGCGGGGTGAGTCCCTTGTCCACTGCTACTACATTTCGATGCATACCCACGTCGGCAGCTAGGAAATATTCCCTGAGACTGCATACCTCGCGGTTGTGTAGGGTCTTAGCATTTAAAAAGCCTCGACCGCCACACTTCCGCGGGATATACAGTCTCATCACCGACGATCGTGGGTGATGCATTCGGTATGCAGTCAGCAGTGTTCGGACCCGCCTATCCAGGGTGTCAAGTTCCGTTTGAGTCCATTTGAGTACGCCGAAAGAGTACATCAATACCGGCATGACCCAACCGTTGAAGGCGCGCACCTTGTTTCCGCCTGAAAGAAGGCTATTGAAAACCTTCTTCAGGCGTCCAAAGAAACGCTCCTTCAACGATTGCTTCATGTCAGTGATATTGATGCCTAGGGCTTCCGACATACCCAAATACTTATAGGTTTCGGTTGAAGAGAGAGATCTCAGGTTTATGGAATCCGTGAGTTGAGTGCCCACAGATTCCACAACCTCCCCTCGCTTTACATGCATGACCGCACATTTGTCCACACCAAACTCCATCCTGATGGCACTACTGAAGGTTTCAGTTACCTTCAGTAGCTCCATCAGTTGCAGGTTGTTGGGGGCAAAAAGCTTCAAGTCATCCATGTAAAGAAGGTGAGATATAACCTGACCACCTCTCTTCAACCGATAGCCTAGACCTGAATTCTCCAGCAGTGTGCTTAGAGGATTCAAGGCTAGGCAAAACCAAAGCGGACTCAAACTATCACCCTGGAATATACCCCGCTCGATCCTTACAGGTTCGCTATTCCTCTGGATATGTCGACATCCTGGATAGCGAAGGACCGTACTCCATTTCCTCATACACGACATCAGGAAGGTGCGTAGTGTTGTATCAATTTTATACAACTCTAGCACCCTCATGAGCCATGTATGAGGAACGGAGTCATAGGCCTTCTTATAATCTATCCAACATGTCGACAGATCCTTTCTGGAACGTCGAACCTGTTGGCTAATGGTCATATCAATGAGGAGCAGCTCCTTAGTACCGCGGGACCCATTCCTACATCCATTCTGAGAAGGTGACATTATCAAATTTTTGTCAATATGGTTGTTAATTTTGCTTCTCAGTATGGATGTAAGAACTTTATAGACCGTCGGCAAACACGTGATCGGTCTATAATTTTTAGGTTCCGCAGTACTGCCTGATTTATGGAGCAGGTGGGTTATTCCTGTCGTAAAAAACTCGGGCAGCGACCCTGACTCTAGGGCAGATTGGAATTGAGACGCCAAACGAGCGTGCGATCTTGTGAACCACTTTATCCAGAAATTGTGCAGTCCATCCGGCCCTGGAGATTTCCAGTTAGGCAACGGACGGACTGCACGAGCTACATCTTGGGGGCTGATGTAAATTGCCCCCATTTGTGGTATTGGATCGCACGCGCGCTCTACCTCCCGAATCCAATCACCCTCGGTGTGACTGACAGGCACCGACCAGATGCTGCGCCAGAATGAACTCATGGCGTCATCATCCGGGAGGCGTGCGTCAGTCACACCTTGGTCCGGTCGCTCCCAAGCCCTATATACCCACCTTTCGTTGCTTCGGAATGTGCGATTCTGGGTGTATCGCTCCACTCGGCGCTTATACCTGCGGATACGGTTTGCCCATGCATACACTTTTTGCTTCAGGAAATCGATGCGCTCTGTGACTCGGGACATGTAGTCTCGGGGCCTGATGTCTGTCCCCGAAAATGCCCGTCTCACAAAGCGCATCACTCTAGGGCGAATGTTGCCCTCCCTGAAGCAAATTAGTTTGCCGATGAGTGCTCTGGCCCCACCAATACGACGCTCGATCCTGCACTGCCAGGCCGGTACAGCTGGTTTCGGTCGTGTAGCTACGTCACTGGTTGGGAATTTGACGTGAGCTACACGACATGCCGCTACGGCCGCGCAGTACATTATCGAGTGTGTATCGGTGAGATCTTCGCAGTCATCAAAGTAGTCAGACAACTGCGAATCCAGAGCAGCCACCAGCGCCCTATTCTTGTTATGCATGGGCAAACGAGGTAAGCGAGGCCTAAGTTCGAGTGACATGTTGCGATATTCCCGAATCGCACACTCCAAAGCACTCCTCAGTTCGCTATTGCACTGGGTACTTACGTTAGCAACCGTGTCAGAACTCCCTTCGTCAGCGTGGCTGGGAATTTGGTTGGACGGTGGTACCTCATCTGGTACCACAGACTGCGACGGAGGAGCAATGACACGGCTACTCATTTCCATTCGGAGGCGATCAAGCACAGTATCATCCAACATATGATTACGCTGGATAACCCGTACCTGATCCGACAGTCGTTGGGTTGACACGTTGACGGCTGGCTCAAGCACCTGAAACAGAGAGAGCATCCGAACACGGTACGCGGTCAGGTTGTTTCCTCCCTCTGTAGCCCCATAGTATGAGCGCATGACGTTCTCGTTGATGGATTGCGTCCATCGCATGCGCTGCACACTTCCGCCGGGAGCTGGGACCCTATCAGAGACCGGTGGGCCTCGAGGTCCTAAGCCACTCGGCGGCCGGCGTCCTCTTCGTCGACGCGCAGGTGGTGGTGTCGTCGGCGGAGAGAAGAACTCGTCGCTGGAGCTCGACGCAACTGCCGCGGCCGGTGTCACAGCACTCACAGTGGGGCTGGGTTCCGGCGGCGGCGAGGCGGAGCTGAGCGACGAGGCCGGAGGTGATGGGCGTGCACGGCGTGCTGCAGCTCTCGTCAACATGGTTGTTTATTGCTTTGTATATTCATTATTATCATTATTATTATTATTATTATTTATGTATTTATTTATCTCAGGACCCTGAGGTCCTGGACCTTTGGAAGGCGTACGAGGAGCCGAAACCAACTCGCAGAGGCCCTTTAGGTACTTTTAATGGAACGTGTTGCCAACCGACGATAGTCCCTGTACGCGCAATGCTAGTGCATCCAAGGACAACCCCCGGTTGGTGAAAACTATTGTGACATATGGAAAATAAAGACAATAGGGCTATGGTTTTTGGAGTCTTAAGTGGACTGGTTACCAAGAGCTATGTGAAAACTATGGCCCCTGCCTAAGCAATGTTATTAATATCCATCGGTAAACAGGCAGGGGGTGACTTGCACACTCAATAAATGGGCCCCCAAAAACGGCCGCTAGCACGAAGTGACGTAGCAACAAGAGGGCAACATATCCTGAGGTGCTTGAGGAGTGGAGAGGTATACCACGGCTATCAGGACAATCCCGGAAGTGCGGTCAAGATCCCTACCAGCACCTTACTGGATTATACATCCTTCTCCCGAGCACGATTGCTCTTGCAAATCTCCACTCAAACCAGCCAATAAAGGCAAGAGAGAGGTGGGAGCTCTGTTCCTCGTCAGTGTTCACTACGGCCGACCAATAAAGGCAAGCCGGAGATGAAGAACGAGAATTCTCCCGGGAGATCGAGTCCGTGGGGTCGCTAATGCCCAACAGTTCGCCACAAAACTGCCCTGCGGATTGTATCTCTCTTAGTCTGGCCCCTCACCCTAGGCGAGTTACAACCTAGGGTTTATTGGAGCACGCAAGCTCCATCACGACGTCAACGTAGAGATACAGCGATGGGGTTATTATTATTATTATTATAGTTTAATGTTTGCCTAGCATTATCCAGTGATAACGTAATCCTCCTCCTCCTTCGGTGCAGGCCTAGTTACGTTTTTATGGTTTTACAATATGTCTTAAATGGGTCTGACAGGACATCTCTGCCGTATGCCCAACAATCTGTAGCCAAAGTAACAGAACTGGTGACAGTCAGACGGGGTCACAGTAAACCACTAAGGAAATGGACAATTTCGCCAGAAATAGAAGGAGGAAGCGAGGCTTCACAGAGAAGTGGAACAGAACAGCCTTACAATAAAAAAGGTCATTCCAGTTGTTTGACGGCAGTCGTGATGGAATGAATGAAGGCGGTAAGCTGCTACTATTTGATATCCTGTTTTTCCTATAATTAGTGACTCTATTCCATTCTGGTATTTCCGTACCGGATCCGAACTTTGTGTTTTCCGTAGCGGTTAATAAAAGATATGCAACCTCATCTGCTTAGCTCAGGGTTACTCAAACTTATGGCCCAACGTAACTACTGTTAAAGTTTCCAAATGACTATGAAACTCCAAACCCCTTCACTTCCGAAAATGATAAAATATACCAGTATATTTTTATTTAAAAAAAATTCAATATAAGCAATATAATTTTTTTTCTATGGGTGGTAAATCATCCAATGACATTTCCCTCTGTATGGCGGAGCGGGAGTTTATGTCAGACTTTTACTGACTTAAACCCACCCCTATGTTCCTTCTTTGCCTTGCGTTCCAGGACCCCAGGTTTCCCTTTTGGTAGCGAACCCATGGCTCCAGCAGGCTTCTGTCTAAAATCTCTTGGCACGCGTGGTACAGTACGCGCAGTCGACGATTCGGACCGGGCTCGATCCGCATGGTTACCCATTGCTCACCGTACGCAAGCCCACGCAATGTTAATATAAATGAGGTAATATTAACATCAAGTAGATTATTTGGCCATAATGTGTTTTGCACGCACTTTTCACGAACATTTTTGTCGCGAACCAGGATGCCATCAATTGACGGACCCCCAAGGATTCGCATACTCCACTTTGAGAAACCATGACTTATTAAATCAAGCTATTAAATTAGTTGTGGTCGTGTAACGAAAATTCGGTAACTTCAATAAGTTCGTAACCTTGATCAATGGTAACATTTTTTGCGGTCACATTCGATGTGCAACGAATACCTTGTTTTGTTTACACTTTTTAGATTGACAGCAGGAAAACAGAAATAGATACCTCGTCAACGTTAATACACCATGAGGTTTGCAGTTTATTTTTGTAGTAGGACCTTGAACTCATAGTGTAAATGTTTTGTTCGCTTGCGACGTCAGGATTTTAGTCGATTTGATTTTTGTTGGGCGTTATATTACGAGTATTTTACGTATTTATGTCTTGAAGATAAGAAAATTTAATATTTTTCTCTATATATTTTCTTCATAAACCTTAATTTATCTATTTAGAGTTTTCCATACTTTCAGTACTTCATATAGAGAATGAATGGGTAGCTCGCCGTCCGACCGTCCGGTAACCGTCCGGACCGAGCCTAAGTCACCGACGGCGCGTAGTGTTCCAGGCGTGCCTCAAGGAGTTGTCAGTGAATCGTAGGGGCCCAGCAGGGTCGAAGCCAACTGGAGCCAAAGATCGATTTCTGAAAGGAAGGTTCGGCCCCGGTATGAAAGGCAATAAAGGAACAGGAGTGGATTTTAACACCATCTCTTACCCCGCCCAAGGGCGCGGAAATATCATTGGATGATTTTTCTACTTACAAAAAAAAAAGTAACAATGGAAAATGAGCTCCTACTTTACAAGGGTAAATGAGATGTGTATGTTAATACAAAAACAAGAAAACTTAAATATTCACTATTTATACTTTACAAGTGTATACCAGGACATTATGGAATACAGTTTGGAGCACTGCTGCTAACTTCAACTTTCTCCAACATCATCATCATCATCATCAGCCTTTTTAATGTTCCCACTGCTGGGACTCAGGCCTCCTCTCTAGGAGAGGGAATGGGTCGTAATCCACCACGCAGGCCCAGTGCGGATTGGTGGATGTCACATGTCTTCGAATTTTTGGTTCTAGGACATGCCGGTTTCCTCACGATGTTTTCCTTCACCGTTTTGAGAGCAGTGGTGATAAATTAAATTACACAAAGTATTGCGCCTGGCTGGGTTTGAACCCGCGACCTACAATTCGTAAGTCGGGGCCATTACCACTCGGCCACCACTGCTCCAACGCTACGCAATTCGCAATTCTCCAACGCTTCCAATCAAAAGTTCTGCGCATGGTGACCGTGATGCATAACGAATGAAAGAATTCACCGTGAATTATAATTAAAAAAAAACAGTTAAAAATGAAGCAGTAGACTCTTACAAAACCTACAAAAAGTTAATGCATCCAAACCACTTGGCAAATTATTGAACGCTTGGAGTTGATCACGCCACCAATTCCTTTGTTTTGATGTCATCTCAACGCTCAATCACGTGGTCAGAACAAAGGAAATGGGGGCGTGGCCAACTCCAAGCGTTCACGCTAAATGAAATGATCGTAGCTTGGCTAGGGGGCTGTATTCTTTGAATATTTTAGATTTGTTACGACTAAATCGTAGCTGCTTTTCATCGTTGCGACTTTAAGACCGTTTATGTGTCACTATAGGCGACACCACTTTTTACCCCCAAAACAATTTTACACATGAGAGTTTTTAAGCAAAAACTCTCATGTGTATAGGATGATAACGATTAATTCATCCTATACACATGAGAATTTTTGCATTCCATAGAACTTCAAAATGTGTAAAAGACAGGGTTCTAAAGTGGTTTGGCTAAAAATTACACATAGGAGGTCGACGTTTTGTTCCTTCACTTTTTTGCTTTGCCCTTTACGTTCCCTTTTTAGAACTAGACTTTTCTGCAGCCCTAAAACTTTATACTGGGCCATGATTCTTTAATTACTCTCCCATTTAATAAAAAATCTCTTACTCACAAGTTATAAAGAAACTAATTACGCGGAAGAATTGTGAAAAAATGCATTAGAAAAAAACTGCGTATCATTCGAAACTGTAGGGGAGACCGGGGATGGAAGTCACACGGGTTGGTTGTCACAGCGCCCATAACTGAAAAATCACCTCAGTTCACTGCAGCTGCTGGAGTGAACTGATTCCGATTCCGATCCCGGTTTTTCCGATTCTGATTTCTTTTTTTCTTTTATATTATGTTGTTTCTATTTGTTTTTTTTTGTTTCCTGTTGCATAATTATTGTGTGCTGTACCGAATAAATTCTTTTTCTTTCTTTCTTTTTTCTTTAAGTATGGCGGGGGTATAGCTCTCGCGATCTTTCGACGCCGGTCGATGAACTCGATCGTGCGTTTATATGTCAGTTATGGGCGCTGTGACAACCAACCCATGTGACTTCCATCCCCGGTCTCCCCTAATTGCTTTTTGTCTCAATATTATTATGTCAGTATTTATGTACTACAATTTATACACTACTTAGGTACATATTATTTTAATATCCGTGTGTCTAGTTTTAAACAGGAGTCTAGATAATTTTATATCGCTTTATTGATAAAATGTGACCTTTATTGAACTATCTAACTGTGCCATCGAAATTGTTGTTTATTTAATAAACATTGCTATTTTGCTATTAGCTAGAATATCGTTTAGATTATGTATTATATAATTTAAATAACATTATACTGACTGATACCTAGGAAGCTGAGCAGGTAGGCTATATGTTCTTTGTAAACGCCTCTCAAGAAGAAATTACAACACCCGAATTAGTTAACAACTCGTCTAAACAAGAAATAGTATACGTACATCACCATCATCTATACACCGTTAAATTCTGGTCGTTTTTATCCCGTGGAGGATCGATTCGGTACATGAAACATTATCGATTTATAAAGATAAAATTAAAAAATAAAGTACTTTTTTTCTAAAACTCGAATTAATATACACATGTACAAAATTAATTTCTTTAAGTAAACCAGTCAATTACCTTGTAGGGAGTTGTCGGTCGTTGCGTACTAACTACCTACAGTTGCCCCGCTTGGGAAGAGCATCGCCGTGTCCTTGTGGGGGCGATCGGCGGCGGCGATCTCTCGCGCCGGGGTTTGGTTCAAGCCATGCTCCGGAGCGAGGAGGAGTGGCAGGCGGTCGCCTCCTTCTGCGAAGCAGTAATGCTAGCAAAGGAGGAGCCCGGCCGCATCAGGCAACGGCGTACACGCCGCCGCCGCCGCCGGGATTCTGATCCCGATTTCCGGCCACCGTAGGCGCGGGTTCGCGGACGGCGGGCAATGGGCTCAACGCTGTCCGTCCGTCCGGTAACAGACCCAAACTGACAGGGGCCCAGCAGGGCCGAAGCCTACTGGGGTCAAAGGGTATGTGAAAATGGCACCCGGGGCCCTGGGACCAAGGCAAAGAATGGAACGGGGTAGGTTTTTAGTCAGTAAGAGTCTGACACTACTTCCCGCTCCACCCAAGGGCGGGATTTGTCACTGGATGATTTTACCTACCGAAAAAAAAAAAAAAAACTACCTGCTGACGTTTACATGAAGAAATCAATTTCGTACATGCGTAAATTAATTCGAGTTAAAAAAATACTTTATTTTTTATTTTTATCTTTACAAATCGATAGGGTTTTATGTACCGAATCGACCCTCCACGGGATTAAAACGACTAAAATTTAACGGTGTATAAAGCGAAATACTCACTGATTAATCACGAAATCTCTGAAAGTCACCTCTGAAACACCTACAAACTTAAAAGGCAGGTTAAGTTAGGTTAGGATTTTACGAATCTCTACCCCTAAGAGGGCAAAACGGGGGTTGGAAGTTTGTATGGATAAACCAACTTTCACGCGGGCAAAGCCGCGGGCAGATGCCAGTACTATGATAATTTTGCATACCATCAAGGTAGGTTTTTTTTTAAATAAAGAAAATTATTCTTTGTTTTTTTTTCATTCGACATTACATCGTTTAGCCGGACACAAGTAACCTTTTAAATACTCCTGTTTTTCCCGAAAAATATGGAGGAGAAAACGACTGGCACACATCAAGTTTACAATGAATAGTGAAACCTAGGTTTTTATAAAATAATTCCGTGAACTGAAAATTTTTCAGTGCAAGCATTAGCTCAATTCAAGACTTCTTTGCTTGATTCACATATAACTAATTAGGTACTACCGTACTTACCTATGAAAGATTTCAACAACTTTCTTCAAATAGATCTAATGATGTTATAGTTAGTACATATTTAGATAAATTTACATTTAATACATAAAAAATTCGTGACAGTGTTTGTTATCGAACTCCTCTAAAACGACTTATCCAATTTTTATGTAATTTTTTGAATAAATTTGGTAGGTTTGAGATTTGGTCCTAGGCTATTTTTTAAGTCCCTAGGTGACGGGAAATAATTTATATGGCAAAAATACCTACTACTTACCTCCATAATAGCTCCTTTGACCCTGAAGATGACACCACAAAAATTTCTGATCACTGTGTCCAAAGCGTGGCAAGTAGACGAATTTCTGGTTAAGTTCCCACCTACCGTGGGGACTGGGGACTGAGTGCGAATGATGGCAGGATGATAGGGTACGCCGGATGCAGAGTGCTATCTTATTTATTAGGTGACGTTACGTTTCTACTTTGAGGGATATGCACACTCGTCGACAAATGTGTTTTTGTTGGTGTCATGTTTATTTTATTGTTCTCTTAGGTAGGTAATCTACTATCTGCTGCCAACAGCTTCATTTATTACGCTATTTAAGGCAGTCCAACCATGTCTCAAACATCCAAATCCGTTCAGCCGTCCGACGTGGAGTATCAAATATAAACACACACACATACCTAAACACATACACATTACATTATTAGTGTAATTGCATTGTGAGTAATGTGGGCGAGCAATGGGTAGCTCGCCGTCCGACCATCCGGTAACCATCCGATCCGAGCCCAAGTCGTCGACGGCGCGTATTGCCTCAAGGAGATGTCAGCAAACCGTAGGGGCCCAGCTAGGTCGAAACCTACTGGAGCCAAGGATCTGCTTCTGAACGGAAGACTCGGCCCTGGTATGAAAGGCAACGAAGGAAAAGGAGTGACTTTTATGGAAAGTAAAAGTCTGATACCCCTCTAACAAAAAAAGGGTAGGTAATGTGCAGGCTTCAGGCAGCACCACCATAATCAGCTTTTCACCGCGTTCCCACTACTGGGGCTTCCTACCCGTGAAAGAGCTCCAATCCATGGTGGATTGGCTTATTCAGAGCGGGGTAATGAACGGTTTGCACATCACAAGTAGGTAAAAGTTGGTTAGGTATGACTATTTAAGGGCCATTCAAGTATTACGCAAGCACTACAAGGGCGTGGAGGGTCCTTGCTTTGCAAGTTTTTAGTTCTTTAAGATAACGATATCGATATTTCAAAATCAGAAGAAAGTGCGCAGACACACATCACTAAGCAGCATACATCTAGAAGACTTGAAATCATGGAGTCGTGTGTCATGGACATAAATTAATAAACAAACACATTGACAAATGCGGATACGGATACGGTACGGATGTTTACGTAAGCATTTAGGGGGGAGGGTGAGAGTTTTGTTTACTCTTGCTGACGAGGGGGAGAGGGTGCATAATATTTGCAAAACATCCGCTTACGTACTACTTGAACGGCCCCTTATCTACTAGGTCCTATCATTTCGTGTAGGTATACCTAGGTTATACTTACATCATGCATTAATGTTTATGGTAATAAAATTCTCAGATTATAGCCAATTTTTGGACTTCATTTTTTATAAAACGTTTGCTGAATAATTACATAAATATTTTCAATTTATTTCACATCGATGTATGTGAATTTTTTGATACCCTATGAGTTCTTTCTTTTGTACATTATTATTATTTTCAGTTTGTGTATATTATAGTTAAAACTAGTTTTTAGATAAACCGCGTTTGTCCTAGTTAGAACTAGTTTTTACTCTCTATTTGCCTTTGTTAATATTGGATTTAACTAATGCTGAAAATTGAATATCAGTTAAAACTTAATCTTACTGTTCCGAAGTTCATCATACCCTATTCTGATTGTCCCCGCTTTGAGGATTAGCTGGAAAGACAACACAGCGTCCTCACCTTCCGCATGATGCAGGTTTTCACCGGATATGGCAATACCGGGAGATTCTTGCACCGGATTTGCATGGAAGAAACGGCCAGGTGTCACCATTGTGTGGATCGCCCGGTTGACACGGTGGAGCATACGGTAGAGGTGTGCCCGCCGCACCACCGTGTTCTTGTGGGGATGATCGGAGCCAAAGACCTCTCGCGACCTCTCGCGGTCGCTTCCGCGTGCAGTAATGACAGCGAAGGAGGCGGCCGCTTGCGCGATGGAACGCGTGGGCCCTCACACCCCAGCCTCTGATCTCGATCCCTATTTCAAGCCGTAACCATAGGCGCGGGCTTGCGGTCGGGAGCAAGAGGTAGCTCGCCATCCGGCAGTCCGGTAATCGGCCGGTCTGAGCCCAAGTCATCCCAGCAGGGTCGCAGCCTATGGGGTTCGCTTCTGAAAGGAAAACCTGGGGCCCTAGAATGCAAGGCAATGGAGCATTGAAGCGGTTGGGAGCAGGCGTTGGAGTGGGTTTTAGTCAGTAAATGTCTGACATGCTCTCCTGCTTCGTCCTAGAGCGAGAGAAGTCATTAAATGATTTCTCTCATAAAAAAAAACTTTATTCGGATTGGTCGCGAGACGTAACCTGATTTGACAAGTGCGGAGAAGTTAGTTTTTTTTGGATAAATATTTTTAAAACTATATCTTACTAACCGACTTCAAAACAAGGAGGAGGTTATCAATTCGGTTTTATTATGTTTTTATGTTTGTTACCTCAGAATTCCGTCGTTTATGAACCAATTTACATTTTTTCCCCTTAAAGGATATTGCTTCTAGATTGGTCCCATTTTTTTAAATATCCAGTTCTGATGATGAGATCCATGAGGAATCGAGAAAATTCCTCAATATTATAGACAATCATAGAGTGATTTTGGTATCGAGAATTTAAGCATTTACAGTCAAATAGTAACATTTGATGAAGTGATACTGTTGAAGAAGACCTGAAATGGCCAACGGAACTTCATACTCGCATAGATACGAGTATCACAATGAAGATAGTTAAGCGACTTTGGGGGTAGTGGAACAGAGAGTAAAGCCCCACACACCTCCGTTGAAAAGGGAGGATCCTCCGACCAGACAGGTGTTATATCTGGTGGGCTATTGCCCGATAGATGCATGATTTCGGGTCTGTTCTATATGTTCAAATCGCGCGGAGAATCTTACTTGCGCGATGCAGGATTAGTTCTTATGTGACGACATAGATGTCGCTACATCAGTCACCTCCGGAGATCGCAGATCGATGGTCCTTGATGCTTCTTGATGCCGCGTGATGCGTGCCAGGCCAGTGGAGGTTGGTTCCAGTGAGTCAGAACCGGATTCCGCATAGTTCTCGGTGAGTCGGAACTGTCTGCGGTGATGCCCCAGTGAGTCGGGGTGATGCTATCCCAGTGAGTCGGGATACGATGCTGCAGGCTCCAGTGAGTCGGAGTATTGCGGCTAGCTCCAGTGAGTCGGAGCGGTGCAGTGCGACGTAGGGCTTGACTGCTGTCGTCGACCAGGAGAGGTTTTTTAAGGCTCTTCATGTGACTGGCCGAAAGTGCAGGTGTTTAACCAAGGTCGCTGATAAGGCTGAGGGTGATGACCAGGTATGACCAAGAACCCATATAGCCGTGGGTGCTGGCTGTATGGCTCGCTGCTCACAAGCTTGAGGAAGTGATGATGACGTCACGAATTAGTAGCTACACGAAGGCTACGCTGACGTTCTCTATCGAGGGTCACCAGTTTGAAGGTATGTGGAACAGAGAGTAAAGTCTCGCATGCCTCCGTTGAAAAGGGAGGATCCTCCGACCAGACAGGTGTTATGTCTGGTGGCCTATTGCCCGATAGATGATTTTGGGTTTGTTCTTTATGTTCCAATCGCGCCGCGAATCTTACTTGCGCGAAGCAGGATTAGTTCATTTGTGACGACATAGATGTCGCTACACGACTATGACAATACAAATAAAATAGTTCCGAATAATAATTAATTAGGTAGGTTTAGTTGTCTCATAGTCATGAGATGCACTTCGGCTATAAGGTAGTATAGAACTGATCTGATGATGGAGCCGGAAGGTGGAATCAGACACGGGAACATCATAATAAAACAATGTATCCTAGCATTGCTTGGGTTAATTGGAATTGTCATGAGAAATGGCGCTCAGGTTATAAGTGTAGGTATCGCAACTAAAAAGTGTAAAATAAAAAACATTATAAAAACCCGACTTCAATGAAAAAGTCGGTTAAAAAAAAAAACTAAAAGGACTAAAGTAACTTTAATTTCAAAATCAATAGGTATAAGTAATTTAGTAATACGTATTAATTCCAAAAGCAACAGAGCATCTTAGATGATGGTTCAGCTGAAAGAAGTCCAAAGTTGGACAACGTCTCACCCAAGTGTCACCACAATGATCGGTCCTATACCTACGTATCGTATCCATCATATTCCCGCGATCCTCACCAGGTCATTGGTCTATTTTGTAGGAGGCCTACCAACGTTGCGTCTTCCAGTACACGGTTGCCACTCCTGAACCTTTTAGCCCCATCGACCTTTTGATATACGAGCAAGTGTCCTCCCCACTGCTCGTAAATAGGTACCTAAATGAATGGTTCCAAGTTAAATAAAATAAAATGGCTACCTCTATGATGTTTGTTCATGACTGCCCTGACTTAGATATCCATTTATCTATGAAATGAATCATAAACATTGTGCATATTAATTATTGCATATGCTAGATATTTATAGTTCCGCATTATGTCATCAGAAACCTTAGTATGTAGTATCTTAGTACGTTTACAATTAAATTAGTCCAATATGGCAGACAAGGGGTGAAAGTACTGTATAAGGCACAGATTGTACACACCTGGCCCCCTAGCCAAGTTACTATAACATCGTTAAGCGTAAATGCTTGGAGTTGACGTCGGCTCAACAGATCACGTGGTAAGAACAAAGGAATTGGAGGCGTAGCCAACTCCAAGCGTTCACGCATAACGAAACGATCGTTTACTTAATTACCAATACCTATCTCTCGCGTCGATTGCTAGTTTCCGTTAAGATTGGTCACCATGACTGAAATTGTTATGAATCCAATATTTAGGTAGGAGTTTCATTTTTCACGGATTCGACATTTACTGAACTGCCTTGCTGGTATCGTGGTTGCAAGATTGAGACTGCTGAGTGTGGGGTTCTGAGTTTAATTCTCGGTTCAGATACTAAGTTTTACCTATAAGGGCCAACGCTGCGTTAAGCGGGCACACGCGCGGTCACGTTACAAGAGTGCTCCATCCGGGCTCGCCGCACGAGCACCTGTCGCGGGCAGCCACCCAGCGCCCCATTTGCTACGTACATTAAAGTTCTCCATCGAGAATTAGCGACACTGCTCAGGTAATAATCCGGTTTCCGCTACAGGGACCGCGCTACACACGACATACGCGTATAGTCACGCGACGGGTGCCCGCGCGTGGTAGTGTTGGCCCTTAGATTTTTTTATTAGGAATTATCTACTCTTCAGCGGCCTGGACTTTGGAAGTTGGTGGTGACACCCCCGTGCCTCGGTAAGCATGTAAAGCCGTTGGTCCTGTGCCTGATCTCTCTCAGGTCGTGACGGATTGCCGTCCTATCGAACTATGAGAGTAAAGGAATAGGAATTGTATTTGCGCACACGCTTGTGCACTATTGGTTGATAATATGTCCTGTATTCTTGGCTCATGTCTGATGAGATAAGCAACCGTGGTCAAAATTCTATAAATAAATAGGTTGGTACCTATTTGATATTTAGAAAAATAAATTGTTTGATATACGTAAGTAATTTCATTCTAATACCAAATTGAAACCAATTGGCCTCGTCCTTGCACCGAATCTGAGCCCACGCACCTAATGTAAACTATTTTCTCGTTGGGTAGGAAGTCTATTATAGTAAGATTATAGCTATTAGGTGAATTTTAGGGAGTCAACAGCCAACGGGAACTTGTAGAACAGATTTTTATATTGAGACTAATTTTACTAGACCATTTATAACCTACCTAACCACTTTTTATAATAAAAACTTGAATGTTTAATCGGAGTTGCAGTTGGAAGCGCTTCTTCTAAACCTAGGTTCCATTGGTCTGAAGGTTCTTTGTATTGTTCCATAAGGTTGTAGCGACATCTATGTCACCACATAAGAACTAAAAATGTAAAAAATCCTTTTACCGCGGTATAGTACGCGGCAAAAAATTTGAACTATTTGCTATGGTTACGCGCAGCCCTCCACTTCGATTGAGATCGTAAAATCAGTTACTGCGCATTCAAGATCGACAGTCATGATAGTTCAACTTGTGCAACGAGTATTATAAAAAAAAATCGGGTTACAATCGAAATGGCGGCTGCTTGTAACCATAGCAAATGATTCAACTTATTTATCGAATACTATATCAGAGTTCTCCGCGCGATTAGAAAATTTACACGAAACAAACTATCGGGTAATTGTCCGGACCAGACACAACACCCGTCGGGTCGGAGAATCCCCATTTTTCATTGAAGGTTTGCTGGACTTTACTACCTGTTTCGAATAACTCTAAAAGATTTTTGAGAGTGGCTCACACAGTTAATGTAGCTACGCATCGATACTCGCTGTGTTCTACGCAACGCTAACCGTAGGCCCACCATCGCCAATAGCATCCAAGTTTACTAATTCATGAATTAATACGAATTAGTACTCGAACAAGAAAATTGTACCGTAATAATTTTCAAGAAAATCGATTTTGTAGGTGGGGCGGCAGTAGTTACGGAAAAAAAGGGCTCTTCACTACAGTTATTTTAAATGCACAAATAATTTAAAATTAGTACTTTTGGATTTTGGAAGCGACTGAATAAGGCCATGTGGAAGAGCGCTGTGTGCTATGCAACACTAAGCAATGTGCGCTACGTAACACTTCGGGCCACGCAATGTACTTGACCCTTTACACTAAGCGTAGGTTTTATTGACAAACGAATCATTGCGTAAATAAAACAAATCAATTTTAATTATATTTTATTAGATAGGATATCTCCACTTGGCCGGCACATCAGCGTGATAGAAATTGCACTCGAGTTTGTTGACGCAACTCTTGCCGTAGCGGCACGGCTTGGGGTGATAGTAGTGGCACGCGGGGTTCACGCAGTTTGGGTAGAACTTGCACATGTTGGGGACTACTGTCGATATTGTCTTGTAGTTGGCGGCTGGAACTACGTGTGAGGCTGTGAAGAAAAAACGCAAAATAATAATTTACATCCTTAAAATTGAAATAGTGGGGAGGCCCTTAGCAAGCAGAGGTATGATACAAGCTGATGGTAATAAATAGTGGGGAGACTGGTGCCAAGCAGAAGGATGATATAGGATGACAGTAATCAACTATAGTTTATTCGTGTTAAGAAAATAATGACACATCAGTTGCGACTGCCCTGTTCCTGTAGTGTGTAAAAATGTTCGCCAAGTCCCACACTGACGGTTTTCTAGCCATAATACGTTCAAAAACGGTTTCGCTGCTATCATCGCTGTAAATGTCCTGAGAGTGGTGGTTAAGAGCTATACTCCAAATATTAACCGTTTTATGCGGAGGTTGATTAGGTAGGAAATATATTTTCTGCTTGGTTATTTTTTGTTTTAATAATAACATTTTATGCTAATAAAATATAGATCACTGTTGTCCGAATTAAATGATTTTTTAGTTTATTTAATGCAACTGTAAATATGTATTCATACTGGGGTAATAAAACATTAATGATATTAAAGCAAATTGTTTCATTATACAGTAATTTTTAACATTAATTTATTCAGCTATGTCAGAATTCTCACATTTAAAACGAATAAAAGATGCGTCCATACTGTCTAAAGGGCTTACTTTAACTGGTCAATGTGAACAGGACTTTCTAATTTAGGGCTAATTTCATCATTCACTATAAAAAATTGTTCAACTAAACTGGGTTCAGCGTAAACCAGATTCAATTCATAGCGATGAAGCGCAAAATGAAGCTATACTCTTGATTAGACGCTCAAACTACTTTGTTTTAAATAATCGTGATTACTTTTATTGGTGATTTTGGCCCTAACTATGTTTCAATTTGTCAACCTGAGTGATAACGATGAATCACTATTTTGTTAACGCGAATGTACTTCTTAGTCGCAATTTATACGAGGTAGTAGTAAACGAAGATGTTTGTTAAAATGTTATAGCCTTTTTATTTTGCGTAAATATGAGTTTGAGAGAATAAATCATGGTCTAAAGTTATAGGCTGGAAAAATATGACCTTGATGTACTTTTAAAAATTACAATTTTTGTATCAAGACAATTTGTTACTATGGCTACATCGATTGTGATAAGGTTCTATTGCGACCACGTTTATTGTAAAATTATGCTAGACTGCGTTGCATAAAACGGCAGAGATAAAGCATAGATACAAAAGACACCAATGAGAGCTTTTTACAAGCAGTTGGGGGTAGAGTTGCCAGAGCAGCAGAAATAACGCACGGTTATAAAACTCACCAATAACAGGCGAGGTGGGTGTCGTAGGCGGCGCCAGAGCGTTGGGCGCGTGCGAGTACACGCAGTTGCGGCGCGTGCACGCCGCCGCAAACTTGCAGCGCGGGTGCGCGAAGGCGCACGCGCTGCCGTAGCGGCACAGGGGGAAGGCGCGGCACCACACTAGCTTGCGTTCAGCTGCACTTACTGGAACCAGGGAATTATGTTACAGTATCAGCACGTGAACATGACACATTCTACTTGGGAACCTAAGAATTAAAAAAAAAATTGAAGTGTTTGTGAATGCTTATGAATGATTACATGGAACTGATACCAAAATAACGTTTTTTTTTTGTTAGCCTGTTTGCTTCGGCTTATCTCCGAAACGGTGAGTAAAATTTTGACTGGACTTTCACCGGTACATAGCTGATATTGTATGGTGTGCGTTATAACACTACTTATGTACTTCATACATGTTCACAAGTTATTGTTATTGTGTTCACAAGAGCCACATTTATTACCGCTAAATATAAATTGTATCAACAGTATTGCATTGTTGATTTAAAGCAGATGCTTTACAGCTTGCTTTGCTTTATAATAAACTGTAAAAATAACAACAATACTTACAAGGCGGCACAGAATCATATTTATGCGTGTTGGTGACAGTAGCGACGGTCACATGCTGGTCACTGCTCACACTCTCCGTCCTCTCCCTCACTCTTTCCTTCTCAATCGGCTCCTTGTTTTCTTTCTTCTTGCTTTTATCAACATCAAAGACAATAGGAGACGCCCTCCTCTTCTTAGCAACCGGTATATCAACTTTCAAACCTTCAGAATTTTTTCTCTTTTCTTTCTGTATTTTCTCTCCCTTTTCTTCATTTATTTGTTTTTCCTTTTTAATAATGACTTGGGTATCAGATTCTTCGCTCGTATTACTAAGGCGTTTCTTTTGAGAAGGACTTATTACTTCTTTTTCTTTTTCAACTGGTTTCTCTTTTGGGCCTAGTTCTTTAGTCTCTGTTGGCTTTGATTTGTCTTGTTCAGTCGTTTTTAGTTCGTCGTCTTCGTTGAGAAGGCCTTCGGTGAGGAGTTTCTTTGCAAGGAACGCGTTTGGATGGTAGCCATCCATTGTGACTATGAATTGTGTGTTCTTGTCTTTATCTATTGATGGGTTGTGGATGTTGCTGGAAAAAAAGAATTTAATTACAGAAATGACGCAGATATTTTATGACAGAACAGTCAAGGAAAATGGACGTTCGACAGCAATCTGACTTATATAGACTGAAAGAGCGTAATTATTTTTCGTTTTTAGAGCATTGAATAATATTTTATAGACTCTCGTTTCAATATTATTATTTTAGCTACAGTTAAAATAATTATATAGCATAGGATAGAATAAACATAAAAAATGCGTTTTGTTTTTACCAAATATTGAACCATTTTTCAGTTTTTTATAAAAACGGAGGCGTGCAAAAATCCTATTTAATTATGATTGAGTATCGAAATGAATAAGTTTTCGCAATGGTGTTCAAATTTCTTCGGAACAAAAGGCCATTTTTTACCTCTTCTTTATTGGTATGCACAAAATAAGTACCTAGTAAGTATATTTATAGCAATAGGACGAAAAAATCTTGTGTTAAAAACTTTTTTCTCTCACTATTCAAGAATGTATTTTTTAATTCATCTTGAAACCGATTACGTCTGTGAAGCTTTGCCAAATCATTAAAATAATTTAAAAAATAAATAAAAACACGACTGCCTTAAAAAAATACTTTAAAATAAAAATTCCAGGTGTTTGAGTTCATTTATAGAAAAGTGAAAAAAGTAGTCACTTGTTCACTAAACACGAAATGTCGGAAACTACTTGATCTACAAAACTGAAAATTTCATCGTAGTCTAGCGTAGCTATCATGAAACTAAGACCGCTAAATAACAACTGAAAGCTATTTTATGCAACTTACATAGTCTCAATGATAAGCGTGTCATCTTTCCTGCTAGCCGTTCTGGCCTCGTTCCGGCGTGAGGGCGTGTATTCATTGTTGATGATCTTCTTTGTGATGGACGCCGGTATGTACTCGTCTCTGTCGATGTCACTTGCCACTCTGCAGATTAAAAACGGAGAACATGAGTAAAAGCTTTGACATTTAGGAGTATAAATAATAATAATGATTACTAGCTTTTGCCAGCGACTACGCCTGCGTTATAGTAGAAAATGATCCCAAGGGACCTGGTAAAGGCCTAGGTCCTGAGCGAAGGGGAATGGGCAGCGGTCGCCTCCGCCTGCTAAGCAGTTATGCTAGCGAAGTAGACGACCGCACCCGTCAGGGAACGGATGTCCTGACACCCCAGCCACCGAGACCAATACCAGCCACTCACTGTAGGCGTTGGCTTGCGGGCGACGAGCAACGGGTAGCTTGCCGTCCGGCCGAGTCGCCAAGTAGTGTAGTGAAGAAACGAACCGAAGTCTACAAGGACAGTGTGTCGACTTTTGAAAGGTTTGTCCTTCTCGTTCCAGGATCACAGTAAGTCTGTCGAGCAATCCCGCAGCCCTTGCAGGCATCGACCCTTGTGAGCCTGACAAATTTGCTGATATCTCTTAGCAGCGCACGTGAAACACTACGTGCCGTGGACTCGGCCTTGGTAACCTAAAGGTAGGTCTACGCTAGAGAGGCCGAGCACGAATAATAAACTAGTGCGCCTCACCATCAACGATTGCATCACTACTTACCATCAGGTAGGATCGCAGTGAAGCACTAGTTTATATCAATAAAAAAAAAACCGAGCTGAGCTCAAATTTTTGTAGATCGTCTCTACAGGAGCTAAGTACGTGCGACACTGTTGCCACGAATTTCAGCTCGGCTTGTATTCGGCTCCTTTAGTGTCGATCCCCCTTAACCAAACCCAGGATATTTACAATAGAGTAAAATTTTTTCAACAGTAACTTACTTTGAACTCTTATCATCATCGCTGTCCATATCACCAAGACTAATACTGTCCCCCCTATCGGCCTCTTGAGAATTGTCTGCGGGCACTTGTATGACGATCTTCTGCACGTCGACACAGCGTCGCATCGGAAGGACTAGAGCGCGTTTGATTTGAGGCTCTGGTTCGGGTCTCGTTGGCGGTGCCTGAAAAAGATAAATAGATTTAATTAAAAGTAACTGACGACTTCTATTTTGTAAAACCCTTTTGAATTTGATGTTGAGTTTTATGTTACATTTTACAAAAAAACAGGGAAAGCCTATTTCTCCTTTGTCGCGTCGACCTAGAAGTTAACAACTAAACATAATAAACGCACATGTGCATTACGTGGTTTGTAAACATCATTAAAACTAAAAAAACATTGGTGCAACAGAAACCTTCGCTTATTAAAAATTTTCATGATTTCACGTCATTGGAAAGTGCCCTATAGGTTTTGCAAGTCTTGAAAACTGAAACAATGCCTTTTTTGTGCGAGTTCGACTCGCACTTGACCGGATTTTATAATACTTGTGGTTCTTTACACTAATACGAATTAAATTTTTGCTCGCCGTCCGCTAGCCCACACCTACGGTGGCTGGAAATCGAGGTCGGAATCCCGGTGGCTGGGGCGTGAGAGTCCATTCCACCACGCATGCGGCCGTTTCCTTTGCTGCTTCATTACCTTTGTGAAGCTGCTAGTATAGTTTTAAGTACTTACATTGAGCAAGCTCTTGTGTGCGTCAGCGACGGCTCTGAGCAGCAGACTGTTGGCGGGCGTGGCGACGCGCGGCCGCGGTCGCACACGCACCACGCTCGCACATGTCGAGCGACACCCGCGGTTCTCCAGCACTGACACTCTGGAATAACAATGTTATACATTTAAAAAATGGTGGTGGCCAATGATAACGACCTTGAAATGAAACAAGAGTAATAGACCGTGGGTTCAAGCTAAGTAGGAGCTTTACTCTGAGTAATTTATTTCATCACCACTGCTCTCTAAACACTTTGAGGAAACCGGCTTGTACAAATGTTCAAAGACCTGACTTTCAATAGCCCGTATTGGACCAATTCCTTTTCCTCTCCTGAGTTCTAGCAGTGAGAACATTACAAGGCTGACTATACTTAAAAAAAGATTTTGAAATTTGAAAAATGCCACATGTTTAGCGTGTATGAACCGAAAAAAGATTATGGGACAGTTCATACAAAACTGGACAGTCATTTTTAAGTAACTTTAAGATCGCTACCTCTAACTTATCCCGCTTAGAGTGAAGTGGGAGGTAATGTCTGACTTTTCCTGACTGAACCCCACGTTTCAAAGCTGCGGGGACTTTTAAGAACAATTTTGCAGCCCAGACAGGACGAAAACCTTACTAATATATTACCCAAGTCGAATTGTCAGCGTGGAAATATCGTTGACCTTTTGGCCGCCAAAACCTTGTACATACATGACAAAACAAAATGGGTTATGTGTTTAAACACACGTTACCCGTTGGCGTTAAGGACGTATTTACGAATTTGCGCGCTTCAATTCTAGGTATTTCGACTTACTACTACACGTGCACGGCTCACACACACAGCGACTAGCGCGAAGCGGCGAAATTATGAGTGAACTGACACGGCTTGATCCTTGAGCCTACTATTATTTATATTTTAGAAATGTATTTTTTTTAAACTTAAACCTACGGTGATTTGTATTCATTTTTTTTTATTGTGAAATAGTAAAAAACAGTAGTTACCATTGAACAGTGATTGGTTGGTAAGCAATCTAAGCGCATCTCTCACTGTACGGGAATTACTTACAAAGCGAGGGAATGTTATACTGGTAATGTAGGTACACGGGTGTGTACCATGTCGCCGTGTGTACCATGTATTTATTTATTTGTTTAACCCATTGATATATTATAAGAGAAGATACGTTACGCACTAACATCGCAATCAGAAAACCTCGACTCGAAACTCACACATCTATGATCAGTGTCGACACAGTCGCAAACGTATATTCACTGATAGACAAGGACTAAGAGCCGGCGCTGTCGAGCGAGTGAAATCGCGTTGGCCGCCGAATGTTTACGATTATAAATGACGTGAGCTCTATCTATCTCGCTTCGCAAAATGGCGATCAAAACAATAAGCGTAATTTGAAGAAGAGAAATTAGAGTGCGAGTCGCACAGGACCGTTCATTATGGCGACATTTGGAGGAGGTCTATGTCCAACAGTCTTTGGGTGGAAATGATGATGATAAAATGTTTTATACATTGTCAACTCTATAGATGTTGTTGAACTGTCCAGCTGGAATCGATTGACAACATTCCTAGTATATCACTACGCAATTAGGATGCTGTACAAAGCAAGATAATGATGCAATGAATAAACACTAACAAAAATAAGAAGCAGGTAAGCAGAACTAACCCTATTTAATAAATAAAAAAATCTTAATCAATTCTTAGTAGTAGTTTTGGAGGTATACCTTCAGGTCGCTTCATCAAGTCCTAAGGTAAGGTCTCATCATAACTAACACAACGAGCCCAAACTCGGTGCTCTTAGCTCTACTCTTTTATTAGTTCCAGTAGAAGTCTTGGAGGTATACCTTCAGGTCGCTCCATCAAGTTCTAAGGTAAGGTCTCATCATAACTAACACAACGAGCCCAAACTCGGTACTCTTAGCTCTACTCTTTTATTAGTTCCAGTAGCAGTCTTGGAGGTATACCTTCAGGTCGCTTCAAGTCCTAAGGTAAGGTCTCATCATAACTAACACAACGAGCCCAAACTCGGTACTCTTAGCTCTATTCGTTTATTAGTTCCAGTAGCAGTCTTGGAGGTATACCTTCAGGTCGCTCCATCAAGTCCTAAGGTAAAGTCTCATCATAACTAACACAACGAGCCCAAACTCGTTAAACCTTGCTCTACTCGTTTATTAGTTCCAGTAGCAATCTTGGAGGTATACCTCCAGGTCGCTCCATCAAGTCCTAAGGTAAGGTCTCATCATAACTAATACAACAAGCCCAAACTCGGTACACCTAGCTCTAATCGTTTATTAGTTCCAGTAGCAGTCTTGGAGGTATACCTTCAGGTCGCTCCATTAAGTCCTAAGGTAAGGTCTCATTATAACTATAACAACGAGCCCAAACTCGGTACTCTTAGCTCTACTCTTTTATTAGTTCCAGTAGCAGTCTTGGAGGTATATCTTCAGGTCACTTCAAGTCCTAAGGTAAGGTCTCATTATAACTATAACAACGAGCCCAAACTCGGTACTCTTAGCTCTACTCGTTTATTAGTTCCAGTAGCAGTCTTGGAGGTATACCTTCAGGTCGCTCCATCAAGTCCTAAGGTAAAGTCTCATCATAACTAACACAACGACCCCAAACTCGGTAAACCTTGCTCTACTCGTTTATTAGTTCCAGTAGCAATCTTGGAGGTATACCTCCAGGTCGCTCCATCAAGTCCTAAGGTAAGGTCTAATCATAACTAATACAACGAGCCCAAACTCGGTACACCTAGCTCTACTCGTTTATTAGTTCCAGTAGCAGTCTTGGAGGTCTACCTTCAGGTCGCTCCATCAAGTCCTAAGGTAAGGTCTCATCATAACTAACACAACGAGCCCAAACTCGGTACACCTAGCTCTACTCGTTTATTAGTTCCATCAGCAATCTTGGAGGTATACCTTCAGGTCGCTCCATCAAGTTCGAAATGAAATTTTTTATTCAAGAAAAAATAAAAGAAACTAAATAAATCTTATTGATAGTCTTTAGTCAGCACAAAACACGTGAAGTATCAAATTAGGTTTATCAAATATTTTGTATTCGTACAGCGATCTTATTCCACACGAATTTCTGCTTACAAGCGACACAGTGTCCACTCACGACGGCGGCCGAGCGCAGACTAAAATTTTTATTTCAATTCTTATGCAATAATTCAAGACAGTGACTAGCAAAATAACCCTTATGTTCAATGCATTAAGATTCGCGCGATAGAGCTAAATTTGTTGAAAAACTAAAATTGATTTGATTTTTTTCTGAGACTAATTAGAACATTTTGGTAGATTTTTTTTAACGCCTTTTTTAGTTGATTATGTCTCCTTACATAATATATTTTTAAATAAACAAAATCTTTTATAAAACGGAAGAATAATGTTCCTGAACTCAATACGAAATCTTCAATTTTGTGTGAAGAGGTACGGGAAATGATTTATTACAGTGTTATAAACCAAATTTTTCAAATAAAAAAATAACGTCATTTCAAGATGAAGGAGTAATCTATCTGTGGAAATTATTATTTACATTTAGTTCAGTTTAATTCTGCTGCAAAATGTACCGAAAAACTGCTTAATTTGGTCAGTTTTGTAAACGCGTCCTTAAAAGCACGCTTTTGCTTACTGACTGAATAAGAGACATTTTTACACACTTACTTCGATGTTAGTTTTTTCGGAACTGATTCTGATGTTTCAGATACAGTATCATCAGAAATAGAAGTTCTCTTTGACGGTTCCGCGGGGCCTCCGAGCCGACTCTTAGCTGACTTAGATTGAGGCCAGAAATCTGGCTCTCTTTCAGGCGTGAACCTGAAAATGAACGAGTTTTTATTAGAAATTAGAAGGTATAATGTTAGCGGAAAACTAATAGATTGATGAATTCAAAACCATAAATGTAAGAACTTGGTTAAAAACGTAGAAGTGTATTTTGAAATATTATATCTGAGTTCATAAGTATAGTGATACAAGTACGGTTTGGCTCTTGAATGATCAAGTTGTTGATATTATACCACTTTTGATATTTTCGTGGGTTATTTTTAAGTAAATGCCAAAATGTCCTATATTATATAGAAAGCTATATTTTATCGTATACAGGGTGAATTTTTCAAGGGAGAGTGAGGTCCTTGGATTTTTCAACACCGTCTAGTCCCAAGCTATGTAGAGCTTGTGTTATGAGTACTAGACAACTGATAAACATATGTACATACATATTTCTAAATACATACATGTTATAGATAAATTACACCAAGACACAGAACAAATGATCGTGCTCATTACACAAACATTTGTCCTGGGTGGAAATCGAACCCACGATCTCCGGCATAGCAGTCAGGGCCACTAACCACTAGACCAACAGGCCTGGTTAGGTATATTGGTATTAAATCAAATAGTGCAGTTTTAGTTTTCATCAAAATCGAGCCCAAGACTCCTTTAAATATTATTTCCTATATTCCTCAAAGATTTGGCCATTAATAATTACTTTAAAAAATTCACCCTGTATAAGACTGGCCAACTTAAATAAAACTAAATATACATAATTAAATTGAGCTCGTATTTATTCTTACTACCTCAAATTTTTATATTTAACAACCTTTCGGGACTATCTGTCCTCATTTTTGATTCCTTTTCTTTCACTTCAGGAACTTTTTTGGGTTCCTCACGTATTCCTAGCCGGTCCCTTACAGGTCTTTTGGGGAGTTTGAGTTCTATTTGGGGTAAGGTCTCTATGAGATCTTTTGGGGAGTCTTTAGGAACTTCTATGGTCAGAGACGGGGGTGGTGGAGGGGTGGGGGACTTTGAGCGCGCTATTGGCGGTGTGATTGTTACGGGAACGTGTGGCGCCTGTTGTGATATTTCCTGAAAAAAAAAAAATATGACAGTTAAGTATAGTCAACCTTTTTGCTTTGCAAAAGACAAGTCTTTTTGAGTTATCTTGTTTAAACTTTAGTGTATGAGTAATGTTTTAATTTACTATTAAAAGCTTTTGGTCAAAAGTTGGTTGGATCCGTAATAATATCATGTGAGAAAAACAATACCTGAAACACATCTTCAGCAAAATCATTCATTAATTCTTCAGCTTCAGTCCTAATATTCAGGAAGTCCTCATCATCTGACATAGAATCTAATTGCTCCGCCAATTTCTGCTTTAACCCCTGTATTTTAGCTTCAATTTGGGTTATTTCTTTAATCTGATCCTCGTTGGGAGCAGCCATAGATGATACACTAGTGCGTTTTGGTTCATCAGCTACTGTTTCTATATCAGCCTCAGGCTCAGGTTGTGATAAAATGGTAGCAGGGTCTATAATAGGCAGAATTGGTCTTTTGAGTTCAACCACAACTGGTTTTTTTTCCGGTCTGGTATCTTCCTGGGGGGCTTCCAAGGTTATTCCATGGTTCTTTAATATTTGTCCAGCAAATACATCTGTGATTGATGGTTCTGACTCTTTCTCCATGTTCATGAGCAAAGGAGGGATGTTAGGTCGAATCATGTCATGGTGCTTACTCTTCTTTTTGAGTTTATGGAGTTTTTTATCATCTTTTTTACGGAGAAGCTTATCTTTATCTTTTTTCTTCGCCTTTTTTAGGTCACTTTTCTTCTGTTTTTCTTTTGTTTTCTTTTCTTTGCTTTTTCGCTCTTTAGAACCAGATCTTTCTTTGCTTTTTTCGCGTTCTGCCGTTTCTGTAGGAAAAGTGTATAATTTAAGTATGTTTCTGATTACTTTGAAAATAAAAGATAATGCCCTGACTAAAAAAGGTTAGTATTTGAAGCTAGGTATCAAGCAAGTAGTATGCTGGTTTAATATTTATAAACACGACTAGATCAATTACACAACTTGGTTTCTTTCTTTTAACTTGAAAAACTAACTTTGTGTAACCTGGGCATTATAAACATATTTAGTACATACTCAGAGGAGTGGCTACTGTCACCTCCTGTAGTTTCTTCAGTACTTGGTGTAGCCAGTTGACAAACAACTCTGTGTTGTCACCAAGAAACAGTTGAAGGTCGTCTTCCATCTGCGCTCGTGTTCGTTTGTTGGCTACCATAACCATCACATAGTCTGGCAGTTCATCATCTGTGGAATATAAATTATTAGACATAAAACAAATACAAGTGAAGATTGATGCGAGACACACAGGACCATTTATAGTTATTATAGTGTAGACCTAACAGTGGACATCTTCCGGTTGAAATGATGATGATGATGATAAGTGAAGATTGTACCTTTATGATCTAGAGAGGAGATTATTATTTTATTTATTGGGGACAGTTGTGTGATGTAGAGAGATTTTTATTTTATTTTTTAGTGAGACATAAAGACATTGAAACTAGAACTTTCAAAAATGTACTTCACTCCAATGTCCTACACACAAGAATAACCAAAGTGAAGAACTGACAGAATACAGAGCTTTCTGTAATAGCTCTATAAAAACTATTGCTGAATTACAGAATTTGTTTTAATTCAATTGATCTTAGATCCATTTCATTCAATTTTTTAATTTTATTCAACACTTACACTTTATTTGAATTCCATTTATTGAATAAGATTCAAGTACCTAGGTAGTCTATAAGAACTAAAAGAAAATACATGTACCTAATTAGTAAATGAAGTTATAGTTAGTGGCATTCTGTGGTTTCTATTTACAGAAAAAAGCTAGAGTATAATGTATGTCTAGCTTCTGCCAGAGATTTTGCTCATGTGAATGATATATACACCCCTATTTTTTAATTAGTGCACAAAAAAATGGGGCTCAATCAGTACCCGTTACTGATCATATTTATGTAGTCAAAAGTACAAAAAACGAAATTCCAAAATTGTCCACGAAAATTTGTCATTATTGGTAAATTCCTAATTGAATCATTATTCATAACAATTACTACTAGAAAATACTAAGCGCAGTGTTTTTCCATTTTTATTGACATTCTTTCATTCATAAACAATACAATAACCTATACAATGTTTCCAGAAATTGTGAGAATAGTGAGATTTTGGGATCTATACAAACACTCATAACTTTGCTGTTTATGAATATTATGCATTGAGACTTTACTTATATAATAACATGACCTTTTCTAATAAGCCCTTTAAGTATTTGCCATAATTAAAAAATAGTGGTGTATATAAAAACCCTAATAACTTTGGACCCCGGTTTCATCCACTTCGGAGTTGAATTTTAGAAAATCCTTTCTTGTTTTTTATGATACCTCTATGTAAAATTTAAATGTTTTAAGCCTAAGATTTGGACTGGATGTTGAAGAGTCGGTGAGTGAGTCAGGCCTTTGCCTTTTATATTTACAGAATAGAATAATCTATAGTGTACACCAAAGTATTAAGAATTTCACAGAACATTAAATCTAATCGCTGACTGCGGTATCTCCCAGACAACCTTAAAAATGAATGGACTATAAGAACTTAAACTAAAAAACAATGGTAGTCTGAGGTGCAAAGAAGGTACCGAAGCTGCAGAAGATCACGATAGAGATGACCAAAATTTCTAGAATGTCAATTCTCTAAGACTTAGGAATGACAAGAAGTACAATGCAGCAAATTTTTCAAAGGTCGAAGATGACAATGCATCTAAAAATCGACTTTCGTTGACATATAATACTTTTTTCCCAAATGTCAATGATTTCAGAATAGGTACAGATATGTAGGAAATAACTGAGTACTTAGAAATTAAATTAATGTGATCATTTAACTAATTTAATCACTACCCTCATTAGATAACTCATAGAATAGATATGAATAACTATATTACTTAAAATCATAATTACCATAATTAAGATCATTACATAATTAGGTCTTTGAAAATTAATTTGTCATGATCATGTGGTAGGTATTTAGAAAGTATTAGTCGATTTAGACTTATACCTTTTGAATACCGTAATTAGAGACACAATAGAAAGACAATAGGTGTGTGGAAGCCGGCATCCTCTTGGGAATTAATTGAAGAATACATTTTTTAAATCAAATCTTGTGAGCAATAGTAATTTATGAATATATATAAGAAATTACTCTATATTGTGACATTTATAATTTTTGTCTATCTATCATCATTCAACATCTACCAAATAATTTTTATCTCTTGCATGATTAATGTTGTACTTTTTCTCTTACACAACATAACTTATAAACTTTAATTAAAGCAACATTTTCACTACCTTACACAAATAAAAATGATAATGAATTGATATTTATCACAATATTTATTAATTTATAATATTAGCATATATACATATATTTTATTATTATAAGCAACTTATTTCAATGATACATTCCGTTTGGTACATTTCCGTTTTAATATCGGTTATTCATTTATTGTGCACATCAATCACACTGTTGTTTTTTTTTAATCCAAATGTTGACTGGTGGAGAATAGCTTGTTATATTAAGTCCGGCCTATGTACTCCTACCACTACTGTACAATGAAGATTAAATAAATAATTATAATGATGATGCATGACTCATGCAATATAGCAGCCAACTCTACAATGTTATTAACGGTTAAAAGTACACATGACTGAAATAACCATTAAACATTATCTTATTTTATAATTCATAAGGAAAACACTTTTAAAAATACATTGTTGAATTGCCATAAAAGTTGAAAGTAGGACATAAAGACCCAGTACTTTAGACTGCCCTGTTGGTCAAGTGGCTAGTGGCCCCGACTGTAATACAAGGGGTTGGTTCGATTCCCAGTCAAGGTGATGATGACTTTGATGTTGAAACTTAATATTTTTAATAAATATATACAATAATAAATTAAATTTTTTGCTTATTTTCTTGTCAGATTGAGGTACAACAATATATCTTTAATTCATTAATTCCCAAAAGGATGCCGGTGTCCGCACACCTATTGGCTTTCTATTGTGTCTAATTACGGTATTCAAAAGGTTAAAGAATCATATTTTTTAAAGCCAATATAGAAGTAAAAACACAAGCAGCCAAATAAATTCTGATTTAAATATTTTAATTAGAAAAATAACTACTTTTGA
Organism: Leucania comma; assembly: GCA_958295575.1. Classification (NCBI taxonomy): domain Eukaryota; kingdom Metazoa; phylum Arthropoda; class Insecta; order Lepidoptera; family Noctuidae; genus Leucania; species Leucania comma. The sequence goes on from OY282475.1 coordinate 8,506,690, forward strand.
AGAAGCTGAATATTACTTGATTTTGTCAAAGTCAAAATATTTATTACCACATGCCTAAAATTTGTATAATATAATATATCTATTTTAGTATTTGATTTCTGTTAACTTTCATATTTGCACCTGCTCCATCCCCATTTTGTAACCAGACAATCTTTGATGATTCCAGGTTGCCTGGAAGAAATTACCGCATGGAATGGGCCAATTCAATCAATTGTATGTTAGTGTAATGTTTTCTTTTTGTAAATTGAAGTCTTGGTGTACAACAAAATATAATAATATATATAAAATATGATAATGCTTACACTAAGGACATACTCTGTAGTCTGGTGTGTAATTATTGTGGGATTTTCCGAAAGTTATAGCAACTCTGGAATGCACAATCACAGAAACACAGGTTCCCCTGTGTTAGTCAGTAAAAGTCTAACAAACCCGACTTGCACCACTCAGAGCAGAAATTACTTGAACATTACCAACCCCAGAAAATAAAATTATGTGTACAAGTACATTTAAAATCTATCATCATCTCAAGGTTGTCTGGTAGATATCGCTGTCAGCAATAAGGCTGTCACTGAACCCATCAATTTATCAAAACCTTATTACTATTTTGGTGTTCAATAAAGATTATTCCATCATCATTTCAAATAACAAAAAAGAGTATTGTCAGTAAAGCCACTAACATTGTAGATCAATCACCTTACAGTGCTGCCATCATCACATGACTCTGGCAGAAACAGACATCAGCTCAGTTGCCAAAGAAAGGAAAAATACCTTGAGAGAATATTATGGAATATGGATATTTAGGACAAGACATTTTTGCCCCTTTTCTATCACTGTTATTTGTTTGCTTGCATGTTAGATTTATTTTCAAAATTGATACTTGAGTGAGTTTCTATAGTAACCAATGACGAATGTTCCGTTTGAATGATTATGTAGTTGTGCAGCTTCAAGTATTTGGTGATATGACCATGAATATTAAGGATCCATATCAAATATTTGGCTATAATGACATCAAGAAAGCATACAGTCAAAGTTTATCTAAGTAGATATAATTATATACCATATTTGGGTATGAATAGAATGTTGTTTTACTTACCGACATAGCATCCTAATTCTGTCAGCTTGGCCTTGATGGCCGACTGAAAGTAAAATATTTATAATCAATACTCATAATCCATACATGTCACAAATTCGTGTCAACAAAATTACCATGCAACTCAAGACCACTCCTGAAAGTATTACGGTGGCATTTTACTACACTATTAAGATGCAAAATTGTATAAATATCAAACAAATACATAATCAGTCGTCTTAAATAATTATTTTAGATTAAATAGCGATGTATTTCCAGATATTTACCCGCATTTTTTGACCAATTTCGCTGCCGACGACATCCATTTTTATTTGTATTTAATAGTTCCACTACACTAAATTAATCAAATTCACACCACTAACACTATATATTTACGATAAATAATACTTATTTTGAATACATTTTGTTGTATTCTTCATTAGTATTTAAATAAGGCAAAAATAATTAAAAATTAACACTGTTCACGCTTCAGCACTAATTTTCGTTTTGACGTTTGATATGACGGCTCACGACTGCGGGCTGTCAATTGTTTTGACAATTCGTGCAGAGCGTTTTGTTTAACGCAGTTTTCATGTTCGTTTTTTTCGTATGTTTCCTGCATACGAAAAAAAAAAGTTTCAGAGTAAATCATCCAATATGCATTCTTATTTCCCACATACTTAACCCACCGAATTCTTCATTATTCATTTGTACCATAAATGAGATATGATTTGTTCCTGTAGTACAAAAGGTCAAAATTACAAAGAATGTTGAACCGAACTTTTTTTTTTAGGTACGCTAGTAATAGAATATATTATATATTCTATATATTTTATTCTATTCTATTCTATTATATTTATATATTATATATTCTATATTTCGTGCGTACCATCGTTTGTCTGTGCTAGTGACAAATGTTATCGGAGCATCGGGCGACGGTGTATGGTTGGCACTTCTTAATTTTTTACTTTTATAGTCCTATATTTATTATTATATAGAATCCTTATATTTTTAGTATATTTTATTTCATTCTTTAGTCGATATATATATTATGTCTGTGTTCCGTGAGTGTGTCCGTGGCATCACCAGGCCCTAACAGAATACCAGCGCTGCGTTATTTTGTTTTTTTTTTTTAGGTAATATCGCAGCATATGCTGAGATAGAGGCCTTTTTGACCTCGCACAGGTCTTTTATTTTCAATCTTTTTTTTTGTGTTCTTTTATTTATTGTTTTTTTGTTTATGTTGTAAAACCTATTTATAGTTTTTGTATTGTTGTTGTAATATATTTTTTGTCCTGTGCGAGTCTCAAATAAATGTTTTTTCTTTCTTTCTTTTTCTATATTATATATTATGTCAATGTTTTTAGGTGGTTTTGGGCGGAGCTGGAGATGGTGTCGTCGACGACTTGGGCTCGGTCCGGTCCGGCCGGTTGTCGGACGGTCGGATAGCGAGCTACCCATTGCGCTTGCCGTTCACTTGCCCGCGTCTACGGTGGCTGGAAATTGGGATCGGAATCCCGGTGGCGATGGCGGCTGGGGCGTGAGCATCGTTACCTCACGCGGTCGGCCTCCTCTGCTAGCATTAGGTACTGCTTAGCAGAAGGAGGCGACCACCTGCCACTCCTCCTCACTTCGAGAGATCGCCGCCGCGGATCACCCCTACGTGCGCACGGCGATGCTCTGCCCAAGCATACCTGGCATACCTGTACCGTGTGCTTCCCCGTGTCCTCCGGGCAGTCCACACAGTGCAAAAAAAAAATGATGTTGAAGCGTGAACGCTATAAAATATAATTATTTTTGCCTAATTTAAATAAAATTGAAGAATACAACATCTTAATTAGTATTATTTCGTAAACATATAAAAAAAGTTATGGCATTGTTTGCACCCTCCAAGATTGATGAACACGTAAAACGACATAACTACTCCGTATCCATATGTGTTTGTCGGTGAAAATATAAGTCACCGTTTAGCACAATATCGTATTAGATTTACGACAAATCTGCGCTTAGAAACACCTGCGGGCCTAAAAACATCACATGAGCAATTCATCTAGAACAAATCATATTCCGAATTCTTAGCAGATCATAAGCAATTCTTCTAATGTTCGTAAAATGATTGCACAAATTAGTCGAATATATACTAAATTCACTGCATATCAGAATCATATTCCTTGTAAATATTGCCGTATAAAAAAAATATGATTCATATTATGATTCTACAAAAGTGGCCTTTTTAGACTGCTGATATGCGCTGAATAAATTATGGGGAGAAGGGGCACCTTGATATAAGGGGCACATACCTATAGATACTTACATCAGACATACACATACAGTTTTTTTTTTTATGGAAGGTAAAATCGTCCAATGACAAATCCCGCCCTTGGGCGGAGCGGGAAGTAGTGTCAGACTCTTACTGACTAAAAACCTACCCCGTTCCTTCGTAGCCTATCGTGCCGGGGCCGAGCATTCCTTTCGGAAGTTAACTCATGACCCCAGTAGGCTTCGACCCTGCCTGCCTGCAGTTAGCAGGCTGGGCCTCTTCGGTGTGCTGACAGCTCCTTGAGGCGCGCGGGAACAGAACGCGCCGTCGATGACTTGGGCTCGGTCCGGTTCGTTACCGGACGTCCGCAAGCCCGCGCCTACGGTGGCCGGAAATCGGGATCGGAATCCCGGCGGCGGCTGGGGCGAGCGCCCCGTTGCCTCTGCCTGATGCGGTTAGTCTCCTCCTTTGCTAGCATTACTGCTTCGCAGAAGGAGGCGACCGCCTGCCATCCCTCCTCACTACGGACCATGGCCTGAACCAAGGCCCGGCGAGAGAGATTCCGATTCCGATCCTGATTTCCAGCCAACGTAGGTGCGGGCTTGCGGACGGCAAGCTATGGGTAGCTCGCTGTCCGACCGTTTGGTAATCAGGCAAGCCCAGGTCGTCAACGGCGCGCACTGTTCCCGCGCGGTATCTAAGGCCACGAAGGAACGGGGTGGGTTTTTAGTCAGTAAGAGTCTCACACTATCTCCCGCTCCGCCCAAGGGCAGGAGATGTCATTAGACGATTTTACCCACCACCAAAAAAAAAAACGCGTCATCAGTTAAGTGTGAAAGGTCGAATGTTTTATTATATTTTTGACTGTTCTGGCGTTACGCGACCGATAATACGCGACGCATTTTCTGTCAGATATGTACGGACCCTTAGTAATATAAGTAGTTATACGTTGGAGTTTAGAGAGTTCAAATCTAAAGTAAGTTCACCCTGTATCCTATTTCACCAATTAACTATGTTCAAACTACTGGGGTACCAATATTAATTCGGGTATCTTATTTTATTTATGGACGAAACTTAGTACCTAATTCTTTTTACGTTATGAAGAATATTTCTACCAAGTGGTGAAGATCAGATGTAAATGATGAAAGATGAAATCTGAGATGTCTGCAATCTCATGTCTGTTTATTGTTTACACCATTTTGTAACGTATAAACTTCACGCAAATACGTTCTGTAAAATCCGCTAATGTGTTAAATTCCCACTGGTAAACTCTCATTTCTCTCATCAGTACCTCTACCATGAGTTTTAAGCAATAGTATTCGTCGCTACTCGATATCGACGCCGTAAATATTAAGTATGGCAAATTTTGCAGCGCCTCTAGCGGTCACTTGCATAACCAAAATTTGCCATACAAAATATTTACGGCGTCGATATCGAGTAGCGACGAATACTACTGCTTAAAACTCATGGTAGAGGTACAGTTATATTTAATTTCCATAGTATTGATTATTGAAAAACATAGGTGGGTTTTTCAAAAAATCCTGCAGCTCTCGCAGCCATCGACTCTGACAGGCGATTTCAAACTTGCTGCTACCTCTTTGTGGTCTTTGTTGCCAATCGCACGCGCCTGCGGTGGACTGGAGTCTTTGAGTCTTTCCGGCGACGCTCATCTTTCGGGTCTTGTATCCGCCGTGCAATTGTGTTATTACCCCCCCCCCCCTTTGACTTTCTATATGTACGTGCTTGATAATTATATTATTAGTGTTATTAAACCTTGAGAGCAGTGGTGCCCGAGTGGTGAAGGCCCTGACTTACGAGTTGTAGGTCGGGGGTTCATACCCAGCCATAGGCGCTTTGCTTTGTGTAATTTATTTCATCACCACTGCTCTCAAAACGGTGAAGGAAAACATCGTGAGGAAACCGTCATGTCCTAGAACCAAAAATTCGAAGACAAATGACATTCACCGACCAGGGGGCTTACTTTCGAGTTTAATTCCAATCGGAGCCATTGAAATTGTGACTTTAGATACTCTTGAATTTGATGGTAGCGCCAAATTGGTTTAAAATTGCATGACCACAGGCCAAGACCTATCCCTATTTTAATTAGTTTCCCAAAAAGGTCACGCAATTTGGCCCTAAAATCGAATTCAAGAGTACCTAAAGTCACAATTTCAATGCGATCGATTGGAATTAAACTCGAGAGTAAGCCCCCCGCCCTGTACTTGGGTGGTGGATTGTGACCCATTCCCTCTCCTAGAAAGGAGGCCTAAGTCCCAACAGTGGGAACATTATAAGCTGATGATACACAAACCTCGAGGCTCTTTGATAAGCATCAATGTATTGAAGAATGTGAACTGATGAATTTTTTTATACAGAATTTTGTATTTCTACTTAGTTTTTTCGCTCTATGACTTCTGCGTGCAAATTAAAATAATTATTTTTCAAAATTTATAAGAATGACTGTGATAAAAAAAAAATTCGTCGTAAAAATCTTTCGAATTAATGCCTATTTCGAATTAAATTCTATTCAATTATTAGGTACCTACTTGTTTAGTATCAATGTGCCCCAAGCTGTTTATCTAAATGCTTCGTGGAAGGGGCGATATGATTCTAATCTTATTTTATACTTGAGGCGCCATATTTTCTCCAGTTTCCAGTTACTATACCCTCAGTGATGAATTATTCACTCCCTGAATACAGGCCACTGTAGGCACGAGCTAGCGGACGGAGGGCAATAGGTACCTCGCTGTCCGTTTGTCTCAGACCAGTGGGGCTCAGTGGGGTCGAGGCCTAGTCTTGGGCTCTAGGGAGGTATGAAAATGCATACCAGGGCCCTGGAACCAAGGCAAAGAAGGAACAGGGTAGGTTTTTATTCAGTAAGAGTCTGACACTATTTCCCGCTCCGCCTAAAGCCCGGTTTCCACCGCGAGCGGAACGGACCCATTAATGACGTTAAACTCGCAAACGCAAACTGCATACTTGTATTTCCACCAACAAATAGTCGGACGGAAAGAGCCGAGCGTGTAGAAAGAGTAGAAATGAGCTCGCTCAGTTCTAGGGAGTGGAGCGGAGTACTTAAGGAATCCGCTCAACTCGCAATTACAATTTACATAGTAGCGTTTCCACACAGAAAGTGGTGAGCGGGGCGGATTGAGCGAGTAAAAAGAAATTGAAAAGAGTCCGCTGCGCAAGGCCTGCACCGACTAGTTCAGAACGGACTCGCTCGCTGTCTGCCCCCGCGCTTCTCGCCTCCCGCAGCTACGCGCCGGCTGGCGCTCGCATCACCGCATTGTTGTTTGTTATGGCAGTCGAGTAACACGTGTTGTTTTGGTTTGAAATGGAGCGATTTATAGAAGCTGTACGACAATACCCATCTTTGTGGAATGTATCAATTAAAGAATACCGAAACATAGATATAAAAGAAGCGGCATGGAAATCTATAGTTGATGATGACGACCACACGCAACCAGCTCAAAACTTCAACTGAACTCGTTCTCTGTGGAAATTATCTATTCGTTTTTCATTTCTCATTTTCCGTTCAGCTCAGTCCGCTTATTTCTCTATCTCAGTTTCATTTTGCAGTGAAAATCAAATGACCAACTCTTCGATGGTTTTTTTTTTTTTTTTTGGGTAGTTAAAATCATCCAATGACAAATCCCGCCCTTGGGTGGGGCGGGAAATAGTGTCAGACTTTTACTGACTAAAAACCTACCTTTCCGTTACTTGCCTTTATCCCGGGGCCCGTGGTGACAGTCTCACATAACCTTTGGCCCCAGTAGGCTTCGGCCCTGCTGGACCCCTACAGTTGCTGACAACTCCTTGAGGCGCGCGGGAACGGTGCGCGCCGTAGACGACCTGAGCAACTCTTCGTTGGTGGAAACGCAAACCTCTTTCATTAAAAAGGAGTCCGTTCCGCCTAACCATTTTCCGCACATTACCCTTTCGCAGTGGAAACCGGGCTTAAGGGCGGGATTTGTCATTGGATGATTTTACCTATCATAAAAAATAAAACTCCTGAATACAAAATAACTGTATATTTTATGAACTACTAGCTTCTGCCAGCAGCATCGCTTGCGTGAATATAGGTTTCTCCTTACCAATTTGGGACTTCCATTTCATCCCATTAGGGGGGATTTTTGGAAAATCCTGCGTTAATGCTCGCCGACTTCATACATTGAAACCTTGTTCAAAAGTTCACTATACTAATCCCAGTAGTTTCGGCTTTACGGTGCGTTGATATATCAGTCAGTTTCTTTTTTTATATAGATATATGAAGATAAAATATAATTTCAAAATTGTATGCATCAGCCTGCCCCACTTCACCATAATCCATTATTTTTACGTATCAGTCATTTCCCTTTCAAAGAGGAGTTCAAGCTCAAATGAAACTTACAACATATTATTACAGCATAAACAGGGGTTAAAAGTATAAGTAAAATAAAACAAATAAGTATAAATCATTGTATAAGACCTATATTTTCCAACAACCTTTGATATTTTGAATTCATACAATATACACGGTAATAACAAAAAATAATAAATAACAAATCTAAAAGTTATTTACATAATAATTTATTTACTTACTATACAATTCAATTTCGAGAAAAAACCTTACATAATATGGCATAATTATTGGTAAATTACATACATTGTTATAACTTATTTGACAAAAAATACTGTTCATCCTTAAGCTTGGTACAGACTGCTGTAACATAATATGAAATGGAACATGCAGTGAAAGAATTTGCCGTCCACATTGTCGCAATGTATCATGTAATGTAACAGAATTTCCATAGTATGGAGGCTTTGCGCGCACGAACCATGCATACTACGAGCGCGAACAAGGTTTTCAACTAAGTGAGTAGGTAGATGCTCGGCTTGTGCGCGTGCTGCGTCCACTATAGTGAAATACTCCTGCCATGTTACCTTGCATGTTACGTTCCAACAGTCTATACCCGGCTTTAAAATATCGTGGAATAACACAAGTATAATTTTATTTAAAACTCCATACATCTTTGGCCGCGAAATTACGTGGAATGTAGTTCTCTAGCTCTAAAATACTTATTATTTAAGAAAATAGCACTTTTGTGTAAAACGTGCACAACATTGTCAATATTATGAAACTTAAAATTAAGGAATGTAGGTTTAAAAAAAAATACAGTGTGCCGAGTATACAAAGTCGTGGCAAGGTCATATGAAATTAGCTTGTGGTAGGTAACTACCTACATCTATTTTTATCTGGTTAACAGATAACGATACAATGCATCATATTATGTAGTTTAATCGGCCATTTAATTTGACTATGTTTCCAGTAGCGCTGCAAACCTACTGACATAATTACCTACAGGTAGGTACATCCTATTTTTAAAAGAACTAGGTAGGTACTGTATTATGACGATAGCGCACAACCTCTCAACAACTACAGTTTATACCTAGTCTTTACTGTTAAAATAAATCTATCGCATTAGCAGAGTATTTTGGAAGACGGAAAACCTGTTCTAGAACAGTAAAATATTAGGTAGGTACTTAATTAAATTACTTAATTATGCTAAAAGTCACCTTATTTACAATAAACTATTATGTCGATTATAGCTTACTTGTCGCTCATTATAGGACGGATATTTAGTGATATTAAGTAGATATTATTATTAGGTACATTATTATTTTAATTATTCTGATAATTACCTAATATTAGAGAGAGCATTTCCTTTCCCTGCTGTTTTAAAATATTGATAGAGAAGAAAATTGTGTGTATTTGCCGTTTTTAATATTTAATTGGTTAAAGTATTATAATTATAATACTTGAAGGTTATAAATTTTATCTCGTGAAAAGTATATCTACACCTACGCTACGATACGATCAGTTAAATACTGTAGTGAAAGGTTAATATAGATTAAATAATTAAAAATGCAAAAATATTTGGTATAAGTCTTGCAATTCTTTGGTACGTCGTAACAATGAGCGACAAGTCGCTATACGTTGGTTTGCTTATCACTTCGTAAATCGTCAATCTGGAATCGAGTGACTTTAGACCCTAAGCTTAGCTGGGACCCCATCCTCACAGGTCTGACTGGGGGTCCAGTAGACTTAGAACCAATGCTATGTTGAGACCCCATTTGAGTTCGAACGTGTTCTGATTTAGCGTCAATACTTTGTTGTGATCCTAACTTTTGTCCAGGGAGTCGTTTTCCAATTTTGGGCCCGAAGCTGACAGTTTCAGTGGCCGGCCCAATGGTTGGAGCAGGACCAGCGCTGTGAGAGGAGGGGGGCTTGGGGCTTATCTTCCGCCAGGGCCGGCAGGGGCCAGGCTGCCCCGAGGGTCGACTCTCGACTCCCCCAGTGACACTTGGCTGAGCGCCGTTTGCGTGTTGTTGTAGCTGTACCCGTGACGCTCGTTCCATTTCTCTAAAAAGAATAAAGGACTAGTTAAATGTTGAATAGGGTTACTATCAGAGCTTGGTAAGCTGTAGGCAAAGAAGAATCAGGTAGGTAAGTTAAGGACAAATTTTGAAGAAGGTGATAACAGAGATCGTGATCTTGATGAAGCTTTGTCGTATTCAGTGAACAGATACGTGCAGATGTAACAACTTGGTGAGCATGCAGAGTTAATGAGACTATGAAAATCAAACAATGCGCTGAATGGAAAAAGGTCGGCTATGAACACGTATTTATTTTAAGCAGGTATTTGAAGACACAAGTACTTAACTACTTAAGAAATTCTTTTAATGCATCCTACTTCATTTATTTACAATGTGATCTTTGACCAAACATACTCGATATGCTTATTTACAAAACAAAAATCAATTTAGTCACACAAGGCCAATAAAACACCAAAACCCGGAAGCGTCACCGTTGCCACTAGCGCGTTGCATCGAATGATACCTTCACGGTCTGACATATGAGGCGAGCGCAGACGTGCGTTCCGTTTTCCTGACGGCTTGGCATGCGACCGGCGTTGAGGGATACGCACCGCTGGTGAGGCCCGACAGTCTGGCCAGGGGACAGCACAGGGCAGCCGCGTATGCTGCGCGGTACTGAGCGTTCATTATCACGTAGATGATCGGGTTTACGCATGCGCTCGCGTACAGAAGGAGGTAACCCGTGATGTGGAATACTGGAAGTAAGACAGGATTTTGTATTAATTTCATGGATTGGTCTCTCAAGCAACTCTGGGAGTTCTTTACGAGAACCCCCTAAATAAAACAATGGGTTATCAGTATGTATCGTAGTCCATTACTGTACATAAGTTTACTCAAAGTTTTGCCATAATACCCGATTCTTCAAGTTGCAGTCTGTCTCTGTTGCAATCACTTTTTTTAAAGTACTTAGTTGGTCTACAGTTCTATATAAGTTAGCTGGTATATGGTTTCGTTGTTATCGCTGTCTGCAGTATCAACCATCGGTCGTTTGGTAGAAATGGCGCTGCCTATTCATAATTCGAACTCTGCCAGTTTCATTGGTTATTTTAGAGCCAAGAAACAAATTTTCGAATTTTCAAAGCACTTGGTGTGTTGCGTCTTTATAGCGTCGTGAAATTAACAGTTTTGATGCATCCAAAACAGGTTCCACTTACCAGGGTAATGCACATGATTGTCAGCCACCTTCGCGATAGTGATGGGTAGGTAGCACACGAGGAAAGACAGGAAGATGGCCAGTACCATCTTAGTGATCCTCCATTCGTTACGTCTCGCCTTCGTCTCTCTGTTGTCTTTGATTGTAGACCTCTTGTCTGTGCTGTTGTTGAGAGTGCCAGGACTCGTGTGCTGGGACCGCTGATGCTCTCGCATTCGCTGTTCTGAGCTGGAAATAGAAACATTGTGGTTATAGTGGTTCCTAACCTTTTTGATAAATGTAAATAAATACTAATCAAGTTTATTAGACGACTAACTAACTCAATATTAATTTCTATAAATTAATATTGAGTTAGTTCTTATAATCACATCACCTATACCTATAAATTATATTATAATTACAGACTTTACTAAACTTAAAATTAAAAAAAAAACTTGCACAAGCATTAGTGTTATGGTTGCGAATCCACAAGTTTTTAAATGTCGAATTTCGTTTAGCGAGTTAGATTCACTCCTAATGGTCTGATGTACGTTATTAACTTATTACAGTTATTACGTCCGCAGAACACCACTTTACCTCCACAGGGGTTCAAATTACCCCAGTATGGATTGGAACCGTTGTTTTATAATTTTATATTCAACTTCGACTGCATAGTAAAGAAATTGCTTGATTTAACAAGCTTTTACTTAGTTTCACCTGACCGATGTCAGTCAGTGATCAAATCTTGCAAATTAAATTTGATTCAATTCCTGGTTAACGATTGAGATGAAATTTTGGCATACATATAATAATGCAATATTATGTTGACATGGATCTGATGATGGAGCTAGAAGGTGGCCATAAGAACTCAGTTATAAAACAATACAACCCCTTCGGGTTTGCACTCATTTGATTCGTCTTATCGAGTATTTTGGTGCCAGATGGTAATCAGGGTCTGATGATGGAGTTGGAAGATGGCCATAGGAACTCAGCAATAAGCGCAATATGATAGCCCTGTCGTGTTTGAGCTTTTTGAAATGGTCTTGATGAGTATTAATTGTATAGGTAGTGATTTTCATTGTTTTTCATTCATCAGTGTTTATCTCTATTCTTTGGGAGTCCATAAATAAGTGTAGTAACTGTAGAAGATTCAGTACTTTTCCTCGCAGTTTAGAAGCATTTATTCGGATAAAAATATTTCGTAAGTATTTTGTTTAGGAAAAGAGTAGGCAGACTACAAGAATATACTTCAGTAGCTATAGTGAAGTCTCATTCGATCGATGCGATGAAGCAATATCGACACTGAGTAGATGTGATTAGTATCGTATAAAAAACTTTACACTAATTATTAGGTTTATTGCAAGAAATTCTTTCGGTAGCCCAACATCCTGGGGTTGTCGCGGCCCATCCGCCCCTTCCCATATATACGCCTATGGTCTCAGTATCCAAATAAAACTTAAGAGCATAATAATGTCTTCGGCCGTTAGAGAAGCAAGTTATAAGTTTTTCGTTCCTGTCTCCTTTATTAGAATGTATGAGGGTTAGTGCGTAAGACTGTAATGTCATATCACATTCATCCAACAAAGTTATGACACCAAAGTGTAAATGGGATTTGCCGCTTGAGGCTAAGTTATGATGAGCAAAAGTGTCGCCTTATCTTCAAGACGTTTGGTTCATTATTTCTCGTTGCTCCCTTGTTTTTCTGACTTGGTTTTCTTTTATAGTTTTCTTTCTTTTCTTTCCCCTTTCGAACTTTTCTTTAACTGTCTAATAATACCCTATCAATAAAAAATTATAGTTGGTTGTTTGTCCTTTAAATAGAAGCAAGTACTAGGCTACCATAATTTGTGTGAATGCATATTTATTCATTATCACACTTTGTAGCGGCACGTGGTTACAAGCTGTTCTGACGTACTTCCTGTTCGTGCCATTTATTGTTTTGTTCAATCATAGAAATGTATAGTATTGTCTCTCACATAAATATTTATAATCGGTGCAAATACTTGGAAACTCATTTGTCTGGTCTAGATAGGTAATTTAAATACAAGAATGTGGTAATGGACTTATCATTTCAGTACATGACGTCAATAAATAACTTGTAAAGTCTTCGGAGATCTACAGAACTTGGTCGTAATCGCTAAAAAAGAAACGCAAAAGTTTCACCTTGTGGTTTGTGAAAGAGAAATGGAGCACAGCATTCTGGACCAAAAGAGCCGATAGAATAAGAAACACCACACACTAAAAACAGGGATGATAGAGTAGGAAAAAAGGCTGATGAGCTAGAATAGGATGCGCTGGGTCTCCATACAGCGGGCGTCTTAAGATGAACGAAACCGAGCTGGGAAGATTGGCGACAAGACCTAGATGTCTACACAAGGGCTGGTGTGGGGTGGCCCGAGAAAAGAATACCTAGTATGAAGTTGGGGGGATGCCTTTACCCAGTAAAGACAGGGTATTCTATCTAACTCAGTTATTTACTACTTTCTCTAGATAAACCATGCTACTTGCTGAAAACGCCCAAAGGAGAATGGCAGTCAGCAGAATTAGCATGAGCAAAAACATCTCCACCGAGTGAGTTTAAAGGATAAGTAAGTAACCTAGGGACAGTTTGCAATAAAACAAGAGACTATTACCTGTGCACCACCCAAAAGATTCTGGCATAACAAATAAAGATGAGTAGAGCTGGTACAATGAAGGCGATGACGAAAAGGGCAGTCTTGGCTGAGCGTCCGTTTTCATCCGGCATAATTGAGCAGGTTCCTAGTTCTGGATCGTAGTCGAATTTACCTGTGTAAAATGGTTTGATTAGTTAAAAGTTTTATAAGCTATGAATACAAAAAAAAAAATAGAAGATATTAATAGGTTTAGTCTGATTAAAAATAAATTGAAACTGCGCACGATACATAGATTAATTTTCTCTTAGGAAAATGCAAGCATGACTTGCGTCATAGAATAATTCTTTGGGACTGTATAGATTCTGGTTGGTTGGAAGTAAAGGCTCAATGATTTGAGGAGGCCAATGTCTAGCAGTGGACAATCTCAATGATGATGATGATGATGATGAGGCAAAAACAGAGCTACAAGATATAACTGGATAAGTTCTGAATATCACTGGTTAGTACCAACATACCATATTAATCAAAGACAGTGTGAGATCTATGGTAGGCATTTACATTGGTAATAATGAAAGACTTACCCCATACTCCAACAAGGGTGGGTATCTGCATTCCGTACGAGAACATCCACGAGAATACGATCATGATCGCTATGTTGTGTTTGCGATATACGCGCGCGTACCAGCTGTGATGGGCTATCATTATGTACCTAAAGGATTAAAAAAATATATATTAATAGCTTAGCATAATACGATGGACAAAGATCATCTCAGATGGCCGCGGTCAGCGATCATCAAACAGTCAATACAGTAAGTACACTACGATGCTCAGTAGTAACTAAATGGCTGAAGGAGGAGGAATATTATTTTGCAATTAGAAAAGTGTGAAATAATATCTACTATTGGGTTAATACCCAATACTATTGCTACTGCTAATATAATATATGCTACCTAATAGTAGCAGTGACTACACTGCATCATCGTCATAGCTTTGATATACATTTATGGAGAATGACATGAAGACAATAAATCAAATAACCAAAGTCTACATGAGAAATAACACGTGCGCCTCCCAGTTGATGGACTTATTCGTATTAAAGCATGACAGTATCACATAACCGATGACGACAGTTTCCAAACTTACAGTCACTTTTAATCCCCTATTTATAAACGTTGAAACTGTACTCTTTAAAGTCTTGGATAATAATAAACACTGTCAAGTAAAAAGCTGGACCACACGCGATATAATTGTCGACCTCTATGGGTAAGACAATAGAGTGTCAGAATTTGCATTCAGAATTACTGTCCGGATATACAATAACTTTGTGGCTCGCAATTAAAAGGATTTCAGTATGGACAAAGAAGTGGTTGTATTGATTTTGTTCCTAATGTGGATTGCTATAGGTTTGAAGATTGTAATAACATATCTCTACTAGCTTCTATAGATGTTGAACCGTTAAATTTCTGCCTTACGGGTTCAAGTAACTAAATGCAACTTAGGCAAGCATTGATACGGCCTTTAATATTTATTGTGTTATATTTCTATCACAGGTCAGAAATATATTTTTTTCTTTCTTTGTAGCATATGGTTTTGAGTTTGTAGGTTTTGTGAAATTAAGTTTTGCAAATAGTGAGGCATTTATGAATCTAGAAAAAAAATTGGAAGTTGGAAATTTTAAGTGGGCTTGTTAACAAAGATGGAGTTGTATAGCGTTTCTAATTGACAATCACATTTATGAACACACCCATGATACAAAAATAACTCCTATCATGCGTGACAAGATTCCTAAACTGACGAAGTTTTGAACCAGAACTCCATTTTATCCTTTACTGTTTCCTAATCTACACCCATTCATGGTATTATTGCCATAACTAATATCAATTCACTTCGCGAAGCCAACTATGGTTTGTTAATGCGATTAGTCTATTATGATAATGTGCCCACAAGGCCAAACGTGAGATGAATTCAAATATCCTGCATCATTTAAAGACGCCTTCAATTGGTAAACAACTTTCCTGTTTGATAGATTCTATGTGTTTGTTTGATGAGGAGAGTCTTACTGATGAATAGAAAAAGTATTTGATATTAGTCTTCTTTTCTTTAAAACAACATTTATATACGAGTAGCAGCATTAACATCGAAGTAAGAGCGGTTTCGCACTACGTCCGATCCGAATCCGATCCGAACCCGTGAAAATATGGTCCGTGAAGCCATAGAACTATTTTATTACAACAAAATTGTGACGGGGGCCAACACGCGCATTTTTCTGCACTAATGCGTAAAACTGTAAATTGCGTGCCTAAAAGCGGTGGGATAAGCCGGGTGAGCGGGTTTTAGTTGGATCGGATTCAGATCGGAGACCGCTCTAAGGCTGATCGCTTACAAAAAGATTACGTCTGGAAAAAATTGCACCGAGTCTTTACTGAATACAAATAAAAACAGTCTGCTTAAGATTTTGATAACGCTATTTGTTACAGATATGCCAAATTTTTTATTTAGGTTCCCTTTTCTTTGTTACTGATATGAAGAAAAATCTACATAATGACCTATCTTATCTTAAACGCGACTCTCGTAAAAACTTAAATCTTTTACAACAAGAACACTGAAGAATCGAAGCTAGATTCACAAAGTTTCGCTACCAAAAAATTCTTAAGCCAATTCTTACGTGTCATGAATATCCGTTCAGTTCGTTAGACAATACCTCCCAGGAGGTTGCTTGAGTGGCTTACCTGTTCAAGGTTATGAGGGCAATGCTCAGGAGGGAAACGCCGACGTTCCCGTACCTCAGAAACGGAACCAGCTTGCAGAGTGCACCCCCATGGGACCAGGTCCGTGTCCAGAAACCTGATATGGCGAATGGGAGCACTATGGCGCAGAACAGGAAGTCAGCTATGCAGAGACTGGAATGGAATTTTAATTGGTAAGTAACTATTTACTGGGATGATAGTGTGAAGGCACGTGAGTTCATCTGCAAGAAGTTGGCAGAATAATCACAGTACTGATTGGTTGGATTTGTTTTTCACAATAAAATTGCTTATTTATATGTATGTATATAAGTATGTTTTTATTATTTCATGTATATTTTATTTCTTTTCTGTTAGTCTATTTATTTGTTGCACCTACCATGTTAAGTTTCTGCACCACCCTAAGGTCGACTGGTAGAAAATGCCTAAGGCATTAAGTCCGCATTTGTACATTGATATGGGCATGAAGTCTGTATAAATAAATATGTACTCAAAAAATTAAAATACCTAAGGCCGTGTTTACGGAGACGCGGCGCGTTGCGTGGCGTCGTTGTCGTACATTGCAGCTGCGGGCCGCGTCATCGCTCGCGCAAATACAAACATATGGCAATGTAAGACGGACCGCCCGACGCGCCGCACAACGCGCAGCACTAAGGCATTAAGACCGCCTTTGTAAAATGTTATGTGCATAAAGTTTATTATAAATAAATAATGCACACCCTTAGATACCCTAATTAGAAGATTAAGTTACGATCATAATGCAAAGCATTGAAATTTTACTCAAGTTCATGATAATAGTAGATAGTAGATTAGGCAAATAATATAAGAAATCGGACTACATTGGTGGACTTGCTGGGAAGAAATGTTCCTATCTATGCACGCAAACACAGACACGCTAGTGACGTAACTGATTGAACAAGAATTTATCAAAATAGGTAATTTATTTATCCTAAATTAATTCTTGGTTTTTTTAGGATAAAAAATACCTGCTGAAATCGACGCAGTAGCCAATTCTAAACAATTTATATAAACTGTTTTACGATACTACAAGACAAATAAAAAAGTAATTATCCTCCCGAATATTTTTTTTCACGACCAAATTGCGATCACGGTGGCTAATCTTAACAAAGATGACCCAAGTGCGAAGGAGATATTAATAGTGTGCAAGTGTACCTATGCGTATTATATTTGCTTTCTCTGTTTATTTACTCTCATAGTCCGATGGGACGGTAATTAGAATGCCGACATGGCCGAAGAGAGATTAAGCGCAGGACCAATGGTTTTACGCGCTTCCCGAGGCATCGGTGTGTCGCACTAACAACTACCAAATATGATTAACTCGTAATTGGTTAACTCGTAATTGATAAAAATAATAGCATTCTTTGCTCGACCTGGGAGTCAAACCCTGGTCCTCACGCTCAGTAATCCTGTTTGCCAGACTGATGAGGTAGTTAAGCATAATAAAACAAAAGCACAGTCCTACACGTAGGTTTTTAAATTAAGTAAGGATCACGTTGTTTGTTCCTAAAATTCAAACGTTAGACGAAAAAGCGACGAACATAATTAACAAAGTAAGGGACAATTTTCGTTTTTTGTCAAGTATGGGTTTTCTCTTACATAATTAAAAAGCATTTACGAAAATTCGTAATAAAAATATTCTCTATGATCAGTATATAGAGATCAGGTTTTTGTTTTTAGAATCATTTTACCTTACCTTAGTTAAAAAGCATTTAGCTTTTTAACTATGGAAGAGGAAAGTTCGAGGAAAAACCGGGTTTACCAAAAAGGGTCGAAATTATTCAAATGGGTTAAAACGGTATCAAGAGTGCGGTTTTCTGACTAGATATACGGTTATTCCGTTCTGGGACGGAAACAATTGAACATGGCCTTATATGTCACTGACTGACCCGTACGTCTACCGCTGAACCTAACACAAAGCCTTTCCACTTATCTACACAGTTAGATACATACAAAAAATACAATTTTAATGGCAGTTTTAAAACTGTATTTGTTTTTTACGTTATATAGTAATGTAGGATAACAAAACAATGAATTCGAAGAGACAATTTCAAAAGTATTACTTATTAAAATGTAAGCTATGAAAAAATGTCTGTCACAAAGCCACACTATGTATTTAGATTTAGCTGTGGGGTACTAAAATTACCCCATTGCGAAATCTAAATAGTGTGCACTTTCTGTAAGATACTACCATTATCATTAATTAATTATCGCCAGAGTGCATCTCATAACAATTCAAATAAGCATGCCTTAAACACTAATGTCATAGATCTAGAGATGGACCTTAGATGGACACAGCTACATATGCTTCTACTTATCCTGTATACTTTTATGGAGTACAAATTTCTCACGCATGAAGATGCAGACAACACCTAGCCTTCTACAATAAACCCTAAACCTATATTATCTAGCCTAGTTTTGATTCATGCTGTCGGATATATGTACAAAGCCATTGTCAATTGGCGTTTGAGGGCCATGAATAAAGCGGAAACGTTTCTGGGACACGCCAAAATATTGAGTTACCTATTGGGATGTCAAACGGGCTTTGAGAAGGCCATTCATTGGACGGTTTTGTGAAATTGTGCAATAAAATTGTCGTAGTAAATAGGTTTTATTTTATTATGAAAACAGTAGTGTGTACTATGTGTGTACTGAAGTAACAGTATAAGTTAATAATAAATAAGTATTTAATTTAGCGTCCATTAGAAAAATCTACATAATGGGATTCCCACCCATATAAGGTCTATATACCCATATAGACCTTAGAGTGGTGCAAAAAAATAACATGGCAGGAACTACTTAATAAAAAGACAAACAGAAAAAAAAGTACAATAATAATAACATAAATGATGACGAAATAATGTATGAAGAATAAAAGTACGAGAGGAATATTATAAGAACTGATATGAAAGGTATAGTCTCAACAAAATCATCAATGACGTTAGAGGTAGCTAGAACTTAAAAAAAAACTAGCGTCTTACGATGACTTGTGACGAAGAAGCAAATAAGTGGTAAGAAATATATCATTCCAAATTTTTGTAGATATAGGCAAAAAATTTGGTAGGTAATTTCTATGCTCTCATAGACGTAATCATATATAATGCCCTGAAATAGAAGATAATAATTATTGACTGAATGCAGAAAAAGTAATGGTCTAGTCCGGGCGCTGTCACAAAGCTGATAGCGATCCTTATAAGGATTACGATGATGATAGATGAGCCCTCTAAACGCTATTCTGTATCGATAACCTTAGGGGTGAAACATTGATCAAGATAGCACCACCAATTGAAGGGTTTTTACTGAAAGAGGCCGTTTGGAGATCATAGGGTAAATGGATGCCCATTTAGAGGAATAAATGGGTATCTACGAGTACCGCTGGTTTTATAGCCAAACGATTACATTTTATAGAACTTGTTCATATCCATTTTTATGGTTATTATGTACATATAAGGGAAATTATGTTGCGGTTTTTAATTAATATAGTAGTTAGCGCAATTATAGACGTTGCATCATAAGTTTATTACGCTATAATTACATGAATCTTATTTGAACGAATATGTTAATAAGATTTATTGATGTATTGACATTTTATTTTCAATATCTTTTTCATTGACGATTGGGACACCATCTTAATTGATAAAGCTGTATAGTACAGTCAGATAAAAAAGTGTTTTATTACTTACCTGAATTAGCCGCGTTAAATCCAGCCTAAAATGGTTTTGGTAACACTTTTTTTCCCATAAATTAAATTTTAAAACTTTTTATCTGACTGTACTAAATAGTGTGTTTCCGAATCGCCAGTGAATTAAAAATATTAAAAGAAAAATATGTATGTCAATTCGGACACTACGTGCGTTCGAATATATTGTGTCATTGTGTCCGAATCGTCAACAACTCGTTTTATTTACCTTTTAAAGCTTGTATAACATAGAAATTGATTTGCAGTTTTGGCATGCTTATTTGCAGTAAACATTTCTTGTGTTTATTGTTAATTGAACGTCAGCGTGTCAATCGCTAAATCATGTCATTGGGCGCTTGCATCAAAGTGAAATATGTATGACCGACATTTAGGTGAGAATCAACATCATCACCATTTCAGCCAAAAGACGGGGGGGAGACCGGGGCGAGACCCCCTGGTGTCGCTACAACGACCGGTTCTGTGTGTCTCGAATATTATGTGTGAATTCGGTTTTTACCAAATAACGAAACCATTCGAAGTTTAAATCTACTATTTATTGGCGTAAAAAAATGATCTTTAGAAAAGGATCAAAAGGAAAAAAAAAACTTTAGGCACTGAACAAAAATATCGAAGAACAAGAACTTGGGTGAAACTCCGTAAAAGATGTTTTTACGGTAGCTAAGCAATCACAAAGTTTCCTGTGTAAGTAAAAGTTATAGATAAAATTAGTTTCCAACTTTCCCACCTCACAAAATGGTGGATTAAACTGATTTCCTAAGGAACAACAGTTAAACATTTTGTGGTTCGCCTTTAGAAAATGATTTCTAGAAAACTATTACGAACTGTTATTGGATAACTTTGATTAGGGAAAATTAGTACGTTTTAATGTTTGTTTACGGGTTAAAGTGTTAAGGTTTCGACTAAATGATTTTACTCCGAATAGCACTTCGGAACTTTTCGAAGGTTTCCGGCTTACCTAACCTCAAAGTGGTTTGTTTTGTGAATTAAAATTATAGTTTATTAATTATTATTTAGAGATACCTTTATTTGTAATTTTGGAGTGCCTTACAGTATTAAATCCTTTAGATAACCTAAATACTTTTTCGGAGTTCATTTAGCAACCTTGAGCGAAAACCCTTGTGTCGGTATATATATATCACACACGGTATTTACGGCTCATTGATGTTTCACCAATTTAAAAATAATTTTACACATATTTTCGTCAATTTATCCATAAAATACTAAATATTTATTTAAAAAAAATAGTTTATTTTTCACCATTAAACGTTAAAATTTAGAAGGTACATGAAAAAAAAATAATTAAAATTTTTCTGTGGAGGTTAAAAAGGCACAGAGTATTGAACCAATACCCTGAACTAGGCGGGAACCTGTATCTCAAGGGATATGAATTCAGCTATTACCTTTGACTCATATTCGGAATTTCGGACATATGTGGGTAACGGTTACCTATCAGAAGTTAGGAAAATACTTACTATTGCACATAAAAGGACCAAAAAACTCACCTAATAATAAAAGCTGCAGCAACGTTCCTTACTTTGGGGCACTTCAGCAACGCGACGACCGTCAGGAGGTTACCGAACAACCCCACAACCATAATGGTCCCGGTAACTATGGCAGCAAACGTCAGCAACCCTGGCGAAAACCTGGAAACGAACCAAATAATTTCATTTAACCAGCATTGAAAAACGAACGGTTGGTCAGACATGACGACCAGACTTTGAGTGGCGCACAGGACGTATAGGCTTTTGATAATCTCTTTTCAACAATGATATATCCAATATCGATATTCTGATAACAGGACAAATAACACAGATAAAACATGGCCTGAAAAAGTTTGAAATAACTTTGTGATAAGATGAAGTTTAAACACGTGTCATGAAGTCATGACACGTGTAACGTGTTAGTTTTTAGGGTACCGTACTTAAGTCGGCAGCCTACTGGGGCCATGAGTTAAGTGAAAGTGAACCCCGGAGCCCTGGAATGAAGGCAAAGTAACAACAGGAGTGGGTTTTTAGGTCAGTAAAGTCTTACACTATCTTCCGCTTTGCCCAAGGGCGGGAGATGTCATTGGCTCCATTTAGACGCATATGTTGACAATCCCTACGAAATTGAAACCTATAGGGTACTTCCCGTTGAGCTAGAATCCTGAAATTTGGCATGAAGCAAGGTTTCATAGCACAAGTACAGGGAAAAGTCTGAAAACTGCACAACAAATAATTTTCGAGAATCGATTCGGGAATTAATAAGTAATTTTAGGGCATAAGTAAGCTTGTACGGGACCCACGGTACGTGAGTCGTACTTGCCCGGTTTTATGTTATTTTAAGCAGCTGCTGCCGACGATCAGATTTGAGTATTATTTTGGTTTGATTTTGTTGTATGGTTTCTAAGCATACGTGGAATACCTACCCAAGTGGTTGGGTTGCCGCATTTATGTGTTGGCTATTGACGTACTTAGGGTTATTTTTCGGGGGTTATGATCTATTAGACAACGGGTTGGGTTGCCGCATTTATGTGTTGGCTATTGACGTACTTAGGGTTATTTTTCGGGGGTTATGATCTATTAGACAACGGGCTATCCGCAGGTTCGTCGATTTCCTTGAAACTTTAATTTTAACTTATGATCTTTTTTATTTTTAGTTTGGAAATCATCAAATGCTCTAAGTCTAGTGCGAAGCGGGAGAGCCAGCCAGACTTTTACCAACTAAAACCCACTCCTGTGTTCCCTTTTTTTATTTGTTTAGATAATTTATTATTATTGTAATCAATTTCTGTATTATTTATTTTAATATTTTGTATTCTACTTAATATCATTGATTTTGCAGACATTTGCAAAATTTTTGCACGCCAAAACTCAGGCAATAATGATTTGATTTTTTGCCTAGCGGTCCAGGACCCCGGGTTTCTCTTTTGGAAGCGAACCATCTGACATCTCTTTGAGGCGGGCGTGGAACTCTGCGCTCCGTCAACGAGTCGGGCTCAGTCCATACGATTACCAGACGGCCGGACGGCTAGCTACATCTGTACCTCTACCATGAGTTTTAAGCAATAGTATTCGTCGCTACTCGATATCGACGCCGTAAATATTTTGTATGGCAAATTTTGCAGCGCCTCTAGCGGTCACTTACAGAACCAAAATTTGCCATACAAAATATTTACGGCGTCGATATCGAGTAGCGACGAATACTATTGCTTAAAACTCATGGTAGAGGTACTGACGACTCTGTTTACTTATATCCTCTGTTGACTGTACCTACTTTTGTACTTCAGCAGAAAATTGAATAGTGTAACTTTTCGTTGCTGAGAAGCTTCTCCTTCTACTTTTTCTCGAATCAATGGTTTCCGTTTCCCTCAAAATTTTGGGGCCTAGTAAGTTGCCACGACGTCAGTGGCGTTTAATAGGTTCTCCAGAGAGCATTTGTAGGGACATTTTGGGCAAATAAGTGGGCCATTATTTGGTCAGAAGCACAGCACTCGCACTAGAAGTCTGAGAGGTCTATAACACCCCCTTTTGCTAGGTTGTGTTTGCAACGGCCTACTTGGGTGCACGGCCTATTGATTGCTTTTCTTTCTATAGGCCACTACACCTCGCATCCGAGTGGCAGATGTACGAAGAAACTGATACTCTTTTATTACCTACCTGTACTAATATTAAACGCATAGCTTGCATATCAGACAGTAACCGGGTTATACAGTATAGTGGACGATATCCTGCTTGAATACATAGGATATAATAAATGGATTGTCGCACAGGATGTATTTTGTACGGTGCTTTGACACGAGCTGTTTGATAAATTACTCGCCGCTCGTGGAACGAGGAAGGGGCCCATAATATAAATACTTTAGAAGGGACTATGTTCCTTAAAGGGATGATTCCTCCCCTTGATATTTGTAGTATATTATCGATTTTAGCCGATGTCGACATTTTGGGACTTCTATCCCACATAACGAATAAAGGAGGAGGCTGCACGCGTGAGACAACGGCCCTCAAGCCCCAACCGCCGCAGGGATTCCAATCCCGATTTACGGACCCCGTAGGCGCGAGAGACGGCGAGCAATGGGTAGCTGGCCGTCAGACCGTTCGGTAACCGTCCGGACCGGGCCCAATTTGTTGACGGCGCGTAAGTATCGTTAAAATAATAATAAAAGTTTAATTTCTCCACAATATGACTCCTGATTGGTAATATAACATGACGGGAATTATATTGTGGGAGACTGGTGCCTAAACTATGTAGGATCGGAAGCTGTAAAGTAAGACTCTAGGGGGGGGTGTAGCCCCCCTGCCCCCCCTTGGTGACGCCCATGCCCTGGGGTCATCTACGCAGGTTTTACTCTAGATTTTTTTAGTCTCTACCCTTCAGAACCATTAGGTAAGTTAATGTTATCCTTATCGGTAGGTACAGTTTTATGGCCAAAATTTTCCGAATAAAGTTTCTTTTTTCATCACTTTTGGCTACGGCAGGACCCTGTACCAGTAGTTACAGACATGATCCTAATTTCTCACAAGATTGAATAAGATAGGGAAAGAATATTTTTAAAGTTTCTCTCACAAAATCCAAGTAATGGCGGCGGAGTTTGGAAGTTTCGAGCGATATCTAGTCTATCAACTATTTGGTGGTTGTAAAAGGTACTTAACAATTTTGGTGCGGTAAAAAGTTTCGAGTCTTTTGTATTTTGGAGTAAAGAGGCAGAGAAAATATTGAACTGCTGGAAAAGCAAAGACAGACCATAACTTCAACAAAAATCTTGAGACGAATTTTTCAGAGAAAGTAAAACTCTTACACTTAATAATTTTAAAAAGTAGAAAATTGTTGCAAGAGAACAAACTACCGGGAAAAATATCTTATGTGCATGCATCTACCTGTCTACCAAGTTTCATGGAAATCCGTTTGGCCATCCTAGCGTAAAGAAGTAACAAACATACACTTTCACAAACATCCGCCTTTATAATAGGGGGATAGTGGATTTTTATATACCATTGATCCACCCGAGATTCGCATGTTAGAAATCATTGAAATTCTTCCCCATGAATCACTCCCTTTAGCAATGAAAATCGAGTGAAAATCCGTTTAGTAGTTATTGAGTTTATTGCGTTCATACAGACAGACGTGGTGGGGGGACTTTGTTTTATAATATGTAAGGATTTCTTAATATGTTATTATTTTTTTGAACGTTTATTTATGACACTACTGTTTTGGTTTGACTGAGGTAAGATACGAAAACCAAAAATAAAATTTGACGAAAATTATAGATTCATAAGGAAAACCCATTTTATAAGCTTTATATTAGTTTCACCGATGTTTGTGATCAAATCTTGCAAATGAAATTTGATCCACTTCCCGGTTACCGATTGAACTGAAATTTTGCATACATATGTAAATCGCGTGACGTTTAGTGATTTGTTCTTGTTTTATACGCACACACGAGTAGAGTTACCAACTTTTTTTTAAAGAAATCTATACTTAATATTATAAATGTAAAAGTAATCCTGTCTCTTTGTTATGCTTTAAAAACTCACGGTTAAACTACCGAACCGAATTTTATGAAATCTATTACGGAGTAAGCTTGAACTCTAAGGCAGGACATCTGATTTCGATTTCGACTTTGCGTCCGCAATAACCGATATTCATGCCAACATAGCCGCTGGCACATGTTAGTACCCTTAGTTATTTCATTTATTTAAACTTCATGTACAATAGTAGTACATAGGCGGACTTAATGCAACAAAGCATTCTCTACCAGTCTGTATTTTACTTTTCGGGAAACAAAAATGTCGTTATTTTAATACAACTATAGGACTAAAGAACAGTTTCTATGGTTTTCTTTCACCGTAAATTAAGTTACCATTTAGGAACCGAGAAGAAAAAAATATTTCACTATAATGTTGAAATGGCAGGAAATCGTTCACTTTATTTTAAAATCAGAATCAAATAGTAGAGTATTTTAGCGTACTCTATTACGCTCGTAAAAAAGTACTCCTCTGCAATTAGAGTACAATAATCTATATTAATGTTCGCCGGTTGGCAACCCTACTCACTAGCGTATTCTCTTTTAATAAAGAGGTTAGCTGTACTGCACAATTTAATTTAGTGGCGGTTTCAATAAGGATTGAATCCGTCGTATTATATAACCTTTATTCACTCAGTTTATAGTCGGGAAGCTCATTACCGGATATCTTTTATACTTCAGCCTTTAGCGTTCCCCGTCTATTGAACAAATAAACAAAAGAGTGGGTTGTGACGTCCGGCTTAAACCCGGTCAAAGATAACTTTGTTAAACTTATTAAAAAAATCCTGGTTGATGAGATTTTCATAGTTCGTATAATGTCGATAAGTATTTATCTGTGAACACTTTAGATGATAAATTGATCTGGCAGCTGGGACATCAATAAAATTAATTTTCATAATAAGTACCACGAAATAGTAAAAACTCGCTAGAATATAAGTCGGTGGTAAAAACTGATTTGTATAATTTAGAGGAACAGGGTGTAAAGTTCCACAAAATTCCATTGAAATAGGAGGATCTTCAATAGCCTGATTTCGAACAATAGAAGGTACTATCTATATGTTCAAGTCAAAAATTTACCGAAAGCCGCCTCAGATGGTATGGACATATTAGCAGGAGACGCGAGGACCATGTCGTAAAAATTGCATTAAACCTGCCAGAACAATAGAAAGGCAGAGATTGCCCACCATTGACCTGGTCCCGGGTGTCGCCACTGTGCGGACCGCCCGGTGGACACGGTGGAGCACACAGTCGAGGTGTGCCCCGCTTGGGAAGAGCAGCGCCGTGTCCTCGTGGGGGCGATCGGCGGCGATCTCTCGCGCCGGGGCTTGGTTCAAGCCATGCTCCGGAGCGAGGAGGAGTGGCAGGCGGTCGCCTCCTTCTGCGAAGCAGTAATGCTAGTAAAGGAGGAGGCCGACCGCCTTAGGCAAAGGCGGACACGCCGCCGCCGCCGCCGGGTTTCCGATCCCAATTTCCGGCCACCGTAGGCGCGGGCTCGCGGACGGTGGGCAATGGGTAGCTCGCTGTCCGTCCGTCCGGTAACAGACCGGTCCGAGCTCAGGTCGTCTACGGCGCGCACCGTTCCCGCGCGCCTCAAGGAGTTGTCAGCATACTGTAGGGGTCCAGCAGGGCCGAAGCCTACTGGGGCCAAAGGTTATGTGAGACTGTCACCAAAGGCCCCAGGATAAAGGCAAGGAATGGAAAGGTAGGTTTTTTAGTCAGTAAAAGTCTGACACTGTTTCCCGCCCCACCCAAGGGCGGGATTCGTCATTGGATGATTTTTACCTACCACAAAAAAAAAAAAAAAAAAAAAAAAAACCATTGACCTGGTGGTCTAAAATCAAGAGAGACCTCAAGTTAGCCCATTTCCCAAAGCCGATAATCCAGGATAGAATATTCTAGCGCCGATTAATGTTGAGCTTGAGACCCGACCCCAAATAATGGAAACAGGAGAAGACAAAGAACAATACCTATATGTTCAAGTCGCGTGGGGATTCCGTAGTTTAGTTTATTTTTTAGTCAGTAAAATATAGTAGATAGTATGACACGATGGTAACCGTCCGGACCAGGCCCAAGCTATCGACGGGCGTATCGTCCCACACGCGCCTCCAGGAGATGTCAGCCAACCGTAGAGGCCTAGCTGGGTCGAAGCCTACTGGGGCCATTGGATTTTTTTTTATTATTGATAGGTTCGCGGTTGACCGCTATCTCACCTGATGGGAAGCGACGATACGGTCGACGATGGAGCGCGCTTACCTAGAAGAAACCTATTCACTTTTGACTTAAAGATTCCCGGGTTGTAGCCATCAGGAAACACAGACTCCGGCAGGGAATTCCACTCCTTAGCTGTACGCATAATGAAAGTGTTCCCAAAACGCTTTGTGCGTATAGGTGGGATGTCCACCATGTACCTACCGGTGGCGCAACGCCGTACGTCTGGTGGTTTGATGATGGAACGGTCTAGGCGGAATTAGGCTATGCAATTCCGATCTCCAATATGAAAGTGTAACTTGGGAGGCCCTGGAACGAAGTCAAAGAACGAACAGGAGTGTGTTTTTAGTCAGTAAAAGTCTGACACAATCTCCCGCTCCGCTCAGGGGGCTTACTCTCGAATTTAATTCCGATCGGTCGACATTGGAAATGTGACGTTAGATAGTCTTGAATTCGATGCTAGGGCCAAAAGTGTGACCTTTTTGGGAAACTAAGTAAAATGAGGATTGGGTTTGGCGTGTGGTCACGCAATTTTAAATCAATTTGGCGCTTGCATCGAATTCAAGAGTACCTAACATCATAATTCCAATGTCGACCGATCGGAATTAAACTCGATAGTAAGCCCCCAGGGGCGGGAGATGTCATTGGATGACTTTTACCCACAAAAAAAAAAACACCCCATATCTGTTACTGACTATTTATGTAGATAAAACTAGTTTAAACACAAACAAATCTGTGAAAATAGGTAGAAAAGATCAACAATCCGGTGTGACAATGAGATGGTCACGTCTGCGCGTCGAAGGACTGAAAACAATAGATCGTGACTTCAACAAACGATCATTATTTCGCTGTTTGTCGTTTTAGTTTAAAATGGATTTTCTTCTGTAAACTGAATTGCTGAATGCATTCAAGAGGAAGGGTGAAAGGACAGCCTCTGTCCCGGGATTTTACACTTTGTTAAGCAGACTCCTGACTGAGGCAGAAACGGCTTAATTAAATATACTCATAGAGTAAATAGCTTTCAGAGCAACGCGAAACCTCAGCAGTAAAATAGCCTTTAAATAGTGTTCTTAGCATAAAATATAAAGCAATCGATTTTTTATTATTTTCTGGTTGCTAACAATTTTACGTGCAATATGAAAGCAATGGAGTTTAAGCTTTTTTTAGGTGGGTAATCATCTAATGACTTCTCCCGCTCTTGGATGGAGCGGTCAGACTTTCAATGAATAAAACCCACTTCTATTTTTCTTTCCTTCGTTCCAGGGCCCCGGGGTTTTCTTTCATACAACCTATGGCCCCAGAAGCGTGTGTTCAAAAAAACTGATGTAGGTCTCTAACGCAAAGGGCTATTGAAGTACCCATAAAGACACAAATGTTTGAGTGTTTCAAGTATAATTTATGATGACGATTAAGTATGAATTCCTCAGCAATAATAGCTATTCCTTTCCAAGATTTGGAAAGAACAACAAGGAAACTTACTTGGATAGTTCACTGGGCTCCACCGTTGCGCCGACTTCATCTGTAAAGTTCATGATGTCGTCTGCCATTTTGTATCTGAAACAAATGACGATATATCTCTTTAGTAATTTAATATTTGAGACAACAGATTTCAATAAAAGACATAATAATTATCTACTATAATATTAAGTTCAATATGAAAAACTAAATGTTTTGTTATGCTACTTCATCTATTACAAAAAATTACATGTTGCTGATAATAACCAATCCTGACAAGTTACTAGCTCTTTAATACTCTTCTGTTTCTGCATAATTTCATTTCTTCCATCATTATCTTTTGCTTTCTTCTATGAATTTGTGTAACCTCTATCTATATTATATGTTTTGATCTTCTTTTTGACTCGATTCATTTGCAGTATTTATTTATATATATTATATAATATTTATATATAATATAAATTATGTAACTTGTTTGGTTATGATACGAAATTAGATTTTACTTCGTTTTTTGCATGTTTTTTGTAACCAAGAATATTATTTAATTTTGTATTCGACTATAAATTCATTTGATCGAATAACTGTGCCATGGAGTTTCCCGCGCATTCTTCTTCAGAGATCTACGCTTTGGAATGTGTACACAATCAAAAAGCAGAAAAAGCAGAATTGTTTTGACTGACTTCTTGATAATTCAAAAGTGCCTGTAAATGATTAAATTTATTTGAAATTATTGATTAATTGAATAATAAATACATATATTATTTTATACTCAATTGAGTGGTTTTATTACAATTTATATATATTAAATTTTATACGGCTATATAATTTGATATTTATCTATGTACCTATATTTTAAATGCAATATTAAATGTTTGATTAATTTTATTATTTACTCGCTGTACACCGCAGACTATTCCCTTTGTTTCGACCCTGCTGGGCCCTTACAGTTTGCTGACAACTTGAGGCGGGCGTGGAACTGTACGCGCAGTCGACGACTTGGGCTCGGTCCGGATGGTTACCGGACGGTCGGACGGTGAGCTACCCATTGCTCACCATCCGCAAGCCCACGTCTATGGTAGCCAGAAATCGGGATCGGAATCCCGGCGGCGACTGGGGCGTGAGGGCCATTGCCTCACGCGGGATTAGCTCGTATGTCTAAGAATTTTTGGGTTTTGCAGATCAGTGTTAAGTTGTGTTAATTAAAATAAGATTACATCGTAACATAACGCTGAGATAGGAGCCTTTTTGGCCTCACACAAGTTTTTATATCTTTTTAATGTTCTATTGTTAATTAATATTTTATTGTTGTTTGTCTTGTGTGAGTTACAAATAAATATTTATTTACACAACATATTTTTTTAATAAAATTGTACTTTAGAAAATAAATATTATTATTTTTTATTACATCCAGCTTTTGGTATTGTGTCGTAAACTGATTGTTTATTACATAATGCAAAAACATCGGTTAAAAGTGTGTAAGAATTACAAAAATGGCGGCACTACTGAAAAAATGCATTTTTCCTTACTGCCTTATGCCTAAGACGGTCAATTTCTATGATCCATTGCATCACGTCGTGTTGGGGTTACAGAAACAATGCGGCTTGACCCTCACAATTAAACCACAGCCAATGAATGGCCTCGTGACGAGTGACTCATGCGTTTAGCTGACAAACGACGGTTTCGGAGTAATGCCGTAATGCCGGTAACACACCGTGATTCCGAATTGTTTACTCGTAGATGACTTGTAATGTTAGAAGTAGTGTTTGAACATATTTTCATATACCTAAATAATATTACCTATTACAGAAGATATTATTGACGTAGATTTTGTATAACGATGCCCGCTAGGGCCGCTGATATTTCTAAAAGTCTTAGACCCGTATTTATAAAGAAGTAATTACTTGTTAATATGTAAAATCTTATTAAGTCATTACTTGACGTTTCAAATCGTTTGAAATTTTTCTTAACTATAGAATAGAAATTATTACTCAAGTAGTTACTGTTACTCAAGTATTTAGTTTTACTTGTTTATAAATACGGGTGTTACACTCCTACTCGCACTACCCAGAGCGAAAAAAGTTATTTGATAATTTCATATTCCAAAAAAAAAAACAAATCGTCATCTTCTGCATAGCCTTTTGTCCATTATGTTGAATTGCAGAAACCAGATACTGGGTGACACGATACACTTCGATAAGAAGTATTCCTGTTTCGCACCGATTTTTTTGGCATCATAAATTTCGGCACACCAGCTATTCCTCTTTCCGCACCAATAGGTTTTTTTGGTATGTTGTTTCCAGATTTAGCACCAAGCTAATATACCTATTGGTGTGAAAAGAGGAATAGCTTGGGTGCTGAAACTTTTGGTGCGGAAAAAATTGGTGCCGAAACAGGAATACTTTCTCAATAAGTGTTTCTTTATTGAGGGTGAGAAAGCAGCAATAACTTCTCTAGATGGAGCGAAAGGGAATGTTAGACTTTTACTGTTTAAACTCCCCTGTGTACCTCCAGTTGCCCTTTGCATGCCACGACCTCGATAACTCTTTCCGAACAATCCGGCAACTCTGGACCCTGATAAGTCTGACAGCGTGAGGTTCGTGCTTCTGAGTAACTAAGGATTGCTAAAGACCTATAAATTACAGCCAGCTCATATACCTAAGCATAAGCATAATCAGCCTTTTTAATGTTTCCACTGCTGGGACTCAGGTCTTCTCTCTAGGAGAGGGAATGGGCCGTAATCTAACACGCAGGCCCAGTGCGGGTTGGTAAATGTCACATGTCTTGGAATTTTTGGTTCTAGGACATGCCGGTTTCCTCACGATGTTTTACTTCGCCATTTTTAGAGCTGTGGTGATGAAATATATTACACAAAATAATGCGGCTGGCTGGGTTTGAACCCGCAGCTTACAACTCGTAAGTCGGGGCCGTTACCACTCGGCCACCACTGCTCTCGCCGAGGATAGCGTGAGGTTTGGGCTTCTGAGTAACTAAGAATTGCTAAAGACCTATAAATTATGGTCAACTCATATTTTAAGTTAATCAGGCATTTACCGCCTAACTATGGAGAAAAACCAGCATAATATATGATATCTCTCACGCAAATAATTTGATATATTGTCTCGTATCGTGTTGGACGGCGCTCCCATCATGAGGTCATGCCGAACCCACGAGCCATCAAGCGTGCACCGACATTGTTCCGTACGAATGGGCAGGAATACGTAGGACACACACATGTTTATTTTTTGTATTGGGACATCATCCAATGACTTCTCACTCTCTTGGTAGAGCGAGAGAGTGTATCAGACTTTTACTGACTGGAAACACATCTGTCTTTCAGTTGCCCTTCGTTATTTAGGGGCCGAGGCAATTCTTTCGTACAATCTCACAGCCCTGATGGAATACTGGAAATGCGGACGTATTAATCGTATGCGAAACTCGCCGTGCGGCGACCGGAACCATTAGGACTGAGCCCGAGTCGTCAAAGGCGCGTAGTTTAGGTACCACGAGCGCATCATAGAGATGTCAGCAAAACCTTAGGGGCCTAGCAGGGCCGAAGCCTACTGGGGCCATGGATTTACTTAAAAAAGTGAAATCCGTGGTCCTGAAACGCAAAAGGCAACTAAAGGGATATCTGTAGGGGCCCCATAGGGTCGAGGCCTACTCTGGGGCTTTGGGAAGGTATGAAAATGCATACTAGGGCCTTGGAATCAAGGCAGGGAAGGAACAGGGTAGGTTTTTAGTCAGTAAGAGTCTGACACTATTTCCCGCTCCGCCCAAGGCCGGGGTTTGTCATTAAATGATTTTACCTACAATAAAAAAAATAAAGGAATATAGGTATGGTTTTAGTCAGCAAAAGTCTGCTTCGGCCTCCTGTTAAGTCCTAGAGCGGGGAAAGTCATTAGATGATTTCCCATCTCATATAAAGTCCTAGTAGAATATTAATATTGACCTGAGTATCGAATATTTCTGAGTTCTTACATAGTCCAGTGTTCCCGAGACGCCGTTAGCCGGGAAAAGTGGAGACGCATCGCGGGAGCCTCACTCGCCAACGAAAACGCAACATCGTCAACCACGACCACTCTGTCAAGAGTGAACGACTAAGGAGGAGGAGTTTCGAATCCAGGATCTCATATTAGAGCTAGATTAACCAAGTAGTCATGTAGGACAAAAGACCATAAACATCAAACTGACCATAAATTGATACATCCGTCATGATTACATGTGTCAGTTGAATTAATCAGTAATCACAAAAAGGTGGGGAAGAGGATGAGCTCATTCTGATTTGGCTATAACAGACCGGAGGTCCGAGGTCATACTGACAATCTGTTAGGTCAAGTTTGAATGTCACTGCAATGTGACTGCAAGGTGGAGGTGATCAGTCATAAAGTTGCACCTAAAGACCTACTGTCGACGGACGCGTAGCTTCATGAACGCGTATTCGTCATTATACGTTCGGAGTACGCCAGCGTGAAGTTTAGATACAAACGGAGATAATCTGCCAAACGGCTGGATGCATTTTCTACGGGACTTTCAATGAAAAGCTGGTGTTACAAAGAATAATTTTTCATTTGTCTTCGAAACGGTTAAAAAAATTTACGGGACTTTCATTGAGATATAACTAATGTTAGAATGAGCAACTTAAGCTACTTTTTATTTTAGCGTGAACGCTTGTAGTTAGCCACGCCCCCAACTCCTTCGTTCTGACGTTATCTTAACGTCAGTCACGTGGTCAGACCAAAGGAATTGGGGGCGTGGCCAACTCCGAGCGTTTACGCCAAACGAAACGATTGTAACTGCTTGCTTGTCTGGAAGCGGAGCAAGTTACGCGCACAGCTAGAAATGTATAAATTCCTAAGATCCTTTGGTGAATTAGTTCATAACCTATTTATACATACCCCTATTATAGTCATAATAACAATGTACTTTGCGAAGGCCATATTATAGACATAGCTTAATAAAGGAATACATGACGTTAGTATGTTATGTGAGTAGAGTTGTGCATTATTATGTCATTACCTAGTCACTGTGAAGGTAAACTGCACATTGTGGAGACCTTTAGCTTTGTCCACTGACCTTTCTACGTGTAGAATAGAATAGAACGCCTATATTGGACAATGCTCAATTCATTTACATGTACTTAAAAGTGCTCTTCCCGAGCCGTTTACTACCAACCATTGCATCACTGCTTACCATTAGGTTAATTCGCAGTTAAGCACTAGTTTATATCAAATAAAAAAAACCGGAAATGGTTTAAATGCTTTTTGTTTTAACCAACCCAATCTAAAGTCATGTTTGATAAAGAGGAAACACGAAAAAAGAGACATAACGCCTGAAGACTGTTGGTATTCGGTAATTCAATTCAAATATTTATTACAGATATAGGTACATCCATATTATGTTAATAGGTAGTAATACAACTTAGCCTAATGTTAGTATTAAATTAATTCCGTCATTTATTTGAATATTTCGCAAAACTTGTTACAGGAAACCCTAAAAGTTTTTGAATAAAATTTTCGACATTCAGAATAACTATTAAATACGGAAGGTTTCCATAGTTATATTTTCACTACTTTTTTAATTTATGAGTACATTATAAAGGGCCAAAGTTCACGCAAAATTGCAGATTTTCGGTGGTCTTTACTGGATGATTTGATTTTAATAGCAACCTACATAATATACAGATCTAGATCTAGATAATATGTAGCAAATTATATGTTTTCGTATATAGTACATTCTATTTTCAAACTTTGTTAACCAAAACACAGAAAACTAAATTGAAAGAATAAAGTTCTGAGGTGCTAAATAGCATTTCTCTACCACGAAAAGTGCTAATGCTACGAACTGTGTATGTTCGCGCCCAAAGAAATTAAAAAAAAAGATGGCGTCTAATAAACGCCAGCTTAGCGTCGCCGGCGCATACGGCAATTGCTTGAATTGTTCTACAGAGCCAATTTGGACCACTTAACGAGTGCTGAATATAATGCAATCATTGAAGCTTTGGGAAGAATCGTATTAAATATTTTGTGTGGTTATGAATGCTTTATGACTGTAAGAATACAGGAAGGCGTAATAAAATTTGGATGGGCCGTAAGAAACATGACAAAGCTATTTTTAGTCTGAAATCATCAAATAACTCTTCTCGCTCTTAGTAAATCGAGAAGGTGTCAGACTTTTACTGACTAAAACCTACTTGTATTTCTTGAGTCATCCTTTGCAAGAACTAGGAGAACGGTAAATATTTTGAACAATCTGCAACCCAGGCGCCATCGGCTCTGTCGATCTTATAACATCTCTTTGAGGTGCACATGGAATTCAACGCGCTGTTGACCCGGGTTTTTTTTTATGGTAGGTAAAATCAAAACCTACCGGCACCCGGGGCCCTGGGACCAATGGCAACCGGGGCCTTGGGACCAAGGCAAAGAATGGAACGGGGTAGGTTTTTAGTCAGTAAGAGTCTGACACTACTTCCCACTCCACCCAAGGGCCAGATTTGTCATTGGATGATTTTACCTACCATAAAAAAAACCCCGTTCCTTCGTTGCCTATAGTGCCGGGGCTGAGCCTTCCTGGTTCTTACCGGACGGCAATATGAAGAGCAAACTCATTGCTCGCCGTCCGCAAGCAAGCGCATACATGGCCAGGAATATCTCTGCGACTGCCAGCGCGACACCCGAGGTATCTTCGGCGGGGAACCGGATGAAGCTTGGCTTCACCTTATCGTTTCAACCACGTCTTATGAGAAGACAAAGCGGTGCTCCGCCCACGCGTGGCAGAGCTCCAGTTTATGTTCCAACGTTTCTTCCGGGTGATCCATACAATGGTGAATCCAGGGCGTTTCTTTCCGCCGAATTAGCTATATGCACCTTCCGAAATAACCGGTGCCGTCGCTTATGCTACATCTTTTTGAGGTGCGATAGCAACACAACACGCGTTATGAAGGTTGCATCACATAATACGATCGACGTCTCGGGGAAAAATAAATATAAAAACAGTTACGTCACAAAAATGTCAAAATCGCAAAGAGGAAAAGATGCATATTTAAGAGAAATAAAAATCTATAATCCTCTTTTCCTACAAGTTTTTTATCGTTTTATTTGAAACGCCAAACCCGGAAATAATTGAGTACAACAGAGATCAAAACATTGAATTATTTGTACAGAAAACGGGAATATCTTTGGGCGAATTTGTTTTGATTTTCTTTTGTTTGTAATATAAGAAAGCCTGAATTGCTGAGGTTTCGGGGCAATGTTTCGGTAAAGCTGTTTTTCTTTTCGACGAGTTTTTGTATTGTATTTATAAGCTTATTTTTTAGAAAGTAAAAATATTATTTTATATACTAGATAGACTTTGATGGAGAGTTTTTAGATGGTTTTTGTTTATAAAAGACTACCTTTTGTCTGCGGTTTTACCCCCGTGTAAATCCAAAATTATTCCGTAATTATTTGACGTCTGTTCAGCCATTTCTATGTGAAATATAAAATAGTAACCAACATACACTTATCAAAGTAAGATTGTTTGAAATTTTATCGCGGCCCTGCAATTTATGAAAAGGGCAACTGAAAGAACATGGGTTGGTTTTAGACAATAAATATTTGACATTACTCTACCTTCACCCACCAAGGGAGGAATTATAGTATGACTGACTTGATACTTTGTATCACCTAATAGTAAATGAATACTTTTTCTCACCTTTCAAACCTTCCCTGGACTGTTATGAATATTTTAAGATCAAAATTAATCAACGAACATCAATTTATTTTTATGTATAAGACTAGCTGGCCCGGGAAACATCGTACCGCCTGATAGTCGACTTTTTTTATCGTGATTTTTTTCCATATTTTCTCACCGTATAAACTTTCTATGGAGTATCACGAATATTTCAAGACCAAAATTAGCCAAATCGGTCCAGCCGTTCTCGAGTTTTAGCGAGACTTAGAGCCAAATTCACCAATAAACTAATCGCAATCAAAACGCAGTTTGAGCGCCTAATCGAGATTATAGCTTCATTTTGCGTTTCACCGCGATGACTTGAACATAGTTCACGCTAAACTCAATTTCAATTCTTTTGTTGTCGCCCATGTTTACGACACGGGTCTTAAAACTAGATTACGCTGAGCTCAGTTTAGTTGAACTAAGTTTTTATATTGAATGATGAAATCAGCCTTAAGGAACATGGCTGTTCGTTAGTCTCGCTTCATTTTTCTTATATAAGATATCTAAGCAAAAAAAGATATCTTTATTCATAGTTTTCTCACAGATTACAGATAATATGTGGCTTTTCCATGAGATGAAAAAGTTCAATTTTAAGAAAGGACTTTCTAAGGAAAAAGCATCTTTAGAACTATGTATAAAAAATCTTTTTTTATGTTAGATCGAGTTTTAAAAAGCTTTTAGTATTTTTTTTAATTTACTCTAGGGAGTAATAAGGCAGAATATTTTAAAATAAGAGGTTGGTTAAAGCAGAGCCTTGTAGATTAAGAAAATAGGTCAAGGCGAAAAGAAAAAAAAAAACACTAAAAATATGCCAGAAACAAAAGGCACTTAGAGAAAATTTAGACCAGTTCAATGAGCCAATTACATCTCCCAAGTTTTCCACGGTTAAAATTTTTCCACAAAATCCAAGAGCAGTCGATACGACTATATTTAGATAAGTTCCTTTGAGAGCTATTACGACAGAAAGTACAATTTCAGACCAGCGACTAGAAGCTAAGCTCGGAAAGTACCTGAGCTAATGGACAACAATATGGTCTTATTTTTAGACGTCCTACTATTGTAAGTCACGTGTAGGGTTGTCACTCTTTTGTGGAAGAAACATGTTATTTTTCAAAAATTATTGCAAAGAATATTAATGACATTGTTCAGGCAGAGGCCATAGTATTAACATAGTTCTTCGTAACCAGTCCACGAGAGCCCTATTGTCTTTGTTTTCCATATGTTGCAATAGTTTTTAACTAACCGGGGGTTGTCCTTGGATACATTAGCATAGCGTGTACAGGGTTAACCGTCGGTTGGTATCACGTTCCACTAATAAAAGTGTCTAAACGGCCTTTGCGAGTTGGTTTCGGCGCTTTGTACGCCCTCCAAAGCTCCAGGACGTCAGGGTCCTGTGATAAAAAGATGAATAAAAGTAATAAATATTACTTTCCCTAAACTTAAGTGGCAGAGGGCAGGGCAGATTGCTCGCAGAATAGAACAATCAAACATGATGATGGGGCTGAAAGATTCTGGAGGTGCGACCATATACTGGAAGATGCAGCATTAGAAGGTCAAGGTGGACCAATGACCTGGTGAGGGTAGCGGGAATCCGATGATTGATTGGAGGTACAGGACTGGTAACACTTGGGGAAGGTCTTTGTTCAACGGTGGACGTTTTACGGTTGAAATGATGATGACAAATTTTGGTATATTGTGGAAAAAAAATAGTACGTGCATTTATTTTAATTTTTGTTGATCATTTTAGATTTTTAAGGATTAACGCATGGTGAGCAAAGCCTATGATGATGAACCTTTTCGGTTTTGTGTGGGGATTCCAGCAAATATTCCTCATTATTTTACAATTACCAAGGAAAATATTGTATTTTGCGTTCTATATTATAATATAATATTACACAACTATCACACAACGCGATCTAGTCCCAAGATAAGCAGAGCTTGTGTTATGGGTACTAGACAACTGATAAACATACTTATATATTTCTAAATACATACATATTATAGATAAATTATACCCAGACACAGAACAAATGATCGTGCTCATCACACTAACATTTGTCCCGGGTGGGAATCGAACACGACCTCCGGCATAGCAGTCAGAGGCACTAACCACTAGACGGACATGCCAGTTAAATTTATAAATATTATTTGCTTATATTGTTAAGTACAATTGACTAAATATAGTACGGGGGAACCCTACTCGCGTGGGTTTCAGTTAAGTTACGAGTATATATTGGAATTTGTACCAAGAAATCAATCGAATTGAATTTACAAAGGAAAACGTATAACAGGGTCATTGACCGCGAGGAAGACACATGGTTCAACAACCAACACAACCCAATAGTTCATGGGACCATGAACGAGTTCATGATGTTGTTGGGTAAAAGGACTTTTGATGTTTTGATCTCGCTGGTTACTTTACTTCCGTTCTGTAATCCATGTTTTCTTGCCCATTTTGTTTCTTTGTGTGTTTTTAAATCGGTCCATTAGTTTTTGAGTTTATTCGTTACAAACCAAAATAAAAATCTTTCCTCTTTATTTTTACTTAACTAGCTGCTCGACACTGCTTTACCCGGATGCAATTTTTTTTAGGCCACGTTTTTATACCCAGGGTTACACTGATCTTATTTATGCAAGGATATTTTTTTGGAAATATAATACAGTTTACATTACTCAGTGGAGATATAGCTTTCTAATGGTGAAAGAATTTCCAATCGGTTGATTAGTTTTTGAGTTAAATCGTAGCAGACAAAAAAAAAAAGTGATTATGTAACTTAATAATAGTAAAAATTTTTTTAAACAGGAGTAGGTCTTTTATTGGTTTTTGAGTTTATCCATTTATTTTTGTATTACAAACAAAAATAAAAAAAATCGTGTCACAGTGTTTGTTATTGAACTTCTCTGAAAAGGCTTGACGGCTTTTATGTAATTAGGTATAGGCTATGTTTTTCTCTTCTATTTTGTCTTTGATATTATATATATGGCAGAATATCGTTTTCCGGGTTACCGGCTACAGAAGTAGGTACTATACTATAAAGAAACAAAAACACCAAAATATCCCCACAAGGACTGTATTACTACACTTTATGATAATTCAGTGAGAATTTTTTACCAAAGGTAATGTGGAACGGAACTGTGGAATGTTTTGGGATCTTTCAGTCCCTGAACAATACCTGCAATAGTCGCTTTAGTGCCTACCTCTCTTCTGTACGTTTATCGTATTACTTACGAAATTCCAAGGCTTATGGCCCGTTTTGTACACACTTTCACGGTCATAGAACTTTTTATTCCCGTGCTTTGCTTTGTATCAAGAAAAATGTTAAGCATATTTTTTTTTTAGGTGAGAAAATTCATTCAATGACATCTCCCGCCCTTGGGTGGAGCGAGAGATAGTATCAGACTTTTATTCACTAAAAATCCACTCCTATTTCTGCTTTGCCTACGCCTTATTATAGATGTACTAGCTTCTGCGAGCGACTTCGCTCGCGTGAAAATCGGTTCGGGTTGTGTTTCGTAAACCCTGTAAGGAATCTACGTGCCAAATTTTAAGGTTGTAGGTGTTATAGTTACTGAGGTGTCGTGATTAATCAGTGAACGGTTCAAACTCAAACTCTAACTAAAAAAAAAAAACTCAAAAAAAACTCTTCTTCTTTTTCTTGTCTTCTATAAATAAAAGCGAAATTGATTTCGCTTTTATTTATATAATATTATTTATTTATTAGCCTGTTCTGTCCCACTCCTGGGCAAAGGCCTCACTCCACTCCTTCCATAAGTTAACGAAAAAAAATACGGCCGTTTATGTCGCTAAAAACGTATATTTCGACACTCTTAAAGGAATAAAAAACCCAATAACCTGGAATCCTGAAATTAATCATGAAGCAAGGTCTCATAGCACAAGTATAGGAAAAATATTTAGTTACGTCACAAAAAAAAAACTTTTTTTGCGATTTGGAAAAATCTTCAAAACTAGATTCGGAAATTGAACTGTTTTCATAGCTAAATTTGTACAGAACCCACAGAGAGCGAGTCCGACCCGTACTTGCCCAGTGTTTTTTATATCGGATATCCATTAGTTTTAGTTACAGTTACGCAGCTCCATTTAACATGCCCCATTTTTATACAGCCGTAGAAAGTTATTAGGATATTTAATTTGTGTCCTATTTCCCACAATGTTGGCCTATTCTTATAAAATTCTTTACCACGCTATTTTTAGGCATAATTTCATTTACTGAAATCCTTTCAACGCTTTTTTCCTGTATTTAACAGGAAAATATTTTCAACACAGAAACACAATACTGACTGACGAAAATAAGGTTTTAAATAAAAAAACTGTTATTGACTTCACACCTTCAAATAAAAGTTAGACTTCAAAAGTAGCTTGGAAGTCGCAGTTGAAGCCTGTAGAATTCGAAGTTTAGAGGCTTCTTTGAGATCAAAGTATAATATATTGCGATAGAAAACTTGTTTGCAGAAAGCCCGACGACAATTTCCAGTTGAATTGAAGTTAGCAACAATTTATTTTATGACTGAATGAGTTTCCAGTGATTTATGGAAATATAAAGAGAAACTGAGGTTTTTAGAAAATATCGATGGGTTCAAATTGCAGATGGCTCAGAAAAAAAGGTGTTGCGTTACGCCAACCACGACAAGCACATGACAAGGGCAGGAAGATGGTAATGGTGCTGATTTATATAGGGTGACTGGTAATTAGTGACCGATACTTAAACACATGATTGTAGTCATGATAACAAACCACTTTTACTATTGAACCAATATTGAAATCGCGAAAAAAATCTGCTGGTCAGTACATTTATGTTCGCCTAACTAGTCAAAATGTACTGAACTTTGCTGACTTTTTTCTTCACGATTTCAGGTTTGGTGCCATAGTAAAAATTGTTTGTTATCATGACTACAATCACGTGCTTAAGTATAGCTCACTAATTACCAGTCCGTTCAATTGCCGCTTATTTTTTGATCTCTGACTACTCGTCTACGGTAAAACGAACTTGTACCCAGAAGAACCTGTGCCTTGGGTATAGATTCGTTGAACCTGTACAGGAGCTCAGTGAACTCGATTTGATTAAATAAATACGATGACACATATTTCGATAAAGAAACAATATTTCTTTCTTCTGTTTTTAGGTTCTATTTTTTCAGCTTACAAAAACTAATATATAAGGGTCAGTAGAGCCTTGATAGCGCGGAGAAAGAAATTATATTACCCATAAAATACGGTTACTTTGGTAAATGGATCACATTTTTATGAAGATAATCTGGTATCTGAGTTTGCACTAAGAGTAAGTCATGCAAATTTAGGCTTATATTTTTTGAAAATATAAAATTAATTTGCTTCTAGCGGCTTCGTCCGTGAAAGTAGAAAATCATCCCAAGGAAATATATTCCCGAGATAAAAGTATTTTATGTGTTATTCCAAGACATCATCTACCTGTGTACCAAGTTTCATCATAATCTGTTCAGCCGTTCGAGCGTGAAAAAGTAATAAACATACAAATACACACATTTACAAACTTTCACTTTTAAATATTAGTGTGAAATGTATTTGGAAACGCAGTTTGGTGCAACGCGATTATACGTCAACGATGCTATGATAGATTTCCTGCTGGGACTCAGGTCTCCTCTCTAGGAGAGGGAATGCTTTATCGCAATCTACCACGCCGCCATGTCATATGTCTTAGAATTTTTGGTTCTTGGACATGTCGGTTTCCTCACGATGTTTTCCTTTACCTTTTTGAGAGCAGTGGTTACACAAAGTAATGATCTTGGCTGGGTTTGAACCTGCGACCTACAACACGTAAGTTAGGCCGTTAATTAACTGGACCACCACTGCTCTATTTTTTTCACCATTGTCCTATTTTTATTGTTTTATAAAAGTTTTGTGTACAATAAAGAATATGATAAGATAAAAAGCGTTGTAAATATCAAAGGTTGAAAGCTCAAAGCTATACCGTACATCTTCCTATTAATATCAATTTGCATATTTCGCAAGAGGAGAGAGGGATGTCTCATTCATCTGCTAATGATACGTAGGCGTTAGTTGGAAGTTCAAATTGTGTTAATGAAATCCGGTTCAGAGGAGCTTGCGTGAGGCGGGAAAATTAGTAAGAGGTCTTGATAAAGGTCGTGATATAACGTATGAATGAAGCTAGCAAATACATCATAGGCACTTTGCTTGTGATCGTCATAGGTTAAATTTAATCAAAATGTTAGTAGAGAAATGTGAGAACGAATAATTCATTTAGTATACGATAGTGTGTATACAATATTAAAAGTGTGACGGAGGAGTGTTTAGTTCGCACTAAAAAAAAAAAACAAATTAGAAAAGTATAATGTTACAATCTATTTTAAACTAGTAGATTTGTGTTTTACTGACAACCTGAAAATAAAATCAAAGTGAAGGGGCGTGAAATTCAGGGCAAGAGAAGCGATTGTTTTTGACAACGACATCTTTTGGTATGTTCACTCGAAAGTAACAGTTTTTATAAATAAGTTATAATAAGATAATATTATTTAACCCCTTGAATACCGTAGACACAATAGAAAGACAATAGGTGTGCGGAAACCGGTATCCGCTTGGGGCTTGACAGTTTAAGGCCAGGTTCTACTCATTTTGAACTTTTTTAAACCTCTGGATATCCACAAATATAGAAAACAACACCATTAAAATTTATTTTATCAAAATTGACTATATGACCAAGCGCTTGGCAAAAATGGAAAACATGATATAAATCAGTTGGCTTGATAAAAAAAAAAACGCGAATTTGACCCTAATTTGCGATTTCAAACGTATTTATCTACGAGATTACGTTACGGAAATATTTGAAAGTTACAAAAAAAAGCTACTAACTAAACAAAAATCTTGAATAGTTTTTGTTTAGTTTTTGGTCAAAACCGCTGTTTTGGGGCCACGAAGTCGACATAGTCCCGAGCGAAGTTCATACAAAAAAAAAAAAACAGTGAATAGAACCGGCCCTTAAGTAGAAAGATTTGTATTTTTGTACTTTTGTTTTTAAACAATAAAACCAAAAACTAGTGGATCAATTTAATAATTCCTTCACCAGTAATACAAATGCTACTTTATTACTGAGTGACATACGCATATATTTTCTACAATCACTCGGACGAAATTGCTAGCACAACGAAAGCTAGTGTTAAATAAAAACAACATCAAAGTACCATCTCATTACAGCCCTCTTATTATGTCATCGCCCACTTTATAGTTTCAATTTAAATACCCACGAGATCCCGTTGCACCGACAATTAACCAATCTAGCGCGACAATAAGTGGATAATGTCCGTTGTTCAATGAAGGATGCGCCTACGCAGATAGTTCTTTGATACTCATATTCTTATTTTAATATGATTGTCTAGTTTTATGTCTAATTCTTACACTGTATTAGAGTCTGTCTAAAAAGTCAAACGACTTGGTTATTATTAGGGTACAATGAAATTTGATGTAGTCAATACTGGTTGAATAATCAAGGTTGA
Source organism: Leucania comma (assembly GCA_958295575.1). Lineage (NCBI taxonomy): Eukaryota > Metazoa > Arthropoda > Insecta > Lepidoptera > Noctuidae > Leucania > Leucania comma. Next base: position 8,551,036 of record OY282475.1, read on the forward strand.
CTAAAAGTCTTGATCATTGTTTACTGATCAAACTGACTGAAAAAAGTACTTACATCTGATATCGTATCAGATGTAAGTACTTTTTTTAAGGATTTAATATTAATATGGATCTTTATAACAATAAAAAATGCAAAAGATCTTCATTTACAATATATTTCGGTCTTTTTAATTATATTCTTTATTACAGAAGTCGGTTAAACAGTAGGATAAATAACATAAAAGTATCAAACTGTTTCACACTGGATATAGTCATTTGATCGACAGCTAAAATTCGTGTTGCCATCAACAGATTTTTTATTTCGTTCAAAAAATCTCAAGTCATTTGACTTTTTATAACTCTGGAATGTTCTTTTCCTTGAGATCAAAAAAGCTCACAAAGAATTTTTCTTGAAGCGTAAAATTCGGAACTACCTATGACTTAAAATCACTTCACCCCCCCCCTACGTCCATACGTACTTATTATATTTTGAGATCGCATGATTGATTTGAGTTTTCATTCGAGACACACACTATTGCTTTTATAATGTTATATTAATTTGAAGAGTAAATAATAGACACATTGCAATCTATAAACATTTTTATTTAAAAGCTTAGTGCTTTTAAATAAAAGTTAATGAGAAACATAGCCCACCTGCAAAAAAAATATGTCTTTGTATGCTAGTTATGCTACACATTACGATATCATTTTGTTTTCTTGGATTTGCTTGAAAACAGATGACTTTTATGCATACCTACTTGTTTTATGCAACGCTATCACACGCCTCCCACGAAAGTCTAAAGTTTCAAGCAAATTCAAGTCTAAAAGTCCGTAGCATACGTGGCATACGTAGGCTTAGTTTATCTTTAGCTTCATTGTTGTACATTGCATCTACATATACCCCCCGAAGCGTATCTATTACAATATTCAACTGCAAAGCGCGTATAGGTGTTGTGTGCGATAATGATAGCATTAGTACCAATTTGTCGGTCGTTGTCCGCCACCTACACCGATTGCTGATAGTGTCCCCTCTGTTATGAATCAGGCAATAAAGTAATCTTTGATTTATGAGCGTAGGAAGGGAACGGTTAGAGGCACGCTTCATATCATCCGTCCCCGGATTTACACTTTGGTCCGTGGCAACATCAAATTGATTTCTTCCTGGGGTTCCTGACAAGAGACCATAGCTGCCAAATGCGGCTCCGCTCCGGTGAAATTAGTACTTCCCATCTTTAAGAGGCGATTGCATGGTTCTGACACTCGGAGCAGGAAAAGTCATTTAAAAATCCCGATAGCGATAACGATATCTTGTACGTGACTAAACCGTGCTAAACCAGTGCTAGATCACAGAGTACTTTTTCTAGCGACCACCGAGCACAGGTATAAAAAGTGAAGTACATACATGAGATTCATTTCTGTACCTATCTATTTTGTGCTAGTAGTTAATAAATGCAGTAATTTCATACGAAATATAGGTGCAGTAGTGTGTAGTGTGCGTTGCAATTAGCAATTTTTTACATAAATGTTGTCTTGTGAATCGTACTGTAACATCTAGAATCTAGCGAGTTTCACAAACATTAAAATTGTTCTTGATTTCAACGAACAGATTTAAATGTTCAGCTCGTTAGTCATGGGGTATGTCGAACTGATGAAACCAGCACGAAGCCATGACAAGCATTCGTGCGTCACAGGTAATGGGTTCCACTTTTACTTTTAGGTCTTTGTTCATTTTGATCAAAATGTTTGCGAAAAAGCAAATTATTACAAAATGCAAATACTAGGTACCTATGAAGATTGCCCTAAGGTGTTAGTAAACCGTAGGGCCCCAGTAAGGTCGTAGCCTACTGGGGCCAAGGGTCGGTTTCTGAAAGGAAGATTCGAGTCCGGTATAAAAGTCAACGACGGAAAAGCAGTGGGCTTTTTTTCCTGTTAAGCAGCCGACAACCTCATAGGTTGATCTGCGAGAGGCCATACACAAAAAAAAGGAGTAGGTTTTTAGTCAGTAAATGTCTGACACCATCTAATGACCAGTCCAAGAGCGTGGAGATGTCATTGGATGATTTTTCCACCGAAAAAAAAAATGAACATTATATAGGATACTAGCGATACCGACAGACGTTGTCTTCAGGAAAAATATCGATAAACCTATTGCAGCGCCACCGGGTCCAATTGTAGCTCGCCGTCTGACGGTCTGACAATACGGTAACCGTCGGACTAGGCCCAAGTCGTCGACGGCGCATACTGTTCCACGTACGCCTCAAGGTCAGCAAACCGTAGTGGACCAACAGGGTCGAAGCCTACTGGGGCCATGGCGAGTGTGAAAATGAAACCCGGGGCCCTGGAACGAAGTCAAAGAGAGGACAGAAGTGGGTTTTTAGGCAGTAAAAGTCTGACACTATCTCCCTCACCGCCTAAGGTCGCAGAGATGTCATTGGATGATTTTCCCTCCAATTGTATTTTCGAACCATCTAGGGATCCATTTGTATGTACGTACACAAAATTTCATTCAAAACAGACGTACTGAATAATTAGGATATTAATATGAATACTATTTTCATACTTTCATCACGTAAAAAGGTGAAGTGGTTTCTCTAATATATCTTATCTTCCTTTTGTCCGGTTCTAAGCATACTAATCTAAATGAGCCCGCTTACATTATGTTAAACAACCTTGGAACAATTAGCATAGAATAAAGGTAAATAATTCGGAAAAGAAAAGATCTCGCATTAATTATAAGGCTACGGGATAAGTAACATTAAAATTCTACTTAAATTAAAAACAAAATTATTAATTTTTTCGTACCTAAAAAAGAAGTTTAGAAAAAATATGCAAATGTTTGGTCTTTTGTGGCGGAAACATTCGTTATATAACTCTTGTTTATTACTGTTATGTTTACATATAATTGCAATAATATTTTCTATAATAATACGAGTATATACCTAAAGACCAGAACCCATTTCATGTAGGTATTCTAAACGAGATTTACCTACTAAAATACATTAATTATGAAATACCATCCTACACTGAATTTATTACAGCACAATAATACACCGTTAAATTTTGATCGTTTTAATCCCGCGGAGGGTCGATTCGGTACATGAAATACTATCATGATTTGTATAGATAAAATGAATAAATAAAGTACTTTTTCTCTAAAACTCGAGTTAATATACGCGATATACGAAATTAATTTCTTTTAGTAAACGAGTCAATGAAACTTGTAGTTAACGGTCGTTGCCTACTAACTACCTACAGTTCATTGGCCTCGCTCAGCTGACGTTTACTTGAAGAAATTAATTTCGTACTCACATAAATTAATTCGAGTTTAAAAAATAAGTACTTTATTTTTTAATTTTCTCTATACAAATCGATGATGGTTCAATTACCGAATCGACCCTCCACGGGATTAAAACGACTTAAATTTAACGGTGTATATTTCAATATTTATTTATTTGACGGTACAGTTGGTGCAGTGGTTGAGCGATTGATTGTTGCAGCGCGTGTCGCGGCTTCCATTCCCACGCGAAACAAATATTGTTGTGGCCTATAGATTTCTGTTTCGAGTATGGGTGTCGTGTGTATGTTAGTTTACATGTTTGGAACCGCACCCATGATACTGGAGTAATATCTAGTGTAAGGCTATGTTTTTTTATCTCTAGGCATAGCGTGGTGCTTCGACCCACACCGGAAACCACTTCCGACCGTCGTAAACGCTGTCTTGTGGACGGCGAGCAATGAGCAGCTCGTCGTCCGATAAGGACCAGGACCGAGTTAAAGGCGCGTTGTGTTCTACGCGCGGTTTAAAGAGATGTTAGTAAAACTGACGGGTCCCAGCAGGGCTGATAGGACCACGGGGAAGAAACCCGCAAAAAGAACAATTGAAAGACAAGAATAAGAAAGTAAAGACAAGGTAAATCATTACGTATACGCCTGATGAGTAAGTGTTACAATACACACACCATTACGAGCAGGAGGTCCTATTGATACCTAAACTAATCGCATCCGCAAATGAGTCATCATGACCTTAAAATATTTGAAAGTGTTTCCGCCATAGGATTTAAGACGCCATTTACTTAGTTACCTAGTAAGGTATCAATAACAAATGATGATAAAAGGTGGTCTTTAGAAGGTTTATTAAAGAAAGTTTATTAAAAAATAAAATAAGATTCAATCAATCTTTTACACGCGGCGGTTTAGTGCGGGGCATCGTATAAAAGAAAAATACATAAAATTGTTGATAAAAAAAGGATATAAAATACTTAAAAACATTATTACCTACACCAAAAAAAAAACACAGCTAAAAACTAAAAAGTACAAAATTAAAAATTATTTAAAGATATAAATCCTATTTGACAACTGAGTCAAAATGACCGATTACCGATGACTCATTGACCGCTACCTGAGACGAGAGAATGCGCCTGAGTCAGCTCACTGATTCACACCACTATTGGGAAACTACGACGTAAACGATTTGCATGTTAACTTGAGACTGGTTTAAGTAAATAATAATGTGCCGAGTTAAGAACTCGTATGTATTCGTCGATTTATTTCTTCAACATTTCTCTCAAAATGGTGAAGGCGAGAAAAAAAATCGAAGACATAATGTGACATCTGTGTATGACATCAACCTACTTACGTGATTTTTTTTCAGATTGTATTTTTTTTAAAGGTTCTCTGGTCTAAGATTTGATCCTGTATTGTGGCTGTATTTAAAAACATGTAAACGCAACGCTGAAACCCAAGCAAATAGTTGTACCGTGCGGTAATCGAATTCGCGGCAAGCAGCGTAGCTGCTAATCGTTCAACCACTGCACCAGCCGCGTCGTCAAAATTTTAATTCAACAACTATATTATGTTTTTATCTAACTGCTTCAGAAAGAAAACAAAGATTTATTACGTAGGTATTCACTCAATGTCACTTACATCTCCAAAGTTACGGAACCGATGTTATCAAGTCAAAACAATTCCGGAGACAAAAAAAAAAACAAGATTCGTACAACCACGAAACATCCTTTTCCTTGACCGAATTTCGCCGTCAAAGAGTTTACGAGATCCCTTCGATACCCAAGGGATTGGAGTCCAAGAAGTTTTGTAAATATACTCCAGACTTTGATCATTTTGCATTGATATTGTGATCTTTTTATCAATGATAAGGGTATAACACAGCATCTTTTTTTTTTGTTTTATGAAGGAATATTTCTGAATGAAAGATTTTTTAGGGACTAACGAAGTTACATTTATTTTTAGTTATGGTAAAATATACATGTATAATACTAGCGGTCTCTAGACCCTTTGTCGTGCCCGTAAGCTGGCATTTAATAAGAAAAAAATTAAAACCCGATTGCAGCGCACCCATTTTTGGGCAAAGCAAATCTGCATGCGTGATGAAATCCGCATGATATTAAAAACACCCCTTGTCGCAGAAATGTGCGAAAGAATTCGTGGCTCTGGATCATAAAGGGCAACTGAAGGAACACAGATCGATTTTAGTCAGTAAAAGTTTGATACCCCTTTTCACTTTATTCATACCAGAGGAAACTATTTGATGCCAGTTGGTCTTTGAGTACCTTTGAATTTACTTAGTTTGTTCATAATTCATAAATATCTGCTTGGCTTCATTGATAAGGGAAGATACGTTACGGGCTAACATCGCATTTAGAAAACATGGACTAGAAACTCACACATGGTCGCAAACCTATACTCACTGATAGAAAAGGACAGAGATAAGAGCCGGCGCTGTCGTGCGAGCGAAATGAATTCAGCGGAAAATGTGTGTGATCATCGCGACCGATGTGGAATCGTGCAATATAGGCACAGTTTCAGTGGTCCACGCGATAGAGGCTTCTGTCTTCCTCTTTATTGATTTAATCTAAGCTTAGTCTATACCTAACTGTTAGGATCGACTTCTATTCTCATCATCATCATCATCAGCCTTTTAATGTTCCCACTGCTGGGACACAGGCCTCCTCTCTAAGAGAGGGAATGGGCCGTAATCCACCACGCGGGCCCAGTGCGGGTTGGTGGATGTCACATGTCTTCGAATTTTTGGTTCTAGGACATGCCGGTTTCCTCACGATGTTTTCCTTCACCGTTTTAAGAGCAGTGGTGATGAAATAAAATACACAAAGTAATGTGCCTGGCCGGGTTTGAACCTGCGACCTACAACTCGTAAGTCGGGGCCGTTACCACTCGGCCACCACTGCTCTCACTTCTATTCTAACTAAACATAAGTTTCTGCCAATATGTGACCTCTGCAAAACAACTGAGCAACAAAATACTCCTTGGTAAAGTAATGTCGCATTTATGCATATTTACAAAGGACAGTAAACGTTGAAAGGGCGGCAAAAGTATAAAATTTATTGCAGGTGAGTAATGATGATAAGACTTTTAAGGTTACGAGAGAATTTATGATGATGACCCCCATATTAACCTACCAAACATTACATTGTAATTTGTGCCCTAAAATGTCGTTTGTGAGTGTTGCAAAAGGTCTAAATGTATATGGAATACATATATACCTAATTAGTATGGAGTTTCTTGTCGGTTCATCTCTATAGGAAACGACCAATTTGGAACCGTGCACTAGCTTCTGACGTTTTATAAGTGCCCATGTAGGCCTATGTGAAATAAAAACTATTTGAATTGAATTGAATTGAATTGAATTGAGTATCTGCCAGCGGTTTTGAACACATTTTTATAAGTCTTTTTTATTTACGGGATTTTCGTACACTACTGTGTATACTTCAACTATTCAAACAAAAAAAAAATATTTTCTCAAATCTATGAAGGTCAATTAAAATTGAAAGTAGGAAGCTGTTTTAAAGAAAGAAAGAAAGAAAAACAGTTTATTCGCGTGAAATGACGCAAAACTTCTTCTTCAACTTCTTCTTCTTCTTCTTCTTTTCTTACTTACTTACTTACTCTGTTTATAAAGAATTTGTTGCCCTAAACTAGGAATTACTCCTGTATCGTGGGAGCGTTCACAAACATGTAAACTCAATTACACAAGATACCCAGACCCGGAACATCTATCTGTAGGCCATACAAATATTTGTTCCGTGCGGGAATCGAACCCGCGACCCGTAGCGCAGCAGCCAATCACTCAACCACTGCGCCAAACATTCCATTGCTTTAATTTTTCTTCTGTTTTCTTTATTGTATTGTTGATAATTATTGTCAAAGGTTGTCTGTAAGAGATTGTCCTGTGCGATAAGAACTCTATTGTACACTTTTTTATATAAATGTTATTGTCCTGTGTCAATATAGAGTCTACAATAAACTATATAATAATAACAATAAATAATTAACCCAAAGGAAAATACTTGAGCTACGAGTACTATAGGACGTGGTCTACTTACTGGTGATTTTTTTTTCTAATTCCGTAAAAAAAGGAATTCAATAAGTTAATTAATGATTACGCTAAGTTATTTGCCCTAAAAAGCTGCCCCTTTTTTAAAGTAAAAAAGGAGTTAGCTTTTTAAGACATTATCTCAAGATATTTCCATTTGCCGGTGTCATTGATGTTCAAAATAAACTTAAAAAGTTATCTGCTACTAATAGAGCCGCAATTAATTTTGTCTGCAAAACTTTTAGCATCCTTGAATATACTCCTGTTCCAGTTCCTCACTACATGACTGAACAACAGAAAACCAGGTCAAGATACCAATACGTCCCTAAACGATGTCTCGATCATACATCACCCAGTCGTTCCCGCGCATAATATTAGGAGATATCATAGAAGTATGGACGGATCGTTCCATATCCAGGGTATAAAGTGAATAGCATAGCATATCATCAGCCTCATAATGTTCTTACTACTGGCATTCAGGCCTCCTCTCAAGAAGAGGGAATGGACCGTAATCCACCATGCGGACCTAGTGCGGATTGGTGGATGTCACATGTCTTGAAATTTTTGTTCTAGGACATACCGACTTACTCATGATGTTTTCATTCACCGTTTTGAGAGCAGTGGTGATGAAATAAATTACAAGGAGTAATGCGCCTGGCTGGGTTTGAACACATTCCACTCGGCCACCGGCCAAATACAAAGACACACATATAAAGTGAATGCTGGGTAGAAAACTATAAGTTTCGGTAGTGCTAAGATATGGATGTTTCATGTATCGTAGTAGCTGGTGTTTTGTCCTAATTTCTACCTACGACCATGTAAAGAAAGCATGAATGTTAATTCTGGCGATATTGCAGCCAGTAGTTGACTTTTCAAGATTTCTGTTTGAACCTCGTCACAGGCTTGCAGGAGTGGATGAGTTCTGCTTATAGAGAATATGAAAAGATACAATTATTGGCTCAACATTCCTTCGTCTAGTCTTTCTATTGATCGATAAATTTTGTTACAATATGCTCAGTCCATACTCCATGAATATTTTCCCACACAATACAAGGAGATATAATCGACCTCAAATCGATTAACCTAAATCGAGAATCGAGAACTTAGCAGGCTATATCCATTACTCATATTACAAGTGATTCGATTTCTTCAGTTTATGTTATAGGATGGTAATGTGGTACCTATTTATTCGATTGTCTTTCTTTTGATTGATGGAACATTTTTGGGATTTTTCTATGTAGGCTTATGACTTCTGATGCATGCTACTCATAATTGACTAACCATTGAAGATATATAAAGCTACTGCTAACTACCAAGTAGACATGGCCATTATAACTCCTTACTGAATGATATTTCGACCAACCATCAATTGAAAAAAGACTACAATGCATGCTTGAGAACCATTTTTTAGAAATCAAGTAGCTAATGAGCTAAGGATTTCGACACATCTCTTCAATTTTTTTTAATGAAAACATTAACTCACTGTAGGAATAACTCCTTTATCATAGATACTTTATCAAATATGAAAACTCACATTATATTGGACACTCGGACTCCGAATAAGTTCAATCTGTAGACCATACAAATCATCATCAGGAATTGACCCCACGATACGTTCTTCTTTTTTTTTTTATACGTAGCTTAACAGCGAATCACTCAACCTTTGCGCTAACTGTACCCAGAATAATTCGGTCATGGTCAGGCCTTGAACTGTTCTACGATTTTCCTCTTACTAACCTTGAAAATAAAGTAGATCCTCCTGAAATCTGGACGATGAATATTGACGGTCATTATCACTTCAGCCAAAAGAGGTTCACTGCTTTTCAACAAGATTCAACTAACCAATCTGCCTTTCAACGTAGACTGCCCTGTTGGTCTAGTGGTTAGTGACCCTGACTGCTATACCAGAGGTCGTGGGTTTGAATCCCACCCAGGACATTTGTTTGTATGATGAACACGATCATTTGTTGTGTGTCTGAGTGTAATTATTATTTATCTATAATATGTACCTATGTATTTGGAAATATTTAAGTATGTTTATCTGTTATCTTGTACTCATACCTAACACAAGCTCTGCTTAGCTTGGGACTAGACGGCGTTGTGTGATAGTGGTGGAATATTATTATTATTATTATAACCTGTTTTTTTTTGTTGAGTTAGGAAATCATCTTAATATTTCTTCTGCTCTAGGGTGGAGTGGCGGCGCGTGTTAGACTTTGACTGACTAAAACCACATCTATGTTGACTATGACTATCATTTTCAATGTCATTGTCCCTGCTTTTTGCCCAACCTGGAAATCGAACGTAGAATTGTGGTATTGTGACTGTAAACGAACCAGTTAAATCTTAATTCTCCTGCTTCCACTTTATTTTGTTATTCGAACCGATTGTTAATTGGTTTTACCAAAAGACTAAGTAAACATTAACCACAAAAGCTACATTGGTACTGCACAAATGCGCACAAATTAGTATTATATTGGTACTTTTAATTAAATCCTAAAAGGTCTGCGCTCTAATGAAGTTGTTTGTACGAACCACTAAGTAGCGGTTTTCACTATGAACTGGGATTTTCACATTTCAGGGTTCCGTTTCCAAAAAGTAAAAATAGAATAGGATCCTGTTTTTAAGGCTAAGACTTGCGACCGTCCGGTGACCGTCCGGACCGAGCCCATGTCGTCGACGGCGAGTAGTGTTCAACGCGCGCCTCAAGGAGTTGTCAGCAAACCGCACGGGCCCAGGTATGAAAAAATTTTTAGTCAGTAAAAGTCTGGCACTATCTCCCGCCCCACCCAAGCGCGCAGAGATGTCATTGGATGATTTTGCCACCGAAAAAAAAAGGCTAAGACTTCACTGTTCGTGTGTCTTTCACCAGGCTGTATCTCACGAACCATGATAGCTAGTAGCTGACGTTTTTATTTTCACAGATGATGTATTTTCTGTTGTCGCTAAACCAGCAAATACTAAAAACAAAATAAAATAAATTTTGTAAAAAAGTTGTATACCTTGATAATGGAAGGAACCTTTCGTGAGCGAATCCGACTCGCACTTGACAGGTTTTTGTTAAAATAAATAATTAATGTAGTCACTAACAGATGCCTTTTGATACTAGTTAGTCCTTTGCTAAGTAAAACAAGTGGCTTCTTCTATTAACATTAGATAATTACTTTATTTAAATAAATATTTAATCAGTGGTGCGTAATAAGTGAATATTTGTTTGTAGATAAGGAAATATAAAATATAATCTGTGTGACGTAATGTCGAGTCTGCTTCATCATAGAGAAGACAGAATGTCTCAGGTATTTATCTGTCTACACGTTGTTTGAAAATGATACTCGTAGAAGTATGTTTGGAAACACGGGAATACTTCAAAGACAATTTCTTTTTGAAGTCGGTTGTTTTTTTTTGTAAAAAAGTTTTTAGACTGTCATTATCGCTGATCTATATTATGTTTGTTTATTTGAGAGCCTTTGGATTGAAAAACACAATTGGAATTTTCAATTTTTATCATTATTTGTATCTAAAAGTATAGAATACCTGAATTATACAGATTGCCGGTAACACATATACTGAAATGTGACGTCACTGCCATTAGGTTAGGTACATATGTACAAAAGAGAGAGTGAGATATTACCACTTACTACTTACCGCTTTATTTAATAACCAATTTTGATGCTGTTTTCACAAAAGATTTCTTTTATTGCACAGATTTTAATTTTCATTTCATTATGTATTTTGTTTTTTACGATTGTGTGAGGCACGAACAAACTTGTTTTCTTTCTTTCATTTTTGTTTTTGTCTTTCATCCAAGACATGGTCTTCCCCTGTATCAAGTTTCACCGAAATCCGTCTAGCCGTTTGAGAGTGAAAAAGTAACAAAAATACACACACAGACTCACAAACTTTCGCTTTATAATATTGGTGTGATGACAACTGAACCAAGAGGAACGTAAAAGAAACTAGCACTGATCCATCAGTCACTAGTCTTTAACACAATTTCTATTTTCTAACTTATTGCTACACTTAACAGAATGATACCTTTCCTCTGTTCCATTTCCACGCTTCTTCACCTAACATACTCGTATATCTTACAACAAACCATTAGGTACTACTCTGACAAGATACAAAAAAAATGCGCTCATAACAACCTTTATTTCAAGTGCATCAAGGTCAAAAATGCATTGTCACAACTTCTGTTATGCAATTTGTACATTCGCTCTTACATAGTCTTGACACATTCCGGGGAATAGTTTTCATCCGATATTAGAACTTATTGTAGTTAAGTAAGGGTGAAAATCTTGTGGTATGTTTTAGTAGTTGTGGTTAATATGTGTAGTGATTGTTGAGGAATGGCATCAGCAGTGTAAATGAGGGAATTAAGTGATGTGGAAACGTTATGTATGAATTGAATTTGTCAATTCTAATTGACTGTCATTTATTATGTCATATACTAGTTGCGGTTAGTGGCTTCGCTCACGTGAAGAAATTTATCGCAAGGACATATACTTTTGGGATAAAAAGTATCCTAAATGCGACTCTAGAACATGGTCTAGAATGTGCCAAATTTCATCAAAATCCGTTCAGCAATTCGTGCGTGCGTGATGAAGTCAAAAACATATAAATACACTCACAAACATTCGCCACTGTAAAACCTCAGATTTGGCCTCTATTACGTCTCCGAATTTCATGAAAAGCGATAATATACCTACTTAATCGTCCATGGAACATGTATGACTAGAAGTAACCTATTCACTCTCGACTTAAAGAGACGTGTTACATTGTCAATCGTGCTTGCGAAAAAGAGGGGTGGTGCTATACATCCTATATAGCTCCACCCTTATAACATTTCAGTTTAGGTTGTCAAACGGATCGCGTTAAGAGCGGCCAACCCGAGTTACATTTTCATACAACAGTTCTTACGTGATTATGGTTTTATTACACATCTTTCTCCAGATATTTTGAATACACAGATATCTTGTGGATATTATCTTGGCTTCTATTGAAATTAAAACATAAATTTGTTTAAAACTAATCCAGTAAAGACCTCTGAAAATCTGCTATGCTACGTGAATTTTGACCCTCCATAATGTACTCATATATTAAATATAAAAAAGTTCTTCTATATGTAAAAACCTTGCACATTTAATCTAGATTCTAAATGATGACAATTTTTCTATTTAAAAACACACATATTTCCAGGAACAAGTTTTGTGAAATATTCTTTTTTACGCGTTGCCTCTCCATCAAACATTGCTTTGGATTGCTTTAGATGAAGCAACAAATTTTTAAACCATGCTCGACGTTGACGATGGGCGAGAGCGGATGGGCCACCTTAAGAGCTCATGGTGGGGCCCCAGGGCTAAGTTTTTTTTTTATTATTGATATGTTCGCGCTTGACCGCTATCTCACCTGATGGAAAGCGACGATACAGTCGACGATGGAGCGCGCTTACCTAGAAGAAACCTATTCACTTTTGACTTAAAGATTCCCGGGTTGTAGCCATCAGGAAACACAGACTCCGGCAGGGAATTCCACTCCTTAGCTGTACGCATAATGAAAATGTTCCCAAAACGCTTTGTGCGTATAGGTGGGATGTCCACCATGTAACGGTGGCGCAACGCCGTAAGTCTGGTAGTCCGATGATGGAACTATACGAATAAGGTATCAAGACACAGGAGCTCTAGTAGATAGTTCTACATACAAGAAAATATTTTTCGATAAAATACTTCACGTCAAAATTACTCATGCCTAAATTTTCTCACGAAAACATGAAAAAGGATCACAGATACTTCAGAAAAGAAGGATCGTTCATGTACTTTTTACTTTGTAATTTATTTACAGTTCGGTGGCTAGTCTAGTCAATAACTTTTGGGATTATGTTAAATCTGTCTTAGTTATGTTTGTGTTCGGGGACCGATTTCTAACGCGACCCTTTTTGAGCTTTATTATTTTTAGGGATATATTTCGTGTAGCTTTGTTTTTTTAAATATTCTTTAGATATCTAGATACTAAAAATAAAAGAGTAATTGTGTACTTAAATTCAGAAGTCACAGTCAGGTTTTTTTTATGGTAGGTAAAATCATCCAATGACAAATCCCGCCCTTGGGCGGAGCGGGAAGTAGTGTCAGACTCTTACTGACAAACCTACCCTGCTCCTTCATTGCCTTCGTTTCAGGGCCTTTCTACTAAGTTCAAATCTGATAGAATATATTATTCTGATAGAATTTTTAGTATTTGTTTTTGGGGTTGGGAAGTCCTCAAATCCCCCGCGCTGCGTGAAGAGAGTGGGTGTGTCTGATAAGAAAATCATTCGCAAGAGCACAATTTCTTATGTACCTACTCGTGACGCTTTCTGTAACATTATAATCGATGAGACAAATCGATTTTCCGGTTTCCAATTTCCTTTCCTTCAATAAAAAAATAAAAAAGTCTGTTAATACATGACTTTCCCAGCTTAGCCGATTTCTCAAGTCTATCGGTAGGTGTAAACAAGTTTTTTTTTCTTTGAAAGAATCAGTGCAAATCGATATTTGTTACGCTAGTGAGCGATTAACTTTGTGACGGATGAGTTAACTTGGAGTTAACGATGTTCACAGTACTTACTTTAAACATACTTTATTTACTTAAGTAAGTAAAATTTCGAAAAATCAATTAATTAATTTGTAAATTAATACGAATTGTTCTTTGATTGTTTATTTAAACATTGACTAGGAATTACTCCTGTATCGTGGGTGCGTTCACAAACAAGTAAACTCACATACACAAGACACCCAGACCCGGAACACTTAGCTGTAGGCCATACAAATATTTTTTTGAACGGGAATCAAACCTGCGGCACGCAGCGCAGCAGCCAATCCTTCAACTACCTACTGCACCAACCGTATCGTCAAAATTTGATCGTTTATGGTTATTTGAGGACTAAAACCTACCTGATATTGTTCGAACGTGTCACAGCGTCCCTGGAAGGTAAAGGGCCCACAAAAATCTGTCATTTCATCTTGTTCGACAAAAACAGAAGTAGTTATTTGATTAGGCGATTAACATAAGACACCGTGCACCGCCGCGGTAGGCGATGAAGCAAGCTCATGTTGCCCTCTAATAAATCCGTCATGCCACATTTAGTGCTTGTTTACGGAGACGCGGCGCGTTGGGCGCTCGTCGTATATTGTAGTAGCGGGCCGCGTCATCACTCGCGCAAACACAAACATAAATGGCAATGTACGCCAACGCGCCGCGTCTAAGTACCGCGCGCGTTGGCGTACCGCCCGACTACGCGGTCAAGCGGTGCTCTCAGTGCTCTCACCACCACCACTCCTCCGCTTCGCGGCGGTGTGCGGTGCCGTGATAATCGCCTTACATAACCTAACAAACCGTTTTTATGATTTTTTGTCTCCTTCGAATTGTAATTAATTAATTTTTATGGTAGCTTAATTTTCTAATTTATTATTCCAAGAATGAGGTGTTTACCTATTTAGTGATTGTTGCACTGATGTTTAATTTTATATATGTGTTATAATGCTGTATTCAGTGTGTAAAATCGATATAATAAAAAAGAAAATCTCCAACCTGTGGTCGTATTAGGTAAAACCGCGCATGACGCACACTCGCATTCGAGCTATACAAGGAAAAAAAAGAATGATTCATCCATTGACCACTATTGTCCATTCACGAATATGAATGTTTGTTTTACTAGTAATCGACGAGCAATCGTTTCTATACGTGTTTCGAGTAATCATTGAACAAACACAATGATATACTGACTGGTCGGTATTTGTTTAAGATGTTATCATGAGCTTACTGTATCTATCACTACTCGTTTTTGAATATTGTTTTTCTTTTATATTTGTGCGAGTTTCAAATAAATGTTTTTTCTTTCTTTCTAAGTCACCTGTATTCAATCCTTCGAGGCACCAAACAGGATTATTTTTTAAATGATCTCCAAATAACTTCTGCCTCTCTGCATGATAATCGTTGATAGCGTAGTGTTTCACGCGTGCTTCAAAAAAATGTCAACAAACCGTAAGGCTTCGGGAGGGCCAATACCCACTAGGACAAAGGGGAACTTCTGAAAGGAAAATCTTGGTCCTCAAATGCAAAGGACTAACTAAAAGATCACGGGTGGGTTTTAGTCAATAAAAGTCTGACATTCGCTCTTGCTCCATGCTTATTTTTTAAGTAAACGTCAGCTGGGCGACTCGTTTACTTAAAGAAATTAATTTCGTACATGCGTATTTTAATTTCAGTTTTAGAAAAAAAGTACTTTATTTTTTTAATTTATTCTTACAAATCGATAGTGTTTCATGTACCAGATCGACCCTCCACGGGATTAAAACGATCAAAATTTAACGGTGTATATAACGGTGTATATATGTATAGATAATGTCTATCTAACAATGTGCCTTCGCTAACCTCCTCACTTTTATGCTCACTTTACTATCGAAACAATTACTTAACAGACTTTTACAGAGATACGTAACTAACGGGCAGCTAGCTAATCGGCTCGTGGTATGTATAATGAAGTGCTTAACGGCGTGTGTAAGAAACTAGGCCCGTGCGGGTCAGTTCATCGTTAATTGTGCATGCCAACTGATGCACACTTGCTTTGTAAATGGCTGGAAAATTTATGACTTGCATGCTTGTTATGTTGTAGCGACTTCTATACTGCCGCATAAGAACTAAAATTAGAATAATAATAATAATCCACAACTATCATACAACGCTGTCTAGTCCCAAACTAAGCAGAGCTTGTGTTATGAGTACTGGACAACTGATAAACATACTTATATATTTTTAAATACATACGTTATTGATAAAATACACTTAGACACAGAACAAATGATCGTGCTCATCACACAAGCCTTTGTCTCACCACCTCCGGCATAGCAGTCAGGTTCACTAACCACTAGACCAACAGGCCAGTCCCGTTATATTTTCTCTAAAAATACGGGGACACTCGTCTTCCTCTGGGGCTCAGAGAATTTTTTGATGACTTATCGCGGGTAGGAAGATGTCGTCATCTTCCTACCCTTGTCCCGTGTCATTTGTGGTCGGCTTAAGACGGTTCTACTCATTTTGACCTTTTTTAAACCTATGGAAATCCACAAATATAAAAGAGAACACCATGAAAATTTATTTTATTAAAATTAACTATATGGCCAAGGGCTTGGCAAAAATAAAAACACAATATAAATTAGTTGGCTCGATAAAAAAAATCGCATTAGTTCAGGAGGACTTTAGTAATTCCACTATAGGTCGACTTAGCCTATAAATCACAAAGTACAGATTGCCGATGTTAAAAATATTGTTTCTGCTATGGTTCTTAGGACAACGGAGAATTCTCGAATGATAATTTGGGAACATTCACAGTTTAACATCTTAGATGGAGCTGAACTTGCAAAATTTATGTCTCGTAAGTGCTACATGATATTTTTTTTTATTGATAGGCTCGCATTTGACAACTGACTCACTTGATGGTAAGCGGTGATGTGATCGACCATAGAGCACGCTTGCCTAGAAGTAACTTTTTCACTCTTGACTTAAATATCCCCAGGTGGTAGCTGCAAAAAATTTGACTCAGAGCAACGAATTTCACTCTTTAGCTGTACATACAATGAGTGTGCGTAGGTTTATTTTTCATGATTTTCTCATCTTTTCAGGTTTGTTTACAAATATTTCTGAAAGTAATAAGAAAGGCTCTACCTGATATACTCGTATAAGAAACTGAAACATTTTATTAATAAAAAATATCGATAAACAACCCTGACAATATCAACAGCTTCACACAGATATCAATCTGTATTGATATGATATTTATGTCTAAAACCCTTATTTTCTTTCTATCGGATAGACAGAAGCCTGGATATGGCTGATAAGAATCATCTAGGACCTAATACCATTCAGTAGATGACAACTATATTACCTATTTATAAACCGCCTTTCCACGGCAGTCCACCGCTAAGCTACGTACGACACGCTATGCACGAATGCGTGAAAAAGCAAAGAAATTGTGTAGACATTTTTTTGCGAGAGATCATCAAATGAATCCTCCCGTGATAAGTGGAGCAAAAAAGAGTATAAAACTTTTACTGACTCAAAACCCTGCCTGTGGTCCTTCTATTGCCTTTTGCGTTCTAGAGCCAGGGTAACTCTTTCGAACAATCTCGCAAATGCATCGTGCAAACTTTTCTCTTTTTTTTTCTAGTTTAAAAATGATCCAATAATATCTCCCGCTCTGGGTACGAAGTAGTACGTAGAAGTAGTACACAATTTTTACTCACTGAAAACAACCTGTATTTAGTTACCTTTTGCTTCTTTCGAACATTCGTGCAGATAAATCGCGAAGCTTAATTTTCCAAATCATCAAATAACTATTCCACTCAGGCTGAAACGAGAAGGAGTGTCAATTTTTTTGACTGAAACCCATCTTTTTCTTTCAGTTGCCCTTTGCATTAAAGGGCCACGCTAACTCTTTCGAAGAATCCCACAGACTAAGGTAAAACTATACTGCACTAATGTGTGCGCCACATGCCGATCTAGACGCGTCGGTCTCCATACATTTTATATGAAAACTAGACTTGTAGAGCTACACTTGATCCAAACCACGCGATGCCACGCGACGTCGTTCTTCTTACAAATCAGGCGTTTTACACGTGTGCGTCGGTCTAATGTAGTTCTAGCTTTAATCGCGCAGCTAACGTGGCAATGCTCTCCTTGTAGTAGACGGCCGTCTTTACTATGACGGCGACCGATTCGATCATCTAATTCTCGAACCATCAAAGTGTTTTGGCTAGGCTCGAACAGTAATAGATTGATTACCGCTTGTCAAGCCGTCGCCTACAAACAAACATTGTTTATAGAGGCCCACAGTGCGTGGGAAGATGGCCAGACGATGGTTCAATCTTTGATATAATGTTTTTCTTTCGACCACGCGAAAAATATCAATGAAAATGTCTCTATATTATTACACTTCTCACTAAGAACGTTATTTGATTGGTCGAGTGACTTAGATCTACGCCGATTTAAGAAGAAGACGTGTCGGATGTTGGCTTCTTAAATTGGTCAACAATGATATATTGAAAAAAAAAAACACATTGTGCCTGACTGGCCTGTTGGTCTAGTGGTTAATAGCCCTGACTGCTATGCCCGAGGTCATGGGTTTGATTCCCACTCAGGACAAATGTTTGCGTGATGAGCACGATCAATTGTTCTGGGTCTGGGTGTAATTTATTTATAATATGTATGTATTTAGAAATATATATGCTATAATGCATGTACTTTAATTAAATGGTTTTCCTTTGTTTATTTTAATATGTATGTACAATAAAAAGTATAATAAATAAATATAAGTATTTTTATCAGTTGTCCAGTACCCATAACACAAGCTCGTCGGAGTAGACGACGTTGTGATAGCTGTGGAATATTAGTGGAATAGCTAAATAATACGCCTTACTGTTGAACCATGATAGAGTTTTGCAAGGTCAACGGTAAGCCTGTCGACGAATAAGTATCTATCTAGACACGGAATCATCAATATGAACGAGGAGCAAACACATATTTTTATTAACTGACTGACCTGTTAAAATGTGTGCTAACCCTTTTTTTTAGGTGGTATAATCATCTAATGACATCTCCCCACTTTTACGGACTAAAAACCCAATCCTGTTCCTTCGTTGCCTTTCACACCAGGGCCGAGTCTTGCTTTGAGAAGCAGACCTTTGGCCCCAGTAGGCTTCGACCCTGCTGGGCCCAGAGATGCCGAGCTGTGCTAACTCTAACATTTATAACTAGAAACAGTTTAAATGTAATATAGAAAAAAAAAAAATGTTTTGAGGATTTTCTGTGCAATTTTTCCATAAGAACTTTCCTGAGATTTAAAAAAATAGTTTAAAGAAAAATTTATCCAATTGATTTAGGGCTGATTTCATCACTCAATATAAAAACTTAGTTCAACTAAACTGAGCTCAGCGTAATCTAATTTAAAGACCCGTGTCGTAAACATGAGCGACAACAAAAGAATTGAAACTGAGTTTAGCGTAAACTAGGTTCAAGTCATCGCGGTGAAACGCAAAATAAAGCTATAATCTCGATTAGTCGGTCAAACTGCGTTTTGTTTGAACGAATCGCGATTAGTTTGTTGGTGAATTTGGCTCTTAGTAATTCTTGAGCTTAGAAAAATATTTAACAATTTTTATATATGTGCATAAAAATATAAACAAAATCGATGAATCTTCGCTTTGGTTTCAATTTTGCCGTTTAAATTCGCATTCCTATTTCTAAATACATTGCAATTTCAGGTTCAGAGACCTCTCCACAATCATAAGAGATTGTATCGCAATTTTTATCCCAAAATAAACAAGCTTATCAATCAACAAGGCGCCACGGTCTGTCGCTTCGCCAACATGCTCGTAAAATTAGGGAACTTGATACATCCATCAATGTTATTTAATCACACGTCTTCAAGTATAGGGAAAACTTTTTTTTATCAACAGTATATTACTTCGGAGAATTCTTGTGTTTGAACGGGCGAAAATTCGAGACCATTGGACGCCTTCTTTTAAAAGAATTATCTGAAAGGTTAGGATACTAACATGCCGCCATTTATGTTTGAGTGTCAAATGGGTGAAAGAATTCAAGCCTCTTCTACTCCGGAGTAGCTTAACATAATAGCTTTGCATAATCAGCCCAGCCCAAGTCTTCGACGGCGCGTATAGTTTTTGGTTACTAATTATTAATATGGTGGTGGTGGGTGGTGGTGGTGTATTAAAATTAAATATGACGCAATCAAAACTAACGTCAGGGAACTACTGTGTGAACTTTGAACATTCAGTCTTCGTTCTTTTTTATTTAATTTTGATTATTTATTAATTTTATATTTTTGTTTTTACACGTGTGACAAATAAACACATTTATTTCTTCGTTTTAATTGACTAAAAGAAGATTTGTACATTCAATTACCAAGGTTTTCTTTGAATAAATATAACGAAAGAAATCGAAATGTTTTCTACACTTAAGAGTTACTTACACTTGTATATTTTCCAAGAAAATGCTTTTAGAGTAAATCGGTCGGTATGTATCTTTAAAAACTAATGTTCATTCAACCGTTATAAACCCCTCTTTACCTCATACGATACCAGAGCTTACGTGGTACTAGTTGCTAGCGGCTTCGAACTCGTGAAAGTAGAATTTTATTCCAAGGGAATATATTCTGGGAATAAAACATATTAAATGAAAAAGAACAAAAGAAAAAAG
Organism: Leucania comma; assembly: GCA_958295575.1. NCBI lineage: Eukaryota > Metazoa > Arthropoda > Insecta > Lepidoptera > Noctuidae > Leucania > Leucania comma. Next base: position 8,571,606 of record OY282475.1, read on the forward strand.
AAAGAAATTACGATATAAATAAAGTTCATTAAATATACAACCTTATTTTTATTATATGCGAAACCCTAAACACGTGTCTAGTATTTTTATGTAAAGAATATGTTCAAAATTTTATAACTATCATGAAAAATCACAAAGTTATAAACTTGTTATGTTATCTGGTTTTCCACACAAACACATGGTCACCGGGCACTCTGGGCCACTGAGGAGTTGTTTTGCTCGTGCCGAACCTGCCGTGACCAGTGTTGTACTTATTGTCGGTGATGTCCAATTTGTGAATCGATTCAGTTACTGATTTTGAACAAACTACATATATTCAAGTTTCGCATATACTAAAAATATTATTGTATATTCAGTGATAGGATCCATTTTATTACGTCCAATTTAGTACAAAGGTATACCATGTTCTGATATGACCTACCCATGTGCCCATTTAAATCCGTTCAACGGTTTGAGCGTGAAAGAATACATACACAAACGCCTCTAAACGTTTTTATAATATTTTACTGATTATTTATCTTCAACCATCATCCAAGGGCGGGATTTGTCATTGGATGATTTTACCTACGTTAAAAAAAAAAAAAAAAAAAACCATCATGCAACGATATAATGTCCCACCAGACATAAATAAGCCGACAGGCTCAATGTTTATCATGAAAATATTTGAAATTTCAACAACTAATCTTACGTAGCTAGGAAACGAAAATATTTGCAGGGATTTAACACAACATTTATATTCAGCAAATATACTAATCCAACTAAAATACTTCAGTGAGGAGGTAAATTATGTATGCTGTTGCTTAAGCAGTTTTGTGTACTTATCGTATTTATTTGTTAAAATCTCAAAGGCCTACTGTACACAGACGAGTAGCGTGAAGCTTACATACATAAAAATGAAACTGTGCTGACGGAGCGACAACGACACAACGGCATGACGCTGCCTCTTCGTCGAGAGTTCATAGTTTTGTATATCAGTTTCAAGCAGGCGTACACCAAGCTTATCATGACGATTACGCATCTATGAATCTATGTGTCTGTGGATAATTCATAGGCCTTAGTCTCTTAAAATTTCTCCTACACTCCTTACGTGACGGTTCTTCTCTAGTATTAGTATTCTTCTTTTTTACTATGGATAGAATCGCGTTTGACCACTATGTCACCTGATGGTAAGTGATGACCCAAAACAGATAAGTACAGGAGTCAATCTCATGTATGTACTTCACTTTTTATACGTACGTTCGGCGGTCGCTAGAAAAAGTATTCTGTGATCTAGTCCTGGTTTAGCACGGTTTAGTTACGTACGAGATATTGTGTCCGTGAGCGGTGTCTATGTGTGCGTTACTCGAGCGCGCTTTGTATGTAGATTGTTTTCTGTACTATCTCTCTCTTGTGGCGATGATGTATACAGATAGAAAGAGCGTGAAAAACTAAGTAAGACTGCATCAAAAAGTCACTTTGGCCAAAATGGTCTTTAGGCCCTTTGTAGCGGAAAGCGTCGATGTATCTGAAAAAGGAACATGCTAGTATAGTAGTAACTTATTCAATTTTCACTTTAACCTGTTGAATACCGTAATTAGAGACACAATAGAAAGGTGAAAACAATAGGTGTGCGGACGCCGGCGTCCTCTCGGGAAATAATGAATTAAGACCCCTAGGTTGTAGCTATCAGAAACACAGACCCCGGCAGGGAACAGTGGAATACCACTCCATAGCTGTACGCACAATAAATGTGTTAATTTAATAAGAATTTTGGTGATCTGGTGGTTTCTTTTAGCCATCTAGATAGCATGATGACATCGAAGTAGAATTCTATTTTGATGCTAAATGCAACCAAGTAAAAATAGGTCTCGGACATTCGACATATAAGGGCCAGTATGCACCACACGCTTTGTCACACGTGGACGACATTATAATTCACAACGGTGTTCAAAAGCCGTGCTGTGGAGTGAAGGACTTATTTGAATATCCTGTTTTAGATTTCCCAGTACCGACACACATAATAAAATGATACAAAGTACATCGAAAATCAGTAAAGACTTATTTTGCAATCAAATAATATAATTTTAAGACCTATTTCAGGATTTTTTGTCCACTCAGTAGTTTTGAAATAAGACCTATTTAAGAGGGACCTTCCCGAGCCGTTTGTCATCAACGTAAATATAGTTTAAAAGCGTTCTATTTTTTTAATAAATAGGCAAAGCCAAAAAAGAGAGATAGTGCCTGAATGCTCTGTCAGCACTATTCAGTTATTCCGCCCCTTACTCGTATATTTCAACTGGAACTTTGTTCCAGAAAATACCGTGTTTTTTTTTAAACCCTAAAAGTTTTCGGATATTTTTTCCTATTCTCCATAATCTGGAATAAATGTGCAAGATTTCTATAAAAAATATTTTCTTTACGTTTTTAATATATGAAGGGTCAAAGTTAATGTAAAATAACAAATTTTCAGAGGTAATTTCTGGATTTTTTTAACTAAAAGTCTATGTTGTGATTTTAATAGAAACCAGGTTTCTATAATATTAACAAGATATCAGTGTTACCAAACTCCAAAGTATCTGGTGAATTGTGTAATAACATCATAATCACCTTAGAGAACCGCTCTAACGTGATTATTACATAGATATATAGATAGATGTATTCTTACAATACAATTCAAATTAAAAAAAAAAATATTCAATAAATTTTTTCAATTCTTCTTTTAATTTAAGTATTAAATACATCGTGGGTTAGCCGCTCTTAAGACGACTATCAGATTTTTATTCAAAACGTAAAATAATTCTATTAAATAAAAAGAAATGCTTACAGATAAGATACAAAATGACTTTAACGGTACGAAACTCGCTAAATTTCTGATGAAAAGTTTTCAGATGTAAGAAAATGTAAATTAAGAAGAATAAGTTTCGTGAGCTTTCACGTTTCCAAATTACGTTTGGTTCTGAAGGATACATTTAATGTGGCGTGTAAATTGTTTTATACTCAAGGGAACAGACAGTACTTTAATAATTGTAGCTACAATAACTTTGTATACCATTCGAAATATTGTGTTAGCTTTTCACGTCGCTTTGCTGTAGATCACTTGTGGTTTGAAGAGAGTTTTGAACATAACGAAACAGCTGAATATCAGTTATGTTCTCTGTAACCTATACGTGTCGTGTTGCGTGTCGTTTTGAAAAACCAGATAGAGAGTTTTAACTAACAATAGAAAATATGCATGCATTTTTTTATTTTGCTAAATTAAGTACTCTTTAGGTCTGGTTAACATGAAAAAAATAATTTAAAAATTCTAAGCTGCCAAATAAGAAGTTCGACATGGTCTACGAGGTCAAAGGCATCCATACGGCCGCGTTAGAAAACGGCATCTTGGTGAAAGAGACAAATATATATTTTTAGTTAAAATTGTTATATCTCGTTTGCTTTTCTACCAATTTTAACATTCAGTGGCGTATTTGGTCCTAAAGAACCCATACAACAATATACATAAACAAAAATATAGTTTTTTTTCAAATTATAAAAGAAGAGAAAGAAAAACAGATTATTTACACGGAATGACGCAACTAAAAACTAGACAAATGTAACATTTTAAAGGAAAGATATGCGCCACATCCGTGCAAAACGGCCGAATGCTCAGCATAAAGCTGTGCCCTCATGCACAATGCGACGAGCACACAGCGCTGGTTTTCAGCGTTGGCCAGTGCTGACAGAAAGACACACACATTATGTACGTCTTTCTAGCACAGAATTGGCAGCACAGTGACAGTGAGTTGGAGTCATGATAGGCGACGACGGAAATGTCGGGGGCCCTATAGGTTTTGGGACTCGTATCATTGATACGTCTGCTACGGCTGTATCAACGCCCATGGTAAGGACCCTAGACAAATTGGGAGAATAATGATGACTAAGATTTAATATCCATCAAAAATCTAAATCTATCTTGTGCGCCCCAATTATAATTCACTAACCTTGCCGGCTTATTTGTTAGTGGTCTAAATACTGGTCCCTAGAGTTCAGAAGGCTATATGAAAACTATGATGGATAACATGCTTCTACAGTTTGTAATTAATATTAGTTAAGTTTATCAGTAGAGCGATGTAAGCTGAGTATATAGCCAGGTTATAATGACTGGCAGTGTTCGTTATACAGGGTGGCTGATATTGGATGGTGGATATTGAATGCACACAATTTTAAATTAAGATATTGTTAAAAATTTATAATGTTCCAAAACAGCTTATGCACCAGTGCAACGCAATGTACATGTCACGGTTTTTAGGTAGCAAAAAACTAATGAAATATTATAATAAGTTTTTTTGCAATTGCCCCACTGTAGTGTTGGCCAGATACGGAAGTATCTGGCCAACTACAGTGGGGCAATTCTTTTTAAATTCTATTATACCTTTAAGGAACGTTTGCATTTACACCACAATCGCGTCTTATGAAAACTGTTTTTACCATTAATCGTCGCTGAAATTATATGAATAGCGATTGTAATGTGCTCGTTTTATAAATACAAAAAAAATGGCCAAAAGATGAAATGTTCGTAGACGGCTAAAATTTTTTAAAACAGTTATCGTGGCCCACAGTTACAGTTGGGTGCAGCAACATCCAAACAACACATAAGAGTTAGGTGGTTTTAGTCAGCAAAAATTAGACAATTTTTAATAGAGCAACTTGCAAAAAAGAACTACGGTAGGTATATCATGCATGACATATTGTTGACCAATTTTTCCTATACAGGAACCATGAGTTTTGCCAAGATAGAACGTACGTTTTAAAGATAACGTGACCTTCTACTGATGAATCAGTGTTTCCAGAGATGCAAACAAACAAATAATTTCACGAATTATAATGGTTTGCATATTCTATTTTTGTATGTCAAATTGGATAACTGTAGGTATGTAAGAGCATGAGCAAACTTCGTTCATAGTTATCTCTCTTATCAGTTTTAGTATAAATGGTAATTGTTATTTAAGTTTGTTTACTTAGCATATTATTAAATATTTTATGTCTAATCCATACTGTTCCATTGCTGGGCAAACAACTCCCTCGATTCTTTCCGGCTCTAAAAGATCTGTCATCCCGCCATCGTCGTTGTCATGATTTTAACGCCTCAGATACATTAGGGGACCAAATGTCCCCCAATCAGACGCGCAACGCCCAATCTACGTGTCACTGCAACGTTGCCCAGAGTCCCGCAACGTGCCCCACAATATTTTACAACGCATACTCGTGACACGGGACATGTTGAACATTTTGACAGCGTTGTGCGTTTAGTTCCCTTTCCGCGTAATGTTGGATATTTTGTCCCTAAGTGTATCTTTTTTTTTTATGGTTGGTAAAATCATCCAATGACAAATCCCGCCCTTGGGTGGGGCGGGAAATAGTGTCAGACTCTTACTGACTAAAAACCTACCCTTCCATTCATTGCCTTTCTCCCAGGGCCCGGGGTGACATTTTCACGTAACCTTTGGCCCCAGTAGGCTTCGGCCCTGCTGGGCCCCTAAGTATATCTAAGGTTGTAAGTCACCAATTTTCTGTTTTCCGGACACACCGCTCAATCGGCATGCACCAGACGTGTTCAGCCCTGTCCTACTTAAGTAAGGCCGCCTTCTGAGTCACATCGATGATCTGTGTTTTGGTGTGACTGGTAATTAGTGACCGATACTTAAACAGGTGATTGTAGTCATGATACCAAACAACTTTTACTATGGGACAAAATCTGAAATCACGAAAAAAGTCTGCTGGTACATTTTATGTTCGCCTAAATAGTGAAAATAAACTAACTTGACTGACTAGTGAAATCATATTTGAAACTGGTCAAGTAGTTTTTGAATTTGTTCGTTTTAAACATAAATAAAATCTTTTTCATTATTTATTTATTATTTTATAATTTATCTACAGACATTTATAACTGAAGAAGACAGATCATTATAAAAAATAGTTCAAAGGTAAAAACTTACCTACTGTTTATTTCAAAAGAAATATCTGCCAGCAGACCTGCGAACGGAGAAAATAAAAGAAATTGAGACAATAGTTTGTAGAAACCAGAAAACAGTTTGTGCAAGCCTAAAACATTATTTTTTTTACTTTTCATCTTAAATTAAACATTGTAATATTAGTATAAATTACTTTTCATAACTTAATATTTTTATTCTGTAAATGGAAATATCACCTACCCAGGCTAGTATTAAAAAATGCTTTCTTCTTTTAATAAGCGATATGGTGGAATTGGTTCAATGGTTCATTGCATTAATATGTGGGTTGATGCTAAATTGATCGTTTGTAGGAAGCTTTAGTGTGGTCAGTGGACTGGAAATATCAGTAGAAAGTAGTGACTGACGTATTCATGATATTAATTTATGTTACTGTTACTAGAACAATAATTTCAATTAATTGTATGATAGCTTCATACGACCACAGCCTTGCGGTCGGAAAATTCGATCATTTTGTTTTTTTTTCCTTTTCGCATACCTACATTTAATAATTTGTGGTTTTCCTTCGCGAATTTTCCTAGTATAAAATACTAGTGACCCACTCCGGTTTTGCTCGGGTGCAATTTAAACAAATTATATACATTTAACTTCCTCGTTATTACTCTTTTTATTAGTAAAAACTGCATAAAATCATGTCTGTTGCGTGGTTCAGGGGAGTTCGAATAGAGACAGACACGGAAACCAACTCTGTTCTATACTAGATACCTATAGTATACAGTATAGTCAGCTTTATAATTTCCCCACAGCTGGGAACTAGACCGATCTCTATGAGAAGGTGAGGTCTTTATGAGCCGTAACACCCCACGTGGGCTCAATGTGGATTGGTGGATACCACATGTATTTGAATTTTTTCTTCACAGTTTTGAGAGGTGATGACATAAATTACACCAAGTAAAGCGGGATCGCAAAACCTACAATTCGTAAGCAGCAGGCAGTTACCATTTGGCCATCTAGAAAATGAAAGTCTAATCTAGTCCACCGAAAGTCCGGTCAGATTCTAAATTTTGCTACTATCATTACTTTTTCGAATCGGCGTTAACGCAAATGAAAATAAAAATTCAAACTGTACCAATAAAAGTCCATATCATTTAAAATTTTATAGGTGAATGACCGGCGTCCCTATTCTAGATAAACGTCCCTATTCTTTTTTGATAACCCAATCAGTGGTTAAAATAATTTCAATAAAAGAACCCTAAAATGGTACATCAAATGAGATTACACAATTTGATTCCCTGTTAAGCATCAGTTGGACTGTGGACACTGTAATGGATGGCTGACCGACAATTAATCCTAATTGGTATCATTTGAGGGGCAGAGGACCAATGCGGGCATTTTACACTGGCTTTTACAGTTCAGTTTCTGTAGTCATGAGTGGTAGGTACTTATTGTTTTAAAGTCTATTTTTTTCGTGGTTATCTATCAGTTCATTGAAAATGATCCTTAAATTTTGGCGCACTGGCTATTTTTTGTCGCTGTAGCGCTTAAGTGGTGTGTTAAAATTATACTTCAGATGTAGAATTATACTTCAGGTAGTATAATAAGGATGGTACTCTAAATTCTTTCCTAATGAAAATTCTTTTGGATGCTAAAATAAAAAAATCTCATAAATAATAATAATAAAAAAACAATAATAAACAAATGATAAATTCTGTTGGATTGTAAGTAGTTAGTACGCATCGACCGACCACTAAATACAGGTCATTGAACTAGCCCAGCTGATGTTTACTTATAGAAATTAATTTGGTACATGTTATTATCTATATTATTTCAAGTTTTAGAAAAAGTACTTTATTTTTTAATTTTATCTTTACAAATCGAGTGTTTCATGTACCTGATCGACCCTCCACGGGATTAAAACGATCAAAATTTTATGGTATATAAGTATTTGTATTAGTAATGATTAAGAGAGTTGTTTTTGTGAACCAGCTCCTAACCTGATTGACTCAATCTTGCCTGCTCAAAAGCAATGTTGAGGAGGAGCGAGAAAGGAAGTGGAGGAAAATATTGTTGCTATTTTTTGGATTGAAGAACCAAATTGTGGCTTAAATTATAATAAGACTATAAGGATAAAACAGGATAAAAAGGAGGCTTTTGCATAAAACATAAAAAAAGAACAGTCTAGTCTGCCGTTGTGGCAGTTTTGTGATTACACGTGTCTTGTATTTATCTAATATAATTATAGTTTTGAAACTGCCTACCAAATTCATTGAGAGTAAATGCGTGGGGTGTTCTTTGCTGGGACTGACGTGAAAGTGTTTGTAAATTAAATGTTTTGTCTAGGAAACTATCTGAAGTACTCCTTGTAAACAGCTCAAGTGTAACAATTTATTTCCTGTTTCATTGAAGACTGTAAGCTTACTAGTAATATGTATTTAAGGTAAACTTAAACGTAGCTTCAGTGAGCTGAGTGCGTGTTGTTTTTACGTTCCTCCTCCTCCTTGCGTCGTATTCCTAAATACTGAGGGTTGTGACCGTGTGTGCTTCACCACTTTCGCTCATATGATGTTCCTCTATCTATTTCTATATTTGGCGGTTTGAAGGGCCTCATTATAACGTGAACTCAAGAGTGGTGCGGATCTGGTCGGACCAACGTATTGGGCTGCGTCCACGAGGCCTTTTTCTATCTACTTTACCGGTCACGGTTTCGAGGATGCCACCGTTTTTTCTTGCAATGTGAATGAAGTGTGCTTAAGTTAAAGCAATCGAAACGTTAGCCGCGTTTGGCTCTCTGATTGGTTGGAGCGGGCCAATCGGAGCGTAAACGTCATAAACGTTTCGATCGCGTAAACGTAAAACTAACTCACACTATACCTAGTGCGAGTTAGTTTTACGTTTGAGTACCCTCAATAAGCTGTGGCTATGTGACGGATAAGCAGAACTATTTAATAGTTCACTGTGAACTGTGTCGATACAACAAAATGATAAGATTTAATAGATAACGTCTGTTTGTCGATTTAAGATAGTTGAGCTGGTATTCCGTTCCTGTCGATAGTTCAAACATCAGGATTCTTAGAACTTGACGTATGTAGGTAATATGATTTTTTTCTGAATAATATGTTATAATAAACAACAACAGGGCAATGGAAAGGGCTATGCTCGGAGTTTCCTTGCGTGATCGAATCAAAAATGAAGATATCCGCAAGAGAACCAGGGTTGCCGACATAGCACGTAGAATTGCCAAACTTAAGTGGCAATGGGCTGAGCACTTTGCACGCAGAACAGATGGCCGTTGAGGCCAAAAGGTTCTGGAGTGGCGGCCGCGTACCGGAAGACGAAGCGTTGGAAGGCCTCCCACAAGGTGGACCGATGACCTGGTCAGGGTCGCTGGCGTCCGATGGGTGCGAGACGCACAGAACCGGCCATTGTGGCGACGCTTGGGGGAGGCCTATGTCCAACAGTGGACGTCTTTTGGCTGAAATGATGATGATGATGATGACTAAACAACATATAACACTGAAAATAAATCTTTTTCTGAAGATACGAGTAGCGCCAACATCGGTTGTAATTAGCATTTCAAATATTGATATGAGGAACTGTGGGATTCCGGTGGGAATATCTCGCAACCCCTTTCTACGTGCGTAACCCAATAGTAGTGACGTCACATTCCAGTCTGTGTATTTTTTTTCTGTTTCTTGACAGATTCCGGGAACCCATCAAGTTATAAAGATTTCTTACTTACTTTATTTATAAGGGATTTGAGGATTTCTTTCTGGAATTGCGGAAAAATGACAAGACCAAAAACCTTTGACAATAAATGTTATAGACATTGCTGTCAAAGGACATCCTTCAATATTTTGTTAGGTTAATTAGGTTATGGATATAGCTATAGCCGCTAAAGAATGAGTCATCAATAAGGAAATTCATTCCTTTAACAATTGGTGAAAGCTCTCGTGAATTATAATTAACGGACACCAATGACGTCATCACTAGTGCTGTAACGCTGTAGCTCGTTGTCCGTCCGGTAGCTCGCTGTCCGTCCGTGCGGTAACAGACCGGTCCGAGTCCAAGTCGTTTACGGCGCGCACTGTTCCCGCGCGCCTCAAAGAGTTGTCAGCAAACTATAGGGGCCCAGTAGGGCCGAAGCCTACTGGGATCAATGGTTACGTGAAAATGAACCCCGGGGCCCTGGATCGAAGGCAATGAATAGAACAGGGTAGGTTGTTAATCAGTAAGAGTCTGACGGGATTTGTCATTTAATGATTTTACCTACTGACCATAAAAAAAATCACTAGTGCTGGTCTAATTTATGCCGCAATAATGCATATGACATGTGACGATTACGTCGTTTTCTCGGTATTGAATTATGGGACGAATTTAGGCATTTTAACTTACGTAACTGGTTGAATTATGTTGTTTTCGTTTATATATACTGCAGTACCATGTAAAATTTGCTTTAGTACTATGAAACTGTATTTTATATTCTTATAATTTGTATTTGTAACGTTTCCTGCATTCATCATATTTCAGCTGAAAGAAGTCCACTATTGCGTATATACAGACCTTTTTGAAATCATCACAATGCTTCTCGCGCTCTGGACGGAGCAAAAGATACTGTTAGATTTTAACTGACACCCGTGTTCTTTCAGTTGCTATTTGCGTTCCAGGGCAACCGAAGTTAGAAGTGGCCGTCTCATCGGAATATGGGAGTAAAGGTACAGATAATGCACCCTGTGTTTACTATTGAGAAATCTATCCTGCTTACCTGGTTATTCTCTGTTAAGATTGGCCAACTTTATCGTAATACGATCAGGATTTTTTTTGTGATAATATGGCCTTGTAAATAATGTGGGTACTCTTCTACATTGTTTTCATCTAATATCTAGTACCTAAATAAAGTTCTACTTGAAAGGTAAATAGTTTTTAAACTAAATGTCTTCAAAGAATGTTCTTCATTTTACGCATAACCAACATTTCATACACCGTTAACGCTGCAATAATATTTGCAAACCATTACAAACACATTAAAATCATACGCCATTCCTTAACGCATAAACAATAAAGTTCAAATTACCGTATCGTAATCCATCAATACTACAGTTAAAATATTGTCGTGTGGAAGTAATGATATCGTAAACATAACCGTCTTCGTCTTCAGATATCAAAACAGTCCATCGTTTATTTCACCTTTTGAACACATACGTACAATTTTACTAAAACCTTGTTCAGTCACATCGTGTGTGGTATATATAAGTTCCTACTTGACACACAATTATACACAAAGACGCCATTTTCCATAAGTATGAGTCAGAGGTAAGGCATTGTTTTCAATAAAGATGTTCTTTAATTTGCATAACTGAGCAAGTAGGAATGGTGGATACTTGTGCGATTCGTTGTGGCACATTCTTGGTATATTACACAGTTATTGAATTTAGTAGGAGTCAATTCACAAGTATGTGTTAGCATCATCAGTCATCATTCAAGTCAGAAAGGGGAATTAGTGAAGGTGTACTGGGTGACAGGAACCGTATGAGTTCAGCAGGGTCGAAGCCTACTGGGGCCAAGGGTTTGCTTCTGAAAGGAAAGTTCGGTCCTGGAATGAAAGGCAAAGAAGAAACGGAGTGGATTTTTTAGTCAGTACAAGTCTGACACTATCTCCTGCTCCGTTCAAGGGCGGGAGAAGTCATTGAATGATTTTGCCACCAAAAAAAAATGTGTGACAGGATAGAATGTAAGAAAAAAAACATGTGACACCTACCCCAAATATATCGAAACAAGGGCAGGAAGAAAGAGAAGAAGGCAGAGTCATCAATATCATAATTTAAGCTGCGTTCACTGTTGGACATACTAGGTCTCTCCTAAGTATCGCTACTCACAACGACAAGTCCTGCGCGTCTCACTTCTATATCATTCCATTCTTCTGTTCTGTGCCCGCACCAGTTCATCGGTCTACCTTATATTGGCAATTGTAGTTGAATTTAATAATTATGTAATACTGTATAATGAGTGTAATAAAATTTAATTTTTTGATCTAACATAGAAATAAGTGATACTAACATTATAATGTGGACCAAAAGTTGTCTTTTAAATAAATGAATTATTATTATTATTATTATATAGTTTAGGTTTAGGTTCTTCTTTCTAGGTGCTTAACAAATTGTAAAAAATCTTCACATGTCTTTTATCTAAAAATTTGTCTAAATTTTTTATCTCAACATGTTTACGATTAGTTATTTACCTAAACCATTGTTAGGTAATAAATTAAATTTAAATAATCTTTGTATGTCTTTTATACAATTTAAAAAAATAAAAAGACATTTCAAGATTGTTTACGTTTAGTCAAGTACCTAAACAGATAGAGTAGAGATGGCCTTTCAACGCTCCGTTTTCTTCCGCTTCAAAGACCAAATTATTTTATAAATATATAAAAAGTGGTATCTCACACAATTCCTGTAAACCACATTCCTAAGCAAGCAGTTCATGACCGAGTGGACAGAGCTGTATTATCCATTATAATACTGTATTAGTCATTGGCTGCCGTCTACTCGCTGTGTGCTATGCTATACCACGGTTCGTTGGCAATATTCATGACGAACAGTGAAACGTGACAGATAAAGTTAATCGATTCTCGTAGTAATCAGGTTTAGTTCCTACAATATTTAACGTACTTGTATTTGTGTTTTGTTTGTAAGTTATTATTAAAGGATTTATTAATTGAGAGCTAGGATATCGAATAGCATAATATAGCATAGCATAGCATCCGCCTTTAATGTTCCCACTGCTGGGAATCAGGCCTCCTCTCTATGAGAGGGAATGGGCCGTAATCCACCACGTGGGCCCGGTGCGGGTTGGTGGATGTCACATGTCTTCGATTTTTTGGTTCTAGGACATCTCGGTTTTCTCACGATGTTTTCCTTCACCGTATGTTATGTATGTATGTATTGAATATATGCTTAGTTTAAATCAAAACAGCGGAAGATAGGTGACGCGTTTTTAGTGCGTGGACTGCTGAAATTGTGCCTCTGAGGCACGATTTTCCATCGGTCGCGACGATCACATGCATTTGGCGGCTGACGTTATTTCCCTCGCACGACAGCGACGGCTCTTATTTCGGTCCTTGTCTATTAGTGGTTTGCGATGTGTGAGTTTCGAGTCCAGGTTTTCTGATTGCTATGTTAGCGCGTGAAGTATGTTCCCTTTAAAATATCATTGAATATATGCGTTTTATTATCTTGTTCTCGAATCGATGGTCTTCTCTTTTCTTAAAGTTTTTGGGCCCAGGGTTGCCACGTTTATAACGATGTTAGTGGCGTTTTTTAGGTCCTCCAAAGTGTAGATGTAGGGACACTGGGCACTCTAATAAGTGGGCCACCATGTGGTCAGAAGCACCGCAATCGTAGTGTCTTTTTATTATGAATACCGTTTACTTAGCTATATAAAAGGTTAATTTTAAAATAGTTTTTATCTTTTTAAAATTTGGTGCTCCTTGGGAATTTCTTCAAAGCTAAAAACTTTCAATAACAAATTGATCCTTATTCCCTATAAATCATAAAACTTAGATTCTTCTGGGTAACTCTTAAGAGAGAGGAAAAGTAACAAACACAACATTCGTCGACTTCAAAATGAGTGAAAAACATTTTGTTTATAAACAAAACCATTTTAACATAATATAACAGTCTTCAGGTAAACCGTAAAATGTTACGACTTTAAAAAAAAGTTTCGTTTTATCCCCAAAACGCGGATCAAAGCAACAACTTCAGAAAACTCTGGATATTATAAAAGTCACGAGTGACTCAAAGTTTAACCAGTTTCGAATAATCAGAATAATTAACTATAATGAATAAACATTTTGATGAGTCAATGCTGTGCCTCCAACGTCCAATATTTTGGTATCGAGATTGTTCGAAAGAATTATCGTGGCCCCTTTTTTTTAGGTGCGAAAATCATCCATTGACATCTCCCGCTCTTGAGCGGCGCGGGAGGGCCTGTCAGACTTTTACTGACTAAAATCCACTCCTGTTCCGTAATCGCTTTTCATACAAGGGCCACGTTTTCCTTTCAGTAGCGAACCCATGACCCCGGAACGCAAATGGTAACTGAATGAACAATAATAGGTTTTAGACGATAAAAGTTTGATAATTCTTCTCGCTGCACTCAGAGCGGGAGAAGTTACTTGAGGACGTCATAATCTCAAAAAAAAGGTAAACAATTTTGAACCGCGGAACCTTGATGCAGAACTCTAGGAAACTCTAATACGTTTTGGACCAAAGTCACAAGTGACTCAAAGTTTAACCGGTTTTGACTAATCAGAATAATTAACTGTTATGAATAAACACTTCGATGAATCAACACTGTGCCTCCAACGTCCAATATCTAATAATTCTGTCAAGATTCAATTTAACATCATATTTTATTTATAGAAGATACGTATTTAAGTGCAAGACGCCTTGAGTCAACAATATTATTTATTTACTATAATCAGAAATCTCAACATACAAAAAAATAATATTTTAGTTTAAATATAGCACTGGCTGGCTGATTTTAGACAGTTTTTTTTTTTAATTTGTATAATATTTCGACAAACCGAGACGAAAAATCAACAAATCCTACAGATAATAATTAAGACCTTGCTGTTACAGTTATTAAGAATAATGTTTATCTTTTGTTCCAAGGTTGTGAAGCTACATTATTATTATGGATATTAATATTAATTTAGTTACAGATAAAATTTAACGAGGCCACATGGTCCTTAAAACGAAGTGTGAGAGCTAACAATAAACAGTAGCCAAGATAACCCCTGGAGTCAAATTTAACATTTATCACTAAACGCTTATTCTACAGTTGAATAAATAATATGTCATTTGTCGTAATTAGTCACACAATTTATCTCGTTATAAGGTCTTGACCTTGAATGAGGTATGTGCTTTGTTGCATATCGCGGAGAGCTAGACTAATTGAATGTTATTTATGCAAGTTATAACTTCGCCTTAAATAGAATTTCTTCGCGGCAGGTTTCTATATTTAGTTTTAATACGGGTGGGCTAGTCGTTTCTCTTGTAGTCAACTAATTATACAAATTAGACGACGTTTAATTTATTGTCACACTAACTGTTTGCTGAGTCCGAGATGTTTTTACGTTAACGCGATCGAAACGTTTACCGCGTTTGGCTCTCCGATTGGCTAAGAGCTTCGAGTTGGCCAATCAGTGCGCCGAACGTCATAAACGTATCGATCGCGTTTACGTAAAACAAACTCACACTAGGCACTCTGAACTATTTTTTAAAATTATAGTTTGTCTAGCTTCTACGGGTAGCGGCACCCGCTTGAAAGTAGAAAAACAATTAGAAATTATACAGATAAAACTCTTTGTATAGTTCCTAATTATTAGGAATTATACTAAAGGTTTTATCAAAAACCTTCCGTTTATTTACGTAGTGTAAACTGTATAAAACAAATTCAAAGGGATTTGCTTAGGTACTTACTTTATACATACTTTACTTTTTTTTTTAAGTCACTTTTAGGCATACGGATGAATGGACAGGGGAAGGGAGGCCAAAGATAATATAGATAGATTGTGTAAGAAGTAATATAAAAAAAAAGGAAGTTAGTGTTAACGTGACGGGTGATAAGACATCATCATCATCGTCATCACATGGGACAAAGTCAGAACAATGTTGAACTTCTAGGCAAGTAAGTTAACCATACCAGAGGAATTAGCAAAGTTGATAATGTACAATCGTTAACGCCAGTAGAAAACATCAAATGTAGGGGAATGACGTAATCTCAACTCTCAGTCACGTTGTCAGAAAAAAGGAATCGGAGGCGTTGCTGACTCGAGGCGATCGACGAAAGAGAATAGAAACGAAACGGTCGTAACTTGGCTAGGCCTGCAAATGAGGTGGTGGTCAAGCGTGAACCTATCAATAATTTATAATAATAAAAAATATATTATATTATTGCAGCTTAATATAATCTTAAGTGCAGTAAAGCTTGTAATCCATTCTGGAGTAGGCAGAGTAATTAAGTTTCTGTTATCATGAACGCATAAAGTAACAGCTGATGGGGATCTGCCATTAATTATGGCAAAGTAATTAATGATGCGGGTTCTGTGTAAGTTATTGAAGAAAAACAACCGTAAAATGAAAATTTTCCGGAAGCGATGAAGAGTTGTTTTAAATAAACCCGTTTTGTATATAAAAAAAACCTCGTTTTCTTTAATATAAAAGAAATTCATAATCTGACTTCCTTCATGTACTCTCTGACTTAAACGAATCACGAAATTTTTTGTCTCTTTTCTTATGTTTATCAATGTTTAACTGCCTCGCACTTTTTGTGTGTTCAAGGCTGTGAAACAATTATTTAGGTCATAGCGGGTCTTATTACGTAGCTATCAGGAAACAGATTTCGGCAGGAAATTCCACTCCTTAACGGTACGTAGAATAAATATGGCTCCAAAACATTTTGTGTAAGATTGGGTTGTCTACTTTGTACCGAATGTATTTCCACCGCGTAGTCCTCGAAACAGTAGTAGTAACAGCAGTGGTGGCCGATTGGTAACGGCCTCGACTTACGAATTGTAGGTCGCGGTTTCAAAATTTGAAATATAGCCAAGTGCATTATTTTGTGTAATTTATTTCATCACCACTGCTCTCAAAACGGTTAAGGAAAACATCGTGAGGAAAACGGCAAGTCCTAGAACCAAAAATTCGAAGACATGTGACATCCACCAATCCACACTGGGCCCACGTGGTGGATTAAGCCCGAGCAGTGGGAAAATTATAAGGCTGATACTATGCTATGCTATGCTATGCTAGTCCTCGAAATGTAACTTAAAGATAATGCGGCTTCAACGATTAAGACTTTAGAGTTTTGACTGAACAAATGCATCATTGTTGATGATGATCCTCTTAGTTGACGGCACTTGCCGAACAGACCGTAAAAGCGAAACCACGGGAATAAGTTAGTCATACTGAAAAACAGTTACGTAAATAATAAAAGAATACGTCTAAACAAAACTCATATTATTAAAGAATAAACTGTGCGTAAATCAATTTTATCGAAGACGAAAAGATACTTATTGGGGCATAACCGAAACTGCTTCCGCGATATGAATGATAAACAGATGCACATTATTTGTTATTTATACTCGTATTTTTTATGGAAATATAACTAAGGAAAATATAACGTCTGAAAATAATTTTTGACTCGGTTATGACGGGAAATAGCGAACGTATTCATGATGAATGTGTGTGTTTCAAATTATTGATCCTAAGTTCCGAAAAGGTCTCAACCATTAAACTCTGGAATGTGCTCCCCCTTGACATCAAAAAAGCTGAAAGTAAATTTTCCTTCAAGCGTAAAATTCGGAACTACTACTTAAAGTCCTCTCAACCTTAGTTTCAGTCTTCATATTTTAAGTTTTCTTAATTATAATGATTTGATATTTAACATAGTATTTATTAGTTCATAATATTAGCATAAAAACGTATTTTATTATTATAAGGAACTTTATTTATACTAAATTCTATTTGAAATATCGGTTTTTAATTTATTGTGCAAACCTACCACAGTGTTCTCTTTATGACTCAAAAATTGACTGGTAGAGGATTTCTTGTTGCATTAAGTCCGCCTATGTACCACTACTGTACTTGAATTTTGAATAAATAAATAAAAAGGCGTCAAACTCTGGTGATTTTTTTGACATAGTTAAACTAATATTTTATTAAGGTACAATTATTTGTTTGTAATTTTACTTTGTGTAAATATACTGTATAGACATATTGTATCTTAAACAGAAATCTGTATATGAGAGATCTCTAGAAGTACTGATTTCACTGAGAGAAATTTACACTGCCGTAAAAAAGTCATAGGTAGATTAATTTTTTTTTCCAGAAGCGAAGTCGCGGGAAAAGCTGTTGACCCTTAAATTAATTATATGATTTTATGTAAAACTTCAAGGTTAGCATAGGTAATCACTCTGCATTTCTTTTTTAATGACATAAACTAGTACTTGACTGCGATCGTACCTGACGGTGACTTTTATAAAAACCTTTTTCCAAAAAAAAAAAAATATATATAAGAGTATTTTATAGGACCTAAGTGAGCTTAGTTCCATTCAAATGACCTAATTCCCCAACATATTTTTTTGGATATAACGTAAAAGGAGATGCCGAACGATATCTTGAGAACATCCTTCTGCCCTCAATCAGCTCCGGCGTGAGAAGATTTGCAGCTGTCAGTGAACACTTGCTTTTATGATCACAATAGGGTCAATGAACTTTACGACTATAGGTATCTACTACTTGAATGATAAAACTGTCATCCGACCACAAAACAAATTTGTCAGTTTTTTTTAAGGTGGGAAATCATCTAATGTGTTCTTCCGCTTTGGGGTGGAGCGGTAAGCTGTGTGACTTTCACTGATAGATACCATACCTATGCTGCTTCAGTTTCCCTATGCGTTCCTTGACCACGGGTATCATTTTCCCACTTTTTCCCATGGAACATAATTACGAATTTAAATCCTTATCCCTAGGTAAACTCTCGAATCTGCATTTTTTTAATATTTCTGTTTTAAGCTTAGCATCAGTGCTTGTTGCTTTTTTGAAACCAAATTTATATACAGACAAAGTCATTAATGATAACGTTATCCATAAAATAAACTTCAAATCGTTCTCGTGTTAAGTAAACTTTTTCACTTTCGATACTTTACTTAGGGTCAGTCGAAATGTTTGTTACTTGACCACGTATCTGTCTGATCGGATTTAGACGAAAGGGGGTTGACATTATTTCTATGAAAGCAGCCATAGTCACCCCATTGCAAACTGGTATAAGAAATAGGTCGAGGACATTTAAACGAGCCAAAATCCTGTTGAGAAATGGCATGTTAAAGGGACACACATATTCACAAATAAAGCTACAATTTACCCGACTTACACCGCGTGTCCACCCTTACATTGTTTACACCTCTACGATTCGGACTAAGCGTTTAGCTTCGTCGTTTATACCACGTTCATCGAAGGACTGGTACAATTAGCAATTATAATTCAGGTGTCTTCAAGGTTAGAGTGAATAGGCTCCTGATAAACTAGTGCGCTTCACCATCAACAATTGCATCACTACTTACCAACAAGTGGGATCACAATCAAGTACTAATGTATATCAATAAAAAAAAAAAAACAATATACTTGCATTAAAATTACAGCAAACTTTTATTCGAGTAAATGAACAATTTCGCTAAAAGTAAAACCTCTAGCAACGGCGAATGGAGAGTGCAAAATAATTTTGCGTAATACTACAGAGAATAATTAAAATTAAATACACGAACAGAATAATAGTGCACATGTGCAGATATTAAACACAGAAATTAACTACACCAATTTTCATAGAACACTAGTTTCTGCATTGTTGCTAAATAATAATCCTGGTCTTAGTGCACTAGAGGATTATCTAACGTTCTCATTAGACCTAAGTGGCGTCCGTTTGATCACTTTGCATATGCCACGTGCAATATTCAGTAGGTAATATTATGGCCTTTCACATTGATAAGCAATACGCAGCGATGATTCTATAATTTTATTACTGATACGTGTATTGCAATTTTGATTCGATTTATCAACGGCTTGTGCAACGTCAAATGAAAAAGATTGATGTTAAAAAAATTGCTACAATAAATAAAAAAATTTGGCTTTAGTAAAATTTCTTCATATTAATCTCTCTTCACAATTCCAGTTATGTCATCTTTCATCTAATCCATCAGTTTTTTTGGCTCCACTTTTTTTAGTAAGTCGTGTTCGCGGTATTAGCAAAACGATTTGTGGCCGGTAGCAGACTTCCCAATATCGTTGCATTGTGTACGGATGAATGTCGAAAAGAATATGTGTAAAGGCTTTCATTTGATCTTTGTCAGAATTATTATATTTTAAGTTCTCTTAATTATAATGATTCGATATTTATAATAGTATGTATTAGTTTGGAATTTTAGTATATTTGTATAATTATATATTTAAATTTTTTAAGCCACTTAACCTAATGAGATTTCATTGTATTTGTAATTTCTATTGTTATTAATTTTTTGGGCACACCTCACACAGTGTTATCTTTTTTAACATGATAATGAGAATGTCTTGTTGTATTAAATTCGCCTACGTACCACTATAGTACATGAACGTTAAATAAATCAAAATATGGATTATAAAAAGAAAGCAAAAAATACTAATTATTTATAGCCATTCACAATATTCTGAAATTTAAAATTGTTTATTTTTCTAATTGAACAGCATTATGTATGAGATACCCTATAAAACGGACGGCCACAAGATATTTAGTATGTAAACGCCTTTACAATAGTCGCAATTCTAAATGGAACTTAAAGTGAAATTAGCTAATGGCTTCGATGGTATTGAAAGCTCGCCCGACGACTATTAATGCTGTTCTTAGTATTCCTTGATGTGTTACTATTCTATTTACTTAATTGACTTGATAATTTCAAATTCTTCGAAAAATTTGACGCTTTTGTACATTAGGGTTAAGTGAAACCTTAATCATTTCGCCTAATTTTTATATTTATAATTACTACGTTTTTTTTTTCTAAAGTCGTATAATATGAGTATTCAAATTGCTGACCCTATTTTTTTGGAGTTCTAAATAATCAAATATAAGTTTTCCCGCCCTAAGTAGAGCGAGAGGGAATTTCACGTTTTTTGACTGGCCTAGTGGTCTACAGATGGTGGACAGTGGGCCTTACTGCTACGCCAGAGGTCGTGGGTTCGATTCCTACCCAAGATAAAAATGTTTGGTATGATGAACATGATCATTTGTTCTTTCTGTGTCTGGGTGTAATTTATTTATTTATTTAGAAATAAATTTAAGTATGTTTATCAGTTGTCTAGAACTCATAGCACAGGCTCTGATTAGTTTGGGACTAGACAGCGTTGTGTGAAAGTTGTGGTATATTATATGTTATGTGACCCTGAACTATTTAAATATACCCAGTTACCTTACAAGTCAACTAGAAATATGTGAAACCAAAAGTGTTTTCAGTCCTTACCATTTAAATTAGTAAAATCCAAACTCCGACCACAAGGACCATTTTGTAAATGCGTCAGTAATAGACAATGTGTGTTTAAGTTATTTTACAATAATGCTTTCGAAGGGCACTGCCTCTTATATTCCTATTCGAGACATTTGAACACACAAACAGTACTAAATTTTGTACACTTTTAACAAAACGTGGGTTGGCCTACATGTAGAGTAAATAAATAGGTACCCGACAATTTATACAGTTGTTTAATTTGATGAACACCTCTAGCCAGAACAATGTCGTCTGTAGTAATGCTATTATGAAACTACTGTATTGTGACGTCAGAATTGAATTACATTATTGTTTTGAAACCATTTGTCTTGGTTTGTAACTGACTATTTAATTCGTCATACTGGTTTTGGTTAGAAAACGATGGATGAATTCTATGGTAGTTAATAGTAAAAATAATTCTCTAAATAAAAACAGATCGAAACGTAAAGTAGGCATCGAGGGTGTTTAAGTTGAATTTATACATAATAGAGGTATATACCACGGCAAATAGTACTTTTCCAGGGAAGGTAAGGTAATAAAAAAGCTACTCTTCGCATCTAAAACACTTTTTGAAACACCTAATGAAAGGGTCTCTTCCACGTTCCCTTAAAAAAAACCTCTGGATTTGTGTACATTTTCCCACCCTAACCTACGAAGCACAAAGGGTTTGGAGAGTTTTGATTTTGGCCAACATAAAAAAACCAAGCTGGCAGCTTGTACACGTATTTAAAAACATTAAGGCCTCTACCGTTTAGTTTACACGATTCCAAGTTTGAAAATATAAAAAAAAAATGTTCCTTCGAGCCGGATGGATGATGTTTATAGAATCGTAGTAACCACGTAGAGTTCCAAAGAAATAAGTCGCAGTTTAACTAACGCATTTGGTCAAGTTCTGTCATAAACATATAGTTAACAGTGCTATAATGTTGATCGTGATCACAACTGTTTAGGTTTGTGTCGCCTTTTATATTCGAGTTAGCCAACTCTAGACAAATAGTCTGAAAGAAATATTGGCATGAGAGTTGGCTCGGATTCACGGCAACAATTTCTAAACATTTAATCATAGGGATTTTATTGCGTTCAAAATTAAATTATGTGGATAATTGAACACATATTTTTTATGAGTTCCTCACACCCACTGTAGACATTAAAGACCTATTTCTAAGGGATCCGTGTTATTTATGTTCCAGTGTAGATAAGTTTCGTTTCAAGGAAACCTTTGAACATCTCCCTTCCTAAGAAGTTATTAATGTTTTTATACGTAACCATCTTTATTTATTATTTGCTTATGACTAAATACTACTTTCATAGTTTCCTGTTATAAAGTTTTTTGGTATAGACAAATAAGCGTCAGCAATCGTCAGTCGTTATATATTGCTTTAATGTCTCTAATTTACGTACGACATTCGTTTTATTGGTTTAGAGTACGCCTTATCAAAGCTTTGTGGTGAGTGTGACTGATGAGCTTAAAATAAACAATTACGGGATTTGAATTTATGAATAAATATGTAACTATCGAAGTATAAATACGTACAATAACCATGTTTGTTAATAGGAACTGAAGCACGTAAGCATACATACGTACGAAGCGAATCTGACGATATCATTTGGGAGACCGAAATGGTACAAGGTTGAACAAATTTGTCATTTGTCTCCAAAAATATTAGAAGCTACTGCATACAAAGTGGTTAGTAATTTAAAGGTACGTTATATTAGTTGTCTAATTGACAAAGCATCCTTGAATGAAAACGTAATGAATGGTTTGTCAACGATATGTGAAGAATTGTAGTATTAAAAATGCGTAAAATAAAAATTAGTTCTCTTTATGAGTAATTACTTAAATATGGAAAAGGGTTTTAATTTGAATTTAGAAATCACTCGCAGCGGGGTATTACAGACTTGAATAAAGAAGACAGCAATTGAGACAACAACAATAAGACAACACACTGACAATTGAGATTTGATAGGTACCACATCATCATCATTATTTCAGCCAAAAGACGTTCACTGTTGGACATATACCTCCCCAAGTGTCGCCACGGTTCTGTGCGTCTCGTATCCATCGCATTCCCGCGACCCTCACCAGGTGAAGGAAGGCCTCCCACAAGGGGGACTGATGACCTGGTATCACATCAAATGACCATAAATTGTTTACAGAGATCAAGACAACAAAATAGTTCTCAACGTCAATGAGAACAATGTGGTTAAAGATGAAGTTTATGTAACACACAATATACAGCAGCAGTACGCACCTGATATTCCAATTGCTTTAAATGTCAGTAAGGATAAACGTAGGAAGTACTGTATATCCAAATTAAGAATGAATGACTGCCATAACATGGACACGTTTACCCATCGTTTTGTGACGACGGACATCCGATCGAACTGTTTGTTTTATCTGTCAAAGGATATCCTATAGTTACGGTATTTTTAGAAATGTTCTTACTGTTGCGTGTATATATCTTTAAGCAAGTTTGTTGAGTTTGGGTTATATTGTTGCTGTTTAACCAGTTACTGATGTTCGTTGTTGTTGTCATCTGAGAATATAGACTTTGTACTAGCTTATGTACTCTTACATATATGCATATACATAATTATAACATCAGATCAAACACTGCTAATAAAAGTAGAGGTTTATCTTCATTCTGATCATATTTATTGTCAAACATAACAATCATTTAATTTGCTATTCTTGTGATCATTTAGAATTTCGTTTTGACAATTTTTGTTTGTTTGATTATGGTGTTGTTGTTATGTGCAAATAGCATGCGTGGAATGCTTGATAGGACAACATTATTGTTAGGTATATCCTTCAAAACTGCTATTGAATGGTTTTGTTTCTAAATAGATTATTTATTATTGTACCTATGTTAAACGAATGAATAAATGACTTATGACTTAGTTTTTTTTTTTACAAATATTTTTACAAAATGCATTAAATAAATTGCGTTTATATTTGTTGCGGTTAAATGTTTGGGACTCATTATGAAATGGAAGTTCATTGAATATTTTGGTACCTCATGGTACGCAATAAATTTTATCAAGTTCGCTGCCAAAAATTTAATTAAAGTTCACCAGCACTTCTTGCGGATGAATTTATCTTCAATAAACTATATTTTATTATGTGTAAAAAGTACATAACTCTTTCATAAAATGTGGGTAGTACTCACCAATTAACTGCAAACAGAAATAAACGAGTAATCCAATGTCAATTTGAGTTTGTCGAATCAATTGCGGGCCAGAATCGCTTGATTTCTTTGAACACGCATATCAAAGTATAATAAAATATTGTCACAAAAATAATCCTCGTAACGTATTTGAATGTTTCTGTCATCACAAAACTTGCTTATCAAAATAACTTTCACTGTAACAGTCACGAATAATTTTTGTTCGTTAAATTATGTTCGCGCCAAATTATTTTATTTATCAGCCAAGCGTGCGTCGTCGTCGGCACCATATGTTACACTGACATAACGACGGTAGCGCACAATGCGCTCGCGCAAGCATTGTCAATAAAGTTGTACACATTTATTTTCACAGCCGATCAAACTTCAACTCTACTGCTTAAACATAAAGGTTAAAATGAAATCAACAAACAAATTAAGGTACGCGGGTAAACGGGACAACATGAGTCATTCTTCGATCCGCAGGCCACAGCTGGCTGCGTCATTCATAATTTTTTCTCATTATAATTTCGCTGTTATGACGTCACTTTAAGGCCTATATTCAATTGGTTTCTGTAATATTTTATTGTTTTCTCACAATGGTTGATGTTCCATATTTTTTTTGTAGCGGTGTGAATGCATATCCTGATGTTGTGAGTCAGGTTTTAATGTCTAGTCTTGGAATTGGTAATTTCAATATGCTTGATGAGTCTATCCGTCTGTGTGTGGGATTCTTCAAGGACACAAAATTACACGGTATGTTAATTGATAATATGTAGTTAAAAAGCTGGTTGGTAGATTATGGACAGTCATTACAAAATTACCTACCTACTGTTTTCCGCCTTTTGAATCGCGTAATTAGAGACACAATAGAAAGACAATAGGTGTGCGGACGCCGGCGTCCTCTTGGTGAATAATGAATTAAAAATGTTACGTCTGACTGAAAGTACTGCTTTTCTAATTGACTGGCCTGTTGGTCTAGTAGTTAGTAACCCTCACTGCTATGCCGGAGGCCGTGGGTTCGATTCCCACCCAGGACAAATGTTTGTGTGATGAGCACGATCATTTGTTCTGTGTCTGGGTGTAATTTATCTATAATATGTATGTATTTAGAATTATATAAGCATGTTTATCAGTTATCTAGTACCCATAACACAAGCTCTGCTTAGCTTGGGACTAGACGGCGTTGTGTGATAGTTGTGAAATATTATATTATATAAAAATCCATATTATTAAGTAATAATTATTTTTATTCGGGTCAAATACTAATTGTAAAATTAGGTATAGATGGGATTACATAATTGTGATGTACATAATTGTGTACAAATATAAAATATTACGTCGCAAAACAACATAAAGTAGAATAAAACAAAAATAAAGTGAAACCTAATCAAATACATTAAAAGCAAATCGATTAAAACCAAGTAAAAAAAATAATGATAAATTATTATTATATTTCAGTTATTAATTTACTTCTAATTAAAACCATCTCATTTAACTATAATATTACCTATTTTAAATATAATTATGTGTATATCAATTTTAAGTAATTCTCCCCATCCTGGAGCGACATTAAAAGGAATACATACCTACTTTTCTTTTTTCTTTTCTTTTTTTTTCTTCGTCAGATTGTGACTCAGTGGCATTGTATTCGTCTACGAGGTTGACGCAGACAAAGTCATTGGCCAACTAGTCCATTAAAGTTACAGGATGGTAGAGAATATTAACTAAGTACTCAATTAACTCAGTGTAAACAATATTGCCAAATAAAGTTATTATAATTAGTGATTATTAGTAAAATTATGTTGTCTACACGTATAACTAGGTAGAATAATTGGGTAACGGTAAGATTACACAGCAGCTTACCGTTTAAAGCTATATTCAAAGTAATTATAACGTGTTATACGAACTCCCAGTGGTCATTAAGTATCACTCAACGATCCTCTAAATTACCCTTAAGGTATAATTACATTCGTAATTAAAATGAAATGTCGTTTAGGGCCGCACGTTAAAAATTAATTTATGCTCTGTGGGTAAACCAGGATTTAATGTGAGACACCTTTATTGTGTGAAGATATGAATAGGCACTTTTTTTTTAATGTTTCAGGACTCCGCTATCCGTCCGTTCTTCAGTGAGCTGTATCACATAGACCGTAATAGGCAGATAATTGAAATTTTCTCGCTGTGCATTTGCAAAAATATGATATTACTGATAATGATAACTCATTTTGGTAATTTTTGAACTTAGTGACTTTTTGCTTTACGGGGACGAAATAGCTGCGAAATATTCCGTAGAGCTATTCGACACAAGTAATTGATTAAAATATTCGGATTCAAAGCGAACGTTCATGAATGTTTCACCATTTAGTAACGGTAACTTTTGTGTAAGCTGCAGCAAAAGTTAGTAGGCACAACGCTAGAACTAACGCAAATTGAATCATTTCAAATTGAATTGAATTGAATTTCAACTTACGATTTTATGTCAAAGCATGACAATGAACACTGCTTGCTCGATATAGATAATAGGCTAGATAGGTATTGTATTTACGTGACAATACTCCTATTTAGTCTCGATTTTCAAATGTCTGTAAAAAGATATCGGGTAATTAGTTATTTGAACACCTGGTTTAAGTTAAATCAGCGGCGGGTTTCCGTTTAAATAATAGTAATATTCTACAACTATCACACAACGCCATCTAGTCTCAAACTAAGCAGAGCTTGTGCTTTATGTACTAGACAACTGATAAATATACTATTTCTAAATTCATAAGTATTATAGACAAATTACACTCAGACACAGAAAAAATGATCATGCTCATCACACAAACAATTGTCCTAGGTGGGAATCAAACCCACGACCTCCAGCTTAGCAGTCAGGGCCACTAACCTCTAGACCAACAGGCGAACGACTCGTAATAAATTAGTACAGTTGGTATCACCAAAAATAAATTGACACCTGCAGGGAATAACATTGTAACTCACTTTGAGGTAATTTGGTTTTTTGTAAAGTTTAGTAGGATTGTAACAGAACATTGCCTCAAAACTGAGTTATAATGCTATTCCTTGCAGGTATCAAAAACTCACTAACTTCTTCAGACTGCTTGAAAACTGATCTGTTTGGAACTAACAGTTGTTTTTTGCAGTTGGATTTCTTAAACAAGTATTTTCATTACTTCCTATATTTTTGGAATGGTTTGTTCGCGCCCTTTATTTTATGTCACGCAAAAATTTGACTTCTCATTCATAAAAACCATCATTATGTTTTATTAGGGTTCCGTACCTCAAAAGGAAAAAAAACAGAACCCTTATAGGATCATTTTGTTGTCCGTCTGTCTGTGTGTCTATCCCTTTATCTCGGGAACGCGTAGTGGTATCGAGTTGAAATTAAAATCATAATAATATACTCAAGTTTACGGTAACGAAAAAAAGATAAGGCCGTTTATATCGCAAATAAACGTTTTTTTCGACCTCTCAAGGGAATTTAAATTCATAGGGTATACCCGATAACCTAGAAACCTGGAATTTGGTATTAGAAAGGTCTTATAGTACTAATATAGGAATAAATCTGTAAAAACTAAATTTGTAGTTGCGTCAAAAAAAAAAAAAATACACTTTTTTCGATTCGGAAAAATCTTCGAGACTTCGCGCGCGCGCGCTCCGGCACGCAGCGGAACGACTTGCGCAGTGTGGCGCCGATCTGCTTCGACGGCGATGTGGTAGGTACTCACACGGATTCGGGTACTGAATTTACATAGGTTTTTTTTTATGGTAGGTAGGTAGGTAAATCATCCAATGACAAATCCCGCCCTTGGGCGGAGCGGGAAATAGTGTCAGACTCTTACTGACTAAAAACCTACCCCGTTCCTTCGTTGCCTATCATGCCGGGGCTAAGCCTTCCTCTCAGAAAACGGCACTTGACCCCAGCAGGCTTCGACCCTGCCTACCTGTAGCTAGCAGGCTGGGCCTCTACGGTTTGCTGACAGCTCCTTGAGGCGCGCGGGAACAGTATGCGCCGTCGACGACTTGGGCTCGGTCCGGTCGGTTACCGGACGATCGGACAGCGTGCTACCCATTGCACGCCGTCCGCAAGCCCGCACCTACGGTGGCCGGAAATCGGGATCGGAATCCCGGTGGCGGCTGGGGCGAGAGCCCCGTTGCCTCTGCCTGATGCGGTCGGCCTCCTCCTTAGCTAGCATTACGAATTTACGTTAGTTCTTGTATCTAGGTTAGTTTTATGGAATCCTCAGTGTTCGATACCGACTCGCAATGCCCAGTTTTTTTTTTATTCATATAACTTAGGTATAATATAATTATTATTTGGACAGTTTAACCGAACTTTTAGTCACATGCTTCACTATCAATCTACATGAAACTAAAAAAGCTTTCGTCAGTTTACGATATAACTCGTAGCGGAGCACTAACGTAAGCTTGCATTTCATACTTCACTGCAGTTTACAGCACGAAATGTATAAAAGAAGTTTAGAGCACTCACATCTCCTTTCAAACGACATTTTGATAGCTTGTGGTCATGATTGCCAGATATGTAAATTGTCCCATATAAAACAAAAGGTACTTATGTTTCACACAATGTAGCAATATGGTTTAGTTCTTTTATATAGGTTATAAAGTGCAGAAGTTCCAATAAAATGATGCATCAGTGAATAAATAAAAGTAAAGCTGAGTAGTCACACCAGCCATACAGTAGCTGTGCTCTGCGTGTTCCCTTATTATATAAATGATAATTATTTATGTTGCAAATAGGTTTTTCAAAAACACACTCACACGTAATTTTTTTTGTCAGTTTAAACTAACGAGGCCGGTGTTTCCTAGCTGACTATCCTGAGAAGAAACACCGAAACAAACACGTGCGTTTGCCCTGTAAGGCCCCGGAGAATCTACGTTTTAGGTGCTCACCAATCGAAGGTACTCGCTTCTAGGATCATATGTACCGCTTTCTTTTTCAATGTACCTCTGTACTTTGAAAAAAAAGGGGGCCGTCCCAGCCAAACGTTTTCAGCACGGCCCCCGTGTAACTTGAAAAGTATAAAGCGTATTAAAAAAATTCTTCAACTCAAGGAATATACTCTATTAACACGTTATATTTACCGCAATAGATATTATGAATTCATTATAACATATAATATATAGGTGTGCATAGGGGGCCGTGCTGAAAAAAACATTTTTATTAAAATATAATAAAAAAAACAAAACAGCCTTAGCCAAAAACTATTAAAGAATAATTGATGTTTGGTAAATAACATATGCACCGCTTTAGTTTCTCATATAACTTGCAAAATTTTAAAATATGACCAACTTCAGTTCGTTCAGCACGGCCCTCTAAAGTTGTCTATATCTTTTTAATTCAGTTATGCTTCTTTACAAGATTCGGCTTTCTGAATTACGTGTAGGAGTACATTCGTTCCAAATACTCAGGCGTCAAAGTCTCTTTTAAAGTCCATACAGCAAACATGTAATGGTCAAATCGTATGAGAATGAGAACCATGCAGATTAGTGTCTGAGATGGTCTTTTAAGGAAAGATACAGATTTGAGTGGACCTGTCCAGTCAGTGTAAGCATTTGTCAGTATTCGTATAGCTCAACTTAGGACTACTAAGGAGCTCAACGGTTTGACGAACAATACCAAAGAAAGGACATTTTAGTCGTGTGAGTGAATTCTGTTGAGCAAAGAAATCGAGATACACCACATGTATCCCTTTCACGTATTAGAGACTGTAATACAAGATTGTACTGTAAGACTTCCTTTTTTTGAAGTGATAAATCATACAATGACTTCTCCCGCCCTAGAGTGGAATGAGAGGGAGTGTCAGACTTATACTAACTAAAACCTCACCTCACCTGTGTCCATCAGTTACCTGTAGGCGTTTTTAATGGCATCGTAGACAATCCTAATTGTTGTGCAGCAAAAGTTTAGTATTGCTGAAGAAAATATTCTTTTTGTTTGTTTGATGATTGAAATGTAATAGTACTCGCAGTTACGATGGGATTGACATCGTCACAGTAGTGTACAAAAACCCCGTAAATAAAAAAGATTTATAAAATCTTTTGCGTTCTAGGACCACATGTTTACTTTTCGGAAGTTCTCTATGGCCCTAGCGGGCATCGGCCCTACTAGGTCCCTACGGTTTTGTTGACACTTTTTCGTGCGAGTAACACTATGCGCCGTCGACGACTTTGGCTTGGACCTTACCGGACTTGGCGAGCTACCCATTGCTCTTCACCCGTGTCTGGGGCGTTTCCTAGGGCGGCTGGTGTGTGAGACTGTTCGTTCTCTCACGTTTGAGTTTGCAGTTATCTCCTTCGGATTTCGGATTCAGTACAAGACTAAAATAGTATAAAACTAAAACCCGACTACGACCAAAAAGAACGCTAAAAAAGTATGAAACAAGATTTTTGGAATACTGAAATAAACAAGGTTACTGGAGAAACAAGAACAAAACAAAAAGAAAAGTAGTCACACGTTATTAAAGTGTTATGGTTGGTACCTATACCTATTGTATATCGACGATGATGACGAATAAGACAGTTCTAACGATACCTCATAAGTCGAGTTCCGATAAATAGATTAGGAGCTATGAGGGAACAGATGAACATACTCACATACATACGAGTACATACATAGCCGGCCAAAATCATAACCCTCCTTTGGCTTTGCCGTAGTCGGGTAAAAACAAAAAAATACGCCCGCGTAAATCTATTGGAAATGTACCCTTATCGAGAAAAGGAAGACATTATAATAAAAACACAAAGCTGCACAGAGGTACACAAACTTGTGGATATAAACACAGCTTTATGGAGCTGCAATCATAGTTTCTTCGTGTGGAAGGAATGATGGAAACTAAACGGTTGAAGTAGAGAAAGTATAAGTATGAACATGACGAGTTCCCAGAAATAAATGCAAGTTTGTAGTTCTCTGAGACGCTGTCTCTATCTTGAAATATATGCTCTTATTGCGGCTAGAAGTTTATAATGGGTTGGTATTGTCAATGCAGTTTTTTTTTTAAAGCATAAGTTAGAACTTATAAGGTGAGTTTTACTAATAAACATCGTCAAAAAATATATATATATGAGTATACACTAGCTTTTGCTCGTGAATTCGTCCCCATAAAAGGCGGAAATGGTTCTAATAGGATTTTTTTTTTACCTTAAAAATCTTATTGAGCTTTCAAACGTGTGTCAAAATAAAATGTACTCATTTAAATAAAAAATACTAATGAGTATTGATATCTTTGAAGCAAATAACCCCAAAATAACTATCAACCCTTTTTTATGGCAGACAGTATACATATAATCGGTCAACAGGACCTTTATCAAATACACACACGATTATTATCCACGATGGGTCTAGCTTCTAAAACACAAAGTGTTTACACAATATTCTTAACACACCTTGCTTTAACCCCGTTAGGGAATGAATTTCAATAAAATAGGTACGTAACTCATCTTTCATAAATTCTGTTAAAGAAATTTTCATGCAAAATTTTAAGTAGGACTAAGGAATCACGTTGTCCCATAAAGATTTTGCCCCCCTTTTTTCCGCTTTTAAGGGTAGAATTTTTAAAAATCCTTTCTTATCGAATTCTTACGTCATACAAAGAACATATCTTCCAAGTTTCAGGTCTTTACGATTAGTGGTATACGCTGTGCGTTGATCCGTCAGTCATTCGGTACTTACAAAGCCTTTAATAAGTAGGTACCTATAGTTATACATTTTTATTTGATTTAAACTAGTGCTTGACTGCGATCCCACCTGATGTTAAGAACCGTAGGCGCGGGCTTGCGGACGGCGGGCAATGAGTAGCTCGCTGTCCGTCCCTCCGATAACAGACCGGTCCAGCCCAAGTTATCTACGGCGCGCACTGTTCCCGCGTGCCTCAAGGAGTTGTCAGCAAACTGTAGGGGCCCAGCAGGGCCGAAGCCTATTGGGGCCAAGGGTTAGGTGAAAATGAACCCCGGGGTCCTGGATTGAAGGCAATGAATCAAACAGCGTAGGTTTTTAGTCTGTAAGAGTCTGACACTATCTCCCGCCCCACCCAAGGGCTAGATTTGTCATTTGATGATTGAACCTGATGTTAAGAAGTGATGCAATCGTTGACGGTGATGCGCACTGGTTTATTATAAGCCTATTAAATCTAGCCTTGAACTTTGAAGACACCTACATTATCAAGTATCCATCTAGTGCAGAAGTAAATAACAAGGCCGTGATGTTGCACTATTGAAACATACATGATGTAGCGACATCTATGACGCCACGTAGGAACTATAATTTGAAATCCTGTGTATTTGGGAACCCGGTGGTGGGCCGTGGAAGCATATGGCCTCAGACTTGTGCAGTGCCACCTTGAGTCCCAACCCCACGGCAGTGGCCACCCCACGTCCCACGACCACCGCCTGGTACGACTCTCCCTGCGTAAAAGTCTGACACGACCTTGCGTTCCGCCCAAGACCGTGAAATTTCATTGGATGATTTTCAACCTAAAAAAAAAACCAAAACAACTTAGGCAATAACTGCTCAGACCAGATACAACGTTAGTCTGTTCAGAGGATTATTCTCTTTAACCTAAAATAAATGGGTTGCAAGTATAAAAAACAAAATATGGAATGAGATTGAACGAAAATTAAAATGCGAAGGTGTGTAAAAATTTTTATTTAAACTTTTTAAATTCGTAATCTATTACATCACATAACACTTGGCTACTTAGACTCGGACAAGGAAACAGAATGAGGTAAGCGAAGGCGTCGGTCGGTCCACGGAACTGATGTGTGTGAACAGAAAACTACTGACGGGGCATTTTTTTTTTTTTTTCGGTAGGTAAAATCATCCAATGACAAATCCCGCCCTTGGGCGGGGCGGGAAATAGTGTCAGACTTTTACTGACTAAAAACCTACCTTTCCGTTCCTTGCCTTTGTCCCGGGGCCTGTGGTGACATTCTCACATAACCTTTGGCCCCAGTAGGCTTCGGCCCTGCTGGACCCCTACGGTTTGCTGACAACTCCTTGAGGCGCGCGGGAACAATGCGCGCCGTAGACGACCTGAACTTGGACCGGTCTGTTACCGGACGGACGGACAGCGAGCTACCCATTGTCCGCCGTCCGCGAGCCCGCGCCTACGGTGGCCGGAAATCGGGATCGGAAACCCGGCGGCGGCGGCGGCGTGTGCGCCTTTGCCTAATGCGGTCGGCCTCCTCCTTTGCTAGCATTACTGCTTCGCAGAAGGAGGCGACCGCCTGCCACTCCTCCTCGCTCCGGAGCATGGCTTGAACCAAGCCCCGGCGCGAGAGATCGCCGCCGATCGCCCCCACGAGGACACGGCGATGCTCTTCCCAAGCGGGGCACACTTCGACTGTGTGCTCCACCGTGTCCACCGGGCGGTCCGCACAGTGGCGACACCCGGGCGTCGTCTCCGCACGAATCTTGTACAGGTACGGACCGAACTTGCCGTGTTCGCTCAGCACCTGCGCCAAACGGAAGGTGACGACGCCGTGGGGCCTTTCCAGCGACGCCTCAAAGAGGGGCCTTACCGCCTCGATCGTGGCGTGCCCAGCACGGGGTTGCGACAGTCGCTCTCGCCATTTCACCATGGGAAGCTCGGTGTCAGCACGGGCACTGTGCTGCCCCTTCACTGACCCGGCACGAATGTTTGGGGATTATTTTATATTCTTTATTCGGCAAACAAAAAATTATTCAAACTAACATTACTTATGAAAAAAAAGTGTGAAGGTAAAAAGACGCTTACGCGATGTTTTAAAACAATAAATAACGTAGCGTTGGTTTATGCAAGGGCCGTAAAACGTTACGTGAATTTCTCAGTATACAGTAAATAATAAAACAAACTAAAAATACTGTTTGTGTTGCTTGTTAACTTTTCCATCCTGTTTTTATTTTTTCCTCGCTTAAAAAACAGCCTTCTTTGATATCATCCTACAAATCTCAAAATCACTGAAAAAAGTCGCTATTTTGTGAACTAGAAGCATACAATTTTCCACCTTTTTAAACACAATTCAAGTTCGTGACATTACTGTCTCGCTTATCGCAGCCTTTCGGAAAGTTCCCGCGACGGTCCCAGGCGTGACGTTTTATGATTTATTATGAGTCGGGGACTTTTACAAGGGCTTTGTTTTTAGAAAATTTCGGCTCTTTGGGACCTAGTTTAGTAGTTGATACTTTTTATTATGTAGATTAACTAAATATTTTGTTTGTGTTGTACGGCGTACCTGACTGCGACTACCTGGTTAAAGCCAAGGTATGAGGCACGAGAGAATGAGAGGCTGTCATATCATTCTCCGAAGTAGTATTGCGAGTGATGGAGACGGTCGCAACGTGAGAGAGTGGAAAATCATCAGACCCCAGCCACCGACTCAGGAGACGCCCCGGGCGTCTGGACACGGCGACTTCCGGCCACCGTAGGCGTAGGCTTGCAGACGGTGAGCGTTGGGTAGTCCGCCGTCTGACTGTCCGGTAAGGAACAAGCCCGAGTCGAAGCACGCAGTAAAACTGAAGGAGCTCAGTAGAGTCGATGTCTGCTAGGGCTGCGGGAATGTCTGAAGCAGTTATCGTTATCCTAGAATGCATACTGCAACCAAATGACACTGGTGGGTTTAAGTCAGTAAAAGTCTGACACGCCCTCTCGCTTCAATCTAGGTTGAGATAAGTAGCATCACGGTCCTGATACTCCCTAGCGAGTTCCCTAGTGATCGATCCAGAGCGAGAAAAGTTATTTCATGATTTCCCTCCCTTATAAAATAAGGTTAATTCAAACTCACACAAATTTTTCAAAT
Organism: Leucania comma; assembly: GCA_958295575.1. Lineage (NCBI taxonomy): Eukaryota > Metazoa > Arthropoda > Insecta > Lepidoptera > Noctuidae > Leucania > Leucania comma. The sequence continues at coordinate 8,606,564 of OY282475.1, forward strand.
ACAGAGTCGTATCTCAAGAGCAAATTATCACAAAGCTTAAAATTTTCAAATATTTATATAATAATTTGCGATTTAAATATGAACGGTTTTATCACACTATCCCCATACAACAGCATTCGACAATAATTATACTTTTTTTTGTATATGTTTTGAAACATAGATATCTTGTGGCCAGGCCACCTACCTCAGCCAGGCTGCTTTTCCCTGACATCTGCCATCTGAGTTATGGAGCGCAGTATGGTGTTTCTAACGCTATCCTTTTCCTTAACACCTATTAAAGCGCCTTCAAATTACCGCGCTTTCAACGCGCGGGATTTTGCGGCTAATTTGAAGGGTGTTATGCTTCTTGAATGCAATCTTGAATTTGGACTTTTGTTCTTCAGTTAGTGAAGGTGAAGGTGATGTGACGATGATGACGAGATATAGAGAGGTTTGGAAGTAGAAAAGGGAGGCCTTTGCCCTGTATTGGGACACACAATAAGTTATTAAAAAAAGATATCTTGTGGATATTATCAAAGTGTCTGTGGATGAAGTAACAAACTTTTAAGCCATGTTCACATTGACGATAGACGGAAGAGCCCTCATAAGTACGAGAATTGGCTTTCTAACCGACTGTGTAATCTGAGCACTTCGTTCCATTGCTACCAAAAACATTTTTGTACACAGATATATAAATAAAAATAAGAGAGTAATTGATTACATACAGATACCAGTTTTTGTTGGCCTGTTGTTATTGACTGGCCTGTTGGTCTAGTGGTTAGTTGCCCTGACTGCTATGCCGGAGGTCGTGGGTTCGATTCCCACTCAGGACAAATGTTTGTGTGATGAGCACGATCATTTGTTCTGTGTCTGGGTGTAATTTATCTATAATATGTATGTATTTAGATATATATAAGTATGTTTATCAGTTGTCTAGTACTCATAACACAAGCTCTGCTTAGCTTGAGACTAGACGACGTTGTGTGATAGTTATGTGGAATATTATATATATTATTTGTCCTTTGTTCTTCCCTAGAGTGTAGTCATTAAATCGTCATTTTCTTCACGCTGGAAGGAAATGAGAGTAATATTTTTTGGGACACGTTATCTTGCGCCGTTTAATCATGTCCGTGCCTGTTTCAGCTGAAAACAAAGAGGGGTTCGTGCGAAATGGGAAATAAAATTGATGCCTTCTAAGCATAACGTCGTAAAGGAAAAGTGCATTTTTTCAGGAGAACCGTTTTAGGGTTCGGGTAGGGTAAAAACGGGATCTTATTGCTATCATTTTGTTGTCCGTCTTTCTGTCATCAGGCTGTATCTTATAAATCGTGGTAGGTGACATTTTTCAGCACAGCAGAGATTTGTTTGCCGTTTTTTGATCGATATTAATAACAGCAACAGGTCTACGGTTGAAATATTCGCGAAATATTTAGTTTTATGTATATTAACTGTAAAAGTAATTAATTAGGATTGATTAGTAATTATACAACAGACGTGATTTATTTTCCGTTTTTTTTGTTCGATATTAACATTGTAGTACGGCTACGGGACCCCTCAAGTGCGAGTCCGTCTTGCACTTGGCCAGGTTTTTCAATTATTAATGATATATAAGTAATTTGTGGAACATATTTAAGCGATATTTTTTAATTTTAATAAATTTAAAAAAAATACAATTTTATAAAAAAAAAAATATATATATTACGACTTTATGCGTAGGAGGCATTGATATAAAATGAAGTGGAGCCTTACCATGACATGTTAAAATGGCAGGCGTCCTAGCGAGAAAGTAGGATGTAGCTATACACCATTAAATTTTGATTGTTTTAATTCCGTGGAGGGTCGATTCAGTACATAAAACACAATCGATTTGTAAAGATAAAATTAAAAAATAAAGTACTTTTTTTAAACTAGAATTAATTTACGAATGTACGAAATTAGTTTCTTTAAGTAAACGTCAGCTGCGCGAGTCCAATGACCTGTAGGTAGTTAGTACGCAACGACCGACAACTACCTACAAGGTCATTGACTCGTTTACTTAAAGAAATTAATTTCATATAATATGCGTACATTAATTCGATTTTTAGAAAAAAAGTACTTTATTTTTTATTTTATCTTTACAAATCGATAGTGTTTCATGTACCGGATCGACCCTCCCCGGGATTAAAACGATCAAAATTTCACGGGGTATATCTCCACCCCTTTAACAAATGGATCGTGAACTCTTGGTAGGGACTCGTGTTTGCTTCGACATCACCGGAAAGGACGCGAAACGTTTTTGATTTTGTGAAAAATCCCATCATTTGTCACCCAGTTCCCTTCGCAATGGTGTTGATTTCGATAAAGAATAATCATTTTCGTGTTTTCATTCAGAGGCTTAATTTATATTCACATGAATCCAATTGCTATCTGAAACCGCGGTAAATTATTTGTGATGACATGCATGAAGCGTGGCAGTTTTATTGTTGAGTTGAATTTTCACTGGACTGTTAACTGTTGATAAAATACGAAACATCACCTACTGTTATTAAAGAGTATGCCAACACAAAATCAGCCATGCGCACTACTTTGTGTAATTTATTTCATCACCACTGCTCTCAAAATGGTGAAGGAATGGAATGCGGTCGCCTCCTTCCCTGGGGCAGTAATGCTTGCAAAGGAGATGTCGCAAACATGAGACAACGGACATCCTTACGCCACTGCAGGAGACGCTCTGGGCATCGGGGGTCGCAAGTTGATCCCTGGTCTCCACGACGCGAGCTACTAAGTGCGGCAACGAATTAATGTGTAGGTCACCATCTGCTCGTCCAGTAAGGACCGAGCTCAAGTCGTATTCGATGGTACGTAGATTTCTTCATGCAATTCCTCAAAATATATTGTTAGCAAAGCCGAAGGGGCCAAGCAGGGCCGATGTCAGTTATCATCTCGGGACATTTCTGAAAAATAAACCTGCAGTCTTAGAACGCAAAGAGCAACTGAAAGACACAGGTGTAGCTTTAGTCAGTGAAAATCTGGCATGCTTTCTCACCCCACCGGAGAACTATCAGATGAATATCTAAGCTCATAAAAATGACTTTGAAATAATGTTCTTTTGTATTGGTAAGGAGTAATGCAATTGTTGATGGTGAAGCGCACTAGTTTATTAAGAGCCTATTGACGCTAGACCAACGGACCAACGGCCAGAATGCACTATGATAATAACATTTATTTGGTGTTATTTCACTGCAGTACGGTTAGTAAAACATTATTGCTGTTGGTGACTGTACATATTAGTTTTTCGCTTCAAGCTTAGAATGAGTGTAGATGGCAGTTTATTTATTCATTTTAACTTTGCATTCTATATCTGAATATATTCTGATAGAGTTTTCACCCGCGTTCTTATGTAATAGTGATAAAATAGTTTTATATTAATTGAAGAATTTTTTTTTATCGGTTCAGTAGTTTTGAGTTTATTCATTACAAACAAAAATTCAAATGTTTTCCCTATATCATATTAGATTATTATCTTGCATATTACTATAGTCATGATCTACCTTGTTGTTATATTGTTAGCTGTAAGCGTCATCATCATCATCATCATCATCATCAGCTGTAAGCCCAAAAAAAAATTATTTAATATTTATTTAAGCAAACATATGTACTTATCTATAATTTAATAAGTAACTTTGATGCTTATTATTAAATTGCATTGGCTACACCAATTTAGTATAGAAGATTTATTTTCATATTTACTCAAAATCTAACATTAGACAATTTAAATCCCCGATACCCCTTTGAGCACCGACATTCAAACCTGTTTAACCTAGAAATACGAATCAATTTTTAACAGTAGATTACAATTCAACATTCCATGATATAATTAAATTTTCTTAAAACTCCGCCACCCTGTTCAGTTAAGTAATGATATGGAATTTTCGTTTTTCATAGAAATAGAACATAAAAGACTTTTTTGTTATTATACAACTTTCACACAACGCGATCTAGTCCCAAACTAAGCAGAGCTTGTGGTATGAGTGCTAGACAACGGTTAAAGAAAAACTACTTAAAAAAAAAGTCCATATTATAGTTAAATTACACCCAGAAACCGAACAAATGATCATGCTCATCACACAAACATTTGTCCTAGGTGGGAATCGACGACCCAATCCCACGACCTCCAGCAAAACAGTCAGGGTCATTGACAACTTGACTAACAGGCCTGTCAACTTTCCACATCAATTACGTTTTTTTTTAATTGATATAAAGTAGTGCTTGATTGCGATCCCACCTGATCATAAGCAGTGATGCAATCGTTGATGGTGAGGCGCACTAGTTAATTTAAAGCCAATTTACTGTCTTGCCTGCCTTGATGTAACCCAAAATCATAATCGGACGGGAAGACCGCAGCAGACAAATTGTTCCAGGCCTTCGATGTACGCGGTATAACCGACGAGACGAAACGCTCAGAATGCACTTAAACCATTAAATATTCAGAACAAATTCTATCTTTACTTTCCCTCTGGAGACCGAACACAATAGGATTTTTATTTTCGGTTGAAAGCAAAAGCCACATTCAGAACTATGCAAGAGTAGTGAAGATTGAAAAGGGACGGTGCTTGAATAAAATTACAAAATTTTACTTATACACTAGTGACTTATTTTTTTTAATTGTTTCCGTATTAGCGTTCATACGGGTGAGTCGGTGGTATCTATCATAGAGTTCTAGGTAGGCCAATCAAAGTTATAAGTAAAAGCTACTTAATACAAAAGTATAATCGGCCCTAAATTGTTGGAATTCTAGCCTCCTCTCTAGGCGGTCTACTACTTCTGCGGAGCAGTAATGCTTGCAAAGGAGGAGGCCGCATGCGTGAGGCCATTGGCTCTCACGCCCCAGCCGCCGCTGGGATACCGATTCCAATTTCCAGCTACCGTAGGTGCGGGCTTGCGGACGGCGAGCAATTTCTAACTCGCCGTCCGAACGTCTGGTAACCGACCGAGCCCAAGTCATCGTAGTGTTCCAAGCGCCTCAAGGAGTTGTCAGCAAACCGTAGGAGCCCAGCAGGGTCGAAGCCTACTGGGACCAAGGATTGATTTTTGAAAGGAAGGTTCGGCACCGGTATGAAAGTAAAAGAAGGAACAGGAGTGGGTTTTTAGTTAGTAAAAGACTGACACTATCTCCTGCCCCGTCCCGAGGCGTGGGAATGTCATCGGATGATTTTCCCACCAAAAAAAAGCCTTCTCTCTATGAGGGGGAATGGGGCGTAATCAACCACGCGGACCCAGTGCAAATTGGTACTCGTAGATGACACATGTCTTCGATTGCATTTGAGTCTGGCTGCAATCTCACCTGAACTGCAATGGTATTTTTCCAACACTTGCATTAAAATTATGATAATAATACTCAATTTTTTTGTGTCTTCAATGAAACCGCTGAACAAAAATTGCTAGAAATACTTTTAGTGAGGGCGACAAATAGAATATTTGAACACTAACTAGAAGAAAGGAAAATAAAAGATTTCCTTAGAATTAGGTCGACGACCGGAGACAAAACTACACAAACATGAACACAATAAGGAAGAGGGATGGCTTATAATTGAAACAAATTAATCTTTTTTCAAATCAAAGGAAAAGAAATTGGCCAGTCCCAATTGTTTAATGTCATTGAACTTCGCCCAAATATAAGAGTGGATACTTTAATTCAACAGCCCTAATCATGTTTGCACATCAAAAGCTAAGCTGAAATACTAGTTTAGCTTTAGCTCGTATAGTTGAGGTAATTTTTTTAATACATGTGTGCTGGCGGAATACTTTCGGCCGGCTTCTGAATTGAGTCTTGCTTAGAATGAGTTGCATCAACTAACTTTAACGACGAAATAGGTATTGATTTCCTTGCGAGGAAATATATCCGCATAAACAAAACATACTCCGCGTCATACTTCTAGCAGCTACGATGGCTCTTTTTCTGTAACTGCAGTGCGTCTCTGGAACTCTCTGCCTCACTCTCTTCGCGACAGCCCTTCTCTGGATGTCTTCAAGAGAAAACTTAAAGAGCACTTCCTTTCATCTTTGACATAATATTAGTGTATTTACTATGTATTAATATGTATAGTATGTATTGGATGTATTAGTATGTATAATATAATTATACCTATATTAGACTTAGATATGTAAAATGATATTGTGCACTGGATCCTACCCTCGAATATGTTTTCTCTTTATAACTCAAAGGTTTGCTGGGAGAAAACTCATTGCTGAGTTAAGCTCGCCTTAGTACATGAACTGTTTGTATCCCTAATTGATATGTTATATTTTTTTGTGTACAATAAAGAATTAAGAATAAATGGCCTTGAGTACTTTTATATTAATTTCAGCTTTACGCGATCCTGAGAAAAGGGGTCTCGACGTAAGAGTTCCGTTTTGACTGCATAAGCATAGCATAATCAGCCTTTTTCCCACTGCTGGGACTCAGGCCTCCTCTCTAGGCGAAGGAATAGGCCGTAATCCGCCGTTTTTACTGAATTTTTAGGATTCAAAAAAGTTTTTTCAGGCTAAAGTTACAAATATAAAAATCAGAGGTACATTCATGTAAACAAGTATGTAATTATTCTTAATCTAACTAAGCTTCTTTGACTTAGCTTTTGGTCTGCAACCAGCTTTAGTCACAGAGTATCTAGCCAACTTAATTCAATAACAATAATTGAGGCTTAGAACTAATCAATTGTTTATATTTCCTTTTAAAAAACCTCATATAATAGTACGAGTATATTTGTTTATACCTTAAAGTGACATTCATTGGAATTGATTTGAAGATTGGTATCTATTTTCTGGGAATTTCTCGAAATAACTTTATAGAGAAGAATAAGTACAATAAATATAAACTCTTAAAAAGAAAATCTCTTAATTGGATAACGCCATAAAACTGCACTATCTGCCAGACCAAGAAAAAATCAGCTAAAAGTATTGCAAGAAGGTTTCTACAATTATAAAGTAGGAACGCGAAGAAAGCATAATTCCAGACCCCAAGACGAGGCGAGATAAAAGGTTGTAATATTAATTATGAGTAACTTATTTGCAACATTAACTAATTTGCAACAGCTCTTTAACACAACTAGTTTCATAAACCCTAAGAGCTTTTTAAGGCTGGGTAAGCTTTTTTTGTTATTTCGACCTTTTTTGGTCAAAAAATCTTATGCACCATTTAGTGTCTATTACGCAAATGGAATTTCTAGTTTTCTCCCATCCATAATCAGAAAGAATTTTGATAAAATCATTCTAAGAACGGCGGTGGCCGAGTGGTAACGGCCCCGAATTACGAGTTGTAGGTCGCGGGTTCAAACCCAGCCAGGCGAATTACTTTGTATAATTATTGCATCACCATTGCTCTCAAAACGGGAAACTGACATGTCCTAGAACCAAAATTTCGAAGATATGTGACATCCATCAATCTGCACTGGGCCCATGTGGTGAATTACGGCATTCCATCTCCTAGAGAGGAGGCCCGAGTCCCAGCAGTGGAACATTATAAGGCTGGTGCTATGCTATACTATGCATTCTAAAAATAATATGTATTGATTCGTAAAGATGGATGGTTGGAAAGGTTCTGAAGTGGATCCTATACCGGATGACGCAGCGTTGCAGGGTATCCCACAAGGTGGACCGATGACCTGGTGATCGGGAATCTGATGACTGATGGATGCGAGACGCACAGGACCGGTCGTAATGGTGACAATTGGGGGAGGTCTATATCCAACTGTGAACGTTTTTCAGCTGAAATGATGATATTGTATAAATTATTTTTTTGAATATTTCAATAAAAAAAATGCTATCCCTATTTAATTTTATACACCGTTAAATTTTGATAGTTTTAATTCCGTGGAGGGTCGATGTGGTACATGAAATACTATCGATTTGTAAAGATAAAATAAAAAAAATAAAGTACGTTTTTTCTTAAAATCCTACAGGTCATTGGACTCGCCCAGCTGACGTTTACATAAATTAATTTCATACATGCGTAAATTAATTCGAGTTTAAAAAAGTACTTTATTTTTTTATTTTACCTTTACAAATCGATAATGTTTCATGTATCGAATCGACCCTCCACAGGATTAAAACGATCAATAATTATGTTAAATATTGATCGTTTTAATCAAAAGGTGTATACATAATTATGCGTTACATTTTTTTTTTAGCAAAATCATAAAAAAATATATCTCAAAATCAAAATATTTTTATTTTACATAGGCCTACATGGGCACTTATAAAATGTCAGAAGCTAGTGCACGGTTCCAAATTGGTCGTTTCCAATGTAGAAGAACCGGCAAGAAACTCCATGGTTACTCTTTTAAAAAAAGGTTTATATTACAATATTTTCATATTACAGTATTCATTAATAAATTATGTAAGGACAATGTAGACCAGTCAATATTGTACCAGAAAGCACAACAAAAATAATCATAAAAAAGTGAGTCATGATAAGAAGTAATCTAAGAATTTGCGGAGTCTACAGTGTTCTCACATTTACATTATAGGTAGAAAGAGGTTATACAAAAGCAAGAAAAATAAATAATTACAATTATCACTACAACAATTACATTATCTGATGGTCTAAATAATATAAAAAATATTGCAAAAGCAATGTGTCAAAATCTCATCCTGCAATCCGATTTGTTTACTATAATCTAGGTCCGAGATCCTGGCTCCTAAATAGCCTAGTTATAAGCGACATCGACATGCGGACCCCGTGCGGGGAGCCACGTCGCCACATCCTCATTAGATCGAGGGGGGCTGAGCAAATGGCGTGTAACACATTGTGCCAAGGTGACATGCATTCAGCGAGTGAGAATCTCGCTGTGACACCGATTGTTGAAGGAAGTTGGTTCGCGTAATATGATTACTTGTTGAATGGGACATGAGGTCTATATGTGAAGAGATAAGTAGGCATGTAGTTATGCTCAAGCACGGTCCAGATAAAAGAAGCTGGAAATCACAGTATGAACACGTTTGACAGCCGGTGTCAATCAAAGGAGGAAACGACAAAAAAATTACAAAAAAAAGGTGAAAAAAGCTCTGTTTGGGCAATAATTGCTTTGACTTACTATATTATTTATGATATAAATGTCAATGTAAAAAAAAAAAAAAAACAAAAATATCTTTAACTGTACAAACGATATCCGTGTATACAAATATGTAAATTTAAAAGGAGTTGGAAATAGAAACTTGTTTTTTTAGGTGTGTGATGGTCGAAAAATGCCTCTTATTAACACTACTCCTTTCGGTTGAACTATGAGCACTACTGCACTGCATACTTAGTGACGCTCTTGCCCCGCTCATATTACCCTTCCAAGCACTTTTATCTATTCCATGTGCTCACTCAGTATAATTGAAACGAGGTGGCTCAAAGAGATGTCAGCAGGAACCACTAGAGACGCCGTTCTTCAGTGCTGTGGGATTGTTCGAAATAGCTACCTTTGTCCTAAGACTCTAAGGGGCAACTGAAGGAATACAGCGAGTTTTAATCAGTGAAAGCCTCAACTCCCTCGTTGCTACATGTATGACGTTACATAGAAACTAAACTTCAAAATTCTGTATCGCAGTATCGAAGTTTTCCACGCGATTAGAATATTATACAACAGCCCACAATCAACTATCGGGCAGTTGCCCAGATTAGATATAACATCTGTCTAGTTGGAGGATCCCTTTCGCTCTATTCATGTTGGGGAATTTTAGGGATTCTTCAAAGAAAACTCTAAAAACGATTACTAGTAGTAGTATTAAAATTGCATACAAAGATGAAGTGTGTGACGTACACGTAAATTGAACCTTATAACTGTTAAAAGTTATTGAAGGCCTTGCACCGTTCTTCTGCTCAATAGAAACGAGCAGGCGTTTCGAGGTGCCTCGAAGCCACGCTCGAACAACTCAGAGCCAGAGGGGTTATTTTTTTTTTTTATTGGTTATAAACTAGTGCTTGATTGCAATCCCACCTGATGGTAAGCAGTGATGCAATCGTTGATGAATAAATAGAATAGAATAAAACTTTATTGTACACCAAGAAACACACTAGAGTCACACTAGTTTATTAAGAGCCTATTCACTCTAGCCTTCAAGACACCCAAATTATAATCGGATGGGAAAACCGCAGCAGGCAAAGAAAAAAAAAATAAAAAAAATATTTTTTAAAAATTATAAAAATGTAAACAAAATATTAAGGTTGGGTATTTTATGAAAATTTTCCCTAACCAAGCAGTTGAAGAAATTCAACTCTCTAAGTAAATTAATTAAACAAATGACTCGCAAAACATGTTTATTCATTCCGAATCCTTAATATTTTACAAAATTAATTTATGTTGGGCGAACTGTACCGTCTCCAATTTCGTGGAACCCATAATTTGCATAGATATGAAGCAATATCGCAGTCCAATCCTTTTGGTATCATCTCTCTTTATACTGACGACAATGTCCACATTCCCCTACAATTTTAGGGCTGACCTTTTAAAGGTCTGTTTTTGTCAACTAATCAGTACATAACTATGTAGATAAAAACTAAGTATAGTTTCCAACTAGTTAGTGGAAGGTTGACACAATACGAACCTAATTTTGGTTGTAATTTGGGAGGTACTAATAACAGTGCCGGATTAAGTCAGCATGGAACCCGTAGCAAATTCTACCGGGGCTCCTTGGTAGCCCAACCTAAACCTTTATTTATTTTATAACTAGCTTTTGCCTGCGGCTTTGCTTCCGCTCTACCCTACTCCACCCTACTTTACCCTATACCAATAAATGAGCAGGTTATGGATTATTTTTTCTTTTTATATAACAGGATAAAATAATCCTATGTCCTTTTCCTAGTCAGCATGGAACCCGTAGCAAATTCTACTGGGGCCCCTTGGTAGCCCAACCTAAACCTTTATTTATTTTATAACTAGCTTTTGCCTGCAGCTTTGCTCCCGCTCTACCCTACTCCACCTTACTCTCCGCCCGGTGGACACGGTGGAGCACACAGTCGAGGTGTGCCCCGCTTGGGAAGAGCATCGCCGTGTCCTCGTGGGGGCGATCGGCGGCGATCTCTCGCGCCGGGGCTTGGTTCAAGCCATGCTCCGGAGCGAGGAGGAGTGGCAGGCGGTCGCCTCCTTTTGCGAAGCAGTAATGCTAGTAAAGGAGGAGGCCGACCGCATTAGGCAAAGGCGCACACGCCGCCGCCGCCGCCGGGCTTCCGATCCCAATTTCCGGCCACCGTAGGCGCGGGCTCGCGGACGTAGGGCAATGGGTAGCTCGCTGTCCGTCCGTCCGGTAACAGACCGGTCCGAGCTCAGGTCGTCTACGGCGCGCACCGTTCCCGCGCGCCTCAAGGAGTTGTCAGCAAACTGTAGGGGTCCAGCAGGGCCGAAGCCTACTGGGGCCAAAGGTTATGTGAGACTGTCACCAAAGGCCCCAGGATAAAGGCAAGGAATGGAAAGGTAGGTTTTTAGTCAGTAAAAGTCTGACACTATTTCTCTCCCCACCCAAGGGCGGGATTTGTCATTGGATGATTTTACCTACGTTAAAAAAAAAAAAAAAAAAAAAAAAAAAAAAAAAAAAAAAAAACCTTACTCTACCCTATACCAATAAATGAGCAGGTTATGGTTTTTTTTTAATAACGGGATAAAATATCCTATGTCGGTCTCCTGGTTCTAAGCTACCTTCCCACCAATTTTCAGCCAAATCGGTTGAGCCGTTCTTGAGTTATAAATAGTGTAACTAACACGACTTTCTTTTTTATATAAATATAGATTTATGTACACATATTTATACAGAATAAGATAAATCATTATAAAAAAATAAATAAAAGTACTGCTTACTTCAAAAGAAATTTCTTTTTTTTTATTAGAAGAAAGTGTAGAAACAAGAACAATTTAAAAATCTTAAATTAAAGTGAAAAAAATATGTATGTATAACTATACTATAAATACCATCGATATTATATTATGATGTCGATGATAAATACCTTGTAATAAAAATAAATACGTAATATAATTTAAACATAAACATATATAATTATCACACGAGTGAGGAAATATAGTGTTCTTCTCTATAGAAGCAGAGCAGTATACATGTTAGCGAAAAAATTCTTTCAATATATTTTAAACAGGCGCCAGGGCCTTTAGGTAGCGATGGCTCCGCAGGTAGTTGTCTACATTGTCACTATGGATAATCCCGGCATTCGTTAGAATTTATATGTCAAAGGTATCTTGCCTAATGTCGTCGACGGCATGTAGTGGTCCACGTGCACCTCAAGGAGATGTCAGCAAATCGTGGGGGCCTAGCAGGGTCGAAGCCTACTGGGGCCATGGGTTAAGTGAAGTGAACCCTTGGACCCTGGAACGCAAGGCAAAGATGAAACTTAGAGGAGTGGGTTTGTCAGCCAGTAAAAGACTGACACTCCCTCCCGCTCCGTGCAAGAGCGGGAAAAGTAATTGGATGATTTTCCTCATAAAAAGGTATCTTGATTTGTTTTTATACGTCTAAGCGGGGCTCGCAACATTTGCTACTTTTGTTACGGGTCTAATCCGGCTCTGACTAGTAACATAATAGACAATCACGTGGGTTGAAATTACCCACAGTTAAAATTCTGAAATACAAAAGCTTCTGGAGATGGTAGAAAATATAATAGATATATACGACACTAAAAAAACATTCGAAGAAGCGTCACACTAGGAATGGTTTAGTCGCAAAACTTCTATTTCGCAAAATGTCTACTCGTCGTAAAATGTATCTTTCTCAAATATCTCTCGTCACTTTCACAGAATGACTTTTTCTCAAAAGTTCGTTTTCACTACTTACTCCTTTTCACTTCTTACTCTTCTTCGCAATATCGAGTTGGTACTAGAATAAAATTTTGCCAGGTTTTTGGCACGGCTCACCAGTACACGGCACCGTATTGCGGCGACGTCGACCGCAATGTCTGTATCTGCCTTTACACAGATCGCCCACTCTGTAGAACTTCATGGAGAAGGACGAGACAGCAGCTTATATCACAGAAATGTAAAATATGCTTCTAAGCTACATAATGGTGGCTAGATACAGGGCAAAGTACTTCGAGAACCCAAGTATAACTTCTGCAAAATGGTCAGTAACACCAGGTCGCTGCTGGCCTACCTTGAGGAGGTGAAGTGGATCGAATGACACATTTATTCCACTTGTACGCAAAATACGCAATTAGGACGTGGAATTGCGAACACCAGCTCAAAATACAATACAATACAATTCGCTTTTACGGTGGTAGCACCGTACTGTGGTGTTAGAGCCCTTACTCCTGTATTGTGGGTGCATTTACAAACATGTAAACTCACTTATCTAAAACAAATATATTATTAACTACAATAGAACAGTGTTCAGTATAGACGTTATCTCGTTTCCATATTTACTTAGTAGCGCAATAACAATTTTTGATTGAAGAAAATGATGTTTTCTTAGGGCGCATACAAATTAGCCGCTAAGTGCTGCTCGATGGCAGCGCGGTTACAGTTGCTGCCGCGCTGGTTTGTTATTCCATAAATTAAAAAAAAACGCGCGACTGCTGCCCTGCGTTCGAGGTTGGAGTTAACTCTAATTACGTCATCAGACTAAATACTCTATACCCGGCCCCGGCACGATAGGCAAAGAAGGAACGGGGTAGGTTTTTAGTCAGTAAGAGTCTGACACAACTTCCTGCTCCGCCCAAGGGCGGGATTTGTCATTGGATGATTTACCTACCACAAAAAAAAACACGCGCATTTTTGAACGCGAACATAGAGTTCAACTGTCAATGTCATTCAAGTGTAATTTATGGCCGCTTTCGCAAACCTACGCTGATCGGATTAGAGTTAGTTGGGTGAACTCTAGGGTAGCTACTCGAATTATAAAACAACAACCCTGGGTTGCAAGTCAAAGCATTTTTGAACGGTTGGAGTAGCGACTCTACCCTATTCTGGTTCGGTAAGGCCCCTCTTTAAGGCGTGGCTGGAAAGGCCCCAGGGCGTCGTCACCTTCCGCTTGACGCAGGTACTAACCGAACACGGCAAGTTCGCCGGCACGGCAAGTACCTATACAAGATTCGTGCAGAGACGACGCCCGGGTGTCGCCACTGTACGGAGCACTTGAAGGAAACGGTGGAACACACAGTCGAGGTGTGCCCCGCTTGGGAAGAGCATCGCCGTGTCCTTGTGAGGGCGATCGGTGGCGGCGATATCTCGCGCCGGGGCTTGGTTCAAGCCATGCTCCGGAGCGACGAGGAGTGGCAGGCGGTCGCTTCCTTCTGCGAAGCAGTAATGCTAGCAAAGGAGGAGGCCGACCGCATCAGACAACGGCGCACACGCCGCCGCCGCCGCCGGGATTCCGATCCCGATTTCCGACCACCGTAGCCGCGAGCTCGCGGACGGCGGGCAATGGGTAGCTCGCTGTTCGTCCGTCCGGTAACAGACCGGTCCGAGCTCAAGTCGTTTACGGCGCGCACTGTTCCCGCGCGCCTGAAGGAGTTGTCAGCAAACTGTAGGGGCCCAGCAGGGCTGAAGCCTACTGGGGCCAAAGGTTATGTGAAAATGTCACCCAGGGCCCTGGGACGAAGGCAATGAATGGAACAGGGTAGGTTTTTAGTCAGTAAGAGTCTGAAACTATTTCCCGCCCCACCCAAGGTCGGGATTTGTCATTGGATGATTTTACCTAACATAAAAAAAATACGCTCGTCAGCATAATCTCGCTCATTTTTAGATACGGTGCTAAGGATATTTGAAGTCGCAGATAAATATTCTAAAGTGATAATATTGAAGGTTTAACGGTACGACTACACGCGGGCTCTGGCCATTTCAATAGGATAAAAACTCTTCTACGGGCACTTTCAAATCCGTTAGGACTGGGACGATGGAGGATTCCAATTCAACGATTACTCCCCATAAGTGCTGATCTGTTATAGAGATAGACCTATTAGGTTTCTTTAGTTTAAGGTAGGTACTCCGTGCAAGTTATTTTTACTCTTTTCTCTGCGATATTACGGAGTGCCGACTGAAAAGTGCCTAGTAAGTTCTTAAGGATTTATGTTTTTGTTAGTCGCAAGTGCGAAGCGTAGCTTTCCAACTTTAGTAAAATATCGAGACATGTGTAGTGGTCACCTTATCGGTGGTTGGCAATCATAGAAGGATCTAGTGTTGCCAACTATAGTTTTATAATAACATATCTCACTTTATTTTTGGCAATATACTTTATGCTTTTGCATAAAAATAAAGTATATGAAAATACTCTATTCACAATCTTTATGAAACACTATAATAATATGTATGTAGGTATAATTATTGAAATTATCGATGCTTCTATGTTAAAACACGTATACGTTTCCAATAATGTGAGGATCCCTAATGAAAAAATGGTAATTTAAAAAACTAAAAAACCCGACTGCTTTTCTGAGTATTCATGAAAAAGCCCTAAAACAAGTAAGTCGTTGTAGCAGTCGGGACCCATTACATCATAGATCTACTGACTAGACGGCTGACTTTCTAGAATGGGTCCCGACTGCTACAACGACTTACTTGTTTTAGGGCTTTTTCATGAATACTCAGAAAAGCAGTCGGGTTTTTTAGTTTTTTAAATTACCATTTTTTATTTTTTACTTTTTTAGATTTATTTTTTTACGATATCACTTTCACAGTAATTACAAATCTAACGACACCTCGCAAACTAAAATCCATCGAGCCGTTCAGGCCACAGAGCGTGCCAAATATTTGAATTTGGCGCCAAAAATTCGCCACTTTGTTTTTTTTATTTTGATATACCCAGTGTCACTCTTACAGTAAATACGAATCTAACGACACCTCTCAAGCTAAAGTCCATCGAGCCGTTCAGGCTGCAGAGCGTGCCAAACAATTATACATACATACATACATACATACATACATACAAACATACATACATACATACATACTCTCGAAAAACATAACCCTCCTTCTGGCGCAGTCGGGTAAAAACTGTTAGTGAGTGCTAAGAGCACATAAATATTTTTTTACAAGAAAATAATGTCAGAAATGCTTTTGTTTTCTTTAAAATATTTTTTTTTTCTTTCAAAAATAATTGTGATATGTTATTTTTTTTCAAAAACGGTTGACAACCAACTTCTGCTAAGCAGTGCACAGAGTTTGTGTACTAGTGAAGGAACGTACGTCCTCACACCCCAGTAGTTGCGGGCTCGCGGACGACTTTGCAGCATTATCTGTGCATTGCAACAGCCATACTGCGACCGCCCACCCGCCTACCAAGCCTGGCAATTCCTCCTTTTGGTAACGGCTTGTATTCAGAGGTGGACATCTTCCGGCTAAAGTTATGACACACACTTGTTCCCTCTTCTTATCTTTACTTTCTGTGCAATAAGCCCCTTTTCAATAGAACTTGGGATCTATTGAATTTCAAGTCTTATGTTAAGTTGTCCGGTAACCGTCCGGACCGGGCCCAAGTCGTCGACTTCGCGTAGTTTTCCACGCGTGCCTCAAGAAGAAGTCATCAAATTGTAGGGGGCCAGTATGGTCAAAGCCTACTGGAGTGGGTTTTGTCAGTAAAAATCTGACATACCCTACCGCTCCGCTCAGAGCGAAAGAAATCTTTGGATGATTTCCTACCTAAAAAAAAGTGCTATGTAAAGGTCATAGAGAAAAAAGGTTACGAGAAATTCATCAGCTAGCAAATGATAAAAAAAAAAACAAGAAGAGATTTTAATCAAGTTTATATAACTACCTATTCACACGCATGTACGCTGTCAGAAACATACTTTAGGTTAAAACTAAACAAGTACGCCTTTCTCCTGTTCAATTTACTTGCTCAAGAGAAGAAAGGCAAAACTTTGATTATTCAAACAACTTCGAATTTATTTATTTACATATCGTTAAGAAGTTTGCCTTATGAAGACTTTACTTAAGCTTGGTTATAAGGCAGTTAATCGTTCTACGTATGTCTTAATTGCCTGTTAATTACCATACATGCGGTAAACAGTCGTTACTAGCCGAAGTTTAGAGTAATTACAAAGAGTTAAGTCGGAAATTAAACATGACTTATGGCTGAGAAACGGAATTGTCTTGGATGAAAGTTTAATTTACGGTCAAAATCAGATGGTAGAGTTTGAGTAAATACCTATCAGCTTGTACAATAATAGACATGATGATTATACCTTTTTAGAGGTAGGTGACTTATCTTGATCTAGGCTGGAGTGTGAGGGTGAGACAGACTTTTACTGATTATGGGTACCCATGGCCCCAGTACGCTTTGCTTTCTTTCTCTAAGAGGTGCGCGTGGAATTACGTACCGTTGACGACTTGAGCTCGGTTCGGACGAGTCGACAGCAAGTCACTAGTTTGAAGGTAACACTAAGAGTCTTTGTCTAGCTGTGGACATCTTTTGGTTGATATGGTATCGAGCGTATGTAAACAAAATATACAGAAATAAACCTATTCATTGCAGGTGCGCCGCTGCAAAAATAACTAGGCGAAATGGGGTTCATTTATTTATAAAGATTAAAAACACTAGTACAAAATTAAATACTTATCAATAATAAAATACACTTTTGTTGTCCAGGAGTAGCAGGAGTTTATAGTGCAAATATCCACTTGTTACAACAATCAGGCCTTAAAAATTTTGAGAAAGTTTGTCATTCAGAATCTCGATTAAATGTTTGTATAGATATACCTTTTTTTTTAATTTTTAATATATCAGTACATTATCGAGAGCCAAAGTTCATAGCAGAATTTCAGAGATCTTTACTGGATTCGATTTACAAAAATTTATGTTTTGATTTCTATAGAAGCCTAGATAATATCCACAAGATATCTGTGTATCCAAAATATCTGAAGAAAGATGTGTAATAACATTATAATCACGTAAGAGCGGTTCTACGAAAATGTACCTCGGGTTGGCCGTTCTTTAGAAAGATAAAAAAAAAAAACAAAAGGGAAGCGCCTGCACACACAGATGTCGAGTTGTCGAGAAAGTCGTAGTTTGTTCTACAAAGTATATCAGACAAGATGTGCTCCAAAGCAGCACACTTCCACGTCCAAGTGTTACCAAAGTAAAATTGGAGCAAGTTAAAAATGTACATAAAAGGATACGATGTTACAGATTGCATATAAATTGCTTACTAAGATGGCCTAGTTTGCTCACACTCGGGATTTCTAGGTTGTTAGTGGAAAACTGTATGTTTAAAAAAAATATGTTACAAGAATTCCCTTATCTGTCCAACTGTCCTTGCTGTTTTTATACTTTATGTACACACATGAAGAATATACTTTTGAACTAATTTAAAAAATATATTTCTTCCAGCAGACTTGGGAAAGGAGAGAAGATAAACGAGGAGATGGGGCAGGAAGGGGAAGGGGGAAGAGGAGGATAGGAAAAGAGAAGGCGACGGATGGAGGAGGGGAGACGGAGGCGGAGAAAGTGTAGAGGGTGTGTTGATTCTGAACCACATAGTCAAACTTCAGTTTTAACAGTAGTACTAATAACTACTAGGCATGCCTTTTAAATTCTGTCGTTTCCATATTTCCCGGCAATTTTTAATTTGGAACTGTTCTATATTCGAATGTGTTTAAATTTTGTATCTCAAAATATTTGAAAGTAGGTATTAGGATTAATGCTATTTTTAGTCACAGCGTCGATTGGAATCTAATGAATCTTTCTAAGGCAATGCGCGCACTGGTGACTTTTGTCACCGTGACTTTTTTGTCACCCTTATCAAGTCCATGGATATGTATGGAGGTGCGCGCACGTTACGACGTGACAACTGGGTGACATTTTTGTACGCCGTCCATGGAGCGGACAAGCCCGTGACAAAATTGTCACCGCGCCGCAATCAGTGGCATAGCATGAGGGGGGTGGTGGGGGGCATGGCCCCAGGCGCCATACGAAAGGGGGCGGCAGAAAGCGCCAATTTAATCATTTGGAAAATGTAAAAATATGAGTATCAGTATTAATTTATTAATTTATTTTGAGACGTAAATAAAAACATACAATGGGCGTTCTTATCGCTATCTGCGAACTTTTCCAGGCAACCTGGGATGGAAAGAGATTGCATGGGCATAAAGTGGGGTTGCACTTGGTGCGTAACAAAAAAAGTTAAAAAAATAGGCTAAAAAAACAAAGTACATACTTAAAACTAGACAGATACATAAAATACATACATACTAAAATGTAGGCAAGAAACAAGTGACGACTACAATTGATACAGATAGAAACGAAACATAACTACAAGGACAAGTAATATTCCTTCTCAAGTGTTTTGAAAATGGGACTGCAGACATGAGTATAAGGTTTTAATTTCAACTCGATACCTCCAGTGGGTCTATTGCTTTTTATTAATTCAAGTTCATTTCAACTAATGTTATATATTAATTATTGGCAATAAATGCTTTAATAGGTTCTTGTTTGTCTATATTATTGCATGTACCTATACCTGTAGGTATGTACCTGTATGAACTCTCAGGGAATTTATGATGTATTATGGTACAAATACATTTCTTTCTGAAGCAGTGGAATATCTTGATTTTCAATAAGTGCTACGAATTACTGATTACGTCTATTAAACCAAATGTTTAGTCGATTAATAACAAAAAACAATGGGCGGCCCCATGCAGTGAAAACCCACGCAACGCCACTGCGACAAATGACGCTTCGATTTCAAAAAAGTTTCGTCTCTGTCGCTGTCGCTCATCGTGCGTGCACTCTACCTTGGATACGTGACGTGATTGTGACAAACACTTGAAAGTCACCGGTGCGCGCAGGGCTTAAGGAAAATGTTCGTGAAATAATTTTCTACAACTTTAGAAGAGGCCTGAAGAGCTAACATCTGTGTTCAGTGGTGAAGCCCCATGTCTGCGGGCTATCGAACGCTGGTATTTAGAATTCCAGCGTGGACATCCTAGTGTTAGTGACAAATCTCGCGAAGGACGCCCAAAATCCGCCTTCACTGAAGATAGCATCATTGCTGTGAGACAAATAATTCTCGAAGATCTTCATGTGACGTATCGAGAGATAGAGGCTCTATTAGGCATCTCAGGGATAACTATTCAGAAGATCTTACATGAAGCGCTTGGTGTGAGAAAGCTAGTTTGCCGTTTACCACATCTGCTTTCCGACGATCACAAGACGGCCCGCGTCAGATGGTGTAAGAAAACTCTGCAAAGGTTGAACCGAGGAGAGTCAAATCACGTCTACGACATCATCAATGGTGACGAATCTTGGATCTATGCCTACGATCCTGATTCCAAACAACAATCTACAATCTGGATCTTTCAAGACGAGCCAAAGCCAACTAAAGTTGGTCGTTCTCGAAGCACTTCAAAGAAGATGGTGGCCACGTTCGTTGGAAAAACCGGCCATGTTGCGACTATTTCATTTGAAGATCGTAGAACGTTAAGCGTTGTACGAGTGGTATACCACAGTTAGTTTACCACAAGTCATCAACTGACGATTCAAAAGTGCCTGGTCCATTTGAAATAAACTATTCTGATTCTGATTCATCGCCGAACTTCGAAAATCTAACTCAAAGCGACGAATAATCCTGCACCACGACAGCGCAAGCTCACACAGCGCTCGTCAAACGATTTAGTATTCGAAGCAGGAAAATGTAGAAATTCTTGACCATCCTCCATACAGTCCTGACCTAAATCCTAAAGATTTCTTTACATTTCCTAAAATTAAGAAACGTCTTTGTGGTCAAATGTTCCAGCCCGGTGAAGAAGCAGTCGATGCTTTCAAGTCAGCCATTTTGAATACCCTCACTTTAGAATGGAATAAATATAATAACTGGTTTGAGCAAATGGATAAGTGTATTAATTAAGCTACGTGGTGAATACTTTGAAAAACAATAAAAAGTACTATAAGGTTCTAGTTGTGTGTTTTTATTGTACTAAAACAACAGTTTTGTTACTAATTTCAAGCGGAAAATCCTCCAATTACCTGGAAGGTCAAAAGACTCGAATATTTGTTCAATTATTCTGATTAAATTATTCGTTTGAAATGGAATATTGTTGTAAGTGAGATTTCCTTCGCGAATATAGGCACTTCATTGTAAATTAATTTTGCTCTGCAGGAATGTTTCCATCATGTCTTTTGGTATTCATTCCGACGGAAAATTTCATTTATTCCAACTACAGACAGCTCGCTTAATTTTCCATTTAGTTAATACCGTAGCCTGAGAATCAAACTATGATGTACAACTATTGGCCTGAATGATATTCGGCCGTCTGGTAATTTTTGATGATTATAAAAGCTGAACGGCTATTGTTATAATTTGGTACACAAGAAGATTATGCCTTGAAGTAGAATATTTGATACTCTTTATCTTGGAAATACTACGCGTTGGACAGACCTCATCACAGCTGCAACACCAACCTCCCTAGTCCAGAGTTCCCGAGACGCTGTAAACCGTAGCAAGTTGAGACGCAACGCACGACAATGCAACATTGTCAACCACAACCACTCTGTCAAGAGTGAACGACTACGGAGAAGGAGGATCTTGAGAATATGTGCCCTTGGTATCGTTTTTACCTTCCAAACGGGCAAAGGCGCTGACAGAAACTAGTGAACAAGTAAAACTATATTCTACTAAAATTGCTCATTTTTTATATACCTAGTTATTGGAATTGGCTCTGTTGGGAGCTATTAACTTCATTTTCTAATAGGCAATTACCAACATCAATTAATTACATCACAGCTAGCCACAAATTGTGTGATTTAATTTCACCGACGCGGTGACGACACAACAGAAAATGGTAAAAAGCTTGCACACACTGCGTGCGTTCAAGTTGCAAGTGAGTGATATTTTTTGCCGCTAAATCTTGTATTATTTATTTATTTATACAAATTTACACATTCAAAGAGGAAATTAAAACTAAACCACATACATACAATGGAGGCCTTTATCGTAATCCGCGATCTCGTGGACATTACTGTCCATTCCAGGTTGCCTGGAACCGCAACCGCGGTGGCCACGGGTGGTAACCGCTTCGTGAGTTCTTAGCGTGAAGTAGGAATACTTAAAAAAGGTCACCTAACAGTGTCGCTTTTACCTCTTTTGGTGTTTTGCCAATATACATGTTTTGTCATGCGTTATAGCACTTAACAAATTTAACCGAAGACATACGAGTATATTGTGAAACTTTTGCACGTGAAATATCAAAGCGTGTCGTGTCGGTACTAGGATAAGTTCACATCAAAAGCTTCTGCAGCGCTGTATTTTCTATATAACTGAGTCCTAGGACGAGTGTTTAGTATATAGGGTGACTGGTAATTAGTGTATGATACTTAAACACGTGATTGCAGTCCTGAAAACAAACAACTTTTATTATGGGACCAAAACTGAAATCGCGAAAAAAATCTGCCAAGTTCAGTACATTTTGACCAGTTCAGCGAACATTTACTGTAATGAACTTGGCAGCTTTTTTTCGCGATTTCAAGTTTCGTCCCATAGTAAAAGTGTTAAAGTATCGTTCACTAATTACCAGTCACCCTATATATCAATTATAAAGATAGTCTAGACTATCAACACCAGTCGCCATTATCATCATCATTTCAGCCAAAAGACGTCATAGCCTCCCCAAGTGTCGCCACGAACGGTCTTTGTGTCTCGCATCCATCGGATTACCGCGAATCTCACCAGGTCACCGGTCAAACTTGTGAGAGGCCTTCCAACGTTACGTCTTACGTAGTGTTACGAGTGGCCACTCCAGAAACATTCTTGTTCTATTCTGTGGGTAATGTGCTCTGCAAACTGCTGCAATGCCACTTAAGTTTGGCGATTCTTCGGGCTATATCGGCAACCTTGGTTTCCAGCCCATATCTTCATTCCTGATGCGATCACACAAGGAAACTCCGAGCATAGCCCTTTCTAATGCCTTTTGGGTGACCCGAAACAGCTGTCTAGTATTTTTATATAAAGAATCGATATGAAAAATTTCACAAATATATCATGAAAAATCACAAAGTTATAAGCTTTTTATGTTACCAGGCTGTTCACACAAACACATGGTCACTGAGCCATTGGGGTGACTGAGGGATTGTTTTGCTCCAACAACCAGCTGTGCGCTGGCAATTAATGCCCGCTATGATATGCCGTGACCTGTGTTGTAAGTAAGTGTCGGTGATGACTGAACTTGTGACCTTTTTTAAATATTTTTGGGAAAAAATATAACATGGTGTAAAAATTATTGAAATCGATTCAGTTACTGATTCTAAACAAACTATATTCAGGTTTCGCTTATACTAAAAATAATATTGTATAGGCTAGTCCCATAAGTATCATTAATCATTCATACTGATTTAATTTTTATACCTACTTATAAAAAGTGACAAAAACTATACGATAAGTTTTTTAAAATATATCATTCACTGTGGTCAAACCCTAAATTAATAAAATGTCAAAGAAAATGAAGTGCAAGATCTTGCAAACTTCAACTTAATGTCTCGTTTGTGAGGGCTATGACGCAGGTTGCCATGGTAACGCATCAAGATCTTGTAGGACTTCCATCGTAAATTGAACGACTCCGATATGAAATTAACGTTTTAATTTTCTACCCACGGAGTTCGGAGATCCAGTCGTTATTAATTGTACCTATTGTCGATTGCTACGGTACTTCTGGACACGGTTCATATATTTATGATTATCCTTACTCTGGAGCCCGACAACCGGCACCGGTAGGTTGGACCCTGTTCCCGATACCGGTGGATTAATATTTATACTTTTTAAACACATTTTTAATGTTATTTTTTATTTAATTTTTTTAAATTTAAAAAAATGCTTAGCTGTTATCAAAACTCGACTCTAGGAGAGAAGTCTGGTTGTTTTCAGACTAATGCAGTAGTAGTTCTTCAAATAAGAAAAAAGATATACAAAAATATTATTGTAATTTCTGAGTGTGTATGCGATTACCTAACGTTTGAGTGAGTGTAAAAAAGAGAGAGTTGCTTCTGTTACTACCATACAAAAATATTTCGCAGGCCTAGGGCAAACAAGCCTAAACCAATACAATATTGCACCAACTCATTTTTAAAAAAAAGCAATAATTATAATGTCCATTCGGTAATAACACAGAATTACAAATGAGTTGTACTATTGGTTCCTCCAAAGATTTTGGCCTTCTATTTTACCAGATCTGTGACTAGTTGCTATACATTTTAACGTGGGCGTTATTCAAGTCAATACAAACAAACCATACAAACCAATTTATTTCCCAAGAATTATGAGTTTATGAGATTCATAGGTCCGGTACATATAGGCAGTTCGAATATATTCTATTTCTTGCTATGAATATTGGCAAAGGTTTGAATTATTGCTTTTGACCCAACATTTTATTTGTGCTACCAAAATCATAGAGCCTTCGTTGTTTCGCTCCATTGATCTGTGTCAAGGGTAGATTCAAACTTTACAGAAGGATATAGTTACGGTTACCCAAAAGTTGGCCAAGTGCGAGGCAGAATGGATATTTTACATTCCTACAAAGGAATACAATGTATTCATCTAATGACTGGAACAATTTGCCTGCTAGGTTCTTTCCGACTGGTTATAATTTAGGTGTCTTCAAATCTAGAGTGAATAGGCTCTTAATAAACTAGAGCGCTTCACTATCAACGATTGCATCACTTCTTACCATCAAGTGGAATCGCAGTCAAGCACTAGTTTATATTATTTAAAAAAAAAGGAGACCTTAACAAAATAATGATGCGCTGTCTAATACTTTTGAGCCCACCACGTGGAGAAACTCATGAAGTGAAATTTAAAGCACCTCGTATATGTGTTACGCTTTGAAATTTTGCAGAGAAGCTTTGCGATGCAGGATTAGTTAATTTGTGACGACATAGATGTCGCTACAGCATAAAGTTAACAAGAATCTTGCAGTGAGTGAAGCGAAATATTCACTATTACGTTTATAAAAAAATCTTGCTTATAAATTCTAAATGATAAACATTTTTCAAAAAAAAGTTTAAAAGAACATGTAATTTCTGGAAAAAGTTTAGTGAAATATTTGAGTTTATGACGGAATTATGGAATGCCAACAGAGCGTAGAGTTCTTATCTCTCTATTTTCGCGTTGCCTCTTTATTAAACCTTGCGCTAGACTGATGAAGATCACATAAACCGAAAATCTTTTAAACCATGCTCAGGTTGATGATATTTGAGTATGGGAGGGCACTCATAAACATCAAATGCAAGCATATTTTTTTTTAGGTGGTAAAATCATCCAATGACATCTCCCGCCCTTGGGTGTAGCGAGAGGGTGTAATCAGACTTTTATTGATTAAAACCCCACTTCTGTTCCTTCTTTGCCTTCGTTCCAGGACTCCGGGGTTCACTTTCGCACAACCTCTGGCTCCCGTAAGCTTCGACCGGTTTGCTGACATCTCCTTGAGGCACGCGTGGAACAATACGCGCCGTCGTCGACTTGGGCTCAGTCTGGACCGTTACCGGAAAGTCGGGCTGCGAGCTACTCATTACTCGCCGTCCGCAAGCCTGCGCCTACGGTGGCCGAAGTATAAGTACCTACATTTCTAATCCGCAAAAACATCAGTTACTTCAGTGGTATCAAGGCACGTAATCCTATTTGCATAACACGATAAAAGTCTGACAATACTTTTGGTGAAAATCGCTCATGACTATATTACTTCTATGACCATAATACTACTTATATCTGATTTGTGACTGTACCTAAGCCGAGGTGTATGCTAAGACTAGCTGATAATATGATTAAGTACAGTTTTACACCTACATTTCAGTACTTATGTTATAAGGTTCATGCTAGCTTTTGACACACTTTCTCAGGAGTTCCTAATTTCTGTTATAACTAATATTTTAATAAATTATGGGCTTTTGTCCAGTTTTTGTCTAACTCATAAGTAACATAAAAGTTTCTTTTCGAAACGTACATTTTTGATTTCAGTTTCAGGGGTTGTATTGTACAATTCCTTCGAGGGTCACTGATTCGAAATTAAAAGTTTTTCAGCTAATTTCATAATTTTGTCTTTAGTCTGAGTTTTTGGATAAGAAATGGTTATCTAACTTGTGCTATATGTTCGTAAATACGATTCGGAGGTCATCGTTAAAATGACAGCAGCACGATTAAAACTGTTGATTGGTAATGCCTAAAGCTTTAAGTCCGCCTCTGTACATTTATACGAGTAAGCATAAAGTAAATAAATAAATAAAATCAATCTCCAATTCTTGCGAAGTTTTAAACAAAGTTCTCGACCAATCGCCTACCGATACGGGCCCGCTCGCCGCGACTTTCGCCGGTAAAACCGAAGTCGTGAATGGGCTGTTATACATCCACTTTAGCCAGTTATAATTATACTTTTTAAATTATTGAACGAGTTTAGTACCAATATATTTTAAAAAATCTTTTGATAAAAACTAAACTTTTTAAACTAATAAAACTTTTGATTTCATTGTCTTCATGTTTCTCAGAAATGATTAACGAGTTTCGTTTGGGAGTTTTCCAATCATCTTAATATATTTGGGGAAGCTGGTTTACAGCGTATTGTCATTTCATTTAATCATTTATGCAAAAATACTTCCCAATAATCTGATTTTCTTGAGATCTAATAAAGTCGTAATTTCATTCGTCAAAGTTTATTGACTTCGATTTGTATAATCAAATTACGTTTTCCTCGACGTTTTGAGAAATAATGAAATACCAGGGTATCGGTGAATCTTATCTGCGTGGGCATGTAAGCCGGTACTTTATCGAAATTAGATTATAAGCCAATATAAATAAAAACCTTTACGAATTTAATGTTTTCATTAAAATCGGTAAAGAATCTTACCATGTTTATCCTGAAATAGAATCTCTAAATATTATAAAACAAATTAGCTTTCCGTGTCTGTCTGTCCACTTCATCAATCCACTAACTACTCTTAAACTATTTTTTTTTAATTTATATAAACTATTGCTTGACTGCGATCCCACCTGATGGTAAGCAGTAATGCAATCGTTGATGGTAAGGCGTACTAGTTTATTAAGCTATTCAATCTAGCCTAAAAGACACCTAAATTATAATCGGACGGGAAGACCGCAGTAGTCAAAATGTTCCAGTCCTTCGATGTACGCGGTGTATAAAAGACGAAGCAAAACGCTTAGCCGTAGAAGTTTCAAGAAGGGAAGATAATCGACGTACGTCGGGTTGTCTGATGGTAGAACGTAGATGGCGGAATTATGACATGCGATTCCCGCGCACACTCTCCAAAATGCATCCTGTAAAAAATCGAAAGTAATTTACGCCTTTGCTCAAGGCTTTGAAGATTAGACTTAACCAAATCTGGATCACCAATTAGCCTCTTCGCACGCCTTACCACCGAGTCCAAAGTTGCTAAACTAAAATCCAACCAACCTAAACCCCAGCCAACATCTCAGACAATGCACAACGGAGTTCAATGCGGCTTTTACTAGTAGAAAATGCAAAACCGGGCCGGGTAACAAATAATAAACAAAGATTTTTTAGAAATTAAGAAAGCCCTTACTTGTTCTCTTCAATAATCACGACGTAGAACTGATATATCCCTCATCGTCAGTTTACCGATGATATAGTAGTCAAAGGTGAGACTACGGAGGAGTTCAGTACAATGCTCGATGACCTCACTATAGCTCCCAAAAGAGTGAGACTTAAAATGAACATGGATAAAACCAAAGCCATGGTAAACAACCATGTAACACCTACTTCTATCAAGATCGGAGAATCTACACACGAAGTTTTGGAAAAAATATACAATTCATAGAAAATACAATAAATTAACAATTTTCAAATCAGTAGGAGTTTACACATTAAAAAATAATTAAATTGGCGTATTTTGATACTTCATGAACTACTCGTACTGTATTTTATGGATAGGATAACTCTGTATATATTACACACTAACTATAAAAATATAAAATCACGCTAAGACCAATCGGAGAGAAAGAAAAACTATGAATGCGGGTGAAACTGCTGGCAGCAGTGAAAAAAAACAGAAATAAATAAAACACCACACATTTGAATAATCATTTTTATCATAATTCTAATACAAAAACAAGAATTGCTGTTCTGTCTTACGCACATCATCTGACAACAGCTGGACGGATATTGTAAAAAAATGTACGAATAAGGTTTTTAGAGAAAGAAAACTCGAAAGTATCACGTAATTTTGAAAAATCTAAAATATTTCTTTTTTCTACGGAATTTTCAGACTACTTGGATCCAATGTTTTGCAGTTCAAAGATTTTTGTGAAACAGAAGGTATATAATATGTATATATAGGAAAAAGAAACTATGTTTAGAAGAGCTTTGATATCACGTATAAACCTGTATATAATGCTATGGTTAAGCCAGCTAACACCACTAGTCTGCCGGCTGGGTGTTCAGAAAAACAATGTTCGTCTTTACAAATTCCATACCTGCGGAAGAGAGAAAATCATTAATTATTTAAAAGATTTCGGTAAATTAATACAGTAGTGATCACGGGTTCAAACCCAACCAAGTCCATTACTTTGTGTAGTTTTGTTAAACTTTGCTCCAAACTAGTAATAACTCCTGTATCGTGCGTTCACAAACATGCAAACTCACATTTAAACACGGAACAATTATTTGCCCCCCTAGCCAAGTTACGACCGTTTCCTTAACGCCTAGAGTCGGCCATGCCCCCGATTCCTCTGTTCTGATCACGTGACTGAGCGTTGAGACGACGTCACAATAAAGGAATTGGAGGCATGGCCAACTCGAGGCGTTCGACGCCAAAGAATCGACACGAAACGATCGTAACTTGGCTTAGCTAGGTCTGCTGCAGGCCATACATATTTGTCCAGTGCGAGAATCGAAAACGCGACACTCAGAGCAGTAGGCCATGGCGTCCCTCGTCATCAAGTCCCCACTACTATTATTCTTACTCCCTCTTTCCCCGACTACGACCACATCCCCGTAATTAATCACTGCTAACCAAACGACGAAGAAAAACATCATGAGGAAACCGGTATGTCCTAGAACCGAAATAACGAAGACATGTGACATCCACCAACCCGCACTGGACCCGCGTGGTGGTTTACGGTCCATTCTCTCCCCTAGTTTTCTTTTTTTTTTTTTTATGGTAGGTAAAATCATCCAATGACAAGTCCCGCCCTTGGGTGGAGCGGGAAGTAGTGTCAGACTCTTACTGACTAAAAACCTACCCCGTTCCTTCGTTGCCTATCATGCCGGGGCTGAGCCTTCCTCTCGGAAAACGGCCCTTAAACCCAGCAGGCTTCGACCCTGCCTGCCTGCAGCTAGCAGGCTGGGCCTCTACGGTTTGCTGACTTGAGGCGCGCGGGAACAGAACGCGCCGTCGACGACTTGGGCTCGGTCCGGTATGTTACCGGACGATCGGACAGCGTGCTACCCATTGCACGCCGTCCGCAAGCCCGCGCTTACGGTGGCCGGAAATCGGGATCGGAATCCCGGCGGCGGCTGGGGCGAGCGCCCCGTTGCCTCTGCCTGATGCGGTCGGCCTCCTCTTTTGCTAGCATTACTGCTTCGCAGAAGGAGGCGACCGCCTGCCATCCCTCCTCACTCCGGACCATGGCCTGAACCAAGGCCCGGCGAGAGAGATCGCTGCCGCCGATTGCCCCCACGAGGACACGGCGATGCTCCGCCCAGGCGGGGCACACCTCTACAGTATGCTCCACCGTGTCCTCCGGGTGTTCCGCACAGTGGCGACACCCGGGCGAATCCTCCGCACGCATCCGGAACAGGAACTTGGCCTCCCCTAGAGGTGAGGCCTGAGTCCTAGCAGTGGGAATAATTATGTCTGTGTTATGTTTGTATGGAAATTAATGTGAGATGTGTCAAATACTTGTTAGCTGGGAGTTATAACACTAATTCCCCAACTGCTACAGGAGACGCCCTATGCTCAGCCTAGCCTACGCTTATGGTAGCCGGCCATAGGCGTGGGCTAGCTTACGGCGACCAATAGGCGGCTCCAGTTGCCCTTTATATGGGCCCTTTATGAGACCTTTAATGAGCTGTAGCTCTTCTAGCCAAATCTTTGTTTACATTTCTTTGAGGTGCGCCTGGCCGGACAGCGAGCTACCTATTGCTCACCGTCCGTAAGTCCACGTCTATAATGGCTGAAAATCGACCTGCGTCTCTCGATGCCTGAAGCGTCTCCGGTGGAAACCGGGGCGTGAGGATTGTTTCCACTTCACGATAATAATTTACAACAAATTTAAAACTGTGTGTTTAAAGCGTAATTCATTATTGTAGCAAAACAAAAACCATTAATTTACACGAAATCACACAAACATTTCGAAATTGCTTTAGGAAATGTTTGCTACGGGTGACGTAGCATTGTGCTACGTAACGCTACAACGCCACGCTACGACGCCACGCTACGACGCCTACGCGGAGTTGAACCATTTGTATGAGACTAATGAGTACGGGTAAAATTATTATTGCGTTGTTCTAAAGGTGTTTCCAAATGGGCCTTATTATTACTATTCTATTAAATTTTCGTGTAAATTGTGCAAATAATTGAAAAAAAATAACTCTATCCATAATCCTAAACAGAAAAAATAATTGAAATCTACTCAAAACAACGGAGATATAAGAAACCTTCCAAAGCTAGTGAAAAGGGTAACTGTCAAGTAATATAAAAATTATGCACATACTGAAATGTGACGTCACCGCCATTAGATTGCGCGCGTACTAAAAAGATAGCGAGGCGTTCCCTTCACGCCCCAACTCTTCCTTAGGGTGCTTTTAATATTATACGGATTTCATCACGCATGCGGAATTGCTCCGCAGGCGAGGTTGCTGTCTGTTATCACGCCCCGAATCCCACGTGCGTATTCCAAGCATTACAATAAATACTTGTGTGAAAAGAATATTTGCGGAAGCTACGCGTGCGGAGCACACCCGCATGCGTGATGAAATCCACACGATATTAAAAACAACAATATTTGAAATGCTAAATGCTGATTCATTAAATAACTAATTTTGATGCTGTTAAAAAAAATGATTATTTTTTGATAAAATATTATAGAAATATTGTTTCCACTACTGGGACTACGACCTGGGGGGCGACCACAAGCTCTTATAGCAGTATTGTTTTAATCTTACTTATGTTTTTCGTATCATGTGGCCTTCAAAACAATCTTATTACAACATTAAAACAAGAATGTTTTCTTAGCGATTTTGTGACGTCACACGTTATAAACTTCATTCAATCCGTACTATAAGGCGATTTTTGACCGCTAGCAGTATTGTTTTTACGTCAAATTAGCAGGCTTAAAAAAGTTGCTCGAACGCAGCGGTTTTATTATTGTTTTCCAAATATATACTATTTAAAGTGTTTTTCGTGACATATAAAGTATTTAAAACTTATTTCGATGCCTAAACGTGTCGAGTTAATTGTTTTGAGTACATACGTGGGTTATTAATTTATTATTGTATTCTAAATGGGGAACACATATCAAAATTTTTGAGTTTTTGGAAGCAGATAACACTGAATTCAATAGTGCACGAACAACAAGTTACGTATTTCACTGGAATACACTGTTTAACTTTACCTTGATTCCATGATGTCCATGTACAATAAGTTTCAATCATAGTTCATTATCCGCTACGAACACCAAAAACTTAAAAAAAAAGCTAGATTACTCAAATTTTAAGCACTTGAAAACTATTTTAATTCAAAAATCAAACTTAGTTCGCACTAAACAAATAAACACTGATAAGAATTTTGTTAATGTAAACAAACGTTCCGAATTCCGAATGTTACGATTCACACTAACATGCAACTGAATGTCGACGTTGTCGCTCGCAGCTTTTTTGGTTTTTCTACTTTATCAATGTAAAATCTTGAAAGTTATTACGTCCTTTTTATGAAAGTTACATAGATCCTTTTAAAAATATATTTGAACAAGGCATCTTTTGAGTTAAATGTATTCTATTAGTTCACGATAAACTATAATGTAGCGATTCGAACAGCAAACATCTGAAAGAGACAACGCAATACAGATCAGTATCAAAGAGAATATAAGCACTACGTTTAAGAGACGGGACTCCCATACAAAAAAATGGCTCAGTATGGCGTTTGCGCTACGCTTCAATACCAACTTTGACATACATAACCAAAGACTTGACGCATGAGGGCTGCCAACATAACAACCGAAATAGTGGTGTTACTAGGTGCTCATGGTAATTTTTTATCGATAGTCGATATATATATATATATAAAAAATTTGGTTCCTTTTTTTGGGTCTAAATTAAGATCTATTTACGCCAACGTTATTCACTAGTTAAACTAGGAATAAGTGGAATATTTCAAATGAAAAAATTAAACCAAGTATAACCTGCGAATTTACGTTGGCGCATTTGCGTTAACGTAAGTTCGCAGGTAAATTTTTAGGTTCCAAAGGTGGAGGTGGGTGGTGTGGGTAAAGGAAACGCCTTTTTAAGGATTTTAATAATAACAGTTTATTCTTTAATAATGTTAAAGAAATACAGTACCTATAACCTATTCGCCTATTCTATATAATGCATAAACCTTAAAAAGTATTATCTTGCTAGTTAGTGAGTTATTAAGGGCAATAGTGGGTCTAAAATCTCTCGATATCTGCGCCAAATCTCCCTACGAATAGAAGTACGGAGTCTAACGAAGCTTTTCTATAAAAAAAACTTTTTAAGATTTAAGCATAACCTTTGTTGTTCGAAAAGTATGACAGTTCTATTTGAATAAAACTAAATAAAATTTGAAACAAAATTAAACCTGTCTGTAAATAAGATTAAATATAAAAGTATCGATATAATCGATAAAAATTCCACTACACAGCACTATTGATAGCTTATTTTCTAGATTTTCGACCGATTATTATCAGAAATTTGTATTTATCACCAGATCTTTTTCTGTAACTGAAAATGAATGTTTATTTAGGCTTACCTCTCTTCATTTAATGGATATTTGGCCATAAATATTCGCTATTGACCATCCGAGCGGCCGGCTTTTAGACCACATATTTCACAAGTTTTTTAATGCATATTTACATATTAATTCACACGGGTACACGTATAAATACCAATAATAGATAAAAGTAACAATAAATAATACAAATTTCCGCTTGAAATTCACGAAACAGTTGTAAAACACAAAAATCAAATTTTGTTTTCATTCACTTCTTGACAAAATAACAAGCAAAGAATGAATATGGCGGGCATAAAGCTGCGACAGAGTCGAATAGATGTTAGAGCAAGACAGCGATAGCCACCATTTTGGCCGCCATCTTAATTAGCGCAAACGCCATACATTTGAGATGGTTCATTTTTTTCTTAGGGAGTTGCACCAGACTGATCAGTATAGCGCGTGTCTTTTCTGTTTTAGCAGGGAATAGACAAAATCTTTAGAATCGTTCATTCTTTCCCAGCCCTTAGCAGGAATACAATCATACTGAGCGATTAAGCTTATGGTACAAAATGAAGTAATATTACTTTAAGATTGAAACAAAACTCTCCTGCAATAAGATTGTTTTCTCAAAGTTTATGGTCGGCCCCCAGTTCTCTAGGAGAGGGTATGGACCGTAAACCACTATTGTACACGATAAAATACAGCGAATACTCAATTGCATTGCAAACTGCAGAAGTTATATTTGTTGGTACTACGCAACATCCTTATTTGTCAGTAGCATGTGTTACTGTTGTATCTAGTGTGTTATTAAAGTTGTGGTCTAATATATTTATGTTTCTTGCTTCCGATATAACAGATTATTTATTTTGTAGTTAAATAAATCAGACGTTTTGATTTTATTTGATACAAAAGGTTTACAACTGCGGAACGAATAGATCTTTTTGAAGAGTTTTTGAGTTATCATTTGTCGAAATGATCCCTTTTCAATCACCGAGATGAAGTTGCAACTTAAAAGTTATTCCTCGACATGGTTTACCTGCTTGCAAAGTTTTATCGAAATCGTTTAGCCGGTCAAGAGTGACACACTCACACACAAACTTTTTCCGATATAATATTAGTGTGATAGGATCTCGTTTGACCACTATCTCACCTGAAGGTAAGTGACGATGCGGTCGATGGCGATGGAACATATTTGCCTAGAGGCAACCTATTCACTCTTTACTTTGTAGCGTCATTTATGTCGTCACAAAGGAACTATAATGCAATCGCGCAATTAAAGTTCTCCGCACGATTTAAATAGATAAAACCGCCCGAAATCATCTATCGGACCACAAACATAACACCCGTCTGGCCGGAGGATCCCCCTCTTCAACGGAGGTTTGCGGGACTTTATGTACTCTCTGTTCCGCACACCTCCAAAACTGTTTTTTTATTTAATTGATTTAAACCAGTACTTGACTGCGATCTATAAGCAGTGATGCAATAGTTCATGGTAAGGCGCACTGGTTTATTAAGAGCCTGTACACTCTAGCCTGAGTGCTCGATTACGGAGACGCGTCGCGTTGCGCGGCGCGTCGGGCGGTTCGTCGTACATTGCCACATGTTTGTGTTTGCGCGAGCGATAACGCGGCCCGCTGCTGCAATGTACGACGAAACGCTCAACGCGCCGCGTCTCCGTAAAAACGGCCTTAAAGACACTTACATTATAATTGGACAAGAAGACCTTAGCAGGCAAATTGTTCTAGTCCTTCGATGTACGCGGTCTAAACGATGAAGCAAAACGCTTAGTCCGGACGGTAGAAGTTAAAAGAGTCAATAGATTGTACCTATCAGAAAACACAAGTACGAAAATTTACCTTTTAGCTAAACATAGAGGAGCTTTACGTGTAACAAGTAAATCTAACTCATTTCGTAAAAACGTGACCCATGTTCACTGAACCATTTCCT
The DNA here is from genome assembly GCA_958295575.1 of Leucania comma. Taxonomy (NCBI): domain Eukaryota; kingdom Metazoa; phylum Arthropoda; class Insecta; order Lepidoptera; family Noctuidae; genus Leucania; species Leucania comma. Next base: position 8,641,343 of record OY282475.1, read on the forward strand.
CATATTGTTTATATTTTTATTATAATAGGATCACGTACTTAATGAAAACAAGGCCTCTGTAATTACTGAAACCAAATTATGCATGAATGGAATATTTAATGGTAGCTCTGATATACAATAATCTTTTTGATATAGGAAGCTTTAGAGGTACATAAAACGAATACAGAAATAAGCCATAAGAGGGCCCTTCCGGTCCGTCTACCGTCAAAGTAAGCATGACTTAAAAGCTTGTTATTTCATCTAACGCAATCGAACGCAATGTTTTATGAAAAGGCAACGCGTTTAAACTGTTAAGAACCAAGAGGACACCGGTGTCCGCACACCTATTGTCTTCCTAATGGGTCTCTAATTACGGAATTCAAAAGTTTAAGTAAAGATAACGCCTGAACGCTCTGTTAGCATTCGGTAATTCTGTCACTCGGTTGAATATAATATCACAAGGCTTTTTCTAGAAAATATTTTTTTAAAAAGACTTCAAAAGAAAATTTCGGTATCTGAATTAAATGCACACGGTATGCTCTTCATTTTTGAATTTATAAAAATTTTATACTACATATTTTAATTTCAATAGAAAACTTTAATTTCAATATCCAGAGATCTATTTCCAAAATATCTAGAAAAATATGTGTAAGAGCGTTTGTATGAAAATTTATCTCGGGTTGGGTTCTCTTAATACTCTTTACTATTATATTGTTTTCTGAACCTAATAAGTGTCTAATATGTCAATAGTAAAGAACAAATAAGAATAACATAATAATGTTACTCGTACTTTATAGTCAGCTACAACGGCCTCAACTAGTTTAAATTGGTCTATAAAAGTGTTATTAATAACCAATTTTCAGTTATCCCAGTAGGCAGACATAAGTTTTATTTTTTTAATCCGGCTCCGAAGCTAAATAGGAATTCCATTAATGCAAAAGCCTAGAGATAAATATGCCTTTATTGTAGATCAATTTATTTTTATATTATTTCTGTGTAAATAATATAAAAGTAAATGGATCTATAAATACATACTAAAGGATTGAACGCTGCGAGAAAACATACACGAAAACATGATGAAAACAAAATTCGCGCATTCAAAGTATAATATTAGGCAAATATTATTATTTCTGTGAAGAAATCTCCAGCGCTGAGAGTCCTGACAAGTAATTGTAATACAGAGTGTTTATATATATTTTTTTATTGTATTATTGTATATACGAATGTTTAAAAGTATTACTTCTACAAGCTGAAACGGTTAAGGTGATAACACCAGACTAACCTGCAAACTGGATTTGCTACCGTAACATGTATTTATGTACAGAATTAAAATAATCAGTAGTTACAACCTCTCAGTTCGTCTAATCCTATTAAATGACAATCAAATTGACACTGACCTGCAAAATGTAAAAAACTTAAAAAAATATCGCTATCAGAATTTTTTGTCAATAAATACAAGCTATCACAAATTTACATTAATCAATTTTCATTAATTATTTTTGTATAATTTATTTTTGTTTTATGTTTTATATTGTATTATTTGATTAATTGTAAATTGTAATTTTAAATATCTTATTAATTTTTTAAAAATTTTGTTAATTTATATCACAAAGCAACTTGCAAATGCTATGTACGCCGTTATTGTTACGTACATCAGACCACTATGGTGAAATCTTTTTTTTAATGTTAAATGTATTGTAATATTGCAGTACTCAATAAAAAAATAAATGAAACCTAACGGCAGGCGGCTTTTCGCATGGCAGGAGTGTAGTTTTTGCCTGTAAGAGTCCGATACTGCCCAAATTGCCTTCATTGTCCGCATTTTGAGTGTCCATGAGAATTTCCCACTCCGGCCATAAAAAAAAACTTTCCCATTAGGCAGATTTGGATAAAATTTAGTACAAAGATAAACGATGTCCTGCATAAGCAAAAAGTATACTTTTTACCCTTAGATTAAAATCAAAACAGCGAAAGATAGGTGATTCGCCTTTCCGACAGTTGAAATCAGGCACTTCGCCTAATTTTGATATCGCACGCACGACAGCGCCGGCTCTTACCTCTGTCCTTGCCTATCAGTGACTGTAGATTTGCGACTATGATGACACTGATCATAGATGTTTGAGTTTCGAGTCCAGGTTTTCTGCTTGCGATGTTAGCGCGTAACGTAAATTCCTTTATTATGTTTTTACTCCGGGATTGTGTTCCCCTGGGGTAATGTTCTACTTCACTCGAGCGCAGCCACTAGCAAAAGTTTGGTATCTTCATAAAATATAAGTAAATATCAAGCAAAATTGGAACGAGGTTATTACTATTTGAAGGAACAAAACAGCCTGAGTCTATAAGTAAGTCTAATTTGTTAGAAATAAGTCGAAACAACACTTGTTTGTAATTCTATATTAACCTAGTTACAAAGAGCTTGTTCCATCATATTAAAGACGGGCTTTTTCCCATGTCTTCACCCACGTGACTCATTCCAAATATTAGGCGGACAAAAATGTGCCAATACTAGCTTTTGCCAGCGATTCTGCCCATGAGAAAGCAGAATATGTTCTATAGGTATTTATGATTTTTTTTGAGGTTAGAACAAAGATATGTTACGCGCTAACATCGCAATGAGAAAACCTGGACTCATAACTCACACATCTGTGATCAGTGTCATCACTGTCGCAAACATACATTCACTGTTAGACAAGGATAAAGATAAGATTCGGAGTTGTTGTGCGAGTGAAATCGCGTTAGCCACCGAATGTTTACGATTATAATTGACGCAAAATGGCGACTAAAACAATAAGCGAAATTAGAAACATCATAAGAAAGTTCAAGTTTTCATGTACTTACGAGTAATATGGGTGTGGACTCAGTCCGGACGGTTACCTACCGTTCGGACTGAGCCCGAGAATTACCCAATACTCGAGGTCCGCAAGCCTACGCCTAAGGTGACTGCCTACGCTATCGAAGACGACTTTCGTCAATTTTTTAACCGGCTTCAGAAATAAGGGGGTATGTGACCTCCTTATTTCCGTCTTATTTCTCGTCTTCTCCTTAGTTCACTTGTATGTTTTTTTTTTAATTGTTGTCACAAATTTCTTATTGTCTGTTATTCTAATTTAAAAAAAGAAAACGGGTCAATGCGAGTCAGACTCGCGCCCTGAGGGCTCCGTTCCGTTCAAACTTGGTAAATTGCGGTTCACGATATATGACGTATTAAAAAAAAAAAACTAGCAACTAGATCTCGTTCAAACCAATTTTACATACATCATATATTTTTTTTTAATTTTATCATTCTTTTATTTTAAAACTTACAGGGAGGAGACACATTTTACCACTTTGGAAGTGTCTCTCGCGCAAACTATTCAGTTTAGAAAAAAATTATATAGAAACTTCAATATCATTTTGAAAGACCTATCCATAGATACTGCACACATATGGGTTAGATGAAAAAAATAATTGAGTTTCAGTTTTAAGTATGGGGACCCCCAAAATTTTTTTTTTTTTTCTATTTTTGTGTGAAAATCTTATTGCGGTTCACAGAATATATCTTCTTACCAAGTTTCAACAGTATAGTTCTTATAGTTTCGGAAAAAAGTGGCTGTGACATATGGACGGACAGACATGACGAATCCATAAGAAGATAAATGTAGTAATTACCTTATAATCAAAACTCCCACTAAACAACAGCTGGTACCGAGCATAGAGTATACTGCAATTAACATGTAGGCCTCAATTAATGCTTTTATAAGTCCTCTGAGTATTTTGTGCGAAAAATTTACAATGAAAATGATAGATCTGGTGATCGGGTCCATTGACTACGACGATCGAGTTCATTTCTGTTGTCTTCTGAAACAAAATAATGGTTACAATTAACTTTTAAAAGACATGTGAAGATTGTCATACTTCTAGCCGGTACGATGGCTCCTTCTCTGACACTGCAGTGCGTCTGTGGAACTCCCTAACACACTCCCTACGTGACAGCCCTTCTTTGGATGTTTTCAAGAGGATAATTGAAGAGCATTTCCTTTCACAATGATATATATATATATATACGTATATTTGTATTTATGTATGTAGGTATATTTATGTATTAGTTTATTTGTATTATTTGTAATTTTAAAATTGTACACTGGATTCTACCCTCTATTGAAATCTCTCTTTATCACTCAATGGTATGCTGGAAGGAAACTCAACTTTGAGTTAAGCTCGCCTTTGTACATGACCTTTGTTATGGTGTACAATAAAGAATTAAAAAAATGTTGCAACTTTATCAAAAACCGGATTTCTACATGTCCGCCCGCCACAACGATATTATAAATGAAAGTTATCACTGCTCAGGTCCCCAAGATACAGGTCCTACCTAGTTTATGGACCACCATAGAAACATTAAACAAACTTACATTAAAGATGTAAGGTATTATATTTTTATTGTAACAATGAACAATAAACATTATTCTTATTTATTACTCAATCCTTCGAATTGTCCAGGAGTCAGTCAGATCTCTATGGAGAATGTGCGAGAAGCTGGACAATCTTTAAAAACATGTTAGGTATTAAAAATATCGCGGTTACATTCTTGTCGCTAGTTACAATTGTATGTAATGCCTAGTTTACATGTGGGCCCAGCCTCGGCCAATCGCCTTAATGCAAATGGGGTTTCCCCGTTTATAAAATGGCTATATAAAGCGATTGGCCGAAGCTGGGCCAACGTGTAAACTAGGCATAAAAGACAAATTTTGCGTCTCATCTCAACGATCGCCAATTGAACAAGAAAGTTGTCACCCGCCATTATGCTACATCGATAGCTACGTATCCCAGTCGAAGTGCTGCACAACGGGGCCTGTGCATAACCATAGCAACGACGACCATTTTAGTTCAACTTATTTGCCGCGTACTATAACAAATTTTCTGGTCTCGATCGATGCGCGGGGCTGCACGTAATTGCAACTGGTTCAACTCATTTTCCGCGTACTAAAATATTTATAATCACATGTACGTTTTAGTGTCGCCATCACAATAGGTCGAATACAATGAATAATCGAATACAAAATAAATAAAAGTCTTGGTTACAAAAAACATAGTAAATAAAAGGATGTATCAAAACCTAACAATTGCTTACCATCAGATGAGAGAGTTGTCAAAAAATGAGCCTAACATAAAAATATTAATAAAAAAAGGACAATTTATCACTTAATAAGGCTTCGATGCTAATTTATAACTGTATCCGACTTTTTGTCGCGAGTTATGATGTATTTTTCCGGATCCACGAATCCAATGAACTGTGTGAATATATGGCTTGTTACTCGTATATTAATGTTTGTACCGGAAATCCGTCGAAAGCACACCCTTTTGAATCGACCGTAATGTTTTTTTTTTTTTTTAATAATAATATTATAAGTACACGTAAAACTGTTAACAATATTTTTTTTTTGTTTGCATGGAGCCCTAATTCATTCCTGTCCCGTCAAAATTGGGCCAGCCGTTTCGGAGATTAGCCAGAAAAAACAGACGCGGCAGAGGCGGGCGCATTAACCACTCGATGGCCTAGTGCTTAAGGCGCCTGCCTCCCATGCAATAGTACACAAACAACAAATAGCTACACATTGGGTCCCCAGAAGTAGTTGACGAGATTACCTAGACTCATTCCTATAGCAATGACTCACAATGGCCTCAGACAGTGAAAAAGTGGAAAGATCACTCTTGGTTTTGTCCTAGAACCAGCAGGACAAAACAGAGTTCAAAAAACAATAATACCACTAAATATTTAAACTTGATATTAGAACAAAACTACAGCAGTAAGCTAGCAAAATTTTGATATTGTAAAAGGAAATAATAGTATTAAAAGACGCTTACCTGAATTACCTTTGTATTTTCCACTCCAAGTGAAAATGATTTACAAGTAGCTAGGTATTACTTATTAAAACGGTTGGTCACAAAATTATCACGTAAATCACGAACTATTTATCTAGTTCATGATTTACGTGATATTATAAACATAAAACAAGGTATTTTGAAAGGACATAATATTCAAAATACGAGACTTGACACAGCTTAGAGTACTGTCATAAATTGTCTATAGGGTTTACACAAAGAGTCTGGAGCGATGAGGTATTATTCAGAATTTAGACTATTAACATAAAATGAGTCTGGTATTTAGACGGCTTTATTTAACGTTTGTTTTGAATTGTTTCTTTACATTTTACATAATTTTAGCTTGAATTTTAATCACGATTTAAAAGGCTCCTGCTGACCTTAGTACCAGCAGTAGGTTATTAACTAACCAGTAACTATTAGCATAAAATTGACTTCTAGATATTTTACTTTTATTAACTTTTTGATAGGAATTAAAAAAGTGTGGATCGCCTCACTGTGCGGACTTACAGACTACGAGTAGGGTAAAACCCGGATAGTCGCCCCGGGGGTATAGTTGCCTTGATTGCAATTACTCTAGTTTCGCAATGAAACACATGTTATTTTATTTGTCTATCGAGATAGTCTGCAACTACAACTAAGTTGACCGTGATGCATGTCTCTGTGCGATTTCATGGGACGGCTAGGTGCGATCAAAGTTTTTGCGGGATAAATGTCCTCTTCCTCGACGGGGCATCTATCCTAAATGTAATTTACTTGGATTAGGCAACTATCCCCTACATGGGATAGTTGTCCCAAAATTTAGAGGTCCGCAAAAATCGCCAATTCTCTGGGAATATCGAAGATAATGTTTATTCCTTTTATAAATATGAAAATAATAAACCAAAGTACCTACCCATTTTACAAATAATGAATCTTGCTTTTGTACAAAGAGATATAAAGTAATTTCAAAAAGTGGGGCAACTATCATGGTTTTACTCTACTGGGTAGCTCGCCGTCCAGCCGTCTGCTAAGGACTAAGTCTGAGTCAACGGCACGGTGTGTTACACGCTCATCTCAATTTCTTTGAGCCAAGATTGAAGAGGCCCAATTGAGCCGAATTCCAGAAAAAAGTTACTGTGACAAGGGTCGCGGTAATTTTTCCTTGAAGCTGTAAAAAAATCAAACTTCTAATGTAACGGAAAAAAAAGATATGGCCATTTATATCGCAAAAAAACGTATAAGTATTTCAACACTCTCAAGGAATCAAAATTTATGAATTATGGTTAACGGACTCAGAGTCCTGAAATTTGGTGTAAAGCAAGGTCTTATAGCACCGATAGAGAAATAAATCTGAAAATAGTAAATTTGTTGTTAAGGCACGAAAAAATAAAACACTTTTTTGCGACTCGGAAAATCTTCGAGACTAGATCTATTAACATAATGCTTGATCTATAAATATATGTTAGTTTGTACGGAACACGCAGTTTTTTTTTTACGATTAGCAGGTCGCGGGTTCAAGCCCAGCCAGGCGCATTCCTTTGTGTAATTTATTTCATCACCACTGCTCTCAAAACGGTGAAGGAAAACATCGTGAGGAAACCGGCATGTCCTAGAACCAAAAATTCGAAGACATGTGACATCCAACAACCCGCACTGGGCCCGCGTGGTGGATTACGTCCCATTCCCTCTCTTAGAGAGGCCTGTGTCCCACCAGTGGGAACATTAAAAGGCTGATGATGATGATGACTCAGTGCCCAAGTCCGACTCGCACTTGAATTTTTTTTTTTATTGACTGCCTCTCGTATTGGAAAGCGTCAATGTGTGTGTACGATTTGTATTTATGTGTGTGTAAGATTTTGAAAAAAGAGCACGAGTAAAATGAAAATAGGTTTAAAATAGAGAGCACAATGTTATGAAGAGATTTAACGGCGTAGGATTTATCAATACCTTTCACATATTGATGGCACTTTAATGCTTTGTAAATCGACACGAAAATAAGTAATGGCCGCGATATACGAACTTTTTAAGCCCAGCACAGGGTGAGGAGCTTACGAGGATGATAAGACGGTTTTTTAGCTGGAAAATCTTCGAATGCCTTCTCCCACTCTAAGGTGGAGCGAGAGGTGTCAGAATTTTACTAACCAAACCCCACTCCTATGTTCCTTCTTTGCTTTGCGTTCCAGGATCCCTGGTTTTTGTTTTAGAAGCGAAGCCATGGCCTCAATAGACTTCGACCCTGCTGGGCCCCTAAGGTTTTACTGACCTTTCCTTGAGGCGCGTGAAACACTACTCACTGTCAATGACTTGGGATGTTATGGCGGGTGCTAAATATCAAACATGTACCACCATTGTTTCCGTTCGTTATGAAGTGGCTGTAAGAAATTTTGTTTAAAAAACTTAAAAAATACAAAGGTGTTGTGTTGTTAAATAACTCTTTCAAAAAGTTTATTAATTATAAACAAAAATACATAGCTTACCTGTTTACAATAATAGTACCTATAGATGTTGGTTAAACATAAAAAAAAATTTCAGTGACTTCCTGTACTAGATGAGTTCTACCCCGCGGCGTAAACTCGTGAAGCACTATTATGCCCACCTCAAGTGTAAGTTTTTAAAAGTACTTTCTTCTTCATTGTGCGTCTGTGTGATATATTACTTTTCTTTCTTTCTTTATGTCACACCCGCCCGCACATATACCCGCACCCGCGCCCGCGCCCGCCTTTGTCACCGCGCACTCACTCAAGACATAGCCCTAAATATAACGCCTGTGGGAAAAAAAGATTTCTAAACGGATTCTGAGAGCATTAGATGGTAATGGATAATTTATAGAGACGCATTAGGAGAGTTGAATTGAGATATTGTGTAAGTTCACGAGTATTTTGTTTGCCTGAAATATTAGCGGAGTTGAGTAAGTTTTACGGTATCTTCTTGCTTGATTTCTTGCGCAGAAAATAAGTACTTTTGGATTTAGTAAAGTTACTTCCCAAGATGAATGGTTATTTTATAAGTCGAATTTGTTTATTATTTATTGAATTTGTCTCTTATCACAATTAAACACGAGTTAATGACGTACCTAAAACCGTTTGTGTTAACAAAATAACAGTTTAACCCTCTAATTTTAATCACAAAGGACTGTGTGATGTCAGAAAAATAACAGTGGATATTTAATACCAATAGATTAAAAACTGAAAAAACGAACAAACAACAACACACACATACACATATATTATTATAAACACATATTACACTCACACATATTTAAGATTGCAAATACTTCTGAAATGTACTGCTAACTAGCATTGCCTTTTTTATTGATGGGCTCGCGCTTAATCGTTTTCTCACCGGATAGTAAGTGGTGGTGTGGTTGATTTCGGAGTACGCTTGCCTAGTAACCTTTTCACTCTTGAACCTGATGAACTGTAAGTTCCAAGTTCCCCAGGTCATAGCTATCACGAAATACGGCAAGGCTGGGCCAACCCGACCCTACTTTTTGTGTTTCCCTAGTTTACACAATGTTATTGGCAATCTTTTTAGTATTTTAGTATTTTCTAAGTTACTTGTTTACAAACACAATATTTATTCATATTTTACACTGTAAATGAGGATTAGCTAGAAGTTATATTTAGACTAACATAAATGTTCCTCTAAAAAAAAAGAATAAAAGCTTTAAAAAAGCATTATTTAAAAGTAATGACTCTTTAAGGCACGCACTGCGATTAAACGCCCGCGTTTTCCCGCAGGTCTGAAACCGCAAAAAAATTTAACACATGGCTTTCTATACAAGCGCACGCATTAGCGATTTTTTCAGTGACTGATTTTATAAAGTGACACGCGGTTTTTCGTTTTCAGCTGTTTCTAAACCGCTTGCGTTTAATCGCAGTGCGTGCTAAGCCTTATGGACTCTCACCGTCCCTGAAGATAGCTGGTGGACATTAACTCTCAATAATTTATACTACAAAACAGTTTTTACAAAAAAACTTTAAAAAATCTAAAAGAGTTGAATCATATTAAAAATTCTATCAAAGTCTTCAAAAGATAGTTTTTAAACAATCAACAAACCAATTTTACTCTTTTAACATCACAAAACAAACTTTTATTAAAATTGCAGATTTTCAAAAGTCATTATAAAGTCTGAAAATCGAAACTAATGGAAATGCTGGCAATGAAACTGTAATTTTGAAATCAAGATATTAACTTTACTTATTTAAAAAAACAATATTTTTCAAGAACAAATCGAATAATATTATATACTATAATAATTATTATATTAATATTATAGAGGGAAAAGTTTGCGAGTATGTGTGTGTGTGAGTGTGTGTGCGTTTCACACTTCTTCACACTCAAACAGCTGAACGGCTCTCGATGAATCTTAGTAAACGGGTAGACCATATTATGGTAAAGCAAATAGAATAGTTTTTTTAATATCGGGAGTACTTATTTATTATGTACTATATTGTACACCTCATAATGTGGAGAGGATAACCTTTACAAAAACTAAGTATACAATGAGCTGTCTTATCGCACAAGACAATCTGTTTTTATAACGCGGGTGAATTAGCTAATAGAGCTAGTGATTTAAAAAAAAACCAAGCTTATTTACATGAAAGAAGAATGGACACTCTTATCAAATAATTTTATTTGATACCCCGCCACTAAATGAGGGTGCATAAAAATAATCATTGATCCACCATCAATTGGATGACCGTGTGTGCATCACGCAGTGACCTCTGGCAACGGCCTCTGGTACATAACAGGTCATGGTCTGTAGCAAGTTGCAATGGTCGTCTTCGCGAAAGCCTGCAGCCGTCGAGCAATAGCTAGCTTACTGGTCTGTCGTCCGGTAGCCGCTAAAGAGCTGTCAGTAGAACCGTAGGGGCCCCATAGGGTTGAAGCCTACTGGGGCAATGGGCTTACTTCCGAAAGAAAAACCCGTGGTCCTGGAATGAAAAGAGCAAATAAGGAATATAGTGGTTTAAGTCAGTAAAAGTCTGACATGCAAAAGCATGTCACAGCTGCATAAAGGCGTTTTTGTACACTCTAAGCTGTATAGATGCTGTATATCAGTTTATAATGGAACTTCAGCTCTACAGACAACTCAACTTTTTATTTTTTGCAAAAGTCACAATAAATATTACGTGATACTAAAACTTTGCCTTCGAGGTACGTAATACAAAATTCCGTTTTGGTTAATAGTAGTGACCCTAATCTATTATATGGCAACGTCCCAGAGGCTTTACTTGAAGACTAGCACGTTTTGTAGCCGTGAGTGTAATTAATCATAATACTAGCAAGTCCCTTTGGAAGAGGTGTTCTTATATTATTTTAACTGTCAGTAATAAGTTAGTAATGTATTTATTTTCAGTGTGAATATTACATAGAAACTGTAACGTAACATTTATATTACGCAAAGTTTATATCTAACTAACAGGACATAACATCACGACAGTACTCCCAAAAGAGCAGCAAAAGGTGTAGTTATACAGCCATATTTAATTTATTATTAACAATTACAAACTAGCTTTGTCAGCGACTTCATCTGTCAAAACCATAAAATTAACCCGTAGGAACATATTAATACACATAATGTTAATCAACTTGTGAAAAACATACAAACTTTCACATTTTGTAATATTGGTGGTTGAAAAAAGACATAAATCTTGCCATTTTATTTAACTATAATAATCAAAACTTAATAGGTATATATACAAATTAAAAATAATAATATTTACAAATGGGTAGAAAAAGAACTTATTGGGCATCAAATAATTCATAAAACTTAAAACTGCTAAAAAAACAATTTCAATAAAGTTCGGAACATTAATAAGAACTACAACGGAAGACTGCATACCTGTTAATATTGTGAATCCAATTATTTGTTTAAAAAGAGTATCCATGTAGTTTTTATGCCAGGTTTTCTCCATAGGAATTGAGCAATTGGAACCGTAAAATAGCTTATGACGTTTTACGAGTATAATACTGTCCATGAAGGCGTATGAGAAACAAATATTAGTGAATTGAATTTGAATTGAAGCACAAAATAAATATGTATGAATCCCAATTTGTGTGCTTATAGTAAATTGTTATAACTTTATTCACTATTGCAATGTTGGCTCCGAGCCAAGGTACAGAGAGAGATTTCTTTTAATAAAATATAGTTTAGAGGAAAATTGTCTAGCAAACAGGAAAGCCAGAGGCATATTGCTACATTTAAAGCAAAACGAATCTCATATGAAGCCTATTTGTGCAAGCTTTTCCCTCTTTGAACGCTTGAAACCTTTGAATATGAGTCATAAAAGATTATGAAAACATTAACGTGTGGTTTATAAAGTGTGAAAATTTAAGTAAATAATTTTTATCATATTACAGTACGCGGTCGTTAAAATGGCACAATGAGTTTCCAGTTTACGAGGGAAAATGCTCAGTTTTTTTTGGTTATGAGTTAGGAAATATTAAATAATTTCTGCCGTGGAACTAAATGGCATGACAGACTTTTACAGACTGATGATACTTTTTGTCTCGAGTCAATGACCTTGTAGGTAGTTGTCAGTCGTTGCGTACTAACTACCTACAGGTTATTGAACTCCCCAGCTGACATTTACTTAAAAAAATAATTTCGCACATGCGTAAATTAATTCGAGCTTTCAAAAAAAAGTACTTTATTTTTTAATTTTATCTTTACAAATCGATAGTGTTTCATGTACTTACCTACTCGACCCTTCACGGGATTAAAATGATCAAAATTTAACGGTGTATATGGGTGTTCAGTGAAGGTAAGTAAATCAATGGGTTCGCAATATAGATTGGCATTGCCTCATTTAAACTTTAAATGAGATGAATTAGAATAAAAGTAGCTACTTAATTGATAAACTTGAAGAACTTTTCCGTATCCGACCCGGACTTAATTTTTAATTCATGGTGAGAAACTAAACGAAAGGGGATATCTTGTTTTATTGACTTCTTATCCCTCTTGAAGTAAATTTGTATGCATTAGAGGTTTTTTTTTACAAAGTTACTAGTTTAGTTTTATTGAACTTTAAAATCCTTCAAGTGAGCCTTGTTCAAACTCTTAGGTTTTCCATTTCATAGATCTATTTACAAAGTTGAACTGTTGTTCTTTGAAAAGTTCTACCGCAATGAGTCTTACGAGTGTTATTATTTAAGGTCGTCCAACCCGAGGTACATTTTAGTAAAACCGCTCTTACGTGATTTTGATGTTTTCACACCTTTTTCTAGATATTCTAGAAACACAGATATCTTGTGGATATTATCTAGGCTTCTATAGAAATCAAAGCATAAATTTGTGTAAGTAATCCAGCCAAGACCATTTAATTGCTGCGTGTGGACTGCGAACTAGATCTGAAAAAGATTATAATTAAGTGACTGTACTATGTCAATTTACTATGTTTGCTTTGTACTTTATATGTTACATTATTTTATATCTTTAAGTCTTACAATATAAGGTATTACACAATACTCCACAATAAAACACTCAACACATTAATAATAATAACACAAACATCTAAAAATTATAACTTTCCTACACTATTTTCACACATACATAGGGTGAACCGAACATACGCGACGCAACAACATATCCATATAATACACACGTCTCCAATTTTCCACAGTGCTACAACACCATTTTATACAATTATTATTTGTTATCCATCTGTTACATATAACTATAATACATTATATACAAATTCATCATTATATTACATTTGCTTGACTAATTTTCAATCTACTCATGAGGTATTAATCGTCACAACTTTTTATAACTCTGCAACTTTAAATCACACTTACTTCCCACATAATTACAGTCTATTGCCATGCTCGAATTCACCTACTTACTTAATTTATCAAAATTCGATAGCACAAACAAAATTAATAGCGATCTAGATAATTTTGTTATAGCGGATTCATCCACTTGCGAAATAGAAGAGTGTCCTAATCTAATTAAAAGGCCACACTCTAGCCTAAAAATAATATACCAGAACATCCGTAGTGTTAATCGTAATTATCCTAGCCTGTTAACCCTTCTTAAAAGTTCAAATACTGAATGGGATCTTATCATACTCACGGAGTGTTGGCTACGCCACTCCCACAACATTCCTGCAATAGAAGGCTTCGACTTTGCTAAAACTGAAAATAACATCACCCAAAATGAAGGGGTCATCGTGTACTTCAAAGATAATTTAAGTCCAATAATATCGGAACCAACCATTATTGATGCCAATTGTATTACAATAAAAGTAGACAGCAATACCCTCGTCGTTGCAATATACAGACCACCTGGTAATAAAAACATTAACCCTTTTCTCGAATCTCTCAGTAATCTTTTAAGTGGCTTAAACTTCCCTAATATCATACTCATTGGCGATATCAACGTGGACATAACTATTAACACTAACGATGCTAACTCTTCATCCTACCTAAATCTACTAGCTTCCAGAGGTCTTTTACCTGCCCACCAGTTACCAACACATAGTAAAACTTGTTTAGATCACGTCATGCTAAAAAGTAGACTCCCTGCCTTTTGCTATGTCGCTGAGACGTCTATTACCGACCATGACAGTGTGATACTTGTGCTTGAAAACTACCACCATCCGACTATAACATCTACCATTAGGAAAGTTAACTACATAGGCCTTGACAACGATATGCAAAATATATGCCTCAACTCCATCTACGAAATAACTGATGTAAATGTAGCTACTTCATTGTTAGTCAATGACTCTGTAATACTAGCTAACACACAAACCGTTTCCATTTCCAATCGCAAGAGGATTAAAAAGCCCTGGATAACAACTGGTCTATTGAGATGTATGAAAAATCGAGACAAACTCCACATAAAATCTAAAAAAAATCCTAATGATGAAAACAGCAAGATTACCTACAAAAGGTACAGAAATTTTTGCAACTGGCTACTAAAAAAACTAAAAACGGGCTATGAAAAAAACCTATTAGATAAAGCAGCTAAAACTAATAATAAAAAACTTTGGGACGCTGTAAAACAAATAACACACTCTAACAAAAAATCAAACCCAGCAATGGACCTTATATCCACCCCTAACCCCTCTACCTCTGTCAATGCAATAAACAGATTTTTTGTGTCTATTGGCAAAAACCTTGCTGAAAACGTTCACGACGGAAATCCATCTATCTACTTACCACACGCTAACTCTTGTCCTTCCTCTTTCGTTTTGCTTCCCACTGATGAAGATGAGGTTCGTCAGTGTATCCTAAATCTAAAAAAAGTCAATACAGTTGGACGAGACAATATCTCAGGAGCTTTTCTCAAAAGATACCTCACTATCCTAGTCCCGCCCTTAACGTACATCTTCAACTTAATGTTCCACAGTGGTGTTTTTCCGAAGCAATTTAAACTTGCTGAAGTAATCCCAATTTACAAGAGTGGTGACAGAGACTGTGTCAACAACTACCGGCCCATCTCTATACTTTCTACTCTGTCTAAACTAGCTGAAAAACTTATTAACAAGCGTCTAATTAACTATCTTGAGACCAATTCCTTGCTGTCAAAATCTCAATTTGGTTTTAGAGCTGGAATCTCGACCAATAATGCGGTACACGAATTGATCGATCATGTTGTTAATAAACTAGACCACAAAAAGAAAGTGATAGCGATATTCCTGGATTTAGCCAAAGCTTTTGACACAGTCTCTGTTCCACTCCTACTAACTAAGCTACAAAGTATGGGTATTCGTGATACACAACTCAAACTGATTGGGGATTACCTTGCTGACAGGCAACAGAGAGTTAGAATTGGAGAATTCATTAGTTTGCTACGGTGTTCCTCAGGGTAGTGTAGTTGGGCCCACGCTTTTCCTCACCTTCATCAATGACCTGTGTGATCTGCTACTAAAAAATGGCAAAATTGTCACATTTGCGGATGACACTGCGTTGATCTTCCATGGCGACAGTTGGGATGAGGTTTACCGCCTCGCTCAATCTGGGATCAATACTGTAACTTCTTGGCTCAATAACAACGGCCTTACTCTCAATGTCAGCAAAACTAAATTTGTACCATTCTCTATTAAAAACGTCTCATCTGCAGTTCACGAAAATTATTGCATCAAAGCCCATTATTGTTCATCTGCCCACTCCTGTTCCTGCAGTCGATTAGAAATAGCTTTTAGTATAAAGTACCTGGGAGTCATTATTGATAGTACTCTCAGCTTCAAACTCCACCTGGACCTACTATCATCCAGAACTCGAAAACTAATTTTCATTTTTAAAAATTTAAGCCGTATTGCAGATAAAAATGTCATTAAAATGGTTTACATGGCCCTCTGCCAATCCATTCTAACCTATTGCATTACTGTATGGGGTGGCACTTGTAAAACTAACTTAATAAAACTTGAAAGAGCTCAAAGAGTGGTATTAAAAGTAAGCCTGTCGTTACCTTTCTTCTTTCCTACCAAAGATCTGTACTTGCTCTCTGATGTTCTGACTGTAAGACAACTTTATATTCTGTGCTCGGCTCTAAAACAACATTCACTAATAGGGTATGATCCTTTACTTAATGCAAACAAGAGAGTCAAACACAGGGTTTGCCCAACACTTACTAATCGTAGCACTGCCTTCTCACGCAAATTCTTTGGATTTCTTGGTGGACATCTATATAATAAGATAAATAAGGAACTAACAGTTTACCCTCTTACAAGAGCTAATTGTAAGAGGGTTATTACTGCCTGGCTTAAGACCCTCAACTACGATGACACTGAAAATCTGCTTATTGTACCATCCTAACCAACTGCGTATGCTGTCACCTCCTTCACCCCGCACACACGCACTCACACACACACTCACTCTCTCCTACACACACTCACACTGACACATACAACCTCCGGCACACTCACACTCACACTCGCGCTCACATACTCACGCACACATACTCACGCACACATACTCAATTACTCACCAATTTAATTTAGTTCCTCTCACCCACTTTGTACCCCCATATCAGTAACAATCTCACTGCACCACCTTGTACCCCCATAACAGCAACAATCTCACTGCACCTAGCTTAATCCCTCTTAATTATTACTTTGCACTGATGTTGTATACAGCTGCCACCTATTGTCCGGAGTCTGGAGAGGCTGGTAATCTGTCATACAGGTCTCCTAGTACAGAAACCAGTCTCTCACATAGATCACAACAATTATCGCTAATGTTTTGTTTGTTTTCTATATTGTTTGTAAAATTCTATGTGAGAGAAGAACAATAAACTTATTATTATTATTATTATTAATTAAGATTCTGAATGACCCCAACTTTCCTCAAAAACTTTAAAGGGTTTTAAAAAAACCACGTATTTCCTGGAACAAGTTTTATGAAATATTCGAGTAAATCACGGTATTACCGAATGCCGACAGAGTTTTCAGGCATTATCTCTCTTTTATCGTGTTGCCTCTTCATCAAACATCGCGTTGGATTGTGTTAGATGAGGCAACAAGCTTTGATCCGCAGCCGTATAAGCTAGTCTCAGATTCATATTCAACCGCACTCTGTATTCTAGTACAGTATTATTTATCTGTTTACGTTTATGTCAATTGTTGAAGGACCGACCATTTTATTGCTGTATTGGTTGACTGCAGACCACGTATCAGATAGACAAACAAAGTATGAAGCGATCTAATAAGACGGAGCGGTGACCGTCTGAGTAGCTTAGAAGTTGATTTTACGACGTTATGCTTACACTATGCCCTCTTTCGTATATTAAAAATAATGAGTGAATTTTGTTTCAAACTCAAATTCAAAATCGTTTATTTTACATAGGCCTGCATGGGCACTTATAAAATGTCAGAAGCTAGCGCACGGTTCCAAATGGTCGTTTCCTATGGAGAAGAACCGGCAAGAAACTCCATGGTTACTCTTTTAAAAAAGTGACTGTTTCTACAATATTTTCATACTACAATATTAATATATATGAGAGGACAATGTAGACCGGTCAGCTCTGTATCCAAAAGCACGATAAAAATTGTAATCCTTGAATTTATAAAGTTACGGTGTTCTCACATTCACATCACAAAACGTCACCTTTTTTGAGATCAAACCAAGGAAATCATCAAAAAATTTCTCCCATTCTGGTTAGAGCGCCCTCTCGCTCCATGTCAGACTTTTATTGACTAAAACACACTTGTGTTGTTTTTCTTTCTCAACAATACCATGATACCGACGTATATTATAGACCATCGAAGATTTTTTATTTCTAAAACAGATTTGGCACATCATTTTCCCCTTAAAACACGAGAGAGAAAGTCACATTTATATTACTACGGGACCCTCTTCTAATAGTAATAAAGTTCTGTTACTAAGGGCGGTATTGAGTTTTTGATGAAATAGGTCGATTTTGACAACCGGGACTTACGTGAGTTGGCAGCCCGTCCATTCGAATCACATCAACTTTAATAGAAGAACTGAATTTGACCTACGGATTAAATCAAGTTTGAAAATCATAAGAAAGGTTAGGACTCGAAGTAATCTGCGACAGTAAAATTATTAGAAGGGGTTAGATTTGTGTATAACTTAAAGATATTTTTTTATATCATGCGGATTACATCAGGCGTATAAGAGAGAGAGTATATGAGTGTTCCTATAAGGAATCTGACAGTCGGGCACTGCAAAATCAGGAGAGAAGAAGAGAACCAAGTAGTCATTAATGGTACTCTATATTATTGTTGATCTAAATATAATTAGGCGTATAATTGCCTTATTGTGATGTGTTTTATTGTTGTATATTGGCCTGTATGTGCTGTGCATTGTGCAGGCCTAAAATAAAAAGAGGTTGGGATTCGTTCTAAAACATGATGACTTCAAAACTTGACACCCAAAATTTATAATTTGTCATGTCGTTAACGATTTTTTGACATGTCCACTCTGTGCTCGGAGTTTTTTGACTAACCATCACTGCTTGCCATCAGGTGGGATCGGCCAAGCACTAGTTTATATCAATTAAAAAAAAAGTTGCGTATACATTATGCAAGTCATTTGAGGGCACATAACAGAGCAGCATAGTATTTGAGCTCGCAACTATTATGAGGAGCTAAGGAAAGCGGTCGCTCTGGCTGAAATAGACTAGATTGTGATACTAGATAGTATCACCATCATCATCAGTCAGCTTTTTAGTACAACTGTAGATGGTTTCAAACTATTTCAATTAAACTTTGTTTACTTAAAAGCAGCAAAAAAGACAGCGAAGTCTTAGTAATAGGGTCCCGTTTTTACTTTTTGGGCACGAAACCCTAAAAAACAAAGCAAAAAGCAAAGTAGGTAGGTACCTATTTAGTACTAGGTACAGTACCACGCAGCATAGTTTGATGTTGATTAGTCTGTAGCCACCTTTCAGTTAGGACAACCCCAAAATCGTAAAGACTGATTAATTCTATATTAATTGCTTTGCATATTGGGCGTGAAATCAGAACGATCTTTGGATGTATGTTCTAGTTAAATAAGACCATATCCTCGAGTGAATATAGTTATATCGAGTTATCGAGAATCAAGTATAATTGGTCAAGTTAGGGTAATCTGAGACCTCAACATTAACTAATAATGTCTTTGAGTGTGCCGATTAGTGTTATTAGTAACTGGATTGTGGAGGTCAGATCATTCGCTGCAAGTAAAAAACTTCATTGAGATGTATCCAGTTTTACGACTATGGGGAGCCCATTCCAACCTAATTTGAAAAGATTCTATTCGTTTCGGTTTGAGCGGATTTGCTTCGCTTCAATTAAATTCAATTTAAAATATAACATTTCGTTTAGGCCTACATGGGCACTTATGAAACGCTAGCTAGTGCACCGTTCCAATTG
This sequence comes from Leucania comma, assembly GCA_958295575.1. Classification (NCBI taxonomy): domain Eukaryota; kingdom Metazoa; phylum Arthropoda; class Insecta; order Lepidoptera; family Noctuidae; genus Leucania; species Leucania comma. The sequence continues at coordinate 8,660,998 of OY282475.1, forward strand.
GCCTTTTCCTATAGAGAAAAAAAAATCATTTTTAGGGTTCCATAAAAAGCGGAACCCCTAGAGAATCACTTTGTGGTCCGTCTGCCTGTCAAGACCTTTTATCTCGGGAACGCGTGGAGGTATCGAGTTGAAATTAAAACCATATACTCAGGTTTGCGGTCCCTTGAAGCTGTGAAAAAATCAAACTTCTAAACGAAAAAAAACGTCGCAAAAACGTATATTTCGACACTTTCAAGGGAATCAAAAAGAAGCAAGGACTTATAGTACAAATATTAAGAAAAATCAGAAAACTGTAAAGTAATTAATTAATTAAATTTTTATGTCACCAAAAAAAAACTTTTTTGCGATTCGGAAAAATTTTCGAGATTCGATTCGGAAAAATTTTCGAGATACGATTCAGAAAATTTTTCGAGATTCGATTCGGGAATTAAATTATTTTCATAGGTTGTACTCGTAGGTTTGACCAGAACTCTCAGTGCGCGAGTCTGAGTCGTTCTTGCCCGGTTTTTTTTATCTTAAGTGTCTACATGTTGTTTCTGCATTGTGTGTGTCTATGTGTCAAATAAAATATTTTCTTTCTTTCTTTTTCTTTTACACAATACCAACACATAAACGTCACCATAGCATAGTCATCTAATTCTGCGGATTGTTCGAATTTATTACGGCGGCCTTGAGGGCAACTGAGGGAACACACCGGTGAGTTTTTCACTCCAATCAAAGTGAAGAAATACGACTATGTATGATGATTTTCCACCTCAAAAGAAGCCTGAGATGGATGTTTTTACCCAAAACTATCACATAACACCGTCTAGTCCCCCAAGCTAAGCAGAGCTTGTGTTGTGAATACTAAACAACTGCTAAACTCACACACATATTATTTATTTTTATTTATTTCATCATCCCTGCTTTGAAAACGGTGGGTGAGTGAAAGGAAAACATCGTGAGTAAACGGGCAACATTATAAGGCTGATGGCATGTTACATATATATTAGGCATATTATAGAATATTACAAGTATAGATAAATTACACCCAGACAAAGAACAAATGATCGTGCTCATTACAAAAACATTTGTCCTAGGTGGACATTAGACCAACTAAATGAGATCTCTTTTTGTTTTTAAATCCATATAATGTTTGCAAAAAAGTATAAGCATCCATTTACTAAATATATTATCTACATACCGACCATCCATCGTATACAGAAGTTGATGTTTGTTTTTTAGTTAACACATAATTTAAATAGCATTTTCCTAAAACAACGGGGAACATTAGCGAGAAGCGATCCATGTAATTAATTACTTCGCATTTCATGTTACGCGAATAGGAGCAGCGCACACTGGCGAAAATCATTTACTAAATGACATACAGAGGCATTTCATAAAAATACCATTAAACCAGCAAAATAAAAGCTCTTTGGGGAATTAAAGGTGTGAGATAAAAAAAATCTGTATATTTGAATGAAAAATTTGAGAGAATTGACCAATTTTGCAATAGTAAACTTTATTCGGTACATGGTAAAGTACAAATTCCATTGCAACTCAAACTTTTTGTTGGACCAGGGAATCTCGTGAAATTAAAATTTTCTTAAGTTTTTTTGCATTTTAGAGGCCAGTGTTACCCTACTGAATGGTTATTTCATGAAAGAGTTAGTGAAAAAAAAAGAGTTAGAAATAGGAAACGTAGGTACCAATTATACGAAAGTATCGCAGATTGAGTATTACCAATATAATATGTACGTACATAACAAACTTATGACGCCATATTAAGCTAGGAATAATTGCCTTTAGTGTATGTATAAATAGTTTTAATTTTTTGTTTTTATTTTTATTGTTTTAATACTTTATTTTAATAATTAAACTTATGGTATATCTATGTAACTGTCGTACAACTGTGCAACTGTACAAGGTTCCAGATTTTTTCCTATATTTGTACTATAAAACCATGCTTCATGCCAAATTTCAGGATTCTAGATCATCGGGAAGTACCCTATGAATTTTGATTACCTTGAGAGTGTCATTTTTTACGACATAAACGGAAGTATCTTTTTTTTTCTTTAACTCAGAAGCATAACTTTTTACACAGCTTCAAAGGAGCAGACTTGATACCGACCGACTGACAACAAAGTGATCCTATAAGGGTTCCGTTTTTTCTTTTTGAGGCATAGACCCTTAAAAAATAAACAAAAAAAAAAAAATTCATTCAAAAATCTCAATTGTGTAGAATAAAATTAACAGCCTCACATTTCTCAGTATCCGAATATCTTAAACAAACCACACGCTCGGTCGCAATCAGAGAGAAGTGTTGAATCATTGCGTTGATTAATTGTTTTAATCCACAGCCCGAACACAAAACATTCATTATATCGCGAAACATTTGAAACAGAGTTGTTAGAGATCTCCAATACCGTAACCGACTGTATCGGATATATGAAATAAAAAAAATATCCGCAATCGTAATCGAAATAAAATTTTCGGTTAGTTTCGAAAAAAGTTTATCATTTTCATAACAGATTACGATACAGATTCCATTTGTCATATTTTTATTTTTGTTTATTTTAGTTATATTTGCTAGTAGTACACCGCAGACTACCCCTCTTTTTTAGAGTTCTTATAATCCATCCTAAGGTTGTCTGGTAGATATCGCTGTCAGCGATAAGACCGCCATTGTACCCATAGATTTAAGTTCCTGTAAATTTTTACAACATATTTTGGTGCACAATAAAGTTTATTCTATTCTATTCCGGCAGGTTTTGTTTGTGTTGCTCAGCCAAACTATTTTTAATCTAGAGTAGAAGTAAAAAATCAACTTAAGTATTATGTTACTTACTAGCCTGCTTCTGCCAGCGCCTTTGCTTGTGTGGAAGTAGGTTTCTCCATACAAACGTTACTCCCTTTTTCACTTCCTTAGGGATAGAATTTCGAAAAACTCCTTTCTAATCCGATGCCTACGTTTTACAAAGAACCTATCCATGTTTCAGGTATTTAAGATCAGTGGTATAGGCTGTGCGTTGATTCGTCAGTCAGCCATTCAGGACAAAGCATTTTATAAAATGATGACCGATGACCTGGTGACAGTGGCGGCAATCCGATGGATGCGAGACGCACAGGACCGTTCATTGTGGTGACACTTAGAAATGCCTATGTCAGTCGAAAGACGTCCACTGTTGAGTGGTCGTTATTTAGCTGAAATGATAATGATTTTAAAATTATTTTATCCGTAATTGGAACCATTTGAAACTTACGGATAGTTTGCAATAATTTCATATCTATATTCGTATACACTTAGGTATATATTTATTTACTTAATTTCCATATAAAATTCAGCTGAAAATCAGCGTCAGGCAACTGCTACGTAGTTGTCGGGTATTATGCTGAACTGGCCCTGTTTGGCACAACCGTGGGACATATTGTTAATGGTGATTTTATTTTAAATTAAGTTGACACCGTCGAGGTCGACCGCGAAGAAGGTGGTATGATGATCTGATTATGTTTGCGGGACAAACTTGGCCAGAGATCGCCCTAGACAGAGAAGTTTGGAAGGAGGACGCGGAGGCCTTTGCCCAGCAGTGGGACACATAACAGGCTTTAAAAAAAATTAATTGTTGGTTCATGAATCATGGTGCGCCAAATAAACATAATTCCTTTCTATCCGATATCATCATAATATTATTCTTATATCCGTATCTAGATCCGGAATTTCACATCATTAACATCCCTGATCTAAGACTGAACCCACAGCGACCTCAGCCTTCCATTACCACTTTTTCATACTAAAGTTCCAGACTCAATTTAGGCGAATAGCCATTTTCTCATTAAAACTACACCTAATACAAAGTTGTATATTGATCCCGGTAGATTTGGTAAGAAAATATGGATAGTTTGGATGAAATATTATATCACCAGAAAGGCAATCTTTAATAATATATCTATACAATGTTATTTTAGTATATGCGAAACCTGATTACAGTTTATGCAGAATCAGTAATGAATCATTTTCACTCCATGTTATATTCCCAAAAATGTTTAAAAAAAGTCAAAAGTTTGACACCACCGACACTAAGTAAAACACAGGTCTAGGCAGATCATAGGGGCATTAGCCGCAAACGCACAGCTGGGTCGATGTCTGTGTTTATAAAGTTGATGATTGCTGATTGGCAGAAAAAATAATAAATTATGCTCACACCCGTAGCAGAGGTGCTACGACACCGTAGCCGCGTAGCCCTGACGTCATTGACTGCTCTATCTCGTAGCACTCGTATCTGTACCATCTTATCATGTTTGACTAAAAAAGTGATGTATGAAGAAGTACTGGAAACCAATATCATTGTCATCACATTCACAAGAATTAGTGTACTTTAAGACGTTGATACAGTCTGAAAGTAAGAAAGAATAAACAAAATAATAACTCATGTCTGTGTTTCGGTCTTTAAAATCAAGAGTGAATAGGTTACCTCTAGGAAAGCGAGCTCGATCGTCAACCACATCGGAGTTTACCATCAGGTGAGGAGAAAGTGGTTAAGCGCGAGCATATCAATGAAAAGTAAAACTGAATAAAATGAGCAGTTACCTGATCAAAGACTCCTCTTTGGTGGAAAATCATCCAATGACTAGTATTTCTCCATGTTATGAATAAAGTCGCTTTTTGAGCATCGGTCTTTCTGCTTATCAGTTAACATATTTTTCTATGAGTTTGAGACAGTGCTCAATAGAAAGACCAATAAGCAAGGAAGATTTAGAGGTATCCGAACCAGGTCCAATTGAGGGTTAGCTCACCAATGTACATCAGCTGTCATATATTTTATTATCTGTAAAAAATAATTTATAAAATAAATAATATAAGACAACAACAAGAAATAAATTATTATTATAGGTCCAGCCATTCTCGGGTTTTAGCGAGACTGACGAACAGCACTGATTTTTTTATATAAAGATAAGGATGTAAATTCTCGTAAACCTCCGATGTAAAGGGAAGATCCTCCGACCAGACAGGTATCGGGTCTGGTCCGGGTAACTACCCGATAGCAATCACGCGGAGAACTTTCTTACAGCAATGCAGGATTTTGAACTTTATTTCCTATTTGGCATCATAGATATCGCTACAAACTTTTCTGTATATTATTTGCACAAGTGTGGAGCCGGGGCGGATCGCTAGTCAACTTTATTTTAATAAAGTTGGGCGCCAATTCTACATTTCGTGATCCATTCCGATTGACAATATACAATTTAACTTTTTCACTTTATTTGACATGCATAGAGCTAGCTTTCCATTAAAAGTTTTCAAAAGTCTGCGTTATTATGTGATTATTACTTCGTGTTTGGAATATTGTGGAAATTTCTATTAGTTTTACTAATGTTATTGTTTTAGACTCTACACAAAGTTGCGGACGATTACTTTTACCTGGAACAGGTTCAAATGGGTAGGTCTAACTTCGAGAAAGAGGTCCGACTCGGCTGTGCGGCGTTCGGGAAGCTACGCGGTATCTTATCGTCTAATATGTCAGTGTCTCAAGACAAGACAAAAGTCTATGAGCAGTGCGTGTTGCCAGTAATGTCATATGTCAAGTCACCCAAAGAGCCATGGAGGAGACTATGCTCGGAGTTTTAGGAATTAAAATATCCGCAGGAGAACTAAGGTTACTGAGACAGCCCGAAGAATCGCCAAACTTAAGTGGCAGTAAGCAGGGTGTGTCTTGCTCGCTGAACGAGACCTAGAGGACCTAGAGAACGCACTCCAAAGGTAGATGGGCCGAAAGGTTCTAGAGTGGTAACTGGGTACCAGAAGATGCAGCGCTGGAAGGGCTCCCACAAGGTGGACAAATAACTTGGTGAGTGTCAATAGAATATGATGTATGCGAGACGTAAAGGACCGTCAATTGGTAAAGGCCTAAATCCAAAAGTTGACGTCTATCGGCTGAAACTTTAGGTAAGTATCTACTTACTACATGATGCAGTATACTTTCAAAAAATGTTCAGCATGAGCGTCGAGACCTCATCGCGGTGATCAGTGCAGTGGATATCGTCGCGTTTCTAGATATATTTCAGCCTAGGGTTGGAAGTAAGAGTGTGGAACGCCGTTATTTTACAAGCCTTCCCTATGCATACGAGATGCCATAGGGTGTGGCCTGCAGGTAACAAACTTAAGAAACAGCTTACTGAACCGTCAAAGGCTCGAGTCGCCGGCACACCATGTATTGTGCACATCTTTTCAGAGGAAATGTGGTTATACGCGAAGAGGGTTCATGCGCTTTAATACAAAGCCGTGGAAGCTTAATGAAATACGCAAGTACTTTAGCACTGCGGCCATAGGTAGCTGCAGAACGTCAAAACCCCCACAGTAATCTGTCGTCTCGTCTGAAAGACCCCTAAACACGCCCGCAACGAGGAGATTTCCACACGTCAACAACAAAAACAAGTTGGTGATTACCTACTTAATTTATTTGCAATAATATTGAGAAGATTCTGCTTGAGAATAGAAAGAAAATACCTATAATTAAACCTTATTGACTTGTTTTTTGTCATGGTAACTTGAGAATCACTTAAATTGTTTTTCCTATATCTGTTTTGTTTTCCGAGTAGAGAATATATCGAATAACACAAGGCACAGCAAGTACATACTTTGTGCCAATTAAACAAGCGCTTCAGAAAGTAAATAAACGTCTCTGTTACAAATATCCCTTAAAAAGCGAACCCAAGTAATTATACTGTTTAAGACACGACATACTTTGTTATTTACCGATTTCATTTAAAAGAAAATGCTTGGTCTATGGAGTTCGAATGTGCGTCTCCTTTTCAAAGAAATTTCACACCTACTAATCGACTCTTTGCGTGACTGGAATGCTGGTTATAAACTGCTAGTCTTCTTTTTATTTTATGTTTTATCTATGTTATAGTTAGGTTAAGCATAAATAGTTAGTTAATATTAAAGTTTCTTATAGGTATACATATACTTTTATTTACTTATGTTTATTTAAGAACATTAAAGCAATTAAATTCTCAAACAGGACTATTTTTATAAGAAATATATAAACTCTCAAAACTTAACATAACTTCAATTTGGTCATTTATTAATCAAAATATATTCTTTTGTCTCATCTATCTTTTGTTAACGACAATGGCCGTGAGTGATCTATAATGCTTCAAATAAATCCCATTCAAATATTTACTATGAATTTAGTTCTAAAACTTTATTTTGATGCGTGATCCCGGAGCCGGCGAACTGGTCACGTATCTGGCTTATAGACAGGAAAAGTATACGGTATTTCCTTATTTCAATATAATGATTGTGCAGAACCGAAGATAGTAGTGAAATGTCCCCTTAGACGTATTCTTAGAATTTGTGTTTTTTTATTAATAAGGCACACCAACATCTTTTTCACAAAATGATTCAGATTGAATGTTCAGGGTATGGTTCCGTGTAACCAAATCAATTACAGGCATGCATATCATTCACAGTGATTGTTTAAAAATTACGAAACCACACGTTATAAATAAATTAAAATTATATTAAGGAGAACCAAGGTTACCGACATAGCACGAAGAATCGCAAAACTTAAGTGGCAATGGGCAGGACACATTTCCCGCAGAACGAAAAAAGGTTCTGGAATAGCGATCACGTGCCGGAAGGCGTAGCGTTTGAAGGCCTCCTACAAGGTGGACCGATCACCTGTTAAGGGTTGCGGGAATCCGATGGATGCGACACGCACAAGATCTTTCATTGTGACGACACTTGGAGGAAGCCTATGTCCAACAGGGGACGTCTTTCGGCTGAAATGATGATGACATTGAAATTAAATTAAAAGAAATGAATCGAGTACATTAAAAATCACAATAATTCAAATGTAAATTGTTAAAATTTAAAAAAAAATTTGAAGGCTTATGAGCCTCATCAGAAATATTAATGGGAACTGTAACCTCAAAATGCGATTTGTAATAAGGCGTGATTTGTAGCCTTCGTCCGTCACTCGTTGCCGATCAATCACTGATTTTTGCACTTTTTTGTAACCATACTTTTAGTTCTCATAAAATAATCACCATAGATTAACACTACAACAATTTTATTACAAGAAATTAGGCAACACGATTGAAACACTCAACCATCCATTGTCGACTTATATTGCACTAGCACTCGGTGTTACGACAGTGTCGTGTGCTAGTCACGTGACACACGTCCTCAACACAATAATAATACAATATAATAATGCATTCAGGGTGCTGATGGGGCTGCCCCGATTCTGTAGCGCATCGGGGATGTTCGCCGAGTCGCGAGTAGACTGTTTCTATTCTACTATGCGTACACAGTGCACTTCCCTGGTGCGCAGGGTTCGGGCTAGCGCCAACGGCATCCTGAGGGTATTCGCACAGAGGTCCGATTGTCAGTATCTGAACCATTGCTGTATGGTTCACTTACTGAGCAATCGGAATCTGTAAATACATGTGTCTGTTTTAAATAATTTGTGTATGTTGTCTTTGTAATTGTATAATTATGTTTTTGTTGTCATTTTTATTGTGTGTGTGCTATGATCCTGTGATGGTTGAAATAAATGTATTATTATTAGTATTAAACAACTAGCGCCATCTCTGATATCTTTTAAAAATGTATGAAAAAGATTCATTGAGGAACAAAAAATCGTCCACATTGTTGTCAATTGGAAAATTAACAACGCAATAAGCAAGCATGGCATTAATTCTACCTTTGTAGTACTATGTTTCATTAGTGCATGAAGTTTTAATCAATAAATAAATAAAATTGATCAGAGGTACTGGCTATATTGCCACGATGAACAGCAATGCTCAATCGTAGACCAAAGAGAACCCCAGCCTTCTGGACCTGTGAAGAGTCGAATAGCTGTTTTATAGCTGTAGGTATTTGTAGGTATTTTCACCAATAACATCCGTAGCTAGGTCCGTGACACCTTGATTAAAGCATGTCCATTATTATTTAAGAATAGAGTCAATCTAAAAAGATAATTGCAAATCTTGTCATAAATCTACCTCAGATTTGTTTTTGTTGTTTTCTAAAAGCACCCTAGGAAATGAATAAAGTCTAGCCGACAGGGAAAATGGCAAATAACCTTTTATACCACTGAAGACGCTCAGTCATTCTGACGAAAATACTCTTTTGAAAAGAAGACGTCCATTCGGAAGGGAAGATAAATTACCTCGGCTAGAAATGAATATACGTGCCCTGGTCAGGTCATTGACGATGTTCTACGAAGCGAGAGGTTTGCCCAACAAAGGAGATCATTCAAACATTTATAGCCTTACAGAAGCTTATGATTCAAAATGGCTGATGGGAATTCCAGAGGCGTATTCAAAGATATGAAAAGCAGGGTTTTTTTTTATCGTAGGTCCAATTACAAATCCTGCCCTTGGGTGTCAGACTCTTACTGACTAAGAACCTACCTTGGTCCTTCGTTGTCTATCATACCGGGGCCGAGTCTTCTTTTCAGAAAATGCGGAGCAGGGTTTGCAGTTCCGCATTCTTCAATGAGTTATTATATACACATGTGTTTGGTACTGTTATTTGAGCCATTGGCTGTTGTGCCGCATGTTTTTGGTATATTTGTATGATCTACAGATATACAATTGTTCCGGGTTTATGTGACGTTCCCGCAATATAGGAGTAACTCCTAAAGTGTGGCAGTTTCTTTTTATAAAGCATATACCTATTTGCTTGTAGCGGTAATTCCGTCTGACTGTAATTTTACGAGTCTTTAAGGCTAGATTGAATAGGCTCTTAATAAACCAATGCCCTTCGCCATCAACGATTGCACCAGCAGATAAAATAGAATTAATAGGTGCCCTATGAAATTGCCGTTTTTAAAACGAGATGCTTTGAAGTTTTATCTTTGGATTGACTTTTTTTGGTGGGAAGGAATTATAACTTCAAAAAAAGTTTATATTAAAAGCACGTTATTTTTTTAGAATTTAGGTATTTATTGGTTTCTTTGTGTTTTGTATTTTTTTTGTAATATAGCAGTACTTATAACACTGAAAGCAAATAAAAAAAATAAAACATTTTTTCATATTAAGAGTTCCAACGTAGAAACTATGCATTTCAAAGGGCAAGCAATATCACTGAAGCATAACGTACCCACGACTTTTTTCTAACAAAAGAACTCGGTGTTCTTGGTTCAATAGCTTTCGTTTTGCATAGTTTGTCTTGTAGCCGCCCTGAGAAGAAAAGTTAATCGTGAGACAAAACCTACGTGAAAGTAATTAAAACAAAAATAGACATTCCATTCATTAGCAGTTTTAAGTCCGTATACATAATTAATACCTATTGCATATCGCTAGGGACATTGTATCCGCACATTGTTTCCACGATAGAACTTATGTTACGAAAATAATGCACGTTTTCTTAGATTTCATACAAAAATGGTTATAAATACAGTGATATTATAGATAATACAAAATACAAAGAAACCAATAAATACTTAATTTAAAAAATATAATGATGTGCTTTTAATGTAAAGTTTATTTGAGCTTATAATTCCAAGTCAATCCAATGATATAACACTTAAAAGCGTTTTAAAAAACGCAATTTTTTATTTTATGAGTGCTTCTCGCAGGTCATCCTATAACCTATTTAATTAACCAGACTTGCTTATGGTGCCCTTAATAAATTAAATCCTCTAGGCAGGACTTATAAAAACTCAGCGGCGCAGTCTGGTTTAACCAAGGGACGGGAAGTGGACATTGACGGGAGCATCACGAAGAGTCTCGGCAGTGAGGACGGCATGTCTGAATCTGAACTTTCCAAGTGTGCTGCTTTTCCTACGGCTCTATTTGAGCAAGTTAATTGCATCGGTGGCGACGACGGAAATCATGACGGTATGCCTAAGACGGAGAATCTTGGAGATCCTGATGTTTTGTGTGATTTCGTTGGGCTGTTGTATTTTTATACACAAGCTACTCGCCTGTATGAATTTTCTTGCACGATATTAGGTTTGTGTGACGTCAGATCAGACCGTACATAGTGATATAGATACCGCAACAAGAACAGCAAAATTGCATTTGACCTCCTTTTTTGAAGTCAATTCAAATCCCTCTTTCGACGACCTCAATTATTGGAGTACCTACTTCAACTAAACTATTCATCAATCTCTGGGTCCTTGAAAAGGTCGCGGCAAGTTTTGCCGAATTTCGGGATTCCCGAAGCCGCTGTGACACTGTAATCCTAGCTATGTCAGTGTTCTGTTTAACGAACCATTTGATTAATTGATAACGTCAGTTGCCTTTAGTAAATCCAGTATAATTTGAACGATTTATTGAGAATTTCCTAATTCCATGTCGCAATTTGACACCCAAAGTTAGATCGAGGTTCGTAAGGAATAAGGAATCTGTTGGTATATTCGAATTTCAAGCTTATTCCACGCTAAATCGTTTTTGGGCCTTAGTTAGGCAACAAAGGTCCATAAAACAATTCATCTTTATTATTATTTCTTTATAAAATACAAAATACTAACTAGATTTGTGTATTTTGACGCTCACAAGGGAAATAACTGAAACTCTAAGAAAACCACAGTACGAACTTATGTTCTACAACATTTCTTGTGGATAATTTTTCATCCGACTCAAACAGTTAAGGAGAAAAAGGAGTTTAAAATCCGCAGTCTATGTTATTTTGCATAGAATCTGTATGTTCTGTTGTTACCCGGGCATATAAAGAAAGAAAAGAAAAAGCAAAAAAAGGTTTATTTTCTTATTATTATATGTTTTTATTCTTCAAGTAAACAAGTAAATTTTGAAACAATATCTTCCTGCCAGGAATTGGCATTTAACCTGTATTTGTGTTTTGAAACTTATACTTTCACTGAAGCATACATTACAAATACTAAGACACAGGTTCCACCCTCAAGATATTAGTACTTTCCACCTTTATAATTTTTGTTTTCCCCAGGATACAAGCTGTCTTGATACCAAATTTCATCCAAATTAGTTCAGCCGTTTTAGCGTGATGGAGTAAAAATATACATACCCGCACATTTACATACAAACTTTTGCCCTTTATAAGTGTGAATATTAAATTCGAGCATGCGAATATTAATGCGCGTGTGAATGTTAAGGCCAGGTCCTACTCATTTTGAACTTTTTGAACCTCTGGAAATCCACAAATATAAAAGAAAAAACCATGAATAATGGGTAAAAATCAAAATTGTTTTTCCGTAGAGTAGCCGAATAATATATAAATATTATTAGGCTGCTCTACGGAAAAACCAAGTACCTAACATTTTTTTCACAAATCAATATTTTTATATTTTTGGTACTTTTAAAGCATAACGGATATGGCTACATTCTCAGAACCATAAAAAAACCGCTGTTAAGGGACCGCGTAGTAGACATAGACCCGTGCTGAGTTCATACAAAATAATCTGTGACTACAAGCGGCTCTCAATGTAGAGTTGCAGACACCAGCCCGTACAATACACATACCTATAATAAAATCAAACAGTTTGTTTAAACGCATTAATTCTCAGACAAATGGTTCGAATTGAAGAAATATTTTAGTGTTGGATAGCCTATTTATCGTGGAAGCTACAATAAGCTATAGAACTTCACGCTGTGATCAATAGGAGTACAGTAACAAGCAAATACACGGATGAATGCGCAAGGGACAACTAGTGTCACATAATCCAGGCTTTAAAAACATTGTTTGTATCATGAAATTTTGTCGGTAAAAAACATACTCAATCTGTCTAATGTAAAAAAAATAATTGAATCCTGAAAGGTCACACTCCAATCACCTGTAGATTTATTTTAGAGCCTATGTTATATTACTTCTTGATCCCGGGGAATACATTTGAACCCGTTTCAAAATTGATTTAACTGTCATGGACATTTTGCGGCGCTTGTTCTAGAAATGCTTTATTCAAGGATTGTTTCTATCTGTCGTAGGAACTCGTACAATACAGGACTTACCAAATTGATTTATATTTGATTTAAATAAATTGAAGTCTCGTAAACTGATTCGAATTTAATTTTTTTATGGTGCTCTACGATGTGACAAACTAATCGTATACATAAAATTATATAAACAAAAAGATTTTTAAATGCCCATTAAAAAAACGAGCCAATGGTGATCCATTTAGGAGACCTGTTTTAGTTTCACTAAAATTACTCCTGTGGTTATCACAGCATATGGAAAGGGAAATATTACTTCGGAACACCCTTTGCGCAGCGCCTGTTAGGGAACAGCCTTGAAAAAACTGAAAGTGGTCTCTCCGGAGCTTTGCTTAGCACAACATTACGTGATCTTTGTGCCACCGACTTCCCTAGAATCATTCGACTCATCGATTGATTCATGGGCATTCAGGCGTCAACAAGGTTGTCTCGCCTTCTTTTCCTTGTAAAATTATTTTTGACGATTGTTAGCTCAAAAGGACTATCGGTCGCATGTCTTGCAGGTACTTCTTCCGAGATTCACCGAGGTTTGTCAGCCTTTGCAAAATCCACTGCATTGCCAACACAGTGAACCAGGCGCTCGAAGTAATCTTCGAAGCTCCAGCGAACTTTACCCTAAAATGTTACCTAAAATAGCCATTCAAAATAAATCTCATAACATAATTACGAGTATTTAACTGAACTCTATTCGGTAAATATGTTATACATTTTCTTTTATTTTGTCATGTACCAAACACTATTTATCTCCGAATCATCAGTAACTGTAGTATTAACGCTAAGCAGGCCTTACTTCCGCTCGTCCCTATTCTGAAAAGGGCCTAATCTCCGCTATTTACCACAGCGAACCATATTGTATTGTACCGGATTAGTTCTTCGATAGACAGGATTTATACTGAATGAACGTTTCACTTGAAATTTATGTTCCAACTCCAATTTATGGTACTATAAAGTAATATATTTTTGCTAGCTGTGGTTGACGAGATACAATATTTCATTAGCCTGTGACTTATTTTATATGAAAGTTAGGCTCACTTGCGTCTATGATGTTAAGGAATCTTTATTAGTTTGCAATTAGTTTATTTTTAATTATATTTTAAACCTGTATTGTCGCAGATTTAAGGTACTCACCAATACAAGCGATGCTTGCAGTAGCAAATGCCATTTAATTTACAAACATAAATCCTAAATCAATTTGATTTTGAAATGCATAAATTAATAGCAAGTTATTAATCTGAGGGAGTTAGACAAGGGAAAAAAGCTTTGGTCATACAAATTTTTAAACCCCCTGATGGGTTACATTTTTCGTTTTCTGACTAATAAACTCCAAAAAAATGACATGCTTCCATACTCAGTGGTACGAGACGTTGCCATCAAATTTCAGTATATAAAATACAATATGTTAAAAAAAACAACTATTTAATGTAATATTTTTTGTAATACTTCAGTTCACATTATTAACACCACCATTTTTAATGATCATCACAATCAAAACGAACTCCCAATTTTTCTCGAACTTTAGTTTCCAATACCGCCAAAGTCAAACTTTCAGCGAGAGTCATTCGTGGTGATTCTGTCAGACCTAAAAATAAGATCCATTTTTAGGTTTAAGAATTAAAAGCGGCTGAAATTATTTTTATTAATATTAATCAGTCACACAGAATAGTGGAAGAAAAAAGCTTTGCGCTGACCTCAAGTAATAAAGGATAAGGGCAGGAAGAAGAAGACGAAGACTCATATAGAATACATAATTATTATAATTAATTCTATAATTATTAGAAACCTGAAATTATTAAAAAAAAAAAACATTTTATATCTTAGGCCTACAGTTCACGGACGCGTAGCTTCATAGACGCGTATTTGTCATTATCTATCGATGAAACGGCAACGTCCGCGTCGTGCCGTGGTGTCATTTCGTCGACAGAGTTTCTTACTTTTGTATGTAAGCTTCACTATGGCGTACATCAAGCGTATAATGACGCATACGCGTCTATGAAGCTACGCGTCCGGTGTTCGGTCATAGAACTCACCTTCTCGAATACACCGAGCAACTTCAATTGCCTCGTACACCAAACCCGCACTATTTTCAAAATTATATGGAATTATTGACGGATGTAGCTTGAATTCTTTTACGAGTCCATTACTGCAAATCATTTTGTGAGGAAAATTAAATGGCGGCTTCAACTAAAAAAAAAAAATCTATATCAGATTTTAAGTTGTCAGAATTAACTTAGGTAGATACTGAAAATGTTATTTTATAATATGTTAATTGTGAAATGCGAGATGAATTTATTTTTTTTATTTAATAATCAAATTTTACAGATTATAAAAAAAACACTTAACTATTACTATATTTATAAATTTAAAAAAAAATCTCTTTAGACTAACTAAAAATAATATAAAGTAAGGCGTCAAAAAAAAATCCGCATCGCTGTCGACTGGTAAAGTACCCAAAAGGCTGGCAGCACTGCCACGCTGTATGGCAATGCTTATCCTCTGCCTAGGGAAAAAGCCAGCCCTTGGGTCACGCGTGTGTGTAATTATTTTGTGTAGTAAGTTGGCAGCTGTTATTCCGCCAAAACATTTAATTGAAAGTGGATATTTGTCAAAGACTACTCTTAGAATATAGCTTCAACGGAAGCATTGACATGGCCAAATACTGGGTCCGGCAAAAAAATTAACTTGAAAAGAACAAGATCTAGTTTTATCATCGAAACGCTAAGAAAAAGAATACCTAGTAATTATACTTATAAGATCTCTTAGACCGGAATAGAAAATAGGGAAAGAAATGAAAATTATTGTGTTGTAGTGATGACATTTTGATGATGAGGGCTCTATTCAATCGTGGATATCTGTCGGCCGAAATAAATCATTGTTTCAGCTGAATGACATCCCTTATCTGTGATGCTATTCTCTAAGAAAACGCAGCGCTGCCGCAACGACGAATATCAAAATAGGATACCTTGAATTAACAATCCAATGAATAGGGACATTAGGTTGGCAATCCAATGTATCTTATTAGGGTGTTCGTCGACAAGGCAGCGCTGCATTCCTTAGAGAATAGCACCTCTGATAGGTGATGATGGATTACCGTAATTCGTGATTTGGTCCCATAAACCGTTGCTTTGTTAATAAGCTGCAACTGAGTGTGCGTATTAAGTACAGCCCGCTTGCCACCATCATAGTCCAAGATAATCGTCTCCGCGTAATCAACTCCATCATCGTTTACGTTGCCGACAACATCCATTTTTATAGGCAATTCTTTAAATATGAACTGTGAAAGCTGCAATACGTAAATCCCAACGTCTAGGACAGCACTGCCTCCATACTGTTTTTTACTGAAAATGATATTATTTATATTAGTTGAAACAGATTTGCCTGTTGATGGTAATTATTAATGTTATTATTCTGTTATGATGGGACAAAAACTAGCTCAATATGAAACTTTTTCCTCTCTAAGTCTTGTGAAACTACTGTTGTAATAGGTACAGAGTCTTAGGACCTATTCAAACCGGTATGGCAACGCTCGGCAACGATGCGAAGAGGCTGTCGGAGCCAGCCGCGATTGATCGCTGGCAGCCGCGCACGGTTGGGGGCAGCTACTGCTAACAGGACCGTGGTGCCCTTTTTGAACTTTTCAAGCGATACAGTGTCTATTAATTGTGTAGTTTAAATTTATTTAATTCCAAAAGTGCACTATGCGTCGCTGTCGGCCACTGCCATTTCGGCATGAATCGGTCCTTATTTTAGTAGAGAAAAAAAAAAACAATTTGCTAAAATGAGTAGAATATCACTCACTTAACCCTATCACTCTCACTAAAGAACCCCAAGTTTGCTTCTAAGAATTTCACTTCTCCAATTTCTCCATTTTCTATTTGCTTCTGCATTTCTAGGTACGCGGGAGAGAAACGCGACCACACGGCTTCCATGAGGAACAGTTTCTTCTTCTTAGCAAGGTCTATCAGTGCCTTGGTTTGATGTGTGTTCATGCATAAAGGTTTCTCACATAACACATGTTTTCCATTCGTCAGGTAAAGCTGGGCAAGTTCGAAGTGATATGGATTTAAAGCGCCGATGTACACCACGTCTGAAACAGAATTTATTTTTAGGATCAAGCGTTAAGGGGCCTTTGAAGGGGAATAATAGCTAGCTGGACATCCAATTAGGACCAAGCTTGGGTCAACATAGAGCATAAAGTATAGTAGTCATAGAGTTTTCAGCGTACGACGCCGTCTGCTGGGACTGATTCCTGTCAGGGTTGTAGGGTTATTCAAAAGAGTTACAGCGGCCCTGTAACGCAAAAGACAACGAAGGAAAAGGAATAAAGGACTCTCCTTCTGGCTCCCTTAAGAGCGAAAAAAGTTATTTGATGAATACCCACTAACAAAAAAGATGCATTTACAAAGACAACTGAAATTGTATTGGCAATCCCAATACAATGCTAATGTTACCGTTTTATTAGTGGTGCTGAAAAGTAATAAAAGCCTGGAATGCGCCTGTGTAAGCCCGACTTAACATGGTTTTCCGACAATTAGGTATTTGCCTGTGTTTATTACAAGCTTTTATTTAGTTTCACCTGTCCGATGTTAATTGTCTGTGATCAAATCTTGTAAATTAAATATAATCAGCTTCCTGGTTACCGATTGAGTTGAAATTTTGCACGTATGTGTAAATTTGATGACAAGGCAAAATTATAATGACATGGATCTGATCTGATGACGGAACCGGAAGGTGGCCATTGGAACTCGGTAATAAAACGATACAACCCTATCGAATCTGGGCTCGTGTAATTCGTCTTGAAGAGTATATTGGTGCTAAATGGTAACCAGGGTCTGATGATGGAACTGGAAGATGGCCATAGGAACTCGGTAAGTAATAAGCGCAATAAGTTAACCCTATCGTTTTTGAACTTTTCGGAATGGTCTTGATGAGTTTTAATTACAGGTTAATACCGCACTATAAACGCTTGCTATGAAAAATGTATATTTATGTTTTCCTACAATATTACTAACCAACAAATAAGACTATAAATAAATCTTTTTTTTTGAAAATAACATCAAAATTGATAATTAATGTAGCATAAATTAATATTTCAATATGAGCCGCGTACCGGAAGACGTAGTGTTAGAAAGCCTTCTACGTTTATTGTGGCGACACTTGGGGGAGGCCTATGTCCAATAGTGGACGTTTTTCGGCTGATATGATGATGATGATTGGAATTAGTAAGAGTGGGGGCGTGGTTCGAATATCTCTCTATCTCTTTTGTACACACGTTATCTAATAGCAGTGACGTCACATTTCAGTGTGTGCATCCTTATTTTGTTACTGGGCAGTTTCCCCTTCCTAAAAATTTTAAAAATTATTTCTATTTGTGGTTTTCGATAAAGGTGCTTTTTGATAGAAATAATAAAAAAAAGAGTGAATGAGTCAACTACCCAATTTTTGTGAATTTAACCCGAGTGGAGGACAAGTATGAGCGCTCGAAGAAATCTAGTTATAGTAGTTATGAAGTTTAGCTTGTAGTTTGTAGTGCAAGCTTCAAGGTAACTTTAAGTGCCACTTACTGAAATAAGGATTGATAAAGACAAGTGTTAGTATATACTATAATAGCTCATGTTGCTATCGGAAAATTTAGCACTAATAAAATTACTCGACCTTGTGAAATCGAGTATAGCTTTGAATTCACGTCAATTATCGAATTTGAAACACCTTTCTATTTGTCAATTCTATTTGCCACCCATGATTTTCTTAAAGGTATACCGACACTTAAAGACCTGATTGTAGTCATAGTAACAAACAATTTCTACTATGTAACCAAACCTGAAATCGCGAAAAAAAATCAGCTGAGTTCAGTACATTTTGACCAGTTAGGCGAACCAGCAGACCAGCAGATTTTTATAGCGATTTCAGGTTTGGTCCTGTAGTAAAAGTTGTTTGTTATCATGACTACAATCACGTGTTTAAGTATCGGTCACTAATTACCAGTCACCATATTTATGTCGTAATAACGTCTCTGTCTTTACCAAAAAATGAATCAAAGTTCTTTACATACCAATGCCACCAGTCTTAGCCATTTCCTCGTAGGAACCGAATGTTTTCTTGATATTATGAATTTTAGCAAATTCATCAGCCTTCTTCTTGTCCCTGGCTGCTACTGCGACAATCTCTTGATCACCTTTATGTGGATAAGAGTTGACAGCATTCACAAAGTCACTGCAAATCTTGCCTGCGGACACAATACCCCAGCGGATGGTCATCTGAAGCAAAATCATACTGAGTAAGCCAATTATGAAACTGTTTTTTTTTGCCTTTATTCTTATATAATTCTTGAGAAAGATTAAAGCTTTGTTCTTTCTTAACAGGAAGCGTGAATTGACTAATCCAAGAGAAAAGAGCGTGGCCTAATACTTGCAGTATTGAAACATTCAAAACGGGCCACCACTTAACAGTAAAACATAATAATATATCTATAACAGAAATCATCTCACGCCGGGCCTTAGTACAGGCCATGGTCCGAAGCGAGGAGGACTGGCAGGCGGTCGCCTCCTTCTGCGAAG
Organism: Leucania comma; assembly: GCA_958295575.1. NCBI lineage: Eukaryota > Metazoa > Arthropoda > Insecta > Lepidoptera > Noctuidae > Leucania > Leucania comma. The sequence goes on from OY282475.1 coordinate 8,680,455, forward strand.
CAGTAATGCTAGCAAAGGAAGAGGCAGCACGCGTGGGGCATAGGCCCTAACGCCTCAGCTGCCGCAGGGATTCGTAGCTCGCCGTCTGACAGTCCGGTAACCATACGGACCTGGCTCAAGCCGTCAACGGCGCGTATTGTTCCACGCACGCCTTAAGGAGTCTCCAGCAAATCGTAGGGTCCCAGCAGGGTCGAAGCATAACTGGGGCCATGGGTTATGTGATAGTGAACCCTGGGACGAAGGCAAAGAAGGAACAAGAGTAGGTTTCAAGTCTGTAAAAGTCGCTCCGCCGGTTTTTATTAAGTTTTTAATTCCTATGTAGCGACATAGATGTCACTGTAATATGTAATAAAACAATTTACGGCTTTCCGTGCAATTTTTTCAATTTTCTCTTCATAAGAACTTTCCTGTGACTTCAATAAGAGTAAGTCTTGCGCTTAGCAACACATTTATCTATAAATTTATATCTAGGTATATAAATAGTAATTAAAAAACTCACTTTTAAAGTAGTGTTTGGATCGATATAGCACTCTGTAGCTGCTTCTAAGGACAGGTTGTCAACAACTAATGCATATCTGAATCAAATAGGTTGTTTGATATGCTTGTTATCAGCATCAAGTACCCTTTAACCTATCTAATTAGTACCAATCTATATCTCGAGTAGTGATAATAACAATGATAATATTAAGTGTAGTTTAAACTCAGAAATAGACTTTGCTAAAATATAAAGGTAGATATTATATATAGATATTTTAAATTGATATAAACTAGTATTTGCACCTGTCACCAATCGTTGATGGTAAGGCGCACTAGTTAATTAGGAGCCTTTTCAATCTAGCCTTGAAGACTCCTAAATTATAATCGGACAGAAAGACCGCAGCAGGCAAACTGTGTAGTCCTTTGGCGTAAATGAGCGGCATAAATGAGGCGAAACACTTAGTCCGGACCCTAGAGGTTTCGACAACGTAAGATGGACGTAAGGGTAGGTAAATATGAAAATAATTCTGTCTATTACGCTTTAATGGAAAAAGCTACTAAACTGATTTTAATGAAATTTGGTAAGGAGTAAGCTTTAACCCCAAATAAGGATATAGGCTTAATCTGGCTGGGACTTCGACTTTATGTCTGCAATATCCGACATTTACTGGGTCGAAGTCGCGGGCTAAAGTTGCTTCTGTCATGTTATGTATCTGCACCACCCTTTTTTTATGGTAGGTAAAATCATCCAATGACAAATCCCGCCCTTGGGCGGAGCGGGAAATAGTGTCAGACTCTTACTGACTAAAAACCTACCCTGTTCCTTCCCTGCCTTGGATCCGGGGCCCTGGTATGCATTTTTATACCTCCCGAGAGCCCCAGGCACCACCCTAAGGTCGACTGGTAGAAAATGCCTAAAGCATTAAGTCCGCCTTTCTAAAATGTATAATTATTGCACAAAGTTTTAAATAAATAAAAAAAGCTGCTAATAAATAGTATCGAACGAAGAATAAATTTTATAATAATGTGTATCAATGTATCAATCTTCGAGGTATACTCAAGTGGCCGTACGCGTACCGAGGTCCATCCGGGGATGGGTGGCCATAATTTTTTCTCCGTTTCTCGAAAAGTACGTTAATCTCTCGAACGCCTATCACCTTAAACTTAACGCAAAAAAATACAAGGTATTTTGAACCTACTGCTTATGAACCTACGGTGTTCGGCTGACAATTTGGGCGTTGCACTACATAGTATAAAACAAATTCACTTCCCGCTGTCTGTCCCTATGTAACTATGCTTAGATCTTTAAAACCACGCAACGGATTTTGATGCGGTTTTTTTTAATAGAGTGATTCAAGAGGATGGTTTATTTGTAATACTATATTTAATAGAATAGAATAGAAGACCTAAAACTTTATTGTACACCAAAAAAGTTACACAAACTGTATATAAATCTAAATCTATGGGTACAATAGCCGTCTTATCACCATTACACCCGTGCGAAGCTGGGGCGGGTCGCTAGTTGTCTTATAAAACTATGCAGTGTCATGCACTTTGAGAGGATTTAATGAGTGCCATCGATGCTGCAGTGCACGTCGCCACCTACTGGGCCCAAACACTTTAACGAGTTTACCATCGATTTAAAAAAAAGAAGCGGTATCATGTGACATGAATCGATTATAAATTATTTAATATTTATTTAAACTTCATGTACAGTAGTGGTACATAGGCGGACTTAATGCAACAAGCATTCTCTACCAGTCAACCTTTGAAAGACAACACTGTGGTAGGTGTGCACAATAAATAAATAACACATAATTTTAAATGGAATGTCTATGTTACATTAATGATATACGTATATATGTTAATATTATAAATTAATAAATACTATGATAAATATCAAATCATTATAATTAAGAGAACCTAAAATATGACAGTAGTTCCGAATTTTTTTTTTCGCTTGAAGGAAAATTTACTTTCAGCCTTTGATCCCGGCTCAAAAAATATAAATGAGTAGAAATATTTGACAATCATTCGAATAAAATCCTGATTGACATCTAGTCGATTTGACCAAAAGGTAAATATGGACTTACTAGGGAAGATTCCTGAAAATAAATAAGGATAATTTTATCTTATTATGCAAAAAGGTTTGGACACGTAGTTTTTACATAACTTATATATATTTTTGCGATAGAAGTTGGCAAAGATAAAAATGCATCAAAGCTCAGGAGTGGAGGGCCAAGTATTTAAGAAAAGTGGAGCAAGTTTATCACAGAATAGTACCCTAGAGATGGTAATATGAATAAAGAAAGGCAAGCGAAGAGACAGAAGGGTGAGTTAAAATAAACATCCAGTATCAGCCGGGGAAGGGTAACAAGAGATAGAAGGATAATGGTAGATATTAAAAGAGGTCTTAGATGCCCAGAGGCACACTGAACAGAAATATTGATGGCGTTTAACATTCTGTAAAATATTACAGTATGTTAGGCAGTAAACTTAACGTTCAGTATAAAAGGCTGATTGAAGACTACAGCTTTTTTTCAAATGGAATATCATAAAATTACTTCTCTCGCTTTAGATATAGTGAGATTCAGTGAGAGGTCGTGTCAGACTTTTATATGAAATTAGCCTGTATTTTTTGAGTTACCCTACTCATTTCAGTTACATGGTAAATTTGTTGAAAAAATCCGCTATCTTATTAATTTAGCTGAATGAGGTTTCAGCTAAGTTAAGAAATACATATACTAGATATTGAGTACTGTAAAATTACCCTTGAATCTCGTTAGTTCCACCAATTGCTAAATTTATGTGCGATTCATTCAATATAAACTTGGTTTTGGCGATATCCCAGCTCTAATTCGATGTTATTTGGCGTTGTTACCCACTGACCTCGTGTCAATGGCTTTTTAATGCCAGATAATTTACATTAAATACGAAGCCAGAATACATACACAATTTTGGAGATGTGGAAAGGTCGTGTAACTAGTAGATAGGAAAATTTGCCATTTTAGAGGGTATGTGCTCAGGCTGTAAAGTAACAAAGACTAGATAACATCACATTATACAGGTTATTTCAAAAAGTGTCTCAACGACGCCCAAGGCTGTAAAGTCTAGCAAACCTAAATTGAAAAGGGAAGACCCTCCGACCAAACGGGTATTGTGCTTGCTCTGGGCAACTGCTCGATAGTTGATTTCTGATTGTTTTATTATGTTTTAATCGCTCGAGAAACTCTAATACCACACATGCTGGATGTTGTCGTTTAGTTCCAATGTCACACACACTATTTTTAGTGTGTACACGACGTGTTATTATTCTAATTCCTTACAATTTACCAAACTTGCCTATGACTAGCTACCACCTCCGTGAATTAAGTATTTCCTGCCTTTACAATCCGTAGAAGCGTTAAAAGGTATCAAACATACACACACGCGATAGGAACGTCTTCTCTCCAGCACTAGTCTTCACCACAGGAGACGCTCCGGGCATCGTTAGGTACTCGCAAAGCGATTCCCGACAAGCAAAGCAAGCAAAAAGGGTCACTCGCCGTCTGGCTAACCGGTAAGGACCAAGCCGTAGTCGTTGATGGTGTATAGAACGCCACCAACGACTCGGGCACTCACGCGCACCTCAAAAAGATGTCACCAAGCCGCAAGAAGTGTGCGGCCGTAGTTTGTCCAGGAACGCAAGGCAAACAAGTGTAGCGACATCTATGTCGTCACAAAGGAACTATCCTGCATCACGCAATTAGAGTTCTCCGCGGAATTTGAATAGTTACAACTGCCCAAAATCATGTATAGGGCCACAGAATCCTCCTTTTTCAAAGGAGGCGTGCGGGGCTTTACTCTCTGTTCCGTATACCTCCAAAGAAGGAAAATACATAAATTAGAGTAGCCCAGTAAAGCCGATGCCCAGTGATGAAAATTTATCTGGTGTTTCTTTAAATAAATATATAGAGGTTTACCTTTAAAGATCAAACACAAAAATAAATTCGCAAATGGGAAACATAAATGAGTCGATTTCAGGAAAAATGGCTCAAGAAAAGGTACTTGCCACAGTTTGGTTTCTTTTCATAACCTTTCAAAGTATTGGTAAACTGGACCAACCTAACACCTCGTTTTCTGCGGAAGAACAATAAACCAAGATTCCTAATATAAAAAGGTTGTTTGCATACCTAATTTACGTGGACCAAACAAAAATGAGAGCACGTACAAAAAGCGGTGGAAAAATATCCGCAGATAAAATTGAATAAACAATCGCAAGGTCGATTCCCTTTGCACAGGATCATGTGAAAATATTTGATGGATTCGACTTTTTAATTGAGAGATTTAGTTTTTACCAGATCCACAGTTAGGTACTCGTAGACACGTAGGTTGTAATACCAAGGATTCTCAATCAAAGAATGCATTGGCATAGCTAGTCCTAATGAATATAAAAAAATGGAGGCCCCTTATAAAGCGGGTAACCCAAGTGAGATATGGGTTTTTATTACGAAATAGGCCAAATTAATACCGAATCTTACACCCGTATTTATAAAGAAGTATTCACTTGTTACTAAGTAAAATTTTATTAAGTCATTACTTGACGTTTGAAATCTGCATTCAAAATTCAATTTTTTCTTAACTATAGAATACAAGAGAGTAGTTACTTTTAATAAAAAAAAAACTAAATACTGTATTTGGTTTTACTTGTTTATAAATACGGGTGTTAGAGCTTTTTATAAATGGAATTTTTTGTGTCTAGTGTCTACATACATAATTTTTGGATCCCCGTTTCATCCCCTTAGGGGGTGAGTTTTGGAAAATCTTTTCTTAGTGCTCGCCTACGTCATAAAAGATCTTGTGCAAAATATTACGCTCCTAGTGCCAGTAATTTCGATTGTGCATTGATATGTCAGTCTGTTAGCTTTTATAATTATATATACAGATTGACCATTTACACCCATTTTTGAATATTCAAAATGTCGGTCAGTCAAAAAAGTGAAATTAAAAAAGTTTAGTTTTGCCAGGGCGGCACGTTATCGACTGGGGCATTATGCATGCTTTACCATAACACTTCGGGTAAAGTTTTATTAAAAAAAAAATTGTGCTCAGCACTAGGAAATACTCCTTTATTATTAGTTTTTGATTGAGTTCACAAATATGTAAACTCATATACACAAAACACCTAGACCCGGAATACCTCTCTGTAGGCTTAAGCATAGCAAAGCATTATCAGCCTTAATGTTCCCACCACTAGACTTGGGCTTCCTCTCTAGGAGAGGTAGTCCACCTCGCAGACCCAGTGCGGGTTGATGTGTCATGGCTTCGAATTTTTATTTCTAAGACATGCCGATTTCCTTACAATGTTTTCCTCCATCTTTTTGAGAGCAGTGCTGATGAAAAATATTACGCAAAGTTATGCGCCTGGCTGGGTTTTAACCTGCAATCAATACCTTATAAGTTAGACGTTACCACTGGACTAGTTCTGATCTTGGCTACTGGATGAAAGGTCTGAATACAATTTATTTGTTTATATATTTATTACAAATAAATTATTCCGTGCGGAAATCAACCCGCGCACCAGGCACGCAGCGCAACAGGCAATCTCTACACCACTGCCGTGTCATCAAAGTTTGTTTTATCAAAAGATATTTTAATAAATGACTAACGTATGACTAAGTCAGTAACGCAACTCTGGGAATAAAGTCATTTTCGTACACTTTCTTTGTAATAACATTGTTGAATAGAATGTTTGTCAAAATTAAGCCACAAAATTACCGCCTCACCCTAAGATGACACTTCACGTTCCCACGCCGTTCACCATAATAGGGACGACCTATAAAAGCAATTTGCTTGCAAGTGGCTACGGAGGCGTTTTCAAGTATAGATGGCAAAATTATTAGCTTAGACAGGAAAAATTGGACAACTAAAATAGTTGTCAAATTAAAAAAATGATAAATAGTGTCTAGCAAAATCACTATTTATCATTTTTATTCACAAAAAGGTAAAACTACTCATCTGATTGAGACATTTGAAACATTGACAGCATTGGTGGCCGAGTGGTAACGGCTCCGACCTATGAGTTGTAGATCTCGGGTTCTAACCCAGCACGCGTATTACTTTGTGTAATAATTTATCTCATCACCATTGCTCTCAAAACGATGAAGGAAAACATCGTGAGGAAACCGTCATATCCTAGAAACAAAAATTCAAAGACATATGACATTCACCAATCCGGGCCTGCGTGGTGGATTACGGCCCATTCCCTCTCTTAGAGAAGATGCCTGAGTCGCAACTTGGGAACATTAAAAGGCTGATGATGCTAAAAAAACATTTTGACTTTATCGTAACGTATGCAATATTTATGATGTGCGATGCAGAACTGTGCAATGGAAATATGATAAAATTAACTATCAAAAGAGGTGCTTTTGCTGACTGCTAAGGGTGTCCATTGTTGGCTATATATCAACCTCTTGGTTCGACTGTACCCAAAAGAGGTTGACGCCTTATAACGAGATGACTCGCGGTTAAATATTAGCACAAAGGCGATGCCGACGGCCCTTCGTTCGCCTCGGTTTGTTCGCGGCTTAAGTGCTAGGATTCGAAGGAAAACATTCACAAACAATGAACTTGTACCTATGAAGATTTGTATGCGGTCGTTGGCATAACGCTAATAAGAACACGAATTGTTTTTTGATATTTAATTAATATTTTTGACGATATTATCGCATTGAATTGATCTGTACTGATAGCTTTCTTTTCCTATTTTTTGGTAGTGTCATTAATTGGACTCATCTTATTGACATGCAATTATTGCTGTAATTAATATTTGGATATTTTGACTACACTATCGTATTGCGTTGCTCTGTAATGATAGCTGTATGTATGTCTAATAAAAAAAAAATAAAAAAAAAAATAGTGAAATCACACGTTTGAACGTTTGATTGTTGGGTTTCGATTCAGGGGACTTACTATGACGAGTAATGGGTAGCTCGCCGTCCGACAGTCCGGTAATTGTCCCAACCGATCCCAAGTCGTCGGCGCGTACTGTTTCACGCGCGCCTCAATAAAATGTTAGTAAACCGTAGGGGCCCGGCAGGGTCGAAGCGTAGCTGGGGCCAAGGGTTTGCTTCTAAAAGTAAAACTCGGCCCTGGTATGAAAAATAACAAAGTAACAGGACTAGGTTTTTAGTCAATAAAAGTCTGACGCACACTCCCGATCCACCCAAGAGCGGAAGATGTCACCTAAAAAAACCATGACGTGTTAAAATTTCAGTCGTGCGAGCGAGAAGATTGGAGCTATACACCCTATATAGCTCCATCTCTATAACAATTCAGTTTAGGTTGTAAAATAGTTAAGAGCTCGTAGTGGCACTGCGGATTAGTTAGATCAGTGTTTCTCAACCCATGGTCGGCGGACCACTTGTGGTCCGTTAGAGCTAAAATATGGTCCGAAAAATTTAAACCTTTCCAATTTTGGAGGTATGCGGAACAGAAAGTAAAGTCCCGCAAGCCTCCGTTGAAAGGGAGGATCCTCCGACCATGGGGGTTTTTTGTTTTATGTTTGGCGGCCTATTGCCCAATAGATGATTTCGAGCGTTTGTATCTATTCAAATTGCGTGGAGAACTTTAATCACGCGATACAGGATAGTTCCTCTGTGACGACATAGATGTCGCTACACAACTAATACATAAAGATTACAACTATGTATCAGAAATATTGTTTTTTTTTTGTCAATGTTCATTTATTTAGATCTTAAAGAATAGATGTGATACAAGTTTTGAATTTATTAACATTGTTAAGTTTCTTCTTAATGAAATACAGTTTGGGCTGGTACAAAAGGTTGAGAAAGCCCATCTCTGGAGGTCTTCAAGAGGAAAATTAGAGAGCACTTCCTTTCACAACTGACATAATATTTGTATTTAATTATTTTTACTCGTATGTAGGTGTATTTTTATATATCGCACTTATTTATGTATGTTTATATAATGTAGGTTTATATTGTACACTTGATTCTACCCTTGATTGTCATCTCTCTCTGTCACTCAAAGGTTTGCTGGCAGAAAACTCATTGTTGAGTTAAACTCGCCTTTGTATATGAATTGTCCAACTACTGTGTATTTTATGTAATATTTTGTGTACAATAAAGAATAAAGAAATGAAATTGTTGCCAGGTATGCGGAATTCTTTAAAGAAGTCATCGTGTGTCTGGAAAGCAAAGAGCAATAGAAGGGGCACTGGTAAGTTTTGCTATTAAAAGTGTCGCTGCAGCCAGATTAAAATAACTCTTCATACAATAAAGCAACTGCGTGTTGGTTGATAAGTTGCAACACGCGCTGACATTTTACTAGAGGTGGAGCTTGACAAATTATGTGTGTGCACGTGGTCCCATCAGTTACTACTCTAACACGCCTTTATATATATATACGTATCATGTGTTCTTGAGTGAAAATAACTAGTTTCTCTTCCAAACTCCGCAAAGGTGTTCGAACGAGGTACCGTGACCCATATAATGAAAAACTGAACGAACACTGTAGTCATGATAATAAACAATTTTATTATGGGACCACCAAACCTAAAATCGCGAAAAAAAACAGCCAAGTTCAGCACATTTTGACCAGTTAGGCGAACACAAATGTACTGTTTTGTTTTTCGCGATTTCAGGTTTGGTCCCTTATTAAAAGGTTGTTTGTTATCATAACTACAATTACGTGTTTAAGTAGCCTTCACTAATTATTACCAGTCACTCTATATAGTAGCAAAACCTGTATTTAATCTGAACACCTGTTGCAAGTTTTCGTTGAAAAAGAAAATTTGTAACGCAGATCTTAAGGAGTATAACACAAAGGTAAGAAGAAAAGAGTAGAGGGATGGAATATTGGGCACCACGTGGCTTTAGTACCTAACCCATATTACACAGTTTGAGTACCAGTTAAATTTATACTCATAAGATAAAAGTGAAAGTTTTTACAATGAAAAACTGAAGTTTCTGATAAAGCCCCGAATAATCGTTCAACTTAAGAGGCAGTGGGCAGGGCAGATTTCTCGCAGAACAGATCAGGTCGATGGGGCCGAAAGATTCTGGACTAGCGATCACATACCGCAAAGGCGTACGGAAGGTTGAACAAGATGGATCGAAGACAAGGGGGCTTACTCTCGAGTTTAATTCCGATCGGTCGACATTGGAACTGTGACGTTAGGTACTCTTGAATTCTATGCTAGCGCCAAATTGGTTTAAAAATTGTGTGACCACACGCCAAGCCCAATCCCCATTTTACTTAGTTTCCCAAAAAGTCACGCAATTTGGCGCTAGCATCGAATTCAAGAGTACCTAAAGTCACAGTTCCAATGTCGATCGATCGAAATTAAACTCGAGAGTAAGCCCCCTGGTGAGGGCACTTGGTGGAGACCTATGTCTAACAGTGTACGTCTTTAGAATGATGATCATGATAATGTATGTGTTTTTGTTACTCGTTCATGCTTAAATGGGTGAACAGATTTAGATGTAATGTAGCACACACATTTTATCCCGGAATAATGTTCTCTTGGAATATTTTATTCCTTTGATGCAGATAAAGCCGCTGGCAAAAGTTATTTCAATAATAACGAAAAATGTATCCTTGCCGATAGAGAGCGATATATTTCATTTATCACACAATTTTGACATCTAACCTAAGGTCGGAATTAAGTAGAGTTATTTAAGTACTTAGTTATACTGATTCCATACAGCAAAAGAATAAAGTGGATATGCCTCAAATCCGGAGATTAATTTTAAAGAGCAGGTTTTTTTTAAGACTCCGTCAGAAATATAGCTGAAAATTTTTCTTCTTGCATTAATGACGAGGAGAAGGTAGTGTATAAGTTTGTTAGTATCATCTCAATTGACGTAGGGAGACCTATTTTTATGAAAAATATACATAAATAAAATAAAATTCATTTAATTGAGATAACCTTGATCCATAATTACAGTCAAAAATACATGTCAAAAATAAATCATTAAAATTATATTAACAACATAATCACAATTTGAACACATAATATTATTATTTTTTTATCTATCTCTGAGGTTTTTATAATCATTTATTTGAAACATTGTTGGCCACACGGGACTTTTCATTAGATATCCCGAGAAAATCCATATTAATATCATCATTTCGATGCAAATACATGAATACTACCTAATTCCGACGTCTGTTAATGACAAATGCGTCTATACATATTGAATCCTGTTGGACGCGTGTTTGGTGCTGATAGCACATCAAACGTAACGTTAGCTTAATAGCACGTTAAACGGTGTGTTAATGATATCTTTGATAACGTATGGTTGATTCACTTTGACGTATCTTAGGCCACGGACTCGAAATCAACGGGCAACAGGGCAGGAGCGGCGGCGGCGTGGGCACGGCGCGTTCTAATTCATAGATTTTATGGAACAGCAGCCCTCCTAGCCAAGTTACAATCGTTTCGTTTTGCGTTAGCGCTTGGAGTTGGCCACGCTCCCAATCCGTTTGTTCGAACAAAGGAGTAGAGGGCGTGGCCAACTCCAAGCGTTGACGCAAAACGAAACTATTGTAAATCGGCCAGGGGGGCAGGCCTAGCCAAGTTACGATCATTGCGTTAACGTCTAACGCTTAAAATTGGCCACGCCAATTCCTTTGATCTGACCACGTGACTGAGCGTTGAGATGACATCAACGATCCTAACTTGGCTAGGGGGGCAGGAAGTAGCAATGAACATTGTAGAAACGATTGCATCTCATTCTGTCGTTTTGAATGAAGTGAACGTGGTAACTACTTTTGCTGAGATAATGTCATTAATAATAATAAAATAGTTTTAAAAATAGTTCGTAGTAACCAGTCCATTTAAGACTCCAAAAACCATAGCCCATCTTTATTTACCATTTGTCACAATAGTTTTCACCAACCCGGAGTTGTCCTTTAGATTTTTGGCGCCAAATTTAAATGTTTGGCACGCTCTGCGGCTGTGTTTTAGGGCTTTTTCATGAATACTCAGAAAAGCAGTCGGGTTTTTTAGTTTTTTAAATTACCCTTTTTTTTTACTTGCCCGCTTGTAGGGACTAACATCTTTTGCTCACAATAAATCTAACACCACGAAGAAATATGTATCACAAAGAAGTTTCCGCTGTTCATCCGCCGCCCCGCTGCCCGCGGACCTCGTGTCGTGGCCTTAGAATCTATAAATAAGTAGATCTCTTTAATTAATATAAAGATGTCTACCTAGTTATAGATTTATGAACATTATTTCCAAATGATTAGACTATTTATTATTTGATAATTACAGCTACGAGTATTTCGAAACATTTAGACTTTGGTAGGGATTGTGCGCGTGGGGGCCCGGTAACAATGAAGAAAACAGCTTAAAAATTTATAACAATAAAATGAAAGCATTGTAAACCTTTTGTTCAAATAAAACCATTGAATTTTTGTTTACTGAGTAAAATAAAAAGGTAGGTGAGCGCCCACAACAGCTTATTGAGGAAACCTGATACGTAAAAGCTTTTGAATTTTTATTTTATTAACAATCCTACGCGTGAAATCTATACCGCTTGTTTTCTTAGATAAAAATATTTTATGGGTTTTCTTTCAAAGGGTATTTATTTGGGAAACTAAGGATGAATTTCACTGAAAAAACTGTTTTTTTTTTTGTTAATGTTTTTGGCTTGGATGGTTTTTTTTTAGGTGGGAAATCATCAAGTGACGTCTCCCACCCTTGGGCGGAGCGGGAGATAGTGTCAGACTTTTACAGACTAAAAACCCACTCCTATTTATTCGTTGCCTCTCATACCGCGGCCGAATCTGCCTTTCAGAAGCAAACTCTTGGCCCCAAAAGGCTTCGACCCTGCTGGGCCTATATGGTTTGCTGACAACTTCTTGAGGGACAAGTAGAATAATACGTGCCGTCGACGACTTGGGGTAGGTCCGGACGGTTACCGTCGCTTTGCTTTTTTGCTTTGCCTTGCTTTTGCTTTGCTCGTCGTCCGCTAGCCCGGTTTGGAAGTCCTATAAACCATGTTTCGTATGAATAATTAATTTGTTTACCACTTTAGCATACAGGTATACATTCAGTTTATTTTTTGTAGTATCACAATTTATAGAAATGAAAAATAATAGAACCTGTTTACGCGTAAAACTTGATCAAAAGTAAATTGATGCCACTCAATGGAAAAAATTATACGAAGTCAAGATAAATTTTTGAATAGCGATTATAAAAGAGGTAAGTACCTAACGACTATATGAATACAAAAAAAAAAAACAATTACCAAAGTAACAAATAAATGACAGTTTTAAAAAAAAGGAATAATATCTCTTATTTGAAATTAGAATTCTAAATAAATCCAAAGTTATCAGGTAACAGAAATTTCAAAAGTAAACCTAAAATAATTCTCTATTCTTATCCTCTGTCCAAGGTAAAAGCCAACCCTTGGGTCAAGTGTCAACAAGGCAAGGGTTTAGATAGGTCTTTATACAATTTGTGAGCACTCGGACCCCACGATCCGAAAGTTTAAGCCCGAAATGGCACGAACATATATATCTTCCAAAACGGTATTATTTTTCCGCCATCAGAGGTTCGGCATTCAAATAATTATTTTTCAATATACTTACTCACGGCACGGCAGGCACGCAAGGGACTATTTTCCACATTAGTGCAGGAAAATGCGCGTGCTCACCTCCGCCACAATTTTATTGTAATAAAATTGTTTATCATATCAGGCTGGGCGCGCGTGGTTATATATATATGAGGCCTATGGATGAAAACTTACCTTATTAGGTCAGAGATATTAATACTCCAAATCAAAGGAAACTTCAGGTAATAACTTCTCACAGACACAGCCTGAGTTAACTTTATAAACCTATATTTAGAATGGCTCGGAGCCTGCCAGCGAGTAATGGAACGAAACATTCTCGGGGTCAAAAGAACAGATCGCTTAAGGAACGATATATTTCGTTCCAAAACACAAATCGCAGACGTGGGTAACAAAGCCGCCAAACTAAAATGGCAGGCCACATCTGCCGCATGTCGCAACAAAATTGGTCGAAGGCAACCACTGACTGGATTGTAAACAGCAGGAACTGGTGACGTGTAACTTCAAAAGGAGATGGCGTGAAGATTTGGACTCCTACCTGAAAAATTGGCCAGAAGTAGCTAAGGACTGAAAAGAGTGGAAGAACGGAAGGAAGGCCTTTGCCCTACAGTGGGACACAACGGGCTCATAATAATAATATTTAGAATAGACCTACTACGCGTTCGAAATAAGAATAGGAAACCCAAGTAACAATATTTGGTACTATAAAAACCCTGAAAACGATTTAGGACGTGCTAATTTGTATTCATGATTAGTACTATAGCGGTCTTGTAAACTTTTACAAAACCCCAAAAAGGCCCTAGTTTTATCACTGATTTATTCTATAAACATTACTTAAAGGCTCTCACGGTGATACATTAGCTCTATAGTTGAAATTTAAAAGTATCGTGAAACGCTTTTTAGTACTGAAATAGTACTGTCTGCAACATTTATGTCACAAAGTTGCACTATAAAAGTAACCAAAACATGTTTATAATGGTATTTTGAACCACAAACGATTCCAGTTATCTTTTATATCACTTGTCCGTGTTGTTATCGTATCATCTTGAGCGTCCTTTATGAACAAAAAATATTTTGATTTAAGTTATGCTTTATATCATTTGCCACTGTTGCAAAAGGACATACTATAAAACATTCATGAACCGTAACTATACCATAACTTGCATTTGCGGAAATAATTTTATTGGTAAAATCAATACGCTGATTTCAAATTTAACAATGCGCCTTCATAATTTTCGTGTTTTAATAAAATTTTAATTAATAAATTAAGGACTTGTACCGACTATGGAGCTATTTAGAATTTAAGTTATTTAACAACTGCGCCAGGAGTCGCTATGGTACTATTTAGTACTATAGAAAAGTTTCGTGACTTTTACAGAACTAGCCCCATAGCGATGTTGAGGGAGCTTTTAAGAAGCTAAAGGGTATCGTAATGGTTGTGCAAGGTACTTTTATAGCACAGATTTATGCTGTAATAGTGTTTATGATACTCCTACAATACTAGTACTGTAACCGTCATTTCGACACATTATTAGTGCAAAGTAGATATATAAAAGTATCAGTAAGGTGGTCTATAGTACTAAATAGTACCATAATCGCTTTTTTCATATCTTTTACAGTGCAACACTTTAAAGATTCTTTTGTATGATCCTATAAGCATTTTAAGAGCTAAATTACAGAACTTAAATGCTCTTTAATCTTAAAGAACCAAAAAGCTCTCTTGAAAACCTTTATAGTACAAGCAGTCACAATGGTTACCATTATAGGCCCACTATATCACTGTTTGGTGATGAAACGCCTTGGTTATAGAAGCTTTTGTTACTTGGGAAGTCAATAACCTCGATTCCAGACAATCGGGTAAGGAAAGCTATAATTTAGTTCAAATAATAACCAAGTAATCAATACCGATAGTTTACAATAGGATTTTTGTGTGTAATTCTCAATTACTAACATGTTAACTTTTAATGAGACAGAATGTAGCGGAAACACCCAATTCTGTACCATCTTAAAATTGTACCTTCATTGCTGGCAAATAAATAATTCTATTCCATTCTATTCTATTATGTTGTAACTCGGTGCTCCCAACGGCTTCGCCTGAACAATAGTAGAAAATTATCTTAAAGGAATATTCTCCCGAGATAAAAAGTGAATTTAGAACATGGTTTACTCGTGTACCAAGTTTCATCGAAATCTTCAGAAGTTCGAGCGTGAAGAAGTAACAAACATACGACACACGTACACAGTCATTGAGCTTGCGGACGACAAGCAATGGGTAGCTTGCAATCTGGCAGTCCAGTAAACGTCCGGACCGAACCTAAGTCGTCCACAGCGCCTAGTATTCCACGCTATCCTCAAAGAGACGCTTAGCAGGGTTAATGCCAGCCAGGACCGTGAGCATTTTCTGAAAAGGAAACCCGTAGTCTTAGAACGCAAAAGGCTACTGAAGCACACAGGTGTGGTTTTAGTTAGTCAAAGTCTGACACGAGCTCGCCTTCCCGCTCCACCCAGAGTGGTAGAAGTCACATTCATAAACATTCATCTTTATAATATTAGTGTGATAAAAATGTTAATTCATTAAGTTTGCACGTACAAAAATGGAAGCATTCTATAAGCGCTACCAATACACAGATCGTAAGCACAGTTTTTTCAAAACTTATTCCTAAAACTGTACAGTCATACTCCATATTGCTCCTTTTCCAAACCAATGTGTTTTTAACGAGTTTTCAATATCAACTTGTATCCCGAAATGAGAAACTCAGTCACTAATTTACAATATTAAAATTCTTAGTCTCCAGTTTAAACGAAGTATGGAACTGGCATTTCCGTGTCTCTTTGATATTTCTATTCACGGAAATATTTTGCTGTAATTCCTAATTAATTATTATTTTCAACCAAATATTTTTTAATGTTAAACCAAGAGTGAATAAGTTACGAGGCAAGCGTGCTCCAACGTCAACCACATCATCGCTTGCTAACAGGTGAAATAGTGGTAAATCGCAAGCTACAAAAAAAACATAGGTTATGATTTTTTTTAGAAAGTCTATTTGTATTTACATCTATTTGTACATTATATAATATTATTGTTTTAATATAATATATCAATAATATATAATATATCAAGTTAGTTTAAAAACAACCAAAAATATTAAATTATTAATAATAAACCAACTTATACCAGCGGTATCACATACGTGAAAGCAAAAACTATATCTATAGCCTATGTCACTAGTCTGACTGGTTGCGCGAATTTTGCTTTGTGGACTGTAGATTTAAAAAGCGATCTAAGGTTTGTTAACAATATGCAGGTACTGCGTCTAGCGTTTATTAATGGGATAAATGTATTAGAAGGACTGACCTTTAACCTCGAAAGTTCCACATGGCGCCGGCCGGCGAATCCCGAACTTCGTACTTTCAAGCACTGCCAGTTTCTGTATTGCACTACACTGTACTATTGTTGAGTCTCTGAATGATTGGAACACGAAATAGCCAATTTTCTTGTAATTTCGAGCGGGCGTGTTAGCGGTGCGGTCACATTCACAATGCACAAAAACGTCAATGTCAAATCATTTCTTGCGGTCGTGCGGGTGGAGGGAAAACGGATGGTATAGGATTGCTAGGCCAAAAAAACAAATTACAAAAAACAAAGTCGCGGATCATAGCAAATTGGCGCAACCATTCCCCCCGGGTTTGAAGGGTTACCTTCAAAGAAAAGAGAAAAAACAAAAGCGAAACTAAACCCTATTACTAATCTAAACTATCAATACTAGGTAGCGAAACAACTTATAACTAACTATGCCACTACTACTGATTAGGCAGAGGGCAGAGGCGAATAACCGGACGCAGGTACGATCCAGTTGCGGTTTTAACTTTTACGACTCGCGTTATTCCGTTCGAACCCGGAAAAACTTCTTCCACTACACCAAGAGGCCAGTGCAGAGGAGGCGCACTCTCAGTCTTCAGTATCACCACAGTACCGACTGTGACTGGATCTGAAGGAGTGTTCCACTTTTGACGCGACTGCAGCGTATGCAGATAATCTGTCCTCCATCGCTTCCAAAAGGACTGAACTAAGCTATCTAGCAGAGCGTGACGCGGGTGGAGCTGCAGTTTGTCAGTCTCGACATCTAAAGCGGGCAAATATTTAAGAGGAGTCGTCGTCAAGAAGTGAGCCGGCGTCAACGCTAGTGGCTCCGATGGATCACTAGACAAAGTCCGACACAACGGACGCGTATTCATCAACGCCTCTACCTGAGCGAGTACGGTGCTCAACTCCTCGTACGAGAGAATCCGTTCGCCTATGACCCGAAACAGGTGCGACTTAAGGCTTTTAATATTCGCCTCCCAATTGCCACCAAAATGACTAGCCGCTGGCGTATTAAAACACCAATCAATGCGATTCTCAGCTAAGACATGGGCGAATTCACTTTGGTAGTACTTGGAGCGTAAGAATGTATGTAATTCCGAAATATTGCGTCGCGCTCCAACATAATTTGTGCCGTTGTCAGAGTATAAGCGCTTAACGGGACCACGGCGAGATAAAAATCGTTTAAATGCAGACATAAAACCCTGCGTACTCAAATCACTGGTTAACTCTATGTGAACCGCACGAGTTGTCATACAAACGAATAGGCAAATGTATGCCTTTGTGGAACGTATACCACGACCACGGGCAATAGTGACTTTAAACGGTCCAGCATAGTCCGTCCCAGTATGTATGAAAGGTTTCACCGTCTGTACAACACGACAAGAACGATGGTCGGCCATTTCCGGCGCGTTGAAACGCGGGCGGAGCTTAAAGCAGGGCACACATCTGTGCACTCTAGCGCGTATCAAATTGCGAGCGGAAAGTATCCAGTACTTCTGTCGAAGAATGGACATTAATAAATCGGGACCAGCGTGACAATTCACCTTATGGTGATAGTCCACCAACAAATCCAAAACGTGATCCCTGCGTGGTAGAACTACTGGATGCATTTGTTCAAACTCTAACTTAGCATTTCGCAGACGGCCACCGACACGAATGAGTCCGTCTTGCAAAAATGGTTTCAAATGTTGAAGTGCGGGACTACAAGGTTTATGTGATTCTAAACTACGAAATTCTTTTGAAAAATAAAATTTCTGCAACTCTCGAAGTACAACTGATTCAGCTCTATCCAAATCAGCTGCGATTATAGAACCACGCGATGGCAATAATCTCAAAAATCTTAGGACGTAAACTACACAGCGTAATAGTCTCGACCAAGACGAGACTCGATTAGACAACAACAAAACAACTGACTCTTCACGCGGAACTGATACTACAAGCGTATGTTTCTTCTCCTCGGGTGGTTCTGAAACAGTAGCGGGGTTAAACGGAGCATTTGGCCACTCGTTAGGAGTGGTATGCAGCCAGGGAGGGCCACAAAACCAAAGCGGATGATTTAAAATTTGCGCGGGAAGCAAACCACGTGAGAGACAATCAGCTGGGTTTTCCGTTCCAGCGACATGGAATACATTTTCCGGTGACAATTCAGCTTGAATCTTAGCCACCCTATTTGCGACAAACGTGCCCCATCGATGGGGTGACGATTGAATTCGACGATTGAATTCGTAAACCTTCAAAGGTTCCTGCGGAGAAAATCTATACAAGAAGCGTTGGAATCTACGGTCACATTCTCTGATTCCAATACTAAGAAACATTTGCCGAATATCGGCAGAGAGCGCAATAGCAAACAAGCGTTTTTCTGCGGAGGCACGGGAGCCACCGAGCGAAAAAATATGACCCTTGAAAGGGAGCGCGACAACATAACGACCATCTTTATCACGAGTAGTCGTGCGGGTATAAATCTCCTCAGTGACCTGATCCTCAGGGCTGAGAATAGGCGGGACATTGACCTCTTCAATCTCCCAGAACTTGCGGATGGTAGACTCAAGCGGCGGCTCGACGGTGCAACAGTGCGACACAGTCGAGTAACTATTTAAATAAGCGGGTGCGGAACCAACTATAACAAACCCGAGAACTGTTTCCAGTGCGTGCGGAGCGGGGTACATCGGAAGACCCTGAATTTTACGTGATAACTGGAGATGCGGGAAAATCGAAGCACCGATCAATAGATCGATATCTCCAGGGAAAGCGTAATTTCCGTCGGCTAACTGCAAGTTCTTAAACTCCGTCAGCATGGACGTGTCAACCGGTACCGTGGGCAACCGTTCCGTAATCTTATCTGCGACTAGCGAATCCATTTCAAACGAAATATTACGATTAAAACGTGAACTAAATATTATTTTAATGGAACCGTGAATGGTTGCCTTTAAACCACCAAAACCTTTCACTTCTGAGCGGGATGACCAATTATTAAAACTAAAACCAAGGCGTTGACAACAATCCCGAGTAATAAAATTACTCTGGGAAGCGCCATCTAGTAGCGCCCGAACGGTGCGCGGTTTGCCAAAGGCATCTACAATAACAACTTGCGCGGTCGCAAGTAAAACGGTAGTGATTTGAGTACCAGCGGCGGAAAGCGAACACAATGTTACGTCGTTTGCACTTGCAGCAGGCCGCGCGTCACAAGCGTCGCGCGTCTGCGCAGGCTGCTGCTGCGATGGCAGCTTACTACTCTCAAAATGTAAGAAGGTATGATGTCTAGCTAGACATTTACGACAGCTACCACCACTGTTACATGACGTAACCAGATGTTTGTCACTTAGACAATTAAAACACAAATTATTAGTGCGGACAAACTTGTAACGATCACTAGGCGATAATCTCTGAAATTCCGAACACTTGTACAGCTGTGTATGGCTACCCTTACACAGAGAACAGTCAGGCGTTGAGGCGGTATTAACTAGCGTATGTGCAGTCTTGACTGACTTCGATGACGCGTCTATACGGCGATCGGAACCTGTCCTATTCGTGACTTCATGACGTGTCGACGTGCGCTGCAATACCTTAATATGGTCGCGAATAAAAGATTCTAAATCTTCGAACTTAGGTATTTCTTTACCGCGCTGAGTCGTTTCAAACAGACGAACAGTTTCAGGATCTAATTTCTTTAAACCGATATACAAAAACAAAAAGTCACAGAGGTCATTGACCTTTAGGTTCTTTACTGCACGAACAGATGATGCGAAAATATTTAAAAACTTCTCTAAATTATGATCGTTACAAACGGAAAAACTTTTCAAATCGAATAATTGATCTAAATATGCGGTAGCTACTAATCGCTTATCTTCGTATTTTGTTTTTAAAGTGTTCAAAACTAAATTGTAATTTTCAGCGCTAAACGTAATTCCAGCACAGACAGCCTTTGCCTTACCGGTCAATTTTTCTACGAGATAATGCAATCTCTCGTGATCTGTCAGCGATGTGTTCCTATGTATTATATTTTCGAAACTATCTATAAATAAATTCCAATTTCGAATGTCACCATCAAATTCAGGTATTTGAATTGGCGGCAATCGTGGGCGTTCGCGAGGAGGGTTAGATAAACCACTCGCGGGGGGGGGAGTCTCTAAACTCCTAGCAATACGTTTGATACGACAATACAAGTCATCAAAGGACGACAATGCCTGATAACTCACACAGTAATCAGGATTTAACTCCAACTCTAAAATGTTTATATTCTTAATTGTAGATTTAAAATCCTCGCGCAAACTATCTAAAGTTTCCAACGAACACAAGAAAGCATCTCTAATCGCCAGATCCGAGGTTTGCAAAGATTTATCACAAATTGATTGAACACGTGAAAACTGTGAGTCCCTTTCAGCGTATAAAAGCTTTAACTGAACCTTTAAATCAGTACTAACCTTGGTTCCCTTAAGAGACATCTTGTCTTGATATATTCACACTATACACTCAAACAAACACTTAACGAATTATTAAGTAAGCGATAATTATCAGATAACAATATGGTAGTATTGTAAACAACAAAGTGAACGGCGAACGAACGGAATAACCTGTCTATATAATCTATGGTTTATCCGTTTCCTACAAATATTCACTCAACAATGAACGGGTATTTTTGAAATGCGTCTACCTACATGCAATTTGTAGGATGGTCGAATGAATTTTGTCAAGAAAAAGTATGCGATCGATTTATATCTACGCTGATATTTACGTAGCTAACTATAATTATGCGGTGCGGTTGACGGCGTAGGTACCGTAATTATCAATGACTCTTTAACTATACGAGCGAAATAACGTATAGTTGCCTAAATGCCTAGATGCGGGTTTTCTACTATTATATCTAGGTAAACAGGCGCGTTGCGTTTATTCCCTATGGAACAAATACTATATTGCGAAATTACAAGAAAATGATTCACGATCCTGCTCGTATGGACCAAAAGGTAATGGTTGCGCGAATTTTGCTTTGTGGACTGTAGATTTAAAAAGCGATCTAAGGTTTGTTAACAATATGCAGGTACTGCGTCTAGCGTTTATTAATGGGATAAATGTATTAGAAGGACTGACCTTTAACCTCGAAAGTTCCACATGGCGCCGGCCGGCGAATCCCGAACTTCGTACTTTCAAGCACTGCCAGTTTCTGTATTGCACTACACTGTACTATTGTTGAGTCTCTGAATGATTGGAACACGAAATAGCCAATTTTCTTGTAATTTCGAGCGGGCGTGTTAGCGGTGCGGTCACATTCACAATGCACAAAAACGTCAATGTCAAATCATTTCTTGCGGTCGTGCGGGTGGAGGGAAAACGGATGGTATAGGATTGCTAGGCCAAAAAAACAAATTACAAAAAACAAAGTCGCGCTATATCTTTTTCAAAATTCTTTCAAACAATTTTTCTTTATCACTATAATGTTAGAAAGAAGAAAGAATTTTTAAAATCGTTCCTGTAGTTTCGAAGATTATCACGACGTTGACCAAGACATCAGTCCATCTTGTGGGAGGCCTTCCAACGCTGTATCTTCCGGTGCGTGATTGTCACTCCAAAACGTTTCGATCTCATCAACCATCTATTCGTTTGGCGATTCTTCGGGCTATGTCGGTAACCTTGTTTCTCTTGCGGATATTTTCGTTTCGGAAACTCCGAGTAATAGCCCTTTCCGTTGCCCTTTGGGTGACTTTGAGCCATCTGATGAGGCCACGAGACCACGATACCACGACCATGACCGCGTTATCGAGCTATGGTTCTGATATAATGTGTCATCACTGGCAACATGCACTGGCCATAGACTTTCTTCTTAAGACACTATAGTATGTTAGGCGAGAAGATACCGCGCAGATTCACGAACGCGGCCCAGTCGAGTCGGATTCGACGATTGACCTCTTTCTCGAAGTTAGACCTACCCAACTGGACCGTCTATCTCAGTTATACGTAATTGTTCACAACTTCGAGTGTCCGTTTACAATCTTGATAGGAGTGGGTGCTATAATACGAGTATATTTATGTTTACTGACTTTAGTTTTGTCCATCTTCATTTTAAGACCCACTCTTTTGGAAGGTCTACCGAGTATTGTATTGAGCTCCTCCGTACTCCCACCTATGACTACTATGTCGTCGGCTAACCGAAGTTGAGTAGTGTATTCTCTATTACCATTAATTTGGATTCAGCGTAATGTTATGTTATGAACTCAAAAGCTTAAACAACACTGTGACTTAGTAAGCAAAATTAATAATGAATTTGCTGTTATTATGAAACACAACACTAAAAGGAATTTGCCTGACGAGATTTCCCAACCTAAGGATTTATAAAGCACCCTTTCATTTCACAGCTAGAGCTAGCGGGGATTTTAATGACATAACGTTACACAAAATACATTAATGAATAATATTATTATGGCAGCTTTAGGTGCCTATTCTAGGATAGGCACAGCAAAATAAATATTTTCGCATTGAGGGTATGAACACTGGTCTTGCTAAGGTGAACAGAGTTTTCCAGTTGTGTATGAAGGTTAAAGATGCAGTCAGACGTAAAGTAATGGCTGCATCGGGTTATATTCGAAGCTAAACCTAATATAGTTGAGAAAAGGGCCGGCTGTTTTGTTTGGTAAACGAAAAAACATTACACAAAGAATAGAATAGAATAAAATTTATTGTATACCCAAATAGTAACAATTTCACAGAAACTTATCTATGGGTACAATGGCGGGCATATTGCTGACAGCGATATCTACAAGGCAAACTTAGGATGGTTAGCTTGCTTGCTTAGTACATTGACGTTTCAACAGACTCCCTTATACCCAAACTTTGAGCTGCGATTGAGGACTTTCAGGTGAAAAAACTCAATACGAGTAACAATTTGACTATATTTTAGGATGGAGTAACGCCGGTACTTCAAAGCCAAACAATTAATGACTTATCAAGCTTCATAGATGATGCTACAGTTTTTTGATAGACAAAAACTATAAAATTACGAGTATTAAAATAAATTCGATGAATCAACTATGAAAATGTTTGAAAGAGAACGATGAATCGAAAATGTTCGAAAGAGAACGATGAATCGAAAATGTTCGAAAGAGAACGATGAATCGAAAATGTTCGAAAGAGTAACTGTGGCCATGGAACATAAAAGGAAACTGGAAATACTTGATGATTTTGTACCAAACATTGTGGTGTATGTACTCGACTAATTTTTAAACTTATCGTTTCCAACGATAAGTATAAAAATTTGTCGAGATCAAGTGCAATATTATTATTAGGTTCTTATCAAAACAAAGTTAAGCTACTTACTCGTAAAATTCACCAAAGGCTTAAAGTCACACAAAGGGCAACAGAGAAGGCTTGGAGTTTCACTACGTGATCGTTAAGAAGAATGTGCCTGCCTGAAGAATCGCCAAAAATAAGAGGCTGTTGACATGTTTGCTTGAAAAACTGATGGTAGAAAAGTTCTGGAGCTGCGACCGCATACCAGAGGTCTTAGGTCGTAACGCTATAAGGTGGACCGATGACCTGGTGAAGGTCGCGGGAATTGATGGATCCAAGATATAAAGGATCGGTCTGGGGATCGGGGAGGCCATGGACGTCATTCGGCTGAAATTATGATGATGAAAATTCACCAAAAGTTGTGTATACGAGTAACAAGCCGAAGCCGAGAATACATGACAAACAATTTGCGAACAACTAAACACCATTTTGTTGAACAATTCGATACAACGTGATGTTTCGTGAAACAGCACGATTGAACAAGAACGTGATCTGAGAGCTAGGTAACAAAATGGCATTAATTGGTAGTAAAAGCCTTAAGTAGAAACTATTGAATAGCGGTAAACAAAATTATGCAAATAGCTTGCCATGTAGACCGGGCTTCAATTAGCCATCTATAGGTGCTTCTAATTTTAACTTACACATTATAATACATCGATTAATATACACACCCACTATATTGTGTCTTTTTTTCATTTAGTAGTATTTTTATTTTTGTTACAAAGAAAACTAATAATAAGTAGTAAGCTACATTATTTTTTATTAATTTTTAAACTTGCAAAAGAGACTGGACCTTAAGGTAAAGGGTATCCTAGCGTAGGGGCCAGAGATATATTATTCAGTGTCTAAGGTCTCATTATTCAATAATCAGATAATTGTTATCTAATTAAGGCACTAATACAAATTTAATAAAATCAAGACAATTTAACACATTTTTTATACAAAAGCCGTCAAACAGACATTTTTATTCCTGAGTAAAGAAATATCTGGTTACTGAAAAATCAGCTCTAACCAGTAAGCTATAATGATGTTTTGTTTTGTACTAACGTTTAATTTTTTTTTACATATAAATAAATATTTATTTGACTGCTCACTCATAAATATTACAACTTAAAAGGTATATTATACAGACTGAAATTAATAATATTTACAAATGGGTCAAAAAAAGTAACATAATATTAGACATTAAAAAATTCATCCACATCGATGTCAATGGGAAAAGTGCCCAGAACGCTGGCAGCATTGCCACGTTGAATGGCAATGCAGATTCGTTATTCGTAGGTTTGAATTATATTATTTTATGGGCTGTTTTTATAATGGTTATTACCAATTTTTTCAATCACATTTTTTGAAAAAAGCTACACTTACCATTTCTTACATATTTCTTCGATAAATGAAGCTGTCAGTCACGGGTAGAAAATTATGTATGTTTAAAGGATTAGGCAGCCGGGCCACAATGGTCAGTCCAAAATCTTGACCGCTTAATGCATGCGACCCCTACTCGACTTACCCTTCACTCACTTTCAAATTAAAATCATTTGTTGGTTGATTGGTGGTGAGCTGTGGTGTGGTAACAGCCCCGACGTACATACGTGTTGTGCGTTGTGGGTTCAAAACAGAGGACAGCGTTTTACTGTGTTTAATTTATTTCCTCACCACTGCTGTCGAAACAGTAAAGAGAGACATTGTGAGGAAACAAGCATGTCTTACACCTGTATTTATAAAGAAGTATTTACTTGTTACTAAGTCAAATCTTATTAAGTCATTACTTGACGTTTGAAATCTGCATTCAAAATTCATTTTTTTTCTTAACTATAGAATACAAATAGTAGTTACTTTAACTCAAGTATTTAGTTTTACTTGTTTATAAATACAAGGGTTAGAACCAAAAACGTCTTTGAAGGTAGTTAGTTGTGACAACCATCAAGCCGCACTGAGACTGCGTGCGTTTTTTTTTTCAATGTGGGAAATCATCCAATAATTTTTCCTGCTCTATAGTAAAACGAGAGGGCTCGTCAGACTGTTACTGACTAAAACCCCATTGACCCCTTCAGTTGCCCTTTACGTTCTAGGGACATGGTTACACTTTCAAACGTTCTCGCAATCCTAGCAGGCGTCGGCCCTACTGGGTGTCTTCAGTTTGGCTGACATCTCTTTGGGGCCCACATAAAACATTACGGCGGGCTACACATGGCGGACGACGAGCTAACCAATGCTCGTCGTCCACAAGAAGGCGACTGTTTTTATTTATTTAGGGCCCTAAATTACACTCCCAAGCAACGCCTGGGGCGTATTCTTCGACGGTGACTGCGGGTAAGGATGTTTGTTCTCCTACGGTTAGGACCATCTCCATTGTAAGACGATTAAGAATTTAGGGCTCTAAAGAGAAAATTAGCAATAAAACTTTCCCAGTAATCGCTGTAATCTTTTATTTAAATTCAGAACATTCCAACTCCTTCACGATCGTTATTATCCGATATCTGTAAGTGCTATAAAGGGATCAAAGTTAACAACTAAAATGAGGGGCCGCCATTTTATTTAAATCAGACGCGTTGAGATTTAAGGGAAGCTTTTGTGTGCTGGAGATAGTTGGTAGGTTAAAAAGAAGATTGTTTATGTTTTGATTCAATCTGCCCAACAATTTCCCATCTACTAAGCCTATTGGGGCTAGGGATTTACTTCCGAAAGGTAAGTACTACTGCTGCTGTCAGTGGCTTAAAAACGAATTAAAAGTATCTATGTGGTGTACCAGGACATGAGCTATCCGTGTACCAAATTGCATTAAAATTGGTTCAGCCGGCTTTATAACATTACCTCGATACAAAATTTATTTCCCTGAAGAATTAGGCCTTCCTTGGTTTTATAAGAAATTCTAATGACTTTCGGCTTTCAATCCAACCTGTTTTTTTTTATGGTATGTAATTTTTTTTTATTATTAAATCACACAACGTCGTATATTTTTAATATTTGTTGCAGACCCTAAACAAATCACGGTAACAAAACGATATCGAGATCTAATTTGATCCCAACGCCATCTATCGAGCAAAGGGTCAACTATAATAAAACATTGATTTGGTTTCATATTTGTTTAAGAACTCTGACGGTCGTAAACATACCGCCCACCAAGGACATTTAGTCACAAAATGTCCTTCAACAAATACGATTTGGTTCAATGATTGATGAAGGATTCGATCCTTTACAACATGTGACTAAGTATAATAAAAATATAAACAAAGTATAAAAGTAACAAAAATGTAAAATACAAAAATAAATACTGTATATAGCAACAAAAAACAGTGTATATAGAATAAAAAATGGTAATTTAAAAAACTAAAAAACCCGACTGCTTTTCTGAGTACCTATTCATGAAAAAGCCCTAAAACAAGAAAGTCGTTGTAGCAGTCGGGACCCATTACATCATAGATCTACTGACTAGACGGCTGACTTTCTAGAATGGGTCCCGACTGCTACAACGACTTTCTTGTTTTAGGGCTTTTTCATGAATAGGTACTCAGAAAAGCAGTCGGGTTTTTTAGTTTTTTAAATTACCATTTTTTGTTTTTTACTTTTTTAGTTTTATTTTTTTACGATATCACTTTCACAGTAATTAC
Source organism: Leucania comma (assembly GCA_958295575.1). NCBI lineage: Eukaryota > Metazoa > Arthropoda > Insecta > Lepidoptera > Noctuidae > Leucania > Leucania comma. The sequence goes on from OY282475.1 coordinate 8,707,769, forward strand.
AAATCTAACGACGCCTCGCAAACTAAAATCCATCGAGCCGTTCAGGCCACAGAGCGTGCAAAATATTTGAATTTGGCGCTAAAAATTCGCCATTTTGTTTTTTTTTTTATTTTGATATACCCAGTGTCACTCTCACAGTAAATACGAATGTAACGACACCTCTTAAGCTAAAATCCATCGTGCCGTTCAGGCTGCAGAGCGTGCCAAACAATTATACATACATACATACATACTCTCGAAAAACATAACCCTCCTTCTGGCGCAGTCGGGTAAAAAACAATGTAAAACAATAAAACCAATGTAAAAGTTTGAAAATGTAAACGTGCATTTTAAGAATCAGCCATTGGTAAAATACAAATTTGTGGGTTGGCCTCTTTATGGTGCTTGATTTGGTTGGTAATGTGACAACTCGCGTGACCTTATCATCTAGTCCCAAGCTAAGCAGAGCTTGTGTTATGGGTACTAGACAACTGATAAACATACTTATATATTTCTAAATACATATTATAGATAAATTACACCCAGACCCAGAACAAATGATCGTGCTCTTCACACAAACACTTGTCCGGGCCCCTAACTACTAGACCAACAGGTCAGTCAAAATCATCCAATGACAAATCCCGCCCTTGGGGGGAGCGGGAAATAGTGTCAGACTCTTACTGACTAAAAACCTACCCCGTTCCTTCGTTGCCTATCATGCCGGCTGAGCCTTCCTCTCAGAACACGGCCCTTGACCCCAACAGGCTTCGACCCTGCCTGCCTGCAGCTAGCAGGCTGGGCCTCTACGGTTCGCTGACAGCTCCTTGAGGCGCGCGGGAACAGTACGTGCCGTCGACGACTTGGGCTTGGTCCAGTCGGTTACCGAACGATAGGACAGCGTGCTACCCATTGCACGCCGTCCGCAAGCCCGCATCCAACCGGATGTGGTTTTTTTCTCTTTTTTTTCAAATCGGTGGTGAACTTTTTAAATTGCCAGCTACTTTGTTTATAGGTAGCTTCGGGTACTCACTAAGTCGACCAAAATACCGTTATAGGATACTTGAGACATTTCAACGTGAAACTCATGTTCTGAGCACCGGGGTCTATTTTTGATTATTGAGTTACAGGATCGTAGCCGAACGTTTAACTGGTTTTGACAACAAGGTCCAAATGATACGTATGTATGTTGTTGTTAATGTTATGTTGTTGTATGTGTGGTCCAACATGAAAGGAGCATTTCATAAGTGTGGACGTAGAGCGCGCACGAACCGAGCATGTATCTACTCACATTCATTTATTTACTTTTATTTTATTTGGGAAAAAATTATATTACATTATTTATTACACTAATAAGTAAGGTATACAAAACAAAATAAATGTAAATAACCACAACATTTTCTACATAATATTGACATAGAGGTATTATGCTATGATGAGTACTTACCGGTGAGCTAGGTATTATTCACATTCAAAGAAACACTTTATATTATGCGGTTAAAAACTATTCAGTTACAACAAGATATTACTAGAAGTTGTTTAGTGTACTAATAACTTAACTTCAAAAAGACAGAAATATGTTAAAGACGCCGAAGGGGTGCACGCTTAGGTGCGTTTGTTCGGTGTGTGCCTGAGCAAACTAGTGGTGAATTGATCAAGGAACTACAAGTTTTATATCATCATTATAACATAACTTATTATGAAGAAGATCGTGCATTGTTATTATTTGAAGAAGAAGAGTAAATTATATTTTGCTATAAGTTCTTCGTAACGTAAGCGTGTTACGGTTGAAATATTCTGTTTGCGCGCGTAATGTGCACGGTTTACGCGCGCAAGGCGTCGGTGAGGATTCTGTTACATTGCAGGAGAAATTGCAATAATGTAGACGGCAAATTCTTTCATTGTATGTTACATTACAGCAGTCTATTCCCGGCTTTACATTCAAATAATTTTAATTGTACCTACCCGAGCAATTTCTATAAATAATTAAAAATGGCTTCATTTCAAAGCTAGAAACTTTCCGTAAACAACTTAGAAAGTTAATTCTAACTATTCCTTTGATGCCATATCAAAAGAGAAGGTTAAAAACCGTATAACAAACCTCAGATTTTTCTTTTTGACGTAAACCAATTATAAGAAACCCACACAAATTGCTGGATTCTATGACTCCTGGCAAAATTGGTCCTTACCTTGAAGTGTACTTATACACCTTCCAAACTTATTGTTCAAATGAATTTTTACACTGTATATTGAACTAAAGACGACGACTTACAGGTAGGATTGTGGCTTCATATATTGAACTAAATGCCACGGCATAAGAGTAGTAGATTGGCTTCAAACCCATGCAGGCACTTTACTTTGTGTAATTTATTTTATCACCACTACTGTCAAAACGGTGAAAGAAAACATCTTGATGGAACTGGCTTAACCTAGAACAAAATAATTTAAAGACGTGTTACATCCACTTACTTCTTCTTCGAATCGATGGTTTCTCTTTCCCTCAGAGTTTGGTAAATCCAATCCATTTACTAAAAGTAAGTTTTTGCTTATACATATTATAACAACATAATACTAATTATGTTTACTTATTTACTTACTTAAGATCCTATATTTCCTAACTGGGGCAGAGGGCGTCGACAGTAGTCACTCATTGCGACCGATCTTGTGCTCTACGCTTCACCTCCTCCATGTCAGTCCGATGGCCGTCGCTTCTGCCAACACGGTGCGTCGCCAGGTTTGCCGAGGACGGCCGCGCTTCCTTTTCCCTTGGGGATTCCAGTCCAATGCTTGTTTAGGTGTATGATCGGAATCCCTCCGGAGCATGTGACCAATCCATCTCCATTTACGACGTTTGATCTGGTGGTCGATCGATAATAAGTTGCTAATTATGTTAGTTATAATATAATCAACTGAGCTGCAATTTTTCTGATACCAACTGTAATAAGCACGCAACTCTTATTTGCACAGCACACAATACTTTAATTACTTCTTATTATTAAACAGTTTTTAACTTGAGTATTCCAGTTACGACTAATGGAGTCATTCATGGCCAAAAGGGAGTTCGATTTCGTGGAAAATGTCTATGAATTAATTCCTTAGGATGAGCCAAAACATGGTTATTCAAATTTCAATAGACGTAGAGTAGTCTCTGTGATTGATTTTATGATGGAGTCACGGCTCAATTATTTATCTAATCATTTTTAATTTAATATTGTATAATAGATTTATGATAACAGGATTCACCATTACTTTAAACGATAGACACACAAACCTATCGATTTAAAGTCTCGATAGTGACCGTTCGATTGCGTTTCCTTAGAGCTTTTTGGGCTGGTGTTTGCAGGTCGTTACTGCTTTTTAGCGTTCCGTTCCTCAAAGGGAGAAAACAGAACCATTATAGGATCACTGAATTTGGCTGTTTTTTTTCGCCATTTCGAAAAATTAAAGTTGTTTATTATCATGAATACAATCACGTGTTTAAGTATCGTTCACTAATTATCAGTCGCCCTATATATAAAATAAAAGTATATTTCGACATTGTCAAGAGAATCAAAATTCATAAGGTACTTTCCGTTGACCCCGAATTCTGAAATTTGGCATAGAGCAAAGTCTTATAGCACAGTTAAAAAGATAAATCTTACAAAAAAAAAAATCATTTTTGTAAATCTGAAAAATCATCGAGACTCCATTAGGGAAATGAATTATTTACATAGGTAAGTTTCTACGGAACCCTAACTGCTGCTGTTACTTGAAATAAAGTTATAGGTATGTTGACGTACAATTTTATATTTAGTTAGTAGTGAAAGACTGACACTCCTCGCTCTAGTCAAGAGCGGGAGAAGTCATTCGATGACGTTCCACACTAAAAAAATACCTTTCCCACTTTTAGGTTAACTTAGTCCTGCCAACGCATTTCCACCAAAGGTGCACTACAGTCAAAATCCCATTGGTGGATCTCGCCCACTGCCTTGCTACCTCACCCAACTTGAGTGGTTGAACGCTCTTAGACACGGCATTGTTTCACCGTACAAGGTATTTTTTATGTAATAAAAAAGCTAAGCGTATCAATGAGAGTCACCGCTTACTCATAGAGTTTAGTGGCCTCACAACACGCTGGCTTTCAGTGTAACTTGTCAGGTCGTTATATTCTAAGTAACTAATAGCTAACCGCAGCTCTGCCCCCGTGAAATACTTTCTCCTTTAAGAAGTGATTCCCTTACAAAATTACAAATTTTTAACCATCGACCTATATTCTTGCGATAGACAAGCACGTTCATATAAACTATTTGTCAAAATACTGAAAAGTTCAAACAATAAATCGCTGCAGCGCTAGATTGCCATTATGTCGTCTAACAAAACTTTTAAAACTTACAGCGCTAAGACAGCTTATAGAGGATACTTTTTCGCGACCAAAAGGTCTAAAGCGCCATGCATTTCCTAGTACTTACGCGTTTCGTTCTACTTAGTGTGATGACATGTCATCTATATAGATTTTTATACCGCAGAAGTGACACAGTTTCTTGCCTACAATACTTCATTACAATAATATTCTATTTCAAAATGTAATTATAGTGTATGTAAAAACGAGATCTCAATAACAGTAAAACAAATAAATAAATCAGTAATCACTAATAAGACTACAAATTCAACTGAACCTAATTCAAATTTAATATTAACCTGCACGTAATATGGTACGTAAATTACCTAAGTGCTAAAGAATGACAGCATGCTTAACAACAAAACTTACCGATGAAAACTGATACCTCATGATTTGCTGACATTTCGTCGTAATTTATTTTAAAAAAAAACATCGTTATTAATTATACAAAAAAAGAAAGAGCGTTAAATAAAATATTAAAAAATTTCAAACAGTCTAAAAGACCGTGCGAAGTCTGTATTTGGTAAACTAGCTGTAGGTAAAAACCTAATTCAGCTTTTTGTGGGAGGGAACATCTGCATGTTTTAGTCTATGATTGTAAAATGGGGAAGAGTTTAAATAAAATAATATCTTCTCTAACGTACTATTACGATAGTAGAAGCTATTACATTGCTTGAACAACCAATGGTTTTACTTACTTGACTACAAAATTATTATATATGTCCAAGTTCACTTAAATTTGTATTTATAAGCGTCGCGCTGACATTGCATGAACGTCAAAACTGCACTAATGCCATCAATGTAAAAGTGTTCGGCCTGCAGGTCAATTAAGTGAAGTAAAGTGACTGTACGGCACGCCTCATCTAGTGCGTAGTACATATATATCAATGTTTTTAACCTTTTTTGTGGATATTAAAGAGAACGAAACAAAAAAAAAACCCGTTAAGTTTTTGAGTTGTAGTAATAATAACGAACCGAAATAGACTTTTGATTTGTATACTTACATATATTTCATTTATATACTAGCGGTCCAAACAGAAGTTTTCCTTCCCTTAAACTGTGTTTTTTATATCAGAATAAAACAATGAGGGTTCGAATGCAACATAACCTACCAAGTTTTATTTATTCATTTATTAGACCCTTTATGCACAAAAGTACAGAGGCGGACTTAATGCCTTAGGCATTTTCTACCAGTCAACCTTAGAGTGATGGAGAGACAAGTTCAATTGTATTTTCAAAAAATTCAGGAACCCACTTAGATGTATACACAAAATTATATCTATACCGGTCATGTCGTTTAGGAGGAGTTATATGACAAACACACGTACTAAATATAATCGCGAAAAAAAATCTGCTGGTCAGTACATTTGTGTTCGCCTTTTTTTCGCGATTTCTGGTTCGGTCCCGTAGTAAAAGTTGTTTGTTATCATGACTACAATCACGTGTTTAAGTATCGTTCACTAAATACCAGTCACCCTTTAAAAAGATACACTTTATCTCTATTACTTGTCAATATAGCGATTATGTGCTCTGTTGTTCGAAATAAAAATGGCGCTTACTACGCAAACCCACGGTCATCGTATATTGAGCTACGATATCGAGTTTCAGGCTATTAAACGCTTAAGACCGAGTGGCGCCGGGTCGCGAGATACTGTTGCAGCTGTTTGTTTTCCTCTGTTTATCGAGTATAGGTGCACCTTAATAAACAAGGACGCCAACAATAATATTGTATTAGGATCGTTTTATTGGGTAAAGTTGGGAAAATATGAGAAGTTGCTGAGTATTTGCAAACAACTGCCGAAAACATCAACGCAGTCCTTTTTAAACTTATTTACTGTAGGAAAAGTAAGTCTGAAAGTTTTCAATGCGTTTTTTGACTTACATTTGCTAAACTTTGGTTCCAAATTTAATTAGAAAACAGATATAAGTATTTCACACAATCTACTTTTATCTGTCAAACTTCGACATGGAAATAAGTTTTGGCACATTTTAACGCCATATTTTATGGACTATACACAGCTAAATTTTGATCGTTTTTATTCCGTGGAGAGTCGATCCGGTACATGAAACACTATCGATTTGTATTTCAGCAAACTTTACTATAATTTTTTAATTTTATCTTTTAAATTGATAGTGTCAAATGTACCGGATAGACCATCCACGGGATTAAAAAAAGGGTAATTTGAAAAACTAAAAAACCCGACTGCTTTTCAAAGTAGAAAATGCCCTAAACAAGAAAGTCGTTGTACCCGATTGCACTTAACTATATAATATTGGTTGCGCCAATTTGCTATGATCCGCGACTTTGTTTTTTGTAATTTATTTTTTTTGGCCTAGCAATCCTATCCCTACCGTTTCCGCTTCCCGCACGACCTCTAGAGAAATGATTTGACATTGACGTGTGTGCATCGATTGTGAATGTGACCGCACCGCTAAAACCGCCCGCTCGAAATTACAAGAAAATTGACTATTTTCGTGATCCAACCATTCAGAACTCAACAGTGGTGCAGTGTAGTGCAAAACAGGACCTGGCAGTGATTTAAATGTGCGAAGTCGAGGATCGGCCGGTGCCACGTGCAACCTTCGAAGTCTAAAGGTCAGTGCTCCTTCCCAATACATTTATCCCATGCCAGGCACAGTATCTGCATATTGTTAATAAACCTTAGATCGCTTTTTCAAACATACAGTCCATTAAAACATCAAGCAAATTCGCGCATCCATTACTTTTGGTCCTACGAGCAGGATCGTGAATCATTTTCTTGTAATTTCGCAATATAGTATTTGTTCCATAGGGAATAAACGCAACGCGCCTGTTTACCTAGATATAATAGTAGAAAACCCGCATCTAGGCATTTAGGCAACTATACGTTATTTCGCTCGTATAGTTAAAGAGTCATTGATAATTACGGTACCTACGCCGTCAACCGCAACGCATAATTATAGTTAGCTACGTAAATATCAGCGTAGATATAAATCGATCGCATTCTTTTTCTTGACAAAATTCATTCGGAAGTCCTACAAATTGCATGTAGGTAGACGCATTTCAAAAATACCCGTTCATTGTTGAGTGAATATTTGTAGGAAACGGATAAACCATAGATTATATAGACAGGTTATTCCGTTCGTTCGCCGTTCACTTTGTTGTTTACAATACTACCATATTGTTATCTGATAATTATCGCTTACTTAATAATTCGTTAAGTGTTTGTTTGAGTGTATAGTGTGAATATATCAAGACAAGATGTCTCTTAAGGGAACCAAGGTTAGTACTGATTTAAAGGTTCAGTTAAAGCTTTTATACGCTGAAAGGGACTCACAGTTTTCACGTGTTCAATCAATTTGTGATAAATCTTTGCAAACCTCGGATCTGGCGATTAGAGATGCTTTCTTGTGTTCGTTGGAAACTTTAGATAGTTTGCGCGAGGATTTTAAATCTACAATTAAGAATATAAACATTTTAGAGTTGGAGTTAAATCCTGATTACTGTGTGAGTTATCAGGCATTGTCGTCCTTTGATGACTTGTATTGTCGTATCAAACGTATTGCTAGGAGTTTAGAGACTCCCCCCCCCGCGAGTGGTTTATCTAACCCTCCTCGCGAACGCCCACGATTGCCGCCAATTCAAATACCTGAATTTGATGGTGACATTCGAAATTGGAATTTATTTATAGATAGTTTCGAAAATATAATACATAGGAACACATCGCTGACAGATCACGAGAGATTGCATTATCTCGTAGAAAAATTGACCGGTAAGGCAAAGGCTGTCTGTGCTGGAATTACGTTTAGCGCTGAAAATTACAATTTAGTTTTGAACACTTTAAAAACAAAATACGAAGATAAGCGATTAGTAGCCACCGCATATTTAGATCAATTATTCGATTTGAAAAGTTTTTCCGTTTGTAACGATCATAATTTAGAGAAGTTTTTAAATATTTTCGCATCATCTGTTCGTGCAGTAAAGAACCTAAAGGTCAATGACCTCTGTGACTTTTTGTTTTTGTATATCGGTTTAAAGAAATTAGATCCTGAAACTGTTCGTCTGTTTGAAACGACTCAGCGCGGCAAAGAAATACCTAGTTCGAAGATTTAGAATCTTTTATTCGCGACCATATTAAGGTATTGCAGCGCACGTCGGCACGTCATGAAGTCACGAATAGGACAGGTTCCGATCGCCGTATAGACGCGTCATCGAAGTCAGTCAAGACTGCACATACGCTGGTTAATACCGCCTCAACACCTGACTGTTCTCTGTGTAAGGGTAGCCATACACAGCTGTACAAGTGTTCGGGATTTCAGAGATTATCGCCTAGTGATCGTTACAAGTTTGTCCGCACTAATAATTTGTGTTTTAATTGTCTAAGTGACAAACATCTGGTTACGTCATGTAAAAGTGGTGTTAGCTGTCGTAAATGTCCAGCTAGACATCATACCTTCTTACATTTTGAGAGTAGTAAGCTGCCATCGCAGCAGCAGCCTGCGCAGACGCGCGACGCTTGTGACGCGCGGCCTGCTGCAAGTGCAAACGACGTAACATTGTGTTCGCTTTCCGCCGCTGGTACTCAAATCACTACCGTTTTACTTGCGACCGCGCAAGTTGTCATTGTAGATGCCTTTGGCAAACCGCACACCGTTCGAGCGCTACTAGATGGCGCTTCCCAGAGTAATTTTATTACTCGGGATTGTTGTCAACGCCTTGGTTTTAGTTTTAATAATTGGTCATCCCGCTCAGAAGTGAAAGGTTTTGGAGGTTTAAAGGCAACCATTCACGGTTCCATTAAAATAATATTTAGTTCACGTTTTAATCGTAATATTTCGTTTGAAATGGATTCGCTAGTCGCAGATAAGATTACGGAACGGTTGCCCACGGTACCGGTTGACACGTCCATGCTGACGGAGTTTGAGAACTTGCAGTTAGCCGACGGAAATTACGCTTTCCCTGGAGATATCGATCTATTGATCGGTGCTTCGATTCTCCCGCATCTCCAGTTATCACGTAAAATTCAAGGTCTTCCGATGTACCCCGCTCCGCACGCACTGGAAACAGTTCTCGGGTTTGTTATAGTTGGTTCCGCACCCGCTTATTTAAATAGTTACTCGACTGTGTCGCACTGTTGCACCGTCGAGCCGCCGCTTGAGTCTACCATCCGCAAGTTCTGGGAGATTGAAGAGGTCAATGTCCCGCCTATTCTCAGCCCTGAGGATCAGGTCACTGAGGAGATTTATACCCGCACGACTGCTCGTGATGGGGATGGTCGTTGTGTTGTCGCGCTCCCTTTCAAGGGTGATATTTTTTCGCTCGGTGGCTCCCGTGCCTCCGCAGAGGAAAATATATTCCATGTCGCTGGAACAGAAAACCCAGCTGATTGTCTCTCACGTGGTTTGCTTCCTGCGCAAATTTTAAATCATCCGCTTTGGTTTTGTGGCCCTCCCTGGCTGCATACCACTCCTAACGAGTGGCCAAATGCTCCGTTTAACCCCGCTACTGTTTCAGAGCCACCCGAGGAGAAGAAACATACGCTTGTAGTATCAGTTCCGCGTGAAGAGTCAGTTGTTTTGTTGTTGTCTAATCGAGTCTCGTCTTGGTCGAGACTATTACGCTGTGTAGTTTACGTCCTAAGATTTTTGAGATTATTACCATCGCGTGGTTCTATAATCGCAGCTGATTTGGATAGAGCTGAATCAGTTGTACTTCGAGAGTTGCAGAAATTTTATTTTTCAATAGAATTTCGTAGTTTAGAATCACATAAACCTTGTAGTCCCGCACTTCAACATTTGAAACCATTTTTGCAAGACGGACTCATTCGTGTCGGTGGCCGTCTGCGAAATGCTAAGTTAGAGTTTGAACAAATGCATCCAGTAGTTCTACCACGCAAGGATCACGTTTTGGATTTGTTGGTGGATTATCACCATAAGGTGAATTGTCACGCTGGTCCCGATTTATTAATGTCCATTCTTCGACAGAAGTACTGGATACTTTCCGCTCGCAATTTGATACGCGCTAGAGTGCACAGATGTGTGCCCTGCTTTAAGCTCCGCCCGCGTTTCAACGCGCCGGAAATGGCCGACCATCGTTCTTGTCGTGTTGTACAGACGGTGAAACCTTTCATACATACTGGGACGGACTATGCTGGACCGTTTAAGGTCACTGTTGCCCGTGGTCGTGGTATACGTTCCACAAAGGCATACATTTGCCTATTCGTTTGTATGACAACTCGTGCGGTTCACATAGAGTTAACCAGTGATTTGAGTACGCAGGGTTTTATGTCTGCATTTAAACGATTTTTATCTCGCCGTGGTCCCGTTAAGCGCTTATACTCTGACAACGGCACAAATTATGTTGGAGCGCGACGCAATATTTCGGAATTACATACATTCTTACGCTCCAAGTGCTACCAAAGTGAATTCGCCCATGTCTTAGCTGAGAATCGCATTGATTGGTGTTTTAATACGCCAGCGGCTAGTCATTTTGGTGGCAGTTGGGAGGCGAATATTAAAAGCCTTAAGTCGCACCTGTTTCGGGTCATAGGCGAACAGATTCTCTCGTACGAGGAGTTGAGCACCGTACTCGCTCAGGTAGAGGCGTTGATGAATACGCGTCCGTTGTGTCGGACTTTGTCTAGTGATCCATCGGAGCCACTAGCGTTGACGCCGGCTCACTTCTTGACGACGACTCCTCTTAAATATTTGCCCGCTTTAGATGTCGAGACTGACAAACTGCAGCTTCACCCGCGTCACGCTCTGCTAGATAGCTTAGTTCAGTCCTTTTGGAAGCGATGGAGGACAGATTATCTGCATACGCTGCAGTCGCGTCAAAAGTGGAACACTCCTTCAGATCCAGTCACAGTCGGTACTGTGGTGATGCTGAAGACTGAGAGTGCGCCTCCTCTGCACTGGCCTCTTGGTGTAGTGGAAGAAGTTTTTCCGGGTTCGAACGGAATAACGCGAGTCGTAAAGGTTAAAACCGCAACTGGATCGTACCTGCGTCCGGTTATTCGCCTCTGCCCTCTGCCTAATCAGTAGTAGTGGCATAGTTAGTTATAAGTTGTTTCGCTACCTAGTATTGATAGTTTAGATTAGTAATAGGGTTTAGTTTCGGTTTTGTTTTTTCTCTTTTCTTTGAAGGTAACCCTTCAAACCCGGGGGGAATGGTTGCGCCAATTTGCTATGATCCGCGACTTTGTTTTTTGTAATTTCTTTTTTTTGGCCTAGCAATCCTATCCCTACCGTTTCCGCTTCCCGCACGACCTCTAGAGAAATGATTTGACATTGACGTGTGTGCATCGATTGTGAATGTGACCGCACCGCTAAAACCGCCCGCTCGAAATTACAAGAAAATTGACTATTTTCGTGATCCAACCATTCAGAACTCAACAGTGGTGCAGTGTAGTGCAAAACAGGACCTGGCAGTGATTTAAATGTGCGAAGTCGAGGATCGGCCGGTGCCACGTGCAACCTTCGAAGTCTAAAGGTCAGTGCTCCTTCCCAATACATTTATCCCATGCCAGGCACAGTATCTGCATATTGTTAATAAACCTTAGATCGCTTTTTCAAACATACAGTCCATTAAAACATCAAGCAAATTCGCGCATCCAAATATTTTAAATACAAGATAAATTGTAGCAGTCGGGACCCATAAAATATTATATAGTTAAGTGCAATCGGGTACAACGACTTTCTTGTTTAGGGCATTTTCTACTCTAAATTTCACTGTAAATAAAAGCAAAAGAAACTATAGCAAATCTCTTCAAAAGACGACCATTCTTATCTGCTACCTCTATTTTACATTGACCTTCTTTTTTTAGTGGAATAATTTTTAGGTACTCAACGCGCTGGTCTGAAAGCAGAGTACGCCAGCATCAATGACATCATCCGTCTTGTCACCAGGGACCCAGCTGTTTTAGAACCCTTTCAAAAGGTTTATATAGTGGCATTTATGGCATCACATAAGAACTAATCCTGCATCGCACAAGTAAAGTTCTCCACGCGATTTGAATTGAACATATAGAACAGCGCGAAATCAGCCAGGGCAGTAGCCCACCAAACAAAACATCTCTCTGTTCCGCGTACCCTCCAAATATACTTCATACATGTCACTGTGCTCTATGTACTCACACCTTAATATTTTTTTACTGCTTCAATAACATGATCACAAATGTCTATAAAATAACAGACACGCGAACCAACCTGAGTCAATCCTACAGTTTATTAAAATAAGTCAATAGTTTTATAAGTAGAAAAACTTCAAGTGTGTCGTGAATAACGGCCATCGCTTTTATTTTTTTCCTTTCTACCATGAAACTATTCCGCGAAAACTAACTACATACAAACTTTAGTCATAAATCCAATAAAGTTGCCACATAAATCTGGCTTCAATCAAACTTGGGTTCTAGTATCAGCTGAGGTCTGAATCAGCAGCGTTGCTTAACTTAAAGATCTACTGGTAAGGTCATTAAGACTTATTCACGAAGCTCCTCTATGTGCTTTTTTGAGGCGGGAAATCATCAAATAAGTCTTCCCGTTTCTGGGTGGGGCAAAAGAGTGTTAGATTTTCTCTGACCAGCAACAATCTTGTAGTGTGCCTTTGTAAGCTTTTTTTTACTTGAGAAATCTTCAAATAACTTCGAGTGAAGCAAAAGCCCCCTTTTGCTCTAGATTTTAACTGACTAAAACCCAGAATCTTTCTTTTGCCCTTTGTGAAGCCCACGCTCTTTTGATCACTCTGCAGGTCTTGCATGCATTAACCCTAAGAGCTCAAATACACGAGAGCATATTTCCATAGCATATTTCTGCGGCAGCCGTCGATACGTGTCGGCGACAGCTCTTGACGTGTTAATGGTGGCCGTAGGCATTCCAACAACTGAAGATCAGCGGAAGCTGTCGTGGCCGTTGGCAGCGGACCTTTCAAGGCGCGCGTGGAACAAAACACGTTGTCGATTCAAGCTTGGTCCTAACTGAACCATTGCTTGCCGTCTTTAAGCCAGCGGCTACGGTGGCCAGAAATCGCACTACCGATCTCGATGGCCGAGAAATCGCTAGCCCTCTCTATGAGCTGAGATCACATTCCCAAATTCAGAAGCGGTGAGTCATATAGTGTTGTTCCCTGTAACAGCTCTTTGTGACATTGTCAGTTTCTGCTCAACTGTTCGTGCATTGATGTGTTCCTTTCCTTGTCCGATTACTTAGCATATTGATAGCTTGATAGTTAATGTGTATGTTATATGTTTGTTACTCCTTTAAGGTGAAACTGTTGAATGAAATTTGGCGCCCTTGTCCTGGAATAGTACATAGAATACTTGTTGTCTCGGGAGTAAAGGTCACAGCTCATTACAGAAACCCAGCTTCCACTCCGCACTGCCTCGCCTTCTGCGGCTAATATTCTTTATAAGGACTTGTATGGACATGCGCTCACTACATCCACTCCGTATCATCATCGTATCGCCTTGGTCGTAAGCCCTCCACGCGCGGACGGCGGGTGGACTGCGCATTGAAAACGCGCTAGTCCGGAGTGGACCGCGCGCTGGCCGCGAATGATTCACGCGAGAACGATACTTGACGATATTGTAAAATTTGACATTACCAAACAAACGTGTAGACCTAGTGCCAATTGTTAACAGACTACTCGAAAATTCGTAGACTAAGCGACTTCACTCGTTGACCACGCGGGGTCCACTGTTCGACGACGCGAGGTCCACAGGTTGGCCGCGCGACATTTTTTGGTGATAACGCGGCATCCACCCGTGGACCACCTGACGGCAACGAGTGGACGCCGTGCGACGAGGCGGTGCAGGTGAGGCCACTGACAGGCGCTGATGATACAATAAAGTCATCATCATTTCATGAGCCTACAGGTTATACTGATATGTGTGTGGCTGTGTGCTAAATTTAACATATTTTCTGTTTTTTAAACTCATGGATCGTTAGAAATGGACTATGGATTTGTTTGAAAGAGTCAACTCAAAGGCTAAAATGCTAAGTAAAATTGATGGAACATAGATAAGTTTCAGGCAAATAAAGTTTGACACTCTCTTTTACCCAGAGCTGGAGAAGTTATTTAATGATTGCCCGCCCTCAAAAAATGTCTCACCAAAACACAATAGGAAACATACATTATTAATACTGGAATTCATGTATGATTGGTGACCTCGTTAGAATGTCTGCATCACAATGCAAATACGCAGGTACGCTGAACAATAAAGACATGGCCCACATGCATGCCTCTGGGCGATTCCATCCAGCGAATTTCCCACTCAAAACATACGCTGATGTCAAATCAATACACCCAGAATGGGACAATAGGCCATCGGAATAATTGACAGAGACATTCGAATTAGAAACACAATCACAAAAATCTAATAAAAGACAATCACAAACTCTCGAAACGAATGCTACGACAGCCATTTCAATTTAAATGTAAACACTACAAGTTAAAATGTCTGGTGAACTAATCATTTAAATTGAAGTACGATTAGATTGTTTACCTTGCAAATGAACGGACGTACAAACTCAGTGTCTACATAAAAGGCCTCTAGAAGTCGCCGCTTGCCGAATATTAATTAGCTTTTGTACCACAGAGTAGAGACACTCAAGCTGCCACTACTCAAACTTTTAATAGAATAATATAATAATAATATTCCACAACTATCACACAACGCCGTCTAGTCTCAAGCTAAGCAGAGCTTGTGTTATATATATATATATCACACACACTGTCACACAACAACACAACGAATTATGAGCACTAGACAACTGATAAACACACTTATATATTTTTAAACACATACATAATTATAGATAAGATAAACCCAGACAGAACAAATGATCATGCTCATCACACAAACATTTGTTCTAGGTGAGAATCAAAATCTCGACCTCTGGCATAAAAGCTCGGCCCCGGCACGATAGCTCGGCCCCGGCACGATAGGCTACGAAGGAACGGGGTAGGTTTTTAGTCAGTAAGAGTCTGACACTACTTCCCGCTCCGCCCAAGGGCGGGATTTGTCATTGGATGATTTTACCTACCATAAAAAAAAAACCTCTGGCATAGCAATCAGGGGCACTAACCTCTAGACCAACAGGCCAGTCAAAGTCAATCAGAATGGCCGTAATCTATATCTATACTTCAGTACTTATAAATACTAGCGCTACCTACCTGGTATAGTATTTTGAAACCAATCAAAGATCCACTTATTTTTTTTTATAAAACTACACGATTTCAATTTGTTGTTTTTATGGAGAGGAACCGACAATTTTTTTTTTATTATGGATTTTAACAATATTTCCACATTATATTAATAATAGTATGAGAGGACAGTCGTTACAGAAAACCCTCAATGCAAGGCTCCGAATATGATATTGATATTATACTCACATTACACTAATGTTATAAAGGCGCAAATTTCTATGTGTGTATAATATTTTTTCAATACACTTACTCGAAGCACGTAGATCCTCACGGAGCGCGGGTCATACCCCACGAGTCGTAAGTGTATTGATAAAAGTCGTTTGATACGCATGCACATTTGTCACTGCAGCCCTCCGGCTCCATAATACACTCGGCTACGGCTCGTAGGAATTCCGTCTCAGTCGCAATGACAAACTTTCTGCAAAATTCAAAATGTACTATTTCATGCTCGATTAGGTAGCCCATGTTTTTTTTTTTTTTTTTTTTTTTTGTGGTAGGTAAAATCATCCAATGACGAATCCCGCCCTTGGGTGGGGCGGGAAACAGTGTCAGACTTTTACTGACTAAAAACCTACCTTTCCATTCCTCGCCTTTATCCTGGGGCCTTTGGTGACAGTCTCACATAACCTTTGGCCCCAGTAGGCTTCGGCCCTGCTGGACCCCTACAGTATGCTGACAACTCCTTGAGGCGCGCGGGAACGGTGCGCGCCGTAGACGACCTGAGCTCGGACCGGTCTGTTACCGGACGGACGGACAGCGAGCTACCCATTGCCCACCGTCCGCGAGCCCGCGCCTACGGTGGCCGGAAATTGGGATCGGAAACCCGGCGGCGGCGGCGGCGTGTCCGCCTTTGCCTAAGGCGGTCGGCCTCCTCCTTTACTAGCATTACTGCTTCGCAGAAGGAGGCGACCGCCTGCCACTCCTCCTCGCTCCGGAGCATGGCTTGAACCAAGCCCCGGCGCGAGAGATCGCCGCCGATCGCCCCCACGAGGACACGGCGCTGCTCTTCCCAAGCGGGGCACACCTCGACTGTGTGCTCCACCGTGTCCACCGGGCGGTCCGCACAGTGGCGACACCCGGGCGTCGTCTCCGCACGAATCTTGTACAGGTACGGACCGAACTTGCCGTGTTCGGTCAGCACCTGCGCCAAACGGAAGGTGACGACGCCGTGGGGCCTTTCCAGCCACGCCTCAAAGAGGGGCCTTACCGCCTCGATCGTGGCGTGCCCAGCACGAGGTTGCGACAATCGCTCTCGCCATTTCACCATGAGATCCCGCCGGAGCTCTGTCCGCCATGCCGCGACTTGTCGCGGCAGCGGAGTTTCGCCCCGACGTTGCATCTCCACGCGTAAGTCATGCATGTGTGCAAGGACTGTTGCCTCCAAATCCCACGGTGGTAGGCCAGCAAGGAGGCTCGCCGCTTCGCAGGACACCGTACGGTATCCGCGGATCATCCGGATGGCCATGACCCTCTGGCAGGCGGTTAGCCGGGCCGCCACTCGTTTCCGTAGCGATGGCGCCCACACCGGCGCACCGTAAAGGGCCATGGACCGAACGATGCCTGCGTAAAGCCTCCGGCAGGAGGCGTCTGGACCCCCTAGGTTCGGCAGGAGCCGCTTGAGCGCAGCCCCAGTCGCATTCAACCTGGGAGCCAGACGTCGGAAGTGCTCCTTGAAGTTCCACCGGCTGTCGAGGACGAGTCCCAGGTACTTCATCGTCGACCCGACGCCGATGTGAACTCCTCCTACCGTTAATTGGGAGCCCGGAGGTGGCGCGCTCCGAGGGCCGTGAAAACACATGGCCTCGGACTTGTGCAATGCCACCTCGAGTCCCAACTGCTGTATCCTCTCCACGACTGTCGCAACCCCGCGCGTCGCTAGTTCGACCGCCGCCTGGTACGACCGTCCCCGCGCCAGGACCAGCGTGTCGTCTGCGTAACAGACCACGCTGACCCCGTCGGGGAGGTCGGCGCGCAGCACGTAGTCGTACCCGATGTTCCACAAGGGCGGTCCTAGTACCGATCCCTGCGGAACACCGCACGACATCTCTCGCCGTTTCAACTCCCCCTGATGACCGGGGTAGATGATGAACCTGTCCGACAGGTAGGCCTCGATCACCCGACAGAGGTAGTCGGGCACCCGGTGGTACCGGAGTGCCCTACCAATGCAACTCCAGGGCAGGGAGTTGAAGGCGTTGGCGATGTCCAGAGACACCGCCAAGACACACCTGCCCCGGGACACCGCATCCCCCGTCGTGAGGGCTCGCACGCGCATGATGGCGTCCACAGTGGAGCGCCTCCTGCGAAATCCGAACTGGCCGTCCGCAAGATCCGGCCCCTTCCGTGCCAGATGCACGACGAGGCGGTCTGCAATTACTCTTTCAAAGAGCTTGCCCACCTCGTCGAGCAGCACAATGGGCCGATACGCGGACGGAGAGTCCGCGGGGCGCCCCGGCTTCGCGATTAGGACCAGTTTCCCCGTCTTCCAGCGAAGCGGGAACTGGCCCCTCTCCATGCATGCGCTGAAGAGCCCTCTCAGTCGAGACCCGAGTTCCTCCATGGCCAGGACCCAGGCTTTTCCAGGCAAGCCATCGGGTCCTGGGGCGGTGTTTTTGGCACTCAGCCTTCGCACCGCCACTCTCATCTCCACCTCGGTCACCTCTGGAGCATTGTTGCCGTCGTTGCCGTCGTGGTCCGCATCGGACACCGCTGCTGGTGGCGGAGCCATAGGCGGGGGAGTATGCTCCCCTCGCGTAGGGAACAGAGCGCCCACCACACCCTCCACGAGCTGGGGCCGGAGACTCTGAGTCAGCGGGGGAGCCCATGGGCGGAGTTTCTCCATCACCATTTTGTATGGGCGTCCCCACGGATCGACGTTCAGAGACTCCAGCCACACGTTGCGGGCCTCGAGTTTGGCCCGCTTTATCTCCACTCGGAGGGTGCGCTTTGCCGCCCTGTATCCCTCATACAGCTCCGCCTCTATGGCCTCCGCACCCGGTGGACGGGTGCGGCGCCTGCGGTGTCTAGTATACCGGCGTCGCGCAGCATTGCACGCATCGCGCAGTGCCGCAATCTCTGGCGACCACCAGTGTACTTGGCGCCGGGCACGCCCTGGCCGGACTCGGGGCATGGCCGCGTCGCAGATTTGCGACATGGCCACCTGGAACCAGTCCGCCTCGACGTCGATGTCGACAGGCCTGTCCGGTGCTTGCACCCAGGCCTGTACTATCGCGGCTTCCTGGAGCAGGTCCCTGTCCAGCTGCCTCAGCGCCCAACGCGGACCACACGGGGTCTGTCGGACCGGCGCGGTCGAGGTCTGGGCGGAGACGTCAAACCGGATGTACCGGTGGTCGGAGAACGTCTCCACCTCCTCTATAACGTGCCAGTCGACGACGCGCGGTGCCAGTGCAGGGCTGGCGAACGTAATGTCCACCACCGACTCGCCCTGCATCCGCACACACGTGGGGACAGAACCCCGGTTTTGTACGACTAGGCCCTGTCCTAGGGCCCATTCCTCCACCCTTCGACCTCGCTGGTTCGTGAACCGGGAACCCCAAGCCTCGTTCCAGGCGTTGAAGTCCCCGCAAACGACCACGGGGAGGCTGGAGTCAAACCCAGCAACGACGGCATCCAGCTCCAAAAGGGAGTGGTCTAGTTCGGCGAGAGATCTGTTCGGGGACAGGTAGACGCCTACCACCACTATGTCCCCGAACCGTGCTGCCACGCAACCCCGGCCTTTCTTGACGGCCTCGAGTGCCGGGGTACCGGCGGCGGCCGACGAAATGAGTGTCACCGAGCCGCTCAGGTCCTGAACCCAGTCGGCTCTGGGCAAGACAAAGTGCGGCTCGGAGACAACGGCGATGTTGATCGACCACTGCGCCATGCTCTGGAGCAACAGATCCTGAGCGGGGGCGCAGTGGTTGATATTCGCCTGGAGGAGACGTAATGGAGCCGTTATTGGCAGTCCATTACAGTCTCCTCCCGGGCCCTCCGTGAGGGTCCTGCCGCGGTGTTAGCGGCGGCGGCGTCTGCGGAGGCGATGGCGGCGGCAGCCAACGGGGCAGCCGCGGCGGTGAGCACCTTCGCGGGGATGGGCCTTGGGACCTTGCCCTTGGCCTTGGCGGGGGGATCGCAGGTCCTGCTCCCAGCCCGGTGGTCGGCCGACTTGCCTGCCGCCGCACATGCGTAGCAGTGCGGCGCTGCACTGCAGGTATCGGCCTTGTGGCCGGGCTGACCGCACTGGAAGCAGCGGTCGCTGCGATCTTCCTCCGCTGCGCAACAGACCCCCACGTGGTGGCCCACGTGGCAGCGGTAGCAGCGCAGCGGTCTGGGCTCCAGCAGCTTAACCCGCGCGGAGACCCAGCCCACCAGGAGTCGCTTACCCTCCCCGGTGATGCTCCTGGCCGCTGACAGGGGGCAGTTCACTGTAACCGCCCCCATGCCAGTGCCGTCAACACGGATGGTGCCTGCCCGGACCTGATCGGCAGGGCACCCACCCGTCCTGGCGACAGCGGCCACGACCTCCTCGACCTCGACGGAATCGTCCAGGCCCATAATGCGCATGTCGACGCATCTTGTGGGCCTGGACACCCGGGCCTCCTCCGCGTCAAAGATCGCCCTGATCTTTTCAGCCAGGGCGTCTGCGGTGGGGCCGCTGTTGGCTCCGGGGACCTCCAACATCAGGGCACCAGTTGCGGTATGCCGCATCTGGACGCCCCCGGTGATCCCGAGGTCGGTGAGGTTCACCGCCTGCTTCGCCTTCCGGAGGACCTCGCCATAGGTCGCACCCTTTTTCGCCGCTTCCGGCTGCAGCGTAATTACTACAGCCGTAGAGCGCGGGGTGCGAATCCTGGCCGCGAGGGCCGTCCGCTTCCGCAGCTTTTGCCGCTCACGCCTCCTGGCAGCCCGAGCCGCCTTGCCAGCCTGTTTTTTGGCTCCGGCCACTTGCCATCCGGCTTCGGCCGGAGGATCTGCAGGTTGGGGAGGCGGCCTCGGCCGCCTGCTTGCCGCCACAGCAGGGGCTCCCGCCGCCTTAGGGGCCGGTGCCGCCTTGCCCTTCTTGGGGGGAGCCGCAGGGGTTGGCTTCCCCTGCTGCTGTTTTCTGCCCTGCGGGGCCGCTCCGGCGGGGTTCGCAGCCGTGGCCACGCGCCTGGTCTGCCCTGACGGGCCCGCCATGGGCGCAGCCGCCGAGGCCGCGGCGGCAGCGTAGGACGCCACCCTTCGCTGGCCGGAGGCCGCTAGTGGGGGGCGCAATACGATGCCCTCCAGCAGGGACAGCTGCTGCTGGATCCGCAGCTGGAACTGCTGCTGCTGTTCCTGCAGCTGCTTCTGCAGCTGCTGCTGGAAAGCAGCCAGCTCCCGCTGCACCAGTGTCAGCAGCTGGCTTCCTGACTCGGCCTCGGCCTGGGGCTGGGGCTGGGGCCGAGGCTGGGGCTGAGGCTGGGGCTGGGGCCGACTCTGCCCCTGCCCTTGCTTGCACCCCCCTTCCACGGGCTTCCGGCTGCTGGCTCCATGGACCGCAGCGAGCTCGGCCTGAAGCTCGGCCCGGAGCCCGGCTCGGAGCTCGGTCTGGAGCTTGGCCACGCTCTTTCTGAGAGCGACGTCAAAGGCCTCCTGCATAGAGGCGGCATGGCGGAGGACCGTCCTCTCCTTTGACGTCCTCTCTCGCTTGCGGCCCATATCGCGCAGCGCGGCGACGACGAGCTCGCCGAAAGACCGACGCGACTCCTCGGCGGAGTCTTCTTTTTCGCTGCCAGATGGCCCCGAGGGGTCCATCGCAGCAGGGTGGCGCCCTTCCGCGGCGAGCCTCTTAGCTCGCTCAGCCGCCTCCTCCTGGGAGGTGCCTCCCCTCCCTTTTCCCGTTGCTCGGCCCGCTCCCCGCCCACTGGTGGGGATTTTTCGGGCCGAGCCCTTTTCGGCATCGGAGGACGATTTGTCCCTAGATAGGGAGCGTTTCCGGAAGGAACTTGTGTTTCTTCCGGAGTCGGCCGAATAGCACATAAGTCTTGTACATTTTTACCCCGGGAGTACGTTTTTTTGGAATAATTTTCTATTATTGCAGTGATGAAGCCGCAACTACTTAGTGATAAAAGTACTTCAGCTGCCCGCGCTGCGTTCCATGCTCTCTGTTTTAAACCATCTGCATACGTTTTAAAATCGATACACGTCGACGGAACTTAAAATTTCTATGGCTATTCGCCAGAGGAAATGGCGAATACAGTTAGACTAGCAAGATAATTGATTACGTATTGCGAATTATTTATATGTACAATCAACTGCACGGCGAACTAATACTTGTTCTACGAAACTTCTGTCAATGCTACGAAATAAACGCACAGCAAATGTCAAATTTGTGTGAAGCCCGTGTGGTTGAGTATACTTTTTTATGTGTGTATTGTAATTTGATGTCGAGCGGTTGTTGGTCAGTATTTTGGCTACGTTTGGTAGTTTATGGTTTAAGTTGTCCTTTTGTGGGTGCTGGAATTGCCTTGACTCATTCGCATCTGCGCATGAGTTTATAAGATAACTCCGGATGATTTCCAGAGTTATCTGAGCACTTTTAAAGCGGAACGTAATGCTTTGTGTTGACGTGCTTAATAAAACCTTAATATACTAAGAAGAAAATTAAAAGGATTTTAGTTTTACTAATGAGAACCAAACAAGGAAACATTACGTTTAGCAAACATTGATATTATCAATAACGGAGGCCTAATTGTATCTTAAAGTTGAATAAAGAGCAACATGTTATTATTAATACATTTTGATGCAATTGAAGACACTTTGTTATCGCGACCGAGGCAGAATTCACCCGAGCCGCAAGCGAGGGTGTAATGGAGCCAAATGCTGCAGTGTACGTGTATCAAATGACGTTTTTAATACACTTTTTTTTTTAGTAGCCCTTACTGTCCCACTGCTGGCCGGGCAAAGGCCTCCCCCAAATCCTTCAAAACCTGCTTCTCCCTCGCCGCCGTTTTAATACACTTACGAAGTATTAATTATTTCTATAAGAAACATAACTATTTTTGTCATTAAGATCAAAAAAAAAAAAACCAAATCAAAAGAAAAACCACAAAAAAAAATACTGAACCAAAAAAAAAATCAAAAAAAAAAACACCAAAATCAAAAAAAAAAAAAAAACATTAAAAAATACTGAATTAATAAGTGCAATTAAAAAAAAACTATTTTTTTTCCTGAACTGAAAACACAGAAAAAAAATTATTTGTTGAAAAAGTAGATCATTGTATAAATGATCGTGTTTATCCATGATATTCTACTTATAAACATAATTTAAATTTTTATTGAATATTAAGGTCTTTAAATCATACGCTTCCTTGCTGTGAAAAAAAACTTCATGCAACACAGAGGTACAAAAGTGGACTTACATACTGATACTGTTGAATGACAGAATTTCCATTATTCTCCCGTTTGTACCTACAATCCACCTACGACAACGTCCATTACAGCTGACACGACCAAAATTCCAGTTTCAAGCATTCGAGATAATACTGACATTGTAATTAATGATAACAGTGTGTGTCTAGCTGTTACTGCTGAAGCTGGGCGGGGTGGAGAGGAGCGTACCGTAAATTGATCAATCAGTCATTGATATACACCGTTAAAGTTTGGTCGTTTTAATCCCGCGGAGGGTCGATTCGGTACATGAAACTATCGATTTGTAAAAATAAAAATTAAAAATAAAGCTCTTTTTTTTCAAACTCGAATTAATTCACGCAAGTACGAAATTTATTTATTTAAGTAAACGTCAGCTGAGCAAGGCCAATGAACTGTAGGTAGTTAGTACGCAATGACCGACAGCTACCTAGGTCATAAACTCGTTAACTTAAAGCAATTAATTTCGTACATGCGTATATTAATTCGAGTTTTAGAAAAAAAGTACTTTATTCTTTAATTTTATCTTTTAAATTTTATCGGATCGACCCTCCACGAGATTAAAACGACCAAAATTTAACGGTGTATTATAAGGGAAGATACGTTACGCGCTAACATCGCAATCAGAAAGCCTGGACTCGAAACTCCCTCATCTACACAACCTGAAGTTACTGATAGACAAGGACAGAGATAAGAGCCGGCGCTGTCGTGCGAGCGAAATAGCGTTAGCCACTAAATCTGTATGATCGTAGCCACCGATGTAAAATCGTGACAATTGGCACAATTTCAGCGGTCTACGCTCTAGAAGCGAGTCACTTATCTTTCGCTGGTTTGATATAATCTAAGATCACAGTCCTTGAAATGTCCACTCTGTAACAGTGGAAAAAATGTAAGTGGAGCTGAGCGGACTTTCCAATAAAATGAATGGACACGTGTCGAGCCGGACAGAATTGAATAGAGCAGGCTGTGGTGCCGAGCAGAAAGCACGAAGCGGAGACTAGTGAAACGGAGAAGCGGTATGGTAGACTTGTCATGACAGGACGAATGAAAACACTTGCTACTTTTTACTGCTATTCTCCGCTCCACCCCACCCAGCTCCTCTTCAGTGGAAACAAGCTATATGCAATAGAAGGGGCATGCAAATCGAATATTACTCCACGATAACACACTTACTACTATTAAAGAAACCTATAGACTCACCCATGTCATTGCTTCTCAGGTCGTCTACGGCGCGCACTGTTCCCGTTCGCCTCAAGGAGTTGTCAGCAAACTGTAGGGGTCCAGCAGGGCCGAAGCCTACTGGGGCCAAAGGTTATGTGAGAATGTCACCACGGGCCCCGGGACAAAGGCAAGGAACGGAAAGATAGGTTTTTAGTCAGTAAAAGTCTGACACTATTTCCCGCCCCACCCAAGGGCGGGATTTGTCATTGGATGATTTTACCTACGTTAAAAAAAAAACCCATGTCATTGCCTATCTATACCTACTATCATATTGTAAATGCGAAAGTAACTGCAGTCTTCTAGTCTGATTATAATATAAGTGTCTTCAGGGCTAGAGAGAATAGACTCTAAATAAACAAGCGTGCTTCATCATCAACGATTGCATCACTACATACCGTCAGCTGGCATTACAATCAAACTCTCTATAGTCTACTATATCACTAAAAAAATACCATCTGTCCTGGCTTAACGAATTTATAGTAACTTTGCATACTTTTAAGGGGTAAGGGACATACGTAACAACGTATAAATTTTTCCATTCCTTTTCCAATCACAGACAAGTCAATGTACTCATCGCAAACAAACTACAATCTAATTAAAAATACTAACAATCCAACCCTCTCTTCGAGCACGTTGGAGTAGAAGTCGCTGGGATAAAGCCGATTCTACAAGAATAGGTACGTTATATTGTCTCGAACTTGATTAGTCGATAATCAAAAGAAGATTAGAAAAGGATAACAGGTTGTATGATGTAATTCTTGATTAGTGTTGTATAACCTCCTTAAATATTGCTTGACTAAAAAAAATATAAACAACAAGTATCACGGTTCCTCCGGACCGGACAAACAATAGAAACGAAAAAAAAAAACAACAGAAACCAACTTTAATAAACGAACGAGAATATCATCCATCATTCTGTCATGATTTCTTCAAAACACACTGGCCAATTAAAAAAAACTGTATTCTAAATTTTAAATAAAGAACAAACACGAAAGAGTATCATCGATATTCTCGATATCACACTTTTTTCAACCAAGCTCTCACTGGCTCGTAATGCTTTACATGGCAGTAATCAATAGCAGTCCCAGAAATTTATAATTTTATGGGCATTTGCGCCTTTCAACAATCGTGTGATCCTTTGTGTAAACGCAACATTAAATCCAACGTTCAACCCTTAGTTTGTTTAGACGTAGACAGTTGTATGTCGTCACGTTTCGCTTCAATTTCTTCTTTTAATCTAATATAACTGTACCTCGGGGAACCGTTTCCGATGCGACAACTTTAATTTTTAAACTACGCTTCTAAATTGCTAAATCAAACGACTTATAAAAGGCTTTTGGCTTTGTTTGATTGGTAGGAGGATTAGGTACAATGCTGGTTAAAACAATTATAATGAAAATATTAATTACTTTAGTGGCATTTTGCGAAATTGCTTATCGACTGATATTTCGCAGAAATAATAATACCGAACCAGTGTGGTCGAACAATGGTAGCTTTCCATTAGAAAATTACAATATACTCACAAAATAATATGACATTCTATTTAATTATAATATTTGTAATGGCCATTGAAAGAAAATGAAATTAATACTCATTTGTTCTGTGTCTGAGTGTAATTTATCTATAATATGTATGTATTTAGAACTATATAAGTATGTTTATCAGTTTTCTAGTACCCATAACACAAGCTCTGCTTAGCTTGGGACTAGACGACGTTGTGTGATAGTTGAGGAATATTAAATATATTATATTATTATTATATATTAATACTTGAAAAGTTACCCGTGTGTATTCTTTCAGCTATATTCTCAGAAACAAATCTAAACGACACATTAAATTGGCAATATTGGTTTATGGACACTAAATTACAATTGAAAGCGGCCTGAAAAGAACTACAATTATGTACTGAAATAAATTCTATTACCTATGAATATAATTTTATGTAGATTATGAAACCCTTATGTTTTCGCTCTTAAACACTTTAAAAAATAACAGGTGAAAATGATACACACCGTTAAATTTTGGTCATTTTAATCCCATGGAGGGTCGATTCGGTACATGAAACACTATCAATTTGTAAAGATAAAATTAAAAAATACAGTACTTTTTTTCTAAAGGTCGAGGTAATATACGCATGTACGAAATTATTTTTTATATGTAAACGAGTCAATGACCTTATAAGTTTTTTTTTATGGTAGGTAAAATCATCCAATGACAAATCCCGCCCTTGGGTGGAGCGGGAAGTTGTCGGTCGTTGCGTACTAACTACCTACAGTTCATTGGCCTCGCTCAGCTGACGTTTACTTATAGAAATTAATTTCGTACATGCGTAATTCGAGCTTAAAAAAAAATCTCTTTACTAATCGATAATATTTCATGTACCGAATCGACCCTTCGCGGGATTAAAACGACCACAATTTAACGGTATATTGACTTAAGTTCGTCGTAGCAGCTATATAATAATAATTATTATGAACCACTGTACAACCACTGTGTGCCGAAAGATATTTTGTGTTATTTAAGTAGGTATTATGAAGAATTGAGAGATTCAAAATTACAAGGTTAATGTCAAAATTATAGGTTTTATATAAGAATTACAACCATAAGTACCAATGTCAGGAAAAAATAATTTAAATTACTTTTTGCGATAGGAATGTTTTTCATGAATGCACTACTATGCGTTACTCTGATTATACGCAATAATTTATATTGGGATAAAGTACAAATTCCAAAATTAAAAAAAAAGCAAACAAGTACTTATACTTATAAAAAGTACCTATTGTCGGTAGGTACTGTAACTTTATGAAACACAGGAGGATGTAAGCAAAACAACAAAGGCATAAAATAGAGGACAGACCGGAAACACGGCTCACAGGCATATTGGAAGCACGCTGGCGCTGTGGTTTTCATTAAATTTCAAACGGCAGTTGTAAAAAGTGGAGTATTGAGCTTAAAAGTTTATATATACCTACCTAAATACTAGCTTATGTCCGCAGCTTCACCCGTCCTTTGGTCACTCAGTGATATACTTTTTTTTTTTTTTGGGTAGGTAAAATCATCCAATGACAAATCCCGCCCTTGGGTGGGGCGGGAAATAGTGTCAGACTTTTACTGACTAAAAACCTACCTTTCCGTTCCTTGCCTTTATCCCGGGGCCCGTGGTGACAGTCTCACATAACCTTTGGCCCCAGTAGGCTTCGGCCC
The DNA here is from genome assembly GCA_958295575.1 of Leucania comma. Classification (NCBI taxonomy): domain Eukaryota; kingdom Metazoa; phylum Arthropoda; class Insecta; order Lepidoptera; family Noctuidae; genus Leucania; species Leucania comma. Next base: position 8,735,119 of record OY282475.1, read on the forward strand.
TGCTGGACCCCTACAGTTTGCTGACAACTCCTTGAGGCGCGCGGGAACAGTGCGCACCGTAGACGACCTGAGCTCGGACCGGTCTGCATTGCCCACCGTCCGCGAGCCCGCGCCTACGGTGGCCGGAAATCGGGATCGGAAACCCGGTGGCGGCGGCGGCGTGTGCGCCTTTGCCTAATGCGGTCGGCCTCCTCCTTTGCTAGCATTACTGCTTCGCAAAAGGAGGCGACCGCCTGCCACTCCTCCTCGCTCCGGAGCATGGCTTGAACCAAGCCCCGGCGCGAGAGATCGCCGCCGATCGCCCCCACGAGGACACGGCGATGCTCTTCCCAAGCGGGGCACACACACCTCGACTGTGTGCTCCACCGTGTCCACCGGGCGGTCCGCACAGTGGCGAACTCAGTGATATACTAGAATTCTATACATAAAACGTTTTTAAAATTGGTCCGGTAGTTTTTGAATTTATTGATTACAGACAAAAATACAAACACAAAAAAAATAAAAATCTGTCCTCTTTATAATATTAGGGAGTTTATCGTGTGGATTTTATCACGATGCGGATTAGTTCCACATGCGTTATCTCTGCAAATGTCCTTTTCATACATGTATTTATTGTAATGCTTGTAATACGCACGCGGTACGCGTTTTTTGCCTTGTGATGAAATCCGCAAGATATTAAAAACAGCCTTTGTATAAAATCATAATATGTACTTCTGCGGAAGCATTTGAAAAAGCTATTTTGTACAAAAAGAACAACACAGGAGCAAGAGGACACATACCCTCTATTCCAAAACGCGATGTAAGCGTAGTTCCGGGACTATTACTAGTTTAAATTAGCAATAAACCTAATAATAGTCCCGGAAATACATTTAGATCGCTTTTGATTGTTATTAAATTTAGTAATAATCCCGAAAACTATATTTAGATAGCGTTTAATCGGGATTAAACCACTTGGTTAATAGTCCCGGAACTATTTTAGATCGCGTTTTGGAATAAGGCGGAGGACGATTCGACTCAGTAAAAGTCTGGCACGCCCTCTCGCATCACTTCAGCCGGAGAAAATATTTAGAGACTTCGTTAAACTGTGTACCTTCCATCCCACACCCAAACCCTTCAGATACAGAGCAAGAATTTCAGTGAGATAAAAAACAAATTCTCACGAAATTTTGAATTCCTTTTGTGTTTTATACGTCTTAAAATTCTGTATAGTTGCCGCAATATTCAGAAACAGTAACTAGTGAAATTCAAGCACCATTTGCTGTGGAACGAAATGAACATCCACCCAAATTCCAGGATTGAGTAGAATATGAATATGGATGTGTGTGTGTTGTGTATGTACGTTTGTAGGACTGAATCCGACGTAGTTTTTAACGTTTTCTAACATCAGCATCTCTGACTGAGACGCTTATTGCTTTTTAAATAAAACTTTTTAGGTAACATCACATACATAACATCTATTCCAAAATGACAGCAGCCAGCAACGAAGGGGCGGGGACTTTTATATCCCTAAAATACGAGGATCACTTGAAAGGATCTAAATTAATAATATTCCACAACTTTCATACAACGCCATCTAGTACTTAACTAAGCAGAGCCTGTGCTATGAGTACTAGACTACTGATTAACATACTAATAATTTCTCATTAGATAAACTACACTCAGACACAGAACAAATGATCGTTCTCATCACACAAACATTTGTTTTGGGTGGGAATCGAACCCACGACTTCTAGCATAGCAGTCAAGGCCTCTAACCACTAGAATAACGCGCAAGTCATAAAAGTAAATAAAAGAGCGCAGTGCGGAGAGTAGGTTATTATTCATAAATATCTACTTTTCATTAAAAAAAAACTTTTTAATGTCCACTTACACAACAAATTGCTATGGGTTTTCTTAAAAAAAATAATATTCAATTTCTGGTAGAGCAACAGGGCTTTATTGTGATGTGACGTCAAGGAAGTAGAAAATAAGACAAGACTGAAGGCATGTCCCATTTCACGCTCGTATGACTCTCGCACAGGATCACATTAACATTCCACGAAGTAACTCCGTGTTAACCTAATTTCCAAACAGTTCCGTCAACTTGGTGATATAGTTGGAGTAAACTATTTATACTGAACCTAATGGCATAATAAAGTGCACTACACTGAAGTATCATCGACATTGTAGATATTTAGTCACTATAAGTTATGAAATATTGATACTATTATATTATAATAATAGCAAATGCAGCCTTATAATGTTCCCACTGCTAGGACTCAGGCCATAATGAGAATGGGTCACAATCCACCACGTGGGCCCAGTGCCAGAACGTGGATGTCACAGTCACATGTCTTCAAATTTTTACTTCTTGAACAAGTTTCTTCAAGAAGTTTTTCTTCGCCATTTTGAGAGCAGTGGTGATGAAATAAATTACACAAAGTAATGCGCTTGACTGGGTTTGACCTCACGACCTACAACTTGTAAGTCGGGGCTGTTAAAATTCGGCCACCATGACTGCTCTCTCGCTCAAATAGATAATTGTATTTAGATGGTTTTTGGCACACTGATAGAACATAGAATAGGGGAGACCGGGGATGGAAGTCACATGGGTTGGTTGTCACAGCGCCCATAACTGACAAATAAACGCACGATCGAGTTCATCGACCGGCGTCGAAAGATCGCGAGAGCTATACCCCCCGCCATACTTCACCTCAGCTCACTCCAGAAGCTGGAGTGAACTGAGGTGATTTGGCAGTTATGGGCGCTGTGACAACCAACCCGTGTGACTTACATCCCCGGTCTCCCCTACTTGTGCCACGGGGTATGTTCCCTTGGATTTTATTTTTATAATCTGAAAAGCAAGCAAAATCTAGAATAGAAACAATCCTTACAGTGCAAGAACGATAATTTACTAATTTACTTGCCCGCAAAGTACCCAGCGTTTAAAAATACCAGTAAATCCATACCCCGTTTCGTTGACCAGACAAATAGCTAACCAATTATACTATCGTCTCTTTTATCACTCTTTTCTACAGCTCTCGTGATAAACAAGAGAATCATGCTGAAACAGCATGTTAGGCCTACTATCCACGGATGCGTAGCTTTATGAACGCGTATTCGTCATTATACGCATGGTGCACGCCTGCGTCGTCCCGTTGCGGCGTTACCGCTTCATTGACAGAGTTTTATAGTTTTGTAATTAAGCTGTGAGCGGGCGTACACCAAGCCTACAATAACAAATACGCCTCTATGAAGCTATGCGTCCGTATTCAGTAGGTTTTACTGAAAGGTGAAAATTAGACCCGCATGGTACTGTCGAACCCTGGCTGCTGCAGGCTCGACTACCGGGATCTATGATTTTAGTAAAAGAAACAACTCAGACTTTTTATGTCGATATATTAAAACAAATATTCAAACTAATTCTAGAAGATACTGACATTCTTCGAATTACTATACAGCCAGTATGCTAACTTATGAGTATACGCATGAGTCTGCATATAATCTTATGCAAACTCATTACGCAGACGTAACAGTACCTACTACGTGTTTTTTACACCAAACGTATAATGACTTATACGCGTCTATAAGTCATTATACGTTTGGTGTATGCGTCGGTAATGGCGAAAATGCGTCTATGAAGCTATGCGTCTGTGGACATTAGGCCGTACAGAAAGGTGAAAATTGGACCTTATTATACAGGTCTATTACGCGTTGTTGACACCAAACGTATAATGACTTATACGCGTCTATGAAGCTACGCGTCCGTTGAAATTAAGCCTTACTAAAATGTGAAAATTAGACCCGCATGATACCTACTACGTGTTGTTTACGTTACTATGCGTCCAATAATCTAAACGGGGATCTAATCGGAAAGGTGAAATGTGGAATCGATGCGATCTTGATAGTCATTTGTTTTTGGCCTAGAAAAACATTTATTTGTGAAACATCTAGGTTTGGTTTTTGTTAATTGACAGATATTTTAAATTGTTTTTATGGTTCCGTACCTCAAAAGGAAAAAATACGAAACCCTTATAGGATCACTTTGATGTCCGTCTGTCTGTCTGTCAAGACCCTTTATATTGGGGACGCGTGAAGGTATCGATCTGAAATTAAAACTATGTACTAAGGTCTGTGGTTTTTTTTTTCACAGTTTCAAGGGCTGTGAAAAAGTTCAATCTTCTAAGTTAAAGAAAAAAAAGATACAGCCGTTTATGTCATAAAAAAAACGTATATTTCGACACTCTCAAGAGAATAAATATTCATAGGGTACTTCTCGTTGATCTAGAACTCTGAAATTAGGCAGGTAAAGGAATAAATATGAAAACTGTAAATATAAATGTACTGTGTGTTTTTTTTTATTTTAGGTAAAACCATCCAATGACAGTTTCTGCTATTGGGCGGACCGGGAAATAATGTCAGATTCTTACTGACTAAAAACCTACCCCGTTCTTTCGTTGCCTATCATACCGTGGCTGAGCCTTCTTTTTAGAAAGCGGCCCTTGACCCCAGTCGGCTTCGACCCTGCCTGCCTGGAGCTAGAAGGCTGGGCCTCTACAGTTTGCTGACAGCTCCTTGAGGCGCGCGGGAACAGTACGCGCCGTCGACGACTTGGGCTCGGTTCGATCGGTTATTGGATGATCGAACGGAAAGCTACCCATTGCTCGCCATCAATGTACTGTGTGTTCCGTTTTTACCTTTTGAGGTACGGAACCCCAAAAACCGCTTTTTTATGTTGAGATTTTCAATAGGCTTTTAATATTATGCAAGTAAAATGCCTACCCAAAGAACTTTACTGTAAACAACATTAAAACATTATTACCTTTCTGTCATCCCCTTATAATCCTACCCTTGGTTATAAAACGGACCAAATTAACAAAGTTTTATTACAGTAGAACAATCAATAGAGTATTCACAGATTAGAAAAAGGTTCAATGCTCTGATATCCGCTAAGTGCGAAACCAAATTACTTTTGTATTTTTATTCTATAAATATTTTATATTTATTTATTTTTATATGTTTCTAGGTTCCTGTCAAAGGTTGACTGGTAGAGAGTGCCTTGTTGCATTATTTTATTTATTTTTATTTTAAACTATTTTGATGTTTTTTATTATTTTAAAATTTAATTTATTGACATTGATTTAATTTATTTTATTAGGTTTTAATTTTGTTTATAATGTTAGTCTATATTGTGTGGTTTGCCTTTGTGATTTATTTTATAATTGTGTAAATGGGTATATTTGACCTGAATAAAAAAAAATTATTATTATTTCATTTATTCATCTTATATATACATACAAATTACATTTTTATTTTATTTTTAAACTTACAAGAAAAAAACATTTAAAAATATAAAAAATAGTAGCCCATTGGCATCGGGAACAGGGTCCAAGCTGCTGGTGGTCAGGGCTCCTGAGATAGGAACCTCCGGACAATACGCTAATTATTATTGTTATTATTAAGTCCACTTTAGAACCACTACTGTACATGAAGTTTAAATTAATATAGAACGCACAATAAACACAAGAGCTCAAACTGTGTAGCATAAAGACAATTATGCTAATTATGAATCGTAAGGGACAATTTACGTTTTTTGCAGGAATGAGTTTTCTCTCCCCTAATTAAAAAGTATTAATGACTATAGATTCCAAAAGAAAATAAGATTTGCTATTCATATTATAAATACAGATGGGATACAATAGTTGCTGCAAAAATACTTTTTTTATAACGAAAGGAAAAACCCCTGCAAAAAGTGCATTTGTAAGCGACACTTTGTCGCTTACACCATTCTTCCTGAAAATTTTCGATATTGTTTTCATTATGTGATCTATTTCTTATTCAAAGAATGTAACTTCTATTTGTGATATAATAAAGTTAAATTTCTGTTTATTTTCACGTCGTAACTTTTACGAAATGTGTAACATCACGCGTTTTCTACGTTTGATGTTGTTGAGTTCCGTAATCCAGTCAAGTATATAAAGGCCTAAAAGTAATAATTTAATTACTCTATTATGTTTAATTAAACAGCTTTGAATCCCACACCAACCAATCCTGACAAACCCTGACCAATCGTGTTCCAATCTTAACAAAAACTATTTGAAAAACATTTCATTAACACAACCCAAAAACTTAAACTTTTTCTATCCGTAAAGCAATCAAAGTTGTCCCAGTAATTGTACCTCCGATCCCTTTGGCCTCAGCAAAGGAGAGAGCACTTAACGTTGAGAACTCATCCCTCCGGAGTTGATTGACCCCGCGCGAGCCTGCGTTTGATAAAAACGCCGGGAGGCCGTACCATGTGCTTGTATTTTCAGTGCTACTGAAGGAAAGCGCCAGTCGGCATCGAGCCGTCACTGGCGACGCATGTGTCCGTGCGAGCCTCTGAAAGCTCCGCGCCGCGTAAATAACTTCGATACACTATACGAAAAAAATTAGTCTTACTTTTTTTGATGTTCAAATATTTTTAAGTGTTATTGGATTAGAATTTGTGTTGCTTGAGAAAGCAGTGAAATTTTTAAAACGTTAAGTATTTTAACTTTCTTCGGGTTAAAACTTTTGTGAGTTCATAAGATTACTGTACAGACGATAACGTCGTCTTCACACCTAATCGTCGTTGAAATCCGAACTTGGAACTGTACGCAGTGAACCGGACTATGCTCTCGAGCGCATCTGTTAACGTACTCGACGAAATGTAAACTATAATGTGAGGACATAATAATGGATGTTTTGCTGATATAGTTTCGAAACAATCGCTCGTCGGTGCGTGTAGTGGTGATACAATTTTATGCTTTGACTGGCAGTTTCCTGCGACAACGAGCGGAAGTCCCGATACGAAGACCGTGTAAGTTGGAAATAACAGCTTCAGTTCATCAACAGAACGGTAGCTAACATTTGTTTTCAATAAACATGTTTGTTGTAGCAACAATTGCCATTATGAATGTACGGACGTTGTTTAGAACCACCTCTAGCTACGTGCAGTTGGATCAAAACACACTTTAGTTACGTGTTTGCTGTTTTCATTTATGATGGAACCTATTTCGGCATTTCATTTCATTACGTTTCGGAACTGGACTTAATTGAACCTGGGACGTTGCTATGGAGTTTGTTCATTCATTGGAATTCCCTTCACGTTTGGGTTGGGAATTCGATTAAGTAGACACATCTAATATTTCGTTAGGAGTTTATATGACACAAATGGAAGGGTACCTAGACTTTCTTATTCGTTGAATATTTAGAGATAACTCGTAGACGTGACCGGGCGATTCTGTGTTAACGAAAAATTATGTTCAGTTCGTTTTATTATGAAAGAATACATTATCGGCTTGTACTTTATTTATGTGACAAATCCTTATATACAAAAAAAAACTTTATTATTTTATTTTATTTAACTATAAATACGTACCTATCTGTTTGTTTAAAAATATTTGCCTATTTCTCTTGGTCTTGTCATCAGATTATATGAACTGTTGAACCAGTTTATTTTGTTATTGTGTTTGTTATTGTCAGCAAAAGGTTCTTACGAAAAGAAAAATTAAAGCAGAAATCTACGACTGTTTATCCTTTGAGCTTTTAACAGTTCATTGCTAAGACAAGACGTCTTTCGGGTTAGCTAGTAGATAATAAGTACAAGAGAAAGAAAACAGGAAAATAGATATAAAAGTGATGTTTGTTTCTAAAGAAATCTCTTTCTCTCCAGCATAAAAATATTTAGACAAATTATGTAAGACGAGCAAGAGAAATATAAACAAACAAAAAAATAAACAATCTAGGTAGGTATATTCACAATTTTGAAACAGATAAATTTGCGCATTGATAAAAAAATCAATAAATTGGTAAATGAACGCAGTGTTACACAATTCTGACACCCACACTAATTTATATATGCGTGTATGCATTTGTGTTATGGTGGCCACGACTCAAATTTACTAAAAAATACATCAAAATTCGGAGTTTCTTGTGTGGGTAAACTTTATTGGCATTTTAAGTAATAATAAAGACTTTTTTTTTTTTTGAAACTGCAGGCAGCAACTAATATTATAAAAGCGAAAGTTAGTGTAAGTGTAATGTTACTTTTTTTTAAAACGAAAAGGATGGAATTCAGTACATGGGTAGTCTATGTTCTAGAATAGCACATTATAACCAAAAGTATATACCTTAGAATCTCTTAGGTATCTATTTTCAAGTGGACAAAAATCCGCTAACAAAAGTTTGTATGAAATACGAATCTTTAAGGGTCATTGAAACAGATTATTCTCTTAGAACGGTTATACTATAAAGATGTTATAATCATCATCATTATCATTTAATAGCTACTCTTATTGTGCCATCCTCTCTGTTTGAAACGGGAGTCTATTTTTAGTAGCCATTACTTTTTAGGGCAGATCCTATCTTCATCAGGATTGTGTTGTTGTTGGGTATTTACGAGTATGTTGGATTTCTTTCCGGATCTCTGCTTTTGTTTCGAGTTAATCAGAACGTTTTGATTAATGCCGATAATTTTGTTAACGAAACATAAAATACCTAACCTTTGTAAATTATAGAATTTTAGGAATTGCTTACACTTTCCAGTTGATGAACATTTTGCTACATCTTGACTTGTTTCTTCTGAACTTAACTGTTTCAAATAAAAGGAATCAAATAAATTTTCAACATAAGATTCGTGTTAAAGACTTAGGTCGAGTTTATGAATTGAGTATTACTTAACTCCAATCTTACAAAAAGCAAATTCTATAACTTTATTTTATAAAATTTGCTTTTTGTAAGATTTGTTCATTATTAATGCAAGTAAATAGTGAAACTAGCTGTCTCACGTGGTTTCATCTGCGTATCTTTTGCTACTGCTCCGGTTCTGTTGATCGTAGCAATAAGTCTACATGACTTATTGCTGTTTGTTATGAATCTGGATATTCCATATAGAAAGATTTTTCCAATCGGTAGTTCCAGATATTATTACGTTTAAACCAAATCTCTACAGTTTTAATATTGATTTATTTCAGCTATAACCCCAATAGCTAATAAAAAAAAGATTAAAAGAAAAAATATAATTATACCTAGCTCCCTGACTGAGGGTATTTTATAGGTATTATAACAAAAAAAATAGTATCGAAAATACATATTAATATTTCTCACCGCAATTTCAATAGTATTTTTTTAACATAATAAAAAGAAGATACAGCAATATCTATTTATTTATTACTCCTTCCAACTAATAGCTCTAGAATCAAATACCATAATTGTACCTACAATAATAGAACAAAACGTCAAATTCGTTGAATGATTTCTCAAATATTATTCCCAATGTTGTGTAATTATAACCTACTGATCGTAATACGTAAACCGTGTCTGTAAAATTGTTTAAACAAACACGTCAAGTCGATCATCGTGTTGGCTCATTCGTTTGCGTATGCTGATCTTTGTCACGCCTACAAATTAGAATGTGCGTATTTTGTAATACGGAAGACGTATGACTAATAAATATGTCAGGATATTTAGCATTTGCAATGTTGATCATAATAAAAAAAATGAACCAGACATAATATTGTTTTGCCTGCATTGCATCAGCTTTATAATATTCCCACTGATGGGACTCAGGCCTCCTCTCTAGGAGAGGGAATGGGCCGTAATCCACCACGCGGGCCCAGTGCGGGTTGGTGAATGTCACATGTCTTCGAATTTTTGGTTCTAGGATATGCCAGTTTCCTCACGATGTTTTCCTTCAACGTTTTTGAGAGCAGTGGTGATGAAATAAATTACACAGAATAATGCGCCTGGCTGGGTTTGAACCCATGACCATGACTCGTAAGTTGGGACCAGGAATATCGTTGTTTTGAACAGTGTTTTTAATATCGTGCGGATTTCATTACGCATGCGGAGCAATTCACGGGGCTGCTCGAGATCGCGCTCCGCGTTTAGTGTGCGTATTCCACGCATTACAATAAATACTTGTATGAAAAGGAAATTTGCTGGGGGCTACGCGTGCGGAGCGATCCCGCATGCGTGATGAATTCCGCACAATATTAAAAACCATCCTAAATCTTTGTTTTAAAATTGGCTGCTTTGTGATAGTATTAAAATAAAATGTTTTATTGATAAAAACTAATTTTCAATACATTTTATTTAATAGTCGATTACGAGGTAAAATTAAATTAAAATAATGCGGAAAATGTATCAAAAAATAAAGACAAAGAGATCGTCAACCTATAAATTTTTTCATCCATTTTTTATTAAAACCCGGAACCTCTTTTAAATAAGAGGCAAAGTTAAGAACCTTTTTAATTTTGAACCGTACTTACCTCAACTCCCATATAAAATATGTAGGCACCCATGCCGCCCGTAGCGGAAAAGTTTTCTTGGTTAAATTTTAATATTAAGCGGACGATCCAAAAGGATTTTACAATCTAAACAGGCTACGACCAAGTTATTTACGGAGATTTTTTTAAATTATAAATTTTAATAAATATATATCAATATAAATATACGTCAAGAATAGCTATTTTTTTCTTTTTTAGTAAACGTTTTATAGATTTTATAATCAGCTATTGCGTATTTTTTTTAGTAAAATGATTTGAATAGATACTGCAGTTACTGATATTATGTACGTACATATAGGGGCTGTACCCCTATAAGCTATAAGCTTAGGTTATGGTTTTAGAAGGCTTATGTAGGCTTTTTTTTATCAGAACCCAAGTTTAAATTTATTTAATATTAAGATCTATTACATTTATTTAATTATTCGACGGTTAATATGAAATAAATTTTGCGATTTTGAATTTTTTCTGATACTTGATCATACGCGTATTCAGCAAAAATATGCATTTTAGGCACCGTATTTTTTTCATTTTTACCACAAAAAAAAATCGTCATGTTGTGTAATATGATAATTTTTTAATAATAATACCACACACCGTTTCTGCATAATATAGGTATTTATAATATTTTGATTCAGAAATACCTCGTGATTTGATACCGGACGTTTACTGAAATGTTTCATAAACATAGTACATAATTTATTACTGTACTAGTATTCTAGAAATATAGGAAAACATGACACAGTAACGCGTTTGCAATGAAATGCTCTATTTACATATTATTATAGCACTGGCTAGAATTCGTAGTTTTACATCATTTATTATTATCAAACAATAACAAAAATATTATTTCAATTAAAAATATTTTATTTCACAGAGGCCTACATGGGTACGTATAAAACGCCAGAAGTTAGTGCTCGGTTCTAATTGGTAGATTTCTAAGAAAAACGAAAAGATACAGTAACTTAAAAAAAATTACAGTATTTCCTTATGTATTATTATATTGAGAAGACAGTGTACCCCAGTTAACATTAAATCCTCTTTCAGTTACCCTTTGCGTTCCAACACTAAAGGTAAGTTTTTCAGAAGTCGACCCAAGGCCCTAGTAGGCTTCGATCCTGCTGGGCACCTACAATTTTACTGACATCTCTTCGAGGCGCGCTTGGCACTACCCGCCGTCAACGACTTAAGCTCGCTCCGGATGGTTATAAGATGACCGTAGTGCATCACCAATCCTTCCCAGAATCGGGACAGAACAGGTTAACAAAAAAAAAAATAGCTAAATTAATTTTTACTTAGATAAATGTAAGTAAATAACTTACATACTTATATCTAAGTAAAAATCAATAAGTACTAAGCCGTTTAGACCTCCTAAATCCTATTACCAACAATACCCAATTCCCACAAGTGTTTGCTAAATATTATCGGATAGCGATTCGGCCCAAACCAGTCCTCAGAAGCTGGTAAATCCCTAAACATATTTAGTGATACTTATCCTAACGAGAATGCCCTAAGGTCAGGGGTTTTGTTTGAGATGGGATCTGTTTGGACCAAACTAAGAGGGAGCAAGAACATAAATTGGGCCATTAGTAATCAACAGTGGTCATTAGTGATAGGAGACAGGTTATGCGCTTTTTAGTTTCAAAACGTATAAATAAAATATCGCGCACTTCCGATTCGTATTAGATTTTTCTTAGCAATTAAAACTATAGGGTGATCCTAGAAAGAGTTTTTAAAAGTAAGCTAGCTGCCAGTCGCAATTTCGCTCCCGATACCAATTAGCGAATACCACAGGATCTAATTATTTTCCTAAGATTAAAAGTAACAGATGGTAGGTACTTAGCGACAGTGTCACTTAATTCAATATTTCTATTTAAAATATCTAATATTTATTTATTGTGCACACCTATCACAGTGCAGTTTTTGTTTAACCAAAGGTTAACTGGTAGAAAATGCCTTGTTGCGTTGTGTTCCACTGCATCACTAAAGTTGAAAAAAAATAAAAGGCTCTTTTTGACATTTGTATTTTGACTACCTGCGGCTTATCGGTGTAGTGTAGCTATTACTAAAATAGCTATTACTACACCGGACCCCTACACGAACACGAAGTTTAAATAAATCATTTTTTAATAGGTATATGATAGGACTGCCACCTTTGATGTCAACTTATTAATGAACAGAACAATTTGCTTTAGTAGGTAAAAATTAAGGTCAATACCTAAAGTGCTTCTTTAGTGAATTTTTGTCTGACAAGGCTCGTTAAATCTTAGGTCTTTAAATGATAACATTATTAAGAGGAATAAAAACACTCATCATTAGTGAAGACTGGAAGGTACTAGTAATTTTTTTTCATTTAAATTACCTGAGAGTCTAAACAAATTATCATTAAATCAACGATAAAGATAATGTAGGCGGTTTATTATCCGGGGCGAAATTCCACTGTCGTGACAAATTGCGGAACTGCGTCCAAAGTTCCGGCGGGATCTTATGGCGGTAAAGAGACAGCGATTGCCACAATCCAGCGCTGGGCAAGCTATAATCATGGCGTTAAGTCCTTCTTTAAGAAGTGGCTAGAGAGGCACCCCAGCGACGTTACTTTCCGCTTGGCGCAGATCCTCACCAGACATAAGTGTTTCAAAAGGTAACTGTTTCGCATTTGGCAGGAAGAAACGCCTGGGTGTCAACACTGAGGACAACCCATTGGGTAGAAGTCTGCTCAACTCAGGCAGTGTAACACCGTGTGCTGCACTGTGCCCTTCACCGTGTCCTCCGGACGATCATAATAATCGCAGAATCTGAAACAGAAACAACAGTGCCCGAAGATACTGTGACACCTTTGTAACGCCCTTTCAAAGAAGGGACTTACCATCGTGATTCTGCCATGCTTAGCCTTTGTAGATACTTGACTCTGCTGTGATATTTCTAAACACAGTAATTAATTTTTGTTTTTAAAAATGGTTTGATGAAACAAACATTGTTTTCTCAGAAAATGGTGAAAAACAATCCCAGGTAAAAATAATTAGACATGTATTTACTGTTTCTTGCGACGGCAAAATTGTTTTGATCAATATCAGTTTTAATGAAAAAACAAACTGTTTTCTTGGTATCAATATTAACCTTCTAACGTAATGATAATGTAGGTTTGTTTAAGTATCTATTTAACGAAGCAATGTTTATAAAAACATCTCAGTTTTTTTTAATGCAACACGGTATTTTTATCTAGTTTTTTACCCCGACCTTATGTTAAGCAGTGACGTAATCGTCGATGGTGAATCGCACTAGTTTTTAAGAACTTGTTCACTATAGCCTTGAAGTTAGGTTGAATAATAAAACATATCACACAGGAATTTTACTGCCCTATAGGATTAGATACATACTCGTAAGAAGCTGAACATAATATTTTAGCTAAAAAGTGGAATTCCTGCCAGAGTCTGTATCACATAGTAGCTATAACTTCTCCAAGTCAAGGCAAGCGAGCTTCGTAGTCCACCACATCATTGGGGGTGATCAACTACATGTCCTAAAAATTATCATAATTCCGATATGAGAAAGAGATGGAGTTACAGAGGACGACTATCAGATTTACGTTAACAATAACACATCATAGTTGACTTCTCGCATCCGGCCTTAGTTCAGGCCCCGATCCGGAGCGAGAGGGAATGGGAAATGGTCGCCTCCATATGCTAAGCGGTAATGCTAGCGAAGACGAGTACCGCAACCTAGAGGGAACAGCCAATCTAGCGCCCCAATTTCCTCCACCATAAGCGCGGGTTTGTTTACGATAAGCAATGGGTAGGTCGTCGTCCATCCGTCCCGTAATTACCAGACCCGAGTCGACGACGCGTAGCTTTCTACGCGCGCCTCAAAGACATGATGTCAGAAAAACTAAAAGGAGAGAAACTAGAGTGGGAGAAGTGATTGGATAAATTGCTGTCTTACTCAAAAAACCGTTACACACATTTTACGTTCAATACTTACTTATACAGTGTGTGTTTGACATCGACGCACAAACGAATACCATGGATCCAATACATGATTCTGGACCCTCAATGGTGGAAATTCTCGTCGGCTTTTTCCATAAAAAAAAATCTCTATTCTATCCATCCCCGATACTTTAATAAAGAACAAAAAATTTAAAAAAAGATCTTAATTTAAAATATGTTAAAATTAAAATTAATTTGATTAAAAAGTCATCGGAGTTGATAAAACCGTTATTCTAATCAACCCCGATGACATTTTTAATTTTAAAAGTAATTAATTCATATTTTTCACTAAAATTATTAAAATAACAATTCTATACAGTTAAAATTAAAAAAAAAATAACGTAATAATTTGAATTTAAAAATTAGGACAAAACTGACGAAAAATCCTACTAGTGGGGGTCCAGAATTAGGTATCGTTTGTGCATCGATGTCAGACACACCCTGTATTTTATATAAGTCCAAACAACAGTTACAAAGTAATTGAGTAACAGCAGTAACCGACAGACTATCGCAATTTATTCCAAACACAACATGATTGTCATGAATTTAAATGATGTAGTACTGAATGATCAAACTTTATTTATTCCTACGAGCGACGTTTCATTTTAAATTCGGTAGCACGTAATTATTGTGGTAAATTTTACTTTCTAACATTATGTTGAGGTTAACATAAAATAACATGACATTCTGTATTTTTCGAAAGAGTTGACTGAGGCTTTCCTGATGTACAAGAACGAGAGATATTATTAAATCTCATTCTATAGGAGTTATCAACCGGCCCCAGCTTTACTCAGGCACAAATAATAATATACACAAACATTATTCCTCATTTGGGAGTGTATTAATTTAAGCTCAATGCAATGGTTTATCTATTATTTAGAATTTCTTTTTTTTCTTCTCTTTATTTTAGTTACATTAATCTCACAAATAATAACAGCGACAAGAAACATGTAACCGAGATATTTGTAATAGAGATTGCAAACCGGGCCCGGCCGGGCCCGGTGCCCTTTTAGACATTAATTGAGCCCGGCCATTCATACAGGGCTGGTGACCGGGCCGGGTATGAATGGCTGCGCCGGTCACCGGGCCCGGTATGAATGGTCGGGCCCGGTGGATGTCAAAAAAGGGCACCGGGCCCGGCCGGGTCCGGTTTGCAATCTCTAATTTGTAATAAATATCAAGATTGAAAAGAGGGTCCATGGAGTTTCTTGCACATTCTTCTCCATAGAAATCTACGCTTTGGAATGTGCAATTAGAATCATTTTTTTTCGGACAGACCGACTTCTTGACCATTCAAAAGTGCATGTAAATCGTTTATTTGAAATAAAATATTTTTGACTTCATGCAACCAAAAGTACAAAGGCCAGGTCGGTGTTTGGCAACGCGGTCTGGAGATGAATGGCAGACTATGACCTCTTTCTGTGAAGCAGTAATGTTAGTGAAGGAAGCGGCCGCACGCGTGAAAGAACGGACGTCCCCCAGGAGGCTTCAGCCCTGCTGGGCCTTTAAGTTTTGCTGATATCACTTTGAGGCGAGCATTGGACGACTGTGTTAGTCCAGATGCTGATCGAACGCTGGACAGCGATCAATTATTTGTCCTTCGCAAGTCCACGCAGCATCTATTACCTGCTACAACAACTTGTAATTCACTATGGGCCCTGTGACGTAATAATAAAGGGCAAGTGACGTATACACGTGCGCTTGACAGGCAAGCCACTATCCGCTTGACTGTCAAATGAGACTGACGTGTTACGTGCTTGGTAAAACTATTGAGTGTTTTATTTATTAACCTATAAGCAAATCTGGACACCACAGGCCCGTAATCGCTTCCGCTAAAGCGCCCGCACCCGCGGTATTTCCTCGCTTTTACTCCGGACAAAGCCATAAGTTTACATTCTAAATCCGCCGGAAAAGATATCCTCTCTTCTACTTGCCATTGATCAATGGCTCTTCATAGTTGATCAATTGTCTTTCAGTTCAATGTTAATCTCATTCCGTGCAGCTGGACAAACATGGCCCAAATATGTTTGATTGATCGCCACTATGGACGAGACAAAACACGTTCTTTGTGAAAATAAATTCCCTTTTATTTTTCCCATCATTTATTGTTTTCTTTTAAGAATGATCTTTTTTTATTTCCTTTGAAATATAATGGCGCCCGTTGATAGATTATTTAGTATATGAAATAACTGCGTTCTTAAAAGCGTGGTTTTTATTTGGTACTAAATAATGTATAACGTGTTTATTTGGCGATCGGAATATTGCAAACACTTTACATAAATAACAAATACGTGCTAGTTGCAAATTTTTTAGGGTTCTATGCCCGAAGGGTGCCAAATCCTATTACTAAGCCTCCATTGTCCGTCTGTTCGTCTATCTGTTCGTCTGTTAGTGAGTTGTATCTCATAAAATAAAAGCAGGCGAGAAATTATAATAAACTGTAAAGGAGACATGAGAAAGATTTGGAATAATGTAAACAACTGGCTTGGCAGGTCTAAAATGGGAGTAGATGCTATAATAGAGAAACATCTACTTCAAAGTGAATCATTGCAAAATATCTGTAACAATTTCTGTGTAACTTTTACAAACGAGGTCGATATTATTAAACATAAGTGTCAGCACAATTTTTTAGACAGAAGGAACTATGTAAACGATTGTAATATAAGTTTTAGGTTCCAAAAAGTGCTACCAAAAGATGTAAAACGTGTTATAGATACATTGAACTGCAGCAAGTCGCCGGGGTCAGATGGTATTAGAGTTACGGATCTTAAACAAATTAAAGAGCAAATTAGTTCAGTAATCGCACATTTTATTAACATTAGTGTTAAAAAATGTCAGTATCCGAAAGAACTTAAAAAATCAATTGTTAGGCCAATATATAAACAGGGATCCCATCAGGATTATGGCAACTATAGACCTATAGCAATTCTAAATACAGTAAACAAAATAGTCGAAAAAATTATTGTCAAACAGCTCACTACTTTCTTAGAAAATAATAGTATTTTAAATGATATTCAACACGGATTTAGGCCAAATAGAAGTACTGCTACTGCACTAGAGAAATTCACAGATGAAGTCAATAATCGTCTTGATGAGAAAAAGATAGTTATGGTTATTTATATAGACTTCAAAAAAGCATTTGATACTCTGGACCACGACGGCTTGCTGCAGACCATGATGGAATGCGGCATAAGGGGCCCCATGAATGCATGGTTTGGCAAGTACCTAGAAAACCGAACACTCAACGTACGTGTAAATGGAGTCGAGAGTGTACCGGGCGACATCAAATTCGGTGTTCCAACCGGTTCAGTATATGGGCCACTAGGATACATAATGCATGTCAATAGCATGTCTAATGTATTAAAAAAATGTAAAGCATTTATGTATGCTGATGATACTTGCTTAGTTTATAGTCATAAGGATACCAATGTAATACAGCAGGCAATGCAAAATGACTTTGACAGTATTGTTCAGTGGGCTCATGATAATGGCCTAATAATAAATATAAGCAAAACTAAGTGCATGCTGATTCACTCGCCATATCAAAAAAGTAAAAACAATCTGTTAGTAGAAGTGAAAGGTCATACGTACGAGTGTCTTCATAACAACAAGCAACACTGTCAATGCATGTGCTTAGAAACAGTTACCTCGTATAAGTACCTAGGATTAGTCATAGATAACACATTTACATGGGATCTGCATGTTAACAATGTTTGTAATAAATTGCGCTCCATATTGGGTAAACTAAAAAATCTAAAATTTGTTGTCAGCAGAAAAGTGCTGTATACGCTGTATTATGCACTGGCGGACTCAGTTATTGATTACGGTCTGGGTGGATATGGTCTTGCGTTCCCTACACACTTAAATAAAATTAAAACCTTGCAGATTAGATTACTAAAACTACTTGTGGACAAAAAAACTAAAGAAAGCGTAAATAAAAACTATGACAATTTGTTTAAAATTTGTAGAACACTCCCGGTTCATAAAAAAATTAAGTTAACCATATTATCTGAACAATTTAATAACGAAGAATACAAAGAGGAACGTAAGCGTATGTACCCAACTCGTCTATCAAAACAAAATATACTTACTGTTCCTAAAGTAACTAACTATTTTGGTAAACGAACGAGAAAATATGTAACACCGATGTTTATGAACGAGCTACCCCCAAACTTGATATCATGTGCTAATAAATTCAAATACCAACTTAAAAAAATTCTGAAAAAACACTATCTGTCACTGTGTCCGTAGCCATGTGGATTGCTTAACAAGCAAGCCCCGCATTCTGCATTCATGAACAGGGATGAATGTCCATGGTTATGGAATGTGGGATTGTTTGATTTCGTACCTATGTGTTCCATTATTTTATTTTGTTAGCTTAGCTTAAGTTTATTGAATACGTCTTAACAAAATTTGTTTAATTGTGAAACGAGAACAACTGCCGACAAACTGTTTTACAGTTTGGCAGAATTTTTTTAATGTAACAATGTAAGCAAATTTTTAATAAACCAAATAAAAAAAAAAAAAAATAAACCGTACAAGATATCCCATATAACTGGAAAAATGTGAACTCTCTAGTTGAAATTTTCACAGAATGTGCTTTTTATTACCACTAGAACCAAATAATAAAATTTAAATTTAAAGGAGTTTCCTACACAATATATAATATTAGTATTTTATAGGCGTTTCTTGCTCGATTTTGGTATTGTAGTGCGGAACACACTTGGACTTGTAGTGGGATTGACATGTGTACACATTATTACTCAATTGTGTGATACTGACATATAGCTCTTTTGCGAAATATTCAAAGTAAAATTCACTGGAGTGTGAAACTAAGCAGTGCAATACGAACCAGTAACGAGTAAGTGCGATGTAATTTTACTTATATGTAATTTTATTATGTTACAATTTGTTTGACATTACGAGCATGGCAGTTGAGAGTTTGTCATGATCACTCAAATGTCTCGTTGAAGGTGGCGCGTGTTATTGGGTCATTCAGTTCCCTTAAAAATGGTTGAGCTCAATGGGGCTGAGGAACGCGTCATGCTCGTGAACGGGCGCCGTCAGTTGGGACTGGTCATCTCTGAGTTGCTAGTGGCTTAATTCAATTTCTATTTTTGAATTAGTTTATTTTATTTTTTCATTACTTATCTACATTGTGCTCATATAATAGAAGCGACAAGAAATATGTAACCAAGATTTGTATACTCGTATGATTTAAAAAGTATGCCAAGGAGTTTCTCGCACGTTTTTCTCCATTGAGATCTGCGCTTTGGAACGTGCAATTTAACTTCTTTTTTTTTCATGTCTTTGAAATAGACGGTTCTGATTTCTGATTAAATTTGTTTTTTGAATGAGAAATCATCCAGTGACTTCTTTCGCTCTAGGATGGAGCTGGGCGTGTCAGACTTTTCCTGACTCAAACCCACTCCTATGTTTCTTCTTTGCCTTGCGTTCCATGACCTTGGGTTTTCTTGAAAACCAAGAAATATATAGTGACAAATATTCTAAATTTCAATTTCAGACACAAAATACTTACAATATCAGCAAAATTCTCTTCACAGATAAAAGCAAATCCGTTCTACAAATCCCTCGAAAGTCACAGAGCGCATATCAACGAAACGTTACGTAAACGAACGTTTTATCGGAGCCGGCGAGCGCTTGACAATGTTTTCTAAAATAAAACTCTGTATACAAATCTGACTAAAATGTTTTCTTCTTTCTACAAAATGGCCCTTATATTATTAGCTTCTGCCAGTGTCTTCGTCAGTCGTCGTCCGCTTAATAGTAAAAAATTCATCATCATCATTGTCGTTCACGGCTCTTAAAATTACCTGCTACACGCGCGTGGTAGCAGGAAATTCATCATTATAACAGCCGAAAGACGTTCACTTTTGGACATAGGCCTCTCCTTAGCCATCGCGACCCTCACCACCGGTCCACCTTCCACGCTGCATCTTCCGATACGTGGTCACTGTTTCAGAACCTTTCGGCGACATCGACCATCTGTTCTACAAGCAATGTGCGCAGCCCACTGCCACATAAACTTGGCAATACTTCGAAAGTAGAAAATTATTTCAAAGAAACACTACCCCGGATTTAAAAGTATTATTTATTTATTTAAAATAAGCACACCAACAGCACAGTCACTTACAATTCCGATAAAATTACATCTATAAACGACATTACAGCAACCATGCAAATAACAGGTATGCATGACATTGATATAGTGATTATTAGAGACAAATAGAAACAATAAAAAGTTTGTCCAGTAAACCTAAATTCAGAACACTACAAAGGCAAAATAAAATAAGGTATATAGATGCACATTGTTTGCATTGTTTATATAGGCAACGTCTGTGTGAAATAAAACTCATTGAGAAAATATCAATAGGGTAATCCTTCAAATTGGACCTTTCATTATATAGCCATGCCATGCGTGTTAGAGGGCTATTGGAGGTGATATTAATATATTATGTGTTGTGCTAACATAATACTTTTTATTCCAGTGAAAGCTGAGGAGGAATAGTCTACTCGTGTACCAAATTTCATCGAAATTCGTTGAGTCGTTCGAACGTGAAGAAATAACAAATTTCGCCCGGCTAAAGGCGAATGTGACTACAACCGTAGTCACAGCGTATTTTGTATGAACTTCGCCTGGGTCTATGTCGACTTTGCGGCCACGTAACAATGGTTTTAAATTTATAAAAAAAATAAAAATATATATTATAACTATTTATGATTTTTGTTTTTGCCAGACCATTTTAAGAAACAAGCTTTATTATTTTTATGTAGTTTTCAAATATTTCCGTGACGTAATCTCGTAGATATACATACACGTTTGAAATCGTAACTTAGAATAAGTTTTTTTTTTTTATCGAGTCAACTAATTTATATCGTGTTTAAATTTTGACAATTTTAATAAAATCATATTTCATGGTGTTCTCTTTTATATTTGAGGATTTCCAGACGTTCAAAATAGTTCAAAATGAATAGAACCTGACCTTTATAATAACAGTGTGATAGTTATATACGGGTCTAGATACTGCGCTTTCCTTTTTTTCCCGCCGATACTGTACCTCCACAGGTCAATAGCCTCTTCCTACACAGAGAAGATTCAAGCATTAATCACCACGCTTTCAAGCGGGTTGTCGATATCAGACTAATAAGTCTTTGATCGTTCTTATATTTCTCGAGTTTTCTATCTCTTAAACCTTTTTCATTCCAGGTTTCACTCTTTTTGGACCTGAGTTAATTTTGTATTAAGCTTTTTAACGTATCCCGGGTACCATTGTGTGAAACGCTCGGAGGACACGGTGGGTGGAGGTGTGCCTCGCTTGAGTAGAGCACCGCCGTGTCCCCGTGGGGGTGATCGGCGGCAAAGACCTTTCACGCCAGGCCCTGGTCCGGAGCAACAGATTTGCTCACGCCCCAGCTGTCAGGATTCCTACTCCGATTTTCAGCCACCGTAGGCGTCGTCTTGCGGATGGCGAGCAATGAGTAGCTAACCATCCGGCTGTCCGGTAACCGTCTGGACCGAGCCCGAGTCGTCGACGGCGCATGTTAATATTATTGTTTTATAAAATGTATTTTTTGTTTATAAGTTTCCTTGTGCAGCGCCTTGGATGTGCTGTGTTATATTGTACTAGTTGTAAATAAATATATACGCGCCTCATAAAGATTTCAGCAAAACCGTAGGGGCCCAGTAGGGTCAAAGCCTACTGGGGCCATGGGTTGTACGAAAGAGAACACCTGGGCCCTGGAACGAAGGCATAGGAGTGGGTATCACTCAGTAAAAGACACGCCCCCGCTACGCCCTAGAGCGGGACAAGTCTTTGAATGGTTTCCGACCTAAAAAAAAGCTCTGTAACATATAATATAATATTAGTGGCTATAAATTTTCATAAAATTAAAGTATAAAAAGTCCGTTCTTAAAACTCAGTTTTGATATAAAACAAATCTGTTCTGCTCATGTTTTTCTTAGGCAGCGAATAGTAGTGATGGTTTTTTAGCAGATTTTTTTCAAGTGAAGTCTAATGGCTGTTTTAATGATTTGCAAATTGATTCTTAATGTATACTGAGAGGTAGTTTTGTATCTCAATGAAAGTGTCTGCACAGTTGAATAATTTGTAGAATCATTAAAATAGACGCTCTTTTAAATCTTTACTGTATACAAAAATATAACATAATATATGGAAATACAGACAGTTTATGCACAAAGGCGAGCTTAACTCAGCAATGAGTTTATTTTTCAGTAAAATATGTTGTGTATTTTTATAGTGAATCATTAAATCGACATATTCTATCCCCACTACCTCTGTTAGCTACCACAACCGAGAGTTTCGTATAGGAAATCGTTGGGCGTCTCATCAAAATGAAGCCACTCAATGAAAATTAGTTTGATAGTAATAAATAATAATAAATAAATAGTAGAAAATGGACCATGGATCCTGGACTATCAAGCACTTTCAGTAAAATATAGTGTGTGTTTTTTGTAGTGTTGACTACCTCAGGGAAGCTTATCATGAACGCTGACTTCATAAAATTGGCGGGTAAATAGATACTAAAAAAATATTAGAATGTGTTATATTCGTAGACTAAAATTAAATTAAATAACTTGTATTTAATGAAAAAGATTTGACCCAGTCTCTGTTACCAGGTCATAAAATTCCAAAAAATGCAATTTATGTTTAAAACTTTTTAATAATGTATTTGAAAGTTAAACTAGATTACAAAATAAAACAAAAGAATCTTTGAAAGGATGTTGCTTAATAAGAAAAAGTGTAATGTTGCGTTCAATTTTCCAGTTCTGGCTCATCGTTTTTTTATTACACTTATCGGTAATAATAAAGCGAACGAGAACCTTTTTTATAAAAATAGATTGTATCGGAAAATTGCCTCTACATGCATGGACTTTTACTTTTTTTTAAACCATATTTAATCTATCAAAGGAGCCGTGTGATATAATCCTTAAGTAATTTTTAAATAAAGTCTGTTCTGTGGAAATTAGTTTTGGGGCTGATTTCATCATTCACTGTAAAAACTTAGTTCAACTAAACTGAGCTCAGCTTAATCTATTTTAGACTCGTGTCGAACAAGGGCGAAAAAAAAAAGAATTGAAACTATGTTTAGCGTTAACTAGATTTAATTCATAGCGTTGAAACGTAATATGAAGATATAAACTCGATTAGTTGCTCAAACTGTGTTTTGTTTTAAATAACCGCGATTAGTTTTATTGGTGAATTTGGCCCTTAATCTGTTTTTAATTGTAAACCTAGGTCCACGTAGATCTAGGTTTACAAAAATCTTGTTACGGTAACAGTTACATATATGATATAAAAAAACTGGGCCAGTACGAGTCGGACTCGCGCACTGAGAGTTCCGTACAAACTTATAGACTACGAAAATAGTTCAATTCCCGAATCGAGTCAAAGATTTTTACGAATCGCAAAAAAGTTTTTTTTTGTGACCTAACTACAAATTTACGGTTTTCAGATTTATTCTTATACTTGAGCTATATGACCTTGCATCATGCCAAATTTCAGGGTTCTAGGTCAACGGGAAGTACCCTATGAATTTTGATTTCCTTGAGTGTCGAAATATACGTTTTTCGCGATATAAACGGCCGGTATATTTATGTCTTAGAAGATCGATTTTTTCACAGCTTCAAGGGATTGCAAACCAGGGTACCTATATGATTTTAATTTTAACTCTATACTTGTACGCGTTCCCGATATAAAGAGTCTTGACAGACAGGCAGACTGACGGATCACAAATCGATCATAAAAGGGTTCCTTTTTTTCCTTTTGTGGTACGAATCCTAAAAAAACGTTATATATCAAAATACGTGTGTGAAACTGTGTTAAAGTCCGTTGCTAATTTTATATCGCGTTCTAAAGTTTCAAACTTATTTTTCATAGAAGAAGAGACACAAACTACCACAGTTCTGCGAGCGAAACCTTATCAAACAAAAACTATATAAATGAGATTAATCAAAGATTGCATTGAAGCCAAAATAGTCTGGGAATGACGAAAATAACCGTTCAGCGAACACTAAACGGTACTAAGTATATTAGTCTGAAAACAGCTTTTGTTAAATTAGGGGTGTCTAAGCGTCATATAGCCGTTTAAGTTTGTTCAACTCATTAAAGTGTCTGCAAAAGTTAGGGTTGTAACCTCTAGATATCTATCGACAAATAGCCTTGCAAACGAGCTGTTTTATCTGATTCGAAATGGTTGATTTTATAGAAATTGTTCTTTGTTAAATACTAGGTAACTTGGATAATATGTGATTATTCTGGAAATCTTGCAGGTTTTAAATTCAAAATATTAATAATAGACAGACCTCCATCGTATGCTCCGCCGTGCCCTACGTGCGATCCGCACAACGATTATGCCTGGGTGTTTCTTCCCGCCGAATTCGGTACAGGAAACGCCCGAAACATCTCCTATGCTGACAACAGCCTTTATTTTTTTTGTTTTAAAATAGATAGTAATAGCCTTCAAGACACTTTATTCTTTGTGAGTGCTATTTTCAATACATTTTATTATTAATTTTAAATAAAATAAATAAGATGACGTCTAATATGATTTTTTAGAAAGTTTACGTTACTGTTTTATTTTAAGATTGGATTTTTTTACTTACTTTGTCAGTTACAATTTCTTTCGAAATGCCTACGATATTCGTTTTGTAAGATTGAAGACAAAGTTGTTGGAGTGGTGGATCAAAATTAATTAGACCAGTGGTAATTGATAAATGATAGTACGTTTATTTCCGTTTAGAACACAGACAGAATTACAGTTTCACATTTTGTAAGAAAAAAGGGCAGTGACGCCATGACAGACATTATTCTTTTTTTTAATTATGGAACAGTGCTAATGTTGCCACATGAAAAACAAGATTATAATATTTATTACAGATTACAACACGCCTCCTTAAATTTACAATCTTGTTTTGTATTACTCTTAACTTGCTATTGCTAAGAAAACATATTTAAATTAATTTTAACCCTAATCTATTTTTCACAAACTTGGACTTATCTAAACTTTTAGTTAACATGTCTGCTAAGTTAAACTTTGTATCAATTTTTACAATATCAATTATACCCTTCTCATAATTTTCATTTATATAATGATATTGAACTTCAATATGCTTTGAATTTTTAGTAAAATTACCATACTTAGCAATCGAAATTGCACCTGAATTATCTTCATACAGTTTTATAGGTATATCAAATTTAACACTGAATGATTCACTTAACAATTTTCTGATAAAAAGTACTTCAGTCACTGCTTCTGACATAGCAGTATATTCTGCAAAAGTTGAACACTTAGTTACTGTATTTTGTTTATGAGTTTTCCAAAAAATTAAGTTTCCAAATAATCTAACTACAAAACCTGTTGTAGATTTTCTATCTACATTATCTCCTGCATAGTCAGAATCTACCATACAATCTAAAATTTCAGAGCTTACATTATCATAGTATGTTAACTTTAAATCCTTAGTCTTATACAGATATTTTAAGATTCTCATTGCATATTTGTAATGAGTTCGGTCATAACAACTTTGAAATCGACTTAAGTAATTTACACTGTATGTTATATCTGGCCTAGTGCCTGTACTGATATACAATAATTCACCAATTATACTCCTATACTTTATACTATCATCTACTTCTCTAGCTTGTTCTAATTTTAAGTTTGTTTCCATAGGAGTATCATATAACTTACAATTTTCTAAATTGTATTTTACAACCAAAGACTCAATATATTTTGTTTGACTTAAGGTCATTTTATTCCTATCTTCATTATAGTCAATATCTATGCCAATATAATTTTTTATTTTTCCCAAGTCTTTCATAGCAAATTTTTTTAATAAACTAATTTTTACTTCTTCTATTTTACTTCTATTTTTACAACAAATTAGGAGATCATCGACAAATATTAATATATATATTGGATCTTTGTTTGCATTATTGACATATAAACAGTAATCATAGTTACTTCTAACAAAATTCAATTTTTCAATAAATTTGTTGAAACAATCATACCACACTCTTGGGCTCTCTCTGAGACCATAGAGGGCTCTTTGCAGTTTGTAAACTTTATTATCTCCAGTTTCATAACCCTTTGGTTGTTCTATATATACTTCTGATTTTACATAACCATTTAAAAATGCTGTCTCAACATCCATTTGTTCTATAAATAAATTATTTTTGCAACTATATGATAATAAAAATTTTAATGTTTGCATTTTTCCTACTGGTGAATAAACATTTTCAAGATTGTCCTTTTGCTGAAATCCTCGTACAACTAATCTAGCTTTGTAAACATTATTACTTTTCCTTTTAAAGACCCATTTGACATCAATGACTTTTTTATCTTTTGGACGTTCAACAATTTGCCATGTATTATTTTTATTTAAGCTATTTATTTCAGAGTCCATCGCTACTTGCCATTCCTTATAATCATGGGAGCTCATCGCCTCCTCAAATGTATTTGGTACATTTGCATCAATGTAATTTACATATATAAAATGTGATACTGGATAACCATATCTGGAAACTGGATTTCTCTTTCTTTTAGACCTTTCTTCTATTACAAGCTCATTCTTTTTATTATTGAAATTATCCACAAGATCATCATTAACCATATTTTCTACAGTATTATTAGAATTAGTTTCATTTGCATCTACATAGTCTTCTTCAATATCATTTGTGCCTATTTCATCTATATTTGAAGCTTTATTTTCCAAATCCCTATCCTTTTCATCATCAAGTTTTTCTAAGCAAATTAATTGAGTATTTTCTTCAACTACCTGAACATGTCTAGCATTAATTATTCTATTATTTAATAAAACTCTATAACCATTTTCATTATAACCTACTAGCACTCCTAGTCGGGCTTTATCATCCCATTTACTTTTTCTTAAAACTTCAGGAACTCTAACAAAAACTCTACTTCCATAAATTTTTAAATGTTCAACATTTGGTTTAATACTGAAAAATATTTCATAAGGAGTTTTATTTTCAACTGTATTAGCAATGGTTCGGTTTTTTAGATATGCTGCTGTTTTTATAACTTCAGGCCAATACCTTCTATGTATTTTAGCTTCTCTCATTAAGCACCTACCTATGTCCATGGCAGACCTATTATACCTTTCCGCTACTCCATTTAATTCATGGGCGTAGGGTGGACATGGTAACAACTCTATTCCTTTGTGTCTAATGAAATTATAAATATCTCGATTTAAATATTCTTTGCCATTGTCGCACTGTAATTTCTTAACTTTTTTATTGAATTTATTTTCTACTAAATTAACAAACTCTATAAAACAACTTGCGGTTTCTGCTTTGCTTTTAATACAAAAAATTCTAGTGCATTTGCTATAGTCGTCGATAAATGTCAAAAAATATTTTTCTCCACCATAACCAGTTGTGCTATGTGGGCCATTTAGATCTGTATGAATCAATTCTAAAATTTCAGTAGTTTTTGTTCTATTATTTTCAAAAGGTACATTAGCCATTTTGCTTTCAATACAATTTGAACATTTCATTTCTTTATTTTCTATCTTATCTGGCAAACCGTCTACTAATTTATTATTAATTAACTTGTTTAAGAATTGGAAATTCACATGGCCAAGTGCCCTATGCCATTTTTCTTTATTGGTTAATGTTATGGAATTTACATACATATTATCATTGTCAGTTTTTGAAACAAAGCTTTTTACCCAATACAAATTGTCTATTTTATTGGCAACAACTATTAATTCTCTTGACTGATTATAGATTTTTGCATTTTCATTTCTTGCTACTATTGTGCAGTGTTTGGTTATTTTTGAAACGCTTAACAAGTTTTGTTTAATATCTTTTACAAAATAGACATTTTTTAAATCAATGTATTTTTCATTATAATAATTTTTGAAAGCAACTTTAACGGTGCCTACTTTCGTAGCTTTTAACACTTTACCATCTGGTAGTTTCACATCAATGGGAATTTTTAAATCTATATAATTAGAAAAACATGTATCATTCTTTATAATATGATCTGTACACCCACTATCTAACAACCAATGAATTTCGCTATTGTTATTATATTCCTTTTCACTACACCCCATTACCTGGTTTACTTCTGGATTATATACTTGAGCAGTCCACGACTCTGCCACAGAACCATCTTGCTGAGTGCTTGACGACTCACTTCTGGGATGACTTTGACCTCTGCCTCGGCCACGTCGATGAAAAACACCTCTGTTGGAACCTCTTTGTTGTCCTTGCTGGCGTTGACTGGTTGGATTTCTTCCTGGATAGTTTTTCTGACCATGCCAACAGTCCTTTTTGAGATGGCCGGTCTTTCCACAGATAAAACATTGTGTTTTAGTTTTAGTTGAGAATGTACTCATATTGTTTTTCTTGTCCGGGTCACTACTGGTCATATTTTTCTCTTTTATTTTAGACTTCACATAATCTACTGTTCTTTGTTCTTCTGGGATAACATCAATAAAATCTCCGATATAACTGTAACTTGGAGGTAAAGCTCTGAGCAAGTATCTCATCTTCTCAGGTTCATTTATATTTCCACCTGCCGCTTTGAAATCATTTATTGTTTTCTCGAAATCGACAAAGAAATCTTCTACTGTATTGTAATTGTTTAGTTTTATTTCTTCAATTTTTCCTCTACATATAATTTGCATAGCAGTAGACTGCGTTAAATACATCTTGTCAAACTTTCTCATCATATCATAAGCTGTCGTACACTCGCTAATGTATTCTAATTGTTTATCCGAAATTGTACTCATTATTATAGTCCTTGCTTTTAAATCCATTTTCTTCCAAGCGGCGTCTTGATCTTTGAACTTGGAAGGCATCATGCAAATGGCGGGCTCGTTACATTCTTTGTATTCCAATAAGGTTAATAACCTTAATTTCCAACTTGAATAGTTCACACCATCAAAAATAGGCATCATTATGTCTTCTATTTTAGCTTGTTTAGCCATTTTGGATGAAATTATATAAATCGATGGGTGATAACAGCGTCTTTTCTTTTTGACTCAAAACTTTGCACGAGGCGCGAACTAAAACTTTTACTTAGAAGCGGCCGGTTTTTGGAACTCACTATTTTTGCTTATTTTACCACTCAACCACGCTCTGCTACCATGTTGGAGTGGTGGATCAAAATTAATTAGACCAGTGGTAATTGATAAATGATAGTACGTTTATTTCCGTTTAGAACACAGACAGAATTACAGTTTCACATTTTGTAAGAAAAAAGGGCAGTGACGCCATGACAGACATTATTCTTTTTTTTAATTATGGAACAGTGCTAATGTTGCCACATGAAAAACAAGATTATAATATTTATTACAGATTACAACAAAAGTTATTAAATGTGTCTGTAACTTGGTTTCGGTTTCTGATAACATGAATAAATACAAATTCTCGTTAAGTTACATGAATAATGATAACTTTTACACGACGTGTATAGTTTTATCGTTTCGTTTTAAGAAATAAAACTAATCAAGATTCAGTTATTTTTCTAAACCTATTTCGGAAAAATATCATTTTTCTAATTAACTAGTCCCAACACTTAAGGTTGTAATATTCGTTTATTTTTTTGCAAATGTGCCGGAAGTCCAAATCCTTGTTTACACTTTTTTGGGCGTGCGAAATCATCAAATAGCTTCTCTCGCTCTGGGTGGAGCAAGAGGGAGAATCAGACTTTTACTGAATAAAACCTAATCGTATTCTTTCAGTTGGCCTTTGCCATCCCGCGGCCCTGGCAAGGTTTTTTTTAAGCTTTTTAGCTTATATAAACTAGTACTTGACTGCGATAGTGAGGCGCACTAGTTTTAGCTTAAATAGGATCGTTATTTACGCTAAAATCGTGTTTTGTTTGTCTTGCAATCGACATCATGTAAATTGTATAATACTCGTACAAAAAAACATTCCCCAATAAAATAAATGATCGTATTTTAACATTATAATAGAACATCTTCGGCAGTTAGATGTCTAAAAACACAATTGAAAATACAATAAATATTTCTTACTTATCTGAATTCGTCCATTGTACCTAAATAATTCTTGTAGGTAGAACGCGAGGCAAAATACAGATCACATCTTTTTGTGAGAAGATAAATCGTTGGATTTATGCTAAAGATATCCTGAAAAAGAAACCAATATCTCGATTCTGTTAGTATCGTCTACGTAGCACAGACAAACACTATTACTTTATTCCTAGAAGGGTGCGAAATCATACAAAACACTTTTGCCCTGAAATTTGTTGGAATGGCCGTTTTCCCATCGGACTATTTTTATTTATTTTTAGGTATTGCTTGCGTTTGACCACTATCTCACTTGATGGTAAACGATGAAAGCTAGAAGTAACCTTTTCACTCTTGACTTAAAGACCCCTAGGTTGTAGTTATAAAAACGATGTAAATTTCTGGTACGATTAGGAGTACCTAGTCCGAGTGGAGTCTATGTAGTCTGTACTGAGTACGAAACTACTTGATGGCATAACGCGTACAAGCTGGTGGTTAATGTCAACTCGATATCGTCAGATAAATGAAACTACCAATCCTATGATATTGTGCGTCCTACGGTATTGCGCATGCTGTTGTTGTTGATATTGTGTTGATGTTGTGTTGTATTGTATGATATTGTGCGCTTAATGTAAAAACCATCATAATCGCGTTAGAATTGAAATAAAAGCTACAAAAACAAGTTAAAACTTGTTAATATTTTTCTTATTGTATTTCATTTTGTGTAACTAATTTATTTAATCACCCAAATGGTGTCTCAAATTCACGGAAAGACTAATAAAAATATTTTGAAGACGTACCTAATTAATTGAACATTTGATTATTTCTCCGAAAACATCTTTGAAATTTTTCGCACCAGCTTTGTTTGAAAAGAAATTAAAGATATTTCTAAGTAGTACTTAATCGCAAAGTTTTATTACTCCTGGCATATTAATGAATTCAGATCACATAGGAGTCGTCGAACACGATATCCATGACCTACTTCCCATCAATTATGTACACGAAACTTTTACAAACTTCTGTAATCATGTTATCTGATGAGCATTATACAGAAATATCGGGCAACAAAAATTCCTAACTTTATTATTCTGTTTTGTACAATATTGATGAATCCATAATCAATTTAGGAATCTCGTTTGATTGTTATACATGAGAAATAGAAGCTTTATTTTGTATTCGGTATATCTTTTATTATTATTCTTGTGGTATTGTAATCATTATTAGATATTCTTTGTGTACCTACTTGAATAAACGGACAAATTGTTTACATCTACCAATATTAAGATCTTATCATCGACAATGCCTCGAGGGCTGATGATGGAGAAAACATTCTGTACAAACTGTTACATCGAAATAATTATTGTTACTTTTATTCCGCTTAGAGAAGAAAAGCACATCATTTTGGCACAGTTCCAACTCAGTTACAGACCATTTCAATATTATAGATCCACATTATCCCTTCTGCTTCGGTTCGTATTGGGACATTGGATGTACCTCGATTTTTTCCGTCTTTTCATCGTGTCTCACGACATTGAAAAAAACATCTAGACGTTTTTTTTTTATATACAAACTTAATTGGATTTAATTTTAGAAGAAAAATATGTAGAGCAGAAGTCATTTCATTTATTATTAATTTGTTTTGAATAAGTATTTGTCAAATCGTATTACGTGGAAAATTATTTTGAAGCAGCAAAAAATATATTAAAATTCTCCGAAAAATGACCTAGAATGACAGGTATTTTTAGATTGTCTTTATTACGTTTCTTTCTAATATTTTATATTGCTTCTTAAAGCTACTATATTAAAGGACGTTGCTCTCACCATTTTGTTTTATACGTAGAAGTTTTTACTGAGTTGCTAACATCATTTAAATAATTACATGTGTGACATCGGCTTTAGTATTCCGTACCTATATACATTCATGAGATTTAATATATATTGTCGAGAAGTTTTTTCTTGTGAGTGTGAGGTCTAGCTTCACAACAAGTTTCTAAGTAATTTAGGCCTCAATATATTTTTAACATTTATCTACAAGATTACAAGTTATAATCACATTTTGTACCGATTGAATGAGAAGACTTTTTATTTCTAAAATACAGTAATGGCTTATTTCAATTCATTTATCTATTATACTTTGCTTATCCTGATCATCACTGAAGTCAGTAATGAAAACCATCGCGAGGAACTGAGTGCGTAGTGTGAGTTTGTTTTACGTAAACGCGATCGACACGTTTATGACGTTCGGCGCACCGATTGGCCTACTTGAAGCTCTTAGCCAATCAGAGAGCCAAACGCGGTAAACGTTTCGATCGCGTTAACGTAAAAACAACTCGCACTCAGCACACTGCTGTCTTAAAAAATGAATACACATAAGTTTCCAGTTGCAAATCCGCCTTGAGCAAGCTCGGAGATCGGTATTCATAGTGGTGTAAGAAGAGGTTTTTGTCATGATATTTTTTTTTGGGGTTGGAAATCATGAAATAATCTCTCCCACTTTGAGTAGAGCGAGAATAAATGTTACTCTTTTACTAAAAGCCACCCGAATTCGTTTTTGTTTTATTCTCTTTAAGGTTTTTTTTTTATGGTAGGTAAAATCATCCAATGACAAATCCCGCTCTTGGGTGGGGCGGGAAATAGTTTCAGACTCTTACCGACTAAAAACCTACCCTGTTCCATTCATTGCCTTTGTCCCATGGCCCTTGGTGACATTTTCACATAACCTTTGGCCCCAGTAGGCTTCGGCCCTGCTGGGCCCCTACAGTTTGCTGACAACTCCTTGAGGCGCGCGGGAACAGTGAACAGTGCGCGCCGTAGACGACTTGAGCTCGGACCGGTTTGTTACCGGACGGACGGACAGCGAGCTACCCATTGCCCGCCGTTTCTCTTTAAGGTGGTGGTGGTGGTGGTGGGTGGTGGTGGTGGTAGACTATTACTAACTAATAACAACCTATGTTTCTTCTTTGGCCTTTGCGTTCCAGAACTATGGGTTTCATTTTCGGAAGTCATCCTATGGCCCCAGAAGGCTTCGGTTCGTGTTCCTTTAGCTGCCATTTGCGATTCAGAGCCTCGATGTGGTACTGTAGAACAAATAAATAGAATTAACAAAATTGTACTATATCCCAACATAATGTAGTACTCTGTATTGTTTTTGTGTATTATTTACTTCTCAAATTAAATTCCTTTGCCCTAACCATAGTAAAAGTCTCCGATCTACGAATAATCGTTTATTACACTGTCCCTCACATCGCTCTGGGTTTATCCATTCTTCCTTCTTTGTCCAGGCGATCTCTCTTTGGAATGCGTTCCTATTGAACATTAGGATAGCATCCAGTCCGTTCTCCTTTAAATAGTATGTGAGCACATTCATAAGAAGCTGCTTGATTCATCGCAGCGTTGATTTGGTGGTTTAGTTTCTTATAATCATTTGGTTTGTATTAGTTTTCCATTTGTTTTGTTTGTTTACCATTAAGGTGCATCTACTAGTAGTGGGGTGGTGCGGAGGGGCATCACCCTAAGGTCGACTGGTAGAAAATGCCTATGGCTTTAAGTCCACCTTTGTACACAACGCTAATACATTAATAAATAAATATTGTTACTTATTTTTAAACATACTACTATTACGTACTATTATAGAAATAAGTGTTACCTACTAAAAATATTGTGGATCAAATTTTGCCATATTAATAAATAAATTATAATTATTATTTATAAAGGAAACAATTTCCCTTAAAAACAATAACACCTATATTATTTCTCTTGACGTGAACGGTAGCATTCACGGTTGTGGCGTCGACATAATGAGCTGTTGTGTGGGCCCTTTTGTTCTCGTCTACGTATAACATTTCATCTCTCCACGTCTAGAGTGTGTTCGTCATGTCTTACTGCCACGGAGAATATTTTATTACTACTGTCTACAAGTAAATTGAGTTAGTAGTAAGTAGAGTATATTAGTTGGTGGAAACGTGTATGAAATAATTTAGGTTACGAGCAAATTTAATGGAAATTATTAGATACGTTCTGCGATCTTAGTTGGTGGTTATCCCATTAATATAATAAAGATGAAAGGTTTTATGTGTGTGTATGTTTGTAAAGGAGTAAAGGCGCGGGTCCACAGCGGCGCATGGAGAGGCTACGCACGTGTATTAAGCTTCGCTTTGTAAGAAAATGTGTGTGGTTGTGTCCACTGCAACACACGAAGAGGCTATGCACGAATTGACGTCATTGATACACGCGTGGCTTGCTCAAATAGGCGGATACATAGCTCAACGCTGTCAACGTGGTTCTACGTTTCCACTGGAGTTCACGAATATGACCAACGACTATATACAGCTCGCTTATTATAGATTGCAGGGGTACGCATGTAGCCTCTCCGTGTGCGTGCGCCATGCCACGCTATACATAGTTGTGGGTCTTTGTATACCTACACTCCAGTGGAAACGTAGACCCACATTGTCAAACAAATTAATACACGCAGCTAAAATGTGCCATGTGCCCGTGCACAGCATGCGCCGCGATGGGCACGCGCCTTAACCTCCATGAGCCGACTGGATTTGGATGAAATTCGGCACATGAGACCAAGTCTTGGAATATGTCATCTTTTTATTCCGGGAGTACTTACATTCCTTTGGCATAATTTTCTACTACCACGCGGGCGAAACCGCAGGTAAGCAAAATTATATAGGTAATGTGTATATAGTTACATCTATGTCTCCACAGAATACTTCAAAATCCTGCATCGCAGTATCAGAGTTCTCCGCGCGATCAGAATATACACAAAAGTCCAAAATCAACTATCGGCCAGTTCCCCGGACCAGACACAACGTCCACCTGGTTGCAGGGTCTTTCTATTTCAACGGAAGTTTGTAGGATTTTACGCCTTTTTGCCTCAAAACTAGTTTATAGGTATGCAGCTGTAAAGTTGATATAATGCGGTACAAAAATATCTATTAGGACTTTTTTTTGTCGATGGTTAAAAGCCACCCCATTCCTTCTTAGCCCTTTATACCGTGGCCGGACATGCCTTTCAGAAATCAGTCCATGGCTCCAGTAGGCTTCGGTCCTACTGGGCCTCTACGGTTTGCTGACAACTCCTTGAGGCACGCGGGAACAGTGATCGCCGTCGACGACTGGAACTCAATCCGGCCGGTTACCGGACGGTTGGATGGCGAGCTGCCCATTGCTTGCCGTCCGCAAGCCCGTGCCTACGGCAGCCGGAAATCGGGATCAGAATCCCGACGGCAGATGGGGCGTCAAGGCCGTTACCTCTTGCGTGCAGCCTCCTCCTTTGTTAGCATTACTGCTTCGCTGAAGGAGGCGACCGCCATCCTTCCTCGCTCCGGACATTGGTCTATACCAAGGCTTAGCGCATCTAGCAAAACTTGAAAAAAGCGTTTGCCTAGAAGTGGGGCAGATTACTAGATAAAAAATGTGTTATTTTCTTTACTTATTGAACCAATTTGAAAGGCTCACTGATAACATGTTCGAAAACGCGCTTTATATATAGCTCTTCATTTTACAAGTTAACTTTTAATTCAATGGCAATCTTTTAGGAGGAGGAAGTATTCATGAATATTAAAAAGTTTTATCGAGGCACCAACTTTGAAATATGAAAATTTCACTTCATTTTGTCGAGTAAAGCGAATATATACATCGTAAACAGCAGATTTTTTTCATCATAGCGAATATAGGTAAAAGTCGTAAATAGATAATTTATTGTTCATCTTTAATAAAGTAATTGATGCTATAAAATCCTTTTTATATTCATGCGTAATATCGAAACTTTTTCATAAATATAATGAACTCAAAGTTAATTATTATAAGAATAAGAATTATAACTTTGTGGGTAACATTTTTGTTTTGTGGTGGAAAATCAGCCAACACCTTTTCCCGCTCTAAAATATATTTTTTTAATTTTATTTTTTTATGGTGGGTAAAGTCATAAAATAATCATATGATAGTGTCAGACTCTTACAGACTAAAAACTTTCCCTGCTCCTTCATTGCCTGGGTTCTAGGTCCCTGTATGCACTTTCATACCTCCCCAGAGCCCCAGAGTAAGCTTCGACCCTACTAGGCCCCTACAGGTTGCTGACAACTCCTTGCGTCGCGCGGGAATATTGCGTGCCGTCGACGACTTAGACTCGATCCGGTCTGTTACCGGACGGACAGACAGCGAGCTACCCATTGCCCGCCGTCCGCAAGCCGGCGCCTACGGTGGCCGGAAATCGGAATCGGAATTGGAGTGGTGTTCTATTATTGTAGCCATTCTTTCAAGCCCAACTATTCAAATCACAGTGGTACTGAAACGCAAAAGGCAACAGAAAAAGCAAACCAAGTGCAAGTCGGACGCGTACACGAAGGATTGCGTACCGTCAGTAAAAAAAAAACGGCAAAAATAACGTTTTACAACAAACGTGAAGTGGGGCTACACTTAAATATTTACTATTATAGCGGCAGCAGAAATACATCATCAACTGTCCACCTACCATGATTCATGAGATACAGCCTGGTGACAGACAGACGGACAGCGGAGTGTTTACAATCCCGGGTCCCGTTTTTACCCGTGAGGTACGGAACCCTAGAAACACGGGTGGGTTTTTGTCAGTACCTAACAGTACTAGTCTGACACTTCCTCGCATTTCACCTAGAATGGGAGAAATTATGATAATTTTCCACCCTCCCGATTTCCGGCCACCGTAGGCGCGGGCTTGCGAACGGCGTGCAATGGGTAGCACGCTGTCCGATCGTCCGGTAACCAACCGGACCGAGCCCAAGTCGTCGACGGCGCGTTCTGTTCCCGCGCGCCTCAAGGAGCTGTCAGCACACCGAAGAGGCCCAGCTTGCAAACTGCAGGCAGGCAGGGTCGAAGCCTACTGGGATCATGGGTTAACTTCCGAAAGGAATGCCCGGCCCCGGCACGATAGGCTACGAAAGAACGGGGTTGGTTTTTAGTCAGTAAGAGTCTGACACTACTTCCCGCTCCACCCAAGGGCGGGATTTGTCATTGGATGATTTTACCTACCATAAAAAAAAAACCCTCAAAATGAAAATAAAAGTAACCCCAACTATTCCCAATAAACTTTTTTACTACAACAGCATTTCTTTAAATCTTTTTTCCTGCCAAAACAATTCCCTGGTGACTGATACCAACTCGTACAGATAATATATCTTCCCTCAGGAACAAAATAGATAGGTACTGGAGTCAATCTCATGTATTTACTTCACTTTTTATACTTACGCTCGGCGGACTCTGTGATCGAAAAAGGACTCTGTGATCTAGCACTGGTTTAGCACGGTTTAGTCACGTACAAGATATCGTGTCCGTGAGTGGTGTCTATGTGTGCGTTGCTCGAGCGCGCTTTGTATGTAGATTGTGTTCTGTACTATCTCTCTTTTTTGCCTCTGCCCTAGCCAAGTTATAATCGTTTCGTTTTGCGTTTACGCTTGGAGTTGGCCACGCCCCTAATTCGTTTGTTCGAACAAAGGAGTTGTTGGCGTGGCCTACTCCAAACGTTAACGCAAAACTTGGCTAGGGGGGCAGGTCTAAACAGATTCAATTCTATCTCCGACAACACATAACAATGTTTTACAGCACATATCAATAACGGTTACATCGTCGAGTTTTTCTCATACGAAGGATTATGTTTACCGTTTTTCCCGTACCGGTGTTTTTTCCGGGAACACCATTTTTGTTAGCCCAATTAATGTTCGAAGTTTTGTTTTTGAAATTGTATTTTTTTGGTGTGATGGATGGTATTAGTACTTCATCCCAGTGATTATTCTGGGGATGATGAAAAAAAAAATACAGCATAAGCATCCTTACTTCTAATGTCAGGAACCTTGAACTGAACTGCTGGGACTCAAGCATCCTCTCTAGGAGAGCGAGTGGGCCGTAATCCACTAAGGGCCCAATGCGGATTGGTGGATGTCACATGTCCTCGCATTTTTTGGTTCTAGGACATGCCGGTTTCCTCACGATGTTGTCCTTCACCGTTTTGGGAGTAGTGGTGATGAAATAAATTTAACGAAGTGATGCGCCTGGGTGGGCTTTAACGCATAACCGCAGAACATTACCGCTGGGCCACCACTGCTCGGAAATAATAAATATTGGGAGCAAAAAATCAATTTAATGAAATAAATAAAATTTGTTGGATAAATGTGGTAGGTACTAAGAATAATAAAACATGAAAATAAGTATATAAACTGTTTTTAAACCTATTTATTGAAGTCTCATAAACCTTCTTCAGCTTTCAAAAAATAGTTTTAAATAACATTCATCAAACAAAAAAAATATAGTGGTCCCATGACAACGTCTCATTCATTCATATTTTCATTCAACCGTCGCTCTTTTATTACCCCCATTACTGTTTAAGTGCGTCGAGACCAGTCACCTAATTAACAAAGGTATTAAAACAGTTTGAAAACATGCGGAATTCCATTACTATAATTAGTTTTGTATACACGTAAGCTTTTCAGTGGTTTGACAAATAGCAAATGCTGAGTTTTACAAGAGAACTACGGCAAATTTTTACTGCGTGCATTATAAGGATTATCGATCAAAGCTAGAAGGAACTACATTTGACTGACGCACACTGTCCACGCCTGATTTGTACGTAGAACGATGTCGCGTGGTGTCACGTGGCGTGAATCTAATGTAGCTCTACAGGTCTAGTTGCCATATAAAATGTATGAAGACCGACGCGCCCAGATCGGCGTAAGTATGTGGTCCACGTGAGCGCAATGTAGTTCTACCTTTATTCTTATTCTTGTATTTTAATGCCCATGGTCTTAATCGGATGCAGTTTTACTGGTAGTTCCTATTTAGGATTCAATGGGAAGATACGCCTGGGTTTTAAATTGTGCAGATTGCCCGGAAGACACGGTGGGAGTCTGCTTAAATTGGGCGGAGCCCCGCCTTATCTTCGTTGAGGACCTGCTTGCCACAGAAGGGGCCCTAGGGAGTTGCAGGGTGATTTACGGTGGAGGTCTGAAAAAACAAACTTGGAGAAACACCATCATATCCTCATAGAGGCCTTAGCTGCCACAGAAGACGCCCTAATGATTTACAGGGTAATTTCCGACCACCCGCCGTCTAGCGGATTGTGGGCAATGGTAGCTCAACGTCCAGTAAAAAATAGGCCTTACCAGCCATTGTGTCCCACGCTCGTTTTAATGAGATTTCAGCTTAAATGATGGGAACCCGTCACGACCAATGAATGCCAAAGCGGCTTTTTGCTTGTAAACAACTAAAGAAACACGGATAAGTTTAGTCAGTAAAAAACTGACACTCTCGGTCGTTCTACCAAGACCGGGAGAAGTTAGTTGGTGGTTTCCTACCTTCAAAAACGTTGTATCAGCATAGATAGTAGTCGGCATATAAAATGTATTGGAAACAGCGTCAACCTTCAAAGTACTAAAGTTGCCTTCGCAGAAATCATTACCACAGAGTAATCAAAAAAAAAAACCACAGAGCGTCAACCTTCAAAGTACTACCAGAAATCATTACCACAGAGTAAAAAAAAAAACCACAGAGTAATCATTACTAGAAAAAGTCAACAATTGATACTTTGAGGAATTGCAGACTTCTACAGATCCTTATAATAAATAATATCAATCGTCTCTCTAGCTTAGATATAGAATAAACACGCAATTTTTCATCATGAACCACAAAAACGTCAACATGCATAGTCATTAACATTCGACAATGTTCAAAAGTCCTGCTATGACATCTTAAAATCATTATGAATCCGGTGTCAGAAAGAGATAGAGCTACACAGCCTGTATAGCTCCATCTCTTTCTCACCCCGCTATAAAGATGATTTTGAGGCATCAGAACCTCGCATCGTCTGAGACATAATCGCTGTCCTTTTTCTTTCATCTAACCTTCCATTTATCTAAAATTGGTATAAAATCATCAAGCTAATAGTTAGTTTGCTCTGGCCATCGGAAGTCTATGGGGATCTTTAAAAATAGCACTCTCATATCGATGCGGTATGGACGACTTTCATAAAACAAACTAAGTTATGACCGACCACAAATAGCCCGTTATTAGAATAGCCCGCGTCCGTTACAGGGTTAAGTGCGTACGCGCATTAGTATCGCTCTATAAAATTACTATTTTATATATTGTTTGTATCAAAAAGTAACATTATCCAAAATCGCAAAAAAAAAATTGTTCAATATTAATCAAGTTCGAAACCTTTCAAATCTGATGGAAGGGGAAACTGTCTAACAGTATAATGATGCATAATTGCACATACTGAAGTTTGACGTCACTTCCATTAGGTTACATGTGCTGAAAAGAAATATTCCCACCACGCTCCCACTCTTCCTCAAATCAATATTTGAAATGCTAATCGCTGCATTTAATAAAAAAATTTGGTGCTGTTTTTAGAAAAAGATTTTTTTTTAATGTTATTGTTAAAATATTGTACAAAAATGAACACAGGTTATGTGCAATGTTTGGTTTTTTTTTATCTGCGTTTAGAACAGTAACAGTTATCCTGGGCATCCTCTAACTATGCTTCTGAAAGAGTAAAAGTCCTTCTAATTCAGAGAAGAACATTAACCAAGATATTAAAGTTACTCATTAATAAACGATCATTACGGCATTTGGAAAAATCCGGATAATATGCCAAAGGACATTTTTTTTTTAATTGATGTATACTAGTGCTTGACTGCATCTCACCTGAACGTAAGTAACAATGGAATCGTTGATAGTGATGCGCACTAGTTTATTATGAACCTTTTCACTCAGGGAAGGGAAGACCACAGAAGGCAAAATGTTCCACGAGTCCTTCGATTTATTCTATAAATAACTGCTAACAAAAATGTATTTACAATAATCCCACCTTTATTTATGGTTTATTTTATCGATTTCATGATGAATTGATCACTTAGGATAATCCCGGATCAGGTGGAATAAAGAAGATTGAAAATAGATGGTCGATTGAATAAATCGCCAATTAATATTCTGGTAACTTACACGTCTGTACGAGGATCGAATAAAACGATAGCTATAATGTTTAATCGATTTACAAAGAGGTAGGTACAGTTACGAGCATAAATACCTTACAATTACGCAAAATTGCAATTCGATTTCGAAAATTATAATTGCTACTTTTCAAGCGACTGTGAATGGCCAAATCTGACACTATAAGGAATATCGAAAAACATTCAAAGAATCCAACACGTTTCCCAATTTTGATGACAACTTTTTTTTTTTTCAATATTTTTTTTTTTTCAATCACAAGCCATGTATTGGACATGTAGATTGAAAACACTGTATTGTCGCAATATTTCATAGTCATACTAGCATAAGCATAATCCGCCTTTCAATTTTCCCACTGCTGGGACTCAGGCCTCCTCTCGAGGAGAGGGAACTAAAGTCACACTAATTAGGATCAAATTCAAAGACATGCGGTTGACACCATCTACATACTTATTTCATATACACGTACGTTATAGTACGAGTATTCAATGATATTCGAGATACCAACTGTATTATTAACCTGACATGCTGCTATGTAAGAGTATCTTACAAGGAAATCTCTTTCTTGCGTAAACGTCACATGTTTATGCTCATGACTGTACTTACCAGTACCTTGGTTCCTCTTACATAAATTCAAACATAGCTTGTAGACCTTTTGAAATATATTCATCCGTACCCGAAAACTTCGCTAACTATTATACTATACAAACGACTCGTCAAGGTACTATGTTATCGTAAGCCTACCTATGTTTTTGTGCTTGTTCCTACTCTCTTGTTTACCTATACTGATATTTTACTTACATTAGTGCGGAAATAAATTGACAGCTTGGTTGTTGGAACAAAGTTTTAGAAAACTATTAATTAGGTACCTCAAATTAGCAAAACAGAGAGGGGATTGGGTGGCAGTCGCCTCGCCTCGTTCTGAGTAACAGTAATGCTGGCGTTGGAAGTGACCGCTTGCGTGTGAGTCTTTACACTCCAACCGCTGGGACCCCGATACGATAACCAACGATAGACGACGAGTAATGGGTAGCTCGCCGTCCGCTAACTGTCCGGTAAGCCCGAGTCGTCGACGGCGCATACACTCCCCCCACATTCATACACTACGCATACGCACACTCACAATGCCTCCCAAGTCCCAAGCAATAGACCTAGTTTGCGAGCCAGGGAACATGTTACTGTGTACAATGTATGTTACGAAAAAAGTTATTATTAAACAATAAAATTTGAACTTACCTTAAGCTAACAGCAGCTAGTGGTAACTGTATTTTATGGTCATCGGAAGCGAGGTAAGTACTTCCTTTAGCTATAAAATCAAGTAAGTACTGCTCATACAACGAAGGTGGTAAACTGACCGCATCGTAACTTTTGATATGGTTTCTATTGATTCTCCTTAGTTGTGGGTATGTTATTTTAAAGTCTTATAATAGAACTAAATATACATATTATATGCCGTGATATCTCAAACTTACTGACCGTATGCAAAAAAAATCGAACAATAAAAAAAAAATCAATTCGATACCATCACGCGTTTCTGAGATAAAGGGTCTTGACAGACAGACAGACAAACAGACAGACTGACAACTAAGTGATCCTATAAGGGTTCTGTTTTTTTCCTTTTGAGATACCAAACTCTAAAAATTCTTTACCATGGCGTCTCATTTTGTGTAGGTCCTAAACTTGAGCGAGTCTTACGAGGAATTAAGTTCATGTACAAAATAAATACCAACAGGAAGGAAACAGCTCGTAGAATGTTAAAATTTCAACAATTTCTATAATAATAATATATCCACGTGTAACTTTGCACCAAATTGTAATCAAAGCTAAACTGATCAAGTGCCACGAAAACTTAGTGAGACCCGATTGAAGCATTTTACTAATTCTACGGATTGATCGCTGAAATTCATTACTGAATGTAATACGAGGCGAAGGATTGGTTCCACCACAATTAATGACCGGCTATATTTCAACGTTCAAAACTACTCGACAATTTACTAAAAACCGGCCAAGTTCGAGTCAGACTCGCTCACGAAGGTTTCCGTACCGTCTATAGCAAAAAACAGCAAAAGCGATTGTTGTATTATAGCCCCGCTTAAATATTTATTTTATTATGTTTTTAGTATTTTTTTCTTATAACCGTAACAGTAATAAATCATCTGGAAAATGTCACCTGTCTAGCTATTACAGTTCATGAGATACAGCCTGGTGACAGAAAGACTCATAGCGAAGTGATAGCACTAGGGTCCCATTTTTATCCTTTGAGTACGAAACCCTAAAAAAGGAT
Organism: Leucania comma; assembly: GCA_958295575.1. Classification (NCBI taxonomy): domain Eukaryota; kingdom Metazoa; phylum Arthropoda; class Insecta; order Lepidoptera; family Noctuidae; genus Leucania; species Leucania comma. The sequence goes on from OY282475.1 coordinate 8,778,700, forward strand.
AGAGGAATCTCATTTAAATAAAAATGTAATCTGCAATTGAGGTTTTCAACCTTTGCGTGTATACCTATTAAAAATACCAAAAATGCTCTAGGTAGATATTAATTAAATTAAAAAAGTTATACCATAAAGTAGGAGGATATTAGAGAGGTTCATAAACATTTTTACTAGCAGACATTACTTCAGTTATTTCATATCTGTCAGTCCGTATTTTTTTAGCTAGTGTACCTCTAATATGTTATTACGATGATGACAATGTTTGCTCCAATTTCATTATAGGCATAAAAAGCATGACAAACATGGTAAACGTTGAAGTTTTTACATCATTTTAGTGTATGTTCATGAAACTGCTTCGTTGACCTACTGATCGCGAGTGCTACTGTTGTATATGATGTCTCGGGTTCACTCTTAAGAGCTTCTAACTACAATCTACATCTAGAATTCTTCAGTAGCAGCCAGTTTCCATCTAGAATTCCTGAGTAGAGTCATAGGCGGAACATTTGTGGGATTACTCGAAGAGTTACCGGGAAGGCAATAGGGAACTGAACTAACACAAGTTTTTTTTTTTTTTTTTTTTTTTTTTTTTTTTTTTTTTTTTTTTTTGTGGTAGGTAAAAATCATCCAATGACGAATCCCGCCCTTGGGTGGGGCGGGAAACAGTGTCAGACTTTTACTGACTAAAAAACCTACCTTTCCATTCCTTGCCTTTATCCTGGGGCCTTTGGTGACAGTCTCACATAACCTTTGGCCCCAGAACTAACACAAGTAGGTTTTAATCAGTAAAAGTCTGACATTCTTCTTCAATCCAGCCGGAGCGGGAGGATTTATTTGAAAAAAAAAGGCATCTCTGGATATGGATTCCTGACCAGTTTGTATAATAGGCTCACCCATTATCGCTGCCGTTTCAGTTTATCAAACCTAACCGTACCAGGAATATTACCATGTTATATTTTTAGTTTTACAATAAAAATAAAATATATTTAATACACATCGTGGGTTCAAACTTAACTAATTTGCCACCGTTTGTACTCCAAACTCATTAAGCCAAATGCTAGGCTTTGGACCTAGGGACCAACTTTAGTAATGTTGGTCCTTCTGGCATAAACCTCCAATAGCCCTTGCCTGACTTGTCCCAGTTTCTCTTCAAGCAAAATGTAGTCTTTACAGTGTTCGTTCCGCCTTTTTACTGTTGTTAGTTTTATGTGCTACATCGCTTTTACTATTCACTTTGAATCTGTGTGTTTTTTACAGCTTAGATAGTAAAGCTGTGACTTTAGGTAAAGCACTTCTTTCTTCTAAAACTATCGTGAATTCATCGGAAACTTATCATATTCTACAACGTATAAAATAATGTTAATATGGAGTAAACTTTTTGAGATATCGTAATTTTCTGGCTAGCCATGTCACACGAAAACACCAGAAGAGAAGTGCAAATATTGTTACTCACTGGTGCATGAAGGAGGATATCACCGTTGAAGTGGCCTGCGGCGAATTTTATGTAAGTGTGACGGCCAGAGGCCTTATCTAGAGCTCTTAACGCTATCCATTTGACGACCTCAACTGAACGGTTAAAGGAATGGAGCTATATAGGGTGTATAGCTCCATTCCTCTTTATTTCTCGCATGCGTCACATTTTAACACGTCACGGTGAGGCCCGGTTACGTTTGTGAATCAAGCTTGGCCGGAGATCGCGCCAGACGAGAGGTTTGAAAGGACAAAGGAGACGTCTTTACCCAGCAGCGAGGTACCAATTAGTGTAGGGCCAAATAAAAATTATGGTAGGTTGCATCTCAGATGGGGCTATATTTCCGTAGCGTAAAAAAAAACAGCCCTATTTGAAATGCGATCTACCAATAATTTTTCGTTTGAGAGTACATTAGTTCTCACCAATGTACTCTAATTCAGTACTGTGTCATGCTATGAATAATTGTTGATACTCGTATAGTCTGTTTCGCTCACACCTATGAAGCTTATATATTATGAACAGGTATCAAACTATATTCAAAACGCAAGGTGTGCACGATGTTATTGGTACAGAAATGTATAGCCCGGACGACTCCGTTTCAAACGGGAGTATCTTACAATTCCTTACAGCTCCTTCAATGTTGTAGTTATCATTTATTTAGATCCTCATCTTTAAAAGGATTGTTATTTACGCTAGTGATTTTGGCAAGTATACATACGTCTAAAAAAATCACATAAACCCCATAAACAAATGCTATTCTGTTGCCCTACTTTTTCCTTTTAACTAAAACTATAATAATGAATATAAATCAATTAGTTTTCTTAATCCGCCCGGAATCGAGATTAACGATAAAATACCAGTAACGAGCACAGACGAAGTAAGTGCTCTTCTCGGACCACAGTTTAAACTAAAAGGATTTTAATTCTTTATTTATTTAAGCTTCATGTACAGTAATGGTACATAGGCGGACTTAATGCAACAAGGCATTCTCTAAAAGTCAACCTTGACGATGTAACAGGTTTATTTCTGTTTCATTTAGCTCATCGTCATCTGTATTCTTTAACTTATCTGTTCTTCAGACGTTTTTTTATTATTTATAGGCTCGCGCTTGACCACTATTTTACCTAATGATAGGCGACGATGAGGCGTGCTTGCCTAGAAGAAACCACTGTGGCTTTTAGCGATGCATATAACATTGCGACTATATCGCAATGCAATCGCAATGTTGTAGTGCATTAGTAGCGCATTGGCATCTCTTCTATAGAGCGTTGCAGATGCGACCAACGCGCGACAGCATCGCTACGAAAACTCGCTGTGGGCGAGGGGCCTAACACTAAACTTCCAATACCTGTTATTTTCTTAAGTAGCTACTCAGGGAACATGGTTGGCTTTTAGTCAATATAAATCTGACACACCTCGCTTCAGCGTGAGAGAACTTATTTAAAAAGTTACCCAAAACAAAAACACTACTTAGCTGTAGACAAATTCATTTTACTTTGTTTTTCAGTGCTTCTATTTACAAATAATTAATCATTTCTGATTTTAAGTAACCTGTGATCTAGTTCACTGAGTTTTATCATATGACTGCGACGCCGATAGTAAAATTATAAGTCTACCATAACAATACAATATTTGAGACATGGCTAAATCTTTGTATGAAATTCTCTGAAACTCATGGTTGCAACTGAAGAGTATTCAGTTTAACCGGTGACCTGGCGAGGTTCGTCAGAATCCGTTGAATGCCAAACGCACAAGATCGGTAGTGATGGTACCGCAGCTGCAGACATCGTGTTATAACTATCTTAGTTCATTCTATTCGAGAAATCCGAGTTACTTACATTGTATCTAATAAGCCAAGGTCAAGTTCCCTCTATAACCCATAATATTTTATATCTTAGTCTATACTGTTAACTACGTTAGTTTTATGGTGTCTAGGCCTAGATTATTTTATATTTATAATTGTAATTATTGGCTGTTACAAGTTGGCAAGGTCTTAAGTTAGAAACAGGTTACGAACGGCATATTATATTTACTTGGTTGCCTCTATGTGAAATATTTGGCATAATAATTGAAGATTTTCGTGCCAAACAAAACTTAAAAAAAAACAAAATGTAATGTCTTCTTTTGTGGTGGGATTATTTCGAGTGAAGTTCAGTTCAATGGCTGTTTGTAAGTATTCGCAAATTGATTCCTTCTAAATATCATAGCAGTCAATAGCATAGCATCAGCCTTCTAATGTTGCCACTGCTAGGATTCAGGTCTACTCTCTAGGAGAGGGAATGGGCTGTATTCCACCACGCAGGCCCAGTGCGGGTTGGATCCTTGTGAATAATGTGATGTAAAATTGGTGTAGTTTGGTTTTTCAATGTTTACACAACTGCTCGATATATTGAAACAGGGCCAATCTCAATGAATTGGAAATGAGAATTTTATTAAAGTGTAAGTAAGTACCTCAGCAATACTTGTCGAGAAATCGACTACATTGAAAATTATTAAATCTGTATTCCAATGAAAAACAAAGTAGACAGACTAGAGCTACAAAGTAGCTAAATTGAAATTATTTCGAAACTTTATTCTGAATAAATACACAAAACATGTGAAGCTAAAAGTAAAACTAAATTTAAGATAGACTACCAAAAAAAAATAGGATTTGCAGCCAAAAAAAAAACATTTACTATCAAGAATAATTAAATAATCACAAAAGTCTCAAGTGATGGTCCTTGAGTACCTACAAACTATAAATAAAGCACGTTAATTATAAGGCACTCCAGAAATTGTATAAGTTTTCTCATTACATGTGTAGTTAGGAGAAATTCAGAAGCCAAGCAAATAAAATAGGCATCATTATATGATGATAATGTAGGGTTTTCAGTTATGATTTAACAAGGGAAAAATAGCTATATTAATTTTATTAATAAGTTGATTGTTTATTACGAATTTTATTATGTTTCATTTATTTTTTTTTTTTTAGAAACCGATGGATGTTTCTAAAAAAAAAGTTAGCTATAATATCTGATGACTTGGCTATTTATTTATATTGTTGACTGTACCTATAATTCTTTTTTATTAAAAATCGCACTATCACACAAATTGGGTTTAGATGTTTGTTACTCTCTCATGCAAAAACTACTAAATGGATTTTAATAAAAATTTACAATTAAATAATATAGCTTATACGTCAGAATAACACATAGACTATAATTTACAAAGCAGAAATAAAATAAAAAATTGCACCCGAGCGAAGTCGGGGCTTGCCGCTAGTATACAATAACGTACAAGTAAATGTTATGATCAGTCAACTATATCTGTATGCAAACAGGATACAGTAATCACAATGAATCCTAAAAAGAGAATACGCTTGAATCAGTATTCAAGAGGAGTACTCATAAAACAGACTATCCCCATTTTCTGCCTTACAACGATAAAACCGTTGTTTCTATTTATCGTTAGTCGTAAACTCTATCCATATTAAAATTTAAATACTTCAGGATCTTCTTGCATATTTTATTCTTTAGATTTTTGACTGGACTTCAATTTAATTTTTAATTGATAAAAGAAAGAAAGATATTTTATTTGGCACGCATGGACACACTGTAAAACCAAATTTATAAAACTTAAGATAAAAACAAGAGGAAAAAATACAGACACAATGTCTGTCTCACGGTGACGCCAAATAGGGCCAGTTCGGAAAAACTGCCAGACAACTACATGATAGTTGCTTGACGTTAGTTTTCAACAGAACCTTACTGAGAGTGAAGAGTAGTTGTTTACTTTTATGAGCAAGGTAAATAAATAAATATATAATATACGTTAATGTGTGATAAATAATAACCAGGTGTTTAGCATTAGGTGTGTAGGAAATCATTAAATAAAAATGTCATAAAACTTAACAAGACTAAATAACTAATGCTTTACTGCTATCCCACCTGATGGTCAATGATGGTGAAGCGCACTAGTTTATTAAGAGCCTCTAATTTTGATAGCAACTAAATTATAATCGGACGGGAAGATATCAGGCAAATCGTTGCAGTCCTTCGATGAATGCGGTATAAACAATACTGCGCTATACTTTAATTAACGTAAAATATTATAATATTACTTCAATACTACCCAAGCAAAAATGGATAGAAAAAAGAAAGACAACTTATTAATTTTCTTCTGCCTGAATATATTTACTATGTTGGCCTTAATACTTTTTTTTGGTCCAGTTCAAGGCTCTCGGTGGATTCACAAAAGTATTTAGACCAAATAAATATGCCTTTATTAACTTGCCGCAGTAGTTGTACGAAGCAATAAAGTCATATTATTATTAATACAGTATATTGTGTAATTGTGACCCTGTCTTCTTCAAGGCAAAGTTAGCTCATAAACGCCAATCTGCCAACACGCGTGGTGGATTGACGCTCATTCCTTCTCCCAGAGAAGAGGCCTGACTCTCAGTAATGGTAACGTTATAAGACTGACTATGCTCTTCTCTTTGTTATACTTAAAACCTCTTTCGGTTCTACTGGAACCTGTTTTAAATGTTAATTACTTTCACAATAATATTGATAGATAAGAATGTTAATTTTTGCGCACTCCAACACATTTCCTGTAGCAACATTATGCATGTATCGACGTAGGCGCATGAATCATGGAGAATACTGATCAATTTTAAGTGACTGACTTTACTTCGAGGCATCAACTCAACACGTACAGACTAGTAATTATACCATAGCTGACTACTTAATTGTAGGTACTCAGGGTATTTGAACTCTATGACACAGCATCAATAACAATCAGGGGTAATTACTCAATCGTGTTAATGATAAGGCAATGTAACGTATTGTTATGTTGATGAGTGACTATGCGGAGCTTCTAATTATGAGACAATTTAACTATAGGGTTAATTTACGATCTTTGTGGATTATTAGAGCTTACAAGAAATTGTGCCATCTGCCAAATCATACCAACTACTCAAAACAGGTCAGAGTTTGAAACCAATTGCAAATATGGCATATCAAAAATAAAAGAATACCTAAATGTGTTGCTAAGCGTAAATCTTGAGAACTGGGTCAATTTCGAATCAACGTTCTTTTGAACTGAGACTTTGAGATCTCAGGCAAGTTTTTGTGAAGAGAAAATTGTTCTTTTTTTCTTTATTCCATTTAAACTGATCCTAGCTATCAAACTAGGGAAAGCTGTGAATCGTTTTTATAAACTACTTTAATTACCTTTAGATTAAACACTTTTTCTGTTTAGGATTTTATACAACACTAATAATATACAGGCAAAAGTTTACGAGTGTCATTTATTTATTAATTTGTTTGTATATTTTATTATGTTTGTTCCTTTCACGCGATCGAATTTGATGCGCGGCTAGCCCATGTCCCGGAATAACACCAAACAACGCATAGAATTTAATTCCGGGAGCAGGTTTCCTACTTTCTACTTCCATGTCTGCGAAGCCGCTGGCAGCAATTAATTATAAAATAAAAACAGTTTGTTTCAAACTTCAGGCACTCATTAGTTTTTTTCCGAGACCGATCTCGGGTAGCTCTTTAGGTTTCAGGTACCTATATTTGTTTATTTAATTTATGACTCTAAGTGGCAATGTATATGTGTGTGTATATATGTATTTTAAATTCGGGCTCTAAATAATTAGAGGAAAGATTAACATAAATAATGCAGTACAGTTAACTTCCTCACTTGTGAATTGAACTATAATGCATGTTTGCGAACTAGGATTTTAAGATTCATTGAAAGGGTCACCACGACCCTGGAATGAGAAAAGTCTGCCGCTCCAGAAGATATTTGATACCCACCCTAAAAAAAGAAACGCATAGAAATGAAAACCATACAAAGGCAAAGTCAAGTCAAAATATTTACTACTTCCATTGCAGAATACATAAGTTTTCAATGATTTTTTTTTCATAGAATTTTTTTATAGCGCTGTATATATCTTCCTATTTAATTAATACTCATCAAAAATATTTCAAAAAGTTCAGATACTATAGGTTTATCTTGTTGCGCTTATTACCGAGTTTCTATGGTCATCTTCTAGTTCTATCATCAATAAGCCCAAAATACTCGTCAAGACGAATCACGCGAGCCCAATCTCGATGGGGTTGCGTCGTTTAATTATCGAGTTCCTATGGTCACCTTTCGGTTCCATCATCAGATCAGCTCCATACCATAATAATTTTGTATTGTCATCTGATTTACACATGCATTCCAAATTTTTGCTCAATCGGTATAACCGGGAAGTGGATCAAATTTAATTTAAAAGATTTGATTACAGACAAACGTCGGGACAGGTGAAACTAAATAAAAGCTTGTAAAAAAATACAGCTCACTAAACATTACAGTAGCCTACCTAACGTTAAAGTACAGCAAAATATAAAATCTTTTTACTCTTTGTTGCAAAAACCGCCAGTTTAATCAAAAGGAGCTGAGTAAATTGAAATTTTCTTAGAAACAAGCTAATTAAGAACAGTATAAACAATTTAGCACGTGTCTTGCACTCACTTGTGTCTTGTTGCCGAAGGATTTATTTACGTACTCTTTAGAGGCCGAGATTCTATAACTTACTGGCCGTTATAGATTTTTTTTTTGCAATAAATAAATCAATTAGTCGAAAAGTAATGTAATGAAAACAATTAGAGAACAATGTTCTCTCAGCTATAGTGGTTTAAATTAATTTGATAACCACTGAGTCAACGGCCGCTGGTAGTTTCGTTTAAAATTAAAAGGTTGATCCTGATCCTTGCCGGGATTAAAACTTTTGGGCCATGGGATCACATGGGGTACGCCTTTTTTAAGAATTATCCGAACGCTTAATTGCCTTAAGAAATTAAGCATTGCCATACAACGTGGCAATGCCGCCAGTTTTTTGGGCACACTTCCAGTCGACAGCGATGCGGAGTAATTTTTGACGCCATATTTTAGTTAGTAGTTCATCATCAGCCTTTTAATGTTCCCACTGCTGGGACTCAGGCCTCCTTTCTAGGAGAGGAAAGGTAGGAGTAATTGTTTTGTTAAGTGTTTATTTTTTTTTTATTTTACAGTTTATGTACACACACATAAAAAACAGATAAAGACAACACAATATAATAGATTGTTTTTGGTTTTAGTACGTGCGAAATGAGTGACTTTAAAAAGACGTTTGATTTATTATTCTCAGAAACTATCGATCATGATCACAGAATTTAAATTAAATCTCTGCCTTCCAATATCAAATATCTTGTTATAAATTTGCTAAGATTTTAGGTGTTTCGTGTTTTTTTTTTTCTGAACGTGGCCCTTAAATTTTGATCTCTAACCCTAGTTTTAAATATAGTGTACCACAAGGTTCTATACTCAGCCCTTTTTTATTTTCTTGAAAACGCCTCTGTAAAGGGAGACCTTTCAATGAGCTTAAAGACCTCTTGTGCTACATAGTCCCTAAACGTTCAAGGGAACTTCTGCTGTTACATGAATTCAAGATAATTATAGTATATCTTAGTAGGTAGTGTAGATACACGTGGAGTTGTGGAATCCTTTCAAAAGCTTCATAGTATTATAATATACATAATAGAAGTATAAACGACCGTATGGTAGGTACATTTCGTAGAAAATCTTTGTTACTAATGAAGGGAGGTTGTTATGCGGAGGTAAGCAAATAAATTATGTAGGTACAGAATTTCCTGTTGTTTCAAATTGATTGCGATACAAACTGTTTTATAAAATGACCTAGTGAGCTGCTCCGGTTTCCAGTAGAGCATATTATGCATTTATATTTTATTTTTTGTGTGGTCGCAACTTCATATTTCAACATTATGAAAGAAAGTTTGTCTGTAAGAGATCGCTTTTAGTGATAAGACCGCCCATTGTGACACCCTATTAATTTTAAGTTCTTTGTGTAATTTTATTTTTTGTGTACAATAAAGAATACATCTATCTATTATATAGTTGGCCCAAGTCGTCTACGGGGCGCGCTGTACCCGCGCGCCTCAAGGAGTTGTCAGCAAACTGTAGGGGCCCAGTAGGGCCGAAGCCTATGGAGCCAAGGTTTAGGTGAAAATGAACTCCGGGGCCCAGGATCGAAGGCAATGAATGCAACAGGGTAGGTTTTTAGTCAGTAACAGTCTGACACTGACCACCCAACCCAAGGGCGGGATTTGTCATTTGATGATTTTACCTACCATACATAAAAAAAAATCTATCTATTATATCACCACCCAAGCTAACCTCATGAAAAGTTCAGTCTTCTTTGAGTTTGTCGCACATAGACAAACGCGTCATATGATTTCATTTTATAATATTCTCGTACCTAGGTATATAGTGAAGGAAAATTATATGTATTTAGTTGCTTAAATTACGTTAAGCTTGGGCTCTTTTTATGTAAATATTGGAATAAAAGAAAAGCACAGATTTTTGTATTCAGAGTTTAGGGAGAGCACAAGTGCTTGGAATTTAAATTTTAAGTACCGATTAAACAAATGAACAGGCAAAACACCACAATCTGACGGATATATTACGCAAAATGACGTCATTCACTTAACGACAGTCTGCGGTACGAACATTTAGGCAGTTATATTTAAAAAAAGAATGAGCTATACAAATTGAACGCGACGTACAAAATATTATGTACATTTATTGTGTCTGACAGCCAAGCGTGAGATTCGTGTCGAGAAAAATATTCCATAAGCCGCGTAAGTACCTTTACAAGATATTTTCTTAGCTGTAACTGAGTGTATAAAATTCAATTTTCGTCTGCAAATTCTCCAGACATGAAGATGAAAATGATTTTGTTGTACGCATTTTCTTGATTCGGATGCTGTATAAAATATTGACAGTTTAAGTCTTTCTATACAGAGATGGATTTGGCAACCAAGCATCAGATTGTTTAGAATGTCAGACAAATATATATATAATAAATGAGTAGGTTTTGGATTGTTTTATTTTTTTATTTAGTGGGATAATAACGGGATTAAAAATATCCTATATCCTTCTCCTGGTTCTAAGCTACCTTCCCACCAATTTTCGGCCAAATCGGTTTAGCCGTTCTCGAGTTATAAATAGTGTAACTAACACGACTTTCTTTTATATATATAGATAGATATTGGGCCATAAATGTACACCTCGCAAAAGCAGGCGGCGCTGGGTCAAACGTGTTAATGTCGGAAAAAATCTTTAACTTTTATCAGGAAGTGGGTATGTAGGTTCCTAGCTAGATACCTCATAAGTTGACTATCTAAGCTTCAACATGATACAACTGCATTTATACATATGTATTGTTTGAGCGGGTGGCCAGTGATAATATATGGCTGCGAAACGTGGTCACTTACAATGGGCCTCATTAAAGGGACTTAAAGTCAACTAGAGGCAATGGAAAGGCCTATGCTCGGGGCTTTCTTCCATGACAATATCAGAAATGAACATATCCGCAGAAGAACCAAGGTTACTGACAAAGCTCGAAGAATCGCCAAACTTAAGTGGCAGTAGGCAGGGCACATTGCTCGCAAAACAGATGGGGACGAAAAGTTCTGGAGTGGCGACCACGTACTGGAAGACGCAGCGTTGGAAGGCCTCCCACAAGGTGACCGATGACCTGGTGAGGGTCTTGAGAATCCGATAGATGCGAGACGCACAGAACCGGTCGTTATATCATAGCACAAGTAACTTGAAACTTGCAAGGACTTCAAAGGCTACATCCATTTCAAAGCAAAGTTATATAAGTATCTAAACAGCCTTTTACAATAAAACCTTGAACTTGGAACAAATCAATAGGTATCGTAAAGTTTCAAATCCGAGCCTGTTTGTATTTGAAAGTTAAGCATTTAATTTTGTTTGAATCCAATTTCGGATATTGAATACCAAACCTAGCTGGCTTTATTGAAGTTAAATGGAACTTTATTTCTTGAATACTGGTACAACTCCGTTGAGATGGAATGTTTAAGATGATTGACGTCACATCATATCAAATCACATCACACTTAACGTTATAAATCTGAAAGTTTGTAGATATATGTGTGTGTGTGTGTATGTCTATTACTCCTTCACGCTCAAACGTCTGAACGGATATATGTAGCTAATATGAAATATCGTTTCCCGCGGATTCACTTGCGTCTTCGATTGTTGCTCCGTTTCTATTAGTCGCAGCGTGATGTTTTATAGTCTATAGCCTTTCTTAATAAATGGGCTATTTAAAATTAAAATAGTTTTTCAATTCAAACCACTAGTTACCGAGATTAACGTGTTCAAACAAACAAACTTTTCAATTTTTGTTTTAAGGCCCTAACTCCCGTGCAGTTCTATAATAAAACAGTGACTTTCTGAAGCCTTCTCCTCGGTAACAGCTAGGTCAATAGGTTTAAAAAAAAAAATATGTATTTAAATATTCATGTACAATATTATCAACATATGATTTTATCGATAGGCAGCAGTACCTACGAGAATGACTGTGTGCATTTAATTCCGGCCGGGGTGCTTACTCTCGAGTTTAATTCCGATCGGTCCACATTAGAATTTTGACGTTTTGTACTCTTGAATTCGATGCTAGTGCCAAATTGGATAAAAATTGCGAGACCACACGCCAAGCCCAATCCCGATTGTACTTAGTTTCCCAAAAAGTTCACGCAATGTGATCCTAGCATATCTATGCGTGCTAAATAAAATATTTTTTTGTATATCCATACACACTGTAATAACAAAATTTATAGAACTTAAGATAAAAAAAAGAAAAAAACACTGACACAATGTATGTCTTACGGCTGCGCCAAATAGGTCCAGAACAACACAAAACAAATTAAAGCTGTCCCAAAAATAAAAGCAGTACTAACAAATGGCCTAAAATTAACACTACCAACCAAAATAAATGTCGTAATTAAAAATAAACAGGACCTTTATTATCCTGCTATTTATTACATTCAGACACCGCAATAGGTCTTGAGGAAATGACTGGGTTTATTATCCGAACACTCAAAGTTAGGTAGTTAGAACTTCAAGTAGAGTGCCTGGATCGCCTTTTCTTTAAGAAAGGAAAGGGAGATAATCAAATAACTTATCCACTATACGCATGGGTAAAGCGAGAATACCTGGCTTTCATTGACTAAGGGCTGAAATACATAAATGCGTTGCGGCACCGCGCCACTAAAATCGGCAGTGCCACCCGCCGTAACGATTTTTTTTGATGAATTTCAAGGTGTACACCTCCGTGCGAATACCATGGATATAACCAGTATCTTCTTTATCATTTATTTAAAATAGAGTAATGTCTTCGTAATAACAGATAGCATAGCATCAACCTTACAATGTTCCCACAGCTGGGACTCAGGCCTCCTCTCTAGGAGAGCGATTGGGCCGTAATCCACTACGCAGGTCCAGTGCGGGTTATTGGATGTCACATGTCTTCGAATTTTTGGTTCTAGGACGTGCCGGTTTCCTCACGATGTTTTCCTTCACCGTTTTGAGAACAATGGTGATGAAATAATTTACACAAAGTATTGCGCCTGACTGGGTTAGAACCCGCGACCTACAAGACAAAAATAAGCATAAGTTTATTACGATCTGTGGCAGAGAAACGTCTTTCCACATTCAAAAATTTCGAGAAACTGGTTATCCCTGTAAGTTACAACAATAAACGCTGAAAGAGCGGCGGGCGGCCGATTTTAGCAGCGCGGCGCCACAACGCGGTTATGTGTTTCGGCCCTAAAAACCCAATTTTCCTTACGTTGAACTTTGCGTACCGGCCACGGCAACACTTTCAAACAATCTCGCCTACGAAGGGATCTAACAGTCCGGACTGAGCCCAAGTCGTCGACGGCGCGAACTGATCCCGCGCGCCTCAAGGAGTTGTCAGCAAACTGTAGGGGCCCAGCAGGGCCGAAGTTTACTCTGGGGCTCTAGGAAAGTATAAAAGTGCATTTTAGTCAGTAAGAGTCTGACACTATCTCCCGCTCCGACCAAGAGCGGGAGATGTCATTGGATGATTTTACCTACCATAAAAAAAACCTAGCCATTGTGTGAAAGTTTAATTTTAGTAAGTTTAATCTATTGAATGATTAATTTTTAAGTTCTTATAATAAGTAGGTATGCGTTATTTTTTATTTGAAAGGAAGACCTTATTTTGAGGCAGGATATCGTCAAATATCAGATTTTCGCTATGAGTGAAGTTAGCAAGAAGTATTAGACTTTTACCGACTAAAAACCACCTTTGTATTTAAGTCGCCATTTGTGTTTCAGGATAGGTTTCAACATAATAATATAAATTTAAAACAGATTAAGTATTGGGTTGCATCGTCGTCTAAATTCTAATATCAAGCCAATCCAAATATGTTTGTGGAAAATTTTAATGACAACTATATTTTCATTCAGAAAAAAACACTTAATAACTGTGATAATAACCACGAGCTGCTAAATAAAAGTCTTTTATTTTGTCAAAGAACTACATAACATACGTTATTGCCACTCTAGCCCGTTGTACACACAGAAATATTCATAAAACATTTTCCTAGTAACTTTTGCCATGTTATTGTTTATGTTTGTTTGTTTCAAAACCACAAGTTTACTGTTAGTTTTACAAATACTATTCTGGCTTTGTTTTGTATTGAATTTTAATTTAAAAACTTGTACAGTTTGAACATTAATTAGTCGGAAATGGTACTCGAAAAGTTTAATATACGTGCCTCAATATCAGACTACATTTCTGGGTAAAAGTTTTTGTATTGATTTTACAAGGAAACGTTTCGTAAACATGGGTAGATTTGCAAATATATTTTGCATTCCTAGTTCGTACAACAACACCCTTACTGCGTAACACATTAATCAGTTTCAATGACAGCCGAATATACCTAATTACTAATCCATCGTAAAATACGTACCTACGTACGGATGTATTGAAATGACAAAATTAAAGAAATGTGACCTATCTTGATATGTCTTTTTTATGGTAGGTAAAATCATCCAATGACAGATCCCGCCTTTGGGAGGAGCGGGAAATAGTGTCATAATTTTCGGTCGTTGCATACTAACTACCTACATGTCATTGCACTCGATCAGTTGATGTTTACTTAAAGAAATTAATTTCGTACATACGTATATTAATTCAGTTTTAGAAAAAAAAAAAAAAACTAAAACTCGAATTAATGTTTACAAATCAATAGTGTTTCATGTACCGGGTCGACTCTCCACGGGATTAAAACGATCAAAATTTTGCCGTGTATAGTGGAAGGTAGTTCAAAAAACGAATGATAACAAGATCGGGGAATACTGTTTAATGTTGCAACTACATATCTATCATTTCTAACCAAAATTTTATTACACCACTGGATAGCTAAAGGACCAAAGAATTCGGTACGCTAAGGTCTTCTGTCCATGGACGTTTAGCTTCATAGACGCTTCAAAATACGCCAAACAGCTAGAACAGTACTCTGAACAGACAGTACCTTCTCCACGAGGTATATTACACGCGTACACACTCGCCTCCTGCTCGTGCGAATTCCGCTTCTGCCGCAATGACAAACTTTTTGCACTTGTATCAAAATTTAGGTACTATATTTCCGCTCTGGGTGAAACCAGAGTGTGTGTCAAACTTTTCTTGACTAAAACCCACCCTTACTCTTTCAATTACCCTTTGCATTACGGTGGCTCTCTTGACCATGCGTGGAACACAACAGATCGCAGATTCGCAATTGCTCAACTGTTACTATGTTGGGGAACATACATTACATTGGTACCTACTCTTATGTTTTCCAATCACGTCTGTTTTCAAATATTTGGTTACCAATTCCCAATACACAGTGTTCCAATTTCCTTGCTTACATTGTTATATCGATTCAATTTCTTAATATTTACAAATGTAACTCGAATCGTCTGAGAAAACGTTTGTAAAATATTTTGATAATTTTTGACTGAAGAATAATAATGTTTTGCTCGATATATTTTATGGACAGAAGTTGTCGTACTGCCATTTTGATACCTAAGGTAAATGTTACTAAATATCGTAAAATTGGCCCTAAGTCATTTGACACTTTGACTTTTTTGTTGATTAAAGTCGAACGTATTAATTGGTTATGCAATTTAGTAGATAAATGTCATATATTCAAAACAATTAGGTATGCTTAGGCGTCGAAGCAAATACTCATCTACATTGCTGTCATCTGAGCATGCCGAAAAGACCAGAAAACTGCATTGTTATGTGGAATTGGAACGCTAATTCTTTCAATTCAATTAATTAGTCGGATTTTATGGAAAGATGACATACTCTCGGATCCCAAGACTCAAGTAAACATTTTGATTCCAATTGGCTAAAAATAGAGCGGTAGGCCGCTTTGCGCAAAATTGGCGCATATTTAATATAATGTTTTTATTCTGTTTTATATAATTTGTAAACTAGTCCTAAGATTGCGTCATTTTCCGCAAAAAAAAAACATGTCCTTTCCTTCTTTCTAAATCGGGATCCCAGCCATTGATTCAAGGCTCTAGAGCTTTCTCTAGAGCCTTGAATCAATGGTCCTCCCCACAATACGAGTCATGTCCAGAAGTATCGCCCTCTGAAGAGCTTAAACGAGAGCCTCTTAAGGCGTTCGTGGACGATCGAGGCTCGTGGCTTAATAGCCTTCTGCTGACACAACTATCGGTATAATTAACTAATTATTTAATGAATTTATCTATTTATATGTACGTTGTTTACAGCTTCTTATTATGTATGGTTTAGTTAAGTTATTAAAGTTCGTTTTAAGTTTCCTAATCTATTTATACACACTGTGTCTACATCTCTCACCCACCTCTCCTGTCGCATGTCTGCTGGAAGAAAATCACTTTTGAAATAAGCAGCACCTTTGTACTTTTCTATCTGTATCTTCTATTTTCGATCTTATGTGTGTCATAAATTAAGAAATAAATGGCAGCCGAGTCCACGTCACTCAGCCATAATATTAATTATTATTACCTACTATTATAGTAATATAATTATTAGGTTTCTTATAGACAAGCTCCTTTTTTAACAAAATTATCGATTAAAGGGGCATAAGGCAAACGCATGCCTACCTTTAATAAAAAATAAAATTAAGTTTATGACGAAAAGTGAAATTATTTTTCACTAGTCGAGATGACATCTAGCTTTTTATTTTTTCTGAACTAAATAACGTTGCAATAACTATTTATTTCTGAATTTATATGAAGTGGGGAGACTCCACATATTTTTGGGAGGCAAAAAAAAGGTAGCCTTAGTCCCTATTTTACGAAAGGCTTTTTTTTGTGCAAAATGTTTGGGCAGCTGATAGAGTTATTGTTTTTCATTTAGTTTTTTATCATTGCATAAGCATGAACGGCTATATCACTTAAAATTTACTGCTGAGGAGAAGTTTTAAAATATTTTATTTTGATTAAAAAGATTTGTAGAGTATTTTTTCCTTCTTCATCAAATACTTAGGTACTTATGAATGTGACTGCGGTTACCTAAGTTGGTAGTTACTTATTTAATCTATAAGGCATGCGTATCCTAATATAGAACCTAGGCTTAAAAGTTACGTTAATAGACGCCTAGATCGTGTAGACAAACAGACAACTCCGGCGACAACTTTAATGAATTTCTAAAGCCTCGTCTCTACATTGAGAAACTTTCTGATACCTCTAGCTTCCACATTACCTTCGTCACGAACTTATTTAATTAAATTATTGCAAACCAGCTTCAAAGTATCGTAAGCTACATTCTAAACTTTCATTACTCGTAAAGGTAGAACTACAGGACCACATACGCCGATCTGGGCGCGTCGGACTCCATACAATTTTTATGGCATTTTTAGACTTGTAAAGCTACATTAGATCCACGCCACACGACGCGGCTTTACGTACAAATCAGGCGAGGCCCACGTGTGCGTCGGTCTATACTATGATTTTTTATTAGATGAAGTAAAGTGAGAGCTATAACAATGGTTGTTTGACAGTTGGGCATTGTCCACTGCTGTCACTTTACTTCATCTAATAAAAAATCATAGTATAATGTAGTTCCTGTTCAAATCCGATATTCCAACTATATTACTTTTCACTTTTTTAGGGTTCCGTACCCAAAGGGAAAAACGGGACCCGATTACTAATAGTCCACTGACCATCTGCCTGTTACCAGGCTGTATCTCATCAACCATGACAGCTAGAAAATTGAAATTTTCACAGATAATGTATTTCTGTAGCCGCTATAACAAAAAAACGTATAAAACAGAATAATATTTAACTGATGGGAACTTCATTTAACTTATAACAAACGTTATTTTTCAAAAAACAAATACCGGGACAGATTAAACTAAAAAATAATAATAATATAGTATCTACAGTGGTACAGAACCTTTCGTGCGCGACTCCGACTTGCACTTGGCCGGTTTTTTAAATCATTATCCTCTAACCATTCAAAACCTGAAGCATTAATAGTTTAACATTTAAAGGATACTGTAAACTAATATTTATAAGTTTAATTACCGGTTATGGGTTTTAAATAATCATAATATTATTATTCTTAAAAAATTAACGCTCCCATAACTTCATCTGGATTCATCACCGACTACAATAAAACCGAAAGTTACCGATCTCACACGAAGTTAACCGATAAGCAGTTAAAGGAACAAAAATAAAGCGAACCACAGACGGTCTGGAATCGAATAAAACGACTGCACAAGTGCACGTGTGCCCCGGTCTTAAAATGGACGGCGGGGAAAATAGATACCTACAAATTGTACATACATAGTTTGGCATTCTGGTCTATTTGTTCCTTCGGTATGACGTCGGTATCGATGCATTTGCATGCGAGTCTATTATTTTTCTACGTGACGCCATTTCTCAGTGTGACGTCAATTTGATTACGATCTATACGATTGGGACAGTGATAAAAGTGGACGACGAGTTTTAACAAGCGTGTGGGCTTGAAACACATTTGTTTGGCGTGAAAAATTTGTTTGCACTTCCGTATTTTTTTAGGGAAATGTGAAACTTTTTCTGTGATCGAGTTAGTTTTTTGGAATTGTCACTTTCTACGAGTATATTAAACTCATACCTACTGTAAAAAACGAAAAAAGAATAGATAAAAGAAACCACTAAAATAAAAAACCGGCCAAATGTGAGTCGCGCAAGATGGGTTCTGTAGCAAAAAACGGCAAAAAGCCACTTTTGTCTTATGGGAGTCCCACTTATTTGTTCTTATACCCGCAACAGAAATACATCAATTGTGAAAATGTCTATCTCTCACGGTAAATGAAATACAGTCAGCTGACAGACAGATAGAGAGCAGTGTCTTAGCAATAGGGTCCGTTTTTACCTTTTGGTATACGGAAAAAGGCGAGCAATGGGTAGCTCGCTGTCCGACCGTCCGGTAACCGACCGGACCGCGCTCTAGTCGTCGATGGCGCATACTGTTCCCGCGCGCCTCAAGAACATGTCAGGAAACCGTAGAGGCCCAGCCTGCTAGCTGCAGGCGGGCAGGGTCGAAGCTTACTGGATCCAAGAGCCGCTTTCTGAAAAGAAGGCGCGTCCACGGTATGATAGGCAACGAAGGAACAGGGTAGGTTTTTAGTCAGTAAGAGTCTGACAATATCTTCAGCCCCGTCCAAGGGGATTGTCATTAGATGATTTTACCTACTATAAAAAAAAACCCTAAGGATTTTTCATACAGGGAGTATGCCACTGGCAGAAGATTGTTGCTATCTAAAAGTATGTAATACAAGAAAAGATAATTTCACACGAAAGCAACTTTAACAAGTCTTATCTAAATGTCACAAGGTACTATTGCCGAATTCTGACCTGCATGAAACGTTCGCGGTAACTGCTAGAAAACATGAAAATCTAAAGGGTCAGTTTTCAGATCCAGGTCAATCCAAGTCCTTATAAAAGTGTCTCCGTGTCCTAGTCACGACAAAGCAATTAAAACTGACGAGATAACCTACTTTGATTGGAGTTATTTTTAGGTCATCAAATTAAGCCAAGGTTTAGTTGAAACAACAGCATCAAATTAATGGGCTTAGATGCAATTAACGTTTTATTTCATTACTCACGTAAAATAGGGACAAGTCGTGGGTGTCTTCAGCTTAGGGATAATTTAATTATGTCAAATTTTAATTAACTCTGTGCCAAAAATGTCTGTGTGATGTTGCCTTGAATTCGTGTTATTTTTTTTTTAGGCACCTCGATTTTCGCTGCCTATAGCGTCACCTAGTATTATTGGTGTAGTTAGTATTTTGGTTTTGTGACGTAACAATAAACTTACAATTTTCAGAGTTTTCCTATGCTTACTTGTGCTATGAAACCTTGATTCTTTTCATATTTCAAGATTCTAGTTCAACGGGAAGTACCCTATGAATTTTGATTCCCTTGAGAGTGCCGAAGTATAATATGTTTTTTGCGACATAAACTGCCGTATCTTTTTTTTCGTTAACTCAGAAATTCGATTTTTCCAAAGCTTCAAGGGACCGCAGATTTAAGTATTTAGTTATTTAGTTTCAACTCGATACCTCCACGCGTTCCCGAGGTAAAGGGTCTTGACAGTCAGACAGAACAGATCTTATAAGGGTTTTGTGTTTTCCTTTTGAGGTACGGTACCCTAAAAACTAGATTAGAAAAGATAACAAATTAAATAAACAGTAAAAAATATCTATATATATAAAAGAAAGTCGTGTTAGTTACACTATTTATAACTCAAGAACGGCTAAACCGATTTGGCTGAAAATTGGTGGGAAGGTAGCTTAGAAGTAATTGGAAAATCAATATAGACATACATAAGTATATTCAAATGTAAGTAATAAGTTTTAATTTTAAACGAACTGTTGCAACGTTTACAAAAATGTTTCCCCGAACTTCTGGTCATGCTTGTTTTATGACAGAACTTTGAGCTATCCAAATGTGTCAAGAATTTATCTCACAATGTTAAAGACGGTTCTAGCCTACATTTTCAGCAAAAACATATTTTTCTGTAGTGTATTATAATGTTAAAGATTCAGTTACATGAAAATACTTTCAAGATAATCAGTGTAGGTATTTCAGACGCCTATATTATGAGCTTAGTATAATATAGACCAGAATAATAGCTGTTACACGGGTTGATTTCTAAGGAGGCCGCATATGTAAGAGAACTGATATCCTTCCGCTACCGTAGCCTCGACTCCTACTACCGGCCTCCGTAAATGTTGGCTTGTGGACGACGAGAAATGGGTAGCTCGCCGTCTGGCCGTCTGGTACCGTCCGGACTGATCCCGAATCGTCGATGGCGCGTAGTGTTCCAGGCGCGCCTCAAAGAGATGTCAGCAAAATCGTAGCGCCACAACAGGGCCGATGTATATGTCTGCCTGCAACCGTGGAAATAAACCCAAAACAAAGTCATTTACTCAAGCCCCAAGCGAACGCCGGCGTCCGCACACCTATTGTCTTTCTATTGTGGTATAAATAAAGGCTTGTAGCCTTTACTGTCTTTTAAATTTATTACTAAAATAAATAATTAAAAGATATAAAATGATCATTACATAAGTTTGAACTTTAACTTGTAATTATTCAGCACTCTAATATTTGATACCTTGTGAAACTGAAAATGCGACATTTTTCACTTTTCGTTCCGTCTGGCAGATTTTTTACACAATCACCAACTTAAATGATGTTACACTAGGAATTGTTTATTTTAATCATTAAACAAAATTACTTATCTTTTAATATTTTGGTTCTCAACAAAAGATTATCATGCTCTAATGAGGAAAATTAAGACTTTGTTTCTATAATAAATGCTTTACAAAAATACATTTATGAAGGAAGTAGATAAATGTTTACTTGGTGAATTAATACGAAATCGTTAGAGGAAAGGTATTTCTTAAGTTAGTCAAACAAATATTAATGATGTAAAAATATATCTCTATACCATTTTATAAAGAGAAAACATTTTGAGTATGTTTGTACAAGTATTTTTGTTTGCAATAAATAAAGACCGATTTTTTAATTAATTCACCAGTGGTATGCTACTTACTTAAAGTTACCCAAAAAAATATGGAAAGGACTATGCTTGAAGTTTCCTTGCGTGATCACATCAGGAGGCTTACTCTCGAGGTTAATTCCGATCGGTCGACATTGGAATTGTGACTTTAGGTACTCTTGAATTCGATGCTAACGCCAAATTGGTTTATAAATTGCGTGACCACATGGCAAGCCCAACCCCCATTTTACTTAGTTTCCCAAAAAGGTCACGCAATTTGGCCCTAGCATCGAATTCAAGAGTACTGAAACTCACAATTACAATGTTGATCAATCGGAATTAAACTCGAGAGTAAGCCCCCAGAAATGAAGATACCCGCAGGAGTACCGATTACCAAGGTTACCGACATAGCTCGAAGAATCGCCAAAATGCAGTACAGGTGCGCAGTGAGCAGGGCACATTGCTCGCAGGGACAAATGGTCGATGGGGACTAAAGGTTCTGGAGTGACGACCACGTACTGGAAGACAAAAGTTGGAAGGCCTCCTAAAAGGTGAACCGATGAGATGCTAAGGGTTTCGGGAGTCCGATACTATATATTTTCTACTTTCACCACGAAGCCACCCGCAAAAGCTAATTATATTACAAAACAACTTTAACACAACAAAAGAATTTTTTGAAACCGTCGTTTACTTTGCCATTTCTCTTGAATATATGAAAAGGTTATATAAATTGTTATTTTTTACAATTCTTCGAAAAAGTGCTTAGAAATACTGTTACCGTACTGTTTTTTTAAACTGACCTACTTACTTCAGATTCCTTTTTTTATAAAACACTAGTTTGTGCAAGTGGCTTTGCTCGCGTGAAAATAGTAAATTAGTCCAGGGGAGCATACTCCTGGGATAAAACAGAGAGACAAGAAGGAGAAGACAGAAAAAGGAGTTAGTGACGTGACGGGTGACAGGATAGAATGGAACAAAAAGACGGGTTGCGCTGACCCAAAATAAAACATGACACGTGCAGGAAAATGATGATGATAACACACTAGCAGTTATTAGCCGATGCGTGTGTTGGGCAGTTACTGCCCTATGTTTGTCGTGGAACGATCAACCGCAGTTGCCTCAGCGACCCTTCGAGTTACTTCGAACTTTGCGAACGTGACTTATTCTGTGTCAAAGTAATCGGAGGTGTTCGGGCTTCTTCGGTTTTTTTAAACGAAACGGTTTTGGAATTTTCAAGTGACGTGTTTATCTAATTGGTTCTCTTGTCAAATAGTTTTGTAGAGGTTTAGTCTGTACAACCAATTTTTTGAAGCAATTCAATGTGAGAACTTTCACAACATAATATGTATTTCGGGAGTTTGTTCCTTGCTGTTCCGACTGAGTTAGGTAGAAATTGCTTTAATGGTTTCTTACTTGATGTAAGGTACCTCGTGTATGCATAATGGCAAATGCTAAAAAGAACCTTTAATGATGAAATGAAGACCTTTATACACTATTCATTATATAAAGGTCTTGAAGGCTGGGTACATTGTAATATTCTGTGAGTATGATAGCCTCTTTGTCTGCGTCATCCCAAAGAGGTAATTTTTTTAAGACATGTTATGCGTACAAGCCTTCGCCTTTATAATATTACTGTAGCGTAAAGTTGCCTTACCTTAGTGGTAAGGCTATTCTCGCCTTATAATGAGGTCTCTAAGTAGGTTCCTAGTTCCTACATTTTAATAAACTGCACTTACATCCGGGTCTTAATGATTAAAGGTCTGCTTAGTGCTTTGAAATTTGTAACCACGGCACACAAATGGACTGCCAACTTCTAGACCAGTGTAGTCAAGTTTCTAGGAAATAAAAAACTCATAAAAGCAATTTTCTTAATTTTATTGCGACTTGTTATTTAAGGCCAGGTTCTACTCATTTAGAACTTTTTTAAACTTCTAGAAATCCACAAGTATAAAAGAGAACACCATGAAAAATTATTTTATTAAAATTGACTGTTATGACCCAGAGCTGGATAAAAAAAAATATTTTTATTTTTTTAAACATGATATAAATTTTTTGGCTCGATAAAAAAAATCGTGAATCTGACCCTAACTTACGATTTCAAACGTGTATGTTTACGAGATTACGTTATGGAAATATTTGAAGGTTACAAAAAGAAATTAAGCTTGTTTTTTAAAAGCGCCTCAAAAAAACAAAAACTTGAATAGTTATTGTTTTTTTTTTTATAAAAACAAAACCGCTGTTGCGGGACCGCGAAGTCGACATAGATTCGGGCGGAGTGCGGAGTTCATACAACATACTCAGTGACTACAACCGTACCTTAATGATTTACTAAATAAAAAGACACTGTTGGAACGTATACGAGAGGTTCTTAGAACGATTTTATGGGACTTAAAAAAAAAACAGAAAACAAGGGATTTTAAAATTAATGAAATTCCAACTTAACATTGGCACAAAAAAATGCATATTTTGTTTCAATTAAATGTCAATCTTAACATTTAATTGAAACAAAATATACTTTTTTTAAAGCATAAACATAGAGTTTCTGGCCGGTAGGAAATAACCAAATGGAACCGCTAGCTTCTGACATTTTATAAGTGCCAATGTAGGTTTATGTGAAATAAATACAATTATTTGAATTGAAATTAATAGGTTCTTATACTATCCTAAAATGAGCCTGAAGCTAGCTAGTACTATGGTTATTTTTGTTTTCATATTGTAAAATTTTCTTCTGAAATCAACCATCACAGTCCGTACTCGAGATTTTTGCCAATTACTTGGTAATAGGGAGGTTCCCTATTACCAAGTACCCCAAATCAATAAACACATAGACCTCAAATGAAAACTCTTTATCAAACGCAAAATGTTCGTAGAAATAACAATGGACCCGCAGGTGTGATACCAATAACAAGTGGTAATTACGACCGGGCCGTGGGAGCGCTTGAACTTATGTACCAGGGACACAGAATAGGGCAGAAGGTTGACTACACAGAGCGAAAACGGACGCACTAAAAGATGTCGTATCGTGATCGAATCCTTGTTTTCAATTTATGTCTCAATCGTCTTTAAAAAAGTATTATATGTTTTTTTAAGTGCTGATATAATTGAATTTACATTAAATGTTAAGTCCTCTCGAAATAGATTAAAGTACGTTACTACAGCCAGGCGCAACGCGTCAGCCAATAGAATGTTCTTTTTTATTATTTTTGGTAGTTTCGCGTTTGACCTCTATCTCAACTAATAGTAAGCAATGATGTGGCCGACAATAAAGCACGCTTGCCTAGAAGTAACCTATTTATTCTTGACTTAACTATGTATTTATTTTCAACGCTGTTACATTGACGCATTTTGCTTGTCTGCATGACCTTTTCGAAGCGTCAACTGTTTTCACGTTTAAATACTAAAATGCAAACGTAAATTAAAAACGTTTCAAATATAGTGACGGCTGATTTTTTTGACATCTCCAAACTGATATATATATTTATGTGTACGGACGCCTGTTTGTATGGAGTTTACCTTCTATATTTATCTATTATGTGGCATGAACTTCTGTTCCAGTGATTAGAGAACATATGTTAATTATGAACAATGAATCATATTACGATTCACTGTTTATTGTGCTTGTAATGCTAATTTGAATTTAAATAGTTATTGTGCCCTTTAATTAGATTTCGTTTATTTTTGGTTTATTTAAGTTATTTTTTTATTTAAGCTTTATTAGATACTTTATTTATTGAAAGATTTTTGGTTAGTTTGTCAGGTTTCGTGATTTCAAACGTAAATGCGGAACATATTGACGATTTGTGATCCTCTGATGCGTATATCTCTCCCCAAGATGCGTATTTATCAGGTTTTTTTTTCAAGAATTTTACAGTCTGAGAATGAAGATCCAAAAAAATCCATATTTGTCCAAATACATGAGTCTTAAATTAAAACACAGTATTATTATTGTGTCTAAAGAAATGCCAATAAATATTTGAAATTAGTGAATATTAATTGTAGATAATTATTTAATGTTTAAATAAATACAACCAATTATTTTATTACTTTCAATAAATATAACTAGTAGATGCCTAGTTGTATTTATTCAAATTTGAAAAAATCTTTTATCTGGGTGGCCAAATATTTTTGTCCACACTCCCATTTGTATAAAAAAGGAATGCAAATTCAGTTTACCCATGGAGATTGAACAGGCGCCCAAATGTTTTGGAGCTTGAGTTTTTAAATGGGCCATCGTATAATGACTTACAGACAATAACGGGTTTTTTAAGGCGTGGGAGGATAACTGTTGAATGAGTGTCTCCTGTGTTGAAAAACTTAAATGTGAGATACAGATCTGCTACTGTTTCTTTTTATGCAATGATCTTGGTTGTTGATATTTTTTTAATATCTTTCTTATTTAGATATTTCAGTATTTTTGTTTGAATGCTAGGCACAGATTTTGAAACGAACCATCATTTTTATTTTTTGATGTAGGAAACCATCAAATAACTTCTCCCGCTCTGGCCGGAAAGCGAGTTGGAACTGGCTGGCTTTTACTGGCTAACACCCAAGTTCCTTTAGTTACCTTTTCAGTTCCAGGGAGGCGTTTCGAACGTACGCGCAACACTGCATTTTATCACTTAGCAGTTCATTAGTGACGCATCGTAATTTACTAATTTCTTAGAGAAACCTTTGATGACTTGTTGATGCCATACCTATACAAAGTTGTAAAAAAATAAAAGGCCCGTTTTGACATTTGACGTTTTTAATATTTACTTTATGTAACCGTCTTTATTACAATAATGTTACCATTATTACATTAAAACACTTTGAGTACTCGTAGGTAATTAATTATTATTTTAATTTTTCTTTTAATTTCGTTACTAGTTACATTCTAGGGTCTTTCTCAAATGTCAAAAAGGATCTTTTATTTTTTAACGAGTTTAGTTACTTATCCAATTATTTACTGACTTTATCATAACGGTATACCACCAATTGTAAATAATATAGTAAAAAAAGAAATTCAGTGGTACCGTAAATTATGTTTGATTTTAATCGACCAATCAAAATTGGGCCACAGAATGCTTGGCTTCCCACAGAATGCTTGGCTTCCCTGTGAGCCTTTTACGATAGCAGGTCTTAATTTTATAGACCACAGATAAAATATGTTTTTTATCACTGCCTGATTCATGGCCCAGAACTAATTTTGTTTTTCGCTTCGAAACTAAGTGCCTATTAAATTAAAATGAAATTTCTTTGAAAGGATTTGTGAAATAAGTGTTTTATGACATTGCTACTGCCGTTTTAGGGAATGGTTTTTAAGCCTTTTTGTACATAAAACTACCAATAAAACAGCTATTAGTTTTATCTATAATATGCACCTTTTTCTGCTGTCCATACATTTCATGGTAAAATAAAAATGTTTTCTACGTCTCAATTTTATATTTTATACATAATCTGCCCCTAGCCATGTTAAGCATGAACGCTTGGAGTTGGACGTCATTTCATCACTTAGTTACGTGATCAGAACATAGGAATTGGAGGCATGGCGAACTCCAAGCGTTCACGCTTAACGAAACGTTCTTAACTTGGCTAGTGGGACTGGAGTCGCTACGCTAGTATGTAAATTTCATATAAGCTATAAAAATCCCAAGTGCTTGTTGAAAATTAGGGGTACTAAAAAGGCTAAGTTTTAATAGGTAATAGTTACTGTGAAAGTCATAAAAACTCAAAACGATTTCCATTACAACCAGCTTATGACTAAAAATAGGTACCGAATGTAATAGCTGACTTACTTCATTCGTCTTATTAACACAAATTTTTTTGTTTGAATCAAAGTATGTGTATAAGTTGCT
Source organism: Leucania comma (assembly GCA_958295575.1). Classification (NCBI taxonomy): domain Eukaryota; kingdom Metazoa; phylum Arthropoda; class Insecta; order Lepidoptera; family Noctuidae; genus Leucania; species Leucania comma. The sequence goes on from OY282475.1 coordinate 8,805,893, forward strand.
CCATCATGCTCAAAAGTCTAAACAGATTTGGATATAATTTCGGATACGAGTAGACCATGTCTTGAAACAAAAATTAGAATACCTTTAATTCCTCACTTCACCCGCGTGAAACTAGACAAATATTCCAACGGCACATTCTCGAATAAAATATACATTATTCTATTTCAGGTCAGGGTATTCCCGTTTTGTGTGCTAAATTTCATCTAAATCTGTTCAGCCGTTTGAGCGTGAAGGAGTAACAAACAAAGACACACACATACTCGTACATAATTATGTACTTATTGGTACTTTTTTTTCGGTGGATAAAAATCATTCAACGACGTCTCCCGCCCTTGGCCGGAGTGGGAGATAGTGTCAGACTCTAACTGGCTACAAACCTTCCTTACAGAAGCTGACCCTTGGCCCCAGTAGGCCTCGACCTTGCCTGCCTGCAACTAGCAGGCAGGGCCTCTACGTTTTGCTGACAACTCCTTGAGGCGCGCGGGAACAATATGCGCCGTCTACTTATAGATACTTAAAAATCTTCGCCTTTACAATACATGAGTGATCATGCTCATTCCCAGATTTAGTAAAATAAATACAGTACGAAAAAAATAAAAAGAATCAATAGCTGTTCATTAAAGTGATATCTGATTTAACTTAATTATAATATAATGGCTCTCATTAAATACCTGAACTGAATATTTTGCTACATCAAGCATCTGATTATATTAATTAATAAGCCAACTGTGTGGATGAAAGCTGTTCTCAATTGGTTAATTAATTGAATGTGTTCCGAATGTAAATTATAATTATCATGTCTGGAAAATTTTCAAACGTGGCATGTCAAATGAGATTAAGGACATTGTAATAATTATGAGAATGTCACGCATAATTTTTAGGTCTCATCATAATTTCAGCTGAATGACGTCCACTGTTGGACATAGACCTCCCCCAAGTGTCGCCACAACGAACGGTTTTGTGCATCTCGCATCCACCGCATCCCCGTGACTCTCACCAGATCATCGGTCCACCTTGGGGGAGGCCTTCCAACACTGCGTTTTCCGGTGCGTGGTCGCCACGACTATCCGTTTTACGAGCAATGTACCCCGCCCACTGCCACTTTAGTTGTTTAGGTCTAAGTTAATATAAAAAAATATATTATGACGGCAGTAAACAAAACAAAAGAGGAAAAGCGCTTAGAAAAAGGCGTGATTAAAACCACGCTTTTTTCCAAGTCTTTCTCTGAATCTCATCGAGCCTAATGTTTTGAATCATATTTTTACATAGGTACAATCAGGGTCAAAAGTGCACTACCACTTTACCACTGCTAAGTGAGAATTATTTTTAATAGCAATTCAAAAGTCCACAACCAGTTTACTTACTTATCAGGATTCTATACTACATGTAACTGCATTTATGACCGCACATATGATTTATGTTGGTCTGCAAAATAGTTAACTTGTTCTGTTCTGAATGGTATTTGTAAAAAACCCGACTCAAAGTTTTTTATTCATATCTATAAAAGAAAACTTTTTATTCAATGGAAATCTTTCAGGGAAAGAAAATAACGAGTTCTTTCACCCCTCGAATGTGAACAACTTTAACTATGACACTGAAATCGCGAAAATAATCTTTTGTTTTTTATTTTCACTTCATTCTAGAGTAAATTAAAAAAATAATTGACTAGACTGTAATAAAATTATGATCTCATTACAATCTAGACTAATAAGTAATTTAATTATATTCGTTAACTAATTAATTTATCTTTACAACGAATGTGCCATAAAGAAATATGGAATTAGGGTAGGAAGAAGAAGAAGAATGTGTCAAACAGAACTTTTATTTTTTTACGAAATGTGCACATAACTAAAGAGACAGATTTTTCATATTAATTTTTTCAGATTATATTCCTTAATGAAAATTATTCACTTTTATGAATCATCTCTAGAAATATTGAAATTGAAGTTAAAGTTACCCTATACATTGTGGTGATCAGGATAAATTATTATCAGCACGAGGCCTTGTCAGTCATCCCGAGTACTTGCAAATATTAGCTAAATAACTAAACTACACAAAATACGTGTTACCGGCAATCTGTATAATCCGGTATTCTATACAATGTATAGAATACGGTTTAAAGTATGGCTTTTTTTTTCAGGTGGTGATAAAAAAAAACCCTAACCTAACCTGTCCGTGTTGGGGTGCCCTAAAATTACGTCACCCCCTTCCCTGATCTTGTCTTTTACACAAATTACTGGCTGCATTCGGTATTGTATAGAATACCTGAATTATACAGATTGCCTATAAAATAGATACAAGGAGTGACCTAACCATTCTCATCGATGGTTTCATTTCGATTAGACCGAAAGTAAAAAGGGTTAAACCCATGGCTTTTTATCGGGCATATTCTATTAAGTATCAGCTTTAACTGCTTAATTTCGTTGCTTATTCGATACTAATGCCTTGATCACACTTACCGAGCAAACGGGCTAGACAGTGCTATCGGCCGAATACTCGGTACGCATGAACATAGCGCGGAATGCTCAGCTGAGCGCTTATCTCTACAACTTGCTTACATCACTGTCTTACCGCACTTTTACTCGGTACGTGTGAACAAGGCATAACTCTGTACTGTATCACTAAATCCCCAATGTCACGTGAACACATAATTACAGGAGGTATTTTTGTCTGAATCTCATTACGCTTCATGCTTCTAGTTGGAATTAGATATATTTAGTTTTCCTTCCATCCACGTGTTTCTAAGGCTTACTGAAATATTCCACTGTTTTCCTTCAACTATTTCCCATATATTTCTGTAGGTATGGTAAGATTAAATATTTTATTTGTTGTGTACAGGTTAAAAGTTTATTCTAGACCCGGGTACGTTTTCCCAGGCCTAGAATAAAGGCGCGTTATGTTTCACGAGCAACTCAAAGAGATGTCAGTACCTACATATATAATTGATAGAGCCCACTAGGGCCTGGGGACTCGTGAGGGCGATCGGCAGCGGCGATCTCTCGCGCCAGTCCCTGGTACGGGCCATGGTCCAGAGTGAGGAGGGATGGCAGGCGGTCGCCTCCATCTGCGAAGCAGTAATGCTAGCAAAGGACGAGGCCGCATGCTTGAGGCAACGGCTCTCACGGCCCAGCCGCCGCGGGGATTACGATTCCAATCCTGATTTCCAGCCAACGTAGGCGCGGGCTTGCGAGCTACCCATAGCTCGCCGTCCGACCGTCCGGTAACCATCCGGACCAAGCCCAGATCGTCAACGGCGCGCACTGTTCCCGCGCGCCTCAAGGAGTTGTCAGCAAACTGTAGAGACCCAGCCTGCTAGCTGCAGGCAGGCAAGGTCGAAGCCTACTGGGGCCAAGGGTTTGTTTCCGAAAGGAAAGCCCGATCCTGGTATCTAAGGCCACGAAGGAACGGGGTGGATTTTTAGTCAGTAAGAGTCTGACACTATCTCCCGCTCCGCCCAAGGGCGGGAGATGTCATTGGATGATTTTACCAACCACCAAAAAACAAAACTAGGGCCTGGGGAATTGTTTTAAAAGTCAACGTGGTCCTGGATCGCAAAGAGAGGTAAAAAATATATGTGTGACTTTAATCAGTAAAATTCTGACACTTCTTTTCGCTCCACCCAGAGCGGGGAAATCTATTTGATGATATCCCAATCTAAAAAAAAAATACAACAGGTCGCTCTATCGACAACTTGTTAGATACTGTATATTGGGGACTAAATCTTACGTTTATAGTATTGAATTTAAGGCGAATGAAGGATCGTGGGCCTTGCGGACGGCGTGTAATGGATGGTTCACCGTCCGGCCCTCCGATAAGGATCAAACCCGGGTCGTCGGCGCGTTTTGTCTCACGTGCCTCAACGAGTAATCAATAAGATTGACGGGGCTAGTTAGGGCCGATGTGCGCTAGGGCTCCGGACTTCAGAATGTCATATAAGGTTACCGTGAACCTTCTAAAGGGTAACTGAAGGAACACTAGGGTTTTACTCAGTAAAAGTCTGACACTCCATTTTGTATCACCCAGAGCAAGGAAAAAAGAAAAGAATATCGGTCGCACATAAAGCCTGATCATAGACTATACTCCGACTACGCATGGGCTATAAATTGTAAATAGCGAATACGTCCGAAGATAAATGGATTTTCGTATTTACCACGTAGCCAAAGGTATTTCACGAAGTATGGCCTCTTATTGTATCCAGAATTACTCGAGCGTCCTCACAAAACTCATGTGAAAACGGCCAATAACTAACACCCGGTCCTTTATACCCATTTTCTGATTTGAGAATTTCAAGTTACGACCGTGACAAATTCTAAATCAATATTTGAGACAGATTTTCATCAAATTTAAGTCCCTACAGTTATTTTAAATACTATCATATAAATTATCATAATATAGATCATCTGTAAATCTGTTTTAGTAAAAAGACCGCCCATTGTAAACCCCGTATAATTTAGAAACTCCTACTGTAATGTAATATGGTGTACAATAATTAATATATCATAACGGTAAAAGTTTGTGAGTGTGTAGGTTTGTTACTTCGCCACGGTCAAATGGCTGAACAGATTTGAATGAAATTTGGTACACGGGTAGACTATGTCTTGACTCATAAGGATACTTCCCTTCCCCCCTTCCCTTAGGACAATTTCTTAATTAACACGGGCGAAATCGCTGGCAGTAACTAGTAATTTGTAAAACAGAAAGTTAGAAATCAATTTTCATTTAAGTTTTAATGTTTTTGGCTGGGATACTAAGCCATGACTTTATTTGAATAGTTAATTTGTTTACTATTAGAATATGAATGTACGCATTCTAATATTTTGTAGTATTATCAAGTCACTGAGGTAGTCTCTATAATAAAATGTTCAGTTCCGTTTTACCGAGATTTCATCTGTTTCATTCCTCATATAGGACTATATGGAAACAGGTGTGAAAGTTGCACAGATATTTGAGATCCAAAACTACACTTTTACATCACAATATCCCAGGAATCAATTTGCAAATAATTAAAATAGACACTAAAATTTACTCAAAGAAATCCCGTCAAAACGTCTTCATTAGTATACATTTATATTTTTACGGCATCTTTGTACTCCACTCCAAGGTCAACGGCCGAAGCGCATTATGTCATAAGCTACGCACATGGGCTCTCTTAGCAATTAATTGCCTCAGCTACTGTCACTCAAGCGTCTAAAATAACATGCTATGCTTGATGGCAATCCGTATCAACCCATAAAACAAAAGAAGAATTTTTGAGATAGATGCCAGATGCTGATAAAAAGAAAACAAAAAAGCGTGTGATGTGATGATTTTTGGTGAGGTTAGGCGGGTTCCTGTTTGAGTAAAAAAATTGTTTTTTAAATTTTCGTTGGCTTGTCTGAATTATAATGATTTGAAATACCTTGATGCATATTGATGAACGATTTGAACATAGGTCTGCTCAAAGCGTAAGCACATTTGGCCAGTCTTGTGCTGCTCATATTTCTAACCTATTTTACTTCCTTCAATGTTTTTTAGATCTAGTCCGGAGTAGTTATTTTTAAGGATAGGATATCATCAAATGATTCCACCCGCTTTGCTGGCTTAAACACAGATGTTTTTTTCAGTAGCCCTTTACGATCCTGGGCGACTCAGTCACTGTCCCGGACCTCAAACCTGTCATTAAAAATAGGGGAAAACTTTCTTTATCTTTGAGAAAAAGAAAGAATAATGATGCCATTTAAGGAGATAATGAAAGGTGAGAGTTCGGCACTATACTGGACCAACTATAATAATATTAATTCATTGGCACTATAGGATTAGCGGAAAATTAGTAGCAAGGTGCGTTACTACTTTGCGAGTCTTACGGAAACAAACCCAGGCAGAAGCTTTAGTTTGTGTCATTTATTTAATTAAAACTTCAAAGATATGTGACATCTACCGATGCACACTGGGCCCGCATCGTGGATTACGGCCCATTCCTTAAAAATCCTGAGTCCCAGCAGACCATTATGCTAACTCTGACATAGTCACTCACAAACAGCGTGAAAAATAGAGCTGTTTTTCGCATAACAAATTTGAAAATCGTGGCCGAATATAATTACCATAAGTCATTTGTTTACAAACAATGAGTAACGGTGAAAATACAATGTTATACGATGTTCTTGTCACGATGTATCGTCACGCGTTTTGTAGTAGGGATAAAAACAGTGTAGCCCCATGTTATGGACGTAAAAAATGTCTGGCGTTACGCAATGGCCAACTAGCTAAGTATAGTATAGCATGCGTCAAAATGAATACAGGTTTAGTTCTTTACAAATTATGTTCATGCCTATACTGACTAACTAAATACCTAGCGTCAAAGGTAGAATATAATATTAATCCACAGGACAAAGCTATGTTGTAGATATCTTGTTATTTTTACTATAAATCAATTAGTTCATAGCTAAGTAACTCGTACACCTAGGATTGCCGTGCCACTCTCAAGTGAAGCTACAACACAATTATATTACTCCATCTTAAAAAAACTACAAAGTATGAACAATATCTTCACATTAACAATTTCCTATCCTAATCAAAAATAAAGAAGCGCAAATAAATTCCTGTACCCTAAGATAAGTGCGGATGTACCAGGGGACCATAAATCAAGAAGAGCTATTATGAATGCACAGCACTAGAGCCTCCTTGGGCCACTTGGACGTGACAGCACCGCCTGACACTGGCCAGTTAGAATTAATAAACCGACACACTTATCTGTGCGTGTGGCCAAATAGAGAACTAAAATGGAATATACTGGATTTGACAGCTTTTTGATAACTTCCCTTAACAAGCAGCGCCACCGAGACATCCATTGACATTCTTGTCGGTTTGTACGCACGGTTGGAATTTATTAGTAGGATGAGGGGATCACCAGTGCCCTTTATAGTTTATTGGTTAGGTAGGTTTTAGTACCTAAATGTTCAAATATTAATTGGTAATCCAATTCGGTTGTCACGATTTCATCTGTTCATGTTCACAGAAGCCTTACACCGGCAATCATTGATTAAAGATCAGCTTATCAGCTTCTAAATCTTTGAACCGACTGCTAAGCGACTGAATATCTTCAAAAGCATTTAATATCTTTATATTTACTGCAATAATAAAACAAAACTTTTATTGGGCCCTGACTTACAGATCCACTCATTTTGTTTAACGTAATCAGATTTAATTTTTCCATAAGATGCACTATTATGAAGTTACGAGTATCAAACAAAACCAGAAAGAAATATTACTAAAAATTTCGAATTCGAGTTTGAGATTTCCGAGCACTACGCAGTTAGCATAGGTTTCTGCAAACTTTTTATCGTACTATTGATAAAACAACATCCCAAAAATATAGCGCAAAAGCTCAGTGTGATTTTGCGACCTTAGAAGAAATAAATGACCTAACATAACTCGATTCATTTTTAAAATGCTTAAGAATAATAATCTGGTAAGTCCATTCATGTTTAATGAAAAACAAATTTGAGGCACTTCAAATGTCTTTTGATGTGGATTCTAGTCTCTAAAGCGATTCATAAAGTTTATAACAACTAGATACTCATAACAGTGAAAAGGTTTAGTAAATATTTTACGACAGAAACCTCACCAGCAAGACTTCATAAATCTTTAAAATAGGTATAATTTACGACAGTAATTTCCATAAAATAACGATTATTTATGTCAAAAATCCTTTGTGGAGGTACCTAAGTACATGGTGCAGAGTAACCACAAATACAGACAACAGCCTGAAAACGTAACCTCGTTTACATTGAAGATAAATCTAATTACATCCAGAAGAACATGTTATAAAAGCTTGTAAAAAAACGTTTATTCAACCCTCGAGACTCCACGCTTACCTACATTTTACCGAAAAAACTTTCCAACAAAATGTTACAACAAAAAATAAAACAGCCGATGTACACGCCGTAAAACAATAGAGGTGCTTTTTCTGTACAATAGAAGTATTAAAAAAGAAGTTAAACGTACCATAAAAAAAGTTGTAAAAGACTGACCATTTCTGGATACTTTTCCGCATCCCTATTCACATGAATAAAACTAGTGAACTAGGAAGGTAAATCTGGAACTGTTTTCATTTTTATACCACCTACGGCGAAATAAATGTTCCGTTTTACGATGTCTACATAAATAAATCAGAGTCACAATCCGTCATACAGCTCATAAAATAACCCTCTAAATAACCAAGACCTAGATTTGAAATTGACAAATTAGCTTAGTTGTCACATGAGCTCCACTATACCAGAGCGGATTACTACCAGACAAGAATAAATTACAGCATATTTATTTACTATACTCATAATCAGCGAGCGGACTAAAGTTTTTGCAAGGACAATAAAAATACAGAATTTCTAGACCACATAATGAGCTCAAATTTGTCAAATAAACAAAAAAATTCTTTACTCAATAGACAAAAAGTTTGGTCTTTATTTATATTTACACTGACAGATTATATTACCCTGTTACACGAAACGGAACCATGGGCCATATCCAGTGTAGATTTACGCTCATAATACCCATGGGTACGCTCAAACAGTGAATGAAAAAACCCCTTTTCGATAACACATTGATAAATTCCGAGAATGTCAGATATATGGAGAGCGTCGTCCCATCGAGCCTGCGGAGTCTTTTTATCCACGAGTTTTACGTGAAAAATGAAAACCTGTACTTTTTTATTCCATATCTACACGCGTCCTGTGTCCCTGAGGGCTATTTTGAAGTATATATGTACACAGTTGTATACCAACTTATGAAAAATATGATGATAAAATAAATAGAAGACGTATAAGACTATAGGTACTTTTTTTGTGCACAACCATTATTACGTTGCGACACAAAACGACAAAAGAATTACTTACAGTACAAAACTTAATTAAATTTAGAGGATGATCCACATGAAATAACATTAGTACCAAAAATCTGAAATTCACGATTTACTTTCACTCCAAAGATTGCAAAACAAAACGATCAATTTATTAGGTACTTGCCAAAAAAGTTTACTCGCCAGTAAACGATGTCAGGCTATCTGTTCGAAGATATTTACATCGATTCTATTGTAATGTTTTCGTGAAAGCCCCATCTCCGGTCCGATAGATGATTAATCATATTTCCATACTAATTCATACCCCGCTGAGCGCCGTCTGAATGTAATGCCGACTCATCCTTTCCCTGTTTTTTCTTTAGCCGCAGGAGACCGCCCTCCATTCAAGAAAAACTTATCTCTATCCAAGCTACATTGTTGTACTTTTCCTCGAGATTTTTAGAGATTAAGCTTAGGTCCATTGTCACAAGATTCTTCACTCGATATTATGCCAAAAAATACTTTAAGCACCCCAGAGCACTTTCTTCGCGCCTTGTTTTATTTAATCATTTTATAAGATTTTTTTTGTGTATAAAAGTGAAAGCTGGATTTTTGAAATACTTACACAACGTTAGTGTGAATTTCTTCCACTATCAGCTTTCTAGCTTCGTCATCTTGTCGGAAAATAACGCCCATTGCGCTTCTCATTGTAGAAAATTACTTTGAGCGCCTAACTTTGCTAAGCTTTTGAAAGAACTTGTTTGAAAGTATAATTACAGATATTGCTGAACCTTATGGCGTTTAAAGTAAATCATCTACCATTTTTCAGTCTTTATTTAACATCGGTTCTACGCCTATTTTGTACCAAAGTTCTGGATTACCGTTAAAACAAAATATCAGGTTATACCAGCACTTGAAGTCAGCGAACCAGATAATTCGAAACTTATCGTAGCACTTCTACTGAAAATATTACCTACTTTCTAAGCAATACAACCAAATGGAATTCTTCGCTAATGTATTTCACTTCAGATATATTTTATACAAGCATTCCTGGCATTATAGATTTAGATTTTCACTCTTTAGTGATTACGATTAATTTTGTAATTACAGAGCTGTGTTCTAGACGTTTTTAATCTTGTTATTTTAATGACTATAAAGTGTGGTATGTAGAACGTAAAGTATAGCGTAGCGTGGTGAACATTTTGAAGTTTAAACATTTAAGTTTGAATATCAACATTAGGAAAAGCTGTTTAAACATTATATTACTCATTACGTAATTAGTCTTCAACATAACAAAATACAAAACGAAGGTATTTTTAGGAAGTGTTATTTATTTTAGATTTTTTGAATTAACACTGTTTACTTTTTTATTTTTGAAACGATATAAAGTAGTGCTTGACTACAATCCCATCTGATGGTAAGCAGTGAAGCAATCGTTGAAGATGAAGCGCACTAGTTTATTACACGCACGAAAATATGGAACTAGGATATTTGAAATTTAAGTAATAGTACAATTTAAAAGAGTGTCCATAAAATTTCTTGCACGTCCTTCTCCATACAGATATACGCTTTGAAATGTGCAATTAGCTTAATTTTTCTAACCAACCAACTTTTAGACGATTCAAAGGTGGTTTATTTGAAAGAATGCATTTTTTTCAAACATTTCATTTATTTTTGATTGCACGAAACTTTTCGTCTAATTTCCCTACGTCTTCATTAGAAGTCAAGCCTCGACTACTCGAACAAAAGAACAAAATTAAACACTCATAAGGAAAATTGAGCCTTACTTTGTGAAGGAAATCGAAAAATGGAAGACAAAATATAAAATTCAGACCTTTAGCAGAAATACACCCTCTGCGTAATTTATTTGGGCAATACATGAAAATGACGAAGGGGCCATAAAAGGAACATTAAAGCCGTCGCCACGGCCAGATCTGGAATCTTCTCAATTTCCTAATGGTTCCATAACAAATGTCATCAGGATGGCCAGACGAGTTTCGTGAGAGAATGGCCCGACTATTAATACAGCCAATGTGCTAGATGACAGGGTACGACCTAGATTTCACGCTGTCTGGACGTGTGTTAACAATATTTCATATTTTACGAATCTTGACTTTGTGTAAAAAAATCTATTCGATGAGTGTGCTCTTTTAGCTGAGTAGATTATTGCTGCGACCGAGTTTAGATATTGTATTACGAGTATCCGCTAGGCAACTACGCTCGAAGCCAATTCGATTTCGGGAGGAAAGCGGATTCGGAATTAAAATTTTAATTTCGTGCTTCTGTCCCAGAAAAATATAATCAGACAATGTTACTAATTAAACTGTTGCACATTGTTGCGCAGATCGGAACGACATGGCAAAAGATATCTTTTTTTTTGAGTATTTAAATCATCTATTGACTTCTCTCGCTCTAGAGCAGACCGGGAAGGCGAGTCAAACTTTTAACTAAAACTACACTAGGTTCTTTTGCGTTCGAGGACCACTAGTTTTCTTTCAGAACTCATGGCCCCAGTAAGCTTCGGCCCTGCTGGACCCCTACGGTAACTGACATGTTTTAAGGAGTGCGTGGAACACGACTCGGATTCAGTCCGGACGATTACCGGACGGCCGGACGGCAACATTCAAATATATCAAAATAAAAACAATGGAAAAAATTCCTATGCTTTAAAATGATACTTTGGCATCGAAAGGGATATCATTGCACGCTTTTGAAATACATGGCGGTAGCGGGAAAATAAGGCGCGCTGGGGTAAGCAATGATATGCCGAAGGACAAGGGCCTCTGCATCACTATCAAACGCTACTTATGATTGAAATATGTATAAGGGAGCAGAAACTACCGAAGCACCACGTGACGCGGCATGCGGTGGTACGGCGTTGGAAAGCCGCGGTATTTAAGCTGTGTGTGTAGTGTGCGCTGATTGGTGGAAAAATCCTTTGCCATGCTGTCCCTGTCTGCGTAGACCTTTAAGTAAGTCTACTGTTTCAACTAGTTGCAAATTTAGCTTAGTTATATCATCAAATAACAAATAATACTCGTATCAATGAATACGCAGATTTTTAAATTTACGGTGAAACTAAAATTGTTAAAGAATATTTAACATTCCCGATACTATTTACTGTCCCGAATTATTAAGGGTCGTGAATATTATTTATATAGAATCCAATCTTTATTTAAATAAAGATAAAATAAGAATTACTTTAACCTAAATTTTTCCACGCTATAGCAAAGTAATGAATGAAACTCCCACGAGTTAAGAGTATTATATAATAACAACTCTTGCCTACAGTAACATTATTCACATAAATATATACTTTTTTAATTTCAACGCGGCGAGTGTGAAATTATGCGAAAAGCGTCCGTCCTCATTTATTTTTCCACAGAGTATGTAGACGCCTCTGTGGTATGTATAAAAATCACTTTTCATAAAAATTTTAAATGGTAGAACTGAATTTATTTATTTATTAATTGTTCAGGTCAAATGTTTGAGTGATAAACACAATCATTTGTTCTGTGTCAAGGTGTAATTTATCTATAAATTTGTAGATAAATTACATCTAGACACAGAAAAAAAATATTTATGTATGTAATTTATGTATTTATGTATGTATGTTTATCAGTTGTCTAGTACTCATAAAACAAGCTCTGCTTAGCTTGGGACAGACAGCGTTGTGTGATAGTTGTGAAAAAAAAATTCTTTATGCACACAAAAGTACAGAGGCAGACTTAATGCCATATGGCATTTTCTACCAGTTAACCATTGGGTGATGACACATTATGGCAGGTTCAATATAAAGCATTACCTATACATTATAACACACTTTATTTTATACAAGTATATAACTATAAACTATAAATACTATATATCTGTATGTAGATACTCAAACGAGAAGGAACAAAAAAATACACAAATCTATACTAATAATAAGAAAATAAATTAGCGCTGTAAAGATATTACTGCCAAATCCTTACGAATGTACTCGCAAACCTTCACTATGAAGGTCAATTGGTTTGTTACCGTTTTGATTTCTTGGGGGGAGTGTCGGGGAATGTGGGGGAATAGAGGTACTAACTGAGCCTTTGCCAGTTTTTTATTTTTGTTTGAAGTCTTAAAACGACTGCTCCCGGTCTGTGTAGAGTGTAAAAGAGTGTTAGACTTTCACTGGGGCAACTGGGGCACCGAGTCTTTAGTTGCCTTTTGCCATCCACGCCAACGTTAGTTTTTTCGAACAATCTCATAGCCACACCGGCCCTTCTAGACCCCGTCCAATCAACTGACAATTCTTTGAAGCCAGCGCAGGATACTGACGACATGCTATCGACCCAGAATTGGTCCTTATTAGACGGCGAGCTACATATTGCTCTCTTTCCGCAAGCTGCACTTATGACGTTGGATATGGTAAAGGGTGTCTTTGGTTGGGGCCGAGGCTTGAGAATTGCAGCCTTTGACAGGTCAGACTCTTGCGCAGTGCAACAGGCTCGATCAGGAATATTATTAGCAATATTATCTTCACTCACTGCCAGCGCGGCTATTCCTTACTCTGTGATTCTTCCATTCTTTTAACCAATCTGTGTGATTAAGATCAGATAGAAATATAATTTTAGATAATGCCACATTTACAAAGAGGCCCATCAAATTGAAATGAGCGTAGGGCGGTAATAAAATTAACATAACCTTTTACTGCTGCTCAGCAATTTGGCCATTTTCGAAGCCGTAACATGTTAAAATGTTCCTGTTTTCATTCAAGGGTATAAAATACGAGTTTAAAACCCTATAAAAGTGACTAGGATTGAGGCCGTGTGTATAATGTGTTACAAGAGATAGGAAAACAAGGGGGTCAGATACGAAGGATTCCGGAAACGGCCGAATGGTTTGCCGAACGCAGCGGCGTAACTAGGTGACCAACGACCGTGTGGCAAAAAAAAATATGACTTCTTTTTTTTTTAGGGAAATCAACAAATAACTCGTTTTGTGTGAAGCCGGAGGGAGTGTCAGACATTTAATAATATAATTAAAACGAGTTGCCATAATTAGTGTTATATCCTATTTTGTGTGTGAGATTTTTTCGCTAGTTCAATAAGACTTATGTAAATCAGTTTGGGGCACCCCAAGCTTGGGGCCCCCGTGCTTGAAGGCCCCAGGGCAGTGCCCCGCTTAGTCATTCGGTACCTACGCCAATGACTGAATGTAAAATGAGAACTTTTTTCATTGATATAAACTAGTGCTTGACTGCGATCCCACCTGTTAATAAGCAGTGATGCAATCGTTTGGGAATGGTTAACAGAATGCTTTACCGAGCATAGTGGCGTAGCCAGGGACCAACGGCCAACTTCATTGCAATCAAGTGAAACCAAAGCTTATTTTCGGATTGAGAATCGAGCAGAATACGAAAGGTATTACCCAAATCTGTAGGCTTTACAAGATTAGTATGTAAAACAAATTAGACTGGTGCTTTAAAGTTTAGAATTGTAACGTAACTGATGAACTTAATCCCGTTTTCGAAGTAACAGAATCTATTTAGTGTTTCAACTCCTGTAGATGTATCTACTTTAGGATAAAGTGTTCCCCATTTCCGTGTTTCGATTAATAGTTCCCAAGTTCAGCTTAATAAGTTTTGGATTGGATTCGATTTGGATAGCAGAATTCAAATTATTGCTTTGTAAGTTGTTACGTCTGAAATTTTGTAGTAGGTTATGTAAACTAGATTTGCTTTTTAAATTACTTTAAAGAATGAGAAGGTTTTTTATTCGTCGAAATTGTTTTAAATATATTTACCCTAATTACTCAGTAACCCCTAAACAGATTTGAAAAATTATCAGATAATTTCTCTTGCTCTGCGTAGGGCGAAAGGGCGTGTCAGACTATTACTAACTAAAACCCATCTGTGCTACTTCTGTTGCCGTTTGCGTTCCAAGACCACTCTTTCTAACTTTTCCACAGCCCAGCTGAGGTGTACTATACCTAACTAAAAAGTGTAAAATATAGCATTTTACAAAAAAAAAATAAAAAAAAAGTTGGCTTCGTTATATTTATATATATATATATATATATTTAGGTTCCCTAAAGAGAAGAACAGTATTTTGTCGGTACAAGTTTGATAGCCGCTATTTAATGATACTCTTAACTAAAACTAAAAAAAAAAACAGATCGGTAAAAAGTTTCTACGGTAAACAAAAGCTTATATAAATAGTTTATTTAAACACAATTACTCGAGGGACGACTAAAACAAGGCCGTGCCCTTATCCGGACGCCTAATCCTTTAACCTTATAGGTACCTCACCATACGGACATCGGAAAAAATTAACCGGATTACTCATAAGCCTTTACAAGTTAAGGTCAACGGGGATAAATCTCCTAAAGTCGGTACAAGAAGGGTTAATCTGCAAAAAGAGGTTGAATAAGGAAAAATAATAGGTTGAGGTAACATTGCTAGCTGAAGGACTGTTTACTTAAGGTAAAGGTCCAGGGTAGCCTGCAGCATTCAAATATTCGAAAATTTAGCGTAGCGTTTTGGAAATACATTCATTGTGCGTACAAATAAAGAATGGAATTCCCTGCCGAAATCTGCGTTTCTAGATTGCTACAACTCTTAGGGGTCTTTAAGTCAAGAGTGAATAGGTTATTTGTGGGCAAGCATGCTCCGTCATCGACCACATCATCGCTTACGAGATATCTAGTGGTAAAATACGCCGATACGTAATAAAAAAATTACCAATTTGCAGCTCAGTCTGAGATCGTGTGTTGATAAAAATACATTTATGGCTCTCATCAGAAAGTTTAAAGTAACCCAAAAGGTAAGGAAAAAGGCTAGGCTCGGAGTCTCCATTGCTCCCAGAATAGATGGTAATTGGAGTTGAAAGAATCTAGAATAGCTACCGCCAACACGAATACGCAGCAATGAAAGGTCTCCTACAAGGTAGCTCGCTGTCCTACCGTCCATTAACCATCCGGACCGAGCCCAGGTCGTCAACGGCGCGCACTGTTCCCGCGCGCCTCAAGGAGTTGACAGCAAACCGTAGAGACCCAGCCTGCTAGCTGCAGGCAGGCAGGGTCGAAGCCTACTGGGGCCAAGGGTTTGCTTCCGAAAGGAAAGCCCGGCCCTGGTATCTAAGGCCACGAAGGAACGGGGTGGGTTTTTAGTCAGTAAGAATCTGACACTATCTCCCGCTCCGCCCAAGGGCGGGAGATGTCATTGGATGATTTTACCCACCACCAAAAAAAAAAAAGGTCTCCTACAAGGTGAATGTTAAAAACAAAAGTCATCCCAAGGGGGATGATTGATTGTAGAAAAAAAACAAAAATCATCCCGGGGGGGATTTTGGTTTTTTTCTTTTTTGTTTTTTTTTTTCTAATTTCACATAGGCGATACTGCTGGTAGCAGCCAGTAAAACTAAAACTAAATAAATTTATGAACATTATACATTTTAGATCATTAAAGACTAGAACATTAAAACATAACATTGCAAATTAACAACAAGAAAAATGGAGACTACAATTAATTCTCTAAGGCTATCTCAGAGCCTGCCCTTAAAAGACTGTTGACATATCAGATCTAAAGTTTAGACAAATTTCAACCATTTGCCACTGACAGTAACGGACAGGTCGGGGCAATAAAGCCCTTGGCAAACACAGAAGGGACAGATAGAGGTCTAAGTGACAAATGTTATGTGTTACCGTTTATAAGTTGCCTGCTTAGCATGGTTAATTGGTTACTTTATGTGTTTGACGTGATTCTGATTTTCAAGTTCAGATTGTGATTACAGATTGCCTATAGGTTTCCACCTATTGAGCTTTGCCGGTATTTTACAACAACTTTAGAAGCTTTAGGTATCTATTCTAGATTTGAGATAAGATATCTAATCTAATACTACCTTTATAAGGTAGTATTAGATTTTACGATCATCTTGGGATCTATTGAACTATAAGAAAGAAAGACGGTATACAGTGATTATGTGCTGCCATGCAGGACGAGACTAGAGAGGATCTCTTTAAGGGTCTGCTTCTGAAAGGAAGATTCAGCCCTGGTATGAAAGGCAACGAAGGAACAGGAGTGGGTTTTTAGTCAGTAAAAGTCTGACACTATCTTCCGCTCCACCCAAGGGCGGGAGATGTCCTTGGATGATTTTTCCACCTACAAAAAAAAACAGTCTTGCTAGAGATGTGTCCTAACGCGTTCACAATGTGGGTTCCGGGGTAGTCTTTTAAGAGTTTAAGGAAACCGAAGCGGTTATGAACGGTTTGGAATGTGCTAATGAAATCATCATGGTTTTAGTAAATTCCACACTTCCTGGAACTTACAGTTATTGATATTGATCCGAAACTTTTCAGAAGGCGCCTGGACTTTTGAAGCTCTTCCTCAAAATTCCAGGCGCCTTCTGAAAATTTTCCACTAATAATAAGTATTTTGTATTATCAATATGCGTTTGTCCGTTGTGCCCATTTTTTTTAGGTGGAAAATCGTTCAATTATTTCTCCCGTCCTTGGTAGGAGCTTTGTGTCACACTTTAACTGACCGAAACCCACTCCTATGTTCCTTCGTTGCCTTGCATTCCAGGACCCCGGGTCCATTCCTTTCTGAAGCGAACCCATGGCCCCAGTAGGCTTCGGCCCTGTTGGGCCCCTACAGTTTGCTGACAACTCCTTGAGGCGCGCGGGAACAGTGCGCGCCGTTGACGATCTGGGCTTGGTCCGTGCGCGCCGTAAACGACTTGAGCTCCGACCGGTCTGTTACCGGACGGACGGACAGCGAGCTACCCATTGCCCGCCGTCCGCGAGCCCGCGCCTACGGTGGCCGGAAATCCGGATCGGAATCCCGGCGGCGGCGGCGGCGTGTACGCCGTTGCTTGATGCGGTCGGCCTCCTCCTTTGCTAGCATTACTGCTTCGCAGAAGAAGGAGACCGCCTGCCACTCCTCCTCGCTCCGGAGCATGGCTTGAACCAAACCCCGGCGCGAGAGATCGCTGCCGCCGATCGCCCCCACAAGGACACGGCGATGCTCTTCCCAAGCGGGGCACACCTCGAGTGTGTGCTCCACCGTGTCCTCCGGACGCTCCGCACAGTGGCGACATCCGGTCGTCGTCTCCGCACGAATCATGTACAGGTACGGTCCGAACTTGCCGTGTTCGGTTAGTACCTGCGCCAACCGCAGGTAACGACGCCGTGGGGCGCGTAGCATAGTGGCTGCAAATTAGAGCGGAGATCCCGGGCAGAGCTGGGGCGTGAGGACCGTTCCTCCGTGCGTGCGGCCGCCTCCTTCCCTTGCTTCCGCTGTAAGAGGCGATCGTCTGCCATTCCCCTCGCTCCAGACCACGGCCTGTACCAGAGCCCGGCGCGAGAGGTCGTTGCTACCGATCGCCCCTACGAGGACACGGCCCTGCTCTGCCCAAATCTGTCCTCCGGGCGGTCCTCGGTGATACCCGAAGTGCCCGACATGTCAGCATAATATTGTATCTAATTTTTTTTGTCATTCAGAATGTGATTATAAATACATTTTTTTTTTGTTACAGATTACATCGATCGTCAATTGCGTCTAAAATTTTAATAAATGTAAGTCTTTGTACAATTATTATTGTACACTGTTCTTTATACATCTTTTTACATCATACATCAAAAATATTTTGAATCTTAAACATTTTTCTTTACACTACACATTGTTAAAAAAATATTCAACACAATACCTAGAGTGATACTAGGTAACAATATTCTGAAAACATAAAATACTTTTCCAATCAGAAATATCACGATGTTGTAACAAAGCCAACATTGGCAACTTTATTTGCTTTAAATGAATTATGTGACACAGCTATAACAAACATTGGCTCCACTCCGACCAACATGCCCTATTTACATAGAGAACAGCCTCTCGAATCCGCCCTAGATACTAAAGTAATTATGTTTTTATATCGCGAGAGTAAATAACAGTTATAGGAGAAAACTTGGTTAATTGTAAGAATTGGTTCCTATAGTAACAGATTTATGAAGGAATTATTTGATAAGTAATATATACGAGTATTTTAATAAGTTCAAACAGAAACAGTTTTTGTAATATATACTTTTTTTAATTGATATAAACTAGTGCTTGACTACGATCCCACCTGATGGTAAGCAGTGATGCAATCGTTGATGATGAGGCGCACTAGTTTATTAAGACTCTAGCCTTGAAGGCGACTAAATTATAATTGGACGGGAAGACCGCAGCTGGCAAATTATTCCAGTCCTTCGATGTACGCGTTATAAATGACGAGGCGAAACGCTGACTCCTAATAACTTTCATTTCGGAAGTCTGTGTTTCTCGGTATCGTTTGTTTCTTATTTAACACCGACTTCCGAAATTAAAGTTATTTTGATTAAAGTGCTTTTTTTAGTGGAGTTCGTTATAATTTTTTTTTACTGTATGCTTCGAAAGTACTCTTTATGGCAAGTCGTACTGCCGCGGGAAAACAACCACTATATTATATAATTTCACGGTGTATATACTTCTGAGTTCTTTGTGTGATCATTATTTTGAACGCGTCTAATATAAGATATTGAATTCAAATTAATAAGACTACCTAATTACGTATACGTCAATGAGATATAGAGATTATGAATAAAAAAAAAAAATTGGTAATGAGTTTACCGCTAAAATTGTTATTATTTTCAAATCTACGTGTGCTAGAAACCGTTCAGCTTTCTGTGGCTCCCTTTGTAATCTCGATATATAATCTGCTTTATTATTATAATAAATTACGTCTATTATTAAGTTTAAAAATACATAAATAACTAATTAAATTATATCTACACATTTAATTAATATTACTTCACTGTCAAAGAAATTGTTTACTTCATTAAATTAATTTAAATTTATATTATCTTGAAAGTTCCTCTTTCAAGATAATATAAAGTAATTGTACAAAATATGAAAGGTATTAACATTAAATATTATTTTCTGCTGAGACGATTAATTTTGATGTTTATAAAAGATGAATGAAAAGATAAGCTTCGTCACTTCGTACCGCCTAATGCATGATTTTTTCCATATTTTCTCGCCGTTTAAACTTTGCCTGGACGATCACAAATATTTTGAGACCAAAATTAGCCAAATCTGTCCAACCGTTCTCGAGTTTTAGCAAGCCTAGCGGACAGCTATTCATTTTTATTTATATACTAGCTGTCCCGGCAAACATCGTACAGCCTAATAGCCAATGAACACTTTTTTTTCTCACCTTTTAAACCTTCCCTGGACTATCATAAATATTTCAAGACTAAAGTGAACCAAATCGGTCCAGCCGTTCTCGAGTTTTAGCGAGACTAACGAACAGCTATTCATTTTTAAATATAAGAAATTAATAAGGATTGACTGCTAGCAACAATTTAAGGGCTTGTTTCACCATCTATGATTAAGTTTCCAATAATTTACTACGACTGATAATTTCATAGAATTTCGTTCTATTTTTGAATTTATTTAAGAAATAGCGGCTATTTGGACATTGTAAAACAGACCCTAAATGTAAGAAGGGAAAAGTTTTTTTTACGGTTTCCCTTGCATTTTCGTTTTCAATTTGGTCTGCCAACAAAGCCCTCCTGAAACTTTAACAAATAGTGGTGGAAGGATCTATGGCAGACGTTTTGAACATTTCGTCAATACGGCCATGTCCAAGGTTGTGAGTTTACACACTCACTGCACTTGTCTATCAACATGCGAGCTTGGTTAGCCGGAATTACACGTAATTAAGAATTGAAACGAAATTCTTTCAAAAGTTGGTGGTACGAGTGGCACTCTACCAGAAGAGACCAACAGGTGTACATACCCACTCTTGATAGAATGAATCTAATTATAGAAAAACTTATTCGTTACATTTATGAATACGTTAGTATAGGAAAACGGTTGGTGAAATTATTTATAACACGTATGAAAATGATCCCTTTCAATTTAAGAAAATTGCACAGTTCTCTGTGAGAATTAATTCATTTATTTTACTTTCTTAAGAAAGAAAGTAAAATATAATTATGAGTAAGACCCTTTCGAAATTAATCGTAAGCAATTAGTAATATTTCAACAATTTTACAAGAGTTACACGGACAAAGACGTGCTCGAAAGAAAGTATCTAATAAAATAGGTCAGTACCCAAGGGAAATCTTTTTATAGTCAGGTAAGCCAGCCGATATCAAAATTTTCAGAGGTTTTATGTCATCCATTTTTGGGAGAACAAATTATGCGAAAGGGATAATTAATTTAAGGAGTATTTAATTTAATTTTTGGATGAAGCGTTTTTAATAACTGAAACTGGTTTTCACCAGCGTCTTCGCCTGCGTAAAAGTGTAAAATTTTCCTATTACAATCAAATTTGGACGTGAAAAAATATCTTTCATTAGCGCGGGTTTCTGAATTAAGTATTTTGAACTAAAGCCGTCTCAAACCATACTTAAATGACAAATTTTAATAAGTTTACAGGCTAAAATAGAGTTTGAGTTATCCTCAACTTCAAATGCATCAAAAATCGGGGGTTAGTGAAACTCCTACACATTGAGTAAGTCACTTTTAACGATGTAAAGTTGGCTATGAAAAATATTGCATGTAGCAAAAATGAGAATGTCAAGATGAATGTATGGTGTGACGAAAATGTATAAAATGAGAAATGAGTATATTAAATTATTAAATGAAGTTTTGAAGTGCTGCAAATGACTAAAAAATGAAAAGGAATCGTTTGTCTTGGTATAGTCATGTGAAGCGGAGGGATGAAACACATGTTACTTAAAAAAGTTATAAGTATACATGTGGATGTAAGGAGAGGGAGGCCAAAAAAAAGATGGATGGATTGATTGTGTGAGGAGTGATATGAAAGAAAAGGTTTGTGATAGCATGACAGGAATGAAAGAAAAAACGTTTCGGGCTAACTCAAAGTAATATGGGGCAAGAGCAGGAAGATGATGGTAGTTTCAATAAGGAGGTGCTTCGTTTCAACTAATCAGAAAGCAAAAAGAAGAAAGAAGTTCTTTATCTGTGATCGATGATTACAGCTCATTCATTCTTCTAAAGGCCTGTATCCCAGTAGTGGAAAAATAATAATTATAAGGCTGATTTATGCTGTGGATTAACGCTATGCCTTTTTCCTATACTAAATTCAACTATTAAGGTTGTACATGTACAACAATAATTTATATTCTGCTAATGTAATGTCTGTCTGTATGTCAGATAGATATTTCATTAGTAGAATTTAAATTACTTTTCAACAAGATTTTCCTTGATAATCCCCACTCAAATACGGTCGACCAACAGTTGACACCTTCAAAGGCTATCAACACTTTGCAGACCAGCTCGACAATTCAGATTATCTTAAAATTCAATTAATTAGACATTCCAGTCTACAAAGTGTTGATAGTTTCAACCGCAGCCAAGTTCGAGCATTCAAGTCTTTGACAAAAGTACTTAGAATTTGCAGAAGTTTAAAATCGCTTCACTTATTTTAGAGTAGAAACTTTTGAAGCGAATTTTAGACTTGCTCCTCTCTGCACGAGGATTGACATTGTTGAAGAAAGTTATGCATTTTCATGAGTTGTCTCGGCACAAAGGTGCACTCATCACCTTTACAAAGTTTATTGTCAATTGTTTTAACGTCTTGTAGTGAAGGTATAAAATTATCTCGCTCATATTTTGTATCCTCTGTAGGGTAGTTCGAAAAAATTCAACACTTGCATGTCGTTTTGGAGGAAATGAATCTTTAGAGCAGTGGTGGCCAAGCGAGCAGTGGTGGCCAAGTGGTAACGGCTCCGACGTACGAATTGTAGGTCGCGGGTTCAAACCCAGCCAGGCGCATTACTTTGTGTAATTTATATCATCACCACTGCTCTCAAAACGGTGAAGGAAAACATCGTGAGGAAACCGGCATGTCCTAGAACCAAAAATTCGAAGACATGTGACATCCACCACTGGGCCCGCGTGGTGGATTACGGCCCATTCCCTCTCCTAGAGAGGAGGCCTGAGTCCCAGCAGTGGGAACATTAAAAAAGGCTGATGATGATGATGATGATGATGTCGTTTACCCTGCTAGAGTTTCGGGATTGTTCGAAAGAGAATCAACCCTAGACATTGATATATTATAAGGGAAGATACGTTACGGGCTAACATCGCAATCAGAAAACCTGGACCCGAGACTCACACATCGCGAAACTATAGTCACTGATAGACAAGGACAGAGAGGCCGGCGCTGTCGTGCTAGCGAAATAGCGTTAGCCGCCAAATGTGTGTAATAGTCGCGAGCGATGTGAAATTGTGCCATATAGGCACATTTCAGTGATCCACGTGCTAGAATCACCTTTCTTCCACTGTTTTGATTTAATCTAAGACCTTAGAACCCAAAATTCAACTGAAAGAACCCGGATGGGTTTCAGTCAATAAAATTCTAATGGATCACGCTCATTTGAGGATTCTCTACTAAAAAATATTGTTTACTCTAAAGTTGTTGTGTTTTAATTTAATCTATCTAGTCTTTTAAACTTTTTACAACTTATGTTTAGATCGTAACTGCTTATCATCAGGTGGGATCGCAATCAAGCACTAGTTTGTATAAATAAAAAAAAGTTATAAAAACATAAATAAGATCTCGCTCGTAAGTTTTTATACTTTTGCTAACGAGAAAATCAGTGTCAGTCACTTTATTTTTTAACAATTTGTTTAGTACGTTTTAGGTACTACTTACTTAAATATGCTTTACAGCATATTTTTACACGCATAAGTGGATTTACGTGTCTCGATGTTATCGAAAAGAAATATTTTCTGGAAGTTTTCTCACTTCAGATGTATCGTCGGGTCTATTTTAATGATTTTTATCGTTCCGTAGTAGCACTAAAGTTCATAATCGCATGCTTTAATTTAAGATTACAGCGGGCAGACTATTTAAAATCAAATTTTTCAAGATTAATTTAAGACAAATGGGAACAACCAGGTTTACCATTGCAATTATCGTTTTAATATCTTATAGATAGCCCATTTATTGATGAAGACTATAAGTTATATATCATTACGCTACGGTTAAAAGGAGCTGAGCAGTGACCGAAAATGTGGAGGTCAGCTGTTAATAATTTAAAAGAATGCCTTCCAGTAAATATAGACATTTGACTCAGCAAGGTAGTCAATTGATTTATTATTTATTCTTTCTAACCTATACTGTCCCACGATTGGGAAAAGGCCTTCCTCCATTCCTTTTATTGTTTCCGGCTCTGAAGCACATAATACCAATTACTGACATCTATGTCATCCCGCCATCTCCTGCTTGGCTGCGACCCCATCGAGCGATTTCAGGGCACCAACTTTGTGTTTTACCGGCCCATCGACATGCAACAACATGTCCAGCCCTGAAGTGCTATTCTCTAAGAAAACAGTCTTGAGCGCAGTGCTGGCCCAGCGACGAAATCCAAATAGGTACATTGGATTAACAATCCAATGTATAGGTGCATTGGGTTAACAATCTCATTTATTTATTTATTATATGCTTTAATGTACACCATTACATAAACAAAAACAAGGAACTAAAATTAAAACACACATACATATATAATGGGCGGTCTCATGTACATATTTTGACTTAGGTACGCTAGTCCCGCTTAAGCTGGGCAGCCTAATACTCAATAAGTTTACAAAAATGACTTTTCCTCTTAAGGAAAATTGTCCTAATGCCCAACCACTCCAGACGTGCTACTTACGCCCTGTTTGGCTGACAAATGAAGAAACAGAGTTATCCGAATGGCTTTCTGTAACTTCCACGCAATAGACAAACGTGCGCCCATTAGGTTGGTAGAGCTGGAAACTCGAGAACTAAATTACTACGGTGTGTAGTTGCTGAGTTATATAAATACTAGCACTTTGCCAGCGATTTCATTCGCGAGTGTTTTCATAAAAAAATAACACCCTTTAAACCGTATTTAGACGGTAATTTTAAAAAACTGATAATGACTGTCTTTGTTATTAATTTATGTTAGAATTTACACTGTGACAGCCTCCATAAAGAACTCGATTACTGGCGCAAAACAATATCATTGTTTTTGTTTTCTTATCGTTATGTCAATATTTTCATTGCTGTTCTGTGTTGCTGTAAGATTTCTACAAAATATATCTTTTCAACTTAAACGCTGTATTTTAATAATTAGCAAATACCTAGTAATATACCAACGACTGGTAAAACACCAAGTGTCAAGTTTATCAACTCGAGGAACGAAGATGAAGATTCCCCCATACAACCTTTGACACCCCTAAATTATTTTATGGGAGTAATTTTGAAAAATGAATAATAAAAACCTTTATTATTAGCTTAGGTTACTATTATGCTAAATTTCAAATATGGGCCCAAGAAAAAAGATTTTGCATACAAATGAATTTCTCCATTTTTACCACATTAAAAGACGCATGTTGAAAAATTCCACTCTTGGAACTCGCTGAGAAAAGCCTTGTACAACATTTTATGTTCCTAGACTCAGTAGATTCGGCTCTGCGTTGATATGTCAGCCAGTCAGTTTCTCCTTGTACTCATAAATATGTTTAACTAGTTATAGCCAGTGGTTTTGCTCGTGAAGTTTTAGTCTATATTGTGCAATTCTGATCTTTCTGCTATCACATTAATACTATAAAGGTATGAATAGACTACGACACTATACACGGAACACTCAGTGTATACATCGAGTATCTCTGTATGAACACTTAGAGACACTCGTGTTCACACAGAGACACTGAGCGTACCGTGTATTGTATCGTAGTCTAAATGTACTCGTACCTTGTGTTGTGTAACACAATTAGTCGATTGCTATGAATAATGAAATACAAAATAAATTTTATAATATTCTTGGTTACTATAAACAAAAACGGCATGTTTTTTTCCCTATGTAAACAATTCCACACTAGCTAAAAATTTTATTTTTTGAGATAGAAACTAAAGTATGGCACTCTGCCATTTTGGAATTAATGAATATACGATACTGTAAAATAAATTATTGATCGGATCAGAACTTCAATACTTCTGTTGGTTTCAAGTAAACCCTACTAAATCCACAAATTGACTCCATTTATACCAAACTGAGTAAGTAAAACGCTTCTCCATTTCATTTCGTACCTTTTCATAGCATAGCACCACTATTTACAGCGATAAAAGTAATGTTATCCCTACGATATCATATACTGGGATAATATTATCCTACCAAACAGTAACTTTACTGGGTCCATCGTAATCTACTACTAGAAATGAGCCTCTGGAAAATGGCTCCACTCACGGTTTTTGGCCTTTCATATTCAGTCTGCCCAATTTTATTATGTTATATGTTAAGGATACCAAAATATAATATAGGATAGCTGATAGCTAGTGCTTGTAGTATTACTTTCTTATCTTAGACTCTTGTCTAAAATTATGTCTTAGACTTTTTTATTGATTGGGAAATCAACAAATAACTCCACCTGCTCCATTTAACACGAGCGGAAGTTTTACTGACTAAAGCTTAAACCACCTATGTTCGTATATCGTGGCATAAGTGGTGGACTTATCCTTATCCGTATTAAATTGTGAAAGGAGTCAATACTTTTTGAGAAATAATTAATAATAATATTATTATTAATTGTAATATTTATCTTGTACAATAAAGTATATAATAATAATTAGATATTGAACCATGAAACATAATTTCCAATGGAAATATTTGCTACTTCGCTCCTACGTTTTATTAACTTTCAGTTTTACAAAAACTTGCATTTAGAATGAAGTCAGAAAAAAGAAAAGGTTTTCAAGCCACTTTTATTTAAGTTCTAACTTATTTTCCATACAAAATCAGTCAAACTGCCTTATTTATTTCTGGAATAAAACATGTTTGGCTATTGAAAAATCGACCCTAAGGACTATTAGTTAACTATTAAGTTAAAATATATAATATACCTTGAGATGTTACGGCAAGTGATATTCAACTATAAAAAAAAGTTTTTTTCTGATTATACTAAGGCATTTCTGATTATACTATTTCGTTTTTAGTAAACTGAAAATTGAGGGACTTATAAAAAACAAATGAAAAACAACTTCCAAAATAACAAACAAACCTTCATTCGAAGGACAAACAACACATTATCTTATTCATTAATTCCAAAATCACAATTCCTTCGTATCAAATCAAATTATCGATACATCGGCCTCACGATTATTGATATAGGTGAGTCAAAATAAATCAATACATGTAGGAGCGAGGTTCAAGCCTAGAATGTAAAATACGAAATGATATTCGCTTGCATATAAATGCCTCTCCGCCTATGGGCACGGAAATGACATCACTCACATCGAGATATGAATGAATGTTTTTTTTTAATTGTAAATGTGTTATTAACTTGTGATACGAAGATTTTTTAGGGCTCCGTACTACTTGTTGTCCATCTATCTGTCAAGACCCTTTCTCTCGGGAAAAAGTGAAGGTAACCAGGGCCTCAAGTCTGCTATCACAATAGTGTCAGAATCGTCTATCATTGGTTTCATAATTGTTGATTTTGACAAGTTTGGTAAATTACTAATACAATGGCGTCATTATGACTTTCCAACAGTCAATCACTGACACACCATTGAAAGAAACGGTAATCTCGTACATAATTACAAAATTAATTTCTGACGTATAGGGTAATCTGCTAAAATTTTGCCAGTTCCTTTGATTATTGACTTACCATTAGATTTGTCTTAATATGACAAAGTCATTCTACCACCAATCGTTTCTGAGACCAATAACCGACCAATGATAAACCATTATGAACTTTTAGCAAAATGACAAAGGGGTTGGTTGTGTTGGATTGTCGAATTTACAAAAATAGCAGACTTGGGCCCTGTTGAAATTAAAACTGTATATTCAGGTCTGCGGTCCTTTGAAGCTGTGAAAAAATCAAACTTTTAAGTTAACGAAAAAAAAAAGATACGGACGTAAACGTCGTACATCCCGTTAACCCAGAATTCTGAAATTTGGTATAAAGCAAGGTCTCATAGCACAAATATATAGAAAAATGGTAAAAGATTTTTTTACGATTTGAAAATATATTTGAGACGGAACCATCTTTGTGCGAGTCCGATTCTCAAAGGGAATCTTCTCTTCTCAAAGGGAATGTTCTCTTCTCAAAGGGAATCTTCTATTCTCAAAGGGAATCTTCTCTTCTCAAAGGGAATCTTCTCTTCTCAAAGGGAATCTTCTCTTCTCAAAAGGAACACAAAATTTATCATTATTATTTCAGCCAAAAGAAGTTCATTGCAGGACGTTGGCTTCCCCAAGTGTCGTCATACTGACTGGTACTCTGCGTCTCGCATCCATCAAATTCACGCAACCCTCACCAGGTAAATAGTCCAGCATGCAAGAGCCTTCTATTGCTACGTCTTTCATTACGCGCTCGCCGTTACAAAACCTTTCGGCCCCATTGACAATCTATTCTGCGATCAATAAATGAGTCCTGCCCACTGCTACGAGTACTTAAGTTTGGCGAATTTTCAATTCACACGCAGGCAAAACCACTGACAAAAGCTAGTTATAAACTTACCATTAACTTACGATACGAAGATTCTTTTATCGTTTTTATATTTGCAAACAAATGCCCGTTACAAACATTATTATAGTCAAATCGATTTCGGATGTCGTATTGCTTATTTATAGACTTGAGATGTTCGTGTGAAACATGCGTGTTTCCTTACAGGATGGATGCCCATAAAGCGTAAAAAACGACAACAACGATGTGAGCACTTGTCACAAAATGAGTCATGTAACCATTCTTGGCTGAGGAAAGAGAGTAAAAATAATAAACCAGAGGAACAAAACAGGTGTTTATTAGTACTAAAGCTCAAAAAATCTTTTCAATACACTTACTCGAAAACCAGCTGTTATCTCACCGCTTTTAGGCACGCGATGAACTGTTTTCCGCACTAGTGCGGAAAAAAGCGCGTGCTCATCTCCGCCACAATTTTATTGGAATAAAAATGTTTATTGTATCACACTGGGCACGCGTCGACCCCCACGGGGCGCGGGTCAACCCCCACGAGGCGTAAGCGTATTACACTTGTGTCAAAATGTACTATTGTTTTATTTATGAACTAATCTCTATATTGTGAGAGTTAAAAAATGTTACTTACAAAATTATAAATACACCAGCACCATTCTATTCTTATTGGAAGCCTGAAAAAAAAACAATTTTAGAAATCTATATTCAATAAATAGCCTGCATGATCTCAATAACAAAATATACAAAATATCGAACGAAAGAATAAAACCCGGAATTTTGCCTAGCGCAAAAATATAACCCGAAATCCTGCCAGGCTAAAATCATGTCAACGCGAGGTTCATACAAATTATGACTCAGTGCCCGTACAGCGAAAAAAGGTGCGTTAAATAAAAGTTGATTAAAATATTTGGGACATTCAGAATACCATCATTTATTATTATTGAAGGCACGGCTGTGAATACTTGTTCTCCGTAATAACACAAATGAAATATATTCATATGAGTACGGAGAGAAAAATATTTTTTGTTGAACACAAAAGAAAATTCTGTTTCTTTTGTGATGTTTGGCTGCCGGGTATTATGACGGGATTTTATCGTCATGTGAGTTTTTAAATGCCGACAGAGATTACGTTTACAAATGAAACTCCTTTAGTAACCAGTCAGGCCTTTACAACTGACCTTTTTACAACAAAATAAAGTTATTTTTTAGTAGCTCAGGAAATACACGGGGTTATGCTCCGAGTTTCCTTACGATCTAATAAGGATTGAAAATATCCGCAGAAGAACCAAGTTAACCGACATGACCCGAAGAATTGTCAAACTTAACTGGCAGTGGGTTTTTTTTTTTTTTTATGGTAGGTAAAATCATCCAATGACAAATCCCGCCCTTGGGTGGAGCGGGAAGTAGTGTCAGACTCTTACTGACTAAAAACCTACCCCGTTCCTTCGTTGCCTATAGTGCCGGGGCTGAGCCTTCCTCTCAGAAAACGGCCCTTGACTCCAGCAGGCTTCGACCCTGCCTGCTTGCAGTTAGCAGGCTGGGCCTCTTCGGTGTGCTGACAACTGGCAGTGGGTAGGGTAAGTACATACACATTGCTCGCGGAAAAAATAATTGATGGGGCCGAACCGTTCTGGAGTGACGACCGCGTACCGGAAGACGAAGCGTTGTAAGGCCTCCCACAAAGTGGACTGACGACCTGATGAGAGTCGCAGGAATCTGATTGATGTAAGACGTAAGATGCACAAAACACTAAGGGGAGGCTTATGCCCAATAGAGGAAATCTTTTGACTGAATATGAACTCAGCTGTCTGCGAATAAAATCTACATTGTACAAAATTCTTTCATGAGACAAAAATTATACATAAAAAGTTCCATTTTCAGCCACAGGAGGTAGTGAAGCACCACTAATGACCTAATTAAGATTAGCGATAGTCGAGTGCATCTGCTATGTACTTGGGAACTTGAGAGACCCATTAAATGAGATAGTAATTATATATAATTATAGAAGTGTGCCCAGTTCTGATACTACAGAAAGTCGTCGTATCTAGGGATATATAGGTCATGTTTGAAAGCAGTTAGTCTTAGCGGTTAGTTGTTTTTGTAAGGGCAGTAATTAGTGTGCTATGTAGAAAATTTTCTTTGGCCAAAAGTAGCACAAAATAGCTTCAAAAAGTAGATAAATAATTAGGAATCCTTGCTGATATTATAACAAGGCAAGATATGCATTTTTACATGTTTGTTTACAATGAATAAATTCAAAAACTACTAGACTAATTTAAGATTTTTAGCTACGAGTATACCGGTAGGAGGAGTTCACATCGGCGTCGGGTCGACGATGAAGTACCTGGGACTCGTCCTCGACAGCCGGTGGCACTTCGGAGAGCATTTCCGACGTTTGGCTCCCAGATTGAATCTGACTGGGGCTGCTCTCAAGCGGCTCCTGCCGAACCTGGGAGGTCCAGACGCCTCCTGCCGGAGGCTCTATGCAGGCATCGTTCGGTCCATGGCCCTTTACGGGGCGCCGGTCTGGGCGCCGACGCTGCGAAAGCGAGTGGCGGCCCGGCTGAACGCCTGCCAGAGGGTCATGGCCATTCGGATGATCCGGGGATACCGTACGGTGTCCTGCGAAGCGGCGAGCCTCCTTGCTGGCCTACCACCATGGGATTTGGAGGCAACAGTCCTTGCACACATGCATGACTTACGCGTGGAGATGCAACGTCGGGGCGAAACTCCGCTGCCGCGACAAATCGCGGCATGGCGGACAGAGTTCCGGCGGGATCTCATGGTGAAATGGCGAGAACGATTGTCGCAACCTCGTGCTGGGCACGCCACGATCGAGGCGGTAAGGCCCCTCTTTGAGGCGTGGCTGGAAAGGCCCCACGGCGTCGTCACCTTCCGTTTGGCGCAGGTGCTGACCGAACACGGCAAGTTCGGTCCGTACCTGTACAAGATTCGTGCGGAGACGACGCCCGGATGTCGCCACTGTGCGGAGCGTCCGGAGGACACGGTGGAGCACACAGTCGAGGTGTGCCCCGCTTGGGAAGAGCATCGCCGTGTCCTTGTGGGGGCGATCGGCGGCAGCGATCTCTCGCGCCGGGGTTTGGTTCAAGCCATGCTCCGGAGCGAGGAGGAGTGGCAGGCGGTCGCCTCCTTCTGCGAAGCAGTGATGCTAGCAAAGGAGGAGGCCGACCGCATCAGGCAACGGCGTACACGCCGCCGCCGCCGCCGGGTTTCCGATCCCGATTTCCGGCCACCGTAGGCGCGGGCTCGCGGACAGCGGGCAATGGGTAGCTCGCTGTCCGTCCGTCCGGTAACAGACCGGTCCGAGCTCAAGTCGTTTACGGCGCGCACTGTTCCCGCGCGCCTCAAGGAGTTGTCAGCAAACTGAAGGGGCCCGATAGGGCCGAAGCCTACTGGGGTCAAAGGGTATGTGAAAATGGCACCCGGGGCCCTGGGACCAAGGCGAAGAATGGAGCGGGGTAGGTTTTTAGTCAGTAAGAGTCTGACACTACTTCCCGCTCCACCCAAGGGCGGGATTTGTCATTGGATGATTTTACCTACCGAAAAAAAAAAAAAAAAAAAAGCTACGAGTATACTATAGAGTGATCTAAGTGACATACGCCTTATATAATTACAGTTTTGACACGGGTGAAGTTAAGTGAAAAGCCAGTGGCTTAAATTATCTAAAAAGTTAGTCATAAATAACTAAATAGGCACGTTTATATTTCAACTGAAATGGCCAATGTGATGTCCTGGGTTGTTGCTAACTTGGCGTATAAAAGTCACACACTCGTACACGACACACTTGTATACACCGCGCCTAGTGACAGCTGATCTGTCTCCCCGTCTGCGCACGCGTATGCGTTGCGTTGACTGCTCTTTATCTATACCTACGTCACAGCCAATAAGGCAAGCATGCATACACATTTATAACTATATGCACCGAACTCTAAACTCCACCATTAACTGTATCATCGGCGTCGGGCCGACGATGAAGTACATGGGACTCGTCCTCGACAGCCGGTGGAATTTCGAAGAACACTTCCGACGTCTGGCTCCCAGATTGAATCGGACCGGGGCTGCCCTCAAGCGGCTCCTGCCGAACCTAGGGGGTCCAGACGCCACAAGAGGCTACGAAGGAACGGGGTAGGTTTTTAGTCAGTAAAACCCTAACACTACTTTCCGCACCACCCACGGGCGGGACTTGTCATTGGATGATTTTACCTACCATAAAAAAAAAAACCATTAACTGTATACAAATCCACCCTACTTCAGAATGACAAAGACAAATGAGAAAATAATGTCTTCACAATAATCCACGCAAAAAGGAAAATTAAGGGTTCTGTTTCGGACATCAAGGACTTTGTTTTCGGCTTCGCAACCGTAGAGGAGCTACAATGGCAACGCTACAAATAAAAATGCGAAATTAAGGCAATAGTCGCTACGTCTCAAGCATATATTGAAAAATGTAACTTTAAAGCTTTTGTACACAGAAATTTAACATACTCGTATTACATAGTGATTTAACAAATCACGTACAAAGACAAGCTTAACTCAATAATTAATTTTCTCCCAGAAAACCTTTGAGTGATACTCGTATAAAGAGATAACTTTCGTGGGTAAGATCCCGTGTACAATATAAACCTACCTAAATAAGTCAAGCCCGCGGGAACTTGCTAGCTTAATTTTATTTCACCACCATTGCTCTTAAAAAGGTGAAAAAAAAAACTTCTTAAGTAAACCGGCATTCGCTATGTCTTAGAGTTAAAAAATCGAAGACATGTGACAAACACGCAGGGCCAGCGTGGTGAATAACATCCCATTTCCTTTAGTAGAGAGGAGGCTTGAGCCCCAGCAGTGGGAATATTACAAGGTTGATTATAAATGCCAATATATCTGAATAAGAAGTATTCTGTCGACTTAGAAAAAATGTTTCATAACATTCCCAAGCAGACTGATTGAGTTATAATTGTTTATGCAGTCTGTATTATAGTCCGAATTTATACACTGAATGAATGACGCAAGACTTCAGAGGAACCCGTTCTTACGTGAGTAAGAAGCTGTACCAGCACAGTCCCCTCACGATCGACTACAAAGACCTTTCGAAGGAACTGTAAACGTCTACAAATAGAGTGTTTGATCATAGTTTTATCAAAAGATTGACGTTGGTAACATAAATAAACAGTTTTGTAGTTTATCATCCTGTATAGACAATAACTCGGGTATTAATATATTTCAGATTTGTTGTATGAATACGTATATGCATGAAAAAAATATTTGTTGACTAATCAATTTATCAATAAGTATACGAAAATAGAATACTAATTGTGAAAACAATAACAAAAATGATAGAAAAGCAAACGATATATTATATAACAATATATCTATTTTTCTCGCCAAGACGCCGTTTTCCATGGAAAAAAGACAGAAAAGAATAAGAAAGAAAAACATTCTCCTGCGGTTCACAAATCTGGTTTGAAATCGTAAAAAGCTTTCATTGTTGCCTAGCATTCCAAGTTCCGTAACCCGGATTACAATTACATAAAGGGCCTACTAAAAACAAATTAATTTACAGTTAGCGTAAGTACTCGTAACTCCAAAAGTTTCAAACTAGTTTATAAAATTCAAACCGCTTTGTACGTATGGGTTTTTTTTTTTTTTGGGTACGTAAAATCATCCAATGACAAATCCCGCCCTTGGGTGGGGCGGGAAATAGTGTCAGACTTTTACTGTCTAAAAACCTACCTTTCCGTTCCTTGCCTTTATCCCGGGGCCCGTGGTGACAGTCTCACATAACCTTTGGCCCCAGTAGGCTTCGGCCCTGCTGGACCCCTACAGTTTGCTGACAACTCCTAGCTCGGACCGGTCTGTTACCGGACGGACGGACAGCGAGCTACCCATTGTCCACCGTCCGCGAGCCCGCGCCTACGGTGGCCGGAAATCGGGATCGGAAACCCGGCGGCGGCGGCGGCGTGTGCGCCATTGCCTAATGCGGTCGGCCTCCTCCTTTGCTAGCATTACTGCTTCGCAAAAGGAGGCGACCGCCTGCCACTCCTCCTCGCTCCGGAGCATGGCCTGAACCAAGCCCCGGCGCGAGAGATCGCCGCCGATCGCCCCCACGAGGACACGGCGATGCTCTTCCCAAGCGGGGCACACCTCGACTGTGTGCTCCACCGTGTCCACCGGGCGGTCCACACAGTGGCGACACCCGGGCGTCGTCTCCGCACGAATCTTGTACAGGTACAGACCGAACTTGCCGTGTTCGGTCAGCACCTGCGCCAAACGGAA
The DNA here is from genome assembly GCA_958295575.1 of Leucania comma. Classification (NCBI taxonomy): domain Eukaryota; kingdom Metazoa; phylum Arthropoda; class Insecta; order Lepidoptera; family Noctuidae; genus Leucania; species Leucania comma. The sequence continues at coordinate 8,840,464 of OY282475.1, forward strand.
GGTGACGACGCCGTGGGGCCTTTCCAGCCACGCCTCAAAGAGGGGCCTTACCGCCTCGATCGTAGCGTGCCCAGCACGGGGTTGCGACAGTCGCTCTCGCCATTTCACCATGAGATGCCGCCGGAGCTCTGTCCGCCATGCCGCGACTTGTCGCGGCAGCGGAGTTTCGCCCCGACGTTGCATCTCCACGCGCAAATCATGCATGTGTGCAAGGACTGTTGCCTCCAAATCCCATGGTGGTAGGCCAGCAAGGAGGCTCGCCGCTTCACAGGACACCGTACGGTATCCGCGGATCATCCGGATGGCCATGACCCTCTGGCAGGCTTGTACGTATGGGTGGAATCTCCACCATGTATCGGTAGCGCAATGCTGTACATCTTGTGGTCCGATAATGGAACGGACTTGGCGAAATTAAATTATGCAATTCCAATGGTCCTGGTCCGGGCAACTACCCGATAATTGTTTCGCAGCACTGGATAATATGCTCTAATCACGAGGAAAGTCCAATACCGTGATGCGTTTTGAATGTGGGGTCATAGATATCGCTACAGTCATATACAAAACTTATTAGGCCCAGCCTCGGCCAATCACCATTGTGTTAAGGGGGTTTCCCGTTTATAAAATGACTACACAATAGCGATTGGCCGAGGCTGGGCCCACATGTAAATGTAGCATAAGAATTACGACCCAACAATAAAATCAACCTTTTTTTCGAGTCAGTTTCAAATAACGGCCTTTCATACATGCGGCAATACATTTTAATTTCAATTGGAATAGGAAATCGTTCAATTACGTTACGATTTAGATTCTGATCCTGTAATAATTTAAAATGAATATTAATTAGGGTGCTGACCGTACCATCGATATAAATAAAATTATTCCTACTAAATCTTGGGGGTGGTAAATCAATACGTCATTGGCTTCTCTCGCTCTAATGCAGAGCAGAAGGTCATGTAAGACTTTTACTGACTAAAAACCACACCTATGTTCCTTCTTTGCCCTTTGCGTTCCAGGACCTCGGATTTTCTTTACGGAAGTAAATCCATGCGACTACCTTCTTTGCTAGCATTACTGCTTCGCAGAAAAAGGTGTTCGCCTGCCACTCCTCCTTGCTTTGTATCATGGTCTGTACTAGGGCCCGGTGCGAAAGGTCGCCGCAACCGATAGCCCCCACGAGGATACGGCGGTGCTCTGCCCAAGCGGGACACACCTTTACCGTATCCTCCGGGCGGTCCACACAATGGTAATGCGTCATTGAGTAAGGTACGTTTTCCGAATACAAATGCCTTAATAATAAATAATTATTCCAAGTTAAAGGTAAAATGGTAAACAACATGCAAATAATATGAGATTTATCACCTTTCCCTAACAAAAGTGAGAAATTACAGAGAATTTATTGCCTTATTCGAATTCAGATAGTGGCCCTGATCATTAGGCACGAATTTATTATCCAAGGTGCTTAGAAAGCTTACTGAGACAGTTTAGGTCTCTTCATTAAAATATACGTTTGAATAATTGGAGTAAAGAAAAAGTAAACAGATAAATACTTAGATTTTTAAGAAGCAATCTTCGAAGAAGGATCTTCCGTTCCATTTCTGAAAAATATTTTATTTTTAAAATAATTGAGGACTATCTTCGTATTCCTTTTATTTATTTAGTAGGTAGAATGTCCTCCAAATAAACTTATTTCTGAATTTAGTATTTAATACTTTTAGGGGCGAAAGGTAATCAAACACTTTCGTGCATTGAATATCGGGTTTATTCCTAGTAGCACTAGTTTACGAATATTGTATTTATTATATAACTTCAACTCTTCATTAATGGCCTTTGTGGAAGGGACACCACAATTTTGCCAATAACACGTACGAACTATTAATATACCGTCAAACGCTGGATAGTATTTAGCGAGAATTAACAGTAAAATGAATATAAATATATTTTTAACTTAAAGAACAAAATAAAAGAATTTCTTCGCAGACAGAAACCGTCCGTCAGTCAGTCAATCTTATGACCATAAATTATGACTAAGTAAATTATAAACAAACTCTAAAGACTGGAAAAAAAGAGTATTTGCAATAGTTACAATTTAATTTTGTTGACTTCAATGAATTTACATAGTTTGAATATAAACGTGTGAACACAAAAGGAAGAAGACATTTGATCGAGTATTTATTATATAAATATTAGGTTTAAAAGCTGTCTGTTATGAAAGCTGTCTATCCGTTTGACAACCGTCCTATCTCATCTCATCTGACATTAAAAAAAAAATCGACTTACCTATTTATTTATTTAAACTTCAGGTAAACTTAGTAGTGGTTCATAGGTGGGTTTAATGCAACATGGCATTCTCTACCCGTCAACCTTTGGGTCAAATTATCAAATTGAAACATTTATTCAAGTTTTTGTTCAAAAATTTAATTGTTTAGCCAGTCCTTAGTGATAGTCCATGAATAACAGATATGACTTCAGACTTGTAGGTCGCGAGTTCAAACCCAACCAGGAGCATTACTTATGTAATTTATTCCACTACCACTGTTCTAAAACAGTAAAAGAAAACATCGTGAGGAAACTAAAAATTCGAAGATAATCATAAGACATCTATCAATCCGCACTGGGCCCACTTGCTGGATTACGATCCATTCCGACTCCTAAAAAAGGAGGCCTAAGTCCAACATTATAAAATTAACATTATAAAGTCTTACGTTACCTAGAATCATATTTTATATTTATATTTTATTTATGTTTTTTTTTCATGCGATTTATTTCGATATCCCACTCTAAACAACAATCGTTATAACTTTACTTGCAAATATAAAAAATCACATTTCCATGCAATAAACTCTTTAACACGCCATAACTTTAAAAAAACAAAAAACAAAGACAAACATAAACGCACATGACATATCCTCATTTTATAGTCGTCATATAACGTAAAGATTTCAAGAACATCAGAGTATATCGCCGTCCAATATGTTCGACATATGATGGCCTGTAAAAAGAACAATGGAGCTCTCCTTTTGAGAGAACACGTGGTTAGATGTGACAACGCTGAGAAACGAGCCTGACACTACCAATTAGGTGCGGAGGATAGGGCTGTCACGTGTTATGAACCAATTCTGGTAACATTTAATAAACTAGTTTTGTTTTTGTTTTCGATAATGTTACTTAAAAAACAGAGCAATAATCGTTAATTTTGTTAGTAAAATAAAATAAAAATAAGTGTTGATAGTATACAAACAAGGATACAAAAATAAAAACATACAACGATATGGGTGTCTGAGGCAAGATGTAAAGAGAACGATACAGGAAGGAGTACTCTGCCTGACCAATTTCTTTCCATAGCGACACAGAATAGGTGAATAAGGACTCTCAATCACTATTTTCAGTATGCTACAAATCGCTTTCAGCGATAAGACCGCCATTGTACCCATAGATTTAAGTTTAGTATTGATAAAGTAACTTTCTTGGTGTACAATAAAGTTTTATTCTATTCTATTAATATACTCAAAAAATCTGAACGAAACATGTTGACTGAACATACTTTTCGACTACCATACTTTTGATATCTTTTCTGCTTAATATAGAACCTATTAGTGAATGATTCCTTCTTATAGAATTTCTCTAAAACAATATATCAGAAAAAATATTTTTATCCCGAAATCTTACAATAAAAATGTATTACCTTATAATATACAAAACAGAACTTAACGTAATTTACGAGTCACGTAATCTTTTCAGTTCTTGAAACCGGGAAAAGGTAGGTAACACTTCAACTTAGCATTCATTTCAAGTAGCATTGTTGTAACCATGATTTACTAAGCCCGGCCTCAGTCGACCGTCATCAGGCCAAACAAAAACCGCGGAGAAAATATTTCATCAGTAAGAAAAGGCTGCTATAAATCGCGGGCCGTATTATATAAAATTTCATTAGGCCTCACCATTGTAGCATTTCAATGAGGGATCGAGTTGGCGACGTGGTGTCAAAAACTTTTGTCGCGGGAAAAGTGCCAATTTTCCAATTCTATGGAAGATTACTTCATACATATACACTGTTAAATTTTGGTCGTTTTAATCCCGTGGAGGATCGATTCGGTACATGACACACACTATCGATTTATAAAGATAAAATTAAAAAATGAAGTACTTTTTTTCTAAAACTCGAATTAATATACGGATGTACGAAATTAATTTCTTTAAGTAAACGAGTCAATGACCTTGTAGGGCGTTGTCGGTCGTTGCGTACTAACTACCTACAGTTCATGGGCCTCGACTACTAAGAAGTACTTTTTTTTTCTTTACCTATCGATAGGGTTTCATGTACCGAATCGACCCTCCGCAGGATTAAAACGGCCAAAATTTAATAATAATAATAATAATATAACAAAAATATTTTTTTTTTAAATAAAGAAAATAGAAAAAAAGCCCCATAAAAAATAGATTATTTAGAACGCACACGTCACCACAGACTACCCACTTTTTTAGTTTTAGTTCTGATAGTCCATCCTAAGGTTCTCTGGTAGGTATCGCTCTCAGCGATAATACCACCATTGAACCCAAAGATTGAAGGTTCTGTATAATCATTAAAATTTTAGTGTACAAAAAAATTATTATATTCTATTCTGCCGTCAGCCTATACGAGAAATTTCAGAGCTTGTTTCTTTATTAATCAACTATCAGTGCCCTTGTGGTGCCTAAGTACGAGATATCTCGTATACGATTTATCTTGGATTCAATGTGTTAACCATAGTAATTGTTTCATCAATAGAACGATATTGCTGAATGTCTAAAACTCCCTTTTCTTCCCGATAAATCACGGTATCTATGGGATAGGTTGCCTATCCCACACAAGTAAATGCACAAAAAAAATCTAGCAATTTTTGTGGTTGGGCCAATCTATTGATTTGAATCTTCGTCGGTTGTGTCACCCCTGACATAGGGAAGTGGAACCGTTTGGCTCGAAGCCCGCGACAGTACCAGTTACATGACAGATTTCTGAAGATAAATCACACAATTTCGGCTTACGAGAGAATATCTTGCTACAAATAGCAAACTAATCTTTGGACTTGGACGAGTTTTACACCTTTTTCAGTAATCTATTTTTAGTGATCAGAGCAGTATCTTATTTTTTCCTGAGAAAATTGTTTACAATAGGGAATATATGCATACAAAATAATTGTTATCTGACCAGTTTATTAATAAAAACATAAATGCTTACTACTAAAACAATATTAAAATTGGTAGAAAAGCAAACAAAATTATTTTTATACAATTTTTGTCACACACTTGTCAGTTTCCAACCAAGATGCCATTTTCTATGCCGTGATGGAATTTTGACGTCAAAGTCCATGCTGAACTTCTCTCGTGGTAGATGTAAAGGTTTAAAAAATTCTTTCATATATTTATTTACTAGACCAAAAATATTAATTAATTCATTATTTCCCAAGAGGACGCCGGCGTCCACACACCTATTGTCTTTCTATTTTGTCTCTAATTACGGTATTCAACAGGTTAATTTAACAAACAAAAAATTCCTAATCGTTGCAATGATGGTAAAAAGAATGAAACAAAAAAAAACATCTTTTATGAATATTTTAATCAGTGGATGACTATTAGTAAGGTAAAGATGGTAATGCGTATAAAAACCAATCCTTTTTAAAACTCCCAACAAATCATTAAGACCCTTCCCACAAACTTTAGCAAGAACATTAATGTGTAACGTAACTGTAATTCGGAACACACAAACTTCGAGTATATGCCGAACTAAATAGAAAACAGATTAAAGCAACATCTATCATCGAAAACCTCAGTAATACCGGATATTACAAACTGAAATTTCATTAACATTTCACTAGAACTGCGATGTAAAATTCATTTGAAGATAAAATTATACATCACAAAACAAAATGGACAGACGATATTTCCTCCAATATGGACACATAATACTTGGCCAAAGAACAAAAGCTATTCATTACAGCATTCTTCCATGCAACATGATATATCTGACTTCATATTGTATACTGAGATTGCTCGTAAACTGGCCTAAAGCATTGTCCGTTTGACCCATATAGAGCAAGATATACTGCTCCCTCATTTCTTTACTGTGTCAATGTGATGAGGGGCCACGTTACGCTGGCGTTTTTTTCGTCAACATGTATAAGCCAACGACCGCTCCAATTCGCTTCTGTGTATCAGGAATCACACACATGTAACATTTTTAAATACCCGTTCTTAATTAACCAAAGCGCAATGCTTAGGTAAATAGGTTGCACAGAAAATAACTCATGACTCCGTCATTCCAATTCACAGATGTGTGATTTTATTTCCTTAATTTTTTTACAGCTCTGAATGTAAACAGGTGGTGAAATGATTTGACGATTGATCTTGTTACATGATTTTGGTATTAATAAAACAGTGGATGGGATTTTTTTTTACGTTTTTTTGCGATATAAATAAAATGAAAGTGACTAAAATTTTGCAACTTAGCTTTTGGATCAGAAACGTTGGCAAGCGTCGTATTGTTAGGCATGCGTGTTATTAAAATCAATGTTTAAGCCATAATTTATAAATCTTATTAAAATCAAGATATAAAATAACTGACTAATTAGACTTCAACATAAACCTGCAATGCTGCCAGTTTTCTGAAGATTGTCCCATTGACAACGATGTGAATGAAGTTTTTGATACTATTTTTTGATACATATTACTATCTTTTTTGTGTAAAATTATTTATTAAGTATAATAGTTTAATTGCTTATTATGTTGTGCCATTCTGTTGTAAATAAATATATATCAAGTAACCAACATCGTTTGTCTAAAGAAATCTAAATAAACTTAACAGTTTATTTAGATTTCTTTGTTGGCATCAAAATAAATATTAATTATGCTAAATAATAAATATTTATTTTGATGCCAACAGAAATATTTGAAATCTTATCGTTGAAAGAATATATGTATTAATATAATAGTTTCAGTCACTTCTAATAGAGTGTCTTTTGTAAGTTATAACATTTGCGATTAGTTAAATTATAATTTATAAAATATTGAAATGCCTGGCAAACAACCTGGCAGTTGTGGTAGCGATAGCCGTGTCAGCCAATAGCTTAATAGCCATGAGCCTGCTTCAACACATTGGGAGGCTCTCGTTAGATCAATAGATTCAGAAAGTGATACTTCTGGACACGGCTCATATTGTACAGCGGTTTCTTTTTCTGAAGCCCTGACCACTGGTAACTTGGAGCCTGTTCCCGATACCGGCGGGTTATAATTTTATATATACAACATTATTTTTAGCATATATGCGAAACCTGGATGTAGTTTGTTCTGAATCGGTATCTGAATCGATTGCAATATTTTTTTTACCATGTTTTTTTTTATGGTAGGTAAAATCATCCAATGACAAATCCCGCCCTTGGGCAGAGCGGAAGTAGTGTTATAAATTTACCCAAAAATACTTTATAAAGGTCACAAGTTGGTCATAAAAAGCCAGCGGGCACAAGGGGCCAGTGTACAGCTAGGTGTGGATGAGGGAGCTAAACAATCGCTCAGTCACACGGATGGCCCGGTGACCATGTATTTATGTAGACAACCGTAAAATAACAAAGGTAATAACTTTGTGATTTTTCATGATATAGCTAAGGAATTTTGTACATAGATTCGATACTAAAACGAATCATACATATATTTGTATGTAATTAAATTTTCTAATTTCGAGTTTTAGACATATAAAATGTTAGTAACTAAATGTAAGGTATAATGATCGGTGTAAGGTATGGAGGTACCTACTGGGACTGAAAATAAACAGGAACTCCGTTTTTTTATTTCATTTATTTAGTTATATGTATTTACAAAGCACCAATATACTATCAAGAAATTAAGCAGGAGGTGAAATATTGTCTTAATACCTAGCCCGACTCTAGTACCATATTATAGACATAGTGTGTGCACAACTCCCTAAAGTATATCTGCCAGCAATGCAGTTACAATAATAATACAAGATAAAATATTTTCTAATTGGGGCATAATAAGGCCATGCATTGTTCTAGTTACATGTTGTATATGAAGATGACAAGCAGAGTAAACAAAAGCCTTACTCGGCAAACCCCCTACGGATCATAAGCTTAATGTTCCATAACTATATACAGAATATTTCACCAAAATATTACTATAGTAACCGCCAATAATAGGAGCAGACTTACTTGGGTCACCGCGGAGAGCATTTAAGGCTAATTTGCATTCAAAAGTCCGTCCGTAAATTTAGTGCTCTATCGACTATTGTGGTGAACCCACGCTAACGCTTTGGATTTAGCATGTGTAACAAATGTTTAGAGCTAAACTTTGGCCAAATAATTTAATCTGGTTCAGTATTTATGAGTCCTGAGCCTATGGTTGAAGAGATTTAGTTGTTGTTTGTTTGGTTTTATATGCAAAAGTGCCTCTGTAATCCACACTTAATATTGTAACCAGCGCTGTGTTATTTTACTTTTTTTAGATAATATCGCAGCATATGCTGAGAAAAGGGCCTTTTTGACCTCGTACAAGACTTTTATTTTCAATCTTTGTTTTTTTGTGTACTTTTATTTATTGTATTTTTTTTTATGTGTAAAAACTATTTATAGTGTTTGTATTATTGTGGTATATCTTTTTTGTCCTGTGCGAGTCTCATATAAATGTTTTTCTTTCTTTCTTCCTTTCTTTCTTTAAACTCTGTCTGACTTTTAAACTTTCACGGATAAACTACTGCTACTGCTTCAACTTCCCTTTTTAAATGCCCAAATCAAACTCTGGTTTCCCTTTATTCGTCGTTATAAATCGAATAAGAAGGAACTTAGGCAGACTCAGCATACTTTTCGTCCCTCATGCGGCAACCAACAGTAAAACTATCAAAACCACAACTATCGATATCTGTTATCAAAACGTCCGCGGACTGAAGACCAAGCTTATGATGTGGAGAACTAGTCTACTACTCCTGGAACATGATATGATTGCTGTAACCGAATCATTCCTCGATCACTCAATTGAAGACTCCGAAGTTACGAGTAATGGTTACAATGTGATACGGCGAGATCGTGGAACTCCATGTGGCGGTGTTATGCTGCTGTCGCGAGCAGGCCTTCTCATGACCCGACGTCCGGATCTTGAAACGGATGATGGTGAAGATCTCTGGGCTACGTGTAACCTAAATGGTCGCTCGATATTTGTGTGTGTCGTGTACATAAAACCCAGTGCTAGTGATGCCGACTACATGTCGTGGTTTTGTAAAGTAGAAAGCTTTATACATAATATAAAGGGAAGTGTGTTTATATGTGGGGATCTAAATTTGAATAGTGCCTCGGTTAATATTAACAACTATTTCTGTTATTTTTTGTCTTTTTGTAGTTTGACAGAGAGGAACGCTGTGAAGAATTTGCATGGAGGTATGCTAGATGTAGTGTTGGTCCATGAGAGCGTTGAAGTATCAGTTAGCGAGACAGAAGGTATGGTACCTCCTGATAATTACCACCCACCACTTGATATCACTTTAAAATTTGACACAGCTCCACATGTTCGCCATATGCCAGCCTGTAACAGTGATAGGTCTACGGACTGGAATTTTAATAAATGCGATTATGAACGTCTTACTGCTTTACTAAATCAGGAAACATGGAGTACCGTTCTAGAGTCAACTGATATTACTTCTAGCACAAATATTTTTTATGAAACTGTTTACAATATTTTTAATGAGTGTATGCCAAAGAAACTACGAAACAGAGCTAGTCGCAAACGATATCCTGTTTGGTATACTCGAGATATTATTACAGATCTTCGACATAAACAGAGACTACATCGTATTTGGAAAGCGTCTAAATGTTCTTTAGATTACAAGGCATTTTCTGACTTAAGAGCAAACCTAAAACATCGTATCACAATCGCTTATAACTCACACTTACATCGTGTTGAGAATAATATCAAACTCAACCCACGAAAGTTTTGGAGACATATTTCCACTCTGCGGTGCAAAGGAGGCTTTGAACCCACCATCAACTACCAGGGTCAATCACTGTCTGGTATTGATGCGGCTAATGGTTTTGCTGATTTCTTCGCCAGTGTTTTCTTACCCGAAACCCCTGACTTAAACGTATCCCAAATATGTGCTCTTGACACACATAGCAACAGTAATTCTGTAAGCATAATTAATTTTTTCCCTAAAGATGTAGAACGTGGTATAAGTAAGTTGAAGCTTAGTAGCTCTGTCGGGCCAGATAACATTCCAGCCAAAGTCCTTAAACTATCTGAAGCATCCATAGCCAAACCTCTATGTCATATATTTAATCTGTCTTTGAGCACTGGAAAATATCCGACACAATGGAAGCTCTCTAGAGTAACGCCCATACCCAAGACAAGAGTAAAAACATCTGTTGAAGACTACAGGCCTATTGCCATATTGTCGGCCCCTGCTAAAGTATTTGAACATATTTTGTATAAGGAAATTCAAAGGCAAGTCGATATTTATATGTGCAATGAACAACATGGTTTTCGTAATAAAAAGTCCGTTAGCACTAATTTACTCACTTTAGTTGATTTTATTTCTACTCAAATGGACCACGGACAGCAAGTGGATGTGCTGTATTTTGATTTCCGCAAGGCTTTTGATAGAATTAATAATGACATTTTGCTACGTAAGTTAAGTGCCATAGGATTTTCACCAAGTCTTCTTCTTTTTATTTCTGACTATCTTCGAGATCGCCAGCAATTTGTTCGTCTTGGCTTATACAACTCGCATGTCTATCATACACGATCAGGCGTGAGTCAGGGTTCCATTTTAGGTCCCCTGCTATTTTTGATTATGATTAATGATCTCCCACAAATAATAAAACACGCAAAGTGTTTACTTTATGCTGACGATCTAAAGATTTTTATTAATGTTAACTCTGTGTCTGACTGTATAGCTCTCCAGCATGATATAGATGCCCTGAGTGAGTGGGCTACTACCAACAAGATGGAATTTAACATCTCCAAATGCCAAATAATGAGCTTTGGCCGCATGCGGAGTCCTATACAGTACGACTACAGTATAAACAATGATCTTATAACTAGAGTTTCGACTGTGAAAGACCTTGGTGTCCAATTTGACACAAAACTAACTTTCCATACGCACATATTAAGCCTGGCTAAAGAGTCATTTAGACGTTTAGGATTTGTTTTGCGTAACAGTCAATGTTTTAAAAACCAAGCAGTTATAAAGCTTCTCTATAATGCTTTAGTTCGGTGTAAACTCGAAACCAGCGCTTGTGTATGGAACCCTCATGAGGTTACATATACACTTATGCTGGAGAAAGTTCAAAAAGCTTTTCTCAGGTACCTATACAAGCGTCTATTTGGATATTATCCATACATGTATCCTACGAAGTTTATCCTCGGATGCTTAAATTACAACTCATTGAAAGTAAGACGGGCTGTTGACCAAATTACAACAGCCCTTAAAATTATCAATGGTTACACTGACGCATCCGACTTACATGCGGAGTTGTGTCAATTATTTGTTCCAAATAATTACAATCGCTCTAGAAAGCATAAATTATTTAATGTCCCATTTTGTCGCACTGTAGCTCGATCCACCTCTCCTATACCGCGTATGCTAACGATGTTCAACGCGCTCGTGGAGACCAACCCTGGATTGGATTTGTTTGCTGATGAATGGAAGACGATATTACTAGAAAGTTTAAGGTTCTGTGAGAAGACAGAGTGAAAGGTTTAATTTAATTTAGTATTAATGGCTATTTTGCTGTACTGAATAAATAAATAAATAAATAAATAAATAAACTTCGATTTCGCGTCCGCTATACCTATACACAAACGAAGTCGTGAGCAAAAGCATACATATATTATACATGTCCATATGTATTTGACTGCCTCCTTGATGATTTGAAGGCAGGCCAACTGCGGAGTTTTAAATTAAAAAAAAAAATATTTTTAAATTTTAAATTAAATAGATTTTTTTTATTTTTAAATTTTAAATTAAAAAAAAATATATTTTTAAATTAAAAAAAAATATTATGTTACAAACAACAGTAGTAATAACTGCATTTAATTCAATACAAAAATTATTTCTAAACAATAAATCTTAGTGTAACTGTGCGACCCATTTACCAACATTTTGTTACATTAGGAACATCGGCTTTGATCTTGACGTTCTTAGAAACGTATGAGTCAGTTCCCGTGACACGAAAATCAAACCACACGTGTGTGTAAATCATATTGTAGTTTTACTTTGATTCTAGAAACTTGGTTCTCATCCTTGAAATATTTTTTTTTTTAATATTTTTTTCAGTTCCACAAATGTACGATGACAATTTTCTGAGTGACCTATTTCAATTATCTTTATAATTTCATCTGTCCTATCTATGAAACCGAATAACTAATTCTGCTTCATATCCAGCTATTCTGTTTCTTGTTTCTACCATTGTTCATTCTTTTTGACAGCAATGCGTCTTCTACATCTATATATGCTTGTACAAAATACTCTTTCCCTAAATTCTTGGATTCCCCTCTAACCTGTCCTAAACCACAGATAAAAATTTATCAAAAAGCAATGCAATTTTAATATATCAATCAACAAAGTTTATTACGTTTTCTTTCTGCAAGAGTTCGTTTTCCCGATCAGTTATTTAAGCTCTCTCACTTGATTTCTAAAGGGTTTCTTTTAATAACAACAATAATAATTTTAATCCCAAAAACAACATGCGTCCAATGGACCAAAAGGTGGGTCTCAAGAAGTTTTTCATCTTCCTATATTTTCTATAGTTCACTTTAAACTTCATTAGTCCTTTCTATTTTTTAGTGAGTCCATGACCCCAGTCTCTTGGAGTTCGTAATATGATTTTTTTCACACAACGCCATCTAGTCCCAAACTAAGCAGAGCTTATGTTTTGAGTACTAGACAGCTGATAAACATACTTTATATTTCTAAATCTAAAATTGTAGGTAAATACACCCAGACACAGAACAATGATCGTGCTCAACACACAAACAAACATTTGATGACATTTGTGAAATACATAACAAAGCCTCGTACTGGGTTTCCTGAAAAAATCAAGTCAAGGTACATCAACATTAAATCAGTTGTTTTTAGACCAAATATGTACCAAGCAACCGTAGTATCACCATTTTATACGCTGTAGACTCGAACTGATTATCCGTTGGAATAACCAAATTAACACTGCTTCTGATGTAATAGAAAATGGGACCTCATGTTTAGAATTATCGCTAATTTTAAGGTGGGTCAATAATGAACTCCTCCCGCAGTGGGTAGCGCGAGGGGTACTGTCAGATTTATTAACAAAAACCCCTTTCTATGTTCTTTTAGTTTGCCCTTTGCGTTCCAAGGCTGCTGTATGTCTTTGAATCATCCCGCGACTATAGAACAGTACCGCTAGGGACCACTATACTAGGCAGTCAATCCATCAAAACTGTCACTAAATATAACCGTCCACCCGATATAGACCCGATCATAATGGAAAACACGTGTTTATCCGATATCAAGCCACGTGGCAGTCGTTGATCTAAATACTGCATAATGCATCAGCATTGACAGATTGTAAGCAATCTACGAATAACACTAATAACCTAGATTCTTGTCAGTTTTGGGATGAAAGATGAAAGCTGGATTGATTTTGGAGCTGATAAATACAATATTGGCAAATACGCCTTCAGATTTTTAGACAAATTTTGATCATGGTAAACACCGCTAACGTTTTAGAACCTATAATGTATTCATGTACTTTGGTATCATAAAGATATCTATATATTATAAAAGCGAAATACCACTCTGATTAATCACGAAATCTCAGAAACTTTAACACCTACAAACTTAAAATTTGGCAGGTAGGGTTTTTATAGAGTGTAGACATCCGATAAAAAAGTATTTTACGAAATTCTACCCCTAAGGGGGTAAAACGGGGTTTGGAAGTTTGTGTAGTAGTAGTAGTCATTTTGTGACTTAGACCTTCTCTCTATGAGAGAGAATAGGCCAGATTTTTACTGATTAAATCCCACTTGTGTCCTTTATTTGCCGTTTACCGTCCAGCCACTGTAGCTCTCTCGAACGCTATAATTCAGAAAGCGGGTTCTGTATTATAACTGTACTAACCAGTAATTAATTGGTATTATAATTCACAGGAAATATACTCGCATTAACATTTGGGATCACAGAACTGTTGTAATGAGATTCCTTTATATTCATATTTGTATCGCATCTAATATTCATACGTTAGCTGATAAGGTCGTACCTCCATAATTTCCGCGAAACGATAGGACATCATTTAAACGGTCCCACAACAGTAATATTCTTCTGCTGCGTACTTTTACGTCCTCAAAAATGTGACACTAGCTTGAGCCCGCTTCTTCGTCCACTAAGTATAGACTACTTAGTGGCCTATATGGAAAGCGATCAATAGACTGCGCACCCAAGTAGGCCGTTGCAAACCGAACCTGGTAAAATGAGGGATTATAGATTCCACCGACTCCAATGCGAGTGCGGTGCTCCTGACCAGACAATAGCCCACTTATTAGAGTGTCCAAAGTGTTCCTACACCCGCATTTTGGAGAACTTATAATGCCACTGACAATAAAACCATAGATTCGAGAAGACGAAGATGTCTAGTTACAGTTTGAATAATTATTTCAGCCTTTTCCCAAATATGTGAGAGTCGGTTTCAATGGTTTCCATTACATCTAACGAATGGCCGCCCCACAAAGACACGGTGGTGCTCCACCCAAGCAAGGCACACCTCCACACCCGGGTGTTTCTTCCTTAGTTATTCGGTACAGATACCTCCCAAAGCCAAACTAACGATGATGTCTTCCTGTGTCATGCAGCAGGTAAAGGCGCCCCGTGTCGCTTCTCCAACCACTCCTCAAAGAGGGTACTTAGGGAGCTTTCAATTTATGCGTTTTTTGACGACCTGCTGCGGTGCCCATGTGGTGCGTTAGTCGTACTGCGTACAAAAGATCGTATTTTTCATACAATACGCGCGGCGTGGCCACCGCACCGCGATCGACAACAGGTCGGCAATGTCACAAGCACCACGTGTTCAATTCGTTGTTGAATAGCGCATCACTTGCATACAAAAGCACGGCAGCCAGATATGTTTTTAATTTAGGCGCTCGTTGTCGGACTGCTAACATACTGCAACCGGCCGGTTGCGGAACAGTAAGGCCTTTTTTACGGAGACGCGGCGCGTTGCACGTCACGTTGGACGTTAGTCGTACATTGCAACAGCGGGCCGCGTCATCGCTCGCGCAAATAAAACATATGGCAATGTACGACGGACCGCCCGACGCGCCGCGCAACGTGCCGCGTCTCCGTAACCGATTACTTAATGTGCGGTAGCGGTCTGACATGAAACGCCTAAATTGAAAGCACCCTTACCGCCATAATTATGGCGTGCCCAGAGATGTTATGTTATTACATAGCAACAAGCTCGTTCTTGCTTGAATAATTAACAGTATTAATAAAGTAGAAGCTTATCTTTAATAAGTACGAGTATATCGTACCCGGCTCACCCACAACCGTTCTTAATTATGTTTACTTGCTAGACAGATTTTTTGTAAACATCTAAAACTTCTAACCCAGCAAAAAGTATGTTGACTGACAAGCAGTTTCAATATATAATACGACGTTTTTTTGATAGACAGCGTGGTCCTGGAACACAGAGGGTAACTGAAGAACACCGATGGGTTTTGGTCAGTACAAGTCTGACACGCTTTTTTTTTCAATTCCCGCCAGACGTCTTTCTTCCACGCAGTCTCGAAGAAGTTTGCCTTTCATATCAGGGCCGAGCCCTCCTTTCAAAAACAGACCCTTAGCTTTTTTCCAGTAGGCTTCGACCCTGCTGGGTCCCTATAGTTTGCTGACCACTCCATGAGGCGCACGCGGAACAGTACGCGCCGTCGACGACTTGGGCTTGGTCCGAACGGTTACCGGCCGATTGGACAGCGAGCTACTCAATGCTCGCCATCCGCAAGCCCGAAAATCTGACACGTCCTCTTGCTCCCCACCTATAGCTAAAAAGGGCATTAAATGATATTTTGCCACCTTCACAAACAATAAACATTATTATATAGTACCACAACCAAACATTTTCACATTTCATTTAATTTTAAATGAATAAGTAACAGCGATTCCCATTTCAATTAAGGTATAGAAGCCATGTTTCCACAGAAACGATAAATGTAGTGAAGGAAACAAATTAATATTACTTGGAAAACTGCTTCCTCTGTTTGAAATATAGTTCAAGTGTAAGTTTCAGGAAGTTCGTGGAGGAAAATGATATTACCGTTAGTTTCGATCATGATATTTTACTACAGTTACCTACCAATTAAACGTTTAATTAATTATAATTTATTTTGCATCCATTATTAAAAGCGGTATACAATTTACAAAATAAATAACTGTATAGATTAGTATACTTAAGGAACTGCAGAGATTTGCATGTCATCTACAGTCGTCGGCGGTTGTGATTTTAACTGTGTGTGTGAATTATCCACGCGCTCCTCAAGGAGATGTCAACAGATCAACGCGCTCCTCAAGATGATTTCAACAAACCGTAAGGGCCCAGGAGGTCTGATGCCCGATAACAAGGACCGCGGGGAATCTCTGAAAAGGAAAGCCGTATTCCTAGCACGCAAAGGGCTACTGAGGGACACAGGTGTGATTTTACTCAGAAAAAGTCTGACACGCCCTCCCACTCCGCCCAGAGCGGGAGAAGTCATTGGATGATTTCTACCTCTGAAAAAAAAACTGTGTGTCATCAAACTAACAAAATTTAAATATTTCACATTTAAATGCTGTTTGTTTGATGGTGTAATGTATAATTATGAGTCTTAGTTACTTGCATATATAAATGATATATAATATTATAAGTACATTTTAAAATGAAGCCTAAAAAATGGCAGCTAAAAATTCCTCATCGCCACATGTGCCCCAGACTTGCAGCTTTGCTATGTTGTATGTCGATGCTTTTCTTCTGATCAAGACAAAAGACAGCTCTTTGGAAAGTTCTTTGTAATATTTGTAACTGCATTTGGACACCACGAACCAAAGATTTCAACCCCAAACGGTTCAATCGGCGGCAGAGATCTCTCTCGCCGGGCCTTGGTTCAGGCCATGGTCCGGAGTGAGGAGGGATGGCAGGCGGTCGCCTCCTTCTGCGAAGCAGTAATGCTAGTAAAGGAGGAGGCCGACCGCATCAGGCAGAGGCAACGGGGCGCTCGCCCCAGCCGCCGCCGGGTTTCCGATCCCGATTTCCGGCCACCGTAGGCGCGGGCTTGCGGACGGCGTGCAGTGGGTAGCACGCTGTCCGATCGTCCGGTAACATACCGGACCGAGCCCAAGTTGTCGACGGCGCGTTCTGTTCCCGCGCGCCTCAAGAAGCTGTCAGCAAACCGTAGAGGCCCAGCCTGCTACCCAATTTCTATGGAAATAAAGACTTGCTGTCCGGTCTTTTGTCATCGTTGCGTGCCGGACCATTAGGTTCTAACACATCCGGATAGTATGTCGTTGATGTTTGCGTTCACCATGCGGCTCTTCGACTGCATGACAGGCCATGATGTCCATGGTTATTATAATACCTTGTAATTATTGATAATATTCCACAACTATCACACAACGCCGTCTAGTCCCAAGCTAAGCAGAGCTTGTGTTATGGGTACTAGACAACTGATAAACATACTTATATATTTCTAAATACATACATATTAAATGAGACACAGAACAAATGATCGTGCTCATCACACGAACATTTGTCCTGGGTGGGAATCGAACCCATGACCTCCGATAAAGCAGTCAGGGCCACTAACCACCAGACCAACAGGCCAGTCGAATAATATTGATAACTAACTGATGATTGTGAATCAACTAGATTTATCATTTCAAATACGACTTTTTCACTGTCTTAATAGATAAATGAACTTTTTCTAAACTTTGTTATGATTTCAATAATAGATCCAGTTCTTCGCGTCGCTGGCACTGCAGTGATTTATATTTTTTGGCCTCAATCTTTGCTACTTCCACGTCATCGTTGGTAATGGCTAGGATAGCATATTTTGGAACCCAGAGGACAGGACGAAAAGTGCAGCACAACTTTCAACTCGGCTCTACTTTCACACCTTGCAGCCGATCTCTTAAAGTAGCACTAATTTTTGAAGTTGATTACACCCTCTTACTTGAGTTCCAAGGCCGTTCATTGACTTTCGACTGGACCACGGTTTCATAATAGGTAGGGTAAGGCTATTAATAACAAAATCTAGTAGTTTAGTAAACAATAATAAAATCGATAGTTGTGCTGCACTTTTCGTCCTGTCCTCTGTGTTCCAAAATATGCTATCCTAGCCATTACAAACGATGACGTGGAAGTAGCAAAGATTGAGGCCAAAAAATATAAATCACTGCAGTGCCAGCGACGCGAAGAACTGGATCTATTATTGAAATCATAACAAAGTTTAGAAAAAGTTCATTTATCTATTAAGACAGTGAAAAAGTCGTATTTGAAATGATAAATCTAGTTGATTCACAATCATCAGTTAGTTATCAATATTATTCGACTGGCCTGTTGGTCTAGTGGTTAGTGGCCCTGACTGCTATGCCAGAGGTTGTGGGTTCGATTCCCATCCAGGACAAATGTTTGTGTGATGAACACGATCATTTGTTCTGTGTCTGGGTGTTATTTATCTATAATATGTATGTGTTTAGAAATATATAAGTATGTTTATCAGCTGTCTGTTACCCATAACATAAGCTCTGCTTAGGCTAGACGGTGTTGTGTGATAGTTGTGGAATATATTATATTATTTATTATTATCTATTTCCTTTCGTTCAGTCCATCCAAAGGTTGTCTGTAAGAGATTTCTCGAGTTTTGTAAATAACTGTCCTGTTCACATTACGAGGTGAACGATAACGTATTAAGTAATAAATAAATCAGAGATTTCAGCCTAAAATAGTAGATAAACAAGAATTTCCTATAAAGACGAGGGCGTCTAAGTTGTTTATTTTGTTTATTTTCGTATAATTCAAAGGTATTACTTACTAAGCTCAATGTTTAGACCTACTAGATAATTCGAATTACGAAGCTTACCAAAACACTTCATGTTATTTTCTGAAGTTGAAACCAAAATAGAAATGAATTTTATGATACCTAATCACGTCGTGTTTGCTGAAATTACACAATTAATTGGACTGACAATAAATCTAAAGTTATCACTGATTTTAAAAATGGTTGAATATGAGAAATTATACTTCTAATATAACTATAATATTATTATTGTAAAGATAGGTCATAAGTCGAATTCCGATAAGTAGATTAGGAGCTATGAGGGAACAGATGAACATACATAGCCGGTCAAAATCATAACCCTCCTTTGGCTTTGCCGTAGTCGGGTAAAAATGGTTGAATATGAGAAATTATACTTCTAATATAACTATAATATTATCATTGTATAGTTCTTTATCTATGCTAAAGTTATTAAGTGGAAAACTTTGTAAGTTTGTATAGATAGATAGATGTACGAGTATTCTTTATTATATACCAAAAATAAAATTACATTAAGAACTTAAAATTAATGAGGTAGCATGATTTGGATGTGTTGCACAAGGACTGGTTTGAGACGGCCCAGCAGAAGAAGGTGTGGAAGGACTTAAAGGAGACCTTTGCTCAGCAGTGGGATAGTAAGCTATTGAAAAAAAAAATGGTAATAAAGCACTGGCAAAAGCTAATCACGGTAAAATTATAAAGGCAGAAGTTTCTTCTCGCTCAAACGGCTGAAAGAACTTCAAAGAAACTTATAGATTACACGGGTAGACCATGTCTTAAAATAGTACATGGGATAATTTTTATATTTTTTATATTCTGAGGGTATTATCATGTTAGTACATACTTACCTACCTCTTTCAGTCTCTAAACAAAAGAAGGTAGGTTAATTCTCAAACTAAGTGTCATCCTTAGTACACAAACAGTTTTATAAAAACCCAGAGTTCATCAACCAAGTTGTCAAAGAACAAACGTTCAAACTTTGTTAGGTACAACCACAGCTCCAAGTTTTTACGTCACGACCGGTACAGAGAGCAGTTCAACGTAGCAACTAATTGAGAGCATTCTTTATTTTTTATACACGTTATTAAAACGTAGATTATTAATTAGGCTTGTAGGAGAGAAAACACTTGTAAAATATTAGAGCTTATAAAGCCAGTTGCTAAGCGATTAAATCGAGAAATGTTTCCAAGATTATAATTATAGTTTGCAGATATTATCCCCACAAATTATTAATATATTAATCTGTTAATGATCAACTGTATTTAAGGCAACAATATTTACGAGTATACAGATCTGGGCTTCTTCAAATCAAGTTTCTTCGCAACGTCATCATCATTACAGCCGAAAGATGTCCACTGCTGGACACAGGCCTCCTCCAATTGTGGCCACAATGATTGGCCCTGTGCGTTTCACATCCATCTCGTTACCGGAACCCTTACCAGGCCAACTGTTCATTGCACTTTTGGGAGGCCTTTACTTCGCGATATATCATGTAATAGTAAACTTAAATGTACCTTTTTTGTTAGATTTTTCTATCCTAATCCTGAGCAAAGGCCGTAGTCTGCCGACCTCTGACTCCATCTCACCCCATCTCATCTCAGGGCACCAATTTTGTGCTACTTTAGCTCACAGTTTGTCGGGCACGAGGCATGTCCTGCCCAGTCCCATTTGAGTTATGCAGCCTTTTGAGCCTCAGCAACTATACTGTGCTCCATTCCTAGTTGGCTATCCTTGAGTTTGGACTTCAGGATGTTAGTCAAAGACCAAGTCTGTGCGCCATAGATCCAGACGAGGAGAATATACATATCCATGAGCTTTTATTTCAGTATGTACTATAGGCAATACACCTTTGAATAGGTTCTTCATGAACTAGTTCTCGTAGTACCAACCAGTAGCTCTTTAAGTTCGTCTTGCGATTTCTTTGTCTTGCTTCGCCTTGCCTCAAAAAGTAGATACTATTTCATCTGAAATTGTGATAAAACTATTTTCAACAACAATTCCAGTTATATTGAGCAATATTCTCATCCTCATTTTATCACAATTTATATCAAACCAAGACTCGCCGATACTCAAACTTTTTACAAAGCCTCATATTGCAATATGACGCGAACCGCGGGCCGCAAACTATGTTTTTTGTTACAAAGGGACTGCTATAACACCATACCGTAAAATATATGTTTATGTAGATAATGTCTGAGTCCTTTCTTCTTTGAAGCTTTATGATATGAGGATAACCTCATAGATAACTTGGCAAAGGGTAGTAATTTCGCAAAAAGTTGCGTAATTTTTTTATTGGGTTATTTTTATGTGATGTGGAAAAGGGATTTTACAGTTTTTAAAAAGTGTTCTATCCAGAGTTTTTGTTTTGTAGACTCTATTTAACATAAGTATGTATCTAAAAGAGTTCTTAAAACATCTATAACTCGAATATCACGTGTATATTTCATGTTATAAAGTAATCCTGGGCTGGAAACACTTGTGGCATCGTATCCTGGCTATACATCATACCTGTTCGTATAAAATTGTCCCATGGGAACTTAGTCAAGGGATAAAAAGTATCCTATTCCAGGATATGGTCTATCCATGTTATCCAAAAAGTGCTATTAGGTTTTTGCATTAGAAATTACTCTGTAGCTGCCCGAAGTTTGGAAGTTGGTGGTGTAACACCCTTGTGCCTTGGAAAGCACGTAAAGTCGTTGGTCCTGCGCCTGGTGTATCTCCGGTCGTGTCGAATTGCCGTCCCATCGGACTATGAGAGAAAGAACAGAGCTCACCTGTGTTTGTGTGCATACTTGTGCACTATAATAGCTCCTACGTACTTGGCTAACCTCTGTTGAGATTGGCAACCGTGATCGAAATTCGGTCGGGGGGAGTATATAAATGTCATTCCAATCCGTACAGTTGTTTAAGCGTGAAAGAGTATATAATCAATATATACAACATTATTTTTAGTATACGCGAAACCTGAATATAATTTTTTCAGAATCAGTAACTGAATCGATTCCAATAATATTTACACCATGTTATATTTTTCCCCAAAAGTATTTAAAAAAAGGTCACAAGTTGGACACCACCAACTCTAAGTACAACTCATGGCCAGGCCAGCGCATAGCTGGGTGCGGCAAAAAAAAACCCCTCAGTCGCTCGGGTAGCCTTGTGACCAAGTATTTATGTCACCAACCAGGTAGTTCAACTGGCTTATGACTTTGTAATTGTCAAAATACAGTTTTGAAATTTTGTACATGGATTATTTACATAAAAATACTAGACAGGTGTTTCAGGTTATGCATATACTAAAAATAAGGTTGTATATACACTCTTATTAACAATATTATACAGTGTGATTACTGACTAGTGTAGACTAACACTAGTGTGAAATTACATAATTATAAGTATGATAATCCTGCCCTAGCTCCATGTGATGTGTGTTTTGGTCAGCGTAACATGGATTTTTTTTTCTCTTCTGTCCTGTCAACCGTCACTCTATCACTGTTCATATTATTACAACAACAACAAAAAATGGGAGTCGTTTATCTCCGCCTCTCCACCACCTGTTTACTTCATGCCACTCACATCATCGTACCCATAATATCGTATTAGACACATCGCCCGCATAACCTTAATCATATTAAGTTAAAAACTCATTGGCTTAGACGTTCCATTAAACACCACGACGTCATCTGTTTGAGACACCCTCGAGGAAAATTACCAACAAAAAAAAATTACAAGGCTCGTCCCTGACCTGAATACTTGAAATATTTCCATCCATCGACAAAATGTAGCGGACCGACCGTTTGTTTTAATTATATGCAAGTTCCGGTGCAAGATCGTTCGCGGTTAGATTTCATAGCTTCTTGACGTCACATCCCTTATTTTGTAGAACACTGAGTAAACTAAACTATCTATTACTGACCCGAAGGAAGGTTTATGATTAAGAGAACATGGACGGAATTTATGGGTTAGTAAACTGTATTGGAATTGATTTGTTATAGATATTGTTTTCATCAAGTTCGCGTTGATTTTCGTTTGTTTTCGAAACAAAATTTGCAATTAATTCAGAAGATTTATCACTTGGGAAGTTGCCTGTATCCATACCCCGTAATCTAGAACATATTGAAGTACCTACTTCATATGTTGGTAACACCTCATTATGGAAAGTTACCTTTAGCTCAGTTTTTTTTTTAATAACATAAACAAACGCTTGACTGCGATCCCACCTGATGGTAAGCAGTGATGCAATGATTGATGGTGATTGACTGGCCTGTTGGTCTAGTGGTTAGTGGCCCTGACTGTTCAGCCGGAGAACGTGGGATCGATTGCCACCCAAAACAATGTTTTTGTGATGAGCAGGATCATTTGTTCTATGTCTGGGTGGAATTCATCTATAATTAAGTATGTATTTAGAAATATATAAGTGTGTTTATCAGTTGTCTAGTACTCATAACACAAGCTCTGCTTAGCTTGGGGCTAGACAGCGTTGTGCGATAGTTGAGGAATATGAGAAAAGAGGATATGAGGTGAGGCGCACTAATTTATTAAGAGCCTATTCACTGTAGACTAGACTGACATAAGGGTCTAGAAGACAACTTAATTACAATCGGACGAGAAGACCGCAGCAGGCAAATTGTTCTATTCTAGGATTATTGCAAACAAACGCGTTCATCCGCGGTTACGTGATTGAACTTTCACATTTATTAATTTAGTTGGATGTCTACCAAAATATTCACAGATACCAGAAAATTACCTATCCAGTTTTGTAAACAGATGTTCTAATATTATGTTAAACAGCAACCAATGCCAAATTGTGTGATATTAACCATGATAATATAAATAAATACTGCAATTTGTACGCAGGAAATTATTTACAAATTAGTGTTTGCTTCACTAATTTTGTAGTCTTTCGTCATTCAGACATTTCATTTTCAGTAATCAGTGCGCCATTGTGCTTCTTTGTTCTGTGTCCCTTCCACTTACGATATTTACAAAATTACGATGTTTTAAGGTCACCCGTTTGTAACATCAGAGAAATGTTAATTAAAAACCCTGAAGTTATAAATCAAAACTAAAGGGTTTTATTTAACTAAGCTGTGTAAATACTCATATCTGTATAGCAATTACTAATACCTGCCATAGACTAAAATATCTCAGACAGAAGTGAAAATCATGAGCTTTCATTAGCGTGGATGTAGCAAAGTAAAATTTATTAAAAAAAAAAAAAAAAAAAACATAAATGCTGTTCGTTAGTAACTTCATCACTATTATAAATCAGCGAAACTGTTTTCTAGCCATTTCTGTCCCGCTGTTGGGTCAAGTTCTGCCAAACATTATCTTCTACGCAGCCTCGAAGCTGTCCTCGTGATATGCGTCTGTCCAGCAAGCTCACGGACGTGGGTCCGTCGCCGAATCTCTAGACTTTTTTAGTATATATTTTCAGGTCCAATATTAAATCTATATATATAAAAGAAAGTCGTGTTAGTTACACTATTTATAAGTCAAAAACGGCTGAACCAATTTGGCTGAAAAATTAATTGTGGGAAGATAGCTTAGAACCAGGAGAAGGACAGAGGATATGTTTTGTCCCGTTAAGAAAAAAAAATCATCTCATTTATTGGTATAGAGTAGGGTAGAGCGGGAGCGATGCCGCGGGCAAAAGCTAGTTATTAATAAAGGGGATTTTTCAATGAAAGACATCTTTTCTATTTTGTCGTTTTATGAAGGGGAACGTCACTCCATATATTTAAATATGACAAACTACGTTTCGTTCATAAACCTAATAGCTGAACAGCATCTATATCATCTCGCCACCTCTTTCTAGACCGGCCTCGACGATACTTGCCCAGGGGTCACTGTACATGGGGTTACGTGACCTACCCAATCCTATTTGAGCCTTTTGCCCGATTCTATTATGCTCATTTTGAAGCGTAGCTTGTTATTTCATATTCGGTCTGTTATTTTTGGCTGATTTAGTAAACTTTTATTTAAAATGGTGAAAAACGAATTACCGACTTATTGCTTAGGGACATCGATAAGTTTGATAACATCCATTATAAAATAACCAGAATTATTTTAACATGGATTTTATCAAACTTATAGATATCCCTAAACAATCAGTCGTTAATTTGTTTTTATGGACTTTTTGTTCCTATAATAAAAACGCGTTCTGTAAAAGAAATCAAAATTCTCCCAATGATATAAATTACGAAGATATACCGACATACACTTTTATTTTAGGGACATAAGAAAACAAAATTATTATATACATTTATTTAGTATTTTATTTTAGTAAGTGGCATTTATTATCGCATTATTGCCAAATGAATTTCAGAACGATTAGTAAATCGTAAATATCGTCTAGCTATTTGCAATATACGCATTCCATAGCAGACATTAACGTTGAAATTAATAATAATAATTAGCACATTAATGTATGTAATATTTCAATAAGAAATCTAACTTTACTTACAGAAACATATTCAAAATAATCATCATAAGAACACATGGAACTTACCCGATGATGTCATCAAAAACCAAATTGAACATCTTGCGATAACAGTGGTTCTTCTCCATTAGCCTTCGTCTTCGTCGAGCGTGGTTGGTGGTGATGGTCGAAGCTGTTTAATGGATAGGCAACGCGAAAAAAAAGACAACAAAAAATAACACTTGAAAATTTTGTTGGAATTTGTTAAGTCCGTGATTTACCTACTCGAATATTTCACAAAACTTGTTCCAGGAAATACGTGCTTTTTTTTTTGTTTTTGGGCAAAATTGTCATCATTTAGAATCTCGATTAAATGTGCAAGGCTTCTATAGAAGTAAACCTTTAATTATGAGTACATTATGTAGTGGTAAAGTTCACGTAGAATAGCAGATTTTTGGATGTCTTTTCTGGATTACACAAATTTATGTATAATAACATCAGAATCACGTAAGAGCGGGTTATGAAAATCTACCTCAGATAGGCCGCTCTTAATTCTAAATAGCGTTTTCTTACTGTTCTCTATACGAACTGGCCAGGGGCGCCAATTTTGATAACGACCCCCATTTGGAAGTTGCTGAAGTTCGGTTTAAAGTTACAATAGCCCGTGCGGCCAGAGGACGGTCAAGATTGAAAAAAGTTTCTACGTGAGCAAACTGCATGATTCGGACACCACTAAAGCGATTCATTACGAATTTTGCAATTGTTTCTTTGAACTCAAAACTGAACCGCATCAAAGTAGCTCCAATCGTTTCAAAGCACAAAATTTTTCACTGACAGATGTGGATCTAATTGAAGAGAGAAGAAATCATCATCTTAAACTGCTAAAACCCTTAATGACACTGAAAAAAATAGTTTTATTTGATACAAAACAGTAAATCATTTTTCTATAAAATTTGACAACTTATTGGTATCGGTCTTAGGAAATAATAAATACAGAATGTGCTTATTACAATGTGATTTTTATATGAAATCCAAAAAGACAAGACAACGTCCGTCGTCGAGACAGCTACACCAAATAAATATCATTAGGGTGTCACTCCTGTCGATAAACAAGCTCGGTTAGTGAGGTCTGCAAACAAGCAATGACACCATCTTGTATATTATATGGTCGTATTTAATGCTCTGAAACTAGTGTCTGACCGAACTTTCGGTTTCGGCAAAAAACGAGTAGAGTTCCGGCTTTGACTGCCATCCGGCTAAAACTACAGTTGAAATCAAAACTGAATTCAAGAGGTTTCGTGCTGCGATTGGACATAATATGTGGTGCTTTCTTATTTATTAGGTGAAAATGGAGTTTAGGTTTTTAGCTCATACCTACTTTATGTATACAAAAAAATGTATTAGTGAAGAAGTCGTTTGAGTGCCATAAATAAATAATAAGTAATTTTGATTTGTACCTTAAATATCAGTAACTAAACGATAATTATAACGTAATATATGATTTTAAAGTTAGAGAGACTGACTGATTAATACTGTCTATTTTTCTCCCCCACAAAACATGACTTTAAATGGAAGTTTTGAGTTCGGCCGAAACTTAGACCTCAGCCGAAATTCATTTTCAACCATTAAAACATGCGTAGACTGTATTCGTCGCTTCCATTCAGTCATATTCTATGCTAATTCTCCTTATTCTCCATACAGTTCAATAATTACTATAGTACAAACTATTTTAAAGGCTTAGATACCTACCAGGTACATAAGGACCTAACACCCTATTGAGTAATCGGCTATTGTAACCCTCAGTCGTACTGTTTTGTGTTTCCAATAGAACTTCAAAGGAAATAAATCAATAGTCCTAGAGAGAATTTATGTAGGTTTCCTTTTTCGTATAAAGTATTTTCTTTTTGTGTTTGTAGGCAAAGGGAACTAGATCCATTTTGGCGTAATAATGTTTGTCTTTATATTAGCTAAATCATTACTTCCTACTACCTAGATGTTGTCAAACGTGAGAATTTGTTTTCGTGTACGTTAATTTATGCCACGCCTGACTCATTGATAATTTATTGTAACAAAATGTACAAGTTTGTTTATTTTCTGATCGTATATTATTTTTAAATCTCATAATGTTTTATTTCTATCATCAAAACATCTTCAGAAACTTGAAAATCCTGAAATAAACAGAAAACAAATCGAATTAAGTGGTTTTTCTTCGAAATGCGGCAATAAAAGTGATCACACAGTGTATTGTGGGCTGAATTATTATGCACCGCAGTGTAAACATACCTTCTGTAATGTTACGCTCAGCCTTGCACAATATCATGTGAGAACAAACAAACCTCGGTAAAGGAAGCTGCATCAAAGTTATTTTCATCTCCGTTTATTTACGTTTCAAAACAAATGCACCGAAAACGGTTTTGTGAACCCTTTTATTTAAAAACAGTTGACTAGCGAGTCGAGAAAACTAATAAAATGTGGCTGTTTAGTATGCAGTTAAAAAGGTTATGTAGGTTAATATATTTACTTTATTAGTGCAAGCAGCACAGCAGATAACATATCTACTATGCATATGCTGATTTAGGCGCCTGTTTGGCCCGTACATATTTTTATTTTCCTTTTTTCATGGTTTAGATTTCTCCTTTTAGTTTTTATTAGTTGTTTAAAGCACAAATAAAAATGTTTTCTTGCTTGTTATTTTCCTTATTTCTGTTCCACTGGTAGCTAATCATATAACCAATTGTGAAAGGATTGATGAAATGGGAAAGGGTGAGAAAAGTCAAAGAAAAAATGGATGGATTGTTTGAGCAATAATTTATTTATTTATTGGCCTATCAACTATTGTTATACTATACCTACATTCAGAATACAATGCGCTTTTATATAGACTAAGTGTACAATATAAAACGATAGACACAGCATGCATTAAACAATAGAAAAAAAAATACAATAATAATAGTGTAGATACAACACTTAATATCTACCTAAATCCAATAATAATCCAATCTAATATCTATCTATCTTTTTTAATTACAAATGTAGGTTAGTAGTTAGTCATTTCAATTGGACTTGGTGCTTGAATTTTTGAATAGCTGTGTCAAAAATATATAAACTTACATCGCAATTATTAAGAAGTCAACAAAGTCTTAGGATTGGGGAGTTAGACCCTGAAACAGTTTTTCAGAATGGAAAGCGTAGTAATTTGATTGATACCAAACAAAAGGGAATCAGTGACAGCACGACGGCTGACAGGAAAGAACCTCTTCTACAAATAAAATTAAGACAGTTTAGCATTGGTAAAGTGCAAACGCACTTTTGACCCCTGAGCGTACATAACAAAAAAAACAACAACAAATCACATAACAATAACAAAAAAAACAACAACAGTAACAACGACAAATAATGAATAACATTTCTAAAACATGAATTGATGGTGATTTCTAAGATAAAGTAAGTTTTCTTGCTTCTTTAATGCTATACATGCAACAACTTTCACCGTTATAACTAACTATAAATCCTAGCCGATCTAATTGCTTTCATCAATAACTTACTCTCTGCTTTATCGCAAACTCACAAACAAAAACCTTTCTCATTCGACAGCCAAACACTTAATCAGAAGCCCGTACAAATGAATCAATTTGTGCAAATCGCTAAATTCACAGACAATTTATCTGGCAACCTACAATCGGGCGAAAAACGATGCTAATCGAGACGAAATAAGTTGTAAGTACTTCGTAATTTATGGACACCCTACCGGTAGGCTATAAATCTGTATTGCGGATAGATCTGAACAAACAAAAGTGGGGAAAGTTCGACAGCAGGTGAAATAATTACGTATCACTTGGTTACCCTTGTTATTCGTGAAAGTGATGAAGTTACCAGCAAAAACTTAGTATTCAGCCTATTTTAGGAGAGAGTATTTCCTTATATAGCATAAACGCATTGCAGGAAAATATCCGCCGAATAAATCGATCGAAACTTATTTTTGTGAAACAGGCAGTTAACGAAATCAAGTTATTTTGCCTAAATAACTTGATTTCGAACTTATTTTGGGAAAAGAAAATGTTTTTATCTGTATCTATCAGTGTAATAAAGCTGTAGAGTTAGTTGTTTGAACGCGCTTATACTCGTATTTGGCACTACTGGTTCGAATTGAAAAATTATTTTAGTATCCAATTTATTTAGCCATATAACATCACGTTACAACCCACGGGAGCAGAGGAGTAACCGCGGGTGAAACCGCGGTAATAACTAGTATTTCATAAACGAATTGTATGAAAATATCCGACAAATAAATTGATCGGAAATTTATAAAACAGGTAGTTAGATATTTTAGGAGAATTAATACAAATCCGATTTACTAACCACCGTAGAGGCTAAAATAATCATATTTTTTTTCCAGTTTTCTATATGTTGGGAGATATATTTCGGCCTTGAGGACCCTCAAGAGCTGCAGTAGATAGGTACACAGTGTAATCATTAATGCGTAATTGTTAATTGTTATATTCATGAAGGTCATTACTTATCTATCGTTTCCTGGATCATACAGGATGTTATAAATACCTAGACCTATAGGTACCTAATCATTATTGTGAACTTTGTAAACAAAGCAAAACATCAAGCATACATTCATGTGTGCTTAATGCTTTGTTGCGTGGAGGGAAATTATCAAACTTGTTTGCGCTCTGAGTAGGCCGAGAGGAGGGTCAGATTTTAAGGTACTTGGTAAAACCTACCACTAAGTATATATTACAGGGCCACGGTATAGGTAGAACTACATTGCACACACATGGGCCACGTACGCCGATCTGGGCGCGGTCTCCATACATTTTGTATGGCGGGTTTTATACTAGTAGAGCTACATTAGTTCCACGTCACGCGACGTCATTCAAGCGTGGTCCACGTGTACATCAATCTAATGTGGTTCTAGCTTAACTCTTTCGACCTATCCAGTAAAAACTGTTGTGCTATTCTGTAAGAAAACACAGCACTGCCTCAACGACGAACACCCAAATAGGATACATTGGATTGTCAACCTAATGTACCTATACATTGGATTGCTAATTCAATGTGTCTTATTACGATGTTCGTCGTTGCGGCAGCGCTGCGTTTTCTTAGAGAATAGCACCACTATACCTATCCTATAGTTTACATAATTACTTTGCTTTTGCTGAACATATTTGATTGATTACTACTCACCTACTTTTTTTTGAAGTGGGAAAAAATAAGTAACTAAATAACGCTCTCCCGCTTTCAAAATGTTAATGAAATGTTCCTCTTCCATAGTTGACTTTTGCATTTAACCTTTTTTTTGCTCGAGGTGAGCAATCATCAAACGATTTCTGTCGCTCTAGGATGAAGCGAGAGGGAGTATCAAACTTCTAGTGAGTAAAACTCACCTGTGCAACTCTTTCGAAAATTCCCAGAGACCAATCAAATGCTTACCTCAAAGTCAAATCAAATCAATACCCCAATTTGACAGACGACTATGAGCCTTAATTCCAACTTAAAATGTTTGCAACCCAAAGTGAACACAAAAATGCCGCGATTTCTGGACCATTATAACCAGGCGAATTCCCCAATTTTAATTTCTAAATTGAACCGATCTCAATTCGTGATCAAATATTTCAGACAATGCCTATGTAGGCTCGTTATAAAAAATTGAAAAGAATTGAAATCGAAGCACTATTGAATGGAAATCGTCCAAGTAATTGTTACAGGCAAACAATGGGAGTCATGTATTTTTTTAGATTAAACGAAATAATAGAGATACCTAATTCACTTATAGCCCGCGTGAATCTAGAAAATTGTCCCATGGGAACATAGTCTCGATATACACCGTTAAATTTTGATCGTTTTAATCCCGTGGAGGGTTGATTCGGTATATGAAATACTATCGATTTGTAAAGATAAAATTAAAAAATAAAGTACTTTTTTTTCTTTTATTTATTTAAATATTGTACGTCATACACACAATTTATGCTTTTGGGCTTTGCGGTTAAGGCAGAGCGATATCTGTTAGTGAATGAATTAAGGTTTTTAGGAAACAGATACGAGTAGTAGGTACCATTTTTTTTTTTTTTTTTTTTCGAGTGGAAACCTTCAAAAGGCGCCCGGACTTTAGCCGAAGAAAAACTCCACCAAAAGATCCACGTGGTATTGAAAAGATATTATGGCGTGTGTCTGTTTACCGAAGACATATTACTCCCTGTATTTTGTCAGTTCATTCTCTTAAAAATATATGGCTCTAAAAGATATGGCTTAGAAAGTACTCGTAGCAGCCACATACTCATTAATTAGTCGACAGTCATGAATGACGCAAAATTAAGTAGTTTTCCCTCAAACTTGGATGTTATTACGTGAAAATCTGCGAGAAAACTTCTCTCGTCTGATTTATTCACACACTTTATCGTCCGCAACCCGCTTTAGACCGTGTTTAGAGTGTACACGCGGTCACTAAGACTAGTTTTTTAGTTGTAACGTCATCTAATGTCTTCTTCCAGACTAAGTTACAGTGTTAGTTTACTGACTAGAATCCGTCTGTGTCCTTCAATTGCCTTTTGTTTGTTTTTGTACCATGACCGTTAAGAAATTCTCCGTGGCTCTAGTGGGCATCGCCTCTTCGGTTTCCCTGACAAGTCGTGCCGCCGACGGCATCGTCTCTTACCGGAAGGCCAGATGGCGAGCTACCCATTGCGCATTCTCTGCAACCCGCGTTATTTAGAACTGGTGCGCCCACTATTAGCTACTTTTAAGGGCCCAGTAGGGAGGAAGCCTACTGGGACCTGGTAGGCTGGCTTTCTAAAGGGAAACCCGGAGTTCTAGAGGGAATTGGTGTGGTTTTAGACAGTAAAGTAAAAGTTTGCCACACCCTCCCGGTCTGCCCTAGAGCGGGAGAAGTCAGTGGATGATTTGCCACCTTAAAAAAAAACTATAAACGCAAATGGGAGTTTCATGTCAAAAACTTCACACTCGCGCAAGCTCCTTACTTTGTCCGCAGCCTTAGTTAATGGAGTTTCAGATCATATTTTACATTATTATTGTAATCCACGTTCAGCGCACAATGTTTTTGTAAGTCCCTTTTATTAAGAGGATATTTTGTGTGCCGACAAATTGTTTGCCGCGAATGTGGGGAACGTTTTAGGGTTATTCAACATGCGGTTGCGGATAACCCTAAAACGCTGTTGAATTGATGAAATCTGGGTAGTAATATAACTTTTTCAGTGGTTTCTGCGTCGTATAATGTGCTTACATAATTAAATATCTAAAATTTTTGTTAGGTATGTAAAAAACTCCATCTAATGACTTCTTCCGCTCTGGGCGGAGCGGGACGATGTGTCAGACTTTTACTGACTGAATAATAATAATAATCACTTCTACAAACATTACAGAGAGGTAGAAAGAGCATCAACAATGGAGGTCTTCCTCACGTTTAGCAAGTAATCCTTTACCAGATCCCAGGACTTATTATATTGATATTTTTTCTTAAGTTCTTTAAGCAATGGAAGCGTTCTTTAAGCGTTCTTTGGCAATGGAAAGGGCTATGCTCGGAGTCTCCTTGTGTGATCGAATCAGGAATGAGTATATCCGCAGGAGAACCAAGGTTACCGACATAGCACGAAGAATTGCCAAACTTAAGTGGCAACGGGCAGGGCACATTGCTCGCAGAATGGATGGCCGTTGGGGCCGGAAGGTTCTGGAATGGCGGCCACGTACCGGAAGACGTAGCGTTTGAAGGCCTCCTACAAGGTGGCTGGTAAAGGTTGCGGGATTCCGGTGGATGCAAGACACACAGGACCGTTCATTGTGGCGACACTTGGGGGCGCCTATATCCAACAGTGTATTCTTTCGGCTGAAATGATGATGAAGATGAAGTTCTTAAAGTCCTCATCCAGTGTTAAACGTCTGCATTATTGATTTTCACTCTTATTTCGACTACCTACTTATTTTTAGCTATATGTGATCATGTTTAAAACTGTCACGTTACGAGTTAGTTGTACAAACTAGAGGGAAATTAATACAAAACACGATACACAAACGCAATTAAAAGCCTATCTGGGTTCAGACATTTCCATCCGATTATACTTAGCTGAACCAAAACATTGTAACCCATGTTAAAATCCTAGAACACGACTATTTTACAAATAATTTCAGTTTCCATTTACATTTCTGGAATTTGTTGATTACATTTTAGTTCGGGAAAAGCACTGACGTTACATTGGATTAAAAATCACTCCAACTCTAAATCATTTTATTTCACATAGGTAGACCTACAAATCTCTGGCGTCATGGTTTCAATTGGTTGTTTCCTATGGAGAAAAAATAGCAAGAAAGTTCATGGTTACTCTGTAAAAAAAATGATTAATTAATATTAGTAGGTGTGAAATATAAGTCAAAACATTTTGGATGCGAACGGCGGCGGTGACCTCTCCCATCTAGCTTCATTCGAATAATTGTACAGAGAAATATATAAGGGAAGCAGTCACTTCCTTCTGCAAACCAGAAATACAAGCAAATGCGGTGATGGAAAGGATGAGAGAGGAGAGACAATCCTCATGCCCCAACTGCCACAGGAGACGCCTATAGCATTGGAAGTCGCAAGGCGGTCGCTAGCCACTGTAAGCTCGAGTTTGCGGTCGGCGAGCTATGGGTAGCTTGGTCATCCGATAAGAACCAGACCTAAGATAATGATCTTAGGAGCCCAGCAGGGCCGAACGCTACTGAGACCATAGGTTTACTTCCAAAAGGGAAACCCGTGGTACTGGAAAAAAAAGGTCAAAGAAGGAACATAAGTATAAGTCAGACACGCCCTACTGATCCGCTCTAAAGTAGGAAAAGTCATGGGATTAATTCCCCACCTTAAAAATAAGGTTGCTGACGCGTTGTGTTTCATGTGCGCCTCAAAAAACTGTCGGCATAATTAACAAGGCAAGGCTGCAAAGTGGTTTGACAAATGTCACCACGGCCCTGAAACGCAATGGACAACGGAAGACAAGACCGTGTAACGTCTATGACGCCCACATAGGAACCAAAATTCAAAATCCTGCATCGCTGTACTAGATTTCTCCGTGCGATTAGAACACGTACCATAGCCTGATACCAACTGTTAGGTTAGTTGCCCTAACAAGACAGCATCTCCTTCTGGTCAGCCAATCCTCCCTTTTCAACCCTATATTTTAAACCCTGTTTCGCCTACCTCTGAAAGCAGTAAAATGAAGTCACTGCTCTCAAAAACGGTGGAGGAAAACATCGTAAGGAAACTAGCATGTCCTAGAACCAAAAATTCGAAGACATGTGACATCCACCAATCCGCACTGGTCCCGCGTGGTGGATTACGGCCCATTTCCTCTCCTAGAGAGGAGGCCTGAGTCCCAGCACTGCGAACCTTAAAAGGCTGATGCAATGCAAAAAAAAATGCAATTACTGCTTAAAACAACGAAGTTACTGAGCTGAATTTTAATAAAAGCACTTACGAAAGTCACATAGGATATGAAACGATATCATAACTAATAGATATTACAAAAATATCAAACGCTTTTCTTATCTGCTACAAAATCCCACTATGAATACATTACGAAAACCAAAAATACATGACAATCATAAAGAAAATTCCAGCCAGACATCTAATGTGGTAACCAAACCCTAATAGCCGCTAACACGAACGATACGCTAACCTAAACGATATTTAAACGCGTTTACTCGTGAGAGATCGTCCTGTCACCGACGAATACCGACTAGATCCTTCATTCCTATATAACCTGCACGAAACGGTTATCAACTAACTCTTTAATCTTTTTGTTCTATAAACAGCTAAGACTATAAACTCCTATTTGTATTCGGTTTTTGGACTGTGAGTCGTCAGTTTATATACGTTACCTTAATGATTAATGTTCCACTAAGTGATGGACTAAGTTTTGACATAGGTAGTTAGGAAGGTACTGTCGAACCCTGGGTGCTTAGGGCTCGACTACCGGGATCTATGATTTATAAATACAAACTTCTTGAGGGTTTTAACGATGATTTATTAAAAAAATACTTCCTTCGACTTTGAACGACTACATAGAACTGCCTATAAAACAATAAAACAATCTACTCTTCCAAATATTTAAATTAATTCTAGAATACTAATAGCCTTCGAACAATTATACAGCCAGTATGCTAACTTATGAGTATACGCATGAGTCTGCATATAATCTTATGCAAACTCATTACGCAGACGTAACAGTACCTACGAGTAATACAAAAATCTCAACAGAAGGCTCATTCTGGTACCTAATTAATACATTCAAATTCAAGTAGCAATATTATTTCAGCGATAATCAACCTTGTTAGGAACTAAAGTGAAAGTCGCTTTCTCCATACAAACTATGTAGTAATGTATTTTTACAATTTATTTGTGCTTTGGTGTATGTTTTGTGTTGTGGCAATAATTTTTTTATCTATCTATCTAATAACAGGCAGTTGTCCGGACCAGACACAACATCCGTCTGGTTTGAGGAACCTCTCTTATCAACTGAGGTATGTGGGACTTCACATTCTGTTCCGCATTAAAAACACTACAAATGAAGTCAAAATAATTTAAATTAATTCTTTCAAACAAATCCGCAGGCTGAAAAAATTATAACTCGGAACTAGACCAGTAGTTTCCTTCACACATAACGCACAAAAGAGGGAAAATTATATTACTCTTGATGCCTCATCCATCCTCCGTTGAAACGGTTAAAACAAAGTGTAGCATCAACGTAAGTTATTTTCTCTTCCCACATTTTTATTCAACGCGGTTTTGATAAAAGAGGAAAATATTTTGTATTCTGTTTGCTATTCTGCTCACGTACTAGGAAACAAATAAGGGTGATAGATATCGTTTTCCTATGTACGTTACTACAGATATAAACTATGGGGCTGAGCTGTTTGGGTGAGACTTTGTTTACGAGGTGTCTTACAGATTTTGACAAGGGACATCTGTCAGGAATTCTGTTTATGATAAACTCATCGAGCGATAGCCTTTGTTTTGAGGGTTTTTAGGGTTTTCAAGAAATGAAGATATCTGCAAGAGAACCAAGGTTGCCGACATAGCACATAGAATCGCCAAACTTAAATGGTAATAGGCAGGGCACATTTCACGCAGAACAGATGGCCGTTGGGGCCGAGAGGTTCTGGAATGGCGACCGCATACCGGAAGACACAGCGTTGGAAGGCCTCCCACAAGGTGGACCGATCACCTGGTCAGGGTCGCTGGAATCCGATGGTTGCTAGACGCACAGGACCGGTCATTGTAGCGACGCTTGGGGGAGGCCTATGTCCAACAGTGGACGTCTTTCGGCTGAAATGATGATGATGATGAGGGTTACGTACCTATCTCAAAAGGAAAAAACGGAATCCTAATAAGATCAGTTTGTTGTCAATCTGTCTGTCGATCAAACCCTTTTATCTCTGAAATGCGTGAAGGTATTAAAATGAATTATACTCAGTGTTTGGGTCCCTTGAAACTATAAAAAAAAAAAAACTTCTATGTTAACGAATAAAAAGATTCGGTCATTGATGTCGCAAAAAACGTAAATGCAAGCTCACGCCTACGGTGGCTGGCAATCGGGTTTGGGAACTTAGGGTAATCCTCAACCTCGATTTTGATTTAGCTAATGCTAGCCATTTGCTAGCATTAGTTATCAAAGGAGTGGGCCACACGCCTGAGGGAACGGACTTCCTTCGTTTTTCTTTTTTTTAGGTGGAAATCATCAAAGGACTTCTATTAGCTGTCTATGCGTGTAGACTTTTACTGACTAACACAATATTCCTTAGCTTGCCCTTTACAAGAGCCAAAGTAACTCTTTCGAACAAACCACAGTCCTGGCAGGTATCGGTTCTAACTGGTCCTCCTGTCAATCTTGCCGACACCTCTGGGGCACGCGTGGAATATATCGAACCATCAAAACGGGATTGATCGAACCGTCAACACGGTTTTGATCAAGCCGTCAACACGGTGTTTGTCCTTGTCAGATGGCCAAAAGGCAAAATAGTCAAGTCGTACCTAAGCCAGAATTCACATCTAGGCAGGCACGCTTTTCTCTTTGAGTCATGTATGTTATTGAGCATTGAGGGGTTTCTAGCCATTTTGCACAAGAATGTGGCCTTTTTATTAAGCGGGGTCCGTGCTAACCGTAATGGCATTCTGGCGGATAAATGCTGCCCTACACTAAAGCATTAAGATAGGATGCTGATGGAATAGGATTTATACGGTGAAACCATACACTTATAATGCACTAATGCTTATTCGTGCATTTTAACCCCTTTTCACTAATTGATATTAGTCGAGCGTTCAGTACACGATTAGCGGTCATCGCGTGTGCTCGCTCCTTTATATTTCTAAATCTTTGGTCCGATTAATATATTTTATTTTACTTTATCTTAAGCAACAGTATCATTTAAACATATTCCTAGCTTCTACAGGGTTATTTATTGATTATAAATAAATGCAATCTGAAATGTATAATCTTTGATTTACTAACACCTGGATGATAAGATTTTTACTAAACATGGGATCCATGTTTTATAAATGAATAAAATTATTATTATTACTACTCGTAGCTTTTGCCCGGTACTTCGTCCGTGTAGAATTTAAAAATAGTTCTTATAGGACTATTAATTCCAAAATAATTTTCTACCCATTTTTAACCCTGTTGGGAGATGAATTTCAATAAAATACGTAACTCGTCTTCCCTCAAATCTATTAAAAAATGTTCATGCAACATTTGAAGTAGATTGGACTAAGGCATCATGTTGTCCCATACAAACTTTGTCCAACTTTTTAACCTCCTTTGGGGTTTTTTTTTTTTTTTTAACGTAGGTAAAATCATCCAATGACGAATCCCGCCCTTGGGTGGGGCGGGAAACAGTGTCAGACTTTTACTGACTAAAAACCTACCTTTCCATTCCTTGCCTTTATCCTGGGGCCTTTGGTGACAGTCTCACATAACCTTTGGCCCCAGTAGGCTTCGGCCCTGCTGGACCCCTACAGTTCGCTGACAACTCCTTGAGGCGCGCGGGAACGGTGCGCGCCGTAGACGACCTACCTCCTTAGGGGTAGAATTTCTAAAAGTCCTTTCTTATTGGATGAAAATACGCACGAAATACGTCATACAAAGAACACACCCTCTATGTATCAGGCCTCGATCAGCGGTTTAACCTGTGCGTTGATCCTTCAGTCAGACATTGAGGGCAAAGCATTTTATAAGTATAGATAATCATGAGTGAAGGAAGAACCCCAAACAAAAAAAAAATAGGATATATGAAATAAAAAGGCAATGAATGATAACGTGACGGTTGGCAAGGACGTGTTGCTCCGACCCCATATAACATTGGACATGAGCAGCAAGATGATAATGAAAGGCCGACGTGTGAGTGTCACAAATCCGAACGAAGCCTGCATGGCAGATTACGAACCATGGCCCACTTTCCCTCTCACAATGAACTAGCTTTTCAAACATAAAAAAAAACCGGCCAAGTGCGTGTCGGACTCGCACACGAAGGGTTCCGTACGATTGAATAGAAAAGATCACTCTTGTTGTATGAGAGCCCCCTAAATATATTTTTATTTGTATTTTGTGAATATTTCAAGTGTTTACCTGTTACAATTTATTGATATCGAGCTAAAATAGGCCAAAAATGGCGTTTTGATATCGAGCTAATAAGGGAAAAAAAATCGCGTTTGTTGTATGGGAGCCCCTCTTAAATATTTATTTTATTTTGTTTTTAGTATTTGTTGTTAAAGCGGCAAAAGAAATACAATTGCGGTTTTTGAGATACAGCCTGGTGACAGATAGATGGGACCCTATTACTACTCGACTTTTTTTTCAGGAACGCATAGATAAAATTGTATAATACCTACTAATATTAACTATTACTCATTGAAACAGTGAAAAAATTAAACTTCTAAGCAACGCAACGCAATCTAAAGATGCCGTTTATGTTTCACTTATGTCACATATTTTGGGGCTCGCAAAGGAATCTAAACTTAAAGAGACTTTCCCATTTCTTGTCAAATTTCATGATTCTATCGTGTTTATTAAGAGAGAATGTCATGTAGCATAATTTATTCTGTGGACTAGTAGATTGGACTGTAAATAGTAATCATCTATAGCAAAGTTTTGGTGCCGTGCTCATTAATCAATCAAGTTGATCGAAACGTGCCGCTGACAAACAACTGGATTGGATTAGAAGTTTGATCAGATTTTGAGTTTCATTCACAGTAGAGCTTTAGTTTATTTTGTTTATTCGTAAAATTCCTCGGGTGGGAGTGGATATTTACAACCATTTCAGCATAAACAGCCACCATCAAACTGGCAAGCAAATCACACCAATATTCTAAACTCAAATATTATGTGTAGACACACACAATCTTTGACTACTATATGTATATTTGTTACACCTTCACTCTCAAACAATTTACATGGGATACTGTTTAGAATGAGAGTATATGCATGGAATAGTTTTCTCCTTACACGCTGGTGATTCATTAGTTACACTTCAACAAATGATACTTTTTGAATACAAATGCTTGATTTGGTACTTAATGAAAATACCAAAATGGGAATGTATGTACCGAACATACATTCCATTCATTTGAAGATTTCCCTTAATTTCTTATGGATCCGTTACGAGTACCTCAATATTAAAATTTGTTTATGATAACAGTAAGACCAATCTAAAAAAATATCCATTCAAACAATAAAAATATTATACAAATCGGTTTATGGGTAGAGTTCTTAGGTGATAGACATTTAAACATCCAGTTTTTTTTTTAATACATCTTTACATTTAGAAGTACCTACTTATTTGAAGAGTAACTACTCCTGTTTTCTAGGCGTTCATAAGCATGTAAACTCTCATACGACACCCAGATCCAAAACCACTATATATAGGCCAAACAAACATAATGTTCGTGCGGAAATCGAAACCTGCGACGCGCACCGCTCTGCGAGCCAATCACTCAACAGCTTCTGGAAGACAAGTGTCTTTCCCCCGAGAACAATTAAACTATTAATAGAATCACTTAAAGTGGCTTGAATAAAAATAGGCACTTAAGTAGTTCTCAGAAGGCAAAAATAGTTTCGAACAGATTTCAACTTAATTCAATCTCGGAAGCTTCTCGAGCGGGGCAAGCGGAAAGTTTTTTTAAAGATTCTTTCCAACTGTCACAAACTGTATCTTCGGGTTAAACGTTTTGCGACATTTTGAACAAGTTCTTTGAATTTATTTTGGTAACTGGTTATTAGGGTTAAAGAATTTATTTCTCTTAAAGAACAAGGTTCACTTATTATGATAATCTTGTTACAAATTTGTATCAAATGGGTTTCTTAAATTTATTACTACCTACTTTTTCTACATATCCTTAAAACCAAACAACTTGCAATCTTTGATATCTTTAGGCTGGTCATTAAAGAGTCTAAAACGAAGTTTCTGTTACCATAATTTTTTGGTTAGTTTAATGTTGTTAGTATATCTCATTATTTTTTCGATAATACCTTTAAATTTTACATAATTAGAGAATTCTATATATAATTAATATATAAAATAAATAAAAACAGTGGTGGGTCCGTGGTTACGGCCTAAACTTACGAGATGAACGTCGTGGGTTGCGTAAATCATTTCATTTTTACTGTTTTCAAAACGGTGAAGGGAAACATCGTGAGGAAAACGGTATGTCCTACAACTAAAAAATAATTAAAATTAAGAGTTTTTGGTAAAAAAGACTTACATCCAAAGACGTAATGGATATTTTTACATTTTAGGTAAAAGACTCTTACGTTGATTAATACTTCTGGCATCTGGAGCGCTAGCTTCTGACGTTTTATAAGTGCCCATATTAGTCTATGTGAAATAAAATGAGTATAGAATACGACCATTATTCGCTATTAGAATCTCACTTTATCTAGACATCCAGATCAGTAGAGTGGGGACACTATCTTTAAAGATTTCATTCACTCTGTCATTTAATGTTTCAAACTTCTGAAAATCTTAATTGAAATAGCCACTTACAAAAAAAAATAGCCACTTAAAAAAAATATTATTACATTATTAAAGAAGTTATCTATAGACATCTGTTACATAATTACGGAAAAGTTTTTATCGTTACACCCAAAGTTGTATTTATAAGGAGCACTTAAAATGACTTCAAAACTTAACATCAGGTAATTATAACACCAAAATTAAACTCCATGCTTTGAAAGCGGCTTTAATTTATTTCTGACTAGAGATATCCACGGATTCGCCTGCGTCACAGTACAGAATATAAGAGAAATTCCTCCGATTTTTTATTTATATCATGCTGCCTTTTTTGTGGTGGGTAACTTCGACCCTGCCTGCCTGCAGCTAGCAGGCTGGGCCTCTACGGTTTGCTAGCAACTCCTTGAGGCGCGCGTGAACAGAGCGCGCCGTTGACGATCTGGGCTAGGTCCGGATGGTCACCGGACGGTCGGACAGCGAGATTCGTCGGCTGGAAATCAGGATCGGAATAGGAATGCCCGCGGCGACTGGGGCGTGAGAGCCGTTGCCTCTCGCGTGCGGGCTCCTCCTTTGCCAGTGCGACCGCCTGCCAATATCATGCTGTCCACGGACGCCTGCCCCCTTAAGGCTGCAACGACACGACAGCACGTCGTTGCCCCTTTGTTGACAAAGTTTCATAGTTTTGTATGTATATTAACAAGTGTAGGTACACCAAACATATAATGACAAATACGCGTCTATGAAGCTACGTGTCCATGGACAGTAGAAAGTATTTGAATTTGAGTATTATCATCTCTTTCTTTACCTGTCAAAAGTAAGACTTAATAAAAAAAAAACACCCGAATAAAAAGTATAATAATAGGTACGAATCTTGATATTATAAATGTTATCAAAATTCGTTCAGCTTAAAGGAAAGAAAAATAAAATAAAAATATATTTAACAGGCTAATGTCGCGACACACAAAAAAAAATAACAGTCATTAAAAAAACAGCTGTTGGAGCTTACATGAATAACAAAAATTGAAACAAACAAACATACTAACTTTTACATTTATCAATATTACTAGGCACATGTAAGCAACTTTAAACAGAGTGGGCGTCATAAGGAAAAATAATAACTTCCATTCTCAGAATCTTCATAAAGGTCATTCATTTTCCTGATGTTAAGTGAAAACTGTAGGATCCTCGTGCCGTTCATAAAGTTTGAAAATGGCGTTATTGAAATTACACTGATATTATAAAGGCGAAAGTTTGTATAATGCGGTCCAAATGAGAATAGGATCGATTGCCATGTTGTGACGTCACGACGAACTGTCAAATTGAAGAAATTGAGTACGGTGAGCAACAAAAGAAATTGTTTAAACTTAATTTATTTACGGATCGTGAACGAAAAAAGTTTTATCAGAATTTAGTTCTTCAATTTTGCTCATCTCTGCGTGACTGTGTGAAGTGTCTAATTAGTGGCAAATGGAAGAAAAAGGCGATTTTATCCTAACAATGAAAATAAAAATAAAATAGTTTTTTTTTTTTTCAAAACTAATTATGGCTAAAACAATATATTTAGCCAATTTATATTAAACAATAACGTTATTACTGCAATAGGTGCAGTTTACAATTTAACTACTTCGTTATACAAAGCAAAAAAAATCTTCTATTGATACACAAATAAGTTTTTTTTTGCAAACCGTACTTTTCACTCAAAATTTGACAGATCGAGGTTATTGGCTTTCCTATTCTTATTTGGAACGCATAGTAAGTATAGAATTGAATAGAATAAATTTTATTGTACACCAAAATAGTACCTAACATAATCTTACAAAAAATTAAGTCTATAGCTACTTATCGCTGACAGCGATACTCAGCCAGACAACCTTAGGATAATACATATAATGATGATAAGAATTTAACCAATAAAAGGGGGTAGTCTACCAAATACTGCTATCAGATAACATGTATATATTATTAAGTATGACACCGTGAAAAAGGAGCGTAATTCTTTGTTTGACTGCCAAAGATGCTAGTGCGGGGCAATCAATGGGACGCGGTGACGTAGGGATGCGCCCACTCATCGGCTTTTACATATGTAATTGTGTATGTATTTGTTACTCCTCGCTCAAACGATTGAACGAATACGGATGAGCACACGGGCAGACCATGTCCTGGAATTGCGCATAAGATACTTTTTATCCCGAGAATATATTTCCCCTTAAATTTTGCCTATCATACTGGGGCCGAGCCTTCTTTTCAGAAGCCGACCCTTGGCCCCAGTAGGCTTCGACCCTGCCTGCCTGCAGCTAGCAGGCTGGGCCTCTACGGTTTGCTGACAACTCCTTGATAGGTAAAGAAGGAACTGGGTAGGTTTTTAGTCAGTAAGAGTCTGACACTATTTCCCGCCCCGTTGGATGATTTTA
This sequence comes from Leucania comma, assembly GCA_958295575.1. NCBI lineage: Eukaryota > Metazoa > Arthropoda > Insecta > Lepidoptera > Noctuidae > Leucania > Leucania comma. The sequence continues at coordinate 8,884,354 of OY282475.1, forward strand.
CCTACCATAAAAAAAACCCATAAACTTTCTCAACAAATCATCTTTCACACAGTCCATCAAACGTTCATTTGATCTTCCTTTTGCCTTAAACCCATCCAGTTCATACTCGAAACTTCAAACAAAAACCTCGATAAAATTTCCGTAATCAAGGTTTCTATAAGTCAAATAACAGCGCCTTTTATTAATTTCGTTGACTTTAAATTAATTAACAATTATAATTACAACTTTACAAAATCAATATTGTTTTAATCAAAGCTTGTGATTTGTTATAATCAGTTAAACATAAACTGATCATCACGCATGCAGATTTGCTCTGCATGTGTATGTCCTTTTCATAAAAGTATTTATTGTAATGAGAGAGAAATGCACGCGGGACGCGTGCGGGGCGGGGCAATCCCACATGTGTGATGATCACTAAAGCTGTGGTAGCCCAGCGGAATCGGTCCCCACTTGCAAGTTGTAGATCATATGTTCAAACCCAACAAGGTGTATTTCTTTGTGTAATTTATTTCATCACCACTGCTCTCAAAACAGTAAAGGAAATCATCGTAAGGAAACCGGTATGTTCTAGAAATAAAAATTGGAAGACGTGTGACATTTACCAGCTCGCCGTCCGGTCATCCAGTAACCGTCCAGAGCGATCCCGAGTCGTCAGCGGCGCGTAATATTCCTCGTGTGCCTCTAAGAGCTGAAAACTGTAGGGGCCCAGCAGGGGCGATGTCTGGTAGGGCCACGGGAAATTTGTGAAAAGGAAACTCATGGCCCAAGAACACTCCCAAGTCGTCGAAGGCGCGAATTGTTCCACACGCGCCTCAAGGGGATTTGAGCAAAGCGTAGAGGCCCAGCTGGGTCGAAGCCTACTGGGGCCAAGGGTCTGTTTCTGAAAGAAAGATTCGGCCCTGGTATGAAAGGCAACGAAGAAACAGATATTGTTTTTTTTTCATCAGATGTCATTGAATGATTTTCCCACCAAAAAAAAGAAAAAAAAAATCAAATGTCATAAGAACACAAAAGGCCACTGAAAGATACAGGTGTGGTTTTAGTCCGTAAAAGTCTGACACATCTTTCACCCCGCTCTTGAGTTGGTATAGTCGTTGGATGATTTCCCACCACAAATAAAATATATTATGTAACATACACCAAATCGAGCTGAGTCCGCGTGGTAGATTACGGCGCATTCCCTCTCCTAGAAAGGAGGCCTGATTCCCAGCAAGCTGATTTTAGTATCATATGAACAGTTATCAATTTAGTATGCGTAAGCCTCATTCGAGTTATTCCAATGTAATGAGGTCGATTTGACATTCTATAAAAACACTTGATGGTTCAAATATGGCCACAGGAAACAGTGATTGACAGTGATCTTTCTAACTAGTTGAAACACCAGTAAGTGGGTATTACATAGTCATATAACACTCCTTCCATATTAATCAGTATAATGATAAATGCAAAGGTGTATCTGTTTTTCTGTCTGTTACTTGTTCGTCGATACGTCACATAGGACTGCTGGATTATGCGATAGAGGTCCTTGGAGCACACGGTGGGCACCCGTGTGGGCCACTTGGGCAAAGCATCGCCATGTAATCATTGGGCAATCGGCGGTGGCGATCACTCGCGCCGGGCCTTGGTATAGGCCATGGTCCGAAGCGAGGAGGAGTAGCAGGCGTTCGCCTGCTTCTGCGAAGCAGTAATTCTAGCAAAGGAGTAGATTCCAAACCCCATCGGGTTTGGAATCCACTCTTTTGCTACCTACTCCGGCCACCGTAGGCGCAGGCATGTGGACGGCAAGCAATGGGTAGCTCGCTGTCCAACCGTTCGGTAACCATCCATACCGAGCCCAAGTCGTCGACGGCGCGTAGTATTCCACGCGCAATTCAAGGAGTTGTCAGCAAAACGTAGGGGCCCAGTAGGGTTGAAGCCTACCGGGGCCATGAGTGATTGTGAAACTGAACATCAGGGCCATGAAACGAAGGCAAAGAGGGAACAGGAGTGGGTTTTTAGTCAGTAAAGGTCTGACGTGGATGATTTTTCCACCTAAAAAAACCCCGATTCTGGATTGCAAAGGGTAAATGTAGGAACGCGGGTAGGTTTTAGTGAATAAAAGTATGACACTTGCTCTCGCTTCACCCAGAGCGATACAACAAGCTATTTGAAGAGTTCCAAACCCATAAAAAAAAACAATAAATTAATGAATATATGATAAATGGCGGATACTTAGGAAAAATTTACTCCTGATATATATATCTAAAGGCGTAACTATCACGTCCCTCTGAAGCACGTAAACCAGAGTAAAATGGAGTGTGGGTTTTTTGAAACTGCGCGGGTGAATTCGAAGTTAAAGCACTGGCTAGGTACAGAATAAAATACTATGTTTCTAGGTTCTTAGAAACTGATTTCAAATGCATGTTTCCAATTGTTTTAAATAAGGCTTTCTCTAATACGTATTCCTAAGTCAATATTGGTATAAAATTATTAATGTACATAAGTTTCCAATATCATGCTATTTATCAAAATACGATTTCTGATATATTATTATACGAATGTTTATTCTTGCTACGCGAAATTCTGCGAAACATCTCACTTGACGAGGCTTCTAGACTTCTATAACGATTTGAATGTTATGCTCTCTGAAACCTAATTTAGAATTCCAGATGAGTTTTTATTTTGATGAAAATAAAGACAAAATTAAGTCCCAAATATTTTTTGATTAAACAACATAAGCATAGTCTGCCTTATAATGTTCCCACTGCTGGGACTCAGGCCTCCTCTCCGGGAGAAGGAATGTCCACGCGCGGCCGATTAGGGTTGGTGGACTTTACATGTCTTCAAATTTTAGAGAGAGGGAAAAATTATTTGATGATTTAAACTAAAATAAAAATTTTAACCGACCAAGTGCAAATTGGACTCGATCATCGAGGGTCCGTACAATTTTACCTATGTAAATAGTTAAATATCCGAATCGAGTTTCGAAGATTTTTCAGAATCGCAAAGAAGTAATTATTTTGTGATATAAATACTTAAAAATTTTTAGTAAGAGACCTTACGGCTATCTTTCAGGATTCTACGTCAACGGTAATTACAATATAGGTTTTTATTTTTTTGTAAGTGCTAAAATATGCGTTTAAACGGATCATAAACTTGATATTAATTTTCAGCTTGATACCTCCACGCGTTCCTGAGAAAAAGTGTCTTGACAGACAAACTCAGATACTGACAGACGGACAACAAAGTGATCCTATAAGGGTTTCGTTTTGGGCGGCTGATGTACGGAACCCTAGAAAATCATATCCTACAGAACACTTACAATTTCACAAGAATTCCATCAAGCAGTAAAGTATTACAGAGTCAAGACCAAAATTTCATTAGCATGGACGCCTTCAAATAATATGCGCAATACAGCCGCGCGTCATTTATTTATATGAAATAACAAAATAGTCGCGCGGAACTTAGCGACTAACTTGAAGGCACCCTAAAATTCTCCAAGTCAACTCTCCACATTGAATTGCCGACTTGTTTGCCTTGTTAAACCGAAACCAAATGAAATAGACGAAGTTATATATGTACCGGACGCAATACATTGACCATAAGGAAGCTATAGGAAGACGGTCATTCCGCAATCGTATAGGCGTAGAGAATTAGGCGACTCGTACATTAGTACCACACCAAAGATGGCTTGCGACCAAATGGACAAGCTTCTTTCGTAAACCTTAAGACATAGTAAATAAGGGCGAGATTTGAATGAAGTAAAGTAGAACATATTATTGAAATAGGGAAACATTATTTACTTTGAAAGTCATGTTGTTGTAAACACTGTCAAATAATTTTCTTGGGTTATAAATAAACTTAATCCGTTTTGTAAACGTAAATTTTGATTGCTTTCCTGCAAATACTTTGGCGAGAGCTACGTTTTCTGAATTTATTTTGTGCTTTGTAAAGGCTTTACGTTCCTTATGGGTCAACATTCAATGTAAAAGGGTGCCCTAGTTAGTCATTCTTCTGTAGCCCACCAGATATACCACCTGTCTGGTCGGAGGATCCTCCCTTTTTAACGGAGGTATGTGGGACTTTACTATCTGTTCCGCATTCCTCCAAACTTCCATACAAACGTAGTATGGCAATAGATTCGTGATTGATAGGGTAGGTAATTTAAAAAAATTATATCGTTTTGCTTCGTTATCATAAACTTACGCACGTAAATTGTAAGTTTTCCTTTTGTTTTTCTTTCTAGTTACATTTTTTTGGTTTTTCCAATTGCCATTAGCACTCCAAGGCCATGTCAATTCTTAGTTTTAGTCTTAAAGGTTTTTTTTACTTTAAGGTAGGACATCAGGGCCGCGCGGTAACTTTTTCGAACAATCAGGTCATAAAGAGCATAACTCTAACAATAAACTACTAAAGGCAATCATAACCTTTTAGATTTAGCTACCGGAAAATTCTTACAAACAATACCCACACTACCTTACGGATAACATAAGTGTGAATAGCATCCTATTAAACGTGACAGACCTGATGTAGTCACATAATCTCTCCAGGCCCTTCTAAAAGCGTGAATGGGATTATTGCCAACGTACAAAATATACAAACATTCACAAAACACGTTATATAATACTCCAGGCGCCATACACAACATTTCCTCACATTATCTATGTTTACGTACTTACGTAGTGCCCGATAGTGTACCTTATAGACTACACTACCATTTGTGATTCGTAATATACGTGTAATGCGTCTGTAGCGACATCTATGGCGTAACATAAGAACTAAACTATGAAATCCTACATAGCGCAATTAAAGATTTCCGCATGATTTCAAGTTTATACTACAGTCCGAAATCATTTATTAGGCAGTTGCCCATATCAGACAAAACATCCGTCTCATCGGAGTATCCTCCCTTTTCAAAGGAGATATGGACTTTACATAGAGTAAATTATACCGTATAACTACTCCTAAACGACCTTCTAGTTCAAACCAGTTCAGACCAGATTAATTTCTCTTTTTATATAAGGGCTTCACTCGTCTCGTGCATTCGGCCAGTGTCAAGCATATAAAGTAGTTATTTTTTTATATACAATACAGTTACCTAATTTAACTCTATAATTCTTTATCGACCACCATAACAACTTATAAAAATAACATAAGTGAGTTTATGTATATAGGCGAACTTGATAGAGTTCAAAGTTGTTTTTTTTTTTTTTACAGAAATCATTGAGTGATAGAGAGAAATCAACACATCGGCAAAGTAGTGGAAAACAGAACGATCCTGATTTGTTTTCCACTACTTTGCTGGTGTAATTAAGTATTTGGCAGCAAAAGTTTCATAAGACCTTTCAGCAGGCTTTGTTAAGATAATGAGGATAAAATTGGCACCTGTTTCAATGTACCGTAGGCGCGGGCTTGCGGACGGCGTGCAATGGGTAGCACGCTGTCAAATCGTCCGGTAACCGACCGGACCGAGCCCAAGTCGTCGACGGCGCGTACAGTTCCTGCGCGCCTCAAGGAGCTGTCAGCGAACCGTAGAGGCCCAGCCTGCTGGGGTCAAGGGCCATTTTCTGAGAGGAAGGCTCAGCCCCGGTATGATAGGCAACGAAGGAACGGGGTAGATTTTTAGTCAGTAAGTGTCTGACACTATTTCCTGCTCCGCCCAAAGGCAGGATTTGTTATTGGATGATTTTAACTACCATAAAAAAAACCTGATTCAATGATCCCACATATTTTTTAGTAACACAGAGACTTAAAACACAAAACTATATCCAGTTTTTCAGTTGCTAACAATTTGGGAATCATTAAAGTCAAAACTTTACTCGTTAGAATACCGCCAAAAACCCCTAGACGAGTTTGAATGACATAAGTTGTCAGGCTGACAAAGAGCTTGAGAACACATTTGCGGCAGCAACGAATGTTTGTGTTTGTGAAACTATTTTTGGGGGTGCCAGGGGCCTATTTCCTGTTCTAACAAGCCCAATTCACTTCCAATATCTACCTATTTAACCAGTCAAACTTAATTAAAATTCCTAATCTACTGAGGAATCCCAGATGGAAAAACTATTCCCAACCCAGGTATGAAACATACACCGTACATTGAGGATCTTTTTAATATTACTTTTTTAACATTATTCTGATTCCATCACGTGCAAAAAATTTGGATCTGCCTTTTGAAATTTTTTGCACGCATCGCGGTGTGCAAAAAATATCAAAAGGCAAAAAAAAAACGCGTCCCGCGTTCGTATTGTATGCGTTATAATAAATACTTGTATGGAAAGGACATTTGCGGAGGTTACGCATGCGGAGTAAATCCGCAGAAACGATGCCTGCTAGGGCCTCGAATTATATTTGAAAGTAACTCTTTCCTGGTTTCTGAAGTCTTGGAATACAAACGGCAAATGAAGGATATAAGTTGGTTCTAGTCAATAAAGGTCTGACACTCCCTCTCGCTCTACCCTAAAGCGAAAGAAGTGTTTTAATGATTTGTTAACGGCAAATAAAGGATATAAGTTGGTTCTAGTCAATAAAGGTCTGACACTCCCTCTCGCTCTACCTTAAAGCGAAAGAAGTGTTTTAATGATTTCCTATCTACAAAAAGACATACATTCTACATACGAGTATTTATTATTTGGTATAAAGTTAAGTGTGTCCCTGTCGAGACATTATGAAATAAATCCCTATGTTAGATTCAATATTAAACTACGGAACCGGTAGATAAAGTTTAATTGACATCTTGAAAGACGTTTGCGGGTACAAATGGCCTTAATTCTGACAGGAACCAACGTACCACCGCAGTTATACCAAAATTACTTGATCTGCTAATGCTTCAAGTAATTTATATATAGGTATACGGCTACATTTTGATCGTCTTGATCCCGTGGAGGGTCGATCCGGTAGAAGAAAATAAAGTACTTTTTTTCTAAAACTCGAATTAATAAACGCATGTACGAAATTAATTTATTTAAGTATACGTCAGCTGGGCGAGTTCAATGATCTGTAGGTAGTTAGTACGCAACGACCAACAACTAAGTACACGGGTAAATAAATGTATAGATTCTCCTACTCGTATTTATGAACTTACTTATACGAATATACATACCAAAAACTGAAATTATTTATAGGTAAAATTCTCGAATATTAATATTCGCTGTTCACCAGCAGTTGTCATCAAGCTAACCTGTGTTTCAAATTGCTGCTCATAAAATTAGAATCAAGACTTGGCTTAACGGATACGCTCGTTTGAATCCAATTTTAATACCGAATGAAATTGCAACGATTCGTGAACCCTGTGCGTCTAGTTTCACAAAATGAAATTCCAGCTTCAGTTAATGGCCTCGTCTAATAAACGGACTGCATTCATAGGTATTATTTTTCACAGTTTTCATTGCGCAGATATTTCGTCATAAAATGATATTCTTTATTTGTGTTTGAGGGTGAACAAGCGTCCTCTTGATGATTCTAAAGCTTAGATCACTAACTTTTTATCAAACTTATTATACAGTTTGATAAAAAGTATTTATGTATTTTTTATTGATATAAACTAGAGCTTGACTTGATGCAATCGTTGATGGTGAGGTGCACTAGTTTATTAAGAGCCTATTCACTTTAGCCTTGATGACACCGAAATTATAATAGTACGGGAAGACTGCAGCAGGCAAACTGTTCCAGTCTTTCGATGTACGTGTTATAAACGACGAGCCAAAACGCTTAGTCCGAACCGTTGAAGTTTCAACATTGTCGCCGTACGTTGGGTTATCCGATGGTAGATACTTAACTCCACTTGGCTTGTTTATCAAAATAATCACGTCACTTAAGCAATGACTTAACTTGTGGAAAATCGCCAAGTGACATGCTAGCATAACATGGTAGATATACGTTCTCTCGCATCGCATCGAGAGAGACTGGAAAGCAGTCAGCTTCTTCAAAGCAGTGCAGCTTCTTCGAAGCAGTGTAGCTTCTTCAAAGCAATGCCAGTGAAGAAGTTTGCGAAAGTATGAGGAATATCTTCACGCTCCAGCCAAAACCACAGATGACCACCACAAGGGCGGGTTTGCGGACGGCGAGCTACTTTACCTACCGTACTCGGAAGCTCGAGTCTACATCGCGTTATGTTCCACTTGAACCTCAAAGAATTGTCAGCAAAATGGACGGGGCCCACTAGAGCCAATGCCTTTTAAGGCTGTGGCAACTGAATGAACATGTAAAGGTGTTTTTAGTACGATTTATTACGCAAGAGGAGCAAATCCGCCTCCGCAAAAATGTCCTTTACAAACAAATCTGAAAAAAAATCGGTAGGGTCTGTTTATTGTAAAGCGTACAATACGCACGTGGGACACGTTTCTTTTATTCAGTTTCTAATCATCGAATCTACACTAACACTTAAATTATATAGCTGAAGATTGAACTGATTCGGAGTGTTGGATAACCCATATGATAGCCCTGACTAATAAAAGCGCAGTAGTAACCAAAGACGTCAGTGAAACCATGAGAAGAAACTAGTCATCAATAGAATAAATAACTCTGAAGTATCTCTCAGAAACAGCCCTTAAATTACCCACTATAATAACTTTACTAACCTAAGAAATAACGCCATAATACCTATTTACGTGTTACGATAAGGATAATAACAAGAGTGTTCGTAATACCTTTAATAACAAAGGCCAAATGCGATCAGGGCGGGTGACGAAAATGAACACCCTGTAGGCCCACGTCTCAATTTGTTTGTGTAAACAAACATGATTACCCCGCATTTACAAAAGCCTTTAAGGAGGTTAGGAAGTAAACAATACTATTACGTAACGCAATTATGTTTAATTGCTGTATTGTTATTCCTTCAATGTTATTTAGTTTATAAATATTTTAAAAGAGTCATAAAGACAGTCTTTGACCAAGTGGGCCAGCTCGCTCCTGGTGCTGTGGGTCCACTTGATTTATTTTCTGTATTGTTATTGTTTAACTGGGCCCACATTCAGACTTAAAAAATATTCATTGTTTAAAGCTATGGTTGATATTGTCGAGTATTCAAAATTACAACCAAATTAACAATACCAATAGCATAGCATAATCACCCGAGATTATATGTCCCAACTGCTGTGACTAAGACCTCCTCTATAGGAGAAGGGATTGGTCGTAATGTAATCGTAGTCCATAATCTGGACCTAGTGCGTGTTGATGGATGGTCTTTGAATTGTTGGCTCTTAGACATGTCGACATCAATATTTTTTTTTTTATAAATAGTCAAATGGCTTTAGACATTCTGTTTAAATTAAATTAATATAAAAGCAATTTTGAGTGTAAATTTTTTTTTTAAATAAATAAATAAACAATTTTGACTAGGACAATACTTTAAATTAATTAATAAATAAACACTTTCCACTGTGACAAAGGGGAATGAAACTCTTGGCATACATAGCCGGCATTTTTTTTTTCTTTTCGTCTAAAGTGAAACCTAGGCCATTTGTTAAAGGAATTATGTCTACCAACCGTAACCAAAGGAAGTTAGGGTATATTTAGGACAGCTATAGCTATTAAATAGATATATATCACTTATTTGGTCGATTAAAAAAAAAAAAAAAATTTCACTTTGTTGGTCTTTGCGAACATTTATCACATGAATGAAGCACCTTGATGCTGTTCTAATAAGATAACATTATAATATCTTACAATATTTAGAATACAACACACATTTTCAAAAGGATACATTTTCTTTTCATTTTTTTCGTATTACAAAGGAATCGGGTTCATATGTAATATCGTACTACAAGGATGTGATAATGGGGACAAATCATAAGGGTGCCTGTTTTAGATCAAGAGATTTAGGTCTGTTTACAAATAAATGGGATACCTTATTTAAGGATCGGGAAGCCTTACCTGACCCACTTTTTTTTAACGGCTCTGTGAAATATTATGGCTTTCCTGTAAAATAATTGTTTATTTGTGTTATTATCTTTTGTAAGGAAAAATAGTTCATATATTACTTCAGGATTTACGAAAATGTCAAGTACAAAAATCTTCCCGCGTGTAGGCACTGTGCGGAACGCCAGGACAACACGGTGGAGCACACAGTAGAGGTGTACCCCGCCTGGGCAGAGCATCGCCTTGTCTTCGTGGGGACGATCGGCGGCAGCGATCTCTCTCGCCGGGACTTGGTACAAGTCCTTCCGAGATTCCGATCCCGATTTCCGACCACCGTAGGCGCAGGCTTGCGGACGGCGACCAATGGGTAGCCCAAGTCGTCGATGGCGTACTGTTCCCGCGCACCTCAAGGAGCAAACCGTAGAGGCCCAGCCTGCTAGCTGCAGGCAGGCAGGGCGGGATTTGTCATTGAATGATTTTACCTACCATAAAAAAAGGTGTCGTTTCAAAATATTGTAATTTTATTTTATAAAAATGCTGCACACTAGAAATAGCCCTTTGCATTCTAGTACCACAGGGTTCTTTTTCATATATTCCCCGTGGCATTGGTGGATATAGAGTAATAAATCTACATATATTATAAAAATTAATTGCTGTTTTTTAATCTGGCTTAAACACAAAAACAGTTTTTTAGTTTATTATTAATAGAGATAGTTTAAAAGAAAAAAACTATGGAAGACTTGAAAGATAAACAAAAATTTTAAATTGATACAAAGGTGGAAAGTGATTTCACGGGCGCGGAGCTGCGGATGGCAGCTAGTATATTTAAATAATGTAAAAAAAAAAAATGGTGGTGATGTGGACAATAATTCAATTCGCCGAAATAAAAATTTCGACGAATTTGCTCTTCTTCCGACAAGCATAAGAATGTATTTGGTTTTTAAACGATTAGTAAAAAAAAAAACAACAAAATTTTATTTTTCAGAGATCAATCACACATAGCAAGCATTTTCATTTGAACACATTTTTTTTTCGACCAAACCATGTTTGATGATTTTCCTAGAATTTTATTATGTTCACCTTCACCGCAATTTCTTCCGATTTGAAGGCTCGTTTTACAAACTCAATGAATATTTTTACTTACGATGAAACGATATCATGGACCATGTTATTCTATGCTCAGTTGACGACCTTAACATAACCTTATAATCATATCGGTAGGCCTCCTCTTAAGCTCGACACAGGTCCTCACCAAACATGGTACGATCGGGAGGTAATATTAGCGAAGAAAACGTGCGTGAGAGATTGGACATCCTCATGTCCCAGCCTCTAACACCCCGAACATATCAGCCACAGTAGGTGTTAGCTTACGAACGACGAGCAATGGGTAGCTGACCGTCCAGCTGCCCAAGTGCCTTAAAGAAACGTTAGCAAAAGTGTAGATGTCGACTATTTTCGAAATGGATATTGAGGTCCTAAAATGCAAAAGTCAACTGAAAGTCACAGGAAGATTTTAATACCTGAAAGTTAAAACGCGCTCTCCCTCCAACCTAGATCGGGGAAAGTCATTAGATGATTTCTCACCTCAAAAAAAGTCCACTAGCTTCGTAAAAGGCTATTCTGTCTTATTTCATGAAGATCCATGCTAAGAGAGGTCAAGGTTAATGGTTTAATTAGACCGATATTACAGATATATACCACGAAAGAACAAGAACAATGATTGCGTAATATGAGTTCTGTAGCCTAATTGTGCGCATGTAACGATAATTGTTATGACAATTACATCTGTTTCATTAATTCAACGAAAATTGTACATAGCATAGCATCAGCCTTAAAATGTTCCTACTGCTGGGACTCAGGCCTCTAGGCTCTCTAGGAGAGGGAATGGACCGTAATCCATCACGCGGGCCCAGTGCATGTTGGTGGATGTCACAATCATGTCTTCAAATTTTTAGTTCTAAGACATTTCTCACGATGTTTTCCGATGTTTTCTCACGATGTTTTCCTTCGATGCGCCTGGCTGGGTTAGAACCCGGATCTACAACTCATATGAAAATGTAGATACTTTGTGTTATAAACTTTCTGAATCGTTTTCGCCCATAAGACAAACAGAATTTTACGTCTTCATAATCATAGTTTACACTTATTTAGATTATGTTTTTTTAAGCTAGGAAATCATTAAATTACTTCTCCCGTTATGGGAGATATGTGGGGGAGTGTCAGACTTTTAGTAACTAAAATCCACCCTAGTATTCCTTGCGGGCTTGCGGATGGCGGGCAATGGGTAGCTCGCTGTCCGTTTGTCCGGTAACCGACCGGACCGAGCCCATGTCGTTTACGGCGCGCACTGTTCCCATACGCCTCAAGGAGTTGTCAGCAAACCAAAGGGGCCCAGTAGGGTCGAGGCCTAGTCTGGGGCTTTGGAGAGGTATCAAAATGCATACCAGGGCCCTGGATCCAGCGACACCACTTCTTTACCCCCTAAACAATTATACACATGAGAGTTTTTAAGCAAAAACTCACATGTGTATAGGATGATGACTATTAATTCATCTTCTACACATGAGAATTTTTGCATTCCATAGAACTTCAAAATGTCTAAAAGGCGGGGTTCCAAAAGTGGTTTGGCCAAAAATTACACATAAGAGGTCTTAAAGTCGCAACGAAGATTTGATAGCTTTACCTACCAAAAAAAAACCCTTGTATTCCTTCGGGTTGTCTTTTGGGTTCCAAGTGTGCAGTGGTTCTTCCAAACAATCCCGTCGCCCGTAAATTATAGCGTAACAATAATTATTACTCTTGCAAACTCATCACAAGTATCACAATAAAATTACAAAGGCGAAAGTTTGTGTGTTCGTTTGGTATTTCTTCACTCTCGACCGGCTGAATGGCACACGGTAAGACCATGTTCTGAAATAGCACCTATGATACTTTTTATCCCAGGAATATATACCTTTATCACAATTTTATACTTTCACGCAGGCGAAGCCGTTGGCAGTAGCTAGTATTGCTATATTGAATATTCAGTAGCTCAAGTATTAAGCTAGACCATATTTTTATAATAAGCCATAATAAATTCTGAAGCCATGTCGGGCTCAAATTCCCAGAGAGATAAAATGGAACAGATCGTCTGTAAGGTCGGCGCTTTATGAAATAAATGTATTATTTTTGACGTCTTGGCTGGTTGTGTGGCCAAAAGCCATTAAATAATAATGAGACATTTCTGGCTTATTATTTACGGGCTTTTTTTCTAAATTTTATTAGCCTTTATTGTCCGGCACAGAATCCCATCTCTTCACCCTTTACAATTATGTTTTATAGATTTATAATAAGTGTCCCCATAGCGGATCTATTAGGATAGTCTAGACTTTAATTTGACGTATAATCCATGTAAAAACTGATTCATATTTAGATCTTCTAGCCTTTTAGTACTACAAGCTAGGTTCTGTCAGTGGCTTTGCCTAAGTGAAAATACATTTCTCGATACAAACTTTGGACACTCGTTTCATCCCTTTAGGAGGTGAATTTTGGAAAATTCTCTCTTGATGCTTGCTTATATATCATAAAAGGAAACCTTGTGCAAAAATTTCACGCCCCTATGCTCTGTAGTTTCGGCTGTGCGTCCATATTGATATATCATCTGAGTTACTGACGTCAGTAAGTTTATCCTTTTATTTATATAGATATACTCCATCTGTCAGTAACGATTTTTGTCTTATTCTGTTTAAATAGTGCAGTATATTATGCTAAAATTATAATCTGTGCGAGGTCAAAAAGGTATCTAACTATGATGTTTTTTTTTATATATTTACTTTTATTTTTTATACGATTGCGTAAATAAATATTTTCTGAAATTTTCCTTCTTTTTTAAGAAAGATTTAATGAGAAACACACACAGTCTCAAACATTTTAATTATTTTAGATCAAAAATATTGTTCAATACGAATTCGGATTTACCAGTCTTTGGAAGATCTTCCAGTGACTGTAATTTGAATGAGAAAATTAATATAGTTTCTAAAAAGCCTTAAATCTTTCGGCTCAAAACAAATAATAACACGGTCAACCTCTCGTTTATGTAAATACCTCTAATCTAATCAAAGAAGAAAAAGAATATAAATATTTTCGTCCCTCAAAAAACAATCCCAGGCTGACATAGATACCCACAATATTGTATTTATTCAATATCCAGAAAAAGAAACAGACTAGAACAAATCACGTTATCGAGACAACCAATTTTCAATGTTAATAATGTTATGTTGTATTTTAAGGGCAAAGGGTGTTGACCCCAGTATATAGGCGTAGAAAATCCCTGTCAGAGGCGCCGATGTGTCGATCTCAGCGGGTGTTGTGATACACTGGACGTGACTGTACGCTGCGTGACATTCACGCCTTGAACAAGTGAGTAGAAAAGTGAATACATGATTTAAAGTGGAAGGGAAAAGTGAGGCTTTGTTGGTATTGTTTGCGAGCGTAAAACTGTGGTAGTAAGCGTAAAAAATATTAAACTTAAGTAATTTATGAATAAATAAAAAATAATAATTTAGTAATAAATTATTTCCAACCAGATAAAAACAGGCTAATAATTACATATTTAAATTTCCAATTTATGTAAACAAGTACAAGTAATTTATTTAATAATTCAATAACTCATCATCATATCAGCCGAAATATGTCCACTGTTGGACATAGGCTTCCCCGAAGTACAGCCGCAACGAACGGTCTTGTGCATTTTGTACCTATACATCTGATTCCCGCGACTCTTACCAGGTCATCGGTCCACTGGGCAAGTGCAAGTCGGTCAATACAAACTTACCTATATGAATAGTTCGCGTGGAAGTGACGTCCGGGTATCGCCACTGTGTGGACTGCTCAGAGGACACGGTGGAGAACAGGGTCCAGGTGTGCCCCGCTTGGGGGGAGCATTGCCGTGTCCTTGTGGGGGCGATCGGCGGCGGCGGCGGTGATCTCTCGCGCCGGGTCTTGGTACAGGCCATGATCCGGAGCGAGGAGTGGCAGGCGATCGCCTCGTTCTGCGAAGCAGTAATGCTAGCAAAGGAGTAGGCCGACTGCATCAGGTAACGGTGCACACGACCGATTTCCGGCCACTGTAGGCGCTGGCTTGCGGACGGTGAGCAATGGGTAGCTCGCTGTCCGTCCGTCCAGTAACAGTCCAGACAGAGCCCAAGTCGTCAACGGCGCGCACTGTTCCCGCGCTCCTCAAGGAGTTGTCAGCAAACTGTAGGGGTTTAGCAGGGTCGAAGCCTACTCTGGGGTCTTGGGAAAGTGGTGGTTACTTAAAGAAATGAATTTCGTACATGCGATTGTAAATTTGAGTGTTAGAAAAAAGTCCTTTATTTTTTTATTTTATCTTTACAAACCGATAGTGTTTTATGTACCGGATCGACCCACCACGGGATTAAAACGATCAAAATTTAAAGTTTAATTTTTTCACGGCTTGAAGAGACCGCAGACTTAAAAATATGGTTTTAATTTCAACTCGATATCTCCACACGTTCCTGAGACAAAGGGTCTTGACAAACAGACAACAAAGAGGTCTTATAAGGGGTTCCGTTTTGTCCTTCTGGGGTATTGAAATCACGAGCTTTTAAAGTTCCTCTAAAAACATTCGAATTTTCCATGAAGAGACCACATTTTCATTTCCACAAACCTCGGCTATCTGTAAACATATACTTACAGAGGTTATTTAATCAACCAACTTCAGAACAATCAGTAGTTATTACAGTGTAAAATAAACTCCCAGTTTTCATTAACATCAAAGTAAACGTACGTAAAAGTTAACTGGTATTAACTCAATGTAAAGCTAACATTAACCTAGTGAGTTAGTTCCTCTTGAAATGGCATACAGACCTACACATAATGGAAGAGCTGAACGGTTTAAATAGCTAAATCAATAATAGCACTTTAGCTAAAGCTGAAGTTACTGCTTGTTTTATTTTAACCTTAGTTTTAAAGCGGTAATGTGTTCTGGTTTTATTCTACTTGATGTATGTATTAGTACGTTCTTTTGTTTTTGTAAAAAATAAGTTAATGGATTTTTATAATGATTTTTCTACCTATAGATACTTTTCCATTGCTGGGAACGGATTTCCCTCAAATCCTTCAAAGTGTTCTTTTTTCGAACCATCTCAAACCGACCCTACCCGAAATCTACATCATCTCTCGAAGTCCATTCTCAGACACCTACTTTGTACTACTCTTGTCCAGTGGTAAATGTGCAAGTGACTTTTTTTTAATTATTGATAATTATACATATTTCATTTTATAGATCTATCTGTTGGCACTAAAATTTATAAATCATTTTAACCAAAATACAGCATAAAAACACCTCAACAAAATCAAATCAATTCAAAGGACTAGAACAATTGCCTGCTGCGGTCTTCCCGTCCGACTACAATGTAGGTCTCTTCAAAGCTAGAGTGAATAGGTTCTTAATATACTAGCGCTTCACCATCAATGATTCCATCACTGCTATTTATCAGGTGGGATCGCAGTCAAGCACCAGTTTTTAACAATAATATAAAAATTCAAACCAACTTAAAAGACTCCATTAATTCTTATTTCCTGGCACTTCTCCAGCTGACTGAATCCAACCGTACAATGGGAAACATGCGTGAACACGAATACATATATCCTAGATTTATCTAACTGAGGGACACAGAATAGAACAGAACAGAAGATCAAGTCCATACCTACAAAATGCCAAAATTGGTGCAGGTACGCACACATCTTCATCATTTCAGATGAAAGAAAGGTCCAATGCTGGACTTGGGTTTCTCTCAAGCGTCGCCACAACGACTGGTCTTCCGTGAACCAAGAACCTGTCGGTCGACCCCACCGACAATCTGTTCTCTACCAACCTGTCTTTAGCGATTGTTTGAGCTATGCGGGTTACCTTGATTTATTCCATTCTATTCTATTCTCACACACATAGTCACATAAGGATGTTCTTCGTTTATCATGCGGATTTCATCACGCATGCGGTGCTGCAGCCCCATATCACGTCCCGCATTCCAGGTGCGAATTCCACGAATTACAATAAAAAATTGTATGAAAAGGATAGGTATTTGTGGGAGCTACGCGTGCAGAGCAATGCGTGATGAAATCTGCACAATATTAAAAACACCCTAAGAATGACGGCAACTTCACCGCAGGCATAGAGAATGGACTGAGTTTTACCTTATCATGTAAGAAATTAATGAAGTTTTCTACGATACTGATTACTTCCCAACACGACGCGATGTTTGTAGTGTCAGCTTCATCGCTACGACCTACAGGAAGAAGACAGATTATAAATTTAAGTAAGTATGCGGAATAGATTGTAAAGTCCCTTAAAACTCCGTTGAAAAGGAAGGGTCCTCCGGTCAGGCGGATGTTATGTCCGGTCCTGGCAACTGCTCGATAATTGATTTCGGGTTTTTGTATTATGTACTAATCGTGCAGAGAAATCTAAAACAGCGATGCAAGATTTTGAGTTTTTCCTATGTGGCGTCATAGATGTCTCACACAGCTACAGGTCGCACTTCGCTTCCTATTGTTGAATCACTAATTCAACATTACTGACTTTATCCACACAGCACATTTATTTCCTTGACTTGCCCTTTCTAAAATCGACAACCGACTACTCCCGTGGGTTCGAACACCCGCTATTAATAAAAGTGAGGACCGGATCTACCGCCATCTTGGCAGACACAGTTAACTATTTATTCAAGTCAGTGTATGTATAAAAACAACCAGAAAAATCCTTACAAAAATATAAATATCTGAAACATTTGATTTAATGTCACATAAAGTTCAAGAATTATTTAATGCGCCACATTAAATGTAAAATCGTCATTTGACAAAACAAATATCAAAACTAACGCCATCTAGACGACAGTTATTTCTAACTTTAAAATATTAGCTGTCACACACGACAACAAGTGTCATTGTCATTTGAAAACCTTATCCAAACAATAAGATTCCAACATTCGGCCATCCGCATAACTTACGCGTCCCTGCGTAATTGCGAGAGTGTCTTTTACTTTAACGATCAAATTTTAAAGAAATGAAGGTAATGGTAGTTTGCGGGACTTCGTTCTTGTTCACTGTTCCGCATACCTCTAACCAACCTCTGGTGAACCTCGACTACGAACATTAACGCAGCCTTCATGCAGCTACCACATCGTGATGTCATATATCACTTCTTAAAACTCTTGAGCCATGCAGCCAGCACCTACGGCTTTAAAAGGTAACCTCACCACAAGCATGCTAACCTGATCTTAGCCCCATCAGTGACCTTGACTAAGCAGACTGTACTTTTGGCCATCATGTGAAGAGACTTTCCTGGTTGACGACAGCAGTCAGACGTAATGGCTTGCATTGAGTTACACATCATCGCTCCGACCCTCTGGTACTTGCAGCACTTCTCCGACCAACTGGAATCTGCAGAATTATCTCGACTCATGGAACATCACCACTATCTCACTGGGGCATCCCCGAATCATTAGGACAATACCACCCTGACTCACTGGAACATCACCACACACAGCTCAGAATCACCGAGATCTATGCGGTATCCGGTTCTGACTCACTGGAACCAAACTTCCACTGACCTGGCGTGCATCACGACGCCTGAAAGACTCTTATCAATCATTTATGTTGCCACATAACAAATTAACGACAAAAAATTATAAATCCTGCATTGCAGTTCAGAGTTCTCCGTGCGATCTAACCACATAAAAATCTGACATCAACCACCAGACAGCTGCCCGGATGAGACAACAACATCCATCTGTTGGGAGGATGCTTGGTTTTTGATGAAGGTTTACGGGGACTTCACACCCTGTCCCCGTACCTGTAAATTACAATTGCATAAAAGAAACACTACCATTAATCGATAACAATCAGATACATACAACTGTATGTACATATAGTATGGTTTTTTTTTTTTTTTTTTAACGTAGGTAAAATCATCCAATGACGAATCCCGCCCTTGGGTGGGGCGGGAAACAGTGTCAGACTTTTACTGACTAAAAACCTACCTTTCCATTCCTTGCCTTTATCCTGGGGCCACATATAGTATGGTGTAATATATACTACATACATTACTTGTAGAACAAGGCGTTACTATCTTGAAACTTAAAGAGCGGTGCAAGTCGCTTCTACCTTGAAGCCGCCAACATACAACTGTACGTTATAAACCATGTATTCGGTCAATATGTGGCTCAAAAACTATCCTTAAAATTTATGACTGTACCAGCTATGTACATTTACGAAACTGCTTTGTTTGTTAGAATCAATTTATATCTGTTTCAAAAGCTATCAGATTTATTTTTTTTTTAAAAGAGACTGCAGTGCGTCCTCAATGTATGAACAAATCGTGTGAAAATAAGCTTTTTTTTTGGCATCGAAAACCCAATAATTCAAAAATTTACCCTTATTAAAATTTAAGAAAAGTCTATCTCGCTATTAATGGATAAATGTTACTATACTTTTTTTTTATGACAATTTGTAATATTTCTCATTATGCAACCACATGGTTTACATATTGACTGTTTTGAGATAGAACCTATGTTTAACAAATTGAAATTCTGATTCTGATCCTGACTAATTACGTTACTAGTGGCACAAGTCGCTACTACCATACCACTGGAGCTGTACAAGTCGCTACTACCTTAACACCACTGGGGCGGTACAAGTCGCTTCTACCTCGAAGCCGCCAAAATAAAACTGTACTCTATATACTGTATTACTAGTGGTACTAGTCGCTACTACCTAGAAACCACTAGGGTGGTACAAGTCGCTACTACCTTGAAACCACTAGGGTGGTACAAGTCGCTACTACCTTGAAACCGTCAGAACTTGTTCTAATAATTATGCTTTGCACACCTTATGCATAATTGCGCTGTGCACTCAAACAACTATGCTTTGCACAGCTTGTGCATTCCAACAACTACGTTTTGCACGGCTTGTGCATTCTAACAACTATGCTTTGCATACCTTGTGCAATCTAACAAGTATGCTTTGCATACCTTATACATTCTAATACAGATTCATATTTGTTTATTTGCTCAAACAAATCAAAAAAGAAATATTTGCTCTAATAATTATACATTGCACACCTTTTACAATCTAACAACTATGCTTTGCACACCTTGTGCCTACTAACTATGCTTTGTTGTGCATTCTAACTACTATGCTTTGCACATCTTGTGCACTCAACAACTACATATTATTATGTTTTGCACACCTTGTGCAATCTAACAAATATGCTGTGCACACTTTGTGTATTCTAACAACTAAGGGCTGATTTCATCATTCAATATAAAAACTTAGTTCAACTAAACTGAGCTCAGCGTAATCTAGTTTAGACCCGTATCATAAACATGGGCGACAACAAAAGAATTAAAACTGAGTTAGCCTAAACTAGATTCAATTCATATCGGTGAAATGCAAATGAAGCTATAATCTCGATTAGACGCTCTAACTGTATTTGTTTTAATTAATCGCAATTAGTTTATTGGGGAATTTGGCTCTAAGCTTTGCACACTTTGTGCGTTCGAATTCAGATTCATATTCCTTAATTTTTTTTCAAATAAATCAAACCTATATATTTGCTCCAATAATTATGCTTTGCACACCTTGTGCAATCTAACTATGCTTTAAAACCTTGTATACTCTAACAACTATGCTTTACACACCTTGTGGATTCTAACAACTATGATTTGCACATATTGTGCACTCTGACAACTATGCTTTGCACATATTGTGCACTCTGACAACTATGCTTTGCACATATTGTGCACTCTGACAACTATGCTTTGCACATATTGTGCACTCTGACAACTATGCTTTGCACATATTGTGCACTCTGACAACTATGCTTTGCACATATTGTGCACTCTGACAACTATGCTTTGCACATATTGTGCACTCTGACAACTATGCTTTGCACATATTGTGCACTCTGACAACTATGCTTTGCACATATTGTGCACTCTGACAACTATGCTTTGCACATATTGTGCACTCTAACAACTATGCTTTGCACATATTGTGCACTCTGACAACTATGCTTTGCACATATTGTGCACTCTGACAACTATGCTTTGCACATATTGTGCACTCTGACAACTATGCTTTGCACATATTGTGCAATCAAACAACTATGCCTTGCACATATTGTGCAATCAAACAACTATGCCTTGCACATATTGTGCAATCAAACCACTATGCCTTGCACATATTGTGCAATCAAACCACTATGCCTTGCACATATTGTGCACTCTGACAACTATGCTTTGCACATATTGTGCACTCTGACAACTATGCTTTGCACATATTGTGCAATCAAACAACTATGCCTTGCACATATTGTGCAATCAAACAACTATGCCTTGCACATATTGTGCAATCAAACCACTATGCCTTGCACATATTGTGCAATCAAACCACTATGCCTTGCACATATTGTGCAATCAAACAACTATGCCTTGCACATATTGTGCAATCAAACAACTATGCCTTGCACATATTGTGCAATCAAACAACTATGCCTTGCACATATTGTGCAATCAAACAACTATGCCTTGCACATATTGTGCAATCAAACAACTATGCCTTGCACATATTGTGCAATCAAACAACTATGCCTTGCACATATTGTGCAATCAAACAACTATGCCTTGCACATATTGTGCAATCAAACAACTATGCCTTGCACATATTGTGCAATCAAACAACTATGCCTTGCACATATTGTGCAATCAAACAACTATGCCTTGCACATATTGTGCAATCAAACAACTATACCTTGCACATATTGTGCAATCAAACAACTACGCATTGCACCCCTTGTGCATTGATTACATTCCCACTCGACTGCGCTCACCTTGCCTTGCACGGCGTCTGCCTAGGGCACTGCGCGACGCCTACTCTGCGCACTGCGCGACGCCTACTTTGCGCACTGCGCGACGCCTACTTTGCACACTGCGCGGCGCCTGCCTTATGCACTGCGCGGTGCCCACCATGCGCACTGCACGCACACCACAATGCATTCGCATGGCGTACCACACTGCGCTCGCCATGCGCACCGCGCTGCGCTCGCCATGCGCACCACAATACGCTCGCCTGGCGTACCACGCTACGCTCGCATGGCGTACCACGCTGCGCTCGCATGGCGCACCACGCTGCGCTCGCATGGCGTACCACGCTGCGCTCGCATGGCGCACCACGCTGCGCTCGCATGGCGTACCACGCTGCGCTCGCATGGCGTATCACGCTGCGCTCGCATGGCGTACCACGCTGCGCTCGCATGGCGTACCACGCTGCGCTCGCATGGTGTACGACGCTGCGCTCGCCTTACGCATCACGCAGCGTTCTTTTCGCGCACCATGCTGCGGTTGCTTGGCACACCACGCCGCGGCCAGTTGGCGCACCACGCTGCGGCCGCTTGGCACACCACGCTGCGGCCGCTTGGCGCACCACGCTGCGGCCGCTTGGCGCACCACGCTGCGGCGGCTTGGCGCACCACAGTGCGCTCACCTTACATAATACGCAGCATTTGCTTCACGCACCACGCTGCGGTCTCTTGGTGCACTACACTGCGCTCGTCTGGCGCACCACGCTGCGCTTGCCTCACGCATCACGCTGCATCCATTGCTACTGCTTTTAGAACAATAATTGCACACAACAAATGTTATAAAAAGTGCTAGCTGTTAATCTCGGCCTTGTTTGGAAAACGACTTTATAGTTCAATCGGATTTAAGGTCGGATTATCAAGCCTTTTAATACTAATGTAATCACTAACAATGACTGCTTAGTGGCCGTAAAAATTCAAATTTAACCAGACCACTAACTGTTTTCAAATAGAACCAAATAGTTGAAAACAATATGATGAACCCGTACATTCATATAATTATTGTAGGTAAGTAACACAACACATCAGCAACATATTTCAAAGTTGTACCTACTTGTCTCAGATTAAAGTTATGATTAGTCTGATACAAGATCATTTGTTAATTACTCAAGCCCCAAGCGAACGCCGGCGCTCGCACACTTATTGTCTTTCTATTCTGTCTAATTACGGTATTCAAATGATTAAAATAAATCCACAAACGATATTGCCGTCCATGTTAAATTTATATCAATAAAATACCAGTAAAAATACTTAAATAATAGGTCAGAATTATGTTCGATGTGGACATATGGAAACGAAGCTCGTCTATTGTAGCCTGGTTACTGCCAGCCGCGTTTTGGACGATCACGGTCTCTTCCTTAGACTGCTGTTTGCCCATTTTCGTGGTTGATTAGAACACTTGGGCTGACGTCTAGTCCGTGGGCACTATGAATCACTATTCGTCTCATTTTCACTAAAATTGAACGTATTGAATGTTCTTAAGGCACAGTCCAAGTCACACCTAACGTCTCAAGTTCGCGTAGCGCGTGTGGATCGCTTTGGCAGGGTCGCCATGTAAGGTGCGGTGTTGATGGTAAATGAAACCAACGAATGCCAAAGTAATACTACTCTATATTTAATAAGATGGTGCATATAAATGGTTACAAAAGGTGCATAGATTATGATAATATAGATCTTAAACTAGGTACTTAATACAACTCTCACACCTTATTTTTACTGGTATTTTATTGATATAAATTTAACATGGACGGCAATATCGTTTGTGGATTTATTTTAATCATTTGAATACCGTAATTAGACAGAATAGAAAGACAATAAGTGTGCGAGCGCCGGCGTTCGCTTGGGGCTTGAGTAATTAACAAATGATCTTGTATCAGACTAATCATAACTTTAATCTGAGACAAGTAGGTACAACTTTGAAATATGTTGCTGATGTGTTGTGTTACTTACCTACAATAATTATATGAATGTACGGGTTCATCATATTGTTTTCAACTATTTGGTTCTATTTGAAAACAGTTAGTGGTCTGGTTAAATTTGAATTTTTACGGCCACTAAGCAGTCATTGTTAGTGATTACATTAGTATTAAAAGGCTTGATAATCCGACCTTAAATCCGATTGAACTATAAAGTCGTTTTCCAAACAAGGCCGAGATTAACAGCTAGCACTTTTTATAACATTTGTTGTGTGCAATTATTGTTCTAAAAGCAGTAGCAATGGATGCAGCGTGATGCGTGAGGCAAGCGCAGCGTGGTGCGCCAGACGAGCGCAGTGTAGTGCACCAAGAGACCGCAGCGTGGTGCGTGAAGCAAATGCTGCGTATTATGTAAGGTGAGCGCACTGTGGTGCGCCAAGCCGCCGCAGCGTGGTGCGCCAAGCGGCCGCAGCGTGGTGCGCCAAGCGGCCGCAGCGTGGTGTGCCAAGCGGCCGCAGCGTGGTGCGCCAACTGGCCGCGGCGTGGTGTGCCAAGCAACCGCAGCATGGTGCGCGAAAAGAACGCTGCGTGATGCGTAAGGCGAGCGCAGCGTCGTACACCATGCGAGCGCAGCGTGGTACGCCATGCGAGCGCAGCGTGGTACGCCATGCGAGCGCAGCGTGATACGCCATGCGAGCGCAGCGTGGTACGCCATGCGAGCGCAGCGTGGTGCGCCATGCGAGCGCAGCGTGGTACGCCATGCGAGCGCAGCGTGGTGCGCCATGCGAGCGCAGCGTGGTACGCCATGCGAGCGTAGCGTGGTACGCCAGGCGAGCGTATTGTGGTGCGCATGGCGAGCGCAGCGCGGTGCGCATGGCGAGCGCAGTGTGGTACGCCATGCGAATGCATTGTGGTGTGCGTGCAGTGCGCATGGTGGGCACCGCGCAGTGCATAAGGCAGGCGCCGCGCAGTGTGCAAAGTAGGCGTCGCGCAGTGCGCAAAGTAGGCGTCGCGCAGTGCGCAGAGTAGGCGTCGCGCAGTGCCCTAGGCAGACGCCGTGCAAGGCAAGGTGAGCGCAGTCGAGTGGGAATGTAATCAATGCACAAGGGGTGCAATGCGTAGTTGTTTGATTGCACAATATGTGCAAGGTATAGTTGTTTGATTGCACAATATGTGCAAGGCATAGTTGTTTGATTGCACAATATGTGCAAGGCATAGTTGTTTGATTGCACAATATGTGCAAGGCATAGTTGTTTGATTGCACAATATGTGCAAGGCATAGTTGTTTGATTGCACAATATGTGCAAGGCATAGTTGTTTGATTGCACAATATGTGCAAGGCATAGTTGTTTGATTGCACAATATGTGCAAGGCATAGTTGTTTGATTGCACAATATGTGCAAGGCATAGTTGTTTGATTGCACAATATGTGCAAGGCATAGTTGTTTGATTGCACAATATGTGCAAGGCATAGTTGTTTGATTGCACAATATGTGCAAGGCATAGTGGTTTGATTGCACAATATGTGCAAGGCATAGTGGTTTGATTGCACAATATGTGCAAGGCATAGTTGTTTGATTGCACAATATGTGCAAGGCATAGTTGTTTGATTGCACAATATGTGCAAAGCATAGTTGTCAGAGTGCACAATATGTGCAAAGCATAGTTGTCAGAGTGCACAATATGTGCAAAGCATAGTTGTCAGAGTGCACAATATGTGCAAAGCATAGTTGTTAGAGTGCACAATATGTGCAAAGCATAGTTGTCAGAGTGCACAATATGTGCAAAGCATAGTTGTCAGAGTGCACAATATGTGCAAAGCATAGTTGTCAGAGTGCACAATATGTGCAAAGCATAGTTGTCAGAGTGCACAATATGTGCAAAGCATAGTTGTCAGAGTGCACAATATGTGCAAAGCATAGTTGTCAGAGTGCACAATATGTGCAAAGCATAGTTGTCAGAGTGCACAATATGTGCAAAGCATAGTTGTCAGAGTGCACAATATGTGCAAAGCATAGTTGTCAGAGTGCACAATATGTGCAAATCATAGTTGTTAGAATCCACAAGGTGTGTAAAGCATAGTTGTTAGAGTATACAAGGTTTTAAAGCATAGTTAGATTGCACAAGGTGTGCAAAGCATAATTATTGGAGCAAATATATAGGTTTGATTTATTTGAAAAAAAATTAAGGAATATGAATCTGAATTCGAACGCACAAAGTGTGCAAAGCTTAGAGCCAAATTCCCCAATAAACTAATTGCGATTAATTAAAACAAATACAGTTAGAGCGTCTAATCGAGATTATAGCTTCATTTGCATTTCACCGATATGAATTGAATCTAGTTTAGGCTAACTCAGTTTTAATTCTTTTGTTGTCGCCCATGTTTATGATACGGGTCTAAACTAGATTACGCTGAGCTCAGTTTAGTTGAACTAAGTTTTTATATTGAATGATGAAATCAGCCCTTAGTTGTTAGAATACACAAAGTGTGCACAGCATATTTGTTAGATTGCACAAGGTGTGCAAAACATAATAATATGTAGTTGTTGAGTGCACAAGATGTGCAAAGCATAGTAGTTAGAATGCACAACAAAGCATAGTTAGTAGGCACAAGGTGTGCAAAGCATAGTTGTTAGATTGTAAAAGGTGTGCAATGTATAATTATTAGAGCAAATATTTCTTTTTTGATTTGTTTGAGCAAATAAACAAATATGAATCTGTATTAGAATGTATAAGGTATGCAAAGCATACTTGTTAGATTGCACAAGGTATGCAAAGCATAGTTGTTAGAATGCACAAGCCGTGCAAAACGTAGTTGTTGGAATGCACAAGCTGTGCAAAGCATAGTTGTTTGAGTGCACAGCGCAATTATGCATAAGGTGTGCAAAGCATAATTATTAGAACAAGTTCTGACGGTTTCAAGGTAGTAGCGACTTGTACCACCCTAGTGGTTTCAAGGTAGTAGCGACTTGTACCACCCTAGTGGTTTCTAGGTAGTAGCGACTAGTACCACTAGTAATACAGTATATAGAGTACAGTTTTATTTTGGCGGCTTCGAGGTAGAAGCGACTTGTACCGCCCCAGTGGTGTTAAGGTAGTAGCGACTTGTACAGCTCCAGTGGTATGGTAGTAGCGACTTGTGCCACTAGTAACGTAATTAGTCAGGATCAGAATCAGAATTTCAATTTGTTAAACATAGGTTCTATCTCAAAACAGTCAATATGTAAACCATGTGGTTGCATAATGAGAAATATTACAAATTGTCATAAAAAAAAAGTATAGTAACATTTATCCATTAATAGCGAGATAGACTTTTCTTAAATTTTAATAAGGGTAAATTTTTGAATTATTGGGTTTTCGATGCCAAAAAAAAAAGCTTATTTTCACACGATTTGTTCATACATTGAGGACGCACTGCAGTCTCTTTTAAAAAAAAAATAAATCTGATAGCTTTTGAAACAGATATAAATTGATTCTAACAAACAAAGCAGTTTCGTAAATGTACATAGCTGGTACAGTCATAAATTTTAAGGATAGTTTTTGAGCCACATATTGACCGAATACATGGTTTATAACGTACAGTTGTATGTTGGCGGCTTCAAGGTAGAAGCGACTTGCACCGCTCTTTAAGTTTCAAGATAGTAACGCCTTGTTCTACTGTAAGGTGCGGTGTTGATGGTAAATGAAACCAACGAATGCCAAAGTAATACTGCTCTATATTTAATAAGATGGTGCATATAAATGGTTACAAAAGGTGCATAGATTATGATAATATAGATCTTAAACTAGGTACTTAATACAACCCTCACATCACCGCACTAATAGAAAAAAAAAAACATTATTATGGTTTTTTTTTTTTACAAACATTAAGATTATTATACATAGTATGGTTTTGTTCGATTTTTATGAACAATATCCTTTTTTCCAAATTGATTAATTATTTCTACGTTTGGTGGTATATCTTTTACAACTTTAAAAGGGCCTGAATATAAGTTATCAAGTTTCTTACAAGTTGTATCATTTCTAATTAAGATTAAATCATTTTCTTTGTAGTTTACAGGATTAACATTTTTATCATATACTATTTTCCTGTTTGACTTACTTTTTAATAGATTTTCTCTTGCCTCTTTTTGTGAAAGTTGCAATCGGTATTTTAATTCATGAGGATAGCTGTCGTAATTATATAATGGATCTAAATCTGTCGTAAGATTGCTAGGAAGAGAACATTTCTTACCAAAAACTAACTCGTATGGGGTGAATCCTGTTTCTGTATGTACGCCTGTATTATAGGAAAAACACCAAAAAGGAATCCACTTACTCCACATCTCTGGATGGTTCTCTGTCTGGATACGCAGAAAAGCATTTAAATGCTTATGGGTGTTTTCCAATGCTCCTATAGATTGGTGGTGATACGCTGTAGAATTAAGTTGTTTTATATTTAATAATTTACATACCTGTTGAAATATTTCTGAAAGAAACTCCTTTCCTCTGTCTGTCGCTATTTCTTTCGGCACACCGTATCTGAGAATAAAGTTGTTGACAAAAACTCTTGCAACTTCTTCTGATTTTTTAGAAATTAAGGGATAGCCTTCTATATACTTAGTGAGTTCGCATTGTAATGTTAGAAC
Organism: Leucania comma; assembly: GCA_958295575.1. Lineage (NCBI taxonomy): Eukaryota > Metazoa > Arthropoda > Insecta > Lepidoptera > Noctuidae > Leucania > Leucania comma. The sequence goes on from OY282475.1 coordinate 8,912,649, forward strand.
ATATGTAAAATTTTCATTGTCTGTTTCAAGTGGACCAACTAAATCTAAAAATACTTTTTCAAATGCAGTATTAGCTGTACTAGTAATCACCATAGGTTCCTTCTTTGGTATTGAATATTTTTGCCTCTGACATTTGTCACATCGCTTCTTCGCATATAAATTTATGTACAGGAGCTTTTACCCTTTCCTCTTGTACTCCAGAGATACATAAAAAAGATAGATACAGAATACCAAATAATAGCCGTTGGTTTAAAACAAAAACCACTACATTTATATTCATTTCAATTAAAATACAATGAGGGTAACTTGTAAACCCACAGCTCGAAATAAAAACTTATCAGAAAAATATAAATAGGTACCCGTTGGTTTCTTAAAAAAAATCGATATTGACCTTACTGGATCAGTGAATCTCTTCAATGATGAGGAAATTATAATCAAACTCAGTTTTTCTTTGAATATGTACCAAACAATTGTGTCAGTTTAAAGATAAACAAACCTATTTGCGTTCACAAATGCTACTAGCACAATATTTAATACTACAATACAGTGTAAGGTACTAAAACCAACACAATCCGTTACAACAAAGACGTTATCTTTTAAATACAGGAACATTACAAAAAGGAAGAAAAAAAAAACAGGTAGAAAATAAAATTAGTTTTCTTACCCTATGACAGCGTCAAATCAGAACAACCAAAATTACGTATGTGGGCCTGGATATATTTAGCTGGTATAACCGACCAACTATTAATATCCCGCTTCTGAATTGTTGAATCACTAATTCAACATTACTGACTTTATCCACACAGCACTTTTATTTCCTTGACTTGCCCTTTCTAAAATCGACAACCGACTACTCCCGTGGGTTCGTACACCCGCTATTAATAAAAGTGAGGACCGGATCTACCGCCATCTTGGCAGACACAGTTAACTATTTATTCAAGTCAGTGTATGTATAAAAACAACCAGAAAAATCCTTACAAAAATATAAATATCTGAAACATTTGATTTAATGTCACATAAAGTTCAAGAATTATTTAATGCGCCATATTAAATGTAAAATCGTCATTTGACAAAACAAATATCAAAACTAACGCCATCTAGACGACAGTTATTTCTAACTTTAAAATATTAGCTGTCACACACGACAACAAGTGTCATTGTCATTTGAAAACCTTATCCAAACAATAAGATTCCAACACTATATTCTAAAGAGTGGTCGAGTTTTCGAGGGTATTTCTCACTCAGTCCATTTTCCATATCTACAATTTCATCAAAATAACTGTGTTTGTGAAAGCTTGGATTTTCGCTTGTTGTACGGATTTGGTATTCTGTATCTATCTTTTTTATGTATCTCTGGAGTACAAGAGGAAAGGGTAAAAGCTCCTGTACATAAATTTATATGTCCTAGACTCTCAGGTACGAGTATTTGCATTATAGACAAGGAATTATGTGAGGACGTGAACTAACGTAGCGTAGTGAATGTGACCTAGTTGTACGTGAATTTTCGAGATAAGCGAAACTTTCACGACGTAGACTAGTTTAATTTTAGCAAAGTTTGTTGCAGCATAAAGGCTACCACAAATAGTAAGTAAATTGAAGCCAGTTTAACCATAACGTTCAAACTAGCATAGTTCAGTCACAGTACCGCAAAATATGACTCTGGTTAACAGGTATTAAATAATTTAGAAAATTTTAGGAACACCTAAAATACTAATTATAGTGAACTTATACGAGTACTTACCTACAAAAAGTGTTTTAGAACCTAACTAATATTATAAAGACGAAAGATTGTAAGTATGTGAGTGTATAGGTTTGTAGGTGTATAGGTGTGTATATGTTTCATAATGCTTTACGCTCAAACGGCTGAACAGATTTGAAAGAAATTTGGCATGGATAGATTGTATCCTGGAATTGAATAAATATTTTTTTCCGCGTACGCGTTCCCTCGGGATAATATTAATGCTTCCCCCCGTGGGAAGTGTAGTGTAGCCGCACTAGAATGAATAAAGTAAGAAATGAGTTTTGAAAAAAAAATCGTTTGTCTTGGTATGGTTATGTGAAGAGGGATGTAACGTATGGTACTAAAAGAGTTCTGAGTTTACACATAGATGGATGGAGAGGAAGAGGGAAGCCAAAGAAGAGATGGATGGATTGTGTGAGGAGTGATATGAAAGAAAACGGAGATAGTGTGACGGGTGACAAGACGGAATGGAAGAAAAAAACGTGTTGTGCCGACCCCAAGTAATATGGAATAAGGGCAGGAAGAAGAAGACGGATGTAGCCGCACTGGTAGATGCTAGCTTTAGTATAATCAAACACGCACCGGAATACACAAAAAAATCAACAGTGAAATAATAAACCGGAATAGCAGAAGAAAACAGCATTTTCCTTTTTGTCATTGACCACACGCCCGCAATAATACTTAGATAAAAACCACTCTCTCAGAGATATAATTCCCCTAAAGGTACAAGCTAAGATGCTATAAAATATTATCCCTACAAAAATCGCATCTCTGAACGAAAAATATCATAAAAACCCATACAATCGTCCATCAAACTAGATGTTTACTTTCAACGCAAACTGGCTGAAATATATCTGTTATTTATATAAGTAGCAATCCGTCTTACAGATCATAATTGAAATCTAAGCTACAGTTCTATCTGTTTGGACTTGGTGAAAAGTTTTCGTTGAAAATCTGGAACAGTTTCTTCGATAAATGTTTGTTGGCCGTGCTGAGTCCATCACAGCCTGATGATGTATTGGTTCCATGGTTTGTATGCTCGGCTATAATCGGTTTACCTTCGCTGCCATTGTAGATGATGCATGTGTGGTGTGTGTTTGTTTGTTGTCATGCAATTTTGATTGTGCTGCAGTTTCCTTTAAGGTGTTTTAGATTCTACTACGTGTACTCGTACCTATATATTATGTTACACTATATGTATTTAGGCCAACTCGTAGTTAAAAGTCCCATCTTTCAAAAATAGATAGAGAAGCGCCATGGCGTCCTCAATTTCCGCTTGAAGTAGGTACCGGACACTGTTGATTCGCGAGGTCCGTATTTCAGTTTTGACGGAAATAAGCGCCCGGATGTTAACATTGAGTGGATCGCCCGGAGCATTCGCTCGTAAAGCATACGGTGGAGGTCTGCTTCACTTGGGCAAAGTTCCACCATGTCTTTCTCAGTTCCGGTGTTGGCCACGGTACGGAGCGAGAGGAAATTGTAAACAGTCACCTCTTTCTAGTAATACGAGCGAAGGAGGTTGCGGAAAGCGTGAAGGAGAGGCAATCTGCACGCCTCAGTTGCCGCAAGAGACAACCTGGACGTCGATAGTCGCAAAGCGATTTCCGAACACTATTGGCGTCGGCTTGCGGATGCGTCTGATAAAAACCAGGCCAGAGTCAACGCTGTGTTGTGTCCACGCACGCCTCATAGAGCTGCCAGTATACCTAATTGACAGGGCCCGCTAGTGCCGATGTTTGCCAGGGCTGCAGGATTGTACTAAAGAGTAATCGCGCCCCTGGAATACCAAAAGCAAATAAAGGAACATAGGCTCTCGCTCCACGTTGAGCGGGAGAAGTTATTTGATGTTTACCCACCTAAATAAAAGATTAAAAGAACCTTAGTACAAAAGAAGAACGCAGCGTCATACCACCCTCCTCCTACTGAGAAGGGAGGTATAAGATTCGATATTGTTTCCAAAATCTAATTTTATTTTACAGCATTAGCAAAAAGTTACAAGTGGTTTTTTTTGGTGGGAAAAATCATCCAATAACATCTCCCGCCCTTGGGCGGAGCAGAAGATAGTGTCAGACTTTTACTGACTAAAAAACACACCCCGTTCATTCGTTGTCTTTTACCAGGGTCGAGCGTTCTTTTCAGAAACAAACCTTTGGCCCCAGCAGGCTTCGACTCCCTGAAGCGTGCGTAGAACAGTACGCGCCGTCGACGACTTGAGCTGGATCCGGACGGTTATCGGACAGTCGGACAGCGAGCTACACATTGCTCGGCGTCCGCAAGCCCGTGCCTACGGTGGCCGGATATCGGGATCGGAACCCGGGTGGCGACTGGCACGTGAGCGCCGTTGCCTCACGCGATCGGCTTCCTCCTTTGCTAGTATTACTGCTTCGCAGAAGGAGGCAACCGCCTGCCTATCCTCCTCGCTTCGGACCATGGTTTGTACCAAGGCCACGTTGGGTCACCTTGGGTCAAGGTGAGAGATCGCCACCGCCGATTGCCCCCAGAAGAACATGGCGATACTCTGCCCAAGCGAAGTTAGAAGTGGGTGGGTTTATCCAGATTCTGATAGGTTAATCTTTAATTCAAATTATATAAAGACCGCTTTACGTAACCAATTACTCTAACTTTCCTCAACCAAGCATAACTTCTAACAACCTCAACCTCAATAATTTTAAACCCTACCATTACCTGAATCGAGTCCCTTGACGTAAACAAGTTCAGTGCTTACTTAGATGACGTTCAATATGCCCCAGAATTACAATTTCAAATGATGTCACCTTTTTACGGTAATGTTTGAGTATATCTGGGGTGCAGAATGAAGTAAAACACTCACCCACTCGTGTACATATACCCAGTATCAGTTAATAGAACAAGCGTCATGCCTGCGACCTAGTAAGATAGGTAGGGGCGTATCTTGTGCATACTCCCGCTCTTACTTAGTTGGTTATACGCCGTTAAATTTTGATCGTTTTAATCTCGTGGAGGGTCGATTCGGTACATGAAAAACTATCGATTTGTAAAGATATAAAAATAAAAATAAAGTACTTTTTTTCTAAAACTCGAATTATATGAAGAGGCCCAGCCTGCTAACTGCAGGCAGGCAGGGTCGAAGCCTGCTGGGGTCAAGGTCCGTTTTCTGAGAGGAAGGCTCAGCCCCGGCACTATAGGCAACGAAGGAACGGGGTAGGTTTTTAGTCAGTAAGAGTCTGACACTACTTCCCGCTCCACCCAAGGGCGGGATTTGTCATTGGATGATTTTAACTACCATAAAAAAAAAAAAACCTACGCATGTACAAAATTAGTTTCTTTAAGTAAACGAGTCAATGACCTTGTAGGTAGTTATCGGTCGTTGCGTACTAACTACCGGTCATTTGACTCACCCAGCTGACGTCTAATTTTATCCTTTTAAATCGATAGTGTTTCATGTACCGGATCGACCCTCCACGGGATTAAAACGATCAAAATTTAACGGTGTATAAGTCTTATGTGTTTGTGCCTGTTATTTCTCTTTTTTAATTATAATTATGTCCCTATAAACATACATAAGAATAATCAGCTTTATATTGTACCCACTACTGGGGTTTTTACATCTTTTTTAAGACTGAGAGTCATTGATATATTATACGGAAAGATACGTTACGCGCTAACATCGCAATCAAAAAACCTGGACTCGAAACTCACACATCTATGATCAGTGTCATCACAGTCGCAAACCTATAGTCACTGATAGACAAGGACAGAGATAAGAGCCGGTGCTGTCGTGCGAGCGAAATAGCATTAGCCGCTAAATGTGTGTGATCATCGCGACCGATGTAAAATCGTGCCCGAGGTACAATTTCAGCGGTCTACGCGCTAGAGGCGAGTCACCTATTTGACGCTGTTTTGACATAATCTAAGCTGAGGGTGGATGATTTACTAAAATTTCAAGCAACATAAAAGTACACAAGTGGATTTAATGCCTTAGGCATTCTCTAGCAATCAACCAAGGGTGCGTGCATAAAAAAAGAAAAGATTATTAAGAGCCGGTTCTAGTCACTGTTTTTTTTGTATGAACTTCGCTCGGGATTATGTCGTCTTCGCGGCCCCAAAACAGCGGTTTTATTTTTATATCAAAAAAAAAACAACAACTATTCAAGATTTTTGTTCTTGCGAAGCGCTTTTAAATAACAAGCTATATATTTTTTTTTTTTGAACCTTAAAATAGTTCCGTAACGTAATCTCGTAGATAAATACGTTAGAAATCGTAAATTAGGGTCAGATTCGCGATTTTTTTTTTATCGAGCCAACTAATTTATATCGTGTTTTCATTTTTGCCAAGCCCTTGGCCATATAGTCTATATAAAAAAAAAAATTTTTTAGTCGTCTCTTTTATATTTGTGGATTTCCATAGGTTTAAAAAGGTCAAAATGAGTAGAACCGGGCCTTAAGAAGACAAGAGTAATCTACCGCGCGGGCCCAGTGTCGGTTGGTAAATGTCACATGTCTTCGATTTTTTTTTTGTTCTAGAGCATGCCGGTTTCCTGACAATGTTTTCCTTCAACGTTTTGAGAGCAGTGATGAAATAAATACACAAAATAAGGGCTTTTTCCTTTGACTCGTAAGTCGGAGCCACCTCTGTTCATTATAACCCCTTGCTTGGATAGAAAACAGAGCCCCACACTTTTCTAAGTAATTAGTTGTCATTTCTTATGTTACCTTTTAAGGAAAAACAAACGTAATTAAGAGGCAAAACATGGAACCGCATTAACTGCGGCTCGCGTGCAAACACCTATTCGTGATATCAGCAATAATATGATAGGTAGCCTGCAATGTAATTAATGATATTCGTTTTGAAAGATTGTGAATAACGTACTACGGAGGTATATATGAATACAAAAGAATCTATGTCCAAAATTTCATAACTGTATCATGAATAATAACGAAGTTATAAGCTTGTTATGTTACCTGGTTGTCCACACATTTTTTAAATATTTTTGGGTGTAAAAATTATTGGAATCGATTCAGTTACTGATTCTGAACAAACTATATTCAGATTTCGCATAAACTAAAAATAATGTTGTAAAAGCCGTTTTTGCCTACCCTACCTAACTTTTAATAACTTTTCCTTGTTAGACTTACTCATCCTTCTGACTATGAGAGGGAATGGGCAGAAATTCATGTTTTTATTTTGGTTTTCTTTGATAAATCATGAAATAACTTCTCCCACTCTATTTGGAGCGAGACGGAGTGTCAGACTTTTACTGACTAAGGGCGCCTTCTTCTTCGGCAGCAGCGCGACTGCACCACTGCCGTCGACGGTGACAGACAGACAGAAGACAACAAAGTGATCCTCTGAGAGATCCGCTTTTCCTTTTGAAGTTTTGTTTTTCCTTTTGAGTTACAGAACCCGTAGAAAAAGCGCGCGACTGCTACGCTACAGCCATGATATGTTATGTAGGACTGGTATTTATACCCGAGACAAAAATTAACCCAGATAACCTAATAACGGACATTGCCGTGCCTGTGGGCCAAAATCTATCCAAATTCATTCAGAGCTTGAAGCGTGATGAAGCGTCCAAATATTGTGACTTAAAAACAGTGCACAACACTCCAATACAAAAGAAAAGTAATTTACTTCGCGCTCTGTTCCTTATTTAACTACTTTCATCGGATCACTTACACTTCGAGCTGTTTCCTCTTTATTCTACGTTTCTACTCGATTCATTTGCTGCAACGATTATCGAGTCCCCGTTGAATGTGCATTGAACTGAAGTTGATAACTTTTAGAACCGCTGGTGGTGTGGTTTTTATATTTACTGTTGGCCACAAAGTCGCACTAGCCTCTACCGACAGTTTCGCCCGTGTGAAAGTCATAAGTAAGATATTTCAAAGATCGTGTTGATCTTACAATCGATAGCGCATCAGCAAACTTAGATAAACTTTTCTGTTAGCGTTATCGCTAAACGCTAACTACATAATGTATGGTAATGACCTATCATGTGAATTCTCCGCAGGCATTGTATTGTGGTAGGAATTAATAAGGGCTTTGACGCACAAAAAACCACAGGCCGGAATCATACGTCATTCAGTTATAATTCATTACTTTATTTTTTTCTAATTTTTCCTCGATTCATGGTAATTTGATAATTTCCCTGTTTAATATTTTCAGGTGTTTGTTATTAGATTGACCCAGGATGTTTCTTTTCTTGCTGAAATTCAATTAAAATCTTTAAAGCGTATAATTACTTGAACATCTGGTAGAAGATACATGCGCACATACTCGCACTGGCGCCTGCACTCGCATAGAGCCTTTAAACGCATTCTTTACATTCATTATTTGCGAAATAAATCACTCAAGATTAACATAATATATGCTATGTGCATTCTGAAGATCACTTAACCAGCAATTTTTTTGTGTGAACATACAAACTTCTAAAGGTCAAATGAAAGGAGTAGGGAAAACAAGCTAAGAATATCAATATACAATATAATATTATTTTACTTACTTACTTATACATATATTTTTTTAATTTATTGACCTAGCCGTTACAGAGGAGTAGCCTTCAGAAAATTACTGTTTTATGGCACTACTCGGGAGCTAAGGCCTTTAATAAGCGTGTTTTTTTTACAAATGATTGTTTTAAATTATTATCCATGCCGCATTTTACTCTCGTTATGGTAAACGATCATATATTATGGTCGAAGATAGAACAACCTATGTCATAGGTATAAAATGAAACATAACAGAATTTATTTTTACAAATAATGACTAATGGGATTTCGTGACGTGTATACTAGTAAGTGCACAAACGCCTTAAACTGTCGGTAGGTGAAAAGTGATAATGCTACAACGAAGCGATGCCATTAATATATTGAAATTGTTATCAGTCAATGTACTGTAGGACCCTAAACTCTCATACAAACTTTTTCCCCATATTCTCTTCGATTTGCTCTAATTCGTTAACTTTCCGGTTTAATATTTGCTTGCATCAGATATACCGGCGAAATTGCTTTTTGCCCAGCGTGTGGGGGCATAATAATGTCGTTAATAAGTTAAGCATATTATCATAAAAGCTTGGCTTTTTCAGCGGGAAGCGGGGCTTTGTACGAATAGGGAATGCAGATTTAAATCATATCTCTGTATAATGAGTTTAGTTTTAGAATTTATTTATTTGTTTAACTTTACAGTCATATTTATAGGTCTTAGCCTAATGTAACAGTGCAGCTGCCAACTAACATATTTACTCCAGTATTTAACGAGCAGCTTCGCCTGCGTGTTAGTAAGTTTCTTTATACAAACTCCCCTTAAGGAGTAAATTTGAAAAAATATTTCTTATTCTTTGTTCAAAATAAAAAGAACGCTGATTCTAGACGTTGATGATGATGATAATAATAATGAAACTTGAACAAAAGTAAAAATTCTATCTCTCTCTCATTGTCTTATTTAACAAAACTTGCGAATTCACTCAAAGTACACGAGAAACATCCAGTCGCTCGAGAACTTAGTTCAAGATTATTTTTAACAGTCTGGTGGATTAATAAAGCTTTAAGAAATAGTTTAAAACATGAAACCGAAACAAAAACGGCACACGTGATTTTTTAGTAAAGCCTCGTGAAGGTTTTAATATATACTCGTACCTACAATTTATACACCGTTAAATTTTGGTAGTTTTAATCCCGCGGAGGATCGATTCGGTACATGAAATACATACACAGTAAATGATTTGTAAAGAGAAAATTAAATAATAAAGTACTTTTTTTACACTCGAATTAATTCACGCATGTACGAAATTAATTTCTATACGTAAACGTCAGCTGAGCGAGGCCAATGAACTGTAGGTAGTTAGTACGCAACGACCGACAACTAACTACAAAGTCATTGACTCGTTTACTTAAAAAAAAAAATTTCGTACATGCGTAGGTATATTACCTCGACTTTTAGAAAAAAATACTTTATTTTTTATTTTTTTCTTTACAAATCGATAATGTAGATGTAATGTGATTGATACTGTTTTATGTACCGAATCGACCCTCCACGGGATTAAAACGACCAAAATTTAACGGTGTATACAGCTACAGTTAATTTTATAGTAACGCTTTATTATAATATTTGAGAGATTTTTTTCGTTGGATTAACCGCATTTATTTCTAAAACTACCAGTTGAGTTGAGTTGACCCACTGAGGGTCGTGGAAATCCGATGGATGCATGACGTACAGGGCCGGTTATTATGACGACACTTGGGGGAAGCCTTTGTCCAGTTGTGGATGTCTTTCGGCTGAAATGATGAGGATGAGGACGACCAGCTGAATTAGAAAATTGTTCTTTATGGGATAATCATATTCATGGAATAGTTTGGATAAGTACCTTTATGACATCACGCTACGACTCGCCGGAACGGAGAAGAAACCAAAGATGTGGGTGTAAACGAGCTAACAGCTAGTCAAAAATAAAAGTTGCTTTATGTGAATATAGATTTTTAAATCTCAGTTCCAGTCAATAATACCGAGTCTATAACCTACATATATTTCCCTATACATATCACGGCTATTTAACCTAACAAGGAAAGCCCGAAAAAACCGGGTTTTGTTTATACCTAATCCATTCATACCCACGCTCATTTTACATACCAGTTGCTCCAGTTAGTAAAATCTGACTAAAGCAAACAATTTTTCACAACAACAATTTGTTATGACGGGCCCACGCAACTGTGTTTCCTTTACTGCCTTCCCTAACATAATAAAAAACATGAATCCTGAAGACGTATGCAACAGAGGCGTAGCTAACGCTCGAATCAGCCGTACCTAAGTATAAGGGGCCCTGAGCTACAGGGGCCCTGACATGTACGAAAATTCGTAACATAAACAACCTTAAAAAACAACAACCATAAACCAACACCTTCAAAACAAACAAACAACAACAACTCAAACAACCAACAACCTTACACCAACCCCTTTTTACAAACTTTAATTCTCTTAATAATATGAGGTCCGTTCTCTGATCTGTATGGATGTCACCTATACAGTTAATCTAACAATCTCCTCTATGGCTTATTGTAACTCCATTTGGTAGTTTTAGGACATCAATTGTGTGCTAGTAGGGTCTATTTTGTAAAAACAGACCCTAAATTTTTTTTTATACTTTGCTCCACACTAGGATTTACTCCCGTATTGTGAGCGCGTTCACAAACACGTTAACTCACATACACAAGACATCTGACCCGAAATAGCTATCTGTAGATGGTACATATATTTTTGCACCCGCAGCCAGCAGCGCAGCAGCAATCACTGCGGATAACGTGGCGTCATAAAATGTTTTATATAAGGGCCAGTCCTTTGGGACTAACTACGCTACTGATACGCAAGTAGATGGATAAACAAAATAGGTACAGTCTGACGTCACATGAAAAATGTAGTCATCTTTTACAGCCTAATAACAGCATTGGTATGGTAAACAATAATTCATTAACACTGCTAGCTCTCGACCTAAAAACCGGAATTAGGTCGGTGGACATCCCTAAGTGCAGGCCCCGAAATTAGCGTGATTTATAGGGCCGCAGCCAGGCCGTGACGCGGCCATGTAAAAATTGTGGTGTAATGTTATGGGTTTAATGGCCTGGTTTGTGACGTCTGCCTCGCTAGTATCTTGGTTTCAAGCGCGACTGTCAATGTTGAGCTTGAGGTTTTTATTAATTATTTTTGTTGACAGAAATCATACCTTTTTATGAATTCCCGAGCTCTATATTACAGGAGCTAGTGTCTTTCCCTTATTACTAAAATATAATAATGGCATAATATATGAAGATAAGAAGGGTACAATACTCAAGTCAGACAAAAACATTGGGATTCCCACTAAGATTTACAGCACAGCCCAGAGTTTCGAAGTTAGTGATGTGACACCCACGTGTCTTAGAATTCATGTTAAGGCGTCTTCTCCGGTCGTGCCGGATTGCCGCCCCATCGGACTATGAGAACAAAGGAGCAGAGAGTGTATCTGTGTCTGCACACACACATTTGCCCTATAATATGAATATCTTCAGCGTACTTGGCTAATCTACGTTGAGAGTGGCCACCGTGATTGAAATCCGGTCGAAAGGATTATTGGAGACTATAATAGCAGGCTGTTAAGTGGCTTTTAAAACAAGGAATATATTCACTTATTTTTGAAGTAACTCTGGGTCAGTTTAGTTTGAATTTTTAAAGAATGAACTTAGACGAGAGCTATCTTACTTGTTAAACTTATCATAGATTAAAAGTAGTTCTACCAGATCTACGGGATTGTTGGAAAGCATTCCCACGGCCCTGAATAAAAAAGTCAAGTGAAGGAACACATGCTGGTGTCAGTAAGGGTCTGATACTCCTCCCTGCTCCACTTGGAGCCACCTGAAAAAAATTCTGGGATTCAACCTACAGCATCCAATAGATATAACCACTTCATTGCCTAATTACACGAATTTTCATGAGTTTCAGGCCAATATTGGTAATTTCCTAGCCTACTCACCTTAACCTCACCCACGTGTTTCATAACTATGTAAACATTTCATTAATAAGCAACACTAACACCTACATAAAACTATTTAGGCTTCGAGAATTTAGGGTACCGAGGTTCTAAATTGTTCAGTAAAGTGTTAATAATGTACCTACAACTTAAGATTACTGCCAACACCAAACGCCCAATACAAAGAGAAATGCGGCGAAATTTGGAACTACATTTGAAAATATACTGATTTTGATAGATGATTGACAGTTGCCCTTACAACTAGCGCCACTGTGAAATGTCAAGGTATAATGGTCACTGTATAACGTTAACCTACTCCCAATATTAAACAAAGCCTTATTATACTTGAGCTTTTATTATTATCACACTTTAGCTACTTAAGTACTGTTCCTAAGTAGGTAATTACTTAATGAAGAAAGTATTTAAAATTAGCTTAGTTTTTAGCTAGCTAGGGTTACCACCGTTTTTTAGAAGAAATAGAGTATACCCAATTTTAGAACATGAAAATTAAAACATTAGAAAAAAAGGATCTATCCGTAATTGTTCTACTTATCGCGATAAACTTTTCGTTGTTTTAAATAACGTAAAATATTTGTACGACTATCGAACAGTTTCAATGACGCCATGGTTGTTTTACTCACTTTGCAATTTATTATCGAGAAAGCAAGAATATTTTAATAAAATAGTGAAATAGCAGATTTCATTCAGCTTAATTCAAAATCAGAATCAAAGTAAGTAAATTATTTTAAAGTATGTACTATTGCGTAGATTTATTTATTTATTTTACACTTCATGCACATAAAGGTACAGAGGCGGACTTAATGCCTTAGGCATTTTCTACCAGTCAACCTTTGGGTGATGCAGAGAAAAAAATGGTGGCAGGTGCAATAAAAGAGAGGAGAAAAAAAAATGAATTTAAAAAGATACACAAATGAATTGTAGATACAATCTTATTATATAATATGTACACAATTTAATTAACTAAATATATACATATAAATATATAAGAAATTACTAATTAGATTGCGTAAATAGAGTACATAACTCTATATCTGAGTACAACTGGCAACCCTAGTCGCGGCTATTGCAGCGACTAAAGCGCTAACGTCGCGCATCGCATATTTTAATTGCCTGCATTACGGGTAAAAATATGCTGAACAAATTTAAAAATAGAAGGGTTCATAGTGTAACTATCCGGTCAAGTATTTAGTGCTAACTTCGCGTTGCATTATGGGCAAAAATCCTTTGAACAAATTTAAAAATAGAATTCTTCATTGTGCTACTATTCGGTTAAGTATATAAACAATGTTAGAACAATTTTGCACTATCTTATCTTTCTTTTAATCCAAATCTACGGATTAGATAAGAGTTAATCGTCGTACATAATTCGTCTAAGATTTACAATCGTTTATGCGTGCAACGTTACAAACAATCTAACACGTTCACTATACACGTGTTAAGTTGTTTGCAATTAACGTAAAGACAGTACAGTAGAGACTCTTTCATAGGTTTCTCTTTCACACATTATAAATATGACATATGAAACACACATGCAAAAATTAAAAAAAAAAATACAATCAGAGGAGAATTAGGACTGCTGTAGGGTGGCAATGTGCCCGAGTATTTTTTTTTTTTATTAAAAATTTAGAAGTGTAATTTATATAATTAAATCCTACACTATTACGCACATAAGCCTTTTTTTATTATACCTATCTAATCCCTAAAGTACCTGTCTAATTGCCTATTTAATTATACTAAAGAGACCCACACACACTGTATCTGGACTAATAGAAATAAAATTTGCAATATTAATAAATAATAAAAAGCGTATATTCTTTTCCTTTCAAGCTAAAGACTTGATTGTGTAAGCCTGTCTAAAGGGGTAATTTCTGAAACTTCTGAAACTGTTTCAGATTTTTTTTTCACTAGTTGACCGCTGGTAGAAGCTTGTTTTTAGGATTCCGTACCCAAAGGGTAAAACGGGACCCTATTAGCTAGACAGTAGATATTTTCACAGATGATTTTTGTTCCCACTATAGCAACAAATACTAAAAACAAATAAATATTTTAGTGGGGCTCCCATACAACAAGCGTGATTTTTTTGCCGTTTATTGCTACGAAGTGTACGGAACCCTTCGTGCTCGACTCGCACTTCGTCGGTTTTTTTTTTATAATAAAGCAACTTTGACGGACTTTTCTATCGATTACTTTGAAACCAAACCCGTTACACTCACCTATGTAGGTCTTGTTCGGGCGCCGTCGGCTACCTTCGTCAGTCGTCGGGCTGAATCGCGGGCGACGGCGCGCGAGCTAGCGGGGCCGCACGCCTACCACACTTCACTAGCAAGAACGACTGACGACGCACGCGCGCCTTATAAATTCTTCCTGTAATTTACTTGGATATACGTAGTCAGTTTTACGGTCCACTACCTTTTATTTAAGTTCAAATCTAGACCCTAACAGCTCTACTGTACATGAAGTACAGTACTGTAAATAAATAAATTACATGACCTAAGGGCCGAAACACATAACCGCGTTGCGGTGCCGCACCGCTAAAATTGGCAGTGACGCCGCTCTATTTCGCGTCGCCGCAACGTAAATTTCAGCGTTTATTGTCATATCCTACAGGGACAACCAGTTCCTTGTGATTTTTGAGTGTGAATAGACATCTCTCTGCCATGGATCGTAATGAACTTATTTCTTATTTGTTATGACGAAGACATTACTCTATTTTAAATAACTGACAAATATTATTTAATAAGGCTCTGAAATTCGCGCCGCGGTGGCAGCACTGCCGATTTTAGCGATGCGGCGCCGCACCGCAACGCGTATATGTGTTTCGGCCCTAACTGAACTAAGCTTATGCAACGCTATCTTCTCAATTCGCTCTCTTCAATTGCCTTAACAATCTATTCACTGACACCATAAACCTTAAACTCAGATCCCATAAACTTAAGCCCAGCCCCGCTTGTTTCGTAGCCATAAATTTACAAAGACGACGTACAATGAGACTGTCATAACTTTTATAGGCATACAAGCCCTACTTAGAACACCCTACGCATTTTTCGCCGTGCCTAATTGAAAACGGCCGTCCTCTGAAATGCTCTGTTTCATTCCTAATTATACGAAACATTTGCTACTTATATTGATGGAGATATATGCTGACATGTCTACATAAATACGAGTATAATTTTAGTTTACGATTTTCATTTATTTATTAAGTAATCACTGAGTGGTTTAATTTATTATTTACTAGCGACCCGCCCCAGCTTCGCACGGGTGCAATGGTGATATGCATGTTTATACACATCAACATTCCTCTCGAATTACTCTATCTATTAAAAAAAAACGCATCAAAATCGGTTGCGTAGTTTTAAAGATGTAAACATACATAGTTACGGATGGCGGGCTACCCATTGCTCGCCATCCTTAAGCCTATCATTAATTATCATCAATTTAAATAAATTCTTTTGTATGTATCTGTGTTCTCCTGCTCTGAGTAGAACATGAGGGAATGTGAGACCATTTCGAATAAACTTGCAGGCCTGGATTCCCGCGGCCTTGAAGTTTGCGAACCCTGCTATCTATGTCGGTTTGTTGATCGTTTGCTTATGATAATGGCTATTTGTCAACTAACATTGCAGCGGTCCAATAAAGGGGCCATTCAGTATTCGATATATATATATTTTTTTTTTTTTTGGTGGTGGGTAAAATCATCCAATGACATCTCCCGCCCTTGGGCGGAGCGGGAGATAGTGTCAGACTCTTACTGACTAAAAACCCACCCCGTTCCTTCGTGGCCTTAGATACCAGGGCCGGGCTTTCCTTTCGGAAGCAAACCCTTGGCCCCAGTAGGCTTCGACCCTGCCTGCCTGCAGCTAGCAGGCTGGGTCTCTACGGTTTGCTGACAACTCCTTGAGGCGCGCGGGAACAGTGCGCGCCGTTGACGACCTGGGCTTGGTCCGGATGTTTACCGGACGGTCGGACAGCGAGCTATCCATAGCTCGCCGTCCGCAAGCCCGCGTCTACGTTGGCTGGAAATCAGGATCGGAATCGGAATCCCCGCGGCGGCTGGGCCTTGTGGGCCGTTGCCTCTCGCGTGCGGCCTCCTCCTTTGCTAGCATTACTGCTTCGCAGAAGGAGGCGACCGCCTGCCATCCCTCCTCGAGTATTCGATACTTGTGCTAATAATATCAAGCGCAAATTTTTTTTTCGTTTCTGAGAATTCTCTTCTCACAGAATGTGAATTGGGTTAAGAGTACAAAAAACTTAATATTTTGACAGCGATTCATGCTGACATGCAAAATCCTACTAAAAATAACTGGTATTGAATTGAACTTTGAACTTAGAGGTAAATGCATGATGTGTGCCTATTTGTCTAGATTTAGTCGTAAATTCAGAATACTACATAACTATATCAACTAATATTATTATAAGAGGAAAATACTGACGCTGACGTAACTGAAGCAAAGGTTAATTATAATAGACAAAGGCAGGAGTTCTTTATAATTACGTTGCTTGTAGTTAGAATAAGCTAAGTAGGCAACATTTTGTCTACAACAAAGATTAAAAACTTGTGGAATATTTTTTTAATTTCCTTCCAATCGTACGACACAGTTACCTACCATTTTTGGAAATCAATAAATCTTCATGGTACATGCAAAAAAAGTTAAAAATTCCATGTGAAAAAATTACCTCTTTGTGCGTATTAGTAACCAAAAAATTGCATAAGTGATATTTACAAAGACTCCTGTGACCAATCAGAAGCGATCATTTAAATTGGTTGATTTATATGCCCAATGAGAGTAATACAATTTATACATAAGCAACATATCCTCTGTCAAAGCTTGTTAGGTCAATGACCTTATTTATAACAGTGATAATTAATTATAATACCCTGTTTGAATATAAAATAGTTTAATATATACTCCCGTCGGCCCTGCTGAACGCCTGCCAGAGGGTCATGGCCATACGGATGATTCGGGGATACCGCACGGTATCCCGCGAAGCGGCGAGCCTCCTTGCTGGCCTGCCACCATGGGATCTGGAGGCAACAGTCCTTGCACGCATGCACGATCTGCGCGTGGAGATGCAACGCCGGGGCGAATCCCCGCTGCCGCGACAAGTCGCGGCTTGGCGGACAGAGTTCCGGCGAGATCTCATGGTGAAATGGCGAGAACGACTGTCGCAACCTTGTGCTGGGCACGCCACGATTGAGGCGGTAAGGCCCCTCTTTGAGGCGTGGCTGGAAAGGCCTCACGGCGTCATAACCTTCCGCATGGCGCAGGTACTAACCGAACATGGCAAGTTCGGGCCGTACCTGTACAAGATCCGTGCGGAGGTGACGCCCGGGTGTCGTCACTGTGCGGAACGCCCGGTGGACACGGTGGAGCACACGGTAGAGGTGTGCCCCGCTTGGGAAGAGCATCGCCGTGTCCTCGTGGGGGCAATCGGAGGCGATCTCTCGCGCCGGGGCTTGGTTCAAGCCATGCTCCGGAGCGAGGAGGAGTGGCAGGCGGTCGCCTTCTTCTGCGAAGCAGTAATGCTAGCAAAGGAGGAGGCTGACCGTATCAGGCAACGGCGCTCACGCCGCAGCCGCCGCCGTAACTCCGATCCAAATTTCCGGCCACCGTAGACGCGGGCTTGCGGACGGCGGGCAATGGGTAGCTCGCTGTCCGTTTGTCCGGTAACAGACCGGACCGAGCCCAGGTCGTTTACGGCGCGCACTGTTCCCGTGCGCCTCAAGGAGTTGTCAGCAAACCGTAGGGGCCCAGTAGGGTCGAGGCCTAGTCTGGGGCTCTGGGAAGGTATGAAAATGCATACCAGGGCCCTGGAACCAAGGCAGGGAAGGAACAGGGTAGGTTTTTAGTCAGTAAGAGTCTGACACTATTTCCCGCTCCGCCCAAGGGCGGGATTTGTCATTGGATGATTTTACCTACCGTAAAAAAAAAAAAAATATATATACTCCCGTAAAGTGTATCATTTGTGATATGACATTTTGCACGTATTCTACTGCTACGAACTACGATGAAGACACTAAGTAACAAATGAACGTCAGAAAAATACAATCAATAATATATTATAAGTATTACATTAACCTCTTTCAGCTTTTCCCTTAAAAATCACTTGGTTGTCCGTCTGTCTGTCTGTCAAGTTGAGGTATCGAGTTGAAATTAAAAACATATACTTAGGTCTTTTTTTTTTTTTGGTGGTGTGTAAAATCATCCAATGATATCTCCCGCCCTTGGGCGGAGCGGGAGATAGTGTCAGACTCTTACTGACTAAAAACCCACCCCGTTCCTTCGTGGCCTTAGATACCAGGGCCGGGCTTTCCTTTCGGAAGCAAACCCTTGGCCCCAGTAGGCTTCGACCCTGCCTGCCTGCAGCTAGCAGGCTGGATCTCTAAGGTTTGCTGACAACTCCTTGAGGCGCGCG
Source organism: Leucania comma (assembly GCA_958295575.1). Classification (NCBI taxonomy): domain Eukaryota; kingdom Metazoa; phylum Arthropoda; class Insecta; order Lepidoptera; family Noctuidae; genus Leucania; species Leucania comma. The sequence goes on from OY282475.1 coordinate 8,931,297, forward strand.
GGAACAGTGCGCGCCGTTGACGACCTGGGCTTGGTCCGGATGTCTACCGGACGGTCGGACAGCGAGCTACCCATAGCTCGCCGTCCGCAAGCCCGCGTCTACGTTGGCTGGAAATCAGGATCGAGGGAATCAAAGTTTATAGGTTACTTCCCGTTGACCTAGTCCTCGCACTAGAGCGAGAAAAGTATCAAAATTTTCACCCAGAAATAGTTTCAGAATACCACAACTGATATGACTTTCCTTCCTACTTTAATTTCTTAAGCACGGCAATACTAATTGGATACTTCAGTTTATAATGAACCTGGGATGGTCGTCTTAATGAGCAAACTTCATTTCGTTGAAATATTCTAATAAGCTTTTTTTATTCAGTTATTTCGATAATCTTGGAAGTCCTTATACTATTAACTATGGTTAATTATTATTTCAGGGAATTCTTGATTGAAGTTAGTACTACTATGAGATTATAACCATTAGCTACTATAGATTCTGTTGAATTTGTATAACAAATCGTGGATAGATGATTTTGAATCTTGAGTGAAGCCCGGAAATAGCAAATAGGCTAAAAAAAAACTATATTGAAATTATAACAATAGATCAATCAAGTTCTTGAAGCCATGTAGGTACATGGTAGCTTGGACCTTGTTCCTGATAGCGGTGGGCTACAAATTTCCCGATAGCGGTGGGCTACAAATCTTTGATTTTAATTTAAAAACCTGTTTATATATCACATTATTAAAAAGATGTAATTTTATGCGCAGGTAAAATATACCTATGCAGAGCCACATGCAGTAGCACTAGTCAGCGAACTTCTTCTTCTTCTTCCTGCCCTTGTCCCATATTACTTGGGGTCGGCGCAACACGTTTTTTTCTTCCACTCTATCCTGTCAGCCGTCACACTATCACTAACTTCCTTTTCTTTCATATCTCTCCTCACACAATCCATCCATCTCTTCTTCGGCCTCCCTCTTCCTCTCCATCCATCTACTTGTAAACTCAGAACTCTTTTAGTAACATGTGTTTCATCCCTCCTCTTCACATGACCATACCAAAACAAACGACTTTCTTTCAACTTTTCAGTCACTGGCGCCACTTTCAAACTTCCTCTAATATACTCATTTCTCACTTTATCCATTTTCGTCACACCACACATCCATCTCAACATTCCCATCTCCGCTACATGCAGTCTTTTTTTTTACTAGTCAGCTAACAAAAGCATTAAAAAATAGTAGATAATAGTATAACAATAAACTAAAATCATAACAGGTTGCTTCTGATCTACGTAAGTACCTCCCACCAATTAAATCTTTATATACCTATGAAAGCACTAAATCTCAGAAACTATAACACTTACAAACTTAAAATTTGGTTGGTAGGTTTCTTATAGAGTTTAGAAATCCGCTAAGAACGGATTTTTATTAAACTCAACCCCAAAGGGGTTAAAACGGGGGATGGATGTTTGTTTGTACCGACTTTCAGGTAGGCGGAGTCGCTGGCAGAAGCTAGTACTAAAATAACGCTTACATTAAATAAAAAAGTACTAAAACACTTAAAATCCTTCAGGCGAAATACTCTGGATTAAGCTATTAAACATTTTTCAAATCCATTTCATTCAAAAAGGGATCGAGAGTAATAACAATTAGACAAAACCATTAATTGTAGACACCATCTGGCTCACATGTCTGTTGGTGAAATTAAATGGCTCATGCTAAACCCAAAAAAACTGTTATAGACCCTTTTATTTTATACACAATAAACTTGTAAACAATACAGTGTAGCGATATCTATCACATAATCGAGAAACACTCGGATTTTATGTCTCCTTTTCAACATCCTTCACAACCAGTCAACCATTCCTATCCCTTCTACCTGCGCTATGGATTTTCTTATGCCCGCCCCTCCAACGCATCGTGCAGATCACACCTAAGATCCCTCCTCAAATCCCCTCCTCATAAATCCAGCTATTACTCCTACTCTTTCTCACTCCATGAAGTAAAGTTGTGGAACTCTCTTCCGCCTATTATACGACCCTTAAAACTATTTCGCTCTTCAAAGCGACAATTTTTTTTTTAATACTTTATCTCTGCTACATGTATTTGTGTGTAGATAAATTATATAATAAATAAATAAATCATTTATTTATTTATTAAAACTTCATGCAACACAAAGGTACAAAGGCGGACTTAATGGTGGTGAAGAGAGATCATCATCATTTCATCCGAAAGACATCCAATGTTGGACATATGCCTCCCCCAAGTATGCCCATAATGACCGGTCCTGTGGTCGTCCCTATCAACCATCTGTCCTGCGAGCAATGTGCCCTGCCCATTACTACTTAAGTTTGGCGATTCTTCAGGCTATATCGGTAACCTTGTTAACGTCTATAACCCCACACAGAAACTAAAACCACAAAATCCTGCATCGCGGTTTTAGAGTTTCCGCGCAATTAGAATATGTTCAACTGCTTGGAATCAACTATCCGGGCAGTTGTTCAGACCAGACATAATACCCATCTGGTTAGACGATCCCCCTTTGTAACGGAGATATGTGACTTTATATTCAGTTCAGCATACTTGTAAACTGATGACCCTCGACAATGATGCACATCCTTCACAAATTAAATATTTTGTTTAATACATAAATAATGATTCCTTTACGAAACAAAATACAATACAAGACATTTTCTCTCAAAAAGAAGATTTCATTTCATTTGGGCCCTTAAATGTATTTTGAGGGGACAAAACGGATCTTAAGAAAAACTTGCGACGTCAAAGAAACAAAGGTGAGAAAATTAATTTGGTCATTAATTAAAACAGTCAGTGTCTGTGACAAACTTTCTTTGTCAGAAGATGTATTTCATAACACGAAAACTTCACTTCAGTTTGATGTTACCTTTTTGGGTTGAGTAATCATTAAATAACTCTTTCAGCTCTTTGTGGAGCGAGAGGTAGGGTTAAACTTGGACTGACTAAAGCCTCAGATACATTAGGGGACAAATTGTCTCCTGACGCGCAACGCTTAATCCACGTGACGCTGCAACGCTGCCAAGTATCGAACAGTTTGCCCCACAAAATTTTACAACGCTCGCAAGACATGTTGTTGGACAATTTGACAGCGTTGCTCGCACTTTGCGCGTCACGATGAGGGACATTTTGTCCCCTACTGTATCTGAGGCTTTCAACTCACCTGTATTGAGGTTACCTTATTATATTTATTTATTTATTATTTATTTATTGTACACTTTATTGTTGGCACTTACAACAAAGAAAAACTTAAATCTAAAGCACATACAATGGGCGGTCATTCTTCTGGGAATTTTTGTCACCTTTCCGCCAAGTTCGTTCCGTCATCAGACCACCAGACGTGCATTCGATTCGTCTGCAACCTCCTTAAGTATGAACATTTGTACTGCAATAGAAAACTATTAAAAATGGTTCCATTTGTCGATTTTTTTTACTTGATAAACACACTTTTTTTATACATTCAATTTCTTTGCTCAGCCCATGCAAAAATCTTCGTACGTTTTAGCAATGAAAACTTAACTCAAATTAGAAAGAAGAAAATCTTTATCACCGTCTTGTAAACGTCAACTGAAGTTTTTACATGTTCTGATAATATAGAACATCAAGTATTTTTTTATCCATCACAACCTAACGTCTACTAATTCTTAGATATTTCAAAGGACTCAATAATTACGCCCTAAACAAGATGCCTACAAGATCCTCTACACAGTCTTGAAGCAACTTCAAATTAGTCGAATTCAATTACCGCCGTCTTAATTCGATCACATCTCGATTACTCTATGAATACAGACTGCGAACACACTGGCTCTTGTTGAGCTAGGGCTGACAAGCTGAAAGCTTGTCGTGGGCGAACGTTTGAATGAATTGTGTGGGTAGCGACAGCCCTGTCAATAAACTAAGTAACAGCATCCTATGTCTAACCCTTTTAGGAACATGCAATTTATTAGGTACATCGTTTCTCACTGGTTGTTAGAACGTTATGTCTCAGAAGCGTCTTTTTCACATTCTTCTTTCCCTTCTATCGTTTTGGTTTTATCAAATTTTGTCCGAGCAATATGTAGCCACCTGGATAGCTCTGTCGTTAGCCTCATTTCAGTCGTGGAAGATGCAGGTGGTTGTGCATGTTGAGAAAAAGAGGAGGTGACATATATTCTGTGAAAGGGCTCCACACTGGCACTGTGGGTGCCATGGTCACTGCAGTTTGCGTATAGACGGCAGATGTTCTGTCGGAGAGATGATGTTTGGAAACCTTTTTACATTTAGGCAAAAAATAATATTATAAACATGGAACCTCGAAACAGGTGTATTTACAGGTACAGGATAAAGGTCATACTAACATACTTCCTTTTACTTCGTATGTGTTAATAATCATATTTTAAAAGAAAAAAAAAGGTACGAGTACTGTATGTTCCCTTACCTATAATACAATTGGTATGATTTTGTAAAGAACAATAGTCATAATTTGCGGTGACCTACTCACTGTTCTGTCTTCTGCGAAACTTGTGAATTTCCTTACAATTAATGAAATGTGGGATTGTGGTACTTTTAAAACTTATACAGGATTTTTTTACCCGACTGCGACAGAAGGAGGGTTATGTTTTTCGAGAGTATGTATGTATGTATGTATGTATATATGTATGTATGTATGTATGTATAATTGTTTGGCACGCTCTGCAGCCTGAACAGCTCGATGGATTTTAGCTGGAGAGGTGTCGTTAGATTCGTATTTACTGTGAGAGTGACACTGGGTATATCAAAATAAAAATAAAACAAAATGCCGGATTTTTGGCGCCAAAAATCCGACAGTTTGTCGGATTTGTGGCCTGAACGGCTCGATGGATTTTAGTTTGCGAGGTGTCGTTAAATTTGTAATTACTGTGAAAGTGATATCGTAAAAAAATAAAACTAAAAAAGTAAAAAATAAAAAATGGTAATTTAAAAAACTAAAATACCCGACTGCTTTTCTGAGTTTTCATGAAAAAGCCCTAAAACAAGAAAGTCGTTGTAGCAGTCGGGACCCATTCTAGAAAGTCTGCCGTCTAGTCAGTAGATCTATGATGTAATGGGTCCCGACTGCTACAACGACTTTCTTGTTTTAGGGCTTTTTCATGAAAACTCAGAAAAGCAGTCGGGTATTTTAGTTTTTTAAATTACCATTTTTTTTCATTTATTTTACTGTGCTGTGCCCGCGACTTCGTTCGCGAGGACGACGAAACTTATCAATGAGTTTTTTGTGTAAAATGCTTTTTTATTTTTATCAGCACTTAACCTGAATTCTCGATCGGCACTGGTTTCGCGAGCTCTTGCTTCAGTCATGTTATCCCGTATGCGGCTTAACCGGGATTCTCGCTCCTCAGCTGATTCTTGCGATCTGGCTAGTCTCATTCGCCTAGCGTGTCTCGATGTAGCAGAAAGAGATGGTCTCTTTCTGGAAGGCATCGTGTTCTATGTAAGTCCGTATGTTATAAGTAAATCCGTATTAAAAATAAAGAAATCTTAAAGACTATCTTTATAGAAGAGCCCTAACACCTAGCGCCTACCTACATAACACTTATATGTACCTATATACCAATAAATAAGCAAAATCCCTAAAAACTAATATCTATAAGAATGACTAATCCTACATAAGAGTACTAAAAATAACCTACGTTACACACTATCAAATATTAAAACCTATAGTTGAAATTAAAATCTATGTGGTCTACGCCTTATAAAAGTAAACCTAAGTACCTAGCTAATTAAAAAAAAAATGCCGTGTGTAGCGCCCCTTAGTGAACTCTACTGCGGGTGACGTAACCTACGACAAACTTATTATTTGCGGTTAGTACAGTAATCGGATCTAGGGATCGAACCGCAAAATTAAGATTGTTTTTTATTGTATATACTTTTCCGGGATAAAAAGTACCCAGTGTGGTGCTCAGGATATTAAAGAATAATTATACCAAGTTTCGTCGTAATCGAACCGGTAGTTTTTGCGTGATGCCTGAACAAACAGACAGACAGACAGACAAACAGACAGACAGACAAAAAAATTTTTAATCTCATTTTTGGGTTTGATGTCGGTCTAGTAACACCAGAGGGTGTTACTAGACCATTTATTTTTTTGATATTTTCAATGTACAGAATTTTTACTTCTACAGATTTATTATAAGTATAGATGTGGAAAGCTGAATGCATCATAGCTTCAGTAGAGCGGTACTGGTGACTACACTTGTGGTCAGTCATAAGGTATACAATGTCCGGTTTTTAAAGGACAAGAATATGTTCCCTTGGGATCATTCTTGACAACCACGCTGGCAAAGCAACACTAATATTTTATAGGCAAAAGTTTATGTGCATGTTTGTTACTTGTTTACGCTCGAATGGCTATGATTTGAATAAAATTTGACACACGGTTAGTACTTTTTATCCCGGAAGTGTGATCCCTTGAGACAATTTTTTATTTTTACGCGACTCAAGTCGCTTGTAACGGCAACGGTAAAACATAAAAACCAGAATCTGTCGAAACTCGTAACTTCGAGAGAAAATTCAATCTTCTTATAATTTTACATATACGTGTAAGTATGTACTCGTAGTTAGGTATTCTGTGTAGTCTAACTTTAGATTTTATACACATAGGTACTGTATAGAATTTAGTACTCGTATTGTTTTAGATTTTTAAGTAAGAATTAGTTATTACGTTAGATATTTCTTTTTTTTTTTTCAATTATTTGTGCGTTTGGGTACCACTATTGAATTGAGTTCAGCCTGTAAAAATGTGTGTATGTTTAATCAATAAATAAATCTAAAGTTAGAACATATTATAGACTGTAAGTAGACAATTGTATACAAAGAAAATGATGGAGTTTCTTCCACAAAACTTGACACTTCCTAACGTCAACAATTTCAGTACGAAAAGTACTTAATTCAATTGACTTTGAAGGCGGTAAGATTTATATGTCCAAAAAGAATCTTCTGATTACATTTCCTGCGAAGCCTCATTTATTTGTGAAAGTAGTCGGAACTACGTAACATGATTAATTGGGTTACCCTATGTCAACCGACCTTTGAAATTTTTATGTTCGGTCTGACTTCCTTATCACATTTTTATTCTGTTACTTTTTCTCTCTCACAGCAAGTTACGATAAAATACGTTTAACCGTTAATTTCTCTTCTTAGATTTGCACAAAAAATCTTATCAAATATGCTGTAAAAAAATGAGACTCGTAAAAATTTCCTTGAAAACCATAAAACTACCTACTTAAAATATCTTTAAAAACAATGAAACGGCTACAAAATTCTTAAAAAAAATAATTAAGTTAGTCAAAAAATAAAACTGCTTCGGTAACTCATACTTTATAAAGCCAATAGGTGACAAAATAATTACAACATAAATAAAATCACCTAAATACCATAAAAAAAACTAGTTTTTTAACAAAAATACTACTAGCAAAAATACTCAAAGACTGAATTGCCAGCAAAAACCAGTAAACTTATCAACAAATGTGTGAGAGTCGCCATCTCTTTTCATTTTACGTTCCACTGCACTCTGAGCTCTCTTGCCACCGACATAACACTGTAATGCACTACGAAATGAAAAGTAACACAGAATTAGATTAGATTTTGCAACTAGACAGTGTGCTGCGTAAGTACCTACGTGGAATTACGTCAGATCGTCAGATGCTTGCGAAGAAACGAAAATAGTCGTATTTATTTATTTATACTATATGCTTTATTGTACACCAAGATAGGAAAAAATACAATTAGAGCCTTAAATTTAAGAATATACAATTGGCGGCCTTATCGCATTCTGCGATCTCTTCTAGGCAACCTGGTATGGACAGAGATTGTCTGGACATGAAACGGGGTTGTACTTGGTGCATTAAAAACAAGTTAAGCATTGGTGAAAACATAAAGTACATAACACTAGATAAATACATACATACATACTAAATATATAGGCAAAAAAAAACAAAAACAAGTGACAACTACAATTTAAACAGATAAAAACGAAATATAATTACAAGGACAAGTAATATTCCTTCACAAGCGTTTTAATCCATAGCATTTTCTATAAAAGTGTTCATAGGTATGGTAGGTATTTTCATATTACAAGCTTTAATTTAATTTCATCTGTCCCAATGTTTGACTGTAATCAAATCTTGCAAATTAAATTTGACCCACTTCCCGGTTACTAATTGAGCTGAAATTTTGCATGCATGTGTAAATCAGATGACAATCCAACATTAATATGACATGGAGCTGATATGATGATGGAACTGGAAGGTGGCCAAAGGAAGTCTGTAGTTAATCGACACTACCCCATATGATCCGTCTTGACGAGTACTTTGGTGCTAGATGATAACCAGGGTCTGATGATGGAGCTGGAAGATAGTCATAGAAACTCGGTAATATAAAAAAAAAGATAAGTTGTTTTAGCTTCTTGAGAATAGTATTAATTATTTAGGTACGAATTTCAGCCCTATAAAAGCTTGCTATGAAAAAATTATTTGTGTTGAAAACTTGTTACAAGTTGGTACAATAACTCGTATACGTTTACCCTTCTACTTTGAAGTATCTATTTATTTATTTTTATTATATAATTTATGTACAACGTGATATATAAAAACAAGGAAACTAAAACACATACCTACAATTATGGGCGGCCTTATCGCATTCCGCGATCTCTTTCACTCAACCAAAATGGACAGTAATTGTGAGGACATGTGTAATGAGACTGTCACCGGTTTAACAATACATACACAACTGTACATATTACATAACAAAATCCTCCACCTCGTCTGTCTGTATGAACGCAAACTCAAAAACTACTGAGCGGATATTCATGTGATTTTCAATAGATAGAGTGTGATAAGGAATGTGATAGGGAAGGTTTAACTGCATAATAGATGCATAATAGAGTAGAGGAAAACCGAGAATTTTAATACTCGTGCGAAGCTGAGGCGGGTTGCTAGAGCTGTATAATTGATACTTATGAACCAAATAACTAGGTATACAACCTTATTTTTAGTACCTATATCCGAAACACGTGTCGAGTATTTAAAAGAACTCTATGTAAAAAAAAAACATCTCTGCAAAAATCACAAAGTTATAAGCTTGCTATGTTACCTGGTTGTTCACACTAATACATGGTCACCGCGCCATCCGGGCGAATGAAAGGTTGTTTTGCCTTCGAACCCAGCTGTGCGCTAGCACCTCATTCCCGCAATGACCTACTGTGTACTGTATTGTACTTAGTATCGGTGGTGTCCAATTTGTGACCTTCTTCAAATATTTTTGGGCAAAAATATAACACGTAAAAATCATTGGAATCGATTCAGTTACTGATTCTGAACAAACTATAGGTTTCGCATATACCTACTAAAAATAATGTTGTACAGTAATTTGGTCTTATTCTATGCAAAAAGAACAAATTGTGACTATGATCAACATACCTATATAATGATAGCGATATATATATGATTGTTTATACGCTTTACCGCTTTTGCGATATACTTGTCGCTATGATTATATAGGTGTTCAACGAGTCTTTAAACCTTGGAGTGCCCATCTCCTTAACCTATACGCAAAAAACAAGGTATTTTGAACCTACTGCTTATGAACTTATGGTAGATATTTGGCGGATATTTTTAACGTATTTTCTTGTGAACCTAAGCGATGTCTGAGATACTTGAGACGTTAACGAGTTTTTTAGACACGGGTGACAATTGAACGCGTTTTATTTGAATCTAGCATTCCATAATCTATTTACTTGAAAAAATATCCATCTTTACTTATAAAAATTAAGACAAGCCTTATCGCAAAAAATACATGGCTAAGAAGAAAATAAAATCACTACTTTATTGTTTGTTAAACTTTAAGGGAGTACAGACATCAATACATATCACATATCACATTGCCTACCTGTGTGCCAAATTTCATGAATATTTGTTCAGTCATTTGTGCATGAAGGAGTAACAATTATACAAACTTAAATAATGTAAACTCGTTAAAAATAAAATGCCCGTTTTGACATTTGAGAAAGACCTTAGAATGTTACTTGGAACGAAACTGAAGGAAACAAATAATAATTAATTTCATAAAGTTTTTTAATGTTAATACTTAATGATTACATGATGTAATATAGACGGTTACACAACGTAAATAATAAAAACATCAAATGTCAAAACAGACCTTTTATTTTTTGACAACTAAATACATACAATTTTACACCTTTAATTAATATGTTATAGATCAATGAATTCGTCAGTGCATGAAGCGTGACGATTGTTAGCTACCGTGCTTGTCTCAGAGATATGTCGTATCTAGTAGTAGGTATGGTTTTCTAATTAGCAAGAGCTCGATGACTAGTGGTGGCCCAGTGGTAACAAACCCGACCCGTTCAGCCGTTCGAGCGTGAACAAGTAACAAAAAGACACATACTCACACATTCACATACTTGCATCTGTATAATACTAGGATGATTAATGTGAACCCTTGATTTCATGAAATCCTGCTAGTTTTGTTGGAAATGTCTAAGATTTTGAAAAGACCCTTTCAGACACTGACCGCCTTATTCGAAAACGCGATCTAAAGTAGTTCCAGAACTAATACTAGGTTTAATTGGTATTAAACCATTAATACATTTAGATCGCGTTAATTGGTTTTAAACCTTATATTAGTCCCGAACTACACATCAATCGCGTTTAACTGATATTAAACCTAATAATAGTCCCAGAACTACATTTAAACCGCGTTTAATTGGTATTAAATCAAGGAATAGTCCTGGAACTACATTTAGATCGCGTTTTGGAATAGGTCGGTGAACGTCTTGTATTGATGCGAGTGCCTTAGATGCCAAACACTGGCTGGGATCGATTCATCTCATATTTCAAGTACATCTTGAGTTACGTCATTTACTAAAAAATATGAACGAATTCTGGAGGTGTTATGCCGTATTTGAAGGATGCTCGAATCGTTTTGAAAACTCTTGATGTTGGATCTTCACGCTGTCGTGAGCTAGATTTAAAGAGGCTCTACTTACAGTTTTTTTTTTTAAGCTGGGAAATCATCCAATAAATCACAAAAATCTCGCTCTAGGGCGGAGCAAGAGAGCATGTCAGACTTTTACTAACTAAAACCACACTTATATTTTTTCTTTGCCGTGCGTTTTAAGATCCCGAGTTTACACTAGGTACCTACAATACGATCGAAATATCTAGACCAGTCCGACCTTCGCATAATTGGCTGCGCAGTAATTATTTTTAAGGATCATTGACAAATGCGTATTGCATTTTTCGAAACTGCTGGCTAGATTCAAATATTTGAACGAGGAAAAATGGGAGCGAGGTGGGAACAGCTAGCTATCTCTTTTATACGCGTGTAATTATATGGCCGTGACGTTTTACTGTTAACAATTTCCCCTTCCACCACATGTGAACGGTTTCAAACTTACTGAAATTTGAAACAATTTCAATTTTTTTTTATTGTTTGCGATTTCTGTTAGTTTTTGAAAGAAATGATGACAAAAAAATTGACAAGTAACCAATTACAGATTTTAACCAGGAGACGCATTGTAAAGTTGTGGTGGCAAATTCTTTTAAGCAAATATTGACGACTTTAAAAATAAACCATGTTTACACAACTAACTTACTACGGTATCAAGTGGATATTATTATTAGCGATACGGTAGCAACGAATAATGTATTCAACCCATCTGTACCGTTAATTTTATAAGAATGGTTAGTTATGTTTAGGTGCAAAATCCGCCCATATTGTTACTTCAAAACGCGGGTTTAGTTCTGTTTGTCAAAATGTCAAGTGACTAAAGGTTTGAAGCCTAATTTCAGCTGAGTAACTAATAAGCTAGAGGGAAACATTAACAACTGCGGTGTAGGTTATATGTAGGTAAGGTAATGCTGGCTGAATGTGATAGCCTTGTATAATTGGTTGAATTCCCAAATGAATAAGCCTGTGTTAATTTCCTGCTTTAACCGATATTTATGAAATCAGAATGCGTAATGAAAAGGAAAAAAAACGTTTAAATATATCTATACTAATATTATAAAGGATTTTTTTTATCTATATTAATAAAAAAAAAAACAACATTTGTATTTTTTTTGTAATTAATGAACTCGAAATCATCAGTGCGTTGAGTGTGAGTTGTTTTTACGTTAACGCGATCGAAAAGTTTGCCGCGTTTGACTGTCTGATTGGTTAAGAGCTTGGAGCGGGCCAATCGGAGGCTCGAACGTCATAAACGTGTCGATCGCGTTAGCGTAAAACAAACTCACACTAAGCACTCAGGACTGCTTTTTAAAATTCTTTCACCAACAGAATGCTTCTTTAGGCATATATTTTTTTCTTTTACATGAACAAAGCCGCTGGTAGAAGCTAGTTAAAAGTAAGGAAGAAAAACTTTATCAAATATATACAACAACATCGTTACACAAATTACAATTTATTATCTCCAACACGATAAGAAGTAATGTAGACGCAATAAATATCAAAACCACGACTGGGTACAAAGAGCCCCATCGTCTCACAGACACAATCGCCGACTCACAAAACAAATACACCATTATCTTCTTTCGTAACTCTCATAACTGTATCTACACTGAATTAATAATAAACGAATACCAATTTATCTTTTCAGATACCGTGGAACCAGCGGCCGGAGAGATACGCTCGCTTCCTGACCAGCTGTGACCCTATAACCTCGCACATCGACAAAATGCCTTATCACCACCACACGAACAACTTATTGAGTGGCACGAAGGTTTGCTATCAGTCGCCGACGAAACCCGACAGTGTAAACATGGACATGAAATAAGTGATGAGGTCTTACTGTGACGAATGATGTGTGAGCTGTTACGATGGGTGATCTGCTACCAAGTATCCCGAGGAGTACGTTCGCGAGTGAGGTAGACGGGGGGAACTATAGCATCGAGGGCGTGGGGGTGACGGAGTACGGCTCTGATGCGGAGCTCGCGGCAGTGGAGCTGTTCCGTGACTACCCGGAGCCTCTGCTGCACTTCGCTTCCGTGTGCTGCGTGCTCTTCATGCTGGTGGGGATCCCTGGCAACCTCATCACCATCGTTGCACTTGCGAGGTGTAAGAAGGTCAGTATAACATTATTACGTATTCAGCGCAAGAAATTATTCCCGAGTCTGACCTTAATATAGGATCCACTGTTAATTATTTCCTGACAGCCTTAGGTGATCGGATACCTAATAACTTGGCTGTAATCATCAAAATAGTGTAGCCATGTAGTTGTAGATTCTATAGAAACTATATAAAAGATTAAGACATGCGAAAGGTCCGCAACATAATCATGATAAGATATTACTGGAGTCTGCTATAGATCAGAGTTACGTAAACAAGACGGTAATTGCTTAGAGCCAATCCAAAATCTTCTTTAATTAATAAAGGGCCTCTTCAATCGTTCTTTTTTTCCGGTGCATTTTTTTGTGGCTGGTATTAAAATAACAATCATACCAAAAATAATAACTTTGATAAAAACCGCAGATAACCTTTGTATTAATTTACTCACTTCTGCCAGCGGTTTTGCCCGCGTGATAGAAGGAATATATACCTGTGTCACTCAGTGATAAAGTAACTCTACGAGTATACTGGTGAAAGAATATTTTTAATCGGTCCAGTAGTTTTTGAGATTACAAACACAAGACCACCACCCACCACCACACCACCACCACCACCATCACCACCTTCATGTACCACTATTGTACATGAAGTTTAAATAAATAAGAATACAAGACTTTCCTCATTATAATATCAATACAGAAATATCTATACTTAGATAAAAAAAAAAAATTTAAGTTTTTTAAACCGTCCACTCTATCACATCCATAACATTCCATCCTTGTATACCTGTCCTAGCTCGAGCGGACACCGGTGTCCTCTCACATACACTCCGCTATAGGCCATAATTCCGATGTTTAGAGTCTACTTTTGTATGAACAAGTTTGGTAGTAGTGGTACTCAAATATATATGTTTCTGGCGTTACAGTTCTTGCTCTCATTAGAATACTTTAACTGGATAGTCATTTAAAAAATTCTATTATTAATTTACAATTTTATATTAATAAAATGATTAGATTGCCTAACATTAGATAAGGATGGCTTAACATTAATTTAGAATTTTATAATAATAAAATGATTATTTAGTTAAAGTATTCTTTCTAATAAGGGCAACAATTGTATCGCCAGAAACATGTGGAGCAATACCAACTAAATAAACAAATTCAACAAGTTTACTCAAGTGTATACTAAATGCAAATTCATAATAGTAACAAGATTAATGAGAACAAGCAAATATTCAATACATAACACAAAAAAATATGGTACAAACTAGAGCCTAACTGCGGTCTTGAAGACACCTACCTAAATCATAATCGGACGGGATGACCGCAGCAGGCAAATTGTTAAATTCCTTCGATTTACACGGTATAAACGATAAAAATGCTTCCATATAAAAAAATACAATTCTATTTGTCATTACATACAATCTAATGTGTATATTTATAGAAGATTATACTGTTATGATGGTCAGTAATTTAAACTGACAGGTATATTTAACATATTTCCCTTAATCAGATAGTGTTAATCCTTTAACAAACGTGTTGTATAGTATAAATATTTAATTTGTATTTATAGTTATAAACGTAGTCAAGATTACTACAACTAGGAAGGCCATGGAGTAAATTATTTTTGCCGTTTTACGGTTATTTATTAAAGATTAATTGATCCTGGCACAACAAGGCGAAAGAACATGGGTCGTTTTAGTCAGTTAAAACCTGACACCCCCTCTAAAGTTATTTGATGATTTCCCACCGGTAATACAAAAAATACCGGTAAAGATCCACACACATCAGTGCCGTATACGTGTCCGTGCCGAGACCGGGCATCCGTGTTCTGTCAGGGGTTGCTGTTCACTCACGCCAGTGACGTGACTATGCTGTGGACAGGCCGACGCCTTCCTTTACTTCATTCTGTTTCCTTGTCCGAGTATAGGTAGCCTAAGTGTTGTGTGCCTAAAATTTTGTTTATGTGGAATCGGATCGCTTGCACACGTCACAGAGTTGGCCCTGACACTGACGCTCCGTTGCCGGCACGGGCACATATGTGTGATCGTGTCCATAGAAAATATATACACCGATATTTTTTTTGACTCTGACGAAACACCTGCCCCGTCCCTGACACGGCACTGATCTGTGAGATAGACTTTAACACGTCTACGATGCTCATGTCAAATTGACACTGGACACTCGAACACAGATTTATTGGTGAAAATTTTCCTTAATACTTACAGGAAACCTAAGCTTTTAAAGATCTATCGTAACCTTAGAAAGAGTTACCGTGGTCCTAGACATAAAAAGCAACTGAAGGACACATATAGATTCTAGTCAGTAATAGTTTGACACGGCCTCTTGCTCTGTCACAATGATTCCCATTGCAGAAAAATACTTTACACTTGCAATACTTCTTATTGGCGATAATAAAATCCAAACCAATCAAATCAAAATTATTTTTATTTCACATGGGCACTTATAAAACGTCAAAAGCTAGTGCACGGTTCCAAATTGGCCGTTTCCTATGAAGAACAACAGGCGAGAAACTCTTCAAAAAAAATTGTTTTCTTATATTATTTCTATATAAGAGATAAATTATGTAAGGACAGTGTAGACCAGTCAATATTGTAATCAAGAGCAGAACAAAAATAATCATAAACAAGTGAGTCACGATAGGAAATCATTTAAGAATTTGCGGAGTCTACAGTGTTCTCACATTCACATTAATCGAATTTAAGGTGTTTGAGGTCTAAATAATATTTTAAAAAATATTGCAAAAGCAATGTATAAAAATTAAAAAAAAATGCGTATATTAAAACAAAGATGTAGCAGTTAATAGACACATTTACACAATATTAATGAGTTAACATCTAACATATGCGCTCTTTCTTTGAGAAGTGCCTTTCTATGTGTCAATATGACTTTTGACATTGAATATTTACTAAAATAAATCAGTCTTTTACATAAAATAAGACTGATTTCACAAAAATATAAGATGAGCAAATATATACACAGTTGCTTTAATGTGATACACGGTTACATAGTTTATACTAATAGACTAATATCGTCAAAGCAAACCGTACGACCTTAAATACTGCGCTGTAACCAAACCATAGCGCGATTCAGGATTGAGCCCGGACCGTACAACGCCATCTATCGAGCATAGCGACAACATGGCTAGTTGGGGTTCGAGGGTGACGAATCACTCTTTTGACTTAAGCTATATTTATATAAACACAGGAGGATTGGTGGGTTCAGTCATACCTTCATACCCAGCCATACCCATACATATTATAAACGAAACTGAAGTGTCTGTTTGTAATACCAAAATATTATTATAATAAAGTTATTTTTTTGTAAATGTTTGTGAAATTATTCAATACCTGTAATAATGTCTATTTGTTTAGATTAATCTCCGAATAGGCTACACCTATTTTTATTGCATGCGGACGAAATGAGATCGTTAATAGAGGTATCATGAAAAAAGACAGATCTTTTGAATACCGTAATTAGAGACACAATAGAAAGACAATAGGTGTGCGAACGCCGGCGTTCGCTTGGGGCTTGAGTAACTACGTAATAATTAGAAAAAGGAATAGAAAATTTTGATACAAGTGGACTTCGCAAGTGGAGAAAGTTTGTCTTTGCAACCGAGGCGAAATTCGCCCGAGCCGCACAGCCGAGGGTGTTATGGAGCCGGGTGTTGAACGAATTTTTACTAAACTCCACCCGAGTTTCGTAAAAATTCGTTCTTAACGGATGCCACACCCTTTAAGTAACCTACCTGTCAAATTTGAAGTTTGTAGGTGTTATTGTTTCTAAGATTTCGTGATTAATCAGTAAGTGGTGTATATATAGATTTCCTAAGCAACAAAATCACGCGACCTGTAGGTTTTAACATTGCAATAACCAATAACACTAAAATACGGTAACATTATCTTACAGGACCAATAATATTTATAACATACTCCCCAGACGACCACTAATAAGCATATATCTAAAGAATTTCATAATTTAATTGATCGTTCAGGGAGTTCGAGGCAATGCCCCTTAAAATTGCAGCGAACGAATCAATGACATTCATCTCCTTTACATAAAGTTCTAATCTATAGAACACGGAGACGCGTCATCGGCTGCTGCCAGTGACGTCATTGCCAACACTTTCCATAATTATAAATTAAGTTTATCAGTGGTTTTCACTAATAATACTTAATAGATTAGTGTTAAGTAATAATATCCTACTAATATTATAAACGCGAAAGTTTGTCTGTATGCTATAATCTTTCACGCAAAAACTTCTTAATAGATTTCGATGAAACTTGGTACAAGAGTAGACCATGTGCAATAACACACAGGATACTTTTTTATCCTAGGAGTGAGTTCCTTTGGGATAATTTTCTACTATGACGTAGGCGAAGCCACTGGGAGCAGTTTGTTAAATTTATCAAGGCAAAAGTTTGTGTGTGTATGTTAGTTAGTTCTTCACGCTCGAACGGTTGAACGGATTTGGATGAAATTTGACACACGGTTAGAACATAGTTTGAAAGAGCACAAAGTATACTTTTTATCCCGAGAGTATGTTGCCTTGGGACAAATTTCTACTTTCACGCAAGCAAAGCCACTGGTAGCAGTAAGTTACTTATACATACTGGCAACTTCTGACAGCTGAATTCTGTGTCAGTGGACACGAAGATATTAGATACTATAATATCTTTTTCAATATACCACCGCTCTAGGCACGCAATTGACTGTTTTTCTTAGTAGGAAAAGTGCGCGTGCTCGCCCTTGCTACAATTTTATTATTTAACTTATCAGGCTGGGCGCGTCGACACCCACGAGTCGCGTTTCAAACACCATGAGTCGTGCGTCAACTCCCGTTTTCGTAATTATATTGTAAAACGTCGTTTAATACTCATAGAAATATGTCACTGCAGCCCTCAGGCCGTGTTTACGGAGATGCGGCGCGTTACGCGGCGCGTTGGGCGTTTCGTCGTACATTGCAGCACTGGGTCGCGTCATCGCTCACGCAAACATAAACATATGGCAACGTACGACGGGCCGCCCGACGCGCCGCGCAAAGCGCCGCGTCTCCGTAATCGAGCACTCAGCTCCATAACAACCTCACCAATGTGTTAATGCCGCCGCCTCAGTCACAATGACAAACTTTCTTCACTTGTATCAAAATGTATATCTATTACTAACGGCTTCACCTGCGTACAAGTAAAAAGCCGTCTTGAGTACTCCCGGGATAAAAGGATCCTTTGTGCTATTTCAGGACATCGTACACCTATAAGTCAAAATGTAGGTATACAAATCCGATCTAACATTTGAGCTTGAAGGAGTAACTAATATACACACTTACAAATCAACTGTCTCCTTTATAATATTATTGTAAAATGCAATAGTATCTTGACGTTGCCACTGCGGCTATTCCAAGCTCTGTAGGAAAATCAGTATTAATCGTTTACCATTTCAATAAAATCTAGTATCCAGCACTTCACGTTTATATCCCACATAAAGTGTCTTATATATTTGCTATTTCATTATCAATATTTAGTTTTAGTGTAGTACTATTGAATATTTCTCAAGAGATAAATGATATTGACACTCACAGATACGTGTGCAACCATTGACTAATTGACTTTGCTGTGTCAATAAACAGTGATATAAGTTACGAATCGTGAATCATAATATCAGATCGTAAATGTCTTTAGTTGGACGTTGGCCTCATAGACGATAGACTTTTGTCTGAGATAATATATTTGTAGCAAAAGTAAACTCATTAGCTAAATATAATGTTTGTTCTAAGATGTAAGCTTGAGATATTGAAGTAGGCCTGTGCTGTCCTCGGAAGCCAATACGCGGTAACTCAATCAAATTGAGTTTCTGTCCGCGAATTCGTTCACGTTGAATGTTAATAATGTTTTATCTTTAATTTTTGTCCAGGTCCGAGGCGAAATCTGTATTAAATTTGATTTCTATCGGTTTAGTCCATTAGCGATATTATCGCTTTTCAAGTAAAATTTTTATTTAGTTTAAAAATACATAAATAACTAATTAAATTATATCTACACATGTACAAAACCTTAAATAACCTTATATCGGTTTATCAGTTAGGACGTAGCTATTTTTGAAACAAATTTACATATTTACTATCGTATTTATTAAATAAGTAAACTTGTATATTATAGAGTTTTTTTTTTTCAAATAAATAAAGGTACGGGTTTTTCGACAATGCGGAATCATTCAAGCTCTGCTAAGCAGTACAGATTCTTTTTAAATTTTGTGATACCGTATTTTGACTTCCGTTGGAAGTATAGTTCGGTCGCTAACTGAATTGCTATTAGTCTTAAATAAACAAAAAAATAATAATAATTCAAAAAATAGAAGACATTACTGCCATCTTGTCTCTATTCTTGACATTATCTTTTAATCACGAAGACAGTACACGTGTTTCTGTATCTTTCACGAAGACAAAACTCACGTTCCCAAATAATATTAAACAAGTCTAACCTGTCCCAATTTATCTGCCCGAACACGCACGTTTCATATAAAGTATTTATTATGCAAAGATATCATTTTTACGTCAAGTAAACGTAACTTTTATGCTCCACTTCCGAAGTGATAAAAAATGGTATTACGAGCTATACAATATTACAACTGAAGTCTAAAAATAGAAAAACTGTACTACCGAGTGAAGACGTGATTAATTCGCCACGAGTGATAAGAATGACAATAAATGCAATGAAATATTGTCCTCTTAGCGTAGGTCAGTGATCGCTACAGTCCCTTAGTGTAAACGAAACTAACTGACTAAATTCACTCCTAGAATAAGTGTATGATAATGAGTTCAGCTTCAACTTGTCCATAACAAAATTAGTGAGGCATTGAATTTTTAATGTGCCGTTGAACTAAATAGCTTTGTTTGGAAACTTTCTGAAATAAGTTGAACGAACGATCAAAATACCTGTCTAATTGTGACCATTGTTGAACTTGAAACAAGATATTTATAGACAAAATATTGCGTATCGTTTTCTTCTTGTCTGTAAAATCCATCCAAAAGGTTGTCTGTAAAAAATCGCTTTTAGCGATAAGACCGCTCATTGTAACACCCTATTCATTTTAAGTTCCTACTCTAATTTCATTTTTAGTGTACAATGAAAAGTATATCTATCTATCAATGTAAAAAGGAATTATTCTGAAAGTTGTTAATTCAATGTTGTACCTTCAATAAAAATTTTAAGTCCTATAAACATTTTGTTAGATGTAACACAAAAATTAACAAAAATGTTCTTTTTGCAGGTTCGCAACGCAACCGCTGTGTTCATAATGAACCTATCATGCTCCGACCTGCTCTTCTGCTGCTTCAACCTGCCCCTCGCTGCCTCCACCTTCTGGAGACGCTCTTGGGCGCACGGCAGGATCCTTTGCCGCATGTTCCCACTCGCCAGATATGCGCTAGTCGCCGTCTCCCTTTTCACCGTCCTGGCTATCACAATCAACAGATATGTCATGATCTCCCATCCACGGCTCTACCCCAAGTGAGTGTATTCTAATTAAATATATATTTGACATCATCATTATCACTGATGATTTAACATCACTATTGTTTATGACACCCACGAGCAAATCTTGAGTCACATTTTGGTATCATCTCGTACTAGGAAAATTAATTAACTCTTCCGTGCTTGCTAATTGTTATTTAGTTTTGATAACAGAAATCTGACGGAATTGTTTTGTCAACAGGTTGTACCGACGTCAGTATTTAGCAGTGATGGTGGCGAGTACCTGGGCGTTTTCCTTTGGAGCGTTAATAGCCACTTGGTTGGAGAAATGGGGTAGATTTGGCTTGGATCCCACAATAGGATCCTGTTCTATACTTCCCGATAAAAATGGTCGTTCGCCGAAAGAATTTCTATTCGTTGGCGCTTTTATGCTACCCTGTCTGGCCATTGTAATATGCTATGCTCGGATATTCTGCATCGTAAGAGAAGCTGCAAGGAAGTCACGTGCTCCAGCCCGAGGACGATTAAGGCCGGGTTTAGAAGATTCCGCAGTTGGATCAGCTTCGACGGCTTTAGAACGATCACCTGGTCCAGAGAATGGGATTAATCACGTAGCTCCACCTCGAAGGGCACTGCTTGCGCCGCCTGCGTTGCACTGTCCACCAACTCCAGGACCTGAACGCTCATCTTCATCCGGTGTTGATACATTAGACGGTCACGATGAAGAGTGCGCTCTTGATGCTAAACCGAGAACACCGAGTGGCGGAGAAACAGCTAAACGTCTTCGACAAGCAGCTGTTGCACTGAAACGTTCACCCGCTTCCGTGAGACCACCTCGTCTCACGCCGAAAGACAGAAAGCTGTTAAAGATGATAATGGCAATAATGCTGTCGTTTTGGGTATGCTACTTACCAATAACTTTGACGAAGATATTTCGTGAGTTCACGTCGCATCCAGCGGCGAATATAGCGGGGTATATACTGATATACTTGACGACGTGTATCAACCCCATTATTTACGTGGTAATGTCGTCGGAGTACCGGCAGGCGTACAAGAACCTGCTGATGTGTCGTCGTTGGGCGTGACGTTCGCCCGGCGATGGCGCCTCCGAGAAGCGCCCGCCGTGACTAGTCGTAAATCGCTGGACAGCCTGAATAACTGCAAATAATGGACACTCAAGTACATGTGTGTGAGAAATAAGTGATCATAAACTTGTGTACTG
Organism: Leucania comma; assembly: GCA_958295575.1. Classification (NCBI taxonomy): domain Eukaryota; kingdom Metazoa; phylum Arthropoda; class Insecta; order Lepidoptera; family Noctuidae; genus Leucania; species Leucania comma. Next base: position 8,953,114 of record OY282475.1, read on the forward strand.
TAGTGACAGCGGTAACGTTAAAGTTATTTGTGTATACGTAGTGAACGTACAGTTACGTAGACTTTTGTAATCGCGAACCGTCCGTGATTGTGCTTAGGGGTGGAGAGGAAGCAATTAGAATGTTTATATGTAATTTAATGTTATACTAAAGTATCTAGTTTAATGTTAAGGTATTTATGTATATCTACATAAAATATTAATCTCGTAAAATGATACTCAATAAGGTCAGCCGGATGCCAAAATGATACATCCTATGGCCGCATTATTCATCTCATTCATGTATGTATTTAGTGATTTATGTAATTTTTTTATCATCAAAATGATGTATATGAATCATTGTTCATATCTATCGGTACTTGTATATTGTAAAACATTGTAAAGTATTATGTTCATAACTTAGCAATAAGTTGACGAATGTGAATCAAGTTGGAAAGCAATATTAAAGTAGTGACACGCGTCAGGCTATGGCAAGCCGCGCGGTCTGGAGTAATATTATCAATCTCGTGCGTACCCATGACAGTTAAATTGACTCATTAAGGAAAATAGAATAAACAAAACTTAGCAACAATTTAGTTTATGTGTTCATTTGTAGTGGAATGTTGGTGTTTGAGTGACGTGCTTTGATTTGTATTTGAAAATGGGTGATTCTTCAATATCCCTTAAGGGAAATGTGACTGTGATTCCTGGTTTAACCTCGTATTTGTCTGACGAGGCCTTGGCGGCGGTGAAGCTGTTCGATGGCTACGATCAGCCCCTGCTGCGCTTCGCGTATATCAGCTGCATGCTATTCATGCTCATCGGCATCCCTGGAAACATCATCACCATCGTCGCGCTGTCCATCTGCAGAAAGGTGAGTCTATCCATCTATACTTCACATTTTTGGCAAGTAATATTAAAAGTTATTTAAACATGTTTCAACATTATACTAAATTATAGTGAAAATGACTTGGCAGATATTTTTTAGGGTATCTAAATCCTCATTCGGCTTGCATATCGCCTTTAGGTTCTGACGTTTTTGAATGGAGAATCTTTCAAATTTAATTGAATTATCATACTACAGGAATGTATTCGTTAACTATTTATATAAAAGGAGTAACTGACTTGTGACATATCAACGCACAGCCGAAATAGCTGGGCCTAGGAGCGTAAAATTTTGTCCAATGATTCCTTTTATGACTGGCGAATCTCTCACAAAGAAATTCTCACTTAGTGATAGGATTTTCCAAGAAACAAGAGTCTAATATTTGAAGAGAAACGCGGGCCAACCCGCTAGCAGGACTAAGTTTTATCATAAAATAAACACGCCTATTGTGTGTCGATAGTGATTTGTGAACGGGTTTAATTAGAAGGTAGTGCAAAATAAAAATTATATCGAATCTACGAAACAAAATTCTTGGTTTTCTTGTTAAAAAATTGTATTTTCAGTGTATTTTAGCCAACATTGAAAACCATACTGCTCTGTTGCAACGTTGCACACCATCTTTGTTTTCAACGAGCAATGATGTTTTGGCAGGCGCAGAGCCTTGTGACGTACGCATCTACGTCAACTTCAATTGAGCGTAAACGCCCCACACAAAAGCTTACATTTCTTTTATTACCACTGTATAATGGAAAATGGACTTCCCACGTTCTGCTTCAAAGCTATATTATTTACTCATGTTATTCATTGGTACTAATAGGTATTCCTGCAGGAAAATTACATTGTATTGCAAGTACATATCTGATTTACTAAAGGCTATTTATAACAATAATACTGTCTGTTATTTTTTTTTTTTCAATATTTTTTAAATAACCTTTGACAAATTTGGTGGTTAGCTACTGCAGTTCAGGAAATTTTGTTTTTTTTTTTCATAGTAATAAAGGTGAAAGTTCGATGTACAGTCAAACAAGGTTATAAGTAACCGGAGTCATGAGATATAGATTCTAGTATACTAGATAAGTTGTCATGGAAACCGATGGATGGTTATGAATGAGACATAATAAAATTCATAGTTAATACTCATGAATACAATTTTAATTCATTAATCTATCGAACTCCATGAAAACTTCGACTATTTCTACGAGCCCTGACTACTTATCTATTTTCGTGGCTGTACATATGTTTGAATGTCTATGTATATTTATTCATCCGTTACGCTTAAAAGTTTGAATGGATTTGGACGAAAGTTGACACATGTCTTTTTTTTATGGTAGGTAAAATCATCCAATGACAAATCCCGCCCTTGGGTGGAGCGGGAAGTAGTGTCTGACTCTTACTGACTAAAAACCTACCCCGTTCCATTCTTTGCCTTGGTCCCAGGGCCCCGGGTGCCATTTTCACATACCCTTTGACCCCAATAGGCTTCGGCCCTGTTGGGCCTCTTGACACATGTCTTGGAATAGCTTTAAATATCTGTTTCTTAGCTATAAAATAGAAGCCCAATTCCTACAAAAACCATAAATTGTCGCTTACGGCTTTCTCCATAAAAAGGAAAATAACTACCATCAAAGAAATCATTGATTCCACCAAATGAATGCAGACTCTTTCAACCCCTAAAGAGATAAGAAACAAAATATTTTAGCCTTGTTATCAATGGACTATTTAAGGATCCGGTTTCGAATATTTATAGAAAGTAACCGATAACAAAATAAATAATTCTAAAATTATGCATGTTGAAGACAGATAAAAATAAATGAAGGCACGTGAATACTGAATAACAAATTCGAGCTAATTGCAAAACAATATTTACTAGAAACTACATATTCATGAAATAATGGTAGCTGACAATCGTCACGTAACAATTTCATGCACTATGCACTGACAAATTCGTTTATAATATGTTACCAGCAATCCATATAATCCGGTATTCTATACAATACCTAGGCAATGTATAGAATACTATACATTATTTCCGCGAGTAACGTACTCGCGGGAAATAAAGTATAATTTTTTTTAATAATTTCTATCGCTTGCTGTTACCAGTACCTAACAAATGTTGTACTGAAAATACCTAATTCCCAGACCAACGTAATTAATATATTTCCTGCCGGAAAATAGCTCTATCACCTACTTAATAAAGCTATCGTAACCGAACACTACCGTTACACGCAAAACGTTGTTTGTAAACACTTGTGGTGGAAGATTACAATGTAGTGATTCTAAATCGGTACCTAATTGAGACATAATATCTTTACACTAGTGCAAACGGCTTCGCCCACATGCAAGTAGCTGGTTTCTCCATACAAAGTTCCCCCTTTTCATCCCATTAGGGGTTTTTTTTATGGTAGGTAAAATCATCCAATGACAAATCCCGCCCTTGGGCGGAGCGAGAAGTAGTGTCAGACTCTTACTGACTAAAAACCGACCCCGTTCCTTCGTTGCCTATCGTGTGCTGGGGCCGGGTATTCCTTTCGGAAGCTGACCCATGACCCCAGCAGGTTTTGACCCTGCCTGCCTGCAGCTAGCAGGCTGGGCCTCTTCGGTTCGCTGACAGCTCCTTGAGGCGCGCGGGAACTATACGCGCCGTCGACGACTTGGACTCGGTCCGGTCGGTTACCGGACGATCGGACAGCGTCCGCAAGTCCGCGCCTATGGTGGGTAAATTTTGAAAATCCTCTCTTAGTACTTGCTTACGTTACAAAAAGGAAACTTAAGCAAAATTTCACGCTCTTAGTCTTAGTAGTTTCGGCTGTGCATTAATATGTCAATTAATCAGTTTTATATTATTATACTAGCTGACCTGACAAAAATATCGACTATTAGGCGGTACGAAGCCTAATAGTAGATATTTTTTTTCTTATTTTCTCACCGTTTAAACCTTCCCTGGAATACCACGAATATTTCAAGACCAAAATTAGTCAAATCGGTCCAGCCGTTCTCGAGTTTTAGCGAGACTAACGAACAGCTATTCATTTTTATATATAAGATTAGATTTGCTTTTTCTTTTACAGTTTTGAAATTTTGTACATGCATAGATTCTTTACATAAAAATACTAGACAAGTATATCAGGTTTTCCATATACTTAAACTAAGGTTGTATATGGGACCCGTACAGAGCCAGGGCGGGAAACTAGCGGCTAATAATAAACTCTAAAGGCCCGTTATTTAATTAACCTACTCACATTTAGTTATAAATAGTTTTTTTTGTGAATATCTCACTTTTAAGACTCAAATAAGGTGAGCTGTCATGTCAGTCCGAATACTTTATTTTTTAGGTCATCAAATAACTTCTCCCGCTCTGGATGGAGCGAACGGGTGTTAGACTTTTACTGACTGAAACGTCTGTGTTCCTCTTGAGAACACTCCTGCCCTGTCCGTATGAATACCTAGTGTCAAGCGAAAGGATACCTCACTTCAAGGTCACTTCATCTGAGATTTTTAGAATGTACCTCATCATCATTATTATCATTTCCGCCAAAAGATGTCCACTGTTGGACATAGGCCTGTCCCAAGTGTCGCCACAACGAACGGTCCTAGGCGTGTCACATCCATCGCATTCCTCCGACCATAATGCGTTGGTTGTATAGGTAATTGCCTATACAACCAACTAATTTTGCTTTATTGCTCATCTTTATCAATGAGACGTAACGCGGTGAACGTGTCTCCTTCCATGTTTCTCTGTCTTCCGACATTGTAGTAATAAAATTAGAGAATCTACGTATCGGCTGTCACAATCATACATATATCGGTATACATTTTTGGAGGTATGCGGAACAGAGAGTAAAGTCCCACATACCTCCTTTGAAAAGGGAGGAGCCTCCGATCAGACAGGTGTTATTATCCTGTAGGCTACTGCCCAATAGATGATTTCGGGCTGTTCTATATGTTCAAAATCGCGCGGAGAACTTTACTTGCGCGATGCAGGATTAGTTCTTATGTACACATTCAGGTGGAATGGCTGTTCATTAACCGTTTCACGTAGGTATATTTTCATAGTACTATAAATGAGATAATTTTTAAACGGTTCATTGGGGCCAAGAGGATAGCTAAATAATTTAACTAGCTAAATATTTCAACTAGTATACCTACAAGTCACACAGACCTGAACTATCTGTAGGCCCTACAAATATTTGTTCCATACGGGAATCGAACCCGCGACACAGTGCAGCAGACAATCGTTCAACCTCTGCGCCAACCACACCGTGCAAACCTTGCAAATATGCTCTTTCTCTGAAAAAATCTTGAAAAGATTTCACCACATACATGGGTATAAGAGGCAAAATCTTTTCAAGATTTTTCACGGCGCTCGCGTTAAAGCTATGAAGATTTATCGTGAGCGCCTGCGAGCTTCAGATACGAAGTGCAAATTATATTTACACGTTATGATTAAGTTTTGTGTACCTACTAATAAAACTTGTTAAACGAAGAAACTTTGATAAATCTTGACCTAAGAGAACCGTGAACAAATCAGTAACAATTAGAAGAGGTAATTAGTTGGTTGTAGAGGCAATTAGCTTTATTGTTTGTCTTTATCAATCAGACGTGACGAGATGAACAAGTCTCCTTCCATGTTTCTCTGTCTTCCGACATTGTGGTAATATAATTAGAGAATGTTGTGCTCCATGGCTGGCCCTTGCGCCATAGGTACCTATTGAATTTTCCCTCTCTATGCTGTTTCAATATTTTTTTATACACTAACTATTATTTATATTGTAACCAATTCAAACTCAAAAGCGTTTATTTCTCATAGGCGTAATGGTTACTTATAAAACGTCAGAAGCTAGCGCACGGTTTCAATTGGTCGAACCAATAAAATACTAAAACAAAAAATAAATAAAAACATTTAACTAATTAAAACTATAGGTATAAAGCACACCTAACTAAAATATGGCGTCAAGAAATTCCTTCACGTAGGTCGTCGCTGTCGATTGAAAATGTGCCCATAAGATTCGCGGCATTGGTTAATTGATAAAACAATTACACAAAATTACAGTCGAAATATTATGGCAAATTTTACTTACGTAGATCATTGATATATTGTATGCATATATATATATACGTTACGTGCTAACACTGATAGACAAGGACAGAGATAACAGCCGGCTCTGTCGTGCGAGCGAAATAGCGTTAGCCGCCGAATGTGTGTGATCGTCGCGAGATAATTTCAGCGGTCCACGCGCTGGAGGCGAGTCGCCTTTCCTCCGCTGTTTTGATTTAATCTAAGATGTAGGTTAACTTTAAAATGTTGTGGTAAACGCATTAAAAGTCATTTTACAAAATGTTACTGAAAAGTAGAGTATATCGTTCTATCTTACCACAGCAAAATGTAGGTACCTAAGTATGAATGTGAAGGTACACGTAAACTATATTTCCGTAAAAAAAAAAATAAGTGAACGATCGATTCATAGAAACAATATGAATGTGACACACACATTTAAGACCAACCCGTTTTTGTGATACACTATTTCAATAGCAACCACACTTGGGCTTTCCGTCTGAAAAATATTTTTCCTTTCATTCAACCCTTACAGGAAAAAATACGGGAAATACACCTTTCGTTTTCATCAATGGATAAATAATAAAGCACTTTATAGGCATGATGAGGAGCATCATATTAAATCATGAATAGTAAAAAGTCCTTCTGAAATTCGATCACTCATTCACCAATCTCAACCGAGACTTTACACAAGTATTATGTTCACAAATGTAGATAAGTGTAATTTCTCTTCCCTCACACTCATAACCTGAATATCTGCAACAACTTCAACTATTACGTTTGATGAAGTCATTAGTCCTGCGCCTGATATCCAATCCGATAGAATAATAATAATTAAATAAATTGTAGAAATCCCGAATCCAATGTGGTTGAGCAAATCCAGAGCGAGAAGGAATGGCAGACGATCGCCTACTTCTGCAAAGCAGTAATGCTAGTGAAGAAAGAGGCCGCACGCGTGAGGGAACGACATCCTCAAGCCACAGTCGCCACAAATCCGACCCCGACTACCACCCACGGCAAACGCGGGCTTGCGGACGTCGAGCAATGGGTAGCTCGCCGTCCGGCAGTCCGGTAATCGACCCGACCAAACCCCATTTGTAGACAGAGCGTAGTGATCCAGCGCTCTTCAAAGAGATGTTAGCAAACCGTAAGGCTCAGCAGGGCCGATTTGGATTTTCCCGCTAGGACTGCAACACTGAAGGACACAGATGTTGTTTTAGTCAATAAAAGTCAGTCATCTCTCGCTCCACACAGACCAGGAGAAGTCATTGGATGAATTGCCACCTTAAAAAAAAATGGGGTTTATCAATCAATCAATCATTCATCAATTTATTACACCTATTCTGAACAAATATCAGTAACTACTGCTACTAACATTGATCGTAAAAAGGTGTTTTAATGTAAACAGGCTCAAGCCACATAACCGCGTGTGATGACGATGTATTTATCCTGTGCTCTGTGACCAATCGACCATTTTAATTGACGTCAATGTTTAATTCCACTTAGATACGTTGCGTAGGTATATTAACGTGAAATAGGAAGTAAAATACATAAATAATGGTTTAATTGTGGAGATAACAAAAACAACGTACGTGTAGGTAAACTATTATAATATTATATTATTTTAATTTATGACAAATCGGTTAAATTCCTCTGTATTCATTTCGTAGTGTTTAAGGATTCCATTTTCAACAACTACTTCTTACAAATACAACAGGATTATATACCATTTTTTTTTATAAGATTTAGAAATTGTTATGTGTATTACCAACTGTCCTTATTTTTTGTGTCTCTCATAAAATGACATGATATAGTACCGAATTTTGCGCCGAGGTTAATCAACTCATTACAAATTCTACCTAATAGGATTTCAAAGCTTCTGCGTTGTTCACCTAGAGCTGATAGTGCTTCCATTACTCCTAAAACGTCATCATCACATCATCATTTCAACCGAAAGACGTCCACGGTTGGCCTCCCTCAAGTATCGTCACAACGAACTTGCCTCTGCGTCTCGCATCTATCACATTCTGGCGACTCTCACCAGGTAATCACTCCACCTTGTGGGAGGCCTTCCAACACTGAGTCTTCCGGGACGCGGTCTCCACTCCGAAATCATTTGGGGGTATCTACCATCTCTTATGCGAGCAATATATTACTGCCATTTGAGTTACTTAAGAATTGTTCCTAAAACTTACAACAATTAATTTAAAAGAACTCTCGTCTATTACAGGTCCGCAATGCAACTGCAATCTTCATCATCAACCTGGCCTGCTCCGACCTGCTGTTCTGCTGCTTCATTCTGCCGCTCGCCGCTTCTACCTTCTACAACAAGTCCTGGGCTCATGGCAAGATCCTCTGCTTCATGTTCCCCTTCGCCAGATACGGGCTGGTGGCTGTTTCTCTGTTCACAGTCCTGGCTATCACTATTAACAGATATGTGATGATATCACATCCGCGGCTTTATCCTAAGTAAGTTTCTTTTTAAAATAGTTTATATAGACATATCGGTTACATTTAATGTCTAAAAGTAAAAGACAAGCTCACTAAAATGGCGATCGATCTTGAATGCGCAGTAACAAATTGTCGGGGCTCAATTGAAGTGGGGGGCTGCGCATGACTATAGCAACGAGTTCAACTTATTTGCTGCGTACTATATGCACTTTGAAATGGATTATTTTATCTTTGAAACGGCTCGTGGCTCACAATGAAAATATGGTTTAATTTACGTTTACAAATAATTTATTACAATAAGGATACTTACATTTAGATAAGATACATTTAGGTTGGTATAAATAAATAGTAATTAATTATTGTTCATGTTAATGAACAATAATTAATTACTATATAGTTAATTTTGAAATTCCATTTCGTTCAATACATTACCACTAATGGCAATTTATGTATATATTATTACTTCCCATTATTAACAATTACAAATTTATTTTCTGACATTACATTATAATGAGAATCGTTTGTTTTGTCAACAGATTATATACGACCAAGAAAATCTGCATTATGATGGTAGCTCTCTGGCTATTTCCTATCGCAGCATTGTTACCGACATGCTTCGGGCTTTGGGGAGAGTTCAGCCTGGATCCCATCACTGGTTCCTGCACCATCGTACCTGACGATAACGATAATTCACCAAAGAAATTCCTCTTCATTATTGCCTTCCTCCTCCCAAGCGCTGCGATCATCTGCTGCTACGCCCGTATTCTGTGGATTGTCAAGAAAACAGCAAAAAAGTCGCAAAAAAATACCATGAAAATGAAATCTTTAAGCATGAGTACGACAACGATAGCAACTAGAATAGTGGATATGGACAAACGTCCTTCCAGGAACACAGTGCCGACGTTTCCAATGAGTTGCTTCTATCAAACAGGCGCTGAACTATCATCATCTACCGATAGTCCGACCCCATCAGAAAATGAGAGACAGTCGACTGTTCCCGAAGTCAATGGCCGTTCACTTGGTGATGAAAATAAAAACTTTCGTCGTAGTTTCGTAGCCACGATGAGATGGACTACGGCACCGATGAAGCCACGTCTTCCTACGAAGAAAGACAAGAAGCTACTGACGATGATAGTAGCAATTATGGTCTCATTTTGTGTTTGCCACTTACCAATCACGTTGATGAAGACCACAGTCTTTGAGACGACGACGCATTCAGTAGCAAACGTGTTTGGATACGTGTTAATATATTTCACGACGTGTGTAAATCCTGTTATTTATGTTGTGATGTCTAATGAGTACAGACAAGCATACAAAAGTCTGTTTAAGTGTAAACGGTGAGATCGTTTCAAGTCTTCATTGGTGTAAATACTCAATAGTGTGGAATACTTCTGTAGGTTTGTTGAGCAAATGTCAGTTTGTGAGTCAACCGTGACTGATTTTAGTCAGAATTAATTAGTTAACCGATCAATTCGAAGTATTGGGTAAAAAATATTTTTAAGTAAATGTGACATTGACATGTATGTGCCACTGTATTGGTTTTCTCAAGCCGTGAATGAGTCTATTTAATGTTTTAAATTGTGGTTTATAAACATCTCTCTATTTAGATGAATTTGCAAGCTGTTTATAACTGTCAATACGATAATTCTATTTTGTCATTTAAATGCTTCATCGAAGTTTAAATGTAAATAGTAAACTAAGCCTTAGCAATAATTTATAGCGAAGAACTTTAATTAAAATAACTTTAAAAAGCAATCAACTTACTCAGATCACTTTATCGCGTCGTATACAATGTTTATATCTTTTATCTGTCCGTCTGTTTTTTTCGGTGTATCTCCGAAACGGCTTGACCGATTTTGACGAGACTTTGACCGGCAGATAGCTGACATTAAATTAGTAACTTAAACTAAGATGTAGCTTTTATTCTAGGAAAAGATTACTGCACAATAAAAAAATTAAAAAATGGCATTCGTGCGAGTTTGAAGAGAATAGAGGCGCGAACGAAGTTACGGGCAAACAGCTAGGTGTTAAATAAATTAGTCCTCGGTATAAAATTGTAAAGAAAATATTTTCCCAAAAATTAATAGGTACTAAAGGAATTAAATAAAAAATACAAAGTATTTAAAAAAAATGTATACCATATTCAATTTAAAAAGGAACTGAATATTGTTTCCTGTATGTAGTTTTTACAAATCGAAGATATTAAAAACAAAGTCTATACGATTACTCATTCATGTATCTACTACCTAAATAAAACTAAAATACCTATTCATATTAAGTATTACGATAAATTTAGACTTTTATAAACAAAAATAACCGAACAAAATAATTCGGATTCTAATTATTATAATAAAAAATCGAACACTTCTTTATTAAAGGTGACGATTGTTTGTCACGGCCATAATGACGTGTTCGAACAATAATTGCGGTCGAATTCTACGTATAGAAAATAGACCATTTGTTTTTCAACTCTATTCCAAAGGAATAGAATAAAAAATAGATTGAAAACAAAAAGGGCTGGTGGCACACCATTTCGTATTTTTGCGGTTTACGCATAAACGGTTTTTTTGTCGAAGCAAATAATAGTCACCTAATAGTAAGGGTGTTTCGTACTAGTGTACAATATCAATGTGTGATATTATTGTAAATAAGGAGGATGTCAAAGACATAGAAATTAAAAAAAAAAACGTTTCGATAACGATTAATATTGAATCGAAGACGGTGCTGTTTCGTTTGATTGAACAGGAATATACAGAATTGAAAGTTGCAAGTTTCTGAAGGGAATAATGTTAATGGTAATATTGTTCGTAGATTTAAAATCATAGAGTCATTTAATTTCGCAACAATTTGAGATTCACGTCTCACTAAAATATGGCAGCATTGCTTAAATTTTTATTAGTTAAATTAATAACTAGCTTGTAAATTACGAAACATCGTCGCTTTGAATGATTCAACAAAAAGTTAATACAAAAATTAAAAGACGACCATTCCAAATGATTGTCAGTTTTCGACGGAATATTAAAATGTTACTAGTGTTTAGATTTAAATGTTTTATATGATAGTTATATTCATAGTTGTGAGATAAGCCGTAACCGAAGATTTCCCAAAGATATGTTATAATTGTATAAAGGAAATTTATTTAGTCAATAGGCGATTTTTACTGTATTTATTTTACTTAGCATGTATAAAACATACTGATTTTCAAATGTTTACTGTGAGTTAGAACAAATACTATGAAAACTTGGGATTAATTGAGCAGAATTTTCCAGGCTAAACGCAAAAGCTCAAATACCTACGTGTTTTGTTTAAATTATAATTTCTTTGGTAGCAAGCAAACGTAGGTTAAATACGCTGTAAAGTTTGACATGGGTCTGATAGGATAAAACTTTGTTATGATTTTGAATAACAACCACAAAAAATGTATACACTTCAGTTCCTTTAATTTTAATGAAAGCTGCTCCAATAAAATGAAAATATGAATAAATGTCTCTACTCTGTAAATGCAATTTCGAACGGTTGAGTAACTTTACATAAAGCTGTAAGCGTAAACTCCATCGCTCAGTTGAGCTATATTTTTACTGTCGTTACCACATATTAGGAATTACCCCCGTATTGTGAGTGCGTTCACAAACATGTATACTCACATAAACAAGACACCCAAACAGCTCTTCAGACCGGACTAATACTTGTTCCGTCTAGAAATCCTAGAGACTTAGTGCAACAGTCAATCGTTCTACCAATGCACCAACATGTTGTCTAGCCTAGCTAACTACACAGGGTGTATCTGACATCGTACCACAAACAAATACTATGGATTCAGTACATGATTCTGGACATCCCAGTAGTGGAATTTTTCGTCGGCTTTTCCTAATTAAAAAAAATCTGTGCATTTTTAAATTAAAATTGTATAAAATCGTTATTCTAACCAACCTCGATGATATTTTTAGTAAAAAAAAGGAAAAAAAAATAAAATTAATTAATTTAAAAGTTATAGGGGTTGATAAAATCGTTATTCTAATCAACCCCGACAGCATTTTTAATTTAAGAAGTAATTCATTCTTTTTTTTACAAAAAATATTAAAATAACGATTTTATACCGTTTAAATTAAAAAACGTAAAGATTTTTTTTTAAATAAAAAAAAAATCCGATGAAAAATTTCACCACAGTGATCTAGAATCATGTACTGGATCCATAGTATTCGTTTGTGGTATGATGTCAGATACACCCTGTATGATGGCTAAACCACGTTATCTGCCAATATGGATATGAAAATCGTTAAACTCAGTTAGTATACGGTGGAAGCGGCACTTATCGAAAATATTATTTTTGCGCAAAACCCTTTTTTACAAGAATGTCAACTGAATCGAATAACACTAAAACTGCAACGTAATCTAGCTAAAACTGTGGTTAAAAGTAATTATTTATGATAATTTAGATTAATTTCCTATGTATTTATCAAACGAGTTACTCGTAAAATATTATTTTGATATGAATTCGAATAGACTTATACGCCCTATTTATTTGTTTTACGAGTTAAGTTAGATTCGGACTGTGCCAGAATCTTTGGATGGTTATGAATTTATTTCTTAGTAATAAACCTTTGTTTGAAACTGGTTTCTACAAACTTTAGTTCGTTAGTCATCGTTATATTCAAATTCATGTATAAAGAAAATAACGGGAATTATACATTGTATTGTTATCTACTCTATTTTAGGACGAAATTCGTACTTTTCTGTACTTTAAACACTAAATCTAAGAGAAAAAGTTTCACTAAATGTATGTTGTAAAATCCTCTTTGAAGTCGTCAACGAATTTTGTAAACCATAGATACTAAATCGTGGTTAGTTCTGACTGCGCCCTTTATCACAATGATTTTGTCACAGTCCAACTAAATCGTATGAACTGTTATAATTAAATACTCTTTTGTATTACGGATGAGAACAAAGAAACACCAAGACGTAGGTACCAAAGAACCAACACCAGGGGCCATACCCTTAAGCCATTGTACTTACCAAAGATATGATTAAAAATAAATTATAAACTATTACAATATTTGATGGTTTTATTTTACTCGAACGTCGGCCTGGTGGTGGGTGGGTGGAGACCACAAGAATTTAACCCCAGTTTTAGAGCTGCCTTCAATCCTGGTAGAACTTCACTATCAAAAAAATAACTAAGTAAGTACTCTGTTTAGTGGGAGAAAACAAAAATGGTTGCACTAATAGGTCACGGAGTCTCGAAAAGCTGGATACCTAAATCAATCAAAATCATTGATAAACAATTGTAACGTAAATGAAAAGTAGAATATAACAATATCTTATTTTACGACAAAACAGTTATCCAGGTCTTATACGTGAACTGAAATCTATGGGTTTCTTTATGAGGTAGGAAATTTTAGTCACCAAGCCCATACCCGTGCGTCCATCCAAATCCGTTCAACTGTTTGAGCGTTTTTATTTTTTAAGGAGGGATCTCATCCAACAACTTCTCCCGCTTTAGGGTCTAGTCTAGCGAGAAGGCGTGTCAGACTATTACTGACTAAAACCACACCTATGTTCCTTCTCTGACCTTTGCATTCCAGGACCACGAGTTTCCCTTTCAGAAATCAACCCATGACCGCAGTAGGTTTCGACTCTGCTGGGCCCCTACGGTTTTTCTGATATCTCTTTGAGGCGCGCGTGGAACGCTTCACGCCGCGGACGACTCGGGCTAGGTCCAGATGGTTACTGGACGGCCGGACGGCGAGCTGGTCACACACAAGGTGGACCGCTGACCTAGTGAAGGTCGTGGGAATCCGACATATACGAGACGCACAGGAATTGTCGCAGTGGTGATAATTGGGGGAGGCGTATGTCCAAAAGTGGGCGTCTTTTGGCTGGAATGATGATGATGATAATGATATTTTTCTCAAGTTTTCGGGTAAGTGTGACTGATTGAAAAATAACGAACACTACCAACAACAAAAAAGACAAACGAAAATGATAGCTGAAGTAATTCAACAAAAATGAAAGTTTCAAACAACAAATTGGCCGGCCTACTTAGAGGCTGATTCACCGTCAATCACGGAGCAGCTGCCGATCATCTTTATTATTGAAGTTCTTATATAAATGTAGCTATTAGAGAAAGGTTAAGAATAAATTATGAGACCTTGGGACTTTGGGACCGTTTTTATTTATTTAAAAAAAACTTTACTGATTGAACTTTGCGAATAGGAGAATTTCTCAAAGAAAAACAGTTGACGTATTGACAATGAGGACCATCGTCTTAAAAAACGCTCATCTAAAGTTATGTAACTTAATTCCGTCAAGATCGTCCATCATCGAACCACCGGTGTATGGTAAACATTACACCCATACGGCCATTAACGTCTTGGGAACACATTGTTTTATGCGCACAGCTGAAGAGTAAAATTCCCTTCCGGAGTCTGTATTTCCTAATAGCTTTGTAGCTATACCATATAACCTAATCATTCTTGACTTAAAGACCCTAAGGATCTTTAAGCTATTCATTCATGATTTCAAGAATGAATGGTACACGTCGTACGTACAATTCATCGTCGACCACATTTTCGCTTACCATCATGTGAGATAGAAAAAAACTGAATACATTAAAATAGTTTATGTTTTTAAAACATCATACATCTGCAACCTGTGTAACAATAACACATAAAAAACAATGCTCTACGCGTCCAGTATGACAACGCGTTCAGGGGTCTGTTAGGACTTCCATGGTGTATGGATTACAGCACGGATGGGTCCCAGGCGGTGCTTCGCAAAAGAACAGCCGCGGATCTAGGATAAAGAGTAGCATTAACACACTACTGGCCGTAATTTCGGACAGAATAGACAGCCAATATCTGAGGCAGTGGTCGCTCATGCATGCCCAAAATAATAAGTATTTTAAATTTTACCAACATAGCTATATAAGTTTGTACGTCTACTAATATAATATAGACTTGTATATAAAGATACAAGTGTTTGGTCTGAATTAAATAATTTCCAATTCGAAATTTCATTTATACGTAATGTTCTAGTTCTCTACTCTATTATTATAATTATTATAGTTCGCTACTCCTTATATTATTATTATATAGTATCCTTATATTTTTAGTATATTTTATTTCATTCTTTAGTCGATATATATATTATGTCTGTGTTCCGTGAGTGTGTCCGTGGCATCACCAGGCCCTATCAGAATACCAGCGCTGCGTTATTTTACCTTTTTTTAGGTAATATCGCAGCATATGCTGAGATAGAGGCCTTTTTGACCTCGCACAGGTCTTTTATTTTAATCTTTTTTTTTGTGTTCTTTTATTTATTGTTTTTTTATGTTGTAAAACCTATTTATAGTTTTTGTATTGTTGTTGTATATATATTTTTTGTCCTGTGCGAGTCTCAAATAAATGTTTTTCTTTCTTTCTTTCTTAGTTGTAAATTCTCTAAAGATGAAAGAGGCTTTACAGTACCTATACCCACCAACAGCTCAGCTTATTTCGTGAACAGAAAATAACGTTAACGATGAAAGCCATCACGTAACTGGGTCAATTAATTTGCCAATACCGAAATAGATTTTTTTCCTACCTATACTTGCTAGGATACGTGGGGAGACCGAAATGGGGCGAAATTGACCTGGCCAGAAAGGCATTGAATTTCGCCTCTAATGGACGGCCCTAGGCCAAATACGCCAAATAACATGTTTTATTCAGTAGGTATCTGATGTGACGCACTGACCTTTAAAATGAATCAGAAATAATTTGGGGTCGGTATGGCTTATGTTATAGCAATAAATTGTAGGCAACACTACGAGTATATCAGTACCTCTACCACGAGTTTTAAGCAATAGCATTCGTCGCTACTCGATATCGACGCCGTAAATATTTTGTATGGCAAATTTTGCAGCGCCTCTAGCGGTCACTTGCAGAACCAAAATTTTCCTTACAAAATATTTACGGCGTCGATATCGAGTAGCGACGAATACTATTGCTTAAAACTGATGGTAGAGGTACTGAACTGCAAACTTATAAAAGTTTTGACTTGCACTACCTAAACACGCTCGTACATTTTCATATAACCGCTCTTACGTGATTATGATGTTATTACACAACTTTCTACAGATATTTTGGATACACAGATATCTTGTGGATATTATCTAGGCTTCTTTAGAAATCAAAACATAAATTTGTGATAAACTATTACTGGATTAGTTTTACACAAATTCAGACCTCTGAAAGTCCGCTATTTTACGTAAACTTTGGCCCTCCATACTGTATACACATATATTTAAAATATAAAAAGTACATCTATACAAGCCTAGCACATTTAATCGAAATTGTAAATGATGACAATTTTTCTCGAAAACTTTTAAGGGTTTAAAAAAAAACTCGTATTTCCTCGAACAAGTTTTGTGAAATATTCGAGTAAATCACGGATATACCTACCGAAAGCCAACAGAGTTTTCAGGCGTTATCTCTCTTTTTTCGCGTTGCCATTCCATCAAATTCGCGGATTGCGTTAGATGAAGCTTTTAAACCATGCTTGACGTTGACGAAAAGTGAGTGGAGACGAGCCCTCTTAAACATATAATCCATGAGAACACTACATTTGACTGGCCAGCTAGTCTAATGGTTAGTAGCTCTGATTCATTTCCAACCCAAGACAAATATTTGTGCACTATATACACCGTTAAATTTGAGTCGTTTTAATCCCGCGGAGTGTCGATTCAGTACATGAAATATTATCGATTCGTAAAGAAAAAAATAAAAAATAAGGTACTTTTTTTCAAAAACTCGAATTAATATACGTATATATGAAATTGATTTCTTTAAGTCAATGATCTTGTTGGGAGTTGTCGTTGCGTACTAACAACCTACAGTTCATTGACCTCGATTAGCTGACGTTTACTTATAGAAATCTATTTCGTACAAGCGTAAAATAATTCGAGTTTAAAAAAAAGTACTTTATTTTTCATTTTTATCTTTACAAATCGATAGGGTTTCATGTACCGAATCGACCCTCCGCGGGATTAAAGCGACCAAAATTTTACGGTGTATAGATGTTGCAGATGTCTAGAGTTCACTTAGAACAAAACTTACTAAATAGCTATTCCCGCGGTATCAGCGCGTCTATTTTTTGAGTAAATCACGGAATTACCGAATGGCGTTATTTCTTTTTTTTTTTGTATTGCCTCTCCATCAAACATCACACTGGATTTCTTTAGATGAAGCAACAAGCTAAGTCAAGTGTGGAAGCGCCACCTGTAATAAACAAAACAACCAATAAACTCTTCCGCTTCATATATCAGTATAGATTTAGATAAATAAAATGAAACTTTTAATTTCATTGAAAAGTTTAAAATACACATATTTGACTCGAAACATTTGTTCCAATTATTCTATCATTTCAAATTGAATAATTTAATTAAGTATAGCATCATTTATTTACGTAATTAATTTGCAATATTTCCTATTTATGCAATAAATTCTAATTTATATGGAAATAAAACATAATTGAATCATCGCGCCATAAATCTTGTTCAGAATTTAATTACTTGCTCAGTAAATGAATTTCATTGTTCATTTTTGCATTAGAATATTCCTATAATGTAGCTTAACAATAAGATTAAGTACGTAGTTTAAACCTTTAGAAAGAATCATCATCATCTTCGTACCCTTTTTCCATGTTGTATATATATATAAATATTATATTTGGGGTCGCCGCAACACGTTTTTTTCTTCCATTCTGCCCTGTCACCCGTCATGCTATCACTAACTTCCTTTTCTTTCATATCACTCTTCACACAATCCATCCATATTTTCTTTGGCCTCCCTCTCCCTCTCCATCCATCCATATGTATACTCATAACTCTTTTAGTAACATGCGTTTCATCCCTCCTCTTTAAGGCGGTTTTTAGTTGAAGGCGAATCGTTTGTCCTGGTATGTTCATCCATATGGTATGGTCGTCCTGGTATGTTTGTCTGGATAACTATACCAAGACAAACGATTCGCCTTCAACTTTGCAGTCACTGGAGCCAGTTTTAAACTTCCTCGAATATACTCATTCCTGACTTAAACCTATTTTGTCACAACATTCTCATCTCAGCTACATTCAATCTTTTCGCATTTAAAATACTAAGAACTAATCAAAACATCTCAAGCATGACAGGGATGGTACTTGTATGGATTTTGATTTGAAAATTAGAATAACTGTGATGATCCGGTATCGGAATTCTCCACGTGATTAGAACATATACAGCAATCCTGAATAAAGACAACTTTTACCTTAAGACGACATCCATGTACGCAGACCCATTTTTGCAAATTAAGGATCATTATTATTATTAGTATTTAGAAATATTTAAGAAAGTTTATTAGTTGTCTATTACCCACAACACAAGCTCTGCTTAGCTTGGGACTAGACGGCGTTGTGTGATAGTTGTGGATTATTATATTATTTTATTAGTGCGAAATCAACTTTCAGGCGGTTGCCCGGACCAGATACAACTCCCGTCTAGTCGGAGGATCCTCCCTATTCAACGCCTTCACCAGCCAGCCTAAAGTTTTTAGGTACAACTAATACATACCTATAGCCAGGCGCGACGTGATAAGTTACAATGACTTTTTACGGTGGAAAATCCTCTAATTAATTGTCCCTCTCCAGGTAGAGCGAGAAGGGGTGTCAGACTCTTACTGACTAAAAGTCACCTGTGTTTCTTCAGCTGCCCTTTTTGTTCCTGACTTTTGCTAGCATTGCGGCTAGCGGCTACCGTCGGGACAGAACCCGAGTCGTCGACGGAACGTAGAGTTCCACGTGCGCCTGAAAGAGAATAATAATAATAATAATAATTGGATGCACTAGCATTGCGCGTACAAGGACAATCGTCGGTTGGCATCACGTTCCATTAAAAGTACCTAAAGGGCCTCTGCGAGTTGGTTTCGGCTCCTCGTATGCCTTCCAAAGGTCCAGGACCTCAGGGTCCTGAGATAAATAAATTCGTAAAAATAATAATAACAATCGTTTATTTTCTCTCACAAGTTACTTAATGCTAGGTTTACAGTGGAGCAAGAACAACGGTCTTAACTATGTGAGAGACTGGTGCCTGTGATAGGTCTCTACGAAACCTGTATTACAAGTCAGTAAAACTGTAGGAGGCCAGTAGGGCCGATGCCTACTAGAGCCATGGGATGATTTCTGAAAAGGGTACCTAGACCAAAAAGGGCAACGGAAGGAACATAGGTGTGGTTTTTGTCAGTAAAATTCTGAGATTGAGAAGTCATCAAATGATTTCCCAACTCAAAAAAGGCCGCAGTAACTCTTTGAATAAATCCCGCAATGCTACATCGATACGGCAACCATTTTAATATAACTGAATAATATAATTTATCCGTTGAACAGTTTCTAAAAAAATATTTTTATTTTACTTCCTGTTTCCGAAATCCAAAAAAATTTTAAATGCAAATATTAAAAACGTATTTTGATTTTTGGAAGTCCGCTATTGACCAGATGATTGAATAATTTAAGAAATTTTAATGAGGCGAATAAATTTCACGAAGTAAAATAGGGAAAATGCAAATTGCTTAATCATCTTTGCCAATAATAATTTTGGTACTCAATTTTGTGTTGTTTGTTAAATGTTCCGTGTACACATTTAATTATTCTATAAACATCACATTAAAATACGTTAGCGAAATGCATTTTTTTATTTTTTTTATTTCAATAATCTAACTTCAATAGTAGTACAGTAAAATGAAATTTTTAAATTGTGATATTAAATTTTGAAGGACAGTGTGTAATTTGAATATGACTGATCACATTAACGTATTTTATTAGTGTTATTATTGTATTCAATATTAATCCATATAATTTTTATTTGTTTTTGATTGAATTTATTGAATTGAGTTAAATATGATAATAATAAATGTTTTTATAACAACTCTTAGGATTCTTCTCCACTACCCTTGGTTGACTGATAGAGAATACCTAAGGCGGAATTAAGTTCCGCCTTTGTACGTTGTTGTTGCACAGTTTTAATAAATAAATAAACGTCGCAATTTCTATATTACTAACCAGTAACCTTTTCCAATAAGCAACACTTTATAATACAATTATTGTGTCCTTGACTGTGTCAAAGTATGTCAAAACCAACTTTTTGTGTTTGCAAGATAAGGCTAAACTGATTTTTACTACATAAGCATCAGGACTGAAAATGTAAATAGCAGAGGTGTTTTTAAAAGAACCCTTCAATAGGCTCTTTTAAAACCACCAGTGATGTTTTAAGTCCATTTAGGTTTCTTCATAGAATCTGGTAAACGCACTATAGCTTTTAAGCCAGGCTTTTAAAAAATATTTTTAAAAGAAAGTCGTGTTAGTCACACTATTTATAACTCAAGAACGGCTAAACCAATTTGACTGAAAATTAGTAGCTTAGAACTAGGAGAAGGACATTGGATTTTTATCCCATTAAATAAAAGGTAGAGGTAGAGTAGGATAGAGTAGGTTATAGTAGGGTGGAGTAGAAGAGAGCGGGAGCGAAGCCGCGGGCAAAAGCTAGTATTTTATAAATATGAAAATTCATGGATTACAACTAAAAGCCAGGCCAAAAAGTACACTGTACATTGTACACTGTCGTATTTAGTTCATCTAGCAAAGTGCCTCTGAAAGATAGTCCGCCCCACAAAGATCAAGTACCCACATTATCGTAAAAAACTAACCATTAGGACGTAAGTGAAGAAGCAAAAAATCCTCGAAACTGATTTATCTGAAACGAAATCGCTTAGAATTGGCCCCATACGTAAAAAAAATTACCCGAATTCATTTCAGACCAAAATAAGAGCGCGACTACACCTCTCCGATTTCCGATAGATGAAAACATCAGTCAGCGTAATGTATCGCTCTATCATGTTCGCCTCATGTGAGGACACGCACCTACAATTTAAATAAATTGACCAATTTATTTTCCGCGATAACCATTTTCTCACCTATTATGAACGGTGATTTTCGGAAAAAGGCAGTTTCCTGGCCACACCTACGATAATAAATCTACGGAAAATAATATGGGACTCGTATTAATGGTACACATTGAACATGCCTACCGAGTCACGCATAGCTATTATGTTAATTTAGGTCAGGGATGGCGAACCATTACTGGAGGCTGTGCCACTAAAAACAACAAAAAAAAGAAACCGTCTGAGTCGGACTCGCACACTGAAGGTTCCGTAGAAACTTACCTATGAAAACCGTTCAATTGCCGAATCGAGTTTTGAGATTTTCCCGAACCAAATAAAAGTTTTTTTTTGTGATATAACTACTCAGTTTTCAGATTTTGCCCTATACTTGTGCTATGAGACCTTGCTTCATACCAAACTTCAGGATTCTAGGTAAACGGGAAGTACGTTATGAATTTTCATTCATTTGAGTGTCGAAAAAAACTCTTTTTTGCGACATAAACGGTCGTATCTTTTTTTTTCGTTAGAAGTTTGATTTTTTTTTACAGCTTCATGAGACCGTAGAGTTGAGTATATGGTTTAAATTTCACCTCGTTACCTCCACACGTTCCTGAGATAAAGTGTCTTGACAGACTGATGGACAACAAAGTGATCCTATAAGGGTTCCGTTTTTTTTTTCTTTAGAGGTACGGAACCCTAAAAATTGTGGTCATGACGTGCCGCTAAAAAATCTTGCCTTTGTTATTTAATGACCAAAAAATTGAACTAGACGCTATTAACTAAACTTTTTTTTATTTATTTATTTATAGTTAATTAAAACGGTACATACCCACTTACATTAATTAACATAGAATTGTGAAAACATAACAAATAATAATAATACATAATATTGGTACATAATCGCATGGAATTTTAGATTATGAATTGGTTTTGATTATTCTATTAAAATTGTTTCAATAATACATCATTTAAAATTAATAATTTAACATTAAACACAGTGATACACATTAACACGGAACAGTGGACACCCTTGCATACTGTCTCTCACAGAACACCAGACAAGCACGAATTATTTTCTTCCATTCGTCCGCCAACACATCACATTCAGGGTATAAGCATGGCATAAGCATCTTTAGAGTACGACACACTGGGGATTCGGCTCTAGCGATAGTTCTAGATGGCTGTGGTGCAAATAAATGGTGACGGCGACTCTGACGGTATGCAATGTACATATTTATCGGGTAAAAATACCCGACAGAAGAGATCGTGGAGCCCAGGGCAATCAATGCGTCCGCTCAGGATTTTACAAGCCACTACGAGCTGATCGAAGCCTCTTCTCACCTCTAACGATTGAAACCCAGCATACTCAAGAAGAAATTGGTAGGGTACATGTAGGGAAAGAAAGTGTACAACCTTTGAAAAAGATATCTCAGGAAAGTTGTCTGCACCTTCTCAAGCATCAGTGTCTGATGCCGGTGACAGGAGTAATTACTTCCTTACCCAACCTGTAGTCGTAATAGATAGGTCGTGACACCCTACCGTAAGTCATGACGTGGCACTTGTTCGTGTTAAAAAACAACTTGTTCTCGATACTCGATTCGTAGATAGCGTCAAGATCACTTTGTAGGAGTTGGCAATCTTCGACCGATCCGATTCGCGAAACTGGTTTAAGTCGTCGTCATATAGTAGGCAATTTACATTCTTAATTTTAGCGACGAGGTCATTGATCATGATCAGGAACAGAGGTAGTCCCAATACGTATCCCTGACTCACGCCCGATCGAGCACAATAAGGCTTAGACTCAAAGCATCCATGGCGGACAAACTGCTGGCGATCCCGGAGATAGTCAGCAAAAAAGTTGAGAAAACTGGATGAGAAACCCAGTTTACCCAACTTTGATAAGAGCACATCATTATCGACTTTGTTGAAAGCCTTCTGGAAATCGAGATACAGAGCGTCGACTTGTTTACCGCTATCTAAGCCACTGGATATAAAATCAACATGCATCAACAGATTCGAGTTTACGGAGTGACCAGGCCGACATGGTTTTCACCATGTTGGACATTAGAGAGAGACCAATTTATGCATTTGTGAATAATTTTATGGATAATATGCTCAAAAACCTCAGCCATTGTCGGCAATAGCGATGGGTCTGTGTTCTTCAACAGAAGTTTTATCGTTGGTTTTCGGAATGAGAATTCCACGGAAAATTTTCCACTGTTCAGGATACACGCCATATGGAGAGCCAAGTTAAAAATATGGCGGTGCTGCCAATCTATCGGTATCCCTTGACGACAAAGGCTGGAACGTTGTCAGGGCCAACCAAGCTACAGGGTTTGAGTCTGGCAATCCCCTTAACTACGTCGGGAGTAATTAAGACCGGTAAAGGAATGTTGTCTCCTTCATGGTTATACAGATCGATTGGAACCAGCTCAGTGCCTTCGACATACTCGCAGTTTCCTACGGTGCCCACCCGAGCCAACACTACATCTAACTTACTCCTTCGCATATTCATTACCTCATTCAATAACAATAAATTTAAGACTATTTTATTCAATTGGTTAAAGTCAATGGACTACACAGATGTAGAAAATCTAATAAAAATATAATCCATTCCGAACAGTACTGGTACACACACAGTCTCACTCGCAACAGACACCATAAGCATACGCACACACTTACATATACACGCCCACGCACATATAAATACAGTCGCATGCATAAACAGACTAACATACACAAATACACTCACATACAAACACACCCACAGCCACACTATCACACACACTAACACACCATTATACACAAACACACCCATGGCAGCATGTTTGTCTACAATTAGTTAAAAAAAAAAAGTTAGGTTTTGTTTCTTTCTATTTTAACACACTGTCTGACGTAAGATTACTGTCACTTTATTGTAGGGAAGACACTAACACCTGCAACACAGTTTTTACTAGCGCAGGCGTTAGAGAAATAATGTCAACAAAGTATTAAAAAAAAAAATCATCTCAGTCAGATTACAAAAGCTTAGGAAATAACAGTAATAATAATTATTAATATTTACAGATACACTTTTAAAATTAAGGTCGCCTAAAATAATAACAGTTTCATTCAAATTGTGGATAATATTCTCAACCTTACAGAACCACAGCAAATAGTCATCGTCAGTAGCTATAGACTTGATGTAAACAACATATACATATATATTTAGGCCATTTATTGTGATCGCAGCCCACAAATTTTCGCCACAGGCCGTCTCAATATTATGTTGCCTTATCATGGTGACACCAGGGCGGGCCGCAAGCAGTACATCACCACCCACGGTTGCTCTGTCTCTCCGTAGAATACGCCAATCCCCGCTAGACATTTCAGTCTTCTATTGAATTGTCCAAATTTGTCTCAGTTACGGCTATTAAGTCATGCTCAGACAGTAATAGGCTTGACCTCCATGTGGGTAATTTGGTTTTAAGCCCACGGATATTCTGGTAAAGCAAGCGCAGATAGACACTACTATGAATTTTTATCTCTAAATTCGTATTTCGTAACGTTTTTTATTTAATTAAATGATGAGAAAGGAGCGATGACTGCTGTTTCAACACTAAATTCTAAAAGTTTTATACTAGCGTGTTTGAATTTTTTTACCGCGTGCCACCACTGGCACACGTACCGTGGATTTGCCATCCCTGATTTGGGTCAATATGCTACGTTCTTATGCTAAGTGTTGCTTGTAAACTCAAGCTGTTGATAAAGATATTGAGCCTATACTCGTCAATTTAGTGGGCTAAGTTATATGTAGGTATAGAGTCAAGACCATTTTAAGTGAAGTAGTCAGACAGACGGACAACAAAGTGATCCTATAAAGGTTCCGTTTTTTCCTTTTGAGGTACGGAACCCTAAAAATATCCATGTGAATAATTAAAACACTGATTAACAGAACTGAGCCACTACCGCCAGAGACAGAAACAGATGGAGAAACGTCGTGCAAATGAAAGTGATGAAGCAGGGAGGTCACGACCCTCAGCATTGAGGAATACGACGCAAGGAGGAGGAACAGAACTGACTAAAAATTTAAGTTCAGATTCTGCTAATCAGTATTTAAATTAATGTTCAACGAATTTTATAAATAAGACTGAATAATATGTTGTATAACGAAAGAATCCTATGAACATGACAGATATTAAATAAAATAATTTTTCATGGAAGTTAGACAGGGAAAAATCTACGGGGAAATCAATGTTTTCATGCGACAATATTAAATTATATCAGGGGTTCGAAACAAGCGAATTTGAATTGATGCTTCCATATCATAAATATCAAGATAAACTGATCCCAATGGTGAAAAATAATAGCAAATCAAACAATAAAAAATTCTATTTATTGTTGTAATTTAAACTGATTTTACATAGAGGTAAGATTTTTTTATTGTAGGTAAAATCATCCAATGACAGTTCCCGCCCTTAAGCAGGAAATAATGTCAGACCCTTACTGACTAATAACCTACCCCGTTCCTTCGTTGCCTATCGCGCCTTCCTTTCAGAAACTGACCTATGACCTAGCAGGCTTCGACCCTGCCTGCCTGCAGCTAGCAGGCTGGGCCCCTACGGTTTACTGACAGTTCCTTGAGGTGCGCGGGAACAGTACGCGCCGTCGACGACTGGGCCGGGACGACCTTGGGCTCAGCCCAGTCGGTTACCGGACGATCGGACAGCTTACTACCCATTGCACGCCATCCGCAAGCCCGCGTCTACGGTGGCGGAAATCGAGATCGGAATCCCGGCGGCGGCTGGGGCAAGTGCCCCGTTGCCTTTGCCTGATGCTGTCAGCCTTCTCATTTGCTAGCATTACTGCTTCGCAGAAGGAGGCGACCGCCTGCCATCCCTCCTTACTCCGTACCAGGCGAGAGAGATCGCTGCGACGAGGACACGTCGTGCGGTAGTTGAGAACTCCGTGAGGTCTTTCCAGCTACGCCTCAAGGATGGGCCCTATCGCCTCAATTGTGGCGCGCCCAATATAGAGGTAAGGTTGTTTTTTAGTTTATAAGTCTCCTTTTTGCACCCGTCTTCGCCCGTATAAAACTGCATGGCTCTACAGGCAATTGTCCGCAGAATAATAATTGCCATCACCAATACTCGTATAAACTAATAATTTTGTATTTGCTATTTATTCTGAAAAGTTGTTATTCATTTGTTTTACTTTTATTTCTTTAAAATAGATAAGATCTGGAACCGACAAAAAACTACACTACTTCATTTTCCTCGGTTACCTATATGTTATCTAAAATAAAAACCACTAAAGAGCAATTCGCGTACCGAGGGTCCCATACTTTACCTATAATGTAAATAGTTCGGTTCCTAAACAGATTTTTCTTGAAGTTTAAATTTGTCGAAAATTGTTGAAAAGTCGGAAAAATTAATCGTGAACGAAAAAAGTTTTATCTGAAATCCAGTTCTTCAATTTTGCTCATCTCTACGTCACCGTGTCAAGTGTCTAAGTAGCGGCAAATAGAAGAAGGCGAATTGTTCCTAACAATGAAAATAAGAAAGAAAAAGATTTTTTTTTAACTCATTATGACTTAAAACAATATACATAATAATATTAACCAATTCTTATTAAACAATAAAGTTTTTACTTCACCTATATTTAACTAAGACTAAGTAATATAAAGCAAAAAAAACCTTTATTGATACGCAATTTTTTTTTTGCTGACCGTACTTTTCACTCAACATTTGACAGATCAAGGTCTTCCTTCTTCTTTCTTTTCCTTTTTCTTTTTTCTTCTTGGGGTATTTTTCTTTGAGGACTTTTCTATTTTTATTTGGAACGCATAGTAGGTATAATATGCTCTACTGTCCGTGAAAGCTGGGGCGAGTCATCAGTATTTAATGAGTCAAACATTTCCTCAAACAATGCAGGCAGTACACGCCATATTGCAAATTAGATTTGATGGCTGACATTATATTACCATTATTCGAACCATGGGATTTGGAATTGATACCTCTCGTAATCCCTGCTGTCTTAGTAAGGCTTTGTGTCGGCAGATACTAATTCACGTTAAACATATTAGGGACTTTCGTGAAAGGAGAGAAATTATATAGCGGACATATCGGTTAAAGGATGTTCTTCTTGCATATCTACAAACGCTTGTACCTTAATACTTACCTACTTTTTTTTAGGTTGAAAATCATCCAGTGTTTTCTCCCGTTCACTTGTTCCCTGCGCGCCTTAAAGAGATGGAAGCCCGTAGTCCTAGAACCCAAAGGGTCACCCTCCGAGCGGAGATTAAGCGGTCCAAAATGGAGGCCCGCAACGTCTGGCTGGGGTCTCTGAATGCAGACCCGTGGGGACGCCCATACAAGATGGTACGGGAGAAACTCCGTCCATGGGCTCCCCCACTGACTCAGAGTCTCCGGCCAGAGCTCGTGGAGGGTGTGGTCAGCACTCTGTTCCCTACGCGGGGGGTACACTCCCCCCCGTCTATGGCTCCGCCAACACCGGCAGTACCTGACGCGGACCACGACGACGACGACGATGTTCCAGAGGTGACCGAGGTAGAGATGAGAGTGGCGGTACGAAGGCTGAGTGCCAAGAATACCGCCCCAGGACCTGACGGCCTGCCTGGGAGGGCCTGGGTCCTGGCTATGGAGGCTCTCGGGCCTCGATTGAGGGGGCTCTTTAGCGCATGTCTGGAGAGGGGCCAGTTCCCACTTCGCTGGAAGACGGGGAAACTGGTCCTCATAGCGAAGCCTGGGCGCCCTGCGGACTCTCCGTCCGCGTACCGGCCCATTGTGCTGCTCGACGAGGTGGGCAAGCTCTTTGAAAGAGTCATTGCAAACCGCCTCGTCGCGCGCCTTGCAAGGGTGGGGCCGGACCTGTCGGACGGACAGTTCGGTTTTCGCAGGATGCGCTCCACGGTGGACGCCATCATGCGCGTGCGAGCCCTCACGACGGGGGATGCGGTGTCCCAGGGCAGGTGTGTCGTGGCAGTGTCCCTGGACATTGCCAACGCCTTCAACTCCCTGCCCTGGAGTTGCATTGGAACGGCACTCCGGTACCACCGGGTGCCCGACTACCTCTGTCGTGTGATCGAGGCCTACCTATCGGAGAGGTATATCATCTACCCCGGTCACCAGGGAGAGTGGAAACGTCGAGAGATGTCGTGCGGTGTTCCGCAGGGATCGGTACTAGGACCACCCTTGTGGAACATCGGGTACGACTACGTGCTGCGCGGCGACTTCCCCGACGGGGTCAGCGTGGTCTGCTACGCGGACGACACGTTGGTCCTAGCGCGGGGAGAGTCGTACCGGACGGCGGTCGAATTAGCGACACGCGGGGTTGCGATGGTCGTTGACTGGATCCAGCAGTTGGGACTCGAGGTGGCACTGCACAAGTCCGAGGCCATGTGTTTCCACGGCCCTCGGGGTGCGCCACCACCGCGTTCCCAGCTAACGGTAGGAGGGGTTCACATCAGCGTCGGGTCGACGATGAAGTACCTGGGACTCGTCCTCGACAGCTGGTGGAACTTCAAGGAGCACTTCCGACGTCTGGCTCCCAAACTGAATCGGACTGGGGCTGCTCTCGGGCGGCTCCTGCCCAACCTCAGGGGACCAGACGCCTCCTGCCGGAAGCTCTACGCGGGAATCGTTCGGTCCATGGCTCTCTACGGGGCTCCGGTGTGGGCACCGACGTTGACACAGCAACCGAGGGCCCAGCTGAATGCGTGCCAGAGGGTCATGGCAATACGCATGGTGCGAGGGTACCGAACGATCTCCCGCGAGGCGGCGACCCTCCTTGCTGGCCAACCGCCGTGGGATCTGGAGGCAACAGTCCTTGCACACATGCACGACAAGCGCATGGAGATGCAACGCCGGGGCGAAATTCCGCTGCCACGACAAGTCGAGGCATGGCGGACAGAGCTCCGGCGGGATCTCATGGCGAAATGGCGTCAACGACTATCGCAACCTCGTTCGGGGCGCGCCACAATTGGGGCGATAAGGCCCATCCTTGGGGCGTGGCTGGAAAGACCTCACGGCGTTCTCAACTTCCGCACGACGCAGGTGCTTACCGAACACGGAAAGTTCGCTAAGTACCTGTTCCGGATTCGTGCGGAGGATTCGCCCGGGTGTCGCCACTGTGCGGAACACCCGGAGGACACGGTGGAGCACACTGTAGAGGTGTGCCCCGCCTGGGCGGAGCATCGCCGTGTCCTCGTGGGGGCGATCGGCGGCAGCGATCTCTCTCGCCGGGCCTTGGTTCAGGCCATGGTCCGTAGTGAGGAGGGATGGCAGGCGGTCGCCTCCTTCTGCGAAGCAGTAATGCTAGCAAAGGAGGAGGCCGACCGCATCAGGCAGAGGCAACGGGGCGCTCGCCCCAGCCGCCGCCGGGATTCCGATCCCGATTTCCGGCCACCGTAGGCGCGGGCTTGCGGACGGCGTGCAATGGGTAGCACGCTGTCCGATCGTCCGGTAACCGACCGGACCGAGCCCAAGTCGTCGACGGCGCGTTCTGTTCCCGCGCGCCTCAAGGAGCTGTCAGCACACCGAAGAGGCCCAGCCTACTAACTGCAGGCAGGCAGGGTCGAAGCCTACTGGGGTCATGGGTTAGTTCCGAAAGGAATGCTCGACCCCGGCACGATAGGCTACGAAGGAACGGGGTAGGTTTTTAGTCAGTAAGAGTCTGACACTACTTCCCGCTCCGCCCAAGGGCGGGATTTGTCATTGGATGATTTTACCTACCATAAAAAAAAAAAAAAAAAAAAAAAAAAAAAAGAACCCAAAGGGCTGATGGGCCACAGGTGTGGTTTTAGTCCGCCTTTTCCAAAACGCGATCTAAAATAGACCCTGAAGTACATTTAGATGACGCTTAATTGGTATTAAACCTAGTAATGAGTGCAGTGGTGGCCGAGTGCTAACGGCCCCGACTTACGAGTTGTAGGTCGCGGGTTCAAACTCAGCCAGACGCATTACTTTGTGTAATTTATTTCACCACCACTGGAAAGCATCGCGAGGAAACCGGCATGTCCTAGAACCAAAAATTCGAAAATATGTGATATCCGCCAATCTGCACTGGGCCCGCGTGGTGTACCCATTTCCTCTCCTAGAGAGGAGGCCTGAGTCCCATCAGTGGGAACATTATAAGGCTGATGCAAAACCTAGTAATAGTTCCAGAACTATATTATAACGCGTTTAGAAGAAAGCGGTAAAATTTTCACACTCTTTTCCGCTCCACCTAGAGCCGGAGAAATCATCAAATTAATTCTCACGTAAAAAAAATGGACTCTTCACTACATAAGTAGTTCAATGACCCCAGTTAGCCAGCCTTTTCCCGCTCATAATAACACCAATGACAGTCGAGGCTCGCTTTATCTACCTCAGAAGTATTTTTCTCTCCGTTCCGCAATAACAACCAATTTAATATCTCGAGTAGGTACCTGGCAAACAGTCCATGACAAATATTACTCTGCCTGGGGCTAGACGGGGACTAAACGCCCCCGACGCCCGTGTTTGGGGTCTGATGCGATCTCCCCCAAACGATTTGTAAATTGCTCTATTAATTCAGAAATCCTGTGAGATGTTATCGTTTGTGAAATATTGGAGGTAACACAAAATTCGGCGAAGATTTTCGGTGGTTTCTAGTAGCAGTGTGTTGACAAATAATCAACTTGGCTTAGATTAATGTTAAGAGATAGCAGTGTTTCAAGTCTACCTTTCATGTGAGGGACTGTGTTTTATCATTTTGAGTTACCTTTAAACTTTTTTGTGGTTTTTTTTTATACATTGCCTTAGAATTAGTTTTTGGATGTGTTTACAAAGATATAAACTCATATTCACAGACCAGGAAAAAGTATACTGATACAAAGTAAATAAGTAATAGAAATAATAATATCGCGGTTGAATCAAGGGCCTGATACAGAAGGCAGTACTCCTCGATACGGCTCGCATTATGAGGAGGTTCCTTTCAATGTTCCTTCCAAAATGTATTTTAGGAAATATTTAAAAATTGTAAAAATATTTACATATTTTTACATTTTTTTAGAAAATATATAAACGGAATAATAATATAATAGTAGTAGTAGTAGTTAAGTAGACCATACAAATATTTGTTCTGTGCGAGAATCGAACCTACGACGCGCAGTGCAACCGCCAATCGCTCAACCACTGCATACTAGAACCATGGGTTGACTTCTGAAAAGTTTATTGGTTTAATTTTAGTTATATGTATGTATTTATGAGAGCAGTGTTGGCCGAGTAGTAACGGCCCCGACTTACAATTAGTAGGTCGCGGGTTCAAGCCCGGCCAGGCGCATTACTTTGTGTAATTTATTTCATCACCACTGCTCTCAAAACGGTGAAGGAAAACATCGTGAGGAAACCGGCATGTCCTAGAACCAAAAATTCGAAGACATGTAACATCCACCAACCCGCACTGGGCCCGCGTGGTGGATTGCGGCCCATTCCCTCACTTGGAGAGGAGGCCTGTGTCCCAGCAGTGGGAACATTGAGGGGCTGATGATGATGATGATGTATGTATTTATATAAGTAAGTATGTATGTATTTATTACTGTGTTCAATTTTCTATTTTTTTGTTTAATATTAATTTGCACCTACTATGTTGAGTTTCTGCACCATCCTAAGGGTGACTGGTAGAAAATGCCCATGGCATGAAGTCCGCCTTTATACCACAAAAAAAAAAAAAAAAAAAAGTATAAATCAATGAATATTGGGATATCAACTCAAATTATACGTGAGTGAGAGGTATTTGTATGAAAACTAAAACTATTTAGAATTAAAATATAACACTAAGAATAGGATTTCTCGAACTACATGTTTATAAAAACAATCAACTCACAGAATAATAAAGTAATCTCTTTAAATGCAAAGCCAAAGAAACAGATTTTATCTTAACCTTTATTAGTATTCAATTTGAAATAAGAAAAGGACAATAATTAATTCAAGTGAGTCAGAAGTCTGTCTAATTTAAACCATTCTCTGTCCAAGATTTAAATGTTTTAATCAAGCTGAAGCAATGGAATAAATTTCTTTAAAGTCATCCCCGAAAACACTATCCATCGAGGATCCTGATAATTTAATTAAACGAGGAATACGATCAAATTTATATCCTCCGCTTTTCTATTTCATTAAGTTCATAAATTTTGACTACATTCTAATCATTGTAGTAGTCATAAATACTCGAGATATTAGGCTTTGCTCCTATATCCAGGTATCTTCTTATCCTCTTAAATAATGAAGTAATCAGGTTATAGTCCTAATTTTTGCTACGAGTATATTAATTTTCCGCTATCGGTAAACGGATTAGAAGTTGGACGTTGCAAGGCAATCCTTGGTCACCGAAGGCGTGGGCTTGTGGACTACGAGCAATGAGAAGCTTGCCGTCCGGTCGTCCGATAACCGCCTGGAACAAACCCGAGTTGACGGCGCGTAGTGTCCCACGCACGCCTTAAAAAGATGACAAAAGAAACCCGTTGTCCAAGAACGTAAAGGGCAAATAAAAGACACAGGTAGTTTTAAACAGTAAAATTCAAATCTATTCGGAAAGACAAGCTTAACTTATAATTTAGGTTATCTTGCAGCAAACCTCCATGTGAAAGAATAACATGACATTAAACTGCTTAATAGCTATTTACTTAATATAAGGCCCTTACTCAAATAAACTATTTAAATTTGTGTACAGCACATATTACATAAGAATGAAGCAATTCATGTCTACAAATACGACAAAAGTAGGACTATGAATGAAAATAAAATCCAACTCAAAAATACAAGAATAGTGAGTTATAGACAGTTCTAAGGCATGCCCAAATTATGAACCAACTTCTGTTCTCATTCAAAAAAGGTACTGTATAAAAAAGATTTTGATAATAATTTATACAAAAATTATACAGTTTTCATTCAAAAAATAATGTTGGACTAATTTTATTTGTACCAATTCCATCTATTCATTTTAATTTCAATGTTGCGGAAAGAAAGAAATGAATAAAACATTTTTGGTCAAATATTTGCAATGAAAGGTAAAGCTTAGTTTTTAAGGCTATGAATAACAAGCGTTCCCCAGGGAAGCAATGCAGTGTTCACTTTATTTTCATGTTCACGCTTGATTTATTTTACCAATTAGGCGATCCGTTGTTGAATTTTCTTTCAAAAACAATCTCAAGGAGACAGTTCGTCAAACAAAAATGTTAAGTTAATGTTGACATGTCAAATAGCTTTAACAAGAGCTTAGTTCGTACTTCAATGGTTTTCGTCTTTATTTATTATCCCTGTTTTAATTCAATAGTACGTATACTTTTTCTTAATAATTTGTATGTCTATTGGCGTAACATAGCGCACTATCTAATTTTTGCGATTTTGTATGTTTATCGTCTATGTTTACAAACAATTAATTCCGATTCTGATCCTGCTTCTGATCCTGATTCCGATTTTGATTCTGAGATCTTAGTCTAGTAATGGTTCAGTGGCGACCCCTACTTACGAGCTGAATGTGAATGTGATTCAAACTCAAGCAGACACTTTACGAGTATATTATATCACCAACACTGCTCTTAAAACGGTAAAGGCAAAAAAGTATCTTGAGGAGTCCAGCATGTCCTAGAACTTAAAAATTCGAAG
The DNA here is from genome assembly GCA_958295575.1 of Leucania comma. NCBI lineage: Eukaryota > Metazoa > Arthropoda > Insecta > Lepidoptera > Noctuidae > Leucania > Leucania comma. The sequence continues at coordinate 8,987,045 of OY282475.1, forward strand.
ATATATGACACACATCAAGCCACACTGGGCCTGCATGGTAGATTAAGGCCCATTCTCTCTCCTAGAGGAGAGGCCTGAGTCCCAGCCGTGGGAATATTACAAGGCTGATTATACTATTCTACCTTTCTGACAACGTACTATGTATATAGATTTACCAAACAAACAAGAATCTCGAGGTTGCAAAAAAATTAGGGATAACTACGTACCTACGTGTATCTAACCCAGTTCTACGCAATACTGCAGTGGACAGGTTAGGAAATTAGAATTTTTATTTTTTAAACCTCTCGTCCTATTACTGACAGTATCCTTATTTTTTCCACAAAATGTCTTATAGACCTAGTTAATCTCAGTAAATGTACGTACTCATACTGCTTTTAGATAAAAAATGTTACCCAAGTTGTATGAAAACACGTTACTCACCAATTTACATGCTAATTTGGACACAAAGAAAAATAGGGCAGGTTCACAACGCGTAAAAGATTGGGTCAACTAAGGAAGAGAGACTGTAGTAAACATGTGTGTGTCATTATTGTGTGTTTGATATTTCAAATAGCTACACTAGAGTGGCCTCCCTCTCCCTGATTCATTAATTCAAAATTTTCTTGTGTTCTATAAATCAATTAAGGTTTTTCAATTGGTGATGATGATGAATCAAGCATTCATCATCATCACCATTTCAGCAAGTTTTTTTTATTGGGAAATCATCCAATGGCATCTGGAAGGCTTGTAAGACTTTACTGACTAAAACTTCAAGGGGCCATTTGCGTTCTAGGACAGCTAGTTTGATTTTCAGAAATTGGCGTGGTATGGTCTGTCAAGGAAGTGGACGTCGGACACACCGGGTTTCTAACTTGGTTTTGCTGAAATTTCTTTGAAGCGCACGTGGTTTATGACTCGGGCTCGGTCCGGACGGTTACCGGAAAGCCCGACGACGAGCTAGCCATTACTCTTAGTACCGTAGTAGTAGTAGTAGCCTTCGCCTACGGTGACCGGTAGTCAACCTGCGACTCCCGATGCCCAGGCTGACTCCCATCGTTTGACAATGCTTGAGATAAGCTTTCCCATTATTCATTACACATGAATGTTGTGCTCTACTTTACGAATATATCCAATATGTCTAGAGCGCAAATCTCACAAATTGTGTTTCTTATCTGATCTCAGTTCCAGCGAGCTTGTCTTCTATCAAGTCGTGTGTTTTGTTCACGTGATTGATTACACGTACGCCCACGTCATATCACACAGCTTTTGTTAACTTAACGACGCACAACTTTTTGCCAAAAACATAGCTGGGACTAGGAGTTCTGAATATCATAAAGACTTCCCCTTTAAAGGTGAAAATTTTTATCTATGGGTTTTTTTTTATGGTAGGGTGCATATTTATTACTCCTTTACGTTCAATTATCGGTTAGCGGTCCCTCGCCCACGGCCTCGTATATAAACGGACCTCGCGCAAACGAGAACTCCCTGATGTCCTTCACGGTAAGTTCGGGAGGTTCCGGTTCGGGATTCGTGCGGAACCGAGGCCCGGGTGCCACCACTGCATGGACTGCCCGGAGGACACGGTGGAGCACACGGTCGAAGTGTGCCCCGTTTGGGCAGAGCATCGCCGTGTTCTCGTGAGGGCGATCGGCAGCGGCGATCTCTCGCGCCAGGTCCTGGTACGGGCCATGGTCCGGAGTGAGGAGGGATGGCAGGGGGTCGCCCCCTTCTGCGAAGCAGTAATGCTAGCAAAGGAGGAGGCCGCACGCGAGAGGCAACGGCCCTCACGGCCCAGCCGCCGCGGGGATTCCGATTCCGATCCTGATTTCCAGCCAACGTAGGTGCGGGCTTGCGGACGGCGAGCTATGGGTAGCTCGCTGTCCGACCGTCCGGTAACCATCCGGACCAAGCCCAGGTCGTCAACGGGCGCACTGTTCCCGCGCGCCTCAAGGAGTTGTCAGCAAACTGTAGAGACCCAGCCTGCTAGCTGCAGGCAGGCCGGGTCGAAGCCTACTGGGGCTAAGGGTTTGCTTCCAAAAGGAAAGCCCGGCCCTGGTATCTAAGGCCACGAAGGAACGGGTTTTTTTTTTTTTTTTTTTTTTTTTTTTTTATGGTAGGTAAAATCATCCAATGACAAATCCCGCCCTTGGGTGGAGCGGGAAGTAGTGTCAGACTCTTACTGACTAAAAACCTACCCCGTTCCTTCGTTGCCTATAGTGCCGGGGCTGAGCCTTCCTCTCAGAAAACGGCCCTTGACCCCAGCAGGCTTCGACCCTGCCTGCTTGCAGTTAGCAGGCTGGGCCTCTTCGGTGTGCTGACAGCTCCTTGAGGCGCGCGGGAACAGAACGCGCCGTCGACGACTTGGGCTCGGTCCGGTCGGTTACCAGACAATCGGACAGCGTGCTACCCATTGCACGCCGTCCGCAAGCCCGCGCCTACGGTGGCCGGAAATCGGGATCGGAATCCCGGCGGCGGCTGGGGCGAGCGCCCCGTTGCCTCTGCCTGATGCGGTCGGCCTCCTCCTTTGCTAGCATTACTGCTTCGCAGAAGGAGGCGACCGCCTGCCATCCCTCCTCACTACGGACCATGGCCTGAACCAAGGCCCGGCGAGAGAGATCGCTGCCGCCGATCACCTCCACGAGGACACGGCGATGCTCCGCCCAGGCGGGGCACACCTCTACAGTGTGCTCCACCGTGTCCTCCGGGTGTTCCGCACAATGGCGACACCCGGGCGAATCCTCCGCACGAATCCGGAACAGGTACTTAGCGAACTTTCCGTGTTCGGTAAGCACCTGCGTCGTGCGGAAGTTGAGAACGCCGTGAGGTCTTTCCAGCCACGCCTCAAGGATGGGCCTTATCGCCCCAATTGTGGCGCGCCCCGAACGAGGTTGCGATAGTCGCTGACGCCATTTCGCCATGAGATCCCGCCGGAGCTCTGTCCGCCATACGAAGGAACGGGATGGGTTTTTAGTCAGTGAGAGTCTGACATTATCTCCCGCTCCGCCCAAGGGCGGGAGATGTCATTGGATGATTTTACCCACAACCAAAAAAAAAAGCTCCTGATGTCTTTCACAATCCAGAGCCATAGTAAGACTTTCGAATAATCCCTCAATTGTAGAAGGCTTCGGCCCTACTAAGCCTCTTCAATTTTACTGTGTGTGTGAGAAGGTATTGACTGCTTTTTATTTCCTCTCGCTTCGTACCATGGCCTTAACTAGGACCTCTAATACTGACTTGAGATCCCCCGAAGTTCTGTCTGCAACGCTGCGTAATATTATTCGAATCTACCCAATTTAGAAAAGAAAAGAGCCTCCCTGAAACATCTTCGCCCACGCCTAAATTAGTCCACGCTACGCCTCTGGATCCGCGTCTACCGACAAAGTGTTTGTGTGAATTACGGCCACTGTGTCAACAACATAACCGCCTTTACGACTATCTCGGGAAAAGTAACCATCAGTTTGTTTACGACAAAGGTATGACATACTTTTTAGAGGTAATGTCGTAACTATGTGACTGAGTAGTTATTACCCGCTAGGGAATAAAACTTAAGCCGAACCACGGTTGTATACCTATAACTGTTAGGCACGGTCCACACCACATACCTTTTTTTGTATCACCAAATTACTTCTCCTGGCTGGAGTACCAGACTTTTACTAACCAAAACTCATCTGTATTCCTTCAGTTTCTCTTTGCGTTCAAAGCCGCGATAACTCTTTCAAACAATTCCGTAACCCTTGCAGGCATCGGCCCTAACAGGCCCCGTCAAAACACACACACACACATGTACCTGCAAAGGGGGGCTTAATTGGTAGTGGACAGGGCACATAGTTCATAGAAAAGATGAATGGAAAGGTTCTGGAGAAGCAACCGCGCACCGGAAGACGCAGCGTTGGAAGGTCTCTCACAAGGTGGGCTGATGACCTGGTGAGAGTCGCGGGGATGCGGAACGCACAAAGCCGTTCGTTGTGGCAACATGCTATGACCCGTAGATGGACAACCATCCCTTACATAGGTACCGTGACTGTTTCGTGCCATAACTTTAACTTCAGTAACTCATCATTATTTTTCCAATAATAAGTATGAATTTTCGCTGTACATAATGCAAAAAGTCATTCTGTACCAGTCAAACCTTATCTTTTTCTTTATCTTCTACCCGTAAACCAGCCCGCGTAGACTTCAGTATTTCCCAAATTAACATCATAATATTTTACCTTTGAAAGGGTTTCTATTCCCAAGAAAAATACACCCGTATCATCACTTAATCCCCAAACTATATCTGGATGGACAGATCACAGCGTTCCTTCAGTTGATTTTTGTTATATAAAAATAAGCGGTTTTCACTCACTGCCGTCGCGGTTGCGGGCTCGCAGCTTCTGTAGAACGCTGTTATATGTATATGTAAAAAATTAAAGCATATTTCACGAGGCGTTTTACATCCGCGGTGTGCACGATTGTTTACGGCGCCCGTTGCGCCGGCGCGGCGAGCCGTCTTGCAGTTGAAACCGCGTGTCTTGCGATAATGACCCACCAGGTTTCACCAGTCAGTAAAATCATAACCGCGACGGCTGCGTAACCGCACAAAACTACGATCTCGTGAGTTTAGAAATAAAGCAGCGGTTTCATCTACCTTCGTGAGTTCTTAGCCAAACTCTTTCTAACACTCCCGCAGTCGGCAATTCCGTGCTAACGTTACATACTGCAGATTAGTTCACTTCGTCATCACTATCATTTCAGCCAAAAGACGTCCACGGATGTCCCCCAAGTATCGCCACCATGAATGATCCATCTGTCACCAGGTCTTTGGTTTTAATTCACTTGTTTGTAATAAAAACGTGGTTATCTCCATTCTAATATGGTCAGCTACCTCAGGGCTTTACAAACCGACCCTACTAATTAACAAAGTTAGGGAAAATTTTAGTAAAAGTTTTCGCTTCTAGATTTTTACGAATAAATTTTATGTATATACATTATATACTCCCTCTAGCCAATTTCGGCTACAGTGACTGGTTTCTGATTCAGGTTTCGTAACTACGGGCTCTTTGTTATAACGATGCGTGCGCAGTGTGGACAAGTTAAAATACCATTGTTGTATAGGCATTGGATGTTGGAGGGCGGCTTACTTTTGATGGTATCTCGCCTGTCATCGAGATCTGTCTTACGTTGGTCTTCAGAGGTGGAGACGTTTAGTTAAACTAAACGTAAGTCTATCCTTTGCCGCCTCCTCCCAGCGAAAGGGATCTATATTGAAAATTTTATCTATCGTTGTATCGGTTATAAGGATTTCAATACTACGATTTCTAAATGGAAACTGAAACATACTAATAAGTAATAAATAGTTAACTGAAACTGGTTTTAGAGAGCCTTGAGCGTATTTTTTTTTTATGCGAATTATTTAATTATTTACTTCTACCGCTCTAGAATAGAGGTCGCGCAGGATCGGTATCACAAGTCGCGTTTTTAGAGTTTTCCTGAAATCCACCTGTGTTCTTCGGTTGCCTTTGCATTCTAGGACCATTGAAAACTCTTTGGAAATTTGCTTGCGTTCGTTTTCGAGCGGTCTACGTACAAACAGCAAATGTTTTTCACCTTTCTGACACAAGAAAAATAATAATAAATGTAATTTCTGTTTCTTTTTTTTGTATACAATAAAGAGTATATCTTCTATATATTTTCTTACATATACAACTTACGGTTTTAATAACTGTAATGAACGCCCGTCGCGTCGCTCATAATCTATCGTAACTAAGAAAAATAAGTAATTGCTTCCAGTATTCCGTCTTCATATCAATAGTCTGCCAAATCTCACACCACTTCTAAAAATTGGTATAAAGTTTTCCTGTCACGTACAAATATTAAAAAAATGGTCGAAATGAAGAAGAAATCCCATGTAGCAAATTCATCAATCCCTTTTTACTTACAAATTCTCAGAGGTTTGCTCCTAATCTGACCACAAATAGAGTCGTTACTCACACTGAACACATTTTTCCTCTTTATTTAATTTCTTTAACCCAAAATTACAAGCTCATTCGAAATCCATTTTGGCACAATACGCTGTAATAAATAATAAAAGGTTACTCAAAAGATGAATGAGAAATAAAAATAACATTAGGTTGTAATGTTGGCGATCACGCTCGGGTTCTATTGTGGCTGTGAGTCTGTGAGGTTGCCCTACCCATAATCCTGTTCGTCATGCGAAGTTCAATAGTCGGACCACAGAGTATGACGAAAACGGAGCAATATGTAACGAACAGTCTTTTTTCATTTCAACTTTTCTTAAATAAGACTCTAATCAATCCTTTTCTGCTCATTTCCATACTTAAGCTTCAACTTGCTAAAAACGGTAAACACTGTTAACGGTACCACTTCCTTCCTCTGGAGTTGAGGCGTCATATTAGGAGACATAAGTTTGCTGATGGGTGTCGCTAATGGCCTCATTGACTGTCCTGAACTCGTTGCTAATTTAGCATTACGCACGAACCTATTGGGATTACGTCAAAGACTAATATTAAGTGTACCTTTCGCATTGAATTATACAAGAAAAGTTTTTTCCATAAGGAGTACTAATGACTTTAATAGACTGTCTAGGGATTTGAATATCGACTAGTTCTGCATCAGTGTGGCGACCTTACGACGACCTTATATGGCACAGAATTATTTTTCGTTGAATAGGTAATTTTTTTGATACATTAATTGAATTTGTGTACTTTCTTTATTTTTATCAATATTTTCTTTTTATCTATGTGTGGAGGCTTTTAATTAGCAATTTGATAACATTACATTTTTATATCATTTTTGTAATTAGTCTAGGTATAAACGTCCTTTAAAATAAAATAATAAGATTTTTCCCTTATAACAAAGTATGATTTGTTAAATTTACAGGATTACGCCACCTAGTTAGGCCAGTATTTTTTCCCTTTTTTATGAAAAGGGTTGTCTTATACTAGGAAATATTCCTGTATCGTGGATACGCGCAGACATGTAAACTCACACACATAAAACCCGTCACCCCACAACAACTATCTGTAAATCAAACAAATATTGGTTGCGTGCGGCGATCAAACCCGCGACATGTAACGCAGCAGCGAATCGCTCAACCACGGCAACAATTGTGTCGTCTTTACAACAGTTACATAAAATGACAACGTCTCTTATTTAAATCACAGTAGTAGTAAATATACCTGGTGGACGTCAGCTAGGTATGTAATAAAATATACCCCGTTAGTACAACGCCGTAAGCGTTTAGTACTGTGTGTGGTTACTTCATTCACTGTCTACTCCAAGCTTCTGGCGCTATTTATCAAAGTCCAAAACCACAGTACAGCTTAATTACACGATAACATAACAAGGGAAATAGATTATCATCCTCTTTTGTTATTATAATATCTGAGATTTTCATTCATTCCTGCTTATCATTATATAACAATTATAATGGTCGGCATCAAAATGTTACGGCACAAGAATGTTAATGTGAGACTAATACGTTCGAACACTATGAACCAAAATTATGAAGACAGAATTTCTCTACACTGTTTCGATGTAATTCTGATGTGCAAGTGCGATAAACTAAGTAAAATTTATATTAACTGGCTCCCAAAAAAGAGCTAGAGATTTGGATCGCTTTTGCGCCACATCGACCGGTCCTGGACGTCTCACGTCCATCGGATTCCTGCGATCCTCACCAGGTCATCGGTTGCTAGCAAAGGCCGACCGCATCAGGCAAAGGCAACGGGGCGCTCGCCCCAGCCGCCACCGGGATTCCGATCCCGATTTCCGGCCACCGTAGGCGCGGGCTTGCGGACGGCGTGCAGTGGGTAGCACGCTGTCCGATCGTCCGGTAACATACCAGACCGAGCCCAAGTCGTCGACGGCGCGTTCTGTTCCCGCGCGCCTCAAGGAGCTGTCAGCAAACCGTAGAGGCCCAGCCTGCTAGCTGCAGGCAGGCAGGGTCGAAGCCTGCTGGGGTTAAGGGCCGTTTTCTGAGAGGAAGACTCAGCCCCGGCATGATAGGCAACGAAGGAACGGGGTAGGTTTTTAGTCAGTAAGAGTCTGACACTACTTCCCGCTCCACCCAAGGGCGGGACTTGTCATTGGATGATTTTACCTACCATAAAAAAAAAACCAGGTCATCGGTCCACCTTATGGGAGGCCTTTCAACGCTGCGTCTTCCGGTAGGTCTGATTCACCCTGATACAAAAAAAAAGATTTTTGGAAGGTAAATAGAGAGGCCTTTTTTCACCAGTGGGACTGACCGACAAAAATAAATAATAACACAATCAAAAATATATTGTAAATCACCTATGTAAGTAAACCTTTTTGTTTTTTTTTATGTTGTGCGAATATTAATATGTCAAATACAGGTTATTGAAATAACAATATCTCTGGATGCAATGAATTAATATCTATCACATAGTTTATAACCTCCTCTCGATTTTATTATATTTTTGGAGTTACATCGATTTTTTTCAAGGCATTATTATTCAGTTAAAAAAGAGGCTGATTATACTATACTATATTAATTTAATTAAGTCAGAGACATGAGGTTTGGCTAAGACACACATTTTTAAATTAGACGGATTTAATGCAACAAGGCATTCTCTATCAGTCAACCTTTCCTAATGTCTTTACATTTTGTTAAGGTTTCCACGCAAAACTGAACAGATATTTATTTTAAATCTATAACTACTTGTCTAAAACAAAAAATTATGATAACAAAATAATATCATAACGTTTTATAATAAAATCATTTTATTTTACCTAATTTGTTTTTTCATTCTGACTTAAACTATAGTTGACAACATACGACGTAAGTTACACCCAAACAAATGGTTTTATAAGACTCGAATTCCGGGATCCCGCTCCTAAATTCAGGGATAACAAATGGTGTTTAATCCCTCCGTAGAGATTTCCTCTGTCGCATCAGATGAAACTTAGGAGCCTATTCCTGACCAAAAACAACCTTATCTGGATTTGTTTATGTTTAGATATATGGTAAAACAACATTTTCTGTTCCTGGGTTTTCAGTTACAAAATACTCTCTTTTTTAGTGAGCAATCAGCTTTTACTTGCTAAAGCCCACTCCTGTGTTCCTTCGTTGCCTTGCATTCCAGGACCTTGGGTTTTCCTTTCATAAGTAAACCCATGGCCCCAGTAGGTTTCGACCCTACTGGGCACCTACGGTTTGCTAACATCTCGCCTTGAGGCGCGTGCGAAACAATACGCGCTGTCGACAACTTTCGCTCGGTCCGGTCGGTTACTGGATGGTCGGACAGTGAGCTACCCATTGCTCGCCGTCTGCAAGGCCGTACCCATGGTGGCCGGAAATCGGGATTGGAATCCCGACGGCGTATAAGGCGTGAGGGCCGTTGCTTCACGCGCGCGGCCTCCTCCTTTGCTAGCATTACTGCTTCGCTGAAGGCGGCGACTGCCTGCCACTCCTCGCCGCTTCGGACCATGGCCTGTACCAGGGCCCAGCGCGAGAGATCGCTTCCACCGATCGCCGCCACGAGAACATGGCGGTGCTCTGCCCAAGCAGGGCACACCTCTGCCGTAGGCTCCACCGTGTCCTCCAGGCGGTCCACACAGTGATGACACTTCATTGTGGTGGCATTTCTTCCCGCTCAATTCGACACAGGAACCACCAAAAAAAACCGTCTCCGGTAAGCACCTCCGTCAGGCGGAAATTGAGAACATTGTGGGACATCTATAACCACTCCTCAAAAAGGGTCCTATCGCCTCGATGGCAACGAGCTCATAACTTGGTGGCTCAACGGTTGCTGTTTCCATACCGCCATGTCATATTTTGATGGCTTAGTAACAATTTAAATCAATCAATCAATTTTAATTTTATTTTTGTATGTGTAATGGTGTACAATAAAGCATATAATAAATAAATCGATATTTTTACGCTTTTTAGATAACGATGTCTGAAACAACACCAATCCATTAAAATTATTACACTTCTTGCTGTACAATTATTAATATTACAATAATATACGGTACTCCATAAAACTCTCGAACCCGATGTCTGCCTATTAGCCGGATCATTGTATATAAATCGGTCAAGCACGAGTCGATTTATGCTTATAGGATTCCTCACTAGTTTCATAATTTTTAAGTTTGTGTTTTTTTTAACCCTCTGCCTTGATAGAAATATAATAACTGGACATCTTTTTTTAAAAGAAAGTAAAAGAAAGAAATCATCAAATATGTTCTTCCGCTCTAGACCTCATTTCCGCTCTAGCAAGAGAGAGTGTCAGACTTTTACTAAATAAAGCCCACCTGTGTTCCTTCAATTACCCTTTTGGTTCCAAAGTCACAGTATCTCTTTCAAACCGTCCCGCAGACCAGACACCTGAAGGTTCATATCTTCATATTTTCCCTTAATTGACAATATCTAATCGTGGTCAGTTGTCAAGACACGATGGTCAGCAAAAATAAAATTTATTTTTATTGAAACTCAAGGATCTCTAAAAGCCAGAAGCGTATCAATTGGCTCTTACAATTACCCAGTTTTCATCATATAAGTGGTTCCATTTACCAATATTGAGGTCAAAGAGATATTTTACAGACTGATGCCAAAGGGATAAAAGGAATTTTTCATTAATTTGACTCATAAAGGGACTCATTCATTTGGCCTATTTTGTTTTAAAATTTGGTATTTTTATTTGCATACTAGCTGTTACCCGCAACTTCGTCCGCGTTAATTTCGTAGAACATTTGTACAATAATTCTGATCTTACGATTAATTCTACATTGAAATTATTTGTTTTACTTTCACATAAAACGGCTAAAGGTAAAAACGCAAATTACCTTCAGGAATCAGGTGTTGTATACTCGTACATATGTTTTATGTACATATGAACGTCAAAGCTTCCGAAAGACTGGGTCTTAAAATGAACATGGACAAAACAAAAATCAAGATAAACAGCCATGTAGCGCTCACTCTTACTGCGGGAATCCGAAGCTAGATGCACAGGACAGTTAATTGTGGCGACACTTGGAAAGAGTATGTAAGGGTTGTATTAATGGGTGTCTCTCCCTAACCCAAAGGAAAAGCATAAGTTTATGTATGTATATGGTTTATGTTCTGGTAAAACAACGTAGTATGTTTTTTTTTTAATGATTTGTGCGTCAGAAAAAAGCATATTAACACACAGTATGTTTTTAGTAACACTAAATAAATCCTTTAAATGTAGGCTATAAAAAAGTGACCAGTGGAGTTGAGCATGAGATCGGCACTTTCAGCTTTTAGAGTTTGCATTTCTGTACCTTCTTCTTAACGTAGGTGAATTATCAAATATCTTCTCCCAGTCTGGGTTCAGCGAGAAAGAGTCTCAGACTTTTAATGACTAAAACCCACCTATTTCCCTACAGTTACCCTTTGCGCTTCAGGGTTGCAGTAAGCATGCTACAGTCGCAGTGGTTTTTACTTTCTTTGAGGAGTGGATACAGAGGAACCACGGCGTCCTGTCTTTGTGCATGACTCACTGGATGTGGGCGTTTCGGGAGACATCTGTATTGAATTTAGAAGAATGAAACTCTCGATTCTCACCATTGTACGGATTGCTCGGAGATACAATGGAGCTTACGGTTGAAGACTGCGCCGCTGTGTCGTCGTGAAGGTGATCGTTAGAGAAAATGTCAATCAGTCATTTCCTTCAGTGAAGCAATAATGCGATCGAAGGAGGTGTTTGAAACAATGGCAAATAGGACATCTTCACGCCTCATCAGTCGCTGTAGATTAGAATGGATTTGCGAAAGCATGTTTGCATTGATTGTTGCAGCTTGATTAATTAATTACTCGTTCATTTATCCAGTATTGTTCGTGCATATTTGACTGACGTCTTCATATATAGTGGGAACTACCTTAGGAAGAGTCTCCAAATTTTTAAGGAATTTCCGCGAAATCTTGAGTGCGTGTATCTCCGCCCAATTGAAGTCGCATATTGATGGCCAAACGCAGTGCTGTAGTCGCCGCCGCCGATCGCTTCCACGAAGATACGGCGGTGCTCCACCCAACCGGGATAGACCTCCATCGCACGCTCGACCGTATCCTCTTGACGATACGCAAAATGGTAATATCTGTACTTCCGGCCGACTACGAAATAGAAACTACTCGAAAAAGCAACAACAGCCCTGAGTCTCCAACTTTCAAATGAAATTTGGCGAAACCTTGAGTGCTATACGCACTCTCTCCGCCGTAAAAAAACAGCAGGATTGTTAAAAATGCTCTGGGACCGTTCAATAAAAAAACGAACGATTTGAAATCGAATGTTAGATTTTAAAGGACAGTGTCTGCCAAACTGTTTCGAAAGTGCTGATCTTAAAACCAGCCTCAATAAAAAAAGCAGTAAGAATGCAAAAAAAAAGCCTCATCAATCTGAGATTCGAACTACCACAGTCCTACGTGCTATGGCTAGTCACTAAACCACTGTGCTAAATTCTTAGATAATTTCCTTTTAAAATAGACGTTCTTTTCATAAACGTCATAGAGTGCCTGGCTCCTTGTCAAAGATAGCGTGATGATTTTTATCTTAAATGAAATAATAAAAAAAAAATAGTAAGTATTTTGTTTCGCCGACACGTTTTATTTTATGTTTTGATTACTTTTTACAAAACACTGGGAAAATATTTGAATAAGAATGTCTATGTTATGTTTAAAACATGTAAACAACAATTTTATTGATTTATTCGGCGAATCATTGTATATTATCGGAAAAAAAGAAGATAAAATAATCCCAAAAATATTAACTGTCGCTGGGGTTTGAACTTGCGGCAAATCGTATAATACCAATAAAATACAATATTACTTATAGAGCATGCGCGTTGCTAGGGGCATGTTTTATGTTGCCAGCCTAACTAATCTATTTTCCCTCTTATAATTAAACACAATCTTTAGTAACTCAAATTGTAATTTAAAAAAAATATTTAGTTATACGTTTAGTTTACTTTAGGTAAGTAAACTAATAGATTGCGTTACAGATTATTTTATTAGGGTAAATATTATAAAAAAGTCATGAATGTTGAGATGGATGTGTGGTGTGACAAAAAAGGATAAAGTGAGGAATGAGTATATTAGAGGAAGTTTGAAAGTGGCGCCAGTTTCAGAAAAGTTGAAGGGGAATCGTTTGTCTTGGTATGGTCATGTAAAGAGGAGGGATGATACACATGTTACTAAAACGGTTATGAGTATACATTCGGATGGATGGAGAGGGAGAGGGAGGCCAAAGAAAGGATGGATGGATTGTGTGAAGAGTGATATGGAAGAGAAGGAAGTTAGTGATAGCATGAGAGGTGACAGGGCAGAATGGAAGAAGAAAACGTGTTGCGCGACCCCAAATAACATGGGAAAAGGGCAGGAAGATGATGATGATTATAAAAAAGTCATGAGACGTTTGTAAATCTTTTATTAAATTAATATCTAGTAACACTTTTAACATCAACAACTTTTAGAATCAATCTCCAATACTATCAGAAGAGTCGGATGAGTCTATTGTTAATTTCGATATCCATTAACCTATCCGCTTCAAAATATTTGTCTTCTATTTTGTCAACATGTAGACGACATTCAGTCATTCTTCTGGTGTTACAGTGTTAAATGCCGCTTTAGTGATTGAGGCTATTTCAGTATGTGCTTTTGTATTGCCTTCTTCTTTGCTTTTATATTTCTGATCCTTCATTATTTTTGGTCCGTCATGATTGTCACTTGATAAAGATTCAAATACATAGTAGCATTCCATTATCAACAAACTATGTTTTCCTGACAGGCTCCCCTGTGTACGATTATATAGGGAAATTTTATTGTTATGGTCACCCGAAAATTTATTTGTCAACTTTGGAAAATGGAACCGTAGCTTAGGTCCGATATTTTCTCATTCCTCTTATTAAGCACGTTTGATTTTCAAGATCCCTGCCAGCACTTATAATCACTTTCAGTATATTGATGACGATTATTTAATTTGGAAACGATTAAAAACACAGAACACAAGACATTCTTCTGACACCTGACGTAAATGTCAAAATGGCAGCAAACGATTAGTTCCAATTTTGGCCGCGCACAGATACTTTACCGATAAAATGCAATATTAATTACCCTCCATACCAAATAGCGTGATAATATATAGCCTATGTTCATCCTTGGAGTTCAAGCTTGCTTCGTACTAAATTTGATTAAAATCGGTTGGGTGTTTTAAGCGTGATCGCGTAACAGACAGACAGACAGACAGACAGAGTTACTTTCGCATTTATAATATTAGTATGGATTAGTTTTTCCATGTCAATAAACATAATAACGTATATTAAAGGCACTCATTTACGCCTAGTGGCTTACAACACAAAATACGCAGGTGAGAAAAATACCTATAGGCTAGATGAATGAGTCATATTCCTTTGTTCCTCATAGTTTGCAAAGAATCACCCTAAAACAGTAGATATGAGAGTCTGTGTGAAATTCATAATTTGGTTCTATGGGAAATTCCATTCGGGCTCAACTTCTAATATTCCACCCTGTCACATTGTTAGCATAATAACACCAAAACATGGCTGTTATCAGCATTCATTAAATCGAAAAATCTTTCCACTCAGACAAAAGACTCGGAAGTTTTTATAGATACTCACTTAAACGGATGTGAAACTGAGCAAAGTCGTTTAAAACAGGTAATTTGTAAAATCGTTACAATTATTCGTCGTGAAAGTCAGTATAACTTTAATTAGTTAAGTACTAAAGCTAGCTTAATTTTGTGTCTATCGTGAAACTTTATCATTCAAATTTTATAAGTAAGCACTTAAATAGTCTTATCGAAATTATGTTAGGTTAATGTACTCGTATATGTTACCGCTAATGTCCGAAAATCAGTTAGAGTGCTGATTAACTGGTTAATCAGCAGACTAACAGCTAAGCATACGGTTAAGTTATAAAACAGGTTTTTTGTTTGACTAAAACGTGCGAATTAATTGTAATTTATTAAATTTCTAATAATATCTAAAATTTCATGACATATTAATTTTAGGGCACTCCGACACTGACAGGTTAGGTTAGTTCGTGGTTATTTGTTTTATAACCACCCAGACATAAAGTAGAGATAATATTGTGGCAACTAAAGAGGCCTATTAAAGTGAAATTTCACTTTTTAACGGATTGTACCTTAATTTTTTTTATTTATTTCGTATTCTAACGGTAACATTTACACTAAAAAATTGATTCGCGAAGCGCTTGGACTTTATTGAAGGGTGATAAGGGTGTCCATGGAGCTGGAACGTGACCATAATTGTGTCTGCGAGTCACCCACTATTGTCGAACTTCTAAAGCTCTTAACGCGATCCATTTGACGACCTAAACTGAACGTTTAAAAGGATGGAGCTATATAGGACGTATAGCTCCATCCCCCTTTCCCGCTCGCACGCTTGCCATTTTAACACAATAGGTCAGGCCTCTATTGATAGAAGATTGATGACGCTCAACTTCGTACTTAAAGGTGTTTTTAGATAAGGACTCTCTTTGTCTTCAAATTGTTTTGAGATGAAATGGGTCTAATAGTTTTCAACCGTTTTACTTCATTGCAGAAAGATTTTTTGCTGGTCGACCCAAATACTGGCATTGATTCTAACATTGGCACAAAATTTTGCTTGAATTTTTTTTTAGGTTCGGGTAAGTACCTATTTATCCCCAAGAATAATAATTCAAATATACAGCCTTATCACGAATAGTCGCGTAATTTATCTAAAATCGTTAAAAAAAGCGATTAATTAGTCTCAGCTAGGATCAAAGCTCACATCGTTGTAGTAAACTTCTTGGAGGCTGTTTTGGACTTGAACAGGCTTAAACCGGGACTATTACTATTGGTGGTTTAATTCGCATTAAACCACCAATAGTAATAGTCCCGGAAATACATTTAGATCGCGTTAAATTGGCATTAAACCTAGTAATAGTCCCGGAAATACATTTAGATCGCGTTAGATTGGTATTAAACCTAGTAATATTCCTCAAAACTACCTTTAGATCGCGTTTAACTAGTATTAGTCCAAGTAATAGTCCCGGAAGAATTTAAGATCGCGTTTTGGAATAAGGCAGCATATGACTATTTCTTAATACAGTGCTCACAAACACGATGAATGTACCTTGGCCGGGCATTTCCTGGTCTCATGATGTTCACACTGCCTGTCTCTTTTAATCGCTTGAGTACTTTTTGGACCATAGACAGAGATAATCTTACTGTTCTAATATTACTTCGCTGCCTACATTTGATCAATCCAAATGATTATTCATAATGACAGCTCGATTTGAAACACAAGCAGAAAAAAAATATCCTTTCCTAGTTTTGAATTTTGTCATTTATAAAATTCTGCAGATCAGTTAAGCTGTAACTTGTTCGAACGAAATCTCTATTAAGTACATATAATTTGTACACACGATCTATATATGTACATAATTTTTGTGTAATTATAGCAGTTTACCATGAAGGTTATACTTGTGTAAATACACCGTTAAATTTTGTTCGTTTTAATCCCGCGGTCGTTACCTGATCGAGGTCAATGACTCTGAACTGTAGGTAGTTAGTACGCAACGACCGATAACTACCTACAAGATCATTGACTCGTTTACTTAAAGAAATTAATTTCGTATATGCGTAATTAATTCGAGTTTTTGAAAAAAAGTACATTATTTTTTATTTTTTCTTTACAAATCGATAGTATTACATGTAAAGTCAGGGGTCAAAAGTGCAGTTGCACTCTACCGATAATAAAGTGTCTAGATTTTTTTTATAGAACAGGATCAATGGATCATCACTCAGTTCATTTGTACCATATAACCTAAAGAATTAAATAAACCATATTACAAAAAAAAAAATTATACACTTTAGCATTAGTAGAGTGCAACTGCACTTTTGACTCCTGACTGTACCGAATCGACCCTCCGCGGGATTAAAACGAATAAAATTTAACGGTGTATAGCAGTTTACCATGAAGGTAATACATGTGTATTTGCAACCCAGTATATTTTTGTCATAAATACACATTCAAATAATAACTTTATTTTTAATTTATTGACTTAAGTACCTACTTCAGACCGCCGGAGCTCAGACGGCGCGGTCTAACCATCAGTCTTTCCAAGGAGTATCGTGTTACGCAGTAACTGGGTTGTGGAGGCCTGATAAGCAGTCGCTACATGTAAAACACAGGTATTCAACCGCATCCGATTAGACTGGATGTCGTCCCCAAGCTAGTTGGGAAAAGGCTAAGAGATGATGATGGTAAATATAAAATGGTATCAGCAAATATGTATTTGCCTGTCTGTTATTTTTATTACTTCGATATCCTTGGAAATGAATATTCTCGCAGGCTTTTATATCCAATCAAATGACTTTATACGCGCAAAGCAATCATAAGATTAATTAAAGATAAATATGTGCATGATATTAGGTAAATACATATAAGAATCTTTCTTCTTAGGATAGAGTTGTTTATTAGTTGAACCACTTCTTGGAGATCAGCATCCGTAACCCATGGTATCAACCAATTCATTCAGTACAATATCGGACGTAGGTCTCTCCTAAATCGAACCAAAAAAACTTAAACAATGTGAAATATTTTATAAATGCTTTTATAAAATATTTCACATTGTTGCAAAAAATTAAAGAATAAATTAAATTCAATGGAAATGAAAACAGATTGTTTGATAGTCTCCAAAGGCCGCAGTCAGAATTGTTTAATTCAAATCAATACTCACATTTATTACGGGGAATTTGATCTTGGGTCCTTTCCGTGAGTTGGAACAGAAAAAAGGGTGGCTCGGAGTCGTATGACCAGCTATCGAGTTTGTGTGCGATATTGATGGGGTTTCACAGCCTCATTACAGACGAAAAGTGTTATTTTATTCGCTCTCAATTTTCACATTTAGTGTGCAAAAAACGAGGTCAGAATTTCCTTTTCTTTCCTTGTCTCCGGATTCACGACAGCCTGTGGCATGTCAGCGATTTGATGTTGTTCTTATACATTTAATTTCTTCGACTTTCCGCTTTTTTGTGCGGCCTTTAGATACGCTGACAGTGTAATATCAAGAACGTTGTTACGAACGATATTTTCAGCTTTCTAATTTCCTGGTGTCAGTTTCCACTGTCGGTGAAATGTTCTATTATTTGAAGTAAATATTGTCGTCAGGCGAACTGTCTTAGTATTTATTGGAAGCGAGTTATTAATTGTCTTTGATGTGCTTAGGAGCAATTTAATCAATCTTTGGTCCTTCGAGCCGGATATGAACCAGTGACCTATGAATACCCGATTTTAAAATGTCTCTTGTAGAACTTTATTGTTGATCTAGAATAAATTGATCTAAAGTACATGATGTGTTCGCTTGAAACGATATTTTTTTATTCAGTTCAGACATAGCCAGTGTAAACTGGCCTCTCATTCTATTGAAATACCGTACTACACTAAGGTAAAATAAAAATCACTATTGCATTTAAACTTTATTACAAGAAAGTTTGTAGGTACACAAACAAGAAAAAATAAGTACTCCGAAACAAACTAAAATCAATTCGATATAATCAGTAATTTCAATATTTATTTAATTAAATTTAAAAAACTTTAAAATATCAGATTCAGACAGATCGCTTTTTGAGGTTTCGATCTTACTTATTGATTGTATCCACTGGCGCACTATAAATGTAGTATTTGAAGTATTTGCAGGGGTGTCAATTGCGGTTATATTTTGCTTGCCACCGGCCGCGCCAACGCTACCACCATCCACGTTGGATCGTACGCCATTATCGAACGAATTAAAATTAGGGACGTGCACATTGAAATCGAGATCCAACGTAGCCTGGGAGCCGTCCTTGTCGCGCACTGCACCGCTCGTCGCATTCACTCGCCACGTCGCCACCCGCTGAGGTGTGTCCAAATAACCACCCCATTTGTCAACGTAAACGTAAACCTCTTCAATTGCACGATCCTTGTAATGTAGTTGTGTTCCATTGACACCCGTCACCGGTGTTTCCGTGAGACTGTCATCCAGTGCCCTGCCACAGGTAAATAAATAATCAAAATCGATATACATACTCAAATTACACAAAGTGCTAGTGACGTCGAAAAATGGCTAAGTGACGTTTCGTACCACCGAACTTATAATATAATAAAGCGGAAAGGCAGGTACTGGAACGAGTTGCTGACGAAAGTCAAAAGAGTGAAAAAATATTAAAATTAAAATGTGTCAATTCGAACAGTGAGTCCGATGGTCCCGAACTTAACATGTCCGGTGAGGACCTGCATCATGCGGAAAGTGAAAACGCCGTGTGGTTTTTCCAGGCACTCCTCAAAAAGGGGACTTATCGCCATAATTATGGCGTGCCTACCACTGGGTTGCGACAGTCGCTGTCGCCATTTCAACATGAGATCCCGCCGAAACTCTGTCCGCCATGCCGTGACTTGTCGCAGTAGCGGAGCGCCCCGGTGTTGCATCTCCACGGCCAAAACGTGCATGTGTTCAAGGACTGTTGCCGCGGAATGTCGGTCCTCACCGGTGCCCTATAAAGGGCCATGGACCGAACGACACCTGCGTAGAGCCTTCGGCAGGAGGCACCTAGACACCCTAGGTTGACAAGGAGCCGCTTTAGGGCATCCCCAGTCCGATTCAGTTTGGGAGTCAGACGTCGCAAGTGCTCCTCAAACTTCCACCGGCTGAGAGTACGGTGTCTTGGGACACCATTCAGATCTAAATACGATAGTATAAAGCTAACTTCTTACCTTATCACTTGGTCGCTGTGTAGGTTATCTAGCATGTAAGGGTATCGTTGAAAAATATTATGAAAACTGTTTGTCAGTGTTAGCAGTGCGTTAATAATTGCATCTTCATCAGGCTGCCCCAATCGACGAACCCCATTCGAATCAACTTGGTTGAAAAGCGAAACGGTGAAGTGTATCGTATAGTACTTCGGTATAGTCAGTGGCTCACGAAGTACCCAGATGAATCCGTCTGTGTAGCTCATATTAAGCCTGACAGCCGCACCTAGGATCAAGGCGGCAGCATCCGAATCTGTATTGACCAAAACCAAACGTGTTTCTGTAGCTTGTAATTCTCGTAAAACTACCTTGGCCAATTGTTCCGTTAGGTTAAATGGCACTTCAAAATTGCGAAGAAAGAATTTTGCCTTGTCTTGAAGCTCAGTAAAGTAGTGCTGAGCGAATGTAGTTGGCTGGGATAGCACGGCGACGCGTGTGGAGCCTGACTTGGAGACAAAGTTTTGAAGCGCTCGAGTGACGTGCCGCAGCCGGCCAGCCGTGAGCCATGTGTTAGCACCTAGCGTGCCCTCGTCTGCCACAGTGGCGGTCAACAGCAGCGGCACGTGGTGCGCGGCGGCCTTGCGCGATGCCGCCGCAGCTCCCTCCACTGTCATTGACACCACGCCTAACACTTTCGGTCCAAGTGGCCCTTGCATTAATTCATCTAACCTGCTGCCCATGTGCTCAGGTTCGGAACAATTAACAAAGTATCTTAAGAATCTCATTTTCAAAGCCCTTAGTTTCATATCTATCATATAATTTCCGATAAATCTAATTGTTCGATCGTAAGATGTTGTATCGGTATAGCATACATAGCAGATCACCGAGTACGGTTTTATAGGAACTGAATAGTTAGCCGTCATACCGCCTGAATTATCTTTCTGGAACATGTCTGAAAAATTACTTTTCCTACTCTCTGCCCATTCACAAGCGGCTTCTTCGAGGTTAACTCCATTCGCTTCTTGTTTTAATATTGCTCTTAACGATTCCGTCGCAGGTTTAAAATTTTGCACTAATTGAAAAAAGTCATCATAATACTCCTTAATTTTACGGTCAACAACGAGCCGTCCAATGGACTGATCTAGTTCTGATTGACAGATCTCATTACTATCAGACACGCAGGGAGGAGGTTCCACGACACTCACGCTTGGCTCTCCATCCCAGATATCAAAATCAAGGAACAAAAATGAGTATTTCGACGTTAGTAATTCGTGCTCGAAAGTAGTACGATTGACAAAAATGGCCCGCGCACGAATTCCAGCAGCTTTAGCACGCTGTAGCAGCCTTTGCATGGTTGGCTTGCAGTCGTCTCCCACGCTGAAGACCTCCATCGCTTCCATGAACATATTGCTTCTAAAATAAACATATTTTATTCGTATTATATTTAATGAACATGATATTTAGATTGAGGTTATAAATGTATACAATATCTAAAACAAATGTTTGTGTGATGAGCGATCATTTGTTCTGTGTCTGAATTTAATTTATCTATAATATGTATGTATTTAGAATAAATATTGTGTAATAATAATAATTGTGTATTGTGTAATAATGTGTGTATCAGTTATCTAGTAGGTACTCATAGCACAAGCTCTGCTTAGTTTGGGAATAAATGACGTCGCGTTGTGTGAAAATTGTAGAACTTATTGTAACACTGATGATTCCGACAGACGTTGTCCTGTCCGAAAACGAGTCGTGGGGCTCTTTGGACCGGATAACAACTTGCCTGATATAAAAGATTGCTATAAAAATATATTTTTAATTTGTCATGGTCAGAAAGTAGTCTGAAGTTGTCTGAGGAGCGGGTTGAAAGTAATACTTTTCATCCCTAGGGAGAATCGCTTTCAAATATAATATAATAATTCTATTCTCTAGTTCTATTTTTATGCTTCTATTGAACCATGTCGTAACTTTCTATACAACCACTCCATTACAGAGCGATGTTACAATTGAAATAACATAAAGATAAAGCTCATGTTTTTTTTAATTACTTAATAATAATTTACTTTCAATTATTTCTTTTAAACTAAAATAGATTTGAAAAAATATTTACCATTTATTTCACTGATAAAAAAAATTATGACTGAATAACCAGTTGATCACAGAAAAAAAAAAACAAAATAGACGGGAAAACGGCGATCTGATCTTTATTAGTTCTTTCGAGTTGTAGAGTTAATTTATACTTTACTAAATCTCTGTTATAAGTGATTTTGTAATTACACGATAAGTTCATAAGATTTAGATAAGGATTTAATGAGCTGGAAGCAGCAGTGGAAAACCTTTTACCACCTAACTCAAAAGAAACATACCTAAAATCATAAGAAGACCTTTGACGACGACTCAGGTTTTTATTTTTATTTTCCTTTTATTCGTAATGAAGTACAGTGTTTACCTCGGGTTAAAGACTTATTTAGTCCCTCGATCTATTGGCGACCTCGCTACGCTCGGACGCCAAACTCCTTCTCAGGACTCAATAAGTTACTTTCACCCCTAGGATAATAAAGTACTATTTCATTACTCATACTCAGTTAGTAGGTCTGAAGTTGCCCGAGGAGAGGATTGAAAGTCATACTCTTCATCCCTAGGGAGAATCGCTTTCAAGACAGCTGTCAGATTATTAAAAAAAGTAGTTCTATTTTCACATTTCTATTAAACCATTTCTCAACTCAAGAAAGAAAGAAAATCATTTATTTGAGACTCTAAAAAAAGGCAAAAATAACGCAGCGCTGGTATTCTGATAGGGCCTGGTGATGCCACGGACACACTCACGGAACACAGACATACGTACAATTAAAATAACATAAAAGTATGAATTAAAGAACATATTTTTTTAAATGACTTGGTTATACGAGTAATAATACTTTCAACTATTTCTTTAAAACTAACAATTTGTGAAAAAAAATATTTTAAAATGATGGTTGAATAGTCGGCTGACTATAGAAAAAAAAAACAGGCGGCAAAACGGCTATCTGATCTTTATTGTTTTGTTTTTTTCGGGTCGTATGAGATTTGCATTCACACGATAAGTTCATCAGATTCAGTTAAGGGTTAGGCGGGTAGGTAGTATAGAGGGTTTAACGTATGATTCTTAGGAGAAGAGGGTAAAGCACTAGTAGAAAACATTTTACTGCCTAAATCAAAAGAAATATTTTAATCTAAAATCATACGACGACTCAGGTTTTTATTTTTTCCTTGTATTCGTAATGAGTGTTTATCTCGGGTTAAAGACTTATTTAGTCCCTCGGACTACTCGACCTCGCTACGCTCGGACGCCAAACTCCTTCTCGGGACTAAATAAGTTACTTTCACCCCTAGGGTAACAATGCACTAATTTATTATTATTATTTTGAGACCACAAATAAAATAAATATATTTTTTTGATGGCTGTACTCTGCCTTGCCTGTTTGCTTTTTTCTTTATGGTCCCAAAATACTACTCAAAAATATATATATTATTACATATGTGGAAGTTGGGATCGCGGTTCCGGTTCAAAGAGCCCCACGACCCCTGAAAACTGGCTTTTGATCAGAAAAAAAAATTGAGATCCCCATTGCAGCGCCACCTACTGGGTCCAATTGTATTTTCAAACTATCCAGAAACCCTCTCAAATATAAAATAGGCACACAACATTTCATAAAGATTTTTTAGTATTTTATAAAGATACTTACAAATATGATTCAGGCAGATCATCGCTGAAGCCACAGTAAGACAGTGCAGTTAAATTGGAGTAAAATGCCCAGTTAGTGGATCGGCAGACGCTGCGAGACCGCGCAGCTGGCGTGAGCCACGCGTGCAGTCTCCGCCGAGAAGGAACGTTGCTCACATCACTAACTATCATTTGATTAGGCATCTTCGTGGCCGTCTGATGCTCATCCTCGAACACCGTCGCTAAACTAATTACCAATCTGAAAAACACCGAATAATTCATCAAATGTGTGCAATAGTTTAGTAATTAGTTATAGTTTCTTTTATTTGTATTAGTTTATTATTTTATAAGATTATTTGTGTGTTGTCTCTATGCGCCTTATTTGCCTGACAATAAAGAATTATTATTAGTATAATTTCGTTTATTCCTTAAAATATACATATAAATTATATTTATAACATTTCAATAAAAAAATTGTATCCCACCGGTATTGGGAACAGGGTCCAAGCTACCGCTGGTTAGGGTTTCAGAGAAAGGAACCTCCTAACAATACGAACCGTGACCAGGAGTACCGCTTTCTGAATCAAGCCCTTGATCCAGTCGCCTAACGCGAGCCTACTAAGATGTTGGTCGAGACTCTTGAGCCTCGACCAACATCTTAGGAGGCTCGCCAAGGCCAAGGCTATTAAGCCATTACCTACCTAACACTATTACCGGTTCAATGATCGGTGAGTCTACATCCCACATGTCGACAACCTCGCGTACCAAGTCTATTGACTTGATTTGTTTATCTTTCTCGGCTTTTACGAAGTTCTCGTCATGTGGAACGGATATATCAGCAATCATTGCACGCCTCTCGCTTCGGTCCTCCACCACTATATCAGGCTTATTGGCTACAATATAGCCCTGTCAGTGATGTTGGACTGATCCCAGTACAAAGTGATATGACCATTACCAAGAATTGCCTCGAGCTCATACCTGTAATACGGCACTTCCGATTCCACAAAAGAGTATTTCAAAGAAAGATGCTGATGGATAATTCTGGCTACAAGATTGTGCCTATGCAAATACTCGCTTTAGCGTTAGCTAGACGAAAACAACCGGAGGTAATATGACGAATTGATTCTCCCGGACAGTGATATGCCCGACAGATGTCAACCGTGCCGTCTTTCACAATAAATCTCCTGTAGTTATTCATCATGATAAATTCATCCATAATTGCATAGAAAAACCTTCGGAACCAAAAGAGTTCACCAATTGGTCTACACAGGGCCCGTGAAGGGCCCAGAAAAAGCATCCGTTAAGTTCCTTGTTGTGCCAAACTTCCCTGCAATCATTAGTGTCAAGCACTACAGGTTTGCGCCAGTTCTCGTTAGCCAGGGAGAGCGGGGTGAGTCCCTTGTCCACTATCACTACATCTCGATGCGTACCCACGTCGGCAGTTAGGAAATATTCCCTGAGTCTGCATACTTCGCTGTTGTGTAGTGTTTTTGCATTTACCCCCACACTTCAGCGGGAAAAAAGCCTCACCACCGACGATCGTGTATGAAGCATTCGGTATTCAGTCAGCAGTGTACGGACCCGCCTATCTAGGGTGTCAAGTTCCGTTTGAGTCCATTTGAGTACGCTGAAAGAATACATCAATACCGGCAAAACCCAACCACTGAAGGTGCGCATCTTGTTTCCGCCTGAAAGAAGGCTATTCCTTCAACGATTTCTTCATGTCAATGATATTGATGCCTAGGGCTTCCGACATACCCAAATACTTATTGGTTTCGTTCGGGGAGAGGAATCTCAGGTTTATGGAATCCGTGAGTTGAGGGCCCACGGATTCTACAACCTCCCCTCGCTTTACATGCATGACTGTTCATTTGTCCACATCAAACTCCATCCTGATGGCACTACTGAAGGTTAAAATTACCGTCAGTAGCTCCATCAGTTGCAGATTGTTAGGGGCAAAAAGCTTCAAGTCATCCATGTAAAGGAGGTGAGATATAAACCTGACCACCTCTCTTCAATCGGTAGCCCAGGCCTTATTATAATTATTATTATAGTACCTTCCTCGTTTTCTTCCTTCCTCTTCCTGGCTTTCCTTATTTTTTTTTTACTTACTTACATATTTAAACAGTATAGTACGCGGCAAATAAGTTAAACCATTTGCGATGGTTACGCGCGGACGGCCCCCCACTACGAATGGGACCTGAAAAAGGTTTCTGCGCATTCAAGATCGACCGCCATGATAGTTCAACTTTTGTGATGAGGACTTTAACCGATTTTCGGGTCTCAGTCAAGGTGGGGTAAGCACCATGCGCCAAGGCTACGCGCATTCGGTGCGTAGCCGTTGTAGTGTTTGATTCAACTTATTTGCCGCGTACTATACAATGCTATTCAAATAAGAATAGCAACGTCAATGACCTCTATATGTCAAACTTATTTGCGTATCAATTTGATACGTTACGATTTTTTTCACTTTGTTTAACCGAGCCTTAGTCAAATCTAAGAGGAGAACAAACTATCTTGTTTACTCTAAATTAACTAAATATATTAATTAAGTTATGATATGTTAAAATATATATATATATATTTTCAGGCATCTTGTGAGTTAGTACCTACTGACAAAACGTAAATAACTATGTTAGTAAGGGATCACAAAAACACATAGGTAAATAATCGGATGACTAAAATCAACCTAGAAACTACTGTTGCATAAAGTAACCTTATCTACAAATAAGTACGTACTCATCGGATTGCTGGAATTGCGACAGGCGCGTACTTCTGGATGCCAGACGCACACGCGGGAAGCCCATCACGTGGCGTAGCAGTACGGCCAACAGCGCGGAGGCAGCACGCGAAGGGTCCCGATCCCAGTACAGAGTCACGTTTATCGGCCGCCCGAACTGCGACCAGCAACGATTTTGCTGAAGACCTGCGAGATAAGGACCAAAGTACTCTTATAATGGAAATGAGTATCAGAACTTACACCAACATACTACCAAAAATAATAATCGACCTTCCTGCGGACATACAAAATAAATACCTCCAAAAACATAAAAAATTAAAAAGTGAATTAAATAAGCATTTTTGCTTAATACCACGATTGGGTATGGCACGTCAATCTACCCCAATCTGTCAAATTTTACCAATCGAATATTAGCCTTCCACTATTGTGATAAGGTTACCGTACGGTGTCCTGCGAAGCGGCGAGCCTCCTTGCTGGCCTACCACCGTGGGATTTGGAGGCAACAGTCCTTGCACACATGCATGACTTACGCGTGGAGATGCAACGTCGGGGCGAAACTCCGCTGCCGCGACAAGTCGCGGCATGGCGGACAGAGCTCCGGCGGGATCTCATGGTGAAATGGCGAGAGCGATTGTCGCAACCTCGTGCTGGGCACGCCACGATCGAGGCGGTAAGGCCCCTCTTTGAGGCGTGGCTGGAAAGGCCCCACGGCGTCGTCACCTTCCGTTTGGCGCAGGTGCTGACCGAACACGGCAAGTTCGGTCCGTACCTGTACAAGATTCGTGCGGAGACGACGCCCGGGTGTCGCCACTGTGCGGACCGCCCGGTGGACACGGTGGAGCACACAGTCGAGGTGTGCCCCGCTTGGGAAGAGCAGCGCCGTGTCCTCGTGGGGGCGATCGGCGGCGATCTTTCGCGCCGGAGCTTGGTTCAAGCCATGCTCCGGAGCGAGGAGGAGTGGCAGGCGGTCGCCTCCTTCTGCGAAGCAGTAATGCTAGTAAAGGAGGAGGCCGACCGCCTTAGGCAAAGGCGGACACGCCGCCGCCGCCGCCGGGTTTCCGATCCCAATTTCCGGCCACCGTAGGCGCGGGCTCGCGGACGGTGGGCAATGGGTAGCTCGCTGTCCGTCCGTCCGGTAACAGACCGGTCCGAGCTCAGGTCGTCTACGGCGCGCACCGTTCCCGCGCGCCTCAAGGAGTTGTCAGCAAACTGTAGGGGTCCAGCAGGGCCGAAGCCTACTGGGGCCAAAGGTTATGCGAGAGTGTCACCACGGGCCCCGGGACAAAGGCGAGGAATGGAAAGGTAGGTTTTTAGTCAGTAAAAGTCTGACACTGTTTCCCGCCCCACCCAAGGGCGGGATTCGTCATTGGATGATTTAACCTACCACAAAAAAAAAAAAAAAAAAACTATTGTGATAAGTTTGAAAATCTATTAAAGAAATTTGAGAGATTGAGGTAGGTTGATGTGCTGGCGTCTGTACATTTAAAAGTATTACATATTTCCAAAACATAAAATAGAAGTACCAATTACAGACTTTATTGTGGCCCATTAATTTTCCTGTTGTTTCATTTGCATAACATACCTACTCATTAGAGTTGTTATTTCCGGTTTTCGATGGCGAACACCGGCGATTTCGGTACACCGGAAATACAAGCGATAAGTTACCGAATGTATTAATTATAAATATTATTAAAAAAAAAATATAGTAGGTGAAAATCATCCAAGGACATCCCCCGCCCTTGGGCCGAGTGGGAGATAGTGTCAGACTCTTACTGACTAAAACTAAAAAACCACCCCGTTCCTTCGTTGCCTTTCATACCAGGGCCTTCCTTTCAGAAACAGACCCTTGGCCCCAGTAGCTTCCACCCTGCCGTTTGCTGCCAGGCCGTTTGTTCAGTTTTCTGTCAACTCCTTGAGGCGCGCGGGAACAGTACGCGCCGTCGACGACCTGGGCTTGGTCTGGATGGTTACCGGACGGTCAAACAGCGGGCTACCCATTGCTCAATATTTCTCGACTGGACTTAAGTATAATAATAAATAACATTCCACAACGCCATCTTGTCCCAAACTAAGCAGAGCTTGTACAACGAGTACTAGACAACTGATAAACATATACATAAATAATTCTAACCTCATACATATTATAGATAAATTACAACCGTACACAAAACCAATGTTTTTTTTTCAATAATACAAACTAGTGCTTGACTGCGATCCCACCTGATGGTAAGCAGTGATGCAATCGTTGATGGTGAGGCGCACTAGTTTATAAGGAGTCTATTTATTCCAGCCTTGAAGACACTCAAATTATAATCGGACAAAATTGTCCAATCCTTCGATGTACGCGGTATTAACAAAGAGAGGAAATGCTTAGTTCGGACCGTAGAGGTTTCGTAACAACGTAAGAATGGATACTCGCCGTTCTATCATCTACCTCACTCACACTACTACTACTCTTCACTTTTCTACCACCGGAAAACCCAACGTAGGTTGTCCGATGGTAGAAATGTCGGAAATGGCGGAATCAAGTCATACAATTCCCGCGCACACTCTCCGAAAAGAATCCTGCATTTTTTGTGGTGGGTAAAATCATCCAATGACATCTCCCACCTTTGGGTGGAGTGGGAGATAGTGACAGACTTTTACTGAATAAAAACCCACCCCATTCCTTTTTAGCCCTTTCAGAAATCAGTCCATGGCCCCGGTAGGCTTCTACGTACGCTGGAAGCTTACTCATAAGACTAGCGTGCCATACCCTGTCGAAGGCCTTCGAGACTTCCTAGGAAATAGCAATAGCTAGGAAAAAGCTATTAGGTATGGTATACACTAATAGTTCCCCAGTAGACCGATTGCGGTGAAACCCGTACTGTCGGTCTCTGCGGAAATCGTTACCTTCCTAGTATGACATAAGAGGTGAGTTCAACATACGCTCCACACATTGTGCAGAGTGTAGGGGTTATTGAAATCGGACGATAGTTGGCAGAATTTTGGTCAAGGGTTGCACATTTTCAAGCTTCCAGGACTTGGGCACTATACCAATCCTAAATGAGAGGCGATGCAAAGGTGTCAATACAGGAGACAACACAGGCCTTGAGAACAACCGCTGATATACCATCTGGTCGACTAGCTTTATCCACTTTTAAACGACACAGTGCTCTTAAAACCTCTTTGTTCCTTATGCGAACCTCGGGCATCGAAGTGTCGCTGTGAGTAAAAATAAGGTTGGTAAACGTTCGTAGGAAGTTGGTGTAATCATCACAGCGCTGATTTGTTGGATTCGTTTTTCATAATATCATTGTTAATTTCTAATTGAATTTTTTTATTGTTAATTTTTAATTTATCATTGTTAATTGTTAATATCTAAGTATATATTTGTTATTGTATTTATTACAGTTTACCATAAGTTGCACCTACTATGTTATGTTTCTGCACCACCCTAAGGTCGACTGGTTGAAAATGCCTAAGGCATTATGTCCGCCTTTGTACATAGTTTATTTTTAGTACATAAAGGTTTAATAAATAAATAAATTACATTTTGGTACATGTGGAGAAAGTTTGAGGCGGAATTCGCCCGATCCGTGGGCGAAGGCGTTTTAGAGTCCAGTACCTCTACCATGAGTTAAATTTAAATTTTGCAGCGCCTCTAGCGGTCACTTGCAGAACAAAAATTTACCATACAAAATATTTACGGCGTCGATATCGAGTAGCGACGAATACTATTGCTTAAAACTCATGGTAGAGGTACAGTACTGCAGTGACAAACTACGTCTACCAAACGAGAAAATGTGAAACGATAAGGTGTGCACAAATGAAGTGACGGGGGCGAGATCATACTCTTTTCCGCACCAGTGCGAAAAACGGTAAATTGCGGTAAAGATTAGAATAAAGCGGTAGGGATAAGAGCGGATTTTCGAGTAAATGTATTGAAAAATAACATGAAGGTGTACTAACTTTCGTTTGGTTCGATTGCTTGGTGGCGCGTTGAGAGGCGGGAACACATTGGGTGCTCGATCTTGTAAGCTTCAGGGTCTTTTATATCGGGCAAGCAGCCGTCAGACAACACCTGCGAGAGACGTGAAGACGACCCAGACAAAGTGGTGTTCCTGAAATTAGTTTCGTTAAACGCAGAAGTCTTGCCCAACATCAGAGAAAACATGGCCAACGCCAATAGGCCCTGTACCGCCGACATGAGGACTACGGAGCTGGCTGGTAACACGAAGCTCGTGACAGGATCCACGAAACAGAACTCGATAGCAACTGGTCAATGTTTGCTCCTGGCTCTTTATTTATAAGGAAAATATTCCTGGAAAAAAGTCTGGCCACACAGTCGCGACTGATCACAAAACGACAGGAATGATGCAAGTTGGTGTTTACACAGAAAAGCCATCGAGATAGTTTTTGTATTTTTGATAAAAGTGGAGATTTTTTTACTCAATAGTATTCCGTTCATTATAATAACAATATTTTTAAAGACAATACAAATTGTTTTAGGTGTTGGTCAATTCAGTATGGTTACTAAACTGGTTGCTTGCCTTTGACATATCTACTTCCCACCCAGATACATGTTATGTCTCTGCACCATCCTAAGGTCGACTAGGTCCGTAACAATACTTCGAGAGTAACATGCCCAATGCCAATTCGTTTGTTCGAACAAAGGAGTTCGGGCGTGGCCAACTCCAAGCGTTAACGCAAAATGAAACGATTGTAACTTGGCTAGGGGGGATGGTCTATTAATGGAAAGTCGACTGAACGTTTGATCGAATAGAATATTATATTGCGAAACAACCTTTTATCGCCAAACGCTACTTCTACTGAACGAATCATCGAATATTAATCGCTAGACTGCTCTTTCGAATGAGTTTTAGTTGTTGTATGATTTAATAATTGAAAATAAAAACTATAACAAAAGATTCCAACTCCTCGGTTACTCTCATATATTTTTACTAGCATTACGTATAAGTAAACAATTATGCGCAATTCTTAATTTCAATTTCTAAACTATACAACCTTATTTTTAGTATACGCGAAACCCGAAATACGGGTATTTAATATTTTTATGCAAAGAATGTGTTTACAAAATTTCATAACTGTATCATGAAAAATCACAAAGCTAGTTTTGTTACCTGGTTGTCTACACAAACACATGGTCACCGGACCATCCGGGCCACTGATGAATTGTTTTGTTCCAGCACCCAGCTATGCGCTGATGTCTAATGCCCGCTATGACCCGCCGTGACCTGTACTTAGTTTCGGTGGTGTCCAACTTGTGACATTTTTAAATATGTTTGGGAAAAATATAACATGGTTTAAAAATTATTTGAATCGATTCTGTTACGGATTCTGAACAAACTATATTCAGGTTTCGCATATATATATAATGTGTGTAACACCTAAAACCCATTCGAAAGAACAGTCTATCGATTAACAAATATTCGATGAATCGTTTGGCGATAAAAGGTTGCTTTTTAATATATTTTATTCGGTCAAACGTTCAGTCGACTTTCCGTTACTCTAGAAGTATCGTTGCGGACCCAGGTCGACTGGTGGAAAATGGCTAATTTGTACAATGTTTCATTAGTGCATAAAGTTTTAAATAAATAAATCGCATGTCGCATTCATGCGGGAAGCCTTAATTCCTAAAAAGTTTTTGTAAATAACTAACGATAAATGGTGTAGGTGCACCAACGATTAGACTTTACTAATGAGTACCTACATAGGTACGTGTTCATGGCAATTGTTACTAATATTGTTTTTAAATGTATTATTTTCCTTTGAAACACTCGGAAAATAATTAGTACACTTCGATTCTAATCAAAATACTAGGTAGTAAGTAGGCAATAACAATGTTATCAGCGAAAAAGCTAGTATTTACCGCAATTAGTGGGTTTTGACCTTAAATTGAAAGAACAAAAGAAAAATACCATAATAATTGCCATATACTGTACACTATTTACATTAATTTAATATTCATTTAAATATGTTTTTTTTTTATTTTTTTTTTTATTATGGATAGACTCGCGTTTGAACACTGTCTCACCTGATGGTAAACGCTGATGTGGCCGACGATGGAGCCTTGCCTAGAAGTAACCTATTCACTCTTGAATTAGAGACCCATAGACACATATTTATTTCTATTTTTTTTAATTGATCTGGGCCAAGCGTGTAACGATATAGGTCACATATACTTGGGAGTTGGGATGTTATATTTTTTTTATTGTTGGTAGGCTTGCATTTGACTACTATCTCACTCGATGGAAAGCGACGATATGGTGTATGATGGAGCTGTTAACTTGAAATGGTAAATAAATCGTCACTAATAGCCAATGTATCTGACTTAGTGATGAATGTAGCTTGAATTTTCGCTAATGAATATGGCTGTCTATGATTGACGATTGTGTATTGCCGATTATTTTAAATAAAAGAGACTAGAGTTTGACTTTGATCCTGCTCGATGATAAGTAATGATGCAATCAATGATGGTGGACCATACTAGCCTGTTCATTCTAACCTTCAAGGCACCAAAATTATAATCGGATGGGAAGACCGCTGCAGGCAAAACAACATACCCTGCGTTCCGAATTGCGCTATAAAATCGCGAATCCGACCAACGCGCAACGTCCCAATTATTACTCAATAACCCTTATATTTTGTGACTATTAAATTTGGTTGGATTCGCGATATAATCACTTTTATCGCAATTCGGAACGCTATGATAATTACTGGAAGACGATGTAGTTCCGATCTGCAATACGCGAGCACTATGTACAAGACATGCCTCGCACACCCATTGTACTCGTATTTTCGTTGTTTTTTTTAAAAAGGTCAGATGGCGCTGCCGTCACGTTAACATATCGCTCCGTATTTTTTATTTCCGAAATTTTCAAAAGTTGTTTTATCGCGATAAATTACGAATGAAATATCTTGTATAACCCTTATACGTCAGTGATAGTATTATCTACTATGAAATAAGGGTATAACTTAAGAAAAGTAATATCATCGGACAAGAACATTGGAAGTGACAGTGTTTACATTTAATATCAATAACAGTGTAACGAGTAGTCAAATATGTGCAAAAGTGAAAAAAAAGACCACAACAAGTGAGAAGATATGAAATGAAAGTGATAAAATGTATAATAACTTCGATTTCGGATTACTATACTGTTAGTGATCGTTAAGAAAAATATTTTAAATAAGGCACATTTATGATATCAAAAACTAGAAACAACGCCATCTATTTAGTAAAAGTCGTATTAAATTAACAAGAAAAGAGGTGTCGGTAAATCAGAACATCTACAAAATTAAAAGATCTTCAAAGCACTCGAGTAATTTGGATTGGTCGTGTAATTACTCGATAGCCGCGGTGCGTAACCGTTCTGTAATAGTTAACGAGTGTTCCTGAGTTCGAACCTCAGTCAAGCAGTCACTTTTTGGATGTTTATCAAAACGTTAAAATGAATTCAGATAGAAATAACATAACTATGCGACAGAGAAACAAAATAGCATCTAATACGTCATGTGACGGCCTATGTTTAACCAGCCCGTCATTGTCCGAGAAGTCACTAGCAGACAGTTTACCCGAACAGAATACAAACTACGAGGATGACCACACCAAAAATTTAAAAGAACAAATTAAATCACTAACTGACCAACTTAATAGCGCTCACGAACAAATCGAAGAATTATTGCTTGAAAATAGCTCACTTAACAAAGTCACGCAAGAACAACAAAAACAAATCACCTATTTAAAAACCATATGTTCAGGTACTCCCCAGAGTGCCAACTCGGGCCGTAAGAAAAAATACAAAAAGAAATGTAGAAAAACCCTTGATTTCGAGAGAGATGACAGTGACACTGCGCTTAAGAACGATACAAACGAAACTAGGTCACAAACACCACAAGAACTTATGCGCTGTGAAAATACTTGTCACATCCTTAGCAGCTCCAATCAAGGACATCTTTTGCGAAATGAAATGATTAACAGGCAAGTTGAGAAACCTAGAATAATAATTATAGGAGACGAACAAGTTCGAGGACTTTCACAAGTCTTAATAAATAGAAGGAAGGACGAGTGGAATGATTGCTATGGAGTCTCAGCCTTCGTCAAACCTGGTGCAACATGCTCCCAGATCTTATCTAATAATTCAGACTTATTTAAATCTCTATCTGAGCAAGACATTGTTATTATCTCGGTAGGAACAAATGATACTAATCCATCCCACCTAATAAAAGAACTATGTATAGCACTGCATAACTTAAAAATGTGCCAACAAATCTATGTACTAGGCGTGCAATGTAACTATTATCTAAATACGAAAATGTTAAATCAAAGCATACAACTTTTAACGCAAAACTTTTCAAACAGTAAATATATTAACCTAAATGAACTTTCTAATTATAAGCGTTATTTTTATATGAGGCAAAGTAATCGCACCTATTTAAAAGAACTTAGCTCCAAATTAAATCTTGAAATTGACTTCTTAAAATACACACAAGAATTTCTCATAAAAAAGCCACTGTATGTCACTGCCCACAATAAGGAAAGATATCTTAAAATCAATCAAATAAATCACTCTCGTCAGAAGACAATTTTAGATTATTTTAAGCCTCTAACATACAATAATAACACGGAGCAAGGAATTAATAATAAAGAACAATTAGACTCTAAACTTTCAGATTCTGTGTGCAATAGTCTTTTTCGTGTATAATCATATTTTTATACTTCATCAGAATATTAATGGACTGATAAATAAATCGGACTTACTAAGTGTACACCTAAATAATTTTACACAGGAAGGGAAATCGGTAGATATAGTATGCATAACGGAAACAAACATGAAAAAGGATGATCATATAAACCTTTATATAGCGAATTATACACTTTACACATATTATGAACGTGATAATAGGAATGGAGGCTCATGTATACTAATAAAAAATACATTGAACGGACAAAAAATAGATATAGGACACTGGTGTAAACAGGGTCTTATTGAGGGTTGCGCGGTGGAGCTGCAGTCACACCCCATAATCGTTTTATGTATATACAGACCTCCTAAAACAGATAAAGCCTCAGTAAATACCTTTCTTTTTAATTTAGAGGTAATTCTTAATGACTTTTGTTTTAAACGCAAGAAAAAAGTTGTATTGTGTGGTGATTTTAACATCGATATTTTGAAAGATAATTATGCTTCTTGTAGTTTTAGGAACTTATTGCAAAGTTTTGATTTGAAATTAGGTGTGCATAATCCAACACGTCTTTGTAGCGGTACTTGCATTGATAACATTGTCGACAACATAAGGGGAAGTAAATGTATAACTGTCGAATTGGCATTATCAGACCACACAGCGCAATTGCTACAATGTCCTGTCAAAAAAACTTGCATACTTCCATACTGGTACATATTTAGAAGAAGTTACTGCAAGGAGAATATGTTAAAGTTCAAAAACTGTTTAAAAGATTTGACATTTAATGATGTTTATGCCTGCAAAGAACCCAATGACGCATTTAACAAGTTCCATGACACATTTAAATTGTTTTATGATATGTGCTTTCCACTTAAGAGAATAAAAAGATACTCAACAAAAAAACCGATGTGGATAAGTAAAGGCATAAAATTATGCTGCAAACGTAAACGTGAAATGTTATGGCAGTTTCGAAAAGACCCCAACTCGAAGACTAAAGCAACATTTAAATCATATACGAAACGGTTAAAAACGATCATTCGTTTAACTAAAAAATCCCAAAATATCAACTATATTAATAATGCAACCAATAAAGGTAAAGCGACATGGCAAATAATAAATAAGTGTAAAAATAATATGCCTATTGAAGGAGTAACAAAACTTACAATAAATACCAAAGATGTGACTGACCCAAGAGATGTTTCCCAAATTTTCAATGACTATTTTATTGACGAAATTGAATCGTTATCTGACATTAATAATATTAGTAATCAACATTTTAAATTTGACATGCATCGTGACTCATTATTTTTAAGACCCACTGTTCCCTCTGACGTTATAAATTTAATTAAATCGTTGAATAATACAAACAGCTCCGGATATGATGACATAGTAACTAGTGTAATTAAATCTGTTTCGGATGTGATTGCGCCAATACTTAGCCATATAATAAACCTGTGTTTAGAATTGGGTGTCTTTCCAGAAAGGCTAAAATTGGCAGTTATTAAACCGCTGTACAAAAAAGGTGACAAACATGACCCAGCCAACTACCGGCCTATCGCTTTGCTACCAATATTCTCCAAAATAATAGAAAAAGTAATTTACAATTCATTATACTCATTTTTTGAACAGAACGATCTTTTTGCTAGTGAACAGTACGGTTTTAGAAGAAAAAAGAATATTAATATGGCAATCTTTGATATCTTTGAAAAAATTGTAACGGGCATTGATAACAGAAGTCCAGTGGCAGCTTTATTCATGGACATGAGTAAGGCATTTGATTTTGTAGATCGTTCAATACTTGTAAAGAAGCTAGAAAGATATGGAGTTAGAGGTAATGCTCTCAAACTTTTGAAATCATACCTAACAAACAGAAAACAATTTACGAAGATAGATAAAGTCTGTATTAAGTCAAAAACCGAGCGTTCGTATGTATCAAACCAGAGAAAAAACAAATATGGAGTACCTCAAGGAAGTATTCTAGGATCTTTATTGTTTATCATTTATATTAATGACATGCCCAGAGAAACATATCATCCTATGGTTTTGTTTGCTGATGATAGCACGGTTGTTTTTAGTGGCGTTAATGATGCGACGACACTTGAGAGTGAAATAAACCACTGTCTTCAGGCATTAATAGATTGGATGGGGGGGAATAATTTGAAAATAAACATTGACAAGACTAAATTAATGACATTTGAGCAAAGGACAAATCATAAAAAACTTGACATTAAGTATAGAGACAAAATGATTTCAGAAACCAGTACTACAAAATTTTTAGGATTAGAACTAGATAGAGATATGACTTGGAAAACTCACACTAACAATGTATGTAAACGTCTGAGTCGACAATCATACGCTCTACGCAATCTCGCTAAAAAGGTAAATCTTAAAGCCTTGGTTACGGCGTATCATGCGTATGTTACAGCTACGTTACGCTACGGTATCATATACTGGGGTAATTCCACAAATATGGACACGGTATTTAGGGCTCAAAAAAGGTGTGTTAGGTCAATATGCGGCATTCAAAGTACGGACAGTTGTAAGCCTTATTTTGCGAATCTTCGTATATTAACACTACCTTGCCTGTACATATATGAGGTTGCTATATTTGTTAAAAATAATCTCCATTTGTTTGGAACTCTTAACAGCGCGCGATACAGACATAAAATAAGCGGTAGACCACATAAAAAAGCCATATTTCATAAAAGTTTATTAGGAATGGCACCAAGGATATACAACAAACTGCCTAAATCTTTGCTAGAATGCAATGATTTTAACTTATTTAAAAAACAATTGCACAATTTGCTTATAAGTAAGACGTACTATACCGTTAATGAGTACCTGTCAGACAGGAATTTATGTGTATAATGATAATGGTTGCTTCTTTCTAAGTCCGATTTACTTTACTTAATTTAATTATTTGTATTTATTTTAAATTTGTTATTATTTTGCGTTGACATTATCAATTGACTATATTAATTATTTTTTATTTTTATTGTATTTCTGTGTTGACATTATCATTAGTATTAATCTTTGACATATATTATGTAACTTAATCACAAAATGTTTTTTGACTTTACCACAAATTTGCATGCCTAATTTGGTAAAACACAATTAACCGAGCATTTACATGACATCCACAAATGTATAATTTATTGTATTGTGTTCTGCAATAAAGATTTGACTTTGACTTTGACTTTGAAATGAATAATCAAATCTAACTTATTATATAGTTTATTAGCTCTTGTAATCACATTATTCAAACTATATATATATATACATCTAATCTAACAAATATTACAACTTAACATGTATATATACAAACCAAAAATAATATTATATACAACAGGGTACAAAAAGAGCTCATAGGGCATCAAAAAATTCATCGGCATCGATGTCAATGGGACAAGTGCCCAGAATGCTGGCAGCATTGCCACGTTGGATGGCAATGCTGATTCGTTGACCGAAGAAAATTCCAGCCCTCTGGTCACGCGAAGAGTCAACCAACCGTTTGCTGATATCTCGAATATAATCAAATTGTTTCATAGCACATCAAATACAATTAATAACTGGCTTCCAATAAATGCGCTTCTTTTTAAGGTGGGAAATCATCCAATGACTTCTGCCGCTCTAGGATGGAGTGGGACATGTGTGTGGATCTTGCGTGTCAGACTTTTACTGGCAAAAACCACATCTATGTTCCTTTTTATCTGTGTTCCAATACATACTGGGTCAGATTGCCTGACGACAATATTTACTTGATAGAACATTATTTATTTATTTATTTATTTATTTATTTATTTACACTTTATGCACAAAAGTACAGAGGCGGACTTAATGCCTTAGGCATTCTCTGCCAGTCAACCTTAGGGTGATGGAGAGACAAATAGTGGTAGGTGCAATAAAGAGAGAGAAAAGGTGAATACAAACATAGATATACTAATAAACCATAAATACAATACAATTATATAATATATATACACAAATTAATAAACAACATAATATATACATATATATATATGAATAAAGTCAAACCAATGGTTCAAATCGACAACTAGAAAATATTAACGTTGTGATGAAACCACTGCCAACTTCCTACGAATAAGCTCGCGAACTTTGGCTTTAAATGTCAATCGGTTTGTTGCCATCCTAATCTCCTGAGGAAGCGCATTCCACAAAGAAATAGCTTGTACGAAGAAAGAACAGTGAAGAAAGTCAGTACGATGTGTTGGAAATTGAAGTAGGCGGTTAAAAGATGAACGCAGATTTCTATTGTGGTTGGCGCAAATGTATTGAAAATAAGGGGCTAAATAACTAGGAGAGTTAGGTGAATCAAGAAATGAAAACAAGGTAGTGAGCGCCCTTTGCTCTCTGCGCTGACGTATGGGTAACCACTTTAGAAGCGACCGATGCGCTGAAACATGATCATATTTACGTAGATTGAAGACGAATCGAATGCAGTAATTTAGAAGACGGTCAAGCTTATTGAGGAGATCTGCATTCAGGTCATAGTAGCACACGTCACCATAATCGATGATTGGAAAAATCAAGGTCTGCACAAGCATTGTCTTCGTATTCGATGGTAGCAGATTCTTCAACCGAAACAGAGCCCGCAACGTTCCTGTAACCTTCTGACTAACGCTAGCCACTTGAGTACGCCAGTTCAATGTACTATCAATGCGCAAGCCCAGATCCTTGACGTCGGTGCTAAATGGGACGATCGTGCCATCGAAACTAACTGGTGGCAAACTTGCACTGTCCACTTTAGCGATGCTTCTAGGACTCCCAATGATAATAGCCCGACATTTATTGGGGTTTACTGCAACACCAAACTTGTCGGACCAGGCTTTTATGGCTGTTAAGTCCCTATTTAATTGGTCGATAATGGCAGGTATCTCATCGACTCTTCCTTGACAGTACAACTGCAAGTCGTCTGCATACAGATGATACGAACACTGAAGTTCGGTAGTAATGATATTAATAAAAATTGAGAACAGAAGAGGAGAAAGAATACCGCCTTGAGGAACGCCAGTTTCCAACCCACACCAGCGAGATGAAGAATCTCCAACATGAACCGACTGCTGACGTTCCTGAAGATAGGATGTGAACCACTCCAGCGCTTCGGGAGAGACCATAATATAGGA
Organism: Leucania comma; assembly: GCA_958295575.1. Classification (NCBI taxonomy): domain Eukaryota; kingdom Metazoa; phylum Arthropoda; class Insecta; order Lepidoptera; family Noctuidae; genus Leucania; species Leucania comma. Next base: position 9,027,012 of record OY282475.1, read on the forward strand.
CAGAATGGCTAAGAGGATCTCGTGACTGACGGTATTAAAAGCGTTTGAGAAATCGACCAAAACCAGTACAGTGACTTTGGAGTCATCCAGTCCTGCCCTTATATCGCCAGTCACTTTAAGGAGGGCGGTAACAGTACTGTGCCCCGGCCTGAATCCAGATTGCAAAGGGCTTATGAGTGAATTATATCGCACAAAATTTGAGAGTTGTTTGTGGACACAGGCCTCAAGCACTTTGGATAGAAAAGGAAGGATAGAAATTGGGCGAAAATGGGTTGCAAGAGTAGGATTAGAAACTTTGGGTAGAGGACGAACATAGGCTCTACGCCATAAAGAGGGAAATACTCCGGAATACAGGGAAAATTTTATAATATGGGAGATGGCAGGTAGGAGGTGATCAAGGATCGTAACGATCATATCACGAGAGATATTATCACATCCTACCGCCTTGGATTTAATGGAAAGGATTATTTTTTTGATCTCTTCCGGTTCAGCTGGAACGAAACGAAAAGGATTAATTTGAGGACGCGTTAGACCATAGATTAGAGAAAGAGTTTGTAATTTAGTCAGATGATCCAAGGTAGGCACAGTGGAGAAATGACGGTTAAGATCATCTAAGTCAATAGAATTTGGAGGGTCTAAATGTCGCTGTTTGCCGATACCTAGAATTCCGAGGAATTTCCAAATATCAGCAGAAGAGGAAGAAGAAATATTTTTGAGAATATGGCGGCGCTTGGCGTTGCGTATCATCTGATTACACCTATTCCTTGCAGACTTAAATAGGTTCCAGCTCTCTTCAGTACGATCCCTTTTATGTTTGCGAAATGCGCGGTCCCTACGTCGCATGGCTGTCTGTATTTCTTTTGTCATCCAAGGTGCGGGAGGACGTTTCAATTTTACCTTTTTGATAGGGGCATGGATGTTATATAGATTGACCACAATATCATTGTGTGTTCAATTTTACCTTTTTGATAGGGGCATGGATGTTATATAGATTGACCACAATATCACAATAACATTACACCGAACCCAGAAAATTTGATAACTGAAAATAACGTTTGCAACAACGTTCTAGATATTACACTGTCCCATTTAAGAAAATACTTTCAGATAACGCACTTTTTTACGTCGGAAAGAACTCACTCACTCATATTCACCCAGAGTAAGACTTTTATTGACTAAAACCCACCTATGTTCCTTCAGTTACCCTTTGCAAAGAGCTGAAAGTCAAAGAAATGATTGTTTTTTTTTTGATACAAACTGGTGCTTGACTGCGATCCCACCTGATGGTAAGCAGTGATGCAATCGTTGATGGTGAGGCGCTCTAGTTATTAAGAGCCTATTCACTATAGCCTTGAAGACACCCAAATTATAATCGGATGGGAAGAAATTTATAAGAACAACATGAAATCATTGACACGCCACAAGGTGTCAAGAAACTAAAGACGAGGAAACTTTGGCTTCATTTTCTTACACACTAAAATTAAAAACTTAGAGTGTACCTATAAAATGAAACTTTACGTCTTTAATGAGGTCGTGAAACCCCATCAATACAAACCCGTTAGCTGGTCATAAGACTCCGAGCCACCCTTTTTTCGGTTCCAGCTCACGTAAAGGTCCCAAGATCAAATTCTTCGTTATAAATGTGGATATTGATTCGAATTAAATATTTCTGACCCCGCCATGGTTTTTTTTTTTTTGTAGGTAAAATCATCCAATGACCAATCCCGCCCTTGGGTGGGGCGGGAAATAGTGTCAGACTCTTACTGACTGGTTGCGCGAATTTGCTGTGTGGACTGTAGATTTAAAAGCGATCTAAGGTTTATTAACAATATGCAGATACTATGCCTGGCATGGGATAAAGGTATTGGGAAAGAGCACTGACCTTTAGACTTCGAAGGTTCCACGTGGAACCGCCGGCGATTTTCGACCTCGCACATTTAAATCACTGCCAGGTCCTGGTTTGCACTAACACTGCACTATTGTGGAGTCTCTGAATGATTTGATCACGAAAATAGTCAATTTTCTTGTAATTTCGAGCGGGCGTGTTAGCGGTGCGGTCACATTCACTCGATGCACAAAAACGTCAATGTCAAATCCTTTCTCTCGAGGTCGTGCGGGAAGCGGATACGGTAGGGATAGGATTGCTAGACCAAAAAAATAAATTACAAAAAAAACAAAGTCGCGGAACATAGCAAATTGGCGCAACCATTCCCCCCGGGTTTGAAGGGTTACCTTCAAAGAAAAGAAAAAAAAACAAAAGCGAAACTAAACCCTATTACTAATCTAAACTATCAATACTAGGTAGCGAAACAACTTATAACTAACTATGCCACTACTACTGATTAGGCAGAGGGCAGAGGCGAATAACCGGACGCAGGTACGATCCAGTTGCGGTTTTAACTTTTACGACTCGCGTTATTCCGTTCGAACCCGGAAAAACTTCTTCCACTACACCAAGAGGCCAGTGCAGAGGAGGCGCACTCTCAGTCTTCAGTATCACCACAGTACCGACTGTGACTGGATCTGAAGGAGTGTTCCACTTTTGACGCGACTGCAGCGTATGCAGATAATCTGTCCTCCATCGCTTCCAAAAGGACTGAACTAAGCTATCTAGCAGAGCGTGACGCGGGTGGAGCTGCAGTTTGTCAGTCTCGACATCTAAAGCGGGCAAATATTTAAGAGGAGTCGTCGTCAAGAAGTGAGCCGGCGTCAACGCTAGTGGCTCCGATGGATCACTAGACAAAGTCCGACACAACGGACGCGTATTCATCAACGCCTCTACCTGAGCGAGTACAGTGCTCAACTCCTCGTACGAGAGAATCTGTTCGCCTATGACCCGAAACAGGTGCGACTTAAGGCTTTTAATATTCGCCTCCCAATTGCCACCAAAATGACTAGCTGCTGGCGTATTAAAACACCAATCAATGCGATTCTCAGCTAAGACATGGGCGAATTCACTTTGGTAGTACTTGGAGCGTAAGAATGTATGTAATTCCGAAATATTGCGTCGCGCTCCAACATAATTTGTGCCGTTGTCAGAGTATAAGCGCTTAACGGGACCACGGCGAGATAAAAATCGTTTAAATGCAGACATAAAACCCTGCGTACTCAAATCACTGGTTAACTCTATGTGAACCGCACGAGTTGTCATACAAACGAATAGGCAAATGTATGCCTTTGTGGAACGTATACCACGACCACGGGCAATAGTGACTTTAAACGGTCCAGCATAGTCCGTCCCAGTATGTATGAAAGGTTTCACCGTCTGTACAACACGACAAGAACGATGGTCGGCCATTTCCGGCGCGTTGAAACGCGGGCGGAGCTTAAAGCAGGGCACACATCTGTGCACTCTAGCGCGTATCAAATTGCGAGCGGAAAGTATCCAGTACTTCTGTCGAAGAATGGACATTAATAAATCGGGACCAGCGTGACAATTCACCTTATGGTGATAGTCCACCAACAAATCCAAAACGTGATCCCTGCGTGGTAGAACTACTGGATGCATTTGTTCAAACTCTAACTTAGCATTTCGCAGACGGCCACCGACACGAATGAGTCCGTCTTGCAAAAATGGTTTCAAATGTTGAAGTGCGGGACTACAAGGTTTATGTGATTCTAAACTACGAAATTCTATTGAAAAATAAAATTTCTGCAACTCTCGAAGTACAACTGATTCAGCTCTATCCAAATCAGCTGCGATTATAGAACCACGCGATGGTAATAATCTCAAAAATCTTAGGACGTAAACTACACAGCGTAGTAGTCTCGACCAAGACGAGACTCGATTAGACAACAACAAAACAACTGACTCTTCACGCGGAACTGATACTACAAGCGTATGTTTCTTCTCCTCGGGTGGTTCTGAAACAGTAGCGGGGTTAAACGGAGCATTTGGCCACTCGTTAGGAGTGGTATGCAGCCAGGGAGGGCCACAAAACCAAAGCGGATGATTTAAAATTTGCGCGGGAAGCAAACCACGTGAGAGACAGTCAGCTGGGTTTTCTGTTCCAGCGACATGGAACATATTTTCCGGTGACAATTCAGCTTGAATCTTAGCCACCCTATTTGCGACAAACGTGCCCCATCGATGGGGTGAAGAGTGGGCCCAACATAGGGCAACGGTTGAGTCTGAAAACGCTACAATTCTCTCTATATTAATGCGAGGACGACAAGTTTTGACTATAGATGTAATCAATTGAACCAACATAAGAATAGCGCAGAGTTCGAGACGAGCAAGAGAGACAACCTTACTAGGAGATACCTTTGATTTTGCGCTAATGAGGAAAACTGAAATGTTATCGCCATTTTGGACCTGAAAGTAAACCACTCCCCCGTAAGCCCTCTCACTGGCGTCTGCGAAACCTACCACATTAACAACAGTGTCTGGTACTATACCAACATGGCGAGGAATCTGTATCTGATCGAGCATTGGAAGCTCTTTCCTATAGCGAGCCCACAACTTGGCAACACTTTCAGGAGCGGTGTCGTCCCAATCACAGTTGGAAAGCCAAAGCTCTTTTATAAGCAGCTTTGCATATAAAACGACAGGAGCTACAAAACCCATTATATCCCATATCCGAGCTACACATGCTAGGATAACGCGTTTGGTACAAGTTGGCGGAGTCGAGCTAATTTTAAGACTGAACATATCAGTTGCGGGTGACCAACTTAAACCAAGGATCTTATGCGAATCACTATCATCGAATTCCTTTACCGAAGTCAACCGGTGTGACGGTGGAATCGACTCTAATGTAGCTTGCGAGTTGCTTGTCCATTTCACCAGATCAAATTGACCGGACTTCATGAGGCTGATTACTTGAGCAGCGGTCTCTATAGCCTCTGCTTCACTAGGTACACTGTACACAAAATCGTCCATGTACAATCCGGTTTCAATAGTGGCCCTTGCTTTCGGGTATGTATCACCCTCGTCAGCGGCCAACTGCTTGATAGTGCGAAGAGCGTGAAAGGGACTAGACTTAAGCCCAAAACAAACACGATTGAATTCGTAAACCTTCAAAGGTTCCTGCGGAGAAAATCTATACAAGAAGCGTTGGAATCTACGGTCACATTCTCTGATTCCAATACTAAGAAACATTTGCCGAACATCGGCAGAGAGCGCAATAGCAAACAAGCGAAAATTTACTATTATTTCAAATAAGTTACCCTGGAGGTTCTGACCACAATACAAGATATCGTTAAGCGATATGCCAGTACTAGTCTTAGCGCTACCATCCATAACCACACGCAGTTTAGTTGTAAGTTTGTCTTCTCTAACAACTCCATGGTGCGGGATGATGTAAAACGGGTAATCACGTGTCTCCTCAGTCTCGGCAGGCGCTGATGAGATATAACCTTTATCTAAATATTCGATCAGCACATCATCATAGGCTTGCTTCAACTTAGGAGACGCCTGCATCTTACGTTCCAAGCATAGAAAGCGTTTTTCTGCGGAGGCACGGGAGCCACCGAGCGAAAAAATATCACCCTTGAAAGGGAGCGCGACAACATAACGACCATCATTATCACGAGTAGTCGTGCGGGTATAAATCTCCTCAGTGACCTGATCCTCAGGGCTGAGAATAGGCGGGACATTGACCTCTTCAATCTCCCAGAACTTGCGGATGGTAGACTCAAGCGGCGGCTCGACGGTGCAACAGTGCGACACAGTCGAGTAACTATTTAAATAAGCGGGTGCGGAACCAACTATAACAAACCCGAGAACTGTTTCCAGTGCGTGCGGAGCGGGGTACATCGGAAGACCTTGAATTTTACGTGATAACTGGAGATGCGGGAGAATCGAAGCACCGATCAATAGATCGATATCTCCAGGGAAAGCGTAATTTCCGTCGGCTAACTGCAAGTTCTTAAACTCCGTCAGCATGGACGTGTCAACCGGTACCGTGGGCAACCGTTCCGTAATCTTATCTGCGACTAGCGAATCCATTTCAAACGAAATATTACGATTAAAACGTGAACTAAATATTATTTTAATGGAACCGTGAATGGTTGCCTTTAAACCTCCAAAACCTTTCACTTCTGAGCGGGATGACCAATTATTAAAACTAAAACCAAGGCGTTGACAACAATCCCGAGTAATAAAATTACTCTGGGAAGCGCCATCTAGTAGCGCTCGAACGGTGTGCGGTTTGCCAAAGGCATCTACAATGACAACTTGCGCGGTCGCAAGTAAAACGGTAGTGACTTGAGTACCAGCGGCGGAAAGCGAACACAATGTTACGTCGTTTGCACTTGCAGCAGGCCGCGCGTCACAAGCGTCGCGCGTCTGCGCAGGCTGCTGCTGCGATGGCAGCTTACTACTCTCAAAATGTAAGAAGGTATGATGTCTAGCTAGACATTTACGACAGCTACCACCACTGTTACATGACGTAACCAGATGTTTGTCACTTAGACAATTAAAACACAAATTATTAGTGCGGACAAACTTGTAACGATCACTAGGCGATAATCTCTGAAATTCCGAACACTTGTACAGCTGTGTATGGCTACCCTTACACAGAGAACAGTCAGGTGTTGAGGCGGTATTAACTAGCGTATGTGCAGTCTTGACTGACTTCGATGACGCGTCTATACGGCGATCGGAACCTGTCCTATTCGTGGCTTCATGACGTGCCGACGTGCGCTGCAACACCTTAATATGGTCGCGAATAAAAGATTCTAAATCTTCGAACTTAGGTATTTCTTTACCGCGCTGAGTCGTTTCAAACAGACGAACAGTTTCAGGATCTAATTTCTTTAAACCGATATACAAAAACAAAAAGTCACAGAGGTCATTGACCTTTAGGTTCTTTACTGCACGAACAGATGATGCGAAAATATTTAAAAACTTCTCTAAATTATGATCGTTACAAACGGAAAAACTTTTCAAATCGAATAATTGATCTAAATATGCGGTGGCTACTAATCGCTTATCTTCGTATTTTGTTTTTAAAGTGTTCAAAACTAAATTGTAATTTTCAGCGCTAAACGTAATTCCAGCACAGACAGCCTTTGCCTTACCGGTCAATTTTTCTACGAGATAATGCAATCTCTCGTGATCTGTCAGCGATGTGTTCCTATGTATTATATTTTCGAAACTATCTATAAATAAATTCCAATTTCGAATGTCACCATTAAATTCAGGTATTTGAATTGGCGGCAATCGTGGGCGTTCGCGAGGAGGGTTTGATAAACCACTCGCGGGGGGGGGGGGTCTCTAAACTCCTAGCAATACGTTTGATACGACAATACAAGTCATCAAAGGACGACAATGCCTGATAACTCACACAGTAATCAGGATTTAACTCCAACTCTAAAATGTTTATATTATTAATTGTAGATTCAAAATCCGCGCGCAAACTATCTAAAGTTTCCAACGAACACAAGAAAGCATCTCTAATCGCCAGATCCGAGGTTTGCGAAGATTTATCACAAATCGATTGAACACGTGAAAACTGTGAGTCCCTTTTAGCGTATAAAAGCTTTAACTGAACCTTTAAATCAGTACTAACCTTGGTTCCCTTAAGAGACATCTTGTTTTGATATATTCACACTATACACTCAAACAAACACTTAACGAATTATTAAGTAAGCGATAATTAACAGATAACAATATGGTAATATTGTAAACAACAAAGTGAACGGCGAACGAACGGAACAACCTGAATCAATATTCATATGCGTATATAATCTATGGTTTATCCGTTTCCTACAAATATTCACTCAACAATGAACGGGTATTTTTGAAATGCGTCTACCTACATGAAAAGAGATGGCTAAACGGCTGCCCCCAAAACGGTTAACATGTATAAGAACTTCACACTAACCCGTATTATTTAAATATTCATTCATGAATTATTTAGTGTTTAATAATTTCATAGAACTTTCGTGAACTAATAAAAATAAAAAAGTATCTGAATTGTTTTTATGCTTTGTTTTGGTTTGACTTGACAAGATTATAGATAATCAAAGAGTACTTCAAGCTAAGGAGGAGACATATCGCATTTCCAAAATGTCAAATCGAGTTATTGAACTAACATCGATTTATAATAAGGGTTATCAAAACGATTTATTTTCTGAAACAAAATAATTGTAACTGGATAAGTGTATTACTAACACTTTGGGCACACAATCTTACTACATATTTTGTGTCTGTCGTGTCAATATATTCATTTTTTTTCTTTTATCCCATTCGATTATTTTATCGATTTTGTTATATTAAAAACAATTCCATCCCTACTCTATGAAAAAAAAAACAAACGTCAGACGTCGTTTCAACGCTCTGCCGTTTATTTGTTTGTTGTGCTTTTTGGATTTAGTTAGATTTTGGATTTTCATTGAACTTCGCTTGTTTATTGGACTTACTGATTGCTCGCCTAACTACTGACCTCTCGCTACTCGACACGGACTTGAATTGCAATCATGCGGTGCATAAACTGTGGTGTACACACGCAGACTGCGGCGGCATTTCACCTCTTCTTTGCCTGCTCTTTTACTCATGAACCTAGCACGATGGTTAACAATAGAGGTAAGTCATCTGCGAATAATTTTAAAACTAATAAATATAAGAAACAATGATTTGTACTATGGTAATTCAGTTTTGTTTTTTTTAGGTTCCAAGGGATGCCAACATTTGTCATCCTTGTTATGAAATGCTGAATTCACAAGCTAATGATGATCGTTTATTTGGCCATACAATGGTGTGCATAACTTGTGGTTGTTCTGTCAGAGGCGTACATCATGAAGTGGAAAGAAACAATTTGATGATGCAGGATTTACCAATATCTCATCCAGTTTTCCATCAGGTAATTAAAGTGATGTTTATACACAATGCATTGTTTTATTTATTTATTTATTTGATAGCTAGATACTCTCTGCACTAACAGCCAAAACCAACACATGCAGAGAGTCATTATTATATTACAATATAAAAAAAATAACATAAATCACCTAAAATACAAATCATTATCAATATCATTATCCAAATATTTAGTTCCTCAGCCTACAAACAGTTAATAATCATCATTTCTTTCTCTATAACAATGACATCATACCAATAACCTAAATTACCTTTTTTTTAGACCATCAACTATGTGTGTCATCCCTGTTGGATGCGGCATCAAAGGAAGACAAATCAGGACCAAAATCGGTCAACTCTGCCGAGACCTGAACCTGTGCCTCAAGCTGGCGGTTCAGGTGAACCTGAGCCACTAACTGAGTCTGTACCTGTACTACAAGCTGAACCTGAACCAATAATTGAAACTGAACCAGTACCGAGACCTGTTCCAGAGCCAGAATTAAACCTGCCAAACTATAAGCGGGCTGCAAATACCTCTAGACACTGTGTGTTTAATGCTTGTGTTATTGAACAAAAGTTACATGTTATTCCAGCATTTATAAAAAAAATGCTTATTGAAAATTATAACTTTTATATTCCCCACGATACTAGGGTATGTGATGTTTGAACTTGAATGTTTGGCACTTGCTACTTGAAAATAATAATATATACTCAAGTTTTACAGCAAACCAAATTGAAAAAAAACTACCAACATTTAATTTAGAGAGTGACATGTTTTATGGATCAGCTTAACCGTTTAGGAACCTTTGTAAGGGAAAACAATTTGAATAGGCAACAAACAAAGTTTAAAGAGTGGATGGTAACCTGCCCCAATTGGAGAGTTTTCCAATATTGGGGCATAGTGACTTAATATTGATGGCATTAGGACCATATCAAGCCAAATAAGCTCGGTCATACTACGGAGAGCTTATTAGAGCAAATGGTATTTACAATATTGAAGTGTGCCCAGATCTTGAAAGAGTAAATCATTTAGGTGCATCAAGACCTCAACTTCTAATAGGCCGAATAAAGTCGAGGCATATTGGTCATAAAATATACTATGTGTATATTTTGTATGAAACTGAACCCACAAACAATCATTTAGATGATATACTGTCATATTACTGCAGCCGTATTGTGGGTAACAGAACTCTGGGCTGTTGTCATGTCATGACAGTGGTCTGGTATCTCGGGTGGGCGAGACATTAGAACACATTATCATCTCCGGCTTCATTTTTAGTTAATGTCATAATAAGACTTACCAAATAAATAAATAAATCGCATTTTTATTGTTTTATTATATATTTTTTATGTCCCTGGTTACTCAGTGCGTTAATTATCTAGTTTATGCAGAATTGTTTACAAAACTACCTCAATACAGAAATTACAAATATTTGGCTTAGTTAATATTTAATATCTTTTTCAAATACGTTCATCATTTCAATCTTAGTGTTATTTACATTGTCTGTGAAAACTGTTTTTATTTCAACTCATTTGGATAAGTAGTTTCGGTTTTACAACAGAATACACTTTTAATATTGTGATTTTTGTGGGGATTATCTATCATAAGTCCGTTGAATCAAGTTTTTTTAGTGCATTTACTCATTTGTAGATTTTTACTTTAAGTACCTTAGTGAAAAATCGTCAGTGAAAAACACAATCATCAATAAAAATCGTCGCAGCCACATTAAAGCGCCTAGTTAAAAGTTCATAGCAATGTCATTGTTTGAAGTTTTTATACCTTTGCCGTAGGAGTTACGCGATTTATTTTCAGGATTGTGCAGATCTGAAAAGTTCCTGAACCTTTTTGATTATAAAATACTATTTTTCAGCTATTCAGCATTATATATGGCTAGGTGCCATGTTTATACATGCATTTTCATTGTGGGGCAGTCGTCCATACTTCAATTTAGCCATGTCCTTTAGAGATGGCTAAATGGCTGCCCCCAAAACGGTTAACATGTATAAGAACTTCACACTAACCCGTATTATTTAAATATTCATTCATGAATTATTTAGTATTTAATCATTTCATAGAACTTTCGTGAACTAATAAAAATAAAAAAGTATCTGAATTGTTTTTATGCTTTGTTTTGGTTTGACTTGACAAGATTATAGATAATCAAGGAGTACTTCAAGCTAAGGAGACATATCGCATTTCCAAAATGTCAAATCGAGTTATTGAACTAACATCGATTTATAATAAGGGTTATCAAAACGATTTATTTTCTGAAACAAAATAATTGTAACTGGATAAGTGTATTACTAACACTTTGGGCACACAATCTTACTACATATTTTGTGTCTGTCGTGGTCAATTTAATCATTTTTTTTCTTTTATCCCATTCGATTATTTTATCGATTTTGTTACATTACAAACAATTCCATCTCTACTCTATGAAAAAAAACAAACGTCAGACGTCGTTGCAACGCTCTGCCGTTTATTTGTTTGTTGTGCTTTTTGGATTTAGTTAGATTTTGGATTTTCATTGAACTTCGCTTGTTTATTGGACTTACTGATTGCTCGCCTAACTACTGACCTCTCGCTACTCGACACGGACTTGAATTGCAATCATGCGGTGCATAAACTCTGGTGTACACACGCAGACTGCGGCGGCATTTCACCTCTTCTTTGCCTGCACTTTTACTCATGAACCTAGCACGATGGTTAACAATAGAGGTAAGTCATCTGCGAATAATTTTAAAACTAATAAATATAAGAAACAATGATTGGTACTGTGGTAATTCAGTTTTGTTTTTTTAGGTTCCAAGGGATGCCAACATTTGTCATCCTTTTTATGAAATGCTGAATTCAGAAGCTAATGATGATCGTTTATTTGGCCATACAATGGTGTGCATAACTTGTGGTCGTTCTGCCAGAAGCGTACATCACGAAGTGGAAAGAAACAATTTGATGATGCAGGATTTATCAGTATCACATCCAGCTTTCCATCAGGTAATTAAAGTGATGTTTATACACAATGCATTGTTTTATTTATTTATTTGATACCTAGATACTCTCTGCACTAACAGCCAAAACCAACACATGCAGAGAGTCATTATTATATTACAATATAAAAAAATAACATAAATCACCTAAAATACAAATCATTATCAATATCATTATCCAAATATTTAGTTCCTCAGCCTACAAACAGTTAATAATCATCATTTCTTTCTCTATAACGATGACATCATACCAATAACCTAAATTACCTTTTTTTTAGACCACCAACTATGTGTGTCATCCCTGTTGGATGCGGCATCAAAGGCAGACAAATCAGGACCAAAATCGGTCAACTCTGCCGAGACCTGAACCTGTGCCACAAGCTGGCGGTTCAGATGAACCTGAGCCATTAACTGAGTCTGTACCTGAACTACAAGCTGAACCTGAACCAATAATTGAAACTGAACCAGTACCGAGACCTGTTCCAGAGCCAGAATTAAACCTGCCAAACTATAAACGGACTGCAAATACCTCTAGACACTGTGTGTTTAATGCTTGTGTTATTGAACAAAAGTTACATGTTATTCCAGCATTTATAAAAAAAATGCTTATTGAAAATTATAATTTTTATATTCCCCACGATACATTTGAACTTGTAACACGTATGTGATGTACATTTGAACTTGAATGTTTGGCACTTGCTACTTGAAAATAATAATATATACTCAAGTTTTACAGCAAACCAAATTGAAAAAAAACTACCAACATTTAATTTAGAGAGTGACATGTTTTATGGATCAGCTTAACCGTTTAGGAACCTTTGTAAGGGAAAACAATTTGAATAGGCAACAAACAAAGTTTTTAAGAGTGGATGGTAACCTGTCCCAATTGGAGAGTTTTCCAATATTGGGGCATAGTGACTTAATATTGATGGCATTAGGACCATATCAAGCCAAACAAGCTCGGTCATACTACGGAGAGCATATAAGAGCAAATGGTGTTAACAATATTGAAGTGTGCCCAGATCTTGAAAGAGTAAATCATTTAGCTCAACTTCTAATAGGTCGAATAAAGTCGAGCCATATTGGTCATAAAATATACTATGTGTATATTTTGTATGAAACTGAACCCACAAACAATCATTTAGATGATATACTGTCATATTACTGCAGCCGTATTGTGGGTAACAGAACTCTGGGCTGTTGTCATGTTATGACAGTGGTCTGGTATCTTGGGTGGGCGAGACATTAGAACACATTATCATCTCCGGCTTCATTTTTAGATAATGTCATAATAAGACTTACCAAATAAATAAATCACATTTTTATTGTTTTATTATATATTTTTTATGTCCCTGGTTATTCAGTGCGTTAATTATCTAGTTTATGCAGAATTGTTTACAAAACTACCTCAATACAGAAATTACAAATATTTGGCTTAGTTAATTTAATATCTTTTTCAAATACGTTCATCATTTCAATCTTAGTGTTATTTACATTGTCTGTGAAAACTGTCTTTATTTCAACTCATTAGGATAAGTAGTTTAGGTTTTACAACAGAATACACTTTTAATATTATGATTTTTGTGGAAATTATTTATCATAAGCCCGTTGAATCAAGTTTTTTTAGTGCATTTACCCATTTGTAGATTTTTACTTTAAGTACCTGAGTGAAAAACACAATTATCAATAAAAATCGTCGCAGCCACATTAAAGCGCCTAGTTAAAAGTTCATAGCAATGTCATTGTTTGAAGTTTTTATACCTTTGCCGTAGGAGTTACGCGATTTATTTTCAGGATTATGCAAATCTGAAAAGTTCCTGAACCTTTTTAATTATAAAATACTATTTTTCAGCTATTCAGCATTATATATTGCTAGGTGCCATGTTTATACATGCAATTTCATTGTGGGGCAGTCGTCCATACTTCAATTTAGCCATGTCCTTTGTAGGACTTCCGAATGAATTTTGTCAAGAAAAAGAATGCGATCGATTTATATCTACGCTGATATTTACGTAGCTAACTATAATTATGCGGTGCGGTTGACGGCGTAGGTACCGTAATTAACAATGACACTTTAACTATACGAGCGAAATAACGTATAGTTGCCTAAATGCCTAGATGCGGGTTTCTACTATTATATCTAGGTAAATAGGCGCGTTGCGTTTATTCCCTATGGAACAAATACTATATTGCGAAATTACAAGAAAATGATTCACGATCCTGCTCGTATGGACCAAAAAGTACTGGTTGCGCGAATTTGCTGTGTGGACTGTAGATTTAAAAGCGATCTAAGGTTTATTAACAATATGCAGATACTATGCCTGGCATGGGATAAAGGTATTGGGAAAGAGCACTGACCTTTAGACTTCGAAGGTTCCACGTGGCACCGCCGGCGATTTTCGACCTCGCACATTTAAATCACTGCCAGGTCCTGGTTTGCACTAACACTGCACTATTGTGGAGTCTCTGAATGATTTGATCACGAAAATAGTCAATTTTCTTGTAATTTCGAGCGGGCGTGTTAGCGGTGCGGTCACATTCACTCGATGCACAAAAACGTCAATGTCAAATCCTTTCTCTCGAGGTCGTGCGGGAAGCGGATACGGTAGGGATAGGATTGCTAGACCAAAAAAATAAATTACAAAAAAAACAAAGTCGCGGAACATAGCAAATTGGCGCAACCACTGACTAAAAACCTACCCTTCCTTTCCTTGCCTTTGTCCCGGGGCCCGTGGTGACATTCTCACATAACCTTTGGCCCCAGTAGGCTTCGGCCCTGCTGGACCCCTACAGTTGCTGACAACTCCTTGAGGCGCGATGGTGACGATCGGACAATCTGTTTCTATACCAACGGAATTAAATTCATTATTGATTTTTATGCAACTACAAGATTGATTAAAATTAAAATACAGAAGTAGCTGTGTACATATATTTGTTTTTAGAGTTCTGGAGCATAACATCGGATGATATAAGTGGTTGTATTATGTTCAGTTGAATCATCTCCAAACGCTTCCTCATTTTTACTGAGCAAATCAACGGTGCAACGTCTTTAAATAAGCTAATTAATATAATATAATATTTAATAATATAATATATTTCCACAACTATCACACAACACCGTCTAGTCCCAAGCTAAGCAGAGCTTGTGTTATGGGTACCAGACAGCTGATAAACATACTTATATATTTCTAAATACATACATATTATAGATAAATAACACCCAGACACAGAACAAATGATCGTGCTCATCACACAAACATTTGTCCTGGGTGGGAATCGAACCCACGACCTCCGGCATAGCAGTTAGGGCCACTAACCACTAGACCAACAGGCCAGTCATGCTAAAGCTAATTACTTATTAGGTTCATTTTACTCTTACTATGT
The DNA here is from genome assembly GCA_958295575.1 of Leucania comma. Classification (NCBI taxonomy): domain Eukaryota; kingdom Metazoa; phylum Arthropoda; class Insecta; order Lepidoptera; family Noctuidae; genus Leucania; species Leucania comma. Next base: position 9,042,181 of record OY282475.1, read on the forward strand.
CATGTCACTTCGTCTTTGTTCTCTTTGGAGGACTAGTAATCAGCGTTTTTAAAGTTTCCTTGTAGAGCTCCTAAAAAATCCTCAACATTTTGGTCCATACGACAGATATGTAAAACAGTATGACATATCTGTGGTCCATACCGAGTTGAATCGAGATTATAATAAGTAGTTTTCCGAAAAAAAAACAATGGATTTGGAAACAAGTTACCGATAGTTGTTCCAAGTACTTACCTACATATTTGGGGACATATCCGCGATATAGGAGTAATTCCTAATGTTGGGCAAAGCAAAATAAAAAGTGAATTAATTATATGTGATGAAATACTTGCGAACAACTTTGACTTGTTAAACTTTATCCCTGAACTGTAAGGGCAGTAAATCAGTAAAGTTAGCGAACCCCCAGGCGGACGTTTAGTAGCTTATTCGTTATGAACCTCAACGAAACTGGCCAGATAAGTGTCATAGATTCAGAAGTCGCTTTGTGCCGCTTAATAAATTGTGTTTCGAAGCAACCGAGCGCAGATATCGGAGTATTTATGACTTCCAGTAAGCAAAGAAATAATAACCGCTGAGACTGTAATAAAACGGCTTTTTTGGGTATTATTGGATAAGTTATGCGGCTTTTCGTAATAAGGCTTTATGTCTGAATAATACTTGGGGATAAATAAGATCTATTAAGGCAAAAAAGTATTTTCTGTGCGGACTTTTGGTCAACGTTAGTTACAGTGGCCGTATTTGGGTCGTTAACAAAAAAACTGTCTTTGAAAACGTCTTGAAAAACAGCTGAAAACAATTAGAACTATTTCTTTTTCAAACAATTCGAGCAGAAAGTGATTGTTTAGTGAAAAACAGCTCTAAATTCGAAGTTGAGTTCATCAATCTCCCGGCGACTGGAGTCCAATAATAGTAGGTGACTCGCAGCCATAATTAAGGTCATGTTCCAGCACTGTGAACACCCTTATCATTTTACAAAAAAAGTCCGAACGCTCTGCGAATCAATATCTTAGGCCGACTGACACAGACGCATAGCTTCATAGACGCGTAATCGTCATTATACGCTTGGTGAAAACTTTGTCGATGAAGCAGTAAGGTCGTGCCATCGTGTCATTGCAGGTTCGTTGACAGATTTTCTATGTTTTGTATTTAAGCTGTGAGCAGGCGTACACCAAGCGTATAATGACGAATATGCGTCTATGAAGCTGCGCGTCCGTGAACAGTAAATCTTAAATAAACTTTAACTTTACTTAATTCCAAAGTCTGTCTAACTGCCTACTTGCCGAATCTAAATGATTAAGTTTAGCAACAATAGACAATAATTAACTTTACTAACTATACAAAATTGTTACTCACAATTCGACAAAAATAATATAATTAAATAGGTAAACCTTAAACGAGTATGCTACGATTTGTAATTAGACAAAGTTCAAATGGTGTTGCTTTTTTTATCATTACCTACTATCTTTCTGCATATACGTAAAACGTTAGTTCAATTTTTACATGTTCAATAAGCACGCAGCAAATAAATTCGCATACGGAAATGATACGAGTTTCCGCAACAATACAATTCGATAAGAAATAAATAGCATATTTTTATCTTTAATTTTTATGGTTTTCCTTCATGGCATATTTACCCGACTGAGCCAGAAGGAGGGTGGGGGGGGAGAGAGCTGCTTAAATCGAAGAGAGTGGAAAGATCAATAGACAACATAGTAATGCCTCTTAAAGATACCCTCTTTGATAACATATTGTGGACTTTTCAGTAACACTCAGCACTCGGTCATAAGACACGCTCTGTCCGGGTTTGGCTTACAGCCAATGTTCCTGACTTCATGAAGGCTGACGCCTCCGGCTCGGCCAGACCTCAACCCTCTGGACTACAAATTGTGATCTATATTAAGAAGATATGGCCTTCTTTAAATGTCAAAATTGTTTGTGGTCATTAAAAATCTTAACGATTAGCAATTCCCTGCTTTTGTATATCAATGTCAGCAATGTTCCAATGGACACAGTGCTTAAAGCAATAGACGCGTGGCCATAAAAGATAGCCAAGTTCCAAATTTGAATTTAAAAGGTAACAAATATTTTTTTTTATTGTAACAAAATGTATGCTTAGGTGGTTCTTGGATTAGGTGTATCTACTTTAAATTTGAAATACCTCATAAAACTGATTTATACAAATAAAAAAGTCATTTAAAGGATCTCTCTGATAGTTTCTCCTAATTTCCTTTGGGTATAGGTATAAATCCTTAAGTGCTTTTAAATAGCAATGTCCATTCTGTTGCTTATAGATACTCTAAATAACTTTAACGACCCCAAAACTAGAAACTGAAAATATAAATTTGAGTGTACAAACATGAAATTCCAACTTCTATAAAAGCTACTTAATGTATCATAAAATTTCTACAAGCACTATTATTTATATTTTTAGCTGCATTGTTATATTCGTAGAGAGAGCACACACAATGCACGAATTTATTTGACTTATTCTTGTTGTCGTCTTTTCACTGCGGCATTCTTTGTTAAGGCTTTTGAGGATATATTTTGACTGAGGAGAATTTCAAAAGGAGTGATGGATTCTCTCGCTTTATTAGAGTGGTCCCTGACAAATTATTGCTTGTCTCTTTTTTCTTCTCTCTCTCTTTTCTCGAAATGAAATAGCATGCTTAATAAGGTAAGAAGGTAAATATTTCTAACCAACCTTTTTTTCAGCTTGGAGATTTTTTAACAAGATGTTTTTCATTTGAAGTTCTGTTGATTCTCGAATATTGATATTGATTCATAGTGCTATAAAATTGGTGTGGTTTTATATCTCAAGTATCAGGCACAGCTCGGGGCTTACTCACGAATTTAATTCCGATCAGCCGACATTGGAATTGTGATGTTAGGTACTCTTTAATTCAATGCTAGGACCAAATTGCGTGACCTTTTTGGGAAACTAAATAAAATAGGGATTGGGCTTGGCGTGTGGTCCCGCAATTTTGAACTAATTTGGCGCTAGCATGGAATTCAACAGTACCTAAGTTCACAATTCCAATGTCGACCGATCGGAATTAAACTCGAGAGTAAGCCCCCTGGTCAATATGTGGAATTTATTTATTTATTTATTTAGTCTTCATGCAACCAAAGGTACAAAGGTGGACTTAATGCCTTAGGCATTCTCTACCAGTCAACCTAGTCATTGAAGCAGGCGTGGTTTCGAGAGAATGGAGCTCAGAATGTGGTCGTAGCATTGACTAACTCAGTAAAGCTTACCGAGAAGGTGACTCGATCTTTCAAATACTACAAAAACAATACACTAACAATAATACGAAACTAAAAAAAATATATTACAAAACAGACGAAAAATTACGCTGAACTATCCCTGAAAGTGGACCGCAAAAATAAATCAAAGTTCATCTGAACCCTTCGTACAGATTTATTATACATATTTGTGGACATCACAGACCCTTCACATGTCAAAAATAGACCCAGAGTTGTATCAATATACCCTAATCCGACCTAGTTTGTATTCGGAGCAGCATGCCCAAGTTGTCCTGAAATTATTTAGGTACTATATTCCATTCGTATTAAGATTAGACAAACCTTTTTTTTCTGTCCATTTTGATTTTGACCTTATTAAAACGCATGCAGAAGAAGAATGTGTGGAAGGACTTGGGGAGGCACAGGGCATTGCACAGCAGTAGGAAGGTAATAGCTAAAAAAACGCTGAGTCGTGAAATAGCAAAGAAAGCAAAAAGATTTAAAAAAAAACACGTAAATTTTTAGGGTACCGTATCTCAAAAGGGGAAAAAACGGAACCCTTATAGAATCACTTTGTTGTCTGTCTGTTTGTCAAGACCCTTTATCTCGAGAACGCGTGGAGGTATCGAATTGAAATTTAAACCATATATTTAGGTCTGAGGTCCCTTGAAGCTGTAAAAAAAATCAAACTTCCAAGTTAACGGAAAAAAGATAAAGCCGTTTATATCGCAAAAAAATAGGTTTTTCGATACTCTCAAAGGATCAAAATTCATAGGATACTTTCCGATGACCCAGAATCCTGAAATTAGGCACAAAACAAGATCTTATAGCACAGATATAAGTATAAATCTAAAAATAGTAAATTTGTTGTTACGTCACATAAAAATAAACTTTTTTTGAAGGGAAGTTGTCTGTCTGTCAAGACCCTTTATCTCGGAAATCCGTAAAGGTATCGAGTTGAAATTTAAACCATATATACATATCTGAAATCCCTTGAAGCTGTGAAAAAATAAAACTTCTATGTTGACGAAAAAAAGATACGGCCGTTTAAGTCGCAAAAAACGTATATTTCGACACTCAAAGGAATCAAAATTCATAGGGTACTCTCTGTTGTCCTAGAATCCTGAAATTTGGCGTGAAGCAAGGTCTGAAAACTGTTAATTTGTAGTTACGTCACAACAAAAAAAAAATTGCAATTCGGATAAATCTTCTTAACTCAATTCGGGAATTGAACTGTTTTCAAAGGTTAGTTTGTACGGAACCCTCAGGCGAGTCCGACTCGCACTTCCCCGGTTTGTTTTTGTCACTTTACTACCCTGAGAAGAAACACCGAAACAAACTCAGGGATCAAAATCTCTTTTAAAAATCAAAATCAAAATCAAAATCAAAATCAAAATCAAAATCAAAATCAAAATATTTTTATTTTACATAGGCCTACATGGGCACTTATAAAACGTCAGAAGCTAGTGCACGGTTCCAAATTGGTCGTTTCCTATGGAGAAGAACCGGCAAGAAACTCCATGGTTACTCCTTTAAAAAAGGTTTATATTACAATATTTCCATATTACAGTATTCATTAATAAATTATGTAAGGACAATGTAGACCAGTCAATATTGTACCAGAAAGCACAACAAAAATAATCATAAAAAAGTGAGTCATGATGAGAAGTAATCTAAGATTCTATACAGCAAATATGTAAAGGTCAAATCAAATGACTACTATGTAAACTAGTGTCTGAGATGGTCTTTTAAGGAAAGAACCATTCAGATTTGAGTGGACCAGTCCACTCAGTGCAAGCATTTGTCAGCATTTGCAAAGCTCAACACAGCAAAATGTTTCAGTATTGTTTATCCATAATTAAGCAGACTTTTATCAAGATTTCACATCGTTTAACCAAAACGCCGACCAAAGGAAACAAAATGGCTGAAAAGGTAAACAAAACCAAACCGTAACGATTATACAGTGTGTTCCTAAAATCAGTGTCCTAAAAATAAAAAACTTTTTTAATAAAGAAATTAATGCGTTTGTGAAAACAGAAAAGGTCCCCTCGTAAACATACTAAATAATAAAAAACTGACGAACAATGTCCAATTAGGTCATTTGCGACCAATTTCATTTGATAAGTGGGCGTCCTGCTTTCTCAACCTATTTGGAGTTTTCCAGTTTGTACATTTCCCAGTATCACAATACGTCAAGCTCAGATTACGTGAAGTTTATTTCCATCATATTTTGTAAACAAAAGTATAGGATTTCCACGGAATTTTTCTTTAGCCTTGTTTCAACGACTGCCTGGAGAATCAAATAAACATTCATTTGTACGGTTTCTGGCACGAAAATGTGCCAAGACTGGATTAGTATTATATATACATACATCATCAACACCCCAGCGGAAGGGCACGTCAGACTTTTACTGGCTAAAACTACACCTACGTTACTTCAGTTGACCTATGCGTTCCAGGATCATGAATTTCCCTTTCGAAAGTTAACCGACGGCAACAGAACTTACTTGAGGTTGGGGTATACATTCATATTGAGTATACATATATTCCATTCTTACTACTTACGTAAACCAGCAAATTTCCAGCGAAATTATAAACTAAACATAAATTATTCAGTTTACATTTTTGTTGTCTCCTGCTGTTATCTATACACCGTTAAATTTTAGTCGTTGTTTCGATTTGGGAATTGAACTATTTACATAAGTTACTTTGTACGGAACCCTCAGCGTGCGAGTCCGACTCGCATTTGCCCAGTTTTTTAATGTATTATTTGTTTTCTGAAATAATTTATTTAATAATAATAATAACATCATCATTACTAGCCTTTTCCCAAACAGCTTCGGGTAAGCTTCCATCCTATCTGGATGCGGTTGAAAACTCTTTTATATGAAGTGACTGCTTATTATCAGACCTTTACAATCCAATACTTGGCAACACGATACTCTTTGGATAAACTGCCCCCCTAGCCAAGCTACAATCGTTTCGATTAGCGTGAACGCTTGGAGTTGGCCACGCCCCCAATTCCTTTGTTCTGAGCGTTGAGATGACGTCAGAACAAATTTTTAAATTTGGGGCCTGGCCAACTCCGAGCGTTCACGCTAAACGAAACGATTGTAACTTGGCTAGAGGGGCTGATGGCCAGACCTTTTGGCGTTTGACTACCTGTAATGACTGTCAAAGATCTACGAATGATAACCGGGACAAACGGCTTTGCGGGCCCTAACAGAATACCAGCGCTGCGTTATTAAAAGTATATATGAATTGAAAAATTCACATTGTTACGTGCCCGGTTTTGAACCCGTAAACACTTGCATGAGATGCCTTTACCTGGTACCTTTAACCACTGGGCCATCACGTCACTAATAATGCAAGTAAATAACCATGGGCGTACCAGTGTAGGACAGCATTTGACGCTACGGGTGATTTTTTTTCAAGGAAGACGTAATAAACTGCTTTGCTGAATAGCCTAGAAAGTTAACAAGGCGTATAAAATTTCCCGCCCGCCATCAATTGGCCCCAGTACCTAGATTCGCCCAAGTATAATTATAACATCTCGAACATTCAAGAAACATTATAACGTGTACCCGTTCTCATTCCCTATTCTATTATTCGACAAGCATGCTGAACCTAAATTAGCTCCTAGCTGCATCTAAGTAACGCGATATCACGAAGTTAAGGACTTAAACTAATTAATTTTACCTCGCGAAACTTCGCCTAATGCATTAATACCTTCCACCTTACTATGTATTTACGTAGGTATGTACCAGTGAATATTAAAACTCATAACTAGTATTATAAGGTATAGGCACTCCATAATCACGGCGGTCAGAACCCTCTTTGAGGAGTGGCAGGAAAGGCGTCACGATGTCCTCATCTGCCGCATGACACAGGTCCTCAGCGGACACGGCAAGTTCGGGAGTTTTTGCAGTGGATTCAGCGGAAGAAACCTCCGGGTGTCACCACTGTGTGGACTATCCGGAGGGCACGGTGGCGCATGAAGGTGTGCCCCGCTTGGATGGAGCACCGCCGCGCCGTGTCTTCGTGAAGGCGATCGGCGGCAGCGACCTCTCGCGCCCTGGTTCAAGCCATGGTCTGAAGCAAAAGGGGAATGAGATGCGGTCGCGAAGTAGTAATGCTAGCGAATTTAAGCGGCCATTTGCGTGAAGGAACGTTCATCCTTACGCTCCAGCCGCCGCGACAGGAGACAACCTGGGCTTCAGGAGTCGTAAAGCGGCTGCGGTATTCATCCGGACCGAGCCCAAGTCATCAGCGAAGCGTAGTGTTTCACGCGCGCCTAAAACAAAATGTCAGCGAACCTATGAGCATGGGAATTTCTAAAAAGAAAACTCATGGTCCTAGAACACAAACGGCAACTGAAGGACACAGGTATGGTTTTAGTCTATAAAAGTCTGTCACACTCTTCTACTCCACCCTAGAGCGAGAGAAGCCATTGGATGATTCCCACAACAAAAGAAGGAATTCAAGGTAACTTAAATTCGCTGGATACAAGAACCACATGCCATAGGACATAGATAGATAGATAGATATTATGTTATTTATTCTGTACACCATAAGAAATTACAGTAGGAGCTACTAACTATTGCAAATTACTACTGATACTGTGTTTCGTGCAAAAATTTCGCCTAATGCTTTCTATATATAATATAGTTAAGTTAATATCTACTACCTGAAAGGAATTTGTATATGTGCATCCGAATACTAAATACATATACTTAATAATAATAATAACCCCATCACCGTATCTCTACGTTGACGTCGTTGTGAGGTTTGCGCGCTTCAATAATAAATAATAATAATAATAATACGTTTATTTCAGATAACTAAGATCCAATTTGTTAGTAGTACAAAAACTTATAACTAGTGTTAGTAATACAACCTTAATCTACTCGCCCCCTGCCCGACCCACGAAACGAGGTATCAATACTCATGTGAGCACTAATACAACGATTCATGTACAGGCAGTCCACTCTACTAGCTATCATACTTAAAACGATGTTACGACTAGACCGCACTCTGCTCAGCATCGACGCGCATCGCTTGCGCAGAGTAGCGTAGAAGCAATCGATGCGCGCCTCCGCAAACATACGTGACGCACTACAGTGGCGGGGTAGCCGCAACATCGTTCTAAGCGCATTATTGTATTGTACCCGTAGGGCACTGTACGCTCTTTGAGTATAGATTGCCCACAGGCTACTGGTGTAAAAGGATGCACAGAAGGCTCTAAAGAGAGTAATTTTTACTTCATTGGTACATCTAGCAAACCTGCGAGCAATCATGTTCGCTCTAACGGACAGTGCCCTACGTTCACGTTCAATATCCATGTCGTCTTTAAGGTCCTCGGTAATCATATGACCCAGGTACCTGAATTGATGTACCCTAGCCAACTCCTCTCAATAAACCCTAGGCCTGTTCCAGTAGTTTGCTTTGCCGTAACTTGCCTAGGATGAGGGGCCGGACTAAGAGAGATACAATCCACAGGGCAGTTTTGTGGCGAACTGATGGGCATTATTGACCCCACGGACCCGATCTCCTGGAAGATTTCCTGTTTCTCATCTACGGCTTGCCTTTATTGGCCGGCCGTAATAAACACTGATGAGGAACAGAGCTCCCATCTCTCTCTTGCCTTTGTTGGCTGGTTTGAGTGGAGATTCGCAAGAGCAAACATGCTCTGGAGAAGGATGTATAATCCAGTAAGGTGCTGGTAGGAATCTTGACCGTACTTCCGGGATTGTCCTGATAGCCGTGGTATACTTCCACTCCTGAAGCCCCTCAGGATATGTTGCCCTCTTGTTGCTACGACACTTTATAATAGTGACCGTTTTTGGAGGCCCATTTGTTGAGTGTGCAAGTCATCCCCTGCCTTTTTATAGATGGATATTAATAACATTGTCCTGAACAATATCCCCTACCTGTAGGGGCCATAGTCTTAACATAATTCTAGGTTACCAATCCACTTAACACTCCAAAAACCATAGCCCTATTATGTTGGTTTTCTATAAGTCGCAATAGTTTTTCACTGTTATCCTTGGGTGCACTAGCATAGCGCATACAGGAATAATCTTCGGTTGGTATAACGTTCCATTAAAATTATCTAAAGGGCCTCTACGAATTGGCTTTGGCCCTTCATATGCCTCCCAAAGGTCTGGACCTCGAGGTCCTGAGATATGCATTTGCATATCTCAGGACTAATCAGGTCAATCATCTCAGGTCTCATAAATAATAATAATATATTACATAATACTTAATTTATATTCTCTTGATTGATCAGTGTGCTTATATGGAATCTTTTTTTATTATTGGCACAATCACACTAATATTACATGGGCGAAATTTTGCATGTATGAGTGTGTGTGTATTGTTTCTACTCCTTCACAATTTGGAACCGTGCACTAGCTTCTGACGTTTTTTAAGTGTCCATGTGGGCCTATGTGAAATAAAATTAATTTAGATTTTTTATTTTGAAACGGCTTACCAGATCTGGATGAAATTTAGCAGACCAGTATAGCACAACCTAAACAGCATATAAAATACTATCTTTACTCAAGAGTATGTTCTCTTGGGATGATGTCTTCTTTCGCGCGGGACAAAGTACTTGCATAAACTAGCACTTACATAATCACTCAAAACACTTAAAGAAACACACTATAATATTAAAAAGCCAGAGCCAAAACATTCATAAATAATTCATAGACATTCCAAGCTAAAAGTTTTTCATCGTCTATGAAACCGCAAAATAATCCATCCAGTAAAAGATTAAAAAGAAAAGTACAGACAGGCGGTTACGCACACAATACATCTTACAAAGGATACACATTAAAATTGATATATCACGTTCTTTTTTCTGCACCGTAAGAGATATGAAAAATATATTGATGAGTTAAGCCATTACAGCTTACCATGCGTAACAAAATAAACAATGTATCTACTGATATGGAGTTCCTATTCACCTAAGGAAATCTGAAGTTACACGCCATTAATTTCTTCCTGCCTTCAAGAAGGTAACGTTACCGCAGTTTTAATGAATCAGGATGGTGCCACAGAGCAACTACAAATATGCCAGTACTTCGAACATGGATATGTGAAAATCTATGTAATTTCAGCTTTTCTATTGATTTTAGTGTTTACAGCACTAAACTTATGAATTCATAATTGAATAAGAACATAATATAACATAGCTTATGCCAACCACTTATACATTTCCGAGATAAAAAGTATACTATGTCGTATGCCAGGATAGGCCAACCCGTGTCCCATATCATAAAATGCGAGGATTATTAAACATCATGGATTATACACTTATACTGGTCACTATACTATAAAAGGAGAAACTGACATAACAATGCACAGCCGAAAACACTGGGTCTAAGCGCTGTTTTGATGTTATTTAAGGTCTAAGAATATGAAATTTTTCACAAGGCTTCCTTCTGTGACGTAGGCGAGTACCAAGAAGGGGTTTTTGTGAAAACCTTTAAAAGGGTGAAAAGAGGATATATAAAATCTCTTTCTGTTTGCCATACTAAAGGGCCAAATTCACCAATAAACTAATCGCGATTATTTAAAATAAAACGCAGTTTGAGCGCTTAATCGAAATTATAGCTTCATTTTGCGTTTCACCGCTATGAATTGAACCTAGTTTACGCTAAACTCAGTTTCAATTCTTTTGTTGTCGCCTATGTTTACGACACGGGTCTTTAAACTAGATTACGCTGAGCTCTGTTTAGTTGAACTAAGTTTTTATATTGAATGATGAAATCAGCCCTAAGAGCCAAATTCACCAATAAACTAATCGCGATTCATTCAAACAAAACGCAGTTTGAGCGCCTAATCGAGATTATAGCTTCATTTTGCATTTCACCACGATGACTTGAACCTAGTTTAGGCTAAACTCAGTTTCAATTCTTTTGTTGTCGCCCATCTTTACGACACGGATCTTTAAACTAGATTACGCTGAGCTCAGTTTAGTTGAACTAAGTTTTTATATTGAATGATGAAATCAGCCCTTAATTGTTGGCACAAATATTAACCTAAGTAAATAATAAAAGTTGTCATTATTTGTTTTCAGAACTACCCGCAATAGAAAAATTTAGGAAGTTTAAAGATTGTATGGAATATTTTTATTTCTAGGCCTTTAAACTTGAAACATGGCAGAAATTCTAATCAAAATGAATTATAAAGACCGACACGTATTAGTTTTAATGGCAGAAATTCTAATCAAAATGAATTATAAAGACCGTCACGTATTAGTTTTAAAACTACCTTCAAAAGACTGATTAAAAAGTGGCAAAGTTTTTATGAAAACATTTCTGCGAATGAAGTCACTGGCAAAGTGCTAGTAACAAATATCGACGTCTTCAAGATAGTGCGAACGGTGGAATAAAATAAACAGCTCGCTCTAGTGACTATTTATTGCTCTCGCGATGGCCAACTATATTTAATTAGACTATTGCTGAACTTAAGCTGCGTGTTCATTATCTCTGCGAAGAATGTTATTTCTGAACCGCCATTAAATATGTTTTTAAGAAATAACCGGTTTCATAGCTAACTCTAATTATAATAATAATCAATCTATCTATCATCACTGACAGGACTATTGTTGCCAATAAGCCTGACATAGTTTTTTTTTATGGTAGGTAAAATCATCCAATGACAAATCCCGCCCTTGTCGGAGCGGGAAGTAGTGTCAGACTCTTACTGACTAAAAACCTACCCCGTTCCTTCGTTGCTTATAGTGCCGGGGCTGAGCCTTCCTCTCAGAAAACGCCCTTGACCCCAGCAGGCTTCGACCCTGCCTGCCTGCAGTTAGCAAGCTGGGCCTCTACGGTTTGCTGACAGCTCCTTGAGGCGCGCGGGAACAGAACGCGCCGTCGACCACTTGGGCTCGGTCCGGTCGGTTACAAGCCTGACATAGTGGTGATAGATCGACTAGAGCGTCGCACAATGATTGTTGATAAAGCTAAGAAGGATAAATAAACTAAATATCTTGACTTGGCTCGCAAGGTTGTCGACATGTGGGAAGTGAACACAGCAGTCATTGTGCCGATAGTCGTGACGGCCAGTGGCTTAATAGCCAAGAGCCTCGACCAACATCTAAGAAGGCTCTCGTTAGGCAGTTGGATCAAGGGCCTGATTCAGAAGGCAGTACTCTTGGACACGGCGCGCATTGTCCGGAGGTTCCTCTCTTAGGGGCCCTGACTACCGGCAGCTTGGACCCTGTTCCCGATGCCGGTGGGCTACTATTTTTTATATATTTTTAAATGTTTTTTTTTTTTTGTAAGTTTTTAAAAAAATATTTAAATATATAATTAGTAAGTGTATAAAATGAATAAATGAAATAATAATCATAATAATATTACACAACTATCACACAACGGCATCTAGTCCCAAGCTAAGCAGAGCTTCTGTTATGAGTACTAGACAACTGATAAACGTACTTATATATGTGTTTCTAAATACATTCATATTATAGATAATTTACACCCAGACACAGAACAAATGATCGTGCTCATTACACAAACATTTGTCCTGGGTGGGAATCGAACTCACGACCTCCGGCATAACAGTCAGGGCCACTGGCAACTGCCATGGGTGAGCGTGAGGAGGAAAGCTAACATAGAGCTTTCCTCCTCACGCTCACCCATGGCCGCTTCCTCATCACTTTTAATTAATTTATTGATTAAAATTTTGTTTAACGTTTAAAAGGGTTACCATGGCCCTAGAACGCCAAGGGCAAATGAAGGAACATAGGTGGATTTTATTCAGTAAGAATCTGACACAACCTCTCTCCCCACTCTAGAGCGGGAGAAACCACTTGATGATTACCCACCTCAAAAAAATATATCCATTTAGTCTTGTTGGAGCCGCACATTCTCCGTTTACTAGTTAATCCGACACCTTTTTTGTGGAAGAAAATCATTAAATAACTCTTCTCGCCCTTAGGTGGAGCGAGTGCCAGACTTTTACTGGCCTGTATTGTTTCTGTTTCTTTTTTGCATTCCTGGGCCACAAAGGATAACTGAATTTAAGACAACACTGTTACTTCGACACCTGCCTTGACCATCTGAGCTACGATCTTGAACTTAGCATCATCACCAAGTCGTCGGTCCGCCTTGTGACGCCTTTCAACACTGTCTGTCTTCCCGTACGCAGTCGCTTGTCCAGAACCTTTCGGCCCCGTCGACCATCTATTTTGTGAGCAATGTACCTACATTGCCCATTGCCACTTAAGTTTGGTGATTCTTCGGGCTATGTTGAACATGTTCCACGTGGAAGATTCAACGCGATTGCGGTTGCGAAGCGATCCGATGCGGTTCACGAGAATTCTGTCTTACGTGCGAGCGAAGCTTTATCCACCATAAAAACAAGTTCGCATAAAACGCATCGCAAGAGCTGGCGCTAAAATATCAAACCAACTTTATGTGATCACTTCGCTTCGCTCAACGTAGTTCCACACCCACGTACACAGACGTGGGTGCGGAATGGCGTTGAGCAAAAAACGTGAGTAGGTCACGTAGGCCACCACAATAAAGTATCAATTGTTTGCCCCATTCGCCTCGCGATCACTCGCGTTCAATCGCTTAGATACTCAGGACACCGCGTTGGCATGCACAGTGAAAACTCATCTTTAGATTTTCTAAATACGCAAACATACGCAAGTAGGTTGCACAGTTCGGCAACCCTTATATCCCTTCAGACACGCTCCAGTTCGCTCGTTATATATGGTTGTCCGAAAACGTCCATCTTTCGGATACGGATAATCAATTAACGGTACAGGGTAATCAATATAAGAGACGGATTCATTGGATTACATGACATGAAAGGACTATTGGATTGATCTACGAGCATTACTGGTTACGCGCCATCTTGTAGGCTTCGTTACAAGATTTTCATTCAGAAATAAGTTTTATGTTTAAAAATTGTTTTTTTTTTGCTGGATAGCCGATTTGATTTTGGCCACAAAAAATTTAATATACTTTGTGTATTTTCATCCAATTAATATTATAAAGGCGACTTTTTTACAGTCGGTGCCCTAAGTTACCTAACCCACCTCCTTTGAAAAACTATTAAAGGGCACCCTGACCCTACATATGTGTCTGTTTTTATTACTTCAAGCTGATGCGATAGAACGCATATGGATGATTTACTAAGGCACACGAGAACACTATTTCCTGGATTAGCACACAAGATACCTTTTATCTCTTTATATGTCGCCTTGTTCGTTGACAAACGCTAGTTATATTATATGTTGATTTTGAGCACACACTTAACAAATTATGTGTCGTTAACAATAAAATCCTATCCAAAGCCTGTCAGACGAGTATATGTATTGTAAAGTAAAACTGCAAAATTTTACCCCAAAATTAGGTAATGTTAAGTCCTACATAGATATAGGTAGACAAGTATATAGGTAACCTAACCACTTCATAAACAACTAATATTTTGAAGGAAACAAAGGCATAATATTTCATCGCGGAATTGAGCACGACCCTAATACACAATCACAGACAAGGCGCCAAAAGGAACCGGGGTATACCAATGACCTTCGATTTTCACGAAAATTTTTCATTATTTGGCCTGTTATACACGTTTTTTTCACCGTGGAAATCTGTAGTTTATAGCCTTTAAGTAGTGGACCACACTCGTCTCTGGTACGGTAACAACACTGCATCGTATGGACCTTTTCTCTGCAACCATATGAACCACCACCCAGATCCCGATTACCAGCCAAAGCAGGCGCGAGCTCGCGGATGACTTGCAATAGGTAGCTCGCCGTCTGGCTGTCCAGTAACTCTCAGGACCTGTTACGCCCGTTAGGGCCACGGGGAAATTCTGAAAAGGGTAGAACTCAAAGTTCTACTGAAGAGACTGAGGTCTGGGTTTTGTGCACGCGCCTATACACGTCGAATCAACCGTACTCCATCACAGCAAAAAACACATGTCAAACAGCATTACATAAGGTGGCAAGAAATTATCGAGTAAATGTAAATGAAAGGCAATATTCTCGGTAAACAAAACAATGTTTGTTTAGTATTTTGGAGAGTGTTATGACATTATAGAAGATTAACTGAGTGGTTGTCTTATTATTTTCTGAATATCTATAACCACTTGTGACGAACACGTTATATAACAAACAAAACAAATGGGAGAGTTGGCTGAACCACGTTTACTTACCACGCCAGATTGTATCACAATGGCTTTATAACATAGAAGTTTCGAAACCCTTTATAAAGTAATACATTTTAGAGTCACTTACGTTTACAGCGGCTCTAAAACAGATATTGTGTCTAGTTGTAAACTAGTAAACTTGTACCATTTCTACTAGTATGCTGATAAAACGAAATTGAAAGGATCAATCAGTTTTATCGCAACATCTTGCGATAAAATGATTTATGTTAATGCACTGGTGTGTCCTGTTGATGACCTGGTAAAGGTTGCAGGAATCCCATGGATGCGAGACGCACAGGACCGTTCATTGTGGTGACATTTTGGGGAGGCCTATGATGATGGGCTGATATGATGACGATGATGACCTCAATATCAAACTAATATCATAAAAACAACGGAAGGACGGACGGACGGAGACAACGGGTCGGTGAAGGAAAGTCTTAGAACCAAAAATTCGAAGACATGTGACATCCACCAATCCGCACTAGGCCCACGTGGTGCAGTACGGCCCATTCCCTCTCCTTGAGAGGAGGCCTGAGTCCCAGCAATGGGAATATTATAAGGTTGATGCAATGCAATGCAATTATAAAGGCAAAAAATGTGACTGTGTGTGTATGTGTGTTACTTTTTCACACTCGAACGACAAAACGAATTTCGATGAAACTTGGTACACGGGTACACCAAGTCCTAGTATAGTACATAGCATACTTTTTATCCTGGGAGTATGTCCCCATGAGATAATTTTCAGCAGCAAGTAATCTAATCTGTCTTGGCCAAACTCAATAGGGATCAGCCAAGTACGCATGTAATAATGTAGTGCTCATGTATGTGCGCAAACACAGATGCACTCTCTGTTCCTGAATGAAGAGAATCGTCTATATAATCGTTGGTATAATATGACTAAAGATAAATTTCGTTACAACAATATAGTTTTAGAAAAGCCATTATAATCTTACTTCTACAATAGAATCAATGTTTGGTCAATTTCCTTACTCCATACTGTTCAAAATTTTAAAAAAATGTAAGTTAATTATGTAAAAATATTAAACTTTAGTAGTTGGTTATAATAAATAATATTGAATATTTAGGATAGCAACTAAATATTGTTTTTTTTTTTGCATTGATGTCACTTCCAAATGTCAATTTCCTTCTTTTCCCTACCTAATAGTAAAACAGTCGATATTTAAGTCCATACATATGAATTTACATTTATTTGTTTAATCGACAAATGATGCGGCAAATAACTTGAACCATTTGCTGTGGTTGCGCGAGGCCCCCACTTCGATTGGGACCGGTTACTGTGCATTTAAGGTCGACCTGACGACGGTTCAACTTGTGAGACGAGGATTATTACCGATTTTCGGATCTCTGTCGAGGTGGGGGCTGCACGTTGGCATGGCGGATGGTTCAGCTTATTTGCCGCGTAATATACCTGCTTCCTGATTGTGGTGTATTGTTAATAAATACACTGAATGTTACAAACAGATTTTTATTTCTGCAGCCCTTAAACCATGGAGAACCTCTAATAAAATCTGAACAACTTATGTAAAAGTAATTATCTAAGTATACAAGTAATAAATAATAATGGCTTATGAGCTGTTTGTACACTTGCTGAGCTGTGCCTAATGTCTCGAACAAAACTTTGTGTTAGTTCGCATATAAGTACTTTTGTCCAAAACAAACATATTCACTATCCACTCTATAGCTGCAAACTATGTATTTGTTACATTAGCAACCTTATTTATGTCGAGAAAATGCTGGAATAAATCATAATACTAAGCCAGTAGAAAACCATATTGTAATACACAAGAATTTTTAAATTTGCCTTCAAATTAAAAATTCTTGTGTATTACAACATGGTTTGCCTAAAGAAATCCGTGAATTTTCTGTGATATTTTTTTTACAATTAGCAGGTCAGTACGTATTCAGGATTCCTCAGGGGTCTGTTCTCTCTACAACGCTCTTTCTGCTGCATATCAACTATCTGCTGACGCCCGGTATTTATGGGTATGTAGATGACAGCACAATTGTAGAGAGTTGTACCTATGGTAACAAAAAATATATTTGTGGTACCAACATGTATCTATATATTATCATCATCATAACTCTGTAAAAGACAAGATAGAACGTCAACTTTTCATTAAAATGACCCATTTTAGCTCTTCTCTAAGTTAAAGAAGTATAATTGTGTTTTAATTACATAGGTGCATATCATATACGCAAATATATTTGTTTTATCTTACTATCTGATACTGAACTACAGAATCCAAGAAACCATATAGAGGGTAATGCAACAATAAATCTACTGGTAAATTATTGTAGCGACATCTATGTCGTCACAAAGGAACTATCCTGCATCGCGCAATTAAAGTTCTCTGCGGGATTTGAATGGATACAACCACCCGAAATCATCTAACGCGCAGTTTCCCACCGTATATCCGTCTTGTCGGAAGTTCCTACCTTTTCAACGGAGGTCTGCGGGACTTTGTTCAACATACTTCTAAAGTAAATTAGCTATGTTACTTTTTAAAAATCATCCGTCATTCATTCATTTGTTAAATATTCAAAGGCAAGGGAAGTTTTGCGACAAAAAAGCCATCCATTACAAATAATCTACGTTACATTCGTGAGTTTGATTTTATCACCGATTCAATCCGGCACACGTAACCTAGTATGTGAGTCCGTCCATACAAATTTATTACCTGACGCCCGGTTCCCAAGCCTTGAAAAAGAGCATTAGCTTCAATGTTGGCAAAGGAGTAGATAGAAAACAGAGACTCAACTTTATGCTTTTAAAGGTTATGCGGAACAGAATGTATATATATATATATATATCACCTCCACCTAAACCACCTCCTTTGAAAAGGGCCTAAGACCAGACGGGTGTAATCTCTGGTTTGGGCAATTGCCGGATAGATGACTTCGGGCCGCTGTATATGTTCAAATTGCACGGACAACTTTTATTGCGCGATGCAGGCTTTCCCAGTTTAGTTCTTCTATGGTGCCATAAATGTCGCTTCATACTGAGTGCCATGATTGTTCATTCAACGAGCTCGTCAATGAGATATTTTTTGGGGTGTATTAAAAAAAACCGTAGTCATGGAACACAAAAGGCAACTGAACTGGTTTTATTTATTTATTTAACACATTATGCACAAAAGTACAGAGGCGAACTTAATGCCTTAGGCATTTTTTACCAGTCAACTTTAGGGTAATTGAGAGACAAATATTGGTACAAATAGTCAGCAATAATCTAAGACTGTAGGTATGATGAATTCAAACATTAAATAAAAAGTGCGAACAATGAAGTCCCCACTCCATTTTATATGGAATCCCTACTGAACTTTCTTCTACCACTAACAACAACAGTATATCTCGATTGTACTCGTACCTATGTATGAGACTGGCATTCTGTTAGATTCACACATTGGTATCTGAAAATTAGTTTAACGGCAAACCGATTATAGCTTTCAACCGGTATCGGTTGCCAAGGCCATTTGAAAAGGATCCGATAAATAATCCTTAATTGATGAAATAAACGAGTGAAGCATAAAAGGTCTGTGGAGACCGCAATCATCTCATTACGAATGTCGATAATTGTAATTGTGTCTTACTGGTAATTTAATAGGATATTGTTATAGGGGATGGTGTTATCAAAATAAGCTGTGTTTCCTGATAGCTACATCCTTGAGATATTTAAGACAAGAGTGAATAGATTACTTCGACCAAGCAAGTGTGCTCCACCATTGACCACATCATCTCACTCACCAAAAAAATGTTTTTTATTTTGCTTTTTACTTTTAACTGATACATTGGACAAACGAAAGCTAAAGTTTAAATAGTCTACTTTAGAAACCCCCATGACCTTTTTTTAAAGTAGTAAATCATCGAATAAATTCTACTATAGGGTAGAGCGAAAGCGCGTATCAGACTTTTCCTAACTAAAACCCACCTGCGTCCTTCAGTTCCCATTTGCGTTACAGGGCCATGGTTTGATGGTTACTCTTTCAAACGTTCTCACCGCCCTAGCGCTCCATCTTAGAGCGGAAGAAGTCATTGGATGATTTCCTACCTCAAAAAAAGCCCTACACAGTCACCTCAATTTATTAAGATGCGTGTGTAACACTAAGCGTCGCAGACTCGGGCTTGGTCTTTACCGGACAGCCGGACGGCGCACTACCGATTGCTCGTCGCCCGCAAATCCGTGTGTACTAATCGTCCTGAGCTCCTAGTCTACGTGGTACTAGCTTAAATATTCAAGTCTCTTTCTATGCCCTATATGTGAGCTAAATGTCCTTAAACTTACGGTATTACTCCATAAAAAATTTGAAGACTGCACCTTGGGTTTCCTTGTGTGATCAAGTCCGGAACCAAGGTTACCGACATAGCCCAAAGAATCCCCATGCAAAAGGGCTGGGAGAGGCCTATGTCCAGCAGTGAATGTCATTCGGCTGAAAACGAAGATGACGATGAAGATGGATATCTTTCTTTTTTCGTATTTTATATTTCGTAAATATCGAGGATATTTACGAAATGACCTAAGTTTCGTTAATATCCTCGATAACTGATACTATTTCTCTAAGTTTTATATTCGCCATTTTAAGTAGCCCCTGGGACACCAGGGGTCATTGAGGGCGCATTGACCCCCTTTATTAAAATAAATAAATAAACCACCAAAAAAAAAATTAAAAACTTTTTCTGAATTTTTCTAGGAAATAAACAAAAATATAAAAACAAAAGTTTTCGGGCAAATAAATTTCGTAAAAATGAGTGTAAAAAAGACAATTAAGAATTTTTCAAGGTCATTCAATTTGTACAGACGTATGTACTCGTACAATCGGCGCTCAAGAGGGTAGTTACTTCAAGTAAACTTGTTCGCACATCCCATTTTAATTGATTATAGTCAAGAAATAGGTTTTTAGAACGAAGCTTTTACTAACTTAAGTGTATTTCATCCTAAAATATTCGGGCATAGTGTCTGCTTCAAAGATTATTTCCATTTTTTCATAAATGTAATAAGTGTCTGCGAATAATACGGGCGTAAAGAAATATGTGAGAAAATAAACAGACCCAATGTATTGGAAATTGGCGATAACAAAACATAACGAAGAGGGCTTTACTTTTTCATTTAACTTTATCGTATACACGTGGAATATCAAATATTGTTCCAAATATTCTGAATTTTATGCGAATTATTGTTATCATTAATTTTTTTTTTTTTTAAATACTCGTAATAATCCTAACTTCATGCCTCAGTTCTGATGAATGAATTTACATATAGGCTATTCATTTTCAGTTGTTTTTTTTTTCTATTTTTATCGCACGGTTTGCGCATTTAAGCGCTATTAACACATTTCCGGGTCAGGGCTATCCGTGTTCCGAGTCGTTCGTTTCAGTGTCCCGTTAGGGACGTGCCATCCGTCAGCTGTGTTCACAAATATCAGGGAAATCGGTATCAGTGTAAAACAATGTCAAACTTGGTCGCTCACCGAGTCGCAAAAATTGGGCGACGTAACTCAACACTCTGGGCATAAAAAAGCAGGCCAGAGTCCGGAACATCACACTGTATTCTAAAGCGAGAATAATAATTAATTGATGTAGACAAGAAGGCTGCCAGATTCAAATGAGATTGGGCGTGTCAGCCACAAACAGTGCGGGTCAGACGGTACCGTCGGGGCCGACCCAGAAAGTGGTGGCGAGACGACCGATGCATCCCATGAGAGCTGGTACGAGAATTTCATTTTGATACGTAGTGCAGAAAGTTTGCTATTGCGACCGAGGCGGAATTCGCATGAGCCGTAGGCGAGTGTGTTATGGAGCCGAAGGATACAGTGACCTTGCCCGTGTTTAAACCACGTTTTTCAATACACTTAGGTCTCGTGAGGGTTGATCCGCGCCTTCTGGGGATCGTCGCGCGCCTGATACGATAAGCAATTTTATTATAATAAAATTGTGGCGGAGGCGAGCAAGCGCATTTTTCTGTACTAGTGCAGAAAACAGTCCATTGCGCGCTTAATAGCGGTGGGATAAGAGCGAGTTTTCGAGTAAGTGTATTGAAAAAGGATTATTGGAAGGCCTTGGGGAGCTTTTCCCCAGCTGTATGAACTGATAAAAAAATATTGAAAGACGCCAAATAGAAAAGGATGTATGGGCTCTATTAGAGAGGTAGAGAGGAGGCAAAAAAATACTGAAAATTAGACCTAATAATATTAGGAATCTAACACAGAAAAAAAGGCATAAATCCCCTCAACAACATCTTTCACATGATAAACCTGAGTCTCCAGTTAATGACATTAAACATGATATATCTAGTAGAGCCGACTGCTAACGTAAAGAATAGATATCATTTATTACGCAAATAGCCTACTTTGTGGTTAATCCGTAATATAAAGTTGAGGGAAAGCTTTGTAGACAGTGACAAGTTTACCGAGAACCTTGGTCCTAGGTAACCTCAAATAACAAAGTATTAAAATGGTTTCTTTTTGTTTTAGAAGCTCTGATATTATTAACCATTTTTTCTAAAAGGTTTACATAAACATCGGTATCCGTTATTTTTATTTCTTCATAACTTTTCAATGAAAAACTTTTATTCACAAGAAGCTTTTATTACGCGATGCCTACTCGTCAAGACCATTACAAAGCGCTCTAACACGTTGGGTTGTTTTGTTCAGTTTTAAAGTTTGTACCACAAATATCAATTGTCCACAAAAACACTTAGGGCTTAGTGCTCTAAAAGAGATTTTCCATTACTGCCACCAGGAGGTCAAGCAGCTCCTGCCGGAGGCTTTATACCAAACTGTGCTAGGGATCGTGCGGTCTACGGCCCTATACGGAGCTCCGACGCGGACGCAGTCGCTGGGGAACCAACCGACCCTGACGCATCGCAAAGGGCCAAAGCCATCAGAATCTTACAAGGATACCACACGGTCTTCTGCGCGGCGGCGAACCTCTTAACTGGCCTGTCAACATGAGATTCCGATGCGAGAATTCTCGCAGTGCGACACCATCCAGGGCAAAACTTCGCTTCGCTATAAATCACAGCTCGGCGTACAGAGCACCAGCAAGATTTCAAGGCGGTATGGAGACAGCTACTGACGCAACCAGCTAACCTTACCATAATTCCCCTGACGCAGATTCTCATCGGATACGGTCTTCACTATTGTGCGGATCACCTGGAGGACACGGTGGTGCTGCGGGGCAGACCTCGGCAGTCTGCTCCACCATATGCTCCGGCAGTGGCGACCTCACTCGTCCGTCCTTGGTCAGGTCATGGTACGGAGCAAGAGGGCATGGGAAGCAATCGTCTTCTTCTGCGAAGCAGTAATGTGGGTGATGAAGATTGAGGAAAGCGTGAGAAGGAGGCTCACGATTAACAGTTTTAGCACAAATTGACATTTCCTTGATCACGGTTTAGTATTTTAAAAAACCAAAGTAAAACACTCAAACATCATTTATTCGAACCACACACAAGCGGCTGTAAACCCAACTTATACACTGTACTTCACTCAACCTTCCACTCGTTCTATAAATGTTTACATTTCAAAGGTAAACAGTACATTCACATTCAGTGCCGTTTGTACAGTGGCCTATAATACGGAACCATTCTGCTAGCGGTAGTAAAACCCTCCGACACATCTTTTAAGGGTACTGTAGCGTCAAATTGAAGAATCTTACGACGCGTGGTGAGACTTATCAATATTGATCTGATTAGTGATTACACCTGCTAAAGGTAGAAATTGGATTGTTGATTCTGAGTAAAAGAAAATCGTTATGATATATGTTTTTTACGGAATAAGCCAGACGATCCTTGATCTTGAAATAAAACAGAAAACAAATAAAGATACTAACTTTAGCCAGCGGCATCGCTCACCCCCTTTAATCCCTCTTTATATCATCAACTCCTTAGGAAGTGAATTTTTGAAAATCCTCTCTTAGCTCGCCTACAACATAAAAGAAAACCTGGTATATAATTTTACTCCTAGTACCAGTTAGTTTCGGCTAAGCATTGATATATCAGTCAGTTTTTCCTTTTCTATATATTAGTTTGTCTTATAATATTGAAAACAGAATAATTGTAAAATAGCTACGAACTCGCAAACACAACTATAAGTGTGTTGTGTGTAATGAACAGAATAAAGATGGGTGCAAATGTGTAGAAGTAACTATCAACTGGAACACAGATATAGATTTTCTCCATTATTTTTTCTTTCGTCAAACTCTGAAACATCAGTTATCACTTTCAGAAAAGATATTTAAGAATGTTTCTTCGCCAAGAATCCGTTTCATGTAATATTCACTGATATCAAAAACAAAGAAATATAAAGTAGTATTTCATATTCTATTTCCTCCCAGGAAGCCATTTTGAGGAAACATGAATTTATCAGATATCGTATTTGTATGAAATCTTATGCTTACATATTCTTCGTGAAAATCTTCATAAGGAATGGAATATACCTACCTAATATGCGGTAGATATTTTTCTTCGCAAAAAGACTTTTGTCTTTTTTTAAGAGAAGTAAGCTACTATGAAAGAATTGGAGTCGGTGAGTAAAGTCAGAATGGTTGACAAAAGCTTAAGGATCGGTTTGAAATAATTATCTTACTCAACGTGGCCCTGGAACGCTAAGGAAACTGAAGGAACACATAAAGTATAAAGTCAAATCATTTGATGATTTTCCACTTCAAAAAACAAGGTGTCGCCACCTTCTGCGAAGCAGTAATGCTAGCAAAGGAGGAGGCCGACCGCATCAAGTAGAGGCAACGGGGCGCTCGCCCCAGCCGCCGCCGGGATTCCGATCCCAATTTCCAGCCACCGTAGGCGCGGGCTTGTGGACGGCGTGCAATGGGTAGCACGCTGTTCAATTGTCCGGTAACGGACTGGACCGAGCCCAAGTCGTCGACGGCGCGTTCTGTTCCCGATCGCCTCAAGGAGCTGTCAGCAAACCGTAGAGGCCCAGCCTACTAGCTGCAGGCAGGCAGGGTCGAAGCCTGCTTGGGTCATGGGTCAGCTTCCGAAAGGAATACCCAGCTCTGGCACGAGAGGCAACGAAGGAATGGGGTAGGTTTTTAGTCAGTAAGAGTCTGACACTACTTCCCGCTCCGCCCAAGGACGGGATTTGTCATTGGATGATTTTACCTACCATAAAAAAAAAAAACAAAAAAAAGGTGACTGACGAATTTTTGGCCTATTCCCAGTGGCATAGCTATCGAAGAGCTTGGCGGCGCAGTGCCCAGGGGCCCCAAACCTGATTAACAAATTGCCACCTTCAAAATCTAAACCTATTTTTGGTTGCAACTCTAATTGTGGAAACTCATTTTAGTCCACTCAGAGCCAAGAAGAAGTTATTGTAAATAGCTTATTTAATGACATACCACGTAAAAAAGGAGCACCGGTTATTTATTTTTTTTTTGCCCCAAAACCGTTGGTCATCTAGCTACGCCACTGCCTATTGCTTGTAGATATAAAATTGTACAGACTTTAATGTTGACATTGACTAAAACTCAGATATTTGTACATACGTTTCGGTTTGAGTGTGGGTGAAAGGTTCTGGAGTAGCGACCATGTACAGGAAAAGGCAGCGTTTGGGAGGCCTTCCACAAAATGGACCGACGACCTGGTTAGGGTAGCAGGAATCCGATGAATGCGAGACGCACAAGACTTGTCGTTGTGGCTACAACTAAGAGAGGCCTGTGACCACCAGTGGGCGTCCTCTAGCTGATGATGATGACTTATTCAGAAAAAGAATCAACTTTAACACTATGTAGATTGAACTATAATAATTATAAAAATTAAAAAAAAACCCCCGACAGTCCTTATCATCAATATTGAATGTATATGTAGAACTGGTCAAGACGAATCTAATAAGCCTAAACTCGATGGCTTTACTAGTAGGCGTTTCAAAGTTCCATCAGCCAGCTCCCAGTTCTAGCATCAGGTCATTGTCATCATGAAAAATGTATTATAGCACTAGTTAAGGCAAATCTAATGAGCGCAAACTCGATAAGTTTACTATGTTAATAGGGTTCTTACCTTTGAGCTCCATCATCAGACCAGCTCAATGGCACCAGATTGTACACGAGTATTTCAAATATTAGGTCACACATACGTTTAAAATAAAATAAACACTGTAATGGTGGCGGTGGAATGAAACCAACGTTGGATGACAGATAGGGTTTATTTACCTCAAACACTTGACAGATTTTTAGCAAACAAGATAATAGACTGATGTGAAAATCTATGAGCGGTTCTAGGGATGGACTGCGGGGCTATCCTATCCCTTGACCTCCTAGCTCGGCTGTTCCTGAGGGCGACGGGGCCTCCGCTCAGGTCAAGCTTATGACAACAGTAGTGACTGCGGGGCTATCGACCACTGTGCCTTCTAAGTAGCGAGTGTGTCAGTTCCTTCGTGCTGGCGGCTTATATAGGCTATTTGACAGCTTAGTGTGCATCTTCAATCTCTCATGCTTGTATGTAGTAGTAACTTGTTGACGTCACAGACACTTCACACGTCGTATGATAGATGTCGCTAATAATCTGTAGATACTATTGATATGTTATCGTTTATATCGGTGTTTGATCTTGTTTGTGATTTGATCAATTCGGGTGGCGTAATATTGTGCCCACAATCCGATAGATGGCGTAAGGCGTCGTGTTATAACACCCATTGGTTGTGCGAATTTGCTAGATGTGGACTGTAGATTTTAAAAAGCGATCTAAGGTTTGTTAACAATATGCAGATACTGCGCCTAGCGTTTATTAATGGGATAAATGTATTAGGAAGGAACACTGACCTTTTGACCTCGAAGGTTCCACGTGGCGCCGGCCGGCGAACCTCGACTTCGCACATTTAACCACTGCCAGGTCCCGTATTGCACTACACTGCACTATTGTTGAGTTTTGAATGGTTGGATCACGAAATAGTCAATTTTCTTGTAATTTCGAGCGGGCGTTGTTAGCGGTGCGGTCACATTCACAATCGATGCACAAACGTCAATGTCATTCCATTTCTAGAGGTCGTGCGGGTGGAGGGGAAACGGATGGTATAGGATTGCTAGGCCAAAAAAACAAATTACAAAAAACAAAGTCGCGGATCATAGCAAATTGGCGCAACCATTCCCCCCGGGTTTGAAGGGTTACCTTCAAAGAAAAGAGAAAAAACAAAAGCGAAACTAAACCCTATTACTATATCTAAACTATCAATACTAGGTAGCGAAACAACTTATAACTAACTATGCCACTACTACTGATTAGGCAGAGGGCAGAGGCGAATAACCGGACGCAGGTACGATCCAGTTGCGGTTTTAACCTTTACGACTCGCGTTATTCCGTTCGAACCCGGAAAAACTTCTTCCACTACACCAAGAGGCCAGTGCAGAGGAGGCGCACTCTCAGTCTTCAGTATCACCACAGTACCGACTGTGACTGGATCTGAAGGAGTGTTCCACTTTTGACGCGACTGCAGCGTATGCAGATAATCTGTCCTCCATCGCTTCCAAAAGGACTGAACTAAGCTATCTAGCAGAGCGTGACGCGGGTGAAGCTGCAGTTTGTCAGTCTCGACATCTAAAGCGGGCAAATATTTAAGAGGAGTCGTCGTCAAGAAGTGAGCCGGCGTCAAAGCTAGTGGCTCCGATGGATCACTAGACAAAGTCCGACACAACGGACGCGTATTCATCAACGCCTCTACCTGAGCGAGTACGGTGCTCAACTCCTCGTACGAGAGAATCTGTTCGCCTATGACCCGAAACAGGTGCGACTTAAGGCTTTTAATATTCGCCTCCCAATTGCCACCAAAATGACTAGCCGCTGGCGTATTAAAACACCAATTAATGCGATTCTCAGCTAAGACATGGGCGAATTCACTTTGGTAGTACTTGGAGCGTAAGAATGTATGTAATTCCGAAATATTGCGTCGCGCTCCAACATAATTTGTGCCGTTGTCAGAGTATAAGCGCTTAACGGGACCACGGCGAGATAAAAATCGTTTAAATGCAGACATAAAACCCTGCGTACTCAAATCACTGGTTAACTCTATGTGAACTGCACGAGTTGTCATACAAACGAATAGGCAAATGTATGCCTTTGTGGAACGTATACCACGACCACGGGCAATAGTGACTTTAAACGGTCCAGCATAGTCCGTCCCAGTATGTATGAAAGGTTTCACCGTCTGTACAACACGACAAGAACGATGGTCGGCCATTTCCGGCGCGTTGAAACGCGGGCGGAGCTTAAAGCAGGGCACACATCTGTGCACTCTAGCGCGTATCAAATTGCGAGCGGAAAGTATCCAGTACTTCTGTCGAAGAATGGACATTAATAAATCGGGACCAGCGTGACAATTCACCTTATGGTGATAGTCCACCAACAAATCCAAAACGTGATCCCTGCGTGGTAGAACTACTGGATGCATTTGTTCAAACTCTAACTTAGCATTTCGCAGACGGCCACCGACACGAATGAGTCCGTCTTGCAAAAATGGTTTCAAATGTTGAAGTGCGTGACTACAAGGTTTATGTGATTCTAAACTACGAAATTCTATTGAAAAATAAAATTTCTGCAACTCTCGAAGTACAACTGATTCAGCTCTATCCAAATCAGCTGCGATTATAGAACCACGCGATGGTAATAATCTCAAAAATCTTAGGACGTAAACTACACAGCGTAATAGTCTCGACCAAGACGAGACTCGATTAGACAACAACAAAACAACTGACTCTTCACGCGGAACTGATACTACAAGCGTATGTTTCTTCTCCTCGGGTGGCTCTGAAACAGTAGCGGGGTTAAACGGAGCATTTGGCCACTCGTTAGGAGTGGTATGAAGCCAGGGAGGGCCACAAAACCAAAGCGGATGATCTAAAATTTGCGCAGGAAGCAAACCACGTGAGAGACAATCAGCTGGGTTTTCTGTTCCAGCGACATGGAATATATTTTCCGGTGACAATTCAGCTTGAATCTTAGCCACCCTATTTGCGACAAACGTGCCCCATCGATGGGGTGAAGAGTGGGCCCAACATAGAAAGCGTTTTTCTGCGGAGGCACGGGAGCCACCGAGCGAAAAAATATCACCCTTGAAAGGGAGCGCGACAACATAACGACCATCTTTATCACGAGTAGTCGTGCGGGTATAAATCTCCTCAGTGACCTGATCCTCAGGGCTGAGAATAGGCGGGACATTGACCTCTTCAATCTCCCAGAACTTGCGGATGGTAGACTCAAGCGGCGGCTCGACGGTGCAACAGTGCGACACAGTCGAGTAACTATTTAAACAAGCGGGTGCGGAACCAACTATAACAAACCCGAGAACTGTTTCCAGTGCGTGCGGAGCGGGGTACATCGGAAGACCTTGAATTTTACGTGATAACTGGAGATGCGGGAGAATCGAAGCACCGATCAATAGATCGATATCTCCAAGGAAAGCGTAATTTCCGTCGGCTAACTGCAAGTTCTTAAACTCCGTCAGCATGGACGTGTCAACCGGTACCGTGGGCAACCGTTCCGTAATCTTATCTGCGACTAGCGAATCCATTTCAAACGAAATATTACGATTAAAACGTGAACTAAATATTATTTTAATGGAACCGTGAATGGTTGCCTTTAAACCTCCAAAACCTTTCACTTCTGAGCGGGATGACCAATTATTAAAACTAAAACCAAGGCGTTGACAACAATCCCGAGTAATAAAATTACTCTGGGAAGCGCCATCTAGTAGCGCTCGAACGGTGTGCGGTTTGCCAAAGGCATCTACAATGACAACTTGCGCGGTCGCAAGTAAAACGGTAGTGATTTGAGTACCAGCGGCGGAAAGCGAACACAATGTTACGTCGTTTGCACTTGCAGCAGGCCGCGCGTCACAAGCGTCGCGCGTCTGCGCAGGCTGCTGCTGCGATGGCAGCTTACTACTCTCAAAATGTAAGAAGGTATGATGTCTAGCTAGACATTTACGACAGCTAACACCACTGTTACATGACGTAACCAGATGTTTGTCACTTAGACAATTAAAACACAAATTATTAGTGCGGACAAACTTGTAACGATCACTAGGCGATAATCTCTGAAATCCCGAACACTTGTACAGCTGTGTATGGCTACCCTTACACAGAGAACAGTCAGGTGTTGAGGCGGTATTAACTAGCGTATGTGCAGTCTTGACTGACTTCGATGACGCGTCTATACGGCGATCGGAACCTGTCCTATTCGTGACTTCATGACGTGCCGACGTGCGCTGCAATACCTTAATATGGTCGCGAATAAAAGATTCTAAATCTTTGAACTTAGGTATTTCGTTACCGCGCTGAGTCGTTTCAAACAGACGAACAGTTTCAGGATCTAATTTCTGTAAACCGATATACAAAAACAAAAAGTCACAGAGGTCATTGACCTTTAGGTTCTTTACTGCACGAACAGATGATGCGAAAATATTTAAAAACTTCTCTAAATTATGATCGTTACAAACGGAAAAACTTTTCAAATCGAATAATTGATCTAAATATGCGGTGGCTACTAATCGCTTATCTTCGTATTTTGTTTTTAAAGTGTCCAAAACTAAAGTGTAATTTTCAGCGCTAAACGTAATTCCAGCACAGACAGCCTTTGCCTTACCGGTCAATTTTTCTACGAGATAATGCAATCTCTCGTGATCTGTCAGCGATGTGTTCCTATGTATTATATTTTCGAAACTATCTATAAATAAATTCCAATTTCGAATGTCACCATTAAATTCAGGTATTTGAATTGGCGGCAATCGTGGGCGTTCGCGAGGAGGGTTGGATAAACCACTCGCGGGGGGGGGAGTCTCTAAACTCCTAGCAATACGTTTGATACGACAATACAAGTCATCAAAGGACGACAATGCCTGATAACTCACACAGTAATCAGGATTTAACTCCAACTCTAAAATGTTTATATTATTAATTGTAGATTCAAAATCCGCGCGCAAACTATCTAAAGTTTCCAACGAACACAAGAAAGCATCTCTAATCGCCAGATCCGAGATTTGCAAAGATTTATCACAAATTGATTGAACACGTGAAAACTGTGAGTCCCTTTTAGCGTATAAAAGCTTTAACTGAACCTTTAAATCAGTACTAACCTTGGTTCCCTTAAGAGACATCTTGTTTTGATATATTCACACTATACACTCAAACAAACACTTAACGAATTATTAAGTAAGCGATAATTAACAGATAACAATATGGTAATATTGTAAACAACAAAGTGAACGGCGAACGAACGGAATAACCTGAATCAATGAGTGAATATTACCCAATTTCTCGATTAAATCATTCACGTCGTTCATATGCGTATACAATCTATGGTTTATCCGTTTCCTACAAATATTCACTCAACAATGAACGGGTATTTTTGAAATGCGTCTACCTACATGCAATTTGTAGGACTTCCGAATGAATTTTGTCAAGAAAAAGAATGCGATCGATTTATATCTACGCTGATATTTACGTAGCTAACTATAATTATGCGGTGCGGTTGACGGCGTAGGTACCGTAATTATCAATGGCTCTTTAACTATACGAGCGAAATAACGATTAGTTGCCTAAATGCCTAGATGCGGGTTTTCTACTATTATATCTAGGTAAACAGGCGCGTTGCGTTTATTCCCTATGGAACAAATACTATATTGCGAAATTACAAGAAAATGATTCACGATCCTGCTCGTAGGACCAAAAGTAATGGTTGTGCGAATTTGCTAGATGTGGACTGTAGATTTTAAAAAGCGATCTAAGGTTTGTTAACAATATGCAGATACTGCGCCTAGCGTTTATTAATGGGATAAATGTATTAGGAAGGAACTCTGACCTTTTGACCTCGAAGGTTCCACGTGGCGCCGGCCGGCGAACCTCGACTTCGCACATTTAACCACTGCCAGGTCCCGTATTGCACTACACTGCACTATTGTTGAGTTTTGAATGGTTGGATCACGAAATAGTCAATTTTCTTGTAATTTCGAGCGGGCGTTGTTAGCGGTGCGGTCACATTCACAATCGATGCACAAACGTCAATGTCATTCCATTTCTAGAGGTCGTGCGGGTGGAGGGGAAACGGATGGTATAGGATTGCTAGGCCAAAAAAACAAATTACAAAAAACAAAGTCGCGGATCATAGCAAATTGGCGCAACCACCCATTAAGTGTTTAAAAACCTTACCGCAGTTAACCAACGAGCTGATGACCTTGAACACCTGCACAGATCTTCATAAACTGTAGCTAAGAATCATCTCGATTAAGCCAGCTTTCAAACAAAAAAAAACCACGTCAAAATTGGTCCATTCGTTTGGGCGCAACGATGCCGCCGACAGACACAGACAGGTCAAATTTATAACACCCCTCTTTTCCATCGGGGGTTAAAAACAAGATGTCTCAAAAGTCAATTTACCAGGTACTATCGGCTCGTGAACAACCAAAAGTCTTTCATTGAGCTCTGAAATAACACTACAATAGAAATTGAAAACGCTTCAGGCAACAACTGTACATATAGCTACATAAAAGGCCAGTGTTAAACGAAATATTGAAAAATGCCAATCCACTGGGACTAGAAATACTTGTACAATCAAAAATATAAAAACCTTTTTTTTTGTTTCAACGTTTTGCTAACAAAGAGCACGCGAACGCTTGGTGACGTCTGTTATGAAAGCAAAACCTTTTGAAAAATTCAATATTCCACCGAGGCTCTAAAACACAAAAGACAACTGAAGAAACCGGAGTGGATTTTAATTAGTAAAATTCTGACACTCGCACTCGCTCCACCCAGAGCGGGAGAAGATAGGAATAAGGAGATTTCCCATTTTCAAACCAAATAAAAGTTCATCTGATTACTACCTAGAGTACTGCTACCTACTACCTTTCGAAAAGAAAGACTGAAACATTAAGTAACGCAAAGTTTCCCATATGAATTTACGAGTATGACAATCAAGAATTAAGGCCATTATTTCTGGTCAAAATAATATTTCATTTCCCGCCTACAATGACCTCATTCGAATTTTCAAAGTTCAAACAACGCTCTGAATATGAATGTATGAAATTGGAAAAGCATTTACGAGAACGGTATGAGGAATCGTCGGTATATCCACGAGAAATTGATAGATTTATCACAGGCAAGGGATTGGTTACGGCACATTATTGATATCAACCCAAATTCAGCGTTGCCTTTTAGTATGAAGATATATGACCCACCCTAAGATAGGCACCTATTGATTTATGCGAAAGCAGACCGTATAGATAAAATCGAAGCCTGGTATTTGCACATCACTCGAAAAAGGTATCAGCCTTTTTTGACGTTCATCCAAACTCAAACCAGCCAATATTAGAGGCATTCAAAAAAAAGGCTAATAAGGTAGAAATCGTAGCGCTGTACAAAAGCTGATCCACGAAATCCTCAATGAATAGACAAAAAAAGCCTGTAAGAAAAAAGGTTGATTTGTAAAATCAAAAACGCGAAATTCTATCGTTCAAATCCCACTTCACATACATTACCGGTAAAAAATGTTATGACGTTATGATAATTTCAATATTGGCGTTAGAAAAAAAACCCTCGAGGGAAGGACCGTATAAAATACGAACATTATTCAGACTAGACAACGTTTTATATGCACAAGACTGCTTCGAATTGCGCTTTGATTCCTACGTGATAAAATATTTGTAGGTAAGAAAGAAACTTTGAGATCCACTTTCTGGAAAAAGAAGACGAGTCTAAGAACGCGCAAATGCCTTCTCTCAAAAGCTTACTGAGATGCGATTGACAACTTTCACTTCACTAGAGTTGTTTCAGTACTCTAGAATCTCAGCTCTATCTAGAAATCTGTCGAACATCAAGGTTCAAGGTTCAGACTCCAACTCCAAAACACTATTCTCTTATTACAAGTAGCACTTAAGTACTAAGAAAAACAAAGTCAATAAAACACTAACGAAGTAAATGGGACGAATAACAAGAACAATTACGAAGGAAAGCGGTCCGGTACAGATTTATGGCTGGACGAATGTTAGATACGGCCTTCACTTGGATACCTCATGTTTGGATACTGAACGGGGCGATGTAGACCTCGTAAATACGGATTAGGTTTTAAAAGTCGCTCCTAAAACAAAAGGTAAGCGCTAATCTACTAAATAAACTCGTTTCAGGTAACTCCAAATGTCAAGGAAAGTGCGAGTAATTACGAATTTAGTGAATTTGTGGTCTATGTATTTGGGCAACACTCGCCGTCAAAAATATAAAAAAAAACGTGTTAAATAACCTCTCCCGCTTTGGAAAGGAGCGGCAGAGATGAGACTTTTACTGACTAAAACTACATCTATGTTCCTTCAGTTGTGTTCTAGGACCACGAGTTTCGTTTTCAGGAGTTTTCCCATGGCCAAAGGCATCGCAGGCATCGGGTCTGCTGAGCCAGTACGATTTTGCTGACATCTCTTTGAGGCACGCGTGGAACTCTACGCGCCGTCGACGACTCGGGCCGGGTCTTTAAAGGCCATGAAACATGGATTCTAACTTTGTCTTCTATATATAGGGTGTCTCAGTAAGAGTGCACTTTTTAAAACTGGATTTTTTTTCATGCAATTGCTACTCTGAAATTTGACAGCTGTCACCTCTGTTTATTCCGATTATTAAAAATG
Source organism: Leucania comma (assembly GCA_958295575.1). Lineage (NCBI taxonomy): Eukaryota > Metazoa > Arthropoda > Insecta > Lepidoptera > Noctuidae > Leucania > Leucania comma. Next base: position 9,076,230 of record OY282475.1, read on the forward strand.
GAGAGCTTTTCGAAAGAACAACGCGTTATAATTGTGAAAACTCATTACAAGAATGAAGAAAGTTACGCTAAAACCGTTCGCAAACTTCGCTAAATTTTCAGCCGAGAAAGTGCACCTAATGTGTAAACCATACGAAGAGTGGTCAAAAAATTTGAAGAAACTGGGTCAATTATGGATAATAAGAATCCTTTGCGTCAACGTACCGGTCGGTCTCTTGAAAACATTGCTGCTGTAAACGAGAGTCTCACCGAAAACTCGAAAACATCAATTCGACATCGTTCTCAACAACTTCAAATTTCACGAAGCACTACGCAGCGAATTTTGACTAAAGACTTCCACCTTCATGCGTACAAGATTCAGTTAACTCAGGAGCTCAAGCCAGCAGACCACGGAAAGCGCCGGCAATTCGTTCAATGGGTAATGGAGCAAAGTAAAGTCATTGCCAATTTTCCGGAAAAAGTCATTTTCTCCTATGAAGCGCATTTTCATATCTTCGTGGCTTCGTGAATACACAAAATTGTGGAATTTGGGACTCAGAAAATCCTCATGTGATCCATAAGAAACAAATGCACCCACAACGATTAACTGTCTGGTGCGGATTTCGGTCAGGCGGCGTGATTGGACCTTACTTTTTTGAAAATGAGGCCATAATTGCAGTGACTGTGAACGGCATTCGTAACAGGAATATGATAACGGACTTCTTGTGGCCTCAACTGGACGGCATGAATCGGCACAACATGTGGTTTCAACAGGACGGCGCAACCTGCCACGCCACGCATGAAACAATCGACTTATTGCAGCAACGATTTTCAGAACACATTATCTCACAAAATTCTGATGTCAACTGGCCACCAAGATCGTGCGATTTAACGCCGTGCGATTTTTTTCTCTGGGGTTTTGTGAAATCTCGAAATAATTCCCGAGCTCAAATCGAAAATCCAACGCGTCATCGGTGAGATACAGCCACATCTCTGTGCAAAAGTTATGGAAAATTTCATGACAAGAGTAATGGTCTGTCATCGGAGCCGTGAGGGTAATTTGCCGGATATTTTATTCCATACTTAATCGGAACATGTCATCTTTACAATACAATAAAAATATCACAACTCTGTCATAAAATACTTGTTTTTATTTTAAAATGAAAAAGTGCACTCTTACTGAGACACCCTTTATTATATACCTGATTTTTTCCTATGTACACGTCCAATAATTCTACATCCACACCAATTTTAATTTTCCTAAGTTACTTAAAAGTAGTCTAATATTGTAATGACTGGAAGGGTCAGTAATTAAAATACCTATATCGAACGCGTGTAGAATGAATTTGGTCCTTATTTTGGAAAAGGGTCTTACTAGATATGTTAGGCAAAATTACAAATAGGTATGTAGTTCAAACTGATTTTAGGTTATTTCGTAAATAGGCCGAAATAGTTCGTGTAAACCCACGTTCACAGAGTCGCTCTTTTGCTTCGCGAACTTGGCTGGCACACAGCCATGTGTTTAGAATACGTGAAAAACGAAAAGAGACCTTCAGCTAAGCGGCCTATGCCTAAAATAGGGTCTATTTTATTCTTAATTTTCTTACTTTCTAGTCAAGGTAGATGTAAGTAGGTCAAGGAGTTTTCTGAAACTCTCCACGTTCAAGTAACGATAGCAGGAGCTTACGTCGGTTACAACTTAAAAGTGGGTGCTTAAAAGTTGCCCAAGCGTATGACGAAACTTAAATTGAGTGTCTTCGATACCTCTAAACTGAACCGTTGTAAGCAGAACCTATTTTACATTTAAAAGGTTCATAGAAAAGCACAGTGAAACATAACTATTTAGGTATAAGGGAGAATGTGAAAGAATCTCGATACCCAATCTTTTTTTTAAATTGTTTATTCAATATTTATTTTCATTACTGCATTGATAAATTTTGCCAAATTGTAAAAAAATTATTTGGCAGGTGTTCTCGTTTCACAAAATATGTCAATAACTTATACCAATCAAACATTAACTATACGAAATTAAACAATACCGCGTTCCACATCAATGAACAATTTTCACTGTCCACAGATGTTTTTTGAGTATTTTCTTCTGCTGCTGGTATTAGGATTTAGTACACAACAACCAGTTTGGGAGTAGCTCATTTAGAAACGTCGGTGATACTTATCATGTTTTTTTCGTGCTTTTACCAGAATAGTAACTTTTGCTGTTCCGTTTAGGATGAATCTTAAGATTATGTGTTTATATTTCGGCTAAAAATCATAATAAAGTATAATTGGTAAAAAAAGATTAAATAAAAAAATGCACCACGGGAATCAATTCATTTATCAATCTCAAGATTCGCCCTTTATTTTTTGTGAACAAGATAAAATAATTCAAAATATAAAGATAACGAGATGGCAGGTCGTTTAGGTGGCCGGTCTCTACTAAAAGATTCTCTTTGATTTTTTTTTATTTTTTTACGGAATCGGTATATTCCGCCTGATTAAACGTGAAAATTGACGAAGCATTTGACTTTTTCTTTATTGTAGTTGACCTGTCAACATAGCCCCAACAATAGCCTTTGATGGCGATCAAAGGATTCTCCTTCAAATAAGTATTTTGTAAATATCGTTTTATTAATTCTTTACCGGGTTATGGGACTTTTACTAGGGATGATATTTAAAATAGCTGCATGGATATAAGATACAGCTCTTTTTTTATTTATTAGGTCAAAGACAGGGCAACGAGACAATCATTGACTTTATTCGACTATACGATTCATTGGCATTATTGGCGCAAAGCGCGACTGCGGAGCGTGTGATGCTGAGTTCGATTCCTAGGTCGAGCCAGTTATTGAGTTAGCCTGAAGATCACCAAACTTAATTAAGTGGCAGTGAACTGGCCACATTGCTCGCTGAACATCTGTTTAGCGAGCACCACCCTTAGACCTTCTGGTCGATGGGACCGAAGATTCTGGTGTGCGACCGCAAACTGGAAGACGTAGCGAAAGAGGCCTTCCCCAAGGTGGGCGGATGGCTTGGTGAGGGTCACGGGAATCCGATGGCTGCGAAACGCAGAGGACCAGTCGTTGTGGCGACACTTGGGATGATAATGATAATGATTATGATGAAGTAGCAGTGAGCAATCAACATTGCTCGTAAAACAGACGCTCAAAGTGGCTAAAAAGTTCTGGGATAACGACGGCATACTGGGAGACTTAACAATGGAAGTTCTCTCACCAACGCATGGCCTGGTAAAGGCCGTGGAAGGAGAATTTAATGGATATTAGATGCAGGACCAATCGTTGTGGCGACACTTGGGGAGGCCTATAACTAGCATCAGACGTCTTTCAGCTGAAATGATGATGATGATGAATAGGTATGCTCGTAGAACATAAAAAACCTTTCATCATAAAAGAAGGGGTTCAACTTAAAACCCAAAGACAGATTCAAATTATAACCCATCTCTACTTATCAAACTGCAACTATACATTTACAACGCCTCACTGACGAACTAAAACAAAACCACCAATAAAACCTCACTGGATTGCAAAAATATAATTAGTATTACAGACAATTTTATAGCGATAACAAAGGATTACAACTACAGATCGTCGGTAAACAGCTGTTAGCTCACCTTCCATCACATTAGGAATTATATTGTCATGACAAATCCGCAGCACTATCATAGTTTCCATTTCATGTCGACTATCCTTAATCCCTATGATTATGAAGATGCGAGGTATAAAGGCCACTAACCAGTCACTAATGAGTGTTTCCATTATAATGAATAGGTATTACCTACCCTCACAACCTATTGTGGGATATCACGCTGTGATGTAGCTTTTGTAGTTTGGTGTTTGGTATCAATAATAATGTGAATTAGGATACGATTAGTTTTATCGTCATCATTTTCCACCCAAAACAGGCCAGGTCAAAGTGTCGCCACTTGGTCCAGTCCTGTGCATCTCGCAACCAGTGAATTCCCTCGCACGGCGTTCACCACGTCAGCGGTAAGAAACATTCCATTGCTCGCTCGCGCGCTCATTCTTCGTGTATTTTGTCTGCCCACTGCCATTTCATCATCATCATTCCAGCCGACAAGCGTCCACTTTGTGGAAGGTCTACCAACACTGCGTCTTCCAGTACTCGTTCGTCACTCCAAAACGTTTTGGCCCCTTCAACTACGTGTTCTGCGAACAATGTACCCTGCCCAGTATTACATATGTTTGGCGATTCTTCTAGTTATGTCGTTAACTTTAGTTTATTCCGATTCGATCACACAAGGAAACTCTACTGTCAATTAAGTACATAAAAGCAATTTTAGTATCTGTGGAACCTCTCTTGATAATTACTCCCTTGTGCCTTTGGCCAAAAATTCTAATGAAGATTCTTGCCAAAACGTAAGTAGTTAAACTGCCATCTGCCTAATGGCAAATTTCTCATAACGCCATATTTTATACAAAGTAGCTACAAAACTCTTAAGAAATAATTCTCTCAACACAAAAGTTGTACGAAAAAAGGATGAAGGATCACCGCAGTTGAGTAGGGCTAAGCCTTGTTCAGAGTAGACGCGCAGCGACCATAGCGGTTGTGGACGCGGTGGCGGGGGCGATTTGATAACCACAAAGCATTACGAATTGTTATAGTCACTAGTGGAGACTAAACCTGTTTAAACAATAGACGATCGGCCGCTAGCGAGCCCTTATCGTTACGTCGCGCAGCACGTCCGCCATATTCACTTCAGTATGGACGCAAACTACGCGTGCGATAGATGTGTAGTGTGACGAGAATGGATGAAGTAAGAAATGAGAAGAATACTAAAGGAAGTTTGAAAGTGGCACCAGTGACTGAAAAGTTGAAAGAAAACCGTTTTTCTTGGTATAGTTATAAATATGGTGATAGTGGGACGGGTGACAGGAAAGAGTGGAAGAAAAAACCATGTTGGGCGGACCCCAAGTAATATGGGATAAAGGCAGGAAGAAGAGGAGATGGACTCAAACCGCGCTTCCTCTTCACACTCATCTTAGCATCCGCGTGAGCTCCTCACCCTGTCCGAACCCTACATTAGTCTGGCTCACACGTACTCATTACCGTCGAGATTCGTCCGGAGACAGAACCTAACTTTGTCTTCAACGAGACACCAACTTTGTAACGAGTGTTGTATTACAAGTTCCGCGATTAGAAAGGATTTACAATGATAAAATACGAGCCTTTCGGTTTAGATTAATGTTAGCATTGTTAAAAAAAAGCTGGCAAGTGCGAGTCGGACTCGCGCGCTGTGGGTTCCGTACAAACTTACCGATACTTATTATACAGTTCAAATCGCAAATCGAGTTAACAAAAGTGTTTTTTATTGTGACGTAAACGTAACTACAAATTTACAGTTTTTTTTCCTATACTTGTGCTATGAGACCATGCTTCATGCCAAATTTCAGATTTCTAGGCCACCGGGGGGTATTTGTTTTTTGCGACATAAATGGCCGTATCCTTTTTTTCTGTTAACTTAGAAGATGGATTTTTTTTCTAGCTTCAAGAGACTGCGGACTTGAGTATGTAGTTTTAATTGCGACTCGATGCGACCTTGACATGTTCTCGAGATAAAAGGTCTTGTCAGACAGACGGACAACAAAGTAATCCTATAAGGGTTTTTTCCTTTTGAGGTACGGGACCCTAAAAATACGTAGAAAATTATTATGAACATTGGTTTCCTTATGAAAGCCTAAATACTTAAGGTTAATATGTGAAGTCTTTCAGGAATTTCCAATAAAAAGACCCGGCAAGCCGGGCTTCTTGTAACGAAGTTAATCGGTAAAAAGATTAAGTTGATACAAACACCACAGTTGAATTTTATTATGCGGAAATAAGCCAGTATCATGGACAAAGGACATAAACTTAGTAATGGGCACACAGCCTTCCGCCTTCCTTTAATCAAAGGATCTGCGAGAAAGACCAAGAAATGGCAGAGTAAAGATAAAACTGGGAAATCCAAACTCAAAAACAATTCAATAGAAATTCTGTGACACTCTACAATAAAAGTTCTGTGTAACGCTCAGCCCCTTTTTTCTTTACATAATGGAGCGAACATTCACGAAACCTTTGTGAGAACTTTCTCTCGTATACAGAATTTATTTTTATATTTTACGCGCGAAAATAATATGGCGGCACAATAATTCTCACCACGAGTCCCACTTAGTTGAACGTTCATTTTTCGTCATGTTTCCCGCTATTGTGTTTCTGGTTTTGTGTGTACAATACACCTTTCAGTTCAGGCTCGCTTATTTGATAAATTTCGTATAAAAAAAATATTATTCCCTTTACACCAGTTTATTATTTCTATTTCATGGAATTTAAGGCAACCAGATCACAGTGTATGTCATTGGCCATTTTATTTTCTATAAAATGCTTCGAATACAAATTTTGTTATATATTCTCCCTTATCATGCTTGCATTAAAAATAGGTACTTATGTTGGTATTTGTCCTCTAAATGATATCACCAACGAACTCTTTCTTCTATTTTCTCTAATATCGACCAACCCCGCGTATAATTTAAATATTTTTGTCATTATACATCAACCCGCTAACTCATCAGCCATTCCTTGGTGTTAACTAGAATAATTTGGCCATTTTGGCGTGTTACAGCAATAAAATCTGTAGAATAGCTCTCTAGGGATAATAAAATGGCGGTCCTATAACTGTCATAGATGTCAAATGGGCTGTGGAATAGTCCACTAGCGCCCTATATGTGCATCAGACAGAACGAGATATGTTTTATGTTTATAGCCGTTTTTATCCAGAGAGCACAGGTATACGACCTGAAAATAGATAAAGTGTGGAGGTGTCATTTTTCCTCTTTTTTCGTCTGGTATTAAAATTCAGCAGATATTGAAACAGGGATTGAAAAAATACACTGCAGTTGCTATTTTCATTTGATTTATGACAGCGGATAGTATCTTAATATAAATGAAAAAAAAAAAACTATTCGCGAATATTCTTTAACTTTATTTTCAAATACGAAAGAGAAAACCGCCCTAGGAGTTAGACCTCTCATCTAAACAATATCTAAGTCAACAGAAATTCTAAATATTTAGAAATCGAGATCGCTAAAGTTATTGACGAGGATATGAGGGCCCGGTTTATGCCAACGAGTCTATGTAAATAACATTTCAATAACATTTTCTAGATAGCAAATACTATCTGAGTTTGTCTCGGTGTTTCTTCTCAGGGTAGTCAGCTAGGAAACACCGGCTTCATCTATTTAAAACTGACGAAAAAAAAATAACTGACGTGTTATAGTAATTTTTTAAAACTATTTGCAAAATAAGTACTATTTCATTTATCATGGTTTTGATATTATTTCAGTAATGTTATAGAATCATAATTCCAATTTCTGATAGGAATAAAAGCTAACCTTTCATTAGATAATTGAGTTACGTGTAATTATTGTATTCACAATTTCTCCCGCAAAACCTTACGGATGTGATTCGTTTTACAATTTAATTAGTTACATGAGCATGGTTCGTTTCTAAAAACTTAATTATTGGAAAATGAGACCTAGAGGTATATTTTCCTAAGGACCAAACCTGGGTCGATGCCTGCTTCTTCTTCTTCTTTGCGTGTCGATGAACTCAAATTAAACCTTTTCTGACCAATATTTCGCAACCTGTACCGCTGCGTCATTGGCCTCGTAAAAATCCTGTAAAGTTCAGGCTGTTGTGCAGGATGGGCAGCACAGCAGGTGATGCCTGCTAGGTCTGCGGGAATGTTCAAAAGATAACTTGATAACTCTGATACACCCTCTTTCGCTCCAGCCAGAGCAGGAAAAGCTATTTAATGATTTGCCCCAAGATTTCCACTACTAAGATTCCAAGAATTTGTAAAAAAGTAATTAATTTATTCTGATACCTTCAAGCCCCGCAGTAGTTCTTAGAAACTTACACGTGTAACTAAAAAATAAAACAACCTGTGACGAGTTTTTCTATAGTTTGTTTACTTTCTACTATATTTTAGGTGTACGAGTATATACCACTGCTCTCAAAACGGTGAAGGAAAACATCGTGAGGAAATCGGCCTGTCCTAGAACCAAAAATTCGAAGAAATGTTACATCCACCAACCTGCACTGGACCCCCGTAGTGGATTACGGCCCATTCCCTCTCATGGTTTAGGCTGTGCGTTGATATATCAGTCAGGCAGTTCCTCCTTCTAATTAATAGATTTTCTTGTCACTTTATTCTAAGTGAATAGAAATAATAAATGTTTAGAAATATAGATCGCATAAATAGTTGGTGTTTTTATCAGAGTCCGGTTCAACGACTCGATGTAAACAACGTCTCAATAAGATATTATAGGGTGACTGGTAATTAGTGGACGATACTTAAACACGTGATTGTAGTCATGATAACCAACAACTTTTAATATGGGACCAAACTTGAAATCGCGAAAAAAATCTGCTGTTCAGTACATTTGTGTTCGCCTAACTGGTCAAATTGTATTGAAATTGGCTGATTTTTTTCGCGATTTCAGGTTTGGTAGTAAAAGTTGTTTGTTATCATGACTACAACCACATGTTTAAGTATCGTTCACTAATTACCAGTCACCCTATATATACCTAAGTATTATCATGGTGATTTCATGGGTCCATAAATGTTATCGAATCACACATGCACTTACTGTTTCTAATAAAAACATAAGTATCCTTTCATTAAATATTTCAGCTACGAGTATTTATTGTATTAATAATTTCTTCCACAAAGTTGCACGATAGCACCTAATTCACATTGCATATTTGAATTAGTTTGATAGACACGGATTTTTATCAAAAACTGACTTGTTGCCAAATTAAATTATTGGAGTTCAAAACTTACTTAGTTGTATTTCCTTAACTACCAAGATTTCAAGAATTGATAGTAAATGTGTAGATAAGGGCATATGGTATAAAACCACACAGGGTTAGCTTCCTCGTGTACCCTGGTTTGATGACACAAAATTAAGTAGGAACTATGTAAAATTAGGCCTTAGACTTAAATCCGGACACTATCCATCAGCAAAGTTTGCATACTTAATGAAAAAGGCTGATTCACCTAATTGTGTTTCTTGTAATCAAATTGAAGATGTACAACATTTGCTGGTGGAATGTGTCCGAAATAAAGATAAACGCGACTCACTGCTGAGCGAACTGAAATTAAATAGATTCGATGTAGGTCTAATCCAAAGCATTTTATCCAAACCGAAATCGGAGGCAGCCAGAAAACTATATCGTTTGATAGCGGTCTCTCAGCAGTGATTCATCCTTTTAAATATTGTGTTATGTTTTGTATAAGTTTATAAGTTAATACTTAAGGTATGTATGTGAAGTAATTGTTCTAAGGTACGATGGGGCTGACATATTCTTTTTGGACAAAAGCCTCTAAATAAAGTTTTGAATAAAAAAAAAGAGATTTCAAGAAGTAAGTCAAAAAATAAAACGTCACAAATTGTGACAAGTGACAGGCCTTTCCATATTTTGTTTACTATCTGCTATATTGTAGGTACAGTCTTACCAATTTTTTCATGTCACTTTATGAATATTTCCCTCTTTCGCCGTCACGTTACTTTGACTGGCAGTTTTCAAAGAGACATTCTATTTTACTATTTACTTGTTCTATTTTCTTTTCGTTTACCTGCTGTTATTTGCTCGGAATTGGTACTTTGATTACGCTTTTTTGACGAAATTCTCGAAATCTAGATAAATAAATCGGTGTAATATGCCTACTTGGGCTTACATACTCTCTACATATTATAGCGCTTATATGTAAATCCATTAGGTACCCATTTGCTGGTTTTACTGATCACCAGCACTTGATTTTGACTTAAATATTCAAGTTTGAACAGTTAATATCTAGCAATTCTATAGAATAGCTAATTAACCCTATAGTAATTCCGCGGCTGGGACTGAAGCCAATTTTCTAGAAGAGGAAATGAGCTGTAATCCACCTTGTGGGTTCACTCCGGCGGGATCTCATGGCGAAATGGCGTCAGCGACTATCGCAACCTCGTTCGGGGCGCGCCACAATCGAGGCGATAAGGCCCATCTTTGAGGCGTGGCTGGAAAGACCTCACGGCACTCTTAACTTCCGCACGACGCAGGTCCTAACGGAACACGGAAAGTTTGCCAAGTTCCTGTTCCGGATTCGTGCGGAGGATTCGCCCGGGTGTCGCCACTGTGCGGAACACCCGGAGGACACGGTGGAGCATACTGTAGAGGTGTGCCCCTGGGCGGAGCATCGCCGTGTCCTCGTGGGAGCAATCGGCGGCAGCGATCTCTCTCGCCGGGCCTTGGTTCAGGCCATGGTCCGGAGTGAGGAGGGATGGCAGGCGGACGCCTCCTTCTGCGAAGCAGTAATGCTAGCAAAGGAGGAGGCCAACCGCATCAGGCAGAGGCAACGGGGCGCTTGCCCCAGCCGCCACCGGGATTCCGATCCCGATTTCCGGCCACCGTAGGCGCGGGCTTGCGGACGGCATGCAGTGGGTAGCACGCTGTCCGATCGTCCGGTAACATACCGGACCGAGCCCAAGTCGTCGATGGCGCGTTCTGTTCCCGCGCGCCTCAAGGAGCTGTCAGCAAACCGTAGAGGCCCAGCCTGCTAGCTGCAGGCAGGCAGGGTCGAAGCCTGCTGGGGTTAAGGGCCGTTTTCTGAGAGGAAGGCTCAGCCCCGGCATGATAGGCAACGATGGAACGGGGTAGGTTTTTAGTCAGTAAGAGTCTGACACTACTTCCCGCTCCACCCAAGGGCGGGACTTGTCATTGGATGATTTTACCTACCATAAAAAAAAAAAACCTTGTGGGTTCAGCGACGGTTGGTAGATGTTATATGTCTTCAATGGTTTTGTTCTGGAACATACCGTGCATTACCTTTACCGTTTTGAGAGATGTGGTGATGAAATAATTTACACAATGTAAAGACTGCTTGGATTAGAACTCACGATATATGTGCGCGATTAGAACGTAGGTATATAATAGCCCGAAATCAATTATCGGGTAAATGGACCAGACATAACATCTGTCTGGTCGGAGGTTCCTCCCTATTCAACGGTGGTTTGTAGGATTTTACACTCTTAGCATACCTAACTCTAAAAACTGTTTTGACAGATACGTAGACAGTGCGGATAATTCGATTCAAGTAACCTTTTCGAACGTAATCCGATTACTAACAAAGTTCTAAGCATAAGCGTATATAGAGGAAGGTCGAAGGGAGCCGTGCCCAATCCAGTATAGTCTAGCGCCTACCCCAGGATGTTGGACGCCAAAATACTACCCATTGTACCCGTACATTTACATTTATGTACAGTTTGTGTAACTTTTTGGTGTACAATAAAGTTTTATTCTATTCTACTGGAATTTCACACAGAAACCAGACATGTCCGAAGCCAGCGCCCCCACTCCTGAAAAATAACCCTAATTATGGCAATGCGTTCTTAGCGGTTAAGTAACTCTTGTCGCCATTTATCTTTTAAAGCCCACTACTATATTAAAAACAATGCCTCTTGGGTAATTTTCGGAAATGAAAAGCTTCTACGCTAAGATCTTTAATTCAAGAGCGATAGGTTATTTCTACGTGAGCGAGAGCCTATCAACAATAAAAAAAAAGTTGTGATTTTTTCTGAGATATTCTGAAAATTTCATGTTAGTTTGTTGTTCAAAAATAATATTATTACATAAAAGCTACTATCAGTTCGTGTTAACATATATGAATGTGTATTGAATCACAAGTATCTAAAAGATAGAAGAAGGGGTTATAGTGAATTTAGTAAGAAAAACACTGTTATTTCAAACCGACACTTCATATCTAGAGGTTAAGACTTTCTTCCAACTCCTTCCCTCAGGTAGGATAGGTACATATGGAATATTTAAACCCATGTCAACCCTTCAGTCTAATGTAAGCCGGGTAGTTACTAACAGTTATATTACGTGTATTATCATGACATAATACTAACATGTAACACACACAGCACACAGAGAACAGTGGTGGCCGAGTGGTAACGGCCCCGACTTACGAGTTGTAGGTCGCGGGTTCAAACCCAGCCAGGCGCATTACTTTCTGTAATTTATTTCATCACCAATGCTCTCAAAACGGTGCAGGAAAACATCGTGAGGAAACGGCATATCCTAGAACTAAAAAAAAATGGACAGCATGTGACATCCACCAACCGCGTGGAGGATTATGACCCAATCCCTCTCCTGGGGTCCTCCCTAGGAGAGGGAATCCCTGATGCTATGCTATGCACACATGACAAACATTATGCCGAGCTCCTACAATAGAACACAATTCATCTTCCACTTTTCATAGAACTTTGACGGAAAAACAGACGAAAATTGATAGAGTCAGAGGCCCCGTCTACACTTACTATCCCCAGCCACTGCCGCAGGGGACGTAGCCTGTCCGGTAGTCCAGTATGGACCAAGCTCAAGTTGACGGTACATAGCGTTTCACGCGCGCCTCAAAAGATGTCAGCAAAGTTGAAGGGGCCCAGTAGAGCCGATGCCTTTTAGGGATGCAGGAACGTTTAAGGGTAACTCTTTAAGGGCGCTATCAGATTAGTCGCAAACTGCCGCGCCGCGCTGCTTTGTTATTCGATATTAATAAAAACCGTGCGACTGCCGCACTACAACGTCACTGCAGTCGCGCTGCCGAAACAAAACAAGAAACACCGATTTCACCCATTTTATGTTTTATGTAATAACTAGCGAACCACCTCAGCTTCGCACGGGTCCAATGGTGATAATAAATAGGTATATTATACATATAAAACTATCTCTTAAATAACTTTATCTACTCGTATTAAAATCCGTTGTGTAGTTTTCAAGAAAGTTTAGATCTTGAAAACTACACAACGGATTTGTCTGCCCGCTGTCTTTCCCTATGTTTGCTTTAGATTCTAAAGCATACATAGGAAAAAACAGCGAGAATCGAGTTTGTTTTGTACTATGTAGTGAAGTCGGATTTTTTTCGTACCTCCCTCACAAGTACCTATCAAAAATATCGAAAGTAAAAGAATTATGTATAACAGACTCAAAAGGCTGTTTGTTATATAAAAACTCAGACCGGCTGCCCTAAATACAACCACTTCATATCTAAAATATTTCCATATTTACATAAAATATAAAAATTATATGAAGCTATCATTTACCCTTTTCTTTGCGTGAAACAAAGATGTCCGCAGAACAACCAAGGTTACCGACATAGCCCGAAGAATTACCAAACTTAAGAGACAGCAGGCAGGGCAACTCTTAACGCGATCCACTTGACGACGTAAACAGAACCGTTAAAGGGATGGTGCTATTGCTATATCTTCTATATATATATATATAAAATCGAAATACCACTCAATGATTAATCACGAAATCTCAGAAACTATAACACCTACAAACTTAAAATTTGACAGGTAGGTTCCTTACAGGGTGTAGATCCGCTAAGATTGGATTTTATGAAAGTCCACCCCTAAAGGAGTAAAACGGGGGTTGAAAGTTCGTATGGAGAATTGACTATCACGCGGGCGAAGCTAGAAGGACATATAGCTCCAGCCCTCATTTCACTTGCACTCTGAGGCCAAACAGTTCTGAAGTGGCGACCGCGTGCTGGAAGACGGATTGTTGGAAGGCCTCCCACAAGGTGAACCGATGACCTGGTGACAGTCACGGGAATCTATCGAATGTGAGACACGCAGGATCAGTCACTGTGGCGACACTTGGGGGAGGCCTATGTCCAGCATTGAAAATCTTTTGACTGTAGGTAATCATTCCGCCTTCTGCTAACTTTACTATAGTCTATTATTTAGAAGTAGAACACAATTCTATTCACGTGCCTCTAAAAGTAGACACAATAAATAAAGTACTCGATCGTTTTATGTTTATTGAAAATAATATTGTATATTATTTTTAGCAGAAACAGACAGTATCTTGATGCTATCGCAATGTACCATCAATTTATAAATAACATAATATTTTCCTATTTATTTACACCTACAAATATTTATGGGATTCCAAAAATGATACATTGTTTTGTATGTAACATTATCTTGTTGTTCTTTATAAACTGATAGTAGAACTTTATATAATAAGAGTAGCTTTTTTGAACGCAAAATAGGAGTGATTGATGTTCTCTTACCAAACTCAGTCCAAAATACCTTGATCATTGTGCGTGGATCGTGAGAAGTCATTAGATGATTTCCCATATAAAAAACTAGGCAAGTGCGAGTCGGGCTCGTGCACTGAAGCTTCTGTATAAACTTACCTATGTAAATAGTTTAATTCGCGAATTGAGTCTCGACGATTTTTCTGAGTCGCAAAAAAAGTGTTTTTTTCGTGATGGAACAAAAAAAACTGTTTTCAGACTTAAGTCATGCCAAATTTCAGAATTCTGGGTCAACAGCAAGTACCCTATCAATTTTGATACTTTTGAGTATTGAAATATACGTTTTTTGCGACATATATGGGCTGGCCGTATCTTTTTTTGTCGTTAACTTAGTAGTGTGATTATTTGACTTTCATCATCATCATCATTTCAGTCAAAAGACGTCCACTGTTGGATATAGGCCTCCCCCAAGCGTCACCACAATGGTTGATCCTGTACGTCTCACATCCATCGGACTCCAGCGACCCTGACCAGGTCATCGGTCTACCTTGTGGGACCACCTTGCCGACTTTATTGACACGTAAATCGGTACAAAATCACTGAGAAATCAGAGTATATACATTCAAAACGTTCTGCTTTTTATTTAACGGCACTAGATCAAAAAATCAAGAAGATTAGGGTAAAATTAATGGTTTAAAACATAAATCCACAAGACAAAACAGCGACGTTTTGATCCTACGATTGATCACAATCCAATCTCCTTATCTATTATTTTCCTCCGCGTCATACACAGATCTGTTTGATCTTCCAGAAACGATTGATTGAGCCAACAGTCAAACACAATAGGGAGTAAGGCAGCTGGAAATAATGAACTTTAAAAGGAAATTGTACTTTCACTGAAATATTTAAGCTGGCTGGTACTAAATCTAAAGTAGATTAGTATATAAATTAAATTCAGGGTATTTGAATTTGAAATTTCAGATTTAGATGACATTCTACAATGAGAAATTAGATCATTATATAAAAAGAATCAGGTTTAAAAACACGACTACATAAAATCAAACAAAACTTTGGCAACAAGAGTGGAATTAGAAAAGAAAAAAGTGTAAACAAAAAGTAAATCATAACTTACTTAATTAAAATAACATTGCAGTGCAAGGTTATGAATGTTTTGTTAGTTAATTTGCAAAAATCATAATTCGTGGATGACCCTCAACAAGACTAGACCAGTGAATAGATAACTATCAAAACACATCCACCTATTAGGAAACTACGAGTAGGGATGAAAACACAGAAAATAAGTATGTAGTTAGAAATCGCATAGCACTTCATTTGTATCGCGACCAGCGTACCCAAACTCACACAATAACAGGTACTATGCGATCCAAATAAGAATAGGAAAGCCAATAACCTCGATCTGTCAAATTTTGAGTGAAAAGTACAGTTTGCAAAAAAAAACTTATTTGCGTATCCATAAAGGCTTTTTTTTTGCTTTGTATTACATAGTCTTAGTTAGGTCTAGGTGAAGTAAAAACATTATTGTTTATGATAAATAAGGTAAATGTATTGTTTTAAGTCATAATTACTTAAAAATAAAAACTATTTTCTTTCTTATTTTCATTGTAAGGAACAATTCCCCTTTTTCTTCCATTTGCCACTAATCAGACACTTCACATAGTGACGCAGAGATGAGTAAAATTGAAGAACTAAATTCTGATAAAACTTTTTTTTGTTCACGGTTCGTAAATAAATTAAATTTTAAAAATTTCTTTGTTTTGCTCACCGTACCCAATTTCTTGAATTTGACAATTCGACGTGACGTCACAACATGGCAATCGATCCTATTCTCATTTGGACAGCATTGTATATCATTATTTCATAACACTAAGAAATCTTTGACGTGATTGAGCATTTTAATATTAATGAAAAAAGAAGACAGTTTATCAATCGTTCCGTTTTAGAAAATAAATCGTATGTTAATGAATGCAGAGTTATTTGTTCTCTACCCTTTAACATAAATTACCTCGCATGGAATAATTTTATGAACAATTTCCTCTACTCGCTGCTAAATGTCTCTATAATATATTTAATCAATTTAGAGCTTTATTTTGCTGCCATTATATATATATATTTCCTATAAAAAGTTAACGTCACGTCACGTCACGAAACGTCATTTTCTAGAGATGTACCATTGGCGATGCCTTATTTTATCGATATTGTGTTTTATTTTCAAGTAAAATAAAGTCAACAGCTGGAGTCGATAAATTATTATCAAAACGAAATACTTATGTATGTGTTAAATTTTATTTATTAAGGGGCTTGCAGCTATTACATTAACCATGCAATTACATATAATTGAAATTAAGACTTTCTTTTAACGCTGAAATAAAAAATTAAATGAATAACAACATAAACACTTCTATAGATCAATGTTTATGCTAGTTTAACTTTTATTTTTGAGTTATTTAGCTAAAATAAAAAATAGTGTACATTTATAATTTTGTCGACGCACTTGGGTATTTTTTTTCCAATAAAAAAGAACATTATAATTTTACAATATCGATAACTCACTATTGATAGTGGTAATCTCCAGATGACAGTGACATTTGTTGAATTATCGAGAGTATTTTTTGGAAAGTAGACCTTATGCTTTACAAAATAAAGTAAACTTCTATTTGATTTTTTATTAAGGTCTTGTTTTTCAAAAATAATCAAAATAAAATAAATCCGGACTAACCGATGATAGGATATACCACCATTTGATAAATTCTTGGTTCTGCTATCGTGTTCGCACTCTAAAACAACACAGTAGGGCATTTTTATATTTTTTTATTTAGTTACTATCACCGTGGCGACCGTAACAAGACTGACGTGCACGGTGCATGCGCGTAGCAAGCACGTAGCAGCATACGCGGTACATCGCAAAACTCGGGGTACGCGCGCCCCGCCTACTTACGACTTCTAACTACATTCTTCTTTTCTGTGGATGGAACGATACCATTGAGGTATCGATACTTTTACTCGATACAATATCGATATACTTACTCGGTATCAACTGAAATGTATCGATACTTTCTCGTTTCGAAAATTTTTGAAATAACCGTAAAAAGTTGGTATTCGTTGTTTGTTGTTGTATGTCAAAAATTATAATAATTTATGAAGAAAAGTCAGTTTTTTTAGTGCTTCTCGAAAATATTATTTTTTACAAATGTTAGCCTGACAAAATATGGTGGCAGCTATCTAACTAGTTTTTATTTCGGGCGTAGATAAACAAGCTGGCCAACTACACATAAGTAAGACTAAGATGCGTTTAATTTTTAAACAATATTTTTATCAATGATAGAATGAAATAGTGACATTGGCGTAGCGATACGAGAACTTTTGATTGAAACCTACTCGATACTTAAATTTAAAGCATCAATACTTAAAAGACTTGGTATTGGAGAAAAATCGAATACGTACTTGTATTTACTCGTGTTCTAGCTACGAGTCTATTTAATATTCCATGTACTAATATGTCTTCGCTGTCATGCAATAAGCTATGTTGGTGTCGGTTTTCAGTCTAACCTTACAAAGGAACCTCTGTATTTTACACGAAATACTATTTTATTCACTTATCTAGCATACCACTCACAAGGGACCTCCAATGAGGTACGACTGAGCAATAAGTATGTATACGATATCTCTTTTAATTTCGTAGAAAAGAGTTGGTTATCTGATATTGGAGCCCCTGAACTCGCTTAAGAAGCTAGCAGCAGGCTTGCTATCTAGGTTAACTAAACTTTGATATCTATACCTATATATATTAATACGAAAGGATTGTAATTAAAAAATTCAAAAACCTACTGATTCCAAACTTTATCATAAAGAGACCTATACTATGATTTTTTATTAGATGAAGTAAAGTGACAGCAGTGGACAATGCCCAACTGTCAAACAACCAGTGTTATAGCTGTCACTTTACTTCTTCTAATAAAAAATCATAGTATAAACATATAATTTCTACTTTCACGTGGGCGAAGTCGCCGGCAGAAGCTGGCTGTCTATATTGTCGTTCAATAAAGCCCCAAAAGCGGTAGAATATCCAGTCCGTTCAAAATAAAATATCGGGTCAATGTGTTGAAATCTCATTGACCCGATATTTAATCGATTAAATCGTCATTATTTTTGTCTGCCTTCGCGAAAGTATTAGTCAATCAAAATGCTATGTCATGTTTTCGTAAAAATAGTTAATTTGTTTACCATTAGAATATGAATGTACAATGTACACATTCTAATGTTTTTGTAGTATTTGGCAGCAAATGTATCAAGTCAATCTCCTCTACAAGCTTCGCTTATGTAGTCAACACTACATTAAAATTCTACATTAAAATTTTAATTCAGCCTGTTTTATAATGAATAGGTAATCATAAAACAGACAGATTTGTATGAAAAAAATAAAACCTAGTCCATAAATAGTTTTTAGTAGTTTAAATAGTTTTTAGTCCATAAATGTATAGAGACTTTTTAGTATCTTATAATCCATTGAATAAAGATAATTTGATCGATATATTTGTATTATAATAGTTATTACCCTAGCTTTTGACGTTTAATATGTGATTGTGTTTGACATGTAGGCCTTTGTGAAATAAAAATATTTAGAATTCTTGGATAGAATTTATGCTGATTAAAGATATTACAAAAAAAAATTATACCTACCTACGTAAAAAGGTTTTGGTACGCTTAAAAAATCTAAATGGATTACTTAGCCAACATAAATATTTACATACATGCCTTTTAACCGCCGGCAACCTTTGAGGCCTATAAATTATTCCACATATTTTGGCTTAGGGGACTTTGCTTTAAGAATAAAATGAGTAAAATCTCCTAAGTTAAAATTTTCTTAAGAATCTTGTGGACAACTTAGCGGATATTCTGCTAAATAACTTTATTTAGCAGAATGGTATAATAATCTAGAGAGAACTTACAAGCTACTCTATGGATGTGAGACAGCTGTTGAATCACTAATTCAACATCACTGACTTTATCCACACAGCACTTTTATTTCCTTGACTTGCTCTTTCTAAAATCGACAACCGACTACTCTCGTGGGTTCGAACACCCGTTATTAATAAAAGTGAGGACCGGATCTACCGCCATCTTGGCAGAAACAGTTAACTATTTATTCAAGTCAGTGTATGTATAAAAACAACCAGAAAAATCCTTACAAAAATATAAATATCTGAAACATTTGATTTAATGTCACATAAAGTTCAAGAATTATTTAATGCGCCACATTAAATGTAAAATCGTCATTTGACAAAACAAATATCAAAACTAACGCCATCTAGACGACAGTTATTTCTAACTTTAAAATATTAGCTGTCACACACGACAACAAGTGTCATTGTCATTTGAAAACCTTATCCAAACAATAAGATTCCAACATTCGGCCATCCGCATAACTTACGCGTCCCTGCGTAATTGCGAGAGTGTCTTTTACTTTAACGATCAAATTTTAAAGAAATGAAGGTAATGGTAGTTTGCGGGACTTCGTTCTTGTTCACTGTTCCGCATACCTCTAACCAACCTCTGGTGAACCTCGACTACGAACATTAACGCAGCCTTCATGCAGCTACCACATCGTGATGTCATATATCACTTCCTAAAACTCTTGAGCCCTGCAGCCAGCACCTACGGCTTTAAAAGGTAACCTCACCACAAGCATGCTAACCTGATCTTAGCCCCATCAGTGACCTTGACTAAGCAGACTGTACTTTTGGCCATCATGTGAAGAGACTTTCCTGGTTGACGACAGCAGTCAGACGTAATGGCTTGCATTGAGTTACACATCATCGCTCCGACCCTCTGGTACTTGCAGCACTTCTCCGACCAACTGGAATCTGCAGAATTATCTCGACTCATGGAACATCACCACTATCTCACTGGGGCATCCCCAAATCATTGGGACAGTACCACCCTGACTCACTGGAACATCACCACACACAGCTCAGAATCACCGAGATCTATGCGGTATCCGGTTCTGACTCACTGGAACCAAACTTCCACTGACCTGGCGTGCATCACGACGCCTGAAAGACTCTTATCAATCATTTATGTTGCCACATAACAAATTAACGACAAAAAATTATAAATCCTGCATTGCAGTTCAGAGTTCTCCGTGCGATCTAACCACATAAAAATCTGACATCAACCACCAGACAGCTGCCCGGATGAGACAACAACATCCATCTGTTGGGAGGATGCTTGGTTTTTGATGAAGGTTTACGGGGACTTCACACCCTGTCCCCGTACCTGTAAATTACAATTGCATAAAAGAAACACTACCATTAATCGATAACAATCAGTTACATACAACTGTATGTACATATAGTATGGTGTAATATATACTACATACATTACTTGTAGAACAAGGCGTTACTATCTTGAAACTTAAAGAGCGGTGCAAGTCGCTTCTACCTTGAAGCCGCCAACATACAACTGTACGTTATAAACCATGTATTCGGTCAATATGTGGCTCAAAAACTATCCTTAAAATTTATGACTGTACCAGCTATGTACATTTACGAAACTGCTTTGTTTGTTAGAATCAA
This sequence comes from Leucania comma, assembly GCA_958295575.1. NCBI lineage: Eukaryota > Metazoa > Arthropoda > Insecta > Lepidoptera > Noctuidae > Leucania > Leucania comma. The sequence continues at coordinate 9,096,902 of OY282475.1, forward strand.
TTTATATCTGTTTCAAAAGCTATCAGATTTTTTTTTTTTTAAAGAGACTGCAGTGCGTCCTCAATGTATGAACAAATCGTGTGAAAATAAGCTTTTTTTTTGGCATCGAAAACCCAATAATTCAAAAATTTACCCTTATTAAAATTTAAGAAAAGTCTATCTCGCTATTAATGGATAAATGTTACTATACTTTTTTTTTATGACAATTTGTAATATTTCTCATTATGCAACCACATGGTTTACATATTGACTGTTTTGAGATAGAACCTATGTTTAACAAATTGAAATTCTGATTCTGATCCTGACTAATTACGTTACTAGTGGCACAAGTCGCTACTACCATACCACTGGAGCTGTACAAGTCGCTACTACCTTAACACCACTGGGGCGGTACAAGTCGCTTCTACCTCGAAGCCGCCAAAATAAAACTGTACGCTATATACTGTATTACTAGTGGTACTAGTCGCTACTACCTAGAAACCACTAGGGTGGTACAAGTCGCTACTACCTTGAAACCACTAGGGTGGTACAAGTCGCTACTACCTTGAAACCGTCAGAACTTGTTCTAATAATTATGCTTTGCACACCTTATGCATAATTGCGCTGTGCACTCAAACAACTATGCTTTGCACAGCTTGTGCATTCCAACAACTACGTTTTGCACGGCTTGTGCATTCTAACAACTATGCTTTGCATACCTTGTGCAATCTAACAAGTATGCTTTGCATACCTTATACATTCTAATACAGATTCATATTTGTTTATTTGCTCAAACAAATCAAAAAAGAAATATTTGCTCTAATAATTATACTTTGCACACCTTTTACAATCTAACAACTATGCTTTAAAAACCTTCTATACTCTAACAACTATGCTTTACACACCTTGTGCATTTGAATTACTATGCTTTGCTCATTTTGTGGATTCTAACAACTATGATTTGCACATATTGTGGATTCTAACAACTATGATTTGCACATATTGTGCACTCTGACAACTATGCTTTGCACATATTGTGCACTCTGACAACTATGCTTTGCACATATTGTGCACTCTGACAACTATGCTTTGCACATATTGTGCACTCTGACAACTATGCTTTGCACATATTGTGCACTCTGACAACTATGCTTTGCACATATTGTGCACTCTGACAACTATGCTTTGCACATATTGTGCACTCTGACAACTATGCTTTGCACATATTGTGCACTCTGACAACTATGCTTTGCACATATTGTGCACTCTGACAACTATGCTTTGCACATATTGTGCACTCTGACAACTATGCTTTGCACATATTGTGCACTCTGACAACTATGCTTTGCACATATTGTGCACTCTGACAACTATGCTTTGCACATATTTTGCACTCTGACAACTATGCTTTGCACATATTGTGCACTCTGACAACTATGCTTTGCACATATTGTGCACTCTGACAACTATGCTTTGCACATATTGTGCACTCTGACAACTATGCTTTGCACATATTGTGCACTCTGACAACTATGCTTTGCACATATTGTGCACTCTGACAACTATGCTTTGCACATATTGTGCACTCTGACAACTATGCTTTGCACATACTGTGCACTCTGACAACTATGCTTTGCACATACTGTGCAATCAAACAACTATGCCTTGCACATATTGTGCAATCAAACAACTATGCCTTGCACATATTGTGCAATCAAACAACTATGCCTTGCACATATTGTGCAATCAAACAACTATGCCTTGCACATATTGTGCAATCAAACAACTATGCCTTGCACATATTGTGCAATCAAACAACTATGCCTTGCACATATTGTGCAATCAAACAACTATGCCTTGCACATATTGTGCAATCAAACAACTATGCGTTGCACATATTGTGCAATCAAACAACTATGCCTTGCACATATTGTGCAATCAAACAACTATGCGTTGCACATATTGTGCAATCAAACAACTATGCCTTGCACATATTGTGCAATCAAACAACTATGCCTTGCACATATTGTGCAATCAAACAACTATGCCTTGCACATATTGTGCAATCAAACAACTATGCCTTGCACATATTGTGCAATCAAACAACTACGCATTGCACCCCTTGTGCATTGATTGCATTCCCACTCGACTGCGCTCACCTTGCCTTGCGCGGCGTCTGCCTAGGGCACTGCGCGACACCTACTTTGCGCACTGCGCGACGCCTACTTTGCGCACTGCGCGACGCCTACTTTGCGCACTGCGCGACGCCTACTTTGCGCACTGCGCGACGCCTACTTTGCGCACTGCGCGACGCCTACTTTGCGCAATGCGCGACGCCTACTTCGCACACTGCGCGACGCCTACTTCGCGCACTGCGCGACGCCTGCTTTGCGCACTGCGCGACGCCTGCTTTGCGCACTGCGCGACGCCTGCTTTGCACACTGCGCGACGCCTGCTTTGCGCACTGCGCGACGCCTGCTTTGCGCACTGCACGACGCCTGCTTTGCGCACTGCGCGACGCCTGCTTTGCACACTGCGCGGCGCCTGCCTTATGCACTGCGCGGTGCCCACCATGCGCACTGCATGCACACCACAATGCATTCGCATGGCGTACCACACTGCGCTCGCCATGCGCACCGCGCTGCGCTCGCCATGCGCACCACAATACGCTCGCCTGGCGTACCACGCTACGCTCGCATGGCGTACCACGCTGCGCGCGCATTGCGCACCAGGCTGCGCTCGCATGGCGCACCACGCTGCGCTCGCATGGCGTACCACACTGCGCTCGCATGGCGTACCACGCTGCGCTCGCATGGCGTACCACGCTGCGCTCGCATGGCGTACCACGCTGCGCTCGCATGGCGTACGACGCTGCGCTCGCCTTACGCATCACGCAGCGTTCTTTTCGCGCACCATGCTGCGGTTGCTTGGCACACCACAGTGCGCTCACCTTACATAATACGCAGCACTTGCTTCACGCACCACGCTGCGGTCTCTTGGTGCACTACACTGCGCTCGTCTGGCGCACCACGCTGCGCTTGCCTCACGCATCACGCTGCACCCATTGCTACTGCTTTTAGAACAATAATTGCACACAACAAATGTTAATAAAAGTGCTAGCTGTTAGTCTCGGCCTTGTTTGGAAAACGACTTTATAGTTCAATCGGATTTAAGGTTGGATTATCAAGCCTTTTAATACTAATGTAATCACTAACAATGACTGCTTAGTGGCCGTAAAAATTCAAATTTAACCAGACCACTAACTGTTTTCAAATAGAACCAAATAGTTGAAAACAATATGATGAACCCGTACATTCATATAATTATTGTAGGTAAGCAACACAACACATCAGCAACATATTTCAAAGTTGTACCTACTTGTCTCAGATTAAAGTTATGATTAGTCTGATACAAGATCATTTGTTAATTACTCAAGCCCCAAAAGAACGCCGGTGTTCGCACACCTATTGTCTTTCTATTCTGTCTAATTACGGTATTGAAATGATTAAAATAAATCCACAAATGATATTGCCGTCCATGTTAAATTTATATCAATAAAATACCAGTAAAAATAAGGGTAATAGCCGTTGGTTTAAAACAAAAACCACTACATTTATATTCATTTCAATTAAAATACAATGAGGGTAACTTGTAAACCCACAGCTCGAAATAAAAACTTATCAGAAAAATATAAATAGGTACCCATTGGTTTCTTAAAAAAATCGATATTGACCTTACTGGATCAGTGAATCTCTTCAATGATGAGGAAATTATAATCAAACTCAGTTTTTCTTTGAATATGTACCAAACAATTGTGTCAGTTTAAAGATAAACAAACCTATTTGCGTTCACAAATGCTACTAGCACAATATTTAATACTACAATACAGTGTAAGGTACTGAACCAATACAATCCGTTACAACAAAGACAGTTATCTTTTAAATACAGGAACATTACAAAAAGGAGAAAAAAAAAAAAACAGGTAGAAAATAAAATTAGTTTTCTTACCCTACGACAGCGTCAAATCAGAACAACCAAACTTACGTATGTGGGCCTGGATATAATTGGCTGGTATAACCGACCAACTATTAATATCCCGCTTCTGAATTGTTGAATCACTAATTCAACATCACTGACTTTATCCACACAGCACTTTTATTTCCTTGACTTGCTCTTTCTAAAATCGACAACCGACTACTCTCGTGGGTTCGAACACCCGTTATTAATAAAAGTGAGGACCGGATCTACCGCCATCTTGGCAGAAACAGTTAACTATTTATTCAAGTCAGTGTATGTATAAAAACAACCAGAAAAATCCTTACAAAAATATAAATATCTGAAACATTTGATTTAATGTCACATAAAGTTCAAGAATTATTTAATGCGCCACATTAAATGTAAAATCGTCATTTGACAAAACAAATATCAAAACTAACGCCATCTAGACGACAGTTATTTCTAACTTTAAAATATTAGCTGTCACACACGACAACAAGTGTCATTGTCATTTGAAAACCTTATCCAAACAATAAGATTCCAACACAGCGTATCAATTCTTTGTCTCTGGCTTTTTGGAGGGAGTATTGAGAAGTCCAGTGGCTGTTTCAATTATTCACAAATTAATTCCTAGTAGACATTGTGGTGTAAAATTTGTGTTTGATTGTGGACGATAGCAGTGGGACGTCATTCGGCTGAAATGATGATGTGACTGAATTAAACATGGTGGAATTCCCTGCTGGATTCTGTGTTTCCTAACAACTGCAACTGAGGATTTTTAAGTCAAGAGTGAATAGTTTACTTTTAGGTAATTGTGCTCCATTGTCGACTTTATCGTCACTTTCCATTAGACAAATTAGTAGTCAAGCGCGAGCCCATAAAAAGTAAAAAAAAAAACTTAAAGCCACTGGATTTAATATATATATTACTTAAATCCTACGCAGTCTTAGAAGTTTTAATTAACTTAACAGATCTCCTATAATTTAACAACACATAGGTAGTGGGTAGTTTGAAACTACGGGCAAACATTCACAGGTAGTTATTATAGAGTATTACCTGGAAGCCAAACTTAGTCTAAACAAGCAATAATCTTGTTATAATCAGTTTAGTGATGCGAAGATACTATAAATATTAGTGAGTACGAAACCTCGGAAACTCGTCAATGAGAAACTTTGGTAGCGTCTGTTGTGTATTAAATTCGGCAAAGTTCGGTATGCTCCGGAGAAGTTCGACAAAACGAGAAGGAAAACAAGTTAATAGCCAGTTAACACACGGTACCGGGAGTTTTAATAAGTTTTTAACTACTTTAAAAAGTTTACGTTTCTCGTCATAATTTATGTAATCAATTTTTATTTTTAGGCACCTAGTATTAGGTATGTTATAGGTAGATTGTTCTTGACAGTTACATAATAGCAACGTAGCGAAGGTTGGCAGCCAGGCCAGTGTTTATCAAGGTTGCATAAGAACTTTATTTTGCTAAAATATTCGGTTGAAGTGTATGTAAAACAGACTTGGAAAATTTTGCTACAAAGCACTTAGAAAATTTTCACCTATAAACGTCTAATCAAGCCTTCGGCATCCACTGGTATGTAGGAGTAGAAAGGTGGGGAAACATCAGGGGACACTGACCTCGAGGTCAAATGTACAAAAATTATTTATTTTTTTATTTATTTCATTTATTTACAAACAATTTGCATTGTGTTAAATTTGAACAAGTTTGCATGCACACAACATAATATATAAAGAAGAAAGAAGAGAAAAAGAGAAGAAAAAAAATTGAATTATTGGTTAACTAATGTCAACAGTATTAATTATTATAAAGTCAAAATATATAAAATGTCAAGCACGATTCTAAAATCTGTATAATGTCAAAAGGTATAATTAAGTTCGGAAAGTAATTCTAATTATATAATGTCAAAAGGTTAAAAATAAAATACAATTTATTTATTATTGTGAGACATCAAAATGTTGAGAAACGCCTGGAACACCCAAAGGCGTGAGCTTGATCTCAAGGTCAAATGTATAAAATGTTGGGGAACGCCTAATAGATTACTAGACTGGATTGTTCTAGTCTCGTGTCAAGTCCAAGTTGACGGAAGCCCCCTGCGAGGCCTCCTATTTCTGTCTGTGGGGAACACCAGCAACCTAACACGAAGAGATAGCGGAATATCGTTCATCGTGTCAAGACTTTTTATCTCGGGAACGCGTAGAGGTATCGAGTTGAAATAAATCTAAAAAACTGGAAAGTAGTTACGTGACAAAAAAAAAATTCTACGATTCGGAAAATTCTTCGAGACTCGAATAGAGAATTGAACTACTTATTTACATAAGTTACTTTGTACGAAACTCTCAGTGTGCGAGTCCGAATCGCACTTGTCCAATTTTTAAATTAGTGAATGCACATTAAAATGTTCACTTCTTGTAGCTATAACGATTAAGGTGCCCTAACAGCTCTACCTCAAAAATACACATAGTATACCTATTATCTGAATTAACTTAGAACTCATTTAGAAAGTGCCACAAGTTACTTCGTAGTTAAGCATTATGCTTACTATTCCTTGTTGTTAGTTTGGGAAGAATGACAGCAGGACTAAAATGTGCATCTTGAAGATGAAAGAAAAAGATTAGTAGCTACATTATATGAATCCGACAGCTGTCATCCGCGCCATCCTATAGGAATTGTAATTTGACATGTACCTACTAAAGACTGAGGTCAAAAACCTAACAGATTTGATCATTTGATTTACTTACGAATTTTATAAAAGATATAAATCATTTCAGCTTAAAACAAACAACCTAGAATGTTTTACCTTAAAAATAAGCAGAACCGAATCCATAAATCACGTTTTTATATTAACTTTCCAGACGATTATTTTAATTTCGAACATAAACAGTGTAACGTAATGGTGGTGCCATCTGTCTTTAACTAACGGCTTTTACACCGAAGTTATTAATGCAAAAAGGGATTTGTGGGCGAGTGATTGATGGATCTGTGTCTTGCGGACTTTAGCCTGCCATACATCGAGAAACTAAACTGAAACAGTAAACTTGTGATACTTAGCTTGGTTTGCCCGTTGAAACGGTCTCGACTAATGATTTAGTGTCACTCAACTTTTGTTAGAACATAAGGCCTGTTATGTCCAATGTACATTAGATAATTATAATAATATAATAAAAATATTGCAGAACTATCACACAACACCCTCTAGTCCCAAGCTAAGCAGAGCTTGTTTTATGGGTACCAGACAGCTGATAAACATACTTATATATTTCTAAATACATACATATTATAGATAAATAACACCCAGACTCAGAACAAATGATCGTGCTCATCACACAAACATTTCTCCTGCGCGGGAATCGAACCCACGATCTCCAGCATAGCAGTCAGGTTCACTAACCACTAGACCAACAGGCCAGTCAAATTAAATTTAAATAAACTAGCTTATGCCAGTGACTTCGCCCACATGAAAGTGGGTTTCTTTATATAAACTTTGGACCCTCGTTTCATCCCCTTAGGGATGAATTTTGGAAAATCCTCTTTTAGTGTGTAGGAAACCTTACGCAAAAATTCATGCTCCTAAGCCCTGTAGTTTCAGCTATGCTTTTATATGTCAGTCAATCAGTTTCTCCTTTTATATATATAGACTAGCTTTTGCCCCCGCTTTACCCTAGTCTACCCTACTCTACCTTATACCAATAAATTAGCAGGCATTGGATTTTTTTTTTATTTATTTTACGGGATAAAAATCCGTCTCCTGGTTCTTAGCTACCTTCCCACAAATTTTCAGCCGAATCGGTTCAGCCGTTCTTGAGTTATAAATAGTGTATCTAACACGACTTTCTTTTATATATATAGAAGATTATAGTTGTTTAAACAGTGAATGCTAATGCGAAAATTCCTTAATAACATCAGATTTGTTCCCCTGATCATGTACGTAAACCTTTATGACCAGATTCTAATGAAATTTAAACAGACGGTTTCAAGAGAAACCTCAACAAATGAGATCTCATTAAATTGAGACGGATACTCTGAGAGAATCCATTTATTATAAATTATAATGGACGATATTCCATTAGGAAAGGAAGATATATGACTATATAGTCAGTCAAATAGAATACCTGAGTTCCAATTCTGAAGAACTCGTAGGTTTAGAAAACATTTATTCATTTAAAGGCATACAGAATTTTAATTAGCAATAGAACCTGTGACGGTCAAAGATATTTATTTTGTAAATTAGTTATTCAATCATAAAAAAGATTAAAGTCAATTTAAACTAGATCTGGCGGATTCTTTTTAAATTAATTTAAATTTGTGCTTGACTACGATCCCACCTGATAGTAAGCAGTGATGCCATCGTGGATGGTGAGGCGCACTAGCTTATTAAGGCGCATTAGCCTTGAAGACCGCAGCAGGCAAATTTTAACTCGGAGAAAAGACACCGAATCGAACTCCGAGGACAAAAACTCTTTTAAAGTCTTGTAAGTGTAAGTGTTGTGTAGTTAGTGAACCTGCCTATTTAATTTGGTATTAGCCGAAATCCCACAAAGAAATCGAAGAGACCGCTATAGCGGTTTCTCGAACTGATGTCAAACATGATATTGAATCCCTCGTAACAAGATATCCTCCTTATGAAAACAATTTGCTTGCTGCGGTCTTCCCATCCGATTATAATTTGGGTGACTTAGAGTGAATAGGCGATTAGTAACCTAGCGCGCCTCACCATCATTGATTGCATCACTGCTTACCATCAGGTGGGATCGCAGTCAAGCACGAATTTATATCAAATAAAAAAATTAGTATTAGTGTGATTCTTGTAATTTCTTGATGACTGAAATTGGCCTATAAAATCCTGTTATTTTTTTCTACGTAAAGCCCGGGCTTTTACCCAGCGGGGTACATTTTCGGACCCTCGGACTCATATGAAAGGCATACTCGTGTCAGTCACGTAATTACTAGACGCCAGTGCTTCAACAAACATACCTACTGTGCTTCAAAATAAATTACGTTTGTCTACGTTACAAATAGAAAATAAATCAAAATAAAGCAACAACTAAAAGTCAAAACACAACTAGCAATTCAATGTAGCTGACCAACCGCGACAACAGAAAGTTGGACAGTGTACCGTATAAGGCCAATAAATAACCGGTATAGCTGACCAAACAAAACATCACTCTGCGGCAGTAAACTTGAGACATATTTCTTTGCGCAGCTTCCTTGTACCAATACAATAATGTCACAACATAGAGAACATTCAAAAGGTCTAAAGATTGCAAAAAAGAGTGTCCTTTAAAATAACTAGATTTAAAAAAACTGGGCAAGTGTGAGTCGGACTCACGCACTGAGGGTTCCGAACAAACTGACAATTCAATTCCTGAATAGAGTTACAAAGATTTTTACGGATCGCAAAAAAGGTTTGTTTTTTGTATTTTTTTTTTTTTTTGTTACAAAGCAGTTTCCAGATTTTTTCCTATACTTGTCCTATGAGACCTTGCTTCATGCCAAATTACAAGATTCTAGGTCAACGGGAAGTACTATGAACGAAATGAGAGAAGTACCCTATAATTTTTGATTCCCTTGTGAGTGTCGAAATATAAGTTTTTTACAACATAAACGGTCGTATCTTTTTTTTTATTACCTTAGAAGCCACCACTCAAGGCCACTTCAAACAATACCGCTTCTCAAGCTGTTTGAAACAGTTATTGGCATTATTATTTTTATTATTAAACCCGAGATTCTAAATAAAATACATTGTTAGTTGACTGTTTGAAAAGTTATCTTGTATAAAATATTTAGTTTCTTCCCCACATTTTTTTATAAATCACTTTCTGAAGTGCTTTATTCTACAAGACATGAACAAAACAAAAATGCGGCCAAATACACAAGAAGGATTCTGTAATGTTCGTAGCAAAAAAATCACGTTTGTCGTATGGGAGCTCCACTTAAATATTTATTTCATTCTGTGTTTAGTATTTTTTGTTGTAACGGCAACAGAAATACATCAACTGTGAAAATTTAAACTATCTACCTATCACGATTCTTGATAATTCGATTGATAATGGGGCATGATATATGCCTGGTGACAGACTGACGAACGGCCTTACTTGAGTGACCAAAAAATAACATCATTCTTTTCTCAAAATCTATTTCACTCAGGTTTATAAGCAAAATGTTGTATTTTAATTGTCATTTGTTAAAATACATAAAAAATGTGTAAGAGATACACACGTACTCTTCTTCTGGAGCAGTCGGGTAAACAAACTTTTCGCTTAAAGAGCTAAAGCGCTGCGGCGCAGTTCAAGGTTATCTTGACTATGTAAATTGCAGTTACATAGAAACTCCCATCCATTTTCAGTGCCTTATCAAGTTAGCCTTCGGTGCAGTAATATGTTTGCTACGCAAGGCTACGTCGTAGCACTGTAGCTGTCTACGCCGACTTATTTGCTAGCCGCTACGGCTACGAGATAGCCATCGCCTACGCTGAGCTACGAAACCACTTGTGAAATACAATGTTTGTTTGTAATTTAGTCTTTTTTTTAGGTATGAAATTTAATCATTAGGGTGGAACGGCATGGCATATCAGACTTTTACTGACCAAAATCTCACCTGTGTTCTTCAGTTACCTTTTGCGTTCTAGGCCCAAAGGTTTTCTTTTAAGAAATTCCCTGTGGCCGTATTTGTACGAGTAATTTAGTCTGAGATAAGAATGTTTTTGAGTTCCTAGACTTTCTAGCTTACGTGTCCTAACTTTTAAGCTAATATCATGAAAAGGTAGCATTGTGTATTTGTTAAAGAAAATCTCAGAAAGTACCTCTTGATCCAATTACTAAATATCTTAAACTAGCGGTCCTCGTGGTTTCAGCTGCGTCTTTGGTGGCTGCGCCGCTTCCACGGATCATAGCGTGATGATATATAGCCTATACTATTCGTCATGATTCTGGTTTCAATGTTTCTGACGGGTAATAAACGTAAAAGTTAAACTAGGTAAATAACTTGGCCGTAAAACTATCGGTCCAGTTGACACAGTGAAATGTAGAAAGGTCACTGCAAGAAGAAGTCTTTTAAATCAAACGCCTTTTCGAAAACTCTCTCTTATCCACACTTTTAAGCACACAATTTACGGTTTTTCACACTAGTGCGCCTCAATTTTATTACATTTATCGGATCAGGCTGGGCGCTAAGCAACCCCTACGAGTAACGCGTTAGCCCCATTAGTTTATGTTTTCGTAAGTAACTGAAAACGTCGTTTGATACACGTGGAAAGGAACTGCAGCCTTAGGCTCCGTTACACCGCCAAAAGAATGCCGCCTCGATCGCAATGACAAATTTTTTCCACATGTATCAAAATGCACTACTCCAATGTAGATTCCACATTACGCTATGGAGTAATTTTTTGGACAAATTCCTGCGTAAAAAGTAATTAATGTTTTTAAAGCCCAGAAGAGGTGCATTAGATCGATGTAATTTACGAGTAAAACCAAAGATAGTTGTAAACCTCATTTTAAATATCTTAAAATATTGACTTTACCTAGCCTGACAAGACCAGAATATCGACACGAATTATGTCTAAGGGCCCCAAAGACAGCCCTTAAGCACAAAAGCATTCTCTGCCTGGCTCCAAAAATGTATAATAAAATACCAAACGATATTAAAGATTTGAACTTGATACAATTTAAACGGAAGCTGAATGTTTTTTTAATTGAAAAATGCTATTATACCATGGACGAATTCCTTCTTGACAAAATGATCTGACGATTGTATATTTATGCTTAAAAACTTGACTAATTGATTGTATTTTTAATGTTTACAATAATAAATTAATTCTATTTGAAATTGTAAACTAAATCTTGATATTTGTTTTGTATGTTATATCAAGTTTAAATGTTTATATTGTTAAAATTAAATAGTGTATGCCTAATGGGCAGCTTTTTGAGTTACTATAAATTAACTATGAGACCTACTGTATCACCAAAAAGCACAATAATAAATACTTTGTCTTTGGCTTTGACAATCCTGCTGTAGTTCCAGTGATTAGTGCGTTTAACAAAAAACTCTTCCGCTTTATTATATTAGCATATAGATATTGAATACTAATATACAACCTTATTTTTAGTATATGTAAAACCCGAAACACGGGTCTAGCATTTTTATGCGAAGAATCTATGTACAATATCATAATCGTACCATGAAAATTCACAAAGTTATAAGCTTGTTATGTTACATTGTCCTCACAAACACATGGTCACTGGGCTATCCGGGCCACTGAGACTTTGTTTTGCCCTCGCATCTAGCTGTACGCTGGTTCTAATACCCGCTATGACCTGCCGTGACCTGTGTTCTACTTAGTGTCGGTGGTGTCCAACTTGTGAACTTTTTTAAATATTTTTGGGAACAAATATAACAAAAATTATTGGAATTGATTCTGAACAAAATATATTCAGGTTTCGCATATACTAAAAATAATGATGTATACTTGAAAAGTAAGTGCCATATAATGTCTTTAAAAGCTTTTCAGGCTACAAAATATTACGACCTCTTAATAGTCGTTATATCACAAATTACGATAGTTCTCCAGGCGGAATTATACCTATAATAATTCAGCATCAGCAAAGGATAGACATTATTTAAATATTCCATTAGCTAATAACACCAGTCGATATTACCCCTCGTTACCAAGCCATAACTGTAGTAGGTACTTATTAATAAAGGTATTATAAGTACCTATTACTCTCATTTATATAAGGTCTCTTCATCTCATTTACTCTCATTTATATAATATTTATCTTAAGGAGGAGGAGTAGGTTTAAGTGTATATATAGTTTTAATTAGTATTTTATTTAATGTAAATCATGTAAATAGTTTATGAGCTAAATAATAAATAAATAGTTGGTTTCTACTGAATTAAAAAAAAAAAGTAATTCTGTAAAAACTTTAGAAATTTGCTATTTTGTGTGAGCTTTGGGCCTTCATGATGTACCTTTATCTTAAGGAAAATTATTTTAATAATATTTTACAGGACAGTTAAATAATTTAAAAAAAAATTAAATTACACTACAATACTGATTTACTTACATCCGTCACCTCACTTCAGGTCTTGTTGAAAACCAGCGACAGGCACTTATGTTGATATATATATGTCAAATATATATGTCAGAGCCGTCAAATTATGAAAGTGACAGCTGGAGGACTTAAAAAACCCGATATTCATTTAATAAAAAGATTAAATTAGTCCCATATTAAAATTATGAACTTATTCTAAGTATTACCTTCGAACGATGCGAGTATGAAAGTGCCTAAATTATTAATTAGTCAGGTGCACTATCTTTTGTTTCGTTTTTTATTAATTATGTTAAATTTTATGGTTTTTAACTACGTACATAATTAATTTATATTTGGTGACATTTCGTTTGCCCTTATATAAAAACATTTTGTAAAGGTAGGTCTACTATAGAAAATGATAGTGTTTTGGTTGCTCGCTTAAATGCAAAAATCCTTAACAGAACAGTTACAATAGTTTCCAATTTTATTAAAACGGTATTGTTTATCTAATTACAAAGATAGGTGTTCCTTTGTTAATTTATTTTGAGATGGATAATCATCAAATGACTTCATCCGCTCTAGGGTGTAGTGAGAGGGCGTGTCAGACTTACACCAACTAAAATTAACCCATGTTCCTTCATTTGCTTTGAGCATTTTAGGGCCACGGTGATTAACACCAAAAGTTACCGAAACCCTAGCAGATATCGCCAAAAAAAATGCTGCTGTAACAGTCAGACAGATAGATACGTCGTCGCATTATGAAGATTCCTTTATCACAATTTTGATACGGAACCCTAATGTCTTAATACTACATAATTAGGCACAGTACGTGATTCTTATGAGATGATTACCAAAGTATCTTTATAGTACGAAGCACGTCTCAGTTTAAAGGCCTAAGGCAAGGTTATCTTTAAATTACGCCGTATCTTGAGGAGGTCTTTGTTGACTTTTGACTGCCTTCATATCCGTCGAGACCGCGCTAAAACTTGAGAGCATAGTTCTGGTATAGTATGGTGGTTCATTGTATAGCTAAACAAACCATTTGGTGTGTAGGCCATGAACTGGGAGGCTCACACCAAACTATTTTTTAAATGTTGAGACTGCGCTCAATAAACAATTATCTCCATATTATTAAAAAGTTGGTTAGTACGCAGTTACTTACGCAGATTACCTTCAATATAAAATAATTAGAGCAGTGAAAATTTCACTAATTTTACTTTTAGGTACCTACACTAAATAGCTTGCTATTGTAAATCTTTGATAGCGTCGTTGCAGATAGCTAGTCATAAATAAGTCCAAAAATCTGTCCACTATTTTAATCAAAGCGAATTGCGTTTAGTTACAATCAATATTGTAACGATTATAGAGGTCAAATAGGTAGTCTAGTGACATGAGTAGACATACTGTTTATCTACTCATGTGGTCTGGTCGCCTCATGTCAAACAATAGGTACAGTATTCAACTGCATCCTATTAGATTTGGTATTGGGAAAAAATCTGACCGTCGTAGCATTTAAAAGATTTGACTAGGCGAGTGATGATAATGAAAGAAGAAAAAAGTAACATTTATTGCCAAAACTGTGAAGCCAAACGCATTGTTTGACTTATACCTCCCAACGCTGTATATCTAAATCATACGAAAATTAAGGTAACTAACATCTACTCACCAACGTCTCATATCTTCTCTTAGTATCTTCTATATATTTAAAAGAAAGTCGTGTTAGTTACACTATTTGTAACTCAAAAACGACCGAACCGATTTGGCTGAAAATTGGTGGGAAGGCAGCTTAGAACCAGGGGATGGACCCAGAAATTTTTATCCCTTTATATAAAAAAGAAAACAATCCAAAACCTGCTCATTTTTTGGTATATGATCTCTACCCTACTCTAGTAGGGTAGAGTAGGGTAGAGTTGGGTAGAGTAAGGTAGAGTATGGTAGAGTAGGTAGGGTAGAGTAGGGTAGAGTAGGGTAGGGTAGGGTAGAGTAGGGTAGATCGGGAGCGAAGCCGCGGGCAAAAGTTATATATGTAATTATTGTTGAACGGAGATCCCTGGCCGAGTCTGAATAAAATTGATATCCTAGGATTATCAAGATTAGCTAGAGATGACCACGCAGTATTACGTAATATCAGTATCCTAATAACAATATCATAATATGATTAATGTGGTGACTAAGGCATATCGCCTTATGGTTGATCATTGTTCTTAATACTAGTCATTATTTCTTTTTGTCGTAATTAGTGAACATAAATTAAATGTATAGACTAACAAGCTCATGTGCGCTTGTACATTAATCATAGCTAGGTACTAACCTAATAGCAGATTTACAGCCTAGAATTTACATAACGGAAAACCCGTGCGCATTAACATAGCGCCTATTTGAAGTTTACTTATAGAAATTAATTTCGTACATAAGTATATTAATTCGAGATTTAGAAAAAAGTACCTACTTTATTTTTTAATTTTATCTTTACAAATCGATAGTGTTTCATGTACCGAATCGACCCTTCACAGGATTAAAACGATTTTTACGGCCGAATTTAACGGTGTATAATAAGTAAATAAAGCGCTTAATATTCAATATTATATCAAACACAATTTATAATTGTCTCTGTAACCAAAAGGTCGACTGGTAGACCGCCTCTGTACTGTTGTGAATAAGTAATGAAATGCCCAAATAAATAACTTTAGCGTAGGTACCTATAGGTATGTTATTCAATAAACTACTTGAACATCAAAAGCATATCGTTAATTAACGCTTAAGAAAGAGCTCTTCTCGATAAAGTAAATCAAATCCTGTGCATGAAAATTTGAGTGGACTGCCAACATACTCCACCTATTTTTCCGGTTTCTACATTTCTAAAATAAGTCAAGGGCCTGAATCCAAAATAATAATAAATAGCCGTAATATCAGAGAGACAATTTTCGCTTTCTCGTAACACCTGTGGTGTGGGCGATAATTTATTGTTTCATTTAAAATAAAATATTTGTCAAATATTGAACATAACGGCTTCAAAAGTCATTAAAAAGCCTTAGAAACTTCCATTCCCTAGGCAGAACTAAACCAATAAGCTCAACAATGCGAATACCGAAACGACCAAATAACTCATAAACTACATTGTAACGTAGGCCTAAATCAAATGATAATATCTTTTTGAAAAGAGTTGTTAAATATTTCCGATTGTTTTACTCAAGCTTAGCAGTAAAACGGGCAATCATTTTACTATTTAGGTACCTAGAAGTCAGGCAATCTTCAAAATGAACACAGACTGTTGCTGGGTCGAATATCAAAGAGTACGTACCTATTATTTAAGGGTATCAGTAGTTAACTTCAACACCCCGTTATCAATAAATGAACCTTTGTTCTCTCCGCGCAAATTGAGCTTTGTTCACAAGTAACGCCCGAGCCGAATTGTTTGCGTACATTGTGATTGTTGCTATTTCTTTAAAGCAATAAGATCGACTTGTTGTTGGAAGTTTTTTCCTTACAACTAAAATTATGTATACGAATCTTTCGAAGATACGAATCCACTGAAATATAGAAACACTGGAACCTGGTATAAGCTGATGCTACTACATACTACTAGGGACGAGAGGGGCCCTGGGACCAAGGCAAAGAATGGAACGGGGTAGGTTTTTAGTCAGTAAGAGTCTGACACTACTTCCCGCTCCACCCAAGGGCGGGATTTGTCATTGGATGATTTTACCTACCATAAAAAAAAGGGACGAGAGCGAACTCTTTTATTTAATAAGCACATAATTTAAAAATTTGCTAGTTTTAATCCAACTTTCTATTATGCTAGCATAAAAATGTTAAGTATCAGCATAATGAAATGTACACTTTGAGAGTTTACATAGACAAAATTCGTTCCCTTGAGCTTCCAATCACGAATAGGAATGCCCTATCCTGCACAATCCGAACTCTCCTGTACCTTCGTGAACGCTTTGAGTACTTCATCCCGAGAGGCAAACCCTGTCGCACTGCAAATTCTCTTCTTCTTCCCCAACGATTCGAACCCCATCACAATGACGAATTCACTCAAATGCTTATGACACTTCCGTATAGTCACTTCTAAATTTGCAAGTGTGTTCATAGTTCAAACCCGCATCTAATGTTAATACAAACCATGTGTACACTAGTGATTTTTTTAAGATGGGAAATAACCTGATGACTTCTCCCGCTCTGAGTGGAGCGAGAAGACGTGTCAGACTTTTACTGACTAAAACCTGTGTCCTTCAGTTGCCCTTTGTATTTCTTTTTTGAAAAATCAAATACGCCACTATGGTTTTCTGAAAACTTAGGCTCGGTCCGGCCGATTACCCGACAGTCAGACGTTGAGCTACCGATTGCTCGTCGTCCACAAGCCCACGTCTACCGTGGCTCGGCGGCTGGGACGTGAGAAAGTCCATTCCCTCACGCGTGCGGCCGTCTCCTTCGCTGGCATTAATGCTTCGCAGAAAGAGGCGACCGCCTGCCATTCATTGATACTAGTGCACGGTTAGGACCGTGTACGTTTTCCGTCCTTTTTTCGCCAAGTTATAAATGCCGAAGAAAACTGTAGTCATGTGACAACTGTAAAGTTCCTTGCAGTACTAGTCTATCAAAAACAGAACCGACTATTTTTTGGGACTATTTAAATGTCTATAATTAAAACAAAATATTAAACGCATGTTTTTATATCAGAAGGTTAAAAACTTACAACATATTAAAGACTAGATACCATTGACATGAAAACCACACGAAAAAAAAAACAATTTTAATTTTAAAAGGTCTATTCAATTACTTCACCAATCCACCAGAACACTAAACTATTTTCACATTTATCGTCAAAGTCGGCTACCGATTGTTCGTTTTCATTACTTGATTCATGATCTGATTCCTTTTCATCCTTAACAACAGTCGTATTATCATTGGCTATGTCAGAATTCACTTCCCCTGTTGTCACTGGAGTTACAGCACTAACACTTTTAACACCACTATTAGTTATTCTCTTTCGTGGTGAGAGCAGTGGATCTGGAATGTGGAATTGTCCAGAACCCGTTGCTAAGATGGGACGTAAAGGATGTATTGAGATGCTGTTGCAACAATCTTTGTGGAGTGGGAACTGTGAAAGAAAAACATAGTCATTATTAACACTTCGATCCACAACTACCCAACTTGTTCATACAAAAGTAGACTCTAAACATCGGAATTAAGGCCTATAGTGGCGTGGATGTGAGAGGACACCGGTGTCCTCTGAGCTAGGACAGATTAAAGTATAACACAGACTTTAGTCCGGAATTTCTGCAAGCGATAAGTTAATCGGGTACTTGACTCATTTTTTTATTATTATGTGTTTTAAAAAGTAACTATAGTCTATTCGCTTTAAGAAAATAGTGACTCATCAGTGCAACTGGCAAATACAATAGTATTCATACTGGGTTAATAATAATTAAACCATTAATATTAAAGCAAACTTTTGATTAAACAGTATTTTCAAACACAAATACTGCACTAAAAAAAATATATAATTATATAATCCTCAGAATTTTCACTTTTTATGAATAGGTATTCTAAAATTGACAAAAGACGCTTCCGTACTCTCTGAAGGGCTTATTTCAATAAGTCAATTTAAACACAACTTTATAATTTACTGTGATCTAATTAGTCAACGGGCGTGGCTAAAATGAGTGGAAACGATGAGTCACTATTTTCTTAACGCGAATACGCTATAAATACAAAATCGCAAATAGAAAGATCTATTCGAAATTGAGCAAGTTAGAAACCTCACAAATCTGAAGGAAGGGGAAACAGCCAAGCAACAGAAAAAGGATGCACAAGCTGAAATGTATCGTCGCCGTCATTAGATTCGCGAGTATACCAATAATTAAAATGCTAATTGCTACTTCATTTTATAAAAAAATTAATGCTGTTTCTAGAAAAAGATTAATTTTTGTTAGTGTTGATACATATTTAGTATAAAATACTGTATAAAAATAAACATGGAAAATAACGCAATTTCTGAGCACCTCGATTTTAAAGCTACCTAACTACTTACTAGCTTTTTTAATTGTGACATAAAATTGTAAATCATCAAATCAACATTCTCTTACAGTTATCCCAATTTATTTGCAGGTACTAACCGAACACGGCAAGTTCGGTCCGTACCTGTACAAGATTGGTGCGGAGACGACGCCCGGGTGTCGCCACTGTGCGGACCGCCCGGAGGACACGGTAGAGCACACAGTCGAGGTGTGCCCCGCTTGGGAAGAGCATCGCCGTGTCCGCGTGGGGGCGATCGGCGGCGATCTCTCGCGCCGGGGCTTGGTTCAAGCCATGCTCCGGAGCGAGGAGGAGTGGCAGGCGGTCGCCTCCTTTTGCGAAGCAGTAATGCTAGCAAAGGAGGAAGCCGACCGCATTAGGCAAAGGCGCACACGCCGCCGCCGTCGCCGGCATTCCGATCCCGATTTCCGGCACCGTAGGCGCGAGCTCGCGGACGGTGGGCAATGGGTAGCTCGCTGTCCGTCCGTCCGGTAACAGACCGGTCCGAGTTCAAGTCGTCTACGGCGCGCACCGTTCCCGCGCGACTCAAGGAGTTGTCAGCAAACTGTAGGGGCCCAGCAGGACCGAAGCCTACTGGGGCCCAAGGTTATGTGAAAATGTCACCACGGGCCCTGGGACAAAGGCAATGAATGGAAGGGTAGGTTTTTAGTCAGTAACAGTCTGACAATATTTACCGCCCCACCTAAGGGCGGGATTTGTCATTGGATGATTTTACCTACCATAAAAAAAACCCAATTTATTTAGGTTTGAAACCATGTCTGATGTCTTCTTACATATTTCTCAGTAAGGCAAAAAACTCACGAAGCAGTTTTCAACTGCGCCCGCCGCGATAGAGAAAACCGCTGCTTTATTTCTAAACTCACGAGATCGCAGTTTTATGCGGTTACGCAGTCGTCGCGGTTGCGATTTGCGCCCGCTAAACTGGCGGGAGATTATCGCAAGACATGCGGTTGCACGACGGGCGGTTAAATAAACGCCCGCCAACCGACCGCAGAGCGTACGGATGCAACCCACCGAGACTGCGGGTGACTGCGGCCTGCACATTCTACAAGTTAACCGCCGGTGCAACGGGAGCCGCGAACAACCGCGCACACCGTGGGCGTAAAACGCATCGTAGAATACGATTTAATTTTTTACAATATGCATTCTACAGAAGCTGCGGTCTCGAAACCGCGGTCGGCGCAGGTAAAAACCGCTTCATGAGTTCTTGGCCTTAGTCGTCCTCTCAGAAGTCTCCCTCTTTCTAGATATATCATCTTTCACTGCCTTCATCCATTGTTTCTTTGGTTTGCCTTTCTTGTAGATATCCAAATTCATACACAAAACTTTCCTCACATTATTTTTTGCATTCCCACATAAATAGTAAACAGTATAATGACAAATACAAACCTTATAAGTAGCATTATCGCCTTGATCCTGAGAAGTATCCAAACTGGATTTCCATCGCACTTGGTCTTCATCCCATACTTTCAGCACGCCATCTGTACCACCAGTCACCAAGTACTTGCCGCACGGCGAGATGTCGAAGTAAACTCTTTGGTTAGTGTCCACTACTCGAGTCAGTATGTTGAGTGGTCTTCTATAGTATCTGATATCCCATACTAGAATTCTGTGGTCCTTGCGCGCGCCTGACACGAGGCGTAGACCGTCTGGCGCGAATTTTACTTGTGTGACTCCACCTGAGATTAAAAATAAAAGAAACTTTTAAACTATTGTCACAATGCTATGAAGAGGCATAGTTTTCTTGTGAAGAAGCCACCTTCCGCGCCTTCCATCTTGCGTGAGCATGCGCCTTCCTTCCAGGTCAAGATGGTGGGATGAACTGGACAGATTTCCCTTAGCATATAATGAACATTATTTCCAACTATATGTGAATATTAATACTGTTTCCTTGGTAGTGATTATCACAATAGCTATCCACTTTCTAGCTTCATCTCATCATCTTTCTGACAATCCATGATTGTCTCTGTGTGTTTATCAACTACTTCAAGTAGAAAAAACTAATTCTTACCTCCATGTCCATGCATTTTCCCAATACTTTTATAACCACCCATTTCATTCACATTGTATAAACTAATACTTGTGTTCCAAGAGCCCATTGCCAGTAGATTACCACTAGTATCAAAACATGAAGCAGGGCTTTGTATTTTATGTTCCGCAAAATCTCTGCCTGGCCTGTGGGTTTAAAGAAAAGATTGAACATATTAACACAAGCATGTGGAAAAAGGACTGTAAGATGGTTCCAAAAAGCTTAATTTATTTTGTGTAATTTTAATATTATTTAATAATATATAGATATTAGTATATATAGATATAGAAAGTTGTGTTAGTTACACTATTTATGACTCAAGAACGGCTGAATCGATTTGGCTGAAAATTGGTGGGAAGGTAGCTTAGAACCAGGAGACGGACAACGAATTTTATTTAAGGGGATAAAAAATCATTTTTATCCCCTTAAATAAAAAACAAATCCAAAACCTGCTCATCCATTGATGGTAGGGTAGAATGTGTTAAAGATCAAATTGACATAACTGTATTCTGTAATATGTAGCTACCTTGTAAATTGATATATTTTAACATAATTTTAGTACAATTAAATTGTATTATGGAATAACATAAACAATTATGGATCTGAAATAAATAAAATTATTCTTATTAGTCAATAAAAATCTGATACCCCCTCCACTCAAACTAGGAGAACTAAGTTATTTGATAATTAACAAAACTAAAAAATAGTAAAAAAGGAAGCATGAGGAATAAATTTAAGATAACCTTTATTTAGTAGCATGACATTCAAGGGTAATTAATAAAAAAAATCATGATCTAGAACAGCTTGATGGTATTGTGTAGGTACTTAATGTAGGTACTTATGAAATCAAATAAGATTGACTAAGTAGAGGGTAAGAGTTTTCTTCAGTTGTCTTGATCAAAATATGGTGTTCTAATGGACATAATTAATGTAATAGTGGTAAAGAGAGTAAAACAGTGTAACACAGCTAGTTATGCTATATTATTTAATTACCTTTCCACATCAAAAGTTCTAATGAACTTTTTATAGCCAGCTATAATCTTGCTGCCATCTTTTGTGAAGGTCACAGAGATAGCTGGTTCCATCTGATCAACATTATCAAATCCACGATAGGAACATCGCAGAGAGCCATCAAATGCGTCCCACATCTGTACGGGTGCATTCTGTCTCGTGGTCAGCCAACTGAAATTAGTTGAAAATTAATTTAGAACTGATTTATATGAATTTATAATTGAAATAAAATGAAATGAATTGATGCAGAATCATAGCACTTTAGTCAGGTAAAATTAGGTGGAATGACAGTAATAACAATAGAATAGTATTGTAGGAAATTATATACAACTTACCAGCAACTTTCTGGTACTGCGCTATTCATAAGAGGGAACCAGCAGAAGTCATAAATCAACCCAGCTTCTCTGACGTGGATGACGGAGTCCATAACATCTATAATTCGGTCTGCAGTAACATTACCCGTATAGAGGTCCCTTGATAATTCTGTGACATGTATCCCATCATTATTGACTACACTGAGACAACATGTACCGTCCGGTGACCATTTACAACCACGCAAGTAAGGCTGCACACAATGATTAGCCCTTTTATGCCGCGACCAAGAAGAATTTGAAAGTTCTATCAGAGTTTTACTAGTAAATAAATTGGGATATTGGTACACAATCTCTTCTTGAACAACTGAGTTTTCTACATTTTCTGCACCGTTGGAAGTGGTTTCGTTTAGGGTTAACTGCTCACCGGCTTCGACCGAATCAAGTTCCATCGATATCTCTCCCATTTTAACAGAAACATGAAGAGTTTATTTCATATTTTTATTTTTAGGCAGACAGCAGAGCAGACATCCCGATATATTTGATTATATTTTCCCGTAAACCATAGACTACTATTATAATCCGTAAACCAAAGAGTATAGTAAATAAGGGGCCGTAAACAGTTTAGCAACAGTTTCGCACCGTTTGATTGTCATTTTTGTCATCAGCACAGTGATCTGTCAAAGATAGATCCAAGGAAATTTGTCCTTCAAGGCATATACACTATCCAATTTTTAGAAAATCAATTTAGGAAATCGGAAAGTGTAATCGCAGTCTTCAAACAAACAAATATTAAAACTTAATATTACAGGTATATATACAAATTAATCGCAGTTAGAACAGATCGTATCCGATTGGGCTGATTTCATCATCTAATATAAAAACTTAGTTCAACTAAACTGAGCTCAGCGTAATCTAGTTTAAGACCCGTGTCGTAAACATGAGCGACAACAAAAGAATTGAAAATGAGTTTAGCGTAAACTAGGTTCAATTCATATTGGTGTAACGCAAAATGAAGCTATAATCTCGATTAGGCGCTTAAACTGCGTTTTGTTTTATATAATCACGATTAGTTTATTGGTGAATTTGGCCCTAAAGCGCCTATCTCTACACTACGCCTTCAGCACACGATGTACAGAGTGCAAACTATAGATGTAAAACAACCGATTTAAAACGTTTTAAACGGTTGAAAACTCGTCTACAAAATGTTTATGTGAGTGTGTGTAGTGTATGTTGCGTCGTATCACATGTGGTGACGTCAACGAGAGTATGAGAGTGTGCGTTTGATTTTAAACCAAATCAAATTGTTTATTTGCATTGACTGAAAACAATGAAAAAAATATTTTTTTTACCAACACAGTTTTTGACTTATCAATAGAGTTTTTATAACTTAGGTAGGTACCTAATAGGTAGATATCTACGCATCATGATCGGACGGATCAACTAGAACTAAACCCGCTAGGTCAGTATATCAATATTGGTATTTATCACATATTAAAAAATCTTTACGCTGTTCATAAATACTCCGTTATATCCCTACCTCTTTAAATCAAGAAAATCTAGTTATAATTAAGAAAAGCATAGTCACCAACATATACCGTTTTAAATCGAAAAAAAAATGGTTTATTTGGGTTTTAAACGGATTGGTTTAATTGGTTCTAAACCGGCCTTACATCTATGGTACAGACTGTCTTAGAGTCATACACAGGTCAAAAAAACCCAGGCTTGCTCATTCGCATAGATAAGTAACAGACTAAGAGACTATATTTTATATGCCTGTGTATCTCTGCGTGTGGAAGGCTACAAAACTATATACTCTATATATACTCTTTGGCTATAAGATCCTTGTGTATGGCTATGCTGGGTACACACGCTATGTTTTTAATGTTAGTTTTTTGCTAGCGATAATAGTCAGTGAATTAAAATTGCTGAATCTACTAGGTGCCAACATGAATAAAACGGAAGGAAACGTAACAAAACCAAAACACTAAACAGCTGTCAAATGTGTCATTCAAAAAAATTGACACCAATTGACACTACGGATGACGGAGATTTCGCATGTCAAACTGTATTCAATACTCGATCGTAAAGGAACGATAATTTATAACAATATAATTCACTACTACTATTGAAATCGGTCGCTGAATGAAACAGTAAATAAAATAGTTATGATACAATGATAACAAAATTTGCCCGCGAACTATTTTGTAATTATATTTTCGATTGGTATATTTTTTTTTCTCTGTGCATAACAAATAAGTGCGTCAGATGTTTATGATAAAATCGTTGCAGATGAGGATTAAGTTCTTTAAACGCGGTTTGCGTTTCGCAAAAGAGAGTTTGTCGAAAATGGCCTTTGCGGAGTCGCCGGCTAAGGCTTCCCTGTGCTGTGAAGGATCTCAGGATGGAGCTCCCCCTACGTACGCGATGTATGAAGCATTAAAAGATTCGTGCCAAAACAACGCGACCTATTTTCAGCCGGACGACACTGAAAATGGCCAGAGATTGTACCAGGGTTTCATGACTCTGATGGACCATGTAGACACTGTATGGCCTTTAGTAGATCATGTGAGAAAGGTATGTATACATATTTAAATTTATTATACTCTTATTGAATTTATGCAGTCAGAATCTAGAATCACCAGTGCTCCTAATTGCTATTCAAAAGACAAAAGAAATGGGGTCAGTTAATGCAATCACAACATAAAAAATTCTATTGACTTTCTAATGCTTAATTTAGTCTGACTGTCCTAGTATACAAAATCAATTTGAATTAAAAATTACTTGTTATCTTCAAACTAGATTATGAATGTATTTTAAAATTAAACAATCACAGTTATTATCATTACACTTCCTTGTGTTTATCTCTTAAAATTATTACAAATTAGAATATTTAAAGCTCTAATCTAGCTCTTAGCTGTATTATTATAATTTTATGAATAATGAATCATTACTTGTTGGCATCCTTATTATTTATTATAATTTTCCTAAGCAATAAATTGAGCTGATATTATTAAAATGCTCATTTATTTTCAGCATGTGTTAAAGATCATGTTATAGCCTGCCTGGTTTTTTTTTACTTAGGGAAAGCTGAGTGAAGGATTTAAAATACTAATTTCATTAAAATGATCAGACTAAATGCAATTGTAATGTTACAGTTACTGAGTCATCATCTTTCCTGATGTTAAATGAACCATGTGATGTGATCTATTTTAACCAGATGTTCTAAACAATCTAAGGCCTCATGATCTGATAAGAACAGATGTGGTCATTTTATTTCATATTGCAATAAAAAACGAATCATAAACACTGAAAGAGACAAAGTGTGTATGAACTTTGTACTTTATTTTACTCATATAATGTATGATTCATCAGGGAAAATACATAATTCATTTACTATGTTAACATGCCAATCAATTCAATTTGTAGATGATATAAACAACAGTTTGCTAAAATGTAACTGTTTTGTTTGATATTGATTTCTGTTCAACATGTGCACATATGACATACTATAACTTTGTTTTTAACTATGTTTGTTTTGTAATATCTGCTCATTAGAGGTATACATTAGCATCAACATGTTAGGTCTAATTAAAGCAATGCCTAACTGTTAGAATGACTTTGTATTGCTTGTAAATTCTGCAATATTATATGACATTTTATATAATATTTTACAATATATTAAGGCTTTTTTGACAATAATTACTTACTGTATAAATGCCTGGATATAAAATGTGTTATCTGTCCAAATTCTATGTACAATTTTCTAGACTTTTACCTAGAATATCAAACATAATTTGAACAGGTAATTGTTCTAGAAAGTGAAGCATATACCACCTAAATGCCAAAGAATTATTTATATTTAAAACCTTATTCCCATGGTGGTAATTACTACAATGCAATATGTGTAGTATTCCTAATTTATGTAAAATAGAGAGTGGAGGGAGAAGGTATTTTAAAACTTCTACTGACTAAAACCTACCCAGTTCCTTCAGTTGCCCTTTGCATTCTAGGTCCACAGTCTTTCAAACATTCCCATAACCCTGTCAGGCATTAGCCCCCCTTAAGTTTTGCTCCATCTCTCAGGCGCGCATGGAAGACAAGTCGCCGTCGACTCAGGCTTGGTCATTAATAGGTGACCTGATGACAAGCTACCTATTACTCGTCGTTCGCAAACCGTGCCTGCTGTGGCTGGAATTCGCCCTGCGACTTTCGTCGCCCGAAGCGTCTCCTTCGGCGGCGGCTGGAACGTGAAAATGTCCTCTGCTCACAGTTGCAGCCATCTCCTTCGCTAGCATTTCTACTTCTCAAAATAAGGCGACCGCTTCACATTAAATCTGGATCCCTACCATGACCTGAAACAGGGCCAGACATGAGGGTTCCCCACTGCCGATCGCCTCCAATGTGTAAAACGTCCATCTTATAAAGTCAGTCTTATCATGAACAAGATGGGATATCTATTCAATGTATTAGTAACAAAGCCTTCACAAAACTTAACATCATAAACTTTTCTTTAAATTTTGTTTGCATATAATAATATAACCAGTTTGTTAGTATCTCTTTTATTTCAAGGATAGCGTTTTCGGATGACAAAATTTAATTTGCATTATCTGTTAACTCATCCTTAATAAATGTGCATTGATAATGAATATTAACATTGGTTGCTATGATGGATTTATTCTCATTATAATTATGTACTGATGTCATCTTTATCATCAGCCTTTTAATATTTCCATTGCTGGGACTCAGGCCTCCTCTCTAGGAGAGGGAATAGGCCGTATTCCACCACGCGGGCCCAGTGCGGATTAGTGAATGTCACATCTTTTCGAATTTTTTGGTTCTAGGATATGCCGGTTTCCTCACGATGTTTTCCTTCACCGTTTTGAAAGCAATAGTGATGATATAAATTACACAAAGTAATGCGCCTGGCTGGGTTTGAACCCGCGACCTACAATTCGTAAGTCGGGGCCGTTACCGCTCGGCCACCACTGCTCTCTGATGTAAAAACTTGCAATTAAAATACAGAATTTTTATCAACAATGTGCATGAAATTTAAATTTGGTATTTTGTGAATAATATTTATTTAATTTTAGATAACTCCAAGATTAAAGAAATATAAACTGTACTAGCACAAAAAATACCTAGGCGTCTCATACGCCACATAGCAGTAGCTTAAAGTTTGTTAAGCCTGTACCTATTCACTGTGGCTCACCAGTGGGAATATCACAGTTTAGTATGTACAGCACTGGCATTCAACACATTTCACAGTACAATGCTGAAATGAGTCACCAAAATTTTTCTTAAAAGATATAAATCTGACGTCGAAAAATAACACGTTACAGCTACCACAAAGTACAAAGTCGGCGGTACACCTCACGGCGCTGCTGTCACCACATGACACTGGCAGAATAGTCGACACTGGCTCAATTGCCAAAACAAAAGATAGTTTATTACTCTGGTTTTAATGTTGAGTTTCTATCCGTAAACACTAATATATATTTGTTTGTTTTAGGTGGCTCCTCTATACGACTTCGATGCGAAGTCTCCAGGCAATGGATACCGCAGTTTTGTTTCAGTGGTCGATTCCTGTGTGCTACACGGGTTAAAACTCAGTAGACAAGTGAATACCAGTAGAGATGCGCTGCTGTTTCGGAAAGGACATTTTGTTAAGTAAGTTGGCAATATTTTTTCAAGAGTTATCCCAGTTTTCACTACTAGTCATGTACCTCAACACCAACCTTTGAATCATCAGCCACCTACAATACAATTTCTATATAATGGTGCGGATGACAGGTGGCGGATTAATTTTATATAGCAATAACCTACCCTTAAAAATGCATATATTTTCGTCCTGTTGTCATCCTACTTAAAAACCATGCTACGTAAAATAGGACACGGTACGCCTGCTGTTAGGCCGTCTCCAATCTAAAACTCATCTGCTCCATTGCATTGATTATCGGTCTTTCAACAAATTTGGCCGGCCCGTTGCCACTTCCGCTGCCGACCTAGCAAAATATGACGGCAGCAGTGGTGGTGGAATATTTGTATGGTCTGCAGATAGGTGTACCAGGTCTGGCTGCCGTGTGGTTAAAAAAAAATGTATCCCGTGGCTATACCTGTGGGGTATTGCCAAGGTTTTAAAAAAAAATCGGCACCATAAATAATGTCAAAATGTAGTGCGTCCTGTCAGGTACAGGACGCACTACTTGTAGTCTTTATTAAACATTGCGGTATAGACGAAAAGGATAGTAATATAGTATAGACGTAATTTTTTTTATGAGTCTATTGCATCCCACTCCAAGGCGTTGATAGTAATACAAATTTTAAATTAACGCACGCTGACTGCACGCTCAGACGTGGACAATGACTATACAATGACGTATACAGATTACTTCGTTCGCAAGCTAAATATAATCGCATATCTTTATCTAAAAATAAAATGAAGTACTTATTTATTTAAATATCAATATTATCCTAATGTTGTTGTACCTAAAAAAGCAAGATTTTTACAGTCATAATCATTACAAGGTTTCAAGCTTTTCTGCTAATATTCAAAGTGACCTTCACTTCAAATATCCATTGTTTCTGTCAATCCAAAACATCACTTTCAATAATGCACCTTATGTCTACGTCTTTAGCTCTCTAATCGTACTTCAAATTGTAAAAAAAATAAGCAAATGAATACTAGTTGGTAGTACAGTTGACAGAAAAAGTCAATGACATTTTCGTTTATTTTTAGTTGTTACATTGTAGAACTTTACTCACTGTTCTAATATTAGAATACATCAGTGTTAATAGAAATCTTCTATCAAGATTTATATAAATAGATTTATGTTTTTTACTCATAAAATAAGTACAATTGAAAAAAATATAATTTACTTTTAATGGACACTATCGCTCAGTACTACTCGTTAACCATAAACACTTATAACCAGGTAGTTATGTCTTGTTTACTCTTTGCCACTTGCGGCAACAAGGAGATCAAGGCTGGTATCATAATTATTGACAGATATGCTTAATTTTAAGTAGCAGTACAAAAATTACGTGCCAAATTGTCAATTAATAAAGTAAAGTGATGTGGAAAAATGTATTTATTGTAACTGATTATTGCATAGATCATGTTAAAAAATAGAATAATTTGATTTATTTATTTACTAGCGACCCGCCCCAGCTTCGCACGGGTGCAATGGTGATATTAAATTAATATACTTATATCATCATTGCAAACCTTCCTCTTGAATCACTCTATCTATTAAAAACACAGCATCAAAATCCGTTGCGTAGTTTTAAAGATAGCATACATAGGGACAGACAGCGGGAAGCGGCTTCGTTTTATATTATGTAGTGATTCAGTTAACCTCATATTGGAACGCCACATAGCAAATACACTCAAATCTAACAAATCTACTCTTATTGGCGAACTTTAGTTTTGTTTGGTCAAAACAATCACCGTCATTGAGGCCCTGGAATGCAAATGGCAACTGTAGAAATACAGATAGGTTTGAGTCATTTAAAATCTGACACTGTCTCTCTCGCCCCATCATGAGAGACAAGAATTAATTGACGAGTTACGTCCTCAACAAAAAACAGCAAAAAGCGCAAAATAATTTCAATTTCGGAAGTCGGTGTTTCTATAATAGTTTGGTCTCTTCGTTATTCAACACCGACTTCCGAAATTGAAATTATTTTGCGCTTTTTGGTGTTTTTTGAAGTCGGTTGTATTTTTTTTTTTTTGTAAAAAGTTTTTATTTCACACTTTTTAGTTGTAGTACCCCTCAGTTAAACTTAAACCTTCGACCTTCCGCCATTTGGTTCCATTATCAAATCATCATTACAATTCTAATATTACCAAACACGGCTAGGATACACGGATTTATTAAAGAGTTCCAGTTCTTACCTACCTTCCGGTTTCATCATCAGATCAGTTCTGTGTATCCCCCTCCCCTTCTTCCTTCAGTCTCTCACCGACTACAT
Organism: Leucania comma; assembly: GCA_958295575.1. Lineage (NCBI taxonomy): Eukaryota > Metazoa > Arthropoda > Insecta > Lepidoptera > Noctuidae > Leucania > Leucania comma. The sequence goes on from OY282475.1 coordinate 9,127,284, forward strand.
GTATAAACAAAGCAATTCTACTTGTTACGACAGTTCTGCTATGATTTTTTGAAGAGTTCCGGTCTATATCTTCGAAGTTCATCATCAGATGAAAACAATTTCTACGGAACCAACTCGGGAGTATAATCTTTCAATCAAAACTAAAATTTTCAAAACTCGGTCCACAATTGACTGAGATATCGGCGAACAAACATATGCAAATAGTTCTGCTATGATTTTTTGAAGAGTTTCGTTCTATATCTTCGACGTTCATCAGATCAAAAAGATATTTTTATGGGACCAATTCGGAAGTATAATCTTACAATCAAAAAATTTTCGAAATCGGTCCACAATTGACCGAGATATCGGTGAACATACAAAAAAAAAATACATACAGCCGAACATAGAACCTCCTCCTTTTCGAAGTCGGTTAAAAAGGGCCGATTTTTGTTTAATAAAAATGACTTTTGAATAAGCAACTCTTTAAGCTTTGATGATAGAGCAGTGGTGGCCGAGTGGTAACGGCCACGAATTACGATTTGTAGGTCGCGGGTTCAAACCCAGCCAGGCACATTACTTTGTGTAATTTATTTCGTCACCATTGCTCTCAAAACGGTGAAGGTTAACATCATGAGGAAACCGGCATATCCTAGAACCAAAAATTCGACACCAGCTCACATTATAAGGTTGATGCTATGCTATGCTAAGCATATTAAAGTAAAGCCCTCATATATGTGCCAGTTAATTGTAATAAAAACTAAAAATATAATGTGGGAGTGATAATAAATACACCAGCCAATTTTAAAATAAAACACAAACACATAAAGAGCATCAAGTGCATAAAATGCAAATTACATGTACGTACATATCTATATTATTATGTGATGTACATGTACAGGTATTGTAGGTAGGTATTCATTTATAAGAATAGATAGACATTTCTGTGAACTGTGTAGGTAATCATGCCAGAAATAGCAAGAGCACAGAATGCTTTCACTTGGTTATCTATCATTCTTATCGAAGATAGCCTATATTGCTAACTATACTGACGCGACACGACGCACCGATGACGGAGTTAAAAATATACCTAGTTACTGTGTCCGCGAGTATCAAGTTTAGGTCTTAATTTTAGTTAAAAAGTTTTTAGCCTTTGGTTTTTATATTTGTTTATTTATTGAAACTTTATGCAATAGTAAATAACACTGTACAAGCGGACTTAATATACATATAGGTATACCATTTGCATTTTACCTTCACTATCACTACATAGTATAAAACAAAGTCGCTTCCCGCTGTCTGTTCCTATGTTTGCTTAGATCTTTAAAACTACGCAACGGATTGTGATGCGGTTTTTGCGGTTATTTATTTAATAGATAGAGTGATTCAAGAGGAAGGTTTATATGTTTAATACATGCATAATAATATATGTATTTAATATCACCATTGTTGCACACTTTCGAAGCTAGGGCGGGTCGCTAGTATTTAAGTATAACTCCACCTTCTGAAATATCTAATACATCTAATTTACCAACTTATTATTCATACTTATTGCAGAACAGAAACGTTATAAGTAGATACTTCCATCACAATTAGCAATTGCATTATTACCTCCAACACAAATGTTAACCTGTACCTCTACCATGAGTTTTAAGCAATAGTATTCGTCGCTACTCGATATCGACGCCGTAAATATTTTGTATGGCAAATTTTGCAGCGCCTCTAGCGGTCACTTGCAGAACCAAAATTTGCCATACAAAATATTTACGGCGTCGATATCGAGTAGCGACGAATACAATTGCTTAAAACTCATGGTAGAGGTACTGACACACAAATCGATTTGGCGAACATATCTAGATATTTTCTGCCACATACTATTATTATTGTTCATGAAAACCGATGCCAACTTTCAGTCGCTTAATTGCATTCGAAGAATTAAACGTATCTATTTAGTTTTGTAGACTATTTACATATCTATCTTAATATTATCTGCTCAAAAATCATTTATTTAATTTTGGGATGTTAAAAGCAAACGCAAACCTGTATTTATGTCTATTGTTACTTCACAGCGACTAAGTACACTAGTGTAGTTTTTTTATGGTGGGTGAAAATCATCCATCACTAGTACAGTTTAGAAAAAAAACAGGCTGCTCCTTCAATTTCTGCCAAGCGTGATGTCCAATTTATTTTAAAATATACAAAATCATGTAAATGTTATAGGTACATTATTGATTAGATTCTCTTTTTTTTTCAATTCTATTGACCTAGGCGTTATTAAGGAGTAGTAGGTTTCAAAACAGTGTTGTTTAAGAGCAGTGGTGGCCGAGTGGTAAGGGCCCCGACTTACCAGTTGTAGGTCGCGGGCTCGAAACCAGCCAGGCGCATTATTTTGTGTAATTTATTTCATCACCACTGCTCTCTTAACGGTGAAGGAAAACATCGTGAGGAAACCGGCATGTCCTAGAACCAAAAATTTGGAGACATGTGACATTCACCAAGCCGCACTGGGCTCGTGTGGTAGATTACGGCCCATTCCCTCTCTTAGAGAGGAGGCCTGTGTCCCAGTAGTTCCCACTGCTGCATATGGGAACATATGCAGCAGTGGGAACTTTACATTAACATTAAAAGGCTGATGATGAGGTTTCAGAAAGTAACCGTTTTACGGCTCTTAACGGGAGTAATGTATAAAATTAAAGGGTTTGAAATATTCACTCGCATCGAATATGCGGTTATAGTTGTAGATATTATAGTGTATTTAAATTCTTGAGATGTTACTGTTAGCACAGAAAACAAAGCACTTGTTTGACATTAGCTAAACAAACAAAAAATGCCAACTAATTTTTTTTTATTATTTATTATTGAACGACTCTCGTTTGACCAATATACTATCTCATCTGATGGTAAGCGACGATAGAGCATGCATACCTACTTGGAAATATGTAACCTATTCAGACTTACATTAAAGAAACTTTAATTAACCCACCTATCTTCGTTAACCTTTGCAGTCCAAAATCCTGCGAGTTGTTATATGGTTTGGCTCTCTGATTGGTTAAGAATTTGGAGCAGGTCAATCGGAGCGCTGAACGTCATAAACGTATCAATCACGTTAACGTGAAACAAACTGGCACTAGGCACTCCGGTCCACTGTAACTTTTTCGAAGACTTCCGCAGCCCTGGCAGGATGTTGAAGAGGTATAGTCAATAGAACATCTGGCCGGAGTTAAATTAATACAAACTCGGACTGCTTTGTGCGCCCGTATAGAGCCCTGCTGACCTTTAATACCATTTTCTTTGCCAAATAATGATTGTCCTTGCGAAATAATGACCGTTTTAATTTAAATTTAAGGGATAGGGATTTACCCTCCGCGGGATTAAAACGGTCATTATTTCGCATTAAAACGCCATTAAAACGGCCAAAATTTAACGGTGTATATTTTTCCTGGAAAAATACAGAAATAGTTTTTTTATAATTATATTTCTTTTTTTATGTGATATTCTAAAAAGGGGGCAATTACGTAATAATTATGGCGTGCGAGGGGCCCTAGAGCAATGTAAATGCATAGACTGTTATTCCAACTCTCTGTTTGTATAAGTGACCAGTGTGCGCACGCGCATAATATAAAGGTAGCTGGCTCTGATGATTACCGATATTTAGATAGACATTGTTGACGTAACGAAACGATTTACAGGCATTAGTGTTCGCGGCATGTTATTAGCTTGCAAATGAAATGCAATGTACTCGATTCTCTGGCGTAGGTAATCCTTCAGACGCCAGAACGTCACGTTGTATTTTCGCGGCTAAGAGAAATAAACAATTGAGATGTATGAAAACAAATGCGTTTGAAGTCAGCTAAAGTCTTGTTTATGCCACTAACTCTGGCGGCCTGTGCAATCGTCCATAGGCCATAACCGCACTCTTGCTGGGGCTTCCTGCAACAATTTAAAAAGCTGCAATTGAAACTTATTATTTTAGTTTTCTCAATACTGTAACAGTAAAATAAAGTTTGTTATAAGTTGCGGTTTCACGAGATAGGTTTTCATTCGGTTGCCATAAGACAGATTTGTAAACAGCACAAAGCTCTGCTGCCTGCCTGCACTAAAGTATTCGGAACACAATACATGTGGACATACTGATCATTCGCAAAACAGTCCTTACTTCTTAAAAATGATAGAGAAAGTAACACAATTAAGCACACAAACAGCCCACGTATGCTACACATTATGACATCTAAACTTGTCTTGAATTTGCTTGAAAACAAATAATTTAGAAACAGACTTGACATACGCAACGCTGTCACACGCGTCCCACGTAAGTCGTCTAATATATGTCATAATGCGTAGCATAAGTGGCATACGTGGGATCAGCTGGTATGTAGCTCAATCTCTTCTTCATTCTATTACTATAGGAATTTTGATTATTTTTTTAATATCCGTAATTTGAACCCATTCCGACACAATTCATCAAATAAGTAACTAACCATCATTTAAATTTTCTAGGGAGGTAGAATCCTGCGGTCAACTACTAGCGTCCCTGGGCACATGTCTTCACCATCTACACACGCTTTTATCATGGGCCCCACCTGGCGAACTGTTCCCAACGGAGCCCCACACTCCTGAGGAGTTGTTCGCACAAGCAGACACGATCAACCAGTATTGTTTCTATGGAAGGTGTCTTGGATTTCAAGTAAGTTTAAACTGGAAAAGTAGCAAGGAAATAGATAGTCTAGCAAATTGTCTGTCAACTTCTAAATCCGTATATTCTATATACACTGAACGCAATCTACATATCTAAACCTCATTCATCCAGCAAACGCTATTCAGATGTGATCACGTTTAGTATCAATGGTGAAATTCGCTCTCAACGGCATGGAATGTAAATAAACATGGCAGTCTAAGGTTATTATTTTGTCAATCTGATAAACAATAGATACACATTCTCCTTTCTGTATCTCGTATGATTTACATATACTGCCATCACATCATACTAATATTATAAAGGTGAAAGTTTATTTGAAAGAAACAAAAGAAAAAAAGAAAGATAAACAGTTTATTCACGCGAAATTACCCAACCACAAACATAATCATTAAATAGGAAAGATATGCGTCACAACCGCGCAAAACAGCCGAACGCTCAGCATAAAGCTGTGGCCTCAAGCATAGAATAATGCGATGTGCTCACAGCGCTGGTTTTCAGCGTTGATCGGTGTCGACATAAAGACTGAACGGAATTTGTATGTTTGTGTGCATGTTTGCTACTCCTTCACGCTTAAACGGCTGAACTGATATGGCTGAAACACCTACACGTAGACCATACCTACACGTAGAAAATAGTATACTTTTTATCCTTTTTAAATTGTACCCTAGGGGTATTTTATTTTCACGTGGGTGAGGCCACTGGCGGAATTATTTTTAGTTAAAGCAAATTAAATTTTGATATAAAATTAGGTACCTACAGATTGGAAAAAAATAGTCTAAGATTGTAAATTGTGGTCTTCATTGCCGCAACTTCGGTCGAGTGCCAATCGAGATTTAGCTAAAGTCTGAAGTCTAATTAGTAAGTCAATGAATTGCAAACAAGTTGGATGGAATTGTTAATTGAGTGGAAGCAAAGTTCGAGATGATCTCGTCAACCTCATCTTGTGAAGATGTTTATTTGAATATTTAAACTTTTTGCTTCCCTATTTAGAATCAGATTATGATCACTACCGGACCTTCGGAATGTTCATTATCCTATGAAATAGAGGTATTTACATACACTTCAACAGTTAGTATAAGCCCTACAAAACAGACACATATTCAAATACATTGATGGTACTATATAGTAATAGGATGCATGCAGATTGAGAGCATATTTTACTTACACCTAAACCAGTATTACAGTATCATAGACCTACTCTTAAAAAGGCGCCAGAAGCTGATATGAAAATGATAAAAGCTGCCAAATAAATCGAAATCTGAATTAAGGCAACATTTTTTAAATTATTGGTTCAAAAAGTATTTTTATTCAAAATCGGAAATGGAAAGAATTTTTCAAATCCGTTCAAAATTAAGAAAATTAGCAACGTTTCAAATTTGGTGGAAGGACAAACTGTCAAATAACAAAATAAGGATGCACATACTGAAATTTGACGTCACAACCCCACTCTCGCTGTCTTTTTTGTACACACGTAACTTAATACGTGTGTACAAAATAGACAGCGAGACTTTCCATTTTATTGAAATGCTAATTGCTGCTTCATTTAATAAACACTTTTGATGCTGTTTAAAAAAAATGTTATTCGTGGTATAAAATATTGTTCCCAAATCAACGCCAATTACAAAACCACTTGTCAACCTTATCAAAACCAGCATTTAAGGCTAAGAACTCACGAAGCGGTTTTTAACCGCGCCCGCCGCGGTAGAGGAAACCGTTGCTTTATTTCTAAACTCACAAGACTGCAGATTTGTGCTGTTACGCAGCCGTTGCGGTTGCAATTTTCGCCCGCAAACCGGTCGGGTGATTATCGCAAGACATGCGGTTGCTGGTCGGCCCACCGGTGCAACGGGAGCGTGAACCACCACGCACACAAAATGCATCGTGAAATGTGCTTTGACTATTTACATATGCACCCCTATTTTTTAATTAGTGCACAAAAATTGGGGCTCAATCAGTACCCGTTACTGATCTTTGTGTAGTCAAAAGTACAAAAAACGAAATTCCAAAATTGTCCACGAAAATTTGTCATTATTGGTAAATTCATAATTGAATCATTATTCATAACAATTACTACTAGAAAATACTAAGCGCAGTGCTTTTCCATTTTTATTGACATTCTTTCATTCATAAACAATAATCTGTACAATGTTTCCAGAAATTGAATGAGATTTTGGGATATAAACAAACGCTCATAACTTTGCTGTTTATGAATATTACATTGAGACTTTACTTAAATAATAACAAGACCTTTTCTAATAAGCCGTTTAAGTATTTGCCATAATTAAAAAATAGTGGTGTATAAATCTGCATTCTACAGACGTTGCGGCCCCGCAACTGCGGCGGCCGCCGAAGAAAACCGCTTCGTGAATTCTTAGCCTAAATCCAATACGTGCTTTTGCCATTAAAGTGCATTTTCCGGTGGCCTATGCAGCCCTAGACCCACATCACAACACCTTCAAATCAACCTTTAACCAAAACTTAAAATTCAATTCCAGTTCTTACCGTCTATGCGTGGCATACTTAAAGGCATATCAATATGTATGGCGGGTTTCTCCGAGGCGTACTATTGTCATGGCAACCTCATCAGCTCGGTGTGGACCGGGGGACAGTACCTCATCGACCCTGAGATGAGAGCGAGGAGGATTGTCAACATATCGCAGTCAGCGAGCATTGAATTCTGCAAGGCGTTCTGGTTTTTGGCTGAAAGTGGTATGTTGATTTAGATTATTTTTTAGACTTTTAGCGTTTTTTTTTGTGAGAAATCATCAAATGAATCCTTCAGCTTCAGGTAGAGCGAAAGGGGAGAGTCAGACTTTAAACTGAATCAATTCCACCTGTGTTTCTTCAGTTTAAAATTCTCTTTGCCTTCCAGCACCTTGGTAACTCACCATCCCTACTTTTAGGACCTATTTTTAGGGAGGCGTACCTCAAAAGGAAAAAGGGATCCCTTATAGGACCATTTTGTTGTCTGTCTATCAAACCCTTTATTTAGAGAACGCGTGGAGGTATTGAGTTGAAGTTTAAACCATATTCTCAGATCTGCAGTCCCTTGAAGCTGTGAAAAAATCAAACTTCTAAGTTAACGAAAAAAAAAGAAACAGTCGTTTTCGTCGCAAAAACCGTATATTTAGAAAGAAAGAAAAAAAACTTTTTATTTGCCGGATAAAGGCGCAAGTTACAGGTTACCAAGGAATAATTAATTTTGTAAGCACACTCAAACACTTCAAAGGAATCAAAATTCATAGGGTACTTCTCGTTGACCTAGAATCGTAAAATTGAGCATGAAGCAAGGTCTCATAGCACAAGTATAGGAAAAAATCTGAAAACTGCAAATATTACAAAAAAAAGATACTTTCCTACGATCCAAAAAAATCTTCGTGACTCGATTCGGGAATTGAATTATGTATTTACTTAAGACTAAGACTCGCACTTGACAATTTTCAATAGTCTGAAACTTTCCGCAGAATGAATATGGAGATTAAAAATTTACAGAAAAGAAGGTTAAAGTTATCCCACCGTGTATTGTTTCAAGGATGAAACAAAACTTGAACACTGCAAAGTAAAAAATAAATAATAAAAAATCATATAACATTGCATATATATAAAATTGAAGTGGCCGTTTTTTTTAGTATAAACTGGTGCTCTGATATTGACTGCTTTGTTTTAATATCAAAATGACATTTTTTCAAACGACTGGATCGATTTTGTCGGAACTTTCACTAGTAAATAACTGATGCTATAAAGAGTAAACTTTTATTTTAGAAAATAATTTAGGGTTCTACACAAAATATTTTTTCTTGAAACTGTGACCTAATGGTATTGTACTGTTTTATAACTCTAAAGCGAACAACACACAGTACAAAACAACACAGTTCGAACAGCTGTACATTTGTTTAAACTTTAGTTACTGATAGGAAAACTATCTAAGCGTAAAATCGTTGCCGCAGCCTTGACATTATCTTTGTGCCCGAGTTACTGCTATCTTATACGATGAGATATAAGGATAGGATGCTTTTAGTTCAGATTTCGATTACTGGCTATTCGAAATTAGTATTTTTTTTATACTTGTCCCGCCCTACTTTAACATGGATCATCATGGATTTTAGAAATCTTTTAAATTCTTAGTTTTTCATTACTACATATACTATTCATTAATTCTGTAGTGTCAAAGTAAAAGGAGACGAGTTGAGACACTTGTTTTTTTCCCTGACCAAATAAAATGCATTAAATTGACTCTGGCCTTATATAATATTTATATTTAGAATCCATTGGTGGAGTAAGTCATTTTTCAATATTTTTGACTTATCCTCTTTCACCTTAACGCCACAGAATTATACACCCAATAAACCTTCCTTATGAATCCCTTCCTTCTTTCTGTTTATTGGGGAAAACCGCATGAAAATCTGATGTGTAATTTTTTAATTTATCGCGAACATTATACATTCAGAAACAAATATAGGTATATAAGGATTATTGAAAAACTATCGTGCTTCTAGAAAAGCATGCTCCTTTGTCGGCCACGTCATCTCTTACCATCAAGTGAGATAAAGGTCCAACGGGAGTCTATAAATAATAAAAAAAGGCCGCGCTGGACCAATATCTCATCTGTATGTAAGCGATGATGTGGTCGATTGTCTAGAAGTAACCTGTTCACTCTTGACTTAAAAGAACTCCAGGTTGTAGCTATCAGGAAAAACAGATATCAAAAACTGCAAACAAAAACCTAAACGAAGCTAAACTGTCGCCTACGCACACTTAACAAACCATTTTCCCCAATTGATTTTAATGACATTCGCTCGTCTGAAACGCAACAAATCGTACTCTAAGTGGGTTGGCTCTTTATTGATGGAATATTATTTATTTTCGGAAGACGATATCAGAGACTGTTTACAATTAAAATATGACCCTGACATTACGAGGAAGTAAATGTTTTGCACAACAATCGACGTACATGTGATGCGGCTTGTATTATGCGTTTTATGTTATCTTTTCTGTAATATGTTCGGTTCTAAGATAAGTAAATAATACCAGCAGTAAGAGAGCAGTGGTGGCCTACTGATAACGACCCCGACTTAAGAATAGGGTAGTGGACTAATTTTTTTTTACATCATATTTTAATAAAGGAGATAAAAACAAACAACTTTTCCAAAGTAAAGGTATTCCTACGATAATTATCTCCAGAGATAATACGGTCCGAAAGTAGCATTTGATCACGTGACCCAAAATCGCTCCATATAAAAGTACACCACGGCGTGACGTCACAGCGTGGAATCGACGCGTAAATGTATGGGATTTAATTTTAATATTAGCTTTATCTCCGTGGATTTAGCGTTTACATTGATACTTTCATAATGAAATATGTTTGTAAAGTGCTATAGATTCTAACATAATAGTTTTTTTCGTTATTGGAACATTTTGATTTTTTGAATTTTTTACGATTTTTAAAACCTCAAAAAACACATAAAATATGATTTTTTTAATTTTTTTTTAAATCTACGTATTAGTTTATTGCTCATCTTCATCATCATCATCATCAGTCTATGGAATTCCACTGGAGGACACAAGCCTGCGACCTAGGTAGGCATTACTTTGTATAATTTAAATCATCGCCACTGCTCTCAAAACGGTGAAGGAAAACACCGTTATAGATACCGGCACGAATCTCGGTGAAAGAGCGGGGAACGTTTTGTGCATCATACACATCGTTGAGCCAATCACTAGTACAAGGATTGCACACCCCAACCCCGCGTCTCACTTGATACCACTAAAGAGACCTGATATTTCACTTCTGCACAAGTGAAAATCAGCCATGAAGCAAAAAGTCAGCGCTCAAGATACGTGCCGGTATCTGTACTAAACCCGCATGTTTTAGAACCAAAAATTCGCAGACATATGACATCCAATCAATCTGACTGGGCCCGCGTGGGTCATGAACCGTTCCCTCTCCCAGACAGGAGGCCTGAGACCCAGCAGTGGGAACATCATAAGGCTGACTATGCTATGATATGTAATGCCAGCCGAGGCAACAGAAGTGTAAACTATTTTTAAATATTAATTAAAATTTCTTCATAATATTTTCCTGCTTCAAAATGTGTAAAATCAACCAGTCATTTCTATTCTTCATTATTATAGATTTCTATTCATGCAAAAACTAGCTGCATTTAAATTATCAAAAGAAAAACAATGGGTTTAGCGGTAGGAAGGTAAGAAATAGCCTACGACCTATTTATTCACAAACATACAAAAAAAAAAAAATACATAAAAATGGGTCAAGCCGTTTTCGAGGAGTTCAATACATACTAAATGATTAATATTAGATTAGGCAACTGTTTCAATATTTCGTAAAGTTTAGTAGAACAGAGTTCAATGCTACCTTTCGATAAATAAATCATATCTTACTGAGTAGGTAAGTAATAATTATTGAAGCAAGAATTACTTTATTAAATGTCTTTATCAATATGACTAAGTAAGTTATTATGAGTAGCACGTGTATAATGATGTTCAGTTAAAGGCGGCTTCGTAGAAATTCTTACTTCGTTTTTCGCTTAGAGTTATTTCTGTTTTTTTTTCTCGGCTCTTATTTTGATCCCACTCAAATCTTAAAATAACTTCACATCTATCAGACATTTACTGACTAAAACCCACTTATGTTTCTCTTATTGGCCTTCGTAGTCCAGGGCTACGGTAAAGCTAGAACTTAGTCCATCGCACACGTGGACCACGCCTGATTTGTACGTAGAACGACGTTGCGTGGCGTGGATCTAATGTATCTCTAAAAGTCTAGTTGTCAATATGTGAAGACTGACGCGCCCAGATCCGCGTTCGTGGCCCACGTGTTCGCAGTGTAGTTCTACCTTAAGTCTTTCAAACATTGCGGGCAGACATCGGCCCTTTAAGACTCAAAAAAAAGAGAAAACGCCCCCCCCCCCCCCCTTTTTGGCTGTCAAAGGTGAAAGCGAGAAGTTCAATTAAGTAGTCTGTATCCTTCTTCGAGGGTCCGTTTGTTGTGATGACCCAGTGGTTCAAGTTCTCTCATGCATGAGGTTGCAGGTTTAAGTTTATCTGGGACGTTACCGACACACCGTGCCTCGTAAAGCCGTTGGTCCCAGTTGTCATTCGTGGATCTTTGACAGTGTGTCTATCGAAGGATTATCGTGTCGCCCAATAACTAGGTTGTGGAGGTCTGATAGGCAGTCACTCCATGTAACATATTAGTATTCAGCCGCATCCAGCTAGAGTGGGAGCCAAACGTAAGCTAATTGGGAAAGGGCTAGAGAGTTGATGATATTCTTCTTCAAGGATTAGGCTATCTAATGCAAAAGATTATTTAAAACCCGACTGGTAATTCCAGAGATTAGCGCGTCCTATATAAAAAAGCTATGTAGCTTTTTTAATTTAGTATAGTATAGGCACTAACAAACGACCGCTAATTAGGTACACTTGTATATTATAAATTTATCATAATTATCGACCTGACACGGATGTCTATACTTATAGATAATAATAACAATCAACCAAAGCAAATTAGCAAATCTCATGATTAAGTAGTAATCTGTCATTGCATATTGATTTTTAAACATTACTACAAATAGGGGATCCAATCGCACAAAGCGAGATCCCTCACCTTTTTGGCGGGATCAGAAATGCGGCATTATTCTAGCAAGCTGGAATTTGCTTTACAAGAAATAAACCGACGAGCCTTTCTAATTATTTATTAGACCCAGCCAGCATGCTAACTTTACCTCTGCTAACTTTGCCTCTTTACAAGTTTAGTGTAGATATAGATTCTCTAGGCTGCTGAAAGACATGTTTAAAATCGCTTGTCTCTTTTTACAAATATTAGTGCAATTATTGGATACTGTTTATTCCAGAAACGATTTTCGTCTTTCAGGCGTGCAAAACCACTGACAGAAATTAGTAAGAAGTAAATATTATAGTCTATGAAATGATAATCTTGTGATGTATTTATCATGCCACACGTGCCGTTTCATACGTATCAGATTCGTTTAAACATAATACGTAAATTATTAACTGTTTGTTTATACGTTTTGAGCGTATCAAACGTGATTTTTGTAGTAAAATCGCTTTGGTGTTAGGAACGTGTTGTTACGTTAAACTTCGCGCAATTAAACATGCATGCCTAAGCGTTAAATATTTGAAAACAAAACATAGGTTTTAAAAATAGGTACTAGGTGGTGTAGGTTACGTTAACTGCATAGTTCAAATAAAAAATATTTCATTCAAATGGTTCCCTATCCATTTGCATAAAATTTTAAGACCTAATATAACTTAGCATAATTTTGTTTGGCATAATTATATTTTAGCATAATATAATTACGCATAACAGCTTACGCATAATTTTTTTAGCATAATTTCTCTAACCATAATAATGATTAAGCATAATATTCTAAAGCATAACTTTTTTAAGCATAATATCCTAAAGCATAAATTTATTTACGCATAATGATATTAAAACATATTTTTATAGGTATAACAATGAAATAATTATTACTTGCTTCATCCTAGCATGAAGCAAGCAAGCATACAGCATGCAAGCAAGCAAACAGCATGCAAGCAAGCATGCAGCAAACAAGCAAGCATGCAGCATTCAAGCGAGCATGCAACATGCAGCAGGCAGGGTTTCTGTCACGGCTCCGGCGCTGCGGGCCTCCGGCGGCCCCGCGCGTGCTAATCGTCGCAGACGGCTTTCGCTCACCACCGCAGCTTCGGCCTGTTGGCCGGCTTCGCCGGCCAGCCTCAGCCGCGGCGGCTCGCTCGCAGCAGCCTGCTCCTCAGCCCGCGGGCCGCCTCGCCACTACGCGCCTACGCGATTTTAAATTACACTCTAGAGGTAGGACAAACAAGACTACGTGGAGTCGGTTTTGCAGCAATTCGGTTCTGTCACTAACTGTTGTTTGCACAGCATATTAAATTTTTAACCAACAATATTATTTAATTGTTACAGAAGCTATAGCAAATTTGTTAATCAGAATTATGTATGGGGCACTACAAGTTCACCACAATCATTTCCACTCATTATTCGTCATTAGGCGTACTAACGCTATGCTAATAGTCATAGGCCTACTAACGTTATGCAAATCAAATTTATGCCAAAACAAATTAGTCTTTAAGATGATTATGCCAACATAAAATATATGCCTAAAAAAATTATGCCGATTTATTATTATGCTAAAACATATTGTGCCAAAATCGTTATGCCGAAGTATTTTAGGACAAAGAACATTATGCGAAAAGAAGGAATCCCCATTCAAATAAACCTTTTATAGGCGCTTTTGAACTGTCAAATAGTCATGTGCGTGTGAACTTAGAGACCATACTTGCATTTCGCAAAATAAAAATCTAGGGATTTAGTAAAAAAACTTAAAACGATTGTAAAACAAGTCTGGAAATTTGTAAAAATATACATTAAAAATACAGACCTTAAAGTGGAGTCCCTCAGTCTTCACAGACCATGAGCCAGATCTCGAAAAGTATCCAGAAAATTGAAATATTGTGACTGAATTTCGTTCTTTCTTTTCTATCGACAATCGATCAGTACATAAAAGTGTGACAGAGGCGTGTTTTATCCACTCTGTCAAGCAAATAAAAAGAAAGTAAAATGCTATCGTCCAATAAACCCTTGTATATATTTGACTAATGACCTCAACATAAAAATAATTGAGAAATTTAATAGTATTTTTTTTTAAATGATAAAAACTAGTGCTTGACTGCAGTCCCACCTGATGGTAAGCAGTGATGCAATCTTTGATGGTGAGGCGCACTAGTTTATTAAGAGCCTATTCACTCTAGCCTTGAAGACAAGTAAATTATAACCGGACGGGAAGACCGCAACAGGTAAACTTTTCCAGTCCTTCAATGTACGCGGTATAAACGAGTATAAAGTATAACCACATATCATTAACCAATTAAAAATAATGGTTGTGCCATCCAACCATGCGTTAATTACTAATCGGTTCGTTTCATTAGGCTTTCTCATATTTGAATGAGTATCACAGCGAACACACGTATACTCTTGCGCGTTTTAAGCCTACGATAGATGTCAGGATTCAAATTAATCAATTGACATCACGATTCACGTCACACGTGTTCGCATAAGGTGGTCCAGTAATATTGAGACGAGCACAATTGACTATTAGCTATCGTTATTGTAAAGGCCGTATCTGCCGCACAATTTATAAACGCTGTAAATAACATGTGAAAGGTATTGTGCGGCAGATATTCAGATAACTTGGACTTACAAAATTCGCAGTAGCATGGATTTTGTGTCTACTACGTATAGAAGCAATTTTTTTTTTTAAATACTAGCGCTGACATCATACACAGGATATTAAAAAATCCCCGTATCTACACTAATATCCACAAACTGAGTGATAACAGATTAAAAGTAAATAATTGAAACGATCCTTTTTGTTGAAAATAATTTAAGTAATGTACATAATTGTCGTCTAATTGATAGATACGGTACGACAGTACGTTGGTTAAGAAATAGAGCCTAATATAATAATTTTTCCAAATCTTATGTTGAACGTTAATTTATACCAAATATCTTGTCACGATACTGATTCTTATTTGCTAAACCATAGATTCCCAACTGGGCGGTACCGCCCCCATTGAACGCTGGAGCTTTTCGTGGGGGCGATAGCCCCAGGAGTGAGGATGAGGGGCGCTAAAACATGCTCACATATGTTTTAGTATCTTAAAAAAATATATAATCACGACTCCCAGCCACAACCACGACTAGCAGAGAAAGAGAGAATTTTTTTTTTGTCTGTGATTATTGTTATAGACAGACATAAAAAATTGATATAATTAACTATTATGTAAAGGGAGGCGTAGGAATTTTATTTTCTTGTAAAGGGGGCAGTAGTTCATAAAAGGTTGGGAAACTATGTGCTAGACTGTTCCGTCACACTCCTGGCCTTTCACCACTCTTTCCATCTTTAACGAGGCCGCGTTCATCCAATTCTTGTGTAAAGCGCGGCCAACTTACAAAAGAGATGCCATGGTCCTGTAACGAAAAAGGCAACCGAAGGATACAGTAAAACGTACCTGTATCAGGTGGGTTTTAGTCAGTAAAAGTCTGTCACGTCTCCTTGTTCCACCCTAAAGCGGAAGAAATAATTTGATATTTTTCCACCTCAAAAGGGCAGCAGCTCTGTGTCCAGGCTCATATTAATGTGGCAGCCTTTTGAGGACTATTGCAGCTACCTACTTTGTTTTTCACTGTACTACAATACAAAATGTATTCTATGACTATTTCTGTAAAGTTCATTTTCTGTTAGCAAAGTACGTCACTAAATTTTTTTGGCAAATAATCTATTTATTTCTCCTTTCAGAGATAATGAAGAGAGTCCCCAGCCTAATGTCGCCACCAGTAGCCGTGAACAAGCTCTTCACTATCCCTCCGGAGCCCATCGTGGTCACCACGACTGAGGGCAAGGAACTCACAGTACTACCCCCCTCTGTACATATAGGGTTACAAGGGCTGAACGTTAGACTTATAAGTGCTAGCAAAAGGATTGGCATGGTGAGTTCCTTTTTGTTTTTGCTCTTATATATAGGGTGACTGTTAATCAGTGAACGATACTTAAACATGTGATTGTAGTCATGATAACAAACAACTTTTACTACGGGACCAAACCTGAAATCGCAAAAAAATCAGCCAAGTTCAGTAAATTTAACCGGTTAGGCAAAACACAAATGTGCTGACCAGTAGATTTTTTTCGCGATTTCAGGTTTGGTTCCATAGTAAAAGTTGTTTGTTATCATGACTACAATCACGTGTTTAAGTATCGTTCACTAATTATCAATCAACCTTTATGTTACCACAGTAACTGTAGGTCAAGTTAGTAAAATGACAATATTATGGCCTTCCGTAGCCAAACCATAAGATAAAGAAAACATTTTTTTTTTTGTTTAAATTTGAACAAAAAAAACGTAGGCCTAATATATCTATGTTACTCGCATGCACACACAAGGAAGTCGAGTGCGCGTGCGACGGCGTAGTTGGGTAATCATGCCGTTTGTCGTCACGGCATTCGAGTTCAGTTTGCGGCCAGAGACCGAATAAAAAAGTTTCACACCAAAAAGCAATGCTATACTAAATAAATACAAGACTGGACGGATACAATAAACGTAAACTTTTGGCAATGGCAATTTTAAACTACGAACTAAAACATGTACACCGGGAATTCAGAAAACAATCGCATTATCTTATCTCTAGGCTTCTTGTAATTTATAATCTAAAAAGTTTTTCACAAATGCAGCTTCCCCTAGAGGCGGAGGTAACTGAAATCACTAAGTATGTTACTTTTAGGTTAATTAGTACTTAGTGGAACTACTTATGTTGAATTTGTATTAATATCCTCCATGTAGCTTCCATTGTAGGTATAAAAAGTATAAATACTCAATATTTATACTAGGGATGTTACGAATGTCATATTTTAGACATTTGCCAATGTGAATGCGAGTGTTTGAAAGGCGAATGTGCGAATGTTGAGAAGGAGGAATGATAATTTTAGAAGCCTGGACCTCTGTTTCAGCATGTATTAACAATTTGAACTTCTCGACATGAACGGCTTTCAAATGAGTTCGCCGCACCGAAGTTGTACGCCCAACGGGTGAATAGACTTTTTCAGAAATATCACACTTCGCATGATCGCGTTCAATGGGTGTGAAATATCGCTATATATTCTTCACCGGCGCCATAATACAAAAATAAAGTTCTCAATAACTGATCCTAGCTTAAAATAACCTACAACTCGAAATTGTGTTAATTCACTTAATTACAATACCTGCTAATTGATTGATCGACGAGTGACAACTAGAAACAAAGTAGACCCGCTAAGTTTCGCCCACTCCTACTTGTCTCGACCTGCATACACTTGCATTCGCTAAACATTCGCATTGTTTGATACGAATGCGAGTGTTTGAAATTATGCGAATCATTCGCATATGTGAATGCGATGGCGAACATTCGTAACATCCCTAATTTATACCCCCGTTTTATATTAGTGTGTTTTAGCGTGAATTAATTAGACCATTTAGGGTTAACAGTAACAAATTATAGTTTGTTCCGACGTCCTTATTATTATTAAATAGTTTTAACTACATCTCATTCCCCTAGCATCTTAAATTTAATGTGCTTAAATTTGAGCGACAATTTGCAATCCTCGTCATCATCATCATCATCAGCCTTTTAATGTTCCCACTGCTGGGACACAGGCCTCCTCCCTAGGAGAAAGGAATGGGCCGCAATTCAACACGCAGGCCTAGTACGGGTTGGTGAATGTCACATATCTTCGAATTTTAGTTCTACGACATGCCGGTTTCCTTACGATGTTTTCCTTCACCGTTTTGAGAGCAGTGGTGATGAAAAAAATTACACAAAGTAATGCGCCTGGCTGGGTTTGAACCCGCGACCTACAAGTCGTAAGTCGGGGCCGTTACCACTCGGCCACCACTGCTCTGCTGCTGCTGACAATTTGCAATGGACCGTAATTATTCGTTCGCTCAAATGAAAACACATTTTATTGGTCCTTTTATACGTAAGATTGAAAAGACCAATTTATTGATAAAGGGTATGTAAAATGAGGTTTGAGGTTGAATTACCTTTGCACAAAAGACCGTGTGTCGATCCATTATAAATCTTATGTACAACGCCCTACATCCATTCTTCCATATCCAGGCAGGTGAAGGCTCCTCATCCCTTCCACCGGCCGACGGGGTTCTCTTCCACTGCCACGGCGGAGGTTTCGTGGCCCAAAGCTCGAAGTCCCACGAAACATACCTGAGGGATTGGGCCGCTAAGCTGAACGTGCCTATTCTGTCGGTAGACTACAGTCTGGCACCTCAGGCACCCTTCCCGAGAGCGCTGGAAGAAGTGTTCTACGCGTATTGTTGGATGCTGACGCATTTTAAGGAGATTGGTACTACTGGTAAGTGTTTTTCACTTCAATTTCTTTTATGGAGTGAGTGGATAAAGTGTGGTCCAAGGTCAAACTATCTTGCCGAGGTCGATCTATAGATGGGGGACCATCTTAACATAGCGAGTTTCCTCCATGCTTCGGAGAGCACGTTACGCCGTTAGTGCCGGCTGGCATTATTAGATCTTTGAAAGTTATTACTGATAGTCAGAAACCAGGACATCTAACTCCAATCTTACCAGGGGTTAACGCATTACCCAATTGTTGGGTTGTGAAGGTCAGATTGTCGCTCTCTCTGTGTAAAATACTGATATCCAGCTAAATCCAGCTGATTTGACGTCTCTGGAGAGGGGTTGTGTTGTGTTCGAATAAAGGCGAACACAAGCGACTTCTAGACCCCAGCATGACTGACTAAAAACCTACCCCGTTCCATTCTTCGCCTTGGTCCCAGGGCCCCACCCCAGCATGACTGGGTTACAGATATTATGTTGGGAAACTTTCAGGTACTTCGTTATGATACTTTAAACATTTAATAGGTACATACAATGTTAATAATACTAGTTTTTTGTACCAGCTGTTTCGCCCTTGAACCAGTTAAAAATGGTCCCAAGGGAACATCCTATGTAACTTCCGGAATAAAAAGCATCCTATATACTATTCCAGGACATCCATGTGTCAAATTGCGTCCAAATCCATTCAGCGGTTTGAGCGTAAAGGAAAACAGACCTACACACAATCACAAACTTTCGCCTTTTTAATATTAGTGTGATTCTTATAAAAGCAACCACTTCTCAAATTTCTTCCAAACATATAGCTCATATGGTCACTCTATATATCTATACATCCCCAGGTAAAAGAATAGTATTCGCGGGCGACTCAGCAGGCGCTAACTTAGTAGCCGCTTGCACACTCAAGGTCCTAACAACGGGGCTACGGAGACCAGAAGGCATGTTCCTGGCATACGCTCCACTGATGATCAGCTTCGTACCCAGTCCCGCGAGGCTGCTCTGTTTGATGGATCCTGTACTGCCTTTTGGATTTATGATGAGATGTTTAAAAGGTAAGTCCGCACATAGTCCTTATTGAGTACGAATATAGCCCTTATTGAGTAGAAATACGGTTGAGTTTTTAAAGGGGTGCTGTTATTAATTTTCATGCTAGCTTCTGCCAGCGCCTTCAGCCACGTAGAGTCATTACTTTGAAAATATGTTATTGCCTATAAGTATGTTATTTTAATGAATAAGCTACAATATATTACGATAAAGTTTCATCAAAAGCCATTCAGTACTTTTTGCGTAAAAAAAGTAACAGTGTAACAAACATTCAGACATCCTTCTCTAGAAATTTTCACATTTAGCTACAATTTTAGTAGGATTGTAAAACTGGTGCTAGATTAGATGCGCGGGTAAATACCAGGGGCAACTTCTACATAAAAATAAAAATAAAATAACTTCGTCGAGAGTAACATTGATTTCAGATGACAGTTTCGAAACATATGCCGCGTTTGGCTCCCTGATTGGTTGATAGCTTGGAGCTGACCAATCGGAGCGCCAAATGTCATAAACGTATCGAAACTCTCACTAGGTACTCAGAAATATGAATGTAAACATAGCAAAAGTAGTTCCTATGGAAGGATAAGGATCGTTCAAGTGTTATTCTGTAATTTCTGCCTACCCTCATGGGAAAAAGATGTGAGTTTATACATATACTACCTTTGCTCGCGGGAAAGTAAACAATATCCCAAAAAAATATACTCCAGGGATAAAAAATATCCTGTGCTATTTCAGAACATAGTATAACTTTGTTCCAATTTTCGTCTCAATCTGTTCAGCCTTTTGAGCGTGAAGAAATAACAAACACATGCATACAAACTTTATCGCCTTTGTGTAAAATTAGTGTGATTTCGTATCCACTCCACACTTTCAGTTTTTTTATTTTTTATTTCAGCGTACGCCAGTCCCAACACAAAATCTGACGGTGGGAAAGGTAAAGACGACAAACAGAACGGGGGGAACAATCAGGTGGTTGTATCAAGTGCCACCACGCCGCTAGATAGCAACGGGTTCCTTAAAATCAGTCCTTCACAGGGTAAGATCTTATTATGTACTTACGAAAATTAATCCTGTATTTCTTTATTTACAAGGATTTGTACAACTTTACGGAGGAGATACAAGGCATTGTACAATGGAAATTTACAAACTTAATAATAATAATATATTCCGAGACGGGCTGCAGACTGCAACCGTAGCTAGTACGGCGGCCAGCTTCTGCGGTTGACCGCAGTGCTGCCTGCGGTCGAAGTTGCTTCTATTCCAAGCGCGTTTCAGTCACTCCAGTACCTTTGTGCGAGACAGAATGTTCAACAACGCTATCGATACTTTACTTTTGTTAGAAGAGGAAGATGATGACGACTTGTACGGATGACCAACGACAAAGTTAATTAATTTCTCTTCATCATCTTCTGAAAAAGTCGAAATATTTATACGAATGAACTGTGCGGTTGCGACACCACTAGTGCTGCGGGCCGCGGTACAAGCCGCAGTGTTGCCTCGCTCGGAATCAATTTCAAGAGATTCAATAGAAACTAGTAGGGTCGCTTGCAGTTTGCGGTCTGCAGTCCATCTCGGAATTGTACCTCAACTTTAAATTAGCAGTCCAATGGAGAGCAAGTATTTTTTTATCTATTATATTAATGGGTAATATAGGTATCCATAACGACTGTTAAATTTCACCAACTAGTTTACCTTAACCTCGTGTTATTGATTGACAGAAGGTATAAGCGAAGGCCCCTCATCATTCGAGGAGGTGTCTCCCTCGGACCTAGCAGAGCTGCAAGCTCACAAGTCCGGCAGCGAGCGCAGGAAGTCTTCAGACACGACCATCAGTGCAGCCTCGCTACAGAGTGAACATACCGCTACAGGTTAGTGTCGAATGTATTCTCTATTGTGAATATACCTATAAAGGCAGATCTTTGTGCGCGAGATTGTGGACGATGAGAAAGAAAAGAAAGAAAGAAAAATAATTTATTTGGTACAGCATAAGGCAGCAGCAGCGGGTAGCTTGCCGTTTAACCATCCGGTAAAGACCAAGCCCGAGTCGACGTTGTTTTCCACACGCGCCTCATAAGAGATTTCAGTAATACCGAAGGACTCCCTCTATCACTGTATACGAGTCAACCCCCTATAGTTGCACCCAAAAAAAGTAGACAACCTATAACCAATTTTTTCAGTTCCTTGGGGCACATTCTTTCAGCTGATGGTCGGCCTTCATAAATAACAAATCAAGGTAGTTGATGAAAAAAATGTCAAACGATTTTTAGTGTTGTTTAGTAGTGGCGCCAGATTTAGCTAGTAATATTGCATTATCTAGCATATAATATTAATCATAATTAAAAAATTAGCCAAGTTCAGTACATTTTGACCAGTTAGGCGAACACAAATGTACTAACAAGCATATTTTATTTCGCGGTTTCAGGTTTGGTCCCATAGTAAAAGTTGTTATCATGACTACAATCACGTGTTTAAGTATCGTTCACTAATTACCAGTCATCCTATATAGATTTAAAAAAAAAGAGGTTGACCAAGAACGCTATCCTGTGGAATACTAAACTTAATCAATCTAAAATTATATTTAAAAAAAACTCTTCTCGCATGCTCTGGTAATCTCTGCATTGCATAAATAGAATGGACAGATAGGATTCGAGTAATTTTAAAATATTACTTCTGACTTCACTTCAGTTTGTCTAATAATACATCGTTATTTACATAGTCGAAAGCTTTTGTCATATCTGTGTAAAGGGCACAAATAGGAGCTGCTCTAGCTGGTCGGAGCTGGTCTAATGCTAACAAGATAGTATTCTTTCTAAATCCATTTTGTTCCTTACTACTTTAAAGCGTCAATATCTGAGACACAAATGTATACAAGTATCCTGTGCCTATCCTCTTTCCTCCTAATTCCTTATACCTCTTTACCACATACAGGATACTATTGCAAGTCAAGTTATTCCATGCCAAGCGCTACGTCGTCACGTTATCGCAAAGTACCGTTCGGCTGCAAAGATGGGAGAACTTGTAAGTTTCAATTATTTCCATCACACAACAGGACAACTGTAGAGTAAGGTAATCGCCATAATTTCACTGCGATACTCATTATATTCCTACCAGGAATGGCTAAACGCAGCGCATGTGATACCTTATGTTGGTCACTTGAACTTAATTGTCAATTTATTTATAAGAAATTATAAATCAAACCACACTTTTCTTTATTGGCCATCTGATCAAACTCTCTCGTTTTATAAATAAACAACGGAAAAACGAGATAGCCTTCAAGAAATAAATTCGTCTTTTTTACAAAGCCTACTAAATATTCCTAGTGCAAAAGCGAGTGAAGTAAACTGGAATTTGTAAAGCTCTCCGCAACGGACAGCCTGTAACGTACGTTAGCCTTCGTGGTTATTGTTTTTATAACCACCCAGAAAGCGATTTACATAGAAGACATTCAGACACTCGTTAATAATAATTGTGGCCGACTTACTTATTAATGTAGATTTTAGAGACAAATAATGCTGTTAAAAGAAATCTTTTTAATTAGCACCCTTTATTTAATACATTACATTTTGGACATCTCTATTTGAATCGTAATGTCACAAGATTTTAAGTATGATTAAGTTTTCACCATTTCATCGTACTTGTCTTGCTTTTATTTTACGTTTTTTTTTAAACCGCAGGTGCCACACCACCGGAGGATAAATCTCAGAAGTATGTGGCAGACTTCCTGGAGAGGTACGTGTTGGATAGCGACACGGATTCTGAAGGTCGCAGGATACCCATCATCAAGCCTTCGCCCAAAGCTTACGATGAATCTCACAGGTACTATATCAGCAAGAGTGGTTCGTTGTTGTTCATTCTGCTTCAAGGTTGCAACTTTATTCTGAAACCTTCAAAAGCAGGCCTTGAGAGGAGCTAGCTGAATTAACTTAGGCGTCTTCCTAATACAATTTGTTCGACAAAACCGGAAAGCGTCTCCTATCAGCTTGTACATATAAAAGCCATGATCGCCCATGAGGATCGCTTTGTGTTAAGATAATACCTTAGTATTTAATTGAATTCATAATTCCAGATAATTTAAATTCATCGCTACCAACTCAAGTTTCGACTTTACCTTTAGGTATTTTAAGTTGATTTTCAAGTGACCATTTCTATTAAAAGTATGCAATTTTACCTTTGACTTGTAAGATACGTCTTACGAGCCAAAGATTTAATTTATTTACTAAATCGATACCTCTGTGCTCAAAGGCCGTATAGCACATTTAGGGCATTATGCTATACGGCCTTAGAGCCGAGCAGAGCAATTATTTCCTGTTCAAAATTTATATAAAATTCTCTTGAATTCCGTATTTTCAATATAGCTTTGCTCTTAGTGTCTGCATGAAACTTTTTGAAAGCAGAGCGCTTAGTGACATGGTTTTGTTTTTAATTTCATTCAAATTTTAACTTACCGTTTAATTCAGTACTCCTACTTAACTGTAATAAAAGAAATCCATTTACCAGACACTCATTTCCAAACAACCTTTTCCAAAACTGTGTTTCCCCTTACCTATGTTTATAACCTTCATACAGTGTTGGTTGATGTGCTAACTGCCTTGCCATGTGTGTTGTTTGTTATAGGGAGCCCGAATCTGAAAACTCTAGTACATTAGTAGGTGAACCGCCGTTAGTGGACGACGACAGTAAAGAGCATAAGAAGAGGATAAAGACGAGGTATAACGTCATACCTGTATTATATGTATGCCTTAAGGTGGCCCTTCCCCACTTCGTCTATCGCCAACGTCGAGCACGTTTTAAAAGCTTGTTGCTTCATCTAAAGCAATCCAACGCGATGTTTGATGGAGAGGCAACGCGAAAAAAGAGAGAACACCTGAAAACTCTGTTGGTATTCGGTAATTCCGTGATTTACTCGAAAATTTCCACAAAACTTGCTCCAGAAGTGTTTTTTTAAAAGCCTTAAAATTGTTTGAAAAAAAATGTCATCATTTAGAATCTCGATTAAATTTACAATGCTTCTATAAAAGTACTTTTTTATATTTTTAATATATGAGGACCAACGTCACGTAAAATAGCAGATTTTCAGGGGTCTTAACTGGATCAATTTTACACAAATTCATGTTTTGATTTGTGATTTCTATAGAAGCCTAGATAATATCCACAAGATATTTGTGTTTACAAAATATTTGAAGAAGATGATGTAATATCATCATAATTACGTAAGAGTTGGCCGCTCTTAATAAGGTGTATGTGAATGTATAGTTTATCATAATCGATACACTCAAAGTAAGGTTCAGTTTAAAACCAGCGTCAAACAACTGCTACAAAATTGTTTGGCATTGTTCTTAACTGGACCTATTTGGCGCAACTTAAATGTGTTTTCTATCTTTCTTTATACATTTTCCAACTACAGAAGTATACATGGGAGAGACTTAAGAACACTGGGAGGCCCAGTAATAAACATTGACTTTTTTTGTGGTGGGATATCATCGAATATCTCCTTCCGCCCTGAGTGCAGCGAGAGGTCAAACTTTTACTGACTAAAACCCACCTGTGTTATTTCAGTGGTCTTTCAGTCATTTCATCCAGGGTCATGGTAATTCTTTCAAAAAAACCCACAGTAACATAGAGACTCACTGCACAGGTTTTACTTAGTGGATTTCAATCTCCTTTCTTTAAACTTAGTACAAAATTGTACAAATGCTATTAAAACTTGTAGGAGAAAATAAAGGAATGTTACAAAAATAAACATTGATGGAAGTAAATACTTTATGTTATTACAATTTCAACCGTATGCGAAAGGCACTAATGTCGCTTTTCTATTGTGGTCGTATACAGGCAAGTTTATTAATATTTTGTGACTTCTTCGTAGGATTAGCGAAGCAGCGACTGGCTTCATGGGTGCAATGTCATCTCGGCTAGCGTACATCACAGGATCAAACGCGATCTCAAGGCCGACGCAAGACGAGTAAACCTTTTTATTTTTTTATTGTACTGTATGCTTATCTATGGCTATACCAAAATGGCCGTCGTTGCTATGGTTACACGCAGCCCCCCACCTCGATTGAGACCCGAAAGTCATTTTAGTTCAACTTTTATGCCGCATATGGTATGGCCAAGTAAAGAGGAGGGATCAAACGCATTTTACTAAAAGAGTTATAAATATAGATGTGGATGAATGAAGATGGAAAGGGAGGCCAAACAAAAGATGGATGGATTGTGTGAGAAGTGATATGAAAGAAAAGGGAGTTAGTGATAGCGTGACGAGTGACAGGACAGAATGGCAGAAAAAAGTTTAGCGCCGACCCCAAATAATATGGGACAAGGATACGAAAACGCAGGTTGAATTAACCTTGCATGTGATCGACCCACGCTCGTAATAATTTCCATCGTAAGTATGGTTTTTTTTAACTGACTTCAAAAAGAAGAAGGTTCTATGTTCGGCTGTGTTTTTTTTTTATTTTCCCGCGACTGAAATTTATTCACTACAAACTGCTGCCGGCATAAAAATATCCTGTGCTATGGCGTTTCACGTTGATAACAATTTTGCAAACTGACAAAACTGCCACATATACAGGAAGATTTACTACGAAATGTTTTTTAAGCGACTTCAATAAGAAGGAGGTTGTTTGTTAAATTGTCTATAAGTATTTAATGAAGATTTGAAACGACTTTGATTAGCTATTGTAAACAACAGAACATCTATTGGGAACGCGATTTCTATATTATGAAATGTAAAATATGATAGTAAAAAAAATAATATTCATCTGTAAAAGGATTAAAATACTTCTCTTTATTTTTCGGTGGGAAAGCATCCAATAAATTCTCCTGGTTTAAGCGGGAGGGCGTATCACACTTTTATTAACTAAAACCCTATAACCCTATGTTCCCTCTCTGCCCTACGTCCCAGGACCGTTTAAAGCCTTGTTTAAATGTGCAGCCTGGCCGCGCGCACGAACCTGGACGCGCTGATCGCGCGCAGCCCGTCGGACGAGTTCATCTTCTCGGTGCCGCGCGACCCGCTGCTGTCGCCCTACTGGGCCGACGACCAGCTGCTCACCAAGTTCCCGCCTGTCAGAATACTGGTAATAAATATTGCTAATCTATGGATGGATATTACTTTAATAATACAGAAAAAACTCGCTTTTGTAGATGCATAAAAAATACTACTCACTCAATTTACTATTCTCTATTTTAATTATTCCCAGTTTAGATAAGATAATTAGTTTTTGAAAATATCGGTATTCAAATGTCGTCCTTCGCAGCTCTGTCACTCTTCAAAGCGATCACTAACATTCATGTAAACGCCGCTTGAGTAGGAATATAGTTGGTTTTTGACTTATGTTTTCTTCAATTCAGATATGGTTGACGCATTACTATTGTACACCCTGCAGATAAGCCCAGAGGAAAAAATCCGGAACACTGAGCACTGTGGAGAAAAAAGACATTAGACAAGAAATTAACAAACTAATAAAACTCAATCAAATGATTAAAACTCGTTTATGTACCTGCAACATTTTTTCCATTTCTTTTTTATAAATTTGATTGCTCATTTACAAATTGAACGACGGTTGACCAGGTACTGTGGGGCCGCACGGTTACTTGTCTTAGTAAAAGGAGTCGACACACTATCTATAGAGGCTTTGTAGTGATCGAAGGCATGCGATCAAGCAAGTTTACAATATTAAGTTTGATAAATACTCATCTTCAAATTCTTATGTCAAAAACCGCAGTAAACTATTTTTTCGTATAACTCCTGCCGAGAAAAAAACCAGGGCAATGACAACCTAGGTTATCAACAACATGGAAACCTACTCTTTTATTTATGATATCCACATTACTTCTCTACAAAATAAAACTACATTTATTCGTTTCAGACTGTACATTTAGACCCGTGTTTGGATGACTGCGTTATGTTCGCCAAGAAGTTGAAGAAACTCGGCAACAAAGTCGGCATTGAAGTGTTGGAGGGATTACCACATGGATTCCTAAACTTTTCACTTGTAAGTAACATTTTCCCTTACCTTATCTCATGGACTGAGTGCAAAAAGCATAATCCAAAGAGAAGACATGTCTATGAGGGACCATTGTACGTGGGTCGTAACGACCTTCATTCCATCTAGCTCACGATTCTCCAGAAGTAGATTAGACCTCCCAGTATATTCCAGGCGTCTCTCATAGAAGCCTAATCCTAAGGTTCGCATGCGTATATTAGTGACGACCGTGTGCTCAAGGCTGTGCTCCTTGAGTGCACGATCGGTCCCTCTATCTCCATACATGCTCTGCACAGAAGACTCCGTAAAGCCTATTGTGTGAAAGTGTTCTTACCTTGTCTCTTACTCACTCTTATTTTGGATGAGAGAAAAGGTCAAATGATATCTTTGGTAAGAAGCTGTGGCTCCTGAGAAACGCGAAGTATGGTAGAAAAAATCATGAACCGGCGCCCCATCATTATTTTAATCGTGTTTGAACACTATCTCATCTCTGATGGTAGGCGATGATGTGATCGACGATGGGGCGCGCTGGCCTGAAAATAAGCTAAATTGAGATAGCACAAGAAAATAATAATGATATTTAAAAGAAGTATTTATGTATGCAGATAAATATGCTGATTTAAGAAATATTAATTTTACCCAATTTAGGCATAATCTGCGTTAAAAAAATAAAATCAGCAGTTAAAAAAAAAATAACAAGTTTCGACATAATGGGTGACTGATAAATTAGTGAAAGTTACTTAAGCACGTAATTGAAGTCAAGATAACAAACAACTTTTACTATGGGACCAAATCTGAAATCGCGAAAAAAATCAGCAAGTTCAGTACATTTTGACCAGGCGAACATAAATATAATGGTCTTATCATAGATAAGTAATAATAATTGTTACTTACTGTCTTTTTTATCCACAGATGGCCAAAGAGGCGAACGAAGGTTCAAAACTCTGCATCGAACGCATCAAACAGCTGTTTGACCTCGAGAACAGTGCGGGAGGGAGAGAAAACGAGCAGTTATGAATGTGCGGCCTTTGCTGTCGCTCGTAGAGTAGGCCCTAGTACGTGCCGAGCCTCACGGACGGATGCACAGCGAGAGAAGTTAGTAGGCCCACTAAACGCGACCAACACGGACTCTCAAACGATTATCGTATCGATTCTTACTAAACTTTTTAGTCGAATCTATGTGAAGTGAAAATTGCGGCTTCAAAAACCGACTAACAAACAATTAATTGGCAATTCGCTGAATAAAATCGACTATTTAACTACTTATTCGCGTAAAGCTCAATGAATAGGCGTAAAATATCGACTCATAAATCGATTATAAGCTTGTTTAGGTAAATTAAAATTTCCTATCACTCGTATGGTAGATGTATTTGTAAATGCTTATTAAACATCGTGAAACTAATCAGTTTCCGAGTTGAATATAAATGTTCGCGTAAAGTTTCGCACTGACCAATTTGTAACGAATTTCGTTAAAGTTAGCAGTAGAAACTTGCACTTGGAAATAATAAATGTTAAACTCGTCCGTTATCGGTAATAAGAGTAAGCGAATATGCGCTAAATAATATGAGAAATAATGTACCAATTTGAAATTTTAATGAAATGAAATACTGCAAATTAGCAGCCTTGTAAAAAAAAAAAAAGTATTAACAATGCCAAATTCCAGAATGGTACCGTCAATTTAAATTGGATAATTAATTAATATTGTAAATAAATATGATAGTGTTTAAAAAACGAATAAAAACTAACACTTCGTCCTACTAACTATGTAATGTGTCGCCGCGCTGTGTTGATGTTTGTTCCGTCGGTGCAGTATTGTACGTGCAATCAATAGTTCAGTATTTTAGCTAACAAGCTACTGTAGAATATACGTATTATTAACTACGTAAATCACAATTAGATTGGGCTAAAGTATATCACTTAACCCATATTTAATCCATTTACGTAACCTTAAAAAGGACATCTCAATTGTTTCAAACCATGTGATTTAATTATACTTATGGTTGTTTAATTTATGTTATTTTCATCACAATTCTGTATTTAGTGATGGCAACATTGTTGTAGTTGACATTATCTGTCACAGTGTTGCCATATGTGATACTCCAAACATAATGGGAAATGCATTTAGTTAAAATTAATGTATAAATAATATTAACACTAGCTGTCCCCGCGGTTTTACCTGCATGTTTGGTTATTGGTCCACTCCGCTAGCCTTCCTCGATAAATAGGCTATCCAACACTAAGATTTTTTTATTCGAACCAGGAGTTCCTGAGATTAACTCGTTCAAACAAACAAATTCTTCAGCTTTACAATATTAGTATAGTTTCCATTTCCCTCACTGTGTTGTGAACTTTTAATTGGTCAGTCATTGTGTTGTAAAAAAACTTTATCTATTTATTGTATAGGAGTGTCAGTGATTGTGTTTTTATTAATATTTTAATAAGGTGTTTCACTTAATTGTTATTGAGGTAAAAATCTTCTCATTTAAGTTCATTGTTTCTCTGCGGATTATTACGTGCAAGTATATAGAGTAACGCATGTTGAAGGTCGCACGCAAAGCCAGCGTTCGCACGCATTGCGTGTTGACCCTTTCGGTGTATCGTGCACGCATCTCGACACGTGCATTGTTTAACAAATAAATTAACTAGAGAATCTCTGCAGGAATGATGGGTATGGATATCTAATGACAAGAAGTCGGATAATTTGGTACGGGCACGTTTGGCGCATTCTGTACTAATGTTCTTTTTTACTTCGTGTTGTAACTGTTTCTGTCTCGAATAAAAGCTATTCTATTCTATAAGTCCAACGCTATTTTTTTACGTGGGAAAATCATCAAGGGCGGGCCTTTGGCGGAGCAGGGATCGTGTCAGACTTTTACTAAAAACCCACACCTGTTCCTTCTTTGCCTTCGTTATAGGGCCCGGGGTTCACTTTCATATAACCCATGGCCCCAATAGGCTTCAACCCTTCTGGGCCCTGTATGGGTATGGCATCATCTCGACAAAATGCGTAGCCAAGTTTACATCTGCATCGTTGAAAATGACAGAATGAAATGGAATCGTTTCTACAATGTTTATCGATATATCCTGTAGTTTTATGTTATAAATTATACTTACGCTCGCGGGGGCGTTTCGATTGTAGAAAGAGACTAGACATGAAACGGTCGTAACTTGGCTAGGTCTGCTAATCTGAATTTCGAGTAATTATTATAATTATTCGAAATCAAGATTTTGTCTAATTCCGACTACCGTTGATGGCTGTAGTTAATTTTTTGCTCAATACTCGTAAATTTAAAACGCGTTCCTATTCTACTTTAGGGCTTGCAATTCAGAGTATTTGCACGAGTGCGGAAAAATCTGGCGGCCAGCACGCGTCACAATTTATTATTCAGTCTGGTAGCTCGGCAGCCCCCACAAGGTGGATGAAAAACAATCCACAATAATTTGTTTTGTTATGAATATTATGTTTAAGAAGTATAACTTATTATTTTCAGTAAGTGTGTTATGTGAGAAAAACGTCGTTAAATACACGTGGACATTTGTCACTGCAATTTCTCGGCTCCAAATCAACCTCGCCCTTGGCTCGGGCGTGAACTTCGCCTCGGCGTCAAAGATAAACTTAGTCCACTTGCATCAAAATGTGCTATTTTAATTTTATCATTATTCTATATCAATACCCATTACGTCTAAAGAATTTCGCTAGTTAATTTAATAGTACCGTGTATCCAATTAATTTCATCCGCACCTATTTATTAAGATGTTGATTTTTTATATAATTATTAATACCTAACAAGATTTTATTTATTTGGCAATGTTAACAGAGCCTATTTTTATTAATACTTGAAGTGGTATTCGTTTCTTAAAATGGTTCCAGCTGGTAAACAACATAAAAATGTATTTGGAAAAACTTGTATATTATTATTAAATTGCGAATGGAATTGTATAATTCTCTATTAAATAAATTTACCTGTAAAATTTACTCTAGACCAAATATGCATTAGTTACACCAAAGTTTGCGTTCACCAAATATGCTATCCGTATCTTCAAGGCTTGAGATATAAGTTTTAGTTTGCTTTTCCTTCTTCTAAAAACTACTTTATAATAAACTTCAAGGACCACACTTGAATATCATACTTATCACCAAAATATAAAAATTGTTGAAACATTGAATGCTCAATTCTTCGTTGTATATTTTTGATAAATTTATTTTGTGAAATGAATACGTATTTTATAAATGTAATATTTAAATTTCAAGAGTTGGTTGTAGATATCAAGTACAGTCTTCATCAGATTTTATTATTAGTTTCAACGCTGCATTAAGCAGGCGCACGCGCCGTCCTATACTGCAGTGCTCCGTCTTGGCTCGCTGCGCGGGCACACGTCGCGGGCAGCCGCGCCCCGCGCCCGTAACGTAGCTACTACGTAACGTAATAATACATTAAAGTTCTCCATCTAAACGACTACATGCACTCTGATAAAGTTGAACTAGTGACACTGCGCAGGTAATAATACGGTTTCCGCTACGGGGACCGCCGCACACGAAACATGCGCATAGTCACGCTATGGGCCTCTGCGCGTGCGCCCGCTTTACGCAACGTTGGCCCTTAAGGCCTACTGTCCACAGACGCGTCTATGAAGCTACGCGTTCGTGGACAGTAGTTGGACTGTCAAAACCTCGTTTTGGTCGGTATTTTGAAAATATCAAAATGGGGCAAAGGATTCACTGTTAGCTCTTTTAAATATTGAAATGTAAATCTTTTTTCCACAGCTGTGTTCAATAATATCATTTTCTTAGTTGAGCTAGTATGTTTGTGTGTACTGCAACTATCTCAAATCTCAAGATTCTATAGCGTAGTCTTAGAGAATGCGTAGCTTTAGAATATGCCTAATATTTTGTTATGGTATAAGATACTAAACGTTTTCTTTAAATATCTCTTGGAATCTGATTAATCAGTAGAAGTGTACCGAAATTGCTTTGAATATATAAATGTGAGAAAGTTTAAAGTAAAAAAAAAACCATATTATTGTCAATGTCTAGATCATTAATGTTTTCTTTGCATTTCGTGCACCTCAACCTTAGGTACAAGTTTCTTTAAAAAATGCCTTCTCTCGTATCTTTGATCGTAATCAAAAATGCCTTCTCTCGTATCTTTGATCGTAATCAAAAATGCCTTCTCTTGTATCGTTGATCGTAATCAAAATTCGCTCTTTGGCTTCGACTTAGTTGTCAATATATCAAGAACCGAGCTACAAAGTTATATGCAATAAGAATGCAAAGTTAAACTGTGTCTGTGATAGCGAATTGAGGCTTTTCGAAAGCATAACTAACAGTATTCTAAAACACGAATAATAAGTACATCATGTAATATAATGTTGTCTGTTTGTGTATTTATGAAAATGTAATATAAAAATGTATTTAACAATATTTTTTATAGAAATAAAAGTATCCATAAAGATATGAACTTATTAAAAACTTGCAACGTTTTATTGTTAATAATATCTCCAAATAAATTTATTGGTGATTGTAATAGAAGACACTTGAAATTAGGCCTTATGGGAATGGATATAGATGTTAAATTATAATCACAAACGAAATAGTTATGGTCTATCGTCCATAGTGAAAATATATTAACTAGTCAATAATGACAATATTGTACAATGTCTTTTGTTATTTCAATAAATGAATGCAAATATGTAATGTTTGTTATTACTTACTATCTTAAGTTTATTCACTATGTATGATTTTGAAAAGAGGAGGAATTCCTTTTTTATGTGGGATACTCTCCGCTCTGGGTGGAGCGAAAAGGATGTTCTATTAGTTGATTTTTTTGCGTTCCAGGGCCGCTGGAACTCTATAAGATTTAAAAGCAACAGCTTTTACGCCTGAAATACACTTGATATGTGGTAACTCCTATCATGTGACACATCTACGCTAAAACCGAGCACAAGCCGAGTTGCCGATAATAGACGAACCACAGATGAGCGCGAATCAAACACTCCAAGCGCACTCGCAAAGAGCGTTCGAGGCTAGAAGTCCACACTACATGTATTTGTGCTCGAATCGTGCTCTGCTCGTATTTGGCTCCTCTAGCATAGACCCACCTTAAATACGAATACGAAAGAAGAATAATTATTTTGCACACACGGTTAAACATGCTATAGTACCACCAATAAGCACAATAGTTTGTAAAGAAATTGTTGTTTTAATAGCATTAAATTTTACCCTAAATTCCCACAAAATCGGTTTATAATGTATTTATAACATTTTTAGGTCACGCTACTATCAAAACAAATTGTAATTCAATTGTGCCTTGTTTTGGGACTCGAAATCTATTGACTACTTGCCATTCGTTGACCCAGTTTATTCAAACGAACGTTAGTGCATGCGTGACGTGCAGCAATGATCCTTCAAATTAAATTGGAACATTCTCTAAGAAATAATGGCTTTAAAATTCATAGTTATGTTCATTAATCCTCGAAAACTATTTAACTTTTTATGTTATGATAATGGAATCCGCGTTATCGCATCGCACCGCTTTATACACAACGCTGGTTTTCCTCTAAGGTCTGGAAGAGGACCCGGATTGACGCATAATATATTATTTATATTACATACATATTTGTTTAGGTAGGCTCTAAATGTACAATGCTGATAAACTGGTCCTCAGCATTCATGCATTGATTTGAACTGGAAGCTGCCTGGAAAAAGACTTCATTTGAACTGGAAGAAGCCAAAGGCGCCCATTACACGGTCATGCAAACGTCAATCATTGCCATCAATCATGAATGATGGTGAATGATGGTTTTCGTCAATCAGTACTGTGCTACGTCAATCATCCCATTACACGGTAGGTTATTCGTCAATCAAAATATTTATGTATTTATTATATACTTTATTGGCTGTGGCAAAACTGACAGTTATACACGTCTATCACTAAACCCGCTGCAAATCTAGCAAATGACTCAAGAGCTGGATTGACTTTACACTATAATACCGAAGATATCCCGGATGTCAGCCTGTACGAGATTAGGATTTCAGTATATTACAAAGTACTCTGTGATTAGGATGGCTCTGAAGCAGCTCTTAAAAACAACAAGGCGTCGGGTGAAGACGGAATCACGGCCGAACTCCTGAAGGCGGATGGAAAACCGGACCTCCAATTTATTTTACATTTTTTTAGAAGTTTAACCTAAAAATAAGTTTTTTTCCCAATTAAATATTCTTATTTCTCATTTCATCTCATTTAACAGTTGAAAGGATTTTAAAAATTATTTAGGTACTTACATAATTATCAATAACAAAAACGCTTTCCTGAAAAAACGCATTTTTTGCCTTAGACCTGAGACAATGCATAAGAGATGTTGATTTGTCCAGTGCGAGAATCGAACCCGCGACACACTCAATCACTGTGCTAACCATGCATGCCGTAAGTCAGTATAATATGACGAAACTTCATTTCAAACCATACCCACATTTTTAGCGCCTTGTTAACACAAATTTTCACTTTAAAATTCAGTCTAAATACACACACAGTACACAATGCTAAATTGATATTTGAATCGGTGATGATGAAATTATCTTGAATTACGATGTTATGTTCAGGGAGACTGATATTATTATGATATTAAAAAAACTTTATTAACGTTTGAATTAATTATAGTATACTGTATTATGCAGGGATTATATGTAGTAGATATAATGCCAGTTATGATTTTCACCATGCTAAGATAAAATACATACCAAGGAATGTGTGTGTGATAATGTGTGCATATATATGTGGTCATGAAACAAAACGCAAATTATAATGAAATGAAACATCATAAAATGTTAATCATGTTTATTATACTAATAATGCTAAGGTTGCAGTGAACATGATGTTTAACAAACGTTACTGTTTACAGAGAAGACTTGACACGGGTCGACAATAGACTTTTTGGTAACAATAATATGATAAATGACTACTTACAGATGCCGTTTACAAATAAAAACTTTATTTAGCTATTAGACCATGTAAAAATCTTAACAAAACAAAAATTTCAGTACAACTCAACATTAATTAAATAAAATTTATTTTGTCGTGCAAAGAATAAGCGTCGATAAAAAATGTTTAGTTCAATAGTTGTTTATCAAAACCGTCACTTTCCTCATTGCTTGAAAAACAAATGCATTGATATGAAATACCAATTAATTGCGAGGTGATTATTAACATTTCCGTTCCGAATTCGAGAACAAACATTTCAGAAACATGGACTACATCATTAAATACCACAATATACAAGTATAGTAAAAAACTGACAGAAATTTTATGACGATATAGTTAAAAGAATGTCTAGAGCTAAGCATATCCATTACTTTACATATACTTATTCAAATCATGAAAAGAGTAAATTTACATGTTGAATGCTATTTTATTTATAAGTCATAGAGTCACTTGTAAAAAGTACTAGACTGTAATGCATATTGTAATGTAATCAATACATTTACTAAATATGCATGCATTATTATGAACATATTCTGTACAACATTATAATGATACTGAGTGGAATATCAGTCATTTCTAGTACTATATTTATGGCCTCATGCGTCCACAACCACAACTTATTGATTAACCAATCCATTACAAATATATCTTAATGTAAATCAATCCTGTATGCACACAGTGTTTTTATTATGATCCTTACACATTATGTTATCACTTGTTTCACAATAACAACCAAGTCGAGGCTTTTACAAGTACAAGTTTTGGATAAGGTTGTGTATTCAATCGTGTCCATTGGTTTTTGCATGTGGCACTGTGCCGTTGAGTAAAGGTACTGAAGGTTGTGGTAGTCTGATCGTCTTCTGTAACACGTGTGCATCAGCTGGCTCTATCCTCTTGTAGTAGTGCTCTTTAGTCTCCACAATCTCGAATCCGAACTTCTTATAAAAATCTATTGCACCTTCATTGTTTACTTGGACATGTCTGAAAAAGAAAACAATTTTTTTTTATTGATTTAAATTTAATTGCTTTTATCATTAGTCCACATTATTGAACCATCATCAAAGCGGGGTTTGTAACATCCTGATTAGATCAAGATTAACATACGAGATCATAAAATGGGCAACGACCTCTAGCGTCCGGCCCTGGTCCCAGGCAAGATGGAATGGGAAGTGGTCACCTTCTGCGAAGTAGTAATGCGAGCAAAGGAGGCGGCCGAAACCGAAAGGGAGTGGACATCTTCACATCTCAGCCACTGCCACTGTACACCCTCAAACTTCGGAAGTCGCAGGGCGATCTCCGCGCTCCGTAGGCGCGGGTAGCCGACCGGTAAGCCAGACTGAACCCAAGTCGATGGCGCTTAGAATTCCAGGCGCACGGCACAGATGTCAGCAACACAATAGGGCCGACTCCCGCTAGTGCCACGGTAATTCTTTCAAACGACGTTTCTTTGGCTCTAGCGGAACGCATAGGGCAACTGAAAGACTCAGGTGGGTTTTAGTCAGGAGTCAAATATCCTGATCTCTTCCTCGAAATTCGATCTACCCAATTGGATTGACTGTCCGAGGTAAATATAATCGTCTATAACTTCGAGTGTCTCTGATCTTGATAGGAGTGGGTGCTAAATGGCTGTTTATGACTTTGGTTTTATCCATGTTCATTTTAAAACCCACTCTTTCAGAAGCTTTACTGAGGTCATCGAGCATTGTGCTGAACTCCTCCGTAGCCAGGACTACTATGTCGTCGGCAAACCGAAGGTTAGTGATGTACTCGCCATTGACATTAATGCTAAAACAGCTTGTAGACGTGGCTCAGAAGCGAGATGGGGCTGTAATTCTTAAGCAGGGCATTGTCGCCCTTCTTAAAGAAAAGTACCACCACACCTCTGGTCCATGCCTGTGACGTTTTCCCTCGAGTATGACGGAATCAAACAACTTCTGAAGGGCCTTAAGGATCGGTTTCCCGGCGCCTTGTTGTTTTTGAGCTGCTTCAGAGCCGTCCTAATCTCGTACAGGATTACGTCCGGGATGTCTTCGGTATAGTCTCGGATTAATCTAGCTCTTGGGTCGTTTACTAGATTCGGAGCGGGTTTAGTAAATGACGTGTATAACTGTCCATAAAATGCTTCGATCTCTCCCAGAAGCTCCAATTTGGCGGATATTAACCTGCCATCTTCGGTCTCCAGTTTTGTGAGCCGGCTCTGCCCTATTGGGCTATAGATCTCTTTCAAATACCTTGGAGCCCTTATTTCGATCAATCGCGTCTTTAATTTGTCCGATATTAATGATAAATGATATTTATTTTGCAAATAGGTTTTTAAAAACACTTTTACACGTAAATTTTTTTTTCGTCAATTTTAACTTGCCGGTCGGTGTTTCCTAGCTGACTGAATGTGACGGAACGCGCGTTTAAAGGACTTAGAAATCCGTTTATTGAGCTGCCGATATATGCACGCATCGGTGAAGACTCTTGAGAGAATCATCTCACGCCTCTCCTTCATGAATTCATTAGAGAGCCTTTTGTACTTATTTGTACGAGTCTTAAAGAACTTAGACCCGACCGTATGAAAAGTTTCCACGAACCCACTGCTGTATTCGTCCATGGTCCTACTAGGCACTGGAAACGATTTTGAAGTTCGAGCTGAAAAATACTCGGAGTTTTGGATTTGAATCTATGCTAGACAGAGCGTAGACTTCATCAGTCGAGATCTCAAAAGCTTGACAATGATATTCAATGTGCCTCTTACCACGCCGTGATCACTTCCAGTTTTTACCGCATTGACCACAGAGACATCTCACTTTTAGTTGCAAAAACGCTTTGCCAGGTCCACTTCTTATGCTCTGCTTTCTGAATGAATTCATCATGTAAAAGCCCTGATATTATTAATTGATTTGTCAATGTGACAGGTAGTTAATATGAATTTAAATCAAGTATCTTAGTAGAGCACTGGTACATTGATACAGTCGACATAATTAATAATCAGCCTTTTAATGTTTTCTCTACTGGGTTTCAGGCCTCCTCTCACAGAAATCTTAAAAATAAGGCGAGATTTCTGTGCCTCCTCTCTAGGATAGGGAATCGGCCGCAATCCACCATGCTGGACCAGTTCATATTACATGTGTTCGAATTTTTAGTTCTAGGACATGCCGGTTTCCTCACGATGTTTTCCCACCATTTTGAGAGCAGTGGTGATGAAATAAAAAACACGCGCTTGGCTACCTTTGAACCCGCGACCTACAATGACAGGGGCACCACTGAACCACAACTACTAGACAGAATAAGTAAAAAGCTAAGAAACTGGCACAATTGATGCACAATTAATTTTTAAATTGGTACTCTTTAAGGTTTATCATGAAAATATCAACATGTTCTTGGCAACAGCTATTATGTGATGTGTGGCTGACCAGGATTTGCCGAACATGCATTTAGTATGCTAGGGTTATTTTAATGCCAAGTAACTGCCTTGAACTAAATGTGGAACACTGCACTGTGTAAGGGTCAACATGGTTATACATTTTAACATTCACAAGCCAGAGTTTTATTATATAGCTCCAGATTTTAGAATTTTTGTAAAAACAAATACAATCTTTTTTTATATTAATAATTTTATAAACACACTAGCTTCTGCCAGTGGCTTCCCTCATGTGAATGTATAAAATATGTAGCTACAACCAGCAGTGGCATAATTATGTCATCTGAGGCCCATAGCAAATTCATAGGATGGGGCCCCAGAAAAACCATCATGATGTGATTTCATTTAAATAAATTTTGTAAATTATGTTGGGTTACTTCTTCCAAGCTCACAGCCGTGTTATTTTGCCAGCCTTGCTACCTACCAAGTAGTGTTCTACTGGTAAAAGAATTTTGAAAATCAGCCCAGTAATTTTTAGTTCTATACAAAATATTGTATATATATAAATCTTTCCTCTTTATATTATTAGTAATATAGATAGTTCTGCAGTATTTAGACTAATTGCATTTTAATGAGTAGTTAACTTCTAACCCTAATGATGGCTGTACCATTATTAATAAATTGTTTTTCAGTTTCAACTGAGTCTTCAATAACTTATTTTATTACTTACTTTAAAGTTACTGATTATTATCAGGACTGACTGGCTGGACTGATTAGCTGGAGTCCATTATACTAGTAAAAACAGGTTCTTAAAATCTTTAACACTAATGATGGACATAGTAGTTAAAATTGTTGCTTAATTTTGTGTTTTTTTTTTTTTTTGAACCTGTTTTTACTAGTATAATGGACTCCAGCTTGATTAGCTGGAGTCCATTATACTAGTAAAAACAGGTTCTTAAAATCTTTAACACTAAAGATGGACATAGTAGTTAAAATTGTTGCTTAATTTTGTCTACTTATGAAGCTACTGATCTAATGCCACCACAGTTTTGCCTGCATAGACCGGTTTGTACTTAGAGCACTGTACAAAACTCTATAAGTTTTACTAAACCCATGTTTTGTGTACATGTGCTGCTGCTTGAGCATGTAGTAGGCCCATAAAAGATTCTTCAGTTAGTTATTAACATGAAAAGAGAGTTTGGAAGGCTTTTGCCCAGCAAAACGTTACCACAGGTTTTTAATATATGAATTCAAGGATTTCTCTTTGTCTTGCTATTATAATAGCATTATGATTCATACAAATTAAAAGGCCCGTAATATGTAGTACAAAGAGCAAGCAGGATGTATGCAGAGGACTTGAAATGCAAAAACCTACTAATACAGTAATGCTGATGTAACAGCGGAAAGGACTAAAAGGATTTGGAACTCAAATAGAGAATAGCCTGGATAATTAAGACATAGGGTACTATTTATCCCAGTATTTATTTATTTATTTAATTCTTTATGCACACAAAAGTACACAGGTAGACTTAATGCCTTAAGGCATTTTCTAACAGTTAACCTTTGGGTGATATTTTCTATGAAGGAATTTTCAAGTTTGACAAGTTATTAAGACTGTTATATACTTATAACTATTGCTTCTATATGTACATGGTATAGTATAGAGATTCTGAAGGAGAGAGGAAAAGTCCTAAGTATCAATTCAAGGAATTGAAACCATTATTAAGCCTTGGACTGACTTTCGCTTTTTTTATGCAATTTTAATAGATAATAATGAAAATAGTTCATCTGATATAGATGAATAAGGCTTTCAGAAACTTATGGTGGTAGAAAAGACCACCCCTCAGTTCAGGTTTGCAAATATATTGTACATTACAGAATCATAAAAGCATGAATGAAACTTGATCTTAGTCATACCAAAATAAATGGATTATCTACATTCACTAATGTTATAAAGCTGAAAAGTTTGTTTGATTAAATGTGCTAATCTCAGGAACGTTTAAAATTAAAAAAGTAGGTATTTCAGTGTTGGATAGCCCATTTATTGAGGAAGTAGTAGCCAAAAATGTGTGTGAAACTACAGGAAATAGCTGGTATAGTAAATATATATAATAAAGAGTTGACTTTTTTAAATGATCCAGCTAACTAAATATTTATCAAGCTTTTCAATAACATAAAACCTGAATAGACATTTGCAATGATTTTATGAGTAATAGATAAGAAATTTTCCATTTGTATTTAAATAGAAAGCTTTGATGAGTGGTTTCTTTAATCTATTAAATCTGTGTGTGTATGTCCTTGACATAATTTGGTTACATACATGGCCTAATAGCATATTGTTTAACAATATAGGCCATTAATTTCGAGTTAGAGAGTTAGGTACTATGAGAATCAATTTACTGATAAGTGCAATCCTATTTAACTACACTGGCCATGTTTATATACTGATAAACATAATGCAAAATGTGACAATGACTTGGTTAGCAGTACCTACTTGTAAAGATTCATAACCTTCAATCTAAAAATATACATAATAAAATGAACAAAATGAATGAAAACTACAGCTTTCGGTATCGCAATAGGTACTCCAAAGTGTACTTACAAGAAAATGCTGTCGAAATTGCCGTCCTGTTCAACGTACTTGAGCACATGTTCCACCATAAGACTTCCAATGCCCAGTCTTCTGTATGGGTACAAGCATCCCAAGGTCATAATATAAAGTCTCCGCGAGTTTTCCGACGTGTCTATTCTACAGCACACTGCTCCCACCACGATATCATTGTAATATGCTAACTTGGCCAGTTCACCTGCTTCTAAAACATCTTTGTAGAATTTATCGTTGTAAGACACTGGAAACACGACTGTGTTCAACTTCTTTAGTTGCTTTATATTATGTGGGGTCACGTCGCCGAGTTCTATTTTAGCTCTGAAAAGGCAAACGTATTCTTTTATAGTTAAAATCGCATGATATTACGGACGGACATTGCGCTTCATTTTAGAACCATAAATCACGACACAGGTTATTTTTAGGAACGCGAAGGAGACTGAAATAGGCAACCAACATCTTACCTAGTCATTTTAATAACTATTCTAAAAATTAAACACTACAATTTAAAAACTAATCTAACACAGTTATATCACACGAGATCACTCCCGCCATCTACCAGTTTAGCTCGCTCGCTCACTCGCTTCGCTAATCTTCGCTCAAGCGACAAATCGAGTTTTTGACAGCTCAGAGTTTATTGCTGATTAAAAAAATGTACCACAATTAAACAAAAAGATCTGTTCCAACAAATAATCAAATTTAACAGCACGATTTGTAAAACATACGAAACTATTATTATTTTCCAGTTTTGGAAGAGTCATGAAGATCTATTTTATAAGCCCTTTCAATTGAATCTAATTTTTAAATCTACCAGAATATACATATTTTTTTAAATGGGAACACTAATGTATTCGTCAAGAAATCGTTTACATTTTAGTTTAGTCGTTCAGAACTGTATAATATATAATTATCTTCGTAACTGAACAATAAAAAAACAAGGAAAATATTCTTGTTTTTTTTTTTTTAGTTATTACTCCGAGATATTTGTATTTTGGATTTAAAATTTTACGATGTCAAGATAAACTTCTGTTAGAATTCTATCCTCTATGGTAGTAATAGTTTTGTCATAGACAAATATTAAAGCCGCCAAATTCAAATAAATTTAACCTTCCATTGTTTTTACTTGTCAAAAAACCGACACTCCGTAAAGGTACTTACTTTCAAGAAAAAAAGTAGAAATAGTATAAAAAAATGTATCTAAATCAATTTAAAAATATTCAACCATATGTGAGATTTGGATTGGGTAACATCCAAAGAAGATGTTATGAAAAAGCTGCATTACATCGTCCGAAAATATCTCAAGAATTGAACGTCAGTGCAAACGCAGATTCTGGTGCTATTCCTCCTAAAGAACCAGTAATGACTGAAATGTACCCAAAAACACCAATAGTGCAAAATAAAGACCCCATCGTGTTGTCATTCGATGACGTACCAGGACCAAAAGCTTTCAAATATATTTCTAATTTTCGTCAGTACATTTCAGAACTGGGTACTCAAATTACAGTTGGTATGCTGACGGTGGCACTTAATGTGGGTACGTACTACGTACTTCGTAGCTCTTCTTTAAAGTAGAAAAGTATATACCTATAGTACGCGGCAAATAAGTTGAACCATTTGCTATGTTATGCGCAGCCCCTATTTCGATCGCGACCTGAAAATCTGTTGAATACGCAATTCAAGTTCAACCGTCATGATGGTTCAACTTGTGTGACAACTTTTCGGATCACAATCGATGTGTGGGGCTGCGCGTAATCATAGCAAATGGTTCGACTTATTTGCCACGTACTATACCTCTTTTCTTTTTTATTAATACTATGGTTTTACAGGATCATATTTGAACACTAAAAAGCCACTGAAGAATCTTTCGACCCTCTTCGACGAGTATGGGCCTGTAGTTCGATTCGTTAGCCCTGTAGGTGGGGATATAGTCTTGATAAACCACCCGGAACATATCCAAAAAGTCTATGCCATGGAGGGCGATTATCCCATAAGGTCAACCCTGGACTCGTTGGAGAAATATAGGTCGCGACACAGAAATATTACTAACTACGGTGGATTGT
This sequence comes from Leucania comma, assembly GCA_958295575.1. Lineage (NCBI taxonomy): Eukaryota > Metazoa > Arthropoda > Insecta > Lepidoptera > Noctuidae > Leucania > Leucania comma. The sequence goes on from OY282475.1 coordinate 9,170,932, forward strand.
ATTCAATGTGAGTTATTTAACGTTTGTTTTTACTTTTAATAGGCTCGCGCTTAACCACTTTATAACTTGATGTTAATTAAGTGACGATGTTGGTCGTTCATATAGGTACAGTAGGCAGCAAATAACTAGAGATTTTCGTGGTAGAGGCTCGAGCTCGAGCATGTTAAAATGCATGGAATTAAGGGTGGTGGCAGCTTCCACCACCACAAAATCTCGAGTTATTTGCTGCCTTCATTGAATTATGTAGGTTTCTGGTACTCTAGACTGCTCGGTGGAATAATGCATAGAAGTTGTTGGTTAATTTATACCTAGGGTTGCCAACCGTACTATAATATATAGTATTGTACTATATTTTGGGTCTGTGTACTATATACTGTTGAAAAAATATATAGTACGCATAAATACTATATTTTCATCATTTGACCGTTTGGGTCGCTATCACCGATAGTCAAAAAGAAAAATACGAAAAAGACTTAAAAAAAATATAAACCTTTAACAAAAATATAGTTTTTGACTTATATTAATTTAAAAAGGTTAAAACATGAAACTTTTATGTTTGACTTGAAATAGTTAAAATGCAAGAAGTGCAACAAATATAGTTTAAATAACAACACAATATTTGCTTTTTCCATAAAATACTATATTTTTTTGAAGTGTACTATATTTTATTGTAGCTTAGTTTGAAAAATACTATATTTCGTCGAAGAAATGTTGGCAACCCTATTTAAACCGGACATGGTCAAATAAATAAAACTACCAGTCCTACTACGATATCGTGTCGTTATCGTTATCGCCTAATGTGAAAATGGCCTATAGTAACGGATTGCCACTTCACCGCACATCATTGCGATGTATTAGATCATGATGATAGCGTCTTATTATCGCAGGTGAACGACCAACGCATTTGCGCGCCAGTAGGGTCTGGAAGATATCCATGACTAACCATAGTGCCCATATTCTGCTGCCTTCCCGTGGCCAAGACTAACCTAGCAGTCTGAATGAGTAATGATGAAAAGCCTCAGGGGTTTTAGCAGGATTAACTAGCGCCAGTTTACTTGAAGCCTTGATAACATAGCTTAGCATCAGCCTTATAATGTTCTCACTGCTGGGACTCAGGCCACACAACATACCTAGCCACATAACATACCTAATTTAAATTACAGTAATGGCGAACAATGGAGCCGTCAACGATCGGCCGTATTAAATCCATTACATCAGGTGATGAAACATCAAATAGGTGGAATCGACGAAGTCTGTGAGAACTTTACACTGAAGATATACAACATTCGAAATCATCAAGATGAAGTATCAAAGGATCTCTATAAAGAGCTTCACAAGTGGGCCTTTGATAGTATGGGTAGGTTCATCGTCCTCTTCTTTTCGGTTCGACGGTATTTTATCGTCTTTATTGCATCGTCCGAGGAATAGCTCAGAGGGGCAATGCTCGTATGTTTAAGGAGCGTTCGGATTTGCATCCCAGACGTCAACTGTACAAAACACTAATTTCCCGACTAGTTTCTGACATAGACATGAATTCTAGGGTGTAGGTAAGCGGACATTTCAGACACTTTAGGAAGGACAAAATCCGCACAAGAATGAAAACTCACTCACAGTGGGGAGTTTGTGGGATCAATTATCTCCATTATCCAAATTATATTTGCAACGGCTTACTGTACCAAAGTACAAAATCAACACACTGCTTTCCAAATAGGTACATACCGAGGTCACGCAAATTCACCAGCAGAGAAGTGCAGAGAAGATAGAGTGCCACACCACCCAGGTGTAAATTCGGGAATCAAACCCACGACACGTAGCCCAGCTGCTGATCGCTCAACCACTGAGCCAACCATTGTTTGTTGTGTGTCCAATTAGCGTGCCTGTTTCGAAGAAAGAATTCGCACGACTTTATTAGACGGATTGAACCGTAGAGTATTGCAATCTTAAAAATCTCCCATCAGTATATCGACTACCATGGGTAATTTGTGCTTTTAACGAATGTGGATTTCGTCGATAGTACCTAGCTGATCGTGTCGCTAATGTCAAGTCAACCGCTTACATCCCTCCGTGAGTCAGGTCGTTAGATAAGTTAAATCAGTGTCGGCGCCAAAACACTGCCTTGCGGGATACCGTTCTTTTGCCGTCGCCATTTGCTCTAGGACGGCCGGCCGACCCTACTTACCTGGATGCAGTGGTTGTGCAGAAGTTCGCTCAGTATGCTCACAAAACACTTGATCGTTTGTTCTACTTTGCCAAGTATTCTTTTGATGTTAATGGTATCGTAAGGTGCCGAGAGACCAACATATGCCACCAGGAATCTTTGTTAGCTTTATACTCATCCTCTATAAACCTACTCACTCAGTAGGAAGACTCAATTGGAGCAAGGCTTAGGTAGAACTGTACTTAATCCTCATCTCCCAGAATATATATACATAAATACGTTTTCGGGCGAAAGAAGTCTGTTATGTTCATCCTTTCCTAAATAATTTACATAACATTACAGGATTGGTACTATTCGCGAAAAGATTTACTATGCTGGACACTGAGCTCGTTTACAGTCAATGCGACATGTCATGGCTATACCACAGCTTGGAAAAGGCCACTGATGCCATCATCAAGTGCGAATCTGGACTTCATTTGTGGAAAGTGTTTTCGACGCCAGCGTGGAATTCTTTGGTCAAATACTGCGACTGCTTAGATAAGTGTGTACAAATCCATTGCTCATTGAAATTACTTACTTATGATGTGTAAGTATGATACCTAAGTATTAATTTACCTACAATATTTATTTAATTTTACAGTTTGATTGGAAAGCATGTTATAGAGGCAGAAAATACCATTGCGAGTGGATCCAAAGATCTGCCAATGGGTTTTGGTAAGTGTATTTCAATTACCTACTATAGCTGTACCTAATCTAACAAAACCTTTTGAAATCAATATCAAAAGGCTTTATTGGGCACAGACAATTAATACCCCTTCAAAAATAGAGGTTTGATTTTATTTTAGATTGTTTTCTTTCTACATTAAAATAATATTCCTTTCAACAAGTTGCTTAACTTGTTGCATTACGATACCGCCATTAATACTGCTGCCCATAGTAGTAACGTTCTTCAGAAAGATCACGTGCGCAATAGGTAGATGGTGGTTGTCTTCATCAGCACTACATCCCGAAAACTCTGCGTTTATCTTCATCAGTACTATACTTATCTAGTTCTTCAAAGTACCTACTGTTAACCGGTATAAGAGTATGGCCAAAAACATGTAAACAATAAATGTAAGGAAATGCAATATTTTCTTGCAGATAACAACAGCTCCTTGATCAATGCCATGATTACGGGAGAAGACAAGCTGAATGCTGAAGATATTGTCACGGTTATTATGGACATGCTCCTAATTGGAGTAAACACTGTAAGACCACAATTATACTATTATTATTAATATTGCTTCTGCTTGCAACTTCACCTGCATGAGAAATAGAAGAGACTCCAGTCCCAAGAGAATAATTATAACGGGACATAGTATCCTACATCCGTCCAATCTGTAGTAGTTCCATCGACTAGTAGTTAGATTTGGCGTGAAAACGTAAAACAAACAGACTACACATACCATTTTTTTTTTCTAACTTCTATTTTCTTGTGTAAACATTGTAAGACCACAATGCATCTTCACCTGCATGAAAAAAGCGAAGGGTACATATAACGTCAGTCCCAAGAGATTAAAACGGGATATAATAAATAATAAAATGTACCTACCATAAAACAAACAGGCAGAATTTTTTTTCCGACTTCTTCATTTCAACCAATATAAACAAGATTGAATGAATTGATGAATTATAAGGTACACCTAAACCTTCATGAATTACAACGTCCACCGGTGAAAACCGAATGAAAATCTGTTCAGTACTTCTTGGAATTATCGCGTACAGACCACAGACAGACGCGGTAGTCCCCCGCTCCGTCTATTTGCTATACAATTGTACTAGCTTTTGTCAGCTGCTACGTCCGCGTGAATGTTGGTTATTGCGGAGTCGAACTCGAAGCCTGATAAAAAGTCCAATGTCCATCCTCGGGAGTTCAAGATTCCTCTGTACCAAATTTCATCAAAATCGGTTCAGAAGTTTAATCAGGTTAAACATAACAGACAGACCGAGTAACTTTATAAATGTAGTGATGGATATCTGACTAATGGCGCTAATGACCCCAATGACAAAGTGGTAAAATCAAGAGCAACTGATAGGCAGTAGTTAGGTGGTGGTTAGTGAATAAAACCTACTAAATAATAAACAAAAATATTTATAATTGCAGATTACTTCTTCAATGTCTTTTCTTTTATATTACTTAGCCAAGTATCAAAGAGCACAAAAGATATTATTCAAAGAAATAGATAAAGTTGGTCCTAATATTGATGTTAACAACATCTCAAAGATTAATGAAATGACACCTTATCTTCAAGCTTGTATAAAAGAGGCTTTACGGTAAGTAGTATAATATTGAATAGTTTTGTTAACCTTTTATGTACGTAGGTAAACAAAAACTAAAATAGTTTATCATATAGTTTACCAAATTACAGATTAGCTCCCCCGATCCCAGTACTGACAAGGATTCTGCCAAAAAATATAACTTTAGATAAATATAAGTAAGTATAATATCAAATTATATTTATATTAATCATAGAGATTTGAGTCGTCAAAGCTTTTCATCACTTTTAGTATACAGTGTTTAACACTTCTCATGTGGAATTTTATGGTACATATTTCAATTTACAGTATACCCCGTGGCACTCTAATAATAATGTCTACTCAAGATGCATCACTCAAAGAAGGAAACTATGATGATGCAGCAGTATTCTACCCAGAGAGATGGTTGAAGGAAGATGCGAAAGAATACCATTCATTTGCTTCCATACCATTTGGTTATGGTGCCCGGAAGTGTTTGGGCCAAAACATATCAGAAGTTATGATGTCCCTGCTTACTATCAGGGTTAGTCCAAGTCTTCATAATAATTTTGTTCAGAAGAACAAATATTTTAGCAACTAATATTGAAGCAGTAACTTGTGTGTGATGTGGTTCACTTGAGAGCAGACTACAATATAGCTAACAATATAACTGTTTGCTGATATTTTTTTAAACTTTCAGATTATCCAGAAATATAAACTTGAATACCATTATGGAGATATTGGTTCAACAAGAAGTTTTATATCAAAACCTAATAAGGCACTGAGGGTTAGGTTCATAGACCGTGGATAAGCATTATTTGGGAAATTCCACAATATCAATGATATCTAGATGCAAGCGGTATTGTTTTCATAAAAAAATAAACATTGTAAACTTACAATACTTTATTAGCATCTACTATTTTACATTATAGGTGTTCTTTAATGAGTTGTTATTATAATAAAAGTTAAAATTTACCTAGTGTTTAATTTTAGTCAACATTTCCAATAAAATACATTTTCCATGCAGTCTTATTCAACAAAATCTCTTGACCTGTTTAGCTAGTGAGCAGCATCATTATGAATATAACAAAGTTATAAAGAGGCTTTAAATAAATCTTAACCCTAAAATTAATAATAATGACACTACCGCTGCCGCCTTGAGGCAAATATATTTAAATATTTCCCTCTAGTCATCTCCTTAGCCTCTTCTAGTCCAAGTTGATATGCAAGGTCATGGAGCTTCTTGACTTCCATGATCAGACCACTCGTAGACAGTGACCCCAATTCTGTAAAAATGTTAATTATCCATGATCACAACATTACTGCACTTAGTAATGATTGCTTCCTGGAAACCAGTATAGCAGTGAGTTGAACTCTGGGAAATTATAGCTTTAAAAGCTCATGCAATCAGGCAGATACAATTTGAACTTCAATACAATATTTGCACAGTTGCTAGGTCCTGATTAAAGATAGATTGTTTCAGGAACAAAAATATTAGAGTAAGTAGAGTCATTCATAAAAACTTACGCTGCATATAGTTGTAATCCTCCTTGGTGGCCCCTCTAGTCCATGATGGAGGAGACTGGTTGTTGCTCGGCAGGGGGGCGAATTCCGATACTCCAGGAACTGTAAACGATGAGGTAGAACTTTGGGACCCTTCGTCAGAATTGACTGCATTTATATTATCATCGCTCATTGCTGATTACGTTTAAAAACTGGTCGTTTATAACCGAAATGCCAAAACAAAATGAAACGAAAATCATGCAAGAACGGAATGACAACATTAGAAACGTAAATAAGTTTCGCGGCATTTTTGAAAACTTATTATATCAAATTATCCTAGTTCAAGCGTTTCAAAGGAATAAGCTATAAAAAAAATATCATACTTTGCTCAGGCCACAGTTCTGGAGAGGCACGGTCAAGTTTCTCCGAGCTAAACAAGCTTTCTTCTAACGACGTCAATGGAATATCATCAGATGGTGTTGGTTCTGAAACAGACGCGTTTAATGCATTAACTCTTCAAGTAGTGGCACTGCATATTAACAATTTACTTTGATGTGTTATTGCCACGTTGATAATCCACAAAATTAAATTACTAACATTAAAATATCGCTATTATTAACAATAATTTACCTTCTTGAACAATGGGATTTTGTTTCGCGGCCATTTTCCAATTTTTGACAATTCTAAATCGTAGACTACAGACGCTGTCAAAGACAAAACCGTGCCATGGTCATAGACATTTTGGCACCGTACACAATGAGTCTATTAGTCGTAATGCATACGTCCTAATAAAATATATTCTCCGAATGATTTGATTTCATAGAGTCTATTACACCACTCGATATTCAGAGTGGTCTTAGTCGACGTCGCGTAGAATAATAAGGGTCAGACTGTCTTACTCACAAGTAAACTTTAAGACAGTCTGTGTAACGTGTGCGGAATATCAAGTGGTGTACTAGACGCTTATCACCGGTTTGCTATCGCTTTTAGAGCTATAGGGTCTATTACACCATTCAATATGCAGACCGGTTTTGTCAAAGTCACGTAGTGTAAAAGGGTCAGACTGTCGAGCCAAATTCACCACCGGAATTTGCCCTTACTCGGAAGTAAACTTTAAAACAGTCTGTGTAACTTGTGCGGAATATCAAGTGGTGTAGTACACGCTTTACGCACCATTGCATTCTAAGGGCTGATTTCATCATTCAATTTAAAAACTTAGTTCGACTAAACTGAGCTCAGCGTAATCTAGTTTAAAGACCCGTGTCGTAAACATGGGCGACACCAAAAGAATTGAAACTGAATTTAGCGTAAACTAGGTTCAATTCATCACGGTAAAACGCAAAATGAAGCTAAAATCTCAATTAGACGCTCTAGCTGTGTTTTGTTATAAATAATCACGATTAGTTTCTTGATAAATTTGGCCCTAAGAAATAGTAAGCCGAAATTCATTGTAAAATTCAAATCACTAGACGAAATCGACTTGGTATTTAACCAAATTTGACAAATGTCATATGAAAAAAGAATAGTCAATTATATTTTTGTGTGCTCCAAAATGTGTTCCTAGCTTTATTTCGTAACAAAATTATTTTTACTCTGGTATCAGAAATGTTGCCATTTTGTGGAGTGCTTCTACTATAATGGTAAGGACGATAAGCCTACTGGGGCCAAAGGTTTTGTAAAAATGTCACCACGGGCCCTGGGACAAAGGCAATGAATGGAAGGGTAGGTTTTTAGTCAGTAAGAGTCTGACACTATTTTCCGCCCCACCCAAGGGCGGGATTTGTCATTGGATGATTTTACCTACATAAAAAAAATATCTAAAATATAAAAATGAATCGCTGAATGTGTTGCTAAGTGCAAATCTCGAGAACAGGTGAACCAATTTCGTTTATTCTTTTTTTGTAGTATTTGTTATTGTCAGAAGATTCTTATTAAAGTAAAAAATAGGGTAGAGTGGCTTAGAGTAGGGTAGAGTAGAGTAGGGTAGAGTAGGCTAGTAGGGTAATTGACGGGAGCGAAGCCGCGGGCAAAAGCTAGTTTCAAATAAATTTACATAATATATAATTAAACTGTGGAATTATTATAATTACAGATTTATTAAAACGATGACTCCAATCGGCACAGTTTAATAGTAATCAACGAAAACTCTAAACCGGACTTTTCTGTGTTCCTAAACAATTAGTCTGTCTTTGAAAACGTAAACATTTTTCCTTCCTATCTTATATAAAATTTTCTTCAAGTGAGTTTGCCTCTGACTGGCTCTTTTTTTTTTGTCATTCACATTTTAGTTTCACCAATGTAATCCAATTGATGTAATTCAGTTGTCAATCTAACACAGTTGTAGTTATAATGTATATTTAATGTTATTGTTTAATTGCTTTGGATTCCGCAACCGGGATCACTTTCAATTTTGTACTATGATATTTTTTTTTTCGTATTGCAGTGTTATGATATGGTACAATTTGTAATATTATGATGTCCACACTACTTTAATTTTTAAATTTCTTTCTTCCGGTTGCCAACACAAGGCAAGGTGGGTTTTTAGGAAAAGCCACATGGTTTATTCGTGAAATTATTGAATGTTTATTGAATAAAGTGATATTATTGTTTAAGTTTGTAGCCCAAGGTAAGATTTGTGTAATTTATATGGCAGTCTTTGCCCTTGGGCTGCGAAATAACTAAAACTGAAAGTTTACCACAACGCGCATGAAGTGTCATGAAGGATTTAAAAAAATATCTATACATACGTGATGAAGTGGTTGCAAATAATATAGTCCGTGACGAAATCATTTCATACGCAGCTAAACTATGAATCTGCAGATCTGGAAGGGCAATCGCTCATCATTGATGTCTACTCGTTCATCATAACCTTACTTTTCTATGCCCGCTATGTAGTGTAGTAAACATCGAAAGACCTAATTAGTGCTCAATTATACTTAGCTTAGTGAATTTTTATCTAGATTAAGTCTTACATACGTTTCCTGGTTGTATGTGTATTTTATAGATGTAGACTACTGTTTGACTGAAGTTACTTGAGACTGAAATACACATTGTTTTTTAAATTATTATTAGCGCTAATCCTATTCTTATGTTTTTTCAGATGCGTTCCGTCACATTGAAGGATGTTGAACAGGACAAGGTCGTCAAGACCGTCGCTGCCCATCTGAAGAAGTAAGTAGCATATGCACCAATTTTCTTTTATTATTAAATTTATTGTATTCAGGTTCTACTACTACTACTTACTATTTTCAAATTATGTGGTTGCAAGTTTCCCAACAATGATTCTCTCAATTCAATGATTGGTCAATGGGTCGTCTTAGATTATCTCGTATCTGAAATGAAAACATAACATATTCTATTACTAAATGCAGTAAAGACCTTTCACATGTAATTTACTGCATTTATAAATTGTGCGGCAGTATTGTAGCGGTATAAGGTTATGCTATAGATCTTAGAAATAATGAATCATATAACAGTGAAAACAACAACACTTTGTGTTTCAAAATTCAGTAGACTATAAAATATTTGTTACGAACAATAATGTGTCCCAATGTGATACTGCAGAATAGTCGAAACCGGCTCAAATGCCATTAACAAACTTAAGGGCATATTGCTTGCAGCACAGATGGTCAAAGGGGACAATAGTGTGGGTTGCCTTTTGGGAAGTCTTTTGACTGAAATGATGATGATACTGTTTGGATGTACCATCAATCAACATACTTTGATTAATGATTATGTATTATTTTTCAGGACAGGCAAGGTCAAGGTGCCAGAACACATGGATCTGGTGAAGACCGGTCGTTTCAAGGAATTGGCTCCCTACGACCCTGACTGGTTCTACGTAAGGTGTGCCGCTATCCTCCGTCACATCTACATCCGTTCCCCAGTTGGAGTCAAGACTGTCACCAAGATCTTCGGTGGTCGCAAACGCAACGGAGTCACACCCTCACATTTCTGCAGGTAATTTTTGTGTTTTAATTATTTTTCCTGGCTTATAGAAAGTGTCTTAAAACTCCCTGATGATATGAACTGTAAAAGATTAGCAGAATGGTTTTTCTACAGTTGCTGTCACAATTCAAAGAATTTTCAAGGAAATCCTTATCCATTGCTTCATATCTCATCATCTTCTTGCCTTTTTCCTAATATTTTAGGTTTCATACATATTTTGTATTAAAAAAAAAGGAATTTGGCAAAGATATTGTTGAACAATAAATGTTAAGTCAAATTGAAAACCTCAAAAAAAGGAAACTTATGTGAACTTTGTTAAAAACCAGCTTTGCAGTAAAAATGCAATACATGTTTTTGAGTTGCCGAAATTAAAAGCATTATAACTAACTAATCTGTTACTTAAAATACCCCCGATTTTTGATTTAAGCATTTGAAGTTGAGAATTACTCAAACTCAATTTTAGCCTGAAAATGTGTCGAAATTTGGCATTTAAGTATGGTTTGAGACATTCTTAACTCAAAATACTCAATTCAGAAACCTACCTATAGAGTTTTTGCTAAGTAGTACAGCCTAACTGCTTCAAAAGGCAAAATAGGAATGAATCATTAAAAGTCCCTCCCTCTCCACCTTAATGCGTGAGAAGGCATTGAATGATATCCTCTAAAAAAGGGCAAAATAGAAATGTTTTAATAAAAAATAATTTTCATTGATTCTTTTTTTCTATTTAGGTGTTATTTTTTTCTTTCAATTTATATACAGCCTGTTATGGCATAGTTTTTCAACTAACCTTTAAGATTCCCTAGAATGAATCTGCAGCAGATCATAGCAAATTGTTAATGTGTTGTAGAAACTTTATAATCATTCTTAATCTGTCCTAGCTCAGAGGACACCGGTGTCCTCTCACATCCACGCCACTATAGGCCTTAATTCCGATGTTTAGAGTCTACTTTTGTATGAACAAGTTGGGTAGTTGTGGATCGAAGTGATAATCTATGTTTAAAGGGCAACCATTACTGACTGACTAATAGCCTAAGAGCCCGTGGCTGTTAGACTTTCATAAAAGCTGACAATGCATGTACTTAACACAGTTAGGCACAATACCCTGCTATGTATGACATGTTCTTCTGGATCATATTAGTAATCAAGGTCAACCATTACCAGACACTTAGTCTGTACCTCTACCGTGAGTTTTAAGCAATAGTATTAGTCGCTACTCGATATTGATGCCGTAAATATTTTGTATGGCAAATTTTGGTTCTGCAAGTGGCCGCTAGAGGCGCTGCAAAATTTGCCATACAAAATATTTACGGCGTCGATATCGAGTAGCGACGAATACTATTGCTTAAAACTCATGGTAGAGGTACTGGTAGCAACCTCTCGTCAGCCCAACGCAAAATACGCGCTTTAGTCGTGCCCTAAATTCCCTCGCCAGACTCCCTTAAACTTCAATAAAATATAATCATACTTACATTATGCTATAAAAGCTGACTTTTTAATGTTTCTTCTGTAATTATAAGATAATTAATAATAAGACTGCCTATTGTACACTTATTTTTTATAAATATTTGTCCTCTAATAAGTTAAGGTGTGCAATAATTAAATAAATAATTTTCCCAGTAGCCAGTTGGTTTTGATGTTACTGATAATAAACCAGACTACTTTAACGTGCAAGCGCATGGCACTATACATCCATAGGTGTGACTGAGAGAGTTATTTAGGTTTTCTGTTGACTAATATTATGAAGAGGTATTTTTGAACTTTAGTTCTTCAGGAAGGGTGTTTTTCTTTCCTAATTAAAAAGTGCATCATTATCCTTAAACTATTATAAAATAAAGTTCCTTACTTTGTATGATCACGATAAATTTGAAAACCAGTATGTATTTGCATACTGTTTTGACCAATAGACAGAGTGATTCATGAGGACCATTTAGGTGTATATACATGTCGACGCCCCCTGGTAATAAGTCTGTAACATTTGTTTTTATCGACTTTATTGCCCGGACATTATGTCGGTAATAGAAGAACAACTTATTACCCGGCGGCGTCGGTGTATATTATAATAGAGAAAAGCCGAAAATTTCGAAGGTTTCTAACATGTGCCCAAAAGCCGAAAATTTCGAAGGTTTCTAACATGTGCCCGAAAATTTCGAAGGTTTCTAACATGTGCCCGAAAATTTCGAAGGTTTCTAACATGTGCCCGAAAATTTCGAAGGTTTCTAACATGTGTGAAGCTGGGGCAGGTTGCCAGTTTATGATATGTAGTTATAAATAGGAACTATTTAAAAGAAAAAAGTAATATAAATAACAAGATATGAAATATAAAAAGGTATAATCATAAATATGTCATGGAGTCACTGCTGCTGGACTTGGGAACATACTGTTTTAAAATACTTCAACCAACTATAATACTTATTCGAAAAATTGCAAAATTGATTTACCTTTTCAATCTTTTCCAGGTCATCAGGCAGCATCGCCCGCAAAGCCCTACAAGCCCTCGAGGCCCTGAAAATGGTTGAGAAGGTTCAAGATGGTGGTCGCATCCTCACTGTTCAGGGTAGGCGTGATCTTGACAGAATCGCCGCTCAGGTGCGCCTAAAGGCGAAGCAGGCCGCCAAACAGCAAGTCATCGTTCTGTAATTTTATGACTAATAAAAAAAAGTAAAATCTTATACTGTTGTTTGTTATGTTGATAATCCTTCCTAATGCTTAAGGCAGGAAATTTGCTGCAAGAAGTGGAACAATTACTTTCTGCCACCAATCCTACAGCGACATTGACGTTTCTCGGAGCTGGTTTCATGAGTTCTCCTTGGAGACCGTCGATCGTAAGGACCAACGCTCACTCCCATGCAAAAGTGCTTCGTCTCAGCTCGCCGCACGGGCAGCCGTGCCTCGCGCCCATTTTGTTACGTAATATGACAAATTTCTCCATTGATACGACTACATGCACATTGTTAAAGTTGAACTAACTACACTGCGCTGGTTCGGACGGGTGTCCGCTTATCATAGCGTTAGCCTTAAAACGTTCACTGCTACCACAATTTTTTTGAAGTTCATAGCGATGCCGCCACTATAAAGCCACGCGGACACGCCAGGCGTGTCGGCGGCACTGCATCTTGTTAAACATGGACACGCTAGGCGTGTCCAGTGGCAACTCGATAGAGATTTTTTAGGCAGATTGCTCGCAGAACAGATGGCCGTTGGGGTCGAAAGGTTCTGGAGTGGCGACCGCGTACTGGAAGACGCACCGTTGGAAGGCCTCCTACAAGGTGGACCGATGACCTGGTGAAGGTTGCGGGAATCCGATGGATGCGAGACGCACGGGATCGGTCATTGTGGCGAAACTTGGGGGAGGCCTATGTCCAGCAGTGGACGTCTATCGGCTGAAATTATGATGATGATGATATTTGACTTTTTTTTATTATTGATAGGTTCGCGCTTGACCGCATTCTCACCTGATGGAAAGCGACGATACGGCGACGTCTTAGTACAAAGGTTGACAATCTATGATTAACTTGTCACGCCTGGCGGGTTCTCGGCACTACATAATCATTTTAAAAAAATACAAATTAAGTTAGGTATTAGTTATTTTCTAGTTAGTAGGTTATTGCTAGAGGATTATGTACTGAGAATTCCTAAAGGCAATTTTGGCTAATTTTCGAAATATCACTGAAACATTTAGGACAGGCCTGGCGTGTTCAAGGCGTAGTTATAGAAATTCGCAAGAACACACTAGGCGTGTCGGCCTGTCGGCGGCATTGAACATGGTAAGAATATTTCATATTATGATCGTATGAAACCTATAAGCTCTCTGAGGACACCGTCACTTATAAACGTAATAATCATTGGCCCTGTAGCTTGTGACTCGATTTCGTAAATTGGTTTATAACACTATTTATAAACCAATTTACGAAATCAAGTCTCTATTTATAAACTAGATGAAGTCGGTAATTCCTCGTCACGGGTTCTCATAAAATAAAATATTGGTTCTCATCCAGGCCAGCGGAATTATTCGGTAGAGTTATTGCGATTCATGTCCGTAAAGGTCAACAAATATTTGTTTCTTACGGGAATTGAACCTGCGACACTATTTTACAACGAAGTCTATCACGCTTATCGGCTGCCATAAAAAACGGGGTTTTAGTGAGAGTGACAGAACATTGATATTGTTTTCATCATAATTAGTATTCAATTTTTGTATATTTATTGATAAACTGGTTTTTAAAAACTTTTTTTTTTATATATTTAATCGTCATCATTACTGGCAACCGCTACCAGCCCCTCCGACACCCAGTGCGGGTGCGGTTCCCCTGACCAGACGATGGCCCATTTATTAGAGTGCCCAAAATGCCCCTGCATATGCACGCTGGAGGATCTAAAAATCGCCACTGACGCCTCTATAAAAAATATAAACGTCACAACCTACTGGAACCAAAAACCGTATAAAGAGAAACCTATCCTCCATCTACGGCAAAAACTGAGGTAAAACAAAACCAACGATTCGAGATAAAGAAGATTGGCAACACTATTTTTTATTATGTAAATATTTAAAAAAAAAACTGGATTGCTCCTACGCACCATTCATTCCAATAAATACCTAGTACAGACCAGACAGAATGTTTGAATTATATTATTCTGTACCGACTGAGGTCTTTTTATTATTTACCAAAGAAAGCGACTGACGATGGTAGTTCTGCGGGAGTCCCTGGCGTGTTTTGAGAGCCTTAATTTAAAAAACCAGCAGCTTCACCCACGTCATAGCAGAAAACCTAAGGACCCAACCCCAGGCGTATGTTCCCAAGGGAAAATATCTCTGGATAAAAAGTATGCTGTGTTGTGCTACTTTCTAGGTGTGATAGTATATCAAAAAGTAAAAAAGCACACCCCAATACGAGCATACGGCGATACCCGCAATTGCGCCCGCAGTGGTGTTTGGTGCTCACCGCAGACGCCTCGTGGTTGCCAACATTTTTTCGAAGAAATATAGTAGTTTTCAAACTAAGCTATAAACTAACTATATTATGTAGTACACTTAAAAAAATATAGTATTTTATGGAAAAAAGCAAAATATAGACAAATATATATCTGTTATTTATTTGTTTTCATAAAAACTATACATTTTTTGCATATGTTTTAAAAATGTTTTTATCTACAATAAAAGTATCATACTATTATACCTTGTCACATTCGATTTTTAAATTAATATAAATTAATATTTTTTTAAGTCTTTTTTGTATTTTTCTTTTTTTTTTGATCGACTGTAGCGACCCACTTTCTTTATCGCTACTATTTTCTTTTTTCTATAACTAATTTATTTTTTACTTTAACTTTTTAATTAAAGAAAAGAACAATAATTGATTGAAAATAATCACAAAATCAAAGAACAAAAACATATCAGACCAATGATCAAACATTCGTTTGACATTAACCCCTTACTGCATGGATTTTTTTAACCGGATGAAAAATAATTCTGGCTTAGAAAGACCTTAAGAAAGACCATAAAAAAATCGAAAAAAAAATCTACCCTCAATATTTTTGGAAACATTCCCAAAAAACTATCAAAGCCAGATATGGCATCGTATGCAGTTCTGGGTTTATTATTAACTTTGCCAAAAATGTCAGCTGGCGCGAAATAAAAATTATGACTAACATGGGAAAGCACACGGTGTATAACGAGATTGCTAGCGCAGGCTGGGTATTGATTGCTTATGTGTAGGGAGAGATGGAATTAAATTAAAAAAAAACGCTCATATTTATAATTTATGTTTTATATTATTTTTTTCCAGTTCCACATTTATATATCTTCTTAGAAGTTTGCCGAGTCCCCTGCCGACTTGTTGAAGGATGATCGCTTAGGTCTTCCAATTCTGACTCTGAATCTACGTCACTGTCTTCATCGGACTCGGATAAATATATTGGGTCCGATCCACGATTATCTCTCCATTCCGTATCTTCATCAGACACCTCTTCGTCTTCACTCCCATCTGGAATGTTGACTATATGCACTTGCTTCCGTCTCGGCATTTTTATTCTAACTGTTGGGAAAAAAGCAGCATATTAAGATGCAACAAGCAAGCAAGGCAAATCAAACCAAACAACCAAAAACACACAATCGCATATTATCCCAAATATATAATAATATATAATATATTCCACAACTATCACACAACACCGTCTAGTCCCAAGCTAAGCAGAGCTTGTGTTATGGGTACCAGACAGCTGATAAACATACTTATATATTTCTAAATACATACATATTATAGATAAATAACACCCAGACACAGAACAAATGATCGTGCTCATCACATAAACATTTGTCCTGGGTGGGAATCGAACCCACGACCTCCGGAATAGCAGTCAGGGCCACTAACCACTAGACCAACAGGCCAGTCACCAATATGTAGACCAATATGGTTTTATGATTTTTGTAGTCAGTCTGCATGCTATCCCATTTCTGGCAAACAGTTTTTCCTGTGACTGCATACTATCCCATATTTGGGTACTAACTTTAGCTATAAATATATTTGCAATCATTCATGCGAATCTAGTTTTTTTGGTTATTTGCCTTATAATATATGTGTATTGTATGCAAAATAATTATGGTAGCTGTATGTCATGAAAATCCATGCAAAAATACCCCGAAACTTGAGAACACTTACCTCTTAGCAACCGCCAGAAAACAAACTCACAGTTTCGTCAGTTACTTTAAATCTACTAGTGCTGGATACCGATTTTCTTCACAAACGTCAAAGTGTATTTTCGGTTTTTGATTTAAGAGTTGCAAGGAGTAAAAAACTTGTGCCAAATATAAATGAGGTGACAAAAACTTTTGATGCCCGATATGTCATGCTATGCGGTAAGGGGTTAACAAGTTTAAAACGCAGTAAGATAGACAAGTTCGGATACACACTACCACGGGTCCTTTTCAGTCGCTACAGGCGTAGTCAACCCTGGTCAACCATGGTCGACCATGGTGCCTTCCATTCGGTCGTAGTCGGAGCCCGTTACGAGTCGTTTTTAACTGGTTTTGAATGTATGAATGAATGAATGAACGAGACCTCCCACGAATGTTTACCTACAACTCCCGCTCCCGCCAACTTATCCCTCCCTCCTCCTCCCTCGCTTTCTTTTTCTTCATTTCTTCCTCGAAACCACGGTTTTTGCCGTAGTACGAGATAGTCGATCATAGTTGACCACAGCGACGAAAGGAAGGCACTTGTGTGAGACCATGGTCGACCATGGTTGACTACCGCACCGAATAAAAAGCACCCCACATCAGTCAAATGTATATTATAGTACGGTTGGCAACCCTACCCGTGGAGGACACCGCTAATACTCTGCTGCACGCCCCGCGTCTCATCTCCATATACTATGCGATCCAAATAAGAATAGGAAAGCCAATAACCTCGATCTGTCAAATGTTGAGTGAAAAGTACGGTTTGCAAAAAAAACTTATTTGCGTATCAAGAAAGGGTTTTTTTTTTGCTTTGTTTTACATAGTCTTAGTTAAGTCTAGGTGACGTAAAACACGTTATTGTTTATTATAAATTAGCTAAATATATTGTTTTAAGTCATAGTTAGTTAAAAATAAAAACTATTTTCTTTCTTATTTTCATTGAAAGGAACAATTATTCGCCTCCTTCTTCCATTTGGCACTAATCAGACACTTTACACAGTGACGCAGAGATGAGTAAAATTGAAGAACTGAATTCTGATAAAACATTTTTTGTTCACGTTCAAATAAATTAAATTTAAAAAATTTTTTTTTTGCTCGTCGTTCCCAATTTCTTCAATTTGACAGTTCGACGTGACGTCACAACATGGCAATCGATCCTATTCTCATTTGGACCGCATTTGTACATCATCATATGACATATAACATTACCTCTAATATTACATTAGTTTGCGGGCCGCTGCACGCGCCGCTTCTCTGAGAAAAGTAAAAACATACGACGTGCCCTGAATTACCATCGTCCCGTCGTAAAGACGTCGATGAGTGAAGGAAAAGAAAGCGCATGTTGTAAAAAAAAAACCAGTTAAGCTCTAATATTGCTGAAATTCGGTTGTTGGTAGAAAAGCCTATAACATTTTCTCTAATTGTTTAATTAAAAAATAAAACAATTGCAACAAATAAACGCGTGGTAAATGTCATTTGTTGCTTCGAACTAGTCCGTCTTATTGAGAAGAAGGAAAGTAAAATTATGTTTTCTATTTGTGCCTGCTGTTCTTTTCTGATTAATGTTGTTGCGGGATCAAACAAACCTGAATCATCCCATCGGAACTCGGCAAGCACCACTGACTTTATGTGTTGTTGATGGTCACACTTGAATCTGGCTCTCTGGAAGTTGCAGTGCGGTGGTTGGGAATCACTAACCTTTAGGGAACAGTGTAGTAAGGTTAACAAAAACCGTTTTCAAAAAGAATACAATTAATTCAACCATTGCATCATTCTGTGCATTGAATCACTGATTCACAGCCAAGGATCTTATATATCCTATAGACAAACTGCTTACCAAGAGGTGGGATCAGGTGGGATTCAAACGCAGTCAAGCACTAATTTATTTCATTTTAAAATATATATTTTAAATAGCAACACCAGTACTATCTTTCAAAACGAAACGTCAGTAACGTCAAAAATTCGTTTTATTGCTAACTTCACATCACTTCAGAATTTTGTGCTAAGTGCAGGAACGCAATTATTAGCAGTTTCATTGAAATATTGGATTCGATCGGATGTGTTTGGATATGCAGTGATTACAAAATGTTGTTGGCATTTGGACGTGGTATCGGCTTTATTGTTTTAGTGAGTTTGCTATCGTGCGTTGTTTCTTTGCGTCAATATGGGACCCGGGGAAACACTTTGTACGTGGCTGAGGATTCGCAGCAGAGCCGTGGAAAATTGCAAGTTATCAATAGATTCGCCGAGAGTGAAGACAGTTCTGGTTTTGAAAGGAGAAAACGCGAAGCGACAACGTTAACAACTCCTGCTATACAGAAAAACATAAGTACATGGGTAATGGTCCATATCCTTATTAAATACAATTGCTCCCCTTTGTTGCTTTGATTTAGAACCCTTACTTTTCGTCCCATTATTTGTATTGTGTCGCATTGTTTACGCGACAGTCTGTGTGTTGTTGTGTTCACTTTCTACTATTTTTGTCTCCAAATAATTACGTCTTTTGTCTGAAAGATATAGTTTCAGCCCTGAAGGCCATATTTATTTATTTTAAACATTCAGTAGTAAACATAGTTATTTTTAATTAGGCGTAAATTGTCATGACTAAGCAAATTTGAGGGTATTTTTATCAGGTACTAATCTAGATACTATGTTTTTTTGTCTGTATTGCCAAATTACGAGTAGGAAACTAGTCTCACATTTTATAACATGGTGCTTGTGCAATAGTTTATAATTATTGATTGTTATTACAATATCAGACCCTCTTTTATAGTTCGAAATATAAAACTTTCTATTTTACAGTACTGTAAAATACAATATCACAATCAGTAGTCATTTTTACAAGCACTAGTATACAGCCACTTTCACTTTATAAAAATGAGAAATTTACTTTCTGAAATTAAAAAGTTACTTCTTCCACAGACAACACACCTGAATGACAGCCATCAGCAACTGATGGTCCATTGGGTGGGTGAGGGGTCCAATGTCATCATCTGCCTAGCCAGGGACTCTAGTCCTAGGAATAAAGGAGGAGTGTCACCGTCAGCACTCTTCATTTCCTATGATTATGGCAAGAACTTCACCAATAAGACAGAGAACTTCAGATTGGGAAATAGCCCTGACAGCGGATATGCACAAATAGATAAGTTCTACAATCATCCCAAGTATCCTGAGTTTGTGAGTATTCTTTTTTAAATCTACTTTAAAGAAAATGCTATATAAGGAACTGCAAAAACATATAATCTGCTTGATCACACCTTTAAAAAACACTCATACATTTTATTCATACAATAAATCAATTCTTTTATATACATTCACAGAAAATAATACTGACATACTGGCTTAATGTACTTTTTTTTATCAATATTATTGTTCTGTTTATAATGGTTTTTGCTTCAGTTTCACTTTAATAAGTACAACAAAGAGTGTGTTTTGTCTAAATATTCTGTAGGACTTAATGAAAAGGGGAATTCCCATGATAATAAGGCTACTGTATGGGATAAAATAAGTCTGTAATAATTATTTTTGACATAGTTATTCTATAAGGAAGTGGCTATCATAATTGATTTCCTTAAAATATTTTACTAACCCATATATATATAATATGATTTTATATAACCAGATTAGCGTTTAAAAAAGTGTTTCCTTCCCAATATGTTCAATCTTATCAATGCTTTGTTTACCTACAGATATTGATGATAATACCTATTGTGTATAGTGCATAAGTGCCTATTTAAAAAATGCTTTGGTTTAAACTAAAAAATCTTGCAGTACTTTTTTTTTATGATTTTGTTGATTATTTCTTTTTATTGCTTCTTTAATGAAATTATGATTGAGCCCACACTGTTAGTCTTACTAAACCATAAGAAACACTTGCAAAAAACCCGATTAAAAAATTAGATTGCAACTTTCAGACCGATATTCCAAATAGATATGAATGTGTAGATAAAAAAAAAAAACAACAATAAAATCACATTATGAAATTATGAATCATTGACCAATGATTCTTTTATCTTGTATTATTTTGATAATACAGTTTTCATCCATCTACTCTCAGTTTTTGTTATGAACACTCTCCATTGTCCCAACTCCATTATCCATAGACTATTATAATAACAAAAAGTTTTCTTTTCTTTTGATAATTAGAAAGGGAATAATTTATTTTATTAATTAAATATTTTTTTGAATGTTATTGTTATATTTTATAATCTTTATAACAGCTCTTTTGCTTATGCAAATATGACAATAACATTATTACTCATGCCCCAAGCGGACACCGGTGTCCTCACACCTATTGTCATTCTATTGTGTCTCTAATTATGGTATTCAAAGGGTTAGAACAGAACTTCAAAAAAAAATTAAAGTAGCCCAAGATACTCCTTAAAACATCAGCTGAAAGTCTCATCATAATCGGTCCAGCCGTTTTGGAGATTAAAAGTAGCATTTATTTATGTAATATAAATTCTGAGCCTGTTCTTCAAGCTTTTATCTTTTACAAACTAATCATTATGATTTTTTTGTTTGCCTCATTTAAGTAAGTACCTATAAGAACAAAGACTTTATATTTTATCAACAAACATTGATTACATTGTTTATCAAATGATAATAGTTTATTTACATGTTTTTAAATCTGATATTTGGTGACAGTGGGTAGTTTAATAAGAATAGGCTGTTTACTTTTATCAATAGGATATAATATTACATTTTGTCATTCACAATTAAGTAATTGTGTCAGGGATTTCCATATGGTTTTTTTTTGTCGATAACACTACCCAATAAAAAACTTTTGAACTGAGTTCTTACGATATTTTTATTATTTGGTACTAGTAACACGAAAAGAATTCATAAATATATTTTATTTTTCAATCACATCTCATCACAGTTTCAGTTATCTTATAAAGAAAGACTTAATTATTAGAAGCTAGTGGTTCTTCTTTTATACTAGGACTCATGAGAAATGATCCATGAATAACATAATAAAAATTGCAACAAATTTGGTAAGTTAAAAGTTTTTTTCGTAAATTAATTTATGTAGAAAATAAGACAAAGAATTTATTTGGAACAGCAAAAAACACAATATTTATGTAGGTAATTTGAAACAAAAGAAAGAAGCAAAAAATACAGTTGTGTGCCTCTCAGCTACACAAAAATAGGTCTAGTTCAGCATTAAATAATATTAATTGCTGGGGCATCACTTTAGAATGGCTCAACCATTTTGACTATTTTTTGTAATTATTAGTTGTCAGGAAAGGTATGAAAGGCAAGTGGGAAATTAAACCTCTATGTGGCTTGGCCAGGTTGATTCTCAACACACACATGTGATGATGATAAACCAACACAATAGTTTTTCGATCTAATTATGCTTTCTGATCAAAATTTGAATTAAAATAAAAAGTACCTATTAATTACTCTAATCTTAGATGTGTTTATTCAGGAATAAAAAAAAAAAAACATTTTTTCTTATGCAACCTAATTACGACACGATTTAAATCGAATCAGTTATTTTTTTATTACTGTTGAGTATTAATTTATCATCGTCATTCAAACCATGCATAATCACATCACAAATTCACAACATCATCACAATACCTACATATTGACAAAGGATTTAAAGAAAACAAATCCTTATCACAATCACCAGACTTTGCGACTGTTGAGTAGGAATAATAATAAGTAGTGATTTCAAATCTTTTATTGTTTCATAAATTTTAAATATCACAAGACCATTATGGGTATTGTTACAAGTGAGAGTAGCATAATTGCGGAATCCTAATAGCACTGTTTATCCTTTTATAGACAGGTAGGCGCGCTCATATTACGTCATGAGTTCAATGAACTTAACGTTCATAGATATCACGAAATGGCAGGACAGAGAAATGTCGAGGAAAACTTATGAGAATGTGCGTTGTTGACTTATAATAACATACATTACTTACCTACTAAGTAACAATATTTAAGGCCAGGTTCTACTCATTTTCAACTGTTTTTGAACCAATGGAAATCCACAAATATAACAGAGAATACGACCAAACGCCGGGCAAAAATCAAAACATGATTTACCCTTTTGAATACCGTAATTAGAGACACAATAGAAAGATAATAGGTGTGCGGACACCTATTGTCTTAATCTTAATAGGTGTCCTCTTGGGGCTTGACAGTTTAAATTAAGTAGATGGGGCGATAAAAAATAATCGCGAATCTCTATGATTTCAAACGTACATAAAATAATAAAGCTCGTCTTTTAAAAGCGTCTGGCAAAAACAAAAGTCATAAATACCTAGTTATTGTGCTTTTTTTGTTTTTTAATAAAAATAAAAACGCTGTTACGGGGCCGCGAAGTCGACATAGAGGACTTAGAGGGCAGAGTTCATACAAAATACTCCGACTACACCGGCTCTTAATAATTCTTTACATTATTTGATTAAAACAAAAAATGTAGCCATTTGGCGGCATTTGTTTGAGACCTTACTTACATCTACCTAAATGTGCAATTTTATAATGCCAGCACGATTGCTTATCTTATCACACTTTATGTCACAATCAAAAGGATTTTGAACGAAATTAATCCATTGCTTCAAATGTTGGGAAAAATTGACAGCTCAACATGGCAAATCACGCAATGAATGTTATTAACTCTCAAACGATAGTTATTGATTATGAGCATTTCCTAGTGCCCCTGGTAGTATAGTACCGAATATAACGGTTCTGCTATAATTGTCGTAGATTTAGGCACGTCAAGGAGATGCTCTATTTATAATAAGACAGGTAACAGCACTTGAGGTCATTCACACCCAGGTATATGTATAAACATATGGCCACTTCGTCTGTTAACATTGTGTCTTACAGATACTAATATCATTACAATAATAGAGTAAATAACGTTTCGCGAATGGCGTGTTTGCTCCATAATTTTAGTGTGCCGTTAAACCTCAGTATATCGCTCATCTATGTGATGTTTACAGCTAGGTATGTTATGTGAGGCGGGGCGAATTATGCTAGTTTTTGTACGCTCTAATCGCTTTTAAAGCTAAATAAATCTGGTACAAAAACACGTAGGTGTTCACGCCTTTTTCATCATAAAATTATCCTCGCGCTTTACACATTATGTATAAGCACGCGGAAGATTTTACCAATAGAATGTGCGAGGGTTCCTCCTTTTAGTTTCATCCACTTCATAAATCAGTAAATAATAATTTGACTTCTGAACATTATCTGTCTTCTACACTTTTCTTCTTTTCCAGTCATCATGAACTCATAAAAAAATAGGGCTCAATAGGTGGCTACGTTAACAGCAGCAATGCTAGCTGCGAGATATCCCGTAGCAGATGATTTGTTCGCAGATGCTACATACGAGATATATCGTAGATGGCCTCTAATGAAAATAATAATATTGCTGGTTCCTGAGTACGAGATATCTCGCATATGTTATTCCTCGTATATGGGCACTGCTAAGTTAATTAATTTGATACTTCTCGTATAGGCTGACGATGTATGGTGGGATCTGATGTTGATTCCTTGAAATTCTTGGCTATCAATATATTAATGAAGTCCTCCAAAGTGCAAATATATGGACACTTGGAGCACTTCTATCCAATTACAAAGTATAAAATAAATTCGCTTTCCGCGTCTGTCTGTTTATCACCTAAATCCTAACAACAAAAATGTATAATCTTTTTATCTTGGTGTACAATAAAGTATATATAAATAAAATAAATAAACAAATATTTTGATCCGGTTTTCACTAATATCAAGAGGCACGAGTTGGGTTTATTTAGGTATATAATTTGCACACACGCGAAACTGGGGTGGGTTCAAAAATTAACAATATAGATAGGTTATAATCGTGATTATTCTTAATCCTGTGAGTGTTCAGTAATTGCCAGTATACTCGCAATGAAGTACAAAACATTGGAATTCAACTAAAATTCTGTTGTTTTGATAAAAATTCTACTGCAGTGGCGAATTAAGATCCGGTTAGTCATCATGGCGTCATACCTATTTCCTGCTTATTTTTAATTATTGTAGAATCCAGCTTCTGATGACAGACAACGATGATTAATAAAATAAATATGCTAACAAAGTAAAAAAAAAATACAAATGGGCACTTCATAAATCTGCTTTATTTTCTAAAACCATCGATCGTCATAGTTCTGCAGTTCAAAAGAACGGCTTCAGCTGTTTGTCTTAGTTTTCTTTAACACAATACTACTTTTCTTAAGACACAGTGTCTTATTAAACCAGTGTGGCGTCTCTAGCAAATTTTGTCAAGGACCCTTTATAATTTTATCAAGGGTGCCTTTGGTAAAAATTTAGAGCCCCTAAAGCTCGATAAAGTATTAAGATTTAAAACCTCTTTAATTTATTTTTCAAACAGCCCATTTTAGTAGGGATGGGTCAATAGGCAGTTCCGGAATTGACTAGATCTTAACTTAGCGAGGCTCACGGCTGATATAAGAGTTTAAGATACTTTCATTTACCACAACTTCATATAAATATGATGTACCTACCCTTAATACAGTATAGACTATTTCTTCATTTTCCCTTTTTTTTCGCAGTGCGTATTCGTGGACTCGACGAACAAGAAGCTGTTCTACACGAGCGACAATGGACGCAACATCCACCGATCCGATTTGGTCTTCCACCCTAGCGAGCTCTCGTTCGACGAGGAGTTTCCCGACAAATACGTCATTTTGGACAAAGTTGACAGCAATAGGAAGGCAAGTGTACAAATCGGAGTGGCTGGTGCGAGTTTGTTTTACGTTAACGCTATCGACACGTTTATGACGTTCGGCGCTCCGATTGGCCCTCTCCAAGCTCTTAACCAATCAGAGAGCCAAACGCGGTAAACGTTTCAATCGCGTCAACGTAAAAACAGTTCACACTCAGCTCTCATTAATATCACTGTTACGCGCCAATTCCATTAAATAATGAAATAGTAGAATTCAAATAATTGAATTAACTTTGAAATTGATAGTAATTGTACTGATATCGGTTCGATATTGGCGTGCGATAACATGTCATTACCATTGCGACCAATTTCAACCCAACGACCTATTTAATTGTTATGATTCGTGATTCTAAATTTCTGGATCGGGAGCCGTTGTATCTGGCTGTGATTGGTACAATAACTGGGGACATGGCCGAAGGGATATCACCAATCATACGGTTATACACCGCCGGTTTGACCGTCAAGCGGCTAGGACAACTCATAATGGTTGAATGCATGTATGGATGTATTTATTTTTATTACTGGCCATCAATCTTGCGCTTAAAGTGGTTTATTTTTGAACCTTTTCTTTCATGTGTATAAATAATGCACATATTCAAAAATGCATTTCCGATTTTAGCTATACTTGACGTTAGACGGCGGTAAGACATTCAAGATGATCCAAAGTTTCGTGAAGACGTTCTTCTGGTCTTCCGGGCCGGGTTTTTCGAAGGTATTCTACATGGAGCGCTGGAAGCCAGACGGCACCAGTACGGTGTTCAGTGCCAGTGACCCTACAGACCTGGCCAATGCTGAGACACTGTTCGAAGAAGCCAAAGACTTCCAGATTAAAGGAGACTACATGTTCGCGACCAAACAGTCCAAAGAGGTGAGTTTATTCATTTTATGTACTATTGATGTTGAACTTTGGGCAGACTTCTGTAGGTAAAAAACCTTAAGTACCTACAGAATACCTAATAAAAGGTTTTTGTGCCAAAGTGAAAATCAACAAATTAAAGTAACTTACGTTTGTGGCACAGTCGCCAACAGAAATATTACTATTAAGTACAGCTTCTACCAGCGATTTTGTCCGCCTGTGTGAATTGAAAATTATCCCAAGGAAACATACTCCCGGGACAAAAGTATCCTAAGTGCTATCCAATTAGCTATTTGAACGGAAAGAAAAAAAACATGCGACTAAAGGTACCTTTACTCACAAAAACTCCGACTTCGGTACTACTTTAGTCACAAATCGAGGTTTTTTCTTACCCGACTGCGCCAGAAGGAGAGTTATTGTAAAAATATGTATGCACCTTTATTACTCTAAAAGGTGCATACAAATTTTCGCCTTTATAATATTATTGTGATGTGATGATTCTATTATAATGTTATATGCAGGATTACCTAGAAAACAAAAATGTTCGGTAGGAAAATAGAAACAAAGGAATGTTGTGTTTGAGGGAAAAGTTTGTACATCAATTTATCACAAGTCACCTTTGCTAGGTCAAGACAATGTCGTGTGGCGAATCACTCATAATGTTTGCTTATGGTATTTAAGTCAATTATCGTTACTAGCTATGAGGCAATAATATGTTGTTTAATTCTAGATCCATAGCTTTTATTTGCTTTCTTTTTAACATAATACATAGAGACCATTTCCAGACGAAATTTCGTCCACTGAGCTCTATCTTGTGCGTTCTCTATGAAATTATCTAGCCTGTGGGGTCTCTGCTCAGACTAATCTTTACACAAGTAAACAAGACATTTAAAATGCAGGCGTGCATTAAAATACCCGAACGAAAGGTCACTCTCACTTAACCGGCTACACAGGAAACATTTAATAAATAAACAAGGTACATAACTGATAAACTCGACCCTACGGCCGATCCGATATGATCCGCTTTGGGTCATCAAAACAGTCAATTTCTCTGTCACTGTCAACTTGGTAGGTAGGAACTCTTTGTTTCAAATACTCTGTTGTCTCCCTGAGCTCTAGTCACACTGTCATTGTATCCGATTATTCCGTTATCAGTCGTTAACTCATGCGAAAGTAACATGTGTCGATATAATTTATGCAGAACAACATCGCTCAACTCTATCGATTGTTTGCACACATTCAAAGTGCGTTTCTACTGTTTATCAAAACAAGACAGACATTATTTTATAAGTTGTTGCGCAGACAATATAGAAACAGTTGTGTTTTCAATGCGAAGCCAGACTTTTAGGTATTATGACTACACAAATGTCTGATTCATCAATATGACGCATAGTTCAGAATGTTTAGTTCAATGAGATCGCTCAGCACATTAATTTGATCTAATAAGTTTGCAGAGGAGATATGTCGCCAAGTCGATAACGTTAATTAGAGGCTATTTAAAACAACAGTATCAAGTATCTTTGGTTCCTTATGCGTTTATAATTAAATCGGATAAGTCTGCAAGCAAATTAGCTACCTACTCATCTACGCCTATTTGGATTAATCCAATAGCTTTGGATCTACTTAGTTTATTTTTTATTCTACAACACCATTTCATTTTTCGAATTTACGAAATTTCGAAGAGAAACTAAATTCCGTCACCACAGTCCAGTGTGTAGTTAAATCAGAATTTATTAGTACTAACTTGGTTTAGGTACCTAAGCTGCGTCTTTGAGTCACCAATTAAGTGTCATTCAGCGGTATTGTGGCCTACCGTCTTGTTAGTTCACCCCTCTGAATGTACTCGTGCAAATATTATTGTATACGCAGCAAGGAAGTGTCTCGTCAAGCGGATAATGCGGCAAATTGTCCAACTCCTTGACGGTCTGCAGTGTTAGTTCTTGAATTAGCCGAACCATCTCACTTGATACGATAATTTATGCACCACTTTACGTTTTTATTACGAGTTCTATACTAACTACAGTTACGCATATAATGTGTTAGGTTAGTGGACTTGAAACAGTTATTGTTTGTATTGGAACATGTTGATAATTCGACTCCTACGCGCCTGTTTGACTAAGACAAAGGCGATCTATTTATTGCTTAAAGTAGTCGTACCGTTAACTGCTAATAAGTTGGTATCTGGTACCTATTGGCGATATTGAACTTATTAAATGTATGGCTACGTAGTTGATTGATTGATTTAATGTTTGTTACTACTTCTCGGATCATTTGTCTACATTATGGGTATATACACAAAAAATGTCTTTGGTTTGGCCATGTTTTTTGATACAACGAGCAAATGAGGCACTTGAGTTTCATTCCTGGGTTACAGCCAGCGTTGCCAAACATTCTGATTTTGGCAGGTCGTCCCGATTTTTAAATCTAAATTAAATGTCCTGCGCGGGACTTGGTCATTCCCGCTTTTCGGGGATAACTCGACCGTGTGTGCAGCGTGCTGAGGAAGCCGCCCGCCGATAGGGTAAATCTGATTTAAAATACTTATCATAATTTTATAAAAATACATTTTCTATGGCTATTTTTGCTCGCTTTTCTTTTTATGTTTCAAAATCCCGACTTGGCTCGAAAAAATCTGGCAACGCTGGTTATAGCGGCTAATGTTAACGTGTTTAGAAACAATCCTGTCATATTGCAATGGTGGTCAAAGGCGAGCCTATCAATTGTTCTCGATAATTGTAATGATAATATGAAACTCAATCACGTAATTCACCTTTGACACGAGGAATAATTTTCTATGTGAAAAGTTCGACATAACAGTTGTATAGTGCCAATTTTTTCTCACAATATAATTTATGAATGTTCTTTTACATAACTGTAGTTACGAGTAGTGATCGATGTGCCAGTCTTCTCTCACAGTACAATTTATAATTGTACTTTATCCTATTTCGTTTTAGGTAGACGGCATATTAATAGTATTAGTTCTACCACACTTGGACTAAAGTAGAAGACTGGTTAATAGGTCAACGGTATTATAACTTTAGCATTAGAAGAAAGCATTTTGCAAATAGTACCAGCGACAGAGCAACAGACATGAATATTGGCGATATTCATATTTTGCAAAAATCTAATTAATATGTTGTTACTAAATTTTATGATAATACAGGCAACCAATTTATGCATATCACATAACATCACGCCTAATAATAATAGTTTGGACCACGTTTAGACCTTGCTCCCGACACCGTCGGACCACTATTTTTTTTTTTTTTTTTTTTAAGGTATATTTAAAAATATAATATATATGTAAATAAGAGAAATAAAGAGATAAAAATAATATTTTATTTAAATATGGTCCCAAAACAGGCAGAAGATTAGAAATTTATAATGTCAATATGCAACCACTTAGATGACACATAAAATAGACCTCAAAATTCATAATGCATGTCATTATGCCATGTGTGGTTGTTTTTGGATGTCGTCTCGGGTAATGTGCGCGCGCAATGTCGCATCTGTGACGTCAGAGTGAGATGCAATTCTGTAGAATAGAAATAGGAGCAGCATGATTTGTAAATAAAACTTGTGTAATAATGTTTTCGTTGGTACTTTTTATGGACCACCTTATTTATACCGGTGAATACTGAACACTTGGTGTAGAAGATTTTAGTTTTTTTTTGGTTTTTCTATCTTTACATAGAACCTATTATAGATTTAGTTCTTTCATAGTTCAACCAATAATATCATTCAATGTCATGTTGAACGAATTTGTAAGAAAATAAAATTCATAGTAACTATGCAAAACAGAGAGGTGTTCGTATTTGCCAAAGTAGGTCACTGCTTTTGTTAGGTATATGTAATTACATGAATGTGAATATGCTAATATGGTTCTTGAACTTTATTCTACGTAATTATCCGCTCCATCGTCATAATTTATAGTTTTTATTTAATATAATCGTTTCTTTTTACAACCAACAATATCTATTAAATATTCTTATTTTTCCAAATAAATATAGCTTTTGATGATTCAAATTAACTTCTTAACAGGGATATAAATTATAAAGTATTCTTTTTTGGAGTATCACAAAAACAAATCTATCCTATTTCAACACTATGGTCTTTCTCTTTCTAACCAATAAATATTGTATTTAATGGACCGAGCTCCTTGTCGCCACTTGACTGAAATCCCTTTCATGGTTACAGTTGCTGTATTCAGTGTATTCCTTTAGCCTTGCTTAGGTTAGGTTAGGAGCACACGTCTTATGTAATTTTAAATATATTTAGAATGTTGTTAATTAATTAACTAATTTAATTTGTACACCTGTAAGTCTTGAGCGGGGTCTGCTGACCCGTAACACAAGTATTCTTTGCCCGTTTTGAGCACTAGCCTCTCACAAATATTTATGTTATATTACTTTAAGTATTATTGTTTCTCTATTTCTGATGTGATGAGAGGTACAATAGACATTTATATGATTCCTTTGGTGTCTACGTAATAACTCTAACATTGTTTAATCTAGGCCATGTTACGCGGGTTTTAAATTTCATCCAAATCCGTGCAGCTATTGAGGCGTGATTGAATAACAAACACACATAATCGACGTCTCTGGGCAATAAGTTGGTAATCGTAAAACTTAAGTTTACGATTACCGACTTTATTACCCGGAGACGTCGGTATAGACATTCTTATTGATGATATTGATGATCTAGACACAGGTACATTATTTAGGTACATACATTTATTACGTACTAAACAAGTAACTTATGTACGGTTTGATGGATAGCACGACATTAATCATCCATTTTTCGTCTAAACATGTAGATTATTAAGACCCAGGGATGTATGCCAAAAAAGGCAGTCCGCCCCCGCACTAAGCCTCATTTTCGCTTGTGCTATAAATTAATTCAATTTAGTATGCGCCTCGCATTACTAACGGTCAATCAACGCCCCCATTTTCAGGTAACTACAGTACCTCGTAGTGCGCATGAGTTGAATAAAGCGCTCTAATTTGCAACTTCAGTAGAATTGACATCATTCAAATTCACTTGAAAAAATATTAAACCGTGCCCCTTTAATTGCTTATTGTACACGCTTGTTATCACAATTTAATGTTTTATAGAAACTTCTGATCAATTAATTGCTTCAGATGTTTAAAAAAAAAAATATCCTCTCTTCTACAACGTAATTAACATAATCAGAAGTAAGTAAGAAGTCATATTTACTTCTTCTTCTAATTCTAATAAACATACTAATTATTTATCGAACCAGCACTCGTTTTATTTTTACAGGAAGATTCAAGTTTAGTTTTTTGTGTAGTCTGCGGTTTGTGTATTATTTTATTTCATCGACACGCTTATTACTAGTTTCATTAGGCAATCGCAAAACAGAGGCTTCTCAGAAACCTGTTTAATTGTAAAGTCAAAATTATGTCGTATTGAGCTATAACTTATGATGCGTTGAAGAATATTTAAGAGATTTTGATGAGCTATTGAGGCCTTGTAAAGAGGTAGGAGAGTCCCGCAATTTCCATAGATAATTCACCGAGCAGATAGGTACCGGTTTGGTGCCTAGTCCGGGCAACTGCTCGATATTTGTTATGGCTGTGCTGTTGTATACGCTCAAACTAGGCGGAGAATTTTGATTGCGCCATGTGAGAACCCAAAGTATGAAATGAATTAAGTTAAGTTTTTTTTTTAAAGATATCTTTTACGATGCGATACTGGAGCGCCTTATCTTTGTAGAAAAACTTTTTAATTTTTAAGCTTACGTACATTGTAGCAATGAAGATCTTTGGGGTAAAAATTTTACTGCTTGTACATTAATTTTGTTATCGATTGTCTGTAATCTAGAAATGATTTAACTGGAGAAACTAATGAAGTGGTTAACTAATTTATTATTTGTAACCACTTATGTGTAACCAAACTGGGGATTATGGCCAAGTGGTGACAAGAGGCTCGGAATATAAAAAAAATATTTATGGGTTAGAAAGAGAAAGACCATAGTGTTGAAGCAAGATAGATTTGTTTTTACTACACTCAAACAGCTTTATCAAAAACATGATTGCGGATATATGATCGCTTTGCTTGACAGGGTTTAAGTTAAAACGCGTAGATTGAAACATTAGAGAGTTGAAACGTTCCAAGCGAGATTGCGTTTCCGATAAAAAAATGTGTCCACTGCCCGTACTTGGATGAAGTGGAACAAACATCACTGTGGAATTTTCTAGGAAAGCTTGTTTACTTGAGTCGCGATCGATATTAGAGCTTTACAAGTTGATGTCATTGTTTTCGTAATTCGAAGAGAGGATATTTTTAGGTCACATAAACATGTTTCAAGTTGTAGAAAAGTGCTGTGTTTCGACATGTTGACAAATGCCACTATTGTCGGTGTATCTTTATCTTTAATGCAGTTAAGTGCCTTTGTGCATTGAGTAACTTTAGAAAAAAAGATAAACGAGTTTGGTTTTGTTATTTGTGGTCAGATTAAGTATTAAAATTCGTTTCTGTATAGTATCCACCTAAATAAACTTGGGATATATTTAGCTTGATCTGTTGATGTGTTCGATAGAGATTACGTAGAATTTAATTTGAATTTGGAATTCATAGGTGGCCATTTGTACATTGTTTTCAACGAGCGTCTTAAAAATTCATAAAATACCCATATTCAACTCTCTTTGTCTATGAAATGTGGAGAAAACACCAAACTTTTTCACAGTCGAAGAAGTTGGAACATTACTTGAATCAAATATATTTCATATTTGAAATAAATAATTATTTATCACAAGTATAGGTAGTACTTACGTAGGTACCTATAATTGAACTACATAAATGATTTATTATTGTTATTTGGGAATTGTTTTGACCTACACCTATGAGTCAGTCGGAGAAATAAAATGAATATTTAGTTTCCATTGTGCTTGACACTACATGATAATCATTATTTGTGACTGTAATTTCATAAATAAAACAGTTTTCTCTAGGGTTTTTGTACTAGAGATAAAATTTTAGCAAAATGAGATTGTTAAGTTATGAATTCCAATATGCTTTTTTTTCTCTAGTACCTACTTAAGTGTGCAGGATGGTAGTAAAAAATTAACGAATCAGTTTCTAATCTAAAAAAAAACGTTTACATTCTTTAAAATATCTTGCACTTACTACATACCTTGAGAGCTATGCTTATTGATATAATTAAAAAGGTCAACATGTATATTTAAAAAAATAATGACTCTTGTCTACGTTAAACCCATTTATTTTTCTTTTAAGCTTAGAAATATTTAGATACTTTCTGATGATATTTACGATTAAAATTAATCAATAGTCGAGTAATTAATTTACTTCCATATTTCGTGTGAAGTTTCGATATTTTATATTCGGTGCAATCAATTACAATTTCATTTTAATAAATCATTAATGTTACGAAAAACTATTTGAGGTCGAGGTCAAAATATATCTAACTAAGAAACAGGTTTACATATAAAAATAAATAAAATGACGAGCTTTGAATAGTTTCAAGTTATTATCTTGACTGTTTCGTGTTGAAAACAAAACATTACCGCTAAGTTATTATGTACTTGAGTGCCGCAAATGTTCATCTTATTGTGATGTTGATGAAGTGTCTATGCAACTTACTATTTTATTACCAAGCTCGGAATAAACCGCAATAAAATTACATTAGATTTAATATAATGTAGTTAACGGTGTATTTAAAATACCTAACTAGTGGTCCCGGCAGACGTTTTCCTGCCTGAAAGCTGGCGCGGTATACACATTAAATCAAACCTAAATACTGTAATTGTACTTGAATACCAAACTAGCGTATCGTAGATTATCATCTGAGTGCTAAATATCTTGAAATCTAAATCAAAGGAAGAGATGTGGTATACACATTAAATGCAGACCAACTGAAGTGTGACGTCGTGGGCACTCTCGATCTGTACCCGAGAAAACTAAAAATGTTGTTTATTTTATAAATTCAAATCCCTAACTAGTGATTGTAGTGAACACCACACGCGGTCCTGAAATGAAGTCAATAACTTTAATTTTTGTTTCAGAAAAACACCCTGCACTTATACATTTCACACCAAAGAGGTCCATTCTTTAAGGCCGAATTCCAAACGGAGCTAGATCTAAGGAGGTTCCACATTGCGGACGTTACTGACAAACGTATATTTGTCTCTGTCATGCACACAGATGCTCTAGCCGATTTATATGTGTCGGAGATTAGCAATAATTTCACACAGTACAACTTTGTTTTGAGCTTGGAGCAGATATTGTGCTACTTCCCTGATGCTAACTGGAAGGATAGCTGGCTGGAGTAAGTTGAAGTTTTTCTTTTGATGAGATTGGAGGTTTTACCATCTATAGCTTCTTCGTTTGAGAAGAGGCCTGTGTTT
Organism: Leucania comma; assembly: GCA_958295575.1. NCBI lineage: Eukaryota > Metazoa > Arthropoda > Insecta > Lepidoptera > Noctuidae > Leucania > Leucania comma. The sequence goes on from OY282475.1 coordinate 9,205,459, forward strand.
TGTGATGTACAGTACAACAGTATTTTAATGCAGCAGTGAGAGCAGTAGATGGCCCAGGCACGCACTTTATTAGTGTATTTTTTTTTTCACCCTGCTCTCAAAAGTAGGTAAAGGAAAATATTGTGAAGAAACCGACATGTCCTAGAATCAAAACATTCGAAGATGTTGACATCCACCGATCCACACTGGGCGTGACGGATTATGGTCTATTTCCTCTCTTAGAGAGGAGGTCCGGGTCACAGTAGTGGCATTATAAGGTTATCAGGTTATGCTATGCTTATTCTAATAAAATGCAATATATTGGCATGCAAAATATATCAAACTTTACCTTTAGTATATTTCAAAACATTTAGTTCTCACTGTTTCAATTTCCTCATAACGTGCGTCATAATATTTACAAAAACTATCTAGAACCAAACAAAAGCAATTACCGAAGGGAAAAACACTGTTATATACATTCAAAAAACCTCGTTCACAAGGACGACGAGTATTTTGGCGGCAGAATTAATTTATTTTAGTCTCGGGAATGTCAGTTTGAGGTGACGCTGTCTGATCAATCATCAACTTTACACTGCAGTCTGTTTTTTTTGGTAAATATTTCTTATAAATAATGTATGGATGACTTTCAGGGACGTGACTGAAGACCCGTTCACTGACTTGTACCGTGTGGAAGGTCTGAAGGGCATCTATATCGCTTCGAGAGTAGACTCCAAGGCTCCCGTAGCCAACATCGGACCGGAGCATCTGATCTCGCTGATTACCTTCGACCATGGTGTTACTTGGTCTCCCATTAATCCGCCTACTGAAGATGAGAATGGTAACCTTTTTTATACATTGTGTCTTTAGACGGCTTCGGCCCATAATTAGGAAAGGGAAGCCGTGGCTCTGTTGTGAGACGACATAGGCGTTATTATTTTTATTTTTTACGTTTTTGCTACGGTAAAACCTGAAAATAGACTTGTCATGCGTCCGTGTTTCCCTGGATTTGCCCTAAATTAAAGAGACATTTGAAATCCAGGTATAAAATTTGCAAGCGAGCCTCACTCGTTTCGCTTCGAATGCCGCGATCAACCGAACTGTATGTTTTATATATAAACTCAGTATAAGTTTAAAATAAATGTGATGATACATACGGGTTTTGAGCTTCAAAATTTTGGGGTCTATACACTTTTTGCCTGGTTATCAGAATTTAAAGATGGCAACCTTATCTGCAATCAAACGCTCAGCAATAATCGGTTTGTAAAACGCGAACATATAGTCATTGAAGGGCATCAAGGAAAGAATTGTAAGACTGTACAACGTAGCTATTTGTACACTTCAATGTACAATAGTTACGTGCAGATTACAGTTGCCAATGTTGCCATAATACTAGGAATGCACTACAATGTTTACCTCATTGCATTATCGAATTAATATGCTTAGTTACAGAATTTGAATTGTATTTCCTCTTCGTTTTAAAGGTCGCTGTATTATTATGAATATCTGTATAAATATCGAGGATTTCGGTTTTCCTTGTGTTTGATGCAAAATTAATATGTAAAATAATTATTTGTAGGTAAACAGTGTTATTATTTTTTATAACATGAGTACGTGATGTGAATTGTATTCTGTATATCATATGGTAGAATTATGTTGATGATATTAGATAGTGTGTGCATGCATCGGGTTGTGATTATATTCGAGAAAAACCCGTAATGTAGGTGAAGTACACGCTCACATTTTTTTTAACAATAATTATTTTATACTTACTGTGTAACACTGGATCAAGCTCTTATTATTTTGCGGAGATGGCTAAAACCACAGCAGATTTTCACTGTTTCGCAGTGGTTATATTTGGGAAGGCCATATTTTAGAGCATCAACTCCTTGGGGTTTTTTTTTTTTGGTGGTTGGTAAAATCATCCTATGCCATCTCCCGCCCTTGGGCGGAGCGGGAGATAGTGTCAGACTCTTACTGACTAAAAATCCACCCCGTTCCTTCGTTGCCTTTCATACCAGGGCCGAGCCTTCCTTTCAGAAGCAGACCCTTGGCCCCAGTAGGCTTCGAACCTGCAGCTAGCAGGCTGGGCCTCTACACTTTGCTGACAACTCCTTGGAGTCGGCTTCCAGTTTAAACGAATGCGGCTGAAACGTCAAAACGTCTCTTTGTAAATTACCACTATAAATTGATAGGCCACATGTTTCTTCCTAACACCTCCATTTTACTGTTTGTTCTCAGGCAAGCCACTGAATTGTCACATAGAAAACTCATGCAGTCTGCACTTATGTCAGAAGTTCAGTCAGCTTTACCCAGTTACAAGGTAAGAATAAACACTCTTTTTCATCAAAACATTTTTTGTTCAGAAATGAACTTTTTATCGAAAGTATAAGGTATATTTTCATTTAACTGGTAAACGCTTAGTAGTTTATTACCTAGGGTGATTGTAACTTTGTCGTATCGATAGCTTAGTTCAAGTAATTAGTATTGTTGTAAAGTCGTGTTATTTAAATTTGACACAATTTAATTGGTTACGGCCAAAAACAATGAACTACTTAACGATTTGATTGCAAAGGAAACAAAACGATTTAGATATTCTATCTAGTGTGTAATTATACCATTAAAAATCCTTAGGAAATGACGATTCAGATTATGAATACGATATATATGTCAGACAGGTCAGTTGTATGTCAATTATTGAACATCCTAATGATTAGGAAAGTCCATATGGACCATGGGACCCCAAAGATGGCCTAGATAACTGCCCTTTTCTCAAGAGTTGGTTGGTCATTGGTGATCGCATATATGACCTGAATATTGGTTTTGTGACAGTAAATATTTATCTTCCTTTGGTTTTATGAGAATTCCAAGAGCATAATCGGTGTGCATACGAGTCTGCTCTGCGATAAAATATTGTATGATAGGTTTCATGTTACGTACCGTTCAGGACGGGAAGTCATAATGGACAGTATAATAATAATAAGCAAGTTAAGCACATTATCTCGGTAACCTGATCCAGAGTTCGAGCGAGAAAAAACAATGGAGCTATACTTACACGATAAATAGCTCCGTTCATTCCGTTCAGTTTAGGTCCTCTAATGGATCGCTTTAACAAAATCAAAATCAGAATAGTTTATTTCAAATAGATCAATTACAGGCACTTTTGAATTGTCAAAACGTTGGTCAGTCCATAAAAAAAGAGAAGCTAAATTGCACGTTCCAAAGCGTAGATCTCTATGGAGAACAACGTGCAAGAAACTCCATGGACACTCTTTTTAAATCATATTATGAGTTACATAAATCTTGGTTACATTTTTCTTGTCGCTTCTATTATGTGAGCACAATGCAGATAAGTAATGAAAAAATAAAATGAACTAATTAAAAAATAGAAATTGAATTAAGCTACTGGCAGCTAAGAGATGACCAGTCCCAGCTAGCTGAGTAACAGCTCGTGGTAGGGCCTCTGATAGTTATCAGTTCTTTCATCCCTCGTCAATAAAGGTCAAACAAGATATTCAAAACTTACTTCAGTAATAAAGACTTCTTTGAGTTTACAAAATGACGGAAATAATTAACATAACTTATCAGCTGTCAAAATATTGAAGGAAGAGATAAATTCATGAACGTATTCCGAGAGTATTTTCTTTGAGTTCAAGGTGACTTTGCTACAAAGGAGTAGTAAAATGACCTTGAACTCTAGCGATAATCAATTTATAAGCCACTTTCTGACGATGTAACTTATCTGTTTATTAGTTTGTTGACCCGTTTGACATGGGAAGGAATTATTCAGTCTCAATTCTTCGCGTTTTGCTCCCGTGGATCCCGTACATGTTCCCAGAATAAAAGTAGTCTTTAAGGCACGTAGCCATAAGATAGCAGTCCATCAGTTTAGGTAACTCTTAAATGTGGCAGGATACGTTTAGAGATTCGTAAGAGAATACACTCGAATTTTCCTTAAAAATAACTTGTTTTATTTTTTGGCGTCTGGGAACAGGAGATAGGTAGATACTCGAAAGGTTAAAGAATTTTCGTATTAATAAACTAACTCGAAGTCAATCTTTTTAAATTAACTAGATTTTTCTTAATTGACTAGGTATAAGTTAAGCTATTCACTTCTTTAATGGTCACGTGATCAAACTTCTGATTTTATAACTAAGCAACGGGAAAATGAGATGGCCTCTAAAAAACTCTATTTTACGACGCCAACTTAATAAAATATTTTTAGTCCAAGAGCCATCGAACCGGGCTCGGGATTGTAGGGCAGTCCGACACGGACAGGTTAGATAAAAGGCTAAGGAGTAACTTTCTTGGTTATTTTTTTGAAAGCCTCCTAAAAAGTGGCTTACATAGAAGACGAATGAATGAATTAATGGCTAAGATAGATTTTTGGCTTTTTGACTTTTTGACATTAATGGCTCAGATGCTCGTTAATTGTGGCTGACTTAGTAATTTAGAAGGCTAAGTATGCGTAATAATGCTGCTAAAAAGAAGTCTGTTTATTTAGCACTTATTAACCCTTTCGCGAGCAATACTATTTACACCTCCGATTTTGGTTTTATTTATTCTAAACGTAGCAAAATACATACATTTGTAAAACAATATTAATAGATTTCCCTCCCTTGCTTAGCCCCTCTTTTTTTGGGCTACGGCAATATCTTTTGCCAATGGCCGTCCGTGACTTTTTATACTTCATACATTTTGGCGCAACTTTTAAAAAGTGGATTGGCAATTATTTTGCCATTGCTCACGAAAGGGTTAAGTAGCATTATCATAAGATAATTGCAATACAAGGGTCTACCACGATTTTTAAAGACAATCATATAATCATATCAATATCTCTACATAGTATAAAACATGCTTTGTTTTATACTATGTAGAGATATTAAATCTTCTCTCTCTCTCTTCCCGCGCTTGTCTGTTTATCCGCTAACGCCTCCTAAAACATGTAACGGCTTTTGATGCGGTTTTCACTAATATTAAGAGCAGTAAACGAGGCAACTTTGTGTGTACATATATAATTTGCACCTGAGCCAAGCAGGTCACTAGTTTTATTATAAACATATTATCTTTTGGAAATTATAAACCATTGTTCGATTATATAAGAAAGATATTCCCCGAATCCATATTATTCATACTCTTACAAACTGTTGCTGGTGGTGAGCTTGACTAACACTAAAAGTCCTGTAACTCTTCGTTTCTTGGAAACGTTATCGATAGAACTATGTCCCTTCAGCACATTGGACTTTTAATGACTCAGTTTTAAACTGTAAACACCATATGGTGTTACAATGAGCTGGATAACTTAAAATGTTGCATTCATTTGTATAAACACATACCTATCAGCTAAGTAGGTAAATATGAAAATAGAACATTAATCATGCCAGCCTAAGGATGTAGGAATGTCTGTGCATTAGTATGAAGTTATAGGCAATGTTTTGTGTGTTAATAATACCTACGGTAACACAGTAACATACTTTTAGAACTCAATCAATTTGTTGAAATTCAGGTTAGAATTCACATTTGCATACTATAGATAAGGGTATACTGCTACCATTACTAGTTAATTTCACTTAATACCTAGCAGATAAGATTGCATAAATAAACAAACACAAGAAAAAAAATTGTGCCAAATTTCAAGTTGTAACTTTATTTATTTTACTTTTTATGTACACACAATAAAACAGAAAAAAGACAACACATAATAGATAATAGTACAAAGGTACTGCTTATTTCCAAAGAAATTTCTTCCAGCAGACCTGCGAAAGGAGAAATTATAAGAAATGTAGACAATAGTGTGTAGGAAACAAGACTTACATTGTAAGTAAGGAATAAAATTCTCCCATATAATCTTTAACACAGCCTAACTCGTTTTATGGGGGTGATTTTGAAAGTTTCCGCTGTTGATATGTCAGTCGTATAGACTAGCTTCTGGAATCGGCTTCGCCCGCGTGGAAATTGTTTTTTCCACGCAAATTTTGGACCCCTGTTTCATACCTTTAGGGCGTGAATTTTAGAAAATCCTTCCTTAGTGCTTAAAAAAAACCATGTGCAACAATTTACGCTCCTAGTCCCAATTAGTTTGGCTGTGCGTTGATATATCAGTCAGCCAGACAGTTTCTCCTTATATATAATTATATAGATTGATTAATTTATGTTAGTACAAGGCCATTAATAAAATGTGCTTATTTACCCAAACAATGCTTGAGTGGAACGGTATTGGGTTTATCTGTGCCATAAAATTAATAGTTAGCGTAACCAATTAAACATAATAAATAGTGTTTTAATGTAATAAATGCTGATAAACATTACATTGCTTGCAGCCCACCAGGAAATGTGGTTGCGAACGGTTTGAGGTAAACTCATACAAATAGAGTGCATTACAAAACTTACATTTTGCTTTTACTTTTAATTTGCACTGCACGGACATTTTTTACTCATTATATGTACTTAAAACCCACATTTATGATTTAAACCGTTTGTGATTGTATTTATTTCATTTTACTCATTTGAAAATAACATTAAGAGATGTAAATTGTTAGTAGAATAATTTAGAACACAATTAAAAAACATCACATTAATTTTTATTTGATTTGAGCATGGTGGTGTAATGTGGGTCATGGGACTGAGTGTTCTTTCACATAAGGAAGTGTACAAAGGGGAAATGTTTATTGAATGTCTGGTGTAATATACTCGTATATTTCCATAGCATGACAGAGGGTATCATAACATATTTTCTATTATAGGTCAGCAAGTATTATGAGCTCGAAGTCAGCTCCAGGCATTTTAATGGCTACTGGCGTTATGGGCAAATCTCTGAAAGGCATACCAGGAGTGTATATCAGTCGAGATGCTGGTCTTACTTGGAAGAGGATTCTCAAAGACTATTACTTCTTCAACTACGGAGACCACGGCGGTGTCCTGGTCGCAGTCAAGTACTTCAAATCTCGCGGAGAAACGAGAAAAATTTTATATTCCACCAATGAAGGCATCGAATGGAACTCTTATCAGTGAGTCATTTAATGCATTTCATGTTATCAATTAATTAACTGTCGATATTAACTATATTAATTTGTAGGTTCAATGCCGATGACCTGCGCATCTACGGACTAATGACCGAGCCGGGAGAGAATACGACAACGTTTACAATGTTCGGGTCTGCGAACGAGCAGCATCAGTGGATCATCATCACGATTGATCTGAGGAACACCTTCACTCGTAACTGTACCGATGAAGACTACAAGTACTGGTCACCGTCGCCCCCTAACTCCTCGGTGTCCTGTGTGCTTGGTACTAGAAACACTTTCCAGAGACGCCTCGCTCACACTAACTGCTACAATGGAATAGATTACGACAGACCTTTCAAGAAAGAAACTTGTGAATGCAGTCGCCGAGATTTCGAATGTGATTTCGGATTCATGCTCTCGGGCAACGAATGTATACACAATAAATCATCCAAATACGATCCCTACGCTATTCCGACAGAGTGCCAACCGGGACATTTCTACAAACGCACAAAGGGTTACAGGAAAATTGATGGAGATGTGTGCACCGTCTCAGGTTACATGTCGTATGTCCCAGATATGATCCCGTGCCCCATCGAACAGCCAACTGAATTCATGCTGGTTGCCTTGGGCAGTAAGATCGCTCGTATTGATCTGTTCGACAACTCCACTATTTACCCCGTCGTAAACGAAAGGAACATCGTTGCTGTCGAGTTCGACATCAAGAACAATTGCATTTATTGGGCTGATATCGAGCTGGACAAGATTAGTCGTCAATGTTTTAATAACGGCACAGCTCAAGAGGTCATCGTTGACAGAGACTTAGCTAGCATTGAAGGAATGGCATTTGATTGGATTTCTAACGTTTTATTCTTCGTTGACGGTTTGAGAAAGAAAATTGAAGCCGTTAGGACAGATATGATCAAAGAAGCCAGAATGAGAGTTACAATATTAGACTCGAAGGTGCTGTCAAGGCCGCGTGGTATCGCAGTTCATCCTAAAGCAGGCTACCTATTCTGGACCGACTGGGACAGGAATAACCCATCAGTATCGAGGTCAAACCTCGACGGTACAGATGACAAGAAATTGTTCGGGAAGTCAATTGTCCAGTGGCCTAATGGGATAACTATCGATCAAATGTCAGAGAGAATTTACTGGGTGGACGCTATGGAAGATTACATCGCTAGTTCTGATTTGAACGGTAAATACTTCAAGAGGATTCTGTGGAACGATGAGAGAGTAACACATCCTTTCGCTGTTGCAGTGTTGAAAGATAAAATGTACTGGGATGATTGGAAAGTTAAATCGATATTCGTCGCTGACAAAGATGCTGGATCGAATGTAATGACGATTAATGATTCGTTTGTCGGTTTGATGGACCTTAAAGTGTTCGCTCACTTCGTTCAGCATGGCAGTAACGCCTGTTCGTACAAGAACACTAGTTGTGATGCCATTTGCCTCGGTGGGCCGGGCAATACTTTCAGCTGTCTCTGCCCCGATGGTTTGACGATGGTCGGTGGGAAATGTATGTGCGCCAATAACACGGAACCGTTCGCGAACTTGACTTGCCCTGAAACTGCTGTTTCTACATGTGGACTTGTAAGTACATTATCATAATATAAATACACTAGCTGTTCCCGCGGTTTGGTTACTGCTTGACTCTTATTGACCGTAGCGTGATGTTGTATTTATGTCGAGCCTGTGTCCGCAACTCTACGTCGAAACCGCGTATTTTGCGAACTACATACATAAGTATCGAGTTTTTCCATGACATGTCTACCAGTGTGCCAAATTACACTTGTTTAGCCGTTTGATTGTGAAGGAGTAACAAACATAGACACACACACATGTATACCTTTAAACTTTCGCTTTTACAATAGTAGTATTATAAGTGTTAGGTTTAGTTCCGGATAATAAGTTGAAAGGTGTAAGGAGTTTTGTTTTATATAAACGTTTATGGTATGTTGTAAAAGTGATTAATTTCTGTTATTTGGGAATGTTAACCCTTGATCTAATATTGATCGTTAGAACGAGTGGTAAGGTAATAAGTGACTCAACGATTGGACCAACGATTAGCATCACCTGATATCGTGGGCCAATCGGAGAGTGGGATGTACCGTAGGGACGCCGGGGGTTTTGGCTAGATGCGGGTGCGCGGATGGGTATTTTAACCCGGGGGATCGATTGGGAGATTCGATAGGAAGAGTAGCTCTAAGCAGTGTATTTAATTAAGTATTACATAGGTGTTGGTTCTTAGCGTAGATAATAAAAGTAAGTGAACAGATTGAGTTTGTCTTTATACAGTCCTCCCAGTTGAAATGGTCTTCTCTTAAGAATTGTGACCGCTAAGGCTACGAGTATTATATAAGTCACTCATGAAGGATTAAATGAATTCCTTTGTTATGAAAATATTATTTATTTAATCGAAGGAGTACCAACAGCTATATAATAAAAGGATAATAATTTTATATGAAACACTAAGCCAATTACAGGTTCTCACGGGTAGAAACTGAAAAAGTAGTAGAAAACTTAGGATCACTAACAAGCACGATAAAAAATAATATAATAAAATATCACTTTGTACAATCCGCACTATGCACTTTTGAAAAAGTCTGCATTCAGCTGAGAGTGTGCAGAATAGGTTTTAGTAGTAAATGGGTCAAATGAGAAGTCTTTACAAAGATCATTAAAGTCTTTACTCGTTCGCATCATGTAAGAGTTTCGCCTGTAGTTGGAAGAATAAGAGGGAATGGGGATACATAGGTGGATTAAATCTAATCGATCTCTGGGTTATATTAAAGCTTAGTTTATGTAGGAGATCAAGACAGTCAATCTCATTAGATATCATTTTTAGTAGGAAAGTGCATAAGTGAAATTTCTTGCAAAGGTTTTAGTAATTATCAGAAAGGTATGGTATATGCAGCCGAAAATAAAGAAAACCAATTGATCTTTTTTGCACATTCTCAATACAATCAATGTATTTGCCATAACAAGGGTTCTAAATTTGTGACGCGTATTCAAGGTGGCTTTTAACAAGAGCAATAGAGGATTTTAAGAGCTTTGGCGTTCGAATCTTGAAACACCCTGCGAGTCTCATTACAGAACCAAGTGATCTCGAGGCTTTGGCCACTATTTGCTCAATGTGAATATTAAATAAAAGTAGTCACGAAACACGCCTTGGTCACGTACACCATCGCATATCTGCAATATCTTTAAGTTTATAAGTTGTAGGGCGAGGTACCCGTTTTCTGCTGAAAGTCAAAGGCTGAAAGAGACTGCTGAGCATTTAACAGGGTTCAAATCTAATTTGTTAGTCAAGTAATAATCATCTAATCGCGCCAGGTCACTTTGGAGATCCACCATGCTCTGATGAAATTGCAGAGAATATCTTCATATCATCAACAAAACAAAGTAGATTGGAATGGTGGAAACACGAGTCTATGTCGCTGACGTAAATTATAGAAAAGAAAAGGACCCATCAAAGAACCTTGGGGACGCCACTAGGAGCAGAAATCCAGCTCGACATGTAATTTCTGATAACGACAGCTTGAGACCTGTTTTCAAGGTATGAAGTAAACCAGCGAAGAAGATCTCCTCTAATACCGTTGTTAAAAACCTTTGATTTCAGAAAAGTATGATCAATTCTGTCAAAAGCTTTACTGTAATCTGTGTAAACTACATCAACCTGTGCCCTATTGTTCATTTTTTGAGCAAAGCCTGATTAGATACTGTTGAACGGCCCTTAAGGAATCCGTGCTGAGAGGGCTAAAAGACTGACTCAGCGCTGCGTAAACTTGGTTCTAAACTACTCTATCAAAAATGTTTTTGCTAATACGCATAATTTCGAAATTGATCTGTAGTTAGCTATTTCATTTTTGGGCCCTTTTTCATGCACAGGAGTGATAAAGGCAGATTTCCAGATTTGGGGAACTACCCCTAGCCTTGAGCCGTTTGTATGAAGATAGCTAGCACGAAGGTATAAAATGACGTATAGTATCGTCATTGTCGAAGGCTGGTTTGCGAGTTTCACGAAAGTTTATTCACTATAAATTTGGCAGTGAGAAAACTTTCGTCGGAGTTTATTGGAAGCATAAAGTAATAATTTAAGTCATCGTGTTAACAAATTTTGTTAGAAAATGCTTAGATTAACAAGAAGCACCCCTTGTACGAGTACATTGTACTATTATCTTGCGGCGCGATTGATTGTTGAAAGTAGAAATGTACGAAGAGAAACAAGACGAGTGATTTATTTTAGAACACTATATTTTTATAAATAGAAAACAAGTTAGTTTATAAATTTACTATTATGATTACAGAGGAATCACAAGGACACAGAATTTAGAAATAGATTTCGTCTAAGTAAGGAAACATTTTTGTATTTATGTCGCGAATTAAAAAATAATTCCAGTTTAAGATCAAGTAAAAGCATCAGCCTGGAACGTAAAGTAAGGGATTTAAAGGACTTCGTATTCCAATATCTATTCTAATTATATGTTGCCTTCTAATTATAGACCTAAATAATTATCAAAAATTAAGCACATAGGTACCTCATTAAAGTTTATTTCAATTTAATCCTTGGTTTACGTATCAAAAAACTTACTTCAAAACAAAGTTGACCTTGAATGAGCTTCGCGTTAAAAAATGTCAAGTGTTACGCGTCGTTCGTTTAGAAACACAGTCACACTAAACACAAAAGTTTTAATAATAAATTAAATAATTAAACCATTTATCTTAACTAAATATTAACTTTTACTGCAGTATTACATCAAAATTTTAACAGTTTTAAAGTTTTCAAGGCCCTGAAATCACTAAGAACTAAATACGTATATAGTTTTTGTCTTTTTGAACGAAACGTTCAATCAATTTTAAGATGATTCGTTAAATTTTTTACATTCTTACTTACATTAGTATGACGACACTAACGTAATCGTATCGAAGTCTCGATACTATTACGAAAGAGCTTTGTGCTTCCGACTTTAGTTGTATTTTGTTATCGTATCGGCAACTCGATACGTTTACGATACGAAACCTAGAAATATTCGTGCTAGAGGTAGAACATGAAGCGAGTGATTTTTAAATAATGGTGGTACCGGTAGGGAAATGTTTTTACAATTGTTTTATAATAGGATCAATCGACGTAGGTATTGTTATTTTGGTTGAATTGAATGAGTTCCTTTGTGATGAAGGGAAATTTAGATTAAACTAATTATTTATTGATGTTATCAATCAACATAGGCGCGAAGGTACATATACGTCAGACATGAGCCGATTACGTGTTATGTAAATTATGATATCTATGAAGGTATTTATTGATTTATGTTGTGAAATAAAACAACAATATTACACAAAGGGCACAATAAAGAAAGAAAATCAAATTATGAATGCGTGATAGCTATTCAAAGACTTATTGCAAGTAGTAGTCTAATAATATTTTCTTTTATATTTACAACAAGAGTTGTCAAGAAATATAAACAATAGAAATATAATAGAGCGCAAGGGTTTTTGTTTGTTCAAACTCTTTAGAATTTTACTAGTTGGATTGGACAAAAAATATCTGTATGGTACAGCCAGATTCTTGACGAAAGGCAACTTTATAATATCACGCTACGATCGACGGAAACGGAGTAGTAACCCATGATGCGGATGGTAGAGCTGGTTTGGAGCACCGCCCTGTCCTTGCGGGGCAATCGAAGGCGGCGACCTCTTGCACCGGACCCTGGTTCAGGCCATGGTCCGGAGCGAGAGGGAATGGGATGCGGTCGTATTCTTCTGCGAAGCAGTGTTATACTTTACATCGTGTTATTGCTAAAACCTTTAAACTCTACTTCCCCAGGACCAGTTCATGTGCAAGAACGGCAAGTGCATCTCCTCATTCTCACGCTGCGATGGTAATAACGACTGCGGGGACCTGTCCGATGAGATCGGCTGCCTGTGCGTCCCACCGATGATCATGTGCGACAACACTAGGTGCTACCTACCGCATTGGAAGTGCGACGATGATATTGATTGCGCGGATATGAGTGATGAGAAAGGTATGTATAATACTTACGACGAGAGAAGTCTAAATAGTATTGTTCATGCGCGGACGAGCATGTTGACCCGGCAGAGGAGTCGCGCGCGTGCGTGTGGAACCGACATCGGAGGCGAGGGGCGCGGGAGGGGGACAGCGCGCCAGCGCCGCCCGCCCGCCACCAGTGTCCGTCAGATATCGCCAGCGAACGGGCGTTGATTTTTATTCTTCGCGGTTCCGACTATTGTAGCCAGTTCTTCGAATATAACCTACATACAGGCCACTTTTCTTTTATTGCAGAGCCAATACTATCTCAAACAAGTATCAAACAAAGTTGCTTTCCGCATCTGTCGTTTATCTGCTAACGCTTACTGAAATATGTACAATACGCGGCAAGTAAGTTGAACTAAAATGGCGATGGTCTGTCACTGCACGAAGCGGAGGCTGCACGTAACCATAGCAGTGACAGCCATTTTAGTTCAACTAATTTGCTGCGGACTATACATATCTTTATACTAAAAATAGCTTCCGCGTTTAAATAATTACTATACGATAGAAACGTAGTATATGATCATCTGAAATGACTAATGCGATGTACCTACAATCAAGTTCGTTTCTACGATATTTTTCCTGTTTAACACAAAAACGAACAACATGTTTAAAACCATTATAAATGTCTTTAAATAATAAAGTTCTTTGAAGTTTTAATTCATAAAAGTTGAAAAAAATATTGAAGAAATATAAGTTCATTTTTCATTATCACAACATACGAGTAGTATAAAACAAAGTCGCTTTCCGCTGTCTGTCCCTATGTATGCTTAGATCTTTAAAACTACGAAACGGATTTTGCTGCGGTTTAATAGATAGAGTGATTCAAGAGGAAGGTTTATATGTAATAATACATGCAATATAATACCACCATTGCGCCCGTGCGAAGTTGGGGCGGGTCGCTAGTTCAATATATTTTATAATTCCAGACATTGCGAGACACACACGGTCCATTTTTCTTTTCTATCGACTCCCGACAGTACGCTGTCTGAGAGTTGATTTTACGTTAACGCGAAAGAAACGTTTCCCGCATTTGGCTTCCTGATTAGTCAAAAGCTTGAAGCCGGCCAATCGGAGCGTCGAACGTTAAAAAAGTGTCGATCGCGTTAATGTAAAACAAATTCGCACTAGGTGCTCTATCCTCGTACTATCTTCAATTTCCTGCTCACTTTCCTGTTGTCCTTCATTACTTGCAGTTGGCGCAACACGTTTTTTTGTTCCATTCTGTCCTATTGACTGCCTTGACTAATAGTATGTATTATACATGTAAAAAAAAATATTGAAAAAAGCGTAACAGCCCATTCACGACTTCGGCCTTAGCGGCGATCGGGGCGGTATCGGTAAGCGATTGGTCGACACCGCTCATAGTGGCCATTGCGGCGCGCGCCCGACCAATCGCCTGTCGATACTGCTCTGCTCGCTGCTAAAACCGAAGTCGTGAATGGGCTGTAAATGCGACATTTTCATTATTTTTCAAGGGACGAGCAATTGTCAGTAATAAAAGAAGAACGTCCACGTCCTCAAATTCAATTCCAGACAATACCTACTATTTGTCATAAATAAACTGTCTTGTTTCTTCTACATACCTAATAATGAACAAATTTTAATGTAATTTTTTATATATTTCAGATTGCGGTGTCCGTAACTGCTCTGAAAATAAGTTCCAATGTGACAATGGGCATTGTATTGACAAACGATGGGTATGCGACGGCGATAACGACTGCAAAGATGGGTCTGACGAACGGAACTGCACGGTTAGTCACTATGAATATTGCTTGATTAATGGTCTTGACTATGAATAAAATTGTACCGCTGTACAAAAAAAAACACTTTGAATACTAAAGCACACTTGAAACAACACTGTACTTTGAAACACACAACACTGCACACTGCTGCGCCGCTCTGTCTGTTTGCTGCTGTGCTGTTGTGCACTTCGAATAATAAAGATGACTATAGAAAAGTTGAGTACAAAGTATGGAAGACAATCAATGCAATATATAAAAAAAAAAAAATATTTTTCTTATTTTTATGGAAGCTTATAAAACTAGTCCGCTAAACGGTCAGTCTATTGCTCCGATTTTAAGCAATTTCATTTCAACAAAATTGTATAATTTTGTTACAATTCAAGGTTGAAATATATCATTCATTTATCTCACGTCACAATGCTAACTATTATTAGCATTAACATTGTCAAAATAGTCAATAGTGCATTTTCATGATAGCGGTCGGTAATTTCGACACGTATTGCACATGTCAGGATGGCCGAGCGGTCTAAGGCGCCAGACTCAAGGTTCCCTTGCTCACTAAGCGTGAGTTCGAGTTGTTCTGGTCCTCTCTGAGGGCGTGGGTTCGAATCCCACTTCTGACAAACTTTTTGTGAATGTTTTTGCTATTTTCGTGAAATTATGTCGTTTATTTTAATAGAAATTGGTACGTTTTATATTTTGAGCCGGTCTTGTAGCAAAAGTAAATTTTTATTTTAGATATTTATAAGGAAAGTTTTGCTTCACTTAAACGATTTGAATAATTTGTATTGAATATAAATTGATTTTAGTCCGTCACAGCTATACAAAATGAGAGCAAGAATTAAAAGATCATTATCACATTTTCCTCTTGTAAATTAGTTTTTTTGTCAATGATTTCAACAACGTCGCATTGACGTCTTTCAAAATAACGTGTAAACAGATTTCAAGGGTTATAGATATCTAAATTTTTAAAAACTTTATGAAATATACGGAGATTTTAAATAATTTTATCCTCATAATAATTATTACTACAATTTTTCTCTTCAACAGTTACAAACCAAGCGGCCAGACATTATAGAAAGTTGTTCGGGCAATGGCTTCGCTTGCAGCAACGACAGTAGCATGTGCATCCCCAACTCCTGGGTGTGTGACGGGGAGAAGGACTGTGATAACGGCGAGGATGAACGGGAACAACGGTGTAAAGACTCGACCTGTGCACCATACATGTTCAGATGTCCCAGCGGCAAGTGTATATTTAAGTCTTGGGTGAGTTTTTCTGAATTTTTTTGTTAACTTAACCACTATTTTATCTGATGGTAAGTGATGATGTGGTCAACTGTGGAGCACCCTCGCCTGGAAGTAATCTATTCAATCTAGACTTAAAGACTTCTAGGTTGTAGTTATCACGAAACATATACTTCAGTAGGTAACACAACTCCTATCTGTACGCACCACTATGAATATCTTCCCAAAAAGTTTTGTGCGTATGTGAAGGATGTACACCATGTATCGGTGGCGCATGGCCGCATTTTTTTGATGTGATTATAAGGTAGTGGTATACTATTATTATATTTACGTCTTAGCTTGACTCCTGCCGAAAGGACTGACCTGCACAAAGGTATAAAAAGAAATGGAAACATTGAATGAGTTTTCAATGTTTTGTTTGTAGATTTACGTTTCACATTATTATTTCTTCTACTAGGTTTGCGACGGTGAGAACGACTGTGCTGACGAACACTACTCTGATGAAAAGAACTGCAGCAATACCAATCACTCCAAACTCCTCCCTATTCCGGGTACAGAGAAGCCAAATTTCCCTAGCAATGGGGCCTGTTTAGAATGGATGTTCAAGTGTGACAACGGCAACTGTTTGCCTGATTGGTGGAGATGTGACGGTATCAATGATTGCGGAGAAGGCGATAGGTCGGATGAGATCGGGTGCGGAATGATGCCCGAACCGGTGACGACCGAACATCATACACCGATTAGTAGGAAGTGTGGAAAGAATGACTTTACTTGCGCACCGGGTAAGCATAGAATAAGAATAATGTGTTTTTATTTCAACAGTGATTTTAGTGCTCGTAACAGATAACTAAAATCATTTTTTTCCAATCAGATTTAGATCGAAAATGTTTTTTTAATTATTAAATCTATTAATCCAATGAGCTGAAAACAATAATTAAGCCTATAATAGTTTTGTTTTTAAATTTATAAAAATTGTGCGTACGTCCTTCTAAAGGTGTTTTTAATATCGTGCGGATTTCATCACGCATGCGGAATTGCTCTGCATGCGGGGTTGCTGCCTGATATCACGCCCCGCATCTCGCGTGCGTATTCTACGCATTACAATAAATACTTGTATGAAAAGGATATTTGCGGGGCCTATGCGTGCGGAGCAATCCCGCATGCGTGATGAAATCCGCACGATTTTAAAAACATGCTAACTCTGTCCATTCTATAAATCCATCGTTATTTGAGTCATAACTTGTTCAGAACGCTGATGCGTTTCCAACGTCCAGGTGGCATAAAATGAATATTTTGATGGGCAGGCTTCTGCATCCCCCTGCAATGGGCGTGCGACGGCGCGGTGGACTGCCAGGACGGGTCGGACGAGCGCGAGTGCCCGGCGCGCGGGCCGGCGGCGCCGCGCTGCGGGCTGGCCGAGACGCCGTGCCGCGACGACAGCGCCTGCGTCCGCACCGACCAGATCTGCGACGGAACCTTCGACTGCGAGGACAAGAGCGACGAGACCAACTGCCCCGGCACCTCGGTATGTACTTTTAATAAATCTTAAGGTACGAATAGACTACACTATACACGGTACACTCAGTGAAATTGAAAAATTTATTGTGACACGATAATTAATGTTGCATCAACCACTGTGTGAACACATTGTGTCCAAGTGTCGTTAAAAAGTTTTCACCGCAGCTACACGACGTTTATCCATTCTGAACAAGTATCAGTAACTAGTTTGCGTGTGAACAGCTTGGACACAATTTCCGTACACTTACTAATAGATAGTACTCAGACACAAAAATTCCGTACAAGTGTAAACAGTACATACATTAATGTCTGACATTTATGTCGTAGTCTAAACGTACCTTTAGAGTCTACACTCCATTCGTAATAAGATTACACATTTGTATAAACGCGTTTTTGCGTTCCGTTCAACCGATTTTGACTTCTATTGCGTTTGTGGCATGACAAATGGCAGCTGCAGTAAACAGTTTGTATTGTTACCTCTTTTTCTGCTTTTATTAAAACTCGTTGGGTATTAGCAACACTAACTTTATTGAACAATAAATCTAACGCAAACGTCATACCTTCAAAAGTTAACTGCAGACTTAATTACTAGATGGCGTTAGTAGTAACCTAAGCAGAGGTCTTTTATGATCCTATGAAGTAAGGTTTTAATTAGCAGAGGTGTAAAAAATTAACTTTATTTTGATACATAGATACAGTTCATACATAATACTAAGAGCTTTTAATGCCATCCTTATGCCTACGGAATTGAGGATAAATTCAAAGTTTTAATCGTATTGCCATTGCAGTATAGATAAAGCCACATTCGATCAGTTGTAACGATGTACAAAGTTAAAATGTAGTATGTATGTAGTAGTGAAGTGAAATAAATGTTCTAGAATGTTCGTAACCGGACGCATCAATGAATTCTAGGCGCCTGTGTACGTCACCTATCGCTCCGTCTTACCTACACTTACCTACTCCTTTTATTATGTTTTTGGGTCAAATTGAATTTCACATTAATCGTCCTTGACCTTTTGTAATTAGAGAAACAATTAAAAAACCATTGTGGCTTGCGTAAATTTGTGTTCTGGCATCCAAAGGGTTTTAAACAAAAATGCCGTGAGTTTATTTACATTAGGTATCAATCAAAAAGACGATTTATGCAGTAATAATTACACAGCAAAATGTACACAGGTTGCTCATTGAAAACTAACTCGGTATATTATTTTCATGCAAACCTGTCAGTGCAAGTAGCACATGTTAGTCTATTTATAGCTGACTTAAATTTACTTTTCTAGGTTGTCTTATTTTGTTGTCTGTTTTCGTAATAAGAATCTAACAAAGACTCAATGGAACCATTATCGACATCTATGTCGTCTCTAAAACTAAAATTCAAAATCCTACATCGCAGTATCAGAGTTTTCTACGCGAATAGAACATAATAACAGTGAGAAATCAACTAGCAGTTACCCGGACCAGACCGCATATCTCTAAACAAGTATCACACTTACCGTACCGTACTTATCGTACTTATCAAAGCTACATTTTTAACAGATTAAACTATACATCTGGTATAGCAGATGCATTTTTTATATATTTTTCATTTATATTTTTCATGGTATATGTCTCATGTTATCTCTTCACCACCTTAGACCGTTGACGGGTAGAGAATCCCTAAAGGTGTCCTACTCACGTAAGCCCGCCGACACGTACCCGGCGGGCGCGGCCGGTGGCCTGGTTTCTTAAACGGTCTTGCCAGCGGCTAGCGCCCGCGCGGTCTCTCCGGCGGCGCGGCCCTCTTTGCTCTTCAGTTGGCCGTTTGCTTTTAAGCAAAACGTAGACGTATCAGTTTTTTACTGACTAAAACATTATGGAATGGGACGACGAAACGTGGTAATAATTCGAAAGACACGCGCTCACTCTACGAGCACTTGGCAATCCGCCTTTGAACCTTTTGTGCATGAAGTCTAAATAAATACATTTATTTTTCAGAGTCACAAACCAACAGTAGTATGCGAGCGAGGCTACTTCATGTGCGATGACGGCACTAACTGCATATCTCTACTTAGCGTCTGTAATGGTAGACAAGACTGCTATGACGGAACCGACGAGCTGAACTGCACGAGTGCGGTCAACGACAACTTTCATATGTATCAAGTGAGTCGAGTGAGTTAAACTTTATATAAGTAGCATGGTGTAGAGTAAAATATGCCTGAATCTCTTCATTCTTCTCTATATGAACCGCTAGCTTTTGTCAGCGGCTTGGCCCGCGTAAAATTACTTTTTTTTTATTTATGTATAGGTCAGCTGTTTTTTTTTTATCTAATGCCAGTTTTTTGCAGACTTGCTTTAAGACTTTAAATTACTTTATCATACTAAACCTTTTTTAGCAGTCCACTGATGGAATGAGACTAGAGGCCATCGCAAGGTATTGAACTCGATCCTCGGCTATCGCAGTTCTCTCTTTTCATAGCTATATAATTCTTAGTAACATATTTTGTCCCTTTTCCACACTCTTTTTGCTACTTATTTAAATAATGATTTATTTAAAATATCAACCACATTTCGAGAACAAGTGTTCTACACAAATAAACACTTGTCCCACAGTTCCTAAGCATCGGCGTAGACCAGTCTTCAATAAACTCGAGCAGTTTCCTTATCTCGTGCTGGATGGCGCAGCAGAAGATGGTACTCTACAGCTTCCTGCCGTCCATAGCTAAAGTCAGTGACGGAGTCTGGACCAATAAGACGTGGACCAATGATAGTATTTATAGGTAAGTTAGTTGTACGAATGAATTTATTGGCGTGAGTGCACTAATATTTATAATATATTAAAAAAAAAGTTTGTTGAGCCTTTTCAGATCCTGCATCATAATTTCGCACACTTAAAACAATTGTGGCACTATACAAAAAGGTGAATTTTCAGCAGTCATAGTTTACAATGTACTTATTAACTCGATAAGAAGTTGTTAATTAATTACTGAGGAACATCAACTATTGGAACAATGGCTTTGACAATCAGATTACAAATGGGTTGTGTTAGTTAGATTGATAAGTTAGAGGTTTACCTAAAAATGGCAATAAAAACACAAGTTCAGTATAGTGCCCCTTTTGTTTTAAAGGTGGGATTTATTTATTTAAATCTTTGTGTTCAGTCATATGACATTCACTGCACGTCAAAGACACTTCCTAAATTCGACAATGCAATTAGTTTCATCTTTCTGACTGCTAGTTGTAAATGATTTAATTGAAATAAATGCCCTGAGTTTGAGATACCGCTAAGTTGTTTTGAGTCTAACAAATGGTTTATATATTTAAACCATGAAATAGGCAATTGGAACATTATTAAAAAAATACCAAAATGTTGTCGTATTTAATTGATAATTAATTTAAAAACACTGATGTCTGATAAAATTAGAGCTGCATTCTTTATAAGTTTTTTTTACTGCGGAACATCCTTAACTTGCTGTTGCCACATGATCATTTATGAACTCATGACTGATGATATCAGCTGTTCGTAAAGTTGTCTCTGTCCACCATAAGATTTTAATTTTTCTATAATTCTTAACATTTAAAATCAATGCAAAAAGGTTTTAAAGACATCACACTGATTTTAATATGGCAAATGGTTTCACCGTTTTAACGTAGCAAATAAAAAAAAAACAGCCTTACAGTATCAGTAGTCGCATATGATGTGTACCATTTAACATCTCACCTTAGTAATAAGTATCAAATGGCACCTTAGTAATATCATCTGACGGCCAACTTTAGCGCACGCTCATTAATCAAATCAAATAGCACGCATTTTCCCTGCTTCCTGTAACATACTACAGTCCTTTTTCACAAAATCCCCATTGGGAAAGTGAGAGGAAATATGTTACTCAACAAAAAATTGTACGAACCGCGACAGAAATTGTTTAAGTAGTTCCACTGTAAATAAAGTTGCGTTTGTTGAACAGCGACAAATGGCTTTTAAATTTGCTACGGCGTATCTATGATTAATTAGTCAGTCTAGTCAACTTCCAATTAGTTTATATCGGTCAATGGCAGAGTTGAAGCCGACCAGCTGCCATTGACCCCTTCTCAACACTGACTGTGTGATGCTGTTAGTAATCTATCTATTTCAAGGTCAATGTTTTTGAACAAACATTACATTATGAATTATTGTTTTAAGCGAAATAATGTTTTCAAAAAGTTTCCTTGTGCGTGATGTCGATAGTTAGTTAAATATACGGAAATAAATGAGATATCGTCAATTGTTTTCATTTTGTTTACAGGTTTACGGATTTGGAACCGTACACCAACTACAATGTGACCTTCTACATTCGAGACAGCAAGTCGAACAAAACGTATGCTTCTATGAAGTATGTCAACACGACGACTGGAGAAGGCGGTAAGACCTTGAATAACTCCTACCATTACGTCGCAAAAAAATAATATCTACTCTTTCAACAAAGGCCATAAATACAATTTTGGGGAAATTAACTTTTTGATCTCTTTTATAGCAGTATTTTTAAAATTGTGCTACGACGAAAATAATATATTTTTACTATTTAAAATTTTGTTAAAGTCACTATACAAGTCTGTTTAGAAAACTTTTTGGTTTTTTGGCTCATTACCATAATTTTGAACTTTGGAGATACTCCCTTTATAGCGGATAATAGATTTGCTTAAATGAAAGTCTACATTATCTTTGTAATTTAAGATATTATTAAAATGTTACGATGTGAGATGCAATGGGTTCTTCATATTTTCTGTCTCACGCTATTTTCATAAAATATATATATATTTTTGTGTGGCATTTTAAGCATGGAGAAAGTTTTGCTTTTATTCCAAACTATATGTATAGGTATACAGCTAACTACAATACTTAACTGATCTGTAACGATATTGAAAAAGTGTGAGTATAATTTCCACCTTATTGCAACATTGTACAGTGCCGTCACCACCAGTCCGCCTGAGCGTCCGCCAGCTGATCGGGCACCGCATCAACGTGGTGTGGGACCGGCCCGAGCTGCCGCGCGGCCGCGTGCAGCACTACACGCTGTACTACGCGCCGCCGCTGCCGCCCGTCGATAAGATCATACCTGCCACGGAATCCAAGACCATGTCCGTCGACGTCACTGCCTTCTTCGAGCCGTTTAATAACTATTCCTTCTGGGTAAGTTACACACAGTCTACATACACTCACACAGCTAGAGACTACGAGAGCTAGGACCTTTGCACTATAATCCTGAAGCAAAGAAAACAGATCACTTGAACAACTAATTGGGTAGTTTCCAAAAGTAATTTCATCTAAAATCGCAAATTAAAATAATTTTTGAAACTCATTTTAAATAAGTTAGAAATCTTTCAAACCCGATAGAAGGGAAAACTGTTACGTAACAGAATAAGGATTTTTTTTTGCACAAATTTCACAGTGTAACAAGATTATAAACCAAAATTTCTAATACGTATTTAAACTTGGCAGGTAACAGCCACAAACAACGCCTTCACATCAAAATCATCCCAAGTGATGAACATAACGTTCGACCCTGCCAACGATGTGGATGACCTCGTGAACGCGAGCGTGCGGCGGCTGAACACGAGCGCCGTGCTGCTGGACTGGCATCAGATCAGGAACGTCGATGGGTATATTGTGAAGACCAGGCTGCCTCCGGAATATGCTGTGCTCGAACCTGTGACCACGAAAGCTAATAATGTTACGCGTAAGTTTTTAGTGTTTTTTTTTTTGTACAAGGTTTGGTTTAGCTGGAGACACATTCCGTTTTCAAGTATTTCATAACTGGTTGTGAAATAAAAAACAACTATAAAATTCATTTATTTCTAGTAACAATAGACTCAATACAATAAAATTTATTCAGATAAATTACATTACAAATACATTAAATTACATCAAATTGCAATGTTCCCTGGTAGTGTACTTAAAATATTATTTTTTTATCATCACTGTATACAGACCCATCACACGTGACGTCTGTGACGTGTTTGAGTGAAACCGTTGATATTGAGAAGCAGAATATTCTAAACTATGTTTATAATGCCGGTTCCATGATAGTTGTAGTTGGATGGAACAGATGAACTAGATGTAAATGACCTCAAAATGTTGTTATTGTGTCCAATATTATTTCAAATCACATTCGAAAGTCATCCATCACCTGCTTATCTTTTTACCAATTGCTAGCATCAATCAATTGATTGATCCTTCTTGATTTTTTTTATTTATGCTTCTGACATAACTATTTTTTTTTTTTCAGTAACCAACCTGCCACCAGGTACTCAAATAAACATTGACATTCGAGCATACAAGAACAACGTATACGGGGACCCCTTCACGATTCCCATTGTCACAGAGGGTGTTAAGGACGAGATTTTGAACTTCACCGCTATACTTTCAAAGGAGAAGAAGACCACCGTTCAAGTTGTATGGTGGCCTCCTAAAGGGGAACAGTATAAAGGAAAGGAGTTGGAATATGAGGTGCATTATACGAATATGATACATAGGAGGACTCATCCTGGGGAGATGTCGAATGGTGAGTGTGTTTTGTTTTGTTATAACAGTTCTGTACTGGTCTGAGACAGCACGATAGAAGTTTAGGGGTATGATACCTTTGTTAGAAGGGGAGGTTCCTCCGACCAGATGCATGTTATGTCTGATCCGGACAACTGTCCTATAGTTGATTTGATATGTTCTCAACGCATGGAGAACTCTAATTGGATGATTTTACCTACCATAAAAAAAGCAGGATTTTGTATTTTAGTTCCTATTACAATTAAATATAATCCATTACTGTTAAAAGAAGTTTAAAAAAGGTTTACTTATTATTGAGTCAACAAAAATATTATCAATATGAAGTTCTAGATTACTAAAGACTGTTTTCCGTCGCCCAACAGATACCAGGATCATTACGAAAAACACGAGTGTGTTAATAGAAGGACTGCACGCGTGCGAGAGCTACGTGTTCACTGTTGGACTACATAGAGGACCGCTCGCCAAGTTCGTGGAGATCATAACCAGAGAGAATGACAAGTAAGTACATTATCCCAATATCAGTCTATAGGCATTTTAGGACATAAGCCAAGCAACATCATAACAATGACCACATCCAAACCGGTTCTAACCGGGCTACAAACATAATATTATAAGTAAAGTTCCTGCACAAAGGAGGAAACCATTCTTGGGCCCACCTTCCAATAGCTATAAGTTACATCGTTGGATAGGTATTTTTGAGCTGCCACGTTTCAAATCTTAGTCCCTTCAAAGTTATTCTTTTTTTAACGTGTTAGTTTTGCCTATAATAATCAAGCAATCTATATCTATACTTATAATAAATCTGTAGAAGTAAAAATTCTGTACATTGAAAATATCAAAAAAATAAATGGCAGGGGGTGTTGTGTTACTAGACCGACACCGAACCCAAAAAAGTTACTAAAAAATTTTTTGTCTGTCTGTCTGTTTGTTCAGGCATCACGCAAAAACTACCGGTTCGATTACGATGAAACTTGGTATAATTATTCTTTAATATCCTGGGCACCACACTGGGTACTTTTTATCCCGGAAAAGTATACTCGTATACACTAAAAAACTAACTTAATTTTGCGGTTCGATCTCTAGACCCGATTACTGTACCAACCACAAATAATAAGTTTGTCGTAGGTTACGTCACCCGTTTCTATTGTAATTAGCCACAAAGGGCCCGCACCAGGACAGAAGTAATACCGGTATGCTCGATAGATAACGTTCTACACAAATAGCACTATAAACAAAAAACTCATTGATAAATTTCGTCGTTCACGCGAACGAAGTTGCGGGCACAGCTAGTACGTAATATATTGCATTTTTGGATTTTATACACGTAGTGTGTAGATACTGACCTAAAGGTATAAATTGTGCCGTTTGTTAAGTTTTGTTACGCGAAAACAGTGAGCAAAACGCATTTTCGTTTTCAGCGGCCTTCGCGCACTCCGCACTGTAGGCATAAAAATGTACCTACGCCGCGACCCCTTTAACGAGGCTAATTCAGTAGAGTACAGCACGCGTGACGCGTCAAGATCGACCTGTCGCTTAATGCCCGCTTGCAAAAATTCTTCTCAAATTCTTTCTTTCCTAAATAAGCGAGTGGAAAAACAAGACATTTAATCATATTTGTAAAAAAAATAAGTATTTGAATAATTCTGAATGGATAAAACTTGGAATTTGGTGCCATAGTAACTTTTATTCAGCTCAAAATTACCTATCCAATGACATAACACACATAGCTATTGGATGGTGGGCCCAGAATTCATAGAAACCCTGGCATCATCCTTTCACAGTCGCTTTAAAGTAAACGCTACCTGTTGTTCTCCTTTTCATGTTTCTTCATTATTTTGCGTAGTGTTCCACGCGCTCAAAGAGGTGTCATCACACTGTAGGGCTCCAGTCAGGGCGATGCTCGTTAGGGATACAGGGATTTTTGAAAAGGAAACCCGTGTTCCAAGAACGAAAAAGCTAACTAAAAGACACAGGTGTGGTTCAGTCAGTAAAACTGTAACACACTATCGCTCTACCCTAGAATGGTAGTAGTTATAAGATTTCCCACCTTGGTTCTTTGCAACGCAGAGAATCACCGAGGCCCTGGAACGCAAAGGGAAACTCAAGGAATACGTATGGGTTTTAGTCAGTAAAAGAGCAATATACTGTCGCGACCAAACAGGTCACATGCCAATGGCATTTTAGTATTAGCTTTTAAGGTTTATAGTAGAAAAAGAAGATGTGGTATACACATTAAATGTAGACCAACTGAAGTGTGACGTCGTGGGTACTCTCGATCTACACCCCAGACCGACTACACGTCGTTCTCTAGTTGTGCCTGCTTACTGATAATTTTGTTGTTTTATTTATAATTTAATAATTTTGATTTCATGTTTGATAATGTGATTTTAATTTATGATTTTTATTCAATTGTATCCTGTTGTTTACTGTTGTGAGACTGTTATTTTATGTAATTGATATGGACTCCCGTCTGAAAATAAATGCTATTATTATTATTATTCCCTTTATTAATTATTTATACATGTCTTTTATAATTTTTAAATATTTCCTAAAAAACGTATAAAAAAACATTTAAAAATATAAAAAAACAGTAGTCCGCCGGTGTCGGGAGCAGGGTCCAAGCTACCGGTGGTTAGGGCTCCAGAGACAGGAACCTCCTCACAATGCGAGCCGTATCGAGGAGTACTGCTTTCTGTATCAGGCCCTTGATCCAACCACGCAACGATAGCTTCGACAGATGGTCGTCGAAGCTTTTGGCTATAAGGCCGTTGGCAGTCACGACAATCGGCACAATGACAGCCGTGTCCACATTCCACATGTCGACAACCTCGTGTGCTAAGTCGAGATATTTGATTTGTTTCTCTTTCTCAGCTTTCACGAGATTCTCGTCATGTGGGATGGTGACATCGACTATCATTGCGCGGCGCGCTAATCGCTGTTATTATTATTATTATTATTAAATCCCTAAATAGTGATTTAGTGAAAACCACATAGGATTTTTATATAGATAGTTTTTTGATTGAAAATAAGTAAAAATAGGAAATATATAAAAGTATTTTTATAATTAATGTAAAAAAAACTGCTTCTATTAACAATATAACAGTAATAAGCATAGAAGCCTTTTTATTACGTCTCCACTCATCATAATACCTCAAGTAAAGAACGCTTTAAGTTTTTACTAAGAATATAGACGTTAATTGTTACTTGTGTTGTCAGGGCTCCAGTGAAGAACTTACGCATTGAATACGACGAAAGCAAGGCAGAGATGAAGATCCTGTGGGACGCCAGCTGCGACGCGCTGCGGAAACCTGCCACGTACTTGGTGAGATTATTATTTGTACTTTGTTGACACTACACGTCTCACGACTCTTAAGACAACGACGTAGGTTTGACCTTGGCAACTCTTACCGAGGTGACAGATTGAAAACCAGTCTCACCATTTGTTGGGAAATGACTTGGCGAAATCTATCTATATATATATATATAAAAGCGAAATACAACTCACTGATTAATCACGAAATCTCAAACTATACTTAACGCCTACAAACTTAAAATTTAGCAGGTCCTTATAGGGTTTAGATATCCGTTGCGAACGGATTATACGAAACTCCACCCCCAAAAGGGGTGGATTTTATGAAATTCCACCCCCAAAGGGGGTGGATTTTATGAAATTCCACCCCCAAAGGGGGTAAATGAGGGTTTGGAAATTTGTATGGAGAAACTGACTTTCATGTGAGCGAAGCTGCTGGCATAAGCAAGTAATTTATATGTATTTCTTTCAGCTGGACATTACCGAACTGACTCACAACAAAGAGAGCCACTACGAGTTAGAACCTTCGAAGGCGTCTAGTTACTCTCACGTCATCGTCAACGTACCGATCGGTGGGCGGTACAACATCTGCGTTCATGTGAGTATTGTTTTTAACGTAGTTGTGTGTTGTACTACTGACTATGTGGTTTTTCTGTAAAACTTAACTTTAGATGTAGAGGACTCAAGATCATCAAAAGTATTCTAACTAATCATTCGACTTTTCGACTGGCTAAACTTGTCAGCATTTTTTCAGTGAGGTTATGTTTTAAATATTAAGAAGAAAAGTCAAGCGTCATGACACGAAGAGGCCGCGAATTCTTCGTATCGTGAAGCTTGACTTCCGTAAAAATATTGTCCGACCATTATCTCACCATTTAGACAGCTCAGTCATACATGTCTGTGCATGGTGAGTAAATAAAGTAGGGCATGTGTTGCAAGTGGGCCCACTGACTTTTCAGATTGGCCACTAAAATTCGTGTTTAGAAGGTATTTATTTCTGCTAGAGCTGAGTTATTTTGTGTTGCAGGTGAAGGTAGAGTCGGCAGCGGTGACGTGCGCGCGGGTGCGCGGCGCCGGGCTGCAGCCGCCCAGCGGCGTGCTGGCGTGGCTGGCGCCCAACGGGCACGTCATGGTCAGCTGGGACGCCGCGCCGCCGCACAAGTGCGTGCTGCTTCATATAACATTATACTCATCTGTGGTTTGGTCCACTCGACTTAGTGTTTGCTGTCAGGTTGCATCAAACCGTTTGCAACTAATATTATAAAATACGATGTTGCCGCTCAGTGCTTGCGAACGGTTTTCTTGGTATATTCTTTTCTTATATCAAATTAAAATAAATTCAGTTACAGCGCGTTTTCATTGTCGAGTTGAGTCGCCAGGAATGAGTAGGATTTTGTTGCGGTAGAGATCCGAGTTAAGAGAGATCAAAAATAAATAAGCATAGTAAACCATTGTGAGAGAAAATAAATGATATTATTATTTATTTATTTATAGTCGCACGCCTTGACTATGCTTATTTATTTTTGATCTCTCTTAACTCGGATCTCTACCGCAACAAGTTGCGCCTAACCTAACCTTAAGAAATCGGAAAATTGATCATCATCTAATAAAGTAAAAGAAATTTAATTGTCCTCGGTAATATACCAAATAGGGATAACCAATTTATTATTCAACAATTTTTTTTTCTTTAATCAGGAACGAATTCGAAGTAATAGTCTCACAGAAGGAGATCCCTGAAGACTTGCTCCACACAACTGAGGACATGAAGACGATGCGAGCAGACATGTCGCCGTGCCTGATGCAGGCGCCCGATGGCGTCACGGGCCCGCTGTACGTCGGCGTGCGGACTGTCACGCCTGACGGCTACTACAGTGATCTCAGTGAGGTGCATACCTTGAAGATGGAGGGTAAGTTGTAAAATATTTATTTTGATAACCACCATTTCCTCTATAGAATGCAGGACCGAGAAATCGATCGATGGAACATGGGTTTGCTTAGCATGAGTTGTAATAATAGTAATTTCGAAATTTATTAAATTCTTATATTTAGCTTGTACTGTCCCACTGCTGAGCAAAGGCCTCCCTCCATTCTTTCCAACTATCACGGTTACTCGCTTTTTCGTTCCAATTCTCAAGGAAGACATCCAGTTCGTCCCACCATATCCTTCGTAGTCTGCCGCGGGTCCGAGTAGCTGTGTCCGGGCACCAATCCTGGGTTTTACGGGCCCACAGCTCGTTAGACATGCGGGAGACATGTCCTACCCAGTCCCATTTAAGTTAGGCAGCCTTTTGAGCCTGTGTTTAGTAATAATAGTTTTATTTCTTTCGCGAAAGTACTTATTATTATAAATATTTTTTTTTTAAATATTTCCAAAAAAGTGTTATGTAGCAATAATCTGTACATAAATGTTTTATCAGCTGGAGTCGAACTAGGAGGAACCTGTGTTTCGGCTAACAGCACCATATGTCATAAATACTTCCATCATACAATACCTATGAATATGATGTACTCTGATATAGCAATGTCCTTCTCTTTGTGTGTTATGCTAGGTGAATGAATGAGTGTGAAAGGGTATGTCTAAAGTTGGGAGTAGTATATGTGGCAGTTTGTGAGTGGACATAACTGTTTTTGACCGAGATACGTTTTTGTGAGTATATACAGGAAGTCATTTTTATCAAAATAATTTTTTTTTTTTTGAGAATTCGCTGTCATTCAAGGATTCCATTTTTGAAACAAAAGTGGCAGGTAAAATTTGTAAAGAAATTGCTAGATTTTCCGTAATTTGAAATGAGTGTGGTCACCTTGCGACCTGCAGCAGCGCGCCGGCCGCCGCGCCGCCGCGTCCTCCCATGCGATGGACCCGCGCGTGCACGCAACGGTTGTGCATTTTCTAATTTCGCCCCGCACTTCGCGCGCCTCCCGCCGCCGCCGGCCGGCGCAACAATGTGTTCCAAACGCGACTATTGTGAAATGATACGAAGTTAAATTCGTGAACGTTTTTTTTTTGGAGCAAAATAAAACACGGATGGTAAGCAATGGGTAGCTCGCTGTCAGACCGTCCGGAAACCGACCGGACCGAGCCTAAGTCGTCGACGACGCATACTGTTCCCACGCGCCTCAAGGAGCTGTCAGCAAATCGTAGAGGCCCAGCCTGCTAGCTGCAGGCAGGCAAGGTCGAAGCCTACTGGGGCGAAGAGTCGGCTTCTGAAAGGAAAACACCGGTATGATAGACAAAGAAGGAACGGGGTAGGTTTTTAGTCATTAAGAGTCTGACACTGTCCCCCGCTCCGCCCAAGGGCGAGATTTGTCAGTAGATGATTTTACCTACCATAAAAAAAACGCCTATGTATGTGAAGAGAGATTCGCGGACTTAAAAGTTCAAATTGAATGAAGTCAATAAATGCTGCTTAGCGGTAGGTTCTATCTAGCTTAATGGTGGACTTTATTAACAATTATTGACATACTCTTAAAATTGTGGTAATAAGTTTGTGATTGAATTTTCGTAAGTTGATTTTTATTTAAATTGTTTTGCATAAGTTGGTCCCAAATCTTAAGTACGCCATAATGTAAAAGACATGATCTGAGTGCCTAGTTTGAGTTTGTTTTACGTAAACGCGATCGTCACGTTTATGACGTTCGGCGCACTGATTGGCCTACTCGAAGCTCTTAGCCAATCAGAGAGCCAAACGCGGTAAACGTTTCGATCGCGTTAACGTAAAAACAACTCGCACTCAGCACACTGGCCTACTACCTACTTTTGGATTACTGTGTATCAACGAAGAACAACGGTCATTGACCCTCCTACATTTGCTGACGTTCTTAATTTCAAAAACGGAAATAAAAACATAAAGCTTTTTTTAAAATTGATATAAGGATGAATCGTAAGGGTGGATGGTAGAATTGAGATGGCGGAATCATGTCATGTAATTCCTGCGCACACTCTCCAAAATGCGTCCTGTAAAATACTGAAAGGCTGGCTATTCTACGCCCGTGCTCAAGACTTTGTAGATTGCACTTAACCAAATCTGGATCACCAATTAGCCTCGTCTTTGCACGCCTTTCTATCGAGTTCAAAGCTGCTAGGTGGCATTTTGCAGCATCAGCCCATAAGTGGCTGCAGTACTCCAAATCCATCCAAAGGTTGTCTGTAAAAAATCGCTTTTAGCGATAAGACCGCCCATTGTGACACCCTATTAATTTTAAGTTCCTATTGTTATTTTATCTTTGGTGTACAATAAAGAATATATCTATCTTTCTATGTATCTACTCCACACATGATCGGACCTGGTTGTGCTTTGTATAACATTAGAAGCTGCACTGGTGTGAAATACCGTCGTACCTTTGCAAGCACGCTAGGTAGGTAGCAGCTAGGAAACTCGCTAGCTGCTACCTTAGCTTTGGACTCAATGAGCCACCCAAAGTTGGGGTCTGAGGAAATTTTAACTCCCAAGAGCTGAAGGCGGTTGGTGCACTTCAAGGATTATATTCTGAAAAGTGGGAGCCAAGGTGAATGAGCTCCTTTTGGCGGTGGACAGACACGCCTGTGTTTTGGTGGCGTTGAATGACACCAGATTGGCTTCGCCCCACTTAGAGACTGTCTGAGGTGAGATATTCGTCCGATCTACCATTGCCTCGCTTTCAGACTGGTAATCTCTTTACTAGCCCGAGCAGTTGGCAGGTATCTGTCTACAATTGTACTATCATCTGCAAACCCATAAATAACTGACATCAGCAGATCTTTGATATGCAGAAGGAAGAGAGTTGCTGAGAGAACAGATCCCTGAAGAACTCCGGTATTAGTCCGGTATAGCTTTGATGAGCATCCGTCGTCACCAGACGTCGAGAACAGTCGGAGAGACCTTTCACTCAGGAAGTCTTTTACCCAATTAATCACGACAGGGGACATGTCGTACGCTCTAAGCTTACTCAAAGGGCTAGCGTGCCTGTCGAAGGCCTTCGACACGTCTAGAGAAATAGTAATCGGGGAATCGATTGCTATTCTTCTCGAGGGCCTCGCCCCAGAAGTGGGTGGCATAAACTAGTAGGTAGGCGAAAGCCGTATTGTGGGTCACTGAGGAGATCGTTACCTTCCAGGTATGCTATGAGGCGCGAGTGTAATACACGCTCCATAATCTTGCAGAGTATGGAGGCCGATAGTTGGTAGGATCGGCACGACTGCCCTTTTTGGGCACGGATTGCACGTTGGCAAGCTTCCCGGACTTGTGCACTATACCAGTCCTAAATGAGAGGCGATACAAGCGCGTCAATACGGGAGACAACTCGAGCGCATAAGCCTTGAGAACTCACGCTGGTATTCCATCTGGTCCATTAGCTTTATTCACGTCTAGACAACACAGTGTTCTCAGAACTTCTTTGTTCCTTATGCGAACCCCGGTCATCGAAGTGTTGCAGTAAGGCAGAGTCGGTGGAGTAGCACCGCAAGTGTCGAGACGAGAATTATGGGCGAAGAGAGATGCAAAGAGACCGGCTGTCTCTCTCGCGATACGAGCCAGTGTTCCATCTGGTTTAACCAGCGGAGGCAGTGTGGGCCGACAGAAGTTCGCTTCGACCGACTTGGCAAAAGACCAAAAAGCTCTGCTACCGGACGGCTGTGCAGAGAGCTTTGTGCCTTCCTTAGTGCCTTTTTGTAGGTTAGTATTTAGGTAGGCGAGAGCCTCAACCTTGAGAAGAGATTCTTTGAACACAAATTCGGAGCTTTGCGGTCACGAGCATAAACCCAGGTGAGAAACGCCCAATGCTTACGCTCTTCAGCTTGAATGCAATCGGCGTTGAACCATGGGTGAACTGAGCCACCGATGGGTCCGTCGCTATAAGAGATGGAATACTCTATAGCTTGACGTATCACATCGGATGCGGCTTCCGCACATCTCGACGGATTTTCAGAAGAGAATCAAACCTGCTGCCAAGGATAAGACGAAAAGAAGTGCCGCATCTCATCTCAATCTGCTGACTTGTAACGCATCTGCCGTTCACCTCGAGACTAGTGGGGAGAAAGACGATACAGACTTCACCAGACAGTGATCTGAAATTCCAAGTGGTGAAGAAACTGTTACGATACATCTGTCCGGATCGGTGGTCAGCAGAAGGTCCAAACAACTAGCAGTATGACCAACTACATCAGGCACTCTGGTCGCTTGCTTCACCAGCTAGGAAAAGCCCAACGATACCGCAAAGTTTCGTGCTTCTCCCCCAGCGTGGTCGGTCCTCTGGTATGGGAAAAAACCAGTCTTGGTGGCAGGCGTTAAAGTCCCTCAGAGCTATGAGTTGCGCATCAGGGTGTCGATATAGAGCCATAGTGCGATAGGTAGACACAGGCATAGACGATTTTGTTCATACCAGTGTCCACCAATAGCCATAGCGTGGAAAGATTTGGGTCTTCAAGGTGACGGAGACGCTGGCAGCAGATGTCATTACGAACGTACACACAGGCACGCTGCTGGAAAAGATGCTCCAATGAGTATCCCGGGTAGTTGAGGTACGCCGCATCTGACGGAAATATAATCTGGGTCTCCGTCAAGAAAAGCAAGTGTGGCTTGTCAGTCTCCAGATGGTGGTGGACCGCATCGAGATTGAAGTGCAGTCCTGAAATATTTGAGAGGTGCATTTTGAATAAGAGGACGTGCATCCGCTATCGATACTTGCTTCTCTTTTTACCTTTCATTATTTTTAGTTTTTAGATTTGAGTGAATAGGAAGAGTGGAAGATGGCAGTTGAGTGAGGTGATGCGATGTTAAACCCAACAACACAACCAGAGTTGCCGCGCCAATGGAAAGTTAATCTGGAGACTACGGAGATGTCCCAACCTCCCCCAGTGATCGCCATCGGATCCTCTCGCCCGGTCGTCGACCCGCACGATGTGGCCACCCTGGTTTATTTCCCAGTTGACAGGGCTGCCCCGTTTCATGTGTGGCTGGCACACTACTTGGGCCCTCAACTACCTGTTGTCGGTCAGCGCAGCGCCGTGCTTCGGATCCCGCTACCCTCCACGATCAAACGTCTGACGCGATAACAACTGGTGCATCATACCTGGTAAACATCGCAACAAAACTCCTCAGACCCAACTTCCACCGTATGGCTTCACCAGACATCACGCCAGAACACGACGGATCGCTTGGCGGCATGGCTTTGTCTGGTGGGTGGTAACTTTAAAGCCGGCAGCCGATGCTTTGGTCTGCCACCGCATTTACTGCTCGTTTAGCATTACCCAGGGGACACGTGTAGGGTGGTCAGAACTAAGTAAATTCTACGGACAGACACGAGCGGATAAACTATCTGCGATCCTTTACATTTTCTAGTAATGAAAAACAGTTAAATTCTTGTTTTTCGAGTATCTACACAGAGAACTCTTTGAATACCGTAATTAGAGACAATAGAAAGACAATAGGTGTGCGGACACCGGTGTCCGCTTGGGGCTTGTCAATGTACTTTATTCCACGTTTGTTTGGTGCTTTATATAATCACATTACGATTGTACGACATGCCATTACTTTTCTCAAAGATTATAATATTTAAGGAAGGTGATAAAAAGGTCTTTCAGTATATAATATGTGTGTATATTTGTTGTCTGGCCTGATACGGTTAGAAGCTGCTCTTTGGAGCTGTTTAGTTATTTAGAACTTAAAAAAAACTTATTTCCAGGGTCGGAGATAGAAGAGCCGTCGGCGCTGCGTGCCATGTGGTGGGGCTGGGGCGGCGCGCTGGTGGTGTGCGCGGTGCTGGGCGGCGCGCTGCTGCACGTGCTGCTGCGCCACCGCCGCCTGGCGCGCTCCTTCCTGCGCTTCACGGCGCACACGCCGCGCTACGACTCGCGTCGCGGACAGGCCATCATCACGGACCATGGTCAGTGAGCATATGTAATGTTGTGGGGCTGGTGCTGTGCAAGGTGCTGGCCGGTTTTTATATGACAGTTTTTGTATGACTCTCTAGAGAGTTTACTACTTATTGAATCCACAGCAATTTGAAGTACCGTAAAATAAAATCAGAATGAAGTGTTAAATAATACTTTATTAATTGAAAATAATGTCAAAAAATGTGCTAATATAAGCTATGATGGTTCCAGATGATGACGACGTGCCTCCCATCCACGGCTTCTCTGACGATGAGCCGCTCGTGATCGCGTGAGCCCCTCCCGCGCCGACCAATGTGATGTAACCGTGATCTTGTCAAAAAATAGTATTTATTTTTACATTAATAATAAAAACAAAACTCACACATTTTAAGACAAATTGTAGTCTGCTTGTGGTTGTAAATTCTTCGTTAGTCACAATAGTCGAATTTATTTTTTATTATTACATCTGTCGTGACCACGACTGAGACATCGAGAGTGCATCGATTTGTCTACTTTTTATTTTTATTTCAAACGCCCTGAGTATTATTATGTTATTCAGAAGCAAATTATATTATTTTAGTTTAATGATCGTTGCGCACATTTCTCTGACGCTCGTACTTTATTTTAGCCGAATTAGTTGTCAATGACGAGGTGTGAGTGAAATGTGCGCAACGCAACCGTCGGGCTGTAAATGGTAAGACTTGTTAAATTATGTTTATAATCTACGTAAAGACATCGTTTTAAGTTTCCGAGCATATCGGAATCGTTGTAGGTAACATGAACAATTCTCATTTCATTATAATAATTCGGCACCAAAGAATATAAGTACAACGTAAAGAGATATTAACATCATATTAGCTGAACTGTTGTTACGTTTTCATGGATCTCGACATTCCCAATGTGTGTTTTATACTTTAGTTCCTATAGAACGTTTTAGTGCCGCGTCATCTTATTTGACCAGTCTCGTGAAATTGTTAAGTTATCGTTATAGGGCTGGGCTCATATTATTATGTAAACTGTGAACATAAAGATAAATAAATGTTTAAAAGTCCAATGTTGTGATTTTATTGTTACTCAGCCTCCATTTTTTCCTCAATGTTCAATAACCAGAAGTATGTAAAGAATATGTTGTGGAGATAAAGGTTAAAATGCTATGTAGCTAGATTTTGTGCTTACCCTTCGATTAAGCCTTGCTAGCCCAGGAAAATAAGGCGAAAATGATGGTCAACCTTTGAATTAGAGCGCATAAGATTGATTTTTGTATGGACCTTTGTTTTGACCTTGTGTCAAAAATCTAATATCATATCGTGCTGAGATTACTCGTCTGGCTGATATTGAAGGTCAAAGGTTAAATAGTTTAACGTAGGTAAAATCATCCGGAAAAATAGTTTTTTTTTTTTCGAATTTCTGGGATCAAGTTGACTCTGCAGTCGAAGCGAAGGCTTTAAAATGTACATAGCGTATTGAACCATTGGGCTATTAACTCAAAGTACCATCAAGTCGACTCTGCAGTCGAAGCGAAGATCTCAAAATGTAAATAGTATAGTGACCCCTAGGTCACACACTGAGCATTTTTAGAATGCGACCATTTTATTTTGGCTATTAGCTATGGCGCATGGTGATGGTACATACCTTGACAGCTAATGATTCACCAAAATAGCGCGCAAGCAAGGCCCACTTGAACACAAGCAGTAGTACCAGCGTGCTGTCTCGAGACATGTCCATCTTTTTCTATCTATGTAGGTATAGTAGATATATCTTACAACTAATCATTCAGCACGCCGATAGCTCGCGTAGCCCACTCGAGTACGGGCAGTAGTACCAACGTGCTATCTCGAGAAACGGCCACAGCCACTGCAGCCTGGCGCCCATGCATGTTGCACACCAATGAACCGCCTATGCCCGTCTGTAAAAGTTAAATGTTTTATTAAAACACTAGCGACCTGCCCCAGTTTTGCACAGGTGCAATGGTGATATTAAATATGTTATGCATGTATTATACATATAAACATTCCTCTTGAATTATTTATTAAAAAAACCTCATCGAAACCGTTGCGTAGTTTTAAACATCTAAGCTTACATAGGGACAGATAGAGGGAAGCGACTTTATTTTATACTACTCGTATGTAGTGATTAGTAAGTACTAAATCTGTAAATCCTGTGAATTCAACCAATCTGTGTAGTTTTTAGTGTTCCGTACTCAAAGAGTAAAACAGTATAACCTATTAGACTCCGCTGTCCGTCCGTCCGTCCGTCTGTCTGTCCATCTGTCTGCTAGACGGCCGAAATTTTCACAGATCATGTATTTCTGTTGCCGCAAATATTAAATAGAATTAGAAAAAAAAAATACAATAAACGTGATTTTTTGCTATGGACGGTACGGAACTCTTTGTCCGCAAGTCGGCTCGCACTTGGCTTTTTTTTCCCAGTCATGTTTGGATCAGCTTTCAACCTTTCAGCATCCAGGTGGATACCTATATATCATTTGTATTTTAGATAGAGTGACTGTCTAACTGACCCCCACAACCCCGATATTGGGTAATGCTTTACCCATTGTTATGGCAAGCCTTTTGGCCTCCAATGACTTATCGAATTTTTAAAGATACGATTCCCAATATATGGCTGATTTCTCATCCACGTACGTGGATC
The DNA here is from genome assembly GCA_958295575.1 of Leucania comma. Taxonomy (NCBI): domain Eukaryota; kingdom Metazoa; phylum Arthropoda; class Insecta; order Lepidoptera; family Noctuidae; genus Leucania; species Leucania comma. The sequence continues at coordinate 9,243,324 of OY282475.1, forward strand.
CTTGAGTCCACACATTATAGTTGCGGCTCTCATATGAAGAGAGCAGCTCAACAATAAATATTGAAACACTCGTTAGCTGAAAAAGAATTAAAAACAGTAGCGACTAAGCGAGAAAATGATTACAAGCTAATTTGGCTACAAACATAAACTGTAGTTAGTCATCCACTTACCACGGTGCTACGCGCTTGCACAGAAGCGCATAATGCATCTTTCGGTACGTTGACTCCATTGAGTGACAGGCGTCCGTTGCATGAATGGAGTGACGCTCGCTGCCAGCGGGACTTTGGACGCATGGCTACGGTAGAAACACGTTATATTGTGAATCGTATACAATACTAACTTATCTAGCCGTACATTTTGTAACACTAAAAAAATATTTTTCTTTCCAAATTTAGGAATGAAGATAATTCATTCAAATACTGTATAGTTTTGAACTTTTTGCAAACTGTATTCCCCATTATTTCTAATTTACCTAAAAATTTTAGGTAAATTGGTGGACGTTTTGAGTAGAAGTATTATTTAGATTTTTACCGTGTACCGGTTTGGGGTGGAACGCACAAAACCGCGCGTACTTCAAACCACAAGGGTGGAAGACATCGTGGAGTACGTGCGCCAAAAGACGAAGTACACGCTAAGGGTGCAGCTGCTGGAGTCGCATCGTAACGTCAATTTTAAGGCATTCGTGGAGCGAGTCCCGAACACTTTTCTACCCCTCGTGTTGAACAAAGACTTTTGGCCTCAGGGCGTGGTGTTCCGTCGCTTCCGCGGCCAGATGCCACAGAACAGCACAAAATGAACCTAGTGCAACGTAAATGTTAGTAGTAACATAATCCTAAGCCTTATTTACTAACTATAAGTTGTATTTACTTTATATATGTTAGTCAGTACATACCTTACTGACTAACATATATAAAGTAAATCTATGGGTCAAGATGCCTGATAATAACAGATTTATTATTTATTCAAAGGTCATGTACTTTAAGCGTAGGGACTTCTCGACCCTAGACATGGACAGGCTTAAAAGTCAGAAAGGGCTTCCCGTGTGCGCCACTGTACAATGCCGTTCCAGGTTTGCCAGCCGACAGTATGTGGCAACTAGCTCTTGACTTACAATAAAATAAATAAGCTCATCTCCATTTATCCCTTACCTAAACATTATGTTAAAGTTAAACTTACTAAACGCAGCAGTTAACGTACGACGAAACCGAAAATCTTAATACAGACAAAGACTCACGTTAACTGTTTATTCAATTGCCTAATATATATTTTTTTCTGGAATGTGTTATGTTAATGGTTTTAATAATTTAATTTTATAATCAACTAGCTTTTGCCCGCGGCTTCGCTCCCGCTCTACCCTACTCCACCCTACTCTTCTCTACTCTACTCTATCCTACTCTACCCTATACCAATAAATGAACAGGATATTTTTTTATTTATTTAACGGGATAAAAATATCCTATGTCCGTCTCCTCGTTCTAAGCTACCTTCTCACAAATTTTCAGTCAAATCGGTTCAGCTGTTTTTGAGTTATAAATATTGTAACTAACACGACTTTCTTTTATATATATAGATATAGATTTCAATTTTCTTTTATGTATAAAAATTTGCTATTATGTACAACATGATATCTATCTGTAACTATATACTAATTTATAAATTGTAATGTAGCGTCGTAGTGTTATATAGCTTTCCTCGATAAATGGAACACAGACAGAATTTATGAAATCGGACCCGTGGTGTTATTCTCTAAGAAAACATCCAATTAAGATACATTGAATTAACAATCCAATGTATAAGTATATTTGGTTGACAATCCAATGTATCCTATTTGGGTGTTCGTCGTTGAGGCAGCGCTGCGTTTTCTTAGAGCATAGCACCACAGTAGTTATTGAAATTAGCGCGTTCAACCAAACAAACTCTTAAGCTTTATAATATTAGTATAGATTTTTTACATGGTCAAACTAGGTGGACGACCCGACAAACGTCGTCCTGTTCAAACTTCGGAGTTCATAATATAAATCCAATAGAAAAAAGCCGTTTCAGTTTTCAAACATTTCCAATTTTCCGATCAACTTTTCCTAATTTACTTTCCAGTTCAGTATGTTTAGGACCAACTTAACTATAGCCCCTCTAGCAGCCTAGTTTATTTTGTTCGTTGTCCATCGTGTGGACAGGGGCTCTACACGCAAACAATACCTAGCAATTTAAAAACTTTGCTATTGTTCTGAAATAATTTTGTTATATCGTTAAAAAAAAAGTGGTCCAGAAGGCAATTTTTAAACATTATGTAGCAATGAATAATGGATTAGCTAAGAGTTTTTCTTTTAAATTCATTGGATTGTAATGGAAAGTGTGTTATGCTGGGAATTTGAGTCAGAGAGTCAGGGTTCCTGTAGTTCGAATATGGCGATCGTTGGACCTTAAAGGCAGTCTAGAAGCTTGTCTCTTTAAGAACGAGAGTAGAACAAGAAGTTACAAAGAAAACCCTTTAATGAGTTGCTTACCTTGATCAAATCCTCCCCAACCGATGAACATGCATTCGTCTCCCAGCTGTGGATCAGCGAGACAGGCAGGACGCAAGTTTGTTCCAAGCCTGAAGGGTCGCTTCCAGTACTAAGGAAAAATATTGAATTAACTGAAAAAACATTACTGTTGCTATTACTAAAGTATGCGCATGTAGGGAACAGAGTTACAATAAAAGTACCTATATATCATAACACACCTTTTTTGGGGCAGTCGTGTAAAAAGTAAATGGATACCTCTGACTTTGTCAATTTGCACATAGAAAGAATTTAAATTGACCTGAACGATGCGTGACAAGCTAACCTCAGACATATGCCTATAACGTAAAGTTTAAATTGCAATGGTCGTCACTTAGTCACACGCTAGTAAAATTTTAAAACAAATTATCAAATAGGTCAATACCGTAGTGTTTATTAATAAATTGGCTAGTGACTCACCAAAATAGCGAGGTTGTTGTTAAGCCCACCGTGCTTATACTGAGGATGTAAGCGATAGGAGACGATGCGGCTTCTGGACCGAGATCTTTCGTTAAGGTTCCAAAGTCCAGCGATTAGTGTGATGTCCCCAGGTGAACTCCTAGTGACGAGAAAAGATTGGTTAATCAAAATATGGCAATGTCTGCCTAAACTTATAGGAGCAGAGTACCAGTATTCTACATGATACGTATACTCATTTGGTGCTCCACTGCTGTGCTGGCCTAGTGATATCAACCTTCGACTTACGAGGTACCCAGGCAGGTGCTTTACTTTGTGTAATTTATGTATTTCGTCATCACTGCTCTCAAAACGGTGAAGGAAAGCATTGTGAGGAAACCGGCGTGCCCTAGAACCAAAAATACGAAGACATGTGACATGAACTAATCCGCACTTTGTGCGCGTGGTCGATTACGGCTCATTCACTCGGAGAGACGAGGAGGCCCCAGTTCCAGCAGTGGACACATTTTAAGGTTGATTACCTAAGCTATTATGCTAAGCTACTTATCTGGGCGCTATAACTCTGTAAGTGGGTTTTACATTATACTATTCGGGAAGACTGGTTGTCAATTTTCTGGATTTAAATTACTGTAACGATTATCTAAAATTGTTACAAATGGCGTTCGCGTGCGATCCGAGGCATAAAGAAGTCTCGGTATTGAATGGATGTAATCAAAATATGACCTGTGTGTAAAATTGGCAATGATTGCAAAATTTACCTACGTCAATGGTTATTCAATAAACTTATAATTATGTGAGTATTTCTCAAAATAAATGTACGTAACGAAATGGTAGTAACGAAATATTGTTACGAAATAGTCCTTAGATGTAACTAAATAGTAACCATAAGGCTGGTTACACATTGGCGAAATATTGTGAATGCTCTTCATTTATTCAATACGAAATATTTGTAAGTATGTACCCAAATACTTAAGGGGTTAGAAATAAAATAAGGGAGTAATCATTCATACTATTTTAATCAAATTATTTTTTTTTCCCAATCTTTTAATCCCGAGTTTCAATGGAAATAGCATCATTATCAGGCCTAATTTGTTGGGGTAGTCGTTTTTTCAGAATTTCCACTCGCTTTTTCATCCGATTGCAGGCCTGTCTTAAATTTTTATTTCGTCGTTTTAATTGAGTATTTTCTTCAGTAAGCTTTTGTAGTCTCTCCTTTAGGATATTTGTATTATTTTTAGCATTTTTTCTTACTTCCAATGTGTTGTTTTGTTTTGTCGTAGAGTAGGCCTTTTTTTTTCTTTCAGCTCTTATAGCATTGGCTTGTCTCCACTTTGCTCGTAGCTCTTGTTTTTCTTCTTCTGTAAGAATTTCTTTTTTCTTTTTGATATTTTCTTTAACTTTTTCCAAATGTTTGACACGGATTTCCTCATATTTATTTGGTTTATCCTTTTTGAGTCGTTCTCTGTAAGCTTTTTGCCTTTCGGCATTGGTTTTTGGCGGCATTCCTTAAAAAACAAAAGAAGTAATGCAGTTGTATATAAGCAGTTGTAAGTAATAACCAATTTGATAAGTCAAACCAACAAGTATAGTGGGCATCTCTACAGAAGTGTCATTAGCAAGAGTTAAGTATTTGTAACAATCGGTATAATTCTATTCTCAAGCGAATTGAAACAAAGCCGCGAGGTTTTTTAACCGACGAAAAGGAGGAAGTTCTCAATAGAACTTCATGTAAGTAATATCAGGGGTAAAAAGTTGTTAAATCACATAAAAACGTAATTTAAATTATTTCATTATTTTTTGCTGGTGGCACTTCTATATAGCAGATAATATCCAATCCTTTAGTTATTGACGCTCTATATATTTTTTTTTCATAAATTAAGTAGTGAATATTACTATGCTTAGTCAGGTTATAACAGTATACACTCAGCTTTATGTTGTACTTTTTCGTTACGTAACGAAATTCGTAAAAAACGTTACGAAATATTAGACAAATTGAGGTCAGAAAAAATATATTTATTGATAAAAGCTGTTACAGCAAATATAAAAGCTTATTAAATATTCGTACAACACGTATTACAAAAAATGGGTAAATGAAGACTTACCGTTCTATGAAAAATCGCTGATTTTACTTCCTGTCTCGAAAAAGTAACCCCACAAAACACACACGTTCTCACTGATTTTCACGATAGATGTAATGGCGGAGACGTCAAACCAATAGCCAATCAGAGTGAAGCTAGTGTTGTCCGTGTAAAAAAATTACGAAATCGTTCAGAAATCATGGGAAAGTAGAAATAAATCGTAACTAAAGAGTAATAACTAAATAGTAAATGAGAGCGACTCATTTTGTTTTTTTGCTTTAAATTGCCAATTCACTATGACACCCCATAGAAAATCAATTTGATACAGAAACTGCGATTACTGTAGAACGATGATACAAAGAAATTTACAATAATTTAGTTACGTATCGCATTTTATGAAACAAAAACACATGAAAAAGGTAGAGTGGCAAACAGGTTTTTGTATGAAAGGTAAAAAAAGCTATTTTTAAAATATCGAAATATTTGATAATAAGTATGATTATAGCTATAATTCTTCGTTATCTTAAAGATTAATATTCATCCTACAAAATTGAGTGTGTGTTTTTTTTGTGTGATGATTTATAAATATAAAACTTTTGAACTGTTTCAAAGCACACTTTTTTTTTCAAAGATGTACATGTTTTTTGAGAAATACTCATGTGCTTTTCTAAGACACACAGCGTTGAGATGAAGAAAGCTGATGTAAATTCGCCCTAAATTATATATCTGTGGTTAAAACTTACCAAATTGTCCATGGTTTTATACCTGTCTCTCTCTTTCACCAGCGTGCGTCCTTTTCTTCTAGAGAAGGATGCTTGACACGGAGCTGTCAATGTCATAGCGTTTGTAAATTTTGCCGCGAGAAAATCGCAAAATTTTCCAAAGTGTTAAAATACAATAATTTATTGTATTCGATTATCACACAGCGTTTATTTAAGCCGTGATAGTGTTTATTGTAAGTGATTTGTGTTTTCACGATGAATCCGGACGAAATTAGGCAGGTAAGTGCCAGAGGTGAAGAAAAGTTTAAATGTTGATACTCCGGACGGAAATCAGCATTCGAGCAGAATGAGGCCAGATGACTCGGCATCCTCGTTATTATCTTCTTCATTCTCGGAGGATGGAGAGGGCATAGCTTCACCTCCACGCAAAAAAAAAAAAAAAAAAGTTTCACGTATATACAGACAAGTTCAGACAAGTTCGGACCCGCGTGTTGAGACACTTATTCAACTAGTCGGATTTATATCTAATTACATAATTAATTAACGACCCAATTACCACCTTGTCTCTTCTACTAAAACAATCCGGCTTCATCCACATGTAATTTTTTGAGAAATCTTCATCGTGTAAGCTCTCTTGATGTGAATTTGGTACAAATAACGTTTATAAGAATTATAATCTTGCATTGCTAGTCCTGGGTTTGTAAGTAAGTAAGTTAACGAAAAGTTGTGTCACTAACTAGACTGAAGAATTTTTCTTTTAGCTCATTCTGAACAAGTATTACCTAGGTTGTGCAACAATATTTCGGAACAAAGACAACTTTTAGATGATTACAGGATTTCCTTACCTTGGCACTGGTGTATATATGAGACAGAGATGCAAATTGTGTGTAGTGTTGAAGTAAGGCGGGACTACATTTTAAAAGAAATTGCAAATCCTAATTTGAAAGCCACATTACAAAATGTTTCACTGAGTCAGGAATATCATTTTCGCTGAGAGGTTTTGCATCTCATCATAGCCTCTTTAGGTGGATCTCCAATTTGGTTTAATATGTCCGACCTACATTTAAAAAAAAACTTTTAACTTATCTCATGTTTAAAACAAAAACATCACAGTTATTACAAAAACCCAGAGCAAAGGTAAACAATAAAGAAAAATCATACAACAAATAATACACCAGTACTAAACACCTGTGACTATTAAATCAAAACATTCAGTGGGAGTTGTCTAAAGGACCATGGACCTTTATAGTAAAAAATGGGAGCAAAAAATTATATTTTATATAAATTTTTACAACTGGTGTCATTATTCCATTTATAATTTTCTGTTTTGATATCTAGACAAACATGTTTAAAAAAATAAAAGCAGTTTGCTACTTAGACAACTAAGGACATAACAGACATGATCTTTCAGTTGAATCAAAAGAAAATATTAGAGACACTGCCAGTTCTCAATCCGGATTCTCGAGCTAGAATGTTTATCAGGTATAAAATCCAGGCTTATTTTCACTTGCCAATTGCAGAAACAAAGGGGTTCCTCCGTATGACTGACTCCCTTTACAAAGATGTATTGTTGCAGTTAAGTAACAGTCTTGCCATTTGGCATGACATCAGCTCCATAAAATGTTTGCCATTGTAACAAACTGGATTGGAGAAATCCAACACAAGGTTTTCGCATAATTGTCTATCTGGCCAATTTGTTTTTGGTGATCATCTGGTAATCAGGATTATACAGAACTGGTTTCTCAGGTTGCGGAAACATTGAGAATAGTGGAAACCTTGAGATGGCACATAAATTATAACAAGTCTGTTTTTTGCAGCACAGGGTATAGAATATCTTGGCCTTGTATGGCACACTCAGCAAAACTGGGTAAAACTTCCTTCCAACAGGATATTAAAAATTAAATTAATAATTTCCAAGATGTTGAGCAATGGAAGCTTTTCTCTGCCAGAAGCTCGAGAGTTTATTAGGTTTGCTGAACCTTGCAAATCTTTATCTGCCTGTTCAACAAGATCTAAAAAGATGGTTGAAAGCCATAGATTAAAGGTCAATACCAATAGTCAAGAAAAGTGTGGACCACTTCTTTACCATGGATGTGGCAGATTCAGGGTGCGGAGCCCGATTAAACAGTACCTATTGGAAAGATGTCCACCTTTCCTGTTCCAAAAACCATGGCATTCAAATATAAAAGAAATGTATATCGTATTAGCAGCGATAAACAGTCAGTTGGCGTCAATCAGCTAGCGCGGAAAATCAGCACTGTACACAGAGTACTTTTGTGGCTCTGTCCAATACACCCAGCATTTTGCTGAGCGCCGGCCGTTTTGCGCGGACGTGTCGCATATCTCACAATAAGTAATAGAGATATTATTGTTTTATTTTTTACGGTATGCGCCATATTTATCGTAAATAAAATCTTTCTTTCTCTTCCTTCTTTCAGCGGATGACTTTAGAAGGTACACATAAACTGTTCAGGCCGACAACATGACTCTTGTTGCATACCTCAAAAACGAGGACCGTGTGTGAATGTGTCCCACATTCCCTTGCACTACTAAAGCCAACAATCAGGTTTCTGAAACTTGCAGAGCAGTTATATTTAACTCTCTTAGCCACTTACCTCCCGGGGAGGCTAAACAGTTTGCGGGCCGCCTCTCAAGGGGCCGCAAAGTACCACAGTGGCATATTCTACCCCCCAGCCACGGAGGCTATACTCTGAGTGTGGGGCGTCCCAGACGTAGACCTATTCTGCGTCAATAGAAACGGCTGTCGTACTAGTATTTATTTATTCATATTACAATTTTCATTGTGTATGAATCATGTTACCTATTAAGTATGTAACATTACATTCCAAAAGCTGTTACGCAGATTTCTGCTAAGCTTTCAGCCGATTATGGGACTATCAGCTGGGCTGGGCATTCCCCCACTCAGCTTAATACGAAGAGTACTAACTCTTTTAAACAGTGCGAAAGGATCGTTGATCCTAATAACGCCAAAATGGACCAAATGCTTTTGACTAACCGGCCTGCAAGGGAGAGCCATTGCAGAGCCACTTCCGATGAAGAACCTGCGGAAGGTCTCAATAGATTGGAACACAGGCAACTGCCCTGCACAAGTAAACGAGTTGACCCTCCTTGCCCGGAAAATTGAGGGGGGGGGCAACCAAGTCTCTAACTGGACTATAGCAAAGCAAAACTTATTAAAAAGTAGCTGGCGGACACCTACTTTAACAACATATGAGGCTGCAATTAAAAGATGGTTATTGTGGTGCAGCATCAATAAGATTAATCCTAATAATAAATAAATAAATAATAAATCATTTATTGTCAGGCATCTTGGCCCATAGATACATACCTTACAGACTAACATATATAATGTAAATACAATTTATCATTAATTAATAAGACTTAAAACTATGTTAGTAACATTTCACATTTGCACCTTAAGGTCTGAAAGTTGCTAAGTTTTTGGCAAGACTATTTTTAGTAGACAAGCTATCTGATAGAACTATTTTCCTTTATAAATCAGCTGTCTCAACTTACTGTGCATCATCACAATTTCAAAACTCCTTTTCATTCATCAAATTCTAAAAGCTATTCCATTTGGTAAGCCAGCAGCACAAAAACTGCCAATATGGGAGGGACACTGTGATAATATTTAACTGGCTAAAGACACCAGGTAACTGAGGGTCTCTATTTCAAATAGCTAGATGCACAGCTTTAATACTATTGCTAGCCTCAGGTTGTAGAATCCATGATCTCACATTATGAGAAAATAATCCTGATAATCTTATTTCTACTGGAGATGAGATTAGTCTGTAACCAAAAGTTTTAGTTCAAAAATAGATTCAAGGGCATACAGACAGTCAGGTTGAGTGTTGCGGAAACACCCAGATTATTGCGTCTAGCCTATTAGACATATTATATAAAGGCACAAAGACAGTCAGGTTGAGTGTTGTAGAAACACCCAGACCATTGTATTAAACATATTATTTAAAGGCACAAAGACAGTCAGGTTGAGTGTTGCAGAAACACCCAGACCATGATGATTGTGTGTGTCCTATTAGACATATTCATGAACAATTATTTGCAGAGTGGATATGTAGTATTTTTAAAGATGTAAATATTGATTCCCCACTTGAAAGTATCAAGTCAGCTGTCACCCTCCAAAAGTTGGTTGGAGAACAGATCTGTTCAAGAAATACTTGACAGAGGGAAACTGGAAAGCATTAAAACATTACAGAAATGTTATTGTCATCCAGTAAAACAAAATTGACATCAATAACTCAAATTTTGATTTATTGTAGTTAAATATTTCTAATAATGATTACATAAAATGTGTATTACTTTTTGAAGTACCTATGTACTTCATGTATGTATTATTTTCATGTATCTCTTTTGTTTATGTTGTTGATACTTGAAGAAGTTACCAACAAAGTAAGAAGTGTTAAATTTTTGTTACCTATGGTAAGATATAATAAAATTTATTCATCTATATTCTAGAACAGTATTATAATTAATTCATCATAGCGTTTGTGTTATCACCAGCAGATACCAAACAGGTCTTCATCTCAACGCTGTGTGTCTTAGAAAAGCACATAATATGACTGTTTTGCATTCCAACAAAACAGGTATTATGTGTTGAATAAGACACACAGCGTTGCAGCAAGTCTCTTGCTGGTGCATTGAAGACTCTATGACATTGACAGCTCCGTGTCAAGCATCCTTCTCTAGAAGAAAAGGACGCACGCTGGTGAAAGAGAGAGACAGGTATAAAACCATGGACAATTTGGTAAGTTTTAACCACAGATATATAATTTAGGGCGAATTTACATCAGCTTTCTTCATCTCAACGCTGTGTGTCTTATTCAACACATAATACCTGTTTTGTTGGAATGCAAAACAGTCATATTTAATTTGTAATAAGGCTATAAGAAGCTATTACGAATTAACAAATTCCAAGCAAGTAACTTAAAGCAAATGATTGATAACGCTAACCCTGACGAATAAATTACGTCATCGAAGTTTTACTTTTAACACATGCGAATTTTCTCGCGGTTTTCCTTAACTGTTTTCAGAGCAGAGTTATACACCACTATTTTTTAATTATGGAAAAATCAAAATCAAAATCAAAATCAACTCTTTTATTTTAAATAGACCATTTACAGGTACTTTTGAATAGTCAAAATGTCGGTCAGTCAAAAAAAAAAAGTGAAGCTAAATTGCACGTTCCAAAGCGTAGATCTCTATGGAGAAGAACTCTATAAAGCGTAGATCTCTATGGCAAATACTTAAAGGGCTTATTAGAAAAGGTCTTGATATTATTTAAGTAAAGTCTCAATGCATAATATTCATAAACAGCAAAGTTATGAGCGTTTGTTTATATCCCAAAATCTTACTCAATTTATGGAAACATTGAACAGGTTATTTTTTATGAATGAAAAAATGTCAGTAAAAATGGAAAAACACTGCGCTTAGTATTTTCTAGTAGTAGTTGTTATGAATAATGATTCAATTATGAATTTACCAGTAATGACAAATTTTCGTGGACAATTTTGGGATTTCGTTTTTTGTACTTTTGACTACACAAATATGATCAGTAACGGGTACTGATTGAGCCCCATTTTTTTGTGCACTAATTAAAAAATAGGGGTGTATATTTTTACACAAAGTTAGTTGAGTCGCTGGGTTTGAACACATGACTTACAATTCGTTAGTCCTTTGCTTCACTCCAGACGAAACGGATTTTTTCATAAAATGATTAATACCTACAACAGATCAATGCAGGCCGATTCGGGAGTCTGATTGTTTATTTGTTCATGTACACACAAACACAACAAATACGGATAGAATAGCACAAATTTGCTGTTTATTTCAAATGAAACTTCCAACATACCTGCGGCACCGCGAAAAGTCGCGGCATGGCGGACAGAGCTCCGGCGGGATCTCATGGTGAAATGGCGAGAGCGACTGTCGCAACCTCGTGCTGGGCACGCCACGATCGAGGCGGTAAGGCCCCTCTTTGAGGCGTGGTTGGAAAGGCCCCACGGCGTCGTCACCTTCCGTTTGGCGCAGGTGCTGACCGAACACGGCAAGTTCGGTCCGTACCTGTACAAGATTCGTGCGGAGACGACGCCCGGGTGTCGCCACTGTGCGGACCGCCCGGTGGACACGGTGGAGCACACAGTCGAGGTGTGCCCCGCTTGGGAAGAGCATCGCCGTGTCCTCGTGGGGGCGATCGGCGGCGATCTCTCGCGCCGTGGCTTGGTTCAAGCAATGCTCCGGAGCGAGGAGGAGTGGCAGGCGGTCGCCTCCTTTTGCGAAGCAGTAATGGTAGCAAAGGAGGAGGCCGACCGCATTAGGCAAAGGCGCACACGCCGCCGCCGCCGCCGGGTTTCCGATCCCGATTTCCGGCCACCGTAGGCGCGGGCTCGCGGACGGTGGGCAATGGGTAGCTCGCTGTCCGTCCGTCCGGTAACAGACCGGTCCGAGCTCAGGTCGTCTACGGCGCGCACTGTTCCCGCGTGCCTCAAGGAGTTGTCAGCAAACTGTAGGGGTCCAGCAGGGCCGAAGCCTACTGGGGCCAAAGGTTATGTGAGACTGTCACCACGGGCCCCGGGATAAAGGTAAGGAACGGAAAGGTAGGTTTTTAGTCAGTAAAAGTCTGACACTATTTCCCGCCCCACCCAAGGGCGGGATATGTCATTGGATGATTTTACCTACGTTAAAAAAAAAAAAAAAAAACATACCTGCAGCAGGAAAGTTAGATTAGAGATGTAGACACAGACACAGTGTATTTATATAAGTTAAAAAGCTATATTATCTAAATTAAATCATATAATAAATGCATTTATATTAATAACTGTAAATAAATGTACACATAAATAGATACAATACATAAATCACTACATAGTATAAAACAAAGTCGCTTCCCGCTGTCTGTCCCTATGTAGGTATGCTTAGATCTTTAAAACTACGCAACGGATTTCGATGCGGTATTTTTTAATAGATAGAATGATTCAAGAGGAGGGTTTATATGTATAATACATACATACCTAATATATTTAATATCATCATTGCACCTATGCGAAACTGGGGCGGGTAGTTAGATAAATTATAAAAATACCTATCTATAATAATAACTACGAGGTGGTAGAGATGCTGTTTAGTTTATGTGTACATTTACATTACTTACCTATATTTACATCAAACTAAAAGGGCTGTAAATTACCTATGAACACAATCGGCAGCTGTAATAGCCGCTCTGGGATGTATAAGCGTCGCATAGCATTGCACGATATTTATTTTGCGAGTAGGTACCACTAATGCCAGCCAAGGATGTGACCCATTTTCAGTGTCGCCTATCTGTTTACCTGTAAGGATAGAATTGATGTTTGAACTAATTGGCTCGACCTCAATTGTTGTAGAAATAAGATAACATTTTATAAATAGTACCTATGCAGCTTCATTTAATTTAACACAAGTACCAAAACATTTCATCTTTAAGAGTGCGCCGTTGTTGAGGACTACATTTTTTTACTAGGACAACCATATTCTAGCGTTTCTGCTTCATATTATTTTATTAGTAAATGCTAAAGAATTAGTGTACCATGCAACCATATCTACCTGTATTAAATAATTTCTAAGACACAGTGTTTTGTAGTACTTAAATATCCTAACTAAGACAATACTCACCTTTGTTTTTTACACCAACAGTCTTTAATGTATTTCCACAAGCCTTAAATATTTGGCGGTCTTCAAAATCGCCATCATTTACATCAGAACTCGTATCGAAGGATCCATCAACTAATGACTCTGTGCTATCGTCATCTGCAAAGCTTTCTGTGGTTGTGGTCCTTGCAATTAAAGGTGGCAGTTTACTTTTATTTCTCATCAAGTTAAGCAGTTTAAAGTCTTGTAAAACGTTGAAGTCTGGGTTGGATTGGTAGCTTATGGTTTGACTCTCTGCATTATAACTTGACTCATCTGAAGCGGTCGTTAATTTGACGGGTTTGCCTCGTGGTTTTGATTTCTTCTCATTCCCTAATATAAAAGAAAAGTTTAAATTTTAAGCTGGACCAAATTAAAAATAAAGTTTAGATTAGAGAAATACCTGCTCTAGGATCGATGGTTGAATATCCAAAAGTGCCACTATCATTATCGTCATAATCATCACTGCCTCCGTAACTTGAGCCCTTATTTTTGTTGAAAAAAGCCCAATTAGGAGGAATTTGCCCATGGTCAGAATACAGACCTGTAAGGCCCGGTTTTGGAACTTCTACTTCATAATCTTGAACATAATCATCCGAGGTATAATCGTATCTGGTGTTCGATTCTTGTTTCTGCTTGTTTGTGTGCTTAACATTTTTGACATTCCAATAGGGATCGTCATAGTCGTAATCTGGTGAAGCGATCTTTGTCTGTGTTGCAGGCTTAGATTTGTGGCTTTGATGTGCATATTTAAGTTGTAACAAAATGTCTCTTTGCTTTTGGGCAGGATTTTCTTTAGTTGATCTTTTTGGCCGTTTAATCTTCCCTATGGTATCGGGAAAATATATTTTCGATTCATCTTGGTTTTTATTCTCTAATGGAAGAACGCAGCATATTTTGAAGCGACCAGTGTTTATTTTCCTTGCGTCTCTGTTATAAAATAAATATTTTAGGTATATAATTATGTACAAAAAGGTCACCGAAAATTTACCCTGAGCACCTAAACTATTATTACAAATAATAATGAACTTACTTGATATCCAAAATCAGCCCATTGTTCCGATTGCATTCGGTTTTTTTCATAAAAGTGCAAATATTTTCAGACTGTTTTTCTTTATAATTGATATTAAAAGAAACATTATCGTCATACAAAATGGTAGCGTTAGTAACACCGCTTTCAGTTGTGTATGCACTTACAGTTATGGGTGAGGCAGTAGTTGTAGTATTAACTAAATCTTTCCAAACAAACAGGTCATTTTCAGGAAATTTAAATATAAATTTGTCGCCTATCTCTGGTGAATCAGTACTTTCTTCAACAGATTGCTGCTCTTGAACTTTCTTATTTTCTTCAGGCCATTTGATGAAATTGCGGTCAACTACTTCGTCACTCGTTTTACTTAAATCAGCTTTACTCATACTAATACTTTCTGAAGATTCCGCAGCACTGTTAGTAATCAGATTATCATCTCTAAACACAATTTTTACACTTTCATCTGTATCAAACTCCGTCAAATTTTCAAATTTCGGAGGTGGTGGTTTTACACCTTGGATGCTGGCTAATTTATCGTTTAACCACCAGAAGCTCCCGTCTACTTGAGCAAAAGAAAATTTCATTAGAACAATAAAAATAAGAGATTGCAAGAGCATCGTTAACGGTGTTTTGTGTTAGTCAGAATTTAGTTTAAATACAGGATGTTGCACTGGTTGCAATATTGTCGCGTGATGTCGAAATAATGCACTGGTCTATTATGCTCCGTCAATTATGTTATTCGCGATCAATGTGCGATGTTCCCGCGCACGTCCTGTGGCTGGAGATCTGTGTCGAGCACTGAACTGAACGCTTTTTGTTTTGGTATAGTTCAAATTAATAGAGGTTTTACACAACGAAACTAGTTTAGTAGTCCATGCGTATTTTATGTGTGCAGGATTTAAACTGAGAATTGAAATAGTAAATTTTGATACAAGTGGAGAAAGTTTGTCAATGCAATCGAGGCGAAATTCGGTGGTGTTATGGAGATTTTTCAATTTCGACGTTTTTCAATACATTTGCGAAGAAATACTTTCTCAGAAAATTACGATGCATGTTCATTATGTACTGAAGAAAATTAAAAAGGTATCAGGCTATCGCAATTATTTTTTAACTCTATCACTATACCGACAGCCGTAGCATCTAAAGAATTCTTTCTCTTTAAATCTTAAATTCGACATTTTTTTCACAAATAACACAAAATAATAAGTTAGTTTAGTAAATAGTATTTAATATACTTTTTTCCGCGCTTAAAACCTTAAAAATATGCTCTTTGCATTTAAAAAGAATCACGGTTGACCGCACAGTTGACTGTGACGAAATAGGAAAGAAAAAAGCCCTGGTTGTGATAAATTAAAAAAAGATTATGATGAGAATTAATATGTTATATAAATATATTAAATATTAGAATTAATATATTATATAAATATATTAAATATAAGAATTAATATTTTTCAGCGTTTTTTTTTTCTAAATTCAAATATATTTGAATTTCTATTTTTATTACTATTAGGATGAATAACGGTTTGATACCTTTGCTTATCCTTCAACCTCCAAAGGTTAAACGCGGGAAAAAAAGTCTATTAAATACTATTTTCTACGGACGGCGTGCGCGGGCTTATGGAAGGCGCGCGCGGGCTTGCGGACGGCGTGCAATGGGTAGCACGCTGGCTGATCGTCCGGTAACCGACCGGACCGAGCCAAAGTCGTCGACGGCGCGTTCTGTTCCCGCGCGCCTCAAGGAACTGTCAGCACACCGAAGAGGCCCAGCCTGCTAACTGCAGGCAGGCAGGGTCGAAGCCTACTGGGGTCATGGGTTAATTTCCGAAAGGAATGCCCGGCCCCGGCACGATAGACTACGAAGGAACGGGGTAGGTTTTTAGTCAGTAAGAGTCTGACACTACTTCCCGCTACACCCAAGGGCGGGATTTGTCATTGGATGATTTTACCTACCATAAAAAAAAACCTATAAAATTTACGAGTATTTGTGATATTTTATTTTTTCATTTATTGAATTCGGGGATTTTATCCACATGGATACGCCAACCCCATCGTACCCTTTTAATTTACCTAAGATTTGAAGTGAATTCTTTAGATGCCACGCCGCCGCCACCAGATATTATGATTTAGGTAAATAAATACTTGTGATAGCCTGCTGAAATCATCAGTTCATAAATCAAAACTAAAATGTATGGCAACTTTGGATTTTTTTTTTCAGTACAAAATGAACAAAAATGCGTCGTAATTTTCAGATAAAGTATTTCTTCGAAGTGTATTGAAAAACGTCGCTTGACATACGTACATATTTGTAACTGCAGTCCTCGACTTCATACCACACTCGCCTACGACTCGTGCGAATTTCGCTTTGGTCGCGGTGACAAACTTTCTGCACTTGTATCAAAATTTACAATTTTAATCGAATTACTCAAAATACGAGACTGGTACCTATGTGTAAGTTTTATAATCATTTGCATCGAAATTTTGTTTTTAATCTTCTTCTTCCTGCCCTTGTCCCATATTACTTGGGGTCGGCGCAACACGTTTTTTTCTTCCACTCTATCCTGTCAGCCGTCACACTATCACTAACTTCCTTTTCTTTCATATCACTCCTCACACAATCCATCCATCTCTTCTTCGGCCTCCCTCTTCCTCTCCATCCATCTACTTGTAAACTCAGAACTCTTTTAGTAACATGTGTTTCATCCCTCCTCTTCACATGACCATACCAAGACAAACGATTTCCTTTCAACTTTTCAGTCACTGGCGCCACTTTCAAACTTCCTCTAATATACTCATTTCTCACTTTATCCATTTTCGTCACACCACACATCCATCTCAACATTCTCATCTCCGCTACATGCAGTCTTTTTTCATCCATCTTTTTCACAGCCCAACATTCTGATTATTGTTTTTAATAGAAATTTTAGAAATTTTGGTTTTTAATCATAATTCGGAAATAAATAAGTTTTCATTTGTAACAGAATGCAAAAACTTTAAGTACGGAACAAAGACAAATACTTTATTGTGTATTTAAAGTATTTGCATTCTGTTCTAATGATTAATGTTCCTTGCAACCATACGGCTGAAATGACATCACTGATCACATGTGCAAAAGATATTCAAAAAGCTCGCGACTTCTGCTGCACTTCAAGGACTGCAATTGTATCGATCGTATAATTTTCATTCGAAAAGAGAAAATCTTGCTGCGTTATGAATTTTCCGTCGGTACATGGACAGTTTTGTTCATCAATTTTCATCATCTTTGGATAGTGAAATTTTGAGGCACGTCGGAACTTTCTCGTTATATGCGAACTACATGACAGCTATTAAATTTCCGTAAAAGTTTTGAATGTCCGCAAGTGCAGTAGTTAAACACACTAAAACAACTATTAGTTGCCACCATGGGTATGTGAAAGTGTACCCTGGGGCCCTGGAACGAAGAAAGCTGCAAAGAAAGAATAGGAGTAGGTTTTTAGTCAGTAAAAGTCTGACACTATCTCCCGCCCTGCCCAAGGGCGAAGATGTCATTGGGTGACTTTCTCACCGAAAAAAAAAAACTATTACATGATTGATGATACGATGTAATTTAACGAACTTGAATAGTGGACTGCTTCATTTATATACATTTTTTTAATTATATAATATAACATTGGACTTTGATATTCGAATCTATTCGAATGAAATAATTACTTCCAAGATCTAAACATATTTTTGTTTACTAACAAATGGGTTTTTTATCGATATCTAGGCATTCCGAGAACGTTATTTGTCAGCTTAAGTCTTATTTTCGTAATAATTCACCTATATTATAGCATAGCACAGAATAATTAGTCTCATAAGACTGATTTATTATATGCTGAGCTATAAGAGAAGGCCTAACTCCCAGCAGTGGAACATTATAATGTTAAATAATAATTTCTCCTGCTCTGGATAGGCGTGTTACATTTTTATTGACTACAGCTATCAAATAAAATTCCTGATAACGGATTTTTTTTTGTGAATTTCTCTATTTTTCTCACCGTTTAAACCTTCCCTGCAATATCACGAATATTTTAAGACTAAAATTAGGTCCACCAAATCGGTCCAGTCGTTCTCGTTTCAGCGAGACTAACGATAATAAGTACAAAATCGGAGTGTTATTACTAGCCACTTTCTAAGTTTATTTAAAGTTCGGTCTTTTGACATTCAACAAACCAATTATCTCTGGATACTACGCTAGGGACAGAAACTCAAAACCGTATACTTCGATCAATTTTTCCGTGTGTAACGTATTGGATGACAAATTAGTTTACGTTGGAGCGTCTCCCCCGCCAACTTCCTCAAACTCTTGATAAGAGTTACTCTAAAAACTTCGTGCAGTTTCCAAATTGATTTCGATCGAAACTAGAAACTTAGTGCTGGCAACCGATAACTTAGTTTGTAGGAAACTAACTGGAATTTGTTTTCTAGTATTCATTAAACTTTCGCAGCTGTTATCCGTTCTGAAGCTATTGCGATGTCGACTGGAAAGGATGTTGGACTAATGAAAATTTCTCTCTCCGTTATATTGTCTTTCATTGTTTTCAAGTTGAAAATATATTGAGGCTTGTAAGTTTATTGACTCGACGAAGTTATTCGCCGATAAATATTGTGTTCTTAGAACTTTAAACTGAAGGATTCATAGAAAAGGATAAGGCACTTTCGTTAGGTCATTTGGTGTTTTTGCTTGTTAAAGCTGACTCATTTAATTTAGCTTTGAGAACATTGTCCAGAGGTCGATCACAGTGGGTGCTACTGATAACCTCTCTGAGGTATTAGAATTTTGGACTTTGTTTCACGATAACAATGACTAAACCTCAATGAAACGATACATCGCTGGCGAACAGGAATGTTTGCTATTAAAGTAGAAGGTAATAAAAAAAAAAACCAAGTAAGTGTGAAGTGAAGGGAAGTGGTGCCTATGGATTAGAGATTGCAACCCGGTATGTTTTTCAACCCGGCCGGGTCCGGTAACATCCGCCGCCAACCCGGGTTGATGTGTTAGGATGAAACCTTTAAATTATTTTATGAAAATTCGCTTTTTTAAATGGAGGAAAAATGCAATGATTCAATGTTACGGTAAATATTTATTTCAAACCTGCAAATCAACAATAATCAGTCTTAATCAGTCTCAAAATCACGAGTTTTTTATACAGAATTAGTTAGTTTCACTTATGAACGGAATAGTAACATTAGTGTTAATAATTAAGTTAAAGCAAGCATTAGTATTCAGTAATAAAGTTTAGGATAGAAATGATCTTCTAGCGCTGATGAAATGCCTGGATTTTGAGGATTTCGAGAAAAAGTTTGAAAAGTAGTAAGATTATTTAAGAAGTCGCCCGCAATTTAATTACTAATAATATACAGAGTAAAGAAAAAGACCTGCTTGCTTAAAGTTAATTACTAATACTAATGTAACTATTTGAAAACATAGTATTATAATAAGAAACTAATAACGCAGCCTAATGTACTAAACTTGTCTTATCAACTTAGATAGATAAACTTTGGTAGCTTTAGTAAAAACAAAACAAATTCTTAAGAGCAATAACAATATTCTTTTGATAATAACAATAACTTTAGGTATTATGACTATTAAGTGTTTGGAGGTAGGTACAAACGCAAATGAAATCGTGGATATCGGAAATGTGGTTTATTGTTATAAGCACACGTAACACAAGAAACACGAGCCTGAGCTCACGTTAGTTCGAATGGTAGTTACACACAGTTTTTCGCAATATGGCGGCAGACCTAGTCAGGCGCCGGAAACATCGAGTGTTGCCACCCAAAATATTATAACCTGGTGTTGCGACATGATTCACCACAAGTGTTAATATGCTTAACTATAATTGAGCAAATAGCAAAATCTTATAACTACTGGCTGGGCTGCAATGTAACTGTAACTGTAAATAATCAAACTTTCACAAAAAATTTGACTTTCATTAAAACATCATACAAGTAGGTATCTCTTCCTAGCTTTCTTTTTGAGGTGAGATTTTATCAAATGGCTTGTTCCACTGTGGGGTAGAGCAAGAGGGCGTGTTACATTTTTACTGACAAAAACCCAACCTATGTTTCTTCATATGCTCTTTGATTCTCGCAGCCCTCTAAAGTTCCCGCAACTCGTCTCTTCCTACCTAATATGTCATTAGGTGTATAGGTACTTTTTATAGCAAAAATAAAAATTCTCACGCCAATTTCACGAGATTTACAAAGAGAATGGTTCTACAGTGAAGCTAAAAGAACAAAACTATTCTTGTTCATGTATATTATTGCGCAGTGAAGTAAGATTCGTAAGGAGATGGCGAAGTTCATTGTGAATACAATTAGAATGCATAGCTCGCTCTCTAGATTTACTCACAGAATGCTGCAGAAAATTGCAACAGTTTTTTCAAGCGTTTCTTCGAATCGACAATTTCTTTTATTGAATAACAAGCGTTGGTTTTCTGCTTTTTTTCCGCGAAACTGCTTTGTTATGCTGGAGTAATGTAAACGGAGTTGACAGAGCTTAGATGAATCAGTGGACACTACTTAGTTACGAGCAATATGATATATCTACCTATACATTGTCACATTTCCTGTCAATCTTAACTTCTGTTTTCTTTCTTAATTTGAGAAATAAATGCACAAGGTTATTTAATACCTATCCACCAAATAGATAATTTAGAACCAATTGTCATTGCAAACACATGTTCCTAAAAAAAAAAAAAAAATCTGGGCTACTGGGCACACCGAGAATTTCGTAACTAATTTATGCAAATTCCATTCTCGGATTGAGTTTCGAAGATTTTTCGAATCTAAAAGAGTTTTTTTTTGTGACGTATTTACAAATTTACCTGCTTCATGCCAAACAGGGTTCTATGTCAACGGGCATTTGTATATTGATTCATAAACCACCGTATCTTTATTTCGTTAACTTAGAAGTTTGATTTTTTCACAGCTTCAAGAGACCGCAGACCTGAGTATATGGATTTAATTTTAACTCGATACGTCCACGCATTCTCGAGATAAAGGGTTTTGACCTCCTTTCTTATAACTATGGTCTTGACAGACAGACATACAGACGGACAACAAAGTGATCCTATAAGGTTTCTGTTTTTCCTTTTGAAAAATTTATGCTTTAGTAACAAGCAGTTAACAAAGGTAGACTAAATGCCTTAGACAGACTAGGTATCTTACAGAGTAACTTGGACATACCAGTCGACCACACGGTGGTGCAGAAACACACAGACACACAGACTTCCTGTGTATCTTAACTACCATCCATAGTAGCACGCTGTCCGATCGTCCGGTAACCGACCGGACCGAGCCCAAGTCGTCGACGGCGCGTTCTGTTCCCTCGCGCCTCAAGGAGCTGTCAGCAAACCGTAGAACCCAGCCTGCTAGCTGCAGGCAGGCAGGGTCGAAGCCTGCTGGGGCATGGGTCAGCTTCCGGAAGGAATTACCGGGCCCCGGCACGATAGGCAACGAAGGAACGGGGTAGGTTTTTAGTCAGTAAGAGTCTGACACTACTTCCCGCACCGCCCAAGGGCGGGATTTGTCATTGGATGATTTTACCTACCATAAAAAAAAAACTACCATCCATAGAAATCAAATCTAACTGTGCACCAAGTTCTTTAGACCTTTCTTCAATCATAGCTCCTTTCATGTACGACGCCCTTCGGTTGATTTCCCAAAAAAATGTTGTGTTTTTTGTTGCTAAATGGTGTAACTTGGCAAGTTTTTACCCACCGTCGAGAATCTTCGGGCTTAAATATAGTTTAGTCAAGTGTGTTGTAAATGCCTTATGTCTAGACGATAGTAAATTACTATTGGCTTTGTAAATATTTTGTGGTTAAAACTAAAACATGACAAAAAAAAAGTATGTATTACGATTTATGTACGCCACATAAACAAAAAGATTTTGTAACAAAGCAAGTCCGTTTATGTAATGAACTGATCAGCTGTAAGGTTGGGGGCCTTACACAAAAATCCGAACGAAATCTACAAAACGGAAGCAATGTCTCGAACGGTTTTCGGATCTGTTCCGTTCGACCGGAGAGATTTGTGTGAACGTTGTGAGAGTATTCCAGGGAAATAGTTGCCTTCCACAGTGCCGCGCAGGGCCGAATGCTTTACGGAATGTGGGCACAGAATAGTGAAACGAATTCAGAAATCCGAAGTTATTGAATTTCTAGATCGGTAGGTAACCTGAAGGTAGTAAATTGGGAAAGCTCTCAATTGCAGAATTAAGAATTTGTAGTTGAGTATTTGTTTTAACTCTCCTTTAGCCTGAAAACTAGGAACATTTCTGAGCGCTATAGAAAATAATTTGGCCCAATGAGGCATCCTAAACCCATCCCAAACAATATGTAACCTTCTTTATAAGATCTAAACAAAGCTAACGACAGAACTGTACAGACTTCTTACTTAGTAGTCAATTGACACAAAATTAAGAAGCTTTTATTTATTTTCTTAAACTTTATGTTTAGACATTCATATCCGATCTTTCTGTTAAAAATGTACTATATTATGGAAGGTGTACAAAATAAATATGTAAATATCCAATATTTGAAATAGAATTAAGTGTCATTAAGATAAGGTACTTCTTCTTCTTTGTCTTCTCCTGTTGCCATTATTGTAGGTCGGGTCTCCTCACTAATCGCCGCCAGGATATTCTATCCTGGCTTGTCAGATTAGGTACTTATAATAATAAAACACATATTATATGCAAAAATGATAAATTAATAAATACTATATTAAATATCAAAACATTATAAGTACTGAGGAGAACTCAAAATAACCAAGTCTGAGAGGATTTTGGTTCTGAATTTTACGGTTGAAGGAACTTGAGTCTCAGCTTTTTGTTGTCAAGGGGAAGCACATTCCAGAGTTTTGTGGTAGAGACAGCGTAAGAATTAGACCCAGAGCGATGAGAATAAATATAAAAAAGTAAGTTTTTGGATGCTTGGAGATTAAAATTATGAGAGCAGGCTAACATTTTAAAATATTGTTTTAAATAATCAGGAGCTAGGAGAGAAAATCACGTACCCTTATGCGCCAGCTTTTTTTAAATTTATGCCTTAAATAATGGCACATCAAAGTAGCTAATCGTCGCTTTCCATGAGGTGAGATAGCGGTCAAGCGCGAACCTATCAATAATAATTAAAAAAAAAGCTAAAAGACGATTTTATTTGAATACGCATAACTCGATGTAGAGGTCCAGCTTGTGGAATTGGATATAAGTTTTACAAGTTAAATTTTTTCAATTTAAATTTTCAGTTTGTTGTACGAGTTTATGCATGAATATTATTTAGTAAATACCATGTTGGGACGATAGATATATCCAATAAATGATTTGAAATTTTTACTTTACTATAAACGCAGTTTGGATATTTACTATGACTGTTTTACCACATATTTGTGCACAAACTTTAAAAACTTATTTGCCAGTATCAGTATTTATGGACGTTTTAAACAAAATTGAAATGGGTTGTGATAGAATGTAAACGAATATCTAGGCTGTACAAAGCATTGGAAGTCTAAACATTACTTTATATAGGTATTTTATTGTAAAAGAGCTGCGTTATAAAATAATGTGAAACGATTTTATTCAGGATTAATCCAATATATGCACTATTGGGTAAGCGATGTCTTCCAGTACTCATACCTACAATAAAGCTCCTAGATTTTTGCCGACCCTGACATCAATTCAACCTTGAAGTTCCTAAAAAGTCTCACAAAATATTTGTCGTGACAACCTCGTCGAAGCGCGCCTTGGGACCGATATCTTTCGCCAGAAGGTCACATTTCTTATTGCTTTGAGCCAACCAGTTTTTTTCGTATTTCCCAGAAAATGGGGTATGAATAAATTTGAAAACATGATAAAATCTGTGGAAGTAAAATGAGAAAACTGTGTGTCGCATACGCATCGGTCGTAGATGATTTTGAGCTTTTTGTTACTCTAGGGAGACCATAGGAATATTAATATGAAACTTCTTTACTATTATGTGTAATTAAACGCTCAATTATATAGGCGATAGAACTAGCCCTGGAGCTTTCACCCTTTAGTAAGGTGCCTACAAATTTATCTATGTATACGCTGTTAAATTTTGACTGTTTTAATTAATTAATTTCCAAGAGGACACCGGTGTCCGCACACCAATTGTAAAACCCAACAATTCCAACTTTCTATTGTCTCTAATTACGGTATTCAAAAGGTCCCGTGAAAGGTTGATCCAGTATATGAAACGCTATCGATTTGTAAAGATAAAATAAAAAATAAAGTATTTTTTTCTAAAACGCGAATTAATATATGCATGTACGAAATTAATTTCTTTAACGGTGTAGTTTGGATCTTTCGAAATTTTTAGAAAACTAACTAAAAATTACTCAATTTTGAGAGATAGTTTTTATAATTTTTCTTTTCCAAAAAAGGCGTTATAAAATATCGTAGGTGATAATTAACTTCATTTTAACATGATTACGTAGCCCTCGCGTGGACCGTGAACAGACAGTTTTATGAAACCTTTTATTTCGTCATGATTAATTACATTCTCGTTAACAGCGAAAATGTTTTTAATAGCTCCTTTGTTCCGAGTACTATATTCACAGACAGTTTCCTAGAATATTGTCATCGACGTTTAAGCATAAATTGATTATTTTATAATTTTGAATATACTTAATAACGAATGAACGATACACATATTATAGTGAATTAATAAATGTAACTTTATTGTACATGCGCAATATCTATCCTTATAACAAAAGTCAAAGTGACAAATGTCACGCAGTTTGGCGGCAATAAGAATAACAGTATTTTTCAAGTGCTGCAATCTTTATTTACACCATCAAAGTCGGATATTCATATTCAACGACCGGATGTAAATAAAACCATACTACCACACGTGATATCACTTGCATATTTCACAAACTGTACTATTCAAATTCACTGCAGACGCAATCCAGCCCTGAAATAAACATAAAAATATGCTTATGCACTGTTTGACTCTGGTTCAACATAGTCAAGCTGTTTTAAGCCAAGCGATGTCGAGTTCTAAAGATTGAGTAGCAAAGTTACATTTTGTTTGCGCATATTCTTTATTCGAGCTTTCGCCAAATCCCTTTCGAATGTGTAGTAAAATCACGGCCCCGAAAATAGCGGTGGAATAAAAAATATGAGAGATGACCCACTAAATAAATGGTATCTCTTCATTCTGGTTTTTATTTTAGTGTTATGAAATTTTAAAATGAATGATGAGGCGACTTATTTCAGCCACAAGTATTTATTTGATTTCTAAGTACTTTATTGTACACCAACATATTAGATATATAAAGATAACCTTACATTAAAAACATATCATTATTATATAAGACAAAGAAATAACGTGTCGAACAGAAAATACCTGAAAAAGTTACTGGTCCATCAAGGAACTATTTAAGGGCACTTGGCCCATATCACTAAAGCGTAAGCTTATGGACATGTGTAATCTCCTCATTTGACCTATGGTGTATACAGACTTGGTATTTGACTAACATTCAAAAGTCTAAACTCAAGGTTTGCCAACCGACCTGGATGTCTTTCTTAAGAAATGGAATGTGAGTAAGGGACTGAGACCATTAGAAAGAGTGGATGGCTTTTGCACAGCAGTAGAACAATACTGGATATCTATAATAACCAATACAATACAAAAACGAGTAAAGATTTATTTATTGGTATATTACTATTCTATCAAGAAAGTCACGGGAAAAGGTGAATAATACAAAATGTTGAATTTTATCATCCTCAAAGTATGCTATTTCATCACATCAATGCGACCGCTTTTGAACGTATGAAGTGCGGTAGTGAAGATATTTCTTCGTAAAGCTTAGTTTTAAGTGTAAAGGTTTTTTCTCCAAATTCCTTAACGATTCAATGTTTTTTTATTTAGTCCTTGAATATCTTCAAGATTATCTATAAAAATAAGAAAAAAAATTATCATATCGTAAAATATATCTAATAGTCAGTCAACAATGATCAAGATTATAATGTCATACTAACTTAAAAACTCGAGATCAAAAACAACTACTTTCTCTTCTTGTTTTTCTTTAAACTTACTGATCATAGTATTTCACAGCTTTCCTACATAACTTTTTATTGTTTTACCCATGATAAGCAATTATATTTTAAAAATCAATCTTTGTTACAAAATACTGACAATTGCATCATGACTTTGACGTGATTTTGACGGCAACATTATGTTGCCAATTTAATTTAAAAAAAAAACTCCAGGTCGCGCTTTCGTTAGACAGACTCTAGTCACTTTATTTTTCGTTAGAATATCGAATCAGTCAAATGGTTTTGTAGTATTTGGCAGCAAATGTATTGTATCGAATTAGCTGCTTTACAATGAAATTCTCGAGATCACGTTTGTTTAATTATTCCATTATATGTAAAGACTTACAACTTGACAATAAAATGAAAATGGTTTGCTTGTGTTGCAAAACTAGAATTTTACCAATTTTACATTAGAATATTCTCTAGAAAAATATTTGCGATTAATTAAATCACCTACAGTACTTCACTCGAAAAAAACTTTTTCTTCTTTTAAATTCTTGCGGGCCAAGCCAGCTAACAGTAGCAATATTAATTGAATTCCTGATAAAAAATCATGTTATAGTATAGATAGGTCTTTAGTTTGAATTTTAGCCATACTAGTCATTTTTGCAATACAGTGACAGTGCAGCAGTACCGCTGTCTTTAGAGCCCAGACTTAGTTTGTGGAGCGGCAAAGGGACTGTTACATCGAGTGCGGTTTGCCGCCGCCGCCATGCCACCCTACTTAGAATTCAGCGGCGATGGGAAGGTCCAAAGAAAAATCTACATTTTTAATACCGTTCCCATCTTCAGCACGAAATGTTACACTCATAATCTCAATCTAAGTGGCTACAGATGCTGTTAAAGTTTAATTTTTGTTCAACTCCGCGAAAAACATTATTTATGCATCTTTTAACGGCAGTTTATAAGGGGCGTTTGTCATTTGCGTTCCAGGGGGAGATACGCTTTCATAGCTTTGCGTAAACAGTGTTGTAATTAAACGCGGCTACAGGTTTACGAATTATAGCAATATTTTTCATCTGCTTCCGTTGATGATGATGGGTCATCAGCCCCAATTATGTTCCCATCATCATCAGCCTCAATTATGTTGTTGTTATATATAAAGCAACAACCTCTATTTTCTCCAAAACCTAGTTACTGAGTAACCTGTCCCATAATAAGACTGGCAGTCTTTCTCGGCTTCTGACCACCAGTAAAGATAGTTAAATATCTATAAATGATGGCCGCCGAAGCAGAGCCTCTAGATATGTAAAGAACGCTTACCCATTCACAGACCCTCTTTTTCTTTGTTTGATCAGATCAAGCGGCTCTTATTATTTGTCCACGGCTCGAACTACTTTTCTTATGAAAATGATAAAAAAAAAACAATAAGGTTAGGCTTATTAAAAAAAAGTTCGATGGTGTGTAACACCGATTGGCAGGTTCTTAATTCAAAATTTTCCGTTTTTTAATTTGAATTTAGAATCTGCTTCTCAGTATTTAAAGTACCTACCTAAGCGTATGGTTAGCGTGCTTTATAAATAAATCTGTAAACCGTAAACATGAGTCAACAAACCAACCAACCAAACTTATATAAAACTGATTTATTTTAACTGGACCTGTGTGACTAACACCACTAGAATTGCTAAAAGTTGTTTTTCTTTATAAACGTTAATAAACAGCCTCACTTGATCTTCACTCACAAGAGGCAACACTCAAACTCTTCTCTTTGTACTGCAGTAATTAATTAATTCTAAGAGCTAGCTGCTCCTGATGGCGACCGATAAGCGCAAAGAAATGGCTGGCCGCATCTGCAGGATAGCTACTCTACTAGTATGTTTGAAACTTAATTATGTTCCACTAGGTCTTCGAAGCTTCGGTATCAACTTAGTAGAAAAAATTAGAAGGATGAGAATTTATGTAATAAATATAACAATATGTATATATATGTATGTATGATTATAATTTGGGTGTCTTCAAGGCTAGAGTAAATAGGCTCTTAATAAACTAGTGCGACTCACCATCAACGATTGCATCACTGTTTACCATCAGGTGGGATTTGTAAACAATAAAAAAAAAATAGCATAACAATAATAATATAATATTTGTAATATAAAACAAAAAAATTACAATGAGTAAATGAAATTCTAATCTAATAGTTAATTATTGATTTCTGCTCAATGCTTAGTTATAGCATAATGAGCCTAATAATGTTCCCACTATTGGTAGTAGATGGTTATGAGGTTGGTAGATGTTATATGTCTTAATTTTTTTGGTTTTAGAACATGCCGCTTTCCTCGCCATGTTTTTTTTTTACCATTTTGAGAGCAGTAGTGTTGAAATAAATAACACAATGGAAAGCGCGTGCCTGCGTCGGCCAACGATGTACATTTCGTAAGTCGAGACTCGGGCTGTCATAGGTACCTACTGGTTGCCTTATAGCTGTTTTATTAGAAAACTGAATGGTTTTCTATCTGTTGCATTTCGGGGTGTGGATTGCATAGTTTAATTCCGCCAAGACCGTTCCATCATCGGACCACCATTGTACGCGGATGCACCACTGGTACATGGTTTTTTATGGTAGGTAAAATCATCCAATGACATCTCCCGACCTTGGGCGGAGCGGGGGATAGTGTCAGACTCTTATTGACTAAAAACCTACCCCGTCCCTTTTTTGCCTTGGTTGCAGGGCCCTGGTATACATTTTCAAATTATCCCAAGGCCCCAGAGTAGGCTTCGACCCTTCTGGGCCCCTACAGTTTGCTGCCAACTCCTTGAGGCGCGCGGGAACAGTGTGCGGCGTCGACGACTTGGGTTTGGTTCGGACTGTTACCGGACGGACGGACAGCGAGCTACCCATTGCCCGCCGTCCGCAAGCCCGCGCCTACGGTGGGCGGAAATCGGGATTGGAATTACGGCGGCGGCTGCGGCGTGAGCGCCGTTGCCTGATGCGGTCGGATTACTCCTCCTTTGCTAGCATTATTGCTTCGCAGAAGGAGGCGTTCGCCTGCCACTCATCCTCACTCCAAACCATGGCCTATACTATGTCTTACCTGTACACGGCGATGCTTTTCCTAAGCGGGGCACACCCCTACCGTGTGCTCAACCGTGTCCTCCGGGCAGTCCACATAGTGGTGACACCCGGGCGTCACCTCCACACGAATCTTGTACAGGTACTTCCCGAACTTGCCGTGTTCGGTTAGTACCTGCGTCACGCGAAAGGTGCGGACGCCGTGAGGTCTTTCCAGCCACGCCTCAAAGAAGAGCCTTGCCGCCATAATCGTGCCTAGCACTGGGTTGCGACAGTTGCTCTCGCCATTTCACCATGAGATCCCGCCGGAACTCTGTCCGCCATGCCGGTCTTGTTGCGGCAGCGCAGTTTCACCCCGGCGTTGCATCTCCACGCACAGGTCGTGCATGTGTGCAAGGACTATTGCTTCCAGGTCCCATGGTGGCAGGCCAGCAAGGAGGACCGGTACATAGTGGATATACCATCCACATACACAAATCGTTGTGGGAACACATTCATTGTGCGTACATCTAAAGACTGGAATTCCCAGCCGCAGTCTATGTTTCTGATAAGCACAACCTAGGGGTCTTTAAGTCAAGAGTGAATAGTTACTTCTAATCAAGCGTGCTCCATCATCGACCACATTATCACTTACCATCAGTAAGCCTATCAATAATTATACACACGTGGCAAATAAACTCTTTTTCTTTCTTTCTTTCTTTCTAACATGACTTCTTATTTCATTTATTTTGGCTCTTTAATCGGGGTAAACACTCGACATTGTTCGTAGCATCGACCTATGTTCTAGTTCGTAGCCAGTCTAGCAAAATAACTCTGTAAAATACTTCCCTTGAAAACTTAACTAAAATACAGTTACAATTCTATTCCTACGGATTGAAAGCTTCTGTTACACTTCACACAAGTTTCCTCACTGAAGTTTGACAACAACATGTCCAGCACCCAGGTCCCATAAATCGTCCAGGTGTAAAACCCGGACGTGTGACGTCACTTCCTCCATATTTAACGTACCGTTTCGATAGCAAAATTGAAACTAAATATTTGCGATGGAAATTGGATATGGTAACGATGACCATTCATCATTGTCTCGGAAATTCATTTCACATTAAACGGACGGGCACATTTTAATCTGGATTTGTGTGTATGTCTGTGTTGTGTTGTAGAATACTCTTTGAACAATTTTAGGGTTTTTTACTCAAATAGTAAAAACGGGACTTTATTGCTATCACTCCGCTGTCCGTCTGTCTGTCACCAGTTTATCATATAAACTATGATAGCTAGACATTTGAAATTTTCACAGATGATCATTTCTGTTGTCTCTACACCGTTAAATTTAGGTCGTTTTAATCCCGCGGAGGGTCGATTCGGTACATAAACCACTATCGATTTGTAAAGAGGAAATTAAAAAATAAAGTACTTTATTTTAAACTCGAATTAATTATACGCTTCTACGAAATTAATTTCTCTAAGTCGCAATTTAATCGCATTTTGTATTTTCATTGAACCTTGTCAAAATGAATCAAATAAAGCTTTACTATTATTATTATTAACGTCTATTCTAGAATAAATTACGAAATAAACTTCCTACCTGACCTACCTGTCTAACCTCTTTGGCCTGTGTGTTTGGGCAATGATCGAGCATTGAACTCAATGCACTGCTCCGACTACAACCAGTGACCCGCTAGGGACCAATGAACGTGAAATACGGACCACATTGGGGCTCACCCCTATGTTCGGAGCATTGAGGAAACTTCTACTACTAATTAAACTATATAAGTGATATTTATTCACATTAACTCTTCTTTAGAAGTGCATTTTTGGTTTGCTTAGGGTTTGAAACAAATTTCCCCTCAGTTGACTTTGTTCTTTTTTTATCTTTATTTTTTAAGGACTTTAATCTCAAAGAACATGTCGGCCCCATCGTAACCTTAGTTTACAATAAGAAATTAACTTAATAAACAGCACAATTGATTAAATTATTTTTACAAAGTTTGAGCTACCGACACATTAACATTTCAAATGTAATCTTAGCAGCATCACTTAGAATAAAAAAAATGTTATATCAATTTTATCGAAAGGACTGTGTTCAGACTTCACCTTAACAACAAGCACTTCGCCTTAACTACTGGAACTGTCATCTGCCTCACAGCGATTGGTCGCCCACGCATGCTATCGACCAATCACCACCGAGCTACGCAATAACGTTTTTTATAAATTCTTCTTTTTCAATCCTTTATTACATCGCACGCACTTTACCATAAAATACCAATTTCATGTAATATTCACAAATATATTCAAAGTTACAAGTAATTCCTGGTGTCGCCTATTATTTGAACAACCTTCAGTCTCCTACACGCAGCAGAGCTGAAATTGAAACATTGGACCTTCGAGCCGAACGTTGGACTTTGGAGTGCTGTATATCCTGAAAACGCGCATATCAGGTACGGCCAGCCATCCTGCCCAGCCCTATTTATCTCCATTTCATTTGTGTGATACCGTGCTATTTACTCAATTTCAGTGAAATTCGGGTGTGAAATTGTGCGCTGCCAACGAGGAATCTCATCGTAACCGTCACATTCAAACGTGAGTACTCCTTTCTTTCTGCTTTCCACCAAAATGAGTCAGCCCAGTGTGTCAGAGATCTCAGTGCCTAATAAACTTCGCGATAAATCGCGTGTCAAATATAATCCAAACGACGATTCTCCACTTATTAGGGATCTTGTGAAAAAACGTGGCATAGTAAAAGGCAGATTGTCAAATAATATAATAAATAAATATAAACTTATCATAGACCTATGTACATTTTAGATACAAGTACTTGTTTCCCAACTACATTTTAGATATACTTGTTTTAGTATTACAAAAACTAAAACATTAATAATTTTAATGCTTTTATTGCCCTACATTTTCTTCTCCTTCCTTCCTCCATAGTTTATGTCATATTTACACATTTCTTCATGGAAAACCAGCAATTAAGTAGACATTATCATGTAGACAACATTGCCGAGTCATTAAAAGAAGTGGCGAATCGGGAGCGTCGTAGTGGCGTACCGCACGCCGCGTAGTAGTGGGGATGGTGGGTAAATGAACACTACAGCGCGCCATTGTCTCACAGAACGCTAATGAACAACTAACGAACTGAGACAAGCTCTTTGCGACGCCTTTCTGCCGCCAGTCTTAACAACCATGAACAATAAAAGGACGGAACAAAAATTATCAAGCGTGTTTTTTGAAATGCCTAGTTTGTATTCCCTCCCGGACTGTAAAGGTTTTCTGATTTCTCAGAGGGTTTATTACACGATTGAAGTGAGCTAAAAACGTTGCTTTACACTAAGAATTACTCCTGTATAGCACATGAGTAGACAAACGGTACAGAGACAAAGCTTCATGCAATCGCACGAATCGGTTGCAGTACTACAAGCACGCGGGAAATGTGTGCGAGACCACTGGACGTTTGTTGCGTACACGGTGAAACTGGAAAAAACCGGTTGACGCGGGCACAGTCAGTGGAAGATCTCAGGGTCTATGCGACGCACGTTCTTTGTTAGTTACAAGTTTAAATATTTTATTGTAAAAACATTGTATTTTATTATTAATAATGGTAGTTTATTATACTGAGTGTATAAATAATACTCGATAAATAAAAATAAATCATACTTTAGCTATCCCAAGATGTACAATAAATAAATAAACATTTATTTTTATATGTTTTATACATATTTTTTTATATTGTTTTACAAGCTTTTAATAAACATTTGTAGGTATGTGAATAGGTTAGTATGTACGTAGTAGGTATGTGTGTTGAATGTAAAATATACAAATATAGATATATATATGTGTTATACTGAATACTAAAACTATTTTACAGATGTTTTATTTCATTTGTTTTCACCTATTGTGACAACCGTAGAGGCCCAGCCTGCTAGCAGCAGGCAGGCAGGGTCGAAGCCTGCTGGGGTTATGGGTCAGCTTCTGAAAGGAAGGCTCCGCCCCAGCACGATAGACAACGAAGGAACGGGGCAGGTTTTTGGTCAGTAAGAGTCTGACACTATTTTTCCGCTCCGCCCAAGGGCGGGATCTGTCATTAGATGATTTTACCTACCATAAAAAAACCCTATCAAAATAGGTAACAACGTTCTTAAGAAGCTTTATCTCTGTGCTTTATCTACTCATGTGTGTATAGTTTGTGCGTTTACAAACGTGTCAACTCACTTACACAAGACACCTAGACTCGGATTTTTTTTGTAGGTCATACAAATATTTGTTTCGCGCAGGAACCGAACTCGCGAAACACGAAAGGTGATCGCAAGTCGTTCAACCACTGTTAATTATCAGTGAAATGTGTCTTTTTAGGGTTCCGCACCTAAAAGGTAAAAACAGGACCCTATTACTAGGACTTCACGGTCTGTCCGTCTGTCTGTAATCAGGCTATATCTCAAGAACCGCGACAGCAAGACAGTTAAAATTTTACAAATTTTGTATTTCGGTTGCTGTTATAACAAAAAATACTAAAAACAAAATAAAATAAATATGGGGGGCTCCCATACAAAAAACGTGATTTTTTTGCCCTTTTTTGCACGATATGGTACGTAACCCTTCGTGCGCGAGTCCGACTCGCACTTGGCCGTTTTTTTAACTGTTCTGTGTGGAAGCAAAGTCCGAGTTAATAATATTATTTGCGAATACGCGGTGTATGCATTTTTTAATAGTTTATTTTAATAGTAAAATCATCTTTACATTATTACTATTCTAATGTAATCGTTGTGGGGAGCATGCTTTCAAATTTTATAACGGAAATAACTAAAACAATCTATGTGTTTTATATATTAGGATTTATTATATATAACTCGATACCTAATAAGCAGCACCTTTGTGCTCTTCTATCTGTATTTGTTATTCTCATTTTTAAGTGTTTTTGTGTACATAAATAAAAAAAAATAAAAAAAAATAACACTAGAATTATTTTATTATATAATAATTTATTTACAAAAATGTAGAAAATAATGAACTATAACTATTTGTTCTGTGTATCTAAAACATCATTTAAAAGAAACTTCTAACTAAACCTAAAAAATACTAAAAATGTCTTTGAAAAATGCCGTCCCACATTAGAACCGAAGAAAACTACAAATTAAATAACACATAATACCTATCTCAAAGTAAAACAAAGGTATTTAAATTTTCTATACAAAAAAAAAAAAAAAATCATTAGATTGTTTATTTTTATTGTTTCCAAAGCGTTTTATTATATAGTCACTAGCGACCCGACCCAGCTTCGCACGGGTGCAATGGTGATATTAAATATATTATGTATGTATTATACATATAAACCTTCCTCTTGAAACACTCTATCTATTAAAAAAAAACCTCATCAAAATCCGTTACGTAGTTTTAAAGATCCAAGCGTACATAGGGACAGACAGCGAGAAGCGACTTTGTATTATTATAATGAGATCAATACACAAAAGCTATGTACACGTAATTTTAGATCAACAGGACACATAATAATTACATTATTTATGAATACTGTTTTGTACACTACTATCAATAATTTTCTATAACTTACAATTTTTAGCTGATAGTTTAGTAATAGTTTAGTAATTCTTCTTTGACAATACCAAGTTCACAGATTGATCAAAATCTATAAATACAAAACAGAAGGAATAATAAGCTGATCTGGTATACATATAAAAAAAATAACACAGCGTATCTCAGTCATCGACGCAGAAACATATACTATGGATCCAGTACAAGATTTTGTACCCACGTGTGGTGTGAGTGGCGAAAATTTTTGTCGGCGTTTTTGGACATATTAATCATCATCCTAATCTACCCCAGTGTATTAAAAATGAATTACATAGCTCACTTTTTTCATTAAATACTAAGCTGTTAATAAAACAAGAATAAATAAGACTAAAATAAATAAAAACATTTTTTTTTAAACTAGGCTAGCGCTAACTAATATTACCACATATGGGGCCAGTTAGTACGTGGATTCCCGAAGAATGGTGAATTTAAAACAGACATCTCATTGATGACCTCGTACAACTGACATTTTGACATGTCATGGTAAGGCCCCTAGTCAGCTAGAATTGCAAATATTTTGAATGCAAGAACTACTTTTTTAGGAGCGCACTGAAGTTGTCTGAATACAAAACCTAACGAAGTCCAATAGATCACCGAGAACACTTTAATTTCAGTGTCTGAAACTTACTCATGACAGTCTCGAACAAGCTCTGGTAAGCCTGACGGTATTCCTTTGACATCAATACGTAGATGATGGGGTTGATGCACGTGCTGGAATACTCCAGGAGATGGGCGAACACATTCATTGTCGGTTTCGACTCATACTCTTTGTATGCAAGTTTCGTCACCATTACAGGCAGATGAGAAATGCAGAAAGATATCATGATTGCAGCAATCATGGCACATAGCCTCTTGTCTCTTCTTGTAGGGACTCTCCGCCTGACTAGTTTTCTTGTAAGTCTAAACGGAGCCTTGAAGTATTTTTCTAAAGCTTTCTCTTCTTTTGGAGACTGAGGAGAGGACGATTCACTGCTGGTCGGCGTTTTGTCACTATCAGTACGGAAACTTCGAGGACTTGAAGGACCGCAGCTACTCAGAGTGTTGTCGTCAGTTGTTATATCTGTCGGTTGAGTTTGCGATAGTGGCATGTGGGTGGGCCGTGCAAATTCAGGATTTTTACCCCGGATTTTCTTTGCAGTTTTCACAACGTACCATATTCGGGTGTAACAAAAGACTATAATCAGGTACGGCCCTACAAAAGCCAATACCATTAATAATTTTTTGGGCGACCTGTGATTCGAATCTGGTACCATGGTGCAGAATCCTCCTTTGGGTTCCAGGTTGTATCGACCCCACATCCGAAAAATAGGCACCAAAAATATAGCTAAGGCTGAAATCCAGATCATCAGTATACTAACTGTTATGTTT
Organism: Leucania comma; assembly: GCA_958295575.1. Taxonomy (NCBI): domain Eukaryota; kingdom Metazoa; phylum Arthropoda; class Insecta; order Lepidoptera; family Noctuidae; genus Leucania; species Leucania comma. Next base: position 9,279,864 of record OY282475.1, read on the forward strand.
CTTGTTTTGTACAACCTGGAAGAAACAGATAATAGCATATTTAGAATAGGACACAGTTTATTACTTTTTGTTATTTTTTTTTTGTTTTAATATTTGAATATTTATTTAGTAATAATACAAAAAGTAATCCCAATCCGAACTGTGATGGATACTATCACTTACTTAGGATACAAAAGTGGATGACAAACGATGACATATCTGTTGAAGGTGATGGCTAGCACAGTGAAGATGGAGGTGCTGTTCAGCACGTACTTCAAGTAAGCATACGCCAGGCACATCAACTTGCCATGGGACCAGAGCCTATGCGCAAAGGTCGTTGCTGTTATCGGCAGGATGAAGCAGTTGAAGATCAGGTTACTGATGTGCAGGTTTATTATGAATATCGCTGTAGCATTCCGGACCTGCAAAAGGCAAACTTTATACTTGTTGCAGGAATGTTATAAATAGGATTGCATCAGCGTAAATTCTAACAATAAAATACAATAATTTATGCACCACATTTGTTTAGCCGAGGTATAATACGTCATCATTGACGACAATAACTTCAAAACAATGTTACAGAGAGAATACGCAATATATATAATGCGAAACCAGAGGATAAGTAATGTCGTCGTCACTGAATTTTTTTTACTCGATATGCCATGCAGTGATTGTGCCAGTGACTGAAAAACTGAAAGGAAATCATTTATGTTGGTTTGGAAGAGGAGATATGAAATGCATGTTACTAAAAGAGTTAAACATTTGGATGGATGGAGAGGTAGGCCAAAGAAAACATCTATGGATTATATGAGAAGTGATATGAAAAAAAGGGATTTAGTGGTAACGTGACGGGTTTTAGGACAGAATGGAAGAAATGAACGGGTTTCGCTGCCCCAAAAGACAAGATCAGGAAGACGATGATGATGATGCTGAAGTTCGGGTGAAGCTCAGGAATAGAACAATGTCATAGAAAGTTATCTTATTAATAATTAATTAAAGAATACTTCTCTATGGGTATAATGGCAGTCTTAACTGTGCTTTTAATATCGTGAGGATTTTATCACGTATGTGGATTTGCTCCACATGCGTTACGTCCACAAATGTCCTTTTTATACAAGCATTTATTGTAATGCGTGCAATACTCATGCAGGACGCGTTTTTCGCGTTTTTAAATTTTCTGCATTCGGAGCAAATCCGCATGCGTGATGAAATCTGCATGATATTAAAACACCCTAATACCATCAAATATCTACTACGCCACACATCTATTCAAACATTTCGTTCAGATAGACGCCTGGAGTGATCAAAGAATTAATATATTAGAGGAAGAATGAAAACGGTGCCAATCATTGGCAGAAAATTTTAACGGGAATCGTTTGTCTTTGTATAAACGTATACAGTTGAGGCGGAATGAAGCGCATGTGAGTTAAATAATAATCTATACTAATATTAATATAATATAATATCACAAACACTGTCACACAACGGCGCCTAGTCTCAAGCTAAGCTGAGCTTGTGTTATGAGTACTAGACAACTGATAAACGTACATATATATTTCTAAATACATACATATTATAGATAAATTACACCCAGATACAGAACAAATGATTGTGCTCATCACACAAACATTTGTCCTGGGTGGGAATCGAACCCACGACCTCCTCCTGACTGCTTTGAGTCATGGCCACTAACCACTAGACCAACAGGCCGGTCAAAAAGAGCCAGTTATAAAGAGAGTAATGAATAAACTCACAAACTACTAGACAAAAAAAAAGTAAACTATGTGACTTCTAATCGCGGGCGGTATGCAGCATGTTGAATTCCAAACGAAACGAAGGTTGCTAAGTTTTAATCCCGAACGTCAGTGAGGGACTGATATAATTAACTCCCGAGCAACGCGAGGGAGTTCAATCAATGTAGAAACCAGAGTGAAGTGAGGAGTTCAAGCCGCCCAAGACAAAGACCCCTTTATCCCCGTGTTGGATATCATGTGAGATAATTAAAAGATTATTTATGAATTTACGAAAACAAACTATATTTTAGAGAAATATAAGTAATTTGGTTTGTAAATATTACTTTTCATTACTCATACGCTGAAAGTAGGTCTGAAGTTGCCTGAGGACCGGTTGAGAGGGAGAATCACTTTCAACTTACAGCTGTCAAATTATATAAAAAAAAATAGTTCCATATTCGCATTTCTATTAATCTATGTCTCAAATTTCTTTACAGCCAGTCAATTACAGCACGATGTAAAATTGAAATTAAGAGATAAGTGTCTACATTTTTTTTAAATTACATAATTATTTATAATTTACTTTCAATTAATTCTTTAAAACTAACATAGATGTGAGAAATATTTACCATTTTTCACTGATAAAAATGAAAAATGTTGGCTGAATAGGCGATTGACCATAGAAGAAAAAACAAAATAGGCGGGAAAACGACTATTCGAACTTTATTGGTTTTTTAAGTTGTAGAGTTTTGTTTATTAACCCCCGACGGAAAAGAGGGGTGTTATAAGTTTGACGTGTCTGTCTGTCTATGTGTCTGTCCGTGGCATCTTTTTTTTTTGTTTTAAGGCTGATTTAATCGAGATGGTTCTTAGATAGAATTTATGAAGATCTGTGCAGGTGTTCAAGGTTTGTTAACTGCGGAAGGGTTTTTAATCACTTTTAAACAAATGTATGACCTAATATTTGAAATACTTGTGTACAATCAGGTGCCATTGAGCTGGTCTAATGACGGAGCTCAAAAAAAAAAGCCTGAATTGCTTATTAACACAGTAAACCTATCGAGTTTGGGCTCATTTGATGCGCCTTAACTAGGGCTACATTTTTCACGATGACAAGGACCTGATGCTAGATCTGGGAGCTGGCTGATGGAACTTTGGAATGCCTATTAGTAAACCCATTAAGTTTAGGCTCATTAGATTCATTTTGACCAGTTCTATACATTTCTCATGATAACAAGGACCTGATGCTAGAACTGGGAGGTGGCTGATAGAACTTTGGAACGCCTACTAGTAAACCCATCGAGTTTGGGCTCATTAGATTCGTCTTGACCAGTTCTATACATTTGATATTGATAATAAGGACTGTCACAAACTTATAACACTTCTCTTTTACATCGGGGGTTAAAAATAGATAAAATCAAATACTGACCTTTTTGCATCTGGCAAGAGCAACAATAGTAGTAAGGTTGCCAGGGATGCCGATGAGCATGAAAATCACACAGCACGCTGACGCAAACTGAACTACTGCTTCTGGGTGGCACGGGAATAAATCCTCACTTGTCAGTTCCTCGCCTGACTTGAACTCTAGTTCATATTCTGACGCCATCGCCATTATATTTCGAACACTGGTATAATTACATACATCCATTTTGCTTATAAGTTTTTTTTGCCACAACTTAAAGTCAACAAATGAGATACAACTAAAGCTGTTGTTACGCCACTTCTGGAGGTCTAGCGTTACTTTTGTATCTAAAAGTAATTTGAGTAAAATTTAATAATTAAATTTTTGGACCCAACTTCGTCAGTTTTCCAATTATAATTAATAAGCGGTCTGCTCTCAATTAACAAAGAGCTGTTACTGCTCTGTTTAGAGGACTTATTAGGTATTAGTCATTAAATGCTTTTATTAAATCTCATAAAAACATGTACAAACGTTTTCCTTATGCGTCAAATTATTCCGTAGTTTGAAGAATTTAATTTAGTTAGTTACTTAACGAACCATTATAACATGATGTAATAAAATATATCAAAATTAAATGATGAATAATGAAATGGATTGGTTTCACCCATATTTATTTATTTGTTTTTTTCACCTTACATCTATCTTTACAGGTTTTTTTTTTAGATACCAATGTGATAAATACGCTAATCCTAACTAATTAGTTCTAACCTTACAATCTATAACTAATTACAAAAAATGCATTTGTTGTGAATTCACACTGAGTACAAGAAAATAAGTCCGTCTCGGCAGCAATCAGGTTCAGCGTGCGAAGTGCACGCTAAAGTGGCGGCTCCCTTAAGGCCCGGTTCTACTCATTTTGACCTTTTTTAAACCTATGGAAATCCACAAATATAAAAGAGAACACCATGAAAATTTATTTTGTTAAAATTGACTATATGGCCAAGGGCTTGGCAAAAATGAAAACACGATATAAATTAGTTGGCTCGATAAAAAAAAATCGCGAATCTGACCCTAATTTACGATTTCAAACGTATTTATCTACGAGATTACGTTACGGAACTATTTAAAAGTTACAAAAAAAAATAAAGCTTGTTGTGACTCGTTTACTTAAAGAAATAAATTTCGTATGTGCGTATATTACTTCGAGTTTAAAAAAGAAGTACTTTATTTTTTAATTTTTCTTTACTAATCGATAGTGTTTCATGTACCTGATCGATCCTCCACGGGATTAAAACGACTAAAATTTAACGGTGTATAATGCTATAATTTTTTTTTTTGTGGTAGGTAAAATCATCCAATGACGAATCCCGCCCTTGGGTGGGGCGGGAAACAGTGTCAGACTTTTACTGACTAAAAACCTACCTTTCCATTCCTTGCCTTTATCCTGGGGCCTTTGGTGACAGTCTCACATAACCTTTGGCCCCAGTAGGCTTCGGCCCTGCTGGACCCCTACAGTTTGCTGACAACTCCTTGAGGCGCGCGGGAACGGTGCGCGCCGTAGACGACCTGAGCTCGGACCGGTCTGTTAACGGACGGACGGACAGCGAGCTACCCATTGCCCACCGTCCGCGAGCCCGCGCCTATGGTGGCCGGAAATTGGGATCGGAAACCCGGCGGCGGCGGCGGCGTGTCCGCCTTTGCCTAAGGCGGTCGGCCTCCTCCTTTACTAGCATTACTGCTTCGCAGAAGGAGGCGACCGCCTGCCACTCCTCCTCGCTCCGGAGCATGGCTTGAACCAAGCCCCGGCGCGAGAGATCGCCGCCGATCGCCCCCACGAGGACACGGCGCTGCTCTTCCCAAGCGGGGCACACCTCGACTGTGTGCTCCACCGTGTCCACCGGGCGGTCCGCACAGTGGCGACACCCGGGCGTCGTCTCCGCACGAATCTTGTACAGGTACGGACCGAACTTGCCGTGTTCGGTCAGCACCTGCGCCAAACGGAAGGTGACGACGCCGTGGGGCCTTTCCAGCCACGCCTCAAAGAGGGGCCTTACCGCCTCGATCGTGGCGTGCCCATCACGAGGTTGCGACAATCGTTCTCGCCATTTCACCATGAGATCCCGCCGGAGCTCTGACCGCCATGCCGCGACTTGTCGCGGCAGCGGAGTTTCGCCCCGACGTTGCATCTCCACGCGTAGGTCATGCATGTGTGCAAGGACTGTTGCCTCCAATGCTATAATAGCTTTCTGATTCTTGAACCCACGGACTGTACGAAGCATGAAACTTTGTTATCACTATAAAGTATAAAACAAAGTCGCTTCCCGCTCTATGTCCCTATGTATGCTTAGATCTTTAAAATTACGCAACGGGTTTTTGATGCGGTTTTTTTTTTAAAAGCTTTTTAGAGTGATTCAAGAGGAAGGTTTATATGTATAATACATACATAATATATTTAATATCACCATTGCACCCGTGCGAAGCTGGGGGGGTCACATATAATAAAATAGTAAAATTGTTCAGCTATGCTTACAGTTGGCGCAAAAACTACGAGTACTGAAGTGATCCTGTTCTTGTATACATAATCCTTGGAGGTTTGATCAAATTATAGGCTGTTTATTAAAGTTATTAGCTATAGGGTGTGAACAATATTCCAAAATGGGATTGAGCCCACAATTTGCAATTCGGTAAGTTGGGGCCAGTGGTAACGTCCCACCCACCTAACGTCTTTGGAGGTATGCGGAACGGAGTGTTAAGTCCCACATACCTTCGTTGGAAAGGGAGAATCCTCAGACCAGATGGATGTTATTTCTGCTGTGGGCAATTGCCCTTAAGAGCCATTTCACGTTTTCGCGCGTAAATCTAAGATTTTAGTCGCCTAATTTACCATATTACGTAATACTCCGGTATTGTTGAATATATGTAAAAAATAGACCAGTCTTTAATGTTGACACTTCATGTAACACATTTCCAAAAACTAATTTGTTGACTTTGTGGTAATTAATCTCCCACAAGTACTTTTCTAAAAAATCAACGCAGAGTCAATTTCAGACTCTTATATCTACTATTAATATTTATAAATTTGACCGAAAAAAATACACAAAGCATCAGACATATAATTTTGTCAACCAACCATGTACCAGAATTTCGATGATTAATAACATTAATTAGTAAAAAAATAAAATATGAAGTCAATTTTTACGTTCTATGTCGCTGTTTTATCGCGATTTTTGGTTCGAACAAAACGTAATTACATTTTAAAAAACTATTTTAATATAGACAATGTTCATAGATTAAACTAATTCCAAAATTTCAGTAAAATCCCTTCATGTATTTAGTCATAATATCGTTTTTAAAATCACTCTAAATTAGAATATAATACGAAGCCTAAGCTGGCAGCGATTAGTACGGCTCGAACGCCCGTCGACGCAGGACCTGTGCCGTTTTTTCCCGCGTCCCGATTTTCGAGCACGCGTATCGTGAATGCATTATTATACTACGACTACAACATTTTGATTCTCTTCGTATTTTTTTTTCATAAGGTAAGATTTTCGTTAATATAGTATTATTATAGTAGTTTGTAGAATTTGTGGAATAATCATGTTTTTGTTTTATTAGTTTTTGCGGAATGGGGCGGAAGGATTCTGTATACCGTTGTATCAAAAAAAGGAAAAATAGAAATATTGCAGCCTTAAAGAAAGCAACAGAAGCGAGGTAGACATTCTTTTTATTTGTAATTCGTATACGCAGTTATTGATCACTTAACTACACATTGAAACGGATTTTAATACTGTATTTAAATTTTTTTGAATTTGAATCCACATAATAAAATACTAAAATAATCATTTTATTGAGTAAAAATATTCTTTGTAGATGTGGAAACTTGACTTTTGTATTTGTTCTAGAATGAGAAATCGTACGAATCTGGTAGAGGAAGATAGTTCATTTAGCCGAGAAGTACTGCCGGGTACAAGTAAAAAGCCAGATTTAATAACAGAAAGGGTATGTTTTAGTAACAATTATATTATGTTGAAAACAGAAGTTTGTTTAGTAGTAGGATTTTATTATTTTTAGTATAATAATATTACTTTAATTTTATAGGAAGAATCTGTTGCATTAGAGCCTGGACTTGACGAATCAATGGAACTTTCAGATTCAAAGGTAAATATGTTTTGTATTCATTATATTTCTTTAAAAATTATGTTTTAATACTGTTTTTGTTTCGCATTCAATAGTAGGTAATATAATAATATTTATTTAATTATATAGGAAAAAGAACCTGCTGCATTAGAGCCTGGAGTTGATGAATCAATGGAGCTTTCAGACTCGATTGTATATATGTTTATTATTCCTTATATATACACCGTTAAATTTTGGTCGTTTTAATCCCGCGGAGGGTCGGTACATGAAATACGTGATTAAAACGACCAAAATTTAACGGTGTATAACTTTAAATTTTAATTACAATTAAATGTTATAGTATAATTTTTGTTTTTAGAACAATTACATCGTTGATGGCAGGCGCATAATTGATTTTCAATACTTTTGGGGTCAATTAATAAATATAAGCGAACACAGCGAGAAGTTTGGTTGCAAATTACACCATTTGAAAATAGGAAAAGAGAAACAGATTGGTTTCATATCCAAATTTGAATTGAAGTGTATGATGTGTGGATCTAGCTTTGTTCTAAACACTTCGGAGACTGACACAACTGAACAATCAAGACTTGACCTTAATGCAGGAGCGGTATCAGGTACAATCATTACGGGAATTGGCCTTTCAAACTTAAATGAGATCTCTGCATCGATGGATTTACCAACAATTTCTTTTCGACTGTACAGTAAAACACATGATGCTATTTCCGAAATGTGGAAGACTGCTGCCGAAGTCACAATGTTAAATGCTGCCAAACAGGAAATTGAAGCGGCAAAATTACGTGGCGATGTTACCAATTCGGGTATAGCAATGATACCGGTTGAAGCGGATGCTTGTTGGGGCAAACGCTCTTACAAAAATAATTATTCTGCTCTCTCTGGTGTTGCGGCCATAATTGGCGAACATAGTGGTAAAGTGCTACACATTGGCGTTCGCAACAAATATTGCGTCATTTGCGCCCGAGCTAATAGAAAAGGCCAGCCAGCAAAAGCCCACAAATGTACGAAGAATCACTCGGGATCGTCTACCAGCATGGAGCAAGCCATATTAGTAGAAGGTTTTAAAAATTCCATTAAAGAAAGAAATTTAATTTATAAAATACTAATTGCAGATGGCGATTCTAGCACTTATAAAAGCATACTAGAGAGTCGACCTTACCCGGATATATCCATACAAAAAATTGAATGCACAAACCATTTATTGAGGAATTACAATGGAAAGAACATGCTACTTCAAAAAGATACCGCTATACCACTGAATGAGCGTAAATTTTTAAACATGGACCGACTAAAAAGGCTGCGTACTGCTGTTCGCGCTGCTATTAAATATAGACAGCAGGACAATGGTTCTGAGTCAAGTAAAATAGAAAGTCTTCAAAAAGACATTATTAACAGCCCACGACATATCTTTGGGGACCACTCAGAATGTAACAACTATTATTGTACAGACGAGAGAAAAAAAGAGCCCAATCTAGTTTCACTGATACCTACTTTATTTTTAAAACTAAAAAAGAATGCATCACAACTTGCCTACAATTCCCGGAGCCTTTTACATTCCTACACCAATAATCGCGCAGAACAATTTAATAGCATCGTGGCTAAGATGGTAGGAGGAAAGCGAGTCAACTTTTCGTTGAAGGACTCCTACACTACACGATGCTATGCAGCAGTGGTATCGTTTAATACGGGCAGACCCCAATACACTTTTTATAAATCGATCTGTCACGCTAGTCCAGGTAAATCGTTAAAATCGTTAGAGTCCAAGAGGTACGCTAAAAATACTAGAGAAGTAATCGCTCGTAGAGGTATAGCTCGTAAAAAAATTAACTTTAATATTGTAGATTCTCATTATGGAAAGGAATGTAAAAGACCGGATATGGAAGCCGCAGATTATGAGCGGGGTAAAAAACTATTTTTAAATAATTTAAAAGAACAGGCGACAAACCGCCATGAAATTGAAAGGGCTACTGTGTTACAAGCTGAAAGTTCTTTGTGGCTTGAACTTAGAAGATGCATTCTTACCGCGTCCTCCTTTGGAAAGGTTTGCAAAAGGCGACCGAACCAAAACTCTGCTCCTCTGGTGAAATCCATTTTATATTCTTATAATTTGGACCATATAACATCAATAAAACATGGTAAGGACAGTGAACCAAAGGCTTTAGCCCAACTCAGTGTGCAAGAAAATATAGCGATAGAAAAATGTGGTCTTTTTATAGACGAAGAACATTTTTATTTAGGTGCGACACCAGATGGATTGTGCAGTGAAGGATTAGTAGAAGTTAAATGTCCAAGCTCAGTTTTCGGAACCGATCCTGACACTGCTGTACACGCTAAAAAACTTAAATGTTTTAAAGTGAACAATCAAGGTGAAATAGAAATGAACCAAAACCATGAATGGTTCTATCAGGTACAGGGCCAGTTACACATTGCGAAAAAAAACTTATGTTTATTTGCTGTGTGGACTGGTACTGATTTTCCACTAAAAGTAGTAAGGGTAGTCAAAGATGACGTTTTTTGGCAGGAAAAGATGCTTCCAAAATTGACTCGGTTTTACCAAGACTGTGTATTACCAGAAATCATAGACCCTAGAAAAGCAAGATCAATGCCTTTACGACAGGTATTTATTTAAAATATGATGGTTATTATAACAAGAGAATAATTTGGTCACTGCTAATAATCTAGTTCAAAATTCCTTGCAGAACAGTTAGCAGTTTTATATGATAATAAAAAAAATCCGCCAATTTACGGATATTGATACTACTAGACTTGTCTATTTTAGTTATTTTTATAGTATCATGTCATACGGTATCTTACTATGGGCTGTAGATATCTACTCAATTTTTATACTACAGATAAGAGCCATCAGAGCCATTTACAATCTCCGCAGGTGCAATTCTCTAATGGAACTGTTTAAGCCTTTGATTCGCTGTCCTTATCATGTTTTACATCATGACGGTGCCTTGTCAATTATGAAAACATGAAACTCAATGAAACGAAATTAAGTTAATAATTAAATTTAACAATATTTTAAACTTGTGTTTAAAAGTTGGAGGATTATATTCAAGATAAAATGCTTGGCTCCATGCTGGTCAACCTCCACTACCACTACGGCGTACAAATTGATCACTTTTGGAAATATATTTGTTAATTTGAAAACTATTATATAATGTAGAACCATTTTTTTTTTAAGTTTGGAAATGTGAGTGCAATGGAGCTATTTATGGTTTTAGGTTACTACTCGACTTGTTTGATATAAATAAGCATGGCAGTAGAGAGTTTGTCATGCTCATTCCATTCAAATGTCTGACTAATAGTGGCGCGTGTTGGATTATTTGTATCCATGAACGTACGCTGTCAGTTAAGACTGGTCATTTCTTACCTGTCAGTTGTTTATTTTAATATCTATAAATTATTTTAAAATTGTTTTTTATTTTGATTTTATTTACATTGTTCTCACATGATAGCAGCGATAAGAAACATGTAACCGAGATATTTGTAATACATAATGTGATTGCAAAAAGTGTCATCATTTTTTCTGACTGACATACTTCTTGCAATTTTAAAAGAGCCTGTAATAGTTTATTTAAAATAAAACACTTTGAATCTCTGGGTTGTTTCCCTGTCTATTTCTATTATATATTTAAGTTTTTTTTTTTTTTAGTAGCCTTTACTGTCCGACTGCTCGGCAAAAGCCTCTCCCAAGTCCTTCCAAACCTTCTCCCGCGCCGTCTCGCGGTACGCGTCGAGATCATCCCGCCCTCTTTCTAGGCCGGCCTCGACGACGCTTAGAAATACTTAAATAACATATATTTGTTTTTTTTTTATCAGTTCAGACAGCATTAATATCATAATCAATTAGTATTAATAGTGTTCATATTTAGTTTATGCAGCATGTTTATAATAAATAATTAAACTGTTCTTTTTGCCTACTCTGTAGGATACAGATCTCAAGTTGTAACATTAACTGTACAATTGTTTGTACTAACAAAAAACACATAAAATTACAAGTGGTCTTGTGGATCAAACTTCTCTTGAACGCGTCCACGGTTTGGAGGAATCTCGCTGTTGCGTGGAGCAATCTGGTCCATCTTGAGAATCGAGAGGGCTCTGGTACGATTATTGGCTGTATTTTCCTCACGCTGAGCGTTATGGCCGAAGGTTTTTCTTCGCCTGTGTTCGTGGCAGGTTTCTTTTCTTCTACAGGCCAATTCTTGGATTCTTCATAGAGAAATTCCGGCCCTTTGAACCATCGATGGTTCTCGTTGAAGTCCCTCGGAGCTTCTCTCGTGGCATCGTCGCAGACGTTGTGCTTCGTCGGAACCCATCGCCATTCCGTTCGCTTCGTCAGCTCTTCTATTTCGGCGAGCCTATGAGCGACAAAGGGTTTGTATCTTCTCGGGTCCGATCTGATCCATGCTAACGCAGTTCTCGAGTCGCTCCAGAAATATCTCTTCGATGTCTTTAGATCCATCTCCTGCTCAGTGCTTGTTGCGAGTCGACTTCCCAGCAGACAGGCTTGCAGCTCCAATCTCGGGATCGAGGTGGGCTTCAAAGGTGACACTCTTGCTTTCGCTGCCAGGAGCTTCACTTCCACTTGAGGGTGTTTCGAACGCCAGTACACTGCACACGCATAGGCCCTTTCGCTGGCATCGCAGAAAGTATGCAGCTCCCCCTCGTTGGTGTCTCTCGTGAGGCAGCGTGGGATGTGCAGACCTTCCAACTTCTTCAAGTCTTCGAGCCACTTCATCCATTCTTCTTGGCAGGCCGGTGGTAAGTTTTCGTCCCAATCTATGCCGGATCTCCACAGGTTCTGAAGCATCACTTTTCCTTGGATGGTGATGGGAGCGGCCAGCCCTAAGGGATCGAAGACTGTCATCACTGCACTCGTAGCCTCTCGCTTCGTGGGAGCGCGTCTGCCGTCGATGGCTTCTTTTGGAGTATTCCTTAGGGTTAACGTGAAGTGTAGACTGTCTTTCTTCACATTCCAGTTCAACCCCAGTGTCTTCTCGACTTGATCCTTTTGTTCGCCCAGTCGAACAGAGTTGCTTTTGTCTTCTGAGTGGAATTCTTCAATAGCTTCGGGGTGATTGCTTGCCTTCGGGGTGATTCGCGGGTAGATGTAGAATAAGGATAGACATATCTCCGAATTTAATTTATTATTTTAAATAGTAATACATATTAATCTTGTCTAATTTCTAATAATTATAAGTGCATAACCCCCACTTAAGACATACTCACGTTTGTAGCACATTTATGTGAGTTCTAGAAATTTAACACCACCTGCTAGTTTATCACCATCACCATCATCACCATCTCATCAACATCACAGATCACTATGTCACAACTAGAAGATATTATGTCGGCACAGAAGATTCTTGAGGACAGCTTTGTTCGGAAGATGGGTGAACTCGAAGCTCAAATACAGAGTGCTGGACCTGCCAAGGACACTGTGGCAAGGGTTGCTGATGAGTTTCGCACCTTCAGAGAGCTAATTTTCAGCATGCTCAACCTGCTTCGGAGTCAGATCGGCGAGTGTGCTCGGCAGATAGACAGTCTGGAGACTAGACATCGGCGAAAGGCACTAATTTTCCAGGGTGTCAAAGAGGTTGACGGTGAGGTCTGCAAGGATGTCATTATGGGTTTAATGAACAAGACGTTGGCCCCCAAATCATTGTCAGCATCCTCCATAAAAGTCTGTCACAGACTTGGCATAGCCAATAAAAATCACCATAGGCCCATCTTGGTGAGATTCTCCTCTCATGATGACAAATCTGCAATAAGGGTTTTAAAGGCACGTCTGTCTCGGTCAAGGAGTTTTTGACTAGAAGCCGGCAGAGTATTTTTGGAAAGGCACGGCTTCACTTCGGCATGCGATCGTGTTGGACTCAGGACGGTGTAATTGTGGTGAAGGCCCCCGATGGGAGTAAGCACAAAATTACAGCGTCTGATGAACTGAGTTTTCTGCTGGCGAAGTATCCGGAGGCTCCAGGGCGTGATGGTCTGCAAAATAAGACGCGTTAATTATGGTATTTTGTTTATTTTTTCTAATTTGTTTTGGCATCCACAGTAGTTGTTTTTACTTACCATAACAATCTATAATGTTTTTAACTCCTGACTTGTCACTATTCCTCTTATTTTTCACTTGTGTTATTTCATTTTATCAACTAATGAAATTCATACTTTGCACTTAGACCTTCGCAATTTTAGGTTGTGACTTTAACTATTCTGTTTACCCTCTACAATCACCTTTCTTTTCTGTTTTTATAAGTACTAAATATTAAATAATCATTATTTTTTGTCACCGTCAATAAAATTATTGTTGACTTTACGCCATCTGACGTTTGCAGATAATAATTATCACAGATAATTTAACGGAAACGTTCACAGCGTTCCGTTCTAGTTTGATTTTGTCTGGGTGCATTCCGAATACCAAATTATTTTAATTTCAAAACTTTGTTTATGTTGTGTTACTTAACCTAGTTTTACTGATTTAATGTGTGTTATTATATATACCTAAATTTATGATGGTGTTAGCTGGCGGGTGGTGCAGAAATGCAAACGCCGCACAAGCGTGTTTAATTTTTTTTTTTTTCTATTGTTTTAATTTTAAGTACTTATCTTATTTATTTGTATCTTAGTATGTCATCTGATAACGAATCGTTTTTTTCTGCCAACGAATCAACTGCCTCTTCTTGTTATGATAGCTTTAACTCCTTGACAGACACTCTTGGTGATCTTTTGCGCCAAAAGTTCGACTTAAATCCGGGCCGACTGTTTAATGTATGCCACATCAATGCCCAAAGCATACCCAGCCATCATAGTGAACTTTATGATACGTTTTCCGTCAACAATGTTCACGCCGTCCTGATTTCCGAGACTTGGCTCAAACCCGAACTGCTTTCTACCACTTACTCTCTTCCTGGTTTCATTCTTCTTCGGAATGATAGGATCGGGAGGAGAGGGGGTGGTGTTGCTATTTACCTTCGTGCTGACTTTCCTTACAAAATTCTTACTACTTCTTCTTCTAACGACTCTGCAGAGTTTCTTTTTCTAGAGGTTTGTGTCAAAGGAGCTAAAACCGTTCTAGGGGTCGTCTATTGTCCCCCCACTCTTGATTATTTCACTGAATTCGAATCAGTACTTGAATCTTTGGGTTCTGAGTATGCTCATCACATCATCATGGGAGATTTTAACACCAACCTTTTAATCCAAAACTCCCCTCGGTCCCGCAAACTCCTAGATATTGTCGAGTCAGCCAGTCTGCATGTGTTGCCTCTTCAACCGACTCATCATAATAAAATCGGCGATGATACTTGGCTTGACCTTATCCTCACCTCTAACCTTGCCTTAGTGTCCTCTCATGGTCAACTCGATGCCCCTGCCTTTTCCCATCACGATCTTATTTACCTATCCTATTCCCTTAAACCCCCTAAATCCAAACCCATTTTCCTGTACAGGCGTTCCTTTGCAAGTATGAATAGTGAGCAACTCCGAAAAGACGCATTGAATATCGATTGGTCACCTCTGCAGGAAGCTGCTACAGTTGATGAGAAAGTTTGCGTTTTCAACGATATTGTGACCAAACTATACGACACGCATGCTCCTGTTAGGAAAATTAAGTTGAAGCGTCCACCTGCTCCGTGGATGAATGACGAAATTCGGATGGCTATGCGACGAAGAGACCGTGCGTTTCGGAGATTTAAAAAGGATCGCTCAGAGGTAAATTGGGCCTTTTTCAAGACTGCTAGGAATCAGTGTAACCAGATGATACGCAACGCAAAACGCCGCCACATTCTTAATAACGTTACTACTTCTTCTTCTGCCGATATCTGGAAATTCCTTAGAACTTTAGGTATCGGTAAATCAC
The DNA here is from genome assembly GCA_958295575.1 of Leucania comma. Taxonomy (NCBI): domain Eukaryota; kingdom Metazoa; phylum Arthropoda; class Insecta; order Lepidoptera; family Noctuidae; genus Leucania; species Leucania comma. The sequence continues at coordinate 9,294,997 of OY282475.1, forward strand.
GATATTCAGACCCTCCTAACACAATTAGCTTGGACGATCTAAACTGTTTTTTTTCCACTGTTCCAATGCTAGATAATCTAGTCAAATGTCAAACTATTGACTACCTCAATGGTCTGACGCGTCCTAATATTACCCCCTTTGTTTTCACCCCAGTCGATCCGGGAGAGATTAAAAAGATTATACTGTCCATTAAATCCAAGGCCGTGGGCTGCGATGACATCAGTCGTCATATGGTCGTGACGGCTTTGGATCAACTTCTTCCTGCCATATCCCACATCATCAACTTTTCTCTTTTTTCTGGTACTTTTCCTTCCCTGTGGCGAAAAGCCTATGTTCGGCCTTTGCCCAAGATTTCTAATCCCACTCTTTCTAGTCACTTTCGTCCAATTTGCATCCTTCCGTTTATGTCCAAAGTGCTCGAGGCCTGTGTTCACAAACAATTCTCAAATTTCATATACCGCAACTCCCTTATCACTCCATATCAATCCGGTTTTAGACCCGGGCACAGTACTATGACGGCTCTTCTAAAAGTGACTGACGATATTAGGCGGGGGATGGAAGATACTAAAGTTACCACTTTAGTGTTAATAGATTTCTCCAACGCATTTAATACCGTCAGTCATGAAATCCTTCTATCTATCCTATCTTATCTTATGGTCTCTCACGAGGTACTGGCATGGTTTTCCTCATATCTTCAGGGACGTCAGCAGTCGGTTCGTGTTGGTGACTGTGCGTCAAGGTGGTGCGACCTTGCAGCTGGCGTTCCTCAAGGCGGCATCTTATCTCCTCTTTTGTTCTCCATTTTTATAAATCTTATAGCTACTAAACTTCAGTGTGCGTATCATCTCTATGCTGATGACTTGCAACTGTACTGTCAGTCGGATGTTGACAACATTGGGGATGCGATCGAGGAGCTAAACCGGGATTTACTGGTAATTAAAAAGTGGGCAAATAATTTCGGGGTAGCGGTTAACCCTACAAAGTGTCAGGCTATTACAGTAGGTAGCCGCCATAGTCTGAGGAAGCTAGATGGCCTCACCGTACCACCCATTATTTTCAACAGCACAGTAATCCCGTTTGGCTCCGAGGTTAAGGATCTTGGATTGTATGTCGACAGTTGTCTTGATTGGCGGAAGCAGGTCGCAAGTGTCAGTCAGAAGGTCACCGGAACATTACGGTCGCTCTATCGACTCAAGAATCTTCTTCCAGCTCATATAAAGGCAATGCTTGTACAGTCTCTAATCTTTCCTATAATTGACTATGCTGATGTGTGCTACTATGACCTGAATGCAGATCTCCTCAATAAACTGGACCGCCTTCTGAATAACTGCATTCGATTCGTCTTCAACCTCCGTAAGTATGACCATGTCTCAACAAATAGGTCTCTTTTAAAATGGTTACCTATTCGCCAGCGTAGAGCATTGAGGGCCTTGACAACCCTGTTTTCTCTGTTAGATAAGCCTAATTCTCCTTCATATCTGAGCTCAGAAATTCAATTTCTTTGCTCTGGGCACAGTAAAAATCTGCGATCTACAAATAATCGTCTTCTACGATGCCCCTCACATCGCTCAGGGTTTATCCATTCCTCTTTCTTTGTCCAGGCGATCTCCCTTTGGAATGCACTCCCTCTGAATATCAGGACGGCAACCAGTCGGTTGTCCTTTAAAGTAAAAGCACGAGATCACATTCGCAAGAAGTTGGTAGAATCATCACACTCTTGATTTGTTGTATTCGTCTTTTCACAATATCGTTCTTTATTTGTATGTATGTATCTAAGTATATATGTATTATTGTTCTTTTGTCCTTTCTGTCTGTCTTCTTTTAAGTTGCACCTGCCATATTATGTCTCTGCACCACCCTAAGGTCGGCTGGTAGAAAATGCCTAAGGCATTAAGTCCGCCTTTGCACACTGTATTTTTAGTGCATAAAGTTATAAATAAATAAATAAATAAAATAAATATGTAAATAATTAATAGACTGAATAAATAAAATCACTTATTTATAAATCTAACCAAAGTGCATTACGATTGTAACGGCTCAAGATTGTTTAGTCCGTGTCATTACTAGCGCTACAGTGGTCGCGTTGTGTATGTGTGGCTAGCTACGCACACATGAACAAAGTTGCCGTCTTTTACCTAAACTCGAGCGATCAAATTTTGTGAAATGGCTCTTAAGGTGATTTCGGGCTGTTGTATATGTGCAAATCTCACAAATAATTGTAGCTCAGTTCTTATATGACGCCATAGATGTCACTACATGGTCCGTCAATACATGAGTGGGTAAATTAAGCCCTTTGATATATATATAGCGATAAAATTACAACTATTGGGCAGTTGCCCGAACCAGACAAAACTTCTGTCTTGTCGGAGGATCTTTCCTTTTCAACGGAGGCATATGGGACTTTACTCTGTTCCGTATACCTATAAACTGGTGCATCTTAACATGCTTGTTGGCGCAGACTTCGTGCAGCTACTATAGCGATCAGCGAGCTACACAGCCAGCACCCACACCTTTGAAGTGTTTTCTGACCACCAGCATGCCTACCTGGTTTATCTCGTCATTACTCTCAGACTTACCGCGATCTTGGATAACTGTTCAATTTCAGCAAGTCAAATGAAAAGCCGTGACGAACTGCCTGTCATTGACTTTTGTGGACATCCGATCTGTTAGCGTAATAGTTTTCGTATTATATAGCTTCTTTTCTATATTTAATGTGAGTGTGAAAATCCCTTTTTTATAGTGTTTTAATCGTCAAATAACTCAGTGTCAGACTTTTACTGACTTAAACCCAACTATGTTCCTTCAGTTTCCCTTTACATTTCTAAGCTATGGAAATTCTTTGTAACATTCCAGCAAGCATATGACCCTACTGGGCTTCTTCAGTATGCTCATTGCTCGTCAAAATTAGAGCTAAAATAAGGCTTATGACGTTCTTAACGCGCGTAGAATTTGGTAACTTGCCCTAACAAAAAAAAAATACAATTTCCATTGCAACTCATAGTTTCATTGAGACCTTTTTAATGCAGATAGTGACAGATCAACTACAAAAGTCTATATTTGAGTTGATGGCGATGGATTCAAATTATTTTGAATAGTACATTAAACAACAAAACGGAAATAAAAAAAAGTAAAAAAATATGAACAGATATTAGAAACATTTATTAGACAATATTGCTACATACTATTTAGGGGAATATTTACAAACACTTATCTAAGTATAATTACATAAAGACAGTAACTAAAAAATAAATAAAACCCTATACAAATTAAAACTAACAAGTAGCATCTAAAAACTTATCTTCTCATTGTTCTCAACTAATTATGATAGTTATACACCAGCTACTTGTTTTGAAGTACAATCTAGTGGCCTCTGAGGTAATTAATGTATTACAAGTATGTAGCCGACTCAGATATCAAAAATAACCATGACACGTAGTACTGTGATCGGTTTATCATCACTGACAGGACTATTGCAGCCAATAAGCCGGATGGATATACTTTTTTTTGTACACCATAAATAAAATTACAGTTGAAACTTAAAATTAATAGGATTTTACAATGGGCGGTCAGCGAAGGAAGGATACGTATGTAAATCGTTATGTACTATTTACATATATACAATACATAAAGAATAAGGATATATTGGTGATAGACTGATTAGCGTGCCACGCAATGATAGTCGATGTCGCCATGAGGACGGTTCTGTCTTTGGAGCTTTAACCACCGGTAGCACAGCCCCTGCTCCCCTATTTATTATATTTTTAAATGTTTATTATAAACATTTATTTAAAAAAAAACTATTTTATTATATATCTGTAACATAGTTAACGAAAATATTATTTATTTATTTCGTCTACAATTTGAGAGCACTCGGACCCCACGATACCCAACAGCTCGAAAATATGATGTTGAAGAAACTCTAGCGGCGAAAGTACAATACCATATTTATATGGTAGCCTCAGTTCGCAGCCTCAGTGGCAGCGTCAGAAAGGTACGATGAGCTGGGAAGGTAGGATGTTCCACCTTCCTAGCTATCTAGTGCTAGAGTATCGAATTCCTACCCAACATCTATAGAAATAAAGGCATGGCTGTCTGGGCTGTTGCCATCGTCGTGTGCCAGGCCCTGGTATTCCAATACGACCGAGCCGTCGACAGTAACAAGTGCGTCGGATGTTCGAAAGTACTAATTAATGTTCATTGCCGTGAACAGAGGATATAAAAGCAGGTAAACTAATACAAGTAAATTTATGGATGCCTCATAAGCAGATGGGAAGGGTATAATATACATAATTTATTACAAACAACATAATACATTTTGTATTTACAACAATTAATTTATGTTCGGCCTTCACTTTGCTGTTATGAACAAAATTTTATGAATTTTCTTCGCCCTCCCTTTTAAGGAAGCAGGTACATTTCTTGGGGAAAATTTATCAAATCATTCGATTTTCTGTTACATCTTAAATATAGCCCTGAATGATCGAGTGTTGTTGTAAACCAAGCTACCTTTTCGCTTTGCTGGTTACAGCATCCTCAAAATTTCTATATCTTGACCACACCATGATTTCTAAACTTGCTCCTACTTTCAGCAACATTTGGTTTAGGCTATAGGCTTTTATTTTCAACTTGACTTATTCTTCTAGGTCGTTTTGGTCTCAACTTTGCCATTTATGATTTCCTCTGTTTACTAAGTTTTTCTCTTCAATCATTCCAGTTCCTTTATCTCAGCAAAATCTACACAAAACAGCACACTTTGGAGCAAAATTAACCAATGTTTCTCGATGAAATTATTTTTTAGTGCTGTAATCATTTAGTCGTCGTTGTTGTGCTTAAGCTTGTGGAGACGCAGGAAGACTTTCGCAAAACCTCTACATCCTTTAATATCAATTTAGTTCAAAAGATCACTGAGAACTACTTAATTTGAGTGTCGAAACATTTTTATGATAGACTCGAAGAGGCTTTTGTAAGCTTGACGATATTCCTTTGACATCAACACATATATGATGGGATTCATGCACGTACCTGAAAACAGCAACAGATGAGAGAACACATTCAATACTGGTTTTGTTTGAAACTTCTCGTATGCAAGTCTCGTTACCATTACAGGAACATGAGAAAAGCAATGAGATATCATGATCACAACAATCATGGCACATAGCCTTTTGTCTCTGCTTGTTGGGGCTTTTCGCCGGACCAATTTTCTTGTATGTCTGAACGGTGCTTTAAAGTATTTCACTAAAGCATTTTCTTCTCTAGGAGACTGAGAAGCAGACGTGTCTATGCGAGTTGGTTCTTTGTCATTTTCAGAAGTACTAATGCTATCAGGGCTAGAAGGATCACAGCTCGTCACAGTGTTCTCGTCCATTATCTTATCTGATTGTGTATGTGTTAGAGGTAATTGCGTGGGTTGTGTAGCTCGAGGATTATTATTCTGGACTTTCTTTGCACTTTTCACGACCCACCATATTCTGGCGTAACATAAGACTATAGTTATGTATGGCAATGCAAAGCCGATTACGAAAACATTCTTCGGAGAGCTGCCGTTTAAGTTTGGCATCATGGTGCAGAACCCTTCGTTGGGTTCCAAGTCGAATCGTCCCATTGCCCCGAAGTTAGGCGCCATAAACATGGCCAAAGCTGATGCCCAGATTATAAATATGATAATTGATATTGTTCTTCTTGTATACAACCTGGAAGAATACATCATTGGTTTAGAAGCGGACGCAGTTTATTTATTTTCATTTAATTATATTTCTGATTTCAGAGCAGTGGTGACCAACGATAAAGGCCCTGATTTACGAGTTATACTTCATGCGTTCAAACTTAGGCAAGTGCTTTACTTTTTGTAATGTATTTCATCACTACTCCTTTCAACACAGTGAAGGATAACATCTTGAGGAAACCGACACGAAATAAAAATTCATATGCATGTCACATTTACAAAATTGGACTGGGTGCGCTTGGTGGATTACGACTCATTCCCGCTCCTAGAAAGGAGGCCTGAGTCCCAGGAATGGGAAGATTATAAGGCTGATACTATATCTGTTTTAAAGTAATCTTAATTTAAATTATGAGAGGTTCCTTCACTTACTTGGGGTACATTAGTGGATGACAAACGATGACATATCTGTTAATACTGATGGCTACTACAGAGGCGAGGGAAGAGCTGCTCAGAACGAACTTGAAGTAAGCATACAGGCGGCACATGACCCAACCGTGGGTCCAAGATCCATTCGCGAAAGTCATCGCAGTCATCGGCAGGATGAAGCAGTTGAAGATCAGGTCGCTGGTGTGAAGGTTCATAATAAATATTGCTGTCGCATTACGGACCTGGAAAAGGCAAAAAATATATAAATAGTAATGTGCACACGAAAATATAGTCCAACACGAAAATGTAATGTTAGACTAGCTTCTACCAGTGGCTTCGCTCGCGTGAAAGTAGGTTTCTCCATACAAATTTTGAAGCCCCGTTTCTTCCCCTTAGGGAGTGAATTTTGGAAAATATTTCTTAGTACTCTCCTACGTCATAAAAGGAAATCTTGTGCAAATTTTCATGCTCTTAGTCCTATTAGTTTTGGGTGTGTGTTGATATGTCAGTCAGTTTTTCCTTTTATATATATAATATAGAAGCTGATATATTCGAACGCAACATTTTATAACAATTACTAATATTTTATACATGGTAATTAATAACAAGATGCTGCAAAACAATTCTATAAAATAATAATATGATTCATAACTATTTTCAGCGCAAAACCATATACTCGTAACTATACTTTTGTCTTGGGTGATTTATTTGTAAAAGTAAGGAATTTACCATTACCACACTATACCCATAAATAATAATTATAATCAATCACTTAATTTAATATCTAAATGCTGAAATGGATTTATATGGAGGCATATTGAAGTTGTAAGCAAATCTTTTGTCTTGGTATAAAGTGAGTGACTAGAAAAGGGATGAAACGTATTCGACTAAAAGAGTATAAAAATAAAATAAAATATAAATGTGGATGAGTGGAAAAGAACAGAAAAGTCAAAACGAATACTGGTGAATTATGAGAGAAAGGGTAGTCAGTGATAGCGTGACAATTAACAGTATGGACTGGAAGAACAGAAGTAATTGTAAGAAATTCGTGATAGAAGAAACAGATTGAAGAATAGACAGTTGTATAATATAAAGATGATCTTTAGTAATGCTAATTTCAGTGACTATGCATGTTGGCTAGTTCAGTATTTTATAACAATATTTTCTCTAACCTATTCGCGTGTCTTCCTTCCCATACCTATTGAATAATTAGATACTGTTTATGTTAACAAAACAAAAGCAGTCCAGCACATACAGAAGATATATTAGCTTATACGTATAACTATTTTGGTAAATAAAATGTTGCTATCTAAACAAAATCAAAAACAACTTTATCATTCATCAGAGCTAGTTTAGATATAGTGGAATTTGTTTGCCTTCAATCACGACAATAGATTTATAGGTTGTCGTTGCACATTGTAACTGTAGACAGAAATGAAAAGCCAAAACTAACCTTTTTGTACCTAGCGAGTGCAACAATAGTAGTAAGGTTGCCAGGGATGCCGATGAGCATGAAGAACACACAGCACGCTGACGCAAACTGAAGTAGTGCTTCTGGGTAGCACTGGAACAGATCTACATTTGCCAGTTCTTCATCTGTCTTGTACTCTACACCATATTTGGAGTCTACTACACCTCCTGCACTAGTAAAATTACATGCAGCCATCTTAGGGGTTTATTCAATTTTTATCAACACGTCACTTTGTGGTTCTAATTTTTAATCTTGAGATATACGAGAATATTCTTAAACTTTTGGTTCTTATCACTTTAATTTATTCTCAATTATAATGAGCGGTCAATCCTCAACCAATATATAATTGTATCTGTTTAGTATAGTTGATTTATTACATGATCCTGTTATTATAGTTAATAACGTACAACGTTGGCGAATGGGCATGAAGTGGTTTTCCTGTGCGTCAATAGTCTGTGGTTTCCAGATTACTCTAGCAAACATATTGTACGTATGAATATGTATTTATTGGATTCATTTAATTTAAATTTGAGCTCAATGGTTTATACCAATTACATCATCATTCTACTTATTCCAAACTGCTTTTGTGTAATAAATTTATATTTATTTATCCTGAAAGTTTAGTATCTTTAATACTTTTGCCTGCTCTAGTAATTACTACTGTATCCTAGGTGCAACTGTATGTTTGGAAATAAATTCCGGCTCAACGAGTGAATGAATTTGGGTGAGCGCGCGACGGGTAGTGCTATTTCATAAAATCTCACCATGAAAATTTAGGTCAACGAAGCTGTCATCCTTTGCATCCTTCATCTATATTTAAACGTTGAGATTTTGTAGAATAGAAACAGGATACTTTACAGGAAACTTGTTCCCGCGAGGAGGATCTCATGGTTAAAACAATAACAGTCGTGCGAGCCGATATCCAAGGTTAACTAATATGTCCTGTACGGAACGAGGTCTAATAAATAAAAAAGCTTCATATTTCTTGCAAAAGAATACAAAAAAAACTTGTTACTAATTTTATCTGGGAGACATTTACCTTATATTTACAGATATATAAATTTTGCTATTTATGTAAGAACCCCTCGTTATCGAAGGTGAAGGCCTCCTCTAGAGATTTCCAAGTATCATCACTCTTCGCTGTCTCCATCCACTGTTTGCCAGTCACTTGACGAAGTCTTCTACGCCTCGTATATTATCTGTCTTCCTTTTGGTGCAGATATGAAAAACAAAGTTATCTCAGCCGTGTGGAGGCCTTAACTTGAATTCGTTTTAGTTTAGAAGAGAAATGATACTATAATACACGGCTAAATTTTGATCGTTTTAATCATGTGGAGGGTCGATCCGGTACCTGAAACACTATCGGTTTGTAAAGATAAAATTAAAAATAAAGTACTTTTTTTCTAAAACTCGAATTAATATACGTATGTACGATTAATTTCTTACAGTAAACATTTAGCTGAACGAGTCCAATGACCTGTAGGTAGGGCCCAGTAGGGTCGAAGCCTACTGAGGCCATGGGATATGCGAAAGAGAACCCCGGAGCCCTGGAACGAAAGCAAAGAAGGAACTGGAGTGTGTTTTAGTCAGTAAAAGTGTGACACGATTTCCCGTCCCACCCTAGGGTGGGAGATGTCATTGGGCGATGATCCGCTAAAAAAAACCCTGACAAGCGAGTCAAACGCGCAGTGCATTTGACTCGTTTGCCTCCAATTCCAATCCTTCCCTTGCAATCCTAGGACTTGTTCTTCAACCTAATTCTACTATTATGAGCTAGTAAATAAATTATTATTAATTAAATAATGATATTTGTATAATTCGCGGCTTTACATTCTACAAAAACAATAGTAGCTTAATGTAAACACACCATCAAGCCAGGATAATGAACGAAAATTTAATGATTCATTAGTTCTTTGTGGGTTCTTCTATATGAAAACCGTGGTCAGTGGTCAACTAAAATTGCAACCACAAATGAAAATCGACTGAGTCAATAATGGCTACTCTACTGTAAATACCGTTCTTGTTTATAGAGAATAAATACTTTAGTAGCTAGAATAGGCTTTGTGGAAATTCTCTTTGTTCCAACAAAGCCTGAAATAATAGTACATTATGATACAAGTGTGTAATGTAGGAGGTTACCGTCTAGGCGGTATTAAGACCCGAGCCTTGGCGAGGGTCTTAAGAGAGCCAAAAACGGTAACATTCATTACTCACGTGTATCATACGACGTTTTTCAATACACTTGTGAAGAAAAATAATTAAGTTAACTAATATTAAAACGGTAAAACTAGTAAAATTTTTCATAACATGGCGGTAAAAAAATTAAATCTGTTGCCTATGAGCACGCGCTAGGCTATGGCTATATGGTCTTTTGATCAAATTGCCTAGTCGTCGCTTGTTTTCTTGTATGAATTTTTTTTACGTTTATGTCATTCGTAGTGACAATAGAATATGGATGTAACATTTTAAAATGTAGTATTTGATTTTATTTTATTAATACAAACCATGAAAATCACTCGAAAAAATTACGCCAAAAACCGCTCGCATCTTTAAATGACGACCATAGAACACAAACAATTTTTTTTATCCGCATTATAAAGCTGAAGTTGAAATTAAAACTTGATTGAGTTTAATGTTAGATAACCAGAACCGTAACCAAAAACGTGGGTGAAATCGCGAGGGACAGCTAGTAGGTAATAAAAAGGTCAAATCTCAGGATACTATGCATATTTAATCTAAAAATACACCACGAGCACTTTTGAGCCAAAACATTTTAGCATTTCCGTACAAATTTCAGAAAACTCCATTTCGTTGTATGCGATCCTAATGGGTTTGTAGTTGGTAGCCGTTGATAGATTTATCCGAGTGAGCAAAAAGAAAGCAGATTGCGAAGCTCGGAAGTCCATTCGGATGTATTCGACCGACACTCGGATTAGTGCAGCGGTGTAACACGGCTGCTTCTCGTTCATGACGCTGCATTCGATCTTGAGTAATTGAGTTTTAGGTACTATCAAAGATATTAATATTTTTATTTAATTCGTTTTTAATTTGATTTTCTTTTTCTTTAATTTCAACTTTGTTATTCATTTGTAATTCTAACCTCTACCTGTATGAAATTACTGTGCCCGACAGGGTCCATGTGCACTTACATAACTAGTTTTAAGATCCTATAAAACACCATGTTATATAGCAATAAATTGAATTGAATTGATACTTCCGCCTGACCACCACCAAGTTCATTTTTGCTTGCACTCAAAACGAAAATTTCAAAGATTTGTTTTCGCGCCGCGCCGCATTATTCAAGCGAATTTTATCTTATGTGATCAGGCTGAAATGACCGCGATGGTACCTGCTGCCTGCCTAGCTTCTGCCTGCTAACCTAACCTGCCTAGCTTTTAAAATTATAGATGATATATATTTTGCAAATAGATTTGAAAAAAAAAACGCCTTTACACTTTTTTTTTTTTTTTTTATTGTAGGTAAAATCACGTCAATTTTTTCGTCAATTTAAACTACATAGATGGCCGGTATTTGCTAACTGACTACCTTGAAAAGAAACACCTTTTAAATTTAAAATACAGTGCTTATTGTTAGCATTTTCGTCGTCTTTGAGGTACGGAACCCTAAAAATTAGTTATTTTTATAACTTCTTGATATATTTTGATTGTGTTACTAGAATGTTTGCGTGTACCTGAATGCGTAAATAGGTACCAAAATGGGTTCTTTACCTGTGTTGTGCGTCGATTCCCATGTTTGCCAACGATCAGCATCAATAAACTCTTAAAAACACTACCTAAGTGCATTTAACGCTGCAGTGTGGACACATTTTAAAAATGATTCAAAACTAATTCATTAATTAAAATTTTATGATTTACAATTTTTCAACAAATAAATGTGTTTGTTGGTCATAATGGTCACGTAGACAAATTATTTTACCTCCATGACACAAAAATGACAAACCAATACTGACTGTCTGACTCATTAAATTACTTACGAAAAGATAAATTAAATATTGAGACTGACTTGACATCTACAATTCAAGTTAAAGATAGAAGAAAAACGGCTTTTCTAAAAGCTAATATTTATCTGGTATACTAGAAGACCTGTCTAAAGAACTAAAGCCTTCCCGAAGGTCACAAAATTTCCACCTGCACGCTTTTATATGCTCGATTCATGACTATAAAATGTTGAATCTGGATGCGGATACGGATATAGAAATATTATTATACCGATTTCGGATATGGTTAATTTAGTTACCTAAGGTACGAAATAATTTAGGATTATCCGCTAGTTTCGGATAGTTTCGTTTGCGGATATTATAATTCAAAATGTATAAAAGTAAAATGAAAAGCAGTGGTAGCCGAGTGGTAACGGTTCCGACTTACGAATTGTAGGTCGTGGGTTCAAACCCGGCAGATGCATTAATTTGTGTAATTTATTTCATCACCGGTGCTCTCAAAACGGTGAAGGAAAACATTGTGAGGAAACCAAAAATTCGAAGATTTGTGACATAAACCCGCTCTGGGTCCGCGTGGTGGATTATGGCCCATTTCCTCTCCTAGAGAGGAGGCTTGAGTCTCAGTAATGGGAAAATTATAAGGTTGATACTATGATGCTATGCTATGCTAAAAGTAAAATACAAATAGTAAGATTTGATTTTTATTTCTAGTTTGATTTATTATTTGCTTGGCCGGACAAAACCAAGAAAAAGCTGTCCTAACCTAATTTAGATTTCACCTTTATCCGAAACTACCTAACACTTTATATCGGTTTCGGTTATGGTAACGGATATTTTTTTATTTCGGATATCTGATAGTTTCAGTACTACGCAAGCCAAATATATCATCTAACACAACAACTATACCGCGAACCCTATCAAAAACTACAATGTATACTTAGACATCAGTTGATAGCGAGCAGTACGAGGATTATGTAAACTGCAAGCTGGCAGCAGGAGCCAGTTAGTGGCTCTTTAGCAGAGTGTACGTCTGTTTGTCGAAGGTACAGGCAACGTAAGGAGATTAGGCCACGGTCACCGCACAGCTTTTACCCAAATGAGATGATTAGCCGAAAATTGTTTTGAACGAAAATTTTCGGTGTTTCTCACGGGGCTTGTGCGTTAAATTATTTTTTGTTTTGTTTCTATTTTCTTGATGTGACTGCATTTTGTGAGCTTCTTTAATTAGAGGATAGGATAGGCATTAGGTCACATCTAGGCATGCGTGCTTTATTGTCAACTTCATCATCGCTTACCATTGCCATAGTGGTAAAGCGCGAGTCTCATCATGTACCATTTTTTTTTCCGAATGGGTGTTTTAACTTGCTGACAGTGAATATGATGTCAAAGTTTGGAAGAGGATTATGTTTTGCGTTGAAAATTACCTATTGCAATAATTACCTCGTTTGAACTCGTCAGTCATTAATAAAGTTTTTGTTACTTTATCCTCCTTATTACATTACGTAGGTATTATAAAACTAAGTCCCCCCATTGCATCTGGTTTCTCCGTCTGCCTGTTCATGATGAGGAAAGTTTAGATGTAAAGGTACGTCTATATAACAGTAGAGAAATACCGAGAATTTCAAAGATTTCTAACATCTGCATGAAGCTGAGACGTCAGAAAGTTAAAACGTTAGAGGTTGCAAAATTATTACCTACTAGTGACTCGATAGTAGCTATTTAATTTTGCTATTTGCAGCTGAAGAATGCTAACTGCATATCAAATTAAAACTAGAAGTTATAATTCAAGCAACAAATTTTAATTAAATTATGCCGCCGACTAAATATTGTCTGTTAGTATTGACAGTACGAGATGACAGTACGAGAGGTGGTGTATTGTTAGTACGAGTATAAGAGCGTCACTTACGCCGCCGACTAAATATTGATAGTACCAGTATAAGAGCGTCACTTACGCCGCCGACTAAATATTGTTAGTACCAGTATAAGAGCGTCACTTACGCCGCCGACTAAATATTGTTAGTACCAGTATAAGAGCGTCACTTACGCCGCCGACTAAATATTGTTAGTACCAGTATAAGAGCGTCACTTACGCCGCCGACTAAATATTGTTAGTACGAGTATAAGAGCGTCACTTACGCCGCCGACTAAATATTGTTAGTACGAGTATAAGAGCGTCACTTACGCCGCCGACTAAATATTGTTAGTACGAGTATAAGAGCGTCACTGACGCCGCCGACTAAATATTGTTAGTACGAGTATAAGAGCGTCACTTACGCCGCCGACTAAATATTGTTAGTACGGGTATAAGAGCGTCACTTACGCCGCTGACTAAATATTGTTAGTACGAGTATAAGAGCGTCACTTACGTCGCCGAATAAATATTGTTAGTACGAGTATAAGAGCGTCACTTACGCCGCCGACTAAATATTGATAGTACCAGTATAAGAGCGTCACTTACGCCGCCGACTAAATATTGTTAGTACCAGTATAAGAGCGTCACTTACGCCGCCGACTAAATATTGTTAGTACGAGTATAAGAGCGTCACTTACGCCGCCGACTAAATATTGTTAGTACGAGTATAAGAGCGTCACTTACGACGCCAACTATATATTCCCTGCCCACTGCTACTTTAGTTTAGCGATTCTTCGGGCTATGTCGGCGACCTTGGTTCTCTTGTCCTCATTCCAGATGCGATCACGCAAGGAAACCCCAAGCATAGTCCTTTCCATTGCCCTTTTGGTGACTGTAAGCCTTCTGATGAGGCTCATTGTGAGCGACCATGTTTCAGTACCATATGTCATCTCTGGCAACACTCATTGGTCATAGACCTTCGTGGCTAAATATTGGTCGGACAAAATTTAAGTCAGATCGATACAAAAAAAAGACGAAGAAAGCATTTTAAACAAGGAATGGAAGTTTTGTAGATTTATAGAGGCATTTAAAAAGGTTTCTGTTTAATTAGCACTCAATTAAAATGTTCACTACTAAAATGAGAGCACTGATCGGATTGCTCTTTATTTTCGTAAAATAAACGACTTTTTCCAAGACATTTTTGCTTGATTAATATTCCAAACGTTTAAGAATAGTAAAACATCCAAACAAGCTCAGGGAATAACCGTCGTTCGCCAACAAGCGATGATTCCAAGAGGGAATTGAGCAAGGGTTTCTTTCAGATATTCATTAAAGCTGTAATAAACTTGGATGTTCACAAAACGTTAGGGGTCTGAAGGAACCTTGTTAATCATATTAATTATATTTGGCCACTCTGTGAGAGCCAAGTAATACAAATAAAAAGTATCATAAAGCCCATAAAACCTTGTTAGAGGATAAATGTAAACAAAAACACGGGCTATATTTACCATTTTACAAGCTTTCTATTAGCTTGCACTGTATGTAACTATGTATGTTCGGCTCAAATCTTGCAACTCAATTTTGAAGCAGATATCTTCAACCGATTGAGCTGAAATTGTACATGCATGTGTAAATCGGGTGACAATGCAACATTATGATGACATGGAGCTGATCTGATGATGGAGCTGGAAGGTAGCCATAGGAACTCAGCAATAAAACAATACAACCCCATCGAGTTTGGGTTCGCTTGATTAGTACTGACGAGTACTTTGATCCTGTATGATATCCAGGGTCTGATGATGGAGCCGGAAGGTGATCATAGGAACTCCACTGTTAAACGATACAACCTCATCGAATTTGGGCTCGTTTGATTTGTATTGATGAGTACTTTCATCCTATATGATAATCAAGGTCTGATGATGGAACTGGAAGGTGGTCACAGGAACTTCGCACTTAAACGACACAACCCCATCGAATTTGGGCTCGTTTAGTTTGTATTGACGAGCACTTTCATCTTATATGGTAGCCGGGGTCTGATGATGGAGTCGGAAGGTGGTCATAGGAACTCCGCAGTTAAACGATACGACCCCATCGAGTTTGAGCTCGTTTGATAAGTATTGACGAGTACTTTGATAATGTATGGTAGCCAAGGTCTGATGATGGAGTCGGAAGGTGGTCATAGGAACTCCGCAGGTAAACGATACAACCCCATCGAGTTTGAGCTCGTTTGATTCGTATTGACAAGTACTTTGATCCTGTACGATAGCCAGGGTCTGATGATGGAGCCGGAAGGTGATCATAGGAACTCGGCAGTTAAACGATACAACCCATCGAATTTGGGCTCGTTTGATTCGTATTGACGAGTACTTTCATCCTATATGGTAACCAAGGTCTGAAGATGGAGCTGGAAGGTGGTCACAGGAACTCCGCACTTAAACAACACAACCCCATCAAATTTGGGCTCGTTTAGTTTGTATTGACGAGTACTTTCATCCAATGTGGTAGCCGGGGTCTGATAATGGAGCCGGAAGGTGGTCATAGGAACTCCGCAGTTAAACGATACGACCCCATCGAGTTTGAGCTCGTTTGATTAGTATTGACGAGTACTTTGACCATGTATGGTAGCCAGGGTCTGATGATGGAGTCGAAAGGTGGTCATAGGAACTCCGCAGTTAAACGATAAAACCCCATCGTATTTGGGCTCCTTTAGTTTGTATTGACGAGTAATTTGATCATGTATGGTAGCCAGGGTCTGATGATGGGGTCGGAAGGTGGTCATAGAAACTCCGCAGTTAAACGATACAACCCTATCGAATTTGGGCTCATTTGATTTGTATTGACGAGTACTTTGATTCTGTATGATAGCCAGGGTCTGATGATGGAGTCGGAAGGTGATCATAGGAACTCCGCAGTTAAAAGATACAACCCCATCGATCGTACTAGTTAGTTTTAATATACTGCTACAAAATAGGTACCAAATGAAAGGGCTTGTAGAGAGTAACTTTAAAAATAAAGTGAAATTACTCTAAATCCAATATTTTCCTTTTTCTCAGTCATACTCTTGGTGGAGTGGTAGTGTTCATGGAACGTCTGGTAGGTTGGTTGCGGCTTTTGCGAGACTTCTTCGTCTCTCTCTATTCATGGAACTTCGTGTACATTCAATGAGGGCACACTTCAAAGATGATTTAGTGAGGTCTGTCCATCTGGTAGGCGATTGGCCGCGAGAACGTAGGCCCTCTCTTCTACTCTTCCCTGTACCACTACACGTACCAAAGAGCTTTTATTGCCTATGATATATCCACACATCATAAAAATTCGCTGTTGCACAATCGACGAAAGTTTTCGTTTTAATGCAAAGCTCTTTAAGAATGGAAACGTTAGTACGGTGAGCAGTCTGTTTTATCCTCAGTAGACGCCTCCAGCGTCACATTTCAAGAGCATCAATTTCTTTACGGTGCTTGAATCTTCTACGCATTTCCCAGTATTTGTGATTGTGGATCCCAGGTAGATAAACTCGGGACAACTTCGCAATTGGCTATTTCATGTAAGTTAGGTTGATTGTTAGTCTTACGATCCACCACCATCATTTTTGTTTCATAAATCCAATCTGGTAGACTTCTCAGGTGGACGCCTCCTTCTGCGAAGCAGTAATGCTAGCAAAGGAGGAGACCGACCGCATCAGGCAACGGCGCTCACGCCGCAGACGCCG
Organism: Leucania comma; assembly: GCA_958295575.1. Lineage (NCBI taxonomy): Eukaryota > Metazoa > Arthropoda > Insecta > Lepidoptera > Noctuidae > Leucania > Leucania comma. The sequence goes on from OY282475.1 coordinate 9,312,075, forward strand.
CCGTAATTCCGATCCCAATTTTCTGCCACCGTAGGTGCAGACTTGCGGACGGCAGGCAATGGGTAGCTCGCTGTCCGTCCGTCCGGTAACAGATCGAACCAAGCTTAAGGGCGGGGGATGTCATTGGATGATTTTACCTACCATAAAAAAAAATCCTGGCAGACTTCCAAAGATAGCAGACTAAGTTTCTTATGCTTTCCTATAATATGGGTAACAAATGAAAGGACTTGCTGAGAATACAAATGTGATTTTAATAATGCATAACTAAAAAGTAAAAAATAAATTACAAGTAAAAAAAAACTTTTTAAAAACAAGCTTTCAATTAAATGGCCTAAAAAGAAGAAAATAAACTTTTCCTTTATAACTTTTACTATCAATTTAGAACGGCATTACACAATTTATATGATATAAAAGCTTGTCGCGAGATTTAACTGTGTCAATACACAGCTAAATAACTTCATAAATTAAATAAGTTAAAAACCTTCATCTATTGATTTTAATATTTTCAAAATCTCGCGACAAGCTTTTGTATCATATAAATTGTGTAATGCCGTTCTAAATTGATAGTAAAAGTTATAAAGGAAAAGTTTATTTTCTTCTTTTTAGGCCATTTAATTGAAAGCTTGTTTTTAAAAAGTTTTTTTTTACTTGTAATTTATTTTTTTATAATTATTTCCCTTATTTATTGTCAGTAAATGAAGCAAGAAGCAATGTTCATAATTAAAAAACTGGGCAAGTGAGAGTTCCGTACAAAATAAATTACGTAATTAATTCAATTCTCAAATCGAGTCTCGATGATTTTTTGAATCGTAAGAAAGTTGACATGAATTTTTTTGCAAGTTGTCGTACTGTTCAACTACTTCATTAAATTGTCAACGCATTAAATCAAGCATCTATCTGAAAAAAAAAAAGACGCAATGAAAGCGAAACGCTGCTCATTTTAGCTATATTCGCCCTTTCACACAGCATGACCCGCAAACGTGCCGTATTCATGTGGTTGTCAATAAATAATATATCAAAAAGAGCACATATTTACCAGAGTCAACTAATACATCTCAAACAGAATCCCGTTTCGGGATTGCGAGTAAACCCGAAGGATTTCCTTATCGCGTATTGGCGAAAATTTATAGAGTGTGAAAATTCTGTGTCTCGACGGATCGGTGTGAAATGACAAACGTGACTCGAATGGTAAGGTAAGGCCTGTTCTGACTGACGGGGAGGATGGCGGTTTTAAATGAGTGCTGTTGTGGCGTGAATTGTAGATATGCGTGAGGCGTGGAAAGGCTCATCATAAATTTAAATTTGAGAAACCATAACATTTGAGCTTTAGCTGTTTTCGTAATGCTCTCGTGAAAATGAATCACAGGGAACTCACTTTGGTTCATCATCATTTCAGCCGAAAAACGTCCACTGCTGGACTTAGGCCTCCCCCAAGTGTACCCACAATGACCGGTCTTGTGCGTCTCGTATTCGCCATCGATTCCCGCAACACTCGCCAGATCGTCGGTCTACCATGTGGGTGGTCCGTTGCCTTAGTTTCCCTGCGGATATCTTCATTTCTGATCCAATCACGCAAGGGAATTAAAAATAAAATGAAATGTATACCTCGATCCATACAACAGCGTTAGTAAAGATAGATCTGAGTATTTTCTGTGTGGTCTGAAAATAACCCAACAAGTGCCTCTCTGTTCAGTGGAACGCTTGTCCCTAAGCAAATGTAAATTTCCTGACAAATACTACGTGCTCGATGGCCACATACATGAGTCGAATTTTTCTGCTCGTTTAGGTGAGCAAAAAAATGTTACTGTGGCACACTAAAACTCCAAAATTAAACAGAGAACTTGTGAATGAATTTATCTGTGACGTTCTTGCTTTATCGTAACCATTATATACATTTAAAAAGGACATATGTATTTATTACCTAATAGAAGTATTGATTATGTAGCGACATCAATGGCGCCACATTAGAAATTTAGGTGTCTTCAAGGCTAGAGTGAATGATTACATTACTGCTTACAGTGCTTACCATCAAGTGGGATCGCAGTCAAGCACTAGTTTATATCAATTTAAAAATCGCAAAACAAAATCATGCATTGCGCAATCAATTTACGAAAAAATAAATAGGTTCTCTCAAGAGAATTCTAAGGTCACTTCAATATAAATAAATCACAAAAGCACACCCTGCATCCGACGAGAGCTGCTCTCGGTGTCATTCGATTTAACGCAACATTTCCCACTCTTTGAACAGCCAAGACAAACGGCAAACATCACACTGACACAAAGTAGCGAAGAAGTGAATATATCCGCCATTCACATTACGTGTGGCCATTGTGTGCGGTTATAAGAGGGTCTAAGGGTGTGGTAAACCTAACATGTCCCGCGGGGGCATTATTTATGCCCGCGAAACGGGACAGTCCTACGGTGTCCGCGTCCCAAGATGTTCGGCCTAAAATATGGGTAAAACCGCCCAACTCCCGAAGAATAATGAGTGACCCAAATTGTGTGTTTTTGACAACTAATGGTAAAAATGTTTGCTACGTTCTTGCGAACCTCAGCGAGCGTTTAAGACCTATCCGTATAATGTAACGTCTTAAATCTGAAGCGGTCTATTACGTAATTCCGCACGCCTGGCTTTTCTTTATGCGTCTGATACAGCCCGAGGCCCGATTCAGTTTTAACTTAACGACAAAAAAGTTACTTTTAAAGGCTTTTTACAGAGCGTTTGAATTTCACGGAATATGCCTCTTTGCTTTCGTGTTGTTGTTCGTGTGTATTATATATGCCAAACATTTAAGAATGTATGTTATCTCATGGGATTATCCTAATGTAACCAAAACATGTCTTTGAAATCGCATAAAGCAATATAGTCGAAGCATTACGCCTACATAGGTAGCTATGTATGTATAAACGGCTTATGTAAGTTTTTAAGCCACTTCAATGTGAAAGAAAGAAAAACGTTTATTCGTACCTCACACTTACAGTAAAATAAAAAAATAACGTTAAATTCTGTAAAAAGCCAAAAATGCGCCTAATTCAGAATAAGCTGCAATATTTAAAAACGTTAAATAACGCAGCGCTGGCATATATGTGAAAGTTGAGTGTTTTATTGGTTTCGGCTACATTATTACTACCAATGTAATTTTGTTTTACCGACCTTCTAAGAATTATTGTTCCTTTTTGTCGTTTCTCAGAATAATTTTGTGAACATGTAATCTTTCAGAATTATATGATAAAACTTTGGTGTGGATAAACAAAACGCTTTAATTAATTTCAGTGTAAGTTGTATGTTTCTTTTCGTAAATTAAATAACAATATTTAAATTTCGTCCGACTTTAGATTTAATAATCGTCATTTTTTTTTAAATATAAGTACTGTAATTTCCTTGTTCCTGCACTTAACGTGATTGTTATAAAATATCATATTAAGATTTTTTCAGAGGGCTAGTTTACCTTTTAAGGCCTGAAAAAATAACTAACTGGCCGAATGCCACAATCAGTTCTATTAATTATAAGCCATCATAATCTACAAAGCGCTGTACCTCATGCATAGCTAACCCTCTGCCAGATGAAAAGCGACGGTGGCGTCGCCAGTGACCGGTGTGTAATTGGCGAACCAAATAGGCTGTTTGATTTGGACATGCGACGAAAGTTTGGCCGCCGTCGGCTTGATGCGGATGAAATGCGGCCAATTTCGGGCGGCAAGGCTTGTTTACTGGGAGATTAATTGAACGAGACTGTGGTTGTTTGGTGTATTGTGGTAATGTACAGAACAGTATTTACACAGGAAAAAAAGTTTTGGAATAAAATCGGAATGGAGCTTCCATTTCCTGCGTAATATTGCTCTTCTAACTAACGTAAGTGCACAGCTAATGATAATCTTATAATATAATTCTAAAGCACAGCTTATAATAATAAAAAAAAAAACAGAAAAAAGTCATTGTTTTTCTCAAATTCATATATTAAAAAAAATCTTTTTCTTTTGTTTAATTATTATTATTAACTGTTAAGGCGTATGAAATTTGCTCTTCTTTAAGTGATGGGGCTCTAAAACTGAAGATCGCAGTATTTTTATTTTCATGTAACAGTGTAGGTACTCATTATTGAAGAGCGAAATAAAGAGAAGAATGGGGAGACCACTAGTTTTTTTTTGAGACTGATATTTATTTTTGTACACGTAAAAAAATAAAAAATGAGTTGAGGTCGTTTTGGCTCTTTCTTAGCCGACTAGTTTTTTTTAGTTTACCTTGCTGTTGGACAGCGCGTCACCCGTCAGATTGCGGCGATGAATGAAGCGATGCAGATGCTGTCAGTTAGTTTGATATTTTTGCGCAAACTGCAACACGGTTCGGTGCCTCGTTTTATAATAAACTAGCGGTCTCAACAGACGTTTTACTGCGGTTTTTTTGTCAGAAAAAAAAGAAAACCAGATCACAGCGCCATGTACCAGATTCAATTGTATTAGTATATTTTCAAACCATCCAGAAACCCACTCAGATATATGTCTGCGGTGGGGCCGCTGTTGGCTCCGGGGACCTCCAACATCAGGGCACCAGTTGCGGTATGCCGCATCTGGAAGCCCCCGGTGATCCCGAGGTCGGTGAGGTTCACCGCCCGCTTCGCCTTACGGAGGACCTCGCCGTAGGTCGCACCCTTTTTCGCTGCCTCCGGCTGCAGTGTGATAACTACAGCCGTGGAGCGCGGGGTGCGAATCCTCTCCAGGAAGCCGCGATAGTCCAGGCCTGGGTGCAAGCACCGGACAGGCCTGTCGACATCGACGTCGAGGCGGACTGGTTCCAGGTGGCCATGTCGCATATTTGCGACGCGGCCATGCCCCGAGTCCGGCCAGGACGTGCCCGGCGCCAAGTACACTGGTGGTCGCCAGAGATTGCGGCACTGCGCGATGCGTGCAATGCTGCGCGACGCCGGTATACTAGACACCGCAGGCGCCGCACCCGTCCACCGGGTGCGGAGGCCATAGAGGCGGAGCTGTATGAGGGATACAGAGCTGCAAAGCGCACCCTCCGAGCGGAGATAAAGCGGGCCAAACTCGAGGCCCGCAACGTGTGGCTGGAGTCTCTGAACGTCGATCCGTGGGGACGCCCATACAAAATGGTGATGGAGAAACTCCGCCCATGGGCTCCCCCGCTGACTCAGAGTCTCCGGCCCCAGCTCGTGGAGGGTGTGGTGAGCGCTCTGTTCCCTACGCGAGGGGAGCATACTCCCCCGCCTATGGCTCCGCCACCAGCAGCGGTGTCCGATGCGGACCACGACGGCAACGACGGCAACAATGCTCCAGAGGTGACCGAGGTGGAGATGAGAGTGGCGGTGCGAAGGCTGAGTGCCAAGAACACCGCCCCAGGACCCGATGGCTTGCCTGGAAAAGCCTGGGTCCTGGCCATGGAGGAACTCGGGTCTCGATTGAGAGGGCTCTTCAGCGCATGCATGGAGAGGGGCCAGTTCCCGCTTCGCTGGAAGACGGGGAAACTGGTCCTTATCGCGAAGCCGGGGCGCCCCGCGGACTCTCCGTCCGCGTATCGGCCCATTGTGCTGCTCGACGAGGTGGGCAAGCTCTTTGAAAGAGTAATTGCAGACCGCCTCGTCGTGCATCTGGCACGGAAGGGGCCGGATCTCGCGGACGGCCAGTTCGGATTTCGCAGGAGGCGCTCCACTGTGGACGCCATCATGCGCGTGCGAGCCCTCACGACGGGGGATGCGGTGTCCCGGGGCAGGTGTGTCTTGGCGGTGTCTCTGGACATCGCCAACGCCTTCAACTCCCTGCCCTGGAGTTGCATTGGTAGGGCACTCCGGTACCACCGGGTGCCCGACTACCTCTGTCGGGTGATCGAGGCCTACCTGTCGGACAGGTTCATCATCTACCCCGGTCATCAGGGGGAGTTGAAACGGCGAGAGATGTCGTGCGGTGTTCCGCAGGGATCGGTACTAGGACCGCCCTTGTGGAACATCGGGTACGACTACGTGCTGCGCGCCGACCTCCCCGACGGGGTCAGCGTGGTCTGTTACGCAGACGACACGCTGGTCCTGTCGCGGGGACGGTCGTACCAGGCGGCGGTCGAACTAGCGACGCGCGGGGTTGCGACAGTCGTGGAGAGGATACAGCAGTTGGGACTCGAGGTGGCATTGCACAAGTCCGAGGCCATGTGTTTTCACGGCCCTCGGAGCGCGCCACCTCCGGGCTCCCAATTAACGGTAGGAGGAGTTCACATCGGCGTCGGGTCGACGATGAAGTACCTGGGACTCGTCCTCGACAGCCGGTGGAACTTCAAGGAGCACTTCCGACGTCTGGCTCCCAGGTTGAATGCGACTGGGGCTGCGCTCAAGCGGCTCCTGCCGAACCTAGGGGGTCCAGACGCCTCCTGCCGGAGGCTCTACGCAGGCATCGTTCGGTCCATGGCCCTTTACGGTGCGCCGGTGTGGGCGCCATCGCTACGGAAGCGAGTGGCGGCCCGGCTAACCGCCTGCCAGAGGGTCATGGCCATCCGGATGATCCGCGGATACCGTACGGTGTCCTGTGAAGCGGCGAGCCTCCTTGCTGGCCTACCACCATGGGATTTGGAGGCAACAGTCCTTGCACACATGCATGACTTACGCGTGGAGATGCAACGTCGGGGCGAAACTCCGCTGCCGCGACAAGTCGCGGCATGGCGGACAGAGCTCCGGCGGGATCTCATGGTGAAATGGCGAGAGCGATTGTCGCAACCTCGTGCTGGGCACGCCACGATCGAGGCGGTAAGGCCCCTCTTTGAGGCGTGGCTGGAAAGGCCCCACGGCGTCGTCACCTTCCGTTTGGCGCAGGTGCTGACCGAACACGGCAAGTTCGGTCCGTACCTGTACAAGATTCGTGCGGAGACGACGCCCGGGTGTCGCCACTGTGCGGACCGCCCGGTGGACACGGTGGAGCACACAGTCGAGGTGTGCCCCGCTTGGGAAGAGCAGCGCCGTGTCCTCGTGGGGGCGATTGGCGGCGATCTCTCGCGCCGGGGCTTGGTTCAAGCCATGCTCCGGAGCGAGGAGGAGTGGCAGGCGGTCGCCTCCTTCTGCGAAGCAGTAATGCTAGTAAAGGAGGAGGCCGACCGCCTTAGGCAAAGGCGGACACGCCGCCGCCGCCGCCGGGTTTCCGATCCCAATTTCCGGCCACCGTAGGCGCGGGCTCGCGGACGGTGGGCAATGGGTAGCTCGCTGTCCGTCCGTCCGGTAACAGACCGGTCCGAGCTCAGGTCGTCTACGGCGCGCACCGTTCCCGCGCGCCTCAAGGAGTTGTCAGCAAACTGTAGGGGTCCAGCAGGGCCGAAGCCTACTGGGGCCAAAGGTTATGTGAGACTGTCACCAAAGGCCCCAGGATAAAGGCAAGGAATGGAAAGGTAGGTTTTTAGTCAGTAAAAGTCTGACACTGTTTCCCGCCCCACCCAAGGGCGGGATTCGTCATTGGATGATTTTACCTACCACAAAAAAAAAAAAAAAAAAAAAAAAAACTCAGATATATGTATAAAGTTTCATTCGAATCGGTGAAGCTGTTTAGGAGGAGTTAGATGACAAATACATACATGTACAGAAGAATTATATGTACCTATATATAAAGATGGCGGTCGAAGCAGTGACTTCGTGCGCACATAGAACATAGAAGCCGCATCGCGTTGGATACTCGTGAACAGCATCGGATAGCTTCTCTATCACTATCGCGTTCAATCACCCACTTCGGACGCCGTGTTAGAAGAATAGCGAAATGAACGTAGAAGTATTAATCATACACTCCAAACATTATCTTTTTCAGATCTAGTCAGATCAATCATACTTAAGGCTGCTATCGATTTGTAAAGATAAAAATGAAAAATAAAGTACTTTTTTTTTAAACTCGATCGAGGCCAATGAACTGTAGGTAGTTAGTACGCAACGACCGACCACTCCCTACAAGGTCATTGACTCGTTTACTTAAAGATATGAATTTCTTACATGCGTATATTAATGCGAGTTTTAGAAAAAAAGTACTTTATTTTTTAATTTTGTCATTATAAATCGATAAGAAAAGTGCTATTGGACACATTCTTAGTAAAGACAATTTATTAGTTTAGGATATAATTAAATTACTTATTAGTCTGTATATAAGGCTAGATTGTAATAAAATTAGGGTTCATCCTTTGGATGTACTCTAGAAACAGGAAAAAAAAATTTATAAATCGATAGTGTTTCATGTACTGAATCGATCCTCCACGGGATTAAAACGACTAAAATTTAACGGTGTATACATATTTGGAGACAAACTGCAAAAAACAATAAAAATATGTTTTTAAACATATAAAGAAAAATAAATTGTACTTTATTTTGGTACAATGTACTTTTTTTTTATCTATGATGACAATAGTGTAATCTAGCATCCTAAATTAATTGTATTTAACCGGTGAATGTATGGTTTTCCAGGTAACCTTGCCCTTTCCTGTACCCCAGACAACGTATATGTATATTCCCAAGCAGCACGCAAGCGTATCAAACATCAATAAAGCAGCCGATATACAGCTTAGAGCTGTATATGGGCTGTACAAGGGTGTAAAACACAGCTTTAGGCTGCATAAAGGTATCCGCGTACGCTTATGGTTCTATATCAGAGTATTTTTACTCAATTAAACAGCTTTAAGAGTCTTTTGACACTTAAGGCTGCGTTTTACACTTAAAGCTGTATATAGGCTGTATATTGCACGTCACCAGTTCCTTTATACAGGTCTAAGTGTTATATTAGTGTAAAATGATACTTATTGCTGTATATTGGTGTAAACGAACTCCATTATACCTCTTATTCGTTTGGTGTAATTGTACACTCTTATAACTATTGTGGTGTTATAACTACTGCCTACAAGGGTGATATACAGCTATAAGAGTAATTGAACGCTATAGTACAGCGTTAGGCTGTATTACTAATGGAATCACTCGGATTGTGTTTTTGTGAACATCAATATGGAGGAAAAGACCGGTCAAGTGCGAGTTGGACTCGCGCACCAAGGATTCCGTAAAAACTTACTCGCACCGTGTCCGTTCTATGGGCCCTATGATTAAAAAAAAAGAAATTCAATTATCTCGAAAACGGTGCGTCCTAGGTCAAAAATAACCAAAATTTTAACCCCCCTGTGACACCCCCGTGCAAGTACCAATAGAATACAAAAACGTAAAAAAAAAATTATTTTTTTTCGTGGTTTTCGATCAGAGCAAGAATTCATTCCAGAAAAATAAAATCCGAGCAATTGGTGAATATTTTAATATAAAATAAAACTGAAGGCACATAACTCGGAAACGGTACGCTATAAGGCCATGAAACTTGGAACCTAAATAGTTTCTATGGTTGAGGTTAACCCAAAACTACAAAAAACAAAATGTTGTAGGTATTCTGTACCAATCAACTAAGGGTGGTGAAGAGAAAACATTGAATTAAGAGGAAGGTCAGAAGGAAATATTTAAATATTACAAATACAGATAATTTATTTAAATACCACAGACAGTAGAGATAGTAAAGTATAATATATTGGAGAAGATAAAGTAACAGATCACAATCTGCTTCTTCAATGATGATAATAATAGACTTTATACGCAGCATTTTGATGTAATCCCACGATGATCTGGAGGGTTAGAACTGTCATCCTTCATCAATGCGTCCGACGTCTAATCACTCGCTTAGTAATTTTAGATCGCCTTCTGATTCTCGTGACCTTGATATTAGACCAAGTCAAAAGCCTTATTGTACTTTTTCTGAAAAATAGATGAAAGATCGGTTACAAATCTTACTCACTACTTCACAATAAGTATATAAATTGTTAAATTGTATTCGGACATATGAGATTTAGTCGTAGCTGAGGATTTTTTATTCCTTATACGTATCTCTAAAGATGGTTAGAAATGTACGTACTTGTTATTAACAATTACACAGATTATGGAGTAAAAATACTCTATTATACAGCCTAAGTCGTAAAAATACTCTATTATACAGCCTAAGTCGTAAAAATACTCTATTATACAGCCTAGGTCGTAAAAATACTCTATTATGCAAGCTGTCGCCATTTTGCAATGTACATAATGATTTTATAAACATAATAAAAGGCTTATTTGGCAAAAGCCTAAAGTCATATCATGATTATCAGCTTGAATTACGGTTGATTTGCATTCATACCTATTATTTCAACATATTGTTTTAATATAACCTAAAAAAATAATAACATTACTTACCGTATTTACTATTTTCCTTGATGTTAAAATTGATTATTTCGCTGGCGCGTTAATATTTTCACCGAAAATATACACACTTTTACAATGAAATTAAATCGGCACTATAAATTCACCATATTACTAAGGTCAACAAGTCCAATTTAACATATTATATTTAAAATTAAATGTATATGGCGTAGTCGCCATTAGTAAAATATTATAAAAATTATTCTTAAGTTTGGATTCTTTCGTATTCTTACACCAATTAACAGCTTTTTGCTGTATATGATAGTTATAATTGAGTATCTGTAGAGTTAAAGTGTAATTGTACACCGATATACAGCTTAGGGTGTACAAAAACGCCTTTATATAGCCGATATACAGCCAACACGCAGCCAATATACAGCTTTTATTCTCCACTTACACTTAACGCTGTATATAGGCTGTATATGTGGGCCCTTTTTGGAGTTACAAGGGCTGTATATAGGCTTATACAGCCTATATACAGCTTACTATACAGCTTAGAGTGTAAACCTGAACCTATATACAGCCCTTGTACAGCCTTTTGTGCTGCTTGGGATTATATGTAAAATGTCATGATGATTGTTTCAGTGGTTTAGGCGTGAAAAGATAATAAATGGCCAAGTAAACCGTTATATTTCTAATATAAGTTTTTTTTTCGTTGGGTAAAAATCATCCAATGACATTTTTCACCCTTGGGCGGAGCGGGAGATAGTGTCAGATTTTTACTGACTAAAAAACCCACCCTGTTCCTCTTTTCCGGCCACCGTAGGCGCGGGCTTGCGGACGGCGTGCAATGGGTAGCACGCTGCCCGATCGTCCGGTAACCGACCGGACCGAGCCCAAGTCGTCGACGGCGCGTACTGTTCCCGCGCGCCTCAAGGAGCTATCAGCAAACCGTAGAGACCCAGCCTGCTAGCTGCAGGCAGGCAGGGTCGAAGCCTGCTTGGGTCATAAAACCCCGTTCCTCTTTTGCCTTTATACCAGGGCCGAGCCTTCCTTTCAGAAGTAGACCCTTGGCCCAAGTAGGCTTTGACCATGCTTGTTGGCAGGCTGGGTAACAAACACCCGGGATAAAAAGCCTGTCCTATGTGCTATTCAAAGACATGGTCCACCCGTGTGCCAAACTTCATTTAAACCATTGAGTTGTTTGAGGAGAAGAAGTAACACACATATACACATACACAAAACACCTTTGTAATACTAGTGTAATATGAATTATCCTGTATGTACATAATATGATTTGTTGTGGAAAACGTTAATTAATTTACCTAACAACTGCGTAGTGATTTACGAAAACTCAAATAGGTATTCGTATTACTTCTTAGGGGGCTCCCGATAGCTGATTTTATTAGCATTTGTCTTCCCCTCTTCCCCTCCTCACATTTTACCACTCTCTAATGACATTAACAAACTTACTGCAGACAAATTGTTTTTACCAAACTAAAAATTGCTCCAACGCTAGTTGCCACAACACTGCCGAAAGCCACTCGCCTCTTCTGTTACAACACAAATAGGCTTAAGAAAAAGATATCTCGCCCATTTCACTTGGAAAATCCGTTAGTCACGTCTATACAAAAAATAGGGCGGATAAGCCATCCGTGTAACCTTGTACGTGACGTAAATTCTTTCACTTAATTATTGGACCGGCGTAGAATGTGAATTAGCTCACAAATCCGGTTTCTTTATTGTTTTTTTTTTGTACTTAGGTAGTCAGAACTTGCAAATGTTGCGAGAGAAAACGTTCATAAGGATTTAAATACCAGTGGATATCAACGGAATACTTATTACCGGAATAAAAATCAGTTGGATGCTGTGTCGTCTATTATAACTATAAATTCCATCCAACCATTCAGTTTTGTTTCCCAATAAAATTATTGTCATCAAATAAATTTACATTTACTCGAATATCAATTACTACGTATATACAACACCCTTTCCCAGAGGGATGTAACCTTTCTGTGATGTCACTTTTCTGTTAGCATTTGCGCCAAACGTAAACACTTCGTCACACCGCTTGTCACGTGACTTCTCCGCTAGTAATATCATTGCCATACATTTTGTATTTAGCGTTTGGTGGGAACACTAACATAAAAGTCATTTCTTTAAGCCTGCTGTACGTAAACTGTATTGTATCGCAACGCCATAGCCACGTCGCCATTAAACACCTTCGCCACGCCACGCTGCAGATTACTTCATCGGACAAAGGATGCATTTTATAGTGTAGAGTATCATTCACAGGACAATGGGTGCATCAAAGATAATGGACGTGGAAGTGCTTGTTTACATTGTTTTACCCCTGGAAATAAATAGCTTGTATTATAGTTTTTGTTTCTTATTTTGGTTCAGACTATCAAGCATTAAGATTTTATCAATGGGAACACTTTTTGATCAAATTCCGTAATTGGGCACGCCATAACCATGGCGGTAAGTCCCTTCTTTGAGGTGTGTCTGGAAAGACGTCGCAGCATCCTTACCTTTCGCATTAAGTAGGTCCTCACCAGACATGGTAAATTCGGGAGGTTCCTCTATCAAATTCGTGCGGAAGAAACGCCCGGGTGTCACCACTGTGTGAACCGCCCGGAGGACAGGAAGTTCTCAAAGTTCCTCCATTTTTGGGAGTCGGTTAAAAAGTACATAAGGTCTATAATTTCCTTACTTTTTAACCACCGTAAATAATCGTACAGGCAAAAATGGCAAGCATTTTAATTTTACGCGAAAAATTATAACAAACTGAATGTCACCAACACTAACAGTGTTTAATTTATTGCTTTACATTTATATGCAAATTATTGTTTTATTATGTCCCTACACGCCGTTTTAAATAGTAAAACAATTTGTCTGCTTTAAGGATGATTCATATTGAAACGTGCCAAATAAAAGCTGTGTTCGCGTTCGTTTGTCTTGTAAAATGTATAGACCAAGATTTCCTAGTCTTCTGGAAGACACGGCCGTCCGTCGCACGGCGTAGTAGGACCATTATCACCATTTCACTACTAGATATAATCATCGGTCCATGACTCTGGATATACATGACTTCTACTTCATAGTGGGATTAAATTGAGGTCGGTGTGGAAACATGCACGACCTACAGGGAATATCTTGGCAATATTTTGAACGTAAAATACACCATCTAGATCGACACACTCGATCTTCACCGCATTGTTCACAAATAATTTATGGACGATAAGCCCGACACATCCTGGGACTACTGGTCATCTTCTCGGAAATAAAGTAAGTTACCGAATTTGAGAACTAACGTGTGCTCACCTTTTCTTTGGACTTCAGATAACCAGCTAACTTCTTCCTCGAGTTCAGTGGTCTTCTCGTCAATTCAGGGTGTTTACAAGTACAATTTTGACAGGTCCTGTCGTGGGTTTTGTTGTGGCATCGGATGTCATTCGGCGATTCTTCGCACCCTTTGCCTCACCGTAGGCTAGCCCGCTACCGGAATCAAATGTAGACAGGCTACCGGGCACTAGGGATTATTTTTTAATTGTCTTTATCAAATCGGGAGTAAACATAATCGCCACGCCTTGCAGACGGATTGGTGACACCAGTGTGGTCGTTACAATACACAGAGCTTCTGCCCATTCTGTGGTAAGTTAATTAGTCGCTTCTTATGATATCCACGGGAAGTTTAACATAAACTGCACCATATAAAGCGTACAGCTCACATCCACCACGTTTTAATGAACTTAAATGATCCTTTATTCGTAAAATTTTGCAACAACCGTGCCTGAATTGTTGAACCGCGCTACACTGCCCGAAAGCGCCTTGGTAGATACTTTGGCAATAAAACCAAAAATACTTACTGTGTTATGGGGTTCTGTTCTTAATTTTAGCACTTCTGAAATTAATTTTGCATAGAATTCTAGTAAAGCACGTCCGAAAAGTCTTTTCCGAAAAGTTTTTAAAGCGTGGTATTCAGGTTGGGTAGGGACATGTAACTTAAAATAATGACTATACCTACCTACGTAATATGATAGCGTGACGGTTTACTTTTCTGTAGGAGAAGAATCTAAATATTGCAATAGGAATCAAATTGTAACGTAAAAATAAATACTCACCTGAAGGACGCAGTGGAACATACGGTGGAGCTCTTAATGCTCAGGTACTGTTCAGTATTGATGTATTGTGGTCATTTAATTTAATTATTGAATTTATTACTACCTACAGAACAAGTCCGAACATCGAATGAATTCGTTGTAGCGCTAACTAATGTGGATTTTATAGCTCAAATATAAACCGGCTAGGATAGGACTAACAAATAAAACCTCAATGATCCAAAGACATAAGTGTTCATTAGCTGTCTGTATGAATATGAATGAAGTTTTGGTGACATTTAAATTTTTTAAGCTACTTAGGTTATATTCTATCTTTAATAATGTTTGTATAGTAAAAATGAGTACAGTAAATATACCTAATGATACACTTGCAGAAACTGAAACGTGCTGCTTGGTCACAAACGCTTTTGGTTATTCATTACAGCAAGGTATTGTTATTGTAGGAATTTCTGCTATAGTAAGTATTCCAAATTATTTGTTATTTTCTTCATCATCATTTTAGCCGAAAGATGTCCACTATTGGACAAATGGACATATGCCTCACCCAAGTGTCATCACCACGACCGATCATGTGCGTCGACGCAGCGTTGGGAGGCCTCGCACAAGATGGTGGGAAGGTCAAGGGAATCCGATGGATGCGATTTATTTTCTTTTCTAATTGGGATGGAAACATCCAAGCCTCTAGATGCGGCCAATGAATTGAACTTGAAACAATGGGTCTCCTTATGGTGAAGCAGTATTCAAAATACCATTCCTAAAACTTTAGACTAAAAACACGCGCTCAAAATAGGCGATAGGGCAAAGTAAAGATGGAGTAACGAGCTTGACTCCTACTGAAAGGACTGGTAGGCACGGCATTAGCAAAGAGCAAATGTGCGTGGAGAAGACACCGAATGACCTTTTGCCTTATGTGCCTTATGTGGGACTATAGAATAGACATAGCATAGATGCATAGATTTTTTAGCTGACGTTGTCATCGTAAAGAAATATGTTAACTGGAGCCGCAAGTTGGTTGAGTTTGGACTGACCTCCATTTAACGCGAGAAGCATATATGTCGCAGTGTGATGGTTGAAGTCATAAATTACAACCTTATTTTTAGTATATGCAAAATATAGGTCTAGTATCTTATGCAAAGAATCTATGTACAAAATTTCACAACTGTGTCATGAAAAATCACAAGTTATAAGCCTGTTATGTTACCTAGTTATCCACACAGACACATAGTCAACAGGCCATCCGAGCTACTGAGGGGTTGTTTTGATCCCGCACCCGGCTGTGCGCTGGTGTGCAATACCCGCTATGACCTGCCGTGACCTGTATTATACTTAGTCTCGGTGATGTCCGACTTGTGCATCTTGAATTCTACATAACATGGTGTAAAATTATTGGAATTGATTCAGTTAATGATTCTGAATAAACAGTATATTCAGGTTTCGCGTAATTATAATAAAAATAATGTTGTATATCTAGGGGGTATGGCTATATACCCACCGTAGTATAGTTATATGCACGTTACATGAAAGCGGTTCACAACAGTCGGAATATGATAATAATACGAGCATAATTTAGCAATATAACTATCGTTCTAGACTAATATTGTAAAAAAAAATATGACGAAACTCTTTTTAAAATTAATGGTATGAACCATTAATTTTAAAACGAGTTTCCTCAATTAAATAAATGCCGCCGTGATAAAAGAATTATACGGTTTCGACAATTAACAACTGTGCATGATCATTGATCTACAAAGGATATAGTCCCTTGAACAGCTGGCCGGAATTATGTGCACAGATACTCGTACTCCCGTCTGGGCGGCAGTACGAGTATCTGTGCATTAAATTCCGGCCAGCTGCGCTCGGATAGACTTAAATCCATTTTCTTTGCAAACTGTTGATTGATTTATATATTATATTATGTGCATTCTGAAAAACACTTAACTAGCATTTTTTTTTTGTGCAAACATACTTGTAAAGATCAAAGCCATTTGAAAGGAGTAGGGAAAACAAGCGAAAAAATAATGTTGTTATTTTTTTTGGCGAAAATTTTAGTTTTACGAAAAAAAACATATAATAAATATATCGATAATGTTGCTCGTGAATTTTTAATAGACGTATATTTTTTTCAAACCTATTGACCTAGCCGTTAACGAGGAGTAGGCTTCAGCACTGCTCGGGTGCTAGGGCCTTAAAAATGACTATCGGATGGTTGCCCAGTTGGAACACCTGTCTGATCGGAGGATTCTCTCTTTTCAATTGGGTTTGCGGAACTTTACACGCTGTTCCGCATAGCATAGCATTAGCATTATAATGTTCCCACTGCTGGGACTCAGGCCTCCCCTCTAGGAGAGGGAATGGGCCGTAATAAGCCATGCGGGCCCAGTGCGGGTTGGTGGATGTCACATGACTTCGAATTTTTGGTTCTAATACATGCCAGTTTGCTAACGATGTTTTTCTTCACCGTTTTGAGAGCAGTGGCGATGAAATAAATTACACTAATGCGTCTGGCTGGGTTTGAACCCGCGACCTTGAACTCGTATGTCTATCCCGCATACCTTTGAATAATACATGACTAAAATCATAATTCCATTGAGGTGCTGTTGATTTGTTTCCAGATAACTTCAATGGCGGCGTTGCTCCCCTCGCTGATGTACCTTCTGTTCATGTCGTCCAAGCAGGGCTATAACTCGCACCCCATGATGGCTATGGACCTGATGTGCGCGCTCATCTGCTCCAGCATTTTTATATACCAGATCATTATATCTGTCATAATGCTGTGGTTTTTGCAAGAGGTAAACTACTTTGTCAATATTTTGCATAAAATCTCGTATAAATATAGTACGTGGCAAATAAGTTGAACTATTTCGTATGGTTACGCGCAGCCCCCCACTTCGATTGAGACCCGAACGACTTCGGTTACTGCGCATTCAAACCATAATGGTTCAAATTGTATGACGAGGATTATAACCGATTTTCGGGTCTCAATTGAAGCGGGAGGCTCCGCGTAACCATAGCTAATGGTTCAACTTATTTGCCGTTCACTATACATTATTTTAAAACTATCGCCGCCAACTAAACTTCATTTCAATGTTGTATATTGTCGCTGGATCTGCGGGATTCGAAATAGTTACCGTGGCCTTGGAACGTAAAGGGCTCAGTAAAAGTTGATGATTACCCACCTCAAATAAAAAATAAAAATTGTATACCTATTGTAAGAATTTTTGAGTGAAAAAATGTATTGAAATGTACCTCAGTATGGTTAAAGCTAAGGTAGTTAGAAATAAAAAATGAGTATTGTCATTTATATGATTTGCACCATATATATGACAACACACATTTTTAAGGTTCAGTACCTCAAAAGGTAAAAAAACTTTGCAAGTGCTAGTCTGACTCGCTCACCGAGGGTTCCGTAGGAAACCCAATTTAAATAGTTCAATTGCCGAACGGAGTCTCGCAGATTTTTCCGAATCGCCACAAAAAAAATACCTATTTTATTTTTTCGATTTGGAAAAAATCTTCGGGACCATTCGAGAATTGAACGGAATTCTCAGTACGCGAATTTTTCGTACTTGCTCAGATTTTCGTTACTACAGACAAATGAACTGTATGCAGGGACATAAAGTTCGTTATTCGAATCCTAAATTCAAAAATATTTCAACTCTATTCCTCAGAAGAAATATGTATTCCTGTTATCGCTGTGGTTTGGGTCAAATGTGGTTCTTCTGGCGATCTTCTTCTTACTGATGCTGGCGAGGAGCGCCATTTGCTTCGTCGCCAAAGAGTACATTAGCGGAGGTTTGACTGTCTTCTTCGGGACCACCTACGAAGGTACAAACCACTTCAATAACTTTTCGCAGGTAGAAGCCAAGGGTAGTCAGCTAGAAAACACCGCCTTCATCTAGTTTCAATTCACAAAAAAAAAAATTGACGGGCAAAACGTTTTTTAAAAACCTGTTTAAAAAACAATTATCATTCATCATTTACCATTGCTATTAGTTGATTAGCAATATTCTTATATTAGCTATTCCCTTAGCTCATCTTTCTGACGTGATGACATTTCAAAAGTAGATACTTTAATATTAACTTAAACACTTTTGGGTTTTGATATGTGCAAGTTGATATGGGAAACCGAAGGAAGCTAGTGTTTATGTTAATTATAAGGAGTGGAATTCCCTGCCGGAGTTTGTGTTTCCTGATGGCTACAACCCGGGAATCTTTAGTCAAGAGTGAATAGGTTACTTCTAGGTAAGTGCGCTCTGTCGTCGACCGCATCGTCGCTTTCCATCAGGCGTGATAATCACAAAATGTTTTTTTGACTTTACCACAATTTTGCATGCCTAATTTGCTAAAACACAATTAACCGAGCATTTACATGACATCCAAAAATGTATAATTTATTGTATTGTGTTCTGCAATAAAGATTTGACTTTGACTTTTGCTTTTAAGTAAAGAGAGAACATGAGTTTTACTGACTAAATCCATCTATGTTCTTTCATTTACTCTTAGCGTTCTAGGGCCACAGTCATTCTTTTAAATATTCTAGAAGGCTTAGCAAAGCACACATATAAGACTGAAGAAACATAGATGTGGTTTGTGTCAGAAAAGTCGGACACGCCCTAGAGCGGCAGAAGTCGTTAGATGATTTCCAAGAAGCCTTAGCAATGCACATGACTTAGGAAGCATTATGATGACATCGTATTTTTTCGTTTTCAGTTCTGTTCTCTTACTTTTGTATGATAGTCAGCAGCTACGAAAGCTCACTGAACCCTGAAACGATATACTTTTAGTGATGTAATGCAGAGTACCAAAGACTGCGACAGTGAACGCTTACGTCACAAAGTTTGCATTATGAGCAAAATACTGCGTAGAAAACTGTATTTAATCACTTGAAAACAACGATCAGGATAATGTAAATCTTTAAATAATGACTGGTAATATCAAACTAAAAACATTTGTTTTGTATAATAGTTAGTTATATTTTTTTATTTAGAAACTGAGTGTCAATCTGTGATATTGTCGTATGAGATTATCTGTGATATTGAGAGTATGAGAATACTGAACTAGTAAGCCCCAGATTCCGTCAAAGCAGAGGGGAGACAAATGAGAGTCAAATGTCAAAATAGCCCAAATCAAGCAAAAGTAATTGTTTAGTAGTTTTTATGTTGTTTGTTAGTAGGTATACATATATTAAATTAGTTTAAGTAAGCTACTGGTTCGCTGCACGCCGTTTACTTATCTCGGTCCTTTCTTTTTGGTTTTAGTATTCTTTTTATATTTACAATTACAAAAAGTCATCTCCACAAGCTTGACATATGCGACCGCCAGCAGGCGTGCTTGTTCCACTCCACTCAACTTCCACTCCACACAAAAAATAGATGTTTAATTAACGAAATTCTATTGGTTATTTAGAACAAGTCCTCTCTATGTTCGCTCTCCTTCGCTTTGGTGAAGTTTGGGCCTAAAGCTGTAAAGCAGATTCTATCATGAATGAATCAATCAAAAATGAACCTTATGATCACAAATTTATTTTTACTACGATTTTTTAAATTTATTTTTATGACATCGCCAGCAGGCTCCGTGTTCCACTCCACTTAACCGTATCACTATGCTAAAATGAGATGTGAAATTAAAGAAATTCTATTGGTTATTTACAACAAGTTCTCTCTATGTTCGCTCTCCTTCGCTTTGGTGACGTTTTGGCCTAAAGCTGTAAAGTTGATTCTATCATGAATGAATGGAACAAAAATGAACCTTATGGTCACAAATATATTTTTACTACGATTTAATACTTCGTGTGACGTCAATTTGAGGTGACGTCCTAATAGAAAGCGATTGTCGTTCAAATACGCGATCGTCATCTTCATTTTTATAGCAAAACCTGAAGGCGGCAACTGTCGGCACGTCGATGCGTTCGAGTTTACCGTGCAAGTGATCGCGACTATCGCGGTTCAGTGTATACGTATAATTAAATACTTGACGAGTGTTACTCGACCTAGATCCTTAGCATGACTTTTTATGTTATACTTTTTTCGAAAGTGCTCACTTTGAACTGTGATGACTGATTCACAAGAAATTGTCGTTGTTACCTAATACTCTTAAAGTGTGAAGATTCATGCTGAGGCATCTCAAATACTATATGATACATGCATCGTGTACAATCATCGTCAAATTTATTTATTCGTTTTATTTTTACTATGTTTTTTTTTCATTTACTTTTTGTTAATTATTTTTATTTATTAATATAATTATATTAAACTTGAGATTAACGTGGCTCTTGCCACGTATGTACTGTACTGTATTGTAGATTATATTCTTACTTATGTGGTAGAGAAAATTTATTGCCTAAGCTGAGAAAAATAGGTAGATACAATAACTGTAGCCGGCACGTCAATGGTAACAAAACCAGTATATCCTAGTCTCTAACTTCTTATGTTATAACTAGCTTGGCTAACTAAAGGATAAAGTGTTTTCACTGACATTTGCTCGACTGTTCGTAGGATAGAGTTTTCTCTATGATGCTACATGATGCTGCTTTGAACCTATCTCCAAAATTTGTGCTTAAATTTTTAAATTCTATAACTATATATAAATCCAAAGTTGATTATTGAATTTATATATTTTAAGAACTTAGATATTATTGTCAATTTACATTCTACATTTTAATTTGTGTCTAGGCTATTTTATAAACGTAAAACGTAGAATCGGTTATATAGTGCTGAGCAAAACATTTTGTGCAGACGTAATTATTTGTAAAATTGTATTTATATTAAAAGATTTTTTTATTATACTAAATACATAATTGTACTAAATCTGTATCTTTAAAAACATGTGAAATTTTATTTGTTGTGCGTAACATGTCATAAGAGAATGAAATAAAAAATCTTTAAATTCGCCATTAATTTATAAAGGAAAGTGAATAAATATTGTTTTTAATTTTGATCAGCAGAGAATTATTATTTGGTCAGCCGGATTATATAACCCGGGAATTTAGGGACACGGATAGATTATGTTTGAAGGGAATAACAGGGCTTCGACCTCTCATTCTATCCCCCGTTATCTCCTTCATGTTAGGTTACATTAAATTTTTAGGACAGAAATAGGAGATCCTCGTAGCAGAACTTCAGGTACCTAGTGGTAGTAGGATCTAAGGAAATCACATTCGCTTTATATTAGGCGACGTTAGTGTTACTCAATATTTTTGGCACTAGATACACCTAACTATAGACTTGCTGCTGATGCTAGGAATGGTTAAAATACAATACCCTTGCCATTTTAATACCGAAATCAATATACAAAATTAAATTGAAAAAAATTAAGTCAAAAAAATTATAGTAAAAAATGGTAATTTAAAAAACTAAAAAACCCGACTGCTTTTCTG
This sequence comes from Leucania comma, assembly GCA_958295575.1. NCBI lineage: Eukaryota > Metazoa > Arthropoda > Insecta > Lepidoptera > Noctuidae > Leucania > Leucania comma. The sequence continues at coordinate 9,333,740 of OY282475.1, forward strand.
AGTATTCATGAAAAAGCCCTAAAACAAGAAAGTCGTTGTAGCAGTCGGGATCCATTACATCATAGATCTACTGACTAGACGGCAGACTTTCTAGAATGGGTCCCGACTGCTACAACGACTTTCTTGTTTTAGGGCTTTTTCATGAATACTCAGAAAAGCAGTCGGGTTTTTTAGTTTTTTAAATTACCATTTTTTATTTTTTACTTTTTTAGTTTTATTTTGTTACGATATCACTTTCACAGTAATTACAAATCTAACGACACCTCGCAAACTAAAATCCATCGAGCCGTTCAGGCCACAGAGCGTGCCAAATATTTGAATTTGGCGCCAAAAATCCGACATTTTGTTTTTTTTATTTTGATATACCCAGTGTCACTCTCACAGTAAATACGAATCTAACGACACCTCTCCAGCTAAAATCCATCGAGCTGTTCAGGCTGCAGAGCGTGCCAAACAATTATACATACATACATACATACATATATACATACATACATACATACATACTCTCGAAAAACATAACCCTCCTTCTGGCGCAGTCGGGTAAAAAGTTACAAATAAATTCATTCATAATTTTCCTTGATACGGAATCAGAGAAGAGGTAATTAAATTATATCATTGATAACTTAATGAAGATCATCTTAATTTGAAGATATATAAAGCATAACTCGTTTATTATTAAAGTAAATACGGAGTTTATCCCCTCTGTAAACTTGAGTTGAAAGAAAATCGTCTTTCTAAATGATCAAAGAGTTTTAAACGAAGGGGATAATCTTTTCATTATTAGATTACGTAATTATCGACCGGTTTTCTGAAGTACCTAATTTCGCCAAATGTTTTAAGACAGTTTCTAATTAATATGTCCAAACTTGCTGGTCATTTTCTAAGGAGAATCAAACACGGGATAATGATTTCTTTCTTAGTTTAGTCGTATTAGGCTGTACTACATGTGCGTTAATTTTGCCTTAGAACGAAAAAACAAATCTAAGAAATGTCCACCAATCTACACGGGTCTAGTGCAAATTTGTTAATCCCTCATTATTAAGGAAAATAACGCTACAATTCTTTAGCCATAGAGAAGTACAGGTAACAATTTGTAGAAAACAAATAATGTATCTAGATTGATAATAATGCCAGTAGTAATACTACTATAGGCTTTGAGACAATTGGGTACAAAAAAATATTTTTTATGTTTAAAAGTAACCTCTCCAAAATTGCTATTACAAAGATTAATCACTAATACGAAGATAAGAAACCAATCATATCCGAGAAAGGATGCACAATTATACAAGTTATAATGTGACGTCACCGCCATTAGGTTACGCGCGTAAAATAGAAATAGAATAGAATAGAAATAGTGTGATGTTTACACCACGCGCCAACATAGCGTCCACAAATATTTTTCCTCATACAAATATTTTTAGTGATAATTGCTGCTTCATTTCATTACCAGCTGTAATGTAGTTCACAGAAAAACATTAATTTTCAGTGATTTTGGTTGTATATACAGGGAAGTACCCATTTGTAAGAATATGTATTTTTGGTGGAATAAATCAGTTGCTTAAAGCAATATAAATACAGACAAGTACCCAATTGTATAAATATGATTTTTTTGGTGGAATAACTTACTATCATTATGTATTTATTATATGCAAGTAGCATGAGGCATGTTTCTTTTATTATAGTTCCAACCCGTTCATCTTTGAGTCAGGACATTCGTGCGTTCCATTGCTTCCAGGCCATTAAGCCCGAAACTACTTAAAGATGTTTCTGCGAGCTTTGTCCCACGAAACGCCATAGCATCACGTTCAGCAGTAACTCCTGCTCAGTCGTAATCTAAGCCAGGGCGCGTTTGGCAGCCACACTATCCTGCCGCTGCCAAACACGACATTATCTTTAATAACTGGTGTAAAGGTCCAAATATTATGGAATTAAGATAATGTGCATTTGAATTCAGCTCAAATTGAGAGCAGTGGTGGCCGAGTAGTACCGGCCCCGACTTACGAGTTGTAGGTCAGGGGTCAAACCCAGCCAGGCGCATTACTTTGTGTAATTTATTTCATCACCACTGCTCTCAAAACGGTGAAGGAAAACATCGTGAGGAAACCGGCTTGTCCTAGAACCGAAAATTCGAAGACATGTAACATTCACCAACCCGCACTGGGCCTGCGTGGTGGATTTCGGCCCATTCCCTCTATAAGAGAGGAGGCCTGTGTCCCAGCAGTGGGAACATTAAAAGGCCGATGATGATGATGATGATGATGACATTTGAATTTTTTTTTTTTAATCAGACGGTATGGTTAGCGGAGAGATTGAGCCATTGGCTGTTGCGCTGCGTGTCGCGGTTTCGTTTCCCAAACAATAAATATTTGTATGGCCTAGAGATAGTTACTGAAGTTAGCTAGAAGAATCTCCTAACCTAAATGGGAGTGGGCAGGTCACATTCATATAATATAATATTTCCACAACTATCATATAACACCGTCTAGTCCTAAGCTAAACAGAGCTTGTGTTATGGGTACCAGACACAGAACAAATGATCGTGCTCATCACACAAACATTTGTCCTGGGTGGGAATCGAACCCACAACCTCCGGCATAGCAGTCAGAGCCACTACCCACTACACCAACAGGCCAGTCAAACACAACATTGCTCGTAGAACCAATGGTCGATGGGAACGAAAGGTTCTGGAGTGGCGACAACGTACCGGAAGACGCAGCATTGGAAGGCCTCCCTCAAGGTGGACTAATGACCTAGTGAGGGTCGCGAGAATCCGATGGTTGCGAGATGCACAGGGCCGGTCGTTATGGCGACACTTGGGGGCCGCCTATGTCTAACTGTGGACGTCTTTCGGCTGAAATGGTGATGATGACAGATAGTTGTTTTAAGTCTTGTATGAATATCTTGTGTGTGTGGGTTTACATATTTGTAAATGAAACTACATTAATCATAGTGCGGGGCTCATTTTTTGTCAAAGATTAAAAATGCTTTGTGAGAAGGTTTGAATTCTTCAGCTGAGTAAACCAGACAAGCAGAGCAAAGCAAACTGTGATTGTTTGAAAAAATATGTGTAGCTCGTTGGTTTAATGGTCGCGATAAGAGCCCGATTGGTGGCGTATTGAAAGATTTAGCGGCTCGGGTTAGTAGAAAAAAGAAACCATAAATATTAAAGGAAAGCTTTTCCCTACGGTATATTTAACGGGGTATTTTCATAGGAAATTAAGGCTAGTGAGTGAACCATGTTCGAAAATTTTCTACATCTCTGTAAGCTCAGCTCAAAATCGACTTATGTAGAAAAACTGCATTAATAGAGTTTAGAATGCAAGAGCGAGCGAATTGATCGAGGAAATATAACACTATCACCTCATTGCTTTCTGTTTACCATTAATATAAAATTAGAAAAGTTGAATTATACATAAAAGGAAAGGGCTATGCTCGGAGTTTCCTTGGGTAATCGCATCTGATATGAAGATATCCGCAGGAGAACCAAGGTTACCGACATAGTCGAAGAAGAAGTATCACCAGACTTAAGTGGCAGTGGGCAGGGCACATTGTTCGCAGAGAAGATGTTCGTTGTGGGCGAAAGGTTCTGGAGTGGCGACCACGTACCGGAAGACGCAGCGTTGTAAGACCTCCCACAAGATGGACCGAAGACCAGGTTGGCTGAAATGATGACGAAGCATAAAAGAACCGAGTAATTAAGAGTACAAAAGATAAGTGAACTCGAAAAACTTTGCACCTTGTTACGGACAGGTTAGCTTTTTATTAGCCTTATTGATATAGAACTTAAATAACTTTCTCGATTATACTCACGGCTTTGCTCTCATAAAATACCTTTTCACCCCCCTACGAGTTGAATTTCTAGAAATCTGTACTTATTCCTAGTCTACGTCTTAAAAACAACGGTGAAAAAATCAGTTTTTTAGGCCCAAAGGTTTAACGTGGGTATAACCTGGTTGTTGCTTGATCAGAGAATCAGGCTTTCGTTTTTAACGTATTATAGTATAAATGAATACAATCTGAATAAATAAGGATTTAAGAGAGAGCGTAGAAACCTCGACATTTTAGCATTTCAACTCGATTAGGATAAAATTTCTTGTGACAGATAAACGGCTGGAGGAGAACATTAGTGCTAGTGTCCGAAGAAAGCAAGAGATTGGATATACTTGAGGGATCATGCCTGTGGGTGCTCAACACCCTCTATTTACGTGTCGTGGTTACTGGAGAGCCGAGCACGCTCTTGGTTACATCCGAAAGCCAATAATCGATCAAGTTAGGCCTAATGTCTACGGACTGTGTCGTCGTGTCTATGAAGCTACGTCTACGACAGTACAAGCATAGAGCATAGTTTTGTACACAGGTTTTGTAAGTATCTGCACGCAGGCGTACATCAAGCGTAGAATGACAAATACGCGTCTATGAAGCTATGCGTCAGTGAATAGTAGGCCTTAACTATCTGGAATACGTGTTCTGTAGTACCAATAGGCACTAATTCTATAAAGGAATACCTTTGTGAAAATATGCAGTTCACAAAGGAATATTGTAGGATAAAGCATGATGAATTTTTATGGAAAGAGAAAAGAATTGGCGTACTACAAAAAACAGCGTGAAAAGTACGTCTGTTTGACGAAATTATCGAAGTCGGCATATGACTGGACGAGAAACACACGGAACCAGTAGATATGACAGAAAAAAGGAGAGTAAATAAATACCTCTCCTTTGTTTTTTGGTTATACCAACAGTGGGGTGCGTGTGTGAACTGAGGGACCATACTTGCATTTCGCAAAATAAAAATCTAAAGATTTAGTAAAAGTCTTAAAACAATTGTAAAACAAGTCTGGGAATTTGTAAAAATATACAAAAAAAGATACAGCACTTAAAGTGGGCTCCCTCAGTCCTCACAGACCATCAGCCAGATCTCGAAAAGTATCTGGAAAATTGAAGTACTGTGATTACAGACTTTTATTAAAAAATTTGTAAAGAAATTTACATAATTTCAGACCACAAAACAACAAAGATAAAAAAAAAAAATGACTAAACTGTGGTCCCTCAATCCACACAAGACAGATAAATATTTTAGCGAATATTACCGAATCTAATTCATAAAATCCGGACAATCTACCTATTAGAGATCTATCTAAGGACTGAAGAACTGTGGACTGTAATTTAAAAGGATTATAATTCCCGAATAGGTACAATTTGATTTTGGAGAACGTTTAGAGTGCGCGCGCGTCGCCTAAGGAGATCGGTAGCCCAGATTAGAGAGAGATGATCTGCAGCCGAGTGAAGTTTCACACGCCTCACATGTCTCACGACAGCTGCCCAAGAATGCCGAGTGGTCGAGAGCGCCCGAACACTACCGTTTGCTCGTTGTTCAGTCCAAAAAGGAGTTAACTGCTGTTCACCATTATGTTACTTAACCATATCATCAATTAACAAGCATCCATATTAATCCTGGAATTTAACACATCGTCTGTCTATTACACACTTACTAAAACTCAGGTAAACTTCTAATCTCCAACATCAAATTCCGGCCTTAACATAACCGTAACTCGCATGAGGATACATACAGCGGCTGCAGCGCTTAATCTCAAAGCGTAGTGTAATCAACGGCAGTACGCTGGAAGCTTGAGGCGTGCGTATTTGGCAACGACATTCTATCTCAGCTTCAATGCATCAGCCAAGCGGCAAGCAATTAGGATGGGCCGCGCAATACGCGGAAAGCGGAGAATTTTATGTAGCAAAAATAAATATTACTGGTCCTACGATATCATGTTACAAACAACATACAAACAAAATTTCAGCATTTATTACAAAACCAACACTATTGCAATACTACTTCCCTCCTCCAATCTCCTCTCGTCTCTCTCTTGTACTTCTGTTTTGCTTTCTATTTTTACAATAGTAAAAATACTTCGATGTCTTTCATAGGACGCTGTCTTTTGTTTTTCCATCCATTCTAAATGTCATAACATCAATGCTCATAAAAAATTATCCAGAAAAACGTTAACTTGCAATGACTCTTCAAAGAAGATAACGTTAAAAACCGAAGAAGCTAAGAACTCTAGCGGTCCCCTGTAGATTTCTCTGAGTCTTTGGTTAGGTACTGCAACACTCCTATCGGTCTTACCGTGATGTTATATGGCTTACAGTCTTCCACGGTAGATGGGCTATCCAATAATATGAGATTTTTTAAATTCGAATTAGCAGTTCCTGAAAATAGCACGCTTAAGTAATTAACACTTCGATCCACAACTACCCAACTTGTTCATACAAAAGTAGACTCTAAACATCGGAATTAAGGCCTATAGTGGCGTGGATGTGAGAGGACACCGGTGTCCTCTGAGCTAGGACAGATTAAGCTAAAGCTAAAGCTTAAGGCTTTGTAATATTAGTATAGATTTTCAGAAAGTTCTTTTTGGCCATGAGAGCCTCACAACGATTCATAGTACTTAGACAGATTGCTACCTAACTTAAGATTATAGTCTCCTTTATTTTTGTAACTATTGCACTTTTTCTGCATCTGTGATGAATATCCATTACTCTTGGTTGATTGGTAGAGAATGCTTAATACAACTTGACACTGACTTGCAAATTGCAAAAAAACTTAAGAAAAATTGAATTACGCGGGTTATCTTAGAGTATCCCTTTTAAGACAATAATTCCATCTTTGTACCATATATATATAAAGTTCTAACTTTTAATAAACAAATAAAAGAAAAAAAAAAATCCCTCCATAATATCATCTACTCCGACCTTCAACAATTAGGACAGGCAAATAAAAACTACAACTACCACACACACACAAAAAGCCCTTAAAGTTAATACAGCCGTAAACCGTGACGTCACAGATTGGACGTTTCCCTTATGACGTCATTACTGTTACGTTAGTAGATGCTTGTAGCAGCGCGTTACGAGCAATCTAACGCGGATGAGGTAATTTCAGGGCTGTCAACGAAAATGGTGTCGAATTTTTAGCTTGGGCTTTCAATTTGAAAGTTATTCTGTTCTTGTTTTTGTTATTAAAAAGTTTTGGCATATTGGGTGTAGTGGAGGATTTAAACAATTTTTGGGTGGCAATGCAGAACTTTACCGATGTTAAAAGAGCCAAACGATCTAGTACAGTTTTCTTTTTAGGTAGACATGAATGTTGGTTAATAACATAGCAGACCATAGCATCAGCCTTATAATGTTTCCACAGCTGGGACACAGACCTCCTCTCTAGGAGAGGGAATGGGCTGTAATCCCAAAGCGTAGGCTCAGTGCGGGTTGGTGGATGTCACACGTCTTTGAATTTTTGGTTCTAGGACATGCCGGTTTCCTGACGGCGTTTTGAGAGTAGTGGTGATAAAAAAAAAACTACACAATGTAATGCCACCTAAGTTGGGGCTTTTACCATTCGGCCACCACTGCTCTCAATTTCTAATAACATTCCTGTACCTAAATTATGGTAGAATTTTTCAATTCTAAACTAGAACATTTTCCAGACTCGTACTGTTTTTATACGCTCCGTCTGAGGTGATGTAGGGCTATGGCTGCAGCTCATTTGGAAAGGTTTTGGATTTGAATCTCCCGAGTAATGCCTCAGATTCTTTGGAGAGTTAGCTGTCATGTGTCCCGTCCATGCTGATTATAATAATCATTTTATTTTTTAATTATATTCTATGCCAACTACGATTTGTCGGTCTCCAAGCAAGAGTGAAAGGCATTTTCCATGCTCGCTTGCTCCAACGAAGACCTCGTTTTTCGCGTACCACCAGGCGAGATTCCAAGACCGTGGTCAAGAGGAGTAAAAAGAAGGAAATGAACAATATTTGTCATTTACATGAAATATATCTCTACCAATTCCGACATTGACTTATTCAGTGACAGCGTAAATAAATTAAGAAAAGCATTGTTTTTGGTTGGTTGATCTGTGGTCGGCTCCCAACAACTCGTCATTATTTAAATTAATTATTTTACTACTTTGTTTTAAATCTAATTTTAATTTATCAAATTTAATAATTCAAACTGTATATTCTATAATTGTCAAATATTGTATTTATAGTTTCTTACCTAATTTAATTCAATTTATCCAATATTAATTTAATTTGATAATGCATATATTTATATGCATTGTCAAATTGTATAAGCTTTAATTGAGAAAGCACAGAATCGGACGTCTATAAAATTACCTACTTACAAAATATTGTTACTTGTAATATCTAAATAAATACCGAAGTAGCCCTAATGAGAATTCGCGGCATGTCTGCTGGTGGCTTATTTCACAACGTGCTATATGAGTTGTGTAGAACATAGATGCAGCGCGAAATTGGGCGGGGTGATGAAAATTGTTAATTACTCCAGCTTAATATATTTGCAAAGTTTCATATTTAAGTCTGTTTACGTAGTTTTAGAGACATGTTTGCTTCCCAAGCAAATATATAATATTTAACATAATAAAAGTACATCCTGAAAATAGTATGTTCAGAATTAGCTACTGAATCTATTTCAGCTAGATTTTTTTTAAATGGATGAGTTGTATCATAAAATAATTCTTAATTATTTTATGATAAGTATTACACTCGTGTGTGTGCGTGTGTAAATACCAATTATTTGCCACAGTTATTTTATTGGTATAACTAATTTCTTAACTTAATTTACTCAGTTTTTTTTAAGGTAACTTCAGGAATACAAGTAGATTTTAGTCAGTTATTACTCCCTATCGCTTCAGCCAGAGCGAAAGAAGTTATTTGGAAGTGCTTACCCAAAAAAATAGCTTGAGACTGTCACACGGCATAAAAAACCTCTTAGTTATTTTTTAATACAAAGATAATCATCACCTTCACTTAGTGTTAGATCGTAATTTCAGTTTCAAACAATCAAATTTCTAAGCGAATTTGAGAACGTTCAAATTCTTCAGCTTATATTACCTAGAGAACAAGTGAAGACAAACTGTCTTCGCAAACTTTATTAATTAGGCAGCAAAACAATATCATATGCGGAGCGAGGCTACGAATGTTTGCAGCGTCATCCTCATACATTCTGTATGCTTGAATTTTGCGCATTTGTACAGACGGATGGAACGCCTTGTTTATGCATAAGCCTTTTGCATATTCTGCTTGGTAGCTCGACGCGTGGCCAATTTAACCAATTTAGTATTGCGGCCGAATACTTGAATAATAAATGGAACTCAAAATATACAATGTATTGTAATTGCGATGGGGTTTTTCATCAAAATGGCGAGAATGGTATTTGTCGAGTTGGTATCCAATTTGCAATTAGTTTAAAGTTAATGTTGATCGAGTGACAGTTCTTTTTATAGCAACATTGTGTTCGAGCCCGACGGCATCGTATCTGATGTAGATTTCGCTCGTGTAGTCTAAAATAGAAAATACACATTACATTGTATGAATTCAGAATAAATTGCTGATTTAGTGGAAAGTTTGCTGCGAGTAACTGTTATATTATTTTAGAAAGGTTGGCTGCTCCGTTATATTGAAGAATCTGGTTATTAAAGTCACTTGCCATTTATGCAGTAACCTATGGGTTACTGCATAAATGGCAAGTGACTATTTTTGTGAATGAATATTTTTGGGTAGACTGCGATGTCGTCGCCCGGCCACGATAACTTCGTAAAGACCTTTTTTTTTAATCAATTTTACGTGTGTTTTGTATTGAAAAACTCGCATTGTTGTTACATGAAACCATGAATTACATTAATCAATAACAAAACATCAAAGGACATCACTAATCTCTTCCATAGAATAGAATAAACTTTATTGTACACCAAAATAGTAACAAAACTTTTACACAAACATAAATCTAAGTTTCTGCGTATTATTTTTTATTTTTGGTGTACAATAAAGTTTATTCTATTCTATCTATAGGTATAAGAGGAGTGGCAGCCGGTCGCCTCCTTCTGCGTAGCAGTAATGCTAGCAATGGAGGAGGCCGACCGCGTGAGGCAACGGCCCCTTATTCCCAAGCCACCGGGATCCCGATCCCGAATTCTAGTCACCGGAGGCGCGGGCCTGCGGACGACGAGAGATGCGTAGCTTGCCATCCGATCGTCCGGTAACCATCCGGATCAAGCCCAAGTCGTCGACGACGGTGCGTAGTATTCCACGCGCGCCTCAAGGAGATGTCAGCAAACCGTAGGGGCCCAGCAGGGTCGAAGTCTATTGGGGCCCAAGGGTCCGCTTCTGAAAGGAAGACCCGGCCCTGGTATTAAAGGCAACAAAGGAGCAGGAGTTTTAGTCAGTAAAAGTCTGCATCGACATCCTCCGCCCAAGGGCGGGAGATGTCATTGGATGATTTTCCATCTAAAAACAAAAAGGGTATAATGGTGGTCTTATACCGATTTGTACGAGACAACCTTAGGATGGACTGTAAGAACTTAAAATATAAAGAGCCATATTTATATTTTTTTCAGGAGAGTTTCTTTACTCCTCTAAAATTTTGTGATTATGTTCTCACGAATTTTTCACTGCCAACCGACGATATAGAGTAGGTACAGAACCAAATAATGTATACGGTATAACATAAAATATAGCAAAAAAGCGGCAAAATTTATATCTACTTTGTCGACCACCAAAAAATGGTTCAGCTCCATGAATTTTATACACACTCATAAAATATATGATATAACTAACATACGTTAGGATTATAGAGATTAATTTGCGGACAAACCCGGCTTTACGAGCTAGCCTCCGTTCTTATGATGAATTGGTTTGTGGACAAGCTGATGGCTTTGTGGTTTACGTCGATTTTCATCGTTTATGGATAAAAGAAATGGCCCGGAATTTAGTATTTTTTTTTGCTTAGTATATATAAATGTCTTCATTGTTCGGGTTTCCTTATAGTACTTTTATTTTTATTTCTCATATTTTGTATCTGCGGATCCGTCGTTTTATAACCTTTTTTTTAATCTTTATTTATGGACTTTTTTTGCTAATACGAATATGACACTCTGTAGGTACACCGTTAAATTTTAAACGTTTTAATCCCGCGGAGGGTCGATTCGGTACATGAAACACTGTCGATTTGTAAAGAGAAAATAAACTCGGAATTAATTTACGCATGTACGAAATACATACTATTATAAAACACTCACGTTTTACCACAGTTCTGAAACCGCAAAAAAATTAACACATGGCATTCTATACAAGAGCAAGCATTAGCGATTTTTTTCAGTGAATGATTTTAAGCCGCAGTGCGTGTTGACACGCGGTTTTGCGTTTTCAGCTATTCCTAAACCGCTTGCGTTTAATCGCAGTACGAGTAAAGCTTTAAGGTGTTTTTTTGTTTTATTACTTACCTAATATAAATTTGATTGTATGTATTTCCTGAGCGATCCATTTTACTCAATGTCGAATTTGAACTATAACCCGACAACACACATTGTCTAACCTGCGCAACATACACTACAATATGTATGAATCAATTGAGGCAAGGGTGTACTACGGCCATCATGGTTCATAATGTAGCTGTCACCGGCCATTATGCGCCAGTGTATATAAAGGAGAGGTGATGACGTAATCAACGAGCTTATACGTACGGATTGAGGTGTGTGTGGTAGCCTTATTAAGGAGGGTTAGTTGTCTAGCTAAGCTGGGACGTCTTGTCTTATATTACTGTCACCTCTGTAAGATTAGATTAGGAGGTAAATGTCGCTTTGATTCGAAGGCCAAGTGACCGCTATAATCTTCTTATAAGTCTACCTTGCTTCCTTTCATCTAGTGCCGTATATCCTGTCATCCATTCACCCTTTCACACATTTAAGGATATTATCACTCAGTAAATAGAGTTTGCGTGGCTGAATTTTGAGCTATAAATACTTGTTCAATATTCAAAAAAAAAAAAAAGGGCCAAAAATAAAAGTGATTCCATTTTTTGTTTCTTTATATTTGTTTTTTTACGTGGGCAACGTATACTAGGAATTACTCCAGTATCGTAAGTGCGATACCGCGATCATAAAATGTAAACTTACATACAGAAGACTACCAGAACCGGAACAAATATCAGTAGGTAATATTTTTTGTTCCATACGAGAACCGAACATGCAATTTGGATTAGCAACTTTTGTATTTTCCATCCATACGCTAGTCCTCATGAGGGCGATCGGTAGCGATGATCTCTCGCGACGGGCCTTAGTTCAAGCCATGCTCCGGAGCGAGGAGGAGTGGCAGGTGGTCGCCTCCTTCTGCGAAGCAGTAATGCTAGCAAAGGAGGAGGCTGACCGTATCAGGCAACGGCGCTCACGTCGCAGCCGCCGCCGTAATTCCGATCCAAATTTCCGGCCACAGTAGGCGCGGGCTTGCGGACGGCGGGCAATGGGTAGCTCGCTGTCCGTTTGTCCGGTAACAGACCGGACCGAGCCCAAGTCGTTTACAGAGTGCACTGTTCCCGAGCGGGAGTTGTCAGCAAACCGTAGGGGCCCAGTAGAGTCGAGGCCTAGTCTGGGGCTCTGGGAAGGTATGAAAATGCATACCAGGGCCTGGAACCAAGGCAGGGAAGAAACAGGGTAGGTTTTTAGTCAGTAAGAGTCTGACACTATTTCCCGCTCCGCCCAAGGGCGGAATTTGTCATTGGATGATTTTACCTACCATAAAAAAAAACCATGCGCTAAGAAAATTGCTAAAATTTACCGAATAGATAAGGTACATAGTTTATTCATTATCTATAGTTGCCTGGTTGGTAGAGACAAAATTCTATCTTCTGACGCAAGCGTAATATCTTTACGCCCTAAGCCCACAGTTTTTCATATCTAATTAATAATTTCCCTGAAATTTCCTACAATCGTCACATTTTTATTTATAACTTTCGTAAGGTACGTTCAGGGTTATTTTGAGTAACATTTCGGTGAAATGAATTCGGGAATAAAAACCACAAAATTAATTATAAACCATTGTTAATATTTTTATAAGAATATTTAAGTTTGAATTCTAAAAAGGTACATTATATTAAAAATGGTTAACACCTCTACAGACCGGACTAAGCGTTTCGCCTCATCATTTATAACGCGTACATCGAAGGACTGAAACAATTTGCGTGCTGCGAACTTCTCGTCCGATTGAAATTTAGGTGTCTTCAAGACTAGAGTGAATAAGCTCTTAATAAACTTACCAGTAGTGAGGCGCACTAGTTTAGGTATTAAGAGATCATGTGGGATCGCAGTCAAGTACTGGTTTATATACAAAATTATTTTTAGTACATGCAAAACCTGTAACTGAATCGATTTCAATAATTTTTACACCATGTTATATTTTTTACCAAAAATATTTAAAAAAAGGTCACAAGTTGGACACAACCGACACTAAGTACAAACAGGTCACGGCTGGTTATAGCGGGTATTAGGCGCCATAGTGCAGTTGGATGCAGGAACAAAACAACCTCTCAGTCGCCCGGATGACCCGGTGACCATGAGTTTGTGTGGACAACCAGGTAACATAAGTAGCTTATAACTTTGTGATTTTTCATGATACAGTTATGAAATTTTGTACATAGATTCTTTGCATAAAAATACTAGACCCGTATTTCGGGTTTCGCATATACTAAAAATAATGTTGTATAAAAAAAAATATCTAGTTATATTTTATTCTCAAAAGAGTTGAATTTAAACATATCACATTTTTTTTTAAATGTGAACCAAACATTTTAGCAGGTCGAAAAGAAGAAAACTTTTTTCTTTTCGACAATTTAGAAAAGACATATCCAAACCAACTGAGAGCCAACTCATGGTCCGGTAGAACTAAAAGTCATCAAAAGTTATTAACCTAAATACTTTAATAAACTCTTTTAACACTATACATCAAGGCAAAGCTCTGGACAGCTTAATGTTAGTTTACAAAGGCATTATAGGCTCCTAACTGTGAAGTGATTATTATCTAAGTTGGGGACATTTCGCCGTACACGCGGAAAGGGCCATGTCATCAAGATTTATGACTTAGGCACTTTAAACTTTGCTGAGTTAACAGGATAGTTCGCTAAGGGCACTAGGTAGGTATTTGGGTATTTTAATACACGTGTGTATACATAGTTTTGACATGTGTACTAAAACATGAGAATGAATGACCGGACAGCATCATAATGAAACGCCGTGAGCGTTGGTCACTGTAGGCGAGAGCTTACGAATGGTGAGCAGTGGGCAGGTCGCCGTCCGATAAGAACCTGCCTGGGTTGACGGAGCGTCGTCGTGTTCCATGCGGACGTCAACAAGATGTCAGTAAAATTGACATTACATTGACTAACTGAAGAAACTCAGGTGGGTTTTATTCATTAAAAGTCTGACATTCTTTCTCGCTCTACCCAATCTGGGTGCGGGAAATATGGTTTTATAAGAAGAAAAAGAAAAGAATCCTGATAATTTAGTTTAGGAAAATACTTATACTTATGTTGTAAGTAGAAAGAAATGTCTCTAAAATCTATGACAATATACACCGTTAAATTTTGGCCGTTTTAATCCCGCGGAGGGTTGATTCGGTACATGAAATACTATCGATTTGTAAAGAGAAAATTAAAAAATAAAGTACTTTTTTTAAACTCGAATTAATTTACGCATATAAGAAATTAATTTCTTCAAGCAAACGTCAGCTGAGCGAGGCCAATGAACTGTAGGTAGTTAGTACGCAACGACCGACAACTACCTACAAGGTCATTGACGAAATTAACTTCGTATATGCCTAAATTAACTCGAGTTTTTGAAAAAAAAGTACTTTATTTTTTTCCTTATAAATCGATAGTATTTCATGTACCGAATCGGCCCTCCGCGGGATTAAAACGACTAAAATTTAACAGTGTATAAGGAAAACAAAGAAGTTTACAAACAGTTTAGTAGCATTGACAAAAAATTTTATCTTCAAAATATCATACAAAATGCTTCAGGGATTCAGCATTTCATTATCGAAACACGGAATTTCGTTACATGTGGAAATAATGCCAGCTCTGGGGCATTTTTCATTTAATTTCTGTCATAATGATGTCATAAATTACACACCACTCTTATCTTTTCCCCACTTTTAAATTAAAACTCTGTTTTTAAAATGTTCGTCCTTTTACGCACTGCATTATGAGTTTCATTATTTATTTTATCTGTTGAAAGACTGGGAGAGGTAAGGTAATGTTTTTCGAGAGTTTGTATGCATGTATATTATATTACATACTAGCTGCTGCCTGCAGCTTCGCCCGCTTGGTAATAGAAAATTATTTCAAGGGAACATAGGTACTCCCAGGTTACAAAGTATCTTATATGCTATTCCGTACCTAGTTTTTGTTTTGTTTATCATAAAAATATATTTCACTAAAATATCGACTAAAAACAATAAAAAAAGTTCCAAACAAGTCACTGTTTTAACCGACTTCAAAAAGGAAGAGGTTATATTATTGAGCTCTATAATTGATATTTTTTAAGCGGTCTAATGCAGTTGCTGGCATTAAATCTGTGATTGAACTGGGGAATTAGAGTGTTGATATTTAGTTGATTTTTTTTCTTTTTTTTTTTAAAACCGGTCGAGTTTTAAGAAACCTTTAATTTATTAAGCTGTTATATAATTGTAAAAACAGAAATGATTTAAATTAAAGCAAAACTCACAGAAAGTTAGTTTGGTATAGATATGTAAAATAAAATTCGAAAAAAAAAATACCTCCACGTAGTGTTATTCTTGTATTTAGATTTTTATTAGCTAGATACATTTGAAGAATGCTTTGAAGACAAAAGTTACCTACTGTCATTTACCTACTCGGCATTTTGGCTTGACTTTAGTATCGTTTGACAGGATTTGGGAGGTAAAAATCACAGATAAAAATGGTTTAAAACTATTAGGGCTTTTTTCTTTTTTTTTTTTGGGTAGCTGACTATAACGCTACCACTCTTATTAAAAAGCAATGCCTTATTTGCGAGAAATATTAAAAAAAAACACTCTTAATCGATATTTTTTAAGCAAGTTTAATTTTTTTTTAAACTTTATTTAAAGAGCTTTTTCGCTGGTGCGAATATGACACTCTGTAGGTAAACATAATCATAAAATAAAATTAGTGCTAGTTTAAAAAAAAAATAACTAGGTCCTGGGACGGTTTTTCAGAATTTCAGACACCCTAACCATTGGAGTTTACAACTACAAAAGAAAATATTTTTCCCAAAAAATCTTATAAAAACCTGTCAAAAAACTTTCTTCAACACACACAATTCAATAAGTGCAAGTATAAAGCCAGTTCCACACAACTTGTGTACATAAATCTAACTTAGCACTGCGGGGTGCGCCCTTCTCAATTTACTTCTACTATGGTCACCCTACCGAGATGAAATTACATCAGATAGTGCTTACAGCCCTTATCTTACGGTGATTTAGAAGAGATACGTAATTTATGTCATTGTTTAGATAACAGATTTGTATTAAATTATTTACGGTGTTGCTCTTTAACAGGGCAAGAGGCAATCGTGTTAAGTGTTTTTTGTGGATAACATTTACAATTTATCCGTGGAAAATGATTTCACTGTTTGGACTTTTGATTTTATTTGTATTTTTAAATTTTATTTGATATTAATTAAATCTGGTTGTGCAAAACTTTTATTAATAAAAGAGATTACAAAAAAAGTGATTTTACATAGGCAAGTTTTCCCTGCCGGTGTCTGTGTTTCCTGATAACTACAATCTAGTTTTTTTTTTAATTTTATAATGATTGTTTATTGTCTGAGAGTGCTTGCCTAGAAGTAAAGGCAAGCGTACTGCAACATCGACGCTCGCTTACCACTTGGTGAGACAGTGATCACTGATCAAGCGTGAGACTATCAAAAATAATATTAGATAATATAAAAACTGGCCAAGTGCGAATTGTCACACTCAAAGGGTTCCGTACTATAATATTAAAAAATGCCAAAAAATTGTGCTTGTTGTAAGGGAACCCCACTTAAATATGTATTTTATTATGTTTTTAGTATTTATTGTTCAGTAACAGAAATACACAATGTAAAAAATTCAACTGTCTAGCTAACACGGTTTATGAGCTACAGCCTGGTGACAGACAGACTGACAGTGAAGTCTTAGTAATACGGGTCTCGTTTTTATCTTTTGGATACAGAACCCTAAAATGAAAACTAAACTAAAAAGAAAAAATATTTTTGGTATTTATCCAATAATTAAAATATATTACTTCCCATCGAATCAGTTCATCCATATTTTTTATGGAACAATACGAGAATTTATTTACCTGTACGTAATTCGTATGAATAAACAACAATGTTTAAATGTAATAAAAATAAACGGTGCCATTCGTCAAATACACGAACAGTTGCGAAGCCGTTGCATCCATAAAATAAATTCAGTCGTTACCGGAGATAATAACTCAATAAAAACTGAAGTAGGAACAGGAAGTACGGATTACCGACGATATATCAACTCTAGTGCCGCCAAGTGTGTTTATTTTTGCGAGATTTCTGTATACCGGGTTGAATTTTTGGGCATTCACAGTTTGCTCGCTATGGGTTCGTTGTTCCCACATGAAAAAGCTCGAGTCCAGCTTCTAGTATTTTACTACTCGCAACTTTAGAATAGTTTTCATTCAGTTTTTATTTTATGTCAATTTCTTTTGCCAGATTTTTCCAGAGCAATAAATCTGGACTACTTTTTATAAGCGTAGTGAAAAACATTTTTTTCATGTTCTCGTTTTTTCATGCATATTGTTGCTATCTTTCGTAAAACTGTTGGCAACACTAATCACTGTTATATGAAAGTAATTAAAGAGCTAAAAGGTCTTTTAAGTTTTTAGAAGTTTCCGAGTGTGGTTAAAGGAGTTTTTGGGACAAAGTAATTAAAACCAATTGTTATTCACTGTAATTTGATATTTATAACTTTATGAGTCTAATCAACGATCTATAATTATACCCGTAATTAATTTAAATAATTAGTTGAACAGCAAGCGAAGCTAGCTCATAATTTTAGAGCACTCCAACACGGACAGGTTTGGTTAGCCCACAAGTTTTAGTGGATTTACATGAACAGGAACACCGATGATCTGGGTCGCGGGAAACCGATGGATGTGTGACGCACAGGACTGTTAGTAGTAGCGACACTTGGGGGAGGCTTATGTCCAACAGTGGACGTCTTTTGGCTGAAATGATGATGATGAAAACAGTAGGAGCTCGATTTGGCAACTATTATGTCCGAGTATTAAAAATAAAATTAATTGATGATAAAAATCTTTGTTATCTCTTTTATATTATCCGATATTGATGCTTTAATTTAATTGTATTTACCCAGTCTCCAATTTATTAATATTTGCTTATAATCTTCATGCACGTTCACCGTATTTCCAACAACATTTTGAGTACAAAAATCCATGTCAGAAGTAACATTGATCTGTAATAATGTTAAAAGCAGTTACATTATCTGTGGCGATAGAGGCGCACTATTTGAGCCGAGCAAGTTAAAGAAGCAGAGTAAAATTTAATTAAGTTTTGGAACTTACCTTTAAAAATACTTTCACTCAGGAAAACTATTGAATGATAAGTCGCGATAGATACTAAATGAAGACTCAAAATAATATACTTACCTACACAATCTTATAAGAGTTGATAAAAGATGAATATTATAATAATCATAACTTAACACAAAGTAAAGGCGATCTACCAACAATATTTAATATTTAACTATATGAAAAAATGTATAAATAAAAAGCTTATTATAAAAATTATGTCACATAAGCCTACACAGTTTCTATAGCGACGACGTACCTCGAAGCAAACCCACGTCGGATCGCATGCGGCATTTTCCACCGCGCCGAATTTTACTCAATAATACGATAAGAAAGATGGCTGACACGCGGCCAAGCCGACCGTGGCGGGAATACGCATTTATCACAGACATCCTATCCTGCTGGGTTACTAGGGATTTGAAAAACGAACTCCTTGGAATTTGGATAAAAATACCATTCCGTTTTTAAAAATGTACTTTTTTTTCTTTTACAATGGGTTGGCAGTTTTATTTTTTTATGGAGAGGCTCATCGTATTTGCCTAAATAAACCGTTTTGTTTGTAAGATATGGTTTACCCTAACATTATCGAATTTCTGAACATTCTATTTGTTTTTTTATTTTATTATTTCGAGTTATTTTTAAAGTGCTCCTTATCATGCAAATAATCCCTGGTCAACATTGTTTTGCAGTAAACTTTTTACATATATAGCTTACATTTGCTCTTGCTGTTTAGGCATAAACAAAAGACTTACAGTCCATTCGTAGCCAGCTACGACACCAATGTTCCAGTTCCATGGTTCTACCGGACAGCACTGTCCACAAAGAGGGATGTTACAGACACATACATCTCTAGAACCTTATGAAAAGATGGCAACTCCTTTGTACAAACTGTCCGCATTTATGACGTACCACTAGTGCTTTATATGAAAGACTGTGCCCTGCGGATCCTTGTGTTTTTTATTATGTGGGATAAACTTTATCTGACTTATCCGGTTACTAAGCTCTGTGTGTGACTTTAGGTTTTGTAGTTCAGCTGTAGTAATGATATAAAACAAACAGTCTGACTTCCAGAGAAGACAAAAATCATGTTGAAAAGAATGCCTTTTTTTTTATAAAACCATTATTTATGCCAATAATAGCTAATTTACAGAAGTGCAAAGAAACAACGATAATGTTCTGTGGTTATTTTAATTCGTAATTTTATTTATTTTAACAAATTGATTCGTAGTGGATATTGAAATATAAAATTGATGTAATTTTCCATCTCAAGTGTCTGCGCAACTGAACAATATGTGGAATCATTGAAACATAATATGTATGTATTTAGAAATATATAAGTATGTATATCAGCTGTCTGGTACCCATAACACAAGCTCTGCTTAGCTTGGGACTAGACGGTGTTGTGTGATAGTTGTGGAATATATTATATATTATATTATATTATTATTATATTATTGAAACAGGTGCAATCTCAGTAAAATTGTTCTGAGAATTTCATTGTTGTATCAGCGAAGCTTAACGAGAAGGCTGACTCGAGACATTTCCTGCTAAATACTGCATGCGAATGGAAAACAAAGTGACTAATATTATGTAGATATGATTAAGAAATGTATTAATTAAAGGACCTTGTATTGTAGCCAAAAATATGATTAAAACACTGAATACCTGGTTACCTACAGTTACCTGCGGGTACCCGACTACTTCGGAAAGCTCTTTATTTACTTATTGAAAGGCAATGAATGGAACAGGGTAGGTTTTTAGTCAGTAAGAGTCTGACACTATTTCCCGCCCCACCCAAGGCCGGGATTTGTCATTGGATGATTTTACCTACCATAAAAAAAAACCTATTGATCCTGGATTAAAATGGTAACTACGACTTAATTATCATTTCAAAGAAGGCACTAAGAAGGATAAATAACGCTGAATTTACCAATCCATATCATTAAGGGAGCTTATAACGCTGATATATGAAATACGAGCTTTCCAAGATATTTTTGATTAATTAGTTAGTGGTACGATTTGCGGACGAAACTGATTCCGTAACCGAATGTTTGGCCCGTCTTCCAGTTTCGGCTGTTTTTGATTACAGCTTTAACTGACGCGGTAACAGAAAGACTGATGAAAAAAAAAAACCTTATAGTTATTCCTAATTACACTTAGATACAGTAATGTTTAATCGTATTGTTATGAAATTCGAAAATTAAAATCAAAATGTTTGAAAAAACCAACATGAGCACTTATATTATTATAACCGTATTGAACACTGACGAGGAACAGAGCACCACTCTCTCTTGCCTTTATTGGCTGGCTTGAGTGGAAAATCGCAAGAGCAAACGTGCTCGGGAGATGGATGTATAATTCAGTTAGGTGCTGGTAGGGATCTTGACCGTAAATCGACGATTACATAAAGTCTATAAATCATATAGACTAACGAGTTAGTCACTGACTAATAGTCAGTTGTTAGGAATCTATTGCAACCGTCAGCTCAAAGACGCTAGTTTTGGTCAAGCCGAATATTCGACCACTTTTTGGCCGAAACCGGGTTTTTAAAACCGTATTTAGCCAAAGGCGTAATCAGATCTTTGGTCGGTGTCTATTTATAATGAGTCATACGAGACAGAAATCAATCAGCAATATTATAGTATCTATTAATTGGGAATATTAAATTCCTTTTAATAGAAACAGATGGCTCATTAAATACGTACTATTTTCCACACATGATATTTTCCTTCAACATGGATCGACGTTAAATTAATGAAAAACAATTTTCTTTGTGGTTCCGTGCACCAAATCCTGTCGAAGAATAAATTCAATTTGAAGTAGTGCACGCTAAAGTTACCGAGCTTTAAGAACGGCTGCAAACCCTAACTAGTTTACGTGTGGATTAAAGAATTTGTTTAAAACCTCGTTAACACTGTGTTTGGGATAAACCTGCGGAACCCAGTATTGGTGGGAAGTCTTTGTTTAAAGAGGTTTCAGCATTGTAGTTTGGTGGATTGAAATGGTCTCAAATGACAGAATTCCCTGCTAGAGTCTGTGTTTCTTGACAGTTACAATCTGGGGGTATTAAGTCAGGTATTAGGTTACTTCTATGCTAGCGCGCTCCATCGTCGACTATGTAGTCGACATCGTCGTATGTCGTCGCATTCTATCAGGTGACAGCGCTTGAACTCTAAGCACAAGCTTAATTATGAATAAATAAAAGAAAAAGTTGGTGGTAATATTTAGAAGTATTATAAAAGTTTCCGCTTTATAAAAGATTTGAATTTCATAGTTATTAAATAAGACTAGAAAGTTTATTATGGAAGTGCATTCGTGTGTATTGGCATCTAATTAAGCCACTATTTTTTTAACCTGTTTGCAAGAATCACAAATTTGTGTTTTTTTTTTTTTTTTTTTTTTGTGGTAGGTAAAATCATCCAATGACGAATCCCGCCCTTGGGTGGGGCGGGAAACAGTGTCAGACTTTTACTGACTAAAAACCTACCTTTCCATTCCTCGCCTTTGTCCCGGGGCCCGTGGTGACACTCTCGCATAACCTTTGGCCCCAGTAGGCTTCGGCCCTGCTGGACCCCTACAGTTTGCTGACAACTCCTTGAGGCGCGCGGGAACGGTGCGCGCCGTAGACGACCTGAGCTCGGACCGGTCTGTTACCGGACGGACGGACAGCGAGCTACCCATTGCCCACCGTCCGCGAGCCCGCGCCTACGGTGGCCGGAAATTGGGATCGGAAACCCGGCGGCGGTGGCGGCGTGTCCGCCTTTGCCTAAGGCGGTCGGCCTCCTCCTTTACTAGCATTACTGCTTCGCAGAAGGAGGCGACCGCCTGCCACTCCTCCTCGCTCCGGAGCATGGCTTGAACCAAGCCCCGGCGCGAGAGATCGCCGCCGATCGCCCCCACGAGGACACGGCGCTGCTCTTCCCAAACGGGGCACACCTCGACTGTGTGCTCCACCGTGTCCACCGGGCGGTCCGCACAGTGGCGACACCCGGGCGTCGTCTCCGCACGAATCTTGTACAGGTACGGACCGAACTTGCCGTGTTCGGTCAGCACCTGCAAATTTGTGTTGGTTCCTAGTATTAAAAATATGAATATCACTATATTTTTTAAACATGTTTATATTTTTATGATCTTACAAAATATTGTCATAAATATACTGCGAAGGTACAGTCATTATATTGATATCTTTAAATTTATCTTTGACCGTACTTAATTTATAAATCGAACAAATAGCCCTTTTCTGCAAAACGTAAATTGGATATCGGCGACATTTCTCCACAGTAGAATACTGTAGGACATGACACTAAGGAAATAGCTAAACTAAACGGGCTGTCTCTATATCAGTTAAATTTCGAATTTGTCTCACAGTGTATGCTGCTCTAAGTATTTTCGATAATTTTCATATATGTGGGCCCCACTGAAGCTTAGCATCTAGAGTTATGCATAAAAACACTGTAGTATCTTCAGGACTCAACTCTTTACCTTTTATTAGAAAACTAGTTTCTACTTGCCTGAAATGAGGCCATTGATTCCCTCTAAGGCCAAATGTTTGTGTGATGAGCACGATCATTTGTTCGGTGTCTAGGTGTAATTTATTTATTACATGTATGTATTTAGAAACATTTATGTATGTTTGTTGTTTAGTTCATCAGTTGTCTAGTACTTATAAGATCCATATCATTGGATCCATTTCCAATCGTTGAGGTGAAGACAAAAGGGGAAGAATATTCAGACTTATATGTTCTAGGTTGATCCTGACACGTTCCTTTAGATAACTCTTTTTAAAAATTCCGAATCTGTCAAGTTTGAGATCAATTTATTCTACCATGACTTAAAAAAAAAAATAATTAAGAAGGTTTTCAATTCACTTTAGAACTTGAATACGAGCACGGAAGTTACGTAGTGGCTATGTTAATATGTACTTAAATTGTATTGAAGCAATTTTCTCAACACTTAATAAATAGGATCTCAATTTTATTAGTATTACCTGCGGAA
Organism: Leucania comma; assembly: GCA_958295575.1. Lineage (NCBI taxonomy): Eukaryota > Metazoa > Arthropoda > Insecta > Lepidoptera > Noctuidae > Leucania > Leucania comma. The sequence goes on from OY282475.1 coordinate 9,357,185, forward strand.
TGATACTCGCTCGTATTTTTTGTTTTTACATAATTATAAAATTCTGTGAAAGCGTGTCTGCATTTTCAGTATCAAAAGTAAATACAGAGTGCATGAAATGTTATGATGGTGCGGTTCGCAGCCCTTTGTGTAGTTTGCGCCCATTTTGAACGATAATTTCATTTATTTGCTCTTTTAGCTCTTTCATTTTTTTTTAGGTGGAAAATCATCCAATGACTTCTTCCGCTTTTGGATGGAGCGGTCGGGCGTCAGACTTTTACTTACTAAAACCCACTCCTATGTTCCTTCTTTGCCTTTCGTTCCAGGGCCCCGGGTTTTGCTTTCAGAAGTGAACCCATGGCCCTCTTGAGGCACGGAACAGTACGTTCCGTCGACGACTCGGGCTTGGTCCGTACGGTTACCGGACAGCATTACTGTTTCGCAGAAGGAGGCGACCGCCTGCCATTCCTACTCGCTCCAGACCATGGCCTGTACAAGGGCCCAGCGCGAGAGGTCGTTAACGCTCGCCCCCACGATGACACGCCCAAGTGGAATGCACCTCTACCGTACGCTTGACCGTGAGAGTTAGGCAGAGGAGTGTACCTAAAGTGGGGTAAGGTAAGGGTATCTATATAGCCACATCTGAACTCAAAATTCAAAATGTATTGCGTTACCTATCAGATTTTTTTTATTTTTAGCGCTGTTAGAGTATATAAAATTTATCGAAGCCGTTTCATATTACAAGTTGGCGCGCTGGATTGTTGAAAAACGTCGCTGTAATGTAATGCGGCTACCTTACGCTCAGCCAGTAGCATTATTACTGTGGCTTCGCCCATATGTTATTAAAAAGTATCCTATGGTCTACCCGTGTACCAAATTTCTTCCAAATCCGTAGAGCCGTTGTTACGTAAAAAAGAAAAGTTGCGTATCTACGATTCGCCCGTTTGTGTATGAGCTTTACTTTTCTTAGCCACTTTGATGAACGCAAAGTGTGCATTCCAGCGGCGTACTTAATTTTAGCTGAATTAAAATCTGGCTGAACGTGAGGTAACCGCATTATATTACAGTGACGTTTTTAATCCAGCGCGCCAACTTGTAATATCAGACAGCTTCGACGTAGTATTATTTAATTCTAGTAATATAGGAAACTTTTTATTTCAGGACTACATATGTTCCCTTGGGATATTTTTTACTAGCAAACGGAGGAAGTCGCTGACTGCAGCTAGTATAATGTAAAGATGAAGATAATTGTCTTTGACGCTATCTGGACTGAAACTAATTCTCTATCAAGCAACATCTCAGAATACAGACGTTTCACCAATGTAATTTGTCGTGTACCATCTACAAGCTAAATTAGCAATTACACAATCCTGATTCTAGACTAATCCAGAGATAGCTACAAAGCGACTAAGACAATTCCTGTCAAACGTAACAACTAGTTTAGGGTTTGATTTTATGAGCAACATAGTGCCTAGGCAATTTTACGTAGGTGTAAATATTCTCCTTCGCGTTAGCAGATGTGGAATATTCTGGATGTGTGTATAAATTTCTGGATGTGTGTGTAAATTTCTTGAGGTGTGCATAGATTTCTGGATGTGTGTGAAAAACGAGAAGGTTCTAAATTCAGCTGTATTTTTAATTTAACCTTTTGAAAGCCAGCGCCTTTTTACGTTACTTCACCTCCGACGCCGAGCCTAGTAAAAATGTATTGTCGTAGGCATTTTCGCTAGTGATGGGACATTATCGACATAATTATTTAATTTTTTATTGCAATTTGAGGCAGTGAACAGTGATTAGGTAGTTAGTAGCTGGCGTCTCCGGCACGCAACCATTTTGCAACTTAAGTGGTCAATGGTATTCAAAAGGTTAAATGTTTTTTACTTTAGCAGTTATCACTTACCAACCAGTTTAGAAAAATATCTTTTATATTATATGCTTACTTAGGTCAGCCTCGTTTTTGTCAATATCTTGTTCTGTTGATGGGATCCATGAGAAACTGAGGTAATTGTTAAATAACGAAGAAACAAAACTAGAAACAGCCACCTCCGCATTGATATATTATAAGGTCAGATACGTTACGCGCAAACATTACAATCAGAAAACCTGGAAAATCACACATCTATGGTTAGTGTCATCACAGTCGCAAATCTACAGTCATTGATAGATAAGGACAGAGGTAAGAGCCGGCGCTGTCGTGTAACCGAAACCACGTTAGCCGCAATTAGGCGACGGACCTGATTTCAGCGTTCCACGCGCTAGAGGGGAATCACCTATCTTCCGTTGTTTTGATTTAATTTATGCACCTCCGACATTAAAGTTATTATGCACTGTTTAGTGTATTTTATATTTAAGTCGGTTGTATTTAGTTTCTCTAAAATGGCAAGTGCTCTGAGCTTATTCACACCTACCGTTACACATCCATGAACAATCCACATTTGTGAGATAAATAAATTACAGCTAAGTAATTAAGTAATGTAATCATTAGTAACTGCTTTTCCCTGTTCAAATGTTTGTCAATAGTAATATTAATATAAAGCGATAGTATTCGTCTATTTGTTTAAAGTTTGAATTTGAATATTATTTTATAATTATGCTAGAGAACAATAAACAGGTCAGTAAGTAAACAACATTACAAATGTTAAATTCTATTATGTTTTACATTGAATGGCAATCTCATTTATTTTCTTAAAAATCAGTTAATATAATAATTCGTATTCATTTATTTGCTAATACGGTTAATTACATAAAGTTATTGAAAATATAGCAATTTCCAATCATATTACACCTTGAGGCATGCAAATCAAAAGCTTTATTATTATAATACATTTTCTAGCAAAAAATATTTATAATTAACTAGCGCCCCCGCCCCACCTTCGCACGGGTACAATGGTGATTTTAAATATGTTATGCATGTATTATATATATAAAGCTTCATCTTGAATTACTCTATTTATTACAAAAAAAAAACCGCAACAAAATCCGTTGCGTAGTTCTAAAGATCTAAGCATACATATGAGCCTTGATCGTTTTAATCCCGTGGAGGGTCAATACTCTTATAATTTGTAAAGATAAAATAAAAAAATAAAGTACTTTTTTCTAAACTCGAATTAATTTACCCATGTACGAAACTAATTTCTTTAAGTAAACGTCAGCTGGGCGAGTTCAATGACAAGTTCATTGACTTGTTTACTTAAAAAAAATAATTTCGTATATGCGTATATTAATTCGATTTTTGAAAAAAAGTACTTTATTTTTTTATTTTATCTTTTTCTATTTTATTTTTTTATTTTCTTTTTATAACGATGAATTCAATTTCTACATGCAATCCATTCCCACAATAATTTCCAAAGCTTACAACTCCATTACCACCGCCATATTCATTCATTCAAATGATGGAACAACTAACGCTAATCCGCTCTAATCTCTTTAATTAAAATATTATTTAGTTAGTACGTGTTCTAATTTTCACTTTAGAGGATTTGCGTCAGGCTTTAATATCCATTAAGGCTCCCCTGCAATTATAAGTGGCGGCCTTATCTTTATTAAGGCGAAGACGTTAACGACCCACGGTCTGCAGTTTGCTGGGTAAGTAAGTCATTGGGTGGGTTTTTGTTTTTGTTCCATACGTTAGAAATAAATTCATGGAAGGTTTTTAAAAAGGTTTTAAATTAGTGTTTTTTATCCAGTGTAAAATAAATTAATGGAAAAAAAATAAAATTTTATGGTGAAGATGTATAGGACCACCATATAGAATTTAGAGTGACACAATTTCTTCGTATTCTTCTAAAATTGATGCCCATTATTTTGGCAGACAGAAGTGGCCCAGTGATAACAGCCCCGACTTACAACGCGATGCAACTCATCGTAGGTCGCGGTTCAGTCACTGTATTACTTTGTGTCCTGTCCTAAAAACGGTGAAGGAAAAGCATCGTGAGGCAACCGGCATATCGCACTGAGCCCGCTTGGTGGATTAAGGCCCATTCCCTCCACTGGAGAGGAGGCCTGAGTTCTAACTGCATTATGCTATGCTATCAGTAGGGTCATAAAAATGACTAATCCAGACTAATCTACTATCTTCAGTAGTCCGTCCATTGGATTTAGAATGACGTCAGTTAATTAATCAAGCATCAAAATTGAACATATCTGGAAAGTAGTTAGCTCTAATAGCTAACTGTTTAAAATTTATTTACAAGATTTGACTAAAATAGACACACACACAATAAAAGTTAAAATTAAAGCTTGTAATAAATTGCATTTCAATTAATTTCGAAGTAAACTTGGTTAATGTACGGATATTTCAACACAATATATATATTTCAACCATCGACTATTTAAACAGTCAGAAGTAAGATTTTATTTTGAGAAAAGTTAAGAAATATCGTCACCACTCACACACAAATAAAACAGACTCTGTCAAGGTCTCGATAACTTATTTTAAAACACGTAAAAGAAAGGTTACACATAAAGTTAAGTTACTTTCACAGTCGTAGCACACAGTAAAGCCGAATAGAATTTCAAAGAAATCGCTGTCATCTTCCTACGTGCCTAGAATTATTCGCCATAAGTTTTCAGACAAGTTTATTTTGTCTCCAGCAGGTTTTGAAGTCGTTTAGTAGAAAAAATACTACGACCATATTGTAAGGAAAATTTCTTTGCTGGGAATACTAAGAAAGGTTTTGAATTGTTATACCTTTTCACGATTGCAAAAGTCTTGGAGGATAAAATACTATGTCGTTTTCGAAGTTGCGTAGACGTGACTTCAAAACAGCTGCTTTTTTTCTGGCAGCCATGTTTAAACTTCTTTTTTAAATTCAGAATGATTTATCCGCATTCGGTAATGCGACTTCAGATCGCCGCTACAACTACTATTATATTTTAAGTCTATCTATTAATTCAAATCTATAACTAATCATTTAAACCCATGCTGGGTTTCGCCGGGTCTTGGTTCAGGCCATGGTCCGGAGTGACGAGGGATGGCAGGCGGTCGCCTCCTTCTGCGAAGCAGTAATGCTAGCAAAGGAGGAGGTCGACCGCATCAGGCAGAGGCAACGGGGTGCCCGCCCCAGCCACCGCCGGGATTCCGATCCCGATTTCCGGCCACCGTAGGCGCAGGCTTGCGGACGGTGTGCAATGGGTAGCACGCTGTCCGATCGTCCGGTAACTGACCGGACCGAGCCCAAGTCGTCGACGGCTTTCTGTTCCCGCGCGCCTCATGGTACTGTCAGGAAACCAAGGCCCAGCCTGCTAACTGCAGGCAGGCAGGGTCGAAGCCTGCTGGGGTCATGGGTCAGCTTCCGAAAGGAATACCCGGCTCCGGCACGATAGGCAACGAAGGAACGGGGAAAACATCGTTTGGAAACCGGCATGTTCTAGAACCAAAAAATCGAAGACATGTGACATCCACCAATCCGCACTGGGCCCGCGTGGTGGACTACGGCCCAGTCCCACTCCTAAAGAAGAGACCTGAGTCCCAGCAGTGGAAACATTATAAGGCTGATGCAATGCAATGCTATCTAATAATAGGCGATTTTCAACGTATTGACTAAGTCAAATTCGTAATACACATATGAATTCCCAGCAAGAAGTCGTTTAGTGTTAAAATATGCATGATTTACTGAGTCAGCTTTCATTGATATATCGCATTTATTGATCCTTTCGGCTATTTCCACCTTAGTTAATTACCTACCGAGAAACATTTTCCAGTGTTAATCCTTCGAATATCTTCGTGTAATTTATAATATTTTTTCACAATTTCCTTTCATATTTCCATTAGTTTAATAAGAGCGATCCACTCCCGGTGCAACTGCTGCCATCTTTAATGGACGGTGGGCCGGATGCTGTGAATTGTTTTAGCGAGCCCATCGCGAACTAATAGGGGCCTCAGCAATTGGGTTAGTTCTAATGAATTGAAGTGTAACGGTAGAACGAACGGACGGGCGATATTGATAAAATTTTACCTTTGTTGGTAATGCCAACAAAACCCCTCTAGTTTTCGTTGATATTGCTGAAATAATGCTGGTTTTGCTGTTAAGCATGTTGATTGTTTTGCTTCCAGTAATAGCTACCTATCTACTAGTACTTTTGAGTACACAATTTGCTGAATTCTACCGAGGCTGAAGAGATGTTAATTGTTTCTTAACTGAAGCGTGTGTACTCATTACAAATACGTACATTTTGTTTGCTGTAAGTAAATACTATAGGGATTGTAGCGCAGGCCCGAGGCGTAGGCTCCTGGGATTTTCGGTCCTGTTTATATGGTCTATTAAAAAGTAACATAAACAATTTTTTTTTCCTATCAAAAATTAAAATTGTAAGTATTCTACTACACAATCTTTTAAAAGTATATTCGTCCTACCAGCATGCAACTCATATATTTATGAATAGAAATTGTTCATGGAAGTAGAACGTGAGATTGTTTGATTTCGTATATTTTTTTTTTATCTTGTTTCATTTGTATAAGTTTATTGGTACTTTCATTTTAACAAATGACCTCCCGGAACCTTTCTCCGTTGCGTTGTGCATCGGATCTCAGATTTTTGTTACAGAAGCCGAAATGTGATTGTAGAAAGTGTATTTACAACCCAGATACTCATCCTAGCTACTTCCTATGATATATCTGTAGTTTTTTGTTTCGTAATATAAAAAAAAAACAATGTGATTTTTTAAGTTCCTTTTAAATCACCAAAAAGATGATCTAGATCAGCTTGAGTTTTTATTATTGTTCCTCTCTTATCAAGTACAAAGGCAAGGTCATGAATTTTATCTGCAATTACAATACCTATACAAAACCGCTTTACTAGTTCAGTAAAATTTTTTCGTTGACTTTTAAAATTTGGTTCACATAGCAGAAACTGTTAGAGTGAATTATACACCTTCTTTGTGTGTTGAGGAACAAACTACGATTAGCTAAAGTATGCTAAGTATGGTAAAATCACAGTAGAACACTATTTTTAAGAAAAATTGTTGCGATTCGAGCGTACGTATGTAGTAGAAAGTTCGATGAAATTTTAAGTGGCTGTCACAACAAATCTCAGGCTCAAAGACATTAAATATAGACTGAGGCTAAAGGAAACAAAGCATATTAGTGTTTTGTGATGAGGGTAAATAGCTAAATAAAAATAAGTATACACAATTTCAGTGGGGAAAACCTTGTTGATTAGTGTTATTTTACAGTTTGACACAATTTATAAATTGAATAATGAAAGTTTTGTTTTTAAGTTAAGCTAACATGACAAAAGTTTCTGAGCTAATTCAGAGTTTTTAATTATTGGATTGAAAGGCATGATACTATTGAAGTTGAATCATCTCAACTGCCAAAACGATACCAATTATTTTTGTAAATTTAAATAGATACAATGATAACAGTAGACAATATTAAAACCATTTATTATGATAGCCGACCAGCCGTAAAGTAAATAAAATAATATAGTTTGTGGAAATGTTTGAGTGCTGATGTTATCGTTTTTAAATAAACAATTTATTATGGCTATGGTTGGATTCGTTGGCAGTTTATTTCGGACATTTATTTTAAAGGTAAATAATACCCTGTTTATGGTCAGCGCATATCGAAACGCGACAACTGCGTAAATATTTTAAATTGCAATACCAAAAAAATAGAAAAAAAAATAAACAAAAGTATTTATTTGAATATACCAGCATTTATATACAAATAAAAATAAAAAGTTAATAAAAACATTACTTAGAACATAATAATAACATGTAAATTATAAACGTATCATTGGTAAATCACGATAAAATTATACATAAAAATATATATTAAGATTGTATATATACATATATTGCTGCACTAGCTTTTATCCACGACTTCGTCCGCGTTAAGTTCGTAGAACTGTACATTTGTACAATAATTCTCATCTTACAATTCATTCTGAAAGCATCGCAATTATGTATTTTACATTAACATAAAACGGCTAAAGGTAAAAACGCAAATTACCTTCAGGAAACATGTGTTATATAGTCGTACATGTTAGTATGGGTTAGCTACTGCATAAGTCCTCTGTTATAAAAACAAAAACAAACTATTTATTTTGGCATACATATTTCGCTCGCCGGTTATGTAATCAGATTAGTAAGAGCAGAAAATTTGTATTTTTTTGTTATGGTTTTCATACCTAATTAAGTTTCCAAATTGTTAGTAGTGGAATAAAGGGCATTTTTATTTTATTTTATGTTATTACATATTTGGCTACAGATTATTTTATACTTTTATTTCTATAGTTGTTTTTGTATTGCCTAATCTTTTACGACTTTCACCAAAATTATACGTATTACTGGCGAAAAAGTGATGTTTTATTTTATTTCGCTACAATATGTATAATTATGTTTGTATACACACAAACAAGGACTATGTCCTCGTGAACTCTGTCTGAATAATGTAACAGCCCATCGTTTGCGGCCACAGACTAAACCAGAAAAATGGAAATCGTAACACTGTTGCATTCTCACGGATTGTGTGCGGCGTCGCGGGATTTACTTTGTATACGTAATACTGTGTGGTGTTAATAATACTATGTAGGATTATATATACAACGGGCATATTTAAAAATAAAATCCCCAGGTCTTATGTTCTGGGTTAAGGATCACTGGAAATATTTTTCGAAAAAGGTTTTTACCACTAAAAATATTTTATTTTATGTTTATGTTATGTTGTTTAAATATTTTATTTTTGAGGATTACACTTATTTTGCCTTTTTTTTCCTGTAGGTAAAATCATCAAAAGATAAATTCGCCCTTGGGCGGGGCGGGAGGTAGTGTCAGACTTTTAATCACTAAAAAACCCACCCCGTTCCTGCGTTACTGGGGTCATGGGTTAGTTCCGAAAGGAATGCTCGACCCCGGCACGATAGGCTACGAAGGAACGGGGTAGGTTTTTAGTCAGTAAGAGTCTGACACTACTTCCCGCTCCGCCCAAGGGCGGGATTTGTCATTGGATGATTTTACCTACCATAAAAAAAAAAAAAAACCTGTTCCTGCGTTGCCTTGGTTCCAGGGCCCTGATGTGTACTTCCAAATTTACCCAAGGCCCCAAAATAGGCTTCGACCCTGCTGGGCCCCTACAGTTTGCTGACAACACCTTGAGGCGCGCGGGAACAATACGCGCCGTCGACGACTTGGGCTCGGTTCGGCCAGCGGCCTACAGTGGCCGGAATTTGGGATCGGAATCTCGGTGCCGCGGTGGCTCCGGCGTGAGCACCGTTGCCTCTGCCTGATGCGGTTGGCCTCTTCCTTTGCTTTTTTTTTTTTAACGTAGGTGAAATCATCCAATGACAAATCCCGCCCTTGGGTAGCTTTACTGCTTCACAGAAGTAGGCGACCTCCTCGCTCCGGACCATGGCCTGTACCAAGGCCCGGCGCGAGTGGTCACCGCATCAGATCGCCCCTACAAGGATACGGCGATGCTCTTCCCAATTGGGGCACACCTCTACCGTATGCTCCACAGAATCCACCAGGCGGTCCACACAGTGGCGACAACGGGGCGTCACCTCCGCACAAATCTTGTACAGGTACTTCCCGAACTTGCCATGTTCGGTGGGGACCTGCGTCATGCGCAAGGTGAGGATACCGTGAGGTATTTTCAGCCACGCCTCAAAAAACACTTATTAGACTTGAATAAAATTATACATATCTTCTGCTTATGATGCTCAGGATTAAATATTAGAGCTTTCAAGCGATGGACGAACTACCATTGCCGTTTCGTAGTTCCGGAGATAAAAACAAACTTAAAATTCCGTAATATAAACTAAAAATTTCATTTAAAAATAAATCATCACCGAGATGTATCAACAATATGCAAATAAAATGCCTTTTATAAAATTATTTCTCGTTATTTCAATTGCATCATAAAATCAAAATATGGGTAACATGATTTGTTTAGTTATGAATGAATAAACAAAATTAAATGCAATGCAAACAAAAAGAGGCGTCGCTATGCCGTACGCGCGTAGCTCGTAGGCGCGTAGCCTCGTAGACTCGTAGCTGCGTATTTTATTATTTCAAACGCCAGGCTAACTTGATTTTTTCCAAAAAATATTCACAAATCGTTGCATTGATTTTTATAAAAAGTGGCAAATCAAAAAAAAAATCGCAAATGGCTCATGACCTTGGCTTGCACTTTTCGGCTGGTCTTTGTAGATAATACATGCTTCTAAACTAGAAGAAAGATAGTGCAAAAACACTCCATAACAAATATTTTAGGTAGCAGTTCATCAATTAGCCACAAAAAACCTTCGGGAGCACATCTTAAAGCAGCCTTGATGAGTCATCCCATTTCCTCAGTACCTTTACGAAGTAAAAGTAAGTTAGCAAGCAAGTTAATAAACGGAGTGGGAGTTAATAAAATTATAGGCTTAATTGAGCCAAAAATATGGAGTATCGGCAATAAACAACGTTGATCATGATTATTAAGCGGTGGTGACACAGCGGAGGCTATTAAATGAAAGCCGCCTGTTACACCGAAATGTTCGGCTGTTTGAGTATAATCTATTATTTTAAGATCTTCCTGAACTGAGTATTTAGAGTAAAGATCAAGTATCAAACTTTATTTGACAGGTTTCTATACTCTAGCTAAGTTTGCCAAATAGTCCATTTCAACTTATTTATTCTGACATCCGGAGAATGTCTATCATGAACTTTTGTGGGGATTTTGTTACAAACCAAGATTGTATTTTTTTTTTCAATTATCTAAGGTATCCTTACTGTATTATTATTGTTTTCGACATAGTGGTCATTTGTCATCATCACACACATCATATCTGTTTTATCGAACTTCTAAATAATATAAAAAAATGACTACTAAAAAAAACAACAAAACGAATGCTTGCCCTTAGGATTTTTTTTTTTTTTTTTTTTTTGGGTAGGTAAAATCATCCAATGACGAATCCCGCCCTTGGGTGGGGCGGGAAACAGTGTCAGACTTTTACTGACTAAAAACCTACCTTTCCATTCCTTGCCTTTATCCTGGGGCCTTTGGTGACAGTCTCACATAACCTTTGGCCCCAGTAGGCTTCGGCCCTGCTGGACCCCTACAGTTTGCTGACAACTCCTTGAGGCGCGCGGGAACGGTGCGCGCCGTAGACGACCTGAGCTCGGACCGGTCTGTTACCGGACGGACGGACAGCGAGCTACCCATTGCCCACCGTCCGCGAGCCCGCGCCTACGGTGGCCGGAAATTGGGATCGGAAACCCGGCGGCGGCGGCGGCGTGTCCGCCTTTGCCTAAGGCGGTCGGCCTCCTCCTTTACTAGCATTACTGCTTCGCAGAAGGAGGCGACCGCCTGCCACTCCTCCTCGCTCCGGAGCATGGCTTGAACCAAGCCCCGGCGCGAGAGATCGCCGCCGATCGCCCCCACGAGGACACGGCGCTGCTCTTCCCAAGCGGGGCACACCTCGACTGTGTGCTCCACCGTGTCCACCGGGCGGTCCGCACAGTGGCGACACCCGGGCGTCGTCTCCGCACGAATCTTGTACAGGTACGGACCGAACTTGCCGTGCTCGGTCAGCACCTGCGCCAAACGGAAGGTGACGACGCCGTGGGGCCTTTCCAGCCACGCCTCAAAGAGGGGCCTTACCGCCTCGTGCCCTTAGGATGGTTATTGATAGCCCTGGATTGAAATAACTAGAAGCCGTAGAGAAACAGGCTTACTAATTAACAGTCAAACCCTACTCCAATATTGCTCTCCTACAGTGAAATTCGGATATGTTCCGCTAAAAAAATATTTTTTTAAAATTCGTTTTATAATACAATATAATTGTTTTATTATAAATTAATAATAAAAAAAATACCACTAACAGGCACTTTTGAATATTAAGATTTACAGTTTACAATATAAATAAAGTGACTCTAGTTGTACATTCGCAGAGGTTGATTCTTATGGAAAGAATAATCAAGAAACCAACGTTCTTGTTCGTTTGCGGAAATGAGCATCAATTTACGTACACTTCGGTGTAACGTACACCCAATAAGGGTAAACAAGTTATTAAATAGGACACTTTGGGGTGGGGCGGCGACGTCATTATGAGATGTGGCGCCAATGTGGCGGTATCAGCGTGGTACTAGCATGGTACTAGGTTGGTACTAGGGTGGTACTATGGTACTAGAGAGGCTGTAGACACGAGAGTAAAGATTAGACGTGTGTGGAGTTAGTTGTTTGTGATTTGGAGGAAAAGTAGGCATATTATAATATTGTAGTGGTCCCGGCTGGCGTTGTCTTACCTAAAAACTGGATTTTTTACTAGAAAAAAAATTGAGAATCTGGTTGCAGTGCTACCTACCAGGTCTAATTGTATTTTTAAATCATCCCACGACCCTGCCATATTTCCTTTGTTTATCCTGCAACATTATTTTTAGTATATAATATACGAAACCCGAAAAATGTGCCTAGTATTTTTATGTAAACAATCTAAGTACAACATTTAATATCTGTATCATGAAAAATCACAAAGGAATAAACTTGTCATGCTAACTGTTTGTCCGTACAAATACATAGTCACTGTACCATCCGAGTGACTGAGGAGTTGATCTACTCTCCCACCCAGAGGTGAGCTGGCGCCTCATGCCTGCTATGACCTGCCGTAGCCTGTATTGTACTTAGTGCCGGTGGTCTCCAACTTGTTACCTTTTTTAAATATTTTTGGGAACACTAGTACATGGTGTTTTTTTCCATGGGTAAAAATCATCCAATAACATCTCTCGCCCTTAAAACATTTTTGGAATCGATTCAGTTACTGATTCTGAACAAACTATATTCAGGTTTTCGTATATGCAACAAAAATTGTATACACATAAAATTTCCAACAAATTGTCAAGCCTTTTAGGAAGAGTTAGGTGACAAACACACGTATAGAAGAATTAGGTATAAAAAATAACACACGGTACTAAAAAAACTGGCAAAAAAATAACGTTGTTACAGTGGATAAAAGAGATTATTTTTAGCATTCAAATTAAGATACCTAATCGTGGGTGAAAAAGGTCAAAGTCAGTGTTGGAATAATCAAGATAATGTTAAAAAATAAAACTGTTTCAGCTAACATAATTAGAACTAGTTATGAAAACTGTATTGTGGGATAGTGGTCAAGCAAGTGTTTTTCAAATAGGGTAGTATTAACTGTTTTTCAATTTGTTTCTGTTTTCTACAGTAAAATATGCCTTTGTTCCACCAAAAGTGCTAAAATATATTGTTCTAGGTGGTTTAAAAAATAACTACGAAGGTGATGGTGAGGTTTGTGTTCGCTTGCTTCGCTCATTCACTAGACCCTACGATCCCCTTTTAACCTAACTTGTCCGAGTCGGGGTGCCCCAAACCCTCAATAATTGTAAATATGTGGAGTAAGATTGGCATTTTTTGTAAAGAATAAGTTTTGTGAAGCACGCAGTTAAAAATTTCCTGTAGCGATTTTCATGGCGCAATATATGAAGTAAACAACGAAATCCTGCAACGTGCAATTCGAGTTCTCTGCGCAATTTAAACACAAACAACTTATAATCATCTCTCGGGCAGTTGCCCGGATTGAAAATAACACCAGTCTAGTTGGAGGATCCTCCCTTTTCAACGGAATTTACGGATACGGATTTTAGGAGTTTGCGGAAAGACTTCCAGTGTTTTTTAAAATAATAAAAAAATTAAAAAACATTAATCCATAAACTCCGTCATAGAGACGTCCATTTTAATCATAAATCAGTGCACAAATAAACGAGACCAGCGGAACATTTTAGCTTATTATGCAAATCAGCGAAGTTGACCTCAATTCGTGAGCGTTGATGCTGATGCGACACGTTTCATCAATGAGCGGACCGATCGCTTTTATTCACAGTTTCATTATGTTTCAACCTTTTACGAAATCATTTTGATGACAATATTTCAACGATAATGATACTTATTGGGTTTTTATTTCAGCTGGTTTGCAGTGAAACAGGATACGTGTAATCGTGTATGTGATCATTGTAGCGAATATTCGATAATTAATGAATATGTGGCTTTCGCAAAGGCTGGTTTTTGTGTGGTCGTAACCATAAATTAAACTACATAAGTTCTAGGCAGAAGAGAAATAGCAATAATTATCTACAATTACACAATGGAGTTTAACAACTATTATAGAGTTTTCATCAAACTCGTTTTTGCTTGTATGTTGACCTCATTGCTCAAGTCAATCGGACATTATCTCTATCACTGACGTTCGAACACACTGACTTTTACTGACTACAATCCAGTGTTTCTTCAATTAACTTTTGTGAGAGCTACGATACCTCCTTCGAAGAATCCGTAGCCCTAGCAAGCAACGGCCTTAACTGGCCCCGTAAATTTTGCCGATATACGGCGCGCATTGAACTCACCGCTGTATATGTGCGGCTGTGTAATCGTACTGCAAAACTGCTGAAGAAATGCCACGAAAGTCTGATCAACCACCAGATCAAACGTCATAAGTGTAGATGGATTGGTCACACGCTCAGGAGGGATTCCGATCATAATCGTAAACAGGCATTGGATTGGAATCTTCAAGGGCAAAGGAAACGCGGCCGTCCTTGGCAAACCTGGCGACGCACCATGTTGGCAGAAATGATGGCCATCGGACTGACTTAGAGCGAGCTCAAGACCGGACCTGATGGGTGACTACTGTCGACGCCGTCTGCCCCAGTTAGGGGACATAGGATCGTAAGTCAAGTCAAAGTCAATCGTGCTGGAACTCCCGACGCCCGGGATGTCTTCAGCTGGGGTCGGGGCGTACCTCCTATAAATCCTGGAAGGTCCAGGTGGTTTATAACCATTTTCGCTTGTAGATTGATGCTGTGTTTAAGCTGTGTCAAGGAATCTGGAGGAGGTGACCTAAACTTTATAGTACTAATGATTGTTAGCCTACCGCAGCATTACCTAGTATATACTTATTGGAATATTTATTCATAAACTAAATAATACAACCTGCGTGATTGCATTGTTATACAAACACAAAGAATTCACTTACAGAAATGTCACCAAAAAAGAAACAATGTACCTTCAAGAGAATAGAAAATATACCAACTTGTAAAATAATACTGAACAAACAGGAAAATAATTTCCTGTCGGTAAGAATTTTGTTTTTCCTGATTTTCAATCCTTTTGAATTTCGTTGTCAGGCGAAATGCGTGGACGATTATTTTTAATATTTTGGCGCGAGGCACGTTTTGTCAATAAGGGAAAGTCTTCCCTTTCCGATTACTTTGTGTCAATACTTAATGTAAATAAGGGGTGAAGTATGACATTCTTTAAGACTTTTTTCAGTGAAATTCATGCATTTTTCCCTTCATATATTTGCTTTCCCATTACGCATTGTCATACGGGAATCTGAATAATGAAAATCGACAATATTATGAATGAGTTGGAATTGCTTAAAACGTGTTGGTATTTTTTGACATTGTAAGTGTACTTAATTTCCCCCTTTTAAAATAGCTTTTATGTTAAAAAATCATTGCTTTTGATTTGACTGTTTCGATAATATAATTTCGTATAAACGGTAAAAATAAGCATCGCGAGGAAACCAGCATGTCCTAGAACCAGAAATTCGAGGACATGATGACAGCTTCTAACCTACACCCTAACACTGGGCTCGCGTGGTGGGTTACGACTCATTCCATCTCCTAGAGAGGAAGGCTGAGTCCAAGAGGAAAATTATAAGACTCATTGTGTTATACAACATTATTTTTAGTATATGCGAAACCTGAATATTGTTCTGAATCACTAACTGAATCGAATCCAATAATTTTTACACTATGTTATATTTTTCTCAAAAATATTTAAAAAAGATCACAAGTTGGTCACCACTGAGACTAAGTATAATACAGGGCGCTGCAGGTCACAGCGGGCATTATACACTAGGGCACAACTGGGTGCGGTAGCAAAATAACCCCTCAGTGGCCCTGAGGGCCCGGTGACCATGTGTTTGTGTGAACAACCAGGTAACATAACAAGCTTATAACATTGTGATTTTTTATGATACAGTTATGAAATTTTGTACATAGATTCCTTGAATAAAAATACTAGAATCGTGTTTCGGATTTCGATATACTAAAAATAAGGTTGTAGGTATATGTTATGCAATTTCGCTTTAACAGATTTTCACTTGCACTTTCTTATATCATTTCAACTGAAAATAATGCGGTCTCGCTGAAGAAAACAAGTCAGCCGTTGCCCTCGCAGATAAAAAGCCTACACACCAGGGATGTACCAAAGTTCACACTTTCTGCAGTCATAAATAATGTCAAGACCACAAGCTGACGTCGCCGATAAAGGGGCCAAAGTGAAATTGCCACCAGTACCTTCCACCCACCTGCGGGGCAAGGCTCGCGGGCTTAGCCAGACAACGTAATGTATAGAGCCATTTGTTATAATTTGAGACGAACCCCACAATACAAAATTCACCAGTAGATCAACGCAGCTTGCCTGTTGATCTACTGGAATAAGTCTATTAATTTCTAGTGAAGTTTCCTTAGCCTGTGGTAATGTTACGCGCTCTTGACAGATGTGTTTACGTTCGTTCGCGAAAATTCTGTTCGACTCTGTTCGAATTTCAAAGCGTTTATTTTGAATGAAACAGTTAATCGGACAGTTTTATTCAACATTTTGCGTCATAACAATAGCGAATGGTGATTATCTTGGAGCTTCTGGAACTAAGCATTATAACAGGGGACGAGGCAAGAAAGTTTTTGGTGACAGACTGATTAAGTTGATCCGATTTGTAACGATAAAGCCTGTAGATACTGTTTAAAATCCATCTAGTGATTACAACAAACTTTTGGAGGTAGCGGAACAGAGAGTAAAGTCCCACATACCTCCGTTGAAAAGGGAGGATCCTCCGACCAGACAGGTGTTATATCTGGTGGGCTACTGCCCGATAGATGATTTCGGGTTTGTTCTATATGTTCCAATCGCGCCGCGAATCTTACGCGACATAGATGTCGCTACAAACTCATATATTAAAAAGGATTTAAAATTTAATCGAATCACACTAATTGAAGGCGAAAGTTTGTATGTGTATATGTTTGTTACTTCGTGAAAATAACACATCGCACATCCTTATAAAACAGTTATAACACGATAAAAATGCGTATTGATTTTCTGTGGACCAAGCACCATAGTTATATTATGAACAATTGTCAAACAATCGGGCTATATTATTATTATTTTATTATGGTTAGGCTCGCGTTTGACCACTATCTCACCTGATGGTAAGCGATGATGTAACCGACGATGGACCATGCTTGTCTAAAAGTAAACAAAAAGTACTAACTCTTGTCTTACTTAGTTGCCAGAAATACAGGCAAAACAAATATGATTTTTTTCGAAGTTTTTTTCAGACTAAAATCGCGGAATATCAATGTCAATTTTGCCCATTTTATTTTTGCTACAGTAATATGGAGATGGTACCTATACAAGTGAAACCGGTAATTGATAATACAATATTTTTATTAGGTATTTTACATATTTTGGTGTATTTTGCGATTGTATGCATAATAAAAATAGAACAGGAAGAACATAAGGTCATATTTGGGACGCCCGTGCTTTTAGTGCCTGCCAAATTTTTCTAAAGGAATTATAAAAAATAAAAAAAACATTTACGTAAGTAAGTGATAAAATGCATTGGGTAGTGTTGTTCTGGGTAGTTGGAAGTATTCAACATTTATTACAATTCCCTAACGAAGAATAAGTACGTAGATACATTGATTCCGACTGCGGCTTAACGAAAGCCCCGTGAATGAACGAATGAGTGAACTACAGAGCCTCGTTAATGAACAACTCATGTGGATTAAGTCGCTTTCTGAATTCAATGTCAGTCAGAGATGAGTACTAGAAAATGACGTACCTATAGATTTGTTATTGTTTTAATATGCTTCATATTTCATGAAATCAAGAATATTAACTTAAAAAAAAAATGTGTTTGCTAGTGATTTAATTCGTAAATTACCATTTGCTCGGTCCTACTAGCGGCTTTGCCCGTTTGCGGACGGCGAGCAATGGGCAGCTCGCCGCCTGGCCATCCGGTAACCTTCCAGACCGAACCCAAGTCGTCGACGAGGCGACGACGTATAGTGTTCCACACGCGCCTCAAGGAGATGTCAGCAAATCGTAGGGGCCCAGCAGAGTCGAAGCCTCCTGGGGCCTTCGTTCCAGGCCATCGATTATGTGAAAGTGAACCCCGGGCCCTGGAACAAAAGCAAAGAAGGAACAGTTGGGTTTTAGTCAGTAAAAGTCTGACATGCCCTCTCGCTCCGCCCAGAGCGGGAGAAGTCATTGGATAATTTCTCAGCTAAAAAAATACCCACATGCTTAAGTAACTTCGTGATATAGTAATATTCTATTAGCGAAAGAATTATACAGAAAGAATAATTATCCAGTAGTTTTTAGTTTATTCATTACAAACAAAAAAAAAAACGGATACACAAAAATCGTAAAAGTATACATTTAAAAATATGTTTAGATACAAAACAGGAGACAAACTTTTACCCCTGTTTATACTTAAAAATATGGCGTCCGAAAAGTTGTGTTCTCGTAAAGCCGTGAAAACTAAAAGCGGGTAGCATTAGACCATAAACACATGAGTTCAACCGTGTGTAAACTTTCAAACTATGGGCCATCGTAAATTTTCAACGGCACGAAAATTGGAGCACGAAAAGAGACCTCGATTTAACACTAAATAGAAGTATAGTAAATGAAATACTCGTTCGTTCCTTTAAATTAAAATTCAAGTGATTTTTTTCAAGGTGTATGGGAAAATACTCTTAGTTTATTTTCATGACCCTGGAATTATCTTGATATCAGTTTGCGTGTGTAATAATCTACTACTACAGTTTTGCCTGCATTCATAAGTGATTATAACAGAAGAGAATAAGTGTCTGGATGTGTAAGGGGGGTGTAGACTTTCACCTATCAATAAAATATCCAAAACATTATAAAGTACGATAACCTCAATCATGTAATATTTTAATAAGACGACGACTTACCATGTCCATAGCGAGGTTTAAAATCAGTCGAGGTCACTGTGCTTACTCTTGCATCCTCCTTCATTGCTTCCAAGCTTTTCTACATAAATCGGCAAATTCTTCCGCATATGTATGGGAAATGAAAACCTATCAGATTCAAGAAGAGGTGCTAAGGATGCATCGCTCCGAAAATGTAGAGCCTGTCACTGCCGATGTCACACAAGATGGCGGGTGAAGCTAAACTAACAACCAATGTGGATCACATTTAGCGCTAGACCTAAAGTGAAACGTGCTAGATTTTGTTTCCTGATAGCTACAACCAAGAAGTATTTAAGTCGCCCGTCGGACTACCTGCCGCCTCCGGCTTCAGGAGTCACAGGACGACTTTCGGCCACAGTACACGTGGGTTTGCGAATGGCGAGTAGCGTTCGGCCGTCTGGTAAGAACCAAGCCCGAGTTGACGGAGCGTTGTGTTCCATGCGGGCCCCAAAGAGATATCATCACAATTGTTGGGGCGAATTAGGACAGATGCCTGCCAGGTCGGCAGATTGTTCGAAGCAAATACCGCAGCCCTCGCAATAAAGGCAAATCGAAGGAACACTGAAGGTTTTCTAGTCAGTAAAAGTCTGACACTCCGCTGGATGACGCTTCACCCAGAATGGGATTATTTGATGATTTCTAACGTCAAAAAAAGGTATTTAAGGCAACACTGAATAGCTTCTAGGCATTTAATAAAAAATCCGCAAAAATCAATTAGTGACTACTCCATTTGCTACTTAATCCATGTTTCTAACAAAAGTCCCATTTGTGTAATCCGAGCCTACCGTGCATTGTTTATGAAGTAGGTACCCCTCCGAGTAACGTTTAAATCGTACCTGATAGATTTCATTAAACCTTTACAAACCGCACATTGTTTTTCTCAAAGTTGGTTAAAGTATTTCAATTGGATTGTTTTTGGGACTTGGGTACGGGTCGGATGTATTGACTGCGTTTATGAGTACCTTCGTACGTATTTGAAAATAAAATTGCGGACCCTTCGTACCTACGAGTATATGCTATTTCATTTAATTTGAAAGGTTGGTGCATACGCTTTACCTATGCATATTGTACAAACAAAGTTGTATTGTTTTCATAAAAATAAACACAATCGTCTAGCAAAGTTTACCCTAACGTCGAGATAAACCCAAAAAGTTGAAATTTGTCGCGAAAATATGACACCAAATTTGTTCGTCTGTGGCACAGTTTTTATAAGGGAACGCTATCTATTGGAGAGCCAGTATATCTTGGCATTTCATGAAGGCGTTGCAGGCAAAAGAAAACACCAAAAGTGAGTCAGATTTCGGACATTTCAGTTTAGTTTTTTACGTCGCCTCGTGCCAAAATAAACTGGCATTCCATAAGTGCGATTTCCGGGACATTAGGCTTGATTCGTATTGAGAGGCGACAAAAACTCGACACAGATTTTCACTCAGCCCCCTAACTATTCGTTGAAGAGAGACGAACCGCGTCAACGTGAAAAAAAGTTGGAATTTTCGATCTTTATTAGGAGCGTTTGATGTTACCTGTCGGCGGATCTCAATCTGCTGAGTGAGGACTGACTTTGTAGTACGTTGTAGAATATGAAGACGATAAGTGCCCAAAAGAGCAGTACCTGCTTTATTTTTTACGCTAAAGAGTAATAAAACTGTAGGTATTCGATTATCTAGTGTTTAAGGCTGAACCAGTCGCTGGCTCGAACTCAACGATGAGCGCGGCCAAAAAACGCGCTGTCTCATCTGATATCTTGTCCGACAGAGATAGTATCAATCATGAGCAATTAAAAGCTAGTCTATATGCACAATGTCTTGTTCGCACGCACACAAACACCGTTTCGAACTGAAATTACATTAGACGGTGCGTAAAAAATTACGAATAGTGCTTCGGAATATCGTGTTTTATGAAAATATCTCTGCATAAGTCAATTACAATTAAATATATATACAATTCTTCAGCAACTGAGCTTTGTCGGTACCGATTTCGTTTTGGAGATATTACATGATTTTTGTTACTCTTTTACCCTCGAAAGTTGTGTTAGAATAATCAAGAAAAACTTTGTTGACTCATAACTATTATCATTATTTGTTTATTGAAACTTTATGCACAAGTAAAAAACTGTACGAAGGTGGACTGATAATCTTTTAGTGGCAATTTTTTTTTCTGATCAATTTCCGTACAGACTAAATTGGTAATAAGAAAGTCGGTTAATAAAACGATATCATGTTTAATTTTGGATATACAAACTGTAGAGTGATTATCCCTCCGAAATTTGTATGGAAAAATATCGATTAGTGTAACCTTAAAGTGTTACAGTGGCACAGTATTTATGAAATCCAGTGAATTCAACAATTATATCGGAAAAAGAACCTGACTTTGACACGTTTGAATGTGGAGGTTCAGTATTTCCTACAGCAAAAACTCTTGTAATCTTATCACTTTATCACTCGTCTATAATGTTGCGTTAGGAATGCCTGTATTATTAAAAAAAATTGAACTTTAGAACAGATAATCAGTTGAACTTATTTCAGGGATTGAATGAAAAATGAGGAATTTTTGTGTCAACCGCCGAGCAAAATGCGGTTAAAACTTAAAGGCATTATAATGGGTCCCTAAAGACTATCTAAAACTATTACTATATAAACAGTTAAGTAGTTTGTTAAGCCACGTGTTCACTACACGACGATAAATAATGCATGAGATTAAAATTTAGTGTAAATAAAATAATAGGAATCACAATGGATACCTACCATATACCTACCCTTGATCGCCGTGTCCTTGTGGGGGCGATCGGCGGCAGCGATCTCTCGCGCCGGGGTTTGGTTCAAGTCATGCTCCGGAGCGAGGAGGAGTGGCAGGCGGTCGCCTCCTTCTGCGAAGCAGTAATGCTAGCAAAGGAGGAGGCCGACCGCATCAGGCAACGGCGTACACGCCGCCGCCGCCGGGTTTCCGATCCCGATTTCCGGCCACCGCGCACCGTTGGCGCGGGCTCGCGGACGGCGGGCAATGGGTAGCTCGCTGTCCGTCCGTCCGGTAACAGACCGGTCCGAGCTCAAGTCGTTTACGGCGCGCACTGTTCCCGCGCGCCTCAAGGAGTTGTCAGCAAACTGTAGGGGCCCGACAGGGCCGAAGCCTACTGGGGTCAAAGGGTATGTGAAAATGGCACCCGGGGCCCTGGGACCAAGGCGAAGAATGGAACGGGGTAGGTTTTTAGTCAGTAAGAGTCTGACACTACTTCCCGCTCCACCCAAGGGCGGGATTTGTCATTGGATGATTTAACCTACCGAAAAAAAAACCCTTGATCTAGGAAAAGTGGGGGACACAAACAACGCAAAGGTCAAAACAATTCCGTTCCTGGTTCCGGGATTTTCATCCCGGTATCTCCGGTGGAACGTATCGGTACTGTTTCCAGCGTATATTTGCGAACATCCCATGGGGATGTGGATGGTATCATAACCTAGGTGGAGGACGGTATAACAAAGCCGATTGTGTGTAAAATTATATTTATAGTATATTATTATAATGTGAAAGTAAATCGGGCTGTCTATTTTTCTGTCTGTTTTCACACTTTAAATACTTTTAATACTTTTCGAATAGACTTTGGATTTATATACTCGTATTTCCGATGTAAAAAGTATACTTGTAAGTTACGTATATATACAATATACATAGAAGAAGATTTTTCTTTTTTTTTGTAGCGTAAAATCGTCCAGTGACTTCTCTCACTCTAGGGTGGAGCGGGAGGGCGTGTCAGACTGTCACTAAATAAAACCAGACCTGTGTCCATCAGTTACCCTATGCATTCGTGCAATAAGAGCTTCTTTTTCAGGAATTCGCCGTGGCACTAACGAGATACATAGAAATACACTTTTTACTTTTACACCCGGAATATGTTCGTTTGGGATAATTTCCAGCTTTCGCTGAGGCAAAACCGCTGGCAGAATAACGCTAGCTGATAAATAGCAAGTGATTTCTTTAGTAGTAGGTCGTTGTTACGATATCTATTTTTCCTTTTCTGTTTTTTTGTGGTAGGATTATCATGAAATTATTTGTCCCACTCGGGGTAAAGCGACCTACGGGTTTCTTTCCATTACTCTTTGCGCTTCAGGGTCGCAGTTATTTTTTTTAGACAAACCAGTGCTTGACTACGATCCCACCTGATGGTAGGCAGTGATGTAGTCGTTGATTAAGAGGTTATTCACTTTAGCCTTGAAGACGCCTAAACTATATTATTTTTCGAAAGACCTCGAAACTTATTGCCCACTATTTTCGCAAAAAATATACCGAAGTCCCGGGCCAGTATTTACTAACTAGTGAGTACGTAACTTTACTTTCCTAAGTTTAGGAATGAATACCTAAGAGCGGCCATCCCGCGAGGCGGCGACCCTCCTTGCTGGCCAACCGCCATGGGATCTGGAGGCAACAGTCCTTGCACACATGCACGACAAGCGCATGGAGATGCAACGCCGGGGTGAAATTCCACTGCCACGACAAGTCGAGGCATGGCGGACAGAGCTCCGGCGGGATCTCATGGCGAAATGGCGTCAGCGACTATCGCAACCTCGTTCGGGGCGCGCCACAATTGGGGCGATAAGGCCCATCCTTGAGGCGTGGTTGGAAAGACCTCACGGCGTTCTCAACTTCCGCACGACGCAGGTGCTTACCGAACACGGAAAATTCGCTAAGTACCTGTTCCGGATTCGTGCGGAGGATTCGCCCGGGTGTCGCCATTGTGCGGAACACCCGGAGGACACGGTGGAGCACACTGTAGAGGTGTGCCCCGCCTGGGCGGAGCATCGCCGTGTCCTCGTGGAGGTGATCGGCGGCAGCGATCTCTCTCGCTGGGCTTTGGTTCAGGCCATGGTCCGTAGTGAGGAGGGATGGCAGGCGGTCGCCTCCTTCTGCGAAGCAGTAATGCTAGCAAAGGAGGAGGCCGACCGCATCAGGCAGAGGCAACGGGGCGCTCGCCCCAGCCGCCGCCGGGATTCCGATCCCGATTTCCGGCCACCGTAGGCGCGGGCTTGCGGACGGCGTGCAATGGGTAGCACGCTGTCCGATTGTCTGGTAACCGACCGGACCGAGCCCAAGTCGTCGACGGCGCGTTCTGTTCCCGCGCGCCTCAAGGAGCTGTCAGCACACCGAAGAGGCCCAGCCTGCTAACTGCAAGCAGGCAGGGTCGAAGCCTGCTGGGGTCAAGGGCCGTTTTCTGAGAGGAAGGCTCAGCCCCGGCACTATAGGCAACGAAGGAACGGGGTAGGTTTTTAGTCAGTAAGAGTCTGACACTACTTCCCGTTCCGCCCAAGGGCGGGATTTGTCATTGGATGATTTTACCTACCATAAAAAAAAAAAACATTAATTCCATATTTTCTCGAAAACGGCTCTATATTTATACATTGAATTTATACCAAAATATGTTACGATAAATTGAATAACTTATATTGATTTTTTTTCTAATTTCATTGAATGTCGATAAGTAATCAAGAAAAAATCGAATCAGTACTAACACCCCGCGTGCAGCAACCCCTGCAATGCCTGTGTAGACGTCAATTCTTCTCTACTAGTGTAGAGGTAAATTCTTCAAGGTCATTAAGCAATGTTAAACCCTTAAGTTAATTTGTTGCTGGTAATACAGCGGCCATTACCAACTGACTATTAATGTGGATCTATGAGCTTAAAATTGATTTTGTGGAATATTTTGTGTTACGTAAAAAATGCTTCCAAAAAATAATCTAATACTCCCTCTTATCTATCCAGACGGAAAATAATATTTTATGATTTCCTTACCTGTAAAAAAGGTGGATAAGAATAGTGTAATTGTAATCACATCAATTAAAGTGGGGAAGACCTGGTGACTTGAAATATACGCCAAAAGCCTGGCTTAGGCACCAGTCTCCTACGGGATGGATCCAATTATTGTAATTGTCTTAGTTTTCTAATTGCTGTGATGTTGTGGCGAGAAATATACACAACTAAATTTTGATCGTTTTAATCCAGTGGAGGGTTGATCCGGTAGATGAAACACTATCGATTTGTAAAGATAAAGTACTTTTTTTCTAAAACTCGAATCAATATACCTACGTATTTACGAAATTAATTTCTTCAAGTAAATAACAGCTGAGCGAGTCCAATAACCTGTAGGTAGTTGTCAGTCGATGCGTACTAACTACCTTCAGGTCATTGCACTCGATCAGCTGATGTTTACTTAAAGAAATTAATTTCGAACATGCGTATATTAATTCGAGTTTTATACCGGATCAATCCTCCACGGGATTAAAACGATCAAAATTTAACCATGGTTTAAGGAGTTATTATTAAATAATAATTATTAATGTAAGATATCTTTATTTTAAATTAATTTTTCGGTATTTAAATCAAACTGTTTCCTATCTTGACGATATGTCATTTGATTTTCGTGCCTTAAATTTATCATAACACTGCCGGTTATCAAAAATCCAACCACTCTCTTCTCAAAACAACGCATATACCTGTGAAAAAGTAGTTCAATCAGCTTTCGGTAACCGTGGCAACGAATAAGGAAATCTCGTCACACGGGTACGTACACACAGCGCCCCACTGCGAAGCACATCGTATCGCATTTTCCAAGTCATAAAACTAAGTGGATTTGGCGACGTTTCAATAACTTTACTACGGATCTCCGAATTCCCGTGCTATAACGCGGTGAGAGGTATTATAACGCGGCCGACAACATTGTATGTACCCTTAAGTTAATAATGGCTATCGTAAAAATCAAAATAGTCATAAATTGATGTTATGATATTGTAAAAGTAAATTTAGTTCATCTAAAATGTTATTGTGTTACTATACTCATGCGCCAACCTGCCTGTCAAGCTTGGCGATTATGGCAATTGCCCCCTTTTGGGGAAGCCTATGTCCAACTGTGGATGTCTTTCGGCTGAAATGAGTGAATGATGATATAGGTACAGTACGGCCGACGGATCTTGGCGCGTCTGAGAACTTTAGCGCTCAAAATAAGCGCACCAAATAAATGATTTATAAAATTAAATGCCAATAACAGTTGTTAACAGCTATTGGCATTAATTTTTTTGAATCATTTATTTTTTTACGAATGCAGAAGCGCTAAAGTTTGCAGAGCCTAACTTCAGACGCGCCAAGATCCGTCGGTCATACTGTACATACGTATAAATCAGCGAGCATTTTGATAAATGATAAATAAATATGGTACGTATTCGAAATTTTGTGAGCGGCTTTCTACTTTACAAGACACCAGATAATCTTCGAATAAAGCACATTGACCTTTTCCTAATATCTCTGCATAGGTATCCGAAACACAAACAATTAATTGTTTTACATTCCTAGAAAATGTAAAGGATTGCGCTAGATATCTATGCAAGACAGGAAATAAAGACATAAGTCTTTTTTTCCATTTTGAAATTAAGAAAGGCAACAAATGTAGAACGGTCAATGACTGTTATTCCAAGTTTATCTGGCTCCTACATTACACTTTCTATCGGTTTCTATGGCTTTTTTTAAAAGAGCTGCGTTTTCAAGTGAGTTTAATATCTCGTTATACCAACATATTTAAATATATTTTTTAGAGAACTCCCTGCTTCGTTGTTTCAAACCAATAGCTTAACCAATTGGTTCAATTAAGTTCAACCAATTAGTTGGACACTGTACGAATTTTCCTTATAAACCTACCAATAACTTCTTAAGTCCTATAAATAAGGTGTTCTTAATTATTATGTACTAGCTGACCCGGCAAACTTCGTATCGCCTCTTCTTCCTGCCCTTGTCCCATATTACTTGGGGTCGGCGCAACACGTTTTTTTCTTCCACTCTATCCTGTCAGCCGTCACACTATCACTAACTTCCTTTTCTTTCATATCACTCCTCACACAATCCATCCATCTCTTCTTCGGCCTCCCTCTTCCTCTCCATCCATCTACTTGTAAACTCAGAACTCTTTTAGTAACATGTGTTTCATCCCTCCTCTTCACATGACCATACCAAGACAAACGATTTCCTTTCAACTTTTCAGTCACTGGCGCCACTTTCAAACTTCCTCTAATATACTCATTTCTCACTTTATCCATTTTCGTCACACCACACATCCATCTCAACATTCTCATCTCCGCTACATGCAGTCTTTTTTCATCCATCTTTTTCACAGCCCAACATTCTGATCCATACAGTATGACAGGTCTTATCACGGACTTGTAAATTTTACCCTTCAACTTGAAACTTCGTATCGCCTAATAGTCGGATTTATTTTATCGGGAATTTTTCCATATTTTCCTACCGTTTAAACCTTTCCTGGAGTATCACGAATATTTCAACACCAAAATTAGTTTTAGCGAGACTAATGAACAGCTATTCATCTTATATATAAAAATAAACAGCTAGTTTTTCTATAAAAGAAGATTTGTGGTCGTGTATACATAGGTACTTAAACCGTCTCGAGAACGAAAATTTGTTCGATCGTTCGAAATAAAGTTACAACACTTTAAACGGTACACGGTAGATTCTGAAAAACGCTGCCGTGATGATCTAGACTCGTTCCGGACGGAAGGCCAAAGGAAGAAAATTTTAAAGAGTGTTGGAAAGGTCTCTTTAAAGGTCAAGGAATCTTTTTCCAGCAGTGGGACAGAATCCGAACATTAAAAAATCTTCAAAGGCACCTAGATTTTAGGGGAACTCCCAAATACTCCGAAATATTTTATTCCGAATTTCATAATACCTAAGAATTATAATGTCTATTATTAAAAATCACGAAATTTATTTTACCGAAAGTCGTAAATGCGTTTTGTTAGTTTTTTCGATTTTCATACGTTCGAAGAATCAAATGCTCGAAGGGTTTTTGGTCAGAAAAACGACATGCATGCCTGCTTACTTGCTGCTTGCCTGCTTGCATGCTGCATGGCTGCTTGCATGTCGTATGCCTGCTTGCATATTGCATACTTGCTTGCATGCTACATGTATGCTTGCATGATGCATGTATGCTTGCACACTTATGAGTTTGTCTTGCTATTCAGTTTTACAAGGAGTTTTTATTTAGGAATTTTATTAATCGGTATTTTAATAATCGGAATTCGTATTTTTAATGTTCCGAATTATCATTAAGTCAGACTTTTTGAAACTATTGACTATTGAAACTCGAGAATAGTAATTATAAACGTTAGGAATATTGAAATTCAGGAATTATAAAAATAGGAGTAATGATAAGTCGGAGTTGTTATATTTGGAATTTGGAGTCATTCGGATTTATGAAAATCGGTATTTTAAGAAATTCGTATTTGTGACTCTCGGAATAAAGTTTTTCGTATTTATGAATTGTACCCAGATTTTAGGGGACCAGGAAGTGTGGAATTCTTACTTAGTACTTAATGTCAGAACATCGAAAGGGTTTTTTTTAACTCAAAGACCACACCGAAACCCTATCTGTATAATACCTATTGGAGACTAAAATAATATTCTTAATTTTTAAAAGTTTTTGAGAAAAATTGTCGTCATTCAGAATTCCGATTAAATATGCAAGGCTTCTATAGAAGTACTTTTAAAGTTTTTAAATTTGTGAGTACATTATGGAGGGCCAAAGTTCACGTAAAATAACAGATATTTAGAGGTCTTTACTACGCCCAGGTGTCGCTATTGTGCGGAACACCCGGAGGACACGGTGGAGCACACTGTAGAGGTGTGCCCCGCTTGGGCGGAGCATCGCCGTGTCCTCGTGGGGGTGATCGGCGGCAGCGATCTCTCTCGCCGGGCCTTGGTTCAGGCCATGGTCCGTAGTGAGGAGGGATGGCAGGCGGTCGCCTCCTTCTGCGAAGCAGTAATGCTAGCAAAGGAGGAGGCCGACCGCATCAGGCAGAGGCAACGGGGCGCTCGCTCCAGCCGCCGCCGGGATTCCGATCCCGATTTCCGGCCACCGCGCGGGCTTGCGGACGGCGTGCAATGGGTAGCACGCTGTCCGATTGTCTGGTAACCGACCGGACCGAGCCCAAGTCGTCGACGGCGCGTTCTGTTCCCGCGCGCCTCAAGGAGCTGTCAGCATACCGAAGAGGCCCAGCCTGCTAACTGCAGGCAAGCAGGGTCGAAGCCTGCTGGGGTCAAGGGCCGTTTTCTGAGAGGAAGGCTCAGCCCCGGCACTATAGGCAATGAAGGAACGGGGTAGGTTTTTAGTCAGTAAGAGTCTGACACTACTTCCCGCTCCACCCAAGGGCGGGATTTGTCATTGGATGATTTTACCTACCATAAAAAAGAGGTCTTTACTAGATTACTTTTACACAAATTTATGGTTTGGTTTCTATAGAAGCCTAGATAAAATCCACAAGATATCTGTGTATTCAATATATCTGGAGAAAGATGTGTACTAACGTCAAAATAACGTAAGAGTAGTCGTATGAAAATGTACCGTGGGTTGGCCGCTCCTAATACCTGTAGAACTAAATAATGACAACTTCTATTATTAATTTAGGTTAATATTTGTGCAAATTTTCGAGTGAATTGGTACATGGAATGAGATTAGCATACAACCGAAATTTCCCCTTTTCACCCCTTTAAAGGCTGAATTGGTCATCGACAGCAGTAATGAATAACTAAAGAACTACAAACTCGTTATATCTTATGGACGTACAGCTCTGCTTCCTGCTCCACATATCAATTTTTAAAATGAGATGATACGAACGCAACAAAAAACATTTACCGAATGATAAATCAGTTATTCCTTATACTTTTCTGGGAATTGTACTATAGCTATTAATTTAGCCTAAAAACCCGTCAAACAGTAGACAATTCGAAACCCAATGAAACGGGTTCTACCTCGGTAGGCATTCGACTAAGCGATCGAGAATAAGATATACGGTAGACACTTAAGGATCTATTTCTAAATCAATTTGACTTGAACATTTAGTCGGTAAATGTGGCCAAGAAATAAGGAAACTGCTATTAACTTTACAATTTATTTATTAATTAGAATGTACAGATACCGCTATCAAATTTTCCAGGAATGTGATGTGGCAAACCATTTTTTTCTTCTGATTTTTTATATCCATAAAATCTAAAAAGGAGGCAATCAAAATGAAAATATTATTTTACAATAGAAGATGTAGGTTTAGTAAAAGTGTAGGTAGGTATTTATTTAAAACTTTATCCACTAAAGAAACACTGTACAAAGCATTTTCTACCAATCGACCTTAGGGTAGTACTGTGGCATAATATAGATTTGAGTACGAATAATGATTTATCTATTTAGACTAATATGTTTTTTATTAAATTATATTCATCCTCTTTCCTTTAAAACAGACTTTGCTGTGCCCGACAGGATTCATAATTGAATCTTTTAAACAACAAAAGTACCAATTCTGTATTCGTGCGGAGGATTCGCCTGGATGTCGCCACTGTGCGGAACACTCGGAAGACACGGTGGAGCATACTGTAGAGGTGTGCCCCGCCTGGGCGGAGCATCGCCGTGTCCTCGTGAAGGCGAACGGTGGCAGCGATCGCTCTCGCCGGGCCTTGGTTCAGGCCATGGTCCGGAGTGAGGAGGGATGGCAGGCGGTCGCCTCCTTCTGCGAAGCAGTAATGCTAGCAAAGGAGGAGGCCGACCGCATCAAGCAGAGGCAACGGGGCGCTCGCCCCAGCCGCCGCCGCGATTCCGATCCCGAATTCTGGCCACCCGTAGGCGCGGGCTTGCGGACGGTGTGCAATGGGTAGCACGCTGTCCGATCGTCCGGTCACCGAACGGACCGAGCACAAGTCACGACGGCGCGTACTGTTCCCGCGCGCCTCAAGGAGCTGTCAGCAAACCGTAGAGGCCCAGCCTGCTAGCTGCAGGCAGGCAGGGTCGAAGCCTGCTGGGGTCAAGGGCCGTTTTCTGAGAGGAAGGCTCAGGCATGATAGGCAACGAAGAAAATTGTGGACAGTACACTGAGGACCTACTCCTCCCGGCACTGTTGGTCCTCCATGCTGAGGGCGTTATCTTGTAGATAACACTTTACCACATAGTCCTATCTTCAGCAACATGGATGGCGTCGCAGATTGTAGTCTCTAGTGTGGAAAGGATTTCATTGGACCAACGAAATGGCCTCCTTCCTACTTTTCTTCTTCCTAAATACGTTGGAAGCAGGCTCGTGGCCCGAGGTTAGAAGCTCCCAAAATCTTATATTTTGATTTTTTTTTCCGTGTGTATGAATTAGTTTAGCCTAAATATCTATCAAATGGTCTCACTAGACCTAAACACTCAAATGAAAATTATTAGTTTATTAAATAAAACTATTATGTTTGTGTGATGAACACGATCATTTATTCTGTGTCTGGGTGTTATTTATCTATGATATGTATGTATTTAGAAATATATAAGTATGTTTATCAGCTGTCTGGTACCCATAACACAAGCTCTGCTTAGCTTGGGGCTAGACGGTGTTGTGTGATAGTTGTGGAATATATATATTAAAAAAAAATACTTGTAAAGCCATTCCATTTCACTTATAATAAATGGATCTTTAAAGTATAGTTTTCTTTAAGATACAGAACTGTTTTCCAGTTTGGAGGACAATAGTCTTGTTTATGTGAACTACTCTCATTTTTAGAATTTCGACACTGATGTTACTATACTTTTGTTGGCAAAATTTTTTGCACCATAACATTCATAACTTCTACAAATCCAAAACACACATGATATTCCTTTAATACCAAAATATAGGGCGCATCGCAGAGAAATCGAGTTCGTGTGAATCTTTAATAAAAACTATTCAGTGACATCCCTCTACCCATACGAGGGTGAATGACACGACACCACACAATTTTACGATATGACTACGTGATAATATTGAAGCGGTATACATTTGAATTTTTATGAAATATACCTCGAGAACCATGGTATATTTGTAAGTTGTATATTGAGGGGGTTATTGCCGATAAATAAATTGCAATTGATATTATTTTTCTCGAGTGTGCTGTGAAGAAGGGATTTTTTTTATGGTAGGTAAAATCATCTAATGACAAATCCCGCCCTTGGGCGGAGCGGGAAATAGTGTCAGATTCTTTCTGAGTAAAAACCTACTACGTTCCTTCGTTGCCTATAGTACCGGGGCCGAGCCTGCCTTTCAGAAGCCGACCCATGACCCCAGTAGGTTTCGACCCTGCCTGCTTGTAGCTAGCAGGCTGGGAAACTACGGTTTGCTGATAGCTCCTTGAGGCGCGCGGGAACAGTACGCGTCGTCGATGACTTGGGCTCGGTACGGTCGGTTACCGGACGATAGCGGGCTACCCATTGCTCGCCATCTGCTAGCCCGCGCCTACGGTGGCCGGAAATCGGGTATCGGGATTCCGCCGGTGGCTGGGGCGTGCGCCCCGTTGCCTTTGCCTGATGCGGTCGGCCTTCTCCTTTGCTAGCATTACTGCCTGCCATCCCTCCTTACTTCGGACCATGGCCTGAACCAAGGCCCGGCGAGAGAAATCGCTGCCGCGAGGATACGGCAATGCTCTGCCCAGGCGGGGCACACTTCTACAGTGTACTCCACCGTGTCCTCCGGGTGTTCCGCACAGTGGCGACACCCCCGGGCAACTCCTCCGCACGAATCCGGAACAGATACTACTGAACTTGCCATGTTCGGTAAGGACCTGCGTCGTGCGGTAGTTGAGAATGCCGTGAGGTCTTTTAAGCCACGCCTCAAAAATGGGACTTATCGCCTCAATTGTGGCGCGCCCATGTGAAGAAGGGGTTGTGATTTCATGAATTATGTGCCGTCGATAGGAAGTTTGGAATTGATAGGTATTTCTAACTTCTAGTTTTACTAATGATTTCATCGAACTCTCGCTGAGCCTGTCGCTTGGACACTCTTAGGTCGGGAGTAGGAGGTGACGGTTCTCGGTTGGTACTGATTTTCACTAATTTTCAATGTTTGTGCGGCATTTATCCGCAGATCTTGTCCTGTATTCCATCTTGCATCACATTCTCAGTTACCTGTTCACGTAAGGATCTTACGACAGCGTTAGCGGACGGCATTACCGTGGTCGAAAACTGGGCCAAAAAAGGATTTAATTTGAAAATAACGAATTAAAAACAATGCCATCGATACGCTAAGAAGGAGTAGTACTGAAAGTATATAGTTCTACCGAAGAGAAACTGCAAATAAAACCTTTCAGAAGACTTCAAGTTAGCAACCTAAAATTTATTTAAAAAATACATAGGTATATGTTTTGAGAGAATAACTATCATCGTTATACGTACATTTAGTGTAACTATTCACTCAAATTATCCTCTATTTTGAAAATAAGACGAGACGGTACATTACTCGTCACACATACAGTTACCAAGAATTCGAGAGGCTTCAAATAATATTCATAGCCATAGATACCTAAACTACTCAAACACGATAAAGGCAGGGTTAACTCAAAGCATTAGTTATCATGAAAATGATTGAAATTTAGTGAGATGCTTTAAAGCAAGGATTAAGCGGGGACATCGACGCTCACGTAGGCTACGCCTGTGTTAAGAGAGAGAGTGTGAGACTGTGTTGTGAGAAAAAAGTAAAATATATAACTACATTCTTGTGCTACTTTTTGCCATTTATTGAAGTGGTAGTAGTTCAAAATAGCCTACCTACATTGTATCTTCGAAAGTTTCATCGTAAGTTGTATTATTATTAAATCACTAGTTTCTGCCAGCGTTGTCACCCACGTATAAATAGATTTACGAGTATTTTAAGTAAAGTATGTTGGTTGCGCAAATAAGCTTGATGTTTTAATGGACTGTATGTTTGAAAAAGCGATCTAAGGTTTGTTAACAATATGCAGATACTGTGCTTGGCGTTCATTAATGGGATAAATGTATTAGGAAGGAACACTGACCTTTAGACTTCGAAGGTTCCACGTGGCGCCGGCCGGCGATCCTCGACTTCGCACATTTAACCACTGCCAGGTCCTGTTTGCACTACACTGCACTATTGTTGAGTTTTGAATGGTTGGATCACGAAATAGTCAATTTTCTTGTAATTTCGGGCGGGCGATGTTAGCGGTGCGGTCACATTCACAATCGATGCACACACGTCAATGTCATTCCATTTCTAGAGGTCGTGCGGGGAAGGGAAACGGATGGTATAGGATTGCTAGGCCAAAAAAATAAATTACAAAAAACAAAGTCGCGGATCATAGCAAATTGGCGCAACCATTCCCCCCGGGTTTGAAGGGTTACCTTCAAAGAAAAGAAAAAAAACAAAAGCGAAACTAAACCCTATTACTAATCTAAACTATCAATACTAGGTAGCGAAACAACTTATAACTAACTATGCCACTACTACTGATTAGGCAGAGGGCAGAGGCGAATAACCGGACGCAGGTACGATCCAGTTGCGGTTTTAACCTTTACGACTCGCGTTATTCCGTTCGAACCCGGAAAAACTTCTTCCACTACACCAAGAGGCCAGTGCAGAGGAGGCGCACTCTCAGTCTTCAGTATCACCACAGTACCGACTGTGACTGGATCTGAAGGAGTGTTCCACTTTTGACGCGACTGCAGCGTATGCAGATAATCTGTCCTCCATCGCTTCCAAAAGGACTGAACTAAGCTATCTAGCAGAGCGTGACGCGGGTGGAGCTGCAGTTTGTCAGTCTCGACATCTAAAGCGGGCAAATATTTAAGAGGAGTCGTCGTCAAGAAGTGAGCCGGCGTCAACGCTAGTGGCTCCGATGGATCACTAGACAAAGTCCGACACAACGGACGCGTATTCATCAACGCCTCTACCTGAGCGAGTACAGTGCTCAACTCCTCGTACGAGAGAATCTGTTCGCCTATGACCCGAAACAGGTGCGACTTAAGGCTTTTAATATTCGCCTCCCAATTGCCACCAAAATGACTAGCTGCTGGCGTATTAAAACACCAATCAATGCGATTCTCAGCTAAGACATGGGCGAATTCACTTTGGTAGTACTTGGAGCGTAAGAATGTATGTAATTCCGAAATATTGCGTCGCGCTCCAACATAATTTGTGCCGTTGTCAGAGTATAAGCGCTTAACGGGACCACGGCGAGATAAAAATCGTTTAAATGCAGACATAAAACCCTGCGTACTCAAATCACTGGTTAACTCTATGTGAACCGCACGAGTTGTCATACAAACGAATAGGCAAATGTATGCCTTTGTGGAACGTATACCACGACCACGGGCAATAGTGACTTTAAACGGTCCAGCATAGTCCGTCCCAGTATGTATGAAAGGTTTCACCGTCTGTACAACACGACAAGAACGATGGTCGGCCATTTCCGGCGCGCTGAAACGCGGGCGGAGCTTAAAGCAGGGCACACATCTGTGCACTCTAGCGCGTATCAAATTGCGAGCGGAAAGTATCCAGTACTTCTGTCGAAGAATGGACATTAATAAATCGGGACCAGCGTGACAATTCACCTTATGGTGATAGTCCACCAACAAATCCAAAACGTGATCCCTGCGTGGTAGAACTACTGGATGCATTTGTTCAAACTCTAACTTAGCATTTCGCAGACGGCCACCGACACGAATGAGTCCGTCTTGCAAAAATGGTTTCAAATGTTGAAGTGCGCGACTACAAGGTTTACGTGATTCCAAACTACGAAATTCTATTGAAAAATAAAATTTCTGCAACTCTCGAAGTACAACTGATTCAGCTCTATCTAAATCAGCTGCGATTATAGAACCACGCGATGGTAATAATCTCAAAAATCTTAGGACGTAAACTACACAGCGTAATAGTCTCGACCAAGACGAGACTCGATTAGACAACAACAAAACAACTGACTCTTCACGCGGAACTGATACTACAAGCGTATGTTTCTTCTCCTCGGGTGGCTCTGAAACAGCAGCGGGGTTAAACGGAGCATTTGGCCACTCGTTAGGAGTGGTATGCAGCCAGGGAGGGCCACAAAACCAAAGCGGATGATTTAAAATTTGCGCAGGAAGCAAACCACGTGAGAGACAATCAGCTGGGTTTTCTGTTCCAGCGACATGGAACATATTTTCCGGTGACAATTCAGCTTGAATCTTAGCCACCCTATTTGCGACAAACGTGCCCCATCGATGGGGTGAAGAGTGGGCCCAACATAGAGCAACGGTTGAGTCTGAAAACGCTACAATTCTCTCTATATTAATGCGAGGACGACAAGTTTTGACTATAGATGTAATCAATTGAACCAACATAAGAATAGCGCAGAGTTCGAGACGAGCAAGAGAGACAACCTTACGAGGAGATACCTTTGATTTTGCGCTAATGAGGAAAACTGAAATGTTATCGCCATTTTGGACCTGAAAGTAAACCACTCCCCCGTAAGCCCTCTCACTGGCGTCTGCGAAACCTACCACATTAACAACAGTGTCTGGTACTATACCAGCATGGCGAGGAATCTGTATCTGATCGAGCATTGGAAGCTCTTTCCTATAGCGAGCCCACAACTTAGCAACACTATCAGGAGCGGTGTCGTCCCAATCACAGTTGGAAAGCCAAAGCTCTTTTATAAGCAGCTTTGCATATAAAACGACAGGAGCTACAAAACCCATTATATCCCATATCCGAGCTACACATGCTAGGATAACGCGTTTGGTACAAGTTGGCGGAGTCGAGCTAATTTTAAGACTGAACATATCAGTTGCGGGTGACCAACATAAACCAAGGATCTTATGCGAATCACTATCATCGAATTCCTTTACCGAAGTCAACCGGTGTGACGGTGGAATCGACTCTAATGTAGCTTGCGAGTTGCTTGTCCATTTCACCAGATCAAATTGACCGGACTTCATGAGGCTGATTACTTGAGCAGCGGTCTCTATAGCCTCTGCTTCACTAGGTACACTGTACACAAAATCGTCCATGTACAATCCGGTTTCAATAGTGGCCCTTGCTTTCGGGTATGTATCACCCTCTTCAGCGGCCAACTGCTTGATAGTGCAAAGAGCGTGAAAGGGACTAGACTTAAGCCCAAAACAAACACGATTGAATTCGTAAACCTTCAAAGGTTCCTGCGGAGAAAATCTATACAAGAAGCGTTGGAATCTACGGTCACATTCTCTGATTCCAATACTAAGAAACATTTGCCGAATATCGGCAGAGAGCGCAATAGCAAACAAGCGAAAATTTACTATTATTTCAAATAAGTTACCCTGGAGGTTCTGACCACAATACAAGATATCGTTAAGCGATATGCCAGTACTAGTTTTAGCGCTACCATCCATAACCACACGCAGTTTAGTTGTAAGCTTGTCTTCTCTAACAACTCCATGGTGCGGGATGATGTAAAACGGGTAATCACGCGTCTCCTCAGTCTCGGCAGGCGCTGATGAGATATAACCTTTATCTAAATATTCGATCAGCACATCATCATAGGCTTGCTTCAACTTAGGAGACGCCTGCATCTTACGTTCCAAGCATAGAAAGCGTTTTTCTGCGGAGGCACGGGAGCCACCGAGCGAAAAAATATCACCCTTGAAAGGGAGCACGACAACATAACGACCATCTTTATCACGAGTAGTCGTGCGGGTATAAATCTCCTCA
Organism: Leucania comma; assembly: GCA_958295575.1. NCBI lineage: Eukaryota > Metazoa > Arthropoda > Insecta > Lepidoptera > Noctuidae > Leucania > Leucania comma. The sequence continues at coordinate 9,394,663 of OY282475.1, forward strand.
GTGACCTGATCCTCAGGGCTGAGAATAGGCGGGACATTGACCTCTTCAATCTCCCAGAACTTGCGGATGGTAGACTCAAGCGGCGGCTCGACGGTGCAACAGTGCGACACAGTCGAGTAACTATTTAAACAAGCGGGTGCGGAACCAACTATAACAAACCCGAGAACTGTTTCCAGTGCGTGCGGAGCGGGGTACATCGGAAGACCTTGAATTTTACGTGATAACTGGAGATGCGGGAGAATCGAAGCACCGATCAATAGATCGATATCTCCAGGGAAAGCGTAATTTCCGTCGGCTAACTGCAAGTTCTTAAACTCCGTCAGCATGGACGTGTCAACCGGTACCGTGGGCAACCGTTCCGTAATCTTATCTGCGACTAGCGAATCCATTTCAAACGAAATATTACGATTAAAACGTGAACTAAATATTATTTTAATGGAACCGTGAATGGTTGCCTTTAAACCTCCAAAACCTTTCACTTCTGAGCGGGAAGACCAATTATTAAAACTAAAACCAAGGCGTTGACAACAATCCCGAGTAATAAAATTACTCTGGGAAGCGCCATCTAGTAGCGCTCGAACGGTGCGCGGTTTGCCAAAGGCATCTACAATGACAACTTGCGCGGTCGCAAGTAAAACGGTAGTGATTTGATTACCAGCGGCGGAAAGCGAACACAATGTTACGTCGTTTGTACTTGCAGCAGGCCGCGCGTCACAAGCGTCGCGCGTCTGCGCAGGCTGCTGCTGCAATGGCAGCTTACTACTCTCAAAATGTAAGAAGGTATGATGTCTAGCTAGACATTTACGACAGCTAACACCACTGTTACATGACGTAACCAGATGTTTGTCACTTAGACAATTAAAACACAAATTATTAGTGCGGACAAACTTGTAACGATCACTAGGCGATAATCTCTGAAATCCCGAACACTTGTACAGCTGTGTATGGCTACCCTTACACAGAGAACAGTCAGGTGTTGAGGCGGTATTAACTAGCGTATGTGCAGTCTTGACTGACTTCGATGACGCGTCTATACGGCGATCGGAACCTGTCCTATTCGTGACTTCATGACGTGCCGACGTGCGCTGCAATACCTTAATATGGTCGCGAATAAAAGATTCTAAATCTTCGAACTTAGGTATTTCGTTACCGCGCCGAGTCGTTTCAAACAGACGAACAGTTTCAGGATCTAATTTCTTTAAACCGATATACAAAAACAAAAAGTCACAGAGGTCATTGACCTTTAGGTTCTTTACTGCACGAACAGATGATGCGAAAATATTTAAAAACTTCTCTAAATTATGATCGTTACAAACGGAAAAACTTTTCAAATCGAATAATTGATCTAAATATGCGGTGGCTACTAATCGCTTATCTTCGTATTTTGTTTTTAAAGTGTCCAAAACTAATGTGTAATTTTCAGCGCTAAACGTAATTCCAGCACAGACAGCCTTTGCCTTACCGGTCAATTTTTCTACGAGATAATGCAATCTCTCGTGATCTGTCAGCGATGTGTTCTGTATTATATTTTCGAAACTATCTATAAATAAATTCCAATTTCGAATGTCACCATTAAATTCAGGTATTTGAATTGGCGGCAATCGTGGGCGTTCGCGAGGAGGGTTGGATAAACCACTCGCGGGGGGGGGAGTCTCTAAACTCCTAGCAATACGTTTGATACGACAATACAAGTCATCAAAGGACGACAATGCCTGATAACTCACACAGTAATCAGGATTTAACTCCAACTCTAAAATGTTTATATTATTAATTGTAGATTCAAAATCCGCGCGCAAACTATCTAAAGTTTCCAACGAACACAAGAAAGCATCTCTAATTGCCAGATCCGAGATTTGCAAAGATTTATCACAAATTGATTGAACACGTGAAAACTGTGAGTCCCTTTTAGCGTATAAAAGCTTTAACTGAACCTTTAAATCAGTACTAACCTTGGTTCTCTTAAGAGACATCTTGTTTTGATATATTCACACTATACACTCAAACAAACACTTAACGAATTATTAAGTAAGCGATAATTATCAGATAACAATATGGTAATATTGTAAACAACAAAGTGAACGGCGTCGTTCATATGCGTATATAATCTATGGTTTATCCGTTTCCTACAAATATTCACTCAACAATGAACTGGTATTTTTGAAATGCGTCTACCTACATGCAATTTGTAGGACTTCCGAATGAATTTTGTCAAGAAAAAGAATGCGATCGATTTATATCTACGCTGATATTTACGTAGCTAACTATAATTATGCGGTGCGGTTGACGGCGTAGGTACCGTAACTATCAATGACTCTTTAACTATACGAGCGAAATAACGATTAGTTGCCTAAATGCCTAGATGCGGGTTTTCTACTATTATATCTAGGTAAACAGGCGCGTTGCGTTTATTCCCTATGGAACAAATACTATATTGCGAAATTACAAGAAAATGATTCACGATCCTGCTCGTAGGACCAAAAAGTAATGGTTGCGCAAATAAGCTTGATGTTTTAATGGACTGTATGTTTGAAAAAGCGTCTAAGTCTTATTTCACGGTCATGGTGTAGCCTTGTGCATCTTAGTTTGCCAGCCATTTGAGCAATTTATAAAAAAAATATCACCCTATAAGCTGCAACATAAAAATGCTAAAGTATCAAATTGTATGACGAACGTATGGTTGAGTGTGTGACCTACGTAGAAGTAAAAAGTAGTAGCCTCCATATTACGAGTATCTTGGTTTTAATAACGTAGCCTCGTAAAGCGAGAAGTACATCTGCCTCCCTTGCCAAGTTACAATCGTTTCGTTTAGCGGGAATGCTTGGAGTTGGCCACGCCCCCAATTCCTTTGTTCTGACGTCCTCACAACGCTCAGTCATGTGGTCAGAACAAAGGAATTAGGGGCGTGGACAACTATAAGTGTTCACGCTAATCGAAACGATTAACGTAACTTGGCTAAGGGGGCTGACCCACTAATTATAAAATCATTTCAATACTACCTACGTTTAGTAAAATATTTGAGAAGTTTATTTTGAAATATTTAACAAAATTTTGTTAATATATACATGAACATAACTATATTACATTCCAAACAGTTCTGTTTTACAAGGTCCTTCAACAATCGATTAAACTCTTAAGACATATAATAATGCATGGAAAGCAAATCGTGTCCTGGCAACGTTTGTTTTTTTTTTTTAATTTTGTCCGACGCATGCGACTGCATTATTTATGAAATTATAAACAACAAGCTACACCATTACGGGATCCAAAACTCCTTTCTGGATCTTCTTATTTCAGATTTTAATGATAAGATTCAGAGGTTGACATAAACAGAAAAACATCTCCTGGATCTAAAGTAACAAAGGGTGTCCTTCAGGGCTCAATTCTTGATCCACTTTTGTTTCTTATTTATATACGCACAGCCTATATAATATACATACGCTTGAGGCGCGTGTTTAGTAGAGGAGTTAACATAATTGAATGGACCCAGTAGGGCCGATGCCTGTTAGGGCTGCAGGAACTTTTGAGTGGCCGTGGTCCTAGATCGCAAAGCGAAATTGAACGATATAGGTGGGTATTAGTCAGTAAAAGTCTGACAGTGCCTTTCATTTTACCAGAGCAGATGTCATTGGATGGTCTCAATCTACATATTTGCAATATATATATACGTGGCGCCATCTGACACATGAGTTGAAATTGTTGACGTGATCCGAATACAACAAGAAGGTACTTAGGATTTACGATGACGATTACGCACAGGTGATACCTATTACGTTTCTAGGGATCGTCCTGAGATACCTATTACCTACACGTCATCGGAGATTTTCTTCTTTCATTTCTTCTCTAAACCTGTTCGAAATAATATTAGACTTTTAAAGCTACCTTTTTTACTGTCCGTTCAACCCAAATTGACTTTTATTGCATTATTGGCACGATCAATAGCGGCTGCAGTAAATAGTTGGTATTATAACCATTTTCTTGCTTTTGATGTTTTCTTGTTTTTGTTTTGCCAATGGAATAGAAGTCAAAATCGGTTAAACGGACAGTAAAAAAGGTTTTTTTTTTAAACAACAGTTTATTTTGGTACAAGAGGTACAAGAGTGAATAGGTTAGTTTTAGGCAAGCGTGCTCCATCGTCGGCCACATCATCGCTTACCGTCAGGTGCGATAGTGGTCAAACGCAAGCTTATCTGAAGGTAATAAAAAAAAGTAACAATTGTTTTCTTTTGTTTCTAGTATTCATTATATTCTTTCATTATAAGAAATCAATTTTGATTTTGAAAAAAGGATTGTAGTAAATAAATAGTGTTAATTGTGTTATCTGCAAGTCGATTTCTAATAGAGCTGCAAATATCACAATTAGTAGGTAATTAAGTAAACCGATACATACCCATAGCAAGACTGTTTTTTTTTATGGTAGGTAAAATCATCCAATGGCAAATCCCGCCCTTGGGCGGAGCGAGAAGTAGTGTCAGACTCTTGCTGACTAAAAACCTACCCCGTTCCTTCGTGCCGGAGCCGGGTATTCCTTTCGGAAGCCGACCCATGACCCCAGTATGCTTCGACCCTGCCTGCCTGCAGCTAGCAGGCTGGGCCTCAACGGTTTGCTGACAGCTCCATGAGGCGCGCGGGAACAGAACGCGCCGTCGACGACTTGGGCACGGTCCGATCGGTTACCGGACGATCGGACAGCGTGCTACCCATTGCACGCCGTCCGCAAGCCCGCGCCTACGGTGGCCGGAAATCGGGATCGGAATCCCGGTGGCGGTTGAGGCGAGCGCCCCGAGAGATTGCCGCTGCCGGTCGCCCCCAAGAGGACACGACGATGCTCTTCCCAAGCGGAGCACACCTCTACCGTGTCCTTCAGGCCGTCCGCACAGTGGCGACACCCGGGCGTCACCTCCGCACGAATCTTGTACAGGTATTTCCCGAACTGGCCATATTCGGTTAGTACTGGCGCCATCCGAAACGTGATGACGCCGTGAGGACTTTCCAGTTTTACGTCCAAGAAATAAAGAAACTGCTATCAACTTTACAATTTATTTATTGATTAAAGTGTACAGATACCCCTATCAAATTTTGAAAGGGTGTGGTCGGTGACCATGAAACAGAGGATAAACAATATTTTTTTTCTTTGGTTCGTTATTACTTTAAAATCTAAACAGGAGTTAATCAAAATGAAAATATTATTTTACAATAGTAAATGTAGGTAGGTATTTATTTATTTATTTAAAACTTTATGCACTAATTAAACACTGTACAAAGGCGGACTTAATGCTTTAGGCATATTATACCGATCGACCTTAGGATAGGGCAGAGGCACAATATGGCAGGTATAACTTAATAGAAGACAAACAGAAAGGAAGTTAGAACAATATTAAGTATTTACTTAGATATATACATACAAATAAAGGATATGCCACTTAATAAAAGAAATGTCCCAGTATGTTTTCATAAAAAAATGAGATTACAGGCACAGATAGACTCACTTCTGACTCAAATACTTTTAAAAGCAAGATATGAGTATTTCTCAAAATACATGTACATCTTTGAAAAAAAAAGTGTGCTTTGAAACAGTTCAAAAGTTTTATATTTATAAATCATCACACAAAAAAAACACACACTCAATTTTGTAGGATGAATATTAATCTTTAAGATAACGAAGAATTATAGCTATAATCATACTTATTATCAAATATTTCGATATTTTAAAAATAGCTTTTTTTACCTTTCATACAAAAACCTGTTTGCCACTCTACCTTTTTCATGTGTTTTTGTTTCATAAAATGCGATACGTAACTAAATTATTGTAAATTTCTTTGTATCATCGTTCTACAGTAATCGCAGTTTCTGTATCAAATTGATTTTCTATGGGGTGTCATAGTGAATTGGCAATTTAAAGCAAAAAAACAAAATGAGTCGCTCTCATTTACTATTTAGTTATTACTCTTTAGTTACGATTTATTTCTACTTTCCCATGATTTCTGAACGATTCCGTAATTTTTTTACACGGACAACACTAGCTTCACTCTGATTGGCTATTGGTTTGACGTCTCCGCCATTACATCTATCGTGAAAATCAGTGAGAACGTGTGTGTTTTGTGGGGTTACTTTTTCGAGACAGGAAGTAAAATCAGCGATTTTTCATAGAACGGTAAGTCTTCATTTACCCATTTTTTGTAATACGTGTTGTACGAATATTTAATAAGCTTTTATATTTGCTGTAACAGCTTTTATCAATAAATATATTTTTTCTGACCTCAATTTGTCTAATATTTCGTAACGTTTTTTACGAATTTCGTTACGTAACGAAAAAGTACAACATAAAGCTGAGTGTATACTGTTATAACCTGACTAAGCATAGTAATATTCACTACTTAATTTATGAAAAAAAAATATATAGAGCGTCAATAACTAAAGGATTGGATATTATCTGCTATATAGAAGTGCCACCAGCAAAAAATAATGAAATAATTTAAATTACGTTTTTATGTGATTTAACAACTTTTTACCCCTGATATTACTTACATGAAGTTCTATTGAGAACTTCCTCCTTTTCGTGGGTTAAAAAACCTCGCGGCTTTGTTTCAATTCGCTTGAGAATAGAATTATACCGATTGTTACAAATACTTAACTCTTGCTAATGACACTTCTGTAGAGATGCCCACTATACTTGTTGGTTTGACTTATCAAATTGGTTATTACTTACAACTGCTTATATACAACTGCATTACTTCTTTTGTTTTTTAAGGAATGCCGCCAAAAACCAATGCCGAAAGGCAAAAAGCTTACAGAGAACGACTCAAAAAGGATAAACCAAATAAATATGAGGAAATCCGTGTCAAACATTTGGAAAAAGTTAAAGAAAATATCAAAAAGAAAAAAGAAATTCTTACAGAAGAAGAAAAACAAGAGCTACGAGCAAAGTGGAGACAAGCCAATGCTATAAGAGCTGAAAGAAAAAAAAAGGCCTACTCTACGACAAAACAAAACAACACATTGGAAGTAAGAAAAAATGCTAAAAATAATACAAATATCCTAAAGGAGAGACTACAAAAGCTTACTGAAGAAAATACTCAATTAAAACGACGAAATAAAAATTTAAGACAGGCCTGCAATCGGATGAAAAAGCGAGTGGAAATTTTTTAAAAGATTGGGAAAAAAAAATAATTTGATTAAAATAGTATGAATGATTACTCCCTTATTTTATTTCTAACCCCTTAAGTATTTGGGTACATACTTACAAATATTTCGTATTGAATAAATGAAGAGCATTCACAATATTTCGCCAATGTGTAACCAGCCTTATGGTTACTATTTAGTTACATCTAAGGACTATTTCGTAACAATATTTCGTTACTACCATTTCGTTACGTACATTTATTTTGAGAAATACTCATATAGATGTTTTACGAAAGCACTACACTTTTGAACAAATCACTTTTCCAATTCTTCCGCTCAAATTGTCAACTTGATTAGCAATCTCTTGTATTTCAGAAGTAGTTTGAACGATTTTCGCATTTAAAACTGCCCTGTTAGATTCGTACAGCACAAAGTAGTTGTCATTGATTCTCCTTAACAACAAACGGCTGGTATATGGTGTCTGGCCACATCTGCAGGAGACGCGCGAAGCTTTCGCGAGTCCATCCGAAGTCGTTGTTTCAAGGGCTGGGAATGATTTCTTAAAACTTGGAGCTTGGTCACTAACTTCATTGGAAGCATACAGATTTTTAAAATCAAAATCTAAGAGCGATATGACACTTCCGTCGGCACATACACAGTTTTGTGGATTTTTGGAGATAGAATATTGGAGACACGTTGGCACTCCAATATCTTCCGGGAATTGCATCACTGCTGTCCAATGGCCGTAAAAGTTTTGCATGTCCGCAAGGGCAGCAGTTAAAAACACAGAAAGAATTATAAGTTGCCACATGGTTGATGATACGTTGTGTTTTGTTACAATCTAATAGTTTACTGCTTTATTTCTATATGAGTAAAGTAACCTTTGACTTCGTTCAGTTTAGATAAGGTTTTGTTGAACTGACCTCCATACGACGCGGCGTGTTTAAGTGCTTATTTTGCATGTTTTTGACTCGTGATTTTTAGAGTTCCGTAGTCAAATGGCAAAAAACGGAACCTTTATGGATTCGTCATGTCTGTCTGTCTGTCTGTCCGTCCGTATGTCACAGCCACTTTTTTCCGAAACTATAAGAACTATACTGTTGAAACTTGGTAAGTAGATGTATTCTGTGAACCGCATTAAGATTTTGACACAAAAATAGAAAAAAAAACAAATAATTTTGGGTGTTCCCCATTCTTAGAACTAAAATTCAATTTTTTTTTTCACAAAACAAACATGTGAGGTATCTATGGATAGGTCTTCAAAAATGATATTATGGTTTCTAATATCATTTTTATCTGTTTATGCATAACAGAACCCACAGTGCGCGAGTCCGACTCGCACTTGCCCGGTTTTTTATTGATGTAATGGACAACAAAAATGAAAAAATAAAATGTAAATTCATTTTTGAGCAGAATCAGAATTAGGGATTTAATTAAAACAAGATAAGATCTGCCCTTGATTATACTATTAAATAATATATGGCTCATTTGTGATATTGGAGGAATTCGTTAGTAAAACGAAAAATATTTTTGTTTACTAACGTATGGGTATTTTGTTAATTATATCTTAGATGAATTCCCAGTATCCTTTATATTTTATTTTCAAAAAAACTTGTGTACAAAACTATGTGTTTCTTAATGTCTAACATATTTAAAATGAATACTACTCGACCGTCTAGTTTCTTTTAACTGAAACTCACAACAGACACAAAAAAAAAATCTGTACAGTACACTAAGGCCCTACTCCTTCCGGCACTGTTGGTCCTCCATGTTGAGGGCGTTGAGCTCTACTTGTTCACTTGACTGGAATGATCTTCTTGTAGATTTTTTTTTTTTTTATGGTAGGTAAAATCATCCAATGACAAATCCCGCCCTTGGGCGGAGCGGGAAGTAGTGTCAGACTCTTACTGACTAAAAACCCACCCCGTTCCTTCGTAGCCTATCGTGCCGGGGCCGAGCATTCCTTTCGGAACTAACCCATGACCCCAGTAGGCTTCGACCCTGCCTGCCTGCAGTTAGCAGGCTGGGCTTCTTCGGTGTGCTGACAGCTCCTTGAGGCGCGCGGGAACAGAACGCGCCGTCGACGACTTGGGCTCGGTCCGGTCGGTTTCCGGACGATCGGACAGCGTGCTACCCATTGCACGCCGTCCGCAAGCCCGCGCCTACGGTGGCCGGAAATCGGGATCGGAATCCCGGCGGCGGCTGGGGCGAGCGCCCCGTTGCCTCTGCCTGATGCGGTCGGCCTCCTCCTTTGCTAGCATTACTGCTTCGCAGAAGGAGGCGACCGCCTGCCATCCCTCCTCACTACGGACCATGGCCTGAACCAAGGCCCGGCGAGAGAGATCGCTGCCGCCGATCGCGCTCACGAGGACACGGCGATGCTCCGCCCAGGCAGGGCACACCTCTACAGTGTGCTCCACCGTGTCCTCCGGATGTTCCGCACAGTGGCGACACCCGGGCGAATCCTCCGCACGAATCTGGAACAGATCTTCTTGTAGATAATATTTTGCCGTATTAGAATAGTACCAAAATAGTAACTATTTCGCAGAAAATTAAATCTACAATGACGGTCTTATCGCTGACAGCGATATCTACCAGACAACATTAGGATGGACTACAAGAACCAGGGTAATTTGCAGTGTATTTACTGCTAGCAAATATAGTCAAAACAAAATTTAAAATAATAAACACGATACCTATATAAAAAAATATTCAAAAGATAATCCATGTTGTCCTATTTACGGAAATATGGATGGCGTCGCAGACTGTAGTCTCAAGTCTTTAGTGTGGAAAGGATTTGATTGGACCAATGAAATGACCTCCATTCTACTTTCCGTAAACGTTCGGACCCGGTCCGGACCTGGTCCGCACGGATACCGGACCGCAGGCACGGGTTAAAAAATCTCATAAAAACCTCAACAACTTTGAAAGTCTGATACAAAATTATCAATTATACTAATTGCGAAACCTGTGGTTCAGAATCAGTAACTGAATCGATTCTAATAATTTTTACACCAGGTTATATTGTTTCTCGTAAATATTTAAAAAAAGGTCACAAATTGGACACCACTGACACTAAGTACAACACAGTTCACGGTAGGTCATAGTGGGCACTAGATGGCAGCACACAGCTGGGTGTGGGAGCAAAAAAAACCCTCAGTCGCACGAATGGCCCGGTGACCATGTGTTTGTGTGGACAATCAGGTAACATAAAAACTTTGTGATTCTTCATGATACAGTTATGAAATTTTGTACATAAATTCTTTGCATAAAAATATTAGAGTGTTTCGGGTGACGCATATACTAAAAATAAGGTTGTATATAGGTAATCTTATGAAGATAGACGATAATTCAAGCCGTCAAAGTTAGTTGAACTAGCTGAAACTATCTTCAAGTTTTCCAGTAACGTCAGAAGTTCATACGTAACGTCCATCCCGTACCTACTTACTACGCTGTAACTGAACGGAGGCCCTACCACGAGCTCTTAACCCAATCTATTTTACGACTTAGACTGAATTGTTAAAGGGATGGAGTTATATACGGTAGCATAGCATCAGCCTTGTAACGTTCCCACTGCTGGGACTCAGGCCTCCTCTCTAGGAGAGGAAATGGGCCGTAATCCACCACGCGGGCCCAGTGCGGATTGGTGGATGTCACATGTCTTCGAATTTAAGCCCTCTTTCTTAGTCGTACGCATAGATATAAGAAAGTTTCGTACGCTTGACTTCGCGACTTATCATGGTAAGGCCCCTGGCCGCTTAAACAATGTTCGGGCGCCCTCGGATATCTTCGTCAGTCGTCGGGCTGCATCGCGGGCACATGAGTAGAGAGGTACAGAGACAAAGCTTCATACAACCGCGAGAATCGGTTACACTACTACAAGCACGCGGGGAATGTGTGCGAGACCACTGGCCGCTTGGTGCGTACGCGGCGAAACTGGAAAAAATCGGTTGACGTGGGCACAGTCAGAGGAGGATCTCTAGGGTGATCTCTTTGTTTTGTTAGTTACAAGTTTAAATATTTTATTGTAAAAACATGTTTTTTTTTTATAATTAACAATGATAGTTTGTTGTACTGTGTGTATAAAAATACTAGATAAATAAATATTTAGTTATTAATTTATCAAACAAGTACCTATTTTTAATAAGAAGAGCGTATTACACGGTGTGTTTTTGCTTTTTTATTGTTATTACAAGTTTTTAATAAACATCTGTAGGCTTGTTAAAATGTACGTGGTACATACTACCTATACCCACCGTGTTTAACCTAACCGTGTGTTGAATGTAAAATATAGATTATATATTTGTGTTTTTATACTGAATACTAAAACTATTTAACAAATGTTTTATTTCACTTTTTTTTTACCTATTGTGACAACTCTACCAAAATAGGTAACAATTTTGCTCGTTCATATGAAGCTTTGTCTCTGTACCTCTCTACTCATGTGTCGCGGGCGACGGCGCGCGAGCAAGTGGGGCCGCGCGCCTACCACACCTCACTAGCAAAAACGACCGACGACGCACGCGCGCCTTATAAATTCTTCCTGTAATTTACTTGGATATACGTAGTCAATTTTACAGTCCACTGCCTTTTATTTAAGTTCAGGTCTAGACCCTAACCAACCACCGAAGAGTTGAACTGATTGACTTAACTGCTATAAATTATGACTGTATTTTTCTCAATCAATCAGTAAGTATAACAAAGTCAATCAATGAGTCTACCTATCTAGCTTATAGGTGTTTTTAATATCATGCGAATTTCATCCCGAGCAAAAAAACGCGTCCCGCGTGCGTATTACACGCATTGCAATAAACGCATGCGGATTTGATATTGATTTGCACATGCGTAATCTCCGCAAATATGATGAAATCCTCACGATGTGAAAAATACTCTATCTACGTCAATTATGGTTTTTTATGTGGGAAGTTATCAAATCCCGCTCTAGGGTGGAACGAGGGCGTGGTCAGACTTTTACTGATTAAAACCCACTTGTGTGCTTCAGTTGCCTTTTGCGTTCTAGAACCACGTTCACTCTTTACCACGCTCACAATAGAAAGGCTTGACAGTTCCCTTGTTGTGAATGTGGTTGTCCATTGCATCAATAAAAAATCACGAGTCAAAAACATGCAAATTAAGCAGTTCAACAAAACCTTATCTAAACTGAACCAAGTCAAAGGCTACTCTGCTCATATATAAAGCAGTCAACTATTAGATTGCGGCAAAACATAACGTAGCATCAACCATGTGGCAACTTATAATTCTGTCTGTGTTTTTAACTGCTGCCCTTGCGGACATGCAAAACTTTTATGGCAATTGGACAGCAGTGATGCAGTTCTCGGATGATATTGGAGTGCCAATGTGTCTCCAATATTCTATCTCAAAAAATCCACAAAACTGTGTATGTGCCGACGGAAGTGTCATATCGCTTTTAGATTTTGAATTTAACAATCTGGAATCTTCAATTGAAGTTAGTGACCAAGCTCCAAGTTTTAAGAAATCATACCCAGCCCTTGAAGCAACGACTCCGGATGGACTCGAGAGAGCTTCGCGCGTCTCCTGCAGATGTGGCCAGACACCATATTCCAACCGTTTGTTGTTAAGGAGAATCAATGACAACTACTTTGTGATGTATGAATTTAACAGGGCAGTTTTGAATGGCAGAATTGTTCAAACTCCTTCTGAAATACAAGAGATTGCTAATCAAGTTGACAATTTGAGCGGAAGAAGAAGAAAAGTGATTTGTTCAAAAGTTTAGTGCTTTCATAAACGATCTTCTTCATCTTCCTTTTAAACGCTTTTCGGGTATTTGAGTCAGAAGTGAGTCTATCTGTGCCTGTAATCTCATTTTTATGGAAACATACTGGGACTTTTCTTTTATTAAGTAGCATATCCTTTATTTGTATTTATGTATCTAAGTATATATTGTTCTTACTTCCTTTCTGTTTGTCTTATATTAAGTTACACCTGTTATATTATGCCTTTGCACCGTCAAAATGGCTAAGGCATTAAATCCGCCTTTGTACAGTGTTTCATTAGTGCATAAAGTTTTAATTATATAAATACATTATACTATAGTAAAATAGTATTTTCATTTTGATTAACTCCTGAGATATAAATGATCAGAAGAAAAAATTTGTTTGTCCTCTGTTTCACGGTCACCTGATCACACCCCTTCAAAATTTGATAGTGGTATCTGTACATTTTAATCTAAAAATAAATTGTTAAGTTTATAGCAGTTTCCTTATTTCTTGGACATATTTACCGACTAAATGTGTTCAAGTTAAATTGATTTTATAAATAGATCATTGAGTCTCTACCGTCTATCTTATTCTCAATCGCTTAGTTAAACGCCTACAGTGGTAGAAGTGGTAGAACCTGTTTTATTGGTTTTTAAATTCCCTATTTTTGACGGGTTTTTAGGGAAAATTAATAGTGATGTACAATTCACAGAAAAGTATAAGGAATAACTGATTTATCATTTGATAAGTGTTTTGTTGAGTTTGACTCATCTGATTTAAAAAATTGGTTTGTGGAGTAGGAAGCAGAGTTATGTTCCTTAGTTATTCATTCGTGCTGTCGATGACCAAATCATGATGCCTTTAAAGGAGTGAAAGGAGAAATTTCGCTTGTATACTAAATCTCATTCCATGTACCAATTTACTCGAAAATTAGCACAAATGGTAACCTAAATTATTAAAAGAAGTTGTCATTATTCAGTTCTACTCTCTCACTCTTCTTATGAATAACTATTTATTGTGTACTAATAAATTCAATGTAAAGCAAGCCTAGATACAGTACGGAAAATCTTGATACCGCGATTTAGAAATCGGTGCAATAACGCCATCTATCGGTTAAAAACTAAACACTATTTCCATCAAGAAACTATTCCTTAGCTTCGTATATTACAGTAAACGAACTTAATTCCTGGCATACTATTATCAACCTACTTATATAAACGACTCGGTTCGAGAGCAAATCTGCTGGATACTCAAATCCGAACTAATGCGTGAGATAGACTCAAAGTTCGAGGTATTTTCTCAAAGCTAAGCGGATTACCTTTAATATTTCAACTATTCATCGAATGAAACATCTACGGGATTTGCATCATATTGGAATGAAATGGGTGCTTCCTTTGGAGATTGGAAAGATGAGGAGAGGGGATTCGATTCAGTATAAGTACAAAGGATGATGGGCGGGTCTTAGCAGTCACGACCTTTCGTTAAGAAATGTTTGTCTAAGAAATGTCTGTCTGACAACTTTCCTCACTAGTTTTTTACGTCTAAGCGCTACGCTTAGGCTCCCTATTGTTCTCCTTATCGCTGGCACTGTGGCGAAGTTGTAAACTACTTCGGTCACCACAGTCATATACGTCTATTCATATTGTGTTTAATAAATGAAGGAAATATTATTATTCGAAAAATCTTGATGCGCTGGGAGCGACGCTAGCTCCACTTTTCGCTCAAGGTCACTGGCTTTTAGTGTCGCCTTAATAGTTAGGTCTAAAATGATAGGCGTAAAGGGTTGATCTCCCAAGTTAAGCAACGGTTGGCGAGGTCAGTCTATGGATGACCATCTCAATATACCGAGATTCCTCCGTGCCTCGGAAAGCACGTTGTGCCGTTGTTCCCGGTTGTCATTTGTAGCTCTTTGTAGTTGTTATGGATACATTCTGTGTATTCAGCCAGGTATTCTTAAACCAGTCTTGCTATGGGTATGTATCGGTTTACTCAATTACTAATTTGTGATATTTGCAGCTCTATTAGAAGTCGACTTGCAGATGACACAATTAACACTATTTGTTTTCTACGATTCTTTTTCAAAATTAAAATTGATTTGTTATAATGTACGAGTATAATGAATACTAAGACAATTATTACTTTTTTTATTACCTACTGATAGGCTCGCGTTTGACCACTATCTCCTCTGACCCCACTCCCCTCCCCTGACCACTATCTCACCTGATGATAAGCGATGATGTGGCCGACGATGGAGCAAGTTGCCTAAAAGTAACCTTTTCACTCTTGACTAGAAAGACCGATAGGTTATAGCTATCAGGAAACAGCCTCTGATAGGGAATTCCACTCCTTGGCTGTACTCATAATGAATGTGTTCCCAAAACGCTTTGTATGTATGGGGGGTACGTCCACCATGCATCGATGGCGCAACGCCGTGCGTTTACTAGTCCGATGATGGAACGAACTTTGCCTAATTAAAATGTGCAATTCCTACGCACACTTCCCGAAATGTAAACGATAGAAAACCGACAGGCTAGCGATTCGGCGTCAATGCTCAAAACTTGTCGAGTAACAAAAAGTTTTGAGCATTGACGCCGAAGTGCATCATCACCGATAAATCTTCTTGGCTTGCTTCTCAATCGACTCCAGTGCATCAAGCTGATATTTGGCAGACCCATCCAAAAGATGAGATCGGTACTCCATATACGATCGAACTTGCGCTTGATAAAGGTTGAGCAGCTTTTCCAGCGTGAAGTACAGACGGTACTTCACTTCAGCTAAGATCCCCAATTTTTTGGCAGTCTGTTGAGCTTTTTCCTCGATGTAAGTATCGAAATTAAGTATTATGACACTTGATTAAATTAGTAACAGTCTATTTTGAGCGAAAAGTGAAAAAAAAAAAAAACGATTTTTGGTCAATCCGGCCGGATCCGGCTTGACTGAAAATGATTAATAAATTATTGCAATCACTAAAACTATAACACCTACAAACTTAAAATTGGCAGGTAGGTACCTTATAGGGTGTAGATATTCGCATCATTCATTTCCGTCGGTTTTTTTGAGAACTTATTTTTCATAAACATGAATAAGGGTATCAATTTTTTTTTTTTTTTAGTTAAGCAATTTTTTGTTACAATACCTGCATTTTTTAGGTTATTATTGATTGAAATAGGAAAAATAATAACTACTTTCAATTCACTCTATGTATTTGAATAGTGCTATCCATATCATACTCATACATATAAATAAGGTCTTTTGATGTCATCTTTACACCCACGCAGTTTTCTTTGTAGATTGAATTTGAAAGTGAAATTGTGTTATTTTTACTCTATACTGTAAAAACTGCATATTTTTCTCATAAACGCAACCTTGTGGAAAGTTTTGAGTGTAAATATGGGTGACTACATAAATAGGTAAGGCAAATAAAAAAATGGAGTTGTGAAAGATACTTCATTCATCTTTCACACGTTTAAGTCCATGAGAGAATGGGAGTGTGTACTGAGATGATGTACCAGGCTCACAAAGAAAATAAATGTGACATTAAAAAAAAATATGACACTACTGTCAAAATAACATTGTCTTTTGTACATAGATGTGTGTGTATATTTTGTACTCTTACGTGCTCAAATGGCTTTGAGTAAAGTTTGTTACACATGTAGACTGAAATCTATATAATATAAAAGCGAAATACCACTCAATGATTAATCACGAAAACTCAAAATCTGTTACACCTATAAACTTAAAATTTGGCTGGTAGGTTCGTTATAGGTTGTAGACATCTGCTTAGAAGGATTTGTAGGAGTTTTATGGTTTTAGTATTTAAGAGGGTTGCGGAACAGACTGTTAAGTTCCATAAAGCTCTATTGAAAAGGGAGAATCCTCCGACTAGACGGGTATTGTATCTGGTCCACGTCTACCCTATCCTTAATTTCGGGCTGTATGTATTCTAATCGCGCGGAGAACTCTACAAGATTTTATATTTTAGTGCTTATGTGGCGTCATAGATGTCGCTACGGTATAATAATGTCAAAATCCTATCATTCGTGATTCTATTCTCACAAAGCGAATTACGAGCATACCTCGGTGAAGCCTAGTGAGTCAGCTGTGCCATATTGTGTTAGATGTACTGTGCTTGTCATCAATGATTTCATTGTGATATTGTAAGCTTATTGTCTTTTCGTTGTGATTGTAGGTGTATTGCTTGCTTTGTCAGATAATTTTTAACGGATAATATTTTTGTGTTCACCAAAAATCTAAAGGTACATCTATGTATGCATTTCTAAAATATTGATCTTAAACCCGTTTAATTGTTTTACTATAATCAAACTACCTACTCGGCCAACAAAATATGTTACATCAAACAAATTCCAAATTAAGACCAAGATATAACACTTTTTTATTGTAGTGCGCTGCAAATATTCTATTGTAACAATAACTATTTTATTCTTCCCCGAAAAATACTGATCGTGCACCAAATATTGCTGAATGTTACACAAAATATTTAGTATGCATCCTAGTACCGTATACCCATTTAAAACGGTTTTGTACAACTTTTATGTTACTGAAATAATTATAATTGAAGAACAAATAATGCATTTCGTAAAACATTACTTCTAAGACTTATATTTATTTTACTGAAAATGGTTTTCAGAATGTGCTGGGCTCACGCTAAAAAGAATATTCAGAAACAAGTAGTTAAACTAGTAGACAAACGACTGCAGAAAGATCTTCTACAAGGCATCGACATTTTACATTCTGTCACAGCACCGGGCGTGTTCAACACCGTTTTAGCAGCTTTTTTGAACAAATATAAAAGTCAAAAGGCTTTTATTACATACTTCAAGGAAGAATGGGTAATACAAAACCCGAATTGGTACCTAGGCGCTTCGGACGGATCTCCATCTACGAATAATGCACTCGAGGCTTTCAAAAGGAGCATAAAAGATAGCCACACCCTTAGAGAACGAATTCCACTGTCCCGGTTTCGTGCTGTTACTCTTGACATGGTCAAGCAGTGGTCCGAAAATTATAAAGTGCACTCGTTTTCAAGCACACCTTTGATAGAACTATCTGATTGGACATCAGCATACCAATGGGCGAAATTGAACAAAAAAGTGAAAACCATATCAACAACAGCGATACAAAAATCTTATCTAGTCGAAGGTTCAGCAACCAATAATGTTCCAAACGGGCAAAGTTGGGAGACATTCGATGAATTCCAGAAATTTGCCTTTACTCACTGGACAGTTGTCTTGCCTTCCCAAAATAGTGACTGGGTAAAGGGTCAATGTAACTGCCCCGAGTTTTAAAAAAATTATCAATGTAAACATGTTACTGGACTTGCGATCAGGCTGAAATACATAACACCTCCAGTAGAAGCCAAAAACATAGCCATCGGGCAAAAACGAAAACGTGGGCGTCCTACAAAGGCAAAGTGCGCTTTATTGGTGCAATAATTTAAAGAAGTACTGCAGAGATTGAGTGGACTGATAATGTGAACATTGTAGGAGTAAAGACTTTGTTTAACATTTTGAATTATTATGGTTCGTACTGATTAGTATTAAAAAAACATTTTAAGTAAGCATTACATTTTATAATGTGTTCATTTTTTATTAATAAAGCTACATTGGACATTAATTGGTGTTTGATTCAAATACATTTTGCAGTGCATTATCTGAAGTAAAACTAAAAAAATAAATGCTTGTTTTTAAAATTAGGTGTATTACTATTTTTACAAATTTGCAACAGTTGTTAAATAGATGCTCGTTATGACATATTTTAATGAACATATTTTGGTGCACATTCAGTATATTTGGTGGAACACAGGCAAAATTAGGTAAATGAAATGGGAATAAATAGAAGTACTTTTAAATACCATCCATTTTTAACTTTAATTTTAAATCTCTTGTAAGTGAACAATGATACCATGTTCAGAAATAAAAGATGACCAATGACCTTAGATTAAATCAAAACACCGGAAGATAGGTGATTCACCTCTAGCGCGTGGACTGCTGAAATCAGGCCTTTATTGCCTGATTTCACTCAGTCGCAATCGATGAGTGGCATAAACGTGGGTGTTACGCAAAAAAATTTTTTTTCTTTCGATATCGCTCGCCTTATCTATCAGTGACTGTAGGTTTGCGACTGATCATAGATAGAATAGAATAGAATATAACTAGATGTACATGTGTGATGTAGATGTGACTTAGATGTGTGAGATTTATAAACAAAAAAAAATCTTTTTATTTCAGACTTGTTTTGAAAACTTGGACAACTGTCTTTTTGGACAGTCCAAGTTTTCTGATTGAGATATTAGCGCGTAACGTATCGTATTCCCTTATAATATATCAATGCGAATGGCATTTATTTTTAGCACAAACTCAAACACTGGTTTTAAAAACATTAAAGCCATAGACAACAAAAAGAATAAAATAAGCTTTTCCACATGCATCGGTCAAGTGGCCCAATTCCGACCACTTTTGACGTTCCTAATTCAAGCGAGTGCAATCCATTAGTACGTAAATAGAGATGGAGCAGTCGGCATGCAGATTTAATTTCCTACCATAATAGATGCCTGCTCTTCCCCTTTTAGGTATGTAAGGGTACAATTTATAGGAATGTGGATGTTACTCCCCTTTGACTCTTGACTTGATTGTATGCGGTAGTGAGTGATGTTTAAATGGTTTGTATTGCTAAAGTGGTCTGAAAAACCATTGGTCAATTATGTGACAGCCAACTGTTACCACCATTCTAGTTTTATAATTTTGATATGACAATTAAAAAAAAGTAAGATTTATTTTTTTGAGCGAAGGTCAGTGACTGTTCTAATTATTTGCAAATTGATTCTTAGTGGACATTGGTCAATTGTGTGATAGCCAACTGCAACCATCATTCTAGTTTTATAATTTTGATATGACAATTAAAACAAAGTAAGATTTATTTTTTTGAGCGAAGGTCAGTGCCTGTTCTAATTATTTGCAAATTGATTCTTAGTGGACATTGGTCAATTGTGTGATAGCCAACTGCAACCATCATTCTAGTTTTATAATTTTGATATGGCAATTACTAAAACAAGTAGGGTTTTGGCGAGATTTTTCCGAGCGAAGGTCAGTGGTTGTTTTAATTATTCGCAAATTGACTCCTAGTGGATATTATGTTGTAAAATTGCTGTAGTATTGTACCTCAAGTATCTACATAGCTGGAAAATATTTGGAATCAGCAGGCGTGATTTTGGTAAAATTCGCTGTCAATTGTTGTAATATTGATTACCACAGCGAAGCTTGCCGAGAAGGCTGCCTCCATACATTTGCCACTAAATACTGCAAAAACGAGAGAAGTGGTGGCCAGAGAGCAGTGGTGGCCAGAGAGCAGTGGTGGCCAGAGAGCAGTGGTGGCCGAGTGGTAATGGCCCCGACTTACGAGAAGGTTGCGGGTTCAAACTCGGCCAGGCGCATTACTTTGTGTATTTTATTTCATCACCGCTGTTCTCAAAACGGTGAAGGAAAACATCGTGAGGAAACCGGCATGTCCTAGAACCAAAAATTAAGAAGACATGTGACATCCAACAACCCTCACTGGGCCCGCGTGGTGGATTACGGCCCATTCCCTCTCTTAGAGAGGAGGCTTGAGTCCCAGCAGTGGATACATTAAAAGGCTAATGATGATGATGATGACTGCAAAAACATTAGAATGTGTTACATCTGCGTTCTAATTGAACTCTTTATTTAAAGTTTAATACTTTCTAAACTCAACACTGGATAAATACACAAAACGCGAAGCCAAAATAAATAAAACAATCAAACGTCTTTTAGAAAGTCTTTCTCAGTTTTCAACAAATATTATTTATCTTTAAAACAAATCTAATTCTAATAACTAACTCTAAATCGAATTCGAATCTATAATTTAAATTCTCAATTAGAATCGGCGAACCATAAAAAGTAAAGTTCAGGGGTTGCTTTAATAATTTGCGAATTGTTTTCTAGTGCATATTGTGTACTTTTGTGTTTCGATCGCGATTGTACCTGTTTCAATGACATTATTGTCAATTTGTGTAGGTACTTGTGATAAGTATCTACACGACGTCACAATAATGTCTGAAACTGAGAATTTTACTTACCTACTGAGAAGGCTGTCTCAATACATTTGTTACCAAATAAGAAAAAAAAACTTGACATCGGCTAATTGCACAAAGCCAAAACAAATAAAGGATAAAAATATAAGATTAGTAGAAACAAAGATTTATATGTGATATAATTCGATTTCTTTTATAAATAAGGAGGTATATTGAGGAAAACGACAGTTCTTGAGTGACTTAAAAACACCTAAATACAATTATTACCAATCAATAAACCAATATGAACTTCCAATAAAACAGAAATTGAATAAGTTATCAATTTAGGAAGCGAGCGAGCTTAATCCGAGCACGCATTAGGCTGACGAAAATAGCACAAACATTGACACGAACCTCCCTGAATATAATAAGAAGTATTGTAAGTATTTTTAATAATTAAATGATAAAAACAAAAAAACTACGGAGTTTAAAAAAAAATAAAATAAAAACAAAATACAATTTAAAGTGCAAAATAACTTTACATTTTGGAAGTTAGTGTGATTTTTTTTTATATGTTTTATATTTTGCACATTTTAGTGTTGTTTTTTTTTGGATTTAAGTCGGTTATATTTTTTTGGAAAAGTAATTTTATTTTACACTGTCTGTTGTTGTTCCCCTCAGCTAAACCTGGTGTATCTAGGTTCGATAGTACGGTAGGTAGGTACGTATAGAACATAATCATTATAAGTGTGGCTATTTTAAAGAATTCCCTCTGTGTCTCCAGGATCTAGGTCCAGGTATTTCGACTAGGGAGCTGATGAACTAAATGGGCGAACTATTTCGCTACGGACCCGCGCAATGTACTGAGAGCTCCAGTTCGTGAAATACTATGTACAAGGCTAGTACAGCAGCAACTATACCAACAAAAAAAAACTCGACAAAACTCTCATAAACGCTCACTAAATAAGTTAACCAACTGTTCATAATGAAAAATAAATTACCAACACAAACAACAAAGTAAAATAAGCCTCATGAAAAAAGTTTCTGATCAACGTAATCTATTTGCATTTACGATCCCTATTCAAATGGAAACATCCGGAACTTTACTTTCAAAGTCAACCAATTACGGGTCTCCGAATGTTTGCACACGTCGAACTTTTCAAAAGAAAGAATTTAAGAAAGAAAAATCCATCATTGAAAACAACCTTGAAACTTGTAAAGGTCTTGTTGGTCTATGTACGCAGATTTATTCAAGAAAGTCTTTGCCAGTGTAATGAATGGCTCGTTAATTTGTTTTGGATGGGAAGTCATGAATTACCTTCTCCTGCCTTGGGTAGAGCGAGAGGGAGTGTCAGAAATTTACTGACTAAAACTGACCTATTTTCCTTCATTTTTACTGTACGTTATTTGACCAGAATAACTCTTGGAAATGTTCCCACAGCTCCAGCAGGCACCAGCTCTTTCAATTTCGCTGATATCTCTTTAAAGCGTGAACACTACGCGCCATTGGCACAGACTTGGTCTGGTCTTGGTCTTGGACTAAACGGCCAGACGACAAGCTATCCACAGCTCGTCGACCACAAGCTCGTGCCTACGTTGGCCAGAAATCACCCTGCAACTCCCTTTAAAGGTTGATTATTTATTTATGCAACAGATCACGTGCAGACGACCCATTTATCTATCGTTATTTTGAGATGACCTAAATCAAATATAATCTGCCTTAAATTAACCTGAACAAACAACTCAGCTTCAAGTTACTGATACCTAATTTAAATACAAACAACCAAAGAACAAACTCTTAGTAAGATTTTCTCCGGAATAAATTAATTACGACATCTTTGGGACATTGCAGAAGGCTGTACAATACATTAAGAATAATTAAATAATTGATAAATAGTAAAATACTGTAGTAATAATAATTTTAAAATTATTAAATAATATATAAATACACCACAAATCTGTGAAGTGATTTGTGGGAAGTATGAGTTGACTGGGACAATTTGCCAGCTGCGGTCTTCCAGTCCGATTATAATTTAGGTGTTCCGTGTCTTCAAGGTTAGAGTGAATAGGCTTTTAATACACTAGTGCATCTCACCATCAATGATGGCATCACTGCTTAACTTTACGTGGGATCTCAGTCTAGCACTAGTTTCCAGTAATAAAAAAAGTAACAAAGAATAAAATATCATAGCATTTATGTAAAACAAATCACTGAATACAACTATTGCTTTGAAGAAATTTTCTCTCCCTGAGAATAATAAGAAAAACCGAGAAGCCTCCCACACAGCAACAG
The DNA here is from genome assembly GCA_958295575.1 of Leucania comma. Taxonomy (NCBI): domain Eukaryota; kingdom Metazoa; phylum Arthropoda; class Insecta; order Lepidoptera; family Noctuidae; genus Leucania; species Leucania comma. The sequence goes on from OY282475.1 coordinate 9,417,860, forward strand.
AGCACCAGGGGCTCTGATAATGTTAGGGCAAACTGGCAAAGACAGGAACGTGGTTTTAGTCAGTAAGAGTCTGAATTTGTATGTACAAGTACCTAAGACTTAAACTACGAATATCACCTTGCATAATCAGCCTTATAATGTTCCCACTGCTGGGAGTCTCATTTCCTCTCCTAGAAAGGAGAGGGAATGGGCCGTAATCCATCATGCAGGCCCAATGCAGGTTGTTGGATGTTACATGTCTTCAAATGTTCAGTTGAAGGATATACCGCCGGCTTCCTCACAACGTTTACCTTCACTGTTTTGAGAGCAGTGGTGATTAAATAAATTGCACCAAGAAATGTGCCTGGTTGGAATTGGAACCACTAATCACAACTGAAAACCAGCTTGATGTGTTTGAGTCAATTGAGAAACGAGTATTACGAGTACTAAAGGATCATTAAAAAGATGCACTCGTCGAGTTGAAGCTTCAAAGTCTTGAGCACTGACGTTAGTCGTTGAGTTGCTAGAGTGTCGGTTTTGTACTGGTTGCATTTCGAGGAGAGTGCATCGGAATGTACTTAATTACCATCCAACCATCGCGTTAATTAGCAAGGAAATAACTTGGCTTCATTAAACCCTATTTCACTAGAGCTTCACTAAGCTATTATTAGAAAATCAAACAACCCTACTGGAGGAAATCAGACACAACCATAGCTACCCAGCTTAATACATCACTAGTGAAACCGCCCCTGAAGTCCGAAACCACTGGCAGCTCATGAAATATTCAGCGGACAAACAGATGTCAGGTAGGTGCACGTGAGCGCGTTAGTAGCCGCCAAAACGATTACAACGTGACCAAACACACCAGATATTGGATGATACGGAACTGTACCAGTTAATAGAGACGATGAGAAAAATATTTAATAACACAACCTTCATAAACACAAAGATAAAGCTTTCAGAGATGCCTTGGAACAAATAAGTCGGTGTACAAAGGAATTGTGTTATACTCTGGCTTGAACGAGGATTTTAACAATAAATCCGTGGAATGAACCTTTTATTCAAAAGTTCATTCTATTCTATCAAATCCGAGTCTTAGGTACTCAAACAGGTTTAAGCGATGAAGTACCTAATACTTCACAGTACCAAGTGAAAGTTTGTTTTACTTTAACGCAACCGACATGTTTATGACGTTCGGTGCTCCGATTGGTCTGCTTCAAGCTCTTAACCAATCAGAGAGCCAAACGCGGTTAACGTTTCGATTGCGTTAACGTAAAAAAAATCACACTCTGCGCACTGAATAAGGTAGACATTTAGAGGTATGCGAAATAAGGTGTAAAGTCTCACATACCTCCGTTAAAAAGGGAGGATCCTCCGACCAGACGGGTGTTATGTCTAGTCTGGGCTACTGATTGATTCCGGGCTGTTGTATATGTTCTAATGGCATGGAGAACTGTAATATCACATCGTTCCCGTATCTAACGCTCCTGTGGTCAATCCTACAGATACCATGTTATTTATCTGGGATAAAAGGTAGCAATAGCACCCAGTGATAGAGGCGTAGGTGTTTTTTTATGGTAGGTAAAATCATCAAATGACAAATCCTGCCCTTAGGTGGGGCGGGAGATAGTGTCAGACTCGTACTCATTCACTCTCTTCATTTTTACATAACCATTGGCCCCAGTAGGCTTCGGCCCTGCTGGGCCCCTACAGTTTGCTGACAACTCCTTGAGGCGCCCGGGAACAGTGCACGCCGTAAACGACTTGAGCTCAGACTGTTACCGGTCGAACGAACAGCGAGCTACCCATTGCCCGTTGTCCGCGAGCCCGCGCCTACGGTGGCCGGAAATCGCGATCGGAATCCCGGCGGCGGCTGGGGCGAGCGCCCCGTTGCCTCTGCCTGATGCGGTCGGCCTCCTCCTTAGCTAGCATTACTGCTTCGCAGAAGGAGGCAACCACCTACCATCCCTCCTCACTCCGGACCATGGCCTGAACCAAGGCCCGGCGAGAGAGATCGCTGCCGCCGATCGCCGCCCACGAAGACACGGCGATGCTCCGCCCAGGCAGGGCACATCTCTAAAGTGTGCTCCACCGTGTCCTCCAGGTGTTCCGCACAGTGGCGACACCCGGGCGAATCCTCCACACGAATCCGGAACAGGAACTTAGCGAATCGAGGTGGGGTGCTGCGCGTAACCATAGGAACTGGCAAATAAATAGTCAACTACATTTTATTACCTCTTACTAAAACACAACAACAGTTCTTAATAATGTTAGCTGTGACGATAAAAACAAACAAACAAAATAACTATCTACTAATAGTCACTAATCTGTTAGTCGAAGTACAAACTCAATTAACAAGCTACACGGTAACATGTTGGGTATCTATTTACAGCCAGTTCAAAGACATCAGATTTGGAAACACATGAATATACAATCGATGCCCAACATTGGTTGGATGAGCGGGTCGGGCCAGACATGTTGTGCAACTAAGAGAGGATTGCTAGTTTGTGGTCATAAACTTGGTCTCGTAATCTCTTAGGACGTAGACAGAGCATTTTAAAGTAGGTGTGGTTTTAGGAGGTTCGTACTTACCAACGTAAGATTTTGACGGATTTATATGAAATAGTTTGGATTATGAATTTATTAGCTTCTGCTAGGGTTTTCATCTTGGAAATCATGCCAAAAGAGCATACTTCTGAAATACAAATATTCTATGTGCTTTCCCAGGACATTGCTAACCCGTTTTTTTTTTTTTTATGGTAGTTAAAATCATCCAATGACAAATCCCGCCCTTGGGCGGAGCGGGAAGTAGTGTCAGACTCTTACTGATTAAAAACCTACCCCGTTCCTTCGTAGCCTATCGTGCCCGGGCCGGGCATTCCTTTCGGAAATTAACCCATGACCCCAGTAGGCTTCGACCCTGCCTGCCTGCAGTTAGCAAGCTGGGCCTCGTGTGCTGACAGCTCCTTGAGGTGCGCGGGAACAGAACGCGCCGTCGACGACTTGGGGCTAACCCGTATGTGGAATTCTATCCAAATTCGTTCAGCCTTTTGACCGTGAAGGAGTGATAAAAATTCGCCCACGTGAAATGAGTTTTCAACATGTATACTCACCGAGATCAACAGTTTTCGCTTAGTAATCGCTTAGCTACTGCGCTTACCGTGCCTTCATTGACCGAGGTCAAGCAGTCATAGCACAGAGCCTTGAATAATGTAACAGCCCATACGAGTCAGTCCGCGAAACTAAACTAGAAAAATGGAAATTATAACACTGATAGTACACGGCAAATAAGTTGAACTATTTGCTGTAGTTGTCCGCGGCCCCCCACTTCAACAAAAATCGGTTACTGCGCATTCAAGGTTAATCGCCTTGATGGTTCAACTTCTGTGACGACGATTATAACCGATTTTTGAGTCTCAAATTGTGGGTGGCTGCGCATAACCACAGCAAATGGTTCAACTTATTTGCCGCGTACTATACATACTCACGGATTCTCGGAGATTAAACGCTCAACCACTACGCTGATTTCTGCACTGATTTTCAGCTCTTTTCCTTGATTTCACTAGCTTAATTCAGCAGTCGGAATATCTCCTAATAACTGGAACACCTGAAAGCCAACTTTACTTTTTTTTTATGAAAAATCTCGCCCTTGGGTGGGGCGGAAGATAGTGTCAGACTCTTATTGACTAAAAATTCTACTCTGTTCCATTCATTGCCTTCGGTCCAGGGCCCCGGGGTTAATTTTCACCTAACCCTTGAAGCCAACTTTATTGGAAGTGTCACGACATTGCAATAACATTAAGTTTGTCAATCATCCATAACTGACAAGCGAGCTTACATTAATCAAATTTCGAAACACTCTACTTGACTGAGATGAAACCCGGGACTATAATATCACACTAATATTAATAAGGTTTTTTTTTTTTTTTTTTTTTTTTTTTTTTTTTTTTTTTTTATGGTAGGTAAAATCATCCAATGACAAATCCCGCCCTTGGGCGGAGCGGGAAGTAGTGTCAGACTCTTACTGACTAAAAACCTACCCCGTTCCTTCGTAGCCTATCGTGCCGGGGTCGAGCATTCCTTTCGGAACTAACCCATGACCCCAGTAGGCTTCGACCCTGCCTGCCTGCAGTTAGCAGGCTGGGCCTCTTCGGTGTGCTGACAGCTCCTTGAGGCGCGCGGGAACAGAACGCGCCGTCGACGACTTGGGCTCGGTCCGGTCGGTTACCGGACGATCGGACAGCGTGCTACCCATTGCACGCCGAATATTATTAAGGTTAAAAATTTGTATAGTTCGCAACAAATAAGTTGAACTATTTGCTGTTGTAGCACACGGTCCCTACTTCGATTGCGACCCGAAAATCAGTTACTGCGCATTAAAGGTCGACCGCCATGATGGTTCAAATTGTTTGACGAGGATTTTATGGTCTCAGCCGAGGTGAAGGCCTGTACGAAGCTGTGGCGGATGGTTCAACTTATTTGCCGCGTACTATACTTGTCTGAGATAAAACTCGTTGCAATATCACACTAATAATAGGTCCTGAAATTGCCCTTTTTTGAAAACCGGTTGCTTTGAAGTGTTATATCTTTGGATTGAATTAATATCTAGTTCAAATAAACTCTAAATTAAAGGTACGCTAATCTGTTTTCGAAATAGGTATCGGTATGTATTATTATTTTGTATTTTGTATTTTCTTAATATTTCACTTTAAATGTTACATCAAATACCTCTATCCAAACGTATGTTTATCTTTTATATGAAATTTAATAAAATTAAAAATACCAACAAAAAAAAAATCTTTATTAATATATATTATTTTTTATTGTACACAAAAACATAACATAGTACACGGTAATATAGACAGTTCATGTACAAAAGCAGCAAAGAGTTTCCGCCCATCAAACTTTGCAACAAACCGGTTTAAGTTAATACTTTCTCAAGAAGTTTAACATTTTAAATGTAACACCAAATAGGATATCCAATTGCATGTTTATTTATACGCAAAACAATGAAATAAACACTATAAAAAAACCGGTTTAAACTTATACTTACTACTCTTGTTACTTTAAATATATCACCAAATATCTCTATCCAAATGCGTGTTTATTTATATGAAATTTAATAAAAAATAACGAAATCTGATTAAATTAATGATATTTTTTTCAATAAATAATCACTCAATCTCAATCCTTACTACTCTTGTTACTTTAAATGTACTTTAAATTTAATAAAAATAAACACTACAAAAAAAAAGAACCCGGCAGCGGCGCGTATTGTTCCCACGCGCCTCAAGGAGCTGTCAGCAAACCATAGAGGCCCAGCCTGCTAGCTGCAGGCAGGCAAGGCCTACTGGGACCAAGGTCCGCTTTCTGAAAAGAAGGCTCAGCCCCAGTATGATAGGCAACGAAGGAACGGGGTAGGTTTTTAGTCAGTAATAGTCTGACACTATCTCCCACTCCACCCAAGGGCGGGATCTGTCATTGGATGATTTTACCTACCATAAAAAAACCTCATTAAGATTATATTTTCTCTCAATCCTTACTACTCTTGTTACTTTAAATGTAACCAAATATCCCTATCCTACATGTTTATTTATACGCAATTTCAGCTATAAACTGATTTGTCAAAGATCGAGTTCGGAGCGGACAAGTTGGCTACCTCATGAATATGCAAGCGTGGTTTGGGCTGGTTTGCCAAACTTATATTAAACGCTTTGTGGGACAATGATCGTATCGACAATGATCAGTATGAGTTCGACGCTACTTGTATATTTATAGGTGGCCTGTATCTTTTATCTTTTGGTGGGAATTAAAGAGGAAAGGCGGTGAAAGAAGTGTAATAATTTTGTGGATGGTTTTAAATGTTGGGATCTGTATTAATTCGAGTGTCATGATATTTGTATTTGACCCTACTTATATTATTTTTCCTTCTCCTTGCCTCATATTCCAATGCTGAGGCTCCCTGCTTCATCATTTTCGAACATCATCTTGTACGATATTCCTCTATTTCTTTCTGTCTCTGGCTGTGTAAAGGGCATTGTATGCCGTAGAGTCAAGAGCGGTGCGGATCTGGTCGAACCAATGTATTGGGCTGCATCTTATTATTCTATACAGTAACCGTCTGAAATGGAGAAACAATAATAATACCTCTGCTGCCTGCTTTCATTAGACAATTGTTGAGCCAACATAAGTAAGCAGCATGCGGCATAGCAAAATCATCCCCCACCTTTTTCACTTCTTTCGTTTTCTGATATGCATCTAGTAATGTACTATTATAAAAAGTTGGGTAAGTGAGACTCGCGCACTGAGGGTTCCGTTCAAACTTCTATGTAAATAGTTCAATTCCCGGATGGAGTCTCGAAGATATTTCGTCAAATTTATAGTTTTCCGATTTTTTCCCTTATGCTATGAGACCTTGCTTCATGCCAAATTTTAGGATTCTAGAATAACGGGAAGTACACTATGAATTTTGATTCTCTTGAGTGTCGAAATCTACGTTTTTTGTGACATAAACGACCGTATCTTTTCTTTCCGTTAAATGAGAAGTTTGATTTTTCCATAGCTTCAAGGGACTGCAGACCAAAGTATATGGTCTTAATTTCGACTTGAGTTCCAGATATAAAGGGTTTTGAGAAACAGACAGACGGACAACAAAGTGATCCAATAAGGGTTCTGCTTTTTCCTTTTGAGATACGGAACCCTAAAAACAAAGCTAGATCCATAGTTTATTTGAAAGTTAACGTAATTATACTCGTAGGATAGTAGAGTAAGTAGAAAACAAGAATAAATTTGATAAACTCTAATTCGACTCTCTTCTAAACTTAGAAAGGTAAAAACATGCGACCAAAATATGTTTTCGTAAGAGACAATACAATTTCCACGTCTTATAATCCTGAAATAAACCAATTGCAGAATTCATCTAAAAACTATACAAAAATAGTGTAACTGCATGCGGCGGTCGCGGATAAAAATGAAATTGACACTACAACGTGCATCTCTAATCCCGTTAGAGTCGTGAAATCGGGAGAGCCAATCAGACCGGGACTGTCAAGGATTTAACAATATTCCTATATTTCATGGTACAGTTACTCGACAGGCTTAATACGATAATTCCATTTTTTACGTCATTGGGTACGACGCCCCACTATGACGTACACAGGGTGCGTACATTCGTCACGGTGATGCACACACCCCTATTGTGATTGGATATCAAACGGTTATTTTATTGCAACTCTCGTTTAAATGTTAAAATCGATGTCACAGCGTTTGACACGTGTTTAGCATTCGACTTAACTGCTATTGTTGCTAAAGATTAGGGGATGGTATTGTTAAATTGTTGAGTAAATTAAAATGTTTAATTTGCTAAGTAATTCTTTTATACATATTTGCTGGGTGATGTTTGGTTTGAAACTCTCGAGAATTTGGTAAGTAGTGTATTTTTATTACTCTTTAGTTAGTACGTTAAAATATTGATAAAATTTTATCGTTTCCGTGTTGAATAACGATACCTTTATGCATCTTAGGACCCTGGGGTTTTTGTCCTATGATATGTATACAAGAGGTTGAAACCAACACGCAGAGGCGCCCGAGCCTCTACGAGTTGATTTTGGCCTTTAATAGTTAGTCACTTTTCATAAAATGAAGCATCAACATATCTATAGGGACAATTGGGAATCAAAGATATAGGGCTAGCAAAGGGCAACGGGGCGCTCGCTCCAGCCGCCGCCGGGATTCCGATCCCGATTTCCGGCCACCGTAGGCGCGGGCTTTCAGACGGCGTGCAATGGGTAGCACGCTGTCCCATCGTCCGGTAACCAACCGAACCGACCCTAAGTTGTCGACGGCAAGTACTGTTTCTGCGCGTCTAAAGGAGCTGTCAGCAAACCGTAGAGGCCCAGCCTGCTAGCTGCAGGCAGGCAGGGTTGAAGCCTGCTGGGGTCAAGGGCCGTTTTCTGAGAGGAAGACTCAGTCCCGGTATGATAGGCAACGAAGCAACGGGGTAGGTTTTTAGTCAGTAAGTGTCTGACACTATTTTCCGCTTCGCCCAAGAGCGGGATCTGTCATTGGATGATTTTACCAACCATAAAAAAAAAGGTTATCGACAACTATGGAAAGATTATGGCTCCTGCATCAACAATGTTACCTTGTACTATTTCTTATTCTGTGACAATGTACCTAATTAAAATACATCTATAAAAAGGCAGAGAGTAACTTGCGCACTCATAATGGACCCCCAAAAATGGTCGCTAGTACGAAGTGACGTAGTAACAAAGGACAGCATATCCTGAGTTGCTAAAGGAGTTATAATTACTATCAAGATTCCTTCCTACCAGCATCTTGCTGGATAATAACATCCTTCTCATGAATATGGTTGCTTATGCAAACTCCCAAACAAGCCAACCAATAAATTTAAGAGAGGTAGAAGCTCTGTTCCTCATCAGTATTCAAAACGGCCGACCGGTAAAGGCAAGTTGCAGATGAGGAATAAGAATTCTCACGAGTGATCGGCTAGGCTTGCGGACGGCGAGCAATGGGTAGCTCGTCGACCGACCGCCCGCTAACTGTCCGGATCGAGCCCAAGTCTGCACTGCGCGCACTGTTCCCGCGTGCCTCAAAGAGTTGTCAGTAAACCGTAGAGGCCCAGTAGTGCCGAAGCCTACTGGGGCCATGGAATGATTTCTGAAAGGAATGTCCGGCCCCGCTATACAGGGCTAAGAAGGAATTGGGTAGGTTTTTTAGTCAGGTAAAGTCTGACACTATCTCCATCTCTTTTATAAGCCTGCCATACGCACAAGCTTCACCACAGTTTTGCCTGCGCAGACCGGTTTGTACACATTCTTACAGTTTTACAGGCCCCACACTTTTGACATGTTTTTTTTTTTTTGCCTTATGAATCTACTAACACAAATCAAGTTCATTGAGTTGAGTTCAATCGTTCATTGAGGCGTTCAAGCCCAACCACGATGCAGACACCAACGTAGAAATATAGCGATGGAGTTATTTTTTTGTTAAGATTAAGATTTTATTGGACAATATTATTGTTAAGTGGAACAACACGACCTTGAAAGTCACTGTAATTTAATCTAATAGTAACATTACCAAGTCTTCGAATTCAGATAATATACGATCAAACGCCAATTCACAGATACTAAGGGATTAATTGAATTGACTTAATTGATAGAGTTATGTTTAATTCATCCGTGTTATGCAGATGGGTTGGCGTTGGTAGCTCGAATTAGGGAATGTATTAAGTCACATTATAATATACGTACTTAATTACATTTCCATGCTTTGATAATGTTATTAGTATTCGATACATTACAAATGTTGATGTTCATCGTAATATTGGTGCTATTTAGTTAAAAAAGCGACGCTGAAAAAGTATGAAACAAGATTTTCAAGATGCTGAAATAACCAAGGTTACTGGAGAAACAAAAACAAAACAAAAATAAAAGCCATAGTCACACCGTAATACTCGTGTGTTTACACATTACTTTTGGCCGCTAGAGGGCGCCGCATCGAGTTTTATGGCATGTCATGTAGCCCATATTCAGCGGACTCTTAAGACAGTTCTAACGACACCTCGTATTTCGAGTAAGTAGATTAGGAGTTATAAGGGAACAGGTGAACATACTAACATATATACATAGCTGGTCAAAATCATAACCCTCCTTTGGCTTTGCCGTAGTCGGGTAAAAATGTCTGGGTATTTATAATACTAATGCTATTGAGTATTTGAAGTTTATTTGATTGTGTCAATTTTTTAATTTTTTTTTAATAGTAGTGATTAACAATAGTAGTAGTGCTTGACCGCAATCAAAGACTGCAGCAGGCAAATTATTGCAATTTTATATCAATGGTGGAGAGTTTTTGACAAGAAGAGTTTGACCAGTTCTCAACTTGAAATTCTTAATATAATATGAAACAAGGACCTGTGTCACATTATTGACATTATTATTTATTTACCCAAACATTTTTTTCAACGGTCCAACCATACACAATAAACCTGGACCAAAATGGATGGAAGTTATGTGCAGACAGTAACCAGTAAAAACGTGTATCTTTTTTTTCTATGCAACAAATAGCCCCATCTTCAAATTACCATCAGATCACATTATTAAGATAGCGCTACCGGCTACGTAATAATAAACTTTTTAATAAAAAAATAAAAATAAAGCTGATATGACCCGACCCACGTGCCAGCCGTCGCCGCCTGTCATCCGTCATGACATGTGAATGACAGTAGGGAGCCACCGGAATGAAATGACATTGCATTGTCGGGATTTGTATGCATGAGAAAGAACAGCGCCGAAGCGGCTGCGGACAAAGGGACTCCCTGTATATAGAAATGTGATGTGCAAAATTATGAAGGAATTTCTTTTGTAATTATAATTTTGTGTAATTTTTTCGTTTTTGCTGTGAACAGTCTGCGTTGTTAGCTTTTGTTTTATGTTAATGTAAAATGTGTGGACTGAAATAAAGGTACCATTATTTCAGGAATTTTCTCTTTGTAGTGAAAACTGAGTAGACTTCATTTTCTAGTAATGAATGTCGCTTTTATCCTAATGCTCCAGAGTGAGGATAACGATTTTTTATTTTTGATAGTTATTTCTTTATCTATCTGCATGCTTGTTTATCGATGTCACTCCCAATTGTGATTCTGACCTTGAAGCATTTTTTATTTTAAATTTTATTTTTTGAACGTCGATTTGAAAATAATTACAATTCCCCCGACTGAATTTCAAACACGGTGGCCAATTTGAACGAAGTATAGACAAGTATGCAAGATATACCTATTATAATAGTGCACAGGCTTGTGCGCAAACACAGGTGCAATCTCTGTTTCTTTACTCTCATAGTCTGATAGGACGGCAAACCAACACGACCGGGGAGAGATTTTTTTTTTTTGGTGGTGGGTAAAATCATCCAATGACATCTCCCGCCCTTGGGCGGAACGGGAGACAGTGTAAGACTCTTACTGACTAAAAACCCACCCCGATCCTTCGTTGCCTTAGATACCAGGGCCGAGCTATCCTTTCAGAAGCAAACCCTTGGCCCCGGTAGGCTTCGACCCTGCCTGCTTGCAGTTAGCAGGCTGGGTCTCTACGGTTTGCTGACAACTCCTTGAGGCGTGCGGGAGCCGGGGAGAGATCAGGGGCAGGATATATATACGACGGTGGCTTTACGTGCTTACCGAGCAAAGGGGGTATCACACCGTCAACTCCAAATCCCCGGACAGCTACAAAGTATTTCCTAAAGAAAAAATCAAATAGACCTTATTGCCTGACCTGGAAATGGAACCAAAAATCCCACGCTCTGCAGTCGCACTTTCCATGGGATCAACAAAGCGGTTAAGCAAACTACCATTCGTATAAACTCCTAACACACATAAAGCATCTAACAAATTCGACATTCTAACATTTGTGTCTCCGGACTTATCCCAACTAAATTCTTTTGAATCTTTTCAATCTTGGGGAGGAACTAAGGCGGCAATATGAGCTAAAGAGGTCGCTTAACCCGCCATTCACGAGGTCTATTCACTGTGGATCTATAAGCATTGTCGGTTTCAAACGGAAACAGGTCAGCTGCGAATATTGAAGATGCAGGCTACGCTACTACGTGATATGGAAGATATATGAAGAAGTATCAATGGCGGACGGTTCTAGGAAGTTGATGAAACATTAGGGTCGAAAAGGATGTTTGAATGAACTTTTCTTACGAATACTTGGGAGGCTATTTGCGGTTGACCCACTTTTATTTTCGTTTTAGTGTATAGCCTATAGACAAACTAATTTTAGTATACGTGAAACCCGAAGTACGGGTCTAGTATTTCTATGCAAAGAATCTGTGTACAAAATTTCATAACTGTATCATGAAAAAAATCACAAAGTTATAAGCTTGTTATTTTATCTGGTTGTCCACACTAACACATGGTCACCGGGCCATCCAGGCCTCTGCACCCAGCTTTACCCTGGTACCTAATGCCCGCTATGACATGGCTTTTTTTTTAAATATAAAAAACTAGACTGGCAAAGAGCAGAGCACAATGTTCGCAAAGCAGATGGCCGATGGAGCCTAAACTGGCAATCGCATACCTGAAGATGCATCGTTGGAAGGGCTCCCTGAGCCTTAGTGAGGGCACAGAAAAAGTACAGTGGAGAGGGTTGCAGATATCCGATGAATAAGAAATGCATAGAATCAGTCGTCGTGGAGACTTATGTCCAGAAGTGAATATATATTATTAAATAGCAAAGTAAATGTATATTAAATTTGTCTAAATGTATATTGTAGTTATATTTTGTTGATGACAAACTTATTTATTAAATACTTTTTAAATATAAAAATACAGAAGCGGACTTAATGCCTTAGGCATTTTCTATCAGTCAACCTGTCATAGATATGTTATGCGATAGTAAATTTTATTGGACATCATGAAAAAATAATAGAGCCTATTTAATTACTAATCCGTTCTAATCGATTGGTTAATTATATTTATTCCGACATGATCATGCAATAAGAATAGGCCTGCGAAACAAAATCCCAGTTGGTCATAATCAGATTACTTGCAAGTATATATCGACGTTTATTCAAATGGCACCGGCAGAGGGGCGGCCTATTTAATTACAAAGCTAGACGCAGTCACCAGTGCGTTCATGTGTGCTGTATTGAACTAACTCAGTCCATTTCTCCTGGCTGCCAGTCGGATACAAATGTGTGATGAATTGTTTTGAATTTTAAAGTAGGTACGGGGTTCACTGAGAAAGGCGTCTGTTTGCAAGCTCCATTTCTGAATGAAGAATTTGGAGTAAGTATTTGTGAAACTATTCTAATCTATCACAGTAATATTATAGAGGCGTAAGTTTATAAGTATGTGTGTGTGCAATTTTGTCAATATCTGTGGAAGCTTGCAATCAGCAATTTAGTTATTTAGTCATTTATTTATAGTGTTATGGGTCTGTAAGCTATCTTAAAATATGAAAAACTAGCTTCTGTCAGCTGCTTCGCTCGCGTGAAATTAAGTTTCTCCATATAAACTTTGGACCTCCTTTTCAACTCTTTATGGAGCGAATTTGAAAAATCCTCTCTTAGTGCTCGCCTATGTCATAAAAGAAATCCTTGTGCAAAATTTCACACTCTTATTCCCAGTAGTTTTGACTGACTGCCTGACTGACATATTATGTCAGTCAGTCAGTTTCGCCTTTTGAAAATAGGTACTGATAAAATGTGTTGACTACTCCTTCTCACTTCTCGGTTGAACATTTGAGTCGTGAGTCGTTTTTTCTCACTTTCGACGAGAAGGAAAAAGCAAAGATTCAAAGATTCAAAAGATTCAAAAGCATTTATTTCAAATAAACCATTTACAGGCACTTTTGAAAGGTCAAGGTGTCAGTCTGTCAGAAAAAAAATGATGCTAATTGCACATTCCAAAGCGTAGATCTCTATGGAGAAGAATGTGCAAGAAACTCCATGGACACTCTTTTCAATCATTTTATGTATAACAAATATCTCTGTTACATGTTTCTTGTCGCTGCTACTATGTGAGAACAATGTCAATAAAATAAAGTAAACACGAAAAAAAAAGGCATTCTAAATAAAGATATTAAAATAAACCACTGGCAGCTAAGAGATGACCAGTCTCAACTGACAGCGCCCGTTCACGAACATGACGCGTATATCAGCACCACTCAGCTCAACCATTTTGAAGGGAACCGAATGATCCAACACACGCGCCACCATCAGTGAGACATTTGAGTGAGCATGACAAACTCTCAACCACCATGCTCATTTATGTCAAACAAGTCCAATTTCCAAATACCGTAAATTGCTCCATAGTACTCACATTTACAAACTTAAATGAAAATAAATGCTTCTACATTATACAATAATAATTTAATATTAAATAAAAAGAAAAAAAAGTATTTTTCAAACTAATCAATTTGTACGCCCTGCTGGTAGTGGAGCTGGACCAGCATTAACCCAAGCATTTTTATCTTGAATATAATCCTCCAAGCTATAATATGCCCGTGTACATAGTGTGCGTTTAATACAAGATTTAAATTTTGTTTCATTGAGTTCTAATATGTGAGGAGGTATTTTATTGTAACATTTTAAACAGTACCCCATGAAAGAAGACGCTACTTTAGCCAGTCTGAACCCTGGTTGAACTAAAAGGTCCCTATTCCTTGTGACATAATTATGCCTATCGCCTCTTTTACTAAAAAGGTGAAGATTCTTTCTAACGTACATGATGTTTTCATAGATATATTGACAAGGCACCGTCATGATGTTAATATCTTTAAACAGTTCCCTTAGAGAATCGCACCGGCGGAGATTGTAGATGGCTCTGATGGCTCTTTTTTGTAATATAAAAATAGAGTGGATGTCTGCAGCCCGTCCCCATAGTAAGATACCGTATGACATGATACTATGAAAATAACTAAAATAGACTAGTCTAGCGGTATCAACATCCGTAAATTGGCGGATTTTTCTAACAGCATATGCAGCTGAGCTAAGCCGTCCTGCAAGAGATGTTAAATGAGGACCCCACTGTAGCCTTGAGTCAAGCGTAATCCCCAGGAAAACCGTTTTATCGACGAATTCTAGTTTCTCGTTGTTCAATACTATGTCACATTCACTACTTTTGACATTCGGTAAGGAAAATCTTATGCATTTAGTTGTCTTCCCATTTAAAACTAGATTATTAGCAGTGAACCAGTTTTGGACCTGCAGTAGGGCGTTATTTTCGTCGTCAAGATTATTAGTCCTTCTATTTACCTTAAAAATCAAAGAAGTGTCGTCAGCAAACAACACCATATTAAGTTTATTTTGCAACAAATGGGGTAAATCATTAATGTAAACTAAAAATAAAAAAGGACCTAAAATCGAACCTTGGGGTACTCCCATTTTAACATTTAACCCCGACGAATTGACACCGTTTATCTGAACTAATTGCTGTCTATCACTCAAATATGATTTTAATAAGTTTAACGCTGTTTTGCCAAGTCCGTAATGCTCAAGTTTCAGGAGTAATGTTTCATGAACCACACAATCAAACGCCTTAGACAGGTCGCAGAATATGCCTATAGCATCTTGTGCCTCTTCCCACGCATTAAAAATTTGTTTTAATAAGGAGACACCAGCGTCAGTTGTACAACGTCCTTTGGTGAAACCATACTGTTTATCGTGTAAGATGTTATTTGTGTTAAAATGATTAAGCATTTGATCCAACATCACCTTCTCAAATATTTTGCTAAAAACTGGCAACACAGACACTGGCCTATAATTATTAGAGTCTTTACTGTCCCCGGATTTAAAAAGTGGTATAACTTTACTATATTTCATTAGATCCGGAAAGACACCTTGATCTGTACACAAATTAAATATTAATGCTAAGTATGGCGCTATAGTCTCAATAATTGAGGTACAAACTTTGATAGACATACCCCAAAGATCTTCAGTTAATTTAACCTTGATTTGTTTAAATGCTTTTACTACTGTTATGCTTCTCATTTGTTTATTACTACAAATATAGAAACTATTTTTGAATCAGGTGAAAACACCCAACTATGCAACACCGGAAAATCGCTTTTCAACAACACAACTTGAGGTAAAGTCAAAATACACAGCGTTTTATTATCTTTTTAGCGGCTTATGAAAGTCACACATCAGATTTTAGTGGGTTTTGCAACGGGCAACGTTTAAATACAGGGATGGTGCCTAGTCACGTGTTAGAAATAAAGCGTTGCTATTGGTCAGTCGGTTTGTCCCCTACATTTGATACTGCTTTTGATACTCACACAGAGTGTTTTAGTGGCTTTTGATTGCCATCCTTGACATTTTATTTATATTTTGAAGCTTTTAAAAGGGTTTTGACACTAACCCATAGGCCAAATTAAAAGTAATATTTTAGTACTTTCCCACAACGACATTAACTCGATTTTGAACTGAAACCGGTTTATGGGGTTTTGATAATAGACGACTCAAATTTGGTTGAAGTCAAACGGGTAGACCATGTCATAAAATGGCGCATAGGACACTTTTAATCCGGGAGTAGATTCACTGGGAATAATTGTCTACTTTCAGGCGGGCGATGATCTCAGCAGAACCTAGTATTAATATACTTTTTAATGCGTTTTATACAAAGTCTATGTCGACTACTCGCACGTCTTGTTTTTCACCGGCAATAAAATAGCGTTTGACGCTCGTAACTCGGGGCGGGATTTGTCATTGGATGATTTTACCTACCATAAAAACAAAAAAAAAAAACTAGTAAATTGGTCCGAAATTATGGTTTGTGTTTGTCCATATTAAGAATACCTACACAAAGATGTTAATTACGAATCTAATTTAATTTAACCTTGCTATCTACAAAATGCTGTACGTTTTCAAAAAGTAAGTAAAAGCATTTATTTGAAATCGACTAAAGAATACCTATAATTCGATGCCAATGGCGAACGATAAACAGAAAATGGGTGCTTCAAATTAAAAATATTCGTAAGAATACACGTCACTTTTTATAGGGCAGCGCGTAATGGCCGTTAATGAGAATATTATTTTTATTTGATTAAGTAACCGAGTACTGACAGATGGTCCATCGCATGGGAAGGCATAGTATATTTAGATATATGTGAAACAGAATGTAAACTCCTATACATTTTCTTTAAAAAGACTCCCCGACCAGAAATGTGTTGTGTCAGGTCCGGGTAACTGTTTTCTGTTAACTGTTTTGATATGCGAAGAACTATAACTTCGCGATGCAGGATTTTGTCTTTTAGTTTCTATGTGGCATGTAATTTCTATGTGTTAACACTGCGTTAATCTCTAAAAGTCTTAATGCAATTTCTAGACGTTGCCGTCGACGTGCCAATTCCATGCCCTAAGGGTATGTACCTACGGCTATAAATATAATTATATATCCCTTCTGCCACTTTTCATAACACAACCAATATCTCACTTAGAATTCCATCTTTTCATTTTTCCGCCCGCACGTCTAGTAGGCTGGTCCGATCAATCGGTCAAAAGGAATTACATAAGTCCGGCCAGGTAGCTGCTCCATATTCTGGCGGCAATGACCTGGATATCCATCGACCACCCCTTGTGGTAGGTCGCAAGACGGCATCGCGTGACAAAACATAGTTACACTGATTATACAAGCACCTACCAATTTCACGCCGATTTTTTTGGGGTGGTTACCACACGAATTTCGTTTTGCGAGTTGGTTTATTGATTAACTTTTTTATTTGATTATTTGGAGGTCGGAGTTAGTGATTTTTCGAGGTTAATGTTACCGTTATTGGATACACGTGGTAGCAAAGTTATTTTGAAGTGACGTAAGCTTCTTACTTAGGTAGTTATGAGTTCAAAGGTTGATTAAGTCGGGGTATTACTGGTACGCTAGCAACTGTTTAACTTTTTAGGGGTGTTTCAAGACACGTGTGAAGGAAAAAAACACCTTAGTACAACATCGTAGATGGAGATCATGAGCTAGCATTGGCATTTAGTGTTTGTAAAGGACAGTGGCGTATCTATAGGGTGTCAAGGCTGGCAAAATGCCACGGGCCCCTGGCCTGGTAGGGCCCCCAGTCCACGAGGCCTTGAGCTCAGAAGGTAATATACATTCACAAGAAAAGGATCAATTTCCCGTGGTATTTTGCGCGCTAGTACTGTAGTAGGTACTGTATTAGACAACCTGCCTATTTATTAATAATTAAGAATATTTTAGGTCTGTATTCCAGTGATTGATCCAATTTAAATTACAAAGTTGACAATTTTCTTGGGGCCCTCCCATCTAATGATTTTGTCACGGGCCTCAAATGGTATAGTTACGCCACTGGTAAAGGACAAACTAACACAGCAGTTAGAAGAGACGTCTTCAGTCTTTTGTAGAGTTAAAAAACTGGACAAGTGCGAGTCGAACTCGCGTACAAACTTAACTAAATTCCTGAATTGAGTTACGAAGCTTTTTCGCAAAAAAGTTTTTTTTTTTGTGACGTAACTACAAATTTACAGTTTTCAGATTGTTTCCTATACTTGTGCAATGAAATTAATTAATTAAAATTAATTCGTGGAAGGTGGGTAGGCCTTTGGTGTGGGACGCAACCTGTGTCGACACCCTTGCGCCATCACATATTCCAAGTTCGGCAGGTTGTGCCGGCGCTGCCGCTGCGGCTGCTGAGACCCTTAAACGGCGCAAATACTGTAACCTTATTGGTAATTACAGTTTTGAGCCGTTTGGGGTTGAAACGCTTGGGTCATGGGGTCCGAGTGCGCGTCTCCTTTTTAAGGAAATTTCACGTCGCTTGATCGACACTTTGCGTGACCAGAGGGCTGGCTCGTTCTTCGCCCAAAGAATTAGCATTGCCATTCAACGTGGCAATGCTGCCAGTCTTCTGGGTACATTTCCGGATGACAGCGATGTGGAGGAGTACTTCAACGCCTGAGTGTACTGTGTTTTTGTATTATATGTACATAGGTAGGTTTTAGTATAATTCGAGTTTAAAAAAGTACTTTTTTAAAATTTTCTCTTTAGAAATCGATAGTATATTTCATGTACCGAATCGACCCTTAAAAAAATTTAACGGTGTATATGGTTTATTATTTTGGGTTATTTCAACTCGATACCTCCACCCGTTCTCGAGATGAAAAATCTTGACAGACAGACAGACGGACAACAAAGTGATCCTATATGGGTTCCATTTGGTCCTTTTGAGGTACGGAACCCTAGAACGAATAAGTAGAACCTGTCTTGAACTTTTCTTCCTTATTTTATGAGAACCAATGACCTGAAACTAAGCAGGTAACTCCACTATCTACCCAGCCATCTACCGACTTTAACTTCGTCAGAATTCCTATTATTCTTTTTCGTTCTAGTTCCACCGAGGTCTTGTACACGTAACTAAGTCAGGTTTTAATTGTTTCTGCTGGCGCCGCAGATTGCAACTGTGTACCGTGCGGCGCACGTAGCAATACGAAACAAACGCCTGTAGATTTTATGATAGCAACACGTATTAGCAAAACTTTTGCCGTTAAAAGTGTTTAGGCGAATGAAACGAAACATTGTTGCGTGCTCAACTCTCAGCTTCGTTCCTAAGTTATATAGTCCTGGAATGGAGCTATAGTTAGTACTTTGGTAGCAACAATGTTAGGTTAATGTAACGTATATTTGGATGTCTCTAATACAATTAAGTTTTGATGGGTTTTTTTATTAAGGTATTTTAACTTATGTTGGCGAGTGAAACCTGCAAGTGAACGTTCCAGTATTAAGTAGTTAAGGAAGATACATATTAAGGAAGCAATATATACTATTAGATACTGGATGAAAAAACACTTGTGAGAAGAGTTGGAACATAACTAATCACACTAATATTATAAAGGCGAAAGTTTATGAGTGTATGTGTGTGTTTGTTACATCTTCACGCTGGAACATCATCATCATCATCATCATCATCATCAGCCTTTTTAATGTTCCTACTGCTGGGACAAAAGCCTCCTCTCTAGGAGAGGAAATAGGCCGTAATCAACCACGCGGGCCCAGTGCGGGTTGGTGAATGTCACATGTCTTCGAATTTTTGGTTCTGGGACAGGGCGGTTTCCTCACGATGTTTTCCTTCACCGTTTTGAGAGCAGTGGTGATGAAATAAATTACACAAAGTAATGCGCCTGGCCGGGATTGAACACGCTGGAACAGCTGAACAGATTTCGATGAAACTTGGTACACGGGTAGACCATGTCATGGAAGAGCACATAGGATACTTTTCATTTCAGGAATAATTGCGGTAAACTATCACGCGGGCGAAACGACTGCCAGGTGTTAGAAGTTTGTTCATAAACCAAAATTATAACTTCCTTAGTAAATAAGTTTATGATTTTGCCAAGAAATAAATAACAATAGTTCGTATTTCCAATAAGTAGAAATCGGTTTCTACACAAGTAATTATATTTATCGATTCGATAAAGCGTGAATCCGCAGAATCCCGAGTTGATTAAACGTCGAGAGCCATGGCGAATCTTTTCGTTCCGCTGCCTACTGGGAAAGCCGCAAAATCAATCAATTTGTTGATTTATCTGACGCTGAGCAAGGAGGCGGTAGCTACCCACCCCTATTTCTATTTCTGAGAAAAGTATTTTTAACTCTAGTGCTCACTTTGAATAGGCATTTCAAATTAATTTTAGCCTCTGTTTAATTTATCAGGCCTCTCTCGTGTGTTTATTTGAATAAACTTTTGATAGAATTAATAAAAATGAAATTGATCAATTCAATCACAGGCTGTTTGGGGTAGACCTCTGTGTAAATATTAGAGTTGATTATATAGATACTTATTGGAAACTAATCAGACTAGCTTCTGCTAGCGGCTTCGCCCGCGCGAAGTAGGTTTCTCCTTAAAAAATGGCAAAATTTTGACTGGTCTGTTGTTCTAGTGGTTAGTGGCCCTGACTGTTATGCCGTGGGTTCGATTCCCACCCAGAACAAATGTTTGTGTGATGAGCACGATCATTTGTTCAGTGTCTGGGTGTAATTTATCTATAATATGTATGTATTTAGAAATATATAAGTATGTTTATCAGTTGTCTAGTACCCATAACACAAGCTCTGCTTAGCTTGGGATTAGACGGCGTTGTGTGATAGTTGTGGAATATAATTAAAAAAAAAAATTGCCCCCCTTTTTCACCTCTTAGAGATAGAATTCGAAAAATCCTTTTTTATCGTATGCCTACGTCATACTCGTACAAAGAATATACCCTCCAAGATTCAGGTCTTTACAATCAGCTGTTTAGGCTGCGCTGTGATTGATGACCAAAATATTTTAACGAAGATATACGAATCGTCCCTCTCCTAGAGAGGAGGCCTGAGTCCCAGTAGTGGAAACATTAAAAGGCTAATGATGATGATGATGATATGAATCGTTGAAAAGCCTTCCACAAGGTGGACCAATAACCTTGTGATGGTCGCAGGCATTCGATAGATGCGAGACGCACAGGACCGTTCGTTGTGGCGCCTTGGGGGAGGTCTATGTCCAAGTGTGTGTGCGTCCAAAGTGGACATCTTTTAGCTGAAATGATGATGATAATTCGAATCGTAGATATGAGAATTCACTGACTTAGGAGCAAAACGTTTCTTTCGCAAAATGTTTAATGGTCGTAAAATATCTGTTTCGCAGAATGTCGCTTTTGCAAAAAGTCGCCTTAGTAACTTAAAAGAAAATTTAGCCATGTTTAAAATTTAGCCAGGTTTAAAATTTAGCCAGGCTTAAAATTTAGCTAGGTTTAAAATTTAGCCAGATTTAAAGTTTAGCCAGGTTTAAAATTTAGCCAGTTTTAAAATTTAGCCAGGTTTAAAATTTAGCCAGATTTAAAATTTAGCCAGGTTTAAAATTTAGCCGGGTTTAAAATTTAGCCAGGTTTAAAAAAATTGGGCAACTGCGAGTCGGACACGCACACTGAGTGTTCCGAATTCCGAATTCCCGAATCGCGTCTCGAAATTTTTTTGATTTATCCCAAGGTAACATTGGCAATTTTTTTTTTATTTATTATTGATAAGCTCTCTTTTGAAAACGGTTGGACTCGTAATGTTTGACAATCGCTCTTTAATTAAAGATCCCCAGGTTGTAACTATCAGGAAACACACACTTCGGTAGGAATTTCCACTCCATACTTGTACGCAGAATGAATACATGGTCTACCTGTATGCAAAATTTCAATCTAATCCGTTCAGCATTTTGAGTATAAAGGAGTAACAAACATACCCACAAATTGTCAACTTCATTGTGATGTCAAGCTTCTACGAGGCTTTAGCCATTTTAAAATATTCACTTGACCATGTCTGAATAATTTAAAGCTAGGCACTTAGCTTGGGCACCGGAGGCTAGGCAGCTATTTAATATGAGCTTAAAGACTGGCTAAGCGCTTGAGCGACTTTGTCTAGACTATTAGTCGCCGAGGTCTTGGTTTGTTCTATCTGAACTGAACTGGGAAGCGGCCAATGTCTAGACTTATCGCAAGCACTAGATGCATATGCACTCCATGTGCCTGTAAGATGAATGGGTTTCATAAGTTTCCTAGATATTATGTAGTATGTCTATTTTTTCTGTCCTTCTTCTTAGTGCAATCTGTTCTAGGACATTTAGCAATAGGTATATGATGTTATTAGTGATCTTTTGCGTAGTATGGAGCCACATGTATGGAGCCAACGCCCACTCGTTCTTAACTATAGCTCATTCAAGCTGATTATTTCTTAAGTAGGTCTTGGAGTGCCCTTATTTTTAGTCTTGATAAAGTCACTGAATTAGATATAAGCTTCATTACCAGTTGATGAGAGCAGTGGTGGCCGAGTGGTAACGGCCCCGACTTACGAGTTGTAGGTCGCGGGTTCAAACCCAGCCAGGCACATTACTTTGTGTAATTTATTTCATCACCACTGCTCTCAAAACGGTGAAGGAAAACATCGTGAGGAAACCGGCATGTCCTAGAACCAAAAATTCGAAGACATATGACATCTACCAACCCGCGCTGGGCCCGGGTGGTGGATTACGGCCCATTCCCTGTCTTAGAGAGGAGGTCTGTGTCCCAACAGTGGGAACATTAAAAAAGGCTGATGATGATGATGATGATGACCAGTTGTTTTATTTTTAATCTATGATGTACGAGTATACCTTGATTTCCTCGTTGATAGTGTAGGTTTGAAAAATACCGGTACGCATGTCAGACGTTGTTAGTTCATTCGTATTCTGCTGTTAGCCATTGCATTTTTTATTAATGTGACGAATTGTCGTCACATCAATAAAAAATGCAATGGCAAAAAAAAACTAAGGCATTACGACGTATGCGACTATTGAGTCGCATACGTCGTAATGCCTTAGGTTTTTTCGATTTCATGCGATTTTCGGTGATATAGTTTTCAGCTGCAAGTATTAAGTTAGACAAGAAGTCGAACTTAGCATACTTGGGAAAAGGCTAGCTAGATAAAGGTGAATGCACAAAGGTGGTGTGTGAAAATCAAATTGTCGAAATTTCTTGTTCTTCTATTTTTATTATTCTCCTTCTAACTATGCCGAGCACGAGCCGACTCCAAGAGTACCGCTACCTGAATCAAGCCCTTGATCCAGTCGCCTAACGAAAGTCTCCTAAGGTGTTCGTCGAGGCTCTTGGTTATTAAGTCATTGGATAATAATAATAATAATAAAAGTCGTTAAAAGGTTATTAAGTCTGTGGCCCGGCTGTCGAATTGACAGTTCCGAATTTTTTCACATAAAATTTTTTCAACAAATATATTTACAATATACCCATAAATAATGTCTATTATCCCAAAATCAACAAGAAAAAAAAAACCAGAATTTCAGTAACAATAAATACAATAGTATCAGGATGATTTAACCAGACAACGTGGCATAATGCTATCTATGGAAAAGAAATGCTGACAAGAAGCCGGGCTAGAAACACAAACACACACCCAACACCATCGGATTCGTCGCTCAGCTCCGCCTCGCAGCCGCCAGGACCGACGCCAACCCCGCCGGGACCAGCGCCAGCCGTGAGTCCAGTGATTCCGGTAGCTGCAGTTGCGTCGAGCTCGAGCGACGAATATTTCTCGCCGCCGACGACACCACCACCAGCGCGTCGACGGGGAAGAGGCCGACCTCCGGCCAGCTTGGGACCTCGAGGCCCTCCGGCCTCTGATAGGGTCCCCGCTGTCGGTGGAAGTGTGCAGCGCATGAGATGGACACAATCCATTAATGAAAATGTCATGCGCTCATACTTTGGGGCTACAGAGGGGGGAACTAACCTGACTGCGTACCGTGGTCGGATGCTCTCTCTGTTTCAGGTGCTTGAGCCAGCTGTCAACGTCACAGCCCAACGACTGTCGGATCAGGTACGGGTCATCCAGCGTAGCCGTATGTTGGATGATGCTGTGCTTGATAGACTGCGCCTGGAATCGCAGAGTAGCCGTGTTTCACCTGCTACACCACCGGTCGCGGAGCAACTTCAACCCAGTGCTTCACCGCGACCCGACCACGTTGGTGACGCCGATAATGACGCGGCTATATCTGTGAGTACCCAGTGCAATGAACGATTGAGGAGCGCTTTGGAGGACGCTTTTCGGGAGTACCGCTCCACTCCGCGGGCTTAAACCTCGACTACCTCGTTTGCCCATGCACAAGAGAAATAGGGCGCTGGTGTGTGCTTTAGATTCGGAGCTATCAAATTGTTTTGATAGCAGCGAAGACCTCACTGATACCCACTCAATCTTGTACTGTGGGGCTGTAGCGGCATGTCGCGTAGCTCACTGTAAATTTCCTAATTTTGACAGAGCTACACGACCAACCGTGCCGGCCTGGCAGTGCAGGATTGAGCGCCGTATCGGTGAGGCTAGAGCACTCATCGGCAAGCTTATCTGCTTCAGGGAGGGCAATACTCGCCCTAGAGTGATGCGCTTTGTGAGGCGGGCATTCTCTGGAACTGATATTAGTCCTCGAGATTATCTGCCCTGCGTCACAGAGCGTATCGACTTCCTGAAGCAGAAGATCTATGCATGGGCAAGCCGTATTCGTCGGTATAAGCGCCGAGTGGAGCGGTACACTCAGAATCGCACATTCCAAAGTAATGAAAGGTGGGTTTACAGGGCTTGGGAGCGACCGGACCAAGGTGTGACTGATACACGCCTGCCGGATGATAACGCCATGTGTTCATTTTGGCGCAGCATCTGGTCGGCGCCTGTCAGTCACATCGAGGGTGATTGGATCCGAGAGGTCGAGCGCACATGTGATCTTTTACCAGAAATGGGGGCAATTACCATCAGCCCCCAAGATGTAGCCCGTGCAGTCCGTCCGTTGCCTAACTGGAAATCTCCTGGGCCGGATGGGCTGCACAATTTCTGGATAAAATGGTTCCAAAGGTCGCATGCTCGCTTGGCATCTCAGTTCCAGTCTGCCTTAGAGTCAGGGTCGCTACCCCCCTTCCTAACAACAGGAATAACCCACCTGCTCCACAAGTCAGGTAGTACTGCGGATCCTAAAAATTATAGACCGATCACGTGTTTGCCGACGGTCTATAAAGTGCTTACATCCATTCTGAGAGCTAAAATCAATAGTCATATTGAGACAAATTCTATCATGTCAGCCTCTCAGAATGGATGTAGGAACGGGTCCCGCGGTACTAAGGAGCTGCTCCTCATTGATATGGCCATAAGCCAACAGGTTCGACGTTCTCGAAAGAATTTGTCGGCATGTTGGATAGATTACAAGAAGGCCTATGACTCTGTTCCTCATACATGGCTCATGAGGGTGCTAGAACTCTACAAAGTTGATACAACTCTGCGCACCTTCTTGATGTCGTGTATGGGGCAGTGGAGAACAGTCCTTCGCTATCCGGGATGTCGACAGATTCGGGAGAACAGTGAACCGATAAGGATTGAGCGTGGCATATTCCAGGGTGACAGTCTGAGTCCTCTGTGGTTTTGCCTAGCCTTGAACCCTCTCAGCACACTGCTAGAGGGTACTGGCTTAGGCTTCCGGTTGAAAAGAGGTGGTCAGGTCATATCTCACCTTCTTTACATGGATGATCTGAAACTCTTTGCCCCCAACGACTTGCAACTGATGGAGCTACTAAAAGTAACTGAAACCTTTAGTAGTGCCATCAGGATGGAATTTGGTGTGGACAAATGTGCAGTCATGCATGTAAAGCGAGGAGAGATTATGGAATCCGTGGGAATTCAACTTACGGATTCCATACACCTTAGATCCCTCTGCTCAACTGAAACTTACAAGTATTTGGGTATGTCGGAAGCGTTAGGCATCAATGCTGATGACGTGAAACGGTCGTTGAAGGAGCGCTTCTTCGGCCGCCTGAATAAAGTACTGAATAGTCTTTTATCAGGCGGGAATAAGGTGCGCGCTTTCAACGGTTGGGTCATGCCGGTGTTGATGTACTCTTTCGGCATACTCAAATGGACTCAGACAGAACTTGACGCCTTGGATAGGAGGGTCCGCACACTGCTTACCGCAAATCGGATGCATCACCCACGGTCTTCGGTGATGAGACTGTACATCCCGCGGAAGTGCGGGGGTCGCGGCTTCTTAAATGCTAAGACCCTACACAACCGCGAGGTGTACAGTCTCAGGGAATACTTCTTGGAAACCGACGTGGGCATGCACCGAGATGTTTTAGCGGTGGACAAGGGCCTCACTCCGCTCTCCTTGGCTAACGAGAACTGGCGCAAACCTATAATACTGGACACTAATGACCGCAGGGAAGTATGGCAAAGCAAGGAGCTTCACGGACGCTTTTACCGGGCCTTACATGGGCCCTCTGTAGACCTATTAGCGTCCGTATCTTGGCTCCGTTTTGGTGACCTCTTCGGGGAAACCGAAGGTTTTGTCTGTGCGATAATGGACGAAGTTATGATGACGAACAACTACCGGAAATATATTGTGAAGGACGGTACGGTTGACATCTGTCGGGCATGCCACCGGCCCGGGGAATCAATCCGACACATTATTTCTGGATGTTCTCATCTAGCTAACGGAGACTATTTGCATAGGCACAACCTCGTAGCCAGGATTATCCACCAGCAACTTGCTCTTAAATACAATCTTGTGGAAACAGAAGTACCGTACTATAGGTATGTGCCCGACCCAGTTCTCGACAATGGCAATGTCTCATTGTATTGGGATCGATCTATAATCACTGACAGGACTATTGTTGCCAATAAGCCTGATATAGTGGTCATAGATCGACTAGAGCGTCGCACAATGATTATTGATATAGCGGTCCCTCATGACGAGAACCTCGTGAAAGCTGAGAAGGATAAAAAAACTAAATATCTTGACTTGGCTCGCGAGGTTGTCGACATGTGGGAAGTGGACACAGCAGTCATTGTGCCGATAGTCGTGACGGCCAATGGCTTAATAGCCAAGAGCCTCGACCAACACCTGCGGAGGCTCTCGTTAGGCAGTTGGATCAAGGGTCTGATTCAGAAGGCAGTACTCTTGGACACGGCGCGTATTGTCCGGAGGTTTCTCTCCCAGGAGCCCTGACCACCGGTAGCTTGGACCCTGTTCCCGATGCCGGTGGGCTACTATTTTTTATATTTTTAAATGTTTTTTTTTTTTTGTATTACCTTCTATAAAAAAATATTTAAAAATGTAATTTATATGTATATACAAGGAATAAAAGGAGATAATAATAATAATATAGCGTTTATTTTTCTCCACCACATAATGCAAAATAACAATACTAACAATTCAAGTACAGTTGCAATGAGTACATTTACATTATTGCTGTGGAGACTGAAGCCTGTACTAGGAAAATCCTGTGTTACAGGGCTCCATTGGATGACACTACTATTGGTACAATAATCACAGAGGTCTTATTATTATTTTGTTTAGTTTTATAAAGTTCTTCCCGTATAAGAAAGATTAATAAAGTTTATATACGGGCCGGGGCCAAGTAATTAAGGCAAGATTTAAATGAAAAAGGTGCATGTCAGGGTTGAAGTCAGGAACTATCTAGTGCAATGACCGGTGTTAAGGATGGTGGTTTTTTGGAGCATGGTATGCTGGCATCTGTACAGTCTTAAAGCCCTGTATGAAAGATTTTGGTATTAGACGCAAGAGCAATCGGAACAATATAAGTTGTTTGAGCTTTCCATTGGGTTTATTACTATTATCCAATAGGTCTAGGTGAACTGAGACGGCTATACAATATATATGACCGGCATTAAAAAATTAAGGTATCCGCAAGAGAATCAATATTATCGACATTCCCCTAAGAATCGCCAAACTTAAGTGGTAATAGGCAGGGCACATTGCTCGCAGTACAGATGGTTTATGGTTATGGGGACGAGAGGTTCTGGAGGAGACGCAGCGTTGGAAGGCCCCCCACAAGGTGGACCGAAGACCTAGTGAGGGCCGCGGTATTCCGGTCGTTATGGTGACGCTTGGGGAGGCCTATGTCAATAGTAGACGTCTTTTGACACTGACCTGCGAAATACAAAAAACTTAAGAAAATTTGGATTTGGCGGGTTACTTTGAAGCATACCTACCTTGATAATATAATCACGAGTTAATAAGTTTTCAGCGTCGCTTAGAATTCATTATCGATCTCTGCCTGCATCAGATATTCAGTGCGCCGTCGACCTATTAGTGCTAATCCGATATCGCTGCTACTTGAGCTCGCAAATTGTTAATAGGCTATATCGCAGCAATTTTAGACAGGTAGGTATGCGCTATCTCCGTCTTGAGAGGCAGTTGATTGGAGTAATTGCTTGAGATAATTAACAGTTTGATATCAACTAAGTAATATCTAAGTTTTTGAAGGAAGGCGTTGGAAGGCCTTTCATAAGGCAGACCGATGACCTGGTGAGGGCTGCAGGAAATCGAAGTACGTGAGACGTACACGGCTGGTGGTTGTAGTGACCCATCAGAGAGGCCCGTGTCCAGACGCGGACGTCTTTCAGCTAAAATGATGTTAATGATGATGATGAACCAGTTCCAATACCTACCTACCATGTGACTCTGCATGATAAGCTTTTAAAGATACAAGGTTATAAACCATTGTAGAGAAGAAAGTCAAGGGGAAAGCCAAGGCACAGAATAAGTAATAGGTATACTGTAATAATACACTATAAATTTCTGTCAGTGTAAGCATTGTCGTGATCGGATTAGTACCTCCTGAAATTACCTGCTTCGAGAATTTAAACACCTTTAAAATATTTTTAAGATTCCTACCAATGGCTTCGCCTGTGGGAAAGAATGCTACAAGACACAGGATACTTTCGCGCAAGCAAGTAGCCATTCAGCCATTCAGCCATTTGACCTTGAAGGAATAACAAACATATATACAAAGTTTTGCGTTTATAATACTATTAATTGTTATTTCTTATATAGGTATTATATTTGGCTTCACCATCTTGAAAATCAGAATTGATCCCAAGGGAACCGACTTTGGGATAAGAAGTGCCTAACCTATGTCCTATTCTAGGACCCGTGAACTAAGATTCATCTGTTCAGCAAAAAAGGAGTAACAAGTGTACTTATAAACATACTTGAAACACACGTTCACGATTGCAGAAAGAGATTTCTCTAGACTAAGATGAAGTTCTCATTGTAGTTCTCACAGAAGAAGTTACATCATTGTTCAGATCCTTTTACGACAAGCCTTTATCTCGAAAGTTTAAACTGTTGAAATTAGCTGGACAAAGGCTAAGCTGAATGTTCATTGTTAAGACATACCTAAGTCTTCGTAAATTGCACACAATTCCGCACCAGTTCAGTAGGTACTTACTGCAGAAGTAGGTACATACGAGTACAGTAGGTATGGAGGTGCCTAATGAAACATAGAAGCTAAACAAAATAAAATGGTATTCAGCAGCAGAGTGAGTGACGCGTTGGCGACTGGCATTGGCCCGCATCCGGCATCCTACGACTACTCCACATGTCACTGGCAAATGAAATGTGAATAATGGACTGTAAAACGCCAGGCGAATTGGAAATAGCAACCAAACACAGCTTACAGAGTTTGGAACTGTTGTTTTCATATGGCGCTCCGGAATTTTGTCATTTTGTGCGTTGTCTTTTCCAGTTTCGCATTTTTTTCGCCTCTGTTTTAATTTAAGTGACTTGGGCATGAAAGGAATTGTTTTGTAGAGGTTTTTAATACGTAAATGCTGAAGAAAAGGGGTTTGTAATATTAGAGAAGCATGGCTGCGAGACATAGGTAGGTAAGTCTTCTAGATTTTAAATATAGAATTGAAGATAACTGTCAAATTTTGAAATAACATTACATAGATGACCAAGTTTGAATTTCGCTGTTTAAATAAATATTAAAAAATAAAGTTTGATTTTCATTGCAGATTGTAAGAATTGGTCAGAAGTACCAACTTTTGATCAGTTGAAACCACATAGGTAGTAGGTATGTAGTACATAGTACTACTCGTAACATTTACTGAAAATCCTGTTTGGTTGAAAGAATTTTTGGTGTAAATTTAAGTTGTGGGTATAATATTTCTTTTTTGTGTTCTTCTTGGCCAATAAAATGTTTCGTATTTTATTTAAATATCATGAAATAAACGCGTTTAATCTAATAAGAGTTTAATGATAGTATTAACTACGTACAAATTGGTACTGAATAATTAAAACAATATAATTCTTAGCAGTTATCCAACTATTTTAGAAATCCTTAATAAGCGGCAGGCGACCATGCGTCATATGTAATTACGATTCTATATTGTTTCATAATTACATAGTAGCTTTTATTACAAAAAGAAATAGGTATGCGCGATACCAGTAACTTTTCAGATTACAACCTGTGGTTCCATAATGGATATAAATTAGTATTATTTATGAACCTGTAAAAAGCGTAGTTATTTCTTCAGGCAAAACGCGATTTATGTATACCTACTCGTATATTTTCAGTAACATGTAAAGCTTAGTTATAAGCTGGGTCGGAAAGTAAAGCAAGCAAGTATAAAAAGTTTTCTTCGCAGTTTTTTTTTCTTTTTCTACACAAGAAGCTTCAAAGTAAGCAAAGGATATTCATTAAGCCGACCGAACCTCAAAGCAAAGACTAACAAATGCCTCTTTTGTTGTTCACAATTTGTAACTTTGTATGTTCTGGGTGCCAAGTGCGAGTTGTTTTTACGTTAGTGCAATCGAAAAGTTTACCGCGCTTGGCTCTCTGATTGGTTAAGAGCTTGGTTTGCGCCAATCGGAGTGCCGAACGTCTTGATCGTGTCGTTCACGTTAACGTAATAACAACTCACAGTAGGTACTCTGTACAAAATCTGGTAAAAATAATTTCGGTCGTGTCGCGGTATTCTGTGCTGTGCGGTAAGATGGGCTAACGATATTCTTGCCAGCATGGATAGACTGTGGATGAGAATGATGATCATGTTCATCAGTGCCTTCCTTCCAGTGCCTTCCATCTTCAAACAAAATATCCACCACCCACAAATTCGATTAAGTGGCAAAACTAAAAAGTGGCAAGGATGGCAAAATAACACGGGCCTCCGGTCCGACTAGGCCGAGAGGCCGTGAGCTCTTAAGAGGTAACCCAACCTATTTTATAAAATCTATTAAAAAGAAATCACTACGTGACGATTTTTTTTCCTATCCAATGAATTTGCCACGGTCATCAGCTAGTCATCAGATAATATAGTTACGTCACTGCCCTCATCAATGTAGCTATACTTAAAACAAAAGGCAGTCCACACATTCCTTCAGTCATGAACCCAAAAACAACTCCCCGACAATCGAAGAAACCCTTACATTGTAACCCGACTGCATTAGGCCTACGCTATGAGTCGGAAAACGCGACACTTACCGACAACGAGAGTTTCTCCCCATTTATGACGTCACTTGATTTATTGCCAGCCTCCCCCAGACGGTTGTTATTATTCTTTGTGATCAGTTCAACGACCTCTATGACTCAACAGATATCTTCAAGAAGAAGCTACTATTATTATCTTTTTCTAAGACGGTAATGGTGGAATTAATTGAGTGTTTTGAAATAATTGAATGGCTACTGCAGAAGGTGTTGAGTTCGTGGGATTGGAATTACGTGAAGTACGTAACTTAATTGTGTTTAATAATTTTCTTTGCTTTTATACAGTATGTAAGTAGTCTTTTGCTGAGCTGGGCGAGATTAATCCGGCTGACTTTTTGTTCGATTACGGAGACGCGGCGCGTTGCGCGGCGCGTCGGGCGGTCCGTCGTACATTGCCATAATATGTTTGAGTTTGGGCGAGCGATGACTCGGCCCGCTGCCGCAAAGTACGACAAAATGCCCAAAGCACCGCGTCTCCGTAAACACGACCTACGTGTTTCGGGAGGCACTTCAAAAAAACACTCGGGTGATGACGACACCATTATACGGATCGCCCGGAGCATTGGGCGGAGCGGGAGATAGAGGCGGACGTTTACTGACTAAAAACCGACTCCAGTTCCTTCGTTGCCTTTCATACCTGGGCCGAATCTTCCTTTCAGAAGCAGACCCTTGGTCCCAGTAGGCTTCGACCCTGTTGGGTCCCTACGGTTTGCTGACATTTTCTTGAGTCGCATGTGGAACAATACGCGCCGTCAACGACTTGGGCTCGGTCCAAACGGTTACCGGACGGTTACGCCAGCAAGCAAGCCGCAAGTGCACGAATTTTGGCCTTAGTTTGATAATTTCTGCGTTCTGTCAGGGTCTGCGCCCTGTACCTGGGCACCGTTGGTACCGCCCTAGTTACTGGACTGTCGTCATACAGGTATTAAAAGTTCAGCTTAGAACATAACTTTTTTTACATATTATTTTATTTTAACAACTGGTTTAAACAAAATAATAACTAAAAAAAGGCAGCGATATAGGCAAACAATATTGTTGCTGTCGCAGCTAGAACCTGGATGAAGAGGCATAAGGCACAACAAAAGAGAATCCAAGCAAGAAAATGCCAAGTCCAGCAGGCCTAGCCAACTTACGACCGTTTTATTTCGGTTCTCTTGTATCGAACGCCTCGAGTCGGCCACGCCTCCAATTCCTTTGTTCTAACGTCATCTCAACGCTCAGTCACGTGGTTAGATTAAAGGAATCGGAGGCGTAGCCGATTCGAGGCGTTCGATGCAAAAGAATCGAAACGAAACGGTCGTAATTTGGCTAGGAAGGATGGGTGGGCATCTCGCATTACGCGTTAAGGTGGCTCTAACTAAGTCATAGGTCCACGTTGTGAGAGCCTTCCAACGCTCTAAGTATCTTCCGGACACAACTCCAGAACTTTTTGGGTCGTCAATATGCGCCTGACGCAGTCTAAATCTCTCTCGAGTCACCCAGAGCGGGTGACCATTGACCATTTATTCAGCGAACGATAAGCCATGCCATCCTCCATTATTAAAAAAAAACCGGGCAAGTGCGTGTCGGGCTCGAGCACTGAGGGTTCCCCACAGACTTACCTATGAAAACAGTTTAATTTTCGAATTGAGTTATGAAGATTTTTCCGAATCGTAACAATTTTTTTTGTGACGTAACTACTAAATTTACAGTTTTCAGATTTTTTTCCTATATCAGTGCTGGAAGAACTTGCTTCATGCCGAATTTTAGGGTTCTAGGTTGACGGTAATTACCCTATGAATTTTGATTTCTTTGAGAGTGTCGAAATGTACGTTTTAGCGACATAAATGACGCTATCTTTTTTTGTCGATAACTTAGACTTTCAATTTTTTCACAGCTTCAAGGGACAGACCTTTGTATATTGTTCATTTCAACTCGATACCACTACGCGTTCTCGAGATAAATGGTCTTGACAGACAGACGGACAACAAAAAGATCCTATTAGGGTGCCGTTTTTTCCTTTTGAGGTACGGAACCCAAAAATACTTCGAAATGGTCTCTCATTAATGGCAATAGCCTTACCTTATATTATTTGTCTTTTTGCTTGGGGAATACTGGCTATAGCTAGCGTTATATTGTGCTGGTTGGAACTTCGTAGTAAGCTCTTCCGAAGCGGTTTACGGATCAAACGTTTAACATACGGTGAATATCGGAGAAATCCCTGTGTTGTGGTGTGGTGTATCAACTCAAAAGCTGCGGAAGCGCTATCACGGAACTGGATTTGCAACTGCAAATTCCATTATAATGATTGTTCATGTCCAGTACAACAGATTCTTAATCCTCAAGGTAAGTTGAGTCTAATCCAGTGGCAATACTATTGGATGGCAAGACTGGCAAGATACCACAGTCCCGGTCGAACGGGACCCCGGTCCGATAGGCCGCGAGCTCAGAACAAGTAACGCAAACTATTTTACATAATTTATAGCATAGCATAGCATCAGCCTTATAATGTTCCCACTGCTGGGACTCAGGCCTCTCTAGGAGACGGAATGGGCCGTAATCCACTACGCGGGCCAAGTGCGTGTTGGTCAATGTCACATGTCTTCGAATTTTTGGTTCTAGAACATGCCGGTTTCCTCACGATGTTTTTCTTCACCGTTTTGAGAGCAGTGGTGATAAAATACATTACACAAAGTCATGATATAAATGCCTGGCTGGGTTTGAACCCACGACCTACAACTCGTAAGTCGGGGCCGTTACCATTCGGCCACCATTGCTCTAATACAAAATTTAATCAAATTAAATCATAACCACAACACAAGGACAATTTTTCTGGGCCCTGTCTAATGTATTCGCCATGTATCTCAGATGATATAGTTAGACTACTACCTCGGAATGTTTAATTCTGTTACGTATCGTAATGCAGTTTATCTTTATATGCAAGAATTTAATGCGACGTATTTACGCCTGACATTTAAACTTTTTAGCGATAACTTTTGTGACCCTGGATAATATTACTTACAGTTTTTTTTTATTTATCAAGAATTTTTTTTTTCAACGCAATCACAAATGAAAACAATGACTTACATAACATACCTACTGCCCCATCGTTTCTTGTGTACCTAGTTTTCTTATAAGGTAAGTCTATAGTAGGGGAGCCGAACACATATTCATGTAGATTATGACTTACAAGCCTCGAACGACCGCAATTCGAACGTTTGGTTCGTACTCGACTGTGTGTTTTTTGACGAACACAAAATGATTTTTGGCCCAGCGATGAAATCCAAGTAGGTACAATCAGGGCTCAAAAGTGCAGTTGCACTCTACCGATACTAAAGTATGTAAATTTTCTTTTTAAAAGAGAGTCAATGGATCATGACCGATTTAGTTTGTAGCATATAATCTAAAATATTGAATAAACTAGTTGTAGAACACTGAACTTCTACTACAAAGAAATTTTAGACAGTTTAGCATTGTTAGAGTGCAACTGCACTATTGACCCCTGACTGTACATTCAAATCACATACAAATCCAATGTACCTATTTTTCTTAGAGAACAGCACCCCAGCTCATGGGCGGCTCTTCTAGCGCAGACCCACCATTACAGTTCGATCGCGAGAAGTAGGTGTATGTTTACACCTAAAATCTCTGCATGTCCTAGTCCTTCCTTATCCAAATACCATCCTAGAGACCCATTTCGTAAGGTACGGAATCTCGATCAAATTTCACTACAATTTATCATTTTCACAGCATGCACTGAATCTTTATTATATCATCCCTTAATTTCATGCATGATCTCCGTACCATATTGGTATATTTAGAATTTTGTTATAATATTCGTGTACCTTAACGATGGGATATTCGGATCAAGTAAGTGGAGTGTGAGTAATCCGTCGGGACGGGTGGGGTACGAGGGCTGGTGGGGTAAGGGGGCTGGTGGGGTCTTGTTACCCTCGCTGCGTCTGTCGTATGCTGTCATGGAGACTGGCCAGCTAGGACATGTTGCTTTTATCTTGTTGGCAGTATTTTTATGGCGGGTGTAGGGATAGGTACCATTGTTTTTTTTTTTTAAAGGATGTCAGGTTCGATGAGGTTAGTATGCTGTTATTCAAAATCAACGTCAACGCCATCTAGTCCTAAACTGAGCAGAGCTTGTGCTATGAGTACTAGACCACTGATAAACATACTTATATATTTCTAAACACGTACATAAATTACACCGAGATACAGAACAAATGATCGTGTTCATCACACAAACATTTGTCTTGGGTGTGAATCCAACCTACTACCTCCGACATGGCAGTCAGGGCCAATAAACTACTCGTACGAAATGAACAGGCTAGTCATTGGTAAATATCTTATTTAAAAAAAAAACATTAATCATTATTCCAGGAACTGTGAAGTAAGAAAGTTATATCTGTCAGGTTAAAATAAAATAGATAAAGTTTTCCTAATTTATATTAGTCATTACAGTGTGTATGTGTATTACCTGGTTCTGGAGTAACAAACATACAAACACATATAAACTGTCACCTCTATAATATTAGTTTCGTACATTAGATTAGATTTAACCAGTGATTGAAATAAATGTCTTTAATTGATTTGTTTACACGGAATCATCCCCTGAACATCCATATAGACTATTTTATAAACAAGTTGTTGATGTGCCTTTTTAATAATAATAATATTTAAAAAAAAACAATAATAATGGATGGGAGCGGGTACAAATTCCATGCGAGTGAAGCCAATATCAAAAGCTAATTTAGTATAAAAGTCAGGAGATTACCCATTTAGTTGATAGCAAGAAATATTAAAATGGATAATCCCACAAACAAAGGGCTGAGTATTAACAAAATTAATTAACAATATTAATTTTGCTCCTGACCAACTTTGCACAAAGCAAATAGTCTCGCGGATTGGGAATGACAGACAAAGGTTATCAGCTTTACAAAAATAATGTTGCTGGTTTTAAAACGTATGGAGATGGCGGAAATTCCAATAATGTAATGTGTTAGTTTGTCATAAAGAAGGAGTGGGTTTTTAGTCTCTCATATCTATAAATATTGTA
The DNA here is from genome assembly GCA_958295575.1 of Leucania comma. Classification (NCBI taxonomy): domain Eukaryota; kingdom Metazoa; phylum Arthropoda; class Insecta; order Lepidoptera; family Noctuidae; genus Leucania; species Leucania comma. The sequence goes on from OY282475.1 coordinate 9,454,203, forward strand.
ATATAGAAATATTGTAATATAGAAATATTGTAGAAACAATCACTTTTTTAAAACAGTAAACATGCAGTTTCTTGCCGGTTCTTCTCCATAAGAAACGACCAATTGGAACCGTGCGCTAGCTTCTGACGTTTTATAAGTGCCCATGTAGGCTTATGTGAAATACCTAAATGATTTTGAGTTTTGAGTTTGAGAAAAAGGCCGATACTATCTGCCGCCTCGCTTAAGGGCGCGGAGATATCATTGGATGATTTTTTCACCGGAAAAAAAGTAAAATTTCAGTTTCAGATTTTTTTCTTATATCTATGCTATGAGAACTTGCTTCATGTCAGATTTCAGGATTCTAAGTCAACGGAAAGTACCCTATGAATTTTGATTCCCTTGAGAGTGTCGATACGACATAAACGGCCGTACCTTTTTTCCGTTCACTTAGACGGTTGATTTTTCACTTAGAAGGTTTTAATTTCAACTCGATACCTCCATGCGTTCTCGAGATAAAGGGTCTTGACAGACAGATAGACGGACAACAAAGTTATCCTATAAGGGTTTAGCTTTTTCCTTTTGAGGTACGGAACCCTAAAAATGGACATGTCAGTTTGGAACCCTAATATTGTGTTTGTGTACGCACACTGGAACATATCCTATCCTATAACTCTAGCATATCCGTTGTCATTGTTAGCAGCTGATTTCTATTTTGACCGAAGCAAAGTCATAGTTTTAATAGGCTAATATTTGGGTAAAGGTATCCACTGTCCGTGACCCCAGTAGCTGTGCCAGTAGCGACGGATGAGGTGTGCTCAACCTTTTGTAACAGGCAATAGGGTTGTACTGTAAAAGAACTTCAGAGAGTGCGGATTATCCGCAAGAATAATATATATTTTTTTATTTCTTGGCCCCCAGCCAACAATATGGTAAAATACATTGTAACTAGAGTTATTAGTACTTAAACAAACATACAGTAAAGCGAGTGTCTGGGGCAAGATATGCAAGAAACAATATAGCATGGAATAAACTACCTGACTAACTGACCATTCTCTGTACATTATTGTGTCATTACTCCTCCTATTATGAGGAATTCATCAGTTTATGAGAGTAAAGAATCTCAATCACTATTTTCAGGATGTTCTGTGTTTCTTGATAGATTGGGGATTTTAAAGTAGAGAGTGAACAAGTTACTTCTAAGCAAGCGTGCGCTTATCATCAGGCCTGACGCTAAAAAGCAAGACGGGTAGACCTAATCCTGGAATAGCTGATACGATTCTTTTTATCCCAAAAGTATATTCCCTTGAGATATTTTTAAGGTTCCGTATTTCAAAAGGAAAAAAACGGAACCCTTATAGGATGACTTTGTTGTCCGTCTGTCAAGACCCTTTATCCCGAGAAATCGTGGAGGTATCAAGTTAAAATTACAATCATATACAGTAGTCAAGTACTTAGATCTACGGTCCCTTGAAGCTGTGAAAAATCAAACTTCTAAATTATAGCAAAAGTACAGGAATAAATCTGAAAACTGTGTGTTACGTTACAAAAAAAAAAAAACTGTTTTCGATTCGCGAAAAATCTTCCGAGAGTCGATTTGGGAATTATTATTTTGAATTGAACTTTAACTTAAGTTAGTTTTTACGGAACCCTCAGTGTGCGAGTGCTATTCGCTCTTGCCTAGTGTTTTTATATTAACGCAGGTTTTTTTTTATGGTAGGTAAAATCATCCAATGACAAATCCCGCCCTTGGGCGGAGCGGAAAATAGTGTCAGACTCTTAATGACTAAAAACCTACCCCGTTCCTTCGTTGCCTATAGAGCTGGGGCCGGGCCTTCCTTTCAGAAGCTGACCTATGACCCAAGCAGGCTTCGACCCTGCCTGCCTGCAGCTAGCAGGCTGGGCCTCTACGGTTAGCTGACAGCTCGTTGAGGCGCGCGGGAACAGTACGCGCCGTCGACGACTTGGGCTCGGTCCGGTCGGTTACCGGACGATCGGACAGCGTGCTACCCATTGCACGCCGTTTGCAAGCCCGCAGATTAACGCAGATGAAGTCACTGGCAAAAGCTAGTGAATAATAGTAAGACAAAAAATCGTAAAAAGTAACAAATCCGAATAACTATTCTAATTCACAACACAGTTTTCGCCGTTATTACTGATAGCTCGATTTTTTTCCCTTCGCCTATAACCTGGAGGTCAAACCCGGGCATCCCTATAACACAGTCATAGGTATCAAATTTATTTGTTCTGTTAATCGAGCTCTCAATATCAGTACGTGGGGCGTACTTTAATTCTATTTGTGCAGTCAAAACAAGGGTCAGTTCTGATCCCTTTTCAATTAATTTATCTGAATAACCCGGGGCCGCTTTTTACTCTATTACCATTTGGGCAAATCGAAAACGCGAGTACAGTCACCCGCATACATATTTTACACTTACGCGTACAATTTTCTGGACAAACGACTTGAAATTGAGAAAACACCTCCATTCATCCTTTGATATATTTTAAGGGAATTAGGATATTTTTTTTTAAATTTTTATTAAAAAAAATATTCTAAAAATTATTAATAAGGGAAGGTACGTTACGCGCTAACATCACAATACGAAAACTTGGACTCGAAACTCACACATCTATGATCAGTGTCAACACAGTCACAAACCTACAGTCGCTGATAGACAAGGACAGAGATAAGAGCCGGCATGGAACCGGCGCTGTCGTGTGAGTGAAATCTCATCGAAATTAGGCGACGGGCCTGATTTCAACGGTCCAAGTAGTAAGGGTGAGTCGCCAATCTTCCGCTGTTTTGATTTAATCTAAGATTTCGTCAGATCACACGATTCAATTATAAAACCGATAGTTTGTGATTATGAGTGTGTTTTTTTTGTTACATCTTCACGATTCGAACGGCTGAAAGAAGTTGCGGGTTGACCATGTCTTGGAATGGCACATAGGTATCTATGTAGCATTATCCCAAAGTATGTTCTCTTGGGGTAATTTTTTAACACGCGGGCGAAGACGATTTGTAATTTTCGGTTATGGTGCGTTCATACGATTATAGACTTTGTTTGGACTTATGTAGATTTTTATAAAATGTTGTCTGTGCAACATATAAGTGTAGACAAATATTATCATCTGTGTAAGTCTGGACCGTGTGGGCGCACCATTATTATTATAACACATTTTTGCTCGCCAGTGTACTTTGTGGCGACTTGACGGAGTAATAGATATTATTGACTTTGCTGTGGATTCGTTTGTTTGACTATTGTTTTAATTAGATTTTTTCTGTTTAAAAAGTAATTAACATTCTCTTTCTTCTGTAATGAATTATTACAAAGTATTCAAAGTACGATGTACAAACGTACACGTCACATGTCTGGACTTTTCTGCGGAAAACATTCTGAATACACAAACGTTACTTATAACTATTGCTTGTAACTATTCAGAAACTTTTCAGCTAAAGATATCTGTAAAACAATTTCTATCATTTTTTTTATTAATTCCGAATGGGTTTGTCGCATTAAAATACTATCTGCGGCAGCCTTTACTTAGCAATGAGTGATATACCTACACCTTGATAATATAAAAATAACAAAGTAAAAAAGTGATACGAGGGTAAAATAGGAGGTGAGGGAGGAATTGTGGGTTAAGCTTGTCTGTGTACAGTAAGGCCGATGGATCTTGGCGCGTCTGAAGGTAGGCTCTGCGAACTTTAGCGCTTTGCACTCGTAAAAAAATAAATGGTTTGGAATAATAAATGCCTATAGCTCATGAACTGTGGCGACTGTTGTTATTGCTGTTAACAACTGTTATTGGCATTTATTTTTATAAAACATTTATTTGGCACGTTTATATTCTGCGCTAAAGTTCGCAGAGCCTAACTTCAGACTCGCCAAGATCCGTCGGCCGTACTGTACATCAGCTGTCCTATTTCTATTCTTTAAGTTCTGTATACAACGTTGATGTATGATATGATGTATACCTACGTTACGCGCTAACATCACAATTAGAAAACCTGGAATCGAAACTCACACATCTGTGATCAGTGTCATCACAGTCACAAACCTACAGTCACTGATAGACAAGGAAGAAAGTTAAGCGCCGGCGCTGTCGTGCGAGCGAAATTGCGTTAGCCGCAATTAGGCGACGGGCCTGATTTCTGCGGTCCACGCGCTAGAGGTGAGTCACCTATATTGTGAGTTTTGATATAATTTAAGGTGTACAATAAATAATATGAATGGTTGGCACACTTGGTACAATGTAGCATTTATTATGTAATATTCCATGAGGGTATGTGTCTGTCCCTCTTAAATAGCTTATTTTTTTTTTGTATCTTTTTATCTTTTTCTAATATCGGAGTAAAATAGAGATATTATAAATTGTTAAAAATTTTGTAGGTACAAGATAAAATTGAATGTTACAGGCAATTATATAATGTATAATTTTCATATGGGTTTGGCACTGATAGTCGAAATACAGGCTCTGCCTAGTTCGACTACAGATGACTACACTACATATACTTTTCTAAATTAGCCTGTCAAAATATTTTGTAACTTATGTCTAAGTTTTTATAAATAAACTATTATTATTATTCCATTTATTTAAATTATATATACATATTTTATACATTTTTAAATATTTCTTAACAAAAAAATTATGAAAATAAAAAACATTTAAAAATATAAAAAATAGTAGCCCACCGGCATCGGGAACAGGGTCCAAGCTGCCGGTGGTCAGGGTTCTTGAGAAAGGAACCTCCGGACAATGCGCGCCGTGTCCAAGAGTACTGCTTTCTGAATCAGGCCCTTGATCCAACTGCCTAACGAGAGCTTCCTGAGATGTTGGTCGAAGCTCTTGGCTAATAAGCCATTGGCCGTCACGATTATCGGCACAATGACTGCTGTGTCCACTTCCCACATGTCGACAACCTCGCGAGCCAAGTCCAGATATTTAGTCTGTTTATCCTTCTCAGCTTTTACGAGGTTCTCGTCATGAGGGACCGCTATATCAACAATCATTGTGCGACGCTCTAGTCGATCTATCACCACTATGTCAGGCTTATTGGCAGCAATAGTCCTGTCAGTGATGATAGATCGATCCCAATACAATGTGATATTGCCATTGTCGAGAACTGGGTCGGGCACATACCTATAGTACGGTACTTCTGTTTCCACAAGATTGTATTTAAGAGCAAGTTGCTGGTGGATAATCCTAGCTACAAGGTTGTGTCTATGCAAATAGTCTCCGTTAGCTAGATGAGAACATCCAGAAATAATGTGTCGGATTGGTTCTCCGGGTCGGTGGCATGCCCGACAGATGTCAACCGTACCGTCCTTCACAATATATTTCCGGTAGTTGTTCGTCATCATAACTTCGTCCATTATCGCACAGACAAAATCTTCGGTTTCCCCGAAGAGGTCACCAAAGCGCAGCCAGGATACGGACGCTAATAGGTCTACAGCGGGCCCATGTAAGGCCCGGTAAAAGCGTCCGTGAAGCTCCTTGCTCTGCCATACTTCTTTGCGGTCATTAGTATCCAGTACTAAAGGTTTGCGCCAGTTCTCGTTAGCCAAGGAGAGCGGAGTAAGGCCCTTGTCCACCGCTACCACATCTGCACACCTCACGGTTGTGTAGGGTCTTAGCATTTAAAAAGCCGCGACCCCCGCACTTCCGCGGGATATACAGTCTCATCACCGATGACCGTGGGTGATGCATCCGATTTGCGGTAAGCAGTGTGCGGACCCTCCTATCCAAGGCGTCAAGTTCTGTCTGAGTCCATTTGAGTATGCCGAAAGAGTACATCAACACCGGCATGACCCAACCGTTGAAAGCGCGCACCTTGTTCCCGCCTGATAAAAGACTATTCAGTACTTTATTCAGGCGGCCGAAGAAGCGCTCCTTCAACGACCGTTTCACGTCATCAGCATTGATGCCTAACGCTTCCGACATACCCAAATACTTGTAAGTTTCAGTTGAGCAGAGGGATCTAAGGTGTATGGAATCCGTAAGTTGAGTTCCCACGGATTCCATAATCTCTCCTCGCTTTACATGCATGACTGCACATTTGTCCACACCAAATTCCATCCTGATGGCACTACTGAAGGCTTCAGTTATCTTCAGTAGCTCCAGCAGTTGGAAGTCGTTGGGGGCAAAGAGTTTCAGATCATCCATGTAAAGAAGGTGAGATATGACCTGACCACCTCTTTTCAACCGGAAGCCTAAGCCAGAACCCTCCAGCAGTGTGCTGAGAGGGTATTATTATTATTATTATTTCCTTCTATTCTTTGTATATACATATAAATTACATTTTTAAATATTTTTTTATAGAAGGTAATACAAAAAAAAAAAACATTTAAAAATATAAAAAATAGTAGCCCACCGGCATCGGGAACAGGGTCCAAGCTACCGGTGGTCAGGGCTCCTGGGAGAGAAACCTCCGGACAATACGATTATTATTATTATAGTTAAGATTACGCATTATCGCTAGAACTCGAAGTATGTAACCAATTGTAGAACAAGAGTTATCCAAATTGAATTTTGGGTATCTAAGGCTTTTCAATAGAAAATTACGTAAATATTCCAATTCCAAGAAAGAGGTCGACCGTCGAATCCGACTCGGCTGGGCAGCGTTCGGGTAGCTGTGTGCGGTATCTTCTCTTCCAACATACCACAGTGTCTCAAGACGAAAGTCTATGACCAGTGCGTGTTGCCAGTGACATATATGGCTCCGAAATGTGGTCGCTTACAATGGGCCTCTCCAGAAGGCTTAATGTCACCCAAAGGGTAAAGGAAAGGGCTATGCTCGGAGTTTCCGTGCGTGTTCGAATTAGAAATGAAGATATCCGCAGGAGAACCAAGTTTGCCGACATAGCACGAAGATTCGCCAAACTTAAGTGGCAATGGGCGGGGCACATTACTCGTAGAAGAGATGGCCGCTGGGGCCGAAAGGTTCTGGATTGGCGACCTCGTACTGGAAGACGCAGTGTTGGAAGGCCTCGTACAAAGTGGACTGATGACCTGGCAAGGATTGCGAGAATCCGATGGATGCGAGACGTAAAGGACCGTTCGTTGTGAAGGAACATAGGTTTAAATCAGTAAAAGCCACTTCTTCTCACTCCATCTAGAGCGGGAGAAGTTATTTTATGAATTGCCACAGAATAACAGGTGAATCCTGAAGTCGGGCTTGCGGACGGTAAACAATGAAAAAGTTAGTTGGCTGGTAATCGGACCGAACCCAAGCCGCCGACGGCGCGTACTGTTTCGCGCAAGCCTCAAGGAGACGTCAGCTAACCGTAGAGCCCTAGCAGGATCGAAGCGTATTGGGGCCAAAGGTCTGCTTCTGAAAGGAAGACTCGACTCTGCTATAAAAGGCAACGAAAGAACAGGAGTGGGTTTTAGTCAGTAAAGTCTGACAAACCCTCAAGCTCTGCCAAAGGCCAGAAGATGTCATTAGATGATTTTCTCACCTAAAAAAAACCCAGAAAGTCACCTTTAATAAAAATACGAGTATAAACAAGTCTTCGTTACAATATTAGTTTATTTTAATGATCATACCGGAAAATGTCGTATTATTACTGTATCATTTTATTGAAGCAATAATATTCTCGGGGCGAACTCAAGCGTGGCATTTCAAGTATGAGGGAGTTCCTATGATACTCAATGTGAGGGGTTGCTTAGAAGACGTATTAATTCATATATTTTTATATTGCAATCATATGTTTCGGTTTTATTAGTTTTATTTTACATGGGTGTGTTAAAGCTAATAATATAAAGTATAACAACAAGGTGACGTAGCCAATCCTGGTCGATTGGCTACGTCACAATCGCGGCAGTAAGTGTTCTCTTTGAGGAGACCGGCTAGAGTCCTCACATTTCGGCTGACTCAGTCCTGACCAGACATAAGTGCTTCGTGAGGAATCTCTTTCAGAATCAGCGGCAAGAAACGTTTTGGTGTCACTATTTTGAGGATCGCTTAGAGGTCGCAGAAGAGCATTCAGTGGAGCTCTGCCTCGCTTGGGTGAAGCACTACAGCTTCCTCGACGAGGCTATTGGTGACAGTGACCTTTTGTGTCCGCTCCAGGTTCAAACAATGGTCGCGCTTTCTTAGAAGCAGTATTGCAAGTAGAGGAAGTGGCCCAAACTGTGAGGAAGATGACGTCCTCTTGCCCCAGCCGCCATAACGGCAGTCACAGGGAGATTCCCGGCCGTCGTCGGTGCGGGCTTTCGGACGGCGAGCAATGAGTAGGTGGCCGTCCGGCCGTCCAGTAAAGATCAAGTCCGATCGACGGCCCGTATTGTATTACGTACCATAAAGAGATATCAGCAAAACTGGACCTGGGCCTGCTAGGGCTGCGGGTAAATTCGAAACAGGTACTGGGGTCCTGGAACATAAAGGCCAACTGAACGAACGCAAAAAAGGGTAAGATCAGGACGAAGAAACAAAGTCTGTATATAGTGTGAAATAAGTTTAGTTTGAACTGTACTTAAATGATGACACATCAGACCATTCTTATATTTAAAATAAAAAATGCAATTATTATACATTGCAATGCCACTGACAGAAAAATGTTAATTGGATCCCAATTACATAGCTATGCATTCTTAACAAATTCAAAGGAAGTTTCAGACTCCATGGAAGTGAGAGAATTCACCGAATACGTAAGAAGCCGTTGAGCATAGAAACTGGCAAAAAATTCAATTTGTACACCAATTAGTGATTGGACATAAGCAACTTGAATCAATTGATTAAACATAATAATTGATTACATTATGGTTCCGTAATATACACAAATTAATTGAACTTACCGAAATACAATTGAGAACTCGAAAATTGAAATTTCTTTTGATATTTCTTTTTTCTATTTTTTATTTAGTATCAGTACAATATTATGATTCAAATTGTCGCCTATCTAAAAATAGAGTGACGCCATAATAATTGCTATCATTTGCTTGGTTCTTTTTTAATAATCGCATTTCGCCATTTTGTTTAACTTTCACCTGATTTCTCTGAAATTGCACGAGCGTTTGATAAAATACCCTCATTATAGATTACGTTGTCAAATAAATTTAATGGTGCGTTAAAAAGAATTATATTGAATTATAAAAAAAATCGCTGCCAATTGTAAACGTAATAATCTATTGTGAATCAAATAGTTGAATTTTATGAAAGGTTTATATGAAATTAATTTAAATGAAAAGCTAGATAGGCCTAAAACTAATTAATTAACTGTAATAAGTCCATGAACAAACTACAAAGATACACAAGACTGGGCAAAGTTGTGGGAATACTGAAATATGAGTACTTTCGGAATAAAATGAATTTAGTGAAGTAATGACTAATCTATTTATTTACAGTAAACAGTTCCTTTTACAACAGGGAATATGTTTGAAGTATGTTTATGTCGTGAAGAAAGTTTTGACATCACAGTTAGAGCGGTTTCGCACTATATCCGATTCGAATCCGATCCGACTTTTAGACACGCAATTGGCAGTTTTCCGCACTAGTGCAGAAAAGTGCGCGTGCTCGCTCCCGCCACAATTTTATTGTAATGAAATAGTTTTACGGCTACTACGGACTATACTTTCACGGGTTCGGATCGGATTCGGATTGGACGTAGTCCGAAATCGCTCTTAGCGGTTCGATTCCCGCACGAGACAAAAATATTATATGACCTACAATAGCTATTTATTTATTCTTTATATTATTTTAGCTATTTTGGGTCTTTGGACTTGTGTACGCGAGTTTATGTTTGTGAACCCAGGAGTAATTCCTAGTATGGAACAACTTTTTTTTTAAAGTATAAGGTTTACCTTATACTTAAAAAAAAGGTAATAATGAGCATGTTTGTAACTATGGTTGTAATGGTACTTAAAGGAGGAAGCTGATAGATGAATGAACTGACTCTAACTGGTGACTATTGACATTACGGAAGAAAGAGATTTGTAGAAAAATCCAAATAAAAAGGTATAAGGCCAGGAGGTTCAAATCAGGTTTATCGACGGCGAGCCGTGGGTAGCTCGCCGGCCGTCATGTAAGGACCAAATCCGGCTTGATAGCGCATTGTGTACTATGCACGCCTCAAAGATATGTCAGTTAAATTGAAGGGGTCAGTTAGGGCCGATACCAGGGCTGCGGATTGTTTGATGACGGTACCGCAGCCCTCGCAAAAAGGGCCCCTGAAGGATCATTGGGGTTTTTAGTTATACTCCATCTGTTTAGGTACTTGACTAAACGTAAACAATCTTGATATGTCTTTTTATTGAAAAAAAAAATGGATATAAGACATACAAAGATTATTTAAATTTAGTTAATTACCTAACATCAGTTTATGTAAATAAGTAATAGTAAAAAAATTTAGATAAAGTTTTTAGACTACCTATTCTAAATAAAAGACATGTGGAGATTGTTTAAATTTAGTTAACTAAGTACCTAAACAAATTGAGTATAGTAAAAGCCTGACACTTTCCCCCACTGCACCTAGTTCGGGAGAAGTTTGATGGTTTCCAACATAAGCAAAAAGAGGTTAGGTTAGGTAGTCTAATAGAAAAATCTCGTGTTTAGTATGTGGCAAAGAAGTTGAACCATTTGCTATGGTTAAGTGCAGCCGCCTACTTAGATTGAGACCCGAAAACCGGTTACAATCCCCGTCACACAAGTTGAACCATCATGACGGTCGACCTTGAATACGCACTTGCGCAGTAACCGATGCTGGGTGGTGGTTGGTGTTGTTGTTTGGTGGTGGTTTGTGGTTGGTGGTTGGTTGGTATTGGTAGTGGTTTTTTTTTTTTTTTTTTGGTAGGTAAAATCATCCAATGACAAATCCCGCCCTTGGGCGGAGCGGGAAGTAGTGTCAGACTCTTACTGACTAAAAACCTACCCCGTTCCTTCGTTGCCTATAGTGCCGGGGCTGAGCCTTCCTCTCAGAAAACGGCCCTTGGCCCCAGCAGGCTTCGGCCCTGCCTGCCTGCAGCTAGCAGGCTGGGCCTCTACGGTTTGCTGACAGCTCCTTGAGGCGCGCGGGAACAGAACGCGCCGTCGACGACTTGGGCTCGGTCCGGTCGGTTACCGGACGATCGGACAGCGTGCTACCCATTGCACGCCGTCCGCAAGCCCGCGCCTACGGTGGCCGGAAATCGGGATCGGAATCCCGGCGGCGGCTGGGGCGAGCGCCCCGTTGCCTCTGCCTGATGCGGTCGGCCTCCTCCTTTGCTAGCATTACTGCTTCGCAGAAGGAGGCGACCGCCTGCCATCCCTCGTCGCTACGGACCATGGCCTGAACCAAGGCCCGGCGAGAGAGATCGCTGCCGCCGATCGCCCCCACGAGGACACGGCGATGCTCCGCCCAGGCAGGGCACACCTCAACAGTATGCTCCACCGTGTCCTCCGGGTGTTCCGCACAGTGACGACACCCGGGCGAATCCTCCGCACGAATCCGGAACAGGAACTTAGCGAACTTGCCGTGTTCGGTAAGAACCTGCGTCGTGCGGAAGTTTAGAACGCCGTGAGGTCTTTCCAGCCACTCCTCAAGGATGGGCCTTATCGCCTCGATTGTGGCGCGCCCCGAACGAGGTTGCGATAGTCGCTGACGCCATTTCACCATGAGATCCCGCCGAAGCTCTGTCCGCCAAGCCTCGACTTGTCGCGGCAGCGGAATTTCGCCCCGGCGTTGCATCTCCATGCGCTTGTCGTGCATGTGTGCAAGGACTGTTGCCTCCAGATCCCACGGCGGTTGGCCAGCAAGGAGGGTCGCCGCCTCGCGGGAGATCGTTCGGTACCCTCGCACCATGCGTATTGCCATGACCCTCTGGCACGCATTCAGCTGGGCCCTCGGTTGCTGTGTCAACGTCGGTGCCCACACCGGAGCCCCGTAGAGGGCCATGGACCGAACGATTCCCACGTAGAGCTTCCGGCAGGAGGCGTCTGGTCCCCTGAGGTTGGGCAGGAGCCGCCCGAGAGCAGCCCCAGTCCGATTCAGTTTGGGAGCCAGACGTCGGAAGTGCTCCTTGAAGTTCCACCAGCTGTCGAGGACGAGTCCCAGGTACTTCATCGTCGACCCGACGCTGATGTGAACCCCTCCTACCGTTAGCTGGGAACCCGGTGGTGGCGCACCCCGAGGGCCGTGGAAACACATGGCCTCGGACTTGTGCAGTGCCACCTCGAGTCCCAACTGCTGGATCCTGTCAACGACCATCGCAACCCCGCGTGTCGCTAATTCGACCGCCGTCCGGTACGACTCTCCCCGCGCTAGGACCAACGTGTCGTCCGCGTAGCAGACCACGCTGACCCCGTCGGGAAAGCCGCCGCGCAGCACGTAGTCGTACCCGATGTTCCACAAGGGTGGTCCTAGTACCGATCCCTGTGGAACACCGCACGACATCTCTCGACGTTTCCACTCTCCCTGGTGACCGGGGTAGATGATATACCTCTCCGATAGGTAGGCCTCGATCACACGACAGAGGTAGTCGGGCACCCGGTGGTACCGGAGTGCCGTTCCAATGCAACTCCAGGGCAGGGAGTTGAAGGCGTTGGCAATGTCCAAAGACACTGCCACAACACACCTGCCCTGGGACACCGCATCCCCCGTCGTGAGGGCTCGCACGCGCATGATGGCGTCCACCGTGGAGCGCATCCTGCGAAAACCGAACTGTCCGTCCGACAGGTCCGGCCCCACCCTTGCAAGGCGCGCGACGAGGCGGTTTGCAATGACTCTTTCAAAGAGCTTGCCCACCTCGTCGAGCAGCACAATGGGCCGGTACGCGGACGGAGAGTCCGCAGGGCGCCCAGGCTTCGCTATGAGGACCAGTTTGCCCGTCTTCCAGCGAAGTGGGAACTGGCCCCTCTCCAGACATGCGCTAAAGAGCCCCCTCAATCGAGGCCCGAGAGCCTCCATGGCCAGGACCCAGGCCCTCCCAGGCAGGCCATCAGGTCCTGGGGCGGTATTCTTGGCACTCAGCCTTCGTACCGCCACTCTCATCTCTACCTCGGTCACCTCTGGAACTTCGTCGTTGTCGTGGTCCGCGTCAGGTACTGCCGATGTTGGCGGAGCCATAGACGGGGGGGAGTGTACCCCCCGCGTAGGGAACAGAGTGCTGACCACACCCTCCACGAGCTCTTTTTCAGCTCCATCAGGGAGATGTGGAGATCGCCGAGAGATCTGTTCGGGGACAGGTAGACGCCTACCACTGCAATGTCCCCGAACCGTGCTGCCACGCAACCCCGGCCCCTCGTAACGCGCTCGAGGGGCGGAGTACCGGCGGCGGTCGACGAGATTAAGGTCACCGAGCCGTCCAGGTCCTGAACCCAGTCTCCACTGGGCTTGACATAATAAGGCTCGGAGACTACGGCGATGTTGATCGACCACTGCGCCATGCTCTGGAGCAACAGATCCTGAGCGGGGGCGCAGTGGTTGATGTTCGCCTGGAGGAGACGTAATGGTGCCGTTATTGACAGTCCATTACAGTCTCCTCCGGAGCCCTACGTGAGGGCACTGCCGCGGCGGTTGAGGCAGCGATAGCGGCGGTGGCCACAGAGGTGGCTGCGGCTGTGAGGACGCCACCGGGGATGGGCCGGACCCTGGCCTTGACCTTGGTGGGGGGGTCGCATGACCTGCTCCCAGCCTGGTGGTCGGCCGTCTTGCCTGCCGCCGCACATGCGTAGCAGTGCGGCTTTTCGCGGCATTCGACGGCCTTGTGACCAGGCTGACCGCACTGGAAGCAGCGGTCACTGCGGTCCACCTCCGCGGCGCAACAGGCCCCGGCGTGGTGTCCCACGCGGCAGCGGTAGCACCGCAGAGGTCTGGGCTCCAGCAGTTTTACCTGCGCGGAGACCCAGCCCACCAAAAGCCTTCGGCCCTCCCCCGTAATTGTTTTGGCCGCCGACACGGGGCAGCTAACCGTAACGGCTTGCATGCCCGTGCCATCAGTGCGGATGGTGCCCGCCCGGACCTGATCGGCCGTGCACCCTCCCGCCCTGACGATGGCGGCCACCACCTCATCCACCCCGACGGAGTCGTCCAAGCCCATAATGCGCATGTCTATGCACTTCGTGGGCCTGGACACTCGGGCCTCCTCCGCGTCCAGGGACTCCCTGAGCCTCTTGGCCAGGGCGTCTGCCGCTGGGCCACTGGACGCGCCAGGGACCTCCAGCATTTGGGCACCGGTTACGGTGCGCCTCATGCGGAAGCCCTCTGTGGCTCCGAGCTCCTCGAGGTGGGGCAAAACCGCCCGCCTCGCCTTGTCCATGACGGACTTATAGGTCACGCCCCTCTTTTCCGCTTCAGGCTGTAGTGTGATCACTACAGCCTCGGATTTCGGGGCGCGAAGCCTTGCCGCCATGGAGCGCTTTTTGCGCTCTCGCCGCCTCGCATTCTTTTTGGCCGCCCTAGCCGCCTTGCCCGCCTTCTTCTTGGCGCCGACAACCGTCCAATCGGCGCCAGCCGAAGGTTCTTCGAGCGGAGGTGGCAGGCGCGGCATGGTCGCCGCCGCTGCAGGAGGTCCCGCCTGTTTAGCGGCATGCGCCGCCCTTCCCTTCGTGGAAGGAGGCGGAGCAGGGGCAGGAGCAGCCACCCCCCGCCGCCGCTGTTGCTTGGCCGCTGGAGCCAGCCTCGCAGGCTCCGACGCCGCGGCCATGCGCCCAGCTTGCCACGACGGGCCCGCCTTGGGTGCAGCAGCCGCGGCGGCATAGGATGCCGTCTTGCGCTGGCCGGATGCCGCGAGCGGGGGACGCAGCACGATCCCCTCCAGTACGGACAGCTGCTGCTGCATCCGTAGCTGGACCTGCTCTAGCTGCTCCTGCTGCTGCTGCCTGAAGGCAGCAAGTTCCTGTCGCACAACCGTCAGCAGCTGGCTCTCCGGCTCAGGTTGGGGCTGGGGTTGCTCCCGCCTCTGACCCTGCATGCCACCTTCTTTCGGAACCTCCTCAACCCGTGGGTCGGGTTTTGGGGTACCGGTGAGTTCGGCCCGGAGCTTCTTCAGGCTGAGCTCGAAGGTGGCATCTATGGCCTCCAGGATTGACGTCGCGAACTTCGCGACGCCCCTCTTCTTCGAGCCCTTCTCCCGTTTCCGTGTCATCGCCGTGAGGGCCTCCACGACTAGCTCGCCGAGACGCTTGCGCGACTCCTCTACGGAATCCGCCCCGACGTCTGGTTCACTGCCAGACGGCTGCGAGGCACCCGCCCCAGCGCTGTTCGTACCGGGGTGGCGCCCCTCCGCAGCGAGCCTGTCGGCTCGTTGAGCAGACTCCTGTGCAGTGCGCCCTCTCCCTTTTCCTAGGGCTCGGCTCCCACCGCGGCTGCTGGTGGGGATTTTTGGGGCCGAGCCCTTTCCTTCGTCCGTGGACGAGCCGTCCCCCGATTTGGAGCGCTTCCGGAAGGACCTCACGTTCCCTCCGAAGTCGCTCACAGTCTCCTCCATCTCCGAGCCGGAGCTCCTTCCGGATGCCGCGTCGGACTCCGACCGCGCATCGCTCTCCTGTGGTTTTTTAAAAAAATTGGTAGTGGTGGTGGTGTTGCTGTTGTTGTTGTTGTGGTGTTAGTCGTGTGGTGTTTAAGGGGCCATTCAAGTATTAAGTAAGCACTACTGGGGGTCGGAGGGGCTTTCGCTGTGCTTATTATTGAAGACATGGGGGATGGGAGGGGTCTGGATGGTGATTACGTCAGCAGTACTTGTAACTTTTGCTCATTAAATTAACTGATAACGAAACCGGAGCACATTGAAAAATGCATGTAGGTACAAATGTTTACGCAAGCATGGGGGGGGGGGTGAGCGCTTTGCTTACTTTTGCTGACGAGGGGGAGGGTTAATATTTGCCATAAATCTGCTCACGTAATACTTGAATGGCCCCTTAAAGTAGGTTGTTTAAAATTTTTCTCTGCCCCCCTAGCCAAGTTACAATCGTTTCGTTTTGCGTTAACGCTTGTAATTGGCCACGCCCCGAACTCCTTTGTTCGAACAATCGAATTGGGGGCGTGGTCAACTCCAAGCGTTAACGCAAAACGAAAAGATTGCAACTTGGCTAGGGGGGCTGTTGTGTTTTTTAAGCGAGTTTTTTGAAGCTTACAATACCTAAAATATATAATAAATAAATAAATATTTGTTAGAAAGGCGAGGCCAATGTCCTGCAGTGAACGTGATTCTGCTGAATGACGATGACTAGAAAAAGACTTGAAAAGGATCGAACTGACCACCAACGTCGGTAAAGCTTAAGCACCGTTTAACTGTTAGTTTGTTTGCGATCTGTCGATTATTTTCCCGTCAGAAGCAACGGTAGTCATTGTTGCACGCAACTAGCACCATGGCAAAACAAATATTGTTTAAAAGTTACGGTGAGGCGTGAAATAGCGTGCTGCAGTGCCGACTGCCGTTATCTGAAGCCATTGTGCCTTCACTCAATATTATCAATGCACGTATGTGTGTCTGTGTATTTACGCCTTTTAGCTGAGTGAATATACCTGTAGCATAGCATAGCATCAGCCTTATAATTTTCCCACTGCTGGGACTCAGGCCTCCTCTTTAGGAAAGGGAATGGGTCGTAATCCACTACGGGCCCAGTGCGGGTTGGTGGATGTCACAATATACAAAACAAATATTCATGGTTCTTTTTCCTAACAATAATCCATATAACTTATAATTACTTTTTATTTTATATTCTCATTTGTTAATTTAGCAATGCGTGTTCTAATTACATATAAACATAATCCAATCCTACTATTTATTTAATTCGTCTCGCTTGTTCCTGGAATTTTTCCACACTGAGTGAACATTAAAATCTTACCCTGTCCCGTGCTTGCTTCTCCTCAGTCCGTCTAATTCACATTTTGTCACAAATACTTATAACACTATCGCATAAAACATCTATCGCACTCAAGAATTATTTGAATTTCCAAAACCATCATAACACATACAAATTTTCACATTAGGTCATATCCTTTTTCGAAAACAACGTCACGGTCGCGTTATGGCGTCCAATGGGGCATTAACCACAGAGTAATTTTTTTTCTATTAGTTTTTTTTTTTTTATAATGTTTGTGGCATGGCTATTTGGCCTTTGTGCTTTTTATTTCTATTAGTGTCTGAGCAAATTGCCACATGTAATCAAGCTGCTCCTTAGATTTTATAACCGTGACCGTGACATTGTGTGCATCTCATGATGCACATAATGTCACGGGCGCGCCGTGGTGTTGCCAATTCATACACATTCTCCTTATTTTTATTTTATTTATGTAAAATTCATTTATAATTTTTTTTTATTTTTTTTTATTTTTAACTTTTTTGCACATTGCACCGTTGCGGCGTCTTTTTGTCAGCACTGGCCAACGCTGAAAACCAGCGCTGTGTGCTCATCACATTGTGCATGAGGGCGCAGCTTTATGCTGAGCGTTCGGCCGTTTTGCACGGATGTGGCGCATATTTTTCATATATAATTTTATGTTTTGTCTAGTTTTTAGTTGCGTCATTCCGTACAAATAAATGGATTTTCTTTCTTTCTTTCATGTCACATGTCTTCGAATTTTTGGTTCTAAGACATGCTGGTTTCCTCACGATGTTTTCCTTCACCGTTTTGAGAGCAATGGTGATGAAATGTACACAAAGTAATGCGCCTGGCTGGGTTTGAAACCGCGACCTACAACTCATTAGTCGGGGCCGTTACCACTTGTCCACCACTGCTCAATATACATAGAGTACGCGGCAAATAAGTTGAACCATTTGTTATGGTTACGCGTACCTCCCTACCACGGTAATATTCCCCTACTTTGATTGTGACTCGAAAATCGGTTATAATACTCGTCACACAAGTTGAACGATCATGGCGGTCGACTTTGTGGGTGGCTGCGCGTAAAAATATTTGACGTTCGATGACACATAGAGAAGTCAGTGGTTTTTGTACTGGCATCAAAAACGAGGTGTCAGAAATGCAACCTTTCTAAGTTACAGGACTATGAAAATACTTTTAAACAAAGATCTCTAAGCTGGAATAAAAGTACTTGTAGATTATAAAGTAGAATTGGGTATTGTACTTACAGTGCTTATTTTTCTACAATACCTTATATTGCTGCCTGCTACTGTATTCCTATCCGATAATAATATAGGTGTCTTCAAGGCTATAGTGAATAAAATAGGCTCTTAATAAACTAATGCGCTTCACCATCAACGATTGCATCACTGCTTACAATCAGAAAGGATCGTACCTGTACAGTACACTGCAAATAAGTTGAATCATCATGACGATCGACCTGGATTGCGCAGTAACGGATTTTCAGGTCTCAATCGAAGTGGGCGGCTGCGCCTAACTACAGCAAATGGTTCAATTTATTTGCCGCGTACTATATCAGTATAATAGATATGTCATTATAAAAAAAAAACTACACATCATATTTATAAAAAGAAGTAAGCAAATTAATTACTAAATGAAGCAGGAATTAGTAATCCAAATATTGAAACGAGGAAAAGTGTGAGTCTGGTGGGAAAATCTTGCTATCTCTTTTGTACGTGTGACGTCACGTGTTAGTTTGTACATCCTTCCTCTGTTTCTATATAATGTCTCCTTCCACTAGAAGCAGAAGGTTTTTTACTAGCTTAATTTTGAACAGATTTGAAATTTTCTATATACCAGTTATTTCTTTACTCGTAAAAAACATGTAACAACTACCAAATTGTGAAAACATCTACAATACGAATAAGAAGAAGTTGACAAAACCAAACTGTAGCTTTGTTTTCAGTAACCAGAAAGAAAACCTCAAAATTAAACCCTTCAAGGAAAACTAAAGGCTTTTTCGGATCAGCGCTGTCATCTAGGAACGTTCCAAATTCTGGCAAGTTCACGAATCCTAGAACTTAAGCTCGGATATGTTGGCCAAGCAGTGCGGCACGTACCTATGTAAGTGATGTCAGGTTAGCTGCCGCAGGACGGCTGCTTTCTGCATTATTTACCTTCCACACGTTCTAATCTGTTGAGACATTTCTGTAATAACTTGCGGTATAAACTGCAAGGTGAGAAATTATAATTTCCTTTAGCTTCCACTCTAAAGAAATTATAACGATCGAGGGTTACCATATTTCCGGTATTCTAAATAACGTTCTTTTTTTTCACGATTTTATAGAATTTGACTATATTGGGAGGATTTTATCAGTCCTAATCCAACGACTGATAATCGTCTCCACTAATTTTCCATTACGGTGGCCAATCGCAACAGAGATTAGCTGAGTACCCAGGAGATATTTTAGTGCACAAGTGCATGCAAACCTTGGTGCACTCTTTGTTTATTCACTCTCATACTCCGATAGAACGCAATCTGACCAAGTATTTCAGGTGCAGGACTAACGGCTTTACGTGCTTTCTGAGGCATAGGGGTATCACACCGCCAACTTCCGATCTTCGGGGTACTAGACAGTAGGTAATTCGCTATCGAAAAAACCTGGCAGCATTTTTTGACGTACTCGGGAGTCGAACCCAGGATCCCACGCTCAGCCGTCACGCTTGCGAATAACGAGAACAAAGAGGCAGGTACGCTTGATAGAAAGCCATTAATGGAGTCTACTTACTATGAAACGAGTTAGTTACACTATTACTTAGTTTAACGTGTTTATTGTGCATATAGCTCGTTCTAAGGCGTAGAATTCCCTGTTAGAGTCTATATTTACTGATAGCTACAATCTAGGTGTCTCCAAGTCAAGCTCGCCGTCCAACCGTCCGGTAACCGTCCGGACGGGGCCCAAGTCGTAGATGGCGCATATTGTTCTAAGCGCGTCTGAAGGAGATGTCAGCAAACCGTAGGTGCCCAGCAGGGTCGAAACCTGCTAAAAGGAAGATTCGGCTCTGGTATGAAAAGCAACGAAGGATCAGGAGTGTGTTTTTAGTCAGTAAAAGTCTGATACTATCTCCCGCTCCGCCCAAAGGCGAGCGATGGCATTGGATGATTTTCCCACCTAAAAAAAGGTGCCTCCAAGTCAAGACTGAATATTTTACTCTAGGTAAGCAAACGTGCCTCAACGTCGACCATGTTATCAATTGCCACTCATAGAATGGATGATTTTACCTACCGTGAAAAAACCCAGAGAATGGTAAAGGCGAAACAACCCATTTTTTTTTAAGTTTCTGTTCAGCCAATAAACCCATGTAACTTTAATTTTCTATCATATTTACACATCATATTGTTCGAAAAAAATATTCCATTTCTGTTCTCCAGGTGAATGAATACAATTTTTGCGTATAATCAAAAGGAGGATTACACTATTGGTATACATCCATGTCTCAAGGTTAGTGAATCGTGACTAGATGGTACCGTGGTACCAGGGTATTAGTACCAGCCATCATGTATTATTCATGCCACGCTTTGTAATCAGTCACAGGTGCCGATGTATCGACGCCAGTGTCATTTTTTCAGCATTTTTTTTATTAGACTTATTCGGAATGCTAATTTTTGATCCTCCGGGAGATTCGGGTGGAGGTGTTTCTATGTGAAAATAATATATTTTAAAAACTTTTCCTATTGTATCGTCATCATCATCATCATAATCGGCAGCCTGAGCTTTGTTCTATCCATTGTTAAATGTAGACGTCCTTATATGCTATGTTTCCCTGGTATATTCAAGTCCTAACCAGGCGTAGGTACTCGTATTGTTTAACTTACCTTATTTTTTTAACTTTAGGTACCTTTTAATGTTTAAATTTAGGATGCCATATGATTCTAACTTTTTCACCGCTAGCTTCCTTTTCAGAGATCAACCATAATTCCACTGTTCGTCATTCACCACTGACTCAAGTCCGTTATCTGTTTAGAGAGCCTATTGAATTGTCACGATTGCACTATCGAAATCTCTCAGCTTATTACAAAATTTAATGGACCGGATTTCAAATAAACCATTGTCGAAATTACAGCTAGATTTCATCAATTTACAAAAGTTTAAAAAAAGCTATTGCCATTTTTATGAAATGAAATTTAAATTCCAGCAATAGAAATAAAAAGCGAATGAATGAAAATGAACTTGATATGCAAGTTTGAATGTAATAAAATGCACTGATGCGGCTGCATTGCTTGGTTAATAACCTAATAAACTATGAGTAACTAGTTTTGATCCTTTGCAACTTATATCTTACGCTGTGAACACAACCGCGGTTCACGATACGAGCGACGCTCCGTAGTTCCACGCACGCCCGTCACAGCCGTGCGTGTCGCCCCCGTCGCCGCCGGTAGTACAGCCTGGCGCTTGATGAGAGTGGACGTACGCTTCTCGCGCTTAGCACTCCAAGTCGGCGCACGAAACAAGTTTCACAGTTTAACTTCGGACAATTCTTAACATATTCTGATACTCATCACAATGGACTTGAGTGATCACCTAAAAAGTACTTTTCTCATTGTAATTTCTTAATTTTATTTTACGTTTCTTGTGGAATTTGTGGCTTTATTATCTAGATTGCAAGATACGGTTCGTAAAGGTGGAATTGAAACGCGAGTGAATTTGTTTATTGTTCTAAAAGACAATCCGTTGAGGAGTTTGAATTTTCTGTTGTTTTTTTATTGTTTACGAGGACGCAAACCTTAGCGTGTTGAAAAGAGACAAAATGAGTTCCAAGCGTGCAAGAGCGACAGGTGTGGTTGCTTTAGCGGTTCTGTTGGCAACTATAACAGGTAAGTTTGTTCAGAACTATTAACTTTATTCTTTGTTTTTATTTAATTAGTAGCTTATGCTTTACAGTTTAACTTGATTTTGACGAAATAAAACCTCATTTCTAAATAAATATTCCCAACTATTTATAAAATAAAGTTTATCAAACTTGATAACATTTTTTTTTTCTGATGTTGGCACTGCTTTGATGTGTGTGTGAATCATTCAAACAAGTTTTATTGGAGGTTATGTTTTGATAAAAAAAAAGTTATTTACATTTTACGTCTCATGGTCTGATACAAGTGCACAATAATTATCGAACAATATAGTAAAATATAAAATTGTGCAGGATTTTATTTATAAACGTGCTATTAATTTTACGTTTCACGGTGTTCAAGAATTGATTAGCGTCAAACTGTTTAAAAATTCTTTTAATATTAAATACTAATTAGTTTCTTCTAATGAAACTCTCATGAGTAATATTAAGATATCTAACAAGAAAGTAATGAAAGAATAAGTAGAAATTGAAACTATTTAACAAAGAGAGAAATAGCCAACCTATTTCAATTTCAAGGTTCCCTTTTCTAACTGCGCCAAGGGAAGAAAATCCCATCTTAATAAATGCAAATTTAAACGAATTAATTAACCAAAACTCACACTTAATCATTGTGCAGTCTTTACTTAAGAAAAAGAAGTCGGTAATCATTCACCTAGATCCGAAGCGAGAACAATTAGAAACTTCAGTGGATTGTCGAACGTGACGATTAGTGACAAGCCAAGGCCTCGTTGTGCAAAAACCGTTGTAGTCCGTTATACGTTTGAGCAGGTGGCTACTACGGAAGTCAGCTTTCCAGGAATAATTGCGAATTATGCCACATTTGCTCACAGCGTAACCGAGCGTTACTTTCTCACCGAACCGTATCAATCAATTGGAAATCTATATTCGGATACCTGTATTTAGAAAAACAAAAACTGTTCTTTTTTTTGTTCGCAAAATTGTGTATTTGTAATTTATAGTTTCTTTGCTCGTTTAGAAGAATTTATGCTGCTCTAGGTTTTGGGGCTTTTTTCCATTAGATAAAATTGGCAGTAATTCTCTCCCTCCTCGTTATATTCCTCAATCAATCTGGATAACCTGGCCTTGTGGTAAAACATTGGCCCCTCGTGAGCAGGAGGGCGATTTTTTTTTAAATTATTATTTTATTGCTTTCGAGCAGGCTTAATAACTAAAGCAGTTTATGATGCTAGTGTCAGGTCACATGAACAAAATGTTTGTACTCTTCTGATTTGTGTTTACAGTAAAATCAAAGATATTTTCTGAGTTTTAAAATAAACATGATTTTTTTAAACTTATGTTGCCATGAACATATATTTCATAAATTTGTTCGTGTGCCCATAATCCGCCTCCCAAGCTGTTCTTATACGAAGCTATTGTTAACTTGTGTTCATGCCCAGTACCCAACTAATGAGTTCAAATCTAAATATGCTTGCTATGCACTACTTATCATATACACTGACTTAGATATTTTTAAATTTTTCAATTATTTTACAACCATACGGCTGGGTCCGAAAAAGTTAAAATATTTGATACCAGAAAATAAAAATGACACCGTTCCAAAAAACATTAATTGAAAGCAAACTTAATCCCTTCACTATAATTGGGAAAATTAATTTTTGCAGACTCAGAGAGAGGATTAATGAAGCGATAATTAACTTGAATTTTCAGCTCCGCAGTATGGACGAAAATGATATTTTTGATTCAATGATAAAATATAGTCAGTATTGGCGTGATCCCCGGATCAATAACCTGGCATCGCCTCGCTGAGCGTGAGAGCTTTCATTACTTATCTGTTGTAATGAGTATAAAGTTGGCAAACTATAGTCTGAAGATATTATGCTGGAATTGCACTTCAGATAAACCAGTATCAAATATACGCAATTATGGAGAGGCTGTTATCCCGAAGATTACTATCGAGAATCATATACAAGCCAACGATGATGTTCTATAAAGACTTTGAATAACTATTGAAACTATTATGTCTTATCTACATATGTAATATAATTCATACAAATTCTAAGCATCTGCCGTGTCATTACCCTCAGTCATTTAAGCCTGTTAACGCAGCGAGACCGCTGTAATGGCATGTTGACGGCACTTTCCACGGTCATGACCGTTTGTGATTACGACTAGCAATAAGATGCAGAGATATTACTTTATATTTCAGTTATAACACTGTCTCATTGGTCTTATGGGACGCAGCTGGAGATGATGAGGTCCTGAATTCGTAAAACGAGCGATGTTTTTGGGAGATCGAATTGGAATCGTGCCCAGGATTTGACGGAGAGTGAGAGTTCGCCCCAATCACATAAAATCTAATGCCATCATCGGCCAATCTGATCCTTCGAAAACATGGAAGTTATGGTTATCGGATGTTAAATAGAAATTTAACTGAAGCAAAACAATGACTAACCAAAACGACTGAAAGAATGCGTCATCCCATTTCTCCATCTGAATATCCGTCTCAATATTTCTGTCAATGCAAGCATTTATTGGAAGTAGTTCGTTACTTCCTTGGATTATTTTAGTAGTGCATTCTGGGGCTAATATGAATTTAGCTCTCAGGATTATATCGGCTACTAGAGCTTCCTGGACGCGAATAGCAACTTGAGATCTAATGCGTCTCTGATTGTGCAACACTGTTATTGTTGCACTATTTAGAGACGTTATAATTCGACAACGTCTTTGATAATATCAAAGCTGTAAACTCATGTATGCCATATGTAACTGCATTTAGAAAAATGGTCACGTTTGTTGAAACAATTTTCACATCAACATACGTGTTAGTAAATGAAGTAATTTTACATCTAACTGTACGGACGCGTGATGTGGGTCATCTCGATGAATCATGTGAACTCAGACTAACACGTTAAATTGCCTTATGTTACGTGACATCGTAATCTTGTACTAACGAAGATCAGATAGGTTTCTTAGAACATCAGACGAGCTGTCATATAACAGGTAACTTTATTATTTTTCCGTTTGTTGTGTAAAGAAAAGAGGTTTAGTAAATTGAACTGAAATTGCTCTCGATGATTGGAGTGGACATTTTACTAAAGAAAGTGGTAATACATACAAGATAATTCATACAGTATTGATAAACAATTTCAATAAAGAATACACTATAGAAGAGACTAATGCAAATACAGGCATAGGTACAACAGAATTTCTGTTCATGCACAAGACCGTTGAATTACATTTCGTGTTCGATCATGAGTACACAAGCTGGTCATTAAGTAAACAATACACGTTTATGCTACAACCGGCCAGCACCGTACTGGGCTATGTCATCAATTGATAAGCCTTATCTTATCCAGTACAGGTGGTTCCCTATCGGGGACACATTCGACGTAAACCGTCCCAGATAAGGCGTCGACGAAATTCTATGCAAAAACGGACGCCTGAATTACGCTCGTGTTTTTGTTGACACTTTGTATTGTGAAGCTAATCTTGACGCTATTGTGAAAGTTATCTTAAAGGAAATATATTTAGAAGAACTTGGAATATATAATATTAAACGGACAAGATATGAAGTTCTCAGGATAAATACGACAGGGGAGTATTAAACAAAATGGCACTAGAAATATTTTGAAATTTCCTATTAAAGTCTTTATTTAGGATACCCACCAGAAAAGGAATCAAATCAACATTCATGATGAGTAAAAAAACATGACTAAGAATTTCGAACTTTAGAGCCAGCCGATTATTATGACGAAACTTTTTTCTGCAGGAAACAAAGAAGTTCAAGGTTAATATGACAGCATTAGTGTTATTGTATTTAACTTTCTATATTACATAAAGCTGTCAAGGTTAATTTTCAAACTTAACGTCTTGGAACGATCGTATTACATTTGGCGCCAGGCCGTATCCTCTGAATGTAATAATATACATCTACTACGAACTTTATTTTTTTGTGCAGTGATTTTTTGTAGGCTCCGAATTCTAAATAAGAAAGCGATTATCTGAAAAAAAAAAATCGTTGTCGGTTGAATGAGTGATCCAGTTTGGATCCAGTGGTCGCCAAATTATCTGCTTATTTTTTTTTTATTTAATCTTTTATTGGTTCAGTTCAGAATTCAATGTCTTCTTTCTATTTTCCAGGATATGCGTTTCCGTTTCCCTAAGCATCGCGTCGATATCGCTTTCATGTTGTCGTTGAGTTACTGATAAAACCGGTAGCCCAGACCGGTTAGACGACAGGATGTCGGGCCTGACGATTTTCGCAACATTACCTTACGCAGGAATGTCGTATGAAATGTTTTTGTCCACTGCACCCTATTTGGCATCGTTAAAGCAGATTTTTGGGATTGCAGGAACTTACCGGTGTCTGGTTCGGGCTTGAGTGCCAAGGAAAGTATGTTCTTAATTTTTTTCGAGTTCTTTGTGTTGAACCAAAGTCCATTTCCATTGGGTATAATTATTTTGCATTAATTACTACGTAACACCAAAGGCTATGTAAGACTCGGTAAGACTATGTTATAACTTTATACGTTTTATAATATCCGTTCTAATTTCATAATACTCGTAATGCGAGTATTTTTATTAAATACAATGTTTTAGTTAATATGACTATAAGTTCCTAAGTAATGCTCTGATTAAATCTTTGATAACAAAATTTGAAGGTTGTATGTTTTGTACATTAGACCTTCAATTGTTATCAAGAATTTAGATATTGTTATTATAATCAGTCATTCTCTTTGCAATACTTCATTCAAAGAGATATGAAAATGTGGGTGTGGGAATGTTTTATCAAGCCTATTTATAAATTCTAAAATTGATTTAAAAACTGCGAGAAATCAGTTCTGAAAAACATGGTCATGACACAGTTTTAATGTTCAAGTTGAAAAAACCCATCCCAAGCACAATGCATTCAAATAAAACCATACAATACACATGAACAGAAACGTCACAGACCGTTAACAACTTACTGTTACGAAAATCTGAACAATTAGTTCTGCCTTTGCTTAAAACATTTTTAATTCGTTAAGCTTGCATCATCATAACGCGGATGAAAGAAGTAAGCAAGCACCAGTTCAATTGTCAAGAGTAAAAGTAATGCTTTCTAATTCGTCTGTGTTCGAAACTAAATTCAGAGGTCCACCATAAAAGTAGGGAGGCATCGATGTTTCATGAATCATTTTTCATTCGATTGGAGTTTTTATCCCGAGGTTGCGATAGGTCGTGTTGCAAATAACTCAGTGTACTACGAACTAAAACCGAAATCGTGTATCCACCAGCCACAGCTATAGTTTGTGTTATCTTTTTTGTTGTAACTGGCGTTTCATGGTAGACCGATTTCCCTTTGTGGAGATCGGAGGTGTGACTAATTTTGATGTCATAATTTTAAATTTCTATCTTAGAATATCATTGGTTCATGGTTTGAAGAGTTTAATTGATGCTTTCGTTTCAACTTTTTTAATGTTCAGGAACCACGGAAGCGAGAACGATTTATAATAACGTATATCTATTTGCTATGAAAAATACACATAGTCAATTGCTCAATTTGAACTAATCATACGAATGAATGAAGTAGTGCGATCAAAATAATTTGGCTTTTCATGTCGGCAATGAGAGCTAGTTAGTACGATTTCAATAGGCTATTGAACTGTCCAATATTGAATAAAAAATTGGTCTACTAGTGCTTCTAAGAACTAGGACTGAACTGATTGCAGCCAATAACTCGTTTGTGTCGCTAGGCCAACCATTAAGAGGTCGCTTGGGTTCACTGAAAACTTCGCAACAATTTATTCCGATTTGGTAACTAAATCTAGCTCTATTTAGTGCATTGTATTTCACTTTCTTTAGTGTTCTAGACGTAACATCTACAAGTTCTGTCAAAAAGCCATTTAAATTCGAAGTTAAGTTAATATTGGCCACAGTTATATAGTTTTGGTGCTAATCTTGACAGAGTTACAAAGCCATGATGTAGTCACATGATGATAACTACAGAAAAATCTAGATCTATTCTAAAGAGAACTTAAACTCAACAGTAATACAAAAGGAATGACGCAAGCATGAAAATATCTCTCAGTAAAAGGTTAAAGGATCAGCTATTTTCATCATTGGGTATCGTCAGTATATTTAAACATCAAAGCTTACATTGTGTCCCGTGATATTTGTCTTCTTAACGATTACCGATAACCTTGTTAATGAGTTTTTAAGGAAGATGGTCGGGTCTCACAAAATATTATTGTACCATCAATCTGCCTAGTTTTTCTCAATTTCATATTGGAATTGGCTTCTTGTGTCACAGAATTTAGCTGATTAGAATTAAGAATATATGAAACATGGTGTTAAGTCTAGAAAATCTCAATTGAAATGGGAGGATCTGCCGAACAGATGGGTGTTGTAGTTACCTGATCCGGACTACTGTCCGATAGTTCATTTCATGGTATATGTATTCTAATCGCACGGAGAAACTCTAATACCCCATTCAGATTTTAGTTCACAAGTGGCGTTGTAGATGTCAATACGCCAATATTTAAAATGTTGCGACTGCTGATATTACCTCCAGTCCTTCAGTTTCTGGGTAACAACAACCCTTCTGGTTGACAGACTGCTACTGACTATCCTGACAGCTGCCAAAGATCTTAAAGTCCTCTGCAAGGAACAGAAAGGTTTTGAAATGTAATGGAGCTATCTTCGGAATCGGCTCTTCATGCAGCTTTTCAAAATCATCAAATAGATATTTTTTTTGGTGTTCGTCATCAGATAATTTCTCTCGCTGAGAGAGTATCTGACTTTTACTTACTATCACGCACATAATATGTTTATTTAGGTTTCTTTTGCGTTTACTCTTTTGAACAACCCCGTATATTTTCTAACCATCTGCTACTAACATTTAGTGGTGCTACAATTTCATTCTTTTCCCTTATCATTATTTTTAGTATATTCGAAACCTGAAATTCGTGTCTAGTATTTTTTACAAAGAATCTATGTACAAAATTTTATAACTGTATCATGAAAAATCACAAAAATATAAGCTTGTTATGTTGCCTGTTTGTCCGCAAAAATACATAGCCACTGGGCCCTTTAACATGGTATAAAAATTATTCGAATCTATTCAGATACTGATTCTGAACAAACTATATTCAGTTTTCGCATATACTAAAACTATTGTTTTATAAAAGGAGAAACTGACTGACACATATCAACGCACAGCCGAAACGACTGGAGCTAGGGGCATGAAATATTGCACAAGGTTATCTTTTATGTTGTAGGCGAACACTAAGAGACCATTTTATAAAATTCAACTCCTAAGTGAATGAAAGCATGGTCCAAAATGTGTATGAAGAAACCTACTTTTCCGCCGGCGAAACCACTGGCAGAAGCTAGTTAACTTATAAGGAAGTCAATCAGCGATCATCTATTTTACGTTTTTAAATAAACGTTTCTTTTTTTTATTATAGATCATATATACAATACGGTCGACGGATCTTGGCGCGTCTGAAGTTAGGCTCTGCGAACTTTAACGCTCAAAATAAGCGCGCCAAATAAATGATTTATAAAAATAAATGCCAATAACAGTTGTTAGCAACAATAACAACTGCTATTGGCATTTACTTTTTCAAACCATTTATTTTTTTACGAGTGCACAAGCACTAAAGTTCGCAGAGCCTTACTTCAGATGCGCCAAGATCCGTCGGCCGTACTGTACATACAACAATGTGGGCGTTAACAACTGCCTAAAACATATTACCAACTCATAAATATAATAGTTTCATTGATCCTAATTGATACTTACGGAGTTGTTATCAGTGGAAATGCGTCGTATCAATTATTCCACCAATAAGTGTTACCTATTACTTATTAATGAATCACTGTTGTGACGGACGTCCGTCATGCGTGAATGAGAATTAGAAGTGATGGCCCGGATATGTTTTATGTATAGTAGCGTAATTAAGATTAACTTGTTAATTTCTTCTTGATAGATATATGAAATTAATTGAGTAGTGTCAAACAGGCGTAAATAGGAGATAACATACGGTAATTAAACCGGATTAGAGTACTGTTTTCTACCAGTAGTGAAACCGGTATATAGTGTATAAGATGTCTATTTATAAACTTGGTTTAGTAGTGTATATGTAAAGTATTTGCACTGCATTATCTTATCTGCTAAAGGATTTCTATTAAGTGAGCTGAAAACTATGAAATATGGCTTTTACAAGACCTTATTGTTTTAGGGCCAAAACACAGAACCGCGTTTAAAAACCTTTTTTTTTGTTGTCGAGGGGAAACCTTCAAAAAGCGCCCGGACTATGGGGATAAGTCCGGGGAGTGTCGGATTTTCACCTCACTAAAACCACCCCGGTGATCACCATCAGCACGTAGGGACCCCGTTACCTCTCAAAAGACCATTCCGGAACCCCCTCAGTGCAATGCCTGTTGCGGCACATCCCTGAACCTACCTGCCTTACGTAGCGGTGGGCGCGGCAACACGGTTATGTGTTTCGGCCCTTAGGGCTGTAGATTATTCGAAAGAGTTCCCTAGCGGCCCTGGCATCTAAAGGAATACAGATGGGTTTTTAGTAAGTAAAAGTCTGACACTGCCTCTCCTCATCAATGGGAAATATAATAAAAAAAAGGGCCTGACTTGTAAAACATAATTAGCCTTATAATGTTCCCAAAGCTGTGACTCGGGCCTCCTTTCGTGTATACAGTGCAGGCCCAATGCGGGTTGGTGGATATCACATATCTTCGAATTTTTGGTTCTAGGACATGCCAGTTTTCTCAGAATATTTTTCTTCACCATTTTGAGAGCAGTGGTTTTGAAATAACTTACACAAAGTAATTCATCTGGCTGGGTTTGATCCCATGAACTACTTACTCGTAAGTCAGGGCCGCAGAAGTGTTAACATAATGAAACGTAAGACAAAATGTTTAATTGTATCAATTTCTTAATCGACTAAACAAAACCAGAAGTTGTTCACAGTAGTCATAACATTTAGAACAGTTTAAACTGTCGTCATTACTTAACCAATTCAGAGTTTAGTAGTCGAACGGCGAATCATGTCACGACCATAAAGATGTCACACGCAATATTATGACTTCGTAAATTGTTTGAAACGGCCAGCACGGGCTTAAAGAAATAAAACCTCATTGTTCAATTGGTCTGATGCGAGATCGTAGACAAAGAGAATGGACTGAGTAATAAAGACCCTTATAAAAATCACCGCTTTGTAGAAAGAGATGAAGCGACTGTACGGCCTATACGTGTCTCTTGTGACACTGCAAGTCCTATCAGAATTATAGAAGACTATTACCCGGTTTATCTCTTTTAGTTTTATGCCCGTATTCACTTCATACCGGGGGCAAAGGTATGTTTACTATAATCCTAACTGACCTTAACTATAAATGGCAAAGCAGGTTTATTTATTTTTTACCTTTTCACGCCTGAACCAATGAACCGATCATCATGGAATTTTACAAACTCGGGGCATCGACGCGTAGTCAGGGATTCAGAAAGGAAATTCGGTACCTTTTATGATTCAGAAAAGAATTACTGTTCCTGAGGAAAAGAACAATAACTTTCAATAGTCACAATTGTTTTAAGATACCAGAAGACACTACGCGTCTTTCAAATCATGATTGTTTTAAATGGATTACGTTAATACTTCCTGTAATGTCCGACACTTAACTAACGCGAGCAAAGCTACGTGCACAAGTTAATGCCAAAACATATTTATCAGAAGACATAGACATAGATAGACAGGACTCGTCTTATGTATAGAAGAAAATATATGCTAGTTCAAAATTGTTGGATTGTCAACTGGGATTGTCAACTGTCATCTGACGGTTTTATTAAAAAGGCCTTAGGTTGGGAAAGTTCAGTCCATACTCAAGTTTGGCTATGTGAGAGATGGACTCAGTAAGTCAGTACGCGCACGCTTGGTCAACGTTTCAAACATCAAAGACAACGGGTTTATCGTACAATGTAGCAATCAGAGTGTGTCGGTGAGACTGGGCTGCCGGCTGGCGGCCGAGCGTCCGTGGACCTTGACTACTCACGGGGTTGCATACACACGTTATACAAGTTTTTCGCACCGTGCCATTTATATTTTATTTTTAGTATATGCGAAACCTGAATATAGTTTGTTCAGAATCAGTAACTGAATCGATACCAATATTTTTTACGTCAATTTAACTTTTTTCTCAAAAATATGTATAAAAAAAAAGTCACAAGTTGGACACCACCGACACTAATTACAACACAGGTCACGGCAGGTCATAGCGAGCTTTGTGTGAGTAAGACACAACTGGGTGCGGAAACAAAGCAACTCCTTAGTCACACGGATGGCCCGGTGATCATGTATTTGAGCGGACAACCAGGTAACACAACAAGCTTATAACTTTTGATACAGTTGTGTAACTTTGTACATAGATTCTTTATATTTATAAAAGTAATAGACACGTGTTTCGAGTTTCGCTTATATAGGGTGACTGGTAATTAGTGAACGATACTTAAACACGTGATTGTAGTCATGATAACAAACAACTTTTACTATGGGATCAAAACTGAAATCGCGAAAAAAAATCTTCTGGTCAGCACATTAGTGTTCGCCTAACTGGTCAAAATGTACTGAACTTGGCTGATTTTTTTCGCGATTTCAGATTTAGTCCTATAGTAAAATTTGTTTGTTATCATGATTAAAATCACGTGTTTAAGTATCGTTCACTAATTACCAGTCACCCTATTTACTAAAAATAATGTTGTGAAGTCTCCCTTAACTTTTTTGCTCGTACGATCAGTCAGTACTTCACCATCTTCGCACGGCGATTGCGAGGTGAACCGCTAAAGATATTTAACGGTGTCGTTCGTGTAAGACCAGAAAGCGAAACGGCTAGACTAGCTTAAGCTGATTCAATGTGTTTTGTAGATAAAGTAGTTAAAATTTACGATAAGCTGTATTGATTTCGTTGTGCAGTCGCGAACTGTGAAATCAATTAGTGAAGCGTTTTGCGACAGTAAGTATTTGGTTTTAAGACATTGTTAGAGTTTCGTACCCAAAGGGTAAAATGGGACCCTAGAACTAAGACTCCGCTGTGCGACCGTTTGTCTGTCTATCCGTCAGTCACCACGTTGTATCTCATGAACCGTGAAAGCTAAGAAATTGAAATTTTTACAGATGATGTGTTTTGTTGCCGCTATAACAACAAATACTTTAAAATAGAATAGTATACGAGTAGGTAAGTGGGGCATACAATATACCTGAATTTGGCCTTTTTTGGCTACGGATGGTACAAAATCCTTTGTGCGCGAGTCCGACTCGCACTTAGCCAGTTTTTTGTCCGTCTGTCTGTCTGTCTGTCAAGATCCCTTATCTCGGGAACGCTTGGAGGTATCGAGTTGAAATTAAAACTATATACTCAAGTCTTCGGTTCTTTGAAGTTGTGTAAAAATCAAACTTCTGAGTAAACTTAAAAAAAGGTATGGCTGTAAATGTCGCAAAAAACGTACCTACATTTCGACACTCTCAAGGGAATCAATATTCATAGGGTACTTCCCGATGATCTAGAATCCTGTTATTTAGCATGAAGCAAGGTCTCATAGCACAAATATAGGCAAAAATCTTAAAACTTTGATAAAGAAATCTGTTTTTGCAATTCGGAAAAATATTCGTAACTCATTTCGGAAATTGAACTATTTTCATAGGTAGTATGTTCGGTAGTATGTTCGGATTCGCCCACTGAGGGCGAATCGCGACTCTATTTTCTTGACATTTTCATGACGGTTATTAATTAGCAGATATATCTATGGTGCAAAGGAAACATAATTAACACGTAACAAGCAGTATAGAGGACGTGAAAGATTTATGCACATTTTATGATGTGCGTACACCATCAACAAATTGTTATTTATTAGCGACATATTACGTCCATGTTGAATTGATGGTCCAATTAACGTAACAAGTAGTGAGAAAATCCGTGTACTGACGTTCCAGTTAATTTGTTGAATTCAATTAATCGTATATTTTTGAACGGGTTTATTGGTTTTCATCGGTACACTTTGAATGTAAAGCTATCTTGTACTGTTAATTAAATTATCGGTGGCGGGATTTGAATTATCGGTAGCTGTATAGCTTAATTAAATTAAAATAGTTAATTAAGTGTAGATGTAGGTTTTTCAATTATTATCCGCTTGAGTATTTAATGATGAATAAACTAAAGTGCCTAAATGCTATGGTATATATAGGGTGACTGGTAATTAGTGAACGATAACCTTAACTTAATAATCTTCCCATAAAATAAAAACAAAACAAACTTGAAATGTGAGTACAGCGCCATCTAGCGAGATTATAGACCACAAAACAAAATATATAGATAACAAAATCGTTTTAAAATTAACGGAGGAACCGGCGAACATAGACACGAATAAAGAACTTACAAACTATCAAACATAGAACCTCAGCCTTATTTGAAGTCAGTCTATCAATAAATAAAACTGTGAAGCCCCAAGAGGACACCGGTGTCCGCCAACTGTTGTCTCTCTATTGTGTCTCTAATTACGGTATTCAAAAGGTTAAACTCAGGTAAATAGGCAGCGGTTTTGACTTTGGTATTTTTTCAGTATTGCCAACTTTAATGATTAATAGTTTTCGTTGCTATTCTCATTAGGTATAAATCTGAAGGCACAAATTAACTTTAATTTAAAAATAAATAAACGTTGCCCCACACTAGGAATTATTCCTTTATCGTGGATGCGTTCACAAACATCAACTCACATACACAAGACACTCAGGCCCGGAACACATATTTGTAGGGTGCGGAGATTTTCCCACCGAAATAAAAAGGCACAACTTATATTTCTTTACATGGTAGGAATATTCTATTTTTTGTAAATTTGTTAATGTGTCTGAATGCTCATCTAAGCAGTAAGTTAAGATGAGCATTGAGAAGTCAGTTCCGTGTGTTAGTAGCAACCTTGCTATAACACACATATTGCTGTTTTTTTTTAAGGTTGTAAATTGTCCTACTTCTCCCGCTCTAGAGCAGTGGGGTGTATCAGAATTTTACTGACTAAAAATACCCCTATGTCCTCTAATTGCCTTTTGCGATCTAAGACTGCGGGTTTCCTTTTTAGAAATTCCCCGTGGCCCTATCAAAAGATCTTTTGATGGAATTAAACACAAACGCCAATCCCTACTAATTAAGTAGACGTTTAACGAAAGAAGACTTAACTCGATACAAACTCATCAATACGATCAAATTTCAATAAAGAACCAACACTGAAAAATCGTGGAAAAACGCTGGAAAAACAAATAGCTGTTTCCCACATTTTGTCTAATTATAAACATCAATGTTCTGATTTCAGTATTGATCCCATAGTTTAAGTAGTTTGTGCTGGTACTTTTTTTTATTATGCTTAGGCTCGCGTTTGACCACTTTCTCACCTGATGGTAAGCGATGATGTGGCTGACAATGGAGTACGCTTGCCTAGAAGTAACCTATTCGCTCTTGATTTTCAATAGATATTGATAAGCTCACGCTTGACTACTACCATCTGATGGTTAGCTATGATGGAACATGCTTTTCTAAAATTAAGCTATTCACCAGACCAGCAGATTATAGTTACCAGGTAACAGTGGTGTAGCTAACGCTACAGGGGCGCTGTATAAAAAAAAAATGTGCGTTTTTACACATGCTTGGTTTACCTCGTAGGGTATGGTGGTGTGGGTGGTTGTGGATAATATATCGCAAATTTTTGCATACCTCGTATCTTTGATACGGCAAATACGGCGGTAGCTACGCCCCTGTTAGGTTACACAGACTCCGGCACGGAATTCCGCTTTTTAACTGTATCCACAATGAATATGTGTTCTCGAAAAGGTTTTGTACGTCTAGTGGTCCGAAGTTGGGACGAGTTTGGTGGATTCATGAGAACTTTCACCCTCTGAAAGATTGCCTGTGGGTCAAAACTCACCACGTACAGCTACATACAAGACTGCCAGACTGCAATTACATTCACCAGTCAAAAAGGCAACATTAAAGTAAATAAATGTGTTTCTGCCAGTAAACTCAGCGGGTGACAAATGGTTTTATAGAAATTGGACGCAACAACACTCGTAGATACTCGCGCCCGACTAACATACAAATGTTACTAAGTTATGTATTTATAAGCATGAAAAATATCTTTATTTCGACTGTTTTGAAACATATCCTTCGAATATTTACTTGGGTAATTTTATGGTTTTTGAATATTACCATGAGCATCACTTAAGCAGATCTAATTGAGAAATGTAACTAATTTGCTGTTTTTAAGTATATATCTACTAACAAGAAGAAACACTACGATTGATATATCTACCTATTTGTGTGTTTCTATGCCCAATAAAATTATTTTTCTTTCTTTCTTTCTATTATGTGTAGATTTACATTCAAACCTTCGATTTCAAAGATTCATTGAATTCTCTAAGCGATAGTGCAGGTAATATCACAATTTGAAGCGCAATTTAAAACAACAATGCAGCCCCACAGATAGATATGAAAAACAACGTGATTATTTAATATGCTAATTAATTTAAATAAAGATATAAAAATAGACACCAATATAATTTAAAATTCTAATTCACTAGTTAAATTGTTCAATTCAAATAGTGCACAATGCTTAAGAGGTCAAGGCACATCGTCGCAGATTCCAATCATTAGCACATTTGCGAGACTTCGCACGATATTGTGAGACTCATACAATGCTTTGCTTTTGCACTTTATATCTTACGCAGTTGAGATAAAGCCTTTACCATGATTCTTGCCAAAAATGTGCCTTGACCCTAACACTTCTTATGAAAATGCGTTGTACATGTGTAAATGAAGTTTGTTATCTAGATTTTGAGTAAATACATTCTGTCATACATTCGACATCAGTCAATAAACCGTAACTAAAAAGGTTCCTATATAATTAAACCATCAACTACTGCACAGCAGGAAATTGCGATATTCAGATTGTCATGCAAAAACTCCTGAATTGTTTAATAAAGCTGTTAAAAACTATGGCCGAGGCGCGACTTAAAAGAAAAAGAGACCGCGAAAAAAGGGCGCGCGCCAAGGAACAAGAGAAATGCAATAATTTGCATTTTATTTCCCACACACAGACACGAATTTCGTTCTCGTAACTGTTTCCCACCATTGTGGTGCCGTATAATTGTACAATGTTAATGATTCCGAGCGATCTTCACTATCTGCTTCACATCTCTGCCGCGCCCCGTGAACACTGGCCGTTATATCTCACTTTATTTTTAAACAATGTTCATATATACGTATGTCTCAATTTTTCACACCTTGTTAGGGCTGCGTTTCGCATGTCTTTAATTACCATATTTCGTCAACAATAAAACGTCTTCATGTAATATATTGGTACAAAAAATGAAAGTCTTGCATGCCAGTTTAATAAAGTGAGTAACGCTCCAGTTTTCGAAAGGTATTTACGACGTTTTCACTTGCACTCATGTGCTTTAATCACGTAAAGAATACCATAGGAATGCTTCTATTTTAGGCTTAATTTCTCTATTCCCAGCTTCTTTTAACTGTATAGAGGTTGTTATTTATTCATATGATATTGTGCCTCCGTAAACCCAAAGGTAAAAAGCCTCTTGAAGATCCGTAATAAAATCTTACGTACCGCAAAAAGGTCGCTTTATGAATGGAACGGTTTCCTGAGGTCATATCCCAGATGATCCTAAAATGTATTTGCAAAACAAAGTAGAAAGAGAATTATTTATGAACTTCCTTGAAGATGCGAAAGCCATTCCTTCTCTAAACGTTGGGCTAGCAGTGGTTAATAAACAAGACTTGTTTGCAGTGTTATGTCTTGATAACTTTGAGACAAGCAACTTGGAGTTAGAGAAGACTCGAGACAGTAGTTGGTCATCATAACTTGTCCCTTGTCGCGTCCTTATGTAAATTGACTCAGGAACAAAACTTAGAATAGCTTACATTTTAAAATCACTTGAAATATTCAGTAAAGTACATCGGGAAATTGTAGAATCCTTTGGACTGTGAGTAAAGAAACATAATTAGAAAATAAAAACATGATTTCATTGTTACTAAGCAAAGCTACTCGTGAATAAAATAACAATCGCAATTAGCAAGCTGATACCACTACAACTAAATAAAAATACAAGACAAGGATACGTAATCATTGAAGAGAACAAACTTTTCACAACACAAAAGAATGAAACATTATTTCACACTGAACAATCCGACGCATACCTCGAGAATGCATTCCAATAAAACAATTCGCTCTCATTGATACAGAAACTGAATTATTCAAGTACTTTCACATTATCTCTCTGTAATGATTCATTGGTATCTTTATGTGGCTATTTTGGATCATAAGTGGAGTGATAACCATGGTTAGAGTACCAATCGGAGAAACATTAAGCGAACAGGAAGAGAGGGTCCGTTTAATGTTCGATATTAAACGCCTCCACTTTGATATGTGTGGCTAACATCTTCATCTTGATAAGGAGTTTGTTGTTGTTTGATATCAATGAGTTTTTGGTTCCTTTGTGGGTTCCTTGATAGATAGACTGATTTATTAAGGTAAGCTATCTGTTGATAGTGAAGTGCCAATACCTTCCAAGTGAAATTTTTTGAAAAAATTACTATTTAGCGCTTATTTAAATTAAATGTGTGTTTAGTTGCAACTGCATTAAATTAAATTGTGTAAATACCTACGCGCCAGTTTATGCTATGATTTCCTGATGTTTTTGGGACAGAAATTTTATGACTTTGACAGTTAGGAGTTAGAGGCACTTTGCCGTTACTGTACTTCTTGCATTTTATTTATGAACTTTGTCACCGATTTGAAAAAAATAGCTAATAAGGCAATATTAAAAAAAGAATTGATGAAGGAAAAAATAAAACTTTTAAGTACCAACTAAGCATTTAACGTCCAGGAAACATCCCAAACATAACTCCTCATTTTTATCAGTCGGAAACCCCGAATAGGGACAGGAACAGGATCATAAAATTTCATGCAAATCTTATCTGAAGGAAAAATTCGAATTCACCAACTGCTGTTGCTTTCCACGTTACGCTTTATGAAGCAGGCAATGCAAAAAGGATTTCACATTAACCACGGTACATGGAACTCAAAGGTTATGTAAGGAGACCGGTGAACAGGAAACCGGTCCAAGGTCAGGCCTCTTTGAACGTTTATTTACCTCGTATATTTACTAAACATATCGAAATATTTATCTGCTTGAGTGAAATTGTAAGAGATGCGCCACATGTTACTATCCCACATTATGAATACGTATCGTGAGATTTTTTTTAAGACGTCTACATTTGCTCGTTTCGAGACTGCTAAGTATTTACCATTTTTATATCTGTGTATCTGCATTTTTTTCGAGATGGTTATATCTTAATCGTGCCTTATTAGCGCTCGGTTTGTTAATTTTTGGTAAGGGATAAAAAAATATTGTTTGTGGTTTTTGCAAACATTTATGAAAGGGTTAATGTAATTTTCAAAGTGGTAGAATATCGTCAAATTGTTAGTATCTTTATTACACTCGTTTTCTTTAGCAAAAAGTTGAGCAACAAGTACTGATTTACATTTCTTCTATGTTTCCTCAAAAAATTGCGCCTTAAAGGGAAAACGCAATAAAACAGGCCATTATCTCGCAAGGAAACTGGGACGGTTGACCACATTATTTTCATACCCAACTTATATGCCTCGCATCGTGTGGTCGAGTGCTTAGGCATTTTATTAGCAGTTTCAGTGGTTTTGGTGGCACTGGTTCGCCTTTACGACTGTGACGTCATCGAATGAATGCTACTTTGGCCGCTTGCCAACTGATAGCCACTCGACCCGGCTTACCCCGATGCTTAATGCCCGGGTAATGACCCACCGTTTCCAGCAGGTTTCCAGAAGTTTCCTCGAGTGCTCATAAGTACTTACGTAGTCTGTAACTCTGTAAGTAGGTTACATTGAAAGGGTTATAACTTGGACGAGTCATTTGATGATGCGATAAAGTCGTTACACTTATGACTTCGCTCACTTGAAAAACGGTCGTGGAGTCTGGGTTTGAAGACCATTTATGTTGAAACTAACTTGGTAATAGCTTACATTCTATTTTTCTCAGCGTCATTATGAAGAAAACGATTATCTTTCTTATGTCTTTTCTTAAACGATGTTCAAAGTGGTTCGTTGAATTATTGAGATGAATCTTGGTAATACTTCAAAAGCACGAACAGCCGGCTGAACATAGAGCCCTGTGTCAAAAAGTTTCAAACAAGGTAGTGTGACAGGTGGAAAGCTGCTTCCCTTTTCAGTCAAGTCAGAGTTCGTTCTGTTAGCTAAAGGTAATTAGTCTTACAACAATGAAGGTTAGTCGCAGCCGTGATAAGAGGGTTGTCAGACGTCATAAATATTAATGGGCCCACTTGTCTTTGTCCTTTATTAAAATTAATGTGTTCAATTGCTTGTAGTCTACTACTACTCATTCACTGAGGCCCCTTTCGCGGTGAAATTATCATTTTTCTCTTTAGTCGATAAAAACGTTCGTCATGCTCTTTGGTTATGGTTCCCTTGCATTTTTATGTGAATAAGGAATTGCAATGAAATAACGAAAATGTAGCTAGTATACACCGTTTAATCCCGTGGAGGGTCTATTCGGTACATGAAACACGATCGATTTTTACACATAAAATTGAAAAATAAAGTTTTTTTTTTTTCTATAACTCGAATGAATATACGCATGTACGAATTTAATTTCGTACACGCGTAGTTGAGAGTTGTCAGCATCGACCGACAATTCTCTACATTTATTTCGTACATGCGTAAATTAATTTTATCTATAAAAATCGATAGTGTTTCATGTACCGAATCGACCCTCCACTGGATTAAAACGATCAAAATTTAACGGTGTATAATAGACTAGTCCATCTATTCTGTGATTTGCCAAAGTTGGTTCTCACCGGAACAAATCTGACCAATAAATTATCATGCAAATGAATGTTGCAAAAGAAAATGCAATTACTATAAGTTATGGAAACGTTTTATGCAGAGTATTCATATAGCAATAATTACTGCCGGAGTCTAGCTGAAAATAATAGTCCATAAATCTAAATGAAATGCATTTGTATGAAAAACCGTATATCATCATTAAAATATATTAACTACGATGTTCACGCTTGAAATACAGCAGTGAATAAAACAAGTGTTTAAATTTTACAAATTAACGTCATTTTGCATTTAGTCCGGAAAGCACTCACGAGTATACATTGGACATACATTTCGGATTTACATTTTTGTCACTAACAATAGAGTTACTAGAATTTAAGTGCAAATATGACCATGCGATATTTATTTGAATATTCTACTGTATGTAGTAGAATCACTAACGAACAACAAAGAATAATACAGAAAATAAAAAATAAATAAGGCGTAGAGTAGCCAGCCTTTCGGTATTTTACAGGATGCATTTTGGAGAGTGCGCGCGCGAATTGCATGACTTGATACCGCCATCTCATTTCTACCATCGAACAACCCGGCGAACGGCGAATATCAACCCTTACGTTGTTGAAACTTCCACGGTCCGGACAAAGCGTTTTGCCTCGTCGTTTATACCGCGTACATGGAGGGACTGGAACAATTTGCCTGCTGCGGTCTTTCCGTCCGATAATTTAGGTGTCTTCAAGGCTAGAGTGAATAGGCTCTTAATAAACTAGTGCGCTTCACCATCAACGATTGCATCACTGCTTACCACCAGGTGAGATTGCAGTCAAGTACTAGTTTATAAAAATTAAAAAGAGAATATACCTACGCATGTACGTAGCTGTACCTATATTACCTGTTTTATTTATTCTAAATTTATTTAATTCTTTATGCACACAAAACTGACTACCTTAGACATTTTCTATCAGTCATCCTTTGGGTAAAGCTGTCACAAAATGGAATAAATCACAACACAAACACCAAAAGACTGGAACAATTTGGTTGCTGCGGTCTTCTCGTTAGATTATACGAGTAATTTTGGTGTCTTCAAGGTTTGAGTGAACAGGCTCTTAATAAAATTTTTCACTTTACCATCAACGATTGGATCACTGCTTATTGTCAGATGGGAGTAGTGTTACTTTATACCATAAAAAAAAAACAGAACATATTGACAAAGATCACGGACATATTGTTAAAAAAAGGAGACCCATTTGAAAGAGAACCTACAGCAAAAACCAAATGACAGTTTTATAGTAAGCGTGAAAGTCAATAATGTAACACAAATTCCTAGTAGAGCCTTGAAAAAACCAGTGGCGCCACAAAAACGAAGTTTCAGCTTCATTCATATAGTTTTTGCTGGTGTAGTAACGGCGGCTTGTAATCGTTGAGTAATTACGACAAAGTTGTTGAAACGGTACTTGCGTACTTGTTCTTTGTAGTTGGTCTCTGGTGTTCCCTATAATAAGGTTTTATTTGAATCGTGTATTTGTAAATTAAACGTTTGTCAATCTATAAAAAATTGCTCAAGTATATCAATTTGGCATGTCCTCTTGTACGGTACACCAACTGCTAAACTAGAAAGACATAGCAGTAATTTCATTCTTCGCAAATTAGATTACGTGATATAACTTTTTGTATTCTCATCCAACTTTCTGAAAACACTTCTAAAATTGTATAGCAAACGAAATTCTGACTATTTTGAAAGGACTCAAATTATTGCTATCTTTTTTATACGTTACTAAGAGAGAGCGATTGCTTAAAATAAGGTTAGTTAGTATACAATAGAATCGGCGCCAATGCCTACAAACTTGATACTTCTAATTTTTATGTCCTAAATATCTGTGAAGTGTTTAGAGCTTGAAAAATCATGTGTCCTGTGTATACCACGACATTTTGATTCAACAACTTTCAATTATTGTTATTAGTGACTCAGCGTCATAACTGTCAAGCAATAAATTTCAACAAGTGATGACATAAAAAATATTTTATTTATTTTTTACACAATACACTTACATACATAAATACTTACGTTTTTATTATTTAATTTATTTAGCTATTTATGTAACCACATATCATAATGAACTGATGATATAAAGAAATAGAAAGAAAAAATATGGATAAAGGGTAACACTTATTTCGTAAAGAAATGAATCGAAAATCGTGAAAGGAGTATTAGTAAAAAATATATGTAGACACCATGCGTACATATACACTGGCTGCGTCTTTAAATTTTTATTTGCTACTACAGTCTTTTGAAGCACAGCGTCTAATAAAAACTTATTTACTCCATTAGTACTCATAAAATTTAATACGTTTTTAAGTAAAACTGAGGCGTGCTTAATGTGTCATCAAGCGGTTGTTTACGGCGTTTCAACGAGGCACCGCAATTAGGAACATCCTGGGGGAGGCAAGTTCCTGAAACTTTAACAGTACTGTAAGATATGCTGGCTAAGCACCTATAAAAATACGGAGTGGCAGACCAAATTTGACGGCGATGTTGTTAACGATTGTTTACGTAAAACTCAGTTTAAGTTTTCCTAGTAACACCAGCTTCATAATTAGTGATCTGTTTGTTACATCAATAGACTATGTCTTATTTTAGAGAATCATATAGTCTTTTAAGCTTTGAATGAGACTCATCTGAAGACAATTTAACTATCCAGGCGTTTTACAACAGTCGTTTTCTGAAATTCAGTTCGTTCTTCAGAGTCGTCAGTAAGTAGAGTTTTAAATTACACTATCTCGGTTTTAAACTACGGACATCTTTGTTCTGGGCTGAAAGATTTAAAACTTACAGTAGATAGTTTGAAATTTAAAGTTATACTTTGAACGTAATGCATATAATTTAACAGAACGACTCTGTAAAAAATGCCCATATGCATTACGTACAAACATTTTGATTTTCAGTTTTGTTATGTTATGTCTATTTAAAAAAAAAATTGCCCCACACTAGGAATTATTCCTGCATCGTGGGTGCGTTCACAAACATGTAAATTAATATACACAAGACTTCCAGACTCGAAAGAACTATCATGCAAATATTTGGCAGTTACGTTTTGTACTTGACCCAATGACGTCAATATTTCAGGTCCCTTACACAATTTTTTTTTTATTTTTTTTTGTTATTGCACGTCTTAACTTGTTATAGGACAAACATTTATAAAAAATAAGTGTACAATAGGCGGTCTTATTGCACAGGTCAATTTCTACCAGACAACTTTTGGATGGACCGGAAGAAAGGAAAAGAGTTGGGGTTGTCAGTGTACAATAATATAAATAATAGAAATATTTATATAAATATACAATAGGAAAAAATATATATGTATATTTTATACATAAATAAATTATCAAATAATAAACTAATAAATATAAAAAATATCCAAAAGGACGAAAAATTAAAGTGATAGGTAGTGCTTCTTCACCATTTTTTACTATTAACTTTTAAGAGACAGTTTTGAGAATAGGGGTTATTACTTATCGAAGAAAGGATTTCATTTTAACTTTATACGTCACAAGCTTTAAAACCGTTTATATTCAAAGCGGATATAGAAGTTACACTATACTTACAAGAAAGATATCAAGTACATACAAAACTTTGCTTCCGTGTATAAAAGCAATTTAACTATCACCGAAGATATTCCACATCCGTTCATCAAATCAGACTCATTCTGAACAGTCACACTAGCGTGACATTTCACACATTACACTGGCGTTCATCGCAGTGACTCAGTTGTTAGGTGTCTGTCTGACATTATTTGGGCAACTTTTATTGACGTTAACGCATATCGTATCCGGCGGGGTCCCAGTGACGTATCACATTACTTCTGAATAAACAAAGGGGACAATTAGGGTTCCAACTTCATGACGGAAGTGGTACGTTGATTAAGGTTAAATATTAGTGGGAGAACATTCGTTGCATGTTGCATTCAGCTGGTTGGTTATGATCGTTATTTGAATAGCGACTGGTTAGAATGACGTCAGATGTAATCTGTCTGGACTTCGAGTTATGTGGTGTAGGATGTGCAAAGAAAGTTTTTGAATGGATTTAAAACATGATAAATGTTTTTTTTTTTATTTTACGTTTCTGTTGTAACTTTTGTTTTAGTGTACAATATACTCGTATAATAATAGCAAAATACCGCTCTTTGATTTAACACGAAATCTCAGAAACTAAAACTTGGCAGGTACGTTCCTAGGTAGGATGTGAACATCAGCTAAGAAAAGATTTTACGAAAATCCACCCCTAAGGCGGATCAAGGGTTAGGTGAAAATGAACTCCGGGGCCCTGGATCGAAGGCAATGAATGG
The DNA here is from genome assembly GCA_958295575.1 of Leucania comma. Classification (NCBI taxonomy): domain Eukaryota; kingdom Metazoa; phylum Arthropoda; class Insecta; order Lepidoptera; family Noctuidae; genus Leucania; species Leucania comma. The sequence goes on from OY282475.1 coordinate 9,499,081, forward strand.
AACGGGGTAGGTTTTTAGTTAGTAAGAGTCTGACTATTTTCCGCTCCACCCAAGGCGGTGTCATTGGATGATTTCACCTACCATACAAAAAAAAAAACCCTAAGGGGATAAAACGGCGTTTGGAAGTTTGTATGGAGAAACCGACTTCAACACGGGCGAAGCCATAGCAGAAGCTAGTAAAGAATATATCTATCCATCTATTCAGTTAAAGGAGAAAATATACAATTACTGACGTGATTTAGAAAATATTACACGGACACAATTTGGAATTGAACATTAGATACTTTTTATTCTGGCAACAAATTCCCTTGGGATAATTTTCTATTTTCACGCAGGCAAAACAAATCAAATAAGCTATGTGTGATCGAGAAAAAAAAATATGTTAAAAATATTACACGATTCGCTTAACTGAACAAATGTATTAAAATGCACTCAAAGTATTTGCGAAATACGGATAATCCTACATATCTCGCATATGGAAAACGGAAAAAAGAATTTGTTATCCGATTTTAATTGAAAATTCGAATCACGGTTTTTTTTCATCAATTTTGGGACCGAGCATTGACGAATTTATGATTAAAGCGAAACGAAATTTCGCAAATCCATTCAATATTGAATCAATTTATAAAATCAGAATCAAAATGATAAAAGTAACTATTTGACGATTCTAACGAAGTGTCCTATGTAAGCTGACAGTGACGAAAATCAAGTAGATTTTTCTTCGAGAAAATTGTATTACATACCTACTTCCTCGAGGTTAATTTTCATTTCTTATCCTCGACTTTTTAGGATATTCTTGGGTATACTCACCAAGGTGACTTCAGCTGTATAAATAGTCAATGTATTTTGTACGTAATTAAACTATGTTTAAGCCCCAAGCGGACACCGGTGTCCTTACATCTATTATCTTTTTATTGCGTCTCTAATTATGGTATTCAAAAGGTTAAGTACAATATTATTAAGCACAAACATTGAATAAAGGATCCATAAGGGCTAATGTTTCTTCTCCCAGTAATTCTAAGTTCATCCCAGCTTTTAAATTAACGCAGACATTCTGCTAATTGAAATAATTACGAATGCGACACGGCCGCATTCCGTGGCTTAACACTGTTATCTAAACGAGCTGTTTTATTATTTTAAACTGCAAGCTCGATTGTCACTTATTATGTAGAGCATAAATTATTTGAATTCATTTTTTTTTTGCTCTGTCCCAAAAACGAGGTGTTTAACCCTAGCGGATCAGTGTTGCGAACGTTAAAAAAAAGTAACAACAAAAGCTTGAACTGAATCACTAGAGTTGCCATTAAAATGTTAATTTTCCGTTATAGTTTAATTTTAACGAGTAGGAAGCATTGTGTTAATTTGGTCTTAGTCATGCATTAATATTCGCATTTATAAGCATTTTATTAGTCGTATATTAATTTAATATTATACAATATTTATGTGTCATTTAAGTGTATGCTACATTAAGCTTTTTATTGTGAAGTTTGCGAGTTATCGAAGTGTTGTAAGAAGGGTTTAACGATGTCCGCTTGCCAACTGTCGCCTTCCCCAAATTTGGAGGAGTTTGCTTGCAATTATTGAAGCACGTAGCTTCGTTTCCAACAGGAGGAAATAATGCCAAAACGTGTTCTCGAAATTTCTTGAAAAAACTCCTCAAACGGGTGGTATTAAACATTCTTTACTTGGAATAGCTTTTTAAATTGCCGCTTAGTTTTTATGAATTATGAGACAGAGCATTAGTTTTATGATTGCGAGATGCGGTTTCCTAACAGATTTTATGGGTTCGGTTCTGTCTTGGAAGAAACTAAATTTGTTCACCGATTTCTCGACAAATTGTGGACCGATTTTTTTTTATTGATTTATAAATTATACTCCCGAATCCCCTAGAAACATTGTTAATAAATCTGATGAACTTTGAACATATGGAACAAAACTCTTTGTATATACTTTCGTGTAGTCGAATTGACTGAAGGATGAGGGAGGGGAAGTGTGTGAGAAATGATGATGAAAGATGTGCATGAAACTCCATGTACACTTGTACATGGAGTTTCATGCACATTCTTCTCCATAGAGATCTATCTATGCTTTGGAATGTACCTACAATTAGTTTTTTTTTTTTCAAAAGTGCCTGTCAATGGTTTATTTGAAATAAAATGCCTTTGACTTTGACTTTTTTTGTAATAAAATCATGTCTCCTAGCTATGGTCTGGCTTATTGGAATTGTCAAACGATATAAGTGTAGATACTCTGGCTATAAGTAGTTTTAATTATTAAATTGTATAGGTACCTTACACGCTCTTCATTCGCGCTTCTTCTCACGATCTTCCACGCTATAAGAAAAAAAAAATGCAGCTGACATCAATTTAAAAAAAAATCTAAAATATGAAAAATAACCCCAATTTCGAAAATTGGTGTTAAATAATGAAGAGAAAAAAACATTACGGAAACGTCGACTTCCAAAATTAAATAAAGAAAAATATATTAGAACTTTTTTTTGTGTTTTACATTTAAGTCGGGTGCATTTTTGCACAAAAATGTGCACAGAAGTGTGTCTCAAATGGATGGCACTTGCGCTCGCGCTGGTCCTAACCGTTCTGAGATATTGTGACCGTGAGCGATGTCTATGTGTGTGTAACTCGTCCGCATTTTGTATGTAAATTGACTTCTGTATCTATCTCTTTTGTGGTAGAGGTATCAACAATGTAAGGCTGGACACTCACCATAACGTCGGATTATCCGATGGTAGAAAAATGAAAGCAAGTTTTGATTGGCCTGTGGTCTAGTGGCCTCTCGCTTTAGTGGCCTCAGGGCCACTAACCACTAGACCTATGCCGGAGATGGTGACAAATGTTTGTGTGATGAACACGATCACCTGTTCTCTGTCTAGGTGTAATTTATTTATACGTATGTATTTAGAAATATATAATTATGTTTATCAGTTGTCTAGTACTCGTAACACAAGCTCTGCTTAGCTTGGGACTAGACGGCGTTGTGTGGTAGTTGTGAAATAAAAAATAATAATTTCGCCAGAAAACAGTTTTTTTAGCGGTCGGCCTCCTCCTTTGCTAGCATTACTGCTTCGCAGAAGGAGGCGACCGCCTGCCATCCCTCCTCACTACGGACCTTGGCCTGAACCAAGGCCCGGCGAGAGAGATTGCTGCCGCCGATCGCCCCCACGAGGACACTCGCCAGAAAATAGTTTCTAATTCTACATATTTTTCCAGTATTATTACTTGGTTTTAGTTCGAAAATTATTTGCTTTTAGCATCGTGTGAGGAAGCCTGTGTGGTAATTACGTTACCACGATGCATTAACTTCCCAGTTCCCACCTGCTGTCTAGAGAGAAAAATATATTAGCTTTATTTGCAAACGGAAATTGTATCAGTTGGCAAGAAAGTGCTTGTTACATATAAATAGAAGGCTTGTGTCGGAATCTCATATAGAAATAAGGTTGAATTTTCCATGACAATCTACCTGAATGGAAACCTAATTTGGGACCGGGTTTAGATTTTCAGTTCATTCTTGATACTTTAGTTTACCTAAGTCTTAGTGGAATTTGGTTTTAGAATGGAACAAATAGTTTTTTGTTTTCTAAAGAAAATTCAATCATGTTCATAATAATATCTTTTTTTTTAATTTAGAAATTTGGTTTTTTCACAGCTTCAAGGAACCACTAATCTGAGTATATGGTTTTAGTTTCAACTCGATACCTCCACACGTTCCCGAGATAAAGGGTCTTGACAGACTGACAATAAAGTGATCCTATAAGGGTTCCATTTTTTCTTTTTGTGGAACGGAACCCTAAAAATGGAATACTTATAGAAACTTCTGAGTTAACGAAATGAATGATACGGCCGTTTATTTCGAAAAAAACGTGTATTTCGACACTCTCAAGGGAATCAAAATAGTTAGAGTATTCCCGTTGACCTAGTATCCTCAAATATGGACATGAAGCAAGGTCTTATAGCACAAGTTTTCGTACAGTTGTGCAATAAGACCTTGCTTCATGTCATATTTGAGGATACTAGGTCAATCTGAAAAGTGTAAATTTTTAGTTACGTCACATAAAAAACTGTTTTTTTTTCGATTCGGAAAAATCGTTGTAACTCAATTCGGGAATGGAACTGTTTTCATAAGTAATTGGTCCGAAACACTCGGTGTGCAAATCCGACTCACACTTGACCGGTTTTTTTCTTTTGAGGTACGGAACCCTAAAATGAAATAAAAAAGTGCCTCATAAACAAATTTAGGTACTCACAGTGTGCTTCATGGTTGCACTAAAATAGTTAGGTACTCAGCATGAAAGCCACGCAACTAGTGCCTAAAGCTGATTTCCACAGCACACACTATTGATAGACCTTGAACATTCCTCCATTATAAAAAAATACTTTAAACGCTAGAGTTACATTTAAGTTAACGTGTACGACGTTCTTACTTCGATATTAATGGTTAAACTCAATTTATCCCAGTAAAAACCGTCAGCAATAAATAACTCGACATACCAAAGAAAATTCAGCCCTCTAAATAACCAACTCCATTGAAATAAAACTTAAACTACGAACGCGAAGCAATTTACCAAGTTAGCTTACTTTCTTGCTTATTTACTTGAATGAAAGCGTTCGCATAAATATCTGAAAACATAATTTTCCTCGACGCAATTCGGGAAGGAAGTAAGCGACATTTGTGTTTGTATAAGCTATTGTGTTATATAATATACCTGTGCGGAGTTCGGGACTGGTCGCGTGCTCGACTTTTTACAAAGTCGGATCCTCATTCCGACTTATTTAACCTTTTGTGCGAGGTGACGCGGGGTAAGCGCTTCTGGGGCCGGGAGCAACTCCCATGTTGATTGAAGATACGCCATACAATTGTACTTTAGTAGTTTCCTATTGTTGAGCCCTTGTTGTGACATATTTATTCAAGTGTCAAGATTTTTAAACTGTTTTGACTCTCTACCCTGCCATTACATATGCATTATGCATTCTAAAATTGTTAGGAAATGAACATCATTTCGACGTCAAATTATATTTAGATTTGTGTGCGTTTTCGCCTGAGATGTACTAAAATGTCTCTTTAATTTCAACATGGGAGACAAGCGCACAGCTGGAAAGGAGAGTAGATATTAATTGGGCTGTTAAAACATCCACAATTTATGGTGGGTAGTGCTCATTTCTTCTACGCCTACAGACATAATTTTACCGTTAAGTCAATTAATAACTTGAATAGAGTCATTTACTGTTCCTAAAATATGCAGCAGTTTCACGCCTATTTTGCTCTGAGCTACCCCACCGACCGCCAAATTGCATAACAAAGAAAAAAACAAAAGACGGACTGAACAATAGCGTGCGTGATGTATAGCGAGTCTCAGGAGCGATCGTCATTGTTCCTGCACTATGGAGGGACTGCTCTCAGCAGGGAAGTCGAATTTCGAGCCCGCTGTCACTAACATTTTTTCTGTTCGCGAGACTGTCGCATAAGGTTCATCGTAACAATTACACTGCATCTCTAATAAGAGTGGGCGACGCACCGACGTCGTGCGGTCACCAACCCCTCGCAACACGCTGAGCATTGCTACGCCATTATAATGCTTCATGTGTTGTCATAATAAATACCATCACTAAATACCTCGTTGCGACACCGCGATGCCCAAGCCGTAACAATTTCCACCGTCAATTATTATGTGCATCTATATCGAGGCCCCTTTGTTTTGCTTCCTCGTATTCATCCTCATTAATCCATATTCTATCAAACGCGCACGGATGAGCATTGAAATTCATTATTCTTACACCCTACCCAGATTGAATCAAATACTGTCTAAAAGTATCACGGTGGTAGAACTGATCGGATTTCAAGTGCATCTCAAGATGTGGATCATTTTGTAATCAGAGATAGCATTGAGTTGCATCGGCTCACTGCAAATCCCGTTAAAGAAAGGCTTGATTGTGTCTCTTCTTGCGTACGAGTACTTAATTGCTTAATTAATTCTAACACGGTTCCTCATGATTTATTTCTACTTTTGTTTAACAGGAATTTTATGTGAGAGAAAACTAGTTTTAATTCTACACAAAGGTTACAATGAAACAAGTTGAGGTGGACTATGAAATGTACAGCTTTATCCCCGCGGCCGTATTTCTATTTTAAGCTCAGGTATCTGGTAGGAGCAGGCAATCTCAGCCACCTCCACTATGCTCGGCTTTAAATAAAATTAAAACCTCTATGAAATTCCTCGCGGCTTGCAACCTTTTTAAATAAATCTTCGTGTAGGAGCGAGTGACGGAATGTAGAGCGTCTGTGGCGAATTATTTCGAAGATGGAACGTGAATTGCATCCAGGCTGCCATTATCATTTCGACACCAAGGCTTTTAGCACAAAAAAGGAATGCCACTTGACCGGGATCCTTCCCATATCGTCGGTACATAATTGTGCTATTTTCAGATATAAGAATGTGGAAAGATTTGTCGCATGTGAAGGAATCCATGATCGTGGGGGTCGTTCAACGACCGTGCCGACCTAAAAACTACCCGACAATGTGGTAGCGATGCGGAACCACTCAGATGAAGGATACGGCAGATTGTTTATTGCTTACGAACGTCTCGGCCGGGTGGCGCGAGACGTCGCCGATTGGGCGACTCCGTTTTTGAACCGTGCGAAATTTTATTTATCGATTCCATTCCCCTTTTGTATTTTCTTTAAGGAAGGTTCTCGCCATGCATTTATAAATTTTTTATCATTGTTATCGTGAACATTGTACGTTTTTTATTCACCCTTCAAAAGATTTTCGCCTACCAGTCGAAAAACAAAAAGTACAAAACAAATATCTACCAGTACGTACAGCAATTTCGAATATTAACGAACTCTCTAATTTTAATTAATTAAATTCTATAACAAACTTTTATTTTAAAACTCATCCGAACCTGAACATTTCACAAAGGAGGAAGGAGATTTAAACATTTTCACGAAATGAATTCGAGTGCTCTTACTTTAGCTTTAAACGCTTCTTTTCAATGAGGTTGATTCAGAAGCGGGAGATGGCTGGCTGCGGTCCAAAGTGCTTTGTTTTTTATGGTCTCAGGACGCCCCCAGCAACATCGGAGACGACCGATCCGGTCAAGTGGCCTGGAGTTTTTGTTTGTCTGCGCTAAGATTTCTTTAAAACATGAAATCTCATAAATTTTAAGGAACATTTCTCTCAAGAACGTGCGGAGCAACGTGTACATTGCTTTTGAAACCGATCGTTGGATTCTTTATTTTGTAAAACTGTGACCTGAAAATTGAAACACATAGTGGGCTTGGATAAATAAATACAACTGGTTGGTACCTACTGTTTAAAATAAAGCTATTGCAGATATTTTTTAAAGCCTTAAAACAATGAAGATTTCTTACCAAATGAGATAATATTTAAGAGCTAAAAATATTAACGTATTTTTTTTCTATAAATGTTAATAAATATATAAACGCCGAAATTAGTTGTAAAAAAACTATAAATATAGAAAATATTGTATTTATTCTCAAATAAGCTAACGGCATGGTTCGCGAGTGCTTGAGTGATTGGCTGCTACGCTGTGTGTCTTGGGTGTGATTCCTGCACTTAACAAATATTTATATGGCTTACGTATTCATGATACCCAGACCCGGAACCGATATCCGGATCGTTATTGGATACCAAAAGAAATAACAGTAGGAGCTTAAAATGAATAGGGTGAAACAATCGGTGGTAGTACAATTTAAAGTCAGTTAATTGACTAAAATAAGTTGTTCTATTGTAATTTGAGGTTTTCATTTTTTTTGTTAAGGTTTAATTTTGTTGCTGATTGGTATATATTTTAGCTAATAGATGAAATTGGTCACAAAGTTATTTTTGGTGGCCATTATATCATATCCCATATCTTAGAAACAACTCTTATAATGTGACGAGGCATCTTACCATGACGTGTTAAAATGTCAAGCGTGCGATTGAGAAAGTAGGATGGAGCCTATATCTTTCAAAAGATTCAAAAGCCTTTATTTCGAATAAACCATTTACACGGCACTTATGAAAAGACAAGAGGTCTGTCTGTCAGAAAAAAAATATATGCTAATTGCACATTCCAAAGCGTAGATCTCTATGGAGAAGAATGTGCAAGAAAATCCATGGACACTCTTTTCAAACAAGTTATGTGTTACAAATATCTCGGTTACATGTGTCTTGTCACTGCTATTATGTGAGATCGATGTAAAAAAATATGAAGGGAAAAAAATGTTCTAATTATAGATATTGAAATAAACCACTGGCAGCTAAGAAATGACCAGTCTCAACTGACAGCGCCCGTTCACGAACATGATCTATATAACTCTATCCCTAAAACATTTCAGTTTAGGTCGTCAAATGGATTGCGTTAAGGGCCCGCGGCCTCAGCTCAGAAGAGTCATCTTGAAAATATTGTCAATGGCATAGTAGTGTCAGTCTTAGCTCCTTCAAGGCTTTTGAATTCAGCTTTGTCTCTTAAAAGTATGAGTAAAAGATTATAGATTCTATTTCATGTTCTTTTTTTAACTTAAAACATGCCTCCATTTTCAATTTTATACGTTGTAATTTGTATTATATCATTTATAGCTGTATTAACGGAACCACAAATGTTTTATGTCGTAAAATTGACACTTTTACACCTACCCTTATCAGTGTTTACGATGGCAGTTTATTTCAATAACCTTGGAGTAAGGCTACCAAAAATTGATGGCTGAAACTTTATGTCTTACCTGTATACATAAAATACATATTTAATTTAAGAGAAAATGTAGGCATTTAGCTAAGTAACTGTCCAAGGACGATTCAAAAGTTACTTAGCTAAATAAAAGAGTAATTTGAAAAACGTCCTTAAATATCCCGATATTCAGATTTTAAAATAATATCTGCAAATCCCTAGAGCAGCGCCTAATCAACGAAGTAATAATCTAAACTGGACCGGACCGCAACGTTCCAGCCTCACAGATGTAAAGATAATAGAATACCCCGATATTCAAGGACGATTTGCGAATTATTTTTTAATTTATCAGAGTTACTTAGAATATCTGCAAAATCGCAAAACAGCTTTTATCTAAAGAAGTAATGAACTAAATCGAACTTATAACAATTTTTTAACTCTTAGTATTTTATTAGTTATTCATTTTTCTGAGGAGAATATTTTTTATTTATTTAGAAAGAACAACCATATATCATTGGAGGCCTATTTATTGACTATGTTAGTCACCCCTGCCTTTTTATCGATAGATATTAATATAATTTTTCAGGCCAGGGCCACAGTCTTAACAAAGTTCCTAGCAACCAGTCCACTCAAGGACCCTTAGGCCGTGTTTACGGACACGTTGGACGGCGCGTTGGGCGTTTCGTCGTACATTGCAGCAGCATCATCGCTCGAGCAAACACAAAAATATATAGCAATGTACGGCGGACCGCCCGACGCGCCGCGCAACGCGCCGCGTCTCTGTAATCGAACACTTAGAGCTATTGTTTTTGTTTCTTATATGGTGCAATAGTTTTACACCAATCGTGGGTGCACTAGCATAGCGCGTACAGGGATAATCGTCGGTTGGTACCATGTTCTATTAAAAGTGTCTAAAGGGCCTCTGTGAGTTGGCCTTTCTAAGGTCAAGAAACCCAGAGTTCAAAGATATGTATACCTATCTACGTAAAAAAAAGAAAATTACTGACTGACATATCAACGCACAGCCGAAACTACACAAATTTTCCTTTTATGACGTAACCGAGCACCAAGAGAGAATCTTGCAAAAGTAACCCCCTGAAGGGATGAAATGGGGTTCAAAGTTAGAATGGAGATCTATCTGCACGTAAGCAACGCCGCTGGAAGAAGCTTGTTGGCCCATTAAATAATATTAGATATGATTCATTCGTTTATTTATACTTTAGTCAGGAAAGGACATCACTAAATTAATGTAAGCATCAACTACCCACTTTTGTAATAATTTCTTTGTTTGTGAACACTCAGCCAGACGAAACACAAATTGAGATAATTGTAGAGTGGGTAGATTCTCAAATTTGATGCATAATGAGTACAATAAACAGGTCAGCCTGTTATACATTCACGTCTGCGAACTGTGTACGGTGGACTATAGTATAGTATGGTACCACTAATAGAAAGAATACAAGAAAGATTTTATTTTGCTTCAAAAATTGTGTGCAAAATAGAAACATTATTAGTCTTATAATGTCAATCTGCTACTGACTAAATTCACATCTGTGTCCTTCAGTTGCCCTAAGCGTTCAGACAGCGGTCCTTTTCAGAAATTGCCTGTGGCCTTAGCGGCCTTATCTCTCTGAGGCGCGGATGGAACACTACGCGTCGACTATTGTCCCATTGCTCGTCAAGACCATGGGTGAACTCATGATATGTCTAAAAATGTCGAAGGCACAATCCAGTAACAATATAATATAAACTTTACAATTTGTTACATTAGAACCTACACAAGGATGTAAACAGTGGATTACATGCAAACATAAGTATGCCTGTCATGTTACAAATCAATTACTGCCGAGCGGCGCGTGGCGTACCATAGAAATTATGTTCGACAAGCAGGCTTCAACACAGACAGTGTAGGCAGTGATACACGTTAACATAAATTATTATGTTGGAAGCAAGTAAACCAAATCCCGATACCTGTCTATTCTGTCTAAGGAGGCTTCGTCAGAATCAGAATCAGAATAGTTTATTTCAAATAGACCAATTACAGGCACTTTTGAATTGTCAAAATGTCGGTCAGTCCATAAAAAAGTGAAGCTAAATTGAACATTCCAAAGCGTAGATCTCTATGGAGAAGAACGTGTAAGAAACTCCATGGACACTCTTTTTAAATCATATTATGATTTACATAAATCTTGGTTACATTTTTCTTATCGCTTCTAATATGTAAATAAGTAATGAAAAAGATTAATAAAATAAACTAATTTAAAAATAGAAATTGAATTAAACTACTGGCAGTTAAGAGATGACCAGTCCCAACCGACGGCGACCGTTCACGAGCATGACGTTATTCTCAATTCGTTATTCTTAAGTGGATTTTGGCGATTTTTTAACTATGTCGATAACCTCGGTTCTCGTGCAGATATCTTCATTCCTAATTCGATCACAGAAGGAAACTTTAAGCATAGCCCACACTTTGGGTGACTGCATAAAAATATAAAAAAAAACATCATGCTCTTTCTCCTATCTATGGGTGACTGTATGTCTTCTGATGAGATCCATGGCACACAAGTGATATACCTACATTACCTATAATTCTGTGACAGGCCTGTTGGTCTAATTGTCAGTGGCCCTGACTGTTATGCCGCGTAGGTCGCGTGTTTGATCCCCACCCAAGAAAATTGTTTGTGTTGAGCACGAACATATTTTATTTATTTATTTATATATTCTTTATTGTACACCGCATAAACAACAAATATAGGACAAACATTATTTTAAATAAGGCTACAATGGGGGCGGTTTTATCGCACAGGGCAATTTCTTACAGACAACCTGTGGATGGACTGAGTGAAAGGAATTAGATTTAGGGTTGTCAGTGTACAAAAATCAGAAATAATACTAATAAGACAGAATATATTCGGATTATTATACATACATACAATACAAATAATATACTAATAAATATTAAAAATATATAATCGAGTTAGGAGAGGAAAAATCAAACTGAAAGGTGAATTTTGGTGGTGGATTTTGTTATGTGTGTGGGTGTAATTTATCTATATAATGTTTATATTTAGAAATATATTAGTATGTTTATACAAGCTCTACTTATTTTGGGACTAGATAACGTTGTGTTAAAATTATGGAATATTATACAAAGTTCCTGAAAGCTTTTCCTGAAAATAAAATCGGTCTCTAAAAGTTATAACTAGGCCACGAGTACTTTCTAAAGGCATTGCTCATACATCATATGAAATATGTGATGCATCACACACATCTAAATTTAAATGTCCTATTTTAAGACCCACTTAACAATCAATTGCCACCCAGTGTGGTCATAAATTAATACAATTAACAACAGGAAAGAATTGTTGAGGAAAAAAGGACGTACACTGATCTTAAAGTGTCATAAACTTCTATTACTCTTGTCATTGTATCCTTTACAGTATTTATTATTGCTGCTGGTACATTAAACGTTGTTTGGTTAAAGCCCTAGTGATCATGATTAAGTTTTATGGCATTAATTAGTTAAACAAAGACTGTGGGATACGGGAGTTGATTTAATTGTTGAGAACTTGCTGTGTCATGGAAGAGTACGGTTCCTAATTAGTGGTCGACCGATATAGACCTTTGAGTACTGTTGCTGTGGTTAGAATAATGACGGTTTGAAGAAAACTGTTGTGTGTGTTAGAGGATTGTGAACTTTATTGTATCGACGCTTGAAAGGCAAAAATTACTAAGCGACATTGAGTAAACTTAACAGCCCCCCTAGCCAAGTTACAATCGTTTCGTTTTGCGTTAACGCTTGGAGATGGCCACGCCCCTAATTCGTTTGTTTGAACAAAGGAGTTGGGGGCGTGGTCAACTCCAAACGTTAACGCAAAACGAAACGATTGTAACTTGGCTAGGGGGGCAGGATATTAAATAAGATAATTAATTTTTATAGCCATTATTGATATTATCCAAAATTGCTATAAAAAACAAATATATATGCATGTAAAAAGCGTCTAAATCCAACTATGTTATAATTTTTACTTTAAGTCACTCTCCTGTAAAGTTTGCACTCCCAATAAAACCACGCGAATATTTGTAAGAATTACCTTGGCCCGGGAATGCAAAGGACCACTGAAGCACACAGGTGGGTTTTAGTCACTAAAAGTCTGACACGCCTTCTTGCTTCACCATAGAGCGCAAAAAATCATTTGGCGCCTACAAAATAATCTCTACCACTGCAGCTATGGCATTTTTAAAAATCAAACTAAAAAGTTTGTCTTATCATGTAGTCTGATGCAGTTGATGGTAGTAATGTTAACACAATTTCAGTTTTGACGAAACTTGATGCTTACTACTTGAAAAGTTAAGTAAATGACACTCATAAACATTTTTCTTCTGAAGTACTCGGATAAAAAGGAACGATAATCGAAAAAATCTATGCTTCATATCAACTTAATTTTCCAGTCCGTTAAGCCAAGAAAATCGCCTACATGTGAAACCGTGTGTATACTAACTTATTGCCATAGCTAAAAGGTACTATAATGCGCCAACTTCCACAGTTTGAATGTCAAGACTCAAACATCAAAGTGCTAACAACTAAGACAAACACAATCTAAGTCTCATTAAACCCAGACGTTACTCAAACTTACTAAAATATACATTAAAACTTAAATTTAGTACGCGTCGATAAATTATTCACTAATTAGACACAAGTTTTAGCCGTCAATTACACCAAATTTTGATGCTCGTTTAAGTACAAGGAAGTATTAAAACACAGTTTATAGTTGAGCCGTTCAATTAATCAGTTGATTAAAATCTAATGGATGTTTTACACATTTTGGCCGTGTTACGTTTTGTTAAGATTTTAATCTAAAGTTAATGTTGCCATTTAGAAAGTTTATGTTTACTGAATTTTTGTCATGGTTTCGGTTGATTGGGAATTTGTTTTGCATTTTAAAATAAAATTACAAACATTATTCAAGAAAATGAGTTTTCTAAATCAAATCGGTATTGTGTATTTGGTTTAAATCCTTCGCTATTTACTAGACTTGTATCAATTTACAAATAAAATTTGCTCCACATTTGTATTTCTACTCAAAAAAAGAGATTTGTTTAAGTTAAACTCTGCAGCTGAGAATGTCAAAAAGCGTTTAAATTTAATCCCCGCAATGTTAATCCAGTCGCTTTATGTACGGGACTTCTGTGTTAATAATTATGTATGTTAATCTTGTTGCAGGTACGTGTCCAGGCCATTCGACGGTAAAGTAATTACGAAGAGACCCTTTTTTTATTAATTTATGGCAGTTTTTCCCGCTCTCTTTTAACCTACAAAACGCTATAATGTTAGCTAAACGTTTGAGAGTTTATGGTCATACTTAGGTCTAACGGTTAAAATATGGCTAGCAATAAAGCTGAAAATAAAGTTGCGAAGGCAAAACAAACAACGAGATAGAATGTAAGTACACATGTAATATTTAGCAGTGGCTGGATTCCACCAATGAAACTAGATAATATGATCAACATATCTAAACCGAATTCAATGGCTGTCAGTGTCAATTTTCCATAACAATGATGACATTGACAGCTTTTGAACGTGGTTTAGATGTGCAGATCATATTCAGACTTATTGGTGAAATTGGCTTTAAGATTAGTGTGATACATGCTGTTTATTTTAAAATAAGAATCGTTAGCCAGATTTTTATATAAATAATTAAAAAAAATATAATCTAATGTTATATTATTGGTAAATATTTGTGTGTATGTTTGTTACTCCTTCTCTCTCAAACAGTTGAAAAGATTTGAATATAAATTTTGCTACAAAGACAGGAGGATTTTCAATTAACACATGTGCTTTATGAATTTATGATGGGGGAGTACTAATTCCACACAAGAAAAACCGCAGTCAGAAGCTAGTTCAAGATGAAAATAAAACAAACAGAACAGTACGATTAACTTTCTTTTGTTACACGGTAGGCCCGACTTTACAACGGCGGAACAAAGCAAAGTTTTCACAGTATTTGATAAGATCGTAAGCAAGAAAACAACCTATTCAGAAAGTTCTCCCTTTAGCGGAGCGATCATCAGTATGTTTTCTTATTAAAACTTAAGGCGGAAGCAAGTTACCTGTCTTCAGTCAAGTTTAACGTTAAATACTGGTGAGGTGAGTAGATTTACAATGTAGGATTTTATTGTGTTAGAAAGATTAATGTGATACTTTTTTTTTGGTGAGAACATCATTTCATCACGGCCGGAAAATAGTATCAAACTGTTACTGACTAAAAACCCATTTCTGTTTCTTCTTTGCTTGGCCCAAGAAGGCTTCGACACTGTTGGGTCCATAGTTTGCTGACAACTCCTTGAGGCGCGCGGGAACAGTACGCACCGTCGACGACTTGGGCTTGGTCTGGACGGTTACCAGACGGTCGGACAGAAAGCTACCCATTGCTCGCCGTCCGCAAGCTCGCGTTAATGGTTGCCGGAAATCGGGATCGGAATCCCGGTGGCGGCTAGGGTGTGAGGGCCCTAGCTTCACGCGTGCGGCCTCCTCCTTCGCTAGTATAATGCTTCGTAGAAGGAGGCGATCACATCAATGTGATATGAGATATTATTAGAAAATAACTGGGCAAGTGCCGGTCACTTTGCCCTACTGAACTACAAGGCGGCACCTCAATTCTTTTCCTCGTCTTCAAAGTGCAAAAAACTTGGGAAAATTTGAGATTAGATTTTTTAATCTAAAAGTTCACTCTTTTTGTTCATTTTTAGCATTATTAAGTACGAATTGATGTTAACGTTTACGTAAGTTAAAAAACTCGTACTAAAACTAAACAATTGTATATTTGGCAAGTTATTTCTGGAAAAGCTATTATCTTAATATTATGTTTTTGAGAAAATAATTTCATAAAGGTCAATTTCTCTCGTTGCGCCCTAATCTCACGTTCAGTACACGACTGTCAAAACAATGTAGGCACTTGACTTATGGCTGGTAAAGATTAAGATGAACCTTTGAAATGTCAGAATGAACTTGTACAGACTTTATCTGTCTTCAAACAAAGCTGGCCTTAGCTTGTGAGTTAATCTGGATCTTACACATTCAAGTATTGTAGATACGTATTTGTTTTTTTTTGTTTAGAAAAGGCAAGTGCGTGTTGGACTCGCAAACGAAGCGTTCCGCGCACGACAAAAAAAATCATTTGTTTTATGGGAGCTCATTTAAATATTAATTTTATTGTTTTTAGTTATAGATCATCAGTGAAAATTTCAACTGTTTCGCTATCACGGTTCCTATGATACAGCCTGGTGACAGGCAGTGGAGTTTTAATTATAGGGTCCCAATTTATCCTTTGGGAACGAATAACGGGGTGGGTTTTTTAGTCATTAAGATGCTGATGCTATATCCCGCTCCGCTCAAGGGCAGGGGATGTCATTGGATGACTTACACCCACCATAAAAAAAAAACCCAGAAAATTACATTTTGTCAGAGCTAACGAACGTCAAGGAGTTGTCAGCAAACGGTAGGGGCCCAGCAGCGCCGAAGCCTACTGGGGCCAAGGGTTAGGTGAAAATGAACCCCAGGGCCCTGGATCGAAGGCAATGAATGGAACAGAAAGAGTCTGACACTTTTTGCCGCTACACCCAAGGGCGGGATTTGTCATTGGATGATTTTACCTACCATAAAAAAAAAAAAATAGAACGTTCAAAATATATGGTTTGACATGGTAAGGTGATGAAATATCAAGTGGTTAATTTCTTTATTTATTGGTTGGGGGGGGGGGGGGAAGAAGGAGGAATATCTTCAAATAACTTCTTCCGGGTTGGGGTGGAAGAGTGAGAGAGATTGTTAGACTTTTAATTATTAAAACTTTTTTTTTTGACGATTTTAATTACTACGTTAGTAGAGAACAACTGTTTTTAGAGTCTTGGAACCACTACCGCTTGTTCTTGTTGAACCGGCTTGGCGCCGTGCCTAGATGTTGCTAGTAACTTGAGCTTGCAAAGGTGAGGGTTACATTTGTAAGTAACGTGTAAGTCACTGTGCCAGCGCTCTCTTGTACACGGTTGTTCATACGAGGCATGTATTTTGATCTTCTTGCCAGTTAATATATATATTTTTGAAACGTGTTCGCTCGTAATAAGCCCCATCAGGAGGCTTAACCTATCAACCTAGATCTATATGTAGGGATTAAGGGCCGGTTCTAGTTACTGTTTTTTTTTTTTTTTTGTATGAACTTCGCTCGGGATTATATCGTCTTCGCGCGCGGTTTAAAATAGCGGTTTTATTTCTATTTAAAAAAAAAAAAACAACAGCTATTCAAGATTTTTGCTCTTGCGAAGCGCTTTTAAATAACAAGCTTTATTTTTATTTTTTTTGTAACTTTCAAATAGTTCCGTAACGTAATCTCGTAGATAAATACGTTTCAAATCGTAAATTAGGGTCAGATTCGAGATTTTTTTTTTATCGAGCCAACTAATTTATATCGTGTTTTTTTTTATTTTATCTTTACAAATCGATAGGGTTTCATTTACTGGATCGAACGAACCTCCACGGGATTAAAATGATAAAAATTTAACAGTGTATACATTATACCGCGTATATCGAAGACCTGGAACATTTTACCTGCTGTGGTCTTCCCAATCGATTACAATTTGCGTGTCTTCAAGGCTAGAGTGAACAGGCTCTTATTAAACTAGTGCGCCTCACCATCAACGATTGCATCACTGCTTGCAATCAGATGGGATCGCAGTCAAGCACTAGTTTTTATCAAATAAAAAAAAACTCATCGCATTTAGCTTAAGGTTAACAATGTTTACAAGGTCAAGGAGGAGCTTGTGGCAACATATGAGTAAATGCTGAAGATCGACTATATGATGATGTGTGCACCGCAGAACCACATCTCTCAAAGAAACCGCCAGTTACCGCCACTGTAAGAAGGCTTTTAGCAGGATTAAAAGCCGAGCGGGATTTAATTTGAACAGTATTTGCTCAGTCCCCATACCACGGCTTTTATGAAAGATAGATGTAATTTCTCATTCATATTCCTCTTGAAAATTGTAGATTTTACAAAACTGTGACAGAGCTGTCTCTCTTTTAAATTAAGTTATGTGTTTTAAAATTCTTAATTTAAATACTGTCACGTCCGCTTTCTTGAGATATTTTAAATTCTAATATATTTTTTTCAGAACTTTCCGAATTAAAAAGTAGTTGTTATAAGATGTACTTTGAGATTTCTCTACATCTTTAAAATTTTCCACTACTTTCAGACTTTTTTAGTATGAGCTTTCGTATTTTCTCAAACCGTGAGTCTGGTACGAGTATAGTTTTAACACACACTAGAACTTGGTACGGCTGATTTGGGCGTTCATACCAAGCTCAAGCGTAACTCAGCGTAAGTTTGGTCCGTCGTACCAAGTTCGAATAATAATTACGCTGAGTTACGCTCAACCGATTAATGTGAAACAAAAGACCCTATTAAGCTAACCTTCCTACTTACTATTAACTCACAAAGGGCATCATCTCCTCGCATTGGGAACAAAAGACTACCATCCATATCTGAGGGAATGCCGTTATAGATAACAATATCGACATACGATACTGTTACAAGGAAATGTTTCGAGAGGCTCTTAGGAGTATTGTTAGATTTTCTTTTGTTTTCATACATATTTCTGACACCCTCCCTATGTACATAAGGGATGCACAAAACATTTCTTGGTGTCATACAAGCACATAATAGGTAATGGTTTGTTAAAATAAAATTAAACCAGGAGTTTTGCCTACTATCAGTTGAGTCTTTTTTCAAGTACTATTTTCATTAGACTATAAAAAATGTTATAAAGGCGAATGTTTGTAAACGTGTGTATTTATTTGTTATAAACTGGTATTTGACTGCGATCCCACCTCATTGGTAAGCAATGATGATGAAATCGTTGATGGTGAGGTGCACTAGTTTAATAAGAGCCTATTCACTCTGGCCTTTAGCCTTGAAGACACCCAAATCATAATCGGATGGGAAGATCGCAGCAGGCAAATGTTCCAGTTCTTCGATGTACGCGGTATAAACGACGAGGCGAAACGCCCAGTCCGGACCGTAGAGATTTCAACAACGTAAGGGTGGATACTAACTGTATACGTGTGTATATGTTCGTTACTTCTTTACGCTTGAACGGCTAAACGGATTTCGGTTAAATTTAGACCGTGTCCTGGAATAGCAGTATAGTATACTTTTATTACGGGAATCACTAGGGACGATTTTTTAATTTCACACGGGCAAAGCCACTAGCAGCAGCTATTGTACTCATAATTTGAAGTCTCTATACTTCACTGTGACAGATTTCTGAATATGCTCTGATATTTTCCTTTTCGTAAACTAAAAATTCAGCTCTGTAAAAGTTCAGAAAAATGTTATAATTTTTAAAACAAAGTGCACCTAGATAGCGCCACACCGCCCTCCCCCGTTCCCATCCAGGTCATCTCCAGCATAATATGAAGCCATAAATTTCCCAGTTGGTCAGGAGAGTGTTATCACCTTCATAGCACCTACCTCCTCACGGAATTCATGAGACACAGACAATGGTTATTGTCGCCTGACCAGCGTGATATAAGGCCAACCATTACTTACATTTTGGGGAATATTATGGAGACGTCTAGAATATCGTGTGCGAGAACTAGGAGATAAATTAAGCTGGAGTAGATAACGGTGATAAAGACAAGGAATTAGGAGATTATTAAAAAAAAAAAATAACAATTTAATAAATAATGACCGCCGGTAGCTTGGACCCTGTTACAGATACCAGTGGGACACTATTCTTGTATATTTTGAAATGATTTTTTCTATTATTGTTTTTTTTAAGTAATATTTAAAAAGGTGATTAATAAGTTTAAAAAATAATAAGAAATAAATAATAAGTTTATGTAAGTGAAATACAGAGAAAAAATTAGGTCTTAGACAACAATAAATAAATAATAAATTACTTTTCGTGTTTGATAATTGCACAGCTTTTTATGCACTTGAACATTATTTTACAGATATAATGATCATATTTTTTTTTGATGATAGTGTTGTTTTCATTATTGAAATTAAAGTAACATAAAATAAAAACTAACATTATTGACATCAATCAAATTACCTAATTTTTTAAGTTTAGTTAAGGAAAAAGAAGAAAACATTAAAACAAAGAATGGTACTATGATAGAAGCAATTGAATATAATGGAAATAATAAACTTTATTTACCTATATAGTAGTTACAAAAGCAATACAGAAAAACATAATAAATAGATGATAAAACAGAATAATATAGCCAAAATTAACCATAAATTTTATAAAACCTGTCTTTCAAACTAGGGCTAGCCTAGCTTTGAAAGACAGCTTTCGTCAAAGTATTACTATTTATAATTAATGAGTTAGATATTGTTGTCCGTAAATGCAATTAAGGATTTTTGAATCAAAACAAAACAAAAAAGATGAGATGTCATCATTACTATTACAGTAATGTAAGGCTTAGGAATAACTTTTACAGTGCGGTTGATGCAATAGTTAAGCGATTGGCTGTCACGTTGTGCATGTCACGGCCGCGGGTTTGATTCACGGAATAAATATTTGTAGAGCCTCAAAATAGCCTACAAATAGTTGTTCCGGATCTAGGTAGCTTTATAAAGTTTGTGTACATACGTATGATACATGAGTAAATTTTTTAATTAGTTTGTGGTAACGTTTATCTAAAACAAAACAAATGTTACGTTTAGTAGGTAGGCCCCCTGCAGGAAAAGCGAAAAAAATCAGTTGTTTATTTTTAGTACCTTACGAAATTCTGTTATCATCGTTAGTATTTGTCTGTACGTGTGAATTAAAGAGTCAAATCAGCGGACGCGACGTACGGCGAGATTTCACACTTACATTCTTGACACTTTTACGGTCCGTACTAAGCGTTTCACCTCGCCGCGTCCACCGAAGAACTGGAACAATTTGCCTGCTGCGGTCTTCCCATTAGGTGTCTTCAAGGGTGCATTGATAAGCTCTTAATAAATTAGTGCACTTCACCATCAACTATTGCATCACTGCTTACCATCAGGTGGCATTGCAGTCAAGCAATAGTTCATAGCATTAAAAACAAACATGTTCAACTTGGGAATGTAGAGTGAAACTCGAAGGTCGCCTGAGATACTGTCTCCTGCAAAACAGGTTCATGATTCCAGTATTATCTTGAATGCCAAGGCTGTAATACATTCCTCTCAGCCAATCGAGATTTTGCCGGGTGATTCATAAATTAACTTCCACAAATTCTCTGGCCTGGCGTTTAACGACTGAAATGTGAGGAATTTTTATCAGAGGTACATACCTGGAAGGAAGACGACCCCGTATGAATTATGCACTTGATGAAGCATTACTCGAGCGTACTGGCCGGGGTCAATAACCTATCTATATGGACGAGATGACAATATAAAAGTCGGACGCTTATAAATGTGCGGGCCCCGTCCGCATTGTGCGCCGAGAATGGAGTATGCATATTTTCCCATTCTAGATACTGTCGCTGAATGATTTCATATTTTCTTTTGAATGTATTTGGCTTCATCCTTGCGTTTTCTTGATTTATTTTCGTTCGGTTTCCTTGCTGAAATCGGTTTTGCTTTGACATGTACCTACATCTTTTTAACTTGACATTTTTTTTGTTTTTTCAATGCCTAACAATACAGGAGCTTTAGGTCGCTCACTCTTCTTAAGGAGGCCCTTCCCGATCGCCGAATATCGTCAACGTATCACGAGTTTGAGCGCTCTTAAGCCACACAACAGATTTTGATGCGATTTTTTTTCCTCACAGAATAAAACTGTAAACAAGTAGTTGGATAGTGTATAAAATTGCACTCGAGCAAAATCTGGGCAGTTCTGTAGTATAAACTAAAACAAAGTTTATCCGCTAACTACTGCTGAAACACGCAACTGATATTGCTAAAACAGCAAATTGAAAAAGCGATAAACGAAGTTAAACCATACAAAGTTTCCACCGTAGGGGCCCAGCTGGGCCGAAGCCTAGTAAGGCTATCGGTCGACTTTTGAAATGGTTACTCGTGGTCTTGGAAGGCTAAGGGCAACTAAAGAAACATAGGTGTGGTTTTAGTCCTCCTGCTTCGCCCTAAGCGGGAGAAGTCATTAGATAATGACCTAGCTTAAAAAAAATGCGAAGTCGGGGCAGGTCATTAGATTTACATAAATCTATGGCCATAAACTCTTCCATCCATTAGAGTGACCTTAATCCTTCTTTCCTTTTAGTCTAGGAATAAATGTCAGTTTCTATTCCCCAACACACGAGCTATATAAAAGCGAAAAACTCCAATAACAAGATTACCGTTCAGATACGTCAAACACTAAAAGGATTATGTCGTTCATGGTATAGAAAATAAAAATTGATGTGGAGGTGCTTAAAAACGTATCAGTCAAAAACTAGACTGAATAAAAACTGAATGTAATCCCATAAGTGGGCTAGGGAGTTCGGTTATCGTCGTGAATGGAGCTCGTGTATTCTTCTAAGACGCGAAGTGACAAATTGCTCCCGTATCGCTTTTCATCGGACATTTTTTATTCCGTGTGAAATTTTCCGCGGGAATATTTTTCTGTGGTGAACTGTCATGATAAATGTTTGTGGGTATCTTCAGTATTAAAGTTGAATTTGGTTTGTAGAGCTAGAATTTATTGGGGATGTAGCTCTTTTTTAAGGCTCTGGGCCTCAAAAGGAAAAAAAGGGAACCCTTATACTTTGTTGTCCGTCTGACCCTTTATCTCGGAAACGTGTGGAGGTATCGAGTTGAAATTAAAACCATATACTCAAATCTGCGGTCTCTTGAAGCTGTGAAAAAATTCATCTTCTAAGTTACGGCCGTTTATGTCGCAAAAAACGCATGTTTCGACATTCGCAGGGGAATCAAAATTTATAGGGTACTTCCCATTGACCTAGAATCTTGGAATTTGGCATGAAGCAAGGTCTCACACCACAAGTTTGGGCAAAAATTTGAAAACTGTAAATTACCAGTTACGGTACAAAAAAATAATTGCTATTCGGAAAAATCTTCGAAACTCCACTATGGAATTGAATTATTTACATAGGTAAGTTTGTACGGAACCGTCAGTGCGACTCGCACTTGCCCAGTTTTTGTTACATTTAATACGAAAACCTAAAAATATTCGACCTTTTTATTCGGTTAGTTCTAATGAATTTTTTATGATTGTTGCTCGATAAGGTCATACTCCTACAAACGGTCACTTAGGCAATGGTTTTGACCACGATCCATCAATCTAGGTTATAAAATTGTACTAAAATAAAAAAAAAGTCATGGCTCGGATGTGTTTTGTTACCTTCATAAACCAAAGAAACTGAACATATAACATTTTTATTAAAGAATTACATTTTTTGTTTCCTTCTAGATAAACGTACACGCATCATCGTCCCTTATTTAGGAAATATTTACGATTTCGTTGAAACATGCTACACGCGATCCCAATAAAACTTTTATTGGTTCCCATTAGAATTCTCTTTTACGATTTTGTTTCAGATTATACCTGGCCGGTGTTCAGTGTACACAAAATCATGCAGTACTTGACCCCTCGTCTATTTCTTTTAAGGGCTTATAACTTCTTAATATGCATTAAAGTGTTTTACATATTTATCACCTGAAAATACAGTTAGGATAAAACGCCTGGGGGCAATCTCGACACCCACTTACTCAACCCCCGATCTGCTCAATTCACTTCACCGTTTTATGTTTTACTAAGCCGTACAAACACGCCCAAGCCTTTTAGCATCTCGCGCCTATCCATTCGTTGTATCCCTAATCCAATTCAAATACTGACCACATCATTAATTCTCTACAATATCGCACCCTCAAAAAGCTTCGTCTTCGATATTTCAACGGGCACTATTTATATTTGTGGAGCGGTGTAACAAAGGCGCGGGCCATAAATAAAGGTCCCCACACTCTACCCCTGGGGATGCCGCCTTACTGCCTTTGATACGGGCCCTTTTCTTATTTTGATGCGGTCTAATGTAACTGACTCCTCTGTGTATCACTCGCTTTGTGCGCACTTCATAAATCATTACCTGTTCGCGAGAGTTGTGCTGGTTCCTGAGTGGCAGGTTGTCTGCTAACATCTGTTAAAACAGTGTTCGGCATTAGAGATGAACGGTTTTCTAAGTGTTTTTATGTCCAGTAACATTCAAGGGACTGGCGTTAAAAGTATTCAAATACTAACTAGTGCGCCTCACCATCAACGATTGCGTCACTGCTTGCCATGCTGCTTGCGTCATTGCTTGGTGGGATCGCAATAAAGAACTAGTTTATAAAATAAAAAATAAAATGCGAATTAATATAATAATATACATATTGGTTTAATGACAATTAACTGTAGTTGAAATCTAATCAACTAGACCATCATTATTCATCATTTCAGCCCAAAGACGTCCACTGCTTGTCATAGGCCTTCCCCAAGTGTTGCCACAAGGAACGTTTCTGTGCGTCTCGCATACATTGGATTCCCGTAGCCTTTACCAGTAAGTAACCACGTTTCAGAGTCATATGTCATCACTGGCAACACGCATTGGTCAGAGACGTTCGTCTTGAGACATTTTGGTACGTTGGATGAGAAGATATCGCGCAGCTTCCCGAACCTGCCCAGCCGAGTCGGATTCGAAAATTGACCACTTTCTCGAAATTAGATCTACCCAACTGGACTGTCTGTCCGAGCTAGGTTATTAACTGAAATGAATAATTCTGTTCTAAAACTGTTGCCAGACACTAAAAACAAACAATAGTTTATTAAATTAGTTATCAGTGCCAACACTAATACCATAAAGATATACATTTCACGTACTCGTTTGTAAGGTTTCGGTCACCGTATCAATTACACATGAGGAAACTGCTGAAGGTACAGCTAACTGATATTTATGGTTATGTTAGAGGCGACCAAGTCCTAAGACATGTCTGGTGGACCTAAAGCAACTAATTTAACTTCAATTTATTGCTAGCGAGTCTGAACTCAAGCGGCACCAATGTTTATGATTGAGAGCCATCAGCTCAGCTGTAGGTTCAATGCGCTCGTCATATCTTAGCCAAGTCGTTAGTAAGAACTTCTCTAGGATATCCACATATGATTTGCAGTGCAAGTTCGAGCAACTTGTATTTAGTTTATCGAGGTCGCAACTTAGGTTTCAGTTTCCACATAAACATTATCCTAACATGATTTAGTGAAACATGCTTAGATATTGATTCTGTAAAGCAGCATCTGTAACTAACTGTAGGTACGAGTGCAACACATTTGATTTAATATTACACTGTGGTAAATTATATATTGAACTTCGTATTTCCATCGCAAGAAACAATTTTAAACGAGCAACCGACGCGAACGTTTCAATCGAGATTATTGGTTCACTTAACTCTGAAGGAGTAGCATTCAGATAAAGCGGTACAAAAATAAGCCTGGCTTAAGTTTGCCTTGAGTGTTTTGATAACGGCAGAGATATACAAGACTTGACAGCCAAAGAAGAAGTCAAGGACCAAAAAGAAAAAAAACTTAACTACCTACCGGCAGTACCAGCAAAGTTGCCACTTTTGTGGAGCTACACAAAAACAAATCTCGAAACTGTAACGTTGTTTTGCAGTTACTGTATAGTACTTTGCGTATAAATTAAACTCTGCTTCATTCGCCTGTTTAATGAACAGTGTAGCTCCGCTAAAACTTTGCGAGCGAGATAATACATTATGTCGGCTTGTCGGCACAAATAGGAGAACCGCTTAACTTTATTCCATTGTGAACTACATAACATTGAAAATGTGGCCGAAGTTCATTCATTAATTCTTTGTAATGACAATATGTAAGAAAGTTTGCTAACTTTAAGTGCACGTCAAATGAGTACTATTTCGGATGAATTGATATTGCTAACAAAAACCGGAAAAGTTGAGCTTGCTGCTTTTCAAATCATGAATACAAAATTCTACTGTTAATTAAGCTCAACTTACATTAGTCCCGGAGCCTTTGTTTTTTGAGCACAATTATAATGAGCAATTTCTCGGTACCGACGTTCAACTAATTAGTGAATCAAACTTTGCATGATCAGCTCAAATAATACTGATTCAGTGGGGACCCCAGACACAGCTCAGTACTATTTTCAATTTACAAGAACATGAATCATGTTTGGTTAAATTAACTTATAATTACTCAAGTATTACCAGATAATTAGGAAACTTTGGTAAAATGACTTCAACCGGGAAACGAAGAGAAAAGTTTTGATACTCAGCTTAAACTTGAGTGCCTGGAGACCAATTTTCAGTACTATACTTTTGGAATGTTTTATTAAAATCGCTTGGGATTGGTATTACTTAAGATCTACTTTTGTTGAAACAATTTAGATTGGGAGCACGATTTTTATCATTATATTTAGTCGTCACTTCGTCAACAAAAAAGATACAAATATAAAAGTCAAAAAATTAAACCCGTCAATAATAGTGACTTTCAAAACATATTACGATGAGTTACATAACAAAATAATATCGATATCGATAGTTATTTTGAATTCTGCAAACATTGAGCTGAACAGTGCAAAGCTTAGATAAGGTTATGCGAATTCCTGAATTTGAAATGCCGAATCCCATACCAACAAATCGGATTTCGCAGAAACAGCGTCAATCCGTTTGTAGGGAGCTCGTTGCTAAAATACACATCATTGAATTTCAAGATCTGTACATAAACCGAGAAATGCTACATCACATCTACATAGAATGATTATGTGTTTCACTGCAGACTAAATTCGTCAATTGAGTCAAGTTTATGAGTGGCGGTTATAAATTAAGCGTACCACAGGGATCACTCATGGGCCCTATGCCGTTAATAAAATACTCAAGCTTATTTGTTTAGATGTGACTCATAAACGTTCAAGTAGTAATATTTTAAAACGATAAGAGCGAGATAAAATCAGAATGAACCATCCTTTTTTTATTTTTTTATAGTTTTCAGTCCTGTTCTAAGTTTAATAGATTTACTATAATAGACCTACTATTCATCGAAAAAGCATTTGTCTTGATCAAAGGGTAAAACTCAATGATTATCTACAACTATGAATACAATGTTAGTACTTTTTCTCATTTATGAGTAATTACAACTGTTATTGTAAAAGTATGAAAGAATTATTTTTTGCTACCTTTTAGAGTGTAGCGCAGTTTTGAAATTTTCACCAGTTAACTTTAAACGTTTGGTTGAGAGCAGTGAGTGCTGATAACAGGAACCTAGCCGGCAATTTATTGGCTCTGTCTCGCACCCCTGGGCCCTACTTATGTGAATTTTGGGTTTTGAATTTATATTTGACAACTAAATATTACAGAGAAGTTATATTTATTATTTCGTACTGAAATACATTCCCATTTAAGTTTTATTTATAGTTGATCTATTTCTATAATAGGAAAAACTAATATAAAAAAATTATGCTCTTTCAAATGCGATAAAAATGTGGTTCAACCAAAAGATTGAAAAATAAGTCTGTCCGCGTGTCAGTCGGTTTCTCCATACAAATTTCCGACGCCCGTTTTACCCCTTTAGGGGTGGAGTTTCGTAAAATTTGTTCTTAGCGGATGTTTACACCCTATAAAGAACTCACCTGCCAAATTTTAATTTTGTACGAGTAAGTGTTATAGTTGCTGAGATTTCGTGATTGGTATCTCGCTTTAATAGATAAAGATTAAAAAATGAACAACCTATAATTTTCACAAAATATGGAAACATTAAATAGAAAATCAACTCCTGCTTTGCAAGGATTTCCCTTACTCGTTTGTGAATATTTTAGTGTTCCTTGTTAGCTAGTATCGTGGACGCTTTGTCGCGTTTTAAATACCATTACATGATTGCCGGGAACGCGACCACCCTGTGTCGTCGTCTGTCATCAGTCCTCCACTACTCGCTGTTTCATGCCACTTTGAACGCGTACACGACTCGGCTCATTTTCAATTTATGACTTAACGCCAGTTAATTTTAAAGCCGCCTGCATTTGTGTCCATTGACTTTACTGTTGCAGTTTTAGAATTCTCTGCTTTGTTATCGACTTTGTTGAGTTCCTTTGATAAATTATTACTAACATTGTTGAGCATGTAACTACTTTTTTCAAAGAACGTATCACTATCTAACGTAATTAAAGAGCCAGAGATCTTTTTTTACATATTTAAAACATTTGGTGCGTCTTTCATCGTCTTTAAGTTTTCAAGTGTTTGCCACTTGTATCTTTTATCAGGTAACTTTTTTTGCAAATTCTAAAGCATTTTCGACATGTGGTAGCAATTTTGTGGTCGACTGGTCTTAAAATTAGAGCATGTGGCTGTGTTGTATCCATGTAGATATGTATAGTATTCGAGTGTGTACGGTATGGTGGAGCACTGAGTGTATTGTTTTCGGCTGTTCGTTTTATAATTTATCAATTTCCTGATATTTCAATTTACAAATTACTCTGCCTGTTCATATTCTAGACTCACAAATTTTTTGTCGCTTTTCACGTAATTGCTTTTCAATTGGCTATATGAAATCGTCGAAAAGTGATTCCTTTACTGCTGTCGTCTAAGGTAAACGTATTGTTTCCGTTTATTTGACTTTCTGCAAATAGCTGCGCCTTGGTATCCCCGCTGTTTGCACAATTAACGTCCCCTCTGCCACCATTCGTCCACATTGCAATATCAGTAGTGTCCTGTGTTTAGTGTGTTCAGATCACAACATTTTTCTTCGGTACACATCTTGTTTTGCCGGGAGCGGCTGGGACAGGCGCCGCGTGCAGGTAATAGCGTCTTACAACTTGCAAACATCTAATTGATGTTGCAACTTTCAAAGGAATTTATCTACATCAATTTCACTTTACCTTGCAGAATAAGAATTTTCTCTTATAATAAAGTTATTTGCTCGGTCCCAGATTCTTTGGATTTCGAAAACAATTTTCCTGTATACTGGAACTAAAGTACAGCAATACTTTATTAATAAAACTACTGTGTACGGTCGCGATTTACGAGCTGCAGAAATGAAAAAACCTTGCACACTTGCCTGTAAAGTGAAGCAAATTATATCATAAATCAAGCATTTAGTGCTTGCGTTGCAGGAACAGGTAAGTTTTGCGAATTTAGCTAACAATAAGCTCTTAATCCTTATTCGCAGGAACTTGACACGTCGGCATCGAATCATGGAGCTTTTATTTCCAATTCGCTTCGATTAGGCACGTTTTGGCCCATTCCCTGTAGAGCGCGCTTGTTCCCCAATGTTTGTTATTGTAACAAATGCCCAAACACAACGTTTGTTTTGGCTGGTGAGAACAAAGACCTTTAGCTTTTTCTTGGCACGAGGAACTTTAGTTTCGCTTGAAGTTTTTACGGTGTAAGCACTTGCAAGCGATCGTTTATTACTATTACACAACATTTTGAATGTATATGCTCTTTAACGTTGCTTGAGTATATGAAAAGGAATTAGTTCAGTCCGAGAATAAGTTTTTTTTTTGTATAAAAGTTAAGGGGTTAATATGAGTTTTCAACGCTTCGCTGAGTCACCATAAAATTGCTGAGTTTTATCATAATCTTCTGGGCGTAAAAGAGTTCATTTCTAGTCGGGTTTCACGGTTCTCTGCCAATTTAGGTCATCCTTAGAATATTTGCGTTGTCGTCTTTCGATTTAATCCTTTTTATCAGTGCCTATTTGAATTTTGCTCTTCGTGCCAAATACTTAAGATCAGATAGTATTGTGTTCGGAAATTGCGAAATTTTGTCGTTTTCTTTTCACATAGGTACCTTTAGAATTAAGGGGGTTGAACTGAATCTACTGGCTATGAACTTTGCATAATTAGGGGATAAAATCTCACTAATTAAGCGATGACACTGCGTAACATCATTTCTAAATTTGGACCAGTCGTCCGCATACTCTGCAATTTCTGCAAAATCATGGGTTTGTGCTTTGACAGCAAAAGGACAATTTATGTAGCGCAACAATATCTACCATAGCTTAATTATGTGACCAGCTATACTAAGCATTATGGTTCCAAAGCTTTATTACTGTTCAATGAAAACAAATTTTCCTGTTGTCAGTAGGGCAAACAAAAATCAAGATAAATAACTTTGAAGCGTTTTCAGAGATTGAACATCGATATTTTCTTTCCCTTAGCAAGTGCCAGGATTGTCCTAAACTTTTTGATTTATGCGCATTTTGATGGTGCCACGGGGTTCGAATATAAACCATACCATTTTACTTATGAAAGTTGATGGAGGAAAAAACATATAAAAGCATTTTATAGCGTATTTTTTATTATTTACTTATACTTTACACAATGTGACACAAAATTGTACCTACATTTTGATACAAGTGCAGAAAGATTGTCATTGCGACCTTGGCAGAATTGGCATGAGTCGTAGGCGAGTGTGTGATGGAGCTGAAGCCATCAAAAGACGTTTTTCAATACACTTACGACTCATGGGGGTTGACCCGCGCCTCGTGGAGGTCTACAGGCGGCCAGCCTGATACGATAAATAAATTTATTACAATAAAATTGTGCTGCGGGCGAGCACGCGCTTTTTTCCGCACTAGTGCGGAAATCAGTCTACTGCATGCCTAGAAGCGGTGGTATTAAAGCGGGTTTTCGTGAAAGTGTATTGAAAAAGGAATTTAAAACATATGACGGGCGGCATTATTGCGTTCCGCGATCTTTTCCAGGTTAATAGAAGATTGTAATTGACACTAACTGAAATTATATTATGCCTTTTATTAAACATCTGAAATTTTGTTTGTAAGTTACTAAGTAGGTAACTGAAAATATTTCAGGAGGCGAAAACAAAGAATATAAGCATTCCCTTGAAGGCTACAACTTTACAGTTTTTTTTTTTAATTTATGAAAAAAGGTTATTATATGTTAGCAAAAAATAAACTGACAGAATCCCTAAAAAATATAAGTTCTTTTATTGGTATTGCCCTCGATAATAATATAATAAAGCAGTAAATATAATAATTATAAACTTAAAGTGGGGTCATGAAGCCCTACGAGTGATTTCATTCTGTGATTGATCTTTACTATGGTTTCCCATTGTCGGCACCGCTTTGTTCTTTTCATTTGATATAATGTGATTTTGTAAATTTCAGTATCTGAGTTCGGGAGACTTTCATTGTGTTAAATATTTTTATAAATTCAAAAAAAAACCACACAAATACCATCACAACACGCTACGTGTAATTATGGGGCATAGGTAACTATTTCAACAATTAGAATTAAATAGACAAGTAGGTACGACAGTTATTTTCACACAAATTTACTCAAATCGAAATCCTCATCTTTATCATCATTGGAAATAGATCTCCCTCAAGTGTCGCCATTGCCGGTCCTGTGCGTCTCTCATCCATCGGATTACTGTGACTCTCACTAGGTCATCGGTCCACTTTGTGGTAGGCCTTTCAACGCTGCGGCTTCCGGAACGTGGTCACCATTCCTATACCTTTCGTCCCCATCGACCAGAATTTTGCAAAATCCCATATTTCATATAATTATTAGTACATATTACACTGTTTTATGCTATGGTTTTTTTTTATGGTAGCTAAAATCATCCAATGACAAATCCCGCCCTTAGGCGGAGCGGGAAATAGTATCAGACTCTTACTGACTAAAAACCTACCCTGTTCCTTCCCTGCATTGGATCTAGGGCCCTGGTATGCATTTTCATACCTCCCCAGAGGACTGCTATGGTGGAGGTCGTGGGTTCAATTCCCAACCAAATCAAAAAAAATGTTTGTGTGATGAGTTCGATCATTTACTCTATATTTAGGTGTGTTTGTATGTATTTAGACATCTATATAAAAATGTCTATCAGTGAGTCTTAGCACAAGCTTTGCTTTGTTTCAGTTTGGGACTAGATGCCGTTGTGTGAAAGTTGTAGAATATTATTATTATATGCAATAGAAATTGATTTTCCATTCTATATGTTAAGTATTTCACACAATGGTCAATTTCATCGTTAATTACAATCCAGACATTTAAAATGATGGATTAACATGTGGGTTCGTTAGCTGAATTTTGCAGACACTACTGTTGTATTGAATGATGAATGAATGCCAAAAGAGGAACTTTCTATACAACAAAAGTGAAATTGAAACGTAGTTTACGTGCTATCTTAAATCTTTGTGATTTCATATCTCTTAAAATAACTGTGACAGTTGTGTTCATTATTGAAGAACAACATAAAGGTACAATTTAAATCTTTCCAAGTAGAAAATTTCCTGAAGATGGAAGATAAGCTCTACAACCTTTCACTGAACATAGTTTGATACACTTTCTCTTAAAAATTCAATAAATTCAATTTGTTTCGTTGAACAGAACTAAGACAATGAAAGGGTAGCTTTTGTAGATCACGCCGAAGCGATGAAGGCGACTCCATCTTGATAACTTCATTTATCGAAGGCTAACCTAGAAAGTCAAGTCTTTTGTTTTAAAATAGATGTCTAGAGTGGATTAGACGTTGCTTTGTTTCAGGCTCTTAATGAAATGGTTTTAGTTATCCTTATCGGTAAAAGCATCGATTAAGACATCGGTTCATTTAACGTGTGGAACGTCACTAATTTTTTTTTTGTTTATGTTTTGGCTTGGATACTAAGCCTTTTAAGCCATGTCTTCGTGAATAGTTCATTTGTTCACCATTTGAATATGGAAGTACACACTCAATTTTTTTTTTTTTTTAGGACATTTGCTGCCAGCAAATGTATCAAGGCAACCTTCTCGGCAAACTCTGTTGAGGTAGTCAATACTAGAATCAAATTCTCAGCTCCATTTTAGCGAGCTTGCATCTGTTTCAATAACTCCACGTATTTTCCAGTTGTGCAGACACTTGAGATACAAAACTACACCAATTTTACATCACAATATCCACAGCAAAATATAATAAAATTATAAACAGCAACTGTGAATAAAAACAATTGTGAATAAAACATAAACAGGAACTGAACTTCACTCGAAGAAATCCCGACAAAAACTCAACAAAAATATAAAATCGGTAGAAAAATTTATTTCGCCTAAACACGCTTTTATACCAAGAGACAGTTCCAATTTCATTCAATTCGTACATCGAACTTGTAGTTGTGCTGAGCGGCCCAGATTTAATTCAATTATTCTAAATTCAACTATTGCACTCACACACCAACTTTTCGTTCGTTCATGTTCAATAGTGACGTTATACAAATTAAATTTAAATTAATGTATTGCATGTAATGTAATGTAATTAATATATTATATATATACATCCATATACATACAATCTTTCGCGCTTATAATATCAGTAGGATATTCGTTGGTTAGTCGTATGATTTATTCAAAAGCCAAATCATTTGTGTAATGAAGTGTGTTCAACAATGGTGAATAGGTAGTAATCACTAATTGGGTTTCGTGTGGCTCATTAAGCGAACACCCAATGCTTTTGAAAGCTCAAATCCGTACATTGTCCGTTCATTTCGTCAAAATAGTGGGAGCTACGTGATTCGAGTTACAATGTTAGATGACAAAGGCCGCTCTTTGTTAGAAATTGAGGAAATTGCATCTCCGAAAACCTATTTGAATGCGCCATTGAAGTTGAACACCTTGCCCAGTTCATGTGACTGGCCGCTTAGATACTATGTAACTCGAAATTCGAACTGTACCTCTACCATGAGTTTTAAGCAATAGTATTCGTCGCTACTCGATATCGACGCCGTAAATATTTTGTATGGCAAATTTTGCAGCGCCTCTAGCGGTCACTTGCAGAACCAAAATTTGCCATACAAAATATTTACGGCGTCGATATCGAGTAGCGACGAATACTATTGCTTAAAACTCATGGTAGAGGTACTGCTCCCAAAAGATTGTTTACGGTTTATCATGGTCCATCAGATGTCCGGAATTTCAAATTGGATTAAGATTGCCTTTAGATTGGATAGCATCGTTTGTCAAAGTTAATTGATCCACTGGAGAAAGGCCTATTTTCGATTGTGCGTTCGCTAATAATGCGCCTTATCTAATCTTTTAACTTATTTTGTAGCTGATTATATTTTTTCTTTGTAATTACTTTCGAAAGTGCTTATATTTTCAACAGAATTACGAGCTGTGGAAACTTTTTACGATATCCTTAATGTTTGAACTTTATTATTAACTTATTATAGCGAGGTATCTTATTATTTCCACATTAAGGAGGGTTTTATAAACTCTTAATGGTATGACAACCTATATTTCTTTTAAACTACCCAGTACCCAGTTACGACTGTTTCGTTTCGATTCTTTTGCGTCGAACGCTTTGAGTCGGCCACGTCTTCCATTCCTTTGTTCTGATCATGTAAGTGAGCGTTGAGATGATGTCAAATCAAAGAAATTGGAAGCGTGGCTGACTCGAGGCGTTCGACGCAAGAGAATCGATACGATACGGTCACTTGGCTAGGCCTGCTGAGGCTCACGAGCTCTTAATGTGATACATTTTACGACCTAAACTGAACTGTCAAAGGGATGAAGCTATATAGATTGTATAGCTCCATCTCTTTCAAGCTCGCACGCGTTTCAACACGTTATAGAGAGGCCGCCAGTTATTTGAAGACGGAATTCTCATTTATTGTGACCATGCTTCAAAGTTTTTGTGTCTTTCACATTGAAGATGAGGTTTATTTAGATAATGAAAATCTCGGCGCATCGAAACTATCCTAAGTAATTTTTTAGAGTCCTTTTATTATGAGAATGTCCGTTCTTTCTTGAATCCGTGACCAATTTTGATGTCATTATTAAAGTTTAATTTGACAAAGTTGATTCCCATGTTATCAGATGCACAGATGGGACAAAAACATAATGCGTTTGTCTATTAAGAACATCTTGGGTGGTTATGACGAAAGCGGTCTGTTTTCCATAACCGGCTTTCCTGTCCCCCTTCGTGCTCCCGTATCGACGTCTTTCCTGTGACAAGTACAGTTAAGGACAAAAGTATTGACTCACTAAAAAAAATATGGATAGATAAATATAACAGTGGGCTCGATTTCCACCAAGAACAAATGTTTGTGTGATGGGCACGATAATTTGTTCTCTGTCTGGGTGTAATTTATCTATAATATGTAACACAAGCTCTGCTTAGCTTGAGACTAGACGGCGTTTTGCAATAGTTGTGGTAAAAAAAAAAATCCTCCCGACCGATTCCGATAATGATGACCAATTTAACAAAGATTACTCAAGTACATAAAAATATCACCGTATTCAAGTGTGTACGCAAACTCAGGTGCACTCTGGTCTTTTAATCTCATAGTCCAAAAGGACGGAATTCGAAATGGCCGGGTAGAGATCAAGCGCAGGACTAATGGCTTTACGTGTATTCCGAGTATTGATTCCGTAGTATTGATACTTTATAATATAAAAGTACAAACTCTGCGCGCTTATCTCAACAACTTTTACTGGTTCGATTGATTATTTTAGTGTTGGATAGCCTATTTTGTCAAGAAAGGCTATACAACATCATGCTGTGACAAATAGGAGCATAGTAGTGACCAAAAATGCAGGTGAAACCGCAGCTAGTAGGTAATTAATATAAGCCTGTGACAAAAATAATATAAATATATGAAACTTGGGAGAAAATCGCTGCTGAATTTTACTTTTACTACTTTTTTCTTGCCGATTGTACTCTGCTCCCCCTTGCAGTGACACATGCAGAATTTTGATGGGGCAATGACAAATGAGCAATAAATCAACATAAAAGTTAAGATTTTGTTTATTTTAACTTTTATTGAGGGTTGTGGTTATGAATATTGTAGGGTCTTATTATTGATTCATCTTGCTGAGATGATTTTGGCAAACAGTAAAGATTTATGTAGGTATTCTGGAATTCGGACATTTTTAAGCTGCGAGCTGCTGCTCGATATCACGCCCCGCATCCCGCTTGCGTATTCCACGCACTACAATAAATACTTGTATTAAAAGGATATTTGCGGGGGCCGCGCCTGCGGAGCAATCCCGCATGCGTAAATATAAGCCATTAAAGCCTTTTATGGTAATTTTTAAATAAAAATGTAATGTATACTGCGATTTTAAATATAAATGAAAAAGTATTTAGTTTGGAATAAATAAATTGTATAGACAAAATTACCATTAAATTATAATAATTCAATGTTTACAACCATCGACTTATGTTCTATTTTCAACAAAATAGAGCTCGCACTACAAAACCATTTTATAACCTTTTTGTGGTACGAAGAGATCATTAAGTCATTATGATTTATGCATCCACAAGACTTTGTCTAAAGCAGCATCAGATAATTTATTACGAGGGGACCACACACTCATCACGCCACAAATATTAAAATCTTCATCGGTTTTAATTACTTACGCTACAAATATGCAAAATAAATCCTGAAACGCAAATATGCGCTTTGAGCTTCCACGTTATTTACGTGCACTCGTAAGAAATGTGTGTAAATAACAATATAGGTAACGGAGGGTGCCCGGACATGGTGATCTATATGCAAATGTTATAACCCGCTTATTATATTTTCCGGACAGAGAACAGTAAGCCGTGAAACAGCCAGCGATACTCCATCAAAATTTATTGAGGGTTCCGTGTGCGCTCGGTTTTACAATATACTCGTACCCCGGTGTGCTTGTGGCTTTATGAAAAACATGTTTTTCCTGCGATGTCCCAATTTGTTTAAATTGATTGATGGTGTCCCGATTCCTGTTTAGATTATAAAATACAATATTGGAGCTTCTTCTTTTGAGATTTTTTACACGTGGTATGCCTTTTTAGGGTTCTGTAGGTACCTCAAAAGGAAAATCAAAACCCCTATAGGATCACTTCGTTGTCTGTCTGCCTGTCCAGACCCTTTATCGCGGGAACGCGAGGAGGTATCGAGTTGAAATTAAAACTACTTATATATTCAGATTTGCAATCCCTTGAAGCTGAGAAAAAATTAGCCAGTTACGGTCATTTATATCGTAAAAAACGTATATTTCGACACTCTCAAGGGAATCAGAATTCATAAGGTACTTTCCGTTGATCTAGAGAATCCTGAAATTTAGCATGAAGCCAGGTCTCATGGCACAAGTATTGGGAAAGTTAGAAAACTGCAAATTTGTAGTTGAGTCACGAATAAAAACTTTTTTTGAGATTCGGAAAAATCTTCGTAACTCAATTTGGGAATTTAACTTTTCATAGATACGTTTGTATATACGGAACCCTAAGTGTGCGAGTCCCATCGAATTTGCACGGTTTTTTATTTATTTTTCCATTTTAAATAGCAACCAAAAAGCCACTAAAGTTTTAACTTGTGCTATTATGAGTTTGTCTCAATAATTAATAATAATATCTTTAGGTTTTTAACTAAGTAAAAACATTCCTAAATAACACTTGATACCCTAAAAACATGAAAGAATAAAAATATATTAGGTAAGTATATTAAAATATGTCATCTTAGTTTAAAATTTAATATTATCTACGCGTGTGGTTTCATGACCATTAGTAGTTCATTCTAAGAAAAAAAAAAATAGTTTATCGCCAATGTTCTAAAAATAGTCTGGACTTCATTAAGTTTAATGAATACTTAAAACACTTTAAAAAGGCGAATGCCAAGAATTAAAATATCGTTCTAAATTATGATTAGGTTCCGACAAAGTTAACCTATATTACTCAAAAGATTCATATTTTACTTAGTTTTAAAATATTAAAATTAAATTAATTATTCGTCATTTCTTTTTATTGCATATATGTATTTTTGGTATTTATGTATATATTATATAGCATATGTATGTATCTGTGTATCTATTATAGTATATTTCAATTAAATTTTGGTGCTTATTATGACAGCCCCATTTCATGTTCTAAGAATCCAGTCCATTCATGGTTGCCTGGAAGAAATCGTGGAATGCGATAAGGCCGCCAATTGTTTATATTTTAGACATAAGTTTTCCTTATTGTATTTCTTTTAAGTGCCAACAATAAAGTGTACAATAATAATAATAAGATGTTCCCGATGCCGGTGGGCTACTATTTTTTATATTTTTAAATGTTTTTTTTTTTTGTATTACCTTCTATAAAAAATATTTAAAAATGTAATTTATATGTATATACAAAAAATAAAAGAATAAAAATAATAATAATAATAAAAATAAAAAAAACATAGTTTATATTAGATGATAAACGATCGTATTTGGTTGTATTCGGTTGTATTTGGTTGTGTTTAGTTGTATTCGGTTGTATTTGGTTGTATTCGGTTCTTAACGAATTTCCATTATGTGATTTCCCCTGACTAGTTATAAAAGTATTTATTACAAGCTTTCTATTAGCTTGCACTGTATGTAACTATGAATGTTCGGCTCAAATCTTGCACCTCAATTTTGAAGCAGATATCTTCAACCGATTGAGCTGAAATTTTACATGCATGTGTAAATCGGGTGACAATGCAACATTATGATGACATGAAGCTGATCTGATGATGGAGCTGGAAGGTAGCCATAGGAACTCAGCAATAAAACAATACAATCCCATCGAGTTTGGGCTTGCTTGATTAGTATTGACGCGTACTTTGATCCTGTATGATAGCCAGGGTCTGATGATGGAGCCGGAAGGTGATCAAAGGAACTCCGCAGCTTAACGATACAAAGCCATCGAATTTGGGCTCGTTTGATTTGTATTGACTAGTACTTTCATCCTATATGGTAACCAAGGTCTGATGATGGAGCTGGAAGGTGGTCACAGGAACTCCGCACTTAAACGACAAAACCCAATCGAATTTGGGCTCGTTTAGTTTGTATTGACGAGTACTTTCATCCTATATGGTAGCCAGGGTCTGATGATGGAGCCGGAAGGT
Source organism: Leucania comma (assembly GCA_958295575.1). Taxonomy (NCBI): domain Eukaryota; kingdom Metazoa; phylum Arthropoda; class Insecta; order Lepidoptera; family Noctuidae; genus Leucania; species Leucania comma. The sequence goes on from OY282475.1 coordinate 9,537,579, forward strand.
GGTCATAGGAACTCCGCAGTTAAACGATACGACCCTATCGAGTTTGAGCTCGTTTGATTAGTATTGACGAGTACTTCGATCATGTATGGTAGCCAGGGTCTGATGATGGAGTTGGAAGGTGGTCATAGGAACTCCGCAGTTAAACGATACAAGCCCATCGAATTTGGGCTCGTTTGATTCGTATTGATGAGTACTTTCATCCTATATGGTAGCCAGGGTCTGATGATGGGGCTGGCAGGTTGCCATAGGAACTCCGCAATAAAACGATATAAACCCATCGACTTTAGGCTCATTTGATTTGTAATGACGATTACTTGGATCCTATATTGTAACCAGGGTATGATGATGGGGCTGGATCGTGGTCATTGGAACTCCGCAGTTAAACAACACAACCCCATCGAATTTGGGCTCGTTTGATTTTTATTGACAAGTGCTTGGATCCTATATGGTAACCAGGTTCTGATGATGGAGCTGGAAGATTACTATAGGAACTTCGTAAGAAATCGACTTAATCCCATCGAGTTTGAGCTCATTTGATTTGTATTGATGAGTACTGGGATTTTTTATGGTAATCAGGGTCTGATGATGGAGCTGGAACGTGGTCCTAGGAACTCTGCAGTTAAACGACACAACCCCATCGAATTTGGGCTCGTTTGATTTGTATTGACGATTCCTTGGATCCTATATGGTAATCAGGTTCTGACGATGGAGCTGGAAGGTTACCATAGGAACTTCGTAAGAAATCGACACAATCGCATCGAGTTTGGGCTCATTTGATTTTCATTGATGAGTACTTGGATCTTTTATGGTAACCAGGGTCTGATGATGGAGCTGGAAGGTTGCCATAAGAACTCCGCAATTAAAAGATATAACCCCATCGACTATAGGCTCATTTGATTTTTAATGACGAGTACTTGGAGCTTATATGGTAACCAGGGTATGATGATGGGGCTGGATCGTGGTCATTGGAACTCCGCAATTAAACGACACAACCCTCTCGTCTTTGGTCTCGTTAGATTTGTAATGGCAAGTATTTTGATTTGTACTTGGATCAATATGGCAGTCGGGATCTGATGATGGAGCTGGAAGGTGGCCATAGGAGTTCCGCAATAAAACGACACAATCCCATCAAATTTCGGATCGAATAAAATAAGTTCTAACCGGTCATAAGCGACTTGTACTCGCGCACGGAGGGTTCCGTACAAATTTACATAAGTAAATAGCTAGTTAGTTTTAACACACTCCTACAAAATAGGTACCAATTGTAAGAGCTTGCAGAGAGTAACTTGAAAAATAAAGTGACATTACTCTAAATCCAATATTCTCCTTTTTCTCAGTCATACTCTTGGTGGAGTGGTTGTCTGGTCATGGATCGTCTGGTAGGTTGGTTGCGGCTTTTGCGAGACTTCTCTATCTCTCCCTATTCATGACACTTCGTGTACATTCAATGAGAGAACACTTCGAAGATAATTTAGTGAGGTCTGTCCATCTGATAGGCGATTGGCCGCGAGAATGTAGGCCCTCTACTCTTCCCTGTACCACTAAACGTTCCAAAGAGCTTTCATTGCGTATGATATATCCAAACTTTTTAAAAATTCGCTGTTGCACAATCGACGAAAGTTTTTGTTTTGATGCAAAGCTCTTTAAGAATGGAAACGTTAGTGCATTGAGCAGTCTGTTTTATCCTCAGTAGACGCCAGCGTCACATTTCAAGAGCGTCAATCTTTTTACGGTGCGTGAATCTTCTCCACATTTCCCAGTATTTGTGATTGTGGATCCGAGGTAGATAAACTCTGGACAACTTCGCAATTGGCTATTTCATGGAAGTTAGGTTGATTGTTAGTCTTACGATCCACCACCATCATTTTTGTTTCATAAATCCAACCTGGTAGACTTCTCAAGTGGCTTCTGTAAAGCAGTAATGCTAGCTAAAGAGGAGGCCGACCGCATCAGGCAACGGCGCTCACGCCGCAGCCGTCGCCGTGATTCCGATCCCGATTTCCTGCCACCGTAGGTGCGGGCTTGTGGACGGCGGCAATGGGTAGCTGGCCGTCTGTCCGGTAATAGACCGAACCAAGCCCAAGGACGGGGGATGTCATTGGATGATTTTACCTACCATAAAAAAAAAACCTGGCAGACATCTACAGATAGCAGACTAAGTTTCATAGGCTTTCCTATAATATAGGTTACAAATGAAAGGATTTGCTGAGAATACAATTGTGATTTAAATAAGGTATAACTAAAAAGTAAAAAATAAATTACAAATAAAAAACTTTTTAAAAACAAGCTTTCAATTAAATGGGCTAAAAAGAATAAAATAAACTTTTCCTTTATAACTTTTACTATCAATTTATAACGGCATTACACGATTTATATGATATAAAAGCTTGTCGCGAGATTTAACTGTGTAAATACACAGCTAAATAACTTCGTTCATTAAATAAGTTAAATAACTTCATCTATTGATTTTAATATTTTCAAAATCTCGCGACAAGCTTTTATATCATATAAATCGTGTAATGCCGTTATAAATTGATAGTAAAAGTTATAAAGGAAAAGTTTATTTTATTCTTTTTAGCCCATTTAATTGAAAGCTTGTTTTTAAAAAGTTTTTTATTTGTAATTTATTTGTTGTACGAATTCCACATTCAAATTAAATATACTCGAACATCAAAGGGTTCCTCGTGTGGTTGCGGAAATGCGATTTTACGGTTCACTTGTTAGAAATTACATGTGGTGCTGTGATATTTAATTTCGTTCTTCTATGTCATTTGCACAGTTAATTAATTGGTGGTTTGATTAATTAAATGTAAAGTAATGTTGAGATTCATATCAATTTCCAATATTTCAGTTACACAAATATGACCTGAAAATGTTGTACCTACAATATTTCCTCTTTAAAATTTCAAAATTTTGTATAAATGTAATATGATAAGTACATAGATATTATATAACTGTATATATTTTAGATATCGTATAAAGTTGTCAAAATTTTAGTAATAACATGGGAACTGCACCGGTTCCTGTAATACTATGGTGGTTCCTGTAATATATGGTTCCTATAATTTTAACTAGCTCAGGATGCAGGGAATTTGATTTATGTTTATAAGAAGAAGTAAGTGTAATTACATTATTGTGTACTGTTGCTTACTGTAATTTGAAAATTGACTGTGATTATGATGATGAAAGATGAATTTATTAGTCTTGTTTACTTTTACAACCAATTTTTACATACTGTGTCTACATCTCTCGACCAACTCTCATGACATAGGACAAAATCTAGTTGATCACGAGTATGAAATAGTATTTAACAACAAGGAATCTGGATGCAAAGCGCTTTCATTATAAAAAAATCCCAGAATACTCTCAAATGCACAGTATTTGTTAAATAGTAAGCAGTATAAAATAATTATTCTGTTGTAAAATCGAAAAGGATATTAAAAAATCAGCCGCGAAGTTTTGAGTGGGCATCGAATTCAACATTGGGTGAAAGCAAATTGCCGAGGGTAGGACAATAGATGATGGACCGTCTATTTTTATTATCTTCCGCCGTGAAAGCGTCTTAACGAATTAATCAAGCAATGGCTAAACCGAGAAGATTTACTTTACTACAGTTATCGTTGATATCTTTTTGGTTTATGTTACAGCTGTTTTAGCTCCTGCTAGTAGCTTCACCTTCGTGAAGGTAAAGAATAATCCTAAGGGAACACACTACTGGAATAAAAAGTATCCTATATGTCAGTATAGAGTCGTGTACCAAATTTCATTCAAATTCGTTTAACCGTTTGAGCGTAAATGAATAACACAATCGAAAATTTTCCATTGTGTGTGTACACAAATACATTCAAACATTAGCCTTTATAATACTGTGTGCGACTTTTAATTTGACTGCTTTTCAGATGTGCTTTTTAAAATCGTATAAATAAATTGGTCGCATGGTAATGTGATTTCAACTCACTATTTTAATTTCACGCACCAATTTCAATGAGTCTTTCTTATCTCCGAACATTCTATGAGAAATCGGGCCATGTTATTACGGAAAATTAATACGTGGCCGACTCGACTTTATTATCTTGCTTCAAACGCAGTAATAATAGAAATTGCGAATTTGTTCTGCCCAACAATTTAGACGGGTAATCGCAAACGTGCGCTATTCCTTAAATTCCCCCTAGTTTTGTGCGCCCCTACCGGAATTCCTTATTCATTTGTGGCATTGCATTAGGCGTATTGTCCCAAAATGAGACGTTGAAAGAAAATACAAATGGCATCGTTTTATTGAGTTTCCGGAATGTTGTGTTGTAAAATTGTTTGAGACGCTCATTTTATGGGCTTTTAATGGAGGTATAGCAATTAAAAGATTCAATGAAGGCTTGGTGAGACAAGTGTCTTTACATTTCTGTAGAACTCCGCTTTTCAAAATGTTGTATCTATCTTTTATGCAAAATAACGTATAAAGATTGATCATGGTATTTTTTTAATAAACTTAACCCCGCTTTAAAAATACTCCTGTACTATGGCTGCATTCACAAATATGTAAACTCATAAATACAAGACCCGGACCCATTGACTATAGTGTGATGTTATTTATAACCTTACTTTGATAAATGGAAAATTCGACACTAAATTAAGTTCGAACCCGCAGTTCCCGTATTTACGCTCAAACGGCTGTACGGATTTATATGAAATTTAGCACACGCGTAGAACATGTCCTGGAATATGTTTATTATGTTATCTTGGTTTTTTTTTTGCTACGTGAGCGAAGCCGCAGGCAGAAGCTGTTATTGTGGAAAATAATGAAAAAATAAAGGAAATAACTTATATTTTATTTGACTATTTTGCTTTTGATTGAAATGATTATCTATTATTTACAGCTACAGGTAACTTTCGATAAAAACACATCTGCAAGGCTTTAAAAGTTGAGCTGTAAACGAAGTCGGTTAAATAAACTTTTACCCTGCCAGTTAATTTTATTTATTCTGAACGAAAAGTCAACCTGATTAAAGTGACTTCTACGTCTGATTAAATATTCCAAATATTTCAGCTTTGATTCCGCACGGGGGTTGTTGAAAAATATTTTCCAAATAATTTTCGATGACGCTCGTTGGCATTCTTCGAATATTTGTTTGGTTGTTTTTTGGGAGTGTTCTTGTACACACCTTTTTATCGGGGTTGTGTATAAGAGTATTTTGATCGATGCTTTGGTTTTATAGAAGTCTAAAAAAAGTAATTCTACTAAATGAATAAGGGCTGATTTCATCATTCAATATAGAAACTTATTTCAGCTAAACTGAGCTCAGCGTAATCTAGTTTAAAGACTAGTGTCATAAACATGAGCGAACACAAAATAATTGAAACTGAGTTAAGCGTAAACTAGGTTCAAGTCATAGCGGTGAAATGCAAAATGAAGCTATAATCTCGATTATGCGCTCAAACTGCGTTTTGTTATATATAATCGCGATTAGTTTTTGATGAATTTGGCCCTAAGTCGATTCTCATATTTATTTAAAGACATTCAGATAAGTCACGGTCTTACTCCAAACGATAGTTAATGCTAAAAACTTAATACAAGACCAAGCGGTTTTTTAAGCCGCTGGTACGTTGAACAATCGTTTCAGTTATTCAGAAGCCAGGAATACTGATATCAGTCTAACTAAGAGTTATCATGCTCCCAGTTACTGTGTTGCACATAAACAACCGTTTCACATTAAATACTGGTATTTGGCTACATCCAGTTAGACTAGAAGTCGAGCCAAAAATACCCGACATAATTTATTTGATGTACCTACATATTATTATATACACCCAATTAAAACGCATCACATAAGATCTATAATAACATTGAATTCCATAAATTGCTACTTAGCCCTCTTTTTGTCTCCTAATTTTGCTGCGCCCGACAGGGTCCATATTGGTCTGTGTCAATTTTCAACAGCATCTATGTACATATCTGGATTGCTATAAAATATTGAAAATTGAGCCCAATATATTCAGGAAAGGCTAGGCAGATTGATTGAATGCGAAAATTCTCAAAATTACGCGAAGTGATTGATCAAAGTTACGGGAATTGATTGATTAAAATTACGGGAATTGCTCCTCATCGTTTAATTCAGTTTTAACATTGTACTAATCAAATCAAACCAAACGAAAACTTATGTAACATAATAACAATACCTAGAAGTTTCTAAAGTGTACTTGAGAGGCTTTATTTTCAATTGAAAATTGATAATGGTAAGGAATATATTAATAGAAGCCACAAAACGTTATTAATTGGATTCTGTTACGTCACTATAGACTACGTGGCCCTCAGTAGCTATATTTAACTTGACTACATAGTTTAGAAGAATGAGAATGAAAGTCAATTGAAGACATGAATGGATGAAGGCGTACTTATGTAATATAATTACGAAGCTCTAATTTTACAAAAATGGATTAAAGTTAAGTTAATTATGGATCAATATAACGATGTGGTGGCATATAATTTCAAAAAACTGAAATGGAAATGGGCTGGTCACCTAATTAGAAATAAAAAGGAGAAATTAGATAAATTTGTTGCCGAATGGTACTCCAGAGAAGGCAGAAGGAAGAAAGGATGCCCAATAAGAAGGTGGGAAGACGACATAAAAGCGGAAGCGGGACCAATGTGGAAAAGGAAAATTCATGACGTGGAAGAATATGAGGGGGGCCTGTGATAAAACATAGCGTAGCATAGAATAGCATCAGCCTTATAATGTTCCCACTTCTGGCCTTCTCTCTAGGAGAGGGAAAAAGCCGTAATCCACTACGCGGACCCGGTACGGATTGGTGGATGTCACATGTCTTCGAATTTTTTATTTCCTCACGATATTTTCCTTTAGAATTTGAGAGCAGTGGTGATGAAATAAATTACACAAAGTAATGCACCTAGCTGGGATTGAACCCGCGACCTACATCTCGTAAGTCGGGGCCGTTACCACTTGGCCACTACTGCTCTAAACTTCACTGCAATGTACTAAAGCAAAACAATCTTCTAAATACGATGTCAGAAAATATTTTTTTACATTTCATTATTAACTAAACAGTGTATTACCTTGTTGAAGGGTATTATTATTATAATATATGAGTTGAGGGCAGGGGCGTAGTTAGTAGTAGCGTAGTAGCCGCCGTTTTTGCCGTATCAATTATACGGTGCCCCCTCGGTACAGGGACTCCAATGTAGGCAAAAATTCGTAACATTTTATCAACAACCATCTCATATGGTAAACCAAGCATTTGTAAAAAAGCACCATTTTTTTGTACGGGGCCCCTGTGGGATCAGCTACGCTACTGGTTGAAGGGCTGCTGAAGGAACACAAGTGGGTCAGTAAAAGTCTACCAGATCTATTTTGGGAGTAGTTACTATTAAAAAACTAAACTAACTATACTATGTACATAATCATATAAATAAAAAAGTCCTATAACTAAATTTAAGAGACATGTTAGTAGTTTACCATAAACAAACATATATGAAATCAAACACAAACAGACCTTTACATATCTGTTTAGAATCGAAAGCGAACGAAAAATGGTTTAAAAAAACACCAGTTTAATGTGAAATATCAATAATATAGAAATCTAAAAACTGATATTGCCGTATTTGTTATGCGATCTTTTTATTGTTGTATCTTTTATATGATTTGAAACGGCAACCATAACAAAGATCGTTATTTTTAACTGTATGATATAAAATCTATAAGCTTTCACGTCGAAAAAGTCTATAGCTCTTAGAATTTTTCGTTAGGAATTATTCATTAAGATATTTTATGTATACTTCTGTTTACATAACTAACCAAAATTGTTTGTGGTTTTTTCTTCCAAAAGACCATCTCAGGCACGTATCAAATAGATTCGGCTCTCTTATAAACATATATGTATGTGGTCCATAAGTAATGATCACATCTTATGAGTTGATGAGGAAATTGACTACATGAACTTTAAAAGAGACTGCTCTCTGAATTTGATTCGTTTTTTTTTTCAGGATAGTCAGCTAGGAAACATTACCTCATCTAGTTTAAATAAACATTATTTATTATTAAAAAAAAACAATTTTGCGACTGACCGATTTACTGAAAACACCAGAAAAATCAAAAGCGAAACATGAAAAAATCTTCTACCCATTTTTCATCCACCGGTACCAAATAAGAAAGCTCCCCATACGTGCTCCCTGCTAAAGCTTATCTTCCCACCCTTGAATAAATCAGCTGGAAAATTGAAAACCGGGGAATCCTCGGGTAACCGGGTACCCGGTACAAAACTTAAGACTAACTTTGATTAACCGGATCCACCTGCCTGATTAAAATTCGTGCCAGTTCCAATTAGACATGCTTTTTGTAATAATTTTAATGCAGGTTTGTTTGTTTCGTTTTTGATGGAGGATCGGATTTTTTTTAAGTTTCAAGCTATATAAGCTGATAGTAATGCTAGATTGTCAAACTAATAGATAGAATAAGTATTTACAGATGTGTATGTTTGTCTCTGATAAAAAAGTGTTTTTTGAGAAGGGAAATCCAAGGCCTTCTCCAGCTCTAGAGTGGAGCGTTGGGCGTGTCAGACTTTTACTGATTAAAAACACACCTGTGTCCTTCACTTGCCTTTTGGGTTTCAGCCCTGGTAGGCACCAAACCGTCTCCTACGTCTTTGCTGATATCTCTTCGAGGCAGGCATTGAACGCAACGCGCCGTTGACGACTCTGGCTCGGTTTTGGGCTCAGCTGGACAGTGAACTAACCATTGCTCGTCATCCGCAAGCCCGCGCCTATTGCGACTCTCAGACTGTTTTCTTTACTTGTGGTTTAAATTAAAGTTTATTAGTAAAATTCGATAATAACATTTTAAAAATTTGCATTAAGGAGTTGACGAAATACGTTTCCTTCATACATTTTCGTACTTGATTGATTGATGATAGAAAAGATAAAATTTCCATTTATAACCTAAATTTAAAATAATATATCATTTAATTATGGTCATAGAAAAAAATACACTATTCCTGCGAGACGCGCTACGCGGAAGAAGATAAAATACAGACTAGGAAAACATTATTTTCTTTCTTAGTGGACACTACAGACAAGGATATATTGCATCACGCTGGATACTCAACGTTAGATTTGTTTCTATTGCGAGACCGGATTGCTTACTCAACTCTTGGATACATAAGGAACTTTTCTCATACAATCGAAAGGAGTACGCTTGACTTAATACGAACCTACTAAGAGACTTGTAGTCTTTTAAGCGATTTATTGACTAAAGAAAACATGGAGACTCTTAAATCAATGTGTTCTCTAAGTGCACCAACAATTGTTATTCTATCCGAACGTGTTGTATCCGGACAACAAAACTACGACAATATTTTCTATTATAAGTCAACACGATTGTATAAATAGATTGCATCGTTACCTTATCTTCGTATACGTGTCGATATAAAATAGAATTGCGATGTTTCTATCACGATACAATCGCATAAAAGGGCAAGCGGCTTGATTCTGCGACTTCTTCAGATGAAATTTAGATAAGGGCAAGTCCTCACGCAGTCGCGTATACTGTAAGTAATTGGATGGGGCGGGCGTGGGGCCGGACTTATCGACACTCGTCAATCGCAATAAAACTCGGCAAATCGCAGTGTGTGGATGGTTATTTATTAGAGATGAGCCGACTATGAAGTTGGCCGACTAGATGACTGGGCTGTTGCCGACTAGTCACCGACTATAAATGTGGCATATAGTCGGCCTTTCTGACAAGTCAGACTACATCTAAGTAATTACCCAATCTTTTTCAAAAGCTGATTTAAGTTTAAGTAAAAGATAGTACACTAAATACAATGGCGATAACTATATACCTATACTGGCAATTCATATCCAATTTAGCTGAAAGTAATGGCCGACTATAAATGTAGCCGGATTCTTTCCCAACTAGTCGGCAACTAGCCGACCCATCTCTATTACTTATACCAAGTGCTTATACCGTATAGATAGATAGAGAAGTAGTGACTCCTCGATACTCACAGCAGTTATTACTGTATTCTGAAAATCAAATGCATTTACCGATTTGCGGTTAAATTCCTGCTAAAGCTTGTTCGAAATGTCGTTTGTGCGAAATTGCTAAATAATACGCTTAGCCGTCATTGAGATTGCATATTGTACAAGTTTATGGAGTTTTGTCTGTATTTGCTATTGTTGTAATATCGAGATTAGACTTGTATTTTGCTTTTGAAACTGTATATTGTGAATTGATCATAAATCCACCTTACGATCACTTCTCTGTCTTCCTCCAATCCATTTTTAGTTCGGGATTGTCTAACTTCAAGTTTAACAATTTTTTTACGGTGGGAAAATATAAACACAAAATTAGACTCTTCTACCTCTGGGGGGAGCGAGAGAAAGAGTATCAGACTTTTACAGAATTTTACGGACTAAAACTCACAGACCAGTGTTCATTCAGTAGCGCTTTGCGTTCTAAGGCCACAGTAACTGTTTGGAAAAGACTGCCACTTCAAGATCACTAATCACTTAAATTTTCACTGTAAGATTTTTGTAAAACAGTTGTTTGTTTTTAAAACCATTCTTTGTGTTATGTAACATTAGGCAAGAGAGTAGTTAGGCAGTCAGAAGCCTGAAATTTCGGTAGCCAACCGTACTGTGTAACCTGAGGTTAGGTCGTTATTTCCCAATAATTGGGTAGTGGGGTTTGAAGCACGCTGCAAAAAGCACGTCTGTTTTGCTAGCCTAGTTTACACATAGACTCAGCTTAATTAGGAAAATGTTTTGGAAATGTTTTTGATGCACTTTTGTTTTTGGTTCCGTAGCCAAAGGGTAAAATCGAGACCCTTTTGCTATCAGTCCGCTGTCCGATTATCTGTCACCAGGCTGTATCTCATGAACCGTGCTCAAGACTGTCTTTTCACAGATGATGTACCGATATAACAACAAATATTCAAAACAGAATAAAATAAATATTTAAATGGGGCTCCTGTACTACAAACGTGTTTTTTATGCCGTTTTTTTTACAATGGATGGTACATAAGCTTTCGTCAGCAAGTCTAACTCGCATTCGGCTGGTTTTTTTTAGTGGTACCTGCCTAAATAATCAAATAACCACTCCCGCTACAGGCGGGCGAGAGGGTGTGACAGACTTTTACTGACTAAAATCAACTTGCGTTCATGAGTGCGTTCCCTCAGTTACCCTTTGCGTTTCGGAGCCTCGATACTCCTTCCGATTAATACCTACAGCAGATTCACGACATACTGAGGGGGTTTATAATATCGTGCGGATTTAATCACGCATGCGGAATTGCTCCGCATGCGTAACGTCCGTAAATGTCGTTTTCTTAGTGTTCGATTACGGAGACGCGGCGCGATGCGCGGCGTGTCGGGCGGTCCGTCGTACATTGCCATATGTTTGTGTTTGCGTGAGCGATATACGTACGTGGCACGCATTATTTTGCCTCTTAAATATTATTTCATGCGGAGCAAATCCGCATGCGTGATGAAATCTGCACGATATTAAAAACACCCTGATTCTGTAATAAAAGTAAAATAACAAGAAAATAAACACAACCAAAAATCATAATAATACTTACACCTAGTTCATATTTAACAATTAAATGATTAATTATAAGAACTGATGAAAAAATCAAACTTAATTATTTCAATCACAATTGAAAGTAATTTAATTATACGAATAACAATTATAATTTATTTTGACATTAAAATTTACGAAGATTAATGATTAAAAAGTTATTGTTGTTTTAATTAACTTAGCACTTAGCTTTCCTTTAATTATTTTCGTTCGCTATTCTAACTGTATATCTACTTCATTGTTACAGGTATGTACTACGAGTTTAACTTCATATTCTCAAGCAGTAACAGGTAAAATGCTAAGTCGTTTTTAAAGTCTAATTTGTGACCCACAGTTGAACAGAGACCTCCCTAAAGCCCTACCTTTATGCGAGGTCAGGATCTTTGTCCTCCATATGTAGGCATTTGGAGGACAAAGGTCCTGACGTTCCGTTTGGGTGCAAGCTTGTCCCGAGATCGGACAAGTTAGTAAATAATTTCTTTATAATTTTTTCCAGCTAATCTCAAGTGTTCAGCAATTAAGATAAGATTAACTCCACATTTGCTACAAATTAGTACTATCGCAAGCAGCGCAGTCGTAAAGATCTGAGCGCACTCACGATAACCTCCTCCGGAGTTTTAGCGCCCGACTATAAATAGTCGGTAATAAATTTGTCGTTACACTCGAGTATCTAACGCCCAGGAAATTACTGCTTCACTTGATGACCCTTATTTTTACTCCAAGCTCCGTCCAAATTGAGAACTCACACAGTTTTAATTAACATTTCCTAATGAATCCACACTTCATGTACAGCTTCATTAATTTTTACTTTCGGAACCGCAAAACACATACCCGCTAAATAAGGTTCCAGCTCAAATTTACGCTCACAAAAATGCGGGAAATAATTTATGGACCATAATTTTACAGAGCAACTTTGAAAACCACAAAATGGGAACGAACACAACGAATGTTTATAAAATATGCACAATGTCCCAGTCAATATAATTTTATTACAACATTCGACAATCGACAAAAGAACTCGAGACAAAGGACCTTTTTTGACGGCTCATAAAATTTAATTTGAACTCCCCCTAAATATAAATAGCCACAAACATAGTTTTGCTAGAGCACTCAAAGCTTTATTATTACAAAAGTGTTCGAAAAATAGACTCTGTTAACGGATTTTTACCATTTGAACAAAGAACGTTTCGTTCTATTTTCTAATTTCGGGTTCCGATTACGTCACAGGGAAACAAAGACCTGTTGATGCGACTCATAAACATAGGAAAGCAATGAATGAAACGTGCATTTTGTTAAACTACCCACATGTTTTTGTGAAGGGATTTATACATACACATAAATTAATTGTTGTGTCAATTGATACGGATATTTATTGGTTTGGTAATGGAAGTATGAGAAGAGTTAAGATTAATTGCACTTATTTATTCCTTTTTATTTTATTTCCTGTTGGCGTCTGTTTCCGGCTTAACATCTAGTTGTTTTTCTACATTGATATGGGTAGGTATGCAGCCAAAACAATGCATTTTCCCTTCACCACAATAAAAGAAAAATCGATATTTTCCTTCCATTCACGGAGTCATAAACTCCGCATGAACGCACGACTGTATTACGTTTTCTTGTTAACGACAATTATGTCGCACATTTCGGGGCCCGACGAAATATGTGCGGGCATTAAAATGATTTTTATTGTTCTTCGTAACTGCGGTACCACGTGTACTGCTCTCAAAGGCTAAAGTGATAACTTAGTCAAAATAAGTTTCGAGAAAAAAAAGGGACATTGTGAAAAATAATAATAGTCAATGTACCACCACATTTCACTAAATCCCAACCAATTCCTAAGTGAGATTTGGTGAGATGTCCCGAAAAAATATCTCACTAAATTAATAACAACCACTTAAATGGATCGGCTTTAACGTTATATCTGTAAATAGGTACCTATTTTTTTCTTCTAATATTTCAAGTAAGTAGCCCTTCTGATAAGGAACGTTTTAAAAAAAGAACCCGAGATTTCGAATTTTTGAGTTACCACTTTTTGGCTTCCAAGGGCATTGTACGAACAATTTTAGTATACAATTACTTAATACCGTGCAGATGTATGATTTCATAATATCGGATTAAGTGTTCCCCAGAATATGGCTGTGTGAACACGTGTTTGGATTGTTATTAGATAATTATGTCACTTCATAGACGGTTGGATGTTTTATTATACATATTACACAAGACTGACGATTAATAAGGACGCCTTATGGGCTTTGATGTTAGAAGTGTTACTGTTTTATTTTGTCCTTATTTAGAAACTTAATTAAAATTGTTACGTAATGTTGTGGCAATATTATACTGGCCAATCAAATTGATGTAGTCTGGTTTTACTATATTTAAATATAGTTTCTGTAACAAAAAGTATTGCAAAATGAATATGACAAACGATTTAAGACTCGTAAAAATAACTGTATTTGTCATCGATACAGTTTATAAAAAGAAAAAGAATGTGACAAATTCAAACGCGTAAACGCTTGCTGCTATTGGCTGATGAAAAATTCATTTAACCAATCGGAGTATTTTCCACATTATTTTACAATTATTTCCATTCCAGTTACTTGTCATAAACGATTCGCTTTTACGTCCGGATTCAATATGGTTGCTTCTTGTTGCAAATTGAAAGTCAAATGTCAGCCGTGTAATCTGGCGTCCTCATTTACGTCATTTCATCGTCAAGTAATCATTATTACAATAGCGTTTTAATTATGATTAAATACTGGAAATGATCTGCATAATCGTAACCGATGACTTAAGAACTAAAGTCTTTTTTCCTCTTTATCTTACTGTAAGTGTGATTCATCGTTTTCAACGCTTAGCATGAGTAATCCGAAATGAGTCTATTTTTCATAAAGATCCTATAAAAAATGTGTGACGTAATGCTCTTAATATTAAACGCCATACTTTCACATTGTCGTTGCTTTGAAAGAAAGATTGCTTTTTACGAGTGGATGCGTACCAGATGATTACGTTTTCTGTCGTCGACTGTACGAACCCATTTCGGCTTATGATTTACATGGGAAGTTTTAGCCACAAGATTAATATGAAAAAGTAGGAAAGTACCTACGCAAGTACTTATGTCTTCACTTTCTATAGCAATTTTTTATTCAATCTCTATCGATAATAGAATCGGAAGAACAATACGTCGATAAGTAAGTCACTTTTGAGTGGATTTTAATTTAATATCCGTCTTCGTAATAATAAACGTACATTACGGAACTTATTGCTACTATTTCATACTTATAAAAAGTTTTACTTACATCGTAAAATGTCTCGCTCGGTAGTGAGGTTTCCTTGATTACCGTCATTAAATTATTAACTACCACTTTTTCTATCAATAATTTTAGAACAAAGGAAAGTGTTTCAAGTCGATCCAACTTCTAAGATTCATATTATTATCGTTGATCAATCTGAAATGGTTTCGGAAGAAAAAGTGGGGTTTGTGCAAATGATTATCTTGCAAAAACTTCGTGAAACCTGTATAAAAAGTTATCCAATCTCTTCGGTTCGAAAAGGCTTACAAGTCTCTATTATAAGTTTTGTATAGGAAACCATAATAAATGTAGTATCTGTGGGTACTCGTTGAATTAACCTGCGGGGGGTGCGTCATCCCTGCAGGGAGCCTGACTGCCTGACTCATTCGGGGTAAGGGAACTTTGTTAATGCACTTTCCGTCACACAAGTTTATTTGTTTAGCTACGATTCCACATAGAATAACTTTATTACTGTGCCATTAAGTTGTTGAGTGCGGGGATAGTGAGTATGAATACTCCGGCAACAAATTAAGACTTATAACATGAATTTATCGTGGAAACTACGTCGTAGAATGTACAAAGTAGGTAATTAATATAATTAATTATAAGTTAAATGAATGGTCCTTAGAAAAGAAATAATAAACTCCAACGCTTTAGATCTAATCACAATAAAGCGTTTGAAGTAGGTACAAAAAGAAAAGTTTTTGTCTCTAAATTATAAAAAAAAAATACTTCGTACTTTCTTCTTTGACATGGTTTTCCTCAAATATCACCATGGTTATCGATAAAAACTCCTTTCTAACCGCGTTCTCACTTACTACAGAAATCAGATCCTTTTCAAAACGCACTTATATCCATACGTTGGCATGTTATTGAGGAGTGCTTTGAATTGCAAATAGGCTGGTCCTCGGGCGAGTCCCATTGAAATGTCAATTTGTTTTCTATCGGGGTGGCTTGTTCGGTAACCTCCGGACATATCGTCTTACTATTGTGTGGTTTGTTAATGTAGATCGTATACTTTTCTCTGTGTGACGGAGATGTTTGCAGTGTATATGTGTGAGATGCATTTTTATTCCTAAGGCTTCGTTTTGGGGCAAGCTGCATATGGAAAGGCGAACGATAAAAGGATAATTCTTTCAAACTGAGAGGGCGTCTCATTCGTCTGGTCTAGTTTCCTCTATAGAATTTGATATTTTTATTTGCATATTATTTTCTTCTGTAGCTCAGGGATACAAAAGAAGCTATTAAAAAAATTGTTGTGGATGTCCTACTTGTCATGAAACGATAACCTCTCGCTGAAGTTAACTTCATCCGTTGAAGTAAATATTAGATTTTTCAGTATACACCGTAAAATTTTAGTCGTTTTAATCCCGCAGAGGGTCGATTCGGTAAATTAAATACTATCAATTTACAAAGAAGAAATTAAAAAATAAAGTACTTTTTTTCAAAAACATGAATTAAACGAGTGACCTTGTAGGTAGTGGTCGACCGTTGCGTACTAACTATCTACAGTTCATTGGCCTCGCTCAGCTGACGTTTACTTAAAGAAATTATTTTCGTACATGCGTAAATTAATTATAGTTTTTAAAAAAAGTATTTTATTTTTTATTTTTTTCTTTACAAATCGATAGTATTTCATGTATCGAATCGACCCTCCGCGGGATTAAAACGACCAAAATTTAACGGTGTATATTAGGTTTCCGTTCAAGTTATTGGGTTATTTATTAGGCACCGTAAACTGTGTCATGTCATAATAACAGTGGAGGATATTGAACCGAAATCGATAAAACAAATAAAAACTAGTGGTATTATGGGAATTACTAGAGCAGTGTCGTGATCGGCGACCATTTGTTTCGATGAAAAACTGTTCTATAAAATTGAATTTACCTTTAGGACGATGAATAGTCAATCGTACTTTATGTTTTAAAATAGTCCCACATAACAACTCATAGATCAATATTCCTGGGGCCTAAGACTGCTATTTTTGTAAATTCAACAATCCAACACGATCCCATTGTCATTTTGTTAAAAGTTCTTAATCTGCTAAATCATAATGGTCGATCATTGGTCGGTCAGTAGTCTCGTAAATGAATAGTGGTAAATTGACTTCGTTATATTCAGACAAATTTAATGGTAAGTCACTAATTAAAGGTACAGTCAAAATTTTAGCAGATTACCTCATACCTCAGACATTCATAAATCATTATGTACGAGATTACTATTTTTTTCAATGGTGTGTTAGTGATTGACTATTGGAAAGTCATAATGACGCCATTACATTAGTAGATTACCAAACTTGCCAAAATCAACAATTATGAAATCAATGAAACGGCTTGACACTATTGTAATAGCAGACTTGAGGCCCTGTATCCGTAGTGGGTGCTTCCATAAACATGTAAACTCACTTATACAAGACACCCAAACTTAGGACACATATCTATTATAGGCCATACAAATATTTGTACAGTGCAAGAATCTAACTCGAAATACACAGCGCCGTCTAATGGATTGCATGAAGAGAAATAAGCATTCAAAAAGGCTACGAAATTGTTCAATAAAGCTGTGCGAATGTTCGAAAGAGTTACTGCGGCCCCGGAGTGTAAAAGGCTACTGAAGAAACACAGGCGGGTTTTAGTCAGTTAGTCTGACACTCTCCCTCGCTTCACCCAGAGTGGGAAAGGTGATTTAATTCATTAATTCCCAAGAGGACGCTGGCGTCCGCACACCTATTGTCTTTCTATTGTGTCTGATTTAACACCTCAAAAAAATCAGGACCCTGGAACGCAAAGGGCAACGCTGCCGCGCTAGTTAAAAGTGCAGTAAGGAGGTTATTAGTAGTGTTTTTATGATTAAATAACTATACAGAGCTCATTACAAGGAATCCGAATCTATGTGAGTAACTAAATTTTCCAAAAATCCTTCCTTACTGCGTTTTTCATTAGTGCGGCAGTAACTGAAGCCAAACGGGAGGATTTTTTACCCAGTAAACTTCTCACACTCCTTGCTACTCCACTCGGAGCTGGAGACGTTTCTTAGATGATTTCTTACACCGACAAAAAAAAAAACATAAGAATGTCTATCTTAACTTTCTTTGCAACAAACAACAGAATATTTAACAAAACCAGAAAATGCTCATGAATGAATATAGTCAGCTCCCACCCACTCTACCGCCAACCCTCGAACGACAAAGTCAAAAAAACGGCTTCGAAATTTAAAACTTCGTACTTTATGAAGTGGGCTTTAAATTTTGGGGGTTTCTCTTTTTTGCGGACAAAAAGTGTAGTCGCCGTATACGGTATCGTGGTATCCGGAATTCGGGATCCGGTTTTTATTAGTGGCGGATATCGAGTGGCTTCCGAGGGCTTTGTAGGACGATGGTCTCGAACGCCCATTGTGGTACCGAACGCACTATTGTCATCAAGATGTCGCCGGCTTTAGGCGCTTTGTCGTTCAATGGTTCGAACATTTAGCACAATGAACTGTGCTTAACTGCAAATAATTGATTGTTTGATTTTTTTGTCAAGTGACAGTTTTTGTTGAGCTTGGTTTTGGGGTGGTTGTTGTTTTTTGTTTTCATTGATGTTGAAGCCTTACAGTGGCTTAATAATAAACTATTATTTTTTATTTCTATACCACAAACCATCAAAAAAATTTCAAGGGTTCTAACGTTTTAGAATCGATAACTCATTAATTCTCATTTCGAACTGAACTTTAGGAATTCTCAGTAATTTTGAGTTCGGAGGCTTTTTGGTTCAATTTATTTTTAAAAGCACGTCCAGTAATTCCTCGACACATGTTTGTTATACCGAAGCGAACAATAAAACAATGATGATTAATGTCCGCAATAACAATACAGTCCGAATTAATATCGGTGCCAAAATACCGATTGGGAAGCGATTTTTTTCACTCGTACATCGAACGAACATTTTAGACAATGGATGAATAATAGATAAATACTGGCAATGAATTTATACGGAGAAAAAGAGTTAACGATATTAATAATAATTTCCTGACTGTTTTTTGGTAGGTAGGTAACTTTCAAATAATATGATATCTTGTACACGAAATTTTATATGTTCTTATATACGTATTTATATAACTGTTATGTTTGTTACGCCTTCTCTCAAACGTCTGCATAGTTTTGATAAAATTTGGCGTACGGGTAGACCACGTGCTGGAATAGGACATTGGATAAGTACTTTTTATCCCGCGAGTAGTCTTTTTGTCTTTTCGGATGTTTTTCCACCTTAACACGGGCGAAACGATTGACAAAAGTAGTTGCAAAAAAGTAAAGAAATTGAAGCTTTCAATTCAGTATACCTCCGCATGATTTTGTTCAGCTAAATAAAACAGTTTATTGATCTCAGATCCGTCGATTATGTACAAACTGTAAATCTAATTGTTTAGGTTGTTGCTAGGAACGTTTCGCAGAATTTCAATCCCACAGTACTTATGAAGTCAAAAAACTGCTTATTCAACCTATTTTATTCGGTTATTGTAAACACACTTTATTGAGTTTAAAATACAGTAAACAACAAAATAGGTAAGGAGTTAAATCGTTTACTTTTGGCGCCATCGATTTATTACTAGGGTTGGGCAGGGTAAACTTAAATTCTCGGAAATTTCGAATAGAACTGGGTACCGAATTTATTCGAACGACTAAGTTTGAAACAGACAGTGTCCAGTAGAAATAGGAAATGCTGGGAAAGCGAAACGAAACAAAATGTAAGGATTTGTTTTAAAAAAGACGCAGAGTTATTTGTAGTTGGGTCGCTCAAAGCAACAAAGTTGATTGATGGAAACGAATTCTATCTGTAGGTATTGTCTCCTGAAAAGTAAGAAAATGTATCTGATTTCCACAAAGAATTTTGTTAGAAACTTTTCATAGTTTTTGAAAAGGACAGAGTAGGTAAAAATGGACTGTAAATACTTTATGAAGTTTGTTTTTATGTAAAGCATAACCCAGATTTACTCTATTCTTGTAATAACCATTTACTAAGGAATCAAGTGCACGCCATCGACCGACAACCCTATTTCAGATCCATTGAAATTTAGATTAACGTGCATTAAGATTCAGTCCGGAACGTGGAGTCTGTTAAAATGTTTTTGTTGTTCATTGCTGCCATCGAATTAATGATCCGCCTTTGTGTCGCTTGATTACATCGATTACTATCGCATAAAAAAATCGTTTTACTCGATTATTCGAATGTCCATTGAAGGAAATACATTCGCAATGATCGAATCTGCCGCAGGTCATCCATATCCATTGGAGTGTTGCCCAGAATAACTTTAAATTAGTTTTAAAAGAAAGTCTAAAGTTGGACGTAACGTTAAACGCGTGTAGCCTAGTTTTTAATAAAACTGCCGAAGAAAACTGCATAAGTAATACTTTAGTAGGAAGAGGAAAAAAGTTGTCTTAATTTTTTATACATTTAATTCTACCTTATACTTTGCTAGCGACAGGCGCCAGCTCTTTGAAATATTCGACTTTTCTCTAATACACCGTTAAATTTTGGTCGTTTTAATCCTTCGGAGGGTTGATTCGGTACATGAAATACTACCGATTTGTAAAGAAAAAATGTAAAAATAAAGTACGTTTTTTTAAAACTCGAATTAGTATATGCATGTACGAAATTAATTTCTTGAAGTAAACATCAGCTGAGCGAGGCCAATGAACTGTAGGTAGTTAGTACGCAACGACTGACAACTACCTACAAGGTCATTGATCGTTTACTTAAAGAAATTAATTTCGTACATGCGTATATTAATACGAGTTTTTGAAAAAAAAAGTCTTTATTTTTTAATTTTCTCTTTACTAATCTATAGTATTTCATGTACCGAATCAACCCTCCGCAGGATTAAAACGACCAAAATTTTATAATATGCGTATAATATTCCTCTATTTTAATAAGCAAGTGTTACTTATTATATTAAAACTTACTTATAAATTATATTAGTGGAAATAACATGAAAATATGTTCAGCAATTTTCGAGTTTATTGTGAACAGTTATACTTACAGGTGTGGTGGGAGGCTACGCTTTACTATATGGAATGATAAGGATGACGAAGAAGGTTGAAAAAAAAACCCGGCAGCTTATTTTAAGCGGAGTGTATTTTTGAAATTTTTGCCATTCTTTCCTTTTAGTTTTCACAGCAAGCCGAACTTCTGGCTATGAGTGCCAATGAACTAGGAATGCAACTAGGAATGTTTACGTTGCCCATGGCCCTCGGCTGTGGGAAACAGCCAGTTATTTTTGCACAAATGCTATTTCGAACACAGCACTACCACCATGTTGGCATAATTTTATCCTTGTTTTGAGTTGTAGTGTAAATTAGTAGTTTTATTTTAATGTTTAGATCTCCTTTGGTTTGCGTATACTATTACAATTTTTATGAATGGAAGTTTACTTTAATGTGTGCAGATATTGTTGAATTTCTTTAATGTTTATTTTATTTGACTATGGATTGGTAAATTGTGTGTACCTAACTCTCAGCATGTGTTTATTTCACTAGGCAACAATTTTGTGGGCTTGCGGACGACAAGCTATGGGTAACTGACCGAGCCCACGTCATGAGATGTCTGCAAAATGGCTCCAGTAGAGCTGAAGCCTACTGGAGCCTTGAGTTTACATCCCGTGAGGTAAACCCGTGGTTCTGGAACGCAAAGGGCAAAGAAGGAACATAGGTGTGGTTTCAGTCAGTAAAAGTCTGACATCTCTCTGCCCTCGAGCAGGAGAAGTCATTAGACGATTTCCCACTTTAAATAATAAGTTTATATTGTTCAAAAGAGTTACTCCGTAAACGCAAAGGGCATCTCAAGGATTACTACTGAAACGAACCCAAGTTTTAGTCAGTAAAAGCCTCTCTCACTTCCTCTCGCTCCACCCGGAGCGGGAGAAGTCATTTGATGATTTATCAACCCGAAAAAGGCTTGGCAAACAATATAAAAAATTCGACTTAGTAAGAAAGTAGAAGGATACAAAATCGAAAATGTTGCTATAAGTAAAGAGAAAACATCCAACTCACAAGAGACTTCTCTTTTAAAGGCCATTGTTAGTGGGTTAGTGATTGTACGGTAACCCTGTTCCCACTGGGGATCGCGAATAAACCGGGAGCCATTGCAATGTTGCAAACATCGACTATATAGCCCCTAGACGCCGCATGCTTGCTGTAACGCACCAAAAAAATTCTGGTCCGACCAAGTGATAAATGATAAATGATATTTATTTTGTAAGTAGGTTTTAAAAACACTTTTACACGTCAATTTTTTTTTTGTCATTTTAAACTAGATGAGGCCGGTGTTTCCTAGCTGACTACCCTGAGAAGAAACACCGAAACAAACTCAGGGGTCAAAGTCTCTTTTAAAGTCCTTACAGTAAATATGTATTGGTCAAATCACATGAGGACCATACAGATTTGAGTGAACCTGTCCAGTCAGTGCAAGTATTTGTCAGTATTCGCAAAGCTCAACTCAGGACACTAAGGAGCTCAACGATTTGACGAACAATACCAAGGAAAGGACATTTGGGTAGGCCGCAGAAAATACTCAAATTGCCAAACATATGCTAAAAATTACTGAAAAGAAAAGAGAGAAGAGAAGAGAAAAAAGAAAAACTAATCTACATTGTCTTCACGTTCAAGGTCATTACGACACTCTAGGGATGGAATAGATTTAAATAAATCACGAAAATATCGATGTTTTTGTTATAATATTTAGTACAATTATTAACTGTATTTTTAACCGTCCTAGTACTTGATATTATTTTAACATAAAATGTACATACTTTATGTTATTAATAAATTTTGAGTGGTAACGTCAAAATAATAAATAAATAATATAAGTAACTAATTTTATTGATACTATATTATATTTGAAATTACTGTTATTTATTTATTGTGCACACCTACCACAGTTTTGTCTTTTTAACCCAAAGGTTGACTGGTAGAGAATGCCTTGTTGCATTAAGTCCGCCTATGTACCACTATTGTACATGAAGATTAAATAAATAAATTAAAAAAAAAACAAAAATGCTGCAAAAATCCTCTCTATCTCTAAAAACTAAACATAGGTACTTATAATTATTATAACGGTAAAAAATTGTATCCACGGAACCATTTTTTCGCCTGTTTGCAATTATCCATTTGTTTTTAAAATCAGAATCTTTCGGTAACTTAAAATCAATAACCGATTAACAATAAAATTTCAATTTTAATGTAGTATATATAAAATGATCGTATAAATATTAAATAGATATTCGGCTTTATCGATAACAGAGGCGGTCATAAGAACATCACTATACACATCAGATCTATTAGTCATATGTGTTGACAGACATGCGTCGCCTGTTATTACACGTCTAGTGGCTGTAAGGTCGTTGGTTGCGAATGAACCGCTCTGCTAGCCTGTTTAGAGAAACGTTCAATGTTTATGTTCGCACACGGCTTAAAGCTCATGTTTACGATTCTTTTGTAGGATAACACTTTATTTGCTCTAAACGTCGAAAGGTTCTTGTTTGAAACATGTTTTATTAGGTCAAAGTATTTACACTTTACACAGCCGTAAAAATGAGCCACCGAGCTTTGAAACGGACTGTCACATATGAGTGATGACGAAGCTCTAAAGATCCTAGCCATTTCTAAAGCTGTTGCCATATTAATTGGTTGCTAATCATTCATTATTCATAACCCAACTTCACCTACTTTTTTATGTGATCCTTTTTGGCTTGCGTCCCAGGACTCCGAGATTTCGGACAATCTAAGGAGTCATGGCCACAGTAGGTTTCTGCCCTACATGGGCCCTACGCTTTGCTGAGATTTCTTTGAGGTGCGAGTGGAACACTTTGTGCTGTTGACGACTCGGGCTCAGTCCGGACGGTTATCTGACGGCCGGACTGCGAGCTACCCATTACAGGTCATCTTTAAGCCCACGTCTACGGTTGCTGGAAATCGGAATCAGGGTCCCAGTGGCTGGGGCGTGAGAAAGTCCGTTCCCTCACGCGTGCAGCCGCCTATTTTGCTAGCATTACTGCTGGAAACAGGCTTCTCTATTGTTATCTCACGTTCCTGTATCTCTCTCATCCAGATTCTACCTGCGATGTCAGCAACATCGTCTGCCCATCTTGCCACTGGGAAACATAAATTCCCTCTACCTGTCCTTGGACGCCATTTAGTCACTGCGTTACTCCACTTTTCATCACCACTCCTTGCTATCTGTCTTGCCTAACCCCATTTGAGTTCCATAACTGGTTTTTTTATTTTTAAGACCCTTGTATATCTTTGTATATTGCTAGAAGCTAGAACAGTCTGCTAGGTAAGTAGATATTGTTTAAATATTTTATGAGGAAGTTGTAAAGTTTCGTAATGTGATCGATCTGTCTTCTTGGCGGATGGGTGGCCGATTCAAATGAGACGTGACGGCCTTAAAGTGTATTCTCCTTGGTTCCGGTTGCTACATAAAAAAGCAAATGTTCAGAAACTTTTTTGTTTACTACTAAGTTAGGAATTTAAAGAATGTGTGGTATTGTATACTGGTCTTTGCTTGCTTTCTTTATTTTTTACTGAATACTTGTGTAAGTGCTTTGCTCACCACGCTATTAATAGTTACTTGGTTTCCTTTGATTTCTAAGTTCGAGTGGCTATTTCAGTTTTCTCCCATCAATAAACTGTTTTCTAGATATGATCTTTAATCAGTAATCATATAATCATTTAAGGTGAAGTACGCACGTCTAGAGGTACTTAATATTGTAAAGTTGACGAGTTTGTTTGTTAATTTCTTTGAACTTGCTAATCGTAGTAGAATTCGAAATAGTCAGTATTTAACACTAAAAGAATTAGGCAATTTAAATCCTCATTTATTGAGAAGTAAATAGCCATTTATTGAGAAGAGCCAGGCAAATAGCCCATTTATCGAGAAGAGCAAGGCTATATGCACACTAAGACTCATAGTAGCGGAGCAGTAACCAAATACGCGTAAAACTACGGAGAAAATTATTCACTGTACATCGCTTTGTATGATTTTTATTACTGTCTTTTCTAGCAAAAGTTAGAAAATAGTGAATTTGCTACAAGCAATCACACTGACAGAGAAAAGGTTGAAAAGATATCGCTTTTACTATGCCCATAAAAAATCATAGCCGACTATCAAATCGTGATACACAGTAGTAAAGAGCACACCATAACAAAAATCGTGCGTCAATCAACTTAACGGCTTGAAGCGCGATTTTCTCATAACTTTTCACACATACTTTCACAAAAGAAATTATTCATGTACATAGCGGGTAATGTGGGTATATCTCCCCTTCATGTCGTGTCAGTCAAGTGTCCAGTGTCCATAGTGGATTAATGACTCTAAAACCAGAGGTTACTAATGGAGGCGGGACAGATTAGTCGAAGTCACTTAAAGAAAGTGATGCTTTCGCGTGAAAGGAATCAATTTTAAAGGAAATTTAGGTTAGGTTCAACGTAATGGTCAAAGACTTTTAACATTAACGGTACAAATTCAATAAGATTGAAAGTTACATTGGTTTATTTATCTTCAATAAAATTTCATGTTTGAACACTTAAAGAATATCTAGACACATTTTAGATTCAATTTACAGTTTAATTTGTGTAGCTTTTGTACGAGTACAAACAAAAATGATAAATTTGAATTAAGTTATGACTAATGTTTTAATTCGGACAGTAACGTTTTCATGTAGTCATTACTTTGCAGAAATGTTACAAACATTAAGAGAGAGAAACTCAGTTAAAACATTTTTATAGCGGTAATAAAAATAATTATTCCAAAATGTAAACAAAGCATTTTCATTTAGCCCATTGAAAGATAACAACGGGACTCGAATGCGAAATATAATAACAAAATGCATTTAACCCGAACATGTTACGAATTCCCAAAGCGCTGTGGCTATCAGCCGTCAGTCCCAGCATAAACTGACAAACTTTAATATCAGGACATGTCTGATACACGATGACACGCGGTTTTACATTAATATGGCTTTGTTTATACGTGACTGGTTTTCTGTAGATACAGTTGTATCTTCTGTGGCAAATATTCGAACTGTTTTAATTAAAACTCGAGACAATTATTTTTCTACATATTATCCTCTTTTTTTGTAAGTATCAAAAATATACAAGCAGACTCCAGTTTCTGCAGCTTCTATTTACACATTACTGTTAACGTGCCAAGATCCTTATCCGTAACTTAAGTGCAATGATTATGGCAATTAACGATACGGTCCATAGGGAGATCCACACAGAGCAGACGTGACGTCAGGACAGATAATGTCTGAAGTTGCTAATTGTGAAAAATTAAGATTGACTTCGATCCCCCGACTGGATTGCATCCAATTACTGTCGGATATATTAATGATAATGGGCAAGTGAGACCAAATTATAATGAAGTAGGATTGAAAACAGATAATGCTAGTGGTGCTAGTGATGAAGATGATAGTGTGAATCTTGGAAGTGCTTAATCACTAACGCTACATCTGAAGATGACACGTGCAAATGACACAATTCAACAATTACAATGTAAATAAATTACATTACAGTAGTTCGCAATTCAGCGTGGCTGTCCTACTTAAGCGGGTTCTCTACGATCTGTCATGTCGTACGAAATATCGCATGATGTATGGCCGACGGAAGTTTCAATTGCGCTGCTAAGCCCTTCATATCTACTCAAATCATTATTAATTTATTTACTGTCTTTGTTTGTTGTTACACATTTCCGCTGCTTTATCTGATTATTCAGTGCTATGAACTTGAACCAGTTTTATTTTGTGTTCCATGATTTTTTCCTCGTTTTTTTAAAATTTAATTTTGTGATAGACTTTTTCATTTTGGTTAATTTATGTTGGCTCATGTTAATGAATACTGATTATTTTGTGCAAAAATAATGAGTTTTTAGCTGAATCGACAACTTGATTAAACTCCGGGATTACCTAG
Organism: Leucania comma; assembly: GCA_958295575.1. Taxonomy (NCBI): domain Eukaryota; kingdom Metazoa; phylum Arthropoda; class Insecta; order Lepidoptera; family Noctuidae; genus Leucania; species Leucania comma. The sequence continues at coordinate 9,564,398 of OY282475.1, forward strand.
GTTCGCCTTCCTCATAGTAATAAGATAATATAAATACTTTATATACCTACTCTAGTGATATTTTACTATTTTAGTCTACTTTTTATTTTTTGAGTGTGTTTTTTTTTTCATTTTGTTTGTTTAGTTTTGTAGTAATAATGTTTTTGTCTCTGAGCATAATAATGTTATTAATGTCATAAAATACCTAATTTAGTGTTAGCTGGGCATACCTTGATAGGCATACATACCAGTGTATCTAGATCTTAACATTATTTTTCCGCAATTTAAACCGTGTGTAATGCTGTTGGTGTGCGAATAAATAAATAAGATGAAGCTCTATTGTGTTTGATTAAGTATGCCTAGCTAGACAGATTAGCAAGTATTTAATATAAATAATTCACGCTAGAATGATTTTCAAAATTTCTTTCACATCTTGACATCACATTGAAATGAATTTGAAAAATAACAATAAGTCCAATGTCGCTAAGTGCTCCGTCCCCTATTCTGAATAATGGCGTAACGAAACGACATTGGAGGGAGGATTTTCCGTAAAATGATTCTGTAGTACTCCTCCCTTATTAAATGTAAATAGTTATTGATCCTATAAAGATAAAATGCGACGGCTGTAGGTAAGCAAAATGAAGGAAAAGATAAGTCTAATATAGTGTAGTATTTTGTTCATGGAAAAAATATTGCTGCTACATTTTTTCTAAATGAATCATAAAGTAAAAGTGTTAACTAAGATGGAGTTTTAACTGTGTTGGTATATTTACCGTCGCATATTTAATAATATTGTATAATGTATATAACATATTATAAAAGTGAAAGTTTGTGAGGATACATGTCTGGATGTTTATTATTCTTTCATGCAAATACTCCACAGATCTTGATGAAACTTTATTCTAGTATGGTTTATACATCAGATTAATACACGCTGTGATTTGTAATCGGGTTAACTACTACTAAAAATTATTATTGCGTTATATTTTATTGCGTTTGACGAATATCATACCTGATGGCAAGCGACGATGTGGCCGACTAGAAGTAACCTATTCACATCATCTTTTCTGAGTAATTTAAGAATGTTGGTAAAAAAAAATATCGCTATTTATTACATGTGTTGTTCACACACCATGACCTTTGCGGAATCCTTTAATTTTTAATCAGTATTTCAATTTAAAACCAAATCAATTGTTACAACATAAATCACACGCACGCATTCCTAAAAACGTTCACAAAAATAAATTTACAATACGAAATCATTTACCTTGCTCGCCTCACAAAGTTATGCGATACGCTTATTTTTAATAATAAAGATATATGAACCGTGGAAATAAAGTATTCCGACTCGGTGAACAGAAGTCACGTATACACGCAGCGGGTTGGAGCGTGAGACGACCTTAAGAAATTGAATGTCAGTGACTTGCGTAGCTTGGAATCCTGTACAAGGAAAGTCAGACACGACGCAACCATGCAACATAGACTCGACAATACTTTTTATTGATAGACTTAAATTTGACCATTACTTCAACAAATGGTAACAGATGATGCGGTCAATGACTTTATCACCATCAAAATTACGACTGAAAGACGTCCACTGTTGGACGTAGGCCTCCCCCAAGCGTCGCCATAACGACCGGTCCTGTCCATCGGACTTCGGTGACCCTGACCAGGTCATCGGTCAACCTTGTAGGAGGCCTTCCCACGCTGCGTCTTCCAGTAAAAGGCTTGTCTAGAAGTTATAGCCTTTAGGGAATCTAGACTTCGACATAGGATTCTATACTAAATTCCTACTTTACTTAGTTCTATGGTTTCTACAGAAACGTGTTTTTACCATGTCACCTCACACCTATTTATCTGTAAATTTTACAAAACTGTGTAAGTGTATTAGCTAAATAGTGTCTACCAGCGAGGTTGCGTAAAGGTAAAAATTACCTTGAGCAAATTTTCACTCAAACGATCGTGAGTAGGTAAGCATACCTATATTATACATATTATATATATTGTGACTAGTAATTAGTAAAAGATACTTAAACACGTGATTGTAGTCATGATAATAAATAAGTTTTACTGTAAGACCAAACTTAAAATCGCGAAAAAAATCAGCCAAGTACATTTTGACCAGTTAGGCGAACACAAATTTACTGACCAGCAGATTCTTTTTTGCGATTTCAGGTTTAGTCCCATAGTAAAAGTATCATAACTGCAATCACTAATTATCAGTCACCATATATACATACAAATTTTTGCATTTATAATATTGGCGTGATAACGAATTGGCGAATTTGTGGGAGTTACAGGCATGTATGAAGTCAACGTTATAAAAACTAATAGAGTTTTATATTCCTTTATAAACCCATATAAGCGTCCACATATTTTATAATAGTTCAAAACAGTTTATGAATAAAACATACCGTCTACTCTGAATATTAAAGACTCAAAGTTAGGTGTCATACGTGCGAGATCATATATCTTTTGCGTTATTATCTCATGAACAATCCACTGCAAGGAAATGGATTACATTTTTGATCGTTTCCATTCCATCGCGCTCATTGTCTAGGGGATGGTGTTATGACTGATGACACCCCATCTACCGTTGTTTCTTTCTTTAATATTTTGCCTTTTTGTATTGTACATAAATAAATTTTCAGTTGGCTTAATTTTTTTATCTACAAATTAGGATTGATGGAAACTCTAGGAACTGTATTGCTGAATGTTTATTTTATTATGTAAATTAATACAGTTTGTATTTTTTTTTTTTTTATGGTAGGTAAAATCATCCAATGACAAATCCCGCCCTTGGGCGGAGCGGGAAGTAGTGTCAGACTCTTACTGACTAAAAACCTACCCCGTTCCTTCGTAGCCTATCGTGCCGGGGTCGAGCGTTTGTATTTAAAACTACTACATAATTAAACTGGAAGTATTCTCTTGAGATAAGCAGACAAGTTAGATTGGTTTTTCAAAAAATATTCAATCAAAATCGGTTACTTTATCGAAAGTGCACGTTTATTTGTGTCAAATATTTAATTAAACTATAAATACGCATAATGCCTAATTACAACAGTAAAAACAAATTCATTTTTTTTATCACATTTGGAAAGTAAGTTGTTATAATATAATTATATAAAGATCGCTGTAATACACTCATGCGCAGTAATGCTACAGTTGTAACTGCCCCGACTTACGAAACTCAGGCAGGTGAATTATTTTGTGTAATTGTAATTTATTTAAAAAAAAAGAAAATAAAAAATTTGAAGATTTGTGACATTTACCAATCCGCACTGGGCCTGCGAGGTGGAATACAGATTATTCCCTTTCTAAAAGAAGACAGAGGAGGCCGATGTCCCAGCAGTGGGAATTATATAAGGCTGATTATGCTAAAAACGCTTATAAGGTGCTCAATATTTTAGTCATTGCTTATAAATGGACTTCAGTTGATCACTTACATAACTGATCAATAACTTAAAGCTACGATTTTAATTATCTCACTTAAATACAACCACTTTCCTCTATTTACAATACCAATTACAAATATTACCAACTAAATTAAACCACCCGGAAAATCTTTTCGGATTACCCACACTTCCTTAAGCATCTTAATTTATTGTTCCCAACTGGGAATTTTTTTAATCCTCTTGATCGCAGTGAAAAATCCGACAATCATCGCGTACCCAAACTTATGTCATTAAAAGATTGAAAGATTACTTGTTCACTTGCTTGGGGTAAAAATCTACCCTAGGGCAAGAGATTTATCTCATTAGTTAAATGGCCCGTCGGCTAGACGCGAGATCAAGTTTCGGTACGCCGACAACTGAAATAAGGATATTTCTACCAATTCCTTTACCTCTAAGGGTTAATTTAAAAGAAATTAGCGAACAAATCTGTTAAAGTCGTCGCTGAATTTATTGCTACTTTATTATGGATACTAAAATTAAGATTAACGATAGTAATGATTATGTGTTCATGTGATTTAATGGTATTAAAAATACCAGCGTTTTGTTTAATTATAATAAAACTGGTTTATGCGATAGATAGTGTCGTTTTTATCAGTACCTAAATTAATGTTGTGGTAGGTTATATTTTGTCACTTTTTAAAGCTGCTGGCAACGTCTTCACCCGCGTGATAGAACAAAATAATTACCTATCTTTAGGGAACATATTCCCAGCATAAAAAGTATGATATGTGTAGGATACGGTCTACCCGTGTACCAAGTATCATCAAAATCCGTTTTTCAATACACTTTGTATTGATTATATTATCTTACTGGAAGACGTTGAAATCAATGGGCCAAAGATAGCTCCCTGAGGAACCCTTAAGCAACGAACTAACAACGCTTACAGAATTGTATTGAACTTTTTAATCCATTATGCTATTGCATGGTCAAGGATTATTTATCAATAGTGCCCGAGGCTTACATACCCAAGACCAAACTTGTAGTAGACGATGCAACTCGTACATTTAAACCCGTGACTCATTCTGCTAACATTAACGATGGTGGCGAAGGAATGCATCTGTAGGGGAAGCTTATTGGAAAAGTTTTAACTGGATTAGATTTGATTAGAGCGTTCGAGTCTCCCTGTCACTTTGCTTTATGGCTTGTAAGTAAGTTGTTAGCTAATTCCAAGTTTTGATGATATTTTTTATACCGTCGGTCACGGAGTATATTAAGGTTTAACGATGCACGTTTGTTACTTTCTTTGTTATGTACTTTTATGTTATGAGTATCGTTGATATGCGTTTCTGTAATTGTCATGAATTTATAATATGTAATAAAAGAAACTGAAGGCAAGCTTTAATTAATTCAAATGAAGATTATTATCTTGATGGAGATTCTTCAATGGCTGTCTTGTTTAAGAACGAGATATTTCTTGGTAGTGTGATTACTGGTACTGTTACTACTGTGTACTATTTCATTGCTAGGTGTCTTTTAACATATGAGTTTTAATAAATTATTGGATTAAGATTGTTTAGACTGAGGCATTATTATATATTCCGAACATTTTAATAGTATTATGTATACTATTCTAGCTGAACACTTTAAGTAGGCGGTACTTAAATGTATATAAATCAGCATGGTGCTTAAAGTCAACAATCAAATAAATAAACATACTTAAGTTAAATCTGACAAACCCAAACCACAACCATAAACAAACATTTCTAAGTTAATATCTTCCATAAATCGATCATCACTATAAATATGTTTTTATCATCGTTTGTGTCTATAAACTTTGGTTAACATTAACCCAAACATTACTCTCAGCGTCCTCAAACTGAAAATAATTCGGTTGTATCACGTCTATATTACCGTCTGATCACTGGGCCGTATAAACAAGCTATCGGAGGCGTCGATTACTGACACAATGGGTCTCAAGTGTACCTCAGACAGGTTAATGAGCCGTCACCGTAACTTTACTTTCCTTTGCTTCACAGTTTGACGGGTTACTCATAACTGTAACGATACTGTTAATAGAATTTTGTAGATTTTATGCTAGTTACTTTTTATGTACCTACTGATATAATTGCTTTTGTTTTAGAAGTATAATTAGCAAGAGTAGTCTTGTTATTTTTAACTGTATTTAACTGTATAACCTCCAATTTGTAACCATGTTACAAATGTTTTTCGTCATCTGGATTAGCTAATTTATCTGTCTCTCTCTTTCTTAAAATTGATAAAGTAGTATCCAAGTCTAATACATTTACTTCCATAGATATGTATGTATGTAGCCATTCATTCCTTCGAACTAATATTTTCCTCTTCATAATTCACTTCAGATACTCTCAGGTAAGCAAATATTAACTTTCAAGTTGTTGCATAACTTATTCGCGAATGCTACTTCTACTTTAAAATGTTTCAAGTACTCAGACGAAGTCTCATAAGTTACGAATACCATTTGTGCAAGCGCATTAAGTGTCACAAAAGAATCAGGCCAGACTGAGAAAACAAGCAAACAAAAGTACAGTAGGAATTACTTTAAAATCCCCTGTAAATATCAAACAGAAGAAAATGCATTTGAAATCCATATTCCCGGCATCCCGTCTAGGAAGGCAAACATTCCTAGTCCATATAACAATAACGGTAAAAGTCCTTAAGTCCACCACCCGTCTCACCGTTTGTCTTACAAGGACCTAAGTGAGGAGCGGAAACGAGGCGAAAAATTTGATTCCCTGATTATAAAAGTGCAAGGACAAATTTTTTTACAATTAAGTATGTAGTTCCAGTTACGTGCTCTTTGAGCAGCCTTTCCAGCAGCAAGTTGCAAAGATAACCTCTGGTAAGGTATTAATGAAAATTGATAGATGGCGGTTGTTGAAGTATATGGGGTTACAAATAACAAATATTATTTACAAATCTTTTGCAATAACACCATATATGTTTGTTGACTGGCACAAAGAGCCTTTTATTCGACTTATTTTACAAACAGCTTTTAGAGCTCCAATGGAGTTTATATTCCCTCACTCATTAAACAGAATATTCTAAGTACTGCATCTCCTTTTACGGTAACAAACAAACATGAATGCAAGTAAAAGCTAACATTTGCGACCCGCTCGTCGCCGTTTCTTTGCACCAGCTAGGAAACTAGCTTCACAAAGGAAAAGTAAACATTTTGTACGTGTTCACACCATTCTCTAGCATTCTCACGGCTACCACCGAGTTTGCTTGCGGCACCCGTCTTTAAATTCGGAGCTTTGCAAACCACTCTGGCAACATGGGGAGCAAAAGTTTCCAGTAAATTAAGTCTCTGGAAATTAACAGAATACGAATAATGAAATCGAGATTGCATTCTTGTTTTGATTCTTTAATTAATTATAGATGTATTTGTCATTTTTAGGATTTTGTACCTCAGAAGGTAAAAACAGAACTCATAGAGGATCACTTTGTTGTCCGTCTGTCCATTTCTCTGTCTGTCAAGACCCTTTATCTCGAGAAACGGAGCTATCAATTTGAAATTTAAACCATATATTTAAGTCTGCGGTCCCTTGAAGCTGTGAAAAATCAAATTTCTAAGTTAACGGAAAAAAAAAAAGATTTATGCCGTTTATGTCACAAAAAAAAAAAAACGTTTTCGACACTCTCAAGGAATCAAAATTCATAGGGTACTTCCCGATGACCCAGAATCTTGAAATTTGGTACAAAACAAGGTCTTATAGCACAAACGTAGGAAAAAAATCTGAAAACGTTAAATTTGCTTGAATTGAACTGTTTTCATATGAAAGTAAGTTTGTACGGAACCCTCTTGCCCGATTTTTTTTATTATTAATGGGAATTGTAAAAATATTTTTTTTTTACTTAACAGAAATACGTAATCTTCGTTGCAAAATTCTTCGCCGACCATTGTGCAAGATGTAACAGTTGAGAAAGCAATTCGAATTAGAGATTCTTCAGAGCGAAAAGTGGCATCTATTATTTTTTCTAGGTTGGTAGTTGTTACTTGCTCGTTATTTAAGTGTTTTAGGGGTTAGAATTTTGAGGGAATTATAACCAAATATGTCATTTTAATATCTTATAAATTCTCCCAATGAAGGTGTAAAGATTATCATAATCACCCATTTGTGGTTTTTCCTTAATGATATAAAATACTTATTCAATAGTTATGATGAGTTTCAATAGCAAAGGTCATAGGTATTTAATTTCTGTATCTGTGTTAATTGTAAGATGAGACAAATGAATGCGGTTTGTACATTCAATACCCATCGACAGGTCAGGCTCACTGGGGACATTGGGGACAGCTCTATTTATTACAAATACATTTGTATTTATTCACATATCTTCTCCAACATAATATGTTTTTTTTTTTATGTAGGCCATTCTTTGAATTGCTATTGTATTCTGATAATTTTATTCAAAGATTATTTATATTTAGCAAATAATATTAACTTAGAAAATATGCTCACGCTCAAACGGCTGAACGGATTCTGATGAAATTGGGTACACGAGCAAACCATGTATCGGAATAGAATATTATGTAGCTGGGAACATATAGTTTCCTTGGAATATTCTTCTATGTTCACATTGGCAAAATCACTGACAGGAGCTTGTAAATCATAAGTCGATTCCGCAAAATGATTCAAATACGAAACAAGCATTTCCCATTTCATTTGTTTTGCTTTTAAAATCTAAATTGGGAGTCCATGTTCTCCGAATACCACACATTGCCATGAACTGAACTTCGTTATTAATTAGTGGATAGAAAAAATCTGGCAAGCTTTGAAGAGTTGTATTCTAATTAGAGTTCGCTGACTATAGAGACAATGCTAGAAACAGGAACTAATAGTTGCAAAAATGTGAAGCAATTGAGTTTCATATTGATTTTTTATGTATTCTGAACACAGTTGTTGAAGTATTCTGCTCAGTAATGAAACTGAATAACCTTACACAAGATTTTTTCCCGGAAACGAAAAAAATATCGGTTTACAGTTTGTATGGAGACGTCAATGTTTTTTTTTCGTTTCCTGGAAAAAGATCTTGTAGTAGGTTGTTTAGTTTTGTCTACTGAGGAAGCCCTTAAAATTTGCGGAGCATTGTTCCTTACACCCTGTCTACTTCGCTCTGATTAGACGGACTAAGATCCACCACTCGTAGTCGTATATTAAAAGTTAGCTTGAACATAGTCATTAAAAAAACTCAAAGCGTAGCTAAAATGCTACGCTTTTGAACATGCATTCAAGTCGAAATGAGGTAAATAGGTCATTGCTGAACCTAAAGGGCTTGGGTTGACAAGACAACCTCTTTTAGGAGCAGCACATATAAAATGTTGCTCTTTCGCTACATGTGGCAGAGCTGTGTAAATATTTAAATACAAAATACATTTTTGCCAAAATTATTCTACAAGGTTCAAAAATATTAAAGCTCATTGCCATGCGCTGTATTTTGCATTTGTGACATCTACCCTCTTATTACAAAACAGCATCCCGCTCCATCTGTATTGCCCATAATTTTCGGGCCAAATATCACGCAGGTGCACCGGTTATCATTAGTGGAGGATTATATTTCTCCATCTCTTATCTCTTTCACTCTTTTGTATATTCTCTTTCCTTCTCTTTCGCACGAATGGTCGCCGACTAAATTATCGTGAGTAAAAAATATGGTCGGCTCTGTTTTTTTTTTCGCTTAAGAAGCCGTATAAATACCAGATTGAGTTACCGTTTACCCCTTTCGTCTGTGGTTGGAGAGCTTACTTTGCTGGCCAGCCACGCTTTGTTTTAAACTTTTCTGTACGTAGGGACTTTTCTGTATTTATTTATTCCGTCAGTATTAAAGGAATTAATTTCACTTTCGAGCTTTCGTCTTTTTATTGGATTCTGCTTGGATCGTCTTTATTCATTTATGCGAATGGTTTTCGTCACGATCTGCAAATATACAATTTATTTTTTACTAAGAAATTATTGAATGCATCAACACTATTTGGCCAATGTCTAGTAAAAATACTGACTCAATCAAGTCAGCCTTGTCTAAAGCGACTTCATCTGTTTGGAACGCTACTCAAAAAATGTTTGCATAGCTATGTCACGTAGAGCGCAACTTTATCTTATTTTCCTTTGACACTCAAGCGCGGGGGGCTAACTTTTTCGCCTTTTAATTTGGGGAGGTAAATTTTGACGGAGATAATACCGTTGTACAGCTTAATTAAGTTTATTAGAATTTATTTTGGCGAGACGTGCCGACATTATCCGAGCCCTTTATACTGATTATGGCGAACAGCCAAAGCGTTTCGGTCATTGAGCTTCATAAATATTTTGAAGTAATCTCATTACCTAAGTCAGCAATATTTCGATAGCATCATCCAAATAATTAATTAAACACGTTTTAACTGAAACATGATAAAATATAAACAGTAGATGAATCATTAGAGAATGAATTACTTCCGCTGGAGTAACTTATCGATACAACGCATACATCTTGATTAAAAATTAATTCATAGCAGCAGTTATTAGGTTCCCCGCTTAAGATGGGTTATTAATAATTATAATTTCATCAGGCATTAGTTCTAATGTTATAATATTAATGCGAGTTAAAAGTAGTTCGACCCGGATGCATTAAGAGCCAAGCAAATACACGTACACTAATGTACGATTAGCAGCTGATGTGTTTTTTCTTAGAAAATCAAAGGGCACAATTACTTTGGTGGACAAGCGTTGTTCCAATTTGAGTTTTATTTATTTTATTGGAGAAGTATTATTATTATAAGATTAACAACGGTTACTGCATATATATGTAACAGAGTTTATTTTATTTTATATGAATTGATTCCACAGACAGGAGTATATTAAATGCAGGTACCTACTCGTTGTAAAATGAGCAAGGGGTGCTTTGTAAGTGAGCGCATAATATTACTTCCCTGATTGTTTAAACGTTTTCCCCTTTACAGACGTAACATCTAATGGAAAATTTATTCTATTTGTTTGAGTAAAAGTCAGGTAAATTAACCTTTTGGTAAGCGCTGCTGTTTTTATTGGATGTTCGGAATGTTTTTCAAACGATAATGTTTTGTACGGCCCATAAAAATAATTACTTAATTAAACTCATTAACGGGCTCAGTTAGTATTTTTGTTTTTAATTAATAATAAGATCAATTTTATTGCGATAGAAACTTCCTCCTATCTGACAACCGAAAAATGTTCGATTAATAGAAATAAATAAAGAGCAATACCTGTCTATTTGATTGAGGGAGGCTGAGCCAAGTGAAGAAAATAGCTTAGAATATAGGGGTAAGAATGAAGTAAACACAAAACGTGTTGATACAGCATTCATAAAGCTTGCATCAACTAGCAACATCGTCAGTAATCCCCAAAGATAGAATCAATATGGCATCAATGACAAAGCAGACGGCTTATTCTCGAGTATAGACACGCTTGGGCTAGCCGCATATTTTATTCAAGCTATCACGCATGCTCCATCTGGCCAGGTCTAAGACAAAGCCCGTGATTTAATATAGACGTGTAAGAGGCACCGATGTTTGCGGAACCTGCCGACGTCCCCCATTAGTCAGTGCCTGCTCGTACTCCAGGCTTTGTTCCCCTTGACAACCGAATTATTTGACCATCATTTTGCATTCTGGGCATGGCGGTTTTCTCAACTTTTATTTAGCCATCATTTGTATTACGGAATCCAAGGATTTTTGTTGTGGTTTGTTTTTTGTTGTCTTTCAATCCTTTCTTCGCTTGTGCGTCGACCAGATTGCCCTTATTGTGTTTGTGATGCAACTTGATAGGTGGATTTATTTATTCAAAATACTACCACAACATATGCATTTAATATTGCAGAAAAACTATTATTATACTATTTGTGTCGATTTTTTTAGAATTCTAATAAACCAGTGCTTGACTGCTATCCAACCTGATAGTAAGCAGTGATGCAATTGTTTTTGGTAAGGCGCACGCAGTATAATGAGAGCATATTCACTGATGTACGTGACAATAAAAGGCCTACATAGAATTTGCAATTGTACAGCTCTGAACGATAGTATAAAAAATAATGATGAAAATAATACAATTAAAATTTAACAATACAGAAATACATAAAGTAATACCATTATTAAAAAAACTATAAATTATTTATAAAACATAAATGTTGCAAATTAATTGACTATATTATTGTCTATATTGTCTGTTTGGCTATATAGTCCACTAAAACAAGATTAACTTTTAAAACAAGCTTTCTAAAACAAAGTGCATCATCGACAAGTTTTCCTTTAAAAGGTGAATCACGGTTTGGTATTTTACTTTTAGTGGTCGTGATATAAAATAAAACAGTCAAAGATACTGTTGTTCTTTTATTTGATAAATGATTGATTAGGCATGATGACTAAACCTGATAGGTATAAGAAGTAGAGAACGGAATTGCATTTGCATACCGTTACATTTTATGGATTCTTCAAACTGAAAAGAAAGCTGTTTGTGTGGAGGATTACAGTAATAATAAATATTGGATTACATTATTAAATAAGTTTATGGAGTCGACATTAAATGTCAACGATTATGTTACTACATATATATGCAACTTACAGATTGTTTTCTCTTTCCAGGTAAATGATAACGCTGTGAACAAGAAAAGAAAACTTCAGCAAACCGGTATATCCTAGACCCAAAATGTCGAAGATATGTGATATGGTGGTGGATGTAGGTATCCTAAATTCATTACTTTTCTTAGAGACGAGGCCTTAGTTCCAGCAGTGGGAACATTCTAAAGCAGATTATGCTTGTTCTTAGGTATGCTAAATGATCGGTAGTGATGAGAAGCTTAAGAATCATCATATGCTAGCCACCTTAATCGTGTTACCCTATAGATTTAAATTATTTGAAGCGATTCCTAGGTCGCGCAAGGTGTTATATGGTTTTTTTAGTAGCAATTTGAAGACTGCTATATTCGGTTGGTGGCATTTGTATTGCTTTACTTACGAAACGTCAAATACACTAGCAATATTCATAATCACATAACCTTTCTTACGTGACATGTCGTCAAAATCAGCGATTATTCTCACCCTGCCTAAAATAATTCCTTCTACAAATATGTACCGTGACGTCATATTCAACCCTCGTAAAGGCTCCATAGCTGTAAGGAAGATTATGTAAACTGAAGTAACCCTTTGTTGTTTTAAGTAGGTTTCAGTAAGCGCTTACGTTAGATGTTTAAGGATTCATAGATGGGGAAGGAAGTGTTGCATCTTCTTTAGTAGTGTTCTTGCTAGAAGCAACCTTCTTAATTTTAATTCTTGGCTTAAACACCTCCAGGTTGTAGCTATCAGGAAACACTGACTCCCACAGAGAATTCAACTCTATTATTTACAGGTCATTATTTACAGGTCAATAATCCAGATAAACATAGAATTACGGTCAATGACCCTCCTACATTTGTTGACATTCTTAATTTAAAAAACAGAAATAAAGATATAAAGCAGTCTTGAATCGACATCTATCGAGATCCTTTACATTTTCTAGTTATGAAAAACAGTTCATTGTTTGTTGTACAGGTACCTACGCAGAGAACAAGGTCAATGTACTTTATTCCAAGTTTATCAAGCGTCTTGTTTAGTAGATCTAGATACAAATTTTATGGTTATGTGAGAAGTTTCAGATTTTACAAAAAATAATATAATTTAACTAATAATGTTTTTTTTTTTTTTTTTTTTTTTTGGTGGTGGGTAAAATCATCCAATGACATCTCCCGCCCTTGGGCGGAGCGGGAGATAGTGTCAGACTCTTACTGACTAAAAACCCACCCCGTTCCTTCGTGGCCTTAGATACCAGGGCCGGGCTTTCCTTTCGGAAGCAAACCCTTGGCCCCAGTAGGCTTCGACCCTACCTGCCTGCAGCTAGCAGGCTGGGTCTCTACGGTTTGCTGAAAACTCCTTGAGGCGCGCGGGAACAGTGCGCGCCGTTGACGACCTGGGCTTGGTCCGGATGTTTACCGGACGGTCGGACAGCGAGCTACCCATAGCTCGCCGTCCGCAAGCCCGCGTCTACGTTGGCTGGAAATCAGGATCGGAATCGGAATCCCCGCGGCGGCTGGGCCTTGTGGGCCGTTGCCTCTCGCGTGCGGCCTCCTCCTTTGCTAGCATTACTGCTTCGCAGAAGGAGGCGACCGCCTGCCATCCCTCCTCGCTTCGGACCATGGCCCGTACCAGGGCCTGGCGCGAGAGATCGCCGCTGCCGATCGCACTCACGAGAACACGGCGATGCTCTGCCCAAGCGGGGCAAACTTCGACCGTGTGCTCCACCGTGTCCTCCGGGCAGTCCACGCAGTGGTGGCACCCGGGCGTCGGTTCCGCACGAATCCGGAACAGGAACCTCCCGAACTTACCGTGTCCGGTGAGAACCTGGGTCATGCGGAAGGTTAGGACGCCGTGAGGTCTTTCCAGCCACGCCTCAAAGAGGGGCCTTACCGCCATAATTAAGGCGTGCCCATAACTAATAATGTGAGTCACGCTTTTAAAATACCCTGGAATGGAAATATAATTATTATATTTTAACATGATCGTCATTGATGAGAGTATTGAAACCATTATGATTGTTACCTGTTTGCGTGAAATTAGTGGTGAACGTTGTATTGAATTATACACCAATCGAGTTCATTTTGTATCGCAACAATTAATTATCAATATTTAACCACTTTCAAAAGGACCAAATATATAACTACAGCAAACAATTTTGTTAAACATAGTTTGAGTGTGACATTAATTTATTCAAAGAGCGTCCATTTGGGGCGTATGAATTTATTTATGGAACTGTTATATCAAAACGGCAATTTACACATAAATATGTGACAACAGGCTTAATAATTAATACGATTGCAATTTCGTCGTAATTGAAATTATACAGACGATTTTCAAAACTGAATGAATAACAGATTTTGAAATGGAAAACTGTGAAAGCACTCTATCAAAATGGAAAAAGAAACACAATGATTTATTTTAAATTTTGAAAAAAAAAATATAGATATGCGTATTGGAATATTGTACCTACGTTAAACTGTTAACTATTTAATACGTAATTTCACTAAAATAGCCCTAATTATCTGAAAATGAGGATTGATAGAAAAAGGTTGAAACACAATCACCCGGGCCGGCAGCCTTTGGCACACCGGTAATATTTCAACGCACCAATATCCCGGTGAAACGCTAATAAAACTCTAATAAATTGCAACAGATAGGTCCAGCCAGGGGTTTGCAACGAAGGTTGACCCAACCTGCTATAAATCTGGATTAGTCCTCGCTGATACGTTTAAAACAAATGTAAACAAATTGTTGTTTGTGGTATAGTTTCTATTAAAGCCGCGGTGTTAGTGTGACTATCGGGACATAACGAACCGCAACCAAACGTTGATTATACCTGCTATCGCGTGTGATTTATTTTACTATGGGATTAGTATTTCATTACAAAACTAAAACTAGATTATGAGGTATAATATATTGGTTTATTCTGTGATTTCGCAACCATTTTAATCTAGAGTACGTTTCAGGTTTTTGCGTAATTTTTTTTTAAACATATGGTGGATGCTAAAACTAACTGTTGCCTGCAGCTTCGCCCGCGCAAACCTAGAAAACTATCCAAAGGCAATACACTCCCAGTAAAAAAATATTGTCATTTTTAAGTTTTCTTGATTATAATGATTTGTTGTTAATCATAGTACTAGCTTTTGCCCGCGGTTTCGCTCCCGCACTACTGTAATCCACCCTATTTTACCTTAACCTACCTAAGAACTATCTCCTGACAATAGCAAACACCAAAAGAAGAATTAGCGAAATCGGGTCCAGCCGTTTTCGAGATTTGCGCTTAGCAACACATTCAGAAATTCATTTTAATATTATAGACTTAATACTTATATACGTATTTTATTATTATAAGTAACTTATTTTAATGATACTACATTCTATTTGATATATCTTTTATTTAATTATTGTGCACACCTACGACTGAATTCTCTTTTTAAACCCTAAGGTTGACTGGTAGAGAATGCCTTGTTGCGTTAAGTTCGCCTTTGTACTACTACTGTAGTACATGAAGATCAAATAAATAAAAAGTATTCTATGTGCTATTCTACGACATGGTTTACTAATGTACCAAATTTTATCCATCGGTCAAAAAATCCGTTTAAGTGCGAAGAAGTTTAACATGAAAAATCTAAAATCATAAACTTTACAAACCAAATGGTTTTGCTTCTCTTTATTGATCTCTGCTACAGCTGTAAGTCACAGCCCTAAAACAAAGGAAGTAGGGATAGCAAATAAAGCTGTAAGTCACAGCCCTAAAACAAAGGAAGTAGGGATAGCAAATAAAGCTGCAAGATATGTAAGGGTTGGTACATATCTGAAGGAAAATGCGTTGAGCGTATCGAGTTTATACTATAATTTACGTTCGACGCATTGGTCGCATCGGTTAAGTGTGAAAGGTCGAATGTTTTATTATATATTTTTCTGTTCTGGCGTTACGCGACCGATAATACGCGACGCATTTTCCGTCAGATATGTACCGACCCTAAATTTTAAAACTGCGCTTTAAAAGCTGAACTTAGAGCGCTTGTCAACTGTCACCGGTTGTATTCCCTCGTGACGACATATTTGCAATCGTAGAGGAAACAGGTGTGCGCCTGGAAGTGACAGTTCACAGATGTCGTGAGAATGGACCGAACCATGTTTGTTCTGGTTTTTATATTGCCATAATGATGTTCTGTTCCACATTATTTTTGTAACAGAGAACAAGTTGTACAAAAATTGTGTACTGCGAGTGATTTTTATTGAGTTTAAAGAACATGATATATTTTCGAGGAAAACAATTCTTTTGACTTTAAGTTGAAACTCTAAAAATAAAATAATATTAATATACTTTAAAGCAAGACTACATAATAAATATTAATAATTTCTAATCAAAATTCTTTCCGTATTCAAAAAGTGAACACCCAACCAAAACCAATGAATAAATTCCTATCATAATCGCTGAAACTTTACTAATAACTTCATTAAAGCTTAAACTAAACTCATCCTTCGAAATATAACTCATAGTTTTAACCGACCACATGATCCCCTAGTGGTGGTGGAGTGATATCTCTTGACAAATTAAGCGAGCATGCACCTGAGCGAGTTGGGAGTTGTCTCGGGACATATGGGACGCTCAGGGGGGTGACACGGTCGTACATCACCATTGTACGATGTCTAGCTAGTCTAGCACTAAGGCAGGACAGAAGGCTCACTAACAATGCCAGGTAACAAACATGACGTATAAACACTGGTTATGGTTTAGAATATTCTGGAACTGAAACGTAGCTGTAGGCGGTTTGTAATGAATAGCGGTTTTGTTTCCAAGAACATCATATACAAACATGTTCACTATTATTTCTACCAAAGAAATTTCTTTGTTATGATATTGATTATTTTGAGAGAGAATTGGATTTTTGCACAATATTTTGTAGGTCTTAACTAAAAAAATATTTATATAAGGAAGACTGGTTGCTAGTCCGATGGGATGAACTGAGTATGGATGAAATGGCGACTGGTCACTGAAATAACTTGTGACCTACGGATGCCTCTGAAGTTAAAGGGTAAAATTTACAAGTCTAAGATAAGTCCAGTAATACTGTATAGATCAGAATAAAAAAGAATTTTGAAATAGATATATGGTGAATGAGTATATTAAAGGAAGTTTGTAGCAAGTGACTTAAGGAATCGCTTGTTTTAGTATAGTCATATGAAGAGAAGGGATGAAACGTATGTTACTAAAAGAGTTAACATGTTGATAAAATAGAATAAACTGGAAGCGAAAGCAAAGATGGATGAATTGTGTGAGTAGTGATGATAAAGAAAAATCAGTTAGTGATAAAAAATGGGTTGCACCGACCCCAAGTAACATGGTACAAAGGTAAGAAGATGATGTTGTATAAAGAAGAGTGCGTGTGTGGTGTTTCACTATCTTTTTTCTACGCCTGTAACCTAAAGGATGTATAATGATGTCACATTATAGTTTGCTCGTCCCTTTTTTATTACTTGACAGTTTCCTCTTTCATCAGATTTGAAAGGTTAACTTAGTTAATTTTGAACGGATACGAAAAATTCTTTCTATTAACGATTTTGAGCAAAATAACTTTTTGAAAAGAAAAAGTTGTATCAAGTACCCAATTGGACCTAAATTGAGAGTCTGAATAAGCTACTAAATAAATAAGCTACTCTTACTAATAAGACTGTTTTAGAATCAAAATATCATTAAACATGGAAAATGAAAGGATTTTACAATCCTATAAATGGATGAGTAAGTAATTACTTAGGATCAAGCTCAGTCGATCTTCATAAACTGTAGCGTCGAGAAAATTCCACTAAACGATATTTGGTTGAATTTATTTTAAATGTCCTTGGGCTATTTTATTATCCTGTCCTTATGAAGATAATTATATTTTATTATTTTCCTGAGGGGTTTAACGTATCTATTTGTTAGTTTGTTAACATATCTAAAAGCCGTGATTCTTCTATGGCTCTAGTCGTACCTGTTTGTACCTTTATGTAGGCACATAAATAAATGAACAACTAACTGGCCAAATATTTTTTTTTTAATGTTACTCTTCCATAGAAATTAATTCTTTATCGTGGATGTGATCTAAGGCTCTCTCTAACATTTAGACTCATACACCTAACACCTACATAAGACACTTAGAATTAAAACATCTATCTATAGGTCACACAAATATCCGTGCGGAATCCGATACATTGCAACAGACAATGTAATGTGAAGAAATAAAAAAAAAAACAAATGAAAACAGATCTGTACGAAATGTTCTTTATTTCCATACTAGTGTTACTCGTCACACGTTTTCTAGTCATAGTATCCTTGTTTAATTAATTGCCTTATTGGTTTTTGTTAGGTCGAGAAAAATTGTTATTGGGTTTGTTAATTAGAAATTACCCTGTAGCTCCTAGGAGTTTGGAAGCTGATGGTGTGATATTCCTGTACCTCAGAAAGCGCGTATAGCCGTCGGTCCTGCGCATTGACCTCTTCCTGATCGTGTCGAATTGCTGTCCCATCAGACTGTGAGAGTAAAGGAACAGAAAGTGCATCTGTTTTAAGCAGATACCTGGTAAATTTCTTTTTCTCTTGAGATTGGCCACCATGATCGAGATTCGGTTGGGAGGATTATTAGTCATATTATTCTTCACACAAGCAATTAATCATTTCTTTTTGGTTACTACTATAGACATAATACTATTGTCTAAATAATTCATTACTATCGGATTACACACGCTACATTTCCAATGCAATGTCTGGTTAGATTACAAATGTTAGCGGGAAATGTATTTCGGTTTATACATCGCTCGCTTTCCTAAAACGTTAATTTGCGTCTATGTAACTGTGCCACGTAAATTATTGTGTTCCCAAATGAAGCCAGATCGATTTACTTGGAAACTCTACGTAAATGATCTGTACGAATGAGAAATAGTACAGTAATAAAATTGGTTAAAAATATTTTTTTATTGTCTATTTTTTTTTTAAATCATACATTTTTTCACACTAATAAATCTTCTCTAAAAATAATATTAATATTGGTTTATAAATAAAGCAGCAATTAGTATTTCAAATATTGGAATGAGAAGGAGTAGGAGCGAGGTGGGAACATATCGCTATCTCTTTTGTCCTCACGTAACCTAATGGCAGTGACGTCACAGTTTAGGGTGTGCATTCTTTTTTTGTTACTTGATATTTTTGCCTTACACTAGATTGAAAGATTTCTAACTAGAAACCGATTTAAAAAAATATTTGTATTTGCGATTTTGATAAAGTTAATTAACCAAGTATCCAATTAATTGTTAATTAACATGTTGGATAGTTATTGGCGGGATTTGTTCGAGTGAAGTTCAGTGGCTGTTTTAATTATTCACAAATTGAGACTTAGTAAACACTGGTAAAATTGGTGTAATTTTGTATATCAAGTATCTGCTTATATTGATATGTGGAATTATCAAGCGCGATCTCGGTACAATGAGGTTGAAAATTTCACTGTAGTATTGACTATCTCAGCGAAGCTCACTGAACAGCCTAATCGATTTATGTTGCCAAATATTGTAAAAACATCAAAATGTGTAACACATTCCGCATTCCAATAGAAAAAAATGCGACTGGGAAATATATCAAAAAACAATACTTTCTAAATTTTACACTAGTTTAGTTTAATGCACAAACCGTGCGTAGCCAAATGACAGAGAAAACTGAAACAAACAAGACCGTTGAAGAGTTCGTAGATTTATTTATTTACTAGCTACTTACGACTTTTTGCTACCAGCGGCTTCGCCCGCTTCAACATAGGTTTCTCCCTACAATCTTTGGAGCCACTTTTCATCCTTTAAGGGTTAGTGCTCGCTTACACTTCGCTGGCTTACGCTTACCCTCATGAAGGTAGTACTAACTAGTGTATAATTTCCTGTTCCTGTATCCAGTAGTTTTGGCTGTGCGTTCATATGTCAGTCGGTCAGTTTCTCCTTAATTTTGATTGCTCGCAGAAAAGTTGGTCGATAGAGCCGAAAGGTTCTGAAGTAGCAACCGTGTACCGGAAGAAACCTCGTTTGAAGGCCTATCGACCGATGACCTATATTGAGGGTCACGGGAATTCGATGATGAGAGTCGTATAAGACCGGTCAGTGTTGCGACGCTTGGGAGTGGGCGTTTTGTGGCTGAAATCATGATGATAATGTTACATAAAAATGCATTGTCATCAAAATTGAACAACAGACGAAAATTCAACTCTAAGATAAGAAGAAGAGCTTCTAAGTCAGCTTGCAAAATTTGATGCAAACAAACAAAGGCAAAAATTGCAAGACAGAAAAGACTTGTAAAAACGTTGGTAGTGGTAATGTTGAATCAGTTAAATGCTTTCTTATTATTAGAGATTTTCTTTCTCACGGTGCAGACGTCACAATGCGACAGGCAGACCGTCCTCCTTTCTTGAATAGCCAGTGTTTTAATGTAAATACTCGTCATAGAAAAAACATCAACATTAATTTACAAGCCCGACATTAAAATACCCGCTGATATTTTCATCATTATGAAAAGTATAAATCCTCGTTGAAATGTATAATCCGTTTTCCTCGGATTTGTGAAATAATCGTGTTTATTTAACACCTAGACGACGGATTTCAACGTCTGAGAATACAGAATAAATCTTTATTGTATTTCACTGTTGGAACTTGGAAATAAAAGATGAAAATATCACAAGATTTTATGTTAGGCTGATATATTGGAAATTTTTCAACGCCTGCTGCTTCGAGATACGGTACCTACTCTTTCAAGAAACTAACAGCCTTTAATATTGCGAACTTTTTTCCCGTACTCCTTTATTTTTAGCGTCAAAATCGACTTTATTGCATTGTGTTCTTTCTTACAATTGATACTTTTCAATTTTTATTTACTTCTTTTGAAAGTACCTCAAATATTTATTGTCATTTGCGACGACTGTTAAGATTAATGGGTAGTTGTTCAAAAGAGTTAGTGTAGCTCTGGAGTAAAGAGAAGCACATATGGGTTTTAGTCAGTAAAAGTCTGGCCCTCTCTCTTTCTCCCGTTCGTTTTTCACTCAGAACAGGAGGCCAAAACTTTACTTCACACATTAAAAAAATAAATAAAGGGTTAAAAACAGTTTGTTTCAACAAAGATTGTTTCACTAATATATTATGTAACCCAAGGGCGGGATTTGTCATTGGATGATTTTACCTACGTTAAAAAAAAATATATATATATACTATGTAAAACGTTTGATCCCAGTGATCTCAAGCAAGGCTAAAGGAATACCTACGGTAATTGTAATCCATTTAGGGATTTGAGCAAGTGACACAAGTATCAAATCATAATATATAAAAATCATACTATTGAAGTAGGATAGATATGTTTTTTATTTTATAATCTAAGAATAAATATGCTTTGTTTTGATATATTGCCGACTTATTTAATTATCGTTAAAACTATGATTTTATTTAACCTCCACACTTTACATAACTTCAGTTAAAACCCAAATTGCAAAGGGATTGAATCCCCGATGCTCTAGTTGTGTAGTACAAGCCAGGCTCCGAGTCTTGCATCCCATCACTCATGTACTGCGATGTAAGCCTCACACGTCTTACGAAAGTAGCTTGTGAAGGCGCACTTTGGCACAGACCCAAAAGGCACCAACCGTGCTCTATTTTATTCCCTGGGAGCAAAATATTGGAATGCACGGTAAATGCAGTCATAAATGCTTTGAAAATTTAAGAATTGATTTTATTTTTCTTTCTCTGACAGCTGGTAGATGATTACATTTCTTTATACTTTATCAGACCCTCTTAAAATTTGCTATAAGAACCCATTTGCCGACTGCGGTTGATACTTTTTCCTAGACTAACTCTTTTTAGTCTATGTCGCTTACAAAAGTGGGGGTTTAAATACCCATGGAGGTCGAATAGCCTGACCACAAATAAATTGGGATGGAATCTTAACCATCGTGCACGTCCACTGTGCTATATTGGCCTCCCTCAAGTATCACTATAACGATTGGTCTGG
This sequence comes from Leucania comma, assembly GCA_958295575.1. Taxonomy (NCBI): domain Eukaryota; kingdom Metazoa; phylum Arthropoda; class Insecta; order Lepidoptera; family Noctuidae; genus Leucania; species Leucania comma. Next base: position 9,586,380 of record OY282475.1, read on the forward strand.
CACGTCTTTCATACATCGGATACTCACAAGTCTCATCAGATCATTGGTCTACCTTATCGGAGGCTTTTCAACGCCTGTTTCCTGCCCACTGCGTTTTAAGTTTGATGATTCTTTGGACTATGTCAGTAGCCTTAGTTCACTTCTGGATATATTTATGTTTAACCTTACACATAGTCAGCAACAGTACACATACATTGGCAATAATGACTGACTAACATCAAAAAGACAATGACACCAACAAAAAATCTCAACAATTGCAAACATTGATTCATATCGAAAGATCACACAGGTCACTCATGCTCACGTCAGAACAATGGACTGCATTCGTCAATATTTATTGAAGCAACAATTCCAACCTTGGCTTGTATTTGGTACATTAGTTCTGTAAGCAAATCGTTTAGCACTAGACGTAGACATGAAACGAGGTTCTTAAATTATTGGAGAACGCACTATCTTATTATGCCTGTTATTGGCTGGTTAATGATCCATGGTTGCTGTCAGAGATAGCCTTTGGTCTACAGTGATTGTAACGGCTTTGATAGGTGTGGAATGATGTACGAGTAGTTTGATGTTGCTTTATAGTCATAATTTAGGTAGATAAAATGTGTTTGGTTTTCGTAATATCAATCTGACTAAAGGTAGCCTGTATAAATGGAATTTGCAAATTACATTCGGATATCTATATGATACGAACGCTGTAAAACTTCTTTTTAAAACGCTGACTAATATCACAGATCTGTTCAAGGATTAAAATCATTGGAAAGAGTTTTATTTTTTCATTATTATCTTATTACTGGTTACTGTTGTAAGCTTTTGAACTTGCCATGTTTGTATATATCTATATTTATTTTTATGGGACAAATCTTGCAAACTGAGTTAAAACCACTTCCTCTTATCCTATGGAATTGAATTTTAATATTTTGATTAAGTTATGATGTCAATGAATTTTAATGGTAAGCCTGACTTGAACTGACATCCAGGATCAGTTTAGTCCTGCTGAAGAGTCACGTGACAGGTATATCATTACCATACATTTTGTACTTAGCGTTTCGTGGGAACGCTAACAGAAAAATCATTTCTCTAAGCCAGCTCCAAAGACAGGAACTCTTGTACGGTCAGCAGCACAGACAAGAAATTTTGTGTACGCAATTAATTAAAATTTTACTAAAAACAGTTTATTTAATAATGCTACATTCAATATAATAACGTTATACCTAGTCCGAAAAAAAAAACCTAATTATCATTGTCTACGCATACATAATAAGTCTAGTAGGTACATGTGTTGTAGACGTGCGGAATAAAGTAAAGTCGGCAAAAGAGACAAGTCTTCTTCATCGTGTTACTATTTCCACAGCATTATCAGTGACGAAGTATAAGTCATTTTGACAGCAGGTTATGAGGTACTGAAGACAGGGAAAAAAGAAGCATAGTATTATTACCCTTATAATGTTCCCATTGTTGGGACTCGGGCCTCCTTTCTAGATGGTGGATATCACATGTCTTCGAATTTTTGCAGCTGCTTTTAAACAGAACAGAGTATAAGTCATTTTGACCGTAGGTTTTGAAGTACAGGGAAGGCAGGGAAAAATACATACAACAAGTCCGCCCATGTACCACTATTGTAAATACATGAAGATTACATAAATAAATATACCTTTTAAAGGTTTCGTCAAAATATAGATTCAGAGACTGAGCCAAGCCAAGGCAGTACTAAACAACACGGTCTACGCTCGCAAGTTTATTTTTTCAGCAATATATAATATTTTTACTAAACACATATAGGAGTACTTACCCCAAATGTCAAAGACCAGACCACTCACCGCAGTCAACGGTCGTACAAAACGAATTAAAGAGGAGTTGTCACTCCCTGTCTGCAGGCTTATCTCTTTTGTTGTCTGTACCTACATAAAGTTCCGGGTCGTCACGCGTGTGGGGGCGCCACTGTCGCGCCGCCTCGTTATGGCGGAGAACGTGACAAGACTGAATGTGGACTCTGTTTTGGTTTATGCGTAGTACTAGGTATACACTGAGATAAAAATAGGTTTTAATTTATGGATTGTCTTCCGGACAGTCCATAAATTAGTATTAGTATCCAAATTCAGTTGCAAATTCAGTAGGTGCCTACTACATTTACTGAATTTGCAAGCTTTTTCAAAAGAGTTACCTTGGCCCGTGACGCGCTCGCCCCAGCCGCCGCCGGGATTCCGATCCCGATTTCCTGCCACCGTAGGCGTGGGCTTGCGGACGGCGTGCAATGGGTAGCACGCTGTCCGATCGTCCGGTAACCGACCGGACCGAGCCCAAGTCGTCGACGGCGTGTTCTGTTCCCACGCGCCTCAAGGAGCTGTCAGCAAATCGTAGAGGCCCAGCCTGCTAGCTGCAGGCAGGCAGGCTCGAAGCCTGCTGGGGCCAAGGGCCGTTTTCTGAGAGGAAGGCTCAGCCCCGGCATGATAGGCAACGAAGGAACGTGGTAGGTTTTTAGTCAGTAAGAGTCTGACACTACTTCCCGCTCCACCCAAGGGCAGGATTTGCCATTGGATGATTTTACCTACCATAAAAAAAAACCTTGGCCCTTGACCAAAAAAGGGCAACTGAAAGAATCATCATCATCATCAGCCTTTTTAATGTTCCCACTGCTGAGACACAGGCCTCCTCTCTAAGAGAGGGAATGGGCCGTAATCCACCACGCGAGGCCAGTGCGGGTTGATCTGAAAGAATACAGGTGGGATTTTATTTTAGTAAAAGTCTAATACTCCCTCTCGCTCCACCTCGAGCAGTAGGAATCATTTAATGATTTCCTCTGTAAATATAAAACAGTGCTTACTGATTGTAAAAATATTGAAAGTTTGTAAAATGTCGCAGTCGAATTTTGAAGGAGGCCACTAATGTGCTTTCCGATTTTATAGTAAATAATAATAATAAGTATGCATCGAGATGTAGTGGCAGTGGACAAGGGACTTACCCCGCTCTCCCTAGCTAACGAGAACTGGCGCAAACCGGTAGTGCTAGACACTAACGATCGGAGGGGGGTATTGCAGAGCAAGGAACTTCACGGACGCTTTTTCCGGGCCCTTCTCGGGCCCAATGTAGACCAGCTGGCGTCCGTAGCCTGGCTGCGATTCGGTGACCTTTTTGGGGAAACCGAAGGTTTTGTCTGTGCAATTATGGACGAAGTTATCATGACAAATAACTACCGGAAATTTATTGTGAAGGACGGCACGGTTGATATCTGTCGGGCATGTCACCGTCCGGGAGAATCAATTCGTCACGTTATCTCTGGTTGTTCTCGTCTTGCTAATGGAGAGTACTTGCATAGACATAACCTTGTAGCCAGGATTATCCATCAGCAACTTGCTCTGAAATACTCTCTTGTAGGATTGGAAGTGCCGTACTACAGGTATGAGCTTGACCCAGTTCTTGATAATGGTCATATCACATTGTACTAGGATCGGTCCATCATCACTGACAGGACTATTGTAGCTAATAAGTCTGATATAGTGGTGGTGGACCGAAGCGAGAGGCGTGCAATGATTGTGGACATATCGGTTCCACATGACGAGAACCTCGTGAAAGCCGCGAAAGATAAACAAATTAAGTAGATTGACTTGGCTCGCGAGGTTGTCGACATGTGGGAGGTGGATTCGGCGATCATTGTACCGATAGTCGTTTCGGCCAATGGCTTAATAGTCAAGAGGCTCGACCAACACCTTAGGAGGCTCTCGTTAGACGGCTGGATAAAGGGCTTGATTCAGAAAGCGGTACTTCTGGAGTACCGCGTAGTAGTAACGGTACGGCTCGTATAGTCAGGAGGTTCCTTTCTCTGGAGCCCTGACCGCCGGTACCTTGGACCCTGTTCCCGATACCGGTGGGACACTATTTTTTATATTTTTTTTTAATATTTAAAAATATAGCAATTATGTATTTATATGGAATAAAGATCATAATAATAATATTCTAGAACTATCACACAACATCGTCTAGTCCCAAGATAAGCAGAGCTTGTGTGTACATATTATAGATAAATAACACCCAGACACAGAACACAATACATGATCGTGCTCATCACACAAACATTTGTCCTGGGTGGGAATTGAACCCACGACCTCCGGCATAGCAGTCAGGGCCACTAACCACTAGACCAACAGGCCAGTCTGGATTCCGACGGGGATATATCCGACTCAGCGATACTGAGATTTTAGTAGCAATACTAGAAATTCAGCAAAAGATATAATTATTAATAAAAGCCTTGGTTGAATTTGAATCTGCTATTGCTATAAATACCGATTTATTCCTGCTTAGTACGCCCACTTTACCCACAAAAGAGCGTGAAAATACATTTTCCTCAGGCAGCTTTTTCTATTTGCTCGGGATTATCATTAATATAATATGAGCCGATGTAATACGTCGATGTTTATTATCCCTTCAGAGACGAAACGGGAAACTTTACGAAATATCTTTTTAGGCGTTCGAGATTAAAGAGAGGTCAAAGAAAAGCGTAAAAAATTGCCGGATAACAAGATGGCGTGTTTTCTTTTGTTCTTATTTATCACTGAACCCGCATTTTATGATGATTTATTCCAAGAGTTATCCAATATTTATGTGTTATGCGAGTAGAAATAAATATACTTCCCGAGAGATGAGGAAAAATTTATCAGTTGGAAAATGGAACAAAACAACAGCATCTAACTGGTAAGTAATCGCGGCCCATTTTTAAAAGCGATAAAGAGGGTACTTGGCTTTTTTGTTCGAATTCTCGGGAATTAAAAAAGGGGCGTGCTGCTTCCGATTAACTTTATTAGAATTCATTTGAACGCTGAGCGCCTGCTAATGAGTCCTTTAATCCCTTTAGAAACGAAACATTGGAGTACACATAAATAGTATTCGAGTACTCGTATTTAATCTTACCCAAGTAGACAGTACAACTTTTACCTCAAATATAGGTGCACCGACGAAGTTGAAAATGTGTAACTTTCAGCTCAAACTTTCAGTTAAAGCTCCACACGCTATTGACTTTTTCAGAGAACTGGTAGGGTGAAATGTAGAAATCTACCGACTGTGAATTTATGATCATACTAGCTTTTTATCGCAGATTCGCTCACATCTTCGGAATGGGAATGCAAGTGAGAGTGAACTTCAGACTTGCTGACTAAAAACCATCTGTGAACCTTTAGTAACATAGCCAAATACATCATCAAGCAGTTTTTTTTTTAATCATAGAACATTTTCTTCTACTCTAGAGCTTCCAAAGAAAACCAGAGAAAGTCTGACACGTCCTCGTCCGTTAGGGAGTGTCAGACTTTTACAGACTATTGCCCAACTGAGTTCCTGCAATTGCCCTTTACTAATAGTGGTCTGGGGCCACATTAAATCTTTCTAATAATCTCCCAGTTTAATCTCAGAACCTTAGCAATGAGAATACCGCCTAAAAAAAAATCGGGCAAGTGCGAGTCGGAATCGCGCACTGAGGGTTGCATGTAATCTTATGTATGAAACAGTTCAATTCCCGAATTAAGTCTCAAAGATGTTTCTGTATCTCAAAATAAGTTATTTTTTGTATGCGTTATTTTTGTGTGTGTTACTTGTGCTATAAAACCTGGCTGCAGGCCAAATTTCAGGATTCTGGATCAACGGGAAGTACCCTATGAATTTTCATTCCTTTGAAATATGTGTACGTTTTTTGCGACTTTAACGTCTGTATCTTTTTCTTTCATTAACTTAGAAATTTGATGTCACAGCTTCAAAGGATCACAGACGTAAGTATATGGTTTTAATTTCAACTCGATACCTCCACGCGTTCCCGAGATAAAGGGTCTTGACAGACAGACGGACAACAAAATGATCCTATAAGGGTTCCGTTTTTCCTTTTGACGTACAGAACCCTAAAAAAAAAATCATTTAAACTTTAATCTAAGTTTAGAATTGATGATCACCGAATGATTGTTTTACGTCCTTCCTGCAATATATATTTCAGTTTCATCTCCCAGGGATGGGTAGGTAGACGCAGCCTCTAATGCCAACTAACTGAAATGTACGTGACAAGCATACTGATTCTGGCAATTTTCTCTTTGTTTGTTCATTGTAGTGTTTATTGGGACGCTATAGTCAACTAATCATGCAAATGATGATGATGACAAATTGAGTTTAAATAACTATGGTGAAGTGATTCAAGTTAGATTAGACTTTACATGAATAAACTGAGTAACGAAATCTTATGGATGCTAGGAGTATAGGTCAATCGATGCGGAATAAACGCTCGGAGGCTTATTATAATAATAATAATTATTATTGCTATACAACGAAGCATTAGGTGGAGCACCACAGACTCCTCACGGAGGCGATTGGCGGGCCTTGGTTCAGGCCATGAACCGGAGCAAGGGGAGATAGGAAAAAGACGGCAGCACGCGTGAGAGAAGTGACACCCTCACGTCTCAGCCGCCGCTACCCTGACTCCGACTACCAGTCATGGCAGGGCTTGCGGATGACGAGCAATGGATAGCTCGTCATCTGGCCGATCAGTAATTTTTTGGCGTGTAGTAAATCATGCACGCCTCAAAGAGATGTCAACAAAACCGTAGGAGCCCAGGACTGCAGGACCGATGCCCGCTGGGGTCGCAGGGAATTTTCGAAAAGGAAACTCGCAGTCTCAGAACGCAAGGCCAACTTAAATTCACAGGTGTGGTTTTAGTCAGTAAAAGTCTGACATACCCTTCCGCTCCCACCCTAGAGCGAGAGAATTCATTGGATGATTTATCACCTCAAAAAAAAAAAAATTGTGAACAATATTACTAACATTTATAAGGTTGATCTACGAAGTCCCTTGCTCTTATGAAGACATTTGTATAAATCGTGACTGACGGCTTGTTGTCCCTGAAGTAGCTACCCAATTTGCAAGGGATGACAAGCAACAAAAATAACACTGAGCACATTATTTCTGTTCGTCCTTTTTTACCTTCACAGTTTCTTGGAAAATTTTACCAGAAAATATCGTATGACTGTTAGATACCTTCACTTTACTAGTAATAACTGTATTGTCTTGTGTTTTCTCTTAAGAATAACATCACCTTTTTTATTTATTTTTTACTTAAGAAATTATTAAGTGACTGTTTTCGCTCGTGGAGCGGAAGGAGTGTCTGATCATTACTGTCTAAAACCCACAGGCTTTCTTCAGTTTCCACACACTCTTCTTTGCGTGAGTTGTGGTTGCCCTGGCTGGCATCGCCTTAACTGGCCCCACCAATTTTCCTGACATCTCTTTGAGCTGTTCGTAGAACACAACGCGCCGTCGACCTGGGATTAGTCCTTGTTGGACGTCATCGGTCTATCTACTTAGACTGCTAGGTTTTACTGCTGGGTTCAAGCCTTCTTATCTTTTCATTCGACGTCTGTCCTTAACTATTACGGGACCCTCCTTCACTATTACGGGATTTACGGTCGAAATCAAGTCCATCCAAACTTCTCAGTCTTTGTGTACAACGATGATTTATGAGATGATTTATTTAGAAATAAGCACTGTTAATAAAACTGTACTAAACTGTGCATAACGCTATAAAAATAGCGTTTATGCATTTGCATATCATCATCCTCATCATTTCAGCCAAAAGACGTCCACTGTTGGACATAGGCCTCCCCTAAGCGTCGCCACAATGGCCGGTCATGTGCGTCTCGCATCCATCCGACTCCAGCGACCCTGACCAGGTCATCAATCCACCTTGTGGGAGGCTTTCCAACGCTGCGTCTTCCGGTACGCGGCCGCCACTCCAGAACCTCTCGGCCCTAAAGGCCATCTGTTCTGCGTGCAATGTGCCCAGCCCATTGCCACTTAAGTTTGACGATTCTACGCATTTGCATATGCTAACAAGCAAAAGCATATATTCTGATGTCTGCTCATCAGACTATTATAAACTACAACTTTTTAATTCGCACGCCATTAATTTTCATTATCGATAGTTGTACAGTTGTCAGAAACTACGCTGCCTACCTACTCTTGACTTTTAGGTATGTATGATGTTTAAGTAATCATCTGAAGAAACGGCAACAAGACATTAGAGTAGACTAAGGCGATGTTGCTTTTAATTTCGGTAATTACCAGTCCACCATTAGGCAATGGTCTCTGGAGACTATTGTTCTAGTCCTTTTTGTGACGTAGATTGATGATCAGGGCCTTATTGACCTTCACTTACAATCAGAGCAAGAAAATAAACTTGTAGAAGAAACCACCGTTATTTCTCAATTTTCTAATCTCACGTTTTAAACAGACATTTTATCAGTGTTCCTCTAGGGAAAATATTAATTCCGTGAAATCGGATTGTAGACCGAATCTCGTCTTCACGTTGAGTTAGACTTATTATATTATTAGGCGTCTTCTGTAGTGCTTTAAAACTAATTTACATGTGATACGGGGGTACTTTAAATTAATACCGGATTATGGTTTGTAACTTTTAAATTAGTTGTTGCAATGGAATATGCGGAGGTGTGGTTATTTATGGGAGTATATCCGATTAGGTGTTAGTGAGTGACTTTTGATTTAATTACGAACTAATGGGACTATAATATTGAGCCTGCCAGGGATGCCGCTTTGTTCAAAGGATTCACTGTGGCCTTAGAACGTAAAGAGTATTTGCAGGAACACGGGTGGGTTTTAACAGGGTTTTAGTCAGTAAATTTTGACACTCCCTCTCACTCCAAGACTTTTGAGAAAAAAGCTATTTTTTAGCTATTAGTTAAGCTGTTACTTAATGTTTTATTTGTATCGAGTGTTTGTTCTTTAGTATAAAAGATCATTATCATATAATTTATATATCTGTATGTATAGACTAGCAGATACATACATATATTTGACTGAAAACAAGACTAAAAACAAATAGGTCTAATGACTTAAGAATGTAAGTTCTTACGCAAAGTGTAACCAACAGCTGTGCTGACTGGCAACTGACAATCAAGCTGTCTTTTAGCTCTTCAGTAAAAATAAGCTCCTTGCATTACTGCGACCCTGGTACCATCAGGCGATTAAAATGCAGTTTGTAGGAAAATTTCAAGGCTTCTGTAATTGCTATGGGTAAAAAACATGTAGATAATAATCCGGGAGCTTACATTGCCCATCGTATTAAAATTTTAATAAATATTAACAACCGGCATAAAAAGATTTAATCCAGTAGAAAAATTTACTGGACATTAATTTCGATTGAGGCTTTCACTGGATGAGTATAAATAACTGTTATTAAGTGACTGAACGAGTATAAATAACTGTTATTAAGTGCCATCAACACGCGATTGTGTTTATTTAGATGCCTTTAAAATTATTGTAGAACAGTAGGTGGTCTTATTAAGCATCAAATGGGACATAAGAAGAAGGAAATAGAAGGTTGAGATGGTTAAAATAAGCTAATTATTTTGTAATTTATTCAATTAATTATTATTTGTTATTTTCTATATTTTTTATTTTTATTTTAAATAATTAATTTAGTCTTAATCTATTTGTTTTCCATTTTTAAATTTGCTATTGTTTTCAGTCATCTCCCTCGTGGAGGTGAATGATAATAGGTACGACACAGTTAATAACTGTTGTAGTTATTTTTGTGCGCAATCTATATGTAAATATGTATTTGTTCCAATAAATAAACAAAAACGGATACACCTTAAAATTAAACAAAAAGGACACAGTAATGCCAAAAGAGTCTCGGCTCAGCATAATTTCAAAAGGTAATTTAAGGCCTTCACCTGACGCTGATTTTCAGCTGCAGCCCTTGAGTGCAATGTGTTCGAAAACGGAAAATATTAATCAAAAAGTCTAAAATGTTCTGTGCAGAAATGAACTAAAAGTAAATGTTGCAATTCTTATTTATAAAATAATCCAAAGAAAAATCATTTATGTGGCCATTTAAAACAAATAATAATACTGTGATATCATTTAACAATATTAGAAACAGTTAAAAGTATAAATAATTAATAACATCATTATCATCAAGTGCGAACCTCAGCCAGGTTTAATCCGAAATTTACTTACTGAATGTCATCCCTGGTTATTGTAGTTTGTTGACACATATATCCGAGTAAATTGATCTGTGGCAGTCACGCTACGTTGACTGTTTACACCTATAAGCGACCTACCAAAAAAAAAAAAAAAACCTGCCATCACTTGACTTAACCCCAATCTTATGATTTTAACAGTGGAAATAGGAAACACATTAATTTTATAGTTACCGTTTAGCTTTCTATCGAATCTATAAAGATTTTAATGATAACGTTTTTAATTGATTGACTGATAATTGAAATGAGCCAACGCTCATTTGATTTCCAACAGTGTGAAGCATCATCAACATTCCATATAGACGGGGATGCTTGATGAGTTGATGACGAAATGTCAGCGGATGATCGTAATTTGCAAAGACTAACTCAAATTAATTACTTTTTTATTGTATACCCATTAATGCTCATTTCCTATACTTCCGTCTTAAAATATTAACAGCTAAAGATTAATCAATCCATCTGGATATTCGTGATGAACCTATTTGATCGGTTATCTATGGGAACTCGAAAGGAGATCAATTCTCAAGCTCTGCTATAGGCCAGCTCATTTGTTAGTGAGGTGTGTTTTTTTCGCCCGTGTTGACGGTAAGAACGGAAATCGACAATCGATTTTATAGTGTAAAATTTTATGATAAAATAATAATGAAGCTCTTGACGGCTGTATAAATACTTTTCGTAGCGATAGATAGCTGTATTTTCAAATATCGATCTGTGTTTGAAAAGTTTGGAAATTACTGTAATTAGAAGGTAAGGTACTGGCAACAATTTTTTTTTTTAAACTGTTCTGTCCCACTTCTGGCCAGGTATTTGCGTCTCTCCACTCCTTCCAACTTTTTTGGGCCTGCGTTCTTCCTCCTTTCAGTTTTAATTTAAACTCTTATGTCCTTTTACCCGACTGCCAAGGACGGGTTATGTTTTTCGTGCTTATCTTGTATGTATTTAATATTCTTAATACCTCATAACTTTAAACACAAGTAAAAAACAATACTTTCTTTCAGACAATAAACGAAACATAGGTCAACCACCTTAACAGTAATTAACATCATAACAACTTCACAGTTAAGTTAATCGTACAAATAAACCCAATCAAAACTTAACCCTCAATCGCTCAGTTAGACAAACAGCTACACGAAGCGTTAATATCCAAAGTGGGATAACTCGAATTTCGAATTGGAATTTTCGGGGTGTTGAGCCTTACCGCAGCTCTCTGTAGCAGACGGGTTGGTTCATGCGCCGAGATACACGGGGTGCAAAATGGCGCGCTTTACAACTAACACGACTTAGGCATTGTTCACACCTAGCGTTTTAAAAAAAATCTTATATTTTGAATAAAGTCCGTATTTTCTTAGTATAAACCAATAGAAATACTTTTAGTTGGTTAGTTAGTAATTGGTTGATTGTAGTAGGGTTGGTTGGTTGGTAATGTCCACCCACGACTGTGAGTATGTAGCAGTTTGTATTCTATAGTTAAGAAAAATTGAAATTTTTAATGAAAATTTCTAACCTCAAGTAAATAAGAAATAGCTTTGCAACAAGTAATTACTTCTTTATAAAAAACGGGTCTCAGTCTGCAGTACGCGTTCTCACTAAGCCGACATACATTATAGCGTAGAATCCGTTACTTGTGTGAAAAAAGAATAGGCTTACTACGCGTAGTACAATAAATCGGCCACTGAGAGTCAACGACAACGCACTACGTAATAGCGTATAGTCATTTTGGTGTAAACGAGACGATAATGAACTGCGTAACGTGCGCTCCCAGTTACCGGCCGACAATACGTTTCGTCTGAACAATGCCTTATATCGTTGCCTAGATTTACAACTAACACGACTTATATCGTTGTCGAGATTTACCCGGATGTAAATTAATGTGATGCTGTGCTAGAACAAGGAATAAGGTTGTAAGGCTCTGAGGATTAAAATGTTTAGTTTGAGGTTTAAAAGTGGAGTTTTGGTATTAGTTTGACGACACGGTTGGTCATTGAGCGCTTAGTTGCTTGCTTTGCGGGTTCCATTCCCGCACAGAACAAATATTTGCATGGTTTATACATAAGGGTGTTTTTATTAACATGTGGATTCCATCGCACAATCACGGACGGCGGGCAATTGGTAGCTCGCTGTCCATCCGTCCCGTAACAGACCGGTCCGAGCTCAAGTCGTTTACGGCGCGCACTGTTCCCGTGCGCCTCAAGGAGTTGTCAGCAAACTGTAGGGGCCCAGCAGGGCCGAAGCTTACTGGGGCCGTAGGTTATGTGAAAATGTCACCCGGGGCCCTGGGACAAAGACAATGAATGGAACAGGGTAGGTTTTTAGTCAGTAAGAGTCTGACACTATCTCCCGCCCCACCCAAGGGCGGGATTTGTCATTGAATGATTTTACCTACCACAAAAAAAAAATCGTGCATAAAAAAAAACACGCATACGGAATTGTCCCGCCCCGCACGCGACCCGCGAGTTTATTCCCCGCATTACAATAAATACTTATATGAAAATGACATACTCATTCGGTGTAAATCCGCATGCGTGATGAATTCCGCATGATAATAAAATAAAAGCTTGTAAACACCCTAAGTGTTCTGGATATCTTGTTTATGTAACAGTAATGTTTGTTTTCATAGAAATTATTCCTAGTGTGGGATAAAGACTTTTAAAGAGGAAAACAATAAAAACCTATTTTTCTAGAGTTAGTTTTTTATTTCGATAATTCGATCAGAATAAGTCGGTTAAGGACATTTGAATTTCGGTTTAGACTACCTATTTATGGCACTACTCCAAAGACCACTCCTTTAAAGTATTTTTGGTATTGTTAAACATTAAAAAAATACTACAAATTCTTTAAAAAAACACATACATAAAGTTTAGTTTCGCTCACAACCATAAATTTTGCTCATGTGTGCTCAAAAGACTTAGGTGTAGATACACCGACAACAGATACTCTAGTAGGAGCTTCAGAACTAATTTTGTACTAGTTCAAGCGAGGCGAAAATGAATATAGTGCAGTTATATTTATTAACTTTGCATCTTACTCATGCATATTATAAACTAGTTCCCTGTGATGGGAGCACTAAAGTTTATTTTGCAGGACATGATATTAATTAGTTTTAGTTTGTTTCTAGTGTGAGAAAATCTTATATGTTATCTAATGTTGTTTATGTTGGGTACTTCAACTTCGATGACGTAGGAGCACAAATCCAAAATAAGAAAAGTGTTTGAAGGCCCTTCTCGATTCATCTAATGTCAACATGAACATTATTCAAAAGCTTTTTCTTTCATCTGACACAATCCAACACAACGTATGATAAAGAGGCAACGCAAAAAAAGAGAGATAACGTCTGAACTTTCGTCATTCGCATATTTCACAAAACTTCTCGTCAATAAATTTGCGTTATTCAGAATTTCGATTAAATGTGCATGTGTGTGTATGTGTGTGTGTGTGTGTGTGTGTGTGATGTGTGTGATTTCAGTAATTTATGAGTACACTATGAAGGGTCAAAGATCATGTAAAATAGCAAATTTTAAGAGGTCATTACTGGATTGGTTTTACATAAATTTATATTTAGATTAGAAGATTTCTTTGTTTTAAGAATAAAGAATTGTAGTCACGTCATAACTACGTAAGAGCTTTTGTATGAGCATAGTATCACGGGTTCGGCGCTCTTAAGATGAATAAAACGTGACAATACGCTAAACTTCGTGCTCTTTCATTCTAAACTCAGTTAAAAAAAGGTTTCAGCTCAAATTATAGGAATTTCTGATGCTCTTTTTACACCACCCGTCAATCAGCACGTATCTCACAAAACACCGAGTGAAGCCATCAAAATACTGCAGTTGCGGTTCGTCGACGGACTAACTTAAACAAACACGGGCTTCAATATCTTTCCAGCTGAATTTATCCCTTCGGCGTTCAAATGTATGCACAACCATGCCCCCTGTTTGCGAAGCCGTGATACTGCTAAAATTAGCCGATCTCACATCCCCCGTGTTTTGCCAGTTTACGCCTCGGTGGATGACGCTAGCTGTCAACACGGTACTACCGTTCTGCCGTTAATTCTGTTTTGGAGTGGCATATTTTTTTGATACAGGTAAGAGTGACGTGATGCCACGTGACGAGTAGGATTGTTTTTAGATTCAGATTAAAATCATAATCATTTCTCTCTGAAAACAAACATTTTTTTGTATTTTTATATATGTACATCGATGATTTTACACTCTTTTGCTGCGGGGAATCATCAAGTAACAAAGCAAGAAGACGTGTCAGACTTTTACCGACTAAAACTACTCGTCTATGTAACTCAAAATTTATAAAAATGTTCATAACTGGCAACTATAACATACCATTTAAATTATTCGCTTTCCATTAAAATATTCACACAAAGAGCTTTTCACACGTCGTCATATCGATGAGTTTATACCAACCTGTCACACCTATGTGCCTCTTATGAAAACATTTTGAACTAACAAAAAGCTGGTAATTGGTGTTCACCTGACTTTTGCAGTATAATAAATAGATCGTCGGCTAGGGGAGGTTTCATAGGGCTGCATTTGACGAGAGCCGTGGGCGACATGACGGAAAATTGGACGGGAAATATAATTGGAAAATTATAAGGGTTCGCCACTTCCCTGCTAGTGCACCTATGGGTTGGACCCTGGGGCGGATGACTTTTCTTACTTACTACCCCTTGGCATGTTGAAATTGGAAAATAATTTGATTCTAACAGAAAACCACGAAACAGACGGATCGGAGCTGTTGTTATTTTTGTGAAGATTTGTTCGAGAAAAATTTTAAGCTTAGTTTATCCCATACTAGCGACCTGTCTCAGCTTCGTACGGTTCTTACAAACCTTTCAAATTCTTTTCTTCTTTTTCTTTACTTATAAAATGAATTTATTAAACACCTGAACTTGTCTTAAGAATCATTCCGGTGTATTAGAAAAATAGCATGAGGATCAATTCAGTATTTTTTTTGTTTATTGCCTTCATATAGACAACGAACATACTTTTTTTTAAATCGGTTAAAATACGCAATGGGGACTTATTGCACACAGCATTGCATTGCTGCTTACCATCAGGTGGGATTGCAGTCGAGCACTAGTTTGCAACAAATAAAATAAAAAGTTAAAAAGTGAAAAAAATAGTTTGAAAAGTTGAATAATTAATTTGTATTACTTCAACAAAAAATCCTTACCAGAGAAAATCCTTGCCAAGATTCTACGTCGCATACACAAGGTAATTTTCACAACGTGACATACTGCCACTGCGGTACGCGTTGAACCGAAATTACTGTTCCACTAGTCTGATAGGGATCCGTGGTAGCTTAATACACGTAACTCGACGCAAACTGTGTTGTCACGCGTAAACAGCTACTGTTCGCTTCACTATAACGGTTCAGGAATGAAGTACCTATGAAGTTTAAGAAGTAACTTTGTATGCATCTGGATTGAGGGCCCATTTTAGGTTGTGGAAATTATTATCAGTGTTTCTTTAATTAATGATGGTTAGCCATTGCCTCTGAATGTATCTTCTTGTCTATTGAGATGAAATAGATCAGACTTGTAACTCAGTTTAAACACTCTCTCAGCCATTATTTATGCATAATCCTAAAATAATGAGTCTCCTTTTGCAGTCCCCTAGATATTGGCTTCTCCAAATTCCGCCACAATAGTTAGCTCTACGCATCCATTCTATAGCGGATGCTCATCCTTCCAATAAATGCGTAGAGTAATTTGAAGGCACCCACGAGGACTGCGCTACATATCGGGATCCATGACTAATTTGTTTGTGACAATATTTATAACTGTACAAGGTTAGCTAGATGTAAATTAGTCATATATTTAGAATCTTAAATTAACGTTGAATCAGATTTTTTTTTTCAATTTTCCTGCTGCGGTCTTCCCGGCCGATTATAATTTAGGTGTCTTCAAGGCTAGAGTGAATAGGCTCCTAAACTATTGCACATCACTGCTAACTATCAGGTGGGATCGCAGTCAAACACTAGTTCATATTTTTGCATTTTATTATTATATTTTTCGGACCTAAGTAATATTTGAATCACATTTTGCAATACAATCCTGTGACCTATATACGTATTTTCCACCGTTCCTTATTTCACATTTTTGCCACGCATGTCACTATTTCCAATTTTCTGCTAGTGTGATTGTTACACAACGTAACGGAGAATTTTCTAATAAAGTTGTTCCATACAAATGGTTCTGTGGTTCCATTTGGCTGGAGTTGACTGCGGAGTTTCCAACAGTCCCGTATATTCAACATGAAGGGTTTCAACTAAAGAAGTCTCTTTTACTTGTAGTTTTGCTATTCTTTGAGATAGAGGTCGCATCATGTGGATGATATTGTTTTATATTTTATTTCATTTTTCCTGTTTCCTTCGACCAAAACTGATAAATAATCCTTTTATAGTTTTGTGACATCGAAACCAATTACCATGACACGCTCATTTTTAATTCTATTTATTGTTTTGTTTCTTTGTATTACAAAAACTGATTGATTTTAACCAGCAAATACCTAATAGATAAAACAGAAGACAAAATAGACTAGTCGAGCTCGAGTCATTGACGGCGGCGAAGGTGTCAGCAAAACCGTAGTGGCCCAGCAGGGTCGAAGCCTACTGAGGCTATGGGTAGTGCGAAAGTGACACCCGGGGCCCTGGAACGAAGACAAAGAAGGTACAAGAGTTGTTTTTAGTCAGTAAAAGTCTGAAGTCTGAGAGCAGTGGTGGCTGAGTGGTAACGGCCCCGACTTACGAGTTGTAGGTCGCGGGTTCAAACCCAGCCAGGCGCATTACTTTGTGTAATTTATTTTCATCACCACTACTCTCAAAACGGTGAAGGAAAACATCGTGAGGAAACCGGCATGTCCTAGAACCAAAAATTCGAAGACATGTGACATTCACCAACCCGCACTGGGCCTGCGTGGTGGATTACGGCCCATTCCCTCTCTTAGAGAGGAGGCCTGCGTCCCAGCAGTGGGCTGATGATGATGATGATGAAAAGTCTGACATGGCTCCCACAGTCGGGCAGAGCCATTGACGGTTTCCAACCTGAGAGAGAGTCATTGGATGATTTACAACTTAAAAAACGTAGACTAGTCAATAATACAAATATTCTTGATTTCATGCCGTTTATAATTATTACTTAAGTACTTGGCGAGTAAGACTTTTAAAGACTTGTGCTTACGCCTGCAGCAAAATTAGTTAATTGAATTTCTTACGCAACGAACCGAATCCTTTACGGACAGCCGCAAAGGATTCCAAATATAATTACAACCGCGATGTTCAAGGAGCAGTCTCCAGAGAGACGGTGTCTTATGATAGAAACGGATAATAAATCTAAGAGTACGCGCCCAGGGTACCGTTTGTACACGTCAACATAGCGTGTTGAATCCGTTAAAAGCTCCAATTTGTCTTTATAATCCAGTGCTAGCGTGTAAACAGAGCAGAGCAACTTTGTTAGCGTCTACTGATATTTTCAGAGGTGCTCTTCATTTTGAACGATCGACAAACAATGCGTGATCGTCTACGCTACAAGCAGATCTATTTGAGAAACTTATAGTATCATGTAATACTTCAGTAATGTTTGCTTGAGGATTTGCAAGCGCTGTCGGTTTATTAGTTCATGTGTATGGAAGCATTCAAAGTAAATGTTTGGTTTCGCACGCAGATGCGTCATGTTTTTCTACTTCACTTTCATTCTCTCAACAACAGAATGAAGTAATTTGAAACGTAACATTTGTATTTACTCCATCTTCAGTATCAGTCACTACATGGTCTGTTTACTGTCATACTGGAGCTTTAAAGGTCTCGTACCTTAAAAGAAAAAACGGAACACTTATAGGAACACTTTGTCGTCCACTTGTCTCTCTGTCAAGACTTTTTATCACGGAAACCTAAGTATATGGTTTTAATTTCAACTCGATACCTCCACGAGGAGATATAGAATATATACTTAAGTCTTTTTGGAGCTGTGGAAATCAAACTTCAAATTTAACGAAAAAATACTGCCGTTTATGTCCCAAAAAAACGTACATTTCGACATTACATGGGAATCAAAATTCATAGGATACTTTTCTTTGACCCAGAATCTTGAAATTAGGCATAAAACAAGGTATTTTATAGCACTGGGATAGAAATAAATCTGAAAACAGTAAATTTGTGGTTACATCACAAAAAATAACTTGTAATACGGGAAAATCTTCGAGACTCTATTCGGGAATTGAATAATTTACATAGGTACGTTTATACGGAATCCTCAGCGCGCAAATCCGACTCACACCCAGTTTTTTTTTAAGTAAAATGCTTCTTAGTACCGCATTTACTCAAACATTTAACAGGCAATTCATATTTTATGAGGAACAGTCAAAAGTACAGCACACAGCGGGATCGTTCCACCGGAAATTATGAATTTCGTGAAAATGTTCCACGTTCCATCAAAGTTTAAATTACTCTTGCCTTATTGAGATTTAGGTATCTTTTGGTTTTGTGAGGTCGTTGTAATCAGTAAGGCGTATCACGGCTGAACAAATTGTGTGATGTCAAAGATTTATAGTGAAAATTCAGGGATGGTTGGCTTATTGGCAAACATGGGAGGGTGGTGGATAATTAATCTAGCCAGACGGATGGGCGAGAGGTGTGGAATACAAATCGGTGGTGACGCGAAGCGCTGTTGTTATTCATGGGGATACTTGTTATATATTTGGCAGGAATTTTAATTTATCAAACATTGGCGTACTGGAAACTGTAGGAATTTCGTTACGTGTTTTGTGACTCTAGGCAAACAAAGCTGTAAAAAAATCTTGTTAGTCCACAACCAACAAGATTTTTTTACAGCTTTCATACGAACTTACAGTGACTTTACATTGTATTTACTACTAGGTAACCTGGAAAAGGTTGTTCTACTATAAAAAAATATTTTAAAAATGGTGGGTGGGAGAAGGAAGGTAAAAAATATCCTAGAAGGCTTAGCCTACCCTCAGAAATAAAAAAAAACATTTTACATAAAATATCAAGTGTAAACTTAAGTAATATTATAGTATTATAAAGGGATGTTTTTTAGTTACATACAGACCTAACGATTTTGTATATTGTTATCGACAATAACGTCCACATCTAATAAACTCATTTTGTAGTTCGATATTGAGATATATTCATGATAGCACAAGTTTGAACCTTAGTGGTTTTTAGTTGCCATTTAACATAGGTAATGCTGTATTCTTTGTTTATATGATAATAAAATAAAAAATTAACCTACCAAACATTTACAAAAAAAATATCATAAAAATCGGTCAAGCCGATTTGAAGGAGAATTTGAAAACAAACACTATGACACGAGATTTATTATTTCAGTTATTAATTTAGAGAATTTATTTATTTATTTTATACTTTTAATAATCAAAACTTAATATACAAATAAAAATTAATAATATGTACAAACGGGTAGAAAAAGAACTTATTGGGCATCAAAAAATTCATCCACATCGATATCAATGGGAAAAGTGCCCAGAACGCTGGCAGCATTGCCACGTTGGATGGCAAGGCTGATTCGTTGACCGAAGAAAACCCCAACCCTCTGGTCATGCAAATGTCAATTTACAAAAATACCTCTGAATTTGATCTATTTTATAGATTCTATTCTCTTATTATACAAATATTACATATTTACTGGTATAAAACGTTTACACGCGGTCGGTTTCCACGATTCCACTCGGCGTATATTTTTTGTCCGTTTGTGTGAGCTTCTGATATTGCGGTGTAGATTAAAACACGCTTCAGAATCCCATTGTTCAACTTGAATGTACGGCAAGTGTCCGACTTGTAAAAAAGCGGAGTTTGTGCTGAACAAAGCCGCTTTGTGGGTATTTGTAGCTGATCGTTGTATAGCGACTCTTTGGTTTGAGGTTTTTTAGCTCGAAAATTTAAATGTAGAAATATTTTATTGGATCAAAATGAATTCAGGTGATTAAAATTTTTGTAACACAAATAGGTACGTATTTACATGTGTGATTGATTATATCGGTTATATGAAATTTCATTTCAAAATAAATACCACAATAATAAGTTTAAGTACTGATTATGTAACTTTCTTTGTGTACAATAAAGTTTTATTCTATTCTATTTCTATTCTATCAGCAATCTCTAATATTCAGCGTAGTAAATATTTACTACGTTGAATATTAGAAATAGAATTCAAGTAATAAAGATTTCTTATCGAAACAAGTTTACTGATCCTATGTAGTATGTTACATTCTCAACAGTATTTGAAGCCAAATGAAGTATCTCCACAAGGTAAACGAAGCCCGCTATCTACAAATAAAATTAAATCGTGGAGTACGTTTCAAACGAAATTGGCATTCCTTCTGGCTTGGTATTTTCTCTTTGAAACCTTTTATATAGATTGAGCCTGTTCTCTCGCTTTTTCTTTGTATGAGAAGAAGGACTTTGATTACTTTAACTTTTCAAAGCGTCGGGTGTCTGCTATGAGATTTTTTTCATCATCATCATCGTCATCATTTCATGACTAGCCTGTTGGTCTAGTAGTTAGTGGCCCTGACTGCTATACCGGAGGTCGTGGGTTCGATTCCCACCCAGGATAAATGTTTGTGTGATGAGCACGATCATTTGTTCTGTGTCTGGGTGTAATTTATCTATAATATGTATGTATTTAGAAATATATAAGTATGTTTATCAGTTGTCTAGTACCCATAACACAAACTCTGCTTAGCTTGGGACTAGGCGGCGTTGTGTGATAGTTGTGGAATATATTATATTTCAGACGAAAGACGTCCACTGCCCGACATAGGCCAGCCCCAAGTGTAGCCACAATGACCCGTCCTGTGCGTCTCGCATCCATCAAATTCCTTCGATCCTCACCAAGTCTACGACCGATGTTTTTTAAATATGTCGATCAGGAATGTGGAAGTGGTGAGCTATAGCTCGTCACTAACAAAGTGCTAATCTACTCCTAATGAACCTCAGTATTCTAATATTAATAAATTGACTTTTGCATAAATACATTACAATTTTTTACCTTCATCGTCTCCACTGTTCACAGTTATCTTTGACTTTCCATGACCCATTTATTCATTTCTTTCTACCGTTTTCTTTTCCCGCATTTATTCATGAAAATTCATAGAATACAGTCTAAAATGAGTCCCTGTAGTAAAAACGTTCCGCAGCTAAGTCGTTGTTTGAGGTAAGATGAAATTTTCAAGCAATTTTGCGACGACAGCTTAGCGTAAAAGGCTGCCATCGTCCAGAACAGGACAACATAGTCTTGTATAAAGCTCATCCTAAGAAAATCCTTTTTAAACTGGCCAGTTCTTTAGTACTTTATAATGGAAAAATTACTTACGGAAGACTAAATAATTTTCACAAAACTGGAGACAATTCTCTAGTGACCCGTTCAGGTTCCGCACCGATGCATATTATTTATAAACCTTCCTCGTTTAGTACTGTTTCTTTTACCCTTTCACCGCTAGCGTAAGATTGGTCCAACGAATGTTTTTGTGTCATATTCGCCAAGGTCGTGTGTTTGTGACTAGGTGACATAAAAGCTGACGAGATGGAGTATTTAGTCGTGGATGTGTGACCCTGGTTGAATAAATGCGAGAGTGTTTGTCAGGTTATATCCGACGTTAAGGGAAAGCCGTATCAAAATCCATTGCGTAGTGGAAGAGTTTGAGGATGTACAGACAGACACCAAAAGCGACTTTGTTTAAACATTACTAGCTGCTACCAGCAGCTTCGCCATACTCTGAAGGTAAATCCTATCCTGTATACTATTCCAGGGCATGATCTACCCGTGTACCAAATTCTTCAAAAAACGTTCAGCTGCTCGGGCGTGAAGAAGTAACAAATATTCACACACATACCAAAAACTTTATAATATTTTAAGGATGTAGTAAAGATGAGTCATACACCTTATTTTTAACTATTATTTGTGCAGCCCATACGACTTTACACGTAGGTGTGAATGGGTACATATCAGTAAGCATATTTACTTCGGCATCGTGACCAGTGGAACCGGTTCCAAATAGCGAGCATCGTGAATTGAATCTAATAGTGCGCGTAGGCAGACCACTTGGTCATCGTTATGTTGAGTTACGACAATGTTACGTCAGCGTACCGGACAATGATCTTGAATTGAGCAAACCAAAGCAGTTCACGTCTTAAATTTCCATTGAATATTCCTTTGAAGAATGCACCCATAGATTCATGATAAAAATCTTAAAGAATATTTAAGAAGTCTCTGTTTTATTAATGAACCGAAGTGAGTTCTCCGCATTTACCTAGCTGTTCAAAGATTTTCATTATAACCTGCAACCGCTTGCCTTTAAAATGAAAGATATTCAAAACTTTCCGGTAAAGTCAATTACAGATGAGATGAAAACTTTACAAGAGGTAATAAACAACGCGGGGTGAAATGATGTCGGTTTGTTTGCGGGCTATAAAATGAGGAGCAGGCTTCAAGGGGCCTAGCAGGCACCAACCAGTAATTAATGCTCCACCGAAGGGTGGCCCGGGAGAAATCGGATCAATTTTCTAGCTATTCTCCGTTCCAAAGGGTGGGCTATTGGCAAATAAACATTGATTAGGCTAGCAATTTTCTTTTTGTTTAGTTACTTTGAAGTTAGGATTCAAACAATGAAGGTATTAACTTTTTTACATAGAAACACACTATGACTTTGTTATTTTAAAAATTCAACCCGAATTTACTGAGCCCATGGGACGCCATAAATTTCGAACGCAATAAAGGAGTCCAAAAATTCTCCATAAAAATTCTACGAATTCAGCACATATTGAGTGGTCTCGAACAGTTTTAAGTATGGGAAGCGCGGAGTAGGTAGCATCCGACCCTCGTATTTAGCTATTGTTTTAAGTGGGCTACACTTCGTTACGCCCCTGCCGTTTGGCGAATTTTTGAGATCGGGCCTCTTTATATTCTTTTTTTGGCGGAAGAGCCCTCACGTTAAACTGATAATGACGCCGACCTCGGGGGGAATTCGAATGTGCGCGAAGTTTAGCAAGGCTTTAACGATGAAAATTTATTGTAGCGGTTGTAATGCTTTTCTTTACTCGTAATAGCACTGTTAACGGTAATCCTAAGAACTGAAACACCTGGGTCAACGTTTTTCGAAGTGTTCGGAATAAATACGCTGACTAATGTATATAAATGGCCCTATAAAAGAGTGTTACTATAACTCTTGGAAAAGAAATCAAAGCATCAAAAGAATTTGATGTTTCTTTCTCGGAGTTGTTAGAGGACAGACAGTTTACTATGATAACTTTATCGGTACGTGTGATGTTTGTCGTGGAAGTTTGTCGTTTCCGTGCGCCATCAGGTTTCATCAAATGTTTTGCTACATGAGTCACAAACGAGGGTTTCCGCGGCCTGTTCGTCTCCCCTTTCAGAGCTCAAACAATCGGCAAAAGTAATTTATCTCATTTCCCTCAATTACGTGCTTTTCAGCAGACATGGAGTCACATGTCAAATGGGGTGAACTTGCTCGTCGAAGTGTGCATACATATTTTATGTGTACGCGGTATGAATGATCAAGTTTATTCATGCTTGTTTCCTATAATCAGTTTGTATTCATATATCAATATTTACTTTGGTGAGATATCCACTCAATTATAGTCCCTAAACGTATCTCAAGATGTACCCCTTCGAGCCGTGTCAGATAATTTGCAGTATGGATTACATTTCACAGGTTATTTGAACAGGCATTCTCTCCTATTTGTTATAGAAATAACTCTACCCTTCTAATTTACGTTCAGCGTTAATTCAACAGATTTTCCGATTTTCTCAGTTGAAGTCGGCCCATTTGTATTTGTTTCAAGTTCGCAGACACTCCCTCGGGCGACGCATTCATCGTAAGGGGAAGGTGGGCTTAATTAGGAAATAATGCCTAAACGATTAATCACTATACCCCTACGAAGGTTGTTCTGCGTAGACAGTCTTTTGTTTCTAAATTGTGAACCCGACTCGGTCTTGAGGCTGGTTTCCAATGGGAAGTGGAGAGCGAGGGACGTCTCCACTAGACCTGAAACTGTGACGGTTCGTTTCACATCCCCGTATTGCTGTTTGCCTATTATTCTAAAAGTCAGAGGTGAAATTGAGGGACAGCCATGGGTGAAAATATGTTTCAACTTTTAAATTTACGGTCTGAGGGGTTTTATGGCGGAAATAATTCGGACACGTTTATTTATGTCACTGCTTTGTAAGATGTTAATGTTTAGAGAGGTATGTCTGTAGGTGCACGCAGGTTGCTATTTTTCATTAATTTTTTATTTATTCATACACCACACCTTTTATAGTTGAGGTTTCGATTAGTATAAGTAATAGGGATTTAAGAAGCTTACTAGAGACAGTATAAGTATAACCGCTTTATTATTGGTCTGCTACGCGGACGACACGTTGGTCCTAGCGCGGGGAGAGTCGTACCGGACGGCGGTCGAATTAGCGACACGCGGGGTTGCGATGGTCGTTGACAGGATCCAGCAGTTGGGACTCGAGGTGGCACTGCACAAGTCCGAGGCCATGTGCTTCCACGGCCCTCGGGGTGCGCCACCACCGCGTTCCCAGCTAACGGTAGGAGGGGTTCACATCAGCGTCGGGTCGACGATGAAGTACCTGGGACTCGTCCTCGACAGCTGGTGGAACTTCAAGGAGCACTTCCGACGTCTGGCTCCCAAACTGAATCGGACTGGGGCTGCTCTCGGGCGGCTCCTGCCCAACCTCAGGGGACCAGACGCCTCCTGCCGGAAGCTCTACGCGGGAATCGTTCGGTCCATGGCCCTCTACGGGGCTCCGGTGTGGGCACCGACGTTGCAACAGCAACCGAGGGCCCAGCTGAATGCGTGCCAGAGGGTCATGGCAATACGCATGGTGCGAGGGTACCGAACGATCTCCCGCGAGGCGGCGACCCTCCTTGCTGGCCAACCGCCGTGGGATCTGGAGGCAACAGTCCTTGCACACATGCACGACAAGCGCATGGAGATGCAACGCCGGGGCGAAATTCCGCTGCCACGACAAGTCGAGGCATGGCGGACAGAGCTCCGGCGGGATCTCATGGCGAAATGGCGTCAACGACTATCGCAACCTCGTTCGGGGCGCGCCACAATTGGGGCGATAAGGCCCATCCTTGGGGCGTGGCTGGAAAGACCTCACGGCGTTCTCAACTTCCGCACGACGCAGGTGCTTACCGAACACGGAAAGTTCGCTAAGTACCTGTTCCGGATTCGTGCGGAGGATTCGCCCGGGTGTCGCCACTGTGCGGAACATCCGGAGGACACGGTGGAGCACACTGTAGAGGTGTGCCCCGCCTGGGCGGAGCATCGCCGTGTCCTCGTGGGGGCGATCGGCGGCAGCGATCTCTCTCGCCGGGCCTTGGTTCAGGCCATGGTCCGTAGTGAGGAGGGATGGCAGGCGGTCGCCTCCTTCTGCGAAGCAGTAATGCTAGCAAAGGAGGAGGCCGACCGCATCAGGCAGAGGCAACGGGGCGCTCGCCCCAGCCGCCGCCGGGATTCCGATCCCGATTTCCGGCCACCGTAGGCGCGGGCTTGCGGACGGCGTGCAATGGGTAGCACGCTGTCCGATCGTCCGGTAACCGACCGGACCGAGCCCAAGTCGTCGACGGCGCGTTCTGTTCCCGCGCGCCTCAAGGAGCTGTCAGCACAACGAAGAGGCCCAGCCTGCTAACTGCAGGCAGGCAGGGTCGAAGCCTACTGGGGTCATGGGTTAGTTCCGAAAGGAATGCTCGACCCCGGCACGATAGGCTACGAAGGAACGGGGTAGGTTTTTAGTCAGTAAGAGTCTGACACTACTTCCCGCTCCGCCCAAGGGCGGGATTTGTCATTGGATGATTTTACCTACCATAAAAAAAAAAAACCGCTTTATTATAAATGAGTTTTGTGGCACAGACAAATCCAGCCAAACGGCTTGTTATGAATTAAATGAAAATAATTGGTAATACAAAACCGCTTGGGGACGGGGTTGTTATGAAGCACACAAATTTTCCGCAAACCCTTTAATCCCGCGCTCGCTTATTTCACTTGGCCCCTCGTTGTCGAATGTCCCCTGTCTCCCCTATGCTAGTTGATGAAATTTCGGTGATGCCTCAAAGGTATAAACTGTAAAATTCATGGTAAGAATTAGATGCGGCAGTTCCACATTATACGATACAGGTACAAAATGGGACACAGGGGAACAAAGAATAATATAGCATTGTTATTTTAATGTAATGATGTACTATTCCATTTTGCATGTTTCCACTCCACCTTTGTTTTACTAGTTTTTCCGTAATATTTTTATGTAAATTTTGAAACTACAAAACGTAATGCTTCAGGGCCATGTTGCATGCATAGATACTAAGTACTTTTAGTTTTTCCGGGTTCATGAAAAAAGGAACAAAATGGACATCTGTTCCCGCTGTGAAAGTTGTAGAGGGAGTCCGTAAAGTTGCATACTTATTTCAGTAGTAAGCAAAATGCGGTACCGTTGTCTGCTTTTGCGTGTTTTAATTAGCAGTATGTCTGTCTTGTAACGTCCTGATAGCCCAGTGATTAAGTCACTCGCCTTTAATTTGCATGCGCTATGGATTCGAAACCGTGCAAGTACTAAAGTTCATATATACTTTTATAAGTTTATCTAGGACATTACTGATACCCTGTACCTCTGAAAGCACGTAAAGCCGTTGGTTTCGGTTGTCATTCGTAGATCGTTGACAGTCGTTACAGGTAGTCAGACGCCAGAAAGTCGGTCTATCAATACCAAGGAGTATTGTGTTGTCCAGTGACTGTGTTGTGGAGGTCTGATAGGCAGTCGCTCCATGTAAAACACAGGTATTCAACCGCATCAGGTTAGGCTGGAAGCTGATCCCAAGTCAATTGGGAAAACGCTAGGAAAGTGATGATGTCTGTCTTGCAAAGCAAAATTTTGTACTCTATATACGTTTTTTGGTATCATCATCATCTTCCTGCCCTTGGCCCGTTTTATTTGGGGTCAGCGCAATACGTTCTTTTCTTCAATTCTGTCCTGTAAAACGTCACGCTATCATGAACTCCCTTTTCTTTCATATCAATTTTCACACAATCCATCTATCTCTTTGGCCTCCCTCTCCCTCTCAATCCATCCACATGTAAACTCAGAACTCTTTTAGTAACATGCGTTTCATCCCTCTTTGATTTCTCATCGCTTTTTGATTTCATATCTTAGAATACGGCTCTTAGGACTATGAAAATTCTTTTAATAAATATCTATTTATAGAATGTTAACAACTAATTGTATTAAATGTCAAAGAGACTTGAACAAATATCTTCACATTCCATCTCGTTTATTGTAATGCAAATTTTTTTAAGTACTTGTATCTACCCAAAAACATCCGAACAGCGAGCTTATTTTATCAAAAGAAATGTCGTCAAAAGTAGGTACTCTTGACGACATTTGTATATACCTATCTATACGTTGAAGAAGCAGCCCTTGCAATGCCTCAGAAATCGACATGGGACTCAATACAAATTCCCTCACCTAATCTACATGTCTCAAAACCGATTTTATACAAAAAAGTATAAAAAATACACGACCCAGTGAGAATATCTCTATAATATAATGCTGAAATCCTCTCAGATTTCTTTTTTATTTTTATAATTTTAGAGAAACAGTGGCAGCGTTTTGTAATTTTGCAAGATAAATGAGCACAAAAACAAAATTGGGCGGAAAATTACCGAGATAGCGACAATAAAATTTGCTTTGGTAAACAATTGGACAGATTATTTAAATGAGCCATTATCCGATGATTCAAAAAATTGGCTAAACGTTTTCTGTTTTAAATTAAAGGTGAAATCTTTATATTTTAACTTGTAGTCTTAACAGATATTGTCCTGTTAGAAAACTAGCTTTTTGACTGAATAAAAATTGAGAATTCAATTGCAGCGCCACCTACCGGGTCCAGCCGTATTTATAAATTATCAAATAAAAATATATATATATTTATTTCACATAGGCCTACACGGGCACTTATAAAACGTCAGATGCTAGTGCTTGCTTCCAAATTGGTCATTTCCTATGGAGAAGAACCAGCAACCATTCAGAGACCCACTCAAATATATACACCATTCATCCAAATCGGTCAAGCCATTTAAGAGGATGACAAACACACGAACAGAGGAACTAAATGTATAAAATACCAACGAAATCTAAACACATATCTTTTTTTATAGGTACTCGATAAGCAACTAAACCACTGAAAACCAAGCATCACAAACCTTACCCATTTCCTTTTGCGTGTACGAGTACATACCTGCGTTCTCGTAATCAAGAAACTTATATGTACAATAAATTGACAAAACAACTCTATTTACAACGATCATAATCGTAATGTCTTACATCCTACAGTACAATTAAGACCAGCTGAACCCAACTTAGTAGTTATTGTACATACTGCTGAGGCAACAACTAACAACATACATTTAGAATTAGGCTCACTGTTCAGAATTCACGATAGATTCATTCAGTTTGAAAAGCAAGAAAATGCAAGAGAAATTGAACGTTGTATCGTATAAAATGCAACGAACGCAGTTGTTGGCAAACTCAAGAATAAAATGAAGGGTCGGCGCGTGGGCTGCATACATAAAGGCTTGGTAAAAAAATCTATACGTCTTCCACCTACCAAGAGACATATACACATATAGATTCTGCGGATTTTACAGAACGGATCAGACTTTTCTGTTGTGGGTAAGTTAGATAAATATCTTACCTATTTGGCTTATGTATGTTAAGTAAGGACCTGAAAATATGGGTTATAACCAGGTTTAGTCGTTTTCTGCATTGGTTTGTAGATTAATTTTTGTTATGTGTTGCAAAAACAAATCTCGTGTTGATGTTGTTATTTACATTCATTTCTGAATAAAATTTAACAGTAATACAATATTATAAATATGGTTTCCAGTAATGGCATTTATCTATTTATCGTCAAATATCTGATTGACAAGTATGACAAAGTCAGAATAATTAGTATATTTAATACTAGCTGTTGTCCACGCCTTTACCCATGTACATAAAATATAGTTTATGTCACTCAAGAATAAAGCAGCTTTCTATAGGTGAAAAAAATTTTGCAATCGGACCCGTACTTTCAGAGAATACCAGGATTTAATTTCTGAAAGTAGTGATCCGATTTTTTTTTTATTTGTAGGGTTTACCCTAGAAATTAAAAAAAAAATCGTAAAACAATCTTTACATCTTTATAATAGTTATTAGTGTAAATATTATTCCATTACCTAACTATTAAATCTGTTAAATTAATATTCTGATTTCCGAAATTATAACGGAGTGAGCAGCCCTACAAATGATTAAGTGAGTTAAATTTTCATTTACCTCACAAAACCTGGCATATCAGTATTCAAAAGATAATAAATATTAATGAATCCTGCTTACAACATACAACATGAAATTTAATTTGGAAAACTTTTAATTAATTTCTAATTTTATACTCTTACGTAAAAGTTTTTGTTCTAAAACTTTGTTTCTGTTATGTAATTATATTGTTATTTACGAGTATGATAGAATGAAATCTGTTGTGTTGGAAAGTTATGAAATTCTCTATCTAACTAATTATGCGTCATCAGTTTACACGTGAATGCTTTGAGTTTCCAATCTAAGCGATGAATATTGCATAGTTATTTCAGACTGATTTAAAGTTTAGTTGACTTGATTATGTAGTTCGAGTTTTATCAGATACTTAGCCATTCTCTTTTCTTTTTCTTTTTATTAAAACATTGCACCCTCACTAGGACTTACTCCTGTATCGTGGATGCGTTCAAAAACATGTAAACTCACATACACAAAACATCCAGACCCGAAAGACCTATTTGTAGCCCATACAAATATTTGTTCCGTGCGGGAATAAAACCCGCGACCCGCAGCGCAGCAGCTGAGCGCTCAACCACTGCGCCAACCGTGCCGTCTCGTAATCTCTATCAGTACATGCTAATCTTGAAAATAAGAGCAAGTTATAGAACATATAAACTTTGGCTCAATAACACAAAACCAAACTGAGTCAACTCCAAAATAATTCAATATGGTACCACTCGAAAAAAAAAACATCGCATCCCTTACCCATTTTTTCCAAAAGATGACCCTAAAAAATAAATTGTGAGCGAAAAGCGAGCGGCGACGGCGACGGCTCGAAATCCCTGCAATAACGAGACGTGCCCACATGAATAGACTTGACAACACTTGAGTTGATGCCTCAGATATACGATGTAGGAGATAACGAAACACATAACTATACGGACGACATCACATAACTATATAACGAAACACATATCTATAAAGACGCAGATGAAACAGGCACTGAAAAACTGTGAACTCGATTTGAACTTTTTTTTTATATTGTTCCATCGTTTAGTGATGATTTTTTGGAATACATTAAAAATGTTATGATTAATTATTTTGAAAACGCAATAAAGTTAAACATAAAATATTTCAATTTCATCATTTATTAAGATCAGCTTTCCAGTCTCTTCCCCTTCCAACTTCATTAGTGGTATCATCTTCACAGAAAACCTAATTAACAAACTTGTTATTATCACTCCAGGGTTTTGGGACATGCACGCGCTATATGCACATCATGTAATTAACGGTGCGGTCACTGAGGGGCATATAAAGACCTCTAATAAGCATCATGGTCACGTGCCACCGAATAAATTGCGGTAAACTTAATTAAAGAGTTATGCTCCTGCACCAAGGCGGGACTGCAGCCTACTTGTGTTTATTTTGCATTAGATGGAGTTAATTTTGTATTTAGCATTGCTAATTTTAGCTGTACATGTACGTTCTGTAAAGGAATAAAAGATGAAATTAACTTTCGAGAAATTCTAACAATATCTACGACAGTTGAAACGTCTAATGAGCACTATGTGTTATGTCTCTAATATTCTTATTTCATCTTTCGCAGGATGTTCAGCGCAGACCCTGAGGATATTCCCGATGCAGAAGCAGCAGACGGTAGCTGTAGGCAAGTCAGTCGTCCTTACGTGTCAAGTAGATGCTCCTGACCCAGCACTCGTCACGCAGCCCCAATGGAAGGACCCTAAAGGACTCGTCATTAATGAAGCCGCGTAAGTACCTAATGATCTAGAACACAGGAACATATTGTAAAGAAACAATAAATCATAAATTGTCTCCAATCAAATAATAACCTTCTTTAACTATAAATACTACTACAATTTAAACTAGCGAAATTTGCTAGTCTGCCAAACATTTCCCTGACTCTATAACAATTTAGTTACAGTAGTTTCAAGTATGTATTCATGTTTGATAAGTATGTTAAGGGAGAGTATATTTTTACGGTATTTATTAGTGACAAAAAAACCTACTCTTCGCCATCAATCAAAATCAATAACCTTCCCAACAGTACCGGCACCCGACCTGAGATATACACGGAACCGATGCCGGCGAAGCAGCTGCAACTGCTGTACATATCGTCTATCACTCCGGCGATGGCTGGCAACTACACCTGCGTCGCCACTTACACTAACATGCCCCTGAGCGCTAGTGTCGTACTGGATACCTTCAGTAAGTACTTTAGATTTGAGAGATTATTGGACAGATATTTGTAGCGTATAAGTACAGTTGTGGTACCGCCTGATTTTTTATCACTGTCTTGAGACATGCAATGCAAAAATTTCAAAATGAATTCTTTGAAATAGCTTTCTAGAAAGCTGTACTGAACATTATTTTGGTTTTTGCGTGAATTCTATATTTATGACCGATACTTCATGCAAAATAAGTAACAAAAATACCCAATTGACTCAAAATGCATTATTCTCTCATTACCAATGGATAATACTGAATAATTTAAAGTTCCTAAATGTTTCTATGGGAGATGTTAATAGTACAGCTTTTAATAGATGTTAGTTAACTACAATACTTGTCTCTTGAAGTGCAACATATTAATACGTGTATTGTCTAAGGCTGTAAACAATTCGACAATAAATGATAATTATATTTTATACAGCTTTGAATTTTATGAGAGACACTGACATTTATTGAAACCGTGTTTTCATTTTAGTTGCAATTACGTGGACCAATGCTAATGAGAATCAGTACGCTACCAAAGGCAAAGATTTTAAAATAATGTGCGAAGTTACTGCTGAACCGGCACCGTCAGTTGATTGGTTCAAAGAAGGGAATCCTGTAAGTGACAAAAATATCTCCGAACTTTATTTTTTAATTAAAACTAAAGAAAATTGTAAAGCTGATGTTGACTAATTCTTTTAGGTTGCAACCGGTGATCGATATGTAATTCATGCAAATGGACTAATGATCAAAGGTGTGGAAGAAAGTGACGATGGAACTTATACTTGCCGTGCTGTAGTCATCCAAACTGGTGAACTGGCTGAAAGAAACATCAAACTTGAAGTAAATAAATAATATAAAACCTTTAGTGAAAACAGCTTAAGAAAAAAATTGTTCAGAAATGATTATGTTATGTTTTACGATTACTATGATTTTTTAATAATATTTACTCTTTAGGTTTACACTGCACCAGAAATGGAAGAAAGGGAGTCCAGAGTTGAAATTAAGGAAGGGGAAAGTGCTGCAATCTCTTGCAAAGCAAGAGGAAAACCACTGCCTACTTACTCTTGGATCAAGGCTTCGACTCGAGAGGTAAATAAAATAGTACATTTTAATACAAGTGCAGAAAGTTTGTCATTGCGACCGAGGTGGAATTTGTTGTAAGCGTGTTATGGAGCCGAAGGCTGTAGTCACAAATTTTCACGTGTATCAAACGACGTTTTTCAATATGCTTACGACTCGTGGGAGTTGACCCGCGTCTCGTGGGGGACGACGCGCGCCCAGCCTGATACGATAAACAATTTTATTACAATAAAATTGTGGCGGGGAGAGCGAGCGCTTTTTTCGACAGGAGTGCGGAAAACAGTCCATTGCGTGTCTAGAAGCAGGTTTTCGAAAGACTTTTATTGAAAAAGTCATATTTTTTTGTGATATCTACAGAGTGACGTATTTCTACTAAAACATATTATTATTTCACGATTGTTTTATTTTAAAACTGGAAATTATTTCTTTTAGAACTTGGCAAGTACATCTCGATTCAGCGTCAACGAAAACAGTGGCCTCCTAAAAATCGATCGCGTAGAAGCCGGTGACTACGGTAAATACATTTGCAGTGCCGTAAACCAAGCTGGTCAAAATGAAACTGAAATCGAAGTAGAGGTTCTAGTCAAGCCAAGAATATTCGAACTGTTCAATAAAACAGCTGATGAGAAGCAAGAGGGTCGATTAGAGTGCAAGGCAACGGGCAGGCCTGCTCCCCGCATTAGTTTCCGCAAATTAAGCAACCCTGACCGCTTCCTGAATGGAGTTAACGACGAGGGCAGGTAAGACAATTGGCTGTAACAATAGTATTTTACTATCTTAATTGACACAGGTGCCGCATAAGGGTTGGCTAGTTATGTGTAGCATTATATAGTCAGTTCATTACTGGCTGGCAAGAAGATCAGTATTGTACGCGGCAAATAAATTGAACTTTTTTGTTATGGTTACGCACAGCCCTCCCACTTCAATTGAGACCCGAAAACCTTTTACCTGAGACCTGAAAATTGGTTATTGCGTATTCAAAGTCGACTGCCATGATGGCTCAACTTATGTGATGAGGATTACAACCCATTTTCGGGTCTCAATCAAAGTTTGGGTCTGCCCGTAATCATAGCGAATGGTTCAACTTATTTGACGCGTACCATACTTAGTTCTTCAATAATGAAACTGTAACAAATTCAATAAACTAAGATGCTTGTCTTACAATAATACTCTTCAATGCCTTTAATGGGATATTACATAAAAATAAAACCTTTTTACGAGCAGGAAAATGAAAGTTTTTTCAAGTTCAAACACAATTTGTTTTTATAGACAGAAAGTTTGTAAAGTAACTCCTTTTTTGCAGGATTACGATCGAAACGAGCAGTCGGCAGACTGGTGACCAGATGGAATCTAGTGGCGTTATCACCATCTCTAAACTGAACAGGACTGATGATGGTCTTTACGAATGTTTTGCTGAGAATGCTGGTAATTAATTTATCTATATTTATTGCTTTTGTCAGCGGCTTTGTCAGTGTAAAGGTACAAAATATATGCCTATGTCACTTAGTGATAAAATAGTATTCTACTGTTAAAATAATTTTTAAAATTCACTCTACTGGGTTCTTCCAAAAGGGAACCTGGAAAGCAAAGCGAAGAATGAATATGAGTGGGTTATAGTCAGTTAAAGTCTACGCCCGAGAGCGCGAAAAGACTTTGGATGATTTCACACCTAAAAAAAGTCGTATTGATGATTTTAAATGTTTTTTATTTTATTTTAGTCATTAGCTATGAAGAAAAATACAAAACTTTTGTCTTTTTAATATGATTATACGAGCAATGTTTAATATATGCAAGTAGATTAATTTTTCTATTTTGATTAATTTTAACCTGACCCGAGAGAGTGACATAGACCCGTGTTCACCGAATCTTTTCTTTTGAACTACATAATACCTACAGTCTAATCTACTGATTCCGCTAATCTTTCAAATAACATAAATTACCCCTTTTGCAAAATATGTCACAGTTTTATTATAATTATAGGTGGTGAGGCAAGAAAGAATGGACATTTAACAGTTAATTTCAAGCCAACTTTCGAGCATATGCCGACAGTTCCTATCTGGAGTTGGAACAGTCGTCCCGCCAATTTAAGTTGTACTGCCGAGAGTATCCCGAACGCCACCATTAAATGGAGGTAAGTGCGTTAAAACAAAGGAAAGGCTCTAATGCAGTCATTTCACGTTGTTCTTCACTGTTACGAAAATTTATAACGTGTATAAGTAAGATTAAGTTGCTTTTTTCTTTGATACATAGATATGACATCACGTGTAAATTGTTGATGTGAGGTTAATGTTTTTCTAATTCAAATTTTTTTTAAATAGCACCTCAATATATGTGACGGTCTTTGTGCATGCTTGTGTGATTTATGACTACTAACAGTGTGGATATTTATCATGTCAATAACGATTTCATACAGAAAAAAAAAATGGAAAAAGCCACCAAAAAAAAAAAAAAAACAAAATGGTGGAACACTGGAGGTTCCAGAAAAATTTACTAGATCCATTGTATTCGTTTGTGCGTCGATGTCTGACACAACCTGTATTATAAAATAAATCTATAAAACAAGAAAAATGAAGATCTACAATTCGGTTGTTGTGAAACAATCTAATAGTTGCATGCATGGTTCTTAAATAAATTATTTTCCAACTTCTAGGTTCCGTGACCTGGACCTAGTAGAAACCCCTCAAGTGAAAATCTACGGGTCTGGCCCATCCAGCTACGTTATTATCACGCCAACAGACAAATCCCTATATGGCGTTTATAAATGTATCGCTACCAATACTCTCGGTGAAGCCGAACACATCATTCAATTCAGGGAAGCCTTCCCACCGGGACCAGTTGTTCAAGTAAGTGAAACAGTAATTAGAGTTAAATTGCTCTGCGAATATTTGGACAACAAAAATCGACACGAATAAATATCACAGTGACGTCAGACTTCAGCTTGAGGGACAGTTCTGATTTCAAATAATGGATTTAAATCTAGAATTGCGTCTGATCAGAGATGCTCTAATTCTAGAATCGACTTTTTAGAAGCTGTTTAGATATAATTTGACGGCCTCATTTAGTTTATTTGTTTATTTAGGTGAGATTTTTTTTTAATTATGGATTATTTTACAAGTGCTTTAAAAATGGTGCAAATAATAATTGTTGGTTGGCCAATATATTACAGTTTACAAGTTCAACATGTATCAACAGATTGTCGTCACAATAATAAACT
Source organism: Leucania comma (assembly GCA_958295575.1). Classification (NCBI taxonomy): domain Eukaryota; kingdom Metazoa; phylum Arthropoda; class Insecta; order Lepidoptera; family Noctuidae; genus Leucania; species Leucania comma. The sequence continues at coordinate 9,622,295 of OY282475.1, forward strand.
TCGGGACTAAAACTTTTACGTGATCCTTGTTCCACATAGCTTATACTGAACCCCTTTTATTTCTTAGGCCCGCCAAGAAACAATAACAGCGACATCAGTATCATTCAATATCGTGGGACCGGCTGAAGAAATGGGACCACCAATATTAGCCTACATAGCCCAATACAAGGAAAATGGCAATTTCGATTGGAATCTCTCCCAGAACAGGACTTGGTCTGCCAATTCGCCGTACATTGTGGAAGAATTGAGGCCGATGTTCACTTATGATTTTCGATTTGCTGCCATCAATCGGGTCGGGCCTGGCAGCTGGGGTGCGCCTATTACAGTCATTATGCCTAGGAGGTAAGGTTCCGTTTGTTTTTTCCTGATTTGCAAGTCTGGGTTTATCACGATGTCTGGCTGATTGTCTTTTAATATTACAAGCTGCATATATTTAAGATTAAATTAGTCGATTTATGAGGTTTATTGTCTTAACAATGTAAATTGTTGTTAAAGCATATGCATGCATATGTTTATATTCCAAACTTAATAATAACATTTCCAATAAACGTTTATACAATAACGTTATGATTTAGCTCCTGCGAATAAAATCACAATAGAATTTATCATTACTATTCATATCTTGCTTTTTAGATCGCCACCAGAGCAACCAAAATGGTGGGAAAACGAAAGTCCGGAATCGCTTATTCATGGTAAATACGCAGACAGATATGAGCTAAAATGGCGTATACCCGCCAACAATGGCGAACCCATCGATATGTATGAGATCAGCTACTGCCCCGTAAGTTTTTATTGTGTTACCATCACATAATATTCCCATTTCCACACACAATACACACACTTTCAATAGATTTGTTTGGATGATTTATTTCGCTTTTCATACTACGTAGAATCCGATAAACTTAATACCTATCGTACTCTTTTGTATTGCTATAAGATTTCTTTTAGAGAAATGTTTCAAGAATATACCGTTACCAAACAAGAGAAATGATCCAACAATCTGTAGCAGCGCAAAACCATTTAATGTAAATTCCCGATTTTATTTAGGTGCTGAAAGTAAGTGGAGAATGGCGCATTGCATCTGAATCTCAATGCATCCTTGAGGAGCTTAAGTCCCTAGAGGCAATCAGTTACGAAGTCCGTGGTCTCCACCCAGACACGCGGTACAGAATGCACGTTCGGGCACACAACGTCCTTGGATATTCCCTGCCAGCCCAACTTTACGTCCAAACGGCTCTCGGTGAGTACAATCAGGAGAGTAATGAAGTCCCCGCAAGGGCCGGTTTCTACGACGTTTACACCGCCTCAGAATCAATATATAATTCGAAAGCAACGACCATCTATTCCTTCAGCCTGTTCACCTTTGTTTTGTGTTTGGTTTTGTGAACTCAGACCTCGAACTAGTGTTTTGTGCGCCTTTATTTATTTTGTCGTGCTTCTGTATAATATTATTTTTACAACGAATTTATTTACCTGTCATGTTTCAATGGTTCTATGTTTTAATTTTGCTTTTCTTTGATCAAGTACAAGTATTCATAGTGTGAGTCATCCGCTTGTTAACCATTTTTGTGTTATTTATTTTTCTTCATATCTTTTGAATGGTTTTTATGATACTAATATATCATTCACGTTTTAATTTTTATTGTAAAATCTTGCCTATACAAAATAAAAATAACATTAATAAATTTAAAATGTACAAAATACCTACTTTAAAAGTAATGCAAATATAAATTGTGAGGAGTGTGTGAAACTGTTGTATTTTGCATGCGTTTTCTATAATTTCTATATTATTTTGAAAATTAAATTTAGATTTTGAGTACAATTATGATTTAAAGTTAGTTATGATGTACTTTTATAGTTTTATAAAATTTCGTATTGACGATTTTATATTATGTTAGTGTTAATTTATTACAAGTGGTAAGTTTGAATTGCCTATAATTTATTTGATTTCTTATGTAGAACGTTTTTATTTGCCTTATCAACTATACGTATTTATCATTATCAAATATTTTCTAGGTAACCCAAATGGATGTCCAAGTCATTTCAGATGGGCTCACACTAAAATGGAAGTTTTAGCTACGACATTAATAATGTTTTACATAATATAAAGTAATAGTTAAAATCTAAAATATTAATCTTCTAAATTAAGCAAGTCCAAAGACGACTGTTGTTATTTAGGGAAAAATACTTGTTATGATAATGCTATTTGTTGAAGTGTAAATAATTGTAAATGTTATTTGTGTTTGAAAATATCATCAAATGATTTTTGAACTTTAGTGATTCCAATTGTGTGTCTTTACTATTAAATAATTAAAAGTTTAATATGATTTGAACGAATTTCGGAATGGTGTTTTGAATTATACTGAAAATTTATTCCACAGTTGTTTTAAAAGCTAAATATAATCGTATGTAGGTAATTAAACGGCTAATAAATTAACACTGCCAAAGTATAAAATCGTAATATAGTGTTAATTAAGAAATCAAATGCCAAAAATTACGGCATCCATTACATTTTATCATAGAACGTTGTATAAGAATTCATAAGATTTGTGTACGAATTTTTGATGACTATTTTGTCTTTTTGATATAGAAATAAAGGTGGGAAAAAAAATCGTCCATCTTAATGATAAAATGGAGTTTGAAGGGAATATGAATGTTAATATTGAGGGTTGAAAATATAATGTAGTTAGCCAAAAGTTCTACTATAATTGCAAGGAGTTCGAATTGTGATCTGTTTTAGGAGAAAAAAAATATGACCAATGTGAAAAAGAATAAATGTTTTCAAAACAAACATTGCCATTTGTAGTTTTCTGTATAGTGCATAAAATGAATGAAGTTCCATTCGCCTTTCACTAGCTGTAAATAGTCATTATAATTCTGTTGGTATAAGGTACTGGGACATTGCAAAAACTTCATTCATTTTCAATATGTAACTACCATCACCAAATTCCATGAATTTAGAATAACCCTCATCCCTTAATGTACCCCATGAAACTAATGATTAACTGTAATAAGAGATCAAAAAAGAAAGCTGTCAAGATGCTTTATCAAGAAATCCATTACCTAACCCTTAGAATGTTGATCGTTACACAAGTGTGTATGTGTCGCCCTGACTGAAATTTGGGTAAATATAATTTTACTTAATATATGATATTTTTAATAGTTAATAATCCTGCTGCTAGTTTCCTTTGGAATGTACTAATTACTATTGCATGACCTTTATGTACACCCTTCAAACGCTAAATAATTCACATTGCCCCGATAGCATGGTCCAAACATTGACGACTAAACATTATATCAATACCTGTATCAAATATGTATACATATTTTCAGTCTTTATCATTTTAATTATAATTATCTTAGTAGTCATGATAGATGACAATGTTATAGAATTTATATTTTGAATTTTAAAGTTTACCCTAGTCGTGCCGGTTTATTTTTTCCAAGCATGGATGGTGTAATCTATGGAACTGCCAAAACGGTTTCGACCAAATTCATTGTCTTGCCACCGAACCTAAAATTTCTTCATCTGCTGCTTCGATTGGCAGTTTCACCAGGTTTTAGGAATTCTTTTTAGAAGTACCTATATAAAAATTGTTGCTTGAAAAAATAACTACGGTGTTGAGGTTTCATGGGATGTCACTGAACATTTTTCAAACAACAATTAATATTTTCTTAAAGTTAAGACTATATGTGTACTGAGGTGATGGTAAATAGAGTTCCATCCAATATTTAGTTGTTTTTAAAACATTATTATTGTTCTAAATTATTATTCTTATTATACGTTTACATTAGATTCCGATACCGCTTCAATAGAAAAAAAAACTTGTCATGGGGTTTGAACATTTATTTTGCGATAAAGAAAATCATTTGGAATGTTTGCATCTTGACAACTTTTCTTTCTTATGATTATTATATTGTTATCATTAATTTTAAGGTCTGCGATTTATGCATCATCATCTTTCTTTCTATCATACGTCATCTTTCATTTTTCATTCAAACCCCATTTCATTCTAGTGGAGAGCTTTCTTCCAAACCGTTTGATGAGTCGTTAATGATAGAATAGTTGCCGGTGATTGGGTGCACGATTTCTTTATCTGAAAGCACTCCCTGTTTGTCACCAATTGCTGATTGCAATGAATGTATGTGTCGCTGTGTACATCTAATATAATACTTAATTTTCTTCTAAGTACACAAGAACTGAAACTGCATTGATTACAATCACTTCCATGTCATCTAACATCTTCAGCTTCTGTGACATGATGCATAAACTAACAAGATCAAGAGCAGTAGATACATTTACCACATAACTTGAAGATCATAATTTTGAATTTATCCTTTTGTACAACCTGGTATCCTGCTTCTACTGCTCTTAAATGTGTTGCAAGAAATATATCGAAACAATACTGTTTTAACAGGCGTCGAACGTTCCGGATTTGCGCCACCGCAACTTTTGTCTAGTGGTTCCATAATTGGACTGGCACTGGCTGGAGTATTCATCTGTCTTCTCATCGTGGACCTCCTTCTCCTGTGCTTCAGACGGCAAGGAGTCATTGCAACTCTCTGCGGTAAACGAGGAAAGAAGCATAACGATGATGAAGCCAAGCTGGGAAGGTAAAGCTTTTACTAATGTTTATTGTTACTTAAACGATATTATTAGTTCCTATGTTATCAAAAATCTTTTACAAACAGTTCATCCGAAAGCACTTCATCGACATCATAACCGTTACACTCCAGTCTTTCATTGAGTATAATAATTACCTATCTATATGTATTTCTCCTTATTTTAATCGTGTCAAAGCCTATCCTTTTGTTTCCCGTATTCCATGTTAAGTGTTAGTGTCGATGAGAGATGTTTCTGCCCGCTAGTCTGTACGGTTGGCGCTTCCCGCTCCCTTATTGCAGCACGAAGCCGCGCGCGCCACCCTCTCCCGCGCCCCTGCCGCCGCCGGTCAAGCTCGTGCCGACCCCTACGTAAGGCACCACACAATAGCCATACCAAACCTTGAGACTGCCTGCATGCTTTGTTTGTGCCGATGATATGGTTCGGCCCTTGTGAGGAGGAACATATCCTGAACCGAAAAAGCATTTGGTTTGGACGGAAAATTAAGTTATTAATAAAGGGGATGACGTATGTATAAGTCTTTTCGCTGGGGCTGAGCAGTTTGTACATATCAAAGACGAAAAGCTTCGCGATTTGCCTTATGTATATAGCTATGGAGATGATCATAGAAATTGTAATGCTTTGGATTGAAGACTGTAAAAGTGTTGTAGTTGTGAAGTAGTGTACAGTGCCGCTTTTTGAAGGTAACTAATTTAATAGCAGCAAAGATTTGTATTTATGATTGGAAACAGGTGTCTCGTCTTTTATATTATAAAACTTCCACAGTTCTGTTAAACTGGAACATCTCTTACGACAATTTTTATTTCTTGTTTCTTTTTGTAATTTATTTGTTTTAATCCTGTTATTACTTCATGTGTTTAAATTTCTTCCCCAAGCACTTATGTCACGGGTTTTTTTATAGTTTGTCTTTTAGATGTTTTAATATTTGCACAATCCACTAACAAGTATCATTTGTTTTTCCCAATGCTGCCCATTTCTACCACGTGTAGCTATGTACCGACCACGCCAGTGTAAGACATTCAATTATATCATACAACTTTATCCTTTTTATCAGTTTTCCTTTGTGCCTTGTGTTTTGTGATTGCAGTGTCTGCCAAACTGTTTTCTGCATTAATTACTTTGCTTTCTGTTGTGATCGCTTTATTTACCTTCAATCATCTATCATCACACCTTTGTAACTTTTATACCTCATATCAAACATCCATTAATGCGTGTAGTTTTGTAAGGTCATTGTTTAAAGTTGCATAGTTCCCTGATATTAGAATATTATCTATTTACCTTCATCAATTTTGACTTCGTTAACTGGCAAAAACTTAATAAAAAATTAAAGTGCAACTCGAAACAGTTGACTTGCTGTAAATAAAGCCTTGACTTGCTGTTAAAATTGATAGATAGATTTAATCAAGATTTATGTCGCAGGGATGAAAAGGAGCCACTGAAAGATACCGACGACGCCATCAAGAGGAACTCTTCTGTTGAATTCGACGGACACCGAGTATATGCCACTAGTGGCGGACCAATCATTGGCAAGAATTCCGCCGTATAAATACCCAATAGAGTTAAAAGGAGATTATAAATGATCATGAATGTTTAATCGTCAAAACTTGGTGTTACATTCGATATGCTTGTGTATATGTGAGCGCGACCAGTATTTTAAACTGCCAAAAGTTTACTTAAGTATTCAGCTTTACTGTCTCAATCTTATTATCATCACATATTCTCTATATATTTTTATAAGTCTAAAATTCTAAATATAATCAAGCAAAACATATTTTATACGATTTTCTAGAGCTTTGTTGTTGAAGACAAGGATTTTATCTTTTTCAGTAAAAACTCTAATGCACTCTATATATTTATTGAAAGATACAGCTGCTTCATGAGGTACTAAATGTGCCTTTTAGTATATTTCTTATAATGAGGGTATTATATTTTAGTGTATATAGGATAATGTATATGTAATTACACGCCACAATATTATTTTTATCTGCATATATTCTATCAATGAGTATTTAAAAGACAATTATTTTTATACTTTCCTATTTCTATTTCTTGTTCATATATTTTTAAGTACTTACTTACTTACTACTCGTATTTTCATAAATCATCACAATCATAGTATTATTTTAATTTTGAACATCATGATATTAACATAAAAATCAAATGAATGAAGGAACATTGACAATATATTTTGCCGAAACGTTTGTTAGTGAGTTGCCTTTAATTTTATTGAAGAAATCTGAAACTGTAGACGTAAGTTAATGTTAGCCTTTGTAAATAAATAGTTAAGACTGTAAATATTTTCTATTCTTACTTTTTAAATGTCTCATAATTATAACGAAACAATCTCACAGAAGATTTAATGAAGATTGAGGAAAAGCCAGAAAGAAACTGTTATTAATTTTTCTAAATTTGAGACAATCTTATTAGGACGCTTGCTTATGTCGGTATAAGCTGCCTAGGTGTCATGTTTAATTTTATAAACAAAATTGTTAGTTAGGTAATGTATACCTGTTAGATGATTTAAGACTATTTAGATATTCCTACTTATTGTAATGATTTAGGTATGATAAAGCCCAATACACATAAAATGTAGAAGACTTTTAATAATATACACGAATGCAGCTATCACAATGTAACTCTAGTACTTAACACTTTGGATACACTTAAACTTGATGTACTTATCTACACATATTTTTATACTTCTGATCTCAATATTAGTTTTAATACACTACTTTTTAGCTTTAAGAATTTACTAAACTTCTGTCTTTTATGTGTATTGTACCAGCTCATTGAAACAGACTGCTAAATTATATCAAATATACTACCATGTTTTTTGAAGTCATCAAGTAATTTTGCAGTCTGTTGTAATAGAGCTAAAGACGTTTTGATAACCGCTTTATATATTAAGATATTTCTATTATAGTATTTATCTACATCTTGTACCTAAACTTTCACATGTTTTTATTTTTTAAATTTCATACAGCGCCTTTGATGAAAAAGAATTTATGAAGTATTCGTAGGTTAATATTTTGGAAATAAATGTTAGGAATCTGCTGATTTATCGATTTTTTGTTAGTGCAGCTGAATGAAAATAATTCGAAACGACGTTGGTTCGAGAAGTTTCTAAAACTCATAAACCAAGTATGATTCAGACTTGCTAACTCAAGTCTTGAGTCGTCTTGAAACTACATATAATGATAGGCATTCAAATTGTCCTGTAAATTTAACAAGCGATTTCAATTTATCAATAAATAAAACAGCAATTAAGTCTGCCTCAATAGATACAATTTAGGGCAATTGAATTAAATGTTTCATTGAACAAATTGCAAATTGAAGAACTTCAGCGTAGTCGTCTGCTTCCTCATGTACAAGCTTAAATGTTATTCGTATGTAAAGTATGACTGTCTGCTTCTAGTGGCCGGGTAATTACAAGACCGAAAGCGCATTTTTATATGAAAATAAATGTATTGAAAAGGTTTCTGTGTATCATTTCGGACATCCTAATAAGGTAATTTCCTGGGGTTACGATTAAATTGGGGGAATTTTCAATGCTAAGGAAATGACGCCAATATAGAAAAATATATATAAAGAAATTATAAAGGTAAAAACATTTCTCAATGTACGCTTCATTAATATTAATTTGCGTTATTAATAGAGGTATTATAAAATAGGGACGCCCAAAAAATTTGTCGACAAAGAGACATGATTTATTCTCGTTACCGTAGCGTACAAAAAGCTATGCTTTTTAATCGTAATTGTAATAACAATGTAATCTTTAGTTAGGGGATGACGTGAACACAGTGAACAGACGGGGCCCACAGTTTGCGGACAATGACGCAAATGTTGTGTAACAACACTTAGGAGCGTATTAACTGTAGTGATGTGCTTAGTTACGCTGGTCGATTAGAGCCAGTTTGCTGTTTGGAAGTGAAACAGAATTAGTTGAACCAATCATAGAACAATACTGTATTTTAAGAATACTAAATATAGAAATATGATTATTTAGAAATACAAAATTTAAAAGACAAGACTCTTACATGACATAGATTTAAATAAAAATGCTTCAAACAATTTAACGATACAAACATAACAACATTTGTAACTTTGTTTAAAATAAAATAGAACAAAGTAAAAACACAAAGCAATTTCTCATTTAAAACAGTTTATAAAACATGTAAGGCCAGCCAGTCAACTAGAACCAAATTTATTGAATGCCATAGAAGCTATCGACTTTAGATGAGCCGTGACGCAGTTCGCAGCACTATTTCGCAAAAGCAATGCGTCACGGTTGATCCACAGGGTGCAGTCAATCTCTGCGGTCTATGCGTGAGGCGAAGGACACAATGACGCACCCTGTTTCTGTTATAATTTATTTTTCACTGACATTCACTGTAGGGAGACCGTTCGTGCTTTATCTAGCGGGACAGCAGGGAAAATGAAGTGGACGCTGGTAAGTATAGTCGCTACCTTTAGCTTAAAAATCTCGAGTATAATCTTCAATGAAAAAAGATCGTGAATGACGATATAAAGCTAGAATGATATATAAAGGAAAACGCGTTAATTGTGTAGCTTTTTTATCGTTACAGACGACATTAATCATTCTACTCGACAGGGCTGTCATCAACGGATATTGTACTGTCCTGAATGAGAAAATTGCCCAAATGAACACACAAATTCGGGAAACATTTTTAATATATATTTTTTTACATTAGGAATGTTCATAATGCAATAAAAATAGTCTGCTAGGCTGAACTGGGTAAAGTTGTCATGCTATAGGAGCCAGATCTTCTTGGTTAGACAAAGGCTATGGAGAAAGGAGGAGAACTTGGCCTAATCATAGGAGAAAATTGGTAAAAAACGCATTATATAAGATTATTAGATTTTTCCCTACATCGTTGTACTAGGAGAGGGGAGGCCTGAGTTCCACCAGTGGAAACATTATAAGGTTGATTATGCTTGTGCTATGGATATAATAGGCACTTATATTTTAAATACGAAAATAAGTCTAACTTATCTGCTCTTAACGTTTAAACGGATTTGAAAGTCCTTTCCTCCCCTAGAGAAGAGGCCTGAGCTCCGGCAGTGGGAACATAGGTTTAAGGCCATACATACATATGCTCACGGGTAGACCATTTTCTGGAATAGAAGCTTTGATTTTTTTATCCCGGGAGTATGTTAGGATAGATTTCAACTTTCATGCGGGCGAAGCTAGTGGAAAAGCTAGTATTTTTAAAAAAGGTCTTGCATCTATGTAATTAATATCTTATGAACTTCAAAAATCTCTGAAAATTTATCTCGGACCAATTCCATTTAAACTCGTAAGTACCTAGTCACCCTACTATAAGCCCATATTGGTTATCGCTGCCAACAATTAGGGCTGTCCACGCGGCCAGCTTATGTTCGCTCCAACTAACTTCCCTTTCAAATAATTGCCCCAGTAGCAGATGATACGGATTACTCACGGGGCACAGCCCTAAACACAATAGAAAGTAATACAGGTCGACTCATTTCCGATGCAAGTTGTCATTACGAAAAAATACACCCCTAAAAAGTTTATGCCCCTTTTTAATTAGGGGATATGTTTAATATTACTTGTGTAAGTGATCCCTGTTTGAAATTAGTTTGCGAAAGTAGTTTTTTGAGTAGGCAACTGATACTATGATTTGATTGGGGGAAAATAAATTAAGTTTTTACCTAGAAATTCATATAGGGTGACTGATAATTAGTGACCGATATTAAACACGTGATTATAGTCCTTATAACGAACAATTTTTACTATGGGACACAACTACTACTAGTGGAACATTTATGTTCACCCAACTGGTCAAAATGTACTGAACTTGCTGATTGATGTAAGCGGCGCCACGTGTTTCATTGACTCGTGTCCACAACTTTGAGAATGAGACTTAATTAATCCTCATCCAGGTTGCTTGAAGCGCACCGGTATCCCCCTGCTAGGCAATTCGTAGAGATGATCGGCGGTGGCGAACCTCTCGCGCCAAGGTCTGGTTCTGTCCATGGTCCGGAGCGAGAGAAAATGGGAAGTGGTCGCTTCCTTCTGTGACACAGTAATAAGAGTGAAGGAGATGGCCGCAATCGTGAGGGAAAGCACATCCTCTTACTCCAGTTGCCGCCGAAGAAAACACGGTGTCAGAGGTTGTAGGGCGATTTTCAGTCATTGTAGACGCGAGCTTGTGGACGACAAGCAATGGGTAGCTCACCGTTCAGCCTCGAATTATGAGACGGTCAAGATGATGCCTGGTAATGTCAAAAAGCAGTCCAATGAAAAAGTTCGGAGACAGGAGAATAAAAAATACTTAATATTTATTCTCTTAACAAAAACAAAATAGAAAGTTAGATATACATCCTAATAACTAAATTGTTTCATCAAGCTGTTACGAACAATCGTCCGTGTAATTAGCTGTATAATATATATACATATATATTCAGGGATCTCATTTAGTAAATAGCAGCTCTCCGTCTAATTGCAGCAGATTAGTTCAGATTTAGTACTTTACACGTTAATTGTAGTGAACGGGCGACTAGCCCCGTCTGGAGTATTTGGAGTTGAACCTAATGATTCACGCACTTGATGGTTCACATTTAAATATAAAAGAATGAATTTAAAAACAGTCTCAAATATAATGCTATAAATGTTAATGTCAGAATTACATAAAACTTGTCACATCAGAAATCTGAGTAGTTTATTTCGAATAGACCAATTACAGACACTTTTTAACTGTCAAAATGTCAGACAGTCCAAAAAAAAAGTGAAGCTAAATTACACGTAGATTTCTATAGAAAAGAACGTGCAAGAAACTCTATGAACAGAGCGTTTTAAATCATATTATAAGTTACATAAACCTCACACGACCGTAATTTAGATGGCGACATAGAATAAATTATCCTATGTGGGTCTAGCTAGATCTCCTAGATTCCAGTGTGTTAATTGGAGACTTTAACGCGGTTAAAAACACGGACAACAGCTTATAGTTAATGTAAATTATTATGAAAAAAAAAAACTGTATAAATAATTTAACAGCTAGAAAAAAATAACTGTTTCGGTGTGGTTATTTTATTGCGCCTATTACCGAGTTTCTATGGCCATATTCCAGTTCCATCATCATACCTGGTTACCATCTAGCACCTAAATACTCATCGATACAAATCAAATGAGCTCAAACTTGGGGTTGTGTCGTTTACGACCGAGTTCCTATGGCCACCTTCCAGCTTCAGATCTGATCCATCATAATATTGCATTGTCACGCGATTTACACATGCATACCAAATTTCAGCTCAATCGGTAACCGGGAAGTGGATCAAAATAATTTGCGAGATTTGATCACAGATAAACATCGGTCAGGTGAAATTAAATAAAATCTTGTAAAAATCTGTGTCCCTTCCCTTGGCGTTCAAGAGGCGGGATAACTCTTCCAAACAATCCCGTGGCCACAAAAGCCTATTAATTAAACTATATTTAACTAAGTAAATATTCAATTTCAAACCAAAACATATTCATTACACTGCCTACATCAAACAAGCAACTGACATAATATAACCGCGAAAATCATGCTAATTATATACGTCAGCCCAAATATTGCGAGTATAGTATCACAATGTAATCAGATTGTATCTCGCAAAGATAATATAATTATTATTGGAGTTATTGGAGAGTGCAGCATACGTGCTCTATCAATTTAGCTCTAATATTGACAAGGAACAACGAACCATCCATCAATGTGCCAGTGAGCCCCTCTGACTGGCGAGGGTGATAAAACAACCTTGATGCAAGGGCTTTGCAGAGTTAACAGAAAAAACAAAACAAAATTCGTTTTTCAAAAATATTGAAAAATGAATGAGTGTGAGTGTGTTTTGTTTTTTGGCCACTACTAAACACAACGTCGGAGTAAGATGGGAATCAAGCGTATACAAAATTATTTTTAGTATATGCGAAACCTGAATATAGTTTGTTCAGAATCAGTAACTGAATCGATTCCAATATTTTTTAAACCATGTTATATTTTTTTCCAAAAATATTTAGAGAAAGTTGTACACCATCTATACTAAGCACAATACAGGTCACAGCAGGTCATAGGTTATATTAAGCGCCAGCGCACAGCTGAGTGCGGAAGCAAAACAACCCCTCAGTCATCCGGAAGGCCCGGTGATCATGTGTTTGTGTGAACAACCAGGTAACATAGCAACTTTGTGATTTTATAAGATACAATTATGAAATTTTGTACAACGATTCTTTACACAAACATACTAGAAACGTGTTTCGGGTTTCGCATATACTAAAAATAAGGTTTTATGTACGCGGAAAATAAGTTGAACCCGTTGCTATGGTTACGCGCATCCCCCTGTCCGGAGCCCTAGACCTTCAATGTGCTGTACACATTGAAGGTCTAGGGCTCCGGCTCTAGTTGTCATGTCTATGTGAATTTATAAATTTGTGAATGCACCCAAGATGCAGGTTTACTACATTACATCTTCATCCTAGTGTGGGGCAACTTAAAAAAAAAAAAACCATGTACAAATAATAAATTACTAGTGCGCCTCACCATCAACGATTGCATCACTGTTTACCATCAAGCAGTCAAGCACTAGTTTATATAAAATAAAATAAAAAATAGCTCCGTGATAATTGTCAATGGTTATAATACCCGAGTAGTCTTTGTGTTTGTACTTCGTTTACTAGCGCCATCGTGAATTTTATTAGCAATGTCGCTACTAGTCGATTGTCGATGCGGCGTTCTCCGCTCTGTGGCCTTCGTGCCAGTTTTTTATGTATCTATTTGATCGCGTTAAAGTCAATTTGTACTAAAATTATATGAGTGCAGTCTAATCATAATAATGGGAAACTTATTTTTCGATTATATACTTCAAAAACCTGAACTAGTTACTCTGAGGGTATTTTGATGGACGCTATGTTTTGACGGCCTCAAATCCTAATCTAATTATTTTTCTTAAAGCTACTTTCAGTTGTACTAGTTTTTTTTTTTTTTGGGTAGGTAAAATCATCCAATGACAAATCCCGCCCTTGGGTGGGGCGGGAAATAGTGTCAGACTTTTACTGACTAAAAACCTACCTTTCCGTTCCTTGCCTTTATCCTGGGGCCTTTGGTGACAGTCTCACATAACCTTTGGCCCCAGTAGGCTTCGGCCCTGCTGGACCCCTACAGTTTGCTGACAACTCCTTGAGGCGCGCGGGAACGGTGCGCGCCGTAGACGACCTGAGCTCGGACCGGTCTGTTACCGGACGGACGGACAGCGAGCTACCCATTGCCCACCGTCCGCGAGCCCGCGCCTACGGTGGCCGGAAATTGGGATCGGAAACCCGGCGGCGGCGGCGGCGTGTGCGCCTTTGCCTAATGCGGTCGGCCTCCTCCTTTACTAGCATTACTGCTTCGCAGAAGGAGGCGACCGCCTGCCACTCCTCCTCGCTCCGGAGCATGGCTTGAACCAAGCCCCGGCGCGAGAGATCGCCGCCGATCGCCCCCACGAGGACACGGCGATGCTCTTCCCAAGCGGGGCTGTGTGCTCCACCGTGTCCACCGGGCGGTCCGCACAGTGGCGACACCCGGGCGTCGTCTCCGCACGAATCTTGTACAGGTACGGACCGAACTTGCCGTGTTCGGTCAGCACCTGCGCCAAACGGAAGGTGACGACGCCGTGGGGCCTTTCCAGCCACAGTTGTACTAGTTGCTGTTTCAATCTTCAACAGCAAAAATACATCAACAGTCTGTCGAATTGTAGTGTCTTAATAAAGGAAATTTATTATAAAGTTTTTTTCTGTAAACACAACCCAGGTAAATACAATTTCTAAGGTTTAAAATCTTATTTGTTAAACGCCTGAGAATGACTGTGCTATTTCAGTCGCTGCCTTAAAGTCATTATAACATCTAGCAAGGTAGAAAAAGAGAATATCCTTTGCAGCTTGGAAATATCCCGCATTCATGAGAAGAAAGGAGAGCCTTTAATGCTGTTGAAAATGGACACTGCGATGCTAAGAAAAATGATCAAGAATTTGTTAAAAATTCTAGTCATCTTAGAGAAACCAGTGGATGTTTTGTAGGTAGGTAAGGTACCTATAAATTATAAATTTTTGTATATGCGTATCCGAGCGGATGATCCGCAACAATTTCATAACCGTATCAATTATAATATTATTCCTAGATTCGAATTCAAATAAATCCGACTTTGATATCATTAACCTCCCTGATTTTCACCGCCGTGTCCTCGTGGAGGCGATCGGCGGCAGCGATCTTTCGCGCCGGGCCTTTGTACAGGCCATGGTCCAAAGTGAGGCAGGGGAGTGGCAGGGTCGGTCTATTTGGGGTATGTCTGCATGAGACAACGGCACTTACGACCCAGCCGTAGCCTGGATTCCGATCTTTCTGGCCACCACAGGCGTGGGCTTGCGGATGGCGAGCAATGGGTAGCTCGCCGTCCGACAGGTCATGACAGACCTGTTGGTCTAGTAGTTAGTGGCCCTGACTGCTATGCCAGAGATCGTGGGTTCGATTCCCACCCAGAAAAAATGTTTGTGTGATGAACACAATTATTTGTTCTGTGTCTGGGTGTAATTTATCTATGTATGTATTTAGAAATATATATGTATGTTTATCAGCTGTCTGGTACCCATAACACAAGCTCTGCTAAGCTTGGGACTAGACGGTGTTGTGTGATAGTTGTGAAAATATTATATTATAATATGGCAGATGCATAAAAAAGAAAAGATTATATATTTAGAAAACCAGGTTGAAATAGCACATAAAAATAAAAACATCATAAAATATTATATATATATTTCTTGGCACTTTATTCTAAGCGACACAGATGAGGTTTGTGTCCAACTTTGGAAAAGAAAGACAGAAAGAAAATCGTTTATTCGTGCCTCACACAATCGTATAAACTAAAAATACACAACAAAAAAACATGAAATCAGTGCGAGGCCAAAAAGGCGCCTAACTCAGCATATGCTGCATCGTCTTCGGTTATGATGATTATAATTTTCTCGATACCTACTAAGTTAGCACCTTATATAAAATCCCATAAGGTGAAAACTCATGTTCCCAGTGTGAACATAATGATAATATTTCAGTAGAAGAACCTTCTCGGTGAGATTAAAAAAAATGGTCCGCTATCAATTTCTAATGTTATCTTAGCTTAGCACTGTAATTTTTAGTTTAAAATGAGTGCGGTTTTCTCCACGGAGCAAATGGATGGATGAGAAAGCCGGAGAAGTCTCCCACTCTAAGTCTTTGATTATGAAGATGCAGCGCGTTGCGCGGCGTGTCAGGCGGTCCATCGTACATTGCCATATGTTTGTGTCTGCGCGAGCGATGACGCGGCCCGCTGCAGCAATGTACGACGAAACGCCCAACGCGCCCTGCAACGCGCCGCGGTTCCGTAAACACGGCATAAGGCGCAACGAGAGGGCGTGTTTGACTTTTACTGACTAAAACCACACCTATGTTTCTTCTTTACCTTACGTTACGGAGTCCAGGTCTCCCAGGAGGTCTACCCACAGTTCCACTAGGCTTCGGCTCAACTGGGCCCCTGCGGGTTTACTAACATCTGTTTGAGGCGCTCATAGAACACCTCGCGCTATTGAGGACTCGGGCACATAGTCTGGACGGTTACCGGTAAATGGTGTGTTACTTAATAGTGATTTTTTTTATAGGCGTAACTGTTACGCCTACATATTATAAAATCATGTTACGCGGTAACACGTCCAACCATCGCCCGTACCGTCCGATATATTGATTTATTTTTCTAACCTTGTCTGTTACCAATTACAAACACATAAAATCGGCGTTGTTAACAGTTATTTATAAACGCTTATTATAACAACATTTATCCTCATCAATATGCCCTAATGAGCCTTCGCAACCCAGTTATTATAAGCTTTATAATTATAATGAGTCTAATGATACAATCTGCCCACGTATCAATCACAAACATCTTTAACGGAGTTTTTTTGTTGAAAAAAGTAATTTGGGAATACTGTTAAATTCGTTTTCCTTATTTTCATTTGTAGGCTATATGAATAGGAACTCGAGAGACCCTGGATTTTTTTTTGGTCACTTATAGAGGCATTTGTTTATCTCCGCCAATTTGATGATTCATGTTATTGCTGAATTTATTTAAAAAATTCTTAGTTTTCGTTCAAAATCAATTGTGAAAACTTAGAGCATCCTAAGCACATGACTTTTCATATTTATTACCTAAACACATCAAAAGTTATATCATTCACCATTATCTTTGAAATGGTCACATATACCTATGTAGAAATGAAACAACCCAAAACTAACTAGGTTTCATTATATTTACATAGAGGCGACATGATAACCTGTTTTCTCATCCATGAGATAGTACTTTTCAGTTTTAATTTTAAAATAACAATGACATAAAGTTACAAGCCGAGCCTTGTCCACCTGACAAAAAATGTAGCTTAAAATTTTTTAATTTCAAATTCCCGTCTCAAAAAAACAACATGTTGATATGAATAAAAAGCTTTGTACAGTTCAAAAATATTTCATCGTACCTGAATCTCGGCGTAGATAATATCTCAGCTGTATGAAACTCATTTGAAACTGGGTAATTAAAATCCTTTAGACGAAACGGACTTCTAAGAGTTTCATTTCCAGTGTATTTTACTTTCAGAACAATATCCTCAGGAAGATAAACCATTATGATGAAAAATAGAGATTTGCTGCGGAGTTATTTGCATAGAAGTTATGAATATTCCCTACTAACTGTTTATTTCTAGACCATTAAGTCGTCTTTATCTTGCGAAAATCTTTATGGAAATTGGATTGGCCTTATGGTTGGTTGGTAACAGTTTCGTTGGTGAAATGGCGGTTTTATTTGAAAATTCTACGGAAAAAGAATCTACTGAGCATACATAACCTAACCTGCTATTATCATCTATTGTCTCTATGATTTATGTACTGTATTCAATCTTAAGAATTCGGTAAAACCATCATAGTCAGGTTTACTTGATAGGTAATTTTGTATCAGTTCATACAAAGCAAGAAACGAATGTCTGCGATATCAATTTCAAAATTGGTTAGGTGGGTGCAAAAACTACGATTAGCTTTAAAACTATTTTTTCTACAATTTAGAATTTTTCTTACGTACTTCAACCGTTTTATGCGCAGAGTACTGGAGTTCCTTGGCCACATTGCCAGGAAAAAATTCCTCAACCTAGAACAGCTCATCATAACTGGCATATTTGATGGCAAACGACCAAGGGGCCGCAGCCCAAAAATATGGGCAGATCAGGTCCGCTCCACACTGGACATCCAATTACACGTTGCACTTCATGACGCCAAGAATCGTCACAGGTGGCGAGAGACCATCAATAGGAAGTTAATCCAGCGGGAACTTCACGACCCTCAGTAATGAGAAATACGAATCGAAAAGGAGGACTTATAGATTTTTCACGTGGAGTCTTTATCTATGTTTTAAGAACTAATTTTATTGGCATAATTGATCTTGCTTCTTTTGTAATAATCATCTTGCAACCGTAGCCCTACCAATCATTCCTTACATTGTTTACTGTGCAGTATCTACCCTTTCTAATATAAGTGCCTATATAACTAACGTCAAAATGGACTGGTGCGTCATCACTCAAAGGAGATTAAACTTTTTTCTCCGCTGCAGAGTTATTGCAGCATTCAATAATTGGCAGTATGGGGAGCCATAGGGGGAGTCTAGTCACTCGTCTAGACATCGCATTTATAAATAAAGAGAAATGTCAAAAACAAAAGCAAAGTTCTGGGAGGCAAAGTTGACGCACCCCCGTAAATGTTCTTTTCCTGTAAAACTTTCCGGATCCGAAAATAAATATGATATCCGCTGGAATCATAACAAGTCAACGCCTCTGCCGCACGTTTTATTTTCTGCAGTTTGTTTTCATTTTTAGAGGAACATGAAATAAAAATGTACCTGATTGGCTTGAAAGAGTGGGCTCGATTGGTATTTTAAGTGGCTTCTATTATGCCCCATTTACACGTGGGCCCAGCCTCGGCCAATCGAAATTGTATAAAAGGGGTTTCCTCGATTACACAATGGCTACAAAATAGCGACTGGTCGAGCCTGGGCCAACGTGTAATCTAGGCATTAAATGTTCGCTGAAGTGTCTTCATTTATACTATCAGTCATCGTACAGTGGATTTAGTGAAGCTGGAGCTACTGTTTTTGCCTTAGGGGCTGTCAAGGTAACAAGACTACAACATAAACGACGTTCTCAGTACGTTTGGAGCAAAAGTTGAGCGATTGGCTGTTGTACTAAGAGTGGCGGATTCAATTCACGTACAGAACAAATATTTGTATGGCCTACAAAGAGTTGTATCGGGTCTGAGTGTCTTGGGTATGTAAGTTTATATATGTATGAGAAAACTTCCACGATGCAGGAGTCTAGTCTAGTCTAGTGTGAAAAAAAAAAACATAAGGGAACAGAGAGTAAACAGAGAATTTTGTATAGTGTGGATGTGTTATAAAATGTATGGCGAACACATTTAAGGCTTGTAAAAATGAAGTCGCTTGAGTTACATGAGAAAGCTTCGCTACAAACAAAAACTTTAATAGTGTAAAGGTGAATCTTTAAGATGTTTGGACATATAATTTGCAATGATCAGTACTACAAAAAAGTGCAGAGGTCTAACATTTTCGCAGTCGATTACTTAACAGCTGGTGTGGAGTATTCAGGCGCAGGGATGGATAGTTTCGAAGATAATGAAACGCAGGAACTGAAAGCTTCAAACGAACCAGGATTTACTGTCTCTTTTTTACAGTAAGCGAAGCGTGGGAAGCGGTGATGGCAACCGACGACAAAGTTTGGCCATGAGGCGGCTTTATTTATAACTCTCGTATGTAGGTAGAAGTAGTGGTAGTACTAACTCATCATCAAAACACTAATCAACCAATCACATACGAGCACAGTTTATACTAATATCGCTTGTGGGTGGAAATAGTGCTAGCACGTATTTACATTTTCAGCCTTTTTAACTAATTTCAACTAACAATTTACTATTTTAATTACTATATCTACATTAAAATATCGTTAACAATTTTTCCAGATACTAAAATTCTAGTAATTTACTATTACGAAATCTTCCTGTTTCTAATATTCGAGCTATGTAGTAGATATTTACAAATAAACTAACAAAAACTTAACAATAACAGCTAACATTATACAAATACTTTATATTTGCAGTTATTCTGCAGCTATTGTTCGCGATTCTAAACGTTATAAAGCTGAATGACGCGATACACCGTTATTTTCCAAGCATAATCTAAAACTCTACGTATGCTAAGTTTATACATTCTGATGCGGGCGACGCCGCCGTTGGCAAATACAAATACAAAAACCTAGGAGAGCGTTGTGCTCCTCACCAGATGGATATACTCATAAAAGTCTACAATGTGTTCCCTTATCGAATGTGTACGCCATGATACTGCGCTCCATTTAGTTATTAAAGATTAATCCAAAAGGGCGTCTAAAAAGCAGCAACATTTGAAACCCATAAAAAACAGCAACATTTTGTAATTAATTTACTCCGACAAAGGTAAGCGGACTTACCCCACATATGCATGATGAACAATGCTATAAATTATCGTAAACCGAACGTGGTTGGGCCTCATATTAATCTAATCGAGCCGTTGTTTGTCCGGGCGAGCCCACCGGACAAACAGAGGGACCCGGATTATGACGTTACTCTAATTGACACCCGTTATTTAGGTCCAAAACCTAAACAACGCACCCCTGTTGCGTGATGATGCATCCTGATTAGAATTTCTATTGGTTAAGCCCGAGCTGCTAAGTGTATTACCAAAATTGGGTAAACTTTGTAAGGACTGATCCGAACAGGTGGCGGCAAATCAAAATTTTCTCCACTTTTGCAGTTTTCGTCAGAATTTTTTTGACGTAGGCGTGCTTGTACATTTATTTATATAATTCTTCTGTACGTGTTTGTCACCTAACTTCTCCTAAATGGCTTGACCGATTTTTATGAAATTTTGGGTATATACCATATTTGAGTGGGTGCCTGGATGGTTTGAAAGTACCTACGATTGCGCTACAAGAAGATGCTAAATTTTTGTTTGATGAACACCCAGTTTTCCGACAGGACAACGTTAAAAAATGATATTCAAAACAAGCGTTGTTTTATGAGTTTCATTGAAACAAAACAAAATGAGTATTACGAAATTTTAGTTTTTTAGAAGTTTTAAAAACTTACTCTGAATTAAAGTAATGGTTTCGGTCAACTTAATTTATAATAATTGACAAAGCAACCTACATATTCTAAACGTATCATTTGGAAGATTTATTACAAGTTTACATCATATACGACATCACGAATCCCACATTACACACATTGGCATTAGTTTTCATTGTACTAGGCCCGCATGACGCAAAGGAGAGTCACCGTGACGACGCGTGTATCAACATCGGCATTTCGGCAATATTCGTACATTTTCGGGTCCTCACAAATCGGACGCAGATGGTCAAGCAATTGACCGGATCTATTTCTATGAACAAAATCTCACCTAATGCCCGAATATTGCGACCGACAGATGTTCGGCGGGTTGCCTATTGGTAACTGTCGGTAAGTTTGTTTAACTAACGGTAAGTAATAAATACAGAAATGTAGATATAGCTAGTATTAATTTATGTAAAGGTAACAATTTAGTATTCAAAATTGCTGATCTAGTAAATATCCTGAAGCAATCAATGTAAAAGCTTTTAAGTTGTGGCAATAAATCAAAATATTCAACAAAAAGTTCCCGTAAAAGTTTACAAGAGAGATTGGAGCTTGCAGAAAACTGAATCTTTGTTGAGGTTAAAGTTTATAGATAGCCTTCTGCTCTGCTCTGGAAAGTTATCTTGATATAGTTTTTCTAGCTCAATCCTTGAACAAACTGCCTCAGTTTCCACAAGACTTTAAAATGGATTAAGACAGAAACCGGGTGAGAAAATAAACTCAAGTAAAATTTAATTTTAATTACTTATAATTTGTGTTTCCAAACTATTTCTTGAATTCTTAATTTCAAAAATGGAAATAAACGTAGGTACTCGTAGAAAGCCGAAGGATACAAAGTTTAATGTTCGAATTATACTCATCATCGTCATCATCATCAGCCTTTTAATGTTGTCTCTGCTGGGACTCAGGCCTCCTCTCTAGGAGAGGGAATGGGCCGTAATCCACCACGCGGGCCCAGTGTGGTTTGGTGGATATTACATGTCTTCGAATTTTGGTTCTAGGACATGCCCGTTTCCTCACGATGTTTTCCTTCACCGTTTTGAGAGCAGTGGTGATGAAATAAACGACACAAAGTAATGCACGCCTGGCTGGGTTTGAACCCGCGACCTACAACTCGTAAGTCGGGGCCGTTACAACTCGGCCACCGCTGCTCTTACTCGGCCACCACTGCTCTTATAATTAACGAATTATACTACAACGAGATATTAGGGAAAAGGCAATGACCATTATGGATATGCTAAAACTCTAAAACCGAAACAACTGCAACAACAAACGGTGACCGTTCATCGTCACCGTCATTTATTCATAAACGTTTGTATCTGAATTTACACCCTTAAATAAATTACACAGTTACAGTTTTACAATGAAATAAATAAGTTTTGTAATTTTTTTTTTATATAATGTCAAGAATTTAAAAATAATAAATTTATATTTCATTAGTAAATTAAACAGGGTCAAAGCTTAAAATTTAAATGAAATAAATTAGCAAAGAATTCTAAAGCACAAGCTCAAAAATCTTGATTGTACATTGAAATACCTAGCCTTGATCACACGAACCGAGCAAACGCCGAGTGCTCGGCCGAGCGCTTATATCTACAATTCGGTCACATCGAGTGTGATCAAGGCATTATAATATCCAGTATCAATGCCGGTTTAGTGACAAAACCATCACCGATCCCCATGCAAGATACCATCTAACAACAGATCAGAAATCCTTTGATTGCAGATATACCCTCCGCTTTCGTCACACATACAAATGTATGACAATCGTAACAGCCCAATCCGTATCTAATCGTTACTCGCTTTATGTCCCTATGAATGCCCTTTGACATGCTCTGTAATCCCTTCACAATACGATTCCATATCCGAGTTTACCACTATAAATGTATGTCCTTACTGGCAATAATAATATGATGATAGGCAAAATTGAATAAATTGATCCGTGAACGTCATGCCGATAAAGTCACGTCACGGATTGTCACAAAAACAGAGAATTTCCCATAAGAGAGAGCATTTTCATATAACATTATAGTAATTGAAATATAGTGAAAGAAAATTTACGAAGAAAAATTTCAACCATACACGCCTACTTTTTTTAAAATTTATATAAAATACTTAATTTAAAAAATCATTTAGGGCCTGGCCTTAAACTTTTATGCGTAAAAAAATCTAAAATAACTTCTCTTGGATAGAGCGAGAGGGCGTATCGAACTTTAGCAGACTAAAACCTGTGTTGCCCCATAACTTAGCTAGAATTATTTTTAAGTCTCATACTGAAAGCTAAAGGCAATGCACAAAACATTGCAATGGATAAAACATTACTAGGCAAATAGCATTGACGGAAAGTAAACCAAATCTTTAGGAAAATAACTCAAAAAGAAGTATCTACACCAATTTATTAACCAATCGCGAGCTGAGCAGAGGCTGGATAGGATAACCCTTAACCTAATCATCCAAAAAGGGGAGGGGGACAAAACAAACATCAGTGACAAACAGGTTGCTGATAGAAATGGCTGTACTCAATCGAGTACAGCGACTTCCAATGGGTTAATAAAAAGGTTAAAACGATTTTATTTCCCTTAATAAAATAACCTGCGATACAAAATGAATGAAGATAAGACCTACGTTATAAAGAAACAGCGAACGCGAAGTCTTCAAATAAGCTAGCTAGTAAGTGAAGTACCAAGGATGATAAATTAAGTGTTTATGTTTGCAGGCGCACTTGAGTTTTTCACGTTACATTAGAATTTCGCTTCGAGCTTTGAGGCGCACAATTTGTGACAGCGTTCATACAAATGCCCTAAAACGTTGCTCTTGTAAATAAATTATGTAAATCTAAGGCATTCTTGTGAGCATTTCATGTTTCGTAATGAATCCTTTCCACATAAAACCTACGTGCTCTTTAGCTAAAGTGAGTAATAAAACATGGGCCACATTTTTTCTCAAAAAAAAAAAAAAAAATAGGAATGAAGAAGGAAAAGCGAACACACAGGGTCCTTTGGGATGTAGTTTGATGGGGTCACGTACGGAAACTTTTTCGGGGTATTTAGCAAAAGGGCAGCTTTTCACGATTTTTACTCAAATTGAATTATATGACGCAGAAGTGCTTGAGAGTCGAAAGCTTTTGATGGCCGCAGTGGCTGTCACAAAAAAACACATGAGAGCTGCTCGTATTTGGCTTATTAAACTGTGCGGAACATATCGCATTTCCACATCGTGTTTGAATTGTCCCTCCGTCGTTTGAAACGTATGGTGGAGTTCTGTATGGACTAGCTTCAACAGGAAACGTTGTCCACAAAATGGACGTTACCCAAATAGAATTTAATTGTAACGTCCACAACGAGAATCGGTGCAATTTACTTTTACAGCGCGGCAATCTTGCCACTAAGGTACGAAACAAAATGTAAAAGTTTACAACCCCTTTATACCTATTTGGCACGTAATAAAGTTTTACGATATGGCATTTACTTAACGCATAAGTTGACCCTACGAGAACCCCGGCTCCGAAAGTTTATAATTTAATTATAACACCCTTAGGAACCGTTACACAGAGCTCTCTGCATTTCAAACGTGGATTTGTACTTCTATCGGACAAAAGTATGATAATTGTACAGAATTCTAAAGTAGTATGGTAGATCCAGCTGTATTTATAAACTGTACAGAAGGGCACCTAACTTTATTCTACCGATGAATTTTTAAACCGCTCGTGTCGGATTGGTCCGACGAGAGTTTGTCGTGTGTTTGCGACTGGGTTCTGCATCTCGTTTAACTCTTCAATCCCCATAAGTGACAGAAAAGCTGACGAGATGCAGTATTTGGTCGTGGATGTGCGATCCCGGCGGAATAAACGCGAGAATGCTTGTCGGATATTGCCGACGTAAGCAGAGTATATACGTATACTCTTAACAATAATACGAAGGATTAAGTATACCGACTATTATCTAAATTTAAATTGGATGGTATGGTGGATTCATTGCGTAAATATCATCAAAGATATTATCGGGTTGAGTTATTTTGAAGTCTTCCTTAATCTTTATGACTTTGTTCTATTAAAATTTCTGAATGGCTTATCACAAGTTATTCAAGACTCATTGTTGACTTCAATTTATTCGTATTAGCTAAAAATATATTTCAAGTCATGAACTTTAAAGAGACTGGCATTAATTTCAAAGGTTATTACTGTTATTTATTCGGCCTACTAAATGAAGTTTTTAAACAGTAATTTTAGCCTCGGCAAAGTATCAGGTTTCGGGATTAATTAAGTGAATTTTTTCTTTTAAACCTTAAGTGTTAAAAGTAGGTAGGAGTACCTACTATATTCAGCGTTGAAGCACTTTTCTGCTAAAATTTGTCTGCCACTTAAAGTAATTCCTTTGAGAGCTATAAATCTTACAAAGAGACTGAAATGAAAAATTCTAGTGCATAAATTAGCTGGAAGTAGTATCTATTGAATAAATCATACGGGTTGAAGAAAACAAAGAATAACTGAAAAATAATTAACTTTGAACTACAAAATTGTACAATATCTATTCTTGTATTCACCTTTTCTCTTCCTTGTATTGCACCTACTACTATTTGTCTCTTCATCACCCTATGGTTGACGGGTCTAAATGCCTAAGGTATTAAATCCGCCTCTGTAGTTTTGTGTATAAAAAGTTTGATAAATAAATTTACTCAGTTATCCTTGTTAATATTTGGTGGGCCATTATATAAGACTGATGATTTATGTATAGTTTGGTACAAAACTTCAACTAAAATAAGTAGTAATACTATATATTTTGTATTCATAATACAAAACATATAGTATGATATAGCATAATCTGCCTTACAGTGTTCCTACTACTGTGACTCAGGCCTTCTCTCTATACGAACAGAGAGAATGAGCCGTAACATACCACGTGTTTCTAGTGCGGGTTGGTGAATGTCACATGTTACGTCTTTAAATGTTTGGTGTTAGGACATGCCGGTTTGAAAGCAATGGTGATGGAGTGGAATGTATTACACTAAGTAATACGCCTACCTGGGCTTGAATCCATGACTTACAACTCGTAAATCAGGGCCGATACCACTGGAGCACCATAATGGTCATACAAACAAACAGAAGATATGGTTTATATACATAAAGGTATGTATTTTAAAATGTGTTCTTTTTTAAACGCTTGGCTTACCAAATTCAACAATACAAAGCACATTGAAGCATCGAAAACCATGCTTGGTTGTTGTTTGTAAGCAATTACAACTTAAACGTTCATTACACAGGCTCAAACACACCGCAGCCAGGGTTGCCACACATTAGTTACTTAAGACTGGCCAAGTGTTAGGGCTGCACGCAAATGGTCACATTCACTCTCGCTTCGGCCAAACAGCTGAGCCACAGAAGGGAGGGATGCTTTATAGTATTGCTGTTTTGTAGAACGTAAGATACGTCTGTTGTTTCCAGAAGTTTCAGTTTTAAGGGACTTTGAAAAAAGTAGGAAGTAGATGGTTTAGCAGCTTTTTTTTGTATTTGGCGTTCACTTAATTTAGTGCCCATTGTACCACTAAAGGTCTTATTCACTTACATAGTATGGGTAGGTTATTAGGTATGTCAAAGCAGGCTGAAAATGTATATCTTTAAGATGAGAGAAAAGGATAGGCATATACATTATATGAATCTGACAGCTGTCACCCACACCATCCTATAGCAATTGTAGTATAGCACGTACAATATTATTTTATTGCTTTATGTAGCTACACACAAAGACTTAAAAATCTAAAGAACAAATACAGATAGGATAGCACAAAGGTGCTGCTTATTTTAAAAGAATTTCTTCCAGCAGAGTTGCAACAAGGGAGTTAGTTAATTAATATACTTAGATAAATATGACTCCGCTAAGTATACCCAGAGAAAAAAATAAAGCAAAATAATAAAAAAAAACCTTTCTGCGATTCGCAAGCCACACGCAAAAGGTTTTTCAACTACCAATTCAGTTTGTGTACACACACAGTGCACTCGCCACTAAACCTGCTAAATAATCAAACATTTTAGCGTAACACGGGATGCGGTGTGTTACAACTTTGAATACCCGACCAACGCTGAAACGCATTGTAAGCACTTATGGTGCATTAGAAGACGAAGTTATTAGTGCCTATAAAGTGTTCGCCCTGTTCGCCTAATGGAAAACGTCTGCTTGCCGGAGGTGTGCGTTATTGCTATTAGGAATCGTGCAGGAGTTTTTGGGTGTGAAAATGAAAAGGTATTTGTTAGGGGCTAATTTGGCAGCGAAGTGATGTCTTGCTTTGCTCTGCCACTTGCTCACGTTTTATTTTGGTAGTCTTTATAAATAGAAAATTAAAGTGTTAATTTTAATACGGTTAAAAAGTAAGTAATTTAAATGGTTACTCTATAGATAATATGATAATAGGACGTATGTATGTAGATAGATAGGTATTGTAGTGTATAAATAACTTGTTTTATGAATATGAACGTAAATATGGACGTATTCATAATTATGAATATGAATAAGATTTACCTAAAGACCGACACTGAATTGCCCCTTGCATTTATGTTTACATAATTGGTCAAAGTGTACTGAGCAGCTGAATTTTAATACGAGACTATTTTTCTCTACGTTTTCGATCGCGTTTTTGGTTATGGCTCCGTTTCCATGGATCATAGTGTGATGTTGTATAACCATGACCCATTGACCCATGAACCACGAACCTCATGAGCCATGAACCTATAAGAAAGTTTTTTTTTCAATCCAACTGGTATTTCCAGAGATTAGCGCGTTTATACAAAAAAAAATTGTATATACCTTACAAAATAATAGTATAAGTATTGGTGTAAAATAGATTTCATAGTTTGTGCCATATTTAAGATTGATCTTAACCCCTCACATTGCATAGTCATTTTAATTAATACGAGTAGGTCTTTCGTAGTCTCCACATTCAACTAAAGATATGGTTTTTTTTAAACCTAAATAATAAGTAAGAAAACTCAACAATACTCTGAAAAATAAACTACCTTGTACACCATAAAAATTACGCACCCCGTAATAACATTATACATTTTCAAAGCAATATTTAATTTTATGGTGTGGAAAAAGCCCACCCCACGAGGGGCTTCCCTTAGACAATGGTATGATTTGTAACTCCTGTAGATATCATCTACGAAGAAGAAATTCTCATCTCAGAGTGTTCAAGCAAACATTTTTCTTTTTTTTTCTACAATAGCTGTAGTGCTGTGCATTGAGGCGTTTTTATTAACGTTATTTATGACGTTTCTTTTTGGTCGCGATTATCTTAAACGATCTTTTTTATTACATTTATTTAGTAAATTAGGGTACGACAGGGCAGTGTCGTATATATTTATATTGTTCATCCATAATTTTGTTCCATGCCACTCACTGGTATGGAATTATGAAGTGTTTTCAGGATGGTGCATCTGTGAAACAAAATACCTTATTTTAATGGACGATACGGTCAGATAATGGCGTGTCCTATTATAAATCTGAGCAGGGGGTTATTACGATACTCGTGGAAAGTTAATGAAAAAATATTTCGGTGCGTGAAAGGTTGCTACTTTTTCATATTTTGTTATGGTAGGTATTCAAGTGTATTATATTCATTTTGGTTTATCTTGAAGGTTTCGTAAACAAACATTTCTTTTAAAATTATCATTATATTTTATGTTAAAAATAAATATACTTCTGACTATTTTATTTATTATTGTTATTAATAAATATTTTTCAGGTTGGTACTATGTGCAGAACTTATTGACAGGTTAAGAAAATCATTTTCATAGAGGGAAAAAAATCGTATTTGTTATTGCCTGTTTAGCTATATAGTATTTTTTTATAATGTGTTTGTTCTCAGTTAAGTGGCCAGACCCAAGATGACATACGGATTCAAAAGTTAAAAGCTGTAGACACATAGTACTTAAACTGCAGGATCTAGAGGAGAAATGTAACCAGAGTCTTTCAATGTAACTACGTGTGTTGCTTGTTTACTTCTTTGAAACCGAACACAGCGCTGTCTCATGTCACCAGTGAGAATAAAGGCTGGCATAGAGTTGCTAATTTAATTTTCGTGGAAATGAGGACGTGAAAGATAAAATAATATATGTTGTTTATGTACATTATGCATTATGAGGACATGTTCTTCGTTCAAACTAAGGTTAATTTTAATCTTAGTTTGAATGAAGAACATGTCCTCCTCCTCCTTGCGTCGTATTCCTCAGTACTGAGGGTCGTGACCACCCTGCTTCATCACTTTTCTTTGAATGATGTTCCTCCATCTGTCTTTGATGGTGTGAAAAGCGGTGCGGATCTGGCCGGATCAAAGTATTGGGCTGTGTCCACGAGGCTTTTTCCTATCCACTTTGCCGGTCACAATAAGCCTTTCTAGGTTGCTACCGTCTTTCCTAGCAATGTGATCAAAGAACATCTATGCAAAGATAAATCTGACAGCAATCTAACTTAGCTTTACTAATATGCTGGTTTTTGCTACCAGCGTCTACCGAATGTAAGTTAAAAACTTGATATCTATTCCAGAAAAAATAATTAAAAACATAGAGAATTAGTCTATATTCTAAACTGCATAAGAGTCTACTTGACTGGCAGACGCTTGAATCAGTTCAGTTGTTGAAGCGTGATTGATTAGCAGCCATCCATCATTGACACCTGAGCATTCAAATATGAAAACTTTGAGATTTAAAATACTTTAGATAGGAAAGGTTAGTGAAGAGATATGGGTTAATCAAACATTTTTGATGATAAAGTCTTTGAAACAAGTACCCAATGTTAGGTACTGGCGCGACATTGACCAAACTAACTATAAACTAACAGATATCCTAAAGTGAGTCTATGCTAGAGGAGCCGAGCTTAAGGAGACTCTTCCCACTCGCCTATCGTCAACGTCGAGGATGGTTTAAAAGCTTGAATCTTCATCTAAAGCAATCCAACGCGATGCTTGATGGAGAGGCAACGCGAAAAAAGAGAGATAACGCCTGAAAACTCTGTTCGTAATTCCGTGATTTGCGTGATTGTTTCACAAAACTTGTTCCGAGATTACCTACGTGATTTTTTAAAAGCTATGAATTTTGTTGAAAATTTTTTTAGGAAAAAAATCTCGATTAATCTGTCCTAGCTCAGAGGACACCGGTGTCCTCTCACATCCACGCCACTATAGGCCTTAATTCCGATGTTTAGAGTCTACTTTTGTATGAACAAGTTGGGTAGTTGTGGATCGAAGTGTTAAATGTGCAAGCCTTCTGTAGAAGTACTTTTTCATATTTTTAATATATGGTTACATTATGGAGGGCCAAAGTTCACGTAAAATAGCAGATTTTTAGGATTCGTTTTACACAATTTTATGTTTTGATTTCTATAGAAGCCTAGATAATATCCACAAAATCCAAAATATCTAAAGAAAGATGTGTAATAACATCATAATCACGTAAGAGCAGTTGTGTGAAAATGTACCTTGGGTTGGTGGTTGGCCGCTCTTCGTTTACCGTCGCTCGTGCTAGGCTCCTAGTCGGTCCGAACTACATGAATTTTAGCTCGGCTCATGCTTCGTTCATGTCCGGCTCCTTTACTGTAGACCTTTACAGATGGTACTGCTCACGTCCTTCTTAATATTACTCGCATAAAAGTTTTAGTAGGAATAAATCGTGTAATTGTGATTGAAATCAAGATTAAAGCTCCGTGAAACTCTAGTCACGCTAGTACGAGTATCTAATAATTTACTATAAAT
Source organism: Leucania comma (assembly GCA_958295575.1). Taxonomy (NCBI): domain Eukaryota; kingdom Metazoa; phylum Arthropoda; class Insecta; order Lepidoptera; family Noctuidae; genus Leucania; species Leucania comma. The sequence continues at coordinate 9,652,931 of OY282475.1, forward strand.
TATACAACAAAAGAAAAATGAATCATAGTATGAATATAAGCTACATGTTGAACAATTGATATTACCACAGATTTTATCAGAATCGAGACCCTTTTACAGCTATTACTTATATATACATAAATTCAAAGCTCAAACCCTCAAATTGGTGCTAATATTTTGAGTGCGCCACGTGCGTCGATTGGTCACGCAGAACAAACTTCATTGCTAATAGTGACCCGTGCCCACTGTCCCTGACCACCCCTTTGTATTTGTGCTCTGATATACACCCCATCTTGTTCTAACTGTCGCCTGATGCACGCACACTTGCAAAAACACAATGATATGATTGTTACAGCAGAGTTTTAAGATCTTTGCGATTTTGTGAAATGAACATACAAGTAGGTAATAAGTAATAATACACCAATACACTATTTCCCCGAATTGCACTACTGCAACGATACTGTACTGATGGAAGAATCTAAACTCTATATTTCTCATACTCATACTTAGCTGGAAACAAATTAGGTTGAAATTTGATAAAGACACTGTCTACTTATTTGCTGTGTACTATCGTCAAATATGATTTATTTATTTTTATAAAATAATAAGTTGAACGACAGCGACAAGAAATATGTAACCAAGATTAATGTAACACATTAAGGGCTGATTTCATCATTCAATATAAAAACTTAGTTCAACTAAACTGAGCTCAGCGTAATCTAGTTTAAAGACCCGTGTCGTAAACATGGGCGACAACAAAAGAATTGAAACTGAGTTTAGTGTAAACTAGGTTCAAGTCATCGCAGTGAAACGCAAAATGAAGCTATAATTGCGATTAGTCGCTCAAACTGTTTGAACTAATCGCGATTAGTTTATTGGTGAATTTGGCTCTTAATGATTTTAAAAGAGTGTCCATGGAGTTTCTCGCACGTTCTTCTCCATAGTTCTTTAAGTCAAGCGTGAATAGGTTACTTCTAGGCAAGAGTGCTCCATCGTCGGCCACATCTTCGCTTTCCATCAGGTGAGATAGTGGTCAAACGCGAGCCTATCAACAATAAAAAATAAAAAATAGAGATCTACGCTTTGGAACTTGCAATTTAGCTTCACTTTTTTGATTGGCCGATATTTTGACTATTCTAAAGTGCCTGTATATGGTCTATTTATGATAAAGGAGTTTGATTTGATTTGATATGCTCATAGTAATTATTTCAATTTATTTTTGGTTTTACTTTGACCAACTGATCTGTAGAACCCCGACAAACGATGACCAAAAAGTACTTGCAAATGTGTGCGTGCGTCAACTACTACTTTAGGGAGATTCATTTTCAATATACACCCAAAACAAACTTCACTGGTTATAACAGCGGAACGGACATTCCCCTAGCCTCCCTTGGTATTGTCAATTAATTAATTATCCAGGTCCGATGGACGGGCAGATTTCAGCTGTGCGACTACCAAATTCATTATCGAAATTAATGATTGACTTTGATCATATTCATTCATTACGTGATGTGGAAAGTGCAACGTGGGGCTGGTATATGAATAAAGTGTGTGTTTTGCTTTGGAGGTAAAGCAATACGTTGGCAATGCTTGTTGTATTTTATGGGTGTTTATTAGTATTGTGGTATCGAAGAGAATCGCATGAGAAATGGTCCTAATTAGCATGCGAGATGATTATACAAATATGCTTTTTAGGGATGTGCATTTGAATTGGATTGCCATTTGATATAAAAATAGTCAGCAAACAGCTGGTTGACTCTTCGCGTGACCAGAGGGCTGGGCTTTTCTTCGGTCAACAAATCAGCATTGCCATCCAACGTGGCAATGCTTCCAGCGTTCTGGGCACTTTTCCCATTGATATCGATGTGGATGAATTTTTTGATGCCCAATAAGTTCTTTTTCTACCCGTTTGTACATATTATTAATTTTTAATTTGTATATATATCTATTAAGTTTTATATAGAACTAGATTTCAATTACAAAATAATAAACAATAAAAATAGTTGTATTGTTTTAAGTCAATTTCAATAGATGTTTTTTTTTGTTCATTTAGGTGGGATGTACCATGTAACGGTGGCGTATCGCCGTACGTCTAGTGATCTGATGATGGTACAGACTTGGTAGAATTAAGTTATGTAATTCCGACGCATCTTCCCCAAAATGTAACCAGTAGAAAACCGATAGGTTACAAACTCGGTGTCGATGCTCATACTCATAATTTTTAATACATACTTTGAAGCTATAGATAAAAAATATTTATGTGTAGTTCTTAAAAAGCTTTGTGAAAAAAACTTTTTAATGGTCTCTACAAAACTTATTCCATTGTGTTGTCGGAAGTTTTCCATACATCTGTTTATTTTTTCAGGATGAGGTTATGGTGTTGGTACGAATAATTTGAAATACAAAATTTCACGAGCTAATTTTTTTTTTTATAACGTCATCAACATTTTAAAATGTTTTTTAAATAAATAATAAAATAAAATAATCTTTAGTTCGGATAAACTCTCCAATATACCTACTATATCGGTAATCTTCTGGGCGTTCTAAGATTGTTGATATTTTAAGTTATTATTGGAGACAAATGTTTATTCAGTGTTTTGAGTTATAAGTCATTCAATTTTTATTTTGCTCGACTTTCCCCTTGTCTGTACGTACCTATTAGTGGTATGGACGCTATGTAAAGCATAGCCGCTCTTATTTTGAGTAGTTTTTTTTTTCTTGTCACAAATTTTGTAAAAAGATAAAAAATTTCACAGAAAATTTTCATTCCAAAATTTTCTTTTCTTAAAAAAATATATGTCACCGCAAAAATGACGCAAAAACATTGTTTTTCACTTTACGGCTTTCTAAACCTGTATAAAAAGTAAATGTGTCCATGGAGTCTGAGTAAAGTATTTATTAAGGGCGAATGCAGGTAGGGTCGCAGTACTGATGTCCCTGTCCGGTGGGACTTGGGCCTTTGTTTTTATGATACGTATACCTATAAATAAACGGACAGAATTTCATTATCTCGGTGATGACTGATCTTGTAACGTGAAAAAATGCCTGCAGACGTATTGACAGTTTTAAACAGATCTTTAGATTCCTTTGAGTGATCAAACGTGGCTTATTATTTCTTTTTTGTCTTTGAACATTATTCCTAAAAACAACAATAGAGGATTAGGCGGTCTTTCGAATGAAAATAAGTAGATTTCGGTTCGTTATTGAAGACTTAACAAAACCTAAATCCGTGCCCAACTAAATCTAAAATATCTTAAGATTATCCCAAAAAAAATTGTCTTTGTAGATTATTGTTTCTTTTTTGTTAGTTCCAGAACAAATTAAAAACAAAATCCTCAGAGACATGGAAACGAATAGGTACCTAAAGTCTGACCGCAGAGTATAAAAATATGGAAGAAGGAAGAAAATTTATTGTGAACGGTTTCAGGACGTTACGAAGTATGAATCGTTTTTTGTTTTTAAAAAAATAGAAACTGAATTGAGCTTTAATTTCTCAAAAAATTATCTTTATTTGAACGGGACTTCCACATACTATAATACTGTATACAGGTAGATATACTTGACCTGCAATCCAACCATGCGTTCAACTTTTACAGCCCCATATCGTTCGCAACATCCCCATAAGTTTACCCTAACCACAGTTCCTAATAACGGCTCTAAGCACAGCCAAGCTGCGTCCAGAGGTGAATGACCCCGTCTCTCGGGACACCTGCTGATGTTATTGACAACAAAACCACAGACAAAACTGTGTTGTTTCTTTTATTTCCCGCCGGCAAGGGGCGAGACGATTTCGATCTATGTTGCAGCCATAAGAACGCTGTTGTGATGTATTTGTTGTATAGGGAATGGGCAATAAATAGGGTTTTCCTTCCGTGTAGGTACTTAAAATATACGTTCTCAGTAGTTACATAAATTAACAACAATAATAAAATGAGTAAAATCATTCCTGTTATCCAAATTATTCAAAGACATTTTCCACAAAATAAAAGCTGCTTTGATGCAGAAAATAAATTCAAAAATCGAACCCGAATTCCAATTCGATTGCATTTGCAGCAGTGAATTCAATATTTCAATTTGAAAATTGGAGGGATGTTCTCGGAAAAATGTTTCAACTTAAAAATAATATTTTGATGTTTTGTGAGTAAAATATTGTTTTTATGACGAAGGATACCATCGAAATCTGTGTGCAACAGTCCTGCGGTAATGCAGTGTATTACTCTGTATTATACTTCAATTTTATTTTATGTTGATCCCAAGCTCCCAAAAATGGCTGCTAAGGGAACCGTAAAGCCGTGGCTTACATCGCGTTTTACTAACCTGGCTTTCCAAACATAAAGAATTCATGGCAAAGAGAATTTTTGAGGTAAGACATACTTGTTTGTGAATTTTATCTTTATGTTACTCCCACGTATGTTTTTATTCTCTATTTGAAATGTAGGTAACTGCAGAGTAAGCACTCTCTGCAGCATAACATACTTCATTTCTGTGGTTTTTTGAAGTTGCATGTTTGTCATATGGAATCTTTTTGATATGTGCTTTATTTTTATTTTTTCCCATTTCGTAACTGCAAGAAAAGGAGTGTTTTTCATATTTTCATTAAATTAAATCTTTAACATTTCTACGATGAGAAATATTTTTATATTGAAAATTCTTTGTTTACGTACGTTAAAACATAATAATATGGACCTGTTCTTTTGAGGCTGGAAGTGATGTTATAGATAATCAGACGCTAGATGTAATAAAAAATAATAATACTATTTATATTACTATTTAAAATTTTAATTATAAAAATTTTCTTAAAAATATGTTTGTTACTTCTTCACACTCAACCGATTGAACGGATTTGCATGAAATTTGCACACGGTTGGTCCATGTGCTGGAAAAAAATATAGGATACTTTAGGAAATATTACCATTATAGGATAACCTTCTACATTCACACGACTGAAAGCACTGGCCGAGGCTTGCGTTGAATTAATGAAATAATTTAATTTAAAAATAACAAAAAATATTCGTACCCATTTGAAAGAATCTCACTATGATAACTTAGACGAAGCGAACTCTTTCTACCTAGAACTACGTATTGACAGCCTCCTTTCAAGCTTTCAAACTCACAGCATACATGAGATGTTTAAAAAATAGTACTACTGCTTTGAGCAAAATATGCAAAAGGTATATTAGTTTACTAAATCTTTGTAAAACCGTAAAATGGGCTGGTTTTAAATTTCAGATAGATGGAACTTTAACAAACTTTAACAATTGCTTCACTGCTTACCATTAGGTAGGACCGCAGTCAAGCACTAGTTAAGCAAGAAAAAAAATGATTCTGACAACAACTACATGTTGACATTACGGCAAAATATGGTCGATGCTTAAGTCTGGCCATAAAAAAAAAGATTTTGGCTGTTTTCAGTATCACGCATTAAATCTGAAAAAAACGTACCAAGTTTAGCTATCAACAAAGTTGCTCTAACTCTCAAAGTAACCCTGTTTTACGATACAAAAAGTTATTATAATTCACCAAGGCGTTTGCATATCTTTATCTATGTGTGCCTTTTTTATAAATGGGATATTTTATCTGTGTATGTAAGTGCGCACTCAATGTCATAGGTAACTTAAGCACAAAGATATAAACAAAACCCAATCTACCTACACATATACCTGAAATGAAAATTCCTATCTCATATACCTAATTCTTAAGCCCTCCTACCGCCGAGAGAAATACCTAAGTGTGACACCACACGGTATATTATTCAACCAAGATTACAGTAAGAAAATTCCGAAATTCTCCTCGATTTAGTAGGAACTAGGTTGAAACGGGTAGAACATGCATAATGTGGCCTTCGTTTAAATTCATGCTTACTCTTCTGGCCGCCCGACACTGGCACCTTGTGAAATGGGGAACATAGGGGAATAAGGACAGATTTGCTGAGCATTCGCTCTAAAGACTACAAAAAGAGCGAATGCTCAGCAAATCCGTCAAGTCGAGTAATGTGTCAAATTTGTGTGAACGATTTTGTGCATTTTTTACATGTCCAAACTTATTAATTCTTTTATATTTTTCAGAAACATTTAAATTTTTCTTTATTTCTTCACAAATCAAAAAAAGGAGTTTTTTGACGCCATATTTTAGTTAGGAGTAGCCTTAAGTGTATATATTAATGTTTTTGCGTAATGTGAGATAGAAATAGGAAGTTTTTAAATAAATTTCCAAAAAATATTATAGATAGAAGTAGGTTAATACGTTTATGGAATGTAATACATAATCGTAAATAAAGAAGTAAGATATTTACATCATACATAACTTTAGAACATTTACTTAAATAATTATATGAAAAACATTTAACTAACGATAATTATACTAGACTATAATTCTACTAACGAGAGCCTCGACAAACATCTTAGGAGACTCTCGTTAGGCGGCTGGATCAAGGGCATGATTCAGAAAGCGGTACTCCTGGACACGGCTCGTATAGTCAGGAGGTTCCTTTCTCTGGAGCTCTGACCTATAGCTAGACCTGTAGCTTGGGCCCTGTTCCCAATACCGGTGAGACACTATTTTTTACATTTTAAAATGTTTTTTGTAATTAAAAAAAAAATTATTTAGAAATGTAATTTATATTTCTAGACTATGAATAAAGAAAATAATTATACTAATATTAAAATATAATAATAATAATAATATCCCTAAAGTAACTGTAGACGTCTCGTTTGGTGCTGTGGTTGAGCGAAGGCTGTCGCGAATTTGATTTCCGCTCAGAATAAATATAGATGAATTCAGATAAGTGTTCCGGGTCTGGGTGTCTTAATTATGTTTACATGTTTGTAAACGCACTTAAGATATAGGAGATATTATTATTTTGTGGTGCACAGTTTTGTTTAAAAAAAATAAAACTTGAAAAATATCATATAATTTTGTTTATTATTTTAACGGTTAATTATAAATTAATACTTTTTTTAAATTTAATATTACTAAATATTAAATTTAAAAAAAGTATTAATTATAAAATTGCCTTATATGCGCCTGTAAGAATGTTATAATATAGTAGTTCTAGGAATGTGTTCTTCAAGAAATCAAACAACAGGCACTTAGTTTCAATATTTTATGTATATTGTTCCGTAATCTGATCTCAAATTGCAAAAAAAATCAATCAGTTTCAAAACCTATTCTAAATTTGAATTATCCTTAAAAATATATTTACCTAGCTAGTCCGCTAGTTAATAAGAGCAATCTGTAATAAAATGTAATCTCTTTCGATATCACTCTATTATTCCAGGGTTTTAAATTAGGTAATAATATGGACGATTTACACCTCTGTCACACTTATATGTACAAGTCGATTATCGGTAAAAAGGGATCTCAAATACATTTTTCTGTTTGAAGTTTTCGTAGGTTCTAAGCCGGCAAATAAATGTCACTTCGAATGTTTTAGTAAAAAAGTCTTCCCGTGTTTACTTTTCCCTTATTTCCTTGGCGTATCCTTATTTAATACATGCTGACTTTTAACTCTTTGGTAGGTGTATTTTTCTGGAGACAAAAATATGCATGAATAAGAAAATGGGTCACTTTTACTAAGATTAACGTCAAAATATTAAAAAAACTGGTCAAGTGTGAGTCGGACTAACACGCGACAAGTAAGAAATAATACATCATTTGTGAAAATTTCAACTATCCAGCTATCATGGTTCATGAGACACCTTCGTGACAGACAAAAGAACAGTGGAATGATAGAAGTTGGGTTCCGTTTTTATTCTGTGGGCACAGAACCCTAAAAAACTTTTTACAAAAAAAACCGACTTCAACGTAAAAAAAACACAAAACAGTGCAAAATAACTCAAATTGCGGAAGTCGGTTTTTCTATAAAAGTTTGGTCTCTTCGTCATTTAACACCGACGTCGGAAATTGAAGTTATTTTATCACTTTTTCACATTGAAGTCGGTTGTATTATTTTTGTAAAAAAAAATATTTCACACTTTTTATTTGTAGTACCTATCCCTCAGCCAAACTTAAATAGATATACACCTACCTTCTGCCATTCAGTTCCATTATCAAATCCTCATGACAATTCTAATGATACCAAACACGGATAGGATACATTGATTTATTACAAAATTCCGGTTCATACCTACCTTCCGACTTCATCCTTAGATCAGTTCTATGTATCCCTTCTCCTTCTTCCTTCAGTCATTCTCCAACGACATGTATAAACAAATAAATGTCGTAGCAATTTCATTGTTACGACAGTGCAGCTATGATTTTTTGAAGAGTTCAGTTTTATATCTTTGAAGTTCATCATGAGATCAAAACAATATTTCTATAGAACGATTCGGGACTAAAATCTTTCAAACTAAACAAAAAATTTCAAAATCGGTCCTCAATTGACCGAGATATTGGTGAATAAACATAAAAAAACATACCGCTGAACATAGAACCTCCTTCTTTTTGAAGTCGGTTAAAAAGGGATGAAACCTAAGCAACAGTTTTATTTTGCTACATGAAAACTGGGTATACGTACTTATGTAAAATATACACCCCTATTTTTTAATTAGTGCACAAAAAAATGGGGCTCAATCAGTACCCGTAACTGATCATATTTGTGTAGTCAAAAGTACAAAAAACAAAATCCCAAAATTGTCCACGAAACTTTGTCATTATTGGTAAATTCATTATTGAATCATCATTCGTAACAACTACTACTAGAAAATACTAAGCGCAGTGTTTTTTCCATTTTTATTGACATTCTTTCATTCATAAACAATAACCTGTACAATGTTTCCATAAATTGAGTGAGATTTTGGGATATAAACAAACGCTCATAACTTTGCTGTTTATGAATATTATGCATTGAGACTTTACTTAAATAATAACAAGACCTTTTCTAATAAGCCCTTTAAGTATTTGCCATAATTAAAAAATAGTGGTGTATATAATATACGATATAATAGTATATAAACAGCAGAATTCACCCCTTTTATATTCAGTTATTTACCTCTTATTACACAGACCTCTTCAGCAAAATCTTTCACACCACATACAATAAATTTAACAAACGTGTCTTGTAAAACAAATCGCTAACCCGAAAATCAGAATAACTCAGGACGTAAGAATTGAACCGTAAAATCGAAAATGGCGACCGTCGTACAACCCCTCAGAGTCGTTTGCCACTAAATCATATTTACTATAAACGTCGCGATAAACTATAAATTTTCCTTATGCATTTATTGTGTTGCTGTAATGCTCACAAATCTACAGATATTGTTTCGATAGTTTGTGAATTGTGCGTCTGTAAAAGATTGTATTTTCGGTTATGATAATGTCTAGGAATACGAATCGTGTTGAAAATACGCTGAAGTAGACTACAAAGTAACTATAAAGACACGGCAAGAATGGCCCAGTGGTAATGATCCCGAATTATTATTAGTACTAGATCATCACGAGTTTAGTAATTTATTTCATCACTTCTGCTCTTGAAACGGTGAAAGAAAACCCCCCGAGGAAATCGACATGAACACGATCTTAAATCAAAAATTCCATAGACAGGTTTCTTTAGATGGGAAAATCATCCAATGACATCTCCCGCCCTTGGGGAGAGCGGGAGATATTGTCAGACTTTTACTGACTAAAACCCACCCCTGTTCCTTCGTTGCCTTTCATATCGGGGCCGAATCTTCCTTTCCGTGCTGGGCTTCTACGGTTTGCTGACATCTGCATGAAGCGCGCGTGGAACTCTAAGCCCCGTTGACAACTTGGGCCTGGACGTTCAGTGAGGTCGCCGTGAGAATTTTCCAGCCACTCCTCAAAAAGGAGACTCACTGCCATAATTATGGCGTGCCCAGCACTGGGTTGAGATAGTCGCTGTCGCCATTTCACCATGAGATCCCGCCGAAACTCAATCCATGCCACTCCATGCGTAAATCAGATCGCATGGTGGTAGGACAGCAAGGAGGCTCACCACTTCGCGGGAAACCGTACGGTATCACCATCCGTATGGCCATGACCCTCTGGCATGCGTTCAGCTGGCGGTCGCTTTTGCCGCGACAGCGTCCATACCAGCGCTGCATAAAGGGCCATGGACCGAACGATGCAAAATCCACCAACCCGCACTAGACCCGCGTTGTAGATTATGGCCCATTGCCTATAGTAAAGAGGAGGTCTAAATTCCAGTAATGAGAATAGTAGACGACTATTATTGTAAAAGTGGAGACGTGATTGTCTATGAACCAATCACGTCTCACGGCAAATGGGTTTAAGCTTATTTGTTTTCAAAACAAGATTGTACAGGCTTTTTAGGCACACTCGTCGAGATAGAATTGATTGAAATGAAGCCCATTTTTTCATAAAGTGTGAAATTTTAATCACAATTTATGAAAAAATGGGCTTCCATAATTATGAAAAAAAAATACTGAAAAAGTAACCCGTTATTTAATATTTTCTCAATTGAAATATTTAAGTATAATAATAATACCTATCTGCTTGATAAATATATTAAAACTGCATAAGACCAACTAACCAGAATTTATGACCCGGTGTAAAAAGACTGTGATTCAAAGTGTAAAAAAAGTTGTGAAATATAAAAATGTCACGACCAGAGGTAGGTAATCAACGCATAAATTCGAGTGACCTCACTCACCACCCGCCCTACAATAAACTCTATGTAAGATAAAACCCCTTATTAGCATTCTCTCTCATTCTCCAGTAGTGTTACCAGGTGTCCCGATTTGCGCGAGACGTCCCGATTTTCAAGAGCCCGAGGATTCGTCCCAATTTGCGCCAGATCAGGACACTATATATGTTCTTAAAATCAATAAATTTATGAAAAACTATTACAATTACCAAGAATTATAAAATTACAGTATTCGTATAACTTTATCGATTGTGAGTGTGGGCTGAGAGAACATTCGAAATCATAATTGTGGCCTTATAATGCAAATGGCTACTAAAGGACATAGGTCGGTTTTAGTTAGTATAACACGCCCTCTCGTACTCCACCACTCTCTCACTCTACCCTAGAGCGAGAGAAGTCATTGGATGATTTCCCACCTCAAAAAAGTGTTTTATATTTCTCGCGATGTTAAACCCTAAATCTGTCTATCTGTCCCGATTTGAATGCAATCAGACCTGGCAATACTATTCACGAGATTTCTCAGGGCTGACTCAGCTGGCGGGCAATGTCATCGACGGGAAGACCTATGCGTCACTGACTCATCTCATTTGCCTGATCTTGCTTCTCTAGAGTTAATTGGAAAATTGCTAGACTTTACACGGCTTTATGGCCTTGTTGTAAGGCAAATTATACGCTTGTATCAAATGACATCGTGTTTGTTTTATTTGTTAGGATCTGTGTGGTCTTTCGTACTTAACAGTAGTTTAGTTGAAGATGTAGGTATTTCAGTGTTAAGGTTTACATAATACTAATTTCTGTCAGCGGTTTTGTTCGCGTGAAAGTCGATTATAGGGGATACTAAGAAGTCTATTGTAGGGGATACTAAATCGAAGTCAAGATAAAAAGTAGCCTATGCCTTCCTTGGGGTTCAAGCTTACCACGTACCTCTCATCAAAATTGGTAGGCCGAGTTACTTTCATATCTTTATTATTAGTATTATATGTAAATTTTATTTATTTTCAGATAAATTTTCATAAATCGAGTTCACAGATAAATTGCTGTTAATGTTGTTAGACATGGGTGCCCTATCATAGTCTACATGTTATCATATTGCAACGAAACTAATCAAGCCTTACTAGTTTTGTGATTGTCGCGAAATAACACATTTTCATCAAAGAGAAGTTTTAGAAAAAGTTAGAAATACAGTCGCAATTTCAATATTTTTTATAATTTTCCAACCCCAATAAAAGAGTTTAAACTTTCAGACGCAGAAATAATCAGTCGTAAGGAATTTTGTAAGAGGCAGTTGGATTTTATAACTTCAAGTCAATAAAAATAATTGTAACATTCCCTTACATTTTCCGCAACAAAACAATAAACGTGAAGGCAAAAGGAATAAAACTAATTATATTCCATGAACATTCAAACAATTCTTACGATATCTCATTCGCGGAAATATTAAGAAAGCAACAAAATGCTTGTAAATTTAATAACAGGCGGTGGAAAGCGAGAAATTTCCCAACTTGGTCGGATTCAAACATCCGCTCGTACTTAATTTACGAGCGATCCGTTTGCGCTAATTAATTTCAACTCTTATCTAATATGCCTAATTGGAGTTACGGAGTTTGTTCGCAATCCATCAAAGTTTAATATTATCACCGCAAAGAGTTTTCAGAAGGAATTTTGTGATTACATATAGAACATTGTCCTTGTTTTTGAGTTATTGGATTTAGTATTGACACAGTCTTTTTCCTAATAAAAATATTTTTATTGAATAAATACTTCAAACTGTTGCCTCAAAATAAAACGATCTGTAGACGTAGGTAAATACTCTCTCTCTAGAAAGAAAGAAACCGCAGACTGTGCCCTAAAAATGGCTAAATTTTATTTATTCAGGATCTATCGTAGATGATTGATAGTAACAGTAAGTCGTTTATACAATTCTTCTGAGAAAATTATAAGTTCTTGATGATAAATGAAGAATTGTTTTGTAATTTGGTTAACGTAATACGTAATTTTTTATTCAACTTGAATTTAATGAGTTTGATGTACCTATCGTTGCTAACTATTCTCAGATGATACACCGAATGAAATTGAAAGGCTAGAATCGAATCTTTATCTCAAACTGACTGCAGTTTATGCCTGCATGTCAGAAGAATGTTAACCCAAATAGAAAAACTTACTTCTATGCTAATTAATATCTATATTATAAATTTGTAGAGTTTGTTTGTTTGATCGTGCTAACCTTAAAATCCTTTTAACCTACAAGCTATATAACATCACGCTATGACCAATAGGAGCGGAGCACTAACTACGGACAAGGCTAAAACCGCGACGGACAGATGGGAGGGATAAATGGTAAAGAGTATCCTATGTGGGAGCCCTGCGTCCAGTAGTGGACGTCTTTCAGCAAAAATGTAGACGATGGTGATATCCTTCGAGTACATAGTCTACTCGTGTAACGTATTCGTTCAGATGTAAGTTGGAACGTGAAGGAGTAATTAACATATACATATAGACACATAGAGAGACTTACACAATCACATATACACGTACGTACATATAAACTTTCTCCTTTGTAATATTTGTGTAACGACAAAATAATCTTACTTACTAATCCAGCACCACTTAACAATCTATTTTAAACCTGAATTAAGTGTTAACGTGAAGGTAAAGCAAACAAAGTTATAATGAGCGATTCAGCCGATCATTATCTTCCAACTGTTCACGTTCCTTCGAAGTTTACACGACTTCAAGACTTCCAATACGACTTCAGGAGGACAACTGCGATTAGGAGCCGTTGAAGTCGTAATGACCGAAGTTAAACGTCAACATGACACGACTTTCAAACTCTCATTGAACTGCTAATTGTTGTTGGTTCTATAAACGATTTTTTTTTTTTCTACTATAGAGTGTATTTTTTAAAGGCAGTCAGTCGACACGTTTTGACGACATCGAAAACTGCTCCATCATTTTTTTTTCATTTCATTGTTTATATACTTCTATTTCCTGTATTGTGACATTGTTTCTGCAATATTTTTTTTTAAACGAGTATTACTGAAATCACAGCCGTCCTAACTTTATTATTATGACGATATAATATATCGTCATAATAATAAATCGTCATAATAATAACAAATGAGATATTATCTCATTTGTATGTATATTTTTATTTAGTATCTGTATCCTCTTTTTATAATGTGAATGTGAGTATAATGTTGACTCCACGGATTCATAGTTTACATTTTTTATTGTGCTTTTGGGTTTAAAGTTGACTATTTTACATTGTTCTCTAGTTGTAATATGAGAATATTGTGGAATCAGTATTTTTTTAAAGAAAAAAACCATTGATTTTCTTTCCGGACAGTGCGCTATTTTTTGCCAATATTAGCATACAACTAATAGTAAATCTCAGCATAAATATTAGCAAATATTTAAAATAAGAATAAAATTACAATTAATATTATAGGACCAACTGTCAAATGTCTAACGAGGTATATTGTGAGCGACCATATTCCTGAGCCATGTCATCACTGGCAACACGCACTGGTCACAAATCTAGGTACCTATTAATTATGTATCAATTTCAGATTAAGTAGTCTTACGAAAAAACTTCAAGCAAAACTGTGACAGTTTCCAAACGCCTTCATAACCCAGTAGGGTTGGCACGAAGACGTATGTTATTATAACGTCAACCCATATCACGTGGCCGCTACGTAAGTGGGATATTTTATTATGACAGCCCTTTGTATCCCTCTGAAGATAAATGCCCCGTACAGTAAGTTAACTGAAGAAACGGACTGACACTGGACAGAAATGGGACGGCTAAGCGGAATGTAACTGATATAAAGTGTTGCAATTGTTTAGTCATGAAAATACTGTATATGATGGAATTAGAACCAAAGACGAAAACCACTTATTATGAATGTAAGATTATTTTGTGTAAAATTTTACAAATACGCAATTAAACACATTACATATAAACACTTACAAATTAAAACTATATATACACTAAAGACTACTCCTAACTAAAATATGGCGTCATAAAACTCCTCCGCATCGCTGTCGGCTGGAAGTGTGCCCAAAAGCCCTAAAACTTATTATCATCATCATTTAAGCCAAAAGATGGCCACTGTTGGACATTGGACTCCCACAACCCTCACTAAGCCATTGATCCACCTTGTGAGAGGCCTTCCACCGCTGCGTCTTCCGTTACTCGATTGTCTCTCTAGAACCATCACTATAATTATATTTCAGGTGAGATAGTGGTGGTGACGGAAAGGTTTACCTAGATCTTAATAAGCCAGGGTTGCGAGATTCTGTAGGATTATTCAAAAGTTTTTTTGTTGCCCTGGAACGCAAGGGGTGACTGAAGGAACATGAGAGGGTTTTACTCGAAAAAAAGTCCCTCTCCAGACACAAAGCATAG
The DNA here is from genome assembly GCA_958295575.1 of Leucania comma. NCBI lineage: Eukaryota > Metazoa > Arthropoda > Insecta > Lepidoptera > Noctuidae > Leucania > Leucania comma. The sequence goes on from OY282475.1 coordinate 9,667,942, forward strand.
CATAGCAAAGCATCAGCCTTATAATGTTCCCACTGCTGGGACTCAGCCCTCCTCTTTAGGTTAGGGAATGGGTCGTAATCTACCACGCGGGCCCAGGGCAGGTTGGTGAATGTCACATGGCTTCTTTAATTTTGGTTCTAGGACATGTCTGTTTTGAGAGCAGTGGTGATGAAATAAATTACACAAAGTGGTAGGAGTTATTTAATGACTTTTTACTCCATAAACAAAAAAGCCGTGGCATTGTTCAAGAGTCGCCGTGACCCTAACACGTAAAGGGTTCGTAAATCTGACACTCTTTGCTCCACTCAGAGCTGCGAGGCCCAACTCTATCCCCTCGTTCCGAATTGCGTCAAAAATGATTATAGCGTGAATCCAACCAACGCGCAACGTAACAATTATTATTTAATAGCCCTTACATTTTGTGACTATTTAATTTGGTTGGATTCGCGCTAAAATCGTTTTTCACGCGATTCGGAACGCGGGTATGTTTTATTAACATTTGTTTTCCATTGAATTCGGTCCTGACCTATTGACTCAGCCTGCCTGGGACTTTCACCATATTGCCTAGTTATAAACAGCTGCATCAATTGAGTACCCCTTTCATATAAAAATAACATAGAAAATGTTCAGTTCAGTAGCCAATTGCTTAGCAACTACGCCAAGCGACACAAGTAGTTATGGGACAAAGTAAACCGCAATATTTTTTCAACTTTTTACGTTTTCAAAGTTTTTACACATGGTATATTTACGCACATAGTTGATTCGTGAAGGTAGCACAATAAAAAAAGAACTAAGCTCAGTTCTGAACAAATTCCAGCCGGCAAAACTGTAGCTAACAAGAATGTTGTTTCACACTAAATTTTTACTGGTCTGAAGCAAGGAGTTCTCATACCAAAAACATTTTGCTGTTATTTTATTTTAATACCAGCCGGTACAAACGTTTACCCGCAAGAGAAACCTAGAAAAGTAAATTCGTTCTCTAGTTTATTTGCCGCATGCGCTATATGGTCCCGTCAATTCGGCTGTTGATCGACAGTGAAAAGGATTTTCGTTTTTTGTGCGGTTTCTTTATTAGGCCAGTAACTTTACAGATTTAGGTAGGTAATTGTAAAAAATAGGCTGTTCGCATCAATAAGAATAGGCTCCTATTTAACTCTATTTTCAAAGGCCTGAAATGTTTCAAAGTGGAATCTATCTTTGAAACGTAAAACCAAAGGGCAATGGAAAGGGGTATGCTCATAATTTCCTTGCGTGATCGCATAAGAAATGAAGATATCCGCAGAAGAACTAAGGTTACTGACATAGACCGAACAATCGCCAAACTTATGTGGCAGTAAAGTAGGCAGGGTACATTGCTCGCAGAACAGATGGCCGATGGGACGAAATTTCCATTCACGACCGTGGTGACCACGTGCCGGAAGACGCAGCGTTGGACGGCCTCTCACAAGATGGACCGATGACCTGGTGAGAGGCGAGGGAACCCGATGGATGCGAGACGCACAGGACTGATCGTTATGACGACACTGAGGGAGGCCTTTGTTCAACAATGGACGACTTTCGGATGAAATGATGATGATGATGAAGGGGTCTGTCTGAGTTTATATACCTAAAGGATCTCCCAAGAATGATTGTTAAAGACCTAATCTTTACCGTAGTTTTCAAAGCTAACAGATAAAATACCGTAAAACCAAACAGGCTAACATAAACGTATTTATTGAACATAAACTTCTAAATATCGTTCCTAAAAAGCTTAAATAGAGATGACCCGTTTAATTTACAGATTAATTCTATCGAGAGAACTTTACTGCGCCAGGATTGAATAAAAAAATAGAGCTTGTTAGTGCCTTATCGTCCCTAAAAGTTATTAGGGTACAGAGGAATCGGGTAAGTTAATGGAGCTTGTACGTGATGGGCTACCGAAGTCATGCGTATATAGCTAGTGTTGATACGGTCTTATAATGGGTGCAGAAAAGTTATTTTTGTATAGGTAGACTTTATTGATTTCAAAGGAACGTAATTAGACTCTGATTGTGATTTCGTGAACCGTTTTCTGTAACCCCGGCTAGTAATAACAAATCAATTTCCAAACATTATTTTCCTGTTTCTCCAGAATGAAATCTTTTCAAATATCACAGTTCGTCTAGCCCTATTGAGGAACAATTTTATGAAGAAGTCATTAAATACAGTTAGCTGTATATTTCAATGATTATAGTTCCGTAAATAAGTACGTGTTACTGTCGAAAATCATATTTTGGTGAACACAAACCTGATCTGCAAAGTGCGAAAATTAGGGAAATTGGAAGTTTATGGGGTACTCTGGCACTTTTACCTTAATCTTTTGAATACCGTAATTAAAGACACAATAGAAAAACAATAGATGTGTGAACGCCGGCATTCGCTTGGGGCTTGAGTAACTACAGTCCATATATCGCAAGACCGGATACTTAAGAAAGACCAAAGAGAATATAACGGGGGGCTATGTTACATGTTTTGATTTTTTTGAATACTAAAAGTATTTTTTTTAATAAGATTAGGATATTATTTTGATCTTAAATGGCGTTGTTTATGCATCTTTACTCCATTTAAGCTTCTAGGATTGCAACTGTGTTCAAGACTACGCTCAGCTAAGCCATTGGCAAAGTTCTCTAATAAATAAACATACTAATCGTGTTTCTTCATCATTAAGCAGAACGGAATCTGGCTGGCAGCCAAAAAACTAAGGCATAAAGAGATTTGCTACAGTTTTAAAGGAATAACGAGTTTGCATGTCTTTTTTATTGAATTTTAATTTGGAAAATATATTTATAATTATGTAATAATTACTAATACTAAGGATGTTCGTCTGAAATAAAATTTAAATTATTATTATTATTTCTCAATATACCTCGGAACTCTACAGTCCTAGACGTTTGGAAGGCGTACGAGGCGCCAAAATCAACAGAGGTCCTTCATTATTATTATTGAAATACTAGCGAACCCGATAATCGTTGTTTTGTTTTTTTTTTTTTTTTGTTAATTTTAGCTACTCACTGTTTGTGCATTAAGAGCCGGTTGTGATCACTAAATACGAGTATTTTGTATGAACACCCGAAACAGCGGTTTTTATTTAAAAAAAAAAACAATACCTATTCTCGATTTTCCCTAATAAAAAACAAGCTTTATTATTTTTAGTAACTTTCAAATATTTCTGTAATTCAATCTCATACACATAGATACACTTTTGAAATCGTAAGTTAGGGTCGCGATAGTTTTTTATCGAGCCAGCCAGCTTGATTTTTGCCCGGCTACTAGTCATTTAAACAATTTTACTAAAATATTTTTTCATGGTGTTCTCTTTTATATTTGTGGATTTACAGAGGCTTAAAAAAGTTTAAAATGAGTAGAACTTTTTTTTAATTTATATAAACTAGTGCTTGACTGCGATCCCACCTGATGGTAAGCAGTGATGCAATCGTTGATGGTGAGGGGCACTAGTTTATCAAAAGACTATTCACTCTAGCCTTGAAGACACCTAAATAATAATCGGACAGCAAGTTCGCAGCAGGCAAATTGTTCCAGTACTTCGATGTATGCGGTATAAATGACGCTTAGTCCGGATCGTAGAAGTTTCAACAATGTAAGGGTGAATATTCGCCGTACATCGGGTTGTCCGATGGTAGAACGGAGATGGCGGAATTAAGTCATTCAATTCCCGCGCACACTCTCCAAAATGAATCCTGTAAAAAACCGAAAGGCTGACTACTCTACTCCTGTGCTCAGGGCTTTGAAGATTGGACTTAACCAAATCTGGATCACCAATTAGCCTCTTCGCACGCCTTTCCACCGAGTCCAAACTAGGCCTTAAGTAAGTGTCAAGTTTAGAAAGTATTAAGTTTTCAGTCACTTTAAGTTACTTTGAAAGCCATTAGAACGCGCATGTAACACATTTTAATGTTTTTACAGTATTTAGCAGCAAATGTTTCGAGTCAGCCTTATTTATTTATTCATTTATTTACACACAAACACTTTAAATCGAAAAGAATAAACACAGATAGAAGAGTACAAAGGTACTGCTTATTTCTAATGAAATTCCTTCCAGCAGACCTGCGACAGGAGAGTTGGATGAGATATGTAGACGCGGTGTGTATAAATAATTTAAAGAGAAAAAAATAGACTATAATATCTTAAATTAGATGATATATTAAGTACATTAAAATAATAATAACAGTTAATAAATATGTAATAAATGTATATATATAAAGTATATAAATAGATTTAACACATAAAATAAATTATAAAAATTCATAATTATAATAAATATAACTTTACGAGATGGTAGAGAGGTAGTGTTCTTTGACTAGCTTCATTTATCAAGGTCGCACCTGTTTCAATGATTACACCAATTTCACATCCGAACATTACTAGGAAACAATTTGCGAATAATTAAAACAGACAATGAACTTCACTCAAAGAAATCCCGTTAAAAACCTCGATAGATTTTGTTTCTGTCTTAGCTATGAACTATCAAACTCACGAACTGTCAAACGCGTGAACTGTCAAACGCGTGAACTGTCAAACGCGTGAACTGTCAAACTTGTGAACTTGCAAACGCGCGAAGATTAAATAGCTATCGTAATTTTCTGAAATTTCCAATTTACTGCGAAATCTTAGTTTTTATTTGCTCAAGAACCGCAAAGTATTAGAAAAGAAAAGAAAAAGCTGAATGAAGGGATCAAGGAAAATAGGATTTTTTTAAATTAAAGGTATAAATATAGAAAACAGGTATTTTGAATTGAAACCCGCCTACTTCCTATACCTTTCTCTACTCTGGGTGGAGCGAGATAGAGTGTTGTCCGGATAGGATGGCGCAAAGGTATCGACAATTATATCCACTCCAAAAACCTACCCACCTTCCGAGGGATTATGGTCATCTTGTCTAGTCTCAGCCTATGTGTCATGTCGTTTGGTTATAAATCTGCTGGAACCCTTGTCACGACAAGAGCCCGGTGGATAATGTCATTAATACTGGCGACCCGCGCTTCTGTTACAGTTTAGCCCATGGTTTTTGACATGAGAGCTTCACCACGTCAGCAGCAACCTAAAGTTTCGCTAGGAATACCCAGATGCAAGCATGTAGCGATCCAGTGGTATCACCCAACATAGTACCTATCTATGTTGGGTGACGGTACTGCCTGGGGTCAGATTCCCGACTCCTATTCACTTACAGTTAAAAAGACAGGGACACCAGCAGTATTAGTAGAGGTATTAAATGAGGTAATCCCATACCAACTATCAGAGTGGCTCATCCCTCTATCTCTGGCCATCAACCGCCTTATTCAAAAACGCGATCTAAATGTAATTCCGGGGCTACATTTAGATCGCATTTAAATGGTTTTAAAACTAGTAATAGTCCCGGAACTACATTTAGATCACGTTTAATGGGTATTAAACCTAATAATAGTTTCGGAACTACATTTAGACCGCGTTTTAGAATAACAGACCTCTAGACCTGTATGCATAGCGTTGCACCAACGATACATTGTGGACATCCTTTCCACAAGTACATAACGTTTTGGAAACACTATTATTTGGCGTGCAGATAAGCAGTGGAATTCTTCGTTGGAGTCTGTGTTTCCAGATAGCTCCAATCTAGGAACTTTTAAGTCAAGAGTAAACAGAATACTTCTAAGCAAGTGTGTCGGCCACGAAACGTGAATCTACACATAACAATAGTAATAAAGGAAACATCAAAACATGTGATGATATGGTAGAGTAGGTAGTGTACAGTTTATTTCCTCTTTCTCCATTCTAAAACATCACGCAGTTTGACGGAACCCATACATCAACAATAAAATATCCATAGTATCTTTTTGTTGACAGCGAGTGGCATGCACTCGAAGCGTAGTCATGCCATGATATCAGTATTCCGTTCCCGTAGCTAGGGAGGGGACACGTTCCGTAGCATTTCATTACTGCAGCCCTACCGGGTTCAGGCGAGACCTATCATGCGATATTTCGGCATTTTCTTCCAAATATGTTGCACTTTTTTGTGTTTTGTTTGTCATTTGGTTGGCACGTTGCGGGAATATGTTATGGGTTTTGTAGAATGCTGTTCTTGCAACACTGAAATCAAATGACATTTCGTGACTTGGTTTTTTTCATAATCCAAAAAAAAAGAAACAGCGATATAGGTATTGTCGCATTTTACGAGCAAAGATGTATTGAACAGCATGTGTTTTATTTTTACTTTTTGAAATTTTTTTAAATACCTACGAGTATTATGCTGGAAATAAATTATATAACAGGCCGTATAAAAAACCTTGTTGGAATAAGTTTTCGACAGCTTTAACATAACAGTCTGTGGACTAAAATTTACATGTTCCACGTGGTCATTTTACAAGTTTAAAAGAGCGAAAACTCATACTAACTCTTGCTAATTGATATGTTAAATGTTTCCTGATTTCCAGCTATCTACAACTATTACGCTATATAGTTTGCTACCAAATAATCTATGATCATTCAGGCAGTTTAATGTTCAATTTACCATTGATAGGCAGTAATTAAAGTTTGTACAAATGATGAATACCAGCAGGATACCATAAACATATAACCTGACTGATCAATATTTTACATCAATGTAGGTATAAAGTAGCTCTATCAAAATGAAGCTTTAATACGTCTAATCACTACTGTGAATCTGATCAAAGAGTATAATTTATTTACCTGTAATACTAATAGTTCAAGCAAAATAGATTTCCTGCCGGAGTCTGTGTTTCCTGATGGCTACAACCCTGGAATCTTTAAGTCAAAAGTGAATAGATTACTTCTAGGTTATCGCGCTTCATCGTCGACCGCATCGTCGCTATCGATCAGATGAGAAAGTGGTCAAGCGTGAACCTATCAACAATAAAAAAGACAAAAAAAAGTGTAAAATAATTGCCATAAGTAAGAAATTAACAGTGTAGTTTAAGTGAAACTTACACCCATCAGTGAAAAATTAGATGCCCAATTTCAACTTCTAAGCTCCCATAATATTGTTCTAGCGAGATTAAACTGATAGCTACCCGAACCCTTCTCCAAGACAAAGGATTTAAAACGCTGTCCTGTCTTCAAAAGAAAAGATCCGCGCTTAACAGCCTAGATCCCTATTCGTCGCACGTTTTCAGTTTTATTGGAATTAAGTTATCTACGGAACCCTTTACTTCGACCGACGTTTCGGCGGCATTACCGAGGATTACTTTCCGAAGGGTGTGACTCAACCGGAACAATGGAAAATAGGCACATTTTACGTATTTATGGACCCCTAATCCTTATTACGTTGTGTTTGAAATTATATTTTGTTCATTGTGGAAAATAAATCGCAATTTGCGTGGGATGTTTATTGGAATGGATTGTAATGTATTGTTTTATTCATATCTTGAGTTTTAAAGGTCGAAGTTTATGAGTACTAATCCGAATATATGATGTATGTATTTGTTGTCAAATTATGGATATGATTTGCTAGATGCCTACTCAAGTAGCTTTACATCTTTACGTTTATATAATATTAAAAAGAGGATAGATTTGTATTTTTATTTTTAATGAATAAACTCAAAAACTTCTGCGCCGATTGTTTTAAATTATTTTATCAATAGAATGTTATTAATTTATTTGTACATTTTATTGTTGGCACTTTTAAGAAACACAAAAAAGAAAACTTATGTCTAAAATACAAACAATGGGCGGCATTATCGCATTCCGCGATCTCTTCCAACCAACCTTGAATGATGGACTAGATTTTCAGAACATGTTATGGGGCTCTATAATAAGCACCAAATTACAATATACTATAATAGATGCACAGATATATACAGATGCTATATAATAGATACATAAATACATACATACCAAAAATAGAGTCGGCATTAAAAGTAATGACGAATTTTGATAATCACAGAGACAGCTAGTGTTAACAAGTCTTTTGAAAATAGGCAATGTTTGAGCACGTTTTATAGGATCTGGCAATGCATTCCACAGACAAGCAGCCTGCTCAGCAAAAGACTTATCCAAAAAAGTTGTGGAATGCAATGGCTTTTTAAGTCGTAAGTTATCTGATGACCTAGGAGATTTCGAATGGGAGTCGCAAAGAAACTGAGGATGAAAACGATTCTTAAGTAAAAAGGGGGGTGCAAGGAAAGAGAGAATGTTACTTTAATTTTTTTCGGGTGGAGCGGGATCTCGTGTGGTAGACTGGAACTAGTTAAAGCCAACCCATGTTATACTTGCTTTTCCGTCCCAACGACATGGTGCGGAATGCATGCAAGAATCTCGCTCTTTCATCTTTATGATGATCAGTGAAAAAATAATATTTTTCAATACACAAGTGTATTGAAAAATATTATCTCTCAGAAAGTGGCTCTTATTGCACTACACTTAGGTATATAATGGCACTTGTCACCAAATTGTGACATTTTGATTACCATTACGCACTAGTGCTGTAATGTAGCTATAACCTTTTTGTTCAACTTCATTACGAAAATAATAAAAAACAAATGTTGTCTATGGCCGTCATTGTAAGACGGTTTTTGGCGTGATTTTTTTCGAGTGAAGTTCATAGGCTGTATTAAATAAAATTAAATACTACAAAAACATAAAATGTTACATCCATATTCTATTGTCACTACGAAAGACATTAACGTAAAAACTTTTCACACAAGGAAACAAACGACGACTAGGCAATATGATCAAAAGACCATATAGCCATAGCCTAGCGCGTGCTCATAGGCAACAGATTTAATTTTTACCGTCATGTTATGAAAAATTTTACTAGTTTTACCGTTGTAATAGTTAAATTATTTTTCTTCACAAGTGTATTGAAAAACGTCGAATGATACACGTGAGTAATGAGTGGTTACCATTCTTGGCTGTCTTAAGACCCTCGGCAAGGCTCGGGTCTTAATACCGCCTCGATGATAACCTCCTACATTACACACTTATATCATAATGTACTATTACAACAGTACCTCGGAACTTTCATTAATTTTGAATAAACCATTTCATTCTCTGGGTGAAGCTTTTTAAAATATAAATAGTATGTTCCAAAGCTTAGATAACGTGCAAGAAACTATGGATACTCTTTTAGATCAGTATAATTATAAAATTATACTTAAAATATGGTTCTACCTATTTCATAAAAGGGTCTACGATTTAGAAGCCGAGCACGAGTGGAGCACGACCCGAGGTCAAATTCATGTAGTGTGGACCGACTCCAGCTCCCCTAGCTCTTCCGTCGAACGCCTTGAGTTGACCACGCCTCCAATTCCTTTATTCTGACGTCATCTCAACGCTCAGGCACATGGTCATAATAAAGGTATAGGAGGCGTGGCCGATGAAAGAAACGATCGTAACTTGTCAAAACCTACAGAGGAGCCGAGCTCGAGCGACATTTTACGAATAGAGCTCGGCTCGTACTTCGCCCATACTCGGCTTCTCTAACGTAGTTCCACCTATAGACTGGTGGACTTAACTTTCCCAATGCAGTGAGCATCGATTAACCTAAATTATTCACATAACACCTGCCAGTAACAATCAGATTAATTTAGGTTAGGTGGAGTCCAGTTAACAGCTTGATTAATAATGGCCAGTCAGTATTGGTAAGTGCTGATGTGTTATTCAATGGCTTTGATTAGATTTTAGGTAGTAATTACCGCAAATCAGTAAATGTAAGATACCTTGTGGAACTGGTTCACTTTAATAAGTGATAGATTTTGTATTAGAAAATGGAATCGATCATCGAAAAGTTGTTTGCAGTGGTTGAGCAGTTTCTGAACTGTAGCTGAGCTGTTGCTAAGCTATTGATGAGCTGTTGCTGAGCTGTTGCTGAGCTATTGTTGAGCTATTACTGAGCTGTTGTTGAGTTGTTGCTGGGCTGTTGTTGAGTTGTTGCTGGGCTGTTGCTGAGTTGTTTTTAAGCTGTTGCTGAACTATTGCTGAGCTATTACTAAGCTGTTGCTGAGTTGTTACTGGGCTGTTGCTGAGTTGTTTCAGCTGTTGATGAGCTGTGGCTGAGCTGTTTGTCGCGGGTTCGATTCCCGCACAGACCAAATATTTAATATGGTTTGGCATACAGTTATTTGTTCCGGATCAGGATGTCTTATGTTTGTGAGTTTATACATATGTCTGGGAACGCACCCATGGTACAGGAATTTCCTAGTGTAACGATTTTATTGATATAAAACAAAACTAAGTAAATAGTGTGGAAATCGGTTGGCACGCTCGACGCGCTCTGTACATATGGTCCGGAGGAATGAGAAACTTGTCGTGAGGTAACTTTAATTTCAAAAGCGCCAATAGCTACCACCGATAAAACAGCTATGGTTTTACTGTTTACATCCCTACGAGTGCAGACAGGTGACAACTCCAAGACTAAAGCGCATATAGCCCCAGCTCCTCAGAACGCCTGTAGATAGTTATAAGAAGTAAGTAAGTGAAAATTATCATTTTATTTTAAGGTGCTATGAATTGTCAAATAGGCTTTTTAAGTTACATTAGAAAACTGCTAAGCAGAATTAGCCAGCTGCTCTACTAATCTGTACTGAGTCCGCGTCGTTTTTTACGGCCCATTCCCTCTCATAGAGAAGAGGCCTGAGTCCCAGCAGTGGAAACATTATAAAGCTGATGCTATGCTACGCTACTATCAATTTACAGATAGCTATTTTTTTTTATTGATATAAACTAGTGCTTGACTGCGATCGCAGTGATGCAATCGTTGATGGTGAGGCGCACTAGTTTATTAGGAGCCTATTCACTCTAAGCTTGAAGGCACCTAAATTATAATCTGACGGGAAGACTGCAGTAGCCTTATGATTATCTATGGTAATAGTTTCACTTGACTAGCATCTGTAAATGACAAGAAGATGGCAGCATTGTCATCATCCAGGGCTGCGAGACTGTACGAAACGGTTACTGTGACCCTAGACCGCAAAGGGCCACTGAAGAAATACAGGTGGATTTTTGCAAGTAAAGGACTCCCTCTCGCCCCACTTAGAGTCATCATCACCATCATCAGTCTTTTAACGTTCCCACTGCTGGGACACAGGCCTCCTCTCTAAGAGAGGGAATGGCCCGTAATCCACCACTCGGGCCCAGTGCGGGTTGGTGAATGTCACATGTCTTCGAATTTTTTGTTCTAGGACATGCCGATTTCCTCAAGATGTTTTCCTTCACGGTTTTGAGAGCAGTGGTGATGAAATAAATTACACAAAGTAATGCGCCTGGCTGGGTTTGAACCCGCGACCTACAACTCGTAAGTCGGGGCCGTTACCACTCGGCCACCACTGCTCTCCACTTAGAGTAAGACAAGTAATTTAATGACCTCCCCAAAGACATTATTACCACCAGCTTTGGATATGGGTTTGCGGTCGACGCGCAATGAGTAGCTCACCCTCCGTTGGGTTACCGTCGTAGTGTACCAGGCGCACCTCAAAGGTATGTCAGCAAAATCGTAGGAGCTACTGTGCCAGTAGGCTTTGGCCCTGCTGGGCTTTTCCAGTTTTGTCTTCAGAAAGAAAAACCCGTGGTCCTTGAACGCGAATGGTAACTGAACGAACATAGGTGTGGTTTTAGACAATAAAAGTCTGACATCCACTCTATGGCGAGAGAAGTCACAAGATGATTTCCCCCCACCTCAAAAAAAACAATGTTTTGCATAATCCTGAACCGGTAAGAAAATTTTGACAACCGGTCATCTTCACGAATTGAGATAAACGACAGTTTACCTTAAGAAAGCAGGGAGTTTCAAATATAGGTCACACCAGCTACAGCGTCGATAACGATGTAAACAAAATAAATTATTTACCGGCTCATAAATAACTTACATGCTTTCATCTTCACCTGTGGAAATACAGCGAGCAACGAAAAAACAATGAATGTAAATTGTACGAATAGCAACAAAATTTTCACTACCACTATGTTCAACGTAGTACTGTTGGCAAAAAAGATTAGTAATAAGTACAGATAGTTTACTTGGAACTAGTTTTAATCCATGTTGAGTGTACCATCGTGTTGCGTGTGTCTTTTATTTTATGTGCTAGTTTTTGCCCGCGGCTTCGCTCCCGTCAACTGACTACCCTACCCTACCCTACTCTACCCTACTCTTCCCTACTCTACTCTATTCTACCCTACTCTGACCATTTTTTTCTTTTTTGTTCATATGAACCTTCTCATAACAATAACAAATACAACAAAAAAAAATTAAATTGCGAAATCGATTCAGCTGTTCTCGAGATTTGCGCTTAGCAACACATTCAGCGATTCATTTTTATATTATAAATGTTTCTAAGGATTAAAAAGTTGCTTAACAATTTATGTGTATTGAAATAGTACATTTTGATACAAGTGCAGAAAATTTGTCATTGCGGCCGTGGTGAAATTCGCACGAGTCGTAGGCGGATGTCTTATGGAGCCGAAGGCTGCAGCGACAAATTTGTACGTGAGTCAAACGATGTGTTTTAATACACTAACGAATCGTGGGGTTGTCCCGCTTGATACGATATACAATTTTATTACAATAATAATAATTAATTAAATTTTATTACAATAAAATTGTGGTGAGAGCATGCGCACTATTCTGCACTAGTGCGGAAAACAGTCCATTGCATGCCTAAATGCAGTGGGATAACAAAGCGTTTTCGTGTAAGTGTATTGAAAAGATACATGTATCTTTTATACCGTACTCTTTTCTCAACTGTACAAGTAGATAGAAAACACAAGTGCAAGGGGGTTGGTTGTAGTAATAAAATTGGTCGTACAGTCACACTCGTAAACTATTGTGCGTTTTTATGATTCATCTCTGTTTGCTGAAGCCCTCACAAGCGAAGATGGTACGCTCGCGTGCTAAAGGCATATGTCGTAAAACTTGTATTGTTTTTAAATTACAGAGTAAAAGTACGGCTTTTCCATAAACGTTTTCCTGCATGGGCTGTAAAAGTTTTACATTTAAGGTTTTGGTGTGGCACAAGGATAATAAAATATTAATTTGTATGCTACTTTTCCAGCAGAATAATTATGGTGTAGGTATGTCAAAAGTAATTGTGAGCTATTATCCTCTCTTTAGATTCCAGACAGCACATCACTTCGTTAATCATCCAGAATAGCCTGAAAAATAATTACCTTTATTTGACAAAAGATTAACTTTGAAAGGTTCGTACATTTGACACCATTTACTACTTGTTGACAACTATTTTTTAAAAAAAGCAGAGTTAACTATTCTTGTTAATTAATATTCTGCTTTCAGGAATTTAAAGAAAAGGTAATTACTTACAACGACCTGTGACAAAATAAACAGAATGAAAAAATAATCCCAGTTACTGGATGACAGAAGTCAGATAGGCTCACAGGCTCAGCACCTATCTTATGGTGTTCATCTGCATTTGGTTCAACTAGAAAACGATCCAAAAAATGGACGATTAATAAGCTGAAAAATATATTAATTTTTATTTGAAAAAATTTGCACTTTTCTTAACACCAGTGTGCGTGACTATACGGTCAGTGCGAAATTTGTGCAGTGCCGTCTAAGTAAATTTGGTCATCTCACCCAATCTGTGTTTACGAGGGGTCAGCCCTGCTCTGCGTGAGCCATCGAGATTTGAGGGCCAGCCCTAACTAACTATGAATCATTGTCGCGAAGACGTCTCTTATTTAATTTGCTCTCTGTTTTACGTGTATTTTCTTTAGTCACCCTTACTTACGTGTTCGAGGAAATGGCTGTGAAAAATATTGTGTGTGGTCACGTTTCGTTTTTGTTGGTTTCATTTAAGTTGTAAATAAAACAAACATGATTTACGTTGAATATGTAAACAAACTAAAAAACACAATCAATAGATGATAAAACCCTTCCATATTTTAAAACGAAGTCCTAGAACAAAGTTTTAATTGGTATAAAACAAAGTCCTCGGTTATAATCAAAGTCCTCCATTAAAAAACATAGTCCTCCACTACGTTTGTTTCCTTGTTCACGATTAACTCAAAAATTACATTTTCATGCGGTTTTCACAAATAGACAGAGTGATTCATGAGGATGGTTTAGATGTATATTCGTGTTTTTTTCTACGACGAGATGATAAATTGAAATGTGCCCAGTAAAAACACAGAAGGCAGAATTAGTAAATTGCGAAATAATGAAAAACATTATTTAATTTTATTTCCTCGTAATTGCTTTCGGCAATTACAAAATTATATTAAACACAACGCGAATACATCTAAAACAAAACTCCGCAAATTATCCTCCATGTTTGTCACTTAAATTGGAAGCTCTTAATCCCTTAGGGGGTGTATTCTTAAGATAAACGTACATCACACACCCTGAGGGTATGTGTCGATGTTCTACGGATCCCTAAGAGTGAATCGCCGGCCATATTTATGTTAGCGTATGTTCACACCTACATATGAAACTGCACGCACTCTTTAATATTATACTGTTACCATACGAAACTTTATTTATTGTCCTCCGAGGCTTCACTGGCGCCTTTGGTTAATGATGTTATATAATTATAACTTAATTATCATAGCCTTTCTCGATTAATGGACTATCCAATACTAAACCACAACCCCACAGAGTTTAAAATTGGAATTCATTTGAATTCTGTCAGAGTAAAACCTTTTTGTGCAGTAAGTAAAGGTCATTACACTGCCATTGTAGAAAGTTTCGCGATGTATGTTCCGACCCTAAGACAGTATCGTAGGCCATATTTCTCTTAGGCCTTCAACACACGATCGGGTAGGTTCGCAGCGGAAATCTGCCAGCCACAGCAATTCCCGCCATCGACACTAGGCTTTATCTAGCGTGAAAGTTTATAGTAAACGGTAATGTAGAACCTACATGAGATTGGGAAAGAGGGATTCTTGAATGGGCTGTGTCTAAAAACTATTCTGCTTTATAAAAACTGGATCTTTTGAGCATTCCAGTTCACATTATATATTTATAGAATACAGCTTACTAAGAGGCCAATGGCCACCGGTAGTTTTTTACTAGAAAAAAAGTGTATTCGTTTATTTGTGTTATGTCTAAGTCTTTTGTTTTTTTTTTTATTTTTATAAAATAAATATTTTTTTATAACAAATATAGTAACTTAAATAATAAATAACTTTATATACTCATAATATACATAGGTATATCTACAAATTGAAAATAATAGAACGTATACAACCGCGTTTTGACAAGAATTGGTAATCGCAAGCAATTAGCAAGCAGTGGCTTAAAGTCAGAACAATAAAAGGAATGGAGGGAGCCCTTTGTCCAGCAGTGGGCCAGTATAGGGTAGATATAATAGTTATAAAATCGCGTATAAAATTCAGCATCAAAAAAAATTATCCAGCACTGTCCAGTTGAATAACAACGCTGATTCGTTGACCAAAGAAAAACCCAGTTCTCTTGTCACTTGAATAATCGACTACCTATTCGCTGATTCTTTGATATTAATACTTATCTTTGGAGTATTATCATTTTATTTAATTGTTCCTGTAGACGGCTAGAGTTTGTATTTTTTTAAGTGAACCAATTAATTATTCAATTAAGTTCTCATTTTCATTTCCTCATCAAATCAATCAAATTAAGTAGGTGTTTCTATAAGTCTTTAGTAATATACTCCAATATTCTTTTATTTATATTTGGCAGCGTTTAGTGAGTCTCCGGGCCAAATAACAATTGATGTACGAGTATGTAGGTATTTATTTGAATTTTCCTCAAGAGTTCTTCAGTCACGTCCGGAACGATATTTCGTTTTTTTTTTTTATCTGGAGACCCTCAATATTCTTCGATGATTTCTGTCGTGTCAGACGTAGGGGAGATGTTGATTTCCACTTATCGAAAGTGTTTTCCTTTTTTCGTAATAAGGAGGTTAAAATATTTTTATCATAGATTTTTTACCGACAATTTTGTCGAGGTTTGACTTGACATAAGTGCCTTTTTAAGGAAGAGGAAATGTTGTTACCTCCATATTACACAGCTCATATTCTATAGTTTAACCATTGCTATTTGAAGTCATTTAAAGGTATCATTAAATGAGTATGGGGACTATGACATAGCCTGGAACACTGCCAAATTAATTAAATTTCAGTAGACAGGGCAAGGTTCTAGAATGGTGACCACGTGACCGAAGACACAGCGTTGGTAACCCTGCCACACCAATGGTGGAGCAATGTCTATTGACGTTGTGGAAGTCCGATGGATGCAAAACGCACAGGATCGGTCATTGTGGTGACGTTTGGGGGAGGCCTACATACAGCAGTGGACGTCCTTTGACTGTAATGATGATGGCAATGGTCGTGTGCTGGACATATTTATTTACTCTTTCATTTTTAAGTACTTATTACATAAGGCACACGACCGTTCATTGTGGTGACACTTGGGGGAGGCCTATCTCTAACAATGGATGTCTTTCGGCTGAAATGATGATGATGATGATTACTTAAGGTGGCCTTTCCCAACTCCCCTATCGTCAACGTCGAGCATAATTTAAAAGCTTGTTGCGTCACTTAAAGCAATCCAATACAATGTTTGATGGAGAGGCAATGCGAAAAAAGAGAGATAACGCCTGAAGACTGTTGGCATTCGGTAATTCCGTGATTTACTCGAATATTTCACAATTTTTTTTTCCAGGAAATATGTTTATTTTGAATTTAAAACCCCTAAATTTTTTTGAGAAAAGTTATCATCATTCAGAATCTAGATTAAATGCGCAAGGCTTAGTAGAAGAATAGAAGTACTTTTTTATATTTTTATATACATCCATATTATGTGTACAATACATTCTAAAATTACAATTACATGTTATTACACATCTTTCTTCAGATATTATCCAAAATATCTACAGTACACATAATATGGTTGTCCTCATGTGGAAACTCTTTTGCATTAAGGTTGGCTGTAAGAAATCTCAATTGTGGATTACGCTTACCTGCATATCTACTATTTACATCGGTTATATTTAAAATAAATGTTTTTTGAAGTTTTTTTTTATATTAAAGAATTGTAATTATTTATAACTCTTACAATGTTCTCAAACCAAAGACGATTTTAATATAACGAGTTTCCTACCTGGCTGTGGAGGTTATAATGTGACTTCAAGTAAAATTTTGATACTCAGCTCCACAAGGTTTTCACCTTGACCAATCCCCTTTTGCCCCAACTTACGAATTGTAGGTCGCGGGCTCAAAACCAGCCAGGCGCATTACTTTGTGTAATTTATTTCATCACTACTGCTCTCAAAATAGTGTAGGAATACATCATGAGGAAACCGTCATATCCTAGAACTAAAAATTCGAAGACATGTGACATTCACCAACCCGCCCTGGGCCCGCATGGTGGATTACGGCCCATTCCCTCTCATACAAAGGAGGCTTGTGTCCCAGCAGTGGGAACATTAAAAGGCTGATGATGATGATGAATACCACTTTGACTATGTTTGGCGTTCATCAAAAAACCGCGTTTTGACGAACGCCAAACGGACAAAACACAGGGGAAAGCTCTATAAGCAAGCAAACAACATAAACCACTAAACCAAATACAAAACAAAATGGGAAAAGTAAATAACATACAATGGCACATTTGCATTTATGTTAATTTCAGGAAATTTTGTAACAGCACTCATAAAACGCGTGCCCACGGGAGCACACAAAATACAAGTTTCACGTACGACTCCGTCCAAATATTAAATCCACGTTGTAATTCCACGCTCGAACGGACAATTTGTTTATTAATTTACGGGGATATTGCTTTCTTTGTAAATTGGTAACGCAAAAGCTGGGGTTTTAATTGCTTTGTTACAATGACTGATCTATGCAGCAGTATACCGGCCTGGTGTAGCCATATATTGAAAGAAAAAAAAATAAAAAACAATTGAATAACCGAAAAAAGAATTCTCTTTAAAAACGTTGCTCTTTTTTTGAAATTACGCTTGTGTCATGGGAGCGAGCGTTCACAAACATATTAACTCACATACACTAGACAACTACACCCGTATTTATAAACAAGTAAAACTAATTACTTGAGTAAAAGTAACTACTTAAGTGAAAATTCTTATTCTATAACTAGTTAAGAAATTTTTTAATTTTAAATGAAGATTTCTAACATCAAGTAATGAATTATTAATCAATTACTTAGCAACAAGTAATTACTTCTTTATAAATACGGGTGCTAAACCTGGAACAACTATCTGTATGATAAATAAATATTTGTTCGGTGCCGGAATCGATCTGCGATACACTGAGTAACAGCCACTGTGCCAACCATGAAACTGGCTTTTTAGATTTTTTAACCTCAAAGCTAAAAAATCTAGCTTCATATTCGTGCCCAAATAATACTATGAATGGTAACTGAAGTGAACGGTAAATACAATCTGACCCATTAGTGCGGGTCTTCATTACCATGCGAAACCATACTGCTACATACAGGGTTTCAATTCACACAGACATAACAGTGAATGTGCTCGTAGATAAAATAAATCTGGTAACGGATATCGCCTTGATTGAGTACGGAAGCCTTTAGAATGATAACGGTCAAATATCCACATGAAAACCGTCCACATCAAATATCCAAAGCGCAACTGAAAGAACACACGTAGGTTTTAGTCAGTAAAAGTCTGACACCCGTATTTATAAACAAGTAAAACTAAATACTTGAGTAAAAATAACTACTTAAGTAATAATTTCTATTCTATAGTTAAGAAAAATTTGAATTTTGGATGAAGATTTCAAACGTCAAGTAATTACTTAATAAGATTTTACTTAGTATCTTAAGTTATTACTTCTTTATAAATATGGGTGTGACACGTCCTCTGGCTCCACTAAAACAGGAGAAGTTATTTAATGATTTTGATACCCGCTTGCTTCATCTAGAGAGAGATAAATCATTCTATTGCTTTCCCACTAAAAAAAAATATCTTTTTTTGTAGTAGGATATCAATAAATCGGTTTATAAATAATCGGTTAAATCGGTAAAATCGAATCGAATCGGTAATCGATTTATAAATAATCGGTAATCAGTATAATCGGTTTAATCGGTTTAATCGGTTTAATCGGTTTAAACGGTTTAATCGGTTTAAACGGTTTAATCGGTTTAAACGGTTTAATCGGTTTAAACGGTTTAATCGGTTTAATCGGTTTATAAATTATTGTATACTAGCTTCTACCAGCGGCTACGCCCGCGTGATAGTCAATTTACCCAGCCCGAGCAGTGGTGGCCAAGTGGTAACGGCCCCGACTTACGAGTTGTAGGTCGCTGGTCAAACCCAGGCACGCGCATTACTTTGTGTAATTTATTTCATTACCATTGCTTACAAAACGGTGAAGGAAAACATCGTTAGGAATACGGCATGTCTTAAAACCAAAAATTCGAAGCATCAAGTTCAAGACGTTCACCAATCCGCACTGGGCCCGCGTGGTGGATTATGGCCTATTTACTTTTCTAGAGCGGAGGCCTGCATCCCAGCAGTGGGAATATTTGAAGGCTGATGCTATGCCATAATGCTTTAATTCCGAGATAAAAACTACTTTTGGTGCCAGGGGGCTTACTCTCGAGTTTAATTCCGATCGGTCGACATTGGAATTGTGGCGTTAGGTATTCTTGAATTCGATGCTTATGCCAAATTGCGTGACCTTTTTGGGAAAGGAAGTAAAATGGGGATTGGGCTTGGCGTGTGGTCACGCAATTTTTAACCAATTTGTCGCTAGCATCAAATTCAAGAGTACCTTACGTCACAATTTCAATGTCGACCGATCGAAATTAAACTCGAGAGTAAGCCCCCTGGACAAGATTTCAAATCTCATTCAAATCCAGTTTAACCATTCGAGTGTGGCGGAGTAACAAACTTGATTGTGTTAGTGTGAGGTGATGCGAGAATAATTAACTCTTTTCGCTCTCCTGTATTGAACAAAACATGTTTACAAAGTCTTGCTTGCTTTGTAAACACGTTTCGAGTTTTCCTCTAGTCCCCACTGACTGACTCCGGTGCATGTATCAGCTAATTTACAATTTTCAGTGATGCAGCGCTTTGTGACCGTTATGCACTGTCAAACACTCTTTGTATCTTTAATGAGGAACTTTAGGTGAAAACTAGGAATGTTTTAAAACAATTAGTATGCACTTCGTTTACCTAGGAGCATGAGTTCTAATTAATTGAATTTACAATTAAGGTTTAATTAATTGAATTTACAATTGGCTAACGTTTACGTAGTAATAAAGTGCAGATCAGGAACCGTGAGTTGCCTATTGCATTGTTGGTAGTAGTGGTACTTTTGGTTATGTATTTGTGACCTATGTTTCAGGTAGCCAGCACATAGATGGGACAGGATACAGATAATTTGGACTTAAGCTTCTTTGCTCCTTTTTTGAGGAAGGGAAATTATTAAATAACTTCTTACCAGCCACAGGTGGAGTGAGACCCAAAATTGGACCGAAGGCAACTGACTGGATCCCGAACAGCAGAATACGACGACGCAGTTGACTTAGAAGAAGAAAGCGTGATGAATTTGATTCCTACTTAAAGAATTAGCCAAAAATTACTAAGGGCAGAAAAAATGGAATAATGAAAGGGTGGTCTTTACCTTGCATTGGGACACAATAGGCTCACAATAATAATTACCTTGAAACCGCCTAATTTTAGATGAATAGCATCCACTGTATTGAATAGTTTCAATATTAATCAAAATTCAACATGCTATGAAACACAATTTGTCGCGAGTGCAACTGACGTTAGCCGCAAGGGTTTAACCAACCCTGTGACTGCCGCCGTCCTTCATAATTAATCGGAAAACGGGTCGCGTGGTAACAAACGGGAAACACGGTCCAAGCGACATTTCATCCGCCGACCGAACACCGTTCTCTGTTATTTCAATGGGAGATTGTGGCCCTTTTGTGTTTTTTGAGTGTCCAATTTAGCCTGCGGCGATTGAATGGGTTAAAACTCCTATTAAGGTAGTGGGCTGAAAGCAGTGGCCTTTTCACACGTGGCGATAGACGCAATGTCCTTCACAAAAATAGAAGTGTTTGGAGGTAGATTCACTTTGGTGAAATTGCTGCTGAAATTGATAATGGTAGTGAATTTTTCTATAAGTATTTTTCTTAAACTATATTTTTTTTTTTTCGGTAGGTAAAATCATCCAATGACAAATCCCGCCCTTGGGTGGAGCGGGAAGTAGTGTCAGACTCTTACTGACTAAAAACCTACCCCGTTCCATTCTTCGCCTTGGTCCCAGGGCCCCGGGTGCCATTTTCATATACGCTTTGACCCCAGTAGGCTTCGGCCCTGTTGGGCCCCTACAGTTTGCTGACAACTCCTTGAGGCGCGCGGGAACAGTGCGCGCCGTAAACGACTTGAGCTCGGACCGGTCTGTTACCGGACGGACGGACAGCGAGCTACCCATTGCCCACCGTCCGCGAGCCCGCGCCTACGGTGGCCGGTAATCGGGATCGGAAACCCGGCGGCGGCGGCGGCGTGTACGCCGTTGCCTGATGCGGTCGGCCTCCTCCTTTGCTAGCATTACTGCTTCGCAGAAGGAGGCGACCGCCTGCCACTCCTCCTCGCTCCGGAGCATGGCTTGAACCAAACCCCGGCGCGAGAGATCGCTGCCGCCGATCGCCCCCACAAGGACACGGCGATGCTCTTCCCAAGCGGGGCACACCTCGACTGTGTGCTCCACCGTGTCCTCCGGACGCTCCGCACAGTGGCGACATCCGGGCGTCGTCTCCGCACGAATCTTGTACAGGTACGGACCGAACTTGCCGTGTTCGGTCAGCACCTGCGCCAAACGAAAGGTGACGACGCCGTGGGGCCTTTCCAGCCACGCCTCAAAGAGGGGCCTTACCGCCTCGATCGTTGCGTGCCCAGCACGGGGTTGCGACAGTCGCTCTCGCCATTTCACCATGAGATCCCGCCGGAGCTCTGTGCGCCATGCCGCGACTTGTCGCGGCAGCGGAGTTTCGCCCCGACGTTGCATCTCAACGCGCACCATCTATAATTAAGTTTCCGTTAATTTACGACGGATTATTCCACAGAATTTCTGTTCAATTTTCGAATTTATTGAAGACTAGCTGTGCCCGCAACTTCGTTCGCGTGAACGACGAAACTTATCAATGAGTTTTTTTGTGTAGAACGTTATCTATCGAGCATACTTACCGGTATTAATACTTCTGTCTCGGCGCGGGCCTTTTGTGGCTAATTACAATAGAAACGGGGGACGTAACCTGCGACAAACTTATTATTTGTGGTTGGTACAGTAGTCGGGCTTAGGGATCGCAAAATTAAGTTTGTTTTTTATTTTATATACTTTTCCGGGACAAAAGGTACCCAGTCTGGTGCCCAGGATATTAAAGAATAATTATACCAAGTTTCATCCAATCCAACCGGTAGTTTTTGAATGATGCCTGAACAAACAGACAGACAGACAAAATATTTTTTAATCACATTTTTGGGTTTGGTGTCGGTCTAGTAACCATTTATTTTTTTGACTTTTTGCAATGTACAGAATTTTTACTTCTACAGATTTTATAAGTATATAGAAATGGCGGTTGTTTGGACATTATGAAACCAGAGCCTTAAAGTACATACTGACGGCATTATGTCACTAATATTATAATAGCGAAAGTTGGTAAGTGTGTGTCTCAAACGACTGAACGGTTCTTAACAAAATTTGGCACATGACTAGATCATGTCTTGGAATAGCACAAAAGATACTTTTTTTTATCCTATACCTTTCTTTCTTTAGGATAATTTCCTACTTTTATGAGGGTGTAACCCCTGAGAGAAGCTAGTTCTTTATTCGAAACCTTATTTTTCAACAAAATTCAGACACATGTACATGTAAAATTCGCAGTGCATTCAATTTTGGCGTCTCCTAAACATAGAATAGAATATAACATTGGCTGAATTTAGTTGGGCATGCACAACTAAAACGCAACACCACAGATAGTAAGCTTTGATAAATATTTGGTGAACGTGACTACACGCTGCACTTTGGTATTATTTTGCTAACCAAAAAACATACACCAGTAAATGGATGTATCGTTTAGAAAATGTCAAAAACACGGTTCACGATTTGCCGTTTTTTGGGGTCAAACATAATTGGGTTGCTTTGTTATTTCTGTAGGTCCTTTGATTCTTGTTGTTTACAATTAAATTAAATACAATTTAGCCTTTCTTTCTACACATTTAGGTTCTTGTTAAGCAGTTGATTCTAACCTTTTTTGATCGGGGACCACTTTGGTTCCAATGTTATTATCAGATGAAAACTTAACTATGTTATTTAAAAAAACCTATACTTAAATTATTTTGAAAAATAGTTGTTGAATTTTAAACTGAGAAATAACGATGTCCTTCAAGTTAGTAAGAAATGCATCCAGAAAGAAGCACTTGACGCAATTGCTACCTAGCTATGTCGTAATGTTGTATGGATCAGGCTCCCGGAAAGTGTTGTGAAAATTCCGAATTCAAACTGCTTTAAAAACTAGTTAGACAGACTAAACGTCTCCAAACTATTTAATACATACTACATACCACCATACCTCCATACTATTTATTTTATATTTTTTATTTTTTTTTAGCTGATGCTAATAACTATGAAATGATGACCATGCATATAATCTTGTTTTTAAATATCACTGCATAAGCTGAGATTAGTACCTTTTGGCTTTGTACAAATTTTTATTTTTGTTTTTGTTTTTAAATTTCAAATGTATTTTTAGTTTTTAGAACCACAAATATAAATATTATATTTTCTTTCCAAACGTGACATTTTGGTGGCCAATATCATAAATTCATACCCCAATAGTGCTGTGCATACATAAAAAGTGTAAAACAAAGCATCGATATTTTTTATATTCAGCTGGGAGGATATTTCATTGATCTTTTATTGCGTTTACACTGGGGGGATAAAATCACAACTTCGGGGAAGAAATGAACTGAAAGGAGAAAGGGTTGGTTCAGACACGACTTGAATAGACAACGCTCATTCGGAATGTTGATTTGTTAAATCGCTACGCGCATACCAATGGATTTGGCTGGCTTAAAATTAAATTGTTCCATAAAAAAGGACATGAATTTTGTGAAAAAGTTATTCTTGCAATTCTTTGGTCCTTTTGAAACCGATTTTTTGTACGTTTTAATATTTTGAATTTAATAGGGTTTGCCCTACTTTTTGAAATTATTTTATATCTCTTTGTACAAAAAGAAAGATTCATTATTTGTAAAATGGGTAGGTTTTTGGTTTATTATCTTCTTATTTATTAAAGAAATAAACATTATCTTTGATATTTCCAGAGTCTAAGCGATTTTTGAGAATCTCTAAATTTTAGGGCAACTATCCCATAAAGGGGATAGTTGCCTAATCCATGTAAATTGAATTTAGGATAGATGCCCCGTCGAGGAAGAGGACATTTATCCCGCAAAAACTTTGATCGCACCTAGCTGTCCCATGAAATCGCACAGTGTCATGAAACACGGTCAACTTAGTTGTAGTTGCAGAGTCTCTCGATAGACAAATAATAGTACATTATGATACAAGTGTGTAATGTGGGAGGTTACCGTCGAGGCGGTATTAAGACCCGAGCCTTGGCGAGGGTCTTAAGAGAGCCAAGAACGGTAACATTCATTACTCACGTGTATCATACGACGTTTTTCAATACACTTGTGAAGAAAAATAATTAACTTAACTAATATTACAACGGAAAAACTAGTAAAAATTTTCATAACATGATGGTAAAAAAATTAAATCTGTTGCCTATGAGCACACGCTAGGCTGTGGCTATACGGTCTTTTGATCATATTGCCTAGTCGTCGCTTGTTTTCTTGTGTGAAAAGTTTTTACGTTAATGTCATTCGTAGTGACAATAGAATATGGATGTAACATTTTAAAATGTAGTATTTGATTTTATTTTATTAATACAAACCATGAAAATCACTCGAAAAAATTACGCCAAAAACCGCGCGCATCTTTAAATGACGACCATAGACCACAAATAATTTTTATTTTTTCGTATTCAAAATTTGTTTCGCGAACAACGAGGTAGAACAAAAAGGTTATAGCTACATTACAGCACTAGTGCGTAATGGTAATCAAAATGTCACAGTTTGGTAACAGGTGCCATTATATATCTAAGTGTAGTGCAATAAAAGTCACTTTCTGAGCAAGTGTATTGAAAAATAATAATTATGTGTTTCATTTGCGAAACTAGAGTAAATGCAATCAAGGCAACTATACCCCCGGGGCGTCTGTCCGGGTTTTACCCTATTGTTTTCTTGTTGTAGATTTCTGGTTAATTTTCAGGTCATCCATTTTCAAGTTGAGGTGCCGGTGGTAAGGTCTCTGATTTATGACTCGTTGGGTTTGAACCCAGGCGCTCGTCATACCTTTACCTACTTCGTGTTATTAAATTTTATCGCTGCTACACTCAAAATATAATTCACGATACGCCTTGACAATATTGGTCAACACTACCCAATTATTGGGTTCTGTCGGTGACACTTACAATCATTGCAATTTACGCATTTTCGTCTTTCGGGTTCCGTACCTCAAAAGGAAAAAACGGTAATCCATGCAAAATACTGATTTTTGACTCCAATACGACTGAAAACTCACCGAAATGGTTCCTATTTCCCGGAAATGATAGTGGCCGAGTTTTAAAATCGTGCTTATTGATATAAGGTTTATTTAATAACATAACATTATTTAATTTTATTGTTATTTTTTTACAACTATTTTTAAAACAATTTTTTTTCTTTACTTTTGTATAAATTTTCTAAAATTTATTTGATACGAGCATTGATACCATTTGATTATGAGCTCGTACTAGTAAGCCCAGATCCAGGGCTTGAGGCACTGCATATCATGTGTACATGTTAAATTAGCCACAACTTTATTGTAAAGTAACAATATCATAATTAAGAGCAATTTTAATTGGCTTGTAGACCAATTGTATAAAATGTATGGTTTTGGTTTAATAAAATTATTATTAAAAATAAATTATTGTTTATTTTTCTTCCACAAAGGTGCCTTACAAACTAAACTTACCTACACATCAAGATACAATTGTAATACCTTTGCGGGAGATTATAGCGATCCCAGAAAGAAGAAAAGGCAGAGGGCGCTCCTTAGCTACGTGGTGGACAACCGTATCCAAAGACCTGAAACGAGCTCAGCTGGACACAAAGACAACACAGGATAGACTATCCTTGCGCCTAAAGACGAGGAGAGCCGACTCCAAACGAAGGGATAAGGCAAGGAAAAAGAAGCAGATAACATAATTATAGCCCTTACCAAAAAACTAGACGTCTAAAAATTGTATTTCAAACGATTATAAATATTAAGAGAAACTGACACACTAACATATCAACGCACAGCCGAAACTATTGGGACTATAAAAGTGAAATTTTACGCAAAGCTTCCTGTTATAATATAAGCGAGCACTAAGAAGAGGTTTTAGGAAATAATAAATACAGCGATATTACAGAAAATACAAAACACAAATAAATCAACAAATAATTAATTTAAAAAAAAGAAGAAACGAAAGTTTATTTGAATTTATAATTCCAAGTCAATCAAAAGATTCAATAACACTTCAAAGCAACTCGTTTTAAAAATCCGCTATTTCATAGGTAAAAAGACCTATTAAAATCATTATACGTTTCTTATTTTTCTCGCGAACAAAATCGCAGGAAAAGTGCTAGTTCTATAATAAAGCCACAACTCTATTTTCATTTTCCTTAAACCTTTTCGTAGACCAGAAAATAACTTACTCACTCAATTTTCCTTCTCAATCTGCATGAAAATGAAATACTTCGCCGGCTTTCTTTATAATAAACATAATGTTAATATTCTGTACTCGGCCTCCGTATATATTCATTTCATGGTAAATAAGATATTCATATCCGCCATGCTGGATTTAAAATTACAGATCAAGGAAAACTTAATCTAAATCTTGGTTTGTGGCAAGTTTATTATGGTTTCTCTCATATTGTGTTGACGAAGTGGTTCTTGCTGTTTTGTAGATATGCAGAACAGGGTGTGAAGCCATTGATAAGGGAAGATTCTCCGACTAGACGAAACTGCCCGATTAGTTTATTTCGGGCTATTGCATTTGTTCTATTCGCGTGGAGAACTTTAATTTTAGTTCCAATGTTCTGTCATAGATGTCGCTAAAGTGTATATCATTGTCATCAAGACATTCTTGTTCTGGGTGTTTGATTGGGGTACCTGATATTTTTATCACAAACAAACGACTGTTGTTTTTGTAAATGTTTATTCTTCCTTCCCATTATGAGGTGTACAAATAAATAAATCTCCTTCGCTATTTGACTTGACTCCGTTGCACTGTTTCGGGGCACCAACTACAAAAATTTGCATCTGAAAATCAAGGCAAGCCGCGGTAACTCTTTCAGACAATTCCGTAGCTCTAGCAAGCAAAAACCTTCTTGAACTCCATCCAGGTATATTTCACATCCAGAGAAATTTGGTTTTTTGCAAGCTCATTTCTCTTCAAGATGTAATCTAAGTGAGACTGTGGCTTTGCATTACCCACTATGCAGTGAGAACATCTTTTCTAATAACGCTTCCAGTTTCATCTCATGCAGCAAGATTATTATGTGAGGTAATGAAATTGTTGCACTTTGGAATTTGTTCAGTTGTTGTAGATATTTTAGTACTGTTTATTTTGAAGAATAGAAAATAGAATTAAACTTTATTGTACACCAAAAAGTAACATAAGTTATAAATAAACTTAAATCTATGGGTACAATAAAAAGGACGGCGCGTACTGTTCCCGCACGCCTCAAAGAGTTGTCAGCAAACTGTAGGGGCCCAGCAGGATCGAAGCTTACTTTGGGGTCTTGGGAAAATATAAAAGTATACATCAGGGCCCTGGTATGAAGGCAATGAAGGAACAAGGTAGGTTTTTAATGAGTAAGAGTCAGAGATTATCTCCCGATCCGTCCAAGGGCGGGAGATGTCATTGGATGATTTTAACTACCTTAAAAAAAAATGAGTAAAATGCCAGTCTTATTGCTGACAGCAATATCTACCAGACAACCTTAGGATAGATCGTAAGAACTTAAAATAATACTTAATTACTAGTCTGCGGTGTACAGCTAACAAGTTAATGAAATATTTAACATTAGGATGAAGGAAAAGGCTATTGGAATGTAGCTTATATGAAGATTGAAATTACACACATTGTTGTGTATGAATAGAGGGTTGAAACATTTGAAATCATTTTGACGGCACAATTTATTGGTGCATTGGTTAAGCGATTAGCTACCGCGCTGCGTGTCGCGGATACGATTCCCACAAGGAATAAATATTTGTATGACCTATTATAGATAGTTGTTCCTGGTCTGGGTGTCTTGTGTATGTGAGTTTACATTTTTGTGAATGGACCCACAACACAGGAGTAAATATTAGAGTGGGGCAACACTTTAACTTACTTTTAAACTGTAGTTAGCGACGCGAGAATTTGACATCGCCGCAAACGTTTTTTCGTTGTTTTTTTTTTTTAATATGATATAAAGACCTAAGAGCGTTTTCTGTGAAAAAATTTTGAAACAACGCGCTTGTCTGTGGTAGCCTTTAATCTAGGCGCTAACAAATTGCTAATGTTACTTTGTGAGTTTTCACCAGATAAAAGTCACTAAAATAAACCCATCACTCATTCACCTAAAACTTTTAAATAAACTCAATTAATTAACCCCTGACCATAGATTTAGTACGCCAGACTATCGGACACCAGCGGGACGAGGGTTAATCTGTAAATCATGTCAACTTCACACTAGCGTTAAAACCTAAATACACGAAACAGTTTTAAACGAGACTGCAGGCCATAAGTTGATAGAAGCTGACATCCTTAACACAAAGGCGTAGAGTTTAAAATGGGCACGCATTAAAAATGTGTTCGGAAATCCGCAATTAAATGGGTAGAGACGGGTATATATCAGCGGGTGGTGAGACTGTGCTGCCCCCTAGCGGACAATCACGAAATGCTTTTATTTTTTCAGGCGGCGGCCGTTATTGCCTCATCAGAGGTTGTTATGGTCCGGGGCACTGCAGTTACGGCCGCCATTGCAATCTATACACGTTAACGTAAGTAAGTACATGTGTAACACCCCTGTGCGGAGTACTTTCGAAAGTTGAGAGCACGAATGAGGAATTATGTATGAGTAGCTTATACTTTTGTTCCTTTTATTTTTTTGACGAGATATTGTCTTTTTCAGCAGTCCTTAAAAAGGGTTCTGAACTTTTACGAATGAATCACGATGGGGTTCAGGCGTAATGCATTTACAATGCTGTTGGAGTCTTATTTTGTGAAACGATTAAGTTAATTATTAAGTTGCAATCCGCCTTTTTGCTTAGTTATAAAGACCTGATAACACTTTAATTTCTTAATTATAAGTTAGTTTAATTTTAATGTTCTATTATTTTAGATTTTTTGTAATAAATTCTATAAGTTTTGATGAAAACATGTAATTCATCAAATTCATGGAAGAACCCCGGGACCCCGAATCAAAGGAAATCAATGGAACAGGGTAGGTTTTTAGTCAGTATGAGTCTGATACTATCTCTCGCCCCATCCAAGGGCGGGATTTGTCATTTGATGATTTTACCTGCCATGTAATACATGGAACACTATCGATTTGTAAAGATAAAATTATAAAATAAAATACTTTTGTAAAAAACTCGAATTAATTCACGCATGTACGAAATTAATTTCTTTAAGTAAACAACAGCTGAGCGAGTTCAATGACCTGTAGGTAGTTGTCGGTCGTTGCGTAGGTACTAACTACCTACAGGTCCTTGCACTCGATCAGCTGATTTTTTTTACTTAGCCGTGTAATCCTTACTTATTACAACCGCGGAGGTTCCGAGTGCGTGTCGGACTTTTACTGACTTAAACTAGCTCCTGTTCCTTCTTAGCTTCTTTCCAGGGCCCTGGGGTTCTCTTTCGCTCGACCCATGGTCCCCACCACGTTTATTTATCTGTCTTACTGATCTCGATAAACTTAAAATATACTAAACGGATTTTTTTGTTCATGAAGAAGGTTTAAATGTAAACACATATTACACATAAAGGAAAGAAAAATCGAGAAAATCAAACATTTGTAATTTGTGAAGCTGGGGCAATTTTGTAGCGTACGTATGTAAACGTAGTTTGAAGGTAGAACTACATTGGGCGCACGTGGGCCACGTACGCCGATCTGGGCGCGTCTATTTCCATACATTTTATATGGCAACTTTTGTAGAGCTACATTAGATCAACACTACACCACGCGACTCTACGTACATGTCAGGCGTCGCCCACGTGTACGTCGGACTAATGTAGTTCCCAATTAATTATTTTACAATAATGTAGCATTTAGCCAGAATTCACGAAAATCAGACGTACTGTGATCACAGTCAATATAACCTCATCTAATTAAATACCTACTGTATCAGTATTAATTGGCAAATGCTATAGGTAACAATAGTTATAATTGGGTGCTGTCATTGTTCAAGAGCGAAATGTTTAATTAACTTTGTAATTACCTAAATGCCAAAGTCAAACATTATCTAATAAGACTAGTATTCTGTAATCAATGACTATATATCTCTACACGTTTATTTGACGTATTATTAGCTTTGACCGTCTCCTTTGTGAATACCTATTGGTATTATAGTAATTTTGAAGACCGCGGGTACAGTTTTTGCGGGGTACAATCATTTGTATGGCCTTAAGATTAAATAAGGCAAGGCAAGGCTAGAGTGAATAGGCTCTTAATAAACTAGTGCACCTCACCATCAACGATTGCATCAGTGCTTACCATCAGGTTTTTTTTTTTATGGTAGTTACCTAATCATCCAATGACAAACCCGCTCTTGGGTGGAGCGGAAGATAGTGTCAGACTCTTACTGACTAAAAACCTATCCTGTTTCTTCTTCGCCTTGGTTCCAGGGCCCTGGTATGCATTTTCATACCTCTCCACATTAGGCTTCGATCCTACTGGGCCCCTACAGTTTGCTGACAACTTATTGAGGCGCACGGGGACAGAACGCGCCGTAAACGACTTGGGTGCTTACCATTAGGTGGGTTGCAGTCAAGGACTAGTTTATAATTATTAATTAAAAAAAAATACACTTGAAGATTTGTTTTTTTTTTTTGTTGACTTTTGAACGATGACATTTACCTTAGACAGATGGCCCAGTCAGGTAGATCTAACTTCGAGAAAGTGGTCAATCATGAAATCTGACTTGGCTGGGTAGTGTTAGAGAAGTTGCGTGGTATTTTGTCATCTGACTAAACAAACAACAAAAATCTCCAGTGCGTCTCATTGACGCAATATGGCTCTTAAACGTGATCGCTCAATATAGACTTCAGATTCATTAGAAGGCTAAAAGTCACCTAAAGAGTGACTCGAAGTTTTTTTGCAGCATCGAATCAGGAATGAACATGTATTTATCTTGGTTTTCCTTTTGATGTCAGCAGGAGAACAAAGTTTACCGACGTAGCCCGATGAACTGCCAAACTTAAGTGGCAATGGGCAAGGCAATTTGCCTTCAGAACAAATAGCCGATGGAGCCGAAAGTTTCTGGAGTGGCGACCATGCACCGGAAGACGCAGCATTGGAAGGCCTCACACAAGGTGGACCGATGACCTGATAATGGTAGAGGAAATCTGATGAATACAAGACAATTGTAAGTGTGTAAAAGAGAACACTATTATTATATGTGTAGCGACATCTATGACGTTACAAAGGTACTAATCCTACATCGCGTCATTAAAGTTCTCCACGCGATTTAAACATATAGAAAGAACAGCCCGAAATCATCTATCGGGCAGTAGCCCACCAGACTAACACCCGTCTGGTCAGAGGATCCTCCCTTTCCAACGGAGGTATGTGGGAATTTACTCTCTGTTCCGCATACCTCTAAACTTGTGACTCTCGACAAAGAACGTCAGCGCAGCCTTCGTGCAGCTACTACTTCGTGACATCATCATCACTTCCTCAAGTTTTCGAGCAGCGAGCCATACAACCAACACACACGGCCATAGAGGATATCCTGACCACCAGCATGTCTACCTGGTCATCACCGTCAGCCTCATTAACGACTTACTGTTTCGCATAACAACCTATCCTCACCGAGCCCGCCCACCTGGAGAATTACATGCCGGCTCTCTCGCAAAGTTAAACAGTGTCTAATAGAACTAATACTGTGTAATCAAATATTGCATATGTACGAGTAGGTACATATATTATGTTTGTACAATGTCTAGTTCGCCTCTTCTCTCTATCTATCTAGATTGATTACATAGAATTGATGAGGTCTAGGACAAAGAATTATTGAGGAGAGAAAAAGTTACCGTGGCCTTGAAACGCAAAACGTAACTAAAAAAACAACGGAGTCCTGAAACGGAAGGCAAAGAAGGAACAGAAGAATGGATCTTAGTCAGTAAAAGTCTGACAGGTCCTCCCGCTCTTCCTTAGAGCAGGAAAAGTCATTTGAAGATTTCCCACCTAAACTAAAAAAAAAGTGGGTTTTATTCAGTAAAAGTCTGACATCCCTTCTCGCTTCATTCAAAATAGAAGTTCTTCTTCTCGAATCGATAGTTTCCGTTTCCCTCAAAGTTTTTAGGCCCAGTAGGTTTCCACGTTCATAGCGGCATCAGCGCCGTTTTTGAAGTCCTCCAGTGTGCATTTGTAGGAACATTTTAGAATAGAAGTTATTTGATTATTTTAACATGTCAACGAGGTATTTATTATCATCGTAAACCTTATAAATATACTCAAGTATAGTATATTCTGCCATTAATAACAACACGTCCGTAGGAAATAAATTAATGGCCATCAAGGCTTCAATATAATAACGCAAATGAATGAAGAACTGCGGGATATCAATAACAATAATATGATAAACAGGAAAATGTGAACCAACTGCTGATGATAGTAATGTTTTTGATTGATGATACAACAATAAAATATGATTACTTTATGACTACATGCTGGAACTATATGGCACTACCTTTCATTTCATCATACTAACCTAACATAGAGCTAATCTTGAAAAAAAAATCTCAGGAACGCGCGGAGGTATAAAGTTGAAATTCAAGTTTACGGTCACTTGAAGCTGTGAAAACCTCACACTTCTAAGTTATCGAGAAAAAAAGATACCCCCGTTTATGTATCAAAAAACGTACATTTCGACATGAAGCAAGGTCTTATAGCACAAGTATAGGAATTAATCTGAAAACTGTAAATTGGTAGTTACGTCACAAATATACTTTTTTCAATTCGGAAAAATCTTCGAAACTCGATCCGGGAATTGATGGTTGCGCCAATTTGCTATGTTCCGCGATTTTGTTTTTTGTAATTTATTTTTTTGGCCTGGCAATCCTATCCCTTCCGTTTTCCGCCCGCACGACCGCAAGAAATGATTTGACATTTTGACGTTTGTGCATCGATTGTGAATGTGACCGCACCGCTAACCGCGCCCGCTCGAAATTACAAGAAAATTGACTATTTTCGTGATCCAACCATTCAAACTCAACAACAGTGGTGCAGTGTAGTGCAAAACAGGACCTGGCAGTGATTTAAATGTGCGAAGTCGAAAATCGCCGGCGGTGCCACGTGGAACCTTCGAAGTCTAAAGGTCAGTGCTCCTTCCCAATACCTTTATCCCATGCCAGGCATAGTATCTGCATATTGTTAATAAACCTTAGATCGCTTTTTTAAATCTACAGTCCACAGCTTATTTGCGCAACCATTACTTTTGGTCCTTCGAGCCGGATCGTGAATCATTTTCTTGTAATTTCGCAATATAGTATTTGTTCCATAGGGAATAAACGCAACGCGCCTATTTACCTAGATATAATAGTAGAAAACCCGCATCTAGGCATTTAGGCAACTATACGTTATTTCGCTCGTATAGTTAAAGAGTCATTGATAATTACGGTACCTACGCCGTCAACCGCACCGCATAATTATAGTTAGCTACGTAAATATCAGCGTAGATATAAATCGATCGCATTCTTTTTCTTGACAAAATTCATTCGGAAGTCCTACAAATTGCATGTAGGTAGACGCATTTCAAAAATACCCGTTCATTGTTGAGTGAATATTTGTAGGAAACGGATAAACCATAGATTATATACGCATATGTTATTCCGTTCGTTCGCCGTTCACTTTGTTGTTTACAATACTACCATATTGTTATCTGACAATTATCGCTTACTTAATAATTCGTTAAGTGTTTGTTTGAGTGTATAGTGTGAATATATCAAAACAAGATGTCTCTTAAGGGAACCAAGGTTAGTACTGATTTAAAGGTTCAGTTAAAGCTTTTATACGCTGAAAGGGACTCACAGTTTTCACGTGTTCAATCAATTTGTGATAAATCTTTGCAAACCTCGGATCTGGCGATTAGAGATGCTTTCTTGTGTTCGTTGGAAACTTTAGATAGTTTGCGCGAGGATTTTAAATCTACAATTAAGAATATAAATATTTTAGAGTTGGAGTTAAATCCTGATTACTGTGTGAGTTATCAGGCATTGTCGTCCTTTGATGACTTGTATTGTCGTATCAAACGTATTGCTAGGAGTTTAGAGACTCCCCCCCCCGCGAGTGGTTTATCCAACCCTCCTCGCGAACGCCCACGATTGCCGCCAATTCAAATACCTGAATTTGATGGTGACATTCGAAATTGGAATTTATTTATAGATAGTTTCGAAAATATAATACATAGGAACACATCGCTGACAGATCACGAGAGATTGCATTATCCCGTAGAAAAATTGACCGGTAAGGCAAAGGCTGTCTGTGCTGGAATTACGTTTAGCGCTGAAAATTACACTTTAGTTTTGGACACTTTAAAAACAAAATACGAAGATAAGCGATTAGTAGCCACCGCATATTTAGATCAATTATTCGATTTGAAAAGTTTTTCCGTTTGTAACGATCATAATTTAGAGAAGTTTTTAAATATTTTCGCATCATCTGTTCGTGCAGTAAAGAACCTAAAGGTCAATGACCTCTGTGACTTTTTGTTTTTGTATATCGGTTTAAAGAAATTAGATCCTGAAACTGTTCGTCTGTTTGAAACGACTCAGCGCGGTAAAGAAATACCTAAGTTCGAAGATTTAGAATCTTTTATTCGCGACCATATTAAGGTATTGCAGCGCACGTCGGCACGTCATGAAGTCACGAATAGGACAGGTTCCGATCGCCGTATAGACGCGTCATCGAAGTCAGTCAAGACTGCACATACGCTAGTTAATACCGCCTCAACACCTGACTGTTCTCTGTGTAAGGGTAGCCATACACAGCTGTACAAGTGTTCGGGATTTCAGAGATTATCGCCTAGTGATCGTTACAAGTTTGTCCGCACTAATAATTTGTGTTTTAATTGTCTAAGTGACAAACATCTGGTTACGTCATGTAACAGTGGTGTTAGCTGTCGTAAATGTCGAGCTAGACATCATACCTTCTTACATTTTGAGAGTAGTAAGCTGCCATCGCAGCAGCAGCCTGCGCAGACGCGCGACGCTTGTGACGCGCGGCCTGCTGCAAGTGCAAACGACGTAACATTGTGTTCGCTTTCCGCCGCTGGTACTCAAATCACTACCGTTTTACTTGCGACCGCGCAAGTTGTCATTGTAGATGCCTTTGGCAAACCGCACACCGTTCGGGCGCTACTAGATGGCGCTTCCCAGAGTAATTTTATTACTCGGGATTGTTGTCAACGCCTTGGTTTTAGTTTTAATAATTGGTCATCCCGCTCAGAAGTGAAAGGTTTTGGAGGTTTAAAGGCAACCATTCACGGTTCCATTAAAATAATATTTAGTTCACGTTTTAATCGTAATATTTCGTTTGAAATGGATTCGCTAGTCGCAGATAAGATTACGGAACGGTTGCCCACGGTACCGGTTGACACGTCCATGCTGACGGAGTTTAAGAACTTGCAGTTAGCCGACGGAAATTACGCTTTCCCTGGAGATATCGATCTATTGATCGGTGCTTCGATTCTCCCGCATCTCCAGTTATCACGTAAAATTCAAGGTCTTCCGATGTACCCCGCTCCGCACGCACTGGAAACAGTTCTCGGGTTTGTTATAGTTGGTTCCGCACCCGCTTATTTAAATAGTTACTCGACTGTGTCGCACTGTTGCACCGTCGAGCCGCCGCTTGAGTCTACCATCCGCAAGTTCTGGG
Organism: Leucania comma; assembly: GCA_958295575.1. NCBI lineage: Eukaryota > Metazoa > Arthropoda > Insecta > Lepidoptera > Noctuidae > Leucania > Leucania comma. The sequence continues at coordinate 9,704,118 of OY282475.1, forward strand.
AGATTGAAGAGGTCAATGTCCCGCCTATTCTCAGCCCTGAGGATCAGGTCACTGAGGAGATTTATACCCGCACGACTACTCGTGATAAAGATGGTCGTTATGTTGTCGCGCTCCCTTTCAAGGGTGATATTTTTTCGCTCGGTGGCTCCCGTGCCTCCGCAGAAAAACGCTTGTTTGCTATTGCGCTCTCTGCCGATATTCGGCAAATGTTTCTTAGTATTGGAATCAGAGAATGTGACCGTAGATTCCAACGCTTCTTGTATAGATTTTCTCCGCAGGAACCTTTGAAGGTTTACGAATTCAATCGTCGAATTCAATCGTCACCCCATCGATGGGGCACGTTTGTCGCAAATAGGGTGGCTAAGATTCAAGCTGAATTGTCACCGGAAAATATGTTCCATGTCGCTGGAACAGAAAACCCAGCTGATTGTCTCTCACGTGGTTTGCTTCCCGCGCAAATTTTAAATCATCCGCTTTGGTTTTGTGGCCCTCCCTGGCTGCATACCACTCCTAACGAGTGGCCAAATGCTCCGTTTAACCCCGCTACTGTTTCAGAACCACCCGAGGAGAAGAAACATACGCTTGTAGTATCAGTTCCGCGTGAAGAGTCAGTTGTTTTGTTGTTGTCTAATCGAGTCTCGTCTTGGTCGAGACTGCTACGCTGTGTAGTTTACGTCCTAAGATTTTTGAGATTATTACCATCGCGTGGTTCTATAATCGCAGCTGATTTGGATAGAGCTGAATCAGTTGTACTTCGAGAGTTGCAGAAATTTTATTTTTCAAAAGAATTTCGTAGTTTAGAATCACATAAACCTTGTAGTCCCGCACTTCAACATTTGAAACCATTTTTGCAAGACGGACTCATTCGTGTCGGTGGCCGTCTGCGAAATGCTAAGTTAGAGTTTGAACAAATGCATCCAGTAGTTCTACCACGCAGGGATCACGTTTTGGATTTGTTGGTGGACTATCACCATAAGGTGAATTGTCACGCTGGTCCCGATTTATTAATGTCCATTCTTCGACAGAAGTACTGGATACTTTCCGCTCGCAATTTGATACGCGCTAGAGTGCACAGATGTGTGCCCTGCTTTAAGCTCCGCCCGCGTTTCAACGCGCCGGAAATGGCCGACCATCGTTCTTGTCGTGTTGTACAGACGGTGAAACCTTTCATACATACTGGGACGGACTATGCTGGACCGTTTAAAGTCACTATTGCCCGTGGTCGTGGTATACGTTCCACAAAGGCATACATTTGCCTATTCGTTTGTATGACAACTCGTGCGGTTCACATAGAGTTAACCAGTGATTTGAGTACGCAGGGTTTTATGTCTGCATTTAAACGATTTTTATCTCGCCGTGGTCCCGTTAAGCGCTTATACTCTGACAACGGCACAAATTATGTTGGAGCGCGACGCAATATTTCGGAATTACATACATTCTTACGCTCCAAGTACTACCAAAGTGAATTCGCCCATGTCTTAGCTGAGAATCGCATTGATTGGTGTTTTAATACGCCAGCGGCTAGTCATTTTGGTGGCAATTGGGAGGCGAATATTAAAAGCCTTAAGTCGCACCTGTTTCGGGTCATAGGCGAACAGATTCTCTCGTACGAGGAGTTGAGCACCGTACTCGCTCAGGTAGAGGCGTTGATGAATACGCGTCCGTTGTGTCGGACTTTGTCTAGTGATCCATCGGAGCCACTAGCGTTGACGCCGGCTCACTTCTTGACGACGACTCCTCTTAAATATTTGCCCGCTTTAGATGTCGAGACTGACAAACTGCAGCTTCACCCGCGTCACGCTCTGCTAGATAGCTTAGTTCAGTCCTTTTGGAAGCGATGGAGGACAGATTATCTGCATACGCTGCAGTCGCGTCAAAAGTGGAACACTCCTTCAGATCCAGTCACAGTCGGTACTGTGGTGATACTGAAGACTGAGAGTGCGCCTCCTCTGCACTGGCCTCTTGGTGTAGTGGAAGAAGTTTTTCCGGGTTCGAACGGAATAACGCGAGTCGTAAAAGTTAAAACCGCAACTGGATCGTACCTGCGTCCGGTTATTCGCCTCTGCCCTCTGCCTAATCAGTAGTAGTGGCATAGTTAGTTATAAGTTGTTTCGCTACCTAGTATTGATAGTTTAGATTAGTAATAGGGTTTAGTTTCGCTTTTGTTTTTTTTTTTCTTTTCTTTGAAGGTAACCCTTCAAACCCGGGGGGAATGGTTGCGCCAATTTGCTATGTTCCGCGATTTTGTTTTTTGTAATTTATTTTTTTGGCCTGGCAATCCTATCCCTTCCGTTTTCCGCCCGCACGACCGCAAGAAATGATTTGACATTTTGACGTTTGTGCATCGATTGTGAATGTGACCGCACCGCTAACCGCGCCCGCTCGAAATTACAAGAAAATTGACTATTTTCGTGATCCAACCATTCAAACTCAACAACAGTGGTGCAGTGTAGTGCAAAACAGGACCTGGCAGTGATTTAAATGTGCGAAGTCCAAAATCGCCGGCGGTGCCACGTGGAACCTTCGAAGTCTAAAGGTCAGTGCTCCTTCCCAATACCTTTATCCCATGCCAGGCATAGTATCTGCATATTGTTAATAAACCTTAGATCGCTTTTTTAAATCTACAGTCCACAGCTTATTTGCGCAACCAATTGAAATACATATTTACATAAATTAGCTGGCTTTAGAGATCTTGCTTGCTGCGGTCTCTTTGAGTCCGATTATATAATTCATGAATCTTCAAGGATATAGTGAATAGACTCATAGTACACTAGTGCGCTTCCCCATTATTGATTGTATCACTGCTTACCTGATGGTGGGATTGCAGTCAAGCACAAGATTATATCATTGTAAAAAAAGTCTTGGTACAGTGATGTCATTGGTCTCGTGGTTGCAAGCGCAACTACTGAGCGTGGAGCCAACCCCAACACGGCCATTGTACCCTCTCGAATACAATTTCATGTTGATTGATTTGTCACCTCCGTGTCCGGACTGTGACAATAATGGAACAGAGAGTGCACCTGTATGAACACAGACTTGTGTACTATAATATCTTGCATTCTTGGTAAACCTCTGTTGAGTTTTGCCACCGTGAACCAAATTCGATTGGCATGATTATTACAAGGAACATCTGAATATGCTGAAAATCTCTGTTATATCAATTAATAATACTTTGTTCTATTCTACTCTTCATCTTTTACGCAATTTTCGTTATCAAACTCCTCCGAAACGGCTTCACCAATTTATTTTTAGTGATTTTTTTATGTATATTTGCTGGGAATGGGTCGTAGGGTATTTTTTATCTTCCTACTCTTATCCCTAATTTTTTTCTTTAACAATTTATATGAAATAAAATAGTTTGCTGTATCAGTTATTGAATATATAACATTGGATGCCATCCGAAAACTTAACAACGAAAATATCAAAGTTTTATAAGAAGTTTGATTTACTCGTACTTTCCCAATAAAAATCTTATCAAAAGATTTTCATTTATCCTCTCAACATTATTTTTTATTGTGTATATTGCTGTAACTTGTAGTTGTATTTGTGTCACTAACATAGTTATATGTTTGTTTTTATTGTTACTAACACTGAATGAGTCACATTGTTACTCGCAATAAAGAATATTATTATGATCTTTATTCCATATAAGATAGAGATAAGATATTTGCTATGTTTTTATACATTAAAAAAAACATTTAAAAATATAAAAAATAGTGTCCCACTGTTATCGGGAACAGGATCCAAGCTACCGGCGGTCGGCGGTCAGGGCTCCAGAGAAAGGAACCTCCTGACTATACGAGCCGTGTCCAGAAGTACCGCTCTCTGAATCAAACCTTTGATCCAGCCGCTTACTGAGAGCCTCTTAAGGTTTTGGTTGAGGCTCTTGGCTATTAAGCCATTGGCTGAATCGACTATCGGTACATTGATCGCCAAATCCACTTCCCACATGTCGACAACCTCGCGAGCCAAGTCAATGTACTTAATTATATTATTATTATACATGAAAAACCTTCAGAACTAATTTAACCACTTAAAAAACTTTCCGTTACCAAGCATGTATATCGGGAAGGAACATCCAAGTGCAATTTGGAAGGAAACTTTTGGAAGTGCTCGCTAACTTGAGTTGGTAACAGTACTGTATGCAAACTGGGTGGCGTAATCACTGTGCTTAACACCCCGTTACCGAGACGACTTCCTGTGTCTCTTGCCTATTGTCACGGAGTATTGAGGACATGGAGTGCTAATGTATAAGTACAGAACGCGCCCGAAATTGCAATAACAACTACGGATGTGGCAGTTGGAAATTACTTTTTAAATGAAGATTTATAATTTAACAAGTAAATTGTACCTATTTGGTCTCCTCGTATGAGCCATCAATACTGGTAGCATTCCATCCCTGGTTGCCTGGAAGAGATCTCAAATAGCGATAAGGCCGCCAATTTTTTTATTTAAGTCTCAAAATTGTAATATTTTATCTTGGTGTACAATAAAGTATATATAAATAAATAAATAAGTTCTTTTTCCGTAAAAAAAACTTGTCATCGTCATCCACAGTTCATCTCTCCTGACAGCTAGGCATGGGCATATCATAATTTATGCCAATCTCCAAGCTACATCATATAAGTTATACCAGCGATGTTTACAATGCCGTCTGGCCTCCTCGCTGCTGAATGACTAGCATTAAATCTAGCAGCTTACTTCACTTGCTATCACTGCAATTTTCACTGTATCCTGCCTAAGTCGTTCCATAACTTTTCTTTTTTAAAGTTATAGCTCACACTAGAAAATAATCCTGTATCGTGGTTGAACTCTCGTACACAAGTTATCCAGACCTGAATTAAGTATATAAGGTCATATAAATATTAGTTCCATACTGGAATCGAATCCACGTCACGCAGCGCAGTAGCCAATCGCTTAATCACTACCGCCAACACTGACGTCTAAACTAACTTATTTACTTTATACTTCGACATCCATATCTATCCATTTGTTAGTTAGTTGGTGTTAACTAACTTTCTGTTTATAGGGAGGGTAAGGTTCACGAAAATCTACTTTCAGATAAAACTAGACTAGGTTAAGATGCTGCTTTGTAAAGAAGATTCGCCGGAACCAAAGATTCATAATTCCATCACCACTAGATTGTGGATTTTATTCTCTTTTCCCGAAAAATAAAATTATAATTCGTGGTAATGAAAATGGGAATTTTAATTTATACAAATGTGTACTTACCAGGGTGCTTCATTTGGAAAAAAATGTAAGACTGAGCTCTGAAAAGTTGGTGAAATGTATTCTGTGAAGTGAAACGTTTTTGAAGAGATGCCAGAATGATACTTCAAACAAAATTGTTCCTTGATAGCAATACAAAAAAACAAAACAAAGAATATGGGGTTTAACTTTCAATGGAAATGCTTTCGACAGCTTAAGTGCTTACTCAGCTTAATTGAAATGATTGAAAGCTTAGTTTGAAAGCGCAAACTTGATCGAGGATTTGAGGCAATTTTCAGCCTAAAAACTTGCTATCCATCTTAGGTTTTTCAGCCGAAAGACTAATTAAAACCACACTTAGGTTCCTTCTTAGGCTTGTATTCCAGAACCTCCGGTTTCGCATTTGGACGTCAACCCATGACCCCAGTAGGCTTCGGCCCTTCTAGGCCCCTACAGTTTTGCTGACATATCTTTGAGGCGCGCACACGTCGCTACAACGATGGATCCTATCTGACTCGCATCCATCGTATTCCATCTACCCTCACGAGGTTATTGGTCTGTAGCGACATCTATGGCGTCACATAAGAACTACGGAATCCTGCATCGCGCAAGTAAATTTCCCTGTGCAATTTGAACAGATAAGACAGCCTGAAACATGGGGCAGTTGCCTAAATCAAATATAACACTCTTCTGGTCGGAGGATCTTCCCTTTTCGACGGAGGTATGAGGGATTTTATACTTACACTCTTTTCTGTTCCGCATACCTCTAAACTGGTAATAATAAATAAAATTACGACACATTATCTCTGGTTGTTCACGTCTTGCTAACGGAGAGTACTTGCATAGACACAACCTTGTAGCCAGGATTATCCATCAGCAACTTGCTCTGAAATACTTTCTTGTGGAATCGGAAGTGCCGTACTACAGGTATGAGCCCGACCCAGTTCTTCATAATGGTCATATCACATTGTACTGGGATCGGTCCATCATCACTGACAGGACTATTGTAGCCAATAAGCCTGACATAGTGGTGGTGGACCGAAGTGAGAGGCGTGCAATGATTGTTGACATATCCGTCCCGCATGACGAGAACCTCGTGAAAGCCGAGAAAGACAAACAAATTAAGTACATTGACTTGGCTCGCGAGGTTGTCGACATGTGGGAAGTGGATTCGGCTATCATTGTACCGATAGTCGTCTCAGCCAATGGCTTAATAGCCTAGAGCCTCGACCAACACCTTAGGAGGCTCTCGTTAGGCTCTGGATCAAGGGCTTGATTCAGAAAGCGGTACTCCTGGACACGGCTCGTATCGTTAGGAGGTTCCTTTCTCTGGAGCCCTGACCGCCGGTAACTTGGACCCTGTTCCCGATACCGGTGGGACACTATTTTTTATATTTTTAAATGTTTTTTTTTTTTATGTGTTTGTTTTATAGAAATATTTAAAAATATAATTTATATGTACATGAATGAATAAAGAGAATAATAAAATTCTATTGTTAGCTGTATTTGAATGTATGCATTCTAAAGTAAAGCGACCAAAATCAAATAGAAAAAGTTATCAATGGCCCGATTAATTTTAAAAGCATTAACGCATTAACGTATTGAGTTACAAGTGGGGTGAATAACATTTTGACTTTTAAAACTGAAAATGATTTAAATAGTCTTTAAAGAAATCAAACTGAATATTTTTCTTATGAATGTTTTATTTTTTTACACTCCGAATTATTTAATTATTAATTTGTAAGTAGAAAATCATGTGGATAAGAATCTAAACAAGTGAAAATAAATATGTATGGTTTTTTTTTTAAGGTGGGATATTATCAAATTCCTTTTTCTGCCTTGTCCTAGAGCAGGAGGTAGGATATCAGAGTTTTATTGATTAAAACCAAACCTATGTTCTTCAGTTGCTTTGCAAAAGGAGGCAACGGCCTGCCATTCCCTCTCACCGCCGACGATCGCCTCCACGAGGACATGGTAGGAAGTACTAAGTCTAGTAAGTATATAGCATGCCCCACAGTGTTTCTTTTGCCTGAATCCGACGCGGAAACCTCCCGAACTTACCACGCCCAGTGAGGACCTGCGTAATGCGGAAGGTGAAGACGCCGTGACTCCTTTCCACCTGGCAGCAACCCCTCGAAGAGGGGACCGTCATTACTATCAATGGCATGCCCAATGTGTAACCACAGCGATTTTAAAAGTCGACGTGCAGTGCTTTAGAGTACAATACTTTGAGTGACAGTTGCGATCTCAAGGGATAGTTTGCAAATAGTTTTATTGTAATACTAGCTATCCCCCGTGGTTTCACTCGCGTCTTTGGTTACTGCTCTACTCCCATTGTTTGTAGCGTGATGTTATTTAACTTACAGTCTGTAGATATATATATATCAAACACGCTAATTATTAATAACCAAACAAACAAACTCTTTTTATTAGTATAGGTACATTTACATGAAATCATCCACTTATTTGTAACAAATGGCTAACATACATTCTCTGATTCCACACATAATTGTTACATACTCATGATCCACCCTGGCTTTGCTCAGGTACAAATTATAGACAAAAACCCTACTCGTTTATAGCTCTGTCTTATAGTGAAAACCACATCAAACCACATTGCGCGGCGCGTGTAGAACACTATGTACCGTCGATGACTCGAGCTTGGTCCGGACTGTTATCGTACGACCGGACAGCGAGCTACCCATTGCTCATCCTCTGTAAACCCACGCGTACTGTAGCTGGAAATCGGGGTCGGGATACCGGCGGCTGGGACATGAGGAAGTCTGTTTCATCACGCGTGTGGCCGCCTCGTTCCCTAGTATTACTGCCACGCAGAAGGAGGCGACAATCTTCCATTTCGCGTCGCTCCGAATATCTTAATGATTAGATCAAGGACTCAAAACGGTGAAGAAAAACATCGTGACGAAACTGGCATATCCTAGAACCAAAAATTTGAAGACATGTGACACCCACCAACCCGTACTGGGCCCGCGTGGTGGATTACGGCCCATTCACTCTCCTACAGAAGAGGCCCGAGTTCCAGCAGTGGGAACATTATAAGGCTGATGCTATGCTATACTATGTAAGTACAACTAAGTATCTAATCATTAAGACATAATGGTATCTTATAAACTGTAGGGGCCCAGTAGCAGCGATGCTCACTAGGGCTACAGGGAATTTCTGAAAGTGACCGTGGTACTAGAGCGCAAAAAGCAATTCAAATATACAGGTAGGTTTAAGTCAGTAAAAATCTGTCGCGCCGTCTTCCTCCGTCGTAGAGCGAAAGAAGTCATTACATGACTTGCTACCTCAAAAAAAAAAACTGATCAAAAGCGAGTCGGACTCACACACTGAGAGTTCCGTAGAAACTAACTTATGTAAACAGTATAATTTACAAAACGAGTCTCAGATTTCTGCGAAACGGAAAAAGATTTTTTTTTGTGATTTAGCACCCTTAGCACAGATAGTTTTCAGATGTATTCCTCTACTTGTGCTATAAGACCTTATTTCATGCCAAATTTCAGGGTACTAGGTCAACGGAAAGTACCCTATGAATTTTCATTCTCTTGAGAGTGTCCAAATACACGTTTTTTGCCACAGGAACGGCTGTATCTTTCTTTTTCATTAACTGAGAAGTTTGTTCTTTTTTACAGATTCAAGAGACCGCATATTTGAATATATGGTTTTAATTTCAACTGGATACCTCCACGCGTTCCCAAGATAAAGGGTCTTGACAGACAGACAGAAACAAAGTGATCCTATAAGGGTTCCGTTTTTTTTTCTTTTGAGCTACGGAACCTTAAAACACATACCGAACTTTTAGATATCCGTACCTACACAATAGTCAGTGTAAACCGACACACCTCTATCAAACTTCTTTAGGTCTATTTGCAGAAGAGCTCTATCAAAGTAGTTAATAGGTAATGAGGGTAAGGGTCAAATATTTGTGTTGCCAGCCCTTAATCTGCCGTCAGGATCAACCTTTTTGGTGACAGTTCAATAAGATGTCATCTTTACTAATATTCTAGGAAACGTTAGACGTCAAGAAATGTGTCTATTAGCATTTTTTAAGGGCTAAGTCACCATTTTAACAAAAAAAAAACAATCAAAGTGTTTTTGTTCATGCTTATTTCTGCTTCGATATACCTAAAGTGGCTTTATAAATTGAGTACACTTTCATGCCACCGGAAAATTCCGTAAAAACATCAAAAATCATTCTCAGGGAAGCATGAACGGACAATATACCGGGGTGTCGGATGCATCACGTGTCGCGACGCAACGTCGCGCCGTCGCGTCGCCAACGCCTCTCGCGTCGCCTAGCAACCGTGCACCCCGCATTTATAATCTCCTCGGGTGTGCTGACCTCCTGGTACTTTGCACACAAATCGCTGCTAACGTGTTTTAAGTTTTCAATCTAAATTCCAGCGTGACTACAGAAACATCTTTGAGATAACATCTAGAGAATTTCCTTAATTTCCCTCACAGAAGAGAGCACGGAACTACTTTAAAGAACAACTTCTATATAAAAAGCAGTAGCTTAATCAGGAACTAAAACAATAATAAGTAGTGAAGTAGAAAGAAACTCTCAAAGACTTCGCCAAATTTCATCTTACAATGAGTTCTTAAACAAAAGAAATTGTAGGATATCCCCAAACGAACGCCGCCGTTCGCGCGTGGATTTCGTGCAATTCTAGCAAATACCAAGCGGATTGCATAGATTATAAAATATCGAGTTTTTTATATGTAGGGTATTTATCCAAGAACGTAAATAATCAAACTTTTTCAAGTTGTTTATAAATATCGAAAATTAGATTATGAGAAAGTGGGAGAAAGCGCACACGACGCAAAATAGGTATATATAACGGCAGGTTAAAATAATCTTAGAGGAATTGCTCGACACAGTAATAAATGTAGACTTGTTGAAACAGCAAAGTTCCAAGTAATCAGTTTAATTGGTACAGTGGCTTTTGTGCCGTCCAACATATCAAATTTGCTTTCCACTCAATGGCGAATGGCAACTAGGGCCTGGGAAATATGTAATTATGCAAGTAGGAAAACTTGAACATATTACATTTCTATTATATGAGACACACAATGTTAGATTTTTAAAATCTTTAGTTTCTACATTGCTTTTTCTACACTGTGTGTATCTGAGTGTGCTATACAATAGTACATTTTGATACAAGTACAGAAAGTTTGTCATTGCGACCGAGGCGGAATGCGCACGAGCGATAAGCGAGTGTGTTATGGAGTCGAGGGCTGCAAACGACGTTTTTCAATACACTTACGACTCGTAGGGGTTGACCCACACCTCGCGCGGTCGACGCGCGCCCAGTCTGATACGAGTATGATAAACAATTTTATTACAATGAAATTTTGGCGGGGAGAGCTTATTCGCACTAGTGCGGAAAACGGTCAATTGCGTGCCTAAATGCAGTGCGACAAAAGCAGCTTTTATATAATGTAGAATTTTGAAACATAATTTCAGCTTTCTATGCAAACTATTGTCGTTGCAATATTTTTAATCGTTCAGGTTTTGCTTGAACATTAAAGAACCGTAAAATTCTTATCGATTTTTCAAAGATTGTTATTCTGACACCATAAAATATGAGAACGAAGAAAGAATAAATTTACAAAGTTACCAGTTATTTTTAGATGGTGGTCCCCAAAGTGGTATCTTGGGGACCTGAATTGTGATAACATTACATTACAATGAGGAAGAAAACGCAAAACTATTTTCAGATGTCGCTGATGACGTTTGACTCATAACAATTAGCTGTCAGTCGTATCACTTTTAACGTCGAGTTTTTCTTGTGTTTGACGAGTTTTTTTAGGTAAAGCAGAGTAATGTATTGTACATGGACTGTTTCTAATAAGAGTTAAAATCTAGAGGAGCTTCAGTAAAAGGACGAAAAGCTGATCTAATTATCAGGCAAGTAACAATGTCCAGACTTGGAACTGAATGCCGACTTATTAGAGTTTTAAATTACATTAATTTTGTATAAGTTACAAAATTAATGTAATAACAGGTAACGTATATTATTAAAATTAGTTAATTATAGTTAATAATAATGACAATGTAAAATTAGTGTAATAAATTTAACATATCTTTAGGGAAAGAGTGATTTCAATCATTATTGCAACCAATTGCTACACAACGCGGTATATATTTTTTACATTTTTATAAACAACGTAAACTCGAACAAATTACAATAGGTTTTGACAGATTATTTGGGTCAAACGATATCAGCGCCTCTAGTGACGAGACTCGTCAGTTTTCTCTCCCATTTCACACATTACAGACATGATTGTGATAAAACGGTTTATATATTATATTGTATTTAATTAGGCGATTGTAAACAATGAAACATGACAAGATGAATAATAAAAATAAAATAAGATAAAAAAATAAGTTAACTTGAAAACAAAGGTGTGATGTGATGGGTTGTGTCTGACACGTACTAGTGCCGTATATGGTCTTTTTTATAATTTTAATTCTTGTTTGCCTGGAGTAGTTGTGTACTATAATTATTCTGATTTTTAATTATATGGAATAAACTGACAGGAGTAAACAATGCCCAGCTGTCGATGAACAATGCCAGCTAAGATTGACTGACTGACGGACGGTTTCTGTCTGCAAAGAAATTCTTTTATTTTGTTTTTTAATTTAGAAATATATTTATATTTATTTTACTGTTAATTCTCGCTAAATACTCTCCAGCGTTTGATGGTATATTAATAGTTCGTACGTGTTATTGGCAAAATTGTGGTGTCTCATCCACAAAGGCCATTAATGAAGAGTTGTAGTTGAAGTTGAACAATGCCAGCTGCCATTAAACCATTGTTATAGGTGTCACTTCAGTTCATCTAATTAATAAATTATGGCAGACTTTATTTTCTTCTGTCAATTCATACGATAATAGAGTCACCCGGTTAATCAATTGCTGCTTATAAAAGCTAATATTAAAAATATAATTACATAAAGATATTAGCATATTCATTATACTGTTGGACGTCGGCCATAGGGAAGATAAAGATAGACTTTAACTACGAAATAAAGTTGAATTTTCTTTTAAACTACGATTTAAAAGTTTGCCGGTGAAATATGTCGGTCTATCTGTCAGGAAAATTTAAATTTTAAATCATAAAAAGTGTTTTCGCGGCAGGCGCCTCTAGCTAAATCGATTTTTTCCGTTGTGTGTTGTTGTACGGTGACAGTCTGTATTTTAGTGGCATTTTTTTTAATAATTATGCACATGTGTATTTTAAAAGTTTGCATGTGTATTTAAAATTTTGCTTGTTAGTACATTATACTTACTACAATATCCTCTACCTTACTCGTTCACAAGCTAATTGAATGCTCTATCCTACATTTGCGCTTCTATTTAACCCGTATATTTCAGGTCCTATCTTTTTGATCACCATCATCATCAGCCTACATTTTTGTGCAGTCCCCTGTTAGACATTACTCTCTCCTATCACAAGTCATTTATCTCAAATCTCAGAATTGTTATTAAGCTGCTTACAACTACTCTGCGAAGATCGTCACTCCAACTAGAGGCGACCCACTTTACGTTTGCCAATCCGAGATCTCTACTCGAGAATACGTCAGACTGAACTGTCAGCGAGTCTACAGTCAAATAGCCGGCCCATTTCCACTCAAGCTTGCTCATTTTGAGAGTGATGCTTGTAGATTTGATTCTTTATTGGAATCGGTCCACGGTCTATATTCAAATGATAACTATTTTTTTTTTATTTACAAAACAATTAGGTTTTCATTTATTATGGATTTTCAATTCAACAAAATAAAACAAAGAGACATCTTTAGATAATAAATTGCAATCCTGATAGTTTTACACATTTACAGTGGGACTAGAGGAGTAAAATACTATTTTACTTTTTTGTATTCATATTTGTATACGTAGTTAAGTTATAGATACTCGTAGTTAGCTAATAATTAAATCATATATATTTCGTTATTAATAATGATTACACCTTAACTATTAAAAACAACCAGTTTTAATATTTATATTTATAACTATAATAACCATAACTAATATACATTTCAGGCCTTATAATATACATAAAAACTAATAAAAGTAAAACCATACCTAACAATAACAACACAATTCGCATTACATTTCTGCAAAGGCAGCAGAAAATCAATTTTAAAACACGAAACATTAAAAACGTAGTTTGCGAAGGCAATCAGAGAGAACCCGATAATAGCTCGAAGCGATTACTTGGTTATTACGAAGTAGTCGGAGCAATCTATGTCACGAATCTATTAACCCTGTGTCGAACGTGGTTTGTTTATGCGTGTTTACGTGACATATGACGTCACAGACGTTTCCCAAAACCGGTAGATAGTATTTCTGATATTTATTGTCTCTCTTAGTTAAGAGTAGCCCGTAACACTAACATAATATTTGATATCGTGTGAAAAAAATATAGAAAGCTAAATTATTTTCAATCATTCAAGAAAGAAATTTAAAAATGTCTTTCCTTAATTTTATAAAAATATCCATAAGGCCTTTTATCTAAATAAAAATTCGTACACTTTGAATAGTCTCTTTAAATATTTTTTCCTTTTAGATTTCTTTTGAATTCATACACATAAGCTTCAACAGTTTTCAATAACGGTAAGTCAAAAACGACAAAATTCTTCTAAAACAACTCGTTCCCACGCCAAATACAAAGTAATCAAAAACCAAACATTTGCTCTAAACTTAGAATCTCAATTAAAGTTTGGGGTAAGATTATTAAATTACAAATTATAAAATAACAGAGGGCTGGTCGAAGTTGGTGCTAATCTTGATGATCCTTTGGGGACGTGTGGCCCTTCTAATGTGTCAACAAAAGGGTCTATTAGTACGGACAGGGCATTACCTGGCCCTCGCTTTTGTTGCTTTCGCAGATTTCGAGTCACGTGTCACGAGATTTAATTCAGGAAAAAGCCGACAGCAACCGGAGGTTGGAAACAAAATGTTCTTCCATTAGCTTTCGCTTTGGTCGTAAGTAAGTTGATGAAGGATTTTGGAAATTTCATTAGTAATCTCGAAAGTCCTTTATTATCCTGAGGCTTTCGAAATATGTATCGCTTGTTTACAGAACACCTTGACACTTTCAACTTTCTATAGCTTTAGGTTCACTTTCGCTAGGTAACGGAATGCCTCGGGGTACGATTTTAGGTCCGTTGCTAAAACAATCGAAAAACGTAAAACAATAGCCGCTCAATAGGTCCAAGTCTAACAAAGAACGGTAAGTCGACTGAGCAAAGAAAGTATATTGATCACCCGTAAACAATTGTTCGTTGAATTATCCAGTTTTCTACTACCATAATCATATGTAACAATTTAGCGATAAAATTGCTTGTTTATATTTTATATTATTGTTTCGATTTCAAGAAATACTATGTTTCAAAATTACTTTTTTACGACATAATCGATAGTAATTGTCCACTGGAAAAAAAGTTGTGAAGCAGTTGACGTCACGTGATTACTTGCTTTTTACTTTGCTATTGTTATTTGAAACATAACCTCGATTTCTGATTTAATCATTTGACGTTGAGTATTGCTCAAAATCTTATTTAACCTGCAAAACTGTCAAAATTTTAGCATTAAAGTAGAGTTTCATACTCAGACAGAACAGAAGATAAATAAAATAATCATTGAAACGTCATATTTACAAGAGACTTTTTTACATTTGAAAAAACTTCATAACGCAGCATCGACAATAGCAAAAAAGTAAAAAGATTTTAAAGTTGCAACGACATTGTGAAAAACGATGTGTTTATTAAGTAATTTAATGTCAATACGCAATCCGATCGCAATCAACCGAGCGATGCGATCATAACGTCACGATGACGCAAACAATTTGCAATTAGCGATCATCAATCATTTGTATGGTAAATAATAATAATCTGTACGGAAATTTGATATTAAATAATGTCCAGTTGAGTATCCCGAGCATGGCGTGTAAAATGGAACATCAGATTTCTGGAATTAGGGCCGATTTTCTTCATAATACTTCATAATACTAAACATGATTAATTTATTCTGTAACTTCATTGAATGAAATAGACCAATTTTCTCGACCGCTCACTGCCAGTACGACTATTTATTTACGAACAGTGATCAAAAGCCGTCTACGTTTTTCAGTTGCCCTAAAAAAAACTAGATAGTTTTCATCATACAAATAAAAATATATTATAATAATTTAAAGAAATATACGGTCAATTTGGTCACCCTGTAGGAAAGAGAGACATAACATATTTTCATCTTTATATCGAACAACTGCATTGAAATCCGAGCCTTTGATATACAAGTAACCATGGAAACCGAGTAAGTAGGATTATTCAGGAGCAGTGTATCACAGCGAAGTTGTAAACACAAACAGATAATAACTAAATGCCTGCAAGGTGAAAGTGATTGACCTGTTATTTCCGCTTTTTCTTTGGTATCACATTGAAAATCACGTGAAGTGATTGAGTACGTTTCTAAACCATATATTAGGTAAATATAATTAAGTTATAATATTTTAGTCACCCAGAACCTTTTGGCCCCAACGGCCATCTGTTCTGCGAAGAATTTTGCCTGGCCATTGCCACTTAAGGTTGGCGATTCTTCGTGATTTGTCGGCAACCTTGGTTCTTCTGCGGATATCTTCATTTATGATTCGATCACGCAAGGAAACTCCGAGCATAGCCCTTGCCATTTCGGAAGACGCAGTATTGGAAGGCCTCCTACAAGGTGCACTGATGACCTGGCAGGAGTTGCGGGAATCCGATGGATGCGAGATGCACTGGATCGTTCATTGTGACGATACTTGGGGGAGGCCTATGTCCAACAGTGGACGTCTTTTGGATGATATGACGATGATGTATGAAGACTAGTCATAGACATTCACTGCATTACGTACATCGATGGTATTTTAGACATTAAACACTGGCGCATAACATTGGAACCGCGGATAAAATTATGAATGAACAAAGCAGCTTAGCTTAGCATGTTAAAGCCAAGCCAAAGCAAGATAAAAACCATTTTATTTATATTTAAAAATTAAGCTTTCTAAAAAAATTAGATTTCATACAAGAATCCTAAAGACAAAACCATAGAAAGCAAAAAAGTAGAGATAATTGGGAATATCCAAAGCCACATTCTATAATCAACTATTGAACATCAAAAAATAAACGTAACGTAAAAGAAAACATAAGCTGATCTGAACCCCTTTGATCCTCTCCTCAAAGGACACACATAATCTACTTATGCCGTTTGAGTGATTTTAAGAACACGATTACCAGGAGAAAGTAGTAAGGCCGAGGCCACATAGCTAGGAACTTCACTTGGCAATATACTCTGGAAAACCAAAGCAAGTTTCAAGATTGATTCATTGATTGTCAAACCCATTTAAATAAGAACTTACAATGTACCTATACATTGTAAGTTCTTATTTAAATGGGTACACTGAGGGCGCTATGTTTTGCCTCCGGGGCGTACAATGTATATACAAGATTTCATACATTTTTAGCAAGAGGGAACCTGTTTTTAGGTCGCGGGTTCAATGCTCATCATCCTCCTGCCCTATGGCCAAAGATCGCCCTTCGCGTCCCGACGCTCGGGGCGCGGGCGTCTCCTGTGACGGTGACTAGGGTGTGAGTTGCTGCACCTTTACTAGCATCTTAGCAAGAGTGAGTAACTCACCTTCAAGGCTAGCTAGAGCAGTTTTAGCACCGTGGATCGCAAATGGTCACTGAAGGAATACTATGGGTTTTATTTGGTAAAAGTGTGACATACCTTCTTGTTAGAGAACTGTGGTGGCCGAGTAGTAACGGCCCCGACTTACGAGTTATAGGTTGCGACCAGGCGCATTACTTTGTGTAATTTATTTCATTAAAAAATGGTGAAGGAAAACATCTTGAGGAAGCCGGCATGTAGTAGCAAAAATTCGAAGACATATAACATTCACCCACCCGCACTGAGCCCTCGGGGTGGATTATGGCCTATTCCCCCTCCTAGAGAGGAAGCAGGGTCTTCCTAACAGTGGGCATATTAAAAGGCTGATTATGCTTTATGCTTACTCCCTCTTCCACCCAGAGTGAGAGAAACCATTTGATAATTTCGCCTAAATAAAAAGGTTCTGGAGTGACGACCGAGTACCGGCTATGAGAGCAGATATAAGATGCAGTGTTGGATGGCCTCCTACAAGTGTGACTGATGACCTAACATGGGTTGCGGGAATCCAATGGATGCGAGGTGCACAGGACCGTTCAGGGCCAAAACACATAAACGCGTTGCGGCGCCGCGGCACTAAAATCGGCAGTGCCGCTCGCCGCTCTTTTTCGCGTCGCCGCCACGCAACTTTTAGCGTTTATCTGTCGTATGCCACAGGGCTAACCAGTTTCTCGAGATTTTTGATTGTGTGGATAGACGCTTCTCTGCCATGAATCGTAATTAACTTATGCTTATTTATTATTAAGAAGACATTACTCTATTTTAAATAACAGACAAAGAAAATACTGGTTATATCCATTTAATAAAGCGATGGTATTCGCGCCGCGGTGCACACCGCCAAACTCTGCGTTGCGGTGGGCGGCACTGCCGATTTTAGTGGCGCAGCGCCGCAACACGGTTATGTGTTTCGGCCCTCTTTGTTCGATACTTGGTTGAGGCCTATTATTATTATTATTATTGTACACTTTATTGTTGGCACTTAAAAGAAATACAATAAGGAAAACTTACGTCCTGTCCTTACGTGCCTATGTCCAACAGTGGACATTTTTTGGCTGAAATGATGATGATGATGTTTATTTAATATTGATATAATATTTAAAAAAAAAAATAGTAATTAATATTTGTGAAGCTATACGTATTCTCTTCTATATCAAAATAGAAAAACGAACACAACATCGATAGAGCCGACAGAAAAAATATGCTTCTTGGAAACTTGAAACAATATGCGCTATATTGAAAATAAAAGAGCATTTCAAAAGTGGAACTTGGCGGCCATTTTTAGGAAGTAATCCTATTTCGGCACCAAAACTTTCGGCACTCTAGCTATTCTTCTTTCGGCACCAATAGGTATTTTAGGTATGTTGTTTCCAGATTCGGCACCAAGCAAACAGCGGAAAGAGGAATAGCTTGGGTGTCGAAACTTTTGGTGCAGAAAAAATTGGTGCCGAAACAGGAATACTTCTTTTTTTAGGGCAGGATATTCCATATTTGTTTATATCCGATTTGAAAAC
Source organism: Leucania comma (assembly GCA_958295575.1). Classification (NCBI taxonomy): domain Eukaryota; kingdom Metazoa; phylum Arthropoda; class Insecta; order Lepidoptera; family Noctuidae; genus Leucania; species Leucania comma. Next base: position 9,722,569 of record OY282475.1, read on the forward strand.
CACATCACGTGGATGTGGAGCGAGCGTCGTGTCTATGGTGCTTATAAATTCATTCGACGAAGGTCTACGGTAGATGTGAAGGAACTCTAAATGAAAACTCGCCATGACGTGGTAGTTTTTGTTGGCACGTAAATTGAAAGTTATATCTGACCCCTTCAACCCTTTGGGAAATCTTGTTGATGGAGTATTACTGTTCTATAGTGAACGTTTTACTCAAACATTTTACCTCTGCTCTTTGCTAAAAAGTTTCCATAACTTATAATGTAGACGGCCTGCATTAAAACACCATAATTTATTATTATTATTTATATTTTTTCATTATCATATTTTCACATATCAGAAGAAACATTTCTTCTGATATGTGAAAATATGATTGCTATCATTATATATTTAAATATAATCTGTTTACCGTTAAATTTTGTTCGTTCTAATCCCGTGGAGGGTCGATCCGGTGCATAAAACACTATTGATTTGTAAAGATAAATAAAAAAATAAAGTGAGAGTGTCGAAATATACGGCTGTCTGTGTATATATGGCTGTCGATGGCAAAATTAGTTATATTCCTGGCTTGGCCCAGTATTCGGCCATGGCAATGCCTCCTGATGATTTTATCGAGCCGTCAGAGAGCCTCTCTTCTGGACACGGGCTGCCATGGCCAACCTGGAACTCGTTAACTTAGAAGCTTCAACTTAGATTTATTCATAGCTTCAAGGGACCACAGACCTGACTAAATGATTTTAATTTGAAATCAATACTTTCACGCTTTCCTGAAATGAAGGGTCTTGGCAGACAGACAGACAGAGCAAAGTGATCCTATTAGGATTCCGTTTTTTCCTTTTGAGTTACGGAACTCTAAAAATACCTTAAAAATGGTTTAACCTTTAGTTTGTAAAGTGAGTGAACAACTAATTATTACACCACACTGAACGGTAAGAGCCCTGACTAAAAGTAAAGCTTCCCAGAACACTTTGGGTCTCGGCATACAATGGCTTTCCTCAACCCTCACCAGGTCGATGCCCTCTTCTTCCTAGCTGTTATTTGAACACTCCTGGAACTGTTTTAGACACCCGAATCTTCACGGTTTCGCTTCTGTGGCGTGCCTCATCATGTATAGAAAATGTAAAATTTCTCCGAAATAAAATAAAATCAGAAAATGTATCAGTACTTGCGCTGGTTACTTGATACAAACAACTAATTTTACAATTTATGAGTTGTTTGTATATTTGTAATTTTAGGCTTTTCTGGTTCTTCATTATAAGAAACGGGAAAATTGATCCACGAACTAGTTCCTGATGTTTTATGCTACATTCACATGGGTACGTATCAAAATCCCGAAAGTTCATAATACCTATGATTGAAATACCGACGTCCAAAACACCGAAATTCAAAATACCGAAAGTTTTAAATGCCGATAGTCGTTATATCGAAACACAAAATACCGATGTTCAAATGCCCGAAAGGACGAAATCCCGAATGGACGAAATCCCGAATGGACGAAATACCGATGGATGAAATGGTTAAAATTTTGAGGTTAGGTTAGGATATTTTTCGCAACACTACCTACTATACTTGCTAAGATAGCTCGACGGAGCCCCGCTCCGCGGGGCTCCTACTTCTGGGTGGTTTAAAAAAAAAATAACCTCGAAGGAGGTGGCGGGGTCTGTGTTCGCTCGCTTCGCTCGCTCACTACGACCCCGCCACCTCCTTCTAACCTAAATCTATCCGAGTCGGGGTGCCCTAAAATTCCGCCCTAAACTTTTGTTTTAACTTATGATATACCTATTATGTTAAGCTCCTTTTTTGTCATTGTCTTAGAGATTTTAGTCTTTGGATCAGCGAGTGAAGCGATCTCGGGACCTTAAGGCACTCCGACACGGACAGGTTAGGTTAGAAGGGTGTGGCGGAGTCTAGTGAGCGAGCGAAGCGAGCGAACACAGACTCCGCCACACCCTTCGTGGTTATTTTTTTTATAAACCCTAGAGCCCTAGTACTTCAGTAGGCTCCGACTACGCTTTTTTTGGCAACTTTTAAGTGTTTTGACCTAACCTGGTTTACAAAAAATCGTTTTTCTCGGAAACGGTGGCAATTTCGGGATTTTGTACTTCGGGATTTTAAACTTTCGGGCAAATGAACTTTCGGGATTTAAAACTTTCGACCAAACAACCATTCGGCGTTTCAATTATCGGGATTTCGTCTATCGGTATTTTAAAATTCGGTCTATTAAAATTCGGCATTTTGATACGTACCCATTCACATGTGGGCCCAGCCTCGGCCAACTACAAAATATTTTGAGTTGATTTAGATTTTTAATAACAGAGTTTAAACCAACTGTCATAATGTTGAATCAGTATAGTAAACTCAATACTTGGTTTAGACATAAGTATTCGTCATGGTTGGGGACTGAACTCGGGAATACTTCCAAGTGCCATATTGAGCCTTTTCTTTGAGGCATAGTATAGCATAGCATAGTATCAGCCTTATAATGTTCCCACGGCAGGGACTCAGGCTTCCACTCTAGGCGGGGAAATGAGCCGTAATCCACCACGGCACGGGCCCGGTGCAGGTTGGTGGATGTCACGTGTCTTTGAAGTTTTAGTTCTAGGACATGCCGGTTTCCTCACGAGGTTTTCCTTCACCGTTAAAAAAAAAATACACAAAGTAATGCGCCTGGCTGGGTTTAAACCCGTGATCTACAACCCGTAAGTCAGGGCATTTACCACCTCGGCAACACTGCTCTCACTCTTCTTTGCGGCATTTGCATCTTAATCTCAGAAAAACTTCATCAAAAGGTCCACCTTTACGTTGTTGAAATATCTCCGGTCCGGAGGCGTTTCGCTTTGTCGTTTAAGCCACGTACATTGAAGGACTGGAACAATTTGCCTGCTGCAGTCTTCCCATCTGATTATAATTTGGGTGTCTTCAAGACTAGAGTGAATAGGCTCTTAATAATCTATAGTGCGCCTCACCATCAACAATTGCATCACTGCTTACCATCAGGTGGGATTGCAGTCAAGCACTAGTTTATAACAAATTAAAAAAAAATACAAAATCTAAATTATTCTCGTCAATAACAGCTCTTCTTAAACATCAATAAATTTAAATCTTAATCCCTGTTAATGTAAGTTTGTAAGATAAATCGTATCGGTTAAGATTTATCGTCGACATCCGATGAGTCGGCATGATAATGGCAGATACTCGAAGGGAAGCTGTGTTTATATTCTGTTTAGGCGGTTGTTGTGTATTAATCATTGGGGACAGTATTGCTTTGGCATCGGTTACCGTGACGTTTTGTTTGATCATTGTAATAAACTGTCAAAGACAATACTCGTCGTCGTGTCGCGTCTATAAGCTACGAGTTCGTGGTCAGAAGGCCATGGTTTTGTATGAAAGCTTCACGCAGGCGTACACCAAGCGTATAATGACGACTACGCGTCTTTGAAGCTACGCGTCTATGGACTAGAAGCCTGATTATAAGATTTTAAACATTAACCGACTACCTAACCGAGATAGCTACAAGTTGGGGATCTTTAGATCAAGAGTGACCAGGTAATTTCTAGCCAATCTTAGGTACTCTAACGTTGGTCACATCATCGTTAACGTGGGGTGAAAAAATGTGAAATAATAAGGGCCTTCCTGAATTCATTTTTTATAAGCCGATTTTTTTTTTTAAGTGGCGTCTAGTAACGAAGAAACAGCAATTAAGGTCATGTTATGCACTTTATAGTGTTTCTTAATAGGAAGTCTTTCATAAATTGCTGAAATGTATGTTTTTTAAAGGCGATTTTGTCAGATTAAGAATGACATTAGGATGCGGCATCTCTTAAAAATACGTAAATTGTGTCTTGTTTTGATATGGAAAATCATCCAATGACTTCACCCGCTCTAGGGCGTTTTTCGTTTTGGGACTTTGTCGTCATGAGGATGTCCGTTTTCTCATGGTTATGCCATCTCCTTCGCTTGCATTACTAGTTCGCAGAAGAAGGTGACCATTGACCATTCCACCTCGTTCCGGACCATGACCTGAACCAAGGCCGGCAGCCACCGATCGCCTCTATAAGGACACGACGGCGCTCTACCTAAGCGAGGCACACTTCCACCGTATGCTTTATCGTGTCCTCGGGGTGGTCCACATTATGGTAAAACCCTGGAATTTCGACCATAACTTGAACTTCACAGTTTTGGGAATAACCTTTAAATATTTTTTTTACAGAATCTTGGCATATTTTTTTTTTTAAACATTATCATGGCTGCGCGGTTAAGCCAAGCGTCTCCAATTGAAAGCAATTAGAGAAAGAAACCAAGCCCCGAAAATACAAATTAATACGCACACATTTTGGAATTTATGGTTATACAGACATTACAGTAGTGCAATATTTTGTTGTCGATATATTTCTATAACCAACTATACAAATACGTCAACCTACATTCCTAGAAATTTCTACTTCGCTTGCACGTACCGTTTTTTTCTTGAAACATAATACATAAGCGTATCGTAGCTCGGAGCTCGTTCCAATACGTAATTTCTGTACGCTACGCTGCGTTTTCTCATACAAATTAGTTCTACGTGGCGTTGCGACGCTTATATGTCAGGTACTGCAACTTACTTATAGTAACCCTCTCAGTCAACGCGTATGCTTGGGAGGAATAATAAGTAAGCTTGAAACCTATTAGGGATATGAGTATATACTTATACGATAGTTAAGTATGAGGTGGCAATGCCAAAGGGTAAAATATTGGGTTAAAATCAGTTGGGCAAGTAGGCTCCATATAGGGTCTAGAGGTCCGCTAAGAACGGATTGTACGAAACTATACACCTAAGGGGGAAAAACGACATCTACGCGGGCGAAGCCGCTGACAGAAGCTAGTCTATATATAGGGTGACTGGTAATTAGTGAACGATACTTAAACACGTAATTGTAGTCATGATAATAAACAACTTTTGCTATGGGACCAAATCTGAAATCGCTAAAAAAGACAGCCAAGTTCAGTACATGTTGACCAGTTAGGTGAACACAAATGTACTGACCAGCAGATTTTATTTTCGCGATTTCAGCTTTGGTCCCATAGTAAAAGTAGTTTGTTATCATGACTAAATCACGTGCTTAAGTATCGTTCACTAATTACCAGTCACCTTATTTATAAAAGCGAAATACCACTCACTGATTAATCACGAAATCTCAGTAACTATAACACCTACAAACTTAAAATTTGGCAAGTAGGTTCCTTAGAGGGTGTAGACATCCGCTAAGAACGGATTTTACAAAACTCTACTTCTAAGGGGGTAAAAGGGGGTTGGAAGTTTGTATGGAGAACCCAACTTTCACGCGGGCTAGTGTTAAATAAATCAATCAACAACAAAATCTTATTGAAAATTAACAACAAGGAAGGTTTCATTTCAAATTGTAACAAATAATGATTTAAATCAAAAGCATGTCATGTAAGTCTTGTCATGACAAGACTCGATCTATGTTTTATGGCAAACCATTATTCTGACCCGGCAATATCGGAAACCATGTCTCATAAAATGAAAATTGAAGAAAAACATCGTTCGCTCGTTATCCGGCGCAATTTATAAAAGTCAAGCAAAGGAATTAGATTACGTACCTTAAAGCTTTTCTGCCTCATCCTGTTCGAGATCTATTAAATAATATTTTCTATTTTCTTTGTTCGTAATCGGTAAGAGAATTTCATCATGAGAATTTTCAATCGAGAGAAATGTTAGTGTTGGAGGTAGTATTGCTATTACGATAAATTTAATATACTTAGAGTGGGTATCATAACTCATATTTCTCTTAATAATGTTATATAAAAGTTCTGTTGCTGATCAGTCGAGTGTAAGAAAATTTAGCACGTAAGGCGTGTTCATTAAACATTATTTTCGCGTGAAACTGTATACTATAAAGGGGTTCTCGCGCCGGGGCTTAGTTCAAGTCATGCTCCGGAGCGAGGAGGAGTGGCAGGCGGTCGCCTCCTTTTGCGAAGCAGTAATGTTAGCAAAGGTAGAGGCCGACCGCATTAGGCAAAGGCGCACACGCCGCCGCCGCCGCCGGAATTCCGATCCCGATTTCCGGCCATCGTAGGCGCGGGCTCGCGGATGGTGGGCAATGGTTAGCTCGCTGTCCGTCCGGTAACAGACCAGTCTGAGTTCAAGTCGTCTACGGCTCGCACTGTTCCCGCGCGCCTCAAGGAGTTGTCAGCAAACTGTAGGGGACCAGCAGGGCCGAAGCCTACTGGGGCCAAAGGTTATGTGAGAATGTCACCACGGGCCCCGGGACAAAGGCAATGAATGGAAGCTCGCACAGTTTGATCCGGCTCGAAGGACCAAACCAAATTTATAAAACGTTCAGTTCTACATATTTATATATCCCGATTTATAAATACATGTATTTATAAAAAAAAAAACAAAAGGGCCCAAGTTCACGCGCGCCTCAAGGAGATGTTAGCAAACCGTAGGGGCCCAGCAGGGTCGAAGCCTTCTGGGGCCATGGGGAATGTGAAAATGAAACCCGGGACCCTGGACCGAAGGCAAGCAAGCAAGAACTTACATTCTGCAAGTAAGTACTTGCAGAATTTATGAAACTCGAATAAGTACTTACTTATTCGAGTTTCAGAAACGGCATGCCCAATTAAATTAAATGACTCGAGTTCGTCTTCTGTATTTCATTAAGCGCATTAAAACGATGTGAGAGTCATCAATAAACCGTCTTGCATTGACAAAGTTATGAAAAAAACAAACAAATCATCTATCGACGTGTTTCCCCATACAGCAACGTAATAAAAATGTAGGAAGTCGGCTACAATTAATTTGACATTAGACACGGTGAGGGCCATTCATATTCAATTTGCACATAAGATTAATAGTAGTGCTAATGTATTTTAAGAATATATTCTTTTATAACTGTTTGGCTTTTAAATGTAGTAGTAACCAGCAGTATCTGGTTTTCATATTTCATTTATTCGCAAATAATGTTTTCTTCTAACTTCAAAACTTTTTAATCAAACTAACTGAAATATCTACAAGTAATTAGGTAAACAGTTGGTATATATATTTACATCAGCACACTAATATTTAATATTTTGGCCACAAAATTGAAAGTTAAAAAAAACGTAACAAAATAAAAAACGGTAATTTAAAAAACTAAAAAACCCGACTGCTTTTCTGAGCATTCATGAAAAAGCCCTAAAACAAGAATGTTGTTGTTCCCGATTGCACTTATCTATATAATATTTTATATACTGGCAGTCGGGACCCATTCTAGAATTGAGAGCACAAACCTATATTACATTGCAGATTACTCCAATCTATTGACTAGACGACTTTCTAGAATGGGTCCCGACTGCCAGTATTTAAAATATTATATAGATAAGTGCAATCGGGTACAACAACATTCTTGTTTTAGGGCTTTTTCATGAATGCTCAGAAAAGCAGTCGGGTTTTTTAGTTTTTTAAATTACCGTTTTTTATTTTTATAGTTTTATTTTATTACGATATCACTTTCAAAGTAATTATGAATCTAAAGACACCTCTCAAACTAAAATCCATCGAGCCGTTCAGGTCGCAGAGCGCGCCAAACATTGAATTTGGCGCTAAAAATCCGCCATTTTTTTATTTTATTATTTTGATATACCCAGTGTCACTCTCACACTAAATACGAATCTAACGACACCTCTCAAGCTAAAATCCATCGAGCCGTTCAGGCTGCAGAGCGTGCCAAACAATTATACATACATACATACATACATACATACATACTCTCGAAAAACATAACCCTCCTTCTGGCGCAGTCGGGTAACAACGTACTCATTACTCATATACTAGCTTTTGCCAGCGGCTTCACTATATAATATATATATATATATAATATTTTCGACAACTATCCACTAGACAAAACCAAAATCAAATCAAAATCAAACTCATTTTTTTCAAATAGACCGTTCAAAGGCACTTTTGAATTATTGTTTTTTGTTTTCTTATTATTTTTTGTGTTTACATTGAATACAATTTAAATTTATAAAACGTTCAGTTCTACATATTTATATATCCCGATTTATAAATACATGTATTTATAAATCAGACATAAAATACGTAGATTACATTTCATTTAAAAGTGATATTGACTTCTGAAAGCTCGCGTCGGTGCCTAATGTGCAGGAATTCCCAACTTCAAGCTTCAGAGCTGCCCAATCCGAGTGCGGTTTCTAATTAATTAGTTAAAGACACAAAAAAACTCATTTATCAGTGTCGTTTTACTTTCATTTTCTAGAAAATAATTAAAGGAAACTGTTTTTGCAGTACCTATTCTAGACTAAAAACCGGGCTTTTGTGTTAGACAAATTGAGTTTTGATTAATTAAACGGAGAAATAAACAGAGGAAAAATAAGTTTTTAATTTTGTTTGGAGAAGCTTTCTTTTTTAATAAATTTTCCGATCTCATCCCATGCGACTAAGACTGCTGTTGGTTTTAATGCCTAATGTGTTTCCTTATCAAACTTTGTCTGTTGATTTTCATCTTAAGAGCATTTCCCAGATTACCAGCCACCTTAGTCAAGTTACTATTGTTTCGTTTAGCGTGAACGGTTGGAGTTGGCTACGCCCCCAATTCCTTTGTTGATATGACGTCAGAACAAAGGAATTGGGGGTGTGCCCAACTCCAAGCGTTAACGTTAAACGATGCGATTGTAACTTGGCTAGGGGGGCAGAACTAAAAGGAAATACAACATGGAATTATTTTAATGTCTGTTCTGCATCAGACATCAGTAAGTCAAGGTCTTCATTTAAACCGACTCACTCAGATCAGCAGACCAAACCGCATACAATTGGTTAATTTAAATTGCTTTGCGGGGTCACCTTATAAATTAGGCCACCCAAATATTTTTCATAGCTATGAAATATGAGCCCACTGCTAGGACTCAGGCCATCTCTCTACTAGAGGGTATGGAGTGTTATGCACCACACGGGCGGTAAATAAGTTGAAACATGCTATGGTCACGCGCAGCCACTACCACTTCGATTGATACCCGAAAATCAGTTACTGCGCATTCAAGGTCGACCGCCATGATAGTTCAACTTGTGTGACGAGGATTAAACCGATTTTCGAGTCTCAATCGAAGTAGGGGCGCATAACCATAGCAGATAGTTATTTACCATGTATTATTATATAGTATGGCTCAGCACATGTCTCCACAGAGGGTCATGGCCATCTGGATGGTACGGGGATACCACACGGTCTCCCTTGAAGCGACGAGGCTCCTTTTTGGCCTGCCACCATGAGATCTAGGGCCCAAGTCGTTTACGGTGCGCACTGTTCCCGCGCGTCTCAAGGTTGTCAACAAACTATAGGGGCCCAGCAGGGCTGAAGCCTACTAGGGCCAAGGGTTATGTGAAAATGAACCCCAGGGCCCTGGGACAAAGGCAATGAAAGGAGCAGGGTAGGTTTTTAGTCAGTAAGAGTCTGACACTATCTCCCGCCCCACCCAAGGTCGGGATTTGTCATTTGATGATTTTACCTACGATAAAAAAAAAACCATGGGATCTAGAGAGGCAACAGCACTACCACCACAGGCGTGGGCATGTGGACGGCGAGCAATGTGTAGCTCACCGTCCAGCCATCTGATGGCCGCCTCAAAAAGATATCAGAAAAACCATATGGGCCCAGCAGTGCCGAAGCTGGGGTTCGCTTCCGAAAGTGAAACCCGGGGCCCTGAAGCGCAAGATAAAGAAGGTATATAGGAGTGGGTTTTGATTAGTAAAAGTTTGACACCCCATTTGAATTCCATTCGTTTTCCTATGTCAAAATAATGTCATAAAACCGCATAATACTGCAATCAATAATCCGATATTTGCAATAACTGTTTGTTTGTTGAAAGTAAATGGGCTATAATTATGATGATTTCAATTCTAGATTGCCATATTGTGTTAACGATGAATAGATTTCAGCACCTAAATATTGCATTCATGTAGATTTGATTCATTACTGTGTTATTATTATTTTATTGGTTGATCATATGTGTTAACTCATTTTTGTTTGATTTGATGGTTTTGTGTCAGAAAATGAGATCTAGGTACTATAAATTGATACTACATTTTACGCACTTTTGAGTTTTATAACGTAGTCAATCGCGTTTATGTTAAATGTTATCAATTTTAATTTTTTTTTTTAAGTATATTAAATATGGACTTACGCCGTCCAATCAATTTTTTAATCCATACCCTGACAATCCTGTCACTACAAAATTCAATTTTCTATGTTTCTGCCTTTTCAGGTCAGTGTCAGGATCTGAAAACGCAAAAATATAGAAAAATTGAAAATGTATAATATTTAAATTCACTTTTTCAATTCCATAAACCTCTTTTAACACCATGCACCACAAAAGTAAAAAAAAAAAATTGCTACAATAGCAGAAATCTAATCAGATAATAATAAAAATGGTAACAGTTATAAAGCTTTAAGAATAAAAATAGTGATTCTTTATTTTAAAGCAACTAAGAAACGGTACATAGAATCTGTAGGGGTCCAGCAGGGCCGAAGTCTACTGGGGCCAAGGGATATGTGAAAATGAACCCCGGGGCCCTGGGATGAAAGGAGCAGGGTAGGTTTTTAGTCAGTAAGAGTCTGACACTATCTCCCACCCCCACCCAAGGGCAGGATTTGTCATTTGATGATTTTACCTACCAGAAAAAAAAACGTTACATAGAATAATTTAAGAAAATAATAATAAAATGCATTTTATTCCTATATTCTAGTTTAAAATGTATTTTACTTGGATTTCAACATAACCAAATAAAATACTTTGGTCACCTCTCTTGAATACCAAAGGAGCTAAAAGCGATTTTACAGTTCGACCACCTGAAAGAATCCTTTGAAAGAAATACAAAACTAAACCGACATCTTTCCCGATTCCTTTAGTCTCGTTTTCAGATAAATATTAAACCTTTCGTATTCAAATAGCGTCCAACGTGAAGTGGAACTGAAAACTTTTGACACGGACATCAAACACCTTGACTGGTATTAAGTATACCCGATTGTTCTTACCATAATTTTAGAGAATGGACTGAGCTTTTCTTATCGAGTTATAAAGCACGGGCAATAGAGTGTGAGAGAGATAGCGGACAACTGTGACCTACTTCTCAATTATCTGTTATCTCAGAGAGATTAGTAATGGTCGCATACAAAGACAGAGAGTTGAACTGAGCATTACCATTATGAATTTGATTAAACTTATAAAAAAAATGAATGTACTAGCCAATAGCAATCAAACTCAACCAATAGCAGTCATCTATTTGATCCGTGCAGAAATTAAACCCGTGACACATAATGCCATAGCCAATCGCTTCACGAAAATATGGAAAAAATTAATCTTGTTCTCATGTACACTTTTTTTTTGCACAGTTACTTTGTCCCTTACTTCAGAGTAGTCTTTGTATGGCGCATTCTCAGTCCATTCTCTATATTATTTACGTCATTCGCAATATTTAAAATGAAACTCCGCATAACTTTCCGAAGTGTTCGTAAACGTCCGGGGTAGACGAAAAAGTAAAGTTTCCTAGTTTTATATGAGCAAGCAGCTTGTAGTGGAATGGATATCGCCATGTTCGACGCAGCTGTGCTAGTAACTTCGTCAGTGATTTGTGCATACGCTCTGAATGAGTGATGAAATGAATTTGGGAGCCGGCAGGGCTTAGTGCATCTAATCTATATAGATTTCTCTAGAGTTTAATGGCACTTTGGGAAACTGTGGATTAATTAAATTGGTAGTGGGAAGTTATAATTGGGTTTAATTTAAACTTGCAATATTCAATGTGTGTTTTCGATGCGTCGCGTCGTCCGAAATTCTAATCAAATACTTACTTGTTCTCTATACTAATATCGACTCACGATCGGAAACGACATTCAAAAATAAATCACGTATATAAATACATAACAGGCGAACCATAAAAATCATCATGCATCCAATTTAATCTCAAAGTGTCTGTCTGACTAATCAAATTCACTCATGTGCCTGAATTTTCTTAGAACACTAGAATAAAGCAAAAACTACTTGGTATCTAAAAGTGGGTCTGATATTGACTACTCACTTCGCCTACGTCGGATATTTAAAAAAAACACTCTGGCATTTATTCTGCCAGGGTCGCACATCCACGACTAAACACTCCATCTCATCAGCTCTTCAGTCACCTATGGGGATTGAAGAGCTAAACGAGATATAGTACCCAGTCCGACGCACGCAGTTAAAGGGTTAAGTGTAAAGACCAAAATAACTTTACTATTTCTGAATGGTCACTATAGTGGTCATCGACTGGTACGTTTAATGAACATCAATTGAGATCCTTCTTCCTTTTTATTAGAGTACGTCAGGGATATTCGACAAAAGCTGTTTAAAGCAGAATGTTTAAAAATTATGAAGGAAATTTTGAAGTACCAACTTATTTTGTATTCAGAAAATAATGTATTTTTAAACGACCAATATTCTGATATGAAATCTCTGGCACAGGTTGTCGATTGAACCGTAAACTGAATGAGTTAAAGTGCTTTAAAGCATAGATATTATCTTGAGTGTATTTTGTAAGATTCGATTTCTATTGATATTTTTCGAGTTCTTAAAATTGTGCGTTACTAGAATATAAATAAAAACGTGCGACTGCCGCGCTACAACCGCGTTGCGGCCGCGCGTCATTTATTTATATGAAATAAAAAAGCAGCGTGGCGGCAGCGCTGCAGCCGCGCGCTTCGACTTCGCTGTCAGTCCATCCGTCCGTCTGGCTGTCACCAGGCTGTATCTCAAGAACCGCGATAGCTAGACGGTTGTATTTTTCAGAGAAAAAAAATATAGTAAGAATGGCTCCTCTACAACAAACGTGATTTTTTGCCGTTTTTTGCTACGGACGGTAAAGAACCCTTTGTGCGCGAGTTCGACTCGCACTTGGCCGGTATTTTAGTATTTAGTCTTATGCTACCCTACAAGGCTAAGCCATAAAAAGATGTTTAAAATTGGATTTCATACGTAAGCCATTTAATTTATTGCAAATTAGATTTTAAACACTCGAATAGAGCAATTTATAAAACAAATATAAACATTGGAAAAAGAAACAATTAAAGTATTTCAAATAAAAAAAAAAATCAAACAATCCTATTGGCAGGCACAAGTTATATTATGTATGAATGGAAGATTTTAAATTTATAAAATAAAAAAGATTAAATTGGTTCAAAACATATGAATCAACCAAAAACAATGGACTGTACTTTAGTACGTAGCCATACCAGAGATATTGATTACCGATTTACGTTTCTCCTAAACTTCCCCGCGTTAAGGTGGTAATATAAGTGGACCATCTGTGCCGCGTCTCCCCTCGGGCGATGCACCAATATTTGAACATGGCGGCTTGTTCAACGTAAATAATAAGTTGGAATAAATTGTAAGTAGGCACAATTGCCCTTTTGGGAGATTAAATATGTATTTAATACTGAATTTATGGGATTATTATGTATTATGTTTTATTTATGGCATTTTGTTTAAAGATATTACATATTATGTAGTTCGGAAGCAATGAATTACCTCCAGATGCAATGTAGTTTTACTTGTAATTCAAAATTAATTTTCATTTAAATAAATTTAATGTATTCGCATGAACTGAATTTCAGTTGTATATATTCTTTTAATTATGATGTGGAAAATGTCGTTAGTTTTACATTTATTTTATTTAACGAATTGTACCATAAACTATAAATTATAATGTATCACCGTTTGTTTTCCCAAATAATATGTAAATAATAAATTTTCCTATGGCTAAAAGAACCATATGATTTGAGCGTTTACATTTTTTTTTGTTGCCGTATAGACTTTAAAAGAGACTTTGACCTCTGAATTTATATCGGTGTTTCTTCTCAGGGTAGTGAGCTAAGAAACACAGGCCTCAAGTAGTTTAAACTGCCTAAAGAAATGAGGTGCAAAAGTATTTTCTTTTAAAACTATCTGTAAAAAAAGTATTTATATTTATATAATAATATATTAATTTATCATTTAAACTAGGTATCAGTCGGTAATTACCTTGTGTAGTACGAATTACTGTCAGCTTCTTAAAGGTGTTTGTAATATCATGTGGATTTCATCACGCATGTGGATTTGGTCCGCATGCAGAAACTTTCAAAAGGCAAAAAATACTTGTATAAACAGGACATTTGTGGAGATTACGCATGCGCAGTCATTCCGTCTAAATAACTGTTTCAATGAAAAACTTCATCATTTATTTTATCTTCAACTAACACTTAGTTACATTAACGTCATTATCCTATATATATCTACTAAAATCTAAAGGTTTCATAGCATTCAACTTCATCCGACAATACACCTGCAGGTAATGATCATTTAATAAGTGTATAAAACTGTTATTTTGTCACGGCAGCAATTCCATGTAATTTGCCACTCATTGTCACGCCAACGACCGTCCTTGACCAATATTCAGATTTTGTGACAAAAAAGTAGTTTTCAAAGTGGCTGTCTGATCGTAACTTGATAATACGGAGGTCAAATTATATGAACTAGTGAAACTATTTCATTTATTTTTTGTGTTAGGTTCACCAACAATTGATTACATTGAATACAGTAGCATAATACATTTTTGAAATTACATAACAGGACAACAATTACATTTAAGTTTTTTTGTGGTGGGTAAAATCATCCAATCACATCTCCAGCCCTTGGGTGGGGGCGGGAGATAGTGTCAGACTCTTACTGACTAAAAACCCACCCTGTTTCTTCATTAGCTTGGTATCAGGGCCCTAGTTTTTACTTTCACAAGGTAAACACCACACATGCATAAAACCACATAAAACAATAAAATAGAGAAATAAGTTAACTTACCAAGCGATAAGCTAAAATTGAATGTTAGTTTTTAATTGAGTTATAAATGGGAATATATAAAACAAAAAAAAAATTGTATATATAAAAATATCAGGAAGGGTAAAACTGATTGATTGTTAATATTTGATTTTGTAAGTAAAAAGATAAAATTACTATAAATTTATTTAACATTGGCAAAATAATAAATTTAACCAATTATAAAAACATAAGATCGGTATAAGATCATTCGATAAAATTAGATTCATATAAAAGAACAATGTTAAAACATGAATGTAATTTTTCTAAACCATATGGTATTTATTTTCAAACCGACAAAAATGACTTACGCAATCTTAAAATTACACTGACGATATAGAAATTGATACAGCTATTACACATTTATAAGTTAATACAGTCGAATCGAGTCTACCAACAAAATTTCAGCCAGCACACTCCAATATAGCAATCCTCTTCAAAACAAATCGCAAACACGCGTTACATACAAATCCCCACTCTCATCCAGGAAAAACAATATAGGTCAAAATTCCGTATCCCGAATTTGAAATCAATAAATCAAACATCATGACAGGCCCATGGGACACCATGAGGTTACGAAGCCCTTAGGGACAGCCACGGCTTTTAATTTAAAAGCTATTTTATGTTACAACCTGGTCCACAGACCGTGGGGAAACCACTCATTTCTGCTTATTTTTCACCGGTGTATCAATCAATCTTGTTCATTGTATGAGAGTGCAAACAATGACGGCTTTTTGAGGAAAATGTTTTATTTTATACGTAGGTACAGTGTTTTGTGCTTTCGATTTTGGCCGCTTTTCTCTTTAGTAATTTGCTTTGCTGGCGGTAAAAAGTTTGTGCCAACTCTCGTAAATTGCTGTTTTATGTGTAAAATTAATGCCTTTAAGCCAGAACAGTAGGTAAAATAGTATAACTATTATTTTGTATGTTAAATAATAAGACTGGTTCTCCAAAGTCTTAGTATTTAACACACAAAAGCTGTCACAAAAGCTGTCTCATTGCTGGGTTTCTACCCACCAATGATACACTAATGGCTTGAAAAGAAAAAATGTAAACGGTAAACTTAAAAAAAATTGGTAGGTTCGCTTTTGACTACCACCCGATAGCAATGACGTGGTGGACGAAAGAGCACGCTTGTCTATAAGTAACATTATTCACTCTTCTTATTTTTTCTGAAATAGATGATTTTTTCCTCAAAATGTTTGGTTCCAGTAGGGGCCATGTTTATAGTAATTTCAGTTGCGTTTAAACGTTTTCCAAAGTGCAGATGTAGGGACACTTAGAGTACACTAGTAAGTGGGATATCGTTGTGGGCTATCGTCTGGTTTGGAGCACCGCTCTCACTGTGAGTTGTAGGAATCTATATGCCAATTTGCCAAATATTTGCAACAGCCTACTTGGGTACTTTGATTGATTATATGACGTACAATTGTAAATAAGTGCTGCTGTCAGTGAGACATTTAAACTAACGTAATATTATAATGTGTCCGATAAGAAAATACACAATTTGTTTATTTATTTATTAAACGATATTATGACCTTTACACAATCGTCCAAGGCGTTTTTATAATTATCACTTAACATACGTAGTTATTATTAAATTAATTTTGATTATAAATCATAAGTCCATTTTTTTTTTTTCTATAATTATTTGAACTGCTTTTACTGGTATATTTTTACTAAATATATTCTCCGATAGCGCTATCTTATTACAATACGTAAGGCTCGTGAAAAAGGGGCAGACTTTGTAGGTTAGTCCTAGCAGACGACACTTCTAAGCGTAAATGTATTTTTATTCTCATTTTACAATCTTATCTAACAGAATATGTTATAAATATTTTCTCAAATATTACCTTGCCATTCCTTGCATAGCCTGAAGGAGAATTCGTATCCAAATTGTATTTTTATCGGGAAATAGAATGTGTATTAAATTTCTTTAGCGAATTTATTTTATCAGTAATATTATGCTAGTTTGTGCTTCATTGCATTGTTGTTTATTGTCAGGTCGTGGTAATGTTTTTCCTGTGGTTTCTCTGTAGTAGAAATGTTTCTAGTTGAAAACATATTTGAAGTCAACGTTATTTCGGCAGATAATAGGATCCAAATAAAACTGCATGATATGCAGTATATTTACAAACGTGTAGATATTTTTTAAAAGATCATCTTTGGTCCAATCAAGTCTATATAAAGATTATATTAAAAGATCATCTTTGGTCCAATCAAGTCTATATAAAGATTATATTAAAAGATCATCTTTGGTCCAATCAAGTCTATATAAAGATTATATTAAAAGATCGCTTTTAGCGATAAGTTACAATCTGAAACTTACCGTTAATTTTTATGGTGTACAATAAATGGCATAATTATCAATCTATTTGTCTGGTTGATACCGCAACCATCTATTGAATTTACACCCCTACATAAAAACTATTAAACCAAGAATTTACTTGAAGTACAATTAAATCAATAATTAAAGAAAACAAATCTATTTCAATACTTCAAAACAAATTTATACAGTCTGACAAAGTTCAACATAATGCTACGGTACAAAGTTAAAGAAACAAAGAACGACTGCAGACAGGAATGAGCAAGGCATAGTGGCGCCAACAACCTGCATAACACAATTTCTCGCACCAGCAGTTCTAACACTGAGTTAAGAAAGAGGAAATTGCAAGCCTGAACTATTTATGGCTACTAAAAGGTGCAACCCAACTTTATGGGACTTTTGATAAATACTTTCAAGTATTACCTGAAAAGGCAACTAAGGTTGAAGCAATTTTCAGTGGAGGTGCTTTACACAGACCTAATGTAAAAGCCTAAGTAATTCAATTTAAAAGTTCAGTGAGAATAACGCCCAAACTCGACTTTCCTTATTAAGGGCTCGAGGATAGTGTAGCAGTGGAAATCTTGGAACTGATGAATTTGGTTCTCAATTTTCTTTTGAAGATTGGTGCGAAGATTTTGGCAACAGAAATCTTGTAATAGATTCATTAATTTAATTAAATTACCTATCCTATATCTTTTTTTGAAATTAGAATAGCTTGTATATTATTTCTGGGATCTAACTAATCTATTTAATTGATTGAGTGACATATTCCAAACTTTTTTATCATATCTGGTGATGAGAATTACGAATAGTTTAGACTGCCTCAATGTAAAAAAAAATACGGAATGATAATTTACGACCACAAATTGTTTCAAGAGACCATAACAAAGTACAAGAGCCTATAGACACATCCCCTACAATATTACCTACCACGGATGCCGTTACAGAAAGTTTTCCCGTAATAAAGTTAGGGGCATCAGACAAACGTGATTGCTCCTGACATTCGTACCAGACTCGCAACTACGAGCAGATGTCAACCATAGATATTAGTTCAGCTAGACAATTTAAAATTTAATCAAGGAGTTGAGCTTAAGTGAATTGCTTTATAAGCTGGTGGGAAGATACAATTGGTCTGAAATAGGTACCTTTAATAAAATAAACTGCCCCCCCCCCCTGGTCACGCCTCCAATTCATTTGTTCGAACAAAAGACTTGGGGGTATGGCCAACTCCAAGCGTTCACGCAAAACGAAAGCGAAACGAAGCGTTTGGAAACACCTAACAATTGAACAAAACAGATAAAAATCAATTTAAAATTATATTGTTTCAGGAACTCGATATCCAAATATAACTTGGAGTTTTCGGCGGAATTTCTCCAAGTGAAGTTTAATTTCTGTTTAATATTTGCAAATTGATTCCTAGTGGATATTGTGATGTAAAGTTGGTGTAGTTTTTGTCTCAAGTGTCTGCGCAACTGGACAATATGTTTTTTTTTATGGTAGGTAAAATCATCCAATGACACCAACACAACCTTTGGCCCCAGTAGGCTTCGGCCCTGCTGGGCCCCTACAGTTTGCTGACAACTCCTTGAGGCGCGCGGGTATAGTGCGCGCCGTAGACGACTTGAGCTCGGACCGGTCTGTTACCGGACGGACGGACAGCGAGCTACCCATTGCCCGCCGTCCGCGAGCCCGCGCCTACGGTGGCCGGAAATCGGGATCGGAATCCCGGCGGCGGTGGCTGTGTGTTCGCCGTTGCCTGATGCGGTCGGCCTCCTCCTTTGCTAGCATTACTGTTTCACAAAAGGAGGCGACCGCTTGCCACTCCTCCTTGCTCCCGAGCATGGCCTGAACCAAGCCCTGGCGTCAGAGATCGCCGCCGCCGATGGCCCCTACAAGGACAAGGCGATGCTCTTTCCAAGTGGGGCACACCTCGACTGTACTCCACCGTGTCCTCTGGGCGCTCCGCACAGTAGCGACACCCGGGCGTCGTCTCCGCACGAATCTTGTATAGGTACTTCGCGAACTTGTCGTGTTTGGTTAGTACCTGCGCCAAACGGAAGGTGACGACGCCGTGGGGTTTTTCCAGCCACGTCTCAAAGACGGGCCTTACCGCCTTGATTGTGGCGTGCCGAGCACGGGGTAACTGGACAATATGTGGAATCATTGAAACAGGCGCGATCTCGGCAAAATGGAGCTGAAAATTTTAGTGTAGTATTAACTACATCAGCGAAGTTTGCCGAGAAGGTTGACTTGATACATTCGCTGCCAAATACTACAAAAAAGTTAGAATATGTGCATCCATATTATAATTGTAAACAAGTGAATTATTCATTACAAAGGCATCGTTTTAAGGACTAGTATCCAAGCCAACCAAGCAAGCAAGTCATAACAAAAAGAAAAACAATATAACTTTGAGAGTGGTCCCTGCGTGTGTCGCCAAAAAAAAAAGATGGCCATTAATAACCTTTAGATTTTACATCTATTAAAGCGAGAGTACTAGTACTTATGCTTTTTTAATATCTAACACAATTTAGGTAGTAGCTAAAACTGCTATCAGCACATATGCTTTAAAAACCTATCAGTGAAATCCTTTATAAGATGCAAATGCATATGAAGGCCCACCTATCGTCTCACAAAGAGATTTTATCTCACAATGGGGAGATAAAGGTGTGCTTAGGTTTTATTCACATGGGAAACTAAATGTAGAAAACTTTGTTACAAAGACTAGCGTATGTGTAGGATGTGCTACGCTAAAAAAAATAGAATTACATTTTCTTTATTCGTTGAAAAAAAAAAAACAAATTTCAATTTTTTTTTTATGCATTGTTTCAATGGTCTAAAACCAAGTTCGCAATATTACATGTCTGAAACCAGTTTGGATCACATTGGTTGAATGGTTTCTTTTTTTTTATTAATTAAAATAGTGCTTGAATGCGATCCCACCTGATGGTAAGCAGTGATGCAATCGTTGATGGTGAGGTGCAGTAGTTTATTAACAGCCTATTTAGTCTAGCCTTGAAGACACCTAAATTATAATCGGACGGGAAAACCGCAGCAAGCAAACTGTTCCAGTCCTTCGATGTACGCGGTATAAACGTTTAAAACGCTTTAAACGTTTCATAGTCTTTTGTAACGTTTATTTTGTAAGATTAAAGATTACTAGTTTCTGCCAGCGGTTTTACCCGCATGAAAGTAGGTTTTTCCATTTATATTTTGGACCCCATTTAATCCTTTTAGGAGGTAGTGTGAGTTTTGGAAAATTCTCTCTTAGTGCTCGTCTACACTTATAAGAAGAAACCATGTCCAAAATTTCACGTTTTTAGACCCAACATTTCAACTGTGCGTTGATATGTCGGTCAGCCAGTTTCTCTTTTTATATGATTTTTTAGATTAAGATTATGAGGGCTTGAAAGGTCATAATCACGGATAAATTAATGAGGGATTTTACAAACCGAAACTCATAGACATTAGGCTCCTTGAGCAAATATTTCAACTTAAAGAAGTTTTCCGGTGGACATATCCCTCGCCTCATCGATCGGACTCTTAATTATAACATCTAGCAGATTTGCACGGCCTTTGCCAGATCATCGATCGACCTCGTGTATGCGGTCAATACTCCAAAACCTTTAGACCAACCAACCAACCCTGCTCTGCTCACGATCGGATCTCCAGGTACCATTGCAAAAATCGGGAGACCTTTGTTTGGATATTGGGTAAAGGGTTGTTCTGAAACAGGGTGAGCACCAGTCCTGAAGCCTTCAAGTTCAGGTATACAAAGCTCAGTTTTGCTTGATCCTTTTACAGAATTGCAGCTCTATGAGACAAAGGGCTGTAGAAGGTGTCGGGATCCTCATATATTCATACGGGTCACCTAACCGGGGAAGCATGACGAAATACGCTCCAGCATCTCGGCTAAATGAAACACCAAAATGCCGTATAGTAGTCAGTAAAAGTCTGCGAACTTCGGCCCTCGTCCCAGGGCAGGATGGAGGATATTGATGACAATTTCAACAGGCTAAATAAAAGAGCCATCCCCTCTAAGAGAGAAATCGTGCCATAATCCAACGGTGCGGGTTGGTACCGCTCCTTGTCATGAGAAGCTTGTTAAATCCGAACCCATGTTATCTTTTGAATAGCCATCGTTTAGGGTTATTCATGAGTCCAAAAGTCTGACAGACATAAATATCGGATATCCCGAATACCTAATAGGGTTTTGTGAAGGCCAAATAAAATACCTCTGTTGCGTATGTACCTATCCCAAGTAATAAAAAAATACATTTAGCATTATACACAAACGCACATCCTAAAATTAGTATTAATACAGAATCGGTTACTGAAACAATTACAGTTTGTCCTAAAATAACGAAGAATTGTTGACAAGAATTGTTGTCAAAGAACGGACAAAAGAATAAAATTCTAATTTTAAATTTTTGATAAGTTTTGATTGTGTCACTTGGGTGTTTACCAATACCGATGCGATAGCAAATATAAGCGTGTGGATGCCCATATAATTTCACAACTAATAGGATAAGTTACTTTTTTTTGGTGGTTATCATCCAATGACTTTTCACGCTTTAGTGCAGAGCGGTAGGGCGTGTCAGACTTTTAATGATTAAAACCTACTCCTATGTTCCTTCTTTGTCTTACTTGTTAAGATGCCGGTTTGGCTTGGTCCGGACGGTTACCGGACGGTCAGACGGCGAGCTACCCATTGCTTTTCTGCACGTTTACGTGGGCTTGCGGACGACAAAAAATGACGAGTGGTGACTGGAATTCATGGTCTGGATCCCGGGGGCTGAGGCGTGAGTAAGCCCATTCCCTCAAGCGTGCGGCCGCCTTCTCCTAGCTTATAATAGCATTACTCCTTCGCAAAAGGAGGCGACCACCTGCCATTCCTTCTCACTTCAGACCATGCTCCGAAACGAGGAGGTTGGACCGGCATGGCCTATATCAGGGCCCGGCGTCTAAATTGGGGTATGTACATTATTCCAGTTAAATTTTGTATAAAAAAGTATACAAAAAATTACATAATAACTTCAAGCGCAACTACAAGTGACTCAATTTTCATTATATTTGATGAAAATAAGATGAGTCATGACAAAATACGAGCCTTGGCCTTGATAACAAATATTTAGTTAGCTATTCGTACGGTCTTTAACGAACTAATTATTTTATAGTGCGACATCATCCTTCCTAACGAACTAAGAAATAACAAAGATCAAAATTGAACGAATGACTCATTTCAAGCAATAGTCTAAAAATGCCATGTGATTCGGTCTTCATAGTTTGAGGCGTCACTCCTGTAAAAAATAGATGTCAATTTTAAGGCAAATTAAATTGAACACCAGATTTTTTTTTTTAAATTGTTGATAGGTTCGCGCTTATCCGCTATCTCCCCTGATGAAAAGCGACGATGCAGTCGACAATGGGGTGCGCTTACCTAGAAGTAACCTATTCTCTCTTCAGTTAAAGATTCCCGGGTTGTAGCCATTAGGAAACACAGAGTCCGGCAGGGAATTTCACTCCTTAGCTGTACGCACAATGAATTCCCAAAACATTTTGTGCGTATAGGTGGGATATCCACCATGTACTGGTGGCGCAACTCCGTATGTCTGATAGTCCGATGACGGAACGGGCTAGGCGGAATAAGACTATGCAATCTGGATGCACACTCCCCGAAATGCAACCTGCAGAAAACCGTCAGACTACCAACTACTCGGCGTCGATGCTCAAGACTTTGAAGCCTCGACTCGACGAGTGCATCATTGCCTATGATCCTCCTGGCTCTATTGTCAATAGTCTCAAGTGCATCAAGCTGTTATCTGGCAGATCCGTCCCAAAGACGAGACCAATATTAATAGACAAACAATGTGAGCTTCAGCAACGACTGAAAGAGTGACTACAAAGGTGGCCCTAGAACGCAAAGGGCAATTGAAGGACGTATACAACGGTGGGTTTTAATCAGTTAAAGTCTGACACACCTTTCCGTTCCATCCCAGAGTGGCAGAATTCGTTTGATGATTTCCCACCTCAAATTAAAATGTTTATTATACCCACCTATATATATATAATATATATATATCGGGGTGTACCTTCATTCTGTAACCTTTAGATCTGGATAGGTGTAGGTTTTTTTTTTATGGTGGGTAAAATCATCCAATGACAAATCCCGCCCTTGGGTGGAGCAGGAAATAGTGTCAGACTCTTACTGACTAAAAACCAACCCCGATCCTTCGTTGCCTATCATGCCGGGGCTGAGCCTACCTCTCAGAAAACGGCCCTTGACCCCAGCAGGCTTCGACCCTGTCTGCCTGCAGCTAGTAGGCTGGGCCTCTACGGTTCGCTGACAGCTCCTTGAGGCGCGCGGGATTAGTACGCGCCATCGACGACTTGGGCTCGATCCGGTCAGTTACCGGACGATCGGACAGCGTGCTAAGGATAGGTATAGGTTACCAGTGGTTGGCTAAGCAATGGTTTTTATGGTTCCGTATCCAAAGGGTAAAAATGAGAACCTATTACTATCACTCCACTCTCTGTTTGACTGTCATCAGGCTGTATAGATTGAACGGTAGTAGCTAGACATTTGAAATTCTCACAGATGATCCATTAAAAATACTAAAAACAGAATAAAATAAAAAAATAACTATATAAGGAACCTCACTTAAATATTTATTCTATTTTTTTGGAGAAAGGGGAGGCCTTTGCCCAGCAGTGGGCTAACAAAAAAAAAAAAAAAAAAAACTTAATTTTTTTTTTACTCCGGGTAGACTTAAGAATTGGAGGAGCTTTCTTCGCTGCACAGAGGCCATTAGGGACCGATCATCCACGTTAAGATGTAAGTTCTGGGAAGAACATCCCTCACCAACTTGACTTAGTTATGCAGAACCCAAGAGCATCTGCCACTCGGACTCAATCTGCAATGGCCTTTACGGAAAGCGATCAATAGACTACATCTAAATAGACCGTTGAAAACACAACCTAGCAAAATGGGGGATTATAGACACCTCCGACACCCAGTGTGAGTACAGTGCTCCTGACCAGACGATGGACTACTTATTAGAGTACCCAAAGTGTCCCTACATCTGCAATTAGGAGGGCCTGAAAACGCCACTGACGTCGCTATAAACATGGCAACATTGGCAACCTATTGGGCCCAACTTTTGAGTGATTAAAAAGACCATCAATTCGAGATGTCCTTGACGTAAAAATCCTCTTCTTTTCTTATATATAAAATTGAATAGCTGATCGTTGGTCTCGCTAAAACTCGAGAACAGCCGGATTGGTTTAATTAGTCTCGAAATATTCGTGATAGCCCAGGGAAGGTTTAAACGGTGAGAAAATAATTACGTAAAAATTCACAAAAAAAAAACCGACTATCAGGTGGTACTGCTGGGGTCAAGGGCCGTCTGCTGGAGTCAAGGGCCGTTTTCTGCTGCTGGGGTCAAGGGCCGTTTTCTGAGAGGAAGGCTCAGCCCCGGCACTATAGGCAACGAAGGCACGGGGTAGGTTTTTAGTCAGTAAGAGTCTGACACTACTTCCCGCTCCACCTAAGGGCGGGATTTGTCATGGGATGATTTTACCTACCATAAAAAAAAAAAACTATCAGGTGGTACGAAATTTACCGGGTCAGCTAATATACACTAAAAACAAAATAAATTTAAGTTGTGAGTTTAGCGTCATCCAGCGAATGTTCTGATAACGCTAGGAACATTTTTGGCCATGCTCCGGCCCGTAGTTTGCGCTTAAAGTGCCAGCAGGTTTACTTTAAACTTTGGTGTAGCAGATAGTCTTAAAGAATAATGTGTTCTCAGTTTGACTGTCGACAAAGCTATAACAAAAACCATAGACAATTGCGGGAGTGAAAACCCTTGTAATATATATTAGCTAGCTAAATAAATTCATGTGTAAGCACCCTAAGACACAAACATGTAACATAATCGTTCTTAACAAAAAAACTCATGGAAATGTTTGGTCGCCTAAGGCACTTGCCCACAATAAGGGGAAAGGTGACCAAAATGGCCTTCTAACAGGAAAATAGCATCCCAGAAAGGTTTGGACAATGAGTTGGGAAATAATCGGTGTTCCCCTTCTCGGAATGTTATTGTCAGTGTTTGCTTCAGGTTTAAGATGATTGTTTTTGTACGAAGGCAATTAGGCAATTTGTCGGGGCAAATACTCAAAAGGGACCAAATTCAGAAATTGTCCCAACAATTTTGGGAAAAGGCAGGAGACATCCCTTTTATGTAGTTTACCTATGTCAGAGGTAGCCTATTTGACTCAAACCACAATTTACTGTTTACTGGCCAGAATCTGCGATATTCACAAGTACAAAATCAACTTAACAATAAGAATAAAAAGAGCGAGCAAGCTCAAAAATTTGATCAACTTTCCACAAACAAATGCGATTTTTTTTTCGATAAACAAGATGTTACGGGGCGATCGAATAGAATGTAGCGGCAGATTTAGCTAGCTATCTGTCGGATCCTGACGTAGTTCTTTTGGCCTAAACAAGTTTACCAAGATCGACTGGATTAACAGCCGAGATCGACCAGTTGATCACGATTGACTGGTTGACCACCCCCGACCTACAATGTACTATTTACATTTTCATTTGTAGCTGAAGTGGATCACTGATTAAATTAATTAATAATTCGACTGCCAATTAATTCAAATGAAATAAACAACTCGTATGAACTGGTAATCAGTGATTCAAATAATGAGGAAAGTTTTCCTTTGTGTTCAGTCCCAAAGTAAAATAAAATTCATAAATACATAAAAGAGTTTTGTTTTTAAATAAAAAAAAAGCTTTTATGTACGTCTTGATCATAATTTTACTTTTAAGTAGCTTCTACAGAGGGGTTCTATTGTTTGGATTACTTTTCTTGTCAGCAATTCGGGTGCTTTTAAGCGCGATTAATCCATTAGAACGCATTTCAGACATGATTAAGCAACGTTGCTACTTTTATGTTACCCTTTAGGTTTCCAAAAACCATTATACGCCGTCTTAATGCTGTTCTTTTCAGTAACAAGGAGCAATTTATTTAAGTGGGAAGCACACAGCTTGTTCATTTTCGTGCGCAATGAGAACCCCCTTAGACTTTCAAAAGGGCGATTGTACCACAAGAATAATAAATTTGAAATATCATCCCATTTACGGGAGAAAAACGATTAAACAGATAACAACAACAACAACAAAAAACGGCTTGAACGCCTTTTTAAAAAAGGAAACAA
Organism: Leucania comma; assembly: GCA_958295575.1. NCBI lineage: Eukaryota > Metazoa > Arthropoda > Insecta > Lepidoptera > Noctuidae > Leucania > Leucania comma. The sequence goes on from OY282475.1 coordinate 9,749,000, forward strand.
GTAATGCGGCAATCCACTTGTTAAAAAGTTACGTAAGGTTTTAATTTAACCGTTTAAAGATCTTCGAGTGTGTAGTAGTACCCCATACAGAATGACATTCCAGCAGTTCAAATACTCTAAAAATAAGCGTGATGTTTATGCTTCAACATTACGTCCCATTTCCGAGCACAGTGTCAGTAAAAGAGGCACAAACGTCAGTCGTGTCAAACCTTACCCGCATCTGCACGGCCACGAGCCATAAACAATCACTGATTTGGAACGTAACTGCTTTTTTATCGAACGCATTTGAATAAAAAAGGCGCGAAAATAGAATGTGTCAGCCTTGAACTTTTATTATCTGTATTGTTTGTGTTTTGTTTCGTAAAAGGAAAAATATTTTCACAATGAAAAAGAATTTTGTTTTTTATGCTGTTTTCGTGATATTGTTTTTAAAAGGTGAGTTTGCAACTTTTATTTAGTTTTAAATTATGTTATTACAGTTTACGAGTTGTAAATTTCATTGCTTGTACAGTTACTACTTATACGGTAAATGTCACTGAGTATTCAAACGCCTATAATTTTTGTAATCCGGTTGACCTGTGCCGTTAATAACATGCAAAATCTAAGTAAAGAAACAAGTCCTTGCAGATTGCTTCACGATATACTAGATTTATCTTTATCCTATCAGTATGTTACAACCTACCTCTTCACATTTAATAATGCTTTATTAAGAAAATGTATAATTAATTAAAAGTTACGTTGTTGTTTTTTTTTATTATTATATTGTGCATATACATAAATTGGAAGGAATAGCAGCTCATTTCGTGTAAAAAAATCGTTCTTGTTATTGAACTCTTCCGAAACGGTTTGAATATGTTTATGTTTTTTTTTGTGTATTTGGTAGGTGTGATATTATTTTGTAGTCTATTTTTTATAGCTCTAGTGATAAAGGTGGCACAAAATATTTTGTAAGGCAAAATACTGTTTGCCGGGTCAGCTAGTACATTATAAATATGAGTACAAAGGAATTGCCTATTTTTGTGGAATATTCTTCAACAGAAATAAGCAGATAGATTTTATTGGTAAGGGATTCTTATTACATTACAGTTAACAAATTATTAAAAATACTTTACATTATTAAACAATATCAAGGTATAAAAGATGTCAAATCAATAAAAGAAAACACAAGAAACAACTAAATATCAAAATAAATTAATATGAAACTAAGAAAAAAAATGATACGAGTATCTAGTTAGTATTTTACTACGTTGTATCTATTTGGAAGGAAAAATATATTTTATAACGTTGTATTTGGAACGAACGTAACAACGACGTGAAAAAAACGAAGTATCTAACAACTTGTTTGTATTTTGTTTTTCTATATTTAATTGGTTTTAGGCGGATGTACTCGTAATTACCTAGTAATCCCTAGTTTTATTTAGACTTGGAGTTGATTTTTAGCTTAGACCCGAGCTTCGGAAAACCTCTCCGCTTACTCGTTGGCAAAGAAATTTAGAGTGTACTCTTATTTAGACAGACACCGTGTTGTCATTTCATATAAGAAGTAGATATTTTATATCTTCAGTACGTACTGCAACCATGATATCAAACTACACTCGTATACAATGTAGCTAGATATTACGCACATACATAAAACTACGTAGTATAATGTAATTGGGAAGCCCATCAAGCTAATGCGAATCAATCTATGGATACCATACCTACTTACTGTGACCGCAATTCAGCCCTATCGCGGAAAGTTTTAACCCTTTGGGATGAAAACTATTTGAATTATTACGAGCTAATAAGTTATTTTACTGCAAATTTTCATTTATCTTAAGTCATAGTATAACACAAAGTCGCTTCTCGCTGTCTGTCCCTATGTATGCTTAGGTTTTTAAAACTACGCAACGGATTTCGATGCGGTTTTTTTAACAGATAGAATGATTCGATAGAAAGTTTTTAAGTATAATATAATTAATGTCACCATTGCACCTGCTCTACAACGGCGAAATATATTAGGAATATTTATTATTACCACTTATAAGTTGAAGCCTTAATTAGGGCTACTGTTACTTTTCTTCCCGGGAAAAGGTTCATATGTCATTTTAGATTTTCACACAGTTGACGGACATCGCTGTCAGAAAAAACTAGTACGAGTATATTTTCTCATAAGTGTACATTACAAAAAAAAAAAAAACAACCAAAATAATGATATACCACTTTGTTAATATTAATATATAATGATATGATATGATCTTTATTATTGAAGGCAAAATTTTGTGAGTATGTTGTTATTTGTTGATACTTTACGCTGAAAAGGTCAAACGAATTTTTATAAAACTTTCGAAGCCGATTGCGTCAACGTTATTCATCTTTTTTTGTTAACAGATAAGGCCGGTTTTGTTGCACATAAATGTACATATCGACACTTGAAAGGCAATAAGCGACATAGTGTAAAATTTACAGGGGAGTGATTTAAAGTTAAAGATTTTTTTTTTAAATGTCGAAATAATCAGATTTGGATATTATTAACATCATGGTAATAGTATCTAAATCCGATTTTTTTTTCAATATACAATTTTTTTTTTGTTTAAATCACTCTCCTGTAAAGTTAACTCAAGGTCGCTTAGTAATTTTTACCTTTCAAGCGTCGATATGTATGTATACAGGGTGTCCCGTAAATAATGGATCAAACGTAACGGGTAGGTAGCTTACCTCATTTCCAACAACTAATTTGAACAGTAAAAAAAAAACCCATAAGGTAACCAAGATAATTTTTTTTTTCGATTTTTACTATTTTCTGTACCAGCATTCAGTGTTTTTAATGCTGTTGCTGCAAATGGTATCATATTTAGGTGTGATTTTTGTCATACATTTCTGAATAGTTTACTAGTGTTATAAGATACCATTTTTTTAAATAACATTTTATTTGCCTTAGAAAAAAAATCTTGAATTGAAAAGTTTTGTTTTTACGATGAAAAGACCAGAATTGGAAAAATTCTCCTGTAAAAAAAATGTATGACATCAAAGTGTACCATTATTTTAAAAACTTGTAAAATTACTAAGGTTTGCAAATTGGTATAAAACTTACGTCTAGTCCTTGCGGTTACAAAGATATTGCTACTCGTATGAATGTGATGAAGAAGACAGAACAGAAATTAAAATGGTACAATCTAACTTTTCTTTCTCGTAATGGCTTATGCTTGTAATCTAAGCATGTGGTTAAGCGTGTAGCGTAATTCCGAGCCGATGACGTCATGTGTTCGGCATTTGGGACCGCTACCTGCGGAGTTGCACCTCACTCAGTGTGAAAGGGATAGATAGCGCCGCTTTTGTATTTTTGGTAATGTTGCTTGATTTTATTTGTTTAGTTGACACGAATCTCTCTTCGAGTTGATACGTACGTCAGACTACTTTCGCTCCTGCTGTGCCTAACTGTTGTGTTCCTTAAAATTAAACTTGTGCGGTGTATTTGGACTTTGCTTTGCCTAACGATTTGGAACTGTTTGTGTTTTGGATGAATGACTTGGCAATCCTACGGACTTCGAAAACAATCGTTTGTGTGTGGTTGTACGTGTGTGCAGTAGTACGATGCCTCGTTACGAGTACACGCCACGGGAGTATGCCGAAATGCATTTTATCTACGGAGAAGCAAGAGGTAATGCCAGGGCGGCCGCAAGATTGTATCGTGAAAGATACCCGAACCGGGATCGACATCCCGACTATCGCGTATTCATTAGAGTGCATAACGCGCTTCTTGAGGGAAGAATTCTTGGCACCGGAGTTGGGGGTGCCAGTGAAGGGCGACCGTCACAAGTCAATGACGAAATTATTATTCGAGAAATCGAGGAAGATTCGTCGGTCTCAATTCGCGTCATAGCGCAAGTTGCGCTATGACGCGAATTGAGACCGACAATTGCGTTGCGCTGCGCAACGCACAGGTATTCCAAGATCGACGGTACATCGAGTTCTAAAAAGGCACCGGTTGCACCCATATCACGTGCAACGTGTTCAAACGCTGACGTCACGTGATTACCCGCAAAGAGTAGCATTTTGCCAAAGGATGCTTAGATTGATACGGGCGGACCCACAGTTTTTTAATAAAATTTTATGGAGTGACGAGTCTTCATGCCGGCGAGATGGATATCTCAATTTGCATAATTTGCACAGTTGGCAGCTGGTAAACCCACATTTGATGCGAGAGGACAGGAGCCAACATCAATTTAAAATAAATTTATGGGCAGGAATAATAAATGGGCAAATAATAGGGCCCTTTGAACTACCAGCAACTCTAAACGCCGAATACTATCTGCATTTTTTAAGGAATGAGTTGCCAACGTTATTAGAAAATATTCCAGAAGACGTGCGGCAAGCAATGTGGTTACAAAATGATGGATGCCCCGCTCACTATGCGACGGCAGTAAGGGCGCAACTCAATGAAACTTACCCTGACAGATGGATCGGCCGATTAGGACCAATTTTGTGGCCTCCGCGATCTCCGGATTTAAATCCCTTAGATTTTTTTTATTGGGGATGTTTAAAAGACAAAGTTTACAAACAACGAATAACGTCGGAAGAAGAATTACGTCAGCGCATCCAATCCGCTGTATCAGAAATAAACAACAGCCATTTTGTCCGTCGGATAAGAGCTTCCTTTATTAGGAGGTGCAGACTTTGCATTCTCGTAGGGGGACGTCAGTTTGAACATTTACTGTAAAAACAAAATAAACGATTTATTTGTATTTTTTTTTTAATTTAACCTCCTAAGTTTTTTCATACGCTGAGATACCTAAACATTTTTAAGAAAATAGTTGAATTGTGCACACTTTTTCAATTTTATTTGATTTCGTAATTTTGCACCTCTGTCAGATTCATAGCAATATCTTTGTAACGACAAAGACTAGGCGTAAGTTTTATACCAATCTGCAAACCTTAGTAATTGTACAAGTTTTTAAAATAATGGTACACTTCGGTGTCATACAATTTTTTTACAGGAGAATTTTTCCAATTCTGGTCTTTTCATCTTAAAAACAAAACTTTTCAATTCAAGATTTTTTTTCTAAGGCAAATAAAATGTTATTTAAAAAAATGGTATCTTATAACACTAGTAAACTATTCAGAAATGTATGACAAAAATCACACCTAAATATGATACCATTTGCAGCAACAGCATTAAAAACACTGAATGCTGGTACAGAAAATAGTAAAAATCGAAAAAAAAAAATATCTTGGTTACCTTATGGGTTTTTTTTTTTACTGTTCAAATTAGTTGTTGAAAATGAGGTAAGCTACCGACCCGTTACGTTTGATCCATTATTTACGGGACACCCTGTATATGCAGTGTCAATACACACTATAATATACAACAATATACAATTTCCACTAATAATGTCTAGTGTCGAGAAGTTTGCGTGCACATAACCACAAGGCCAAAGCAATTTCGCAGAAGTACCTCCTTATAAATAAGTAGCAGGTCAATTATTGTATCAATAGACAATGATCTTGGCCGACACTTTGAGTGTCAAGTAACTTCAATAAGATAGATGACAAGGACTTTCACAGAATATTATTTTTAATTGAACTTGCAGACTTTCCTCACAATGTATTTTTTTTTTAATTTCTAGCTTCTGCCAGTTTTTTTTTTATGGTTGGTAAAATCATTAAATGACAAATCCAGCCCTTGGGTGGGGCAGGAGATAGTGTCAGACTCTTACTAACTAAAAACCTACCCTTTTGCTCTCCGTTTCATCTCTCTTTAGGGGGCCCCGGGGGTGAATTTTGGAAAATCGTCTGTTAGTGCTCGCCTGCGTCATAAACACTGTGAAATTTCACGCTTCTTGTCCCATTAGTTTCAACTATGCATTGATATATGTCAGTCAGCTTTACAAATGCTTAAAAATATACCTAAATCTTTATAACTTTGACTGTCCTGTTGATCTAGTGGTTAGTGGCTCTACCTGACTTTGCCGGAGGTCTTGGGTTCGATTCCCACCTGGGACAAATTATTGTGTGATGAACACGATCATTTGTGTCTGGGTGTAATTTATCTATAATATGTATATATTTGGAAATATATAAGTAATAATATGCTTATCAGTTGTCTAGTACCCATAACACAAGCTCTGCTTAGCTCGGGATTAGAAGGCATTATTGGATAGTTGTGGAAAAAAAAAACAATATTTAGCTTTACACACATCTTCATACTCGTCGTTTCAAAGAATTTCAAATCTAACGATGATTGAAGGTTATCCTTCTCATTATAATAATCAGATGGTTAGTTTTTTTTTTATTATTTAAAAATAAACCGAACGTTGACTATGTAATACGAAAATCAACCTTCAAACTTCATATCACAGGTGTCAATAAAGGTTTTATTCTGCCAGTATTTATTTGACTTCATATATGGAACAGCAAATTTAATAACAAAGTCGAAGGCAACTGAAAATAGGGCTGTCAAGGCGTGCATGTGCCAGTGTTCGGTATTATGAACTTGGTGCAACTCAATTTTCATGCTGTCTATCAAACATGAAACCATTTTGAAAGCTTTCCATGAATCTTGTGTCAGAACGTGATAAATATATTACATTTTTTTGATATTACCCAAAAACCTGAATCATATTTTAATATATGGTAAAAGATTTTCATTGAAACTTGGCTAGAAACACGAGCATTCATTTTTATGTTAAGAGTGGAATACGTCACTCTTATTAATAAATACTTCGGGTTATTATAAATTGTAGATGTACTTTTGCTTCTTAGATTGTCGTAGACAAAAAAAAACAATACATACAGCCGAACATAGAACCTCCTCCTTTTCGAAGTCGGTTAAAAATAGTTTATTTTCTATTATACATTAAATTTCTTACCAGGTCTAGTAATTCGCCCCTCCTATGCGGCAGTGCCATCCTCTGTCGTTGTTATTAGTTTTTTTGTGGTCCTATTACGTAAGGACATAAAAAAGCAACAATCTGAGCTTTGATGGACAGCACGTAGGAGGATAGTATGTATAGTGAGTAGATACAGTTTCACTTATCGATGTTGATGATGTTGTTGTTGATGTTGATGTTGTGTAAAAACAGATTTGTAATGAAAATACCCATAATAACATGAGTACTCGTCTTCCTTTTGTCTGTTCTGTGTAAAATCTAAACTTTTTTCCATGGTTTACAGCACAGGTGTACAAATTAAAAATAGGCTTATCTCTTTTGATCACTACATCCAGATGTGAGCACACTAGTCGCTTCTATGACCTGCTTGTCTTACATAGAAATAGTTATTTATTTAGCTCTATAAACAATTTTTGTTAATGTTTATGTAACTTCGTTAGATATAATAAATCTCGCATCAAAATCAAATATTTCAATGTTTGATCTATGAAACTCAATCTGAATCGGGATCTAAGATAAACACTTTAATGCATAACCAATAAAGTTACATATATAATTTAAGCGCAATTTAGACGGTACGAGTTTCTCGCCTCGAACATACGAGAATCGTAAGAGCATAGAAAAAATGTCATCGTATAAACACATACCCAGGTGGTGCGAGTTTCTCGTCTCGAACGTACGATAATCGTAAGAACAAAAAAGCATCTCCGTCTAAACATTCATACCTAGACGGTTCGAGTTTCTCGACTCGAATTTATTTCTTACCTGTGTCTAAACACTTTGATACGATAATGTCATGGCGATTATTGCTTACGATTATTGCGTACGATTTTCTCGAACAAAACGTTCGAGAAACTCGTACCGTCTAAATTACGCTTTAGAATTCTCTATCTAGATGAAAAATAGTCAGATATTTGAAGGGTCATTCAGAACGTTTTAAAAAAAGAAAGAGGTCGTTTTAGTCGGCGGAAACGAATACCAGTTCGTTTTTTAAAAGCTGAAAGCCGAAAATATAAAGATCTCTGGATATCGGTACAAGTGCCTGCTATCAGAAAATGGAACAAATCCGAAACTCTTTGTATGTGGACAGGACTATTGACGATTTTTTTATTCCGATAACAAAAAAAAATCTCTAGCTTTTCTACAATTTCATTCAGTTCCACTAACTTTACTTAATACGTTACGAAGGCACAGTTTCAGTAGCAGATATAATTCTAAAGTAGGTCAGACCCTTAAGTGCTAACATTGTAAGTAGTTCTAGTTTTATTAGTGTTGACACAAAGTAGCAACACTACTTTCAGAGCTAAAGTAAACCATTTCTCAGTGACAAACTTACTTTCTTCAAGGTAAAACTAGGTAATAAAGTTTATATTTTTCTCTTACACCTGGAGTAGCGAGATAGTGTAAACGAAATAATGGAATAGCAAGATAAGTGGGAGTAATGTAACTGTCACACGTTTTCAGAAAAGAGTCTTTGGATTCTGAAGTCAGCTTAAGTTGTGATGTGATGTGAGTGCTAACTATGTTTACGCGTTAGGTAAACGAAGATGTTCTTCCTACATCAGGTATAACGAACCTATGGCACGCATGCCAATACACGTGCCGGAATAATTCGGGCACGCTAATGCAAGATGTACGAGTGTTGAAATAATTTGTAACAGCAGAATAGAATATAATAAACTTTATTGTACACTAAAATAGTAAGACAGAATTCACATTAATTATTTTAATTTTTATTTGCATTAACAGAACTACGAATATTTGCACATAAAGAGTTCAGCTAGCATAACATAGCGTCAGCTTCATTATGTTCCCAAAACAGGGACTCAGTCCACCTCTCTAGAAGAGGGAAAGAAAGAATTAGAGTACTATAAGATAATAGTTTTTTTGGGGAAGAGTTGAGTTGATTAGCAACTAATTTGCTTATTATTGAAAATAATACCCATCAGTCGGAAACATTAGTTTCTACCAACGGCTTTGCCCGCGTGAGAGGAGAAAATAAATAACCTATGTCACTCTGTGATAAAATAGCACTCTACTAGTGAAAGAATTTTTAAAATTGGTTCCGTAGTTTTTGAGTTTATTCGTTGCAAACAAAAATGTAAAAAACCGCTTTTAGCGATATTTTTTTTTTACGATGAACAATAAAGATTGTCTATCTATTAATATAGACTCATCGGTGGGTAGCTTTGATGGGCGTTAAACATGTTCAGCGTATATTTTTTTTATTAATAACAATCACACACAGTGGTCACACAGAAATAATTTAGATTTTATTGGTGCAATTTTTTTAAATTTGGTTCAGTAGTTTAGACATATTATTTATTTATTTCAATCTATCTATGTTTACACAAAAAAAAAAACAGAAAAGATAATACATAGTAGACATTAGTACAAAGGTACTGCTTATTTCCAGAGAAATTTCTTCCAGCAAACCTGCGAAAAGAGGAGTACTTCCTACAAACAAACTTACAAACTTTATATCATCATAATATCAGTGTAGATAATATTTAAAGTTTTTCAGAATTCAGTGAATTTAGGAATTCGTATTCTTGTTTGTTGCTGAATTTTTAGCAAAAAGACCTTTTGTCTAGGAATTTCTTCGACGAGTTCCAATAACCCACATATTTCTATAAAAGTTCTATAAGTGTTAGTTACGGTAACAAAATATTTACAAGCGTAACGTTAGGAGCGCACCAGCGACAATTTGATGCGTTCGTTCGGTCACCGACTAGTTGAGCTCGTTAAGCAAACGTGACGTTATCAATTCCTGAAATTATGAGCCCCATTATTTGTGTCATGGTGCTGCTAAATGGGCCGCGTGCTTCGGGTTCTGAATTGAAGAATTTTTGTTTCATGCTTGGCAATTTAATTTAGCAGCCTTGACTAGAGATGGGTAATGTAATGTACAGTCAAGAAAAAAAATTAACACTACGTCAATTGCCGTGTCAAAAAAATATATTTTGATGCGCGTAGTGTTCTACGCGCGCTTCAAAGAGATGTCAGTAAAACCGTAAGGGCCCACCAGGGCCGAACCTGTAGGTAACATTGTCAATATTTATTTCAATTACATATATATTATATATGTTGTATTTACCCTCATCCGTGTGTCACTGCGGGGTGCCAACTGAAAACCAGGGCTGGGTGTCTGACGCCCATCAAGAGACGGTCATCCTTTCGGTGCGGGTACGCTCAGCGCACTCTGTACTTTTGTTCTTTTCTACTTTGTGTTTGTAACCGTTGTGCTGTGTCTGACTAGGATAAAAGTATTTCAATTCTATTCTATTCTACTGGGGCCATGGGTACGCATCTGAAAGGGAAACCTGAGGTTCTGAAACGCTAGGCAAAGAAAGAACATAGGATTGGGTTTTAGTCAGTAAAAGTCTGAAACGCCCTCCCACTTCGTCCTCATTAAATGATTTACCACCTTAAAAAAAAAGTTACACATATTAGGTACGTTGGTACACCAATTGTTTGGTTAGTGCATTTAATAAATATGAAGTTGTCTGACTTTACCTACAGAAAATGTAATAATGTTTAGGTTATGCGAAACAGGGTGTGAGTTTCCGCAAAGCTCGGCTGAAAAGGAAACTCTGAACTCAAATACCGCGATGTAAGATTTTGAATATTAATTCTTATGAGGCGAAAAGAGTTATTTTCTATCAGGTTTACCAAGTTATCTCGAAGATCCTTAAATAATAGTTCCAAATCCAGCAGTGTACGAAGAAACTTCAAGAAAATAAAAAGAAGAAAACTCAAGAAAAAGTGTTATTATTTTGCTCCACCTGCAAACCACCGAACACTCTCCAGTCGACATCCCACCAGCGAACCCGCTCCTCAACAACACAAAAAACACGTCAACATCTAAGGTAAAGGGCCCAATAACCGTGAAGTTTTGAACTTCCCTGACTTTGCATGCGTACTAGGCTAAAACTAGTGGACTTATATAAATAAATTTTATATGACTAGTTAGATAATTTAATATACTTTTAGTGTATTATACTTCTATTAAATTAGTGTAAATGTTAATTATCAATAAACCAAAAATAAATCAAAAAGGGCTGATTGTACCAGTACCCGGTAGAGTTGTACTAGTTAACGTTAAATTGTCCCGGAATCCGGTAATTTTAACCGCGAATTTGAACTCTATTCCTTTACGTTAAAGTTCACAGAAATAAAATATTTTCAAATAAAAAGAGGTGAAAATAATTAGGGTCTGTATTTAACAAAAAAAAAAAACACGATTCGTTTTAACTTTTAATGTTTCTTTTTTTTATTTTTTTTTTGTACAAATTATAGGTTAACACTAGTAATATTTTTTTCATCTTGACTAACCTTTGGTATAAAAAATATCACTAACATAAATATATTTACAACTTTTAATTAGAAACAGTCGTTTAAAAACAAACATAAGTTTTTATTTGAGCCTAAATATTTTCTTAATCAGTCATTATAAATAGGTAAAACCAGGAACCTCTTTTTTAATATATATAAACTAGTGCTTGACTGCGATCCCACCTGATGGTAAACAGGGATGCAATCGTTAATGGTGAGGCGCACTAGTATACTAAGAACCTATTCACTCCCTCGAAGTCACCTAAATTATAATTGGACGGGAAAACCGCAGCAGGCAAACTGTTACAGTCCCTCGATGTACGCGGTGTAAACGATGAAGTAAAACGCTTAGTCCGGACCATAGAAGTTTCAACAACTTAAGGGTTTTTTAAAGGTAGGTAAAATCATCCAATGCCAAATCTCGCCCTTGGGCGGACCGGGAAATAGTGTCAGGCTCTTACTGACTAAAAACCTACCCCGTTCCTTCGTTGCCTATCGTGCCGGGGCCGGGCCTTCCTTTCAGAAACTGACCCATGACCCAAGCAGGCTTCGACCATGCCTGCCTGCAGCTAGCGGCTGGGCCTCTACGGTTTGCTGACAGCTCCTTGAGGCGCGCGGGAACAGTACCCGTCGTCGACGACTTGGGCTCGGTTTGGTCGGTTACCAGACGATCGGACAGCGTGCTACCCATTGCACGCCGCCCTCAAGCCCGCGCCTACAGTGGCCGGAAATCGGGATTGGAATCCCGGCGGCGGCTGGGGCAAACGCGCCCCGTTGCCTTTGCCTGATGAGGTCGGCCTCCTCCTTTGCTAGCATTACTGCTTCGCAGAAGGAGGCGACCACCTGCCATCCCTCCTCACTCTGAACCATGGCCTGAACCAAGACCCGGCGAGAGAGATCGCTGCCGCCGATCACCCCCACGAGGGCGATGCTCTGCCCAGGCGGGGCACACCTCTACTGTGTGCTCCACCGTGTCCTCCAGGTGTTCCGACAACGTGAGGGTGGATATTCGCCGTACTTCGGATTGTCCGATGGTAGAACGGAGATGGCGGGATTAAGTCATGCAGTTTCCGCGCACACTCAAATGTGCATCCTGAAAAAAAAAGAACCGTAGGCGCGGGCTTGCGAACGGCAGGCAATGGATAGCTGGCTGTCCGTCCGTTCGGTAACAGACCCGACCGAGCCCAAGTCGTTTACGGCGCGCACTGTTCCCGCACGCCTCAAGGAACTCCTTGAGGCGTGCGACAACTGTCAACAAACATAGGGGCGCAGTAGGGTCTATGGTAAGGACGATGCATACCAGGGGCGTGGAACCAAGGCAAATAAGGAACAGGGAGGTTTTTAGTCAGCACACTGGCGGGATTTGTCATTGGATGATTTTACCTACCATAAAAAAGCTACCTTGGCTTTGAAATCAATGAATCGCCCAAAGTTAAGGTCAGAGGAAATTTCGACTCCCAAAAGCTGAAGACAGTCGGTGCACCCCACATTGTGAAAAGCAGGAGCCTAGGTGAACGGGCTCCTTTTGGCGGTGAACAAACATGCTTGTGTTTTGGCGGCGTTGAATCCTACCAGATTGGCTTCGCCCCAGTTGGAGACTGCCTGAAGTGAAACATTCGTACGCTCTACCATAGCCTCTCTTTCAGACTGGATTAACTCCTTACTAGCCCGAGCACCTGGCAAGTATCTCTCTATAATTGTGCTATCATTTGTATACCTATAGATACCGGGTACCAGCAGATCGTTGGTATGCAGCAGGAATAGAGTTCCAGAGAGAACAGAACCTTGAGGAACCCCGACTCGTCATGGGCTCTTATGAGCATCCATCGACAACTCGGAGAGACTATTTACTCAGGAAGTCGTTTCGTTCAGTTAATCGGACCAGAGGAAATGCCGTACGCTGGAAGTTTACTCAAAAGGCTAGCGTCCCAAACCCTGCCAAAGGTCTTAGAGGCGTCTATGGAAACGGCAATCGCTTCCCCATTCCTCTCGAAGGCCTCGCCCTACAAATGGGTGCATACACTAGTAGGTCCCCAGTAGACCGACTGCGCTGAAACTCGTAGTGTCGGTCACTGAGGAAATCGTTACCTTTCAGGTACGCCATGAGGCGCGAGTTCAATACATGCTCCATAATCTTGCAGGGTATGAAGGTTGGCAGGATCGGCACGACTGCCCTTTTTGGGCAAGGGTTGCACGTTGGCCAGCTTCCAGTACTTGGGCACTATACCAGTCCTAAATGAAAGGCGATACAAGCGCGTCCATACAGGAGACAACTCGGGCGCACAAGTCTTGAGAACTATTGCTGGTATGCCGTCTGGTCCACTAGCTTTATTCACGTCAAGACGACACAGTGCTCTCAGAACTTCTTTGTTCCTTATACAAACCTCAGGCATCGTGGTGTCGCAGAGCGGCAGAGTCGGTGGAGTAGCACCGCAAGTGTCTAGACGAGAATTTATGGGTGAAGAGAGATGCAAAGAGACTTGCTTTTTCTCTCGCGGTATGAGCTAGTGTTCCATCATCCAGTGGAGGCAGTGTGGGCCCACAGAAATTCGCTTCGATCGATTTGGCAAGGGACCAAAAAGCTCTGCTAACGGATGGCTGTGCAGAGACTTTGTGCCGATATGGGTAATGCGGTCGAAGCGAACCTTCCTTAGTGCCTTTTGGTAGGACTTCGCAGCTCTCTTTTTTGAACTCAGATGCTGTGCATTGCGGTCACGGCATCAACCCAGGTGAGAAACGCTGAATGCTTACGCTCTTCAGCTTGAATGCAATCAGCGTTGAACTGGCAAGCTGAGCCTCCGATGACTACGTCACTATAAGGGATGAAATACTCCATAACTTGACGTATCACATTGGATATAGCATCCCCACAGCTCGACGGACTTTCAGAAGAGAAGCAGACCTGCAGCCAAAACAAACCAGACACCTAGTAACTACATTCTATTGACTCAACGGAAAATAATACTTAACTCAAGGCAATAAGAACCGTGACGGATTTAAATGCAACTGTTAATGCATGTCCCAGTATCCGGCAGAAAATATTTAATATAAACTACAGTTTCAAAGGAAAATGAGACCTATTTCAAAGCAATAAGGATACAATAACGGGTTTCGGTGCAACGGGATGATAGTGTACCAGTATCCGGTAAAAAACATCCGAATTTACCGGATACTAGGTCAAGTAGGGGTTTGTGAGTACCAATAGATGTAAAATGCAAAAACATTTACTTTTCGGTGAGATTTACCTTAATTTATAGTCTACATCGTTAAATAATCCACACAATTTTTTATAAAGATTAACACTTTTACCTTAATTTTATCCGTCGAAGTATGGCTAGAGTATCTCTGCGACCGGGTGGTCTCGTAGTTCACTGACAGAACTTTGAACTTATAGATAATTTTACTATAACGTATTTTTAAGTTGACACAGTTTTTAAGCCTTTAAACTTTTTGGTGAGTATTGCCATTAAAATTGTATAAAATAGTACCAAGAATAAATTGCCATTTGCAAACTTTAATTTGATTTTGGTAGAAAAACGTAAAAAATAAAAAACTGACTAGTTAACGGGTACTGGGACACTACCGGGAATACGTACTTCTACCTTACTGGGGTTAAAAATGACCCGAAATGGTTTATGTAATTTAAGACAAGGCAGAAGTGTCGATTTTTTGTTTCGCGTACTTGGCTGGGACACTGCCGTGTGTCCAGATAAACTACTCCCCGAACACGTTGTATAAATCAATTTCAATTACGAGGCATTTCATGTCTTAATTGATAGCGAGTAAAAATTAAAATTGTAAATCGAGTGATTTTTTTAGGTGAGAAATCATCTAATGACATCTCTCGTCCTTGGGCGGAGCGGGACAACAACAACTTCAAGCAACTTCGCTCGCGTAAAAGTATAAAATATATACAATTACATAGTCTATATCACTCCGGCCTTGCGGACGGCAAGCTATGACAAGCCCGGATCGACAGCGCGTAGTCCACGGAAGCCTCAAAGAGATGTCAGCAAAATTGATGGGGCCAGTGGTGCTATATTATACCCAAATAGGATACATTGGATTGTCAACCTAATATACCTATACATTGGATTGTTAATTCAATGTATCCTATTCGGGTGTTCGTCGTTGAGGCAGCCTTGCGTTTTCTTAGAGAATACCACCACAGTAAGGACCGATGCATCAAGGCTGCAGATTCTTCAAAAGAGTTAGCATAGCCCTTGCAAATAAAGACAATTGAAGAACAAAATGGGTTTAGTCAGTAAAGGGTCGGACACCAACTAGAGCGCAATAATTATGTTACGAGTATTTAATAATTTGCACATAAAAAAAAATATCACTCAATGTTAAAGTAACATTCTACTGGTAAAAGCTTTTTTAAAATCGATTTAGTAGTTTTGGAGTCTATTCATTACTAACTAAAACATAAATCTTTCTTTATTATAATATAACTATAGAATTACATATACCTACACCGCTATTACTTAAAGAAATTAATTTCGTACAAGCGTATATTAATTTGAGTTTGAGAAAAAAATACTGTATTTTTTTTATTTTATGTTTACAAATCGATAGTGTTTCATGCACCGGATCGACCCTCCACTGGAATAAAATTATAAAAATTTAACGGTGTATATAATTGAACTTGTTAATTATTAAAAATAATCTGGGTTTTAGTAAACTCTTGACAGTTTCGTCACGGGCTTGTCCGCTAGCATGGTCGGCGTACAAAAATGTCGCCCAGTTGTCACGTCATAACGTGTGCGCATCTCCATACATATCCATGGACTTGATAAGGGTGACAAAAGTCACCTGCGCATTGCTTTAACTTGTTTTAACAATATGATGAACTCGATCAACACTATTATAAATAATGTTCATAAATAATGTTCACAAATTCTGTCTCCCTTATAGCTCTTTTATGTTTCTTAGATAAGTCTGTCGGAATTTTAAATAAAAATAACTACTTCGTCAGAGGAATAACAAAAGGTCACGAGGATTATGGACTTTCCGAATTCGCAATTACTGTTTCTATTTATAAGAATCAACTATTTGTAAAAATGATATCAACACGTCAAATGATACACTTTGACCCAAAATGCAATAAATCTCCATATTGATTACACAGATATGAGTCATTCGTTTCAAGTACTTATATAAAGAGACACACAGATTATTAAAAAATCTGTAAAAAATAGTAGCAAATAACAAATTAGTATTGCAAATAACACACGCACATTTTAGTTATTTGCAAAAACAAAGCTCAAAACGGGCACTGGAATTTTGTTATAAAAAATCCAATCAGGATTCACGCTTTACTGAATTACCCTTTTATCGAATTTGACAGTATTTTTAAATTTCTAATTTAAACACCGTTCAATAAAAAAGTTGATCATATATGTAAAACGCTTTTCCGTTGTTTAACTTTTATTTTATAGGAACTTGGCAAACGGTGCTTGTTATTAGGCCGCTGTATCTTCCTTTATTTGAGTTTTACGATGAAAGTAAAAGGTCTGAACTCAAACACTTACTTCTGATTTACCCTTATTAAGCTGGAAGACTAATACCGTTCACTAAACGTATTCAATTGGATAATAACGAAGTCTGTTCTTGACTGATATAAGACAAGTCGGAAAGAGTGACCTTGTTCTTATTTAATAAGGAATATTTTGGGTGTTGGTGTAATATTCTCTTTATTTTAGTTAAAGAAAAGATGGAGAGATTTTGTGAAGAGTGATATGAACGAAAAGGAAGTTAGTGATAGCATGACAGGTGACCGGGCGGAATGGAAGAAGAAAACGTGTTGCGCCGACCCCAAATAACATAGGAAAATTGCAGGAACATTTAGTTTCTTTAGCGATAACGCCCTGAACATGATCCTGGCCTGATTATGGTCTCGTTCTACACACAAGGTAACCAACCCGCACTGGCCCTTCGTGGTGGAAAAATGGTAAATATTTCTCATATTTATTAGTTTTAAAGAAATGATTGAAAAAAATTATAATTAAATCATTTTAAAAAATATGTAGGTATTCTTATCTTTCAGTTATTTCAATTTTACATCGCGCTGTAATTAACTGGCTGTATAGAAAGTTGGGACATAGTTCAATAGAAATGCAAAGATAGAACTAGTCTTTTTTTTATAATTTGACAGCTGTCAGTTGAAAGTGATTCTCCGTAGGGATGAAAAGTATTGCTTTCAACCCGCTCCTCCTTCAACTTCAGACCTACTTTCAGACTATGAGTAATGAAAAACGTATTTTTACAGAACATGGTCTACCATGTACCTACCAATTTTCTTTTAAATCCGCTCAGCTGTTTGAGCGTGAAAGTGTAACAGATATACATACACAAATACTTCTAAACGTTCAACTTTATAATATTTAGATAATAATGTGATTTAGAAACGAAATACTTTGAAAATGGAATCTTATAATAAGTTGACGCGCAACCGTCATCGTATACGGTCGGTTGTTGTGTACTTTGTTGCCGCGTGTGGTCATTGACCTTGAGCCTACGCAATGGCTTCAAAAGTGTTAAAATGTCAAAACTGTAATATTGTGATCAGCGAAGTGCTTGCATTTGTGCAAAATAAAATTGAGGTGATGGACGAAGAAAGTCTAGTGCAAATTTGTGCGACAGCTTTCTCTGAGGAGGAAGTGGAAAATGCTAAAAGTCTGTTATTCGACTCAGTTCAGACTTCAAAGCGTAACATAACGCGAAAAAATAAAGGAAAGACAAACAGGAATTTGGAAGATATTATAAGCCTACTCAAACAGACAGACCCGGAGTTGATACCAATTTTTGTGGCGCGTGATCTACAGAAATTGCCACCAATATCTTTTGACCATATTGATGTCACAAGACTACTGAAGGATCTCCTAATTTTACGAAGTGACATATCATATATCAAGGAGAAATATGTAACTAACGATCAATTCAGTTTACTAAAATGCGATCTGGATAACCTCAAGAGAACTTCATTAGTTAACGTTCATAATTTGAACATTCATAATAAAAGAGGTACTTTTATGTGCGATACTTATGATAGCGGGCCAATGGGCCTAGTGACTCATAGCGAACAGCTGATAGCGAGTGAGGAGCGAGAGCAGCTGTCCCTTTCACCCGAGCGCACAAACGATATGTGTGTCTCGCGTGCGAAACCGGAGTCGCCGATACAAGTGAACGAGGCTCTCGTCGGTACGATGCGTACGTCTTCACAGCATACCATATCACAGCTGAGTCATGCGCCGTCACAAAGTACGGTATCGAAGGTAGTCAACGAAATAATGAATCGCGAGAATAACGAGAAGTTTAAACAAATGACGTTAGCGGATGTTGTTAAGCAACCAGGTACTTGGAAAGAAAATAAGCTAGACGCGGAATGGGTTGAAGTTAGGAAAAAGCGATACAGAAACCGTTTTATTGGACAAAAAGGTACAGCAAAGAATGACTTTGACATGAAGTTTAAAGCGGCAGATATTAAAGTTCCACTGTTTATTAATAACGTAGACAAAGGTGCCTCTGAGGGCGATATCTCGAGTTACATTTTAAATAAGACACAGGTTTCTGTACAGTTGGAAAAAGTTGATATGAAACAAGAAAGGGACTACAATGCATATAAAGTGTATGTTCCGAGACATAAGTTACCAGTCTTCATGGATGACAGCCTGTGGCCTGAAGGCGTTAATTTCAGGAAGTTTATTTATTTCAGAGGTAAACCTACTGAAAAATTACGAGTACGTACACCTAGCACTCCGAATGGAACAAAGTCTTGTTAATCTCATAAGCTTCAATTGTAAATCTATTCGTAGATCTATTGACGGTGTAAGATCACTTTGTCAGACGGCTGATATCATTGCACTTCAGGAGACATGGCTACTACCGCACGACATAGCATATCTGGGAACTATCCATAGTGAGTTCGCTTTTGCGGGCAAGTCAGCTGTGGACACGTCGAGTGAGATACTACGAGGGCGGCCGTATGGTGGCGTGGCGTTAATCTGGAGACGAAGTTTGTTTACATCGGTGTCCGTCATTGAGTGCAAAAGTGTGCGTCTAGTGGCGGCTAAGTTTGTAGTAGGCGAATGTGAATTCATAGTTTTTTCTGTTTATATGCCTACAGACTCGGTAGACAATATTATTGAGTTTACGGAATGTTTAGGCGAAGTAAGTGCAATTATTGAGAACGAGAACGTTGAAAGTGTATTTGTGTTGGGGGATTTTAATTCGCACCCAGGTGAGCGTTTTTGTATTGAGTTACTTAGTTTCTGTAATGAACAAAAGTGGTTGTGTGCTGATATAGAGAGACTTGGACTGAATGTTGACTCATATACATATGTTAGTGAAGCTCATGATAATTGTCGTAGGTGGCTTGACCATTGTGTGGTCACTAAGGCCGCTTATCAAACTGTTCTTGATGTTAAGATTATGTATGATGTTTTCTGGTCTGACCACTTACCTGTACGAGTTTCATGCAACTTAAAAGTATTACAGCCAAAAATAGTTAGTACGAATTCTGTATGTGACAGGATTAGGTGGGGGATTAGAGAAAATAGTCAGATAAAAATGTACCATGAATTGTGTCATAATAAGATGAGAGAAGTTGACTTTCCTGTTATATTTCATGAGTGCTGTGATAACTTGTGCCACAATCTGGAGCATAGACTACATATAGATAGTTTGTATAGCACTGTAATTAACATATTGAGTGAGTCGGCAGAGGTGACTTGTTTGTGTCAGACTAAATCAAAGCGAAGGTATGTCACGGGTTGGAACAAACATGTGAAAGAGGCACACGCGGAGGCTCGACTGAGGTTTCAGCTTTGGGTGCAGTATGGGAAACCCGGTGTGGGACCCATTTATAGTCAAATGCGTGACTCCCGCAAAGCTTTTAAGGCCAAGCTAAGGTGGTGTCAAAATAATCAACATCAAATTAAAATGAATATTATTGCTTCTCACCACTCAGCGAAGAACTTTGGAAGTTTTTGGAGAGAAACGAAAAGGTTGAATCCTGGGTCGAGTCTTCCCTCAAGTGTAGAGGGCAAGAGTGAGTCAGTCGATATTGCAAACTTATTTCGACAACGTTTCAAAGTTGATTCACCCCTAGGTCCAGCGGAGCAAACGCCGAATGTAAGATGTAGTGACCTTAGTGTACGTTTTACAGCCCGTGACGTATCTTCTGTCATTAAAAACATGTCCAGGGGTAAGTCGCCTGGTCACGATAGCCTGAGTATTGAGCATTTGCAGAACGCAGGTGTTCATCTCCCAAGAGTTCTTGCCCTACTGTTCAACCTATGTGTGAGTCATTCTTACTTGCCGGCTGATCTAGTGAAAACGGTTGTGGTGCCTGTGCCGAAGAATAAAACTGGTGATATGTCGCAGGTAAGTAATTACAGACCTATTTCCTTAGCAACAATTACAGCAAAAATTTTGGATAGTTTGCTTGACCGATGTTTAGGTAAACAACTACAAATCAATGACAGGCAGTTCGGTTTTAGAAATGGTTTATCAACCGAGACTGCTATTATGACTCTCAAGAGTACAGTGCAATACTACACTGGGAGGAGGACACCTGTGTATGCTTGCTTTCTGGATTTATCCTGTGCTTTCGACCTTGTCTCATATGACATCCTGTGGAATAAATTGTTGAATGAAACTAACCTTCCGCCAGAATTAATTAATATGTTTAAGTTCTGGTACGGTAACCAAAATAATACTGTGAGGTGGGCAGGCGCATACTCAGATGAGTATAGGTTGGACTGTGGGGTGAGACAGGGGGGTCTGACATCGCCCAAGTTATTTAATATTTATGTAAATAAGTTGATTGAGGAACTCAGCAGCACTGGCATCGGATGCACTATAGACGGTGTGTCCTTTAACAACATCAGTTATGCTGACGATATGGTGCTGCTGAGTCCGTCAGTCAGTGCTCTCAGGAAACTACTGAGTATTTGTGAGTGCTATGCTGGAGCCCACGGGCTAAGGTATAATGCCAAGAAGAGCGAATTGTTAGTTTTTATGGCACAAAGCAAGACCTATGATGTGGTGCCAACAGTTTCGCTATGTGGTGTAACTCTTAACAGAGTCAAGCAATTTAAATACCTAGGTCATTGGGTTACAGAGGATGGCACTGATAACTGTGATATTGAGAGGGAGCGCAGGGCATTGGCCGTACGATGCAACATGCTGGCCCGCAGATTTGCAAAGTGCGACAATAACGTCAAGTTAACACTATTTAGGGCATATTGCCAGGCTTTTTATACCTGCAGTCTGTGGACCAGATACACGCAGAAGACGTTTAATGCTCTGCGTGTGCAATACAACAATGCTTTTAGGATGATGATGTCGCTGCCGCGTTTCTGTAGCGCGTCAGGTATGTTCGCAGCAGCGCGTACAGATGACTTCTTTGCGATATTAAGAAAAAGATCAGCTTCACTGCTGCGTCGGATGCGCGGCGGCGATAGCATTCTCCTGAGCATTGTTGCTAGTAAGGCTGAAGGCCACCTGATGGGGCACCTGCGTGCAATGCATGTATTGTTGCCAGGTGTGTCCGGAAGGTGGCGAAATTAATTAAGTTTATTGTCGATTTTACTAACATAGGTTAAGTAATACTAACGTTTTTATGGGTAATCTGCCTGATTTAAAGGTAAATAAATAAAAATAAAATAAATAAAATAATGTCTGCAATCGGTTAGGAATCGTATACCATTCTCCTGTAACCTTTATTGTGATGATATTTTTTCATTTCAATCGTATAAAGAAAAATTGATTCTGATAATATACGGTCCCTTGAGATACATCGTGACTTGAGTATACTCTAATATTAAAAAGCTTTCAAAAGAACATATTGTTGAGTATAAAAAAATCTCCCGGAGTTACCTAGATGTTGTAACTTTAAGAAAAACCAACTGTTGACAGGCAAGCTTTTATTAAGGCTACTGTGGGTTGGCTCCATATAGATATCCGTGGTTGGCCCCCTGTTGGGTTTTTTTTTTTTTTTTTTTTTTATGGTAGGTAAAATCATCCAATGACAAATCCCGCCCTTGGGCGGAGCGGGAAGTAGTGTCAGACTCTTACTGACTAAAAACCTACCCCGTTCCTTCGTAGCCTATCGTGCCGGGGTCGAGCATTCCTTTCGGAACTAACCCATGACCCCAGTAGGCTTCGACCCTGCCTGCCTGCAGTTAGCAGGCTGGGCCTCTTCGGTGTGCTGACAGCACGCGCCGTCGACGACTTGGGCTCGGTCCGGTCGGTTACCGGACGATCGGACAGCGTGCTACCCATTGCACGCCGTCCGCAAGCCCGCGCCTACGGTGGCCGGAAATCGGGATCGGAATCCCGGCGGCGGCTGGGGCGAGCGCCCCGTTGCCTCTGCCTGATGCGGTCGGCCTCCTCCTTTGCTAGCATTACTGCTTCGCAGAAGGAGGCGACCGCCTGCCATCCCTCCTCACTACGGACCATAGCCTGAACCAAAGCCCGGCGAGAGAGATCGCTGCCGCCGATCGCCCCCACGAGGACACGGCGATGCTCCGCCCAGGCGGGGCACACCTCTACAGTGTGCTCCACCGTGTCCTCCGGGTGTTCCGCACAGTGGCGACACCCGGGCGAATCCTCCGCACGAATCCGGAACAGGTACTTAGCGAACTTTCCGTGTTCGGTAAGCACCTGCGTCGTGCGGAAGTTGAGAACGCCGTGAGGTCTTTCCAACCACGCCCCAAGGATGGGCCTTATCGCCCCAATTGTGGCGCGCCCCGGCCCCCTGTTGGGTTGCGGATATCTCGCAAAACTATTAATTACTAATTTAGATGTCAGAAGAATACAACGTTACAAAAAGATGCGCAATTCTCTGTCTTGAAGTTGTCAAACGTACTAGTGCGGGGTGATGGGAGACGGTGACGGAGGGATATGTTCACTCATCGAATTTTTAGCCTAACAATACTTACATAAAGTTTCGAATTTCAATCTTGTTTGCTAATAAGTAAAATCACCTTGGATATCCGCTAGCATCGATAATAATGTTATAATTACGTCAGGCTCCCATTACGTGCGCAACAATGGACGCGCTAATTAATACCAGATGACGGCCAACTATTTATAGGAAACTTATGATACGTGACCTATTAGATTTTAACGGGCATTCCTATTTCAGGATTTTGTGCTGGTGACTGGAATAGGAAATATTAGTTGGTTGGCCAAAGAGAGAACGATTTTTGTTTAAGAGTATTCCTTTCAGAACCAAGTCCTTCCAGGAAATGTTTTCACTTTGTCAAACCGGCACACACTGTACGCGTCGTCATTTATCCACCTCTTTCTAGGCAATCGCGGCGCCGTCATCTTTTTAGATATACCTAAGCATATAATTTAGGCTTAATTAGCTTTATATACTCACTGCTGGAACTCAGGCCTCCTCAAGAAAGCTACCAGACAAACGGGATTATGTATTACCTACATTAGTCGGCGCTCAGGGAGAACGATTGTTCGAAAAAGTTACTATAAACCAGGATCGCAAAGAGCAACTAAAATAACATTATGACTTTGACACATTCTCTGACTCGACTTAGAATGGAAGAAATTATTTTATGACTTTCCGCCACCAAAAAAACACACGCACATCGCAGCTAGGCAGCAGCAGCAGCATCAGCCTTATAATGTTTCCATTGCTGGTTCCCAGGCCTCCTCTCTAAGAGAGGGAATGGGCTGCAATCCACCACGCAGGGGTAGATGTCAGTGCGGGTTGTTAGCTATCACATACTATCGAATTTTCGGCGACATAAATACTTGGTCACCGGACCACTCGGGCGACTGACGGGTCGTTTCACTCCCACACCCAGCTGTGCGCTGACGTCTAATGCCCGTTTTGACCTTCCGTGACCTGTGTTGTACTTAGTGTCGGTGGTTTCGTTGAAGTTGTGATCGTTTTTTAAATGTTTTTGGGAAAAAATAAAACATGGTGTAAAAATTATTAGATTCGGTTCAATTACTGATTCTGAACAAACTATATTCAGGTTTCGTATATACTAAAAATAATGTTGTATAAAGTAAATACAACTTATCGTTAGTAAATAAGACTGGACTATACGTGGCATAGAAGTTGAACCAAAATGGTAAAGGACGTTCAATGCGCAGTGACAGATTTTCGGGACTAAATCGAAGCGGGGGGCTGCGCTTAATCATAGCAACGGGTTCAACTTATTTGCCGCGGACTTGACTTTGCACTTCACTTCGTACTGCTGCTATGCCCGTTATAGACAAACGACTAATTGTAATCTGTCCTTTTGAACAAAACCTCCTGCACTTCAAACGACTCATTGAAGAAACTCTAAATAATAAACTATAAATAAACTGCCATTTTGATTGAGTCGAGAAGAGTAAATCACTATTTCTATGCCTCCCCTTTTAGGTACCGCTTTATTTTATGTAATAAATATTTCAATAAGGAAAACCTTGTAACAGCCTACACGAGTGTAAGATTTTCTTGTGTTATATTTTCTAAGCAAAATTACAATACATGATACTGACAGTTACCTTTTTAAACACAATTCAGTTTTTTTTTTGTTTGGTTGGTTTCGCACGGCTTGTGCATTTTTAGCCAGTGTCAAGCTTTTAAAGTCACTTAAGATGGGCCTTCCCTACTCGACTGACGTCAACGTCGAACATGGTTTAAAAGCTTATTGCAATACGATGTTAGATGAAAAGGCAACGCAAAAAAAGAGAGATAACGCTTGAAACTCAGTTGGATTCGGCAATTCCGTGTTTACTCGAATATTTCACGGAACTTGTTCTTGTGTTGGAAAGAGGAACTCCTTGAGCTGAAAGGGTATCGTTTGGTATGATCATGTGAAGAGGAGGGGAGAGAAGTACGTTATTAAAAGAGTTAAAGTACTAGTAGTTAGAATACCTACATACATACATATGTATCATCGAAGACACATCCCCCTGGTCATCGCTAAGTTCATTTTTGCTTGCACTCGAAACGAAAATTTTAAACGGCTTGGACCGCTGAAATTGTGCCCATATGGCACGATTTCACATCAGTCGCGACGATCACACATATTCGGTGGCTAACACTATTTCGCACGACAGCGCCGGCTCTTATCTCTGTCCTTGTCTATCAGTGACTACAGGTTGTGTAGATTTGTGCGAGTTTCGAGTCCAGGTTTTCTGATTGTGATATTAGCGCGTAACGTATATCTTCCTTTATGACTCTAATATTCCATGTCCAAAGGCTCTTGTGTTACTTAGTTCTGGGGTGAGTGGGTTAGATAGGCAGACGCTCCACATAAAACACTAGTACTCGACTGAATCTAGTATGACTGGAGGCAGACGAATGAGTGAGAAAGAAAAACAACAGCATTCACAGATTCATAACTACACACTTTCATAAACACAAAGAATTGCCGCCCTAATTTTTTTCGCCTTCAAAAGCAAAACCTCTTTACCTAAAAACATAATGTTTCCTTCTCATTTTCATATCTTCCGGCGAAATAGGAAATATTCATATTCCTGCAAGGTGTCCAATTCGTATCCCATGTCAAGTTTTTGACATGGGAAATGTGTTTAGAGAATTTTCATACAATTTGCCGACTAAAATTGGATAGTTGAACGGATTGTTATGTATGCGTAAATATATTCAAAAAGAGAAGGCCTAACGCACTGACTCTTCAATGCCCAGTCTAAAATCTTAGACCTAAAAACCTGTTTATGTTTCAGAGGTGTAACAATAAACAAGTGTGTCAATGACGAATAAGAACTGATTTTTTTTAAAATAACCTTAACCTTATGGACTCAAAAAAAAAAAAACTCAAATGTCGAATTCAAAGGGTAAATTTTGAAATAAGTTATACTAAAGAAGGTAAATTTCATTATTTTTGTAGTTTAAGAAAATAAATGAAAATTGACCAATTTATTATCTCCAAAACCACTTTTTTTTCTAAAAAAAAATACTTCTTTACTCCTAGATTACAAGGAAACCGGACCTTGTGATTAATTGAAAATCAACTTAAAATACTCAACTCTAAAGTCGTTACTGGCGATGAAATATAATATTCCACAACTATCACACAACGCCGTCTAGTCCCAAGCTTGTGCAAATCAAATCAAATCAAATCTTGAATAAATAATTAAAAATTCAAGTAGTTAAAGTACACTATACTGCTAGACGAATACCCCACACAAATTAAATTGTTCCTTATTCTCTACTTAGATTGATGACTTGCATGCCTGTGGCCGACACCCGACAAATGGACCAATCAACTATGCATTTGTAAGATGTTTTAGATGTAACGATGCTATTACCGAGTTCGTTCATACAATATGTTGTTAGCAACTCATGACAGATAAAAGTACTTGTGGTATTTAAAAGCTGCTTTGTTTTGCTACATGACTTGGAAAACCTATGTTTTTTTTTTTTTCGACGGGTAAAAATCATCCAGTAACATCTCCCGCCCTTGGGCGAAGCGGGAGATAGTGTCAGACTTTTACTGACTAAAAAACCCGCCCCATTTCTTCGTAGCCTTCGTAACAGGATCCTGGTGTTTCCTTTCTCATTTACCCAAGGCCCCAGAATAGGCTTCGACCCTGCTGAGACCCTACAGTTTGCTGACAACTCTTGAGGCGCGCGGGAAAAGTACGAACAGTCGATGACTTAGGCTCGGTCAGGAAATTTACCGGACGGTCGGTGGAAAACCTATGTAGTGATTGTTTTAAAAACTTAAAATTTTATATTTTACAGTCTGTAGTTTTTTTTTTATGTGGGAAATTATCTAATTACATCTCCCACCCTTGGGTGGAGCGGGATGGCGCGGCAGTCTTTTACTGAATGGTGCCTCTCAGTTAATCCTAAATATTGTGCAAGTTCTATAGTGAAGTACCTATAGAATATAGCCATTACAAAAGGATCCCATCATCAGATCTGATGACCACCTAGAAAGCATACCTTAACAAAAAAAAATCCATATTGGTCCAGGTCTCTTAGAGTAATCGAGTAATATACATAAAAAAATAAAACGTTCCGATAAGTTGAGAACCTCGTCCTTTTTCGGAGGCGGTTAATAACAAAGAATAATTTTCATTCATGACCATTAAGAAAGCACAACCCGAAAGAAAGGAAGCTCATAATCAGATTAGCTATATCAAAACTTCATGGGTGTTGTATATTAAAAGGATATCAATTTTCCGATACATAATTACGTTGTAGTTATTTCAGATGCCCTAAGTAAATAATAACGTTACACTATCCCTAATAAAGCCTAACTCCTCTGTGTGAGTAATCTCGTCGATAATATCGCACAAGCAATTGCTTACCCCGCTTAAATTGGCCACAACAACAGAGCATTGAGCTAATTTGCCCACTGTCTAACTAGTCAAACATCCAATACCTAGCTCAAAACTAGACCGAGTTCGGCTTAGCCAATTATTAGTTGTTTCATATCTCGATTAAGGCTGGGATCATACTGTTATTTAGGCGTAAGAGACTCTCAAACAAATGAGCATCGTGGAACTCTGCCCTTTATAAAGGCGGCGATTGGCGGTGTGACAGTGATTGGAGACCGAGACACGTGACAGATACGTCTTAGATGGCTTTTCACGCCACAAACGCCACCAGCATTCATTGCGTGTAGTAGACATTGATATACATATTATAAGGGAAGATACGTTACGCGCAAACATCGCAATCAGAAAACCTGGACTTGAAACTCGCACATCTACACTACCTGTAGTCACTGATAAAAAAGGGCAGAAATAAGAGCCGGCGCTGTCGTGCGCCACAATCAGTGATTGAACGCCATGTAGAATAAATTTTGTCCTTAAATTAGTCTTTTGTCGGTCAGAGTCAACCTGTGCGTTGTATATTGGAGGGGGATAGGTTGCTATAGCAACAACAACAACTCCATATATCAGTTCAATTAGCTTTAGAGTCCGTGTTAGATAAAGCAGGTTTTTTTTAGTTTTACAAACAATAGATGTATTTTTCGAACGCAAGACGAGGTAGGTACTACTTGTCCGCATTGGAGACGATGTGAATTAGTGCCTTTAAGTACAAATCATAAATGAATAACAAGTCATTAGTAGCGGTTACTGTCTCATTTATCAGTTTCCGATCACTGTCGCAACTTCAAACACCGCCTTAAATTTTGTGTTGCTCCCGTCTTTCCAAAAAAAAGTCATCTTTATTTTTAATCTTTATTTAAAGAGCTTTTTCGCTGGTGCGTATATGACACTCTGTATAACATTAGAGTTAGTTTTAAAAAAAAAAATAATAACTAGGTCCTGGGTCGGTTTTTCAGAGCAAACTTAACCATATTAATTATGGGGACTATTTTATCTGTTAAAGGGTTCGATATACAACACTATTTTTAGTATATGCGAAACGCGAAACACGGGTATAGTATTTTTATGCAATAAATCTATGCACAAAGTTTCATGACTGTATCATGAAAAATCACAGTTATAACCTTATGTTACCTGGTTGTCCACACAAACATATGGTCACTGGGCCATCTGAGCCACTGAGAGGTTGTTTTGCCCCCGTCTTCAGCTGTGCGCTGGTTTCTCATGCCCGCTATGACTTGCCGTGACCTGTGTTTGTTTAGTGTCGGTGGTGTCCAACTTGTGACCTTTTTTAAATATTTTTGGGAAAAAATATAACATGGTGTAAAAATTATTGAAATCGATTCAGTTAATGATTCTGAACAAACTATATTCAGGTTTTTATATATATTAAAAATAATGTTGTATTAATGTTATGTGCGCCAATTTGTGTTATGAGCGATTGATTCCGCCAAGTCATCTTAAGAACGCTCTAAAAAGGCTCAAATGCTCGTGTGTCCTAGGCGTTAGGAACACACACATTATTTTGTGGACTAAACCGTGACGTGTATTCTTGCTTTATTTAGATGGACAGTGATACACGCATCTGCACTCAATGTCAAACAACCATTTAATATTTAGAGGATTTTATTCTATTATTTATATCTGTGAATGGATGGAATATGGAATGCAACAGATGTCCGTTTTAACGTTTAATTCATTGTATCATGTATCGTCATGCTGTATTCCCTTCCGGCTGAACAGAATTAGCACGAATGTAGGTGCGAACAAACGAACTCTAAATATTTTATGTGAATGCAAAAAATAAACCGAATTTATTTCTGAAGTACTGATGAATCAGTGTTTATGACTAAGTAGGTATCTTGTGGACACATAATGCAGGAATTAATTAAAGAGAAAATACATGTATAAATACATTCATAAATGATTTTAAAATTAACTAAGTTCAAGTACTTATTATCTAAACATGTACATATATATATGTTACTATAGAAGCCTGAACTATGGTAAATCTTAAGATATCTGGTAAAACTTACGATTTATTAACTAGTTATGGTAAAACTCTGAAAAGTTTCGTGATCTTTGTTTAGGTACGTGAGCATTTACCAAAGTTCTTCTTTATTGATGAATCTTATTTAGCATTCACTTCAAGTACAAGGTAAATGTCGATAAACAGACACGTCAGGGTGGTTTAAAAAAAATACAATCATAAAGTCTAAGGCGGCGGTATTTGGTATCTTGCATTTTTTTAGGATAGTGACAGAATGCCTAAACGAAATAATAGATATCTCGTCTCCAATTATTACAGTACGATCAACGTATAAGTATATTTTCCTCTCATAAAAACGGAAAACAAAGCAGCTCTTTAGTAAAACGATACGACAAGCAATAAACAATATGTTTTACAAACAAACACTTGTGTAGCTGCTATATAACAGCAATATAATGGAGCTTAATTGAAAGACATCACGGCGCGACGATAGTTTGCGTCGCTTTAATAAATACTTCATGCGACACGCGTGGTGTGACAAGTGTCGATGGTGAAGTGACTAAATTATGGAACGATTAGGCGTTGTTAGAATAGAATATTAAGTGTTAAATATGCTTTATTATGTATTTGATAAGTTACTACTAATAAGAGTAGGTATTATTGCAATGGGCACGCCACTGTCGTGGCAATAAGTTTCTATCTAGCGGGACCCCTCAAGCTAAAGCAAAAAAATTAGTGGTATTGCTTTCTTTGTTTGTTCATGTACCTCACAAAACTTGATTTACTGACATAATCGAATATATGTGGACTATTTTGATAGAAATTACAATTAATCGATTCGTCTATCCAGCGAGACCCTCGGTTTTTTTACGCTCAGAATACATAAAAATTATACTGACCGTAACTTGTGCCAATTTACCTCTTGAACCGTGTATTATTCCAAAGGATCTTTAAAAAAAAGAAGAATTTCAGCAAAAAAAAATGTCTGCCCTTTGTAATTTGACACATAGGTAGGCTATGTTCTGGAATAGTATATAGTTCTCGGATCCCGGGAATACGTTCTTTTGGGATAATTTTCTACTATCACGTGGACCGCTTGCAAAAACCACTGTTAAGGAGTAAATAAAAAACGGTAATTTAAAAAACTAAAAAACCCGACTGCTTTTCTGAGTATACATGAAAAAGCCCTAAAACAAGAAAGTCGTTGTACCCGATTGCACTTATCTATATAATATTTTAAATACTGGAAGTCGGGACCCATTCTAGAATTGAGAGCACATACCTATATTACATTGCAGATTACTCCAATCTATTGACTAGACGGCTGACTTTCTAGAATGGGTCCCGACTGCCAGTATTTAAAATATTATATAGATAAGTGCAATCGGGTACAACGACTTTCTTGTTTTAGGGCTTTTTCATGTATACTCAGAAAAGCAGTCGGGTTTTTTAGTTTTTTAAATTACCGTTTTTTATTTTTTATTTTTTTAGTTTTATTTTATTACGATATCACTTTCAAAGTAATTACGAATCTAAAGACACCTCTCAAACTAAAATCCATCGAGCCGTTCAGGTCGCGGAGCGTGCCAAACATTTGAATTTGGCGCTAAAAATCCGCCATTTTGTTTTTTTTTTTATTTTGATATACCCAGTGTCACTCTCACAGTAAATACGAATCTAACGACACCTCTCAAGCTAAAATCCATCGAGCCGTTCAGGCTGCAGAGCGTGCCAAACAATTATACATACATACATACATACATATATACATACATACATACATACTCTCGAAAAACATAACCCTCCTTCTGGCGCTGTCGGGTAAAAAGTAATATCAATGTCGTAGAGTATAAAATTTAAATGAGAGAAATGAAAATTTGTGGCTTTTAAAATTAAATAGTAGTTTTGAGTAGTTTATTTCACATAAATAAAACTTTGCTTGGTATGCAAAGTGTGGTGGCGATGGGGAAGCGACTACTTAATTGGAAAATACTGATTCGTCGATATGCTGTTATTTGTTGAATATGTAATGACGTTTTTATTTTTTTATTGGCCTATCTACAATTACCATCTACAAAATACACTTTACATTCAGAATATACGTGCTTTTATACAACCTTATTTTTATTATAAGCGAAACCCGAAACACGTCTAGTATTTTTATTCAAAGAATCTATGTACAAAATTAAACAACTGTATCATGAAAAACTCACAAAGTTATAAGCTCATTATGTTACCTGGTTGTCAACACAAAAATATGGTCACCGGGACATCCAAGCCACTGAGGGGTTGTTTTGCTACCGCACCCAGCCTGCTGTGCGCTGGTGTCTAATGCCCGCTGTGACCTGCCGTGACCTGTATTGTACTTAGTCTCGGTGGTGTTCAACTTGTGACCTTTTTAAATATTTTTGGGAAAAAATATAACACACTGTAAAGTTTATTGGAATCGATTCAGTTACTGATTCTGAAGAAACTATATTCAGGTTTCGCATATACCTACTAAAAATAATTTTGTATAAACCAAGTGTACCATACGTTAGAAGAAGCATGCATAAACAATATTAAAACAGAAAAAAATACAATTATATTAGTGCCAATACAACACTTAATATCTAGAGTTACACGTTATTAAAAATAATATAGGTTATTGGTTAGTCATTTTAGGTGAACTTGGCGCTTGAATTTTTGAATAAATGTGCGAAAATATATCTAAACTTACATCGCATGTTATTTAATGAGCCACTTATATGTAGGTTGTACATGAAGTAAAGTTTATTAAACGTACCTGGTAGTCAAAGCCAACTTAAATAAATTTTATAAAGTACAAATGAAATTACAGAAAGTAAATCATATTTATTTTGCAAATAGGTTTTAGAAACCACTTTTACAAACAAAAGACTTTTTTGTTTGATAAATGTATTCTTAAGATATATTTGAGAGCAGCTGTTGCTATGATTTAGTAGTCTTGTAAACTAATTAAATACATATTAAGAGAATACTTATTTGGTGGACGATAAAATTTCCAGTTAATATTTTTATTCCCATCAATACAGAACCAAATTTTATTTGACATCTTATTTCCCTACTTATATTTTTTTAAGAAAAATATTTTTGAAGAAAAATATTTTTTATCTGTACATTTATGTCGTGGCCAGATCATAGAAATTGATCACTTCATACTTCATGATACAGCCAGCTTAAACTGGCCAGATTGTTTTAAACGTTAAAGTTTGATAATATCTCAATCCCCGTTTGTCATACTTTGTTTTAGCATTAGCATTATCAGCTTTTTTAATGTTCCCACTGTTGGGACTCAGGCCTCCTCTCTAAGAGAGAGAATGAGCCATTGATGAATGTCATATGTCTTCTAATTTTTGGTTCTACGACATGCCGGTTTCCTCACGATGTTTACCTTCACCGTTTTGAGAGCAATGGTGATGAAATAAAATACACAAAGTAATACGCCTAGCTGGGTTAGAACCCGCAACCTACAACTCGTAAGTCACGGTTGTTACCACTCGGCCACCACAGCTCTCAATCATACTTTGTTTAGACCTTTTATTACCATAGAAATCCTACATCAATGATATGGCCAAAAGAGGATCGACATGTCATCAAATGTTCCGTTTAAACGATCTGGCCAATTTAAGTTGATTGTACCAATTTCTATGATCTGGCCACGACATATATAAAAGAAGAAACTGACTGACTGACATTTCAGCGCACAGCCAAAACTGATTGGACTAGGAGCATAAAATTTTGTCTATATACTCGTATAAAAGGACAAGCTGACTGACATATTAATGCACATCCGAAACTAATGAGACTAGGAACGAGACATTTTGCACAAAGCTTTATTTTATAACGTTGGTAAGCACTAAGTAAGGATTTTTCATTATTCAGACCCCATGAGTATTAAACGGAGGTCTAAAATGGGTTTCAAAAAACCTACTTTTACGCGAGCAAAGTCACTGGCAGAAGCTACTAGTAAATACCTTTTTATTGATGAACACAGCGATATTGACGAGAACCCTCCACATTTAAAATATTTCGTACATTTTATAGGTTTTTTCCATTTATACCATAAAAATAACGATAGGGCTCCACCCCCCGATGTTTTCCATGTGCTAATTCCTACACTTGGGAGAAATAACATTAAATCGTAGTGGCTTGCCCCGTTACCAATGCTTTTCCACTAACGAACCGATAATGTAGGGGGAGTAGCGAAGAAAACTTCGGATTTTTATTATTTTCGTTCGATTTCCCTTGTTTTGGTCAGCCATTGCCAAATTTATTTGCTAGTGGTTCTGTGTATAAGATAGAATGGGAAAATAAGGATAATTAACTGTTTGGTCGAAGACAAACAAACTGGTCCTGCTTTTAACGTAAATGTAACGTTTACTAGACTTACAAGTTTAACTAACGTATTCAAAAATTCAAAATTTTCTCCATCATTAGCCTTCCCAATCACGCGATATTCATTTCGTAATTCGTTGACTTTCTTTTATATGTTAGTTCTTTCAAGGTCTGAATAGAATTTAAACCTATTCAGTAACTACCAAATTATATTTACCTATATCCCTAATATTTTAATCTACTATCAGCCAGTGGTCACCTTGAACAATGAACAGTGTCCTACATGACCTACATCTATTTTCAACACCTAACTCATAATATATGTAAATTGTCTAATTGGTTCGTTAACCGACATTTTAGCCGATAAAAATAGGACGTCTGACGTCATAACAAAACAGGAAGTGCTGAATAAAAATGGCTAACTTTTGCTCCTTATTGAAGTTTCTAACGCCTTCAATGATTCCAACCTTGCATTCCTTGAAAGACATGAGAATATGACACATAATTTATGTTATTCATCCACTGCTTTGTTAAAATGAGATAAAAACCGTCATCGTTGACATTAGCAGTGATGTAAGGTTGTTAATCTTGAGATCTACAATCTTGTTGCATCTGTTTGCATGTGTATTGTGTTTCATACTTCAACGTAATTTGGTTAAATGCATAATAAGACACTTGGAATGTAATTACATGACTAAACTCGTTACTCCATAGTTTTATTATGTCATCTCATAATGTTGTTTATAAACGTTTGTAAGGCTGATTTATTATGATTTACAACGTAGACATACATAGATAAATCTTTGGGATTGTTAAAGATTTACCGCGACCTTAAAACACAAACTAAAAGGCAACTGAAAAAACTCATTTGAAAAAACATAGATAGATATATAGATATAACAAACTTTATTAGACTTTACAAATTGTAACGTTGATAATATTACAATATTAGTAGTTGTGTATTGCAATATTATTAACGAACGAAAACGATTGGATTTTACATTTGTGATTCTTAATTCCTGCCTTCTTCGCCAATATTGGAATCGATTGAAATTCAATAGCATTGTTTTGTTCATCTATTTTCTAAAACTGTATAGACTCTTGTCTGCTATGGAATCCGAGACCACTCGATTGACTGTCTTTAATGATTTTCTCGTAATTGAATCCTTCTTGCTTATAGACTCTAGATATTTGAACTCGTAGGAATATAGCCAATTTTTCAAGCATTGAAGTTGTTTATTTATCTTAGTCTAGCCAACATTTTGTGAAGCACTATAAATTCTAGTCCCGAAGCAATTTTAGTAAGTAAACAAATTTTACACATTCTGACTTTATGTTTTTTAGTTGACCTTTAAAATTAAAGCCGTTTTGTTTATAAAATTACAATCCACGGGATAATTAAATTTTATGTTTCCTTTGCAAGCATGTTCGTTGCTAAGAGTCGGATCATCAAAACGTTTTTTGTTTACATTGTTTGTAGGTCATTAATGTTGAGGGCAATTAACTTTCATTGTTTTTAACGAGATATAATTTGTTGGAAATCCCATGTGTTCATGTGGCCGGTGATGTTGGTCGAGACTTACCATGACGTATTAAAATGTCAATCGTACAAAACGAAGAGAGATGGAGCTATACAGATACACCCTATATAGCTCCATCTCTTTAATCTTTTAGTCGTAAAATGTATTATATGTTAAGAGCTCTCGTGTGTGGTAGTACTGCTGAAATTAATTAAAAATAAAATGTGTGATTATTTTTTTATTTTAAAACCTTGCTATTGGCAGGTAGAATATTATTGATTTCAAAGTATTAGATTAACTACTAAAGCAGACGAAGAACATGGAAAAGCGATATGCTTTAGACAGGCTACTGCAATTAATTACAGTACAGATTTACGTTGGCACCATCTTGGGTTGGGTGGTTGGTTCTACATTTGTCCTATGAATAATTCTATTAAATTACTAAGTAGTATAACCATATTTAATAGGATTATAGACTGTTAAATTTTGTTTTCGAACAGTGTTAAACTTTTTAAATGAAGGAAGCGCTTTTATCCACATTGATCAAATCCAAATAAGTCTATAAAAATCGGCAAACAGACAAAGAAGCCTTTTATAGTTTTTTTTTTTTTGTATTCTAACAAACCATACATTACTTGAATAGCTATAATGACACTCCCAATAACATCGTTAGCAACATTGGATAGACTCTTTCAATACGTCTCCCCAATAAGCCTTCGGTATTGATTACGTCGAGAAGCAGGTTGGTCACAATTTTCGGCCGCTACGTCAATTTCATCTGATTAGTCGTCTGTGGGGAGTCTACCTAATAATATCGTAACGAAAATAATGACCTCTGGGAAGCTTAAGGTGTCTTTGGAGTAGGGAATAAAATCTTCAGATATACGTGGAGGAAAATCTTTTTTTTCTATTCTGATATATCTTTATATTTAAAAGGTAAAATTCTGGCTCAGTTGGAACT
Organism: Leucania comma; assembly: GCA_958295575.1. NCBI lineage: Eukaryota > Metazoa > Arthropoda > Insecta > Lepidoptera > Noctuidae > Leucania > Leucania comma. The sequence continues at coordinate 9,785,366 of OY282475.1, forward strand.
AGAAAGCAGAAATTTTACAAATAGTTTCCTTTAATGGTATAGGGACTCAAAGAATAAGAAAAAAAATCTTAAGGGGATAAAACGGATGTCCAAATGGAGAAAACTACTTTTACACGAGTAAATGTTAGTTTTGTACATTATTTTGTAAGACTGTACCTACTTATTCAATTTTATCTTTAACCTTTCGTTTGTTTAAGACGAGCATGCATACTTTTTTTTTATTTTGATTGCTTAAAAAAACACGAATTCACATCTCTAAACCTAAGCTTTTTTAATACGAATTTTTAAATTAATATTTCAATGTTTCCATCCATTTTTCTTAGCATCGAAAGGGTCTGGATCTGTTTTGGGTGACTATTAGTGTAGTTGAATTTTTATGGTAATGACAATAAAAATACAGTTTTACTCTGGATATGCGGGTATCTGACGGTTATTACAAGTATGGGTCAAGCACTCGAAAGGTTAGATAATCTCTACTATAAAGGAAATTAGGTACTTTGAAAGTCTGTACTTAATGGCTCAAAATTGCCAAATCTGTCAGCAATCGTAAAGCAAGTAACATCATTTCCACGCATATCATTGACTTCTTTCACATCTTTTTCATCTGAAATAAAACTTTTCACATTACACAGTGTGAGTTTTTTGTGGATTATATTTAACTGCAATCTAATCCCGCCTTACGACAAACTCGACTGATCCGATAAATGAACTTATATAAAAGTTTAATATTACGTTACGCGTCGAAAGCGCGGGATTGCGATCTTTCCCGACGACTGACTTTGCCAAAGTTAAATAAGCTACGCCATGAGAAAGCGCGCCCAATCTACCTCGTCAACTATAAGTACGGTTGTCTTTAATATGAAGTTTTATTGTGTGGTTCTAATTGGTACTGTCGTCTATGCGGATGTGATTTGATAAACAGCTTGATTATTTTTTGGTTCAGTTACAATAATTAACAAACCTCTGATTATTATAAGAAATGGAAAAAAATATATTGGAGTATTTATCAAGAAGAATTGATAATATTACTAATTAGGGAATTGCGAAGAAATCTTTAAAAATCTCAGCTTGTAGAGACAAACTAATATAGGTAATACATTCCACACTAGCAACTAAAGTGTGACTAGTCTAAATACTGTGACAATATTACTAGTATGACTAGTGTGATTATTGTGACTAGTATGACTAATGAAACTAGTGTAACAAGCATGACTAGTATGGCTGATGTGACTAGTGTGATTAGTGTGACTAATACGACTAGTGTGAAACTAGTGTAACAAGTATGACTAGTATGGCTTATGTATTGTGTGACTATTGTGAGTAGTGTAACTATTATGAGTAGTGTGATTATATGACTTGTGTGACTGGTGTGATAGTCTGATTGTATGAAAGTGTTATTGTGTGACTGGCTTTATTAGTACGATATGACTTCGGGTAAAGGGTCACCAACAATTTATATAAGAGTTTCTATTGTCAATATTAGACGCATATTTCGTTCAATAGATGATCATTACTTTACTAAAGTTTTTTTTTGTTTCAGATTGTTTAGCCTGTTTCCAAGAGGATCAAGAAAACACAAAGAGTATCACTACGGGCAGTACTTTCTATGAAGAGTGTTGTTGTGAAGAACCAGGTTACACAGTAAAGCACTTGCAATGGCTGGATCCTTCCAACAATGTTATTGTGGGGTATGCGATATGTTTAATACTTAACGTTAACATTTCAAACTGTTTGTCAATATTTTCAACTAGTTACTTTTTCAAATTATCATATTAATTGTGACACTTGATTTGGAACAAGCTGTGTTGTTATTTATTTTGGATCTGAGATTTAAAGTTTAATATATATTAAACTTTAAATTTCAATTTATAGTATAATATATTTTGTTCACTAAATTACATTACCACGTAACGGAAATCGCAACGTTGGAAGGCCTCCTACAAGGTGGCCCGATGATCTGGTGAGGGTTGTGGAAATCAGATGGATGCAAGACGCACAGGACCGTTCGTTGTGGTGACACTCGAAGAAGGCTTAAGTAAAGCAGTGAAGGTCTTTCAGCTGATGATGATAAAATTACATTGATACAGAAAGATTCTTAAAACGAGGGTACCTTTGGATCACAGCATGCACAAATTACTATTAAACTAGATAAACACTATAAACACAGAAAGGAATAAAAATAACCAAATAATATTGAAGATACATTAGGATAAAATGATTCCATTTAAATAATAAAATGAAAAGTATAAACAAAAAAATAATATTTTATAAAACAAAAATGAATGATGTCGAGTTATAAAAAAATAAAAAAGGTACTAATACAATTGTAAATAAAAGTATTGAGATCGGAAAGATTTGATTATGGTGCCACTTATAGGCTATTTAATATAAACCTGTCGAGCGCCACGGCACTCGGTGTATGTATTCAAAGTACTTGACTGCGATCCCACCTGATGATAAGCAGTGATGCAATCGTTGATGGTGAGGCGCACTAGTTTATTATTAGCCTATTCACTCTAGCCTTGAAGAATTATAATCGGAAGGGAAGACCGCACAGCCGGCAAACTGTTCCAGTCCTTCGATGCACGCGGTATAAACTACAAGGCAAAACGCTTAGTCCAGACCATAGAATTTACAACAACGTAAGGTTGGATTCATTACCATTCACCGTACGATTTTCGACGAAGTGATGTATTCTATTATTACTAAGTTAGGCGTATAGCTATACCAGGATTTTTAATTATGTACATAGATAGACCAAAGTGACAATTATAACAATATAGTTTAATGACAACGGGGCATTGTTCATCCAAAGCTGAGTATTAACCACTTCTGTCAGTTTTGTCCATCTGATTAAAAATCATCGTAAACATAATATACATTATGGATTCCTTGTTTCGTTTATTCTTTTTGCTGTCAAGTCCTAAATAAGAACATTGTTTCCACAAGACCAGGTACAGATTCAAAAGTGTACACCGAGGAGCAGACGGACTGCATCTCTCTACACATCCCGATTTCAAGCAAGACGTTAGCTGGTACATACCGCTGCGTTACAACCTTCGAAACAAAACAGTACAAGCAAGTTCATAATTTAGATGTGTATGGTAAGATATACTCTAATTACAATTCATGGCATATTGGCTATGCTCCAAAACCCCTTCGATAATTTTCATTGGAAGGATGATAGTCTATTTTTATTATAGTTACGGAATATCCTATATTTAAATGGACGTGTGAGCAATAGATTAAAAGCAAGCAGTCAAATCCTTAATAGTTTACCATAATAATTGAATATCGGTCTATTTCTTGCCTATTCAATAATTTTGTACATTCTCAGATCCGGTATATTTCTTTGGAACTAAAAACAACCAGAACTTGGTCCTCAATAACAATTCTCGAATAACTTGTCAAGCTAAGGGAGCCTCTACACCGCTTATGAGATGGTACAAAGGAAGAGATGACCAGAACGAGGTAAGACACTTATTTTGCAGCCAACATTCAGAGGTCTGCTCTATGAAATAGGTCATACTTGAGTATACGATTCAGTGTGCTTCTCTGGTTCAACAAATTTCTGTGACCTTCACCAGCTCACTATGTTAAGCTGCAGAAAAGCTTCAAGCAAGCAATCGAATCTAAATTTTTAAGTTTTCGAAGTCTAATGAATGCTAGAGACATAACTTAGTCAGGTAGGGGCCAATAAGCCACAATGCAATTACGATGCTGCGTCAAAAAATGTGCCTCACTTCTGATCGTGTTTTGTGTTGAACACAAAACCTTTTTGGAAGAAATTTACGAGACAATTAACCCTGTCAGTATAGTGAGAGCTGGTCAAAAGACATTTATTTTAAGAATCATCGATAAAATAAAGAATAAGAAAACCAGGACATTGGACGACTGTGTGGTACATACACTAATAATGACATATAAGCTGATAAAAGTTCCTTTGCATAACGGCTCGTGACTGTGATGAAGCCAATTTGCAGATAGGAATGAGATTTTACTTGTTTGCAGTCTGGTTAACAATCGGTTAATTGTGTGAGCAGGTAATATTTGGGTTTAATAGCCTGCTGATGACGTCCTCGGGCACTTATTTCCTGTTGGCATAACTATCAAGCCGGTTTAAATTCTTAAAAGACGTAGGCTTGCATCATTTGTTTTTTCTGTGTAATTTATCTATATGTAATATTTAGAAATATGTTTATCAGTGGTCTGGTACTCATACCACAAGCACTCCTCTTAGTTTGCGACTAGATTTATTTATTTATTACAGCTTGGAGGACTTACAGCTTACAAAAAAATCATTAAAAAAAAAAAACAATCATAGATGACATTTAGCCAATCACAAGTTCTTACGTACACGAGTAGTGTCAGAATTAAAATTGAGAAGTGTGCATAAACAGACCTTAACACAGTGAATTTATTGATAGGTTACAGTTACATGCACAAAGTCAAAATTGAATAGCTAAAAACATATTACAGAAAAATAGGGAAACAAGGTTAGAAGGTTATTTGAAAAATCTGAGGTTTATACGTCTTTTGGCTGACGTCACACTATAAAAAAACCACAATAAAATAACTTTATGACTAAAGGGAGATGGCATTGTGTGAAAGTTGTGGGTTATTATTGTTATGCTTTATCTGAATTTATCAGTTATTTTTTTTAAACTTTACAAGCCTGCGTAATATATATCCTTGGAAGGAAAACGACTAGTTCTTTTTTACAATTCGATTTATCAATAATATTGTTCGTGATTTTTTTCAAAATTGATTGCAGTTATTCAACAACACAGCAAAATATGAAATCACGCATGAAGGACTACTAATAAAGAATGTAAACAGTGATGATGAAGGCACATACAAGTGTTCAGCATCAGTACCATCAACAGGAGAAGAAGTTGAGATTTATATAGAAGCTAAGGTAAAGGCAACATGCATACAACTTGATAAAATTGTTGTTAGCGATGGTACGAAGTAACGACTCGACTAGAACCAAAATTTAAGCTTTGATAAAAGAGTGCTTGTTCTTTTTTAAATGTGTGATGATAAATCTCTGCCATTTATTGACACACAATTTAAAAAAAAAATAACCATATTTTTTAAACAACGTTAAATTTTTCTTTAACCGATTGGTAAGAAAAGTGTTTTCGTGTCCTATTCGCCAGGGTTGTGTGTTTGCGATTGAGTACTGCAGCTTATTTATTTGATAGAAGAGCTGACGAGATGGAGTATTTGGTCATGGATGTGCGACCCAGGTGAAATAAATACGAGAGTTTTTGCCGGATGTATAGGACGTAGGCGGTTAAAAGATTAAGCAACGAAACGTGATGATTGGGTATGATTCAATGTTAGTAAAAATATTGTTTTTGAAACCATTTTTTTATCAAATAGGTAATGACACCACCAAGAATCACACAAATGGTAGCCAATCCAGAGGCAGTGTTAGCTGCAGGGGAAACTTTGATGATAGAGTGCTTGGCAGAAGGTTGGCCTGAACCTAAACGGGAATGGAAGAAAATTGGAGACTCGGTAAGAGTATTTTTCTTGCTTTTGTTAATGGTAAAAAACGTACTTGTCATCTAAACAGTTTTTTTTTTTCAATCTAAATTAGGGAGTTTTGTCACTATATTGACTATTGACCTAAAAAAAAAAGAAAACTATATTGACTATGACGCTCCATCAAAACCATTAATATCCAATTTTAAATTTTAAGTTATTTAAAATGATCTAACAGTAAATAAATATATATATACAAAAATAGAATATTATTGGTAAAATTGCAACAAATATATTTGTCTCTGGCCAAGACGCCGCTTTGTATGGCGGCCGTATGTATGGCCTTTGAAGTAATAGAGCATTTTAGACTTTTTTTTCTTAATAGCATAAAAATACTAGATCCGTGTTTCGGATTTCGCATATACTATAAATAAGCCTTACCTAACCTTTAGAGGTACCCCCTCTAAAGGTCCACGGTCACGACAGTAGTAAACCTTTATTAAATCTGACAGCCCACTTACCTTAAACTCGCTATGAACCCATTGTAGCTCCATAACTCGAAGGAACCTTAAAAGCAAGTTTGTTTAATACTTTCCAAGTACTTAAGGAAAGGTTAACGGCAAGAGCAAAAGTTGACTGATGGTAATTGAGGCGCTGCTGTAAAGTGTCGAGATTTCTTTTGAAACTGCGAAGAATAGTTTAAAAATATTCAGAATTCATACTTTGAAAGTAAAATATTTTATTTAACACTAGTACAGGACTATTGCTCCCTTGCTAAGACTTTACTGTCCGTCTGTCTATCACCAAGCTGTATCTCATGAATAATCATAGCTAGACATTTGAGATTATTGCAATTTTTGCTCGATATTAATAACGGCAACAGGTAGATGCTTGAAATTTTCACAGCATGTTTAGTTGTATATTGACTTTAAAAATAAATAATAAAATTAAATAAATATTTCAAGGGGCTCCCATACAACAAACGTTTTTTGCTCAATATTAATATTGTAGGACGGAACCATTCATCATGTGTGAATCTGATTCGCACTTGGCCAGTTATTTTTTTTATTGAGATCTAATTCTAGAAGATCGGTTTGAATAATTCTTGAATTTATAATTCTATGCTAAGTTATGAAGAAAAAATTGATGAAAATTGCAATTTTGTTTTTAGAACCCTGCTGGTAATAAGACTGTTAGCTGGACGCAAACAAACGAAACTATACGTTTTAAAAACATTAAACCCGATGACGCTGGGACATACGAATGCATTGCTTTCAACGAAGCTGGAATCTCGAAGAAGCAAATCAATGTAGTGGTAAAGACACCTTCAGTTACTAAAATTTTTAAATGTGGCACGATTTAGATACGATGGTATATTTAAATATCTTCTCATTTCTTCCACAATCAGGTTAAAAGATGGTATAATTATCTATATTGAGATAGTGATATTAAAGTAAACCTTGGTCCGAACTTAAGATAGTGGTTAAGTTACAGGCAGATAAAAATATATCATCTTCGTCCTGATTTTTGCATCGTTCAAATGTATGGCTGGCGATATTGTGAAATATGGTCGAAGATATTACACTATAGGTATATATCTTTATCATTTGAACGACCTTATTACTTCCGTCTCCATTTATACCCTCAGGTGCTAATACGACCAGAGATCGTGGGATTCAGCAACAAATCAGCCGTGGAAGGTACAATGTTACCAATCATTTGTAATGCAACAGGCTTGCCAGCACCGAAAGTAACTATTACCTACGAAGGAAGGAGTTTAGATGAAGAACGGTTTGTAAAATTTTCAAGATTCGCAGAAAGTTATGTGAAACCTAAATTCTTAAAAATTATGGGCAATTTATAAGATAGATGGTTTTTATGTGACTCGCTACAAAATAATTTATGTTCCAGATCCACGGATTATGAAGAAGAAATAATTAATTTCTCAACAATCCACGTAAACAGGTCTAGTGAAGGAATATACATTTGCAACGCAACCAATGATGGTAAGCTAATTCGTGTAAAACTAAACGAGAGCTTGCATTTTGATGACCATGAAATAAAAGATAGCATAGACGATTTGCTGACAAGAGAAAGTCATCAGTATAGACAAAAAGGGTTCATTTTTCTTCTAAATTAATCAGTCTTTATGTATACGAATTATTGACTGTATTGCTTTAGCTTCTGTTTTTCTTAGGGCCTGTTTACCGAGACGCGACGCGTTGCGCGGCGCGTTGGGCGGTCCGTCGTACATTGCCATATGTTTGTGTTTACGCTGGTGCAATGTACGACAAACGCCCAAAGCGCCGAGCAACGCGCCGCGTCTCCGTAAACACGGCCTTAGAGTGTAAGAAGACGTATCTTACCTGTAAAAAAGGAAATACAGAGTCAAGTTTCGATTATTTCAAATTATGTTCCGGAACAAAATACCCAATATTCGTCCAGTTTCGATTAAGTCGCAAATTCTCATTTTAGCAACGAATATTAGATGTAATGCAATAGTCACAATATCGCTTATAGGCTGAACAACTAACAGAAAAAAATCTCCCAATTGCATATTAATTTGCACCATTTATTTTTATATGCCAGTGGACGCAACAACGGAACTAATGTACCTGTCGGTATTGCATCAGCCATATTTTGACAACGCGTACGAACTTGTGTGGGCCTGGAACGGAGAAACCGTCAATATCAGCTGTGCGCAGGAGAGCAACCCACCTGCGAATTTTAGTTGGAGGTATGTATTAGTTTAATTTGTGTAATTTATACAACATCGTGAGGAAACCGACAAGTTCGAAAATAAAAAATCGAGGGCATAACGAGACATCCACCAATTCTGCTCGGACTTCGTGGTAGATTATAGCTCATTTCCTCTCCTAGAGAGGAGGCCTGAGTCCTAGTAATTTGAATATTGTAAGGCTGATTATGCTATGTACAACATTTTTTAAATCTTTTTCTTCAACTTTCATCAATATTCCTGGTCATTGACTATGTGACAAAGACTTTCTTTACTTGTGTTTTAAAACAGTATGATTTTTCAATAACCTTGATGTACCACACGTTTCCACGCATTTTATACATCAGGCCTTGAGATCAAGGTCATTGACCTTTGGTGTGCCTGACGTTTCCTCACATTTTTTTTACATTTGACCTTGTGATCAAGGTCATTGACCTTGAGGTCAAGGTCACATTCAGTGTCCCCCGATGTTTTGCCACTCGATCCCGAAGGCATGACGTCTATTATTAAATATTCGATGACTCGTTCAGTCGAAGTAGCATTTGGCGATAAAAGGTTGTTTCGCAATAAATTCTATTCGATCAATCGTTCAATTGACTTACCGTTAATCGACCATATGACTCTCGAAATAACGTTACGGACCTGAACAATGGCAGTTCAATGATAATGGTTGAACGTGGTACCTGTTTCTAGGTTATGAGTTCAGACCCAGACAGGCTCTTAGCATTGTGTAAATATTTCATCAACACTACTTTCAAAACGGTGGACGAAAACTTCGTGAAGAAATTGTCAAGTCGTAGAACCAAAAATTTGAAGATGTGTGACATCCATACAATGCTCACGTATGTGTAATGTTATGCTTATAGTTAGTTATAATAATGCTTTGTCACATGGTATATTTTGCCGTTCTGTAATCGTACGGACCAAACCCGAGTCGTCGACGATACGTAGTGTTTCAAGAGCCCCTCGAAGTCTCTCAGCAGTGACTCAGCAGGGCTGAAGCGTACTGTACTGGGGCCATGGGTTTGCTTCCGTAAGGGAAACCCGGGGTCCTGGAATGCAAGGCAAAGAAGGAACATAGGAGTGCGTCTTAGTCAGTAAAAGTCTGATACGCCCTCCCGCTCCGCTCTAAAGTGGGAGATGTCATTGGATGCTTTCGTAAAAGGCGCATATTTAATTACATATAAAATTACGGCAACTTGACTGCAGACCTTATATAGATTCTTCGTATATTAAGCATAATGCTACAATTTCTTCTTTCAGTTACACATCAGAAAACTATGCCACAGTGGAGAGCCAAGCCCTTGTTAATATAGTCTCAAACTATGAAACTGAATTAGAACATTCGTTTACTTTTTCAAATCAATTTGCACCGTTCGGAAAACATGAATGTTGGGCTAAAAATGAGTACGGTGATGCAAACAAAGTCTATTATATCAGGAAAGGATTTACTCCTTCGGTCGTTGAAAACGTAAGTACAATATTATTACAAAGTGCCTCTCTTTATTATTTTGTCCGAAGCGAGGAGGAGTGGCAGGCGGTCGCCTCCTTTTGCGAAGCAGTAGTGCTAGCAAAGGAGGAGGCCGCAAGCGTGAGGCAACGGCCCTCACGGCCCAGCCGCCGTAGGGATCCCGATTTCCGGCCACCGTAGGCGCGAGCTTACTGTCGGCGAATAATGGGTAGCTCGCCGTCCGACCATTATTTAACCGTCCCGACCGGGTCCAAGTCGTTGACGACACGTAACGTTCCACGCGCGCCTCAAGGAGATGTCAGCGAACCGTAGGGGCCCAGCAGGGTCGAAGCCTATCATAAAGTGTACCCCGGGTCCCTGGAACGAAGGCAAAGAAGGAACAGGAATGGGTTTTTAGTCAGTAAAAGTCTGACACAATCCACCTCCCTGCCTAAGGGCGCGGAGATGTCATTGGATGATTTTCCCACCTAAAAAAACCCATAGAATGAAAGTAACCCCTCAAAGTTTGCCTTCTACGAAAAAGTCTTCAAAATGTATAGTAACAAATTTTGATGTTACCTTGTACCTTTTGTTACTTATAATTTTATAAGACTGATTTTTTATGACTTTTTTTGGTCAGTTTATAGCAAACACAGAAGTTACTAATATTTTAAATTAGATTATTTTTGTTCTATGGGTGTGATATTATGTTTTTAACAACATCTGTCGGTGTGCAGTTCAGTGACTGTTTTAATAAGTTGATCACTAGTTGTTATTATGATGTAAAATAATTATATTTTATCTATATTGTAGTGTCTGCACAACTGCGTAATTTGTAGAATTAATGGAGCTAAGAATTTTATTGCAGTATTGACTACCAGAGCGAAGCTTGTTTGAAGGCTGACTCGATACATTTGTTTTCAAATACTGCAAAAGCATTTAAATGTGTTTCGTCTTCTAAGTCGTATACTTTAGACAGAGTGGTTGTGATCATGTCTAGATCGATTCTTGCACCACCGCTTCTTTTGTCATTGTTTGTGTTTGGCGGTTTGAGAGTTAATGGAATGTGTCACAGATTTCATGAGATCCTTCTACCGTGTACAGATACCGGCACGGATCTTGAGCGCTGACTTTTTGCTTCTGGCTGACTTCCACTTGCGCATTAGTGAAATATCGGGTCTCTTTAGTGGTACGAAGTGAGACGCGGGGGCGGGAAGTGCAATCCTTGTACTAGTGATTGTCTCGCCGATGTGTATGATGCGCAAAACGATCACCAGTCTTTCACCGAGCGCTCAAGATTCGTGCCGGTATCTGTAATATGTTATATCCGTATTATAATGAAAAACTAAAAGATTGTCGTCTATATCAAAAACGAAATTCATTCTAAAGACAATATCTGATTGGTCAAATGCTTTTACGAACCATAACAAAAAATGCTATCTACCAATATAGAAGTCTTACGTCATTGACCGTTTCTTCATCAGCCAATATAATTCGGGTGTGGGTTTCCTTTTTATTTAAAATCATAAACTCGGTCATCTATCTATCCGCTGACATGCCTTACTTTACACGCTAAAGAAACTACAAACAATTATGTCAAGTCATGACCTTTCTACACTCAAACATAACAACTAAAGAATTTCAAATTCTGCATACATTACCTAAGTGGTTTCTGAGTTAAGCCTTTTAAACTCTAAACAAACTCAAAGTTAATTTGAATCACAAATAAATGCTGTCATTGTGGTTAAATCTTACTTCTTTGAAATTGAGCAACGAACTTGTATTTTCATCTTCTGTTGTGTAACTTTTGTAATGATGTTTGAAAAATTTTCGTTGTTATATTAAATTGTTAATTTAAGTTTAAACGCCAGTCTGAATTCAGGCTAAAATTATGTTTGAATTGTTACGGTTTGACGTAATTATAAATTTTACAAATTAAATTGATAGCTTCAACAGGGCCTCAACAATAGTGAATAACCTATAGAGCCTTAGCTAATGCTAAGGCTCTATACACACCACAACTACGCAACATCGCAGTGACAAAAAGTGGTTAAGTGTGAATAGTGTTGCTGCAGCAGGCTTATCTATTGCAGTTTGCGTTACTTAAAAGTATCGAAGTGGTTACATTGTAGCAGTTGCAGTGTTTGCAGATAGACTAATTCACAATTTGGCTGATGGTTGCATTTTGGTTGCAATGTGTAGCGATGTAGTCGATATTACCCATATGGTTGCGTAGAATGTGAATGGAAATACTTATTTTATCACAACTACGTGTTTTAGTTGTGGTACGTCTGAATAGACCCTAAATGTTCACATTTTGCTTACTTTTATATCAAAGCCTTTTTAGTATATGGATAGTCGACTTTGTTATTTCACATGTTCAGAACATTGTCCTACACCTACAAGTCTCGAATAATCTATGTTGTTTTAGGCAAGCTCAATCGACGAAACAGCAACATCAGCGTCTTTCCACATTGAACCTCCAACTAATTACGATGGTCCGAACGTCATTGGTTTCATCGCCGAATATGACGAAGCTGACAACTATGAGATCACTAACATTCACCCCAACAGGACTTGGGCTACTGGTATCCCTTTCAAGCTAGACAAACTGAAGCCCAACACGACTTACTACATTAAATTCGCTGCTATCAACCGGGTCGGTACTGGAGAATGGAGTACAATGATGAGTTTTGATACTATGGACAAGTAAGTCTTTATTTTTATCAACGATCAAATTGTTGTCATCTTTTGTTTTTTCATCATTTTGATAAAATAGCGGGTAGCAGGGATCCGATGGATACACAGAAACGGTCCTTGTAGTGACACTTTGAAGAGGTTTTTGTCGAACAGTGCCATCTTTTGACTGAACTAATAAAGATGACGATGAACGACAAATAGCAATTCATGTTTATATAATTCATTAAAAAGTTTTAAAACAAATATTGCAATTTCTCAATTAAACTCGATAGTTTTATAATGGCGCAATATTTTTGTTCATCACAAAAATATTTTGGCATTACATTTGGAATTGTCTGCTGTTTGTGAAAACAAGACAAACAAAGGTCTTACAGTCTCCTTCAATTCATAATGATTTATTAACAATCTCTCAGTTTTTTTTTTATAAAATCTTCCACTAAATTCGTTGTAAATCTTTCTTATTAGAACAACACATGTGTAGCATCTTTGATACAGTTTGACGAATTACGCAAAGCAATATACAAAAACCCATCAATAATGAGTTTAAGACTACTTACAATGTTCTATAAACCACATACGTGACTCATATTCTTGTATATTTCCGTCTCTTACGCATTCAATTTAAAACGTTACGAACCGTTTTTTACGCTCCATAAAATAACCCGTCGTAGTCATTATTGGACGATTTAATTAAGATGACATTGCAGAATTTTAGGTCCTACGTGATTATTAAACTTGATTTAATTTGTTACCGTCGAAAAAATATAAATTGGACATTCGGAAATTGGGAGGATTAACAAAGGTAATTTCGGAATACGTAGCGATAAATTTATTCTAATTGTCACTTCATATCTTTATCAGAAGAGCCTTACCAGAAGGCTTAAAGTTGGCCAAAGGGCAATGGAAAGGGCTTGGAGTTACCTGTCGTTCGCAAGAGAGGCTATCGATATAGCCCAATAAATCGCCAATCTTACGTGGCAGTAGGCAGGGCTCATTGCTCGCAAAACAGATGGTCATTGGGGAGGAAAGGTTCTAGATTGGCAACGACGTATCGAAAGACGTAGCTTTGGAAGGCCTCCCACAAGGTTGACTGATGACCTGGTAACCTTGTGAAGATCGCGGTAATCCGGCGGGTGCGAGACGCATAGAATCGGTTGTTATGTCAACACTTGAGGAAGCTCTATGTCCGACAGAGTAACGTCTTTTGGATGAAATAATGATGATGATGATGATTATATCTTTACCTTCTAATCCTTTTCCAGTTCGCTGACTGATGAATTCTCGTAACAAATTCTAAAAAAATCGTTCGTCATTAATCTCTATGCCTCGCCATGACCTGTAGAAACATCTATGACACCAAATTAGTAATCCTACATCGCTGAATTAGAATTCACTGCTCGGTAGTTGATTTTAGGCTATCGTGTATGTACAAATAACACAGAACCGGATCAGACACAAAACCCTCCCTTTTCATCGGAGGTATGTGGGACTTTACCCCCTGTTCTGCATACCTATAAATATTGTTAGGTTAGGTTAGGCTAGCTCCGGCAAGCCTTGGGTCCGGGGTGTGCATTTTAATATAACAGACTGAGAGTCATAGTAATCATTTGTATTTTAATATTTCTTCAAACTTATAACATTACAAATCAAATATCACTTAATTTCTTCCAAAAAAACACCAGACAATTTTTTTAACCTATTAATTTTTTAAACTTAATCTAAAGATGCAAAATCCTTCAAAGTATATTTATCAAGCCAGTCAGCTATTAAGAAAAGACCTAATGCGTTCCCATTCAAGATAACTATACCTTCTAATTGCTGCCAACCACCTTCCGAAGATCACTTTATCGATCTTAATTTAGAAAAGAAAATTCGAATTTAAACAATTCCAAACACTGTATCGATTTAGTCCTCCCCTTTCTTGTCTCACGATTTATTATCTTTGTAGGTCAGCCCCAGAACCACCGATATGGCAAGTGGACGCACTCGAGTTATCTTCGAGCAAGGTGCTGAAGTGGAAAGCCCCAGAGAACAACGGCGAGCCGATAGACTTCTACGTTTTGCGATATTGCCCGGTATGTATGCGATTATTATGAATAGTTATAGAAGTAAAACTCAGGCCACATTACTGTGTTATGTTGAGTCGTTGGTGATCATAAAAAAATAAACTGTTGCACCTGCTGAAGTTTAAAAACGACTCTATATAAATTGGTGTAATTTTTTTTAATGAAACGTTGCCGCACACTAAAAATAACCCGTGTGTCGTGGATGCGTTCACAAACATGTGAAATTGCATACCCAAGATACCTAAACTTTCATTTCCAATCTGTAGACCATATAATTATTTGTTCCATGCGGAAATCAAACCTGCATCACGCAACGCAGAACTTAATCGTATTGAACGATCAGCTGACCTTTACCTAAAGAAATTAATTTCGTACATGCGTATATTAATTCGAGTTTTAGAAAAAAAGTACTTTATTTTTTAATTTTATTTTTATAAATCGATAGTGTTTCACGTACCGAATCGACCCTCCACGGGATTAAAACGACCAAAATTTAACGGTGTATATTTTTTGTTCAGGACGTTATCAATATTTTAGATATAATGGATAACATTTATTAGTTATTAAATCTTAATTCCCACAGATGGTAGAGGAACTAAATGAGTCATTATGCAAAGAGCATCAACTGAAAGCGACAACTGAGCTGGAAGTGCCCGATCTGCAGTACAACACAACTTATTACTTGGAGCTGATCGCGCACAACGCCAGAGGGAATTCTGCGCCCGCTAATACGACGCTTACTATACCAGGTAGGAAGTTTTACTTCAGCTTCACAAAACGTATCAGTTTTGAAAACATACAAATTAATAAAGGGTGATGCTTCGTTAGACCCTTGTAAGGGCTTTTTTTTTTTGAGGTGGGAAATCATACAATAACTTCTTCCGTTCTAGGGTGGAGCAAGGGAGCGTGATTTTTACTATGTTTTTCAATTGCTCTTTGCTTTCTAGGAACTTAGTTTTTCTTTCGGAAATTCCTCGAGACCCTATTATCGTCAATCGAAATCATAACACTAAGATGTGACACTGACAGAAACAAAATAACTCCTTTATTAACATAATAACATGGACAAAAGCTCCATCATCATCATCCTTTTAATGTTCCCACTGCTGGGACTCAGGCCTCCTCTCTAGGAGAGGGGCCAGTGCGGGTTGGTGGATGTCTTCGAATTTTTGGTTTTAGGACATGCCGGTTTCCTCACGATATTTTCCTTCACCGTTTTGAGAGCAGTGGTGATGAAATAAATTACACAAAGTAATGCGCCTGACTGGGTTTGAACCCGCGACCTACAACTCGTAAGTCAGGGCTGTTACCACTCAGCCACCACTGCTCTTAAGAAACAAAAGCTCCATTTCAGTTTTATTCAAACTGTGGGTCATGTATAAATGGTACTGTTGTTTTTACTATGATGATAATTTACGTAGTTTGCACAATGTGTCACATTAAGCAAACTATATAAATCATTATGAGGATGCCATAAATCTAGTACTCTTATAGCCAAGTATATCGATATTGTAATTCTGTAGAAAACTTAATCTTATTAGTGCGAGGCGAAGGATGCTCCAATTTACTTTTCCTTAGGGGTTAAGAGAAAAATGTCCATAGTTTGAAACATGAAAAGATTTATGAATATTTCTGCAAGCCTTTAAGTTCCACTCGATTCTCTTGAGAAAAAATATTTTTTTGAATTATGTGTTAATTTGTAGCGTAAATTTTATCCTTATTTCATTTTCTAAGGTTTCCTACTTTCTAATCGGCTACATTTCTGGCATTTTCAGGTGAAAATCTAAGTGCACCATCATCACTTTTATCAGCAGGAGCCATCATAGGAATATCAATAGTTGTAGTACTTGTGTGTCTTATATTGTTGGACATACTTCTGTACCTCTGGAAGAAGCAAGGCATCATAGCCAGCTGTTGTTGCAAGAAGAGCAAGAAGAGGAAACCAAACCCTCTGAATGCACGGTAAGATTTTAAGACACTGTGAGTAAATGTAATGAGCTAGTTTTTATGCAATTGTATTTAGTATCTCAAAAATACCTCCACGTTAATATGAAGGATCATCATCAATTTAAGCTTAATAACATAATCATTTTAGTATATTACTCATTTTCCTCTCAATCAAATTTTTAATAAAAATTCTCAAATTAAATCACCAGTTGGCTATTGAAAACGGTTAAATCACAAAAATTACGCCCCCGAAGTGCCAACTTCAAAATTTTCCTACCAATTATTAAACGGAAAGTAATAAACGACAAATCAAATCAAAATTTACTAAGCCGTCCCGAATGCAATCAAGCAAAATCAGATTCAAGAAAAGAGATTAATGAAAAATCGGGAATAATTTGTGTTGAATTGACGCGACACCTTAACCTCGATCCGACGTTTTAAATCACGTTCTTAAAGTCCTATTGATTTTCAGTGACAAGAAAGGTCTGTTGAAAGACAACGGAAAATCTGGAACAGACGATACTTTGAAGAGGCCTGACAATGGGCACAAAGAATATGAATACAATAAGACCACGGGCATTATTACCGGGAAACATTCCTCTGTTTAGAGTAAAGAATTTTAAAACGTTTAAGATGACGTGAACCGTGCGATTTTTTGTCGAAAAATCTGTTGTCGTTGGATCTATTCTTATACTAGGGGCGATAATGGAAACGTACGCTTTGCATGGACTGCCTTTCTATCTTGATTCTAATTTTAAATATAAAAGTCTTTAGGATCACACCGTTTTTGTTGTTCATCGCTTTTAACCTTTAAAAGTCGCTTGGATTAGGAAACCATGCTTATGAAATTTTAATACTAAATTGAGGCAATGACATCAACTAACGACAAATTCGCACGGTTAACGCTTGTATGGTAAATGAAAGTGATATTGTGAATCTGTAAGACAGTACTGTGTAAAGTTGATTTATGTTTGTAATTATATAATTTTATTCAATAATAAGTGTCGACTCTATGTTCATTGTGTACGTTTTTGATACGTAGATTATTTATTTTTCTGTGTATATAATTTTATCTGTACCCAGTATGTATATGCAAGTTTTATGTGATAAGCCTGTATAATCTGTAAAAAGACCTTCTTTTATGACTTACAGCTGTTTTAATCAAGGCCTAAAGTGGACAAAAATATTATTAACATAATCATTATTAACAAAATATTTAAATTATTACTATAATTCTTGGTCAAAGTTCTACATACCTACTTTTAATGATTTTATTCGTAAAACACTTAATTTTTTTACCTTGAATTGTGTCAAAAGAATTTAAAGGATATTCATACAGACCTTATATTTGTATGATGCGTATGATGCAATCAGGATATTTTTTCATCTTTAGGATTTTTTTTTGCATTTATTTTAGTTAAAATCGGACTTGATTTTTTTACATTGTAAATAAAATTATGTTTCATCATTTAAACTTAATATGTCCTCGTTTTGTTAGTAATGTCTATATTATTTACCTACATAATATATCTCATCATCACAGTACAAACATACATTTTTCAAAGTGCCTTTAATTTTACACAGACTAACTTATTATTTATGTTATTATTTTTTCGTTATTTTCCTTATTATTGAAAATATTAAAACTTAAATATTTTATTTAATAAATAGATATTATTATGGGGTAATATACTACCGATAGGATTCCTTTTGAAAAGAAAAAGTATTGTTATTCATCTCAATTTTGAGAACTAATAATAAGATAGCGTATTATATATTTACAAAGAAATTCTTGGATATATAGTTAGATATAGTTTAAAATTGTAGTAACGTCATACCAAAGAATAAGTCTATAACTAGACAGATTAATTTTATTACCTATAGTAAAAGTACCTACTCTCATATTATTTTTTACTAATGGGAAAAAGGAGAGTAATCAAAAGTAACAATGAATAAAAAAATCGTAAGTAAAATACGTGATGGATATTGATTTTGAATGTTGATTAAACATAAAAAATTCTAAAGTTTTAATTTCAAGTCACAAGTAAACAAGAGAAAGTAGTAAAAGTACTGTTTTAATGATGACTGTTAGTATAGTCAACTGAAATTATCAGTATAGAGATTTTTTTGTGTCTAAAAATGTATAATTATGTTCAAAAAATGAATTTCTATTTCTCTTGGACACGCCATAACTTGAGAACGATTTTACCGATCTCTTTCTATTTTTTTAAGTTTTCGTTTTAATTTTTCTTACCGGAATAAAAAACCATCACGATTTTGACTATCGCTAGAACTTAATTTGTCTCTGATACCTTATTTTAATTATTTAATGTAGTGAACATGAATCTCAAAATGATTTTCTTAAAGCTGTTTTTCAGGAGAAATTCTTAGAATTTTTACTACAAAACATTGTAATTTTTATCTTTCATTAAAGTTTATACAAAATTATGTTGTGTGTCATTTTCCGTCTACCTACGTTTTCGTCCGTAATATTATGTTAAAAGCAAGGCAAGATGCCTACCGCACTTAGGCGTGACTTTGCACTAATCCTGGCTGTATTTAAATTTCATTTTCTACATAATGTGAATACATAATTATTTTTTGTAATTTTAAAGGAACAAAATTAAGGTTTTTGTTTACTTCATTATGGTGGTAAACAAATTGAAATAAACAAAATAATTTACTCGAATTGTCTAGTAGATGATTTCTAAATCTTAAACTATGAGGTATAAGGAATAGCCAAAACTAGTCTATGAAGTCTCGGGCTTGATTTGGTAAAACCTAAAACTACATGAACGGATTTTTGAAAAGTCTAGCCAAAAATCGAACCCGTTGATTTTAGAAAAGTAACACACTATAATTGCGATGGGTCTACGCTAGAGGGGCCAAGCTCGAGCGGAGCAGGAGCCCAGCTCAAATTCGTCATGTGTCGCTCGTGCTCAGCTCCTCTAGGGATGGCCTAAACGAGTTTGAGCTCGGCTAACGGTATCGGTAGATCAACCTTTGCACTATTTAATAGTACTGCTGGTTGCGCCAATTTGCTATGATCCGCGATTTTGTTTTTTGTAATTTATTTTTTTGGCCTAGCAATCCTATCCCTTCCGTTTCCCTCCCCCGCACGACCTCAAGAAATGACATTGACGTTTTGTGCATCGATTGTGAATGTGACCGCTCCGCTAACATCGCCCGCTCGAAATTACAAGAAAATTGACTATTTCGTGATCCAACCATTCAAAGACTCAACAATAGTGCAGTGTAGTGCAATACGGGACCTGGCAGTGGTTAAATGTGCGAAGTCGAGGTTCGCCGGCCGGCGCCACGTGGAACCTTCGAGGTCAAAAGGTCAGTGTTCCTTCCTAATACATTTATCCCATTAATAAACGCCAGGCACAGTATCTGCATATTGTTAACAAACCTTAGATCGCTTTTTAAAATCTACAGTCCACAGCTTATTTGCGCAACCATTACTTTTTGGTCCTACGAGCAGGATCGTGAATCATTTTCTTGTAATTTCGCAATATAGTATTTGTTCCATAGGGAATAAACGCAACGCGCCTGTTTACCTAGATATAATAGTAGAAAACCCGCATCTAGGCATTTAGGCAACTAATCGTTATTTCGCTCGTATAGTTAAAGAGCCATTGATAATTACGGTACCTACGCCGTCAACCGCACCGCATAATTATAGTTAGCTACGTAAATATCAGCGTAGATATAAATCGATCGCATTCTTTTTCTTGACAAAATTCATTCGGAAGTCCTACAAATTACATGTAGGTAGACGCATTTCAAAAATACCCGTTCATTGTTGAGTGAATATTTGTAGGAAACGGATAAACCATAGATTATATACGCATATGAACGACGTGAATGATTTAATCGAGAAATTGGGTAATATTCACTCATTGATTCAGGTTATTCCGTTCGTTCGCCGTTCACTTTGTTGTTTACAATATTACCATATTGTTATCTGATAATTATCGCTTACTTAATAATTCGTTAAGTGTTTGTTTGAGTGTATAGTGTGAATATATCAAAACAAGATGTCTCTTAAGGGAACCAAGGTTAGTACTGATTTAAAGGTTCAGTTAAAGCTTTTATACGCTGAAAGGGACTCACAGTTTTCACGTGTTCAATCAATTTGTGATAAATCTTTGCAAATCTCGGATCTGACGATTAGAGATGCTTTCTTGTGTTCGTTGGAAACTTTAGATAGTTTGCGCGCGGATTTTAAATCTACAATTAAGAATATAAACATTTTAGAGTTGGAGTTAAATCCTGATTACTGTGTGAGTTATCAGGCATTGTCGTCCTTTGATGACTTGCATTGTCGTATCAAACGTATTGCTAGGAGTTTAGAGACGCCCCCCCCCCCGCGAGTGGTTTATCCAACCCTCCTCGCGAACGCCCACGATTGCCGCCAATTCAAATACCTGAATTGAATTTAATGGTGACATTCGAAATTGGAATTTATTTATAGATAGTTTCGAAAATATAATACATAGGAACACATCGCTGACAGATCACGAGAGATTGCATTATCTCGTAGAAAAATTGACCGGTAAGGCAAAGGCTGTCTGTGCTGGAATTACGTTTAGCGCTGAAAATTACAATTTAGTTTTGAACACTTTAAAAACAAAATACGAAGATAAGCGATTAGTAGCCACCGCATATTTAGATCAATTATTCGATTTGAAAAGTTTTTCCGTTTGTAACGATCATAATTTAGAAGTAATTAGAAGTTTTTAAATATTTTCGCATCATCTGTTCGTGCAGTAAAGAACCTAAAGGTCAATGACCTCTGTGACTTTTTGTTTTTGTATATCGGTTTACAGAAATTGGATCCTGAAACTGTTCGTCTGTTTTAAACGACTCGGCGCGGTAACGAAATACCTAAGTTCGAAGATTTAGAATCTTTTATTCGCGACCATATTAAGGTATTGCAGCGCACGTCGGCACGTCATGAAGTCACGAATAGGACAAGTTCCGATCGCCGTATAGACGCGTCATCGAAGTCAGTCAAGACTGCACATACGCTAGTTAATACCGCCTCAACACCTGACTGTTCTCTGTGTAAGGGTAGCCATACACAGCTGTACAAGTGTTCGGAATTTCAGAGATTATCGCCTAGTGATCGTTACAAGTTTGTCCGCACTAATAATTTGTGTTTTAATTGTCTAAGTGACAAACATCTGGTTACGTCATGTAACAGTGGTGTTAGCTGTCGTAAATGTCTAGCTAGACATCATACCTTCTTACATTTTGAGAGTAGTAAGCTGCCATCGCAGCAGCAGCCTGCGCAGAGGCGCGACGCTTGTGACGCGCGGCCTGCTGCAAGTGCAAACGACGTAACATTGTGTTCGCTTTCCGCCGCTGGTACTCAAATCACTACCGTTTTACTTGCGACCGCGCAAGTTGTCATTGTAGATGCCTTTGGCAAACCGCACACCGTTCGAGCGCTACTAGATGGCGCTTCCCAGAGTAATTTTATTACTCGGGATTGTTGTCAACGCCTTGGTTTTAGTTTTAATAATTGGTCATCCCGCTCAGAAGTGAAAGGTTTTGGAGGTTTAAAGGCAACCATTCACGGTTCTATTAAAATAATATTTAGTTCACGTTTTAATCGTAATATTTCGTTTGAAATGGATTCGCTAGTCGCAGATAAGATTACGGAACGGTTGCCCACGGTACCGGTTGACACGTCCATGCTGACGGAGTTTAAGAACTTGCAGTTAGCCGACGGAAATTACGCTTTCCCTGGAGATATCGATCTATTGATCGGTGCTTCGATTCTCCCGCATCTCCAGTTATCACGTAAAATTCAAGGTCTTCCGATGTACCCCGCTCCGCACGCACTGGAAACAGTTCTCGGGTTTGTTATAGTTGGTTCCGCACCCGCTTGTTTAGATAGTTACTCGACTGTGTCGCACTGTTGCACCGTCGAGCCGCCGCTTGAGTCTACCATCCGCAAGTTCTGGGAGATTGAAGAGGTCAATGTCCCGCCTATTCTCAGCCCTGAGGATCAGGTCACTGAGGAGATTTATACCCGCACGACTACTCGTAATAAAGATGGTCGTTATGTTGTCGCGCTCCCTTTCAAGGGTGATATTTTTTCGCTCGGTGGCTCCCGTGCCTCCGCAGAAAAACGCTTTCTATGCTTGGAACGTAAGATGCAGGCGTCTCCTAAGTTGAAGCAAGCCTATGATGATGTGCTGATCGAATATTTAGATAAAGGTTATATCTCATCAGCGCCTGCCGAGACTGAGGAGACACGTGATTGCCCGTTTTACATCATCCCGCACCATGGAGTTGTTAGAGAAGACAAGCTTACAACTAAACTGCGTGTGGTTATGGATGGTAGCGCTAAAACTAGTACTGGCATATCGCTTAACGATATCTTGTATTGTGGTCAGAACCTCCAGGGTAACTTATTTGAAATAATAGTAAATTTTCGCTTGTTTGCTATTGCGCTCTCTGCTGATATTCGGCAAATGTTTCTTAGTATTGGAATCAGAGAATGTGACCGTAGATTCCAACGCTTCTTGTATAGATTTTCTCCGCAGGAACCTTTGAAGGTTTACGAATTCAATCGTGTTTGTTTTGGGCTTAAGTCTAGTCCCTTTCACGCTCTTCGCACTATCAAGCAGTTGGCCGCTGACGAGGGTGATACATACCCGAAAGCAAGGGCCACTATTGAAACCGGATTGTACATGGACGATTTTGTGTACAGTGTACCTAGTGAAGCAGAGGCTATAGAGACCGCTGCTCAAGTAATCAGCCTCATGAAGTCCGGTCAATTTGATCTGGTGAAATGGACAAGCAACTCGCAAACTACATTAGAGTCGATTCCACCGTCACACCGGTTGACTTCGGTAAAGGAATTCGATGATAGTGATTCGCATAAGATCCTTGGTTTAAGTTGGTCACCCGCAACTGATATGTTCAGTCTTAAAATTAGCTCGACTCCGCCAACTTGTACCAAACGCGTTATCCTAGCATGTGTAGCTCGGATATGGGATATAATGGGTTTTGTAGCTCCTGTCGTTTTGTATGCAAAGCTGCTTATAAAAGAGCTTTGGCTTTCCAATTGTGATTGGGACGACACCGCTCCTGACAGTGTTGCTAAGTTGTGGGCTCGCTATAGGAAAGAGCTTCCAATGCTCGATCAGATACAGATTCCTCGCCATGTTGGTATAGTACCAGACACTGTTGTTAATGTGGTAGGTTTCGCAGACGCCAGTGAGAGGGCTTACGGGGGAGTGGTTTACTTTCAGGTCCAAAATGGCGATAACATTTCAGTTTTCCTCATTAGCGCAAAATCAAAGGTATCTCCTCGTAAGGTTGTCTCTCTTGCTCGTCTCGAACTCTGCGCTATTCTTATGTTGGTTCAATTGATTACATCTATAGTCAAAACTTGTCGTCCTCGCATTAATATAGAGAGAATTGTAGCGTTTTCAGACTCAACCGTTGCTCTATGTTGGGCCCACTCTTCACCCCATCGATGGGGCACGTTTGTCGCAAATAGGGTGGCTAAGATTCATGCTGAATTGTCACCGGAAAATATATTCCATGTCGCTGGAAAAGAAAACCCAGCTGATTGTCTCTCACGTGGTTTGCTTCCTGCGCAAATTTTAAATCATCCGCTTTGGTTTTGTGGCCCTCCCTGGCTTCATACCACTCCTAACGAGTGGCCAAGTGCTCCGTTTAACCCCGCTACTGTTTCAGAGCCACCCGAGGAGAAGAAACATACGCTTGTAGTATCAGTTCCGCGTGAAGAGTCAGTTGTTTTGTTGTTGTCTAATCGAGTCTCGTCTTGGTCGAGACTATTACGCTGTGTAGTTTACGTCCTAAGATTTTTGAGATTATTACCATCGCGTGGTTCTATAATCGCAGCTGATTTAGATAGAGCTGAATCAGTTGTACTTCGAGAGTTGCAGAAATTTTATTTTTCAATAGAATTTCGTAGTTTAGAATCACGTAAACCTTGTAGTCGCGCACTTCAACATTTGAAACCATTTTTGCAAGACGGACTCATTCGTGTCGGTGGCCGTCTGCGAAATGCTAAGTTAGAGTTTGAACAAATGCATCCAGTAGTTCTACCACGCAGGGATCACGTTTTGGATTTGTTGGTGGACTATCACCATAAGGTGAATTGTCACGCTGGTCCCGATTTATTAATGTCCATTCTTCGACAGAAGTACTGGATACTTTCCGCTCGCAATTTGATACGCGCTAGAGTGCACAGATGTGTGCCCTGCTTTAAGCTCCGCCCGCGTTTCAACGCGCCGGAAATGGCTGACCATCGTTCTTGTCGTGTTGTACAGACGGTGAAACCTTTCATACATACTGGGACGGACTATGCTGGACCGTGTAAAGTCACTATTGCCCGTGGTCGTGGTATACGTTCCACAAAGGCATACATTTGCCTATTCGTTTGTATGACAACTCGTGCAGTTCACATAGAGTTAACCAGTGATTTGAGTACGCAGGGTTTTATGTCTGCATTTAAACGATTTTTATCTCGCCGTGGTCCCGTTAAGCGCTTATACTCTGACAACGGCACAAATTATGTTGGAGCGCGACGCAATATTTCGGAATTACATACATTCTTACGCTCCAAGTACTACCAAAGTGAATTCGCCCATGTCTTAGCTGAGAATCGCATTGATTGGTGTTTTAATACGCCAGCGGCTAGTCATTTTGGTGGCAATTGGGAGGCGAATATTAAAAGCCTTAAGTCGCACCTGTTTCGGGTCATAAGCGAACAGATTCTCTCGTACGAGGAGTTGAGCACCGTACTCGCTCAGGTAGAGGCGTTGATGAATACGCGTCCGTTGTGTCGGACTTTGTCTAGTGATCCATCGGAGCCACTAGCGTTGACGCCGGCTCACTTCTTGACGACGACTCCTCTTAAATATTTGCCCGCTTTAGATGTCGAGACTGACAAACTGCAGCTTCACCCGCGTCACGCTCTGCTAGATAGCTTAGTTCAGTCCTTTTGGAAGCGATGGAGGACAGATTATCTGCATACGCTGCAGTCGCGTCAAAAGTGGAACACTCCTTCAGATCCAGTCACAGTCGGTACTGTGGTGATACTGAAGACTGAGAGTGCGCCTCCTCTGCACTGGCCTCTTGGTGTAGTGGAAGAAGTTTTTCCGGGTTCGAACGGAATAACGCGAGTCGTAAAGGTTAAAACCGCAACTGGATCGTACCTGCGTCCGGTTATTCGCCTCTGCCCTCTGCCTAATCAGTAGTAGTGGCATAGTTAGTTATAAGTTGTTTCGCTACCTAGTATTGATAGTTTAGATATAGTAATAGGGTTTAGTTTCGCTTTTGTTTTTTTTTTCTTTTCTTTGAAGGTAACCCTTCAAACCCGGGGGGAATGGTTGCGCCAATTTGCTATGATCCGCGATTTTGTTTTTTGTAATTTATTTTTTTGGCCTAGCAATCCTATCCCTTCCGTTTCCCTCCCCCGCACGACCTCAAGAAATGACATTGACGTTTTGTGCATCGATTGTGAATGTGACCGCTCCGCTAACATCGCCCGCTCGAAATTACAAGAAAATTGACTATTTCGTGATCCAACCATTCAAAGACTCAACAATAGTGCAGTGTAGTGCAATACGGGACCTGGCAGTGGTTAAATGTGCGAAGTCGAGGTTCGCCGGCCGGCGCCACGTGGAACCTTCGAGGTCAAAAGGTCAGTGTTCCTTCCTAATACATTTATCCCATTAATAAACGCCAGGCACAGTATCTGCATATTTTTAACAAACCTTAGATCGCTTTTTAAAATCTACAGTCCACAGCAAATTCGCGCAACCAACTGCAAATAAGAGGCAAATCCTAGAAAGTATTGATATAGGTAACCACCGTACATCAAGGTACGCAAATACCAACCTTTTGCAGAGCAATTTCTCATAACAAGAAAGCACACGTTTTAACGCCTTCTTTTTGTGAGAAATTCTTTTTACTGACCATCCTTGATAACTCAAAGATGTTCAGTAAATTAAGACTTATACTACCTTCGGTTCATGTTTGTGATGTTAGCAATGCCCGAGGTAAACTAAAAAATTATGATGTCGATGGGCAATTTATTTTTTAAATGTATATTTTGCTCAGCATTCAGCTATGGCAACACTTTTCTGACGCAACCGAAAGGTCTTCACACGTATGTGAAGATTTTTCTTCTTCTTTTTACTTTTCAAGTGGATGATAAACCTCTTAAATTGTTGTCCAGTAAATGGATACGATAACTGTAGCATCTATGGCACTCAGGTCTTCCGAAATACAGATGTACGGCCACTTGAAATAATCCAACGTATAACATGTTCTTAACAGGGGTGCTGCGCTCACATTGAGTATCCGACAAGTTTACAAAACCTCATTTTGCCAAGTTGTGTTTGCAGTGGCCTACCTGGGTGAGCAACCTTTTTAATGCTTTCTGGTCGCCA
Organism: Leucania comma; assembly: GCA_958295575.1. Taxonomy (NCBI): domain Eukaryota; kingdom Metazoa; phylum Arthropoda; class Insecta; order Lepidoptera; family Noctuidae; genus Leucania; species Leucania comma. The sequence continues at coordinate 9,812,210 of OY282475.1, forward strand.
CTTTGTCAGGAGACAAAAAAACTTCTTTACAAAGAAATTACAAAATTTCTGATTGGTTCGTTTGTAACTTAGTACGGAGCGGTCTGACCAAAGAGTACATAGTAAACGCGACACAGCGCTCGCTTGTGCGTATTTCTGTCAACAAGCAGCGCGGTGACAGGCCACTGCATAAAAAAACCAACAAAAGGATTAAAAATACTACATCTTAACATACGAAGCATTTCTAAGAATTTCGATGAAGTTGTGGTGCTCATGCGGCTGTTGGGTTTCCAGTGTGACGTGCTTGTTCTTTCTGAATGTTGGTTAAGCAAACTTTTACACCTGCCAACCTTGGATGGCTATACATCTTATTCAACTAAAAACATATACAATCAGAATGACGGATGCGCAATTTATGTTAAATCGTCTCTTAAAGTAGAAGTAAAAGAACCACAGTTTGCTAATGCAAACTGTCTTGTTTGTTGCATAGGTGACGTTACAATAGTGGCCATTTATCGCTCTCCTTCATTTAAAAACATAAACAATTTTATTGATAGTCTCGATAACGTTCTCAAACTAGCAACCCCTACTGTGGTACTGATCGGTGATGTCAACATTGACATTAAAAATGGTAATAATGATAGTCACTCGGATGAGTATCTAACCTGTGCTGCTTCAAACGGTCTTCTCCCGGCCCATTTATTTCCGACACGGCTTGAAAACTGCTTGGATCATATTTTACTAAAAACCAATAAATCCGCGACATCTTTTGTTTTGGAATCATCCATTACAGATCACGAACCGTTGCTACTGTTTCTTCAAAGTACGAATGCATACATGGATTGTCCACGCACTAAGTCAGTTATAGATTACGACTCCGCCATAGAGTATATTAAAAACTTCGACTGGTCTCCGGTGCTGGCAATCTGGGATCCAAATCAGGCCGCGGATACTTTGGTGGAAAAGCTCTCATCTATTGTTAAAGAGCACACACGAGAGTATACCGTTTGGTTGCGCGAATAGGCTGTGGACTGTATGTTTAAAAAGCGATCTAAGGTTTGTTAACAATATGCAGGTACTGTGCCTGGATGGGACGGATGTATTAGGGAGGAACACTGACCTTTTGACCTCGAAGGTTCCACGTGGCGCCGGCCGGCGAACCCCGACTTCGCACATTCAAATCACTGCCAGGTCCTGTATTGCACTACACTGCACTATTGTTGAGTCTTTGAATGGTTGGATCACGAAAATAGTCAATTTTCTTGTAATTTCGAGCGGGCGATGTTAGCGGAGCGGTTACATTCACAATCGATGCACAAAACACGTCATGTCATTTTTTGAGGTCGTGCGGGGAAGGGAAACGGAAGGGATAGGATTGCTAGGCCAAAAAAATAAATTACAAAAAAACAAAATCGCGGATCATAGCAAATTGGCGCAACCATTCCCCCCGGGTTTGAAGGGTTACCTTCAAAGAAAAAGAGAAAACAAAAGCGAAACTAAACCCTATTACTATATCTAGACTATCAATACTAGGTAGCGAAACAACTTATAACTAACTATGCCACTACTGCTGATTAGGCAGAGGGCAGAGGCGAATAACCGGACGCAGGTACGATCCAGTTGCGGTTTTAACCTTTACGACTCGCGTTATTCCGTTCGAACCCGGAAAACTTCTTCCACTACACCAAGAGGCCAGTGCAGAGGAGGCGCACTCTCAGTCTTCAGTATCACCACAGTACCGACTGTGACTGGATCTGAAGGAGTGTTCCACTTTTGACGCGACATACAAACGAATAGGCAAATATATGCCTTTGTGGAACGTATACCACGACCACGGGCAATAGTGACTTTAAACGGTCCAGCATAGTCCGTCCCAGTATGTATGAAAGGTTTCACCGTCTGTACAACACGACAAGAACGATGGTCGGCCATTTCCGGCGCGTTGAAACGCGGGCGGAGCTTAAAGCAGGGCACACATCTGTGCACTCTAGCGCGTATCAAATTGCGAGCGGAAAGTATCCAGTACTTCTATCGAAGAATGGACATTAATAAATCGGGACCAGCGTGACAATTCACCTTATGGTGATAATCCACCAACAAATCCAAAACGTGATCCTTGCGTGGTAGAACTACTGGATGCATTTGTTCAAACTCTAACTTAGCATTTCGCAGACGGCCACCGACACGAATGAGTCCGTCTTGCAAAAATGGTTTCAAATGTTGAAGTGCGCGACTACAAGGTTTATGTGATTCTAAACTACGAAATTCTATTGAAAAATAAAATTTCTGCAACTCTCGAAGTACAACTGATTCAGCTCTATCCAAATCAGCTGCGATTATAGAACCACGCGATGGTAATAATCTCAAAAATCTTAGGACGTAAACTACACAGCGTAATAGTTTCGACCAAGACGAGACTCGATTAGACAACAACAAAACAACTGACTCTTCACGCGGAACTGATACTACAAGCGTATGTTTCTTCTCCTCGGGTGGCTCTGAAACAGTAGCGGGGTTAAACGGAGCACTTGGCCACTCGTTAGGAGTGGTATGAAGCCAGGGAGGGCCACAAAACCAAAGCGGATGATTTAAAATTTGCGCAGGAAGCAAACCACGTGAGAGACAATCAGCTGGGTTTTCTGTTCCAGCGACATGGAATATATTTTCCGGTGACAATTCAGCTTGAATCTTAGCCACCCTATTTGCGACAAACGTGCCCCATCGATGGGGTGAAGAGTGGGCCCAACATAGAGCAACGGTTGAGTCTGAAAACGCTACAATTCTCTCTATATTAATGCGAGGACGGCAAGTTTTGACTATAGATGTAATAAATTGAACCAACATAAGAATAGCGCAGAGTTCGAGACGAGCAAGAGAGACAACCTTACGAGGAGATACCTTTGATTTTGCGCTAATGAGGAAAACTGAAATGTTATCGCCATTTTGGACCTGAAAGTAAACCACTCCCCCGTAAGCCCTCTCACTGGCGTCTGCGAAACCTACCACATTAACAACAGTGTCTGGTACTATACCAACATGGCGAGGAATCTGTATCTGATCGAGCATTGGAAGCTCTTTCCTATAGCGAGCCCACAACTTAGCAACACTGTCAGGAGCGGTGTCGTCCCAATCACAGTTGGAAAGCCAAAGCTCTTTTATAAGCAGCTTTGCATACAAAACGACAGGAGCTACAAAACCCATTATATCCCATATCCGAGCTACACATGCTAGGATAACGCGTTTGGTACAAGTTGGCGGAGTCGAGCTAATTTTAAGACTGAACATATCAGTTGCGGGTGACCAACTTAAACCAAGGATCTTATGCGAATCACTATCATCGAATTCCTTTACCGAAGTCAACCGGTGTGACGGTGGAATCGACTCTAATGTAGTTTGCGAGTTGCTTGTCCATTTCACCAGATCAAATTGACCGGACTTCATGAGGCTGATTACTTGAGCAGCGGTCTCTATAGCCTCTGCTTCACTAGGTACACTGTACACAAAATCGTCCATGTACAATCCGGTTTCAATAGTGGCCCTTGCTTTCGGGTATGTATCACCCTCGTCAGCGGCCAACTGCTTGATAGTGCGAAGAGCGTGAAAGGGACTAGACTTAAGCCCAAAACAAACACGATTGAATTCGTAAACCTTCAAAGGTTCCTACGGAGAAAATCTATACAAGAAGCGTTGGAATCTACGGTCACATTCTCTGATTCCAATACTAAGAAACATTTGCCGAATATCAGCAGAGAGCGCAATAGCAAACAAGCGAAAATTTACTATTATTTCAAATAAGTTACCCTGGAGGTTCTGACCACAACACAAGATATCGTTAAGCGATATGCCAGTACTAGTTTTAGCGCTACCATCCATAACCACACGCAGTTTAGTTGTAAGCTTGTCTTCTCTAACAACTCCATGGTGCGGGATGATGTAAAACGGGTAATCACGTGTCTCCTCAGTCTCGGCAGGCGCTGATGAGATATAACCTTTATCTAAATATTCGATCAGCACATCATCATAGGCTTGCTTCAACTTAGGAGACGCCTGCATCTTACGTTCCAAGCATAGAAAGCGTTTTTCTGCGGAGGCACGGGAGCCACCGAGCGAAAAAATATCACCCTTGAAAGGGAGCGCGACAACATAACGACCATCTTTATCACGAGTAGTCGTGCGGGTATAAATCTCCTCAGTGACCTGATCCTCAGGGCTGAGAATAGGCGGGACATTGACCTCTTCAATCTCCCAGAACTTGCGGATGGTAGACTCAAGCGGCGGCTCGACGGTGCAACAGTGCGACACAGTCGAGTAACTATTTAAACAAGCGGGTGCGGAACCAACTATAACAAACCCGAGAACTGTTTCCAGTGCGTGCGGAGCGGGGTACATCGGAAGACCTTGAATTTTACGTGATAACTGGAGATGCGGGAGAATCGAAGCACCGATCAATAGATCGATATCTCCAGGGAAAGCGTAATTTCCGTCAGCTAACTGCAAGTTCTTAAACTCCGTCAGCATGGACGTGTCAACCGGTACCGTGGGCAACCGTTCCGTAATCTTATCTGCGACTAGCGAATCCATTTCAAACGAAATATTACGATTAAAACGTGAACTAAATATTATTTTAATGGAACCGTGAATGGTTGCCTTTAAACCCCCAAAACCCCTCACTTCTGAGCGGGATGACCAATTATTAAAACTAAAACCAAGGCGTTGACAACAATCCCGAGTAATAAAATTACTCTGGGAAGCGCCATCTAGTAGCGCTCGAACGGTGTGCGGTTTGCCAAAGGCATCTACAATGACAACTTGCGCGGTCGCAAGTAAAACGGTAGTGATTTGAGTACCAGCGGCGGAAAGCGAACACAATGTTACGTCGTTTGCACTTGCAGCAGGCCGCGCGTCACAAGCGTCGCGCGTCTGCGCAGGCTGCGGCTGCGATGGCAGCTTACTACTCTCAAAATGTAAGAAGGTATGATGTCTAGCTAGACATTTACGACAGCTAACACCACTGTTACATGACGTAACCAGATGTTTGTCACTTAGACAATTAAAACACAAATTATTAGTACGGACAAACTTGTAACGATCACTAGGCGATAATCTCTGAAATTCCGAACACTTGTACAGCTGTGTATGGCTACCCTTACACAGAGAACAGTCAGGTGTTGAGGCGGTATTAACTAGCGTATGTGCAGTCTTGACTGACTTCGATGACGCGTCTATACGGCGATCGGAACCTGTCCTATTCGTGACTTCATGACGTGCCGACGTGCGCTGCAATACCTTAATATGGTCGCGAATAAAAGATTCTAAATCTTCGAACTTAGGTATTTCGTTACCGCGCTGAGTCGTTTCAAACAGACGAACAGTTTCAGGATCTAATTTCTTTAAACCGATATACAAAAACAAAAAGTCACAGAGGTCATTGACCTTTAGGTTCTTTACTGCACGAACAGATGATGCGAAAATATTTAAAAACTTCTCTAAATTATGATCGTTACAAACGGAAAAACTTTTCAAATCGAATAATTGATCTAAATATGCGGTGGCTACTAATCGCTTATCTTCGTATTTTGTTTTTAAAGTGTTCAAAACTAAAGTGTAATTTTCAGCGCTAAACGTAATTCCAGCACAGACAGCCTTTGCCTTACCGGTCAATTTTTCTACGAGATAATGCAATCTCTCGTGATCTGTCAGCGATGTGTTCCTATGTATTATATTTTCGAAACTATCTATAAATAAATTCCAATTTCGAATGTCACCATTAAATTCAGGTATTTGAATTGGCGGCAATCGTGGGCGTTCGCGAGGAGGGTTGGATAAACCACTCGCGGGGGGGGGAGTCTCTAAACTCCTAGCAATACGTTTGATACGACAATACAAGTCATCAAAGGACGACAATGCCTGATAACTCACACAGTAATCAGGATTTAACTCCAACTCTAAAATGTTTATATTATTAATTGTAGATTCAAAATCCGCGCGCAAACTATCTAAAGTTTCCAACGAACACAAGAAAGCATCTCTAATCGCCAGATCCGAGGTTTGCAAAGATTTATCACAAATTGATTGAACACGTGAAAACTGTGAGTCCCTTTTAGCGTATAAAAGCTTTAACTGAACCTTTAAATCAGTACTAACCTTATTGCCCTTAAGAGACATCTTGTTTTGATATATTCACACTATACACTCAAACAAACACTTAACGAATTATTAAGTAAGCGATAATTATCAGATAACAATATGGTAATATTGTAAACAACAAAGTGAACGGCGAACGAACGGAATAACCTGAATCAATGAGTGAATATTACCCAATTTCTCGATTAAATCATTCACGTCGTTCATATGCGTATATAATCTATGGTTTATCCGTTTCCTACAAATATTCACTCAACAATGAACGGGTATTTTTGAAATGCGTCTACCTACATGCAATTTGTAGGACTTCCGAATGAATTTTGTCAAGAAAAAGAATGCGATCGATTTATATCTACGCTGATATTTACGTAGCTAACTATAATTATGCGGTGCGGTTGACGGCGTAGGTACCGTAATTATCAATGGCTCTTTAACTATACGAGCGAAATAACGTTTAGTTGCCTAAATGCCTAGATGCGGGTTTTCTACTATTATATCTAGGTAAACAAGCGCGTTGCGTTTATTCCCTATGGAACAAATACTATATTGCGAAATTACAAGAAAATGATTCACGATCCGGCTCGAAGGACCAAAAGTAAATGGTTGCGCGAATAGGCTGTGGACTGTATGTTTAAAAAGCGATCTAAGGTTTGTTAACAATATGCAGGTACTGTGCCTGGATGGGACGGATGTATTAGGGAGGAACACTGACCTTTTGACCTCGAAGGTTCCACGTGGCGCCGGCCGGCGAACCCCGACTTCGCACATTCAAATCACTGCCAGGTCCTGTATTGCACCACACTGCACTATTGTTGAGTCTTTGAATGGTTGGATCACGAAAATAGTCAATTTTCTTGTAATTTCGAGCGGGCGATGTTAGCGGAGCGGTCACATTCACAATCGATGCACAAAACACGTCATGTCATTTTTTGAGGTCGTGCGGGGAAGGGAAACGGAAGGGATAGGATTGCTAGGCCAAAAAAATAAATTACAAAAAAACAAAATCGCGGATCATAGCAAATTGGCGCAACCACCGTTCCTAGGAGTAAACGTAACCTGAAGCCCTGGATAACACCGGGACTACTTCGTTGTATCCGTCACCGTGATCGCATGCATGCGAAAGTCAAAGCGTCGGAAGATAATTTACTTCTAAGAATCACGTATACGCGGTATCGCAATTTTTGCAATACCCTATTGAGGAAACTCAAGCGCGCGTACGAAAAGGAACTATTTAGCAAGGCGAGAAATAATGTTAAGGCTACCTGGGATGTTATTAAGAGAGTCTCAGATCTACAAACATCTTGTCCTCCTTCCTTTGACCTATTACATTTGACTGACACTCCAAAGACCTCACAAAATTATGTCAACAACTTTTTTGCAAACATTGGAAATAATTTAGCTTCTAAAATTTTACAACCCTTGATGAGACCAAACTTTGTGGCTGACTCTAATACTTGTTGCAATTCAATGGCTCTTTTGGAGGTAACTGAGGAAGATGTTGATTCTATCATTTTGGGGCTAAGATCCGATTGTGCATCTGGCGTGGACTGTATACCTTCAAAAATAATAAGGGCCACTCGATGTGTTTTAGTTCCCATTATTACACATATCTGTAATATTTCTATTAGTGCTGGTGTCTTCCCGAAGGCTTTCAAAAAAGCTGTAATTCATCCTATCTATAAGTCTGGGCGCAAAGATGACGTAAACAACTATCGTCCAATTTCAGTATTAACATCTTTATCAAAGATTTTGGAACACATACTAAATAAAAGTCTGACCAGTTTTCTTAAAGCAAACAGTATCCTAGCCGATAACCAATATGGTTTCAAAAATGGAGTAAGCTCCGAAGACGCAGTTATGGCTTTATCAGATCATGTAGCTAGGACGCTTGACGGAAAACTAAAGTGCTTGGGAATTTTCCTGGACCTGACAAAGGCCTTTGACACCGTCTCTGTACCAGCCTTATTGAGAAAAATGGAACACATTGGAATCCGAGGTCACACCTTGAAAATCTTTACAGACTATCTCAGCGATCGTACCCAAAAAGTAAAAGTCGGTTCACACGTAAGCGAAGAGCTCTCCATCACTTATGATGTGCCGCAAGGCAGCATTCTCGGGCCAACTCTATTTCTCATTTATATAAATGAGCTATGCCAACTACCACTACAAAATTGTCGAATTTTTACCTACGCCGACGATACCGCCCTCGTTATAAATGGTTCTAGCTGGTCACAGGCATACTATAATGCCGAAGCTGCGCTTTCCAGTGTGATGAATTGGCTAGCCTGTAACTTGCTTACTTTAAATCTTGACAAAACGGTATACATTCCTTTTTCCATTAGATCAAATCTGAGCCCACCAAAATCCTTTACCCTGCAAGCACACACTTGTGTTTCACAGACGCGGTGTAGCTGCTCTTTGATCAACAAATCGTCTTCTTTGCGGTATTTGGGAGTAATCATAGATCAGCATCTAAACTGGCACCCACACATTGCCAAAGTTACGTCTCGAATCCGTAAACTGATCTTTATTTTTAAAAAGCTTAGAAGCTCTGCTGACTATGATACGATTAAATTGGTATATTTTGCTTTGTGTCAGTCCGTCTTAACATACTGCTTGCCCGTGTGGGGAGGCGCCACTAAAAACTGCTTCATCCATCTAGAGAGGGCACAGAGGGCTGTCCTGAAGGTGATGCTCTATCATCCCCGACGATATCCCACTGTGCAGCTCTATGCTAACTGCAAGGTACTCACAGTTAGGCAACTCTATGTACTCCTGTCGACTCTACGCAAACACTCAACACGTCCCCCAATGGAGCCCACTGGTAGACTTAAGCATAATGTTTTCTCTTGTGAACGTCATAGAACAGCCTTTGCCAAAAGACAGTACTATGTTATTAGCAGTAAATTGTACAACTCCCTAAACAAAAAGTTAAAAATATTTTCGGATACAAAATCACAATGCAAAATTAAACTTAAAGATTATCTCCAAACACTTACTTTTGATCACACGGAGGACCTTTTATTAGGCAATTTACACTGATGCATACATAACACCCTTACACTTACACAGATAACACAAAATACACATACGCTTTGTAATCCTCAGAATAATATTTTTATACTAATTTTTTAAATTAAATGCACTTAATTGAATTGATAAATAATGTAGACTAATTAATATTTAATTTTATTGTTGTTTTGTTTCTGTTTCTTTTTAATGTTATTATTAGTTTTTGTTAATTTTTATTTCTATTTTTTATTTTTATTTTTGATTTGATTTTTATTATTTTTTTATTATTTAATTTAATATTTCTACAATTTCAATTTTAATTTAATCTTTTTTGTGTCATTATTTTACTGTACACTGGATTTGTTATGCTTATTTTATTTAGTTTGTTGCCACTAAGGATCACTGACTCCTAAGCCACAGGGACATACACCTAGTTTAGGAGTCAGGGCGTTTAAAAGTACCTTAATTATTATAGGCCTTTGTATACCTAATGTCATGTATAAGAATTTTGTAACGGAAGGCTTATTGTGGAAATAAATTATTATTATTATTTCCTTTTATTATTTGTATATACATATAAATTACATTTTTAAATATTTTCTATAGAAGGTTATACAAAAAAAAAAACATTTAAAAATATAAAAAATAGTAGCCCACCGGCATCGGGAACAGGGTCCAAGCTACCGGTGGTCAGGGCTCCTGAGAGAGAAACCTCCGGACAATACGCGCCGTGTCCAGGAGTACTGCCTTCTGAATCAGACCCTTGATCCAACTGCCTAACGAGAGCCTCCGCAGATGTTGGTCGAGGCTCTTGGCTATTAAGCCATTGGCCGTAACGACTATCGGCACAATGACTGCTGTGTCCACTTCCCACATATCGACAACCTCGCGAGCCAAGTCAAGATACTTAGTTTGTTTTTCCTTCTCAGCTTTCACGAGGTTCTCGTCATGAGGGACCGCTATATCAATAATCATTGTGCGACGCTCTAGTCGATCTATGACCACTATATCAGGCTTATTGGCAACAATAGTCCTGTCAGTGATTATAGATCGATCCCAATACAATGAGATATTGCCATTGTCGAGAACTGGGTCGGGCACATACCTATAGTACGGTACTTCTGTTTCCACAAGATTGTATTTAAGAGCAAGTTGCTGGTGGATAATCCTGGCTACGAGGTTGTGCCTATGCAAATAGTCTCCGTTAGCTAGATGAGAACATCCAGAAATAATGTGTCGGATTGATTCCCCGGGCCGGTGGCATGCCCGACAGATGTCAACCGTACCGTCCTTCACAATATATTTCCGGTAGTTGTTCGTCATCATAACTTCGTCCATTATCGCACAGACAAAACCTTCGGTTTCCCCGAAGAGGTCACCAAAACGGAGCCAAGATACGGACGCTAATAGGTCTACAGAGGGCCCATGTAAGGCCCGGTAAAAGCGTCCGTGAAGCTCCTTGCTCTGCCATACTTCCCTGCGGTCATTAGTGTCCAGTATTATAGGTTTGCGCCAGTTCTCGTTAGCCAAGGAGAGCGGAGTGAGGCCCTTGTCCACCGCTACCACATCTCGGTGCATGCCCACGTCGGTTTCCAGGAAGTATTCCCTGAGACTGCACACCTCGCGGTTGTGTAGGGTCTTAGCATTTAAGAAGCCGCGACCCCCGCACTTCCGCGGGATGTACAGTCTCATCACCGAAGACCGTGGGTGATGCATCCGATTTGCGGTAAGCAGTGTGCGGACCCTCCTATCCAAGGCGTCAAGTTCTGTCTGAGTCCATTTGAGTATGCCGAAAGAGTACATCAACACCGGCATGACCCAACCGTTGAAAGCGCGCACCTTGTTCCCGCCCGATAAAAGACTATTCAGAACTTTATTCAGGCGGCCGAAGAAGCGCTCCTTCAACGACCGTTTCACGTCATCAGCATTGATGCCTAACGCTTCCGACATACCCAAATACTTGTAAGTTTCAGTTGAGCAGAGGGATCTAAGGTGTATGGAATCCGTAAGTTGAATTCCCACGGATTCCATAATCTCTCCTCGCTTTACATGCATGACTGCACATTTGTCCACACCAAATTCCATCCTGATGGCACTACTAAAGGTTTCAGTTACCTTTAGTAGCTCCATCAGTTGCAAGTCGTTGGGGGCAAAGAGTTTCAGATCATCCATGTAAAGAAGGTGAGATATGACCTGACCACCTCTTTTCAACCGGAAGCCTAAGCCAGTACCCTCCAGCAGTGTGCTGAGAGGGTTCAAGGCTAGGCAAAACCACAGAGGACTCAGACTGTCACCCTGGAATATGCCACGCTCAATCCTTATCGGTTCACTGTTCCCCCGAATCTGTCGACATCCCGGATAGCGAAGGACTGTTCTCCACTGCCCCATACACGACATCAAGAAGGTGCGCAGAGTTGTATCAACTTTGTACAGTTCTAGCACCCTCATGAGCCATGTATGAGGAACAGATTCATAGGCCTTCTTGTAATCTATCCAACATGCCGACCAATTCTTTCGAGAACGTCGAACCTGTTGGCTTATGGCCATATCGATGAGGAGCAGCTCCTTAGTACCGCGGGACCCGTTCCTACATCCATTCTGAGAGGCTGACATGATAGAATTTGTCTCAATATGACTATTGATTTTAGCTCTCAGAATGGATGTAAGAACTTTATAGACCGTCGGTAAACACGTGATCGGTCTATAATTTTTAGGATCCGCAGTACTACCTGATTTGTGGAGCAGGTGGGTTATTCCTGTTGTTAGGAAGGGGGGTAGCGACCCTGACTCTAAGGCAGACTGGAACTGAGATGCCAAGCGAGCATGTGACCTTTGGAACCATTTTATCCAGAAATTGTGCAGCCCATCCGGCCCAGGAGATTTCCAGTTAGGCAACGGACGGACTGCACGGGCTACATCTTGGGGGCTGATGGTAATTGCCCCCATTTCTGGTAAAAGATCACATGTGCGCTCGACCTCTCGGGTCCAATCACCCTCGATGTGACTGACAGGTGCCGACCAGATGCTGCGCCAAAATGAACACATGGCGTTATCATCCGGCAGGCGTGTATCAGTCACACCTTGGTCCGGTCGCTCCCAAGCCCTGTAAACCCACCTTTCATTACTTTGGAATGTGCGATTCTGAGTGTACCGCTCCACTCGGCGCTTATACCGACGAATACGGCTATATTATTATTATTATTATTATATTATTACTGCAATCTAAATCCAGGTGGAAGATATTCCTGAAGTTTCAAGAAGCCAGATGGTGGCAGATGGCATTTTTTGTACAGCTTGAATTTTTCTTTAGATGATGAGTTTCGGCCTCTGTGCAGCAAAGAAAGCTTTTTCAGCTCCTAATCCTGATAGAGGCTGTTGTGATCGAAGAGGAGATGTCGGGAATCAGATTCTTGTTTTGCTTTTGAAGCGTCCATGCGACATCCTTACGCAGAGCTGATGTTGTAATACCAGCCTACAGCCAACGGATACAGTACAATGTACAGTACGGCCGACGGATCTTGGCGCGTCTGAAGTTAGGCTCTGCAAACTTTAGCGCTCAAAATAAGTGCGCCAAATAAATGATTGTTAAAAATAAATGCCAATAACAGTTGTTAACAGCAATAACAACTGCTATTGGCATTTATTTTTTCAAACCATTTATTTTTTTACGAGTGCAGAAGCGCTAAAGTTCGCAGAGCCTAACTTCAGACGCGCCAAGATCCGTCGGCCGTACTGTACATACAATATAAATATTATATTGTAAACGGCACTAACTAATGGCAAAGCATAGAGAACCATCAAAAATGTAACATCTCATGCTCATGGGTATCTGTAATCTATGTTTACAAGTAAATAAATCTGCAACTGAATCTAAAAAGGTAGAGATAACATGATAAAAGTGAACCATTACAAGACACCGCATAAACACTGTAGAAAAGTCGATATAGTAACCTATACACATTTACGATTATGTAAACTAATAATAACTCTTCATTACAATTATCAAATTTTAATTAACTGGTACAATCTATAATCGGACTGATTCACGAAGCAATCGTTGGCGCGAACCGAATCATTCTGAATACTTAATGAATTTGATTCCAAAGGCTACATGGCGCACCTGTTATTGAAAATTAATACTTTAGAAGAAGCGAATCGGTAATAAAAATGTTACAAGTTATGAGAGACTAGCGGGTTACATGTTAGAACATTCGAGCCAAGTTGATTTATTTTCAATTTGAGATTGCGTTTGAGTTCTTGCTCATTCTTTTCTGATAGGCACCTGGGACCCTACCATGACGTCTTATCTGGGGCTTTGGTGAGATATGAACATGCACACCAGGGCCCTGGAACTGAGGCAAAGGAGGAACGGAGTAGGTTCTTAATCAGTAAGAGTCTGACACTATCTCCCGCTCCACCCAAGGGTGAGGGATGTCATCGAATAATTTTACCTACTTTAAAAAAAAACATGACGTCTTAAAACCCTTATGATTCCTGGGCGAAACAGAGACGGAGCTATAAAGGACGAATAGTACTATCGAACCGGAATCATGATCTTTTTAAAACGTCGTGGTCCAGTCGACGGCGGTTTGTTTTCCACGCATGCTTCAAAAAGATGGAAGTATGTCTGTCAGGAGAGCAGTGGTGGCCGAGTGGTAACGACCCCAACTTACGAGTTGTATTTCACCAGTTCAAACTCAGACGGGCGCATTAATTTGTGTAATTTATTTCATTACTATTAATAGATTGATTACTCTGGAAATCCACAAATATAAAAAGAACCCCATGTAAAAATATTTTATTACAATTGACCATATGACCAACCGCCGGGAAAAATCAAACTGCGACATAAATTAGTTGGATCGATATAAAAACAAAACGCGAATCTGAACCTAACTTACGAATTCAAACGTGTATATCTGCGAGCTTAAGTCACGGCAATATTTGAAAGCTTCATAAAATGGCACGCAATAAGGCAGCCGTTAATTGTACACTTATTTTATAAAAAAACGTTAGTCCTGTGATAAGCTAAGATGTGCAATATAGTAATAAATAAAGCTTGTTTTTTAAAAGGGTCTGGCAAAAACCAAAATCTTAAATAGTTTTTTTTTTATTTTTATAAAAATTATACCGCTTTTACGGGGCCACGAAGTCGACATAGACCCGGGCAGAGTTCATACAAAATACACGCTGTGACTACAATCGGCCCTTAAGTGAGTACTTAAAAAAAAAAAACTGAAACAAACACAAAGGTCTAATTCATAACATATCTTTTTATTTTCGAAATATTTTAGATAATTCCTAGAATTCCAATAGATTGACAGAGTTTAGCATATTTTACGAGTATAATGAAATGAACAACCCCGCTTGGTCTCACAACTTGGGCAACGGCCGTCACCTGCACCGCTGATATTAAACGTTTGAACTGCAAAGCAGACGAGCATGTTATTGAAAAATTCTGATATTTTATGATATATATTACCACTAGAATTAATTTATAGGTGACTTTCTGGAATCAATATGGAACAGAACTCTCTATGTTTTTACACAGAATTTAGACTAATATTTTTATAAGCGAGAATTTATGGGTTTTGTTACTTCGTACTGAACAGATTTGAATGTAATTCGGTTAAACGTACTAGCTGGCTATTATTGGTAATTTGACTCTGTACCAAATTAGCTAATACCACATAATATACTTTTTATCCTTGGAAGTATGCTTCCTTGGGATATTTTACTATAGGTACTTTCATGTGGGCGTAACGCAGGCAGGAGGAAAGGTAAAAGTTTGTACTTAAGTGTGTTTGTTACCACTTCACGCTAAAACGGCTGAACGTAAGTATTTGTAAGTATAAGATCTTGGTGCAAGGATAGCTTAAATACTAAATTAACACACATAAGCTATAATTAAATCTGGGCAAGAGTGAGTTGAACTCTATGAGACTCTCGCTATGAGATCTTCCTTCATACCAAATTTCAGGATTCTTGGTCAACGGGAAGTACGAGTACGTTATGAATTTTGATTCCCTTGAGAATGTAGAAAGACGTTTTTAGCGATATAAATCCTTCTTTGACTTTGCGGTCCAGGACCCTGGGTTTTCCTTTCGAAAGTAAACCCATGGCACCGACAGATATTCATATTGTGGTTACCTTTTAACTCAATCGATCCAGACTCGTAGGTGCCTTTTTTCTTAGGGACGATCAGAAAAATAAATAGAAGTAATAATAAAAATAGACTATGGGAGAAAATGACGCATATTTCCGCTCGGCAAAGTGGATTAATGAGCACACGTAGGACTTAATTGGAGTATAAAAGAAAATGCAACATATTCATGAGATTGCTTTTATGAATATAATTATTAAAATTTAAAAAGGACATTGTATAAGTCTGTAATTTCTTACAACAACGAACCTTCCGTTTTTAAAGAAAAAAAAAATACTGCGACTTTTCAAAAGGTTTCTTAGAAAAATTCTAAGTCATTTTCTAAAACTTTTTATCTAAATACATACTAATATTAGTTTGTTTGTTTGAACACGCTAATATTAGAGGAACTACTGGTTTGAACTGAAAAATGTTTGTGTTAGGTTAGGTGGCGGTTGGGTTCCTGGTAGAAAATGCCTAAGGCTTAAGTTGACCTTTGTACATTATTATGTGCATAAAGTTTCAATATATAAATAAATTCGCAAAGGACAGTAAGTGAAAGATATTTTTCATTAAAATCTTTACCTACTCTTTACTTTAGTAACATCAGGATATAATGATCAAACTCGAACCTATCACACTTACCTACCCCACCACCACCACCTATTTACTTACCTACCTTACCCTACTTTCTTGGTGTACAATAAAGTTTTGTTCTATTCTATTCTATGTTTAATAGACAAAAAGTAATTTTGAAAGTACCTACTAATTAATTATTCCTCTCTCTGGTATCCCAGAAAAACATTTTCAATTTTCATTACGTACCCTCCTACAGACAAAAATCAGTAAAAGCAACCGCAAGCAATCCGGCAAGTGGATGCAAGTGTCAGTTCCCACGAATAAGCGGCTATTAGGCCGATTTATAGGCTTCCTAACTGAATGGCCCGCAGGTGTCAATAATAGCTTTTAAAGGTAACATTTTCCGGTAAAACGAAACTCCTCGTAAATTAACTGTGTCTGTAGCAGGTAATAGATATTATGGGTTTGTTTTTTTTTTTTTCGTCTTTCTAAAGTATGTTATTATCACATGGAAAATTATTTAAGAACATTTAAACCGGGTGATTCTTCGTAAAAAAAGAATTGGGTATACAAAGGATTCCGAAATACAATATTAAAGTCGAGCAAAAAAAACACCGACAAAATAACATTTCATACATTTCCGATAAAATAATATTTCTTGTATAGAAACTACTTTAATTTTTTTTTAACTTTATTATTTGTGTATAGCAGCAATAAAAAATAAACATTTTGTGAAAATTTGAACTCCGTGGAAATGTCAGAGGAGGAGGCCGACCGCATCAGGCAAAGGCAACGGGGCGCTCGCCCTAGCTGCCGCCGGAATTCCGATGCAAATTTCTGGCCACAGTAGGCGTGGGCTTGCGGACGGCGTGCAATGGGTAGCACGCTGTCCGATCGTCCGGTAACCGACCGGAACGAGCCCAAGTCGTCGACGGCGGCGACGACGACGGCGTACTGTTCCCGCGCGCTGCAAGGAGCAGTCAGCGAACCGTAGAGGCCCAGCCTGCTAACTGCAGGCAGCCAGGGTCGAAGCCTGCTGGGGTCAAGGGCTATTTTCTGAGAGGAAGGCTCAGCCCCGGTATGATAGGCAACGAAGGAACGGGCTAGGTTTTTAGTCAGTAAGAGTCTAATACTATTTCCCACTCCGCCCAAGGGCGGGATTTATCATGGGATGATTTTACCTGCGATAAAAAAAACTGTGCAAATGTCAACAAATTGATGGGGGCAAAGTTGTATTCCGCTCAAGCTGGGCACACCTACACCGTATGCTCCACCATGTCATCCAGGTGGTCCACATAATGGTGACAACCGTTTCTTCCACACTAATCAAGAGCAGGGACCTCCAGAACTTACCATGTCTGATGAAGACCTGCGTCATGCGCAAGGTGAAGACGCTATGACGTCCTTTGCAGCCATCTCTTCAAAATCCAGCTTCTTAATGCTGCAGGACCCGTTCCTACATGTATTCTGAGAGTAAATTATGATTATTAGAAAGAGCGCTATCTAGGACATAGATATTGAACTGCTCATCACCAATATTCCTTTCATTACGATTTTGCTTCGCTCGCTACATTTAGTCATCCAGGAAATGCATTGATGTGGTTTGTGGAAAATTATGAACGTTGGCGAATATTAAGTGGGCCATGTCCGGAAATATTACCTGACACCACCTGACACGCTCTGAGTTAACAATATGGCGTGAAACAGTTTTGAAATTTTTAATTTTCTAGAAACTTTGTTCATTTCATAGTGAGCGTTAACAATATCAACGAGCTTGAATATGTTCGACTAGAAAGATAATTATGTAGGTACATAGGTACAGTAAATGCTGTGCGATTTTTTTTTTATTGTCCCTTATATTTTAGTTTACAGTCATTACAACAAAACACTTGTCTGAAACCTTTCAAAGATTTATGGCCAACTGGAAGCAAGGAATAAAAAAAGGATATCGGCGGGAGAAACATAGCGCAAAGAATCGCCAAACTTAAGTGGCAATGGGCAGGGCACATTGCTCGCAAATGGATAGCCTTTGGGGCCGAAAGGTTCTGGAATGGCGACCACGAACCGAAAGATGTACCGTTGAAAGGCCTCGTACAAGGTGGTCTGATGACCTGGTAAGGGTGGGGATGCGGGAATTCAATGGATGCGAGAGGCACATGGCTGTTGGGCTGCTATAAACTAAATAATTATTTGAGAAAGACTACATACAATGTAGTTTATCATATTATGTGTACATATTATGTGTTTGTGGCAAATAAACTCTTTTTCTTTCTTTCTTCTTTCTGTGTATATTTCATTTCGTTTGTTTATTTAGTACAGTAGTTCAATCTATAAAGCTCACAAAAGTACTGTCGAGTATAGTTACTGTTAAAAAAATTGCTTTGGAATTTTGGCATAACATAGATAGCGATGAACTCAATGAATAACTATTCTCCGTCATTTAATAACTGAAAGATGACGCAGCTTTTCAGTTTATCTGAATAAGAACGTCAAAGTTTGTCATTTAATGCAAAATAAATATGACCGTCACAACGACACTAAACACTAATGCATAATTTAAATTACTGTTTCACTATTCGAAGCTTAAGTTTCAAAGGGTTACACAGACACAAGTGCAGTATAGACGGTATCCTGTCAGTTCATCAAAAATACATTACAAATTTTCATTTGACAACCAACGATTGGCAAAAACATGGTTCGCTATTTCATCGTTCTATAACAATAAGTTTTCCAAATAGTTTACTTTACAAACAACTCGCCAAATAAACTTTTGTTTAATAACGTGTCATTTTACAAACCATTCATTTTTTGTTCGTTTTATCTCATAAAACATCGTTTGGAAATTGGAATATATAACGTTTTGTATATTTTTAATAAGCTACCCGATCGAATCGATCACTTTTTCTAATTTCATTTTACCGAAAACTCTCCGACAAACGACCGACGAAGACCGACTTCTTCTTTTATATATGCATTTTTGACATATTTTTAGACCACCGAAGTATCATAATACTTTGACGGTCTAACTACAATTCGCCGAAACAGCATTTTACGGAATTTTGGTCACAAATATATTTTTTGGTTAATTGGTAGCATTTTCAATGTTAAATTAAAATAGTGTTATAAAAAATCAATATTTTGTGCTACAAAATTTAGTGACAGAAACGAATAGCCGCAAAACCGACTTTACACAGTCTTGTCTACCCTACACCTAGAGTGCAATTCAAGCCCGCGTAGGAGCGGAGGGGTAAGGCGGCCCGCGAGTCGAAGCTGCGGTGGTGAGCGTTAAAACTATCTGCGACAAGAGCTCGCGTGGGGCCGCCCAAATCCCGCAGCGCCGGAGCCGTAACAGAAACAATGCTTGCTGCATTTTGCATGCCTGCTGCGTGCCGCATTCATGCTTGCATGCTGCATGCCACATTCATGCTCGCATACTGCATGCCTGCTTGCATGCTGCACACATGTGGCATGCCTGCTGCATGCTGCATACCTGCTTGCTTATGCCTGCTGCATGCTGCATGCCTGCTTGCATACGGCACTTCAGCTTGCATGCTGCATACCTGCTGTAAGTTGCATGCTTGCTTCCATGATGCATGCCTGCTTGCATGCTGTACGCTTGTTGCATGTTGCATGTCTGGTTTCCTAACCAAATAATACTTAACCAAACCTCGGGCAACATAGGGAAGCGAGAAATCTTAACCGAATTGAAATAAATACATCCTGGAAAGCATGTTTACTAAATCAAATACTGTACTCGTAACATACTGATTCACATCTACTTAATATTTCAGTGTAATAATAGGTTTAAGTAGGTAGATCAATAAAATTATAAAAAACCAGTAACGTCTTGATTGTTTAGAAAATTTGTTATAAAATGATATTCAGTATAAACGTATATTTTTCAAAATAATCAAAATTTTAAATAAAAAATGTTATAATGACTAAATATCATCCGAACCATTTATCAAGAGAAGCATATGCCAAAAAAGATTTGTAAAGCGAGAGTTTGTCAAATGAAATATTTGCAGAACAAATCGCTTTTTGAAATAAATAGTATACCAAACGTTGGTTGTCAACTAAAATTTTGTTTGGTGAAACATTAGTGAACCAGTATAAACGGTTTAAACGTTTCAGCATGCCCCAAATGCAGGTGGCATGATCGATTCGAATAGAAGAAGACGGTATAATAAGTAAACTTTTTATTTTCAAGTTATCAAATATAGTTATAATATACTAACTGAAAGTAAAATAAACAATGGCGTCAAAAAACTTCTCCGCATCTCTATCGACTAGTAATGCACCCTAGAGACTGGCGGCATTGCCACGCTGTATGGCAATACCTATCCTCTGTCTAAGGTAAAACTCATTTTAATCAACCGAATAAAAGTACAACGAATAATACACCAAACTTTCAAGACACGTCACATCTTTCCACTTTATTATTCTTAATCAACTTTAATATCTCTACTCTCTGGATTTCGTATTGCTTTAGCATAAAACCAAAAAAAGACCCTCAAGAACTAAATAAAAGTAAGCTAATGTACAAGGTCAACATCGCTGTTGACTTGTTCTGTAGGTACTTAGGAAACTGGCGGCATTGCCACGCTGTATGGCAATATTGATCCTCTGCCCAAAGCAAAACTCATTTTAATCAACCGCGTTCAACGAATGCTCCAACAAACTTTGAACCAACGAGACACGTTATATCTTTTGCATCAGCCTTATAATGTTCCCACTGTTGGGACTCAGGCCTCCTCTCTAGGAGAGGGAATGGGCCGTAAACCACCACGCGGACCCAGTCCGTATAGGTGGATGTCACATATCTTCGAAGTTCAAGGACATGCCGGTTTCTTTACGATGTTTTCTTTTACCGTTTTTGAGAGCAGTGGTGGTGAAATAAATTACACAAAGAAATGCGTCTGGCTGCGTTTTAACCCGCGACCTACAACTCGTAAATTGGGGCCTTACCACTCGGCCATCACTGCTCTATATATATCTGCTCGTCGTATCTTACCATTTTATTATTCTTAATCAACTTTAATGTATCTATTCTCTGGACTTCATTTTGCTTTAACATAAAAACAAAAAGATCTTAAAAGTAAAGTAAAGTATAGGTTCAACATCGCTGTTGACTTGTTCTGTACTTAAGACACTGGCGGCATTGCCACGCTGTATGGCGATATTGCCACGCTGTATGGCGCTATTCAAACTCTGTCCAAAGCAAAACTCATTGTAATCAGCCGCGTAACAGTGCAACGAATGCTCCAGCAAACTTTTGAACAACAAGACACATCATATCTTTCCATTTTATTATTCTTAATCAACTTTAATGTCTCGACTCTCTGGACTTCATACTGCTTTAGCATAAAAACTACGCAGAGGTGGGTAATTAGAACAATCCTCTTTGTTTACACTTTACTCTAGACGTTTTTCTTCGTAAATCACTCTGGAGGACAGCAGCCACTAATTACCCTTTCCTTTATAATACGCATAAATTATACCTGCCTTTTAACAATTTAATTGAAAATGACTGATTTATTTACACTAGTCCCTGTCAACAAGTTTGATATATAAGTACACCGTTAAATTTTGGTCGTTTTAATCCCGCGGAGGGTCGATTCGGTACATGAAATACTATCGATTTGTAAAGAGAACATTAAAAAAAAGTTTCCGACGACCGAGAACATACCTACAACGTCATTGACTCGTTTACTTAAAGAAATCAATTTCATACATGCGTATGAAATTACTACTTCGATTTTTTGAAAAAAAAGTACTTTATTTTTTAATTTTTTCTTTACAAATCGATAGTGTTTCATGCACCGAATCGACCTTCCACGGGATTAAAACGACCAAAATTTAACGGTGTATACGCTAGAGCTAGGACAGCTCTTCTCTCTTTCAGGTATTTTGAATTTATTAGTTGCGGTAAACCGACAGATTAGTGATGTTGTGTCGGTTCTATTATAATTTGTGCGGTGATTATGAAATGGTTTTGGTAATAGAAATGAAAATGGAGGTGATTTTCATTTATAAATGCGGTGTGCTCCATGAACATGCTCGTGATTACACGTTGCACAGCTCATAAAAGAGCAGAACATTGAGGGTTCCGTACAAAATAATTTACGTACTCTAGTTACGTCAATCAAAATGTTCAATATGTTACCCGAATCATTAAGAGAAGAAAAAAGCTCCACCTATTTATGTACTAATTAATAAAAGCTATAAGCAAAAGTGATTATAGTGTTGATGAATATTTAAAAGATAAATCAGTAAAACACATAAAATACTTAAAATATTAATCTATTATTGTCTTCATTCGTCATTTTAACTTATTTGATACATTATTTGATATCTACATAATACATACCTGAATACGGTTTTAATTTCAACTCGATACATTTATGCGTTCGCGAGATAAAGGGTGTTGACAGACAGACAGACGGACAAGAAAGTGATATTATAAGGGTTCTGTTTTACCTTTTGTACCTCAAAAGGTAAAACAGAACTGAACTGTAAAAAGCAGAAAGAAGGTAGATATACGAGTATATGTCCCGTAACAAAATTGCCAAAGTATATTGAACGTTTTCAAGAATAACAATTTGATACGATCTGATGACAGTAAGTTCCTCTTTGAGGCGTGGCTAGAAAGACCTCACGGCGTCCTCACCTACCGCATGAAGCAGGTTCTCACCGAACATGGCACACTCGGGAAGTTCCTGTTGCGGAGTCGAGCGGAACCGACACTCGGGTGACACCTCTGTGTGGACCGCCCGGAGGACACGGTGGAGCATACGCTCGAGGTGTGCCCCACTTGGGCAGAGCATCGCCGTGTTCTCGTGAGGACGATTGGCAGTGGCGATTTCTCGCACCGGGCCCTGGTACAGGCCATGGTCCGAAGCGAGGAGGAGTGGCAGGCGATCGCCTCCTTCCGCGAAACAGTAATGCTAGCAAAGGAGGAGGCCGCACTCGAGAGGCAACGGCCCTCACGCCCCAGCCGCCGCGGGGATTACGATGCCAATCCTGATTTCCAGCCATGGTAGGCGCGGGCTTGCGGACGGCGAGCAATGGGTAGCTCGCTGTCCGACCATCCGGCAACCATCCGGACCAATCCCAGGTCGTCGACGTCGCGCACTGTTCCCGCGCGCCTTAAGAAGTGGTCAGCAAACCGTAGAGGCCGAGCCTGCTATCAAGCAGGCAGGGTCGAAGCCTTCTGGGGACAAAGGTCTGCTTCTGAAAGGCAGGCTCGGCCCTGGTATGAAAGGCAAGGAAGGAACCTTTCAGGTTTCAGGTGGATTTTAATGGGTAGCTCGCTGTCCGACTGTCCGGCAACCATCCGGACCAATCCCAAGTCGTCGAGGGCGCGCACTGTTCCCGCGCGCCTTAAGGAGTGGTCAGTAAATCGTAGAGGCCGAGCCTCGTAGGGGTCGAAGCCTTCTGGGGCCAAGGGTCTGCTTCTGAAAGGAAGGCTCGGGCCTGGTATGAAAGGCAACGAAGAAACCTTTCAGGTTTTAGGTGGGTTTTTAGTCAGTAAAAGTCTGACACTATTTCCCGCTCCGCCCAAGGGCGGGGGATGTCATTGAATGATTTTACCCACCACCAAAAAAAAATGACAGGAAGTTCAAATACGTTTTGCGTACTACTTTGACTATACGAAATAGTTTGGAATACCAACTACAGAGCGGCAACGTACAACATATTTTGACTGTGCAGCAATACTCCCACGAGCTCTTAATGCGATCTATTTGACAACCTATACTGGACTGGTAAAGGGATGGAGCTATATAGGGTGTATGGATCCATACTTCTTTCTCGCTAGGACGATTGACACTCTAGTACGTCATGGTAAGTCTCCTCTACTGTGCCAACCATAGAAATATACAAAAACAGGTCAGCTGACTGTTACTCCCTCCCTCCTTAGTCGTTCACTCTTGACAGAGTGGTCGTGGTTGACGATGTTGCATTTTCGTTGGCGAGTGAGGCTCCCGCGATGCGTCTCCACTTATCCCGGCTAACGGCGTCTAGGGAACACTGGACTATGGAAGTCTGTGTTGCAGCTCTGATGAGCTCTGTCCAACGCGTAGGTGAGCGCCCGCGTGACCGCTTTCCTTCCACTTGTCCCTGGACAACGCGTCGCTCCATGGAATCTTCGTTGCGAACAATGTGACCGAAATATTTAAGGATTAGTACTTGCATAGTCGACGATAATCTCTGTTTGATTTGTGTCTCTGTTACTAGACGTTAAGTATTTAATAACTCTATTTAAAATTACCTTAATAATAAAAAGTGTGAGATATATAAAGTTACCGTTGGTGCGTTGCGCTTGACCCGTAATTCATCGAATTATCTGACATCAGCTATTCCCAGCGATTGCTGTAGCGCGATCCCTGTTGCGAAGCTTAGTTTCACAGACTCTTATCGTTACTTCGCTAGATACAGATTACATATCTATCAGATGTATCTACTTCTGAGCTTCATTTGATATATCTATATCAAATGAAGCTAAGTAACCAAAACATTCTAAACATGCTCACACATGTGCAAAGCCAAACTAAACTAAAGAACACAGATAGAAAATAGTACGGAAACTCTACAACACATCGGTGCTTATGAACTAGACAACAGAAAGATTCGACAACAGAAAGGAATTGCACAAGCAGTGGAATTTTAGCGGAAATTTCTTCCTTAATTTCAGAAAACTAAAAGCTTCAATTCCGTTATGAAACAATAAAACGGTAACTAAAACGATCAACGGAACATAACTAAACCAAAGTAAAACGTTCTTGAGCCTCTTCTAGTTAACACATAACTCTTTACGAATCATCCACACGTTGTTAGTGTGGTCACTTGCCGTAAATCAGGCAGTTCATGGATCAACTGACCAGAACTGAACCAATATGAAATATTGTTGAGTCTCTTCTAGGAAACCCATAATTCTTGGCGAATCGTCCACACGTAGTCAGTGCGGTCGCTAGAATAGTCATAAATCAGGCAGTGTACGGATCAACTAAACAAAATTGAATCAATTTAAAATGTTTTTGAGCCTCTTCTAGTAAACCCATAACTCTTGGTGAAACGTCCACACGCTGTCAGTGTGGTCGGTTACCGCAAGTCAGGCAGTGCATGTGGACGAATCAACTCGACGTAACTGGAACTTTGTGGCTCGCCAATGTTGACTTTCTTCTTCCTTTCAATTTGCGCTTGTTTAGCACTGGATTGTGGATACTGTTAAGTCTAGATTGCGATCATTGTTTAAGTTGTTAAACGTTCCGTTGTTTAAGTGGTGCTTTTGGTAAAGCCAATTAACAAATGCGAAGTTTTGTTATTCATCCTTTGAACGTTTCTCACTCGCATATGGTCAGACTTTTAAGGTGCAACATGTAAGAATATATAGGGTGACTGGTAATTAGTGAACGATACTTAAACACGTGATTGTAGTCATGATAACTAACAACTTTTACTATGGGACCAAACCTGAAATCGCGAAAAAAATCAGCCAAGTTCAGTACATTTTGACTAGTTAGACGAACACAAATGTGCTGACCAGCGGATTTTTTTTCGCGATTTCAGGTTTGGTCCCATAGTAACAGTTGTTTGAGCACCAGTATCTCGTAAGAGATTGCCAGTGATGAGATATGGCTTTGAAATGTGGTCACATACAATTGGCTAATCAGAAGGCTTAAAGTCACCCACAGCCTGCTAACTGCAGGCAGGCAGGGTCGAAGCCTGCTGGGGTCAAGGGCCGTTTTCTGAGAGGAAGGCTCAGCCCCGGCACTATAGGCAACGAAGAAACGGGGTAGGTTTTTAGTCAGTAAGTCTGACACTACTTCCCGGTCCGCCCAAGGGCGGGATTTGTCATTGGATGATTTTACCTACCATAAAAAAAAAAAACCCAAAGGGTAATGGAAAGGGCTATGCCTTGACTTTTCTTGCGTGATCGCATAAGTCAAAGTCAAAACGAAACGAAGATATCTACAGGAGAAACAAGGTTACCGACATAGCCCGAAGAATTGCCAAGTGGCAGTGGGTGGGGCAGATTGCTCGCAAAACAGACGGTCGATGGGGCCGAAAGGTTCTGGTATGGCGACCGCGTACCAGAAGATGTAGCGTTGGAAGGCCTCCTACAAGGTGGACCGATGTCTTGGTAAGGGTCGTGGGTATTCGATGGATGCGAGATGCAGAGGACTGTTCATTGTGGTGACACTTGGGACGCCTGTGTCCAGCTGTGGACGTGATTCGACTGAAATGATGAATGATGATGAAGATGAGTTTTCATCTGATGATGAAGCCGGAAAGGAGCTACCAGACCTCCTTTCCGGCTTTATCATCAAACCAGTTCTACGTTCCCCTTCTTCCTGCAGTCAGTCACCGACAACATGTATAAACAAAGCAATTGGACTTGGTACGACAGTTCTGTTTAAAGAGTTCTGTTCTATATCTTAGTAATATTTCTATGGGACCAACTTGCGAATATAATCTTTCGGTGGTGGCTTAATATCGGTGAACATACATAAATAAAAATACTTACATACAGCCGAACATAGAACCTTCTCCTTTTTGAAGTTGGTTAAAAATACGTACTCGAGCAATTTCTACGTCGTATAAAGTTTGCAATATCCGGACGCGATCATATCCGCGAAAGTATCAAAAAATCCCGATTTACTTCACACCACACATCACACAAGACACCACTGACAAGTACAGAGACTGAGAATGTTTTAATTTTGTTTTTACAGTGAAGGAATTACATAGGTAGCCGTAGACTTACATTAGTTGTATAGACACTAATCTACTATTAGCACTCAATCATCAATACGTAATCACCATCTACAGCAAAACGCGTTTAAAAAAAAAGAAGCATAAGTTCGATAAAGAGAGAGAGAGAAAAACAAAAAGAGAAAAGTAAAGACTTATCATCTGTATAAAAGACTTTGATATTACCAAACCTGGGATGATACGGAAGAAGGGTTACTCGAAAGAGTTACTATTCAAAGATTATGGCGAAGAACTTAATGAACAAAAGCTTCAAAGCTTTGTTTTCAACCAATCTATTTCTTAGCGGACAAAATAGGCTAAGCCAATACTTTAGATTAAACCTCCTCTAATTAAGCGCCGGCTCTTATTTCTGTCTTGGTCTATCAGTGACTACAGGTAGTGTAGATATGTGAGGGTCAAATCCAGATATTCTGATTGCGATGTTAGCGCATAACATATATTCCCTTATAATAATTATAATCAATAATAAAAATAAAATAAAAAATATTATATCAATGGCCAACACTACAAAAATGTTCACCTGCTACTATTTATTTGTAAGCCGTTTGCTTGCTATTGACGGAAACGACAAAAAGACTTCCGATTTAAAAGAGTCGGAGCCAAAATCGAAACAGGAGGTGTAATATCAATCGGAAATTGCGACTTACCGGAGCCATTGTCGCTACT
The DNA here is from genome assembly GCA_958295575.1 of Leucania comma. Classification (NCBI taxonomy): domain Eukaryota; kingdom Metazoa; phylum Arthropoda; class Insecta; order Lepidoptera; family Noctuidae; genus Leucania; species Leucania comma. Next base: position 9,839,508 of record OY282475.1, read on the forward strand.
ATAACTAATATTATAAACGTCAAAAAAATATATTTTGATACGTTTTCACTAACCTACCCACACAAAAGTTTTGAAAACACATTGACTGTGTGTACAGCATAGGACAGGAATTCCTTGTTGGTGTATGTATCCTAATAACTACAAACTATTGTCAACCGTATTTAAGTCAAGAGTGAATAGGTTACTTTGAGGCAAACATGCTTCAGCGTCGACCATATCATCGCCTACCATCAAGAAAGACAGTGATCAAGAAAAAGCCTATTAATACAAATAAAACCTAACCTACTACTGAACCGATCATCATCAAAATGTTGATATACGTTATCAGGGATATAGAAAAAGATTTAGTGTACATTTTATAGAGAGATAGAAAAATAACGTTTCGACAGTCCCATTTTTTTCAGGATGCTAGATGACGCTTCGTATCTTTCAATTCATGATTAATTATACTGACTGGTAGAAAATTGTTAAGGCGGTTCGTCTTTGTACTTTTTGTATGTACAAAGAATTAAATCACACTATCATAACACTAACATTACGTGAAAAAGATTGTTTTGAGTGTGTAAGTTTGTTACTTCTTCTCGCTCAAATAGTTGAACGGATTTGAATGAAAATTAGCACAGGCGTAGACCATGTTCTAGAAGCTATTTCGGGATAATACTTCTATTACATTACAGGACATTACTAAAGTGCCTACCCAATTTTAGCAACTTAGCACATAGGCAATTTTCTATTATCGTGCGGGCGAAGCCGCTGCCTAGTAAATTAAAAATATTATTATAAACTTCAGTAGTTTTTTAAGAATTATTTTTAAAAAGGTTTATAGTGAAACCTACATTTCGTGAGTTAAGTATGGTGTAGGATCTTCAATATTTGAAAAAGTAGAGGCCTAATCAACGGCAACACTTGTATCACATAATTTATTTATATTATGTAGTTCGTTTTTTAACCTTTTTCTATTTGTATGAGAATCAATGAAAGACCTGAATTAAATACTCACATTAACGTTAATGCTTCCTACATCGATCAACAACCTAAATTGATTGACAAAATCTAACATAATGTGACCGAAGCCGCTAGTAAAAGCTAGTAACCACTAAGCAATAACCAACCTTAACAACGTATGTATGTATAAAAGCGATTTCAACCTCCAACTCAAACAGATTATCCAATTTCAAGTTTGTGTAAAACTAGGTATGAATTTCCGTAAAATAAATTGTCTTAGTACGTTCTACCTGGAGTCCAGGGACTAATAGTTGGGTACCAGGCGCGCAGACGAATGGCGGAGTTCATTGATAAATTTTCAATTCCGGTACCCGTTCGCTAGTGTCCGTGCTATTAAATGAACCGAAGTCGAACGACAATGACTTTCTGCACGATTGGAGTTTTCAAATCTGTGTCTTTTAGGGATAGTTTGTTTTAAATGTTAAATGGCCTTTGGGTTTGGTTTAATTCTATTTGTTTGTTGAGTTCCGAATATCGGTTTTGTAATATGCGTGAAAAATAGATGTCAAATTACAGTTTGCTTATGAAGTCGCATTTTGTAAAAAAACACTATACAGTTACTAGATTAGTAAGATTTATATCCACGTTCATGGATTTGTAGCTTTGCATTCACCATTGCACCCAGCTTCGCACGGGTGCAATGACGATACTAAATATATTATGCATGTATTATACATATAAACCTTACTTTTAAATCTATTAAAAAAAAAACCGCATCAAAGTCCGTTGCGTAGTTTTAAAGATCTAAGCATACATAGGGACAGACAGCGGGAAGCCACTTTGTTTTATACTATGTAGTAGGTAATGATTCATGACTTTGTGGTTTTATAAAATATATGTATTTTTTCACTATATTGTCTCACGTTTAACCACTATTTCTCTGATGGTTTAATATCAGTTTCAGTTACGGTTATGGACCTGTGACGACAAATTACAGCTGGGAACAACCCTCTAGAATCATTGTTTGTTAAGTTGGTCACCCATTCACAGACTGACCTCGGCAAGGGTTGCTTAACGTAAAACATCGACCCAGGTGACTGATATTATATTAGTTACGAGATCCTCTCTACTTATATTCCTTGAATAGACACTATTAATATGAGATAATCTTATACCAAATATTCTGCTATCTCTCGCACCTGGCCCTGGTACAAGTCATGGTCCAGAGCGACGAAGAATGACATTCGGCGGTCTCTTTCTACAAAGTAATAATGCTAGCGAAGGAGACGGCCGCACGTGTGGAAGAACGAACATCCTCACGCCCCAGGTGCCAGGATCCTAACTCCAATTTCAAACCACCGTGGGCGTAAGATTGCGAGCGACGAGCAATTGGTAGTTCCCGTCCGGTAACCGTCCGGACCGAGCCCGGATCGTCGACGGCGCGTAGTGTTCCACGCAGGGTCGAAGCCTATAGTGGCTATAGGCTTCTTAAAGGGAAATCCGGGGTCCAGAATCGCAAAACAAAGAGAGTAAGTGGTTTTATTCAGTAAAAGTCTGTTATTCAGTAAAATTTCTCACTTGTAAAAAAACCCACCCAATGTCTACATGGTAGCAAAACCTTACCACGACAGCAAGATTAAGCTTCTTTTTACAAGGTCCTGACTTCTAAAGTCGTCTACATTATACCTATTAAATAGGTTCTCAGCTAGTGCAGACGTAATCCTCTATGAACGCTCGCCACGACACTGTCTTTATCATCTTACTTAGAAAAAGAAAATAATGGCGAAAAAATATCTAGTAAGAAAAAGTGAACTTTATAAAGCTATTAGTCTGTTTATGAATTATTGAAGATTCAAAGATTGCGGTCGCTGTGCCCGAAATCGGCTAGATGGCATCATCATCATCATCATCATCATTGAAGATTCTCTTTATTAGTCCATCATCAGCCTTTTAATGTTCCCACTGCTGGGACACAGGCCTCCTCTCTAAGAGAGGGAATGGGCCATAATCCACCACGCGGACCCAGTGTGGGTTAGCTCTTTATTAGTGATCGAAGAGATTCTATTGTAATTTCCAATACCTACCTGCTCATAAATTAAAATCCAAACCCATATTTTTGTATTTTCACATTAATTACTTAGTAATTACACTAAAACTAGATAGGTGTATTTGATTTAATAGAGACAATAGGAAATTAATTTTGAACGCTATTGAGATAATTTATTAGTTTAGCAAATAAATAAATTGCAAAAAACTAGATTGTTATAATTTGGGTCCATCCTATGGATGTAGTTTAGGATAAGGGAAAAAATCTTAATTTAAGCATTTTCAGGAAATAGACATACACAGATAGGCCAAACAATATTGTACTACTTGGTAAGATGTGTGATACCTCTGTGTGCTCAAATGCTAGAGTCCCCCACTTGGGCCTTGTGTGAGCACTTATAAAACTTTTGAAGAGTTAATGCCGTATGAGCCCAAATCATCTATTTAGTACAATAACTATCAACTAAAGTAGACTAAAGTAAAATTAACTAAAACGAAAGACGGCAAATAACTTCAAAGTCTATATTAAATATTTATAACACAGCAAATGCATTATATTCCCAAGTTTCTTTAAACTTATCGATTGTTTAAAAGTTAAAGCTAGATTCCAAGTTTCAAGTCTAATCTCGCTCGGTACGCGGATTTGAACAATAGCACAATACGGCAATACGAGCAAACTCGGCACTCAAAAACATCTCAAATCTTTCGCTACACAAATACAGACACTTCTAGATTTCAATGGAAAACATTGTTGAAGCTTTATTGACTACGTATTGTGTATTTGGAGTAGTGATATTATTAACGTGAACATGGCTTAAAAGCTTGTTGTTTCATCCAACGCAATATTTGGTAAAGAGGCAATGCGAAAAAAAAGACAAAAAAGAAAGAGGGAAACTTCAGTCGCTCATTCGAAAATTTCACTAAACTTGTTCCAGGAAATACGTGTTTTTTTTCAAACTTGTTCGAAAAATATGTGTTTTTTAAAACCACAAAAGTTTTTTAGAAAAATTTTCGTCATCTCGATTTACTGTGCAAGGTATAAGTATATTCTATACGTGATGTTGTTGTCTACATTAACCGTAAATTGCTTTTCTATGTGGGCGGCCACGTAGAAATGCGATTTAGTCTATAAAAAAAATAAATCAGTTAATGATTAAGAAAAATGCAGTCAGACCACTGAAACTTAGCAAGTCAATATAATACACGGCTAAATTTTGATCGTTTTAATCCCGTGGAGGGTCGATATGGTACCCTTTTATTTCAAACAATTCCTCAGACAGTTATTAAAAAATAAATTATTATTATACTAAATCATTCTGCTGAACGGAGTCGCTGGCAAAGTGCTAGTTTTCTCAATAAAGCTAAAGGGTGTCCAAAGTGAGCATGCAGTGTTAATGAAATCTCTCGGATGTTGCACACCATAACGAAGCATGAGACTGTCGAATTGAAACTCGTATCCATCTCCTCGGTAATTGGTGGTGTGGTTTATATGGATAGCCAAGCAAGTATTGAGCAAAGGTTAGAACTAGAAATGAATTGGTACTGGTTTTATTGAAACCGAAGTTGGAAAAGGAGTTTTAAAGGTTTCTTGGAATTGAAACCGAATTACGAAATGGAGGCTGATGTAGAAGCGTCAAAAAGGCTCTGGTAACTATAAATGAAGAGTAAATTCAAAACGTTCAAAATACGAAACAAAACAACAAAAAAGAGTAATCGACAGAGGGCACGGGGAGGGAAGTTCCCCGCACCACAAGTAATACACCGATTTGTACCTCCGATATAAGTACTGATTAAAATTTATCATAACCAAATCAGAATTGGAGACGCAAAATCAATCGGAGATAAAAAGTCAATCCGACCGCGACCGCTGATCATGACGACCGCGTATCCGAAGACGCTGTGTTGGAAGGCCTCCTACAAGGCAGACAGATGACCAGGTAAGGGTTGTGGAAATCCAATGGAAGAGAGACGCGCAGGACCGTTCATTGTGGCGACACTCGGAGGAGGCCCATGTACCACAGTAGACGTCTTTTGTCTGAAAAAATCAATCGTCAGTTCCGACCTTTCGGTATCGGAATCAAACCTTCCTAACATCTCTGGTTACCATTAGTGATTGAAAAACGATATGTGTTCGAGTGTGTTTGAGCCAAAGAATACGGTCGCTAAGCTACACCTGTATTCCTATCTAATATCAAAGTAAACACACAGGACTAGAAAATGTTAGCACGTTTGTAGTTGTAAAATGTCCTTTTCGTGGAAAATCATCAAATAATTTCTGGCACTCTGGGTGGATCGAGAGGGAGTGTTATTTTATTGACTACAACCCATCTGGCTTTGACTGGCCTGTTGGTCTAGTGGTTAGTAACCCTGACTGCTATGCCGGAGGTCGTGGGTTCGATTCCCACCCAGGACAAATGTTTGTGTAATGAGCACAATCATTTGTTCTGTGTCTGGGTGTAATTTATCTATAATATGTATGTATTTAGAAATATATAAGTATATTTATCAGTTTTCTAGTACTCATAAAACAAGCTCTGCTTAGCTTGGGACTAGACGGCGTTAAGTGATAGTAAAAAAAACACTGTTTTTTCAGTAGCCCTTTGCATTCCGGTATCACCTCTCGAACTCGTACTCACTTTTTCGAAAAGCCTTTTTTCCGCAACCCTTGCAGGCTTTAGTGGACTCCGTCCGTTTCAAGACATCTCTTTGATCATAAGGAACCGGACCTGGCACATTATCGGTCGGCAAGCTAGCTATGAGGAGCTTGCCTAACGATATATGCCAGGCCCGGTCCACTGCTTGGCCCGCACCTACGGTGACTGGCGGCTCTAGTCGTCTCTTACAAAAAAATGTCCTGGCGTAATACTTTCATAACTACTGCTAAGGTTTTAGTAATTCTTCACAATAAATTCTTAAATTATTTTTTTCTATTAAAACAAGTTTTAAAGGTACAAAAGGTAGGAAGTATTTAAAGGAATAAATTAAAGCACTCAGGTAATTGTACTTTAAAATATCTAAATACGAGCATTCTATGTACCTATTTATTTTTAGACAATAAGCATACCTACATCGTTGAAAATGGCTCTACAAAAAAGAGCTTGTAGACTGATTTTCGTGATTACTTAGATATTTGATAGACAAAGCTCGCTTATTCAAGTATAACTATTTCAAGTTATTCGTCACATATAACCGTCTGAACTTGTTCTAGCCTCCAAAACGTAGGTAGGTATAATGTAACAGAATAGTGTGGAATATGATCGAGCACGTACGTTTGAGCCATTAGTGAGCTAGCTCGGGGACTGCCGAACTAATGTGCGATACGTGAGCTGGTCGCCAGCATGCGCCCGTATATAACCTGGCCGCTTCGAACGTTCGTTTGCAAATGCGTTTTTTTGGGGAAGTGGATTTTGCATTTTGGTTACGGACTTCTCTATGTGACAGAACTAGGTAAATAGGTCGTTTACATAAATTGTCAGTTCACCGCATATCAAAATATTGTAGATATTCACCGCAGTTAGAGGTGTAGTTGCATTAAGGGGCAAAATGTTCCGCAACAGGACTCGCAATTTTTTTTTTCATAATATTTTTATATAAGTAGGCCTGGCTGACCCTAGAGATGTTATCCTATCTTAGCAATGAACTGTGAAACGCACAAAGGTTAAATAGTTGTAGTAGTTTCCAGTAATTGTATGCGCAATTATATTAATTTATTTTTTTCAGAAAATTGCGCAAAAAAATTGACAATAACAATCAATATAAAAAGAATTACTGAAAATGATCAAGCCGTTAAAGCGTAATGACGTGAACAAATAAAATAAGCAGCCGACCGACAAATTAATAAGACCCTTTAAATTAAGTATACATTTTGTTACACTTGAGTAAATACAAAAAAAAAGTACATTTTTTTAAAGTGGTCTAAAGCGTCTATTACACTACTCGATATTCCGCACAAGTTACACAGACTGTCTTAAAGTTTACTTTCGAGTAAGACAGTCTGACCCTTATTACACTACGCGACAAACCCGGTCTGAATGTCGAGTGGTGGTGGTGGTGGTGGCCTTATGGAAGTTCGATGTAAAATAAAAGACTTTTGAACAGCAGATTTCAAGGGTAAACCGATTTTTATCGAGAAGCTTGAGGTACATTCTCGCTTTCTTATTAGCAGAATATTTTTATTTTCAAAACTAAATAATCGAAATTTACAAAGCGAAAAGCTGCGCGCTACAAAAAAGCCGGTGCGCTTTACTGTACTGACCTCATAGCTGTAGTCAAGCGAAGTACTGCGTGCTTCCGAAGCGCAGCGCTGCGTCTTCCGAAGTGAAGCGCTGCGTGGTCTCCAAGTTACCCGTTTTCTTCAAAGAAAAAATTACTAACATATTCAATAAATGTATAGAATAAATATAACACAAATTTGTTTAAATATAGGACCACATTAAACGTAGTCTTCGTCGCGGTGCTTATACATAAAATATGTGTTGAAATAATATTTATTCAAATTACAGCTCCCTGGAGATCGTACCCTTTTCACGGTTGAATATTTCATGTAGCCAGCATTTAGTTTGAGACCTGGGTTCGTACATAGCTATTTTGTATGTACCCTTATTTTTGGGTTTTTTTTTTTTTTTTTTTTTTTTTTTTTTTTTTTGTGGTAGGTAAAAATCATCCAATGACGAATCCCGCCCTTGGGTGGGGCGGGAAGCAGTGTCAGACTTTTACTGACTAAAAAACCTACCTTTCCATTCCTTGCCTTTATCCTGGGGCCTTTGGTGACAGTCTCACATAACCTTTGGCCCCAGTAGGCTTCGGCCCTGCTGGACCCCTACAGTATGCTGACAACTCCTTGAGGCGCGCGGGAACGGTGCGCGCCGTAGACGACCTGAGCTCGGACCGGTCTGTTACCGGACGGACGGACAGCGAGCTACCCATTGCCCACCGTCCGCGAGCCCGCGCCTACGGTGGCCGGAAATTGGGATCGGAAACCCGGCGGCGGCGGCGGCGTATTTTTGGGTTAGGAAATCATCAAATAACTTCAACCGCTCTGGGTGGAGTGAAGGAGAATGTCAAACTTTTACTAGCTAAAATCCACATACGTTTCTTCAATTGTACGTTTGTGTTCCAAGGTTACAGTAATTCTTTGCAATAATCGAGCAGCGCATTTGATATGGGGCACGCCATTATTATGGCAGAAATTCTCTTTGAGGAGTGGCTGGAGAGGCGTTACGGTATCCTCAACTTCTACATGATGCAGGTCCTCACCGGACGTGGTAAGTTCAGGAGTTTCCTGCACCGAATTCAGATAAAAGAAACAACCGAGTATTACACTGTCGGAAGTACCTGCAGGACATAGTGGAGCATACGGTGGACATGTGCCAAAAAGGATAAAAAAATATAACAAAGAAGAAAAAGAAAACGATTAATTGTATTTATGCGTGAGTGTGTCTGTAAGTGTATGAGTATGTGTGTGTGAAAGGGAGAGAGTTATGGTGTGTTTGTGGAAGTAGGTATGTGGGAGAGAAGAATGTTTTGAGTCTTTATAATTAAGTCACACGTTGTAAAAGTAACTCTGTATCATTGTAATTAAGGCTGTGTAGCCATATTGTTAATAGTTTTTTGCATTCAATTCTTTTTTTAACATAGAAATATATGTCGGATCCGGCGCTAATTTGTTGACAACAAAATAAGGCACGCCATCTAGTGGTGACTAGAAGAAATAGAGGTGGCGCGCCTAGACAGAGTCAGCCGTTTCCGCTTTGGCTACGAGCTTGGGGAGGGAGAATCCGCCGAGTACAGCGGACACTCTCAGCCAGGCCGTCGCAGAGTCAAGACGTTCTGAAACTGTCCGTTTTGTTGTTTGTACCTACCTAATAACAGTGCACTGTACCGAATGTATTGAGAAGTAAACTGATTCAGTTCCTAACCGTTTTTATTCATTGCACGATACCCACGTAGGCCCACCTGGTAGATGATCAGAGCTCGAACCATCCTGAACGAGCCGTTATATATAATTTTGTTGTTTTTTTTTGTACAAAAAGGCTGACTGTTTTTTATATTGTCTGCTGGAAAATGTATCTTGTTATCTTGAAACTGACATGTATTTACTTTGATGTAAGCTTAACTACTACGTTGAGATAGAAGACAGTTAAGACGGTGTCTTGCGTAGACTTTTTGTATCTTTAAGGATATAGCTCCAACTATGAAACTAGGTTAATACTAGATATTACAAGTCATAAGTCATTTATTCATTCGTTTAACATAGGTACAATAATGATGGTGTAAACAAAGTAATAAAGAGAGCGCTATGTTATGCCACAGGGCGTACAAATGTTTGTGAAAAATTATTATCAATCAAGCCAGTTAAATCTTAATACTGAAATAAAAATAAACCTGGTACTAAAAAACAATTATAAAGGATTCAAAATACGAGATACATAGAAATAGAAATCAATGTCAGTTTATAACACTAATGTCAATGCACAATGCTAATGTTAATACTCAATACTAATGTCATTATACAATACAATATGTCAATATACAATATTAATATCAATTTACAAAATTAATGTCAATTTACAATAATAATATCAATAATTTACAATACTAATGTCCATATACAATATTAATGTCAATCAATTTACAATAGTGAAAGTGATGTTGCCTGTGATCATTCAGTTAACGAACATGCTCTACACAATTTGAGTCTAAACTTCTAAAAATATTGTATAAATGCATTGACATAAGAAAACCCTAGACGAACAGTCCCGAACAAAAGTAACGCTCGAATCTGTCGTCAAACACTCAACAATTCGACATAAGTAGTTATGTCATATTATAAAAAAAATTGTTCTCTATACTTCTGCAAATTCAACCTTATTCGGATTAGTTAAAGTTGTCATTACAAAGCAGTATGCAAAAAACAATAAAATTTTACTGTCAAAGTTAGCCGGCTGAACAAGACATGGAGTGGAGACGAATATTTATATAGTTTTTATTTTTATACGATATTAAATTAGTTTTATTAAGTTTATTAAATTGTGTTCTAAACACAATTCTACCATTATATTAGGAACAGCCGTTTTAAGAAGACGTTTCAGGCCTTTTGCAGTGACATATATATCGTTGTCCAAGAAATGCTCTGAACAAACGACTCTTGACTTATTCGGCTTAAAAAAATCTTCACGTCTTTGTCGGCTGACGATTGACGTCCATTCTCCGCATCGTATTGGGTCACAAGGAAAACTAAAATATAAAATATGTACCTAAATAAAACAACTTGTCTTGTACAATATTCGCCCTCAATTTACTCAAGATAAGTTAATTATCAACAAAAATCTAAAAAAACGTTATCCCATATTTAAAAAAAAAGTTTCATTAAAGAACACATGACTTGTCGCTTCACCTTTTGAATACAGTAATTAGAGACACAATAGAACACTATCACACTACGTCGTCTAGTCCCAAGCTAAGCAGAGCTTGTGTTATGCAGTCAAGGCCACTAACCACTAGACCAACAGGACCTTATTAACCGACTTCAAGAAGGAGGAGGTTAGACCCAGAACTGTGTGGTTCTTTCTAAATAAAATCATCTCAGACTCCAATCTGCATGGTTCTCATATGATTTGACCATTACGTGTTTGTGTATGGACTTTAAAAGAGACTTTGACCCCTGAATTTGTTTGGAGATTTCTTCTTAGGGTAGTCAGCTAGGAAACACCGGCCTCATCTAAACTAGATCAACATCGAAACTGACGAGAAAAAAAAATTGACGTGTAAAAAAGTGTTTTTAAAAACCTACTTACAAAATAAATATCATTTATCATTTATATGTTCGGCTGTATGTATTTTTTTATGTTTGGTTACCGATATCTTGGTCAAAAAAAAAACTTAAATTATAGAACCACTGATTTCCAAAGTAAAGTTACTTTGCATTTTTTACATTGAAGTCGGTTGTATTTTTTCTACATATAGGATTCCATTGAAAACTATAAATATTTGTTAAAAACTTTACGAATAAGTTCAAACTTATTACTTAATAAAAAAAAATTAAACACAATAAAAAAAATCGATTCCATTGACTAGAACAGGATCATTTGTATTATGCGACTAAAATAAAAGTAGGCTGTTATGCATGGTTCTTACACTGACAATGAGGCCATTGAAATTTGCCGTGTTATACATGGACCGTTGAGAGAAATTTTGTGACAAATTAAATCAAAATCAAATATTGCACTGTATATTAGATCATAAAAACAACAAAAACAAATCAATAAACACTTTTACTTACCTAAAATACGATATCCCATCCTTTTTTAACGTTTTTGACGTAATATTTTTACAATTTCGCAAAGAACACTTCGGCATTTTTAGTGACCTGACAGTGACACGGGCCACGCGAGACTACTTGACAGGTGCGCACTTTTTCTAATGATGCGCTCTTTTTTTGTGGACGTTTTTGAGACGCTGAGGTTGAATCTTGGGTTCAAATATATATATGAGATCAATGTATAAATGTATTGTTTATTAATGTTTGTAAATAATGTTTATATATCTGCGCCATGTTTTAGTTTAATTTTAGGCTTCGTCAATTTAGTGTATTTGTTTTCGTTGTAGGTATAGATAGATAGATAGATAGATATACTTTTTTTTTTTTTTTTTTTTTTTTTTGTGGTAGGTAAAATCATCCAATGACGAATCCCGCCCTTGGGTGGGGCGGGAAACAGTGTCAGACTTTTACTGACTAAAAACCTACCTTTCCATTCCTCGCCTTTGTCCCGGGGCCCGTGGTGACACTCTCGCATAACCTTTGGCCCCAGTAGGCTTCGGCCCTGCTGGACCCCTACAGTTTGCTGACAACTCCTTGAGGCGCGCGGGAACGGTGCGCGCCGTAGACGACCTGAGCTCGGACCGGTCTGTTACCGGACGGACGGACAGCGAGCTACCCATTGCCCACCGTCCGCGAGCCCGCGCCTACGGTGGCCGGAAAATGGGATCGGAAACCCTTTGCCTAAGGCGGTCGGCCTCCTCCTTTACTAGCATTACTGCTTCGCAGAAGGAGGCGACCGCCTGCCACTCCTCCTCGCTCCGGAGCATGGCTTGAACCAAGCCCCGGCGCGAGAGATCGCCGCCGATCGCCCCCACGAGGACACGGCGCTGCTCTTCCCAAGCGGGGCACACCTCGACTGTGTGCTCCACCGTGTCCACCGGGCGGTCCGCACAGTGGCGACACCCGGGCGTCGTCTCCGCACGAATCTTGTACAGGTACGGACCGAACTTGCCGTGTTCGGTCAGCACCTGCGCCAAACGGAAGGTGACGACGCCGTGGGGCCTTTCCAGCCACGCCTCAAAGAGGGGCCTTACCGCCTCGATCGTGGCGTGCCCAGCACGAGGTTGCGACAGTCGCTCTCGCCATTTCACCATGAGATCCCGCCGGAGCTCTGTCCGCCATGCCGCGACTTGTCGCGGCAGCGGAGTTTCGCCCCGACGTTGCATCTCCACGCGTAAGTCATGCATGTGTGCAAGGACTGTTGCCTCCAGATCCCACGGTGGTAGGCCAGCAAGGAGGCTCGCCGCTTCGCAGGATACCGTACGGTATCCGCGGATCATCCGGATGGCCATGACCCTCTGGCAGGCGGTTAGCCGGGCCGCCACTCGCTTCCGTAGCGATGGCGCCCACACCGGCGCACCGTAAAGGGCCATGGACCGAACGATGCCTGCGTAGAGCCTCCGGCAGGAGGCGTCTGGACCCCCTAGGTTCGGCAGGAGCCGCTTGAGCGCAGCCCCAGTCGCATTCAACCTGGGAGCCAGACGTCGGAAGTGCTCCTTGAAGTTCCACCGGCTGTCGAGGACGAGTCCCAGGTACTTCATCGTCGACCCGACGCCGATGTGAACTCCTCCTACCGTTAATTGGGAGCCCGGAGGTGGCGCGCTCCGAGGGCCGTGAAAACACATGGCCTCGGACTTGTGCAATGCCACCTCGAGTCCCAACTGCTGTATCCTCTCCACGACTGTCGCAACCCCGCGCGTCGCTAGTTCGACCGCCGCCTGGTACGACCGTCCCCGCGCCAGGACCAGCGTGTCGTCTGCGTAACAGACCACGCTGACCCCGTCGGGGAGGTCGGCGCGCAGCACGTAGTCGTACCCGATGTTCCACAAGGGCGGCCCTAGTACCGATCCCTGCGGAACACCGCACGACATCTCTCGCCGTTTCAGCTCCCCCTGATGACCGGGGTAGATGATGAACCTGTCCGACAGGTAGGCCTCGATCACCCGACAGAGGTAGTCGGGCACCCGGTGGTACCGGAGTGCCCTACCAATGCAACTCCAGGGCAGGGAGTTGAAGGCGTTGGCGATGTCCAGAGACACCGCCAAGACACACCTGCCCCGGGACACCGCATCCCCCGTCGTGAGGGCTCGCACGCGCATGATGGCGTCCACAGTGGAGCGCCTCCTGCGAAATCCGAACTGGCCGTCCGCAAGGTCCGGCCCCTTCCGTGCCAGATGCACGACGAGGCGGTCTGCAATTACTCTTTCAAAGAGCTTGCCCACCTCGTCGAGCAGCACAATGGGCCGATACGCGGACGGAGAGTCCGCGGGGCGCCCCGGCTTCGCGATAAGGACCAGTTTCCCCGTCTTCCAGCGACGCGGGAACTGGCCCCTCTCCATGCATGCGCTAAAGAGCCCTCTCAGTCGAGACCCGAGTTCCTCCATGGCCAGGACCCAGGCTTTTCCAGGCAAGCCATCGGGTCCTGGGGCGGTGTTCTTGGCACTCAGCCTTCGCACCGCCACTCTCATCTCCACCTCGGTCACCTCTGGAGCATTGTTGCCGTCGTTGCCGTCGTGGTCCGCATCGGACACCGCTGCTGGTGGCGGAGCCATAGGCGGGGGAGTATGCTCCCCTCGCGTAGGGAACAGAGCGCTCACCACACCCTCCACGAGCTGGGGCCGGAGACTCTGAGTCAGCGGGGGAGCCCATGGGCGGAGTTTTTCCATCACCATTTTGTATGGGCGTCCCCACGGATCGACGTTCAGAGACTCCAGCCACACGGTGCGGGCCTCGAGTTTGGCCCGCTTTATCTCCGCTCGGAGGGTGCGCTTTGCAGCTCTGTATCCCTCATACAGCTCCGCCTCTATGGCCTCCGCACCCGGTGGACGGGTGCGGCGCCTGCGGTGTCTAGTATACCGGCGTCGCGCAGCATTGCACGCATCGCGCAGTGCCGCAATCTCTGGCGACCACCAGTGTACTTGGCGCCGGGCACGTCCTGGCCGGACTCGGGGCATGGCCGCGTCGCATATTTGCGACATGGCCACCTGGAACCAGTCCGCCTCGACGTCGATGTCGACAGGCCTGTCCGGTGCTTGCACCCAGGCCTGGACTATCGCGGCTTCCTGGAGCAGGTCCCTGTCCAGCTGCCTCAGCGCCCAACGCGGACCACACGGGGTCTGTCGGACCGGCACGGTCGAGGTCTGGGCGGAGACGTCAAACCGGATGTACCGGTGGTCGGAGAACGTCTCCACCTCCTCTATGACGCGCCAGTCGACGACGCGCGGTGCCAGTGCAGGGCTGGCGAACGTAATGTCCACCACCGACTCGCCCTGCATCCGCACACACGTGGGGACAGAACCCCGGTTTTGTACGACTAGGCCCTGCCCTAGGGCCCATTCCTCCACCCTTCGACCTCGCTGGTTCGTGAACCGGGAACCCCAAGCCTCGTTCCAGGCATTGAAGTCCCCGCAAACGACCACGGGGAGGCTGGAGTCAAACCCAGCAACGACGGCATCCAGCTCCAAAAGGGAGCTATCCAATTCGGCGAGAGATCTGTTCGGGGACAGGTAGACGCCTACCACCACTATGTCCCCGAACCGTGCTGCCACGCAACCCCGACCTTTCTTGACGGCCTCGAGCGCCGGGGTACCGGCGGCGGCCGACGAAATAAGTGTCACCGAGCCGGTCAGGTCCTGAACCCAGTCGGCTCTGGGCAGGACAAAGTGCGGCTCGGTGACAACGGCGATGTTGATCGACCACTGCGCCATGCTCTGGAGCAACAGATCCTGAGCGGGGGCGCAGCGGTTGATATTCGCCTGGAGGAGACGTAATGGAGCCGTTATTGGCAGTCCATTACAGTCTCCTCCCGGGCCCTCCGTGAGGGTCCTGCCGCGGTGTTAGCGGCGGCGGCGTTTGCGGAGGCGATGGCGGCGGCAGCCAACGGGGCAGCCGCGGCGGTGAGCACCTTCGCGGGGATGGGCCTTGGGACCTTGCCCTTGGCCTTGGCGGGGGGATCGCAGGTCCTGCTCCCAGCCCGGTGGTCGGCCGACTTGCCTGCCGCCGCACATGCATAGCAGTGCGGCGCTGCACTGCAGGTATCGGCCTTGTGGCCGGGCTGACCGCACTGGAAGCAGCGGTCGCTGCGATCTTCCTCCGCTGCGCAACAGACCCCCACGTGGTGGCCCACGTGGCAGCGATAGCAGCGCAGCGGTCTGGGCTCCAGCAGCTTGACTCGCGCGGAGACCCAGCCCACCAGGAGTCGCTTACCCTCCCCGGTGATGCTCCTGGCCGCTGACAGGGGGCAGTTCACTGTAACCGCCCCCATGCCAGTGCCGTCAACACGGATGGTGCCTGCCCGGACCTGATCGGCAGGGCACCCACCCGTCCTGGCGACAGCGGCCACGACCTCCTCGACCTCGACGGAATCGTCCAGGCCCATAATGCGCATGTCGACGCATCTTGTGGGCCTGGACACCCGGGCCTCCTCCGTGTCCAAGATCGCCCTGATCTTTTCAGCCAGGGCGTCTGCGGTGGGGCCGCTGTTGGCTCCGGGGACCTCCAACATCAGGGCACCAGTTGCGGTATGCCGCATCTGGAAGCCCCCGGTGATCCCGAGGTCGGTGAGGTTCACCGCCTGCTTCGCCTTTCGGAGGACCTCGCCGTAGGTCGCACCCTTTTTCGCTGCCTCCGGCTGCAGTGTGATTACTACAGCCGTAGAGCGCGGGTTGCGAATCCTGGCCGCGAGGGCCGTCCGCTTCCTAAGCTTCTGCCGCTCACGCCTCCTGGCAGCGCGAGCCGCCTTGCCAGCCTGCTTTTTGGCTCCGGCCACTTGCCATCCGGCTTCGGCCGGAGGATCTGCAGGTTGGGGAGGCGGCCTAGGCCGCCTGCTTGCCGCCACAGCAGGGGCTCCCGCCGCCTTAGTGGCCGGTGCCGCCTTGCCCTTCTTAGGGGCAGCAGCAGGGGGGGTTGGCCTCACCTGCTGCTGTTTTTTGGCCTGTGGGGCCGCTCCGGCGGGGTTCGCAGCCGTGGCCACGCGCCTGGTCTGCCCTGACGGGCCCGCCATGGGCGCAGCCGCCGAGGCCGCGGCGGCAGCGTAGGATGCCACCCTTCGCTGGCCGGAGGCCGCTAGTGGGGGGCGCAATACGATGCCCTCCAGCAGGGACAGCTGCTGCTGGATCCGCAGCTGGAACTGCTGCTGCTGTTCCTGCAGCTGCTTCTGCAGCTGCTGCTGGAAAGCAGCCAGCTCCCGCTGCACCAGTGTTAGCAGCTGGCTTCCTGACTCGGCCTGGGGCTGGGGCTGGGGCCGAGGCTGGGGCTGAGGCTGGGGCTGGGGCCGACTCTGCCCCTGCCCTTGCTTGCACCCCCCTTCCACGGGCTTCTGGCTGCTGGCTCCATGGACCGCAGCGAGCTCGGCCTGAAGCTCGGCCCGGAGCCCGGCTCGGAGCTCGGTCTGGAGCTTGGCCACGCTCTTCCTGAGAGCGACGTCAAAGGCCTCCTGCATGGAGGCGGCATGGCGGAGGACCGTCCTCTCCTTTGACGTCCTCTCTCGCTTGCGGCCCATATCGCGCAGCGCGGCGACGACGAGCTCGCCGAAGGACCGACGCGACTCCTCGGCGGAGTCTTCCTTCTCGCTGCCAGATGGCCCCGAGGGGTCCATCGCAGCGGGGTGGCGCCCTTCCGCGGCGAGCCTCTCGGCTCGCTCAGCCACCTCCTGGGAGGTGACTCCTCTTCCTCTTCCCGATGCTCGGCCCGCTCCCCGCCCACTGGTGGGGATTTTTCGGGCCGAGCCCTTTTCGGCATCATCGGAGGACGGTCTGTCCCTCGATAGGGAGCGTTTCCGGAAGAAACTCGCGTTTCTTCCGGTGTCGCCTCCCGACTCCACCTCTTCTTCTACCTCCGAGCCTGAGCTCCTTCCGGATGCCGCGTCGGACTCCGACCGCGCATCACTCTCCAGTGGGTGTTTAAAAAATTTATTATTTTTGCAATCCATATTAGTTCCCACGAGTATAAACTTTGGGTACTTGCTCAAAATCCGTGGTCCGCACTAGAGACTAATTTAGCTACCCATTAGTCAAGCTAACAACCTCCCTCACGGTGCGCCGCCGCTTGGAGGTTTGGGGTAATTTTTTATAGAGGTTGTCTTCCTCGCGGCCCGGGCGGTTAAGCCAAGACCCTCGACCCCCATCAAAAGTCAGAAACATGACCTTGGACAATCTCTGGGGCTACGAGAACAACGGTGGCAGAAGGAGGGGGAAGCCTTCCTCCTGCCTGCCCGGTGGCAGGGTGAGTGCACGCCGAGCCCGCTCTTGCTTCGCCACTGTGCCCTCTGCTAGAGCAGAGGGACACGCGTTGAAGCGTACTCCCGACAGAACATTCGCAGACGGCCATCGAGGCCCCTTAGGCAGGAGTGCCCAAGGGGGTGGTTGGCCGCCTCCCAGGGTGCACCGTCCCGCAGACTAGCCTTCGCTCCGGACGTATCCGCAAGGGAACTATAGCCTGCGGGCACTCGTGGAGGTTTTCTGTCATGGCACCCCAGATAGATATACTACTGATACAATTATACTTGTTTATGCCACAGTGTTTTTTATGATAGCTATATCATTTAAATTAAAGGGGAATGAAATTTTTGACATATATTGGTAGCTTATATTTTTTTTTTCTTTTCGCCAAAAGTGAAACCTAGGCCATTTAAAGGACTATATGAGAAATCAATAGCAAAAAGAATTATGTCTATCAACCGTAACCAAAAGAAGTTAGAGACTATTTAGTGGATTGCTTTAGTTTTTTATCAGACGATATTTTTGGTTTTAGTTTCTTAGGTATTTCTGGTGAGCATTATAGTGTCATTTACTATCACAACACTAACGCGTATCTTTTTTATTCGTTTATCACTTGTTTTTTTACTAGTTTTATTGATGAAAAACTGCAAGTGTGAAAAATTTGACAGTACTCGTGATAACTTAACCCTAATCTACCTTATTGATACTACTATATAATACGTATCTTCGTTCGGTTACGGTCTTAGGGCCTGGTTTTTTAGCTACTGATTTCTGGTATCGTCCTATAACATATAACCTAGGTTTCATTTCTGGCGAAAAGACAAAGTAAATCATGACAAAAGTTTTTATTGGCTTTTGTTTCGACTTATTTGTTTTTTTTATTTATTAATATGATTAAGAATTGAAATTTCATTATCGCTAACGTAGTTTCGATTGCAAACTTTAAGATAAATGTTATTATTACTAAACATTTTATACCTTGCATGATTATAAAACTGTTTTCTATGGAAATAAATATATTATAGAAATACCTACCTATGAAATAATCGCTCTACCATGACGTCTTAAAATTATTATGAATCCGGTGTAAGAAAAGAATAGTGCTATACGGTCGGTCTAGCCCCGTCTCTCTCTTGCACCGGAATTATTTATTTATTTATTTAATCTTCATGTACAATAGTGGTACATAGGCGGACTTAATGCAACAAGGCATTCTCTACCAGTCAACCTTTGGGTTAAAAAGACAAAACTGTGGTAGGTGTGCACAATAAATAAATAACAGTAAAACGAATTATGATGATTTGTCCTTTGTCCCGTGTTATTTGGGGCCGGTGCAACACGTTTTATTCTTCCTTTCTATCCTATCACCCGGCACGCTATCATTTTATTTTGTTCTTATCTGCACCATGGCAATCTGTCCTAAATCAATAAACCACTGGGTTGACTGATTTTTAGTCAGGTTAGATCTTGCGCTGAGACTAGGAAAGCTATCACTTATTTCATATCACTTCTCACACAGACAACCAGCCACCGTTGGCGGTGGCATTACTGCATTGTCAATGCAGTAATTATAATGATCACGCAGCTATCGGAAATACAACTTGTAAGCATTTCTTCAAAGCAAGCTCCAATAAAATCAATATTTCAAATACACCTGTTACACAAGCTTACACAGAGGTAGACAATCCGCCGGCGTCTGATGGATTAGCTCAAGAACTATCTTGACGGACCCCTGAAGTCTGACCGGAGATTGAATTAAACGCCCACTGTTCGATAAAATTCTCGTCTTGGAAAGCTTTAGACAAGCTTCTAGGATTGTTTTTACTTACAAACTTAATGGAAGGTTTTGACATCCTATTTCTTGCTTTACCAATATTATAAAGAGGAAAAAATATGTACTTTTTATTCATAACTAGCGGCTACCAGCGGCTTTTACCACAAAGATTTATGTGGTTCCAATCTAATCAGGGAAGGTTTATAAATCTTAACTGATCTTTTTAAGTACTTTGTTTAATTATAAATATTATTGTTAGGAACTTGAAATAAACCTAGCTCCACGCCTCTTTTAAAACAACGAAATCGTATCATCTAAAAGGAATTTTCTTTTCACCTATTCTTGAAAATAAGTAAAGGAGGAGTAGGATTGTAGCTAGCTAGTATTTCCGAATAGATACCTATGGACCCAGGTAGTACCAGATAGGATTACATACGGTGACAAATAGCTAGTCCCGCGGAACAGATAACAAGATTCCATTCGCGTCCGTGGAACGCAGGCGATATGATATTGTAGAATAGTGATACTGTCATTTATATATTGGTAGCAGCCCTAGTAAGTACACGGGAGAATATATAATAAAGTTCCTTATACAACATATGGAACTTTGTTTTGTATAATACACTTTTTCTAAGGTGGAAAATTGACTTATGTCTTCTCGAGCTTTAGAACAGATGGAGAGGTGTGTCAGATTTTAACTGATTAAAACCACACCAGAAAATACAAAATCGACCTATCAGTTTTTTTTTTTCTTGAAGGCGGCTTAACAGTCTTTTTTCAATTATTTTTGTGAGCCGTTAATATTTTTTTAAATATTAGTCAAGATATTATTTAATTTGTTGCATGTTTTAAGATGTTTTTATTTTATTTTTTCACTTATACTCTGAGGAAAGTACCGTTACTATTTCTATACCATGTAATACATAATGTGCAGGTTTACTGTAAGAACAAAGGATAGCGCGGGGGGAATGAAACGCAGCGACAATAGGGATGCGTTCATTCATGGGCCATGTTTTTTTTAAATTACATAAACCAGTGCTAGACTGAGATCCCACCTGATGTTAAGCAGTGATGCTTTTAGTCTAACTAAACATAAGCAACGTTTCTATTAGATTAGTACACCATGCAAGGCATCACTTTAATTACATTGAAATCTCCTACGTTCCCTTAACCGTTTGAGTTCCTAAGAAAAATAACCTAAATACTTAATTAAAGAACTCCTTTGTAAAATACCATGTTAGGATTAAATACAGTTTACATTCCAGCAAATAATGTTTTAATCTAAGACTCCAACCAGGGTCAGGAGCTAGGCGTATGCGAAATATCTATTATACATCAGAAACCGCTGTCGACGTTTTTTGTACCCCATTTTTTACATGGAAAATTATCAAATCCTTCCCCTCTGCTCCCAGCCCCCACTTTAGGTGGAACCGAGCGGTAGCCTCTTCGGTTCAGTGCCGTAACTAGCCCTTCTCCCCTCTATAAAAAAGCCCGAGCTGAAGTGAAAGTAAACGCCAGGGCTCTGGAACGACCATAAAGAAGAAACAGGAGTGGGTTTTAGTCAGTAAAAGTCTAACACGCCCTTTCGCTCTGCTCAAGAGCAAAATAAATAATTATTAATATTATTAAAAAACAACAGACGCTGGCCCTCACGAGATACATACTAATGACACTCATGAACACTCGTTTCGGGAGTTACCTGTTTCGGACCTGACGGGAAAAACACTCATGTGTTATCATTGTGCAAACTGCCCGGAGCGCATGGTGTAGCTTATGGTGGAAGTTTACCCCGTTTGGAAGGAGTTCCGTCTCGTAGAAAAAGAAACCGTAACCTCCTTCTGATCAAATTAATTATATAAAACTTGGTCTTAATTTGATCATTTCTATTTTCCATTGTCGGTTTTGACGCCTGGACACCGTTGGCACCGCCCTTTCGACACTGCCTGTGTTTGTTTGGCCCTGTGCGTTTCAGGGTCATATTAACTTTCGAACTTTCCATCCAGATCTAGCCCGTAGAAACACTTTTTAATAACAGATACTGCCTGCTCTAACAACTCACAACATACGGTTTCTTTTTCAGGTAGAAACATCCAAAATGCTTAAAGGCAGTGCGCCTGTGTACTTTTATGTCCATATGGATTATGGAATAAATAAATAAATATCATGGTAGCCACCTAATTGCGTCCGCTATCGCGCTCGCGTCCGCCCTAGTCACCGCTCGTTCACTCAGATCAATACCTAACGTAACAGAAATAGTTCTTCCACCGTTTATCTCATTATATAGTTGTTTCTACTAAAGTGCAATTACTTTGCTTTAGCAACGAGAAATAGACAGGATATTAAAACTGGAAATTCAGTACGGAGAGCAATATTTAATTACTGATTTCAGGAGCAGATAAGAATTATGTCAGACTTTTATGTACTCTAAGAAATTATATAAAAGTATTGTGTCAAATTCAACTTAGTACTTTTGAATTACCAAGAGTTTTTGTGAAAGTATAGGTAGGTAAGTAGTTTCTACGACTAGGAAAATCCTTTGCCACTTTAGCTAGGGTTTGAAATTCTGGTTTATTCATTACAAACAAAAAACCAAATCTTTCTTCTTTATTATAATATTAGTATAGATCTTGATGTGTATTTTTATCTATTTGACATTCAGCTACGGTAACACTATTTGATGAAAGTAGTCATAAGGTCCTCGCGTGTAGGCCACAAAATGAAATTTGAGCAATGGCCTGCGGATCTTCTTTCTTAGCGAGTCGATGGCAAAAATATAGGGTGACAAAGGGCTGGTAATTAGTGAAAGATACTTAAACACGTGATTGTAGTCATGATCACAAACAACTTTTACTATGGGACCAAACCTGAAATCGCGAACTCCCCGTGGTTATAGAATGCAAAGGACAACTGAAGAACACAGGGGTGGTTTTAATCAGTAAAAGTCTGACACGCTCCACCGAATACGGGAAAAGTCCATGGATATCCCGTCTACAGAAAAAAAAATCATTGGGCACTAAAAAACTGAATTTGTAATCCGATGGATGCGAGACGCACAGGGCCGTACGTTGTGGCAGTACATGGGGGAAGCGTAATTCCGCTAGTGGACGTCTTTCGTCTGAAATGATGATAAGGATAAAAAACTTAAAGTTGATAAATCTGCAATAGGTCGACATTGCCATTGCTAGGTGAAACCGATGGCAGCAACTAGTAAAACTAGACTATGTAACAGCAATAATAACGATCAAACGGCTACCAAAAACCGCTACAAGGGTGTTTTTAATATCGTGCGGATTTCATCCCACATGCGGATTTGCTCCGCATGCGTAACCTCCACAAATGTCCTTTTCTCACAAGTATTAATCTAACACGTACAATACGCACGCGGGATGTGCCTTTTTTTGCCTTTTGAAATGTTCCGCTTGCGAGCAAATCCGCATGCGTCATGATATCAAAAACACCCTCATTCTTCTAAATTCCTACTAACCTAATTAACAATACCTACTACACTAAATCAATCCAAAATTAGCGATGCCACTCACAATTTGCACGTTTATAATTTATACAGATGGATGGACCGCCGTTTTGCAATTGGTATGCGTGTCACGGTTCTTCGAGCCGGATTGTGGCACCCCTAATCATGGGCTCTTGTCCGACCAATAACAGTACCATTCATTCGTTAGTCTATTTTAAAGTATTGATATTTTAAATTGAATTTTCTAATGAAGGGGTTCAGTTCTTTCGAAGTTTTTCTTTTTGGGAAAATGCTAATAAAATGGCGAGGTATTTAGGTATTTAGGGGACGCAGTGTGTCTCCATTTTAAATTAAAACAAAGGAGTTTACGTTTGATTGTATGCGATTAGGTTCTGGCGCCATTTGTTGATTTTGGAGCAATGAGCTGACTTCTGAAAAGGAAAGATAAAAAGGTAAATAGATGTGGTTTCAGTCAGTAAAGGAGTCAAATGCCCTCGCGCTCCGCCCTAGAGTGGGAGAAGTCATTGGAGGGTTTCTCACCTTAAGAATTAAAAATAAAGAAAAAGAAAGAAGTGGTTAGGTTCGTATTGAAATTTAAAGAATAGCACAAGGTACAAGATTAATATATACAGTGGACCCCCGGTAATCCGGCAAACATTATGCAGGGCAGTGTCGGACTATCGAATTTGTCGGATTATAGAGCACTGCCTAAGACCCCTATAGTCCGGATTTTTTTACGAAAGAGTACCTTGTAATCCGACAAATTACGAGTTGTGACCTGTTCAAACCTGCGTGATCTATATGTATTAGCAAGATTGTCAAACATACATGTAATTCTAAGTCATGTCGGATTACAGGGGGCGCCGGATTAGACAGGGGCCGGATTATCGGGGGTCCACTGTAATATATTAAATAATAGATATGTATTCCACAATTATCACAAAACGCCGTCTAGTCTCAAGCTAAGCAGAGCATGTGTTATGAATACTAGACAACTGATAAACATACTTATATATTTCTAAATACATACATATTATAGATAAATAACACCCAGACACAGAAAAAATGATCGTGCTCATCACACAAACATTTGTCCTAGATGGGAATCGAACCCACGACTTCTGAGCAGTCAGGGCCACTAACCACTAGACCAACCGGCCAGTCACTAAATAAATTAAGATTATTATTAATTTAGATTATTATTGTAAGATTAAATGAATATTCGAGAAAATAATGAAATTGTTATCAGAACTGCTGACACCTTGAAGGCTTTTAGAAAAGTTAGATCGATTAAGTTCTTAGTGATTGTCAAACTTCTGAGTATTGGTAAGAACACGGTGAGGATTACGATTTGTGGGTTTTTCCTCGCGATTTAATTCAAAACGATTTTAATTTTAATTAATTCATGGATAAATCATAAACGTATTAACCTAAATCTATAATAATTTTTGGAAAAAATGGAAATATATACATTATTTATGTACATGCAGGAAAACTTCTATACAAAATCTCGTGTCACAGTGTTTATTATCTAATTGCTCCGAAACGGCTTGACCGATGTTTTTATGTTTTTTTTTTTATTCAAAGGCTATTTTTTACACTCCTACCCTGTGGGGGTAGGAGTGTAAAATATATTATAGGGTAGAACAATGTTTGCCGGGACAGCTAGTATTTATATAGAAATTTCTTCCAAAAGACCTGCGAATGAAGTAATTAAAAAAAAAAGTAGACAATAACGCGTAATAGGAGAAGAAGAGTATGTAAAGTGTTTAACTAAAATAAAGCACTTAGTGTCTTGGCCGAATAAAAACTTGCTATTCCTGTATCTTCATCCCCGTGACTATCCCAAAGGATAAAAATAGAATATGACACTCAACGTTACTGTTTTAAGAAACACACTTATTTATTAACAAAATATGCTGTTTATTCCAGGAAAACGTTCACTTGGCATAATTTTTCACTTTAACGCTGCTGAATATATTAGCAAAAGCTATTTGAAACAATCTACGAGACTATATACTTTTACTAACATATTTATAGAATATATTGTATAAAATTTCCAAAAAAAAAAAAAAACAATTGAAAAATTTAATTTACATTTAAATGTAACTATAATTACAGTAAAACCAAACAAAAATCCCTAAATTAATTAATTTAGGGTTTTTTATTTTGTTTTTGACACGTTTTTTAGTTTGTTTTAATTAAAACAAACTAAAAAACGTGTCAACAACTCCACATCCCTTTCGACTGGTAATGTGCCCAAAAGACTGACTGCATTGCCCCGCTGTATGTCAAAGTTTATTCTTTGCCTAAGGTAAAAGCCAGCCCTTGGGTCACGCAAAGTGTCTACAAGACGTTTCGATACACACACACAACAAGAAACTTGATAGATACAACTCTTACCTGACAAAAATATTTATGTTTTAACAGAATACTTAACAATAAGTCAAGACAAACCTTCTCGGATTAGTTTGAATTGAAAAAACGGTATCCTATTCTATGTTTAGCGATGATATAAATTTAATTAAAATACCTGTAAATCACGGTCCAGTGATTTGTACAACGACTGGGGCAATTAAAATCTATTGGAGTTACATCCCAACGGTACTACGGAAGTGATCACATTGAGCTATGAATTCAACGAAAAGGTCTCAGAGTTTAATAGTTAATTTGATTGTAAAACACTTAATAATTAAAACAATATGTTTAAAAAACGTTTTTTGTTATTAATCTATATATATGTATATATATATATATTAGTTTTCAGAAAAGTTTTAGTACGTTTATCAGTTGTCTAGTACTCATAGCACAAGCACGTTTTCTAGTTTGGGAATAGATATCATTGTGTGAAAGTTGTGGAATATTATTATTATAATGTTGAAGTCAAGACTGATTAATTTGGGAATCTTTCAAAGCACCTGATTGTAATGTTTTCAAATATAAATAAAAATCACGCATTTACAAAATAAGTTAAATCAAATCCAAAACAAAAATTATACTGCACATAAAAACAAGTCCAGAAATTTAATTTTAAATAAAAAATCAAATTTGATCGTAATTAAAGCTCATCAATTGTCAATCAATACTGGGTACTCAAAATAATTATGATTTACCATAAAACCGGCACTGCTCAGCGAACTATGAAATTCCCTTATCTCTGGGCCCCCGATGGACATTCGACAGCACCACAGGAAGGTATAATAATACAGAATTAATTTATATGCTAATTGCTAGTCGGAGTGCCACTGAAATTTTCCGATTGGTATATTAATTGAACCGATCTACCACACAGTTGTTTTAAGGATCAATAGACTTTAAATGAAGTTAGGACAATTAATTATAATAATTGTTTTGATAGTAGTTTTCGAGTTTTCGAATTGTGTTAAGTGTTTCTTCTTCTTCTTCTTCTTCCTTCCCTGGTCCCATTATTTGGGGTCGGGTCTCCTCACTTTCCTGCGCCAAGTGGCTCTATCTTGGGTTGTCAATTTTGGCAACTGGGCTTTCTTGAGGTCCCTCTCTATATTTGACCACCAGGTCAATGGCGGGCGGCCTCTACCTCTTTTTTGTTCTGGTAGGCGTAAGGCGATCTGAACTATGTGGTCCTCACTGCGTCTTTGGACGTGTCCATACCAACGAAGGCGATTTTCGGTCATCTTTTCGGAGATTGGTGCGACTTTGAAGCTTCCTCGAATGTGTTCATTTCGCACTCTGTCAAGCCTAGTCACACCTCCCGCCCATCTAAGCATCTTCATTTCGTTGGTATGGACCTTCTGTTCATGCGTCTTTTTGTTGTCCAACATTCGGACCCATACAGTAGCGCTGGACGGACTGCCGTTTTGTATACCTTCCCCTTGATTTTTATTGGGATACGTGGGTCGCACAGCACACCTGTTAGTGACCTCCATTTCTGCCAGGCGACACTAATTCGATGCGTCACGTCGGCGTCGACGTTAGCGTCTGTTGTGAGCATGGAGCCAAGGTATTTAAACTTATCCACCGTGGGAATAGGAGTCGACCCAATGCAAATAGTCTCTGGTACCGTGATTCCACTGAAAGAGCACTTCAGGTATTCGGTTTTGCTCCGGCTAACCCTCAGGCCAAACCGTTCCAGGGACTGTGTCCACGCAGTTGGGTTGTGTAAAGTGTTTATTATTTAATATTGATTTAAGAATTAATTTGATTAAGTGAATGATTTACGTCCGTTGCGTCACAACCTCAAGTCCAGTTAAAAATTAGCGTAAGGCACTTTTAGTCTTGGGTTTATACTTAACTGGACCTATTTTAATGCACCATTTTGGTTTTATTTTTGTCTAACTAATGTTTTTATGTCTTGTGTCGTGCAAAATAAATATATTTTCTTTCTTTCTTTGATATAGGAAATTCCTTAACATTTTAATCGAAAGTTGTCTTCCCTGAGCATAACTCGCACCCAGTACACTTTCGCGGATCTAACCATTCGCATTTAGCAATGGAGTGTCAATGGTTGATCATTGGAATGTCATAATGATGCCATTATATTAGTAGATTAACTAACATAAAAAAAAAATGTGAAATCAATGATAGAAAATTCTAACACTATTGTAAATAAATAAATAAATAAGTGACTCCTGCCACTGTGGCTGGTGCGACAGGGAGTATCGGACTTTTACTAACTAAAACACAACTATGTTCCTTCAATTGCCCTTTGTTTTCCAGGACCTCTAGTTGGCCACGACAATAACTGGAGATGTAGGAAGGTAGGTAAAATCAGCACGATGTAAACAGTTAGGTATCTACTCATAATCCTGTACCTAATCTTATTAAAATTCCACCTTGCGTAATCATATTTTCAGAAAGGCATTAATGGTTGGTCCCAAAACTTTTAAAGAAGTTATTCCTAATACCTGACCTCACTTTGAAGACCATTTTACGAACTCAGGTATATATGTAGGTACTACCTACATACCTAAATAATAAATTATGAAAAGTTTTGCAAAGCCAATAACATCCAAACTCCATGGTACAATATTGCCACAACAAAAAAAAAAGAAAAACATCAAGCTAGAAGCTTACTGAGGAAAACGTCGTTAAAAAACAATTCCACAGATTGTCGCAGACAGACAAATGAGATTAAAACGTTCACAAAGACAATTAATCTGCATCTAGACGAGACATTTCCCTAATTACAGGTGAGGATTCCTAGAATCCTTCTCCTGTAGCAATTTGTATCAAGCAACATTGCAGATGACGTCCATATTTCAGGACGTATGCAGAAAGGCAATATTTTAACTCCGGGGAAAGGAATTTAGTTCTATAATTTGTCTCTGCTCCACTAGAAATGCCAGGATACGTAGAATCTCATGCAAGCGCCACACGTTGCAACTTTTGTTCAAGATGGTGTTTCATGCGAGTTTGTGATGTCATTTCGGGTAATAGGATTTTGGTTGCTTGTTTTACATAAGAACGCTTATGCAGTTGGGTACCTGTGTAATAAAACCAGGAAGGACATTATAAAACAATATTTTCTGCATTATGCTGCAAGTTCAGGTAGACTTTGTCAGGTTCACTTTCAGGTAGGTTTTTTTTTTATGGTAAGTAAAAACATCCAATGACAAATCCCGCCCTTGTGTGGAGCGGGAAGTAGTGTCAGACTCTTACTGACTAAAAACCTACCCCGTTCCATTCTTTGCCTTGGTCCCAGGGCCCCGGGTGCCATTTTTACATAACCCAGTAGGCTTCGGCCCTGTTGGGCCCCTACAGTTTGCTGACAACTCCTTGAGGCGCGCGGAAACAGTGCGCGCCGTAAACGACTTGAGCTCGGACCGGTCTGTTACCGGACGGACGGACAGCGAGCTACCCATTGCCCGCCGTCCGCGATCCCGCGCCTAGGGTGGCCGGAAATCGGGATCGGAATCCCGGCGGACTTTCAGGTAGGTAAATGCTTATGTTTTCAAATCAAAGTCTAAATTAAACAGTCTACATTCTATGATTTTCTACGAGTTCAAGGCTCAATAACAGCCCATTAACAGCTGCGCTGGTTGATTTTTTAACTCTCTCAACAACATCATATCGTGTAACTGTTGAGGAGATATCCTGACCTGTAGGTACCTACTCTACAACGCCTTGGAACACAAGCGCATCTGAAAGACATAGGTGCTATTTTATTCACTAAATGTGACACATCCTGTCGATCCATCCTAGAGCAGAAAAAGTCATTGGATGATTTCCCACGTCAAAAAAACTAATCGTAAAACGTATCGATTCAACCAAAAACAAGTTTTCAATGAAAATATTTTTCATAGCAAGCTTTTATAGCGCGGTATATACTTACATATATGTATAATTAATACTCATCAAGACCACTCCAAGAAGTTCAAACACGATGTTGTTATCTTATTGCGCTTATTACCGAGTTTCTATGGCCATCTTCCAGTTCCATCATCAGACCCTGGTTACCATCTAGCACCTAAATATTCGTCAATATAAATCAAAAAGCCCAAACTCGAAGAGGTTGTGGCGTTTACAACCGAGTTTCTATCGCTACCTTTCAGCTCCATCATCAGATCAACTCCATATCATCATAATATTGCATCGTCACGCGATTAAAACATGCATTCAAAATTTGAGCTCAATCGGTAACCGGAAAGTGGATCAAATTTAATTTGTAAGATTTGATCACAGACAACCATCGGACAAACATCGGTCAGGTGAAACTAAATAAAAGCTTGTACAAATAAAGATTCTCGTATTGTTTCTGACCTCATCACCATCATCATTTTAGCCGAAAGACGTCCACTGCTGGACATAGGCCTCCCCCAAGTGTTTCCACAACGTACGGGCCTGTGCGTCTCACATTCACTGCATTCCCGCGACTGACCATGTCACCATTTCTGACCAAATTGTTACTAATGTTGATTTAGTTTGTAATTAAAATCCTCACTAGGGAAAATCTTCTAACAACGTAAGAAAAACAGTACATTTTCCGGAACACAATTCCTCTTTGTTCATCCTCCCACCTGCAGTGACGGCGACGTCATGACGTCACAACGCCAGTGACAATCAACGTCCCTTATTAAGATAAATGATGGCCGCCCTCACGTTAGGGAGGGCCCACAGCGAATGTTAGGTAAACTCAAGTGACACTCTGGTCATCGTTTGTAACGTCACCAAGGACGTGGCTTTGATTGGCTTGATCACGAATAGGGACAGTTGCTTAGAAAGTAATTCATCTATTCAATTAAGTTTAATTTTAGACGCCTAAATACTTAAATACTGATGTTTTTAGGGGTCCATACTCCAAAAGGAAAAACGGAACCCTTATATCACTTTGTCGTCCGTCTGTCTGTCCGTCAAGACCCTTTATCTCAGGATCGCGTGGAAGTATCGAGTTGAAATTAAAACCGTATACTCAAGTCTGCGGTCCCTTGAAGCTGTGAAAAACTCAAACTTCTAAATTAACAAAAAAAAAAAGATACGGCCGTTTATGTCGCAAAGAAACGTACATTTTGACACTCTCAAGGGAATCAAAATTCACACGGTACTTTCCGTTGATCTAGAATCCTGAAATTTGGCATCAAGCCGTCTTATAGCACAAATATAGAGAAGAAACTGAAAACTAAAATTTGCAGTTACGTCACCAAAAAAAAAACTTTTTCTGCGATTCGGAAAAATCTTCGAGCCTCGATTCGGGAATTGAATTATTTTCAAGGTTAGGTTTGTATGGATCCCTCAGTGCGCGAATCCGACTCACACTTGTTTACTAATACTGTGTGGAAAGCTTAAAATGGTTATTGTTCTGTTGGATTTTTAACAGCGTTGAGTCGAGCGTTAAAATGTTATTTGGTGCAATTTTGGTGTTAGTGCAAAGAAGCATACAAGGTATTGATTTTGAATAAATAGATGATCATTATCATCATCATCATCATCATCATCATCATCATCATATCAGCCGAAAGACGTCCACTGTTGGACAGTGCGTCTCGCATCCATGGGATTCCCGCAACTCTTGCCAGGTCATCGGTCCACCTTGTAGGAGGCCTTCCAACACTGCGTCTTCCGACACGCGGGCGCTACTCCAGAACCTTTCGGCCCCAACGGCCATCTGTCCTGCGAGCAATATAAATTGAATGAATCCAAATTTAAAACATGCATTAAACGCACACTATGTAGACAGGCATATTATAAAGTGGAAGATTATATCCTCGATAAAAATGCTTGGCTAAATGCTGGTCCTGCTCCACTACCACTTTTGCCTACTAATTAGTTTTTGTTTTTTTATAGTCTTATAAATATTGGAAGAGATGCTATTGCCCTTTCTGTATGTTGTTTTTTTCGAAATGGTTTAATGAAGCTTATGACCATTTAATGGTTTTATTTTGTTTATTTTTCTTATTTGGAACCATTAGCATTGTATAATGTAGAAGCACTTTTATCAAATTTTTGTGAATGTGAAGTCCCATGGAGCATTTTTACTAGGTTACAATTTGTTTGACTTAAATGAGCATGGCAGTTGAGAGTTTTTCATTCTCACTTAAATGTCTTGCTGATGGTGGCGCCTGTTATGGGGTCATTCTGTTCCCTTCACAATGGTTGACCAGAGTGGGGTTGAGGCACGCGTCATGCTCGTGAACTTGCGCCGTCAGTTGAGACTGGTCATCTTTTTGCTGCCAGTGGCTTAATTCAATTTCGGCTGAAATGATGATCATGGCAGACTGACATGACAGACAGACTGATCTAGTCTCCCGAACACCCGCTATTAATAAAGTGAGGACCGGATATACCGTCATCTTGGCAGAAACAGTTAACTATTTATTCAAGTCAATGTATGTTTATAGACAACCAGAACAATCCTTACAAAAACATAAATATCTGAAAAATTTGATTCAACGTCACATAAAGTTCAATAATTATTTAATGCACCACTTTAAATGTAAAATCGTCATTTGACAAAACAAATAGCTTTGATTATATACCTGTCAAATAGATATCAAAACTAATGCCATCTAGACGACAGTTATTTCTAACTTTAAAATATCAGCTGTCACACACGACACAAGTGTCTGATCATTTGAAAACCTTATCCAAAAAATAAGATCCCAACAATAATCATCTTCTTACTTTTTCTTCTATTAGTTAAATTAGTGCTAGAGTATGCACTAATGCGGCTATTGTTACGTTACGGTTAGTTTTATCAAAACTAACGTTTATCTGATGGTAAAATTCAATTTCATTTAATTCTTAATTGCATTGCATCAGCCTTATAGGTAATGTTCCCACTACTGGGACTCAGGCCTCCTCTCTAGGAGATGGAATGGGCCATAATCAACCACGCGGGCCCAGTGCGGATTGGTGGATGTCTTCCAATTTTTGGTTCTAGAAAATACCGGTTTCCTCACAATGTTTTCCTTCATCGTTTTGAGAGCAGTGGTGATGAAATAAATAACACAAAGTAATGCGCCTGGCAGGGTTTGAACCCATGACCTATAACTCGTAAGTCGGCGCCGGTCATCCTCATCTCCTCACCACTGATCATTCTTAATGTTACATTTCTACCAAAGACAGCTGTAACTTACACAATATAGCCGCTATACGTATATATACACTGTCAAATCGTCAAAGTTCGACAGTATCTAGGTAGGTAGTAATCTATCAGAAAACTATTTACTCGGTGGCATTTAAATCCCCAAGGTTGTAACTTTCGGCAAACACAATTTATCCTTTTCAATTTGGATAATTCCAATAACATTTAGGTAATTTATTGATATCTCTAACTGTGATCACAGATTGGTAAATGATTCACATTAATAACAAAGATCTCAATTTATTTACAATAGGAAAATTATTTTTGGTGATTGGGCATCTTCTGCCGCTCTGAATGGAGAAGCCAGAGAGAGTGTCAGATTTTAATGACTAAAACCCCCCTGAGTACCCTTAGTGGCCCTTTACGTTTCAGAGCCACGGTGAGTCTTCCGAACAAACCCGCAGTCTCAATTTAATCTGTCCCTTAACCTGCGAGTTGTTTGTCAGTCGGTTTCTCTGTTTTAAATCTAAATACTCACGCTAAATTATTTATATATCTCTCAATCATTTAATTTACCGCTACTTCAAAAATTT
Organism: Leucania comma; assembly: GCA_958295575.1. NCBI lineage: Eukaryota > Metazoa > Arthropoda > Insecta > Lepidoptera > Noctuidae > Leucania > Leucania comma. The sequence goes on from OY282475.1 coordinate 9,872,375, forward strand.
ATATAGTCTTCGGATATTTCGAGAATCCGTAACTGATTTGAATTAATCATTGCGCTCAATTATTCTCCAGACTTCAGTAAGGTTTTGAATTCTAATTCAACGGGATTTTGAAGATTATTCCGAGCCCTGTTTATTTTATCATTGGAATTGCTTAGCAATTTTAAATTATTGATAGGACATAATTATGTACCTATTTAACAGTAACTAGTGACCCGCCCCAGCTTCGCACGCGTGCAATGGTGATATTAAATATATAAGCATGTATTATACATGTAAACCTTCCTCTTAAATTACTCTATCTATTAAAAAAACCGCATCAAAATCCGTTACATAGTTTTAAAGATCTAAGCATGCATAGGAACAAACAGCGGGAAGTGACTTTGTTTTATACTATGTAGTGATAAATTAGACCCAGCCAACTTTTTAGCTGGCCACATAGTAGCTCGCGTTTGAACACTACATAATCATCCGATAGTAAACGATGATGTGATCGATGTTGGAGACTGGAGTACGCTTGCTTATAAGTAATCTTTTCACTCTTGGCTTAAACGCCTTAGGAAACAGTCTCAGGCAGCTCATGAACTTCCCAAGTGTCAAACCTCATCCAAATCTGTTTAACCGTTTGAGTGTGAAGAGTAACAAACATACAAAACTAAATACAAACTTGCGCCTATACAACAGTGTAAGTTATGTGATTAGTTCATTGATGTATTATAAAGGAAGAAAAGAAGTTTAGGTTTTCAGATTGCGATGTTAGCGCGTAACGTACGCGCTTACAGAAATCCTAGACTCGAAACTCCCACATCTATGATTAATGTCATCACTCATCACAGTCGCAAACCTATAGTCGCTGATAGACAAAGACAGAGATAAGAGCCGGCGCTGTCGAGCGAGCGAAATAGCGTTAGCCACCAAATGTGTGTAATTGTCGCGCCCGATGTGAAATCGTGCCATCTAGGCACAATTTCAGCGATCCTCGCGCTGAGCAGTGGTGGTCAAGTGGTAACGGCCTCGACCTACGAGTTATAAGGTCACAGGGTCGAACCCAGTCAGACGCATTACTTTGTGTAATTTATTTCATCACCACTGCTCTCAAAACGGTGAAGGAAAACATAGTGAGGAAACCAGCATGTCCTAGAACCAAAAATTCAAAGATATATGACATCCACCAACCCGCACTGGGCCCGCGTGGTCAATTACGGCCCATTCCCTCTCCTAGAGAGGAGGCCTGAATCCCAGCAGTGAGAACATTATATAAGGCTGATGCTATGCTATGCTACAGAGGCGAGTCACCTATCTTCTGCTGTTTTTATTTAATCTAAGGATTAGTGTGATATTTTTTAAACAAATCCTGTTCGTTAATATTTGACTACCCACATCTCTTCATGATCATCATTTCAGCCGAAAGACGTCCACTGTAGGACACAGGACTCCCCTAAGTGTCACCACAACGGCCGATCCTAAGTGTCACGCAACCATTAGATTCCCGCAACCTTCACCAGGTCATCGGTCCACCTTGTCCAGTCTACGAACGCTATGTCTTCCATGCGGTCACTATCCACATCATACAAATAAATAACAACATTGTTAACCCTCCACTCTTCATTCAGCCCTTAGAGGGTGAGTAAAGAGTACAATTAAAAGCTTTAGGTTACCCCGTTGACAGTAATTTGAGCAAATTGACCGCTGCCCGTGTGTAATTTGTGTCGAGCCAATTAGTTTTCCTTGTTCATCCTTGGGTTAGACTTACAAGTCTGTAGGCTATTATTAATTGTTGGTCTACTTAAATTGCTCTTTTCTCTTTGATATATATCGGCGATAAAATGGGTTAGGGCTTCGATGTTAATTCTAGCGGCAACTAGGGTGTAGACTATCGTCTTTCTTTGTTAGTATAATGGTCGCATTCGTTAGCATTAGCTAAACGTGAGGTTCTTGGTTTGATTCTCCATAAGTATTAGTGAAGAAATGAAAGGTACATTGGCAATACATAATAATGGTGTGCTTTTTTTGCACGTATGTAAGTACTCTGATTACAAAGGGACTGCTGGATACCCCGATGGATAAACAAATTTTTCCTGCTGATTTTTTCCTGTCCTGATAGATTCTTGAAAGTTAATACATGAATCGAGAGGTACATTGGTGCAACTTACGATCAGTATTACTTTTTTGTATATAACCGAATATAACCGAGGGCCCCGCTGGGTAGACAAGGCGCTTAATCGTAATTTCTATCAAGGGCCCCGCTGGATAGAAACACATGGGCTAAGGGGTTGTTCGAAAGAGTTACCATTGCTCTGAAACGAAAAAAGCAATAACAACAACAATTAATTTTTATATTGTATATTTTATTGATAACTTATTTGTACTCTTACTTTTTTTCTATCATGTTTAGGTACACACGGTGTCTACATTTCTTTTTTCCAATTGAAAGCTGAGCAGAGCTGGAAGAGATTTCCATAGAAATAAGTATCTATTATGTAACTTACTTTTCTGTTTCTGTATTCTTTTCTTTTATTATTGTGTGTACATGAGTTGTTAAATAAATAAATAAACAACACACTTACACACAACACAACACACACACAACAAATACTTGTGGGATACTTTTGGTCAGTAAAAAATGAACACTCATCGCTCAAAAACATTGATAGGTATGACAGTAGTTGGTAGACCCAAACCGATATGTGTAGGTAGCAATCTACACATGTAACCCTACACGTGAATGTATGGACCTGCAACTTCTGTTATGTCTTCAATTCCCAGTGTCACTATGTGATAGAAGAGCTGATGTAATGAGCATTTGATAGGAACTATACGACCCTGGTAAAATGGATACGAAAATATTTGTCGGATTAATATGATCGGGTTCATACAGACAGACAAACGCGATGAGGAACTTTCCTATAATATGTGAAGATTACGAAAGTATTATATCGATGTTTTTAAATTTCATGAAACAGATCAGAGTGAGTGCTATGAGTGTTCCAGTTCTGCACTTCTGGCGTTATTGCTCAAGTTTAGAGAGCGCCCATATTTTCTTTGAAAAATTCGTACAGCTCCTTGTAAACTTTCGCAATTTTCACTTTAAGCATCATTTTGAGTAGCAAAACACGTAATTTTACGAGAATACAGCGTGTTCACGGAGTCATTTAGCGGATGATGTAGCATTGAGTCTATGACGAATGGGTGCATTGTGTTCAAGCGATTGTGCTTTGTTTGATGGTGAAAAGTTTGTCCGTAAACATTGGGGTTTCCATCCATTTTCCATGGACAATGCTTAATACAGCTATTATTTTCCAAAAAATGTCTATTCGTAGACTTTTGGGTATTTAGGTATTACGAAATAGAATGATATTGTAGCTCATAAAAAATTGATACAATAAGCGGCATATAAGTTGAACCCAAATAGTAACAGATTTTCAGGTATCAATCGAGGTTGCGCGTAGGTAATCATAGCTACGGGTTCAACTTATTTGCCGCGTGCTATAATTGTTTGTGTAATCGCAATGTAATACCATTGTTAGACATCTGTTTGATTGAAGTGTCATTTGTAGTTTTCCTAGTGTGTCGAATCGGAGGTCGTGAGTTCGATTTCTATCCAGGACAAATTTTTGTGTGATGAGCACGATCATTATTTTGTTCTGTGTTTGGGTGTAATTTATCTATAAAATATGTATGTATTCAGAAATTTAATAGTATATTATTGTATTAGTTGTCTAGTATTCATAGAACAAGCTCTGCTTAGTTTGAGACCAGATGGCGTTGTGTGATACTTGGGGAATATTATTATTACTTATATCTATTATTATTGTTCTTTTTTTTATATTGAGCATTTTTTTTCTGTCTTTGGTCTTTGACTATATAAGGTGTTAAAAAATTAACTGCAAGAAAAGTAAGAACTGGTTTAGAATTACAAATAAAAAAAATTGGCGAAAAAAAGATTTTTAAATAACAACCCGTTTCGGAGATATGCAATATTTTCACTTCACACAAAATTATTGAATATGCGTACTGTACACCGCACATGCTCCGGCGCGGCCGCCCCGCCGTAGGTACGCGTGAGTCGTTCACCCCTGTGACACGACACGCGACGGCGCAAATTCGTAAACAGCTGATTCTAATTTTTCCATCACATTTCTCAGACTTTGGACTGGCAAATTATCGAGCTTACTTACAAATAGCATATTTTATTATACCTATAGGACTATTAAAAGCACTGGTAGACTCCTAGGATTGTTTGGACAGCAGGCACTCGTCGTTGCTCACCATACAATTCACGGTAACGGTTACGTGCCGCAGCTAAACTTTGACCAGTCGTAATGTAGCACACTACCACATCTAAGTACTCTCGATTGGAATACGTAAACGGCATTATTAAAAGCACGAAACTGCACGAACGCACGTATTCGCCGTAATGACACAAGAAAACACCCTTACCGCGCGACGGATTTCGAACAACTAAGGGTCGGGAGGGGTAGAGAGAGCTGCGGGAAGAGTAGCGGGCGGCGGGGGAACCGCTAGCAAGCCGCTCGGGCGCGGTACGATGGCGGCCCAAGCCGCAAGCGCAGCCCTGGGTACAGCGCACAAAAAAATATTATACTAAATTATTTTATTTATGTGAAAATATAAAAACGCTCAAAAAAAATTTCTTTTTTTTTTTGATGTGTTCGTTTTTCGATGGCGAGTAAGTGGACAAAATTCTTGCAGTTAATTTTTTAACACCTTATATAGGGTGACTGGTAATTAATGAACAATACTTAAACACCTGATTGTAGTCATGATAACAAACAACTTTTACTATGGGACCAAACCTGAAATCGCGAAAAACTCTGCCAAGTTCTACATTTATGTTCGCCTAACTGGTCAAAATGTACCTACTGAACTTGGCAGATTTTTTTATATGCTGAGTATTTCTCAAAATAAATGTACGTAACGAAATGGTAGTAACGAAATATTGTTACGAAATAGTCCTTAGATGTAACTAAATAGTAACCATAAGGCTGGTTACACATTGGCGAAATATTGTGAATGCTCTTCATTTATTCAATACGAAATATTTGTAAGTATGTACCCAAATACTTAAGGGGTTAGAAATAAAATAAGGGAGTAATCATTCATACTATTTTAATCAAATTATTTTTTTTTCCCAATCTTTTAAAAATGAAAACCTGACGTTATTTTAAACATAAAAAAACTTAATTAGAATCACTATCCATTAGCGCTTTATAAATTTCTTCCTTATCTTTGTAATAATTGAATTCTTTCCGAAACACATTTGGTTTGACAATCCGTTTTTTAATCTTTGGATCACATCGCTTTGGCGCGTGAAGATAATTATTAAGCGATAGAGGTTTAAGTCCTTTATAAACCACTTTCTTTTTTGTGTGTATATTTTCCAGTATTTCGTCGTTAAGAATAGTCAGTCCACATGTTTCGCCTTTGACTTTGTGAGTGCCTTCAATTGGTACATTTTCATTATTTTCATATTCAGTGTTATTTTTTGTTGCATTATTATTTTGTATTATAACATCTACATTGTCCAAATCATTGAAATTAAACTCCGGTTCATTAAATGACATTGCATCACTCATATATTTTTCATCCGTAGTTACAGCTTCGTCACTTATTAAATCCTCGAGAATTATTGGCTTTGTATTGATATCAGTTGTTGATCCTTCTTCCTCATGACTTTTTATTTCTTTACTTGGTTTGTCTGTTTCACCTTTTTGTTTTAATACATTCATTATATCAATTGGATATTTGTCTTCTTCCATATCTTTTTGTTGCTTTGCTGTTTTCTTCCCTGTTCCTTTTCCTTTATTCTTAAAGTTTTCTTTGCCTTGTTGTGTTTCGTCTGCCTTGAGGCATTTTACTTCAGTATCATAGAAAGCATGGTTTGCAGACATAAATCTTGACGAAGATAACAATGTTACTTGTTCTGGGGGTTGCCGTTTAACATTTTCCTCCTTTGATGTGTCCTGAAAATTAAAAACATGACATCAAAGTGTATTTAAAAATATTTTTTTTTGTATGATTGATTTTGAAAGGTATTTATTAGTTTTTTATTTGTGTTTGACCCTAAAATACGTCAAAAATCATAAATAAATCTCTTTTATATTTGCTCTCAAATGGACATTCACCTCTAAGTCTTGATCACTCTCTCTGTCATCTATCCTGGGTAAATCATTGTCCTCACTCCAAAAATCCGCATCTATCAGATCTGAATCACTATGATAACTTATACTGACATCACTCTCCGTCGTAGTAGAACTATTTATTCTTTTGAATCTTTTCGCTGCTGGTTTTTGTTTTTTCAAGGCTTGCGGTTTGTTACTGCATGATGCTTTTGGTTCTGATAGGGTGTTGGATAGAAGTTCATGTTCTTTAGTGTAGTAGCAATCACAGCAGATGTTTTTCTGGCAATCAAAGCAGCTCAGCAATTTATATTTAATTGTCGTGTTGCCATCCGTTACAATCTGATGCAGCTTCATTGTTCCTTTTATGGGAATAATATTTTCAGGGATATTTTTGGTCATCTTCTGAATGTCGTTTTCATTAACATAAAACATTTTTACTTTACTGTTAACCATTAAATAGTCATATGCTTCTTTTGCGTTGGTTATGTCATTGCCATGTGAAATATGATTGTCAAGTTGGCGCTTTAATGCCCCACCAACCCCGTCAGCTGGCCCTTTGCCGTGAGAGGCTTCAAAAAAATTCCAAGTTGCATATTCAAATCCGTATTCTTTTATATTATGTTGGAACAAGAAAAAATTATGTTTTTGGCGGTACTGAGTTGTAGGGCTATCAGAAAATATATGAATCTTTTTAATGGTAAAGTGTTGGCACAGTTTCATTATTGGATCCAAATGGGCCCAGATTGCTCCAGGACCATGTTCATTATTTGGGGATATGGAGCATATCGATTGGGGTTTCACATTTTTTCTGTAAAGGACGCAAGTGTGCAATGTGACTTGATTTCTAGACCCTCCGAAGTATATCGCCTGAATTTCTTCAGACTGCTTGCACGAAAAGTTTTCTGAAAAATCGCAAATCAATGCAGCTTCGTCTTCATCAAGGTTTTCAATACACTTTTTCCACGCCAAGTACTGATGTTGAACATTGTAGTAGTGAGTTTTAAATTTTTGAACATCATTTTGAAATTCTTTTATCAATGCATTCACTGTCCCTTTCACTACCTGTTTTGAATACTTTTTCGTCTGTTTTTCTACGCATTTCTTTTTGTCAATTTTAATATAAGTGTGTGTGCCTATTTTCCATTGAAGCCACTCCACAGGGCTGTCTTCATTTATTGTCAAATCAACAGCTAGTTTCTTATTTTTGCATTCAGAACACTCAGAGTACATGCATTTAAAACATTTACTGCAAGTGACATTTTTCATAAGTTCGTCAATGTCAGATGTCTGAAGCAAACCTAGCTTCTTCAACGATATTGCCTTGAAAGATAAATTACTATGCTTTATGCAAGCACAAGTATTCCTATCTTGAAGTCTTGGTTTCACAACGGAGAACGGTCGAAAACGATAAAAAGTTTGCAAAGACGCTTTACCACCCTCTAACCTGTATTTTCTATAGAGCTTGTATATTGGTTCCATTAAATATCTCTTTTGCACTTTTTCTTTGTTTCTCGTTATGCACTCGTTTTTTCCCGCACTAGGTCTACTTACATCTTCTCTTTCAAAGAAATCTTGTATATCTTTCATGAATTTCTTTTTCATTTCGTTTATTGATTTCGTCTTTCTTATTCTTCCTTTCAGACCAAGAACATTAGAAATAGCTGTTTTTAATTTGTATTTATTTGCAATATCGTTGGTAGCAACTTTTTTTAGTACTTTCTTCTCTTTGGTATCTGCTTTATTAAACTCTGTTTTTAAAGAATCTGTAATTGTGTTAAGCAAAATTAACTTCTTTTTTACCTTTTCTTTTTCCGTCACGGACACATTTGGTAAAGTTTCTTCTAAAAAACTATTCGATTTTGTTAACGGTGTGTCATCACACTGACGAGTTTCAATGGAAATAGCATCATTATCAGGCCTAATTTGTTGGGGTAGTCGTTTTTTCAGAATTTCCACTCGCTTTTTCATCCGATTGCAGGCCTGTCTTAAATTTTTATTTCGTCGTTTTAATTGAGTATTTTCTTCAGTAAGCTTTTGTAGTCTCTCCTTTAGGATATTTGTATTATTTTTAGCATTTTTTCTTACTTCCAATGTGTTGTTTTGTTTTGTCGTAGAGTAGGCCTTTTTTTTTCTTTCAGCTCTTATAGCATTGGCTTGTCTCCACTTTGCTCGTAGCTCTTGTTTTTCTTCTTCTGTAAGAATTTCTTTTTTCTTTTTGATATTTTCTTTAACTTTTTCCAAATGTTTGACACGGATTTCCTCATATTTATTTGGTTTATCCTTTTTGAGTCGTTCTCTGTAAGCTTTTTGCCTTTCGGCATTGGTTTTTGGCGGCATTCCTTAAAAAACAAAAGAAGTAATGCAGTTGTATATAAGCAGTTGTAAGTAATAACCAATTTGATAAGTCAAACCAACAAGTATAGTGGGCATCTCTACAGAAGTGTCATTAGCAAGAGTTAAGTATTTGTAACAATCGGTATAATTCTATTCTCAAGCGAATTGAAACAAAGCCGCGAGGTTTTTTAACCGACGAAAAGGAGGAAGTTCTCAATAGAACTTCATGTAAGTAATATCAGGGGTAAAAAGTTGTTAAATCACATAAAAACGTAATTTAAATTATTTCATTATTTTTTGCTGGTGGCACTTCTATATAGCAGATAATATCCAATCCTTTAGTTATTGACGCTCTATATATTTTTTTTTCATAAATTAAGTAGTGAATATTACTATGCTTAGTCAGGTTATAACAGTATACACTCAGCTTTATGTTGTACTTTTTCGTTACGTAACGAAATTCGTAAAAAACGTTACGAAATATTAGACAAATTGAGGTCAGAAAAAATATATTTATTGATAAAAGCTGTTACAGCAAATATAAAAGCTTATTAAATATTCGTACAACACGTATTACAAAAAATGGGTAAATGAAGACTTACCGTTCTATGAAAAATCGCTGATTTTACTTCCTGTCTCGAAAAAGTAACCCCACAAAACACACACGTTCTCACTGATTTTCACGATAGATGTAATGGCGGAGACGTCAAACCAATAGCCAATCAGAGTGAAGCTAGTGTTGTCCGTGTAAAAAAATTACGGAATCGTTCAGAAATCATGGGAAAGTAGAAATAAATCGTAACTAAAGAGTAATAACTAAATAGTAAATGAGAGCGACTCATTTTGTTTTTTTGCTTTAAATTGCCAATTCACTATGACACCCCATAGAAAATCAATTTGATACAGAAACTGCGATTACTGTAGAACGATGATACAAAGAAATTTACAATAATTTAGTTACGTATCGCATTTTATGAAACAAAAACACATGAAAAAGGTAGAGTGGCAAACAGGTTTTTGTATGAAAGGTAAAAAAAGCTATTTTTAAAATATCGAAATATTTGATAATAAGTATGATTATAGCTATAATTCTTCGTTATCTTAAAGATTAATATTCATCCTACAAAATTGAGTGTGTGTTTTTTTTGTGTGATGATTTATAAATATAAAACTTTTGAACTGTTTCAAAGCACACTTTTTTTTTCAAAGATGTACATGTATTTTGAGAAATACTCTGCTATGTTTTATGTTAATATTTTTATGAATAAGAATATGAAATCGATTCCAAAAATCGGTCAATTAGCCTATTATTTTTTATTATATAATGTGGCCTTAAACTGATTATTGCTTACATAATGTAAATAAATCAGTTAAAAGCATTTTCACATAATTACAAAGTAGAACATTTTGATACAAGTGGGGAAAGTTTGTCATTGCAGCCGAGGCGAGGGTGTTATGAAGCCGAGTGCTGCAGTGACAAATCTCCACGTGTATCAAACGACGTTTTTCAATACACTTTCGAAGAAATACGATGAAAAATCCACCAATAATCTATCTTCTATCGGAAAATTACGACGCATTTTTGTTCATTTTGTACTGAAGAAAATTTTCCAAAGTTACCTAATAATTTAGTTTTGATTTGATGGCAGCAGGCTTTTTTAACTCAATCACATAATCTGGTAGCGTAGCATCTAAAGGATTCTCTTCGAATCTTCTTTTTCACAACTATCACAAATGAATAAGTTAGTTAATATTAGGTGTACTTTTTTCCCGCGCATAACCTTTGCAGGTTGAAGAAGAAGCAAAGGTATCAAACCGTATACATCCTAATATTAAAAATATAAAAATTCAAATATTTTTGAATTTAGAACACAGATAATTGTTAATTTGTTGGTATTTGTTGGTTTAACAAATTATTGCTTACGTAATCATATCTATTTATTTTATTCTGTTCAAATACACAATTTGAATTTTCATTAAATATTAAAACCTTAAAAATATCCGCTTCTTTGCTTTAAAAAAAAAAAAAATCACTCTTGACCATGATGAAATAGGAATGAAAAAAGCCCTTGTTTTGATAAATTGAAAAAAAGCACGCGGGTGATAAACATGCTATATCGAACCTAATCGTAGTGCGATAAAAGGCAGTTTTCGAGTAAGTGTATTGAAAACGCTTTACCTGAAAAAAAAAATGCACCTGTTGCTTTAGGTACGACCATAAGCGTGTCGATAAGAGAAAATTCCAATCAACGTTTTGTTTCTCTTCACCCCTGTAAGTACAAGATAATTATAGTAACTTGTTCCTTTTACTAGCAAGTTTTGGATCGAAAATATCTATTCAACCAAATCCTGAAAGATGTCGCTTAGCATTACACTAGCTAGAGTAAAACCTAACCATCATTATGCAAAACTAACTTACTTACCTACTAACTTTAAAATTGAGGTATCTAATCTCCAAAGTAGGCCTCTATTTACGAACTAGTGTTTGTCCCTGAATTTAGCTCAAGCTGTTCCAGTCGCAAGTGAACTAATCGACCCCTTGAGAGGCAGACGATGGACACTTTGGGCACTGGGGAAGCTCGGCTAACACGGCAAACCACTCGGCCAGGCTACGACACACTTCGTGTTTAATTGACAGGCGTTTGACGATTGATTAGACTTAGGTATAGGCAGTGGCGTAGCTAGTCCCACAGGGGCCCCGTATCAAAATTACCACAAATGCTTTGATTGACGAGACTGTTGTGAAGTAATATATTGCGAATTTTTGCCTACATCGGGGCCCCTGTAGGGTGAGGGCCCCGTATAATTGATGCGGCAAATACGGCGGTAGCTAGGCCTCTGGGTATAGCTACGATTGAGATTGTTTGTTGGTAAGTTTACGAAGTGAAAGCTATTTATGGATGGGTGTCTACGTAGGTACAGGATAGTTCAAAAGAAACTCCACGGCTCTGGAAATTCGACTGGCCTGTTGGTCTAATGGTTAGTGGCCTTGACTACTATGCCGGAGGTCGCGCGTTCGATTTCCGCCCAGGACAAATGTTTGTGTGATAAGCACGATCAGTGTTCTGTGTCTGGGTGTAATTTATCTATTATATGTATTTAGAAATATATAAGTATGTTTATCAGTTGTCTATTACCAGTAACACAAGGTCTGCGTAGCTTGGGACTAGATGGCGTTGTGTGGTAGTTGCGGAGTACAAAAAAAAATACTTCCACAATTTTAAATTGTTTTTTTCGAACTTTTCCTTACTTTTCTTAATTTTTTGCCATACCTACACCAAAACTTAACAATCATCATCATTTTAGCCGATAGATGTCTACAGCTGAACATATAAGCCTCCTCCTAGTGTCGCCATGTCGATTTGTAACGTAGTGGGTACCATTTACACAGTGATTGAACAATTCTTGTAGGTAGGTAAGACATTATATAATCAAGGTACAATTTTTTTCTATCAGCAAACTTTTGAGTGATAGAGACATCACATTCGAACTTTTTTGACGATAAAAATGTTTTGGTGTCTTATTCAAACAAAAAAAAGGACAAACAAATCAGTCATTCTCTTACCTACTTGAAAGTTGGTAGGTACATTATTCTTCCAGATTCATTCAAATTCACCCCTCGATTTTGTACCTACTCCTCGCACCTACCCACCTTCGTGCGGAGAAAAAACTTGTCACTCAAAAAGTTCTCAAGTCAGACGCACGTCGAGAACATTTTGCATTACAAGCCTCCTTTGATTATTGAGCAAATCGAATTTCAGAAGTTTGGAAGTTTGGTCTCGGTACCAACCTGAAATAAATTGGTTACGAAGGAAGGTCGGTAAGTAAACCTTCCGGAAAATATTTAGGCAGTTATAGAACCTGCTTATAGCCCGAAAAAACGCCAAAGTTAAATGGCAGTGGGTTGAGTACATTCTTAGGGTATGCTTAGGGTTCTGTACCTCAAAAGAAAAAACAGACGTCACTTTGTTGACCGTCAGTCTGTTTGTCTAAGGGAGAGAACTCACGAAGCGGTTTTCTCGCTGCCGCCACGGTTGCGGGCCCGCAGCTTCTGTAGAATGCAAATATATATGTAAAAAATTAAATCAATTTTCACGACGTGGTTGCCGCTCACCGGCGGCGGCGCCGCAGTCACTCGCCGCCACCACGGCGGTTTGTGCCCGCACGCTCTGCGATCAGCTGGCGGCAACCACGGAATAAATGTTCTGTGGTGGCAACCATGCCGTCGGCTTGAGGTCGAAAATCGCAGCCGTCGCGGCAAATCTACCGCCTCGTGAGTTTTGAAATAAAATAACCGTTTCCTCTGCCGCGGCGGCCGCGAGAGAAAACGGCTTCGTGAGTTCAGTGCCTTAGACCTTTTACCTTGGTAATGCGTGGAGGTATCAGGTTGAAATTAAAACCATATACTTACTCAAGTTTGCAATCTTTTGAAGCTGTGAAAAAATCAAACTTCTGAGTTAACGAAAAAAAAAAGATACGACCGTTTATATCGCAAAAAACGTAAATATCGACACTCTCAAGGGAGTCAAAGTTCACAGAGTACTCCCGTTGACCTAGAATACTGAAAGGCATGAAGCAAGTTGTACCTAGGAACATAATAATTAATAAAAAATTACAAAAACCCTTATCAGAAAAAAAAAACACTTTTTGCGTTACGACCTTAAGCATGGGAGGTGTAAATTTATTCAGTGCGGGAATTGAACTCGCGACACGTAGCGCAGTAGCCATTCGTTCAACTACTGCGCCACGGGCTTGCGGACGGCGTGCAATGAGTAGCACGCTGTCCGATCGTCCGGTAAGCGACCGGACCGAGCCCAAGTCGTTGACGGCGCGTTCTGTTCCCGCGTGCCTCAAGGAGCTGTCAGCAAACCGTACAGGCCCAGCCTGTTAGCTGCAGGCAGGCAGGGTCGAAGCCTGCTAGGGTCATGGGTCAGCTCCCGAAAGGAATACCCGACCCCGGCACGATAGGCAACGCAGGAACGGGGTAGGTTTTTAGTCAGTAAGTCTGATATTACTTCCTGCTCCGCCCAAGGGCGGGATTTGTCATTGGATGATTTTACCTAACATAAAAAAAAATCACTGCGCTAACTGTGCCGGCTGGCAAAATTCTTCGCAGAACAGATCTGGTGGTTGATGGGGCCGAAAGATTCTGGAGTGGCGACCACTTTGAAGGCAAAAAAAGGTCAAGGTCGACTGATGACTTGGTGATCGTCGATCGGAATTTCGGGAAGATCGGAAATTCGATGGATGCGCGACTTCACTCGTTTTGAACACTAATCGGTTTCTTACTTTTCATCTATTTTGGAAGATTGGTTTCGGGGTGCTAAAGACAAATTCGTGTAACAATAATAACGGAACAATTACTTTTATGGTCTACTGATCTCATAGCTTTGGTTTTCCACATCTGGCCATCTGGAAGCGGAGTTTCAGAAAAAAACCTAAGTGAATTAATATGAATCTCGCATCTAGGCTAATCAGTCTAGATGCGAGTTTCATATTCATTCATGAGATCGATATGCTCTTGACACGATACGAGACTAAGAGCCAACGTTGCGTCAAGCAGGCGCACGCGCGGTTTCACACATTAAAGTTCTCCATTAAAACGACTACATGCACACTTTTAAAGTTGAACTAGCGTCACTGCGCAGGTCCAGTTTCCGCTACGCTACTTTGTTGACTTGCAACTGGCTACGATATAGATTGGTAACATACTTTTAGAGATAGAAAGAAAAACAAAGATTATCATTCACGTTGTTTTTATTCTCAGACAGTAAAATTAAATATGAAATACCTATTTACAAAATCATAGTAATAGAAATCTAAAAAAAAAAAACATCACATAAAGAGTTTCCTAGTCGTTCGTAAACATTAAAAAATTTAACTAATATTTTATTTTATTTAATGGAATAAATATAATTATTTCACAAACTTTTACAATACATTTAAATCTATTGTATAAGTAAACATTAGATTATTGCCATCGCGACACGTCGTTTAATAAAACAATATTGTTCAAAATTACTATTGCACCACCTCTCAAAAAGAGTCACAACTCAAAAAATCACAACACAAAAAAAAAAACAATAATTAAATTTTACTGTACTAATAAAAATGATTTGGATATTATAATATTAGTATTTTTTTTAATATTATTGTTTCAGAGTTTATCATACTTTAAGCTCAGATAGTGTTATTTATTTATCTAATTTAATTATTATTATTTGCCCACAGGTGACAAAATTTTTATATAATAATATTGTGTCACATGTCTGACTTTTCTTCTTCATCGTAAGGTTGACTGGTACGGTCAAGAGTACAGAATGACTTAAGGCATTAGGTCTCTGTACTTTTGTGTGCATAAAGAATTAAATAAAATCCCAGAATTTTTAACGATTTTTCGAATTTGAAGACGTGTCATTCACCAAACCGCACTGGGCCCGCGAGGTGGATTACGGCCCATTCCCTCTCTTAGAGACGAGGCCCAAGTCCCAGCAGTGGGAACATTATAAGACTGATGCTATGCTATTATACTAAACGGTGTTCCTACATAATATAATTTAATTTTTTGAGTTGTGACACTATTACAGCGTAGGTGCGATATTTGGAGGTACCTAATCATTATTTGGTTGTTCAATAAGAAAAAGAATTACAATCTTCAATATAATATATAGAGTAATACAATAATGTACTAAGGGGGAATCTTAGGCCTAGTGATAAACAAAATAGTTTGGGAGGGATCAAAAGTGTAGTCGTAATAACCCAAAGCTAAGGTGTCTAAAATCTGTTTGCAGTAAGTTAACATGGAGTCTCCAGGGTGGTGAGCAGTGGTGGCCAAGTGGTAACGGACTCAACTTACGAGTTGTAGGTCGTAGGTTCAAACCCAGCTAGGCACATGACTTTGTGTAATTTATTTCATCACCACTGCACTCAAAACGGTGAAGGAAAACATCGTGAGGAAACCGGTATATCCTAGAACCAAAAATTCGAAGACATGTGACATCCACCAACCCGCACTGGGCCCGCGTTGTGGATTACGGCCCATTCCCTCTTCTAGAGAGGAGAACTGAGTCCCAGTAGTGGAAACATTATAAGGCTGATGCTATGCTATGGTATGCTATGCTACAAGGTGGGCTACGGGACCGCTCGAAAGGATCACCCTAGAACGCAGAGGGACTAAAAGACTGGGGGAACACGTGTTCATTTTAGTCGGCAAAAGTCTGACACTCCTCTCTTCAACCAGAGCGAGAAAAGTTATTTGATAATTTCCTAATCCAAAAAAAAATCTCTACCGAGTTAACGGAACATAGGGAGGTCAAACTATTAAATACTGTTTCTGCCCATCGAAATGAGGCACGTTTTTCACAAACAACTCGAAGAAAAACCTTCCGTACAAACTTATTACCAGCTGCTCAATATTAGTACCTATGCTATGTTCATTTTTTTTTACCACCAATATCGTTGCACTTTGTGTACTATAAGTTACAGGTTCTATAAGTTGTTGACCATAAAACTTCTACAAATAAATTTTAGGCACAAGCGTCTCACAATCACATAATTTGTGAATGAACTTTTGACCCTGTACTGAACATCAAATTCGGTACTTTGAAAGGTTTCTTATCATTTTCCCTTACTAAATAAAATCGTGGAAGAAATAAGTAATATTTGCTAACAATTGAGATTCGATATGCATTAAAATAATTATTAATTAATTGAATTCAAACAATTACAGATATATATTTTCATTTACTGATAATATTTCAATTATAATTCCTCACATAACTCCCTCATTTCAGGGCTTCAGAAGTCTTTAGTAAAAAATTGTTTAGTTGTGATACCGAGAGCACTAATTTGTGAAATTGAAAATGTTATATATTCTTGATGACATCTTAAATCATTATAAATGGTGGTTATTTTGCTCTTTTGTGTCACTTAACTTAAGCATTAATATTCGCAATATAATTCAAAATGTCACATTAAAAAAAAAATTAACAAATGCAAAAACATCGACTAATCAGAAAAATATTTATATTGAAGCAAAACAGCTTGTACCCTTCATTCTATTTTGTAAGGGTACAAAATAGAATGAAGGGTACAAGCTGTTTGCGTAAATAATACTACATTTTTTACGAAGGGTACAAAACAGAATCGAGTGTGAGTGCTCTCAGTACACATTACTCTGTAAAAGTTTGCCACATAATAAAGTCGATAAAATTATCTTTTACAACATTTTCTAATAACAAATACGTAAGTACAAAACGATTACTACGCTAAAAGGAATCAAGTATTAGACCGATTCGGAAGTTTGAGCATTTCGTAACTAATTTTATTATGCTTAGTTTTACAGCTAATACTAACATCTAGTATAAAAACGAAAGATATCCGTATAACATGAGCGATCAAGTAAAAAAGATCACTAGAAATGCTTTAGTGCAATCAAAACTTCGTGCTGATTGACCGATTTTGTTCGGTACGCTATTTCTAAAGTGTCAATGCTACTGGCTAATAATAATAATTAGGCTTGTTCATAGATTTCTTACGGTGCACTTAATAACGATTTACACCGACGGACGTAAGTCAGGCTGCATTATACCTACAATGTGGCAAAGGGAATTAATTGGTTTGTTCACTTTTTTTGTTCCGTCATAAAGTAGCAACTTTGTTTTAAATCGCAAAAATAATGAATTTTTCAAATACGTTCAAAATTCTGGAAGTTAGTTAAATCTGGAGGAAGGGACAACTTTCAAATAACAGAAAAATACATAACATGAAATATGACGTCACCACTGTTTAGACTATTAGTTTACGTAAACCGATAGCAAGATGTTCCCACTATAACCCCACTCTTTTTCATAACAACATTTAAAATTATAACTGCTACAAAAAAAAAAAAATTGTGTTGGCCGACCTTGAATTGGTTATTTCAATTGCAGTGACCATGAAAAAGACACATGCGAGAAGATCCGTTGGGTTTCACTATCATTTTAATTCGGTATAAATATAACCACTTTACAGTTGCTGTGGTTTTTCTCAAGACATTATACAATGTGCTTCCTTTTCCCTAAAAACATTCCCAATGCACTTCAATGACGTGGCCCGGTCGGTGAAAATCGTACATTACACATGCAATTAAATTCACAAATCTGGGCAACTTAACCTTTGCATTGTCGTAAAATCAGTATGTAAATGCTACGATTAATCATTTACTCTAGAATTGTGAAGACTATTTTCTTGGCGTAAGCATATCTTTACGTATAAGGATTTATTTGGTAAAACGGCAGTTCTAGGTTTGTCTCTGGCCAGAGCTGATTATTCTTGTTTTAGGCAGCAACTCATCCCAAAAATGCAGATGAGTAGCTGCTTCATATTAAAGCACACTGGTTTTATACGTTCATGTACGATTATACGGTATGTTAATAGTAGATTTTTTTTATCATTTTTACTTGAATAAACACAATAAATATGCTGCATTAATTACGTTAGATACACGGGTATCTAACGTAACGGTTTTGTTCTAGAACTAAAATTTGAATTCAAAACAGGAATGAAAAATGGCTCACTTATTTCACAGTTACACGAAACAGGATGAACATGAAATTAGGGTACAATAACGTTAGTTTTCATTGACAAAAATGGAAGATATTCATGCACATTAAAAAAAAAATGCTCCAATAAAGAAGGGTGTAACACATCCTGTAAGTGATTATTACCCTGTTCTCAATGGACACTTGTCTAAGGTTGTTTTAAAAATACAGCCAATAATCTCATAGGACTCACAGTTTTAAATTACAGAAATTCATTCCAATAGAGTATTTAGTTAATTTCAATCACAAATAAGCGCAAACCGTTTAGGCTGAGTTAATTTCTTGCTTGTCTATTTTAAGTCACTAAAGGTCAAAATGGACAAACAAAATTTTAATTTTCATGTTTATAAGTAGTTAAATCGGGGAGTCACTATGGAAGTATTCAATTTATTTTATTTTGTTATTCGTTTTTTTTTTTTCATTTCGTAATTATTCAAGAGCAGTGGTGGCCGAGTGGCAACGGCCCCGACTTACGAGTTGAATGTCACGGGTTCAAACCCAGCCAGGCGCATTACTTTGTGTGATTTATTTCATCACAACTGCTCTCAAAACAGTGAAGGAAAACATCGTGAGGAAACCGGCATGTCCCAGAACAAATAATTCGAAAACATGTGACATTCACCAACCCGCACTGGGCCCGCGTGGTGGATTACGGCCCATGCCTTCTCTTAGAGAGGAAGCCTGAGTCCCAGCAGTGGGAACATTAAAAGGCTGATGATGATGATGATGAATTATACAAGAACGTTAATAAAATGAAATTAAAAAAAAAATTGTTTGCATACTTCCATAACAAGCCCCATGAAAATAATTATACCTTATTAAACCAAAGATTTTGCAGACTTAATCTAGATGGCAGCGCTTTTACAAGATGGCGTTCAAATTACAGAAATATTCAATGTTTTAAATAGTTGCTACGTGATTTTGAACTAATATCTATAAAATAATTTACTAAAATCTAAAGATAATATTATGACGACTATATAATATAATAAAACATTTTAAACATAATTTATATATAAGTTTACAATTTTTTGTTGAGAAATCGACTATTGCAAAACATTATATAAAAATATAAGACTAGCATTACACTAGAGGATGTTTTTTTTTTTCTTGTAAAATATAATTATGCTATTACGCTAAATTACTTTATATAAACCGTAAATATTCATTTATAAAATCTAGCATTTTCTACGCGTTCCTGAATTCATTTTTACAAAAAAGTCCATAATATTAAGAATAGTAATAATACTGAACGCAATGGAACAATTTTCGAGTCAATAATACGAATTACACATTTATTTAGTTATTATGATAGATTGTGATGTAATGATATCAATAGTAAAAAAAAGAATATTTATACAGAAACCTTGGAAAATCTCTATCTGATTTCTAAAAGCTGAAAATGTACATTTTATTTACTTTTGTCATTATTAATATGACAGCGATTGTTTGGAGTCAGTATATTTAACCTAAACGATGTCAAGGATATACTCATAAGTCTCTATTTGAGTTTTTTTTTTTAGGAATACTAATGAAAAGACGGAGCGTACTAATAAGAGAGAATTTATGATGCTAGGGATGTCAGACTGCATACACAATTAGACTTATGATAGGTATCTCTAACCCATTTCTTTAGATAATTAAAACTTAAATTGATAAATGCTTAGCCTCTTCAGTTTATACTTACGATGTGTACCCACATTATTTGTTAGTTTGATCGTTGTTGAAACAGAAACTAAACAGTAAGTATTATTAGAAAAAAAAAAACTAGTTCTGCAACTAGCATATGGTAAAAAAGAATTACTTAATTTAAATTCATAAATGTAGTTACGAAATAATTGTAAATATAAAAAAGAAAAACTGGATACAAAATAATAATAGGTGTCATTAATTCCTAAATAAGAGCATACAGTATGCAAAATGACATCGAAATCAACCAAGTACCTAATGATACCTAAACCCATTGCATCACGGACATATTTTTAAGCAGGTAAATATGTAAATTAATTGATTACCTATAACACAAATTAATAAATTACGTTCTCTATCCTCTGTTTTTAACGTTAAAAGGTTTTCTATCTCCATCTCACACAACGCAAACTGCCAATTCATTGCCATCTCTCACAGCTAAAGGCTGACCTAATATTTGATTCTAGAAAATTCATAATAACTTCTGCATTTACTCTGCAGTACAAAGTACTATTTCCCAGACCAACTGTGCATATAAAAATGAAATATCGAAAGCTGAATAAATATTGTTTTCATATGTCTTTGACCAATAGCATTTGCATGTATGACGCTTTTTCAATATTTTATACTAAGTCTGGCTATATATAAAAAATATAAACATAAAATGCACTAGCTTGATACTACTTCACAATATAAACTAATTAATATTGCCTTTTAAATAATTGTTCTCGATACAATATAAGCTCTTCATTGCACAAAAGACAGTTTCGATAGTGAGTTTAGTAGGTAGTACATATTTCGGAGCAAAATTTCAGATTATTATACAAATTCGCTTTCTAACGAAACCATTACAAGTTTAATACACACAAAATGGAGAAAAATCTACAAAAAGTAGAATATAGACGATACATTTTTTGTTCTGAGTATACACCAATTGAGTATTCGAATGCTTATAGATAGATTGTAAAAGATTAGCATTGTATAGAGAACTGTTAACCCTTCAATGTACATCGCGGGTTTTGGTTCCATTTGGGGACTGAGTCCCCGTAAAAGAAGACCTGTGTAGTAATGACACGATGAAACTCACACTTCGATGTGATCGTCCGGAATGATGGGTCGCTTCATCTTTTTAGCGTTGAGTATTGCAGGTTTCTGTGTACGCGTGTGCCACACATACACTTTCGTACAGTTCTCTGCTAATGGTTCCAGTTCGTCTTTGCTCGTAAAATATTTTAATATTTCACTTTCCTGTAAATTTAAGTTAAAGATTAGTTGAGCACCCTGGACAAATGTTTGTGGGATGAGCACGATCATTTGTTTTGTGTTTGGGTATAATTTATCTGTAATATGTATGTAATTAGAAATATATAAGTAGGTGTGTTTATCAGTTGTATGGTACCCATAACACAAGCTCTGCTTAGCTTGGGACTAGACGGCGATGTGTTATAGTTGTGGAATATTATTATATTATTATTATATACTGTTGTTATCAGAATGTTTGAGGTTTTTAATGGGCTTTCCTTGACGGTTTTCGTGGTGTGGTAAATTATAGGTACATACATTAATTTGCCAATAATGGGTAAATTGCATGAATTAGCGGTTTTGTAATAAAACGTGGAAAATAAGTAAATCGAGACTAAGCGGTCGCTAATAATGTGATCACTATATAATATAAAACAAAGTTGCTTCCCGCCGTCTGTCCCTATGTATGCTTAGATCTTTAAAACTACGCAACGGATTTTGATGCGGTTTTTTAATAGATAGAGTGATTCAAGAGGAAGGTTTATATGTATAATACATGCATAATATATTTAGTATCACCATTGCACCCGTGCGAAGCTGGGGCGGGTCGGATCTGTATAAAGAAAAAGTCCTGACTCACGGACTAACTCATCAACGCCCAGGTTCCTTTATAGGTTCATACAGGAGTTCCAAAAATTCTCCTACAAAAGGGATGAAAGTACCTACCTACCTAGGTAAGTAGTAGTTTTAGGCGTAGGCGAAGCCGCTGGCAGAAGCTAGTGATTAATATAATAAAGATATTTTGTTATAATTATACTAACATTACTTCAAATTATTAAACTTCAAATTGAGTTTAGATTCAAGCAATATTTATCATATCTGTGTTGTTTCGCTAGTTAATAATAATATCCATTTATTTCGGACTGAAATTCATATGAGTGTTAGTAACAATATTATTAAAATCTACATAATATAATAGTAGCTAATCCTAGTAATGTACCGTAATATTACTATAGTAATTTGAATGCCTATATTGTATAATTTAAATTTCGTCGCTAACCCTGTAAACAGGATCTAGGGCACGTCATTACAGTGCGTATGTTCAGTAAAGATGGCGCCACAAACACTTTAATGTGATATATTAGAGCAATAATACATGCCGTATTTTATCTGCTCACGGCATGGTCCGATACTACAGGATGTGGCTGATAAGAGCTGTCGTAAGTTAGCATTGAGTGAAAGCTATGTTATCGTCACATAAAGCTGAGTAATAGGTCTATGAGATTGTTCTAAACAGCTACCGCAGCTTTGGAATGCAAAGGGGAACTGATAAAAGTCGAACAAGAGAAGTTTTTTTAAGATTTTCCCCTCAAAAAGTCTGTTTTTTGCAATAGCAAAGAACAGACTATAGAATACTATATCATCCCCAGCAACGCCCAAAATCAAGGCCCGTACGACACATTATGAGACTGAGGTCTTCGTAACGGGACGTGCCTATGGCAACTATTTTTAAATTAAAGCCTCCAGTCTACCCCGAATGTTAAGTGTTTTGGGAGGGATTGATGGAAAGAGTTACCACGGCCTGGGACGCAAAGAGTAACTGAAGGATCACATCTGGTTTTCGACACGCTCACTGCAACATGAGGTCGAACAAGCCACATGCTTAACTTCTCGCAGGCGCGGCAGGCAAAAGCGCTTTCTGTAACTACATAAAATTGATTCTCTCACGAAGTGTTGCGACTAAAAATTGTGAGGGTTTTATAAGCACTGCAAAGAAGTTAAACGTTGCCTCTAAAATACCTCATACGCACTGGCTGAAAGACCGTGAAAAATGGCTCCACAGCGAACGTGCTAATCAGTACAAGTGTAACAAATCGCTCCACCGAGAGCGTGAGAAGTGTACCAATTCAGATAAATGAAATAGAAAGATGAAATTCTATGCTTGTCATCACAACCACAGACGTAGCATGGACTAATTAAGGCGTGGGTGAAGGCGCATCGGCAAGGCCTTTTTCTTTCATTTTGAAAACGAGACAGCATCTGTCGCAAGCCAGTGTTCGACCACATCCATCACTTACCATCAGGTGAAATAATGGTCAAATGGGAGCCTATCGATTATAAAAATAAAACTCGTTCTTAAAGAGCCCTCGCTAGCGCGAGGCCTTTTTAGATGAGAGTTCGTGAGCGAGAGGTCGCTTCGCCCTTGCCCAACTACGCTGCTGATGGTCATGGTTATAAAAGATATTTGGAAGTACTGAACGGATTACGAAAATACATTAATGGAAAGCTACATTGTCGGATAGCGTCATTGATTTTTATCACGGTTTAAAAGTGATAGGCTACGCCCTCAGCCCAGGAAACGCTAGTGTTTTAATACGAAATTAGATTAACTATGAAAATGCCTAGCACGTGCCTAAATAATTAGTAGTTTATGTTACCGTAGATATAAATCTATAATAAGATTAGGCTAAGCCGTTTACTTAGTAGCGGAAAGCCGATATTGGAATACAAAAAAATATTATTACTTATTCTAAATAATAAAGATAGCAATGTGCTGTATGTACTGCCCCTTTGCCATTTTCATAAAATTTGTGGAAGATCCATTGTTATAAAATAATATAACTTCCTGTTTGTTAAAAATTTATGAAGTCGTAATTTATTTTCTTAAATACAATGCTTAGATAAATATTTTAGAAAAATAATAAGTAAGTAAACGGAAATAAACACCATTACCTCTTATCGATTCGCATTTAACTATAGTGTTATTTCCTATATTATCAAGTTATTATAGGTATATGTATAAATTGGTACATGAAACACTATCGATTTCCAAAGATATAATTAAAAAACAAAGTACCAACTTTTTTCTAAAACTCGAATTAATATACGCATGTACGAATTAATTTCTTTTAGTAAACAACAGCTGAGCGAGTCCAATAACCTGTAGGTAGTGATGGTTTTATTTAAGTAAATAGATTAAAATTAAAATATTTATTAGGTATGAGGGGAATAAGATGTCATGTTATCGCATTGACATTGGCTTATAAAAAATATATCTGAGATGGCGTGACGACTTAGATTTCGTCCTTAGGAATTGGCAAGAGTAGACTCATAGCCGGGAAGAATGGAAAAAATGGATGTGGCTTGTGCCCAGCAGTGGGGCAGGATAGGCTAAATATAATAATAATAATTTACCATTTCATTTTCTAGCTTGGCCATGAAGTATAGTTACATAGGTATTAACAATAACTTTTATAATGAAAAATGTGGCCCTGTAATGTACGTATATGTCGGCGCATGATGGCCATCGGTGTCGACGTCACACAAAATTCACAGTCACAGTAATATAGAATGTCAGGAAATGTTATAGTGATGATAAAGAAATACCTTACTTCAAGTTCAAGGTGTTTATTCCATAGGCGGCGAAAGAGTGCCTTTCAAAACACATTACATCTGTTTTTATACACAGAAATTGACAAGCATCAAAATCACTATGAAGGTAGAAAACTATTTTAAATAAATAGAACGGAAATCGTCACAGTAAATTCTTATTTAAATATGGCCGGATGCTCTGATATTTTAAAGAAATAAAAAGGAACTGGTCAAGTTAAATCCTCACAAGTTTAACCGGGTACTGTAATATGTTTTTTAAAATAAGAAAGGAAGTCGTCATTTGATTCGTTATAAATTGAAAAGGATGTTGTAATATTTAAAATAAATCGAAAGGAAGTTATCAAATTAAATTCTTACATAAATTCAACAGGATATCGCAATATTTTAAATAATTCGAAGGAATGTTATCAAATTAAATCCTAGTTTAAATTCAACAGGATATTGCAATATTTTAAAAGAAATAAACAGGAAGTGACCAAATTAAATCCATATCAATATTATCAAATATTGGTTTTGCGCCCATACGGCCATTCTGATTTCAGCGCGCTCTCTGCGCTGTACAAAACTTTACATTAACTCAGTATCACCCTTATTGGGTTTAGTCTTCATTATAGAGCATCCGACATTTTACATACAATCTATATCACCCACATCGGGTTAGCCTAAAATTACACAACATTAAACATTGTGTGGGAATCACCCTTGTCGGGTTAGCCCAAAAATACACAGCGTCAAACATTTTACTGGCGTCAACCACATTCAGTGAGCCCAAAATTACACAGCATTAAACATTTTACCAGCGTCACCACATAGGGTTAGCCCAAAATCAAACATTACCAAATATTTTGTCGACGTCACCCATAAGGGTTAGCCAAAAACTACACAGAGTCAAACATCTTATTGGCGTCAACCACATTGGGTTAGCCCAATATCAAACAGCATCAAACATTTTATCGGCGTTACCCATATAGGGTTAGCCCAAAATTACACAGTATCAAACATTTGGTGTGAATTGGCTGATTGACATTACATGGCATAACTCGCCTTTTAGTCCTAACTTGGCAATCACCCGCCTAGGATCTAGCCATACCAAATGGCATCACCCGCCTTGGATATAGCCCCCTAACTAGCATCACCCGCCTTGGATCTAGCCATACTCCATGGCGTCACCCGCATTGGATCAGCTCTGGTAAGGGAAAAAGGATACGCATGGTGGCCAGCCAGCGTAATGGGTGGGAAAGGGACTAATTAAGCTAATGATTCTAGATCGCGCTTAAATTAAAAATGGTTTGAATAGGTTCGAACCAAGAAATCAATATATGTAATTTATTTTAAAAGCAATAAGCCAATTCACATTATAACCACCTATCTACGGCATCACCCGCCTTGGATCTAGCCATATTCCTTCATGGCATCACCCGCATAGGATATAGCCCCCCTAACTAGCATCACCCGCCTTGGATCTAGCCATATCTCATGGCGTCACCCGCATTGGATCAGCTCTGGAAAGGGAAAAAGGATACACTGGTGATCAGTCAGCGTAATAGGTGGGAAAGGGACTAGTTAAATGCAATAAATCTAATTCACAAATTCACCGCCCATACGGTCGGTTCATTATCATTACAAACTAAAAATCGTGAACAGCGATTTATTCAGAACATCTTAAATAATAACCGTAACCGTGCTTCAATTTATAGCACCATTTTACAGTACTTGTCTCATTCTATCTTAGCTCGCGTCAAATATTAACTTGTCTCGAAATTATCGCTCGTCCATCCTTAATTTACATGAAAGCTTAAAACTCAGTGGCAACACGTTAATGCAACACAAATATGGGAAACTCACGTACTATCTAACGTAACATAAGTATAGTCAACTATAAATCTCTAATAATGTTGCCACTATTTATAAGCTCTACAAATGTCGACGTGACAGTTTGCCCGACCAGTATCGTTAGCTATGCAACTATGTTTATGATTTTTATTTTTGATTTGAATTTTATCAAAGCGGTTTATATTACGCAAATATCAGTCATGTCAACAAAACTAAGTTGTCGAACTATAGTTAATAATTATTTCCAGTTTTGTTGTACGAGACGCTAGCCGTTATGATTAACCGTAGAAAACTTTACTTTCGCAACAAAATATTAACTTATTGCAACTGGATATCCTTATTATAAATTTTACAGGGACCTGCACTTTACCAGCGACTTCGTTCGCGAGAAAACTTTACTAATCCTTAAACTGCAGTTTTGAGGGTAGTTTTGAAAAACGAATAACTACAGTCTTTACACAACATCTTCATCATCTTTAACATTTTGATTAGATTTGTGTTAAGTAATGTTACTAAAACATAACTACAACTTAATCAAATGAAACGGAGCGCAAACACCTAATCAGACCTAAAATAGTCAATTACTTTATTCGATCTCAGGATGGCAGTACATCCTAAACAAGATTGATTGTCTAAAGAATCGATTTAGTAATAAATCAAATTCTAAAAGAGCTGTCCGTTGGTTCCCTGCATATAGGTTCCGAACCCTAAAAGGAACAGTATAGATGAACCTACAATGTTCATTTCGCGATTGAATATTTAAAAATTAGCTTGATGAAAATAGAGATTTTGAACGTTTACAAATAAAATCGTTTCAACAATCGATCCAACAACCGAACTATTCAATAATTTAATCGAATTAAAATCGATTCAATAATTTAATATTATTATTTATTTATTTTAAAGAAGGCTTCTAACTAAAATCGATTCAACAATCGAACCATGAGAATCGATTCAACAATCGAACCATGAGAATCGATTCAACAATCGAACCATGAGAATCGATTCAACAATCGAACCATGAGAATCGATTCAACAATCGAACCATGAGAATCGATTCAACAATCGAACCATGAGAATCGATTCAACAATCGAACCATGAGAATCGATTCAACAATCGAACCATGAGAATCGATTCAACAATCGAACTAAAAGTCGATCCAACCATCGAACTAAAAGTCGATTTAATAATCGAACTAAAAATTGCTTCGATTTCCTTCACCTGTATAATTGATTCATTTAATCGGTCTTAAATAGCTATTCATTCATAATTCAAACATTACTCTATTTTTTCAGACCATCTCGTGGTTACCAGACTAGAGGAGCCATTCGAAATATTTTAAAGAATTTCCTAAAATATTTATGGCAGAAAATGGAACTAGTTGGTATTTTTAAAACAAAACTACCTACAGCGAACGATATATTATTTGAACTGATAGTCTGCGCATCCCGACACATAGATCATGATTAGAAACTGTGGCACTAAAATCTTACTTCTTGCTAACCAAAACATGCAACGCAATATATTTTGCTTGCATTATCTTTTTTTTTTAATGATTATTTTTTACTAGCAACCTTACAACGTTCGAATCAACCTATTAAAACCAATTGGCATTTCACTAACTGTGATGGACAATATGCCTGGAGTCGAACCAGTACTAACAACAACAAATCTAAATAGAATCGAAATGAATGTTTTTAGGCGGTTGGTTTTAATCTTTGGTTATTTTGTTTATAGAAACAAGAACACACCGATATTTATTTATTTTTTAGCCATATTGACAGTCAACTAACTTGCGGTTTTATTTTAGCCGTCTCTGGAAAATATTTCGCGGAAATATTTCATTGAAAAGTTGTCGACTTCTCCCTGCATTAACGGATAAGATGACCAAATTTTTTAACATTGAAAACAAACGGAAGACTGACCCTGCGAGCCAGGACTAAAAATGACAATGGCAGCTACTAAAAACGTTTTTGATTTGAATAATTCTTGTTTGTACCGTTAGTTTTTAATTCGTCATGTTTACGAAAAGTTTTAAAAATGGAGACTAGTTTGGGCAAAGAGTCAGGACACAAGTATTTCACTACAATACACATTTCATAAAAACAATATAAATACCAGTGATTAGAGAATCAGTTACCTCACCATCCGTTTGGCTGCATAGCGACCATCATTTGGTTGCGTAAACCGCGTGGCTGTTCAGTTGCGGCGCCGCTGGACGTCGTCAGCAGACCGGGACTCTTCGCCAAACGTCTGGATCAGGTCCTGCTTGACTTGCTCCCATGTGTTTTTGCAGCCCAGGTCTTCGGTCTTCCTTTCAGTGTGGGAGCGTACCTCGGGATCGAATGGCAGTAGATAGGAATTGCCATGATCTCCGGAAGGTAGAAGAGTAGCGGACAGTACTGCAGTCACGGCACTTGATTCGGAATCCAGAGGACTTCAGTAGGAGCGAGCTGGATCCCACCGCTGCTGTCGGCGCATGATGGCCATCGGTGTCGACGTCACACAAAATTCACAGTCACAGTAATATAGAATGTCAGGAAATGTTATAGTGATGATAAAGAAATACCTTACTTCAAGTTCAAGGTGTTTATTCCATAGGCGGCGAAAGAGTGCCTTTCAAAACACATTACATCTGTTTTTATACACAGAAATTGACAAGCATCAAAATCACTATGAAGGTAGAAAACTATTTTAAATAAATAGAACGGAAATTGTCACAGTAAATTCTTATTTAAATATGGCCGGATGCTCTGATATTTTAAAGAAATAAAAAGGAACTGGTCAAGTTAAATCCTCACAAGTTTAACCGGGTACTGTAATATGTTTTTTAAAATAAGAAAGGAAGTCGTCATTTGATTCGTTATAAATTGAAAAGGATGTTGTAATATTTAAAATAAATCGAAAGGAAGTTATCAAATTAAATTCTTACATAAATTCAACAGGATATCGCAATATTTTAAATAATTCGAAGGAATGTTATCAAATTAAATCCTAGTTTAAATTCAACAGGATATTGCAATATTTTAAAAGAAATAAACAGGAAGTGACCAAATTAAATCCATATCAATATTATCAAATATTGGTTTTGCGCCCATATATACAATGGTTGAAAGCTTGAGTTGTACGTATGCAACTTAAATATTTGCACAACTGAAAGTCGAGTAAATCCATCACCACCTGTATTGGTTTATGAGAGCGGTATGTTTGTCATATCGCTTAATTAATACTGTTACTACCTAAAATTTTAATAAATGGCTTTATATAATAAGGAAGGCCCGGCCCCGGCACGATAGGCAATGAAGGAAATGGGTAGGTTTTTAGTCAGTAAGAGTCTGACACTATTTCCCGCTCCGCCCAAGGGCAGGATTTGTCATTGGATGATTTTACCTATACCTATACACTATAAAGTTTAAGTACAATATACCACTTCAGTTACCGTCTTTCACGACAGATCAATAAACATTAATACTAATAAAATTATAAGCAAAAAATAAGTTAATAAATTTCTTTTTCAGCCTTTTAACTTCATTAAAAGAACTTATAAATATTTTAAAGATGAGCGTCACTGAGTCGGGGGACCGCAATATTCAGACGTTAATTTAGCTTTAACGTATAGAAAATACCTCATAGTTTTAAATATGCGGTACATAGTTTTTTTTTTATATCTATCTATAAGCCTGCCTAGGTTGCTAACTTAGCGGTATTTGTAGCTCCCGAGAACCATTCCGAACAGGTTAGCTATCAAAAGAAAAAAACCGCATCAAAATCGGTTAATTCGTGTAGGAGATGAAATGTGACCCTGTATGTCTGCAATGGTTGAATGCCTGAGTCCAATTGTACGTACTTATGTAACTTAAATATTTGCACAACTGAAAGTCGAGTGAAACCATCTGTATTGGTTTATGAGAGCGGTATATTTCTCATATCGCTTAATTAATACTAGTACTATCTAAAATCGTAATAAATGGCTTTATTTAACCGAAATATTTATTAGGTACGAGGGGATTAACATGTTGTCGCATTGACCTTGACTTATAAAAACTATATTCGTTTAAAACCGTTTGACTGGCCTGTTGGTCTAGTGGTTAGTGACCCATGCCGGAGGTCGTGGGTTCGATTTCCAATCTTTGTGTGATGAGCACGATCATTTGTTCTGTGTCTGGGACTAATTTATATATAATACGAATGTATTTACAACTACATAAGTATGTTCATCAGTTGTCTAGTACCCATAGCTCAAGCTTTGCTTAGTTTGAGACTAGATGGCGTAGTGTTAAAGTTGTGCAATAAAAACCAGTGACCTATTTTTACAATTACTAAAAAAAAAAAATTAAAACACTTATTTTTGACTCTTTTGAAAGTTAACTTTTTGTAGTGCCAGCCAGCACAGTAATAAGTAACTCTAGAAATTACCGTTTTATGAAACTCTCATGAAACTGCACACCTAAGGGGGAGTTACTCCATGCTCCAATGAAGCCCGCAAAGTGGGAACATTACCTACCTGATCATGCTTGAATTTGCTATAAAATCAACCAACCTGAAATCCAGACTGCACTTTTCTGGAGAACTTGGCCTCGGGATGTTCAAGGAACAGGGTGGCGTTGATGGCGAACCCTGCCATATCGATAGGGAATGGTCTGAAGGGTTTCCACCATGCGTTGTACCCGCTGACCTTACCGTCGGTCACCAGGGGCATCTCCACTCGCATACCACCCACTATGCCGACCGGCCAGACACCAACTCTCTTTATTTTCCGCATCTGGAAATAAGAAATTATATTTGATTGTAAAAGTATTATAAAAGGCAAAGTCTTAACTCATCTTCGCCTCCCCTCACTCATCAACGTTCAGTACAAACCTTTAGACCTAGAAAGATGAAATTTCGCGCAAACGTTCCTTTTATGATACACCTATAGGTTATCTATCAGGTAGGATTGCAGTCAAGTGCTAGTTTATGAAATATAAAAAAAAAAAAAAAAAAATCTATACATAGAATAAGAAATTATTTTGAAAGACATCCCCTATGGAGATAGAATGGGGGTTCAAAGTTAGTTTGATGAAATTTAATTTTACGTAGGCGAAGCCGCTGACAGAAGCTAGTTGCATAATTATGATGTATTGGAGGGAGATAATACATCGGGAGTGAAATCCTATGGGAAAGACTTTTCC
Source organism: Leucania comma (assembly GCA_958295575.1). Taxonomy (NCBI): domain Eukaryota; kingdom Metazoa; phylum Arthropoda; class Insecta; order Lepidoptera; family Noctuidae; genus Leucania; species Leucania comma. Next base: position 9,903,756 of record OY282475.1, read on the forward strand.
TGTTAAGACTTCAGGATAGTTTGAAAGAGTTACCCAAGGCTCTAAAAAAGAAAGGGAGTGCAAGGAACACAGGTGAGTTTTAGTCAGTAAAAATCTGACACTCCATCTCGCTAAGAAGAATTAACAAGTTAACTTCGTTAAAAATAAAAGGCCTGTTCTGACATTTGAGAAAAACCCTAGAATGTAACTTGGAACGAAACTGAAAGAAACAATAAAATAATCATTAATTACATTAAGTGTTCTAATGGTTACATAATGTAATATTGACGGTTATATAACGTAAATAATAAAAACATCAAACGTCAAAATGGGCCTTTTATTTTTTGACAACCTTAATTCATGATTTCTCATCTCAAATATCTGGAAGACTTTAGCCCAGTAGCGAATAAAAAACTTAGCGAACAATACGAAACTTGAGTAAGGGTAAACTGCGATTTTCCATAGATTACAATTGTAATACAAGAGTGACTTTAAGGCACCGTTCTAATACAGAGCGATCATAGCGCGAAGACGCAGTAATCGCATATTTGCTCAATGATCGCTATATTAGGACAATGCCTAATTGTTCGATTACGGAGACGCGGCGCGTTGTGCGGCGCGTCGGGCGGTCCGTCGTACAGACGCCAGCACGTCAATCTACCCTAATCTGTCAAATTTTACCAATCGAAAATTAACCTTCCAATATTGTGATAAGGTTGAAAATCTATTAAAGAAATTTGACAGATTGAGGTAGGTTGATGTGCTGGCGTCTGTACATTGCCATATGTTTGTGTTTGCGTGAGCGATGACGCTGCCCGCTGCTGCAATGTACGACGAAACGCTCAACGCGCCTCGCAACGCGCCGCGTCTCCGTAAACACGGCCTTATACCTACTTTTACAAAAATAATTACGGGTCAACTTTTAATTTACTGCCCATTTTTCATGGAGTGAAAGTTCTTGAGGTCGTTGCTCATAACAATGAGTTCTTTCACTCCCTGACAGATTGCCACTTTCCAAGGAATTTAGTCACCCGTATTTATTTTAGTAAACAAGTATAATGATCTGTTGCATGTCGGGCTGGTGTTGCGACTCCACGTTTAAAGCGCGTATTTTGCGTACTTATATTTTGATTGTGAGATTGAGATTATTTTTTAATTATGTGTTGTTCATAATCATGGGTTCTTTCACCCCCTTAATGATTGCCAATTGCCAAGGAATTTAAAGACATCCTGTATTTATTTAGGTAAACAAATATAATGATCTGTTGTTGGGCTAGTGTTGCGACTCCACGTCTAAAGCACGTATTTGGCGTACTTATAATTATTTTGTATTTATTTTGGTGAACAAGTATAAATGATCTGTTATAACTATTTCGATTGTGAGACTGATAATATTTTTTGTTATGTGTTACGTTAGTAATTATTTTCGCTGATGGTACCTACTTGGTCAAACCTGTGTGAGGTATTAAAATTGCCTGAGTTTGTTTGTGGTTATCCTCAGGGTAATCAGCTGGGAAATACCGGTCTCATCAAGTTTAAATTGATAGCCAACGCCATTTCAAACCTAGAATGCTGAAATTTTGCTCTGAGCTTCCTTTTATGATGTAGGTATTACCGACCAAACCCGATTTTACCATGAAGGCTCAGGCGGGAGCTCCGTTCCGCTCTAGCCTTAGCCTTCTAACTTAATCTGTCCGTGCCGGGAAGCCCTAAAATTCCGAGCTCGCGTCGCTCGCTCTAGGACTAATATCGCGGGTGTAGATTAGGCAACACTAGTTCATCTTTAAATCTCGTTTGACCAGTAACAAATACTAAGAAAGAAAAGATTTTCCAAAATTAACTTGAGGGGATGAAATAGGAGTTCGGACTCCTCGGTTTATGCACTGAATGCTCCTATCACGTGAGCGAAACCGCTCGCTGGCAGTAGTTAGTTAGTTTATAAAATACGATTGACTCGAATAGTCGTGATTTTAGTTCCGTTACTCATGGTTATACTAACTATTGTGAACTTCATCAATTAATCATTAGTTTATTTATAGCATGAATCTATGTTGAGAGTAGATAAGATAATGCAGTTAATGAGCCAGAGCGCGTCATTTGTATGGTTGCGTTTAGACAGTCTTACATGGGTTCGGGTTATGTTATCTGGGTTAGGTTCCCTCAGCTTCTATGGTAGTACAGATAAGTTCTACCGGATAGGAGCAGACTACTCTCACATACCACGTATCGCGCAGCGACTAAACGCAATTGGCACGGTTGGCACGGCATTGACATTAGTGTTGAGACTTTTAAATAATCCTGCAGCCGGGTTCTGCTCGTGTGCTAATTTTTATACAAATCCGATCAGCTGGTTCGACGCAAAAATACACACAATAGACAATTTGAATTGATGGCACGGTTGGCGCAGTGATTAAACGATTGGTTGCTAAGCTGCTTCGATTCTCACACAGAACAAACATTTTTGCCTACAGAAAGCTACAGATAGTTGTTACACGGGGTCTGGGTGTCATGTGCATGTGAGTTTATATGTCTGTGAACGCACCCACGATACATGTGTGGGTGACGTTTAAAAAAAATACAATCAAAAACAATTGCACAAGTTTTGGCTGTGAACGCTATATTCAAAGTCAACATGAGCCGCAAAATTGGCTCCTTTTATCGTTGTTTTTTTATTTTATTTTATTTTTATTTTATTTTATTTATTTGGGACAAAAAACAGTTATACATTACAGAATTAAATTACAGTAATTTTATCATAGAAGTAAAAACGTATAACCCACACCATTGTCCACGAAATTACACTTGAAATATGATAACGGACGCGTGTCAAACAAATATAATATTTAAATAAATAAATAAATGCTCTTACAATTATTCTAAGGGAATAAGATTCCCAGATTTAAGGGCAGTGAGCCAGCAATTGACAAGCCATTTTTCTAAATTTGGATTGAGAAAGGGCGAAAATGTCTAGATCTATAAAATGTGAGTTATAGGTTGCCACTAGTTGACGGAGAGGCGCCCGCACCCCAGCATTCGTCCTACAACGTGCAGTATAGAACAGGCGAGGTACGCGCACCTCCAGCTGGACAATAGTTCTAGGTACTACGTAACATAGCGCGTTGGAGAGTTCAATACAGTTGAACTTGTTGTTGCATATACCATATAGCATCATAACCATGATCAATGAACGTCTAGAATCCAAGCTCAATACCTTATAATGTTTCAACAAATCTGTATAGGATATCTTGTTACGGAAACACTTGTAGTGGGTGACGCGAAGAAACCTTTTCTGTACCATTTCTATGGCATTTTTATATTTCTCATAAAAGGGACACCATATGGGTACCGCGTATTCTAACTGGGAACGGATAAGAGTTTTGTATAGGAAGAGAAAAGTGGAAGGTTTCTTGAATTCCTTGCATGAACGCATGACAAAACCATACATCTGTAAGGCTTTGTTAATTCTGTTGTCGACATGGGCATCCAGATGTAATTTGCAGTCCAGTAATACGCCAAGATCACGTGTGCACTCAGTTTTATTTAATTTTGTGCCATTCAGAGTATACTGGAAATTTATAGTTTTTTTTGTTTTTGGTAAAAGATATTGGTTGCGCCAATTTGCTATGATCCGCGACTTTGTTTTTTGTAATTTGTTTTTTTGGCCTAGCAATCCTATACCATCCGTTTTCCCTCCACCCGCACGACCGCAAGAAATGATTTGACATTGACGTTTGTCCATTGTGAATGTGACCGCACCGCTAACACGCCCGCTCGAAATTACAAGAAAATTGGCTATTTCGTGTTCCAACCATTCAGAACTCAACAGTGGTGCAGTGTAGTGCAAAACAGGACCTGGCAGTGATTTAAATGTGCGAAGACGAGGATCGGCCGATGCCACGTGTAACCATTCACGAAGTCTAAAGGTCAGTGTTCCTTCCCAATACATTTATCCCATTAATAAACGCTAGACGCAGTACCTGCATATTGTTAACAAACCTTAGATCGCTTTTCAAACATACAGTCCATTAAAACATCAAGCAAATTCGCGCAACCATTACTTTTTTTGGTCCTACGAGCAGGATCGTGAATCATTTTCTTGTAATTTCGCAATATAGTATTTGTTCCATAGGGAATAAACGCAACGCGCCTATTTACCTAGATATAATAGTAGAAAACCCGCATCTAGGCATTTAGGCAACTATACGTTATTTCGCTCGTATAGTTAAAGAGTCATTGATAATTACGGTACCTACGCCGTCAACCGCACCGCATAATTATAGTTAGCTACGTAAATATCAGCGTAGATATAAATCGATCGCATTCTTTTTCTTGACAAAATTCATTCGACCATCCTACAAATTGCATGTAGGTAGACGCATTTCAAAAATACCCGTTCATTGTTGAGTGAACATTTGTAGGAAACGGATAAACCATAGATTATATACGCATATATTTAATCGAGAAATTGGGTAATATTCACTCATTGATTCAGGTTGTTCCGTTCGTTCGCCGTTCACTTTGTTGTTTACAATATTACCATATTGTTATCTGTTAATTATCGCTTACTTAATAATTCGTTAAGTGTTTGTTTGAGTGAATAGTGTGAATATATCAAGACAAGATGTCTCTTAAGGGAACCAAGGTTAGTACTGATTTAAAGGTTCAGTTAAAGCTTTTATACGCTAAAAGGGACTCACAGTTTTCACGTGTTCAATCAATTTGTGATAAATCTTTGCAAACCTCGGATCTGGCGATTAGAGATGCTTTCTTGTGTTCGTTGGAAACTTTAGATAGTTTGCGCGCGGATTTTGAATCTACAATTAATAATATAAACATTTTAGAGTTGGAATTAAATCCTGATTACTGTGTGAGTTATCAGGCATTGTCGTCCTTTGATGACTTGTATTGTCGTATCAAACGTGTTGCTAGGAGTTTAGAGACTCCCCCCCCCGCGAGTGGTTTATCCAACCCTCCTCGCGAACGCCCACGATTGCCGCCAATTCAAATACCTGAATTTAATGGTGACATTCGAAATTGGAATTTATTTATAGATAGTTTCGAAAATATAATACATAGGAACACATCGCTGACAGATCACGAGAGATTGCATTATCTCGTAGAAAAATTGACCGGTAAGGCAAAGGCTGTCTGTGCTGGAATTACGTTTAGCGCTGAAAATTACACTTTAGTTTTGGACACTTTAAAAACAAAATACGAAGATAAGCGATTAGTAGCCACCGCATATTTAGATCAATTATTCGATTTGAAAAGTTTTTCCGTTTGTAACGATCATAATTTAGAGAAGTTTTTAAATATTTTCGCATCATCTGTTCGTGCAGTAAAGAACCTAAAGGTCAATGACCTCTGTGACTTTTTGTTTTTGTATATCGGTTTAAATAAATTAGATCCTGAAACTGTTCGTCTGTTTGAAACGACTCAGCGCGGCAAAGAAATACCTAAGTTCGAAGATTTAGAATCTTTTATTCGCGACCATATTAAGGTATTGCAACGCACGTCGGCTCGTCATGAAGTCACGAATAGGACAGGTTCCGATCGCCGTATGGACGCGTCATCGAAGTCAGTCAAGACTGCACATACGCTAGTTAATACCGCCTCAACACCTGACTGTTCTCTGTGTAAGGGTAGCCATACACAGCTGTACAAGTGTTCGGAATTTCAGAGATTATCGCCTAGTGATCGTTACAAGTTTGTCCGCACTAATAATTTGTGTTTTAATTGTCTAAGTGACAAACATCTGGTTACGTCATGTAACAGTGGTGGTAGCTGTCGTAAATGTCTAGCTAGACATCATACCTTCTTACATTTTGAGAGTAGTAAGCTGCCATCGCAGCAGCAGCCTGCGCAGACGCGCGACGCTTGTGACGCGCGGCCTGCTGCAAGTGCAAACGACGTAACATTGTGTTCGCTTTCCGCCGCTGGTACTCAAGTCACTACCGTTTTACTTGCGACCGCGCAAGTTGTCATTGTAGATGCCTTTGGCAAACCGCACACCGTTCGAGCGCTACTAGATGGCGCTTCCCAGAGTAATTTTATTACTCGGGATTGTTGTCAACGCCTTGGTTTTAGTTTTAATAATTGGTCATCCCGCTCAGAAGTGAAAGGTTTTGGAGGTTTAAAGGCAACCATTCACGGTTCCATTAAAATAATATTTAGTTCACGTTTTAATCGTAATATTTCGTTTGAAATGGATTCGCTAGTCGCAGATAAGATTACGGAACGGTTGCCCACGGTACCGGTTGACACGTCCATGCTGACGGAGTTTAAGAACTTGCAGTTAGCCGACGGAAATTACGCTTTCCCTGGAGATATCGATCTATTGATCGGTGCTTCGATTCTCCCGCATCTCCAGTTATCACGTAAAATTCAAGGTCTTCCGATGTACCCCGCTCCGCACGCACTGGAAACAGTTCTCGGGTTTGTTATAGTTGGTTCCGCACCCGCTTGTTCAGTTAGTTACTCGACTGTGTCGCACTGTTGCACCGTCGAGCCGCCGCTTGAGTCTACCATCCGCAAGTTCTGGGAGATTGAAGAGGTCAATGTCCCGCCTATTCTCAGCCCTGAGGATCAGGTCACTGAGGAGAGTTATACCCGCACGACTACTCGTGATAAAGATGGTCGTTATGTTGTCGCGCTCCCTTTCAAGGGTGATATTTTTTCGCTCGGTGGCTCCCGTGCCTCCGCAGAGGAAAATATGTTCCATGTCGCTGGAACAGAAAACCCAGCTGATTGTCTCTCACGTGGTTTGCTTCCCGCGCAAATTTTAAATCATCCGCTTTGGTTTTGTGGCCCTCCCTGGCTGCATACCACTCCTAACGAGTGGCCAAATGCTCCGTTTAACCCCGCTACTGTTTCAGAACCACCCGAGGAGAAGAAACATACGCTTGTAGTATCAGTTCCGCGTGAAGAGTCAGTTGTTTTGTTGTTGTCTAATCGAGTCTCGTCTTGGTCGAGACTATTACGCTGTGTAGTTTACGTCCTAAGATTTTTGAGATTATTACCATCGCGTGGTTCTATAATCGCAGCTGATTTGGATAGAGCTGAATCAGTTGTACTTCGAGAGTTGCAGAAATTTTATTTTTCAAAAGAATTTCGTAGTTTAGAATCACATAAACCTTGTAGTCCCGCACTTCAACATTTGAAACCATTTTTGCAAGACGGACTCATTCGTGTCGGTGGCCGTCTGCGAAATGCTAAGTTAGAGTTTGAACAAATGCATCCAGTAGTTCTACCACGCAGGGATCACGTTTTGGATTTGTTGGTGGACTATCACCATAAGGTGAATTGTCACGCTGGTCCCGATTTATTAATGTCCATTCTTCGACAGAAGTACTGGATACTTTCCGCTCGCAATTTGATACGCGCTAGAGTGCACAGATGTGTGCCCTGCTTTAAGCTCCGCCCGCGTTTCAACGCGCCGGAAATGGCCGACCATCGTTCTTGTCGTGTTGTACAGACGGTGAAACCTTTCATACATACTGGGACGGACTATGCTGGACCGTTTAAAGTCACTATTGCCCGTGGTCGTGGTATACGTTCCACAAAGGCATACATTTGCCTATTCGTTTGTATGACAACTCGTGCGGTTCACATAGAGTTAACCAGTGATTTGAGTACGCAGGGTTTTATGTCTGCATTTAAACGATTTTTATCTCGCCGTGGTCCCGTTAAGCGCTTATACTCTGACAACGGCACAAATTATGTTGGAGCGCGACGCAATATTTCGGAATTACATACATTCTTACGCTCCAAGTACTACCAAAGTGAATTCGCCCATGTCTTAGCTGAGAATCGCATTGATTGGTGTTTTAATACGCCAGCAGCTAGTCATTTTGGTGGCAATTGGGAGGCGAATATTAAAAGCCTTAAGTCGCACCTGTTTCGGGTCATAGGCGAACAGATTCTCTCGTACGAGGAGTTGAGCACTGTACTCGCTCAGGTAGAGGCGTTGATGAATACGCGTCCGTTGTGTCGGACTTTGTCTAGTGATCCATCGGAGCCACTAGCGTTGACGCCGGCTCACTTCTTGACGACGACTCCTCTTAAATATTTGCCCGCTTTAGATGTCGAGACTGACAAACTGCAGCTCCACCCGCGTCACGCTCTGCTAGATAGCTTAGTTCAGTCCTTTTGGAAGCGATGGAGGACAGATTATCTGCATACGCTGCAGTCGCGTCAAAAGTGGAACACTCCTTCAGATCCAGTCACAGTCGGTACTGTGGTGATACTGAAGACTGAGAGTGCGCCTCCTCTGCACTGGCCTCTTGGTGTAGTGGAAGAAGTTTTTCCGGGTTCGAACGGAATAACGCGAGTCGTAAAAGTTAAAACCGCAACTGGATCGTACCTGCGTCCGGTTATTCGCCTCTGCCCTCTGCCTAATAGTAGTAGTGGCATAGTTAGTTATAAGTTGTTTCGCTACCTAGTATTGATAGTTTAGATTAGTAATAGGGTTTAGTTTCGCTTTTGTTTTTTTTTCTTTTCTTTGAAGGTAACCCTTCAAACCCGGGGGGAATGGTTGCGCCAATTTGCTATGATCCGCGACTTTGTTTTTTGTAATTTGTTTTTTTGGCCTAGCAATCCTATACCATCCGTTTTCCCTCCACCCGCACGACCGCAAGAAATGATTTGACATTGACGTTTGTCCATTGTGAATGTGACCGCACCGCTAACACGCCCGCTCGAAATTACAAGAAAATTGGCTATTTCGTGTTCCAACCATTCAGAACTCAACAGTGGTGCAGTGTAGTGCAAAACAGGACCTGGCAGTGATTTAAATGTGCGAAGACGAGGATCGGCCGATGCCACGTGTAACCATTCACGAAGTCTAAAGGTCAGTGTTCCTTCCCAATACATTTATCCCATTAATAAACGCTAGACGCAGTACCTGCATATTGTTAACAAACCTTAGATCGCTTTTCAAACATACAGTCCATTAAAACATCAAGCAAATTCGCGCAACCAGATATAAAATGACATTTAGGAAGACTTAGATGAAGTTTATTAACAATACAATACTGAGAAAGTCTGCATAAGTCCTCTTGAAGTAGCAAGCAATCTTGAAAATTCATACAGGCCTTATAGATTTTAATATCATCGGCGTACATTAGGAATTTAGAGTGGACTATGCAGGATTTTATGTCGTTAATAAATAATATAAAAAGTAATGGGCCCAAGACCGATCCCTGAGGCACACCTGACTCAACAACTACATAGTCAGACTCAAACCCATTGATGACCACCTTTTGCGTCCTACGAAAAATGTACGATGCAAACCATCTAAGTAAATTACCTCTTATGCCATTGAAGGCAATTTTATCGAGGAGTAATTTGTGGTCCACCTTGTCAAAAGCCTTCCGAAAATCAGTGTACACAGCATCAACTTGCGTGCGCATGTCCATGTTTTCAAACAAAAATTGGGTAAAGATCATTAAATTGGTGACAGTCGACCTGGATTTCACGAAGCCATGCTGTTCAGGTATTATAAGGTGACTCATCTGTGGAAATAAATGACTGTGCACTAAACCCTCAAAAAGCTTAGACAAGGTGGACAAGATAGAAATAGGTCGATAGTTTTCGACATTACTTTTGTCTCCACTTTTGTTAATGGGGGTGATGAACGCCCTTTTCCAAACATGTGGGAAAACCCCTTCCCTGAGACATTTATTAAATAAAATGTGTAACGGGATACAAATGTTTTGTGCCGTGTTCACAAAGAAAGAAGGAGGCAGTCCATCCGGTCCAGCTCCTTTAGCTAAATCTAATGTGGAAAGAGCCTTCAGTATGACACTCTTTTCGAGATAAATATCCGGAATACATACCGAATTGTCATGCGTATCTGGGGGTATCCACGAGTCGGGGTCAAACGTTGAGGGTTCGTACACTGAGTTAAAGAAAGTAGAAAACAGTGAACATATCTCACTGGGGCAGCTGGATGATACATTTTTGTACTGCATGTTTGCTGGGAGTCCAGAACATTTCTTACGGTTAGAGATGTATGACCAAAAGTGCTTGACATTAAGAGGAATGCTATCTTCTACTGAGTTCATATATTTACTATAACACTGTTTACAGACTAGTTTGAAGTGCTTTCGAAGACTAGAGAACTTTTCATAATCAGATAAGTTGCGCAGTTTTTTCCACCTTACCCACGCGCGTTCTTTATTTTTGAATATTTTAATTAGCGCAGCACTAAACCAAACAGGAAAACCAGTCGTTTTGTGACGTGAAAGTGGAACATGTAGACGGATAATGCCGTATAAATAATCATAAAAAGTATCTACGGCCTGTTCACTGGAAAGATTAAGAAACAGCTTATCCCAGGTCATGATGTTTAATTCTGCATTTATTTCGTTGTAATTTGCTTTAAAATAATTAAATTTTATTGTATTTTGTCGTTTCAAGGGTGTGTATTGCGTTTCCAGTGAAGTTAGAACAGAAAATGGGGGATGGTGACTATCAGGCTGGAGCAGGGAAAAGTCGGACTGTATTTGACATTCTGCGTTGCTAATAAATAAGTCCAAAATGCGACCTAAACTGTTTTTAATTGTGTTATATTGCGAAGCATTTGTGATGGCAATCAAATCAAATAAAGAGCGACACACACTGCTATGGGGTAAATTAGATACATGACTATCACTGCCTGACCAATCAATTCCTGGCAAATTATAATCACCGGCTATATAAAATGATTCGACGTGTGGCATAGTGAGAATATTTTCTAGTGTAGATAAGTGTGACAAGTATACATCGTCTAGTGTGCGATAATTGTTTTAAAATAATTACCGAACAATTTTAATAAACGAAGTATTCCTGTTTCGGCACCAATAGGTATTTTTGTTATGTTGTTTCCAGATTCGGCACCAAGCTAACATACCTATTGGTGCGGAAAGAGGAATAGCTTGGGTGCCGAAAAAATTGATGCCGAAACAGGAAAACTTCCAATAAATGTGGTCCTGGTTTTTTTATGGTAGGTAAAATCATCTAATGACATCCCCCGCGCTTGGACGGAGCGGTAGATAATGTCAGACACTTACTGATTAAAAATCTACCCCGTTCCTTCGTAGCCTTTCATGCCGGGGCCGAGCCTTCTTTTCAGAAGCCGACCCTTGGCCCCAGTAGGCTTCGACCCTGCCTGCCTGCAGCTAGCAGGCTGGGCCGCTACGGTTTGCTGACAGCATTTTGAGGCGCGCGGGAATAGTACGCGCCGTCGACTACTTGGGCTCGGTCCGGTCGGTTACGATTGGGAACGGCCGGACAGCGAGCTATCTATTGCTCGCAGTCCGCAAGCACGCGCCTACGGTGGCCGGAAATCGGGATCAGAATCCCGGTGGCGGCTGGGGCGTTAGCCCCGTTGCCTTTGTCTGATACGGTCGGCCTCCTCCCGCTAGCATTACTGCTTCGCAGAAGAAGACGCCCGCCTGCCACTGCCAATGCCCTGTACCAAGGCCCGGCGCGAGAGATAGCCGCTGCCGATCGCTCCCACAAGGACAAACGTGGTCGTGGTTCTCTTTATCGCAACATGACCGAGCGAACAAAAAATATTTCAGTAAAATACTAAAACGTCGGATTTCATTCGGTTTAATTCAAAATCAGATTAAAATAATCTGAATATTCTATCTATAAGAGTTTGGTTTCCGCATTCAGTCCATGATGGACCATTGTGTAATCGACCATTGTAATCAGAGTTTTTTTTCTACCTACTCCATTGCGTTTGTAGATTACCAAGAACTCCATCGCAAAATAGAGTTATTGATACCAATACTCTATATTAAAGTAAGGCAACCATAAATGACATTTATTAACACGCATTGTTTTACTGTATGGCAGAATTCTGGAATGAAAGCAAATTTTGAATAAACAAACAACAGCTCTTGTTTCGTCAGTTTTAGCAATATCGTCACCATCAATTGCTGCAGAGGTGTCTTAGTACCTACTCTATTCTCGGTATGGTATATGTTTAGTCATACTCCATATGTTATCTGGGTAGGTACTAGACTGAGAAAGAAAATGAGAGTGCGACCAAACGCGACGTAATTAAAGAGGCGATCAGCAAAAAGCTTCCTATCTCGCTCTAGTAAATGACAGTTCTAAGTGACAGAAAGGACAGAATTACAGGAAAGTCTGATTCAGTCCGGTCAGATGGTGATCAACCACTTATTATGAAATCCACATTGGGAACAAAGTTTGATGTTGTATTGTTACCGCATCAGAATGATTACTTTAAAAAAGTTAATTGATATGAACAATTAATTTGAATCTGTAGACCTTCCGTATTTGACAGTATCTACGCAATTTGTTGACAGCTATTTCTTTACCCGACTGCGCCAGAAGGAGGGTTATGTTTTTCGTCAAAAAGTCAGCCGTCTAGTCAATTCACTAAGCCCCCATTTCTAGAATGGGTCCCGACTGCTACAATTTATCTTGTATTTAAAATATGTATAGTTAAGTGCAATCTGGTACAACGACTTTCTTGTTTTAGGGCTTTTTCATGAATATTCAGAAAAGCAGTCGGGTTTTGTAGTTTTTTTTTAAATTACCGTTTTTTTTTTCATTCAAGTTTTCATTACGGTCAGTCCGCTTGCTTTACTTAGCTTGCTTTTCAGCAACTTGCTTGATGAGACTGGTAACAATCTTATAACAACTAAATTTCCCTTATACTCTTTTTAGGGTTCCTTGCCACAATCGGCAAAAATAGAATCCATATAAGATCATATTGTTGGCCGTCTGTCAGGACCCTTTCCCTACCTTAATACCTCAAGATATTAAGCTCAAATTAGTATCAAATGCTCAGGACTGCTAGCCCTTGGAGTAGCGATAAAATCAAATTTTTAAGTCAGTTGAGGCCGTTTGTGGCGTATATTTTGACTAAAATTTGGCAAGAGACAAGGTTTCATAGCACAAGTAAAGAAATAAGCTTGAAAACCGTAAATTTGTAGTTACATCACAAAACAATTACTTTGTTGCGATACGGAAAAATCTTTAAGACTCGAGGAACTATTTTGGGATAAGTTTGTACGGAATACTTGGTGCTCGAGTCCGATTCATACTAGGCCTGTTTTTATACCTTCACTTTAGGTAAAATACAACCTAAAGCCACTCGAACATTTGCTTATTTACCAACCCAGCATAGTGTGAAGGTATTATAAAAACAGTATGTTATCGTAAAAGCCTATTGCGCTACTTTATCGTCGAAACATCGATAGAGAGAATTATTACTACATTATTATAATAATTTACCATACTGCTCATTCCGTTCCAATGATTTTATGTTGCCATATAAGAGTTTTATTGTTATTACTACTACGAAAACATTGGCTATTAATCACAGTAAGTTTATTACTCGCATTGTAAACAGAGAGATATTAACATGGAGAAAATAAACTATCAATTGACACCAGACGTCATTTGAATGAATGTAGGCCAAATGAAATGGAACAGTTTTATAAGCAGGGTTGTCTATTACGAAAGTGGCAATAGACGCGCCCTCTATTTCTTTCCAACGCAAGAACTATCTTTTGTCAGCGATTTCGCCCATGAAAATCGAAAATTGTTTCATGGGAATGTACCCATCTATTTAGAGGTAAGCGGAACAGAAAATAAAGTCCCGCAACCTTCCATTGAAAAGGGAGGATCCTCCGACTAGATGAGTGTTGTGTCTGATGCGGGCAGTTCCCGAGAGTCTCTCGGGAGCAGCCAGAAATCATCTCTCGGCGAGAGATGATTTCTGGCTTATTGTTAAGTTCAAATCGTGCGAAAAACTAACTAAGCGATGCAGGATTTCAAATTTTAGTTTCTATGTGGCGCTATAAATTTCGCTACAAAATATTGTTCAGGCCTTGAGGCATTATCGACAACTCGTATTCGCCAGTGACTGAACAGTTGATAGGAAATCGTTTGTCTTGGTATGGACATGTGAAGAGGAGGGATGAAACACATGTTACTAAAAGAGTTCTGAGTTTACAAGTAGATGGATGGAGAGGAAGAGGGAGGCCGAAGAAGAGATGGATTGATTGTGTGAGGAGAGATATGAAAGAAAAGGAAGTTAGTGATAGTGTGACGGGTGACAGGATAGAGTGGAAGAAAAAAAACGTGATGCGCCGACCCCAAGTAATATGGGATAAGGGCAGGAAGAAGAAGAAAGAAAGTCGTATTAGTTACACTATTTATAACTGAAGAACTGCTGAAGTGATTTGGCTAAAAAATGGTGGGAAGGTAGCTTCGAACCAGGAGAAGGACAGGATATTCTTTTCCCGTTAAATAAAAATAAAATAAAAAAGCCTGCTCATTTATTGGTATAGGGAAGAGTAGAGTTGAGTAAGGTAGAGTAGGGTAGAGCGGGAGCCAAACCGCGGGCAAAAGCTAGTACATACGAGTACCTAATATTAGTTAGATTAATCACATTAATTTTATAAAGGCGAAAGGGACCCTAAGTTTTTAATAGGGACCTTCCACACTCGTCTATCGCCAACGTCGAGCATGGTTTAAAAGCTTATTGCTTTATTTAACGCAATCCAAAGCAATGTTTGATGAAAGGCAACGCGAAAAAAGAGAGATAACGCTTGAAAACATTGTTGGTACTTATTCGGTAATTCCGTGATTTTTAAAAACCCTTAAAAGTTTTTGAAAAAAATTTCGTCATTCAGAATCTCGATGAAATGTGCAAGGTCTATAGAGATGTACTTTTTTATATTTTTAATATATGAGTACATTATGTAGGGCAAAAGTTCACGTAAAACAGCAAATTTTCAGAGGTCTTTTCTGGATTAGTTTTACACACATTTATGTTTTTATTTCTATAGAAGCCTAGACAATATACACAAGATATCTGTGTATCCAAAATATCTGGAGAAAGATGTGTAAAAACGTCATAATCTCGTAAGACCGGTTGTATAAAAATGTACCTCGGGTTGGCCGCTCTTAACTCCTCTACGGTTAAATAGATTTGGGATGTAACTTGGCACACGCTTAGACCATGTCCTGGAATTACACTTAGGATATTTTTTATCCCCGGAGTACTTAAGTTCCCTTGGGAAAATTTTCTATTTTAACGCGGGCGAAGCCGCTAGCAATCTATTTTGTGGTTAACTACCTAGAAAAACTAAAGGATTGCTCGAAAAGGTTATTACGAGCTTGGAACGCAAAAAGCAACTGAAGGATCACGGGTGGAATTTTAGTCAGTAAAAGTCTGGAACTCTTTCTCGCTTCAACCAGAGCCAAACGTCAGCTGAGAGGCCAATGAACTGTAGGTAGTTAGTACGCAACGACCGACAAATACCTACAAGGTCATTGACTCGTTTACTTACCGTGCATGCGTATATTAATTCGAGGTTTAGAAAAATGTACTTTATTTTTTAATTTTATCTAAATCAATAATGTTTCATTTACCGAGTCGACCTTCCGCGGGATTAAAACGACAGAAAAACGGTGTATAGTAGGTATATAAAAAGAGAAACTGACTAACTGAAATATCAACGCACAGCCGAAACTACAGGGTCGAGGAGCGTGAAATTTTGCATAAGGTTTTCTTTTATGATGTACGCGAGCAATAAGAGAGAATTTTCCAAAATTAACCCCCTAGGAGGATGAAACGGGGTTCTAAACTTTGTATGGAGAAACCGACATTCACACGGGCGAAGCTGCTACATAATTAAACCAAATTGATTCATTTTGATTGAAATATTTAAGAAAAAAGTATTGAATCATTTTCTTTAGATAAGTACTCGAGTTTACGCAGTTCAATTTGTTAGCTTCTACCAAATAGCAAGGCATAAACAAGTGAACCGTGTAATGAGTCTTATTGTCATTACTCATTGTTGGTAAACAATCAATATTGAATTGCCTATTCCTTATACCAAAGGTTGCCAGTTGATATAACCGTATGTATGTAAATGTAGGATGCCGTTAAACTCATCTTATCACAATACTACACAACTATTACATACTATTTATATTAAGATAACATTGTTATCGTAACGTGGTACAAGTATATAATGACGAACTAACCAAAACTGGTAATAGTTAGATTTTAAAGGCCAAACCGACAGAGTTTCGACATTCAAGTAATATAAACTCGTTAAAAAATAAAAGGCCCTTTCCTTTAAATCTGTATGGTTCTTTCTTCAAAAGACCATCTCACATAAATGAATGGTTCTCATGTGATTTGACCTTTACATATTTACTATATGGACTTTAATAGAGACTTTGACTCCTGAGTTTGTTTCGGTGTTCTTTCTCAGGGTAGTCAGCTAGGAAATACCGGTCTCATCTAGTTTAAACTAACGAAAAGAAAAAAATTGACGCATAAAAGTGTTTTTAAAACCTATCTGCAAAATAAATATCATATGCAAATGAAAAAGTAAATAAAAAGGACAGACATGAAGTCGCGAAAAAAAAAACAGAATTGTAAACACCATGTAATGCTCTATATACCTAAAGATAATTAAGTATGTAGCGAGTTAGGTAACAATGTTATCACGAGATTAACTGAGTACTTAAAGTAAATTTCAACGAACTTTTTTTTTTATATGATAATGTGTTGTTTTACTTTACTATGGTATAACCTAGGTCAGTTAACAGTGATAATACCATTCATTGTAACATGACGTAGAACATATGGTAATGAAATACCATCTATACATGCACATAACTTTATTATTAAAACTTTATTGATACCTATTAGGATATTATATTTATTAGTTTATTTGTATATATGAAAATATATTAATTAGTTTATACTAGATATATTCTATTTAAAATATCTTTTATTTATTTATTGTGCACACCTACCACAGTGTTGTCTTTTTTAACCCAAAGGTTGACTGGTAGAGAATGCCTTGTTGCATTAAGTGCGCCTAAGTACCACTATTGCACATGAAGTTTAAATAAATAAATTTTATTGTTATGTTGTACTTAAAAAAAATATATATTAAAAAAATCATCGATTAAAAGTGTTTCACAAATTACATAAATCACTAACAATTACAGAAACTGACGAATTGACTGGCCTGTTGGTCTAGTGGTTAGTGGCCCTGACTGCTATGCCGGGGGTCGTGGGTTCGATTCCCACTCAGGACAAATTTTTGTGCGATGAGCACGTTCATTTGTTCTGTGTCTGGGTGTTATTTATCTATAATATGTATGTATTTAGAAATATATAAGTATGTTTATCAGCTGTCTGGTACCCATAACACAAGCTCTGCTTAGCTTGGGACTAGACGGTGTTGTGTGATAGTTGTGGAAATATTATATTATATTATAATTACAGAAACGGCTCTATTGAAAAAAAAAAAAAAAACAAGCACTTTTTGCCATATGACATTTTTGTAGGTGGGAAATCATCCAATGACATCTTCCACCTTTGGACGGAGCGTTTCAGGCTTTTCCTGACTAAAACCCACTCCTAGTTCCTTCATTGCCTTTCATTCCGGGGCTGGATTTTCCATTTAGAAGCGAACCCATGGCCCCTGTAGGCTTCGACCCTGCCCCTACGGTTTGCTGACATCAGGACACACCTCTACCGTATGCTCCACCATATCCTCCGGGCGGTCCACACAGTGACACCGGGCGTTACTTTCGCACGAATCCGATGCAGGAACCTCCCGAACTGACCATGTTCGGTGACAACCTGGGTCACGCGGAAGGTGAGAACGCCCTGAGGTCTTTCCAGCCGCTCCACAATAATTATGGCATGCCCAGCCTTATGGCCTTGTGAGTAGAAGGCATCGATTTATAATTTTGTAGTATGAATTCACTTACAATACAATACAATAAACACAATAGACAACCCTAAAACCATTCGTACATTTAGTACGCCATCAATTTTCGCTCGAACGTCTTTAGTAATCAAGTTTTATCTATTTGTATATTGGCTAAGGAAACGAACGGGGACCTCGGAACTCCCGATACTTGCTCGGGTTAGGAGGAAATGATAAGATAGTGTCGATGACCCTAGCCGCTAAGTGGCTATAGGCTAGCTGATATTAGATATATTGAGTTGGATGACTTCTTATTGTTCAAACAATACGTATTTAGGTTGGTGTGTATTTATTATATCAACGCAATTTATACCGCATAGTTGCGGGACTATTACTAGGTTTAATATCAATTAAACTTAGTATTAGGTATATTTCCGGAACTATTTTAGTGCTCGTTTTGGAATAAGGCGGATTGTGTTTTTTTGCCTGTCCTGCATATGTCCCTTTTATTTAGGACATTACTGACACCATGTGCCTCGGAAAGCATGTAAAGCCGTTGGTCTTAGTTGTCATTCGTAGATCTTTGACAGTCCCTACAGGTAGTCAGATGCCAGAAAGTCTGACCATTCAGTCTATCCATGGAGTAGGTATCATGTTACCCAGTAACTTGGTTGTGGATGTCTGATAGGCAGTCACTCCATGTAAAACACAGGTATTTATAGCCTCATACGGTAAGATTGGAAGCCGACTCCAAACTAATTGAGAGAAAGGCTAAGGAGATAATGATGATTCATACTTCTTTGAATAATTTTAATGACAAAATTGAATAATGTAGAATGTCTCTGGCTTTTGAAACACAATTTTTAACTAGCTCAGGAGTCAGAAAATATAACGCCTCTTACATCTTAGGACCTTGGAGTCCTGGACCTTTGAAAGGCATGCCAGGGCCTGAGGCCAACACAGAGGCCTTGTTAGGCATACAAATATTTTAATGACAAGTTACACAAGCCGCCAGTACGCTATGAAAGTGCACCCAACGACAGCCCTTGGTTGTTCCAGAACTATTGAAATTGAATTGGCAACATCTAATCCTGGACTAACTGTCGACAACGAAAGGACTGTTGGTACTAGTCGGCTGACTAGTGACTCCAATGAGCTATGACCTTTATAGTTTTTTATAGATGTCATCTAACCGCTGTTAGACAAGGTTTCTAAAACAAAATGTAATCTCACCGATAAAAATCTGGTGACAAATCATAATTCAATAGATATGTTTTGATTTGTCCATGTAGCAAGAATGTCTTGAACAAACGCCATTTTTGTCAATTCAATATTTATCAACAATATAACGAATCCGAATAGCAATTTGTAGCTAGCTAACAAATATGGCGGTGCGCAGGAAGATAGTGTTACCACTTTCCTGTTTAAATTACAGCAATATTGTTATTGTTTATGCAAAAGAACGCCGCGCTTACGTTACTCGTACATACCTACATACCTATATGTATAGGTAATTGGAATGAATACCTCTACGCGATGAATGTATGCATGTCCTTGTTGAAGACAAATGTACAAGGTCTTTATGGAATGTCTGATGACGTCAAACAAATCAAATCGAAGCTCCTAATTTTGAGTAACTACAGCTGACGAAGGGGTCAATGTTTCTTAGAGTGTTTAGATACTTGGATATGGTACCTATATGAGTTTGTTACAATATCGCATCGTCATTAGAAATCACATCTTTTTTAGGGTTCCGTGCCTCAAAAGGAAAAAGCGGAACCCTTATAGGACACTTTGTTGTCCGTCTGTCTGTCAAGACCCTTTATCTCTGGAATGCGTGGAGGTATCGAGTTGAAATTAAAACAATATAATCAAGTCGACGGTCCTTTGAAGCTGTGAGAAAATCAAACTTCTAAATTAACGAAAAAAAAAAAGATATGGCCGTTTATGTCGCAAAAAACGCATATTTCGACACTCTTAAGGCAATCAAAATTCATAGGGCACTTCCTATTGACCCAGAATCTGGAAATTTGGCTCAGAGCAAGGTCTTATAGCACAGATATACGAATAAATCTGAAAACAAAAATTTTAATGTTGTTACGTCAAAAATAAAAAGCTTTTTTGCTATTAGGAAAAATCTTCGAAACTCAATTCGGGAATTAAACTGTTTTCATAGGTAAGTTTGTACGAAACTCTCAGTGCGCGAGTCCGACTCGCAGTTACCCGGTTTTTTTTTTATTATTGATAAGCTCACGTTTGACCACTATCTTATCTGGTAGTAAATGATTACGTCGTCTGCGATGGAGCATGCTTGTCTAGCAGTAACCTATTCTACCTACTATTTTATTCCTGACTGAAAGACGCCTAGGTAGTTGCTATCAGGAAACACAGACTCCGGCAGGAATTCCATTCCTTAGCTGTACGTACAATAAATGTGTACCCAAAACTTTTTGTACGAATCGCTGGTTAGTTTAATTTGACCATGTATGAGTATGTATCAGGATGCGTCAGAGGAACAATTATCTTTTTATTTTGATATGTTTTATGTTTTAAAATATCAGTATTGTATAATTTAACACTATCATACGAATAACTGTTAGTGTAGAGTAGTTGTAACATTAAATACTACTTATCGTGAACATATGCGTAATCACCTACACATACTATATTTTTATCGTACTTAAAAAGGAAAATGTATTGAACCCAATTTATTTTTAAAATGCTATAGAAATATTTTCGATAGCAAAATGTAAATATTGTTACAATTTTATCGAATTCTGTAGGTAAAGCCAGACATTATATGATTGATTACAAAGGTACTCAAATTCATTGTACTGGAAGTGGTCATAATCCTAACCCAAGGTTTTGTTATACAATTTCAGAAGACCGTCAGAATTTGGTTTTATTCTGGTTTACTCTAGTTTATTCTGGTTTTCTGGTTTATATGGTTGGCTATTTCATTCTGATTTGTACGGTAAGAACTTAAAATACTTATTTTAAGTATTTACTGTTACCTAAATTAAGGACAGGCCTTATTTTGGGCCTTTTTCTTTCCTAAAATAAAAAGTATTATAAGAACATTTGAAATAGGTTAACAATCTATTACTAGAATATATCAATACGTCTAATATTGGAACTATATTATAACAACAACATAAATCTGAAGAGTGACACAATTTGTACGGTAGGAAAGTAAGTACTGGAACTTAAAATAAGGCTATTTGTTAGAGAAATAAAAATCAGAACATTTGAAATAGGTTAAAAACTAAAAACCTATAACTAGAATGCATCAAGACGTCCTAATATTAGAACTACATTATAGCATGAATGTGAAGAGCGAAATAATTTGTACGACAGGAAAGTACCTACTTAAAATAAGGGTCTATTTGTACAGAAAAAAAATCAGAACATCTGAAATATGTTTAGAATATATTACTTACTAGAATACATCAAGGCCTTCTTATATTAGAAGTTTTTCACGGCATGTATAAGTCTGAAGGGTGAAACGCCTAGATTAGATTTAGCTACCCGAGACACAGGCGGTGCCTGTCAATTATTACTAGCCAGAGACAATCTATTTCTAAACAAAACGTACTATTGTAGCCAATGATATTCTAATACTAGCACTTACTTAGCCAGTGACTTCGTTCGCCGGAATGTTTTTGTAATAACTTTAACACCCTTTAACCGTATTTTGAGGGTAGTTTTGAAAAAGTAATAATGACAGATTTTATTATGCATTTTGATTATAATTTGTACCAAATACGATTATCCCGTACAACCTTTAAAAACGCGTGTTATCGTATTAAAAAACAAATAATACCTACCTTTTTATTTACTTGGGTTATTAACATTGATATATTATAAAGGAAGATACGTTACGCGCTAACATCGCAATAAGAAAATCTGGACTCGAAACTCACACATCTACACTACCTGTAGTCACTGATAGACAAGGACAGAGATAAGAGCCGGCCCTGTCGTGCGAGCGAAATAGCGTTAGCCGCCGAATGTAAAGGCACAATTTCAGCGGTCGACGCTAGAAGCTAATCACCTTTTTTACGCTATTTTGATTTAATCTAAGGTTATTAATTAACTAAGAAGTTTTTTTACATACCTAAATACAAATAAATTTCCCCCTTTTCACCCCTTCAAAAGTTGAATTATTAAAAACCCCTTCTTAGTGCTCGCCTACATCATAAAGGCAAGCCTCCTGAAAAAAATTACATTCCTAGATCTGCTAGTGTCAGCTGTGCGTTGATATGGCAGTCAGTCAGTCAGTTAAATAAATAGATAAAGATTGATTGTAGCTAATCCAAATTTCCATAGATACTATAAAGGGATTCTAAGATTGATTAATCACTTTGATAAAAGATAAAGGGTTTCACAACGTTTGAGATTAGATACTACATACTACTACTACTTCTAATATTATTATGTTAAGATCTAATAAAATCTAAATTAAAAAAGCATGTATACATATAACTTATGACGTGAGAAGTCTTTTGTCCTGCAGTAGGGTTGTAACAAGCTAGTTTAGGGAATGAAGTATTCCTGTTTCGGCACGAATTTTTTCCGCACCAAAAAAATTGGTGCCGAAACAGGAATACTTTTTAGGGAATATACATGCAATTTTTTATTTGCTAAATTAATACATTATTTAAAAAAATATCCGTTAATTTTTAAAGCATCTTCATCGACAAGTTATAAAGCTTTAAAACTGCTAATAGGCGGGTCCACACAATGCGAGCAGCCGAATCTTTGAGTATTTAACTCAATTTTCCAAAAATCCTTCCTTAAGTACTGCGTTTTTAATTAGTGCGTCTTAATGTTTCCGAAGCATGGAGAAGTTTCCGTATTTATTGAATTGTCGGGAATTTACAAAAGAGTTACCGCGACCCTGGAACGGTAAAGGCAACTGAAGGAACACAGAGTAGTTTTAGTCAGTAAAAGTCCGACACGTCAGCCCTCTCGCTCCGTCCAGAAAAACCAGTTCAGGAAAACAGTCTACTCCTATCAGACATCAGATCAGCGGTCTTCGTGGCATAGAAACGTGTAAACTGCAGCAAGATGTGCAATACATTTTTGATAAAGATGTTGATAGTAGTTTAGTGTCTGGTACAAATTGTTCGTATAGATAAGATCCCTTCGTACAAGTTCATAAACATGCTCGATAAAGCATATCTTTGTATTGGCATAATGTCAAGCACCTACAGCGGCTTTAACCGATAGATATCTACTGCATTTTTATGAGTTTACAACTACCTTTAACTTAAAAACGACAGTACATTCTTCCGTATCTACATTCATCATGACTCATTGTATGGTTTTGGAGAACCGAACGAACATGAATTGGTTCAGATTGGGAGGAAAATCAAGACATAAAATCATTTTGTTTACATAAATTGAAATATAAGACTAAAGAGTTATTAATTCATGAAAATTATGAATGACCTACATTTTCTATATGCTACAGTTTTTTTTTTTTTTTCAATAATTCGTAGTGATTCTTAAAATATCAATGTATTTTATGAAAAAGAAGTGGTGCCTTCCTAATTAATTTAAAGCCACAACTCCAGAAAGGAGCTTTTGAGAACTCTTCGAATGCATACTAGAGATTACTTTCCGACTTTAACGCGTGTGGATCCGCAAGTTACAAATAATATTAAATATAATTTAGTTAAATATTATATTAACAAAATTATGACACTTCTCCTGTGTTAACTAAATGTATTAAAAATATATAAATAAGTAAAAACAATTTTGAAATCCATTAACAAATGAATGAGATATAAATTATTTAAATTTAAGCGGGCAGATTGCAGTCTCAAACAGTAGAGTCGTCGTTTGACCTAAATGAGATCTTGGCACCATAAATAATTTAAACAATCAAAAGTTTATAAGTCGCACATGAGCTCACGGGCTGTTACTAGTTAGTTTACGTACAACTTGCTTGTTATTGTTTGATTTTGTGCTGTAATAAAGGGTCATATAACGTCATACATAAACTGGAGAACGAAATTATTCATTGCAAGCGCAACTTTAAATTTCCGAACTTTTTGATTTGTTAAGATACTTTTCCATTTAATTTCTTATTTTTTACTCTTTATTTCTTTCAAAAAAATATGAAGACTTACCTCATCAAAAACTTTGAGCGAATACGTGTTGTCATCATCCATAAAATACACAACGCCTCTTTTATTTTCGGCCTTCTGCAAATGGCCTTTGAGCCAATCCAAAGCTAGGTTCCTTTGTTCCACACCACTTGCCTGAAATATTTACACAAACCAATTAAAAAATCGAACAACCATTAAGAATTTCCACATGTTTTGTTAGTCATCAATTCTACAAATTCCTCTCAGGTATTTGTCAAACGATTAGAAACAAACAAACATCCCTTCTGTGATTATAAATATGAAACACCAAGAGTAGAACACTGAATGGTTCATGAAAGACAGAGATTGTTAACAAACTGTAACGGCCCAATCAAGACTTCGGTCTTTGCGGCGAGCGAGGCGGTATCGGTAGGCGATGACCAATACGGCCTACCGATACCGCCCCGCTCGCCGCTAACAACGAAGTCGTGAATACGCTGTAACATCAGCTACAATTCCTCGAATTTATGACTACGAAAAATCTATATTTTACCACCACTAAATCAAATGTATACTATACAATTCTAAGGTAGAAAGAAGGAAGTACCAAACTACCTATTCATATTGAATAGATTGATAGAATTACTTACTGGATGAGTTTTGATTCGTAGGCAATCTATATTAAAATATACTAATAGAAACTGATTTACTGTTTTATTTATGTACAGCCGAAACTACAGGGCCTAGGGGCGTGAAATTTTGCACAAGGTTTTCTTTTATGACATAGCCGAGCACTAAGGGAGGATTTTCCAAAATTCGCCCCTCGAGGGGATGAAACGGGGGTCCAAAGAATTTGTGGAGAAACCTAATTTCACGTGGGTGCCTATAATTCTTATTTGAGGTGAAAGTAGGTACAGTACGGCCAACGGATCTTGGCGCGTCTGAAGTTAGGCTCTGAGAACTTTAGCCCTCAAAATAAGCGCGCCTAATAAATGATTTATAAAAATAAATGCCAATAACAGTTGTTAACAGCAATAAAAACTGCTATTGGCATTTATATTTTTTAACCATTTATTTTTTACGAGTGCACAAGCGCAAAAGTTCGCAGAGCCTAACTTCAGACGCGCCAAGATCCGTCGGCCGTACTGTAAGTACTGCGGAATTGTTCAAAAGAGAACGCAAAGGGTCAACTGGAGGAACCCAAGAGGGTTTTAGTCAGTAAAAGTCTGACACTCTGCCTTGTTCCGCCCAGAGTGGAAAGACTTAAGTATACCTATGTGATAATTGCCAACCTCAAAAACGGTAAATGTTTTCATGGATATGTATAAACAAATTTTACCAAGTAGGTTTGGATCAACTCAGAAATAGATATGACATAAAAAAACAGTTCTTCAGTGTTTAGAAAATCACATAAATTGACAAATTATAGGAAACAGACGAACTCTACTCGCAGTTTTCATATAACGAGTTCTGTCGCTCGCTGAAACATTACCCACGAATCAAAAGTAACCCTGTATATTAAATGACTTAATAAAATATATATCGATCAAGTATATCGTTAATCCCAAGAAAGAAGGCCCAAAGTTTTGCCCACATGGATAAATCTAGTCAGTGCACGTGCCAAGTAGTTCTTATCTTTATTCCAAAGTTAAGATTTTTGTTGATATCAAGTTTCTTATCCTCCTTTAGCTTATCGCAGTTAGCTAATCTTTAAAGTTATATACAGGGTGGTAAATAAATCCGTATACAACTTTAAATAAAGTTTTTTTTTTTAAACAACGAAAATATTTGGACAGTTTCTCTTAATTACATTATTCAGACTTAGCAATTTTATATGGTTGACCACATAAATATTTAAATGTTTGCTGGTTAAAAATGCTTTAGCTTTTGTCGTATTTTTACAAGTACCTAACAAATATTATTTGCTTTTAATGTTTTAGATTGATACCGACCATGAGGACGATTGGGTTTTATTGAAAGGAACGTCCCCTCTAACTCCACAAAAAATATAAAGATCGGTCGAATCTCCTTAGTTTTGAGTAAAAAATTCTTAGTAAAATAGTTTTCTTTTCTTTACATTGAACTTTAGAATACAATTAAGTACTAAAAATATAGTGATTGTCGTCTTATCCATAACCATATTGGAATTCTTTAGACTCAAAAAATGGATACCGAACGAAGCAAAAATTTACTTCAAATTAAAATAATGGCAAAAAAGTTATATACATTTATCCATCCTATACAAATAAACCAGTACTAACAAACCACTCATCAACGTTTTTCTGAGTATTCTCGACTTACTGGGATTACTCAGTTTTAGGATTTTTAACTCGCTTTCATTTAGGCACTCATTCTTTAAGAGCCAAAATCGAGTACCTATTTTGTACAAGGATTTTTATGAGTGTCAAATGCTGTAGTCACTACACACTGAGACATAGATATTACTTCTACTTATATTCATAATTATTGCGCTATCACCGACCTATAACTACAATTTTATTCTAAGCAAAATACCTATATCACACAAAAACCAAAAACATAAAATTAAATCAATAGATTAAAAAAAACCGACAACATTAATTTTAGAATATTGAGAGATTGTTGCTATTATGTATGTTATCTTACATTTTGTTCTAGACACAAAAAAAAAAACTAATTTGCAAAAAAACTACGAAAATGTTAGTTTTAGAATTTTGAGAGATTATTGTAAGAATAGCAAATCAAATAATAGAAAAAAAGAAACTAAACTAACGTAACTTTGATCCCTCAGAATTTAAGAAGCCAATTGTTATTCGCAAACGGATCAGTAAGTACATCATATCAACTTGCAAATTATTTAGTGGTGAGATCATGATTTTAAATTACAATAAGTTTATTGCTTGGAACATAATGCATTATAAGATTGCTATACAATTACAGTAATTTATTCTAGACCCTTTCAGACTACAACATTTTATGTCGCCATAACACCTGATATATCTAATGCTTTTTCTTTTCTTTTTTTTTTGTTTAGTCCCGAGCAATCCCGACGGCGCCAGAAGGGATATCAACATTTTTTTTTATTTTTCACGTTAAAACCTTTTTTACAGAGCCTATTTATTGCAAAATAATTTTACTATCTTTTTAATATTTTTATGACATATTAAATATGTACCTTCCTAATATTAAAATGAAATCCTAAAGCTATTAAACACTTTTTCAACATGTTTGAAAAGTCAAACTTGCTAATTCCCAGGGTGAAACCACGAAAACGGAATGGTCCATTCAAAGTACAATATAATACAAACATTTTTTTTCTTAGACAATTCCGTTTTACCAATAAGATTGAAAATCAATATCCAGCCTTATCAAGAAGAACCTCGCCAATTTGCGCTTTTTGCAGGAAAAAGATTTATAAAACACGTAGTGTGTCACTGCGGTGAGGAGGATCAAATTTTGGACCACATTCTGTTAAAAAAATATGTAAACTATCGTCATTTAAATAAAATGTACTGTATTTAGTTACATGTTTGGGTCCTCTTCAAAGTAATTCTGTCCCCGATGCACTACATTGCGCCCATGTGGGTCATGTACGCCGTTCTGGGCGTGACGGTCTTAATACATTTTACATGGCAACTAGACCTGAGGAGCTACATTAGATCCACGCCACGCGACGCGAAGCTACGTACGACTCACGCATCTCCCAGGTGTGCGTCGGTCTTAATGTAGTTCCTTAACTTTTGAAAACAGTCCTGAAATGTTTTTAGTGACCTTCTTCAACTTCTTCATAACATTTGCCATAATCTTAAAAATCGTCTGGAATCTTATTCCAGTTAAAGGTTTTTTAGTTTAGAGAGCAACACTGTAACTGATTTATTAGAATAGCCACTTTTGGCATATTATTTTTTTAATTAGGAAATAGAAAACACTTTCTTGCAAAAATTTCAAAATGTCGCATACGAGTTCACGACGTTCTTCCTGAAAAGCCTCGATATAGGTACTGTCGTACTTTTGTCTCCAATAAGAATATGGCTGTAGGTGGATGGAGGAACACAATGTGATTTCATCATTATATTGCTTGTTGTAGTGAGAAAAGTGAAAGTCAAGTGTAATATGTTTGTACATATCACAATTCCATGTACAAAGCGCGTACGTCGAATAAAATAAAACGAAAATTTGACGATGATGAATTGAACTAATAAAATAAATAAAGACCAATAACAACACAGAATTCTCAGAAATTGTAAATTATGTCATGAAGTTAGGGTCATGAACTCATGACATGAAACATACAGTTACAATAACCAAATCCCACTGTGGATACAAAACACTTTTCCCATAGGTATATACAGTGGCACATAACAAGGCCAACATGACATCCTGCTTATGTTATATTATAAGTACACACCCCCAAACACTAAATTAACAATTTGAAGCTGAGAATATTTTGTCAAACTTTACTTTAGCAAGAAAACTTGTCATTTGCCGTTAAAGTAGATTTTGACAAATTCTTAATTCCAAATTCTCAATTCAGAAACCTGCCTTTGATCCCTTAGGACTATACTCACTAATCTCCTGATAGGGCCTGGTTGCGTTAATAGAGGCAAAGGTTGCTGTAAGAGGATAAATAAGTTACATAATACAATAGATTTTTTAGTAATACACCGTTAAATTTTGGTTGTTTTAATCCCGTGGAGGATCGATTCGGTACATGAAACAATCGATTTATAAAGATAAAATAAAAAAATAAAGTACTTTTTTTCTAAAACTCGAATCAATAAGCATACATGCTTATTGAATTGAGTTTTAGAAAAAAAGTACTCGTTTACTTAAATTAATTAATTTCATACATGTACGAAATTAATTTATTTAAGTTAACGAGTCAATGACCTTGTAGGGAGTTGCCGATCGTTGCGTACTAACTACCTACAGTTCATTGGCCTCGATCAGCTGACGTTTACTTAAAGAAATCAATTTCGTACATGCGTAAATTAATTCGAGTTTAAAAAAAGTACTTTATTTTTCATTTTTATCTTTACAAATCGATAGGGTTTCATGTACCGAATCGACCCTCCGCGGGAATAAAACGGCTAAAATTGAACGGTCTATAATAGTGATATCACCTAAATTTTAATAAATAATAATATTAATTATAATAATTTTTAGTTTAAGTTTTCTATACATCAATCTACTTCCGATCCTACTTAGTATGTATAATTAAGTTTATCATAGCAATCTAAGGTCTAAAAATAACAACTAAATAAATTGCAAGTTTAACTACAGTGTTAAAAATATAATTTCCCTTAGAAATTTTGAGCGGACATACACAATACCAAGATGTGTTGTATACGCTTGTTCTAAACAGACATATATTGATATCCATGACCTGAAATGTTTATTAAAATGTGAGAAAAAATGTATAGACTGCCTTTTCTATCTATTTGAGTTTGGTTTCCGCTCTTAGTCCATGGTGGACCATTGTATGTGCGTCTTGATGGCCATCATTTGCGGGGTTTTAATCTATCCAGCCCACCTCCCTCCAAAAGCAAATAAAACCTCTCAGTTTTTTCAGACTGCCTCTTAGAATCTGAGTACTTCGGTGGCAGTTCAGTACTATAAGTATGGAATGATTGTCAAACGACTGCTTAAGACCTTTTTTGGTGACAAACTTGTAAAGAAAGTTGTTCCCACCTTCGATTAAAAAATAACTTATCAAGGTTAGATTATTCAGACTTCATTGATTATATAACATTGCGAGACCTCAGGGGGCCAATAAAAATCTATGTATTAATGTTGTAAGAGCTGGAAAGGCAGCAAACTGAAAGCAGAAAACTTAATGCACCAAAATCGGACTCCTCATTCTCAATAAATTCAGCATACAATCCACTATTCTGTAATAAAAATATTTTCAGATACTTCAAGTTTCTGAACAAGTATTGCATACATACCGTAGACGCTTTTGTTTTGTGAGTTTTGATATTAAGATGCGTGTATTTTAAATTGGATTCTTTGAGCAAGTTTGCTACCAACTTTGTTTTTTCAATGGAGTCCTCAATCACAACCCAGTGGAAGTTCTTCACATGCATCAGAGTTTGTGATAACCTGGAAAAATTAAATAGTTTTAACATTCTAAACTTATGTTGACAAAAACTATTAGATATTGATGTGAAACAGGTAGCTAAAATTGATGATGTAGGTTTTATCAATAAAATTCAAGTATCAATAATGTGCATAGTCTCATAATGTTATGAGAATTTGTTATAAAATTAATGTTAGTTGACTAAATTCTATAAGTGCTGTGCACACCTTTAAGTAAAGTATTTTGTGAAAATTGTAAATAAATAAGATTATCTTATTATCTTTCTTTTTTTTTCTATTATTGTAAAATTGTTCAAAAAAATTTTGTTGGAGTAAGAGCTGTAATAAATAAATGAAGATAAAAATAGGAAAGCTGCAAGCCCCCTTTAAAAAGTTTAAGTAAATTTCTCTAATATCTAAACAAATAGGACCATATTAAACCTTAGAAATATTTTTATTATACCTATATTATTCAATTGGTATTTTTTTTATTTACAAATTTAAGTAAAATCTATTTAAAAACTTTTTTTAAAATTTTCATGCAACCAAATATTGAGTAAAAATTTTTACATTTCTTTTTCATTTTGTAAATAATTGTGCGTCTATTTAGGCAGAATAAACGTGTTTCTTTCTTTCTTTTCTTTCTTCACTTTGACAGCTTTTAGTGTTATTTAGAGTTTACGTTTTTTTTTTTAAATTAATTTCCATGTAGATTGAAGTAGAGAGATTTATATGTAGGTTAATGATTATATCTTACAGATATCCAAAATATAAACTTCAAAACACA
Organism: Leucania comma; assembly: GCA_958295575.1. Lineage (NCBI taxonomy): Eukaryota > Metazoa > Arthropoda > Insecta > Lepidoptera > Noctuidae > Leucania > Leucania comma. The sequence continues at coordinate 9,934,385 of OY282475.1, forward strand.
AGTTTTCACACATTAATTTTCGCAGGGCATAAATGAATTAATATTAAATTGGTTAAACATAATAAGTATCTCATTTATGTATGACTGCATTAGTTTCCACTCTAATAAATAACTTCGGACATACTCCTAATTCAATATAATATACGGCAGACACTATTCGCAGAATCAGAGAGTGACTAAAGCACAGATTTCTTCGAGTTCCGCAAATAAAGCTCCTCGGTGCCTACGTACTTTCCATAACTTTACGTACCTACTACACATCTTTAAAATATTCATTGTGTAAGCCCATCAATTAACCAATTAAAATAATTGTCGGTTTACGAAGAGTATTGCCAAATACTTTAGCCAAACAAATGAGGTAAGATAAATCAAGGGCAGAATGATCACGATAAACAAATCTTACCTTGTGAGATCCGCCTTTTGTGCGAGCCTCATGTACGTCGGAGTAATCCCGTAAATCACTGGGAGATATGAACTCACTTCTGCATTAAACTGGCATTGAAAAACGGGCCTTGTATTAAATAAAAACAATAAAACGAAAATCAACATCCCGATCGCTAAATATTGCTTCTTGATGTTTACAAAAGGCATCTTATTGTCGATCACTTTTCGTGCAATTATTTTATACGAACACTTCACACGCGCGTCTCACAGTTGATAATGCATTCTTGTCCAGTTCAATTTACAATAAATTGTAAAATAACTCGCAATTCGAGCCCCGCTGATGCGGCCGATTCGCCGTCTACGAATGACAGATTGATTTGACGCTTTCATTCACAGATATTTTACGTTCTACATGCATCAGAGCAGAAAATAAATAGCATAAGTGGATTGGTTGTCCCTTTCTATCTAACGTAAACACTCAGTTCCACAAAAAAGACGCAAAGTTTCACAGCAGTGCAGATGTAATTGAGGATGTAGAAAATCGTTTAAAAATGTGTATCCGGTTGGAGTTAATGATTATTTAAATAAAGATTTATTTGTATTTCAAATTTTAATGAAAACTTATGTTAATTTACAGGAATAGTCTTAAATGTTTTACCGAAAGTTTTACACGAAAATGAATTAGTTTCTACCAATGCTATGAAAGCGCCATCTGTTATATTTTTATAAACCTACTCAGAAACGAAGTCTTAAATGGTTCATACATGTTGTTATAGATGGCACGAAAGTAAATAAGAAGAATTACACATCTATTTTGAATACCATAATTAATTAGAGACACAATAGAAAGAGAATAGGTGTGCGGACACCGGTGTCCTCTTGGCGCTTGACAGTTTAAAATATATAATCATCGATAATATTATTTTTATACCTAGATAGTCAGTTTCTCTCCTATTTTATAAAAGGAGAAATTGTCTGAAAAAAGGGGGATTAAAAGTCTGTATTAAGAATCCTACTTTTATGTGAGCAAAGCCGCTGGTAGCAGTTAGTTTATCTTGCACACGCAATAATCAAGGTGGTAAGTTGTTTGAAGAGTGGCTGGAGCGGCAACACCGTGTCCTTACTATCCGCTTGATGCAGGTCCTCACCGGACAAGGCAAGTTCGGGAGGTTTCTGCATTGGATCCAGGCGGAAGAAAAGCCCGGGTGTCACCGTTTTGAAGACCGCCCGGAGGACACGGTAGACTTCCACCGAATAAAGTATGCCACACTTGGGTTGAGCACCGCCATGTCCTCGTGGAGGCAATCGGCAGCAGCGACCTCTCGCGCCGAGCCCTCGTTCATGCTATGGTCCGAAGTGAAGAGGAATGGCAAGCGGTCGCCTCCTTCCACGAACCAGAAATTCTAGCAAAGGAAGAGGCCGCACGCGTGATGGAACGAACGGCCTCACGCCCCAGCCGCTGAGATTCCGACCCCGACTACCAGCCACAGTAGACGCGGGCTTGCGGACATTGAGCAATGGGTAGCTCACCGTCCACCTGTCTGGTAACTGAATGGACCGAGCCCAGTCGTCAGCAGCGCGTAGTCCACGCGCTTCCAAAGAGATGTCAGCAAACCGCAGGGGCCCAGCAGGGCCGTTGCCCGTTAGTAAGGACCGCGAGGAATTTCTAATGAATGCTATTATAGCGAAGCGCTATAGTTGAAATAAAAAGACAGGGTGCAGTGGGCTGCGCACATTCCTCGCAGAACAGATGGTCGGAAGGTTCAGAAGTGGCGACTGCGCACCCGAAGACGACGCGTTGGATAGGCTACTAATTAGGTGGACCGATGACTTGGTGAGAGTCGCGGGAATCCAATAAATGCGAGACGCACAAGATCGTTCGATACTTTTTTTAAAATTTTAACACACAATAGACAGATGGACTCACTGTTGTACCAACTTCGGAAATCCTCACGACCCAGACGCCAAGACGAACCACGGTAGGCGCGGGCTTACGGACAAGAAGTAGCTCGGTATCTCGCCGCCTGGCCGTCCGGTAATCGTCCGGAACGAGTCCAAGTCGTCGACAGCGCGTTTTTTTTCACACTCTCTTCAAAGAGATGTCAGTAACCGTATGGCCAGCAAAGCCGATACCACCTCAAGGATTTTCTGAAAAAGAAACAGTCATTGAATGAATTTCCGTCTCAAAAAAAACCCCAACCAACTCAGATATTTTCATCTATTACATCGGACTCAAAGACAGCTATTTAACCACAAAATAAAATACGCCACAAGCAACAGGTTGAAGATAAACCCTCTTTCCTCCGCGATACCATCTGAACCTTTTAAAGTCAATAACTTTGACTTTAAACGGCACTTCAGTTTATTCCTGTTCAAGGAGTAGTTTAATGATAAAATAAAGCGAGGGAAAGGACAGGTGTTTTGTAGAGATTTGCTCCTTGCCTTTTCCGATTCATTTATTGCTACCTGATGTCAGCGGATAGCAGAAAATGGTCCCAAGGGAATGAAAGAACACGTTTTTTTTATAGGTGGGAAAATCATGGGCGAAGCGGGAGTGTGTGCCGTGTTTACGGAGACGCGGCGCGTTGGGCGGTCCGACGTACATTGCCATTATGTTTGTGTTTGCGTGAACGATGACGTTTCTACAAAATAGTTTGGTCTCTTCGTTATTTAACACCGACATCCGAAATTAAAGTTATTTTGCACTTTTTGGTGTTTTTTTGAAGTCGGTTGTATTTTTTTTGTAAAAAGTTTTTATTTCACACTTTTTAGTTGTAGTAACCCTCAGCCAAACTTAAATAGATAGGTACCTTGCGCCATTCGGTTCCATCATCAAATCATCATGACAATTGTAATAATACCAAACACGGCTAGGATACACTGATTTATTACAAAGTTCCGGCTCTTACCTACCTTCCGTCATCATCATCAGATCAGTTCTATGTATTCCCCTTCTTCCTTTAGTCAGCCATCGACTACATGTGTAAACAAAGCAATTTTACTTGTTACGACAGTTCTGCTGTGGTTTTTTGAAGAGTTCCGTTCTATATCTTCGTAGTTCATCATCAGATCAAAACAATATTAATATGGGACCAACTTAGGAGTATACTATAATCTTTAAAAAAAACAAAAAATTTCAAAATCAGTCCACAATTGACCGAGATATCGGTGACCATACGTATTAAAACGACGGTTCTGCTATGATTTTTCGAAGAGTTTCGTTGTATATCTTCGAAGTTCATTATCAGATCAAAAATTTATTTTTATGGGACTAATTCGGAAGTATAATCTTGCAATCAAAGCAAAACATTTTCGAAATTTGTCCACGATTGACCGAGATATCGGTGGACATATGTACATAAAAAAAATGCATACAGACGAACATAGAACCTCCTCCTATTCGAAGTCGGTTAAAAATAGGGTACAGCACAAATAAAACTTTGATTAAGTTTTTTCTCTATCATCATCAGCCTTTTAATGTTCCCTCTGCTGGGACACAGACCTCCTCTCTAGGAGATGTTTTCTCTATGATACCATTTGATTGACTTCAAACCAAGAATTGATTTTTATATCTATTAACTACCTTTAAAGAAGTACCTACAACTTCTTCATAGATTGGAGTAATTAAATACTCCAAATAAGTATCTAAAGAACATGGAAACTCCTTTCAAAGTTTTATTTATTAAATACAGGCTGCATCTACCTGTTCAAACCGTTTGAAGGTAGATTGTATATCTACTACTTCTGGGAAACTGGCAGATAACATTTTCGTCTATTCTACCGTGAATACGATGGCCTCGATAAAGTAGCTAGACAGGACAATACTTTTTATTGAAAAATTCACCATTATTGTTATATCTACTACCAAAATTGTGACCTTTTCAGAGAAAAACCATTTAAAACAGATTTAAAAATATCGTGAATAAATTGTACCAATATTTTAAAACGAAGTTAGCAATAATGGGTTTTCCGAATACTGTTAAAAACTCGATTCGTTGTGGAACATGGCGTAAATAAATTCCGTTATCACCCGTTTATTTCACTAGCACTTTTCCCGCGACTTTGTTTGCGTGAATTTTTTACTTACCCCTACTATACGTAGGACAAGCAATTAAAAATCTATAACAAATTAACTTATACTCCCTTTTGTTTTGTTGGGGCTAGATTTTTGAACATCACAAAAATTTTAATTACTCTTTCGCAATTAACTTGGTTTATTTTAACAAACGTCAACGATCTTAGAGAGAGTTTTAAAAGAACTTCCCCCCTAGCCAAGTTACAATTGTTTCGTTTTCGAACTAAGGAGTTGGGGGCGTGGCCAACTCTAAGCGTTCACGCAAAACGAAACGATTGTAACTTGGCTAGGGGGCTGATAAATAATTACATTTTCTATTATTCAGGTTTTGTTTCGGTTTGATAATTGACAAGTTTATTAACTCAAAGTCAAATTAATATGGTTCTTTTATACTTTGACACTTTCTTATCTAATAATGTCAATCGTTTTTACTAATTTAGATAAATATTCTATAACATAGGTTAACATAGGTTTATTGTTCTTTGTTTACTAACCCACATGAATGTAACTTATCCGAAGTAAAGAATATTTTATTTTATAGTTTTCCGGTTAAAGTAGAAGTAGAAAGAATTAGTAGAGTTTAATAAATATCTACGCAATTTCATATTCCTTACAATTTACTTAAAATGTATCCAGAAATATTACAATGGACATCATCAGGAGGCTTAAAGTCACTCAAAGCGAGATATCTGGAGAACGAAGGTTACCTAATATACTTACTCGAATGGGTATATCCGATATTAAACGATAAATATTCGAATAGCCCGAAAATAACTCCAGACTTAAGTCGCAGTGCGCAGGGTACATTGCTCTCAGAACAGATGCTCGATTAGGCTGAATGTTTCTGGAGTGGTGACCTGGAGTGCTATTCTTTAAGAAAACAGCCTTGAGCGCAGCACTAGCCCAGTGACGAAATCCAAATAGCCGTACGTGATTTGAATGGATGTAGGTACCTACTTTACCGAATAGCGCTGCTGACCGTGTACCTGAAAACGCAGCGTTAGAAGGCCTCCCACAAGGTGGACCGATGACCTAGAGGCGCGGGAATCCAATGACTGCGAGACACAGAACCGGTCGATGTGACGACACTTGACTAGGGTTCCTTATCCAGTCTTTTAAGTAAAAGTCGAGCTCCTCCTGCTTGGTAGGTATTTTGAGAATCGGATACTAAAAGGCTCATTCGTGTTAAACTGAATGATTTATGGCTATCAAATTATACTCTATTACATAAAATTGCTCGCACCATTCGGCCAGGGGCTCAAGTCTTCTATTTTTGTAAATTCGACATTCCAACACAATCCCAATGAAAAAATGTAATTTAGGTAAGTTAGTTCTTAATCTGCTAAATCACAATGGTTGATCATTGGTCGGCTATTGGTCTCCTAAACGAATGGTTTTTTTTTTTTTTTTTTTTTTGTGTGGTAGGTAAAAATCATCCAATGACGAATCCCGCCCTTGGGTGGGGCGGGAAACAGTGTCAGACTTTTACTGACTAAAAAACCTACCTTTCCATTCCTTGCCTTTATCCTGGGGCCTTTGGTGACAGTCTCACATAACCTTTGGCCCCAGTAGGCTTCGGCCCTGCTGGACCCCTACAGTATGCTGACAACTCCTTGAGGCGCGCGGGAACGGTGCGCGCCGTAGACGACCTGAGCTCGGACCGGTCTGTTACCGGACGGACGGACAGCGAGCTACCCATTGCCCACCGTCCGCGAGCCCGCGCCTACGGTGGCCGGAAATTGGGATCGGAAACCCGGCGGCGGCGGCGGCGTGTCCGCCTTTGCCTAAGGCGGTCGGCCTCCTCCTTTACTAGCATTACTGCTTCGCAGAAGGAGGCGACCGCCTGCCACTCCTCCTCGCTCCGGAGCATGGCTTGAACCAAGCCCCGGCGCGAGAGATCGCCGCCGATCGCCCCCACGAGGACACGGCGCTGCTCTTCCCAAGCGGGGCACACCTCGACTGTGTGCTCCACCGTGTCCACCGGGCGGTCCGCACAGTGGCGACACCCGGGCGTCGTCTCCGCACGAATCTTGTACAGGTACGGACCGAACTTGCCGTGTTCGGTCAGCACCTGCGCCAAACGGAAGGTGACGACGCCGTGGGGCCTTTCCAGCCACGCCTCAAAGAGGGGCCTTACCGCCTCGATCGTGGCGTGCCCATCCTAAACGAATGGTGGTAGAATGACTTTGTCGTATTCAGACAAATCCAATGGTGAGTCACTAATCAAAGGACCTGTCAAAATTTTAGCAGATTACCCCATAAGTCCGATATTTATTTTTCTATATCGCGCTTTTTAAATATCGCGGCATATTTTATATTTTTTTTTTTTTTATGGTAGGTAAAATCATCCAATGATAAATCCCGCCCTTGGGTGGAGCGGGAAGTAGTGTCAGACTCTTACTGACTAAAAACCTACCCCGTTCCTTCGTTGCCTATGCTGAAATAGAAGCCTTTTTGGCTATGCCATAGGTCTAGTTAACACTTTTGTTTTATTCTGTTGTTTGTTTTTCTTCCTTTTTTTGTTTTTCTCTCTCTATCTTAATAGAGTTGTTTTTTTTTTGAAGTGTGAATCATCCAATGACTGCTCCTGTTTTAGCATAGAGCAAGGGAGTGTTAGACTTTTACTGACTATAACCCTCCTATGTATTTCATTTAGCCTTTGGATTCCAGGACCATGGAATCTCTTTCACAAATACCCGTGGCCGTAGTAGCCTTCGGTCTTACCAACAAAACCATAGGGAGGCCCCCTATGGTTTTGTTGAGATATCGTTGAGGCGCAAGTGGAACATTACGTTTCGTCAACGGACGGCTCGATCCTTACCGGATGACGAGCTCGCCATAGCTCAACGTCCATAAACCCGCACTTACTGTGGCCGGGGATCGCACTACGACTCCTGAACTCCTCATGACTTGTTCTCAATTATTTCTTAGTAGGTGTGGAAAATGGGTAATTTAAGGTCCTCGGGGTAAAGGTATACAATTATACATTTGCCTTGGGCTAGTATTACTCTCTTACTGTATTCAGTGCAAATCTACTAACTTCCTCGCTTCGTTCGTAATTTAAGCCCTATCTCGACCCGCTCTGGAGTTAATTCTGGAATCCTCCATCACGACAAGGCTTTCATATGATGCCCGTGAAATAAGACTGCTATATCCCCTTACTGTATATTATTCTTACTATTTATGTGAATGCTCGACAGAAAGTCATTTTTCACGCAGTCTAATGCAGTTGATGGCGTGAAATCTGTACTTAATTGAATAAAAATAACTAAATGCCGGACCGTTTATAATGTGTTTAGGTAATCTACTTGCCGAAGAAGTATTTAGTAAAGCACGTAAAGAAAAAATGAAACATGGTGTGTTGAGTGTTGTTACAGTACGTTCGACGGTTCTTGGCGCGCCTGAAGTTAGGCTTTGTGAACTTTAGCGCTCAAAATAAGCGCGTTAAATAAATGATTTGTAAAAATAAATGCCAATAACAGTTATTAACAGCAATAACAACTGCTATTGGCATTTATTTTTTCAAACCATTTATTTTTTTACGAGCGCACAAGCGCTAAAGTTCGCAGAGCTTAACTTCAGGCGCGCCAAGAACCGTCGAACGAACTGTATGTAGGAATATATGTGGTAGTATGAGTGTAACACGCACTAAGTATAACTTAATTTAATTAGCATATCTACAGTTAAGGGCCTGATCCCTGCTTGTGGACGACGAGCAATCATTAGCTCACCGTTCGGCCGTCCAGTAATCGTTCGGACCGAGCTCAAGCCGTCCACGACACGAGTTCCAGGGTACCTCAGAACTGTGTGGTTCTTTCTTCAAAAGACCATCCCAGACACTAATCTGCATGGTTCTCATATGTTTTGACCATTACATGTTTGCTGTATGGACTTTAAAAGAGACTTTGACCCCTGAGTTTGTTTCGGTGTTTCTTCTTAGGGTAGTCAGCTAGGAAACACCGGCCTCATCTAGTTAAAATTGACGAAAAAAAATTGACGTGTAAAAGTGTTTTTGAGAACCTATTTGCTAAATAAAATATCATTATCATCATCATTACCTCACAGAGAGGCGATAAGGCTTCAATTAAAACGCTATTATATTTAATTATGGGTCGGTTGTCAATAATGTATAATTTCATGAAACTTAAGGTACAAGGGCGGACTTAACGCCTTAGGCATTCTCTAACAGTCAACCAAGGGTGGTGGAGAGACATTATGATAGGGTGTGTTGTTTATTTTTTTATTAGAAATTTAATCTGACAACATAACTGATGATATTGTGCCTCAATTTTTAACATTATAATAAAACGCCAGCTTTTCCCCGAAAGCACAGTTAGAAGTGTACTTTAAATTACTTACGACACTTACAGCCGTATTTATAAACAAGTAAAACGAATTACTTTAATAAAAGTAGCTACTTATGTTACAATTGTTGTTCTATAGTTAAGAAAAAAATAAATTTTAAATGAAGAATTCTAACCTCAAATAATGTAGGGCGGGATTTGTCATTGGATGAGTTTACCCACCATAAAAAAAACCTCAAGTAATGTCTTAATAAGAAATTATTTAGCAAAAAGTAATAACTTCATTATAAATACGGGTGTCAAACTTATGTCAGTGCAAGGTAGGTATGTAATAAGATCTAAGCCTAAAGTAACAATTCTATTGTAATTAACCGAACAAATTAAAAAAGAGATGCCCGACCCGAGAATCATACCAGGATCTCATGATTAACTAAGAGTAAAAACGCAGTAATGAAAAATTGTGCCAAGGTTAATAACAAGCAAGTAAATTAAAAGTTCCTTTTACGTTTGCTGGTTATTTTCTGTAGCAGAGATTTATTGCATTCCCTATACCTATAGAAATAGAGTCGCTCTCATTGAAAACTCAAGTTAATAGGTATTTGAATGCCGTAAACGTGGGTGTACTCGAGTGAAATTGTGGGTGTGTATAGTAAGTATGTAGTACCGTGCTGCCTACACGTTCCAATTATAAGTCACTGAAATGCTTACGAGCACAAAATGAGATGTACCATCAAAGAAACTTCTGCCTGACAACCGCTAAGTTCATTTTTGCTTGCACTTAAAACGAAAACTGCTAGGGGTTTGGTTTGGCGCCGCGCTGCAGGATTTAAGCGAATTTTATTTTTAAGTGATCAGGCTGAATTTTTATTTTCATTACCGCGATCTTACATCTGTAGGCGTTAAGCATAACGTAAGTTAGTTGTCTTCGACTTGGTTGTATTACATGATACAGACCTGTTTCCTTACGACTTTTTTTCTTAACCGTATATTTTGAGAGAAGAGGTTACTATTAAATTAAGTTACGCGAAGTAAAAAGCATATTGTAAGTGTCGCCTCATACGGGTCCTTAAAAAAGCGCTGACACGAGAAAAGGCCGCAACATTTAAAAAAAAAACTACCACAAAAAAACGCCGCTTCTAGGTTTTTTTTGTTAAGGCCTTTTTTTGTGGCCCGTGTGTAGCGTTGGCGGCGCTTTTTAGTGGCGGTTTTTTTTTGTGGCCCGTGTGCGGGGTCACTTATACAACGATGGTACGAACTACTTACGGCCGGTATTAATAATCAATCTAATCCAAAATTTTTGGATTGAAGATCGAAAATAAAATCCAGATATGTAATAAACTGTACCAAAAAGCTATCCACGGATTGAAATCGCAATCTTAAAAATCAATCAAGCTATCTTTGAGAGGACGGATCGCAGATTATGGATTGACCTCTGTTCGGAAATGACAGTTTGAGCGTGTCAATAACCAATCCATTGATTTTGACATTTGCTTTGATCGGTGTAAACAATCTCAATCGTAATCTTAGAATTTCGTCAGATTTAAGATTTGCTTCACGGATTTCATTTGTAAAAATGGCAGTGTCGATATTCTCTAGTGATAGTGACAGTGATATGGAGATTCTGGCTGAGTTATCAGAGTGGGATAGTTCAGATAGTGAAGCGGGTGAAGAGTTACGACGCCAACGCGCAAATTCAAGGAGATTAAAAAGGGTAAACTATATGCAGAGTCTGGATGATGGTGACTTTACATTTAGGTTCAGGTTATCGAAATCTGCAGTAAATTCCCTGTTGACAGAAATTATGCCGATCGTCCGTGTAACCTCATCAAGGTGAGTTCAAAAGTTAGTAATTTAAAATGACCAGTAAAAAGTTTTAGGAATGTTGTATTATAGTATAAAAATGATTTCAGAAATCATGGAGTGCCACCGCTTCATCAACTCTTGCACAATCACAACACAACACACACAACACCATCCACCACCACCACCACCATCTAGGCACAATGCTAATTTCCGTGGCTGACTTTGTTGGAGTATCGAAATCAACAGCTGGCCGAATAATACGGGATATTTCATCTGCGATCGCCTACTTCTACGATAAATATATTTTTATGCACAGTGGGTCTTCAGAAAAGTTTTATGAGATGGCTGGATTTCCCCGTGTTCTAGGAGCAATAGATTGCACTCATATTCGTTTACAATCTCCATGTAAGAAATATAATTTTAACCTTATGGAATATATATTTTTTATGCAAATAAAGAGGTGCTTATCTAAACGATACAAAACTTCTTTCAGGTCTATCATTAGGCGAGGAATATAGGAACCGGAAGGGCTACTTTTCTTTTAATGTGCAAGCTGTTTGTGATGCAGATTTGAGGCTCATGAATGTGGTTGCTCGCTGGCCGGGTTCTGCTCATGACGCAACTATTTTCAACAATTCTATTCTCAGAGGTAACATTTTCACTATGTGGTTTATAATTAGTTAGTGAAATCGAAAACTGAAACATGATTCCATATTTTTACAGCTCAATGTGATGCTGGACAGTTGAATGGCCGCTGGCTACTTGGGGATAGTGCCTATCCAAACAAGCTATTTACTTACACCTCTATTAAATCCAAGAAGTGAAGCTGAGCGTAAATACAACGAAGCACACATTCGGACTAGAAATACAATTGAAAGGTAATTTTACTATACTGTAATAGTAGTATATATGTATAAATACTAAATATGAGTTTGTGAATAAGTTTGTTTGTTATAAAAAAGTTGTCTGAAAGGATTTCAATGACATTTGCCGCATAGACAGACCAGATTATTAGTATAATGAGTGTATGTTTGTTTACAGAACATTTGGTGTTTGGAAACGTAGATTTCCAGTTGTGGCACTCACACTGCGTGTTTCATTGCCAGTTGTCCAGGCAATTATTACAGCTACTGCAGTATTACATAATATATGTAGGAATAATAATATTGCAGAAGTTCCTCCTGAGGTCAACATGGAAGAAATAAATACAAGTGATGAAAATAATGGTCAAAATATAGATGACCAAGATATCCAGACAAGAACGGATCTTATTATAAATTATTTTACATAAGTAAATAAAACATTGTGTAACATTATGTATAATCTTTATTTCACATAGGCCTACATGAGCACTTATAAAACGTCAGAAGCTAGTGCATGGTTCCAAATTGGTTGTTTCCTATGGAGAAGAACTGGCAAGAAACTCCATGGTTAGTCTTCAAAGAAAATGGTTTGCTTACAATATTTCCATGTTACAGTTTTAACAGATAAATTATGTAAGGACAGTGTAGACTAGTCAATATTGTACCCAAGAGCACAACAAAATTAATCATAAAAAAAGTGAGTAATATAATAAAAGCAAGAAAAAATAAATAATTACAACTATCACTACAACAAATTACACCATCATATGCTAACAAAACAAATTACTAACGAATCCAAGGCAGTTGAGATCCAAATAACACAAAAAAAAATATTGCAAAAGCATCATGTCAAAAAAAAAAAACATATTTTTATATTAAAAACAAAGATGGAGCAGTTAATAGACACATTTACACAATATTAATGAGTTACCAGGGGGCACATGTGCATGTTAATGAAAAAATAAAATTAGAAATGAAAAAAACTAGAATGAGAGCAAAAATTATTTATGTGACTGCTCTAATTCTAGTTTTTTCATTTCCAATTTAATTTTTTCATTAATTAGTTTTAAATTCTCATTTTGCAATAAAATATTTTGCAATTTTGCATCTTCACAAAGTTCCTTTGCTTTGAAGTATCTTTCTATAGCAAGATTCCTGGACGCCTTGCCATCTTCTGACGTTTTAGATTTCTTCTTCCCTGGAAACGAAAATAAGTTTTAAGCAAATGAGAACTGTCTATCTCACCACACCACCACCACCTGTTAGTTGGTTTTTATAAAAATGTGTATGCAAATATGGACACTGCTGACAAAAGAAAAAATATTATGCTAGAAACTTTTTAACATGAGGTGTACATAGTATGTCTACTACAATCTGTTCCTGATAGGTTTACTCGAAAGGACAATAGTAGTTGCTATTTCATAAGAATATTGTATTCGAGAATGAGGTATATAGATCCTAAATGCAGTAAAATCTATTTAATTACATAGGAACTAAGCAGCAATAAAAATAAATCCAAAAATTAATACATTTTGAGGCTAAACCGTTGAAATTACAATATAACCTTCACCATTTCTTAAACTAACTGCCTATAATAATTATTAAACAAATAACCATTACCTGTTCTGGGTGTACTTAATGTAAGCCTCTTAGGTGTACTTAGAGTTACAGCTGGACCAGGGACTCCCATCAGCGTACATCCAGACACTTCATTAATGGTTATTGGGACTGAACTGCTTGCATCAGTGTCATTAGACACTGGTATTGCAGTACTCATATTTGAGTCTATAAATGCTGGTACTGATGTACTGATAACTGTGTCTATTGGCACTGGTACAGACATTGAGTTTTTTAACCCTTGTTCATAGTTAACAGGTAAAACCCCAGCCTGTCCCCCAATAGAACCATCACCACTATCATCACCAACACCACCAAAATAAAAATCTGGCTCCTTATCACCACCAAATGGCACAACAAAACCAGTGGCTGTACTTCCGAGTAAGTCTGCCACTCTGTCCAGTACATCATCTGGGGGAATGTAATCAGGTTTGCCACCACCAGTCTGTAAAAATAAAATCTATTAGATAATGTATAATATAATATTCCACAACTATCACTCAACGCTGTCTAGTCCCAAGCTAAGCAGAGCTTGTGTTATGGGTGCTAGACAACTGATAAACATACTTATATATTTCTAAATACATACATATTATAGATAAATTATTACACCCAGACTCATCACACAAACATATTTCCTGGGTGGGAATCGAACCCACAAGCTCTGGCATAGCAGTCAGGGTTTACTAACCACTAGTAACAGACCAGTTCAAAAATGAAATATCAATCACCTTAATAATGAAATTTGAAAAAAGCAAAAGGACTTACTTGGATCCGGTTCATTCTAATTTTAGTACTGCGTTTGCGAGCATTCTTTTTCAGGTTCTCCCATTTCAAACGTAGTTGCTGTGGTGTCCGGCGATGAACCGTGGCAGTGGCATTAAAACGATTCGCTAGTCGTTGCCATTCTTCTGTCTTCATCTTATTGTTGGTAGCGTTGGTGGATTTTGACAAAATTGCTTTGCTGTTTTCTATCAAACCCAGCAAAGATTTCGTCTCCTCTTTCGATAGGGGTTTGCCTTTCACCTACAATAAGGACCAATCGTTAAGGTAAAAATGTTTACGAGAATCGAGAAATAAATGCGCTCAATAACGATTCCAAAGAATTACTCAATAAACCTCCATAACTTAGAATAATAACGCATAAAGTAAAACAAAATCACTTACTATTTCCATAGCTTGAATCGATTAGAATTTTATAATTAAAAGGGAAACAAACAAAAGGAACTAAAGTTTTGGCGGCAGGCACGGCGTTCGCGTTCGGCAAAGAGAATAGCGTACGGCGTCAAGTCAGAAAAAAACACTCGCCGGGCCAAACTACCACACCACAGATTAAAAAAACGCGTCCTTATGAGTCCCTTCGTTCCATTTCAACCAAAACATTTAGATTTTTGTCACCATTTTAATTCATATTTTATTCTTTAAAATTTTATATAACTAGATGTGTTTATAATAAAAAGTTTCTTTAATAAATTATAAAACCTGTTATAACATAATTATTTTGTATTGTGTTTATATTAATGATGATTATAAGGTTAAGGTTTTGCATAAAACGGAATGATCAAGAGGGAATGGATTGCCAGCTATTTGCAGATTGAGCAACCGTAGGATCGTTTATTTTCGTTATTGGGACTTGGATTGGAGATCGATCCGTAGATCGGTGTATATCTGCGATCGATTTCTATCTCGGATTACGGATTGATTATTAATTTCGGCCGTTATTATTGATTTCCTAATTAATTTATTTTTACCACAGCCTACAGACTATTAAAAAATAGTTTAATGTTTACATAGATAGGGAAGATCGGTAGGTAATAATAATATTCCACATACTTATACATTTAGTTACAAATTTAATCGACTACGAAATGAAAACATGTAAATTAATTGACATCGCGCGACGTCTAGTCGTGCTCACCCGGTGGCGTCTCTTCTTGTGTTTATAGTATATGTTCAAAAAGGATGATGATCGGGAAGGTTTTTCTCTCGGATAAAAAACATTCTCGAAGACACAAGATTTTTTTTTACTTTTAATTTTTTTTTATTTAAAACTTTATACACTAACAGTGAACAAAGGCGGACTTAATAATGCCTTAGGCCGAGTTTACGGAGACGCGGCGAGTTGCGCGGCGTGTTGGGCGTTTCGTCGTACATTGCAGCAGCGGGCCGCGTCATCGCTCGCGCAAACACAAACATATGGCAATGTACGACGGACCGCCCGACGCGCCGCGCAACGCGCCGCGTCTCCGTAATCGAGCACTTAGGCATTTTATACCACTCGACTTTACGGTGGTGCAGAGACATAACATGGTAATTTCATTGTAATTTTTTTCCAACGAAACCAAAGTTTGGTTTCATGGTTTCATTAAAAAAAAAAGTTCTTGATATTAATAAAAAAAATATAATATTGTAGTTGGGTTAAGGCTAGGTATATCTTGTCCGGAGAAACAGAAGTCACACTGCTACCGCATATTTGCACAGAGGGACAGTGGAGTCTTATTATTTTTACTAGTGGTTTTTTTTTATTAGGTCCCGTTTTTACCCTTTGGGTACGGAACCCTATTTTTAGGGTTCCTGATCATATTTGCTTTATTAACACCGGCTCAGCAGTGGCGTGAACAGTAAACAAAAACCGCTCGCTTTACTTGAAATTTTATACAGTCATTGAAATGTGGACGTATATAAATGTACACCGCCCTTACCTTTCCTGCGTGTGTAGGCGAAATATCTTTCATTTTTGTTAAAGAAAATAGAATTATTTATTTCCCTACGTAAATACTCGTACATACGCATTTGTTTCTTAAGTAACATGTAGTATCAGTTTCTACGGAAATGTAGGAGTGTGGAACAGGGAGTACAGACCCACATACCTCCGTTGAAAAGGGAGGATTCTCCGACCAGACAGGTGTAATGTCTGGTGGGCTACTGCCCTATAGATGATTTCGGGCTGTTCTATATGTTCAAATCTTGACATAGATATCGCTACAGAAGGATATGCCTTGGGCATTGGGAGGCGCTGGGCAATTTGTGGTTACCGTAAGCGCGGGTTTGCGGACGACGAGCAATAGGTAGCTCGCCTTCCGGCCCTCAGGTTTCGATGGCGCGTTGTGTTCCACGTGCGCTTCAAAGAGATGTCAGCCAAATATTGTTGGAGATAAATAAACGTTTTTATTATTATTATAAACTGAAGAGGCCTCGTAGGGTCATGCCTCCGGCCAAAGTCTGGCGCGAGGAAATGTGGCAGGTGGTGACCTCCTGCAAAGCAGTAATTGTGGCAAAGGAAGATGTTGTTAGATGATTTCCCACCTGAAAAAAAGGGCCAATACCTGATATGAAATCGAAAACGTTTGAAAGAGTGTCCACGACCTTGAACGCAAAAGGCAACTGAAGGACGGGTCAACTCTTATATCTTATATTCTTTACTGTACACAAATTTTAAAATTAATAAAAATGTATGACAGCTAATGTAAACAGGCGGTGGGTATTTTAGGTTTCCGTACCTCAAAAGGAAAAAATACGGATCTCCCGCTCCGCCCAAGGGCCGGGGATGTCATTGGCTGATTTTACCGACCATAAAAAAAAACCTTATAGGATTACTTTGTTGTCCGTCTGTCTGTCAAGACTCCTTATCTCGGGAACGCGTGGAGGTATCGAGTTGAAATTGAAACCATAGAATTTAGAAAAAAAAAACATTTTTGCTATTCGTAAAAATCTTTGAGACTCGATTTGGAAATTGAACTATTTACCTACCTACCTACTATCTACCTCAAAAAAAGGATATAATATACATTATCATTCAAATTAAAATCCATGAATAAATATTTTACAACCCAAGGTTAGCAAGCGATTCTCGATACGTAGGAAAAACTTCCAAGTTAAAACGTAAGGAAAAAGTTTCTTCTACATTGCTACGCCGTAGTGAGAGAAGATGATTTAGCATCTGCTACGAATAAGTGTCGGGTAAGCGTAGCCGCGTAGCTTGTAGACTTGCTACGCGCGTAGCGCCGCATATCCGACAAGAAATAAAGTGATCATGGAGTCAGTACCTACTGCTGATACTGTAACTTCAATACGGTTAAAAATCTAAACCATAATGAATAATAATTGCAAGAGGTAATAAAATTCTTCAACTGTCTTCACCGTAATATAATTTAAGAAACAATTTTCCAACTAAATAACAACAGAATATTTTAAAACATTCAAATTACACTGTGCAACTGGAACCTTTTCGCAGACAGGTACGTAACAATGTAATTAACTCGGCGCTTGATTAATTAAACAATCTTAATTAATATAAAATTATTCACTACAATGCAATGTGAACTATTCATGTAATTCAAGCAAGAGAGGCGTACTAAATAAATATGTACCGTAGCCCGGTAAGGCACGCGAAAGTTTCGAGCAAGCACTCCACAAGTGCGAGGAATTCAACCTTTTCATGTACCAACAATCGCAGTAGTAATTCAGCCTTGTGTAACGGGCTTGTTACAAAAAGCTGAGTGAAATAAAGTGGGCGACTTATGGGAGCAATGCGTCCGCTAATGTAGCACGCAGGTAGTTTGTGTTCACCGAGCCATTTCATTGTAAAAGCGGCATAGATAGGACAGGGACGAGCTGGCTGGAGGTCGGCCCGGGCTCACCTGTGCGCCAGACCCGTAGGCGCGTCATCGTCGCACACAGGCGCGCAGGCGTGCACACAGGGGTGGCACGCACACAGGCGCGGGGGACAATGAAGGGTGTAGCTGTGCACGCACACAGGCACGCGAGGCCGGCGGGTGGTGCCGCCGGGGCGCTCACTGGCGGCAGAGCTTTCCCGCCGCGAGGACCTCCGAGCCGGGCCGCGACGGCGGCGTTCGCAAACCACTTGTTGAATCTTACAGACTTTTCACACCACAACCGAACTCGCTCGAGTCACGTCGCGCGTGTAACCGTACATCCCCGCGTCCGGTTTTTCTTTGATTTTTTTCGTTTCGGTTAGTATTACACTTCTGAGCTGATCTGACTTACCTGTGATGCCTACCCTTCGCTTCCTGCCTGCCTTCTCTGCCCCACATACGCTTGGTTTCGTCTTCCTGTCAGTGTTATTATTGTTACGGACGGCTCTTTCAGTAACATGATCTTGAGCGCGTTGTAACTTGTTAACTTTTGAGATATTTAAAAACTGTTGTTGATACTCGCATCTGTGTTACCTGTTGACTACTTACTTATTATATTAGAGAATTCTGAATTAAATAAATATTATACGTCGCTGTAAAATTAAAATATCGTTCGTTATACTGTGAAGCGTTGCTGAGTACAGGTGAGTGGTATTATTAATTTCTATAATTAATTTTAATAAGAGGTGAAATAACTACGAGTAAAGGAGCAGTAAATTATTTTTATGGCGTAATTTTCGGGCTTGAGCTCATAAATTAGGCATTAATATGAGGTAAAAATCTCTCATTGTATTTTTAAATGTCCTCTGGACTTCATTGAGTTCTTTCACCCTCTTTATTACAGATTTTAAAGCTTGTCTATAAAATAAATCGTAATAGGTTGCATTCAACAGGTAAGATCACCTACTCACGATGGCGCCTGTCTCTCCTACGAGCTGGGAGACGGTGCTTTGTCTCATGTTCTAACACAATGCTAATAGAATCATGCACTTAACGTCTTGCTGTACACGGAACTAATCGGATTGTGTGCTATTGAATGTAACATTAGATCGTTCTTACGTGAAATGTATCGATTTAGAGAAACGGTATTTTAAGACTGATTAAATATTAATGTTTTTTTTTATATTTCACTAATGATATTTTGAATTTTATTTACCTATTTTATTTGGGCAGTAGACAGCTACAATATGTGTACAAAACTAAAAAAAGCGATACAAGCAAGAATTGGGGGAAATATTGACAAAGATTTTTCAAAGTTTTTATTTTATTTTACTTTGAATAATCTAGATTTTTTTTCTACATATTTCTAGCGTAAGTAGATATTTTCTTGACAATCAAATAGGACACGCAGTCTAATAGGATCTAGAAAATGGTTTTAAAATTATCAATCAATTTATCAGGTTAACCTTGTCCCAATAATATTGAGGTCAGCTTGCAGTCTAACTGGATACAGACAAGTACTAGTATTTTACGTAGAGCGACTGCCTATCTGACCTTCGCAACCCAGTAACTGAGCGATACGATACCCCTTGGCAAGACTGGCGTCAGATTTCTGGTTTCTGACTGCCGTAATGACTGTCAAAGATCTACAAACGACAGCTTAGGCCGACGTTGTAACATGCTTTTTGAGGCACGGAGGAGTTTCGGTATGTAGTGGATGGTTGGGTGATTTACCCATCCACGGATTGACTTCAGCAAACGTTACTTAACTTTGAAAATCGACCCGTTTTTTTTTATTAAGTTGGGATTCATCATTGTCAACCTGTGTAGTTATATTATTAATAATTGCAAGCTCCTCTGGTTGATTGGTTAGTGTAAAGGTTTTGTAATTATTTACCAAATAATTACTATAAAACTGCATCAAAATTGCACACAAATTCTATGAATCTTTCCCGCTAAGTATCACAACTGGGCCCGCGTGGTAGCTTACGGTCCATTCCCTCTCCTCGAGAGGAGGCCTGAGTTCCAGCATTGGGATCATTGGCATAGCATAGCATCCGCCTTATATTGTTCCCGCTGCAGTGACTCAGGCCTCCTCTCTAGGAGAAGGAATGGGCCGTAATCCACCAAGCAGGCCCAATAGGGGTTGGTGGATGTCACATCTTTGAATTTTTGGTTCTAGGATATGCCGGTTTTCTCACGATGTTTTTCTTCACCGTTTTGAGAGCAGTGGTGATGAAATAAATTACACAAAGTAATGCGCCTGGCTGGGTTTGACCCCGCGACCTACAAGTCGTAAGTCGGTGCCGTTACCACTCGGCCATCTTTGCTGGGATCATTAAAAAACTGATCATTTTTATGCTAAATCCCCAATTTTTTTTTTTTATTTAAAGCCAGAAGATCCGATTATTTCAATGGGAAATCAGTAAAAAAAATATTTTTTATATTTACCGCAGCATTCAAATCGTAACTGATCGGCTTTGATTTATTACTGTACAAAACAAGCTGAAATAAAATGTACACTAAACCAAATAAGTCCTCTAAGAAGAGACATATAGGAATAATTTCTAAAAAAATACACAATCCATATATTCGAAGTTCACATATATCTTCATGGTGACATCTATACCGCATTTCAAAATGATACATGACTAAGATATTTAAGGAAAGCAAAAATGGTTTTAAGCGAATAATACGAGTTATAAATAAAAAAAATGAGTACAGCAGTACCTACTTAAAGAGTACAGCAGTACCTACTTAAAGTTTTGCTCCGCCCGCAGCTGAAAACTTTAAATGATTTACTTACCATCTCAAAAAAAAGTATTGAAGAAGCAAAAAAAAAAAAAACAAATTCAGGTACAAAATAATTGTGATTTTAGTTCGATTTTAGGGGACAGCCGGTACGGCCCCGATATATGAGTTATACGTCATTGGTTCAACCCGGGCAGGCGCTTTCTTATTGGAATTTATTTCATCACCACTGCTCTCAAAACCGTTAAGGAAAACATCGTGAAGAAACTGCCATGTTCTAGAACTAACCGTGCGACTTTCAACGAACCTTCACTGGGCCTGCGTCATAGATTAGGGTTCAGTTTAGTTCTTAGAAACGGCTTGAATCCCAACAGTGGGAAAAAAAATAAGGCTTGTGATTACCCTTATCCAAGTCTGATTCTATTTGGGCACCTTAAAATATCGTGCCGATACCTTCGCGTCGGTACGTCTTAAAAATGTCTCAATAAATTGACGATAGATTTATGATTTTTCTCGTAAGCTCTGAAGAGTTTATTTTCAATATAATCTTATGACGATAAAAAGCGTAAGAAAGTACTTAACCTTTGCAGTAAAGACTAAAAATAAAGAATATCTCTGCTCACATTACCCCATATAAAATTTTCGTGAGATTATTTTCTAAGAAAGTTGTTTTGTCCGGGTTGGTAGAATTTTCGATTATATAATTCGATATTACAATATTACCCACATCTTTTGATGCTTGGGTAGGTGTGGTTGTGATCACAAACACCAACTTTGAAATAGTTTACTTCGTTCTTCGTAATAAATTAATTTTAATTATACTTGTATAATTAAAATTAATGATGAGTAAAGATGTCCTTAAATGGAAATGATAGAGTAATGACACTGCAATTAAGAGCGGCCAACCCGAGGTCCATTTTCATGCAACTGCTCTTACGTGATTATGGTTTTATTAATCATCTTTTTCTAGATATTTTGAATACATAGATATCTTGTCGATATTATATAGGCTTCTATAGAAATCCTAACTAACCCAGTAAAAACCTCTGAAAATCTGCTATTTTACGTGAAATTTAATATTGAAATATTGTACTCATATATATATATATTAATCTAAATTAGGGAGCTTGGTCATTATAATGACTATGACGCCCCATCAAAGCCAAACTTTGAATTTTAACTTATTTAAAATGAAATTACTCATATATTAAAAATATAAAAAGTACTTCTATAGAAGCCTTGCACATTTAATGGAGATTCTGAATGTTAATAAAATTTCTCAAAAAAATTTAAGGGTTTTAAAAAAGCTTTTCCTGTTTTGAGAAACATTCGAGTAAATCACAGAATTACCGAAAGCCAAGAGAGTTTTCAGGCGTTATCTTTCTTTTTTCGCGTTGCTTTTTAATCAAACATCGTATTGGATTGCTTTAGATGAATCAACAAGCTTTTAAACCATGCTTGATGTTGACGATGGGAGAGCGGCCTCCTCTTAAGTATTTTCATAGTTTCTCATTGAGAAAGATTTTGTTAAAGATGAATGTTATTATTATTAATTACTAGCTGGTCAGCTTCACCTGCATGAAAGTAGAAAATTATCCAGAGGGATTCTACCCCCGGTATAAAAGTATCCTATGAGCTTTGGTGGCCGAGTGGTAATGGTCCCGACTTACGAGTTTTAGGTCGCGCGTTCAAGAGCATTACTTTTTGTAATTTATTTCATCACCACTGCTCTCAAAAACGGTGAAGGAAAACATCGTAAGGAAAGCGTCATGTCTTAACCGCACTGGGCTCGCGTGGTTGATTACGGCTCATTCCCTCTCCTAGAGACGACGCCTGAATCCCAGCGATGAATGACATTATAAGAAAAAAAAAATTCAAAGCAAAATATTAAAAAGAAAATTCGAAGACATATGACATCTACCAATCCACTGATTACGGCCCATTCCCGCTCCTAGAGAGGAGGCCTGAGTGGGAACATTAAAAGGCTGATGCAATGCAATGTGCAGGATAATAATATATGATCTACCCGTGTGCTTAATTTTAGACAAACAGACACACTCACACACTTTCACCTTTAATTATAAAGGTGAAAGTGTGTGAGTGTGTCTACACTTATATTAATAAGTGTGATTGTAAAACACATAAGTTAGGTTCTTGATAGTCTTTTATGAACCAAATCGGTCCAGCCGTTCTCGAGTTTTAGCGAGACTAACGAACAGCTATTTATTTTTATATATACGAAGAAGACCGCAATCTTCGTACCGCCTACTCGAATTTTTTTGTTTTCATGAATTTTTCCATATTTTCTCACCTTTTAAACCTTCCCTGGACTATCACTAATAGACCAACATTGGACAAATCGGTCCAGCCGTTCTCGAATTTTAGCAAGACTAACAAACAGCTATTCATTTCTATATATAAGAAGATTGTGGCTGTTCTTCCTAATCATTTTTCAAGGAAAACTTGTAAATACCTGAATTTAATTAATCAGTTATTTATAGCCTTCAAATAAGACTGGAACACAGTAATAGTGAAATTAAAAAAATGCTGATCATTTCTAATTAAAAAAACTACTAGCTGATCTGAAAGAGGAAAGATTTTATCTAAAGATTATTTTCTCATTTCAATCTAAAAAATCTTTTTATTAAAATAGCGCTGATTCTGAAAGCGATGTCTTATTAAGTAGTTTTTACGATATTTTTAAGGTCATCTTATGTCCCATTCTAGGGTGGAGTAAGAGGGCGTGTCAGACTTTTACTGACTAAAACAACACATATGTTCCTTCAGTTGCCTTTTGCTTTCTAGGACCCTGAGTATCCCTTTCATACTTTTCCTTATGGCCCTAGTAGACATCGGCCGTACTGGCCCCCCATTAAGCGCCGTCGTCTCGGGCTCGGTCCTTAAAGGACGAGCGGACGGCGAGCTCCCATTGCTCATCGTCCACATGCCCGGACCTACGGTAGCTGGAAATCGGTCTGTGATTCCCGACGCCCGGGGCGTCTTATATTGCGGCGGCTGGGGTCAGTTTCATTCAAACAGTCATTGTGATAGTGACTCTTAAGAATAATACCACAGCCAAGAGTGGAGTATCCTCACAATTTCACATAAACTATACCTTTGCCACAACATCATGTGTTTCAGGAGTTGCTGTACATTATGTTAGCCTTTCAGAAATTTGCGGACTACAAGCTGAGGCCACAATGCGACAAAAGGCAAAAAAAAAAATCAGGCAACTACTACGTAGCTGTCTGGCATTTTTGTTGAACTGGACCTATTTGGCGCAACCGTGAGACACAGAATGTTACAATGTTAGTTTTTATCCTTTTTTTTTCAAATCTTAAGTGTCTACATGTTGTTTCTGCATTGTGTGTGTCTATATGTGTCAAATAAAATATTTTTGGTGCAGCCATGAGGCACACAATTTTTTTTTTTGTTTTTTTTTTAATTTATTATTTTTTGTGTTACCTAATTGTTGTTTTCATGCCTTATGCTGTACCAAATAAATTCTTTTTCTTGTTTTCTTTCTTACTATATTGTAGTTTTCATATGTGCAGACGTTTGTCGTTCAATTAAATAGTTATATTAAACAAAAGATATACAGAGATGAGTGTTGATGGTGCCAATCATCTTATTAAATGAGGACCATTAGGGATCGGTCAACATTTATGGTTTCTGCGACTCACTAGTCTTACTTTTGCGCCGTTCATAAAACCACACGAAAACAATGTACTTTTGGTTTCGTACGGAAACAATAAATGGAAAATCTGGTTAAGGGTCGACTTATAATATCTTAGGACTCATGCCGCTAGATTCATCATCATGCTAGATTCATCGCAGCGTTGATTTGGTGGATTCGTTACTCAAAATAATTTTGGTTATTCGTATGTATTTATATAAGTATGTATTTATTATTGTATTAGTTTTCTATTTGTTTACCATTAAGTTGCACCTATGTTATGTCTCTGCACCACCCTAAGGTCGTCTGGTAGAAAATTTGGATGGCATTAAGTCCATCTTATTACACTAGTGCATAAAGCTTTAATAAATAAATAATACAATTTTTTTATAATTTATTATATTAAATTTATTTCAACACCACATGTTCTATAATACGTTTTCCTTCACCGTTTCGAGGGTGCAGTCTCAAAACGGTGAAGGAAAATATCGCGAGGAAACCGGCTGTCTTAACCACATTGGGCCCGCGTGGTGGATCACGGCCCAGTTCCTCTTCTAGAGAATAGGCCTGAGTTCCAGCGAAGGAACATTATAATAAGGCTGATGCAATGCAAAAAAAAATCCAAAGCGAAATATTACGAGTAAATAGAAGTCGTTATTACTTATCGTTTTGCATTAAACAAGTTTATTTTCCGATATAAACCGGCTATTTACTCCGCAACTTCAGCAAATAGTAAAAAAATGCACCGCTTTGATGGCAATTTCATGTAGACACAGTTATGCATATAATATTTTTATACGTCGATGTCGTCGCAGCTTGCTGCTGTATTTTACTAAGTAAATAGATGTCCATTTAACACGAAAATACGCGTTCAAAGGATATGGCTTCATATACGAATTACGGTTTTTTTTTTTATGGTAGGTAAAATCATCCATTGACAAATCCCGCCCTTGGGCGGAGCGGGTATCAGACTCTTACTGACTAAAAACCTACCCCATTCCTTCGTTGCCTATCGTGCCGGGTGCCAGGCCTTCCTTTCAGAAACTGACCTATGACTCAATCAGGCTTCGACCCTACCTGCCTAGCAGGTTGGGTCTCTACGGTTTGCTGACAGCTCCTTGAGGCGTGCGGGAACAGGACGCGCCGTCAACGACTTGGGCTCGGTCACAAAATAAGTGGGAATCGGAATCAAAATCCCAGCGGTGGCTGGGGCGAGCGCCCCGTTGCCTCTGCCTGATGCGGTCGGCCTCCTCCTTTGCTAGCATTACTGCTTCGCAGAAGGAAGCGTCCGCCTGCCATCCCTCTTCACTCCGGACCATGGCCTAAACAAAGTAAAAAAATAATGTTCCCACTGCTGGTACACAGGCCTCTCTAGGAGAGGGAAAGGGCCGTAATCCACCACGTGGGTCCAGTGCGGGTTGGTAAATGCCACATGTCTGAGAATTTTGGGTTCTAGGACATGCCGGTTTCCTCACGATGTTTTCCTTCACCGTCTTGAGAGCAGTGGTGATGAAATAGAACAAAGTAAAGCGCCAAGCCGATTTTGAGCGTTTGACTCGTAAGTCAGGGCCGTTATCACTCGGCCACCACTGCTCTCTAAGTTATATCAGCGTTTTATAAAATGACGAAAGTCTGGCTACTACGGGCTCTCATACTATATGTAAATTCCCTATGTTTTCCTGTTCGTCAAAATAGTCTTCGTCTCATATCGTATGAAAATAAACAAAATAAATTCACCGGAAAATGAGTAAACGGGATTCTGGCTACTCGATTTTCTTTGAGCAGTTTGAGCCTTTAAATATGTAGTCCAATGAGCCATGAGATATAATAGCCATAGACCACAAGGCTCGTTGGACCATATATTTAAAGGCTTAAATCAGCTTCATCAGAATCGTGTCAGAGTTCACATAGTTATGGTGAATTTGATGTCTGTTCAGGATCTAAAGACCCGTGAGATATTGGGTCAGAAACAGGCATGGTGACAATAAATTAATCTTCTCATGTGGTCTGTGTTTTTGAAGACCAATCTGGTGAGAATGCAAAGTGTGTTATAAAAAATGAAAGTGAATTATAGAAAAGAAAGAAAAAAAAAATATTTTTTTAACACGCCTTCTCATCTGCAGGTCTAGCAGCACCTCGCTGAGTTATTTCTTCTTGTACCTTGGTACCTAAAAAACCGTGAGATGTTGGGACCAAAACAGCCGTGCTGATAATGAATTAGTCTTCTCGTGTGCTCTGGTCTTTTGAAGACCAAGCCGGTTTCTTGACTCACGCACTCTACCTCTCCATCCATCCTCATGTTGCGCTGAAAACTGTTACCAATCCAAAAAATTGCTTGTCGGTTGTTTTTTGTGGTTGGCGATAGACGTTAGCTCAGTTTGAAAAAAAGAAGCGGAAAAAAATATTTTTCATACTTTAAAATTTTGTTATTTATCAAAATTCTGAATGTGATTTATAAGCTGTAATTTATACAAATGAAACGGCTTTGAGATTTATATTAAGCATAACTAATTTGCTTATAAGATTTTATTTATACGAGTACGAGTAATCGTGTATATGAATTTGAGAGATGAAGCAGTTTTCCCAATGTGTATATTCCAAGAAGATGAATATATGGATCTAAGATATTTCTGTATTAAGAAAAAATCTAAGGTAAAGAATATAAAATGTGCGTATATGATGCTTCAAAATCACGCAAGTATTTCTTACTTATTCTTATATGCGATGAAAAGAATGCTGAATCAAAGAATGCTTGCTAAAAGAAATAATATAAAAATATCGAATACCTCCCACGATTTTACGTTAATCAAATCATTTTGTCTCAGACAAAGTAAACAGTCAAATACTGCTGTCAAAACTACATCAAAAATCAATTACAATTCTCTCGATTCTGAAATGAATATTATGAGTTTCGATCCCATTTTTGAGTATACTGATGCTAATGAAGCTACTAATTATTTTGTCAACACAATTGTCAATATTATACGCTCTCACACAACAACGATCAAGTTTCCAAATCACAAACGTTTACTTAAACCATGGATGACTACTGGCATGCTTCGCTGCTTACGTAATAGAGACGTAATGCACAAAAAATTGAAGAGTTCACCAGATAACGCTATTCTAAAATTAACTTATCAAAGATATAGGAACTACTGCACTAAAATTATTAAAAAACTTAAGCGGGACTATGATAGGGAGGAATTGAGCAAGGCGGGCAATGACAATAAAAAGATATGGCAAATTATAAAGAGAGTTATAAACACTGAAACCCTAAAAAATACCACTAATGAATTACTCGTTTCTTCTGCTTCTCCGCAGCAGTCGGTTAACTCCGTTAACGAGTTTTTTGTTGGCATAGGAAAAAATCTTGCAAATAAATTTACACAACACTATGTTGGAGCCCCACCACGAGTTTCTGATGTCACAACCACACCACTACACTCTTTTGCAATGGTAGACACTGATGAGAATGAGGTCGAAGCTTTGCTGATGTCTTTAAAATCTGATGCTGCCACTGGATGGGACAGCATATCTACCAAGTTTCTTAAACGCTATAAGGAGCTGCTTGTCTCTCCGCTGACATACTTGTTTAACCTTTGCCTCAATACCGGTGTATTCCCCATCTGTTTGAAAAAAGCCATAGTACATCCCATACACAAGACAGGGAATAGAAACTGTGTCAACAATTATCGGCCTATTGCTGTCCTACCTTCAATATCTAAAATTTTGGAACGCATTATAAACAAGAGGCTTATTAGCTATCTTGAGGAAAAATCCCTTTTATCTCCGAACCAATTTGGCTTTCGACGAAATAAGTCGACGAATGATGCTGTTCTACAACTAACGGGTCATATTGTAAAACACATTGATGCAAAAAAGAAGGTGGTATCAGTTTTCCTAGATCTAAAAAAAGCTTTCGACACAGTTTCTATTCCCAATCTAGTGTCGAAACTGGAGGAATTGGGAATACGAGGGCTCCCACTAAAAATATTTTCGGATTATCTAAGTGACAGGACGCAGTGTGTTAAACTATCTAATTACCTAAGTGGAGAGTTACCGGTTACTTTTGGCGTTCCTCAGGGCAGTGTGGTTGGGCCTACACTCTTTTTGGTCTACGTAAATCACCTTTGCAATCTTCTTCTCTTAAATGGAAAAATAACAGTTTTTGCCGACGATACTGCACTTACTTTTACTGGTGATACCTGGGACGAAGCTTTTGACGCGGCGCAAAAGGGATTAGATCGGGTTTTAATATGGCTTAATGAAAACTATCTTACCCTTAACACGGATAAAGCAAACATAATTTGTTTTACCCTACGTAAATCTACTCAGCCTCCGATTTCACAATCCCTAACTGCTCACTCAGTCGACTGTTCAAACCACAGCACATGCTCTTGCCCCAAACTCACACGTGCCACCACAATCAAATATCTTGGGGTAACTCTTGATGACAATCTGAGCTTCTCAGCCCACATAAACCTACTGTCTGTAAGAATAAGAAAACTAATATTCGTATTTAAAATTCTTCGTCATGTGGCAGCAGCACGGATTGTTAGCAAGGTCTATCTCGCTCTTTGCCAATCACTCTTGTCATATTGTATTTCGGTCTGGGGAGGTGCGCCCAAGACTTTAATGCTACAATTGGAGAGAGCTCAAAGAGCCGTTTTGAAGGTGAGTACTTTTCGTCCGATCCTATTCCCAACAGAGGAATTGTACAAGTGTTGCAAGGTACTTTCTGTCAGACAACTCTATATTCTTAGTACAGTTCTACTACAACATAAAGATACTCCTTATACTATAATCAGTAAAAGACGTAAGGATATAGTTTGTCATCACTACAAATGTAAGTACTCGTTTACCAGACGATTCTTTTGCTACCAAGGGCCTCAATTATATAACAAACTCAATAAGAAATTGAAATTTTACTCGGTCTCGGCATCATCTCTTAAAAAGACATTAACAAACTTTCTTTTAACTAGTAACTATTTTGAAACCGAACGCCTTCTTTTTTCCGAATATAACCCCCCCTAATATTCTTTCACCAAAATAAAACACTCTACATATCACACACTGTCATCTATATAATTAATAATTATTTAATCACACAAATATAATTTATAATGAATTAACCTATTAATTAATGATCGAATTGTAGTTTCTAATCTAGGCAATTTGATATCAAGGCTTATGTTAACCTTACTTTAACAAACGTTTGTTCTACCTGCAATGTATTAATATACTTTTACTATTATGTATGGGCTTGTACCACTGCCCTTAATACAAGTTATTTTTATAACTTAGTAAGGGTGCTGGTTGCAACACCAATCTGTTTTTTGTTATTTTTATCTGTAACCTACAAACAAATAATTTGAATAATGTTAACATTGAAATTTTAATTTGTTGTTGTTGAATTTTTGGATCACGTTTGAAATGCAAGTAACCTTGTCAAGAATTCACGATACAATTTTGCCTTTTCTAGTATATTCCATAAAATATACGAATTTTCCATACAATCTGTTTTCATTTTTTATAGTGTTTAGGTCCACGTTTGACCACTATCTCAACTGATGGTATGCGATGATGTGGCCGACGATGGAACACGCTTGACTAGAAGTAACCTATTCACTCTTTACCCCAAGGTGATAGGTATCAGGAAACACAGACTCTGGGAATTACACTCTTTAGCTATACCTACGCATAATGAATGTGTTGCTAAAACACTTTGTATGTAGGGGTTGGCATGTCCATCATGTACTGATTGAGTGATTGATTGACCTATTTTTCAATCAGTTCTTTGGTTTACGAGCAGATATGTTGAAAAAAAATCAGGTGTAGTTTTTTTTTTTTTTTGTGTAGTGATATATCTCATTATAAGTATCCTGCATGCTCATATACTGCCAAGTTCCAAGATACTGCATCTCTTTAGTTTGTGCACACAGTCTGGTAATTTAAGCTGGACAGCTAGCTGATTTAAATGTTTTTCTAGAGTTGTTCCGTGTAAACATCAAACTTAAAAAAATATATTGCAAAAATGAAAACACATTACATCATCTAACATTTCCTCCAACGCAGCGTTCTAGCGATAAACAAAAGAAATTCGATGAAAAACAGCTTAAGTTTCTTCAAAAGCTTTCTGAAGACTGCAGAGTTATTTTATACACTAGCTCAATCTGTAGGAAGTTCACCGTCCCGCCCACTTCCTAGCGTGATTGCAACATCACAGCCCGCGGGTAACGCTATCTCGGTAGCATCCGCGATGATTAATAGTACGTTCTCGGAAAACGATTAAGTTGCACGGAAAATACTTCGGAAAATACTTTTCCGGAGATACGTTGTTTGATTGTTTGTCGACGAAACGATTTTCCACCTACGCGTGACCTTACGTTTCTTGACTTTTGAGAATGGTTAACATTCAAGATCCGTGAGCATATTCGTAAGAAATTGGAAGTAGTATTTTAAGGACATACCAGTTACATTTCGGGGAGTGTGCGTCTGAAAATAAATTGCATAGCTTAATTCCGCCTAGCCCGTTCCATCATCGGACTACCAGACGTACGGCGTTGCGCCACCGGTACATGGTGGACATCCCACCTATACGAACAAAGCGTTTTGGGAACACTTCCATTATGCATACAGCTAAGGAGTGGAATTCCCTGCCGGAGTCTGTGTTTCCTGATGGCTAAAACCCGGGAGTCTTTAAGTCAAGAGTGAATAGGTTTCTTCTAGGTAAGCGCACTCCATCGTCGACCGTATCGTCGCTTTCCATCAGGTGAGATAGTCAAGCGCGAACCTATCAATAATTAAAAAAACGGTATCATCACAGCGTTAATTTTACTTAATTATCAATTTGGACCATTTGTTTGAGAACCTATATTAGTGCATTTAGTTTATTCATTTCAAGTGAGTGTATTGTAGAGACGAGAGCTCAGGCAGGTCGCGGATCGTTTTAAGAAGAAAAATAATTCAGGGCGAGGAAATACCAATATATATTGATCACTTGTAATGACCTTTCATATTCCGAAGATACAATACACTATATAATTAATTGTATTGTCTCAACGGTTCATTTGTATATCATTTTTATATTCGCCTTTTTATTTTTTTCTTCTCGTATATTGCACCTATAACTATTTTTCACTGAATTACGCAAAGTTAAACTGGTAGAAAATGCTTAAGGCATTAAGTACGCCTCTGTACCTTTATGTATATAAATAGTGGTAAAGAAAATGGTTAGGTAGAGTAATCTACCTAACCATTGTCTACTACGAGGATCTTTCATTAGGTATGATGATAACCCTGGCTGCAAGTTTTTTCAAAAGAGTCGCCGTAGCCCTGGAACACAAAGGCAACAGAAAGAAAACTTGACCAACTCAAAGTAACCTACAAAAGCTGCCTCCTTGATTTTGACAATTTATAAAATAATAGCGACCCGCCCAATTTTGCACGGGTGATATAAAATATATTATGCATGTATTATACATACAAACCATCATCTTGAATCTCCTTATATATTAAAAAAAAAACTGCATCAAACTCCGCGTAGTTTGTTTGCATAGATATCTTTTATAATTATTTATTTCCATTTCTCTAGCTGTCAAATTACGTCGACTGCAGTTAGTTTAAAATCGAACATTTTGGTGTTAACGGCTTATATCGACTTGACGTAAAGGCAATTAATATTTGTTTCAATTAGTAATTTGGTGTTTAAGCTGTGTGTCAAGATGTACATATCTTAAACGTTCAATCAACCGGCTTTTTTTTTAATTTTGAACCCAAGATATCACTGGTACCTCCCTTACGCTAAATGGGTTAGGGTACATTTTTTACTTGATGTTTATTTATCTCTATGTTATATAAAGCCATAAAAATTAACTTACATCAGTTAAATATTCGTGAATATGTCCAGGATCTCAGGAGGATATTACCGGGTATAATCCGTTAATTACTCAAGCCCCAAACGAATATATTGTCTTTCTATTGTGTCTCTAATTACGGTATTCAAATGATTAAATAACTTCTCTCGCACTTGGTGGACCGAGGGGCGTGTCAGATTTTTATTGACCTACCTGTGTCCCTTCAGTTGCCCTTTGCGTTTCAGAGCCACGGTGACTTTCAAACAGCAGTCCACTTCAACAATAGGTGGGTCATCGTCTGACCTGCCTACAAAACGTCCAACCTTAGCACTAAGTTAGTCAAATTTCTAAATAGTTTGAGACGTGCCAACTTAACAATATAAGTACATGTTAAGTTATCAAAAACCACTGCAAAGATGTCTGCGGTGCAGACAGCCTGTCTAAGTTTGACAAAACGTTTTACAACAGATTCAGCGTGAACGAGACTAGTTCAAGTGAGGTTTATGACGTACTATGTCGAAAGTCTTGGAAACAATGCAAGTTATTTGGGCAACAGTCAACTTAAAACTATTTCTAGTTTGAATGTTCGTTAAATAATTTAAATTAACACGTAACAAGTTAAGGTGTTGATGAAATAGTTGATAAAATATAAGTGAAATTAAAGAAAAGGGAGTTCGTGATATCGTGACGGGTGACAGGACAGAATGGAAGAAAAAAAAACGCGTTGAGCTGACTTAAAATAACACGGGATAATAGTAGTGATATTATGATGAGTAACAGTGTTTTCAGTCCAACAATGATTTAATGATCGTAACATGATAAAAATGTTTATCGACATTAATTGTAAAATTTCCTTAAAATTTTTCAATTAATAATATAAAATCGTAGAAATAAAAACATAACTCTTCTTGCAGTCGGGTAAAAATGGGCAAAAACGTATCTAACGGCTTATTTACTGAAGGCATTTTTCTTAAAATATTGTTTTACTTCGCTGTTCTTCCTAAAAATATAGCTCTAATTCGGAGATTTCCTACATACCTGCTATCGGCTTTACTTGCGTGTAAGTAAAAAAAAAACACTGGGCAAGTGCAAGTCGGACTCGTAACTCGTAATTATGTAAGTAAAATAGTCCAATCCCCAAATCTAGTCTCGAAGATTTTCCCGAATCAGAAAAAGTATTGTTTTTTTTGTCACTACTATCAACAAATTTATAGTTTTCCGATTTTTTACTATATTTGTACTACACCTTGCTTCGTGCCAAATTTCAGGATTCTAGGTCAACGGGAAGTACCCTATGAATTTTGATTCCCTTGAGAGTGTCCAAATATACGTTTTTTGCGGCTTTACGCTGCAAAAAACGTATATTGATACTACCGTATCTTCTTTTTTCGGTAACTTAAAAGTTTGATTTTTTCTTATCTTCAAGGAACCATAGACTTAAATATATGGTTTTAATTTAAACTCGATATGTTCACGAATTCCTGAGATAAAGGGTCTTGACAGACAGACGGACAACAAAATTATCCTATACAGGTTCCGTTTTTTCCTACAGAGGTGTGGAATCCTAAAAATGATCTCAAAGGATACTTCTGGGGTAAAAGTGCCCTATGTGCTATTCAGTGGCGTGCCTGATACTTTTGAAGGGGCAAGCCGAGAGAATCTTCACTAATCTACTACTTACCTAATATTCCGAATTAAAAAAAAAAAACTCGAGCTTAAATCCGCCGTTACATGACGGCGATAAAATTATTATAGATACATGCAAATTATTATTTTAATTAGATGGGGCGATGGTGGTGGTGGTAGGTAAAAGCCGGGCTTATTTGCTTCTATGGTGCGCACATTCCTGGTGCTATTCCAGAGTATGATTTACCTGTGTGTCAAATTTATCCAAATCTGCTTAGCCAAGGGTGTAACCAGCATAGATATACAAACATACATACATACTTTCACTTTCATAATATTAGTGCCCAATTGCCAACATCGATCCTTTCCAAACACACCTGTAAATAAGATGTTTGTCCTAATATCTAGAGTAAATATAACGTCGGGGGAACGAGATTATACCCAATTGGCGACTGGGATGATTGTATACGTGTGAGATGGCCTACGGATATAAAAATACTATGAAATCATAACATTTTAGTATTGGATCTTTGACACATCATCATCTTTTTTTTTGATTAGTTAAATCTTTTAATGGATTCTTCCGGTGTAGTGTGGAGCAAAACGGCGTCAGATTTTTATTAAATAAAACCATACTGTTGTCCTTTAGTTTCATAGGACCACGGGTTTCCCTTTTCAGTAATTCGCCGGTGCCCTACCGGGACTGTTGATGGGCTCGCGGACGGCGGGCAATGGGTAGCTCGTTGTCCGTCCGTCCGGTAACAGACCGGTCCGAGCTTAAGTCGTCTACGGCGCGCACTGTTCCTGCGCGCCTCAAGGAGTTGTCAGCAAACTGCAGGGGCCCAGCAGGGCCGAAGCCTAATGGGGCCAAAGGTTATGTGAAAATGTCACCAAGGGCCCTGGGACACAGGTAATGAATGGAACACGGTAGGTTTTTAATCAGTAAGAGTCTGACACTATTTCCCGCCCCGCCCAAGGGCGGGATTTGTCATTGGATGATTTTACCTGCATAAAAAAAAACAGGACTGTTGATAGGGCTATCTTATTTTTTGCCAACCCCACAATTCTGTGACAGCCTCATCCAGGTTCTATCCTCTACATACCATTAGGCAAATAAGCACCGGTCTGGACTAGGCTTTTCGTCTCGTCGTTTATACCGCGTACATCGAAGGACTGGAACAATTTTGCTGCTGCGGTCTTCCCATCCGATTATAATTTGGGAATCTTCAATGCTAGAGTGAATAGACTCGTAATAAACTAGTGCGCTTCACCATCAACGATTGCATCACTGCTTACCATCAGGTGGGATCGTAATCAAGCAATAGTTTATATCAAATAAAAAAAAACACACACAGTAGCTGAAAGCCAAAAAATCGCACTATACGAGTATATAGTGAACTTGGCAAATCATGTTAAAATCGCTCATAACGTTTTGGGAACACATTCATTATATATATTTCATTATGTATATTTCTATTATTTATATTGTTGTACGCTGACAACCCTAAACCTTTTCCTTTCTTTCAGTCCATCCAATGGTTGTCTGGTAGAAATTGCCCTGTGCTATAAGACCGCCTATTGTACACTTATTTTCTTTATAAAATGTTTGTCCTAATAATAAGTTAAGGTGTGCAATAAAGAAATAATAAATAAATAATTCATTGTGCATACAGCTAATGAGTGGAATTTCCTACCAGAGTCTGTATTTCCTGATGGCTACAACCCCGGAATCTTTATGTCAAGAGTGAATAGGTTATTTCTAGGTTAAGCACGCTCCATCGTTGACCGCTTCGTTGCTTTCCATCAGGTCATCAGATGAGACAGCGGTGAAGCGCGAAACTGTAAAAAAAAAATTACTCAGTTATTGGGTGGATAGAGATAATTCTTCTGTATGTGTGTTTTTAACCATACTCTTCCCAAAGGGCTTGATTGATTTGAATGAAATTTTGTGTGCATTTGGTGGGTTTCTAGAAGGTTTGAAAATATGGAGCCGGTAAGTGGCGCCGCAATCGGGTTTTCTCTTGCTCCACCCTAGAGCGGGAGAAGTCATAAGATGATTTCCCATCTCATGAACCCGCGATTTATAGCGCAGCAACCTAACGCTCAACCATTGCGCCAACCGTACCGTCGAAAAATGTTTATGAAAGTTGAATAAATGTTTAAATCTATTAATGAAACAATCTATTCGTAGAAGAACTAGCACCATATGTCTTCCGCCGTGTGACATAGGATAGAATAGAATATAATAAACTTTATTGTACACCAAAATAGTAACAATTTCACAGAACTATGTGTACAATGCGGCAATACTGCTCTAGAATACTCCATAATTAAACAATTTAAAATCATAACTAACATAGGATAATCGTCAGGAAAACTATTGCCTTTTACTTTTTTATTTGTTTAAACACAAGTAAGTAAATAAAGCCAGAAAACTTCCATTTTATTGGTAAAAATTAAGTCAATATTTCTCACTTAGCATGAAATGTATTTACGAAGAGTAATTTTGTTAGATGGCAACCACCGTCCCAGAATAGGATGTTTCAAGAACCCAAGAAATGGGTCAATAATAAGTTATTTAGTTTTTGTTCGTCAAGTTTATTTAATCACTTAACTTTTATTTAAATTACTTTGCAGTAATATAGAGTAACCGAGATATTTGTAATTTATTAACATGATTGAAAAGAGTATCCATGGAGTTTCTTGCAACATGAACATGGAGTTTTCGCAAATTCGTTCTGGAATGTGCAATTAGCATAATTTTTTTCGATCAGACAGACTTCTTGATCTTCGAAAAGTGCCTGTAAATGGTTTATTTGAAATAAAATACTTTTGACTTTTTGAGTAGGTATAAACCTGTTTTTTTTTTAATATTCCTTAGTATAAACAGTGGTTTTAACTGGCCTAGCGGCCCTGACTTACATGTCATTAGTTCAAACCCAGACTTTGTATAATTATTTTATTTCATCATCACTGCTATCAAAACGGTGAAGGAAAACATCGAAAGGAAACAATATCCTAGAACCAAAAAATCGAAGTTATGATTTGACACCAAACCACACTAACCCCAAGTAGTGGATTACGGCCTATTTCCTCTCCTAGAGAAGAGGCCTGTTCTGTTCAGTGGTATTATAAGGTTAATTATCTTTGTGCTTAACATGAGCTACAAAAAAAAATCTGCCATGCCTTTTTTAAAACTGTATAGGCGTTCGTCAGTGAAACTAGATGTAGCAGAATATAAGTATTTTACATGGAATATTACGCTTCGCTAAGAGAAACTGAAGAATATCTATATCCATTTAATAAAGCTATGGTATTCGCGATGCGAAAAATAGCGTCGGGCGCCACTGCTAATATTAGCGGCACGGCGCCGCAACGCGGTTATGTGTTTCAGGCCTAACGTAAGATTGTGATTGTGTAAAGAAATAAGGCTGCCATTAAATAAATACATCTCAGAACTTTTATATACATCCATTTTTTTTTCCATAATGTATTGAAGAGAAATATAATTATTATTGCAATCAATCTCAATCCGGTAGCATTTTCCTCATTCGGAAAAGCTCTATCATTAATACCGATTACTGATTCATTGGCGCATATGTCGCAGCCAGCTAGCTTAAAAGGACCCTTCCTCCGTCTTTCGCCAACGTGAACATGGTTTAAAATACTTGTTGTTTCATCCGACGCCATCCAACGCAAAGTTGGATAAAGATGCAACGCGAAAAAAAAGAGATAACGCCTTACCGCTCTCTTAGCGTTCGGTAATTTCGTCACTCATTTGAATATTTCACAAAACCTATTCCAAGAAATGGGTATTTTTTAAAAAAACCTTAAAAGTTTTTAAAAACTATTTTCGTCACCTAAAATCTTTCGTCAATTGAATGCGCAAGGTTTCTATAGTTTTTTTTTCTCGCACAATAGCAGATTTTCAGAAGTCTTTTCTGGATTACTTTAACACAAATTTGTGTTTTGATTTCAATAGAAACCTAGATAATTACCACAATATATTATATCTTTGTTCCCAAAATATCTGAAGAAAAATGTGTAATCTGATCATGTCTAATGTGTAATGTGATCATCATAATAATCACTTATGAGAGGTTGTAAGGAAGTGTATCTCGGACTGGCCGCTCTTAATTTGCCATTCAATCAATATTCTAGCCTTTTTTTTTAGGTGGGTAATCCTTAAATAACTTCTCCCGCTCTTGATGGAATCAGAGAAGTCGAGATTAGGATTAGTTAGGATAGATCTTAGACAAGTAATTAAACGTCGTCGGTCCAAGTCAGTTGACATGCTGTTTGATTCATCAGTATTTCAGATGAAAGACGTTCGTTCACCCAAGTATCGTCATAATGACCGGTCCTGTGCCTTTCGCATTCATCAGATTTCCGCAACCCCCACCAAGTCATTGGTTCACTTTGTGGGAGGCCTTTCGCCCTTCGACCATCAGTTCTGCGAGTAATGTGTGAGTGTGCGTGTGCGTGTGTGTGCGTGTGCGTGTGTGTGTGTGTGTGTGTGTGTGTGTTTGTGTGTGTAAGTCTCGCAATTATTCGGGCTATATTGGTAACCTTGGTTCTCTTGCGGATATCTTCATTTCTGATGCGATCACGCAAAGAAACTCCGAGCATAGCCCTTTCCATTACCCTTTGGGTGACTTTAAAGCCTTGTGATGATTCTTGTTGTGGGCGAACATATTTTAGAGCCATATGTTACCATGAGATAGAGGCTATCACAGAGATGTTTGATTGAATATTATTCGGGCGGTTAGTTGAATGGTGCTGTTTAGTAAAAAGGCTAGGCTGTCTATTGTATGTGTAGGCTACGAGGTCGCGGGCTCAGAGTAGGGACTCTGTCCGCCCCCTGAGTGACTTCAGAAAAGACATTGGCACACTGATCACGTTCTGCCGTGCACAACGAGGCTCAGAGGAGACCCCTCACAGTCTCCTCAAGGATGTGCCTTAACCGGCGCTGCACAGAAGGGGTTCCGGGATGGTATTTTAAGAGGTCATGGGACCCTCTTCCATGTGCTGATAGTAATCACCGGGGTGGTTTTAGTGAGGTAAGAATATCACACTCCCTGGTCTTTTCCCAAACACTCTAGCCGTCTTTTGAAGCCAAGAGAAAAAATAAGGCTGTTTATTGAATGGCAACTGAAGCTAGTTGACTACGACACAAACTTATAAATTTCGGAAACACTTATGGTTTCTATATTTACCTACTAGATTTCACCAGTGACTGAAATTCAAAATTCGATCAATGGTATTTTTACTTTTATATAACCAAACCTTTCCAAATAGTTACAAGTGGCCAGTGCCATAAACATAAAACTTTTTTCGCAAAACTTTCTGAGTCTCCCACGTATATTATACAAGCAAGTATGGATGTAGAAATTTAGCTTTGATTACTCGTGTGTACATAACTTATTTAGGGTGTGCAATGGTCTTATTGATTGTAAATAGTTAATCAACATCGTGTTGGTACTGTGTGTTTGCAAACTGAGGGTAGTTTGAAATGAAAAAAATAAATTTGGTACGGATCTGTCTTATTATTCATATTCAAATAATAAGACAGATCCGTACCAAATTTACCTGATTTCGGAGCCGGATAAAAAATTATTACGGAAAGTAATTTATAAAACCTCGCTGGGCTTTTTATAATAAATTTCCGATCTGAGCAAACAGAAAGATGAATACTTAAGACAAGGTAAACGTCTTGAGATACGGACTAAGTTCGTTAGTAATGTGTACACGACACCAATTTTATTTAAGACAGCGTGTACCTAGTATTTGCAATTTTACTCACGATTGCTACCAATCAATCTGCCTGGCGTTTTTCCATCTACATTGAGGTCAGCCTCCAATTTAACCAGATACAGCTGGGTATCAGTTTTTTACACGAAACTACGGTTTATTTGATCTCCACTACTCGATAACAGTATTTTTTTGGCAGAAAGTTGTTAAATAACTTCTCCCGATCCAGACGGAGCGAGAGGGATTGCTCGATTTTTACTGCCAAACACTGACTTGTGTCTTTCGAATAAACCAAACCAAATCAAAAACGTTTATTTCAAATAAACCAATTAGAGGCGCTTTTGTATTGTCAAAACGTCAGTCAAAAAAAAGTGAAGTTAAATTGAACGTTCCAGAGCGTAGATCTCTATGGAGAAGAACGTGCAAGAAATTCCACGGAAAGTCTATTAAATCATATTGTGCGTTACATAAATCTTGGTTACATATTTCTTATCGCTTCTATTATGTGAGCACAATGTAGATAAGTAATAAAAACATACTAATTATAAAATAGAAATTGAATTAAGTCACTGGTAGCTAAGAGATGACCAGTCTCAGCTGACGGCGCCGGTTCACGAGCTTGACGCGTGCATCAGCCTTACTCAGCTCAACCATTTTGAAGGGATATACCCAATAACACGTGCTACCATCAGCGAGACATTTGAGTGAGTATGAACAACTCTCAACTGCCATACTCGTAATGTCAAAAAAGTTGTAAGTATCATTATAAAAATGCACCAAGGTAATCCAACACTATGGTATCTCTTTGAAAATCGGCCCTACTAAACCCCTTCGATTTTGCTGACATCTCTTTAAAGTGCGCTTGGAACACTACGCGACACTGTATATACAAGATATTATGCGCAAGTGCTATTTTTTTGCTACGAGCCCCGTATTATTAATAGACAAATAAATTATGACCTACATCGAAGTCTAACACGCTAGAACGTCTAATCAAATAATTCAGCAAGGGTTTCGACATTTGTTGAATCGTTTATAATAAACAATTTAAATTACTCTAATCCTATATTGTCTGGGGAATATAATCGTTCATTTTGTGTGAGATTATTCAGCTGTACCCTAATATTATCTACATAAATTGTGACTTGTCAGTTCGTCCTTTGGGACCCTTAGTTTGGTCATACGTGGAGTTATAGACCGCAGACTGGGGACTGGAAGCTCAACTTGTAACTGACGAAGCGACTTAATAAAGACATTTTAAATGTTTGATGTTTTGTATTTATTAGTGAGGAAAATGTATCTATTTTGTTTGCAACTCTATAATACCTATTATCGAATGGAAACTTATATATGATTTTTACAATACTGCTATCGTAATTAAAAAGGGTACAACCAACAATCATTTTTTTTTCGGATTGTTTTTTTTTTCGTATATATATTAATTCAATTTCGAAAAAAAAAAAAAATTGTTATGTCCTTTTTAATCACGCTGGCTTAATAAACGTAAGTAATTATGTACCATAAAGATGTACTATAGTATGCTAAATAAATGCAGCATTATGCTGAGATAGGAGTTTTTTTTTGACTTGCACTACTTTTTTTATTATCTTTTTAACGCTGTACTCGTATTTTTATTTTTTTTATTGTAAGTTAAGTATTCATAAAGATTAGATATTTTTTATTTTATTGTTGCTTGTCCTGTGCGAGTCGTATGTAGGTAAATGTTTTTCTTTCTTTGTCTTTCCTAATGAAATATAAGTTGAACTCACTTTTTTTTTAGGCAGTCGTCTATTGTGTTTTAGTAAAATAAACTTAAAAAATATATGTCTGAAAATTGATTAAGATAGATAGTGTCCTTGCTTTTTTAGCAGTTTGCTGACAGTTCCTATAATTCAACATTCCTAAGCAAACTTTAGATTGTACAAGGTATCTTTCTTGGCCTAATTTCTGGAGACATAAACCCATTGTCATATTCAGACATCGATTTGCTAATAAAAAAGGGGAGCCTTTTTTTATTCATATAAACTAGTGCTTGACTGCGACACTACCTGATGGTAAGCAGTGATGCAATCGTTGATGGTGAGGCGCACTAGTTTATAAAGTTACTACTTTTCACAGGCATTATTATTATTATTTCCTTTATTTCTTGTTTTACATATTTTTTACATTTTTAAATATTTTTAACATATAATATATAAAAAAAAAAAACATTTAAAAATATAAAATATAGTGTCCCACCGGTATCGGGAACAGGGTCCAAGCTACCGGCGGTCAGGGCTCCAGAGAAAGGAACCTCCTAACAATACGAGCCGTGTCCAGGAGTACCGCTTTCTGAATCAAGCCCTTGATCCAGCCGCCTAACGAGAGCCTCCTAAGGTGTTGGTCGAGGCTCTTGGCTATTAAGCCATTACCCGACACGACTATCGGTACAATGATCGCCGAATCCACTTCCCACATGTCGACAACCTCGCGAGCCAAGTCAATATACTTGATTTGTTTATCTTTCTCGGCTTTCACGAGGTTCTCGTCATGCGGAACGGATATGTCAACAATCATTGCACGCCTCTCGTTTCGGTCCACCACCACTATATCAGGCTTATTGGCTACAATAGTCCTGTCAGTGATGATGGACCGATCCCAGTACAACGTGATATGACCATTATCAAGAACTGGGTCGGGCTCATACCTGTAGTACGGCACTTCCGATCCCACAAGAGAGTATTTCAAAGCAAGTTGCTGATGGATAATCTTGGCTACGAGGTTGTGCCTATGCAAATACTCGCCGTTAGCCAGACGAGAACAACCGGAGATAATGTGACGAATTGATTCTCCCGGACGGTGACATGCCCGACAGATGTCAACCGTGCCGTCCTTCACAATAAATCTCCGGTAGTTATTCGTCATGATAACTTCGTCCATAATTGCACAGATAAAACCTTCGGTTTCCCCAAAGAGGTCACCGAAACGCAGCCAAGCTACGGACGCCAATTGGTCTACATCGGGCCTGTGAAGGGCCCGGAAAAAGCGTCCGTGAAGTTCCTTGCTCTGCCATACTTCCC
Source organism: Leucania comma (assembly GCA_958295575.1). Classification (NCBI taxonomy): domain Eukaryota; kingdom Metazoa; phylum Arthropoda; class Insecta; order Lepidoptera; family Noctuidae; genus Leucania; species Leucania comma. Next base: position 9,976,745 of record OY282475.1, read on the forward strand.
TGCGATCGTCAGTGTCAAGTACTACCGGTTTGCGCCAGTTCTCGTTAGCCAAGGAGAGCGGTGTGAGTCCCTTGTCCACTGCCACTACATCTCGATGCATACCCACGTCGGCAGCTAGGAAATATTCCCTGAGACTGCATACCTCGCGGTTGTGTAGGGTCTTAGCATTTAAAAAACCTCGACCGCCACACTTCCGCGGGATATACAGTCTCATCACCGACGATCGTGGGTGATGCGGGTGGTTATTATTATTATTATTTTGACTTCTAATGACTTCATCCGCTCTGTGTAGAGTGGGAAAGTGAGTCAGACTTTTAATGTCTAAAATCACACCTGTGTGCGTGTGTGTGTGTGGTGGAATTCTAAGGCCACAGGTTGTTTTCTTTTCAAAAAATGTCCGCGGACGTGCATACAGGCATGAGTTTATGGGAAATAATTTTACAATAAACACACAACAATTTAAAACATTTCGAATGTGCATTGTACATTCCCGTTTAGCCATTTCGGGTAGAATGTAATTACCCTCTCTGAGCTCATAATAGACCGGTTGGTATTCGCCATGGAATTTTATTACAATCGCGTCGGGGTCATATGTGATACAAGTTATAGAAAATTTATTGAGTGATTTGTTACGAGGACACTCCTAACGATATTACGAAATCTCAGAAACTATAACAACTACAAACTTAAAATTTGGCAGGTAGGTTCCTTATAGGGTGTAGACGTCCGCTAAGAACGGATTTTACGAAACTCCACCGCTTAGGGGTAAACCTACTTTCACCGGGTGAAGAAGCTGGCAGAAGCAAATAAAAATCATTTTGAAATTATACAACGTTGTTTTAACATTGCATAAACCAGAAAAATACATTATTAGCCTTTAACTTTGGGATAAGCTGAAACGCTACAAAGTACCCTAAGGGGTACTGTTTCTGTTCATTTACGTTCATACAGCTGGACATAATACATATATGGTGACTGGTAAATAGTGAACGATACTTTAACACGTGATTGTAGTCATGGTAACAAACAATTTTTAATATGGGACCAAACCTGAAATCACGAAAAAACATCTGGTGGTCAGTACATTTATGTTCGCCTTACTAGTCAAAATGTACTGAACTTGGCTGAATATTTCTGTGATGAGCACGATCATTTGTTCTGTGTCTGGTTATTATTTATCCATAATATGTATGTATTTAGAAACATATAAGTATGTTTATCAGCTGTCTGGTACCCATAACACAAGCTCTGCTTAGCTTGGGACTACACGGTGTTGTGTGATAGTTGTGGAACAAATTATATTATTTATTAAATAATAAATGTTGTTAATAGGTAATGTTTATGTAAGTCCAATTTATTATGATTAATTTCTTGGGCAGGGTAAACCGCCTTATTATTTGCGTTTCTTATTTCAAATTACGTATTTTTATTTGGTTCATGGGCTGGATTAGTGAGACTGTACTTATTACATTGCGCTTACCTACAACTTAACGATAAATAATATTTATGCTGCTTTTTTCTTAATGTTTGTGGCTTGGATGCTAAGTCCTTTAAGCGTGTTTTAATATCATGTGGATTTCATCACGCATGCGGGTTTGAACTCCGCAAGTGTCCTTCTCATTCAAGTATTTATTAATAAAATAACGCGTACAATACGCACGCAGGACGCGTTTTTTTGCCTTTTGAAATGTGTCGAAATCCGCATGATATTATTGACACCCTAAGACATCTTCGTATGAATAGTTCTTTAGTTTACCATTAGAATGAGGATGTAACACTTTCAAATTTTAAAAAAAAATAATTATTCACAAGAATGCAAAATTCTCAGCTCCATTTTACTGAGATCGCACCTGTTTCAATAGCTCCACATATTGTCCAGTGGTGCAGACACTTAAGATAAAAAAAAACTACACCAATTTTGCATCACAATATCTAAGAATCAATCCACGAATAATCTAAATAGCCACTGAACTACAGTGGCTGAACTTCAAGCCAAGAAATCTCGCCAAAATTCTTACCTATGCTGTGTTATATTTTAGCACGGAATAATGTTCTATGTTCTCTGTATTATTCAATTCCTTATCGCTATAGCTGTAGGTAATAGAATCGCTGCCAAAAACAACAGTGATGTATTATTTTCGTAATTATAATCTAAGAAAGCTAAGTAATACATCACCTGATTGTCTTTTTTCGACGATGATCCTTTAATATAAACGAATAGCCATTTTTTTTTTGAGGACGTATGATATTTATGAGATTATTATCTTCGTGTCTTTCTTGAAATTCAATTTATGTGATAAAATGCTCTTTTCTGGGAATATTTTTGCCTCAAGCAAATACATCTTCATCTTTTGTTTAACTTTCGGTCCTGCTTCACAGCCATAACCACTTTTGCCTACTAATTAGTTTTTTTAGGGTTCCGTAGGTACGTCACAAGGAAAACACGGAAGCCTTATATAATCACTTTGTTGTCCGTCAGTCTGTCTGTCTGTCAAAGCTCTTTATCTCGGGAATGCGTGGAGGTATCGAGTTGAAATTAAAACCATATACTTAGGTATACGGTCCCTTGAAACGTACATTTCGACACTCTCAAGGGTACTTCCCGTTGACCAAGAATCCTAAAATTTGGCATGAAGCAAGGTATCATAGCACAAGAGTAGGAAAAATGTGAAAAATGTAAATTTTTAGTTCAACGCCACCATAAAAAATGCGATTCGGAATAATTGATCAGTTTTCATAGGTAACTTTGTACGGAACCCTCTGTGCGCGATTCCGAATCGCACTTGCCTGGTTTTTTTTTTAATATTTTTATAAATACTGGGACAGATGCTATTGCCCTTTTTGTACTGTTGTTTTCGAAAGAGTTTTTTTTTGTTGTTGAAGCTTGCGAAAATTTATTATTGTAATTAGAAACAATAGCGTTGTAGAAGCACTTTTTGTTTGACATAAACGAGCATAGCAGTGTAGAGTTTGGTACATTTAATTGGGTCATCCAGTTCCCTTTTAAAATGTTTGCGCTGAGCCCACTCAGCGTCATTCTCGTGAACAGATACCGCCAGTTGAGACTTATCATCTCTTAGCTGCCAGTGGCTTACTTCAATTTCCTATATTTATAAATGTTCTTTTTTTGTTTATGATTTTATGCTACTTAGTTTGTTTGAAGAAACTTTTTTTTATGTTAATTTTAGGGTTTTTTTTATTTGGTAGTTTAGTGGTAGGTAAATATTCCTATAGATTAATACTACGAGTATTTTACTTTACTGTCGTATTGTCAGCGCCACGTTGTATGATAAATAGAGAGGGAAAAGGAAGCAGAGGAATATGTATTATTTCGATATCTCCAATGTATAATATGTATTTTTTCAGGAAAACCTTTTTGTTATTATTAATTTAAGTACGAGTAATATGTAAAAATCTTTTTAACTGACGTATTAATTGCATAATGTGATCAATAACTAGTTTAAGATCACAGTATTAGACACTGAATTTAATAAGAAATAATGATATTTATTTTACATTTTTATAATACAAGTTTACAAAAAAAAAAAATGCAGCTTTTTGCGTTGGAGCTATCGATTTCTTTTAGGGGGATAAAATATTAATATTATTTATATCAAAGTTACTCCCAAGTAACTCTACCAGGTGTAAAGCAAAAATTAGGGTACTATCAGTCGAGCAAATACATTTAACGCTGCTCGTACCTCCACCTACCCTTCTATTGTTAAGCGTTATAATAAGGCATGCATGAAAAAAGGTCGTTCGGATGTTCGCAATTTTCGTGGCACGCCCATCCGAACATTATTATATTATGGGCCATGAAGTTGATATTAAATATGGTGCTTAGCCAATGGTGTTGTTAAGATTATGAAATAAATTAACAGAATTTTTTAATTTGGCACTGAAAGTTTGTCGTATTGCGTTGGAAGGCCTCCTACAAGGTCGATCGATGACGGTCATGGGATTCCGATGGATGCGGAACGCACAGGACTGATCGGTGTGAAGACATAAGACAGACACACAACAAATACCTCCTCCAAGCAGAAGACGTCCACCACTAGACAGCAACGGACGTCTTTCAGTAAAAAACTATTTACAAAAAAAAATACAACCGACTTCAATGACAAAAACACAAAAAAGAACAAAATAACTTTAATTTCAAGTTGGTGTTTCTATAATAGTTTAGTCTCTTCGTTATTAAACACCGACTTCCGAAATTAAAGTTATTTTGCTCTTTTTTGTGTTTTTGTCATTGAAGTCGGTTGTATTTTTTTTTTTTTGTGTAAAGTTTTTTATTTTACACGTTTTAGTTGTAGTACCCCACATTAAATGGGGCTAAGGGTTAGGTTTGGGACCAAGGGTTAGGTGGGGCCAAGGGTTAGGTGAAAATGAACCCAGGGGCGCTGAATCGAAGGCAATGAATGGCACAGGGTAGGTTTTTAGTCAGTAAGAGTCTGACACTATTTCCCGCCCCACCGAAGGGCGGGATTTATCATTTGATGATTTTACCTACCATAATAAAAAAAAACCTCTCATTCAAACTTAAACAGATACCTTCACCATTTGGTTCCATCATCACATCATCATGACAATTCTAATAATACCAAACACGGCTAGGATACACGGATTTATTACAGAATTCCGGTTCTTAACTATCTTCTGGCTTCATCATCATATCAGTTCTATGTATCCCCTGCCCTTCTTCCTTCAGTTACTCACCGACTACATGTATAAACAAAGCAATTCTACTTGTTACGACAGTTCTGCTATGATTTTTTAAGGAATTCCGTTCTATCGCTTCAAAGTTCATCATCAGATCAAAACAAAATTTCAATGGAACCAACTGGAGAATATAATCTTTTAATAAAAACAAAAATGTTCAAAATCGGTTTACAATTGACCGAGATATCGGCGAACAAACATATACAAACGACAATTCTATTATAATTTTATGAAGAGTTTCGTCCTATATCTTCGAAGTTCATTATCAGATCAAAAAGATATTTTTATGAGACTTATTCGTAAAATCTTTCAACCGAAATAAAAAAATTCGAAATCGGTCCACAATTGACCGAGATATCGGTAAATATACATTAAAAAAATACATACAGCCGAACATAGAACCTCCTCCTTTTCGAAGTCGGTTAAAAAATTATGATGATGATTCTACGATCACAATAAGATGCAATATTTAACAAGAAAAGTTACTCTGGGTTCTCTCTCGGAGAAAGAGTTGGCCAATCCGTCACGATTTGGATATTGGAATATGTCAACCGGCCTCAATTCCCGTGAGATTTTCATTTGCCATTTTAAGAGCAGTAGTGAAGACCAGAGCAAAGACCTAGATCGGGCACGTTGTGTCCACGCATACCTGAAAGATATATCAGCTTAACTATCGGGGTTTGCTAGGGCCGATGCCTGCTAGGGCTACAGGATTGTTCGTATCACCGTGTACTTCAGGTAATAACTCCAAATTAAAATATGGCGTCAAAGAAATTCGTCCGGTATCGCTGTCGACTGGAAGTGTGCCCAAAAGCCTGGCGGAATTGCCATATTGTATGGCGATGCTTGATATCTGACTGAGGTAAAAGCCAACATTTAGGTCACGCGAAATATCACAACTAATAAAAATACATAGATTTTTCATCTAGTTTAAAAATACTACTCGTCTATAAAAATAATTATGTGAAACTCACCTAATTTTAAGAGCCGATTGTAGTCACAAAGTAATATTGTACTGGCCCGGATCTATGTATATCGACTTCGCGGCCTCGTAATATCGATTTTATTTTTACATAAAAAAACATACCTATTGACTATTCAAGAATTTGTGTTTGCCAGACCATTTAAATTTTTTTTTTTATTATTTTATGTAATTTTCAAATATTTTCGTGATGTAATCTCATAGATTACTCGTTTGAAAGCATAAGTTTCGTGATTTTTCTTTTTTTATCATGTAAAAACATGATAGAAATTGTTTGGATCGTAAGTTCAATCATGTTTCTATATGATTTTTACTCAGCGGTTGGTTATAAATTTAAATAAAAAAATATATCATGGTGTTCAGTTTTATATTTGTGGCTTTCCGGTGAATTAAAAAAGTTGAAAATTAGTAGAACCTCGCCTTAAGGTTTTTCTTTTTCTTTTTTTATGGTAGGTAAAATCATCCAATGGCAAATCCCGCCTTTGAGCGGAGCGGGAAATAGTGTCAGACTCTTACTGACTAAAAACCTACCCCATTCCTTCGTTGCCTATCACCGGGGCTGAGCCTTCCTCTCCGAAAACGAACCTTGACCCCAGCAGGCTTCGACCCCGCCTGCCTGTAGCTAGCAGGCTGGGCCTCTACGACCTCGCCTTCAAGGTTTCTTTATATGCTATTTACCTTTTATTTTAAAAAGCTTTTTAAACAAAAGCCTCAACGATGTTACCAGATCAATCAATAAAGTGATTAAAAATTTATGCTGTAAGGGATTTGCAAAGAAATTCCGATATTCAGCCGATGCTAAGAAGCCAAGTTAAGGAAAGAAGTACTTACTTACTTATTAAATATTGAAAGAGTCTTTTATTTGGAAACCACTAATTTTACCCTCGTTTTGTCTTGAGAAAGTTTTGAAAGAACACGACTGAAGTTATGCTTTGTTACTTTATATTACGGTTCAGAGCTGATTTAGTTATTAACAGAGATAAGCGCTATTATTGTTCTTAATGAAGCCCCACTGCAGCTACGAGTATAATAAACATGGCTACCATTTTTTTTTTTATGTGGGTAAGTCATCCTATGACATCTCCGAGATAGTGTCAGACTTTTACTGACTAAATACCCACGCCTGTTCCTTCTTTGCCTTCGTTCCAGGGCCCCAGGGTTTACTTTCACACTACCCTTGGCCCCAGTAGGCTTCGACCCTGCTGGGCCCCTACGGTTTGCTGACATCTCCTTGAGGCGCGCGTAAAACGATACGCGCCGTCAAACAAACTCAAGGGTCAAAGTCTCTTTTAAAGGCCATACAGCAAACATGCAATACTTGTTTTTTTTTTTATAACCCCGTTTATTTATTTTTTCATAAGTGTATTGTTAACGTCGTTTGATACACGTGAAAATTTGTCACTGTAGCACTCGGCTTCATAACACCCTCGCTTACGTTGCAGCTCGAGCAATTCCACTTCCTTCGCAATGGCAAACTTTCTCCATTGTATCAAAATGTACTTTTCTGGCTTTCTACATTAAAATCGAAACCAAAAATTACTACAATTCCGTCACACTTTTGCCTAAAATCCGCAATAAAAAATTAAGTAGCAGGGTGTATTAGCAATTTAGACGTTCTATATTTTTACAGCAATAAGTATGTAGTTACACGCGACTCCGCTTCATTTACATGTCATTAGTATACACTGATGGAAGAATTCTTTACCTACAATGTATGGACTTAGTAATGACTGGTGACGTCGTTTCTCGGTCTGTCGTGCGTAAATTGTGGTTTCTTTTGTCAGAATTTCCAGAAAAGAGCTTCATCATTATGTTTCTGTGTGTGTTATAAATGATAAATTATAATTAATTTGCAAATAAGTTAAAAAAAAAAACACTTACGCGTCAATTTTTTCGTCAGTTTAAACTAGATGAGGCCGGTGTTTCCTAGCTGTCTAGGTCCAAAAAGGCCACTTTTGTAGAATCATAATAAGAATCATATTTTTTATAAACGGCAATATTTACAAGGAATATGATTCTGATATGATATGATATGAGTATGATTCGACTAATTTGTGCCACCATTTTACGAACATTAGAAGAATTACTTATGATCTGCTAGGAATTCGGAATATGATTTGCTCTAGTTGAATTGCTCATATGACGTTTTTAGGCCCGCTGGTGTAGGCGTAAACTTTTGGGATCCATTTAATTGAATACATTTCAATATTATGTTTTATTATGAGCCAATTAAATGTATTTTTAACGACTGTAAACTGTTGAAATACATATTTACCCGACTGCGCCAGAAGGAGGGTTATTTGAAAATAGATTTCATTTCCGTCTGTGGATGATGCGTGGTCGGATCTTCGGACCGACCACGCACCGCCTACATACCTTTTGTAGGATTATAGGGACCATCAAACCATAGGTGGTCGTGGGTGGAGTAGGATTGCTAGTTTTTCAATCAAAGCATTGTTTTTCCTTCAAGATGGAATTATTTTTTATTTTGATTTTAGAAAAGACGCTGATATATTTATTTATTTAATTAATTTAAAACTTTATGCACTAATATACAGTGTGCAAAGGCGGACTTAATGCCTTAGGCATTTTCTACCAGTCGACCTTAGGGTGGTGGGTGGTGCATAACATGGCAGGTGAAACTTAAAAGAAGACAGGCAGAAGGGACAAAAGAACAAAAATAAATATATACTTAGATACATACATACAAATAAAGAATAATATTGTGAAGAAACGAATACAACAAATCAAGAGTGTGCTGTTTCTACCAACTTCTTGCGAATGTGATCTCGTGCTTTTACTTTAAAAGACAACCGACTGGTTGCCGTCCTGATATTCAGAGGGAGCGCATTCCAAAGGGAGATCGCCTGGACAAAGAAAGAGGAATGGACAAACCCTGAGCGGTATAATACCATGCATAATGACTAACGTTACCCCGAATCAATAAAAGGTGGTGTTGAATGAAAAAGCTTTAAGAGCGTCCAACCTAAGATACATTTTCATATAACCGCTTTTACGTGATTATGATGTTATTACACATCTTTCTTCAGATATTTTGGATACAAAGATATTTTGTGGATATTATCTAGGCTTCTATAGAAATCAAAACATAAACTCCAATAATCCAGTAAAGACCTCTGAAAATCTGCTATTTTACGTGAACTTCGGCCCTCCATACTGTACTTGTATATTAAATATATAAAAAGTACTTCTAAAGAAGCCTTGCAAATTTAATCGAAATTCTAAATGATGACATTTTTCTCAAAAATTTTTAAGGGTTTAAAAAAAACACATATTTCCCGAGATAATTTTTGTGAAATATTCGAGTAAATCGCGATATTACCAAATGCCAATAGAGTTTTCAGGCGGTATCTTTCTTTTTTCACGTTGCCTTTCTATCAAACTACGCGTTGAATTACTTTAGATGAAGCAAAAAGCTTTTAAACCACACTCGACGGTAAGCGAGTAGGGAAGGGCCACCTTAACAAAGAAGCAAGACATTTTTCTTTTTTTTTTTACATTGTTTCCTTGTAACTCTGTAATATACTTTTCCCAGCGATTCCACATCTCTCTAACCCGTTCAAATAGTGGTGGACGTTTTTTTCTGTAAAATAATTGCTCACGAAGATGATTGCCGCCACATTAGATGAAAATCTCTATTCCCAAACGTAATTATTAGATAAGTGAACAACAATAAGTCACTTGGGGCTATATGATCAAGCATTTCAAACTGTAATTCGTAGATTTTTGCCATTATAGCCGCTGATCTGCATCTCACATCGACTCACTCAAATGACTGTCAAATAACAACTATGCGTCCAAAATGGCTTAAAATTTGGTGAACAACTATTAAAAAATGCGCAACTATATTCACTAACTTTTATTGACAAGTGCTGCTATCTTCACATTAATTTTCAGACCACCCACGCATACATCTTTCTCCAGATATTCTGGAAACGTAGATATAATAATATTATGGCTATTATCTAGGTTACTATTAAAAAAAATCATAACTTTATGTTATGATTCTGTTTCAGTAAGACCTAAGAAAATTTGCTGTTTTGTGTGATAACGTTCACACAAAACAGCAAATTTTCTTAGGTTTACATAATATGCTCATAAATAATAAATAAAAACTATAGATACCGTGCATATTTAACACAGATTTTGAAAAAGGAAGAAAGGAATTTTGAAAAAAAAATTGTCATTCTAAAAATAGCCACTTTTTTTTCAAAATTCCTTTACTCTAAGGTTTTAAAAAAATAACACGTATTTTCTGGAACAAGTTTTGTATAATATACGAGTGAATGACAGAATTACCGAATGCCAACAGCGCATTTACTTAGGTGTTAACTTTCTTTTTTCGCGTTCCTTCTTCCTCAAACCTTGCGTTGGATACCCTACAAGCTGATACCATGCTCACGTTCACAATATACGGATTAGGAAGGGCCCTTTGTGCAGAAAATGCATAGAGTCGGAGGAAACCGTCGTGCACGTGCTCCTTGAGTGCACAGCCGTCAGCGAAATAAGAACACGAAACTTGAGAGCACCAAGTTTACTTATAGACTGAGGAGACTCATCTACTTCTGGACTGAGGTGGGCTGGTTGGAGTGAAGGCCACCTTGGCTCGCAATGGCCCGCCAAGGACTGATTACGGAAACCAGACTACAATAGACAGGGCCCTCTTAAGTGGAGTGGTTACCAAGAAAAAACCTTTTTACTTAACGTTGTTAATATTAAACTCACATAATATTCCTGTATCTTTACTCGTGTAAACATCCGATTTCAATTAGCCACATGTCAGGACCATATGATTACGATTGAATTTCACCGAATCGGTTTGTTTCCATCTACGTGGAAGCGAATTCAGTAAGTAATAAATTAGTAGGAAATCACTTTGGCTTTGGATAATAATTAATATATCGTTCTTACAGGAATTAAATTTATTTATGAAGGATTTTTATTAGATTTGAACAGAACTGCTAGTAATTTATCTATGTATCTTATGGTTGTCTGTAAGGCCGTGTTTACGGAGACGCCGCGCGTTGGGCGTTTCGTCGTACATTGCAGTAGCGGGCCGCGTCATCGCTCGTGCAAACACAAACATAATGGCAATGTACGATGGACCACACGACGCGCCGCGCAACGCGCCGCGTCTCCGTAATCGAACACTAAAAGATTACCCTGTGTGATAAGACCGCCCATTGTACATTAAGTTTTTGTAAATGTTTATCCTGTCCACATTATGAGGTGTACAATAAAGTATAAATAAATAAACCTTTTATTACACGACTGCCCCAAAAAAGGAATAAAAAATCTGTTTCTAAAGAAAACGAACTATGTGGATTATAATAAACAACTCATGGATTTCTTGAGTAAGAAGAGGGTATATGAAAATAAATCAGTGTTTAACCAACATGCGCGTGTTTCATTACATGGTAGCAGCGGTGCGCGCTTTTAACATTTCATGCGAGTTAAAACGGACTAGAACCTAAACAAAATTAGACCAAGTGCAGTGTGACTCATCGGATAAGTTTAAAAATATGGAGTATGCACGTCCTTCAACGGAATTATCGCTCGAAGACGGGACCGGTCGCGCGGTCCACGTGGCTCAAATGGCGGAAGTTGTTCGAGGTATTTTGTTTTTAAACATAGATACTTATATGTTTTTTTTTTTTGAGAAGGGAAGAGATGTAGACTATTTATAATATAACAGTGTGACAGTACATCTAAAATAGGTATAACTGTATGAGGGTATATGCTAATTAACCAACTTGCGCATTTTTCGCTACAATAATCAGATACCGATACAATTTAATCATTAAAATCACTTATAGTCAGAGTACCTAGGTTGCATGATAATTCCACCTAGGCAAGCTACGGTTAGGATACATTATTTTATTACAGTTTTCGTGCCTACCTTCCATGATCAGACCAGCCCTATGGTACTTTATAGCCAAAGTGTATCTCATAGCACTTCTAATAAGCCCAAACACGGCTTGGATACATCGTTTTATTACAGAACTTCCGTGTTTATCTTCCGGCTTCTTCACCAGATCAGTCCGATATATCACCTCCACCTCTACCTTCAGTTAGTCATCGACTAGAAGTATAAACAAAGCAATTTTACTTTTTACGTAAGTTCTGCTATGATCCTATGTGGAGTTATATCATTTAGGACCATTTGACCATATCTTCGTAGGTTGTCATCAGATCATAACAATATATTTCCATGGAAGTAAATCTCTCAATCAAATTTTAAAAATGGGTCCATAATTGGCCGAGAAATCGGTGAACACATTAAAAAAAATACGTATAGCAGTACGTATAACCTCGTTTTACGGTTTGGCGTGATCTATAACTCCAGTGCAGTTTTAGACCGCGTACGTTCATTCATTTCAAATTTTGTAAACAAACTAAATAATGAAAATTAATAATCCTCCTGACCAAATTTCGAATGGTAGCCAACCTCAACGGAAATTATGATGACTCTCTGACACACAGGTGTACTCTCTATATATATTTATTTGTTTAGAAATGTATTTTATGCTAAATACAATACCCTACTATTATTAAATGTATGCCAAAAATATGATATTATTATAACAGTCATACAGAACACAATAATGGTACATTTTGATTCAAATGCAGAAAGTTTGCCATTGCAAAAGTCAGCCCTCAGCTTCCTGTTGAATATCGTAATTAGAGACACAATAGAAAGACAATAGGTGTGCGGACGCCGACGTCCTCTTGGGAAATAATGAATTAACACACTCGCCTACAGCTCGTGCGAATTCCGCCTCGGTCGCAGTGACAAAGCAAGTGTATCAAACGACGTTTTTCAATACACTTACGACTCGTGGGGGTTGACGCGCGCCTCGTGGGTGTCGAGGCGTGCTGGATATAATAAACAAAACACATGTGGCGGGGGCGAGCACGCCTACTTTTTTGCGCTAGTGCGGAAAACAGTCAATTGCGTGCCTAGAAGCAGTGAGATAAGAGCGGGTTTTGGAGTGTATTAAAAAATTAATATACAAATAAAATCGATCTTAACGCGATCCATTTGGCGACCTAAACTGAACTGTTAAAGGGATAGCTTTAAAGGATGCATATCTTCAAGGAGCTGTTAGCTAACCGTAGAGGCCCAGCCTACTAGCTGCAGGCAGGGGCGAAGCCTGCTGCTGGCTGTCAGCTTCCGAAAGGAATACCCGGCCCCGGCACGATAGGCAACGAAGGAACGGGGTAGGTTTTTAGTCAGTAAGAGTCCGACACTACTTCTCGCTCCACCCAAGGGCGGGATTAGTCTTTGGATGATTTTACCTACCGTAAAAAAAGGGTGCATATCACCCACCATCCCTCTTTCTTGCTTGTACGCCTGACATTTTAACACATGGTAAAGCCCCAAGCGTCAGTCCAAGGATTTGACGCCTGGGGGGCTTTAAAAAAAAAGGGATCTCATTTACGTCCTCATTTTGATAAAAAGCAAAAATTGTACTGCTAGTAAATATTTTCAACGATTACATCCCTATACTATGATTTTTAATTAGACGAAGTAAAGTGACAGCAGTGGATAATGCCCAACTGTCAAATAACAATGCCCAACTGTCAAACAACCATTGTTATAGCTGTCACTTTACTTCATCTAATAAAAAATCATAGTATAGATAAAATCACGTGAACAACTAAATCATGAATATTAAATCTATGAAAACGGTCAAGGATATGCGTGTTTATACGTAATAAAAATATGGCCAAACCTCTTCAGTGGCACATCGTTTGATGGTCCACACATTATTTCCTGGCTCCATTCTCGATATTAAAGCTGTTAACATTCCCGAATTTTAGCAGCTAATATTAGCAACCCCAACCACCGCCGGGATTCCGATCCCGATTTCCGGTCACCATAGGCACGGGCTTGTGGACGGCGAGCAATGGTTAGCTCACCGTCCGACCGTTCGTTAACCGTCCAGACCGAACCCAAGTCGTCGACTGCGCATATTTATACTTCACAGTTTTTTCTTTATTTAACCTTATTTTCTTAGTACCTGTTACTTTTTTCGCATTTCGCCTTATTCCAAACCGAAATCTAAATGTAGTTCCAGGACTATTACTAGGTTTAATTTTGGGGGCACGGCAGTACCCCCCCCAAGTCAATTGCGAAGCAAACACTGCCGTACCATCCTTTACTGGAACCATTTCACCGCATTTTCAGGCCCCTATTTGAGAAACTCTGGGTAAGACCAGAAAACAGATATTTTCGTCATCCAGTAAGCTATAATTACATACTTAAAATCCACAATTTCAAGTCTGTAGGTCATTTAGTTCCGAAGTTAAGCGAAAGCAAAGTTTTGCATTTATGACATTTACTCACTCACTCATGATCATCAGAATAGAATTAGTACTTCCTATAAACTTAGAGAGCTGAAATTTGGTACAGAGTTAGGGTTTAATGGCCGAATAAAGGGAAGACTATAAAAACTAGGATAATCGAAAATCTGGAGTACCTGGTGACCCTGATTAGAAAACACAAGAGCTCAACCAAACTATTTGAGATCGACATACTGCCTTTACAAAAAATATTCAACTTGGTGGAACGCTTCACGTTTCTACAAACTGGCTCGACTGGTTATTGAATCAACGTTTTCCAAGTGGCAATTTACCATCGTCAGTGGGTAGCGGTTCTGGCGACAGATTGGTGCAATGGTGTCATGAGCACCTGGTTTTGTACCCTTGTGTACCCTTCAACGGCCAAGTCACACAACATTAACTATATTATTAAAGAAATTGCAGTAAGTAACCTTAGACTTAGGCACGACTTTGTCTAGATTTAATTACTTTTTAGAGATAAACAAGCAGCTCCATTGAGACTTGGCTAGTTTTTTACAGAATGTTTTTGGTGGGATACCAATTGTCATCGAACTAAATGTAGTTTCGGGACTGTTCCCTGGTTTAATACCAATTAAACGCGAACTAAATTTAGATCACGTTTTTGAATAAGGCGGATTCAGTTTAATAATCGTGAGAAAATTTTATAACCCTGTAAATTACATTCCTTTTTTACGGGAAAATTAAAGTGGCTGTAGTTACTTCTTGTATCATCTGCTATCCGTGAGTGAAAATCCCGTCAAAATCAGTCCAGCCGTATCAGAGATTAGCCGAAACAAACGTATTGAGATACTTCATTTTTATTTAGATGTATGTATATGTATATTCAAGAAACACGTTATGTTATGGCTATATACTTATGTGTAAATATATGACACATATTTTTCAGAACGTCAGCAATATTCGGAATTGGAGCATAAAAAGTGTCGTGCGTACACGCGTTATAACAAGCCAATTATATTTTATTGAACTATTGGGCAATGTCTATTAATATTTTGACAAGGTTCTAATCGGTTCACGGAATAAGATCATTAATCTGTTGAAAACTGAAATTTCAAAAAATCTTTTTTTTTATTATGTTTAAGCTCGTGCTTGATCACTATCTGCAGGCATACCAAAGTTACGACCGTTTTGTTTCGAATCTCTTTCGTCGATTGCCTGGAGTCGGCAACGCCTCCGATTCCTTTGTTCTGGTCATTCAAAGGTCATTCCCATACATTTTTAGTTTTGTACTAGCGTTAACGACTGTAGATTATCAACTTGGCTAAGCTTTTTGAAGGTAAGCGATTATATGAGCGACGATGGAGCTCGCTTGCCAATAAGTATTGATTTAAAGACCCAAAAAGAAATCTTTTCTTTAGGGTCCTATTTATTTCTAACAGAACAAGTCAGCCATTAAAATAAATATATCATGAGGGAAAAATAGACATGAAAATGTAGGTGATCCTTCGTCAGACGCTATTGTAACTTATAAATACTAGATTATGACGTCAGCGACCCCATTTTACCGCATTTTTGTATACGCTACAGCCAAAATGTCCCTAAAGTCGAATGGTAAAAACTGTGGCATTATCCGCCTTTGTATACTAGTGCATAAAGCAAGAAGAAGAAATAAGAATAAGAATATATCTATCTATCTGTCTAATAAATGAATAAATAAATAAAACTTCTAAGGCTGTTTTTATTAACATGCGGATTTCATTACGCATGCGGAATCGGCCCACCACGCACGCGTCCCGCGAGCTTTTTCACTGCATTAAAATAAATACTTGTATGGAAAGGACATCCTACCCATACGTACAAAGCGTTTTGGGAACACGTTTATTGTGCGCACAGCTAAAGAGTGGAATTCCCTGCCGGAGTCTGTGTTTCCTGATAGCTACAACTTAGGGGTCTTTAAGTCAAGAGTGAAAACTTACTTCGAGGCAAGCGTGCTCCATCGTCGGCCACATCATCGCTTACCATCAGGTGAGATAGTAGTCAAACGCGAGCCTATGTGTGATAAAAAAATACTCATGCGGAGCAAATCCGCATGCGTGATGAAATCCGCATGCGTGATGAAATCTGCATGATAATAAAGACAACCAAAGACCATTTTTTTAAGTAAATTTTGTAAGTTATTTTTTACATTGGAGCTAGTTGAACGCCAGTGCGATCTGGAGATACTTTGGCTGTATGTGTTGAAGAGAGCTTCTAATTTACTCTAAAGATATCTGTATTTTACATGGAGTGACGAGTCGTAGGACTCTTTGAACTGAGACCACAGTCCCAATAAAAAAGTTTTTAGATTTATTCCTATACTTGTGCCATAAGACCTTGCTTCATGACAAATTTTAGGGTTCTAGGTCAACGGGAAGTACCATATGAATTTTGATTCCCTTGAGAGTGTCGAATTATACGTTTATTGTGACATAAACGGCCGTATCTTTTTTATTGTGAACTTAGAAGTTTGAGTCTTTCACAGCTTCAAGGGGTCGCAGACCTGAGTATATGGTTTTAATTTCAATTCGATACCTCTACGACGCACAGACTGGCCATTGTGGCGACGCTTGGGGGAGGCCTATGTCCAACAGTGGACGTCTTTTGGCTGAAATGATGATGATGACGATGACCTCTACATGTTTCCGAGATAAGGGATCTTGTCAAACAGACAGACGAACAGCAAAGTGATCCTATAAGGGTTCCGATTTTTCCTTTTGTGGTACGGAACCCTAAAACCACAGTTACTGTACTTGAATGCTTTTTCTCTTGTGGTCCCATAATACTACCTAAAAAAAAAAGTTTTTAAAAGTGGAATTTGGGACCGCGGTCCCATGACCCGGAGTGACTGCCTATAATCTGATCTCCAAAACCCAGTAAATGGGTAACACCTGGAAATTAAGATTAACCACGTACTTATAATAACAATAAAAAAACAAAGTTACCTGCTAAAATAATGAACTACTAAATGCTATTAAATAATGTTAGTGCATCAACACAAAACTTTCTTCTATCTACTATATACAGAAACACATAATCTGTTTACCAATATAGCCATTCGCTTTTCTCAAAGTGAAATCCATTTTGCAAATAACATTTGAGTCAGTTGAAATTAGGTCAATACGTAATTTATTCGGTTTAGAAATACAGCTGGGAATGGGAGATATAAGAATACTCTGTGCCTACATCTTTAGGGCTTGTACAGTCTTTTATTGGTTGAATAGGCTTCGAAAGAGAAGTTCAGTTTTTAGACTGATAGAAACACATAGATGTATTATATTCTTTATTGTGTACACCAAAAGGAATTACATAATAATAATAAGAAATTAAAATTAATAGTGTGTAGCAATCTTCTTATAGTCAACCTTTGGATGGATTTGACAGAAAAGGAAAAAAAGATACGCAATGACAAAGTTACCATAGTTCTAGAACGCAAAGGGTAAATGAAGGAACGTGAGTGGATTTTAGTTAGTATAAGTCTGAAACACTCTCTGGCTCCTCTCTAGAGCGAGAAAAGTTGATGATATCACACCTCAAAAAAAGAAAATACTTTCCTTCTAATGTCTTTATAATAGGAGTTAGGTGACAAACACGCGTATCCTTATCGGTTTAACTTGAATTTTGTGTGTATATTTGAGTGCGTCTTTGGATGGTTTAAAACATACTATTGGAGACAATAGATAGCACTGCAATCGGGTTCTCAAATTATTATTCTGACGAAAAGCCAGCTTCAGACAGGAAAACGGCTGTCGGAAGCACTAGTCTTCATAGACGTTCCCGTAATAAGTTGGTAATCGCAAAAAAAATGGTTTTTGAGTTTACCGACTTATTGTTCGGTAATAAAGTCGGTAAACGAAAAACAAATTTTTGTGATTACCGACTTATTGGCCGGGGACGTCGTTATGTATAATTCTTCTGTACGCGTTAGCTGTCACTATTTATGTACGAGTATAAAATCGTTACTTAATTAATGTGATATTTTCTTTGAAAAATTAGGTAATGTGCGAGTTGTGTAAATAGATTTAGTGAAGGTGAAAACCTCTCTTTATTATTGCAAAAAAATCATTCTGTTTCTCATATTTATTTCATACGTCTATCTCAATTCATCACAATTAAATAAACAAACATTGTGTAGATACATTATACGTATTAAACACAGATTCCAATATGAGATTACGTTAATTAACATCATCGCTGACAGAACAATGACACATATTAATTTCAATTGTAAGACAAATTCGGTCAATTAGATTACGCAAGTGTCACACATGTTTGTGAAGATAACATATAAAGGTACAGATGTACAGTAAAGCTGTGCTGGAATGGAGAAAGCTGAGTCACAAAAGAGAGATAGTACAGAAAACAATCTACATACAAAGCGCGCTCGAGCAACGCACACATAGACACGTCTCACGGACACGATATCTTGTACGTGACTTAACCGTGCTAAACCAGTGCTAGATCACAGAGTATACCCAGAGTGGTCCCTATGTGAACAGGTGATATGTCAAGCAGGATGGAAGGTGGGACAAGGTCTGCAGAGAGACGCCGCACAAACACTGAATACAACTAGAACTTGACAAAAACGTACTCATAAAAACATTCACATATAACCATCTAAAGATAAAGTTAGTTCGAATAGAAGTTTCTACTTTGATACTCTATTTGTAGCTTAATAAACATAAATAACTTAAAATTAAATCAGAAACTTTGCGACTGCAGCTTAGTTTAATTAATTAATTATTTATTAGGAAGGAAACGCAAACTGTAGTTTTGCTTTGAAGAGGTCAAAGCATATTCTGCAGTCATATCGTTATATTTTTGAAGTTTAGTTTTTTTTTTTTTAAACTTGGACTTTATAATTTAGGTGTTTGAAAATACCTAGAGTGTCCCGGCTAGAGTGAATTGGCTCTTAATAAACTAGTGCGCTTCACCATCAACGATTGCATCACTACTTACCATCAGGTGGGATCGCAGTCAAGCAGTAGCATATAAAATATAAAAATAAATGAGGTTTTCATAAGCTTATATTATGTACTAGAGATGCGCCGAATAGTGTTTTTTACCGAATATCTGTATACCGAATATTAGAATTTAACTGAATATTATTATTCTGTTAAATTCTTACCGAACCGAATATACTGCCGAATAATTCGGATCTCGTTCCATACTTTGGTCGTGCACCCCACCACTGTTATTGCGTACATATCTCAATACGGGTTTTTTTTTTTTTTTTTTTTTTTTTATGGTAGGTAAAATCATCCAATGACAAATCCCGCCCTTGGGCGGAGCGGGAAGTAGTGTCAGACTCTTACTGACTAAAAACCTACCCCGTTCCTACGTAGCCTATCGTGCCGGGGCCGAGCATTCCTTTCGGAACTAACCCATGACCCCAGTAGGCTTCGACCCTGCCTGCCTGCAGTTAGCAGGCTGGGCCTCTTCGGTGTGCTGACAGCTCCTTGAGGCGCGCGGGAACAGAACGCGCCGTCGACGACTTGGGCTCGGTCCGGTCGGTTACCGGACGATCGGACAGCGTGCTACCCATTGCACGCCGTCCGCAAGCCCGCGCCTACGGTGGCCGGAAATCGGGATCGGAATCCCGGCGGCGGCTGGGGCGAGCGCCCCGTTGCCTCTGCCTGATGCGGTCGGCCTCCTCCTTTGCTAGCATTACTGCTTCGCAGAAGGAGGCGACCGCCTGCCATCCCTCCTCACTACGGACCATGGCCTGAACCAAGGCCCGGCGAGAGAGATCGCTGCCGCCGATCGCCCCCACGAGGACACGGCGATGCTCCGCCCAGGCGGGGCACACCTCTACAGTGTGCTCCACCGTGTCCTCCGGATGTTCCGCACAGTGGCGACACCCGGGCGAATCCTCCGCACGAATCCGGAACAGGTACTTAGCGAACTTTCCGTGTTCGGTAAGCACCTGCGTCGTGCGGAAGTTGAGAACGCCGTGAGGTCTTTCCAGCCACGCCTCAAGGATGGGCCTTATCGCCCCAATTGTGGCGCGCCCCGAACGAGGTTGCGATAGTCGTTGACGCCATTTCGCCATGAGATCCCGCCGGAGCTCTGTCCGCCATGCCTCGACTTGTCGTGGCAGCGGAATTTCGCCCCGGCGTTGCATCTCCATGCGCTTGTCGTGCATGTGTGCAAGGACTGTTGCCTCCAGATCCCACGGCGGTTGGCCAGCAAGGAGGGTCGCCGCCTCGCGGGAGATCGTTCGGTACCCTCGCACCATGCGTATTGCCATGACCCTCTGGCACGCATTCAGCTGGGTCCTCGGTTGCTGTTGCAACGTCGGTGCCCACACCGGAGCCCCGTAGAGAGCCATGGACCGAACGATTCCCGCGTAGAGCTTCCGGCAGGAGGCGTCTGGTCCCCTGAGGTTGGGCAGGAGCCGCCCGAGAGCAGCCCCAGTCCGATTCAGTTTGGGAGCCAGACGTCGGAAGTGCTCCTTGAAGTTCCACCAGCTGTCGAGGACGAGTCCCAGGTACTTCATCGTCGACCCGACGCTGATGTGAACCCCTCCTACCGTTAGCTGGGAACGCGGTGGTGGCGCACCCCGAGGGCCGTGGAAGCACATGGCCTCGGACTTGTGCAGTGCCACCTCGAGTCCCAACTGCTGGATCCTGTCAACAACCATCGCAACCCCGCGTGTCGCTAATTCGACCGCCGTCCGGTACGACTCTCCCCGCGCTAGGACCAACGTGTCGTCCGCGTAGCAGACCACGCTGACCCCGTCGGGGAAGTCGCCGCGCAGCACGTAGTCGTACCCGATGTTCCACAAGGGTGGTCCAAGTACCGATCCCTGCGGAACACCGCACGACATCTCTCGACGTTTCCACTCTCCCTGGTGACCGGGGTAGATGATATACCTCTCCGATAGGTAGGCCTCGATCACACGACAGAGGTAGTCGGGCACCCGGTGGTACCGGAGTGCCGTTCCAATGCAACTCCAGGGCAGGGAGTTGAAGGCGTTGGCAATGTCCAAGGACACTGCCACGACACACCTGCCCTGGGACACCGCATCCCCCGTCGTGAGGGCTCGCACGCGCATGATGGCGTCCACCGTGGAGCGCATCCTGCGAAAACCGAACTGTCCGTCCGACAGGTCCGGCCCCACCCTTGCAAGGCGCGCGACGAGGCGGTTTGCAATGACTCTTTCAAAGAGCTTGCCCACCTCGTCGAGCAGCACAATGGGCCGGTACGCGGACGGAGAGTCCGCAGGGCGCCCAGGCTTCGCTATGAGGACCAGTTTCCCCGTCTTCCAGCGAAGTGGGAACTGGCCCCTCTCCAAACATGCGCTAAAGAGCCCCCTCAATCGAGGCCCGAGAGCCTCCATAGCCAGGACCCAGGCCCTCCCTGGCAGGCCGTCAGGTCCTGGGGCGGTATTCTTGGCACTCAGCCTTCGTACCGCCACTCTCATCTCTACCTCGGTCACCTCTGGAACATCGTCGTCGTCGTCGTGGTCCGCGTCAGGTACTGCCGGTGTTGGCGGAGCCATAGACGGGGGGGAGTGTACCCCCCGCGTAGGGAACAGAGTGCGGACCACACCCTCCACGAGCTCGGGCCGGAGACTCTGAGTCAGTGGGGGAGCCCATGGACGGAGTTTCTCCCGTACCATCTTGTATGGGCGTCCCCACGGGTCTGCATTCAGAGACCCCAGCCAGACGTTGCGGGCCTCCATTTTGGACCGCTTAATCTCCGCTCGGAGGGTGCGCTTCGCTACCCTGTAACCCTCGTACAGCTCCGCCTCAACAGCCTCCGCATCCGGCGGGCGGTTGCGGCGCTTGCAGTACCTGGCGTACCGGCGTCGCGCGTGGTTGCACGCATTGCGCAATGCCGCAATCTCCGGCGACCACCAGTACACCTGGCGCTTGGCACGTCCTGGACGGACTCGGGGCATTGACGCGTCGCATATTTGCGACATGCCCTCCCGGAACCACTCTGCCTCGACGTCGATGTCGACAGGCCTGTCCGGTGCTTGCACCCAGGCCTGTACCGTCGCGGCTTCCAGGAGAAGCTCCCGGTCCATCTGCCTCAGCGACCATCGCGGACCACAAGGGCTCCGTTGGACCGGCGCGGTCGAGGTTTGGGCGGAGACGTCAAACCGGATGTACCGGTGGTCTGAGAACGTCTCCACCCCCTCCATAACGCGCCAGTCGACGACACGCGGTGTCAGATCGGGGCTGGCGAAAGACAGGTCCACCACTGATTCACCCCGCATCCGCACACACGTGGAAACAGAGCCCAGGTTTAAGAGGGCCAGGCCGGACTCCTCAGCCCAGGCCTCTACCGACCGACCCCGCCCGTTCGTGTAGCGGGAACCCCAAGCCTCGTTCCAGGCATTGAAGTCCCCGCAAACGACCACGGGGAGGTCCCTAAACCCAACGACGACGTTTTTCAGCTCCATAAGGGAGATGTGGAGATCGCCGAGAGATCTGTTCGGGGACAGGTAGACGCCTACCACTGCAATGTCCCCGAACCGTGCTGCCACGCAACCTCGTCCCCTCGTGACGCGCTCGAGGGGCGGAGTACCGGCGGCGGTCGACCTAATTAAAGTCACCGAGCCGTCCAGGTCCTGAACCCAGTCTCCACTGGGCAAGACATAGTACGGCTCGGAGACTATGGCGACATTGATCGACCACTGCGCCATGCTCTGGAGCAACAGATCCTGAGCGGGGGCGCAGTGGTTGATGTTCGCCTGGAGGAGACGTAATGGAGCTGTTATTGACATTCCATTACGATCTCCTCCTGAGCCCCTCGTGGAGGCACTGCCGCGGCGGTTGTGGCGGCGATAGCGGCGGCGGCTACGGAGGCGGCTGCGGCGGTGAGGACGTCACCAGGGATGGGCCGGACCCTGTTCTTCACCTTGGTGGGGATATCTCAATACGGGTGCTAAATTTTAGTGCAGTTCTTGCAGATTTGATTAAAATTTTGGCGACACGACTTTTTCCGTCGACATTCAAAACAAGCAATGTTTGCACGTAAACGAATTCTAATAAATATGATAGTATGTGGGATTCCTTTAATTTATTTTGCCCTAGAGGCTAATTTACAATGATCTATTAAATCGAATACATTAGACATTTCAACCGAATACATCTCAAAATTCTGCCGAATACGCCAAATATCGAATATATAACGAATATTCGGCGCATCTCTAATATGTACACAAACTCCAAGTTAATGCACATTGCTATTGCTCTAGTAAATTCGGACATTCAGAGTACCAATTTTATATACTCGTAAGAGCTGCTTGTTTATTTACTTCGTCCGGTTTTTGCATTTATATAAAGCTAGCTGACCCGGCAAACGTTGTGCCGCCTAGTAGCTAGTTTTAGCTGAACTTCTTGGCCGAATGATTGAATAATTGTGACCAATGTATTATTATATTTAGGCAAAGAAGGCTGGGCAAAGGCCTCCCTCCATTCTCCATTCACCGTTCTCGGCTTTGAAGTCATCCCGTTATCTCCTTCTTGATCTGCCGCGACCCGGTCGTGCGATTTCAGAGCACCAACTTTGTTTTACTGGCCCACCACTCGCTCGGCATGCGGCAGACAGGTCCAGCCCAGTATGTGTTTATTAAGCAGTTGATATAATTTTTCGGTGTATTTTGATATTTAGATTTTTTTTTTTTATAAATAGTGTTCCTTAGTTGTTCTTTTCCTTACCTTATTGAATCCCACTTTTAGAGACGAGTTCTGAGTGCTAGACTCAGGTCTCCTGGCGAGGAGGGAACGGGCCATAATTCTTAACGTGGGCTTAGCGGGTTTGTACATAATACCTACCTGTTACGAAATCTAATATTGTATGTTCTGTATCACTTACTAAATGAAATAAAAATTAGCTGTTCAAAGGCGCAGCCTCGTAGGCTGTTCCTTTGAACAGAATAATATTATTTTATTAGTACCATTTTTCTTTACATAGACCATGCCTCTCGAGGTTTCAAACATTAATGTTATTGCTTTTACAAAGTATGGACTAAAATAATAAACTCATAGCTCAGACGTAGGTAATAATTCTATTGAACCAAAATGTTATTTTCATAAATAATTCTTTTAGTTTTTACTTAGATCTTTGAAAGAAAGAACACGCAAAAAATGTTATTTCATTCATTCATTTTGTTGAATCATACGACATGTAGTTTTTATGCGTAATGGTGTTATGTGTGTTCGGTTCAAATAAAGCTATTTTTTGCTAGATGACAGATCGTTAAATAACTTTAGCCGCTTAGGAGAGCGAGCGAGAGCAAATATCAGACTTGTACTGACTAAAACCCACCTATATTCTTTCTCTCTTCTGAACAATCTCGCAGCTTTTTTTATGTGGGAAATCATCTAATGACTTCTCCTCCCGTTCTGGTGTGAGAAGAAGTGTTAGACTTCACGGTCACACGATCCCCGTGAAAAGCCTTAGGCTAGCAAGAGACGTCTGGATCCCCAACCGCAGGCAGCAGCTGCTTGAGCGCAGCTCCGACTCGCTGCGGTCAGAAGACCAGACGAGGAACTGCTCTATGAATGTCCACAAAAAGACAAGCCACAAGGATTTCATCATTGACTCGACGCCGATGTGAATCCACCTATTGTTATTTGGGATCCCGATGTCGGCGCGTACCGAGGGCCACCAAAACAATTGGTCTCAGACTTATGCAAAGTCACCTCAAAATTCCACAACACTGGAGAGTTATTAAAATTAAAAATAGGTAGAGTATATAATTTTAAACCATCTCCCCAACTCAAGATTCCTCCGCAAGATATTTGAATTATTTTTTCGGAACTCGCCAAGGTTTATTGACTCGGCGTATTTCTGGTTGGTTACCATTGTTGATTCTGGCTTTCAAGAGTTGTTACAGTCGGGAATTTTGTGGCGGGCCTGTCCCAATTCAAATATCGACTTTAGCATTGCGAGTTTTAACTTCATTATTAGGTGGCCATTAGTATTAAAAATACCCTAAAAAGTATGGATTGCAATATTGCAATGATATTGGTACTTACTCTTTCATGACACAAAGTTTTAGTTCCATTTTTTAAATTATTCTGAATTCAAATTAATATAGTCGTTACAAACCGACAGTTTATTAGAAGTGTTTGTCATTTGTCTTTTGACCGATTGACTTGCAAACGTCAGTTTGTTCTTATTTTGAAACGCTTAAAGAAAATGAAAATAGTGTGAAAACGTAACAGTTTAGAAACGTGGCTCGCTATTGCACACGTCGCCATGCCTTACCCATACTTGATCCACATGAGCTTCGAGCCCACTCAAGGGAAACAAACTAATAGACATTATCGACTATCTAACAAAGCAATCTAAGAAATTAAAATGTGTTAATGTAAATTGCCAGCACAAACGTGTGGAAAACACTAGATAGTGCCAGGCTTTATTTAAAAGCTTATAGGTGTACTAGTTTTTACTGATCTGCTGCCTACAGATTATTGGGGTTGGTTTTCAGTTAAACCAGATACAGCTGAATATCAGTATTTTCAGAGGAGCGACTGACTATGAGGTAGTAGTCAAAAGTGAACCTAACTATAATAAAAAAAAACCTGTGTAGTTTATTTTGCTTAAATATTTGTTAAGTTTAACTAAATAATTTTAAAAGTGCACAAATGCCATTGTTTTTATAGAACTTATATTATATTAACTCATCCTAATAACAATTCAAGAAAATGAATTTAAAAATCTAATATGTCAGAATTAAAAAAAAAATCTATTTAAAATCTTATATAAATTGTATGCTTTCAGAAAAGTGGTCAGTCTAGTTATTTAAAAGCGATTCCACGAAGTTTTTTTTTCACGTTTTATTAGTATAGCAATACTCTCTAAAGGAAAATCACTGATAGAAATGGGACACGTACCCGCAAGCGAACTGTATCCGCTAATTAGTATCTCGTTCGAATTTTTTAGTATCTTTACACAGAATTATCAGTGAGCTCTTAATGTGGCTATTTTATACGAAGAAACATGGCCATGTTATCGACGAAGCAAAACGGATTACGTGGAAAAAGTTAGTACTCATTGAAACGAATGTTTTCCTTTTTTGATGATCGGATGTAAAATAAAAAGCTTTTAGCTGTATTCTTCTGTGTTGGTTTCGATTTTTGTTACTTGTTTTTGTGAGAATACAGTGTGTAATAAAAATGTGAGACCAGTTTTCTTTCATATTGTTTTCTCTTCATGACGGGTATTGTACATTAAACAGTTTTTTTTTTTCTTTTATCTTTGTGTGGTTTTTTTATTCAGGCAGTGTCGCTTTTCGAAAGTATTTAGCTTTTAAAAAGCAGAATAGAGGTACTTTGTTTTTTATTATGCGAATGCATAAAATTTAATTGTGTTTTCAGTAAAGGGAAATGAAAC
Source organism: Leucania comma (assembly GCA_958295575.1). NCBI lineage: Eukaryota > Metazoa > Arthropoda > Insecta > Lepidoptera > Noctuidae > Leucania > Leucania comma. The sequence goes on from OY282475.1 coordinate 10,003,167, forward strand.
TTTTGTCACACATAGCTGGCATATAATTTTTTTTCGTCGCCAAAAGTGAAACCTAGATCATATCTTAAAAGACTGCATAAAAAATCAATTTCAAAAAGAATTATGTCTAACAACTGTAACCAGACTATTTAGTGTATTGCTATTGTTTTTTAATAACCTTTTTTTTTTTTTTAATAAAAATACTTCATAATATTTTACGTTTGTCTGGATCTAATGCGCTTACCTATTGTTCTACGCGCGCCTCAAGGAGATGTCAGCAAACCGTAGGGGCCCAGTCGTGTCGAAGCCTACTGGTGCCATGGATAATGTGAAAGTCAAACCCGGGGCTTTGGAACGAAGTCAAAGAAGGAACAGGAGTTGCATTTTAGTCAGTAAAAGTCTGACACTATCCTCTGCTCCGCCCAAGGGCGGCAGACGTCATTTGATGCTTTGGCTACCTAAAAAAAAGGCGTCGCTCCTAACTGGCCCTATCAATTTTGCTGACGTCTCTTTACCAGACGCCCAGACGGCGACCTATCAAAATATCCTATTTTTCTTAGGCCTAGCTTGTTTTTCACCTCTTATTTAATTATCATACTCCTTTAGAAAGGTAAAAGACGTATAGTGCTTCTTTTAGTTTTCTCAAAGATACCAAATTATGTTTGGTCATGTAAAGAGGAGGGATAAAACACATGTTACTAAAAGTGTTGTGGAGTTGCGGATACCAGCCCGAAATACAGTACAATACTAAAAAGGTTATGAGTATACATGGGGATGGGAGGAAAGGGAGAGGGAGGCCAAAGAAAAGATGGATTTATTGTGTAAAGAGTGATATGAAAGAAAAGGAAGTGATAGCATGACGGGTGATAGGGCGCAATCTAAGAAGAAAACGTGTTGCGCCGACACCAAATAAAATGGGAAAAGGGCAGGAAGATGACGATGACCACAAAATATGCTTTTTACATGCAAATAGACCATAAAGTTCTTTAGATGCACTACTTTCGTGAAATAATTGTCTTAAAGGCCCAGGACTGCAGTGTGTAAAAGCTATTTAGGGTAACGTTGCTTTTACGGTTTTGTACGAAAGAATTACTACGACCTTTGAACGCAAAGGCAACTAAAGGAACACAGGTGGGTTTTTGGTCAGTTAAAGTCTAACACTCCCACTCCACTCACAGCGGGAGAAGTTATTCGAAGATTACCCATCTAAAAATGCGTCTTATTCGTACCAAAGGTACTGCTAAAATATTGCTACTCTAATATAAAAAGATTATGTTTTATGATTGCTGGTGAAAGGACTAATAAGTAAAAATTACGAAGACGCAAAAAATGTTTAATTTAAATTACTCAAAAAGAGTAATTTTCCCTCAGGGACTACGACTTGAGTAATCATCCCATCCACCATCTAAGTAAGCGCAATCAACCTCCCACCACCCACGAAAGTGTAACGTTACGCATGTCACAGCACGTCACGAATAAATAATGCTTTCTCTCATATATGATAGTAAAAGACGCAGTAACAATGAGCGACAGCGTAAGTCCCCGTGGCTTAATCAACGTACGCAAATGACACCGTAATGCTATGCTACCCTGGTACCATGCTTTGTTAAAAATAATGATGGCTTATGAATTTCAACGAGATTGTTTGCTGGATTCTATTCCGGCCTTTTTGGTAGGTGATAATAGGTGACAATTAGGTTACCACGTTTTACGGATAGGACTTGAAGAGTACTTGTTTTCTTCTTATTAAGTTCTTTGTCCCCACAAAGAACTTTGTGAGTATGATGGTATGTATGATCCTTTGTCAATTATGATGATGCTTACTCTCAAACGTGATAGTGGAAGACATTAACATTGAGCGACAACGTAAGTCTTCGTGGCTTAAACGACGTACGCAAATTATGCCTTGGTGACATGCTACCCTGGTACCATGCTTTGTTCAAAATAATGACAGCATATGAATTTCAATGGAATTGCTAGGTGATATTAAGGTTATCACGGTATATGTATGGGTTTTCAAGAGTACCTACTAATTTTCTTGATTGTTTGTTTGTGGGGCCTGATTATGAAGATCCGATCTTGCGTCAACCATGACGAAACATCGGCTTTCAAATATTATCGTGGAAAACACAGCAATATTGAACGACAACGTAAATCTTCGTGGCTTAAGCGACGTACGCAAATTACGCCTTGATGCTATGCTACCCTGGTAGCATGGTTGATTAATAATAACGATAGCTTATACACAACGTGTTTTCCGAGATTTTTAGGTGTGAGAAAAGGTTTTAATGGATTACTATATGAAATGGTTTCAAGAATGAGGCAGGTAGCCTCATATTTTCTTAGTCGCTTTTTGCAGGACCTGTCTACTATCATGGCTAATTTTAACTACATTCAATATAAACACCAATATGTGCAGCTACTGCAACATTATGTGCAATTGCTTCTGTATGATCGCTACGGGTTCACTCGCGCATCAGGTGCTCCATATTCTGTAGAGGACAGGTTAAAACAACGAAAGAACTTAAAATGTTAAACGTAGCTTTAACAATTTACGTGCCGTGCAGAACATGAAATCCAGCGACAATTATACGTGGCATGACCTTTTTTCTGTCATAAATATTCCCCGCGGTGCCCCTGAGGGCAATATTCCGGAAAACTCAGTTTCAAACTAAAGCAATAAATTAAAACGTGGTAGGTAATACAAATTGTAACAATTAATCAAAGTAAACAAACATTAATTACTTAAAAATTTGAGTAATCCTTTAAAGTGTGTTCTCGTGTGTTGAATACAATACTGTAATATGGCACTAATATAATCCCGACCTCAAGTTGAAGCATAACGTATGATTTACAACAGTATCTATCTTTGTGAATTACTTCGTTAACGTTGTAGAAATTACTTAAACAAATGAGTGTTGTGCTGAAATGGAAACCATCTGCTCAATTTAGCGCAGTTTTTTATTATAATTATTTAAAACTATGTAGGCAAAATTAAGAACTCCCATTCTTAATTTTGTCCATTTATCTCAAAAAAAGCTTAATCTATTAAGCGCTAATCTGGTGGTTAATGGTGGCTTTTCTGTAAATTGTTTGAACATTTTGACGAGAATCAAGTGAAAAAAAAAACGTTATGAGATATCGCCTTAGTCACACATGAAAGGAGATTCACCAGCTTGTGAAATAATTGTACGATGTTTTCTAGTTTCTGCAATTGTTAGAAAATTTCATATAACTTTTTACATTTTACATCCGTAAATAGCAGAACGATCAATAGACTGCGCGCCTAAGTAGGCCATTGCAAACACAACCTAGCAAAATGGGGGATATAGACGCCTCCAGCAGCCAGTGCTAGTGCCGTGCTCCTGTCCATATCATAGCCCACTTACTAAAGCGCCCAAAGTGTCCCTAAATCTGCATTTTGGAGGACTTTCACTGACGCTGCAATAAAGTGGCCACCAACTGGACCCAAATACTTGCTTTTTTACTTCTCGATTCGAGAAGAACGTTCCGTTTTGAAGACGACATGATCCTTTCAATACAAGTTATCAGCGTTAGATTCATTCATTCATTCATTTAATTTAATTGATGGTGCTAGTAAGGGCTTTTGGAAAAAAACTCTAATAGAATAGGACACCACATTTGCAAGAAAAACGATACAACGACTGTACCCTGTAAGGATGGGGAAAATAGTCAATATTATGTTTATGACCGTAAACTGTCAATTAAATTAGATTGATTATATTAAATTAATAAGAGCAGTGGTGGCCGAGTGGTAACGGCCCCGACTTACGAGTTGTAGGTCGCGGGTTCAAACCCAACCAGGCTCATTACTTTGTATAATTTATATCATCACCTCTGCTCCTGGAAAACATCATGAGGAAACCAACATGTCCTAAAACCAAAAACTCAAAGACATGCGACATCCAACAACCCGCACTGGGCCCGCGTGGTGGATTACGGCCCATTTCCTCTCCTAGAGAGGATGCTACCTGATTCCCAGCAGTGGGAACATTATAAGGCTGATGCTATGCTATTAAATTAATTATCTACCATAATACAGCCTAACTCAGAACTCATTACTAGTTACCTACAAATAGTAAAATCTATTATGATAGATAGGTATAAGTTTCTATGAAATTGTTACTATTTTGATGTACAGTAAAGTTTATTCTATTCTATGATGATGCTTCTCATATTCCTGGCATAGGAGCAACAAATTGATATAATTACTCGAACAGCCCATAACTACTCTACATGCAAACACTACTAGACTCGCCGAGAGGTAGTTATAAAAGTCGCAAGCGCCAGTATAGTCGATGTAAAACGTATGTGACACTTGTGTCATTGACATAAAGTTTAAATTGCAATGCCTTCGTGAAATGCATCAACTATAAATACCGCAAATGACACGAGAGACATTGAGCAATGTATTTCTCGAGAATTTTGATGTGTATTATTATAACAATGTGAACTGTTCAAGCAATTTCAGCTTCTATTAATATGCATGATGCAGGTTCAGACGGACCATTAGCCTTTATTCAGGTCTGAAGCCAGTATTATGTAGCTATATTTTACTGTGTGATTTCATGGTATATTCTGCAACAGTAGTGAACATGCAGTAATGCTAGCAAAGGAGGAGGCCGACCGCATCAGGCAGAGGCAATGGGGCGCTCGCCCTAGCCGCCGCCGGGATTCCGATCCCGATTTCCGGCCACCCCAGGCGCGGGCTTGCGGACGGCGTGCAATGGGTAGCACGCTGTCCGATCGTCCGGTAACCGACCGGACCGAGCCCAAGTCGTCGACGGCGCGTTCTGTTCCCGCGCGCCCAGCCTGCTAACTACAGGCAGGCAGGGTCGAAGCCTACTGGGGTCATGGGTTAACTTCCGAAAGGAATGCCCGGCTCCGGCACGATAGGCTACGAAGGAACGGGGTAGGTTTTTAGTCAGTAAGAGTCTGACACTACTTTCCGCTCCGCCCAAGGGCGGGATTTGTCATTGGATGATTTCACCTACAATAAAAAAAAAGCCAGTAGTGAACATAAAATAGTAATATAAGTAATGCAATCTAGGAGTAGTCCAGACAGGGCCTACTAAAGCTGATGCCTGCCTGGCTTGTGGGATTATTTCAAAGAGTTATGTGGTCCTGAATCGCAAAAGGCAACTGAAAGAACACAGGTGAGATTTAGTCAGTAAAAATCTGATGCTCCGTCTTACTCCGCTCGAGCGGGAGACTATCTGGTGAAATCTCATCTCAAAAAACTTTTTACAAAAAAATACAACAGACTTCAAAAAACAAAAACAATTCAAAATAACTTTAATTTCGGAAGTCGGTGTTTCTATAATAGTTTGGTATCTTCGTTATTTAATACCGATTTCCGAAATTAAAGTTATTTGCACATTTGTGTGTTTTTTTGAAGTCGAAAAAGTCTTTTATTTAACACTTTTTAGTTGTTTTACCCCTTTAGCCAAACTTTAAAAAAAAACTGTATCACATAAATATATACAAATACTTATAGATACACACATTCCATCATATACAAACATACATAGGGATTAAACTGAGAACTTCCTTTTTTTAAGTTTATAATACCAAAACTTTCTCCTAAATGTGACAAATATTCTTCTGAAAACCGCATCTAAATCGGTCCAGCCAAACGCGAGATAATCGCGGACAGACTTACATGCATACAAACACCTCCTTTATTTGAAGTTTTCTTTGATCCAAAAAAATAATGCTCGGAAAAATATAGGGCAGCCCTTGCCCAGCAGTGGAATAGTTTCGATCAGTATCGACTTTACCTTTTTAAGCAAATCCATTTATGATCAAAAATTCTTAGACACAAACGGTACTACAAAATCGTAAAATGAACAGTTCAAAGGTTCTGAAATTTCATTTGATTTCTATCAATAACAGAAGCGATCGACAAAATGGAAAACAGGTTTTCGAATTTCCGATTATTTGAGTGAAACTAGTTTATGTTAAAGTTCCACCGGCCTTATGACATCGTACAAAGTAAACTGAAATTGACAGATCAAACGCGACTCAATCCATAATTTTCCTTAAAACGAGTTCATCATTTTACTAAATTTCAGAATTTCAGAGAATTTTAACAAAACATTCCACTTAATAGTTAACGGTTTTCTTAATCTCAAAAAAAGATTATTATTGAAAGTTAAAGAGTAAGAAGTTATACGAAGAAAATTGTTTTATTAGATACACTTTCATAATGGTAAATGATAAATAAGATTAGTTTTGCAAATAGGTTCTTAGAAAAACCCTTTTACATGTAATTTTTTTCGTCAAATTTAAATTAGATGATGTCGGTGTTTCTTAGCTGACTGCCCTGAGAAGAAACGCCGAAACAAACTCAAAGGTCTCTTTTAAAGTCCATACAAAAAACATGTAATGGTCAAATCGTATGAGGACTATGCAGTTTGGTATTTGAGTGGACCTGGCCAGTTTCCAGTCCAATGGAGTTTGAAAGAAAAAAACAAAAACATGATTTGGTAGCTGGATATCCGGGCACTTATTTGTAAACTATGAAGAATATAAAACAGTAAACAGCGTAACATTTTCATTATTCGATTCCGTTAATGAACAAAACAAATAACAAGAGCGTAAATAACGAAGGCATCATTGGACGCTTGTAAACATCGAATGTTTGGAGTAAAAACAAATGATATTTTAGAATTCCTACGAATCGAGAAGCGGAAAATGTGTAAAAAAACTAATTGGTTCTTGGAAATAGAGATGTTCTCTCTGAAAATGACCCCTGATTTTTTGACTCATGGTTAATAAAAAAAAAACGTAGTCGAGTTTTTGAGATCCACATTTCCCACTAATGAAATAATTTTTAAAACAGGTCCTGTAGTTTTTGAGTTTATTACCCTTTTTAATATTAGTATTTAGTAGCTTCTGACAGCGGGAACCGCTGCGCAAAAGTAGCTCATATATGTAAGTTTATGTCACTCAGTGAAAAAGTAACATATTTATTTATTTATTTATATTCCACAACTATTACACAACGTCGTCTAGTCCCAAACTAAGCAGAGCTTGTGTTATGGGTACTAGACAAATGATAAACTTACTTATATATTTCTAAATACATACATATTATAGGTTATTTGTCCTGGATGGGAATTCCCATCCAGGACAAATGTGTGTGTGATGAGCACGATCATTTGTTCTGTGTCTGGGTTAAGCGCACCCACAACCTTCGGCATTGCAGAAAGAGCCTCTGACCACTAGACCAACCGGCCAGTCACAGTCACATGATGCTAGTTGCCTACAATCAACCTAAATTAGTACTACTGCAGAATAATGTACCAAGTCGTCTCTACCGAGAACACGTAGTAGCTATGTGTTTGGTAGAATGACGGTTATCTGTATGTATATATATATCAAAGGCAAAACACTAACTCACCCACTCACTGACTCGCCAATGCTCAGCCCAAACCTTTGGCCCAAGAACGCTGATATTGTGCACAGATGTTCCTTTTATGATGTTTGCAAACAATACGAAAGGATTTCCAAAATAAGGTGATGAACCAGGGGTTCAAAGTTTGCATGGAATTACCGTGATACACGCAGGCAAAACCTAATCTAGTTTATAAAAAATATCAAAATCACATCTACTTTCATAAAATGAGTGATTCTACTGGTGAGTTTTTTCTCTACTTACACGCTTCATAGTCTATTTGTGGTGAAATGGTAGTTTAGATCCTAAACCACCTAGTCTGTTCTCCTTGTATATCAGTGATCACTTCCTTTCAATGTTCAGGCTTCCTTTTATTAACTAGGTTTTTGTATTTTTGGACTGTAAAAAACCTGGCCTTTATCGAATCGGCCTCTTATGATTTAGAAGAGATTTTCCTAACGTGAAAGTCCCTTTCTTCAAAATCCTTCATAGCTTCCATTGTGTTCATAAATGTATAAAAATCTTATTGTAAACAGTGCTAGGAGTAGGCTCACTTACAAAAGGGTCAGGCTACAAGGGTCTCTGATTCGAATCCGTTGCCCCACCCAAGCCTCTAGGCTATTTTCCCTTCATTAATATTAATTCGCTTAGTCCAACGCTTTTCTTTGAAAACGCACTTTATAACGAAGTAGACTAACATGTTTTAATGTAGAATTGTTAAGTACGCATGATTTATGAGTTTTGATGTTAGAAATGCCAGATTTTCTTTTTGAAATCAAATTTTAATAATTGAATAATAAATGTAGCAAAAAATAAGAAACACACTTCTGCTAATCAAGTTATATGCATATTCCGAATTTCGTATAAAATATATACCTAACTGAAATAATGCACACGCTTATACGCGTAGACTCTAATTATACGAGTAATATTAGATTACAATCTTAATTTAAGCACTAAAATCTTACTTAAATGCACTTAAGTAATACTATTTTAAGAAATTAGTTAATCTATTATATCCTAAAGTAAGAAAATAACATTGAAACATACATACGCGAGTAACGTAATCAAGATTTATCAAGAACTAGCGAACCGCCCCAGCTTCGCACGGGTGCAATAGTGATATTAAATATATTATGCATGTATTATACATATAAATCTTCCTCTTGAATTACTCTATCTATTTAAAAACACCGCATCATCAATCCGTTGCGTATTTTTAAAGATCTAAGCAAACATAGGGACAGAAAGCGGGAAGTGACTTTGTTTTATACGATTTAGTGATGTAGTGATATGTAAAGTATTTTATTTATCCTGAAAAGATTCTTGATTATTTTAAGATGAAAAATTTAAAGTACTATATATAGGGTGACTAGTAATTAGTGAACGATACTTAAACACGTGATTATAGTCATGATAACAAACAACTTTTACTATGGGACCAAACCTGAAATCGCGAAAAAATCTACCAAGTTCAGTACATTTACGTTCGCCTAACTGGTCAAAATATAATGAACTTGGCAGATTGTTTTCGCGATTTCAGGTTTGGTCCCATAGTAAAAGTTGTTTGTTATCATGACTACAATCACGTGTTTAAGTATTGTTCACTAATTACCAGTCACCCTATATAGCTTAAGTACATACAGTAGTGTCAAACACACTAAGTGTAGTCTCCTAAGACTCAACTCACACTGACGTAGAGTCGAAGCGTTGCAATACGCCATGTTTTTCGGTTATAGCATATTCCGTTGCCAATTATAAACATAATACTTTGAAGATATGCATTTATCATGTTACATATTATGTATGTTGTATTAATTATAAACACACATCCAGGTATGTCCATAATCCAACGGGATATGCTATAAGCGAAAAACATGGCGCATTGCAACGCTAGGACTCTACGTCATACCCTTAACCCGAAAACAAATCTATAGAAAATCCTCCCGCCTCTCGTAGACCGGTACTACACCCACAAGAAATGTAAATCATCCTATTTTGGGACTACCGGATAGGATTCCGATTCAAAGTGGCCTAACCTGTACAAGCCTCTCTCAACAACCGTCTTACAGAATAATTTAAAGTTAGATTGTTTGAAAAAATAACGTTGTTTACGAATAAAAGTATTATTTAATAATCGTATCCGATTTTCATTAACATAATCTGATTCTTTATGATAATAATTTTTGAGTGGAGATTATCTTTAAAGGATAACCTGAATAGAATTTTGTTTTGACGTGTACTCCCACCGAATATTAGATTCTGTCCTATTTCCATTTTGGGATCTATGGAGAATTTCAAATTGACTTTGAAGGAAAGAGTTTCAATTAACCACGTAACGAGTTGAGGAAAATTGATAATATTTTCTTTCTTATAAAAATAAATGTTAAGAAAAATTCAAAAGTGAAAAAAGTTATGATCATAACTCTCAAATATCGCAGTCCAAAAAAATTAAAAATCTTTCTTAACTTTTCAAAAGTGTAAAATATATACATAACATATATACACCGTTAAATTTTGGTCGTTTTAATCTCGTGAAGGTTCGATTCGGTGCATAAAACACTATTGATTTGTAAAATAACATTAAAAAATAATTACTTTTTTTTTAAACTTGAATTAATTTACGCATGTAAGAAATTAATTTCTTCTTTCAAGTAAACGTCAGCGGGGCGAGTTCAATGACCTGTAAGTAGTCAGAACGCAACGACCGACCACTACCTACAAGATCATTGACTCGTTTTGGAATTTTTACACCATCGCTAATTTACAGAATATCGTTTTGTTAAAGACTTCTTGTTTTTATTAAGCCTCAGATTCACTAAGGGCCAAAATGTCCCCCAACTCTATGAAAAAGGACTTTCAAGAAACTCAATAGCCACTCTTTTTAAATCATATTAAGAGTTACATTAAACTTGGTTACTTATTTCTGGTCGCTTCTATTATATGAATACAATGTAGAAAAGTAATGAAAAAAAAAACACTAATTAAAAAATAGAAATTGAATTAAGCCACTGGCAGCTAAGAGATAACCAGTCTTAACTGACGGTGACGGACGTGAACGGGTCACGAGCATGATGCATGCTTCAGCCCCACTCAGTTCAACCATTTCGAGGGGAATAGAATAACTTAATAACACGTGCCACCACCAGCGAGACATTTGAGTGAGCATGACAAACTCTCAACTGCCATGCTCGTTTATGTCAGCATCATTTAGATTGAGTGTCATTTTGGGGGATATTTTGTCTCCTAATATACGTTTTAACAGCTCATTTCAAATGTAGTAAAAAAAAAATTAAAAACCATTCACGACTTAGGTCTGGTCGGCGAGCGACGCGGCGAGCGGGACCGTATCGGTAGCCGATTGGTCGACACTGCTCAAAGCGGCCATAGCGAGACGTGCTCGACCAATCGCCTACTGATACCGCCCCGCTCGCCGCGCTGCTCACCGCTAAGACCGAAGTCGTGAATGCGCTGTTATAGTCCACTAACATAACCTTTCCGCTCAAAGGCAGCCATTTAACTAATAAGTTAACAAAGCTATTAGAGTAACAGATTTCACTTTCCAATTCGCGTTATGTTCGTCATTTGTCCGTGTCCCTAAACTGTTTGTTTGTAAATAGTGATTAAATGTCGTTGTTTGTTATTATGACGACAATTACGACTACAAATAGGCTGTTAGTTTGATTGGCTAGAAATACTTAAATTATTAGTATTACAATCCGTTTTTCCAGCCTTTTCACAAATTTTTATTGAGTTTTTGGTCTAAATAATGGAAATTTCCATTCAAGACTAATAATGTTTGTGTGATGAACACGATCATTTGTTTGGTGACTGGTTGTAATTATCTTTAATATTTGTATATTTAGAATTATGTGAGTGTGTGTATCAGTTGTCTAGTTGGTACTCTTAGTATTAAGCTCTGCTAAGTTTAGGACAAAATGGCGTTGAGTGATAGTTGTGGAATATTATATGCTATCATTTATTGTAGATTTCCATTGTGATCCTCCAACGATCTCCATCACATTCAAATAGGACATCCAAGTGTATAAATTACGCGGCAAATAAGTTGAACTATTTTGTATGGGGGCTGCGCGTAAAAGCCCCTCATTTCGAATGAGACCTGAAAATCGTTTATAATCTTCGTCACACAAGTTGACCCATCATGGCGGTCGACCTTGAATGAACAATATAGTTTTTTGAAAAAATACACTTTTCTTTCAGACTAATAAAAAATATTCAAAAAATGATCCAGAATTGATGGAGCGATAGTGAACATACACATAAAAAGATTTTTTATATTTCATATGTTTATACTTTAAATAAAAGTACGAGCGACGATACAATACTAAAACCAAAATTAATTATTATATCATAACAATCTACCATAAATTATATCCAAACATCTACAAAACCTTACATATTAACTAAACTATTTATACACATAAAAAGTAGTTGACATATACAGTTGAACAAAGACTCGTTCTTTTCGAAGTCGGTTAAAAAATGAGCAATAGGATTTATAATTTTATTTTACGAACAATGCAGAAAGCAAAGCTCATATCTGGTCAGTCCATAGGGAGTTGGACGTTATTAACTTTCTGTTTACCCTATTGGCTTTTGATATTTACCTTGGAAAATGAATAAGCCAGTAATACATTTCTGACCAGTACTATAATATTGTTTTTGAGGAAAACCAGACGTTAGAGCTAATGACAAAACAAAATTCTTTTTTCGAAATAAAGAGAAGTAAGTTTTGCAAGCCAGTGCACGAGTGGGAGCTTTTTTTTTTTAAAGATTTTTTATTATTCATGTGTTTATACTTTAATAAAAGTACGAGCGACGATACAATACTAAAACTAAAATTCACAAAACAAAAACAAAACCCACAAAACCTTAAATATTAACTAAACTATACACATAAAAAGTAGTTGACATATACAGTTGAACATAGACTCGTTCTTTTTGAAGTCGGTTAAAAAATGAGCAATAGGGTTTATAATTTTATTTTACGAACAATGCAGAAAGCAAAGCTCATATCTGGTCAGTCCATAGGGAGTTGGACGTTATTAACTTTCTGTTTACCCTATTGGCTTTTGATATTTACCTTGGAAAATGAATAAACCAGTAATACATTTCTGACCAGTACTATAATATTGTTTTTGAGGAAAACCAGACGTTAGAGCTAATGACGAAACAAAATTCTTTTTTCGAAATAAAGAGAAGTAAGTTTTGCAAGCCAGTGCACGAGTGGGAGTTTTTTTTTTAGTTATTTTGTTTTTTGACGTTTACGCGATTGAAACGTTTACCGTGTTCGGCTCACTGGTTGATTAAAAGCTTGAAACGGGCCAATCAGAGGGCCGTACGTCATAAACGTTTTAATCGCGCTTTTTCTGAAAACTTTAAAAAGTAGTGAATTTATCGAAAAACAATTCTTAATTACTATTTGATAAGATTTAAAATCAAAAAAATCCCCTGACGCAAAAAAAAAAAAACGAAATAAAGTAATAAATAAGCTAATAAAACACTTTTTCAGCTTTTTAACTTCATTAAAAGAATATACGAGTATTAACATTTTAAAGATGAGCGCTGAGTCTGGGGACTGCAATGTGTAGAAGTTTAGATTTAACGAATAGAAAATACCTACTAGTTTCAAATGTACTCGTATGTATGGACTTGATTTTTATGTATCAATCTATAGCCTAACTAAGTTCCTTGCTTAGCATTCCCCCGACTAGCTCACTGTCCGGTTGTTCCGGTAACTATCCGGACTGAGCCCAAGTCGTCGACGGCGCGTAGTCTTCCACACGCGCCTCAAGGCGTTGTCATCAAAGCATAGAGGTCCGGCAGGGTTGAAGCCTATTGGGGCCAAGAGTTACGTAAAGGCAAAGAAGGAATAGAAGTGGGTTTTTAGACAGTAAAAGTCTGACACTATCTCCCGCCCCGCCCAAGGGCGCGGAGATGTCATTGGATGATTTTCTCATCGGCAAAAAATCCACTATAATAAGTTTATTAAAGGTGACAGTTTCAAAGTGTGAGTATGTTTCCTACTTTTTGTTTCACGATCGAACGGTTGCTCAGTTTTATGCCTGGTCGAGGTTCAACGGATGCCATTTTCGCTATACGTCAGCTGTGCGAGAAATACAGAGGTGCGCATAAAAACTTGCACATGGTATTCGTTGACCTCGAAAAGGCATACGACCGGGTACCTCGTGAGGTTCTGTGGTGGGCCCTTAAAGAGAAAGGTGTGCCTGGGAAGTATGTTCAGTTGATCCGAGCGATGTACAGTCAATGCCGTACCCAAGTCCGGTCTACAGTGGGCGCCACTAGCAGCTTCAATGTGGCTGTCGGCTTACACCAAGGGTCGGCACTCAGCCCTTACCTCTTCCTGATGATAATGGACGCTCTGACGTCGGACATTCAGGAAGAGGCTCCCTGGTGTATGCTTTTCGCCGATGACATTGTGCTGGTTGCCGAGAGTGGCCTAGAGGTCCAGAATAGATTGGAGGTGTGGTGGCACAGACTGGAGAGTGTTGGCCTGAAATTAAGTAGAACCAAAACGGAGTACTTGTTCTGCGATTTCGGCGGTCTTTCCGGTCCTGTGCCCTTAGCTCTCGCCGGAACGCCCATACCAATCTGCTCCGACTTTCGGTACCTCGGGTCGCTCGTTCAAGGAGATGGTTTTTTTTTTTTTTATGGTAGGTAAAATCATCCAATGACAAATCCCGCCCTTGGGTGGAGCGGGAAGTAGTGTCAGACTCTTACTGACTAAAAACCTACCCCGTTCCTTCGTTGCCTATCATGCCGGGGCTGAGCCTTCCTCTCAGAAACGCGGGAACAGAACGCGCCATCGACGACTTGGGCTCGGTCCGGTCGGTTACGGGACGATCGGACAGCGTGCTACCCACTGCACGCCGTCCGCAAGCCCGCGCCTACGGTGGCCGGAAATCGGGATCGGAATCCCGGCGGCGGCTGGGGCGAGCGCCCCGTTGCCTCTGCCTGATGCGGTCGGCCTCCTCCTTTGCTAGCATTACTGCTTCGCAGAAGGAGGCGACCGCCTGCCATCCCTCCTCACTACGGACCATGGCCTGAACCAAGGCCCGGCGAGAGAGATCGCTGCCGCCGATTGCCCCCACAAGGACACGGCGATGCTCCGCCCAGGCGGGGCACACCTCTACAGTATGCTCCACCGTGTCCTCCGGGTGTTCCGCACAGTGGCGACACCCGGGCGAATCCTCCGCACGAATCCGGAACAGGAACTTGGCAAACTTTCCGTGTTCCGTTAGGACCTGCGTCGTGCGGAAGTTAAGAGTGCCGTGAGGTCTTTCCAGCCACGCCTCAAGGATGGGCCTTATCGCCTCGATTGTGGCGCGCCCCGAACGAGGTTGCGATAGTCGCTGACGCCATTTCGCCATGAGATCCCGCCGGAGCTCTGTCCGCCATGCCTCGACTTGTCGTGGCAGCGGAATTTCGCCCCGGCGTTGCATCTCCATGCGCTTGTCGTGCATGTGTGCAAGGACTGTTGCCTCCAGATCCCATGGCGGTTGGCCAGCAAGGAGGGTCGCCGCCTCGCGGGAAATCGTTCGGTACCCTCGCACCATGCGTATTGCCATGACCCTCTGGCACGCATTCAGCTGGGCCTTCGGCTTCAAGGAGATGGTGAGGTAGACCGAGACGTAACACATCGGATCAACGCCGGATGGATGAAATGGCGACAGGTCACGGGAACAACTTGTGGCCCACGGATGCCACTCAAGTTGAAGGGTAAAATTTACAAGTCCGTGATAAGACCTGTCATACTGTATGGATCAGAATGTTGGGCTGTGAAAAAGATGGATGAAAAAAGACTGCATGTAGCGGAGATGAGAATGTTGAGATGGATGTGTGGTGTGACGAAAATGGATAAAGTGAGAAATGAGTATATTAGAGGAAGTTTGAAAGTGGCGCCAGTGACTGAAAAGTTGAAAGGAAATCGTTTGTCTTGGTATGGTCATGTGAAGAGGAGGGATGAAACACATGTTACTAAAAGAGTTCTGAGTTTACAAGTAGATGGATGGAGAGGAAGAAGGAGGCCGAAGAAGAGATGGATGGATTGTGTGAGGAGTGATATGAAAGAAAAGGAAGTTAGTGATAGTGGGACGGCTGACAGGATAGAGTGGAAGAAAAAAACGTGTTGCGCCGACCCCAAGTAATATGGGACAAGGGCAGGAAGAAGAAGAGATCGAACGGTTGCTCAGATTCCGACAAAACTTAGTACACGAGTAGACCATGTCTTGGAATAATACATAGAAACTTTGTATCCCGGGAATATATTTCCTCGTGAAAAAGTCTACTTTTAAACGAGTAAAACCACGGGCAGCAACTAGTATCAACATAAAAGTACCAGGCTCACATAACTACAACAGAGGCCATGATACAGCAAAACTCAATGACCAACAAAGATTCAATCATACATTCCGTTGCCATTAGGAGAATGGCGTTAGGGACACACGACAAATCCGTGACCGAAATAACAATGATGGTACCGCTAAGCGACTAAGCACACATAGAATCGTGATCCTGCTTTGTGTTCTAAATTGCCGCGTTATAATAAACGTAGTTTTGACCCGGCGTGAGGCAGTTACAAAGGTGACAGGGATGGGTGAAAATACTTTAGATGGTGATTTTATCGATAAAATAAAAGTCGATTATGGTTTAAGTTTAAATGCGATACGTGAGAATTTTGTTCGCGAAGAATTTTGCGATAAGAATATTCAACAAGAGAACCCAATAACAATAGCATAATCGATTTAAAGCGCAGTTGAAACAAATTATCTAACGTTTTTGTAAAATGATTAGGATATTTTCGTCCTCACTTAGAAAACGTTGCCCCTCATAGGTATTCCTGTATTGTGGGTTTTTTTTTGTATTGTGGGTGCGTTCACGATCATGTAAATTGTCATACACCAGCCCCCCTAGCAAAGTTACGATCGTTTCGAAGCGTGAACACTTGGAGTTGGCCACGCCCCCAATTCCTTTGTTCTACATCATCTCTAAAACGAAAACGATCTTAATTTGGCTAGGGGGCAGACCCGGAACTATCTGTAATAGGCCATAGAAACAAATATTCGATTTGTGCGGGAATCGTCACTCCTCTAATTGTGCCGTCAATTTTCATAATTTCTATCATCAAAAGTAAGTACATTACTATCAATAATTTTATTACGGTTTACATTATCAGAAAATCGAGTACCAACAAGGAATCGATTTTCTTCGCAAAACATGCCCATCACTAAATTGTTATAGCCGCGCAGTGTTTAGCTAATACGATGGCCCTGTCATGGTGGATCCAGGGACAAATGGCCAACATTTTTTATTACATCCATTAGGGGAAAACGGTAGATTGATATTAATATAATTTTAATATTAATTTTGTCAACGAAATGGAAGAGCAAACGTGTCAAAGTAATTTAATTAAGGAAATTGGTTTGTTAAATATCATGTTTTCTTTTAATAGGTAGACTTTTTACTCGTACTAGAAAATTCCTTAAGTACCTCAAATGATGGTGCGAAGAGTTGTTTTTTTTTTAATTGCTCCACATTTAGAATTACTATTGTATCGTGGTTTCGTTTACAAACATGTAAATTCACTTAAGACGCAACTCACGCAAGGCTTTCAGACCTGGAACCGGTATTCCGGAACCCGAGAGTCTCGTAACTCTAGTCTCGAGAGTCTGTCCAAGACTGAGGCAGGCTGCGTCTAGTGCTGGGGATCATCTCCAAACACTGCTCACTGAACAAACACTTCTTCACAATGACTATCATGGAGAGTTCTCTGCAGAACAAGCATGGAGTGAGAGAAAACTATCGCACACGTGCTCCTCGAGTGCACAGCTGTCAGTGAAATATGAACACGAACCTTTGGAACACCGAACTCACTCATAGATACCCTGAAAAACAAATCTTCTTAAAGTCTTAAGTATTAAAGTCACGTAGACGTTACCTAAACGCATTAGCAAACTGTGTTACAATACGCGGTCTAGAAGTTGAATCAAAATGGCGATCGAACTTCAATGCGCAGGTTTTCAAGTCTCGATCGAAATGTGGGGCTGCGCGTAACCGTAGCAATGGGTTCAACTTATTTGTACTATAGTATTGCTTAAAAATAAATCGTATTGAAAACATAACGCGTTCACGCAGCGTCAGGGTTGCGTTTACAAAACGGGTACTCCGCGTATTCAAACGGAAAGAAAGAATTGAAGGAAAAACACCCTAGGTTATCTAAATTGTAATTGCTAACTCGTGAAAAGATTTGTAAAAGCGTGTTTAATATTAAATTCGGCCGTGATCCTATCCATTTTACTTTATGTCACCGTCTCACAATTCAACACGAAATTCTGAATAATATTTTTTGGTGTTATTCGCTGCGAGATTTTTTAATCATTGGTGTCATTATTTCCTAACTTTTCTACTTCGGCAAATATTTTTCTCAGGTCAACGAATTTGAGAAAAAAACGTCTGTTTTTATTTTCTTTTGTTGGTCATATTTGAGTTGGAAACGGTTTTTAATTGTAGGATTGTTGTAAGTTTATTTCTGAAATAAGTTTATGGAAATTAGGAACATAACAAGATTTTAAACTTGTTTGTGTTATTTATTTACCGAGTAAAAACATAAAGTCTCTATGTTTTTACTCGGTATGTTTATATTCCTGTATAATTGTTTTTACTCCTGCACTTCCCGAAGGGGTATAGGCTGAAGTATAACTACAGAACACCAGAATTCTATTCTTCACAAAACAGCTATTATTTTTATAATTTTCAACTTTATTATTTTTAAAATTATCTTTTTTATTATACTGCTATTATTTCTAGACTTTTGGCACTATAGGACACTATAATATAAATAAGGCTGTTTTTATTATGATGTGGATATATCACGCATGCGGATTTGTTCCGCATGAGTATATCCTTTTCATACAAGTATTTATTTTAATGCGGGGAATATGGTAGCGGGAGGCGTGCGGGGCGGGGCCATTCCGCATGCGTGATGAAATCCGCGGTGTTAATAAAAACACCAAAGGTGAAAGTTTATGTAGTTAGTGTGTGTGTATTTTTATTACTTCTTCAGGCTCGAACGGCTTAACGGATTTCGTTGAAACTTCGTATATCGGCCTAAACCATGTCCTGAAAATAGCACAAAGGATACTTTTAACCCGGGTACATTGCATAACTTTCTAATAATATGCGGGCGAAACCACAGTCAGCAGCTAGTTAGTATATGTGACACAGTTTTGGATTTTAGCAGGGTCTAGTCTACTATTTTTATAAATTCGCCATTCCAACACGATTCCATTGTCATTTTGCTTCAAGTTCGTAATCTGTTGATTCATAATGGCCAACCGTTGATCGGTCAGTGGTCTCGTAATAATGTGGTACGAGCTGTCTTATAACTAATTTAAAGCAATGAATGAATAATGACGTTCTGATGGTAGGTCACCGATCAAAGGAACCGTTAAAATTTTAGCAGATTACCACATACGTGAAAAATTTATTTGCCATTACGTACGAGATTACCATTCTATGCCATTTCCTTCAATAAAGTGTCAGTGGTTGATTATTGGAAAGTCATAAAGACCCCATCATATTAGTAAACCTACTATTATGAAATCAATGATAGACCATTCTGACACTATTGTAATAGCAGACTTGAGGCCCTGGTGGTGTCCAACCAACAGGCACGTATACTGACTTATGTTATATTTCGAATAGAGAACGTACATAGGTTCATACGTCAGTTTTCTTGCGGCACTCACTGGCGTCCTGATTTCCTTATCATGGTTGTATTTCAGTGATATTGTATCCCAGAGATCTTAGTTTCCTATTTTTATTACATATCTGTTGGTAAAGGAAATAAGGAAGCGTTTTCATGTACAAGCTTATAATCTACTTATCGGGGCGAAAGTTTTATTGAAATATTATTTGTTGGGTTTACGGGTTCTTTGGACCGGGAACACGGTTCTTTGGACCGGGAACACCTATAAAAATAATTCCCCGATTTCCGGCCACCGTAGGCGCGGGCTTGCGGACGGCGTGCAATGGGTAGCACGCTGTCCGATTGTCTGGTAACCGACCGGACCGAGCCCAAGTCGTCGACGGCGCGTTCTATTCCCGCGCGCCTCAAGGAGCTGTCAGCATACCGAAGAGGCCCAGCCTGGTCGACGCCTGCTGGGGTCAAGTGCCGTTTTCTGAGAGGAAGGCTCAGCCCCGGCACTATATGCAACGAAGGAACGGGGTAGGTTTTTTGATTTTACCTACCATAAAAAAAAAACCTATAAAAATAATATGTTTTTCTAGTAGTATTTTGGGACCACAACAAAATAGTACATTTTGATACAAGTGGGGAAAGTCTGTCATAGCAGCCGGGGCGAAATACACCCGAGCCGTACAGGCCAGGGTATTATGGAGCCGAGTGCTGCAGTGACAAATCTCCACGTGTATCAAAAGACGTTTTTCAATACACTTACGAAGAAATACGATGAAAAATCCACCATTAACCTGTCTTATATCGGAAAATTACGACGCATTTTTGTTATATAACTTAGTGCGAAATATAACTTAATTAATATCAATGATTAATATAATGACTTATGAATTTATTATTGTACGGAATCGAACTGATGTATGCGATTGGACGGCTCTCCTGGTTTTAAATTAAAATCAAAGGTTATACTTATTTGATATTATAACTTAAAAATAACCCTGCAATACTTGTAGTACGTTACAAATATTGTGTGGGAGTTATACACTTTTTTATTACTTTTATTTTAAATAAAGATTGATTAATGTATTATTCAAACATCAATCTGTTTAATAATTCATCATAAATCACTTTATACCAACTTTAGTTCATTATATTTTGCTTACCAAGCGGCTATCAATTTATATAAACTTTGACATTTAAATTGATGGCCAAAATAAAGGTAATCATTATTATTCTGCTGCTGGACTCTTGCTCAATTATTAACTCGAGAGGCTCGTCAATAATTTTAGATGCCAAAAGCATAAGTAATTAAATATTAATGCGGTGAAGCTTCATTTTGTCGTTTAAAGGCCTGAATCTTTATTCAAAACTGACAGATGTCGTTACCACACACTGATTAATCACAAAATCTCAGAAACTATAACACCTACAAACTTAAAATTTAGCAGGAAGGTTCCTTAAAGGGTGTAGAGATTCAAAGATTCTAAAGCATTTATTTCAAATACGCCATTTACAGGCACTTTTAAAAGGTCAAGGAGTCAGTCTCACAGAAAAAAATGATACTAATTGCACATTCCAAAGCGTAGATCTCTATAGAGAAGAATGTGCAAGAAACTCCATGGACACTCTTTTTAATCATTTTATGTATAACAAATATCTCGGTTACATGTTTGTCGCTGCTATTATGTGAGAACAATGTCAATAAAATAAAGAGGAAATAAAAGACATTCTAAATATAGATATTAAAATAAATCACTGGCAGCTAAGAGATGACCAGTCTCAACTGACAGCGCCGCCGATATCCGATAAGAACGAATTAAAAAAAATTCGACCCGTAAACTTCCAACCCCGGTTTACCCCCTTAAACCGGGGGTTGGAAGTTTGTATGGAAAAACCATCTTTTCCCCGGGCGATATCGCTGGCAGAATGTAGTCTTTAATATAAATAAAATGTTTCATTATAACATCTATTAAATTTCATTTAGAGTCTAGCTAGAACAGAATAAACTTTATAGTAACATTTTTTTCATAGACAAACTTAAATCTATGGATAATACGAGTAATAATGGTCTCATCAATTACAGTAGCATCCATTAAAGAACGTTTGAATGGAGTGAAGAAGCTTTTTATAAAATGTGTCATTTTATTTCAGGTCTACTTGAATTCAAAGCATTTCAAATGGACTTAAAGCGAGCTTTGCATACTTTGACTATCCATAATAGTATACTATAGTAGATGTATATGATCACGTCATGGATCACAAAATTTTAAACGTTTTTTAAAATTAAAATGATTAAAACTTCAAATCCACGTGCCTTGCAGTGAGGAGAAATAAAACATAAATTGGGTATCCCACGCAATATTAATTCACGTATTTACCAATTTTCTTTCATAGTTTTTACAGAGAAATAGAATTCAGGCATTGAATGTCATTCGCGTTTCAGAATAATATTTTTGCTGGTACAAAACCAAATATAGTTTTTAAAATAAGCGTAATAAAAATTGAAAGCTAAAATACAAAAGATAGGTATCGTATTTTTTTTTTTTGAGGTAGGAAATCATCGACTACATTCTCCTTCTCTGGGTGGAGTGAGAGGGCTTGTCAGACTTTTACTGACTAAAACCCACCTGAGTTCCTTCAATTGCATTTTGCGTTCTAGGACCACGGTAACTCATTTTACCTTCTTTAGAATAAACTCGCGGCCCTGGAGGTAATGTATCTTGAAGTTTTAATAATATGAGTGCTTTTCTTTATTTGGAGCACAAGTTTCTAAACAGAATTTGTGAATAAACTTAACCGATAGATCAATTCAGGAGTTGTAGAAAACTTTACAAAACTTTACTTTTATAAAACGTTATACGTAATTTAGACTTTATTTGCCCAGAGGACACAGGGAGAAGAGAGAGAGAGGTGAGAGGGTGTAATCTGTTTGGGCAGGCACCACCGTGTCCTCGTGGGGTCGATCAGTGGCAACAACCTCTCGCGCCGGGCCCCGGTACAGGGTATGGTCAGGAGCGAGGAAGAATGCCAGGCGGATGCCTTCTTCTTTCTAGAACGCGGGAGAAGTATATATCGGATGATTTCCCACCTAAAAAAAATACTTTCTTTGACTTTATTTCGTCCTTACTGCCTGGTTGGTCTCGTGATCAGAAGCTAAACTGATGAGCGTGGGGTCCTAGTTTTGTTTCCTAGGTCAGATAAAAAGTACTATTGGATTTATTCTACTAGCCATTAACCTATAACAGCCCGAAGTATACAAGTTCATGGTGTAATGACTCCATGCAAAAGGAAACCCGTAAAGCAATGATTTTACGTGATTTCTTGGTATGGATCCTGCGCCTGAGACATGACTGGGGATAGCCCCAGTCATATCTGCCGCAATGGACTGTGAGAGTGAATATCTGTGTTAGCACACACGCTTGAGCACTATGATATCTCCTGCGTATCTGTTTAACCTCCGTTTGGATTGGCAAGTCCGAAATTCAGTCGAGAGGAAATTTAAATTTTATTTCTTTGGATACATTTGCTTATGAACCACCTTTTGGTAATTTCCTAGCCGGACAAAGGCCTACCCTTTTCCTTCAAACGTGTCTATTATTGACAATGGAGCCTCCTGTCAACAGTATTTCCGGGATAGGAAAATTACTCTCATTGGCAAAAAAAATTGGTATTAGATTAAGGAATCAAACGATATACATTTAACAAGAGAGTCCTTAAGAAACACCTCTTACAGTTTTCGAAATTTCTAAAAATACCACGGACTGAATTACAAAAATGAAGAGCGATATTTGAAAACCTATCCTAATTTCGAGAAAAAAAATTTGTTCGTATCTCTCAAAAACAGCTAAAACGAACTTTTCTATAAGCAGGATTTACTTTTAAACAAGTTTTTTGATTTTTCTCTAAATTAAAGATAGGTTTGCAAATATTTCGCGACAAATCTGATGGCATATCTATTAAGGTCCTTCAGGAGAAACTGACTGACTGACATATCAACGCACAACCGATTACTTGGACTAGGAAAATGAAATTTTGCACAAGGCTCATTAAGTATTTGCACAATTGCACATAGATATGTGAAATTTGTCATTGTTGAAGTTTGTATGGGCAATGTAGTGCAGCATTATAGGTCTTAAGTGAATAGATCGCGTCAGAAACACCACATTGCGCTCCATAACACTAGTAGCTGATGTTGGGCTGAAGCTAAACTGAAGTGGAAGTAAGCTGGCCACGTCGCACGAGTGCACCCGGATAAATAGGCAAATATCGTCTCTCACTGAACGCCTAAGAGAGCTGTATTGTTGTCGTTGATCATGTTTCAAACAAGACCAGAGATCGCCCAAGGAAGAGAGGTTTGAAAGGCGAAAAGGGAGGCCTTTGCCCACTAGTGGTACACAATGTAAACTGTAAAAAAAAGTTTCTATAGAGAAGTGCAGAATTATATTATTTCTGTTATTTGACCTCAGAATGACTCTAGTGAATATAATTATGTAGATATGGTACTTGAAATTTTTCAAAAAATAATAACATCCTTGTCTTTTGTTCCCAGATAATGAGGTGCGTTACCAGCACACCAAGTAAGTATAAATAACATATTATCTACAAAGAAGGTTGATCTCCTACGAAAATTATGATAATTTGTTGGTGAGTGGGTCAAAAAGAAAATAGCAAAGTGTATAAGTTACGAGGGAAAGGTGACATTGACGAGTTTTCGGCGAAAGTGCCGCGTGCACAAGGGACCGTGGCCATATATAATGCTGAAAAATTGACGTTTATAGGGTAGCTAAATTTATGAGTAACATTCTGTACATCAAGGTTATTTTTATCATTACCTTCTTCTGGTCTTTCAGTTATATTGCAGTGACATACTTCGTTTCAACATCAAAGTAAATGTTGCATAACAGACATTCGGAAATTAAAAACTGAAGTCAATATAGCGCTGTCAGAGTTCCGTTTTAGCACGAACCTCAAAATGATATTGCATAACTCGAAATCAAATATTTATTTTGAAAACAGCATTCATCTGAAAACATTCGATCTCTACTTAGGCAGAACATAAACGTGGATATATCACATTTCATATCCCGCAGCTGTTGGTCAACAAACAAAATTTCCAATTAATAGGAACGACATCTCCCCAAATACAGGCTTAAACATTATTTGCTCGTAGAAGTAATAACAGTTTGAAACTAATATTGAATGAGCCCGATTTCTGGCTGTCCGGTCCTGAGGCTGTTCGAACTACTAGGTATATTTAAGGATTGGACACAGAATATGGAATAAACTAGAAGGCAAGAATGCTTACAGATCGTAGGTAACAGAAATAAATCTTTGATAATGTGAATTAATATTTTTGGACCTTTTTGTAAGCAGTAACGATTACACTATATAATAATTTATGAGCGTGTACATTTTGTAAGTTTACTTATACTACAACTTATTCACTCACACTCGTACGGCTTTTGAAGAAACTTACTACACAGATAGACCAATTAGAAAGATATTTTTTTACTCTCACACGGTCGAAGCAACTGGCAGCATGTAGCAGATGGCAGATTTTGAGTAAAAAAAAAGTAACTGTGGAGTTTATTGCCAGTCTTTTCTCCATAAAAAACGGCCAATTAGAACGATGCACTAGTTTCTGACGTTTTATAGGTGCCCATGTAGGCCTATGCGAAACAAAGTAATCAATTTGAATTTAGAATTAGAAGTAATTTTATAAACTAACTAGTACATAATGTAAATAAAATAAGTAGTCTGTTTGTGGTTTATTTTACATTTAGTTGTGTAACAGAATGGCTAAAAGTATTAGGTACAATAATTTTAATATAATTACAAGAAATATATTTCCAATACTAGTTACTTACATTGTTGGCATTGTGTAATGTAATTTACATAAGCTTTAAATTTTTATTTATTTTCTCTTTCTTGAAATAGTTATACTGTGTGGGAACGGGCATTTTAAAGGACTGTTGTTGCTAGCAGTGCGCAACTTACAAAAAATTACAATCAATGCGCCTTCTGGTTTGTTCTATATTCTGAACATTTAGCACTGGTTGTTAGCTTCGACACAATGAAGGGAGAGGTGTCCGGTCCGCATGAATATTTCGTGGCGTTACCGCGTCGCAGATATGAACTGACGGAGCCACGGCGTACTTCCATATTTAATGTTTTAAGTGCTTTTTCATGTTACCAGGTACTTACCAAGCTCCTCGCTAAATTGGAGGGCTATTTTAGTGGTTGACTTTGTATCTGCCTGTTGTATTGGTGTGGCATTTTGTTTAATTGTTGTATTTGTGAGCTCGTAGTATTGAACGGCCGTGCTTTTGGCGCTTTTTGTAATACGGTCAAACAAGTTTGCAAGCTAATTTAACACCTTGTAATCAAAGTTAAACTTTCTGAAGTCTGCAGTGAGCAATACCCATTACAGTTAGTAGTTTATATTAGAGGCATTCTTTTTTATATTTATATAAACTAGTGCTTGACTGCGATCCCACGTGATGGTAAGCAGTTTTGTAATCGTTGATAGTGAGGTGCACTAGTTTATTAAGAACCTATTTACTTTAGCCTTGAAGACATCTAAATTATAATTGGTCAGGAAGACCGCAGCAAGCATTCGTGACTTGGATAAAAAAAAACGAAAACTAATATGAAAATGATATCCAGAGGCCTTAATTACATGTGTAAATCAGTTGTGCGAGCAATAAAGAGGTGTGCAGCTACACTTATAGCTCCATTATCCGGCCCCGGCCCCGGCACGATAGGCAACGAAGGAACGGGGTAGGTTTTTAGAAAGTAAGAGTCTGACTCTACTTCCCGCTCCACCCAAGGGCGGGATTTGTTATTGGATGATTTTACCTACCATAAAAAAAACCTATAGCTCCATCTCTTTAAAATTTCAGTTTAGGTCGTCAAAAGGATCGCTTTAATAGCTCGTGGAAGAGTCTCTGGTGATTGGTTTTTTTTTAATTTGATGAGTGCTTTACTGCGATCTCACCTGATGGTAAGCAGTGAAGCAATCATGATAGGCGCACTACTTTATTAAGTGCCTATTCACTCTTGCCTTGAAGACACCCAAATTATAATTGTTGTTGTATCTAAAAACATTGTTTCATTTTTAGTAATAATAATAAAAACAGTAACAGTGACGCAACTCCGAACTCCGAAAATATTTCCGAAGTAAGCAGCGGTCACTGGATGAAAACTTTTATTGTTGTGGACATGTTTCGCCCGGAGCTTGTTCAACGGAACCGAAAAAGGACTAAAATGGGGCGCGAAAAAACCCTATAGAGCTGGCTGACACTTTTGAAAATTGGAAAAATCTTTAGATGAAAATTCAAAAGTTCTCTATCTTTTTCGTGTTGAGTCGCAATTTTTTGATGCTACGCCTCCATTGGTATCACTTTTTTTAACCCTTGCACTGCAGAATCATACCATTAATAGGTAATGTGATGTTCTCACTTATTTCCTCCACTGTCAGTGGTGCCACGGGCAAGAACAAACCTGCTCAAAGAGTCGCCTCTGACACGCGCACTTCGCACAGTCAATCTCATACACGACCAGTCAGACCTATTCATTTGTACTTTGAGTGAATTCAACAGGGTGGCACTAGCAGTTATAAGCTTTGGTTAAAATTAATTAATTAAGGGTTTAGTTATAAATTAAATTATTATGTATATAGTTATTTATATTGGCTGTACAGATAGTATAAGTTTGATATTTTTTTTTTTTTAACCCTAAAGTCGTCTACAAATTAACCACAAAGTCCCGCACGACGGCAGCGCGGCCGCAGCGCTGCTGCCCGCTGCTTTATTTTAGCATATAAATTAATGACGTGCAGCAACAGCGCGGTTGTAGCCTGGCAGTCGCGCGTTGCGGCTAATTTGAAGGCGCCCTTACGTTGTAGAGGTCAAGTAAAGTATATTGCCTTACCATAGCTGCTGTGATATTAACCTGCCCTTGGGCTAGGCATCTTGGTTATCTTGCCACCTCTTCCCAGGTGAAGATATTTATTGTGTACTCTATTGTACATCGGGATAAACATTTGCCAAAACTAAATATACAATGATGGGTGGTCTTATCGTACAGGGCAATCTCTTACAAACAACCTTAGGATGGACTGTACAAAAGGAGGTAGATTTAGGGAAGGCAGTGTACATATAAGATATGTAGTTCACCGAATAATAACCTTAAACAAAAAATAAATAAAATAATAAACATCTATGGTCCGGTACATAGTTATCTCTTCTTTGATGTTAAATGATTGGCAGGTACTTATCTGTGTGTATCCAGAAGCATAGGGTGTTAAAACATGACGGTTTTCCATCACAAATACTCTGAATACTTCTGTAATTAGGGAATTAAGGAGGGTTAATATATCATTAAGATTCTATACAATTAAACATAATGATCTGGGAATTGATCACAGATTCCAGGAAAATGAAACATTTAGTACCTAATGTGGCTTTCTTTGTCCAAAATGTATAGTATCGACTTTATTGCGTTTTAAGTAGTCATAAAAACTTGTTACTGCTCTTTTTGATGTTTTTATAATTTCAATTCAATTCAAAATATGGTATTTCATATAGGCCTAAATGGATACTTATAAATCGCGGGAAGGGGAGACAATCAAAAAGAAACCTATTTAAATAATATATTATTATATATCCACTCATCTTTTCATCAAGGACGACATGAATTTGTATCATGAAGTTGTTCAAGTGAATTGTAAGGAGTATGTGTTTTTCTTTACGTTAAAGTAATTGATTTTCTTTACGTTTATAACGTTCAGCTCTCCGATTGGCCCATTCCAAACTCTTAACCAATCAGAGAGCCAAACGCGGCTCCCGTTTCCATCGCTTTAATGAAAAATAATTCGTACTCACCATGCAGTTTTTGGAAAATACTAAGTGAGAAACAGTGTCTTGTACTGTTTCATGTTCGCATTTTTTAAAACGATGTAAGTTAGTGTTTGACTGCAATTCTACCTGATGGTAAGAAATGACGTAATCGTTGATGGTGAAGCGCACTAGTTTACTGAAAGCCTATTCACTCTAGCCTTGAAGACACCTAAATTATAATCGAAAGAGAAGACCAGCAGGAAAATTATTCCAGTCCTTCGATATACGCGGTATAAACGACGAGGCGAAACGCTTAGTCCGGAACGTAGAGGTGTCAACAATGTATGAATGGACACTCGCCGTACGTCGGGTTGTCCTAGATATGTGACGGTTGAATCAAATCCTGTAATTCCCGCGCGCACTCTCCAAAATGCATTTCCTACTTTATATCAGTTTTATTAAATATCTAGCACAAGTTCATACCTGGGTATTAAATTCTTGGTTGTTTAGAAATTTTCAATATTAAAACTTCGAAATATTTAAATGTATACGTAATCTTCTTACACCATAAAATAGTTCGCTATATTAAAGTTTTCGTTCACGATCCATGATGAAAAATGTTTCCAATATTCTGACGTTGACATGAAACTAACTTGAAAGAGATTTTAATTTATGACTACCTGAAACGATCAGGGTAGGAAATTAAAAAATGTTAGACGCAAAGATGAAATCTCAATCTTAAAATTTTTTATTCAGCAGTTTGAAATCTGGATTTTTTTGGACAAATCCTTATTGACACACCCCTTACATTTTTTTATAGTTAGTATTAAACAAAACATTATTATTTACTAAAACTTGAAACCGTATTAGAATTTTCTACTGAGTTGTTGCTTTGAAACCGTATTAGAACTTGAAACCGTAAAACTTGAAACCCTATTAGAATTTTCTACTGAGTGGTTGCGTTTTCTACTGAGTTGTTGACTGCAATTCATAATGTGACATTATTTAACGTACCTACATTTCAAACATGCAAATAATAATTGTTTTAATAATTTCAAATGTGTAATCCGTTCATTTGTGACGACATAGATGTCGCTACAACATAATGCTGTAAATAGCGCATTGAGTCGTCTTTCGCGAAGGCTTTTAACATACTAACTGCTGCCAGCGGCATCACCCACGTATAGATAGGAAATTGTCCCAAAGGTACATACTCCCGACATAAAACGCATCCTACGTATTATAACCAGAACATGGTCTACACGTGCGTCAGATTTCATCAAAATCTGTGCAGCTGTTTGAGCATGAAAGAGTAACACATAAACACACAATGGGTAGCCTCGCTGTCCGACCGTCCGGTAACCGTCCGGAAACCCTCCGGACTAAGTTCAAGTCGACGACGGCGCGTACTGTTCCATGCTCGCCTCAAGGAGTTGTCAGTAAACCGTGGAGACCCAGCAGGGTCCAAGCCTACTGGGCCCAAGGGTCTGTTTCTAAAAGGAAAGCTCAGCCCTGTTATGAAAGGCAACGAAGCAACGGGGTGGGATTTTTAGTCAGTAAAAGTCTGACACTATCTCCCGCTTCGCCCAAGGGCGAGAGATGTCATTGGATGATTTACCCCACCAAAAACACACATAGAAAACACACATAAACACACATAGATGCTTATTATTGTATACAATAAACTTGTGCATATTAATATTAGTGTACTTCACGAACATTTCTCTAATGATGTTCCATTTATAATAATAACGGAAAGCGAAACAATGCAATTCAAAACTCGTTCGTTATTGCAGATTCAAGCTTATAATGTTGTTTTGTTTCACTAGCATTTAGTATTATTTGTTGTTCAGTGGTTAGAATAGAATAGAATCGTCTAAATCTGAATTTAAGGAACATGAAAATCATAATATTAGACGGAATTACAGTTCTATTCTTGTTAGATTAAAAATTTGTATGTATTTTTACAGGTACGGGTTTGGTATTAAAAGGAAACAATAAATATAAAATTTGAGGCTTTCGAATAAATATTTCAGAAAACTGAATGTAAAAGTTTTTTTTTTATATTTTTTGAAAAGTTAGTTTGCATGTTTTTTGCTCTTTATCGCATAGCCTGCTAAAATAGACTATGACAAAAACAAATGTTGTCTATATTTTATAATAGACCTCAGTACGAACCCGGGGCGGTTTGCTAACGTACGTGTGTGTTATAAAATTCTGAAATTGTTTGATTTTCTACTTTAATATGCACTTAACGGTTTAAAACCTAACGCCTAAATCCACACCTTTTTATTTACATTTTTTTTTTTTCAAAAGTTTATAATAAATGTAACATGTTTAAGTTTACATTTTTAATGTTTTTTTTTATACCTATCTTTAGTCTATGTTCGTGACATGAGTTTATGGAATACAAGAGTGCGCTATTTACTTTTTTGGAGATGAGCATTTTTGGCCTCACACGAGTCTTTTTTTTTCTTTTTGTATTTTTTATTAAAAGTTATTTATAGTTTTTCTTTTTACTTTTTATTTTGTTGTTGTTTGTTTTTTTTGTGGGAGTCATAAATAAATGTATTTCTTGTTTTTTCTTCTAAATGGTTATCGGATCAGGTCAACTAGTTATTAATAAATAAACAATATAATCCTATCAATTAGAAGGGATTAAGATAGACTCATTAGAGATAACACGGCAAAGGCGTTTGAGTAAACAACAATATTCTCTAAGGGACTGTTGGCACGGAATCTCACGCGATACAGCGTAAGCGATCAGTAAAACGATCCTATTCATAAAACTGACCGATTAAGACTTACATTAAAAACTACCTTTGCCAAACCATTTTATTACTATTAAGATGAAGGTGCCAAGGTGGTCCGTGAAATTAAATTTTTCTTAAGTTTTTTTGCACTTTGTTGGTCTGTGTCAAAATGTATGTTGACTAGAATATGATTGGCGGCCGTAAAATAAATTTATTTACGGAATTATAATCATTAAAATTATTAATTCCATCTTATTTGTTTGTCTTACCCTATTGAATGACTT
The DNA here is from genome assembly GCA_958295575.1 of Leucania comma. NCBI lineage: Eukaryota > Metazoa > Arthropoda > Insecta > Lepidoptera > Noctuidae > Leucania > Leucania comma. Next base: position 10,034,180 of record OY282475.1, read on the forward strand.
TTATGAAATAGTCTTCATATTTTGAGGGCTATCTTGGAGCTCACTAATCGAAAACAAATACATTTTTTTTCTGGGTAGCGTTTCAAAGCAGTGCTTATTTAAGTTTATCATGAGCCAATGCTGTTTCACTGCGATCCTGTGTACTAAAAACTCCTACTATGAAGTAGGAGTTTTTAGTATTATTACTGTAACACCAAAGAATAAAAAAAATCTATTTTAAACTATACTCATATTTACAATTATCGAATGGCCTGTTAGTTTAGTTGTCAGTTTCCCTGACTGCTATACCGGAGGTTGTGGTCGATTTCAACCCAGGACAGATGTTTGTGTGATGAGCACGATCATTTGTTCTGTGTCTGGGTGTCTATAATATGTATGTATTTAGAAATATATGTGTATGTTTATCAGTTGTCTAGTACTCATAGCAGAAGCTTTGCTTAGTTTGCGACTAGACGGTGTTGTGAGAAAGTTGTGGAAATAAAGTAAAAAAATAAATGACTGACGACCCGTCCCCACTTAACGATTTTTAAAAATTCTTGGTTTTTCTCTACTGTGTTTACTTTCTTTATAATTACTCTGTCTATTGATAAAAATTGCATGAAAATTCTTTCGTTAGCTTATGAATTTATCGCGTTCATAGTACAAATAGACAGACCCATTGTTGAAATAGCTCCAAAAATGGTTTTCGCGAAAATAATTGCGATAAACCTACGCTTTTGATGCAATTCTCCGAGAACAACACTAGGAACAGGTTAATTGTTATCGTGTCTCCTGGAAGGAATAGTTGGAATTAACTAGAATAAATTGTGAATGTTATGTACTCAGGTACTTTAACCTGTTGAATACCGTAATTAGAGACACAATAGAAAGACAATAGGTGTGCGGACGCCGGCGTCCTCTCGGGGAATAATGAATTAAACTGGAACTCCAACAAATGTTTGTTGTCTGATATTTCGTTGGAAAGGCTTTGAAACTAAAGATCAGATTATTTTCTTTGTTCATTTTTCCTGAGTTTTTTTCGGTAGATAAAACTCACCCAATGACATGTCCCGCTCTCGGGTGGAGCGGGAGATAGTGTCAGTTTGTATTAGCGACGATAGCTTGTAGGTGAAATAAAGCACGAGCGGACTGTGTATAACGTTATAATATGCTAAAGGGGACTGTTACAATTACAAAATAATTACTATGCGAATACGTATATAAAGCTAGAAAGCGCGAGCGCGGGCGTACGTCGTCGCGTCTCACAGCTGACTGGTGGTGACGGGCGCGCGGGGCGGGAGGAACTCGCCGCTCGCGCAGTAGCCGGTCGCTCCCGATGGGCGATGCTCGCAGCGCGCAGCCGTCGCCGGTGGCTCCCTCCAGCGCGCAGCGGAGATATTGAGTGCGTGACTCAACATTCTCCCCCCGTTGAAGAGTCTTCAACAGTTTGTTACTGACTAAAAATCTCCGTCCCCGTTCCCGTTGAGGCGCGCAGGAACAGTACACTCCGTCGACGACTTTGATTCGGTCCGGTCGTATACCGGACGGTTGGATAGCGAGCTACCCATTTCTCGGCGTCCACACGCCCGCGTCTACGGTGGCCGGAAATCGGTATCGAAATCCCGGCGGTGGCCGGGGCATGAGCGCCGTTGCCTTTGCCTGATGCGGCCTCCTTCTTTGCTAGCATTACTGCTTCGGAGAAGGAGGCGACCGCATACCACCCTTTCTCGCTCCAGACCATGGCTTGTAATAAGGCCCGGCGCGAGAAATTGCCGCCGCCGATCGCCCTCACAAGGACAGGAGGCGATATTTTCCTGAGAGTTGCAGTAATATAAATACAAAGCAATTGAATGTTATGAATTTATGATCTCATTATCTGCTGATGTGGTAATAATATTGCAATATTTTTTTATCTGTAATATTATTAGATATTGTAGATACACTCGCGCTTGAAGTCTTTCTCACTTGATGGTAAGCAATAATGTAATTGACGTTGGAGCACAGTTGCTTAGAAGTAACCTAATAATACTTGACTTAAAGGATGGGGGCGAAAAATGAAAATAAATAAGTTAAAAAAAAAAAATATTTTATTGTCGTTTATAGTGAAGATGTAATCTGTTGACTATTAAACTGATGATGAATTCATCAGTTTTGCAATAAAATCTTCCTAATTTACTTGCCTCTTAAAATTCAAAAAAAAGAAGGATGTATGTTCTATGTTCGGATGTATGTATTTTTTTAAGTATGTTCACCGCTTTCTCGGTCAATGGTGGACCGATTTTTAAATTATTTATTCGTTTGAAAGATTATAATCTCGAATCAAAAATTAACTTTGAAGATATGGGTCGGAACTCCTCATAGAATCATAGCAGAACTGTCTTAACAAGTAAAATTGCTTTGTATAAACGTTTAGTCGATGACTGACTGAAGGAAGAGGGGTGAGAGACTCTTACTATAGAAATTGCACCCTAGTTGAGTTTAAAGACCCTAATAGAGACCACTGAACAGTGAAAAATAAAAACTTAAAAAAATAAAGATACAACCGTTTTCAACGTTAACAAAAAACTCCAAAAAGTGCACAATAACTTAAATTTTGGAAGTCAGCATTTAAATAAAAAAAGAGACAAATCTGTTATAGTTACATCGACTTTTGAAATTAAAGTTATTTTGTACTTTTTAGTGTTTTTTTCGTAGTAAGTAGTAACAACACAACACCCTTCACGTGAAGAGCCTGATATTGAGTGATAGCAACGAGCGACAATGCATCCTATTTTTGTTTAGTTTTATAAGTAGGCTAATTAGCTATAAGAAATGTCTTGTCATTCTTGTTAGCACCTTTGTCCTGTACACGCTAATATACAGTGCGCAGTAATCTCGTATTTTCTCCTGTTTTATTTTACACAAATCCCGGTCAGTCCCGTACATGGTCCTTCGAGCCGGATTGTCGTTATCAGCAAGTAATTTGAAGAATATATAATTAAAAGACGGAAATAATTGATCTGGATTTGAGAGGTTAAACGCCGACAGCGTGTCTTATGGATTGAGTACACATTATTTCTCACGGTGTTAAGTATATTGGATAATATCATCACCCAACACTCGTACAGGTTGTATCTAGCTTTATTAAAATTTACAAAAGGTTAGTGCATTTATTTTGTTAATTATGTTAAAATGAGTACCAGTTTTCTTTTTGAATAGTTTCGTTATTTTTTGTATGTTACATGTACAATTAGCGACAGTCGTTATTATATAATACTTTTAAAAGTATAGTAGGAATTATAACTACATTTATATAATTTGTATTGTTTCATTTGAGCGATAACTATTCAGTTAAGTATCATAGTTAATGTGTAGGTATTCGTTAATCATAGTTTATTCTGGAAAGTGTTAGATATTATTTCAAACTATTGACTGTTAATCTCAGTTTAACTTGCCCGTAGTGTACTTCAGTTTTGTGGTGTTTTATGTAATAACTTATTAGATAAGTTATTGAGGAATTAATTTATAATAAAAGTTGTATCGTTACATTTGCAATCAGATTTATTTTTATACAGAAAGATTACCTACCTATTTACATTGTTAGACCTTATTAAATTCTACCTTACAACTCTGTACCTAAATTAATTTCGGATTAAGTATATTAAGATATTTATTTTGCGATTATATACATTCCAGGTCGACAACACTCGATTCCCAGCATGTCCGAGGAAAGGGAATTAGTAAAGAAGCGAGGAAGTTTTAAGGGTCGCTTAACTACATTTGTCAATTACTTGGACGCATTGGATGACGTAACATTAAGCGAATGCGATGTCATGGAATTACAGTTGCGCATGGGAAAACTGGAGTCGTTGTACGAACAATGTGATGAGGTACAGTTGCGGTTAGAATGTATGGTTGACGATACGAAGGCCCAGTTGTCTGAACGTTCCGAGTTCGAGACATTATACTATAAGGCATTGTCGAGGGCTCAACAGTTAGTGAGTAAGAGTAACAAGCAAAATGGTTCAGTTAGTGGTAAGGGTAGTCGTGGTAGTGTTTATAAACCTATTAAGTTGCCTACTATACAATTGCCCAAATTTAATGGTTCATATAGCAATTGGTTAGAGTTCCGTGACACCTTCACTAGCCTCATCCATCATAATGACGAGATCGACGAAATCAACAAGTTCCACTATTTACGTGCTTCTCTGGAGGGATCTGCTGCCGTGGTAATTCAATCTATTGAGTTTTCAGCGAACAATTATGATGTGGCTTGGAATTTAATTTGCGATCGATTTGACAATAAACGCTTATTAGTGCAGAATCATGTGTCAGCATTATTTAACATTGAACTCATCACGAAAGAGTCTTCTATCGCTTTGAAAGGGTTAATTGATCTGTTAAATAAAAACTTGCGAGCGTTAGAATCTTTAGGCGAACCAGTCAAGCAGTGGGACACGTTGTTGATATATTTAGTTACACGTAAGTTGGATCAGAAGTCCTACCGTGAATGGGAGGAGTTCAAAGGTCACACTGATAAGAATAGCAAGATTACGTTCGATACTTTCCTCCAATTCATTCGCGCACGCGCTGATCTAATTGAAACTTTAGAATTATCTAAACACAACATGTCAGGTAACCCTAAATCAAGTTCCGCGAGTAAAATCAAATCCATGGTGACGACACAAAATTCTAATATGGTGAGCACTGAACCTGCTTCGAAATCTTGTCCTAATTGCAAAGGTGACCATAGTTTAGTTAATTGTTCACAGTTCCTTGCATTGAGCAATGAAGCTCGACGCAAATTGATTCCTACTTTTAAATTATGTTATAACTGTTTTCGTACTGGTCACTTTTCTAACAATTGCAAAAAACCGGGTTGTAAGTTATGTAAGCGCAGGCATAACACTTTGATTCATACTTCGGAAACAAAAGGTAACGATAACACATCTGATTATGCAACTTTGTCTCCGTCAACGTCTGCAGCGCCCGCGCAGTCCGCTGACACTGACGCGACGAATAACGTGTCCTTGTCTGCGAACATTTCCCCTACTCATGGCGAGAGTAAGGAGCGCGGCGTCTTATTGTCAACCGCGTTAATTAAATTATATGATTACAAAAATCATGAGCATATTGTGCGAGCGACACTCGACAGCGGTAGTACATCGTGCTTCATGACGGAGCGATTATGTAAACGACTTAAGTTAAATACGAGTTCGATTGATAGTTCAATCTATGGCATAAATAACGCGTCCAGTCGCGTAGGCAATATGTGTCAGGTAAAAATGACGTCACTTAACAATAGTTATAATGCTAAGTTGTTATGTTTTGTATTGCCATTGATTACTAATGAGATGCCATGTCGTGAATTAGATTTATCTAACCTGAACATTCCAACTGATATTTGTCTGGCAGACCCTACTTTTTACAAGCCCTCAGACGTAGATCTTTTAATTGGTGCTGATCTGTTCTGGGACCTGTTAGGTTCGCAAAGAATTAAGTTAGGAGTCGGAAAGCCGGTGTTATGTGAGACCAGGTTAGGATGGATCGTCTCTGGTCCCGTTATCTATAGTAATCACAGTAAATCAATAAATAACATTAGATGTAATTTTACTCAAACTAGTTCCTGTAATGATGCCGACTTGGATTTAATTCGTAATGATATTACGCGATTTTGGAATCTCGAAGAGATTAACTCGCAAAATTCTGATTATTTGCCTGAAGAAAGGTTGTGTGAGGAGCATTTTTGTAAAAATACGACTCGTTTGAAAGACGGTCGTTTTTGTGTGCGTTTACCCATGAAGCAGAATCCATCTGTTTTGGGTGAGTCATTTCATAGGGCTACAAAATGTTTTTATTCCTTGGAACGCAGACTTAAGGCTAAATCTGATTTTAGTAAATTATTTCATAAGTCATGGCGGAATATATGTAAGTCATTAGGTCAGTTTGCATTCTACTTCGAAAGTGGAAGTCGAATGAACCTATTTTAGTGTCAGGGACTCAGTCATCTTTAGATTTAGGTGTAGGATCTAATAAACCCAATAAATTATTAGGACTTGACTGGTTCGCTGAATCTGATGAAATAGGTTTCTTAATTAGTTTTAAGTCACCTTCTAGAAGTTGCACTAAACGTGATTTGCTTTCAGCAATTGCACGTATTTTTGACCCTTTAGGTCTTTTATCTCCTTTTGTAGTCACCATGAAAATGCTATTACAAAAAATGTGGTTAGACAAACTTTCATGGGACGAACCGTTGACTCTGGAACTTAGCACAACTTGGAACGCTATTGTTAAAGCTCTTCCTCTTTTAACTACGTTACGTATCCCACGGTATGTTATGACGGACGGTTACCAGACGTTAGAACTGCACGTATTCACAGATGCATCTGAGCGCGCGTACGGTGCGTGTGCCTACATCCGTAGTGTTAATGCAAATGGTGAATGCATGGTTCGTTTACTTATCGGTAAAAGTCGTGTGGCGCCGATTAAACCTACTACTATTCCGAGGTTGGAACTGTGTGGTGCCGTCGTGGGAGCTCGCGTTTATGAGAAGGTGGTCAAATCACTTCGAGTGAAGTTTGATCGGGTTTACTGTTGGACAGATTCGACTATTGTATTGGGATGGTTGCAGATGTTGCCTTCTAAACTTCAGCCATTTGTGCGCAATCGCGTTGCTGAAGTTCTAGATAAGGCGGGTAACTGCACTTGGCGTCATGTCCCAACTGACAAGAACCCAGCAGACCTAATATCTCGTGGCGTGGATATTAGTGTTCTGCAAGGGCTGCAGTTGTGGTGGTGTGGCCCCGACTTCTTAAAGGAAGATCAGTCGAACTGGCCATCTCAGGTTAAAGGTTTAGAACTCGAGACTTTACCCGAAACTCGACCTCAAGTTTCATTGAGCGCTATTGTAACAAATAATGCTTGCAATACTTTAATAGATTTTAACCGTTTCTCAAACTACTTAAGACTTGTTCGTTCAATAGCGTATGTGTTAAGATTTGTTAGAACCTGTAGGAAACTTCCTGTCATTAATAAATTTATATCTGAAGATGAACTACAGGAAGCATTGAATGTTATTATTTTAAATTGTCAAATCGAGTCGTTTCCAGAGTACAAATTACTTTTAAATAAACAAAATATACCTTCGAAAAGTGTCCTCTTTAAATTTAATGTTTATTTTGATAAAAATAAAATCATGCGTGTCGGAGGGCGCTTAGAAAATTCTGATTTTCCATATAATAAAAAACATCCTATAATTTTACAGTCCGCTCACATTTTTACAAAATTATTATTTAATTTTGAGCATAAAAGATTGATGCATGCAGGCCCTCAGTTATTGTTAGCTTCAATTCGGGAATCGTACTGGCCTATAGGTGGCCGTAATCTAGCTAGGGCTTGCTATCGAAACTGTGTGCGCTGTTGTCGCATGAAGGGTAACGTAATTACCCCATTGATGGGAAATTTGCCGCAGCAGCGTGTCCAGCCAGGAGGTTATCCTTTCGACAATGTTGGTGTCGATTATGCTGGCCCTATCATGTGTGCCAGTCGGCAAGGTCGTGGCTGCAGGTTAGTGAAGGTGTACGTAGCCATATTTATTTGTTTTGCCACTAAAGCTGTACACCTGGAGCTAGTAGGCGATCTAACCAGTAATACCTACTTACTTGCCTTATATAGGTTTATCTCGCGACGGGGTAAGCCAACTAACATTTATTCCGATAACGGTACCTCATTCGTTGGCGCATACAACGATTTATCGAAATTTCTAAAAACTTATTGCGATTCCTTAGGTGCAAGTTTGGCAAATGATGGTATTAAAATGCATTTTATTCCCGCATATACTCCTCATTTCGGCGGACTCTGGGAAGCGGGTGTTAAATCGACAAAGTATCATTTGAAACGAGTGTTGGGAAACTGTAACTTAACGTTCGAAGAACTTAACACCACGCTTATTCAAATCGAGGCCATCTTGAACTCTCGTCCATTGACGCCGCTATCTTCGGATCCTGCTGACCTTGCACCTCTGACGCCGGGACACTTCCTTGTGGGTCGACCGCTCACATCATTACCCCAACGTGACTATTTGGAACACTCCGTTCATCACTTGGCTCGATTTCAACGGGTTGAGCAACTCCGCCAACATTTCTGGGCCCGGTGGAGTAAGGAGTTTGTTTCTGAATTGCAGCAGAGAACGAAATGGCGTTCCTGCAAGGATGCACTGAAGCTGGACTCACTCGTGGTAATAAAGGAGGATCACTTACCCCCTCTTAAATGGAAGTTGGGAAGAATTGTTGCCGTCCACCCAGGATCAGACGGTATCGTTCGGGTGGCTGATATCCGGACTCCTGCTGGAGTAATTCGGCGCGCCTTCAATAGGATTTGCCCACTACCCGTCACTTGCTGATTTTGTTGAAAGACAATCTTTCAATGTCCGGGGGTATGTTGAAGTTAACAACACCCTTCACGTGAAGAGCCTGATATTGAGTGATAGCAACGAGCGACAATGCATCCTATTTTTGTTTAGTTTTATAAGTAGGCTAATTAGCTATAAGAAATGTCTTGTCATTCTTGTTAGCACCTTTGTCCTGTACACGCTAATATACAGTGCGCAGTAATCTCGTATTTTCTCCTGTTTTATTTTACACAAATCCCGGTCAGTCCCGTACAGTACTTAATAATTATTAAAAATTATATAGGTGCACAGCCAAAATAAATAGTCCAGTCAGTCTTTAGTACGTCCATTATAATATTAGGCAGCCGTAAATAATTCCATGTGGCGAGTCCCAAACCGCAGCTTTTTGTTCAATGAAGACATACTCGTACTATAAATGTTTCTGGAGAGATTAGTACATGTGTAGATAATGTTAGTTTGGGTAAACAAACACTAACCAGCCAACCAACGAACCATTAAAATGAATAAGCACAAAATAAAACTGTTTTTTAAATACAACTATCGATTAGGAAAGATAAAATTAAAAAAATATGGTACTTTTTTCTAAAACTCGTATTAATATACACATGCACGAAATTAATTTCTTAAGTATTTATGAACTGAGTGAGTCCAATGACCTGTAGGTAGGTTGTTGGTCGTTGCGTACTAACTACCTTTACTTACACTTAGCTTTTTTTATGGTAGGTAAAATCATCCAATGACAAATCCCGCCCTTGGGTGGGGCAGGAAATAGTGTTAGACTCTTAACTAAAAACCTACCCTTTCATTCATTGCCTTTGTCCCAGGGCCCGTGGTGACATTTTCACATAACCTTTGGCCCCAGTAGGCTTCGGCCCTGCTGGGCCCCTACAGTTTGCTGACAACTCCTTGAGGCCCGCGGCAACAGTGCGCGCCGTAGACGACTTGGGCTCGGACCGGTCTGTTACCGGACGGACGGACAGCGAGCTACCCATTGCCCACCGTCCGCGATACTTACACTTAGCTGATGTCTGAACACAACTACAATACGCGGCATATAAGTTGAACCAAAATGGCGATCGACCTTTAATGCGCACTTACGATTTTGGGGTCTCAATCGAAGTGCGGGCCAGCGGTGGGCTGCTCGTAACCATAGCAACAATGGCTTATTTATTTCAACTTATTTGCCGCGTACTAGAGAATATTTTGACTTTATTACGGAGTTCCAATACTTTCTGATTTAACCATCAGATTCGTTTGATAGTATCTTGTAGCCAAAGTGCATATCAAGACAATTTTAATAAACCCATTAACAAAGAGTTATTACAAATTATCACAAATAATTATCACGAATTCAATACGCATTACATCATCCCCATTAGAAACCTGGTACATTACATTACGATTCCAATAACATACCAGTGAATTTATAGCAGCCCTATCAAAGATCAGGTCATGCCCTTCGGGAAGTTTCAAGTAGATCGCTATTCAATTTCCTTTACGTTGGATGGGTGACGCCAGCGAACCGTGTTAGGGCTGCCGAAACAATTGTATTTGAGGGTACATTACATAAAATATTACGGGGAAATCAAATCATACACACGTACTTGTTTATTGCTATACTTGCAAGTCATATTGAAGCATTTTTATCAAAATTCATGAGAGTAGAAAGTTGTTATTTTTTTTGTTTGGTTTAGTTAGACAGACTCAATTTTTTTTCTAATCATTATTTGGCAACTCTGTTATTGGTCGAAAACTGGTGGTGGTTGTGCAGAACGGGCAGTATAGCAGGTGACGCACTTCCTAAGAAGCGGGTGCATATACTGGGACTGTGTTTGAGACGGGTCGAGGAAGCCCTATTTGTCCAGATAGTTTTTGCAGCGACTAACCTGGATCCGCAGTCGGTTAACTCTACCAGAGATTTCCAGATTGGCCATTAATTCAATTCGCGGCTAGGGGAAATGTTGATGGGGTGATAAAGTGTAGAGAAGTTAGATGTTTCCACTTCCACAGCGCGCATCTCTCGTCGTCTGCACTGTCTATCACTTACATGCCCTTGATTAGCAAAACAGGTGCCCCTTTCTCTCCATATTCTTAGTTTTTCACAATACCGTACGCTAACTAAACTTACGATCTATAAAATCTAATAGCGGGACTGTTACCAGTAACAGGCTGCAATATGTTGCACTAAATGACTGGTTGAAGCTTTGACTCTGAGAATACGATTCTCACGCAAATAAACGCGCATCACAGCCCATTTCATATTCACATCAGTTACTACAGAACCTTCCCTTTTAAAACGATGCATTAGTAGTTTCATAGACACATAAATAGATTATAATAATACAAAGTATCCCTTGCACTCAACAAAAAGGCGCGTCATAGCTCAGCCTCTCATTTACTTGATGTATATTGAACCCAGAAACCCTTTGTATTCAAAAGACCGCTACCCGTTTATTTTCGGAAGGAAAAAATAAGGAATATTCAGAAAACTCGCATTTCATCCGAGATACGACGGAGTTTTGTGTTGACTTCGAATTTTCCATCGAGTGGATGGATTGTTTTGTGAGAGATGTTTTAATAATATGAAGTATATTGACATGGCAGGAAATGGATATCTCATTCAGAAATATGACCACAAAAGAGTGCTCTATCTCGTGTGCGCTGTTTACCGTTATTGAATTAAGATTCCAAGATTGTGTGTAAATTGAACTTACTCTTAAAGTACGCTCAATTTACTACACTTATTCTAGTTTTTCAGGACCTGGATTACCTTAAATATACCAAAATGAGTTACTGAAAGTAGAATAATTGGGTCGTTTTTCTTTCTGTCCCCTAGAAAAATAATGCAAAATTGTGTTTACGCTTAAAATTTTCAGGGTTCTTTATTTTGTTGTATTTTAAGTTTATTAGTAAAATACTTAATAATTAATCAAGGGCTTTAATTTTGTGATTAATACTTTTTTATTTATTTGCATGATTGAAGTCTATATAACTCTATTTTTTAATGTTACAAACTAATACGGTTCCACTTGACGGTAAGTAGTGATGCAATTGTTGGTGGGGTTTACTTTTTATATTGATTCACTATCGGTATGCAGAATCCATTAGTAAACGAAATACCTAATTGAAACTTAACCCTTTGTATACCGTAATTAGAGACACAATAAACGCTGCTGTTAACTCCTTGAGACACGCGTGAAACAGTACGTGCCGTCGACGACTTGGACTCGGTCCGGATGGTTACCGGACGGTCGGACGGAGAGCTACCCATTGCTCGCCGTCCGCAAGCCCGCGCCTATGGTAGCTGGAAATCGGGATCGGGATATCGGCGGCTAAGGTGTGAGGGCCGCCCCTTCGCATGTGCATGTAAGGCCTCCTCCTGTGCTAGCATTACTGCTTCGCAGAAGAGTGTGACCTCCCGCCACTGTTCACTTCGGACTATGTCCTGTACCAAGGACTCGTGGTAGGGCCTCTGGTATTAATTAAGATACTTTAAAAGCCCTTTTATTTTCCCTTTAGCTAAAGTATGCTGCAGCAAAATACTCGTGGGTACTTAAAATATACTCAAAGCGTTTACAAAAGACATGAAACTAAATATTAATTACACGATTGTACTCTAAACACGACCTTTGTTCTCACTCTCAAAGGTGATGTTACGAGTATACACGAAAGCTTTGAACGGACGTTTTCTTCTCATTTCGAATAGTTCAAGCAGAAAGTGGTTGCTGTACTTTTGTTTAAAAGTTCTCTAACTTTGTGACGATGTTAGCACTGAAAGTATTTTGTATATATTTTTAATTGCGAGTGTGTTTTAAGACTGGCTGGGATATTTCACGGGTTCTGTAAAAGGACTCTCTTATGCTTGAAGTAACATAATGCTTGGCCGCATTTTATAAAAGTGTAAGAGAAAAATGGGTGCAAAGGATGTTTTTTTTTTATTGTAGGTAAAATCATCCAATGACAAATCCCGCCCTTGGGCGGAGCGGGAAGTAGTGTCAGACTCTTACTGACTAAAAACCTACCCCGTTTCTTCGTAGCCTATCCTGCCGGGGCCGGGTATTCCTTTCGGAAGTTAACCCATGACCCCAGAAGGCTTCGACCCTGCCTGCCTGCATAAAAAAAAGTGAAGAATATGCTTTATTTGTATTAACTATCCACATTAAATTACTCATTAGTTTATACAAGGGTAGATTGTAATGAAAATACAGTCTATCCTTTAAACATTTAATAATAATATAATAATATATTCCACAACTATCACACAACACCGTCTAGTCCCAAGCTAAACAGAGCTTGTGTTATGGGTACCAGACAGCTGATATACATACTTATATAGTTCTAAATACATACATATTATAGATAAATAACACCCAGACACAGAACAAATGATTGTGTTCATCACACAAACATTTGTCCTGGGTGGGAATCGAACCCACGACCTCCGGCATAGCAGTCAGGGCCACTAATCACTAGACCAAGAGGCCAGTCTTTTGTTGTGTTTTCTGATAGCTACAACCCAGGGGTTTAAGTCAAGAGTGAATAGGTTACTTCTAGGTAAGTCTGCTCCATCGTCGACAGGTCAGGGATATAGAAGTCAAGAGTGAGCTATATTAATAATGAAAAAAAAAACTTTTACAATAATAGTAAAATATTAGGATCGATTTGAAAACACAGGTCAAATTTCAACTGTGATTTCCCCAAAATTATGTTGATGACATACAATATACGAGTTCTTTGAGTGAATAATCATCAAATAACTTCACTCTCTTAAAGTGGAGCGAGAGGGAGTATTAATTTTTATAAACTAAAACCCACCCGTGTTTCTTTAGGGTATTTTTAACATCGTGCAGATTTCATCACGCATGCGGGATTGCTCCGCGCGTGTAGTCCCGAAAATGATAATTTCTATTCAATTCAATTCTGTATTGTTTCACATGTGTTATATAATGTCTTAAAAATAGTTAAACAAGTGCACATGGATAGCAATTTCACAAAGATAAGTAGGTAGAATTACAATAAAAAAAAAACAAAGTTCAAATTAGAAAAAAAAAACAAAATTCGTTGAAGAAAAAAAAATTGAATGAAATACTAATGTCAGTAATTCATACAACTATTTATTAATTTATTGTTATGTGTGGAATATCTTTGCGGGACGCTCGGCGTGATATCCGGCAGCAGCCCCTCATGCGGAGCAATTCTGCATGCGTAATGAAATCCGCACGATATTAAAAACACACTCAGTTAGTCCGCCCTTTACAGAATCAAGGTGACTCTTCCGATTAATCCGACGGCAGCGATATACAATATACCTATCTACCCTTTGTGGTATCTATAGTAGTTACCTATGTTAACCGCATGTTACAAACCAGTCTGTTATTCAATCAAAATAACAATGTATTACACATACACGACAAACCACAAATATTTTAAGCCATCGAACCAAATAACCAAAATGTTAAGAGGATTATATACCCAAGAAAATTAAATTGTTGACGGGAGTATGACGCATATCATCCTTCAAATGTATCTAGAGTGGAATTTAAAATTAACGACATTCAAAAAAACAATTTTAAATGATGCGTCGAATTTTTTTTAAATATCTTTGATAAAAATTTTTTTGGGTTCCGCACCAGTAGGTTCGTTCGTCCACTTGTCAGTGGGCTGTATTTTATAAACCGTAAGAGGTACCTAAAGAGTTGTTCACAGAATATGTATTTCTGTTGTCGCTACAACAACATATGGGGTATACACCGTTAAATTTTAGTCGTTTTAACCCCGCGGAGGGTCGATTCGGTACATGAAATTCTATCGATTGGTAAAGTTACAAAAATATTTTTTTTTTAAACTCGTATTAATATACGCATATACGAAATTAATTTATTTAAGTAAACTTGTAGGTAGTTGTCGGTCGTTGCATACTAACTACCTACAGTTCATTGACCTCGATCAGCTGATGTTTACTTAAAAAACGTTTTAAAAAAAATAATTTCGTACATGCGTTAATTTACGCATGTACGAAATTATTTTTCGAGTTTCGAGTTTAAAAAAAAAAGTTCTTTATTTTTAATTTTTATCCTTACAAATCGACCGGGTTTCATGTACCAAATCGACCCTCCGCGGGATTTAAACGACCAACATTTAACGGTGTATATAAGGGAGTTCCCATTTGTCGGCGTTTTCGCTCGATTTTAATATTGTTTTACGGAACCCTTCGTGTGTCAACCCGACTCGCACTTGGCCAGTTTTTTTAATGTTGATAGGTTCGCGATTGACTACTGTCTCACTTGATAGTAAGAGATGTTGTGGTCGACGATGGCGCCCGCTTGATCCTGTATCCCTCCTTTTTACCCGACTGCGCCAGAAGGAAGGTCCCGGCTGCTACAATTTATCTTGTATTTAAAATATTATATATTTAAGTGCAATCGGGTACAACGACTTTCTTGTTTAGGGCATTTTCTACTCTGAAAAGCAGTCGGGTTTTTTAGTTTTTTAAATTACCGTTTTTTTTTTCTGATGTGAGAAATAATTAACTAACTTTTCCCGCTCTAGTTAGAGCAAAGGGAGTATCAGATCTTTGCTGACTAATACTCACTTGTGTCCTTTGCGTTCCAGGGTCGGGGTAACTTTTTCCATCAACTCCGCAGCCCATCGCCCATTTAAATCGACTCAAAATCTTCTGCATCATTTTTTTTTGCCTTGACGCTTGATTCGTTGTTCCATAGCCCCGTCCAAATAGCAAAGTGACATTATCTTTTAACGTGAAATCTCCTTTTCGCGAGCATTGAGCGGTACTTTCTATAGATACTGGGATAAGTGGGGGATCAAGTCAATAGTATCGGAGATCTTTTGATTTATCAGGTGGTTAATATTACTGTTTTGAGGTTTTTCTTTTACCAACAGTATTGAGTAAAGGGATAATATTTTTTTTTTGTTAGGATATATTTTGCCCTATTTTATATAGGGTAAAACTAGGATAGTTGCCCTACCTTTTGAAATTACTTTATATCTCTTTGTTCAAAAAGCATTTGTAAAATAGTTAGGTACTTTGGTTTATTATCTTAATATTTATGAAAGGAATAAACATTATCTTTGATATTTCCAGAGTATTGACGATTTTTGCGGACCTCTAAATTTTGGGACAACTGTCCCATATAGGAGATAGTAGCCTAATCCATGTAAATTACATTAGGATAGATGCCCCGTCGCGGAAGAGGAAATTGATCCCGCAAAAACTTTGTTCGCACCTAGCCGTCCCATGAAATCGCACAGAGACATGCAACACAGTCAACTTAGTTGTAGTTGCAGAGTCTCTTGGTAGACAAATAAAATAACTTGTGTTTCATTTGCGAAACTAGAGTAATTGCAATTAAGGCAACTATACCCCCGGGGCGACTATTCGGGTTTTACCCTAACTGATATGCGACATTAAACCTTCATATCATATTTGGGTATAGTAGCTTCTGCCAGCAGATTTGCTCGCGTGAAAATAGGTTAACCCATACAAACTTTGGACCCTCGTTTCAGGGAGGGAATATTTGAAAATCCTGGCTACGGTAACTGTCTTCTTCCTTTTTTGGTCTAATTATATTTGAGGTTGCATTTCCACATTTTCTAGCGCCAAGTAGCGTGTGGCGTGTGTAGCGTGTGTGTGTGTGTGTGTATGTGTGTGTGTGTGTGTGTGTGACTTTCAATATTGACAATTAGGTTTGCTAGACGTCTGTCTGCATATTGGACCACCACACCAATAGTGAGCAGCATTGTACGGTTCTTGTTTTCTATTTAAAGTCGGTGTGGTAGGTCATTAAGGATACTTTACAAAATAATCTGCCGCACCGACTTTAAGTGTATCGGAAAGAAGATGCATTGGACATTTCTAGACTTTTAACGCCAATTAAGCTTTACAGTAAAGTCTCCAAAGTAATTACGAGTCATAAAATACATAGTGAAAAGCAAAACTCTGAATAGAAAATTCAAGTAATAGTGAGGTAAATGTTAGCTGCTGCAGTGGACGACTCATTAAATTGCCTTCAAACGAATTGCCTGAAAATTTACGTAACAGCCGGGTTTACTAGAATATCTAGAGTAGTCAAATTACGGAATTTTCAAGGTAATTGGAAGATTTGAATACTTACAGCCTTTATGTAACCGTAACTCTAGCTAACAGTTTGTTTGAAAGAATAACCGCAGCTCTTGAACTCAATAAGCAACTGAAGGAACCGGGGTACGTCAGTTTTAGGTAATATCATCATCATTTCTGTACTTTGGGTTGCATAAAGAATTGAATTAATAAATATATAAATAAATAATTCCCCTCGCTTGAGGTGGGCTCTTTCGAAAAATGCCGCAGCCACCTTTAATAGTTAAATCGTCTATGATTGCTGGTTTTTTTTATGTTTTTTTTTATAAGCTGTTAAATAAACATATAAATAAGTATATAAATAAATAGCTGATCACCTACGCAATGATCAGAAGGGCGACTCTCGTTATTTTAAGGAGCAGTCAAATTTCATTTCACAGTTGGTAACTAGTTAGTGTTTCAATCACAAACATAATTATATATTATAGATAAATTACACCCAGACACAGAACAAATGATCGTGCTCATCACACAAACATTTGTCCTGGGTGGGAACCAAACGAGCTCCGGCATAGCAGTCAGGGTCACTAACCACTAGACCAACAGGCCAGTCAAATTTGAAATTTGAAAAGTTTCTGATATAAACTGTCACTGAAATGGTATTGTTATTTAAATATGAATTGGGCTTCTCCTTTTTCAAACACATTCTGAGCTTTCATAGCCACAAACACGTATCTACGCACCCAAATTAAAAGTAAACATCATACAAGGCGTGATTATTCAAATGAGAACGTTATAGTAGATGTTGCGAAACGTCAACGATTAAATTAAATTCATTTGCATATAAAATACTTAATTTGTCTCACTCATTTTTCATGTCACTTTACTAAAGTTCTCTTAAAGCTGAGACCAATTAAAAAGCTCAACAATTTTAATAACAAAGACAAATTGAATCCTTTATTTGTTGTTCTCGAGTCATGAACTCGAGGTTTCTACTAATTTTACCTTTCAAATACTACCTAAGTACCTTACACTGACAGCCTTAGTTATTAAGGAAATCAAACCATATTTGTATGTTTAAATACTAATTAACTGTTTCTATGTTTATTACTAATTAATTCTAAACATGCCCTAAAAATGCCACCTAGCAGCTTTGGACTCGATGGAAAGACGTGCGAAGAGGCTAATTGGAAATCCAGATTTTTTTTAAGTCCAATCTACAAAGCCTTGAACACAGGCGTAGAGTAGCCAGCCTTTCGGTATTTTACAGGATGCATTTTGGATAGTGTGCGCAGGAATTGCATGACTTGATTCCGCCATCTCAGTTCTACAACGGCGAATATCCACTCTTACGTTATTGAAACTTCTGCAATCCGGACTAAGCGTTTTACCTCGTCGTTTATACCGCGTACATTGAAGCACTGGAACAGTTTGCCTGCTGCGGTTTCCCGTACGATTGTATCACTGCTTACCATCAGGTGGAATTGCAGACAAGCACTGGTTTATAAAAATAAAATAAAAATACCCACAAACTTTCGCTTTTATATTATTAGTTTTATATAAATAGTTTGATGAAGTTAAATACTCTAAATACACAAAATTATAGAGGCGAACTTAAGCATCAAGAATCTTTCAGAATTCTTGGAACAACACTGAATATGTTTAAAGTAACACGTTATAATATCTGTGAAGCTGAAAACCAACTCAAGCGCACACTAATGTTATTCCAGTAAGCCATATCTACCTATCCAGTACTGCTACCAATCTTTTTCCTTAGTGTGTATTAAACTATGTAGGTACCCTTATTTCGACAAGCAATGATCGCACATTAAGCCTGGCTTTACTGTCAGACTAAACCTTCATTTTATCGAAGCTCTATGCCAAGATTATCTGCTCTCGCATTTCTGTTAAAAAGAACTAGCCCCTTGGGTCATTAGTTTATACCTATCTCACAAAATGGCCACTTTTTTGGTCCACTTCTTCGTAATTGAACAGGTTTTTTGTAGATACTTCGAGTATTTTTATTTCTGGTATTTGTAGCGGTATTTACACTTTCGCATAATGGACCTACATAACTTTTATTGTTACTTCCGATTTCCAAATTAATATGTTTTTTTTGTTAGTACGGGGTATTACTGAAGCAGAACAAAATGTTTTTGAGCGGTTCAGATGAAAGATTGAACACCTTGTAGGAGGCCTTCCATCGCTACGACTTCCGGTACGTGGTCGCCATTCCAGAACCTTTCGCCCCAACGGCCATCCGTTTTGCGAGCAATGTGCCCTGCCCATTGCCACTTAGGTAAGCTTGGCGATTCTTCGTGCTATGTCGGTAACCTTGAAGATCGAATGCATAGCTACAACTAAGGTGCGAAATAGTTTTTAAAATACATATACGGTTGTATAACACTTAATACGTATATAATATTATAATTCTTCGCAAAAAAAAGTTATGTTTACAAAACTGACCCTTTACCTATTTTTTTTTTTTTTTTTTTTTTTTTTATGGTAGGTAAAATCATCCAATGACAAATCCCGCCCTTGGGCGGAGCGGGAAGTAGTGTCAGACTCTTACTGACTAAAAACCTACCCCGTTCCTTCGTAGCCTATAGTGCCGGGGTCGAGCACTCCTTTCGGAACTAACCCATGACCCCAGTAGGCTTCGACCCTGCCTGCCTGCAGTTAGCAGGCTGGGCCTCTTCGGTGTGCTGACAGCTCCTTGAGGCGCGCGGGAACAGAACGCGCCGTCGACGACTTGGGCTCGGTCCGGTCGGTTACCGGACGATCGGACAGCGTGCTACCCATTGCACGCCGTCCGCAAGCCCGCGCCTACGGTGGCCGGAAATCGGGATCGGAATCCCGGCGGCGGCTGGGGCGAGCGCCCCGTTGCCTCTGCCTGATGCGGTCGGCCTCCTCCTTCGCTAGCATTACTGCTTCGCAGAAGGAGGCGACCGCCTGCCATCCCTCCTCACTACGGACCATGGCCTGAACCAAGGCCCGGGACCCTTTACCTATCATAGTATCTCCCAAGTCGTTTACAGCGCGCACTATTCCCGTGAGCCTTAAGGAGTCGTCAGCAAACTGTAGGGGCCCAGTAGGGTCGAGGCCTAGTCTGGGGCTCTGGGGAGTTATGAAAATGCATACCAGGGCCATGGATCCAAGGCAGGGAAGGAACAGTTTAGTCAGTAAGAGTCTGACACTATTTCCCGCTCCGCCCAAGGGCGGGATGTGTCATTGGATGATTTTACCTACCATAAAAAAAAAACATAGTTTCTAATTTAGTTGGTATTGAAAATCAAGTAAAAAAGCTATACCTGTGTCTATCAGGTATGTGTAGTGAAACTGCGATTGCCTTTCATAGATACGAAACATTGTTTAAAACACTCATAAAAACATCTCTTCAACTTTTTGCCTTCCACAAACACAGAAAAATGAACTTGTCGAAGCCTTACGCTATAACTTTTGACATTTCACAAAGTTTTTGCATTAAAGAAGCCTTTGCTTAAGCTAAATGCCAAGAGGTACTCCAATAAGTTTGTATTCAGGATTCTAAACAATGCTTTGGTATTGTTTACGGTGTAATAAACAATGGGAGAAGTTGTAGAGCTTCCAAACATTACAAATTATGTTGGTAGTTATGTTCTTCTAGTTAGATTACTTTTTACTTTAGTATGGACACCACTTTCAGCCACTTACAACAAATGCCTAGTCCTCTCAAGCCTACATTAGTATGACGGCTCTATTAGAGCGGGCCTGCCACTGTGGCAGTACACCCTCTACTTGACCCCTGCTAGATTGGATTTGGAGTGGGTAGTACGAAAATATCGGGCTACAAAACATAGCTAACTGTTCATGCGTCCCGAGGGATGTTGATGTTAACTGATGTGCAATAACGTTTGAAATACGGTTTTCGTCTACACGAAAATTGAAATGTAATGTGTTTTTTAAACATATTTCGAAAATTGTCGCGTATTTCGTTGTTATACCATAGTTGCGCCGACCACAAGTAATATAGGACAAGGGCAGGAGGAAGAAGAAGATACCATAGTGGACACACATGTATATGACTATGATCACTACTATGCGATATCAACGGTAAAGATCTTTTTAATCAATTATATTCACATAGGTCAGCGGTTTCTTGCTTTGAACATAATATAATGCCAATGTTACTCAGAGGTAAAGTAGCATTCTATTGGTGAATTAATTGTTGAACACGGTCACGTATTTTTTTTTAGTTTTATTAATTACAAATAAAAATCTTTCCTCTTTATATTATATTAGGTTTTGCCAGCGCCTTTGCCTGCGTGAAAGTCGGTTTCTCCATTCAAACTTTGAAACCCCTTCCATCCCCTTAAGGGTTGAAATTTAAAGATGGAAAAATATCCTCTCTTAGTGCTTCGCCTACGTCCTGCTGATTATCTAGGAAGTCTGCAGATTACACTGACAGCCCTAACTCTTTTCCTTTCTTCCAGTCCATCCAAAGGTTGTCTGTAAGAAATTGCCCTGTGCGATAAGACCGCCTATTGCACATTTCTTTTATAAAAATGTTTGTACTATGTTAAATTAAGGTGTGCAATAAAATATATAATAATAACCATAATAGGTTCCTTTCTCTGGAGCCCTGACCGCCGGTAGCTTGGACCCTGTTCCCGATACCGGTGGGACACAATTTTTTGTCTTTTTAAATGATTTTTTTATGATTAAAAAAAAATATTTGAAAATATAATTTATATGTACATTCAGTGAATAAAGAAAACGTACCGTAAATGTGTTATGAGGCCTACATAATGCTTTCACACTCCCTTTCCCTAATTATTGTGGTATGAAATCATATTTTTTGTTTATGTCTCGTTTACATTCAATGTATGATTGATTGATATTTCTTTACAAGTCTGAAATAAAAAGAAATGGAGACCATTGAATAGAATGAATACCTTTTCAAATAAAAACACGTTAACGCATACAGGTAATAAGTTATTCCATTCAGAGAAAACTAGCTCCTGCCATTGGCTTCGGTTCACCCTTGTTTGATAGAACAACGTTTGATATAATATTACTAAATCGAATTTTAGTTGCAATAAAGTCATTTCGAAGAATTATTCATTTGACCGAATAATTCATTGGTAAATTTTTATTTAGCGTAATTATTTATTTGAACTAATTTCATTTCGCCGAATAAAAGCATAACTTTTTTAAGCATAATATCCTAAAGCATAAATTTATTTACGCATAATGATAATAAAACATATTTTTATAGGTATAACAATGAAATAATTATTGCTTGCTTCATCCTAGCATCAAGCAAGCAAGCATACAGCATGCAAGCAAGCATGCAAGCAGGCATGCAGCAAACAAGCAAGCATGCCGCATGCAAGCAGGCATGCAGCAAACAAGCAAGCATGCAGCATGCAAGCAGGCATGCAGCAAACAAGCAAGCATGCAGCATGCACGCAAGCATGCAGCATGCACGCAAGCATGCAGCATGCACGCAAGCATGCAGCATGCACGCAAGCATGCAGCATGCACGCAAGCATGCAGCATGCAAGCAAGCATGCAGCATGCAGCATTCAAGCAAGCATGCAACATGCAGCAGGCAGGGTTTCTGTCACGGCTCCGGCGCTGCGGGCCTCCGGCGGTCCCGCGCGTGCTAATCGTCGCCGACGGCTTACGCTCACCACCGCAGCTTCGGCTTGTTGGCCGGCTTCGCCGGCCAGTCTCAGCCGCGGCGGCTCGCTCGCAGCCGCCTGCTCCTCAGCCCGCGGGCCGCCTCGCCCCTACGCGCCTACGCGATTTTAAATTACACTCTAGGGGTAGGACAAACAAGACTACGTGGAGTCGGTTTTGCAGCAATCAATTCGGTTCTGTCACTAACTTTTGTTGCACAGCATATTAAATTTTTAACCAACAATATTATTTAATTATTGCAGAAACCTACCTACCTATACCTTTGGATCATTAGCGCAAATGTTGTTATAGCAAATAAATATTCGATGAACTGAAAATTCTGTCAAACGATATTATACAAAGTGATGATTTTCTTAAACGTTGTTCGATTTATTAATATTATATCAAACGTTGTTCTATCAAACAAGGGTGAACCATTGGCTTCACCCGCATGAAAATAGGTTTCTCCTTTCAAACTTTGGACATCCGTTTTTTCCTCCTAGGAGGGTGCATTTTAAAAAAAATCTCTCATATTGCTCGTCTACGTCATAAAAGGAAGCTTTGTGCAAAATTTCACGCTCCTAGTTGTAGTAGTTTCAGCTGTTCGTTGATATATTAGTCAGTTTCTCCTTTTATATATTACTAGCTTTTGACCGCGGCTTCACTCCCGCTCTACCCTATTCTACCCTACTCTACCCTACTCTTCCCTACTCTATCCTACTCTACCCTGCTCTATCCTACTCTTCCCTACTCTACCCTACTTTACCTCACTCTACCCAATACCAATAAATGAGCAGGTTTTAGATTTTTTATTTATTTAACGAAATAAAAAATATCCTATTTCCGTCTCCTGGTTTTAAGATACCTTCCCACCAATTTTCAGCCAAATCGGTTCAGCTGTTCTTGAGTTATAAATGGTGTAACTAACACGACTTTCTTTGATAT
Organism: Leucania comma; assembly: GCA_958295575.1. Classification (NCBI taxonomy): domain Eukaryota; kingdom Metazoa; phylum Arthropoda; class Insecta; order Lepidoptera; family Noctuidae; genus Leucania; species Leucania comma. The sequence goes on from OY282475.1 coordinate 10,057,234, forward strand.
ATTTATTTTTCTAGATATAAAAGAATTTCTATGTATTGGTTATTCAATAATATCACTTGGGGTTAAAACACTAGGGGCATGGGCTCCGACGGCTAGTCGACTCTTTGTGCGACCAGAGGGCTGAGCTTTTCTTCGGTCAACGAATCAGCATTGCTATCCAAAGTGGCAATGTTGCCAGCGTTCTGGGCACTTTTATTTTATTTAAAACTTCTTGCACAAGTAAAAAACTGTACAAAGGTGGACTTAATGCCATAGGCATTTTCTACCAGTCTTTTCCCATTGATATGACATGTGGATGAAGTTTTTGATGCTCAATAATATAAGTTCTTTTTCTACCCTAGTTTGTACCTACATATAATTAGTTTTAAATTAGTACATATACCTATTTAGATTAACTCGTAAATAATCACGTTTTTTTACCAGAATGTTATATGTAAGTAAACCCACAAATATAGGATTACGATTTAAAATGCGAAATCACAAGTTCCACGTCGACAAAGAAAAAATATAAGTATCATAGAGGATTTAAAAAAGAAATTGTAAAACGAAATAGAACTAAGTATTCTCCTATACCGTGGTCAGTAAATACATAATCAATAACGTACAGTTTCACTTACTTTTTCCAATTGAAAAGTTCATTTCTGCCATCTCTATTACAAATAAAACAAACGTTTTCTCGCTTTTAGTAACAGGTACTCAGACTCACTGCAGCCAACAAATCCCATCCATTACCATAGTAGGTATATCGCAGGCTGCCGACGTAAAGCCAATAATTCTGTATTCTATTTACTCCACATATACCTGCAGCGAAGCCTGTAAAGCTTCTATAAATCATATTTACCAAGCAACATCGGATGATCATACTCACTTAATTTTGATTTATCAATTTCCCCTTGTCAATTTTGCCTGGTATGGTTTTGTGAACATGGGGATGTTTTCACGTTTTGTCGCCCCTTTTGGGTATTTTCTTTTTATCTATTAGCAGCATTTGGATTAAAAAGGTTTCGATTTGGAATACAAGGCACAGTTTATTTAAATTTATTATTGTTTTCCTTTTCACGCTTGCCCTTTTTTTGTAGGTGGGAATATCATCCAATGACAACTCCGCGCCTGTGCGTGGCTGGAGCTAGTGTCAGACTTTTACTGACTAAAATCCACTCCTGTATCTCCGTTGCCTTTTATACCGGGGCCGAATCTTCCTTTCAAAAACCGACCCTGGCCCCAGTAGGCTTCAACCTTGCTGGGCCCGCGTGGCGCGCGTGGAACAATTTGCGTCGTCGACGACATGGGCTTGGTCCGGACGGTTACCGGACGGTCGGACGGTGAGCTATCCATTGCTTGCTGTCCGCAAGCCCGCGCCTACGGTGGCTGAAAATTGAGATGAGAATCCCGGCGGCGTCTGGGGCGTGAGGCCTCCTCCTCCACTCCTCCTCGCTTCGGAGCGAGATAATGGTCAACCGCGAGCCTGTGGAAAGACTGATGGAAAGCGACGATGAAGACGAAGATAGAGTTCACTTGCCTAGAAGTTACCTATTCACTCTTAACTTGAAGATCCACAGGTTGTAGCTATCAGGAAACACAGACGCAGTCTGTATTACTAAAAATGAATCGCTGAAATTATGTCGCATATGGTTACATACCTACGCATGTCTAGATTGGCTTATTGCGGTTCATGACAAACATAATCACTACACACGAGTAAGTCGTTTACGGCGCGCACTGTTCCCGCGCGCCTCAAGGAGTCGTCAGCAAACTGTAAGGTCGAAGCCTAATCTGGGGCTCTGGGGAGGTATGAAAAGGCATACCAGGGCCCTGGAACCAAGGAAAAGGAGGAACGGGGTAGGTTTTTAGTCAGTAAAAGTCTGACACTATTTCCCGCTCAGCCCAAGGGCGTTATCTGTGATTAGATGATTTTACTTAGCATAAAAAAAACGTACGAGTAGTATCTATAAAATAGCTGTCAGTCCCTATGTATGCTTAGGTCTTTAAAAGTTCGCAACGGATTTTGATGTGGTTTTTTAATTATTTTTTTTTATTCAAGAGAAAGTTTTATATGTATAATACATGCATAATATATTTAATATAACCATTGCACCCGCGCGAAGCAGGGGCGGATCACTAGCAAGTCAATAAATAAGCACGTTTTGCGGATTCCGTTGATCTTAAATTCCTTCAGTGACATTTCTCTAATGTTCTTTCAGTTGCCCTTTACGATTTAGAGCCGTGGCGTCTCTTTTGAACAATCCCCTAGGACATCAAATTTTTTGGTTTAGTTTCAATGGCACTATATTATTCTTTGGACCTCCAGCCACGATAAATTTAAAACTAAACTAAAAATATAAAGGTTAATGTGAAATAGAAGCTCTATAGTTTTATCGTGAGCTAAAAGCTGAGCTTTAATCTCGACCCTAAATATAGAGCTCAACTAAAAAGTTTATGGTACCCTAAACTTTCCAATTTGAATTTAGGAAATGAAATTAGTGATTTAGTTGCAAGTATTACTTTTACTCCAATTTGTCTAAATTGCTTTGATTGTATTGACTAACTAGCACCTGACAGCGGTTCCGAAATGGAATCTGTACTTCATCTATTAGATTATAGCTTATATAAATTAAAGCTTATGTGTTTATCCACCACGGTAGGCGCGGGCATATGGACGACGAGCAAAGGGTAGCTCGCTGTCTGAAAATTTATCTTTCTAGGTCCAAAGGTTTAGGCTTCATGGCCTTGTCATCATTCTAAAACACAGATTATTGACGTGGCACAGATGACTACCCAGTTCAAGTGGGGCTAAGCAAGTCATGTCTACCGCATGCAGATTCAACGGTGGGCCGGTATAACACAAAGTCGGCGCCTTGAAATCACACGGCGGAGTCTTGGCAGACCAAGAAGGAGATGGCGGGACGACTAAGGTGTAATCATTAGGAATTACCAAGAAGGGGCTTAGAACCGGGAACAAATAAAGATATGGAGGAAGGTCTTTTCCCAGCAGTGGGACAGTGTAGGTTAATTATAATAAAATAGGTAGAATTCTGATTGAGATAAGTAAGATAAGTACATTCTGACTTCATATTCAAAGGAAACATCGTCCTAGAACAAAACATTCGAAGACATGACGTCATCCACCAAAACTTACTTACTGGGGCGCGTGGTGTAGTACAGCCCATGCTTACTCCTATAGAGGAATCCTGAACATTAAAAGGTTGATTATGATAGAAGAGTAGTATCTACTTGCTTTCTAATTTCCTACATATACATGATGCGGATGATAGGCACTAATTAGTAGTAATTAGGCCACAGCTTGGTTAGTGGTAATTACTTAGCTATCATTTCGTATCAATTTATGCACTTCATAGCATTGACATTAAATAATACATTATAATATTTGCTATTTCAGCAAATAATATTTTAGTAATTAAAGTAACATAATCACATTATTGTGATTTATGTAAGCCTTACAGGTCAAAATGTACTGAACTTGGGTGATTTTTTTCGCGATTTCAGGTTTGGTCCCATAGTAAAAGTTGTTTGTTATCATGACTACATTACGTGTTTAAGTATCGTTCACTAAATACTAGTCATCCCATATACATAAAAATCAATCAAGCTGTTTAGGTGCCATGAAAATTTTTATATATATATAAAGATAATTGAAATTCAGTTAATTCTGAAAAAAAAACCTCAGTTTCTAATATACGAACCGGAGTTTGAAGTGACTACGTAATATTAAAATAGGAGTCCTTGAATATGACTAATGTAAGACAAGCTGTCAGGCCGGAGGTCTTTGGTGAAAGCGATTTATTTGACAAGGGACCCCAACTTTGAAGGAACATGCGCACATTCATTAATTAAGCCATGAGTGTTAATATTGAGAAATTTTGTCAACAGCTAAATCATAAGTAATTTAATTCAGAAAAATATACATTGTGTTGTGTTGTGTCTCTCGAAATATTATTTATTTATTGGTAGTTTAATTTACGTATTTAAAACTTCCTATTTCTATTTTATATACATTACACAAAAACATTGATATATGCAGCTATTACATAAAATATAAAAACATTACCTAATAATATTATAAAAGCAAAAGATAAAGTTTGTGAGCGTTTGAAAGAAAGAAAGATAGAAAAAGAGTTTATTTACGACACACATGTGTGTGTGTGTTTGTTATTTCATCATGCTTGACACAAACAATAAAATGATAATAACATAATTATTAATATATTTATGAAAGATGGGGTAAAAAGCTCAAACAAGTAATAATAATAATCAACAATCTAACTATAGGTAACATAAAAATATCTAAGTATAATAATAAAAGCAAATATCCACATAATAATAATAACAAAACTCTAGTTCACGGTCAACTAAAATAAACCCTTACCACTTTATTCAAAAAAGCGATCTAAAATAGTACCGGGACTAATACTAGTTTTAATTGGCATTAAACCTAATAATAGTCCCGGAAATACATTTAGATCGCTTTTAATTCGTATCAAATTTAGTAATAATCCCGAAAACAATATTTAGATAGCGTTTAATCGGGATTAAACCTAGTAATAGTCCCGGAACTATTTTTGATCGCGTTTTGGAATAAGGCGGTTAATATCCGCAAAGATAATATCAGAAATAATACATTGTTGTAAAAAAAAATGGTAACAGAAGTATACTAAACTGTAGATACTTTTTAGGTTACAAAAAACACAAGCAGGTTTTGCGAAACACAACATTAAAATCTAAGTACTCCATATTTATTAAGTAAGTAATCATGAATCGTTTAAAAAGACATCCCAGCCCAGGTGCTAGGCTCCAACTAGACCCCTGTGTATAAGCTCCTAAGAAATTAATGAAAATTAATTTGCGCCAGTATTGAGTCGCCCCTTGGGTCAGGCATAGGCACAAACTTTACTGCCAAGCCATTCTCAGCCCTATTGCGTATCGTAATACCTGAGAAAATGTTACTGTTAATCAAAACCAGCCTTTCATTGTTCTCTCGTCATTTGTTTGTGAATGATGTTAGAAGTATCACTGTGTTTCTGTAGAGATAAGGACCACGGTTTTAAGATGCTGTTTTGATGTGTTGTTAAACTCAGTATTAATATTGTCAATACCAAACAAAATTTTGCTTTTCATTTCTAAACACATATAACTGAGGACAGTGTGGCCACTCGCGGGTTCGTACCTAGCCAGGCTCATTACTTTTTGTAATTTATTTTATCACCACTGCTCTAAAAACTGTGAAGGAAAACATCGTGAGGAAATCGACATGTCTTAGAATCAAACATATTATAAACTGGAAGATTATCTCTTAGATAAAAATGCTTGGCTAAATGTCTGTCCGGCTCCACGTGCACAGCCATTTTTGCCTAATTAGTTTTTTAAATATATAAATATATAAGATGAGATGACCCTTTTTGTATTGTTATTTTCGGGATGTTTTTTTTTTTTAATTTGTTTATTTTTAATGAAGCTTTTGACAATTGATTACTTAATGTATTTGGAACCAATAGCATTGTATAATGTAGAAGCTCTTTTCTCAAATTTTGTGAATGTCAAGTACCACGGAGCATTTTTTATTTTTTATTGGTTACAAACATATTTGAATTTACGAACATGGCAGTTGAGAGTTTGTCATGCTCACTTAAATGTCTCGCTGATGGTGGCACGTGTAATTGGGTCATTCAGTTCCCTTCATTATGGTTGAGCTGAGTGGGGCTGGTGCACGCGTCATGCTTGTGAACGGGCGCCGTCATTTGAGACCGGTCATCTCTTAGCTGCCAGTGGCTTATTTCAATTTCTGTTTAAATTTTTGCAATTAGTATTTTCTTTCATTATTTATCTACATTGTGCTTACATAATAGAAGCGATATGAAATATGTAACCAAGAATTATGTAACTAATAATATGATTTAAAAGAGTGTCCATGGAGTTTCCTGCACGTTCTTCTCCATAGAGATCTACGCTTTGGAACGTGCAATTTAGCTTCACTTTTTTTTTGGACTGACCGACATTTTGACAATTCAAAAGTGCCTGTAATTGGTCTTTTTGAAATAAACGCTTCTGATTTCTGATTTCTGAACATTCAAAGACTTGAGACATTCACTAAGCTGCACTGTGCCCACGTGGTGGATTACGGCTTATTGCCCCTCCTAGAGAGGATGCCTGAATCCCAGCAGTGGGAACATTATAAGGTAGATTATGCTGAGCTACGCTATGCTAATGTTATACCCGTGACTGAAGATAACTCCAGTCAATTTGAGAAGCTGTTTCTTTCTAATAGGTATCACGAGACGTTATTCTTGAAGCAGTTTATTAAATTTAAATTATCAACAAAATATTTTTCTTCTCACTTACCTAAACGCAGTACCTCCAAAGGCCACTTGCAAAAATTAAACATGAAAAATCCACAAGCGACCCCACTAACGAATAACAGCACTATAAAATTTTACGAAGTACACCAAAAATCAATAGAAGCGATGTTTAGCGAGTTCCCCGTCTATATTGACTTAGGTTTTAATTCAATAAGCATTAGTGATCGAGCTTGGCGGTGGTCGCGGTAACCCAATCACCGGCGCTCGTTGCGATGCAAATTCAGAACCGAAGCGTTGGATCAAACACCTCTCTCGCAACGCTATAATTACTACAAGTTTTTAGGTGAGATTTTAGCCCTTAATTGTATAATAACAGGAGAATAATATAGATAGACTTATAAATAAAAATGAAGTGTGTATTCATCATATCAAAAAAAAACTTTAAATACACCGTTAAATTTTGGCCGTTTTAATCTCGCGGAGGGTCGATTACAAAACACTATCGATTTGTAAAGATAAAGATAAAAATGAAAAATAAAGTACGTTTTTTTCTAACTCGAATTAATTCTCACACATGTACGAAATTAATTTCTTTAAGTAAACGTCAGCTGAACAAGGCCAATGAACTGTAGGTGTAGTGTATATGGAAATATTTTTTAAACCCAAAAAACACTTTTTTCTAATTTCTATGGTCATTGTGTCGATTGACTTGGGTAGATTTTGAGAAACTTTCAGTGGCAGAAAGCTGATAATAAAAGGTGTAACTGGGGCTCCTTTTATATTAGAAAAAGAATTAGGGTTTCGAACGTAAAGCACTTCTTGAAATTTTGATCAAATTACATTGTGCTGGTTTACAAGTCTGAAGCAGACAAATTTGCGTGTAGCTAGTGTACTTGTATACTAATTTAATATTGTAAAGAAGGAAGATATGTATTTTTGTTTTTAATAAATAAATTCAAAAACTATTTTACCACTGAGTGACACGCATGTATTTTCTACAAGCTCGCGGGCGAAGCAACTAGCAGAAACTAGTAGGTATTAAAGTTATAAAGTCTAGTCAAGTTAAAAGGATGTACAACGATCTTTACAAGACAGATATCAGTAGAAACGCCCGGAGTAGAATTCATAGAAGGACACCCACTGGACTTTATTAGCGTTGTTGTTCTACAGAGGGATCAGGAAGCTGAGTGCTCGGCCGTTTTGCGCGGACGTGGCGCATACTTCTCACAATATTAATGTATCATTGTTAAACCTGTTACTTGCGCCTTTATCCGGCAAATAAAAAGTTTTTCTTTCTTTCTTTCTTTCTTACAGTCACCGTTTGTAAATAAATTAGACGATGAACAGTGGTGCTATTCTCTAAGAAAACGCAGAGCTACCGCAACGACGAACATCCAAATAAGATACATTGGATTTTCAACTTAATGTATCTGTACATTGGATTGTTAATTCAATGTATCCTATTTGGATGTTAAGAGAGAGAATTGCACCACTGTAGTTTCTGTCTACCCGTTAAGTCCGTTCCATCATCGGAATACTAGACCTACGGCGTTGCGCCATCGGTACATGGTGGACATCCCACCCATACGTACAAAGCGGTTTGGGAACACATTCATTATGCGTACAGCTAAAGAGTGGAATTCGAACTTATAGTTGCAACCTAGGGGCCTTTAAGTCAAGAGTGATTAGGTTACTTAGGCTCGTGCTCTATCGTCGGCCACATCATCGCTTATTATCAGGTGAGATAGTGGTCAAACGAGAGCCTACCAATAATAATAATAAAAAAACCCTTTCAAACAAAGGCGTGAGTTTTTATAAAGCGAAAAAGAAAGAAGGCAAAAAAGGGGAAGGTGAAGGCGTGAAATAAAGTTGTGAACTGCGGAAAGTTGAAGATCCTTATGATGACTATAGGTGCAAATAAAAAAAAACTTTCTCTAACATGAAACAATGGTGATGAGACAAAATAAAAGTTTGAGAACTTTGTGCAAAGTTTCAGTATTCGTATTTCTGTTATTTGCAACTATGTTCTCTGAAAAAGTAATCAAACTTAAAAAAAAAAGTATTATAAGAACTAGTGACCCACCTCGGGGTTTACTCGGGCGCAAATTATATACATAAAGCACCTTCGTTTATTTTTCTTTCTATTAATAAAAACTGCATCAAAATCAAAAGTTGCGTGGTTTAAAAGGGTTATAAACACTTAATTTTGTACTAGTTGTTGTAACTGTCCTCGCCCGCGTGCAAGTAAAAAAACAATATCCCCATAGAACCTACTCGTAGAAAAAAAACGTATCCTATGTGTCATTCCAGGACATGGGTGAGCTGTTGAAAGCTAAGTTCAAACGTGTAATAGAAACATACACATACACACTAACAATCATTTCAATTACATTACTGTGATAAGATAGTGTGATTATGAAAAGATAAAGATGCGTGATGTTATCAAGTAAAACAAACACGTTTTTGTGGCTTCGTCCGGTAACCGTCCGGTCATCCGGACTGAGTCCTAGTCGTCGACAGTGCGTAATATTCCACGCGCGCCTTAAGGAGATTTCAGCAAATCGTAGGGGCCCAGCAGGGTCGAAGCCTACTGTGGCCATGGGTTAAGTGAAAATGAACCGGTAGCCCTGGAACGCAAGGCAAAGAAGGATCATACAAGAAGGTTTTAGTCAGTAAATTCTGACAAACCCTTCCCGCTCCGCCCATAGGCGGGAAAATTCATTGCCTAATTTCCCACCTAAAAAAATGTTTTTGTTATTTAAAATGAAGTGAAAAAAATGAACGATTAATAAAATTGACCTTTGCAATTTTTATTCCAAACTGTACATCACATTTATGTACCAGCATTATTTATATTCTTCTCCAAAATATACCTCGACGACCAAACGCCCGCGGCAAAAATGCTTACATCACAAATGAAATCCCTTAATCTGTCCTAGCTCAGAGGACACCGGTGTCCTCTCACATCCACGCCACTATAGGCCTTAATTCCGATGTTTAGAGTCTACTTTTGTATGAACAAGTTGGGTAGTTGTGGATCGAAGTGTTAAAAGGGTGTATGAGGTCAAATTGTATATTTTTATTTATGTGACATTTTGTGTACACTAGTTTTGACCTTAAGCCTTTTCGTAATGTAAAACAGAGGACGTCCAAACGTACATTCCATTAAGCAAATTGAGTTGATGGAGCTTGCTTGTATATTGGTCTTTTTTATCCCATATAGGACGCAAAGTAATAGGAGCGTAGCGAAAGAGTTTGCAAATAACAAGTACATGTGGACGTATTTTCATAATTCTTATGTGTCCTACTTTCTAGTTTCTTTGTTGAACTTCTTTGTGGTACAATGGTATAAGGAATACTTCTATATAGTGTTTTCTATCGAGATACTCTAGCCCTCTCTAATCCATTTATGTACAATTGTACACGGTACATCTCTATAGACCTACGCAATTTTAAACGAAAGTTGTTTTTTCTTTTTATAAAAAGAATGAAGATATGTCATAATATCAGGTTCTTCCTCATATTTTTATCTTTATTATGTTAGGAAAACATATAAACAGGATAAGTTAAAAAAAACTATTTCTTTAAAAAATTGTCCGCCATTTTGAAATTGAACCAGCGAAGTCTTTTTTAGGGTTCTTTACCTTAAAAGAAAAAAACGGAACCCTTATAGGATCATTTTGTTGTCTGTCTAACTATCTGTCAAGATCTTTTCCCTTTTTTTCTTATCTCGGAAAAGCGTGGAGGTAACTTAGCATGCGTTGTTAGCCAAACTGAACATGTCTGCTTTCATCTCATTTAATGGGAGAACCGGAGCATTAGAAAAATATATCCAATGAAAAAAAAAAAAACTATAGATAACCTACATATTAAATCCAAAGTAGTCACCCAGTCTTGTATCCCTGACTTTGTAGAATCACTCAAACTATATACTACTACAGGTACTTTTCGGCAAAACAAATGAATGTCGCAACAGCAATGACTCTTAAGAGTAATATTTTTTTTTCAATCGCTCTCCAATCATCGTTCGGAAATTGTAAAACAAAGTGCTATAAATCAAAATGGGAGTCCATTACTGGAATTGATTTTCGTTGATGGAACCATGGGCAGACATTATTTACTGATTTATATTTACTTTATTCTTTCCTTCTGTTTACGCAATAGAATGAAATTTCTGAAAGTTTTAAAATCCCTTGTTAAAATCGAGTGCATGCTATTATTGAGATACGTCAAAATACTTTGAAAATCGAAGTATTTGAATAAAGCACTCTTGAAAATATTATTATCTCGTCAATGATTTTAGTAATACTTTCTCCGATAAACTGAATGGCAATTCATAAGAGCCCTTAAGTATATTTTTTGAGATAAGTTCGTCTTAATAATATTATAAAATAATATATAATTTAAATACAGATTTTTGTGTCAAAAGCTCTTTTATGTTCGTTCTTAAAATCATCAGTGGTTCGAAGGTTATCGTTTATATTTTAGTGTCATTGCAGTTAGACCAGATGTAACTGAATGTCAAGTTTTGCACAGAGTGACTAGGCCTCGACTAGCCTATAACTGCGTTATATCGATATGCTAAGAACTGACGTTTGATATCACAGTTTTAATTATGTAACGTGTTTTTAAAGGCTTAAGCCTCATTAATATACCCATCACACTCATGTTATAAAGGCAAAAGTTTATATGTATGTTAATATGTGTGTGTGCTTGTTACTTTTCACGTCTATACTCTTTTTTTATTTGAATGTAATTTGGCATACTAGTATGCCATTTTCTGAAATCTATATATATATAAAAGAAAGTCGCGTTAGTTACAATACTTATAACTCAAGAACGGCAGAACCAATTCAGCTGAAAATTGGTGAGAAAGTAACTTGGAACCAGGAGACGGACCATCGAAAACCAGTTTCTTTTAGAATAGAGTAGGGTAGAGCGAGAGCGAAGCCGCAGGGAAAACTAGTAGAATATAAAAAAAAATCTATACTGGTACATAAAATACTTTTTATCTCGAGAGCATGAATCAAAAGTCAAAATCAAACACTCAACTTAGAATTTGGTACCTAAGTACTGCATACTTAAAGTTACTTCAGTGCCTGAAGCAAGATAATGTAAAAAAAATACAGCATTATAAAATAATAATGTAAGAATAATATTATTGCAATAATTACAATTTATAACAGCTCTCGTTGAAAACCATTTTACAAATGATAATGGACAACAATTATTTTAATTTGCAAAGTAATTTTACGTCAATTTTGCAATGAAACTGTGAGAAAAATTTTTTAGTTACAAGCCGTCCGTGTTTCAGGGTATTATAGGGTAGCGCAGAGTAGAGCAGGGTAGGGGCAGTAGGGTGAGAGCAGTGGTGGCCGAGTGGTAACGGCCCCGACTTACGAGTTGTAGGTCGCGGGTTCAAACCCAGCACGCGTATTACTTTGTGTTATTTATTTCATCACCACTGCGCATGTCCTAGGACCAAAAATTCGAAGACATGTGATATTCACCAATCCGCACTGGGTCCGCGTAGTAGATTACGGCCCATTCCCTCTCATAGAGAGGAGGCCTGAGTCCCAACAGTTGGAACTTTAAAAGGCTAATAATGCTAATGCGCAGCTTATGTTATCCGTATCATAACTAAGCAACTAAGCCGAATCTATTGTGATAGAGAACGTGTATCTGTGTATACAAAAGGCAACGTCCTGACTCACTCTCTGACTCATCAACCCCCAGCCCAAACTCTTGGACCTGAAACGCTAAAATTTTGCAAAGAGCCATTTTATGATGTAATATGTAAGGAATAAGACTGGTTTTCCAAAATTCACCCCCTAAAGGAATGAAAGGGGGGGTCGAAAGCATGTTTGGAGAAACTTATTTTCACGCAGACGAAGTTGCTGACTGAAGCTAGGCAATAGATGACCATGATTACTGGTACCATTCCGAAGAGCAGTACAAAAATAAGTTTTATAATTAAACGAATTTAGGTTGCTATATTAAACACCTATGTTACCTGGCAAAACCACCATCACTGAAACTTCGTAGTAGGACTTCGTTCCTACATGTGTTGGGGACATGCATTGACCAACTATCAGCTTGAAATGCAAAAGTCTGGCAGCCACGGGCTCGCATTCTATACTGTCTACTCTCTCTCATTTATCATAAAATTAATATATTTCATTTTCTCTTCAACTGTAAGTAGTTTATGCCATTTGGAGCCATTATACGATTACTTGTTCTAACTCCAAATCGCACTGTGAATACAAAACAAAGCCAAGAAACATTAAAAATTCATCATATAAAGGACCTTGGAACTTTTCTTAATACCTCTAGGTCAAGTAATTGCAGAAGGGTACACGTCATTCGCTTACTAAACCATTTTCGTAATTATTGTTGAGAACTTTTACTTGAGCTTTCGGATTAAAATGAGAAAATTACACGAACTACTTATAGTTTATTGTGAAATGTAATTAGGGATGGAAATAGACGGGTATAGTACCTACGTTATTTGTATCTTTCAAAATGAGTACAGAAAATACTCTTTGAATATGATATTTGTATTAGTAGCATAATAGGTTATAAGTTTAAGCGAATAGATTACGTTAGAAACCCCTCGCTTCACCGACAAACTAAAAACATGTTAAAATTGAATAAGAGAAAAAAGAACCCAGTAGCAGATTGTAGGGAAAAAACAGCCAGGCTAAATTATGAGTAGGTGTCCACGTCGCAAGAATGCACCCGGATAGATGGGCGAAGATTGTCACTCCCTAGACGCCTGAGTGAGTTTGACATCATCGAGGGCAACCGTGGCAAATTCTGTGTGACGATCTTTTCATCAAGCTCTTGGAAAAATGACCACATATCGCCCTGGACAGATAGGTTTGAGGAAAGAAAGGGGAGAGCCCAGGTGTAGGACACAAAATAAATAAAAAAATATATCATGTAGAACTCGGCTGTCGCCTAGTAGATAAACCACAATGTTGCGTGAAACCGAATGTAGAGAGGTTTTGGCGACTCACATAAACTGATGTGGCTTTAAATTCTCTTCACTGCAGTTTAAATTATGCTTTAAATCATTTCTGCATGCCTAGTGTCCACGACACCTCTATCGGAACCCGGGGTGTGAGGATTGTCTTCTCACGCTTTCTGCCAAATCATTCGTTCGCATTACTACTTTGCAGAAGGAGGTTACCGCTGTCCATCCCCTCTCGCTTCATATCATGGCCTGGTCCTGGGCTGAACGACAGGTTGCCACCACGATGACACTGCGATACGCTATCGTGTAACAGCGCCCACACTAGAGCATCATAAAACACTAAGGACCACACTATCCCCACGAAGAGCCTCTGACAGGACGTCTGGACCCCTAAATAGTGCAGAACTATTTGAAGGAAATCAGAGAAACATACTCGCAATTGATATCAAAACCACTTATACCTACATATCGTTTTGTATTGATTGACAACAGCGTTTCGACGAAATATTAATTATGGAAATGCATCACAAAAATTCTGTTAAAATTCAGTTGAAAATTGTTCCGTATTTTATTTACATTTAAATACGTTCTCCAGTTCGGAGTTATTAATTGAAATTCCTGTAAAAGATTGCTGGCAACGCTTTATAATTATGAAATAAACGAATTCTGTGTACTGACCAGCGGAGCTTTGTTATATGGAACAAAAGGTTCTCAAATTACGATCCGCGATTGAATAGCATGGTGTTAACGAGTATTTGTTCTGATACACGCGCTGAAGGTGCTACCCTGATATTTATTCAGTTAATTTTCTCGGCAGTAATTCAATTGCTTTGTTTGTTTATTTATCAAAAATACTTATTTTACACCTGATAATAGCTCAGGAGAAGCCTTCACGAAAATAAGTATACCATAGCTAGTCTTAACGCACAAGGATTTTTTTTTTTATGTATGGATAGTTTCGCGTTTGACCACTAACCTGATGGTAAGCGATGATGTGGCCAATGATGTAGCATGATTGCCTAGAATTAACCTATTCACGCTTGACTTAAAGACCTCTAGGTATCTATCAGGAAATGTAGACTCCGGCAGGGAATTCAACTCCAAATCTCTTACAGACCACCTTTGGATGGACTGAAGGAATGGACAGAATATAATGGCGATTTACAAATAAAATACATCTAGTAATCTCCGTCACCGTTTTAGTCAGATTTTCCTGATAGGTACAATTTAAGCGTTTTTAAGTCAAGAGTGAATAAGTTACGTTTAGGTAAGCTATCGTCGACCACAAATCATCGCTTACCATCAGTTGAGAAAGTGGTCATACGTAAGAATAAAAAATAATCTCTGGACATGGATTATTATGAATATTGTCTTATTGACCTCTTTGTTTATTGAACATACAATTTTATTCACTTCATCCTCTTAAAGTATTTTATTCAGTACCGATGTTGTTTATAATACCGATGAAATTATAAGATACCGATGAAATTATAAGATACCGATAAAATGTTATATCAGTGATTACTCTTTTTTGTTTTTGTTGGAAAATCATCCCGCCCTTCGGCGGAGCGGGAGATAGTGTCAGACTTACCAACTGAAAACCTACTCCTGTTCCTTCGTTACCTTTCATACTAGGGTCGAATCTTCCTTTCAGAAGCAGACCCTTGACCCCAGTAAACTTCAACCCTGCTTGGCCCCTACGGGTTGCTGTCATCTCCTTGAGGCGCACGCCGTCGACGATTTTGGCCCGGTCCGGACGGTTACCGGGCGGTCAGTGATTACTCACTGATCACATTTTATCAGTATTATTTACATGATATTAAAACTGGATCTGATTCCAAAAATTAAAATTTATGCCAAATTACTGAAATCATGTTAAAAACTTATTCCGTACTTCAGCATTTAGCATAGCTGAGTTTTAATTAGGTACAAACCAAAGTAGGATCAGTTTATTACATTTGTCTATAATGTAGTAGAAAGTTTGTATTCATTTATTTATTTGGTTTTAAATAGAACGGCCGAATCCGATTACACTATTTAAACCATCTAACTTATAACTAATTAATTTACCTCATTTATGTCATATTATATCTATTTATATATAATTCAATTTTATCTTTGGAATGGATGATTAGGTCAAGAGTGAAGATAGGTTACTTCTTGGTAAGCGCGCTCGATCTTCGACCACATTGTCGCTTTCCATCAGGTAAGCCAGGTCAAGCGTGGGCTTATCAACAATAAAAAAAGGAAGTATTTTTGTGACCCAGTGATAATTGCCGTGACTTACGAGTTGTACGTCGTGGGTTCATAGCCAAGCAGACACTTTACTTTGAGTATTTTATTTCATCACCACTGCTCTCAAAACGGAGAAGGAAACATCGTGAGCAAACTGGCATACCCTAGAAGCAACAACTCGAAGACATCTAACATGCACTAAGCCCGCATGGTGTTTAAAGGCCTATTCCCTTATCAAGAGAGGAAGCCTGAATTCCAGCAGTAATTCCAGGAGCATTATAAGGCTGTTTTTGCAATGCTATTGAGAATTTTTATATTTTAAACCATTTTCTGGAGCCAGTTCTTATTCAAGTGAAGTAACAGTGGGTACGTGTAACACGTTGGAACAAATGTTTTCGTTTTGTCAGAACAAAAAACTTTGCTGTTAGTTTTACGTAACAGCAAAGTTTTCTTTAAGAATGTTTTTTGAACATTTTTTAAAGGAAAGCTGAATTATTAGCAATTATGAGTCATTTTCTTTGAGACGCAGTTTTTAAGAAAAAATTGAGTAGGTGTGTAAGTTATTTGTCACTAAATATTTGTTGAATGTTATTTGAAACTATTTTAGACAACTATTGGTTCACGTGACCTATAGATAGATTTTTTTTTTTTTTTTAACGTAGGTAAAATCATCCAATGACGAATCCCGCCCTTGGGTGGGGCGGGAAACAGTGTCAGACTTTTACTGACTAAAAACCTACCTTTCCATTCCTTGCCTTTATCCTGGGGCCCGTGGTGACAGTCTCACATAACCTTTGGGCCCCAGTAGGCTTCGGCCCTGCTGGACCCCTACAGTTTGCTGACAACTCCTTGAGGCGCGCGGGAACGGTGCGCGCCGTAGACGACCTGAGCTCGGACCGGTCTGTTACCGGACGGACGGACAGCGAGCTACCCATTGCCCACCGTCCGCGAGCCCGCGCCTACGGTGGCCGGAAATTGGGATCGGAAACCCGGCGGCGGCGGCGGCGTGTGCGCCTTTGCCTAATGCGGTCGGCCTCCTCCTTTACTAGCATTACTGCTTCGCAGAAGGAGGCGACCGCCTGCCACTCCTCCTCGCTCCGGAGCATGGCTTGAACCAAGCCCCGGCGCGAGAGATCGCCGCCGATCGCCCCCACGAGGACACGGCGATGCTCTTCCCAAGCGGGGCACACCTCGACTGTGTGCTCCACCGTGTCCACCACCTATAGATAGATGCGTTTGCTTTTTTTTTTCTGATCGGTTTTATGGGATACTTTATTTATTATCTTCTTTGTTGTACACCGCATAACCCCTCAACTGTAACTCGAAGTTATTGAGTCTGCGTAAAAAAATGGCGCGTATGTAAGTCGACTTATTGAGTTCGACGTGAGTTAGGTTGGATTTAATACGTGTTTTTTCAGACTTGAGTATACCTTTCCTTTTCAAACTAACACAGAGTGTAGGAAAAGGAATAGGACAGGCATATAACAACACATGTTCAACATCTAACAATAATTCGTTATGGAATGCGCTATTTTATTTTTCAGCACCGAAAAACTGCCTTTGTTTTATAAATATGATGTCTTTTTTATTATTATTATTATTGATAGGTTCGCGCTTGACCGCTTTCTCACCTGATGGAAAGCGACGATACGGTCGACGATGGAGCACGCTTACCTAGAAGAAACCTATTCACTCTTGACTTAAAGTTTCCGGAAGACTTATAAACGAAAAACGGAAAATGGCGCTCCCTCTTCTTTCAACTTATAATTAACAATATGTTAAAAGGTAAAACTGATCTAAACCTTATTTAGTCAGATAGCTTAATTTTTCTACATAAGTTTTGTTAAGCTACGTTACGTAATTGCTGAGATATTCTTGTTTTAGTGAACCAGGAGAAGTCGCGCGAATTCGGCCGGGCGTACTGTTACAGATATCGAGTAGTTGCGAAAAATGACGTTACGTCGGAGGGGATAAACAAAAAATATAGGACAAACAATAAAAACAAAACACAACACACACAACAATACACAACACCACAAACACATACACCACACAACACAAATTTTATTGCAAAAAAATAATAATTGGTTCTTGTCTAACAGGACACTTGAGTAAACCCGTATTTATAAAAAACAAAATATATATATATTCATTAGACAATCAGTGTCAACATCAGCTCTCATATTAAAAATCCTTAAGCTAATTCAAGGGTAAACTAATCTAAAAACCTGCATCATGGCACGATAAACAATGGCTCGTAAAACTGGTCTGAAAAGGACAGCACATCGGAAGGTACCTTTATAGCCCGATTATCTTACGATTACATCGATTTGATACAGTCTACTGAGCTTCGATAATCTGAAGCTTCTTCGTCTCGGTTATTTATATATTTATTTAGGCTCATCTACAGGATGTATAAAATCTTAGGTGACATTCTATTGGTAATATTTAAACCAATTACGGGTAAACTCAAATTTATAAAACATGCCATATTATCGCTGGGTTTTTTATGGATTTTTTTTTTCAATACAAAAACAACATTTAAAAAAATATAAAAAATAGTGTCCCACCGGTATCGGGAACAGGGTCCAAGCTACCAGCGATAAGGACTCTCGAGAAAGGAGTCTCCTAACAATAGGAGCCGTGTCCAGGAGTACCGCTTTCTGAATCAAGCCGTTATTATTATTATATTAATTATAATCTTTATAATGACCGTACTACTAGGACTCAGGCCTCCTCTCTTGGAGAGGGAATGGGTCGTCATCAACCACGCGGGCGCAATTTTCAGTTACATTAAACCAGTTTCCTCATGATTTTTTCCTTAACCAGTCCCTTCCTTAACCAAGGAGACTGGTTAAGGAAAAAAGGAGTCAGTTGTCTATAAAACATTCGAAGAGTACCCATCTCAATAAACTCCCGCAGTGACTTCACAAATATGATCCACCATATTGCAATTCCTCAAACTCACGGAAAACTGTCGTAAAAACGTCGGCCATAATACTTAGTGATGTATTGTCCTGCATCATGCCAAGATAAACGATGGCTCGTAAAAATGTCTCAAGAAGAACAGCCTGTAGGAAGGGACCCTTTATAGTCCGATCATCTTATGGTTATACATCGATTTGATACTAGGGTTGTCTAAAATCTCGCCTTGTCGAAATGGTATGGTCGAAAGATTAACCGTAGCCCTGGAACGCAAAAAGCAAATGAAAGAACACGAGTAGGTTTATTTATTTATTTTATTTATTAAGTTATAACACCTTTACCGACTTGGAAGCGTCTGTGATGTTATAATTAACACTTAATATACATAATTATTATTAATTTGGTCAGTAAAAGTCTGACACGCTCTCTGTCTCTACCCAGAGTGGGAAAAAAGGTCTATTTAAGTAAACCAGTCAATTTTTAGGGTTCCGTACTTCAAAAAGAAAAAATGGAACTCTTATAGGATCACTCTGTTGTCCGTCGATCTGTCTGTCTGTCAAACTTCTGTGTAAACGAAAAAAAAAAGATACGGCCGTTTATGTCGAAAATAAAGTATATTTCGACACTTTAAAGAGAATAAAAATTTATAAAGTAATCCTGAAAGTTGGCCTGAAGCAAGGTCTCATCGCACAAATTAAGAAAAACTGTAAAGTAGCTAAGTCAATAAAAAAAACTTCTTTTGTAACATTCGGTAAAATCTTTGAGACTCAATCCCTCAATTAACGGTGTTCATAGATAAGTTTGTATGGAAACCTCAGTATGCGAGTCCGACTCGCATATGCCCAGATTTTTTTCAAGAGTATAAAATCAACAAATTACTTCACCCACTTTTAGGTACTTCCTCTTAAACTGAATGTAACCTTATTCTGGTATTTAATACAGATCGATAGCCTTTCTGACCGTCGTATCTCCCGCTCCACCCAAGGGCGAGAGATGTCAATGGATAATTATCCCAACAAAAAAAATAGCTGGGTACCATTTAGTTCCCCTTTTGAAAAAGTGCGTCTTGATTTTTTGACTTTCTGTATTTACTGTTTAAGGTCTGCAAGTTGCCTATGCCTAATATTTTGTTTCAATAATTATGAAGCTAAAACTGTCATTTTGATTGAGTTTCGTGGAGAAAATTATGCGAGAATAAAGACGAAACCCGCCAAACCTTCTTCGTGAAATATATGCATTTTGCTCTTTTACTTTCACAATATATTATTTTTCCGCCTCCGCTAAAATACCCATTACATCACTAATACAGTTTCCCCAGCCCCAGCAATCTGTTGCTTCTTCGTCTCAGTTATTGAGACAGCTATTTGGTATTTTATTTGCACAGAGCGCGGGATGCTGTGGATTTGCTCGATATTACGATCCAATTTCGATTTACTGGAACGGTTATTGAATTGTTGTTTAGTTGTTTCCTTATTTCTTTACTTCAAGACTTTCGTCGGTATAACATAGTTTTTCAAAATGAGAATGAGGAGCTACGAGCTACAAGCGCGCTACGCCGTAGCGCTTTCGTAGCTTGGTGCGGCTACGCCGTAGCATTTCACGAGACACGATATTTTTCCCCGACTACGGTAAACAAGAATGGTTATGAGTTTAAGACTTTTAGGGCTGATTTTATCATTCAATATAAAAACTTAGTTCAACTAAACTGAGGTCAGCGTAATCTAGTTTAAAGACCCGTGTCGTAAACATGGGCGACAACAAAAGAATTGAAACTGAGTTTAGCGTAAACTAGGTTCAATTCATAGCGGTGAATCGCAAAATGAAGCTATAATCTCGATTAGGCGCTCAAACTGTGTTTTATTTTAAATAATCGCGATTAGTTTATTGGTGAATTTGGCCCTTACAGTTTACTTATGTTCAACCATAGTGGTTAAAATGCTGGGTCGATTTTGAAGTTTAATTGTTAATCGATTCATCATTATAGTCCGAATGACACACGCTATTTTAAAACGTTTTTTCAACATTGGCCAAAGTTTCATCACTTTCATCCATTTTTAATCGGGTACCTATGTGAATATATTTTTTTTTTACAATTGTATAAAGTGAGATATTCAATGAAAGAGGAAAAATTATGAATTGAAATATATTTAAATATAGAATAATAGGAATTTCATCAAACACAGAAATCTACTTTTTATTTTGTGAACACTATTAATCGTGGTTTTATACCGTAGTCATATTTAGGTTAAACTTTATATTACTTTATCTGTCAGCGCCAGTCCAGTTTTGAATTAGCCTGTACTTACTTAATTAATTTCTAAAAACATTTTCGTTAAAAACTGAAATTTTTCGCGCTGAAAAAAACGAACGGTACAAATCACGAACAGTAGCAGCAATAGAGTAAAGCTTACCAATTTCAACGGCACTTCAAAATTTAAACTTGGAACAAAGCTGGACGCCGATTGGGAAGCTTCAAAACTCTGCACGCATACAAAACTGGAACTAGCGAACAATTTGAAGTGACCTCTCCCTAAATTGTGACGTAGATACCAACATACTACACGTGTGATGAAACAGAGAACTTAATTAAAATGGGGCTTTGACAGCGTTTTTGAAATAGTTTTGCTGTCTGTCAGGCAAACAGTAGCGTCTTCTTTTTAGGGGTCCGTAACTCAAAAGAAAAAAGCGGATAACTTTGTTGTCCGTCTGTGTGTCTGTCAGTCAAGACCCTTTATCACGGGAACCCTGAAAGGTATCGAGTTGAAATTAAAACTATATACTCAAGTCTTCGGTACCTTGAAGCTGTGTGTGTCCGAAAGGAATACCCGGCCCCGGCACGATAGGCAAGGAAGGAACGGGGTAGGTTTTTAATCAGTAAGAGTCTGACACTACTTCTCACTCCGCCCAAGGGCGGGATTTGTCATTGGATGATTTTACCTACAAAAAAAAAACATATTGTATATTTTGACACTGTCAAGGGAATCAAAATTCATAGGCTACTTCCCGTTGACCTAGAATCCTAAATATATATATAGGTTTTTATAGCACACGTATAGAAATAAATCTAAAAACTGTAAATTTGTAGTTACATCACCAAAAAAAAAAAACGGTTCGGAAAAATTTGCGAGACTCGATTCGGGAATGTAATTATTATTATACACTTTAATCTTAATTTATTTTTTCTTTGAACTATGTACATAATGTAAGTTAGTTTGTACGGAATCCTCGGTGTCCAATCGCAGTTGCCTATTTTTTTTATAGTTGATAAGTTCTCGCTTGACCGCTATCACACCTGATGGAAAGCGACAATGCGGTCGACGATGGAGCGTACTTACCTAGAAGTAAACTATTCACTCTTGACTTAAAGATTCCAGGGTTGTAGCTATCAGGAAACACAGACTCTTCTTTTCCCTCCTCTTTCACTTCAAAAACAAAAATCAGTCTATACCATAAAGGTTTACCAGCCACACGTACTAAAATATAACGACACGTGCACAAAGATGATATTAATTGATCACTCCTGCTCTGACTGGTACACAAAGCTTTCTATTAAGAGTGTTCCATTAATGTGTGTTCCGGACAGAATGCGTCTATACTCGTGTAGAGAATTGGTAACGTTCGCCGCAGAAATTGTGTACCAGCTTCGAGCTGGGAACATTATATTATAAACGTGTATACTAGACTAGCTATAGATGTATGCTTCAATGCTGTTCGCATCATGATAGTTTAAATTGTTTTTCTTTACAATTAAATGTTTACTTTCAGAACTTCTGTGACTTAAAAATGGGTCCCTTTTTAAGCCAAAGAAGTTCTGAAAGTTTTGTTTATTAAACATCGAACTTTGATTTAACAAACTATTTAGAAAAATAATAATGAATTTTAGGTAGTCTTTGTGTGATATAGAAAGAGCCAAGGTATATAACTATAGTCTTTTTATAACTTTTGGTCCCCCATATATAACACTTAGTTATGTTTGGTACTGGTGCCAGAATCACATCTGTATATAACTAGTCTGCACTATGCCAATACTCAGCATAGGTTACACTCCATTTTATCCCATTGATTTGAGTTCTGAGCTACTTTTTTTCTAATTTTATGGAAGTCATCCAAGTTGTCCCAACAAGTCTTTCGTGAATTTTAGGAAACCAAGTTATTAGTGACCAGCTGTCCCCCACGTTTCATCCACATCTTTGCTAACTGCTCTGCTTCCATTGGTCATAGCATGGTGTTATAGATAGCATTTCTCGATAAATAGGATATCCAACCCACAAATACTTTTTTTAATTCGTCCCAGTGGTTCCCAAGAGATTAGCTCATTCAACCAAACAAATAAACTATTCAGCCATATAATAAAAAGTAATAATAACAATAATCACTTTAATTTCAGATAACAGACGCTCATAGATAAAATACACAAAATAATCTTAAACGACAATAAAGACATTTCATAAGTCATATAAAACAATATTTTACACGTTACATATTTTGCTGCGTGGTGTTGCGGAACTGTCCTCAGAAACGTCGATATACGACACCTTTCACCAAAAAGTTTGTAGCTGGTGCCTTGGAATTCGTACCACGAACGACTTCAAGTTGATGCCGTGGTGCGTTTCCATCCTTTCAACTCGAGTCCAGTTGGTCTTCACTTTCAAATACTCCACGACTTTCTTAGATCGCTTAATACCCACCACTTACTAAAAAGGGACTTAATCTATAACAAAAATATCATCATTATCTTAATCTAGATCAAGTATAGGCACAAAAAATCTTTACAAGATTTCGAATTCACCTTTACCAATATCTCGTAACAATTAAATGTTCCGTACAATCGAAATTCAACAACCAATTAAGACCATTAATTGAGAAACCTTGATTCCGAATCGGATTTCCATTTGAAGCTTATAAACGATTAACGTTTTCCTTTTCCGTATTAATTATATTGAAAGATCTCTTGAAAACATTATTATAATTTTACCATAATTTGCTGTTTAATTAGGTGTATACGTTTGTTTAAATAAAATAAAAATATAAACTGTTCTTGTTTAGAAAAAGTTTGCCGAGATCCCTTTGAGGGTACTAATTACGTCCGGAGAGATGGACGCATGAAATAAATAGACAAGTTTTATGTCTGAAATATTTATTTAATAAAATAACGGTTATGGACAGTTGCCAGCTTTTGACAACGACTTTTCCCTCGGGATTTAAAATATCCTATGATTTGCCGGCTAAAAAACGGAATCCTAAAAAAATGTTCTTTATTTCAACGTAGTATAGCCATTTTTTGGCGCAAAATAAAAACCGTCAAAGTACAGTATATTTACATTTTACAAAAACTGTCTCTGAATAGAGTAAACATTGTAGGGTAAACGTGAAAATATTTGTGGATGGGGGATTCGCTCAGAGTGTGCGGTGGGGCTGATTATCTATCGTGGAACTGGAAGCGGTGACGCCGTTTTCATGCAACAGAGCGCAAAGAATCGTTGAATAAATTAAGCGCGACTAAATGCAATTCCACAAGTCCGTTCAGTTTATTATGAAAATTCAAACAATTTGTGGCATTATTTTGTTTACGTTGAGCTTTTCTGCACCAACGCTTTTCAGATTACTCGAAATCTGCTAAATTTATATTTTAGTTAGAACTCAGAGATTAATATTGTCATTTGAATCAGATAATACTAATTAAAATCCAATTCTTGTTTTTTGTACGTATTTTTTAATTCAAGTCTTTTTATTTCTACAATTTTCATATTTAAAAATGTAAAACAATATTCTGAAAAGAGGTCCGCGTATTAAGGGCGGCTGAAGCCGCGTCCACATGTCGGGTGCGACTGCTGCCGGATCCATACTTGCGTAGACATCAATCATTATTTACTAACTAGCTTTTACTTACGACTTGAACCGCTTGAATGTTGGTTACAGCGGATGCAAAATGGTAGTAGAAGCCGGACAAAAATTGTCTCATTTCATCAACATCGGATCAGCAGTTTAACTGTGAAAGTGTAACAGACAGACAGGGTTACTTTATATATTTACAATATTAGTATGGATTGAGTATGACTCCACGCTGACATTAAAGTATGACAATAGAACGCAAAGGCAACTAAAAGACTCACGTGTGGGTTTAGTCAGAAAAAGTCTGACACTCCCTCCCGCCCCGCCAATCATAAGATGATTTCAACACTTAAAAAAAAGTGAAAACGTAAACTGGTGTTTAACTGACGAAGAACGTAACCAAATAAAAGTAAGAAAAAAACCGATAAACCCGCGCCTTTCTAAGGGTATTTCAGTTATAAATATTGATTAAAAGAATCTTGATTACCCTTTAAATTATACTTAGAACTTCATTCTGTAACAATGCATACAATTTTTGATGGTTGATGCCATCGCCAATGAACCCTAGGTCTGTACGGGTAGAGCTTACTTTACCGTAAAATGCCTAGGGTGAGTTGAATTGTATCAACTCACCCTAGGCATTTTACGGTAAACGTACGTTTATTATTATTTTATTTATTAAACCAATATACATATAAATTTTATTTTTAAATATTTCTTAAAAAAAACACATTAAATTTTTTTTTAAAATATAAAAAATAGTGTCCCACCGGTATCGGGAACAGGGTCCAAGCTACCGACGGTCAGGGCTCCAGAGAAAGGAACCTCCTAACGATACGAGCCGTGTCCAAGAGTACCGCTTTCTGAATCAAGCCCTTGATCCAGCCGCCTAACAAGAGCCTCCTAAGGTGTTGGTCGAGGCTCTTGGCTATAAAGCCATTGGCTGAAACGACTATCGGTATTATTATTATTATTATTAAAAGTATCTATGGTACTTCTGCGAGTAGATTCAGCACCTCGTACGTATTCCAAAGGTCCCAGAGCTGAACGTTTTCTGATACATACTAATAATAAGTTGGGTATAGCGGCACTAAATAGGTTAAGGTTAGCAATATCTGTACTGTTATACATCTACTATTAATAATCATCTTGCCTCTGACGGCTAATTAATCATAGTAATCTCAAATGGACCTATAGTCTGTAATTATCTACGTACACGCGAGCTACCGATATGACGGCCATGTTTACTAAGTGATTAAAAGCAAAGAGCTAACACACTTTATTGATTAACTTGTTTGTATATAAGGTCCTCTAAAGACTTATTTAGAAATAAAACATTACAAAAAATAACTTATATATTTTTGTTATGGTTTTTTTTTTTTTTTATGGTAGGTAAAATCATCCAATGGCAAATCCCGCCCTTGGGTGGAGCGGGAAGTAGTGTCAGACTCTTACTGACTAAAAACCTACCCCGTTCCTTCGTTGCCTATAGTGCCGGGGCTGAGCCTTCCTCTCAGAAAACGGCCCTTGACCCCAGCAGGCTTCGACCCTGCCTGCTTGCAGTTAGCAGGCTGGGCCTCTTCGGTGTGCTGACAGCTCCTTGAGGCGCGCGGGAACAGAACGCGCCGTCGACGACTTGGGCTCGGTCCGGTCGGTTACCAGACAATCGGACAGCGTGCTACCCATTGCACACCGTCCGCAAGCCCGCGCCTACGGTGGCCGGAAATCGGGATCGGAATCCCGGCGGCAGCTGGGGCGAGCGCCCCGTTGCCTCTGCCTGATGCGGTCGGCCTCCTCCTTTATTTTTGTTATGGTGAACTTATCGCAAACATAAACATAAATAAAAAAATACATACAGTTTATTAGATCTATCTTTAGTATTTTAAAATAAACTAATTTTATGTTACTATGAAATATATGAAAATAAAAAAAAGGTTAATATGAAAAAAAAATGTCATTAATGAACGAATACTTGGTACATGAAACGCATAATTATTGCAGTAATAAATGTGATCAAAATGTTCATGTATTGTTGATATTTCAATAGGTAATGTACTATATCGCACAGATTTTTCGCCTGGCTACAAAGTTAGGCCTTCGAATAGAAACAGAACGTTTTTGTGTAAGCCGAACTTCTGGGAACATCACCAGAATAAATCAAATCCTGGCTACAAAAAATAGGAAACGGCCAAGCGTGAGATCGATTCGTATTTAGGGTTCAGTAATCCTGCTTGTTTTCTGTCTGCTTTTTGTTTATTTTTTGAGCCGGCTTTCGCATTTTTGTTGAAAAATATGGTATGGACAACAATGGAAACGAGCCCAGCAGACGCATTTGTACAGTTGCATTAAGGCTAACGTGTTATAGAGACGAGAACACTGATGCCAGCAGATAGTTTCACACATGGACTGTGCACGTTATAAATATGGAGAAAAAACGCTTAGTCGGGATATCAACCCTGCGTGAACAGCACCGTATCGTACGTCTGATCTGTATGTACATTTGCCTAGTAGTAAAATAGTACATTTTGATACAAATGCAGAAAGTTTGTCATTGCGACCGAGGCTGAATTCGCACGAGCCGTAGGCGAGTCTGTTATGGAGCCGAGGACTGCACACTTGCGACTCGTGGGGTTTGACCCACATCTCGTGGGGGGTCGACCTAACCTGATACGATAAACAATTTTATTACAATATAATTGTGGCGGGGCGAGCACGCGCACTTTGTCGCACTAGTGCGGAAAACAGTCCGTTGCGTGCTTAAATGCAATGGGATAAGAGCGGGTTTTCGAGTAAGTGTATTGAAAAAGTTCTTTTTTTGTGTGGTCTCTCGCAGGATCACTTACTAAAAAAAATATAGAAATATATATTTTTTTTTAAATAGCCTATATGCAATATAGCCAGCCCATTGCCACTCCAGGCTAACTGAAATTTTAAATTCTTTAAACTTCTATATTTGGAATACTTTATATAGTTTGGAACAGAGCAGACTACTACTGAAATAAATAAAGACTGACGTTGTTGCCGTCGCTATTTCTGTGCTGTTACTGATTCATTGTTTAGCGAAATAAAGCACTTTAAAAGCCGTTTGATGTATACCCAGTCTCAATTATTAAACCAGTTTAAAAGTTAACTTTAGGTGAACACATCAAGTTTAAAAACGGAGAAATGGGTTTTTGATTCATCTCAACATCTACGTAGTCTATTCGCAACTATGTTGAGGGCAATTTTTAATATAATCGTGTACGCTTGATACTAGATATTTTCTTACATAACAATAAATACAAGAAAGAAGACGCAGCGTGGGTAGGCCTCCCACAAGATAGACTGATAACCTGCCGAGGGTCATGGGAATCCGATGACTGCGAGACACATGGGACCATCCCTTCTAGCTATGTTACGACCGCTTCGTTTCGATTCTCTTGAGTCGAACGCCTCGAGTCGGCCACGCCTCCGATTCCTTTGTTCTAACCACGTGTCGGAGCGTTGAGATGATGTCAGCGAACTCGAGGCGTTCGACGCAAGAGGATCGAAACGAAACAGTCGTAACTTGTCTAGGCCTGCATTGTGATGACACTTGGGGGAGGCCTAGATTCAACAGTGAATGTCTTTTGACTGGATGATGAAGAAGAAATACAAGCAACTCTCTCCCTTACTTCCTCTCATAAGCCATTATTGGGTTACACGACACGTTTTAGTAGAACGAATGCCAGAATTTCTGTCTTTTCGGGCTCTTGACTATCCATTTCCACGATTTGAGTTTGAGAAATCGTGATGAAAGGATTAGTTAGCTAGACTCTGCGTTACCGAGTCCTAGCTGTCCAGGGCGTGCCGAGTGTTTAGAATCGCTGTACGATATTTTTAAGGCCGCTCGGGGAGGTTCCTTTTATGCAACCTAGAGCCGTTACACCACCGTGGTGCACATGCGTCACACGTCAGAGCAGGACATGCGCTACCACCTGCATTTTTCATGATTTATACGAGGCCAATAACCAGCGTTGCCAGATTTTTTCTAAACCAAGTCGTGATTTTGATACATTTTTAGTAAAAAAAAGCGGGCTTCTTTCATCGAAAATGGGTCATAATAAAAAAAAAAGTATATAATCACAAGTTTTTTTAATATTTTTTTAAAGTATTTTAAATCAGATTTACTTTATCGACAGGCGGCCATCTCACATTGTCTGTGCCACGCGGCCTAGCTTCCTCAGCACGCTGCACGCACGGTCGAGTTATCCTCGAAAAGCGGGAGTTTTTTTAACATTTAATTTTGATTTAAAAATCGTGACGTCCCGCCAAAATCGGGACGTCTAGCAACGCTGTCAAAAACAGAGTTGCCAAATACTGGTTAGAAAAATGTTATTTGAGTACATTGCCACGAAAAAAAGAAGAATCCACGATTATAAAAGATCCACAATAACGTCTTGGACCAGCTGCTTTTACAATTCGACTACGGAACGCCAAACCCAGTTATTCACTCCGGTCACGTTTGACAGACCCGTGGGATCGATTCGCGATTAAGTACACGTTTTTACGGTTCGCGGTAAATCTTTCCACCTTATTTGGAGTGATTATAGGCGTAAACTGGGGTACGAACGTATACGGCCACTGCCATTAGCGGAGTAATGTGACCAAAATTTTTACAACTCCATAACACATGAGTTTCGTTTATGGCGTAAAAGTAGAGGAAACTAGCCTCTAAAGCATTTACAGTGAATAGGCTTTTAATAAACTAGAGCACCTCATCATCAACGATTGCATTACTGCGTACAGGTCAGATCGCAGTTGCTTGACTGGTATCCCACCAGTCTACAGTAATTAAAAAAAAAAATGAATTCCTACACTGATTTGTATGGATGGCTGATCTTAATTTTCTCAGAGAAAAAATTCGCTTTCACACCTGGAATGAGGCAACTGAGAAGCATGGGGAGGCGTTTGATGTTTCCTTGGACATCTTGAAGGCTTTCGACAGGATCTGATTAGTACGAAAATCCATTTTTTTTACATGTGAAATATCTTTTCCCGCTCTCGGTGGAGTGGGCGGTGTATCAGACTTTTACTGACTAAAATCCACAGTGTTCTTTCAGCTGGATACCATTATTTTTTGACCTTCATAACTCAGTACAGTACAGTAACACCGTATCCCTGGGAAAGATTGATCCGAGCTATCCGTTCAGCTGTGTAATCTGACTCCAGGAGCATTCTACAACTCCTAACAACTGTCATAGATCTATAGGTGAAATTTGAAATGACATGGAAAACATATGCGTTGTTGGTTACGTCACAAAACAGTAAACAAGAAACCCATACATTATTCATGACGATTATCATCTGGTGTGGCATAACTAGATAATTAGGCATTGTCACCATTAATAACCGCCATGTGTCCTGTCTGTTTCAATTTCTATGTAGGTACAGTCACGAGCAAAAACTGGTATGTGGTACCTATTTCTGATTATAAGTATTAGAATGAACATTTACCCGATCGCTTATTGCTATTGGGTACATTTTTTTTCATACAGAATAAAATGCCTTGTTATGCAAAGAAAAGCGATTTACTTTAAAATGTTTATAGTAAAGTTATCCTACTGCGAATACTTACAATATTTTCTCGGCCGACCTATGTCTGTATTATGACATAAATTCTTTATCCAAGTTAATAACCCCAAGTCGTCGACGGCGCATACTGTTCCCGCGCCTCACGGAGTTGTCAGCAAACCGTAGGGGCCCAGGCGAGTCGAAGCCTACTAGGGCCATGCCTAATATGAAATGATATGAACACCAGTAAAAGTCTGACACTATCTCCTGCTCCGCCGAAGGGCAGGAGTTGTCATTGGATGATTTTTACCCACCGAAAAAAAAAGTTAATACTCGTTATTTCACGAAAACAAATCCCCAGCTCTGTTGCAGGTATCCGAGATATTTTTTTAAGGTGGGAAAACATCTAATGACTTATCTCACTCTCTAGGGTGGAGCAGGATCACACCTATGTTGCTTCTTTTGCCCTTCCGTTCCAGGACCAAGGTTTTCCCTTCCGGAAGTCAACATTTACGGCATTTACGGGAAGATTGATGTTTTCACTAATCTATCCCCATTTTGTAATCATAATTTTACTAATTACTAGCTTCTGCCAGCGACTTCGCCTGCATAAAAGTCGGTTTCTCTATACAAACTTCCAAACCCCTTTTTACCCCTTTAAGGGTGGTATTTTGAAAAATCCATTCTCAGCAGATGTTTACACCTTATATGGAACCTAGCTGCCAAATTTTAAGTTTATAGTTGTTATACTTTCTGAGATTTCGTGATTAATCAGTAAGTGGTATTTCGCTTTTAAATATATAGAAGATTATAGTCTTATGTGTACAAAAGTAAATAAGTATAAGGAATTTATACTGGTGACTGTATCTGCAAATAGTATACGCGTGTTCTCAACATAAACTTTATTCATTATAGTGAAGTAAGTTTGTGTTGTGCATGGGTTAACTTGACGAGTTCCAGCTACGATTAAGAAACTCATTTATATTGTGACAAAGTTAAAGATGAATAGATATGTTGAAAATGTGAGCATATGGAGTTTAAGTGATTAAATGATTCTTAGAAAAAAAGGTGGTTCACACTCTAATAATAGTCTGGTTGTAATAACCTAAAATCAGATGCTTTATATGCCATAAATAACACGGTTTTAAAAGTCTGAAATCAGATATGATTATAACTTTTGCGATGTAAATGATTACATCGCAAAAATTACATAGTGGCTACAGTCTGAAACCAGGTGCTTCATATCCCATAAATAACATGGTGGTTACATTCTGAAACCAGGTGCTTCACATCCCATAAATAACATGGTGGTTACAGTCTAAAACCAGGTGCTTCGTGGTGGTTACAGTCTGACACCAGGTGCTTTACATCCCATAAATAACATGGTTGTTACAGTCTGAAACCAGGTGCTTTACATCTTATAAATAACATGGTGGTTACAGACTAAAACCAGGTGCTTCACATCCCATAAATAACAAGGTGGTTACATTCTGAAACCAGGTGCTTCACATCTTATAAATAACATGGTGGTTACCGACTAAAACCAGGTGCTTCACATCCCATAAATAACATGGTGGTTAAAGTCTAAAACCAGGTGCTTCACATCCCATAAATAACATGGTGGTTACAGTCTGAAACCAGGTGCTTCACATTCCATAAATAACATGGTGGTTAAAGTCTAAAACCAGGTGCTTCACATCCCATTAATAACAAGGTGGTTACATTCTGAAACCAGGTGCTTCACATCTTATAAATAACATGGTGGTTACAGACTAAAACCAGGTGCTTCACATCCCATAAATAACAAGGTGGTTACATTCTGAAACCAGGTGCTTCACATCTTATAAATAACATGGTGGTTACCGACTAAAACCAGGTGCTTCACATCCCATAAATAACATGGTGGTTAAAGTCTAAAATCAGGTGCTTCACATCCCATAAATAACATAGCGATTATGGTTTCACTGTAAAGTTCTGACTTTGATATATTGCCTTTCCTTCTGGATGTGTAGCGTAAAAATAACATGGAAGTTACAATCGAAAACTAGGTGCTCTACATCCCAAAAATAGCAGACGGTTTAATTTTAAAATCAATCAATAGGTATTCTCGATATAGGTACCCGTACAGCTACTTAAATATTATTGCATTGACGTGTCGAACAAGCGTTATATTTGTAGCAACGCCTTTTTAATTAGAAACCAGAGATTTGGAAGTGTGACTGAGAACGATATGAAGAAAATGAAATAATCCAGAAAATCTATACTTATAATAATAATTCTCTAAATCTGTAGAAGTAAAAATTCTGTACATTGAAAATATCAAACAAATAAATGGCAGGGGGTGTTACTAGATCGACACCGAACCCAAAAATGTGATTAAAAAAATTTTTGTCTGTCTGTCTGTCTGTTTGTTCAGGCACACTACCGGTTCGATTACGATGTCACCCGTTTCTATTGTAATTAGCCACAAAACGCCCACGCCGAGACATGTAAGTATGCTCGATAGATAACGTTCTACACAAATAGCACTTTACACAAAAAACTCATTGATAACTTTCGTCGTTCAAGCAAACGAAGTTGCGGGCACAGCTAGTATTTAAATAAATCATGAGAAAGAAAACATAATTTCATAACAGCTATGTTCCCTTTCTTTTTTTTTTTGAGGTGGAAAATCATGAAATGTTTTCTCCCACTGTATGGTGGCGTGCAGGGTGATATGGAAGGCGTGCCAGACTAAAAAAAATATACATTTGTTCTTCAGTTGACCTATGCGTTCCAAGATTAAGGTAACTCTCTCTCTCTCTCAAAATTCCCCGCAGCAGCTTTGCCTCCTGCATATCGTATTTAGCATCAGCCTTATTGTGTTCCCAATCCTGGAACATAGAACTCCTCTCTAGGTGAGAGAATGGGCCGTAATCCATCACGCGGGCCCAGTGCGGGTTTGTGGATGTTACATATCTTCGAATTTTTGGGTTTAGGACATGCCGGTTTCCTCACGATGTTTTCCTTCACCGTTTTGAGAGCAGTGGTGATGAAATAAATTACATAAAGTAATGCGCCTAGCTGGGTTTGAACCCGCAACCTACCATTCGTAAGTCGGAGTCGTTACCACTCGGCTACTACTGCTCTCCATAACGTATTTATTCAAAAATAATGTTTAGAACAACACAAATGATTGGAATGTACTTATCTCGAACACACTATGAAAATTTCACAAGACGACGAAAAAATATCACCACGAAAATGAAACATCTACAACCGAATACGAGCGCTAAAGTAATTGACAGTAGGTCCATTATTACTTGGTGTGCTTTCAATAAGAATAATAGAAAAGTTGCCTTTGTTTGATGACTTCGGGGCGACACATACAAATATGTTTTTTAACTTACTCACGCAACAACAATGAATAATAAGCAAGAGTAATTTTTTCTGCGATGTGTTTTACTGAGTTTGATTAAAATATAAATAAAATGAATTGTATGTGAAATAGCAGTAGTAATATAGGCAGAGTTTTCACGCACGTTTTTGTCTTTATTGTTACCTAGAATATAATAAACTTTATTTTAAACCAAAATAGTAACAATTTCACAGAAATTTAAATACCTTTATGGGTACAAAAACCTAGAATCAAAATATAAACAAAGACTAGCTGTGTTGTTTTTTCCTAGTAAAGAACTTTCAAACGATCAAAGTTCAAATAGTCGAAATTTTCTATGGATCTTTTTAAATTCTTCTTAAAAAAAATAAAAAGAAACACAACAGAAAAATAATTTAGTGAAATCAGTCCAGTTGTTCACACATGGTGACTCGATTAAGGAAATCATTTTACCTAATCGACTACGATCGCCTAGTTATTCATTTTTGAATAAACAGGGAAACAATAATAGATATTTAAAAAAATACTAATGTAGCAGATATACAGATTATAAAAACAAAAGAAGAAGTGTATGTAGTTAGAAACTAAAGAATCAAATAAATCTACCTGCACATAAATTTTGGACTGTTTAGAGTTTTAGACTATCTTTTTTATCTTTTTATAATGCACTACATGATTGTGCACAGACGAATTTATACAGTCACAGAACAAAAAAAAAACAGGCCAGGAGCTTCAACATACACTTGATGCCTTAAATAAAAACTATTTAAAACTTTATATTTGCATACAAAACTGAACAGATTTCAATAATTAATAAAATATTATGTACCGTGCATAAAACTGAGTAAATAAATAAACTGCCGTAAGTGCAAATTTTATATTTAATTACCACAAAATTATGCAAACATGAAAATATGTTTTAAGTAGGTCATGCTCATCTTCGGCTTGGCCACTGAAAATGTACAGCGAACAATTTTCAGGTCAAGGTTTTGTAACCACATCTCATGACAACGGGATAAATCGATGAAAAGAGAATCACAATATTACGAATTGACCCTGAGATGAAATTTAGGACATAAGATACTTTTTAACCAGGTAGTAGGTATGTTGCTTAGGGCTGGTTAAACAGTTTTACAATAAATTCAATTGAAGGTAAAATCATCCTTCGGCGGAGCGGGAATAGTGTCAGACTCTTACTGACTAAAAACCTACCCCATTCTTTCGTTGCCTATCGTACCGGGGCCGGGCCTTCCAGTATTTTCTAAGTTACTACTACTTTACACACACGCTAAACTAATAAAAAATTAGAAGTCAGCTGAATGAGTTTTAAAGTCCAGAAATTACTTTGGTTATGCTTTGCAGCTTTGTGTCTGAGATGGTCTTTGAGAAAAAACACAATACGGATTTCAGTAGTACATACAGAATACAATGTTTCGTGATGCAGGATCGAAGGTGGAACATGTTCTGTGGAGAGACGCCGCACACATATTGAAGGTCAAAGCTATCCGAGAACCCCAATATGTGGAGATTGTCTTTACTGCGCCCAACCTGGGTGCAGAGTCGGTTTAGAATTTTCCAGGTTGGCCATGGCAGCTCGTGTTCAGTAGAGAGGCTTCCATCCTGCATCACGTGGCCTATTACCTGTTCATTTAGTGACCTAATGACAGCATCCAGTGGACGGCATTGCCGTGGCCGAATACTGGGCCAGGCAAGGAATTTAACTAGTTTTGCCATCGACACGCTAGGAAGAAGAAGTGTTTCATTTATACAGTCAGTGGACCTGCCACTGTAGGCACGGGTTTCTAGACGCTGAGGAATTGATAGCTCTTAGCCCGGCTGTCGGGCAATTACCAAGATGTTGACAAAACTGAAAGGGCCCAGCAGGGCGGATGCTTTTTAAGGCTGCTGGATTGTTCGAAAGACAGGACACAGCTGGGTCTTAGTCGGTAAAAGTCTGACAAGGTATCTGATAATATCTTACCTCAAAAAAGCTCAAAGACTCTGAAATACTCAAACACCAAACCCAATTCAATATTTAAGCACGCTCTCTAAACAGCCTTCAAAATATGCCTCCAAGTCTACAAAATCATCCAGTCAATTGATTACCAAAACACTCAAGTCAATATTCCATATTTACCCATTTTCCTCAAATCTTGTCAGCAATCAATAAACGAAAAGCGATTACGGTAAAAATTCCTTTTGACGGTTCGAACTTTGATGACAAGCTAGAATGTGGTCTGAATTCAAATGAAACTCTAGTTACTTCGAAAATACTGTAGGTACCTATATACGGTACTAGTATATACCTACAGTATTTTCGAAGTAACTAGTACGAGTATATACCGGTATATACTTATACTCGTACGTACTTGAGAATCCTAGTGTAAGTTTATGGGTTTATTCAGTGAGTTATATGCAAAATTTTTGTGACTATAATCTCGTACTTAAGGGAAAGTAGGGTTTCCATTTGGTAGGGAAGCACTCTCAAGATTATTTTCATGTGTCCGTATCAGAGGCATCACGTAAAGGATTTCAAGATAGAAAACCCTTTGTTCCCTGGATTGAAATACTTTACTGAAGCTCAAGTCCACGATGAATATCAAAATTCAAAACCATTTTTGGTAGGTATAATAGGGGTAGGTATAAAATATGTACTTTATCATTATAAGCAACTTATTTCAATGATACTACATTTTTTTTTTTAAATATCTGTTATTCATTTATTGTGCACACCTACCACAGTGTTGTCTTTTTAACCCAAAGGTTGACTGGTAGAGATTGCCTGGTTGCGTTAAGTCCACTACTGTACATGAAGATTAAATAATGTGAAAGTGTACCCCGGGGCTCTGGAACGAGATGAAAAAGGAACAGGAGTGGGTTTTAGTTAGTAAAAGTCTGACACTATCTCCCGCTCCGCCCAAGGGCGGGAGATGTCATTGGATGATTTTCTCACCTAAAAAAACCCAGTAGGTCTACTTTCAGTTACCTTTTGTATTCCATGGCCACGGCAAGCCCTCCAAACAATCCTGCAAGAACACAAAATGTCATGATGTGACAAAAACCTCTAAACGTACCTATCTATTAATAGAATGAATAGCCAGTAACCGTAACCAATATTGGGACCAATATCCAATCCAATATTGGGTTGTGTATTAACGCTTATTATCTATAGCATCCAACAGGTCGTCGAAATCATAATTACCCATTAAGTTTGTGCACAGTCCGCTACAATTGAAGGCTCCAATGACGAAGGTTAATTACCTAGTTACTATCCACCTGTATAAAGTTACTCCTTACTAATTAATATGTACAGCAAATTCATTTGAGTAATTATGCTTAAACAATGCTCAACTATTTTGGTGTGCGGTATCGTTTATGATAATTTTGAAGCGTTTAGTATGTTATTAAGTTATTGTTGTTAGTCAGGACAATTCCATTTGATTTTGAGAGTAGAAAATCATCAAATAGAGAGCAAGCGAGAGCGAGAAATGTGTGGATAAGTCAGACTTTTACGGACTAAAGTACACGTTACTTCAGTTGCGTCCGGGGCTGTATTATAAATAAAATGTTCAAATGACCCCGGCACGAAACAAACCCTGGAATTATTACGAAATAAGTTTTTTATTTTATTACATATGAAGATATTTCAAAATAAAATTTCTTCCAGTAGACCTGCGAGACATTAAAAGAAATTTAGACAATAATGTGTAGAACAAGAAAATATTGGTTTGTAAAATCTTAAATTAAAGTAACAAATAATATAAATTAAATGTATTATTAAATTAATTATACAATAGTACATTGTTACCCTAGGGTTGAAAGTATTTAGTCCCTCGAACTATTAGCGACCTCGCTACGCTCGGCCGCCAAACTCCTTCTCGGGACTAAATAAGTCTTTAATCCGCGGTAAACACTGTTCTTTTTATAACGAATAAAAGGAAAATAAAAACCTGAGTCGTATTATGTATGTTTCTTTTGATTTAGGCGGTAAAAGGTTTTCCGCTACTGCTTTAGCCTTTTTTCTTAAGAATCAGGTGTTAAATTCTGAACTGAATCAGATGAACTTATAATGTAATTACAAAATCTCATATAGCAGAGATTTAGTAAAGTATATATAAATAAAACTCTACAACTCGAAAAAAACAACAAAAATCGGATTGCCTTTTTCCCACCTTTCTTGTTTTTTTTTTTTCTGTGGTCAACCGGCTATTAAGCTATTATTTTTTTATTTTTATCAGTAAAAAATGGTATAACTCATATCTTATGTTAGTTTTAAAGAAATAATTGAAAGTAAATTTAATTAAGTCATTAAAAATAATATTTTGGTACACATCTTTAAGACAGTTATTTCAATTTTACATTGCGCTGTAATTGACTGGTTGTATAGAACGTTGGGACATAATTCAGTAGAAATGCGAAGATAGAACTAGTTTTTTTTTTTATAATTTGACAGGTGTCAGTTGAAAGCGATTCTGTCTCGAATAAAAGTATTTCTATTTTATTATTATTCTCCCTAGAGATGAAAAGTATTACTTTCAACCCGCTCCTCAGACAACTTCAGACCTATTTTCAGAGTATGAATAGTGAAAAAATATAATAATTATCTTATTTTCAAAAATAAAAGTATTTTTTATAAATTTTAATATAACATATTTATTTTTAACGAACTGTTCTACGACAAGATGAACATCGTAGCTACTGAACATTTTATAGATTACATTAGAAGCAACTCTTTTGCTACGAAAAACCCAATATTTCTCGCTCTCGTTGCTTTACTCCCATTTAATTTATATATAAAATCTCCCGAGCGGTCCCAATTCCTGATTAAATACAAAGATTCAATGCAAGTCAACGCGAACAAAAAATATCTCAGTCTGATTAGTAAGCCGTGGTCGCTTTCACAAAACCAGTGATCTCTGAAACGTGATTAAATGTCAATTTGGGATGGGACCCGAAAAAACACCAGTCAACAAGATTGAGTCTTTTCTACGAACTCAGAGTATTTTTTTGATGGAATCGAACGGTATTTTTGACGAATACGTCGTTAGTTAAACGACAGTTTAAATACTGCCTGGATACGCAAAATTGTTCACTTCAAAATGTGCTTTTCAGGATTATTGATAACATGGTAATTCAGGGAACATTTAACGTTTACACTAGTGAAAAGTTACCTTGCTTCATCTTAATTTTCAAACATTAAAACTCATAACATTTTGAAAGTGACCTACTTATATTTGGAGGTGACCTATTTTGTATTTTTATATTCAGTGTTATGAATATTTGCAACAGACTTTTATTAAAGCTAATTTTATAAAAGTCTTGATTTCTTCAACTGACTTTAGACAATTTTTTTTTTTTCAAATTAAAGTATCCATTTACAAATATTTCTATTTGTCATAATTAACTATTTTCACAATTATACCTTAAGAGTATTTGTGAATTTAGATAATTCTGCAGTCTGATGAATGATGATGATTACTATTTTCCACTGCATCATCCAGCGGTTGATTGGTGGAAAATGCGTAAGACATGAAGTCCAGTTCTGTACTTTTTGAGTACGTAGAGCATTAAATAAATACTGGACTCAACTGACACTCAGTGAAAGAAAGCACGTAAAGCCATCATCAACAGATAGTCTGAGACATTTAAAAACTTTTTTTTATAAAAAAATACAACCGACTTCAATGTAAAAAAAAAACAAAATTGCAAAATAAATTTTGTAAGTCAGTATTAAATAACAAAGACACAAAACTATAGTAACACCGACTTCCAAAATTAAAGTTATTTTGCACCATTTTGTATTTTTTTTTTTTACTTTGAAGTCGGCTGAATTTTTTTTTTTTGTTTTTATTTTACACTTTTTAGTTGTGGAACAACCCCTTCAAGTCAAACTTAATTAGTATGCAAGTTCTACAGTAACCTATAGAATATAAACATTAAAACCACTTATAGCCAGAGTACCTACAGTTCACGACAATTCGAATACAACGTGGCTTGGCTAGCCACGGCTAATTGTTTTATTGCGAAGTTTCCGTGCCTTTTTGCCTTTTAAAACTTCCCCACGATTTCACAAGAAATCGGTGAACATACATAAAAAAAATACATACAGCCGAACGTATAACCTCCTCCTTTTGGAATTCGGTTCAAAATTACTCAACTACATCTGGTTAGACTGGCAGCTGATCCCAAGGTAGTTGAGTCAAGGCTAGGTAGACGATCATCAACCGTGCAGCTACGAGAAAAAAGGACGCGGACTAAAGTTACCTCTTTTCTTGGTATTAAATTTTCAAATAAACTTTCCTTCTATAGGCAGAGCGAGAGGGAATTTTAAACTTATGCTGACTTGAAACCTTCTGCGACCCTTCAATTTGACTGGCCTGTTGGTCTAGTGGTTAATGGCCCTGACTGCTATGCCGGAGGTCGTGCTAAATAACTTTAAACGGTCTTTATAGCTACCTAATGGAACCGTTTAAAATTATTTAAACGAAATACAAACATCAACTAAACCTACAAAAACAATCATCCTATTGTCCCCAAAAAGTTTGAAACCACATTGCGGTCCGTATTTTGTGAATCAAAATGAGACCGTAAACATTTGGCAACACCTTTTATTCTGTTTAGTATTAATTAAAATGGCATCCGACCCACAAAGGCATTGTTGAGATGGTTCAGAAGTTGACAATGCTTGTATTATCCCATCACTGGAGCGGGAAAAAGTCTAGTAAGAGAAAGTTGTATTTAATTCAGTAGCGGACATGTCAATTCTCTTTTGTATAAGTCCGTTTTTTGCTCAGAAGTATCATTGAAACATAAAGGTTAATAGATCCGTGACATTGAACCCGAAACAGTACCTCTACCATGAGTTTTAAGCAATAGTATTCGTCGCTACTCGATATCGACGCCGTAAATATTTTGTATGACAAATTTTGGTTCTGCAAGTGACCGCTAGAGGCGCTGCAACATTTGCCATACAAAATATTTACGGTGTCGATATCGAGTAGCGACGAATACTATTGCTTAAAACTCATGGTAGAGGTACAGGTTATCTTATTATTATTTATTTTATTTGTTATTAAAAATAAAGATGAAAAAAAATACATTTTACAAAAAAAAAAAGCTCTATGAAACAGTTTCAGTGATTTGTCTATGGAAATAGAATAATAGTATTTAGACAAAGTTTTTCAATAGAAAAAGTAATCTTGTAATCCGTGTTTTTATTAGTTTGAGACGAAATGCCAGCACCTAACCTAACTTAATAATAATAATTTGTCATGTGTAATGAAATGGAGAGCAGTGGTGGCCGAGTGGTAACGGCCCCTACATACGAGTTGTAGGTCGCGGGTTCAAACCCAGCACGCGTATTACTTTGTGTAATGTAATTCATCACCACTGCTTCTAAAACGTTGAAAGAAAGCATCGCGAGGAAACCGGCATGTCCTAGAACCAAAAATTCGAAGACATATGACTCTCACCAATCCTCACTGGGCCCGCGTGGTGGATTACAGCCTATTCCCTCTCCTAGAGAGGAGGCCTGGGTCCTAACAGTGGGAACATTAAAAGGCTGATAATGCTAATGCTAAAATGTGTAATGAAATCGTATCTACTGGTATTTAAGTCCATCCGGGACTTTAAGGCCACCACTGGTATTTAAGGCATTTCGTCTCGAACTAATAAAAAAACGGATTACAAGATTACATATAAAAATGCATATTAGGTATATATAATTGAAATGAAAAAATATCGAGGATTCTCGTAAAGAGTTTTATTGCTTATTTCCTTTTTCCGAATAGATTTGCATCGTAAAATTGTTTCTCCGGAAAATGGGACAAACTGAACGAGAAATGATTTTCTGAGCGCATTCTATCAATTTCCTTTACATCGTCTACCGGATATACGAACACACGTAAGCATAATATAGATCGTTAATCATCATTACGTAAGCTTTTGATTTAGATATTACCAAAACTTTACCATAACGTTAAGAATAATTTTACATTAGTACAGGTTTGTTAATCTGTTCTTGCCATTAAATTATTTTAGTTCGAAGTATTATGCATAGGGTTTGAGTCCCGGGAAGTCTCGTGCCTCGAAGTCCCGGGACTTTTGAGATGAGACTCAAGACGAGACAAGATGGTCAAAATTGTTAGTACAGAAAGTTTGGAATAATGTATAAAGCCTTTAACACAATTAAACCAACATCTGTTGAAAACGAGAGAGTGTTCACCTTTTTCGGAGGCATTATTATGACACAATCAATATTCAACACAAAAGATTAGACGAAAAAGATATCAAGACAAATATCTCAGATTTTTATCGCGAATAATTTAAATGGTAAAATTGATATTCTTATGGTTAGTGAAAAGCGTAGCGTGTAACGTTTAACCAGAAATTAAGTCAATACTTTAAAAAAGGATTACACCAAAAAAAAAATTAACGTGAAAGTCTCGAAGTCCCGGGTATTCCCGGGACTTTGATTGTAGGCTGTTTCGTGTTCCAGGACTTTGAAATTGTAGGGAATTCCCAAACCCTAATTATGCGCCTAAAAACAAGTTATAATTTCTTGAATATATGTTATTTAAAAAGTATTCGAGTGTAAACAGTTAAAGATCTGTATACTGGTTTCAAACTCATTTAAACTTTTCGTAAAAGTACGATGCTGTTAAGGTCCTAGAAACACAATTTGAAATTAATTCATTATTCCCCGAGAGGACGCTGGCGTCCGCACACCTATTATCTTTCTATTGTGTCTCTAATTACGGTATTCAACAGGTTAAATTGTCTTCATGTTATTATTATTTAGTACTTATCCTTTGACCGGACCGCAAATCAATATCGACTGTAGAATTACCAACGAACGATGTCATTTATAGGTCGTCTGGTTCCAAATATAATAAACATCTTTAACTCACAAAAATAATTCCCCGTGGGATGAAGTCCTGTTACTTTGGCTAAAAGGTCTGGCTGGGTACCTACTTATTATTTAAAAAATCTTTTTTCTTCACGGTCGTCGTCGAATGTAATTTTGACATTGCAGATTTTATACGGCTTTATTCTTTGAGAATTTTAATTACAAACGACTTTGTAAGGTCGGCTCGGATTACATGCTCAAGAGGGTTATTTAGTACAGGGCTAATTACTTAATAACGTTTCCAAATAAGTTGAATTTAGTTTTATTTTATTTAAATATTTAATCACTCCTGAATGTAAAGTTGGTTTGAAATTAAAGCAAAGACGTAGACTTTAATAAGAAATTGACTAATTTATTTTATTTGAAAATGAAACGAATA
Source organism: Leucania comma (assembly GCA_958295575.1). Lineage (NCBI taxonomy): Eukaryota > Metazoa > Arthropoda > Insecta > Lepidoptera > Noctuidae > Leucania > Leucania comma. Next base: position 10,099,708 of record OY282475.1, read on the forward strand.
AACTTTAATATTGCGGTTTTAATGATTTTCTATTTAGCTTAAAATTTTTAGACTGGAAGCTAATGTTAAAATTGAATGATTTAGATCTACAAGCTTTCAGCACTGGTAATGTTTAATTTATTTTGATACTGAAATTTGCAATACATATTTAAAGCAGTAAACATTGTAATTAAGTTTTCTCAAATATTGGTAACGCACTGTGCACTTAATAAGAACAGTTAACCAAGCGACGTTTTAATTTACACAACACGCAATTTTGTTACCAAAGGGGACGAAATTACTTTACTTACGTTGTACTTTGGATAAAACTCCTTTGAAAAGGTCAAATCAATTCTCAGGGTGAAAACAAGCCATTATATTCTAAACAAAAGTATTATAATATCCCAACTAGCGCAGACACTTATGCTACATCGCTAAAAAGAGAAAAATATAGGGCGAATGGTAATTAGTGAACGACACTTAAAGACGTGATAGTAATCATGATAACAAAAAACTTTTACTAAGGGACCAAACCTGAAATCGCGAAACAAAAATCTGCTGGTCAGTTTTTTTCTGTCAACATTTGAGTTAGCCTAACTGGTCAAAATGTATTGAACTTGGCTGAATTTTTTCGTGATTTCAGGTTTAATTCCATAGTAAAAGTTGTTTGTTATCATAACTACAATCACGTGTTTAAGTATCGTTCACTAATTACCAGTCACCCTATCTAAATTTGTTGGAATAAAAAGAAACATACATTTTTAATTCATTATTTTAATGATCTAATACCATCTTTGCCTTTCTAATGAAACCAAATTGAGGCACATATTGGTTGATTAGTTTTGAATTCTATAACAGTCATTGGTACAAACAATTTTTGTGTTTTATAATATTAAAACATCATTTTAATTTCAAAAATGAATACCAAATATCTCTGTTACAACTTTCATATCTTGTTTCTCAAGATCGAAAATATCAAACAACTGTTCCAAGCGCAAATAAGGCGATGTGTGCGCAACGGAACGACACCCAGTGACGTGTCAAATAAAAAGATTTACAAACGCGCTGGGATTTGCCTGAAATGAAATATCAGAATTCTTGCATATTTTCGTTCAATTTTTCCTGAATTTTTACCACTGTGCCCTCAGGACGTGCGGTGCGAAGTGAAATGTTCTTGTATCGTAAAGAGTAGGATTTTGAATTATTGTTAGGCGTTTGAGTTTATATTAGTCAATAGTCAAACTGTCTAAAAGATAATTAGTGTACAACTGCCACTCCAATGGTAACAGCCGTAATTTACCAGTTGTACATGTCATAAGTTAAATTCAGACAGGATTTTTACTTTAGGTAATTTATTTCATCAGCACTTCTCAGAAAACGGTGAAAAAAACATTGTGCGGAAACCGGCATGATCTAAAACCAAAAATTCAAAGACATGTGACATCCACCAACCCGTACCAGATCAGTGATGTAGATAACGGCCCATTCCTTCTCTTATAGGAGGAAGCTACAGTCCCACTAGTAAGAATATTATAGGGCTGATTATGGTTCTGGTTACAACTGGAAATATTGGGAAAAAAATGTTTATATAAACATATAAATTCTTCTGTGCGTGTCTTTGTCACCTTACTCCTCCTACATGGCTTGACCGATTTCAATGAAACTTTGTGTGGATCCTGGATGGTTTCCCTGCTCTGCATCAGCAATTTTTTATTTTGGTTAGCTTTCTGGCAGAACATCGTGTGTTGGGATCTCTAGTACCTACTCTAAAATAATTTATTTATTTAAACTTTTAAGCACTAATGAAACATTGTACAAAGGCGGACTTAATGCCTAAGGGTGTTTTTGAAACCGTACGGATTTCCTTTTTATACAAGTATTTAATGTAATGCGTGCAATACGCACGCGGCCGTGTTTTTTGGCTTCTGAATTTTTCTGCATGCGGAATTGCTCCACTTGCAGGGCTGCTGACCGATATCACGCCCCGCATCCCGCATACGTATTCCACGCATAACAATAAATAATTGTATGAAAAGGACATTTGTGGGGGCTACGCGTGTGGAGCAATACCGCATGCGTGATGAAATCCGCACGATATTAAAAACCAGATAGCAGATTTTCTACCAGTAGACCTTAAGGTGGTGTAGAGACATAACATGACAGGTGGTACTTAATAGAAAACAGACAGAAAGGAAATAAGAAGAAATATATACTTAGACATATGTATACATACATACAAATAAAGAATGATATTGTGAGTAAACGAATACAACAAATCAAGAGTGTGATGATTCTACCAACTTCTTGCTTTTACTTAAGGATAACCTAATAATTCCACCAAAACAAGAACTAAATCAAAGTTTTCTCTCAAACAAGCGAAACGTGACTTTAAATAAATCGATACTAACCTAGAACAATACCCAAGCAAAATATTTGTTATCATTGTTCAAGTTAAGCAACTTGCTAAAATCGCTTCTTTTCAATAAAGTTTGCTTTCGTGAAGTTGGAGTGGTATTCAGAACGTGCCCCAACTTGTATGGATCGATTTACTGTTCGAACAGAATTTTCATAACTCGATACCTATATTGCAGGGAATGTACGTATGTGAGAATCAAGTTTAGCATCTTGTTATGAACTTGTTAAAATTTCGAATCGTTCAAGCGATTTTCGATGTTCGCGTATCTTTTGTTTGTGATTTTGTTTTGTTTCTGTGGATGTACGAGTACATCGTATGGTATTGAATAAAATATTATCTATTTATTAGGCTAAAAACTCACGAAGCGCGTTTTAACCGCGTCCGCCGTTGTAGAGGAAACCGCTGCTTTATTTCCAAACTTACGCAAACCTGGCGGATGATTGTAGCAAGACATGTAGTTTCAAGACGGCCTGCCAGTGCAACGGAAGTCGCGAACAACCGCGCACACCGCGGGCGTAAAACGCGTTTTAAAATGTGCTTAATTTTTTTACATATATATGTATCTGCATTGTACTGAAGCTGCGGGCCCGCAACCGTGGCGGCCACGGGTGAAAACAGCTTTGTGAGTTCTTAGCCTCATTGTTGTTGGTGATATTTTAAATAAAAATAATAGAATCAAAAATTCCATTACCTTTTATTTATTTATTCCCGTTAAATGCTACTACTATACATAATTTAAAAATCATCATCACCTCCCTTGCCTATTCCCAATTAGCTTGGGATCAGTTTCCAATCTATCCGAACGCTGCAGACCGCTGAATACCCGCTCATTCCACTATGATTGGGATTGATCAGCACTCGATGTTCCATTACGATGCCTTAAGCAGGGAATTGTATAAGTACTAAAAGTGCTTATTCCACTACGATCCCCTAAAGAAGACCCTTTGGGGACTACACAGCACTTGATATTGCACTTCGATCCCCTATGCTGGGGATTGTGATATTATTCCTTTACACTCCCTTTTAACTTCTCCTACCTTTTTTATGGTAGGTAAAATCATCCAATGACAAATCCCGCCTCCGGGAAATAGTGTCAGACTCTTACTGACCAAAAACCTACCCCGCTCCTTCGTTGCCTATCGTGCCGAGGCCGGGCCTTCCTTTCAGAAGCTGACCCATGACCCAAGCAGGCTTCGACCCTGCCTGCCTGCAGCTGGCAGGCTGGGCCTCTACAGTTTGCTGACAACTCCTTAAGGCACGCAAGAACAGTACGTGCAGTCGACGACTTGGGCTCGGTACGGTCGGTAACCGGACGATCGGACAGAGTGCTACCCATTTCACGCCGTTCGCAAGCCCGCGCCTACGGTGGCCAGAAATCGGGATCGGAATCCCGGCGGCGGCTGGGACAAGCGCCCCGTTGCCTCTGCCTGATGCGGAATTTCTTCTCCCTGAGTTTTATATGGAATGACTGCCTGTCACACCTTTAATGCTGGTCTGACCGACAGCTGTGGAGTCTGACCAATAGTCTATCTATTGTGTTTCAATGGATAGACTGATGGTCAGACTCTCTGTCATCTGATTACCTGTAACGATAGTCAAAGATGAACGTGCTTTTCGAAGGACGGGGTGTCAGTAATGTCCTAGATAAACTAAGAAAAGTAAATCCTCATATTTCGGATCTAAATGACTATTCCAAACAAATGTAATGCTTGCGAATCAAGCAATAACACAAATGAACAATTTCAGACATGAATTTCAGAAGTCTTGTCATTTATCATTTTTATTCTTTCACGAAAATTAGAACTCGTGCTTCATGCAATTAATTTAAATGAACATCGCTGTTCTTCATTCTTGAATTTCCATAAAACACTTGTTATTTTTTGTATTAAAATATCTAGAATAAAGAAGGTTACTGCGTATCTGTATGCCTAATTAGGTTAGGTATTTACCCAGTAAAATCCTTATTATGTTATGTACCAAAGACTAAGGAGTAAATTAATATCATATAAGGCGAACTGCTAGTGATCAGCGTCCCGGTATGACGTCATTAAGCTGAGCTTAGGTACATCATTAGATACCCTTTATCTGTCACCGTAGGAGACTAGATAAACGAACCTAGTTTCGGCATGGCATAATTAATTACATAATTTTACTCAGGTTATGATAGTTTTGTGTACTAGCATTTTGGAAGCTAAAACTGTACTTAGCAGTTAAAAGGACATATTACAAGTTGGACATATTAAAACTAACAAACTCATAAAAAAGAAACTAGCTAGCGTCTTTGCCCGCGTAAAGGAAGAAAATTATCTCAAGAGAACCTAGCATAGCATAGCATCAGCTTTATAATGTTCCCACTACTGGGACTCAGGCCTTTTCTCTAGGAGATGAGAGGAGAGAGGAATGGGCCGTAATCCACCACGCAGGCCCCGTGCGGGTTGGTGAAGGTCACGTGTCTTCGAATTTTTGGTTCATACCGATTTCCTCGCGAGGTTTTATTTATTTATTATTTAAAGTAAGTAAGTACAATTCGTAAGTTGGGGCTGTTACCACTCCTAAACTTGTGCCCAATTTATATCAATACGTGAAGTTTTAAAGAATAGGCGTTTCTGCGTAACCTTCAGGAATGGATGAGAGGTAATTGAAAAATGTCTGATGCGTGAGCACAGGTAGGAAAAATGACACAATGGTAAGGCCGTTGAGTCCCTTTTAATGCCTCAGTGCTTGTTTCGCCTCGGTTTGTAAATGGAACGAGCACTCCGAACCTAACTCTTATTATAATTATTTATTATAGTAGCTGGCTTGAAACCAATGACCGGTTGAGCCGTATCAATAAAAAACTGTTTACTATTGAAACACAAAAATCATCCTATGGGATACGAACATTCCTTCATTACAAAAAACAGTGCCCCACACTAAAAAATTCTCTAATAAAATCGATAAAAATTTACGATTTCCAACCTCAATCAATCAATCAAATCATTTATTTACTACGTATGTAGGTTATATTAAAATACAGATGGAAAAAAGGTGTGCTTAATTATGTTTTTCTGTAAAACTCTTAAGATTCTTGCCAGGAATATAGTTTGTTTTTTTTTTTCAAACTACCTAAACATCTACTACAAAACATATAAATTCGACACATCTGTGACATAAAATATAGCTTCCTTTACCACTTTCCCTTGAAAAATGGTTGTCGCGATCACAGTAAGTCTTCAAATTTATACGAGAAATAAAAAGATGAAAAATTGTCTTTGTTTTAGGCCTTGAAAGGCGGTTCAACACTTTTAGCTTCGTCCTCAAAGATGTTATACAAGTGTTTTACTCTATTGTGAATGATTAATGTGAAAGATCAGCTGTAAAATAGGAAGGAATTTATGTGAATAATTTTGTGGTCGTTGAATTTGAAAATCTGTCTTTAACGTTTTTAATTAAGCAGTTATAACGTTTCGTTTTAAGAATGGGTATTTACATAAGATACTAGCTTCTACCATCGGCTTTGCCCGCGTGGAAGTCGGTTTCAGGGTGGAGTTTCTTAAAATACGTTCTTAGCGGATGTCTACATCTACACTCTATAAGGAACATACCTGTCAAATTTTAAGTTTGTAGGTGTGATAGTTTCTTAGATTTTTTGATTAATCAGTGAGTGGTATTCCGCTTTTATATATACAGATAGATGTTTAGTATATGATATATATGTATATAAATGTGTAGGTACCTATTATATTCAATTTTATTTAAAAATGCTTTGGACATACGGAATAGATTCTAAAGTTCTGCAAATCTCCCTCCGACCGGACTCCGACGAATGTTACGTCTGGTCCGGGCTATTGACTTATAATGGTTTTCGGGCTGTTATATACATATTCTAATCGGTGAAAACTGTAATATCGCGATAAAGTATTTTGGATTTTTTTAGTTCTTAAGTGCCTTTACACATGGCAATGATAGTAACTGCTCAAGAGACGTGACGGCTAATGTCATTGCCATCCATTTTGTACTTAGCGTTTATCGAGAACTCATACGGAAAAGTTATTTGTTTAAGCCTGTTGTCATCCGTCATGCTATCACTCACTCTCTTTTCTTTCATATCAATTCTTTTGGCCTCCCGCTCCCTCTCTATCCTCATACATACTCAAAGTTATTATCAGTTATTTTGATGTTTCAAAACAAAATAAGAACTAAGATCGAATGACACGTAAATCAACCCCAAAATAATTTATAACACATAAATGAATAACACTTGAATAACAATGAAATAACACTTTCAATCACCCTACAAATGCTTCTGTCAATCTTAATCTTAAACACGGATGTAGGCATAACTAAAACCTCTTTCCTCACCTTAAATCATCCATTCAAACCCCACTTCACTACAATTCCAATAAGCCGAAGCTAATAGCCCGAAAAACGTCTATTGCCAGTATTCCCGAAATGTTTGCTCAAAAATATTTCCCGAAAAATATGTAGCAACTTAACGAAATGACGTCATATAGCGAGGTATGGGCTAAGTCATCCTGACAGGCGAAAAAAAAAAACAAAGAGAAGAAAAAGAATCGATCCATCCATAAAGCTTATTATGCCAAGCAAAGGCAATCCATGTTTCTGTTTTCAGAATGGGCTTATATCGATTTCTTCTTACCGTAGGTACGTACTCTTGCGTGGTGTATTGTTAATTTTATACAAACGGCAGACGCTATTGTTGCCTCCCAATCATCTTTGAATTTTCTTCGTGAGAAGTGGTGATTCTCTGCAATTTTCTTTTGGTGTTCCGAGCTTATTATTTTTGTAGAGTAATGATTTATTTAAAAAATCATCGTGTTAGTCCATGTTATTTGAAGATCACAGCCTGTTTGTTATTTATTTTGTAATAATGACTAATGTCTCATTACCTATGCAGAAAAACTTTAAATTCATTGATGGTAAATTATGACCTTAATTTAATTTAGCTACGTTCCATTGCTGGGTCGTGTTTTCATTCCTTTTTCCAAATACTTCTATTTTCATTCTTTACTGGCCAGTGCTTTGGTAAGATTCTCTTTACTAAATTTTACCTATATATTCCTTCAATCATAATGATTTTCATGTGTTTTATCAGAGTGATTGACTTTTCTATACATATAATTGAAATCTGTATTATGTATACTATGGAAGTCTCACTTACTGACTCGCCACGCATTTGGACCTAAAATACTCATATTTTGAACAGAGGTTCTTTTTATTATGATAAAAGAGTATACATAGAAAGCATTTTCCAATATTCACACCCGAATGGATGTAGAATCTCTTAGTGAATTTTGTCTTCTTGGGGGTCCAAAGTTTGAATAAAGAAACCTACATTCACGCGGGCAAAGCTACTGTCGGAAGTTAGTTTTAGATATTTCGGCTAATACTCTCAGGAAATAACAAGGTCTCGTGTGCTTCTATGAAAGAAAGCTACCCAAATGAACCAAAAAAAAAAGAATAGATAGAATTTACTAACTACGACAGTTACTTCACCTCAATACAAACGCCTATTCAACCCAAACACAAAACATTTCAATAAACAATAAGACGTTTCAATTCTCAGTCGATACTCAATCGTTCACTTTGCATACGATGAGGGTTAATCATTATCGTAAATGGTATTAACGCGCCATATTCAATGGTCTGGAAAATTAACGCACATGTGTTTAAAATTAGCGATGACACAGTGTATAATGTTGTACCCCCAGCGAACGGTTCAACTGAAGCACTGAAGTGGAAATTTTGTATAGATTGCGTTATCTGATTGTTCAGGAGTTTACTGAGAATTAGCTGAATAGTATCGTGTAATTGTGGGTGGATATTATGCTGATAGGGTTTTGATGGATGGAGAATATGGATGTTGATACATGTATGTTTTAGTATAATTATCTCCTGTTTATTACCCGACCGTGCCAGAAGGAGGGTTATTTTTTTCGAGACTATGTATGTATAATTGTTTGGAACGCTCTGCAGCCTGAACGACTCTATGGATTTTAGCTTGAGATGTGTCGTTAGATTCTTATTTACTGTGTGAGTGACACAGGGTACATGAAAACAAAAAGAAATGGCGGATTTTTGGCGCCAAATTCAAATGTTTGTCACGCTATACAGCCTGAACGGCTTGATGGATTTTAGTTTGGGAGGTGTCGTTAGTTTCGTAATTACTGTGAAAGTGATATCGTAATAAAAAAAAAATGTAAAAAAAACGGTAATTTAAAAAAACTAAAAAACCCGACTGCTTTTCTGAGTATTAATGAAACAGCCCTAAAACTTGAAAGTCGTTGTACCCGTTTGCATTTAACTATATATTATTTTAAATACATGATAAATTGTAGCATCGGGATCCAGTCTAGAAAGTCAGCTGTCTAGTCAGTAGATTGGAGTAATCTGAATTGTAATATTGGTCTCTTCTTCTCTGTCGTTTCGCTCTTGGCAGAGCGGTCGTGGTCACGTTGAGGCGTCCACATTGGTGATAGAGGCGGACACAGCTTTCTTAACGATCTCCCGCCATCTCTCTCTGTTGGAAGTCTGTCGGGCGCAGTCTGACACGCAGTTACCCACTGCGGATTTCACCTGATCAGTCCATCGCATAGGTGATCGGCCGCGCAATCTGGTTCCCTCCACTTTTCCTTGTACGACTAGCCGCTCTATTGAGTTGTTATCGCGTCTAGAGACATGGCCAAAGTACTGCAGTATGCGCGTCTGTACTATGGTCGATAGACGCTTTGTGATGCCGAGCTCCTGAAGTATGGACACATTGGTGCGGAACTCTGTCCAAGATATGCCGAGCATCTTCCTCCAGCACCACATTTCTTGGGCATCTATCTTTCTCTTTTCAAACTCACGCACTGTCCATGTCATATTCATGTGTGTCATGTAATATCGGTACGTGCTCTCAATTCACTAAGCCTCCATTTCTAGAATGGGTCCCGAATGCTACAATTTATCTTGTGTTTAAAATATTATATAGTTAAGTGCAATCGGGTACAATGACTTTCTTGTTTGACTATGTCGTCACAAATGAACTAATCCTGCATCGCGCAAGTAAGATTCGCGGCGCGATTGGAACATATAGAACAAACCCGAAATCATCTAAAGGGCAGTAGCCCACCAGATATAACACCTGTCTGGTCAGAGGATCCTCCCTTTTCAACGGAGGTATGTGGGACTTTACGCTCTGTTCCACTACCCCCAAACTGGTGACCCTCGACAAAGAACGTCAGCGCAGCCTTCGTGCAGCTACTACTTCGTGACGTCATAATTACTTCCTCAAGCTTTCGAGCAGCGAGCCATACAGCCAGCACCCACGGCTATATGGGTATCCTGACCACCAGCATGCCTACTTGGTCATACCTGGTCATCACCCTCAGCCTCATCAGCGACCTTGGCTAAGCACCTGCACCTTCGGCCAGTCACATGAAGAGCCTTGAAGAACCTCTCCTGGTCGACGACAGCAGTCAAGCCCTACGTCGCACAGCACCGCTCCGACTCACTGGAGCCAGCCGCACTACTCCGACTCACTGGAGCCTGCAGCATCGTATCCCGACTCACTGGGATAGCACCACCCCGACTCACTGGGGCATCACCGCAGACAGTTCCGACTCACCGAGAACTATGCGGAATCCGGTTCCGACTCGAACCAACCTCCATTGGCCCGGCACGCATCACGACGCCTCAAGAAGCATCAAGAACCATCGATCTCCGATCTCCGGAGGGGAGTGATGTAGCGACAACTATGTCGTCACAAATGAACTAATCCTGCATCGCGCAAGTAAGATTCGCGGCGCGATTGGAACATATAGAACAAACCCGAAATCATCTAAAGGGCAGTAGCCCACCAGATATAACACCTGTCTGGTCAGAGGATCCTCCCTTTTCAACGGAGGTATGTGGGACTTTACTCTCTGTTCCACTACCTCCAAAGGCTTTTTTTCATTAATACTCAGAAAAACAGTCGGGATTTTTAGTTTTTTTTTAAATTACCGGTTTTTTTTACTAACAGCTGCTGCCAGTGATTTCATCAACGTGACAGCAGAAAATTAACTCAAGAGAACTTACTCCCGAGGTAAAAAGTATCCTGTGCTGGGATAACACATAATCTACCCGAGTGTCAAGTTTCATCGAAATCCGTTCAGCCATTCGAACGTGAAGAATTAACGAATATACACTTACACATTTCTAAACTTTCGCTTTTATAATATTAGTGTGATACATACCTAACTTAGCGTATATTGTCATCTTAATGGCGATATTTTAGCTTCTACCTGCGGCTTTGCATGCATGAAAATAGAAAATGATCCTTAAGCGGGAGAAATCCGTCTTTTGATGATTTTAAATCCAACATCACGTCGAACAACTAAACGGCTTGTCCTTGTTTTTCAAAACATTTTTTTTTAATGTTTGTAAACTAGACTATTTGTCTAATAATTTTTTATATGAATATTTCTTTTTTATTTCATAGAACTTGGTGTAATTTATTTTAGAAGTTAAGTCTCACAGACAAAAAAGCGAAGATCAGACAAAAACCTTTGAGTGTATTTTTACAAAACTTTTATAATATACTAAAAGATAATTTAAGTAACAATCTTTTGATATTCGGCTTTTATTTATATTGTGTTTAATAAATGAAAGACATTATTATTCGAAAAATCTTTATGCGTGGGGGAGCCGCGTTAGCTCCTTTTTTGTTCGCACAAGGTCGCTGGTCGCGCAAGGCAGTATTCTTGGTCCCAGTCTATTTTTAAATTTACATGAATGACCTGTGTTGCCTTAGTCTAGAAAGCGGTTCAATATTCTCGTATGCGGACGATACGCTAGTGTTTGCCTCGGATAGTTGGGAGGATACATATCGGTATGCACAGAAGGCTCACACTGAATATCGCGAAAACGAAGATGTTGGATTTTTCTATTCGCTATACCAGTGTTCCATCAGCAAGTTCACTGTATGTTGCTGCCCAGCAGAATGAGGACGAAAGCGACGGAAATGGCACTGACGATCACAACATCTGCAGGGTTGAACGAGTCCCATCGGTTAAGTATCTTGGGATTGTAATTGACTGCAACCTTACTTTTAAGGAACACATATTACACCTCTCGAACAGAGTGCGCAAATTGATCTAAATTTTTAAACAGCTGCGCCAATCGGCGGGTGCTGTCATAATGAAAATGACCTATCAAGCATTGTGCCAATCAGTTCTGGTTTATTGTATCACTTCCTGGGGTGGTGCAGTGAAGTCTCATTGTATTCTGATAGAACGTGCTCAGAGAGCCGTCCTTAAGGTGTGCTGTTTCAAGCCAAGACTTTATCCCACTATTAAGCTTTATGAATATTGTCAAGTTCTTACGGTTAGGCAATTGTTCGTATTGGTCACTGCTATTAAACAACACGCTATTACCAACTATTCGCAGAAAATAAATCGCCGCAATCATCTAGTAGCTAGAGCTACTCCTCTTAAAACGTATTTTAATCATAGATTCTTTGTTTTCCTTGGTCCACATCTCTATAATAAATTACACCGAATACTTTCCTTGAATTCACTAAACAAACATAATTTTAAAATCACTCTACAAGCCTGGCTCCAAAACCAAACTTACGCTACCACAGAAGCTCTCTTAGACGTATTAGTCTAATAATTACACAAATTCCAAAACATCTTCTCTATCACACATACACTCACACCATAACACCTTCATACACAAACATATTTACATTAAAACTCCATCCCATACAGACCTACGCATGCTTTTATCATTTTTTTTTTCTTCTACCTTTTTTTGTAATTGATTCCTGTGGCTACTAAACTCACTGATTATTTGTAATTTGGTTCACTGGCTGTGTCTATATGTAGGCTTGTAATTAAGTAACTCGGAACAGGTAGGGACCTGGTGACCTGTATTACAGGTGTTACTACCTACCACAGGCACCAGCGATCCACAACCAAAAATTGTCAGGCAATGGTTCTTAGTATAAGATTGTCTGTATTTTTTGGCTTGTGGTGAGAAATAAACGTTATTTATTATTATTATTTATCATCTTTAGCATCCTTTACCTTAAGAGACATACTTCCGGGATATTTTGTTTTTCCAAATGTTTTGTATCACAAATTTCAAACTTATACACACACATGAACACATATAAACTTTTGCCATTACAATATTAGTATGATCGTAAAACTAGGTCAACATGCATCAAAACTTTTGCTCAACTGTAAAAGCTTTCAATTTGCATGTGATTGTATCACCTCTAGATAATATACAGCATTATAAATGGTGGAGGTAAAACTATTCAACATCATCTCAAAAGGCAGGGGACCGACCCCTACTTACTTTGGAAAAGGGTGAGACAAATTGATAAAACGCTATTTTTAAAACCTAAAAAATTTTTTTATATCATTTATAAGCTAGCGCTCGACCACTATCTCACTTGATTGTAAGTGATGATGTGGTTGGCGATAGAGCACGATTACTTAGAAGTAACCTATTTACTCTTGACTTAAAAATGGCGTTAAGTCCCCTCTATGAGGAGTGGCTGGCGTGACGAAAGACGTCACGGCGTCCTCACCTTCCGTATGAAACAGGTCCTCATGGAAAATTCAGGAAGTTCCTGCACGTGATACGTTCGGAAAAATTCCCGGGTGTCACTATTGTGTGGACCACTCGGTGGACACGGTGGCTCAAAAAATTTCACTTCTTACCTGTACGCACAATGAAAGTGTTCCCAAAACGTTCTGAGCATATAGAAACTACCCGAGTATCTACTAATTACCTACCTTGTTTGAATGAGTGTAGGGCAATCAAAAAGATATAGGCCAACTGCCACCAATACTTCATCAGACAGTCAAACAAAATGTCATTAATTCCCATCGTTTTGACAATCAATTTACTATGTAAATTACTCAGCCTTATTGAGAATTATTAATTTTAGGCAAAGGCTATTTATCATTACTTAATTACTTAGTAAGCACAGTTGCAATATAGGTGTTCCATTAATGGAGAACAATGCTAATGACTGTTATGTATTATTTTGGAGTACAATTTCACGAAGTTTGAGGAAACGTAAAACATTGACGCTAATTGAGGAGCTGCCCTAATTTTCATTTGTTTTTCAAACAGAAATTCTACTACGAGCTCTTAACACAATCCATTTGTCAACCTAAACTGAACGGTTAAAGTAATGGATGAAACTGTATAGGGTGTATAGCTCCTTTCCTATTTCTTGCTCTTAAGGTAAGTAAAATGTTAAGTGTAATGGTAGATAGATAGATAGATAGACGCGCGGACGTGGCGCATACTTCTCACAATATTTATGTATCATTGTTAAACCTGTTACTTGCGCCTTTATCCGGCAAATAAAAAGTTTTTCTTTCTTTTCTTCTTTCTTTATTGTACACCAAAGATAAAATTACAATAGGAAATACCTGGTAGCCATACACGTTAGGGTGTTCATGACAAGTTTACCTGTACAGTTGAGTTTTACAGGTAAACCGGAGCATGTGTATGTTGCACAACTGAGCAAGCCTCCATACAAGCTTACCTGATAGGTATTACTGTTCAGGCAAACCTGTCAGGTACACCCTAAGGCCGTGTTTACGTAGATGCGGCGCGTCGCGCGGCGCGTTGGGCGTTTCGTCGTACATTGCAGCAGCGGGCCGCGACATCGCTCGCGCAAACACACACCTATTTCAATGTACGACGGACCGCCCGACGCGCCGCGCAACGCGACGCGTGTCCGTGAACGGGCACTCAGGCCGTGTTTACGGAGACGCGGCGCGTTAGACGGTCCGTCGTACATTGCTATTACTTTGTGTTTGCGCGAGCGATGACGCGGCCCGCTGCTGCAATGTACGACGAATACCCAACGCGCCGCGTCTCCGTAAACACAGCCTAACGTGTATGGCTACCATTACGCTTAACATTTTAACACGTCATGGAGGACCCTGTTTCTTCGAACAAGCATTCTATTTTACCGTAGATGCATATCCTATAGTTTAAGGGCATTCTGTTAATTGCAGTATGAAGAGACACATTTGTGATACCTAATTCATCCGATTTCCAAAATGATATCAAAACAAAAAGGGGTTTTAGAGGAGCGAACGTACGTCACACTAATATTATAAAAGCGAAAGTTTGTATACGTCGGTGAAGTCAATAGTACGGAAGCTAGTTTGAAATCGAGATGAAGCGTTGTGTGACGTATACACGCTTTCAGAGACAGTTTTGACGACCGCATTGTGTTCGGCAATAAAAGAAATATCCAAGATGCCAAAAACTCTTTTAATACTTTATGCGAACGATATTGTCTAGGAACTTTCTCTAGGCTAATTGTGAATAGAATACCTAAAGCTTAAGTCATAATAAACCAGTTGCGTGGTCTGGAATAGTATGTTGATTGCTTGTCATCTACTCAAGTACTCATCAAGGAGATTCCCATTCTGATTGGAATCCTGAATCAAGACATATTTATGTATGTGTGCATTTATTTGAATTCTAGATTTACTTTAAGTCAACTAGTAATTTTCACTTCTGTTCATGTTCTGGGGCCTTGAGCAAATTTTAAAGTGTACATCAGGGCCCTAGTACGAAGGCAATGAAGAAACAGGGTGGAGTTTTTAGTCAGTATAAGTCTGACACTATCTCCTGCTCCACCCAAGGGCGCGAGTTATCATTGGATAATTTTTACTCACCGAAAAAAAAAAACTACTATTCATGTTTTTATTCCTTCACGCTAGAACGGCTAAAAAGATTTTGATGAAACCACACCTATTAGTCATTAATAGGTAGAAGGAAATACTATTCTCAAAATAAACTGACTACCTTTGAGCTTGCTTAATTCAATTTATATTTTTTTATTAGTTTTTTTTTTATTACTTTCCTACATTGTGCTCACTAATAGAAGCGACAAGAAATATGTAACCAAGATTAATGTAACTCATGATATGATTTAAAAAGAGTGTCCATGGAGTTTCTTGCACGTTCTTCTCCATAGAGATCTACGCTTTGGAACGTGTAATTTAGCTTCACTTTTTTTTGACTGACCGACATTATGACTATTCAAAAGTGCCTGTAAATGATCTATTTGAAATAAATGCGTTTGAGTTTGAGCATCAAACTTTCACACATATATTCCATCCATACTTAGTTGATATCCCGAAATGCAGCTCTCAGAGATTTTTTTTTGATTTCACAAGTTCCTACTGCTATGATACTTTCTGCTAACTTATTTCTTACCATCATAAACCCGACAACCATAAAACAAGGGTATCTATATATATCCGTTTCCTCATACACCATCTATCGCTGTCTACCAAAAGGTAGAAGACACTGGCTTAAATTCCGTAAAAGTACTACTAAAATTCGGTTACAAACATAAATCAACCTGTGACCTCTAAAACTTGAGAAAACCAACGTTTCCCTACAGCACTATTCGAATCGATCGTTGTCGATATCCGCTCGTAAGTCTGTCATTCGACGAAAGTGCACCTCTATCCCTCCGGGATCACGAACGTGATACCGAGGACTATGTATATCGAGTTTAGTGTCTTTCGATGAACATGACCCAAGCGACACTAAAGTTTGAAACGATGTTCTTTAGAATTCTCTGCAGGAATCGAGAATTTTATTCCCAAGTTCATTAAAGAATCGAACGTTTTATTTTGTTTCATACATGTGATCCACCTCGACTTAGCTAGGGAGCAATTATATATTTCGCAGCCATATTGAATAACACGCCGTAATACAGCTAGGCGCGTAGAATTTAAAAGCGCCGCTGTATTCTAATCCGGCTACCTCAAGTTCAACCAGATTTCAATTCGGTTGTAATGAAGTATGCCATATTAAATGCACACTTTGATTTCGTCAAAGCAGCTTCAAAACGTGGAGCCTACATACAGACTCCTTGTATGTGGGATCCACGTTCGGCGTGCATCGTTGATACGCTGCTTTGAAAGTTTTAGTTTCAATAATCGCCGCAAGTACCGCTGCAAAACAACAACAAAATAAGTGAGTCTCCAAAACAGGGCAATAGGAATGATTCACATTTAGTGTTAGGTTAGGTTGGGTTAGCTTAGCTTTAAACCCTACAGACAAAAATAGCTCGCTTAGGCCTCCGTTGATACCGGCCTGATGGCCAAAAGCCTGGTCGGCCATCTGTCGACACTGTCATTGTGCGGTTGGATCAAGGTCCGGATTAGCTCGCATCATGAGGAGGTTTCTGTGACTAGAGTCCTAACCACCGATAGCTTGAACCCTGCTCTCAATACCGGTGGTCTGCTATATTTATATTTTAAACCTTTTTATATGATTTTGATAAAAAAAGCTTATATATTTGTTGTACCAAAATTTTTTATAGTGATATGACAATTTTTTTAATGGTCAGATCATACAATCCATTATTGTCAGTCACACATTCACACCATCATACTTGCCTACACTCCACACTCACTCTCTCTCAATTCTCTATTCTAATTAAAATATAATATCATAAACATACCTTTTAATACATTAAAACCATAACAATCTGCTAAAATAGTCTTGTTTAAGACTGCCAGTCCCCAGTACAAACTTTGCTAAATTGCTAAATCGGCAAAGTCATGAGATATTCACGTATAGCTATTGCAAACATGAGAGAAGAGACATCTAAGTTTAACGTGTATGTTAACGAGATAACATGAATGGACGATCTCAATATACAACATGTAACTGGAATACTGCAAATCCTTATGTCTGTCACAGTAAAATTAAGTTATAATTTATAACTCACACACTAAACTTTTACTTAAATACACTAAGGGCCAACGCTGCGTTAAGTTTTTTTTTTTTTTTTTTTTGTTTGGTAAACTCATCCAATGACAAATCCCGCCCTTGGGTGGGGCGGGAAATAGTGTCAGACTTTTACTGACTAAAAACCTACCTTTCCATTCCTTGCCTTTGTCCCGGGGCCCGTGGTGACACTCTCGCATAACCTTTGGCCCCAGTAGGCTTCGGCCCTGCTGGACCCCTACAGTTTGCTGACAACTCCTTGAGGCGCGCGGGAACGGTGCGCGCCGTAGACGACCTGAGCTCGGACCGGTCTGCTACCGGACGGACGGACAGCGAGCTACCCATTTCCCACCGTCCGCGAGCCCGCGCCTACGGTAGCCGGAAATCGGGATCGGAAACCCGGCGGCGGCGGCGGCGTGTGCGCCTTTGCCTAATGCGGTCGGCCTCCTCCTTTGCTAGCATTACTGCTTCGCAAAAGGAGGCGACCGCCTGCCACTCTTCCTCGCTCCGGAGCATGGCTTGAACCAAGCCCCGGCGCGAGAGATCGCCGCCGATCGCCCCCATGAGGACACGGCGATGCTCTTCCCAAGCGGGGCACACCTCGACTGTGTGTCCACCGTGTCCACCGGGCGGTCCGCACAGTGGCGACACCCGGGCGTCGTCTCCGCACGAATCTTGTACAGGTACGGACCGAACTTGCCGTGTTCGGTCAGCACCTGCGCCAAACGGAAGGTGACGACGCCGTGGGGCCTTTCCAGCCACGCCTCAAAGAGGGGCCTTACCGCCTCGATCGTGGCGTGCCCAGACGCTGCGTTAAGTGGGAACCCGCTCGGGAGCTACGTCGCGTAATGTCGCGCGTGTATTATTTGCGGCGGTCCCCGTAGCGGAAACCGGATTATTACTTGCGCAATGTAGCTCGTTCAACGAAAATGGTGTGCATGTAGTCGTATAGATGGAGAAGTTTAATGTATTATTACGTAGCAGGAGTGGCGCGGGGCGCGTGCCCGGGTCGGATGCCCGTACGGAGCACTTTTGTATGGGAGCGCGCGTGCACCCGCTTAACGTAACGAGGCTTTTGCCCAATTGTGGGAAATAATAGGCTAAGTAGAACTAGGACCGAGTTTCGATCAAACGCTTCCATTCTCGAGGTACTGGGCGTCAAGAAACAGAAAGAATAGCAGCAAAAGAAAGAGCAGTACGTATTTTAAATACTTTGGGCATATTTGTCCACGTGGAGGTGACGCCATCGAACGCCTTGGACGGAACAAGGCCGCGTGTCAGATCACCGATGCGATGGACTGACCAAGTCTAATCGGCTGTTGGCGGCGCATTGAACGAATGCACCCCGATGACTGCCAGCAGGAAAAAGTGGCGGGAAGTCGTGTGGCCTACCCTGCCGGCTTCCGGAGAGCTATATGATAACAACGACCACTCTGCCCAGAGTGAAAGGACCAAGAAGAAGAAAACTAGAATATGAAACATAACCATATATAACCGCCAATAATAAGGCAGTATCAAGAAAGCCACTCAGCACGTATTACGAACTGAGTGACCGTTACAATCCACTTGGTCGTTTGGGTGAACGACTCAAGCGGGTTATGTTAACCGCAAATCCCTATAAGAGCATATCAGCAGGGATTCTATTTCGCGCGATTGTAGTACTACACTACTGATATGGATGTTTATTGAGATTGAACGCTTGTCTTGACTTGAAACTATTCCAATGATGGTTTTGGTTTTTTTTTTTTGTAGAGATCCGCTGGCAGAAGCGTCTGCTGGCTTCTGCCAGCGATCTCTTACGTGGAAGTAAAGACTTATCATAATAAGTATTTTATGTTCTATTTATTATTGAAAGAAGCTCTCTTCGTCTCCTTGGGTTTCCCATTTTCGAAGATTCCTTTCCCAATTTTGTTGAAAAAAAAATTCAAAATATTGATGATATTTCGGAAAGATTGCTAGAAATTAACACTCATTCGGCCATCACCTCAATTCGTTTCTGCTGTTTCGGCCCTAAATTAACATATTTCCTGCGCGCTTCTCATTTATGGAAACACCCCCATCTTTTGGAAAAAATGGACAAAATTATCCAGCATATCCTTAATTCGATTTTAAACGTGGCCGTGGATGACCGAGCTTGGGCTCAAGCTACCTTTCTTATCCGTATGGGAGGCCTCGGCGTCAGCAAAATTACTAGTATTAGTTTATTAGCTTTTATATCCTCGGTTCACGGCACCAAGAAATGTATCAGGAATATCCTGTCTTTTTCACTGATTTATTTCAATGCTATAGATGCCTGGAGACTCGTTTGCCCGAATACAAATCCGCCCGACAACCCAACTTCCCAGAGTCGGTGGGATAAAGTAGTCCAAGAAAACCTAATTCTAACATCTGCAACTATCGCGGAGCGTGCGCACCTACTGGCTGTGGGAAATTGGCAGTCAGGTCTTTGGCTTAACACACTATCGTCTTACATTGGCACCTTATTCTACTTTCCGCCTAGCTGTTGCCCTACGCCTAGGCTTTCCTTGCTGTTCTCATAGCTGCCACTGTGGTAAATTGTTATTTATTGTGAGTCTGTGTGTAAAATAAATGTATTTTCTTTCCTTTTTTCAATAAAAGCTTGTTATGAGAAAGTGTAGTTTATAGAAAATTTATTATTTATCTGAAACGTCATGATCCAAGAAAAAATCAAATTCCTTAAAATACAGATTACATTTTTTATTTTACATAATCCGATATTGAAATAAGGAGCTTTGACGACGAGCCTTTTGTACGTCCATATTATAAATATTCGCTATCCATAAAAGCTTTAAAATTGTACCCGTCATTACAATATTCTTCGAAAAGGCAATCGAGCCTCTGAATTTCGTAAGCTGCACGGTAATTCAATGAATACTTTATTTAGTCTTTAAACTTATTCAGTTTAGGATAAAATAATATTATATTATACAGACTCTGAATGAATGGAAAATGTCGATCTTACCCCAAATTACCTTCCAAATGAGGTAGTTAACACAATCAAAGATTACCCTGGTTTATTCCTGAATTAATTTCAAAGGTATTTACTAAATAAAGGGCCGTTTACATTTGTAAAACGGATTCTTATTAGAGATTAAATATCTATCTTGAGCCTTGTAGAAATTAGATCTATTGATCGACAAAACTTAAATAATTCTGAACTTTTAAATAAACTTAAAATAATGTAACATCAATATTGCTTTCTTGATTTGTTATTTGATTTTGTTTATTTAAAATTAAGCATAATCAGCTTTTTAATGTTCCCACTGCTGGGATACTGGCCTCCTCTTTAAGAGAGGGAAAAAGGTAGGTTTTTTTTTATGGTAGGTAAAATCATCCAATGACAAATCCCGCCCTTGGGCGGAGCGGGTAATAGTGTCAGACTTTTACTGACTAAAAACCTACCCCGTTCCTTTGTTGATATTTTTTTTAGTAAGTTATTTATTGGTTTCTCTGTATTTTTTATTTTCTGTAATATCACATAACTGGCTCACTGCCAGTGATCGCACACGATTTGCAAAAGTAGCAGGTGTTGCGATCGGGTTTTCCTGAAGTACCTACTTTACAAAGTGACTTATCGTACCCGTTCACAGATAGAAGAGAATAGAATAGAATAGAATAAACTTTATTGTACAACAAAATAAATCATCTCATCATCAACATCAACATCATCATCATCGTCATCTTTGGGATGATGAGTCTTATTTATTGATTTGGGCAAGTCAGTTTTCCGGCATCTACGACTACCACAGTTACTTCCTACCACAGTGTAGTATTTTTTAACCCAAAGGTTGACTGGTAGAGAATGCATTGTTGCACTATTTTATGTCCGCCTATGTATCACAACTGTACATGAAGTTTAATTAAAACCCTTTGTGGTTGGTTTGGTTAAATGAAAATCCTTGGTCTTAGAACGTAAAAAAGCAACTGAATGATACAGGTATGGACTCAGGTGATTTTGTCAGCAAGACTTAACCTTCCGCTCCACTCTTAGGGCAACTTTAAATTAATCGCAGTGTCGCGCGACGGCAGCGCTACAGCCGCGCTGCTGGCGCTGCTTTTTTATCATCACTACATAGCATAAAACAAAGTCGTTTCCCATTGTCAGTCCCTATGTGTGCTTAGATCTTTAAAACTACGCAACGGATTTTGACGCGGTTTTTTATTAGATAGAGTGTTTCAAGAGGAATTTTTATATGTATAAAACATGCATAATATGATTAATATCACCATTGCACCCGTGCGAAGCTGGGCCGGTCACTAGTTTCATATAAATAAATATCGCGCTACAGCAGCGCTAATTTGGAGACGCCCTTGGGGCGTGGGAAGTCATTAGATCATTTTCCTCAAAACAGGCGCCTAGTATTTATATTCTGTAATTTATTAAAAATTGGGTTCTTTGTAAACGCATTGAAGCCCATTACAAGGTGGGCCGATGATCTAGTGAGGAATGAAGTCCGCTAAATGTGAGAAGTACTCGACGATGTGGCTAAAATCTTTGACCACCACCCATCCTACACAACCACAAACCTTAGCAAGGTGCTCATATTTATAGTCTAAACAAACAGAAGACGAACATGTCTCTATTTGTGTTTACAGGGAGAAACTTCAAATTGTTTGGTGAAACTACGACGCGACCGAGCCGTAACGAAGATGTGAATTAGTGGTGCCAAGACAAATATTATCTACCAAGGCTTGTTTGAAGTATGTGCCTCTTAAACAAGTGGTTGTCTGTGTAAACAGTCTTGCTCATAATATTCTAACTGTACATGAGTGGCCCAGTTTGTCGGAGTTAGTGTTTTGTTTTTAGTACCCGTTCGTTCTAGCGCTGTGCCTAGTTGGGCAGCCAGGCGCTTTACTTTGTACAATTTATTTCATCACCACTGCTCTCAAAACGGTGAAGGAAAACATCGTGTGAATCAGTTAGATCAATTAATGTGAATTTTGAAATCTATTTTATTTTATTGTAATTTATTGGTTTTGTAGTGTCCTTACAGCGTGCATGTTTTTATTCCAACCATTGTACAACAAGCTTATAATAAACTGATTCGATTGATTGTTTGATCAATTTACTACGTAAAATGTCAATATTGATATGTAATAAGAAATATCATCATACGACTTCTTCTGCTCTGGGTGGACCAAGAGGGTTTTGGATAGTAAAAGTCTGAACTTTTATTAGTAAAAGGCGTAAAGGCGTTAGGCACAGCATCAGCCATCTTTTGTTACCTTTAAGTTCCAGAGCCGTGGTATTTTTTTCGCATAATACCGCAGTTCTTTTTCAAATTTCTGATACAACGACGTAAGCTTATGAATTAATTCAACACCCAAATATGAACGAAACCTCATTTATTACTTGCCAAAGCTTACATTAGCATCGTATCATAATCATAATAATAATATATCAATCATCATAAACAGAAAGTTGTTTTTATATCTATTAACCTAATTCTTAGTGTTGAGCAATGTTAGTATCATTAATATCATACATTGATATATATGTACTACGCACTAGATGAGGCGTGCCGTACAGTCACTTTACTTCACTTAATTGACCTGCAGGCCGAACACTTTTACATTGATGGCATTAGTGCAGTTTTGACGTTCATGCAGTGTCAGAGCGACGCTTATAAATACAAATTTAAGTGAACTTGGACATATATAATAATTTTGTAGTCAAGTAAGTAAAACCATTGGTTGTTCAAGCAATGTAATAGCTTCTACTATCGTAATAGTACGTAAGAGAAGATATTATTTTATTTAAACTCTTCCCCATTTCACAACCATAGACTAAAACATGCAGATGTTCCCTCCCACAAAAAGCTGAATTAGGTTTTTACCTACAGCTAGTTTACCAAATACAGACTTCGCACGGTCTTTTATACTGTTTGAAATTTTTAAATATTTTATTTAACGCAATCTTTTTTTGTTTAATTAATAACAATGTTTTTTTTTTTAAATAAATTACGACGAAATGTCCGCAAATCATGAGGTATCAGTTTTCATCGGTAAGTTTTGTTGTTAAGCATGCTGTCATTCGTTAGCACTTAGGTAATTTACGTACCATATTACGTGCAG
This sequence comes from Leucania comma, assembly GCA_958295575.1. Lineage (NCBI taxonomy): Eukaryota > Metazoa > Arthropoda > Insecta > Lepidoptera > Noctuidae > Leucania > Leucania comma. Next base: position 10,122,959 of record OY282475.1, read on the forward strand.
GTTAATATTAAATTTGAATTAGGTTCAGTTGAATTTGTAGTCTTATTAGTCATTACTGATTTATTTATTTGTTTTACTGTTATTGAGATCTCGTTTTTACATACACTATAATTACATTTTGAAATAGAATATTATTGTAATGAAGTATTGTAGGCAAGAAACTGTGTCACTTCTGCGGTATAAAAATCTATATAGATGACATGTCATCACACTAAGTTGAACGAAACGCGTAAGTACTAGGAAATGCATGGCGCTTTAGACCTTCTGGTCGCGAAAAAGTATCCTCTATAAGCTGTCTTAGCGCTGTAAGTTTTAAAAGTTTTGTTAGACGACATAATGGCAATCTAGCGCTGCAGCGATTTATTGTTTGAACTTTTCAGTATTTTGACAAATATTTTATATGAACGTGCTTGTCTATCGCAAGGATATAGGTCGATGATATCATATGTCGGTCACATGGTTTAATAGGTTGGCATGGCAAATATGTCTAGTCATTTAGATACTATCTTTTTCAATACTTGTTGTTCAACATCACTGACTGATAGATAAATAACATAACTCATTAGGATTGTTACCTTCAAGCAGGTGCATAGTTATTTGAAACAGCGAGTCGCAGGGCGGTCCCCGGTCACTGAAGGCATTGGCTTGCCATAAGTGCAAGCTTGTGAATGATGAGCAATTAGTAGTTCACCATCTAGTAAGAACCGAGCCCGAGTCTTCACGACATCATGAAACACAAGAGGACAATCTATTGCTTGAAAAGCATCATTGCTGAACATCTTTCTTCTCCTTTTTTAAAAGAATATACACGGTTAAATATTTATCGTTTTAATCCCGTGGAGGGTCGATCCATTGTAGGTCGTTGCGTACTGACTACCTATAGTTCATTGCACTCGCTCAGCTGACGTTGACTTAAAGAAATTATTTTCGTACATGCATATATTAAGTCGAGTTTAAAAAAAAAATTACTTTATTTTTTAATTTTATCTTTATCAATCAATAACATGTAACACACATGTACCGGATCGACCCTCCACGGGATTAAAACGATCAAAATTTAGCCGTGTACCTATACGTATATTTACTGAAATTGTCAGCAATACACTTGAAAGGTCCTCTTGAGATGCAACGAGTATTTTCATAAGCAATTTGAATCACCCATGCTGAAAAATAAAAAGCAAAACTTTGCTACCAAAAAAACTATTAAAAAAAAAAACGCATTAATAAACCCAGAAACACTTAAAGAGTTTTGTGTACAACTTGTTATTTTCTTTCGAGAAAATTACGTTAAGTATTTCAAAGTAATCATAAATACTGAGGCTTAAAGTTTAATTATTTGTTAAAGTTTCTTGGAAGCGGAGGCGTAGATCAAAGGATGTGCTCCTGCAACCTTTTTTCTCCATTGAAGTAAGATTATTGACTGGCTGGTAAACTTGTTATTGCGGATTAGTTTATAATGACGTGATTATAAAATAAATTAGTTATTTTTATTCGAATTGAGTGCTAATTTTGTTGATGACTTTAATTGCTGTAAAGGGATTAAGTTTTTTTTATCAAACTACTTTGTTTTTAATACGTTAGTCGTGAAAAACGGAATATCTCGCGCTGGGCCTAGGTACAGGCCAGGGTCCGAAGCGAGGAGGAGTGGCAGGCGGTCACCTCCCTCTGCGAAGCAGTAATGCTAGCAAAGGACGAGGCCGTACGCGTGAGGCAACGGCCCTCACGCCTCAGCTGTCACATTCCTATACCGTTTTCCGGCCACCGTAGACGCAGGCTTACGGACGGCGAGCAATGGATAGTTCGCCGTCCGATCGTCCAGACCGGGCCCACGCGTGCCTTAAGGAGATGTCAGCAATCCTTAGCGGCCCAGCAGTGTCGAAGCCTACTGGAGCCATGTGGAATGTGAAATTGAAACCCGGGGCCCTGGAACGAAAGCAAAGAAGGAACAGAAGTGGGGTTTTTGGTCAATAAAAGCCTGACACTATCTCTCGCTCCGCCGAAGGGCATAGAGATGTCATTGGATGATTTTCCCACCGAAAAAAAAAAGTCAAGAAAAATAATCAGGTCAGAATAAAAAAGAGTTCCTACTTTGTTATCCATCTATTCATCTGTCAAAACTCTTTAGTTTTCTAGAACACATGAAGGTATTAGGTAGAAGTTAGTATATAACAGTACTTAGATCTGCTACTCCTTGAAGCGATGAAAAAATTACAAAGTTCTAGTCAACGCAATTGAAGATTTTTGATACCGTTTGTGCAAAGTTTCAGGATTCTTAGTCTACGAATATGTGTCATAGAGCATATATTCATGCAAAGCAGCATGTTATCATAATACAAGTGAAAGATAAAGTCTAAAAACTGTAAATTGATATTATTACGTCATGAAATAATTTCTTTTTGTGGTTAGGAAAAATCTTCGGGGACTTGATTCTGGGATCGAACTATTTTCATACCTTTCTTAAGTTTGTACAGACGCCAGCACGTCAATCTACCCCAATCTGTCAAATTTTACCAATCGAACATTAACTTTCCGGTATTGTGATAAAGTTGAAAATCTATTAAAGAAATTTGACAGATTCAGGTAGGTTGATATGCTGGCGTCTGTACAAAACTCTCGGTGCGTAAGTCTAATTCATACTTGACTGTGCTTTTTCATTTACTAGGGTTTTTTTTATGGTAGGTAAAATCATCCAATGACAAATCCCGCCCGGGCGGAGCGGGAAGTAGTGTCAGACTCTTACTGACTAAAAACCTACCCCGTTCCTTCGTAACCTATCGTGCCGGGGCCGGGCAATCCTTTCGGAAGTTAACCTATGACTCCAGTAGGTTGCGACCCTGCCTGCCTGCAGTTAGCAGGCTGGGCCTCTTCGGTGTGCTGACAGCACCTGGTCATTTATTAGGGTTGTCATTGGATGATTTTTACCCACCGGAAAAAAAAAAACTTGATTTGATTTGGTCGCGGGGGTCCAGCAAAGTATCGAAGCCTACTGGGTTCGCTTCTGAAAGGCAAATCCGGCCGGTATGAAAGGCAACGAAGGAACAAGGAGTGGGTTTTAGTCATTAAAAGTTTGACACGCCCTCCAGCCCCGCCTAAGGGCGGGAGATGTCATTGTATGATTTCCCACATAAAAAATTTGTGATTTGATATAATTCTAGCTAACACTCAAGTAAATAAAGCTATAAGAATAAAACAATAGAAGTTACTTGAAATGCATTTCTCAACATGAAATCTTCAGACTTATTACTACGGCGCGCACTGTTCACGCGCGCCTCAAGGGGTGTTCAGCCGACTGTAGGGGCCCAGCAGGGCCGAAGCCTACTGGGGCCAAGGGTTAGGTGAAAATGAAACCAGGGCCCCAGGGTAGGATCGAAGGCAATGAAAAGAGCAGGGTAGGTTTTTAGTCAGTAAGAGTCTGACACTATCTCCCGCCCCACCCAAGGGCAGTATTTGTCATTTGATGATTTTACCTACCATAAAAAAAGACTTTTTACTGTGTACACGTACCTACTAAATTGCCAGTAAATGTATCAACTTTAACAACAAGAATTTCACACTCTATGCAAGCGTTTCACTTTCATATATTTTATAAAGCATAAATTGAGTTGTTTTCGTGTAATGGTCAATAAAAGTTGTCAGCTCAGGTGGCCACGGTCTTATAGTATGAACGATAAATCACAAAACCGGTAGCTGTAACCACCTTAACAAAAACCATTAGGGTATCTTGGCCCTCCAATTTTCTTCAACAAAGATGGCGCCGAACGAATCCCCAGGGTCTACTTAATCTGGTCATGGTTTCGCCCAAATGCTGTACACCTTTAGGATTAGCTCTTAATTAAATTCCCTTATAATTTAGGACAAGAGTTTCTTAATGCAGATTTTAATTTGCTCCTGTGCGTATTTTTGGCTTTATTTTAAGAAATGTTTATGTACGATTGTATTGTAAAGGTCGAGTGAAAGTCACCTTCTGAATAACGTTGCCCGTTTAAAAGAATATAATCTTTAAGCTGTCAGTCATGATTTTCAATTTAAAACTAGATTTAAGTTGAGATTAATACGAATTCTGACTGTTTTAAATTAAATCTCGTTACAGAATTGTTCTATGATAAAAAGTAGACAGTAAAATTAATTATTTTAATACTCTTTACCACCATTACTTAGCCACAGCATCGCTTTAAATTCGATGTACAATAACAACACTTGAATAATATAATTAACAAATCTATCCGAAGCAAGTTTCATCACGAATATTTTTTTTTTATTGTTAATAGGTTCGCACTTGACCACTATCTCACCTGATGGTAAGCGACGATGGGGTCAATGATGGAGCGCGCTTACCTAAAAGTAACTTATTCACTCTTGACTTAAAGATTCCCGGGTTGTAACCAGAAACACAGACTCTGGCTGAGAATTCCACTCCTTAGCTGTTCGCACAATGAATGTGTTTCCAAAACGTTTTGAGCGTAGAGGTGGGATGTCCATCATGTACCGGTGACGCAACGCCGTACGCCTGGTGGTCCGATGATGGAACGGGCTAGGTGGAATTAGGAATATTTTAGATTCTCATTCTCAAATTAGTACCTAACTATAATTTACACGTCTCAGTAGCCATCAAACTATCGTATCGTATCGTATCGTATCGTAGCTGCGCAAAGTTATGCGCACCTATAACTTACCGGTTGGTTAGTCTCGAGGTAAAACCTTACAAATTCTGCGGAATTTACCCATAGCGTCCCAATTCTCTGAAATGGATGACAACAATAATGGAATTACTATCGATATTTCGGTGGGGGAACCGTCGGTGGGGGATCGTGATATCTTAATGCATGATCAGGTAGGAATCGTGAGTCTGAAATTGTTTGGTGGATACCTCTGTTAGATACTTGAGGTGTGTGGTTATTGGGTCATAGGTTGTTATTATACTGATGTGTTAGATTTATTGCTGTGGTTAATTAAGTAAAGGATAAATTGGATGTATCTAGGTTAAGTAGACCTAATAATTTTTGTTCCTGTAGTCTTTTCAATTAATGTGGTAATATAATCATTTTAATGCGGAGGAATGTTTTCAGTTGGCGTAAAAACTACTAAACTGTTTTTTTTTATTGTTGGTAAGTTCTGTTGTAAGGCAACTGCCTTAAAAGCCACCAAACCACCAAACTTGGTGGATGCTGGTTTTCTCTGTACATGACTGAAATCCAAGTCATGAATTGGGTCATCCGTACGGAGGGCGCAATTTTACCGATCCTGATAATATCATATAACATTTAGAAAATTCGAACCTAATCATGTTCTCAACAATTCTTAAATTATTAAAAATTTGATAGAGGCAACTCTATAGCCTGATATCAACCAGGTCCAGGCTTTGATCTTTGATCATGTAAGCAAGACCCTGCAAGATATCCGCAGGAACTAAAAGGATATGTTGGGGATAACATGGTCCTGATTAGCGGTAATTTCCAGCAAAATCTAAATGTCATCACACTAATAAAATCTTTTCGGAAAGGTACAAAACTATTAGTTACATTTTTGACTACGAAATTCAGTCTTTCTGTAACGTTTGTTACTCCTTCACGTTTTGCGGCAGCACTCATTGGATGAAACTTAGCTTAGAGATAGACTATATCTTTGAATAGAACTTTGAAAAATAAGTCTAAGTATCCTATTTAGGGTGAAAAAATCAGCCAAGTTCAGTACATTGAGTATAGTTACATTGACCAGTTAAAAGTTAAAGTTGTTTGTTATCATGACTACAATCACGTGTTTAAGTATCGTTCACTAATTACCAGCCACCCTATTGTACTTCCCTACGCGAGGGGAGCATACTCCCCCGCCTATGGCTCCGCCACCAGCAGCGGTGTCCGACGCGGACCACGACGGCAACGACGGCAACAATGCTCCAGAGGTGACCGAGGTGGAGATGAGAGTGGCGGTGCGAAGGCTGAGTGCCAAGAACACCGCCCCAGGACCCGATGGCTTGCCTGGAAAAGCCTGGGTCCTGGCCATGGAGGAACTCGGGTCTCGACTGAGAGGGCTCTTCAGCGCATGCATGGAGAGGGGCCAGTTCCCGCTTCGCTGGAAGACGGGGAAACTGGTCCTTATCGCGAAGCCGGGGCGCCCCGCGGACTCTCCGTCCGCGTATCGGCCCATTGTGCTGCTCGACGAGGTGGGCAAGCTCTTTGAAAGAGTAATTGCAGACCGCCTCGTCGTGCATCTGGCACGGAAGGGGCCGGATCTTGCGGACGGCCAGTTCGGATTTCGCAGGAGGCGCTCCACTGTGGACGCCATCATGCGCGTGCGAGCCCTCACGACGGGGGATGCGGTGTCCCGGGGCAGGTGTGTCTTGGCGGTGTCTCTGGACATCGCCAACGCCTTCAACTCCCTGCCCTGGAGTTGCATTGGTAGGGCACTCCGGTACCACCGGGTGCCCGACTACCTCTGTCGGGTGATCGAGGCCTACCTGTCGGACAGGTTCATCATCTACCCCGGTCATCAGGGGGAGTTGAAACGGCGAGAGATGTCGTGCGGTGTTCCGCAGGGATCGGTACTAGGGCCGCCCTTGTGGAACATCGGGTACGACTACGTGCTGCGCGCCGACCTCCCCGACGGGGTCAGCGTGGTCTGTTACGCAGACGACACGCTGGTCCTGGCGCGGGGACGGTCGTACCAGGCGGCGGTCGAACTAGCGACGCGCGGGGTTGCGACAGTCGTGGAGAGGATACAGCAGTTGGGACTCGAGGTGGCATTGCACAAGTCCGAGGCCATGTGTTTTCACGGCACTCGGAGCGCGCCACCTCCGGGCTCCCAATTAACGGTAGGAGGAGTTCACATCGGCGTCGGGTCGACGATGAAGTACCTGGGACTCGTCCTCGACAGCCGGTGGAACTTCAAGGAGCACTTCCGACGTCTGGCTCCCAGGTTGAATGCGACTGGGGCTGCGCTCAAGCGGCTCCTGCCGAACCTAGGGGGTCCAGACGCCTCCTGCCGGAGGCTCTACGCAGGCATCGTTCGGTCCATGGCCCTTTACGGTGCGCCGGTGTGGGCGCCATCGCTACGGAAGCGAGTGGCGGCCCGGCTAACCGCCTGCCAGAGGGTCATGGCCATCCGGATGATCCGCGGATACCGTACGGTGTCCTGCGAAGCGGCGAGCCTCCTTGCTGGCCTACCACCGTGGGATCTGGAGGCAACAGTCCTTGCACACATGCATGACTTACGCGTGGAGATGCAACGTCGGGGCGAAACTCCGCTGCCGCGACAAGTCGCGGCATGGCGGACAGAGCTCCGGCGGGATCTCATGGTGAAATGGCGAGAGCGATTGTCGCAACCTCGTGCTGGGCACGCCACGATCGAGGCGGTAAGGCCCCTCTTTGAGGCGTGGCTGGAAAGGCCCCACGGCGTCGTCACCTTCCGTTTGGCGCAGGTGCTGACCGAACACGGCAAGTTCGGTCCGTACCTGTACAAGATTCGTGCGGAGACGACGCCCGGGTGTCGCCACTGTGCGGACCGCCCGGTGGACACGGTGGAGCACACAGTCGAGGTGTGCCCCGCTTGGGAAGAGCAGCGCCGTGTCCTCGTGGGGGCGATCGGCGGCGATCTCTCGCGCCGGGGCTTGGTTCAAGCCATGCTCCGGAGCGAGGAGGAGTGGCAGGCGGTCGCCTCCTTCTGCGAAGCAGTAATGCTAGTAAAGGAGGAGGCCGACCGCCTTAGGCAAAGGCGGACACGCCGCCGCCGCCGCCGGGTTTCCGATCCCAATTTCCGGCCACCGTAGGCGCGGGCTCGCGGACGGTGGGCAATGGGTAGCTCGCTGTCCGTCCGTCCGGTAACAGACCGGTCCGAGCTCAGGTCGTCTACGGCGCGCACCATTCCCGCGCGCCTCAAGGAGTTGTCAGCATACTGTAGGGGTCCAGCAGGGCCGAAGCCTACTGGGGCCAAAGGTTATGTGAGACTGTCACCAAAGGCCCCAGGATAAAGGCAAGGAATGGAAAGGTAGGTTTTTTAGTCAGTAAAAGTCTGACACTGTTTCCCGCCCCACCCAAGGGCGGGATTCGTCATTGGATGATTTTTACCTACCACAAAAAAAAAAAAAAAAAAAAAACCCTATTGTACTTATTTTGGGAGTATCTTTTCTTGGGTTAATATTTGGCTTTTACACGCATCAAAAAGAAGTTCTTCATATCATTTTGATTTTAAATAGCGTTGAAAAGGGGCTTTAACGTTTTTGCTATAAAAAATGCGAAGGTACCTATTACCTTTTCAGCCTATAAATAAATCTTTGATGCGAAACACCCTCTATGCCGGGCAAAGGTGCTATTTTTACGCAACGGCCGTATCTACGGAAAACCTCGTTTGGATTCTAACTTTAACCTGGATCTGACTATAAAGCATACCTAAATAAACTGGAAAATTGTAGATTCACTCAATTCTTATTATAATAATTCAAATGTCTCTTTTTTTATAAAATCGGTTTTTGAGTTAAACCTTATGTAGTTAAAATTTATGCCAGCTGCGGTTTTGCTCGAGTAAAGTCAAAAATGACACGTATAAGTCTAATACCTGTATTTATAAACAAGTAGCTACTTATGAAATAATTTCTATTCTATAGTTAAGAAAAATTTAAATTCTGAATGAAGATTTCAAACGTCAAGTAATGACTTAATAAGATTTTACTTAGTAACAAGTAATCACTTCTTTATAAATACTTCATAATAAATGAAATATCTCACTTATTCATAAAAATGACAATGAAAATTCTGACGACTATGATTGAATAGTCGCTACTCATAAACTAGTGCGCCTCACTATCAACGATTGCATCACTGCTTACTATCAGGTGGGATCGCAGTCAAGCACTAATTCATATTATTAAAAAAAATTAAATAATGACTTAATTTTCATATTTGTAGATAGATATTATACAATAAAAATATTATTTTATTATTAAAACTAGAGACCTGTCCCGGCTTCACACGGGTGCAATAGTGATTTTTTAATATATTATGCATGTATTATACATGTACACCTTCCTCTCGAATCACTCTACCTATCCTAGCTCAAGAGGACACCGGTGTCCTCTTACATCCACTCCACTATAGGCCATAATTCCGATGTTTAGAGTCTACTTTTGTATGAACAAGTTTGGTAGTAGTGGATCTACATGTTAAAAAAAACCGCATCAAAATCTGTTGCGCAGTTTTTAGATCTACCTAAGCATACACAGGGATAGACAGCGGGAAGCGATTTTGTTTTATACTATGTAGTGATGTCTATAAAGTCATTTCTGGCAAAAGTCATTATCTTCACAAGGTACAAGACGGAAAGCAGAAAATTAATCATAGTAAACTCCCAAACGCTAGCTCCAATATTTCGACACTAAACAAATTATCGAACTTAATCATGGCTCGCATTTAAACGAATTAGTTTTGATAACCGCTTGACCTGCCAATTTCCTCGTAGCTATTAACATAGAAACTAATCCTAACTAATGCTGGGATACTGAATAAACTTCTATTTCTCAACGTTTGTATAAACCGACTGCCTTACGGTCTGCTGAACTTAACCTTGAGTTATTTGTAGAATAATTCTACAACTTACTCTTGTTCAAAAGAGTTTAACACTCCTGCCTGCTCTACCCAGACCCTTTATTTGATGTTGATTGAAAAAAGAACACGAGTTCTATCACCAGTGTTAAAAGTGATATCAAAATTTTCTTTTAAAAATCATATTGAGGGGTGAAAGGCTATTTGTTTTAAGTGACATCTAAAGCAATACTGAGTTATATACTTATATATTCGGATTCAGCGATTTTTTTTTCCGTCGAATGGTTTTTTTTTTATTATTATTAATAGGTTCGCGCTTGACCGCTATCTCACCTGCTGGAAAGCGACGATACGGTCGACGATGGATCGCGCTTACCTAGAAGAAACCTATTCACTCTTGACTTAAAGATTCCCGGGTTGTAGCCATCAGGAAACACAGACTCCGGCAGGGAATTCCACTCCTTAGCTGTACGCATAACAAATTCATTAAAATCTTCAAAACTGTCACTTGAACCAAGTAGCCTTTAACCCTTCGAATATTGAAACTCCTGATTTTGGCACAATGCATCTGATTCTGTCTGTCTATGACATCAAAAAAACAACAAATCAATCGGCCTAACTTTTTGGGTCGCTTATTGGGATCACTTCCAGTCAAATTAGATGCAGCTGAATACCAGCCCTCCTAGATAAGTTACAATCGTTTCGTTTAGCGTGAACGCTTGGAGTTGGCCACGACCCCAATTCTTTTGTTCTAACGTCATCTCAACGCTCAGTCACGTGGTCAGAACAAAGGGAATGGGGGCGTGGTCAACTCCAAGCGTTCAAGCTAAACGAAACGATTGTAACTTGGCTAGCGGGGCAGGGTTTAACATAGAACGAGAGTACATACACTATAGGTACGGGCATCGTAATCAACTGGTTGTCCCGTTTTCCAAGGCATCACAATCCATATTATCCATCGGATTCTCGCGACTTTCAACAGGCCGACGATCCACCTTGTGGGAGGCCTTCCATAGTTGCGTTTTTGGGTAGCTACTATGCTTAATGCTTACATTTTCTAAGGTAGTTTAATATGAGAGGGGTACCCAATTGATGTTGTCTTTACCTGCTACACCTCTTCTGTTTTTGTTTTTTTGAGGTAGAAAATCATCAAATAACTTTACCCCTGGATGAAGGTGGTTTTAGTCAGTCAAAGTCCGATAATCAACCAGTGCAATCCTTCAGTGGCCGTTTGCATTCCAGAGTCGCGTTAACTCTTTCAAAGGGCTCGTTTACGGAGACGCGGCGCGTTAGGTGTTCTTCGTACATTGCAGCAGCGGGCCGCGTCATCGCTCGCGCAAACACAAACATACGACAATGTACGACGGACTGCCCAACGCACCGCGTCTCCGTAAACGAGGACAAAGGCTAAAGAATTGTGAGATTATTGGTGCCAGCTTCTTTGGCTAACGTAAATGAAATGTTAAGTATTGTAGTTATTGATTTTTTATTATTACATTGTATTTAATACCGTTGAGGCAAAGAGGCCATTAGGATTCTTGCAATAAAAATATTATTTCTGTGTGACGAAGAAAGTTGAAAAGGCTTTAAGCTTGTAGTGGAGAGTTTTATTTGATTCTCGGTCTCTCTATAAAATTTTGATGGAGTAGGTAATAAACTTACAGTGACAAATATTTTCAACAGAAAAATATCGTAATCAGAAAAATTGTATTAATAAAAGTTTAGTGACTTAGATATTTTCTTATTGGTGATCCTATGTTGTATCACTACATAAAACAAAGTCGCCTCTCGCTGTCTGTATGTATGCTTAGATGTTGAAAACAACGCAACGGATTTTTATGCGTTTTTTTAATAGATGAGGTAATTCAAGACGAAGTTTTTTATGTATAATACATGTATAATATATTTAATATCACCATTGCACGTGCGAAGCTGAGGTGGGTCGGTAGTGTACTTATAAAATAGAGTTCATTGACTTATTGGCAGGGATGGCCAATAAGTCCAGTCGATCGCGATTGTTCATTCGATAATCGCTCTTGGCAATTCTTTTTTCAAAAATTTAAAAGCAATAGATAACTATTTAGGTTTATATTAAAAACTATTTTCTTTTTTTTGGGGCAGGTTGCTTAATTTTTTGAGCTCGCTTTGCATGTTATTTCATGTTTGAGTTTGGTTTCTCAACATAATACGGCTTAGTTTTTTACTATTCATGATGTGGAAATTTATCTTACCGAATATCCTTTAAAGTGTTTTGCTAAAATTTTTAAGCTCACTCGTTTTTATATTCTTATTGTATTTTTTTTTAATGATATAAACTAATGCTTCACTACGAACCCTCTTGAGAGTTAGCTGTGATGCAATCGTTGATGGTGATAGTTATATTGATAGATGTCACAGAGTCTAGTCAGAAAACAGTAGGTTGTGAGTCGTTGGATCAAGTTTGTTCGCTAACATTCTTCTATGGCATCATCTTGCTCCAATATGGCATTTTTTTTAAGTGTAAACAAGTTTTCAATGAAAAAAATTTTTCCATTGCAAGATTTTATAGCGCGGTATATACTTATATCATTAATACTGATCAAGACCAAAAAGTTCAAACACGATGTTGTTATCTTATTGTGCTTATTACCGAATTTCTATGGCCATCTTCTAGTTTTATGATCAGACCCTGGTTACCATCTAACACCTAAATACTCGTCAATACAAATTAAACGAACCCAAACTCGAAGCGGTTTTGTCGATTACGACTGAGTCCCTATAGCTACCTTCCAGCTCCATCATCAGATCAGCTTTATGTCATCGTACTATTGCATTGTCACGCGATTTACACATGCATACAAAATTTCAGCTCAATTGGTAACCGGGAAGTGGTTCAAATTTAATTTGCAAGATTTGATCACAGACAAATATCGCATCGGTCAATTGGCAAGAGAATGCTCACGACTGATTGCTGCAGATTGATCAGTTTTACCAACTATTATAAAAATATATTTTACGATATCTACAGAACAAAATAATGTACTTTAGGTGCAAAAAATATATATATAAAAGTTCCTAAACTGTTTTCTTCTTCTCTCACTCCAACTTTTTATTCAGGAACAAACAATTTACAATTTAAATGAAAAACAAATGTAATTCTACGATTATTTTAAACTTTGACAGTTAGTTACTATTCTGAGCACTAACCAAATCTGGAACACCTAATTAACAATTCATTAATCAATTAAAAAGGTCGCGCTGAAACTGGCGACAAAGGTTGCAAAGTACCAACAGATTCTATTGTTGCTTTACTGAAATAAACAGGGCACAAACAAACCCGTACGAAAAAGATATGGTTACTAAAAGATCAATAGAGATTTGTGGGATATTGAATTTTCCCTTGAAAGCGAACTAACAATGGTTTTGACATGGGTCTGAACGGGCATTGCTTATGAGTGCTTTCTGGAGCTCTATAACTTTCCTGTATGATTGAATTTTGCCTTAAATTACGGAAAAATCATTTCTTTTTTTTGTGGGTATTCATCAAATCTTATATATAAAAATGAACAGCTGTTCGTTAGTCTCTCTAAAACTCGAGAACGCCGGACCAATGTGGCTAATTTTGGTCTTTAAATATTCGTGATACTCCAAGGAAGGTTTAAACGATGTGAAAATATGGAAGAATTCACGAAAAAAAATCTATCTATTAGGCGATTATTACGAAGTTTGCCGGGCCAGCTAGTAATTGCATAAATCTGCTTTGGGCATAGGACTTTCATAAACTAGAACTCAGCCGTATTCTTTCTATTCAGATGCCCTTTCCGTTCCAAGGCCACTGTTTTTTTTTTTTTTTTTAATCTCGCATCTGTGACAGACGGCCCTAGTCAGCCCTGTATCTTTTGAGGTCTGAAATCTTTTAGAGGTGTGCATGTAACGCGACGCGCCATCAACGAAAGCCTGTCTTCATCAGATGGTGAGCTACTCATTACTCTCCTTAAAAACCAATACAACAAATTTTATAATTCGAAATCATTTTCGAAATTGTTAACTACAAACTCCAAGCATGACATATTAATTATATAAAATCCCAGCGGAACTGCTTTATACGTTTAATACAAATCGACATTTTAAAATCAGCTTAAAACACACGACAATAAAGTCAATATTCAAATTGGTTGCAAAAGACTGAAATTATGAAATACACAGCCCGGGGATTTTGGATAAAATTAAGATTTCCCGCAGCTGAATGTTTTTTCCCTATTGCAGTATCATAAATATGAAAAATAACAGCTACATTCGGTTTCTTAAGGACACATATAAATTATGTTTTGCGTTTGTTTCAGATGTTCGATCGTAATGAGAGGAGCGTGAATTGGTAAGTAGGTCAAACTTTTAGATAGGTCACTAAATAATGCAGAGGATGAGTATATGTCCTCGAATGGAATACAGTACATGGTAAACGACTCTTCAGGTATCCAGCGTTAAATTTTGATCGTTTTAATCGCGTGGAGGGTCAAGCCGGTACATGAAACACTATCGATTTGTAAAGATGAAATAAAAAAGTACTTTTTTTCTAAAACTCGAATTATTACACGCATGCCGGAAATTATTTTTTTAAGTAAACGAGTCAATGACCTTGTAGATAGTGGTCGTTCGTTGCGTACTAACTGCCTACAGTTCATTGGCCTCGCTGACGTTTTCTTAAAGAAATTAATTTCATACATGCGTATATTAATTCGAGTTTAAAATCGATAGTGTTTCATGTACCGAATCTACTCTCCACGGGATTAAAACGATCAAAATTTAACGGTGTATGTAAATGTATTACATGTTTAGAAACTCATCTTAAATATGAAGGCAACCATATGCATTTCATTTTTTGAACACAATCATAGCGCAAATAGGAATTGGAATCTCTACCGCAGTCTGTGTTTCCTGATAGCTACAACCTGAGAGTAATGAATGAAACCTATTCCAAGGAAACCGTACTCTACCGAACACATCATCGGTTACAATCAAGTTAAATCATGGTCAAGTGCGATTCCTCCACAGTAAATATAACTTATTTTTTTCGCTACTGATCTACGTCGATAGCAGCACCAAAGGCTTCCATTTGGTTATCAAAAGCGCAGGTGTATAGGTACTTGAGATACTCCAGTATGAGGGCCATGTTACAGGTCCTGCAAGGATATCACCATTATGTTGTTTATTTTTCACATACACTTAGTTTTGACCTATTGTTTTTTAGGTTGGTTTTTATTTTATTTTTTGACTTTTTTTATTGATTTCAGTAATATAGGACAAAGGCAGGAAGAAGAAGACTTTTTTTATTGATTGGCCTGTTGGTCTAGTGGTTAATAGCCCTGACTGCTATTCCGGAAGTCGTGAGTTCGATTCCCACCCAGGACAAATGTTTGTGTGATGAGCACGATCATTTGTTCTGTATCTGGGAGAAATATATAAGTATGTTTATCAGTTGTCTAGTACTCATAACACATGTTATGCTTAGCTTGGGATTAGATAGCGTTATGTGATAGTTTTAGAACATATTACATTATTGTTATATTATACCTACACATTCAACTCCAAATCAAGAGGGCTGGTTTTTTTTGAGTTGGGAAATCATTAAATGACTCACTTCACTCTGACATATCAGACTTTTACTGACTAAAATTAAACCTGTTTACTTTAGTTGCCCTTTGTATTTTTGAATCATGATTTCCCTTTCAGAAATTAAAAAAAAAACAACAATAAGTGCAAATTAATTAATAGCAGACACAATTCAAAGTAACTGCCCCCTAGCCAAGTTACAATCGTTTCGCTTTGCGTTAACACTTGGAGTAAGCCTCGCCCCTAATTCGTTTGTTCGAAAAAAGGAGTTAAGGGCGTGGCCAACTCCAAGCGTTAACGTAAAACGAAACAATTGTAACTTGGCTAGGGGGGCTGGTCTTCAACACATAGATAAGTGGTCAAAGTGTTGCGAGACAAACTCTGAGAATTTACTGTGACGTGTACTTTCATTTGCTCTTCGCATTCCAGAGCCGCGCTCTTTTTCGAACAGCCGAGCAGCTCCGTCAGGGACTAAAGAATTTCCATATTGTTATGATAGAATAATCTTATCTAAAAGGTATACCTGTTTGAACGGTACCGAGATTTACCTTTTGAAAGCATCCCATCTTACGGTAATCCTGACTGGCCTTTGTCTAAGTATTCCCGGGGCTTTCACGTGAGATACCACAGCTGACGAGGTATCCTTATAATACCTGCCACTTACAATAAACTTTTTAAACATTACCGACTTTTTCCTTGGGCGAAGTTTATCGGTTCGTGGTAATGGAAAAGTGATTGGTCGGGATAATTCGGAATTTCTTTATCTATTGCCTGCCAGTTTCTGACTTTTCATAACATAATATAAAATTTCTATACAACACATATGACTAAAATCTTAGCAATAAATCTTAGTTGAAAACCCTTACGTACGAATAATAATAATAATAAAGCATATACAGCGATAAAAGTTGGTTGATACAATATTTCATGAAAATTGTATTATGTGCCTCTGCAAGTTGCCTTCGGTCATTCGTATACCTTCCAAAAGTCCAGGACTCGAGGGTCTTGTGTTAAATGAATTCATAATGATTATAATATTCATCAATTAGCACATATTGTCATCTAGTCCCAAACTAAGCAGAGCTTGTGCTATAGACCGCTGATGAACATACTTATATATTTCAGAAATAATTATTTCCACTCTGAATACAAGTTTTATCCGAGAAAAAAAAAACAAACAAATTCGGGCTCCATTATAAAACTAACACAACGAATGTAATTAGCACCTCAGAATTGTATTTAACTTATTCCATTATTTATTTATTTATTTAAAAATCTATGCACTAGTGTACAAAGGCATTATGTAGTACTCGTTAGAGTCTTTTTGCACATTGTACCAGTAAGCACATGTTTTTGGACATAGGCAACATTCTTGTTTTAAATATACAACGTAGAAGTTATTTAATTGAATGTAGAAGAAGATGGGAGATGCACGCTGTGGGGGCAGAAACGCCTCCCCCTCTCCATTTCATTGCCTGAGCAGAACATCTCCCCCTTAAACGACTGCAGGTCTAGGTTGACCACTGCAAAAACAATTTGGTGTAATGAGGCTTTCTCAATCCATCTGAAAGACAGTGCCAATGTGGAGTCTTCTCAAAAGACATATTGCATGCTTAATAATAAACCGGAATAAGTCAAAATTTCACTTTTTTGGGAATTCGCAGTCAAAGTTTTGAGTCTCTACCTAGATGAAAACATTTAGATGGTTTTTACGTGTTTATGATGTTATTTTTATTTTCTTGGTCTTAAATTGTAGAAGGATGTGTAGTGAATTTAACTGACATAATAGTTATATCAAATGAATAACCGAAGTTTATTTTCTAAGCTTTCGTGCTGCTTTTCCCTCACAACCATCTGCACTTTCCAGAAAAATGCCTATTGATATGAAAACTGTACAGGTTGCTAAATTAGATAAAATTTAATATCAGTTTCTCAACACGAAATTAAAAGAAAAAATCATTCATTTGCAAAAACAATCGACGCATCAATAAAACTAACAAAACGGCGAACAATCCCATAAAATAATTTTACACTCTCGACCAAAATAAACAATCTACCACGAAGAACGTACCGACATAAATCCTTGGCATATTGAACACGGAACTTCTCAGATATTCAAACGAGCCCATCAATTCGGTCCGAAATAAGAAAGGCCTACAAATCGACGCGAATGTGATAGGAATGTATGAGATACCGACCGGGGATTATTTATCGGGCCTCAAGTGTACCGTGATTTACTGGAGCCGCGTTCTTTTCACTCATGACATTTTATCTAGCGTCCCGTAGTATGACAAGGGCATTGGTATGTCTACTATTTTTTTTTTAAGTTTGTAAGTGTTTGTAGCTTAAAGACCCTTGTTTCCTTCCATACTTATTCAAATTGTTGTTGAAACATCTATGGTCCGAACTAGGTATTTCGCCTCGTCATTCATACCGCGTACGTCGAGGGACTGGAACAGTTTGCCTGCTGATGTCTTTCCATCCATTTATAATTTGATTGTCTTCAAGGCTGGAGTCAATATTCTCTTAATAAACTAGTGCGACTCACTATCAACGATTGCATCAGTGCTTACCATCAAAAGGAATGGAATCACGCACTAGTTAATAACCAATAAAAAAAAAACATATATATATTTCACATAATTTATATGACTACATATATATTCCTATACGTTAGAAAACGTTAGAAGATAGAGCTTGGTTTCGATTAGTCATTTCCTATGGAGATGAAACTCTACGGCTAATATTAAAAAAAAAAACTGAAAAAACATATTTATTTTTTACAGATAAGTAGTCCCAATTTCAGAGATGATTCTATAGGGTATATTCTTATAATTTTGTTACTGGGTTGAAGAGAAAAGATAGACGCTCCATGTTAAATCCTGGAATTCAACTGTTTTTGTATAAATTGTAAGTTAATTTCCGTATAATTGGTTAGATACATTTTGTTTCTAATAAATACGTATAACGTTCAATATATTTATAAATGATGACTGGTAATCAGTGACCGATACTTAAACACGTGATTGTAGTCATGATAACAAACAACTTTTACTATATAAAATCCTGCAGTACATTAGCGTTCACCTAACTAGTCAAAATGTGCTGAACTTGCTGATATTTTTCGCGATTTTAGTTTTGGCCCCATAGCAAAAGTTTTTTTGTTATCATGACTACAATCACGTGTTAAGTATCGGTCAATAATTAATTACCCGTCACCTTATAATATAGGTATCACCAATAGGTATGTTGCCCTATTTTTTATTACGATTTTCATTTTGAATTCATAGTCATATTTTTTTACAAACACAAAAAGTTCGTAGCATTTCGTAGCTGTAGTTGGCTACGTTCGTGTCTACGGCGTAGCACGTAGTCACATTACGAGAAAAAACTCAATATTTCATTTGAAGTATCCGATTTCCACTTCATGGTATACAAAAGCTCTCTGAAGCGAGTAACGTTAAATCTTTTGAAAACGCTCTACTGTAAGCACTTTATAAGTACTTTCACACTTTTCATGATAAAAATACTTAAATATCTTTGTCAATGGTATCGAAACTGTTTGTCGCTTCTTTTTTTCTAGGAATAATGCTAGGCTTATTCAATATTTATCTAACAAAAGCACTATTCTAATCATAAATTATTTTTCCTCAGAAGTCGGAACAAAAATTTAAAAAAATATGCTAATAATTTTCTTCTTATAATGTGTGTGCTTTTTTAGAATTTTCTTCAAGCAGACCTGTAAAGGAAAAATTTAAAAAAAAATTAGACAAAAATTATGTTTATAAATCGATAGTGTTTCATGTACCGAATCGATCCTCCATGGGATTAAAACGACCAAAATTTAAGGGTGAATAATATAAAAGGAGAAACTGACTGACAAATCAACACACAGCCGAAGTAACATGGCCAAAGAACGTGAAAGTTTCACAAGGTTTCCTTTTATGATGTAAACGAGCAATCATCATCATCACCATCATCAGCCTTTTAATGTTCCTACTGCTGGGACTCAAGTCTCCTCTCAAGAGAGGGAATGGGCCGTAATCAACCACGTGGGTCCAGTGCGGGTTGGTGGATGTCACATGTCTTCGAATTTTTGGTTCTAGGACATGCCAGTTTCCTCACGATGTTTTCCTTCTCCGTTTTGAGAGCAGTGGTGATGAAATAAATTACACAAAGTAATGCGCCAGGCTGAGTTTGAACCCGCGACCTACGAGTCGTAAGTCGGGGCCGTTACCACTCGGCCACCACTGCTCTAAACGAGCAATAAGAAAGGATTTCCCGAAATTCACCCGCTAAAGGGATGAAACGTGGGTCTAAATTTTGTATGAAAAACCTCTTTTTACGCGAGCGAAGTTACTGGTAGAAGCTAGTATTTCTAAAAAAAGAAAGGAAAAATATGCTTTGCTGCTCGTAGTGAGAAGCGTCCAATTACTTGTGGAAAAGATAGATAGTACTAACAGTAAATAATAAGTTATTTACCAAGTTACTAACAGTGTATCACCGTATTGATCTTTTTTGTGTCCAAAAGAAACAAAATTCTTTCATTCATTAATTTATTCAATTTGCCTAATAATATATTATTCAACTATTAATAGATACAACAAAGTAACAAAACACTGTTAACGCGCAGGAGTGCGGGGTGCGGGACGCACTGCCACCATCTCCCTACTCCCTACAAATCGTGCCTATATATAGTGCATGTGCCGCGGTCTTCGGCGTCTACGTCTGATAGGTACCATTACCTAGCATAGTTCACTTAGTAAAATTTATTTAAATACAAAATTGTAAAGTACAACAATAAACGTCTAAAATCGTCCCGAGTATTTTCTTCCAGCTCCTATCTACATACACCCTGACACACAAACAGTCTAAGCCTAGACATTTTTTGGTGCCGTGACCAGGATATTGAGGAATAAAAAGGATTGAAGGACAAAGTCAAGGAATCCAAGGATAAAGGGAAGAGAGAGTTATAAAAAGGAATTTCCAAACGCCACGAGGCGAGGTGAGCCCGTTCCATTTTTTTCCTTCCTACCTACTTATTTGAACCGTGTGCAAATATTTGGCAAATTATTGGTAAAGTTCCTGATATCCAATTGCAATTAATTTATTTAACACAACGTAGGATTGGTCGTATTAGAAACAATGTCTCAAGCTTCCAGGAAACTCGCAGATCCAATAAAAAAGAGAAGTTATATAAAAGGTAGATTGACAATTTTTAAAGGTTACATAGAGGACATTACAAATTTAGATAAATTAACTGATCAGCAAATTTCCGAGTTAAGGTTAAGATTATCCAAACTAGAAGCATGTTTTTCCACTTTCGATGACTTACAATCTGAAATTGAAATAGAATCTGAAAATCCAGAGGAACAAATGAAAATTCGTTCTGAAATAGAAGGTCAATTTTATTTATTAATTTCTCAAGGTCAGTGTATTTTAGAGAAAATAGAAGAATATAACATTAGAAGGAAAAGTCTGGCCCATCCAACTATAAAGCAAACCGGTAGTTTCGAAAGTGCGAACTCATTTTCTGGTTCAATAAAATTACCTACGATTAAATTACCAACATTCGATGGTAATTATAGTCAATGGTTAGAGTACAGAGACACATTCGAGGCATTAATTCATAAAAATGATTGTATTGAAACAATAAATAAGTTCCATTACTTGCGATCGTCGTTAGAGGGTAGCTCCGCTTTGATAATTAAATCCTTAACCTTTAGTTCTGACAACTATCGTGTAGCGTGGGACTTATTATGTGAAAGGTATAATAATAGACGCCTTCTTATAACCAATCACATGAAGTCATTATTTAATATGGAAGGCATAAATAAGGAGTCTGATAAATCACTGCGTCTTATAATTGATAATGTAACTAGGAATTTAAGAGGTTTAAAGACGTTAGACCAACCAGTAGAACATTGGGATACTATTATTATCCATTTAACAGTAAATAAACTGGATAATGCAACGAGTCGAAGGTGGGAGGAACATAAAAGTTCATTAGGAGAGGTTCCTACCCTCGATGAGTTTTTTAAGTTTTTACGCGATCGAGCGGATGTACTAGAAGCGGCGAGGCCAAGTAAATCGAATATTAAAAATGAGAAGGCAGCTAGTTTTGTCGCAGCCTCGCAAGCAAATAGTAACCGTAATTTTAATAATAACTGTGTCATTTGTAATCAAGATCATCGCCTATTTGAATGTACGAGGTTTATTTCTATGAGTTTGGATGAAAGAAACAATGTTATTTCTAAGAATAAATTATGTATTAACTGTTTTAAACCGGGTCACCGGGCTTATAACTGCAAATCATTCGGTTGTAAGATTTGTAAATACAAACATAACGCATTATTGCATAGAAATAGACCTCAATCCGAGGACACCAGTAAAGGGGTGAGTCCGACCCAAGATGTCACTACGGTTACGTCACACTCGACGTCGTCAGTCGGAGTTGTGGCTGGATTCGAATTGCCACCGACTCAGCTGCCGGCCGCCGCGGGCTGCGCTGTGCCTACGCGGTATGTGCCGCCCGGCGCAGAACCGGTTTCCTTATCAACAGTTGCTACTCAATACGTTCTTTTGTCGACCGCGCTTGTTAAAGTTTTTAGCGAAATGAAAAATAAGTATTACGTAGCTCGCGTATTGTTAGATTCAGGTAGTCAAATATCATTAGTAACGGAAAGTTTTTGTAACAAACTGGGATTACCTTGCAAACGGATAGATCATAACTTTAATATTAATGGTATAGGAAATACTAAACTACAATTAGTAGAAAGTAGTAACTTCGTAATAAACTCATTACATAATAATTTTTCTGTAGGAGTTAATTGTATGATTTTACCAAGAATTACTAATATGTTGCCAAGTGTAAAGGTAAATGTAAATAAATTGGATATTCCGGGTGACATATTGGTAGATTTGGCAGATAGCAGATTTTATGAGCCCTCTGAGGTAGATATATTGATAGGAGCCGATTTGTTTTGGGAACTTGTAACAGGCCAACAAGTAAAATTAGGTAAGGGCCTTCCCACACTGCAGAGTTCTAAGTTAGGTTGGCTGGTTACGGGTCCCGTGGATATATGCATACCTAAATATGAAGCAAAATGTAACTTAGCTAGAAATGTTAGTGAACAGTTGGAGAAATTTTGGAAGGTTGAGGAAGTTATATGTATAGACCAATTACCGATTAGTACTGAAGAAGAATTTTGTGAAAAACACTTTGTAAAAAATATGTATAGAACTGAAAATGGAAGATTTTGTGTAAAAATGCCTTTCCATACTTCTCCTTCTGTATTGGGAGACTCGTTTGTAAAGGCCAAATCTCGTTTAATAAGTTTGGAGAAAAGGTTTAAAAGGCAGCCTCACGTAAAAGGTACTTATGTAGATTTTATCAATGAATATGAACAATTAAATCACTTATCTGAGAGTGACAGACCTCCGTTTGCATGTTATTTACCGCATCACCCGATTATTAGGGAAAAGAGCGAGACCACAAGGCTTCGGGTTGTATTTAATGCCTCCGAGAAAACCAGTACCGGGTATTCGTTGAATGACATACAAATGGTGGGACCGGTAATTCAAGATGATTTATTAAGTATATTGCTCAGATTTAGACAACATAATTATGTTTTGACTTCAGACATTGAAAAAATGTATAGACAAATATTAATTTCTGAGAGTCAAAGGCATTTGCAAATGATATTATGGAGGGAGAACGAGAATGACCCAGTAAAACATTTAAAATTAAATACTATTACCTACGGAACCGCGTCCGCGCCGTACTTAAGTACCCGTTGTCTGTTGCAACTAGCATATGAGTGTGAGAATCCAGATGTTAAGGAGATAATTAAGCACGATTTTTTCATGGACGATTTATTAACGGGTCATGAGACAGAGGAAGGTTTAAATCGTATATGCAGATTAATTACTAAATCGTTAAGTTCAGCCGGTTTTAATTTGCGAAAATTCCGATCGAATGCAAATCAATTGTTTGTAGAAAACCAATTAAATGAAGTACAAGAACTTACCGAATTTAAAACAGTTACCAGTACTTTAGGTTTGACATGGTCACCTGAGGCTGATTTGTTCAAATTTTCAGTACAAGTAGATATGCATGAAAAAATCACAAAACGAAATATATTATCTTCTATTGCAAAAATTTTTGACCCATTAGGTCTTTTAAGTATATTTATTGTTAAAGCTAAATTAATCTTACAAAAGCTATGGTTATGCAAATTGGAATGGGATGATCCAGTAGACGATGAAATAAAAAAAAGGTGGTATAACTTCATAAAAAATATGAATTCCCTTAGTTGCATAGAAGTACCTAGACAGGCGATGTGTAAGGATGCAGTGAATATCGAAATTCATATTTTTTGTGATGCATCGGCCAGTGCATATGGGTCATGTGTTTATGTGCGTTCTGTGAACCAGAACGGTGAAATTCATGTACGGTTATTTTGTTCTAAATCAAGGATCGCCCCATTAAAAGGTTTAACCATTCCTAAGCTCGAGTTATGCGGCGCGCTGTTGTCCGCCGAGTTAGGGAATAAGGTGACCCACTCCTTACGATGTACTATTTCTCGTTGTGTTTACTGGACAGACTCGATGATAGTGCTTGGTTGGTTGCGTACATCGCGCGCTACCCCAAAGCAATTAAAAGTATTTGTTGCAAATCGAGTAAATCAAATTAATAGTTTGACTAAGAATTGTGAATGGCGATACGTACCAACCGAACACAATCCAGCTGATTATATTTCTCGCGGAGTAGACCAGATAAATGATAAAATACAAACCTTGTGGTGGAGTGGGCCTCACTTTTTATCATTAGTTGAATTTCATTGGCCTAATGTGGGTAACTATAAGTTAAATAGTATAACGTTACCAGAAATGAAGCAGGTAGGCTCATTAGTAAAAGATGCGAACGTAAACAACATGTTAATTGACTTTGAGCGTTATTCTAAACTTAATATGGTACAACGCACAATGGCCTACGTACTTAGATTTATTAAAAATTGTAGAATTAAAGTAATGCAAGATAGACTTACCTGTAGTTATTTAACGGCTGATGAGTTAAATGATAGCTTAATGTATTTGGTTAAATTTGCGCAGTTAGATGCATTTAGTGATGAATATAATAGATTATTGAGTAATAAGCCGTTACATAACAAGAGTAGAATTTTATCACTTAGCCCCTTCTTGGATTCACACTTCAATGTAATACGTGTAGGAGGTCGCCTTATGAACTCATCATTTTTGTATGAAAGGAAACATCCTTTAGTTTTAGATTATAAACATAGATTAACGAGGCTTATCTTTGAAAATGAACATAATAAGTTGTTTCATGCGGGTCCTCAGTTATTATTATCAGCAGTAAGAGAAAATTATTGGGTTGTTAATGCAAGAAAGGTGGCTAGAAGTGTAGTTAGGAATTGTATAGTATGTAAGCGATTTAAATTTAAATCTATAGTCCCAATTATGGGCAACTTACCTAAACAGCGACTGAACCCCGGGACGCCTTTCGAAACCACGGGAGTTGATTTGGCGGGTCCCTATTTCATAACCGATAGGAAAGGTCGCGGTTGTAAAATAAGCAAATGTTATATGTGTTTATTTGTTTGTTTTGCTACTAAGGCACTGCACTTAGAAGTTGTGAGCGACCTAAGCACTGAAGCATTTCTACTGTCTCTCAGGAGATTTATTTCTCGGCGGTCTAAACCTTATTTGATATGTTGTGATAATGCGACCAATTTTTTAGGTGCTAGCAATGAACTTAATAAATTTTTATTAGTTAATAAGGATAAGTTAACGGAATTTTGTTGTAATGAAGGCATGAAGTTTGCATTCATTCCACCTTATGCCCCGAATTTTGGAGGGTTATGGGAGGCCGGTGTAAAATCCGCCAAGTTCCATTTAAAAAGAATATTAGGGAACAGGCACTTAACATATGAGGAACTTTCAACTTTATTTTGCCAAGTAGAAGCTATATTAAACTCCCGACCTTTATGTCCCATGTCATCCGATCCCAACGATTTCCATCCCCTGACTCCCGGGCACTTTCTCGTCGGCAAACCGCTGATAGCTCTTCCCTCGCCAGTGTTGACAGACATTAACTGTAATCGACTCCACAGATATGAACTATTGGAACAGATGAGGCAGCATTTCTGGATGAGATGGCAACACGAGTACATAAGTGAGCTTCAGCACCGTACCAAATGGCGCAACCCTGATGTTACATTACGTATTGGAGATATGGTCATAATCAAGGAAAGTAACCTGCCGCCCTTAAAATGGAAAATCGGACGTATACAAGACCTACACATGGGTAACGATGGTGTATCCAGAGTAGCTGATGTGAGGACGGCTAATGGCACGGTGCGGAGAGCTATCAATCGCCTGTGCCCTTTGTTCGAGCCTGAGGACGGACAGTTGAAGGTGTGACCTTCAACGGGGGGAGTATGTTAACGCGCAGGAGTGCGGGGTGCGGGACGCACTGCCACCATCTCCCTACTCCCTACAAATCGTGCCTATATATAGTGCATGTGCCGCGGTCTTCGGCGTCTACGTCTGATAGGTACCATTACCTAGCATAGTTCACTTAGTAAAATTTATTTAAATACAAAATTGTAAAGTACAACAATAAACGTCTAAAATCGTCCCGAGTATTTTCTTCCAGCTCCTATCTACATACACCCTGACACACAAACAGTCTAAGCCTAGACAACACCCACCATCTTCTTTAGAAGGAGCATTGATCAAATATATTACCTTATTTTTTGTTGCCGTATCTTAAAATAGGAAATTACCTTAAGTGGGAAGATATTTTATTCATGGCAGAAACACTCACGATGAGATGTGCGCCATCGCAACTCAATCGCGCCCTTAAATGTGCTCATTTATTTAGTAGTATAAGTCAATTAATAAAATATGAAGTTTTTATATTATTCCTTTTTGTGTTGTTATTTTTTTATAATTGTGATTTTTATTTCATTTAATTGAATAACATAATGTCTTTTTTTAATTTTATTTGATATGTTTTAGTGCATAATTAATTATTTTTCTTTTGTAAAACATTTAGTCACAATGTAAATTATTATTAAATAAATTCAATCAAAATAAAATTGGTTTACTGATTGCGAACGACCGACAACTCATTGACTCGTTTACTTATAGAAGTTAATTTCGTACATGCGTATATTAATTCTAGTTTTGGAAAAAAGGTGCTTCATTTTTTAATTGTAACTTTACAAATCGATAGTGTTTCATGTACCGGATCGACACTTCACGTGAATAAAACGATCAAAATTTAACGGTGTATAATTATGTATTATTCACTACAACAAGTAGTTGTTTCGATCTAGTTATCTTTCATCTATCGAAGCATCATATGTCAAAGCCTACAGGCTCATGGGTCGGCTTCTGAAAGGAAGGCTCGGCCCCGGTACGAAAGGCAACGAAGCATCGGGGTAGGTTTTTAGTCAGTAAGAGTCTGACACTATTTCTAGATTTGGCGGGATTTGTCATTGGATGATCTTACTTACCATAAAAAGCCCTGTTTTCTGGGTCTTTCTGTACACTATTCAAATAACAAAAAGGAAATTAATAAAAACTTAAATACAAAACAGCTGATAAACAAAGCAGATAATCATTTTAATTATATTCGAGACCTAAATTCTATAATTGATAACGTCTAAGTACTCGTGGTCTTATATAAAGCTACCCACGCAATTTCCTAATGAGAAACAAATTCAAAGTTCTCAGACCAACACTGAAACAACAGAGGGAGATATGCTTACGGTTTAGTTATGTATAGTAAAGTCTTACCGGGTAAGTGGAATATTTCAGTGACTATATGAATAAGTTTACAAGTTCTCGCAATTCCTTTAGATATAATACGTTTAGTAATATGTCTGGTGTAATATTTATCATACTTTTTTTAAATTTATATAAACTAGTGTTTGATTGCGATCTAAATTGTAAGCAGTAATGCATTCGTTGATGGTAAGACGCATCTTGAAGACACCTAAATGATAATCGCACGGGAAGACCGCAGCAGGCAAATTATTCCATTCCCTCGATGTACGCGGTATAAACTACGAAGCAAAACGCTCAGTCCGGACCGTAGAGGTTTCAATAACGTAAGGATGAATACTCGCTGTACGTCAGTTTGTCTGATGATAGAAATGAGATGGCGGAATCAAGTCATGCCATTCCCACACACACTCTCCAAAATGCATCCTGTAAAAGATTGAAAGGTTGGCCTCCGTACGCCTGTACTCAACGCTTTGTAGATTGGACTTTACCAAATCTGGATCAACATTTAGCCTCTTCGCACGTCTTTCCACTGAGTCCAAAGCTGCTAGGTGGCATTTTGCAGCACCAGCCCATATGTGGTTATATTATACATATGTTTTATTATATTATAAGGTTGTTGAGTGTCTTATCAGCTACCTTGACTTTGGACACAGCATACTGTTATTAAAAGGCGTATGCTCAACAGATTTGACTGAAGTTTAGGTCACGTAAACACGTCCTGGATTAGTTCATATAATACTTTTAATTTTCGAAGTATAATTTTAAATTATTTAATACTATTACATGGGCGAAGCCGCAGCCAGTACCCAGGTATATTAAGTTGATTTGTTTGGTTGAACCATTATCCATTAACACTAATCAGGTTCAATCATTATTATCCAGTAAACTACCGGCTGTAACGATTGAACAAGAAACTGAAGAAATAGTACGATTCAAACTTAATGGCGACTCAGAAGACTAAATGAGAAAGTAAAAAAAGTAAAAAATTGATACGAGAAAAAAAATTCTTTATACAGGCATATTTATTTATTTATAAAGACTTCATGCAACGCAAAGGTACACAGGTGGACTTAATGCCTTAGGCATTCTCTACCAGGCAACCTAGGGTGATGAAGAGAAAACATGGCAGGTGCATAAAAAAAATAAAGATTATTAAAAAATCAAAGGTTCACATATACATATATATAAATAAAATCAACATATATACAATTATATATATAAAATACATGAAGCAGTTATTTCAATAAAAATCCATCCGGAGTCTATTTATACCCATTACAGGTTAAGTATATTAAAGAACAAATTTAGAAACATCATGTAAATGGAAACAATGACAGCAAACTGTCCTTGAACCTTTGGTAAAAAGTATCGTATTTTGGGATCAAAGAGAGAAACAATATACTCACATTTTGTAATTTGAAATGGTTTTTGACGCAGTTTAAACTAACTGGGTCAAGTATACCCAAAGTTTTATTGACATACCGTTTCTTTTTTAAGGTGAAATATCACCTAATGACGCTCTGGGACGGAGAAGGGGCGTCATGTCAGCGTGTCGGCGTCTGACTTTTATTGAATAAACCCACACCTATGCTTTTGCGTTCCAGGAGTTTACATACCGTTCCAATATTCCGATCAATTTTAGTCATTTTTAACCCGTGGAGGGTCGATCATGTATATGAAACACTATCGATTTGTAAAGATAAAATTAAAAAACTAAGTATTTTTTTTCTAAAACTCTAAGTATATACGCACGTACGAAATTAACATCTTTAAGTAAACGAGTCAATGGCCTCGTAGATAGTTGTCGGTCGTTGTGTAGTAACTACCTACAGTTGATTGACCTCGTTCAGCTGACGTTTTCTTAAAGAAATTAATTTCGTTCATGCGTAAACTAATTCGAGTTTAAAAAACGTGCTTTATTTTTTTAACTTGAATTCATTTACGCAAGTACAAAATTAGTTTCATGTATGACCCTCCAAGGGATCAAAACGATCCAAATTTAACGGTTTTTTTTTTATGGTAGGTAAAATCATCCAATGACAAATCCCGCCCTTGGGCGGAGCGGGAAGTAGTGTCAGAATCTTACTGACTAAAAACCTACCCCATTCCTTTGTTGCCTATCGTGCCGGGCCGGGTATTCCTTTCGGAAGCTGACCCATGACCCCAGTAGGCTTCGACCCTGCCTGCCTGCCTGCAGCTAGCAGGCTGGGCCGGTGTTTAAGATTCTGTGCTATGCTGGGTTCTGTTTTTTCGTTTTAAGATACGGAACCTTATAAGAATTTTTATCTGACTGTGACTTTGATATACAATAACCGCAAAGGTTGGCCTCCCTACGCCTGTACTCAACGCTTTGATTGGACTTAACCAAATCTGGATCAACATTTAGCCTCTTAGCACGTCTTTCCACTGAGTCCAAAGCTGCTAGGTGGCATTTTGCAGCACCAGCCCATATGAGGTTATATTATACATATATTATATTATAAGGAATTTTTATCTGACTGTGATTTTGATATACAATAACCGTACGTGAAATTGTAGGTAAAAACTAGAACGATCTTATAAAACCACCTACATAAGAGCCCCCAATTCCACTCATTTCACAGACTATAATCACATTTGTGTATCATGAACTCTCAAGAGTAAACCATATTCGTTTAGCTATATTATTCGAGGTTTTCTTACAATGAAGAAAAATATTTTAGCGTACGGCAAACAAAACGAGTCGAGGCAAAGACGCGATGCCTTTGACGCTTTCAGCTCCGAAACCGTGTTTGATGCGAAGTGGATAGGTAATCTTAATAGCTGAGTATTGCTTAGGGACATTGTATTGTTGCCATGTACATTGGGCCACAAAAAACCAGGTCGCTAATAAAAACAAATGTCAATGATTCTAAAGCGTAATATGTATTTATAATAATAAAAAAAAAACAATTAACTAATTAAAACTATACACTAAAGATAGCATAGCATCAGCCTTATAATGTTCCCATCACTGGGGCTCAGGCCTCCTCTATAGGAGAGGGGATGGGCCGTAATCCACCATGTGATCCGGGTTCAGGTTAGTGGAATGTCTTCGAATTTATGGTTCTAAGACATGCCGACTTCCTCACGATGTTTTCCTTCGCCGTTTTTGAGAGCAGTGGTGATGAAATAAATTACACAAAGTAATGCGTCTAACTGCGTTTAAAACTGCGACTTACAACTCGTAAGTCGGGGCCGTTACCACTTGGCCATCACTGCTCTATACTAAAGATGGCTAAAGCTAAAATATAACGTCCAAATATTCTTACTCAATCATATTTTTGACATCAAAAATGTGATAGGTCTTAAAATGCATAATAAACTTAATTTGTGAAACTGTAGTATGTTGCAGATGATTGATCGAATACAGGAAAGAAAATTCATAACACTTATTATACACTACTAGTTTTTGCCATCGGCTTCGCCCGCGCGAAACTCGGTTTCCTTTCTTGTGTTTTATATATGAGTGGAGTTTCGTAAAATCTGTTCATAGCGGATATCTACACCCTATGAGGAACCTACCTGCCAAAGTTTAAGTTTATTAGTGTTATAGTTTCTGAGATTTCGTGATTTAATCAGTGAGTGGTATATCACTTTTATATATAAGGTGACTGGTAATTAGTGAACGATACTTAAACACGTGATTGTTGTCATGATAAGAAACAACTTTTACTATGGGACCAAACCTGAAATCGCGAAAAAATCTGCCATACTCAGTACAGTCATTTTGACCAGTTAGGCGAACATAAATGTACTGAACTTAGCAGATTTCATAATTTCAGCCGAATGACGTCCACTGTTGGACTTAAGCGGTTGGCACAGGGTCTCGCATCCATCGGAATTCCGCGACACTCACCAGGTCATCGGTACACCTTGTGGGAGACCTTTCAACGCATATTCCCGTACGTGGTTGCCACTCTAAACTGTTTTAGCCCCATCCAACCATCTGTCCTCCCGGGCTTGCGGACGGCGGGTAGTGAGTAGCTCGCTGTCCGTCCGTCCGGTAACAGTCCGAACCGAGCTCAAGTCGCCGACGGCGCGCACTGGTCCCGTGCGCCTCAAGGAGTTTTCAGCAAATCGAGGGGCCCAGCTGGGTCAAAGCCTACTCTGGAGTTCTGGGGAGGTATGAAAATGCATACCAGGGTCCTGGAATCAAGGCAATGAAAGAACGGGGTAGATTTTTATCAGTAAGAGTCTGACACTATATCCCGCTCTGCCCAAGGGCGGGGGATATCATTGTATGATTATATCTACCATAAAAAAAAACCATCTGTCTTCCGAGCAATGTGCCCAACCCATTACACAAAAATGTGATAAGTTCCAAAATAATTAAGATGAATTCGCGAAACTGGAACATATTGCAAACAATTTATTACAGAAAATATATAACACGTATATTCTATTTCGTTTTATTGTAACACTAAAAATACACTTCTGACTTACGGCAACAAAAATAGACATCGCAGTATATACGAGGTCATTTACTGGCATTTAAAGCTTTATTTATATCAGTATCACGAAGTCTCTCTTACTTTCATGATTAATTTTTTGAAGGCTGTTTTGTACCTATACACCGTTACATTTTAGTCGTTTTAATCGACTAAAATGTAACTCGATTAGGTACATGAAATACTATCGATTTGTAAAGAGAAAATTAAAAAATAAATTACTTTTTTTTAACTCGAAGTAATTTACGCATGTACGAAATTATTTTCTTTTACTAAACGTCAGCTGAGCGAGGCCAATGAACTATAGGTAGTTAGTACGCAACGACCGATAACTACCTACGTATCACGACTTTTAGAAAAAAATACTTTATTTTTTAATTTTATCTTTACAAATCGATAGTGTTTCATGTACCAGATTGACCCTTCACGTGAATAAAACGATTAAAATTTAACGGTGTATAATTATGTATTATTCACTACGTCGGTCAAAATTTAACGGTGTATAGCTCTGAGATGACGATATCGCTCACAATAAATTCTCATGTAATTGTACTAATCTTAACCTGCCATTTCATTATCTTATGATGTTTATGACGTCTTTTCAAATCCCTGGAGTACTTTTAGGAGTTTAGGCAACGGTAATATTTACTGTTCTAGCATTACTAACCTAACTTAATTCTCGCTCCACCTTAGAACGGGAGGAGTCATCAGAGGCCAGCCACGAGCTTTTAACGTGATTCATTTAACGACCTAAACTGAACTATTTAAGGGACGGAGATATACACCGTTAAATTTGGGTCGGTTTTCATCCCGCGGAGAGTCAATTCGATACATGAAACACCATCAATATATAAAGATAAAATTAAAAAATAAAGTACTTTTTTCAACTCGAATTAATATACGCATGTCCGAATTAATTTCTTTAAGTAAACGAGACAATGACCTTGTAGGTAGTTGTCGGTTGTTGCGTACTAACTACCTACAGTTCATTGGCCTCGCTCAGCTGACGTTTACTTAAAGAAATTAATTTCGTACATGCGTAAATTAA
The DNA here is from genome assembly GCA_958295575.1 of Leucania comma. Taxonomy (NCBI): domain Eukaryota; kingdom Metazoa; phylum Arthropoda; class Insecta; order Lepidoptera; family Noctuidae; genus Leucania; species Leucania comma. The sequence goes on from OY282475.1 coordinate 10,155,412, forward strand.
TTAGAGTTTAAAAAAGTACTTTATTTTTTAATTTTCTCTATACAAATCGATAGTGTTTCATGTAATGAATCGACCCTCCCCGGGATTATAACGACCAAAATTTAACGGTGTTTAGAGTCTATAGCTCCATCACTCTCTCACACATCTTGATAATGGCCCCTGATAATTTTCTTCTCGAAAACCGGCAGTCAGGATCTTTTTTCTTAGTCCTAAAATCTTTTTCTTTCTACGAAAAAGCATTCAACAGTCGTTCTAATTTTCGTTTATTACATAAATCTGGGAACTTGTTGCTTCATTCACTACCCCCATTATAAGAGTGTGACGATGAAATTTAATTTTCCGTAACTGCTTCAATAATGTTAATAAATATTCAAGAGTCGACGCAACTTTGCGGTGCTCACAATTTACTAAACCGTTTATGGAAACCGCTGGAAAGCTTTGCCTGCTAATAGTCTGGAAAACTTTTTGAATACATGCATAACAGGAAGTAGACTTCTGTGTATATAATAAGTTTTAAATGAAGTAATTTTTACATAACAATGTATTATCGCAAGGTATTTGAAATAAAAAATTGGGAGGGAGTAGGAGGATAAAAATAGCCCGCGATCTATTTTCAGACCAACAATGTGACACGAGATTTTTGTATATTAGATTGGTTATAATCTAAATCTACACAAGCAATGCTAGAAGAACAAAGAATTATTAGATAATATTATCTAATAAATTTCTTCCAACTTCAGGTGGCTCTTAAAGTTCGTTAGCAAAGGTAAATATATATATATATTTTTTTTGTTAAAATATTTGCATGTGTGTAAGAGCATCCATTATCATGTCAAAACCCAACATAGTGACTCTGATGGACGCAAAAGTAACTTTTTAAATGATAAATTACCGAATGCTGGGTGACAGAATGTGATAGATGTCCGCTTCCTGTCTTTGATGGCGTATGTTGAACAGAACGCAGCAAAATTTACCAAATATCTTTTTTCAAATTCAAATAAATGTCATAGTTTATTTTGTGTATAATATACCATCGTAATAGCCGAGTGGTGAAGGCATCTGATCAGAAAGTACCGAGCAAGTACTAATATATTTTTTTCAATTCATATGTACTTTTCTAAGTTAAACAAACTTACAAGTTTATCTAAGACATTACCGACACCCCGTGCCTCGGAAAGCATGTAAAACCGTTGATCCCGATATTTATTCGTAGATATTTGCTGTCATCTACAAATGACAATTGACGATCGACCACCCCTAACGGGATACTTAGAACGACTGTTCCTTACAGGTAGTCGCCAGAAAGTCTGACCATCAGTTTACCCAAGAAGTATCGTATTGCCTAGTAAGAATCTTGTGTAATTCTGATAGGTAGTCAGATAATTTTTTCAGAAGCCAACCCATGGCAGGGCCGAAGCCTACAGGAGCCAAGGGTCTGTTTCTGAAAGGAAGACTCAGCGGGTATGAAAGGTAACGAAGGAATGGGGTGGGTTTTTTAGTCAGTAAAAGTCTGACACTATCTTCTGCTCCGCCCAAGGGCAAGAGATATCATTGGACGAATTTCCCCACAAAAAAAAAGACAATGACCCTAGAAGGCTAATGCCCTGTTGATTTTGCCCCTATTGTAACTGAGGTTTAATTTAAGACTAAGAAGAGAATATTACGGTAAAATGCGTTTTCTCTTTTCTTGTGCATGCGTTTCGATGAATACTGCACAATATTAACAAAAATAATTTAATAAAATATTAAATACTACTTAACCTACTTGGTTCGATAAACATCTACCCAGGTACACTGGTACACGCTTGTGCAATTTATCACAAAATGTTTTATTATCCACAAGGGGCTCCCATCCCATCCCCGTTTGCTTATCATCCCCATATTTCGAAAGTTTATTTTTCTGAATACAAAAGAGGGACGGGATTATCTACGTTGAATCTAGTTACAATACAATCTAAGATACTCATATATCCTCAGATAAATAGGATTTTTGTATTAAGGTGAAACATTTTTAGATGAGCGTTTAAGATTGTGCAGCAAACTTGAATTTTCACTAAAATATTCATGGGCTATTTTTTATTTTTTCGTTATTTATTTGGGTTCTTGAATTCAGATCTTTTTTCGGAACGAATGACTTCGCAAGTTTAGAAAAAAAGGGTCTGAATTCGTAGGTATCTTTAAAAAGTTTATAACCCTTTTTTGGAATGGTTATGCATCACATAAGTGCCACTGGTTTGATTAAAGTGAAACGAAATGTAATACTCTTACTGAGTAAAAATCCACTTGTGTTTCACGCAACGTTAAATCTCAAATAATTCACATTCATGGACAGAGTTATGACCCAAGACTAGAACATCTTAGCGTCGAGTGGTTCTTATAATTGGAATATAATATTATGAGCTGGCTACAAAGAGTGGCACTAGTGATTGATTGGCACCCCCTTTATCTGAAACTTAGATTGTAATAAAAAGCTGTAAATGTATAATACTGGTCTTGCCACACCAATGATAGCCCATTTCTTGTACAGCTAATTACTGTCCATTCCAGGTTGACTAGAAGAGATCACGGTACGCCGCCCATTGTATGTGTCTGTGTGGTTTTTTTAAAACTATCAAACAACGTCGTCTAGTCCCAAGCTAAGCAGAGCTGTGTGTACTATATACGAGATTTCTAAATACATACATATTATAGATAAATTACACTCAGACACAGAACAGATGATTGTGCTCATCACACAAACATTAGTCCTGGGTGGAAATTTAACCCACGACCTCTAGCATAGCAGTCAGGGTCACTAACCACTAGACCAACAGGCCTGTCGATGCCATGTGTTTTCACTTAGTTTCTTTTTTTATTATCATAAATAATCTAAGAAGGTTTTTTATCAAGCTTGCTGCTTGGGATAAGCATGATTATTATAACATACTAGCTTCTACCAGCGGATTCGCTCACGTAAAAGTAGGTTATTCTATACAAACTTTACACCCTGTTACATTCCCCTAGGGAGTGAATTTCGAAAATTCCTCTCTTATTGCACGCCTACGTCACAAAAGGAAGCCTTGTGCAAAATTTCACACTCCTGGTGTCAGTAGTTTTGGCTGTGTGTTGATATGTTAGTCAGTCAGTTCCTCCTTTTATATAAAGGATGACTGATAATTAGTGAACGATACTTAAACACGTGATTGTAGTAATGATAACAAACAACTTTTACTATTGGATCAAACCTGAACACCCGTAGGCGCGGGCTTTCGGACGGCGTGCAATGGATAGCACGCTGTCCGATCGTCCGGTAACCGACCGGACCGAGCCCAAGACGTCGACGGCGCGTTCTGTTCCCGCGCGCCTCAAAGAGCTCAGCTTCAGTCAGCACACCGAAGAGGCCCAGCCTGCTAACTGCAGGCAGGCAGGGTCGAAGCCTACTGGGGTCATGGGTTAACTTCCGAAAGGAATGCCCGGCCCAGCCACGATAGGCTACGAAGGAGCGGGGTAGGTTTTTAGTCAGTAAGAATCTGACACTACTTCCCGCTCCGCCCAAGGGCGGGATTTGTCATTGGATGATTTTACTTACCATAAAAAAAAACACGAAAAAAAAATAGCCAAGTTCAGTACATTTTGACCAGTTAAGCGAACATAAATGTACTGACCAACAGTTTTTTTTTTAACGATTTCAGGTTTGGCATCATAGTAAAAGTTGTTTGTTATCATGACTACAATTACGTGTTTAAGTATCGTTCACTAATTACCAGTCACCCTATATATAGATAACTGTCCTACTGCTAGGATTCAGATCGTCCCTTTCAAAGAGAGTGGGTCATTAGTACACCACGTGGGATCAGTGTGAGTTAGCGAATACATACATTAATACACCACACAAGACCAGTGTGAGTTAGCGGAGACCTCATACTCATTATTTCAGCTGAAGTATATCTAATTGTCTATGCTGGACTAAGACCTCACCAAAAGATCGCAATAACGACAGAGCCTGTACGTCTTATATCCATCGGATTGCCACAACCCATACCAGGTTATCGGTCTACCTTGTAAGAAGCCTTTTAACGCTGTGTCTTCCGCGGTCACCACTCCAGAAACTTTCAGTTCCATCGACAAGCTGTCCTACCACAGCCACTTAAGTTTGGCAACTCTTTGGGCTATATCGGTAAACATACGTTTTTTAACATTATAGACCAGCACTTGGTTACGATCCCATCTTGTATATACCAGTATACCTACTATAAATAAATAAAATATAATTTTATTAATTAGCTATCACATTTACAAGTATATGAACGCATATTTCTTAGTGGACAGCAAAAAAGAGCCTGAGTTTGTCATAAATATCAATTTGGGCCACCGGCCACAAATTCTGACAAATATCATACCATTTGTTCCAATTTGTGGCTAGTGGACCGAATAACATTATATTAATAACACTTGCTTCAAGATCTGTTAACATTTGCTGACCATTCATTCCGAGCGTGGGGCGTGGATACATATGTCTAGGTATGTATTTGTATCTAGGCCAAAGCTCAGACAATTAATATTGAATCAATTAAAACTTAGTCAACTTTGCCGTTTTTTAGGATTCCGTTCCGTTTGATGTATCAAAAAGAAAAAACAGAACCCTTATAGGAACACTTTGTTGTCCGTCTGTCTGTCTGTCTGTCCATATCTTTTATCTAGGGAACGCGTGGATGTATTGAGTTGAAATTAAAACCATAATAATATACTCAAGTCTGCGGTCCCTTGTCGCTGTGAAGTTTGTACGGAACCCTCAGTGCACGAGTCTGATTCGCACTTGCCCGGTTTTTTTTAGACTAGCTTGAAAGTAGAAAACTATCCTAAGAGAACATATTCCCGGGATAACATTAATCTATATGCTATTCCAGGACCTAGTCTACCCGAAAATACAAAATCCTTCCTTTGAAGTAAAAAATAATAACATTATACATATAAGTATAGTAGTAATAATAACAGTATACATATAAGTACGACGTACCTATCTAATATTAAAATTATATCCACCGAGCCGCCACTCGCCACCGCTCGGCTGCCTTCCGATGTCTTACGACAGCAGCCGAATATTGCCGAGTGGCCGAAGGCGCCCGCACGATATGTATATACAAAAACCAAATACACTTAGGCGACCTCCACATCTCTGTCATCTGGAAACGTGACCGCAAAGTGGCAGTATAGGTACATTGAATGACAATGCTAATTTTTTCCCCAACACGCGAAAAACGTTTTGGGAATACCTTTATTGTGCGTACAGTTAAAGAGTAGAATTCCTTAACGCAGACTGTTTTCTGATAACTATAACCTGTGGTCTTAAAGTCAAGAGCTTGACTTCTAGGTAAGCGGGCTCCATCGCAGATCACATTAGTGTTTACCATTAGGTGAGATTGTGGTCAAACACGAGTCTATCACATCACACAAATAATAATTTAAAGGAGAAAGATTGTAATAGTATGTGTGTTACTGCTTCACGCTCAAACGGTTAAGGTACTTTTTATCAGTACTTTTTATCCCTAGAATATGTCTCCTTAAGATAATTTTCTACTTTCATTCGAGAGAAGTCTGCAGAAGCTATTTCCTTAATAATTTTGTTAGAACACTCACTAACCACGTAATATGTCCCAGCAGCTGCATTTTTAACCTCCAAAATGCTAAAAAAAAACATCATACTCCACTGAAATGAGTAAAATTGTGTAATTAATTATGTCATGCCGAAACAAAGTGCGTCTATCTACGAGTAGTCTCTCTTACGGTGACGGATAAAGGGTATCTAATGATGTACCTAAGCTCGGCTTAATGACGTCATGCCGTGACACTGATCACAAGCGGTTCACCTTATATGATATTAATTTACTCCTTGGTCTTTGGTACATAATAAAGAGGATTTAAGTAAATAGATACCTAACCTAATTCTGTAGATATTTACTCGTAATTACGCAGTAACATCCTAACAAGAGACAAAATAATTACATTTTATAGAAATTTAAGAAAGATTTTTTTAGATACTCGTATCTGTTTAAAAAATGCTGGAACCCGACCATGAAGTCTTAAAACCCTAATAAAAATCATCATGATTCTGGTTCGATCGTGCTATTGCTCGCCGAATATATGGTCCATGGGGCCGAAAGTTTCTGGAGTAGCGACCCCGTACCTAAAGACGCATCGTTAAAAGGCGTCCCATAAGGTGAACCGATTAAATTACCTAGCCGCGGGAATCCAATGTATGTGAGTGAGACGCACAGGACCGATCGTTGTGAGAACTCTTGTCCAGCAGAGGACATCTTTCGGTTGAAGTGATGATTATGACGCGGGTGATCCCACTAGCAGAAGCTCGTAAATTCATAAATAAATGACGAGCAATGGACAGCTCGCCGTCCAGTATCCATCCGGACCAAGCCCAATCGTCAACGGCGCATAGAGGTCCACTTGTGCCTCAAGGAGATGTCAGCAAAGCCCTAGGGGCCCAGCTGGGCTGAAGCTCATCGGTTCGCCTCGAGCGCAAGCCAAAAAAACATAGCAGTAGACAAAAATAAATCAGTGTCGCATCATTTTTGCATCAGCCCTCTTAGCCAAGTTAGAATCGTTTCGTTTAGCATGAACCCTTGGAGTTGACCACGCCCCCAATTTATTTGTTCTGACCACATTAATGTACATTGACATGAAGTCAGAATAAAGAAATTGGGGGCGTGGCCAACTCCAAGCGTTCACACTAACGCGGATTGTAACTTGGCAAGGGGCGCTGGTCTGCAAGATCCAAGTCGTCGACGGCGCGTTTCGTTTCACGCGCGCCTCTAGGAGATGTCAGCAAACCTTAGGGGCCATGCAGCAGGATCAAAGCCTACTGGGGCCATGCGGAATGTGAAAATGAAAAGCGGGACCCCGGAACGAAGGCAAAGAAAGAACAGGTGTATGTTTTTAGTCAGTAAAAGTCTGACACTATCTCCCGCCCTGCCCAAGGGCGCGGAGACGTCATTGGATGATTTTCCCACCAAAAAAAGAAATCAGGGCTGCAAGATAATTAAACGCAAAGGGCAATTGAAGAAACAAAGATGGGTTTTAGACAGTACTCGTATAAGCTTGACAGTCCCTCACGCTTTATCCAGAGCGAAAGAAATTATTTCATAATATCTCAATTTAAAAAAATATTGCGTTTTGATGTCACACCTATTATATCATTATTTACTACAAGTATTATTTCATGGTTGTTACAACAACGTAAAATACATTCAATATTATTACATAGATTAGCGTTTAATATTCAGTGTTTGATTATAGCCAATAATATGCCTCAAACCCCAATCACATTACTAATTAATTGGGCTGGCACAGTGACGTCAAATATCTGGTGGTAAATCACAAACAGGTATTCCATATTATAATTAAACTAGCAGTTAAATAGTATCTAAGATACCATTCACTGTGTGGATCTTCAGGTGAGGAGTAGAATTCCCTGTTTGAGTCTGTGTGTGAGTTTGTGTTTGTTGTTGATCTATATTTGTGTTGTGGTCAAGTGAGATATAGTCCAATGCTTAGGAGTTTTTATGTAGAACTATTTTTACTGCAGATGAAATTAAAAAAAAAAAATCAGCCAAGTTCAGTACATTTTGACCAGTTAGGCGTTCCCAAATGTACTGACTAGCAGATTGTTGTCGCGATTTTAGGTTTGGTTCTATAGTAAAATTTGTTTGTTATCATGACTACAATCACATGTTTAAGTATCATTCACTAATTACCAGTCATCCTATATGTATATGTAGCGCTGATAACATGTAATTTTACGCACAGTAAAAAAGTTCTAGGTTTTGTTGATTTTAACGCCCCAGGGATTAGACTGATAGTATTCAAACGCGAACCTATCAATGGTAATAAAAACCAACTTATATTGATTTTTAGGGTTCCGTACCTCAAAATGAAAAACGGTAACCTTATATGATCAGTTTGTTGTCCATCTTTCTGTCTGTCTGCCAAGACCCTTTTTCTCGGGAACGCATGGAGGTATCGAGTTGAAATTAACACCATATTATTATACTGAAGTCTGCGATCCCTTGAAACTGTGAAAAAAACAACTGAAGTTCCTATCAGAAAGACCAGATGTGCGCCTAGATACTCGCAACTAGTGTGAATTTATGACTAAACGGGGTAGAAAAACTCCCTCCGCCCCTCTAGTATAAGAAAATGTGAAACTGCGGTATTACTAGGAAGAGTTATCAAAGCTCTGGATTGCAGCTAACGGAACACTGGTTGGTTTTAGTCAGTAAATGTTGGAAACTCCTTCTCCCCAGTCTCCTTTCTCGCTCTACACAGACCGGGCGAAGTAATCTAATGATTTTTCACCTAAAAAGAAGCATTATAAGTGTTCAAAGATCTTAGAAAATGGCCTTTGGCTTTTCATGTCTCTACTTTAACGTACGTGTGCGTATATGATTTTGGTCACAGCAGCAAAACAGATTACAAAACGGGCAGTTTTGTACTAAAAAAATAACTTCGTAAAAACTCCGTGCAATAAATTTCCGGCAGAATATTCGCACTTCGTGCGCAATATAATTTTCCACGGTCAGTTATTTTGCAGTTTAACTTAATACTGAGACATAACTTCGTTTCGGTGCAAGCTGCTAGTCAATACCGAGATTTTGCGCAAAAACAAGCTGTTTTTTTATAAAACTATATTAAAATTACTCGTGCATAAACACGGGAATGTTTAAAAGGTTTCCGACATTTTGAAGCGTGTTCATGACATTTATAAAAATATCCTCTTGCTTTTGTGGAGTAGACAGTTGAGGGTTTGAGGCACGATGTCGAGATGTTTAAGAAAGTGAACATCATAAAAAATTACAAGAACCTTGAAGATTGAAGATATAAATTTTATAGGATATAAACCCTGAATTTTAGACAAAAAAATGTTGATTATTTAATCTGGACATCGCACTCAGGGTGTTTTTATTATCATGAGTCTTTCATCACGCATGCGGGACACTTATTGTGACGCACGGGAAACTATGGAACCCTAGTCTGAGCGTGGCTTGACACGCTCTTGGCCGTTTTTTTTACCGATGTTTTTTAGGTGAAGCCGCGTTAATAATTAAATAAAACGTGCAAATAGCTTCATTATTTGTTTTGTTAGATCGACTAAAAAGTTCTAAAGATCCCCTTAAATGTTGTATGATGCTTAGGGTCATGCGAGACAGCATCTATCTCAGTCTAACACTGTAATTATATGTGCAGTAGGTTCAAAATACCCTGGCTGTTTTCTTGTGTTAGGTACAAGGAGACAGGCGCTCCAGGGTTTTAAATAAATATTTTATGATTGAGTTTGAACAATCATGCTTATTTATATTTCTTTAGCTACAAATTCGACAGTATTTTGTTATTGAGTTTTTTATTTATTTTCTTAACTCACCGACGTATACCTATTGTGCGTAGATCGTGTACCAAATAGTAATGTTTTCATTTTATTTGTCACTTTTTCTAATACTGTTTGATAGAATTTGGTGGTTTTCTTTTCTATTATTTGATATTCCTATTGTAGGAGGATCGGAAACAGTACCCATACTGTGTATGTTTTGTGTTGTAGCCAATAAAAGCTTTATCTATTTATCTATCCTATCTAACCATACAAATTTACAGCCAATTGAAAAATTGACTTCTTATACTCCATTCTAAATAAGATTAGACAAACCTTTTTTACTGTCCCCTCAACCGATTTTGACTTCTATTGCGTAGATATAAGGATGGTAATAAAAGCAAAAAAATGGTTACCATACCAATTTATTCATTGCTGTCACCATTTATCATACCACCAACGCAATAAGTCAATATCGATTGAACAAAAAGTATAAAAGGTTTCTTAAATATCTAATGTTATTTGGAATGGGGTGTAAGTGTAACCTGTAATTAGCATAGTTTACTGTAAAGCTTATTGTGTTTATCGTTATTGGTTAGCTGAATAAAATAAAAATAAAATAGCATTAATAATATTGTAATAACATATTATTAATCCTCTCAAAAAGGTACAATGGTTAAAGTAACTAGTAATTACAACATCTATCCTTTGTGAGAGCTGGAGTCTATATTGGGTTCAAGATCTGTGTGACAGAACTCCAGACTCCATCTTCAATATTACTATTGTGATTGCACGTACGTACTACAGACATTAAATATAATTACATGTATTGAATGGAGACGGCATTATAATAAATAAATAGTAAATCGTTTATTATCAGGCTTCTTAGCCCATAGACACATACCTTACAGACGAACATAATGACACCCATAACACAAGTTCAATCTTAGCTTGGGTGTCAGAGGCGTATACTCTGTGATAATATACAATTTACGAAATTTATGCTTAACTTAAAGTACGCAGTCATTTTACTTGTAAAATTGTAAAGCTGGAAATAAAGATTTTTATTATTATTTATTATTATTTTTATAATAATATTAAAGTAAATACAACTTATAGTTAGTAAATAAGACTTAGGCTTTAATTATAAAGTTACTCCAAACCTTATTATTTTATTACTAACCATGTTATTATAACGAATATTAACTTACAGGGTTGTAAATAGAACCGCCAGATAGGCTTCTCCCGGTTTTCCCGTGAAACTAGGACAAGAGTAGGTACTAGGTCAAGGCGAACCTGTTATCGGGATCTAATGCAGTTCCTGTTTTGGGTCAAGAACACCGATCTATATTTATGTACGTATGCAAAAGGAACGAGTATATTCTCGGTAAATCCCGGAGTTACATCAACATTGCAACTGTCAAAGGAAATGGAATTTAGTTACGGTATTTTCTGGTGTAGAGGTGTTTGTATCAGTTATTTTTTGTCAGTGATTGATAGAGGTGTGTCTGTTATGAACAAATAGAATAGTCAATAGTTGAAATGTAACTGTATTTTCTGTGAAGATACACGGTGTCAAGATACTTATGATATTTCATTATTGATAGGACGCATGACATGGAGTTAGTAAATCCGTTTCTTTACCTGATTTGAGGTAGGGTTTTAGTAGCTAATAGGAAGTAGCTTAATGAAGTACTTAATTACTCAAGCCCCAAGCGAACATCGTTCGCACACTTATTGTCTTTGTATTGTGTCACTAATTACGATATTCAAATGATTAACACATTTAAAAGAATATTTAAAAATTATGATAACTAGATACATACCTACAATAATAACATAATACAGAACTTCCAGTTTAATAAAATTCCAGGCAACTAAACTGTAGTTGTGTGATGCTGTTTTTCAACTGCCTTGAATCGAGTGTAAAGATGCAAATCAGTTATATTTAGTTTAATCATCATCATTTCAGCCTACCGTGGGACCACTGTTGGACATAGGCATCCCCCAAATGTCGCCCCAATGAACAGTCCTGTGCGTCTCGCATCCATCGGAATCACGCAGCCTTTACCAGGTCATCAGTCCACCTTGTCTTCCAACGGTGCGTCTTCCTTTAAGCGGACGCCAACCCAGAACCTTTCGGCCCCAACGGCCACCTAATTAGTTATTTATTTAGTTTAATAATAATAATAATAAATATTTTTTTCTATTTATTAACAATAATAATTCCCTCTCCTAGAGAGGAGGCCTGAGTCCCAGTAGAGGGAACATTATAAGGCTGATGCTATGCTGTGCTCATAATTCTTTATTGGCACAATAATGTTACAATTTACGAAGCCTCTGACCCCCGAACTAGGCGGGTCTGTATGTCAGGACTCAGCGGCCTCCCAAGTTTATTGTAAACAATTCTATTTAGGTACATTTATGTATTTCAAAAATAAATAATCATATGTTATAATCAAAACCAAATCAAACTAAAAAATGAAATAATAAGTTAGTCGTGCTATTATTGTAAATTATTTATTTTAATGTCAAAACAGATAACTTTCAATTCAAATAACTAATTGCATAAAATTTATTAATTAATTACCTACATGAGTAAACTATTCAATACATAAATACTTGCTTTGATAAAAGCTTGCAGGTTAACAACAAACGCAGCAGAGCGCAATATAATTAGTTATGGTTTTAATTAGCTATTTTCATGTCATTATTTTCTATTCCCAGGGCCTGTTAATTGAACATTTTTAATTTAGCGCGATCAAACTTTGCTGGTTCGCTGGTAAATATTAAAATTGTTAGTAAAAAGCCGGGCTTTACTTAAGAATAGCTGCATAATGTTTTGTTGGCTTATGTCTAATACGCTTATTCCATTAGAATAAAATGGGTTGTTACTAAATTAATAGAATAGATAGTTAGATAAAAAAGAAGAAAACAAGAGAGAAAGAAAAAAAATAAGAGAAATAAATGAATAACAGAATGAATAGAATAAAAAAAATGAAGAAGAAAAGAAAAATTGAATAAAGAGAATCTGTACTTGATGACCTGGTGAGGGTCGCGGAAATCCGATGGATTCTAGATGTATAGGATCGGCTGTTGTGGCGACACTTGGGGCAGGCCTATGTCCAACAGTGGACATCTTTCGGCTGAAATGATTTATGATAAAGAAAGCATATCGTTTAAAATACCATAACGGAAATGCTGGAAATGGCAGGCGAAACTTTCATAAGGAATGCTGGAAATGGCAGGCGAAACTTTCATAAGGATTTAAAATCGCAATGTGATCAATGCATCAATAATTTTTTTCTGATCAATTTTTTCTGTGTTTGACTTTTTATAAATTTATTTATTTATTATATTTTCATGAAACACCAAGGTCCAAAAGTCATTCTCTACCAGTCAACCGAGGGTGGGGAAGAGAAAACATGGCAGATGCTTAAAAAAGAAAAGATTATTAAGAAAATAAGGGTTGGCATTCTTTTTTTTTATTAGGTATAAACTAGTGCTTGACTGCAATCCCACCACAGTAAGCAGTGATGCAATCGTTGATAGTGAGGCGCATCAGTTTCTTAAGAGCCTATTCAATCTTGCCTTAAGGACGCTTTCACGACTCGCGACGAAAACTTCATGTTTTTGAAGTTTTTCGAGATCAAAATCGTAATGATGTGAGCAGATTATTTCACAGAATATTACGGATTTAGAAAGAATAAGTCTTAATGTAGTGCAGTTCAGCGTAAAATTATAATTTTTATTATCAGTTTTTTAAAGACAAGGCAATCCCTTCACAGCGTTTTACGAAAATAGACGTCAGAGTTATCTTTCATGACGAATACAACCATTATAATGTACTAAAACGTCTTATTTTATACGTTTGTCCGATAGGATATATAGTCTCAAAGTGCAGTACAGAGCCTAATTATGAAAATATGGCTAATAATTATTTAAAAAATCAAATTAAAAAACTACAAAATCGGTTAACTTTAACATTTTTTTTTAACTGTGTTTTAATAAAAAACATTTATATTATATTTATTTTAAGAAAACATACGTATCGTTAAATATCCTGTTTTTTTTTCAGGCATTTTTATGTATTCCTTTATTTTACACGATTATTTTAAAAACACTATAAATCCTCGCGCGCAATCATTTGCCGATCAGTTCGTTCCGGGTCCTCCCAGCGACAGGACGCGTCACTTTTTTCCGCCGCCCCACCGCTCGCGCGCGTAAACATCTATAGCGTAGGCGACTCATAGCGCGACACACTAGTATTGATACATAGGCGATTTAATTTTTTTATTTGTTAATTAAGTAATTTAACATACGTAATGTAACGTTATATACAGAAAAATATTTAGTATTGAATGATATAATCATATAAAGTCACAATATAATTTCATGAACCTACTCATAATATTACTTTTTTTACCCGAGTATGGCAAAGCCAAAGAAGGGTTATTATTTTGACCGAATATGTATGTATGCATATAAGAGTATATTCATCTGTTCCCTCATACCTCATAATCTACTTTTGGAACTCGACATATGAGGTATGGTTAGATTCGTCTTCATCGTCCGCTGAATATAGGCTACGTAATGTGTCACAAAATTCGATGTGGAGCTCTCTAGCGGACAAAAAGTAAAGTATTAAAGAATAACCAATAATACCCAAATGTCCTTTCTTTGGTATTGTTCGTAAAGTTGTTTAGCTCCTTAGTAGTCCTGAGTTGAGCCACACGAATCGTGACAAATGCAGTCAGTGCTGGACAGGTCCACTCAGACCTGTGTGGTTCTTTCTTCAAAAGACCATCTCAGACTCTAATCTGCATGGTTCTCATATGATTTGACCATTAGATACATATTTATGTATGGACTTTAAAAGAGACTGACCCCTGAGTCAGCTAGGAAACACCGGTCTCACCTAATAGGTATAAACTGACAAAAAAAAATTGTTTTGTTGTAAAAGCGTTTTTAAAAACCTATTTGCAAAATAAATATCATTTATCATAAAAATTTGCTAAATAAGCCGTGTTTGGTATCATATGAAAGGGCTTGTACATTTCCAAAATATTCTTCGAATTCAAAGTCACGCCCTCGAGCAGGCAAAAAGTTATGTGTTAAAAAAATGTTTACATACAAAAAAAAATGTTTATATACTATACGACCGATTACCGACTACGACAGAAAAAATATAAAAAGAAAAGCCGTAGTCACACGTTATTCAAGTGTTACGGGTGGTGCTTACATAACGTGTGTTTACGACTTTTTATTTTGTTTATTGGTTCTTGTTTCTCCAGTAGGTAACTTTGTATATTTTAGCATCCTGAAAATCTTGTTTCATACTTTTTTAGCGTCGGTTTTTTTGTTTTATTCGTAGTCGGGTTTTATTTTTTTTACTTTTAATTATTCTGATTTTTTTTTTATGGTAGGTAAAATTATCCAATGACAAATCCCGCCCTAGGGCGGAGCGGGAAGTAGTGTCAGACTCTTACTGACTAAAAACCTACCCCGTTCCTTCGTTGCCTATAGTGCCGGGGCTGAGCCTTCCTCTCAGAAAACGGCCCTTGACCCCAGCAGGCTTCAACCCTGCCTGCCTGCAGTTAGCAGGCTGGGCCTCTTCGGTTTGCTGACAGCTCCTTGAGGCGCGCGGGAACAGAACGCGCCGTCGACGACTTGGGCTCGGTCCGGCCGGTTACCGGACTATCGGACAGCGTGCTATCCATTGCACGCCGTCCGCAAGCCCGCGCCTACGGTGGCCGGAAATTGGGATCGGAATCCCGGCGGCGGCTGGGGCGAGCGCCCCGTTGCCTCTGCCTGATGCGGTCGGCCTCCTCCTTTGCTAGCATTACTGCTTCGCAGAAGGACCGACCGCCTGCCATCCCTCCTCACTACGGACCATGGCCTGAACAAAGGCCCGGCGAGAGAGATCGCTGCCGCCGATCGCCCCCACGAGGACACGGCGATGCTCCGCCCAGGCGGGGCACACCTCTTCAGTGTGCTCCACTGTGTCCTCCGGGTGTTCCGCACAATGGCGACACCCGGGCGAATCCTCCGCACGAATCCGGAACAGGTACTTAGCGAACTTTCCGTGTTCGGTAAGCACCTACGTCGTGCGGAAGTTGAGAGCGCCGTGAGGTCTTTCCAGCCACAATTATACTGAAATGGATAATTAACGAAAGCTATTTGGAAGTCAAATGACCTGGGCAAGTGCGAGTCAGACTCGCACACTGAGAGTTCCGTTCAAACTAACTATGAAATGTAAATAGGTTAATTCCTGAATCGAGTCTTGACGATTTTTCTGAATCCAAAAAACTATTTGTTTTTTTTTTAAAGTTCTACAAATTTATCGTTTTTAGATTTATTCCTAGATTTATTCCTATACTTCAAACTAAATTTCAGGGTTCTAAGTCAGCGGGAAGTATCCTTTGAATTTTCATTCTCTTGAGAGTGCCGAAATATACCTACGTTTTTTGCGACATAAACGGCCGTATCTTTTCCGTTAACTTAGAAGTTTGATTTTTCATAAGTGTAAATGACCACAGACCTGTTTAAATGGTTTTAATAACATGAACTCTATACCTCCACATGATAAAGGATCTTGACAGGCAGAGAGACGGACAACAAAGTGATCTTATAAGGGTTTCGTTTTTTTCTCTTGACGAAAAACGTAAAAAAATAAAACTTTGACTTTTGCTAGGCAAGTAAAAAGCAGAGTTATACCTTTATGTACTTTTTAAACGACTTTCTAAAAAGAAGTAGGTTCGGTTGGGAGTAAATTTGATGGCAGGTGCGGTTTTCCAACATTAGTTTAGATCACAGTGACTAATTTCCAAACATGTTGGTGCGAGAATTCGATATGTGTAGCCATAACACAATTCATGAACGCAAACTAAGCTCCCACCCAGGTGACCTCTGTTAGAACTCTGGATTACATCCATGTGGCTAACTTAAGCATGCTTAAGTTACCAGAACTTCGTAAAACGTCAATGTTACCTACTCGTGTTTGACCTAGTATACGGCAGTGAAATTCCTAATTCTTTATAGTACACAAAAATATAACAAATTACAGAGATACAGACAGTTTATGTACAAAGGCGAGCTTAACTCAGCAATGAGTTTTCTCCCAGCAAACCTTTGAGTTATAGAGAGAGAACATACATATACATGTTTTTTTTTTTATATATATTAAATCTAATGTACAAAATGGTTCCTACCATGTGTTTGGTGATTACAGCCTTATGTTTTTGTTTTCATCAAAAACTACTATATCAAGATCACAATCCTAAATAATCCAATCGGGCGTTGAATTTTGTCATGAACCTTGAAACTCTATAAAATATCTTTTTTTCTTAGAATATAGTGGTTATAATGACATACATCGTAGTGTAATTCGAGTATGGTACTAAATAAAATAGAGTACCAAGATAAATTAGGACACTTCTGCATTTAAATATCTATATTTTTCTGTTACCATTTTGATATAAACACACAATGACACAATGGCATAGTATCAAATTGACGTTGATTTATTCATCTCCCAATTGCATACATTAAAATTATACAGTGCCATACAGTCAATTACAATTAAATTTAATTTTACTCAATCAATACTAGAAAAAATAAAATAATAACTTCAAGTATCAAGATATGTTTGGTCAAAGTATAAAACTGAGCGAACAATGGACTCTATGTGTGCGTGAGTTTAATGTTTATGTGTGGCGACTAGAATACCTAAATTTGAGCGAATGAAAAATGTGAAAGCGTCCTTAATTATAATCGAACGGGAAGACCGCAGCAGGCAAATTGTTCCGTCCTTCGATGTATGCAGTTTTATACCACGTACATCGAAGGACTGGAACAGGCAAAACACTTAGTTCGGACCGTATAGGTCTCGTAGATTGGACTTAACAAAATCTGGATCATCAATTAACCACTTCACACGCCTTTCTGCTGAGTCCAAAGATGGCATTTTGCAGCACCAGCCCATATGTGGCTGCATTACTCCACACACGACGTTTTACTTGTAAATAAATATCATATTATTTATTTATTTATTTATTTTACAACAGGTACTCTCTGCATTAACAGTCGTAACCAACACGTGCAGAGTCATTACTTTATTATAATATAATAACACAAACACACAAATATAATAAAACGCTTACATAACTTTTGGTAAAATCATGTTCTATTGTATAAATATGTACATAAGAACAAAAACAAGGTAAAAGAACAAAATATTAAAATTGCTCAACTCACATGTCCTCCTTACTTATTTTTTTTTTTTGTAAAATGTATATTTCTGTAACAAAAGAAAAATTACCTTGAATTAAAATCTTCAAACCACTAAAAGATATCATTTCCATTCAGGTTTCATCGTATCGAAAAGAGCCATTTATATAATTGCCAAGCAATAAGTTTCCAGGAAGCATTTATACAATTTATTTTAAAAGAAAAACTTTTGAGTAATTTTATTGAAAGGATTTTTTATAGTACATGTTAGCAAATATGCTGCCTGATTCAAATAGGATTGGGTCTCGCCAGTCGCCTGGACTATTGTTGGACGGAAGACTCCACATTGTGTGTTCAAAATAGACGGCGCCATCGAGACAAGCCTAGAACAACACGAAAGTTTGATGAAGCATGGTGAGAGAAGACCTCCTCGAACTTAAGGAAATTTTTGCCCAATAGTGGGACTGATTGGCTAGTTATAAAAAGCCAAATCTTACTTATGGCACTCTTATTCCCTATTTCATCAAATCACCACTGAAACTGGTCACCAAAACACAACAAATCGATGTCGTATTAAGGTGGAATAAAGTTTGAAGGTACAAAGCCTTTAATTAGATATCAAGGCTTGATGACAGCTTTATAGAAAACGGCCGATATTGACGGAATTTTCGGACTGATTAAAACAATTTAAGAATACTGATTTGTATATAATGATAAATGCGCCTGTAAAGTACATAGACCAAGAGTCCTTTTTAAAATCTGCACTAATAGAATAGAGAATAAGTATTTAATAAATCTAATAGAGCTATAAGTATTTTTATTTGTTTGTAGGAGGTAATCTAACGTTTTTTCACGGATAGAAAGCTGCTTTATTCCTGAGTGACATAGGCTTTATCTTATATACGCGGGCAAAGCCCCGGGCAACCACTAGTATTTAACAAGACTCTCTACGTTTATTTGGCAATATGGAATGGAAATTCTTGAAAAAAAAAATTAAATAGGGCTAACTATACTGAGAGGGCTGTATTAATGGTTTCAATGACTATACTGAGGTTTAATCATATTCTTGAAGTTTTCCGATTGAACGCAAGCATTTTATGATGTGTGTAAGTAAGTATTTTTAAAAGGTGCTAAATCTGATTGATCTCCCAATCTGTTTGGCAGTTACAATTTTCAAAGTAATATTATAATAGAGTAGGATTTCTCACTAAGTAATTGATTATATCAACATAAATCTTAAGAACAATAGTAGCTTACTGGAGCAAACATAATTCAAATAAATACGGTTCATTGACCCCGAAGGTACGACAAGATTATTCATTAGATGGCAAACAAAATCATAGCACTTCATCTTCAGGTATAAAGTAACAATCTGTGTCATAATATAATTATAGTATAATTTTGTTAATCAATGAACAAAATTATGAAGCATTTTTTCTCAATACATATGTGATTAAAAGTAAAATATTATCCTTCTTCCGGAATAAAAATTACTTTATGTGCTATTCCAAGGCATGGTCTATCTATGAGCCAAACTCAACCAAATCCGTTCGCGGACGGCGAGCAACGGTCGAGTAACCGTCCGAGTCGAGTTCAAGTCGTCGACGTCGTGTGCTGTGCTACGCGCGCCTCAAGCAGTTGTCAGCAAACCGGGGGGCCCAGCAGGGTCGAAGCCTCCTGGGGCCAAGAGCCTGTTTCTGAAAGAAAGATGCCGCCCCGGTATGAAAGGCAACGAAGGAACAGGAGTGGGTTTTTAGTCAGGTACAGCCTCCCGCTCCACCCAAGGGCGGAAGACGTCATTTGATGATTTTCGCACCTAAAAAACACCCGCTTGGGAAGTGCATTGCCGTGTCCTCGTGTGGGCGATTGGCAGCGGCGACCTCTAACGCCGGGCCTTGCTACAAGCCATGGTCCGGAGCGAGGAGAAGTGGTAGGCGGTCGCCTCCTTCTGCGAAGCAGTAATGCTAGCAAAGAAGGAGGCCGACCGCATCAGGCAACGGCGCTCACGCCGCAGCCGCCGCCGTAATTCTGATCCAAATTTTTGGCCAACGTAGGCGCGGGCTTGCGGACGGCGGGCAATGGGTAGCTCGCTGTCCGTTTGTCCGGTAACAGACCGGACCAAGCCCAAGTCGTTTACGGCGCGCACTGTTCCCGCACACCTCAAGGAGTTGTCAGCAAACTGCAGGGACCAAGTAGGGTCGAGGCCTAGTCTGGGGCTCTGGGGATGTATGAAAATGCATACCAGGGCCCTAGATCTAAGGCAGGGAAGAAGGGCGCTCCGTTCAAGGGCGGGATTTGTCATTGGATGATTTTACCTACAATAAATAAAAAACCTAAAAAAAACAAAACCAAATCCGTTCGGATGTTTGAGTGTGCATGAGTAACATACACATAAAGACACGCACATAACGCACTAACATATCGACAAACAAACCTACGCCTTTATAATATTAGTAAGACTACTAAATAAAAAAGTCTATCTAATTCAAATGATCGTATTCTTTAGGTATACAGTACAAATATAAAAAGTATCTAATTATCTTCATCTATTTCTGTCTTAGTTTTATGATCCAGTATTTTTTAAAGTATATTTTTAACTTACTTAATTAAAAATAATTTATTCGAAAAGCAAACTTTTTTAAATTCTCTTTAGGAGGCAAGGTTAAAAAAAGAATTGGAAAGATCTTAAGATATACTGGTAACAATCGTTTTATTGTAATTAATGAAGATTTTCGAGCAATGATGGTCGAGTGGTAACGGCCCCAACTTTCGAGTTGTAGTTCGCGGGTTTTAAACCTTTGTGTAGGTAATTCATTTCATCTCTATTGCTCTTAAAACGGTAAAGGAAAACATCATGTGGAAACCAGCATGTTCTAGAATCAAAAATTCGCAGACACGTTACATTCACTAATCCGCACTGGACTCGCGTGGTTAATTTCGGCCCAATTCCTCTCCTAGAGATGAGGCCTGAGTCCCAACAGTAGGAACATTAAAAGGCTGATAATGGTAACGCTATTATTAAATTAAGATATTATGTTACAAGTACCTAGAGTATTTGAAAAACTATTTTCATAACTAGCTGCTATCACCTTCTTCGCCCATGTGATGGTAGAAAGTCATCGCTAGAGAACATACTCCTGAGGCAAAAGATATCATATATGCTATTTCAAAACACGGTCTACCCGTGCACCAAGAGTCATCTAAATCCACCGACAATTTCAGCTGTTCAAGCTTGAACAAGTATTTAACATACACACACACTCACCAATATTCGCCTTTATAATATTAGTGTGATTCGCAAAATAAACTTCATGTATCCATTCCTATTAGTGTCCCCGCACACGGGCCTCAAAAAAGCGCCGCCAACGCCGCACCCAGGTCACAAAAAAAGGCCGCCACAAAAAGAAGCCTTTTTTTGAGGCGGCCTTTTTCTGAGGCGGCCTTTTTTGTGGCGGCGCTTTTTTGAAGCCCGTATGCGGTGACTATGATGCTACATAACCTATGTATATAAATAAGCTATTAAATACTAAAATAATTATTCAATTCGAACCAGTAATTCTTGGGATGAGCGCGATAGAAAGGATGATATGTATAATAAATCCAGTAGAGAAAAACCGTTCTAAGATATGTACATAATGTAGATAGGCCTTAAAAAGATTTTAATTAACTCCACAGAACACTGCCATTGAAATCATTTTTATAATTATAAAAATCTTTGTTGAATTCGTACAGAGAAATCCTTTCACAGAAATAAAATATTTAGCTAACACCAGGGGGTAAGAATGACAGCCGACAGAATAGGATTGAGATAAACGTTGAACATTCGCGTCTTTTCTTTGCCTCATACAAACGCTGGTAAATAGGTAGCAAAACAATGCCGTAAAGAAGCTAGCTCTATATTAATATTTGTAGTGCTACTCATTGTCTGTTTATCACAAATCTTACTTACAATCACAACACTATAGAGAGCAAACTCGATCATAGCTGCTGATTATCTTTAGGTACCGTGTTTTATTTTTCTTAATTATTTATTTATCAATTTATCTACATGTTACCGGCAATCTATACTTATAATCCGGTATTCTATAAAATACCTCCTCCCCCTTGCGTCGTATTCCTCAATGCTGAGGGTCGTGACCTCCCTGCTGATAAAATATCTAGATAATGTACAAAATACGGTTCAAAACAAGGCTGTTATTTTGAGGTGGTGATAAAAAAATAACCCTAACCTAACATGTCCGTATCGGGGTGCCCTAAAATTACATCACCTCCTTCCCTGCTCTCGTCTTTTACACACGTAACCGGCTGTGCATTTGGTATTCTATAGAATACCTGAATTATACAGATTGCCGTTAACATACACAAAAACAATTGAAAATTAAAATAACAAATACAGATTGATTGATTTTTAGGAAGTGAAAAATCATCTCATGACTTCCCCCTTACAAGAATGGAGACACTGCAAGTAGCACTAGCAAGAGGACGTGTCAAACTTTTACCACACCTATGTCCTTCTGTCTGGCCCCTTTGTGTTTTTAGAATGACAGGCTACCTTTTGAGAAATTCCCCATAGCCCCAGCGAGCACGTGCTCTGCGGGGTCCCTACGGTTTAACTAACATCTTTTTGGAGCACGTGTGGAACAGCACGTGCCGTCGACGACTCTGGCTCAGTCCGGAGTTCTAAAACCGTTTGAAAATAATAAATTACTTATATACTTGGTTGACAGTAAAATTAACACCTTTGACGCTATCTGTAACTATGAAACGAATTAAAATTGGTGTGTTTTAAGTTCAAGAATCGATTTATCATCCATTAAAAGAAATTTTCATTAAAACAAACTTGGATTTTTTAATTTTGTTACATAATACCTTTGCCCCGTTTTAACCCTTTTATTATATTTTGTAATATTCATCGTGGATTTGTATTTTATGCAAAACCTAAGATGCATTTCTTATGACCATAAATAGCTATGTAATTTATATTTGTATTGAAATGAAACTTTAGTTGATTGTTGATTGGAATGAAAATGTTTTCAACATAGATAGATGGATATCGGTTTATTCATCGACAAACAAACCAGGAAAGTGAATAGTTTGAAAGTGCTTGCTTTCAAAAACCTGGTAAACATGAAACACGATAAAAATCCGATCCCAAATGTTTGAGTGATTAGTAGACAAGATCGAATAGGGACGATCGCTTATACTACGTATTAAGGCCGCCCAATCCGAAATACATTTTCATACAACCGCTCTTACGTGGTTATGACGTCATTACCCATCTTTCTCTAGATGTTTTGGAAACTCAAATATTTTCTACTTGTATGGAAATGTCACTTATGAGTCCGAAGTGCCTCTTTTAGATGAAACTCAGCAAACTAATAATTAACTTTATATAAAACCAAAATATATATTTTTTTTTTAATCATTCAAAAATGAAAGATTATCCGTCGAATATCATTTTTTCTAAACACTTATGAGTTCAGTCAAAACTAGATACTGGTACCAGACTGCGTGCACGAAGGAATTGCCGTGAGCTTGAACGTAAAGGGTGACTGAAGAAGCACAGGTGGGTTTTAGTCAGTTAAAGCCGGACACTCTTTCTCACTGTGCCCAGAGCGGGAGCGGTTTCAATTGTGATTCTTTCCAAATTCGAGTTCATGATAGAAACTTTTATTAACTCCTTTGTTTCACTCGATTTGGTTTCAAATCGTTGACTCTTTAATAGAATATCTGAGAATTAATTTAAGAAAACAAACATTTTCTCAAAGAACTTTGTAGTTCCGAGAATTTTGTTCTACAAGTATTTCGTAAATACTCCAAGCGTGCAAATTAAAGGTTGGTACAGGAGTGTAACTTTATTTAAAGGATAGTTTAGGTTCGATCTATGAGTAAAAATAAATATAATAACAAATCCCGAGTTATCAGTATCAATATCGATGGATGGAGAGGGAGAGAGAGGTCAAAAAGTGATGGAATAGAACATAAGAAAACTTTTTACAAAAAAAATACAACCGACTTCAAAAACCACCAAAAAATGCAAAATAACTTTCAATTTCGGAAGTCGGTGTTTCTATAATAGTTTGGTCTCTTCGCTATTTAACACCGACTTCCGTAATTGAAAGTTATTTTGCATTTTTTGGTTGTTTTTGAAGTCGGTTGTATTTTTTTTGTAAAATGTTTTTTATTTCACACTTTTTAGTAGTAGTACCCCTCAGCCAAACTTAAATAGATAAGTACCTTCCGCCATTCGGTTCCATCATCAAATCATCATGACAATTCTAATAATACCAAACACGGCTAGGATACACTGATTTATTACAAAGTTCCGGCTCTTACCTACCTTCCGTCTTCATTATCAGGTCAGTTTTATGTACCCCTCCCCTTTTTCCTTTAGTCAGCCACCAACTACATGTATAAACAAAGCAATTTTACTTGTTACGACAGTTCTGCTAAGGTTTTTTGAAGAATTCCGTTCTATGTCTTCGTAGTTCATCATCAGATCAAAACAATATTTTTAAAAGACAAACTCGAGAGTATAATCTTTCAATCAAAACAAAAATTTTCAAAATCGGTCCACAATTGACCCAGATATCGGCGAACAAACATATACAAACGACAGTTTCTGCTATGATTTTTTGAAGAGTATCGTCCTATATCTTCGAAGTTTATCATCAGATCAAAAAGATATTTTTATGGGACCAATCTTTCAATTAAAACAAAAATTTTCGAAATCGGTCCACAATTGACCGAGATATCGGTGAACATACATAAAAAAAAATAAAAAAAAAACATACAGCCGAACATAGAACCTCCTCCTTTTTTCGAAGTCGGTTAAAAACAGCGTGTTGCACTGATCCCAAATAAAACAAGATAAGGGCAGGAAGAAAGGCGACGAGTGTGGTTTAAATCTCTGTTCCACATATTTTTGTAAATATGTTAATTTATGGGCAAAGATATCCACTGCTAGACATAGGCCTCCCCCAAATGTCGCCACAACAAACGGTCCTTTGCGTCTCGCATCCATCGGATTCCCGCAGCCTTTACCAAGTCATCGGTCTACCTTGTAGGAGGCCTTCAAACGCTGCGTCTTACGGTACGCGGCCGCCAGTCTTTCTTTCAAATAGTATGACTTTCGACCAAATAGACTTTTGTGTATCTTGGCACTTCTAAAAATGTAATTATGTTTACCACAGGTTTTTTTTACGGTGTGTAAAATCAGCCAATGACAAATTCTGACGTGACGTTTTAAATCTTCACTCAAATTAAAAAAAAAATCTTAACTATAGAATAGAAATTATTACTTAAGTAGTTACTTTTGCTCAAGTATTTAGGTTTACTTGTTTTTTTTAATTTTTTTTTTATGGTGGCTAAAATCATCCAATGACAAATCCCGCCCTTGGGCGGAGCGGGAAGTAGTGTCAGACTCTTACTGACTAAAAACCTACCCCGTTCCTACGTTGCCTATAGTGCCGGGGCCGGGTATACCTTTCGGAAGCTGACCCATGACCCCAGCAGGCTTCGACCCTGCCTGCAGCTAGCAGGCTGGGCCTCTACGGTTTGCTGACAGCTCCTTGAGGCGCGCGGGAACAGAACGCGCCGTCGAAGACTTGGGCTCGGTCCGGTCGGTTACCGGACGATCGGACAGCGTGCTACCCATTGTATGCCGTCCGCAAGCCGGTGGCCGGTCATGAATTTATGTACCTTCAACTCAAATACTTTGAACATCCCTTCAAGACATTGTGTTTCAATCTACCTATCCAACATACTGGAAGGAATTTCCGAATAGATTTTCTGGCTAAGGTACGGTGAGGAAACCTATAAAGCCGATTGTACACAGATATTGTCAAAGCGGCGAGAAAACAATGAACGGATTGATAAAGGACCAGATAGGGGAGAATGCCGACGGCTTGCAACTATAGAGATTGATTAATACGCCCACATAGATTGTCTATAGATTGAGATTCCGTATAGGACACGTGTAATCAGTCAATGATTTGGGATTTGTTACGAGTATTTTATTTTATTTCTTAGGGAAAATAAACAGTTATAGATTACGCGTTACATAGTATCGAAACAGTAATAGAAGATAGCCCAATGTGTATCCCACAGCATTTTCTACAGAATAATAAATAAGTGAGAAAAAATATTTTAGGAATATTATGCAATGAGAGCAGGGATGGCCGAGTCCGAGTGGTAACGGCCCAGACTTACGAATGTACGAGTAATGCACCTGGCTGGGTTTGAACCCGCGACCTACAGGGTTCAAACCCAGCCAGGTGCATTACTTTGTGTAATTTATATCACCATCACTGCTCTTAGAACGGTGAAGGAAAACATCGTGAGGAAACCGGCATGTCCTAGAACCAAAAAATTCGAAGACATGTGACATCCACCAATTCGCACTGGGCCCGCGTGGAGGATTACGGTCCATTCCCTCTCCTAGAGAGGAGGCCTGTGTCCCAGCAGTGGGAACATTAAAAAAAGGCTGATGATGATGATGTAATGAATGAAATAATAACAAAAATATTTTTAAAAATCTAAAATAAAAATTAAAAAAAAATATTTTTTTAGTATTTTCAAATGTTTATTATAACATGTACATAGTTGGGGTAGTACTCTCTTTGATTCCTACAGGTTAAATTTTTTTAAATCGTATGCATCTATGACGCCACGATTAAAATGTTTTTTTTTAACAGGTAATCGTGTTGATAAGCTACACGATCACTTACTGAAAAATATTCGTATTTTTCCTGTACCCAGCAATATTTCTTAGAAAATATTATGTAAAAACGAATGCTATTCTATCGAAGTAAAGTGGTTACCCTTGTCACCCGTGAGAGAAAACGACAAGTACTTCCGAGTCTGACACCAGCTGAAAGATCCTTTAGCGTTACAGAGAGAGTCAATAGTGATGGACTGACGTGTGTTGAGGCACTTACCTACTTTTGTGGATATAGATTTAAACCTTTTTGTGGTATTTTTGTGGTATTTGAAAATACTTTTTCAGATCGCGTTGCTTTTTAAAAGCTGTTCTAAATTTGAAACCAGGTATAAATGGTTCTGTAATCTCTAGCAAGTGTTTCGGTATACAAATTGATAAGACTGCGTAGTTCCGTTTAGTAAGATACCTTAACTCATTTAAATTCATTAGGCTATTTCCTAGTATGAAAAATAAGTTAGTGCCATAATATCGTAATATTTATTGCCATCGAATAATGGGTTTTCAAAAGCGATTTTTACCAATATATCTACTCTGAGGAGGTATGAAAGTGCATACCATATATAAGTCAATGAAGGAACGG
The DNA here is from genome assembly GCA_958295575.1 of Leucania comma. Classification (NCBI taxonomy): domain Eukaryota; kingdom Metazoa; phylum Arthropoda; class Insecta; order Lepidoptera; family Noctuidae; genus Leucania; species Leucania comma. Next base: position 10,182,295 of record OY282475.1, read on the forward strand.
GGTAGGTTTTAAGTCAGTAAGAGTCTGACACTATCTCCCGCTCCACCCAAGGGTGGGGGATGTTATTGGATGATTTTACCTACCATAAAAAAAATAAAAACAAAACAAAATATCTAAAAAATAATGGACTATATTTTACCTAGCGCCATGTTTTTGAAACCGGTGGCTATTAGCTGAATCTATCTAAACGTCATCAGTCTGTAAATGTATCTGTCATTGACTGCTATTGCTTTGAGTAAATATGATACAATTTTGTTTATTTTCTGGCGTGTGACGTAAGCGAATACAATTTGACGCGTATTGTCGGCTTTTTTTATTAATACAATTTTATATGTTATTTTTATGTTTGTATTTACAATAATTGAACTAAAATACTTTTTCAAGACTCTGTAAACAATACTTAATAATATGAAATAGATTTCAAAAATCAGTCAAACAGCCTATTATACGAATATATCTAAAAAAAAAACGATGAAACATGATACATGACAGATTCTGTTCAGCAGGCTTAGCCAATTTGACAATTTAGAATCGTTAACGCTACTAGAAAACTAATCAAATATATGGAAATTACGGAATTACATCACAAAGTTCGTAGGCAAGTACATATCGTTCTAAATGACAGAATTAATGATTATCGCTAGGTCCTGTAGTATTATGGTTTAAATGATACTCAGAAGAGTTTCAATTGTAGAAAGAGACTCGACACGAAACGGGCAAACTTAGTTAGGCCTGCTGTACATTTATGAGAATGGTTTAAATATGTTATAATACATGCATATGATACAGAAATAAATGCATATAGTACAGGAAACTCGAGAATTTCAAAAACTACTAGCTCAAGTGCAAAGCTAAGGCAGGTCGCTAGTTTATAGTCATAAATAAATCATCTCCCCATCTTGCCTCAAAACAATATGTAACTTTAATTTTTAAACGCCTTGCACAAATTTTCTCGGTCAACAGAATTTGAAGTTACACTATTTCATATTTTATTTTGAAGCCCGTTGGCGCTAGTACAGCTGCATCTTGCAAAAAGTGTTAGCTCGGAGCTTGAACTGTAAAAGATTGCACAAAAAGTCTGTGACGGTAAATTGTGGCAAACTGCATACAGCACGGCTCTATAGTTTAAGAAAAGCTTGTAGATTCGAAATTTTGATATTTTTTATTGCTAAACTCACGTTTAACCTTTATCTCGACGATTAAACACGCTAACCTAGAAGTAACCTATACGCTCTTGACTAATATATTAAGGTTGTTTCTATCACATTTCCACGCCTTATCTGCACACAAAATAAATGTGTTCCTAAAACGTTAACTTCAATATTTTAGACAAGCGCCTGTCTGATTTCGTTTTTGAAAGAATACTTTTGCCTATTTGAAGGTTACAGTCGTCATTTAGTTAATTCTTTATCCATATCTGCCCCCGTAGCCAAGTTACGACCGTTTCGTTTCGATTCTCTTGCGATCTCTCCGCTCCTCTCATTCTGACCACGTGACTGAGCGTTGAGATGACATCAGAACAAAGGAATTGGAGGCGTGGTCAACTCGAGGCGTTCGACGCAAGAGAATCGAAACAAAACGGTTACAACTTGGCAGTACAAATAGCGTTGTTATGTCTCTCAGCGTAATTGTCTCTTTTGATAGAACGTAATTTTGCTGAAACATATTGAAGACAAATACTTTTCAATTTTCTCCATACCATTTCATCATTTTTGAATTTAGTTTTTCCTTTTACTGTCGCAAGTGCTTACTTTACAAGAGAGCGATTTGAAGTTTTTTTGAAGTGAATTAATGACTATATCTGGATATAAATTTGAATAAAAAATATACAAAATATTTTTTATTAAGCTAGCTAGTTTTTATTAAGTTTAAAACACAAACAAAAAACAATGTTATTTTTCAGAATTGAGAGTTCATGAGATTGAATCGAATGTCCCTAGGACAGTCGATTTTATCTCATAGTCTTATGCTCTATCTCCATTCTAATATGTCTTTATTTTATTGCTATTCTATCAGCAACAAGACACAAGTAGGTCACAGGGTTTCACTAAGAGGTCAATCCATCAAGCTAGACCGAACACGTGATTATTTAAACTTAAACATACCAAATGTTTTAAGCCATTTAAAACCCATCCGGGCAGAGTTTGCGGTACCCCACTAAGTGGCTCTGAGCTAGACTGTATACTTTACTTATATATTTAACCACTACGCCTTCTGTATACGAGTACGTGGACAGTATGCAAACAATTTCGTAATACTTAAGCTTTCGTTATTTTAAGATAAAGAAATCAATAATTTTTACCTTGTCGGATAAAGGTGTTACTTTAACCTTCTAAAAAACTGGGCAAGTGCGAGTCGGACTTGCACATTGAGGGTTCCGTACAAAGTAACTTACATATAGTTTAATTCCCGTATGGAGTCTCGACGATGTTTCCGAATCCAATTTCTTTTTTGTGATTTAACTAATTTACAGTTTTCAGATTTATTCCTATACTTGTGTTAAAAGACCTTGCTTCATGCCAAATTTCTGAGTTCTTGGTCAACAGAATTTAGATTCCCTCGAGAATTTCGAAATATACATACATTTTTTATAACACAATTTTTTTTTTTTTTTTAAGTTTGATTTTTTCACACAGGTACAAGAGACCGCAGACTTGAGTATTAGCATTAGTATTATGCAATTTTTTACACCTACATGCATTCCCGAGTTGACAGACAGACGGACAATAAAGTGATCATATAAGGGCTCTGATTTTTCCTTTTCAGGAACGAATCCGATCTTTTTTTTAAAATTTTTGTAAATGTTCAAATGTGTAGTGATGGATCAGTTATCAAGCAACCTCTTCTCATGCATCAGGTTGCGAGTTTAAAACCGGGCAAATACCAATACGATTTTTTTAATTCAGTACTTTTCCGAGTTTATCTAGGACATTACTGACATCCCGTGCCACGGACACCACGTAAAGGCGTTAATTCCGGTTGCCATTTCTGGGTCTTTGACAGTTGTTACAGATGCCTAAAAATCTGACCATCAGCCTATCCAAGGCGTATCGTGTTGGCTAGCAACTAGGTTGTGGAGGCCTGATAGGCAGTCGCTCCATGTAGCATAGCAGAGCATCAGCCTTGTAATGTTCCCACTGCTGGGACTCAGGCCTCCTCTCTAGGAGACGGAATGGGCCCTAATCCATTACGCGGGCCCGGTGCGGGTTGGTGAATGTCCCATGGCTTCGAAATTTTGATTCAAGGATATGCCTGTTTCCTCACGATGTTTTCCTTTAAATTAAAATTATACAAAGCAATGTGCCTGGCTGGGTGTGAACCCGCAACCTACACTCGTAAAAGTCAGGGCCTTTACCACTTGGCCACCACTGCTCTACATTCGCTCGTCGCTCCATGTACCTAAAACACGAATATTCAGCCGCATTCTGAAAGACTCGAAGCCGACCCCAAGCAAGTTTTTTTTTTTATTGTAGGTAAAATCATCCAATGAAAAATCCCACCCTTGGGTGGAGCGGGAAGTAGTGTCAGACTCTTACTGACTAAAAACCTACCCCGTTCCTTCGTTGCCTATAGTGCCGGGGCTGAGCCTTCCTCTCAGAAAACGGCCCTTGACCCCAGCAGGCTTCGACCCTGCCTGCCTGCAGTTAGCAGGCTGGGTCTCTTCGGTGTGCTCCTTGAGGCGCGCGGGAACAGAACGCGCCGTCGACGACTTGGGCTCGGTCCGGTCTGTTACCGGACGATCAGACAGCGTGCTACCCATTGCACGCCGTCCGCAAGCCCGACCCCAAACAAGTTGGAAAAAAGCTAATGAGTTTTTTTTTATAAAAGATAGTTTTTTTTTTAAACGTTAGTAACGTTTAATTCATTCTAAACAGAAAGAAGCTTTACCCATGACCTCATTTGAACTACTTTTTCTTGTCATAAGAACAAGAAAAAGGAGTTATGAAACTCAAATTGAGTTGGGTAGGACACATGGTAAAGTGCGTTGACGGCGGGTCGAGTTTCTGTTTAAAACTAAGTTTTCTATTGAAGACCATCTCATTCTGGAGAATCTATTGTTCTTAAGAGGGCCCTTACCATCCCGTCTATCATCAACCGGAGCACTCAATATTTGATAAAGAGGCAACGCGAAAAAAGAGAGATAACGCCTGAAATTTCTGTTGACAGTCAGCAATTCCGTCATTCACTATATTTCACAAAACTTGTTCCAGAAAATACGTGCTTTTTTTTCAACCTCAAAAATTTTTGGTAAATAATTTCGTCATTTATAATCACGAATAAATGTGCAAGGTTTGTATATTTATACTTTCTTAATTTATGAGTACATTAAGAAGGGCCAAGTTCATACAAAATAGCCGATTATAGGTCTTTTCTAGATTATTTTTGCATTAAATGATTTAATTTAATTAATAACCTAGATAATATCCACAAAATATTTGTTTTCAAAATGTCTAGAGAAAGATGTGTAAAAGATTATAAGCACGTAAGTGTGGTTGTATAAAAAATAATAAAAACCATTTCTCGGTTTTTTTTTTTGTGGAGGGTAAAATCATCCGATGACATCTCCCACCCATGGGCAGAGCGGGATATAGTGTCAGACTTACTGACTAAAAACCCACCGCGTTCCTTCGTTGCTTTTCATACCAGGGCCGAACTTTCCTTTCAAAAATAGACCCTAGGCTCTAGTAGGCTTTGACCCTGCTGAGTCCCTACGGTTTGCTGACAACTCCTTGAAGCGCTTGGGAACAGAACGCGCCGTCAAGGAACAGTACGCGCCTTCGATTGTTTCGGGTTCGAGACTCTTAATCATTCTGTATAGACTTTGACAAGCTTTATTGTCTACTTAACACATGTTATTCTATATCTTACATTTGCGTCTCTAACGTTATTAAGAAACATGATATCTTGCGTAGGTACCATTATAAAGCGGTAATTACTCTCATAAGTTACGGCTACATTTACATTACTTTATTTTAATAATTGTTACACCCAAAACTGACTAAGCAAAGCCATATAACATACAGTGAGTACATGCCTTAATAATTACGATCCTAATCTTTTTATGAGAGGTTATATTAGGCCGGGTACATACTGGCGGTCTTACTACACCTTCTTTAAACATTCTCTGTGTGTCCCCAGTATAATTTTGCGTGGAATAATATTTCTATGACAAGGGTCGAGTTCAGGAATGCTCTAAGTAAAATTATTTAGGACCGTCCTTGCATTTAATAATTTGTTGGCAACATTTTTGGTTTACGCGACCCCGAATTTTGTTATCGGATCGGTCTCTATTTATGATGAGGTCATTCTAGTTAAATAATTTTAATAAACTTCAAAGCGAAAAGCTCTTGAAAGCATTTTTGTTTTTTGTAAATATACATTTACCCCTTTAATTCAAACAGGGTCTCAATGCGTCTCCATGATCTCTCATGATCAATCTTAATATACAACATTATTTTTAATATACGCGAAATCTGAATACAGTTTGCTCAGAATCAGTGACTCGATTCCAATAATTTTTTTACACCTTAAGAAGAAAATTTCTTCCAAAAATATTAAAAAAAAAGTCTCAAGTTGGACTTAATCGATACTAAGTAGAACACAGGTCACGGCAGGTCATAGCGGGCATTTGGAGCCAGCGCGCAGCTGGGTGCGGGAGCAAAACACAATTCGGATATTGTGCAGCGGCCGAGGGATCTCAGTCAATCGGATGGAACGGTGACCACGCATTTGTGTGGACAACCAGATAACATAACAAGTTTATAAATTGATTTTTCTTGATACCATTATGAAATTTTGTACATAGATTTTTTATATAAAAATACTAGACACGTGTTTTGAGTTAAACTAACGTTTTATAATAAAATCACAAGCACTATTTTGTTGACGCTTAAAGTTTTACTCCAATTAGAAAACCCACTAATCCATATATTTTTCTTTAATTATGAAAATATAGAAGCCAAAACTAAATTAAATGGGACGTGTACATACGATATCTTTATTTCCATTATGAAAAAATAAAAATCTATGAAATTAATATTTCATCGAATGTCCGTTATTGAGATTGTTTCATCGTTTCAACATCCATGAAAAATAAAATAACATTGAATGACCTCCATCGGTATTACAGAAAATATGATTTGATGCTAATAGAAAAATTACTTTTTGATAATTAACCAAATATAAAACAAAGCCCAAACTATACAAATTTTAAATCGTTGACGTCTGTTAAAGATTTAAAATTAAAAAAAAACATAGTCTGACCCGTCAAATTACCTGTGTATTTTTTGTGTGTGTGCTGTGTGTTTTCAGCCTAATTATTATGAGAGTTGTGACGTTACGGCCATGTTTGTCTTTCCAAGTAATGTCGACAGAGTTACAAAAATAGTGGCTGCCAGATATTATAGGTACAACATCACTTTGTTTTACTATCTCTCAGGCGAGTGTTATAGGTTCATAAACATATGTTTTTTTTTTTAGTGTTGTGGTATTCTTTGGCTTATCTTGTTTTTGTTTATGACGTTATTGATTATTTACTAGCTAATCGACCGTCAATGCGACTAGGTCTACCTAAAAACAGTAAATTCATTCGGGTAGCCCGAAAAATTCAAATTTTCTAAAGGTTTTTGCATTTTGTACACCAGTGTCAAGTAATTAACTATTTATTTATATTATAATAATAATTATAGTCATGTTAGCTGAACTAAGAATGTGTTTATGATTTTCATTAATAATCCAAGTAAAAATATTATAAAATTAAGAAAAACTAATTCAGTCTTCGATTCTCCTATCACTTTATCCAACATTACCGTTCCATAAATTGAAATGATATTTCGGTCCATGAAAAATATCAGTATATTCCTAATGAACGTGACAGAGATCGTATTGCCGTACCATTTCCGAATGTGATTTCGGAATATCCAGATTGATTTTATTTCCACGAGCATCTTCGCCAACGATAAAAATTTGATGTACGTCTAACTAAACTAAGGCGGAAGGCACACAGCTATAGCAGTTTTTTTTTTTTAGGCAGGAAATCATCAGATCTCTTCATCTGTTCTAGAGTGCGTCCTATCCTTAAAAAAAAAAAAAACAAAGCATCAGTGCAAAATTTAATGTCACGTCTTAGAACACACGGCATAAGTAGCGTTGTTATCAGCGAAGCTAGCTGTGTGTCTTCAGCCTAATTATTGAGAGTTGTGACGTTGCGGCCATGTTTTTCTTTCAAAGTAATGTCGACGGACTTCCAAAAATAGTGGTTGCCGGATATTATAGGTACAACATTACTTTGTTTTACTATCTCTCAGACGAGTGTTATGGGTTCATAAACATATGTTATTTTTTTTTGTAGTGTTGTGGTATTCTTTGGCTTTTCTTGGCTGTATTTGTTCATGACGTTATTTATTATTTATTAGCTAATCGACCGTCATTGCGACTAGGTCTACCTAAAAAAGGTAAATTCATTCGGGTAGCCCGAGAAATTTAAATTTTCTTAAGCTTTTTACATTTTGTACAACAGTGTCAAGTTTTATCATCATTAAAATATTATTTGCGAACATATAAATTCCTTTATTGAGATGTGTATGTTAATACAGTAACAGAAGAAAACTTAAATATTAACTATTTATACTAAACCTATGTACATAAAAACTGAACTAAGAATGTATACTAGACCTAACTAAGTACATACAATACAAAAACACAAAATACACTCAGGCGTCGAAGTACTCCTCCACATCGCTGTCATCCGGAAACGTACCCAGAAGACTGACAGCATTGCCACGTTGAATGGCAATGCTGATTCTTTGGGCAAAGAATGAGCCAGCCCTCTGGTCACGCAAAGTATCGATCAAGCGATGTGAAATTGCCTTGAAAAGGATACGCGCACTCGGACCCCATGATCCAAACGTTTCGACCCCAAACGGCTCAAAACTGTAATTAAGGTTACTGTACGAACATATTGAGTATCTATTTACATTACAAATAGAATCAAGTTAGCTGAACTAAGAGTGTATTGATGATTTTGATCATTTTAATCCGGTTAAGTCATATTTGTTACGATCTTACATTATATTTAAATGAACATAGAACCTGACACCAACCTGAAGTTTTAGCAAAAATTAAGAAAAAAAACGGAAATCCCGGAATCATGAACATGACGATTAAATCCCGAATTTGAAAGAAAGAAAGAAAAATAATTGATTTGGTCGGTACAGGGCACCACCTAATAAATAGGTAACACAAATTGATTTGAGTTGAACTAAATTATTACATGGAAGAATCTTATTATGTTACAGTTAAATATTAAAGCTATTAGATTAAAACGAAGCTCTTTAATTTAGTACGAAACTCTAAGAATAATATAAAATTCTTCAGTATAATAATTTATTTCAAATGTAATTAAAGCGCAATAAGTTGTTCGCAATTTCATAAATCCCGGGATTTAATCGTCATGTTTTTTTTTTAGGGTAAGTAAAATCATCCAATGACAAATCCCGCCCTTGGGCGGAGCGGGAAGTAGTGTCAGACTCTTACTGACTTAAAACCTACCCCGTTCCTTCGTAGCCTATCGAGCCGGGGCCGGGTATTCCTTTCGGAAGTTAACCTTATGATTTCGGGATTTTAGGGAATGGAATTATTAACTTTATGTTACTACTTCTGGGGCTGTATCATGACGTGTTAAAATGTCAAGCGTGCAAGCAAGAAAGAGGGGTGGAGCTATACCTACCTACACCCTATTAAACAACATTATTTTTAGTACATGCATAACCTGAATATAGTTTGTTCAGATTCTCTAACTGAATCGATTCCAATAATTTTAACACCATATTTTATCTTTCCCAAGATTTAAAAACAAAGTCACAAATTGGACACCACCGATGCTAAGTACAACACAGGTCATGATAGATTATAGCGGATATTAGGCGCCGGAGCAAATCTGGCTGCGGGGGTGAAACAACCCCTCAGTCGGCCGGATGGTCCTGTGACCATGTATTTGTGCGGACTACCAGATAACATAACAAGCTTAACTTTGTGATTTTTCATGATACAGTAAAGAGACTATGTGAAATTTTGTACATAGATTCTTTAATACTCGTAAAAGTACAAGACACGTGTTTCGAATTTCTCATATATATACCTACCAAAACCAATGGTGTGTAGCTCCATCGCTTTAACAGCTCAGTTTAGGTCGTCAAATGGATCGCTTTAAGACCTCGTGGTAGTACCTTTCTTTATAAGTCAAGAAACGGTTTTATTTTCACTGTTTTAGAAAGTTTCTCCATTTACATTTTTACACAATTCCTTTGGCTCGCGTCGCCTTTCCCATGGAAAGTTGCAAATTAACGAGCATCTGATTGTCTTCAGATTTAATTATGTAAATAGCCTCTTCTTCTAAGACCTTTATTTTCGAGGTGATTGCTTTTTCAGTATAAAATATCCGTTTAACCATAATTGCGTTGAGGTCAGGTTTGATAACCTGGGGCAATGGCTGGAGTCGATTTAATACTCGGTATAAAACTGTGGTCAATCGATAAAATGAGGTCGTGGAATTTTTGGTTGTTATTTATATTTTGTTTATTTATTTAAACTTCATGTACAGTTGTGGTACATAGGCGGGCTTAATGCAACAAGGCAATCTCTACCAGTCAACCTTTGGGTTCAAAAAGACAACACTGTGGTAGGTGTACACAATTAATAAATAATAGATAATGTAGTATAAATTAAATTTCTTATAATAATAAATACGTATATATCCTATTATTATAAAATAAAAAATACTATGATAAATTTTGGAATAAACAAAAAGTGCCACTATTATTTTGCGACCTGTATAGAGTAGGGACAGCTCCTGCTCGTAAATAAAAAAAAAACCGGCACATACACTGTTTTGCTCTTAAGTACTTTCTTGAAAAACAAACACTAATATAAACTAAAATATTTTTTTAAGATTGTAGACCAATGTGAGGGCTTATCGTATTGAGCCAACTTTTATTCTCTTCTTTATTTAAAAACTAGTTTTCCATTGGCAGTATCTTTTTGGTTAAAATATTAATTCCTCAAAGATACCGTTACTAATATTCCAGTAACTTTCAATATGTACGGAGAAAGTTTGAACTAAGCTTGTTCCAGAAGCTCGTCTGTCAAAGCTCGACTATAATATTGATTAAAGTCTAGACCCAAAACTCAATGGACTTTGCGAAGATTCTATTTAAAATTTCAGTTTTTTTGCCTTTCAAGGCAATTCAGGACCGAATGAAGAAGAAGAAGAAGTTATGAATCAGCAAAGTACGGAATAAGGAGTTTGACTTTGTGCTTGCTTGATGGAAATAAGCAACTTCCAGAAGGAGAAGGAGGAAGTAAGTTCCTTCAAGCGTAGTCACATAAGCCGATTCCTTATGATACACGAATCTTCAAGTCATGAGTGAATAGGTTATTTCTATGCAAGCGTGCTTCATCGTCGACCATCGCTTACCATCAGGCGGTCAAGCGGTAGTATATCGATAAAAAAAAATGACAAGATTCGGATGTAAGAACCTATTACAAAACCAATTCTGTACCTTGAAAATAAAATTTAACACACATTTATTTAAAAAGTACCTACATAAATACTTTCAAAAGCGTATCGGTAAATACAGATATTTTTCTTCAAATAAGAATCTACAAACTTTGGCCTACATATTCGGGACCGTAAACAAAAACCAGCCAATAATATTTGCGAACAAGTCTTCTAAAATAATAAAATGTGGTTGGTGTCAAAAAAGCAGTCGAATATTAATTGGAACAAGGGCCTTTACGCTGTCCCGCCTCTTATAATAACGTTTTGTTTTTCTCTTACAATCATAATAAAAGATAAACATTTTTGTTTTGAGTTTTCAATTAATTGTTTCGTGTGGCGCGTGTACTTAGCCACCACGTAACAGGTTGAAAGCATATTAACTTAGAACAAACTAATATGACTTTTACAAAGTCCAGTGCGTTCAGGAAACGATGATGCAGTAGGTCCAAAAGGAGATGATGAGACGAGGTAGCCAGCCAGAGACAGCCTTATGTTCTCACTACTGGGACGGATGCCTCCTCTCTATGGATGTCATAATTGCCTTCGAATTTTTGATTCTAGGATATGCCGGTTTCCTTCATCATTTCGAGAGCAGTGTGGTGATGAAATAAATTACACAAAGTAATTCGCCTGGCTGGGTTTAAACTCGTGACCTTCAACTCCTAAGTCGGAGCCGTTACCACCACTGCTGTACTCCTATTTAAAGAATTGGTCAGATATAGCTAAAGACAGAGAAAAATGGATGAATGGAAGAGAGGCTTTTGCCCAGTAGTAAGACAAAACAAGGTCATAATAATATGGAGCTGAATGTGCTGGTTGATATAGCCAACAAATTTGTTGTTTTTGAAGAAATCTGTCGACAAGCCAATCTTAGGCTTGAACTATACAGAAAAGACGTGATATAGATGCGGACCAGGCGAACCGTAAGGCACGATGCCGCTTCAAAAAGTTTTAATACAAAATATAGGTGCCTGCGCTGTGTCTGCGCCGCGCCTTCACCGTACGCCGTTTCTGTATAATTCAGGCCTTAATTCACCTTTGCGGTTTGCCTACTTACCTACGATTCAATGTCTTTATTCGACAAGCTCACCCCACTTTAGCCCAATATACTGCAACTCTTAAATATTAAAATCAACAATGGCAACTACTAACCAAGCGCCAATAATAAGATATCCGTACCACACCACTATGGTGTCAATCACATTTTTGGTTTTTGTTAACGGTGGTGTCGACCGTAATTAAATTATATAATACATGCATAGGTTTAGTACATAAACCTATGCAATTATCGACATCAATAGAATCATTGGTAAGATCACGAACATGTCACAATTTTTTTTTTCTTTAGATCGTATTTTTTCAAGAAAAACGATGTTCAATTAATGATCTTTATAATATCGGGTCAAGTTTATTAAAATAATTTAGTTATTTTTATTATAGTCGAAACAAAGGTTTTATGAATTCCTTGTGAAGTTGGCCTTCAGTGTTATTGTTGAAACATAACAAATAGTTGTATTACGGATAGCAACCCAATATGTTTAGGTTACGGATAGCAATCCAATATGTTAGGCATTAGGTTGACAATCCAATGTATCCTATTTGGATGTACGTCGTTGAGGTAGCGCTACGGTTTCTTAGAGAATAGCACCACATTAGTCGACAGTGGTATCGTTACCTAAAAAAATTGTGAACGACACCACAGTGGTGAGGTTTAGTAGTGTCGCTGATAATATGATACTGGCATAGGGAGAGTCTTACCAGGCGGTGGTCGGCGGTCGAACTAGCAATACGCAGGGTTGCGATAGTCGTTGACAGGATCCAGCAGTTGGGACTTTAGGTAGCGCTGCTTAAGTTTTAAATAGAGGTTGGCGCAACACGTTTTATTCCATTTTGTGTCTTGTCCAAATCACTACATAGTATAAAACAAAGTCGCTTCTCGATGTCTGTCCCTATGTATGCTTAGATCTTTAAAACTTCACAACGGATTTTGATGCGGTTTTTTTTAATAGATAGCGTGATTCAAGAGGAAGGTTTATATGGATTATACATGCATAATTTGCACCCGTGTGAAGTTGGGGCGGGTCGTCATAAAGTACATCATCATCATCATCATCATCATCAGCCTTTTAATGTTCCCACTGCTGGGACTCAGGCCTCCTCTCTAGGAGAGGGAATGGGCCGTAATCCATAGCAGTGGTGATAAATTAAATTACACAAAGTAATGCGCCTGACTGGGTTTAACTCGCGATTACCACTCGGCCACCACTGCTGCATAAAGTACAAACCGAGATAATGTCAGCAAAAACCAAATGTAAAGGTACAAATAAGAAAAAAGAAACAAAAGAAAAAGAACTACATAGCATGAATCACAATCATTACGCTCTAACGTCCGGCACGCAAGTAACGTGTCAAGATATGTTAATGAAATCGCTGCGTCGTAAGGGACGCCTGGTGAAAGCCTAAAAGCCGGATTAAGTGTTATGTTAAGGGCCTTAACACGCTCGTTAACTGCCGAAACTGATTTTTATTACTCTCTCTGTTACTATAAGTTGAAACAGTAGGTAGGTCGAATTCAGAATTTACATACAAATTGGACTAACGCACGTTTCGTGATTTGATTAAACTTAATTAGAATTTCATTGTTTTCTTTTATCATAGTTACCATTACAGAGATATGTTCAAAGTGATGTGATTTAAACTTAATTTTTTTTTGTTCAACAATTTATCATCATCATCATCATCACCAGCTCTCTAAGAAAGGGAATGGGCCGTAAACCACCATGCGAGCCCAGTGCGGATTGGTGAATGTCACATGTCTTCGATTTTTTGGTTCTAAGACATGCCGGTTTCCTCAGGATGTTTTTCGTTCACCGTTTTGAGAGCAGTTATGATGAAATAAATAACACAAAGTAATGCACCTGGCTGGGTTTGAACCCGCGACCTACAACCTTTAAGTCGGGGCCGTTACCACTCGGCCTCCACTGCTCTCAAAAATAAATATAAATAAATAATCAAGGTCCAGTATTTTTTGCGATGATTATTTGTGTCGCATTATCAAAATTACGGCTGATTTTGATCAAATATATCCTACTAAAACACCATACTACTTATCATTCGTATGGCTCGTGACATGTTACCCGGGGCCCTGGGACAAAGGCAATGAATGGAACAGGGTCAGTTTTTAGTCAGTAAGAGTCTGACACTATTTCCCGCCCCACCCAAGGGCGGGATTCGTTATTTGATGATTTTACCAACCATAAAAAAAAATGGCTGACAATGGACTAAATTTTAGGACGTTGGTCTTAGAAAATCGCACGTCTAATGGGTCTACCACACGCACAACCTTCACCACAGTTTTGTCAGTGCAGACCGCTTTTTGTACACGAACCACCGCGCATTCGGTTGGTAAAAGTTATGCATTTTACACGGTGTTCCATGTACAAACCGGCCTGAACAGGCAAAACTGTGATTACTATTTTTTATGTCTTTAAATGTTTTTTTTTTATATGTTGTAAGAAATATTTAAAAACTATATAAAATATGTACAGAAAATGAAAGTAAGTAAATTGAGATTTTGATTTAAAATTGGGAAGTGAACATAAACAGTTGTTATGGAAGAAGAGTTTTAACCACAGGGTATTCTGATGATATAGTTGGTATTCTGTCGTACCACAGGTGTGTCAAAACTTAACAACATTAAAAAAAAACTTAAACAAGTTAGTAAAACTTCAACTTAGTTTTAAATCATCTTAGTTTTAAATCAGTAAAACTTCAACTTAGTTTTAAGTCCAACCTAGTATACCCGACTGTTTTGAAAACAAATAGATTCGGGTTCATGAACGAGCGGACAAAAAGATCCCATACTTTTTGTGGCAGTATGAGACTTTACTGTATCTAGTTTGCACTTAAATTGTGTTTCGTAATATAAAATTCATTTTACAATACTAGACCAAAACTTAAAGCAATAGGAAAGCTTATTTATTCTAAAATGCCACTAAAAATGAATGGACTTGGGTCGCAATAGTGCAAAATTTAAAACGATATGTGTCACTGTCAAACACAGCACATGTGTTGTAGTTCTATGCTCCATCACAGCTAGTTTATTGCGTATATTGCTAGTTTATTGCGCTTTTTGCCATCGAGTTATTACGTCGAAATTGAAGTCATTTAGTAGCATAAAAGTACTACAGTAGCTAACATTCTCCATGAACACATAAATATAGATATTTCATAATGGTGATTTTTTTTAGTATTGAGAGAACCACGCTTATTGGTGGCCAAGCGCGAGTCTATCTATAGTAAAATAATGACCTCACCCAATAATAAGCAACAATGTGATCAATTCACTCTTAACTTTGCTGGTTTGCTTTTAGGTTGCTGAAACAAAAAAATAATGTTTCTTTTTAGCCTGTTCTGTCCCACTCCTGGGCAAAGCCCTCTCTTTACTCTTTCCTTCTTTTATGTGCCCGCGCTTCATCTTTCCAGTTCTGGCGAAATATGTTTAGTTAATCTCAGCATTTTGCAATACTATGGCCCACAGTATGTCGGGCATGCAGCAAATACGTCCTACCCAGTCCCACTTAAATCGGTCATCGTAGATTTGTTTTCAAATCAAGGCACGTTTTATTCTAAGCAAGTAATCATAAGACTTCATTTCAAAATACGTTTAGTACAGAAATAATGTTTTCATATGTTAAATAAATTTCTACACGATATTTCTGAAATTGCCAGATGACCTTGCCACTAATGTAAAATGTGTTTGAAACATTTTCAGTAACACCTATTTTGAATGGTTACAAGGTTTCCAAACTTATTAAACATAAATGTAAATCACAAAGCTAAATTAATAAAACATGTAAAACTTAAATGAAAAGTAGTTTATATTGACCTTACATTGACCCATAAAATAGCATAAATAAAATTGTTTGACTAAAAAAAGCAAATGAAATGGCGCGTTTTACATTGGAATAATATATAAAATGATATATATATTATCTTAGACGCGACAACCATAAATAGGTACGAGGAAACTTCCTTAGAATGTTCAAGATTGACACAACCTTCCTAACCGTCACGTAATGCGTTCGTAAATGTCAGTTCAGTATTGAATTGACACTTTTATTTCCCAGCTAACGGAGATTATCATCTCGCGAAGACGCTCTCAGAGAAGCTACGGTGCTGGCTTAATGCAAGCGCAGCGATTGCACAGTGATGTAACCGCAATGCGATTTGTAGTCGCAACGATTAACGGTCAATGGTTAAAGTTTCTGAAGTGAAAACTTCCTGCGGGTTGAGCATTTTATTTTGTGAGCATTGTATAAGACTGCTTGCCAAACCGAGCGTAATAGCTCGCTTGGCCATGTAATGCTCATTCAGTACCTCTACCATGAGTTTTAAGCAATAGTATTCGTCGCTACTCGATATCGACGCCGTAAATATTTTATATGGCAAATTTTGGTTCTGCAAGTGACCGCTAGAGGCGCTGCAAAATTTGCCATACAAAATATTTACGGCGTCGATATCGAGTAGCGACGAATACTATTGCTTAAAACTTATGGTAGAGGTACTGGTTTTGTCGGCTTGAGTTAGCTGCTCTTACCCGAACGACTACGATTTTATATCTTTAACCTTGTTGAAGTTCTCATTTCTGTCATGTCGTCTTATTGTATTTGTATTTCGGGCTGGTGTCCGCAACTCCACGTCTAAACCACATATTTAGCGTAACCTAGGATTTGTAGTGGGTACAAATGTGTCATTTGATCCACCCCAGCTCCCCAAGGAAGGCTAGCAGCGCCTTGGTGTATCTGTACATGTTTTATCGAAGGTGTATCTGATCCTTTCACGAAGGGTACCTGGGTTTGCGAAGTACTTAGCCCTGTATCCAGTGACCACTGGGCTGCTTAAAAGAAGATGAGCTGCTGTCTATGTCTACATAATATGTCATGTGATCTTAAGAATCAGAATCAGAATTAGAATCAGAATACTTTATTTCAAATAGACCAATTACAGGCACTTTTGAATTGTCAAAATGTCGGTCAGTCCAAAAAAAGTGAAGCTAAACTGCACGTTCCAAAGCGTAGATCTCTATGGAGAAGAACGTGCAAGAACCTCCATGGACACTCTTTTAAATCATATTATGAGCTACAGAAATCTTGGTTACAAATTTATTGTCGCTTCTATTATGTGAGCACAATGAAGAAAAAAAAAAATTAGAAAGCAATGAAACCACAAATAATGAAAAAATACAATAAACTAATAAAAAAATAGTAATTGAATTAAGCCACTGGCAGCTAAGAGATGACCAGTCCCAACTGACGGCGCCCGTTCACGAGCATGACGCGTGCCTCCGCCCCACTCAACTCAACCATTTTGAAGGGAACCGAATGACCCAATAACACGTGCCACCATTAGCGAAACATTTGAGTGAGCATGACAAACTCTCAACTGCCATGCTCGTAACGTCAAACAAGTTGTTACCTAATAAAATAAAAATGCTCCATGGTACTTCACATTCACAAATTAGAAAAAAGTGCTTCTACATTATACAATGTTATTGTTCCCAATTACAAAAAATAATAATTGATCACAAGCTCCATTAAAATAAACTTATCAATTATAATACATATATTGAAAAAGAAAATATTTCGAAAACCTGATGAATCACTCAATAAGTGTAACGCGTACTTCACCTCGCTGGGCAAAAATCTGTCAGATAAAATACTATCACGGTTATCTGAAACGCAAGAATCCTTAGCCAGCAATTACAGGCCAAGTGAAACTCCTTTGAACTCTTTCTTTTTTCGAGCTACTGATGAAACAGAAATTGAAAAACTCATAGATCAACTGAAAATTGATAGCGCTCCTGGACTTGATGGAATTACTGCCCGCCTTATTATATTTATAAAAAAATCGTTATTAAAACCACTCACTCACATATTTAACCTAAGTATGGAACATGGCATCTTCCCCGATCGCTGGAAGGTTGCGTGTGTTCGTCCAATCTATAAAAGCGGTCCTACTGAACTACCAGAAAATTATCGTCCTATAGCACTCTTAAGCATACTATCAAAATTGCTAGAAAAAGTGATCAACAACCGCCTAGTTAACTACTTAGAAAACAATAACTTTATTTCTGAAAGACAGTTCGGCTTTAGGAGAGGCAAGTCAACCGAGGATGCTGTAATATTGTTGACTAACTCAATAGCCACTTTTATTGAAAACGGAGAACACGCAATGGCAGTTTTCTTGGACTTAGCCAAAGCGTTCGATACAATCTCCATTGACCTCCTCTTAGCGAAGTTAGAAGGAATAGGAATAAGAGGTGTTGCGCTTGAATGGTTTAAGTCCTACCTCTCAAATCGAAAACAATTATTAAAGGTAGGTAGCAATTCAAGTTGCTTACTGCCAATAAGCTTCGGAATTCCTCAAGGCAGCACCCTTGGCCCAACTTTCTTTGCTTTTTACATGAACGATATACTTAATACTTCAATAAGTAACGCTGAAATTATATCTTACGCAGACGACACGGCAATTGTATTTCACGCTAAGACCTGGGAACAGGTATACCATGTTGCTGGAAACGGTTTGCTCGCGATTGCCAAGGTACTTGACCAAAACCTTCTCACCCTCAACGTAAAAAAAACCAAACTCATCACCATTTATAAAACTACTACTTCCAGCCCTCCACAACATTTGGTACTTAAATTCCACACATGCTGTAGCAATAAGAATCCTCCACTCACAGACTGTTCCTGCACCAGGATAGATCGTTGCTCTTCACATAGATATCTCGGTATTGTATTAGACGAAAATATCTCTTTTAAACCCCATATACACCTACTCTCGGCTCGTGTCAGGAAACTCATTTATATTATGAAAAAATTACGTGACTGCACTCCTACTAAAACTCTTTGTATGATTTTTCTTGGGCTTTGCCAATCAGTGCTCCAGTACGGTATCTCCGTCCGGAGTAGTGCTGGTAAGACCACATTCATAGAAATAGAAAGGGCTCAAAAAGCTGTTATTAAAGTCATGCTAAAAAAGCCTTTCAGGTTCCCAACAGACCTGCTTTATAATGAATTTCCTGTCCTCCGAGTGCGGCAATTATT
Organism: Leucania comma; assembly: GCA_958295575.1. NCBI lineage: Eukaryota > Metazoa > Arthropoda > Insecta > Lepidoptera > Noctuidae > Leucania > Leucania comma. The sequence goes on from OY282475.1 coordinate 10,200,961, forward strand.
CATCTTAAGTGCAGCACTACGTACTCACAGAGCTTTAAAAAACAGGCCTGACTTTCAAAACCTTCTATCAAAACGCGTTCTACACGTTCCACTTCCTAACGCAAACAGTCTCCTTGCTAGACGCTGTCCTTTCTACTCTCACATTCATGTTTATAACCAAATTATCAAATCCTGTGACATCAAAGGCGTAAATGACCGCTTATGTAAGAAAATGTTGAAAAAAATGCTCGTCACCCTCTCTTACGATGAAACTGAAGAAATTATTAACTAACATTAAACCTCATGCTAAACAGATATACCTTCACACTTTCAACCGCACAACTCTAACACGCACACTTTTTTGTTTACTTTGTACTGATTATTCTATCTTCCATTTTAAGGTAACTCGTAACCACAAACATGTATTTTATTTTAAGTTAGTGCAACTCTGGTCTCCAAGATACAGGCACCGCCTAGTTTGGGGTCCATTGTAATAATCCTGGTAAATTACAACTTCTGTTACCGATAAGCACCTATGTTATAACTATGTTTAAGAAAATACTTGTAACAATGGTTAAATAAACTTATTATTATTATTATTATCTCCTCCATATTAAAAAGTAATAAAATACATAAAATAAAATGTATAAATAATTAAGCACACGCCATTTTTACGATGTTCGAGAGAGATGAATGATTGTTCTAAATAATTAGATTCTACAACCATATATTTCAGAATTAACTATCCATAAACTAGATTGTATCTCAACACAATTTGATAGACAACAAAACCCTGACTTTATCCTCAGCTATAAAACGCGAAGTCTATGAACTCAGGCCATAACATTCCACTGCAATGGGCTGTATAAATAACTCGGCGATATCAACAAGTAAGACTGAGCGCTCTGGGATCGAATCAGTAGCAACAAGTCGAACTGATGTTTGCTCACAATATTGGAAGTACGAGTAGCATTGCTCTTCGTTGCGGTCTAGTGTTTGAGCATTGAAATTGTTTTGAGCGTAATTATAGAGCTTTTGTAGACGTACTGTTTATTGTTTTAAAGGAGAAACAGCTCAGATTAGTTTGTTTATGGCTATTTTCTGCAACTATTTGTTTTTTTTTTTATAATTTGTTAGGTTAGATATAAATGAGCGCCTTGTGTGCCGCGCGTTATATGCGTCACAGTCAGTGTATTAAATAGCTTCATTACCGAAGGCCGTGTTTTCTTCAACAGTGCTGATGAATTACAGTCACTTATGCACAGAAAAACAAAATTGACGAATTTTGTAGGGTCTGTACTAACAACGGAACATACACTACACAGTAAATTCCTCCTGTATTGTGGGTGCGTTTAGCATAGCATAGTATAGTATCAGCCTTATAATTTTCTCACTGCTGGGACTCAGGCCTCCTCTCTAGGAGTGAGAATGAACCGTAATCCACCACGCGAGCCCAGTGCGGGTTGGTGCGTTTACAAACATCGAATTTCATATGAACAACACACACAGAAACAATTATCTGTAAACCATACAAATATTTGTTTCGTGCGGTACTCAAACCAGCGACACGCAATGTAGCACCTAAATGCTAAACCACTACCCCAAACGTATCAACAATTCAAGTTAATGTCTAAATTAATGTTAAGTTAATGTTAAATCTGTTTGGACGTTTAATAAATTAGACAAAACTATACATGGGTAGACCATGGGCCATTGGCAAGATCTTGTGTTTGGAGGTATGCGGAACAAAGATTAAAGTCACGCACGCCTCCGTCTTGTGGGCTACTGCCCAATAAATGATTTCGGGTTGTTCTATATGTTCAAATCGCGCAGAGAACTTTACTTGCGCGATGCAGAATTAGTTCTTATGTGACGTCATGAATGTCGCTTCATGTTTATAATCAACCTATAATGTTTCCACTACTGGGACACGTCACTTCTCTATGTAAGAAAGAGCGTAAGTAGGCTAGGCTGTTTTCCGCCACTCGAGACTAATGCAAGTTAAATGATATTATGTCTTCGGGTTTTCGGACGACGAGCAATTGGTAGCTTGAAGTCCAAACCCATGTCGATAGTGTGTTGTATTTTAAGCGCACCTCAAAAAGACATCAGTAATACTGAAAGGACTTGTGAGGGTCGATGCTTGCTAGAGCTGTGGGAAGTTTGAAAGAGTTACCATAGCCCTGGAACGCAAGGGGCAACTAAAGGATCACAGTTCGGTTTATGTCAATAAAAGTGTTGACACGCTCTCTCGCTCAAACAAAGTTATGTAAATAGTTCAATTCCCGATTTTTCCGTATCAAAAAAGTTTTTTTTTGTGACGTAACTAAAGTTTTCAGATTTCAGATTTATTCTTATATTTATGATATAACAGCTTGCTTGATGCCAAATTTCAGGATTCTAGATCAACGGAAAGTAACTATGAATTTTGATTCCCTTTTCTTTTTTTTATGGTAGGTAAAATCATCAAATGACAAATCCCGCCCTTGGGTGGGGCGGGAGATAGTGTCAGACTCTTACTGACTAAAAACCTACCCTGCTCCTTTCATTGCCTTTGTCCCAGGGCCCCGGGGTTCATTTTCACATAACCCTTGGGAATTCCCCACAGCTTTAATAGATCGCAAACTTGAATATAGTTTTAATTTCAACTCGATACCTCCACGCGTTCTCGAGATAAAGGGTCTTGATGAACAGACAGGCAACAAAGTGATCTTATAAAGGATCCGTTTTTTTTCTTTTGAGTCACGGAACCCTAAAAAGGAAGTCATGTTTCGGAATTTTTGGTTCTAAGACATGTGATACTGTAAATCATCGACTTTTATATTATCTGATAGACAAGCTCGTTCATGGAAATTATTTGTCAAAATACTGAAACGTTAAAACAAAAGTTCGCTGCAGCGCTAAATTGGCATTATGACGTCTAACAAAACTTTTAAAACTTACAGCGCTTAAATACTGCAAAACTGCACTAATGTCATCAAGTCATTAATGTAAAGAGATGTATGGCCTGCAGTACACTTAAGTCAAGCAGAGCGATTGTGCGGCACGCCTAATCTAGTGCGTAGTACATATATATATATATATATATATATCGATGCTGTAAGTACAGTTTTATTATAATTGTTCGATAGGCAATCATCGAGGTCGTATTGAAATTCGATACCAACACGAAACATACCGATTCATTTGTTTCGAATCTGCGGCCAGGAATGTTTATAATGGCCTTCCATTATACAAATATTTGTGGCGAAATGTTTATTTTACTTTTTCTTTTTCCTCTTTGTTACTGTTTTACAGTTTGTTACAGCTCTAGGTATCAAAATATAATCCGAACAAAAGCTCTTTGTTTTTGAGAAATAGCAAATAACGTCTTACGCTCTGGATAGAGTGAACGGGCGTATCAGACTTTTACTGACTAAAACGCACCCTGTTCCTTTAGATGCCTTTTGCGTTCTATGGTCACGAAAGTCTTTCTTAACTTGCGGTAGCCAAGAATCGCTCTGTGACTCCCAACGCCAGGGGCATCTTCTGCGGTTGTGGCATGTGGATGTCCTCTCGCTCACAATCTCTTTTACCTCCTTCGTTTGCATTATTTCGTCACAGAAAGCGCTGACTCCCTCCCATTCTTTAGCGCAAAACATCGTTAGCTAATTTTAGAAACGATATCCCGTCCTCTTGCTCACAATCTCTGTTACGTCCTTCGTTTGCATTATTGCGCCACAGAAGGAGCTGACTCTTTCGCATTCTATAGCACAAAACATCGTTTACCAATTTTACTAACGCAAAGTATCTATTTGTTGTACCAATGTTGTTTTTTTACACCCCACCAGCTAAATAGAGGTTAATGCTTAATATAGGTTCTATATACGCCCGTATGCTAAGTCAGTTTGAGGAAGCTCCACTTGGCTCAATTGCCACGGCCACGAAAAAACTCTCGATTCATTTCTAGAAATAACAAACTATACCTAATTAACAACTTTGATGATTCGAAGTGAAATCAAACTGGAGAACATGGCTTGAAAGGTGGTAAGGACAGCCTAAGATTTAGAGAATGACATAATTATGATACTATTTTTTAACATTGCAATATGTTTAGTATAAAACACCACGTAGGCGACACTGCGGATAGAAACTAGTACCTATCCAAATTCCAAAACATATTTACATACCTACCTATAGAACATGACTTGGACTTGGAGAACATGACCTGGAATACAAGAGAGGTGATAAGGACAACCTAAGATTTAGAGAACGACATATTATACTTTTTTTAACTTTACAATATGTTTAGTATAAAATGCCACGTAGGCGACACTGCGGGTAGAAGCTAGTATCTAAATTCCAAAACATATTCACGTACCTATACAAACCATATGCTGCATGGTATTGACGCAATATCGGACAGTCTCTGAGACGAGACTCTCAAAGACTGACGTTCCAATATACATACGTATTTACGTATGTGCATACATTCTGTAACTCTTTGGCTGAGACACATTTCTCAGCTGAATACTCCTCAATTGATATTGGGGCCTTCAATGTGTACCGGGTCTCTGATCAAACAAATTGCATGTTTGAACTTGTAGTTTCTAAAGGATTATTGAATGGATTTCTCCTAAATATTTGTTCGCGTTGGATCTCAAACAAAATAGAGGTTGTTATCCAAATTGTATTATGGTGCTTACTTAGGTTGTCAGTACATGGGTATGGCATGCGAAATTTATAAAATATCGTGAGGAAAGTCTGTTTATAAATAAGAGATAAGAATGGTGGCCTCATCTAGTTCAAATTAATGAAAAAATTGACGTGCTGAAGTCTTATTTATAACCAACTAGCGACCTGCTCCATATTAAATATATTATGCATGTAATATACATATAAACATTTCTCTTGAATCATTCTATCTATTAAAAAAAACGCATCAACATCCGTTGCGTAGTTTTAAAGATCTAAGCATACATAGGGATATATAGCGGGAAGCGACTTTGTTTTATACTATGTGTGATTTGCAAAACAATCATCATTTATAATTTCATGGACTATATGAAAGGTTATAATATTTAAATTTTTTTTTTTTTTTTTACGGTAGGCAAAATCATCCAATGACAAATCCCGCCCCCGGGCGGAGCGGGAAATAGTGTCAGACTTTTACTGACTAAAATCCTACCCTGTTCCTTCCCTGCCTTGGTTCCAGGGCCCTGGTATGCATTTTCATACCTTCCCAGAGCCCCAGACTAGGCCTCGACCCTACTGGGCCCCTACGGTCTGCTGACAACTCCTTGAGGCGCACGGGAACAGTGCGCGCCGTAAACGACTTGGGCTCGGTCCGGTCTGTTACCGGACAAACGGACAGCGAGCTACCCATTGCCCGCCGTCCGCAAGCCCGCGTCTACGGTGGCCGGAAATTTGGATCGGAGTTACGGCGGCGGCTGCGGCGTGAGCGCCGTTGCCTGATACGGTCAGCCTCCTCCTTTGCTAGCATTACTGCTTCGCAGAAGGAGGCGACCGCCTGCCACTCCTCCTCGCTCCGGAGCATGGCTTGAACCAAGCCCCGGCGCGAGAGATCGCCTCCGATTGCCCCCACGAGGACACGGCGATGCTCTTCCCAAGCGGGGCACACCTCTACCGTGTGCTCCACCGTGTCCACCGGGCGTTCCGCACAGTGACGACACCCGGGCGTCACCTCCGCACGGATCTTGTACAGGTACGGCCCGAACTTGCCATGTTCGGTTAGTACCTGCGCCATGCGGAAGGTTATGACGCCGTGAGGCCTTTCCAGCCACGCCTCAAAGAGGGGCCTTACCGCCTCAATCGTGGCGTGCCCAGCACAGGGTTGCGACAGTCGTTCTCGCCATTTCACCATGAGATCTCGCCGGAACTCTGTCCGCCAAGCCGCGACTTGTCGCGGCAGCGGGGATTCGCCCCGGCGTTGCATCTCCACGCGCAGATCGTGCATGCGTGCAAGGACTGTTGCCTCCAGATCCCATGGTGGCAGGCCAGCAAGGAGGCTCGCCGCTTCGCGGGATACCGTGCGGTATCCCCGAATCATCCGTATGGCCATGACCCTCTGGCAGGCGTTCAGCAGGGCCGCCGGTCGCCTTCGCAGCGTCGGCGCCCACACAGGCGCCCCGTAAAGGGCCATGGACCGCACGATGCCAGCGTAGAGCCTCCGGCAGGAGGCGTCTGGACCCCCCAGGTTCGGCAGGAGCCGCTTGAGTGCAGCCGAAGTCCGATTAAGTTGGGGAGCCAAACGTCGGAAGTGCGCCTCGAAGTTCCACCGGCTGTCGAGGACGAGTCCCAGGTACTTCATCGTCGACCCGACGCCGATGTGAACTCCTCCTACCGTTAATTGGGAACCCGGTGGTGGCGCGTACCGAGGGCCGTGAAAGCACATGGCCTCGGACTTGTGCAATGCCACCTCGAGTCCCAACTGCTGGATCCTCTCCACGACTGTCGCAACCCCGCGTGGAGGTACCTACTCAGATGACGATAGATAGAGAAGCATGGAAGGTCAAGATACATTGTAAGAACCCAAAATAAATTATAATAAGCAATAATGGTTACTAGTAGGGGTAGATCGAGTACAAAATGAGTTCTTAATAAACTTCGTGCAATTTAATTATTTTTGTAGTTGTTTCAACAATACTCCTATTTTTATATGACTTTTTTATATGACTTAATCTACCCTGTTGTTATTTAATTTTTATTTTTAGTTGTAAACCACTTAAACTATTTATGTACTACTAACTATTTATGGACATTGTCCAATAAATAAATAAACGTTATTATTGTTATTAAATGCAATAAAACAAAATTTTGTGTTTTGAAATTCATTTGGGTCTGAAAAATGACTCTGAGACTATGAATTATATAGAACTGTAGATCTAGAAGTTTTGACAGTATTTAATTGATTTTGTTTTCTTCAGAAATTGAAAGGAATTTTGCTTTGCTCCACAAATATCTACCAGTTAAATAAATAGCTTGACTCTCAGTTGACATTTAAGTTTGTTTACGGGCCTCCAATAACTGCCAGAAGTCACTTTGCTTTATTGAATTATAAAATTTGTTCGTAAATATTTATAGTACATATTGAACAAAACAATTATCGGGTTACTGGATTAAATTATTGATTTCGGTTTGATTACTGGATTATCAAATGGAGCAATACACTCTCTGCACTTATAATATTACAAATGAAATGTAGGTTTTATTTATTATTTATTTAAACTTCATATACAGTAGTGGTACATAGACGGACTTAATGCAACAAGGCATTCTCTACCAGTCAACCTTTGGGTTAAAAATCGCTCCGTCGACGACTTTGGCTTGGTCTGGACGGTTACCAGCTACCCATTGCTTGCCGCCCGCAAGCCCGCGCCTACGGTGGCTGGAAACCAGGATCTTAATTCCGGTGGCGGCTGGGCCGGAGGGCTGTTGCTTCACGCGTGCGGCCTCCTCCTTTGCAAGCTTCGTACAAGGAGGCGACCGCCTGCCACTCATCCTCGCTTCGGACCATGGCCTATACCAAGGCCCGGCGCGAGCAATCGCTGCCGCCAATCGCCCCCACGAGGACACGGCGGTGCTCTGTCCAAGTAGAGTGTGCCCCATTCGGGCCCGATACCGTTGGAAAAACACGCTGGAACAGCATACGATAGAGGTGTGCCTCTATCGTATGCTCTACCTTGTCCTGTCCACACAGCGCTAACACCCAGAAAAATTAAATGTAGGCACACTTAATTTACATTTTCCGTTATGGTAAACAGGTAAGGAGTGGAATACCCAGTCCGAGTCTGTGTTTCCTGTTAGGTACAACCTAGCGGTAGTTATTTCTAGGCAAGCATGCTTGACCACATCAACCTTCAGGTGAGATAGCGGCCAAAAGTTATTGCAAAATGACTAATGTACTATAATGATCTACATTATAGGGATAGGTACTACTAGGATAGGATAAGGCTTTCAATTAAATTCCTATCGTTGTTTGAGATTTTATTCGAATTTACTCAGCCGTTATAGAGGAATTGTATAACAAAAAAACATTCAAAACCAAATGTATTCTTTTTTTAGTATCAAATTTTATTCAAGTTCATATTGCACTTACTTTGTTTAACACATACAAACAATACAATAAGGGTTAAAATTTATTTGAATGAGTACATCGCATTGTTGGCTACTCATAAATCTCAGATCTACAGAGCTTACTCTAGTCATACTAACGGAACAAAAGAATTATCTACACAAACTGGTTAAGCCAGTTTGCACAAGATTGCAGCCAAAAGGATTGCGGCCCGTCTTGTGACGAATCCCCGTCTTACAACTTTCATCCCACTTGCAAGCATAAGATGTAAAGCCTTGAAATGTAAACACGCAGCAAAATGGAGATTCTGTTTCTTGGACTATGTATGTAGACACGCTTAGAAAGTGGGTATTTTGAAAATTTTGTTTATGTAGTACAGAGTACCATGATGTCTTAAAATCGCATTGATATATTAGAAGAGAAGATACGTTATGAGCTCATATCTTAATAAAAAAACCTGGACTCGAAACTCACACATCTACACTACCTGTATTCACTGATAGACAAGGACAGAAATAAGAGCCGGCGCTGTCGTGCGAGTGCAATAGCTTTAGCCGCCGAATGTCTATGATCGTGGCAGCCGGTGTGAAATCGTAATAATTGTCATAATTTGAGCGGTTCGTGAGCTAGAGGCAAGTTACCTAACTTCCACTATTTTGATTATTTGAGTACCACTACTACCAAACTTGTTCATACAAAAGTAGACTCTAAACATCGGAATTATGGCCTATAGTGGAGTGGATGTGAGAGGACACCGGTGTCCTCTCGAGGTAGGACTAGGAATATGAATATATGTAGTTATGAAAAATCCGTGCATAAACCAGCCTGCATGATGCAGCACTGACCTAGAATAATGAGTAGCTTTGAGTGGCTCAAAAACTTCCCGGAGATCAAAACCATAAAGAAGGTTTCCTAGATTCACGGTTCACGCGCGTCAATAGTCTGAAATACTTTCTCGTGATTCTGACCACCACGAACGGACTTTTTTCATTTCTTTTGGGCCCAATTATTGATGTTTATGAAGACAGTCTCGGAAAGTATCTAGTTATGTATAATCAGTAATAAATTCCATCTAACTATTGTTGTTTCGTTTTAACATTGCATTAGCGGCCATTGACCTTTCTCACATATTTTCTTTCCTAGAAATCCGAATAGTTATATATATATTTCTTGAAATACATATTTAGTGATAAATGTTGGAATTCATAATCAGATGATCATTCAGGATGACGTTATTTCATAATTCCTATGTTTAAAGTTGATAATTTATTATGAATTTTCCTTTTGTATTCGTGTGTACAATAAAGAATAAAAAAATGTAGAAGAATCCAAGGCCGCTATTGCAATAACTAGGTGTACAAAACGATGCTTCAAATCATGTTTTAATTAACGCATATTTTTGATAATACCGACTGGACTAAATACACAGTAGTAAATACAACTCAGTATTTGCAACAGATTTTCGTGGGAATTCAATTCAGAGCGTTTGGAATGGAATGTTAGAATTTTCAGCTTTCAAAGGCTTTAAGAAATATTTTCAGACTCTAAACAATGTTTTAAATGTTTTGATTTGGGTATCTTTAGGAATTATGCGTAACCGGCAAACGTAGCTTTTTTATATAGAAACAACATAAAGTATACTGATTTTGGGACACGTCGGGGTCTAATGAGTCCAAATAGTGGTAACATTGGTTTAGTTACCCCTATATATTAGTGATCAATAAAAGAGGTTATAGTATTTTATAAGTACCTAATTATATTTTGAGTTTTTTTTTGTGGTAGGTAAAATCATCCAATGACAGATCTCGCCCTTGGGTAGAGCAAGAAATAGTGTCAGACTCTTACTAACTAAAAACCTACTCCGTTCCTTTGTTGCCTATCATACCGGGGAAGAGCCTTCCTCTCAGAAAACGGCCCTTGACCCCACTAGGGTTCGACTCTGCCTGCTTGCAGCTAGCAGGCTGGGTCTCTACGGTTTGCGGACAGCTTCTTCAGGCGCGCGGGAACAGTACGCGCCGTCGACTACTTGGGCTCAGTCCGGACGGTTACCGGACGATCGGACAGCGAGCTACCCATGGCTCGCCGTCCGCAAGTCCGTGCCTACGGTGGCCGGAAATCGGGATTGGAATCCCGGCGGCGGCTGGGGCGTGCGCCCCGTTGCCCTATATTTTGTGTTGGCAGTTCTTAGCTTTTTGCAATTATTTCATAAAATTTAGGCTAGAGAGAAAGTATATATCATTTGGTACTACAGTTTTACTGAAAAAGTAATGAAATAACTTCTTTTATTTCAACAAAGTTGCATTCGAAAACCAACTTTAAAACTTCTATAATGAATGGTTAAAAAAATCAATTTCTTCTATACTATCTTCTCAAAAGGAACTCATTTTACGCCCCTAAAGCGAATAAAAACTTTTTTACATCTTACAAGAAAACATCTAGGACCAAGGCGAGGTCTTTTGAACAATGTAAACTGGGTCACTATAGCTGGGCCCGTATAAACGAACGCCAGTGTAATCAACGGTTGCTTTGAAAATTATAGGCCTACGCCACAAGCTGGGGAGCTGCCTGTGTAGTTGGCACCACAGTGTAACTACAAGGAGTTGGTCACCGGGCGTTTTGATAAAATGGGCCCGCTAAATTGTAAATTACACTTGTCAAGTTGTGGGTACCGAAAATTACAGGCGAAACGTTGATCGATCGCGGTTTCCCGGTTCCTTCTGTAGAATTATTATTGTAGAAACAACTAACTATACTCCATCTGTCTAAACGTGAATAATCTTGATAATTATGTCTTTCAATTTTTTTAAATCGTTTATAAGACTTTCCAAGATTATTTGAATTTAGTTAATTACCTAACATCATTTTTAGGTAAATAACTAATTATAAACATTTTTAGTCAATTTTTAGACAAAAGGCATGTGAAGATTATTGTTAACATTTAGTTAAGTATCTAATCAAATGGTGTATAGTAATATCTAGCTAGTGGTTGAATCATGTATCCCTTTCTAGTTGAAGCCAGTTCCCTTCAGTTGCCCTTTGCGGTCCAGGGCTATGATAACTCTTTCATACAGCAATACCTAGCTTAGGACACTGTCTTGCCATGTGTTTCCAGTTTCATGCAAATTAAATGATCGCATGAACAGGCATCACTTAGTCAATGATTGAACTTGATCGAAATAATTTACAAGTTAAGCGACAAGCGTACTACGTACTATTAAGTTACCTATAAATTAATGGTAGGTTGCTTCTTACGCGCACAGTATCAATACTCAAGATTTGCTATGCTTCTCTTATTTGCTTGAATGTATTCTGTCTCTAATTTTATTTTCTCCTGTTTTATTCATAGAATAATAATAATATTCCACAACTATCAAACAAGGCCGTCTAGCCTCATGCTAAGCAGAGCTTGTTTTATGCGTTCTAGACAACTGATAAACATACCTAAAAATTTTAAAGACATACATATTATAAATAAATTACACCCAGACACAGAACAAATGATTGTGCTCATCACACAAACATTTGTCCGAGTGGGAATCGGACCCACCACCTCTGGCATAATAGTCAGGGTCACTAACCCCTAGACCTGTTGGTCTAGTGAACTATATTTTCAGTAGTCGTAGACTTATGCAGAAAAATATTCGCTCTAACACACAAACTTTTTTTTTAAGACTTTTTACAAGGAATATAACTAAAGACTTTCTTCGGTAGTGCGGAGCAAAAAATTAATCATTTATTTATTAAGAAAAGAAAGAAAGAAGAAAGAAAAACTTTTTATTTGCCGGATAAAGGCGAAAATTAATGATTAACAAGAATTATTACTAGGTACTTTGTTAAACTTCATGCAACACAAAGGTACAAAAGTGAATTTAATGCCTTAGCAATTCATTTGGATAACCAAGGGTGAAGGAGAAACAACATGGCAAATGCATAAAAATAAGAAAATATTATTATTATATTTCGACAGGAGCAGTTTTTAAAATATTACCTTTTCGGTAACAACCTGTAGATGAAAGAATTTCATTTAAACCCTGTATAATTAAAATGAGCTGAAATGAGAGAATTTAATATTTTATTATTAGTTACCCTGGCATTTACTTCATTCAGGTATTTTGTAATTAATTTTGGTTTATTTTAATACCCTTTCCTTTTGTAACAAAGAGCACATTATTAAAAAGTTTCATTAGAAATATGTAGTTTATTCTGTGAGAATAAATAATAATTATAAACCATAAGTTTCACATAACGCCATCTAGTCCCAAACTAAGCATAGCTTGTGCTATGGAACTAGACAACTGATAAACATACTCATATATTTTTAAATACTTTCGTATTATAGATAAATATCACCCAGCACAGAACAAATGATCGTGCTCATCACATAAACATTTGTCTTGTGTAGGAATCGAACCCACGACCTCTATTCACTAGACCAAAAGGCCAGTCAAACGACCGGTTCGTTTCTCTTACGTCGACTGCCTCGAGTTGGCCACGCCTCCAATTCCTTCGTTCAGTCCTATTGTCAGAAGAAAGGAATCGGAGGCGTGGCTGAACAGAGGCGTTCGACGCAAGAGAATCGAAACGAAACGGTCGTAACTTGGTTAAAGAGGAAGGTTGTAAAAGCTAAACTACGAAACTATGACTGTGACATTTTTTACTAATGCTAAGCTATGTAGCGATCAGATATGCTACGAGTAATTTATATGCCGTGTGGTTTGACGTTGGTATGAATGCTTTTGATATCCAACAATCATACTCAATAGTCCTTATAGATTAGCACTGGTTTAAATGGGTTCAACTGAGCTGGGTCTCAAGTCTGCTATTACAATAGTGTCAGAATCGTCTATCGTTGATTTCATCATGGTTGATTTTGACAAGTTTGGTAATCTACTAATATAATGACGTCACTATGACTTTCCAACAGTCAATCACTGACACACCATTGAAATAAATGGTAATCTCGTATATAATGACAAATGAATTTCTGATTTATGGGGTAATCTGCTAAAATTTTGTCAGTTCCTTTGATTTATTGACTTACCATTAGATTTTTCTGATTACGACAAAGTCATTCTACCACCATTCGTTTACGAGACCAATAACCGACCAATGATTGACTATTATGATTCAGCAGATTAAGAACTTTTACCAAAATGACAATGGGATTGTGTTGGAAAGTCGAATTTACAAAAATAGCAGACTTGTTTTTATATGGATGCGTATGTGCTATGGATGGTTGGTAGTAGTGTGTATGTGTGTAGAGCAGAGTACCTACAGTAGACGCTCACTCCTCGTAACTTCCCTACTGTCGATACATCGCATAACTCGAGTTGCACATCTTCCTCGAACAGTTACCGCGTGGCGGCGCATCTTCATAGCACACCTTACTCACCCCGCTACGCTACATAGCTTAGCATTAGTAAAAAATGTCACAGTCATAGTTTCGTAGTTTAGCTTTTACAACCTTCTCCCTTAACCAAGTTACGACCGTTTCGTTTCGATTCTCTTGCGTCGAACGCCTCGGTTCAGCTACGCCTCCGATTCCTTTCTTCTGACAATAGGACTGAACGAAGGAATTGGAGGCGTGGCCAACTCGAGGCGGTCGACGCAAGAGAAACGAAATGGTCGTTTGACTGGCCTTTTGGTCTAGTGAATAGAGGTCGTGGGTTCGATTCCTACACAACACAAATGTTTATGTGATGAGCACGATCATTTGTTCTGTGCGGGGTGACATTTATCTATAATACGAAAGTATTTAAAAATATATGAGTATGTTTATCAGTTGTCTAGTTCCATAGCACAAGCTATGCTTAGCTTGGGACTAGGTGGCGTTATGTAAAACTTATGGTTTATAATTATTGTTTATTCTCACAGAATAAACTGCACATTTCTAATGAAACTTTTTAATAATGTGCTCTTTGTGACAATAGGAAAGGGTATTAAAATAAACCAAAATTAATTACAAAATACCTGAATGAAGTAAATGCCAGGGTAACTAATAATAAAATATTAAATTCTCTCATTTCAGCTCATTTTAATTATACAGGGTTTAAATGAAATTCTTTCATCTACAGGTTGTTACGGAAAGGGTTATATTTTAAAAACTGCTCCTGTCGAAATATAATAATAATATTTTCTTATTTTTATGCATCTGCCATGTTGTTTCTCCTTCACCCTTGGTTATCAAAATGAATTGCTAAGGCATTAAATTCACTTTTGTGCCTTTGTGTTGCATGAAGTTTAACAAAGTACCTAGTAATAATTTTTGTTAATCATTAATTTTCGCCTTTATCCGGCAAATAAAAAGTTTTTCTTTCTTCTTTCTTTCTTTTCTTAATAAATAAATGATTAATTTATTTGTTCCGCACTACCGAAGAAAGTCTTTAATAACTAAAGACTTTCTTCGGTATTCCTTGTAAAAAGTCTTAAAAAAAAGGTTGAGTGTTAGAGCGAATATTTTGCTGCATAAGTCTACGACTACTGAAAATATAGTTCACTTAATTTCAGAATTAACCATGACTGCTTTAAAGCTTTCTTCATAGAATTAACCATGACTGCTTTTTAGCAGACGCCCAGATGGCCCGGTGACCATGTATTTGTGATTTTTCATGATACAGTTATGAAATTTTACACAAGATTCTTTACATAAAAATACTGAACACGTGTTTCGGGTTTCGCATATATACTAAAACTATTGTTGTAGATATTAATTTCGTCAGGCAAAAGCAGTTTAAAAAAATAATAATAATATAACTACACTTTTCCATTACAACCTGTAAACAGGGTATATTTTACGTAGCTTTAAAATCACAATTTAATTACAATGAAATGGATATTTAAGTAGTGAGGGTCGCGCGCGGTCGTTCAAAATAAAGTTTAATGTTCCACGACGCCTTGTATGCACTTTATTAAATACATGCTGTGTTCAGAATTAATTTCGCTGGCTCAAATGTTTACCGATTCATCGGCGAACTTACATTAATTACATTGAAACTTGTTTGTGAGTTGCAAATACTGTTATTATTGTTAATTTGGACGAAATTGTTTATAGTATAACCCAGTTCCTAGTAAACCCAGCCAGGCGTATTACTTTGTGTAATTTATTTCATAACCACTGCTCTCAAAACAAAACATCGTGAGGAAACCGGCATGTTCAGGAACCAAAAATTCGAAGGCATGACATCCACCTACCCGCACTCGGCCCGCGTGGTGGATTAAGTTCCATTCCTTCTTCCAGAGAGGAGGTCTAAGTCTCAGCAGTGGGAACGATATGATATGTGCTATGCTTTATGCTATAACCAAATCCATCAACAGCTAGTGATTCGTATTTCAAATGCAGTTTTTTTTTAGGTGGGGAAACCATGCCACCTTCTCTTGCTCTCAGGCTCTCGGGCTCTTGAGCAGAGCGGGAGATAGTGTCAGACTTTTACTGACTAAGAACCCACTCCCGTTCCTTCTTTGTCTTCGTTCCCATGGCCCCAGTAGGCTGCGACCCTGCTGGGCTCCTACGGTTTGCTGACATCTCCTAAAGACGCGCGTGGAACAATACGCGCCGTGGACGACTTAGGCTCATTCCGAACGGTTACCGGACGGCCCCCTGGTGAGCTACCCATTGCTTGCCGTCTGCAAGTCCGAGCTTACGGTGTTTACCTGTACTACAAGATTGCTCAAATCGGGGACCGTGGTCCTGGGACTTTAAGCAACTAAGAGATGACTCCTATTCCACACACAGCAGGAGAAGCAATGTTATGATTTTCCATTATATCTACCGACTATATAAATAAAGTATTTTTTTTCACCGGACACTCTAAATAAGGTTCAGTTGAAAACCAGCGTCAGGCAACTACCACGTAGCTGTCTGGCATTTTTGCTGAACTGGACCTATTTGGCGCAACCGTGAGACACACAATGTTAGTTTTATCCTTTTTTTTATATTAAGTGTCTACATGTTGGGTCTGCATTGTGTGTGTCTATATTGTGTCAAATAAAATATTTTTCTTTCTTTGCTTTCTTTCTATGAAGACTTTTTTTATTATTTATAGGTTCGCGCTTGACCGCTATCTCACCTGATGAAAAGCGACTATGTGGTCGACGATGGAGCGTGCTAGAAGAAACCTATTCACTCTTGACTTAAAGATTCCCGGATAAAAAACACTCACTTCACTTTCGTAAAAAATAATTGAATGAACGAAACACATTGGCAGAATAGGGACTTTATTATGAACGTGTTAAAATATAAAGCGTGCGAGAGAGAAAGACTGATAAAGCTATCACTCACACTCTATATAACTCCATCTCTATAACAGCTCAGTTTAGGTCATCAAATGAATCGCGTGGGTGGGCCAATAATGGCAATAATTGCAATCATATATAATACTAGCTTTTGCCACCGGCTTCGCTCCTGTCAACTGACTACTTAACTCTACTCTACCCCACTCTACCCTACTCTACCTTACTCTATGCTAATTTTCTTTTATGAGAACCTTCTCCTGACAACAAACACAACAAAAAAGAATTAGCGAAATCGGTCCAGCCGTTAACCCCGTGATGCATGACGAAGGGAGATAGGGATTCATTTATATATATATAGAAGATACATATATTAGTTTAGCTTTCAAGTGTCCATTCGAAATGTTTGCCAAACTCCGTAGTTATCTACATAAAGTGAAGGTTCAAAATCCCATGTTTTTTGTTGCATTTAGTATAAAAAGGTAGGCTCTCGAAGGGTCAAACCTACCTCGTTGTTAGCTAAACTAATAGCGAGCTAACAAGATAAACTAATCCCTAAGCAATAGCCTTTTGGAGGACTTATATTAAACCTAATCAATTAATTCAAACCTTTATAGCATCAACCTTAGTCAGCGAAAATCAAACGCCCATTTTGATAATCTAAACACATTCAAACCACAAGATGCTACAATCCAATATTATAACGTACATATATAATTATCATTTTAAGTGGATATGTCCCGAGCGACGACGTGGGTGTAGCTAATAACCAGGGATGGCAATATCCATGGTTGAGAGTGTACTTAGGACCGAAGCGGACGTCATATTGTGCCCTCCATATTCTCGGACAACAGCTGATGTAAATCGAAACTGGACATACTGATGGTTATAAGGAACAACATATTCTTATTAGATTCGATAGTAATTTAGAAGAGGCATGGGGAATCGTTAAACTAAGATTTGTTGTAGTTGTGTTGCGAGTATTGTTGGTTGAATTATGGTAATGGTTGTATTGCGGTTGTATTGTGTGTGATTATCGATTTTTGCTAATATAAAATAAAAACTGTAATTTAAATTGAAGGGTTACCGATATGACCGTCAACGTCTATTCAATTATTAGTTCGTAATAACTGGGTTTTGAAAGTAAGCTTTATTAGTCCTTTAAACTGTGAGACCAACGTCCAATTCACTATCTCTAATAGTCCTGAGACGCATAATAAATATGTCTATAAAACGTACAGAGATAGAGAATCCATAGGTTTATCCCCGAATGCTGACATTCAAAGACCCGAAGCACAAACATATTAAGATCAAGTACTATCGGGGGTCAAAAGTGCAGTTGCACTCTTCTCATGCTAAAGTGTCTTTCAACTTTTGGCGTATAAACCCCTATTTTTTAATTAGTTCAAAAATAAAATTCTCTCTATCTGTACCCATTACTGATCATATTCTTTGTGAAGTAAAAAGTAAAACAAAAAACTAAATCCCAAAATTCTCCATGAAAAGTCATACAATATTTCCATAGATTGAGTGACTTTTGGGATATAAACAATTGCTACGAGTAATAACTTTACTGTGCTGTATATAAATATTATGTATTGAGACTTTACTTAATATAATAACGAGATTTTTTATAATAAAATAAAAAGCCCTTTAAATATTTGTAATATTAAAAATTAGTGGTGTTTATTTAACGATGTCGTTCGCCTTTGTGATGTAATGCAGGCGAGAGATTTACACCAACGATCAAACAAATACACTACCGAATATATTCCAATATCCAACACACAAAGACGTCGAAATTGTAGGTCTCCAAAATCCAAAGCTCAGTATATTCAGAATGGATTGGTTCGTTCATTCACCGGTCCCTGTGTCTCGGCGTTTCCCTTTGATGTATCCTGCATGTACTTGTGCCTGCGTACAACTCCGGCCGGCGTTGTTTTAAACTTGTAACAGCGTGAAATCGCGGGACAGGTCAGTAAGCATCGTGCACACGATATATAGGTAGGTTCGAGTGGGTCCGTCGTGCGTGCATGCCCTAGATATTTTGTGTCTTTTATTTTTTGTTATGATGTGATTTTCAAGATTGTGGTGATTTGGTATTCTTGGAAAATTCTTTTAGTTAGTTAAAGTGAAAACTCTAGTCTATTCGGATTTTTTTTTATAGGTAGGCTCGCGTTTGACCACTATCTCATCCAATAGTAAGCGATGGTGTAGTTGATAATAGAACACGCTTCCTTAGAAGTAGCATATTCACTCTTGACTTAGACTTATACTCTGTGCGTACAGGAACGCACAACGATTTTACTAAAAGTAATATTTCTTTTTACTTTACTGTCATTAAAGTTTGAAGCAAAAATGAGAACCTGCAAACTGTTTTAACCGATTCCATAGAAAGATTCTGCTTTGCGATTTTCTCAAAAATATACTTTTTTTTAATTATATAAACTCGATGTATAAACTAATTGACTGTTTGACTACAATCGCACTTGATGGTAAGAAGTGATGCAATCGTTGACGGTGAAGTGCACTAGTTTATGAAGAGGCTATTCACTCTAGCATTGAATACATCTAAATTATGATCAGGTGGGAAGACCACAACAGGCGATTTTTTTCTATCCATGTCCCAACGACTACTGGTGCAATTTAACTCGAGGTCATGGGAGTTGGATCTGTGAGACCCGTCACATTTTATATCGCTTCTAGTTCGGTTACTGTACGTGCGACTTTATCGTTCTTCTCAATAGCTGGAGCTGTTGAGTTGTTCTATGCATCGCAGGTGACCCGTCAGTCGTGCGACAGCCGTATTGAAAGTTAAACGTGCACAAATTAAATAAGGTCTGTGAGACCCAGCCCCGCAGTTAGTGTAAAAATTTCGCTCCATTTTGTGAAGATATTATTTGGTTTATTATTCGTGTATTCATCGATTTATATTTGTTTTTTTTTTTATTGTTATTGCTGTTAACGTTTCTAATATTATAGTTTTATGTATTTTGTAGGTACTTAGTAAAAAATTGAATGACAAAAGGCAGAACGGCAACGAATTTTTTCGATTTTACAAAAGTCTGACTCTGATTCTGCGTTGTCAGACCAGGATACGTTTGATGAAGAAAAGTGCCATTAAAACTTAAAAGTGATGGTTAATTAATAAATTTTTTGCTTTAAAAATTATGTTGAGATTATTAGATATATATTACATATATAACCAAAATGTTATAATAACTATCAGCAATTTAGAACAGGAAGCACAATGCATGCAAGTACAAAGGCCTGTCACTACTCAGAATTGCAATATCAGAACTTAATACCCTCTTGTCAATGGTATATGCAATACGCTATTGTGTAGGAAGTTTGCTAGAACCGGAGAAAGCAACTCTGCTTGACTATAAGTCAGTTGTTAGGTATAGCATGAACTGAGATGCTTGGTAACTGAGACTGCTGAGTAATATTCTCTGTTCATTGTTTATTGACAATTTTAAAACACAGCAATTTATTAAAGGTGTGAATTTTTATGTGTATGTGTGTATGTTTGTTAATCCTTCACTCTGAAACAGCTGAATGGAGTTGGATGAAATTTCAATGAAACTACTGAACATACGGAAAGCAAAATACTCAGCTGACGTTTACTTAAAGAAATTAATTTCGTACATGCGTATAATAATTCGAGTTTTAGAAAAAAAGTTCCTACTTTATTTTTTAATTTTATCTTTATAAATCGATAGTGTTTCATGTGGATCGACCCTCCACGGGATTAAAACGATCAAAATTTAGCAGTTTTCTAGTTTCACGTGATTGTTGTATGTTATATAACCTATACTATACTTCATCAATCCGGTTAGCAACTGAACTTACATACTTTGTTTGCTGATCAAATAAATCTTAGAACTGACTAACCTCGCATTAAACTGCTTTTATTAGCTGACTGTTTAAAACATTGCGATTAAGATATAGAAAGAGCAACGTATTTTTTCACTTTTATCTGTTTACATACCTCATACTCATTACTTTCATATACTCACTACACATATCATAAACATATCCCCACACACATTCACCCATTCACTATTATATAGATACTTAATTAGTATAATTATTAATATACAATTTCTTTTCTTCCTTATTCTTAAATATAACAAATAAGTTGTATAATCCATAGTTGTATAATCTTCATTTCTAAGTAACCTCACAGCTAAGCACTGCCTCTTAAGATAGAGGTTATCCAAGTTTGAGAGGCAGAGCTTACAATATCTGTATACAAACTTCAGCAGCGTAGCTAGCATTTTGTATACTCATGTATATTTTTTTTGTGATACTAAACTACTTACATATTTACCAAAAAAAAAAAAACTTAGAAAAACTTTCATATTCAAATCATATCGTCTCGACAATAAAGACAACATCTTTACAAAATCTAGAGAAATTAGATAAAGTTTTTTACAACATGAAATTAGATGCTAATACAAATTTCCTTTATTATTTTTCTGATTAAAATAAAAAAAAAGCTTTTTTAATGATATAAACTAGTACTTGACTGCGATCCCATATGATCGTAATCAGCGATGCAATCGTTGATGGTGAATTTTACTAGATTATTAAGAGCCTATTCACTCTGGCCTTGAAGACACCTTTATTATAATCGGATTGTTCGGATCGGATCGTTGTACGGAATAAAAACCATTCTGGGCGCGGAATCAGGATAATAATATATTGATCACTTCAGACTGCTGAAACAACAAACTATTTTATTTATTTATTTATTTTATTTATTTAACAATTTGTACACACATAAAAAAAAGGAAAAAGAAATGAAGAAAACAGATAAATAGGTACAGAGGTGATGCTTATTTCTAAAGAAATCTCTTCCAGCACCCCTGCGAAAGGATAGTTTGATAACAAAGAGAAGTAGACACCGTGTGTAATAGTAAAAGGAAAAATTAGTACACACAATCATTGACAATAAACAATTATAATATGTAAATAAAATCATACTATTATAATTATAAACATACACAAAATAAAATAAATATCACAATAATACATACCTACTAATGTGCAACTATAACGGAAGAGAAAGATAGTGTTCTTTTACTCTAATTTAAAGACTGCAAGAGTTTGGCAGCCCCTAATGTCAGGTGGTAGAGAATTCCACAATCGTACTGCATGTGCAGTGAAGGAGTAGGAATAGAAATCGGTGGAGTGAGGAGGGAATTTAAGTAGATTCCTTAGATGCGACCACGCCGCGTTTATCTTATCTTTTCAAACCTATTCTAGAACTGCCAACATCCTTCAAAACATCTATCAAGCCAGTCGGTTAGCTAATACGCAAGTACCTCATGCGACCTCTTTTGGCATCACAATATTATCCTAGCCACTCTATGAGTGATGACTCACGGGCCTGTACACGTCGTGCGGAAATATGGTAACACACTCTCTTTCTCGTTCACGCTTATATCCGACCCCGTCAGGTGTTCAATTATAAAAGCTTTACTGGGCATGTAACATTTTGATGAAAATTCGTTGTCGACGTCGGTGATAATTACATAGTCTGATCATATTTGGCTATTGTGTGTGGAGACGTAAATCAAACAGCTTTTATGCAGTTATAATATTTAAACCGATTAGTTTGCTTACTTATTTGACATCTCCAAACAATCTATTACTAAATCCTATCTGTTTTTTTGCCGTAAACTTTAAAAGGTGTTATTGTGGTGCCAGTAGAGTTCTATGAACGTTCTAGAAGCCTCTTTGTAGTCACCACACTATCTAGGAATTTATATTAATTTTAACCGTGTTTCCAACTTTTTGATAATAAAAAACTAAAAATTAATAAAACAATAGAAAAAATAATATTAGCAGATACGTAAACAATTTTGACATATCATTGAGATAAGAAAAATATAATTATGCTTTCACTATTATTATAGACTAGGTTCTGCCTGTAGCTTTGCCCGCGTGATGAAAGAAATTTCTCCCAAGGGACAAACCCTTGGAACAAAAAGTCATCAGATTATGGTCTACCCGTGTACGAAGTCCAAATCTGTTTAAACATTGGAGAGTGAAAAACATAGACATTCACTTTTTTTTACTGTTTTGACAATTCAAAAGTTATTATAGTTTTTTATATAGGTACATGTGTAGATATTATAATTATTAATGCTCAATAAAATGATTCAAATTACCTTTTTTTTAGTTAAGAAATCGTCAAATAACGTCTTCCACTCTAGGGAGGAGTTAGAATTTTACTAACTAAAACCCACCTGTATCTCTCAATTACCCTTAGGGCTTGTTTACGGAGACGCGGCGCGTTGCGGAGCGCGTTGCCCAGCGCGTTGGGTAGTCGTCATACATTGCTATATGTTTTGTGTATGCTCGTGCGATGACGCGGGCCACTGCTGCAATGTAGGTACGAAGGACGCCCAACGTGCCGCGTCTCCGTAATCAAGCAGCGTTTCAGGGACAACGTAACTCTAAATTTTTCTTGGCCTTCAAACTACCTTTGAAACACTTAATCAAAATTAAGTGGCTATTAGACCGAAGTTGTCGAGAAACATGTGTGTAGCCACCATAACACGTGTACATACAAGTTCCTTAAGTTGATTACGTGTTACTCAAGGTTACTACATGAACGCTTAAACTTGCGACCAACTACTGAAGTTAGTGCTTGAAAACTGGCAACGACTATACAACCTTAATGAACTGTATTTACAAAACCGGGCAAGTGTGAGTCGGACTCGGGGTTTGATACAAACAAAACCTAAACAGTTCAATTTTCGAATCGAATCTTGAAGATTTTACGACAAATTTTATTAACTACAAAACAGTTTTCACATTTTTTACTATATTTGTGCTATGAGATCTTGCTTCATACCTTTCAGAATTCTAAGTGAATGGGAAGTATCCTATGAATTTTGATTCTTTTGTGAGCGTCGAAATATACGTTTTTTGTGACATAAAGGGCCGTGTCTTTTTTTCTCGTTAACTTATAAGTTTGATTTTTTCACAGCTTCAAGGGACCTCAGACTTGAGTATATGGTTTTAGTTTCAATTTGATACCTTCACACGTTCTTGCTGTAAAGGGTCTGGACAGACAGACAAACAGACGGACAACAAAGTGACTCTATAAGGGTTCCGTAACGGAGAAAGAGTTTTTTTAGTTTATGTGTGGATGGATAGAGAGAGTGAGAAACCAAAAAAAGATGGATGAATTGTGTGAAGAATGATATGAAAAAAAGTCAGTGATAGCATTACGGTTGCTAAATTTACCACCCAAACAATGTCCTATGTATTGGTAAGTATGAAATTTATGTGATTTTCTGTTATCTGAACTCTTTTTTCATAAGTTTGTTGTGTCTCACTGCAGGGCAAAAGTCTCTTTTCCATTTTTCCACTCTTCTCGTTTCCTAAGCTACTTCTGTCAAATCCTTTGCGTAGAAGTCCAACTCTGAGGTTAGTGTTACAATTTTGTATAGATTAGCACTATATACATATTAATAAAAACTAAAATAAAAAAACTGATTAAACATTTAATAAACAAAATTTGCTACACATATTGCTAACAGTTACGAGTATTTTTTGGAACTTATCAGATAAGTCAAAATATACTTACGAGTTTATACCGATTCTGCAGGGACGCAGAAGAGAAGAGCACGTGAGAGTTTATCAGGAGGCTAAAACCGAAACTTGCTCAGAGACTAGGGATGCTGGGATTCCGGGTGATGATGGATTAACGGCAGCGTTCGGGAAGCTGCGCGGTATCTTCTCATCCAACATACCACAGTGTCTCAAGACGTAAGTCTATGACCAGTGCGTGTTGCCAGTGATGACATATGGCTCTGAAACATAGTCGCTTACCATGGGCCTCATCAGAAGGCTTAAAGTCACTCAAAGGGCAATGGAAAGGGCCATGCTCGAAGTTTCCTGACGTGATCAAATCAGGAATGAAGATATTCGCTCGAGAACCAAGGTTGCCGACATAGCACGAAGAATCGCCAAACTTAAGTGGCAATGGGCAGGGCACAGTACTCACAGAAAAGATGCCGTTGGGGCCGAAAAGTTCTGGAGTGGCAGCTGCGTACCGGAAAACGCAGCGTTGGAAGGCCTCCTGCAAGGTGGACCGATGACCTCGTAAAGACTGCGAGAATCCGATGGATGCAAGACGCACAGGATCGTTTATTGTGGCGACATTTGGGGGAGGCCTATGTGCAACAGTGGACGTTTTTGATGTGATGATAATGATGAAAAAAATAATAATAAAAATATGATATGTTTTTGTTAAATATATTGTTTTATACTTTAACATGTTACTAAAAACAAAATTTTGTATATTAGGTATATATTCAAAATAAGAACTAACTAAAAAAATATTTTCGTGTTTTCGTATTCAGTAACCTCAAAATAATGTAAAAATATGAAAGGCACACTGGTTGCGCGAATTTTGCTTTGTGGACTGTAGATTTAAAAAGCGATCTAAGGTTTGTTAACAATATGCAGGTACTGCGTCTAGCGTTTATTAATGGGATAAATGTATTAGAAGGACTGACCTTTAACCTCGAAAGTTCCACATGGCGCCGGCCGGCGAATCCCGAACTTCGTACTTTCAAGCACTGCCAGTTTCTGTATTGCACTACACTGCACTTATGTTGAGTTCTGAATGGTTGGAACACGAAATAGCCAATTTTCTTGTAATTTCGAGCGGGCGTGTTAGCGGTGCGGTCACATTCACAATGCACAAACGTCAATGTCAAATCATTTCTTGCGGTCGTGCGGGTGGAGGGAAAACGGATGGTATAGGATTGCTAGGCCAAAAAACAAATTACAAAAAACAAAGTCGCGGATCATAGCAAATTGGCGCAACCATTCCCCCCGGGTTTGAAGGGTTACCTTCAAAGAAAAGAAAAAAAAAAACAAAAGCGAAACTAAACCCTATTACTAATCTAAACTATCAATACTAGGTAGCGAAACAACTTATAACTAACTATGCCACTACTACTGATTAGGCAGAGGGCAGAGGCGAATAACCGGACGCAGGTACGATCCAGTTGCGGTTTTAACTTTTACGACTCGCGTTATTCCGTTCGAACCCGGAAAAACTTCTTCCACTACACCAAGAGGCCAGTGCAGAGGAGGCGCACTCTCAGTCTTCAGTATCACCACAGTACCGACTGTGACTGGATCTGAAGGAGTGTTCCACTTTTGACGCGACTGCAGCGTATGCAGATAATCTGTCCTCCATCGCTTCCAAAAGGACTGAACTAAGCTATCTAGCAGAGCGTGACGCGGGTGGAGCTGCAGTTTGTCAGTCTCGACATCTAAAGCGGGCAAATATTTAAGAGGAGTCGTCGTCAAGA
This sequence comes from Leucania comma, assembly GCA_958295575.1. Taxonomy (NCBI): domain Eukaryota; kingdom Metazoa; phylum Arthropoda; class Insecta; order Lepidoptera; family Noctuidae; genus Leucania; species Leucania comma. The sequence continues at coordinate 10,226,590 of OY282475.1, forward strand.
AGTGAGCGCTAACGCGCTAGCGTCGTCAACGCTAGTGGCTCCGATGGATCACTAGACAAAGTCCGACACAACGGACGCGTATTCATCAACGCCTCTACCTGAGCGAGTACAGTGCTCAACTCCTCGTACGAGAGAATCTGTTCGCCTATGACCCGAAACAGGTGCGACTTAAGGCTTTTAATATTCGCCTCCCAATTGCCACCAAAATGACTAGCTGCTGGCGTATTAAAACACCAATCAATGCGATTCTCAGCTAAGACATGGGCGAATTCACTTTGGTAGTACTTGGAGCGTAAGAATGTATGTAATTCCGAAATATTGCGTCGCGCTCCAACATAATTTGTGCCGTTGTCAGAGTATAAGCGCTTAACGGGACCACGGCGAGATAAAAATCGTTTAAATGCAGACATAAAACCCTGCGTACTCAAATCACTGGTTAACTCTATGTGAACCGCACGAGTTGTCATACAAACGAATAGGCAAATGTATGCCTTTGTGGAACGTATACCACGACCACGGGCAATAGTGACTTTAAACGGTCCAGCATAGTCCGTCCCAGTATGTATGAAAGGTTTCACCGTCTGTACAACACGACAAGAACGATGGTCGGCCATTTCCGGCGCGTTGAAACGCGGGCGGAGCTTAAAGCAGGGCACACATCTGTGCACTCTAGCGCGTATCAAATTGCGAGCGGAAAGTATCCAGTACTTCTGTCGAAGAATGGACATTAATAAATCGGGACCAGCGTGACAATTCACCTTATGGTGATAGTCCACCAACAAATCCAAAACGTGATCCCTGCGTGGTAGAACTACTGGATGCATTTGTTCAAACTCTAACTTAGCATTTCGCAGACGGCCACCGACACGAATGAGTCCGTCTTGCAAAAATGGTTTCAAATGTTGAAGTGCGGGACTACAAGGTTTATGTGATTCTAAACTACGAAATTCTTTTGAAAAATAAAATTTCTGCAACTCTCGAAGTACAACTGATTCAGCTCTATCCAAATCAGCTGCGATTATAGAACCACGCGATGGTAATAATCTCAAAAATCTTAGGACGTAAACTACACAGCGTAATAGTCTCGACCAAGACGAGACTCGATTAGACAACAACAAAACAACTGACTCTTCACGCGGAACTGATACTACAAGCGTATGTTTCTTCTCCTCGGGTGGTTCTGAAACAGTAGCGGGGTTAAACGGAGCATTTGGCCACTCGTTAGGAGTGGTATGCAGCCAGGGAGGGCCACAAAACCAAAGCGGATGATTTAAAATTTGCGCGGGAAGCAAACCACGTGAGAGACAGTCAGCTGGGTTTTCTGTTCCAGCGACATGGAACATATTTTCCGGTGACAATTCAGCTTGAATCTTAGCCACCCTATTTGCGACAAACGTGCCCCATCGATGGGGTGAAGAGTGGGCCCAACATAGGGCAACGGTTGAGTCTGAAAACGCTACAATTCTCTCTATATTAATGCGAGGACGACAAGTTTTGACTATAGATGTAATCAATTGAACCAACATAAGAATAGCGCAGAGTTCGAGACGAGCAAGAGAGACAACCTTACTAGGAGATACCTTTGATTTTGCGCTAATGAGGAAAACTGAAATGTTATCGCCATTTTGGACCTGAAAGTAAACCACTCCCCCGTAAGCCCTCTCACTGGCGTCTGCGAAACCTACCACATTAACAACAGTGTCTGGTACTATACCAACATGGCGAGGAATCTGTATCTGATCGAGCATTGGAAGCTCTTTCCTATAGCGAGCCCACAACTTGGCAACACTTTCAGGAGCGGTGTCGTCCCAATCACAGTTGGAAAGCCAAAGCTCTTTTATAAGCAGCTTTGCATATAAAACGACAGGAGCTACAAAACCCATTATATCCCATATCCGAGCTACACATGCTAGGATAACGCGTTTGGTACAAGTTGGCGGAGTCGAGCTAATTTTAAGACTGAACATATCAGTTGCGGGTGACCAACTTAAACCAAGGATCTTATGCGAATCACTATCATCGAATTCCTTTACCGAAGTCAACCGGTGTGACGGTGGAATCGACTCTAATGTAGCTTGCGAGTTGCTTGTCCATTTCACCAGATCAAATTGACCGGACTTCATGAGGCTGATTACTTGAGCAGCGGTCTCTATAGCCTCTGCTTCACTAGGTACACTGTACACAAAATCGTCCATGTACAATCCGGTTTCAATAGTGGCCCTTGCTTTCGGGTATGTATCACCCTCGTCAGCGGCCAACTGCTTGATAGTGCGAAGAGCGTGAAAGGGACTAGACTTAAGCCCAAAACAAACACGATTGAATTCGTAAACCTTCAAAGGTTCCTGCGGAGAAAATCTATACAAGAAGCGTTGGAATCTACGGTCACATTCTCTGATTCCAATACTAAGAAACATTTGCCGAATATCGGCAGAGAGCGCAATAGCAAACAAGCGAAAATTTACTATTATTTCAAATAAGTTACCCTGGAGGTTCTGACCACAATACAAGATATCGTTAAGCGATATGCCAGTACTAGTCTTAGCGCTACCATCCATAACCACACGCAGTTTAGTTGTAAGTTTGTCTTCTCTAACAACTCCATGGTGCGGGATGATGTAAAACGGGTAATCACGTGTCTCCTCAGTCTCGGCAGGCGCTGATGAGATATAACCTTTATCTAAATATTCGATCAGCACATCATCATAGGCTTGCTTCAACTTAGGAGACGCCTGCATCTTACGTTCCAAGCATAGAAAGCGTTTTTCTGCGGAGGCACGGGAGCCACCGAGCGAAAAAATATCACCCTTGAAAGGGAGCGCGACAACATAACGACCATCTTTATCACGAGTAGTCGTGCGGGTATAAATCTCCTCAGTGACCTGATCCTCAGGGCTGAGAATAGGTGGGACATTGACCTCTTCAATCTCCCAGAACTTGCGGATGGTAGACTCAAGCGGCGGCTCGACGGTGCAACAGTGCGACACAGTCGAGTAACTATTTAAATAAGCGGGTGCGGAGCCAACTATAACAAACCCGAGAACTGTTTCCAGTGCGTGCGGAGCGGGGTACATCGGAAGACCTTGAATTTTACGTGATAACTGGAGATGCGGGAGAATCGAAGCACCGATCAATAGATCGATATCTCCAGGGAAAGCGTAATTTCCGTCGGCTAACTGCAAGTTCTTAAACTCCGTCAGCATGGACGTGTCAACCGGTACCGTGGGCAACCGTTCCGTAATCTTATCTGCGACTAGCGAATCCATTTCAAACGAAATATTACGATTAAAACGTGAACTAAATATTATTTTAATGGAACCGTGAATGGTTGCCTTTAAACCTCCAAAACCTTTCACTTCTGAGCGGGATGACCAATTATTAAAACTAAAACCAAGGCGTTGACAACAATCCCGAGTAATAAAATTACTCTGGGAAGCGCCATCTAGTAGCGCTCGAACGGTGTGCGGTTTGCCAAAGGCATCTACAATGACAACTTGCGCGGTCGCAAGTAAAACGGTAGTGACTTGAGTACCAGCGGCGGAAAGCGAACACAATGTTACGTCGTTTGCACTTGCAGCAGGCCGCGCGTCACAAGCGTCGCGCGTCTGCGCAGGCTGCTGCTGCGATGGCAGCTTACTACTCTCAAAATGTAAGAAGGTATGATGTCTAGCTAGACATTTACGACAGCTACCACCACTGTTACATGACGTAACCAGATGTTTGTCACTTAGACAATTAAAACACAAATTATTAGTGCGGACAAACTTGTAACGATCACTAGGCGATAATCTCTGAAATTCCGAACACTTGTACAGCTGTGTATGGCTACCCTTACACAGAGAACAGTCAGGTGTTGAGGCGGTATTAACTAGCGTATGTGCAGTCTTGACTGACTTCGATGACGCGTCTATACGGCGATCGGAACCTGTCCTATTCGTGGCTTCATGACGTGCCGACGTGCGCTGCAACACCTTAATATGGTCGCGAATAAAAGATTCTAAATCTTCGAACTTAGGTATTTCTTTACCGCGCTGAGTCGTTTCAAACAGACGAACAGTTTCAGGATCTAATTTCTTTAAACCGATATACAAAAACAAAAAGTCACAGAGGTCATTGACCTTTAGCTTCTTTACTGCACGAACAGATGATGCGAAAATATTTAAAAACTTCTCTAAATTATGATCGTTACAAACGGAAAAACTTTTCAAATCGAATAATTGATCTAAATATGCGGTGGCTACTAATCGCTTATCTTCGTATTTTGTTTTTAAAGTGTCCAAAACTAAAGTGTAATTTTCAGCGCTAAACGTAATTCCAGCACAGACAGCCTTTGCCTTACCGGTCAATTTTTCTACGAGATAATGCAATCTCTCGTGATCTGTCAGCGATGTGTTCCTATGTATTATATTTTCGAAACTATCTATAAATAAATTCCAATTTCGAATGTCACCATCAAATTCAGGTATTTGAATTGGCGGCAATCGTGGGCGTTCGCGAGGAGGGTTGGATAAACCACTCGCGGGGGGGGGAGTCTCTAGACTCCTAGCAATACGCTTGATACGACAATACAAGTCATCAAAGGACGACAATGCCTGATAACTCACACAGTAATCAGGATTTAACTCCAACTCTAAAATGTTTATATTATTAATTGTAGATTCAAAATCCGCGCGCAAACTATCTAAAGTTTCCAACGAACACAAGAAAGCATCTCTAATCGCCAGATCCGAGGTTTGCAAAGATTTATCACAAATTGATTGAACACGTGAAAACTGTGAGTCCCTTTTAGCGTATAAAAGCTTTAACTGAACCTTTAAATCAGTACTAACCTTGGTTCCCTTAAGAGACATCTTGTTTTGATATATTCACACTATACACTCAAACAAACACTTAACGAATTATTAAGTAAGCGATAATTAACAGATAACAATATGGTAATATTGTAAACAACAAAGTGAACGGCGAACGAACGGAATAACATATGCGTATATAATCTATGGTTTATCCGTTTCCTACAAATATTCACTCAACAATGAACGGGTATTTTTGAAATGCGTCTACCTACATGCAATTTGTAGGACTTCCGAATGAATTTTGTCAAGAAAAAGAATGCGATTTATATCTACGCTGATATTTACGTAGCTAACTATAATTATGCGGTGCGGTTGACGGCGTAGGTACCGTAATTATCAATGGCTCTTTAACTATACGAGCGAAATAACGTATAGTTGCCTAAATGCCTAGATGCGGGTTTTCTACTATTATATCTAGGTAAACAGGCGCGTTGCGTTTATTCCCTATGGAACAAATACTATATTGCGAAATTACAAGAAAATGATTCACGATCCGGCTCGAAGGACCAAAAAGTAATGGTTGCGCGAATTTTGCTTTGTGGACTGTAGATTTAAAAAGCGATCTAAGGTTTGTTAACAATATGCAGGTACTGCGTCTAGCGTTTATTAATGGGATAAATGTATTAGAAGGACTGACCTTTAACCTCGAAAGTTCCACATGGCGCCGGCCGGCGAATCCCGAACTTCGTACTTTCAAGCACTGCCAGTTTCTGTATTGCACTACACTGCACTTATGTTGAGTTCTGAATGGTTGGAACACGAAATAGCCAATTTTCTTGTAATTTCGAGCGGGCGTGTTAGCGGTGCGGTCACATTCACAATGCACAAACGTCAATGTCAAATCATTTCTTGCGGTCGTGCGGGTGGAGGGAAAACGGATGGTATAGGATTGCTAGGCCAAAAAACAAATTACAAAAAACAAAGTCGCGGATCATAGCAAATTGGCGCAACCACACACAAAAAGTTAAATTTTATAAAGCAGATGAAATGTCACTTTGTGCCTACAGTCTCTCAACAAAGAAGTAGGTACACGGTGATAGAGTTCAATTCCTCCACAAACTGCTTGATTATGCGCAGATATTTGTATCCCCAAACCTTCGGTAAACCATTCTTTATTATGTAAATTCATCTTTAGGGATTGCCTTTATTTTTGCGCAATATTTTTTATTGTTTGTCGTCCTGGGTATTGAATAAAATCGGTCGGTTTGACGCTGATGTATTGCCGTTTTTTGTTGTATTATACACAGATTGTTACAAATCGTTTGTACATAAAACTTTTTCTACAATTTTGTTGGTGATGTTTCTTAAGGATGCAAAAATTGGATTTCAGATACGGGAACGTATTGAAACACGATTTTGAAAACAGAACCCTCTCATTTCAGATATGAAAAATCACTATCATCGATTACTTACCAAGGTAAGGTTTCTAAGGTATATTCTAACCGTGAGAATCTTAACCAATATATGTATAACCAATACCAAGAAATATGCATGAAAATTTGATATACTAAAATTTAGTAAACAGTATGCGAAACATCTTAATCCATTCAGCAGTTTAAGCGTGAAGGTGTAACACAAACGGATACAAAATTTTGCCTTTAATACCATTGTAATAAAACAATATCATAAAATTAGCTGACAATCTATAAACATTTTAAGAGTCAATACGTTTGTCCCTAGGATATATAAGATCCTTGGTCAATACGAATATCTTGACACATGAAAAAAAGAATTCCTTTTACAAATATAACTCACAAATCTCAAAAACAAACTCGACCAATCCGTGGTTGCGTAAATCAGTAAACCAAATACTGGCATTTGATCGGCCATTTTTCAGACAAAACAATGCAAATTCGAGACGCGTACCATCAGGTTCGCTTTCTACTTCAAACAGAGTATATTTGTTTCCACTATGTTATCTTCAAAGAGCGAGATAAAAACTTTTTTTGTTTTCCCTCCTTCGTGACTCAGCGAACAAAAATGGAGGATGTTATCATTCTTTGTCTGTTCTACCCACATTTTACCAACAGGTTTTTTGGAATTAAATTCTGTAAATACGGAGTTTGTATTCTACATTTATTTTTTATGTTTAGATACCCTTATTCAATTGTCTGATGTGACTTACTGATAAAGCGTGTTTTTAGATAGTAAACATAGTAAGGGCTAATTTTATCATTCACTATAAAAACTTAGTTCAACTAAACTGAGCTCAGCGTAATGTAGTTTAAATACCCGTGTCAAAAACATACGAAAACAAAAGAATTGATACTAAGTTAAATATAAACTAGATTCAATTCATAGCGGTGAAACGCAAAATGAAGCTTTAACCTCGATTAGATGCTCTAACTGTGTATTGTTTTAAATAATCGAGATTAGTTTATTGGTGAATTTGGCCCTAAATCATCAAATTTCTCAGATTTTTTTTTGACTATGTTAAAACCACACATATGTTCCTTGACTTAGCCTTAACCACAAAATAGATATGTACAGAAGTCAATCTCGTGTATGTACTTAACTTTTTATACCTACACTCGGCGGTCGCTAGAAAAAGTACTCTGTGATCTAGCACTGGTTTAGCCCGGTTTAGTCACGTACAAGATATCGTGTCCGTGAGACGTGTCTATGTGTGCGTTGCTCAAGCACGCTTTGTATGTAGATAGTCTTCTGTATTATCTCTTTTGTGCGTTAACGTTCTAGGACCACGGACTTTTCGGACACTTTACAGAATTTATCCCATAGTCCTGGTAGGCATCGGTTCTGCCGGGCCTTGACGTTTTTGCTAACATCTTGGTACAATGTAAGCTAATTTAGATATGCTGGCAATGCTACCAGCGCTCGGGGCACTTTTCCCTTTGACATCGATGTGGATGAATTTTTAATGCCCAATAAGTTCCCTTTTATTTACCCATTTGTAAATTTTATTATTTTTAGTTTATGTTATTTTGTTTGTACTAATAAAAATTATTACTTAAAAATTATATAACCTTTTAAGTAGTAATTTTTATAAGCTTAGAAATATATATTATAATTATTTGTAAAATATATATTTTCGGCTGTACGTATTGATCACCGATTTTTCGAGCAGTCAAATCAGTTGTAAATTACAACTGATATAGAAAATAATGCCATTTAGTCTTATCACGCTATCACTAATCCTTTTTCCTTCATATCACTCCTCACAAGAACCATCTATCTTTTCTTCCCTCTTTATCTATATACATATAAAAGGAGTAACTGACTGACTAACATATCAACACAGCCGACACTACTGGGACTATGAATGTGAAATTTTACAAAAGGTTTCCTTTTATGACCTAGGCGAGCAATTAGACAAAGTTTTTCAAAATTCATCGTCTAAGAGGGTGAAAGGGCGTCCAAAATTTGTACGGAGAAACTGACATTCACGTGTGCGAAGCCGCTGGTAGAAACTAATCAAAATATAAGACCTTTTCAAAAGCCTACTTAATTACGTTTTCAGTCCTTCTTAAGCAGTCTAGTAATTACCTTATTTGCTGATCAATACTTATTTGGTCTTTATATTATTCGATAATTATTTGGTCTTTATATTATTATTTGCTTTGAAGTCGCAGAATTTATTAGACCCTACATAATTAGACTAAGGTACATACGTATAGACTCGAGAACCTCAGTCTGGGTAGGTAATTAATTTATAGGGTGACCAAATCTGAAGTACACGTATTTTTACAACCATTTCGATTTGAAACTAATATTTGCTTTTGATGATATATTGGTGCCTAAGTATTTATTTATTCATTACTTTAATCATTTGAATACCGTAATTAAAGATACAATGGAAAGACAATAGATGTGCAAACGACGGTGTTTTTTTTGGCGTTCGCTTGCGGCTTGAATAACTACACATTAAAGAAAAAAAAAACATTTTTTATTGTTGTATCTCATTCTTAATTTGTATTTTATTTTAACAACAATTATAAAATAAATGCTTAAAATCTAGTTATGTTTGAGTAAAGACTTGTCCAACTGAAATATATAAAATACAGTCTTATTTCGATATCTCATATAACTTTTGAATGGAATCAAGGAAAATAGGTAGTTAGTAAATAGTTCTTAATTACGCAACTATTTTTGCTTTTCTTTTTAATTACACGGTGCCCCACCTTAGGAATTACTTCTGTATCATGGATCTAAACTCAAATTTACAAAACGTAACAAAAAATTTAAATAATAACGTAGCTGATTTTAAATCTCCCGTATAAACAGGGACATGTAAAGTTTCCTGTATCACACCGCAACCACAAAAACGTAACCACCAAATTAGTGTTTCAACAATGCATAACATAACAATACACCGCACCCGACACCAGTTTCAAATGATTGAAAATCCGTTCACATCCTGCCCGTGTATAATGACCGTTGTTCCATGTAACCCGAGATTGTTGGCCTGGAGGGTGTATTCAGTCGAATTGGCAACTAATTAGCCGGAGTGAGGCACCGTAGAAGTGGTTGAAAGCCGCATCACAAAGGTAATGGTCATCCATTTGATAGGTGTATTGAATGCTTTGATATCGTATCGCGGACTATTGATTCGTGTGACGCTATTGATGGGATGGCGGAATTATGCGCCGTGTTGCAGAGCTGGACTTGTATGGACAGCGTTTGATTTTTCAAAGGTTAAAGGCTTATGAGGCTGATGGCCGCTGTGTTTTTTGTATATGGCAACACACTGTGCTAAGTTTGTTTCTAAATAAGACAGAGTATTGTATCTTAGGGGCCTGCAGCGTCGAAGCTTTCTCTGGGGCCATGGATAAATGTAAAAATGAACACCAGGACCCTGGTACGAAGATTATTAAGGAACAGGGTAGGTTTCTTAGTCAGTAAAAGTCTGACACTATCTTCTGCCCCGCTCAAGGGTGAGAGATGTATTAAAAGATTTATACCCACTGAAAAAAAGATAAGAAAGAAAGAAGACGTATTGTATCATGATTTTTATGTAAAATCAAATGACGACAAAATAAACTATCTGAAGTACATAACGAAAAATCTAAAACTTAAAAATAATCACAGTGCTTGTATAAAATGAAACATAATTAACGCAAATAACGCTTAGAAGAGAATAAACTTTATTGTACACCAGAAAAGTAACTCAACTTGTACACAAACTTAAATCTAAAGATACATGTATACACGGCTAAATTTTGATCATTTTTATTCCGAGGAGGGTCGATCCGATACATGAGACACTATCGATAACTACCTACAGGTCAGGACTCGCTCAGCTAATGTTTACTTAAAGAAATTAATTTCGTATATGCGTTTATTAATTCGAGTTTTAGAAAAAAAAGACTTTACGTTTTGATTTTATCTTTACAAATCAATAGTGTTTCATGTACCGGATCGACCCTCCACAGAATCAAAAGGATAAAAATTTGGCCGTGTATATTCAGCCCGAATCTGACACAACACCCTTGTGGTTGGAAAACCCTCCCTTTTCAAGTGGCGTTTGCAGAACTTACATCCTACTAACAGGTTAAATACTATCTTACTCTTATCTCTCAGGTTTTTTTCTAACACAAACATATTAAATCTATTCTCTTATTACTTCCTACTAGAGAATAGTGGTGTAAATTTACACTCTCAGTAGAAAATGCATTAAAGCCGCTACGTTCTGAGTTGAAGAGTCTCAATACTTGAAGCGATGAAGTCAGACTTTCTACAAATGGATGTGATTTCGCTTGACTCACGTTGACATAGTTTTCAGAAAGCAAACGGAACTTCTTTGAAAACTTTGTAACTAGACATTTTAGTGTATACTAATCACTATCACTACATAGTATAAATCAAAGTCGCTTCCCGCTGTCTGTCCCTATGTATGCTTAGATCTTTAAATTACGCAACAGTTCTTACGCGTTTTTTTTTAATAGAGAGAGTGATTCAAGGTTTATATGCATAATACATGCATAATAAATTTAATATCATAATAATAAAAAATAATAAAAAATAAAAAAAATGAAAAATCTGTAAATTTAATATCATTTTATTTCATTTTTTTTTTATTTTTTTTTTATATTTGCCTTGTTGCATTAAGTCCGCCTATGTACCACTATTGTACATGAAGACTAAATAAATAAATAAATATCACCATTGCACACGTGCAAAGCTGGGGCGATTCGCTAGTAATATATATAATAAAAGTGAAATACCACTCACTGATCTCAGAAACTATAACGCCTACAAACTTAAAATTTGGCAGGTAGGTTCTTTATGGGGTGTAGACATCCGCTAAAAACGGATTTTACGAAACTTCACCCCAAAAAAGGAATACTCGGCCCCGGCACGATAGGCAACGCAGGGACAGGGTAGGTTTTTAGTCAGTAAGAGTCTGACACTACTTCCCGCTCCGCCCAAGGGCGAGATTTGTCATTGGATGATTTTACGTACCATAAAAAAAATCCCAAAGGGGGTAAACTAATTTTTACACGGGCGAAGCCTCCAGCAGAAGCTAGTATAATATATAGGTGTAATAATCTGTACGGAAGAAAGATTTGTATTTTTGTTTGTACTGAATAAACTTAAAAACTACTAAACTGATTTTAAAACTTCTTTCACCAGCGGAATTCTACTCTACGCTACCTATATATACTCGTACTTATAATTTCAATTTCGAGTCTAGTCTTGTACTCATTCATTTTAGATTAATTATCTAAACTAAACTTTACATACTCGTATTACAACACAAAGTCCCTCGCCGCTTCTATTAGTCTGTCGGTAGGAATAAAGATATACGAAGGTTGCCGACATAACTTAAATGGCAGTGGATAGGGAGAACACATTGCTCGCAGAATAGATGGTCGATGAGGCCGAAAGGGTCTGGAATGGGTCCGTATCCCGGAAAACGCCGCGTTGGAAGGTCTCTCACAAGGTGGACCGATGACCTGGTGAGAGTCGCGGGAATTCGATGGATAGAATAGAATAGAATAGAATAAACTTTATTGTACACCAATATGCCTATGGATGTGCCTATTGTGCCTATGCCATACAGTGGTCTTGATACTTTTATCTCGGTAGTATAATACCTTAGAACAATTTTCTACGTGCACACGAGCGAAACCGCTGATAAATAACTAACTAGTAAGGACATAAAACATGAATGTCATAATTTGAACCGTTGTAACAAATATATTCCTACTGGCACCACAAAGTTACCTACACATTTGTAACCTAACCGCTTTGCAACATTTCAATGTCATTAAAAGCAGAAAATGTTTGAATGGCGAGTACCGTCGAAATATACCTCATAATTACTCCAAAGGTAATTAACGTGCAAACAAGAGGGAGCCAATAAAAGGTGAACACAGCGAAGGTCATAATAAAAGCAATGAGCGCTCATAATGGAATGTTAGCTGCTTTATGTAAAATGTACACTTGAAATGCTCAAAGGGAGTTCATGAACCGGGTCCAAGTTGAAAGAACTACGGGTCCTTGACCGATGTGCATCTCTTTGAAGCGTTTATAAAGGGTCATTAAGTTAGAAGTTCCAATGTAAGAACCACTGTAATTTAGACCGCTATCAATAATAAGGCTTCGTTCACACCAAACGTACACCTATCTATATGTCAGCCACAGTGTGAACGTGGACTCAGTCTGCACTAAGCATCCTCATCAATGCATTCGTACGCTATAGCTTAGAATGCGTTACTTGTGTAAACAAAAGAGTAGGCATACTATGCGTAGTACAATAATTTCGGCCACCGAAAGTCAGTGAGAACGCTCTACGTAATAGCATATAGTCGGTTCGGTGTGAACCAGAAGTTATTTAAAGAAAAGTGATAAACTGCGTAACGCCCGCTCACAGTCAGCGGCTGACAATACGTTTGGTCTGAACAATGCCTTATGCTTGATTCTTACAGCACGGAGAATAATATCTGAAAAACTTGGATAATTTTTCTATATTACTTACATAAACATGTATATACCTTCCTATACAGCTTCTCCAACTGTGTGCCAGCAACGGGTAAAAATAAATAAAAATCTTCTACAATTACGAACCCAGCAGTTTTTCTACAAAAACTAAATGCAAGAATATCATCCACTATCTCTCACTTTTATGCTCACAATTTGTCGGTGTCTGCAAATCTTTTTAACTTGCAGATGTGTTACCCGCAGTAGATGTAAAAGTATGGAAACTATTCTTTTGGACGAAATAGGGCGCAACGAACCGAATGGGCATTATTTATATTTTTTTTTTTTTTGACTTAGTTATATTTGGTTTGGAAGTTATTGTATTATACAGTTTACATAAGTGGGTGGGGTACCTACGTGAAATAATATCCAGAACTCAAAAAAGATTTGAATAGTCTCCGGCATCACGTTTGTGGGAATATAGTCATCTGATCGTCTCTTCTTTTGAAGAGGTTTTCTATTATACATTTTGAAAGCGTGGATGTTTAATGTTAATGTGATTTTTAATGCAAAATTTAAAAATATCCTTTCTCTTTTTCAGATCAACATTGACGTTTGAAGCTATTATTGGTAAGTAGATACATAGGTACTTTAAGCGTTCATTTCACAAGATTTTTTTTTTTAAATTTTCAGTTCCACAATTTATGCCTTGTTTGTGTCCGTACAACTAGATATGTTGCAGCGGACTGTAGTTTTTATATTCAAATCCAGGCTGGTTCCTGAAGTGAAAATAATTCAACTTAACATGTACTTCTTCTCCCTGAAAGGTCAATATGTATTTGTTGCATAAGTAATTTCCATGTTCCATGAGAACTTAGGTAGAATAAAAGCCCGCAGCAAATACCGTGGCCATCGAGATCAACAAAATAGAATTGCCTTCAATCACGTTACGGGCGGGTTTATTGACGGTTAGCTATAGGTATCTTGCAGTCAAATAAGTCAGTAATGAACTCCAGTAGTACATTTAAGTATTACATTTTTTAAACTATATTTTTTTTTTCTTTTAATATTGTGAACGTGAGGACAATGTGGATTAGTTTTTATTAGTATTATTTTTTGTCTTCTCTCTTTTGTTTTCAGTAATTTTTAGCATATGTCTGGCAATTTGAGTATTTTCTGCGGCCTACCCAAATGTCCTTTCCTTGGTATTGTTCGTCAAATCGTTGAGCTCCTTAGTGTCCTGAGTTGAGCTTTGCGAATACTGACAAATGCTTGCACTGACTGGACAGGTCCACTCAAATCTGTATGGTTCTTTCTTCAAAAGGCCATTTCAGACAAATCTGCATGGTCCTCATGTGATTTGACCAATACATATTTACTGTATGGACTTTAAAAGAGACTTTGACCCCTGAGTTTGTTTCGGTGTTTCTTCTCAGGGTAGTCAGCTAGGAAACACCGGCCTCATCTAGTGATAAAAATGACAAAAAAAAATTTTGACGTGTAAAAGTGTTTTTAAAAACCTACTTACAAAATAAATATCATTTATCATTTATCCAAATTAAATCGCCCCACATGTTTCAGTAGGCTTCGTAGGCGTGGTTTTTTAAACGGTGAGCAATGTCGCCGTCGTATAAGGACAGTGTCAGGGTCAATGGAACGCCTCAATGAGCTGTCAGCATAATTGAAGGGAACTGTCAGCGCTACGGGATTCTCCGAAAGAATTTCTGCGACTCTAGACAAAAAGGCAACTGAAGGAACACAGGTTCCTTTTTAGGAAGGAAATCATCTAATGACTTCTCCCACCCTAGAGCGGAGTAGGAGGACGTGCCAGACTTTTACTGACCAAAACCCACTCCTATGTTCTTTCGTTGTCTTGCATACCAAGGCTCCGGGTTTTCCTATCAGAAACGAACTCCATGGCCCCAAAGGCTTCGAGCCTGCTGAGCGCCTACGATTTTCTGACATCTTCTTAAGGCGCACGTAGAACAAATCGTCCAAAAAATGGTTTAACATTACAGAATCTCACATAATTCGAAGTACCTCCTTCAAAGTAGGTCGTCGCTTTCATACTGGCGACTATTGCATCACCCCACGGATGACAAGCATCTAGTATTACCTTTATGCGGGGATAAGTAGGCACGTAACTCGAAACGGTGTGTTCAGGGCCTACAGAAGCTTGTTTGATCTCAATCAGGCGCAGGTGCGTCCTCGCAAATTGGTCTCGCGATGAGTTCGCCGAGATATTGCTAACAGTACATCAAAATTATTGTCAACTTCCAAAAGATTTATGATACAGTTTATCACCCACGCTGAAAGTATATTGTTTTGTTTGCCAGAGGTCTATACTTAATATTATAAAGAGGAAAGAATAGAATAGAATAAACTTTATTTATACCTAATTTAAAATGGCGGATATTGATTCAATAGCTTATTCTGTATATACTACCTTTAGGATGAACGTGAATTATGTTACATGTTGTATTAAAAAGGAAAAATTGACTGGCTGGCATTTGCTATGTCAAAGCAAAAAGTACTGGGATTAAAATTGTCAAAAAATAAAATGCCCGTTTTGAAATTTGATGTTTCTATTATTTACGCTACGTAACCTCCTATATTACATTATGCAGGTAATTACATGAAAACACTTTATGTAATTAATATTAGTTTATTGACTCTTCCAGTTTCGTTTCAAGTTACATTCTAGGGTCTTTCTCAAATGTCAAAACAGGCTTTTATTTTTTAACGAGTTTAAGCACGTGACATTTTGTACAAGGATTCCTTTTATGACCGTCTTGAGAGACATCTTCATTATCATCTTCACCGTTTTAAGAGAATAGAATAGAATTACTTTTATTCGGAACAGACACAGCACAACGGTTACAAACACAAAATAAAAAAGAACAAACAAAAAGTTCAGAGTTCTGAGCGTGCCCGCACCGAAAAGGTGACCACCTCAGCATTGAGAGCAGTAGGCAGGCAGGGTCGAAGCCTACTGGGGCCAAGGGTTTGCTTCCGAAAGGAAAGCCCGGCCCTGGTATCTAAGGCCACGAAGGAACGGGGTGGGTTTTTAGTCAGTAAGAGTCTGACACTATCTCCCGCTCCGCCCAAGGGCGGGAGATGTCACTGGATGATTTTACCCACCACCAAAAAAAAAAAAAGCATTGAGAGCAGTAGTGATTATTTTTTTGTATTTTTATTTGTATTTTGGGCTGCTGTCCACAACTCCACGACTAAAGCGCGTATTTTGCGTACGGAATGATGAAACAGTGATGAAACCAATTACACAAAATAATGCGCCTGGCTAGGTTTAGACTCGCAACTTATAACTCTTTTTAGTATACCTACGCATAGCATAGCATCAGCCTTAAAATATTCCCACTGCTGGGACTTAGGCCTCCTCTCTAGGAGAGGGAATGGGCCGTAATCAACCACGCGGGCCACCGCAGACTGGTGAATGTCACATGTCTTCGAATTTTTGGTTCTAGGTCATGCCAGTTTCCTCACAATGTTTTCCTTCACCGTTTTGAGAGCAGTGGTCCTGAAATAAATTACACAAAGTAAAGCGCCTGGCTGGGTTTGAACCCGCGACCTACGACCTACAGACCTACGGGGTCGTTACCACTCGGCCACCAATGCTCCACACTCTTTTTAGTACACCTACGCACAGAATGATATTAAGATAAAAATGTAATTTATTGAAAATTTATGTGGCGCCTACTATGTATAAATCAAGTACCACAAGGTTTTCGGTTTTAGAAGTCTTTTATTCAGTTGCTTTGTCTCGTGACTATATATTATGCAAAATAATGAGATCTAGAGAAAAAGTACAATGAGCTATTGTTGAAGCAATTTTGGTTATCTTTTTTTCCCTAAACATGACTACGCACGGTGTGATTGATCTGACTTCAACCATATTTTATTAAGTGCCTTCGTTTGAGAAAAAATAAAATGCGGCTATAAAACATAGTAAACTGGAGCAGTACTAAAGTATCCTACAGACAGGAGCGCTTCGACACCAAAGCGACCACTCCATTATGTTATATACGCAAAAGAGTTTTTCAATACACTTATTCGAAAACCCGCTCTTATCCCTACTGCTACTATACACGCTGTTTACTGTTTTTCGCACTAGTGCGGAAAAATGCACGTGCAGACAAACTGCCAAAATTTATTACATTTATCGTATCAAATCCTCCCCTATTTATTTATTTCTTTGTACGTGTATTGAAAGACGACGTTTGATACACGTGGAAATTAATTCCGTCACTTCAACACTTGGCTCTATAACATTCCGCCTTGGTGGAAAAATGTAAAAAAGACAAACTTTCTCCACGTGTATCAGAATTTAATACTTTAGGTTTTGCATTCCTCTTGCTTAACCACTATCTCACCTGATGGTAAGGGGTGAAGCACGCTTGCCTAGAAGTAACCTATTCACTCTTGACTTAAAGACCTCTAGGCTGTAGATTTCAGGAAACAATGACTCCAGTAGCGGAAGAGCATCGCCGTGTCCTCGTGGGGGTGATCGGCGGCGATCTCTCGCGCACGGGCTTGGTTCAAGCCATGCTCCGGAGCGAGAGTCGCCTCCTTTTGCGAAGCAGTAATACTAGCAAAGGAGGAGGCCGACCGCATTAGACAAAGGCGCACACGCCGCCGCCGCCGCCGGAATTCCGATCCCGATTTCCGGCCACCGTAGGCGCGGGCTCGCGGACGGTGGGCAATGGGTAGCTCGCTGTCCGTCCGTCCGGTAACAGACCGGTCCGAGCTCAGGTCGTCTACGGCGCGCACTGTTCCCGCGCGCCTCAAGGAGTTGTCAGCAAACTGTAGGGGTCCAGCAGGGCCGAAGCCTACTGGGGCCAAAGGTTATGTGAGAATGTCACCACGGGCCCCGGGACAAAGGCAAGGAACGGAAAGGTAGGTTTTTAGTCAGTAAAAGTCTGACACTATTTTCCACCCCACCCAAGGGCGGGATTTGTCATTGGATGATTTTACATACGTTAAAAAAAAAAAAGTAGGAAAAAGTATCGGCTTGTGTGATAGCCTTCAAACACAGAAAATAAAAAGTTCCTAAGTACCTAGTTTTGATTGAGTTTTCAGTCAACAAAAAGGTACCTTTGTCGTTGTTTCAGAACAAAGGGCCTATGTACGTATGTTAGTTTGTCCAGCAGAAATGTCGAGTCAGTATTAATGTGTTTGTGTACTGCGAAACCTTCACAAAATATTACGAGCGGTGTACATTAGCTTTATTTTTTCTTTTAATCTATTTATGGCTTTTACTCGACGATATTTCACGAACGACGCTGCGTGACACAGTGTTTTGTTAAGAAGAAGGAACAAGCTTGCGAAAGAAGAGCAATGGGTAGCTCGCCGTCAGATAACCGCTCGGACCGAGCCCAAGTCATCAACAGCGCGTAGTGTTCTACGAGCGCCTCAAGGAGTTGTCAGCAAAACTGTAGGATTCCAGCAGGTCCAATGCCATCTGAGGCAGCGGAAAGTTTCTGTCTGACACTGGTGTGGTTTTAAAGTCTGACATGCCTTTCCACTCTGCCCTAGAGTTTTTTATGAGCCTTTTGTTATCCCACTCCTGGGCAAAGGCCTCCTTCCACTCCTTCCATCTTTCGTGGGCTCGTGGTTCCCTCTTCCAGTTCTGGTAACATTGGTCTAATTTGTCTCGCCATATCTCAGCACACCAATTAAAATTAAACCAATTTATTTGAGTTTGGTAGAAATCGTAATCTCAAAGTCAAGCCTTATGCACGACAGATACTAAAAGCACTAGGCTTTTAGTCACAACAAAATACAACCTATTTCAACAAAAAGAAAAATAAAATTAATGACAAACGTTTCCGCTGAGTGCCTCTAATTTATGAGCAGTAATTATTGCCGTCCTTTACTTGGGAACAACATGAACCTTGCTGATTACGAGTTGTTCCCAAGAACTCCTTTAAACTTAATGGGGCAATATTTTTACCCGTTTCCATCATCGACTATGATTTAGTGCTACGCCGTAGAGGGTGCTACGCCAATATGCTACGGCGTAGGCAGTCTACGAATATTTTATGACTGTAGCAAGAAATAGAGGTGGAAACTTAAAATCGGTTGAAAGTTGTTCAGTAAACATTTATGTATGCTCTTAATGGTTTCTACGGTAGATTTTGCATAGATTAATTATTCATTTTTTTATGGTAGAAAATTAACAACGTTTTGGAATGCTGTTTTACCTAATCGTAGAACAGTTGTTCGACTGAGTAATCTTCTTTGAAAGCTTTTAGTTTCAGTCACTTTACTTGTTTGGTTTTGGGATGAATTTGGCAAGTCAATTAAAATAACTTGTTTTTAACTTTAACAAACTAGACAAAATAACAAAATAGATTAAAAAGAGACACTCAAGCCACGCAATTTGGTCATTCTATTCACCCGCTTAATATTGTATTTTGTTGTATTTGACTGCCTCGTTATTTATTTTATTTATTTATGTATACTTTATTGTACGCCAAGATATAAAAAATTACTAATTTTGAGTCTTAAAATTAAAAAAATACTCGTACAATAGGCGGCCGTATAGCAATCTGCAATCTCTTCGAGGCAACCTAGAACGTAACGTTAGTGTCCTAGTTGAAGCGTGACTGTTGAGCGTGGGGTCCTGAGTTCAATTCCCGGGTCATCTAAAAAGTGTTTTCCATATTCATCGATTACTCTGTAGCTGCCTGGGGTTTGGAAATTGGTGGTGTGATGCCTCCGAGCCTTGGAAGGCACCGAAAGTCATTGGTTCTGAGCCTGATCTCTTCCCGGTCGTATCGGAATGTCGTCCCATCGGACTATGAGAGTGAAGGAACAGAAAGTGCGCCTGTGTTTGTGCATACTTGTTCGCTACAATATCTCCTGCATACTTGGTTAAACTCTGTTGAGATTGGCCACCGTGATCGGGAGGATTATTATATTTAATGCTGCCACAAATAAGCAATACCTTATCAGCGTCCTTATCAGGGTTGTTATCAACCAAAACTTCTCAACTCCAGCGCCGTACCGATAAGAAATAACTGTGTTAACACCTTAAATTTACCGGTATCTCGCCCAACATAATTTAACTTTGTCAGAAGCCGCTTTTACTTCAAACAAATTAACTTGGAGCCATCGCATAACGTAAGCTCTTCAATAAAACTTTTTATTTGTTCAAGTTGAAATGATTTACACGAATCAAAGGAAACTTTAATGATTGACAAAGCAACTTTTAGTAATCATTTTGGTGTATCTGTCTTGCAGTAAGATAGAATAGAATGGAATGAAATGGAATGGAATGAAATAGAATGGAATGGAATGAAATTGAATGAAATGAAATTGAATGGAATGAAATTGAATGGAATGAAATTGAATGGAATGAAATTGAATGGAATGTAATGGAATGAAATTGAATGGAATGAAATGGAATGAAATGTAATGAAATGGAATGAAATGGAATGAAATGGAATGAAATGGAATGAAATGGAATGAAATGGAATGAAATGGAATGAAATGGAATGAAATGGAATGAAATGGAATGGAATGGAATGAAGTGGAATGGAATGGAATGAA
This sequence comes from Leucania comma, assembly GCA_958295575.1. Lineage (NCBI taxonomy): Eukaryota > Metazoa > Arthropoda > Insecta > Lepidoptera > Noctuidae > Leucania > Leucania comma. Next base: position 10,246,893 of record OY282475.1, read on the forward strand.
ATGGAATGAAATGGAATGAAATGGAATGAAATGGAATGAAATGGAATGAAATGGAATGAAATGGAATGAAATGGAATGAAATGGAATGAAATGGAATGAAATGGAATGAAATGGAATGAAATGGAATGAAATGGAATGAAATGGAATGAAATGGAATGAAATGGAATGAAATGGAATGAAATGGAATGAAATGGAATGAAATGGAATGAAATGGAATGAAATGGAATGAAATGGAATGAAATGGAATGAAATGGAATGAAATGGAATGAAATGGAATGAAATGGAATGAAATGGAATGAAATGGAATGAAATGGAATGAAATGGAATGAAATGGAATGAAATGGAATGAAATGGAATGAAATGGAATGAAATGGAATGAAATGGAATGAAATGGAATGAAATGGAATGAAATGGAATGAAATGGAATGAAATGGAATGAAATGGAATGAAATGGAATGAAATGGAATGAAATGGAATGAAATGGAATGAAATGGAATGAAATGGAATGAAATGGAATGAAATGGAATGAAATGGAATGAAATGGAATGAAATGGAATGAAATGGAATGAAATGGAATGAAATGGAATGAAATGGAATGAAATGGAATGAAGTGGAATGGAATGGAATAGAATAAAATTGAATTGAATTGAATAGAATAGAATAGAAAAGAATAGAATGAAAAAAGGATGACGAAATGATGATGATGAAAATGTTCAAATGGTGACTAACTTCTACTACTCTAGTGGTTACAACACCAATAAATGGCGACTACAGTAAATAGTTTGTATTCAACCAATACATATACATACATAATACAATAGTAGTTGGTACTAGACAACTGATAAACTTACCTAGATATTTTTAAATACATACATAATCACTACATAGTATAAAACAAAGTCGCTTCCCGTTGTCTGTCCCTATGTATGCTTAGATCTTTCAAAAAACGCAACGGATTTTGCTGCATTTTTTTTAATAGATAGAGTGATTCAAGAGGAAGGTTTATGTATAATACATGCATAATAATTGTGCTCATTAGACAAACATTTGTTCTGGGTAAAAGGGAATCGAACCCACGACCTCTGGCATAGCACTCAGTGTCACTAACTACTAGACCAACAGGGCAGTCAAACTTTTTTTTAAGTTTAACTGCTTTTTTGCTTTTAATGCCATCCTTATGTCTAAGGAATAGAAGTTAAAATTGGTCAAACGGACATTAAGAAAGGTTTGTTTTTAAATGTCTAATGTTATTGCGAATGGATATATGTATGTATTTCCTGTAAAATAAGTTATATTTCAAAACGTTAAAAAGTTATTTGAAGATAACCCACCCTATAAGTAGGACCTAAACTGCTTTATACCCAAATAGTATGTTCCTGTAAACCCCTGGGCCCTGGAACGAAGGAACAGGAGTGGCCTTTTAATCGGTAAAGGTCTGACACTATCACCCGTCCCGCCCAAGGGCGCGGAGATGTCATTGGATGACTTCCCCTACCTAAGAAAAACGTTCCTGTAAAATTGTTTTTGACCGTCACACGGGCAAAAGCTAGAAGTTTATCAACTAACCGTTATTGAAGTACTATAAAAATGAATAAATATGGAATACTGGAGAAGCGCTGGCCTGATGCTGCGTAAGCTAGCGTATGTAACCCACCACCGCGCCGATCCTTTGATGTCTCCCACTTTACCGCACACATGATGGAAAATGCAAGTCGTTCGGATGTGAGGATAAAGGTATAAATAAACTAGCTTCTGCCAGCGGCATCGCCTGCATAAAAGCAGAACATAAAAGCCTATGTAATGATATAGGCATTTATTTTCTACAGTGATAAAGTAGTATTCTATAGGTCAAAGTATTTTTAAAATCAGTCCAATAGTTTTTGACTTTATTTATTAGAAACAAATACAAACATACAATTTTTTCCCTCATCAATTTAGCCGCAAAGTGCTGCGCGACGGCAGCACTACTTTGTTATTATATATGCGTATATAAATAATGCACGACTGTTGCGCTATATACGCGCTGTGGCCGCGCGTTTTTGCGGTTAATTTGAAGGCGCCCTTAGTATAGATAAATTAATAGGACAACACAAAATGACTGATAGCAGTTCACTTCTGCAACTTACAATTTATTTAGGAATAGAGAGCTCTAAGATACTTAACAAACCATCGAGTGGAATTGTCGCTTAAAAGAGTAACCTGAAACGCAAAGGGTAAATGAAGGAGCACTGGTGGGTTTTAGTCAGTAATTGTCTGATACTTCTTCTAGCTCTATTGTGAGTAGGACGATTAATTTGATGATATACCAAAAAAGGCTCGTACTAGATTAACATCGTACTAGAGTTAAATATAGTTGAAATTTAAGAGGGCGCTTCCTGATCAGTCTATCGTCCTTATCATTGTTTAAAGGCTTTTTAGTTCGTTCAACGCAAATCTCAGCAATGTTTTATAAAGAGTCAACGCAAAAAAGAAGGATAACCTAAACGTATCACGTAAGAACAGTTGTATGAAAGATAATGAAATCCAGTATGATAGATAATGATGTTCTGAGAATCCATTCACGGTTACCTAGAAGATATCGCAGAATATGATAAGGCCGCCAATTGTTTGTATTTTAGACTTAAGTTTTCGTTGTTATATTTCTTGTAAGTGCCAACAATAAAAAGTACAATAAATAATATAAATAATGAAAATGTAAAGAGCAGTGGTGGCCGAGTGGTAAAGGCCCCGACTTACGAATTGTAGGTCTCGGGTTCAAACCCAGCCAAGCGCATTAATTTGTGTAATTTATATCATCACCACTGCTATCAAAACGGTTAAGAAAAACATCGTGAGGAAACCGGCATGTCCTAGAACCAAAAATTCGAAAACATGTGACATCCACCAATCCGCACTGGGCCCGCGTGGTGGATTACGGCCCATTCCCTCTCCTAGAAAGGAGGCCTGAGTCCCAGCAGTGGGAACATTAAAAGGCTGATGATGATGATGAAAATGTCTCTCAGTCGGTCTTAACAGTTAAATCCAACCCATTTACAACAATAAACATTTCCCGAAGTCAATTCTTACTTAAACCCATTAAAGGTTTTCCAATTTAATTCAGCGGGCACCTGTAGTTCTTGCTAAGAGTTTAATGTATCAAGCATTCAGTTGTCTAAAGCTTAGCCCACACCTACAGGATAAAGAAACGTGACACGATTTTGAATCGATGTGCTGCGATTTCTATTAAAGTTTTAAAAAAAGCTGCTTTGTAGATTGGAATCGGAACTCACACAGTATCAATTTAAGTTGATTCAATTCTTTATTGTAACATCACAAGTGCTTTGTAAGATCTTAAAAATAATTTCTGTACCCATGTGAATTTGCATGGACTCTCGCGGTAACAGTAATAACTTCTTATATATAAAAATGAATAGCTGTTCGTTATTCTCGCTAAAACTCGAGAACAGCTGGACCGATTTAATAATTTTGGTCTTGAAATATTCGTAATACTCCAGGGATGGTTTAAATGGTGAGAAAATACAGAAAATATCATGAAAATAAAATCGACTATGAGGCAGTGCGAAGTTTGCAAGGTCAGCTAGTTTCATATAGATAAGTAAACTAATTAAGAAATTAACGTCAAAAATAAATTCATTACTCAAAATATCATCATTCTAATCGGGTATCATTTGATACCCAACTTGTCCATATTTGCAAACATTCGGTTGTTCGTTTCTAATTTCATCACTTATCAATTGAAAATAGCTGAACTGATTTTGATAAAACGTGTTTCAAAGCCAAAAGGCTCCAAAACGCATTCAAACCGCTTCACTCGTTTGAGCTATAGTGACAGTCACACATATATTCATAAAGGTTAATCTTAGGGTGATTTCAAAATAGTCCCAACGAGCCGCGTGGCAGCAATGGTAATATTAAATATATTATACATGTATTATACAATATGTGTGTGTATATAACTATACAATAATGTAATAAACCTTCCTCTTGAATCACTCTATCTATTAAAAAAAAGCGCATCAAAATCCGTTGTGCAGTTTTAAACATCTAAGCATATATAGGGATAGAGAGCGGGAAGTGACTTTGTTTTATACTACGAGTATTTAGTTATAACAAAGCAGGTCGGTGGCACTGCAAATACAACATTCCACTTTTTGCAACAAGGATTAAAAACTGAAAAACTAAACTACAACATATTTGCCACTCTTACCTCTCTCTTACTGTCACACGTAAACGCGTCACAAATTTTCTAAAAAAGCAACCCCATTCAATGGTAAATACTATTGTTGTAAATTTCTTTGTTTCGTACAAAGGCTTCTCCACAAAGAATAATCAGAAATTTGCCGTATTTACATGGAAGATACGACAAAATAAACATGCATTCTTTTGTCATAATTTGCTAAGCAACCATTGAATGCTATATAAACATATTGTTACGAGCATGTATGTCTCATTATGAAAGTGCCTTTTATCTTTTCTAATTTTCTCCTCATTGTGTTTGCGAGTAGAAAGGTAATTTCATCTTATTACTAAGCTTTGAGCCATATTAAAGTGGTACAGTCTATGTGAAGTTAGTAAAAGACTCACGGATTAATAGGGACTTAATAGATAGAAAGAGTATATAAAGTTAGTACCTGGGTTACGTCAACAAAGATGCGATTCGCAAGAGAAATATTTTAGTAGAAAATTGCACATTCCGTTGACTTTACAAAGAAATTATGTAAGATAATATAAAAAACAAAATCGCCCACTTTGTCTGTCTGTATGAACATAATAAACACTTGAATAGATTTATATGGACTTTTCACAAATAAATACAAAAATTCATAAGAACATTTTAAGTATATTATAGCATAGCATAGCATCAGCCTTATAACGTTCCCACTGCGTGAGACACACTCTCTACGAGAGGAAATGGGCCGTGAACCACCACACAGTTCCGGTGAGGGTTGGTGGATGTCACATGTCTTCAAATTTCTGGTTCTAGGACATGCCAGTTTCCTCACAATGCTTTCCTTCACCGTTTTGAAAGCCGTGGTGATGACATAAATTACCTTAGAATTTCAAAGATTTGTAAAACCAGTGCGAATCTGTAGCGGGTTGCTAGTTTTAATATTTTAAAACTGAAGTTTTTGTTTGTACGCTCTATTATATTTTCAGAAATTACTAAATCGAATTAAAAAAAAATCTTATATTATCCAATATTATAAGATTTTTCGCCATTCTAAGAACGCCATTCTAAGACTAAAAAAAGCAAAGCAGTAACCAAAAAAACGGGTAAAACCGCGGGAGACAGTTAGTAGGTAAATAGAACACATCGGTGGGGAGGCCACGGTTCTAGCAGCGGTATACCGCAGATAAATGAGTTTGCTCAACGTCTAGAGGCCGTCAGCCTACACAAATATCATGAAAAGTCGTGTTTGTATAAGATACTCGTTTCAATAATAATTAGTTTGTTAGTTATGTTAGAGATTATGAGGCAGGTGATACATGTCTCATGTAATTTGATGATATGATTAATTATAAGCTTTAACCATAATTATAAAATGCTTAGATGAATAATTAGTTTGTATAGCGATTTGTAGACAAATTAATCTTAATTCTTAGTACTTTTACCTACAATGATTTATCAATATCTAACACTAAAAAGTGTAGAATAACTTTAATTTAGAATATTTTTTTTATTTTTTTAAGTGAGAAAATATCCAATGATTTTCCCCGCGGTGTGAGTGCCCGGGAGTCAAAAAAAGTAAATAAGACTTTTACTGACTTAACCTCACCTGTGTCCGTTTCTTTATGTGTTCTAGGACCGTGAGTTTCCTTTTCAGGTGTTCCCCGAACTAAGTTTGTATAAAATTACAATATTAACTCCCGAGGATTTATAAATTAACTCCCGAGTAGAGCAAGGGATGCTGTACTCGGGAGTTAATTATATAAATCCCTCACTACATTCGGGATTAAAACTAAGCAACCTTCGTTTCATACGAAAACCAACATGCTGCCTGTGACTTTAAGATATTGCTTTATCCTCTAGTCACATAATCTGTTATTTTATCCCAGGGTATGTTGTATTGGGATAATTTTCTATTATATCAGATTATAATAGACGCGGGACCTCTGACAGTAGCGAGCAGAGATTGATCAGTATAACAAACCTTACCTAACTCAAAATTTACTATTTAATTGACAATCCAACAACAAGAAAGGATTACAAGAACTTACTCCATCCGTACCTGAGCTCCATCTCGTTCAATTACTCCATTTGAATATAAACAGTATGAGACTACTTTGTAGCGCGCTAGCATAAATGTTTCAAGTACTTACTCCACTCCGAAGTGCTACTTATCTTTGTGAAGTTGGGACTCGTATTACTTAGAACTGCTTATGTGATAAAAGTAATTGATGTTAAATAGATACCTAAGACACGGAGAATACATTTATGTGTCTTTGATGATATCAGTGTTTAACTGGTGAGCTAAGTAGTTTGTCTTAATCGCTAACTCGTAAGTAATTCTCGTTTATGTCAGCGTCTATTAGAGTATATTAGAGCCCCTGCTCTCAAAACAGTGAAGGAAAACATCGTGAGGAAACCGGCATTTCCTAGAACCAAAAATTCGAAGACACGTGACATCCACCAATCCGCACTGGATACGCGTGGTGGATTACGGCCCATTCCCAATCCTAGAGAGGAGGCCTGAGTCCCAGCAGTGAGAAAATTATAAGGCTGATGCTATGCTATGTCAAAGGTTGTCTGTAAGAGATCGCTTTTAGCGATAAGACCGCCCATTGTGACGCCTTATTAATTTTAAGCATTATGCTTAGAGCCCCATTTGTCACAATACAATGCATTTTACGGATATTAATTACTACATTTTTTAAAGTTGGGAAATCATCTAATTATTTCTCCCGCTCTGGGTGAAGTGAGAAGTAGTGTCGGACGTTTACAGACTAAAGCACTCCTGTATTTCTTCATTACTCTTTCAATAGAATAGAATTTATTCAACGTAGACAATACAAATAAAACGGCATTAAAACAAAATTTTGTGAAAAACAAGAAGCAAAGTACAGATATTTAAACTATAAGTACTTACAGTCATTAAGTCGGCCGGTCTTTGTATCCCAGGGCTTCAATGACTCATTCGATGAAGCCTGCAATTAATACGCTAAACTTTAATGTCTTTTGAATTCACATACTTAGCTGCATTATTTTGCAGTAAAGATACGTTTAGTTCCCAATGAGCAATGGAAAGAGCTATGCTCGGAGTTTCTTTGCGTGACTGCATCAGAAATGAGGATATAAGCAGGAGAACTAAGGTACATAGCCCGAAAAATCGCCAAGTTAAGTTGGCAGTGGGCATTGCTCGTAGAACGGATCGTCAATGGGGTTGAAAGGTTCTAGAGTGGCGACCATGCACTGGAAAACGCAGTGTCAGACGGCCTCCCACAAGGTGGACCTATGGCCTAGTCAGGAGTCACAGGAGGTTTGTTGTGGCGACACTTGGGTGGGCCCTATGTCCAACGGTGGACGTCCTTCAGCTGAAATGATGATGATGACACATTTAGTTGATGCATAAACTCACATCTAACACGTGCCTACATATCGTGTTGTTTGACACACTGAGCGGTGCTGATTACATTTGTTTACATTTTCTTTGAGAACGCACTTTTTTAAACAAAACACACACATCACAGCGTCAACTGCTCAGCAAACGGAAGTGTTTGCAATAGGTTGCTGTTTTATTCAAAGTTAAACTCAGTCTGTAGGTACACAGTGCACCCTATAGGTCAACAAAGTCTTGCTGATCTAGGTATAGTAGGGTGCACCGCATCGTATGACAAACACTCCACGCACACTTAAAAGGCTGCTAAAAACATCAATAAACTGATAGCACATAGCATAAAAGTTTAAACGTTTTATTGACATAAGTATTTATGGGTAATTATGCTAGGAAACAGAGATTCATATTTCAAAAAAAAAAAAAAAAATTCAAATTATGTCACTTAAGCTTACATGAGCCCATATAAAACGTCAAAAGCTAATTCACGGTTCCAGTTGGTTGTATCCTATGGACATTATTGCAATATTTTAAGGCAGTTTCCCCATATCTATTATGGATTTGTAAAATGGCACACAAGGTGACATTAGAAATTGACATTAGATGTGTGGTCACTCACAATGGCCCTCATCAGAAGGTTTCAACCCAACCAGAGGGCAATGGAGAAAGGCTTGAAGCGTCCTAGCGTGATTGAAACAGAAATGCAGATATCCAGAAGAGAACCAAGGTAACCCGAAGAATCGCGGAACTTAAATGGCAGTGGGAAAAGCAAATTGCTTGCAAAACAGATCGGGTTGAAGGCCGAAGGAAGGAAGAAGCATCTTTCAGCTTCAATGGTGATGATGATAAAGTCGCTCACTGCTGTTTAAAGGGAATAAAAAACCAAAAAAGACCATGTCAGGTATAACAAAGAAAAGCATGATAATAATTGTTAAAGCATAAATTAATGTATCAATACCGTTGTTCCATCTTAAGGAAAACACTGATTAACTAAAAACAGGACTAAAACAAGTAGATCAAATTACATTGTAAAAAGAAACTTTCGGAAATCTGAAACTCTTCAGTTTTCTTGCTTAATTTCAGTTTAACGAATCATGGCTAGGAAAGTTAATGAGCGGCAAATTTCTCTGTTAATTAAACATTACCATTTTATTTTCAACTATCTTTTGTCAGCGGTTTTGTTCGCGTGAATGTCGGTTATTGTGGACTCGAAATCGAAACCAGATAAAAAAAAGCCCATCCTATCCTCTAGCCTATCCTCAAATTTAATATTAGTATGGATTCTACTATTCGATAATGGTTTGTTATGGACATCTCAAACACAGCATCAGCATCGTAATAAAACATATCTAACAAAAAATGTTATTAAAACAAGTTATTCATTCGTCTCGGCAAACATGTTAGCGTGCAAAATTGTTAGGCCACGCCCCTATTCGGTTAGCAAACAATTTTATTCTGTTAGCAAACACGAAAACACGGCGAAGCAGACCCGGCTTAAGTATAGCTAGGTGTACTCCCACTCATCCCTCAACACTGGTTGTAAAGTTTTCTTCTGTATGAAAAGGAGTGGGCTATGCGAACTCAATGCAATTTGATGGTTGTCACATGCAATTTTTTTACATTTATTTTCCTCACCGTTTTGAGAGCATTTGATAAATAAATAGTTCGATGAATTCTTTATTGTACACCAAAAAATAAAAATACAATAGGAACTTAAAATGAAAAAGGTGCCACAATGGGCGGTCTTATCGATAAAAGCGATTTCTTTAACTGACAGATCACAATTACATTCTTCTATTTTCACTCAACATAAATAATAATAATATTCCACAACTATCACACAACGTCGTCTAGTCCCAAGCTAAGCAGAGCTTGTGTTATGAATGCTAGACTACTGATAAACATACTTATATATTTCTAAATACATACATATTATAGATAAATTACAACCAGATACAGAACAAATGATCGTGCTCATCACACAAACATTTGTCTTGGGTGGGAATCGAACCCTCGACCCCCGTCAAAATGTGTCACTAATTAACCCTACGTATATTTCCTTCGCTATATCATGAAAGTATCACAATTTCATTTTATTAGCAGACATGGGAATTGCATTAGTAACGGTTAATGCATTGCACTTTGCTTCTTATTTCCTCTCGCGATATTTCCGATACAAACACACATTTCTACTCAGTGGCACATTACTAATAGTCACACTTCATAGACTACAATAACTATTCTATGAATGGTCTTGATTTTACAATAACAGGATTTCCAGAAAATAAATTTTATTTAACAATTTAGAAAAAAAATATCTGCTGTATTAAGAGGTAAAATTATTTGTTTAGATTTTTGTAAAACGTAATTTCTAGAATTAGGTACTGATTAGTTTTTTTTTCTTTTTCTAAAATGGTTGATCGACGTACGATCTCGCCCGGAGATCAGTGGTGCCATTTTCTAAGAAAACGCAGCGCTGCCTCAACGACGAACACCCAAATAGGATACATTGAATTGTCAACCTAATTCACCTATACATTGGATTGTTAATTCAATATATCCTATCTGAATGTTCGACGTTGCGGCAGCGCTGCGTTTTCTTAAAGAATATATATAGATCACTAGCTGCTGTGAACGGCTTCGCCCCCGCGTAAGCAGAAAACTTTCCTAAGAACGTACTCCTGGGTTAAAAAAAAATCCTACGAGCTATTCCAGATCATGGTCAACTCAAGTGCCAAATTTCATCTGTATTCGTTCAGCAGTTCGGCAACGATTAAGAAGATGACTTCAAATTAATCGCAAAGTGCCGAAGGCTGCTCTGCTGCATCCGCGCTTTGGCCGCGTGCCTTTTTTAAATGGAATAACAAAACAGTACCGCGCACGGGCTATTCCCTCTTCTAGAGAGGAAACTAGAGCCCCAGTAGTATGATGATCATGATTATTACTATAAAATGGGTTAGGCTGTAGGAGCAAACCCTAAGACACTCTTGACTGAGACTGATAAACGCATCACAAAAATGTGGTTAGCTCGCATCGAAATATATTAAAAAAAAAACATCTCCCCACACTATGAATTCCTCCTGTATCGTAGGAGCGCTTTCAAACATGTAAAATCACATACACAAGACACCCAGACACAGATCACCTATCTGTAAGCCATAACAATATTTGTTCCGAACGGGAATCGAACCCGTGACCCGCAGCGCAGCAGCCAATTGCTCAACCACTGCGCCAACCGTATCGTCAATAATATACTACACACGCTCCTACATCGACACCATTGAAACGTGTAATATTCTTCATCAACGAAAGCACATCAGGCTATATCAGTCACTACTAACATAGTTAAGTTTACAACTACGTTTAGTTTACCAAAACATCAAGTGCTCGATCAAAATTCCTCGAAATATCTACCGGATTTTACCGGTGTATTTAACCAGATTTACTGGCCAGATCAGGATCGTACGTAGTGGACCGGCTACGGGACTTCTCGCAAGCGTAATACCAACGTATGCAGATAATCGAATCGTGATTCGGTCTCCAATAATCGGTTTAAAACGCATCACTCCGCACCGAAATTTTAATCGCTTGTTCTGGTTGTGGAAATTGAATTCCTGCAATTTTTGTCATCAGTACGTAGGTAGGTTCAGTTAAGACTAATACTTTTACATAGGCTTGCCTATGTCATAAGTGCATAGATTAAATTGTTTGTTTATGTATTCCTTTTTCTTTTTTTTGATGGTGGGTAAAATCATCCATTGACATCTCCCGCCCTTAGGCGGAGCGGGAGATAGTGCCAGACTCTTACTGACTAAAAACCCACCCCGTTCCTTCGTTGCCTTAGATACCAGGGCCGAGCCTTCCCCGTATTTCTCTGAAATGGCAAGTTTTTTCTTAAAACTAATAGCTTTATAACATAAGTCTAGAATCAAGTCAAAAGAATTACTAGCGAAAACTTACGGTCAAAGTTTTTCGTATTAGGTGTCAGCGGCTTCGCCCGAGTAATTGTAGAAAATTACCTCAAGGAAACATACACCCGAGCTATCCTATGTGCTATTCAAGGACGTGGTCTACCGGCGTACCAAGTTTCACCGAAATCCATTCTGTACTTTTTTCGTGAAAGAGTAACAACCATATGGATGTTTGTTCGACATGTATGGACATCTGTAACTAAAAATTTTCGCGTTTATATATGTATTTGTAGGATTCTTTAACCGCAAAAGATTTGGTTAGGTTGGTATTGTAGATTTCCGAGTCAAATACACCATAATAGTAGAATAAAAGAGCACGTTTGCATTTTTTAATTTACTCTGTTTAATTTTGGTCGTTTGAATCCCGTGGAGGATCGATTCGGTACATAATTTCTTTAAGTAAACGAGTCAATGACCTTGTAGGGAGTTGTCGGTCGTTGCGTACTAACTACCAACAGTTCCTCGATCAGCTGACATTTACCTAAAGAAATCAATTTCGTACATGCGTAAATAATTGGAGTTTAAAAAAAAGTACTATTTTTATCTTTGCAAATGGGTAGGGTTTCATGTACCGATTCGACCCTCCGCGGGATTAAAACGACTAAAATTTAACGGTGTATATATAAAATCACAAACAAAACGCCCATTCTATGATGGAACTTACTCAGTGACACGTTCATTCAACAATGAAATCATGAATTAAGTACAATCTACATCAACTAACTAATCTATCCGATGCTTCTTCTTCTTATCGTATCGATGGTTTTCTTTTCCCTCAAAGTTTTTGGGCCCGTTCGCGAGCCCGCCCCTACGGTGGCCGGAAATCGGGATCGGAATCCCGGCGGCGGCGGCGGCGTGTGCGCCTTTGTCTAATGCGGTCGGCCTCCTCCTTTGCTAGCATTACTGCTTCGCAAAAGGAGGCGACCGCCCGCCACTCCTCCTCGCTCCGGAGCATGGCTTGAACCAAGCCCCGGCGCGAGAGATCGCCGCCGATCTCCCCCACGAGGACACGGCGATGCTCTTCCCAAGCGGGGCACACCTCGACTGTGTGCTCCACCGTGTCCACCGGGCGGTCCGCACAGTGGCGACACCCGGGCGTCGTCTCCGCACGAATCTTGTACAGGTACGGACCGAACTTGCCGTGTTCGGTTAGCACCTGCGCCAAACGGAAGGTGACGACGCCGTGGGGGCTTTCCAGCCGCGCCTCAAAGAGGGGCCTTACCGCCTCGATCGTGGCGTGCCCAGCACGGGGTTGCGACAGTCGCTCTCGCCATTTCACCATGAGATCCCGCCGGAGCTCTGTCCGCCATGCCGCGATTTGTCGCGACAACGGAGTTTCGCCCCGACGTTGAATAAGAATAAGAATAAGAATAAGAAATACTTTTATTCGAGACTGACACAGCACAACGGTTACAAACATGAAATAATAATAATATTAAAAAAGCACACAAATGTACAGAGTACGCTGAGCGTGCCCGCACCGAAAGGCCACGCGTAAGTCATGCATGTGTGCAAGGACTGTTGCCTCCAAATCCCATGGTGGTAGGCCAGCAAGGAGGCTCGCCGCTTCACAGGACACCGTACGGTATCCCCGGATCATCCGAATGGCCATGACCCTTTGGCAGGCGGTTAGCCGGGCCGCCACTCGCTTTCGTAGCAATGGCGCCCACACCGGCGCACCGTAAAGGGCCATGGACCGAACGATGCCTGCGTAGAGCCTCCGGCAGGAGGCGTCTGGACCCCCTAGATTCGGCAGGAGCCGCTTGAGAGCAGCCCCAGTCCCATTCAATCTGGGAGCCAGACGTCGGAAATGCTCCTTGAAGTTCCACCGGCTGTCGAGGACGAGTCCCAGGTACTTCATCGTCGACCTGACGCCGATGTGAACTCCTCCTACCGTTAATTGGGAGCCCGGAGGTGGCGCGCTCCGAGGGCCGTCAAAAGTTCGACCGCCGCCTGGTACGACCGTCCCCGCGCCAGGACCAGCGTGTCGTCTGCGTAACAGACCACGCTGACCCCGTCGGGGAAGTCGGCGCGCAGCACGTAGTCGTACCCGATGTTCCACAAGGGCGGTCCGAGTACCGATCCCTGCGGAACACCGTACGACATCTCTCGCCGTTTCAACTCCCCCTGATGACCGGGGTAGATGATGAACCTCTCCGACAGGTAGGCCTCGATCACCCAACAGAGGTAGTCGGGCACGGCCTATTTACCTTGACGCTATGCTATGCTATGCTTGGATATACTTAGCACAACACGAATTCGGAGCTGACAGAAGATTTATTAGCAAAAATAATTACCCGTATTCGGCAACGGACCTTATCAGAAGGTTTAAAGTTGCCCAAATAATTATTATCAGGCAAATAAGGCCCATAGATAAAATACACAATTAATCTTACAAAATAATAAACTATTACATATAAAAGAAACTATAACTAATTAACTATTAACTACTCGCCAAATGGACTCTCCGTTGCTGGATTCTACGCTCGAGTTTTCTTGCGTAATCGAATCAGTAATGAAGATATCCGCAGAATATCTAAAAGAATCGTCAAGTTTAAGTACCAGTGAGCAGGACACGTGCTCGCGGAACAGATGGTCAATGAGGCCGAAAGGTGGCCAGTGGCGACCGCATACCGAAAGACTCAACGTTGGAACGCCTCCCACCAGGTGGACCGATGACCTAGTAAAGACCGTAGGAATCCTATCGATGAGAGACGTACCGAACCCGTCATTGAGGCGACATTTCAGGTCCAGCAATGCACATAGCCACTTCAAGCTCACATGATAATTGATAATGATGAATAGCCCGTATACTGAGTTTGTGAACAAGTAGTCTTTCTAAATCAGGTCTTAGGTTACCAAGACCTGATTTAGAAAAACTTTATGAGTGAAAGAGAATTGACAAGTTTGACCGAATTGAACATTTCAAAACATTGAAAAAGAAAGCCAGTTATAAAAGTAATTACTACGAGTATAATGGTCAGAACAAAAAGAAAATAACGCAATTCAGGAACCGAAATATTATTTTAAAGATTGATTATTGGTTATGTTCCTAAATTAAAATGAATATACTTACCTGAATCCATTTATCCGTATTAGGATGAGTTATGGTAATCAATTACTGTACGGAAACCAAATCTTATCAATCAATAACAGTTTCCTGTGTATTATTTATTTTCCTACAGTATATATCAATCATGTTTTAAAAAGTTTTTTGTACTTCTAATCGACTTAAGTGCTGTGATCGCGTAAGACTAGAAAAATTGTGCCGTATTTTAATGTAATTTAATTTTATTCCAAAAATCTGTCCGTCCGAAACTGTAATTCAATTAAAATCGTTTTGAACATAAAGCCGTTATACTGAAATCGTTTCGAAACATTTGACAAGTCCTTTGGGGAGACTGTTTTAATTTCCTTTAAACGCCTTTAAAGGGTCAAAAATGTATTGAGCTATATATTTTTTTTTAATATAAAGGTTAAAGTACTTCATGCATAAACATCTTAACTAATAAATATTATAGCTAGATATAAACTGAAAATAATAATGTACAAACGTGTAGAAAAAGAACTCACTGAGAATCAAAAAAATCTTCCACATCGATGTCAATGGGAATAGTGCCCAGAACGCTAACTGCATTGCCACATTGGATAGCAGTGCCGATTCGTTGACCGTAGAAAAGCCCAGCCCCTCTGGTCATGCGAAGAGTCAACTAGCTGTTGGCTGATATCCCGGACCACTCGATGAGCGCTCGGTCCACATGGTCATGTTTCAACCCAAATTGGCTCAAACTTATAACTACCGATAAGGTTGTTATTTTTACGCCGTTTGAGGTTTTCTGCAGCGGCCGTCCCAGCACAGCCTGCCGTACTCAGAAGATGGGATGACGCAAGAGTGTCGACACATTTTCCAACCCACACCAAAGGCCTACCCAAATTCCAAAGCATTTTGGTCATCCAGCTATAAATTAATATTATGTTTATTTTTAGAAATATACGTAAACTTGAATATTATTACTTAGTAAATATTATATATATGAGCATTCTTTTTAATCAATAATGTCAAAAATCATGTGAAGGAACCTTTCAGTACCTATTACTTATTACTGACCTGGATGCATTAAGTACCAAGACTTATATTTTCCAGGGCTTAAAGATTAAAACTGTTTGCAACGAATCCTGGATCACGTTGCAAAAAATATATATAAAAGAAAATATGGTTACCAAAAAGCTCGATGGCAAGCGTCCAAGGAATTGCAGTCCACATAAATTACGGGACTAAATTCGCTTGTCCTTGGACACAAAACTACATAAAATGCTTCACTATGCTACGGAGAGACACAGATGATAAAACATCATCAAGAAAATTATTTTAATTCAGGAAAATCACGAAGCTCGGTAAAGACACGACGAGAAAAGGATTACTTATTCCTATGACTATTGACACTTCGCGACACCCAAGGGCTGGCGTTTATCTTGAACAGAGATTAAACATTGCCATGCAGCGTGGCAATGCCGCCAGTCTTTTGAATACATTGCCAGTCGACAGCGGTGCAGAGGAATTTTGCGATGCTAAACTTCAGATTGCTTTTAGTTAGTTATTCAAGGTTTTATGTTTAGATTTAGTGTGCCTATGTAAAAATACCAATTTTAATCTAATGATGTTCACAAAAAAGAAACCATCTAAGGAATCGTAACCCAATTTTAAGTTTTTCCGATGCAGTTTAATTAAATCAAAATACCGATGTTTGATACAGTATCACATCAAAGTCACATTCGAGCGGCTGTCAGTTACATTACAAGATAATTAACGAAAGAACCATGATTCTCCTCAACTGTTAACTATCCTAATTGTGTTATTATTGCATTTTCCTTCCTCCTTCCTCTTTCCTTTCTTCTTTCATGACAACGGGAAAGTTCTTCAACGTAAGCTATACAAGGTTAATTTCATTGTTTATTTGGTTTCTTTAACAATACTTCGGTTAGATGAAAGAACAAACCGTAATTACAAGATTGTATCTACAAATACATTGTTCTATTCTTCGTTTGATGTTTTTTTTTGCTGAACGTAATTATTATTAAAGAAAATATATTTTAGGATCGCTGTAGGTAAATGGAAATAGAACTGTCAACAATGCTACAAAGTAATAGGTTTAAAAATGTATTTAGAACTATGTTAATAATACCTACTGTGTGTGTGAGTGGGCAGGGCACATTGCTGACAAAACATATGGTCGACTAGCTGTGCCCGCAACTTCGTTCGCGTAAACGACGAAACTTATCAATGAGTTTTTTGTTTATAGTGCTATTTGTGTAGAACGTTATCTATCGAGCACACCGGTATTAATACTTCTGTCCCAGTGCGGTCCCTTTGTGGCTAATTACAATACAAACGGGTGATGTAACCTACGACAAACTTATTATTTGCGGTTGGTACAGTAATCGGGTCTAGGGATCGAACCGCAATATTAAGTTTGTTTTTTATTATTGTATATACTTTTCCGGGATAAAAAGTAACCATTGTGATGCCCAGGATATTAAAGAATAATTATACCAAGTTTCATCGTAATCGAACCGGTAGTTTTTGCGTGATGCCTGAACAAACAGACAGACAGACAAAAAAATTGTTTTGTCACATTTTTGGTTTCAGTGTCGGTCTAGTAACACCCCCTGCCATTTATTTTTTTGATATTTTCAATGTACAGAATTTTTACTTCTACAGATTTATTATAAGTATAGATGGGGACGAAAAGTTCTGAAGTGGCGACCACGTACCGGAAAACGCAGCGTTGGACGGGCTCCCGCAAGGTGGGCCGATGACCTGGTGAAGGTTGCGAGAATCCGAGGGATGCGAGACGCACAGGACCGTTCATTGTGGTGACACTTGGGGAGGCCTATGTCCAACAGTGGACGACTTTTGGCTGAAATGATGATGATGATGATGAACATCATAGGATTAGTAGTAGCTCAGTGGAAACGATCCAGTCTTACGAGATGGGGTGTATTTCCATCAATTCATGTGACCACCATCGTATTGTATGATGGTATCCACAAAGAAAACTTTTTCCAAAAAAATATAACCGAATTCATTAAAAAAAACACTAAAAGTTATATTAATAACTTTAATTTCGGAATTCGGTGTTTCTCGGTATTGTTTCTTTCTTATTTAACACCGACTTCTGACATTATAGTTAATGGTTAAAGTTATTTTAATCCTTTTAGTGTATTTTTAATGAAGTTGGTTATTTTCTTTTGTAAAAAGTTTTTTACTTTAAACTTTTTAGTTGCGATGCACTTATAACCAGCGTGCCTATTTCTAATGATAATTTCAATTAACCCAAACACTGCTAGGATACATTGTTTTATTATGAAGTTCTCGTATATACCTTTCACCTTCCGGCTTCATCATCAGATCAGTTTGATAGTACTGTTACGTCTGCGTAATGAGTTTGCATAAGATTATATGCAGACTCATGCGTATCCTCATAAGTTAGCATACTGGCTGTATAAGGGTTCGAAGGCTGTTAGTATTCTAGAATTAGTTTGAATATTTGTAAGAGTAGATTGTTTTGTTGTTTGATCGAGTTCCATGTAGTCGCTCAAAGTCGAAAGAAGTATTTTTTAAATATATCGACACACAAAGTCTAAGTTATTTTATTTTATAGATAATTGATCCCGGTAGTCGAGCCCTAAGCACCCAGGGTTCGACAGTACCTTATAGCTAAAGTGCATCTCATGACAATTCTTACAAGCCCAAACACGGCTAGGAGACGTTGATTCATTACGGAGATCCGATGCCTATCTTCCGTCTCCATCATCATCATCAGGTCACTGTGATGATACCATTTTCAACATAACTATTCAGAACCATTTTTATTT
The DNA here is from genome assembly GCA_958295575.1 of Leucania comma. Taxonomy (NCBI): domain Eukaryota; kingdom Metazoa; phylum Arthropoda; class Insecta; order Lepidoptera; family Noctuidae; genus Leucania; species Leucania comma. Next base: position 10,265,293 of record OY282475.1, read on the forward strand.
TTTTTGTATTGCCATAGTCGCTTAACAATCTTCATTGTGATATCTATGCGAGTATGAAGTTCCGTTGGCCATTTCTAGTATTCTTCATCAGTTCCACTTCATGAAATGTTATTTTTTTGATAAAAATACCAAAAACACGATATGTTTGCCTATAATATTTGAGAAGTTCCCTCGATTCCTCATAGATCCCATCATCAGAACTGGATTTTGAAAAAAAAAATGGGACCAATCTGGAAGTATACCCTTTAAGGGGAAAAAAAAATTTGCAAATTGGTCCATAAACGACGGAGTTATCCGCGAACAAACCGAATTGAGAAACCTCCTTTTTTTGAAGTCAGTTAAAAATAGGCTTTTTAAATCTCCTTGTCGCAAAATTATAACAAGGTCCTCTGTTTGTATATTTTTCGCTTGATTAAAAATGCATCTTATTTATGGAGGGTAAAATTGCCGGGAAAGCCGACCAGCCTTTTAACTTTGTTTTTATATACCTCACGCTTTTTGTTTGGCTATTTTGTAAGTGTTGATTTCAGCCGGGTTTACAGCTTAGTGTGTTTACCTTTATTTAACCGCGAATTTGTATTGTAAACATTCTGAGCTATGTGTGTTTTTTAACTTAGTACAATAGGTGTACGACCTTTTTTAACAATAAAAAACAGTACCTAATGCTAGTAAAAGAGGCGAAACGAATATACTTACGCCCTAGGCGGCAAGCAATGGGTAGCTTGCCGTCCAGCCGTCCGGTAAATGTCCAGACCGAGCTCAAGTCGTCGACAGCACGTATTGTTCCACTCGCGCCTTAAAGAGATGTCACCAAAACCATAAAGGCCCAGCGGGGCCGAAGCCTACTGGGGCAATGGCACAAATATGTCAAAAAGTAGGCAATGAGCTGACTTCTGAAAGGAAACCCTCTTTTTGAAAAGGAAATCCTAGAAAGATAGATGATGACTTTTTGAATTAACCTGACAATTAATGTTATCTTGTCATTGTGTCTTTTGTAGTTTTTGAAATAATAAATTATGACTTACTGATCCGTCTCAATAATTCCTCCTGTATACTCGTAAATACAGGCCTGGCAGACGAACAAACAATACTTTTTGTCAACATACATACCGCTGCTAATATTTCGAATACCTTCGATGCTAACAGAGAGTTTTTGTTTTTAGATCTCTGCGGTTGCAACCTGACATAAAAATGAATGCTCTCTGAAATATTGGAAACCTGTCATTTCTATCCATTATTCCCTCGTTTGTATGCTAGCTGAAATGAAATACTAAGTGACAAAATTCGGAATGTTTTTACTTCACATATATACAGTATGTATTCGACATATGGACAATAAATGAAATCACGAGCAATACTTGTCCACAGAAGTATAACTAAATTGATTATTAAATAAAAAATAAAGAAATTAACAAACTTAAATTTTCAAATAAAATAAATATCAAATAAATTCAGTAAAAGTCAAACACTCTGTTTAGAATATAAATAAATATATATAAATTTTACATACTTTAGTGTCGGTAGAGTGCAACTGCATTTTTGAGCCCTGACTGTACATATAATACAAAAACACAAACAAAATCCACTTAGGCGTCAAAGTACTCCTCCACATCGATGTCATCCGGAAATGTTCCCAGAAGGCTGGCAGCATTGCCACGTTAAATGGCAATGCTAATTCTTTGAGTGAAGAAAGAGCCAGCCCTCTGATCACGTAAACTGTCTAAATATCAATCGGTGAGAAATTTTCTTGAAAAGCAGACGCGCACTCGGACCCCATAATCATGTAGTTAAGTAGTTCATATAATAATTATTATATTATAATTATAATAAATAATAATACCAAATTATAATTTTTAAATAAAAATAGTAACACAAATTAATGTGTTCTGTCCCTATATCCTAAGAAAATAATACTGTAACACGTCCAAGAAACCCAAGATTGTCGTAAAACATAAAAACTAGAGAGATTTCCTCGTCGAGACAAGTTGGGACGTAATTATTTTCCGGGAACAAAGTGTTACGAAGTAATTGTCCTTATAACAGGACGAACAGTTAATAAGGATTTCAGTTGTTTTCTCGGTAAGTGCTAGCGGTTATTGAAAGAGAAAACAAGTAATTGAGTTTCTAGATTTTAGGATGTTTTTAATACGAGTATCATGCGGAGTACCATGCATTCATCACGCATGCGAATTTTCGTCCTGCGTGCGTATTGCTCGCATCAAAATAAATACTTGTATGAAAAAAACATTTGCGGAGGTGACGCATACGGGGCAAATCCGCATGCGTGATGAAATCCGCACGATATTAAAAACACACTTAGAAATAATTTGTACTATAGAAGTGAAAGTTTGCTAATAAACACACATACACCGTTAAATTTTGATCGTTTTAATCCCGTGGAGGGTCGATCAGGTACATAAAACACTATCGATTGGTAAAGATAAAATTTAAAAAATAATGTACTTTTTTTCTAAAACTCGAATTAATATACGCATGTACGAAATTCATTTCTTTAAGTAAACGAGTCAATGATCTTGTAGGTTGTTGTCGGTCCTTGAGTACTAACTATCTACAGTTAATTGACCTTGTTCAGCTGACGTTTACTTAAAGAAATTAATTTCGTACATGCATAAATTAATTCGAGTTTTAAAAAAAGTACTTTATTTTTTAATTTTCTCTAAACAAATCGATAGTGTTTCATGTACCAATCAACCCTCCGCGGGATTAAAACGACCAAAATTTAACGGTGTATGTATGTTTATTAGCAAACTTTCACTTCTTTATAATTACTGTGATCAAATTATGTCAAAGCCTTTACCAAAGACAATATGGATGTGATATAAAAGAACAGTCAGTGATAGTGTGACGGTTAACACGATAGGATGAAAGAAAAACTGGGCAAGAGCGATTTGGACTCGCACACTGAGGGTACCGTACAAAAATAATTCAATTCCCAAATCGAGTCTCGGAAGATTTTTGCGAATCGAAAAAAGTTTTTTTTTTTCACAAATTTTCTGTTTTCAGATTTATTCCTATATTTGTGCTAAGATTTTGCTTGGTGCCAAATTTCAGGGATCTAGGTCAACAGGAAGTACCTTTGAATTTTGATTCCCTTGAGTGAGAGTGTCGAAATATAGATTTTTTAATATTTTTGAAGTTTGATTTTTTCACAGCATCAAAAAACCGAAGACCTGAATACATGGTTTTAATGTCGCGCTCTCTTGACAGACAGACCGATAAAAAAGTAATTTTCCGTAATTACTGAAGCCCCAAGAGGACATCGGTGTCCGCACACCTATTGTCTTTCTATTGTGTCTCTAATTACGGTATTCAAAGAGAGAGCTACAAAACCTTAAGAAACGTGTTGCGCCAACCTCAAATAACATGGAAATATCAGAAAGATGATGCCAGCTCATATCATCATTAAAGAAGAAAAGCGTGATATAGGTATAGGTAAATACAGTTGTTGAACTGTTTGTCTGTTTGATACTAGTTTTATAGTTTGGCACATTTATGTATGTTCAAACTGTGTTTGCCCGCAAATTGCTGTACGCCAATTGCACAGCTAAAACTCTAAACAAAACAAATATTTCACACTACATCAAAACCCATGCTTACAGAACAGATTTTCATAGCTCAATTGTTGAATGGAGTGTTCATTCCACAATTTATTTATTATTTATTATACACCAAGCCAAATTATACAATTTGAGCCTTTAGCAATACAATTGGCGGCCTTATCGCATTCTGCAATCTCTTCCAGGCAACCTGGTATCACACCACAGACAGAGATTGTCGGGACGTAAAATGAGGTTGGACAATTCAACTATAAGAAGCATATACGCAACTAAAAAAACCATACATGCAACTATAAAAAGCATATAAATGCAACTAAAAATATCGTTTAAAAACGTTTCTATTTCCGGAAACAACCGCTAGTCAGGAAATTAGAATGCCTATTTCAATTGTTCCGGCGGTGAGTGGTGTCAGAAGACTCTGTTCCTATGCCGTGCTAATTCTTGCACTGACTCGTGTATTTTACCTACGTCTAAATGGTTTAGCAGAGCCTATTTCATATTTTTTTTTACTTTATGCACAGAAGTAATACAAACTTAATTGAACATGCATTCTTTACCAGTAAACTATGGCTTCAAAGACTAAACTCTGGTATTACAATAAAATAATAAATTACTATATAATACACTAGCTTCGACGGCCAACGGCTTCGCCCGCGTGAAAGTCAGTTTACCCCCTTAGGGATAGAGTTTCGTAAAATCCGTTCTTAGCGAATGTCTACACCCTATAAGGAACCTACTGGCCAAATTTTATGTTTGTAGGTGTTATAATTTCTGAGATTTCGTGATTAATCAGTGAGGGGTATTTCGCTTTTATAATAGTCTAGCTTCGCCGGTCGGTTTCTCCAAGTCAGTTTTGTATTATCAACAAAAAATAAAATAAGAAGTGTGCATAGGAAGGAAAAAAAAACAGCCTAAGACCTATTTTCAGATCTACTAAATATACCTAGATATAAAAAAAACGCTCGGTTCTGATCTATCAGCGACTGCAGGGAGTGTAGAAATGTGAGTTTCAAGTCCAGGTTTTCTGTTTGCGATGTTAGCGCGTAACATATCTTCCCTTATAATATATCAATGATGTGTCTTCCATTTTACTCAATTACAGTAAATCTTGTATAGCTTGTGGCATAGGCTTTAATGTACAATCATATGCCTTTCGTGCGATTCTTTTACAAGTTTTTTGTTCCGACTTCGTTAGCTTTGAGTTTAGGATCCCTAAGTGCCTTTTACTGGAACAAAAAGTATCATGTAACGTCAGGGGTCAAAAGTGCAGTTGCACTCTACTAATACTAAAGTGTATAAAATTTCTTTGTATAAGAGGGCCACTGGGCCACAATTGGTTTATTTAATTCTTTAGGTTCTATGGTACAAACGAACTGAGTGACGATCAATTGATCCTCTTCTATAAAAAATTCTAGATACTTTATTATCGATAGAGTGCAACTGCACTTTTTACCCCTGAATGTACGTGTATCAAAGCATACCAGGTTGAACTTTGTTTATGTGAATTTTCACCAAAATGTATTCAGCTGGTTCAGCACGATTTAGTTACAAAATACTCTAAAACTTCCACGTACAAAATATTAGTTTAATCGTGGAGCTAGCTGCTGTTACTAGTTTGTAAGGTTAGTGATGAGTTTGTTGATAGTTTCCAACTTCAATAAAACATTTTAAACGTGTTTTTTTGTTTATAAAATAAAACTAGTGCTTGACTACGATCCCGCCTGACGGTAAAAAGTGATTCAATCGTTGATGGTGAGTTGCATTAGTTTAATAGAGTGGATACTCAACGTACGTCGGGTTGTCCGATGGTAGAAAGCTGATGACGGAATCAAGTCATGCAATTCTCGTGCACACTCTCCAAAATGCATCCTGTAAAATACCCAAAGACTGGATTCCCTCCGTCTGTGCTCAAGGCTCTGCAGATTGAACTTAACCAAAAGCTTAATAGAATTGCATTTTGGAATGATGCATTTTGAATGAATATATCTTAGAACATTTTCTACGGCACTGTACCTGCGTTCTTGTCAGAGTAAGTTCAACTTCCACGAGTAATAATAGTACACGAAACCAAAACTAAGCGAAACATAACAATTATAACGTAACATTTATTTATTAAATACTTAATGCTCACAAAGGTGCAGATGTGGAATTAATGCCTTAGATATCAGTCAACTTTTGGGTGAAGCAGAGAAAAATGTAAGTGTATTTTATCAAAGAGAGAAAAAGGCGAATAAAAAAATAGATGTGCTAATAAACCATAGATATATAATAGAATTATATAATTTATACTCAAATTAATAAATTACATTCATACCTACTCGGGCCTTAGTCTGCTATTTTCATGATATCATCATTCCAACACGATCCCTTTGTAATTTTGCTAAATGTTCGTAATCTATTAATTCATAATGGCCGATCATTGGTCAGTCAGTGGTCTCGTAAAAGAATTGTGGTACGAGCTGTTTTGTAACGAATTAAAAGCTATGACTGTACAATGACGTTGTAATGGTAGGCCACTGATCAAAGGAACTGTAAAATTTTAGCAGATTTGATTTTATATTGATTTGTTTTCTTTTATTTTTGTGCGAGTTTCAAGTAAATGTTTTTTCTTTCTTTCTTGTATCTTTCATACGTCAGATATTCTGTACAAGATTGCCATTCTATGCCATTTCTTTCAATGGAGTGCCAGTGGTTGATCATTGTCAAGTCATAATGACGCCAGTACTACACTACACTATGTTAGTAGATTACCATCATCATCATCCTGCCCTTATCGATTACCAAACTAGTCAAAATCAACAATTATGAAATCAATGATAGACCATTCTGAAACGATTGTGATAGCAGACTTGAGGCCCTGTAATGTAGTCAAACTATAATAAAGTTACTTCTTGTGTTGATATTTGGTTATTTCCTTAAAGAAATCATCAAAGTTAATATTCCCAAAGTCTATGAATCCTAGTCCGTATTTCCGTAATTTGATTGATTTCCAATTTTTCAGCAAACCATCAACTTTACTCTGTGCTATTGAACGAAAAAGTGAATAGAATTGGAACAGCCTTTGTTCTTTGCGCTATTCTATACACAAAGCACTGAGGGACGCACTCCAAATGTTCAGAGCTATAAAACTAGATACAGGGTAGGTAAACGCTAGGTAGATGGACGGTCGTTTTACTGTGGTCTGTGCTCTGTTTTTTTAAACTTTTATAGAAGAATTAAAATGCTTTTGAATGCTGGTTAATCTTCTGGTACATACACACATCTTCCGCCCTTGGGTGCAGCTGGAGGGTGCGTCAGACTTTTACTGACTAAAAATTCAATCCTGTTCCTTCGTTGCCATTCATACTGGGACCGAAATTTCCTTTCATAAGACCCTTGGCCCCAGTAGGCTTCGACCCTGCTACAAATAGAACAAATGATCGTGCTCATCACACAAACATTAGTCTTGGGTGAGAACGAAGCCACGATGTCTGGTATAGCAGTTAGGGGCACTAACCACCAGACCAAAAGCCAGACAAAAGATCTATAGGTGACCAAATCTTATCAAATTGCATACCATCAGATGAACTGTCGCGAAACTATCAATGTATATATTTCTGTTACATGCGGCTAAAAGCAAAATATTTCATTAAATCTGTCAGGATTGAGAAACCATTCTTTTCAAGTAGTAGTGTAATGTAAGCTGTCACCCATCCTAGAACTGACCTGTTTAGGATGACTCACACTGAAGCGAAATAATCTCCCATACTTAGCTTAGACTGACTTAGGTAAGTAACAGTGCCCGGGTGTCACCACTGTGAGGACTGCTCGGAAGACACGGTGGAGCAGAGCGAGCGAGTCGTGGAGGCGATCGGTGGTAGCAATCTCTCGCTGCGGGCCTTGGTGCCGGCCACGGTCCGAAGCGAGGAGGAGAGACAGGCCGTCACCTCCTTCTGCGAAGCAGTTCTAGCAAAGGAGGCAGCCCCACGCGTGAAGCAACGGCCCTGACGTCCCAGCCACCGCCGGGACTCCGATTCTGATTTCCGGTCACCGTAGGCGCGGGCTTTCGGATGGCGAGTAACCTGTAGCTCGCCGTCCGACCGTCCCAACTGAGCCAAAGTCGTTGACGGCGCGTGTTCCACGCGAGCCTCAAAAAGATGTCAGCAAATCGTCCTCCTACGATTTGCTGACATCTTTTAAATATATATACGAGTATGTATATTTATCAGTTGTTTAGAACAAGTTGTGCTTAATTTAGGACTAGACGGCGTTGTGTGATGGTTGTGGAATATTATATAGAGCACGCTTGCCTCGAAATATCCTATTTAGTCTTAATTATTATTAATTAAAAGACAGCAGCAGTTACTCTTATCGATGAATATACGAAAGTCAATATCGTTACCTATATATCTATAAACGGTCACCCATCTTTAGTGTAACCGCGTCCAGCGGTCACTCCATCTGAATGTATTCGCCACAGTCGGCTTTGTGTAATTTCCTCTGCCTCCATATTAACAATAGCGTGAATATTTTGCCAATTCCTTTGAAAGGAATCAAAGCTCTTTGCTTTATTTTGCTTCCGCGTATCCTTTGTTTAAAAAAATCCAATTTCGACAGTATTGAAAGTTCAGTTGAAATTGCCATATGGGTACGAGTATTGTGCATTATGGCTTTCTGTTAAACTAGCCTTTAACAGTATACCTTTGAATGTGACATGGTTTTAATTAAGCAAACTACAATCTATGGTTTATAAAGTGGTAGCGGTTGAAGCCGTGGGAGACAGCTAGTAATATACATATCTATACTAATAAAACTGTAGAAAAGTGGTTTTTGTACATGAAAAAAAATACAAAAAAAATAGCTAGGGTGTTAAAGAACAACCAATAGAACCCATTTTCAGCTTTTTTAGAATTTTTGTCTGTTTGTCTGTTTGTCCGTTTATTTGTTCGGGCATCACGTAAAATGTGCGAAAGCAATGTAGATAACTTTTACACAAGGATTGAGCGTAACTTGAAATAACATTTAGTTTTTGTTTCATTGCAATCGGTTCAGTCTATCAAAAGATATTTGAATTTAAAGTTTTCCAGAAGTAAAATTAGGGTTATGTGCACTTGATCTCATTACTTCACGTAACTTTTATACATAACAATAAACTGTGTGTAAATTGTAGTAATATTAAGTTTTTTTGTTTCATCGTAATCAGTTCATACCATATATTATAATAAAAAATAAAAAAATAAAAATAACGCCATCTATCAAACTTAGACTGGACTATACCTAGAGATCAACTGCGTGCAGTATTCGATGGCGTTGGCGTGTGACGTCAATTTTCTGAATCGCGGTGTTTTTTTTTTATGGTAGGTAAAATCATCCAATGACAAATCCCGCCCTTGGGCGGAGCGGGAAGTAGTGTCAGACTCTTAATGACTAAAAACCTACCCAGTTCCTTCGTTACCTGTCGTGCCGGAGCCGGGTATTCCTTTCGGAAGCTGACCCATGACCCAAGCAGGCTTCGACCCTGCCTGCCTGCAGCTAGAAGGCTGGGCCTCTACGGTTTGCTGACAGCTCCTTGAGGCGCGCGGGAACAGAACGTGCTGTTGACGACTTGGGCTCAGTCCGATCGGTTACCGGACGATCGGACAGCGTGCTGCCGTAAATCGTTCGCTTATTCGTTTTACTAGGTTAAGAAGATGACGCCACGCACTTCCCGGTAGAATTTTTGGATTCCCTCAACACACCCGGACTTCCACCCCACAAAATAGTTTTAAAAATCGGTGTACTAATGCTCCTCAGAAATTTATGTCCTCCCAAACTTTGTAACGGCACTCGGCTCAAAATCATGAATCTGCAGCAAAACATAATCGAAGCTGAAATATTAGCTAATTGCGGCGCCGGTGATATTGTTTTTATTCCAAGAATACCTGTAATTCCAAATAACTTTGCTTTCTCTTTCAAACGAGTGCAATTCCCAGTCTGTCTCTGTTATACCATGACGATTAATAAAGCCCAGGGCCAGACATTATCCGTTGCGGGGGTGGACTTAAGTATTGGATGCTTTTCACATGGTCAACTATACGTAGCTCTTTCACGCGTAAACAACCCCAATAATCTTTTTGTGTACGCTCCAGATGGTTCCACAGCTAATTTTGTTTATAAAGAAGCACTAGCATAAATAAATTATATTTGTATCGGTATCCTCCAATAGCGCTGCGCACCAAAAAATATGTACATTGTTAAGTTCAGACATCCACGCGAACGAAGTCACGGGCACAGCTAGTATGTATAATATAACACATATACATATGTAATATATCTACACACATATATATAATGTAATATATATATATATATATAAAAGCAAAATACCACTCACTGATTGATAACAATAAATAATCACGAAATCTCAGAAACTATAACACCTAAAAACTTAAAATTTGGCAGTAGGTTCCTTAAGAGATGTAGACATCTACGAAAAACGGATTTTACGAAGATTGTATTTAGAAACCGATTTTCACGCGATCGAAGCCGTTGGCAAAAGCTAGTGTTATATAAAAGGAAACCGACTGGCAAGAAACTGACTGAAGGAGACTGACTGACATTTCAATATAGAGCCGAAACTGCTGGGAATAGGTACGTTTTGTACAAGATTTACTTTTATGACGTAGGCGAGCACTCAGAGAGGATTTTTCAAAATTCACTCCCTAAGGGGGTGAAACAGGAGTTCGTAGTTTGTTTGGAGAGACGTACTTTCACGCGGGCGAAGCCGCTGGCTGAAGCTAGTATATAAATATTATGCAATTTGACAAAAACACGCGACAGCTGTAACACTTAAATAGTAGAAAACTTAAACTCACACTTACAAACTTTGTTTTTTTTTTTTCACATCTATCATACAACGCCGTCTAGTCCCAAACTAGGCCGAGCTTGTGTTATAAATACTAGACAACTGATAAACATACATACCTATTTCTAAATACATAGACATTATAGATAAATTACACCCATACACAGAACAGATGATCATGCTCATCACGCAAACATTTGTAATGGGTGGGAATCGAACCAAAGACCTCCGGCATAGCAGTCGGGGCCACTAACCATTAGACCAACAGGCTAGTCAACTGGCTGAAACTTTAAATTTACTTGCGCAGACAGAAATTGTGTGTCATCATCGTTAGTTCAGTCAACTGAACCGCAATAACAAGATGATGTCCCGGGTTTTACGCTGCACATAATATAGTGTACCGGTGAAGTCTTGCCAGCAATATCGTTAGCATGATAGTCGAAAATTCTTCCACGAGAATTTAAAATTGGAATAGAAAAAAGTGCTATGCCCTATTCCAGATGATGGCCTACACGTGTCCAAAACCAAAATCTTTATTTCTTCTATTTTTTGTTTAACAGTTTTTGTTGTTTTTGTACAAAATTTTGCTCGCCTAACTTTGCAGTTTGATGGCGGTCGTTTTTTATGAAATTGATCATATCCTAATTTTCAGTCTAAACAGCAGTGCACCATCAACAAAAGCAGTGATGCAATCGTTGATTGATCCTATTCACTCTAGTCTTGAAGACACTTAATTTATAATCGGATGGGAAGACCGCAGCAGGCAAACTGTTCCAGTCCTTCGATGTACGCGGTATAAACGACGAGGCAAAACGGTCCGCAGACCGTAGAAGTTTCAACAATCAACGTACGGGGATATTCGCCGAATGTCAAGTTGTCTGATTGATTGATTTAAAAAGTTATTTCACATGTTAATTTATCACTAAATGATATAAACTTTGTATTTACTACCTTCACGCAGGCTAAGTTGCGCGCCAGAACTAGTATGTATATCCACACTCAACCTGTAGGTAAATGTGAAAGTATATAGTTAAACCACTGAGTAAGCTTGAACCCCAAGAAATGACATAGATACTTTTTATCTCGCTTCGACTTCGCCTCTGCTATAACCAATGTGGCGATCGGGATAAATTACGAATGTAGCCAAGCGCTGCCCGCTGCTAGTTACCGAAACACCCGAACGCCCATTCGTGAAGCATCGGTAATCACCGCGAGACCCTGTCAGTGATCTCGAGTACTTGAAGAGTTAGATGACGTGGCTCGCTTAGCGCCCCGACGTAGAAATCCCCTGTACTTATTAGCTAAATAACTATCCTACACCAACAATTACGTAAACGAAGTCGTGAGTAAAAGCTAAGAGATAAAAATCCATAGCTAGCTAAAATACCACTTTAGCCAAATTGTAAAATGAACTTGTTTAGTGACTGTTTGAAGCCTGACTTCACAGTTTTACTCATATGGTACATTTACCTTACATACGGCCAACTGATCATGAACGCAACAGTTTAGTTGTAGTAGAAACTCAATTTACAAGTTAAAACGACTGCCGGCTTCCCATCACTACTCGTAACAAAACACATCTAGTTGTAACGCTCACCGAGACTCAACTTCATCAACTGGTTTTATTGCACATACCGTAGCTGGGTAGAGGTGTGTCTGCAACAGGCTTGATTTAACTTACGTAATTGCTAAGGGTGTTTTGTTTGCATGCGGATTTGCTTCGCATGCGTAACCTCCGCAAATGTCCTTTTCATCTTACAAGCATTTATTGTGTGCAATACGCACGCGGGAAGCGTTTTTTTTTTTGCCTGAAATTATCTGGATGCGGAGCTAATCCACATGATATTTATTTAAACTTCATGTACAATAGTGGTACAGACGCCAGCACGTCAATCTACCCCAACCTGACAAATTTTACCAATCGAACATTAACCTTCTAATATTGTGATAAGGTTGAAAATCTATTAAAGAAATTTGACAGATTGAGGTAGGTTGGTGTGCTGGCGTCTGTACATAGGCGGACTTAATGCAACATGGCATTCTATACCAGTCAACCTTTGGATTAAGAAAGACAACACTGTGGTAGGTGTGCACAATAAATAAATAACACATAATTTGAAATAGAATGTGTAAGTTATAATAATAAAATACGTATATATGTTAATAATATAAACTAATAAATACTATGATAAATATCAAATCATTATAACTATGAGACCTAAAATATGACAATTAGGACGAAGACAGAATTAAAGTTGAGAGGACTTCAAGTAGTAGTTCCGAATTTTGCGCTTGAAAGATTTACTTACAGTATTTTTGATGTCAAGAGGAATTAGCCATAAAACCAGTACGGTGAGAAGGAATATGGAGAATTATGTTTTTGGAAGCTCAAAGGTTGAGATTAAAAACTCCCTTTTGCGGCAGTGACCTGGATTGTGCACAGCACACGCTGGAATGTCCAGCGTGGGCCAATGAGCGATGAAACTTGGTTGCAAAGTTGGGCAAGATCTATCTCTGTCAGCAGTAGTCTATGCTGGTGGAGCCAGACAACTGGAGGGAAGTTGCTTCCTTCTGTGAGACCGTGATGGTCCAGAAAGAGGCCGCCGAGCGAGATTATTTAAGGGCCGATCCTTCTCGAAGAAGAAGGCGTGCCATGCCGAAACCCCGCTTACATCATCCAATACAACAGGTGAGATTTTGGAACCACAGGCGCTCAAAGTGGCCCAGTCTCTGTTCGGCTATCGATTGATTCCAGGGAAAACAGTGGCACAGTGATCACGTGCTGCCTTGCACAGTGAGGCTTAGGGGAGACCGATATATAGTCTTTTCAAGGATGTGCTATAACAGGCGTTGCACAGAGGGGCTTCTGGAATGGTCTTTCGAGAGATATCGGGGCCCCTTCTATGTGCTGACGGTGATTACCGGGGTGGTTTTAGTGAGGTAAAAATCCCACACTCCCCGGACTTATCCCCAAAGTACGGGTGCCTTTTGAAGGTTCCCCTCGTCGCCAAAAAAAGGCGGGTCTCTAAATTAGGTATTTTAAAATCACGTGTCAAATCTTACTAGAAAGCCAAATTTTGACTAGTTTTCAGATCATAATAGAGTTTGGGATATACTCTTTCGGCATGACATACATGATCTCACGCTGGCCTGAGATGATATCAGTAAAACCGTAAGGGCCCATACCGGGTAGGGCCACAGAAATTTCTGAAATGGGGAATCGTGGAAGACCACGATAGCTAGCGATAACTAGCTAGCAAAAAAAAATCTGGGCAAACGCGAGTCGGACTCACACACTGAGGGTTCCGTGCAAAATAACTTATTTAAATAGTTCAATTCCCAAATCAAAACTTGAAGATTTTTCTGAATCGAAAAAAGTTTTTTTGGTGACTACAAATTTACAGTTTTCATATTTATTCGTATATTTATGTTATAAGACCTCGCTTCATGCCAAATTTCAGGGTTCTAGGTCAATGGGAAGTGCCCTATTTTTGATTTTTTTTTCGTTAACTTAGAAGTTTGATTTTTTCACAGCTTCACGGGACTGCAGACTTGAGTATATGGTTTTATTTTCAACTCGATACCTTCATGCTTTCCCAAGATAAAGAATCATGACAGTCCGACAGACTGACAACAAAGTGATAGGAGTAAAACCTGTGTTCTTTCAGTAGCTCTTTGCATTTCAGCCTTCAGGATAGTGAAAGCTTTTTTGAATAATCCCACAACCATCTTCCGAAGCCTCAACGCCAATTTAGCACTTGTTGGTGCCTAATTAATAGTGACATAGACGTGAGGTGACAGCACAATTAGAACCAATTAACACACAACTGATAATAGTTTGTAGTTAACAGATGCTTAATGGTAAGGAACTAATTCGATACCATTTAAGACTAAGAGGAAGTTATTGCAGTCATTGGCGGTATTGAGTTATAACTCAATTCCGCCTAGCCCATTCCTTCATCGCATCACTGCATGGCTTTTCGACACTGGTAAATAGTGGACATACTGGACATCTCACTCATACATGTTTTTTTTAAATTGATATAAACTAGTGCTTGTCTGCAATCCCACCTGATGGTAAGCAGTGATGCAAGTTGTTTATTAAGAGCCTATTCACTATAGCCTTGAAGACACCTAAATTATAATCGGACGGGAAGACCGCAGCAGGCAAATTGTTCCAGTCCTTCGAGGAACACGATATAAACGACGAGGCAAAACGCTTAGTCCGGACCGTGAAAGTTTCAACAACGTAAGAGTTGATATTCGCCGTACGTGGTTGTCCGATGGTGGAAATGAGATGGCGGAATCAATTCATGCAATCCGCGCACACTCTCCAAAATGCATCCAGTAAAATATCGTAAAGCTACACTATGCCTGATTGCCTGTGCTCATGAATACAAAAAGTTTTGGAAACACAATTATTGTGCGTATAGCTAAGTAGCGGAATTCCCTGCCAGAGTCTGTATTTCCTGATAGCTTCACAACTTAGGGGTCTTTAAGTAACATGCATGCAAAATTTCAGCTCGATCGGCAACCTGGAAGTGGATCAAATTTAATATGCAAGATTTGATCACAGACAAACAGGTGAAACTAATATAAAGCTTGTAAAAAGTGAATAGGTTACTTATAGGCAATCGTGGTCCATCGTCGACCACATCTTCTCTTACCACCATGGGAGATGGTGCTCAAATCGCGAGCCCATCTTTAGTAAAAAACAAAAGATGTGATAGTTTTTTTTTGTTGTCAAGCCTAATTCAACAACAGTTTAACACCGAAATATTTATTGTACCTTTCAAATACCTATGTATTTAATTACTCTTACATATCTTGGACATAAAAAAGACGCGTATCGCGTATTACGACAACAAATTAACTATTTATCCAGCAAAAATTGTCCCTCATCTTGTGGTGTCCTTGCCACAAACTTGCGGAATGTAATTATAAATTTATATCACCGTCAGCAAAAAAGTTGACATAAAGTTTACACGAGCCGGGACTTCGTTCTAAAACTCACCAGTAACAAACCAATTAACGAAAAAAATGTATACCTACCGTCGCATAAAATATTTTTTCTCGGGTATTTCCGAACGTACTACAAAGACGAAGGGCGTAATCTTGAGGACTTGTAATTTGGCCTGAGGCCTCAGGCCCTACAATTAAAGGCCTCGAATTTTACTTTGTTAAAGAACACCTACTTGGAGACCGATGGACTGATTTAGGGCCATCTCGAAAATATGATGTCAGTTTACAAAGAAACCTAAATTAATTCGAGAAAACGAAAAAAGGGGTTTTATGAGCACAGATGCAAAAAATCTAAGTTAAAGGTATTGACTTGATATCGGAAATTGACTCAAATACCGGATACCTTTTAAAAAGGATTACATTTTCAGTTCTTTACCTAAGTCCAACAATTTTAAAACAAGATATTTTTTCTTTTATAATAATAATAATAATATTAATAGGGTCTGATTCAGAAGGCAGTACTCTTGGACACGGCGCGTATTGTCCGGAGGTTTCTCTCCCAGGAGCCCTGACCACCGGTAGCTTGGACCCTGTTCCCGATGCCGGTGGGCTACTATTTTTTATATTTTTAAATGTTTTTTTTTTTTGTATTACCTTCTATAAAAAAATATTTAAAAATGTAATTTATATGTATATACAAGGAATAAAAGGAAATAATAATATAACATTTATTTTCAGACAATAATCCATAGCTTGTACATAAACAACAAAACCAAAATATGAGCCAAAAAATAAAATAAAATAAAAAATAAATAAAAAATAAAATAAAAAGACGCAGGCTATATTACATACCTGAATGACGGTCTATGTACCGTCATCCAGTGAGACACCATTACGCCATCCACCCTGCCGGCTACACCACGTAGCCACGGGGCTATTTTATGAAGTTAAAGAAGAGTTATTTAAAAGTTCTGTTCTATATTTTTTTCTTAATTTAGTCTCTGTTCTTACATAAGTTTCAGTCGCATCTTAAAATGCTGAAAAGAATTGTATTCCGAATGGATAGATTTTTATTCGTACCGACAAACGAAACTCTTACCTCGTTTCAAAAAGTTACAATTCACTACTTTATAAAAAACATATTTATGAAAAAAAAAACTTATAAATACTGAAGTCGACTCTTTATTTCTTCCTTCCCTGAGAGAGCTTACTTCTGTTTCCTATTGTGTTCAACTCATTTCATTGTGCTCCCAGTAGTTGTAATCTGACCTAAGTTTCCACTAAGTAGCAACAACTGAACTTTTACTTTGAACTTGTTTTGTAAAATAAAGTAAGGTAATACTTTCGTAGTACGTTATTAGGCACTACTGGCCAGTGGCCCAAGTATGGTTACCTAATATCGACTAAGTTCTAAGTCTAATCCTAATAGCCAAGCAAGAATCGCCAAACTTATGTGAAAGGATCTGGACTAGCGACCACGTATCGGAAGACGCAATGTTTTAGGCAGTTGTCCCACCGGCGGCGAGAAAACGACTAACTATCGGCTATTTTATCGCTCAAGAAACGTTCAATACATATACATACCGTGTAAACAAAAGAGATGCATATACAAATAGTTGATCGCTAACTGTTCACACTTCCGGCGAGGACTCGCTTCACTAGTTTGTCGCTGGGCGATAAGAGCTATGATAGATAATACTCGCTCAGTGATCAGAACTCACGCCGAGAGAGCAACCAGCGGTGTGCAGGTTAGCGCAGGACTGTTCGTTTGGCCGCCGCGAGCGAGTGATGCGAGTAATCGCTCGTCTCACTCGCACACTCGCTTATAACCGAGCTATCGGAACTACACACTCGCTACCCGCGGCTCAACAACTCGTTTGTACATTGTAGCTACTCGCTACTCGTTCATCGTTACCGGTGGGAGAACTGCCTTAAGGCCTCCGGTGAACTTCGTACCGCCTATTAGTCGATGTTTTTTTTCGTCAATTTTTGCTTAATTTCTCACCGTTTAAACCTTCCCGGAGTGTACCAAAAATTTCAAGATCATAATTAGCCAAATCGGTCCGGCCGTTATCGAGGTTTAGCGAGACTAACGAACAGCTAATAATTTTTATATATAGCTTAATTTTTATTTTTAGCTTCGCACAGATGCAATGGTGATATTAAATATAGGGTGACTGATAATTAGTGTACGATACTTAAACACGTTATTGTTGTCATGATAACAAACGACTTGTACTATGGGGCCAAACCTGAAATCGCGAAAAAAATCAGACAAGTTCAGTACATTTCGACCAGTTAGGCGAATACAAATGTACTGACAAGCCGATTTTTTTTCGCGATTTCATGTTTGGTCCCATAGTAAAAGTTATTTGTTATCATGACTACAATCACGTGGTTAAGTATCATTCACTAATTACCTGTCACCCTATATATTATACATATAAACCTTCCGCTTGAATCACTATATCTATTATAAGAAACCGCATCAACATTCGTTGCGCAGTTACAAAGATCTAAGCATACATAGGGACAGACAGCGGGAAGCGACTTTGTTTTATACTATGTAGTGAAGATATATTTTTGAAGTTGGTTATTTTTTATTTAACTTTGTTTCTTTTTAAAAAATAAAATATTTACCTATCTAGATAAAAATGTATTTCTTTATTGTTTCAGATGCTGCAACAGACAATACTAAGAGGGAAATTGGTGATATATATTAAGCAAAATGTAAGTATAAACACCTACATTAATTCTGTTTCACCCACATCAATGATTGCTTTCAGCGAGCAGCCACGGCCAGTAATTACGCTAATTAATATGTTCTTCCAATTAACAGTGATTTCATTTTCAGTATGCGATACCGTGTGGTTTTGATGTTTGCTATAATTTGGTGTTTAAAAAACCAAAATATACATAAAAATTGGTTTATACATTTATTGACACCTCAGGTTACGTTTGAAGAGTAGGGCTTACAGATTGGTACTATGCGACATTGCGACAATGATGCGATAACGTGAGTGCGATTTGACAACACATATGTGATTCCATTCCCACTGCTGGGATTCAGGTCTTATCTCTAGGAAAGGGAATGGGCCGTAATCCACCACGAGGGCTCATTTGATGCGATTTTTCTTCTATAGTTCACCTCAAACTGCAAAACTATTGTAAAACTGCTCTAAAAACAACAATTTCTAGAAAAATCATTGTCGCATCATTGTCGCACTTTTGCATCGCTTCTATCGTTTGGAGTCTTGAGGATTTTAGTTTATAGTTAAGACTAGTTAGGTATACAATAGGTAGGCAATAACTACTCTGTTCAAAACACTTATAGAATGACAAAATGTCAACTAGACCCTCACACGATCTCAGCTTTGAGGCGACGAAAGTTACGTTCTATGGACTTTCGAAGTTAGTTTACAACGTGTTGTGGCGCTTTTGACAAGTGTCCCAAACTATATGTGTACGTGCAACAACTCGTTTTACTAGGGTTAAGAGACTAAAATGCCCATTAAGCGAAAACGACTTTAAAGCTATGTGGAATAGAGTGTAAAGTCCCGCAAACTTACGTTGAAAAGGGAGGATCCTTCGACCAAACGGATGTTATGTCTGGTATGGACATCAATTGCATCATTGCTTACCATAAGATAATATCACAGTTAAGCAGTAGTTTATATTATTTGAAAAGACTACTCCATAGTTGATCAAGGATAGCAGTATATGTTCTAATTGCACGAAGAACTCTAAGGGCACCTTCAAGTTTTTATTTATATGGGATAGCAGTGCGGAAAAGAAGCGCATCGGCAGTGCTGCAGCCGCGCGGCACTTTGGGACTAATTTGAAGGTGCCCTAACCCCCCGTTCACGACTTTGCCGCTGTGAGTGGCAGCTACGAGTCACCGCTCATAACGCCGCAAAAATTCTCATACTTTTGATTTTACCATTCGCCGTCACTGCGCGCCGCTGCCACTCACAGCAGCAATGGTCATGAATGCGCCGTAATACAGCGATGCAGGACTTTGAATTTTAGTTCCTATGTGACATTGTTGTATTCTTTTTCCACAACGCCATGTGATCTCCCAATACCCCATAACGTGTCATGGATGTTGGTTTTCGCTCAATTAATAGTTTCTTTCTTGGAATTTTAGATTTCTTATACTGTGAGATCATGTGAGGGTTTGGTCATCAGTTGTAAAAAGTTAATAGAAAAATGAATTAAAAAGTTTCTTAACAGTATTGAGTTCTAGAAAACCCTGCTTAGCTTACCCTTCAAAGAATACAATCGTACGTTTAAATTAAAATATACTAATGTACAACAATATAAAAAAGATGATAAATATAAAATAATAGGATAAAAGAGTGCAGTATATCTTAGGGCTTTCTTAGTTATTGACCTAATTATTTGTTTTTACAAGTAAAAAAGCTTTACAGATATATAGTAGGGTTGTGTACCAAATCTCCAGGTACCTGGAATACCAGAACAAGGAAATAATCAGCATTTTAAGAATTTTACTTTACAGAAATTATAATTATATCGGTTTTTCACCCAGTTTACTTATTAATAATAATTTTTAATTGACCTCAAAGGTTTTTTTATATGTTTGAAGTAATGGTTGACATATTTTTTGACATAAGTACAATGCTATACTCAAAATGCTACAGTTAATTTCTATTATTTTTAAACGTTGACTATGATTAAAGTTTTAAATAAAATACCTACATTTGTACGCTCTCAGGCATAACATAGCGCGCTTATTACCTATTTTAAGAACGACTATTTACCTATGTTAATCAAATGAATAATTGATTACCTATTGGATTTCATTGCATCAGCCTTAAAATGTTCCTGCTGGGACTCAGGCCTCCTGTCTAGGAGAGGGAATGGGCCGTAATCAACCACGCGACGCGGGCCCAGTGCGGGTTGGTGGATGTCACATATCTTCGAATTTTTGGTTTTAGGACATGCCGGTTTTCTCACGATGTTTTTCTTCATCGTTTTGAGATTACCTTTTATTAAAGTATAAAAAATACAATTAGGAAAACAAAAAATAATAAAAAAAAAACTCTCAACTAATTAAATCTAACTAAAAATAACCTAAAATACCTATGAACCATAAAGTGTGGCAATGCCGTCAGTCTTGGGCATATCACTAGTCGACAGCAATATATTTTAGTTTGTTTCTAGTTGGTTCACAGTTCTAATTCAGAAAATTATATAAAAATCTTTCGGTCCTTCTGTTTCGTGAAATAACAATCTCTAAGTAACTCAACAATTCTTAATATCTTCTCCTCAAGAACATAACTTACTAAAGTAAAAACTTCTATCCGACAAAGTGTCTCCATTGTTAATCCCACACTGGAGTCATTAGCAAGAATAAATTAGCATAAAATTCAATTAACTCACTACTTAGTGCAAAATCGTTTAAGAAACTCTCGGCCGCATCCTCGGGAGGGACTTGGGAACTAACAAAAACTGCGCACCTACTGATTGTAGCTACTTTGTAAAGCTTGTGCTATTTGTGTTAGTAATTAAGACAGATTAGAAATCTCAGGTGTAACAAACCCTCTGGGTTCGCTTTTGAAAAGGGAACCTTGTCTTGAACACAAAGCAAAGAAGGAACATATTAATAGGTTTTAGTCGGTAAGTCTGAGACGCCCTCTCGCTCTGCCCTATGGTGGGAGAAGTCATTGGATGTTTTACTATTTAAACAGTCTTTTTTTATAGATATCATCATCACAAATCATACAATAACCTCTCCTGCCTTTGGGGGGAGCCTGAGGGTGTGTCAGATTTTTACTGACTAAAAATCTACTCCTTTTCCTTCTTTGCCTTCGTTCCAGAGCCCCAGGGTTCACTTTCATAAAACCCATGGAATAAAAAGGTGTAACAAACCCTTTTTTATTTACATGGGAAAACATCCAATCATTCTTCAGCTCTTGGTGTAATAAGAGGGCGTGTCAGACTTTTCCTGACTAAAACCCGCCTGTATTCATATATCATATACATATAGACTATCAGTTACCCTTTACGAGGGCTAAGGTACCTAACCCTTTCGAAAAATCCCGCAGCCCTGTCAGCCAATCTCCCTATAAGGGCTCCGACAGTCTTACTGAAATTTCTTTGAGGCATGCGTGGAACATAATACGAATACACTGTCGACCCATTTTGTCTTTATTGGACGGCGATCTACCCGTTAATCGCCGTCCTCAACCGCGTCTACGGTAGCCGAAAATCGCCATGCATTATAAATATGTCCTAAATTTTAATCGGTTGGTGAACGACCCATAGTAAAACCTATTTTTTAAATATGCGATAGTTAAGTTTTTTTTTAAATCTTTGCGATTGCTCTAAAATAAACTTTTCTAATGAATTTTAGTAAAGGTCTGAAATGGGTCTGAATCGTCTGGTGAGTAAAACACTGAAATGGGTCTGGGTAATTAGTTGGGTCAGATGTACTTCTCGTTTTGAACAAATGTATTATTTTTCTATTATTCATTAGGCCAGACCTAGTCTTCATTAGTTAAAGTCAACACAAATAATTGCTGAAGTAAAAGCTAAAATATGGATTTTAGACTTGACAACGTTCACAGAATTAACCATAAATTTAAAAAAAAAATTGTAACTATAGATAGATAGATATATTTTTTATTGTACACCAAAAATAAAATTACAATAGGAACTATAATGAACTAGGTCCTATTTGTGTATAAAATAATAGATTTTAATATCTTGATGGGCAATGGCAAAGGTATATTTTCATATAGAGAATCATAAGTTAACAGAATTTTTATTCAAAAAGAGACATCGGATTCACACTAAACACAAGCCTAATAACGAAATAGCTATAAAACCTACTTACCCAACATCGATTTTACTATCCAATCGTAGCTTGAGCCATTTAGCCACTTATTCACGAGAAAAACGCGTTATCTTGTCGCAACGATGTCCTAAAACCAATAAACGGTGCAATAAACAATAAAAGCTATGCCCTCCTTTTCCCATAAAAATGTTGTTTTCAACTTTTATGGTCTCAACGACATGATGTGTCGTTATTTCGCTTTGTTTTTACTCTTTCAACTGTCTTTTATGACAGATCTATAGAGCTAGGAACTGACGCGGTGGCAGTGACTTTAGACGCTATTACTAATTATATTTGGGACAGCCAATTTAATATTCCACCACTTATGCACATATTAAATCTGAAAAATCAGAAACCGGACCAACAATATGCTTTTTGAGACGCGCGTATGACGCTACCAACTTCCAAACACTGGGCTGCCGCTGAGAAATTATCAATGGAAAACCTGTTGGAAAAAATGTTAATATGTACATTTTTTGTATTAACAAAAATGTTTATTTATTTATTTAATCTTCATGTACAATAGTGGTACATAGGCGGACTTAATGCAACAAAGCATTCTCTACCAGTCAACCTTTATAATGTTAATACATTTTTTCCAACCTATAACGCGAGCCCAGGTCCTCGTCCTAAATAGTCAGTGAATGGAGCAGCTGAACACAAGTTTTAAATGTCATAGCCATAACTGCCGTCGATTACTATTATAGAGATATGCAAGACAGAATGTAGTCTCGAAAAAAGAATCCTCCGGTGTTGCGTCTAATATAGACCACCGTCTGATGGTTGTTATCGGGTAGATTTCCTACTACTTCGATTGCGTGATTTAAGATTTCTATGGTCTGGTATTTAGTTCATATGTGGCGACATAGATGGCACTACACTATGACTAAAGGATAATGCCTGCTGTAAGGCATGTTTTGTATAGAAAGTGTTGACAAAGCCATCTCTAGTGATGTCTACAGTGACGATTTAGTACTCTGTGGATAGATCAAACTACTAGTGTAGGTGCAAGTAGCTATTATGTTCCCGTTATTTCTCCCTTATGAGGTTGTTTCAGTTGTAGTGTTTCAAGTCAGAAATACAATGACAGTATTTTGTTTTTTCCCTTTTTTTACTATAGGCATTAGGTTAGTACACTTGTCTTACCTTGTGCGCCTTGTGCCATCTTTAGACCTTATTCTTTGGTCTTTATTTTGAAGTAGCTAGTGTCAGTGGGTTTGTCTGTGTGATTGACAAAAAATTATCAACAAGGAAAAATACTTCCCGAACAGAGCTCAGCTCCTGACCAACCAATGACCCACTTATTAGTGTCCAAAATGTCCCTACAAATACACCCTGGAGAACCTAAAAAATGCAACTGACGTCGCTATAGATGTGGCAACATATTGGGCCTAAAAAAACATGGTAACCTACTATACTATGATTTTTTATTAGATGAAGTAAAGTGACAGCTATAACAATGGTTGTTTGACAGTTGGGCATTGTTATTTGACAGTTGGGCATTGTCCACTGCTGTCACTTTACTTCATCTAATAAAAAATCATAGTATAGGCCCAAAAACTTTGAGGGGATCGGAAGCCATTTTGAGAAGAAGAGTGAAATTCTTGAAAAACTTCTGTCAGCAGCTTCTCCCATGGGTTTTTAATATTTTTCCCCATTACAAATTAATAGACCAGTCCGATTCACCATCAACGATTAAATCACTGCAGTACTATCAGGTGGGATTGCCGTCCAGCACTAGTTTATTTCATTAAAAAAGTCAGGTTCTCCTTTTATAACTACATATAAATGCATAATATAGTCCGCGTATAGTCAGGTCATGTCAAGGTTTCTCGCCTGTCCGACAAACTGTTACCGTCAAAATATGGCGCTTTATATTGAAATTAATGATGTCGCGTGGGCACCTAACCCTTTACCCTACTTCAAGATTTTTACGGCTTTCGTAAAGTGCGTGAAATGTGTTTTCTTTTTATATGTATTTTTTACTTTACCCATATAGTGGAACCTTTACGAGAAATTGCATTTTTACAAGAAGTTCAAATTAAAAAAAAAAATAAACACAATTTAGTTTTTTTTCTTTTTTTTATTATAAAAATTAACCCCTCACTAGGAATTACTCAATAAGTTCTTGATTTGGTTACATGCACCTCATTTACACTGTACTCCATTCCCTATAAAATTAGACATTTGAACAAACCTATTTTGCTGTCTGTTCAACCGATTTTGACTTTTATTGCGTTGGCAATATGATAAATGGCGGCTGCATTACAACCACTTTTTTTGCTTCTAATGCCATCCTTATGTCTACAAAATAGAAGTCAAAATCGGTTAAATAGACAGTAAAAAAGGTTTGTTAATATGACTAATCTTATTGTTAATGGAGACAACTAACAACTATCTGTATCTCGGGAGTAGTTCCCTCAGAATCATTTTCTTTTTTCACGTATTCGAAACCGCTTGCTAGTTTATTATACAGTAGTGTCATCAAAATCGTATTTTATGTCGTTAGTAGTGTGATTATGCCGGCGTCACGTTCGATTCGGCACAGTTGTGGTTAGAGCGGATTGATAGTATTGTTACGTGAACATATGATGTCAAGCTAGCATATTTGTTTGGGTCATTTATTTTATCACCACTGCAAAAGACAACATTCCGTGAGGAAAATATTGTTAGAAAACTGGTATGCGCTACAACCAAGGTCAAGGTAAACGAGACGTTGTTTGAGACGAGCGCCACCCAGTCTCTGAACCAGGGCCCAGGGCTAGAAGTCACCGCTGCTAATTACGCCTTACAGACTCGGCGGTACTCCACTCAAGCGGGGCACATCACCTCCGTATGTTCCAAAGTGTCGTACGGACGGTCTGCACGTCTCGGTAGTCTTGACCTTTCTTTTCTCGCTCTAGGTGAATTGTGAGAGTGTCAAACTTTTACCGACTAAAGCCCACCTGTGTTTCTTCAGTTGCTTTTCGCGTTCTAGAAGCACAGTAATTATTTTAAATAATTCCGAAATCATATCAGCCACCTTAGCCAAGTTACGACCATTTCGTTTCGATTCTCTTGCATCGAACGCCTCGAGTCGGCCACGCCTCCGATTCCTTTGTTCTGACTACGTGACTGAGCGTTGAGATGACATCAGAACAAAAGAGTTGGAGGCATGGCGTTGATCCCCGGAATCAACTAGTGCGTCATCAATACTTAGCCACAAGCCTCGACAGATGTATTCAAGATCTGGCCGTTCCATTATGACTGAAAACCTTCACAAACTTTACGATGATTTGCTATCATTTATTTATTTATCCTCATAAAACCTTTAGGTACAGGCCTTAACTTAATGCGACAGTACAGTTACTATTTATTTACTTACTAGCTTCTGGCAGCGGCTTCGCTCGCGTGACAGTTGAGGGAAATAATAAAATTCTGTTGTTATTTTAACATCCTCCGTGATTTGATCAAATCACTTAGGGAATTGACCAAATCTCTGTTTTTATCATATCCCTGCAACACATAGATGTATAATTACAAACTAAACTAACCTAGCTAAATAATAATATTAATATTTATCCGTTAGTTTATTGTAACAATATATTTCATAATGCGGCTTCACCCGGGTAAAAAATTATCCCAAAGGAACATACTTTCGGAATAAAAAGTACCCTATGTCCTATTCTAGGACTTGATCTACTCTTGTAACAAGTTTCATCGAAGTCCGTTCAGGCGTTCAAGCGTGAAGAAGGGACAAACATACACACATATCTATAAACTTTCGCCTCTGTTATATTAGTGTGGTTATGCCTTGTTACTTACGTCTTTTTCTTTTTCCGGTTCTTTAAATTTGTTTTTTTTTGCTCTTGATTTTTTTTGTCAAAGGGTCCTATTTGTGAAACCTTGCTTATGGTTTACATAGGACGGTGTTTTGTTTAGCCAAATGCGCAACGATTAAGTAGAAATAGTTTGTGTGGTTTTTGAAGGGAATTTACGAGATATAGGATATTTATTTTGTTGTGGATGTGTTGTTTGTTCCTATATTATAATAATAATTTAATTACTCTTAATTATTTTATGTCTAGGCGAATATTTTGTAATAACAACAAAGCTATTATTAAGTTCGCGCATAGGCATTGACATGAAAAAAAATATACAGCTAAAAATGGGTAAAACCTCCTCCTTTTTGAAGTCGGTTAAAAATAAAATAGTTTTTATATGTATAAACGAAACACACATAATCATCATCTTTGTGGCGTCACAAAGAAGACGTTCATATCGTTGACTTACTTACGTATCAACTATAAGTTCCGGCCACCGCAGGCGCGGGCTTGCGGACGGCGAGCAATGGGTAGCTCGCGGTCCAACCGTCCGGACCGAGCCCAAGTAGTCAACGACACGTATAGTTCCACGCGCGCTTCAAGGAGCTGTCAGCAAACCGTAGGGGCCCAGCAGTGTCGGAGTCTACTGAGACCAAAGGTCTATTTCTGAAAGGAAGTTCCGGTATGAAAGGCAACGAAGTAACAGGAGTGGGTTTTTAGTCAGTAATAGTCTGAAACTATTTCCCGCCCCGTCCAAGGGCGCGGTGACATCTGTCACTGGATGATTTTCTCACCTACAAAAAAAAATGCTATAAAAATATAAACCGAAAGTTGTTTTTTGACTTGTTCGTCGCTACTGGTCACCTTTAGCATATCCCAAAATCTAAGCAGATAACTGGTATAGCCAGCGTGAACAAAGCCGCGGACAATAGCTCGTTATTTATAGTTATTGTTTTCAATTTGTTTTTATTTAACTGTACTTTATACTTTCGAGCGAGTTGTCAACAAAAAAGTAGGTGAAATCGGAAGGTGCCAGCTCGTGGGGACGCGCGAGTTTTGCAGTGGCGAGTCGACGAACAAGTCTGTTTTTTCGGACAAAGAAAAAAATAATTCTGAATCTGTTTCATGATTTCGAGTTGGCCTCATTAAATATACTTAACTCGGAAATTATTTCTATGAAATATTAAAACACAAAAGAGTTAAGTAGTTTAAATATTAGTGCAACACACGTGCTTGAAATCTGAAATACTGCATAGTTATAATTAAGTACTAATACTGGAGAGCAGTGGTGGCCGAATGGTAACGGCCCCGAATTACGAGTCGCGGGTTAAACCCGGTACGCGTATTATTTTGTGTCATTTATTTCATCACCACTGCTCTCAAAACGGTGAAAGAAAACATCGTGAGGAAACCGGCACGTCCTAGAACCAAAAATTCGAAGAAATGTGACATCCACCAACCCGCACTGGGCCCACGTAATGAATTACGGCCCATTCCCTCTCCTAGACAGGAGGCCTGAGTCCCAGCAGTGGGAACATTAAATGGCTGATAATGATACTAATACTGACTATGTATTACTAATCACATCTAGCGTCTATTTTGAAGCCAAATTATAATGTTAAAGAAGATAATTTCTCACAGCACTATTTTAATCAAAATTCTTCCCGCAAATTGCTTGATTAACGTTTTACAAGTACCTATATGCAAATACCTACTGAAAACAAAATCTGCATTCAGAGCTTTTTCAAAAGGCTATTGAAGTCCAATAATACATCAAGAATATATATAAATACAATAATATAACAGGTACCTAACCAAATAAAAAAATAAATATTAAATATCGGAAGCCATGAACATTTTCGATAATTATTTCAGTTCATATATTGAAATCTCGTTGATAAATACAATGTCTATTTTGCCCGTGAAATATGTCGGCGGGCATATCAAAATTCATGCTTTGTTGAATCACAAAGAGCAAAATATGAAAACGAAATTGAAGCAAAGTGTTTATGATAGACTACCATTTCATCATCAAAGAAGATTATTTTAAATGAAATAGTAGATAGAGAGCATCTTTTTTATCTCATTCATTTTGATTTCAATGAAAAGGGCTTACCCAAGGAAATGTGGGACTTAAAAGAGAACTACATTAGGCACTGGCACTGTGGGCCACGTAAGTCAAACTTGGCGCATCGATCTCCATACATTTTATATGGCAACTAGACTTGTAGAGCTCGCCACGCGACGCGATTCTACGTGCAAATCAGGCGTGGCTCACGTTTGCGTCGGTATAATGTAGTTCTTAGTACCTTCCTTTGTAGTAGTTTTATACTGACTAAGATTCAGTAGTGTGCCTTCAGTAGCACTTTGGGTTTCAGAGTCGCGGAACTCTTTCGAACAAGCCCGCAGCCCTTGCAGGTATCAGCCCTGGTGGACTCTGTGATTATCCTGACAGGTCTTTTAGGGGCCCGTGGAACATAACGCGCTATCAACACAGGCCTGATCTTTATCGAACGGTTTGCTAGCCTCCGCCTACGGTGACCAAGAATCGCCCTTCAAACCCCGATGCCCGGGGCCTTCTGCGTCATGATTACCACTTTTTTACACTTTCCGCCAACTGAGATACAATATCTTACCGTGCCTAAAAATTTACAAGTTTTATTTATCTCTGTCTACCTTTCCTTCAAAAATCTTGGCGACGCGACATTTTTAGAGTTTTTACGATATTTTTTGTTTCATATCCATTACTCATACTTACTATTTGTTTTTTCTGAGGTGGGAAATCATCTCTAGACTTCTCTCGCTCTAAGGCGGAGGAACCATACCTACATGCCTTGTTTACCCTTTGCGTTACAGACCACAGAGTTCCCTTTCAGAAGTCAACCCATAGCTCCAGATACTTACTATAATAAATTTATCATCACGCACCATACATCTTGCGTTGAGTTATATTGGGTTACTATACAAGTTTAGTCCTATAATCTTATCTGCCAATTACATACTTTAGGTGCAGTAGGGATTGGAGGAGCTCGCTATTAAAGTAAAAAAAAACCGCTCGGGTCTATCCAAACCAAGATTAAACAACGCTTGCTAAGGTCCGTCTGTGGATGGGTGACCATCTAAATACACCAATATTCCTCCAAGACTAGGAAAGCACGTTAAGCCGTTGGTCCTGGTTGTCGTAATATTATATCATTATTTTTATCTAATGAGATCCAGATGAAAGAGTCTTTACAGTACGATTGTCTTAAGACATACTAAAGGTCACCATATCAATGAATATCAATTTGAGAAACTCTAAGTTCATCTTGTAGGCAACTGCATTTTAGATGAGCATCCTAATGCTTATGATGTGGAGCACGTAGTTTGTAAACTCGTTTAAACATCTTACCAACTGTTTCTCTTGCGCGCATGTATTCGAAGTTTATAATCCAGAAATGGCTGCCATACAGGACGTCAAAGGATCAAACAACCGCATCATGTAAATCAGTATTTATTTATATAATACTGTTATACTATATCGATATCTTCGATTTTCCTCACGTGAAAAAAGAAAATACTCTCAAGGGAAATATGTTCCCTTCTACTCCCCGGATTAAAAGTATGCCCTATGCACTATTCCAGTGCGCAACTACAAGTGTTTCAAAGGAAGATGCCATTTTTTGGCCCACCTTCCAATAGCTATGTGTTACATTGTTGGATAGCCATTTTTGAGCTGAACAAAAGTTACTATGGCACCAAGTTTTAAATCTTAGTTAGTACAAAGTTATCCTTACACCAACTTACTTATAACCAAGCAATACTATTTTTATTAAGTATTTCTCGGTTATAACTTTTCTGTATTTTTTACACGTGATGTGTAAGTACTGCCCTACAATTATAAATTGTGTCGTTTGTTAAGTTTTGCTAGGCCAAAACAGTGAGCAACATTTTCGTTTTCAACGGCCTTTGCACACTCCGCACTGCAGGCATAAAAATGTATCTACACCGCGCGGCCCTCTTAACGAGGCTAATTTAAAAGAGTACCGCACGCGTAACGCGTTACGATCGATCTGCCGCTTAAAGCGCTATAGCAAAAATTCTTTAATTCTCTCTTTCCTGCCTTCAGAAAAAGTGAGTGAAAAAACAAGACATTTAATCACATTTGTATCAATAGAAGCATTTGACCATCTTTTATTTAGCTCAAAATTATTTGTCCAATAATATAACACACATAACTATTGGAAGGTAAGCCCAGATTTCATAGAAACCCTGGCATCATCCTTTTATTTAAATCCGTTCGAGCATGAAGAAATAGCAAACATACACACTCACAAACTTTCGCCTTTACAATATAAGTGTAAATATATAGGTAAGCTATTGTTTGCTTTACATTGAAACTAACAAGGTCAGCTAACTTAGCAGTACCAACCAAGAATAATAATCCTCCCATCCGAATTTTAATCAGGGTGGTCAATATCAACGGAGACTAAGCAAGTACGTAGTAGACATTATATTTAGTGTACAACCGAGTGCACAAATACAAGTGGACTTTCTGTTCCTTTACTCCCTTATTCTGATAGGACGGCAAATTGAAACGAGTGGGGACAGATCAGACACAGGAAACTACTTCCAAGCTCAAGGCAGCTAGAATTACTCTGTAGTAATTCCTAATGTTAACTCAAGAACTGCTAGCAAAGGAGGAGGCCGACTGCATGAGGCAACGGCGCTCACATCCCAACTGCAGCCGGTATTCCGATCCCGATTTCCGGCCAACGTAAATGGGATGTAAATATAACGGGCCAGGAGCAATGGGTAGCTCGCTGTCCGACCATCCGATAACCTTCCGGATCGAGCCCAAGTCGTCGGCGGCGCGTACTGTTCCCGCGCGCCTCAAAGAGTTGTCAGCAAACCGTAGGGGCCCAGCAGGGTCGAAGCCTACTGAGGACAAGGGTCTGCTTCTGACAGAAAGTGTCGGCCCTGGTATGAAAGGCAACGAGAAGCGGAGTGGGTTTTTTACTGAGTATTTCACACTATCTCCCGCTCCCCCTAAGGGCGGGAGATGTCATTGGATGAATTTCCCCACTATAAAAAAAAAACTCAAGAACAATATTTGCAGTTGCAGCCGCCAGACCATCGGGACAGTTAACTAACCA
Organism: Leucania comma; assembly: GCA_958295575.1. Taxonomy (NCBI): domain Eukaryota; kingdom Metazoa; phylum Arthropoda; class Insecta; order Lepidoptera; family Noctuidae; genus Leucania; species Leucania comma. The sequence goes on from OY282475.1 coordinate 10,296,453, forward strand.
ATACAACATTACCAGCTTTTAATTATATTCACTGTAAGGACACAGACTGTATGAGAAAGTGGGCCGTAAACTGTCGCGCGAGCTCAGTACGGATTAGTGGACGTCTTTGAGCGATTTTAGGATATTAAAATTTGGTAGCAGGAATGTTTGAAAGATTTGCCGTGACCCTGAAACATAGAGGATAACTGAACGAACATAGGTTTTCTCATCATCATTTTAGTCAGTATAAGTCTGTCACGGAAGCGCTCCGCCCAGAGCTAAAAAATTAATAGATGATTTACTTCCTAAAAAAGAGAACCAACTACTAACACTTCCAGATGCAAAAGGAATTATACTCGTAATAAGAATAAACATTCCAAACATCAATATATCAAGCAGTATGTATAATTAAAATTTAAATATAGAACACCATTCATGTTTAGTTTTTAACTAACTTCGAAATGGAAGAGGTTCTATGTTCGGCTGTGTGTATTTTTTTATGTATGTTCACTGATTTTGAATGCTTTTAGATGAATGATATTAAAGAATAGTATTTAGATGAAATGAGATGTTCTATTTTACTGTTCATACATTGTTGTTTCACCAAAATTCAAGTCAAACATGTATTTGAGCCTGCATTATACCTGTTTATTATTAACGGGTCATAAAGGGAAATCGTCCCACGGGTTTAGAGCCCATTTTATTAGCCCGACAAACGGAAAAGTGGTTTCAGATACGTTTATATGTAAAGTTCCTGACATATTTTGTTTTGGGGTAGGACACGCAATTACAAGTCGACAATAAAAAAACAAACATGTTTGTTCACCGATTTTCTAAACTCAATAATACGATTTTTGAAATGTAAAAATGTCGTGTATCTGATAGGTCTTTTTTTATTTTTATTTTTGGAGGTAGGTGGGAATATTATCCAATGACATTTCCGTGCCCTTGGACGGAGCCGGAGATAGTATCAGACTTTTACTGACTAAAAACCCACTCCTGTTCCTTCGTTGTCTTTTGTACTGGGGCCGAACCTTTCTTTCAGAAGTAGACCCTTGGCCCCAGTAGGCTTCGACCCTGCTGAGCCCCTACGGTTTGCTGACAACTCCTTGAGGCGCACGAGGAACAATACACGCCGTCGATGTCTTGGGTTCAGTTCGGACGGTTAGGTCTCAGAAAACGGCATGGGCTGCTTTTTATACTACTAAGTGATGTCTACTATTACGTGGCAGCAGTTAGTTTTGTTATAATTGATGACGATTGCCTTTTGGTAAAGTTCCACATCATTATTTATACAAATAAAATTACTATTTTCACTATTGAACCTGAATATCTCGAATCAGTTTTAACGATTGGCATGTAGATATTAGAGAAATCATCAATTGATCGCTCCGTCAAGGAAACAGCGGTGCTCTGCCCAAACGGAGCACAACACTACCGTTGTTCCACCATATTCTCCGGGCGCTCCACATAATAGTGACACCCTAGTGTTTCTTTTACACGAATCCGGTGCAGAAACCTCCCGAATTTACCATGTCTGATGAGGACCTTTTTTTTTGGTGGTAGGTAAAATCATCCAATGACATCTCCCGCCCTTGGGCGGAGCGGGAGATAGTGTCAGACTCTTACTGACTAAAACCCACCCCGTTCCTTCGTGGCCTTAGATACCAGGGCCGGGCTTTCCTTACGGAAGCAAACCCTTGGCCCCAGTAGGCTTCGACCCTGCCTGCCTGCAGCTAGCAGGCTGGGTCTCTAAGGTTTGCTGACAACTCCTTGAGGCGCGCGGGAACAGTGCGCGCCGTTGACGATCTTGGCTTGGTCCGGATGGTTGTCCGGTGAGGACCTAGGCATGCAGATTGTTTTTTCTTTTGAGGCGCGCGTGGATCTATCACTAGAATAATTATATTAGACAGATTAGGTATAAGGGATGATACGTTACGCGCTAACATCGCAATCAGAAAACATGAACTCCAAAACTCACACATCTATGATTAGTGTCATAACAGTCACAAACCTACAGTCACAAATAGACAAGGATAGAGACAAAAGCCGGCGCTGTCAAGGGAGCGAAATTGCGTTAGTCACAATTAGTCCACGCGCTAGAGGCCAGTCACCTATCTTCCACTGGTCAGTTGGCTATCAATTTTTTTCTATGCACGATTCAAACTCGCTACACTCAATGCAGTATCCAATTGCTCAACAACTCCACCCGCAATGCCGTCTAATACAAATCAAGTCAATTTGATTATAAAATGATTGAATCTTTGACTCAACAAACTAAAAGCGTAATATACCTAGCATTTTAAATTAACAAGTTAGTTTCATAAAAGATTTTACAAGAAATATATCCAACAAAATTATGTTGATGTATGAGATAAGGCGTCATTATTCATCGTGTTGTAACTAATACTGACTGGCTGCTGGGAAGCCAGAGTAATCACATTAGTCTTGTCCAATAATGATTAACGTTCTCTAAGAAAAGATGGCTCTTGAATCTTATTTTCTTAAATGACATATACTGATCATAGACCTAGAATACAGAGGTTGATGATCCAAAGAATATCTACTAACAAATCAAAGAGAAGGACGCCTTCAATTTAGCCGCAAAGTGTCGCACGACAGCGCGGTTGCAGCGCTGCCGCCGCGCTGCTCTGTTATTTCATATAAATAAATGACTGCGGATGTACCACGGCAGTCGCACGTTTTACGACTAATTTATAATAATACTCCACAACTATCACACAACACCGTCTAGTCCCAAGCTAAGCAGAGCTTGTGTTATGGGTACCAGACAGCTGATAAACATACTTAGATATTTCTAAATACATACATATTATGGATAAATAACACCCAGACACAGAACAAATGATCGTGCTCATTACACAAACATTTGTCCTGGGTAGGAATCGAACCCACGACCTCCGGCATAGCAGTCAGGGCCACTAACCACTACACCAACAGGCCAGTCTGAAAAACTAATTTGAAGCCACCCTAACAGAAACTATTTTTTTTGTCATCATTGACCACATTATCGCTTACAATCAGGTGAGATAGTGGTCAAGCTTGAGCCTAACAATAATAAATTAAAAACAAATCAGCTTTTGACACAGTTGCTGAAACCCGCAGAGGAATGATTCCGTGCGTGCCCCAGCATGCAGAAACTGTGATTTTTTTTTTCATCAAAAAAAATATGTTATTGCTCTGAACTATTGTAACTTTATTTATCAATCTCTTTTTTTTCTCTCTCTTCTTCTTTCTTTTTCTTTTTTTTCTTCTTTCTTTTTCAATCTCTCTTTATTTTTTCTTTTTTTTTCAATTTTTTAAGGATTTTTTTCGTAACCGAATCTGTACTTGAGGTGAATTCCCACGAACAACCAGTTTTACATTTATTGTAATTATTTTACTTAAGATAACGAATGCTCATGATGCCAACTGAGTTCGGCCACTGCGACCGCATTTCTTGGCTCCTCATGGTGATTGTGAGCTCAGATATGCTTTTCTGTTATATATATCATCACTATTCATCTTTGGGTACGCAATGATTGTGACAGTAAGTCCCCTCTTTGGGGAGTGTCTGGAAAGACCTCACGGCGTCCTCACCTTCGTCATGACGCAGGTCCTCAGGACATGGAAAGTTCGGGGATTTCCTACACCGGATTCGTTCCGGAGAGAACCCTGTCTTCAAACGAAGACAAAGAACGAACAGGAGTGGGATTTTTGGATGATTTCCGACCTAAAACAAAAAAAAATATCATTCATCTTCTTGCAGAGGTAGGACAAAACACCCTTGTCCTATGCTGTTTGGAGTCGTTGCAAAAAAACGTTTTTTTTTCATTCTGTCCTGTCACCCGTCTCACTATCACTAACTGCCTTTGTTGTTGTGACTTTCATATCCAACTGTGGCTGAAAAACTCCGAGCACGAACGAATAAACACTTTACATTTGACTGGCCTGTTGGTCTAGTGGATAGTGGCCCTGTCTGCTATGCCGGAGGTCGTGGGTTCGATTTCCATCCAGGACAAATGTTTGTGTGATGAGCACGATCATTTGTTCTGTGTTTGAGTGTAATTTATCTATAATATGTATATATTTAGAAATATATAAGTATGTTTATCAATTGTCTAGTACCCATAACACAAGCTCTGCTTAGCTTGGGGCTAGTCGGCGTTGTGTGATAGTTGTGAAATATTAAATTATAAAAAAATAAAATATAAAAAATAGACGTCCAAACTTAAGTTTAGTAATAACAATAATCATTGAGATAAACCAAGCTAACAAGCCTAATCTGTAACCATAGCTTTATCTACAGAGAACATCAAACGCCCACGCAAATTATGTTCAGTTAAGACACTTTCCAATAACGCCATTTTCCTTTCCAACATTATTTGACAGCCATCAATTCCAATTTTCATAATAATAATTTTCGCTGAATTTTCCTGTTCCCTTGCATCATTATAGATTCCTGGTATTACAGTAAAACAGGTAAATTGTTCTGAAGCCAATCGAAGTGCCTTTCACTGCCATAAACCTAGGTTTATCTACTAAATACTCAGGGGCGTAGCGTGGACTAGTTTAGATGTGGGCGAAGGCGCGTCAGCGAGGTCTTTTTCTTTCATTAATTCGAACACGAGACAACCACTGACACAATTTAGTGTTCGACCACATCGTCGCTTAAGCGATGCGCGCACCGGTGACTTTAGTCACGGTGACTTTTTTGTGTTTGTCACTGTCACGTCACGTATCCAAGGTGGAGTGCGCGCACGACGAGCGACAGTGACGAAACTTTCTTGAAATTGAAGTAAAGATGGGACCGATATTTGTCAGTATTAGCTAATATGAATATATTCGTCTAGTAATATCGTAATATTAAAACTAATATTTGAGTATTAGTGATATCTGCGTATGATGGAATACATAGATATTACTGCTGTATTTGTATTCAATAAACCGATATTATTTTTGAGATAGTATTTAGGTACTATTTGATATTGCTACGTAGATATTAATGTTAATGCCTATGAGTGATACATTTATTTTCATTCGTACATTTGTTGCCATATTAGTGAGTGAATATGATCCGCGGTTATCGAATGAATCCCGAGTGATATTATATTCACAAAATATTTTTTCATTATATTTAATATTATTCGACCTGTGTTGAATGGCCCTGACATAATTATGTGAATATTAAATATTAGCATATCAGATTTAGTCGGATTACTAAGTAATACATGAATCCATTGAATATCACTAATATCTTAGCGAATACTAATATATCAGTCACAACTCTAAATCGAAGCGTCATTTGTGTTAGTGGCGTAGCGTGGGTTTTCGCTGCATGGGGCCGCCCTTTGTTTTTTGTTATTAATCGATTAAACATTTGGTTTAATAGACGTAATCAGTAATTAGTACCACTTATTGAAAGTCAAGATATACCACTGCTTCTCAAAATCGGCTCAAAGTGCCGATGCATTCCACTACGTTTTTAGATAAATCCTTTGCTGTCCAAGCTTCTCGTCTGTAGAATGCATTGTCTGTCTCAATTAAACGCGCGCAATCACTTCATATTTTCAAAACGCTTGTGAAGGAATATTACTTGTCTTTGTAGTTATGTTTCGTTTATATCTGTATCAATTGTAGTCGTCACTTGTTTCTTGCCTATATTTTAGTATGTATGTATTTATGTATCTATTTAGTTTGATGATGATGATGATGTACTTTGTTTTTTCGTTTGTTTAACTTGTTTTGTTACGCACCAAGTGCAACCCCACTTTATGTCCATATAATCTCTTTCCATCCCAGGTTGCCAGGAAGAGTTCGCAGATAGCGATAAGGCCGCCCATTGTATGTTTTAATTTAAGTCTCAAAATTGTATAATCTTTTTATCTTGGTGTACAATAAAGTATATATAAATAAATAAATAAATACTCATATTTTTACATTTTCCAAATTATTAAATTGGCGCTTCCTGCCGCCCCCTTTCGTATGGCGCCTGGGCCATGCCCCCCACCGCCCCCCCATGCTACGCCACTGATTGCAGCGCGGTGACAAAAATGTCACGGGCTTGTCCGCTCCATGGTCAGCGAACAAAAATGTCACCCAGTTGTCACGTCGCTACGTGCGCGCACCTCCATACATATCCATGGACTTGATAAGGGTGACAAAAAAGTCACGGTGACAAAAGTCACCAGTGCGCGCATCGCTTTACCATCAGATGTAAAAGTGGTCAACGGAGGGCCTATCTTTTATAAAAAATCCACTTTCTTGAATAAGCGAGGGATTGCGCGAGGTCCCTTTGGGTGTGAGGCCGTGGGCGATAGCCGACATCACCCACGCTTAGCTACGAAACTGTCCATACTCGTGTTATCGAAAATCGGATGGTACCTGGAATACTCCAGGCAGGTATTAAGTTTTAACAAGGGTTGTCTGACGAGGAAACTCGATAGTTGATAACTAGTAAAAGTAATATTTGGTATTTTAGTTATCATAGGCAACTATCGAACTGCGGAGTTTAATCAATTAGAAGTTATAAATATATTCCTGTTTAGTGTAGTTAGGATGTTCTTTTCTATTCTGATCCATTTTTCTGTACGAGTATGTACTGGCGAATAATTCTAGCTGTTAAAAATCCTTAAAATTCTCGGCTTTTTTCTACTATGTGTACTACTACGTATATAGGCATGGATTGACGTGTAAAAGTGTTTTTTTTTATTATTTCAAAATAAATATCATTTATACACAAGCACTTTGCCGGCGACTTCGTTTGCGAAAATCTTTTTAAATAAAAGGAGATACAGACTGACTGGCATATCAACCTGGCAATCTCATGAAAATCTGTTTCATGATTATTGGGTTTATTGCACACAGACAGATAGACTTTGTTTTGTAATATGTGAGGATATCTATAAATAATGCACTATGAAAACATAGTACATACCAATTATTTTTTTAAAGGGTAATTGAGTTTCTTAAAACATCGTGAGGACCTGCTCACGATGTTTTCCTTCACCGTTTTGAGACCAGTGGTGATGAATAAATAACGCACAGTAAAAAGCACCTGGTTAGGTCTGAACCGCGATCTACAGCTCGAAAATCGGAGGGGGGGTTACAACTGGGTCACTATTGCTCTTTGAACAAAAATAAACAATGAATTGTTTTATTGTTATTACAGTAATAAGCTTATATCTAATTTGCATCAACCCTCTTCAAGCGTTAAATCCAACGTTGATTCTTGGCTGTATCGTGATCCTCCTTAATCAGGACAATGCGCAGTACCTACTGTTCCTCGCTTTTGATTTGTTACTTTATAGCAGAAAAAACACTATTATTCTGTACAATTCTGATTCCAAAAGTTGGGGACTTTTAATTGCTTTTGCATCTTCGATTCCGATAAATTTTAAATGCCGATTCCGGTTCCTGTTCCGGTTTCGATTCTAATTTCGGTTCTGATTCAAGTTCCGATACCTTTTCCGGTTCCAGTTCCGATCCTGATTTCGTGTCGGGTTTTGATTTCAATTCCGGTTACGGTTCCAATTGCGACTCCAGCTCCGGTTCCGATTCTGATTCCGGGTCTAATTCCGATTCCGGGACCGGTTCTGATATAATAATTTCTGTTACATTTTTAGTTTTAACACCATTGTAATTTCTCAGCAGCTGGTTAAGATGTTAACCCAATTGTTATGTACACACTTAGTTTAATTTTATTGTATCATTCTGTAAAATTCATCTCTTTAACTTTGTATTCGTTGCTATTGTGTTTTCTGTATCGAATAAATATTTTCTATTCGTATATTCTATTCGTTGTTGGCATGAGCTTGCAAAGGCGAGCAATGGGTAGCTCGCTGTCCGGCCGTCCGGTCACCGTCCTCAGTGTTGCACGCGCGCCTCAACGAAAACCGTAGGGGGCCAAAAGAGAACCTGTTGGAATGGGTTTTAGTCTTAGTCTGTTGGTGGGGGCGAGAGAAGTAATTAAATGATTTCCCATCTATAAAAAACAAACCCATTTTTCTCTTGTGTTCATTAAAACCACCTCTTTGGAGAAGCAAAAAACCTTTAGCACTTATACGTAGTATATAGCCGAATATATTGTTTGAATGGGATTTATTTTCACACTCTCGTAATAGGACCTCCATTAGGAGGGTTTAAAAATAAAACTGCAAGAAGAAGGTAAAAAAGGCCCTGTCATTAGATTCCCATCACAGTCGCACCGTAGCCGGAATTATTTTCAAATAATGACTGGCGAATTCCGACAATAAATCCAGTCATTTTTCATTCTTTTCCGCATATATTGTGTTAACGTCAGCTACAAAAGGAATTACCTGGAAACTTTTTATGGAATGTCATTGACATTAACTTGAGCACGATTTATGTATTTTTGACGTACCTATGCACATTTTTTTTTCACTATTGGCCGCGCTATCTCACTTGATGGTAAGTCACAATGTAGTCGACGATTGTGCAGATTTGCCTAGATTTATTTATTTATTAAAACTTCATGCAACACAAAGGTACAAAAGCGGACTTAATGCCTTAGGCATTCTCTACCAGTCAACCAAGAGTAGTGAAGAGAAAACATGGCAGATGCATAAAAAAAAAAAGATTAATAAGAAAACAAATGTATATAAATAAAATAAACATACATGTATAATTCATATAATACAACCTACATATAAACAAATATATATTAACTTACTCTTAATATAAAGATTTCCAGATTGTAGCTATCAGGAAACACAGACTAGTAATTCCAGTCCATAGCTAAACACACAATAAATGTACATATTTATTTAAAAGTTCTTTTTAGGGTTTCATATCTCAAAAGGAAAAAACGTAACCCTTATAGGATCACTTTGTTGTCCGTCTGTTTGTCAAGACCCTTTATCTTGGGATCGCGTGGAGGTATCGAGTTGAAATTAAAACCATAACCATGTCTGCAGTCCCTTGAAGCTGCGAAAAAATCAAACTTTTAAGTTAACGACAAAAACAGATACGGCCGTTTATGTGACAAAAAACGTACACTTCGACACTTTCAAGGGAATCAAAATTCATAGGTTACTTTCCGTTGACCTAAAACCCTGAAGTTTGGCATGAAGCAAGGGATCATAGCACAAATATGAAAACTGTAAATTTGTGGTTACGTCACAATTTTTTTTTTTCGATTCGGAAAAATCTTCGTGACTATATTGGGGTATTGAACCATTCACATAAGTTAGCTTGTACGGTACCGTCCCGGTCAGTATGCGAGTCCGATTCACACTTGCCCAGTTTTTAAAATCTTGAGTAGGTACCTTAAATTCTAATATTTTAAGTACCTAGTATTTCCACCTTTGACAAGCACGCGATGGTACAGGCCTGGGTGCAAGCACCGGACAGGCCTGTCGACATCGACGTCGAGGCGGACTGGTTCCAGGTGGCCATGTCGCAAATCTGCGACGCGGCCATGCCCCGTGTCCGGCCAGGACGTGCCCGGCGCCAGGTACACTGGTGGTCGCCAGAGATTGCGGCTCTGCGCGATGCGTGCACTGCTGCGCGACGCCGGTATACCAGACACCGCAGGCGCCGCACCCGTCCACCGGGTGCGGAGGCCATGGAGGCGGAGCTGTATGAGGGATACAGGGTGGCAAAGCGCACCCTCCGAGCGGAGATAAAGCGGGCCAAACTCGAGGCCCGCAACGTGTGGCTGGGGTCTCTGAACGTCGATCCGTGGGGACGCCCATACAAAATGGTGATGGATAAACTCCGCCCATGGGCTCCCCCGCTGACTCAGAGTCTCCGGCCCCAGCTCGTGGAGGGTGTGGTGACCACCCTGTTCCCTACGCGAGGGGAGCATACTCCCCCGCCTATGGCTCCGCCACCACCAGCGGTGTCTGACGCGGACCACGACGGCAACGACGGCGTCATTGCTCCGGAGGTGACCGAGGTGGAGATGAGAGTGGCGGTGCGAAGGCTGAGTGCCAAAAACACCGCCCCAGGACCCGATGGCTTGCCTGGGAAAGCCTGGGTCCTGGCCATGGAGGAACTCGGGTCTCGACTGAGAGGGCTCTTCAGCGCATGCATGGAGAGGGGCCAGTTCCCGCTTCGCTGGAAGACGGGGAAACTGGTCCTTATCGCGAAGCCGGGGCGCCCCGCGGACTCGCCGTCCGCGTACCGGCCCATTGTGCTGCTCGACGAGGTGGGCAAGCTCTTTGAAAGAGTAATTGCAGACCGCCTCGTCGCGCACCTGGCACGGAAGGGGCCGGATCTTGCGGACGGCCAATTCGGATTTCGCAGGAGGCGCTCCACTGTGGACGCCATCATGCGCGTGCGAGCCCTCACGACGGGGGATGCGGTATCCCGGGGCAGGTGTGTCTTGGCGGTGTCTTTGGACATCGCCAACGCCTTCAACTCCCTGCCCTGGAGTTGCATTGGTAGGGCACTCCGGTACCACCGGGTGCCCGACTACCTCTGTCGGGTGATCGAGGCCTACCTGTCAGACAGGTTCATCATCTACCCCGGTCATCAGGGGGAGTTGAAACGGCGAGAGATGTCGTGCGGTGTTCCACAGGGATCGGTACTAGGGCCGCCCTTGTGGAACATCGGGTACGACTACGTGCTGCGCGCCGACCTCCCCGACAGGGTCAGCGTGGTCTGTTACGCAGACGACACGCTGGTCCTGGCGCGGGGACGGTCGTACCAGGCGGCGGTCGAACTAGCGACACGCGGGGTTGCGACAGTCGTGGAGAGGATACAGCAGTTGGGACTCGAGGTGGCGCTACACAAGTCCGAGGCCATGTGTTTTCACGGCCCTCGGAGCGCGCCACCTCCGGGCTCCCAATTAACGGTAGGAGGAGTTCACATCGGCGTCGGGTCGACGATGAAGTACCTGGGACTCGTCCTCGACAGCCGGTGGCACTTCGGAGAGCATTTCCGACGTTTGGCTCCCAGATTGAATCTGACTGGGGCTGCTCTCAAGCGGCTCCTGCCGAACCTGGGAGGTCCAGACGCCTCCTGCCGGAGGCTCTATGCAGGCATCGTTCGGTCCATGGCCCTTTACGGGGCGCCGGTCTGGGCGCCGACGCTGCGAAAGCGAGTGGCGGCCCGGCTGAACGCCTGCCAGAGGGTCATGGCCATTCGGATGATCCGGGGATACCGTACGGTGTCCTGCGAAGCGGCGAGCCTCCTTGCTGGCCTACCACCATGGGATTTGGAGGCAACAGTCCTTGCACACATGCATGACTTACGCGTGGAGATGCAACGTCGGGGCGAAACTCCGCTGCCGCGACAAATCGCGGCATGGCGGACAGAGTTCCGGCGGGATCTCATGGTGAAATGGCGAGAACGATTGTCGCAACCTCGTGCTGGGCACGCCACGATCGAGGCGGTAAGGCCCCTCTTTGAGGCGTGGCTGGAAAGGCCCCACGGCGTCGTCACCTTCCGTTTGGCGCAGGTGCTGACCGAACACGGCAAGTTCGGTCCGTACCTGTACAAGATTCGTGCGGAGACGACGCCCGGATGTCGCCACTGTGCGGAGCGTCCGGAGGACACGGTGGAGCACACAGTCGAGGTGTGCCCCGCTTGGGAAGAGCATCGCCGTGTCCTTGTGGGGGCGATCGGCGGCAGCGATCTCTCGCGCCGGGGTTTGGTTCAAGCCATGCTCCGGAGCGAGGAGGAGTGGCAGGCGGTCGCCTCCTTCTGCGAAGCAGTGATGCTAGCAAAGGAGGAGGCCGACCGCATCAGGCAACGGCGTACACGCCGCCGCCGCCGCCGGGTTTCCGATCCCGATTTCCGGCCACCGTAGGCGCGGGCTCGCGGACAGCGGGCAATGGGTAGCTCGCTGTCCGTCCGTCCGGTAACAGACCGATCCGAGCTCAAGTCGTTTACGGCGCGCACTGTTCCCGCGCGCCTCAAGGAGTTGTCAGCAAACTGAAGGGGCCCGATAGGGCCGAAGCCTACTGGGGTCAAAGGGTATGTGAAAATGGCACCCGGGGCCCTGGGACCAAGGCGAAGAATGGAACGGGGTAGGTTTTTAGTCAGTAAGAGTCTGACACTACTTCCCGCTCCACCCAAGGGCGGGATTTGTCATTGGATGATTTTACCTACCGAAAAAAAAAAAAAAAAACCTTTGACAAGCAGATTTAATTGTATAGTTTCTTTGAGTCGAGTGGAGTGCTAGAGGAAGTTTCCTCCCAAAGGTTTTCTTGATTCCAGGGATTAAGAGTGCAAAGTGGTCGATTGGGAACGTACCAGGTGGTACTTAATAATGTTTTTAAGTATTGGTAGCTCTATGTCAACGAAAGAGGGCAATTGAAAGAACATAGATGGTTTTTAATTAGTAAAAGTCTAACACGCCCTTGTCCTCTACCTTGGAGCGGGAGAAGTAATTTGATCATTTAACACCCGAAAAAAAAAAACAAAGATCTTCCATCCTGTTTATAATTGCAAGACTGTAGGATTTTTTGAAAGAGCGTAGCTCAAATAAAGTGATCGCAATCTGAATAAAGTGAGCGCAAATAAAGTGAATCTGAATCTGAATCTGAAGCTCTCAAACGCAGTGGGCACCTAAAGAAACACAGAAAAAAATCTGACACGCCCTCTAACTCCACTTAGAACAGGAGAAATTATTTGATTTGCAGAAAAAAATTAAATTAGCCCGTTGCTCTAGTGATAAGTGACCCTGACTGCAATGCCAGAGGTCGTGGGTTCGATTCCCACCCAGGACAAATGTTTGTGTGATGAGCACGATCATTTGTTCTCTGTCTGGGTGTAATTTATCTATAATACGTATGCATTTAGAAATAGTATGTTTATCGGTTGTCTAGTACTCATAACACAAGCTCTGCTTTGCTTGGGGACTAGACGGTTTTGTGTGATAGTTGTGCAATATTATTATAACTATTATTACACAACTAAAAAAAAAAAAAACCTCAAAAACGGCCATTTCGCAAATCACGGTCTAATAACTTCGGCATCTTAAGCCAGTACGTAAAATCATCTCCTCAGTATGCAATCTACGTAGGCCTTTGAGGATCAGACATGTAGAGATCTTAGGATCAACATATACCGTAAGATAACGCTCGGATGACCTCAGCTCAATGAGATTATCACGCCCATCTCTGCTTAACTATATTAACACCTCTCACCGTTGCTGCGGAATTTTTTGAAAAAGTTATTGTACCCCTGGAATAAAGGGCATAAGACGGAACACCGCCATGTTTTAGTCAGTAAGTCTGATACTCCCTCTCGTTCCATACAGAGATGGAGAACTAGTTTAATAAATCCTAACTCGAAAAAACCTCATTTCGTTAATGCATGGAAGTGGGTGTGAGAACACTGAAACTACCTATATGTCGTAACCATAAGCAAATTAGGTACCAAAACGCATGAATACCTTATTATCCTTGATTATGAATGCACCAAATATTTCTGCCAAGACCATAATATTCACCCATACGCACAAAACGATAAAAGAATACTTTCATCTTGTGCGTAAGATATGATCAGATTCTTAGCTAACTTTGCCGCCTTTGTTCAGTGTTATGTGCATAAAGTCTATATAAATAAATAAATAAATAAACTTTGTATAAGCTTGTATAAGTTGCCTTTTTTTTAAGCTACATATCTTTTACATACCGTAATTAGAGACACAATAGTAAGACGAAGAAGTGTGCGAACGCCGGCGTTCGCTTGTGGCTTGAGTAATTAAAGACTTGATAATTGACTTTTTAACAAAACTGCGAGTATCATCTATTGCTTATTCAATTGTTTTTACATACACGTTTAAATTGTTCTTGGTCGCTGTTTTCAATGGGTACCCTAACAATGACTTCAGTACCAAACATCGAATAATGAAAAGCAGATACTAATTCAAAACTCACAATGCAACCTGTTGAATGGTAACAAAGCATATCCCTAATCTGGAACAAACGGGAAACACAATTAAATCAGACATCTGCAATAGGCCTTGCTCAGCGAGATACAATAATTGCTTTCCCATTCAAGACAGATTTAATTAACGAATATTTTTCATGAAAATTGCATTCGTATATGATACTCTTAACTCTTAGAGTTCAAACACATGAGCTGCATGTTGCCAACGGCAGTGGTAACTGCAGCCGTCGACACTTTGACAGCAACCGTCGACGCGTCAGTGGCAGCCATTGACTTAGGTATAGCAGGGGTGGCCAACTTGATTCTACCCACGGTCTACTGTTCACTAGCTAGACTCTGCGCGATCAACTAATTATAAAATCAATTTATAATAAAAGTAAGTAAAAAGTTTGTAAAAGCTCAAAAATTTAAGCGACCAGCCACGAATAAATGCGATTTTTTTGACAAATTAGATGTGTTGAGGCGACCAGATAATAAAAATAGCGGCAAATAATATAATAGTTTGCTATCTGCCGCATCGCGATATAGTTCTTTTGGCCTGAAAGTAAACACGCTATCCAAGCCCAGAGATCGACTGGATTAACAGTCAAGATCGAAAGATCAATCGCGATCGACTGGTTGGCCACCCTACCACCTATAGTGATACGCTGATCGTCATTTGTTGAAATGTCGACAGCCACCGTCGATCATCAACAGCCGCCGACGTGTCGAGGGCTGCAGTTACCGCTGCGGTTGGCAACATGCGACTCGTGTGTTGGAGTTCTTATGGCCCTAAATCCCGAGCAGTGCTATAAAAATGGATTTAAAGGTCAGCGGCGCTCAATCTGGGTACTGCAATTAAATGCACAGATACTCGTACGCTGCCTAGGCGGCAGTACAAGTTTGAGTACATTTAATTCCGGCCAGGATGTTCAAGGACGCATTAACGAAATTACTGTTTATACTTAAACTAGTAAAACATTCCCGAAGTACCTACTATCATTAAACTGTTCCACTTTGTAAACGGATGTAAGTTTATTTGCGCTTGGCAGAACATTTGGCTACGCAAAACTTGTTTGTGCGTTCAAAATTCAGTGTTGTTCGAAAGTGTAATTTAGATTTCGTTGTGAACGGGAAAACGACGACTTTGTAACTACAACACTAACAAAATAATAAGCAGTACCTTTGTGTTCTTCTGTCTGTATTTGTTCTTTTCTTTTTTAAGTATTTGTGTGTACATAAATAAATAAATAATAAAATGGTATATTTACCTTATATATGTTAATCTACAATCTATTTAATATATCTATGGGCTGGCCAAATACCTGATAAAAAATGATTTATTAGAAAATAAACTACCATTTTGCCAGCGATTTCGTTCGTGAAAAAGTTTTCTTAAATATTTTAACACCCCTTAAACCATATTTTGAGGATAGTATTGAAAAACTAAAAACGACAGTTTATTATTCATTTAGATTAGAATTCGTTTCAAGTTAAATCATCAAAGGAATGTGTTTGATTTTGAATACAAGCCCCCTTTCACTCGTCTCAGTGCTCCACTGTATCATAAAAGGAAGCCTTGTTCATCACTTTTGTAGTCCCAGTAATTTCAGCTGTGCGTTGATATTTCAGTCAATCAGTTTCTATTTATAAATAGGTACCTACGTATATAGATAATGATGTACTCCATGATCAATTTTGTAACGTACAAAAACCCTACACGTAATGGACTCTTTCACGGCAAAATATGTCGTTACAGTGAGCGTATTATTTGTTGAGGCCTAATTGAATGAAGCGGGTGGCTCGACAGGGCGCCCGCGGGCGCCAGCGTCGGGACGCACCCAACAAAATTCATTTAAAACTTTACCCGTCCCCATCAATCAAAAACCAATCTAAATTGAACAACATTCCCGTTTGTTCATGGACTATTCTCTAAAAATTTCAAAGATTTAAAAGCAACCACTCCAGTGAATGCTATTATTCCGCAATTTCGAACGAGAGAATAAACTGCCTCAATGATTGGAGGGTCCACAAAAGATGGAAGCCTGACATGAAAATTTATTGAGAAAATACTCGTAACTGGGAAGCAAAGTCGGTTTGTGAAATGTCTAATTGGTTGCGTTATAAGGAACAGGTTTCTAAGCTCTCTTTTGCTAGGATTTACATTTCCTGCTTCGAATTCCTGGCTCCCGTGAAACGAGAACATCAGAGATATTATTTCCAGCTACAGTTCAGATGATTGCATCTCTCTGCAATTTAATCTGTTCAAGTTGTTTATTTCAATGAAAGTTAGCAATTATTTTATCAAATTGTTAAAGAAGGGGTTGGTATATCGATGCGTTTATATAAGGGCCAACGTGCAAATTTACAACATTTTAATAGAATTTTCGTTATAAAATTACATTGATTTATTTGTATCTATAGGTACTATTTTTTTAATTATTTTATTATACGCCTAGGTATATCTACATTAATTTAAAAAAACTATTAGAGACACAAACAAATCAATGTAGCTTTTTTTTTTTTTTTTTACGGTAGGTAAAATCATCCAATGACAAATCCCGCCCTTGGGCGGAGCGGGAAATAGTGTCAGACTTTTACTGACTAAAATCCTACCCTGTTCCTTCCCTGCCTTGGTTCCAGGGCCCTGGTATGCATTTTCATACCTTCCCAGAGCCCCAGACTAGGCCTCGACCCTACTGGGCCCCTACGGTTTGCTGACAACTCCTTGAGGCGCACGGGAACAGTGCGCGCCGTAAACGACTTGGGCTCGGTCCGGTCTGTTACCGGACAAACGGACAGCGAGCTACCCATTGCCCGCCGTCCGCAAGCCCGCGTCTACGGTGGCCGGAAATTTGGATCGGAGTTACGGCGGCGGCTGCGGCGTGAGCGCCGTTGCCTGATACGGTCAGCCTCCTCCTTTGCTAGCATTACTGCTTCGCAGAAGGAGGCGACCGCCTGCCACTCCTCCTCGCTCCGGAGCATGGCTTGAACCAAGCCCCGGCGCGAGAGATCGCCTCCGATTGCCCCCACGAGGACACGGCGATGCTCTTCCCAAGCGGGGCACACCTCTACCGTGTGCTCCACCGTGTCCACCGGGCGTTCCGCACAGTGACGACACCCGGGCGTCACCTCCGCACGGATCTTGTACAGGTACGGCCCGAACTTGCCATGTTCGGTTAGTACCTGCGCCATGCGGAAGGTTATGACGCCGTGAGGCCTTTCCAGCCACGCCTCAAAGAGGGGCCTTACCGCCTCAATCGTGGCGTGCCCAGCACAGGGTTGCGACAGTCGTTCTCGCCATTTCACCATGAGATCTCGCCGGAACTCTGTCCGCCAAGCCGCGACTTGTCGCGGCAGCGGGGATTCGCCCCGGCGTTGCATCTCCACGCGCAGATCGTGCATGCGTGCAAGGACTGTTGCCTCCAGATCCCATGGTGGCAGGCCAGCAAGGAGGCTCGCCGCTTCGCGGGATACCGTGCGGTATCCCCGAATCATCCGTATGGCCATGACCCTCTGGCAGGCGTTCAGCAGGGCCGCCGGTCGCCTTCGCAGCGTCGGCGCCCACACAGGCGCCCCGTAAAGGGCCATGGACCGAACGATGCCAGCGTAGAGCCTCCGGCAGGAGGCGTCTGGACCCCCCAGGTTTGGCAGGAGCCGCTTGAGTGCAGCCGAAGTCCGATTAAGTTGGGGAGCCAAACGTCGGAAGTGCGCCTCGAAGTTCCACCGGCTGTCGAGGACGAGTCCCAGGTACTTCATCGTCGACCCGACGCCGATGTGAACTCCTCCTACCGTTAATTGGGAACCCGGTGGTGGCGCGTACCGAGGGCCGTGAAAGCACATGGCCTCGGACTTGTGCAATGCCACCTCGAGTCCCAACTGCTGGATCCTCTCCACGACTGTCGCAACCCCGCGCGTCGCTAGTTCGACCGCCGCCTGGTACGACCGTCCCCGCGCCAGGACCAGCGTGTCGTCCGCGTAGCAGACCACGCTGACCCCGTCGGGGAGGTCGGCGCGCAGCACGTAGTCGTACCCGATGTTCCACAAGGGCGGCCCTAGTACCGATCCCTGTGGGACACCGCACGACATCTCTCGCCGATTCCATTCTCCCTGATGACCGGGGTAGATAATGTACCTGCTCGACAGGTAGGCCTCGATCACACGACAGAGGTAGTCGGGCACCCGGTGGTACCGGAGTGCGCTCCTAATGCTACTCCAGGGCAGGGAGTTGAAGGCGTTGGCGATATCCAAAGACACCGCCAAGACACACCTGCCCCGGGACACTGCGTTCCCCGTCGTGAGGGCTCGCACGCGCATGATGGCGTCCACCGTTGAGCGCATCCTGCGGAAGCCGAACTGGTCATCCGACAGGTTCGGCCCGACCCGTGCTAGGTGCGCGACGAGGCGGTTTGCAACTACTCTTTCAAAGAGCTTGCCCACCTCGTCGAGCAGCACAATGGGCCGATACGCGGACGGAGAGTCCGCAGGTCGCCCTGGCTTCGCGATTAGGACCAGTTTCCCCGTCTTCCAACGAAGCGGGAACTGGCCCCTCTCCATACATGCGCTAAGGAGCCCTCTGAGTCGAGGCCCGAGAGCCTCCATGGCCAGGACCCAGGCTTTTCCAGGCAAGCCGTCGGGTCCCGGGGCGGTATTTTTGGCATTCAGCCTTTGTACCGCCACTCTCATCTCTACCTCGGTCACCTCTGGAGCAATATGGTCACCGTCGTCGCCATTGTGGTCCGCGTCGGACACCGCAGGTGGCGGAGCCATGGGCGGGGGGGTGTGTTCCCCCCGCGCAGGGAACAGAGAGTTCACTACACCCTCCACAAGCTGGGGCCGGAGACTCTGCGTCAGCGGGGGAGCCCAGGGGCGGAGTTTATCCCGCACCGCCTTGTACGGGCGACCCCACGGGTCCACGTTGAGAGTCCCCAGCCACACGTTGCGGGCCTCGAGTTTGGCCCGCTTTATCTCCGCTCGGAGGGTGCGCTTTGCTGCTCTGTATCCCTCATACAGCTCCGCCTCTATGGCCTCTGCATCCGGTGGACGGATGCGGCGTCTGCGGTGTCTGGAGTACCGGCGTCGCGCGGCAGTGCATGCGTCACGCAGTGCTGCAATCTCCGGCGACCACCAGTGCACCTGGCGCTGGGCACGTCCTGGTCGGACTCGGGGCATAGCCGCGTCGCAAATTTGCGACAAGGCCTCCCCGAACCAGTCCGCCTCGGCGTCAATGTCGACAGGCCTGTCCGGTGCTTGCACCCAGGCCTGTACCGCCGCGGCCTGCCGGAAGAGATCCCGGTCCAGCTGCCTCAGCGCCCAACGCGGACCACACGGGGTCCGTTGGACCGGCGCGGTCGAGGACTGGGCGGAGACGTCGAACCGGATGTACCGGTGGTCCGAATACGTCTCCACCCCCTCTATGACGCGCCAGTCGACGACACGCGGTGACAGAGCAGGGCTGGCGAACGTTATGTCCACGACAGACTCACCCTGCATCCGCACACACGTGGGGACAGAACCCCGGTTTTTGACGACCAGGCCCAACTCCAGGGCCCAGGACTCCACCCTCCGACCCCGCTCGTTCGTGAACCGGGAACCCCAAGCCTCGTTCCAGGCGTTGAAGTCCCCGCACACGACCACAGGGAGGGAGGAGTGAAACCTAGCGACGACGGCATTCAGCTCCATAAGGGAGTTGTCTAGATCGGCGAGAGATCTGTTCGGGGACAGGTAGACTCCCACCACCACAATGTCCCCGAACCGTGCTGCCACGCAACCCCGCCCCCTCGTGACGGCCTCGAGGGACGGGGGTACCGGCGGCGGCCGACGAAATTAAGGTCACCGAGCCGCTCAGGTCCTGAACCCAGTCGGCTCTGGGCAGGACAAAGTGCGGCTCGGAGACCACGGCGATATTGATCGACCACTGCGCCATGCTCTGGAGCAACAGATCCTGAGCGGGGGCGCAGTGGTTGATATTCGCCTGGAGGAGACGTAATGGTGCCGTTATTGGCAGTCCATTGTCTCCTCCCGAGCCCCCTGTGAGGGCACTGCCGCGGTGGTTGCGGCGGCGACAGTAGCCACGGTAGCGGCTGCGGCGGTGGGCCTACGGACCTTGCCCTTGGCCATGGCGGGGGGGTCGCAGGGCCTGCTCCCAGCCCGGTGATCGGCCTGCTTGCCAGCCGCCGCACATGCATAACAATGCGGCGACTCACGGCACTCTGCAGCCTTGTGACCGGGCTTGCCACACTGGAAGCAGTGGTCACTGCGATCCACCTCCGCAGCGCAACAGGCCCCCACGTGGTGCCCCACATGGCAGCGGTAGCACCGCAGAGGTCTGGGCTCCAGCAGTTTCACCTGCGCGGAGACCCAGCCCACCAAAAGCCGTCGGCCCACCTCGGAGATGGTTTTGGCCGCCGACACGGGGCAGCTTACCGTTACGGCTCGCATGCCCGTGCTGTCAGCGCGGATTGTGCCCGCCCGAACCTGATCGGCCGTGCACCCTCCAGCCCTGACGATGGCGGCCACCACCTCGTCCACCTTGACTGAGTCGTCCAGGCCCATTATGCGCATGTCTATGCACCTGGATGGCCTGGACACTCGTGCCTCTTCGGCGTCTAGAGACGCCCTGATCTTGACGGCCAGGGCGTCCGCTGCAGCGCTGTTGTCCGTGCCAGGGACCTCCAGTATGCGGGCTCCGGTTGCGGTGCGTCGCATACGGAAGCCCCCAGAGGCTCCGAGCTCGTCAAGGTGGGGCAACACCGCCCGCCTTGCCTTCTCCATGACGTCGTCGTACGTCACGCCCCTCTTTTCCGCTTCTGGCTGCAGCGTGATGACTACAGCCGCGGAGTTCGGGGCGTGAAGTCTGGCCGCCATGGCCCGCTTCCGGCGCTCCTGTCGCTTCGCCCGTTTCTTAGCCGCCCTTGCGGTCTTGCCCGCCTTCCTTTTGGCGCCGACAACCGTCCATTCGGCGCCAGCTGAGGGATCTTCAGGCGGGGGAGGCCGTCGGCGCGGCCCAGTCGCCGTCGCGGCAGGTGGTCCCGCCGGTGCCGTCGAAGGAGCGGTCTTCCCCTGCCGCCGCCGTTGCGTAGCAGCTGGGGCTGGCCTTACAGGCCCCGACGCCATGGTCCCGCGCCCGGCTTGAAATCAATGTAGCTAGTCTCATGACTGAGTAGGTCTTAGTATATAAATATATAGTTTTAATTAGTAAGTGTTTTATATAAAGTATATAATTGTGTACTTGTGAAATAAATAATATCGGTATATCATGTAGCTAAAATAACGAAAATATTTGTCATAACAACTTTTCAATAAAGGCTTCTATTGGAAATAGTTCAATTTGCACATTGGCCCTTATACTTAGGACCCATCGATGTAATACCTCATTATTATATTCTGAAAAAGGCACGTAAGCGTCCCACGCATTCAACTGAGTTCAGTTGAAAATTCTTGGAAATCATAAGTACCTAAACTAGTACACTAGTACTAGTAAATCAACATAGTAGTGTATCAACTATGATTTTATTTTAATACGTCCTTCCAATTAAGATAATAATTACTGTTAGTAAAGTCATTACTACATAGGTACTCGTAGTATAAAACAAAGTCACTTCCCACTGTCTGTCCCTATGTAGATATGCTTAGATATTTTAAACTACGCAACGGATTTTGTTGCGGTTTTTTTAATAGATAGAATAATTCAAAAGGAAGTGTTATATGTATAATACATGCATAACATATTTAATATCACCATTGCAATCGTGCGAAGCTGGGGCGGGTTGCTAGTTATAAATAAATAGAAGCATCAACCTAACTAAAACTTATTATTATTAGAACAATAAATCAAGTATCTGAAATGTGAACACAATTCATTATTAATTTGATTAGAAATAAAACCTATAAAATAATTTATTTTATAAAGAAACTACAAAATTTTAATATTTTTTTTAAGTAAGTACCTATAATCTTCACATACAATAATACATTTTTATCGAGTTTTACCGGGATTTACACTAAGTTGAAGGAAACTGCATAAAAAGAATGCATTAAAAAATGCAATTATCCTATTTTTCCAACATATAAACAAAATGTTACTTTAAACCCACAATTTCGAACTCTAGTATCTACTAACGCCATCTCTGTATCGGCGGCGTAAGTTCGTAGTCTCGATGCAAGCTTTGTTTCGCACCCTACACTGCACCGCCATCTATAACTTTCAGCTATAACTATGCGGAAAACCCGCCAAGCTTCGAGAAAATGGCTTGGGAAATCTTCGTTGTGTGGCGCTGTTTATAAGAAACTTCATAAAAGTTTAACTCAACTATTGAATAGTTTGACTTAGCAAAAGTATAATTAGTAAAAAATATACTACTTTAGATAATTTTCATGCTATTATGTTACGAAAATCTGCTTCAAACCTTACTAAATAAGTTATCCGTTGATAAAAAGTATAGGTTAAATTCATTTCGACTTATCAAATATTTGTCTTATCCAGAACAATTTCGTGAGATGACATCTCATAACAGACCTTGATTTGTTACTGCTTTGTTACTTTATGACACCGAACACGGATCCTCCATTTATTCTTTACATAATTAAGGAGGAATATCTAATGCTGGTTATTTCCTTTGTTTGTTCAAAGAATTTATTTAGGGTATCGAACGTGAATGAATTTGTACAGGTATGGAGGGTAGATTGTGAGCTAAGTAATTATTTTAGGAGAGTTATGCTCGATTTGTTTGATATGTGATAGAAACACGTTTCATTTTCTAATAATTAAGTAGACAAACAACACAATATACACTTTGTTTATCGTTTTATTACTTTTACACATTTTTTTTTCAGTACTTACATAACAGAACACAATCTTTTTTTTATAAACTATTTTAATCTTCCCCAAAATTTCAATTTTCAGCAAAACTAAAGACGGCCTGATTCTGCAACTGTACGATTAATTTATTTTACCTATTGTTTCAGATGTACAAAGTGTTTGATGTGATAATTGTGTATGGGAATTACTCTCAATTAGCGCCCTGACCCAATGACCCGGCTTTCGACATGCCTCAGTCCCCCTCACCTCGGCTGCGCCATTACAGGTCCCTGGAAACCAAGCATGGTTACATAAACCACGCATGAAAAAGTTGAACCAAGCATGAAATCATGAGCATCGAACATCATCCTCAAAACACATGTATGAACCTCGCATGTAAACTTATCGAAAATCTGCCTAAAGCATAATGCAATTAAGTTTGAAATTGCACGATATCCTAGCATGCTTTGCTTTGTAATCTTTCGTTTTTTTTATATTAAAATTCCGAATATTAAATAATATTTTCCAAATACAAATATACAATAACTTATAAATTACTTTCAAATGACGCTTTGTAAACGCACAATGCTTCGCCACACAATATTTTGGTTTTTTAAATTTCAGTTTATTTTTTATTTGTTTCGACGGATACTGGAAGTAACTGTAATAAATAAGGGTTGACTTAACAATTAAAATATTTTAGGCTAACTTTACTAGAAAACCGTAGCCAAATGGGCTGTTTTCGGGGTTGAAAACTAACCACTTTAAAGTTTATATTTCTCTGATTTCTTGGTCTATGTAAAAGCTATGCCTTTCAAACTTCCACCGCAATTTCTTAACTTTTAAATCAATCTGCACTTTTCTTGAAACACAACTTCATAACAAACACTCATTAACATGACACAATTATCATTATTATAAATAGATAACATAATCAAATAATAAGTAGTTCATAAGTTATAGCACTGTAGAAATAGATGTATGTAGGTAGGTAGGACGAATTGGCAAAACATTGTAGTCCAAATTATAAGGTATAACCAGTTCAAGCATTAATTGTAGATTTGAAATAGAGAAACCTCTTTATAATTAACTTCGTATTATATTAAATTTCAGATTATAATTGTAATTAATAAATCCACTTAGATCATTTCTGAACTTTTACCAGAAAACGTTCAACTCATTTCTGAAACTTACCCAGGGCTTTAACGCTTTTGTTCTTATAATCTATTATTTCAAACAAAATCCTGTCTTCTTGTAAAAGTTCCCATTCAAGTAGGTAGTCCATAAATAGCTTATACTTAGTTTAAATAGTTAATAGAATATTTAATAACATGTTAAGCATAGTTGTTACATAAGAATGAACAGACTGCTTAGTTTAAGTTTTACGTTATCACGATCAACGCGTTTTTGACGTTCAGCGCTCCGATTGGCCAGCTCCAAGCTCATAACCAATCAGAGCGCCAAACGCACTAAACGATTTGATCGCATAAACGTAAAAACAACTCGCACTCAGCGCACAGAACAGCTTTCTAAATGATTCAGATTCAACAAACAACACGCAAGATGTAACTGGAACTGTTTCAAGTGTTCATTCCCATGTACTGACTTATCTGTTACAATGTACTCTAAGTTTACGAGTAAATTGGATCCCATTGTCAAGAGATTTCAAACCGACTGAGCACATTCCCTATTTCCACTTCAATAATATTAAACACCGCTTCTCAATCGTCAGTCACACTGAGGGGAATTCGCTCATCCGAATAACCGGTAGATAGGCATTATCACCACATCATGCGTCGACTCACTATGCCGCAACAATAATAATCACAAGCTTTTATCTAGCGATACGTATTTCGTATACCTTTATCAAAAACACATGTCTCCAAAACTGACGATAATCATAGCAGGGGAAAGCATTTTCAAGATAAACGGCGCGCAATAAACTTCTCTTTATCCATTAGGGCCTTACCATGTTAGAGGAGAAAGGGATGGAGCTATACATCTTATATAGCTCTGACTCCATCTCTTTAACAGTTTAATTTAGGTTGTAAAATGGATAGCGTTCAGTGCTCGTGGTAGAGCCTCAAGACGATAGAGAAGTTTGCGCCCGTCGGTGATAATCAATACAATTATAATCCGACAAGAATATTATAGTATCGCATCAATTGTTTATTGATAATGTAATACACGTCGACAGCTAGGGGAGTGGTTATTACTAATATCGGTAGTTCGGTTATCAGGCCGGCGATGCGAGCACAAGGGCGCGATATGTCACTTCACGCCTATTCGCACAGACTACCGGGTACACGCGCCAACATGTATCGCGGTATCAATTTTCGAAATAATAAATCGTTAGTTCAAAATCTTCTCAACTGTCTTGTGTTATTCCTTCCGCCAAGAGTTCTAACTGTGTTTTTGTTTTTGTACAGGACTATGACAGCAATATGTTTCGTTTGCAACCTTCCGATACTGTCTCATCAAGTTGGGTTGGTCTGGGCTGGAGGCAACGGCTGGGACGAGCTTACTCGATCTACCTTAGAAGAATCTACTCTGCGGCAAAGACTGGGCAATCGAAGGGACTCGGCAGCACAAGTGTCTTGCCTCTCACCACCGGAGCCAGACGTCGACAACCAACCCAGGGGTACGTAATTTTTTTTTAAAAACGACTTGTCAAAAGCAAATATAAATGTCTGTGTAATTTGTTTTTATTTAATAATAAATCCTTATTCATAGGTGGACCCCGTCGCCGTCGCTCTTCTCTGGCTCAATTGACCGATATACTGCGCGAGTGGGGCGGAGGTGGCAGCGCGCCGCGGCGTCAGCGTGCCCCGCTGTCCCGGCGCGAGACGCTGGCCGACCTCGCGCGCTCACTGCCTTGGGCGCGCCACGAGCCGCCGCCGCGCCGCCGCCGTGACTCCTCCGCCGACTCCGGCATCAAGTCAATGGCCTCCAAACGCCGCGACTCAAAAGCGGCACCTCAAGATTTTCGCGCTGACTTCCCAAACTGGGACCGCAAAGACTCAATAACCGTCATGCCGACCCGAGAACGCCGCATTAAGAGACGCGGCTCAGAGGAAACCAAAGAGCGCAGAGATTCCGTAGATGGACACCGCCATCGTCGTGACTCTATTGCAGCTCCCCCACGCATTGTGGCAACCCACAGAAAAAGACGAACATCACCCCCAACTCCTGCACCACCGTCATTTGTTGATGCGTCTTCTGATCCTGGACCATCGACACACATGCCATGCGTGACTGTAGTAGCTATCCATGAACCAAGCCGCTCTGATGGCGAATGCCAACCTATGATGACAATGCCTACCATCATAACATCTGCTGTGACACCCTCACCTACTTCACCTACGCCACCTAATAGTAGTGCCACTCAAACTGCGCAGACTTGCCAAACGTCACAAACAGCTCAAGGTACGCAAGTCACTCCAGGAGGTCGTTCTCCACCGAACTTGGGTGGACGTCGGGACTCTACTACCCAGTGTGGCCGGGCTCGAAGGGATTCTAGAGCTGCTGCTAGTCCTGAACGCAGACTTGGCAGATTACAACGCCAAGCTACTGCTTTTGATGATCCGATAGGACCGCCTGGTACTAGACGTAGAGATTCGGGCCCATCATTAGGGCCTGATGACGAAGGAAGGGCTAGAAGAGATTCTCTGAGCCCTGATTCTGCGGTACGTCCGAGGCGGGAGCGCTCGCAACTGAGCCCGGATCGCGCTGGTGGCGGAGAGTTGAGTCCGTCAGCCGCAAGGCGACGAAGTCGATTGCGAAGACAAGCTTCATGTGCCAGAATGGGTCGCGCTCGGAGTCCAGAGTCGAGCTCCTGCTCCAGTCGGGATCCTAGTCCTTGTGCTAGGCCACCCACCGAGAGGACAATGATTCGTAGACAGTCCACAACAGAAGAGATACTAATAGCCCGCGGCTTTCGACGGCAGTCTACTACTGAAGAAATGATCCGTTGCCGAAACTTTCGTCGTCAAAGTTCGCAGAGTGATGACGCTTGCATGCGAGCCCGCGGCCGCCGGGACTCCTCGACGCAAATACTAGATGGTACTATTGGGACCATGACAGTCGAAACCACGAGCACATTCTTCGATTCCAGTACACAAACTGGTAAGTTTGCAAAACTTTTTCTTTCTTTTTGACATTTTTTTCTTTTAACTTGGTAAGGCATCCCTCAAGTGGCGTAAAATACTTCTTTGTCTACTCTTATATCGTAAAGTTCCAATTTGATATAAAGAGTAATAAATACCTTATTGGTTTAACTAATATCCCCATATCTAATAAAATTAGAAAAATATATATTTTATACCTTAAATTTTATACTATACTACCCTTCCTAACTAAAATAGTGCTAGGAGAACTTTATTTCGATTAAAGTAAGTATAGCTCGACCATAGAGATTTGTAATCTTAAATTTAATTTTACTCAACGACACGACATTTACAAAATAAAACAAAAACCATTTTTTCGGCATACTGACTCATTTTCCATATCTTTGACCCATGTCCTTTTTGTTTGTAAAGGCGGGGTAGAAAACTGTGAAAATAATATAACAGAGTATTTTGCGATAAATATTCGTAACGATGAAAACGCGCACGAAACTAAATTACAAATTATTATGAATGATGTTTGTTGAGATTTGAGTTAATTGATCATAAATTATAGTTTAATACGAGAGAATTATGTTTTCGTTTTCAAATTCAGAGTTCGACTCAGTGTCACATCGTCGAGCACGCGCCTGCGTGCACCTGCCCTTATTCCCGCGAGGAAAATAATGTCAAATTTTGGCGCCATGTTTTTAACATTTTAAAAATTATGTTTTTATGATTAGAAAATAATCAGATTTCTATTTTAATTATGCGACAGTTTTATCAACCTATAGCTATTAAATAATTTAATATTTTAGCGGAAACCTGTCTAAAAAGTGATACTCGATTGTTGCCGAAAGTTGATTAAAGTAACCGCTGGTGACAAACAACTTTCCGCTAACGCGCGCTAAAGAGCTTTTGCGGGACGTGAAACACATTACAACAACAGCAAACTCAATCGCCATACGAGCAGTGGAGCACTACTCACTGACAACAGCCATTGCCACGTGCTCGATCCCCGCCCCTTTTCATCAGCCAATCGATTCGCGCGCTTCTCGCTTGTCTCTCTCTGTCTTACCGTACTGCTTTACCGACGGGAAGAAGAGGGTTGACGGGTGAAAATCCCTCTTCACGAGGGAGTGGGGCCCGAGTGGCGCCACCGTCGACTGGGCCAGTTTCGGGCGGCCACTTTGAACTGGCAGCGCGGTCGCGCGGACCACGAGATGAGATGAACACGAGCGATCGGCGCAGGCTCGCCCGCCCGCGCCCTGTCATCTGTTGCCGAATGCTGCCATGTTTACTAGAACGAAAGTGACGTGCCGTACACAACGAATAACCTCAAATAACATAACATTGACAGCCTAAATTCGCGAGAAATATTTCGTGACCAATTTTTCAACGTAGACGTTACAACGAATCTTGTTTTCCTATAAAATACAATAATAGACGTGCTAGAAACTCAGTTTGTGTTATTAAATATTTTTTTGACAATTTACAGTTTATAAGCTCGGCAAAAATATATTTTTACGGTATGTTTTGTTCGTGTGTCGTGGAAAGGTTTATGTGATAAGAATAGTTTCTTATCAGAAGCCAAGTGTCATTGGTGGTAAACAATATTTACATAGAACTAAATATAACCTGTAAATTAGTGTATCGTCTGTAAAATAACAAAACACCAAGTAGGATTCGTGTCGTAAATAAATGTTAGCGTATAAATAAATATTAAACTATTTTCTGGTGTAAATAATATTAAAACTTGTAAAATACCAAAAATATTTTTTTTTCTCACAAGTTAAGTCACGTGCGTCAAAATTGAGTCCAAACGATATGGTAAGTAGATAATAATTATATCAGAAATATTTAATTTTGTTTGAAAATTGTTTAGTGTAATTTTTTCCATGTTTTGTTTTCGTTGAATTTAAATCAGTTTAATACCATTCGAAATACTTTAATTGTGATAAAATTACGAGGGGCGTTAAAAAATTAATGAGAATGACATATTTATTGAGAGTACTTGGCCAAAATGATAATTGTTTCATAAAGATTAAGTCTTCGTCATAATATTCATAAATAATTAAATTTCTATCTTACCGGTGTCAGTTGTTATAAGCATTTGTTTGTATAAAGTCGATACGTTTTGGTGAAAATGTATAAAATCGAAATCCACGCGGTGATAAAATATTTTTGCTTGAAAAATTTTACCACGGAAGAAGTTTTCAAAGAATTGCGTGTAACTTTAGGAGAGGCTGCTCCACCATGTTCTACAGCGGCTTGGTGGTGTGCTGAGTTTAAACGAGGAAGAACAATGGTTCAAGATGAACTGCGCTCAGGCCGCCCTTCGACGTCAATCACCCAGGAAATGGTCGAAAAAGTTGAAAAATTTGTTTTGGATGATCGCTGTGTAACAGTCCGTTTTATAGCAGAAGTGTTGAAATTATTAAAAAATGACGAGGAAAACTCGCAAAAAAGTTTTGTTCCATCAGAACGCGCACACGATTTTTTAAGTACTCAAGATGAAGATTTTTTTTAAAGGGAATTTTGGCTCTATAAAAGAGATTATACTAAATGTATTAACCTAAAGGGTGATTTTGTCGAAAATTAAAATAATATTAAATATAATAATGTTCTAACCTAGCTATTCTCATTAGTTTTTGAATGCCCCTCGTATTAACAACGAAACTTAAATAGTGCATCATAATTAGAACAATGTCGAACTTATTTTATATAGGTACTTTTGTTTTAAAATTACGCCGTTTTCCGTTGAAGGGGTAGATAGTAAGTCTTCACAAGCAAATATCTTTATAATTCTTTTTTATAAAATCTCAGTGACATTTCCACTTTCTTTTAGCAATCACATTCAGGCTAGCCCTTTGATATAATTGTACGGGCCACTGAAAAATGACAAAGGGGCGAAATCCTTTGAAAATCGAGATGGCATAGATATAGTGATGGTCTCTTGTCGACTGTGTTGTACCGTTCATTCAATAGTTCAGTAGTTTTATCGAGTCTTGTCTCAATTATCGACTATGAAAGCAAGTTTGCTATTATAAAATTGTGTCTATACTCCATCTTTTTAGGTACGTAACTAAAAGTAAACAATCTTCACATGTCTTTTATCTAAAAATTGTCTAAAAATTTTGTCCAAAATAGTTTACAATTAGCTATTTACTTAAACCGATGTTAGGTAATTAACTAAATTTAAATAATCTTTATATGTCTTCTATACGATTTTTTTAATATAAAAAGGCATATCAAGATTGTTTACGTTCAGTTAAGTACCTAAACAGATGTTGATCGAAAACTCATTCTTAACTAGTTGCTGACAGTGGTTTCGCCCGTGTGAAAGAAGAAAATTATCCCAAGTTAGTATACTCCCGGAATAAAAAGTATTCTATGCGCTATTCCAAGATATGTTCTACCCGTGTACCAAGTTTAATTGAAGTTGAGAAATAACAAACACACACACTCACAAACTTTCGTCTTTATAATTTTAATGTGATTCAACACAAAACTTTTTAAACAATTTAAATCACGACCAAATGCAAGTCGGACTCGCACACGAAGGTTCCGTCCGTATCAAAAAAATTGCAATATAAATCACGTCTTAAAATCACCATTTTTAGTTGTTGTTACAGCAGCAACAGAAATACATCATCTGTGAAAATTTCAATTGTCTTGCTATCAGGGTTCATGAGATACAGCCTGGTAACAAACGGACAGACTGACACACTAACGGACAGTGAAATCTTAGTAAGTTTCCCGTTTTACCCTATGGCTATGGAACCCTAAAAAACTGTCACTTTTTTTAAGGTGGGGAATCGTCCATTGACTTTTTCGCTCTATGGTAGAATTCAGGCGTGACAGAGATTCACTGACTAAAACTCACTTGCGTCATTCAATTGTCTTGTGCGTTCTACGGTCACGGTCACTCGTCCAAATGTTTCCGCAGCCCTAGCGAGCATGGATCCTACTGAACCCCTTCAAATTTGTTGACATCTGTTTAAAGCGTGCCTTTGACACTACGCTCTATCGGCTTGGGCCTGATCCTTACCAGAAAGGACGACGACGAGCTACCCATTGCTAGTCTGAAAAAAACTGTCCTAAAAAAACGTATTGTCTAGTGACACTATCTTTGTTTTCAAAGTCATGTATATTCGGTTTCCTTTTCCTTTTCAAAACGGCAAAAAAATAGAGACATGTAGTCCTTTGAACCATATTAATCGATTTCGAGCCGTACTGCCTACTTAAATAAAACTTCTTCTAAGTAAAAACCTTGTCTTTGAAGTCCATTAAAACTGCCCTTAAGTACTCCTGTATACCGTAAAAACTAGATTTATTACTAGGCGGAGTTCCAGATGTATCACTGGATGTCTGTTCCCATCTTAAGTCCTAATTCAAGTGCTTAGTTTCAGCCCACAAAGGTCATTTTTAATGGCAGACAGCTATATACTCAATAATATTTATCTTTCTCGTCTGAGCTTCTAAAAACTACTATCGAAATGCTTTCTTGTACAAATGAAAGCTTAGCTGTACAGTTGCACACACAATGAATGTGTTTCCAAACATTTTGTGCTTAATTAACCAAGTACATTTTAGTGCTCAACAATGTTTAATTATAGTGTGATGAGTTTAGAGAGCCTTTTCGAATGATGGTACTTGAGTGCGTTTGGCAGCTTTGCTACAAATCTTGCTGGTTTCTCAGCAAACAGACCAAGACTGTTTAGGTACAGTTAAGCATAAAGATCCCAACAATAAAATAGGCTAAGCACAAAATGTTCGCAAAAGCCAATATACGAAGCCAGCCTTATTTTAATAACAAAATCCATTACAGAACTGACGAAAACGATAAACGCATAGAATATTGAAACAACATCGTTATAGACTATCGTAACATCAATATTATCGCCGCTATTACTTCCTCGGCTATAAAAAGATGAAAATACTTATTTACTGCACTGCTCACTTTATTACCTCTACTATGATCACATTAATTACACTTTGTTCTCTATGACCATCGTTTAATATTTCAATACAGTTATCAAGACGTCTTTGTTTTAGTACTGTCTCAAGTACTTATGACGTAGGTTTTAAAGGCAATAAAGCTTTATTAACTTATAAAGTGATTCCATTTACCGAATACGGTATAAGGAAAACCATATGGTATTCACTTTTCGGGGAAGTTTATTGAATTTCATTATGAAACTTTGGGTATCAGACAAATTAATGACAATAAAATACTAAATCAATATTTAGTATAAGTACGCTTTCAAAGTCTTATAACTTTTACGTCTCATCCGGGAGCCATTTATCATAATTTGTTCGAAGAACCCCAATGAACAGTTGATTTATCTAACATCTAGGTTTGGGAGTCCAAACCTCGTTCGAGTGGCATTAAATTGTCAAAATAGTTTAATCTATGGGTATGATCAATCAAAACTTTGTCGCAGAGAAATTGGTTTCATAAAACGCAAAGAAAAAATCTCATTCATCCAAATAAAGAGCTGTCAGTTTGCTGTCTGCGTAACCTTTTTAAAAAGATGAGACCCTTTTCATCAGCGAAGATACTTATGTCAAGATTCTACCTTATATTTTGTGGAAGAAATACGGTTGATCAATAATGCATTATGTTTGGAACAGTCCGCAAAGAATATCCAAGTGCTTGTCACACGTTACGACAGGCATCGTCAATAACTTGGTCTTAAAATGTTAAGTCTGGAATGTTGGCAAGTTTCCCGAATACATCACCATGCCCTTTGGCGCTGTGCCAACGGAGATTCCACTTTCTCTTTTTACTAAATGGGTTTGTAATTTTGCCTGGCTGCGCTGGTTTAAGATAATAAAAAGTTTTAAAGTACAACTTAGTGGTGGTACAAGCTGAAAAGTTATTGCAGCAAAAATGAGCAGTTTTGCTAAGGATCTTAGAGAAGCTTTAAAGTTAGGACCTGTGCACAACACGTTTTTTAAACACGCCGTTGACGCGCTTTTGTAGCGATACAGACACGATACGCACGCGAGTCAGACGCAGCCTGTAGACCTTTAGGCCGTGTCGTACATTGCAGCAGCGGGCCGCGTCATCGCTCGCGCAAACACAAACATATGGCAATGTACGACGAACCGCCCGACGCGCCGCGAAACGCGTCACGTCTCCGTAATCGAACACTTAGAGCGCCTTCAAATTAGCTGCAAAGTGCCACGCGACGGCAGCGCGGCTGCAGCGCTGCCGCTATAAATGACGCGAGGCCACAGCACGGATGTAACGCGGCAGCCGCACGTTTTTTTTTTATTTGTAGGCACGCTTAATAGGATAAAAACGCACAGTCGACGCTCGTTTCTAAAACGCGCGTCAACGGCGCGTTTAAAAAACGTGGTGTGCACAGGCCCTAAATGTGACTGTGCTGCAACGTGAGTCCATAAAATCTTATACATTCAAGTAGAAAGAAAACGTGTTCGTGATAAGTTAATTACAAATGATTCTGTATGGGTTCAGACTAATAATATAACCTACTTTCTTTTATAGCGTAAAGGGCGCTCTACAGTTTTTCAGTTCACTCTACAGTTCAGATAATAGTAGAGTTGTCATAGGCAGACATAATGCAAAAATACATAATCTACCACACAACCGTTAAATTAAAAAAAAAAACTACACTTATTCAGTGAGCTCATACAAGATGAGATTGAGATTTAAGAGATGTGCACAATAAATAAGTAATAGATATTTCAAATAGAATGAAATATAGTTAATGTTAGATAAATATTATGATACATCAAATCATGAGTACGATAATATTTGTCACAAAATAACCTGCACCCTTTTTCATTATTTTTCAATTGTTTTGGCCAGAGAGAAAACTCAAATTCTCTAATCTAAGGAACAACACAGACAAAAAAGTTTCTTTTTTTTTTCTAAACGATGTAACCCATAGTGAAATGAAGGGTAGAATATGAGTGTGTGTACGTGTAACCCATAGTGAAAGTTTCAAAATTATAATTTCGAACTTACCTTTACCCGCCTGTGGGTTAATTTATCCATTAACTATCTCTTTAGTTACGACACGAAGACCCTAAGTTCAAAGTGAACTACGAACAAATACTGAAGGTTATTTGTAGGGAAACCTTTCAAAGGGACCTCTTGGGGCTCCTGGCGTGTCGGGTTTGATCTAGGGTTGTAATGGACCTGCGCCTCCGTCTCCACGAATGCGAAATTTTTGTGAGAAATCATGCCTCTGCATCCTTTTATGCGATTTTGTTTTTAGAAAAGAAATCGGCTTCAAATAAGATAACTCGGATTTTTTAGTCTCGCCATGAAACTGAAAAGTTTGGCGAGGAAATATTGTAAAAAGAAAACGCATAAAAGCTATTGAAGAAATAATTTAAAAAAAAAAGTTTTAGCTCTCATGGTCACTGCCAGGTTCAGTCCCAAGTGAACTACTGTTTAATGGATCCAGATTATTTTATGAATCATGGACAACCTATAATATTGTTACTGGTTTCCATCTCAAATCAGAAATTATGGGAGAGAAATATACTCGCAGGGTAAAAAGTGTATAAGTATTCTATATTCTATTCCTAAATATAGCCCGCACGTGTACCAAATTTCGTTTAAATAAAAAAAAAATTCACACACACTTGGTACATACACACTTTCCCCATTAAAATATTACCTAATATAAAGTATGATTCGAATTTTATTAAATTATTTTTTAACACGCTAATTCGAAAACAAGCTTCTATCTCACCGTTTTTAGACTCGCAATGTAGTATATTTTGCACTCGTGCAGAAAAGTCTACCGGGCAACCGGACAATCCAAGAAGGCATACGAAAACAAATCCATGAGCCGTTTTTCACCCTAATGTATTGCTAAATATTATGACTATGAAATTTTATTGAAATTTTTCAAATAAGTGTGTTGAAAAACATCGTGTGACACACGTGACAATTTGTCATTTTAGTCTCTCATCTCCATATAGGCTTCGATTCAGATTTCAGCGTCTACTGCGCCTCAGCAGTAATGACAAACTATGGCCACATTCGTCGATATTTAAAAATTTCTTCTTTTTCTTTTTTACCTCTGTTTTTGTTAATATGGTTTCTATTGCATCTCTAACTTGGACTAAAGCCCAAGCACAACACAACAACACAACACAACAGCACAACACACAACACACAACACACACACACAACAACACAACAGCTTGTGCTTGGAGCACAAGCTTTGATTCAGCTTGTTATATATATACAAATTAATTTCTTTTTCCTAACCATTTTAGGCAGCCCGTAGAATTTTTATTGCTCATTCATTACAAGGTAAAAGTCCATCCTGCAGGCAAATTGAAGACCCATTTGTTTT
The DNA here is from genome assembly GCA_958295575.1 of Leucania comma. NCBI lineage: Eukaryota > Metazoa > Arthropoda > Insecta > Lepidoptera > Noctuidae > Leucania > Leucania comma. Next base: position 10,331,528 of record OY282475.1, read on the forward strand.
CCTAAGAGTCATTTATTATGAGTTACAGCATCTTGTGTCGGTAGGCTGAAATTTAATCACTTTCGTACAAAATTGTAGGTCAAGTTAAAACACATACATACATAGGTAAGGTGATGAAGGTGAATTTTTTACCCGATTGCTCCAAAGGAGAGTTATGTTTATAAACAAAAATTAATAGAGTTTTATGAAGCCAATAATATGAAACAAAACTTTGGAGCACTACTGTGTGTCGCGGGTTTGATTCCCGTACTTAACAAACATATTTACGAGTATAACCTACAAATAGTTGATCGGGGCTCAGTATCTTAAGTTTGTATTAATCTTAAGTTTGTTCTTGTTTACAATATTAGTTAAGATTTACACGGTTATGCTTCATTACAGAACTTGAAAATAAAAAAATTGAACTATCACAAACTATAATAAAAATATGGCTACAGAACTAAATTTCCTAATTACATTGAAACCGACCTATTTATACCTGTATTTTAATAATCACCTTTTATTTTTTTTCGTTTTGATATTGGTTGCGCTAATAAAGCTGTGGACTGTATGTTTAAAAAGCGATCTAAGGTTTGTTAACAATATGCAGGTACTGTGCCTGGATGGGACGGATGTATTAGGGAGGAACACTGACCTTTTGACCTCGAAGGTTCCACGTGGCGCCGGCCGGCGAACCCCGACTTCGCACATTCAAATCACTGCCAGGTCCTGTATTGCACTACACTGCACTATTGTTGAGTCTTTGAATGGTTGGATCACGAAATAGTCAATTTTCTTGTAATTTCGAGCGGGCGATGTTAGCGGAGCGGTCACAATCACAATCGATGCACACACGTCAATGTCATTCCAATTCTTGAGGTCGTGCGGGGAAGGGAAGCGGAAGGGATAGGATTGCTAGGCCAAAAAAATAAATTACAAAAAACAAAATCGCGGATCATAGCAAATTGGCGCAACCATTCCCCCCGGGTTTGAAGGGTTACCTTCAAAGAAAAGAAAAAAAAAAAACAAAAGCGAAACTAAACCCTATTACTATATCTAAACTATCAATACTAGGTAGCGAAACAACTTATAACTAACTATGCCACTACTGCTGATTAGGCAGAGGGCAGAGGCGAATAACCGGACGCAGGTACGATCCAGTTGCGGTTTTAACCTTTACGACTCGCGTTATTCCGTTCGAACCCGGAAAAACTTCTTCCACTACACCAAGAGGCCAGTGCAGAGGAGGCGCACTCTCAGTCTTCAGTATCACCACAGTACCGACTGTGACTGGATCTGAAGGAGTGTTCCACTTTTGACGCGACTGCAGCGTATGCAGATAATCTGTCCTCCATCGCTTCCAAAAGGACTGAACTAAGCTATCTAGCAGAGCGTGACGCGGGTGAAGCTGCAGTTTGTCAGTCTCGACATCTAAAGCGGGCAAATATTTAAGAGGAGTCGTCGTCAAGAAGTGAGCCGGCGTCAACGCTAGTGGCTCCGATGGATCACTAGACAAAGTCCGACACAACGGACGCGTATTCATCAACGCCTCTACCTGAGCGAGTACGGTGCTCAACTCCTCGTACGAGAGAATCTGTTCGCCTATGACCCGAAACAGGTGCGACTTAAGGCTTTTAATATTCGCCTCCCAATTGCCACCAAAATGACTAGCCGCTGGCGTATTAAAACACCAATCAATGCGATTCTCAGCTAAGACATGGGCGAATTCACTTTGGTAGTACTTGGAGCGTAAGAATGTATGTAATTCCGAAATATTGCGTCGCGCTCCAACATAATTTGTGCCGTTGTCAGAGTATAAGCGCTTAACGGGACCACGGCGAGATAAAAATCGTTTAAATGCAGACATAAAACCCTGCGTACTCAAATCACTGGTTAACTCTATGTGAACTGCACGAGTTGTCATACAAACGAATAGGCAAATGTATGCCTTTGTGGAACGTATACCACGACCACGGGCGATAGTGACTTTAAACGGTCCAGCATAGTCCGTCCCAGTATGTATGAAAGGTTTCACCGTCTGTACAACACGACAAGAACGATGGTCGGCCATTTCCGGCGCGTTGAAACGCGGGCGGAGCTTAAAGCAGGGCACACATCTGTGCACTCTAGCGCGTATCAAATTGCGAGCGGAAAGTATCCAGTACTTCTGTCGAAGAATGGACATTAATAAATCGGGACCAGCGTGACAATTCACCTTATGGTGATAATCCACCAACAAATCCAAAACGTGATCCTTGCGTGGTAGGACCACTGGATGCATTTGTTCAAACTCTAACTTAGCATTTCGCAGACGGCCACCGACACGAATGAGTCCGTCTTGCAAAAATGGTTTCAAATGTTGAAGTGCGTGACTACAAGGTTTATGTGATTCTAAACTACGAAATTCTATTGAAAAATAAAATTTCTGCAACTCTCGAAGTACAACTGATTCAGCTCTATCCAAATCAGCTGCGATTATAGAACCACGCGATGGTAATAATCTCAAAAATCTTAGGACGTAAACTACACAGCGTAATAGTCTCGACCAAGACGAGACTCGATTAGACAACAACAAAACAACTGACTCTTCACGCGGAACTGATACTACAAGCGTATGTTTCTTCTCCTCGGGTGGCTCTGAAACAGTAGCGGGGTTAAACGGAGCACTTGGCCACTCGTTAGGAGTGGTATGAAGCCAGGGAGGGCCACAAAACCAAAGCGGATGATTTAAAATTTGCGCAGGAAGCAAACCACGTGAGAGACAATCAGCTGGGTTTTCTGTTCCAGCGACATGGAATATATTTTCCGGTGACAATTCAGCTTGAATCTTAGCCACCCTATTTGCGACAAACGTGCCCCATCGATGGGGTGAAGAGTGGGCCCAACATAGAGCAACGGTTGAGTCTGAAAACGCTACAATTCTCTCTATATTAATGCGAGGACGACAAGTTTTGACTATAGATGTAATCAATTGAACCAACATAAGAATAGCGCAGAGTTCGAGACGAGCAAGAGAGACAACCTTACGAGGAGATACCTTTGATTTTGCGCTAATGAGGAAAACTGAAATGTTATCGCCATTTTGGACCTGAAAGTAAACCACTCCCCCGTAAGCCCTCTCACTGGCGTCTGCGAAACCTACCACATTAACAACAGTGTCTGGTACTATACCAACATGGCGAGGAATCTGTATCTGATCGAGCATTGGAAGCTCTTTCCTATAGCGAGCCCACAACTTAGCAACACTGTCAGGAGCGGTGTCGTCCCAATCACAGTTGGAAAGCCAAAGCTCTTTTATAAGCAGCTTTGCATATAAAACGACAGGAGCTACAAAACCCATTATATCCCATATCCGAGCTACACATGCTAGGATAACGCGTTTGGTACAAGTTGGCGGAGTCGAGCTAATTTTAAGACTGAACATATCAGTTGCGGGTGACCAACTTAAACCAAGGATCTTATGCGAATCACTATCATCGAATTCCTTTACCGAAGTCAACCGGTGCGACGGTGGAATCGACTCTAATGTAGCTTGCGAGTTGCTTGTCCATTTCACCAGATCAAATTGACCGGACTTCATGAGGCTGATTACTTGAGCAGCGGTCTCTATAGCCTCTGCTTCACTAGGTACACTGTACACAAAATCGTCCCTGTACAATCCGGTTTCAATAGTGGCCCTTGCTTTCGGGTATGTATCACCCTCGTCAGCGGCCAACTGCTTGATAGTGCGAAGAGCGTGAAAGGGACTAGACTTAAGCCCAAAACAAACACGATTGAATTCGTAAACCTTCAAAGGTTCCTGCGGAGAAAATCTATACAAGAAGCGTTGGAATCTACGGTCACATTCTCTGATTCCAATACTAAGAAACATTTGCCGAATATCGGCAGAGAGCGCAATAGCAAACAAGCGAAAATTTACTATTATTTCAAATAAGTTACCCTGGAGGTTCTGACCACAATACAAGATATCGTTAAGCGATATGCCAGTACTAGTTTTAGCGCTACCATCCATAACCACACGCAGTTTAGTTGTAAGCTTGTCTTCTCTAACAACTCCATGGTGCGGGATGATGTAAAACGGGTAATCACGTGTCTCCTCAGTCTCGGCAGGCGCTGATGAGATATAACCTTTATCTAAATATTCGATCAGCACATCATCATAGGCTTGCTTCAACTTAGGAGACGCCTGCATCTTACGTTCCAAGCATAGAAAGCGTTTTTCTGCGGAGGCACGGGAGCCACCGAGCGAAAAAATATCACCCTTGAAAGGGAGCGCGACAACATAACGACCATCTTTATCACGAGTAGTCGTGCGGGTATAAATCTCCTCAGTGACCTGATCCTCAGGGCTGAGAATAGGCGGGACATTGACCTCTTCAATCTCCCAGAACTTGCGGATGGTAGACTCAAGCGGCGGCTCGACGGTGCAACAGTGCGACACAGTCGAGGAACTATCTAAACAAGCGGGTGCGGAACCAACTATAACAAACCCGAGAACTGTTTCCAGTGCGTGCGGAGCGGGGTACATCGGAAGACCTTGAATTTTACGTGATAACTGGAGATGCGGGAGAATCGAAGCACCGATCAATAGATCGATATCTCCAGGGAAAGCGTAATTTCCGTCAGCTAACTGCAAGTTCTTAAACTCCGTCAGCATGGACGTGTCAACCGGTACCGTGGGCAACCGTTCCGTAATCTTATCTGCGACTAGCGAATCCATTTCAAACGAAATATTACGATTAAAACGTGAACTAAATATTATTTTAATGGAACCGTGAATGGTTGCCTTTAAACCTCCAAAACCTTTCACTTCTGAGCGGGATGACCAATTATTAAAACTAAAACCAAGGCGTTGACAACAATCCCGAGTAATAAAATTACTCTGGGAAGCGCCATCTAGTAGCGCTCGAACGGTGTGCGGTTTGCCAAAGGCATCTACAATGACAACTTGCGCGGTCGCAAGTAAAACGGTAGTGATTTGAGTACCAGCGGCGGAAAGCGAACACAATGTTACGTCGTTTGCACTTGCAGCAGGCCGCGCGTCACAAGCGTCACGCGTCTGCGCAGGCTGCGGCTGCGATGGCAGCTTACTACTCTCAAAATGTAAGAAGGTATGATGTCTAGCTAGACATTTACGACAGCTAACACCACTGTTACATGACGTAACCAGATGTTTGTCACTTAGACAATTAAAACACAAATTATTAGTGCGGACAAACTTGTAACGATCACTAGGCGATAATCTCTGAAATTCCGAACACTTGTACAGCTGTGTATGGCTACCCTTACACAGAGAACAGTCAGGTGTTGATGCGGTATTAACTAGCGTATGTGCAGTCTTGACTGACTTCGATGACGCGTCTATACGGCGATCGGAACTTGTCCTATTCGTGACTTCATGACGTGCCGACGTGCGCTGCAATACCTTAATATGGTCGCGAATAAAAGATTCTAAATCTTCGAACTTAGGTATTTCGTTACCGCGCCGAGTCGTTTCAAACAGACGAACAGTTTCAGGATCTAATTTCTTTAAACCGATATACAAAAACAAAAAGTCACAGAGGTCATTGACCTTTAGGTTCTTTACTGCACGAACAGATGATGCGAAAATATTTAAAAACTTCTCTAAATTATGATCGTTACAAACGGAAAAACTTTTCAAATCGAATAATTGATCTAAATATGCGGTGGCTACTAATCGCTTATCTTCGTATTTTGTTTTTAAAGTGTTCAAAACTAAAGTGTAATTTTCAGCGCTAAACGTAATTCCAGCACAGACAGCCTTTGCCTTACCGGTCAATTTTTCTACGAGATAATGCAATCTCTCGTGATCTGTCAGCGATGTGTTCCTATGTATTATATTTTCGAAACTATCTATAAATAAATTCCAATTTCGAATGTCACCATTAAATTCAGGTATTTGAATTGGCGGCAATCGTGGGCGTTCGCGAGGAGGGTTGGATAAACCACTCGCGGGGGGGGGAGTCTCTAAACTCCTAACAATACGTTTGATACGACAATACAAGTCGTCAAAGGACGACAATGCCTGATAACTCACACAGTAATCAGGATTTAACTCCAACTCTAAAATGTTTATATTATTAATTGTAGATTCAAAATCCGCGCGCAAACTATCTAAAGTTTCCAACGAACACAAGAAAGCATCTCTAATCGCCAGATCCGAGATTTGCAAAGATTTATCACAAATTGATTGAACACGTGAAAACTGTGAGTCCCTTTTAGCGTATAAAAGCTTTAACTGAACCTTTAAATCAGTACTAACCTTATTGCCCTTAAGAGACATCTTGTTTTGATATATTCACACTATACACTCAAACAAACACTTAACGAATTATTAAGTAAGCGATAATTATCAGATAACAATATGGTAATATTGTAAACAACAAAGTGAACGGCGAACGAACGGAATAACCTGAATCAATGAGTGAATATTACCCAATTTCTCGATTAAATCATTCACGTCGTTCATATGCGTATATAATCTATGGTTTATCCGTTTCCTACAAATATTCACTCAACAATGAACGGGTATTTTTGAAATGCGTCTACCTACATGCAATTTGTAGGACTTCCGAATGAATTTTGTCAAGAAAAAGAATGCGATCGATTTATATCTACGCTGATATTTACGTAGCTAACTATAATTATGCGGTGCGGTTGACGGCGTAGGTACCGTAATTATCAATGGCTCTTTAACTATACGAGCGAAATAGCGTTTAGTTGCCTAAATGCCTAGATGCGGGTTTTCTACTATTATATCTAGGTAAACAGGCGCGTTGCGTTTATTCCCTATGGAACAAATACTATATTGCGAAATTACAAGAAAATGATTCACGATCCTGCTCGTAGGACCAAAAGTAATGGTTGCGCAAATAAGCTGTGGACTGTATGTTTAAAAAGCGATCTAAGGTTTGTTAACAATATGCAGGTACTGTGCCTGGATGGGACGGATGTATTAGGGAGGAACACTGACCTTTTGACCTCGAAGGTTCCACGTGGCGCCGGCCGGCGAACCCCGACTTCGCACATTCAAATCACTGCCAGGTCCTGTATTGCACTACACTGCACTATTGTTGAGTCTTTGAATGGTTGGATCACGAAATAGTCAATTTTCTTGTAATTTCGAGCGGGCGATGTTAGCGGAGCGGTCACAATCACAATCGATGCACACACGTCAATGTCATTCCAATTCTTGAGGTCGTGCGGGGAAGGAAAGCGAAAGGGATAGGATTGCTAGGCCAAAAAAATAAATTACAAAAAACAAAATCGCGGATCATAGCAAATTGGCGCAACCAGATATCCTATTTATGAGATTTGGTTAAAAAGTAAGGGCCAAAACTGTGACACCATTTTGATTTTTGTAAAAAAAAAAAAACAGAATGGTGGATTTTCTAAAAACATTTTTTTTTTATGGTAGGTAAAATCATCCAATGACAAATCCCACCCTTGGGCGGAGCGGGAAGTAGTGTCAGACTCTTACTGACTAAAAACCTACCCCGTTCCTTCGTTGCCTATAGTGCCGGGGCTGAGCCTTCCTCTCAGAAAACGGCCCTTGACCCCAGCAGGCTTCTTCTAAAAACATTTGGATTTTTAAGACCAATCTTACCATATCATAATTGTTAAAAGTACATTCAACCGTTTGGAAGATACGATGTAGTAATGTTACAGATTTAAGATACGGACGAAAAACGTAACACTTACTTGTCGGATTAACATGAGAACAAAACACAAGTTATAATATAAAGGCACTTAAAATGTTTCAAGATATCGATTATCAAGGAAATTATCGAGTTCTAACTCGAAACTTATGGCAGGCAAAGTTGCTTAGTTGAAGCATCGGCTACAGTCGATGACTTTGATCACCTTAGCACCAAGTTACCTGTTTGAAGATGGGTGAACTTGAAAGTATGTGTTTTATGTACTTTATACGTTTGTGATGTAATTGGAAGCTGAACTTGTAAGAACAGTATCGTAGAAACTTTGCATCTACTTTATGTCACCACTATAAAACCACATCTATAAAATAATGTATTAAATTTCCAATCCAATTTATCCAATCAAGCATCGAAATCTAGAAAAAATTACCATCATAAATAAAAAAAACATTTTCAAAAAAAAGACGTTGTCTCACACTTTTTTATAAATTTCTCCGGTTGTCTCACACTTTTTCACAAATTTCTCCGGTATCGGGGGTCATTCACAAACATGTAAATTCACATACACAAGACACCCAGGCCTGAAACATCTAAGTGTAGGCCATAAAAATATTTGCTCCGTGCGGAAATCAAACCAGCAGCCAATCGCGCAACCACTGACCCAACTGTGCCATCAAAATGCCATTATGAAAACTGGTCAATTAAGTTTACAAAACATCTCATATGCTAGCCTGCCAACTGTCAAGTTACTTTTTTATAAATATTTTCTGAGACTTTTCTTTTTTATTGAGTGCTTCTGCGTTCTGCCTGTCGCCTCGAAATTTCCCATTCTCTAATCTCTCCAGTACTCTGATTACCTAATTAACTACTTAGTCAAGGTCTACCTATTATTATTCCATTTATTTATTTTTATACACATATTTTTTACATTCTTGAATATTTCTTAAATAAATCCAACAAAAAAATAACATTTAATAGCATAAAAAATAGTAGTCCACCGGTATTGAGAATAGGCTCCAATCAACCGATGGTCTGGGTTATTGAATGAGAATATTTCTAACAATACGAGCCCTGTCCAGTATTACTTTCTGGATCATATCCTTGATGTTGCTGTTTGAAATTAAGCCATTGGCCGTCACCACTATGGGCATAACAATTGATGTATACACTTCCTACATGCTGACAATCTCGCAAGCCAAATCACGATACTTTGTGTGTTTATCCTTCTCAGCTTTCACGAGTTTCTTGTTTTGAGGGACTGCTATATTAATTATTATTCTCTTTATTTCACTTACATACACATTTTTAAATATTTCTTAAAACAAAACAACGGTCAGGGCCCCAGAGAAAGGATTCCCTAACTATACGGGCCGTATCCAGATGTACCGCCCTCTGAATTAGGCCCTTGATCCAACTGCCCAACATGAGACTTCTCAGATGTTGGTCGAGGCTTAACAATTCAACTATTGGCCGTCACCATTATTGAAACAATAACTGCCGTATCCACTTCCCACATGCTGACAATCTTGCAAGATAAATCAAGATACTTATTGTGTTTATCCTTCTCAGTTTTCACTAGGTTCTCGTCTTGAGGGACTGCTATAACTATTATTTTTATTTTTTAGTACTTACAGAATTCTAATTTTACAGAACCATCCCCGCTGTACGACAACAACCACTACCACGAGGAATGCCTCCGCTGCAACTCCTGCGGGCTGAACCTCACCGGCCCCAACCAGGTCAGTACAAAACAATCTGATATTTCTAAACTATGACATTCGGCTTAACGAGCCATATTAGGGCACCCGTTGGGATAAAAATGTAATCGGAGGAGTCGCCGTTGTTTTGATCGATGAAGAGAGCTGTATAAGGTGGAGTCGACAATATGCAACCTTATTTTTAATACCTATATTATGCGAATAATATATGCACAAAATATCATAACTGTGTCATGAAAAATCACAAAGTTATAAAAGCTTGTTATGTTACCTGTTTGGCCACACAAACACATGGTCACCGAGCTATCCGGGCCACTGGAGAGGTTGTTTTGCTCCCGCACCCAGCTGTGACCTGTGTTGTACTCGGTGGTGACCAACTTGTGACCTTTTAAAATATTTTTGGGAAAAGATATCACTAAAAAATAATATCATTGTCTGGGAACTCCGCCCAAGGGCGAGGAATGTCATTGGATGATTTTCACCCACCATAAAAAAACCGAAGAACAACAAGACAAGAAACATTTACCTAGGTTACGTTGAAAACTGTGTCACTCAGTCTGGCGAGCTATATTAGGGCACCCGTTTAGATAAAAATTTAATGGGATCGCCGGTGACAATATTGAAAAAGAGGACTACGGTGTACAATGTGAAGATGACAATAAACGAAAACATTGACAACCCTTTTTTCAAGAATTTATGCAAAATACATTTTACTTACTTTACTTAATAAACTGTCTTGAACAGCTGATATTGTTTTTGCGTTTTTAGGGTTTGGCCAATGGTGAAAGTTGTTCATAATCGTGATAATAATTATTACCACTGTTATTGTATATTGTTAAATTGTCGTCTGCACATTGTCTTTTTCATTGTAATTTATTTTCCACAACTTTCTTATAACGCCGTCTAGTCCCAAACTAAGCAGAACTTTTGCTATGGCTACTAGTCTTTTTTTTGCACTAAGCTTAATTAGTGGTTTTTGTCAAACTGAATTATGCGAAAGTTCCTTAGTTCACGAAAAACCTTACTCTGAAAAGTTCTGGAGAAATAATAAAACTAGCTTTGTATATCATAATAATCCAAACATACAATCAGCAAAATATCATTGTTGGAGAAACAAGTCGTAAGCCTCGTGGGTATGCTTAGGAAACAAATCAAATTGTCGAATATCCTCGAAACAAAATATATTAGGTTTTCCAGTAAAATCCCTACCTATATCATTAAAACCATGTACCTTTATCGTTACTCTCTCTCTTTCTTCGAAAAATCCTAATTGCTATTGGATACCAAATAAAGAAAAGATTGAACACAAAAATACTTCTAACTAAATCAATTAAACAAAAGTTTTAATGTGATTTCTCATTAATCTTTTTTACATTTTATCTTTTAAGCGAACATTTTTAAGTGTGCTACGTTTGCAAACTTAAAATCTACCGAAATGTTTCCTCCATTTCGTTCAATTCTTTTAGTTCTAGTAAAATACTCGATTTCGTAAATTCATTTAAATTGCTCTCGTTCTTTGAATTAAATTTAATTTCTCCGGTAGGGAATTTCACTACTCAGCCTTACGCACAATACGTTTTCTGCGTATGGCTGGGACGTGTCTACCATGGACTGGTGACGTCATCATCATTATAATCTTGCCCTAAACCTGATTTATTTAGGGTCAATGCAACATTTCTTCTTCTTCAATTTTTCATTATAATCGATATCTCAGTAGTCACCCAATTTCTAGATATAATTTTTATACGTTTCATTTATACTTACTACTTTAGTGTTACTTTAGTGTTTCACTGCAGTTACACTTGTAGCCAATATTCATATTCAAAACTTCTATTTTGGAATGAGGTAATATTGTCTAAGAACTGCTTTAGTTTATAATGATAAAAATTACATGTTTTATAAAATCTACAAGAATATAAAATAGGTACATACGTACTTATTTTTTGAAGAGACCAAAAGCGACTTCTAAAAATATGCAGATCAGGTTTCTTCGTCCCCCTCTCGACAACATTGTGGCAAAGTATTTGAATGTAAACCAAAGGATTTTCGACGCTTTTGTGGACCGAAGCAAAGGCTTTGAAAGGTTTGAGGACGAGGAAGTTTGAAGTATTTGACCAAAATAAGGAATTAAGTGAGAAGTTTGTAAACAATACAAATTGCGCTGCCGGCTATGAAAACCTCTTAAATCGAAATGATATAATCTATTTGTTATTTCTGCGGTACTATACCATTCGGAGATTATCACGCTTTCTATTTTCACAGCCCTTAGGGCTTGTCCAGAAAGGGCGAATCACGCGCGAGTCGAGGGTCTGGCGTTATGCACGCGATTTACGCGCGTATTTTGAATTCGCGCGATGCTTGTGGACGCGATGTATTCGTGCCTAGTATCTCAATAGCGCGCGAATGAATCCGCGCGAAACGTTTCGCGACGAATTTGCTTCTTCTGGACAAGGTCTTAGCACTGGGACACCTATAACAAGTATCAAAAAGCGCAATTTGTTCATTGATTCTATTCGAGTTAACTGCTTTCTGCATTCTTTTATTACATTCTGTCCTGTCACCCGTCATGCTATTACTAACTCCCTTTTCTTCCATATCACTCCTTACACAATTCGTCCATCTTTTCTTTGACCTCTCTTTCCTTCTCTATCGATTCACATGTATACTCAAAGCTCTTTTAGTAACATGCGTATCACCCTTCTTCTTTACATGACTATATCAAGAAAAACGAATCCCTTTCAACTTTTTAGTCACTGGTTCCACTTTGAACGGCGAACGATGCAGAGACATTAATAGGCGTAAAATTAACCAGGGCTCCTAAGACAAATAATTTTGATTGATTGATTGACTCTTAAGAATATACTAAGATATCAAATCATTTTAAAAGACCATCTTCGACAGTCGTTTTTTGTTATTATGGATATGCACACGTTTGGCCACTGTCTCACCGGATGGTAAGCGATGATGTGACAGAAAGTGAGCATGCTTACCTAAAAGTAACTTATACACTCTTGACTTCAAGAGCTAGCTATCAGGAAATATAGCCTCCGGCAGAGAATTTCATTCCTTAGCTGTACACATAGTAAAAAAAACTGAAAATATGAGCTTACTACAATTTTACTTTAGCAAAGGAGGAGGCCGCACGCGAGAGGCAACGGCCCACAAGGCCCAGCCGCCGCGGGGATTCCGATTCCGATCCTGATTTCCAGCCAACGTAGACGCGGGCTTGCGGACGGCGAGCTATGGGTAGCTCGCTGTCCGACCGTCCGGTAAACATCCGGACCAAGCCCAGGTCGACAACGGCGCGCACTGTTCCCGCGCACCTCAAGGAGTTGTCAGCAAACCGTAGAGACCCAGCCTGCTAGCTGCAGGCAGGCAGGGTCGAAGCCTACTGGGGCCAAGGGTTTGCTTCCGAAAGGAAAGCCCGACCCTGGTATCTAAGGCCACGAAGGAACGGGGTGGGTTTTTAGTCAGTAAGAGTCTGACACTATCTCCCGCTCCGCTCAAGGGCGGGAGATGTCATTGGATGATTTTACCCACCACCAAAAAAAAAAAAAAAAAAGCTGCAATTTTACTTGCTGTCCAAATTATTTTTAATTCCAACTTTATCGTTTTCATAACTATTGTTTTCGCAAATTGGAATCTAAGTTATATTTAGAACAAGTGTTCCATTCAATTTACCCTTTTAGAAAGGGTTCGTGGAAACAAATACATTTGGAGAGCCTAATGGCGGCCGTGCCCACCCTTATTGGACGATAACCAATATGAGAATGTAGCCGATACCGGCTCCACCAATGTGCTAATAGCCTATTTTCGTTGTAATGCGTTCGCCAAAGATATACAAATTAACTAAATAGGTTTTTGTTTTGATCCTTTACCAATGTTCGATTTGAGTGGCAATATTTTAGTTAGTAGGTTTGGTAAAATACCAAAATATTAATGGCGTTCATCGTGTGGATCAACGCCATTAAAACTTTGGTATTTTGACGAAAATCTAAACTTATTTTAATCAAAACTAGAAACTGTTTACAAAATCTAATATTACGATGAAACTAAGTTTTGGTAATGTTATAAATTAATGGTTATTCTTGATCTGTGAACGTAGTTGACTCAACAAAAAAACGTATAAAAAAATATTTGAATGAGCGCAAGAAATATTAGCTATCATTATTAAACAAATACAAACATACACTTATGTGAACGGTTTCTACAATTTTTATAATTTAATAAAATGCTAAAATATTTTAGAAATAAGACTTTTTTTCACCTTCTGTAAAATCTTGATTTTGTAGTTTATAGATGATATACCTAGGCATATCATCTGTTAACTACAAAATCAAGATTTTACTATATAAGCGCTATACTGTTGATATGTACTTTATGAACAATCCCGCCAGACTACTCTTCAACTTCAGGATTGGTCAAAAGAGTTATCGCGGCTCTGAAACACCAAAGGTAAACTAAAGGATCACGGCCGGGTTTTAAAAATTACTACTTGTTTATTAATTCTCAGAAAAACCAGCAATGCGATTACAAAAATATCTTAAGTGCATTAAAATATTGGTTTCGACACAGAATATATCGCAACTTGTATCTTACCTAGGTTACATACTCCGCCTACCGGATTGCGTCAAAAGCGATTACAGCGCGAATCTGACCAAATTTAATAGTCACAAAATATAAGAGCTATTAAGAATTATTGTGACATTGCGCGTTAGTTGGATTCGCGATAAAATCACTTTTGACGCAAATCGGGACGAGAGGATAGTAACCTGCGTCAAAGATATCAGTTAATTACAGTTACATTTCCTCGCATTAGTGAAATACTGAATTATGTAACCAGTAACATGATTAGATACATGAAAACAAATGTAAAAAGTACTCAGCAACCACTTTAATAACATTCGGGGGCACCAATGTCCCACATTAAAACAATAATTTCATCGGCTTAAAACTTGCCTTTGTTTTGTAAAACTTTGTAAACAAATTAGTAATAGTGATAACTATGTTATTTGAAATAATAGCACCCTAACAGCTGTTTGTGTTTTCTTAAATGGTATTCGCTTAGTTTGGCTTTTTTATATTATAAATGAAAATTAGAATTTAATTAATGAATTAAGGTTGCTCTTCCCCACTCGCGAATTGTCACCGTCGCTTGTTGCTTCATCTAAAGCAACCCAACACGATGTTTGATGGAGAGGCAACGCGAAAAAATAGAGATAACGCTTGAAAACTCTGTTGGCATTCGGTAATTCCGTAATTTAATTGATTATTTCACAAAACTTGTTTCAGGAAATACGCTTTTTTTTTAATCCTTCAAAGTTTTTCAATATATCTATAATAAAAATCAGCTTTCATTAATCTGTCCTAGCTCAGAGGACACCGGTGTCCTCTCACATCCACGCCACTATAGGCCTTAATTCCGATGTTTAGAGTCTACTTTTGTATGAACAAGTTGGGTAGTTGTGGATCGACGTGTTAAGAAATTACTTTTTTAACAGTTCACAAAACTAATTAAACCGATAAGTAATGAATTTATCTTGAAAAGGCTTAACAATCAAAATGTTAGTTTAGCCCAGGGAAAATATTTTTTTTATTTCTTCTTCTTAAAGGCACAAGTTATTAAAGCCATAACAATTAAATATGATTGTTATTTCTAACCACGATTCTAGATAGAAAACCTACCCATCTATTTACCTCATCATACGAGTACATCAAGAATTAAGTATTCGTCAAAGTTACCTTTACATCAAATTTGCCTTGAACTAAGTCAAATTTGAAAACATTTTGGCATATTGATTTTAATACCTTTTCAAAGCATGATCGAAAATGGTTTCAAACTACGCTCTGAAAGACGTAGCGTTTCCAGTTATTTATATCTTGAATGTTTAATGTTTCTATAGACTTTGGCGTGACTTTGTTTGAAAACTATTTCCTTATTTTCTGTATGATTAAACGGTTAACGATACCTATGTCCTATATTTTAGTAACATAATTTGTGACTACGAAACCATATTGAATTCTGAAAAATATAATCTAAGAATTTTTATCAAACTTCTCAGACTGCTATTTAATATCATTCTAATTCAGAACTAGCTTATACCAGCGGCTGGTAAGTTTTTCTATACAAACTCTGAAACCCCATTTCTCCCCTTAAGGGGTCAATATTGAAAAATCCCTTCTCATAAAAGGAAGCCTTGTGGAAAATTTTATGTTTACCTAGTAGTTTCACCTGTACTTTTAAATGTCAGTTTCTTCTTTCATATACACAGTTAAATTTTGGTCGTTTTAATCCCATGGAGGGTCGATTCGGTACATGAAACACTATAGATTTGTAAAGATAAAAATGAAAAATAAAGTTTTTTTTTTTTAAACTCGAATTAATTTACGCATCTACGAAATTGATTTCTTTAAGTAAACCTCAGCTGATCGAGGCCAATGAACTGTAGGTAGTTAGTACGCAACGACCAATAACTCCCTACAAGGTCACTGAGTCGTTTACTTAAACAAATTAATTTCGTACATGCGTATATTAATTCAAGTTTTAGAAAAAAAGTACTTTATTTTTTAATTTTATAAATCGATAGTATTTCATGTGCCGAATCAATCCTCCACGGGATTAATATGACCAAATTTTAACGGTGTATATAGATGGCCCAACTCATTTGAATTTCAGAAACTAGGTAATAAAAGAGTTCATATATCGTCGTCTGGGTCATCTATTTTCACGTTATTTGTATACGTCTAGCGTCCGGAACACCCCTTCATATTATATTCCACTTAAGCGACTCCCGATAAATAGATCCCCTATTCTGAGGTAAACCTGGCCCATTTTACCTGCTCCCACAAATAGCCATCCATCATTTCACGATTCCGGTCCAGGGTGCCGGTCGCCGGTACCTACACTCTTACCTCGGTATATGGAACAGACCAGAAGACAAATATGATCATTATTCTGTAGGAAATTTGCGGTCATTGCCTCTGTCCCCAATGACAATATTATGATGGCTAGCTAGAGAGCATTTTATTCGTTTTTAGATAATATTTTGCTTCTTTGTGTAACGAATAAAGTCATGAACTAGGTAGCCGATAGTGATATCAATATTTTATTTAATGATACGACTGTTTTTACTATTTAATTATAATATTAAAGTTTCTGAAAGAAGCAAATCGTAATAAGTAGAAGGACGTCTGGGGCTTTGTGGAGGGTCTGGGGTTTGGAGAGGTATGAAAATGCATACCAGGGCTCTGGATCCAAGGCAGGGAAGGAACAGGGTAGGTTTTTAGTCAGTAAGAATCTGACACTATTTCTCGTTCCACCCAAGGGCGGGATTTGTCGTTGGATAATTTTACCTACCATAAAAAAAGTAGGGGACAAAATGGATTAATTGCAGAAACCAAACTCCTTACAGAAGACAATTTTTTTACATTTTTATACAGAATCTTAAAAAAAAATTGTTGGTGTACGATAAAGTTTATTCTATTCTATTCTGAACTTAAAAAAAAGTTCCAATCAAATGACATTACTAATTTTTGACAATTAATTTTTGTAAAATTTTATTTGCATTTTTGAATATTTCCTAAATAAAAAAATACATTATCAGAATCGTTTTTGTAGTTTCATTCGCACCTTCTGGTTCGTTCTTTATTCCGAGAAAATGTGTTCCAGTCAGAATGTGGGGAATGTGCCCTACATTATCGAGCTGTCAATCACGTAAACTGCTACTCTTTTGTACTTAAACATTGAGTAGGGTTAGCCCACAGCCCTGGTGAAATAATTATTAGTCTGTCTCGATTTTGCCTTCCCGTGTTGAGAGGTTTTTTGGCGCGTACCATCTAATGTTGTGATTTAGCTCATAGAAAATTAATCTTTGTTGACAATTGAAGGATTTGTTGGATTATTTTGGTTTCGATGATGAAGGTTTGAGACTTTTTTGAATTTGGAAGTTTACTTATTTTAGTCAAAGCGGTGTGAAGTTTCTACTTGTTTGAAAACTGCTTTGCCTTTGACTATAACAAAACTGTTCGGCACAATGAATCAGATTTCAGTTGTTAGCACAATAATAGAACTTTATAAGATTTTCGGTACTCTTAAAAGATTTTTGAGAGAGGAAAAGCTCTATCAATAGTAGCCATATTCCTTATTTTGGGTGGGAAATCGCTAAATAACTTTGCTTTCTCTGTATAGATTGCGCAGCAGGGACAGATGTTTAGAGTTTTTAACATTGTGCGGATTTCATCACGCATGCGGGATTGCTCCACACGCGAAGCCAACGCAAATGTCCTTTTCATACAAGTATTTATTGTGATATTAAAAACACCCTTACTGACAATCCCACCCATATTAGTTTATTTGCCTTTTACGTTCCAGAGTCAAAAAGCTATATACGTAGCAACATATTACTGTCCTACTACCCCACAAACTCCTTGTAAGCCTTACATTACAACCTCATTATATATATAGGTACAGCAGCGACCTTGATGTACCATATTAAATAAATCCCAGCACTTATAAGGCAAGGACAGGGGTACTTTGATCTAAATTAATCAAAGGCGTATTACGTGAGAAGCCCGCAAAGGCCTTGTCCAGGGTGAGGGGAGCGGTGAACGTTGACTAGTGTGAGTGCAGACGCGTTGGCGAGCGCGATTAGGTGACCGCAGTACATCAATATTGGGCCATGGATTTGCTTCTGAAAGGAAAGCCCAGTGTCCTGGAACGCCAGGCAACGAAGCAACATAGGAGAGGGTTTTAGTCAGTAAAAGTCTGACATGCGCTCTAAAAAGAATTCCTAAAATAAATATACATCACAAATGGTTGTAGAGATTAAATGTAGAACTAAATTTAACGTAAAACGTAAAAAACTAAATTTAAAGTAACACGTGGGCCACGTACGCCGATCTAGGGGCGTCGGTCTCCATACATTTTATATGGCAACTAGACTTGTGGACTCTGAGTCCATATGTTAGGATAGTTCGCGCCCGCTTTAGCCTTCGCGAAAGCTTCTCACCCTGGCCGTGGCCAGAGAATTATTACCGCCTGGAAACGAATCAATCACTAGGAGAATGACGAAACAAATGCTGGAATCTCTTTTCGGATGGACAATGGTGATTTGGGGCTGTGCTCCGAGATTTTATGGTAATTGAATGGGTTTGTGATTTATGTGGGATAAATGAGGTTTTAATAATGGCTGTGAGATGTGCTTAGTTATAAATAAACTAGCTTCTGACCGTGGCGTCACCCGCGTGTTCATGGACAATAAATCTATATCACTCAGTAATAAAGTAGTATTCTACTGGTAAAAGAAGTTTTAAAAACAATCCAGTACCTAGTTTTTCAGTTTATTTATTACAAAGAAAAATAGAATACATCTTTACATAGAGACGTACGTTACATTGTTGAAACTTCTACGGTCCGGACTAAGCGCTTTGCCTTGTCGTCTATACTGCGTACATCAAAGGAATGGAACAATTTGCTAGCTGCGATGTTCCTATCCGATTATAATTTAAGTGTCTTCAAGACTAGAGTGCATAGGCTCTTAATAAACTAGTGCGCCTCACCATCAACGACTGCATCACTGCTTAAAATTAGGTGGGTTTGCAGTCAAGCACTAGTATATATCAATAAAAAAAATAATAATAAAAAAATATATTTTAGAAGTTTTTTTTTTTCACACAAAACACGTCACAAAGTCACGTAACCCTTCCTAAACGGACGGATTTAGTTGAAATGTTGTTTATATATTTCAGTGGGTCCCTGGATGGCTTGACCCAGCAGGTGACACTGTAATCGGGTTCTCAATTCTCAATCAAAAATTCAGTCCACTTACTTGAAGACCCGCTTTTATCCTACTGCGTTTAAACCAAACAATGGAGTGTTTTCCGCACTAGTGCAGGAAAGTGCATTGAAAAACGTCGCTTGGTACACGTGCAAATTTGTCACTGCAATCCTCGGCTCCGTAACACACTCGCCTACGACTCGTAGGAATTTCGCCTCGGCCGCAATGACAAATTTTCTGCACTTGTATCAAAATGTACTATTTCTGACGAAAATCCAGCTTTCGGACAGGACAACTTCGGGAACTTAAGTCTCTTAATAATATTAGAACAGAAGTATAAATTTAACTTCAATAATGATGTTATTCTTAAACGTTATTCGTTTGAGAATAACATAATTATTGTAGTCAAACCGCCACTTTTCGAAGCTATGAGTTTCGAAAACAATATTTAACTTTTTCAAATTCACTTAGTGGTTTCCTATGGTTAAGCACCGTCAATATACTCCTTTATTATACTCATATATCGGTGCCGAAAATTCGGTATTTAATATATTCGCCCTGCTGAATATATAACATAACCATTTAAAAACTTCATATTTCCAAATTAAATAGTTAAATCACAAGTGTTACCCACTTAGAATCAAAATGAACGTAAATTGCTAAGACAGTACCTACCTATACACAGATGTATGTATGTGAAATTTGCTCAGTGGCTACAGCTTGGCGTGATTAATCCCGGACGCTATCATGACCTTCCGGCTCAATTCTGATTTAGTCGATCAGCAATTTCCTCCGTAGTTGATCTACTAGATATACTGAATTGCATTGAAATATTTATCTATCGTCAATAGCTTAAATAATTACGGGATTTAGTTAAAAATGAAAGGGTAGGAAAAAAGAAAAGAAAGAACAGAAAGAAAAGAAAGAAAGAAAGGAAGAAAGAAAGAAAGAAAAGAAAGAAAGAAAAGAAAGAAAGAAAAGAAAAAAAAGAAAAGAAAAGAAAAGAAAAGAAAAGAAAAGAAAAAAAAAGAAAGAAAGAAAGAAAATGATAAAGAAAGTAAGAAAATGACAAAACAAGAAAAGAAATAAAATACAAATATTTATTTGGCGAATAAAAAACAAACAAAGTCTAGGCATTACGTTATCCTTTTGCAAATACATACTTAATAAATTTTATAGTGTACATATTTATGTAACTTCATACTTTGTAACGAAAAATCGAATTCAGCTCTACTTTAGCAGTCGAAACATCATAAAATAGATCATAGGTAAATCTTAGCCTACAATATTGCATACAAAACATTCTAATTGACATTATTCAATGTTAACAATCTCGATTTGCCTTTATCAGTTCAAGTTAATGAAAAAACATCTTCGTCGTAACAGCTAAATTGTCTTAATATCCAGAAAATAATGAGAGTAATAAATCAAGGAGGGATCGAGGAGGTTTGAGTCATCCTTAATTGAGTTAATAGTAGTCCTTGTCTCAAAGTTCCTCTCAAGATTAATGACGTTTTATTTTATTTATTTAGCCACAATTTTGATACAGATTGAGTACACATTTTTCTCAATTTTTCTAAATGTAAGTATTATATATCTTTATTTTCATCAAAAACATTGTAGTACATGATGAAAATTAATATAATCTTTTCCAGTGTACAAAAACTACAACAAATTGGTGGGTGAGGTGCTGTATTCCTAGCTAGGTTAATATAATAACCTGTGTTAAGGAATACAGTGATAATAAGTCAGTTTAATTTTCCGGCTGAAACATCCATGAAAGTCATCGATATATATGTACTACGCATTAGATTAGACATGCCGTACAATAACTTTCCTTGACTTACGTGTACTGTATGCCGAACATCTTGACTTGATGACATTAGTGCAGTTTTGCAGTATTTAAGCGCTGTAACCTTAAAAGTTTTGTTAGACGTCGTAATGACAATTTAGCACTGCAGCGAACTTTTGTTTTAACGTTTCGGTATTGTGACAAATAGTTTCTATGAACGAGCTTGTCTATCACTTAGAATGTAAGTCGATGATGAAAGTATATTTGAAGATATGATTTTACTAAACTTATCCTAATTTGTCTAATAACTCTTTTTGACAGTCTGGAGTTATATTTCGACGATTGGAAATTTCGATAGAAAAATATTTATTTATTATATCAATACTAAATTGTAAAGATACAGGATATTACTCGTACATAGAAAACCCGTCGTGCACCTACATCCGGCTTTGGGTACCCGCCGCATATGCTGCCTGCAGTCGAGGTTAGAATAGCACCTTTACCATGTTCCTAATGCTGTGTGTTAGGCCGCTCTCTTGGAGAAGAAATGGCCTGTAATCCATCACACAGGCCGCGCGTGGGTTAGTGAATGTCACAGCACATCTTCGGACTTTTTGGTTCAAGGAGATTCTAGTTTCCTTATAAATGGTTTCCTCCACCATAAAGCACCTACCTAAGATTTGAACCCGCAATGTACGACTTGTAAGTCGGGAACAACAACTGTACTCAAATATGTAACATTTCATTTAAATTAAAAAAAAAGAAAAATGCCGTACTTTAAAGAAGTGCCTTTATTTGCCATCTTTAAAGAGGGAACCAAAATGTTTTCACAATGCCTTTTTCACTAAGTAAAGCTTTGTCCCATCATTTTAAGACCTCTTAATGACAAAAAATATTAAGTATTATTAAAAGAGGGGAGCATTAAACGGCAGCTTTTCCTTATTCTACTATTACTCAGTCAAAGACCACGCCGCAGCCGCCGCCGTAATTCCGATCCCAATTTCCAGCCACCGTAGGCGCGGCCTTGCGGACGGTGGGCAATGGGTAGCTCGCAGTCCGTTCGTCCGGTAACAGACCGGACCGAGCCCAAGTCGTTTATGGCGCGCACTGCTCCCGCGCGCCTCAAGGAGTTGTCAGCAAACTGTAGGGGGCCAGTAGGGTCGAGGCCTAGTCTGGGGCTCTGGGGAGATATGAAAATGCGTACCAGGACCCTGGAACCAAGGCAGGGAAGGAACAGGGTAGGTTTTTAGTCAGTAAGAGTCTGACACTATTTCCCACTCCGCCCAAGGGCGGGATTTCTCATTGGATGATTTTACCTACAATAAAAAAAAAACTCAGTCAAAGACAGCTACTGTTTGTCACCAAAAACCTATGTCAGATTTAAATGTGTAGTATTAATAAACATAATCAGCTTTACAATGTTCCGCAATTCACGACGCGTGCCCAGTGTATATATGTCTTCGAATTTTGGATTCTAGTACATGCCAGTTTCCTTGAGATGTTTTCTTTTACCGATTCGTGAGCAGTGGTGATGCAATAAGTTACATAAAGTTATGCGCTTGGCTGACTTTATAACCGCGACCTAGAACTCGTAAGTTTGGGGCATTACCATTAATAAAAGAATTAAAATAAAAACAATGAAAAAGCCAAGCTAAGGTGAACGAACGAATGATGCCATTTGGTCGCTAGATGGCGCAGGCTTTCTCAATATTTTTAGTTACAGTTTTTTTTTTAAAGTATGGGAGCATTATTATGTCAATGGTAATAACTAAAATTGGACGTTATACTTCATTGAAATTAATCAAATTATTAACTTAAAATCCATCTAATTCTGACATCTGACTGTTCATGACTAGGTATTAGAATGATAGTCATCATCATCATCATCAAATCAGCCGAAAGACGTCCACTATTGGACATAGGCTTCCCACAAGTGTCGCCACAATGAACGGTCCTGTGCATCCCGCATCCATCGGATTTCCACAACTCTTGCCAGGTCATCGAATGATAATTCTAAAGTATAATGCTAGCGCAAGGTGGTCTCACAGATTAAATAAAACGGTAAGTAAGCGGATCGATGACCTGATGAAGGCTGTGGAAATCTATTGGCTGCAAGAAGTTCAAAATCAATCAGTGTGGCAGCGTTTGAAAGAGGCTTATGTATGGAGATACTACACTTTCAATTCTGGAGAGAAGTGAAAATGTTTCCGTTCAAATGACGTTGAAAATTTTTTTTAAACATCTATTTCGTCTGGAAAAATCTGATTTCTATACAATTCTTTTGTTTCACTGCAATTTTCTTTTTCTTTGTCGTCAACTAGAAAAAGAAATACATACTGGTTTATGTGTTGGGAAAAAAGGAAATACATTGTTCAAATGATCTGAAACCATGTACGTAATATTACTTTTCTAATAAAGGTTTGGAGAACATCGTTTAGGTGTGTTCAAACTCTATAACGGGTTTAGGTAGGTAGGTTTTTTTTTAGTTTTTTATATACCTAGTTACTAGCGGTCCTGGCTATTGTCCTACTCGAAAGCTGAATTTTCGTTGGAAAAAAAAAAATATGGCGATTGCAGCGCCATCTACCAGATTCAATTTTATTTTTAAATCGTTTATTAGAACCTTAGATGGTGATTTAAATATCATCATCATCATCATTTCAGTCGAAAGACATCCACTGTTAGACACAGGTCCCCCTTAAGTGTCGCCACAATGAAGGGTCCTATTACCAAGGTACCAACCCTTGCCAGGTCATCGGTGCACCTTGCAGAAGGCCTTCCAACGCTACGTCTTCCGGTACGTGGTAGCCATTCCAAAATCTTTCGGCCCCAACGGCCATCTGTTCTTCGAGAAATGTTTCCTGCCCATGGCCACTTTAGTCTGGCGATTCTTCGTGCTATATCGGCAACCTTGGTTCTCCTGCGGATATCTTCATTTCTGATTCGATCACGCAAGGAAATTACCAGCATTGAGTTAGGTGACAAACACACGTACAGAAGAATTATGTATATAAAGGTATATACAGATTGTTCAACTAAACAAAACAGACTTATCTTAGTTAACACAATGAGCTCTATTACCCCACATTATGACTAAGGGGGCTGATATAAACGGCTTTTCCTTCCGTTAGTTCACAGACCTCCCTTTGATGACAATAATAGCCTTTGTACTATTAACACGTGGGCGATATTATATAAGTGGGTAAGTTCTTCAAGGATGGCGTTCCTCCTTCTAAGTTCATTATTATTATCCTAACGTACATTATAAATGCAAATGTGCGTTGGTTCGTTTATTATGCTTTGATGTCGAAATGGCTGAAGGGATTTGGGTGAAATTTGGCACACGGATAACCGGAAAAATAAATAAAGAATTTACAATACGGCCAACGGATCTTGGCGCGTCTGAAGTTAGGCTCTGCGAACTTTAGCGCTAGTGCACACGTAAAAAAATAAATGGTTTGAAAAAATAAATGTCCATAGCAGTTGTTATTGCTGTTAACAACTGTTATTGGCATTTATTTTTATAAATCATATATTTGGCACGCTTATTTTGAGCGCTAAGATTCGCAGAGATCCGTCGCCAAGATCCGTCGGCCGTACTGTAGGTTTATTGGGTATGGTTTTGCCTGAAAGTATGTTCTCTTTGGACAACTTTCTACTGTTACGCGGTCGACACCGCTGGAAGCAGCTGGTTATATTTTTCATTATAAATAGGCTCACTTTTGGTTGGAACTAAAACTAATAGATATATATTGTGCATCAAATAGTCAAAAATAAATAACAAGAATTTTTTCAATCTTCGTTTTTTAGGCTTTTAGATTTATTTGAAAATGATTTTATTACCTATTAACAATTTATCTAACTGGAAAATAAACTAAACTAAGAATTTATACTAAACCTAACTGTGTACATATTAATACAAAAACACAAAATATACTCAGGCGTCGAAGTACTCCTCCACATCGCTGTCATCCGGAAACGTGTCCGGAAGACTGGCAGTATTGCCACGTTGATGGCAATGCTGATTCTTTGGGCAAAGAACGAGCCAGCCCTCTGGTGCAAAGTGTCGATCATCTTCGTTATTTCAATATTATTTTTCAAATGATTTACTTAGAAAGACTAAAAGTGGACACGACCAAAATTAATATTATTTCCTCTCCGGATACAAGGAAAATATTCATTCTTATTGAAGTAGAGTACTCAATTTCCGTCGGTTTTGAAAAAGAACGCAATAATCATTTGAAACGAAATATTGAAATGAAACGAAATAGAAATTAATCATTGGAATCAACATGCAATCAACTGACAAACACCTGAACAACTAGGATCTTACTTTGTGAATGCAGTTTTCACACAGTCACACAAATAGATTTTTTTAGGTGGGAATTCGTCTAATGACCAGAGGTCGGAGTAGGTAGATTGATTTAAGGTCGTTGACGTCAAACGTAGAGGATAATATGGATATGCCTCCAAAATACCGGAACTTCATATTTATTGTGATTTTTGTTCCGGAATTTTGAAATTAGCACGAATTTGTGTTTATGGTGAAAAACGTATTAATAATATCAATCTACGCTGCCAGTGTTAGCTAATGATGAAAGAAATCAGTATTTTATTTTATACAAAAATACATTGGAATAGTTACACCGTATTTTGTCCCTTACTGTTTGATTAGGAATGACGCTTGACAGTATGACGCTTTATTTTATTTTAGTCCATAATTCCAATCCCGGAACTTTTTCCGATACTTCCCACACATTATGGATAAAATAATAATATCTTGACGCAAGTATATAAAATCAATCATTCTACCTACTCCGACCTCTGCTAATGAGTCTAGAGCCGAGTGGGAGGCTGTGTCAGACTTTTACTGACTAAAACCCACTCCTATGTTCCTTAGTTGCCTTGCATTCTAGGGCTCCGGGTTTTCCTTTCAGATGCGAATCCATGGCCTCGAAGGCTTGCTGGGCCCCTACGGTTTTGCTAACATCTGCTTTAGGCGCGTGTGGAATACCACGCGCCGTCGACGACATGGACTCGGTCCGGGCGGTTACGGGACAGCCGGTCGGTGAGCTACCCACTGGTCGCCGTCCGCAAGCCCGCTTCTATAGTGGCTGGATGAATCCCGGCGGCTAAGGCGCGAGGGCCGATTACTGTTTCACAGAAGTTGGCTACCGCTTGCCATTCCTCCTCGCTCTGAACCAGGCTTGTAGTACCAGGTCTCGACGCGAGAGGTCGTTGCCGGCGATCGCCCTCATGAGAATACGGCCCTGCCCAAGCGGAGTACACCTCTACCGTATGCTCCACCGTGTACACACACACAGATGTCGATTGGTTGTTATTAGTTGTTACTCTTAGAAGAGCTTCATAGAAGTGTGCTTAGAAATACGGCCTTTCACCAATTATCTTTAAGTTCCATGTAATAGAGATATGATGCAGTCGGATTACCTAAAACCAAACTTCAAATTACCATACCTTGTTTAAATTACACATAACCAAGATCATATCAAAGCAATTGAACATTATTCAAATTGTATTCAAATTGAGCTAATCGATAATGGTAGGCATAGCCCGAATCATTATTAGAAATTTCTTTAAGACTGATGCACACGTGTAACACGTCTAATTTGTACGTAGAACAACGTCGCGTGGCGCCGATCAAGTTCTAGTGTAGCTCTACAAGCCTATTTTCCATATAAAATGTACATGGAGACAGACTCACCCAGATCGGTGTACGTGGCCCACATGTTCGCTGTGTAGTCCTACCTTTAAACACGCTACTATGCAAGACAAGCACTGCCATCGACTTCGTTCGTGAGAATGTTTTCATAAAAACTTTAACACCCCTTATACCGTTTTTTTGAAGGTAGTTTTGAAAAAGCTAATAATGAGTCTTTATTATTCGTTTTGATTAGAATTTGTACCTTTCATTGGTAGATTACGCGCTAACTACGCAATCGGAAAACCTGGACTCGAAACTCACACATCTATGATCAGAGTCATCACAGTCACAAACCTACAGTCACTGATAGACAAGGATAGAGATAAAAGCCGGTGCTGTCGAGCCAGTGAAATAGCATTAGCCGCCAAATGTGTGTGATCGGCGTGACCGATGTGAAATCGTGCCATATAGGCACAATTTCAGCGGTCCACGCGCTCGAGGCGAGTCATCTATTTTCCACTGTTTTGATTTAGTCTAAGGTACCTTTATTATCCCAAGAAATAAGAAACTTCCACACAATCTTTAAATCTCTCTAAATTGTTCTGCAGGGGGTAGTTCTGAAAAAAAATAATGACAACCTTTATTTCTTACTTAGGTTGTTATTTGTGATAACTTTCAAGTACAAAGTGAGTGGAATTCTTTTTTCAAAAAACCCTGCTTAGTGCTACGTCACAAAAATCGTAGGGACCTAGCAGGATCGAAGCCTACTGGGGCCATGGATTAAGTGAAAGTGAACCCCCGGGGCCCTGAAACAATGCCAAAAAAGGAATAAAAGTGGGTTTTAGTCGGTAAAAGTCTGACACGCCCTCGCGCTCCGCCCAAGAACGAGAGAAGTCATAAGATGATTTTCCACCATAATAAAAAAGTACGTCATAAACGGGAGCCTTGTGCAAAATCTCATGCTCCTAGTCCCAGTTTCGGTTGTGAGTTGATATGTAAGTCCGTCAGTTTCTCCTTTATATATATAGATTTAGCTTACCGTCTGATAAGGACTAAGCCCGGGTTGACGGATTGTGGTTGTGGTCCACGCGCGCCTCAAAGAGCTGTCAGCAAAATTGACGGCGCCCTCTAGAGCCGATGCCTGCTAGGGTTTCGTGATTGTTTGAAATAGTTAACTATGGCCCTCGAATGCAAAGGACCACTGAAAACGAACTCAAAATTAGATTAAGTTGAAAACCAGCGTCAGGCAACTGCTATGTAGTTAAAATTGTACTGCTACGTAGTTGCCTGGCATTTTGCTGAACTGAACTTTTTTTAGCGCAACCGTGAGACTCAAAATATTGTTATTTTTTTTTTTACTTATTTTTTTATATACTTGTTTTTGTTTAAGTTTTTTTTTAATGTAATTGTTTTTTCATTGTGTGTCTGTGTGTGTACTAAAATAAACGTGTTTTCTTTCTTTCAACTTTTTAAATAAGTAATATAAACTTTTGCTTGACTGCGATCACACCTGATGGTAAGCAGTGATGCAATCGTTGATGGTGAGGCGTACTAGTTTATTAAGAGCCTATTCACTGAAAACAGTTAAATTATTATCGAAAGGGAAGACTGCAACAATTTGCCTGCTGCAGAGGCAAATTATTCCAGCCCCTCAATGTACACAGTATAAACTCAAATGGGTTTTAGTCAGTAAAAGAGAAAATTAGTGTGAATACAGCAGTATCAAATACCACCACAATGTTGAACATCTTATAATAACATGCCCAAATTATATTGTCGCTTGCCACCGCCGGCACGCATGCCATAGGCTCTCCTCTCTTTCGCTCCACCTAAAGCAGGAGAAATCATTTTATAATTTTCAACGTGTAAAAAAAAGTATGTATGATCTTTTCGCTCCTAAAATGTTATACAAACTCGTGGGTTCAACTAACTCGGTACACAAAGCATACCGTACCGAATTCCTAAACACAAAGGCCGCTAGTCAGCTTAATAAATCCGTACCAGAATTTTATTTTGTTTTCATATGAGTCCCATACAAAGCCAGCCGATAAAGACATTTTAATAAAACTCACCTTTATTCATTTTCCTTTACATTTTTACAAGCTTCATTTAGGTAAGTGAGTCATGGTCGACATTATTTATTTATTTTATATCTGCACTAGCTTTTACCAGCAGTTTTACCCGCTGTGATAAAGTAGTTTTCTAACGGTGAAAGAATTTTCAAAATCGGTCCAGTAGTTTTTGAGTTAAATCTTAACATTCAAACAAACAAAATCAAACCTCTTTATAATATTAGTTTACATTCAAACTAAGAACGCTAAATAATATAGTCTAAAACTAAGGAATAATAAAAACCCTTAGCATAGCATTAGCCTTATAATGTTCCCACTGCTGGGACTCAGGCCTCCTCTCTAGGAGAGGGAATAGGCCTCAATCCATCACGCGGGCCCAGTGCGGATTGGTGGATGTCACATGTCTTCGAATTTTTGGTTCTAGGACATGCCGGTTTCTTCACGATGTTTTCCTTCACCGTTTTAAGAGCAGTGGTGATGAAATAAATTACACAAAGTAATGCGCTTGGCTGGGTTTGAACCTGCGACCTACAACTCGTAAGTCAGAGCCGTTACCACTTGGCCACCACTACTCAAAAAAAAATCCTTAACTAATTAAAATTAACTAAAAATAGGTATTTAAAATTATGGTATCGAAAACTTCCTCCGCATTGCTGTCAACTGGTAATATGCCCAAAAAACTGGTGGCAGTGCCACGCTATGGCAATACTTACCCTTTTCCCCAAGTAAATGCCAGCTTTTGGATGTTTAGATAATTCTATAAACTGTGAGCAGTCAGTCGGATCCTACGATTTGATAGAGGTTTTATTAAGTTTTTGATTTTGGATGTTTAGATAACTGTATAGGTAAAGTGTGAGCAGTCAGATCCTACGATTTAAGAGAGCTTTAAGCTTACTAAGTTGCTCTGTCCGTATGTATTTACAGTTACAAAGTAGTATCTAATCCACTTTTCTGTGACTCCAACTAAACTAAAACTTGTCATAGTTTATGCAATTAAGCATAATGCAATGATATTGTACTATAAAACTGGTCTCATGATGGAGTTGAAAGATGGCCTATAAGATATAGGACAGGGATAGCGAACCTATGGCATGCGTGCCAGCGGTGGCACGCGACAATATAATTTGGGCAGGTCAGTGTAAGATGTACAACATTGTGGTGGTATTTGATACTGCTGTATTCACATTAATTTTCTCGTTTATTTCATTAAATAAACAAACACCTGTAAATATTAGGCTCTACGGGTTTCGGGATGGAAATTAAGTGTTCGATTACGAAGACGCGGCGCGTTGAGCGGTCTATCATACATTGCCACATGCTTGTGTTTGCGAGAGCGATAACGCGGCCCGCTGCTGCAATGTATGACGAACGCCCAACGCGCCGCGCAACGCGCCGTGTCTCCGTAAACAAGGCCTAAAAATTAATAGCACTTAGTTGGAAAGTTTGTCCATTAGGTCACAAAGTCAAGGTTCCTCGGTGGCATAGCACGACCACCTTAATTTTTTTCCACACTTTCTTCAACAAGGGCTTACCATCCCTGATATAGGATATGCGCAACTAATCAAAATAGCTCCGTTTGAGTGCCAAATAGATGCAATTCGTCCTTTGAAGGGTTGATTACAAATATGGCTTCCAGACAGTTTTGAGTGCAGCCGTGAAGTGATTTTAACTTATCTTTTTTTTTAAATTAATTAACTGTTTTCTCGTGAGCAATTCGTGATATTTGGTGCTAGTAGGTATTTGAGTACTATCACCAAATAAATCGTCTAATCTTTTCCTAATTCTTTAAAAGTCTAGTTTAAAACAGATGCCCATATTTTATTAAGCGAAAATGACAAAATATTCTAGCGAGTAATTTTTCACTGAAAAGCTATTTCCTTTTGTCATTGATACGCCTATTCAATGTAGATGAATGGGTTTGGCTAATTAGAATGACTATTGTTAGTCTATTATTCTATCGATTCGGCGTTCTCTATTCTTCAGGTGTTCAAAAGTAAATGTAGAATATTTAGATCAGTAGAATAAAGACAGTTTTGCTCAATTACAGCGGTAAATGACTAATCGATATTATATAATAATAATAATGAATGAGAGCAGTGGTGGCCGAGTGGTAACGGCCCCGACTTACGAGTTGTAGGCCGCGGGTTCAAACCCAGCCAGGCGCATTACTTTGTGTAATTCATTTAATCACCACTGCTCTCAAAACGGTGAATAAAACGTCGTGAGGAAACCGGCTTGTCCTAGAACCAAAAATTGGAAGACATGTGACATCCACCAGTCCGCACTGGGTCCGCGTGGTGGATTACGGCCCATTCTCTCTCCAAGAGAAGAAGCCTGAGTTCCAGCAGTGGGAACATTATTATAAGGCTGATGCAATGCAATAATAATAATATTTCACAGTTATCACATAACGCCGTCTAGCCCCAAGTTAAGCAGAGGTAGTGTTATGAGTACTAGAAAACTGATAAACACACATACATATTTCTAAATACATACATATTATAGATAAATTACGCGGGCTTGCGAACGACGTCCAATGGGTAGCACGCTGTCTGATCGTCCGGTAACCGACTGGACCGAGCCCAAGTCGTCGACGGCGCGTACTGTTCCCGCGCGCCTCAAGGAGCTGTCAGCAAACCATAGAGCCCACCCTGCTAGCTGCAGGCAGGCAGGGTCGAAGCCTGCTTGGGTCATGGATCAATTTCTGAAAGGAAAGCCCGGCCCCGGCACGATAGGCAACGAAGGAACGGGGTAGGTTTTTAGTCAGTAAGAGTCTGACTAAGAAGAGTAAGAGACTGAAAAATATGTTTGTTTGTCTTGAATATCCTCCTCCACTTCGAGTCGTATTACTAATTACTGAGGCTCGTGAAATATACCCACTGGCTTAGCTTCTTACTGATAGTGTCATGTAATCTGAGGTAGTTTTTGGCGTCATGAAATGCGACGTGTAATTGGAAACCCGGGCTTTCCAGGCTTTGGTGCTTCATTCTTAAATATAAACAGTCATAAAACAAAAAAGGTACATTAGTTACCATAGGTATACCAATATAACAAATGGCTACGCCTAAATAAACTTAACATGAATAAAAATATCGATTGCGTTTTTCATGTAATTTGTAGAACATGAAACATATAAACACACGTCCTGAAAGTATTATGTTCACAATCGGTGCTGGATTGATTTCTTCTTGTTTTACATCGGTTTTTTTTTTTTGTTAGAGAAGACGAAATTATTTTAGAACAACATATTTTAACTACTATATAATTTTAATTATTTAAGAACAACAATCTTAACTACTTTAATTTTAATTATTTTAGAACAAAAACTTTTAACAACTTTAATTTTAATTATTTTAGAACAACAATTTTAACTACTTTAATTTTAATTATTTTAGAACAAACATTTTAACAACTTCAATTTTAATTATTTTAGAACAAAAAATACCTATTTTTTGATAAACCTTGATTGTGTTACTAATGTGTTTGTGCTCGGGTGCTTAATATTTGCTTACAATTAAGATGCATAATTTATTAAAAATGCGTTTAAGAAAAATTTTAATGCTCAAGTTATAATTGCAACTTCATTTTCTAGTTGGGGTGTATAAGGATGCATTATTTCAGGACACATGTTATATACCACTAATAAAAAATCAATAATTTTCTACTGAACGCACAAATTTCTTTTCTTTTCTGTTATGATCCATAATATCCATAGCATAGCATAGCCTAGCATCAGCCTTATAATGTTCCCAGTGCTGGGACTCAGGCCTCCTCTCTAGGAGAGGGAATGCGTCGTAATTCACGTTGGTTTTTTTTTTTTTTTTGGTAGGTTCATCCAATGACAAATCCCGCCCTTGGGTGGGGCGGGAAATAGTGTCAGACTTTTACTGACTAAAAACCTACCTTTCCGTTCCTTGCATTTGTCCCGGGGCCTGTGGTGACATTCTCACATAACCTTTGGCCCCAGTAGGCTTCGGCCCTGCTGGACCCCCACAGTTTGCTGACAACTCCTTGTGGCGCGCGGGAACAGTGCGCGCCTTAGACGACCTGAGCTCGGACCGGTCTGTTACCGGACGGACGGACAGCGAGCTACCCATTGCCCACCGTCCGCGAGCCCGCGCCTACGGTAGCCGGAAATCGGGATCGGAAACCCGGCGGCGGCGGCGGCGTGTGCGCCTTTGCCTAATGCGGTCGGCCTCCTCCTTTGCTAGCATTACTGCTTCGCAAAAGGAGGCGACCGCCTGCCACTCCTCCTCGCTCCGGAGCATGGCTTGAACCAAGCCCCGGCGCGAGAGGTCGCCGCCGATCGCCCCCACGAGGACACGGCGATGCTCTTCCCAAGCGGGGCACACCTCGACTGTGTGCTCCACCGTGTCCACCGGGCGGTCCGCACAGTGGCGACACCCGGGCGTCGTCTCCGCACGAATCTTGTAGAGGTACGGATCGAACTTGCCGTGTTCGGTCAGCACCTGCGCCAAACGGAAGGTGAGGACGCCGTGGGTAATTCACGTTGGTGGATGTCACACCTCTTAAAATTTTTGGTCCTAGGACATGCCGCTTTCCTCACCATGTTTTCCTTTACCGTTTTGAGAGCAGTGGTGAAGAAATAAATTACCTATACAAAGTAATGTGCCTTGCCTGGCTGGGTTTGAACCCGCGACCTACAACTCCTAAGTCGGGGCCGTTACCACTCGGACACCACTGCTAAAATAACTACATACTGCTATAATATCAATATTCACTCTTTTTTTATTGCACACAAAATATAGGAATATAAAAACAATATTTATTTACCTGTACGCAAAACCAATCGAAAATTTTATTCCAAGGCTCGTTCCATATGTTGTCCCGAAATAAATAGGCAGGTTTCCACACCAGTACCCAAACGGTCCATAACATATTTGCACAATAAATTAAGGGAAAATTTGGTTGGTTTGCCTGCCAAACGCCAGCTAAAATCCCTGGAACCAGCGTTAGCTCTTTTTATATCGACTTTCATTTACTTGAATCAGTTTACAACATCAATTAGCGGTTCTTAATTAATTCTACCTGAATGAAAAAATATAATTAGGTTGGGATGTGTTTGATAATATTTAAGCTTCATTGTAAATAATACACCGTTAAATTATGTCTTTAAGTAAACGACAGCTGATCGAGGCCAATGAACTGTAGGTATTTAGTACGCAACGACCGAAAACTCCACACAAGGTCATTGACTCTTTTACTTAAAGAAATTAATTTCGTATATACATTATTTATTCGAGTTTTAGAAAAAAAGTACTTTACTTTTTTTAATTTTAGATAATCTTTATAAATCGATAGTGTTTCATGTACCGAATCGATCCTCCACGGGATTAAAACGACCAAAATTTAACGGTGTATAAGTTTGTTAATTACAAACTTACTGGATGATGCCAGTATGAGGCATCTTTACCAGCCACATAAGGTTTGCGGACGACGAGCGATGGGTAGCTCACCATCCAGCCGACTGGCAACCGTCCGGACCGAGCCTCAGTCGTCAACGGTGCGTAGTATTCTACGCGCGCCTCAAAGAGTTGTCAGCAAAACTGCAGGGGCCCTGAAGGGCCAAAGCCTAGGTACTGTGATCCTTGCTTGACTTCCGAAAGGGAAACCCGTGTAGTCTTAGAATCCTAAAGGCAACTGAAAGAACATAGATGTGATTTTAGTCAGTAAAAGTCTGACACGCCCTCCCCCTCTACCCAAAACGGGAGAAGTCATTACGTGATTTCCCACCTCTAAAAAAAGGTATGAGGCATCTTTTTTATTATCATTGATTGGCTCGCGCTTGAACACTATCTCAGCAACCCCCCTAGTCAAATAACAAACGTTTCATTTAACGTGAACGCTTGGAGTTAGCCACGCCCCCAATTCCTTTATTCTGACCACGTGACTGAGCAAACTTGGCTAGGAGGGCTGATGTTAAGCTAAAACGTGTTTGATGAACGTGTGTGAACACGTTTGCCTAAAAGTAACCTATTCACTCGTCACTTAAAGACTCCTAAGTTGCAGCTATTAGAAAACACAAACTCCGGTAGGTAATTACACTCCTTAACAGCACTCACGATGAATGTGTTTTCACATTTATGATGGTGGCGGGATGTTCACCATGTTTAAAATGGCGTAGGGGCCCAGTAGGGCCGGTGCCCGCTTTTTCCGCGGGTGTTTTTCAGAAAAGTAAACCTATGGTCCTAAAACGCAAAGGGAAACAGGTTTAGATTTAGTCAGTAAAAGTATCAAAAGCCTTTCCGCCCCACCCAGAGCGGGTGAAGTCATTGGGATGATTTTTCACCTTAAAAAAAAAATTTACGAAATAAATCAAAAGCCTCTCAAGTCTATTAAATCATATCTACCTACTTATGTCTGAGATATAAACGCCCTTCACAAAAAAATCGCCGACAATATCATCTGGAACGCTTCGCTTATCGCCTAAATGATCTAAATGAAAATTTGTCTCCTTGAAATTGTGATCGTTCAGTATTAACGGCCCAAGTTAGCGGTATTGGACATTTCTGATAGAGAGCTCCTTACAAAGCTCTGGCAGGTATCAAATAAATCCATCAAACTCTAAACTTCGCCCTGAGTAGGGCTCCAATTTTAATTAAATTTTTGCTTTGTTTGTGATTCCCAGTAATATACAGGTATATAAATATTAATTATTTTATTATAAAGCTGTAAACAGTTGGTTTGTTTGGTTGATTGAATGTGCTAATCTCAAGAACTACTAGTTCGAATTCAAAAATTCTTATAGTGTTGGATAGCCCATATATCGAGCAAGGCTTATAGTCAGTCTAATGTCATGTTAGGACGAATAGAAGCGGAGTAGCAACCAAAGACGCATGTGGAGCCTCAAGATGCAGCTAGTCAGTCATATTTGTTGTAGTAGTAGTAGTAATCAATATCTTTATTCATAACAACGTAATTGTTTCGAACAGATATGTTCTTAATTCATTATTTCCCAAGAGGACGCCAGCGTCCGCACACCTATTGTCTTTCTATTGTGTCTCTAATTACGGTATTCAACAGGTTAAAACTATATTCATTTAAATTCTAAAATAAATAAAAACATTACATAGTCATAATTTTTACAAAATCAATAATAATAAAAGATTCTTATAAGTTAAATCATACAATGTCAAAATTGTTATAATTGCAAATATCGGTTCAAAATACATTCATACATTTAAGAGGTAACCGACTGAGTATAAACACTTTCCTGGCTTTGGAAGTTCCGCTATACAAATCCCGTTTTAATGAAGTGGGTAATTTGTTATAAAATTGCATTAATTTGAGAACAATGACTGTGTACTTTGAGGTGGGGTGTTATATTTGACGATTAATCAAGTCTTCTAGTTTTCTCCCTTTTTAGTCTTTTCACATGTCAATATATATAATGCCCCTATATGCCCTTGTCATATTGTGTTGTTTCCGTAATGGTCCGAAAATCATAGAATAATTGAAAGAGTTTGAATGGGAAATTATGAACTTGAATGACCAACATATTATTATGTACAAAATATAACATGTAGCTTCTGCCAGCGGTTTCTTCCGCGTGAATGTCGATTATTGAGGACGCTAAGTCGAAGTCGGAACCCGATAAAAATAACCTATCCTCAAAATAGTCCTTCCTAGAGGTTCAAGATTACTCCGTACGATATAAGCATAACAGACAGACAGAGTTACTGACACATTTTATAATATTAGATATTTTTATAGATAAAAATCTATTGTAAAAATCTAAAAGACAAATTACGAAATTACCTCAAAACAAGTCTTGAATCTTGAACAAAATGGCGAAGCATAATAAGATGTACGAGAAAATAAACCTGGCTCCGAAACTACGACGATACGCTAGAAGAAAAATAAATTTGAGGCAGAGAAACAGGGTTCAAAAGAGTTCATAAAATTCCCGGCGCTTGTAAACAAAGGACGAGTCAACTCTGCCTTATTTTTTTCGTACTCAACAGCTTTTGTACTGAATTAGGCATAAGATAAACTTGCCTTTGATGGCATCTTCGCTGACATGTGACATTTACTTAAATTAATGTTGTGCATTTTCAATTTTATAGACTCACACGGCTGAGTCCAAAGATGGCAAGATTAGTGCGGTTCATATTTGGTTTTTTGGTCATAAAAGAATTAAACAGAGAAATAACAAAAACATTTTTTCACAACATGATGATTAAGATAACGATATTATAAAAAACAAACAACTCGCTGAAGATAAAAGAGATTTGAACATCTACCTACAATCTGTCACACTAAATCGAACTCAATCACTTCGAAACAAACACAAAGAACATTGAAATAAAATCCAATTTTACGGTTCATAGTCATAGCCACGAAACGAAGGAAACGACAATTCTTACTTCCATTCGAAATTTGAAAAAAAAAGCAACTTCAAATTTTTAACATTTGTTAGGTTGGTATGTTCTTTTACAACCTAATGTAAGAGGGACGAAACTTCATTACCCATTTCAAAAACCGAAAAATAAAAACGAGTTATGTAAACATATTTATTAGTAGGTTGGTAAATTTGTGTAGGTTGGTACTTTTACAACCTAATGTCATAAATAACAATGAACGTTAACTGGGGATGTGTTTCGCATAAAATAAAGTTTTTTAATCATCATTAACGGAGTGTTAAACTCGAAGCCTCTACAGTGTGTTTTGAGTGGTTCTCGTCGTAACGAACAAGTTTGATTCTCAAGCTAAAGAGACCTTGTTGAGAGAATTGGAAATAATCGAGTTAAATCGTTGGAGAGTTATTGAGAATATTAGAACAAATATGTTGAATAAAAGGAACGTGTTGTTACCATTATCTTTTCAACAGGACTACTTACCATAGAATATGTACCTAGTTAATCACATCGGGACACCAATTAGTGAAACATTTGTTTTTAATTTATTACCTCAAAATCCGCCTTTTGCCTTAGATATTGTTTATTTTTTAGTGATTTACGTATTTGTTTGTTTGGATAACTATTTTTTACCCGACTGCGCCAAAAGGAGGGTTATGTTTTTCTTTCTTTTTTTTTCAATATCTACAAATACCTACTCGAACTTTGAACCTTTTTTAACGATATCGTACTTTACTGCAAAAAAAATCAAGACTAAGCAAAAATCGCGTGGAATAGAAAATGCTACCCATGCACGCTTATTTCCACACTTTTATCAATAAAATTTGATTCTTATTACCCTATGCAAGCCATGACCAATTTAGTCAAATGAACTCCATTTCGGGTTCAATATTTGTCAGCATTTGGCCAAAAGCAATAAGGTATGATATGACCAATAAATTTTCGTGGAACCAATATGTTGGCTTCGATTGGAACCAATAGGTGGAGTCACGTAAACCCAAGATGTCTGAATTCACTTTTAGGTTATGGTAGCCCTGACATTTTAAGTATGGTCCAAGAGAAAAGTGACAGCAAAGTAATGTTCTTTCGATTTATAGGATAGAATAGAATAGAATAGTAAGTCGTCGTAATGTCGTCGTTGAAGTGAAATTAAAGAAAAAAAATAAAGGAATCGCAATGAAAATGTTTGTCTCAAATTTTGAGTCAACAGTGAAATGAGTTTTTATAGACCTACTATATAGATTCTGCTAGAAGATTAAACAATGTGAAAGTAGATTTTTATCCTAAGATCTAAAAGAACATACGTCCAGGATAATCATTATCAATAGTAATATCCTGTCTTATTGTAGGACATGGTCTACCCGCGTGCCGAATTTCATACAAATCCGTTCTTCTATTTTAGCGTGAAGGAGTACCAAATATACATACGCACATTCATACATACTTCCGCATTATAATATTAATGAGATTGTAGCTGATAGATATAATTTAAACCACATTATTCTTTATCCACTATTAGATCTAGGAGAAAGTTAACCCATGCCAATTTTTTTAAGGATGTCTTAATTTGATTAAAACAGTGAATATGGAGAAACCAGAACGTCTCTATACCAAATC
This sequence comes from Leucania comma, assembly GCA_958295575.1. Lineage (NCBI taxonomy): Eukaryota > Metazoa > Arthropoda > Insecta > Lepidoptera > Noctuidae > Leucania > Leucania comma. The sequence goes on from OY282475.1 coordinate 10,370,198, forward strand.
GTCATTTGCTCACACCTTGCACCCGCCGCTCAGTGTTGCATGACAGGGCTAGCACGCGAACTTTTCAGCCAGTGACGCAGCTGTACAACACGCTTGTCTTACTACCTACCTGTATTAGGGTTGTTACCTCGCGATTTTATTCTCATTTCTCCCATTTTATGTTACGTTTATTTGTAATGTAAATAATAGATTCATGGCCTGAGTTTTCACCTTATCTTGCATAATATATTATTTGTGTTGCCCCTGGTTCAAGCCTTATAAATGGGAAGCAGTCACCTCCTTCTGTGAAGTAGTAATGCGAGCGAAGAAGATGGCCGCAACCGTGAGTCTCGCGTCCCAGCTGCAGTCAGAGGAGACGCCCCGGGCGTTGAGAGTCGCAGGGCGATTCCCGGTAACCATAGGAGAGGGTTTGTGAATGACGAGCAATGCTTAGTTCGCCATCCAGTCGTGCAGTAAGGACCGAGCTCGAGACGACAGAGCATAGAGTTCAAGCGCGTCTCAAAAAGATGTCATGAAAACAGAAGTGACCCAGTATGCTAGCTGATGCCTACAAGGGCTGCAGGAACGTTTGAAAGAGTTATCGGGACCATAGATTGCAAAGGGCTAAAATGAAGGAACATAAATCATGTGGCTGAGTTTTAGTCAGGATAAGTCTGACACTTTCTTTTACTCCACCCTAAAGCGAGAGTAGTCCCAACTCAAAACATTGCCCTATATGCGTCACCGGGACATGGTGGACATCCCACCTATACGCACGTTTTGGGAACACATTCATTGTGCGTACAGCTAAGGAATGGAATTCCCTGCCGGACTCTGTGTTTCCTGATGGCTATAACCCGAGAATCTTTAAGTCAAGAGTGAATAGGTTACTTCTAGGTAAGCGCGCTCCATCATCGACCGCATCGTCACTTTCCATCAGGTGAGATAGCGGTCAAGCGTAAACCTATCAACAATATATGGATCAATTTTTTTTACTCCTTATTACTTAGAATAGTATCGTTGCTACTAAAACCAAAAAACACGTCCTGGGTGATCTATTGTTGCATTAAATTCATGTACCAAAATTACTTATTACACAAACTTTCAATGCCTAGTATCAGCCCTTTTCTGTAACAAAGCATAAAGCTCTTTTTAACATAAAAAAAACCTTAGAATTTACATAACAAGCTTACGTAGTCCAGCCTGAAAGGTTTAGACTAAGTAGTCGATAAACTTATTTTAGGATTCAGCTGGCCGTTAACGTATACTTTTTTTTCAATTATATATCTATGCTTTACTACGATCCCACCTGATGGTAAGCAGTGATGCAATCGTTGATGGTGAATCGCACTAGTTTATTAAGAAATATCTAGTAAGTTATTTTGTGCACAGATTCTCTCTCAATCTCACAGATTCTCGATTTAAGAGGGCCATTCTTGAGACGGCTATCGTTAAAGTGAAAGTGAACAAGGTTTATAAGCTTATATTTGCAACCAACGTAATGTTTAATAAACAGGCAACGTGAGAAAAGAGAGATAACATCTAAACGCTCTATTAACCTTCGGTAACTCCGTCATTCAATCTATTATGACACAACACTTGTTCCAGACGTACCTACGTTTTTTTTTTTTTAACTTTAAATTTTTTGAAAAAATTTCATGTCAGTCATTTAGAATCTCGATTAAATGTGCAAGGTTTCCATAGATATATCTTTTAAATTTTAATTTTAAGAGTAGGTACATCATGAAGATCCAAAATTCACGCAAAATACCAGATTTTCAGAAGTCTATATTGGAAATTTATGATTTGATTTCAATAGAAACTGAGATAATATCCACAAGCCCATTTTTCCAAAATATCTAAAGAAAAATGTGTAATAACATCGTAATCACAGAAACCTATATAATGTCCACAAAATATCAGTGTTTCCAAAATATCTAGAAAAAGATGTGTAATAATATCATAATCACTCTAGCGCGGTTAAATAAAAAATAATGAAAGTGTATCTCGGGTCGGACGCTCTTAAGAAATTTACTGATCGCGCACATAAGGATTCGTTAATAGGCCAACCTTTTGTAACATTAATGAGTTCTTTGTTAGTTATTTATTTGTTAATTAACAATAGAAGAAAATTGGTTCTTAAATGTATTGTGGGGTCAAGAGTTAGGTCATCGATATTTTGTGATAGGAGTTCAAGATTGTGTTCTGAATTTCTAAAGCAATAAAGTTAAATAATCGTAAATACGGTTTTTAATTAAATTGACTGGTTTTCGCTTTAGCAAAACTCTGACACTTAGGTATACACTTTTTAAAGATTTACGACAATTTTATAAACAACATTATTTTTAGTATATGCAAAACCTGAAAATATTTAAGAAAGGTTACAAGTTGGACACCACCTACACTGAGTACAACACAGATCACGGTCATAGCCGCCATTAGTAGCTAGCGCACAGCTGAATGAAAATAACCCCTCAGTCGCCCGGAAGGCTCGGTGACCATGTGTTTGTGTGGACGACTAGGTAACTTAATAAGCTTATAACTTTGTGATTTTTAATGTTACAGTAATGAAATTTTGTACATAGATTATTTACATAAAAATACTGAACCCATTTTTCGGGTTTCGCATATACTAAAAATAAGGTTTTATATAGGACCCCAAATTAGGATTTACTCCTGTATAGAGAATTCGTTCACGAATAGGTACATATACCTATAATAGGTAAGTTTAAAAAAAAGAAAACAGAGTCAACCAGAGCCAGAACGTCTATCTGTAGACCATACAAATATTAATTCCAGAAATCGAACCTGCGACACAAAGCTTAGCATCCAATCGCTCAATTACTAAGCCATCCGAATAAAGAACAAATAAGACAAAAAAAAAACTCCAGCAACAAGGAAAAGGAAAAAGCTCATCTATTCAGCTAAATTAGTATGTTCCCATCCTGAAAATCAACACAAAAAAATCCGCTTGGAAACAAAGAACCTAATAAAAGTAATAAACAATTTAATATAAAAACGTCTTTGTTCTTATACTGAACCGAATAAGGGATTACTATCCTTTATTTGGTTATTAGACCTAACATCATGATTAAGGATAAGCCCCCCTAGCCAAGTTACAATCGTTTCGTTTAACATGAACGCTTGGCGCATTGGGGGAGTTCGCCACGCCCCCAATTCCTTTGTTCTGACCACGTTACTGAGCGTTGAGATGACGTCAGAACAAAGGAATTGGGGGCGTGGCCAACTCCAAGCGTTCAGGCTAAACAAAACGATTGTAACTAGGCTAGGGAGCAGTTGTGCTACCACGAGCGCTTAACGCGAGCCATTTTACGACCTAAACTGAACTGTCAAAGGGATAGGTATAGCTTCATTTCTCTTTTTGGCTCGCTCAACTGACATTTAATCACGTCACGGTAAATCCCCTGTAACGTAACGGCTACACAAAATCGACGACGCGACACTCGACAGCAATACACTATAAAGATGCCATTCGAACCTCGGCGGAAGCACGAAGCCGGCAGCAGCTGCACGTCTAGTTTTCTATGTAGTAGTATGGATTTTTGTGAAAACCATTCCGAACGCGGGTGCGGCCGCACGGGCTGCCGTGCTTGGGCCGCGAGAGCTGCCACGACCTGCAGCCGCAGCCGATCGCAGACCTGTAGCGCTACAGCTGCAAGTCACGCGCACGTAGTTACGTCACTCCAACCTAGACAAGTCCCGAAATAATCGCAACTTGGAGCCAATAGCGCCCATATTGGATTGAATTGTAAATTTGCGACTGGCAGCACGTGCAGCTAGCCTGGGAATCACTCCCGGCTGCAAATGCAGGCAACGGCTGCTTGTCATGCGTGTACTAGCTACATTTGCAGCCTGCATCCGCAGCCTGCCGCCCAGGTTTGAACGGCACGTTTAGACTCTATCATCATCTCCTTAGCATTTCCCAACTAACTTGGGGTTGACTTCCAGTCAACCGAAGGCATCTATTCAGGTCTGTTAGGTGGTCACCAACAGACCAGCACAACGCAGTTAACTCAAACCACGACAACTCAAACTCATAACTCTCAAAATGGACACTATTTTGAACTAAATCTACTGTCCAGTAAAGTTACGATTTTGTAGATATCCGTTTTTACGAGGTATTACTGTTTCGGCACCAATTTTTTCCACACCAAAAGTTTTGACACCCAAGCTATTCCTCTTTCTGCACCAATAGGTATGTTAGCTTGGTGCCGAATCTGGAAACAACATACAAAAAATACCTATTGGTGCTGAAACTTTTGGTGCCGAAAAAATCCGGAATACTTCGTTTCTACTTTGCTGCCATCGATATATGCATGTTATAGTAGAGAAAACCTGCAAACAAAGATTTTGTTCAAAAATATTTAAAGTAAAAGTTTCAATTAGGCTTCTTAAAACTTTTAGGGAAACCTTAAATAATAAATAATTTATTAATCAGATGTCCAAGATTGCTTGGCTTGGTTTCGTAAATTCAAATATACGAATATTTATACACTGTTCACGGTATAGGTACAAACCGAACGGCTGAAATAAATTGGCAATATTCAAAAACAGATAAAGGCTAAATGGGTCTCAATACAAAGTGAAATACTGCGAACATATTAATTTGTAATTTCGTCCAGCTGTTATTGTTTAAAGGTATCCCAAGAGATTACCTTCAGTTCAATTATAAAATGTGTGCTTTATTCAAGGTGTAATATTTATTCATCGTTGAATTAATTTCGTACGTACCTAAGGCATTGTTCAGACCAAACGTATTTTCGGCCGCTTACTATGAGCGCGCGTTACGCAGTTTATCGGTTTATATACAACCTTATGTTTAGTATATGCGAAACCCGAAGCACGGTTCTAGTATTTTTATGTAAAGAATCTATGCAAAAAACTTCATAATTTTTATTGCAGAAACAAAAGAAACTTAAATATTTACTAAGTATTTATACTAAACCTATGTACATAAAAACCAAACTAAGAATGTATACTAGACCTAACTATGTACAAATATAATACAAAAACACCAAATACACTCAGGCGTCGAAATATTCCTCCACTTCACAATTGTATCATGAAAAATTACAAAATTATAAGCTTGCTATGTTACCTGGTTGTTCACACAAACATATGGTCACCTGGCCATCGGGCCGTGTTACCCAGCTGTGCACTGGTTTCTAATGCCCGCTATGACCTGTCGTGACCTGCGTGACCTTTTTAAATATTTTTGGGAAAAATATAACATGGTCCAAAAATGATTGGAAGCAATTCAGTTACTGATTCTAAACGTGTGCGTCGTTACTGACTTTCGATGCCGATTATTGTACTACGCGTAGCAAGCCTACTCTTTTATTCTCACAAGTAACGCATTTTACGCTATAGCATATAGTCGATTTAGTGAGAACGCATACTGTAGACGGAGTCCACGTTCACACTGGGGCTGACAGTGAGCATACTCGCCATACTTGCAGTCGGCAGTGTTTGGTGTGAATAATGCCTAATGACGAAAAATAGTGATATTAGTAGAAAACTGGTTGTTATTGCTCTTAGACTTAGATCTGAACACATTCCTAGAAAAAAATTGCCTTCATAATAAAGAAGGTTGCTTCACCCATAGCGAAGAATGTAGAGTTGCCGAGGGAGGATCTAAAACAAGAAATTTCTAACCATATTCTTTTCAACAGAAACGCGCACGCCGCTTCAAGAACCAGATCTTGTGCGACCTGCACTTCGCGGACGTGGCGCTCATGGAGTGCAGCGACTTCATGCAGCAGCTGCGCAGCTTTAAACCGCAGTCTCTGGGCTGCGCCGTCGCCAGGCGCAAGTCTTCCACTACCCTCATATTCCCGCTGCCACCGCAGGCTTGCTCAGGTAATACCTTGTTACTACTTCTGTCAAGAGCTGCATACCGCAGACCTAGGATGCGCCATCTCAAAGCACTAGTAATAATAATTTACTGACCAGTGTTCGTGATGACACTTGGGGGACTGAAATGATGATTTTGATGACTGCCAACCATTGTATAATCCTTGCCACACATGTTGAACCATCATGGCGGTCGACCTTGAATGCGTAGTAAGGTTGCGCGTAACCATAGCAACGGGTTAAACCATTTACCTCGTAGGTACTATAGTTGACTGCGCTTGATCAAGCATGGATCAAGCAATGTTGTACAAGTTGCCAAGCGTAAAAAGATAATTTTTATCTTACTATTACTTTACCTTCTACTTTTAAGTTTCATTTCTACAAACTGTCTTTTATCAGTAGTACAATAAAATCGGCTTCGAATGCCAAGATCTGAAAAGATTGTTTAATATTTCGACCTAAAACGAATCCTCAAGAGAGCAGCCTCCTAAAAGACAGTTAATTGGTTCTCATGTCTAAATGCCAACAGAAAATAAAACCTTCAAACGAAATCTTTTCTGTACAGTAAGAATACTTATAATAATTGAATGAAGTGTCACTCAGCACAGTTCAGGGCCCTTGACGGAACCAGGGCGCGCGTAGCTTATTCCCGCTAGACAGGTGTATCCGACGGCCATGGAAAAGTTATTTTAAGTGTAAGAAAAACTGGTTTGAACTGACATGAATGTGTGGCAGAAGTCTCTCCATTTGTTGTGGGCTTGCGCACGAAGAGCAATGGATATCTCGCCGTCCTGATGTCCGATAACTATCCGGATTGAGCCTGAGTCGCTGACGACCGCGATGCTTAGTGTTCCTCGCGCGTTTCAAAGAAATTTCAGCAAAACCGTAGGGGCCCAGTAGGACCGAAGCCTACTGGGACCATACGGTAAGTTCTGAAAGAGAAACCTGGGGTCCTAGAATGCTAGGCAAAGAAGGAACGTAAGTTTGGTTTTAAAAGTCTGACACGCCCTTCTGCTCCGCCCTAGAGTGGGAGAAATCATTGGATGTTATCGCAACTTAAGAAAAAAGTATCTCTATTCGTAAGCTTTTGCTCGATCTTTAATACTCAACCAGGTATTACGAAAATAACTAAATGTACTTTTTTTTCTGATGTGGGAAAATCATCCGCGCCCTTGGGTGAGGCGGGAGATAGTGTCAAACTTTGACTAAAAACTCAGTCCTGTTCCTTCGTTGCCGAAATGTCTTGACCACTCCGAACTTCGAACAATTGCCTGCGCAGTAGTCCTTTTTAAGAATCAATGGCGAATGCGTATTTTTTCGAGTATGCCCAATAGTTTGGAACGCTAACTTCAGAGTGGCCAACATTTTTGACTATAGGTACTGTACTTATATGATAATCTAACCTTTTCCCGCGGCTTTGCTCATGGGCAGGTAGACTTACGAACCATGTATTTTTAGGGTAAAATCTAGTAGCTTATGGTACTTACACAGTAATAGTTTCGCTTTCGACCAAGCAAAGCATTTATTTTAATTGTGTCAATACTTCCAGAGATTAGCTTCTACACACAAACAATTTAATGTTAAATTAATAAAGTATTAGCAAACACAACTAAAGAAAACAAATAAAACACGGTAAGAGCTTTTAATCTCAACCAACTTCCTCTGTTTGTTTCATTCATAAACCTTGGCTTTAAAGAAACACGCAATGTGGTACTTTCGCCAACTCAATTTCATCTTTTACGGCTTTAACGTAGGTCATTATAAACTTGACAATGTTCTGCAAACAAGCATGTAATTACATCTAAGTGGTACTTAGAAAGATCACTATCATAAGCTGAGACGCGCGAATTCTTGTAGGGGACTGTCACCCCTTAAATTACCGATGAAGTGGATGAAAACTGATTAGAATTTCTTAACGTAGAATGATGACCTTCTACTACTTACGATATGAAGAAATATTCACCTGAATTTTTTAGCTCCTTGATTTTTTTTTTTATCGTAGGTAAAATCATCCAATGACAAATCCCGCCCTTGGGTGGGGCGGGAAATAGTGTCAGACTTTTACTGACTAAAAACCTACCCTTCCATTCATTGCCTTTGTCCCGGGGCCCGTGGTGACATTCTCACATAACCTTTGGCCCCAGTAGGCTTCGGCCCTGCTGGACCCCTACAGTTTGCTGACAACTCCTTGAGGCGCGCGGGATCCGATCTCGAATTCCGGCCACCGTGGGCGCGGGCTCGCGGCCGGTTGGCAATGGGTAGCTCGCTGTCCGTCTGTCCGGTAACAGACCGGTCCGAGCTCAGGTCGTCTACGGCGCGCACTGTTCCCGCGCGCCTCCTTGATGGTTTTTTAACCTTCTGTTGTATTGAGAAGCTGCTACTGAAAGCTACAGTTTAAACTATGTACGTATATATGTCTTCGGCAACTATATCGTAGAATTGTCCATTTCATGATTTAGTCGACCATTTCACGTAATGTAAGGCCACTTCATGAAATAGCCATCTCAAAACTTAATCTCGGCCATATATACACTACGACATACACAAGTATAGTGGTCGTTCAGAAGTCTATATTGGACCGTAATCTCCATGACTACATAGTATAAAACAAAGTCGCTTCCCGCTGTCTGTCTCTATGTGTGCTTAGATCTTTAAAACTACGCAACGGATTTTGCTGCGGCTTTTTTTAATAAATAGAGTGATTCAAATCAAGCCATTACTCACATTTAAATTCTTACTTTTTCCTATAATTATTTTACATTGCAATCTTTTCAAAATTAATGATAATTAACTGTTCTACGAGTAGGTGTTTGACAGTGTTCGCGTTCAACACTTTATTGCAACATTAATTCTAATTAATTCAAACCCAAAGTGACAGTAGCATGATCATGACAATGTGCTATCTATCACAATCCTCAGGGAGATATCGTGTTAAAAATAACTCCGCTCTAACTCAATATGAATTTGGGACATTGTGCAACCTGAATCGTATAATTATTAAGAACATACCCTTCCACATTTTGGTATAAAAACTGTCAGCATAAAAACTATCAATTAAATAATAATTTATTAATATTCCCTAGCTTGAACCCCGGAGTCCTAGAACTTAAGGCAAAGAAGGAAGATAGGTGTGGTTTTACTCAGTAAAAGTTTGACCCGCCCTTCCGCTCCGCCAGAGCGCGGGAGAAGTCATAGGATGATTTCCCTCCTTTAAAAAACCCGTAAACTTCTGAAGATTTATCACGAAGGCTATTAGCCATCTCAAGCTTCACATAGTGGTTATTTTGATCCTCCGCGCATTGGAAGAGAGCGCAGATATCTTTTAAAAATAAAATCATTCCAGTAGCACATTTTTTACATAGAAATACGAGTACATACCCACGACCATCCCCAGTGTACGTGATACTGAAATAAAACGAAACCACGTGAGTCTTGTTTATTGTCGCCAAGCAACTCGTAAGTTCCAACTATTTCTGCACGAGATTGGCTTATACATAACGTAATGAACGTTTAGAAGTCAACGAACGCTGGCTGTCTGCGGTAAGATTCAGCGAATTTAAATAATGCATGTAAAACTTGAGGCAAACACGAAAAGCATGTAGGTAAACTCAGAGCAAAGAGATGCCATTTTTGTTTTCTTTTGGAAAGTCTTTAAATAATTTCGAGAGAGAGTGTCAGACTATTACTGACTAACTCTCATTTGTGTTATTATTCGCGGCACATAAGTTGAACCAAGGCCTTCAATGCGTAGTAACAGATTTTCAGGTCTCAGAGAGAGTGACACCGCTAAACCATAAAACTTGACGGTCCATAACAACTCTCACCAAACAACAATGCTGCTTTCGGGCTTGTAGGGACGGTATAATTATAGCCATATATTTTTTTCACTTCTGACTAGTAATACTCGTACTACAAAGATGTCTCTGGTATCACAGAAGATTATTCGCAGAGGTGAACACAGCTTAAGATAATTCGTAATTTAAATATTATTAATCGCCCCATGGAGGACCTCTGCGTCGCTTTTTGTATTTTAATCTGAAAAGGCGTAGTAAATTGCCCATAATTTTCTACCAAGAATATTTCTAGAGAAACGAAATCGTGATCTCCATCTCCACCCCAACAATAGATAGTGCTCTTAGTGCCTCTAGACTAGATTGTCTTTATTCCATTCTCACGCGCAAACCAAACCTTATTTTCAATACGTGTTCACTTGAAGCCAATTTACATCGTTCTCAAACAGCAGGGGGTCTACTCTCTTTCTCCGAAAAACGAAGTTTCGTAAGAAATTTCGCGTGTTTCCTACCACGGTTCATTTCGTTCCCGAAATTTCATACGAACGAAAATAGTTTGACATTCCGATTCTCTAAACCTACTCTAATTGGTAATGTTACGAAAAAAAAAATGAGTTTGACACACGAATATTGCGCAATTTTAATGTCAAATTGACGAAACCAAAAACGTTACCTTTTGATTTTCGTTTTTGTGGATTTTGTGTGAAAATTCCTTAAAATGGCCTCTAGAATGCTCTTAATAAAAGCAGCTCCACGTGAGGAACGTTTAAAGTACACAAGCAACCGATGAAGATTGATTATTCGGAATTTTAACTTCAAACCTACGAAACCAAAAGTGTTATATTTTGATCTTCGTTTGTGTGAATTTTGCAGGAAAATTGCTTAAAATGGCCTCAAAAATGCTTTAAATCAATGCGGCTCTACAATATACAATGCCCTTCATACCTCCAGAGATAGAATCATATGGAGAAATATCATTCAAGGAAAAGTGATGAAACAGGGTGGTCACGATCCTCAGCATTGAGAAAAACAACGCAAGGAGGAGTAATTACAGCAGCTCTACGTGAAGGACGTTTAGAGCGTACAAGGAACCGGAGTCACTTGCGCAACCAGCTTAAAATTACGCAAATTCCTGTCTTAGTTTGTGGAAAAAGACAGACTCAGTCGGCAATTATTTGAGGAGTTGTGCTAGGAAATAGTGCTTTTATTATCTCCAAAGGCTTCTTCCCACCAAAGCACTAGAAAGTGGAGTGCTACTGTGATGTGTTCAGGGTAGCAAAACACTAGGCAGTGAAGTGCTACTGTTATATTTTCAGGGTAGCAAAACTCTAGGAAGTTGAGTGCTACTGTGATATATTCAGAGTAGCAAAGCGCTAGAAAGTGGACTGTGTTAAGTTGTTGTTGTTCAGTGAGATTTTAATAAAAGACTAAAATACATGTATAATTTTTATTAACTTGAACCCTGTAAGATTTAGGAATTTTCATGACACTAGTAGTCGACTGGCTGGTTATGCCTATCTTCCTGGCTGGGTTCTAGGTTCACAGCTACCTCAGGCTGTGAAAAGTTTAGAAGTTGGCTTGATTGACAGGAGGTGAGAAGGTGGATGGCATTGGTTCATTGATCTGAAAATAAAACGGATTAAATACCTAATTGTCATTAAAAAATTGTAATTATATAAATTGATGGAATTAAAATGGATTTTAAATTCTTATACATAAAAATTTGGTAATAAAATCAATTATTATTTTTGAAAACAAAATTCGGACACAACTAAGATTGTGAATAAAAGAATTCTAAGAATAGACTACCTACGACTAAATACAAATACTAGTTATATTGTAAATTTATGTTAATATTTACTTACAAATTTTATACATATTTACTTTCTTATTTCCAAAACAAAGCAGCATGTGGAGGCCGAAAATGTTACACGATATCGACAGTTTAACTTGAAACTGTTTTTACAGAATGTGTAAAACGATCACAAAGTATGTATCATGATGTAATAACACAACACTTGAGTAATAAACTCGGAATAAAAATCTTTTGAAAAAATCAAACAAAACATCCTAAGTTGACGAGTGCTGCCAACTCTACAAAATATTTTTTTGCAAAATCTACATTTAAAAAATGCCAAAAATATGCTAAAATTTCTAGAAGATGTAAAAATAAAACAACGACGCGCATTTATTAAAAAATCTTAACAATAATGGCAAGGAAGCACTGAAAGAACTAATTTTGTGACACAAATAAAATATGAAGACCTTCGTTTGTATCCTCTTCATTAGATACAACCGAAGCAGAAGACCGACCGGCCGGCTCTGAAGCCACTCCTTCAAATCGGATATCAATTCCCAGTCTCAAATTGTGATATTTTTATGGCATTGTCAATTAATTAACTCTATTAGTTCTATTACTATCTCTTATTCAACGCACGTAGCCACATACGAATCAAACAAAACAAAATTGCCTTCGATGACAACGTCGACTTATACAATAAACCATTATGTAGTTCAATTCAAGCGGGATTCCCCTGATCACTAGTTCACTACGGTCGTTTTCAGAAACATCACCGCGTTATTCAGGTTTATTTTTGTTTTGGAAATTCAAGTATCAAAATCTTCCCGAATATAATGCTAAAAAATATGCTAAACTGTGCCCATTCCCTCTCCTAAAGAGGAGTCCTGAGTCCAAGCAGTGGACACATTTCAAGGCTGATGCTATGCAATGCAATGCAATGCTAAACTGAATTTATGCATGCCAAATCACTTATAAAATTGCTAAATTTAGCCATAATAATGCTAAATTGTTAACACTGAAGTTGACAATCTTGACAAGTTACAAGATTATTTTTCTTCGTCCCATTTGGGCAGGCTAAGGTCTTAAACCTCACAACCTCGCCGCCAATAATAAGTACTTTTTTGAGTCCAATTTATATTCTATGTATAAATATTACAAGAAAAATTTAATAAATCATATATTAAAATACAAATAAATATACAAAATGTGTATTGCAATTGAAAAGTAGGTAAAAAAAGCACTGGCAACATGATATATTTTTCAAAAAGTCAAACTAAAAATCAAGTTGAAGTTGACGTTTGTTATAATTGACACATTACGTGTGATTATACGGATATTTTTAATTGTTATACGTTAGTACCGATGATTGGCAAGAAATGGTGCTCTTTAAATAAGTCGGTTAGCAAAGGTCGTAAAAAAGGATGTTTTATAATGTCGTGGTGAATTTCATCAAAAATCAGTATTTAGCAATACATTTAAATTTTATTTATAAATATTACTAGTAATATTTAATAAACCACATAGTAAATGCAAAATTTTAAAATAAAGCCAGATTCAAAATTAGTTTAAAAACCGTAATTTATTTTAAATGACATATAAAAAGACCCACACAATATTGTTCATTCCATTCAATCACGAAGATTGTCTGTGGATCCGAACTTCATGTGCGTGTCCGAACATGAAACAGAGTAGGTTCACTGACGAAACTTCGTTTGAATTTCGTTCGTTTACGAAAGTTTCGTTTCGGAGAAAGAGAGTAGACCCCCAGACTCAATTGGGAGTACGAACGAATATAAAACTGAAATCGATTTCATTCTCTTAACGGCTTCCAAGTTCAAAACTCCCATTTACTGATACTATATATTCAATCTAGCTGATTTTAATCTCTATCAAAATATTCTTCTAATTCTTCTCAAGTATCCAATTAGTGTCAGTGATCATTTGTTGAATAAGCTCAATACCGAAAGGTGACCTCTTAAAAATATTCGTTGATCGGTCAGTAACCGCACTTATTCTGGCAAATCAGTCCGCTAATGCTGATAAACCTCTGCAGACCGCACCATAGAGTCCAGTCGTGCCAATTTTCCGGATAATTGACAAGATTAAACGCGCCAACCGTTCGCTTATCCCTTTAAACGTTCCTAAATTCGCAGAACTGAATAATTACGTTCAGTTTTACTTTCATTTAAATGAAGACTTTCTCAAGTTCGTGCGGAATTGGTGGAAATTAAAGAGTTTATTTTGTCTTAATGCTACTTAAATTGTACAGGTCGGGCTTGAGAATTTGTTGTAATGTTCAAAGGGCACGTGTTTAAACTTTTAGTTGTACTGTTGTAAATGATACAGGGCTGTCTGTCAAGAGTTTATGTACTTTGTTCTTTGACCCATGCGTGGAAATCCCGGAGGATTAGATACAGGTATGCTTTCGTATACCCACAGTCGGATGGCGATAAATATTTGAGTAATGTTGTGGTGCCTTCCCTTTTAAATGTGGCGCAGTGTTGGGGAATAAAATTAAAACTATGTAAATAAAGATAAAAATAGAAAAATTGGACCGTGACTAAAAGTAAGCTACTCTGCAAAGTTCGGCTTTTCAATAAGTTGGCTAAGTAAATTCTGAAAGCGTATTGATATCAACATGTATTAATTTAACTAAACCAGTACACTGCCATAGTATCCAATATAGCAATATATTATTTGGATAGGGTGCCATCCATACCCATATGTACAATTCATCCTGTAACTTACATATTATAAAGGCGAAAATTTATATGTTTGCCTGTGTGTGTACGTTTATTACTTCATACCCAAACGACCCATGAATTTGGATGAAAGACCATGTCCTGGAATAGCACAAAGGATAATATGCAAGGTCTTTTTATCCCAAGAACATGTTTCCTTGAGATAATTATCTTCTGTCACGCAGGCGAAGAGACCGGCAGAAACTAGTATAGTATTTACAAAATACGCGAAGTGATGGCACTGTCACAATTTCCGTGCTCGTAGAAACTCTTAAAGTTGTTTTTGAAATCCAATTTCCATCTGTCAAGTGTAGCAACTGCACGGAATTCAAATGTTCGCGATTTAGCATAAACGTTTTAGTATTTCCACTTTATTTTGGTACTGTAGTTTGGGGGTAGTGGAACAGAGAGTAAAGTCCCGCTAACCTCCTTTGAAAAGGGAGGATCCTCCGACCAGACAGGTGTTATATCTGGTGGGCTACTGCCCGATAGATGATTTCGGGTTTGTTCTATATGTTCCAATCGCGCCGCGAATCTTACTTGCGCGATACAACATTAGTTCATTTGTGACGACATAGATGTCGCTACATCACTCCCCTCCGGAGATCGGAGATCGATGGTTCTTGATGCTTCTTGCGGCGTCGTGATGCGTGCCAGGCCAATGGAGGTTGGTTCCAGTGAGTCGGAACCGGATTCCGCATAGTTCTCGGTGAGTCGGAACTGTCTGCGGTGATGCCCCAGTGAGTCGGGGTGGTGCTATCCCAGTGAGTCGGGATACGATGCTGCAGGCTCCAGTGAGTCGGAGTAGTGCGGCTGGCTCCAGTGAGTCGGAGCGGTGCTGTGCGACGTAGGGCTTGACTGCTGTCGTCGACCAGGAGAAAGTCTCTTCATATGACTGGCCGAAGGTGCAGGTGCTTAGCCAAGGTCGCTGATGAGGCTGAGGGTGATGACCAGGTATGACCAAGTAGGCATGCTGGTGGTCAGGATACCCATATAGCCGTGGGTGCTGGCTGCATGGCTCGCTGCTCGAAAGCTTGAGGAAGTGATGATGACGTCACGAGGTAGTTGCTGCACGAAGGCTGCGCTGACGTTCTTTGTCGAGGGGTCACCAGTTTGGGGGTGGTGGAACAGAGAGTAAAGTCCCGCTAACCTCCTTTGAAAAGGGAGGATCCTCCGACCAGACAGGTGTTATATCTGGTGGGCTACTGCCCGATAGATGATTTCGGGTTTGTTCTATATGTTCCAATCGCGCCGCGAATCTTACTTGCGCGATACAACATTAGTTCATTTGTGACGACATAGATGTCGCTACAGTAGGTATAGTTTGGAGGTTTAGTGAAAAAACTGGAGAGTGTTGGTCTAGAATTAAGCAGAACCACGACCGAATACTTATTCTGCGATGTCAGTGGTCTCTTCAGTCATGTACCCTTAGCTCTCGCCGAAACGCCTGCCCTTTCGGAGGTGCTCTAACTTTTGGTACCTCATGTCGCTTGTCCAAGGAAATAGCGAGATAGACAGTGACGAAAGGTACCGGATCTGTCCAGAATGGATGAAATAGCGACATAATATCAACAGGCGTCCCATAGATGCCCCTCAAGTTAAAGGCTATAGTTTATGAGTCTGTGTTAAAACCGGTATTACTGTACGTATCAGAAAGCTGAGCTGTGAAAAAAGACTCGAAGTAGCGGAGTTGAGAATGTTACAATTGATGTATGAGAATCGGTAAAGAAGGAATAAAAATATTAAAGGAAGTTTGCAAGTGTAGCTAAAAGGAAATCGTTTGTCTTGGTTCGGCAATGTGAAAAGAAGAGAAGAAACTCATTTTATTGGAAGAGTTATGAGTATGCATGTAGACAGTATGTGGAGAGGAAGAGGGAGACTAAAGAAGAGATTGATGATTTGTGTGAGAGTCAGTGATAAATGAATGCTGACAGGATAAGATGGAAGAAAAAACTTGCTACGCCGACCCCAAATAACATGGTGCAAAGGCAAAAAGATAGACTACGGGAATATTTGAAAGAGTTAGCGTGGCCCATGGTAGCCCTGAAATGCGAAAGGATACAGATGTAGTGACATACCGGGGTAAGTAAAATGTGATATAATTACAAAATCTCTAATATTTACAAGATATAACAACTGAATCTATATTTTTTTTTTTTTTTGTTATAGCGATCAGTTAGTATAATAAACGGTTGATATTATTTTAATATAAATAATTTTTATTAACATAACATTCATTGAATATAAAATCGTTAGATATAAAACTCAAAAGATATAACACCTATTTATGGCTGCCACGGTAACGGGCCCGCAGCTTCTGTAGAATGCAAATATATACGTAAAAAATTAAATCAGTTTTCACGACGCTGTTTACAGCCAAAAAATCGCAGCCATTATGGCGGCGGCGGTGGCGGGACAGCAACAGCCTCGTGAGTTTTGAAATAATAATTATAGCAGTTTCCTTTGCCGTGGCGGCCGCGGAAAAAAACCACTACTTGAGTTCTCTACACTGCCTCTCGCTCTACTCAGTGTACGAAGTTATTTCCTCATCATTTGAGCCCAAAGACGTCCACTGTTGGATACAGGCAACCCCAAATGAACGTTCCTATGCGTCTCTTATCCATCGGATGCCTACAACCTCAAATAACTTCTTGGTTGAACCAAGAAGTTATTTGAGACTTGAAATCTATAAGCGCGCCTTTATCTCACCTCTCACCTTAACGCTAATTTAACGCCAGCAAATTATACGTAGTACGTAATTACGCAACACACAGTTTATTCGCCGCAGATATTTGATCCTGTTCTCCTAATTGTGACATAATTAATGCTAACATAGGTACCAAAAACAGCCCGACCATAATTAATTATCTTACACTAGATTGTCGGTGTCGTAGCAACCGAAATTGACTACCTAATTCCCGGTTTCAATGAGAACACGTAGTGATTAATACGCCATAAGCTTTTGTATTAGAAAAGGCATTTACATTAGGCAATAAACCTAAATAGCCTCTTCGAAACAAAGAAGAAAAATTAGTATCTCATTTGTAATGTCTTCGTACAAATATTTAGTTAGTTTACCATTAGATTAAGGATGTATACATTTTAATGGTTTTTGTAGTATTTGGCAGCAAATGTATCAAGTCTGTTCGGCAAACTTCACTGAGATACTCGTAGTCACTACAATAAAATTCTCAGCTCCATTTTACCAGGATGACGCCTGTTTCAGTGATTCCACACATTGTCCAGTTGCGCGGACACTTGAGATACAAAACTACACCAATTTTACATCAATTTGCGAACAGTCTAAACAGCCAATGAAGTTTACTCGATGTTTGAACTTTTAAGGGTTCCGTAGCCAAATGGCAAAAAACGGAACCCTTATAGATTCGTCATGTCTGTTTGTCTGTCCGTCCATATGTCACAGCCACTTTTTTCCGAAACTATAAGTACTATACTGTTGAAACTTGGTAAGTAGATATATTCTGTGAACCGCATTAAGATTTTCACACAAAATAGAAAAAAAAACAATAAATTTTGGATTTTACCGGGCAAATGCGCGTCGTCAATTAATTATTACAAATAAGTAAATTACATTACAATGTTAATTAATAAAAAAATGTCAAACAAATAAAATAAAATACAAGTCAAATCACAAATTAAAATTAATCATAAGAAAAGTCACAATAGGTAATATAACGTCCAAATTAATATTCAAAGTTAAATTAAATCTTAAATTCGTCAAAAGAATAAAAAGCTTGCTCGAAAAGTTATTTTTTAAAACGAGCTTTGAAGCTGCCTACAGTCAGCATGTGATGCTTTAAGTATTTACTTCACAACGTGCCGTGAGACAGTCCCTAGACTAAATGCTGTTCACACGGCTGCCGACAGAAAAATGAGGACTACGTTAATGCGGAACTTTATCTGTTCGGCTCGCGCTAAAGATTCTGCCAAGTGACGTTAGCATCGCTTCGGCTCATTTACTCGTTCTCATACTTCTTAAAATAAAATCCCTCATCGCATCTGTCTATCTATATGTTCGTGATAAACTCAAAACTACTCAACAGATTTTTATTCGGTTTTCATTAGTAGACAGAGTGATTCGTGAGGAAGGTTTAGGTATGTACGTACATTAGAGGAAAGTCGATAATTTCAATGATTTGTAACACCCATACAAAGCAGAGACCTGCTAGTATCTTCATATGAAAAGTTAAGCTATACAGAACCTACATGGCCGTATTGTTAAATTTGACCGAAAGCAGTGAAAAGGTCTAAAGTCGTATATTACTCCATTGTATTGTTTTTTCGACTCTTATTTAGAAAAGATAAATTTTGAACAAAAAATTTGATAAGTCAAACTAGGACTAAAATCGTTTTTGTGATTTGTCATAATTTGGACATGCCAATATTTTCCGAAGGAACTGCAGAGTATATTAGTATAAAATAGGCAGTGTATTTTCTAGTAGGATAGAAACTTATTAACGGAACAATAATTGACGAATACTTCACTCCTACTCATAAGTGTTTACGACATATTAATCATGCGAAAGTACCTTTTGTAGATATCTATTACTAAACAGCAATAATGAAAAACTCAACACTACGAAAATAGAGTCACGTGTATAGATCAATTCCACAAAAGACACACAAACACACAGAGAATTTCACTACATACAAACACCACACATTTCATCCGATTCGTGACTCATGATTCGTACCGTCTATTACGACTGAAGGGGTCTGTCTACATTTTGACAATAGCCCCCTTCCAATTATCACGACACGGAACGCAAGGAAAGTCAATTTCCGTGATTTCCGTCTCACTCTACCCGTTTAAGCAGATCAAAAATCCTGTAATCGTGAAAAGGTAAACACTTTCCTAATAATAAACCCGCTGGCCGGTACGAATCGCCCGTGTGAACACGAGAAGGCTGTAGTAAACAAGTATCTATATTATGTACTCATACAATATTTAGGGCTCGTTATTTTTGTATGTAGGCCTTTGTTGGTACTGTGTCTATACGGTAATGCATTGTCAACACTTTTCGGCAAGTGGAACTCGCTGAAGAGTTGTTTTGAAGTCCAGGGTACGGGTCTGTTGGAAGTGACTTGCTAAATTTATATTTTGTGTGTACGAGCTTAGTACAAAGACGTAATGGAAACTTATAAACTTTTTGACACGCAACGTGAAAAAAGTGGTTTTATAAGTTTGATCGTTATGCGTACATGTGTGTATCTCTAGCACTGTAGCTCTTAAACCGGTGAACCTTATTTCATGAAAAAGTCATTCGACAGAGTATGAAGATGTCATTAAAAGTGCACCAAACGGATTAACCAAAATAAAACCGTTTAAAAAATAATAAAATATGTCTCTGAAAACAATAATAAATAAAAGAGCTAGTACGATACTTAGAGAAAATTTAAATTATAGTTCTATTTTGTTGTGAATTTTATTTGTTTCTAATCTCAAACATGTCGAGTGACAGTTAACGTGAACTTATAAATAATATATTTATATTCCTTTAATAAAAACTTGTTTTAATATAATGTATTTTAATTACCTCACAGAAGATGTAAAAAGTACAGTAAGTATCCAAAACGGGGATAAAGTTGTCTTTGTCTTAGGTGGCTTGAATTTCTCACTTCACTTAAGTTTTTTTAATAACTCTCTCGCAGTGCTCGGGAGTCAATTATATAATTCCCTCACTGCGTTCGGGATTACAACTTAGCAACCTCCATTTCTTTTGAAACTCTAGGCTAACGATACTGTTTTATTCCCTAGTCACATAATTTACTATTACCCCCATGAAAGATTTTTAGTAAATTAAAAGTCATTTAATAATATTGAGATACTTATGCTATTCAACTTCTTTTAAATAAACATAGCAATCACAAGTGCCTTCACACTGGTTTCCCGAATGAAAACTTTCACCACTGAAACATAATCTCTTATTACAAAATTGCAGTCCTCATTTGACGTTGCTTGTGTGATGCATGCTAATGAAACGTTTGTCTGTCCGGCATAGTTCGCGTGGATACATTTAGGTCATGTTTGAACCCATATTTAGATTCTATGCGTGGAATGTAATACCTATCATCTGATATCTTGTGGAATATTTTCGTATGGTAATACACAAGCGCTAATTTTGGATGCATTCAGCAAGTGGAATTTTTGCTAGTCTTGCTTTCCAATTTCATGTGTCAAAATTATTCCTTGATGATGTTACCTTTGTTACGCAAGGGATGCATCATCATCAAGTCATTTCAACTAAAAGACATCCACTGTTGGACATGGGTCTCCCCAAGTGTCGCCACAACGACTGGTCCTGTGCGTCTCGCATCCATCGGACTACCGTTACCCTCACCAGGTCATGGGTCCGCCTTGTGGGAGACCTTCCAACGCTGCTAGCAAGGCAATACTCTGAATTTCTTTGTGGATCAGCAATGAAGATAGCCGCAAGAGAACCAAAGTTTCAATATAGCTCGAAGAATCGCCTTTAAGTGGCAGTGGGTAGAATACATTGCTCGCAGAACAGATGGTTGATGAGGCTGAAAGGTTCTGGAGTGGCAACCGTGTACTGGAAAACACTCAAGGAACTATTTTACAAAATTGCGTGCTTTTTGATCCACCAGTTTACTTATCGAGACCGTTGTACCTAGAAGCAGTAACGAAATGTTCCGTCTATTGTCATGGTTCAAAAAGTGGTATTGAACATGGTTCAAAAACTTGTTGTTGATGAAGAGGCAACGCGAAAAATGAAAGATAACAGCTGAACGTTTTTTTGTCATTCAGTAATTCCGTCATTTACTCGAATATTTCACAAAACTTATTTCATGAAATACTTTTTTTCTTTATAAACCTTAAAAGGTTTTAGAATAAAATTTCGTCATTTATAATGTCGATTAAATGGACAAGGTTTCTGTAAATATATTTTCTTTACTTTTTTATTATATGAGTACTTTATGGAGGGCGCAAAATAGTAGATTTTCAGAGGTCTTTACTGGTTTAGTTTTACACAAATTTTATGTTTTAATTTCAATGGAAACCTAGGTCAATTTACAAGATATCTATGTTCTCCAAAATATCTATAGGAAGATGAAGATGTGAAGATAATAACGTTTTAATCACGTAAGGACGGTTGTATATGAAAATATACCTCGTTTGAACGTTCTTAAATGCCTTGAGGCAGGTGCACCTTATCTTTATATAATTATGATATTTTTTTATTTATTTAGCTTATCAAGTCTTAGTAAACATATTATTTTATTATTTAACTGCTGGTCTACTAGCTTTTTCAAGCGGCTTCAGCGCCCGTAAAAAGTAAAAAAATATCCTACATAAGTGAATTGTGTTATTCTAGGATATACTCTACTAGCGTATATATGTTTGGTAAACTTACAAACAAACCTACCCTTTTTATAATATTAGTATAATTACTGTATGTAAAATATTGAAAGTTATCAAGCATTTGTATCCTACCGACTGCTTTTCCCAATATGTATTTATGTACCTGGAAAGTATAAACACATGTACAATACCTTACTTTTCTCATTCGAAACAGTAAGTATTCCTTACTCAATACGAACCGTCTGAAAACTTCTGTTATTAACTTAGTTCCCTTCAGACGTGAACCCGAAGGGCTTTTAATCAATTAACTGAATAAGATGTAACTCACAATTAATACGGAACCCTAAAAACAGATCGATCACACGCTTCTTCTATTAGGAACTCGTTGCCTTTTGGAGAAGTCGGTATACAATCTATTGCGGACTATTGACAAATGTGACTGATTTTTTGATACACTAATAGGGTAAAGCGATACGAAAGGAAAAAAAGTGTAAAAGATCAAACAAAACAACTTTTCGAAGTCCAAAAGTGTATTTTGTTTATTTTGTGTTACATAAAAATCTCGGAGTGATCGGAGTTTCCTTGCATCACGGAAGAAAACACACCACACGCATCAGGAGTATAGTAAACATCTGCAGGAGAACCAAGCTCGAGGAATCGCCAAAACTTAAGTGGCAGTGGGCATGGACTGGGCAGGACACATTGCTCGCAAAATAAATGGCCGTTAGGGCCAAAGCGTTATGCTGTAGCGACGCTGCATGGTGGACCAGTATCCTGAAGATACGCAGGAATACGATGGATGCGCGACAGGACTGTTCGATGTGACACTTGAGAGAGGCCTATGTTCAACAGTAGACGTCTTTTAACTGAAATGATGATGATGATAAAAATGTCGCACAAAAACTTCGCTTAGGGTGGCGCTTCATTACTCGCGTAACATCGAGCACGGTTTATACGATTGTTGCTTCATCTAAAGCGGTTCATAGCGATATTTGATTGAGAGGCAAAGCGAAAAAAGAGAGATAACGCCTGAAAACTCTGTTGGTATTGGGTTCAGTAATTCCGTGATTTATATTTTTTAATTTATGAGTACATTATGAAGGGCCAAAGTTCACGTAAAATAGCAGATTTTCAGATGTCTTTACTGGATTAGTTTTTCTCAAAATTATGTTATGATTTCTATAGAAGCCTAGATAATATCCACAAGATATCTATATGTGCATCCAAAATATCTGAATCTAACATCATAATCACGTAAGAGCGGTTGCATGAAAATGGACCTCGGGTGGGCCGCTCTCTAGTTGATATAGTTTTATCCAAAGTGTAGAAAAACCGTATCTAACTCAATAAAAAGTGGGCAAAGACATTACATTCAATCTTCTGGCTTCTTAATCCATTATTTTCTTAGGAGCTCGTTTCGATTAGCAGTTAAGGAGTGTAAAGACGGACAAAGGCATTTTGATTGCAGCCCTAAAGGAAAGGGCCTCGCGGTCGCGTCAGCCCCAAATTGTGTTTGTGCGGCCCATTTCGTGGACCTTAATATATTTGCAAAGTTCACCGCTTCCACCAACTTTTCTTGTATCCGGAACGGCTTAACCTGGATTCGGTAATGTGAAAAATAGTGAACGGGAGTAATGTTTCTTTCGTGTAACACAAGTTATGTTGGGCCAGTTTAAGGGATGTGGAGCGCAGTAAATATGGGATAAAAAGATTTATGTATTTTCGGAAAATGTTATTTTTTATTACTTCCGTAACATAAAGTAGGAGCTCTAAGTCGGTGTTCGTGAGTGAAATTTTATGACCGTTAATACCTTATTCACAGATATTGTTGCATTTTAATTTCTTCTCCTAGCGGATTATCGACTTGTGCTACTACACTAGAAAAGAAATCTATTTCTTTTATTTATTTAGAAAAAAGGGAATTTGCGTTTTTATACATTTTTTATGTTCTAAAACCGATTTCGTATTATTTGTCTTTCTAAAGAAACCAGTTTGGGGCACATTGGTTATCTGGTTTCAAAATCTATAATGTGTATGGATATAAGTAGAAATATAGGTATTTTGTGTTATATGTATATATATAAAAAAAAAATAATCCTCTGCAAGCGATTCTATCAAGTGAATGCCAAACATAGCAAAATTGAAATTTTATGTTTGCTGAACCAACAGCAGGGAATTAATAATAATATTTATAAAGCATAATAACGTTCACGCGTAATAAAACTTTGTTGCTAAAAGAATATTGTATTTTTAAATTAAATTTATGCTCAAAAACAAATATACGTAGTATAAGGCGGCGCTCAAAAATAATAAAATAAAATATAACAAAGCCCTGCAGTAGAGTAAAAGATGTTATCCAACGGTTTAGGGTGGTTTTTAGTCAGTAAGAGTCTGACACTACTTGCCACCCCACCCAAGGGCGGGCTTTGTCATTGGATGATTTTACCTACCATAAAATTTTATGGTTTAGGGTACAGACGTGTTAGCCATTTTAATGTTTTAAAGTCCAGGTTTCTTCTCAGCCATGGCGCGAACCTCTCGCTTCTAGCCTCGGTTCAGGCCATCATACAGGGTATGGGAGGCAGCCACCTCCTTCTGCGAAGCAGAAAACGACAAAAACGGCGGCAAAAACATTGAGGTGGTGACAAGCCTCACACCCCGATCCAAAACGAAACCGAAAACGCCTTTGGCGTCAGGAGTTTCAGAACGATTTCTGGAAAGCTCACCGCCCGACCGTCCAGTAAGGGCCAGGTTTGGATCGATAGTATGTTCTATTCCACGTGCACCTCAAACAGATGTCAGCAAAATTGACGGGGCCAGTTAGGGCCAACGCCTGCCAGAGCTGCGAACAGCTCCAAGCCCTAGCAAACAAGGGCTACTTAAAATAATGAGGACTGTAGGTTTTAGTCAGTAAAAATCTGACACTTCCTCTTGCTCCATCCACAGAGGAAGAAATTATTTGATGACTTCCCACGTAAAAAAAATCTTTCTTAGCCATTTATTTCGCTGTGTGTCAGTACCTATTATCCAAAACCCGAAACACGTGTACGTTAAATTCCATAACTGTTTGGGGGTTGTGGAACAGAGAGTAAAGTCCCACATACCTCCGTTGAAAAGGGAGGATCCTCCGACCAGACAGGTGTTATGTCTGGTGGGCTATTGCCCGATAGATGATTTCGGGTTTATTCTATATGTTCCAATCGCACCGCGAATCTTACTTGCGCGATGCAGGATTAGTTCATTTGTGACGACATAGATGTCGCTACAACTGTATCATGAAAAATCACAAAGTTATAAGCTTCTTATGTTACCTCATTGACTGCACAAATACATGGTCACCGGGCCATCCGGGCAACTGAGAGGATGTTTTGCTTCCGTACCCAGCTGTACGCTGGCTCCTAATGTCCGCTATGACTTGCTGTGACCTGTGTTGTACTTAATGTGGGTGGTTTTCAACTTGTGACTTTTTTAAATATTTTTGGAATTAAATATAACATGGTGCAAAAATTACAGGAATCGATTCAGTTACTGATTCTGAACAAACTTTATACAAGTTTCGCATATTTATACTAAAAATGTCAAAGTCACTTAAAATATGTATAAGCCAAGAAAAAAACAATGTCATCTTCGGTGATTCCCCAAGCGGGTTCTGTAACGTAGTTTGGTAGACTCCGTCATACGTCACCAACCTTCCTTGTCATAATTTATGTCCTCCCCTACTAACTTTTTTAAGGTATCAAATATGCAACGTGTACGCATAACTTATGTCTTGGCCTTAATACAGACGAAGGTTTTTGGGAGGGAATTGCTTTTTTCCTGTTATTTTTTTTTTTCGGTGCATTGGCAGTTACTTTGAATAATTTGTTCGATGAAGTTAGTTTTTTTTTTAAATCTTTATTTAAAAAGCTTTTTCGCATGTGCGAATATGACACTCTGTAGGTTAAACATAATTATGAAATAAAATTAGAGTTAGTTTAAAAAAAACATAACTAGATCCTGGGTCGGTTTTTCAGAGCAAACTTAACCATATTCGTTATAGGGACTATTTTATTAGTAAAAAAAACAATCCTGCTATGGATGTATGTCCATTCAAAAATATTATGCGTTAGTTTGTCCAAAGGTGGGTAATCTTTTAGTTGTTTTTTTTTTTTTTTTTTTATTATTCGTTATGAACTATTGCCTGACTGCAATCCCACCTGATGGTAAGCAGTGATGCAATCGTTGATGGTGAGTCGCACTAGTTTATTATTAGCCTATTCACTCTAACCTTGAAGACACCCAAATTATAATCGGATGGGAAGACCGCAGCAGGCAAATTATTCCAGTCCCTCGACGTACATGGTATGATATAGCATAAGCATAGCTTATTCAGGCTTATAATGTTCCCACTGCTGGGTCTCAGGCCTCATATCTAGTAGAGGGAATGGGCCGTAATCGACCACGCGGGCCCAGTGTGGATTGATGTTTGTCACATGAAGGTTTCCTCACAATGCTTTTCTTCACCGTTTTGAGAGCAATGCTGATGAAATAAATTACACAAAGTAAATAATATAGTCTTTATTTATTTTATCACGGCAGAGTATTTTGATAAATTTAATTCACTCTTAATTTCCGGTTACATACGAGTAATTAAGGTAAAATAAGCGGTCCTGAAACATAGCGAGGTGAAATGCAGCGCAAAATCTGAGGATTGAGCTGTATTATTTTATTTATTAAGACCTGAGGTGATGAGTTAGTAGCTTATATTGAAATTGTATTCACTATGTCGTATATAATGTGTATTTGAGTTACGAATGTTGGCAAATATCGTGTTACTTTAATAATGAAGGAAAAAAGGTTTATTTATGATTATAATTTGTTGTTATTTACAATTTTAATACATGATGAATTTTTACGTATGGGTGGGTTCCGTATAATTTTTTTTTGGAACACATTTTTTATACGTATAGCTAAGGAGTGGAATTCCGTATGTGTTTCTTGATAGCTACAATCTAACAAAATTACAAAGACGTCCACTATTGGACATAGGCCTCCCCTAAATGTCGCCACAATAAAAGGTCCTGTGCGTCTCACATCCATCGGATTCCCGCAGCCTTTACCAGGTCATCGGTCCACCTTATAGGAAACCTTCCAACGCTGTGTCTTCCAATACGCGGTCGCCACTCCAAAACCTTTCGCCGCTAACGGCCATCTATTCTGTGAGCATTGTGCCCTGCCCATTGCAACTTTAGTTTGGCGATTCTTTGTGCTATCTCGGCAATCTTGGTTTTCCTGCGGATATCTTCATGCATGATTCGACCACGCGCGGAAACTCCGAGTATAGTCCTTTCTCTTACCCTTTGAGTGACTTTCTGAAAAGGCCTCTGTAAAGCCTTCTGATAAGGGCTATTATGAGCGACGTTTACCATACCTATGTATTTTATTTTTTATGTTATGTAATAGCATAAACTAATAACCAATCAATGCTGTCTACTAAGGTAATACACGCACGTTATAAAAGTGACTTTCATGATTAAAAGTTTTCAGTAATATTATATAGGGTGACTGGTAATAAGTGAACGATACTTAAACACGTGATTATAGTCTAGTGACGAACGACGACGTCGTGTGACGTGTGTAGTGGCGTGAGTGTCGTGTGGTGTAGTGTCGTGGTTTAGTCATGTGTCGTGTTTATAGTGGTGTTTGTGTCTTTTACTATGGGACCAAACCTGAAATCGCGAAAAAAATCAACTAAGTTTTGACCCGTTAAGCGAACATAAGTGTACTGAACTTGGTAGATTTTTTTTTAAGTATCGTTCACTAATTAACAGTCACCCTATATATATTACTGTGAAATTATACCATTCGTTAGAATTTCCATCTTTATATTAAAACAGATATAAATATCTCGTTTTACACGCGTCGTTCATTATTTTTTTAATCTCGTTGCTATGTAATGCTATCTATATGGAGCCGTGTTGTAATAAAGGGTGTTTGTTTCGGTAAACGTTGCAACTTTGCGCGCCGCGCGACTCTGTTTGCCATTTAATTTTATTGTTTACACCCTTTTTACTGGTTTTGTATTTTAGTTGTTTTGTGTATTATGTTCAATGACGCCACGGATGGCGCAGTGGTTGAGGGATTGGCTTGTGATGCGCGTCGCGGCTTCGATTGCCGCATGAAATAAAAGTTTATTTTTTATTAAACACTTTATGCACAAAAGAACAGAGGCGGACCCAATGCCTCAGGCATTTTCGACCAGTCAACCTTAGTGCTCGTTTACGGAGACGCGGCACGTTGGGTGTTCCGTCGTACATTGCCATACGTTTGTGTTTGCGCGGACGATGACGCGGCCCGCTGCTGCAATGTACGTACGACGAAAACCCAACGCGCCGCACAACGCGCCGCGTCTCCGTAAACAAGGCCTTAGGGTGATGCAGAGACAAATAGTATACAGATATTTGATCTATGTTTATTAATGTAACCGCGATACAGAAGTCATTCCTAGACTGACGGGTTTTTTTTTTTTTTGTAAAAATAAAAGTAAACAGTTTTTTATTCCTAATGCCCTGCTGAATGCATCATTTTTTTAAGTAGCGTTAGTACATACATTCATACTTTGAAAGTACGCATATTTGCTAGTTTGGGCCGACGACGGCCCATCGGCTCAAAGGATTAAGATGTAATTTAGAGGATGAGTCGACGATGACCTCGACTACGCCATGGGATACTCGTATTTATTATACCAGTAGCAGGCACGTCACCGACATAAATTTCGACTTTCATTCGTGCAACGATCCTACCAAAAGATAGTTGGTTTACAATTATTTATAATATTATTTATAAATAAAAGGAGAAACTGACTGACTGACTGACATATAAGAAAGAAAAAACGTTTGTCACGCATACAGTAGAAATAAAATATAATTGATAAAGAAAAATAACATTAAAATCTGTGCAATGCACAACCGAAGCTACTGGGACTAAAAACATTAAATTTTCTACAAGGCTTCCTTGTATGACGATGTAAAGGGGGAAATTCTTTGACCCCGTAAACTTGAAAATTAGCATAATGAGGCTAAAAAATCACGAAGCGGTTTTCTCCCGCGGCCGCCGCAGTTGCGGGCCTGCAGCTTCTGTAGAATGTAGATATATATGTAAAAACTAAAGCACATTTCACGACGCATCGGCCATAAAACATGGCCGCGGTGTGCGCGGTTGTTCGCAGCTCCCGCTGCACCGATGGGCAACTTGTAGGATCGCGCTGGCCGCGGTCGCCCGCCGCTTCCGCGATTTGCGCCCACACGCGACTGCGCAGTGGTTGGGGATAATTGGCCGCCAGACTTGCGGTCAAAAATCGCAACCGCGACGGCTGCGTAACCGCGTAATCTGCCGTCTCGTGAGTTTTGAAATAAAATAGCTGTTTCCTCTACCGCGGCTGACGCGGGTAAAAACCGCTTTGTGAGTTCTTAGCCTTAATAATCCAAATGAATAAAAGGGCTTATCATTGTTCGTTTTTCAAAACTACTTTTAACACCCTATAAAACGATTTATAGGGTGTTAAAAGATGTAGGGGAGAATTTTATTCCTTAGGTTAATTAACTTTAAAGTTGTCACAAATTCTAATCAAATTGAATAATAAAAACTGACATTATTAGTTTTTAAAAAGTACCCTAAAGGAATGTTAAAGGTTTTATGCGAACGAAGTCGCTGGCAAAGTGATAATTAGAACATAAAGGCCACGGATCCTTAAAAAACATTACTCAAAATTAAATTCTCAGAAACTTTTATGATGAGAACCTCAATTTACGTCCATAAAATAACTCTCTCTTTACAAACTTATTAAAAAAAAACGGCCAAGTGCGAATCGGACTCGCGCACGAAGGGTTCCATACCATCCATAGCAAAAAAGGACAAAAAAAAATCATAGTTGTTGTATGGGAGCCCCCTAAAATATTTATTTTAGTCTGATTTTTAGTACTTGTTGTTATAGCGGCAAAGAAATACATCATCTGTAAAAATGTCAACTGTCTAGCTATCACGGTTCATGAGTTACAGCCTCGTGACTGACGAACAGTCAGACAGACGGTCGGACAGCGGAGTCTTAGTAATAAGGTTCTGTTTTAACTTTTGAGTGCGGTGCCCTAAAAATAATATTTTGAAGACACTTTTGGCGCAGTGATTGAGCGATTGACTGTTATGCTGCATGTCGCGGGTTCGAGCCCCGCACAGAACAAATATTTGTATCACCTGCAGATATTTGTTCTGGGTCTGAGTGTTTTAAGTATGTCAGTCATGTTTGTGAACACACCCACGACATAGGAGTCATTCCTAGTGTTTTTTTTTTATGATAGGTAAAATCATCCAATGACATCCTCCGCTCTTGGGTGGAATGGGAGATAATGTGAGACTCTTACTGACTAAAAACCTACCCGTTCCTTCATTGCCATTGTTCCAGGGCCCTGGTATGCACTTTCATACCTCCCCAGAGCCCCAGAGTAGGCTTCGACCCTGCTGAACCTATACAGTTTGCTGACAACTCCTTGAGGATTCCTAGTGGGGCGACGTTACTTAAAAAAAAAAATACAGAAAGACGAAAAAGTATGCCACCATTGTCGGACCAGCCTAGTCGCTCCAAAAAGGAAGGGTTTCTTTAGGCAGACGGAAATTAATATTTCCTTTGTGCTTGTGATAAAGAGATACGAATATGTGGGTCGAGAAGATTTTTGTAATGAAAACACATTGTTCTTGCTAATTCGTTGTTCTATAATAAATTTATCAGCGTTTAAATATCCGGGCTGTCTGAAAGGGCTATACCTAAGCTCTTAAAGATATACTGGGGTCATGGGTTAACTACTGGGGTCATGGGTTAACTTCCGAAAGGAATGCTCGGCCCCGGCACGATAGGCTACGAAGGAACGGGGTAGGTTTTTAGTCAGTAAGAGTCTGACACTACTTCCCGCTCCGCCCAAGGGCGGGATTTGTCATTGGATCATTTTACCTAACATAAAAAAAAGCTCTTAAAGATATAATTAAATCTTTGAATTTTACAGTCGCTTGTATGGATTCGTTCATTTGTTTTATTAAATAAGAGCCAATTAATGAACTGTATTTTTAGATATAGTTTATTGTGAAGCAAGTGAGCAAAGTTACATGCAAATATTTTCAATAAATTTATTGGAAAACAATAAATAAATATTCATAAACATAACATTTAGTAACAAATTATAGTTAAAAATAATTTGGTGAGGACCCAGCTACCAGGCAGGTACAAGAAATATATTTTTTTCGCCTTACAATTAATACTTGTACACTTAAATGGACATTAGCGGAGGTTACGCATGCGGATTTGCTCCGCAAGATGAAATTCGCACGGTATTAAAAACATCATAAACTAGTTCATTCTAAAATCGGGTTTGGCCCGTAACATCAACATACAATATACATACATATCGTGTCTATGTACGTTTGTTACTTCTTCACATTCAAACGGGTAGACCATGTTCTGGTATAAAATACTTTCTACCCCAGGCACATGCTCCCTTGATACAATTTTCTATCTAAGTTAGTAACGGCGGCAGCGATCTCTCGCGCCGGAGTTTGGTTCAAGCCATGCTCCGGAGCGAGGAGGAGTGGCAGGCGGTCGCCTCCTTCTGCGAAGCAGTAATGCTAGCAAAGGAGGAGGCCGACCGCATCAGGCAACGGCGTACACGCCGCCGTCGCCGCCGGGTTTCCGATCCCGATTTCCGGCCACCGTAGGCGCGGGCTCGCGGACGGCGGGCAATGGGTATCTCGCTGTCCGTCCGTCCGGTAACAGACCGGTCCGAGCTCAAGTCGTTTACGTCGCGCACTGTTCCGGCGCACCTCAAGGAGTTGTCAGCAAACTGTAGGGGCCCAACAGGGCCGAAGCCTACTGGGGTCAAAGGGTATGTGAAAATGGCACCCGGGGCCCTGGGACCAAGGTGAAGAATGGAACGGGGTAGGTTTTTAGTCAGTAAGAGTCTGACACTACTTCCCACTCCACACAAGGGCGGGATTTGTCATTGGGTGATTTTACCTACCAAAAAAAAAAAAAAAAAATCTAAGTTAGTAAGAAATATTTACCTATTATATTTACGTATTAAAATCCTAAGGTATCCACGGAAATATTTACTTTATCCATGCGTAACAAGTACTCGTAGATCCAAGTAAAATGTAAATGTATCAGCTGGTCTACTTCCCATGTGTGTCGTTAAGGACGCAACGGCCGCCATTTTACATTTACTACGCAAGTTGTGGCGATAAACCTTGTTGGATATTTATACACGCAAATAAGAATATGTGATGTCATGGTGGAGTAACCTGACCGAAGGTTTGGTTAAAAGATTTGTTAACAGTTTAGCTGGTTAAACGAAGCATTATGGCTATTTTTTTCCTCAAGATGAAAGTTCGTATGTCCTATCGCGGTAATTTTTGCTGATCACTTAAAAAAAAATCGCTTGAATCCTGCGGCGCGGCGCCAAAGCAAACCCTTTGTAGTTTTCCTTTCGAGCGCAAGCAAAAATGAACTTAGCGGTGTTCACGTGGAAGTGTTTTTGATGGTACATACTAGCTTCTGCCAGCGGCTTCGCTCGCGTGAACGTAAGTTTCTCTATACAAAGTTTGGGACCACTTAATCCCCTTAGGGACTGAATTTGAAAAAATCCTTTCTTAGTGCTCGCCTACACCATAAAAGTAAAGTGGGCATTTCACACCCTTGTCTCAGTAATTTTTGCTATGCATTAATGTGTCAGTCAATCAGTTTCTCCTTTTATATATATAGAGTGACTGGTTATTAGAGACCGATACTTAAACACATGATTGTAGTCATGATAACAAACAACTTTTCCTATGGGACCAGTCCTGGAATCGCGAAAAAAAATCTGCTGGTCAGTACATTTATTTTCACCTAACTGGTCATAATGTACTGAACTTGGCTGATTTTTTTTTGAGATTTCAGGTTTGGTCCCATAGTAAAAGTTTTTTTGTTATCATGACTAAAATCACGTGTTTAAGTATCGGTTACTAATTACCAGTCACCCTATATAGGTGTATGTAGGTGTGTGTGCATGTTTGTTACTCTTCCACACTCAATGTCTGAATAAATTGTAGTACGTTGCACACGGGTAGACTATGTCCTGGAATATCACATAGGTTGCTTTTCGTCTCAGGACTATCTTCCTTTAAGAGCGGCCAACCCATTTTCATACAATCACTCTTACGTGATTATGATGTCATTACACATCTTTCTTCAGATAACTTTGATACTGGTACACTGATATCTTGTAAATATTATCTAGGTTTCTATAGAAATCAAAACATATTCTTGTTGAAAAGTAATCCAGTAAAGATCTCTGATCGTGAACTTTGGCCTTTCATTATGTGCTCATTCACCGTTACATTTTGGTCGTTTTAATCCCGTGGAGGATCAATTCGGTACGAAACACTATCGATTTGTAAAGATAAAATTAAAAAGAGTACTTTTTTTCTAAATAAAGTACTCTTATCTTAGTAATCTTATCTTATCTTATCTTAAAACTGGAATAAATATACGCATATCCGAAATTTCGTATATGCGTAATTTATTTAATTAAACGAGTCAATGACCTTGTAGGGAGTTGTCGGTCGTTGCGTACTAACTACGTACAGTTCATTGGCCTCGATCAGCTGACTTTTACTTAAAGAAATCAATTTCATACATGCGTAAATTAATTCGAGTTTAAAAAAAGTACTTTATTTTTCAATTTTATCTTTACAAATCGATAGGGTTTCATGTACCGAATCGACCCTCCGTGGGATTAAAACGGCCAAAATTTAACGATTAATATTAAAAATATAAAAAAGTAGGTACTTCTATCGAAATCTTGTAGATTTAATCGAGATTCTAAATAATGTCATTTTTTCTCAAAAACTTGGGGTTTTAAAGAAACACTATGGAACAAGTTTCAGGAAGGATCCCTCGTGAAATATTCGAGTAAATACCAAATTACTACGGAATTACCAAATGCCAACAGAGTTTTCAGACGATATCTCGCTTTTTTCGCGTTGCCTCTTCATCAAACATCGCGTCGAATTGCTTGAGCGGAAGCAACCAGCTTTTAAATTATGCTCGAAGGGCCATCTTAAGACAGTTTTCAAGACGGTAATCTTGTGGGCGAATCTGCTGACGGCAGCTAGTTATTCAAGATATATTTCGTTTTCACAGTCAGCTTGCATTGTCTAATTTGAAAGTCTAAAACTCATTTAGTTTTTCAATAAATTAAACAAACACTTGAAGTCTTTTATATTTCTATCGGAAAAACTATAAAATACTCTCTTTCTTTAAACATTAAGCTCCCCCAGACACATTCAGCAAATCCTAAGATCAAAGGAAATTTAGTTTACGAATGTAATAACATGGTTTGAGGGCTTGAAATACAAATAAACAGAAATTATTCATGACCTCGAATCGTCCGTAACAAAATAAAGTTGAAAAATCGTATTCAGTATAAAATCAGAAATGGAATAATTATTATTCTTGTCGTGAATTCCTCACATAAATGAACTTTGTGAATATAATTTTACCCCTTGCTTACCGAACCTCCTATTAAAACTATGGACGTACTACTTGATAATTGCTTTGATGCGCTTTATAAGGCTTTTCAGTTGTTTTTCGGAAAAGATCAACAGGGAATGTGCTTGCATTTGCAAGCACATTCCCTGTTGAACTTTTACTTTTTTTTGACTTTTGACTTTACTTTTTTTTAACTTTTAATTTTTACTTTTACTTGAATATTTGTTATCTAACAATTCTATTAATAATGAGTATACAAAAATTTAATACTTACTTGAAGCAAATGAGATATAAAAAAAAGAAACAAATATACATACATAAACATTATGTCTCTCTCGGCAAGACGCAGTTCTGGACTTTGACGTAAAAGTTCATGTCGAAATTTTCTTTCATATTATCAGCTTTGAAACTTTGCAACATCATTGATGATAAAGCATTTTTTGAATTATTTCATAATATTCATTTATTATTTCTTAAAGTAAGTATCGTTAAATTAAGTTGCTTATAATAACAAAATACATGTAATATACAAAATATAATAAAAAATAATTGGTAATAAATTGGTTTACTACAACTAAAAAATGTTTACGGAACCAGATCTGGTATTTGTTCAAATTCCTAGATTTTTTTGTATGTTTCAATGTATTGTTGTTATTTTAACATACTCCGTACTTAATATGATCAAATCACTTAGGGATTTGACCAAATCTCTGTTTTTATCATATCCCTGCGACATATATTTACATGCATATTCCCCATTGTTTTGTAAAATGTAGGAATTTGAAGACTTCTGGAAGGATGATGATGACTCCAGCTGCAGCCTTCGAAGATCTTCTGTAGTTCGGTCCACTCTAAGTATGAACGCCAAGCATATCGATTAGAGTTTGGTGTTCTACCTTACAGTGAACTGACTACTGATTAATCATCGGTGCTTCAGAAGAAAGAAGAGAAGGCAGTATGACGAAGACAAGAAGATCTTATTGTATTTTTGCTTTATTTTAAATATTATTGTCTACAGAAATATATTTAATTAGTTAACGATAATCTGTACACATATTGAGTCAATCAAAGACAACAGAAAAATAAATTTAAATGTTTTAATTTTATGTAATCGGACCACAAAATTAAGCCAAATCAAAGGTGTATTCATTTAAAATTATAACCTAGGCGAAAGTGCCAAAGTAACTCGGAAAGACAAAAATTAAAATCATGAATACTAGCCTCTCAATTTGTGAAACTCTATTGAATGGCTATTTCATTAAAAAAAACGTCATTCAATAGTGTTAACTGCTTAACTTAACACTATTGAAAGACTATTTTTTAACTGAAAGGTCGTATTGGTTTTAACTCAGTAATGCTATATTTTTTACGGTCGCTAATCATATTTTAATGGTCGTAGAACCTGAAACTGACCAGTAAAATGCAAAAAAAAAGATTATTTTGGCTACGCTGGCACTTTTACTTTTAAAGAGTTTAATTTAACAATAACATTTGCGGATATTCACTAACTAAAATAATTTTACCCTGTATTGTAACCGGATGTTTTTCTTTATCATATAAAGATGTATGTATGTTATTAATTTGTTGCGTAAACTCATCAAAGTGTGTCTAAACGAAGAACATCTTTATGTGGAAAGAAATTTTGGGTATAAATAAAACGGCCTCACATACGAACCATAGGTAGGAATTTCCTAGCATATTTTAGGCGTGAACTTTGTCGCTTAAATACATATTCTGTAACTTTAAAAATCTCTTACTGTTTTCATAAAATATTCAATAGAAAGGGTCAAACATAGAATATGTAGTAGTGTCTGTAAAGGCTCAACTTGTACCGTGGCCCGAGCAACCACGACGGAGGCTTCCGTATACGCTTTCCTACGTAAATATTTTATACACATTTCAACCGTGCCGGTAATGGCATCAGCTCCAGATTTCCTTTGGACAAGAAGTCAAGGATAAGTGCAGAAATATTAATGTTAGATAAAAATGTTACGGCTACCAAGTTTATTTAATAGTAATTGCACATGAATATCTTAGCGTTCACTTTTCGTACCTAAAACCGGGCGTTATCCAGATTATACCTATGCTAGTATCACTTACTTCTATGTTAGTTCAGAAATTCTAAAGGCTATGTAACGCGTTCTAAAGACTGTGTAATTGTAATTAAACTTGTGTTTGCTAAAGGAAGTGTAATGCAGCGAACGCGAAACGATGTGGCCAGTTCGGACATACAATTGATAATTGGCCAGAAGACTGGTCTACGTGTCCAACACACGTGGGTGTGCAATAACGACGAGCGAAGCAAAACGGATACGTTTAGTTTGATATTTTCGCGCAAACTCTTCCAGTGCGGTGACTTATTTTATATAGATAAATGGTAGTTTTAGAGGAGATTCGCGTGCACGTAGGAGAAAGCTGCCGCGTCGCGTTGAATTCGAGTGAGCCGCATAGGATCGTTTCGCGTTCGCGTTAAATTGCCCATATCATACTTTTACTCACTAAAAACCACCTGTGTTTAGTTGCCTTTTGCATGGATGCAATGACTCTTTCGAACTTTATTATTCCTAAAATCATAGTTTTAATTCCGTAAATAGAATATAGATACTAAAGTTAATTACTCATTATAATAAATAACTTTAAACTTTCCCTTTTACATTCGCCTATGATTGCTTTGCGTAAAATATTCATCTCAAATGTTCGTTTCAGTGTCAGTAGGTAAACTCCGCTTGATTTTGATAACTGGATTGAGCTTCAAAGCAAAATTTAAAGCAATTGAAAAGATTATATTGCTTCACGGAATTAAGCACTAAACCGTTTGATATTTCGTTTCACTTTGCAGTCATCTCGTGCATTAAATTCCGGTATTCGTTTTTGATTCATAATCATTTTCATTTCGTCTTTAAAATGTTAATATTATTTGTGTCTGTTGAATATAAAATCAGTACACAAGAACAACTTCTGTAATGATCAAAACTCGGTCTCAGTTCGCTTAAATGGGCACTTAACGAAGCTAAATAAATTAATAGTCAATAAAAGGGCTCGGCTCGGAACCTTTGGAACGAACTAAATTAATTTCACAGAAAAACTCAAAGTGATCGTCTGAGGTTGTTTTAATAAGTTCAATTTAGAAAATATTTACCATTTCGGTAATTCGTGTAACGAAAATATTGTACTTTCATTGGTGGAACAGTTGTTATTATTTTTTTGAAATGCAAATGATTGTTTGTACACTTTAATGATAACTAATATTTTCTTTATCTTCATAACTGTAAACAACATAAATATCAATTTACTTTTTGAAAGACAAAAACTTTTAGTGAGACGCTAGCTCTATAAGACTTTTTTTAAGGTTCGCACTTGACTTCCTTATCAAACTTGATGTTAAGCGATGATATGGCCCTACGACGTCGGAGCACGCTTCATCATCATCATCATCAGCCTTTTAATGTTCCCACTGCTGGGACACAGGCCTCCTCTCCAAGAGAGGGAATGGGCCGTAATCCACCACGTGGGCCCAGTGCGGGTTGGTGAATGTCACATGTCTTCGAATTTTTGGTTCTAGGATATGCCGGTTTCCTCACGATGTTTTCCTTCACCGTTTTGAAAGCAGTGGTGATGAAATAAATTACACAAGAAATGCGCCTGGCCGGGTTTGAACCCACGACCTACAACTCGTAAGTCGGGGCCGTTACCACCCGGCCACCACTGCTCTCAAGTGACGCACGCTTGCCTAAGAGTATCCTATTCACTTTAAACTTAGAAACCCCTAGCTGATAGCTAACAGACATACTCTTTTTATTCTGCCAATTTGTTACAGTTGCTCTTCTTTCTTTCACCAGATGAATTCTGCGAAGAGTACCCGCACAGCCTGATCCCGACGCCGGGCTACTGGATCGAATGCTCGCGCCAGAAAATCGCCACAGACACCATCTGGGACGAGTCGGAGTCCGAACATGACAGTGGACCTGATAGAGACAACGCTGATAATGGTATGTCAATTACTTTTTTTTCTTTTTCTTAGGTCAAAGGTAAATGAAGGAATTTTCGGCGACGTTTCATGCAAAACAGGTCACAATCTTGATCCTTGAAGAAGGATTTGGGAGGAATTTAAATATGAAGAAGAATCCGAGATTTCGGCTAAGATGTTTGGTTCTTAAACTGATTTCAAGGTTTCTTTACTAGTCAATTTTTATACGAGTGAAGAGATAATGATATATCCAAATCCAGACTTGTTATTATGGTTTTTGTCGATATGTTTCGACAGTTTTGCGTATTTAGTTCTATATCTGACGAGTAACAGGGTTACTTATGAAAGCTAAAAGCGCGAGATGCGCTAATAAAAGTGATAATAAATATAATTAAAACCAAAATTGAAGCAACTCATACTCATGATTTCAAAAGTGTCCATAGAGTTTCTTGCACGTTCTTCTCCATAGAGATCTACTCGTACTCTTTTCACTTTTTTTTGACTGACCGACATTTTGACAATTTATTTCTGATTCTTCTAATTTTTTGACTGTACATGTCTACAAGCTACTCTCTCTAACTCTGTCGCGAAATTCATAAAATTAGTAAATTCGAACTTATGTAATCTTTAGTAAACAGGCACTGAAACATACGAATTTCCTTGACGTTATAAATAGACGTTATTACAGAGTAGGCATATTATTATGGAGCACAAAAGCAACTTTTCGTCGTTCATTTTACTTAGTAAATAAAAAATATTGAAGCAAAAAAAATATAATATTACTCAAAATGTATTTACCAAATATCAAAGTGATAGTCAGCAAAGTTTCGTCTGTAAATTAAATAAGCCTCTTAAAACTGTGACTAAACACAAGGAGGACTTTAACGACCGTCGGACAAAAATAAATATTAATTAGGTCTACTTCTTTATTCAAAATATTTATGTTTATTTTTTCTTTTGGTTTCGCGCGGTTCGTGCATTTAGCCAGTGTCAAGTCTAGAAAGTAACATTTTAAATATAGAATACAATCACTTTATTTTTCATTAAAATTCGAATGTATCATGGATGTATCATTATTGTAATGATTTTTCAGTATTTGGCAGAAATTGTCATTCATGTCAGCCTTCTCAGCAAGCTTTGCTGGCATTATGCATATTACTCGTACAATAAAATGTTCAATACACTTCCTCGAAAACTGACACTTATCGCATTACAATAGGTTCAATATGCCATGTTTATCACTGTCGGGTTTTTTTTTAATTTATCACAACAAGTGCTTTTTTCTTTTTATTTCGTCACAGTCAAGGGTGATTTATTTTTTTAATGCTTATGTTATAATAACTAGGTTATAATATTTAGAGATAATTTTAATTGTATTTATGAACAGAATAATTATATATAAAATGATTATTTACACAATAGTTTATTAATATCAACAAAATTAACAACTGTGTTCTAAATTCAAATTTATTTAAATTTCTTTTTTTTTAATAATATGATGGATATATAACGGTTTGATACCTTTGCTTCTTCTTCAACCTGCTAAGGTTAAGTGAGGGGAAAAGTCTATAATCTATCATATTTATTTGGTTAATGTGTGAAAAAATGTTGAATTTAAGATTTGAACAGAATTCTTCAGATGAGATACGCTGCCGCCGCGAAATATTTTAATATTTGCTTCATTCGAAAATTTTCTTCAGTACAAAATTAACAAAAACGCGTCGTAATTTTCAGAGAAAGCATTTCTTCTTAAGTATGTTGAGAAATTTCGTTAGATACACGTGCAAATTTGTCACTGCAGCCCTCGTCTCTATACCAGAATTTCACCTCGGTCGCAGTGACAAACTTTCTGCACTTATATCAAAATTTACTATTGCAGTTACATTTCACCGATATCGTACTTGTATCAAAAATTCTACGCATTGTCCACATGTCTAGAATGTTTATGAATATTTGTCAGTGTTTGGTAGAAAATTTATCAAATGGACCTTAGTTTGCTGATACGTGAATACTACAATACAATTCTTAGGTCCATTTTACCTCGGACCTGTATCAAAGATTCTAAGTATTGTCAAAGTGTGTAGACAATTGTGATACAAAACTACACCAATTTTACAACCCGATAAATGTAGGTACAAGGAATCAATTAGCAAATAATAATTAATGAAAAGAACCACTAGAGTTACTGAAATAAAACCAACAAAAACCTATTTGAAAGATGAGAAAGAAAGAAAACATGTTTCTTTAATTAATTAATTAAAATAGAAATGGTCCAGTCAACGACCTTACAGCCACTAGACGTGTAATAACAGGCTACGCATGTCTGTCAACACATCTGACTAATAGATCTGATGTGTGTAGTGATGTAACAATTCTTGTTTGCTATCGATAAAGCAAAATACCTATTTACTATTTCTACGATCATTGTAGACTTACTACAATAAAATTTTATTGTTAATCGGTTATTGATTTTAGGTTCCCGAAAAAATCTGATTTTATAAATAAATGAAATAGCAATAACGTCGTGTCTCGCGTTTGCACTAAATAGGTCAATTTTATGAAAATGCCAGATAATTATGTAGCAGTTGCCTGACGCTGGTTTTCAACTAAACATTACCGAGAGTATACGGATGTAAATCAGGCTTGGCCTCTTTTCTTTCACTCCATCTAAAGCGGGAGATGTTATTTCCTAATTACCCGCTATTAAAATTCTCTTAGTTTTACAGTAATCTTCAATTATAAAAATGTATTTCGCTATTGGGATAGTAATCATTGACTGACCATTTTATTCTTTATAACTAATCTGCTGTCCCCCACGAGTTCACTCGCTTCTTTGATTGTTATATAAGCCTTATAGCCTTCACTGTTAAATGGTTAGTCCAACACTAAAATATTTTTTCAATTCGAAATACAAGGTCTTAGAGATTAGTGCGTTCAAACAAAAAACTCTTCAACTTTATAATAGTCAAAGTCAAAAGGATTTATTTCAAATAAACCATTTACAGGCACTTTTGAAAGGTCAAGAAATCAGTCTGTCCGAAAAAAAAAATAAGAATTGCACATTCCAAAGCATAGGTCTCTATGGAGAAGAATGTTCTAGAAACTCCATGGACACTCTTTTTAATCATGTTATGTATTACAAATATCTCGGTTACACATGTAACCGAGATATTTGTAATACATAACATGACACATGTCTGTTCGCTGCTATTAAGTAAGAACAATGTAAATAAAATAAATAATAGATATTAAAATAATATCATTACAGATATGAATTAAGATTAAAATTATTTTAAAATACATGCACACAATGAACATACACTACAAGAAAACATTATCTAAATCAAGCACATCTAAAATAGTTTGAGTATGTACCGTAACTAAAGTGTTCTCCTTACATTCAATGAGTCGCTGAATAACACGGGCTTCACAAAGAAATCTGCAGTCCGTCGTTAAAATGGACCTTGCAATTACATCACCTCCACTCCAACACTTTCACAAGCAATATTTTAACTTTAAACTCAGGTAGAAAGTTTGCAGGAGTTTCCAAGATATCATTTCTTTGTAGGATAATTAGCTAAGATGGAAAAGGAGACTTATCTTAAATTTCATTTATTTAACTAAGTAAGCTTCTTATTTATCGTGCTGTTTGTTAGGAAAGCTTGTGCAAAGTCTTTTCAGTATTTTACTTCAGATCTTAGAGTTTACCTTTTCTCAAAATCTTCAGGATTCCGTACCCAAAGAGTAAAAACGGGGTCCTATTGTACAACTGTTTGTCACCAGGCTATATAACATGAATCGTGATAGCTTGACAGTTGAAATTTTCACAGGTGATTTACTCCTGTTGCCGCTATAACGACAAATACTAAAAATAGTATAAAATGAATATTTTAGTGGGGCTCTCATACAACCAATGTGATACTTTTGCCATTTTTTCGTGCGCGAGTCCAACTCGCACTTGGCAGGTTTTTAGAAATTGTCCCAAAAATATTTAAGATAAAAAAAAAGAATCCATGATGACTTCAAAAGACCTTAACTCTATAAATCATCACTGAGTGAGTGGGCTTTGGTCAGTAAAAGTTTTTCTCTTTCTCACTAAGTCTCTCTGAGTGAGTGAGGTTTAGTCAGTAAAAGTCTGACACTATCTCCTGCTCCGCCCAAGGGCGGAAGATGTTATCAGATGATTTTATGAACTAAAAATAAATCTATAATATATTAATTGTATTTAAAAATGTTTATGTATGTTTATCTATTTGTTTGAAACTAGATGGCGTTGAGTGTGTTGGTTGGGGAATATAATTGACTAAAAAATACAGGTAGATTTTAGTCAGTAAAAATCTGACACGCGTTCTCACTCCACTTAAAAGCTGGAAAAGTCATTGGATGATTTTACACCTCAAAAATTCCCATCTTGCAAGTTAGACCAGAAAATGATAAACCTAAATATAAATATAAAGTACATCGTTTATTAAATAAGGGATCGCAATAACGGTGATTCTTCCCCTGTCATATTAACTCGCTGAAGAAAATGAAATTTTATACCTTCCTGAGTCAGTATAGCCATGTCGTTACGGTGGTTGAACCCAACCTTAGAATGAAATTATTAACATTAACTGGTGAGTAACACTCCTTTACTTTTCCGTTTTCGTTTTTATGCGAGCAAAAGTAAATTCGATGCAGAAATATTATGACAGGAAGGGTGAACCGTGAAGAGAGTAAGATGCGAGCGGAAATTCAGCATGTTTTTTATCCATCTATAATAAAAAAATCCCATCTCGTAAATCCTCAAAGTAAGTCCAACTTAAAAGTAAGATGTTGGCTTTTTCTTGTCCAACGAATCAGCAATGCTAAATTGAATGGTAATACTGCCAGCGTTTTAGGCACTTTTGACAGTGATGTGAATGTATTTTTCATACCCAGGGAATTATTTTTATCCACGTTTGTACATACAATTTTTTTAAGTTTGTATATAAATATCTAGTAAGTTATTTATTAGTATAGTTGTTTGTAAGTATAGTATAATTAGGTAAGTATTTATAAGGATTTAAATATCATTTTTCTATTATAGATGTGTAAATAAACAAGGACAGAAAAAAAGCCCTTCAATTTTCAGTCGGTCGTTTCAATACATGCCAAAAAATGATATGATTTTACCATAAGCTAGCTTCTGTCAGAGCTTCCGTCTATCTGAAAGCAGAATACATACTCCCGGGATAAAGTATCCTATGTGCTCCAAATTCCATCTAAATCCTTTTAGCCGTTTAGTTTTAATTTCAAATCGATACCTTCACGTGTTCCCGAGATAAAAGGTCTTGACAGATAAACAGATGGACGGACAAAAAAAAACAATTAACAATTAATTATTTTTTTCAATTTATTTTATGACATTTAAATTTTAATTTATGATTTTATTGTGTTTTTATTATCATTAATATTTTTTGTTTTGTTTTCTATGTACAAGTTATGGATTATTATCTGAAAATAAATGTTATTATTATTAAAAAGTGATCCTATAAGGGTTTCGTTTTTCCTTTTGAGGTACGGAACCCTAAAACGACACATTTTTTTTAAATTGGTTCACCCGTTTAAGAGTTACAGCACCACAAACAGCAGACATACAGACAGACGAACACAGATATAGCCGTCAAAGTTACAACACAAACACACCTCTTTTTGCATCGGGGATTAAAAACATTACGTACGTACGA
Source organism: Leucania comma (assembly GCA_958295575.1). NCBI lineage: Eukaryota > Metazoa > Arthropoda > Insecta > Lepidoptera > Noctuidae > Leucania > Leucania comma. Next base: position 10,413,954 of record OY282475.1, read on the forward strand.
CTATTAAAAAAAAAAAAAAACAGCGAAAACAAAAGGCGCCACACAAACAATATTACGGTTCCCTTGAATAATACGTACAGAGTATAAGAGTTGCGAGATAATTCTTCTGCTGTCACATTAGCGCACAGGCGAAACGAAAATTAAATTTGACTCCTTTTTCCAGCGCATCGATTCAGGAAAATCTCATACAATATGAAGCAACCCTTATAAATCTTGACGCGAACATTCCCAGTTCAATTTTGAATAGAACCGTGATGTGGAATGTGATTCAAAACTCGAGACGTTACTTGAGATACTTGTTATATCACAAAGTTTGTTTTGAACTTTATGACTTTAACTTATGGTACATTTTAGATTAAACAAACTGGAGAGTTTTTGTATAAAAAACTTTCTGCCTAGCTTCGTTTACATTTATTAAGACTATAAAAATGTCCACTGAGTTACTTAGGACTTTAGAAATTCAAGATGAATATTTCAAGTGTGTTTTATTCAGTTCCACCGTTGTGTAAGTATAGCGTAGCATGATCAGCCTTATTATGTTCCCAGTGTTAGGACTCAGTCCTCCCCTCTAGGTCAGGATATAGGCCGTATTCCACTACACAGACCCCCTGCTAGGACCATAGGGAAAACTAAAAGAATACTCATGGTCCTAAAACGCATTAGACAACTGAAGAAACCATATTTTTTATATTTTTAAGGAAGAAACATAAGTGTAATTTTAATCAGTAAAAGTTTGACACGCCCTCTCGCTCTACCCTAGAGCAAGAGAAGTCATTAGATTACGTCTTAGATATTTTTTAGGGTTCCGTACCTCAAAAGGAAAAACGGAAAAAAGGCCAATGAACTGTAGGTAGTTAGTACGCAACGACCGACAAATACCTACAAGGTCATTGACCCGTTTACCTAAATTAATTAATTTCGTACCTATGTATTTAATTTACCCTCCACGGGATTAAAACGACCAAAATGTACCGGTGTATACTCTACTTCTGTAGGTACACCAAAGAAAGCCATATAACCAATTCGGATTATAGTTTCATATAAAATACAATCTCTATATAAGCTCAAGACACATACCATCCGGTATTACGACATTTTGCTCGCACACCGCAGATGATACGTTAAGAAAATGTACAAACAACACGTATGAAATAAAAGCATATTTCTGTTGCTATATCCTAGGATTACACTTATATCTTTTGCCACGAAGCATTAGGATTATTTTGGTTCAAAACGTACCGAGGTACGTCTTATTTTAGCTGAATATTGATACTGTCACATGGAATGATGAATAAGTCGCCCAAAGACGCCATCATTCAAGAGGAATGAGAAAATAAAATACTATTAGACCTGACTTACAAACAGATGTCTGCTCAAAGTACCTACCCAACCTTTTATGATCATTGAAATGTATTTGATATTTCAGAACTATTCAATATAATAAAAGTGTAATAAAACCTTCATTCTAATATGTAATTGGGATATACTTTTGAAAAAAGAGTGGCGTGAGTGACGAGTGATTATAAAAAAAGTAAAGTTATAAACCCAATTTATTTATTTTTTGTATCGATTTGAAACAACTAATAAAATAGGTACAGACTATGTAGTAAACTTTTCTTGAGGTGGGAAATAATCCAATTAGTTCTCTCACACTAAGGTGGAGCCAAAATGCATCAGATTTTTATTGACAACCCACACCTGTAACCTTCAGTTGTCCTTCGCGTTCTAGAAGCACGGGTTTCCTTTTCGGAAATATCCTATGGCCTTAATGGGCACCGGCCCTGCTAGGCCCCTACGGTTGGCTGACATCTCTTTGAGGGCCCCGTAGAACACTACGCGCCGCCGACGTCTTGGACTCGATCCTTAACTTTTGGGCGAACAGTGAGCTACCCGTTGCACGTCACCTCCCGACTCCGGAGATGTCCATTCTCCCACGTTAGCGGCCATTTCTTTCAAAAAAGAAAGAAAGAAAGAATGAAAAAACGTTTATTCGTACCTTACACATACAATCGAAATATAAATAAAAGAGAAATAGCATTAAAATCCGTGCAAGGCCAAAAAGACGGCTAACTCATATGCTGCCATACTTATAAAGAAAAATATCACAGCGCTGGTATTCGAGTTGAAGCGCTGGTTTCACTAGTATTCCTGCTTTGAAGAAGGAAGAACATCATATTCCCCCTCGGTCCGGATCATGGCCTGAACCACGGCACGGCGTGAGAGTTCGCCGCTAGAAAAACAGTTGATTTACGCGAAATGACGCAATCTTAACACTTGTAGTATTATTTATACTCACTTAATTTACTTACATATTCATTTTCATTCATTGGTTCTTAATTCTCATTTCTTAAGTATTGTATTATTCATCTTTATAAGTTTTCAGTTTGTTCACTGTCACTCTGTCAGTTCATTATTTTTCTTTTTCATCAATCACCTAAATAGCTATGGTTAGTTACTAAGGAATTTTTATACTAGTCTTTATTTATAAGCCAAGTCTACACTCTTACCTCTCATAACTCTACACTCTTACAACTTTCCCTTTTACTATTCTCACTCCTCTACCTCTTACACGCTCAAATACTCTTACCTTGCTGTCCTTCACGCTATTTCTATCTTGTTAACGTCTAAAATGTTACACACTATCTCACAAACATAATCATTATATATATAGGGAAAATATACGTCACGACCTCGCAAAACAGCCGAACGCTCATCATAAAGCTGGTGGCTCGACACTAAGATACCCCATTTAGCCAGATTGTTACTGCAGTGGCAAACCTGAACCTGCAAGCGGTACAGAGATTAAGAAACTTAATCATTTTAAGCGTAAATACGATAACATTATTTTTTCTATAGGACAACTGATTTTCAGTAAAAAAGAATTTTATAAGAAAAAATAAAAGCTTCGTAAATGCCCAAAAAGAATAACAAACCTATTACTGATACCAAAGGAAATGTAGAGACATCAAATCAAGTAGATAACATGCCTTCAGGACAAAATAGTTCCTATTACAATCAGGATCGTATAGAAGCACCAGAGAACGGGGCGCCTATCAAAATAGGTCATAAAACCGAATGTCGTTTGTATTTGACACCATAAAAATCCCAGCATTTTGAAAAAAATTGAGCTTTCACGTGGAAAATGTACCTCATTTGACGTACGTTTATTGCCTTTGTTTATTTTACAACGTTAATGCTGCAACCTTTATAACGCAGTGCAATAAAAATAACTTTAACAGAGAATTTCAATTTACTGACCACAAATAATGCGAAATGAATGCACGAAAAACGGGTGTTTCAAAGCTAACTAAACTATGTACTTATTAACTATTCAAAATGTTTAATTCCCTTACTGTGGTAATACAAAATGCAATCACGAGTATTTGATTTATTTACTATAAATGATATTTATTTTGCAAATAGGTTTTTCAAAAAAAAAATTCACGTCAATTTTTTTTTCATCAGTTTAAACTAGATGAGGCCGGTGTTTCCTAGCATACTACCCTGAGAAGAAATACCGATACAAACTCAGGGGCCAAAGTCTCTTTTAAAGTCCATACAGCAAACATGTAATGGTCAAATCATATAAGAACCATGCAGATTAATGTCTGAGATAGTCTTTTGAGGAAAGAACCATACAGATTTGAGTGGACCTGTCCAGTCAGTGCAAGCATTTGTCAGTATTCGTATAGCTCAACTTAGGATTAATAAGGAGCTCAACGATTTGATGAACAATACCAATGAAAGGACATTACTCACTACATTACTACAAAGGATATTACTCGGTTTTGACGTCGATGCATTTAAAAAATTCTGTGCAGCTTTCAGAATTTAGTCTGTTCATAATGACTGTTGACGGCGACGAGCGCAAATGTTGGCTTGCAAGACGCCGAACTTTGGAGCGCATTGGTTATGCAAAGCGGATTATTTAGAGTACTCGACGTCGAGCCACGGAGAGAGATGATGTTTTACTGGTTGGCTTGTACGTAGTTCACAGACTCGGAGCTCGTGTATCTCCGGCTACACAAAACTTATTACAAGTTATTTATTATGAGTGAACCCGAATGTCACGCTTATTTTAAAGTTTAACGTCTTTCTTAGAAGTCGTAAGGAATAAAGTAAGGAGAATTTATAATAATACAATAACTACCTTATATTGGAGCTGTGCGGAAACACTATAAACCTAATCTTATTCCCATAGCATACAATTTTGCGTAAAATTGTTACCTATTTAGTATTTCTTACACGTGTACCAAACAGACCAAGATATAATTAAATTCCGGAAACCATTTACAGGAAATATTTGCTGTTGGATTTTAATAACTGTTCGTAACTGCGTCGTCAAAGAGAGAAAAAATTGTCGCAATAAATAGCTTTCATTATTTTCATGTCGAATATGAATTCAGGACATTCCTGTTAAGGGGACTACAGAACCTAATCGCGATTATTATAATGTACAAAAAGTATATGATCCACTGTAATAAACAGAATCAGAAAAAACATATATTATTTCTTCAGGATAAATGCTAGCTACATAGTGTATTGAAAACATAATACAGCTAATCAAGTACGAAAAAAAATCACGAAGATGCTTCTAAAAATTTCTTTTATTGATTAAAAACCAAACTAAGCTGTATGCAATAATCCTGATTGTTTGTCAGATTAGACTATATGCAACGTTTTACCGTTATAGTTTTTTTAATTTTATAATCAAATCTGTAAATATTTTAGGAAATCTCTAAGTTGCTTATATTTTGCAAGCAGTGTGTCTTTATGAAAGTCTTTCTTTCATATGAAGTCCGAGATTGGCAGCGCTTTAAGTGTTGTAGTGCTCTTAAACGCACAAGGCATTCGATTCAAAGAATTATATAAATGGATTGTCAAAACACGGATACTGCTACACAAGTTCTTTGTATATTTTTCTAGTTAAAATGTTTGGACTCTTGGGTTGTGTAAACGGACGTCCTTGTCCATCGGTGATATCTCATTCGACACACGTTTTCAATTTATCGGCGTTCCCCTCATTGTCTGGGATGGTGAGAGGATCCTTGGCGCCCGCCGTCGCGTCTCCTCCCTTATCGGCCGCCCTATTCAAAAGTCACGTCATGTGTAAATGTACCGCGATACTGTAATGGCACAGTGACCCGGTCATTTTCCTTCACAGTATGTTCTTCATCACAATCAGTACGTGACTCGTCTGCTTTGTTTACATTTGCGATGTCATGCTTGGCTTTGTTTTCATTCCTTATGATTACTGTTACTTATTTGTTTAGTTTCTTAACTTTGTGTACGTGTTACAGTTAAAGTAAAATAAAACCTTAAAACCATCTAGACATCATACTATCCAGCCATATGCAATATTTACCTTTAGGCAAAGTGATTATTGAGAGAGAGTTACATATTGCAGCTATTTTGTTAAAAACCTAAGTTTTTTTTTACTAGCTTTTTTGACTTGACTTTCGTTCTCATGCGTCAGATCGCAAATACTAATAATTTATTTTCTTTCACAAATTAAATACAACATCTAGCGGTTAAAGTTACCTTTTAAACAAAAATTGCCTGTGTTAGGACACTTCGCTCTTCCGAGACTTAACTACACTGCACACACGTCGATCTAGGCGCGTCGGTCTCCATACATTTTATATTTGGAAACTACACTTGTAGAGCTACACTTGATCCACGCCACGTGACGTCGTTACACATACAAATCAGGCGTGTCACACGTGTGCGTCGGTCTAATGTAGTTCTAGCTTTAAAGTTACGTGATGTACCAGCAATTCAATTTTGCTACTCAGTTATGAAAATTATAGTGTGGGTAGTTGTTTTAACCGTAAATCTATGTTGCGTGGTGGGTCCTTAATTTTAGTAAAAAAATGCTTAAAATTTAAGCAACGTAAAGACATAGTTAACTTGTCTATTGAACATTGCATTGAACTGTCATGTGTAGAGCTAGATAAGCATATTATAGTGTGTGTGTACAGACCCCCGAACCCTCAAAACTTTAGTCTATTTGAATCAACAATGGAAGATATTATAGCAAGACTTGCAGATAGTAATAAATCCTTAATTATTTGTGGAGATTTTAATATTAATATTTTGGATAATAATTCAAATAGCAGTAGATTTTTAAGCCTTTTTAAATCCTTTAATTTGTTTAATGTTTTCACAGAACCAACTAGAATAACTCCAACCTCTGCAACTTGTATTGATAATGTTTTCTGCAATTGTGATTATTTAGATAAAACTATAGTAAATTATCTTCCATCTGATCATAGTGGACAAACGGTAACTTTTAAGTCTCAAGCAATATTGGAAAAAACTCAAATTCAATTTAGGTCAATTACGAGTGGCAAATTAACAGAATTTAATTGTAATATACAAAATAAGTTAAATGTTCTGGGCCATAATATTGAAGATTCTAATAAATTTTATGATAATTTCTTTTCATTGGTACTCAATGAATTTAATACTGTCTTTGAAAAGAAATCGAAAACTATTTTCCCTAAGTTTGTATTTAGTGATTGGGCGACTAATGGTATTAGGATAAGTAGGGAAAGACTATATGAGTTATACGGCCTTAAGCCATTCTTCAACACCGAAGCCTTTAATAAGTATGTAAATAAATATTCCAAATTATTCAGAAAGATTTGCAAGGCAGCAAAGGCCCTTTATATTAGCAAAAAAATAAAATCGGCAGATAATAAAATAAAGACTGTATGGAAAGTTATTAACAGTGAAACTGGTAGAAATAAAGTACGCAACACGGATTTTTTATTGGAGACTTCACATGGTCCCATAAGCTCTAATTCAGAAGTAGCCCAAGAGTTTGTTAATTATTTCACCGATATACCTCTTAGGACAACGGAAGCTTTAAATTCCTCCCCTGCAGCCTCAATTGCTCTATTGAAATCAAATTTGCCAGACTGTCCGGTTGAGTTTCAATTCAAACATATAAACCCTATGACAGTCATAAAGGCTTTCCGGCAAATCAAAATAAAATTAACCGAAGATCTATGGGGTATGTCTATTAAAGTATGCACGTCCATAATCGAGACCATAGCACCATATTTGGCTTTAATATTTAATTTGTGTGTAGACCAAGGAGTTTTTCCCGATTTAATGAAATACAGTAAGGTTATACCACTTTTTAAGTCTGGCGACCATAGTGAAACTAATAATTACAGACCTGTATCAGTGTTGCCAGTTTTCAGTAAGGTGTTTGAAAAAGTTATGCTTAATCAAATGCTTTACCATTTTAACACCAATAAAATCTTAAATGATCAACAGTATGGTTTCACCAAAGGACGTTGTACGACTGACGCTGGTGTCACGTTATTAAAACACATATTTGCAGCGTGGGAAGAAGCCCAAGATGCGATAGGTATTTTTTGTGATCTCTCAAAGGCTTTTGATTGCGTTAATCACGAAACCTTGCTTTTAAAGCTGGAACATTATGGGCTAGGTAAACTTGCACTGAGCTTAGTGAAATCTTATTTAAATGACAGACAACAACATGTTCAAATAAACGGTGTCAATTCCCAGGGTTTGAAAGTCAAAATGGGTGTACCACAAGGCTCAATATTGGGTCCTTTTCTCTTTTTGGTATATATAAATGATTTGCCGCATCTATTAAAAAAACAACCACATATTGTTTTGTTTGCTGATGATACTTCATTAATCTTTAAGATCAATAGACGTTCCACAAACCTTGATGATGTAAACAACGCTTTACAACAGGTCCATAATTGGTTTACTGTTAATAATTTAGTATTAAATGGAAAAAAAACCAAGTGCATGAGATTTGCGTTACCGAATGTTAAAAGCAATAGCTCCGAAATAGTATTAAACAAAGAAAAACTCGAATTCGTCGAGAACACGGTTTTCTTGGGAATCACGCTTGACTCGAGGCTACAATGGGGTCCTCATTTAACATCTCTAGCAGGTCGGCTTAGTTCAGCAGCATATGCTGTTAGAAAAATCCGTCAATTTACTGATGTAGATACTGCGAGGGTAGTCTATTTTAGTTACTTTCATAGTGTCATGTCTTACGGTATTTTGCTATGGGGAAGGGCTGCAGACATAGAGTCTATTTTTGTTCTGCAGAAGAGAGCCATCAGAGCCATATATAGACTTCGCAGACGCGATTCTCTTAGGGAACTATTTAAGGAAATAAACATTATGACGGTCCCTTGTCAATATATCTATGAGAATATTTTGTATGTTCGGAAAAATATTCATCTTTTTACTAAGATAAGTGACAGGCACAATTTTAATACTAGAAATAGGGACAAATTAGATCAACCACGATTCAGATTGGCTAAAGTACATAGTTCTTTTATGGGGTACTGTGTAAAATTTTATAATAAAATACCACTTGAGATTCTCAATCTCAATGAGTCAAAATTTAAAACATGCATTAAACGCACACTATGTAGACAAGCATATTATAAATTGGAAGATTATCTCCTAGATAAAAATGCTTGGCTAAATGCCTGTCCGGCTCCACGTGCACAGCCATTTTTGCCTAATTAGTTTTTTTAAATATATAAATATACAAGATGAGATGACCCTTTTTGTATTGTTATTTTCGAGATGTTTTTTTTTTATTTATTTATTTATTTTAATGAAGCTTTTGACAATTGATTACTTATTGTATTTGGAACCAATAGCATTGTATAATGTAGAAGCACTTTTTCAAATTTTGTGAATGTGAAGTACCATGGAGCATTTTTATTTTTAATTGGTTACAAATATATTTGAATTTACAAGTATGGCAGTTGAGAGTTTGTCATGCTCACTTAAATGTCTCGCTGATGGTGGCACGTGTAATTGGGTCATTCGGTTCCCTTCATTATGGTTGAGCTGAGTGGGGCTGGTGCACGCGTCATGCTCGTGAACGGGCGCCGTCATTTGAGACTGGTCATCTCTTAGCTGCCAGTGGCTTATTTCAATTTCTGTTAAAATATTTGCATTTAGTATTTTCTTTCATTATTTATCTACATTGTGCTCACATAGTAGAAGCAACATGAATTATGTAACCAAGAATTATGTAACTAATAATATGATTTAAAAGAGTGTCCATGGAGTTTCTTGCACGTTCTTCTCCATAGAGATCTACGCTTTGGAACGTGCAATTTAGCTTCACTTTTTTTTTGGACTGACCGACATTTTGACAATTCAAAAGTGCCTGTAATTGGTCTATTTGAAATAAACGCTTCTGATTTCTGATTTCTGAATTCAAATCTTGTATCTTAAGAAAGTTTTAGTTTTACAACTGATCACAAAAGACTGATCAATTTTCTAACACTTTCTGACATTCAATTAACCTGAAGCTTGGTTTACACACACACACATATTGCGCCTTTATAATGTCAGTTAGATTATCTAGCCATTATATGCAGTCGCTATATAATCACATTGTCTGTAACAGATGCACTAGCACTACCAACGACATAACCTTTTCAACATTTACTACCACTACAACCATAAACCGTGCAGCAACTCAATCCGATGAACATAAAGCACACGTGTTCTAGTTTATCACACAACATTTATCAACGCAAGCCACACATTTATCACAATTATTTCACTAATCATTATGAAAGAAAATATTTTCTACGTCACTGTTACGTTCGCGTGTTTCGTTCACATTTGACTTATAAATGAAATTGATTGTGAAGACATGAACTTAAGTTGGTCTGAAGTAGTGGGTAATAAGCACGCATTGACCGGCCAGTGTTCAATCATGGTAACGTGCTTTCAATACCATCTTGAAGGGCTTTCCGTGTGTATGAAACTGTAGTAAGTATACTCTTATCATGTAATAATATTCCTTTTAATTTATGACATCCATAATGGCGCCCATTAATTCAATTTGTAGCTCGAACCCAATGATTATGTCGTTATTTTGTCTTGCTAGTAAAATGGCTTTGGAAAATGCGGAACAAGATACTCGCCTTGTTAGTAACAGAAACGAATTTGAATCAGTTATTACACAACAGATTTTGAGTAAAAAAGTAAATTCTGAAATCGAATACTTCAGGTAATGTTGTAGAATGGTCACTAGTGTTGTTCACACTAGTCTAGTCTTATAGAGGCTGTGTTTATATCTATCTGTTTGTGTGTTAGTTATTCCTTCATGAGAAATAGCTAAACAGATTTAGATGAAATTTAGCGTCCCAGAGTTGGACATAGAATATTATTTATCCCGGTAGTATGTTTTTTTTTACAATAATCTGTAGTCTATAGTAGGTACCTAGTTTAATCTATTTAAATTCAATAAATAATAATCATTTTTGTTTGAAATTAATACCAAAAACTTCTGGCCCGATTAAAAACAAAAATCTTTTACAAGAAGAATATAGTACGTGGCAAAAATATGAACAATTTGCTATGGTTACACGCAGCAACTTCGACTGAAACCCGAAAATTTGTTACTGCGCATTCAAGGTCGACCGCCATGATAGTTCAACTTGTGCGACGAGGATCTCCTTTATCACCGAGTAACATAGGCTATATATATTTTACAATCACGCGGGTAAGATGCTGGCAGAAGCTAGTAATATCCTAAAGAGTAAATACGTTTTGTTTGTGAATAATAAACTCAATCAAAAACTATTGGACCAATTTTAAAAATTCTTTCATTATTTTTGTTATTACCAAGATTCAAGATGGAAAACAATGCCATACTTTTCTGAATATTTAGATGTATGGAATTTAACACGCCTACCTACATTCCAAGCACAAATAGACGCTTGATGGATGGGCACAGTTAATGGAAAACCATTTGTTTCTATTACGGATCGAAGTATAGTCATTAGAATTGCCATTAGAAAAACAAATCTATTAGAACAACTGTTATCGCATAGCCTAAGTCTAGACTACAGTCTTAAATAATTAAAGAGGAATCGATTTAATAATAAATAACGACATCGTGAATTACTTTTCACTAACTTTAGCAATGGTAGTGAAAATGAAAGTCAATACTATTGGCAGTTGCAATAAATATGAAGGCGCATCACAGGCCCTGGACACACCATAATCATGGCGGTAAGCCCCCTCTTTGAGGAGTCTTCACGGCATCCTCATCTTCCGCATGACGCAGGTCCTCACCGGACATGGTATTTTCAATAGTTTTTTTCACCGAATTCTTGTGGAAGACGCCTAGGTGCCACCATTGTATGAACCGCCGGAAGATACTGTGGTGCACACGGTAGAAGTGTGTCCGCTTGTGCAGAGCACCATCGTGTTCTTGTGGGGGCGATCGGCGGCAACGACCTATCGCGCAAGAGCTCGGTACCGGTCATGGTCCAAAGCGAGTAGAAGTGGCAGGCAGTTGCCTCCTTCTGCCAAGCAATAATGCTAACGACGCCGCAACACGCGTGAGTGAACGGCCATCACATCCCAGTCGCCGGGATCCCGATTTCCAACCACCGTAGGCGTAGGCTTGTGCACGGCAAACAATGGGTAGCTCGCCATCCGGTCGTTCGGCAACCGTTCAGACCCAGCTCGAGTCGTTGAGGGCGCGTAGTGTTCTACGCGCGCCTCAAAGAGGTATCAACAAAACCACAGGGACCCAGCAGGATCGAAGCCTACTGGGACCCTGAAACGAAGGCAAAGAAGGAACAGGAGTGGGTTTTCTTGCGCAATTTCTGCCCAGCGAAGAGGAGTGGCAGGCGGTCGCGTCCTTCCGCCGCCGCGTGGATTCCTATTCCGATCCTGATTTCCAGCCAACGTAGGCGCGGGTTTGTGGACGGCGAGCAATGGGTAGCTCGCTGTCCGACCGTCCGGTAACCATCCGGACTAAGCCGAGGTCGTCGACGTCGTGCACTGTTCCCACGCGCCTCAAGGAGTTGTCAGCAAACCGTAGAGGCCCAGCCTACTGGCAGGAAGGCAGGGTCGAAGCCTACTGGGGTCTATTTTTGAAAAGAAAGCTCGGCCCAGGTTTGAAAGGCAACAAAGGAACGGGGTAGGTTTTTAGTCAGTATGAGTCTTACACTATTGCCCGCTCCGCCCAAGGGCGGGAGATGTCATATCGATTTGACCCACAAAAGAAAAACCTCGACGGCATCGTTCACTCTGGTATCCAGTGAATATATTCGTGCAATGTGGCCAGCCCACTCCACCTGATTCTAAACTAAGAGTTAAAATCAATACAACCAAGTTTCCTTTCAATGGCGAATCCATTTCCAAATGAGATAGGTATCGAATTCACTTCCACTAGCTATTTATTTGTTTTACTTTGCTGCCCCCGAGAGGTTATCAATCACTGAATACTTACTCGCTCCATACTTTTCCTTGAGTTTAATAAATTAGGTTTGCACGGATGAAGGCTCTGGTGATATGTTTAACAATCTCTTTTCATACTCTGCTATACCGGAGGTCGTGGCTTCGATTCCCACCCAGGGTTAATGTTTGTGTAATAAGCACAATCATTTGTTCTGTGTCTGGATGTAATTTATCTACAATATGTATGTAGGTATTTAAAAATAGAGTGGGACTTAAAATGAACATGGACAAAACCAAAATCATGGTGAACATCCATGTAGCGCCCACTCCTATCAAGATCGGAGACTCTACACTCGAAGTTGTGGACGACTACGTTTACCTGGGACAGATGGTCCAGTTAGGTAGGTCTAACTTCGGGAAAGAGGTCAATCGTCGAATTCGACTCGGCTGGGCGGCGTTCGGGAAGCTGCGCGATGTCTTCTCGTCCAACATACCACAGTGTCTCAAGACGAAAGGCTATGACCAGTGCGTGTTGCCAGTGATGACACATGGCTCTGAAACGTGGTCGCTTACAATGGGCCTCATAAGAAGACTCAAAGTCACCCAAAGGGCAATGGAAAGGGCTATGCTCGGAGTTTCCTTGCGTGATCGAATCAGAAATGAAGATATCCGCAAGAGAACCAGGGTTGCCGACATAGCGCGTAGAATTGCCAAACTTAAGTGGCAATGGGCTGGGCACATTGCACGCAGAACAGATGGCCGTTGGGGCCGAAAGGTTCTGGAGTGGCGGCCGCGTACCGGAAGATGCAGCGTTGGAAGGCCTCCCACAAGGTGGACCGATGACCTGGTCAGGGTCGTTGGAGTCCGATGGATGCGAGACGCACAGGACCGGCCATTGTGGCGACGCTTGGGGGAGGCCTATGTCCAACAGTGGACGTCTTTTGGCTGAAATGATGATGATGATTTAAAAATATATAAATATGTTTATCAGTTATCAAGAAATATAGTACAAACTTTGCCTAGTTTTTTTTTTATGGTAGGTAAAATCACCCAATGACAAATCCCGCCCTTGGGTGGGGCGGGAAATAGTGTCAGACTCTTACTGACTAAAAACCTACCCTTGCATTCTTTGCCTTTGTCCCAGGGCCCGTGGTGACATTTTCACATAACCTTTGGCCCCAGTAGGCGTCGGACCTGCTGGGCCCCTACAGTTTGAAACAGTGCGCGCCGTAGACGACTTGAGCTCGGACCGGTCTGTTACCGGACGGACGGACAGCGAGCTACCCATTGCCCGCTGTCCGCGAGCCCGCGCCTACGGTGGCCGGAAATCGGGATCGGAATCCCGGCAGCTCTGCCTAGTTTGGGACTAAAATCTAATGGCGTTGTGTGAAAGTTGAATATTATTAAAAGTGGAATATTATTATTATAATACAAATCTTGCAAATATTATTATCGATCAATAAGTAGCTTCTACCAGCGGCTCCGACCGGGTAAAAGTAGAAATTTACCCATACTCACGGATTGAAAAACTATTTTATGATGTCCTATTTTATCTACCCGTTTGCAAAATATCACCCAAATCCGTTCAGCCGTTTGAGCAAACATACACATACACACACATACATTCTTCTTTTTTCAGTTTTAGGGCCAACGCTGCGATAAGTGTCCGGACTCGCCGTGCGGGCAGCTGCGCCCGCGTCCCTTTCCCTCTATAATAATTCATTAATGTACTCCATCGACACGATAACATTCACACCGTTAAATTTGAACTAGTGACACACGTGTGACGTCACCGACAGGAGCCCGCGCGGGCTCCCGCTTAACGTAGTTGGCCACATATTAGTGTGATTATTAACATTACCGGCACTGTTGGCGCAGTGGTCGAGCGATTCGCAGCTATACTGCGTGTCGCGTGTTCCAATTCACATACACAAGACATCCGGACCAGTACCTCCACTGTGACCGCTAGAGGCGCTGCAAAATTTGCCATACAAAATAAATACGGCGTCGATATCGAGTAGCGACGAATACTATTGCTTAAAACTCATGGTAGAGGTACTGTTGATAACATCCATCCACATCATCCATCACATCCACACCCACCAAGACAGGTGTCTTGTGTGTGAGTGGGGCAAACTATTTTTGTTTTTGCAAAAATATGTATTAAATAAAATATGACAAAAGTACCTGATTACAAATCAAAGTGCCTTTGGTATAACTATAACCAAGTACTTAGGTAAAATTAGACAAGTTAAAATAAGCCAAAAGATACACTTATGCTAAATTATACTCATTACAAGAAAAACGGAAGGAAATCTTGTCTTACCGTTAATCAAATTTACACCCCTCCTTCTAAATAATAATTTATCATACGAAAAATTGAATAAAATGTGATCTGATCTACTTGGATGATATTATTATAAAATTGCCACATCATCCTTGGAAACGGATCTTCGTATCGAATAACAAGCATGAAATGACAAAAAAATATCGCTAATAAAACTGTATGGCGCTCCTAGAAGCTGCGTTTTATAGCCCCAATGTAGTAAGTGAACATGACTGTAAGATGTTTTTTCGCTTCATTTGATCCTTTATATTTTTAGGGAGAATTTTGTATCAGAAAGCAAAAAACCACAACAAGCAAAATAGAGATCGTGTACCTGATTTATTTATCTCTGTGTAGAGTGTGTAGTGTATGTTAGGCACCTATCTTAAGATTTAAAAGTAAATGGACTGTAATTTAAATTGAATATAGTTCACGAGTAGATATAATTTTCGATGTTGGTAAGCGTTTGGAGTGCGCGCGCGTTATCTTCAAGATCGGTAGCGAAGTGAAGCTGTGAAGCACGCCGCACCTCAACCTGACAGCAACCGTTTCCGAGCGGCCGAAAGCGCCCGAACAGTGAGTCTGTCTAAAAAGTCTAACGGCTTGGGTAATTATTGGGGTACAATGAAATCTGATGTAGTCAACACTGATTGAATAATCAAGGATGATTAAAAGGTCTTGATCATTGTTTACTGATAAAACTTATCGTTATAAAGGGTGATTGGTAATTAGTAAACTATACTAAAACACGTGATTGTAGTCATGATAACAAACAACATTTACTATGGGACCAAACCTGAAATCGCGAAAAAATTCAGCCAAGTTCAGTACATTTTGACCAGTTAGGCGAACACCAATATACCAGTAGATTTTTTTTTCGCGATTTCAGATTTTGTCCCATAGTATAAGTTGTTTGTTATCATGACTACAATCACATGTTTAAGTATCGTTCACTAATTACCAGTCACCCTATATAAATATGTTTTTAAATTATTTAGTATCATTAGGGAACTTTTTAACAATAAAAAATGTAAAAGATTTTCATTTAGATTATATTTCGGTGGCTTTAATAATATTCTTTATTACAAAAGTAGAATGAGTAAAAGTGTCAAACTGTTTCGTACCGGCCATAGCCATTTGAATGACAACTAAAATTCGTGTTGCCAGCAACAGATTTTTTATTTCGTTTATAAATTCCCAAGTCGTTTGACTTTTTAGACAAAGTAGATCTGAAAATAGAATGCAAAACAAACCAAATTGAGGATACTTGTAGATATTAACTTTTCTCATCACACTAATATTATTTGACGGCACGGTGGTTGAACTTTTGGTTATCGCGCTGTTGGTCGCGGGTTCAATTCCCACACGAAACAAAAATATTTGTATGGCCTTCAGATATTTTTTCCTGTCTGAGTGTCTTGTGTATGTGATTTTATTATGTTAGTGAACGCTTTCACGATACTGTAGTAAATCCTAGTGTGGAGCAACTCTGAAAAATAACAACAAAAGTTAGTTTGTTACTTCTTTACGCTTACACTTCCACACCATTGCGTACAACCACACACACTGCCACACCATCACACACATCCACACGCTCACATTTACACACACCCACATCACACCATTTACTTTATAGCACACTATGCAAGATGCCATGTATACCTCGTATGATAATTATTATTATAATTTTTAAATCCTATATTCTACTAAATCTTTGTGTTATATTGTACTTTGTTGTTTACTTCTTTTGAACCATGATGAAAGAGACTGGTCTCCACGACACAGGGAATCCTATGTGTGTATAGTGTGGAGACCAGTGAAGTATTTGATGTACGAGTGTATTTTTCTTGAACAATAAATCATTATTATTATTATTATTATTATTATTACGCTCAAACGGCTGAACAAATTTGGATGAAACTTGGCACACGAGTAGCCCATGCCCTGGAATAAAACATAGGATACGTTTTGTCCTTGACTGGCCTGTTGGTCTAGTGGTTAGTGGCCTTGACTGCTATGCCAGAGGACGTGGGTTCGATTCCCATATAGGACAAATGTTGTGAGGAGCACGATCCGTTGTTCTGTATCTGGGTATAATTTATCTATAATATGTATGTATTTAGATTTCTAAATATACACCATGAAATTTTGATCGTTTTAATCCCGTGGAGGATATAGATATTGCATAGATAAAATTAAAAAATATAGTACTTTTTTTAAACTTAAATTAATTTACGCATGTACGAAATTAGTTTCTTTAAGTAAACGTCAGCTGGGCGAGTTCAATGACCTGTAGCTAGTTAGTACGCAACGACCAACAATTACCTACAACGTCATTGACTCGTTTACTTAAAGAAATTAATTTCGTAGATGCGTATATTAATACGAGTTTTAGAAAAAAAAGTACTTTATTTTTTAATTTTATCTTTACAAATCGATAGTGTTTCACGTACCGAATTGACTCTCCACGAGATTAAAACGACCGAAATTTAACGGTGTATAAGTATATATATCAGTCGTCTAGTACCCATAACACAAGCTCTGCTTAGTTTTGGGACTAAACGGCGTTGTGTGATAGTTGAATATTATTATTATCCTGAAAGTATGTTCCCTTGGGCCAATTTTCTACGTTTACGCGGGCGAACCCGCTGAAAGCAGCTAGTCTTAAAACAAAAAAAGTCATAATAAAAGTGCTTTACAAACATTTTTCTTGGTAATTTATTCCGACGTCCTGTCATTCCTACGTAGCGAGTTCGCACTTAGAAACTTGAAAACGCTAGTGACATTTTGTATTTTGGCACAGCCGAAATCCGGCTCGAATGGAGAAAAATAACTTTGCATTCAATATATTTTCATCAATCTCCGACAAAAGTTCGTCTTTGTTTTTTTTTTTTCTATTCCGATTCCCTTTTAACACTTAACAACTCTTCTTCTGTTGGAGATTTTTCCAATAATGTCTGTGTTATCTCGATAATTATTTCTAATTGGTTTCACGTTGCAACTTCGTTAATTAACTTATAACCATTTGTACGACTGACTGCCTGACTGAAAAAACCTTTTGAAAAACTTAGACTTTTGGAAAATTGTCCCAAGGGAACATACTCCCGAGGTAAAGATCTATGTGCTAATCAAGGACATAGTCTATCCGTATAACAAGTTGCATCGAAATCTGTTCAGCCGTTTTATTGTAAAGAAGTAAACAAACATACACACGTGTACGCAAACACTCCGCCTTTAAGATATTAGCTTTAAAATCAAACATTTTAATTTATAACTTCTTAGCAATTTGTAATTTATTTTCAATACACTTACTCGAAAACTGCCTCTTATCGCATTATGATTAGGTTCGACATGGCATGTATCACCCGCGTGCTTTTTTTGAATTTATCACACCGAGGGCTTTTTTCATTCCAATTTCGTCATGGTCAAGGGTGCTTTTTTTTTAAAGCATATATAAAAATTTTCATAAATTAATTTTTAATTTAAATTGTGTTTTTGAACAGAATATAATAAATAAACATGATTTGTTATTCCATCAAATTAACATATCGACACAACAATTTGTTATTACCAACAAATGAACCTTTATCGGCGTTCTAAATTCAAAAGATTTGAATTTCTGTTTTTATTAATATTAGGACGAAAAGTATATTGAATACTATATTACCTAACCTATTTATTTGTGTTATGTGTGAAAAAAAAATGTTCAATTTAAGATTTCAAGAGAATCTTTAGATGCCGCCGCCACATATTGTGATTAAGGTAAAAAAATACTTGTCTATTTGTGTAGCCTGCTGCCATCTAAATCAAAACTAAAATGTCTGACAACTTTGAAAAATTTTCTTCAGTACACTATGAACAAAAATGCGATGTGATTTTCAGAGAAAGTCTTCGTAAGTGTATTGAAAAACGTCGTTTGATATCGTCGCTTTCCATCAGGTGAGATAGCGGTCAAGCGCGAACCTCTCAATAATAAAAAAAAAAGTGCAAATTTGTCAATGCAGCCCTCGCCTCCATAACACTCGCCTTCGGCTCATGAGAATGCCGTCTCCGTCACAATGCCAAACTTTTTGCACTAGGATCAAAATGTACTATTCCAACTAGCCACCTGCCCCGGCTTTGCACGGATGCAAATCACATACACAAACCTCACTCTTTTTCATGAAGACCGCATCAAAATCAGCTGCGTGGTTTAGAAGTAATAAGCGGGGAAACAGAAAAACGAGGAGAAACAGACAAACATAGAAAGGAACTTTGTCAAAGGGTGTTTTTAATATCATGCGAATTTCATCACGCAAGCGGATTTGCTCTGCAAGCAGAATATTTCAAAAGGCAAAATAACGTGTCCCGGGTGCGTATTGCAAGCATTACCTACAATAAATACTAGTATGAAAAAGAGATTTGCGGAGATAACGCATGCGGAGCCAACCCGCATGCGTGATAAAATCCGCACGATATTAAAAAAACCCTTTGACAAAGTTCCTGTCCGTATTTGTACACACAAAGTATTATTTATAAATGTCATCATCATCACTTCAACCGAAAGACGTCCATTATTATACATCGCCACAACGTCGGGGCTTCTAACATCCATCGAATTCTCGCAACCCTCACCAGGTCAACAATCCACCTTGTGGGAGGCCTACCAACCAACGCTCTGATTGGCCCGCTATTAGCCTTTAACCAATCGGAGAGCCGAAAGCGGAACACGTTTTGCGCAACGTAAAAACAACTCGCACTATACTCCTTTCGAAACTAGATTAGACTTTCAAACAAACCTTTTTACTGTCCATTCAACCGATTTTGACTTTTAATACGTTGGTGGCATGATAAATGGCGGCTGCAGTAAATAGTTGGTATTGAAACCACTTTTTTGCTTTTAATGTCATCCTTACGCCTACAGAATAGAAATCAAAATCGGTTGAACGGACAGCAAATCTTATTTAAAATGAAATATAGGTGGTTATACATTTTTTTGATGTCCTTAGAAAAAGAAAATGTAATTATAATGTAAAACTGCTTTCATAATTCAAAAATAATTTTCCCAAAGGAAGCTTATCCTCTTTGCCTAATATCTTCAAAGAATAGGTAGGTAGTGCGTTTCAAGTTCAGCCAGGTGCAAATGACAGATTAAATAAGATTATTTTGGTGTGTTCGTGTGCTGCAAAGTCAGATGCTTCTGTCTGAGGATTAGGCTGACAGAGTGTGCCTTGCTGATTGTGAGTTTAAAAATGAAAGTGGAATTAAAACTTTAAGCTCTCCATTTGAAGTCTTAGCCTTATTTAGTTTTGTTGCCCTAATAGTTATAAGTTAATAGAAATGATAAGGCCCTGCTATTTTGGTGCTATTTTAAAACTAGTAGAATTAAACTAGAACTACATTAGACCGACGCACACGTGGAACACGCCTCTCCGCAAACGGCCAATGATGATACAGAGGTGTAACGGAGAGGTCTCCTTAGCGAAACTCCATCACCTTGATTTAAAGATGTACTCGAAGTTGTGTTTGACAGAAAGAAGTAACAAGCATACACAGATGAGTGAGACATGAGTGGCAAGTCTCCTCTTTGAGGAAAAGCTAGAAAGGCGTCACGGCGTTTTCACGTTCCGCATGGCACATGTCCTCACCGGACATGGTACGTGCACAAGAAACGCCCAGGTGTTACCATTATGCGGACCGCCTGGAGGACATGAACGTTGTGCCGCGCTTGGGTGGCGACCCCTCGAGTCGGACCCTGGTTCTGGTCATCGTCCGGAGCGAGGGGGAATGGACAGCGGCCACCTCCTTTTGTGAAGTAGAATACTGGTGAAAAGATGGTCGCACGCGTGAGGGAACGGACATACTCATACCTCACCCGGGACTCGACCCTGATTACCAGCCACCGTACGCGCGAGATTGTGGATAACTGGACGACCAATGGGTAGCGCGCCGTCCAGTCGTCCGGTAACGAGCTCGAGTTGTTAACGACGCGTAGTGTATCACACGCGCCTCAAAAGATGTTTTCTGAAAAGGTTACCCGTGGTCGTACAACGTACCTAAAGGTCAACTAAAGGAACATAGGTTTGTTTTTAGTCAGTAAAAGTCTGAGACGCCCTCCCGTCCCGACCTAGAGCGGGAGAACTCATAAGATGATTTCCCACCTTAAAAACTCACACTCGGACTACTTTTGCCTGTATAATATTGATCTGATTTAGGTACCTACTCTAAATTAACTTGAAAACCATACAGCACAATAAGTAGTCCAAGCTGTCAACAGTAAGCAAAAGCCACACACACAAGTAGCATCTCCACCAATCTCCACATACCAAGAATTGGAATTGTGCTCGGCTGTGAAACGCACAAACCAATGCCCACAAAATGTGAATATAGTTTTACCCAAAAACATTCACAGGTACTCCCGGTAGAGGTGAGGTACGCATACGTATAGTACACTCGTCAGCACATATACAATGTTTGCAAGGGATTGTGTTTCATAGCAATTTGCCCGTTTGACAGCACAGCTATGCTTAAGTTAACAAACGGTCTTTTGATATGATAAAAATAGGGTCGAGAAAGGGATGTACTGAACATATCGTACATAAACAAGCATAGACCTAAACATTTGTATTTTGCAGACATATTCGAAGTTAAGTTTGCGTAAATAATAATGACGAAGCATTAACATAGGGTTTTTTTCTTTATATCAATGTGACGAAGGCATTTTTTGGTATCCCGTACCCAAAGGGTAAAAAGGGAAACCTATCGCTAAGACTCCACTGTCCGTCTGTCTATCACCAAGTGTTTCTAGTGAACCGTAATATCTAAATATTTGAATTCACAGATGTAATGTATTTCTGTTGCCGCTATAACATCAAATACTAAAATAAGAATAAAATAAATATTTAAGTGGGCTCACATACAACAAGCGTGATTTTGGGCCGTTTTTTACTCGATATTAATAACGGCAACAAGTAGATGCTTGAAATGTTCTCAGAAAACTTAGTTGTATTTTACTTTAAAAAATAAAAAGTTAAATTAAATTTAAATAAATATTTAAGCAAGGCAAAATGAATTACGTTTATTGCATGGGAGCCCATGCAATAAACGTAATTTATTTTGCCTGTATATAGTGTAATGTGGAATAATTTTAAAATGGTACGAAATCCTTTGAGCGCGAGTGCGATTCGCACTTGGCTAGTTTTTTTCTATTTTTATTTATTTATATCTAGATAATATTATAAAAGAGGAAACTGACTGACTGACATATCAACGCAGAGCCGAAAATACAGGGCCTAGGAACATGAAATTTTGAACCAGTTTTCCTTTTATGACGTAGGTAAGCACTAAGAGAGGATTTCTCAAAATTCACCACCTAAGTGGATGAAACGGAGTCCAAAGTTTGTATACAGAAACCTACTTTCAAGTAGGCGATGTCGCTGGCAGAAGTCTTTACATGTACCTAAGACAAGTTTTTTTTTTTTTTTTCATGCTAGGTAAAATCATCCAATGACAAATCCCGCCCTTGGGCGGAGCGGGAAGTAGTGTCAGACTCTTACTGACTAAAAACCTACCCCGTTCCTTCGTAGCCTATAGTGCCGGGGCTGAGCCTTCCTCTCAGAAAACGGCCCTTGACCCCAGCAGGCTTCGAACCTGCCTGCCTGCAGTTAGCAGGCTGGGCCTCTTCGGTGTGCTGACAGCTCCTTGAGGCGCGCGGGAACAGAACGCGCATCATAGACCGAACGATTCCCGCGTAGAGCTTCCGGCAGGAGGCATCTGGTCCCCTGAGGTTGGGCAGGAGCCGTCCGAGAGCAGCCCCAGCCCGATTCAGTTTGGGAGCCAGACGTCGAAAATGCTCCTTGAAGTTCCACCAGCTGTCGAGGACGAGTCCCAGGTACTTCATCGTCGACCCGATGCTGATGTGAACCGCTCCCACCGTTAGCTGGGAACCCGGTGGTGGCGCACCCCGAGGGCCGTGGAAGCACATGGCCTCGGACTTGTGCAGTGCCACCTCGAGTCCCAACTGCTGGATCCTGTCAACGACTATCGCAACCCCGCGTGTCGCTAGTTCGACCGCCGTCCGGTACGACTCTCCCCGCGCTAGGACCAACGTGTCGTCCGCGTAGCAGACCACGCTGACCCCGTCGGGGAAGTCGCCGCGCAGCACGTAGTCGTACCCGATGTTCCACAAGGGTGGTCCTAGTACCGATCCCTGCGGAACACCGCACGACATCTCTCGACCTAAGACAAGTTGCGTTCTGCGTGCGTTTGTTTATCCGCTAACCCCTTTTAAACAACACAACGGACTTTTGACAAAAAGGTCAATAAATGGGGAAGGTTCGTGATTTGCATAAGTCGGGGTTCAATAGTTCTTTTTAAGGTAAAACTAAAAATAAGAAAATTAATGAACAAAAAATTACTAAAAAAAAAGTACTATTTGTACAAATGGTCTAGAAAAAATTTAAACGATGTCTTATCATGATTAAAAAAATTCAAATAAACAAGTAAAAATGAAATATCATCTCATTTATTCTCGCACAATTTTTACTGTGTTGAATCGAGGAATATGCATGCAATACACAACGTACGACACATAAAAACATTTAAAGGTGTCAATCTGTTCCAAATATAAAGTCAAATGACCTCAACTATAATGTCTAAAATTTTTAAATATATTGTCAAAAGATTATAAACGTCAAAAAGTAAAAATGTAATTAATTTATTATTGTGTGGCATCCATTCCAATATATTTTTACAAACATTTTTCTATTGTTCTTATTTAAATCATCCGGCAACTTATTGAATATTTCTACAGCCTGATACTTCAAGCAATGTTCTACTATGGAGAAAGTATAATGCTACACTACTACTAACAAAACGATTATAAACCCATACCACAGAATTTACGTAGCATCAAATTCATTGAGTCCGTAACAAGAATATCTTCAAAGGCGCCAACAATTTGAAGCTAAGCTTGTTACTGCTAGACATAATGACGTATAATAAACGCGAACCGTCTATTATAAACCTAAACCTAATTAAACTGTCTTATCACGTAAATGATACATACGCCATCAGTGTAGACGTAATCAAGCTCCATTCAATAGTAAATTCTAGTGACAACGAAATATCTACTGTGAAATTTAATTTAAGCTGTTCAAATATGTGAATTCAGGCAGCAATGACATGGTAAGCGTCGGCTTCAGTTCGACAGCCGACGCGTTGCGAGCTCGCCCGATAGCTGAAGGTAGACACGTCTCTTAAGAGGGTCCTTAGCAACCTATCGTTGACCTGAGAATGGTTTAAAACCTTGTTGTTGCATACGACGCAAAGCTTGTTAAAAAAGAAAAGTGAAAAAAAAAAACAAAAAATCTGAACACTCTGTTGGTCTCTGTTGTTGTTCCAGGAAATAGGTGTTTTTTTTTAATCTTTAGAAGTTTTTGAAAAAGATTTCGTTTAAATTTTAATTAAACGTGCAAGACTTTTATAAATATATTTTCTTTACTTTTTAAATTTATGAGTACACATTAAAAAGGGCCAAAGTTCACGCAAAATAGCAGATTTCCAGAGGTTTTTAATGGATTATTGTTTTACATAAAATGATTTGATTTCAATAGAAGATAATATTCACAAGATATCTATTATTGTAGTATTTTCAAAATATCTAGAAAATAAAATGTGTAATAACGCCATAATAACGTAAGAGCTGTTGTATGAAAATAATGAAATGTATCTTGGGATGGACGCTCTTAATGAAATAAGTACCTGTCTATGGTATGAATATTAAGCCGGCATTAAGTGAATTTTCAAGAGGGACTGACACTATTTTATTGGAAATTCAATTTAAGGAAATTAGCTTGTGATTTTTATAACGTCCAAGCCACCCCAGCTTTGCACGGGCTTTTTTTTTGAGAAGGGAATTCATCCAATGTCTCCACCCGGTCTAGGGTAGAGCGAGAGTATGTGTCAGACTTTCACTGACTAAAACCACATCTGTGTCCTTCAATTGCCCTTGGCGTTTTAGGAACCCTTACGTTGCATTGTTGAACCTTTACGGTCCGGACTAAGCGTTTTGCCTCGTCGTTTATACCACGTACATCGAAGAACTAGAACACTTTGCCTGCTGCGGTCTTCCCGTCTGATTAAGTATAATTTAGGTGTCTTCAAGGCTAGAGTGAGTAGGCTCTTAATAATAAACTAATGTGCTGCACCATCAACGATTGCAACACTGCGTACCATCAGGTGGGATTGAAGTTTCTTAGCTTTTTTATAATTTTAAGAGATTGCTAAATTTAAAAAAAAAACATAACCCTCCTTCTGGCGCAGTCGGGTAAATAGCAGTCTGCCTATTATTACAAGATAGTAATACCAAAATATACACCGTTAAATTTTGGTCGTTTAAATCCCGCGAGGAAACCGGCATGTCCTAGAACCAAAAATTCGAAGACATGTGACATCCACCAACCCGCACTGGGCCCGCGTGGTGGATTACGGCCCATTCCCTCTCTTAGAGAGGAGGCCTGTGTCCCAGCAGTGGGAGCATTAAAAGGCTGATGATGATGAAACCCCGCAGAGGGTTTTTTTTTTGGTAGGTAAAATCATCCAATGACAAATCCCGCCCTTGGGCGGAGCGGGAAGTAGTGTCAGACTCTTACTAACTAAAAACCTACCCCGTTCCTTCGTAGCCTATCGTGCCGGGGCCGGGTATTCCTTTCGGAAGTTAACCCGTGACCCCAGTAGGCTTCGACCCTGCCTGCCTGCAGCTAGCAGGCTGGGCCTCTTCGGTTTGCTGACAGCTCCTTGAGGCGCGCGGGAACAGAACGCGCCGTCGACGGCTTGGGCTCGGTCCGGCCGGTTACCGGACGATCGGACAGCGTGCTACCCATTGCACGCCGTCCGCAAGCCCGCGCCTACGGTGGCCGGAAATCGGGATCGGAATCCCGGCGGCGGCTGGGGCGAGCGCCCCGTTGCCTCTGCCTGATGCGGTCGGCCTCCTCCTTTGCTAGCATTACTGCTTCGCAGAAGGAGGCGACCGCCTGCCATCCCTCTTCACTACGGACCATGGCCTGAACCAAGGCCCGGCGAGAGAGATCGCTGCCACCGATCGCCCCCACGAGGACACGGCGATGCTCCGCCCAGGCGGGGCTCACCTCTACAGTGTGCTCCACCGTGTCCTCCGGGTGTTCCGCACAGTGGCGACACCCGGGCGAATCCTCCGCACGAATCCGGAACAGGTACTTAGCGAACTTTCCGTGTTCGGTAAGCACCTGCGTCGTGCGGAAGTTGAGAGCGCCGTGAGGTCTTTCCAGCCACGCCTCAAAGAGGGGCCTTACCGCCTCGATCGTGGCGTGCCCAACCCGTATATGGTAATTTTTGAAAATCTTTTCTTATTCTTTGTAAACATTCTCTATACAAAGAAAAGATCTAGTACCAAAGTTTTGAGCTGGGCGTTGATAAGTCAAAGAGTAAGTCTGAACTTTGAATACAGCGGGTCTAAAAAGGCCACTTTTGTAGAAACATAATATGAATCATATTTATTTACATTTTTACAAGGAATATGATTCTGATAAGCAGTGAATTGAGTATGATTCGACCAATTTGTGCAACCATTTTACGAACATTAAAAGATTTGCTTATGATCTGCTAGGAATTCGGAATATGATTTGCTCTAGATGAATTGCTCATGTGACTTTTTTAGGCCCGCAGAAGATGTGTGATTTATCTCTCTTACTGAGCTACGAAGCGCGCCATCGAAATTAACGGATCACCAACGTTCGTAACAAAAGGCTCAAATTCACATTTCGAATTCCCAAATGATGCTCAAACAAGCTTAATTACCAAGATAATAAAATTAATTTAAATTATCTCGCTTTACGGTCACAGTTACTTCTAAAGCAATAACCACGAGACATCTATCTTTTATACAATAATTTTACGGCAGCATCACGTGTTTCTAAATAATCCGATTATAACATCTCGACGTAGACTGAAATAAAAATGAGATTAGGACCTCGGCAAAAATAATGTTGAGTTTACCTGTATAACATTTTTGCTTCATCGCTTTTATTACAGCAAAACGAGTTTTACAAAGAAAAACAAGAGTGTTAATGTGTTCCGATTTCCCCTGAAACTTTGACTCAAACTTCTCTCGTTGTCTTTTTTAGGATGTATCCATAGCTAGCGAATTTTCTAACAATGCGCTAGCGACCCGCACGCAATCTACTCGTGCACTGCACGCGTGCAGTTACTGCAATTGTTTGCTCTCTAGCATAACTCAGACAAGCCTTGCACACTGAGCGCCCGCGTGCAGTTCCATTTTCTATCATAGCTATGTCTGCGGGTGAGTGGAAGTGTGGGCAGCGCGCGGAGCGTTCGAACTTGGAATGGAACCGCAAGCGAGCTGCGTGCGTGCGCTAGTGTGGGCATTAGTGACACATTCGCTAGATGTCGTTGCATCCTTATAATATTTATATCCTATATACATATATAAAAAGAGAAACTGACTGACATATCAATGCACAGCCGAAACAAAAATTTGCTGTCACCTCTTTACGCGAACCCATCCCTAATGTGAACGGAAGAGATGGCTGCAACCGTGAGGGAGAGAACATCCTCGTGCCTCAGCCGCTACTGCAGAAGACGTCCCGGGCTTCGAAAGTCGCAGGGAGACTCTCGGCTACAGTAGATGTAGGCTTGCGGACTACGAACAGTGAATACCTCGCCGTCCGACTTTCCTTCATGGACCAAGCCTGAGTCAACGGTGCATTGTATTCGACGCTTGAAAGAGATATCATCAAAATTGAAGGGGCCTGTCAAGGCCGATGCCTGCTAGGACTGAAGGAAAGTTCGAAACATGAAGAAACAAAGTTAGGTTTTAGTCAATAAAGTCTGGCGCGCCCTTTCGCTCCAACTAGATCGCGAGAAGTTAGTTGATGAAAGGAAAATCTCATCTCACAAAAAAGAAATCCTGAAAGATTTATCTCCTATTCTGTCTTTTTAACATTTGAGTCATGATACTGACGCACTATTTCTAAATAAAAAAATAAAAAATTGAGTATCTGTCTGATGAATCTATTCTGAAAACTTTCACATTAGAGCAGGGTTTGAACGTCAAATTCACAATTCAGAATCCGACTCTCTCTTTTGATCTTAAAAGTCGTATAATTCCGAGTTTTCTCAACTACGTAGGCATACCAATTTCATTGTTTATTTATTTTAAGACCTAATGGCAGAATTCTGTTATCATTGCCTACATTTTATATGACTGTCTAGAACGAGTGCTAGCATACTTAAATTTGTTATGACTTCTGTATACAATGGCCCATTATTAACACACTTCAACAACCATTAGCAAAGTACTTAACACAGTAACGGTGGTCTTCGTCAGAAAATACTAATTACAGCTATCAAAATAACGATTCATAGAACTAACATAAACGGTTAGGAACGACAAAATTCACAGTCAAATTAAAAAAAAAAGTAACAAAATAACTAGTATTTATATTCTTTTTTGACTTCTAGTTGGACCTGACTTCGTAGTTTGCGTCGGAATTGCACGACTCAATTCCGCCAAACCCATTCCATCAGCGGACAACCAGCCGTGAGGCGATGCACCATCGGTACATGGTGGACATCCCACCCATACGCATTAAACCTTTTGGGAACACATTAATTGTGCGTACAGTTAAGGAATGAAATTCCCTGCCGGAGTCGAGTGTTTCTTGATAGCTGTAATCTAGGGTCTTTAAGTCAAGAGTGAACAGGTTCCTTCTAGGCAATGGTGCTCCATTGTCGACCACATCATCACTAACCATCAGGTGAGATAGTAGTCTAGTGATAATAATCCACCGTAAAAGAAACGGGGTGGCCCACTTCCGGGTATCCCTTCAATACTCCAAACATGGAGAAAGTATAATTTTAAGGGTGACTCACATTATATTCCCCTTGCGTGACTGAAAAGCTTCCAAAGAAATCGCTCGTGACATATAGAAGCGTGACAACACAACTTTATCGGCGTCATTAATCTGCGACAAGCAAGGGTCGGGTACGTCATCGGCCTATATCTGTAAACCCAGATAGGCATCTACCATATTTAGGACATGTATTTTTCATATAAACAAAGGATTTTAGTCTGTGCAAGTTTCTTCAAAACGTACTTGATCTGGTTTTTTTTAGCAACAGGGCTTTCGCTCCACCGACCGAAAAGAATGTCAGAATTTTACTGATTAAAACCCTCCTATGTTACTTCACCGTAAGCGTGGGCTTGCGGACGGCAAGCGATAGGTAGCTAGCAGTCTGGCCGTCCGGTAACTGTCCAGACAGAGCTCGAGTCGTCGACGGTTCGTAGTGTTCCACGGGCGCCTCAAAGAGATGCCAGCAGGGCCAAAGCTTACTGAGACAATGGGTTGTGTAAAAGAGAACCCCGGGGCTCTGGAACGAAGACAATAAAGGAACAGTAGTGGGATTCAGTCAGTAAAAGTCTGACACGCCCTCCGTTCACGAGCGGGAGAAGTCATTGGATGACTTCCTAGCTAAAAAACCTATGTTTCTTCATTTGCCATCGCGTTCTAGAGGTTCACGGTTACTCTTTCATATGTTCCCACAGCCCATTTGACCTGCCAATGTGAAGACATCAGTATAGGACTGAAGCCAAATTTTTTATTATCCTTCTTTTTATTTACAATATTATTAAGAATTAACTAAATAATTTATGCCAGATAGCTAAATTATAATAATTTATAGCCTAAAAAACTAATAAGCAATTTAACTCTAACTTTATACGTTACAAATTATGTTAAACTAAAAATACCTAGTGTCTTTTTGCACTTTTACACAAGTTCATAGCACTTTCTTAGAGTCTAATATTGATAAAACACATTTTGTTCTTGTGTTAAATTTATGCACAGTAATTATCAATAATATTATATGCTAACTTTAACACTAGACTCACCCAAAGGTTTAATTCGGTTTAGTCTACGCTCTGGTCCGAGTTGTCTAGCAGCTGGATTGCCTTAACGTTAGCATGTCTGTATAATCAGCTAATTTTTTTATTATTGTGGTGACAAGTTCCATTATCTGTCCTAGCTCGAGAGGACACCGGTGTCCTCTCACATCCACGCCACTATAGGCCATAATTCCGATGTTTAGAGTCTACTTTTGTATGAACAAGTTTGGTAGTAGTGGATCTACATATTAAGGTCATGGTGGAGATCGTCATTTGTGATGTACCAGAGTGCGTTTAGAATAGAATAGAATAAACTTTATTGTACACCAAAATAGTAACAACTCACACAAACTTAAATGTATGGGTACAATGGCGGTCTTATCGCTGACAGCGATATCTACCAGACAACCTTAGGATGGATTATAAGAACTTAAACTGTAAAGGGGGTAGTCCGCGATGTAATTCTAGCAAATAAAAATCAAAGAAATAAAAATACGATAAATAGATAAAATAAACCTATAGAAAAATAATACATAAGCTTTATATATATATATATATATATATATATATATATATATATATATATATATACACATATATATACATATATATATACACATGTATATATATATATATATATATATACATATATATATCAGTACGTATATATAAAGTAAATTATAATATACATATCCCCAAATTTGGATACGTCCTCAAAATATGCTTGTATGTATAGTTATCTTATTATGTATTGATAGATAGGATTTTCTTCCGAGCAACCAATACATACTTTTGTAACGTATGTCGAGTTTTTTTTTCCTTATGTCGATATTTCAGTATACGTTTTTATGTTATGGACACGTGAAAGAGAGAAGTCATATGGAGGGTGATTTATTTTGAGGCACTAAAGCTTTAGCACGAGTTTTTATACATATTCGATCGCGTTAACGTTACGTAAACATTTGCTAGGATCGAATCGTATTATATATTGTGTTCCACTGTATTGCTACCAGGTGACACTTATCCAGATTCAATACAAAATTACGTTTACATAAACGCAGGTGACGCTGGATCCTTTTCGTGTCAATGGACTCAAATATTTCTTTGTTGTCCAGTATTAGGCAACCTGAACAACTCTGTTATTAGCCTCGTATATATCCTGAAAGCTGCAGGTGGTTGCGCAGAACGAGCATTGCAGCATGTAACGCATGTCCTGTGAAGCGGCTCCACACTGGCACTGTGTTGGAGATGGGCCGAGGAAACCCCATTTGGCCAGACTGTTTGCGCAGCGGCCAACCAGGGTCTGCTGCGGTTAGTTTAGAGATTTCTAGATTGTCCACTGCAGTTCTTCAATCCGGATTCCGATTGGAAATTCATCTTTACCTCACCTCTTTTCGACACTAACAGTTTGTCACAAAGCCAATTATTATCGACCAAATATAAAACCTGTTTTCCGTCTAACAGATCGCCATAGAAGATCAGGGTCCCTCGACGAAGCGGCTGAAGACAGCAGTGATAACGGAGGCAGCACACCAAAGAAGAAAACAGCCATAGAGGAACAATGGGAGAGATCTGGAGGCTTCGAGCTTACTTCTGTAGAGCAGGAGACGTATGAGAAGTACTTCTACGGTACTGAGCACTGGAACTACTTCACAAATGATGAAGATCTGGGGCCTGTTATACTATCTATCAAGCAGGAGACACTCAATGGCAGAGATCAGTTCAGGTATGTTTTTTTAAGTCCTATCCTCCTCCTCTCATAAGCATAATATGTGTTAAGCGAATAGGTTGCGTTAGAAACACCACGCTGCTCTTCATAACTCAAGGAGCAGATGTCAGGGAAAAATCAGCCAAGCTGAAGTGGGAGTGGGCAATGCACGTCACTGGACGCCTGAGGGAGGACGACATGGTCGAGGTCGACCGCGGCTAAAGTGGTGTGACGATCTGACCATGTTCACGGGGCAAACTTGGCCAGAGAGGGCCCGAGACAGAGAGGTTCGGAAGGACAAATAGGGAGGCCTTTGCCCATCAGTGAGACCACAAAACAGGCAAATAATAAAAAGTTCTCCTCTCAGAAACTTGTTATATTATGTGTATATAACATTACTTGCTAAATTCTACAGCCCCTACGGTTTAAGTACATCTAAGTGACCTTCAAATTTGATCAGCTAAGTAACTACTGGCTTTCCTTGAGGCGATGGACCCTAGTGTTTATTTAGGAATGTAATAAATGTAGCTGTTATTTTACAAAGTTCTTTTTTGACCGAAGTGACCTGTGAACACAATTGCTAAAGTTCCATTTTTATTTGCCCTAAACTGATTGAAAGAACGGATTTACGTAATTTGCCAATCCGTCTGAGATTGGGCTTATTTATCAAACATTTAATGAGAAATAAATTTGAATATTGTGTATCCACAATTTAACATCTCACCACAATATTCCAAACGATCATTATTTATAGAGACTCAGGGCAAAATACCTCAAATACTCAAAACATACACTCGGGTCTCCGGAGAAACGGCGAATATTCCAGCCACGCTAACAATGATCTAATATAATAGGGTTCACTGCGAATCGATAAGGTACTCGAGCATATTTGTATCTATCAAAATGTACTGAACTCTCGGAATGTACTGAATCCTATCATATCGCATGGATACAGATTCAAATGGAATTTAATTTAATATAATTATGTTAAACCGATATTCCTCCGTACAGTCGGACGAGTGATTAGCAAAATATGAAATTCCTATCGCGGTAAAGACGGCCATCTTTGTCAGCGCCATTTTGAAGTTAATTACTGTTTTATTATTGTAATGATTGAATAGAATTTCGATATGGTGTTTTAACACACCAATTAAGTAAAAGCTTTACAAGCTTTTATTTATCTTGTCTCGTTTACATTGGGCTTTAATTAAAACAGCTCTTCCTATCTCAATTAAAAATCTTTTTAAAAAGAAATTCTTTTAAGACGCATGAGTACCCATGCTACTGCAAAGAAAGGATTATTTTTTCTATTGCGTAAAACAAATAAACTTTCGCGTATTTTACTCTCAATATAAATAGGAGTGTTATCTGCCGCCTTGGGGTGCATTTTAATTAAAAATGGCAAGGTATTGTAAAACGGAATGGGCTTTGTATAGTGTTTGTAGGAGCTATAATTAACTGGCCTGTAACGGCGATGACCTCACTCGGGTTTACCTCCACGACCCTCTCGTAAACCAAGAATTCAATTAGCATAATGTAAAAGCAAGGTGTTGAAACTCCCTCAAGCCACTCAATAACGTTTGGTATGACGGTGTGAGTAGATGATAACACATCAACGAATATGTTTAGAGTTATACATTCCACTTGTGCCTTTCACACTTCCATTTCCTTAATTAAGGCAATTTTCATTAGGAGTTTTATTTCTCGTATCGCAAAGACAATCCGACCTACAGCCAAGTCGTTCGTAAGTCTCAAAAAACAATAAATGTCACAAATTGCTTTTAATGGTAGCGCACGCAGTTGTAAAAGAAACTGGGCGATTCGAATGTGGCCTCTCCCTTGCACACGTATAGGTGTTATTACAATTCTACCGTATTTTAATTATACCTTAAGGTATTTCATTAAACCGAAATTCACATCACAAAGTTCGTTACATTGGCAGCACTTAGAAAATGTTGGTGAAATTTTCATAACCAAGCAGATATTCCTGTTACAATGTTTTAAACGAGGTATCTTCGTGTAATCACATTCCTGTCTCAGAAATATCAGAGAGCAGTGCCATCATTTTTAGTAATAAAATTTCTCTGGTATTTCAGACGATCGTCCATTGATGGTTTTATTAAACATTTATGATTTATGCTTCAAAGTTTAATTAGGTTCTTTTGTCCGGCAAGATATTTTGTATTGCTTGGAAAATAACTTGTTTACATGGGGTGTGCAAACACCTAAAATACTTTTTCAATTACGGCTGTAAAAGTAGGACACAACATAAAAATTAGCCTTAGTATGTTCACACTGTAAGAATTGTGCCACCTCTCTAAGAAAAGGAATTTGACTTTTCCTCCAAGTAGGCCCAGTGCTTGTGGGTGGATAAATTCTTCGAATTTTTGGTTCTAGGACATGCCGGTTTCCTAACGATCATTTTGAGAGCAGTGGTGATACAATGAATTATTCAAAATTAAGCGCCTACCTTGGTTTGTACCCGCGACGTATAATTGTTAATTATTTATTAAACAAAATTTTCTAAGTCTCATCCTCCCATCCCATTCATCGCATCTAAGTCTATCCTTTGAAGTCATATTTCCTCTGAGAAATGGAATTAAATTTGATCGTGAATATCATGATACATCACCAACCTGGAACCCTCGGTTACGTAAACTTTGGCATTTTTAGTACAGGCCTTTGGAAATGATTACATCTACCAATAAATTGTGTAAGAACGAAGCAAAGGCTCCACTTTTCAGATTCCAGTTTCATTTTACTCTTCGCTTTTTATTTTACATCAAATCTACGCATAACCACTGAAATGATTTAAGCACTTTTATTGAATATGAAAAAGATTTATTATTTCATTGTATATTTTCGAACGTGCCATAAAAAGTTTTAATTGGATTCATTTTAAAACACTCTTTGAAAATTCTATTTGGACTATGATCCACGTAAGGTTTTAAATTTTTTTTTCACTGTAGTGATTGCATAAATCAATCAAATCAAAAAAGTGTTTAAGTTAGTGAAACCTTTGCTCTACTTACTACTGGAATTACATCGTAACTTTTAAATCGCTAGATATAGGCATACTTACCCTTCAAGAAACGGTCGCCCAGATTGGCAATATTCTTCAATGAGACTATCGCGTGTCCACGCATAGTTAACCGTCGCGTGGCCACTAGCTCCAGAGGCCAACAATTGTACAAGACTAACCACAGACTAACTAAATACAGTGGTTTATCACCAATACATTTTACAGAACCTCACGAATATCAAATTGCTTGAAAATTATCCTAAGGGTATACCTATAAACTCCAGGGATTGGTTCCTATTTATTCTATAATTTATTGTACACTTCACAATAATACAGGACAGATATTTATAAGAACAAGTGTACAATAGGCAGTCTTTTCGCACGAGCAATCTCTTACAGACCACCTTTAGATGGACTGAACAAAAGGAAATATATTTACGGCTGTCAATGTACAACATCATATTATAAATAATGGAAAATACGTAAACACAATACCAAATACACACTAATATTATAAAGGCGAAAGTTTGTGTGTATTACTTCTTCACGCTCGTACGGATTTATATGAAATTTGGCATACTGAGAGCCCATATTCTGGAACATCACATAGGATACTTTTACGCCGGGGGTGTTCTTCCTTGGGTCAATTTTCTGCTTTCACGGGAGCACAGCTGGCAACCTCCTCCTTGCGCCGTTTATCCTCAATGCTGAGAGCCGACTTCGACGAATAATTTATTTATGGTTTTCGTAATGTTGTCTTCTGCGATGAGGATGGTGTCGCAGACTGTGGTTTCCAGTGCAGCACGGATTTAGTCTGACCAAAGTATCGGACTCGTGCTTCTGGGTCTTTTACCATCTACTTTCCTGTCAACAATAACTTGTCGAAGTTATCACCTCTCTCTCTCTGGCAATGAAGACAAAGAAAGATCAAAGATTCTTCTTGGGCATAGTGTACCTAAAATAAAATATTTTGGGTTTAATTAAACTGATTGTTCTGCAAAAACCCTCTCAATGAACCATTTGTGACCATACGATCGACTTTGATGTTTTACTATTGGCAAGCCTATATTATTCTACATTAGCTAATATTGTCCCTGATGCCTGATTTACATGCAATTGGATAGCAAAGGGTTTGTTTGAGGTAGGCGTACCTATTGGACTATTCAAATTAGCTATCGGTATTTCACACACCCTGTTATACTATATATGAGTACACCTATAAGTATAACTTATTGTTTACTCGTATTATTATTACTCAAACTGGAAATTTTAGTACTATTTTTTATTTTTTTTAAGTTATGTAAAATCATCTAATGGCAAATCCAGCCCTTGGGCGGAACGGGAAATAATGTCAGACTCTTACTTGTATTATTCGCGGTAAGTTGAAACATGACTTTCAATGCGCAGTAACATATTTTCGGTTCTCAACCGAAGTGCGGCACAGCGGGGGCTGTGTGTAACCATTGCAATGACGGCCATTTTAGTTCAACTTATTTTCCGCGTAGTATAACCTATGCTTTTTTTGTGGTGTGTGACCTCATCAAATAAGTTTTGTCGCTCTGGGTGGAGTAAGATGTTCCTTTAGTTGCCTTTTGCAGCGGTAACTTTTTCACACAATCCTGCAGCTTTATTAATTTTAAGGCCTAAAATCATTGTTTTGATTCTGTGAATAAAATTTAGGCTATATAGTTAATTTCTCAGTATATAACATTCATTCCTTTAGAAGATTTTTTGTTCAAAATAATACTATTTTCTATGTCCATTCAAACAAAGGACTTCGAACAAATGTAAAGTTATTTACTTTACTGTAAGCGTCGGAAACCTAGATATTACTAAAATCGCAATTAGTTCGCAGTAAGTGAAAATCTCTGTAAATAAACCAGGGCCGTTTAATAATTATTTTTAAAGGTTTCAGATGTAATTAGTTAAAGGCAAAATTGGTGAGTTTCTGTAATAATAGTTA
Organism: Leucania comma; assembly: GCA_958295575.1. Lineage (NCBI taxonomy): Eukaryota > Metazoa > Arthropoda > Insecta > Lepidoptera > Noctuidae > Leucania > Leucania comma. Next base: position 10,450,121 of record OY282475.1, read on the forward strand.
AAAATCTAATCTTCTAAAGTGATGAATGGGATTCTGGAGGATTATTCGAAAGAGTTAAAGCGGCTGTAGAACACAAAGGGAAATTGTAGGATCACGATTGGGTTTAAGTCTTCTTAGCGTGTCGATGGCAAAATTAATTAACTTCCTTACCTGGCCCAGTATTCGGCGATATATAGCGATGCCGTCCACTGATGCTGTCATGAGGTCCCTACGTGAACTGGTAATAGGGCACGTGATGCAGGATGGAAAGTGGGACATGGTTTGCGGTGAGACGCTGCACAAACACTGAAGATCAGAACCGTCCGAGAACCCCCATCTGTGGAGATTGTCTTTACTGCGCCCAAACTGTGTGCGGACTCTATTTAGAGTTTTCCAGGTTGGCCATGGCAGCTAATGCCCAGGAGAGAGGCTCTTCGACGGCTTGATAAAATCGTCAGAAGTTTTTAAATTCTCACGCCAGAGGTCGCATCTCTCCTAGGTGGTGTAGTTTTGAGATGAGCTCACACTTGTAACGAAACTTTTACGACTTTTAAGTCTCAGGGGCACCGAGCTATAATTGTGCATTGGATGGCCAGGGTCGTTTTTGTTTTAGTCAGAAATAGTCTGAAACGCCCGCTCGCTCGACACAGAGCGAGAAAAGTATTATATTTGATGGATTCTCAAACCGCAAATAAAATAAGTGATTGAGATTTCTTGAGGTTTTGCCTATTACAATAAAATGAATTAAGAGTTTAAACAATTTATATCTATCATATTATATTATGTGGAGGCCAGATCACAGAGTTTTCGTCACTGGGCCAGCGCTGCGCTCAAGGCTGTTTTTTTTTAGAGAATAGCACTGCAGTCGACTACATAATCGCTTACTATCAAGTAAGATTCTTAAGCGCGAGCCTATCAATAGTAAAAAAGTTAAAGCAAAAATTGCCATAAAAAAAAACTCGTAACGGAAATAACAAAGCAAACAATCGATAAAATTTCTAATTAACCTAACCTATATCGCGGCCGATGAAAACTGTTCCACTGTAATACACTTTAAACTAGTACAGGGATCAGTTCAGGTGATGCTAACAGTCTTTTTAGACTTAGGTAGTGAACTCTTAAACTTAGAAGATTTTAAATAATTTTTGTTAAGTTGGTAGCTATGTACGCAAACAAAGATTTTTTTTTTAAATTCCCTAAGCTCGGTTAATCTTGGCGATGAACACGTACCACCCTATATTTGAATTTAGTATTACCACTCTAAAAATTTGAGCAGCCAACATTTTTAATTAAATTCTGCCGTTGTCTCGCCGTTTCGGTTTTCCTATGACGGGGAATAATGAAAATGCCGGAATTTACGGTGAGCAGCCAAGGAATCTCCCTGCGAGCAATTCCTATGTAAAAAGGAGACATTTTTGCGGCGTGTCTTGATTTTATATGATGTACTGTTTTGTGGTTTGTACGTTCAGGGCTCGGCTCAATTTGTTTTGTTAAGTAAAACCACACCCAGTACAGCTATTCTATGAAATTTTCACCTTTCGCTTTTTTGAGTTGGGAAATGATCAAATAACCTCCTCCTCTGGCTCACCCAGAGAGGGAGGACTTTAACCAATTGGACATCAAAAAATTCTTCCGCTTCGCTGTCAATGGGCCAAGTGGCCAAAACATTGCCAGTAATGCCATGTTGAATGGCTGACCCAGAAAAGGAATAAAACCGCCAAAGTAAGTGAAGCCAAAACAATTTTTAATTGAAAAACTTGATCAACCTAACGATGCAGTCGAAAATGTATACGAATTTTCACGAACAAGAATGAAAATGCATGAAAAATTTGGGAAAACTTTTTCGGCTTTTTCAACACGTACGTTTCGTGTTGCCACAAAATGAAAGCAACTTGATTGACAATAACATACGAGTTTCAGTTGATTAGTAGGTAAATGAAAATTCTGAAGAAGATAAAGATATCGATGGGTTCTTTTTAATTGGTTGGGTACGGATATCTATGGTTGGGTATGTAAGTCTTTAATTTTGTAAGTAGTTTCATTAAAATTTAGCTTAGAAGAGACATGTTCGTATTATATTTTGTAAGATTGTTAGACTTATTTAACTTGCGGTTCTTACCTATATTATTCGAGATTATTTTAGTCCATCGACACGCGATCGACACTTACTCAACAATCAACTGTATTTTAAATTGTTTTTACGTGATTTGTATTAAAAAGACCTTAAAAAATTCCAATGGAATCTTTTGTTTGTTTTACATAGAGTTTTTTGTTCCAATATTTGAAAATGATCCTCGAATTCAAAACTTAAATATAAATGTTAAACTAAGTAGATCTCAGAACTTTTCCAGTTTTATCTATTGAATTGAAAATCTGAAGGTAAGAAGTTTTAAAATATTGGTACCTACTCAAGTTTGACAAGTTCTCATGCTTTTGTTTAGAAATCATCGACTTTTCTCGCTCTGGGTGGCACGAGAAAGATTGCCAGGCTTATTAGTTAAAACTCATCAGTGTTCCTTTAGGTGACTCTAACGATCCATGACGTAAGCTTGCTCAAACTGTAAACACTCAATTCAAAATCAGAGGGTTAGTTCATTGGGCACGCCACAGTCGCGGTGGTAGGTCCTCTCTTTAAAGAGTGGCTAGAGAGGTGCTATGTCGTCCTCACTTTCAACCTGATGTAAGTCCTCTCCAGATATCGCCAATGCGGGATATTTCTGGAGGGTGGATGAAATGCCCGGAACTCACCAGAAGACACAGTGGAGCATACGGTAGAAATCTGTCCGGCTTGGATGGAGAATCGACATTTGCCTTTGTAGAGGCGATCGGTGACGGCGAATTTTCGCGCCCCTAGGACCGGGCGCGCATTTAAGTCATGGTGTGGAGCGAGAGGGAAGGGGAAGCGATCACCTCCTTCAGTGATGCAGTAATGTGAGCGAAGGAGAAGGCCGCAACTGTGACGCGGTCGCGGGCGTCGGGAGTCCCAGGGCGAACCCCGGCCAACATCCGTACGTAGGCGCGAGCTTGCAGACAGCGAGCAAAGGATAACCGAACCTAAGACGCAAATGACACAAGTCTGGGGCCATAGGTTGTGTGAAAGTGAAAAAATATAGTTAATATTTTAGACTCGCATAAAAATAAACAGTTGAAAAACCAAAGCACATTTCAGTATAAGCATGTGGCACTTCTAGATCACAAAACATTAATTTGAGTTTTTTATACGTTAGAGCCAAATGTTTCTATTTTTTATGGCTTTAGTTTAAAGCTTAATAAATTGCCAATGAGATCACCAACCACCACAGGAATGTATGTAATTATAATAATATCGCTGCAGCTATTTATCGAAGTTGGCCTATTTTCAGATTCCTTGACAGCTGTCGTATGAGAATGAATACAAAGACAGAATGAGACAATGTTGTTGATAGAGAACAATTTCTGATGTAGCTTCTAGCTAGCTTCTGTCAGTGGCTTCGTCTATGACTGTAGAAAATATATAACCTATGTCACTCAGTGATAACGTAGCATTTAATGGTGAAAGAATTTTTGAAATCGTTCCAGTAGTTTTTGAGTTTATTCATTAGAAACAAAAAATAAAAAACGGAGAAGGAAAACATCGTGAGGAAACCGGCATGTAATAGAACCAAAAATTCGAAGACATGTGACATTCACCAACCGGCGCTGGGCCCGCGTGGTGGATTACGGCACATTCCCTTTCTTAGAGAGGAGGCCTGTGTGCCAGCAGTGGAAACATTGAAAGGCTGATGATGATGATGATGATGAATATACTAGCGAACCGCCCCAGCTTTGCACGAATGCAATGTAATATTATGCATGTATTATACCTTGGATGCGCGAATTTGCTATGGTGGACTGTAGATTTAAAAAAGCGATCTAAGGTTTATTAACAATATGCAGATACTATGCCTGGCATGGGATAAAGGTATTGGGAAGGAGCACTGACCTTTAGACTTCGAAGGTTCCACGTGGCACCGCCGGCGATTTTCGACTTCGCACATTTAAATCACTGCCAGGTCCTGTTTTGCACTACACTGCACCACTGTTGTTGAGTTTGAATGGTTGGATCACGAAAATAGTCAATTTTCTTGTAATTTCGAGCGGGCGCGGTTAGCGGTGCGGTCACATTCACAATCGATGCACAAACGTCAAATGTCAAATCATTTCTTGCGGTCGTGCGGGCGGAAAACGGAAGGGATAGGATTGCTAGGCCAAAAAAACAAATTACAAAAACAAAGTCGCGGATCATAGCAAATTGGCGCAACCATTCCCCCCGGGTTTGAAGGGTTACCTTCAAAGAAAAGAGAAAAAAACAAAAGCGAAACTAAACCCTATTACTAATCTAAACTATCAATACTAGGTAGCGAAACAACTTATAACTAACTATGCCACTACTACTGATTAGGCAGAGGGCAGAGGCGAATAACCGGACGCAGGTACGATCCAGTTGCGGTTTTAACTTTTACGACTCGCGTTATTCCGTTCGAACCCGGAAAAACTTCTTCCACTACACCAAGAGGCCAGTGCAGAGGAGGCGCACTCTCAGTCTTCAGTATCACCACAGTACCGACTGTGACTGGATCTGAAGGAGTGTTCCACTTTTGACGCGACTGCAGCGTATGCAGATAATCTGTCCTCCATCGCTTCTAAGACTGAACTAAGCTATCTAGCAGAGCGTGACGCGGGTGAAGCTGCAGTTTGTCAGTCTCGACATCTAAAGCGGGCAAATATTTAAGAGGAGTCGTCGTCAAGAAGTGAGCCGGCGTCAACGCTAGTGGCTCCGATGGATCACTAGACAAAGTCCGACACAACGGACGCGTATTCATCAACGCCTCTACCTGAGCGAGTACAGTGCTCAACTCCTCGTACGAGAGAATCTGTTCGCCTATGACCCGAAACAGGTGCGACTTAAGGCTTTTAATATTCGCCTCCCAATTGCCACCAAAATGACTAGCTGCTGGCGTATTAAAACACCAATCAATGCGATTCTCAGCTAAGACATGGGCGAATTCACTTTGGTAGTACTTGGAGCGTAAGAATGTATGTAATTCCGAAATATTGCGTCGCGCTCCAACATAATTTGTGCCGTTGTCAGAGTATAAGCGCTTAACGGGACCACGGCGAGATAAAAATCGTTTAAATGCAGACATAAAACCCTGCGTACTCAAATCACTGGTTAACTCTATGTGAACCGCACGAGTTGTCATACAAACGAATAGGCAAATGTATGCCTTTGTGGAACGTATACCACGACCACGGGCAATAGTGACTTTAAACGGTCCAGCATAGTCCGTCCCAGTATGTATGAAAGGTTTCACCGTCTGTACAACACGACAAGAACGATGGTCGGCCATTTCCGGCGCGTTGAAACGCGGGCGGAGCTTAAAGCAGGGCACACATCTGTGCACTCTAGCGCGTATCAAATTGCGAGCGGAAAGTATCCAGTACTTCTGTCGAAGAATGGACATTAATAAATCGGGACCAGCGTGACAATTCACCTTATGGTGATAGTCCACCAACAAATCCGTGGTAGAACTACTGGATGCATTTGTTCAAACTCTAACTTAGCATTTCGCAGACGGCCACCGACACGAATGAGTCCGTCTTGCAAAAATGGTTTCAAATGTTGAAGTGCGGGACTACAAGGTTTATGTGATTCTAAACTACGAAATTCTTTTGAAAAATAAAATTTCTGCAACTCTCGAAGTACAACTGATTCAGCTCTATCCAAATCAGCTGCGATTATAGAACCACGCGATGGTAATAATCTCAAAAATCTTAGGACGTAAACTACACAGCGTAATAGTCTCGACCAAGACGAGACTCGATTAGACAACAACAAAACAACTGACTCTTCACGCGGAACTGATACTACAAGCGTATGTTTCTTCTCCTCGGGTGGTTCTGAAACAGTAGCGGGGTTAAACGGAGCATTTGGCCACTCGTTAGGAGTGGTATGCAGCCAGGGAGGGCCACAAAACCAAAGCGGATGATTTAAAATTTGCGCGGGAAGCAAACCACGTGAGAGACAGTCAGCTGGGTTTTCTGTTCCAGCGACATGGAACATATTTTCCGGTGACAATTCAGCTTGAATCTTAGCCACCCTATTTGCGACAAACGTGCCCCATCGATGGGGTGAAGAGTGGGCCCAACATAGGGCAACGGTTGAGTCTGAAAACGCTACAATTCTCTCTATATTAATGCGAGGACGACAAGTTTTGACTATAGATGTAATCAATTGAACCAACATAAGAATAGCGCAGAGTTCGAGACGAGCAAGAGAGACAACCTTACGAGGAGATACCTTTGATTTTGCGCTAATGAGGAAAACTGAAATGTTATCGCCATTTTGGACCTGAAAGTAAACCACTCCCCCGTAAGCCCTCTCACTGGCGTCTGCGAAACCTACCACATTAACAACAGTGTCTGGTACTATACCAACATGGCGAGGAATCTGTATCTGATCGAGCATTGGAAGCTCTTTCCTATAGCGAGCCCACAGCTGTACAAGTGTTCGGAATTTCAGAGATTATCGCCTAGTGATCGTTACAAGTTTGTCCGCACTAATAATTTGTGTTTTAATTGTCTAAGTGACAAACATCTGGTTACGTCATGTAAAAGTGGTGTTAGCTGTCGTAAATGTCCAGCTAGACATCATACCTTCTTACATTTTGAGAGTAGTAAGCTGCCATCGCAGCAGCAGCCTGCGCAGACGCGCGACGCTTGTGACGCGCGGCCTGCTGCAAGTGCAAACGACGTAACATTGTGTTCGCTTTCCGCCGCTGGTACTCAAATCACTACCGTTTTACTTGCGACCGCGCAAGTTGTCATTGTAGATGCCTTTGGCAAACCGCGCACCGTTCGAGCGCTACTAGATGGCGCTTCCCAGAGTAATTTTATTACTCGGGATTGTTGTCAACGCCTTGGTTTTAGTTTTAATAATTGGTCATCCCGCTCAGAAGTGAAAGGTTTTGGAGGTTTAAAGGCAGCCATTCACGGTTCCATTAAAATAATATTTAGTTCACGTTTTAATCGTAATATTTCGTTTGAAATGGATTCGCTAGTCGCAGATAAGATTACGGAACGGTTGCCCACGGTACCGGTTGACACGTCCATGCTGACGGAGTTTAAGAACTTGCAGTTAGCCGACGGAAATTACGCTTTCCCTGGAGATATCGATCTATTGATCGGTGCTTCGATTCTCCCGCATCTCCAGTTATCACGTAAAATTCAGGGTCTTCCGATGTACCCCGCTCCGCACGCACTGGAAACAGTTCTCGGGTTTGTTATAGTTGGTTCCGCACCCGCTTATTTAAATAGTTACTCGACTGTGTCGCACTGTTGCACCGTCGAGCCGCCGCTTGAGTCTACCATCCGCAAGTTCTGGGAGATTGAAGAGGTCAATGTCCCGCCTATTCTCAGCCCTGAGGATCAGGTCACTGAGGAGATTTATACCCGCACGACTACTCGTGACAAAGATGGTCGTTATGTTGTCGCGCTCCCTTTCAAGGGTGATATTTTTTCGCTCGGTGGCTCCCGTGCCTCCGCAGAAAAACGCTTTCTATGCTTGGAACGTAAGATGCAGGCGTCTCCTAAGTTGAAGCAAGCCTATGATGATGTGCTGATCGAATATTTAGATAAAGGTTATATCTCATCAGCGCCTGCCGAGACTGAGGAGACACGTGATTACCCGTTTTACATCATCCCGCACCATGGAGTTGTTAGAGAAGACAAACTTACAACTAAACTGCGTGTGGTTATGGATGGTAGCGCTAAGACTAGTACTGGCATATCGCTTAACGATATCTTGTATTGTGGTCAGAACCTCCAGGGTAACTTATTTGAAATAATAGTAAATTTTCGCTTGTTTGCTATTGCGCTCTCTGCCGATATTCGGCAGATGTTTCTTAGTATTGGAATCAGAGAATGTGACCGTAGATTCCAACGCTTCTTGTATAGATTTTCTCCGCAGGAACCTTTAAAGGTTTACGAATTCAATCGTGTTTGTTTTGGGCTTAAGTCTAGTCCCTTTCACGCTCTTCGCACTATCAAGCAGTTGGCCGCTGACGAGGGTGATACATACCCGAAAGCAAGGGCCACTATTGAAACCGGATTGTACATGGACGATTTTGTGTACAGTGTACCTAGTGAAGCAGAGGCTATAGAGACCGCTGCTCAAGTAATCAGCCTCATGAAGTCCGGTCAATTTGATCTGGTGAAATGGACAAGCAACTCGCAAGCTACATTAGAGTCGATTCCACCGTCACACCGGTTGACTTCGGTAAAGGAATTCGATGATAGTGATTCGCATAAGATCCTTGGTTTAAGTTGGTCACCCGCAACTGATATGTTCAGTCTTAAAATTAGCTCGACTCCGCCAACTTGTACCAAACGCGTTATCCTAGCATGTGTAGCTCGGATATGGGATATAATGGGTTTTGTAGCTCCTGTCGTTTTATATGCAAAGCTGCTTATAAAAGAGCTTTGGCTTTCCAACTGTGATTGGGACGACACCGCTCCTGAAAGTGTTGCCAAGTTGTGGGCTCGCTATAGGAAAGAGCTTCCAATGCTCGATCAGATACAGATTCCTCGCCATGTTGGTATAGTACCAGACACTGTTGTTAATGTGGTAGGTTTCGCAGACGCCAGTGAGAGGGCTTACGGGGGAGTGGTTTACTTTCAGGTCCAAAATGGCGATAACATTTCAGTTTTCCTCATTAGCGCAAAATCAAAGGTATCTCCTCGTAAGGTTGTCTCTCTTGCTCGTCTCGAACTCTGCGCTATTCTTATGTTGGTTCAATTGATTACATCTATAGTCAAAACTTGTCGTCCTCGCATTAATATAGAGAGAATTGTAGCGTTTTCAGACTCAACCGTTGCCCTATGTTGGGCCCACTCTTCACCCCATCGATGGGGCACGTTTGTCGCAAATAGGGTGGCTAAGATTCAAGCTGAATTGTCACCGGAAAATATGTTCCATGTCGCTGGAACAGAAAACCCAGCTGACTGTCTCTCACGTGGTTTGCTTCCCGCGCAAATTTTAAATCATCCGCTTTGGTTTTGTGGCCCTCCCTGGCTGCATACCACTCCTAACGAGTGGCCAAATGCTCCGTTTAACCCCGCTACTGTTTCAGAACCACCCGAGGAGAAGAAACATACGCTTGTAGTATCAGTTCCGCGTGAAGAGTCAGTTGTTTTGTTGTTGTCTAATCGAGTCTCGTCTTGGTCGAGACTATTACGCTGTGTAGTTTACGTCCTAAGATTTTTGAGATTATTACCATCGCGTGGTTCTATAATCGCAGCTGATTTGGATAGAGCTGAATCAGTTGTACTTCGAGAGTTGCAGAAATTTTATTTTTCAAAAGAATTTCGTAGTTTAGAATCACATAAACCTTGTAGTCCCGCACTTCAACATTTGAAACCATTTTTGCAAGACGGACTCATTCGTGTCGGTGGCCGTCTGCGAAATGCTAAGTTAGAGTTTGAACAAATGCATCCAGTAGTTCTACCACGCAGGGATCACGTTTTGGATTTGTTGGTGGACTATCACCATAAGGTGAATTGTCACGCTGGTCCCGATTTATTAATGTCCATTCTTCGACAGAAGTACTGGATACTTTCCGCTCGCAATTTGATACGCGCTAGAGTGCACAGATGTGTGCCCTGCTTTAAGCTCCGCCCGCGTTTCAACGCGCCGGAAATGGCCGACCATCGTTCTTGTCGTGTTGTACAGACGGTGAAACCTTTCATACATACTGGGACGGACTATGCTGGACCGTTTAAAGTCACTATTGCCCGTGGTCGTGGTATACGTTCCACAAAGGCATACATTTGCCTATTCGTTTGTATGACAACTCGTGCGGTTCACATAGAGTTAACCAGTGATTTGAGTACGCAGGGTTTTATGTCTGCATTTAAACGATTTTTATCTCGCCGTGGTCCCGTTAAGCGCTTATACTCTGACAACGGCACAAATTATGTTGGAGCGCGACGCAATATTTCGGAATTACATACATTCTTACGCTCCAAGTACTACCAAAGTGAATTCGCCCATGTCTTAGCTGAGAATCGCATTGATTGGTGTTTTAATACGCCAGCAGCTAGTCATTTTGGTGGCAATTGGGAGGCGAATATTAAAAGCCTTAAGTCGCACCTGTTTCGGGTCATAGGCGAACAGATTCTCTCGTACGAGGAGTTGAGCACCGTACTCGCTCAGGTAGAGGCGTTGATGAATACGCGTCCGTTGTGTCGGACTTTGTCTAGTGATCCATCGGAGCCACTAGCGTTGACGCCGGCTCACTTCTTGACGACGACTCCTCTTAAATATTTGCCCGCTTTAGATGTCGAGACTGACAAACTGCAGCTTCACCCGCGTCACGCTCTGCTAGATAGCTTAGTTCAGTCTTAGAAGCGATGGAGGACAGATTATCTGCATACGCTGCAGTCGCGTCAAAAGTGGAACACTCCTTCAGATCCAGTCACAGTCGGTACTGTGGTGATACTGAAGACTGAGAGTGCGCCTCCTCTGCACTGGCCTCTTGGTGTAGTGGAAGAAGTTTTTCCGGGTTCGAACGGAATAACGCGAGTCGTAAAAGTTAAAACCGCAACTGGATCGTACCTGCGTCCGGTTATTCGCCTCTGCCCTCTGCCTAATCAGTAGTAGTGGCATAGTTAGTTATAAGTTGTTTCGCTACCTAGTATTGATAGTTTAGATTAGTAATAGGGTTTAGTTTCGCTTTTGTTTTTTTCTCTTTTCTTTGAAGGTAACCCTTCAAACCCGGGGGGAATGGTTGCGCCAATTTGCTATGATCCGCGACTTTGTTTTTGTAATTTGTTTTTTTGGCCTAGCAATCCTATCCCTTCCGTTTTCCGCCCGCACGACCGCAAGAAATGATTTGACATTTGACGTTTGTGCATCGATTGTGAATGTGACCGCACCGCTAACCGCGCCCGCTCGAAATTACAAGAAAATTGACTATTTTCGTGATCCAACCATTCAAACTCAACAACAGTGGTGCAGTGTAGTGCAAAACAGGACCTGGCAGTGATTTAAATGTGCGAAGTCGAAAATCGCCGGCGGTGCCACGTGGAACCTTCGAAGTCTAAAGGTCAGTGCTCCTTCCCAATACCTTTATCCCATGCCAGGCATAGTATCTGCATATTGTTAATAAACCTTAGATCGCTTTTTTAAATCTACAGTCCACCATAGCAAATTCGCGCATCCAAGGTATAATACATGCATAATATTACATTGCATTCGTGCAAAGCTGGGGCGGTTCGCTAGTATATTCATCATCATCATCATCATCAGCCTTTCAATGTTTCCACTGCTGGCACACAGGCCTCCTCTCTAAGAAAGGGAATGTGCCGTAATCCACCACGCGGGCCCAGCGCCGGTTGGTGAATGTCACATGTCTTCGAATTTTTGGTTCTATTACATGCCGGTTTCCTCACGATGTTTTCCTTCTCCGTTTTTTATTTTTTGTTTCTAATGAATAAACTCAAAAACTACTGGAACGATTTCAAAAATTCTTTCACCATTAAATGCTACGTTATCACTGAGTGACATAGGTTATATATTTTCTACAGTCATAGACGAAGCCACTGACAGAAGCTAGCTAGAAGCTACATCAGAAATTGTTCTCTATCAACAACATTGTCTCATTCTGTCTTTGTATTCATTCTCATACGACAGCTGTCAAGGAATCTGAAAATAGGCCAACTTCGATAAATAGCTGCAGCGATATTATTATAATTACATACATTCCTGTGGTGGTTGGTGATCTCATTGGCAATTTATTAAGCTTTAAACTAAAGCCATAAAAAATAGAAACATTTGGCTCTAACGTATAAAAAACTCAAATTAATGTTTTGTGATCTAGAAGTGCCACATGCTTATACTGAAATGTGCTTTGGTTTTTCAACTGTTTATTTTTATGCGAGTCTAAAATATTAACTATATTTTTTCACTTTCACACAACCTATGGCCCCAGACTTGTGTCATTTGCGTCTTAGGTTCGGTTATCCTTTGCTCGCTGTCTGCAAGCTCGCGCCTACGTACGGATGTTGGCCGGGGTTCGCCCTGGGACTCCCGACGCCCGCGACCGCGTCACAGTTGCGGCCTTCTCCTTCGCTCACATTACTGCATCACTGAAGGAGGTGATCGCTTCCCCTTCCCTCTCGCTCCACACCATGACTTAAATGCGCGCCCGGTCCTAGGGGCGCGAAAATTCGCCGTCACCGATCGCCTCTACAAAGGCAAATGTCGATTCTCCATCCAAGCCGGACAGATTTCTACCGTATGCTCCACTGTGTCTTCTGGTGAGTTCCGGGCATTTCATCCACCCTCCAGAAATATCCCGCATTGGCGATATCTGGAGAGGACTTACATCAGGTTGAAAGTGAGGACGACATAGCACCTCTCTAGCCACTCTTTAAAGAGAGGACCTACCACCGCGACTGTGGCGTGCCCAATGAACTAACCCTCTGATTTTGAATTGAGTGTTTACAGTTTGAGCAAGCTTACGTCATGGATCGTTAGAGTCACCTAAAGGAACACTGATGAGTTTTAACTAATAAGCCTGGCAATCTTTCTCGTGCCACCCAGAGCGAGAAAAGTCGATGATTTCTAAACAAAAGCATGAGAACTTGTCAAACTTGAGTAGGTACCAATATTTTAAAACTTCTTACCTTCAGATTTTCAATTCAATAGATAAAACTGGAAAAGTTCTGAGATCTACTTAGTTTAACATTTATATTTAAGTTTTGAATTCGAGGATCATTTTCAAATATTGGAACAAAAAACTCTATGTAAAACAAACAAAAGATTCCATTGGAATTTTTTAAGGTCTTTTTAATACAAATCACGTAAAAACAATTTAAAATACAGTTGATTGTTGAGTAAGTGTCGATCGCGTGTCGATGGACTAAAATAATCTCGAATTAAAATTCAAATATGATATAGCTAAGAACCGCAAGTTAAATAAGTGTAATAATCTTACAAAATATAATACGAACAAGTCTCTCCTAAGCTAAATTTTAATGAAGCTACTTACAAAATTAAAGACTTACATACCCAACCATAGATATCCGTACCCAACCAATTAAAAAGAACCCATCGATATCTTTATCTTCTTCAGAATTTTCATTTACCTCAACTGAAACTCGTATGTTATTGTCAATCAAGTTGCTTTCATTTTGTGGCAATACGAAACGTACGTGTTGAAAAACCCGAAAAAGTTTCCCCAAATTTTTCATGCATTTTCATTCTTGTTCGTGAAAATTCGTATACATTTTCGACTGCATCGTTAGGTTGATCAAGTTTTTCAATTAAAAATTGTTTTGGCTTCACTTACTTTGGCGGTTTTATTCCTTTTTTCGGTCAGCCATTCAACATGGCATTACTGGCAATGTTTTGGCCACTTGGCCCATTGACAGCGAAACGGAAGAATTTTTTGATGCCCAATTTGTTAAACTCCTCCCCCTCTGGATGAGCCAGGGGAGGAGGTTATTTGATCATTTCCCAACTCAAAAAAGCTAAGGTGAAAATTTCATAGAATAGCTGTACTGGGTGTGGTTTTACTTAACAAAACAAATTGAGCCGAGCCCTGAACGTATAAACCACAAAACAGTACATCATATAAAATCAAGACACGCCGCAAAAATGTCTCCTTTTTACATAGGAATTGCTCGCAGGGAGATTCCTTGGCTGCTCACCGTAAATTCCGGCATTTTCATTATTCCCCGTCATAGGAAAACCGAAACGGCGAGACAACGGCAGAATTTAATTAAAAATGTTGGCTGCTCAAATTTTTAGAGTGGTAATACTAAATTCAAATATAGGGTGGTACGTGTTCATCGCCAAGATTAACCGAGCTTAGGGAATTAAAAAAAAAGTCTTTGTTTGCGTACATAGCTACCAACTTATCAAAAATTATTTAAAATCTTTTAAGTTTAAGAGTCCACTACCTAATTCTACCTGACTGTTAGCTTCACCTGAATTGATTCACCCTGTTCCCCGTACTAGTATAAAGTGTATTACAGTGGAACAGTTTTCATCGGCCGCGATATAGGTTAGGTTAATTAGAAATTTTATCGATTGTTTGCTTTGTTATTTCCGTTACGAGTTTTTTTTTATGGCAATTTTTGCTTTAACTTTTTTATTATTGATAGGCTCGCGCTTAAGAATCTTACTTGATAGTAAGCGATTATGTAGTCGACTGCAGTGCTATTCTCTAAAAAAAACAGCCTTGAGCGCAGCGCTGGCCCAGTGACGAAAACAAAGTAGGTACATTCAAATCACATACAAATCCAATGTACCTACTTATTTCGAATTCATCGCTGTGCCAGCGCTGCGCTCAAGGCTGTTTTCTTAGAGAATAGTACCCGAGTTGAGCATTCTTGCCTAGAAGTAACCTACTCCCCTCTTAGTTTTATATCAGAAGTCATTATCTCACTTTTTTCTACAACACAAGTTACGAATGATACACTTACTTAACTCAAGAATTAACGTTACGGTTCATAACAATATATCAATTATGTACCATTATGCTAATAACGATAACCAAATTATTAACTGTTGAATATCTGAAACCGCGCTTAGGAATTTCTGCGGGATCATTGATTTTCCTAAAATTCCAATATCTAATGAGAATATTTCAAACATGGCGCCGACTCAAAACAAAATTCGTTTAAAATTGACTAGAAAAGCGGGCGTATCAAACACACATAGATTAAAATGTAATTTGTTCGAAATATATGAGGAAATTTAAAATACTGTTCTAACCCAAAACAATAGTAGGTGAATGACAAATTAATTTTATAATTAATAGGTGCTTTTCCTATTGTTGTAATAGCGTGCCATGAGTCCCCAGCTGGTAGCAGGTCACGCCCTTTCTCCCGAGGGTCTCGTTATATGCCACGACATGGGTATCAGCATCCACTTGAACAATGATAAAATTATTATTTGGTAGTCCTAATGTGACTACCGAGCGCGGTGGCTAGCGATCAATCATCGAGATTTATATATGTTAGGGAGGCCCATGTTTCTTACGAAAATTTACGGTCAGTTCATCGAAATATACACATAATTATGGTCCTAAATACATGGCAGCGTAATAACAATTTTGATGGAAATGCGTAGGCATTTTCCGACCATTTCTGAAGAGTTACAAGCCTGTTTGGTTAGTTACTAGTTATTAGAGAGTGTTGCTAATTGTAGAGGCTTTTTACCTTCGACGTTATGAAGCCATTAACCCCGATGAAAGCTTTCATTCCATTACTCATTCATTCATCATTCAGTCGTTCTTCGTTCATTGAATAATAAGCTATCAATAAGCTGTAATTTAATTGATATTAGAACAACAATCGTCTCGTTCTATTGAGTTATTTAAGTAGTAGTATTGTTATTGAAATAGAACAATAATATTAAGGCATTTTATCGATAGGTATGGCGTTCTGATCGATAGGTATTGCGACTGACGTCTATTTTAATCGATATGGGACATTGATATATTATAAGGAAAGATACTTTACGCGCTAACATCGCAATCTGAAAACCTGGACTCGAAACGGACATCTATGATCAGTGTCTTCACCTGGGCGGAGCATCGCCGTGTCCTCGTGGGGGTGATCGGCGGCAGCGGTCTCTCTCGCCTTAGTTCAGGCCATGGTCCGTAGTGAGGAGGGATGGCAGGCGGTCGACTCCTTCTGCGAAGCAGTAATGCTAGAAAAGGAGGAGGCCGACCGCATCAGGCAGAGTCAACGGGGCGCTCGCCCCAGCCGCCGCCGGGATTCCGATCCCGATTTCCGACCACCGTAGGCGCGGGCTTGCGTACGGCGTGCAATGGGTAAGCACGCTGTCCGATCGTCCGGTAACCGACCGGACCGAGCCCAAGTCGTCGACGGCGCGTTCTGTTCCCGCGCGCCTCAAGGAGCTGTCAGCACAGCGAAGAGGCCCAGCCTGCTAGCTGCAGGCAGGCAGGGTCGAAGCCTACTGGGATCATGGGTCAGCTTCCGAAAGGAATACCCGGCCCCGGCACGATAGGCTACGAAAGAATGGGGTAGGTTTTTAGTCAGTAAGAGTCTGACACTACTTCCCGCTCCGCCCAAGGGCGGGATTTGTCATTGGATGATTTTACTAACCATAAAAAAAAAACAGTGTCATCACAATCGCATACCTACAGTCACTGATAGATAAGGACAAAAATAAAAGCCGACGCTGTCGTGCGAGCGAAACAGCGTTAGCCGCCAAATGTATGTGATCGTCGCGACCGATGCCAAAACGTGCCATATAGACACAATTTCAGCGGTCCACGCGCTAGATGCGAGTCACATATCTTCCGCTATTTTAAATTAATCTAAGATATGGGATATTATTTTTTCAACTAGCTTGGGGTCGGATTCCAGTCTTACCGATGTTTTACATGGAGCAACTGCCTATCAGATCTCCATTACTCAGTTACTGGGCAACGTGACACACCTTGGATAAACTGATGGTCAAACTGTTTGTCTTGGTTTTGTTTGTTTTTTTGGCTACCTGAAATGACTGTCAAAGATCTACGAATGACAGTCGGAACCACGGATATCTATGGTCGGAACCAATGGCTTTACGTACTTTCCGAGACAAAAGGTTTCGGTAATATCCTAGATAAACTTAGAAAAGTACATAGAATTGGTAAATTTACATAACTATGCAACCTCGAGCATGAGAAGCACTCATATTTAAAAAAAGTAAAAACGTCTAGATTTCAACCTACCTCCGAGTTTAAAAGCTACCAGGTAATTTAGAACATAGACGTTTAGCAAAGGCCAGAAAGAAAATTGCTCTGTCTAATTACTGTGGTCACCCAGTCCATATTATACGTAAAGTGTAAGTTAGGTTAGATTGTCATTCAGAATCTTAATAAGAACTTAAGAAGTTTATTTCCACAATTTTCACACAACGCCATATAGTCCCAAACTAAGCAGAGCTGGTGCTATGAGAACCTACAAATCAACAGATGAACATAGTTATATATTTCTAAATCGGACACAGAACGAATGATCGTGCTCATCACACAAACATTTTCTTGAGCGGGAATTAAACCCACGATCTCTGGCTTAGTAATCAGGTTCACTAACCACTAAACTAACATGCCAGTCAGTAAGTAAATAATACACTCTCAAATGTAACCTTAGAAACGAGCCACCCGGAAGCCACACACCCTTACAAAGGAAATTACGAAAAATGCCCAAACAAAGTAAATGAGTGGAGCCAGGCAGTTAACCTAATTACAACCAAACAAAGTCGGAACAAATGACAGTCCCTAGTTGTTACTAGTTTAATTTCGCCGCGTCCATTATCTCGAGTCAACAAGTGACTACTGAGCTGGTGATGGTAATAATTCTGTTAGCTCTCGCTCTACTGGAGATCTTGCCAAGATGAAGCGGTAGTGGTTACTTTTTTTTTAAGTAGGATATTGGTTGCGCCAATTTGCTATGATCCGCGACTTTGTTTTTTGTAATTTGTTTTTTTGGCCTAGCAATCCTATACCATCCGTTTTCCCTCCACCCGCACGACCGCAAGAAATGATTTGACATTGACGTTTTGTGCATTGTGAATGTGACCGCACCGCTAACCGCGCCCGCTCGAAATTACAAGAAAATTGACTATTTTCGTGATCCAACCATTCAAACTCAACAACAGTGGTGCCGTGTAGTGCAAAACAGGACCTGGCAGTGATTTAAATGTGCGAAGTCGAAAATCGCCGGCGGTGCCACGTGGAACCTTCGAAGTCTAAAGGTCAGTGCTCTTTCCCAATACCTTTATCCCATGCCAGGCATAGTATCTGCATATTGTTAATAAACCTTAGATCGCTTTTTAAATCTACAGTCCACACAGCTTATTTGCGCAATCATTACTTTTTGGTCCATACGAGCAGGATCGTGAATCATTTTCTTGTAATTTCGCAATATAGTATTTGTTCCATAGGGAATAAACGCAACGCGCCTGTTTACCTAGATATAATAGTAGAAAACCCGCATCTAGGCATTTAGGCAACTATACGTTATTTCGCTCGTATAGTTAAAGAGTCATTGATAATTACGGTACCTACGCCGTCAACCGCACCGCATAATTATAGTTAGCTACGTAAATATCAGCGTAGATATAAATCGATCGCATTCTTTTTCTTGACAAAATTCATTCGACCATCCTACAAATTGCATGTAGGTAGACGCATTTCAAAAATACCCGTTCATTGTTGAGTGAACATTTGTAGGAAACGGATAAACCATAGATTATATACGCATATATTTAATCGAGAAATTGGGTAATATTCACTCATTGATTCAGGTTGTTCCGTTCGTTCGCCGTTCACTTTGTTGTTTACAATATTACCATATTGTTATCTGTTAATTATCGCTTACTTAATAATTCGTTAAGTGTTTGTTTGAGTGTATAGTGTGAATATATCAAAACAAGATGTCTCTTAAGGGCACTAAGGTTAGTACTGATTTAAAGGTTCAGTTAAAGCTTTTATACGCTAAAAGGGACTCGCAGTTTTCACGTGTTCAATCAATTTGTGATAAATCTTTGCAAACCTCGGATCTGGCGATTAGAGATGCTTTCTTGTGTTCGTTGGAAACTTTAGATAGTTTGCGCGCGGATTTTGAATCTACAATTAATAATATAAACATTTTAGAGTTGGAGTTAAATCCTGATTACTGTGTGAGTTATCAGGCATTGTCGTCCTTTGATGACTTGTATTGTCGTATCAAACGTATTGCTAGGAGTTTAGAGACTCCCCCCCCCGCGAGTGGTTTATCCAACCCTCCTCGCGAACGCCCACGATTGCCGCCAATTCAAATACCTGAATTTAATGGTGACATTCGAAATTGGAATTTATTTATAGATAGTTTCGAAAATATAATACATAGGAACGCATCGCTGACAGATCACGAGAGATTGCATTATCTCGTAGAAAAATTGACCGGTAAGGCAAAGGCTGTCTGTGCTGGAATTACGTTTAGCGCTGAAAATTACACTTTAGTTTTGGACACTTTAAAAACAAAATACGAAGATAAACGATTAGTAGCCACCGCATATTTAGATCAATTATTCGATTTGAAAAGTTTTTCCGTTTGTAACGATCATAATTTAGAGAAGTTTTTAAATATTTTCGCATCATCTGTTCGTGCAGTAAAGAACCTAAAGGTCAATGACCTCTGTGACTTTTTGTTTTTGTATATCGGTTTAAAGAAATTAGATCCTGAAACTGTTCGTCTGTTTGAAACGACTCAGCGCGGTAAAGAAATACCTAAGTTCGAAGATTTAGAATCTTTTATTCGCGACCATATTAAGGTGTTGCAGCGCACGTCGGCACGTCATGAAGCCACGAATAGGACAGGTTCCGATCGCCGTATAGACGCGTCATCGAAGTCAGTCAAGACTGCACATACGCTAGTTAATACCGCCTCAACACCTGACTGTTCTCTGTGTAAGGGTAGCCATACACAGCTGTACAAGTGTTCGGAATTTCAGAGATTATCGCCTAGTGATCGTTACAAGTTTGTCCGCACTAATAATTTGTGTTTTAATTGTCTAAGTGACAAACATCTGGTTACGTCATGTAACAGTGGTGGTAGCTGTCGTAAATGTCTAGCTAGACATCATACCTTCTTACATTTTGAGAGTAGTAAGCTGCCATCGCAGCAGCAGCCTGCGCAGACGCGCGACGCTTGTGACGCGCGGCCTGCTGCAAGTGCAAACGACGTAACATTGTGTTCGCTTTCCGCCGCTGGTGCTCAAATCACTACCGTTTTACTTGCGACCGCGCAAGTTGTCATTGTAGATGCCTTTGGCAAACCGCACACCGTTCGAGCGCTACTAGATGGCGCTTCCCAGAGTAATTTTATTACTCGGGATTGTTGTCAACGCCTTGGTTTTAGTTTTAATAATTGGTCATCCCGCTCAGAAGTGAAAGGTTTTGGAGGTTTAAAGGCAACCATTCACGGTTCCATTAAAATAATATTTAGTTCACGTTTTAATCGTAATATTTCGTTTGAAATGGATTCGCTAGTCGCAGATAAGATTACGGAACGGTTGCCCACGGTACCGGTTGACACGTCCATGCTGACGGAGTTTAAGAACTTGCAGTTAGCCGACGGAAATTACGCTTTCCCTGGAGATATCGATCTATTGATCGGTGCTTCGATTCTCCCGCATCTCCAGTTATCACGTAAAATTCAAGGTCTTCCGATGTACCCCGCTCCGCACGCACTGGAAACAGTTCTCGGGTTTGTTATAGTTGGCTCCGCACCCGCTTATTTAAATAGTTACTCGACTGTGTCGCACTGTTGCACCGTCGAGCCGCCGCTTGAGTCTACCATCCGCAAGTTCTGGGAGATTGAAGAGGTCAATGTCCCACCTATTCTCAGCCCTGAGGATCAGGTCACTGAGGAGATTTATACCCGCACGACTACTCGTGATAAAGATGGTCGTTATGTTGTCGCGCTCCCTTTCAAGGGTGATATTTTTTCGCTCGGTGGCTCCCGTGCCTCCGCAGAAAAACGCTTTCTATGCTTGGAACGTAAGATGCAGGCGTCTCCTAAGTTGAAGCAAGCCTATGATGATGTGCTGATCGAATATTTAGATAAAGGTTATATCTCATCAGCGCCTGCCGAGACTGAGGAGACACGTGATTACCCGTTTTACATCATCCCGCACCATGGAGTTGTTAGAGAAGACAAACTTACAACTAAACTGCGTGTGGTTATGGATGGTAGCGCTAAGACTAGTACTGGCATATCGCTTAACGATATCTTGTATTGTGGTCAGAACCTCCAGGGTAACTTATTTGAAATAATAGTAAATTTTCGCTTGTTTGCTATTGCGCTCTCTGCCGATATTCGGCAAATGTTTCTTAGTATTGGAATCAGAGAATGTGACCGTAGATTCCAACGCTTCTTGTATAGATTTTCTCCGCAGGAACCTTTGAAGGTTTACGAATTCAATCGTGTTTGTTTTGGGCTTAAGTCTAGTCCCTTTCACGCTCTTCGCACTATCAAGCAGTTGGCCGCTGGCGAGGGTGATACATACCCGAAAGCAAGGGCCACTATTGAAACCGGATTGTACATGGACGATTTTGTGTACAGTGTACCTAGTGAAGCAGAGGCTATAGAGACCGCTGCTCAAGTAATCAGCCTCATGAAGTCCGGTCAATTTGATCTGGTGAAATGGACAAGCAACTCGCAAGCTACATTAGAGTCGATTCCACCGTCACACCGGTTGACTTCGGTAAAGGAATTCGATGATAGTGATTCGCATAAGATCCTTGGTTTAAGTTGGTCACCCGCAACTGATATGTTCAGTCTTAAAATTAGCTCGACTCCGCCAACTTGTACCAAACGCGTTATCCTAGCATGTGTAGCTCGGATATGGGATATAATGGGTTTTGTAGCTCCTGTCGTTTTATATGCAAAGCTGCTTATAAAAGAGCTTTGGCTTTCCAACTGTGATTGGGACGACACCGCTCCTGAAAGTGTTGCCAAGTTGTGGGCTCGCTATAGGAAAGAGCTTCCAATGCTCGATCAGATACAGATTCCTCGCCATGTTGGTATAGTACCAGACACTGTTGTTAATGTGGTAGGTTTCGCAGACGCCAGTGAGAGGGCTTACGGGGGAGTGGTTTACTTTCAGGTCCAAAATGGCGATAACATTTCAGTTTTCCTCATTAGCGCAAAATCAAAGGTATCTCCTAGTAAGGTTGTCTCTCTTGCTCGTCTCGAACTCTGCGCTATTCTTATGTTGGTTCAATTGATTACATCTATAGTCAAAACTTGTCGTCCTCGCATTAATATAGAGAGAATTGTAGCGTTTTCAGACTCAACCGTTGCCCTATGTTGGGCCCACTCTTCACCCCATCGATGGGGCACGTTTGTCGCAAATAGGGTGGCTAAGATTCAAGCTGAATTGTCACCGGAAAATATGTTCCATGTCGCTGGAACAGAAAACCCAGCTGACTGTCTCTCACGTGGTTTGCTTCCCGCGCAAATTTTAAATCATCCGCTTTGGTTTTGTGGCCCTCCCTGGCTGCATACCACTCCTAACGAGTGGCCAAATGCTCCGTTTAACCCCGCTACTGTTTCAGAACCACCCGAGGAGAAGAAACATACGCTTGTAGTATCAGTTCCGCGTGAAGAGTCAGTTGTTTTGTTGTTGTCTAATCGAGTCTCGTCTTGGTCGAGACTATTACGCTGTGTAGTTTACGTCCTAAGATTTTTGAGATTATTACCATCGCGTGGTTCTATAATCGCAGCTGATTTGGATAGAGCTGAATCAGTTGTACTTCGAGAGTTGCAGAAATTTTATTTTTCAAAAGAATTTCGTAGTTTAGAATCACATAAACCTTGTAGTCCCGCACTTCAACATTTGAAACCATTTTTGCAAGACGGACTCATTCGTGTCGGTGGCCGTCTGCGAAATGCTAAGTTAGAGTTTGAACAAATGCATCCAGTAGTTCTACCACGCAGGGATCACGTTTTGGATTTGTTGGTGGACTATCACCATAAGGTGAATTGTCACGCTGGTCCCGATTTATTAATGTCCATTCTTCGACAGAAGTACTGGATACTTTCCGCTCGCAATTTGATACGCGCTAGAGTGCACAGATGTGTGCCCTGCTTTAAGCTCCGCCCGCGTTTCAACGCGCCGGAAATGGCCGACCATCGTTCTTGTCGTGTTGTACAGACGGTGAAACCTTTCATACATACTGGGACGGACTATGCTGGACCGTTTAAAGTCACTATTGCCCGTGGTCGTGGTATACGTTCCACAAAGGCATACATTTGCCTATTCGTTTGTATGACAACTCGTGCGGTTCACATAGAGTTAACCAGTGATTTGAGTACGCAGGGTTTTATGTCTGCATTTAAACGATTTTTATCTCGCCGTGGTCCCGTTAAGCGCTTATACTCTGACAACGGCACAAACTATGTTGGAGCGCGACGCAATATTTCAGAATTACACACAATCTTACGCTCCAAGTACTATCAAAGTGAATTCGCCCATGTCTTAGCTGAGAATCGCATTGATTGGTGTTTTAATACGCCAGCAGCTAGTCATTTTGGTGGCAATTGGGAGGCGAATATTAAAAGCCTTAAGTCGCACCTGTTTCGGGTCATAGGCGAACAGATTCTCTCGTACGAGGAGTTGAGCACTGTACTCGCTCAGGTAGAGGCGTTGATGAATACGCGTCCGTTGTGTCGGACTTTGTCTAGTGATCCATCGGAGCCACTAGCGTTGACGCCGGCTCACTTCTTGACGACGACTCCTCTTAAATATTTGCCCGCTTTAGATGTCGAGACTGACAAACTGCAGCTCCACCCGCGTCACGCTCTGCTAGATAGCTTAGTTCAGTCCTTTTGGAAGCGATGGAGGACAGATTATCTGCATACGCTGCAGTCGCGTCAAAAGTGGAACACTCCTTCAGATCCAGTCACAGTCGGTACTGTGGTGATACTGAAGACTGAGAGCGCGCCTCCTCTGCACTGGCCTCTTGGTGTAGTGGAAGAAGTTTTTCCGGGTTCGAACGGAATAACGCGAGTCGTAAAAGTTAAAACCGCAACTGGATCGTACCTGCGTCCGGTTATTCGCCTCTGCCCTCTGCCTAATCAGTAGTAGTGGCATAGTTAGTTATAAGTTGTTTCGCTACCTAGTATTGATAGTTTAGATTAGTAATAGGGTTTCGCTTTTGTTTTTTTTTTCTTTTCTTTGAAGGTAACCCTTCAAACCCGGGGGGAATGGTTGCGCCAATTTGCTATGATCCGCGACTTTGTTTTTTGTAATTTGTTTTTTTGGCCTAGCAATCCTATACCATCCGTTTTCCCTCCACCCGCACGACCGCAAGAAATGATTTGACATTGACGTTTTGTGCATTGTGAATGTGACCGCACCGCTAACCGCGCCCGCTCGAAATTACAAGAAAATTGACTATTTTCGTGATCCAACCATTCAAACTCAACAACAGTGGTGCCGTGTAGTGCAAAACAGGACCTGGCAGTGATTTAAATGTGCGAAGTCGAAAATCGCCGGCGGTGCCACGTGGAACCTTCGAAGTCTAAAGGTCAGTGCTCTTTCCCAATACCTTTATCCCATGCCAGGCATAGTATCTGCATATTGTTAATAAACCTTAGATCGCTTTTTAAATCTACAGTCCACACAGCTTATTTGCGCAACCAGATATCGTTATATAACGCCTCTCGCTCTCTGGGCGGAGTGAGAAGGTGTCTCAGACTTTTGCTGAGTAAATCCCATCTGTGTTTCTACTGTTTCTTCAATAGTTTTAAAACCGCGATAACTGTTTCGAATAATTTATATTATTATGATCTTTATTCCATATATATACATATTAGCTATAATTTTAAATATTAAAAAACACTTAAAAATAAAAAAATAGTGTCTTACCGCTTTCGGGAACAGGGTCCAAGCTAACGGTGGTCAGGGCTCCAGAGAAAGGAACCTCCTGACTATACGAGCCGTTTCCAGAAGTACCGCTCTCTGAATCAATTATTATTATTACCTTATTATTATTATCGTCCACAAACCCGCGTCTACAGTGACCGGGAATTGCCTTGCGACTCTTGACGCCCGAAGCGTCTTCTGTGACAACAAAGTGGGAACATGCCGCCGTGATTGTGGCGTACTTACTCTATAAATCAACTCTTAGTTTCAGAATGAGTATTGACCGTTGAGCACTTGTCAGACTCAACTTCCACAAGTGTTTAAAACCAGGGCTAGTACCTTTAAGTGTCAATAAAAATATAGTCGTTTGTTGGGTTGTTTTGTATCTGACCATTGGAGCGTTAGAAATCAGGAAATTCAAAGTAACAAATTTTGTCACTATTGCGATAAAAAGGACAGTTCATATTTCCAAGATTTTCTGGCGCAACAATCTTATTTTGCATTCCTTTCAATTAGTTCTCATCTCAGTAGCCACCCTTTTTCTGAATATATCAACTTTTACACAGCCCAATTATCGGTTCTTTGCTGCTCCCGTACTTTTGTGGCCATTTTTCTCTAGATGTGAAATCATTTAATAACCGCTCCTGCTCTGAGTGCAACGAAAAAGAAGATCAGACTTTTACTGACTAAAACTCACATAAGTTCCTTAAGTTGCTTTTCGTGGACCAAGGTCGTGTTAACTCATTAGAACAATCCTACGGGACTGGCACTTACTACAGCCATGCATTCACGCATCCTATTCCCATACCATAAAAACCGATTTCCACTCAACTTCAGACAAGTCAGTTCTCCCTGTTTAGTAAAAACAGTGACTAATCTTTAGTTAATCAAATAGTCGCCAGTTCACCTGCCAGGAATCTATTACATAAGCACCGGCAGACTAAATGCTTGTATTAAAATATTAGGGGTTTACCATAGAGGCACGTGCGGTATTAGCCACTACTGAGTCTACCTTCGTTACCTCTGGATTTTAAAGTTTGAGGTGGGATCTTTCCATCCTGATTTCTCCGGTTGGTGAAGCGAAAGGGCGTGTTAGACATTTACTGACTAAAACCCACCTGTGTCTTTTAGTCCTGTGGCCATAGCGGGCAACAGCCCTACTGGGTGCCTACGGTATCGTTGACATCTCTTTGAAGCGCCGTGCTCTGGCGGTGCCGCCCGGTGCGAGAGGTCGCCGCCATCGATCGCCTCTATCTCGTGCTCTGGGTGGAGTAATTACACTCCTTCTTGTCAGACCTTTACATTCTTTGGTGTGTCCCTTAGTCGCCTTTTACGACACCCATGGGAAGAGAGGAGGCCTGTGTCCCAGCAGTGGGAACATTAAAAGGCTGATGATGATGATGAGAAGAGATGGAATGGTGCTATTCTTTACATCCGGAAACCATTCGGTACGTAATAATGATCCTGTCAAGTTGGTCAATAAAGACAGTTCTAATTTACGGAATAGCCTAGTCTTAAAACAATACCAATACTTATAATAAACCGTAGGTACGTATCTATAGTACGCGGCAAATAAGTTCAACCATGTGCTTTGGTTATGAGTAAATTCATCAATCGTTTTGGTGGTGGGTAAAATCATCCAATGACATCTCCCGCCCTAGGGCGGAGCGGGAGATAGTGTCAGACTCTTACTGACTAAAAACCCACCCCGTTCCTTCGTGGCCTTAGATACCAGGTCCGGGCTTTCCTTTCGGAAGCAAACCCTTGGCCCCAGTAGGCTTGAACCCTGCCTGCCTGCAGCTAGCAGGCTGGATCTCTACGGTTTGCTGACAACTCCTTGAGGCGCGCGAGAACAGTGCGCGCCGTTGACGACCTGGGCTTGGTCCGGATGGTTACCGGACGTTCGGACAACGAGCTACCCATAGCTCGCCGTCCGCAAGCCCGCGCCTACGTTGGCTGGAAATCAGGATCGGAATCGGAGTCGGCGGCTGGGCCGAGAGGGCCGTTGCCTCTCGCGTGCGGCCTCCTCTTTTGCTAGCATTACTGCTTCGCAGAAGGAGGCGACCACCTACCATCCCTCCTCGCTCCGGACTATGGCCCGTACCAGGGCATAACCGACTAGCTTCTGCTAGCGGCTTCGCCCGCATGAAAGTCGGTTTACCCCCTTAGGTGTGGAGTTTCGTAAAATCTGTTCAGCGGACGTCTACACCCCAAAGGAACCTACCAAATTTTAAGTTTGTATGTGTTATAGTTTCTGAGATTTCGTGATTAATCAGTGAGTGGTATTTCGCTTCTGTACCTCTACCATGAATTTTAAGTAATAGTATTCGTCGCTACGCGATAACGACGCCGTAAATATTTTGTACGGCAAATTTTGGTTCTGCAAGTGACCGCTAGAGGCGCTGCAAAATTTGCCATACAAAATATTTACGGCGTCGATATCTAGTAGCGACGAATACTATTGCTTAAAACTCATGGTAGAGGTACTGTATGTTTAGATTTTCGGGTCTCAATCAAAAGGCTGCGCGTAACCATAGCAAATGGTTCAAGTTATTTGCCGCGTACTATACCTATGTTTACTAGGACTGCAGCGGTGGCAAATATTAACCTACCCTCAAGAACGGTGACCCATTTCTTTGAATCGACACTTAGGGCCGAAACACATAACCCCGTTGCGACGCTGCGCCCCTAAAATCGGCAGTGCCGCCCGCCGGTCTTTTTTACGTCGCTGTGCACACCGCGAAATTCCGTGTTGCGAGTACCACAGCTTTATTCAATGGATATAGCCAGTATCTTCTTTATCGTTTATTTAAAATAGAATATTCTTCTTCTAACAAATAAGCATTAGTTTATTATGTTTCATGGCAGAGAAACGTCTATTCACACTAAAAAATGCGGCGGGTGGCACTGCCGATTTCAGAAGCGCAGTTATGTGTCTCGAACCTTAGCTTTTGCCAGTATTGAACTAGTTACAGAATGTGTGAGCTTACAACGTCTGTGTTATTGTTTCATTTATGTGAAAGGTGCAAGCAGAGACTGAAGGTAACTTGCCTATACACCGTGAAATTTAGGTTGGATTAAAAATCCAACGGAGGGTTCGGGAACGATTCGGTACATGAAGCACTATCGATTTGCAAAGATAAAAATGAAAAATAAAGTATTAGAATTAATTCACGCATGTACGAAATTAAATTCTTTAAGTAAACGTCAGCTGAGCGAGGCCAATGAACTGTAGTTAGTACGCAACGACTGACAGCGACCTACTAGGTCATTGACTCGTTTACTTAAAGAAATTAATTTCGTACATGTGTATATTAATTCGAGTTTTAGAAAAAAAGTACTTAATTTTTTAATTTTATCTTTACAAATCGGTAGTGTTTCACGTACTGAATCGACACCCCACGGGATTTAAACGACCAAAATTTAACGGTAGCTAAAATCTCCTGAGTATATGCAGGGGATTGCGCCTTACTAATCAATTAGATTCAACTCAATCTTTATAGTAAACTCTTAGTAAAGCTTTGTGAACACTTTTACAAATAGTTTTACGAGTTTATATGGACCATGGTGTCTATAATTCGTTTTCCGTTTCTCTATAACTAGTACTATTCATCATCATCATCATCAGCCTTTTAATGTTCCCACTGCTGGGACACAGGCCTCCTCTCTAAGAGAGGGAATGGGCCGTAATCCACCACGCGGGCCAAGTGCGGGTTGGTGGATGTCACATGTCTTCGAATTTTTGGTTCTAGGACATGCTGGTTTCCTCACGATGTTTTCCTTCACCGTTTTGAGAGCAGTGGTGATGAAATAAATTACACAAAGTAATGCGCCTGGTCGGGCTTGAACCCGCGACCTACTAATCATAAGTCGGGGCCGTTACCACTCGGCCACCGCTGCTCTCCAACTACTACTATTAAGACCAATCTTTATCTGAAAACCCCAACTCATTATTTTATCCATCATTCTTGCGTGGTACTGTATCCGAAGGGTAACCGGTAACCAACATAACCCTGTTAAGAAGCCTCTGCCAGTATTGACTAAAATTTAATCAGATTAACGATTAAGATAAATTATTCTTAATCAAAATTATTGTAATTATGGTTATTAATAATCTTAATCATTAATCGTCAATCACAAAGGAAAAATATGTTGCTGTTATTCAAACAAGTTATTTCTTTTATTGGAATGTTTTAAGATAACGTCAGCTGTTAGAATTACTAAAACACAGATTTGTTAAATTTTAACTTTTGGAAAATAATTTTAGTTTTGTGAAATACATAAAAATTATAAAAAGTGATCTTTTATGTTTTCATAATTCTGTTAATTAATATAAGTAGGTGTGTACCGTTTTAATTAGCTACAAATAAATACTTTTTACTGTTACTTAAATAAATCGTACAACATTTTATGTGAGTCGAGTGTAAACGAAAACATTATTACTGCCAGTCATG
This sequence comes from Leucania comma, assembly GCA_958295575.1. NCBI lineage: Eukaryota > Metazoa > Arthropoda > Insecta > Lepidoptera > Noctuidae > Leucania > Leucania comma. The sequence goes on from OY282475.1 coordinate 10,479,011, forward strand.
GATCTGGATCTATTTAATCAAATTAATTACTATTTTTAATCTCGATTATAATTGACATATAAATCGTGATCCATTTAATCACGATTAAAGTTAATTTAATTAACATTAATCTAACTAAATGATCGATTAATGCACTGGCTTCCGTTATCCCAAAAGTTAAAAAAAAATCATCATTGGGTCAGGTAGACGACTGCCCCTCTAGCCAGGTTACGACCTTGGCCACGCCTCCAATTCCTTTGTTTTGACGTCATCTCAACGCTCAGTTACGTGGTCAGAACAAAGGAATCGGAGGCGTAGCCGACTCGAGGCGTTTGACGCAAGAAGATCGAAACGAAATGGTCGTAACTTGGCTATGTTATTTATCAATACAAAAAACGTACGGAATCGACACTGTTTTGTATAGGTACTAGTCAAATTCGCGCTTGACCAATATTTTTTTCTTTGTCTCCATTTCTGTCTGGGCCTGACGTATGTGTAGTCGGAAAAATATTTTAAATTCAACCATACTAAATGAATAAAAGTAGACATTCTAATGACTCATTTTTGAGTTGTAGTCAAAACTAATTACATAGGTACCTAAAAAGTTGAGATAAACGTGAACAAATAAACTGCTGAAAATATTTTCTCTCTAACAATTACGACATAGGTATGGCGGTTATAAATTTCTTGGCACACAATACATTTGCTATTAACAAGATTAATATGCTACTAATTAACTCTAAGTATAAAATCAACGTATTTATAAATCCGGGTCTCATGATAGCTTGTAGGGCTCGTAAGAGTGAATAGGTTTTTAATAAACTAGTGCACTTCTCCACGAAGGATTGCATCACTGCAGGTGAGATTGCAGTCAACAGTAGTTTATATCGTTAAAAAAAAAACGGCCAAGTGTGTGTCGGACTCTCGCACGAAGGGTTCTGTACCATATCAAGCAAAAAAGGGCAAAAAATTGCGTTAGTTGTATAGGAGCCCTTTTTAATTATTTTTTTTTTAAAGCAACAACAGAAATACATAATTTGTGAAAATTTCAACTGTCTAGCTATCGCGGTTCTTGAGATACAGCCTGGTGACCTAAAGACGGACAGACAGCGAAGTCTTAGTAATAGGGTACCGTTTTTAGCCTTTGAATACGGAACCCTAAAAAGTACAACTTAACTCTGACCTGCTTAGATTTAATGATTATAGTTTTTTAAATACATATTACCGCAAATATAATTTTTGTTATCATACTGTCCAATACTGAGCTGAAATAAAATAAATAAATAAAAAATACTAGAAAATATAAATTTCGCAGGTAACCTTGGAACATTCACCTGTATCCAAAAATAACCGCTTCCACATGGTCATGCAAATTCATTGAAGTTACCACTTCCGGCATCCCTTACCGGAAGTTGAAACTTTAAGGTTTAAATAGAAAACAAGAGTGGCCTTCCTGTGTTGTATCTCAACTTTACACCTGCCTTGTTATGTAGAAATTATATACAGGAAGGATGGCGTTGACTTATCCGTGTGGTATAGGAATAATTCTGAAAACAGTATTATTGTTACGTCACAAAAAAAAAAATACAAGAAAAATCTTCGAGACTCCATTCAGGGATAAAACTACATATTTACATTTGTACGAAACCCTCAGTGCGCGAGTCCGACTCGCACTTGCCCGGTTTTTTTTTTACTTTACTTCACACTAGGAATTACTTCTGTATTGTGGGTGAGTGAGTCAGAGAGCACAAGACACCTAGACCCGGGTCAGCTATCTGCCGGCCATACAAACGCAAACCCGCCGCATACAGCGCAGCGACCAATCCCTCAACTTTTATAAAAAAAGCATTTAATTCAGGCAATCAATAGCACCCATAAAACAAAACAAAAATAATACATGATGCTATCGGAAACAGTCAGCAACATGTCTGCTACAGCAATTTCAGAAATAAAGGCAATCCAATCTCCCGGCAATCATCGCCAGATCTGTATTGGAGCTGCCCCGCACCCACGCACCAAGGACTCGCACGGCTTGCACACGGTGGTATACTGTACCGTAATAAACATGAGTAGAGTCATGCGGTTCTAAAAAATAAAAAATCAATAAAGTCCTTGCAGGACTCTCGTTTCAAACCAGCTGTTGACGTATACGTCCAAATCATCTCACTTAAACCACGAAATAACACCCACAACCCCATAGATACTAAACATATTATTTTCTCCCCCAGGATCCTAGTTCGGGCAATAAGCTACACGGTCCACGGCCTGATCCCCGCGTCCTGCGTGTTCGCGGACCGGTACAACCGCGAGGAGGTGGTGCGCTCCCTCGGCAAGGAGGTCAACATCAATCCCCCGCTGATGCTGGGGCAGCTGCCCGATACTCCAGAGGAACTGCTTAAGCTCGACCAGGTAGGCTGACATTTTCAGTATCTTCAAAGTAAGCTAAACAGTAAGCTGTAGACAATAAGCTTCAACCTCTTAACCGGAATGTGAGTGGTGTGCGTTGATCTTTCGCAGTCGTTACAGGTAGTCGATAGTAGTCGCCTACTGCCTGAAGAGATAAAAATCAAATATTTTTTCAATGCACTTACTCGAAAACCCGCTCTTATCCCACCGCTTTAAGCGCACAATGAACTGTTTTCCGCACTGGTGCAGAAAAAAGCGCGTGCTTGCCCCCGCCACAATTTTATTGTATTAAAAATGTTTATCGTATCAGGCGCACGTCGACTCCCACGAGGCGCGGGTCATCCCGCACGAGTCGTAAGTGTATTGAAAATCGTCGTTTGATACGCGTGAAAAGTCACTGCAGCCCTTGGCTAACACACTCGTCTACGGGTCATACGATTTCCGCCTCGGTCGCATCGACAAAAAAATAAACTTTCTGTACTTGTATCAAAATGTACTATTTCAGGAGAGTTCTTATTGTAAGACCTTGTGTGGGTACATAAGTACTTACGTATCAGTTTTCCTTCCCATGGAACTATAAGAGTAAAGGAACAGAGTGCACCCGTTATTGTGTTATCACTTGTGCACTATAATATCTCCAGCATACTTTGCTAATCTTCGTTGAGATTGGTCATAAGATCGTGACCAAAATACGGTCGGGAGGATTATACTCACTAGTTACTTTTTCCGCTATGCAGCATTGACGTGTTCTGGTTTCAAGAGTCAAAGTATCAGATTGATGGTCATATGATGCTCACCTTTGTTTCGGTTGTTTGCAAGAAGAAGGAACATATTTTGTCATTAATGACCTAGGAATTAGGGGCTTTGAACATGGAGCAACTTAAATTGAGGCTACTATCATCTTTTAAAAAGTTTCCTTAAAAAGTTGCTATAACGTTTACGGTTGCTGCAATTTATGGCAATTTGTGAGCAACGTTCATAGCGACACTGGCATTGCCGGGCACAGAGAGAGGGAGGGAGGGTGTGAAATCGCCCGACGCGTTACGATTGACGGTTGAGGAAACCGATATAATATTTAACAGTTCCTAGTTGCGGAAATTAGGAACTAACTTAGTCATCGATTACACTAACTAAAAACTTTTGACGATCACCGGAAACTCGAGTTGCTATGTGTGCGCAGCTCAATTGAAATATATGTTGCCAGCTAGTTGCCAGTTGCTGCAATAGTTGCTCCATGTGCAAAGCGCCTTAAACAAAAGAATAAGCACTACCATCTAGCAGCCATTTTGTTTTTTCTAATACAAACCTCAATTACATCCGACGATGACATTTACATAAAAAAGAATGGAGCTAAAGTCTATCCACAAAACTACTGTGATTCAATTTCAAAAGCGCTTTTGTAAGCCTCAAAATCTGTTTGACATGCAAAGGATTCGTTTAATGAAAGTTCAATCATCATAACGGTATGGGCAAAGTCCTTTCTCGTTATTTGTTTTATAAAACAGCTGTATGAAGCTGTATTGAAGTTTATTTACACATTGCTAACTTTTAATATTTATATCTTAAACAATTGGGTAGTTAACTCTTTTTTTATAAAAAAGTTATGCTTATAGAAAGAGTTTTTGGAATTCGTTCAATATTCATTAAGTTAGAAACTGAAATAAAACTGAAATAGGAAACTGTCAAGTATCTGAATTAAGATGCACACACTAAAATGTGTGTAAGATAGCTAGATGTCCCCACCACGCCCTCACTCTGTAAAATATGTCTTGAAATGCTAACAGCTGTACCGAATAACCAATTTGGATACTGTTTTTAGCAAGAGATTTTTTCAGTATTATTTATGTTTAGTTTGACATAAAAAAGCACAAGATAATCCAATTTGAACACCCTCTCCAAGGTACACTTTAATCACGTGTTGATAGAAACTCTTCATAAGTTTAAGCATAGTACACACACGTGAATGGTACACATTACTTCGTTAGATTATGTAACCGGCCTTACACGTGGCTTCGACTCCATACAGGTATCAATATGCGAACTTAAGGTAAAGGTAAACACACACAACCGACAAAACATAAACGAAAATCACAACCAAAACATTTACTCAGAATCACAATTAAATTAGCAGTAAAACCTTTCTCTTGCTGCGATTGTTTTTTCAGTTCCCAATTACGAATAAACGATGCCGCCGCTTACTCCCGTGAAACATTGATGAGGGCAGGGCTGAAGAGAACGTAGGGGGACGTCTATCAGCGCTCTCCTTACACCCAAGGGGGCACGCGCCTCTCCATAGCTCGAGCTAATCACAATAATGGAATAATGACAAGTTAGACTACGCACTACTTCTACCCCACAAACTTCATGCTTACATGAAATTCTGCACGATGGAAGATGGGAGACGAGACACATTAAAATATTATGCGGCAAAGTTGTAACTTTGGATTCGAAACGCGAGTTAGTGTGTGGAACGTAGCTAATTACTCTGAAGTTGAAAGAGGCAACCATCCATTTAAATAAACTTCTGACGTTTACCCTTACCTTGTAAAGTGTATACAAAGGTAATTATGTGAATGATTAAGTTTTGAACGATCTTAATTGAGTGTGGTTTGAGGGTATTAATATGAAAGTAATCAAAGATCAGGTAGACATTGGACAGGAACACAGGGAGCTAGCAGTGCCACCTCGAGTCCCAACTGCCGGATCCTCTCCACAACGCTATTTGCTAGTTGGGCCGCCGCCTCGTATGACTTCCCCTGTGCTAGAACATTGTGTCGTCAGCGTTCACTGCTGGCGGCGAAGTCACCGTTCAGCACTTATGGAGTTTTTGTTCTTCTCCATAGGAATCGATCAATTGGAACCGTGCGCTAGCTTCTGACGTTTTATAAGTGCCCATGTAGGCCCATGAGTTTGACTTGTCGTAGCCGATGTTCCAGAAGGGCCCAGTGGCGATCCCTGCGAAACACCGCACGATATCTCTCGCAGTTTTAAATCTGGTGACCAGGGTAGATGACGAATCTGTCCGTCAAATAAGTCTCAATCCACCCAAGAGAGGACAAGTCATTAGATGATTTACAAGAAAATAAAAAGGCCCTATGGCAAAACGCCAAAATGATTCAGATAAATAAAGATAATATTTCGTGCGTTAATCCTCAATAATCCCCTTCTATTCAATATCTACCAAAACTTGGCATAGAATAGATATCGCGCAAACCTACACTTTCCTATTGTGAAGCAATTCTATAGCCACTTCGAGCACTTTTAAATAATACTACCATCTGCCATTGGCTTCGTCTGCGTGAATGTCAGTTATTGCGTACGCGAAGTCGAATCAAGATAAAAAGCACCCTATATCCTTCGTTGGAGTTCAAGCTTCCTCCATACTACTACTACTACTAAATTTCATCAAAATCAGTTCAGTTGTTTAACCGTGAAAGTGTAACAGATAAACAGAGTTACTTTGACTTAGGTATATACAACATTAGTTTTAGTATTATGCGAAACACGTGTCTAGTATTTATATCTGAAGAATCTAGGTACAATAATTTATAACTGTATCATGAAAAATTACAAAGTTATAAGTTATGTTACCCGGTTGGCCGCACAAATACTTGGTCACCGGGCCTTCCAGGCGACTGAGGAGTTGTTTTTCACTCGCACTTAGCTGTGCGCTGGCATCTAATTCCATTTATGACCTGCCGTGACTTGTTTTGTACTTAGTTTCGGTGATGTCCAACTTGTGACCATTTTTAAATATTTTTGGAAAAAAATATAACATGTTGTAAAAATGATTATAATCGATTCAGTTACCGATTCTGAACAAACTATATTCAGGTTTCTTATATACTAAACATAATGTTGTATATAATACGAGTAGTATATGGAAATGGACTAGTATCTGTTACGTACCTTTTTTTAAGGTAGTAAATCGTGAAATGACTTCTGCTCTACTGTGAAGCGAAAGGGCTTCTTACTAACTAAAACCCACCTACGTTCCTTCAGTTAACCTTCGCGCTCCACGGCCACGGTAGTAACTGTTCCGAAGAATCCCGCAATTTTGTCATGAAGAGAGTAAAATAACAATTGTGGTCAATGGTCAGTTCTAACTTATTAGGTTTTTTTTTATTATGATGGGAAATCACCCAATGACATCTCCCGCTCTTGAGTGGAGCGCGAAAGCGTGCCAGACTTTTACTGACTGAAACCAACTCCTGTTCCATTGTTCCCTTCGTTCCAGGACCCCGGGGTTCACTTTCATTTAACCCATGGAACTTATTAAGGTTAATAGCCCTGTGTGTTCTAGGACTAAGGTAATTCTTTGAAACTTTCCCGTTATCTATTAGGTACCTACTTGCAGGTAGGTAGGGACCAGGCCAGGCTAGCAGGCTAGGCAGGGTCCAGCTAGGGGGGGGGGGCGTGGAGCCAAGCAATAACATCCAAATAAATTGCTGCTTTTTTACCTGATGAAAAGTGAAAACAAAAAACAAACAACCATTACCGTTATAAAGCGATACAATAAACGTCCACCTTCAAATAAACGTATTATTCAACCGTCAGTATCTTTACACACAGGCAAAGGAAAATACACGTAAAAATCTAGAGGAAAAGATTCAATTTTCAGTGTAGAATGTTGTTAGGCAAGTTGGTTCGATCCAGTCAACTGCCAATTTTCATTAGTTACGTTACGTACGTTTATACTCGTAAGTTGGGACTTTGTTGAGATCTGTCCGTCCCTTGCATTTTAAATTCACTGTATGTGTCGGCTTTCTGAATATAAGTGAGTGCTTTCACGTTGGGACTTAATCTACTCTAACAAAATGGAAAATCGAAAAATATAATATACTTAGAATGTTCTGAACTGAACTAATAATAAATATATTTTATTTTTAATTTATTGGTATGACCGCTGAGACTATACTACCTTAGTTTTAATTGATATGACAATTTTCTAATAAATTGTATTCTTAAGCAACCAACTCGACACAGAAGACTCAGTTTTTTTTTTTTAAATAGCGTTTAAAAATAATATTTTCAAATTAGAAACTTTAAGATTCAGTTGAAGGGGAAACTTTCAAGCAAAATAAAAAGGATGAACAAATTGATATGAGACGTCGCCTCTATTCAAAAACGTGCATAAAACGACATCCTCGCCCCCCCTAGCCAAGTTACAATCGTTTGTTACTCGGCTTGGCTTGTATGAGTAAGAACTCATACCAATATTTGAAATGCTAATTGCTGCTGTTCTGATGCTTCATTTAATAATATCAATTATGACGTTTTCAGAAAAAGTTACCTTTTTAGTGTTTAAAATATATATTATATATATATATATATATATATAAAGGACTCTTTTAGACTTTTAGCGAACTAGTTTAACTTTAGTTCCCCAAAAATAAAAAATAAATTATTTCTAACTTCTATACAAAAACAAACTAGATATATTAAAGCTAAAGTGCTTATAACGCCACCTTAACAAAAATACGCGAATATGATGTACCTACAAAATTTCTTCAACTGTGGTTGAAGAAAACAAAGGGCTTTCTCAAATGATTTTCTTCGTTGTGACGAAGCACTAATTTGTTCACCGTAACTTTGCCTATTAGGATTGAATGGAATACCTAATTTTTAATTGAAAGCTCACAACCATTCGTTTTAAAAAGAAGAGCAAATAAAAAGTTTTAAACCTCGAAAGGAGGAAGTTTTGTAAATCATAAAAATGTTTATTCCCTTGTACGGTATTTGAACTGAGGCGCTCAATCCAAAATTACTTTGTATACAACTGCCTTACTCTCTTAATATTTCAGGCCATATCTCCAAATCAATATTGGTTCAGAATATACCAAACCGAAGAAATAAATACTATGTCATTAGCTCATTAATATTATCGATAATAAAAAAGCACTCATATATTATGTAATGAAGAGCGAAATTATTCAACCATTTCAAGAATAGAAAACGAGTAACACATCCATTGTAGATAGGCACTTATCTAATTCAAACAAAGAAATAGAGATAATATTAATAACAGCGTTTCAATCTTCTGTCCAGGTCTGCTACACACTCTTCTTGATTGAAACCTGTAAATAACAAAAACGTCCGTAACTTTCCTCCTGACTCTAATGTAATCTGATCGAAAACATGAAATAAAGTAACACTGCCTGACGTGGATAGCTTGACAAGAAGTCCGACCAAACGTTACGAAACTGTTTGCTATTTTTCTGGAAGAGATTGTTTTAGATCCATGTTGACGGCTGCTTCCACCTGAATGATTTATGATCTTCGGACTCTTTAGCTTTTGTTGTTTTTTCTTAAATATTTTCCTGAACATTGGAAGCCTGGAAGTTAAGCTCCCTTAAATGGGTTTAACCGATGGAATCTATTGTAGATATTACGCGATTCAATTGTAATGTTCCAGAATTCGATTTTCGAATAAAAATACCTATTCATATATACTATGATTTTTAATTAGACGAAGTAAAGTGACAGCAGTGGACAATGCCCAACTGTCAAATAACAATGCCCAACTGTCAAACAACCATTGTTATAGCTGTCACTTTACTTCATCTAATAAATAATCATAGTATAGTTGAAATGCTCTTTTCGCGTGCAGTCTCCACACTATGGGAATTCTGTTACATTGCATGATACAGTGCGAAAATGGGGACGGCAATTTTTTCATTGCGTGTTACATTGCATGTTACGTTATAGCAATCTGTACCCGGCTTTATTAGCGGATTTACCAACAGGCTGAGTAGAATTCAGCCTAGGGCGACAGGTTTCAGGGGTGGTAAATTTGGGGACCAAATTTCTGGTTTTTAACAGACTTATTTAACTTGCAAATCTTACAAATGGACTTTGAAACAGTATCCCTAAACAATGGAGCTAAAATTCCGTATACCTATATAATTTTGATGACAATGGAGCTGATTTAATGATGGAGTCGGATAGTGGCAAAAGGAACTACTCATATAGATACGATAGACATACTGTGAGCAACAAGATAACCCAACAAACAAATGTTTGAGCTCTTTGGAGTGGTCTCGATGAGACCTAAACCCCGCTATAAAAGCTTGTTATATTTTTTTCTTCGTTAAAACATAAGGTTTTAATAAAAATTGCATAACCGATTTCAGTATGTAGAAATAAGTCTAATCTTTTTGGTGATTTACCTCTTCTCCTCTCCTCTTTTTTGTTAGCCCAGAAATATATCCAAAAACTATTCCTAATACAATTTTAACTAAATGAAAATATAATCAAAGAACTGACACATCGATTTTTCAGTTCACAATCGTACTGAAAAAACATAGAGGTTTAATTAAGACGTTAGAGCACAAATCGTAAAATTTAATTTCATTGATAAAAAATATTATTTAGTAGATATAAATTATCGTGAATTAAACCTATCGAATTTTTGAGGCCAGTACCTCTACCATGAGTTTTAAGCAATAGTATTCGTCGCTACACGATATCGACGCCGTAAATATTTTGCATGGCAAATTTTGCAGCGCCTCTAGCGGTCACTTGCAGAACAAAAATTTGCCATACAAAATATTTACGGCGTCGATATCGAGTAGCGACGAATACTATTGCTTAAAACTCATGGTAGAGGTACAGTTGAGGCGACAAAACTTGAATAGTCAGCTGCCAAAGTAAAAATTCACCACTGCTACTTTTAAAATAAAGCTTATATCTAGACAATCAAATTAAATTCTATATCATCTCCTCATTACTATATACAAATCAGCACATGAAACCATGACACCATTTAGGATCAATTTTCAAAAGCTTCGCAAGGAAACATTAAGCTACCCTCAGTTTCTCCCTTACCGTACCTTATCTCTGCTTTTTCTCCGCTAAAACGTTAACGATGTCATAAAAAGCGCTTTTTTTTTACAATTGTCCCTACAATCGTGGAACACATCAACCCACCCCTAACCTTTAGAGTCACCTGTATAAAGAAGTAACATATATTCAAAGAATCTTTGTATATGTCTGTTAAAATTTTTAACGAATATTCGAATCGCTTTTGTTGACAGCACCTCTAACTTTCGTTTTAAAATTCATATCCATATTATCGCCTGTGTCATCTCGACTTTTCCATTCAGTAAGAGTTAAAATATTCAACAAAGTTCTCTTTTCTCTCAGAGATATGTCATTTGAATTATAATTTCTGTTGGCACTTTGCCATGCACTTTATTATTATTGCCATGAAAATTTCTTAGACGTACCTACTATGTAATTTCTCCATTAGTATCGTTACGTGCATAGGCAATGACATCATCTTTGTTACGTCAGGCCGTTTCCTTCCACTTTCATCTCCGTTTTATATGCAATTTCTTCGCAACTATTTTAACATAAACATTTCAATGATACAAAAAGTGCTAGTAAAATATTCCTGAGTTGCGACCCGCGGCGAATATATGTATGTGCCCGAGAATAGCGACTAGGTACGTACAGTACTTTATGTCTCCTTTATTAGGTAGTAGAACGGCAGTAAAATGTGTTCTCATCAAACGGAATGTTCGTCTAGTCTGTGTTTTGTTACTGTGAGGTGAAATATCGGAGTTCGTGCTTGATGTATAACGCACACGGTGAAGAAGTTGTTACCGAGGATCCGTTGATAAGTTTTATAAAACAAATAAATGAGGTGTAATGAAATAGATTTACATTCCAGTTTTTGACTTCAGGTTCTAAAAATGCAATTTATTACCGTTAGTGCGTCAATATCACGACGTGCAATAAATTCAGTGTTTATTTTTAAAGAAGATATGCTAGGCTTCTTGAATATCATCGTCTTTCTGCCCTTGTTCTGTGTTATTTGGGGTCAGCGCAATACGTTTTTTTTTTCTTATATTCTGTCTTTTCATATTAATCTTCACACAATCCATTCATCTTTTCTTTGGCCTCCCTCTCTCTCTCTTTCCATCCATCTTCATGTATTCTCTTACTCATATTTCTTTCAGTAACATGTATTTCATGCCTCAGACAAACATTCCTCCTACAACTCTAAGTTTCTTGAATATTAAGGTTTTATATTTACTATAAATTTCTGAAATAGTCAAGAATCGGCATCTAAATAAAAAATACTTTAATAATCATTCGAGACAACTCTATTTTGTTTAAAATTGAGTAGAGTTTCGTGTCGCCCACAACTTGCTTTTAACCTGTTGTCAATCAATTGGAATAGATTCGTATTGAACCCACTCAAATATTAATTAGACTTTTCGAACCACTACTGATTGTTACCTACAATTCAATAGACACAAACTACAATCCCCTCTTTGAAGCATCATTGAAATATTGAAGAGTAAAATAAGTGGTGAGGTAAAATTTAATGGCTCCGCAATAGGAACGCCAAATTGAAATTTATACCTACTAGCACTTAGACCATAAGAAATGTTGAGATGAAACTACTAGAGTTTCATTATTCATAATTAGTTTTATGTAATAAGAAGCCAAAAACAGCTAGACGGATAAGGCATTGACTAATAATCAAGATTTCATAATTGTTTAACTTAAGAGGCGTCTAATTTCTGAACGATTTTGACGAACCCATTATTTAGGCCCCTCGCCCACAGCGACTTTTTGTAGCGATGCCAACACGCCACAGCATCCCGACTGTATCAATGCAAACATATGTCTGTGTCGAACGACATCGAGGAGACAAAGGAGAGAGGGTGGCGCGTGAGTGCAACATTCTACATTATAAAAACTTAATTTTTGTGCCGTTACTGAATCGCGTTCGCATCGCGACGAAGCGCGACAGTATCGCATCTCTATCGCGCCTGAGAATAGTGATGTGGGCGAGGGCAAACAACTAGCGACCGCATCGCGATTATATCGAGGCGAACCCGCAACAGCACCGCCACAAAAAGTCGCCATGGGCGAGGAGCCTTTGGTACTCCAACTGCTTGTCAAAGTATATACTAAATTATATTCTATCCTTCTGTTGTCGATAAACTTTGAAATCGTATTAGTACCAAAAAGCTTTTAGTTGTAATTTTCCTTTCTGTTCGGTTTTCGCAAAAATATTACCTATTTTGAATATAATACATTTTACTGGCGTATTGCTGATTTTATTATATCTTGAATACCAGTGATGCAAATATGGTTTATACGTCTTCATATTACGGCATATTTACTGAGAAGAAATTCACTACGTTGTCAATTTATGAGAGGAAATTCAGGTAACGGAATTATAGGAATACAGGACTCTACTCTCCAGCAATATACATTACAAAAATATTGGTAATCTACACGAATCTTCCGTCCCCTCGATCGCATTGAAATAGATTAGGAGTGTCCCTAGAGAAACTAGATTTGATACCAAAAAAGTAGTCATAATAATCCGGATTACGGTTCTTCTTAATGTCTTTCATCGAAATTGGTACTCCGATCAATTGAGAAGAGGTAAAAATCTAAGCGCTTCTAGTATTATTTTATGAGCGGGAGATTTTTCTTTCGCTTCTGGATAAACATTTTATTTGAAATTTCTTCCTACATCTAATTGTTAACGGCTCAGAATTTCTTCCAATTAGACGAGGAAAAACTGGTGCTTTTAAAACAGTTTCTTTTTGCGAACATTGTGCTTTGTTTACAAGCAATTCTAATAATAAAGCTAGTTCATCAGTGAAATGGACACTGTTTTCATTGGGTATAGCGGTACTTCGGGGATTGTATGAGCGCTGAGATAGGAAAGATAATGAGCAGAGTCCCTGAGGCCCTTTGCGATCGAAGAATAACGGCATTCTGATCAAAGACGCCATGCAAGAATAAATTGCTATTCTCCTTATTTAATTCACGAATAACAACACCGTTGCTAGGAAAAACGGGTTCATCAAAGCTTGATTGAACTTAAGAGAGCTATATATTGGAAAACTGTTCTAACAGTTCTTAGAAAAATTAAAGTGGCTATCCGCATTGTCATATAAAAACTTGCAAGCTTATCTAGTAAATATTATCTGACCAAAATGGAGCCACCTAGACAGCTCTGTCGTTCTTGTTTAAAGCTTAGAAGGTGCAAGTGGTTGACCATGCTGAGCAGAAAAGTAGGTGACACATATCGTGTGAAGGGGTTCCACACTGACACTTTGTTTGGGATGGTTCAAGGGTACCCCATTTAAACAGGTTTTTCCTGTCACGGCCAACCTGTACCTGCTATCGCCTCAAAGGCCAACCTGAGCCTGCTATCGCCTCAAAGATTTCCAGACTGGTCACTGCAGTTCATGCCAAAGTGGCAGATATTCTGCCGGCGAGATGAAATTTAGAGGAATGGGATTTCTATTCCTTCACAGTTCGCGTATTATTATCTATTATTACCTAATAGGCATCTGCACACATCAAAGTGGATATCGTATCTAGTATCCCAACCATTTTCCAATATATTTACCAACATGTTTTGATATTTTTTTCCAAACCTTGAGCTATGAAAAGCGATAAGGGATACATTTTCTTTTGATACCAACTGAGAAACATACATAAATGTAGGAATATTTCTGAATTGGTAACTTAATCTACGACGAGTGACTTGTATACAACAATATTTAGGGGTAGGTAACTGAAATGAAAAACGATACGGAAAAATAACTTACTAGAAACATTTCTAATTTCAGGTCTTTATAAAATCAGAGTTGAAAGTTGGGGTAATCTACGTGAAGGAGAACCAGTACACAGAAGAAGAGATCCTGGACAATAACGAAAACTCGCCCATGTTCGAAGAGTTTTTGCAAGTTATGGGAGAAAAAGTCAGACTTAAAGGTAGGTTATTACTTTTACTTTTTAGTGGCTTTTACTTTATGAACGATAATTGCAAAGTTAAGCCAAGCGTTAATAGCCGTTAAAAGGAGTATGTTATCCATTTAGCTAAATCTTCTTAACGAGACGTTTGAATGGAAACAACAAATTGGTCCTTCATAAAACAGCCATAAAATGGCAGTCAACTTGTAGCTATCGTTCTCCTGAAGTAAAGAGTGGCGATATAACCTCATTTACCATTGTAAATGGGTCATAACCCAGTATAACAATGCAACTAGGTGCATCTTTATCTTTGCAGGTTTCGACAAATACAAGGGTGGTTTAGATACAGTGCACGATCTGACTGGCTTGTACTCCGTGTACACAAACTGGAGGGGAATAGAGATTATGTTCCACGTATCAACCCTACTGCCGTACGAGAGACATGATCCTCAAAAACTACAAAGGAAGCGTCATATAGGCAACGATATTGTTTGTGTCGTTTTTCTCGAAGCCGATAACACTGCATTCTCTCCAGCTTGTATCAAGAGTCACTTTTTGCATACATTCATTCTAGGTAAGATGAATATATTATTAAACTTTATGTTTTTTTTTTTAATATGAATTTATTTCTTGGAAAGATTTAAGGTAGGCCTTTGACTAAATGTGAATCAAAGTATTGCGAGTTTTAGTCCCTATATGTTATGTATGTGTTTTTATTTTGTCAAATTTCTTAAAATAGCACTCATCAAGAACCTTTCTAATCGACTAATTTAATCATCCATAGTCCGAGTATCGGCTAAGATCAAGCGTCGCCCAACGCGATACGAGGTGTCAGTGGTTACTCGAGATGAAGTGGGGGCGTATAAGCCTTACTTGTGGGAGCAAAGCGTCTTTGACAAGGGCCCTATGTTCAGGTAAGATATACCTACAGACATCACGTAATGAATTAGGATTAACAGAACAAGATGATGCTTTGGTTGATAACATGTTAATCGGAACATAATTGGAAGAAGGAAAGCAAATAATACATCTGCCCATCCCGACTTTACTAAAAACGATATCTATAACTGAAATAACTTCAGAACAAATATTAGGCCCCACTATGACGTCTTTATAATATCATAATTTCGATGTGAGAGAGAGGGATGGAGCTATATAGAGAGATTAGCACTATCTTTTTTTTACACTGCATAAAATGCTCATATTTACCTTTCTACCTTGCAAACAATTAGTTTCTGCCGATATTAGAACTGAAATTTAAATCGTGTCTGTTAGAACAGGAGCAAAACTATTACAATTAGTTTTAGTGAGAACTTGCTTTGGTTAAATAAACTTATAATTGACCGCAGTGAACAGATATGCGAGATGTACACAAAAGTTTTTGATGAGATGATATGAGGATTGGGTGTAACTGATATTTGTTTTACAAAGTCCACATTGCGAAAGGTGAAATTAATATACCCTGTCTATTTTGGGTTTAACTCAAGTTTAAACCAAATTCCTCTTATTTACCCTTAATCTACTAATACTAAAAAACTCAAGTTTAAACCAAATTTCTCTTATTTACCCTTAATCTACTAATACTAAAAACACTTTATGACTTATTAATGTTAGTTTAAAAACCTTTTGGGTTTTCTTAGGTCGCATGCACCATTGTTTTTCAGGGAATGGTTGCTGACCAAGATAGTGAATGGAGAAAGGGCTTCATATTCTGCACCCAAATTTGCAAGAATGCAGGAAAGAACTCGCAGTCAGATGCTAGAAGACATCGTTGCTAACTTGCAGAACCATGCCGAAACTGGACAAATACCAAAACCGTACCGAAGAGGTAAAGATACCAAGAGTTTGATTTGATTTTTTATTTTTTCAGTATTTCTATTCTACATTATTTTCTTTGACTTCTATCGAAATATATCAATCACGATACCAGAAAAAACCGAATTTAGAGACCTACCATTATGTACTTTTTTTATCCATACACCAATCCTATTCAATTGGATTTCGTTCGATTGTTTTTGAATATCGTATTGAACTATTTATATCGTTATCTAAGAGAATCAGTATAATTATGTAGAAAACGTAACATACATTATATCTGTTGGCACCGTGATAATTCACGTAACACGAAGTAATAATACTCGTAATATTGTGACTTCAATCCTTGAGGAAATGCTACAATTATTATCATATAGATTAAAACACCAGGGTCATGGGGTCCGACTGCTCATCGAGGTTTAGGAATTTTCCGAATTTTCGTGTTTCGCTAGTGTTTTTTGACCAAATAATTAGAAAAACATTAATATATACACTAAAGGCTACTCTTAACTAAAACATGGCGTCAAAAAACTCCTCCGCATCGGTGTCGACTGGAAGTGTGCCCAAAAGGCTGGCGGCATAGAAGTAGAAAAAGATAAAAATAGGAAGTTGTAAATGTTGCTACATAAATGTTGTTATAATTAATAATCAGTATTAAATGGTACTCCATATTAAATTGTAATACTAATTATTTGGCCACTGCCAGTATTTTGTGTACTTTTCCAATTGACAGCAATTTTTGTTACAAAGGACAATGGAGAGGGTTATTTGTGTGATCGAATTAGATGAAAAAAAAATCCACACACAAGCGACAAAGCCCGAAAAATCGCCAAACTTAAGTGGCTCGCAGAACAGATGGTCAATGAGCTTGAAAGGTTCTGCATTGTCGACCTCGTACCGAAAGACACAGCATTGGAAGGGAGGCCTTGATGGACATGGTGGACGTAAGTCCACCTTGGTCATCAAGGCCTCCCTCCATCTGATTCCCGTGACCCTCACCAGGTCCTATGACCTGGTGAGGGTCACGGGCCGGCCAATGTGACGACACATATGGGAGATCTGTGTCCAGCAGGTGGACATCTTTCGGCTGAAATGACGATGACACGTTTTTTTTTAATAGATTGTACAATATACTTGGTAATTTAGTTGTCTGTATTTATAATTTCATGAAGATGGAATGTTCGTTAAAGGTTCAAAATACTTTATTCTCTTCAGGTTCATGGCGCCCCATCGGTCATATGCGACCATCGTCACCTCTCTTGGACTCAGTGCGGGACCAGTTCGAGGATTACGACCAACTCGCCAAGGACTTCACGAGAGTCTTCCTCAATAGCGAACTTAATATGGCACAGAATGCCCAGCTATTTGATGTTGTGTTCCTTGTGGGACAATCCAAACAGAAGACCAAGTTCATTGGTGTAAGGGCCATTCTTGGAGTTCGGAGCAGGTGATTATTCTTTATTCACTAAAATAATAATTGTGCCTAATTTATTTCGCCACATTACTTTCCGACAAACAATGGGTATGGATATGGGTATGAGCGGTATGGCTCGCCAACCTGCCGTCCAATAACCGTCCGGACCGAGCCCCAGTCCACCACCAGTTCCACGCGCACCTCAAAGAGATGTCAGCGAAACCGTAGGGGCCCAGCAGGCCAAAGCCTACTGAGGCCACTTAGACGACTTCTGAAAGGGAAAGTCATGGCATGAAATGCAAGGCAATGAAGGAACATGTTGTGGTTTTAATCAATAAAAACCTGACATAATAATATAATAATTAATATAATATTTCCACAACTATCACACAACACCGTCTAGTCCCAAGCTAAGCAGACCTTGTGTTATGGGTACCAGACAGCTGATAAACATACTTATATATTTCTAAATACATACATATTATACATAAATAACACCCAGACACAGAACAAATGATCGTGCTCATCACACAAACATTTGTCCTGGATGGGAATCGAACCCACGACCTACTGCATAGCAGTCAGGGCCACTAACCACTAGACCAACAGGCCAGTCGCTGCTCATGCACATGCACATGCTCTTCCGCTCATTACTTCTCCGTTTAGTCTTTCTTTAACCAAAATACAAATAACTGTTTCTCGCTATGGTGGTTCCGTGCCTACATTCTTTTGTCATTTTTGTTAATTATGACATTTAACAGATATGTCCTACCAATAAAGAATATATCTATCTACTCTTATTTTCAGTGGACAGTTTTTTCACGGTCCAGAAATATTTAAGCAAATGATCATACCAGTGGTTCTGCTGTTTCCGGGAGCTGCATAACAGCTAAATTTATTTGTTTTATTTTTGGAAAGGGATCTCATATTCTTTTTTTTCTCATATTTCGTATTATATCTACAGGGTTTTCCAAGAGATGCTGTACGGCATACAAACGGGTTTCGGGTCACCACAAGTCCCGGTCGCGGAACTGCTGGCGCGGCCAGCTCCCACACTATTGTCTCCAACTCCTTCCAGGCAAAAGAGTAGCAACTTCTTGCAAGTGCCAGATATTGAGTCTCCTAGGTAAGCTGAATTTTCTCTCAACTTTATGTTTTTTTTTTAACAACTCACTACCTTTATACCAACAAGGTGGACCGATGACCTGGCAAGAGTTGCGAGAATCCGATGGATGCGAGATGCACAGGACCGTTCATTGTGGCGACACTTGGGGGAGGCTTATGTCCAACAGTGGACGTCTTTCGGCTGATATGATGATGATGATGACCTTGATGAGTAGCTCGCCGTCCGGTCGCCCGGTAACCATCCGGACCGATCCCGAGTCATCGACGACGCGTAGTGTTCCACGCGTGACTAAAGGAGATGTCAGCAAAACCGTTGGGGCCCAGTAAGGTCAAAGCCTACTGGGGCCATGGTTTATGCGAAAGAGAACCCTGGGGCCCTGGAACGAAGGCAAAGAAGAAACATAAGAGTGTTTTTTAGTCAGTAAAAATCTGACACACCCTCCCACCGCGCCTTAGAGCGGGAGAACTGGAAGATTTCCCACCTAAAAAAAACTACCTAGAGTTATAATTCATATTAGCGAATAACAGCCTGAAATTTTCTTCTTTACAATTTCAGACCAAAAAGTGTGCCTAGTTCGCCGATGGTGAAGCGCGCTTTCTCTCGGCTGGGCACTATAACCGCAGGATGGGGCCGATCCATCCGCAAGCAGCATTCGCAGCTCAACGCAGAAGACAAGAAGAAATGGGCTAGTTCCCAGGACTGTTCCAGTAAGTATCGCTACCTCTCTTAGTAGATAGTTTCTATTTTTATTCACAATAATGATTTTCATCATTGAGTAGTCGATAACTTGATATATTGTATTTTATATCGGGCTCAGGGGCGCCGGCTTTTATAAAATGGGTTCATGGGTGCTCATACTCATTTGATGACTCGAAAAAGTGACGAAGTGTGAGAAGAGAAATGCACACTGATCCTTCTTGCATACTGTGTACTTAATTACTAATTATGTTTGTTAAAAATATAATTAGATTTATGTTGGTGCGGGAATCGAACCCACGACCCTTGCGTCTCCACCGGCGCTCTAAACCACTGCGCTAAACGGATCGTCGGGTAATGAAAAATGCAAACCCCTAAAAGGCGATTACTGATCTGTTTCTTGATGTCTATTCTCAGGGGTGCTCGGCACCCACTGTTTATTTCTCATGAGTGCTAAAGCCTCCGAGCACCCAGGGAGTCGGCGCCCCTGATCGGGCTAATGTCCACGATATCACGTTCAAGCGTCGAATTTTTCGGTTTTCTTTTCTTTGTAAACTGGTATAATTGCCGAAATAATTTATTAGATATATTGATCAACTTTCCAAAGCCAGTTTCAGTTGATTTTAATATTTCGAAAATATTAAAAGAATCTGCCTGTGTTAGTAATATGTCGCCTTGTCCTGTATCGATTCTATTTATATTTGGCCAAGTAAAGAACATTGTGTTGTATTGAAACAAATTGTAGCTATTCAAAATGTATGAAAAGAAAATGTGGTCGAATTCCTAAGAACAATAATGATGTCAAAGTGCCCTAAATACATCTTTGAACAACGTTTATCATCACTGTTGATAGCATTAATTTGGTTTTATAAAACATAAATTAAGATTTTAAAACATTACTTACAGATAAAGAAGGAAAAGATAAAGAAAAAGACAAAAATGCAGCACTCGCAGTACCCCGGCTCTCAGTGTGCGCCGACGCGCAAAAAGTTGATCGCGCTAAACTGGCACAAACTGAGGTAAACATCAACAAAAATTCAGATTCACTTCTATTATTTCCTTTCCTCATTTAAAAATAGAATACAATTATTTTGATATAAATTACGTTTTGTTTTCAGTTTTCAATAATCGAGTTTGATCCTGAAACGTTCCGCATTCTGCTCGACTACCTGCACACGGGCAGCTGTCCGCTCACGTGCGCGTCGATCCCCGGCCTCATCTGCGCCGCCGAGCATTACGACCTGCCTGAATTATTACAAGCTTGTTTCCATCATGCTAAACAGTTTCTTAGAATAGAAGTGGTATGCACGATGCTCATATCATTAGAGAATTACTACTGGCGATATACGTCAGCCTCGGAATTGGTAAACATGATTCTGGCATTTATCGAGCAGCGAGCCTACGCCCTGTTCCAGACTCCGGAGTTCCTGAACTTATCCGAGTCCATGGTGCAGATGATCATGTGCCGGAACCTTGAGGTTCCCGAGGTGAGGAAGTTCGAGGCGATGCTCAGCTGGGCCCGGAATAAAATCAAAGCCAAGTCCGCCAATAAGACTGATGCCAAAAATGAATTTAAATGCACAATGGAAAGATTAGCTAGAGACCTGAAGCTGTACAGGATCTCACCGCAGGAATTGATAAAAGTGGTGCTCCCGTCGAAGGCCATCAAGAACGAGCGGATCCTCGAGACTCTGATGTACCAGGCCAACTCGGGCATGTACAGGATTCAGGACAGCTACATCGAGGCCTGCCAGCAGCGGCTGCAGAAACAGGACTCGAGGTTTTCGGAATTTGAAAGTTTCGACTATGGTATATAAAACATGGAGCTGTGAGAAATATCAGTGTATTAGATAGATTATGAAGAGTGACTGGGCTGGGTCCTTCTTATAATGTGGTATGTTGACGCCTTCTAAAAGTATTATTGTTATAGATGTACTCGAGTACTGTAGAGGTACGAGAAATATTTGTACACTTCTCGGATACCTACCCCTTGTTGTTGTTCATTGATACCTATATTTTTTACATCTAGCTAGATGTGTTCAACATAATCATCTCTATTTTTGGTACCAAAAATTGCGGATAAAACGTTCATCGTCTGGCAAAGAAAATTATACATCAAAATATTGTTTATATCCATGTTATATAGCACGTATTAATGTTTCCCTTCTGTGATCTATCATGAGAGTATATCAATATGACCCAAATATATCATGTGTAGTAAAAAAAAACATATTAAACGTGATCAAAGATTAATAAAAAGTAGTTATGAGTGTCACATGTTATAACCATCTTATTCAAATAATACGTGATTCTAGTAAATGACTGAAAACTGGACCTGAACATGTTATTCAAAGTTGTACAGTATATAAAACTTGATAAAAAATATACGAATGTTCACAAAATGCAGTAATTTGTGCAAGATGTACAATCCCTATAATTTATATAAAAAAGTTATCCGTAGAATAAAGTTCAGTATTTAAACCGCTGTATACCTAAGTCTCGCTCTTGAGATGTTTCAAAATATTATCATAGATAATGCTATTTATTGCCTTCTGAAGTGTATAGAATGTTATACCTGTATGTATTGTATACTGTTGTTGTATTTACGATAGAAACAAACAATTCATGAAAAGTTGTCACCAATTTTTTCTACGATTCTTATAAATTAAGCATATTTTTACTTTTATGAAATGCAGTCATTTTTAATGGAGTTTTAAAAGGGATAATAAATTTAAAAAATGGGCACCTAAGGAACTAATATCTATTATACAAATACTTATTTTTAAATTGGTGACAAATATTCATTACACAATATTGATCAACAAGCAAAATTTTAATTTTCTCACTAAATTAATTTCAATTCTAATTGTATAATGTCGTGAAACTACACCCTTATTGTTCATATAATAAATAGATTACCGTTGATCAAATATAGTAGAAAAAAAATATTTATCCGAGTGTATGTTTAATATATTATAATAGTCTGTATCCCATGTCTCCATTACATTTGGTCGTTTCGTTCGTAATTCGCCCCTATCTGTGTTCGGTGGAATAACGTAAGTATAGAATGTATATGTACCTAAGTGGTCTAAAATATTCGATATGCTAGGTGTAATGGTCACAATTTATATCGGTTACGTAACGCCTTGTAATCCGTAAATGTATGTAGGTAATATAGCAGGGTGTATATCCTAGGTTTAGCTTGCATTTGATAGCCGAATTTGGCCAACGACCAAGTGTAAATGACGCATCACATAACTATTGTGTTTGTCTCGAATATGTACTTCTATGTGAACGATGTCAGTTCGTGTAATAATCGTGATGGTCTGTGAAAAACTGAATTGTGCAGTCTGTGCTTAGGATAAGTTTAACTTATGATAACACATACAGACTGCATAGATATAGTTTATATAACTAGAAATACCTATCTTCTACTCAATCTCACCTAGGTAAGTGTATCTACTTTGTGTTAATAATTGTTAAAGTGAAGACTTCTGAACCAAGCGTTTAAGTATTTTTTATCCTTCTATCCTGTACGGAATCTTTGAGACCCATTTCGCTTATTGTCTATCGAGATATTTTATTGAGCGCGTTTAAAAGTATCTAATATTTATCTCGGGAACACATTCCTGAATCATATATTTATGCTACTGAGTCGGAACGAATCACTTTTAAATAAAAGTAGTTCTTATTAATAACCCAATGGAGTTATGCGTTTGGATCATTTGCTGTTTTGTACGTTTCACTTACATTTTTCAATTCATCTCTACTGTCTTGTTCTATTTCTGTATGATCGTATAGGTACGCGGTAAGAATGAAAAACTCTTTTCTAATATTTTTTGTTAGAACGTTTACATGTTTACAAATTAATCCCAGCCTCAGTGCCAAGTACCATTCATGAGCGCACTCGTCGTCTATATTCTAAATAATAATAATAATATATATAAATATATATGAAATGGGTCTTCTGAATCTTAATGAATCGTCTAATAAAATAGGTGTTAATATATAAATAAATATTTAGCCTAAATTCAAACGTTTCTAACGTTCTGGCGATGAAATCACGTTGAATTGTCGGTAAAATTTTTATACTTATGAAAATTATACATGATGGTAAAAATCTTCTATTGTCAATAATTTTATAATGTTTAGTTGTAACTTTGCTCAAAGCTTCTAAGGATGGTTCGCCGGTATATAATATACAGTGGATGTCATATAAATATGTAATGCATGTTACCCAAATTCTTATAAGTTTTACTTTATATAATACTCATGTATGTATCTATAGGTTTAATTTGTAGAAACACCAAATATTGACGTGTCAAGTTCTTCGATGGTTAAATAAGTTTTCTATTCCAAAATTTTAACCTTCCTGTGATCGTGAATGTTGCTATAAGTATGTTAATATGTGGGATCTTCAAAAAGTATAAAATTATAAATTATAACTGTTATTTTGCAAGAGCAAAGCAAGATTATTATCCAATGAAATTTTATGTGGTGAATAAATTTTTTTGTGTATTTTATTCTTAGTTTTATTTTTTTCATACCTATGGGGCATATACTTAGATTATATACCTCTAGATGTAGCCATGAGACTCTATGGAAGTGCAGAAGTGAGAAGCATATATACGAAATTAGTAAGAAAATTGAGACAAAACATAACATGCTCTGTCTCAGTCAGCGTGCCTGTTTTTTGCTTCGCTCACTTTGAAAAGTGAGCCAAAATAGGCCTGTCACTGTCACTGAGATGTCGATTTGAGTCAATTTTAATGTTTTAGAATAATTTGGACAATCAAAGTAATAGTTTTAGTAAGTACGAGAAATAGACTCCAGTAGTAAAGTTTTTAGTGTATTTCAGTGGTCATATTTAATGAAAATTTCACGTAATAACCTCAATGAAGTCTGATAGTGCTATCTCATGTGCGGCCATGCGGTGGCCACACCTATAGGTATTTAATCTAAGGGTATATACAAATATAAATTTATATGAAACTACTCTTAATCCTTTAATAATTAGGCAGAACTCGCACTATTTTTTTTCTATTACCTATCATCATTGGTTTTTTTTAGTAATAAATGCTTTTGATTGATTTATTGATTGGAATATGAGCTAAAGTCATATTTTAATATAACTCTTGAAAACAAGATTTGATTAACACTCGAAGTTATTGACGATAATATAATATACATACCGAACTGTGCAATTAGTCCAGTATAATTTTTGGTTATTAAAAGTCAAGTTTTAAATCACACTAATAATAATATAAAGGCGTAAGTTATATAATAATAAATTCCACAACTATCACACAACGTCGTCTAGTCCCAAGCTAAGCAGAGCTTGTGTTATGGGTACTAGACAACTGATAAACATACTTATATATTTCTAAATACATACATATTATAAATAAATTACACCCAGACACAGAACAAATGATCGTGCTCATCACACAAACTTTTGTCCTGGGTTGGAATCGAACCCACGACCTCCGGCTTAGTAGTCAGGGCCACTAACCACTAGACCAACAGGTCAGTCAATTTGTGAGTATGTATTTAAGTATGTTTGTTTTATATATAGTACCTACTTATTCACGTTCAAACACCTGAAAGGATTTCGATGAAACTTGTAACATGAAAACACCATGTCCTGGAATAGCCAAAGGACACATTTTTAATTTGAGTATGCACCCGGGTGTAGCCATATTTACACATTTAAAAATTTTTTAATTTTGGTGGCGAAACTTTGTCTTCGGTTTTCGAAAAATTAGAGAGTCAGGTCCCTTATTCTCGCGAGAAGAAGAAACTGAAGAGAAGAAACTTTTTCCTCAGTTTTCGTGAAAATTAGGGACCCAAGTTCCTAATTTTCATGAAAGCTGAAGTATAGAAAGAAAGGTTTCGCCACCAACATAAAAAAAAAAAAATTGTCCTATGTCTGTAGGCCCCTCCCCCAAGACTTACAGGTACAATTACAGATAGGTACACCAATATATTGCTGATGCTGCAATTTTTTTTTTTTGACAAATTGTTACATTAACTAGACAGGTTCACTCAAGTGTGTGTTCTTTACTCAAAAGACCATCTCAGACAATGGTACTCATATGATTTGACCATTACATGGTTCCTGTATGGATATCCATAGAGATTTTTGACTTCTAAGTTTGTTTCGGTGTTTATGTTTTTGTGTAATGTATATAATATAATTTTTACATTGTTTCGACTAATAATTACCAAATAAATATATTTCTTCTAAGGTAGTCAGCTAAGAAACATCTCAAGATCATGTAAATTATTTTTTTCCAATATTATAAAAGCAAATTTCCTAACAATTAATTACTAATACTCATTAGACAATATGGAAACGAAAACAGCGATTGGACACATTGGTGTAAGTAACCCAAAATAAACAACGATATCTAAACTAATTGTGTTTACTAAAACAATTATTATCTCAATAGAACACACGAGGGACTTTCTTTCTTTTCTATCGACCATCGATCAGTACAACAAAGGATTAGGCCAGCGGTCGGCAACCTTTTCGCAGGCAAGGGCCACAAGGTGGCAAAATAAACTAAAGGCGGGCCGCACTTGTGATAATAACCCTAGATTCTACCTGATACCTACGTATAATCGGTCATATCCCATAGAAAAAATGCAAATACATTTAAAATTGAAAAAAGAAAAAAAAAAGAAAAAGAGTTCTGAGTTTACAAGTATATGGATGGAGAGGAAGAGGGAGGCCGAAGAAGAGATGGATGGATTGTGTGAGGAGTGATATGAAAGAAAAGGAAGTTAGTGATAGTGTAACGGGTGACAGGATAGAGTGGAAGAAAAAAACGTGTTGCGCCGACCCCAAGTAATCTGGGATAAGGGCAGGAAGAAGAAGAAGACATTTAAAATTGTTAAAACACACGGAAATAAGTTAAAAAAAAACACCGAAAAATAGAAATAAAAACTACAACGTAACTACTAACGAGTAACTGATTTTTTACAAATAATTTTTTGTTTGATATCTGAGGTTGCATTTAAGAGGCTATTTCTTGTATATATTTCTAGTTTTAATTCGTAGAATGGTCTCATATGCTTATTAGTGAAACGAGAAACATATTTATTTTTTCTATAATTAACAATTACAAAACATTCAAGGGCCGCAAGTAAGACGTCCGCGGGCCGCATGCGGTCCGACCTCTGGACTAGGCGTATTTCGTGCTCTCTCACACGCAACTTAAAAGCAAATATAATTTAAAAAATATAAAATAACATAAATTATAGTATATAATTTTGTAATACTTATAATTGTATAATTATAGATATTACAAACTTATAAAATTCTAAATATTACAAATTTAAAGCCCTTAAATAATAGTATGCATTTTCCTTATAACCTTAAAATAAAAAGAATTGAAGAATTATAACATTTCAGCTACATATGATGTTTAATATTTAGGTACATTTCTTTCAAGGTATTTCAAGGGGGTCAAGTGGTTGAAGGTAAGGAAGAACGTGCCACTAGCAAGATAGATTACTGATTTTGAATGAAGTCAATACTTCTATATTTGAGATAACTTTGAACATCACTGACCCTGGCTCTATAGCCAAACACAATAATGCCATAACTAGTCTTGTGAGCCCTTTCGAAAATGACTCGAAAGATTTTAAATAACCCCGCCATAATGTCAGTAGCCGAAGCAAATTAGCACTTAATAATAACAAGCTTGCCCACGCATTATAACGCCTGTACACTATTTACAGAATCGCTAAATACGTAACTCTCCGATACAAATGAGAAGTTGGGTAAAAATAAAGTAGGTTATGCAAAGTTTATTCCACCAGGAGTCGCGTAAGTATTTGCGATATAATATTCCAGGTCGTTCCGTTTCTCGCTGCAGATAACTTTGACAGTTGCGTATGTGTAACGAAACGTGATTGGAAAGTTCTTCACACCGCCGCTGGGAGCGCTCGTGCGCCAGTCTTCTTGCAGCGGGCGCGCGGCCGGCTGCTTGTTGCAGTGCGCGGTACGAACCAACACACGCGAGTTCGCGGTCATAGGCTCGAACGAACATCGAAATCGACGGTCAGTGCGGTGACCATGATGATGGACAACGGGGTGATGGGAAATCATTATGACGGACAGTACGGGGCGGATGGGTATATGGAACAGGAGGAGGAATGGGAGCGCGAGGGTCTACTAGACCCGGCTTGGGAGAAACAACAGAAAAAGGTCAGTTTTACACACCTCACACGATGATGATGACACATGTAACGTGGGGTAGGTAAACGTAAACTGTATTCTGTGCGGCATACCCAGTTGTAACAAAAATAATACTGTCAGGAAAACCTTATCTTGTTCGAGCGTGACTCATGTTTGTGTACAAGTATTTACAAAAAATACTTATTTTATCTGTAAATCGATAAAACAGAAGTTCCTTCTGTTCGACCAGCTCAGTTATACTACACTGCCACAGCTAGTTGTACCTGGCCTATAAATTACCAGAGCTGATATAATTTATCAGATTATGAATCTATTTTTAGAGATCAAAATAACTGTCATGAAGCAAAAAAAGATTGTTTATATTTTTAATTTAAAAAAAAATAGCAAAACGAAATGAAATATGAAAAATTAATTTTCAAAATCCCCGCGCATTTAAAAAAAAAATTAAACGGGGTCTTGCACATTTCCCGCCGCTAGTTGAAAGTAGATCGCGGCCGTGGACACTATTAAAAGATTTCTTGAAGCTTTTCGCGCGAGCGAGACGAGCGCACGCCGCTTCCCACGGGAGGGAGCGGGTCAGAGAGAGAGGAGTCGAATTTCCGTTAGTCATGTCCTAAAATGGGTCCAGCGCAGGCGCCGCTGAAAGCGCGGGCGTCCGACTTTACGTCACCATGAAACCCATATTTCAGGAAATTGGTGAGGTGCTGTGTCTGCGCTAACTGCATTTTGAACGTTCGCTATTTACGCGGTGAGCTGGTGGTCCGTGACGAATGCTCTGACGCACCCCGGCAGCGCAACCTGTGGAATGTCATTAACGACTTACGACACCACACTCCACGTACTTCTGATTCAATTCAATTTTATTTGGTCCTTCCATTCAACTCTAATGTTCCTTAATTAAACTGCATTAGCAACGCAATTTATTACACAAACAAGATTTTTTGAATTCTAGATATTCTTTCTACTGTTTTTCTTACGTCATAGTAAAATAGAAAAATCAAAAAACATAAAATGTTATACAAATAGCAAAGTTCTCACTAAACAAAAATATGCCGGTTATGAAAACAATATCAGCTGGCGAAACTTCAAGGCTTTTCGTGAAGTAACCTTAAATACTAATCATTCGCACCTCTGATCGTTTTCCGCAACACAATGTCATTAGCCAACCCACGCAAGAATGTATGAAGATAGCTGTAATGCTAGCTAGATGACTTACTCAGGGATGAGGACAATGAACGACCGAGGCTCGAGGCCTTACAGGATATAAACAAAGAGCCTGCGACACTCGGTGCATTGGCCGATCATGTATGGCGGGTCAATGTCGCGGCGACCAACTTAAGATGCGTCTGCGCGGAAAAGTCGCCCGACGAGTCGCACTCGTCCCAACGACTGGAATCAGTCTTCCGCAAGGAGGTCAGTAGCTCACTCATGCCAAACATGCTTTCCTCGTCAAACGTACAAGGAAATACAAAGCAGCACCTCGAACGTGTACACAAAACTGATAACTCACTTTCTAAGTACTAATTAGTAGAATCGATAAAAACATATGTTGCATCATTGCTATAACTCAATAATTTAGAGAAAACCTGCAAACATCGACGCTATTTTTTAACGTAAAAAATATCAAACGTAACATCGACCAGCATCTGGTTACACTAGAAATCGGGCGTGAAAGTGGTGAGGACGAGCTCTAAACTGGTTCTAAAATCTGTGATTTACATAAAACGTCTCATTTATTCTCTATACATATTGTCAAAGTTCATAGATAGATTAAATAATTCAAAATTTGCCCATGTTCGGTTTGCTATAACAATTATTAATTCAGAATAATAATGCCAAACTGAGCATAAGCCAGGTTTATTAAATCAATCTGAGGACATTTGACGTTCATTTAAAATACATTTGATTTTGTTAACACTTTTCACTGCATCGTAAAGTCAGTGTATCAGAAACATTCACCTTGTCATTAGCCGAAGTGCTATCACCTTGGCATACCTTTTGCTCGCGGGGTCATTGACACTTGATAAACTCAAAACACATCCATAGGTTCTTTATAGACTTATAAGGGCTTGATATTTTTCCTGTTGCACCTCTACTACTTTAACGTAATACTCTTAATGAACAACGGGTCTTATTGACTAAGAAGCGCTTTTTTACGGGTAAACTAACACTTTCTATTGGACTATTTGCTTTCAAAGTCAACTTAAATCGAAATTGACAACTCCCAGTTATTTTTGGTAGGAAACCAGTCTTAGAAGAGCACAGTTCTTGTAGTTGATCACAAATATGTTTACGTAGACGTATAATATCAGTTACATAACATTTGACATGGCTATTTTTTCCTTGTCGTTGTTAGCTCGTTTTTGGCACGCGATCAAAAATCGAGGTACAGAAGTGTCGGCTTGCAACTCTCCACACCGTTGGATAAATCATAAAAAAAATTCTTCAAAATTAATTGTCCGATATAATGCAGGACGTTTATATCGATGTTGGCTCTTGAGTTGGCGTCGTATCATGTTCGACAACCACATCCGTGGTATCAAATGTTTACAAAGGTGTCTACGTCCGCCTACACTCCAATAGTTAAGAATCCAACTTCCTTTGCGCAAGGTGCGCGGTCTGTTCGTATTTCTCGGTACAGAGCCATTCAAAATTCTAGGAGGTAATTAAAATTCAACGTTGAATAAGGGCGAGGTGAAGAATTATCAAATGCATAAAAAGGCGAAAATTTTACTTAATGTCCTCGAAGAATGTTGAACACCTT
This sequence comes from Leucania comma, assembly GCA_958295575.1. NCBI lineage: Eukaryota > Metazoa > Arthropoda > Insecta > Lepidoptera > Noctuidae > Leucania > Leucania comma. Next base: position 10,509,153 of record OY282475.1, read on the forward strand.
CGGCAGTTTCCTGTCCCAGAAACGAGTCATGTGCTTGATAAATGCCAGCTAATTACAGTTAAAACTGTTTGGAATTAAGAAGTAAAATTTAAATGACAACATTAATTAAGAAACATCAATTTTTCTTTTAACTTGAACTCCTTGTGACAAATTGGAAATATTTTCAAAAATAAAAAGTATTTTCTTCATAATAAATTACATGAAATAATGATTCCACAATTAATAAGCCACGACTAACATAATTCATATGTAAATAATAGACACAAAATACGAATGACCTTGAATATTGAACTACGACACGATAAGTTGGTTTCAAATTAACATAAACTTAACGGTGAAACGAAACTTTCTAAGCGTTATCACAATGCGCCTGCATCGGCCGAGCCATTTCGAACCAGCTTTCCACCTAATGTGACAACATCATACAGTCCAATATAAACAATAAACTGTCTCTAGAAAATAGACCAAATCAATAATGAAGCTATAACGAATATCACAGATCGATAAGTATATAATATTATAAAATGCATCCGTGAAATTAAAATGAATGTTTAGCGTCAATCAAGCTTGTATTCAAGATCTCCAATTAAAATGGTAATAAGATTTAGATAAGAAGATTAAAATCATATTATTGATGGCTTTAGAAATTTTTGGAATCGTTTACTGGTTTCCGACAAATTCAACATCAAAGTATCAAGTTTTCTTTAGGTGGTCATGAATTATAAATAAGTTTTAATTAAGTATCAGCTCCGACTAATTGATCATAACATGCAACTGAGGTACTTGGAATTCAAACTAGGTGACCTATATGAATAAAATTACAAGAAACTTCAGTGACTTATTTATATAGACGATTATTTTCAGAACGCGTTACAAAAATATTAGTCAATATTAACGCGGAAAATTTAAAAAACCCCAATCATTGAGTGAAAGTAAATCTACAAACCAAAAGAACGAAATTACTCATTGAGTTTCTAGTAAAAACCGCAGCGTACGAGAGCTCGGGACAAGAGGGAGCTCGATGTTTGGTCTCTTGCCCACGTCAATAATATAATTTTAAGTGGACCGGTTCTAGCGTGGACAATCCCACTAAGCACGTAGACGTATTAAATTATAGACCCTACATATTACTTAATTGCACTGACGGTAATTAGGATATTGTATTGGTATTTGAAACATCTATTTTATTTAATAAGTAAAGTTTTTCCTTTCGCGTCGCACTGTTTCGGGAAAGTCTTACTTATTTACAACATAAATCTGCCCTCGTCTGAGACTGTCCTTCAAAATGTTACTGCTACCAATTCTTTATTACTATAAACATTATAGTTTATTTCTGCACTATCTTAACCATGTTCTGATGTATTCTCACACCTAGTAATCTTTCAACGTTACTTTCAATCAAGTTGTGCTTATGCTCAATGTAGTTTTAAATTTTATAACTGGTCGTTAAATCCTACATCTCTTTACATTCTATTTCAAATCAATTCATTTAATGAAATGGAATTTATCATTTATCATAAAATTTTGACTTTAGAGATAACTCAGCTGTCATTTTCAGGTTTCCTTCTAAAAAAGCTTATAGTTTTTTGTTACTTCTTTGATATATGGCAGTGTATAAATACAGTCTTCATTTCAATCTCTATCTTGTTTATGTAGATATTTAAGTATAATCAGTAGATAGACTAATGGTTTCTTCAGATATCTTCAACTGCACTACAATGGGTGACAGCTGTTGGATTCCTACAATTGTAGCTACCAATAGAATAGAATAAAATAACCAACAAACCTTTTCTCTCATAAAGATTGTATATTTTCGTCCTGCTATCATCCTGCTATTAAATTAAAAAATACATTAGCACATCTATTCTTTACTAACCAAAATACGATAAGGACAGCAATAGTTAGCATAGTGCATGAGTTTAAGTCTTCGGATGGTGATCGTGGATGGCTGCATCTCGGTCGTGTTGGTTCGTTATCGAGTCGTGTCTCATTATTCCTCGGTGCCGTCGAGTGTTTCAAAACGCGGAGAGTAGATAAGTAGGCGTCGCAGTGTCCGCCCACTTACTGCACCCAGGTGCGTTCGGAACTGCGCCCGCGCAACCACTGTCAACCTTGTCTTATCGTTACACAATTGTGTCGTTGCATTCTACTACAATATTATGATTCTAAAACTTCACTTAATTTGACGCCTTTATTTATGGTTCAGACAAGATCAGAAGGGGAACAATATTATCCGTAATGATCAAAACGCATTTTCGAAATTTCGTTACGTCTAAATACATTATGTAGAAGTGAAAGATATGCCTAGAAACATAAATAAACCCATCAGTCAAACTGTTGGGTTTTAGAAAAGAATTGTTAGGTATGTGAGTGACACTGACTCGCCCTGTTTTAAAAATCGTGTGTATGTATTTACGTGAAAAACAGAGATTTTCATCGAGACTGACAGACAGGATCGTACGACTTCACGAACAGAGTGCAAACCAGCCGATGCCAACATCGTCTATTCTTGTCTCCGTCCAATCGCCCACGCGAAATGCTTACACTCACTTGCTACTATTATTATAATTAGAAAATAGGTATTAAAATTATTTCCGACGCGCGAAAGGCATTAAACTTTTGAAGATACAATTTTATGTTTGTCCATAAGAGCTAGAGAATTCTCATATAACATAGTATCCATTTGCGTCTCCATAAATTTTTGTAAATGTTACCGTTATACTTTTTGATAGTTTTGTGAACATGTCACTGTATGGAAGCATTCAATTCTAGAGTACGTACTAATAAAATGAGTTACTGTTCCTGTCTTTATCGCACGAACGTAACCACGTGTCGCTGTACGAGCTATCTTCACCGATTATCTCTTTAGATAAATCTAGCAGCCGTCATAGCGAGTTAGCGAGGGGGACAGTGTCTTTTGGATGTTATTCACTCGGACCCCTCACGTACACAATGGAACCGAGAGGGTACAGAACCAAGCAAAAAACGCCTGAATTGGCAGCTGGATGGAGAACAAATGCAACAGCTGTTTCGGAAATTTGTACGATCGATTGTTAATCTTCTCAGCTTTCAAACGCAGACATAACATTTAGTTCCGCAATACTCGTAATCAGGCGACGTAATCAAGCGAAACACAAAATGACTAATCCAAAATACGTTTGTATAGGGATTTCAAACGTTCGTCAGTGCTATCAATGTCGAAACATTCAGGCGTCCAGTGTCAGATTCCAAACAGTGTTAATAAACAGATACCTATGCGTAGGACGTTTCCGCTACCACATCGCATCAACACGACTGTACGCCAAATATACATTGCACACAAAGTCACAAATTACCTCCAAGTTGCGTCAGAAACAGAAATCTAATTAGTCATATTATTAATTATGGTAAGCGACGCAACGTTTCCCATAAATAATCCTGAGACAAATCAAGGCATGTGACGGGAGATCAGATGTTTTAAGCAAATTAAACAGTGAAAAAGTCAAGCATTCGATAACGACTGTACAATCCCTTATAAGATTGAACAAGTTAGCAAGCCCATCAATTACGTAAACCTAATGATTCCAATTTTCAAATAGTTCCACGGTTGCATAAGCAGTTACTCAGATGATCACGGTGGCTTCAAAGATTCTGATTTCTGCTTTAGATTCCTACACGCATGTAACGTAATCAAACTTTTTATAAACTTCATCAATCGTGCTAACTGTTCTGAGAAACATGTAGGTACGCCTTACTAAAACAAGGCACTCTCAGATTTCCACACCAAAACTAGAACTAATAGATCACTTCTTACACTCGACACATTGTGTTACATATATGGATCGTGTTGTTGCGAATTTGTTTTTATTAGTGCTACACGCTTCGCTCACAGGATGTCTGGATCGCAAAGTTACAAGTCCCTTCCTCTATAAAGTTATTCATTCGGTACCAATTGGTAATGATGCATTTTCTTCATTTAACCACGTTGATAGATCGAGTGCAGGCAATGATAAGCCGTGATTAGCTATCCCTGTCATATCTCTTATCTGTAGATAACAACAATAACAATGAATTGCGTGGACATGCTAATATTTTATCGTAAATATTTTATTTGGTTATCGTGTAATTCATACTTTGTTATCTACGTAAATCTACGCAATTTTATACCGCCCCAGTGTTCACTACAATTTGAATTTTAAAGTAGATAAAACCAGCATCTTGACTTTTAGGCTACCAAAATGAGTAAATATTGTCATCTTTCCATTTACGTATTAGCATGTGGTTGCTAATTCTATATGCTAATTGAAATGTGCCATGAAGTGTATATAACTACGCTAGAAAGTTTATGATCATTTTAGATATACAATTATTTTATAAATTAGTTTATAAAAGACATACATATTTTTGAGTGGTGTTACGAAACCAATGATTCCAACTCAAAACAAATAATTATGTAATGAAAATATTTATAATTATCGTCGTCATTACACAATGACAATAAAACTAGAAGGACAACAAGCCGTCTTTAATTAATCTACGATTGCTATCTTTAAACCAATTGTGTTTTTGCTGGCAAGACATGAAATGTGCAAAGAACGCAAACTACAAAAGGGGGCTGCGAAGGCAAACAAGTAATACTACAATGAACCGCAACTAGTTTATAAAAAGCTTCATGCATCTTCACACAATGACATAATCTGCACTTTGTTTACTTTGTGACAAGCCCATGCATAACAATAGATCACTAATGAATGTAGCAGCTAGTGCCAAAAACTCCAATTTAGAATTGGTGGGTGGAGTCGTTTGGCTAATTTTATTCAAAGAAGTCTCAGCAATTAACACCGAAAGGAATGAAAACAATGACGAAGATAACACGTAAGGTGAGACAGAACGAAAGGACGTCATGCCTACAAAATACAAGAATTTTGGCAAATACAACAAGATTATAGAGTTGTTTGCATTCTAAAAAAAAAATTTTTAGATCATCTAACAGACGTCATTCACATTATCATTGTTTGGCAATAAATAACTAACGAAACGAAATTCATTCATAGAATCGTTGGCGCAATTGATTTCAACCCACTGAATTTTTTTTATTTTTCATTCCTTTCAATGTCAAGCTTTGTGAGATAACAAAATGCATTTGATATAAGTTCTTATAATGCAGTGTATGACGAAGCGTGCCAGCGTCACACGAGTCCACCTCATTGTTGTCGCGGCGTGAATAGCTGACCGCTCGCTTTTGTTTCGCTTGTTCAAAATAACACATTGTCTACAAAAGGTAGTGGAGACCCAACCCAACCAAATACAGACTTTAAGTTGTACATGTATAAAACAATGACTAATATAACTTTGCCTATCATAACTATACAAACATCCAAAAGAAAATCAACAAGCCCCTGAGAAAATGTTCGGGGCTAGACCGCCGTTGCCTAAGAAACTTGAAACAAGATCGATATAGTCAGACTGAACCGCGACCAGACTCAGTAGCTATGACGACGGAATAAGTGAACGAACGCTGGAGAAAATGTAACAATAGACTTCAAACGAGCTCATTTAACGTAGCTCCAGGGTCGACGGCATCAAAACAATGGACAAATATCTGGTGCCCATTCAAATTGAATCATACGGAACATAAGTCGCAGTTGAGGTAGCTAAGTGTGACCTTTAAATGTTACTGTTACTCTTAGTGCTAGCGCCAGCCACTATTGCTAATAAGCTAACTGCATACCGAGAGTCTATTTATGCGAAGTAAGTGTTCAAGGTGGACATAGAGAAAAACGAAAGAACGCACAATCGATAAAACTATGTACACATCGCACCGCTAACTGTCTCTAATCTCGCTGTACATCAGTTATCCGTGCTAATGAGTTTACTTTTTTACTTACTGAGTGCGTACACAAGAGACCGCTGAGAAATGGAACCGGAACATGCATTGATACCAGCTTGTCATTGTTGTCCTTCGTGCGGAACGCGCTATTGTCCTGTCTCTCCGTATACTCGCTCGATGATACGAAAAAGATCTTTGATAGCAAACCTATCAACCGAAAAACTAACCATAACCGCATACACCAATTGGTATAGACAGGAATAGTAGAAATTACACCTAATTGACACGATTTAAAGGTTAACAGTCATTACTCAACGTGACTTGAAGCATCTGCTGCCTGTTTAGTAAGGAATTTACTTTTCTTTTGTAATGATCTCTCAATCTCACGGCTACTGTTTATTTAAATGACTGTTATTTATTGTAAAATAGAACGAAAACAGATGTATTTTCAACAAAAACAGGCATTTGAAGGTCAGATATCTACGTAAGTTTGTGTAAAAGCACACTGCGGCAGCTTAGCAGGTCTCAACAATTTAGAGAGGCAAAAGTGAAACGTGGTTTTAATGAAATATGAGCGGGACTGGCTTTCCACATCTTCTTCACACGACGCAACTCGACATAAAAGCGAGAGCACAATAGTATTTTTTACATCCAGTTTTAATTGTGACAAACACTCCTGTCATTTAGTTGCTAAACGTATAAATCTGTTATTAAAGTAATTAAATGATCAAAGAGTTCAAAGTCTAGTTTCATGTAAACCGTTAAGCGAATAGATTTGATAGATCAATGCTAATTACTAATGGTAGACCACATAATTATAGTGATCGCTGAGTCATCAAAGACTTTAATTTTGGACTGCTGAAAAAATTGCGGAAGTAGCAGAGGCTGTCACTCTGGTGATCTATATTTAACCGAAAGTTCACAGCTTCGTGGAGCAACTGGGTCGACCAGTAGATATTTCAGTGTTCGAATGATGATATATCGCTTGCATGCTCCAGTTAGTCGTAAACCAAAGCTTCCAGTAGCCCCATAAACTGCACGTGTTTTGGATATCATGTTATATTATAGACGGAAGAGAATATTTTAACAAAACACCAGACTTAGGTAATGAATTTTCGCAAGATTTGTTACGGTGAAGAAACAATGTGGAACATAATCGGAATTCATTTGTCTTTGAGCTCGTGACTACTGGCGTTTAGCAATACAGATAATTTTAGACATTGGTTTAAGAATTTTATTGGTTCGAGTCTGACAAGACTTTTAACGACCTTGAGCTACCATATTGATATTCAACAATACCTACTCTAATTTCGATAGCTGTTCAATAAGTGACAACTCTGAAAAATCTATGACTTGCCATTAATTAAGAAAAAAACAGATTTCGTGCTAAAGATAGTTACCGTTTTTCTGAGGAAGACTAATTTTGCGTGATGATGCATCAGGCACCGAATTGAGGATTACCAAAGGCTCGATAATGTATGCTTTGACTGGCGATACTCTGACATCATTATTTACACAAGGAAGTACAGGCGCGTAAGGTTGCGAAACGTGTGTAACTAAATCTTTATTTAGAGCAAAACCATGGTACATGAGTAAGTGGGTTTATGGCAGGAGTATTTTTAAAAACCATTGTAGGTTACATTACAATACAGTTTGTTGAGCTCAGGTTACGTTATAATCAGTTATTTATGAGTTAACTGTAGCTGCGCCCAAACGATTGTCCACGAATTTGCTTGTGCAATTTATTTCGTTAAAATCATGCTGTCGAGAATCAATAGATGACTCATAAGAATCTTTGTATATTTTTGAGACGTCTGCGGTTCAGCAATCCGATGAATCTTTGTTTGATTTTATAAATATATGACGTTTTCTTTCCATCCTTCTAGAAAATGAAATCTGATGACGTATTTAAATAATATTTATTCCAAATTCACAGAAATAAAGTTATTAGTCTGACAATCATCACTTCAGAGTTTAATATCAATGGCATCTCTGTCTATTTATAAGCCCTCTTTGATAAATTTTATTATACGGGTCGTAAAATTTGAGTGGATACATTTTCAATGTTAAATGCATTGTTTCCACATTACCAGCAGACTGAAGATGTTCTCTTTAACAAATAGCCTCCGGTGTATGAAAATACCCCGGCTCCGAATCCGCTCGCCTACGCGTAAGCTTGCCGATCTAATATACTATCTACCGCCTGTTCCCATGGCAGATATAATATTAAAGTTTTTCAACCAAGTCGTCAGTTTTATTTTACGAACGTCGTATTATTTTCGTCATCGGTAGCCTTTACCGAATTCCGTTCGCGTTGCCATGATTCTTTTAGCTGCGCTTGATTTATAAGATGCAGAAAAACATGTACGTTTCCTACGTGCTTCAACTGATTGTTATTTATTACCATTTGGACGTAAATTTAGAAATCCGTACCATAAATCTCTAAGCACATTTTATTTCTATAAAACAGAACCTGTACAGACAGCTTTGCGTCGATTAAAACACTTTCAATTTTGTTATATATGTTAAATACAAACAATAATCCGAAAAGGAATTTTATGCAAAAATATGTGTAGTATTAATACAAAAGTGAATTCTAAAAATAAATGTTTCCTCATCACTCATCCATTTTATCCTTTTTGCAGGTACTAAACTGGACCTGACAGTTATCAGGATACATTCAACATGACACGTCATACCAAACGTGAGTGTAAGCATTTGAGAGTTCACACCATCGCGCGCACTGTTAGCGCGGTATACGACATTCCCAAAATATTTTTTGCTCTCTGATATCTTAGGTCATTGATCTCAGCTCTCTGCTATCATAAGATACGAACGCAATTTTAAATTTCGTAGACAATTTAATACTCTAGGTGTACAAACGTGTAGAGCACGGCGTGTCTGTGTTTACAGAACATAAAACTAAATGTATGCCGTCTAACGGTCACGTTATTGTTTATCGAAATTATAGTGGGCGGGTTGGCATCGGGCCCGACCGAACCACCTTCACAGGTGTGTCTATCTATTAGTATTCCAACAGTCGGTACCACACCAACAAGCCGTAGAATGCCTACCTAATTAAACCGGCGCCATATCGTACCTCAATTTGAACAAATATTAACCGACTGTCATATGTTTACTTATGGAAGACTTATTTAGGTGTGGCATTGGAATAACTTTGAAAAGATCTTATTGAAAATTGGCTTTAACCATGGACGCACATATCTTTAGAATTTTTGGCTGATATTTATTTATTATAATTATGATTAATTAAGATGCCAATTCTAATACGCCTATTCAAAATACGTTAAAAGGCCATTTTCATTAGCTATAATATTGTCAATTCAGAAGAATCCCTGAAATTCTCATGATTATAAGCTGAAAGTGGATGTAATTGAATATTTTTAGCGAAGCTCATTTTTATCTGGGCAACATCAATATCAGAAGTCATAATTTGTCTGGGCTGTCAATATGACTATTGAGGCTATCGGAACGATATCATTGCACCCACAACGATTAATAAAAAGAAAGTCAGTCGACACTTTTCCTCTAGTCAAACCATGATGATATGATAATTTTGAATCAGTAGAATAGACTTCATTTGAATAAATTGAAGAAATAACACAAACAAACACGGTACAAGACGTAAACAAACCTGAAGTTGCTTTTGAAAATGGTGATAGTATTAATGAAAAAATCAGATATAAATTATATACAGATAAAAAACTTGAATATACTTGTAGGATGTCAACTGCCGCTACTGTATATCTTACATATTACTCATCGACATAAAGAGGGTAATTGAATGAATAATTTGCGCTAATCGTATCAACATACAGTTAGAATCGATCATCAGCACCTACTGGTAGTCACCATTAATCAAAATAATTACCAATTGTCTTGTCACCTTCTTTTGTATAAAACTACATAACAGTATTTGTTTGTAACCGCGTGTTCAATCAATGATGTTTTGAAACGAATTGTTAGTCAATCAAAATTCGTAATCAAAGCTTGTAAATAATTTGAGATTTCTTCATCTGAATATATTAATTAGCGGGCATGAAATTGTATAGTTAGCTTTTACAAGTAAGTAGCTGTATTAGTCAAACGAAATTGAGGAAAACCGTCACGACAGACATAATTATGTTAATTATTCTACTTACTTATCTATATTATTTCCATATAGTAATGAAGCCTACAGAGAAATCATAAACCAGTATGGCTTCGTACGTTTAGAAATAAATTCTTAAATTCCCGACGTTTTTTAGTTTGTGTCTAATTTAATTATAGTTTTCACGTAATCTAGGTGTAATTTTCACAATGTTCAGTTCAGTCACCAAAACAAAAACAATATGTAAAAAGTTGTCCTCAGTTAAGTTGCGAACTATAGCTATAATTCGCGGAAAAACACAGGTGGACATAATATGCTATATGAAATTATAAAAAATAAATATCAACAGCTAAATTAAGGGACTACCATGTAGAAAATGTAGTCGAAAATAAGCTTAAAACTCATGAAATGGCTAGAATTCATATAGGTATCTACATTAACATGTAACTATACTAGTTTCTGCCAGCGGCTCCGTCCGCGTTAAAGTAGATTTCTCTATATAAACTTAGGACCCCCGTTTCATCACTTTAAGGGGTGAATTTTTAAAAAATTCGCTTTTAGTGAAAATGCAAAATTTCATGCTCCTAGGTTGTGGGGCTCTTCGGACCAGGACCGCGGTCCTAAATTCCACCTGTCAAATTTTGTTTTTAGTGGTAACAAATAAAATAAATGCAGTTTTATGGTAACTGTGATTTAAAACTCGATTTCCTTGTGGTCCCAAAAAAAAAACTCAAAAAATTATTTCTACAGGTGGAAGTTGGGACCACGGTCCCGTTTCGAAGGGGCCCACGACCCGCCTAGTCCCGATAGTTTCGGCTGAGCGTTAATATGTTAGTCTGTCAGTTTCTCTTTTTATATATTTATATATAGGTTATAATAAAGAACAAGACCTTAATACCATTTGACACGAGTATAACCTCTCACCGGTCGCCATCTTAGCTAATAGTGCAGTCGCGGAGCACGACGGTGTTGCACCTTGAACTGCATTTATGATTTACACAGTGAAAGTCTGTGCTGCACATACTTCAATGGTTCAATATATAGCACCGACTGTTCTCAGTAATAGCGCTGATGCGAAAGTCTGTTTGGGAAAATGTATATGGAATTATTAGCTGAAGAAAATGGTGTGGATTGTTCTATAGAAATAATTTGTACTTCTTTAAAGTTATAGGCATCCTCCTTGTAGAGAACTTCGATGCCTTTGTTTTGACGTTTATACAATTACTCGAATTAAATTCGTTTTTTTTTACGGTAACTCCGCTTGGACGTACAAAATCAAGTCAGGTCACCTATTATACCATTTGAACACTAACAATACTGGACTATCCATGAAGACAATATAAACAACTGCCTATAGGACTTTCGCTACCACCCTTAGGTAGCGATAGCTAATAGACAGTTACTGTGGCTGTTCATTATCTCTCTAGACTTTCCCCTATCTTGGAGTGTTTTATATGGAGCGACTTCTGTTCAGACCTCCACAACCTAATCATTGAGCAACACGATACTACTTGGATAGACTGGTGATCGGACTTTCTGGCATCTGACTACCTGTAACGACTGTCAAAGATCTACGAATAATAACTGAGACCAACGGCTATACATGCGTTTCAAGGCACAGGGTGTCAGTAATGTCCTAAATAATCTTAGGAAATTATTTAATAATTATGAACTGAAAACTACTAGGCACCTACCCATTAAAAACATTTAATGAAGCTAGGCGTTAATAATGAGCACAATAAAACAAATAACATCAATTTTTGTCACACTAATGAGGATATAAATGTAATATAAAGTTGTGAAATACCAAATATTTATTGTGATAAAATCATTATTTTCACTTTGATCACTTTCAAACGACTATATTAAGATGATATAAGTAAGATTAAGAAAAATATAAAGTTTTAATAAAGCTTTTATTTAAATTCATGTCACAGTAAGGTTAATTTATTGGGCACTAAAAAAATACATATTATGTTATGTTCATTTCAGTTATGTAACTGAGTCGTTGAACAATAGATAAATAATGAGAATCAATAAAAAAACATTTATAATTTAGAAAGATTCCAGAGTCCCAAAATGTTCATAATAAACATAATTTATTCGTGTCGTTTCGCTGTTAAATAATTCAACGAACATCGCGAGCTTTCCTTGATCTGTTCATTTTTATTAATTGAATATTCATAGAAGATAAGTGATTGCTCGAAACTAGAAACATCGGCGCCTTTCCAAACAACACGGGCATCGTTTAATATTCACTTTCATATTTATGTTTTACGATTACCTAACTTTGTATCATATAACGCTTCGGAATCTTTTAGACAAGTCTGATCGAAAACATGAACGCTTTAACCTCTGACCATGTGGGTCTTGCCATATAATTTTGCCATCGATCACCTAATTTAGACATTGATAAGGACCCTTCAGATTACTGACGTCAATAAGCCACAGCCGATTTTAATTATTTATAGTTGCGGATCTAAGCACTAAATCTTCAAAGGCATTGAAGCGGAAAATGAGACAGTCACCTCATCTAATGATGAATGAACGTTCCGCCCAAAGATTTAAGCACTAGAACATGCCAGCAGTAGTTTACCTGGCACCTAATTGCTCGTATAAATGCAGTTTGGCACTCCGTATGAATTATGAATAAATCATAACCAGTTGACAGAAATGTTATTTACTAAAGACAAATAGAGGGCATGTAATACAACTACATAAAGCGCCATAAGCCAAAGCACACGTTCAGCAAAAAGTTATTGGCTTGCGGGATCTAGAAATAGCTGTTATAACTGGATACAGCTGCGTTCATCCTACTTCATCAACATAACATTTGTGCAGGTTTAAAGTTTCTTGGCAAAACTATTGTGGAACATGTTTGCGTAAATCATGTCCCGTGGTATGCTCCACCGCATTTATACTTCTTAATTAATGAAATTAGACTATCATTTAAACGACCTTAAATATCAGTGTCAACAAAGCTGTTGTTTGAAACGTTTTCAATGAGCTCAATAACTTCCTTGCGTAGCTCGCATATCAGTTTAGTCATATGTTCCTTTTCAATGTCATTTCAGCTTGGTACAGTTTAGGTTGCGGGATTGTCCGAAAGGTTTACCGTAACCCTGGAACGCAAAGGGCAACAGAAAGAACACGAATGACTATTAGTCAGTAAAAATGTAACACTTCCTCTCGCTTCACCCAAAGCGAGAGTTATTTGATGACTTCCCAAACCAAAAACAAAAAAAAAGAAGATATTGTTATAGTTTTTCGAAGAGTCATTGGTCATTTGGTACAGTCATTTCTTGCTCTCGATTGTAAGGATCAAGGAAAGTGAAACATCTAGCACCCAAGGCGAGTCGTTTGTCTATTTGAATGGTGGCTCACAACAGCTGCCGTTATTACCTTGCCATGTTTGCCTTGAAACAACCTTTCAAACTTTATCCTAATTTTTTTAAGTGTGTATACTGGTTTCTGGAGAATTTATCTAAAGAATTTGACCATGGATAAATAAATAGTTGAGTTTCTAAGCTTATGTACTAAATATGTTTAACGGCGTTAGTTTTAGCTAGCATTCCATGTTCAGCGGCAGTCTCTGCTAGGTTTTGTGTAAGTAACAACATACTTTTCGTACGTCGCCCATTAACATGTTGACAACAATATAGAAACGCTTCAATGACAACGTATCTTCAGTCTAGTTCACATTCTACACATCTCGAATAGTCCGCTGTCTACACCTGCGTGCCTTATTTTAGATCGACGCTGGCCGTGGTGGCAGTTGCAAGGTGACGCGGGATTATTTTCATATTCTGGGTCACGATGTGTGTTTTGTCTCAGGGACGCTGGTATTCCCGCTTACACGAGGTCGCATGTCGTATTTATGTGACAACGTCGTTACTAAAACATATTATAAATTCCACCTAGTGCAAGGTGACTGAGATACATAATTCCCTACTATTTCATGTCCAAATCAAATTGAATAATGTCACAAAGTAGATCGCAATAAACAAGTTCGGTAATGTCAGTATTTTTATTGATGTACTTACACGGAAGATAACCATCTCCTTAATGCACCATAATGGCTGTGCCCATTACAAGACCTTTCGCGCATATATCGGATGTTGTCGAACGTTTTCCCCGATAAATCATCGCTATCATTGATACAAAACTTTCTTTTTACGAAATATCACATAAACCATAGTAAATGAAACGTCTTTACGACGTGCGCTCCCATTTGTCGTTAACTGCGCTGTTAATTTACGGCATATGGTAGCTAGGCGACTTATACCTTCACCTGCATATTGTAGGTCATGTGGTAATGGAAGGTGGATTATTATTATTTTCTGTCCTGTGCCAAGAGGCGAGTTCCAAAGATGATTCATACATTACGATCTCAGAATGCAGTTCGGTCACTTTTAATGTTCCGCAGTGATGGCATCTTTGCTAACCTCACATTGTATCTATGGATACTCTATAGGTGCTCGATAATTCTATGTGACAAATTTTCTATAGCAAAATACTTTTTAAAGCCTCGACAAAAGAATCAAATTTCTGTAACGCGAACCTTTGAATTCAAATGTGCTTGCAGGTAGAATTTTTTGCTCATGTCTCACATGCCTTTGTTTGTGTCTACCTTGTCTGTGAACTGGTTAACAATAGCATAGTTATCTACTTCATCGACTTTAATCAGTTAGCTATCGATGCAATCCTCTATAATATCATGATTTTCTATTTCTTTGTAAGATCTAATTAGGATGAGACTAACAGCTAACCTACTTGCGATGAAACCAACAGAATGATGACGTCAGGCAGTTCAATTGATGTGCTATTCTTTGAATTAATTGTCAACTTCAGCTTTAGTCCAGCACGGTCACGCAGACTGTTGAATGTATTGAATTCTATTTATCAGTTCCGACCTTGACGCCACCTCCGGAACCAATCGAGTTTGTGAGTTTGCATAGGAGCGCCGCTCGTGAACTATACTGCCTTTCAGATCTTGTTCAACGTCCATTACAATAGAATTAGCTCTTTATTCGGCCAGCTCGGCTTTCGATACTCGGTTAATGATATAATCAAACTAACGGTGACGACTTCGTGGCCCATTATGTGGGTTATTGCTATCTAATGTTATTTGAATAGCTAAAAATATACATTCATATCTACATCCGTTTAAATACACCGATTAGTCGATTTTAAAAACATTTTTTTTTTAAACACTTTTGTGTTTCATATTATTCCTTGAAAGAACAAAGCGATGGACATGGAATATTAAATTACTTAAATTTGAGCGTGTCATGTACTAATTTATTCTAAAATACTTACTACGTATACTCTCAAAGACAATATTCATAGTTAACGGATTTAACAGACATTCCTGTTTCCACAATTTTGAGTCGAAATTGCAAACCAACTGGGGCGGGTGCTAATAACTGCCAGCGAATTTGGCAGTGCGAGAGGGTCGGACCCCTCGCCCGCTCCCCTACCTGATGCAACTGCAGTATTGATTAACGGCACTTGTATACGTCCAATGTCGTATTTCCGGTTAAGTTTGTAGAGCAAATTATACATGTAAATTGTAATCGTATCAATATTTTCAACACTTGCAAATTAGTTACGCACGCACAATTCACCAAATGCTGAACACGCAATTCGAATGCATAGCTTACAAATTGCAAGTAATCCTATGCACAAACATTGGCTAGGTGTTTCGAAACACGACTCTGTCACCTTTCCTGCTGTGTAAACAAAACTCTTAAACAATTGTCACTTTCGCTTTCAGACCTTCACTGCCTGGTGCAACAGTCACCTTAGGAAGGCCGGCACCGGTATCGAGAACATCGAGGAGGACTTCCGCAATGGGTTGAAACTCATGTTACTGCTGGAGGTCATCTCCGGCGAGACCCTGCCCAAGCCCGACCGCGGCAAGATGCGTTTCCACAAGATCGCTAACGTCAACAAGGCTTTGGATTTCATTGCCTCTAAAGGTAAATAAATCTGTCTATTCAAAAACCCTATACAGTACCGTGCGTTCCAAATAAGAATAGGAAAGTGAATAATAAACTTTGTCTGTCAAATATTGAATGAAAAGTACGTTTTGCAAAGAAAACTTATTTACGTTTTAATAACACTTTTTTTGTTGCTTTGTATTACCGAGTCTTAAATCTAGGTGAAGTAAAAACGTTATTGTTTAATCTAGATTAGCTAAATATACTGTCGAGCCAAATTCACCAATAAACTAATCGCGAATTGTTCAATCTAAACGCAGTTTGAGCGCCTAATCGAGATTATAGCTTCATTTTGCGTTTCACCGCGATGGCTTGAACCTAGTTTACGCTAAACTCAGTTTCAATTCTTTTGTTGTCGCCCATGTTTACGACACGGGTCTTTAAACTAGATTACGCTGAGCTCAGTTTAGTTGAACTAAGTTTTTATATTGAATGATGAAATCAGCCCTAAGTCACAATCAATTAAAAAACTATTGTCTCTCTTATTTTCATTGTTAGGAAGAATTCACCTTCTTCCATTTTCCACTACTCAGACATTTCACACAGTAAAGAAGAGATGACCAAAATTGAACAACTAGATTCTGATTAAACTTTTTTCGTTAATGATTCTAAAATAAATTTTAAATATTTTGTTTTCCTCATTCTACCCAATTTCTTCAATTTGGCAGTATGGCATCACGACATGGAGTAAAAATCGGTACTATCTTTATTTGGAGCGCATTGGAGTTAAGTTTACATATACATGGCATATTATTAATGATCGTCATCTTCCTGCTTTTATTTTTAACCGACTTCGAAAAGGAGGTTCTATATTCGGCTTTATGTATTTTTTTTTTTATGTATTTTCACCGATATCTCGATCAATTGTGGACCGATTTCAATTTTTTTTTATTTTTTTTTTTATTGAAAGATTATTTCCGAATTGGTCCCATAATATTGTTTTGATCTGATGATGAACTGCAAAGATATAGAAAGGAACTCTTCATAAAACCTTAGCAGAACTGTCCTGTGTGTTAAATAACGAAGAGACCAAACTATTATAGAAACACCGACTTCCGAAATTGAAAGTTATTTTGCACTTTTTGGTAGTTTTTGAAGTCTGTTGTATTTTTTTTGTAAAAAGTTTTTTATTCTTATGTTATTTGGAGTCGGTGCAACACGGTTTTATTTTTCCGTTTTAGATTTATTGCTCAAAATCAATACACATTTTATGAAATGTAGTCTACAATTCTACATTAGTGTTTTTGTAACTACACTTGTTTGAATGAATGATTGTATCGGCTATTAAAACCGATTCAATCATTCATTCAAAAAAGTGTAGGTACGAGTATATTGCTTTTACTTAATTAACAATCAATATCTTTATTGAAAAGCAATGAATGAGTGGACGTCTACTGAACGTCTCTTCTGAATGCCTAATCTTTATCGAGGGTATGTCCTTAATGGCTTTTGATTCAGATAACAAAAACGATTACAAACAAATCATTGAGCGTTTCGCCATTTAGGCTAGAAGTGCATAAAGCCACATTTGTCGGTTAGTACAGTTTGTTATGGGCAATTCAAGTAAACTGATTACTCAATACTACTGTGTCGTAGGCGATTCGCTTAGAACCCGTCCCTGTTACTCCTACACTGATTGCAGTTTTCAATACAATGATCGTATTTTGTTGACAAACATGATGCAAGCGGTAGCGATATATACTGTTACAAAATACTAAACTTATGGATTGTAAAAGTTAAAAACATCGAAAAAAATTAAGACTGACCAGACTACCACACTTCTATAAGTACCAGATATATCTTACCAGATCATAACAATAATTTATGATTTTAAATATCAAAACCGAATCTGAAAAAAAATATAAAGTTGAGTCAGAAAAAAAAACATTTGAATTATATAATTACATAAACTGTCACCAGAAATTTTCGGAGGGAAACAAACAATTTAGTAAGTGACCTAAAGTAATAACTGAAATACATTTCATGATTCAGAAGAACATGAAACTGTTCAAGTAGATACAGTTTTCACATGATTTCATGCTAGGCAGATAGGTACTGTTAAACCAGTCATTACAAAACTGTACCTGCAAACTAACGCGCTTAGATTCTTTTTAATACATCCAGACGTTACTTAGAACGAGCATACCCAGAACGAACAAATTCGTGACACTGACAAATCACAAGAATCGGCTGTTTGAACAAAAAGTAGGTACTTACCTACTAAAAGAATTCAATGTTCTGGTCAGGAATTATCCTTCTATGTAATTCAACCTACATGTGCATTATGACTGTTAACTAGTCTGTAACCATAATACAAGAACTCACTCGCACGTTTCTATAAAAGTCAACACAATTATTATGAAAATGTAATATCCAAATATGGTTTACTCGTAATGGTATGACGTTACAGGATAATATGCACTTAGAACATACTTACATACCATCTTAAAGGAAGACTGGACTGTTTACGTTACTGATATAAATTAACAGATTGGACTTTATGGTGTTTATTTTAGCAAATACAACTGCAACTGATTTCTATTTTCAGGCGTAAAGTTGGTGTCCATTGGTGCAGAAGAAATCGTCGATGGTAACCTTAAGATGACCCTGGGTATGATCTGGACAATCATCTTGCGATTCGCAATCCAGGACATCTCAGTGGAAGAAATGACCGCCAAGGTAAATCTACAATCTATCAACCGTATAGTGACCATGGACAATCGATTTAATAAACCTATAACTTCATATTTGTATAATAAACATTAGTCATCGGCGGTAATAAAGCGAATGTAAATGTAATTCGCAATACATTTTTTGCATCTACTATTCAATTTAAAAACTTGCTTTTTATCGATAAATAAGGATGCAATTTTACAGCATAGTTACTCATTTATAATATTGAGAATACGCTAACATTTCACCTATCACAGTGGACATAATTTGTTGATAGCGCTTCCAACTTCCTTTGAGTCATTGTTCATCAATTGATTTTTATTATCGCTCAACAGGAAGGTCTGCTGCTCTGGTGCCAACGCAAGACAGCCCCATACAAGAACGTCAATGTCCAGAACTTCCACCTGTCATTCAAGGACGGTCTGGCCTTCTGTGCCCTGATCCACAGGCACAGGCCCGACCTCATCGACTACAGCAAATTGTCCAAGGACAACCCTCTAGAGAACTTAAACACGGCTTTCGATGTGGCCGAGAAGTATCTCGACATCCCCCGCATGTTGGACCCCGACGGTAAGACACGCTTGTTATGCTTTCCGCTCAAGAATTATAGAGCGAGTTGACATGAGCTACAAAGCTCTGGAACCAATCTTGTCTTCACTCCTCAATATGAGCTAAGAGACCGTACATAATATTTCTCTGTCAATTTGCCGCATTTCAGTTTTTTCTGAATGATCATCAAAAAATGGATTACATAATATAAATTGTAACTGGATATTGCAGACTTAATAAACACACCAAAGCCGGACGAGCGCGCCATTATGACCTATGTGTCGTGTTACTACCACGCCTTCCAAGGCGCGCAACAGGTACTAAACAAAATGTAAAATGGCCGCTACTCGGTACCGCCATTTCCGAGTTTGATACCCGAACCCTAACGCCAGGCCTTTGTGTGTAACTTATAGCATGATGAGTGCCTCGCTTTATGTTAAAGAAGCTCCAACTGTCAGTGTTGATAAACTAATACTAAAGACCTCGGAAGAGTTTCACAGACTGTTTCTAACATTACCTCGGATAGGACATGGAAAATTGTGACGATCACGTTCACATTTTCGATCCAATCCCATCAGTCCTCGGTCATCATACTGATCCATCTACTAATGATGACAGTCGTGAAGTATCGAGTATAGAAAGATCTTCCGAGGTCAATTATCCTATGCCAAAAACGTTATCCAGAAATACCAACTTTCCAAAATACTTTTTATTATGTTTAAGATATACCGATATATAATATTTTACTGATTCCAAGCAACAAACCCTTTACCCAAATAATTATGAAATGTCTTACAAACGTTTTTATAAAAATAAGCTTTATGTTGTTAACTCATACAGTATTTTATTGATATCAAACGAAAGAATGCTTGTGTTCTAAATTAATCGCTCTTGTAATTCGCAGTTATTTGAAATAACACATTTACTTTACTGTCTAGATGTTCAGTTGAACAGTGTCAATTAGTGCCACATTAATTAATTTCCTGTTTGAAGTACTATAATTAAATGTGATAAGACAATGCGGGTTGTTAAAATAACCAAGTTTTAAGCGTATTTTAAGCTATTGTATTTTAAAGATTTTCTGACGACCAAAAAAAGAACTCAAAAGTAACCAACATTCTATAAATAGCATTATTTGACGATCAAAACTGAATTCCCAAGTATATGTAAACAATGTCGTTTTCCAAAAGATAAAACACAAGCATTCTAGTAGGGAATAATTCATGATACATCGCATGAGAACTAACACCGTGTCGCTTGCGTGCCGCTTGTCAGATCTGCAGAACACAGCGATGCCGGACGAACGTGCGGTCATGACGTACGTCTCATCCTACTATCATTGCTTCTCTGGCGCACAAAAGGTTTGTATCATCTGAACCTATTAATTAATGCAAATGTTGTAATTTTTTAACACTACACGAAATACAATATACGCAAAAAGTATACCAAAGGCTGATTTGAAATTGGGGCGAAAAAGTGTTTTGAAACCGCTTCTGCTCCGTGTTTTAAAGCTTCTTTGTTAAACATTATATATCATATGGATAAATTAATAGCTTGCCATTAAACTAGCAATACTTATGTAGTTTTAACAATAAAATAATTTTATAAAACTAAAACATATTTATTGTACAATCCACAGGCTGAGACGGCCGCGAACCGCATTTGCAAAGTGCTCAAAGTCAACCAGGAGAATGAACGCCTCATGGAAGAGTATGAGCGTCTTGCCAGTGATGTAAGTATTCAACACTACCGAGAACACAATAACACGAAACTTTTTTCTTAAATATTTAAAAATACTTGATTCAATCAAACGATATAGTCATCGTAAGCATAAAGATAAAAAAAGGATATAGTCATAGCAAGTAGTAAATACGTAGAGATATATAGATAGATAGTAAAGATATAGTCATAGCATAGCATCAGCCTTATATTGTTCCCACTGCTGGGACTCAGGCCTCCTCTCTAAGAGAGGGAATGGGCCATCGTAAGCTCTTTAACAACAGCACCATAAAATATCAGATGCGATGCAACTTTCCGCTCGCATAAAGCTGAATTCTCGTGCTATTGCGTAACTACTTAAAATATATTATGCTGCAATATATATTGCTAACGGTATTAAATTTTATAGCTACTGGACTGGATCAGGCGTACCATGCCTTGGCTGAACAGCCGCCAAACCGACAACTCCCTTGCCGGTTGCCAGAAAAAACTGGAAGACTACCGTACTTACAGGTAAATATCGTTTGGGATTTTGGAAGCATGTACTCAAAACTTATATCGACATGTTTATGATAGAAATATAATGCTTTAGGCCTATGAAAACAACGTAATGTTTGAATCCCATATTATTTAAATACATTATTAAAGTGGCTATTTCCTGCAGGATGAAATGACAAATCCTCGAAACAGCGATAAGCGACACTAATTTGTGACAAACGTAAAAACCACGGTTGTGTTTTCCGAAAGATTGTGCAGAGTTTAGCCGCTAACACTTCGTCAGATATGTCTAAATCTGATGGTATTGTAAGAGTATACCATAAACCGAACAAAAAACAATATTTGCAACCACAAATGTTGACAATAACCATTTTTTAGGCGTAAGCACAAGCCGCCACGTGTAGAGCAGAAGGCCAAGTTGGAGACGAACTTCAACACTCTGCAGACCAAGCTCCGTTTGAGCAACCGCCCCGCGTACATGCCCACCGAAGGCAAGATGGTCTCTGTAAGTATCATCATCATTATAATAACTTTTTACGTAGTAAATCTTTTTTTTTTTTAATGCAATATACTCTGAAAAATATTTCTATGCAATAGAAATTTTCAGCACACAAAGATTATTGGTTCTTAGTCTCATCAACTCTTACCCTACTTATAATTCTGTATAAAAAAATAACGATCTCCTTCAGTTCACTCTTTCTCTCATCTAAATTCAAGGAGGCCAAAAGCTTCTTTGGGATCATGACAAAATTCTATTCGATTCTACCTATGTTTCAAGGACATCGCCGGAGCTTGGAAGGGTCTGGAGATCTCCGAGAAGGCCTTTGAAGAATGGCTTTTGAGCGAGATGATGCGTCTTGAGCGTCTTGAGTACCTGGCTCAGAAGTTCAAGCACAAAGCCGACATCCACGAAGACTGGACTAGAGGTGGGTAGAAAAATTTACCGATAGCAATTGTCTACGTTTTCGATATTGTCATGCCTTCTGCCATAGTGTTACCAACAACATAGAAGAAAATGAGCACCTAATCAATATGTTATCACCAATGAAGTCACAGAATTATAGAGATGAAAACCTCATCCTATTTAAACTAATTATCTTAAGTTATTAAATAAAGAGTCAACTGTAATTACTAAAAACTCGAACCACAACCTCAAAGTCGATCTACTAAAATTCCAGGAAAGGAGGAGATGCTGCAATCTCAGGACTTCCGTCAATGCAAGCTGTATGACATCAAGGCTCTCAAGAAGAAGCACGAGGCCTTCGAATCAGACCTCGCCGCTCACCAAGACCGCGTCGAGCAGATCGCTGCTATTGCCCAGGAGCTCAAGTAAGAAACCTTAAATTCGATAAGATTGAACCAGATCTTTCGAGTAGAAATCCTCAAGGATATCCTGGTGAGATCTGAAAGGATATTGCCGATTCCTATTCTAATTATAACTAAACGATATTCTTCCATAAACCTCTGACTCGAGTACTCGAGTATTATTTTGTCTTCTGCATAGAAGTAAAAATAGTAAATAATATATGTACGAGTATCGTTAAAAAATAAAGAAATTAATCCAATGACGTGTTTAGGAAAAATCCTGGCAAAAACTATCCATACCTACTGGTTGGCACTTCTAACACTGGGCCTGCGTGGTGGATTACGGCCCATGTCCTCTTCCAGAGAGTAGGCCTGTGTCCCAGCAGTGGGAACATTACAAGGCTGATTACTGATTACCTATGCTTTTTATTTATGCTATTGGTTGGCACTTTACGAATCATATAAAATAAGCCCTATATCCATATACAAGTGTGCGTCCTCCGCAGTACCCTGGAGTACCACGACGTGGCGAGCGTGAACGCGCGCTGCCAGCGCATCTGCTCGCAGTGGGACCGGCTGGGCGCGCTGACGCAGCGGCGCCGCCACGCGCTCGACGACGCCGAGCGCGTGCTGGAGCAGATCGACCTGCTGCACCTCGAGTTCGCCAAGCGGGCCGCGCCTTTCAACAACTGGTGCGTTAACTAACACAGCCTACTCAAATTACTATTGGTAAAGCGCCGCAACTTAGATCTGACAATTAATTTTATGGATATCTATATCGGTTTTAGCAAATACTTTTAAAAATCTATAAAAGTCGTGTTATAAGTCAAAAACGGCTGTACCGATTTGGTTGAAAATCGCTGGGAAGTTAGCTCAGAACCAGGAGACGGACATAGGATAATATTTATCCTGTTAAATAAATAAAAATCAAGACCTGTTCATTTATTGGTATAGTTTTGAGTAGGGTAGAGCGGGAGCGAAGCCACGGGCAAAAGCTAGTCAAATATAATTAAAACTTAGATGAGATCTATGTTTTAATCCAAATACTCTAAGAAAAATCCCTAAAGCGAACTCAGAGGACAAAGATATGTCTTTGAACGTCCTCTAAAAATTATCTTGGGTTGGAAAAAAATCCTTTTTAAGTATCAATAATAATGATAAAGATTGGGAACATCGAAAGCTGCATCCTCCACATTCAACCAGTCGTCATCATGATGCTTCCTGCTGTTATCACAATTGAGCAGTGGTGGCCCTAAAATAACGGCCTCGACATACAACTTGTAAGTTGTATGTTTGAACCTAGATAGGCACTTTACTTTAAGTAATTTATTTCATCACCACTGCTCTCAAAAGGATGAAAGAAAACATCGTGAAGAAACCAGCAAGATCTAGAACCAAAAGTTCGAATATATTTGACAGCTATTACCACGCACCGAGCCTGCATTGTAGATTAAGGCCCAATTACTCTCTTACAGAGAGGCCTGAGATACATGTAAGCATAAGAGTAATTAAGCATGAACCATCTTGTAATTTAATTATTCTCGTTAACTCAGGTTGGATGGCACCCGAGAGGATCTCGTGGACATGTTCATCGTCCACACCATCGAAGAGATCTCTGGACTCATGGACGCACACGCTCGCTTCAAGGCCACTCTCGGAGAGGCTGACAAGGAATACCAGGTACGGTTTACCATTTTATACTGCTAATATTTGACAGCAATCATATTTTCCATGATGAGCTCGAAGTGGTTAAAGTTAAGATAGACAATTTTCAGGCAACGGAAGATCGTTGATCTGAATGTTTTCTAATCACATTATTATCTTAAATTCCAGGCGATAGTCAACCTGGTGCACCAGGTTGAGTCCATCGTGAAACAGCACCAGATCCCTGGTGGTTTGGAGAACCCCTACACCACTCTGACTGCCCACGTAAGTTTTTTTATTTATTGAGTTACCTATAACAGACTGTAAACATATGCCATGCAGAAACAAATATCCTTACTTATTATAAAACAAAATCCGCTATCGAAACTGTATATCTGTGTGAACGCGATAAACTCAAGAGCTGCTAAATGGATTTTCATGCAGTTTTCACTTGAGTCACCCGTACGAAGCTGGGGCGGGTCAAGTTAGGTATTATCTTAAAAGACAAAAGAAAAGGAACCCTCAATCCATAATACTTTACATTCATATAGCCTTTAAACGTAACAGTTGAAGAAACATCATAATTTAATCATTGAATATGTATGTTTTTTTTTTTTTTTTTGACTTTTATAAAGAATTGCGTTTTATTGTATTTTAATTTTTGACAATTATTTATTTTGAATTTTATTGTATTATTATTTTTGACATTTATTATGAATTTTATTTTATTTTATTGAATTTTTATTTGTTTTATACTGTGTAAAAAATTGTAAAACTTTTATGGGTCTGGATACCTGAATTAAATGATTATTATTATTATTATATGTGCACGGAGACAGTGAAATAAGACAGACACGTATGAACTAAACGTTTTTAAACACCCCTCCCGCTCAAAGAGCAACTAATGACAAATCCTAACCAACTTATTCCTCAATCTCAGGAGCTGAACCGCAAGTGGTCAGACGTGAGGCAGCTGGTTCCCCAGCGCGACAACACACTTGCCGCCGAACTCCGCAAGCAACAGAACAACGAGACCCTCAGGCGCCAGTTCGCCGAGAAGGCCAACGCTGTTGGACCCTGGATCGAAAGGCAAATGGACGCAGTCACCGCCATCGGCATGGGTCTCCAGGTAAGGGATTACAATCAATAATCAGGTTATTCCCGGAGGACCACCAACTAGTTTTATTGATTGAACTAGATATGACCATTTTTCTATGAATGAGCTGAAATCTTTATGTAAATAAATCCAACGTAAAATTTCATACAAAATAATCAAAAGCCAAACTAAACATAGAAAAAAACCTATCCAGATTTCGTAACGAAATGTTTGCAAAAATTCAGAAACTAGTGCTAGCTCTCAAATGGGTCTGCAGTACCTATACAGATGGATCATGGATTATGAAGTCTGGTCCAATATAAAAAAAAAATTGGTTCTCTACTAGAAATTTATTTATCAGGGCTCTTTGGAAGACCAGCTGCGTCGTCTCAAGGAGTACGAGGCGGGAGTGTACGCGTACAAGCCACACATCGAAGAACTGGAGCGCATCCACCAGGCCGTGCAAGAGGGCATGATCTTCGAGAACAGGCAAGTTGACATGCATTTTAAAACTAAAGAACAAGTGATGGTTTATTTGCTATGAGGATCCTGTTGTAAACACCAGTAATAAGGAGAACAGGTCGCTATTTCAAGACTGAAACCTAACTAATCTATAACTATCGATACTATCGAAAACTAACATAGCGTAGAGTAATATTAAAAAAAGTGTAGGTACAACACTACAAATACAGCTATACGGTCTTGTTCAACTCAAGGTAAAATCCTATCGATCAATCAACTAAGCCTACTTATCAGTCCATTGCTGGTAAACTTCAAAACCTATCTTTATCTAAACGAATATTGTAAAGATGAAAGATTTATAATTTTAAACTGGAAAACTACTGAATCGATTTTAGAAATCAGTTAATGCTACTTTATCTTTGAATGACATAGATTTTATTTTTCAACTTTCACACAGGCCAAGTCGCTGGCAGAATCTAATATGACAATAAATAAACGAACGTGTCTTACAGGTATTCACAATACACAATGGAAACACTGCGCGTCGGCTGGGAACAGCTCTTGACTTCCATCAACCGTACCATCAACGAAGTGGAGAACCAGATCCTGACCCGCGACTCGAAGGGCATCACCCAGGAACAGCTCACCGAGTTCCGTGCCTCCTTCAACCACTTCGACAAAAACCGCACCGGTAATTATATAAACTGCTTTACTAGCCCATTTTTTTTAATAATCATCATTCAGCAAAGAAACGTCCACTGTCGTACACTGGCCAAGCATTGCCCCATGACTAGTTCTGTCCTGCTCACATCTAGCGATTCTCGCAGCAACTTTGTTTTAATTCCAAATCTAAACTTCGGTTATATTTTTTGTTTGAATTTCGAATTTAAAAAAAGTCGCTTTTAAAAACAGTTCGAATTTGGAATAATGACAATAAAAAATCGTTCACAGGCCGCCTAGCACCCGAAGAATACAAATCGTGCCTGGTGTCTCTCGGATACAGCATCGGCAAGGACAGGCAAGGAGAACTCGACTTCCAGCGCATTCTCGCTGTTGTCGACCCCAACAACACAGGTAAACTTCTTTCTATCTAAGAATGACGTGCCGGGTTCCGGGCAAAGAGTGCTTTTGAGTTTTTTTCATTAAGAATACTCTGTAGCGGCCTGGAGTATGAAAGTTAGTGGGTGTGACACGCTTGTGTACTATAATATCTCCTGCGTTGGTACTTAGCTAATCTCTGTTGAGACTGGGCCCCATGATCAAGATTCGGTTAGGAGAATAGTAAATACCAGCTAACTTCCAATAAGTTTATATTTACGCTGGACTTCTTTAGTCTGTTTGTATTAAATAATAGTTGAAACGCTCTGTTCACAGGTTACGTGTCGTTCGATGCGTTCTTGGACTTCATGACCAGGGAATCCACAGACACAGACACCGCTGAACAAGTCATCGACAGCTTTAGGATCTTAGCCGGCGACAAGGTAACAATATTTCCTTAAAGACTTACTATTTTAGAATATGGGTAATCGGAATTAATATGTTATTATGCGAAGGGTTTGTGACTAAGATCCGAGGATAAGTTAAGCTTTCCGAAGTCAATGTATCGATGGGTGACCGTTCATTATATATTGATACCACTTCATGCCGCGTTAGCTTGTCGATCCTGGAAGCTGGAAGTTCACTCCAACTTAGTACAGATAAGCCAAGACTGATTATGATGATTCCAACATTGTTCTGTGTTCTTCAGCCCTACATCACAGCAGACGAGCTGAGGCGTGAGCTTCCGCCTGACCAGGCGGAATACTGCGTAGCGCGCATGCCGCCCTACCGCGGACCCGGAGCACCCGCTGGAGCACTCGACTACATGGCATTCTCCACCGCACTCTATGGCGAAACCGACCTTTAGGTACATCACGACAAATGTACATCTCTAATTTATTTCTAGATTTAACCGAAAATATTATCAAATAAACTATTTAAAAAACACCCAGGCTTTCCAATCCCCCGAGCACACTGCCATTTGGCAAACGTCCAGTTCACCATTGGGTCGCTGCCTAACGCCCATCACGCTTACATATTTTGTTGAATAGACATATTTATAGAAACTGAAATGATTTTTGCTCAGACGCAGGTCGCAGAAGTCATATCATAGGACACTGTCATCCACGTCATCAGTCAAGGAGGGTAGCTAAGATGGCGCGCGGTCTGCGCGCTCAGTACTAACACGCCGGCCCGAGGCTCCAGCGGCGACGTAATGGCGCACAAAGATTATTTCCCTTACATTGACCTTCCTCTCAGAAATCGCCCTAAACCGAGGTCAATGTGGAGCAAACAATTTTTGTGGAATAATTTAGTCTATAAAACAGTTCTATATTAAAATATTATTATGTGCAATGTTCAAACCAAAAATGCCATTAACTTTCATACCATAAAACTCCTTCCTAATGTTTAGTAACCTTTTGGCTCAAATCAGAGAAATCATTTTATATGTTTACAACACTCTATTTATACATTAGCATTAGGTATTTTTAACTTTTATAAGAAATTCTCAGGGAAGTCACAAAAAAATTATTTGTAAGATAAAATGGTGCTAATGTTAGGCTTGACTAATGTGTGACACCAAAATAAGACTCATTTACATTGTGAGAATGTTTTTGTTATATTTTTTTTTTATTTATAAGCAAACATTATTTATACAAGATCAATTTTTATTTACTGCCATTAGTAATTATAGTACTTTGATGGTAGGCACAGTATTGTTTTAAGTTTTCTAAATTTATAAATGTTGCAGGGAAGTGTCACACAAATTATTTATATCATAGATTGCCATAGCTTGCCTGCATCTATTTATTTATCATTTTTATATGATTATCGTTTATGTGAGTATTGGAATGAGTACTCAAAATAAATGGTCTGCCATATTTTTGTCTTTTAATAATGACTGCGATGTTCAACCAACCATTTATGTTTCAATGAGACAGCAGCGGTATGTAGAATAAGAATGACTTATGTGCCCAAAAGTATACTAACTCGAATGTACAGCTACTTTAATAAAGAGCTCTTAAACAATTTCGTTATTTTTTATTTTGTACTTTTACCTACATTGTCTTAAAAATATACTAAGTCTATTTTAAGAATAATAAACAACATTTTAAACCGAGTCAACAGTGCTCATATATTTGAAAAAATCAACTAGGATACAGATCAGCTTGCTAGTATAAAATACAGTTGATACATATATGCTATTATTAAATATTATATAATACATATACAAGTCAGATGAAGTTTCAATTTTCCACTACATAGCCAAATGAGAAAAGTATCAATAAATTATCATATTTCTATACATATCTATTAAAATATTATAACCTAAAAACCACTTTGTATTATTTCTCTCCTTCCTTTTGTTTAGATTCTTCTGCTGTTAAGAGAGCACTCTTAATGCCAACTTTCTTCAATTCTTCAATTAGCTCACCTGATTGGTGCATTTGCAACATTATGTCACAACCTCCAACAAATTCTCCGTTGATAAAAACTTGTGGAATTGTTGGCCAGTTAGAGTAATCTTTGATACCTGTAATAAATTAAAATTACTTAAAATAATATCACAAAAGTTACCCAGTCGATGGTTAACTGAAAGTGAACCTGGGGGCCTGGAACAAAGGCAAAGAAGGGACAGGGGGTTTAGTCAGTAATAGTTGACATACCATCCCTCCCCGCCCAAGAGCGGGAGAAGTCATTGGATGATATCCCAACATACTAAGAAAAGAGGTTACCCAGTAAGACATTAAGTTCAAGTGGGTATTAGGCTGAAGCTGTCCTGTCAGATGAAGAATGGGCAACAAGAACCACCAATTCCTGGGTTCCGAGTCACAATAACATTGCTTTTAGCGTGTTAAGAAAGTTAGCATGTTGCTAATGAACATACTTACATTCACAAGGCAGACTTTTGAGATACTAAGATCATTATTATCGAGACTTGGAATGTGGGGCAAATGGGACTCTTAAATGTCAAGTGACATATAGGCAAACATGGGTCACGCTAGCAGTAAACAGAATTGAGTTCAAAAGGGAAAGGTAGGCTTTGCTCTGCAGTAGGAATGTTTTACACGTTGGCTAGTAAGATAACATAACATAACATCTGAATACTCAGAAAGAAAATTTAAAAGAAAAACATATTTGCTCTTCATTAAATACAATGCAGCAAGATAAAAAAACTTGCATCACTTTTCACAGTCGTAATATTTAAAGATTCTTGAGCAACTCTCACATTTTTATCTTTGCAGGTTGGAATTAAGCAAGTGCCAATGTTACTTAAATAGTTATGGTGGTAACTATTTCAAGAATTTTTAAATTCATGACAGTCATGCACCCACATTATTAATTCATGTATTCATTCAAGCTTTGTCACATTTCATGGTTGTCACTCTCGAGTCATTTTAAGTTTACGAATTATATGTTGTAGGTTAACAATTTAAAAAAGAATAAAATCATCAAAAATATTGTTTGGTGAAGAATCTGGAGACAGATCTGGCTTGACCTTTTAATGACACAAATTTATTATCATAGTTGTAGCCTCTTCAACGATAACAGTATTATTATAACCGATGTGTAGAATTATTCAGGTTAAAAACTAACCTTGTCGAAGATCTTCACTCGACAGGACATCATGACTATCGTATGGAACTGCGTGCATCCTCATTATCTGAACAACTGCATTACTGAATCCACATCGTGGGGCATCTGGCACACCTTTCATAAATACCACCACTTTATTATTTTTAACTATTTTGTCGATTTGATCTTTTATTGGAGCATCGGCAAATGAACGACATGATATCTTCAAGGTATTGCTATAAATCGGAAATATACTCCTACGTAGCAAACTATTCATTTTTATATACTATTTTACGTACTTTAAGTACTTTAGAATAAAATAATTACGATTTTTTCTTTTGTTTTAAAGGTTTTAAAATAATCACTTCAATTTCACTGAAAATGTCACTATCAGATGTTACGTCAACTTCATTTGTCAATGTCAAAATGATACCTTCTGCTTCTGTAGATTATGGACCCCTCGTTCCGAAAGCGCCAAAATATATATTCTATTCTCTAAGGCCAAAAGTGATTATAGCGCGAATGCAACCAACGTCCAACGTCACAATTATTACTTGATAGCCCTTATATTTTGGGACTATTAAATTTGGTCGGATTCGCGCCATAATCGCTTTTGGCACAATTCGGAACGCGGTGGAGAATCTGTTTTTTTTGTATAATTTTTGGTACAACTTAGGAGGAGGAGTGAAGTTCTATGGCTGTTTCAACCTGTTTCAATTTCTCAAATTGATCCATAATGGATATTGTGATGTAAAATTGGTGTAGACTTGTATCTCATCTCAAGTGTCTTGAGATGATTTGACATAATGTCCGATTTAGTAGAATATTTAACATCCGTATTCTAATAGTAAACAAGATGTATTCCTTTCTGTATTCAAACATGACTGAAAAGATATAATGTGCAAGCCAAAAACAATGTTTAAAACTCAAAACCACAGAGCCACAGAGTATGTAACGTAGTGCTTATATTCTCTTTGGAGTATGTCAAAAACCAAACCAGTATCTCTCTGTAATCTGTGAGCCAAACCATCTCTTGTTTGTGGTTATGAGTGGTTTGTTGTGTGTGAATAATTACTGATTTTTTAAATACTAATTCATAAAATGGAGAATGCTGAAGAAATATTTCACTTTCTTGAAGATTTCTCGAAACGCAAACCTAAAACAATCCCACAAGAACTCAATGAATACTTGGCATATGTAGCACGAACCGGTGATCCAGTCTACCAATGGTCACTTGTTAAAGGATTATTTAAAGAAAAATTGCTATGTGTGATCACTGATTTCTACGAAACAACTCCAGGTATCGAAATTCCACCTTATCCAAACGTGGATCCATTCAATTATGACATTATGAAAAACAGTCTATTAGAACGCCTAGATTCATTCACCTCTGCCCCCTTCACAGTTCAAAGAATTTGTGAATTACTCACATTTCCGCGTAAACAGTACAACCGCGTTGATAAGTTTATGAGGGCGATAGAAAAAAACATTTTAGTTGTAAGCACCAGAGAACCGGGCACACAACGCCACGTCGAACCAGAGAACGGTGAACCTGTCGAACCTATTATTAATGGTTCAGATAATAATTCCGAGTACAACGTCGATGTTGAAATGGAAGATATGTCTTGGAAGGAAAATGCTGAACAACCACAGATCTCAGAGCCTCAACCAGGCTCATCTGATGCCCACATTTCTGTAGATGACATAGAAGCTCGGTTAAAAGCTAAGCAAGAGACTCCAATGGATACACAAGATAAAATAGCTACCCAATATGAATCTGTTACACCTCCTGAACTTAACATAAGTGCTGATGAACCAACAGAAGAAATTAAGCCTAGTGTTGAATCCAGTCCCCAACCAACAGTATCCAACGAGGAGCCTAAAGTTGAAGCCACCACTTCGTCAAGTCCTGAAGAAGAACCAAAGGTTGATGTTGAAATGAAGCCTGAAGTTCCTACTCCTGCTCCTGCATTAATCATTCCAGAAATCAAAGTTGAGGATGCTGAAATGACAGAGCAAAGACTTACTGCTCAAGCATCAGTAGATAAAGTGGAGGACACAAGTGAGCCTGTGAGTGAAAAGGAAGCTCCAAACACAGAGCCCAAACCTGTAATAGAACCACAACCTGTAGCTATGGATGAAAATAGCTCAGATTCCACTACTAAAGAGGACAGTGAACCCAAACTTATTTCTGAAGTGTCCACATCAAGCGAGGAAAGTTCATCATCAAGTGATAATACTGATGGAAATAGCAATTCCCCTAAAACAGATGAGAGGCACATAGATGTGCACGAAGAGTCTAATCAATCTGATACTCCTTCAGACACAGCTTCAGAAGAGAGTAATGTCAAGGAATCTGAGCCAACACCTGAAACTACTCCAGAGCGGCCTGCTGAGGAAGTTTCACCTAAAGTTGAAATGCAATCGGATAACTACTCAATATCTGATGTCAATTCTGAACTACCTCAACCACCTGCAGAAGGTCCCAAGAATGAAGAGGTGCCTGAAGAAAAAAAGGAGCCAGAAAAGATAAATGAAGAAATTAAGTCTGATAATACCGAGGCAGAGCAGAACAAAGAGTCGTAATTATTTGACTCAAATATTTCAAATACTTTTTTATTCTGTGACTGTTAGTTAATAAGTAGAAAAAAGTAAACGAATTTTCCCTAGGCACTATGTATGAAATGAACAATCTCATCTGTGTTTAACTTTCCCAATTCATAGTCTTGTAGCGGGGCAGTGCCCCGGGGCCCCGAAGCCTGATTAACAAAACCCTTCATGAACAAGCGAAAAATTCTTCCAGCTTCGGAATCCAAGTGAAATAGAATTCAACAGTAATTGCAAAACATGTGTATTTACCTTTCAGTGTTCAATACTGAATATAGTTTTGGTGAGGCATGTACTAGCTATTTGATATGATTTTAATGAACACAAAAAGGGAAATATACGGCCCCATTCAATTAGTAACTTAAAGCATTTGTAGCTATCCACATAAAATCTGCCATTGTGCTTTATGGTAAGATTTTGATTGAAATGAATGATTGTAACTTAGTATTATTTTGTACCAATATAATGTAATATGAGAAGAATAAATAATGAATCAATTTCGTATTAACTGTTTTATTTATCTACAATTTATTTACTTTCACAGTGCTTTATATTAGTACAAAATTGCCATGTTCTCTGTGTACATGAGGGTAGGTGACTGACTTGTTAGTCCAAAAGTTCTACCACTAAGCAAGGGGGGCTTGCTTAGTGGTAGAACTATAGAGAATAATAAAAAAGTTTTTTTTTTAATAATAATAAAAGTTTTTTTCTCCACAATATAACTGCTAATTGCTAGCCTTATATCTACGGTAACATATAGGATAGGCATTATATTGTGGGAGACTGGTGCCTAAAGTAGACTCTGAAGCCGTAAAGCAAGCCACTGGGGGGGCGTAGCCGCCCCTGCCCCCCTTGGTGACGCCCTTACCACTAAGGTCCTGGGTTATTTTCCTATCTAGAATTTCCAAAAGCAATCTTTTTTTTGTGCTTGGTTTTTTTTATTGATATAAACTGGTGCTTGACTGCAATCCCACCTGATGGTAAATAGTGATGCAATCGTTGATGGTGAGGTGCACTAGTTTATTACCAGCCTGTTCCCTATAGCCTAGCTGACACCTAAATTATAATCGGATGGGAAGACCGCAGCAGTCAAGTTGTTCCAGTCCCTCGATGTACGCAGTATACAGTGGCGTAGCTACTAAGGAGCTAGGCGGGGCATTGCCCCGGAGCCCCGAAACCTGATTAACAAAACGCTTCATGAACAAGCGAAAAATTCTCCCAGCTTCGGAATCCAAGTGAAATAGGCTGACTAAATCTAAATGAAAATTATCATGACGATGTCTGTCGTTGATCATTGTGTGTGCATGTGAACGATCAATCCCTAGCAACGTCATATCCGCCCCAATCCGGCAGGTAGTGGGGATGCGTTTGCAAAGTGCATGACGACATCTAAAAACCTCATTGGCGATCGGATTTCCGAACGGTGTAGTCGCGTTTTAAAAGTAGCTCGTTACTTTTAAAAAAGGGTGTCCTACTTTTTTTTTCAAAAGTTATAGCGTAAATAGTTATTTGTTGGTGTTCAAAAGTGAATGCATTAAAATCATTTTATTAATGTTAGTATGGACAATGCTCCACGTGCTTGGTCGCAATCTAGTGGTTCGAGGAGAACAGGTTCTACTTCGACGGCACGTAAAAGGAGACATCGCAGGCGAAAGGAGCAGCGCCGCCGTATAAAGCTAAGTAAATTAGAGGATACTTTTCAAAAACTTGCTGAAAAAGTATCCTCCTTGTAAGATCTTATTGTTAAAAATAATACTCGGTCGTGCATGTCCAACAGAATCTGTTCTATATAATCCGAGCCCTACTAACCTGGATGATGATCTGAACGTAGAAAGGGGGGTTGGGTTGATTTCAAATTGCAAACTACCCTCAAATCGCATTCATTACAGATAAATAATTGTCTCAAATTTTTAAAAAGTTACAACATTTTAACTTGCCTGACTTGGCTACGGAAGTACGTTATTCTGAAGTATAAAAACATTACAATATTCTACCCCACGTTTTATAGAGTGATATTTGAATAAAACCGTTCATTTGCGATCGTTAACAATTATTTTTTAGCTGCTGTATAATATGCTGTTATGTTGCAAAATGAAGCTTTTCAAAAAGGCTTACGCCAATTTATGTTATGGGTATCCGAATTAAACGAATAGACCACTGTTGAGTTTAACTAAAAATTTGACGATGCATAGTTTACAGATTATATAGGTAAACAAGGAGGCGTCTTAAAAGAAAGGTACCTGACGGAAATCGACTTCCTTACATAATTTATTAATGAATACTGTAATATGAAAATATTGTAATATAAACCTTTTTTTAAAAGAGTAACCATGGAGTTTCTTGCCGGTTCTTCTCCATAGGAAACGACCAATTTGGAACCGTGTACTAGCTTCTGACGTTTTATAAGTGCCCATGTAGGCCTATATGAAATAAAAACACTTTGACTTTGACTTTGAAACATTTATAAACCACCATGGTTACGACCACTGTAACCTTCCTGAGTTATGGCCTTAATTGATCATGTGACAATGATGCGAGTACTTTAGATCCATCTCCTGAAGATGTAGCCTGATCTTTAACAGACTCGCATTTTTCTGTACATAAGTCCGTTGTATGTACCTGCAGTTGGCGTCTGTCTAGTGACTTCTCTCTATAGTATTAAAATGTTCTTCTAAGACTAAAATTCCCATATGGCACATTAATATTTTGATTTGATACTTAGTTATCAATACTCCCTCCAAAGGACATTGTTCGAAAGTTCAAAAAGATCCGCAATTCTTCTTTTATGGTGTTCTGGACTTCTGGGCGCCAAGTCCATGAACTTATCGAGTATAAATAAAGAAAACTTTTTAAAGAGTTATAATAATCGTGTTTTGGCCGCTCCATATCAATCTGGGGCCTTATCATGACATGTTAAAACGCCAGGCATGCGAGCGAGTAAAACTTGTTTGGGTAGTCAAATGATTCGCGTTGAGAGCTCATGGCTAGCCTTCGGTTGGTGTTTACTTATGCGAGTCAATCTTAAACATAGAACCCATTTCTTAGATTGACAAAATGTTAGAGTACTTACTTTTTAGCACGTTTCACACAGTTGATTTCTTGCCTTATGTTTTCTTCAGTACATTGCATTTTAGTGCTGAGTGTACATATGTACAAATGTTTGACCTTTCGCCGGGGGTACATTACCCAGGTTTCTGTCCCCCCCTTAGATCCGGGACTTTTCCATACATTATTCTTGATGGGAATAATTATAATTATGATCTATAATTATCATAAATGCATATTAAGCAGGTATATGGTATAGCTAGATAAATTATGATTCAACCCAGGTAAAGCCGGAACGGATAGCTATACTTTATAAAAATGAAGCAAGACTAAACTTATAAAAATAAAGATTTATTTTGAACAAAAAAATATCTATTTACATAGGTACAAGTAGGTGTTGGAATAAATCTTAATTATACTAAATTACATATTAACAATTCAGTCCTATAAATCTACGTAAAAATAAACCTCTCTTAGAACTAAATAATAATTTTACAAAAATACTAGGTACATAATACTCTTCCAAGTTCTATATCTACAAGTATTAACGTTTTTTCATACCGAGAACTTTGAGTTCATTCCTCATTATTTTACCAGCCGCGTTCCTTGGGATTGAATCTAAAAATACGACGCCGCCGTCAAGATGTTTGTATCTCGTGAGTTTCTGCGCCACTAAGTCCTTGATGTCTTTTTCTGTCAGCTTTTGTTTGGGCTTGAGAACGACGAAGGCTTTCGGAACTTCACCGGCCAAGGGGTCCGGTACTCCGACCACAGCGACATCTGCCACTTCTGGACGCTCCATTATTACGTTTTCTAATTCTGTTGGTGATACCTGAAGAATGAAATGTTTTTTAATTAGGTTATTGCGCTCGCCTACATAGGAACATCTTCATCATCGCCTTCCCAGTTCACAGTTCGAAATAGGATTGGGCCGGTATAGGAGTGAACGTACGGGACGAGACCCGCTGGCAGCGGGCCCTAGTGCTGCCGTCGCCCGCGGGTCTCTTCCCGGGGCAGCGGAAGTCACACCGCACCAGCAATCCCCGACGCAAAACTTGAGAGGCAACACCGATGTGGTTGTAGTCAGTAAGAATCTAACAAACCCTCTCCACCTGCCTCAAGGTGGAGAACATCCATGACAATTTCCATTCCGAAAAAAAAGACAATACAACACTGCTGAACCCCTTTGAGTAACCATAGGCGTGATATTAATGACAAATTCAATCCAAAAAAGTTAGAAACCTTTTAAAACTGGTGGACAGGAAAACTTTCAAATAACAGAAAATGGATAAACAAACTACAATGTGACGTCACCGCCATAAGGTTACGCGCATAGAAAAGAGATGCAATCTTCACACCACGCACCCACTCTTCCTCATAAATGAATACTTGAAACGCAATTTTAGTGCACTTTATAAAGAAAAAAGAATATTTTTTAGTGTTATTCGTTGTTTAGTATAAAATATTATACAAAATAACAAACCTAGCAATCAAAAACAAGAGTTGATCTAATTTACGGCATAGATCTAAAAGTACAAAGTCCCAGTAATTTTGCAAGGAGATATTATTTAGTTCAGTAGCGCAAATGTCGACGTACCTGATTGCCCTTAACCTTAATGAGTTCTTTGGTGCGGTCAACTATGTAGAAATAGAAGTCTTCGTCGTAATACGCCACGTCGCCGGTATGCAGCCAGCCCTCGCTGTCTACCGTCTCTTTAGTAGCTTTCTCGTTCTTCCAGTAGCCTTTCATTACCTGGGAATTGA
Source organism: Leucania comma (assembly GCA_958295575.1). Taxonomy (NCBI): domain Eukaryota; kingdom Metazoa; phylum Arthropoda; class Insecta; order Lepidoptera; family Noctuidae; genus Leucania; species Leucania comma. The sequence goes on from OY282475.1 coordinate 10,547,054, forward strand.
AATTTCGATTGCTGTACTATACAGGTAACTAATAGTGACCGACTGAAACAATTTTCAGATTAATCGAAACCGAAGGACCTCCCTCTTCCAGTTTCGGCCGTAATCAAAACCGAAACTAATGATAACAGTTATACTGCCAAAAAATAAAAATACCTACATAAGATTTCGATACAGTTATCCATAACTATATTTCAAATCAAATAAGTTTATTTGTGCACACAAGTACAATTTAAAATGTTAACACGTTAGTTTCGTCACGTTAGTTAAATTTAAATTTATGTGTATCCGTGTTCTGCCACAGTAAGTGCCATACAAATATTAGCGAAATATAAATATGTTTAATATTACAGCCTACTAAACAAAAATATTGGTTCGGTACACATATTCTTTCCTAAAAATTTGTTTTACCAACTTTCTAAATAATCTAGTTGATATTCCTTCATATTTGTGAATGTCTATTACTTAAAGATAACATTACGCATTGCACTAATTAGTATTTTATGAAAGTTATAACTATTTAAAAAAATACTAAATAATCGAATAAATCGCCGATTACGTTAAAATTATAACATACATAGACGAAAGAGTGTCAGTTTTTAGGTACTTATATAACACGACCGTCAACTCATAGACACTAGTTTCAGTCGGGTCGAATATTAGGTCACTTTTTGGCCGAAACCTAAACTCCAGCAGAAACCAGTTGTTTTTTTGGTCTACTTCGAATCTTTGGTTTAAATAATATTTAAGGACTAAAACTTTTGCGTGCTATAAAAAAATCACATGTAATAAGGAGACCACGTTTTATCTTAAAAATCTACAAGCCTATATAAAGTGTTATAACGGTTTTAGTTTTTTACATTAAGAAGATACGATTGCTAATTTTCCATCAAAGTCATACCTCATGAGGATGATGAAAAGCCAAATCTAAGGATTCATACATTCAACTTACTGTCTCTAGAATTTCAAAGAATTCTATACTCACTTGAGGTCCTCTCAACCAAAGCTCTCCAGATTTATGTGGTCCCAACATCTCTCCCGTCGTGATGGAGACTACACGAGCTTGTGTGCTCGGCACCAGCTGTCCTACTGACCCCACTTTGCTATATGGGTACGTGTACGGAGTCATCAGGGTCACAGGAGAACTCTCTGTCATGCCGTAACCTGGAGGCGAATTAAAATAAGTAAGATCTCTTATATTTCTATAAATCTACGTCAAGTAGATACAAGCGTTATCTCGGCGTTTTCTGTCATATAAACTTGTGTGGCAGTTCAAGGTAGGTATGGCAGTACGTTAGAGTGGTACACACTTTCTACTCTTCTCGTGTCGATGATACTAACATCTAATCATGCTCTGCGTTTAGGGCCAGCTGGCGGCTAGGTACGTTTATTGCAAAATCGGAGGCATTACATCAAGGTGAAAGCTACGGGCCCGATTCCATATTTTTGCTAGATGGCGCTGAACTCAATATTTTTAGTTTATTTTGTTTTTAATGTATGGAAGCATGTAGTGAAATTGAAGCATCATCTGGGACGCAGACTAAGGGATATTTGGAACACTCTAGCAAATTAGCCATCGTCTCAACCGCAGTACTACAGTAGCACTAGTTTTTGATGGATACTCTGTGTTTTCTTGGGTGATAGATCAGAAATTTAGGTATCCGCGGCAGGAGAACTAGGATTACAACATAATCCGAATAATTGCCAAATTTATGTAGCAGTGGGCAGGGTAAATTGTTCGCAGAACAGATAGTCGTAGAATACTGGCTACAAAGACAATGTTCTTGTGCACGGCGAGAAATCGAGTGCCTCGGAGTCTCCTGCTCACGAACAGCAGCGATATTCTCGTGCTGCTCAATCGTGTAACTTGCCATGGTGATTTGGCATTAGTAACTGAAGAAAAAAAAAGCATTTGACAGATGCCTCCGAAACAACATGGCCGCCACAAAATGTCAACATCGACTCGCCTTATTTGAAAGACCCTTTAGTTTGAGGTAGATACAAACCTTGCAACAACTTAATTTCATCTTTAGTCTTCTCCACCTTGAGTAAGAACTTCTCCAGCATGCTGTCAGTAGTGGGAGCAGCGCCGACCATGATAGTTTCGACCCATTGCAGATGTTCCTTCTTCACTGAAGGATGCGTGGCCAAGAAAGCGAGGAGTGATGGCACGACGAACAATGTAGTCGGCTGGTATTCTACAAGGCATTTGATGTAGTCGTCTGGCGTGAATCTGAAGGAGGATGAAATACATTTTTAGATAAGCAAGTATAACCTCATTCGATCTTACAAATTGAAGCACATAAATTAATTTGGATTTGGACTTTGTTTCTCGTATGGGATTTCATCATATTTAGGATTTGATATGTTTTAGCAGATTAAGATCCATATTTAATACTAATGTTCAATAGAATCACATCATCATTTTTATAAGCGCATATATAAAATGAAAGAAATGGAGTGTCAAACTTTTACTGACTAAAATTCACTCTTTGGCCTACAGTAGGGCCAAACTGACTAAAAATAAAATAATTTACAACGCAAACCCGAAACTTTTAAGACTGTAAAGTACGTTACTCACAATGACAAAGCTAATTTTCTCCAATTCAACTTATTATTACTTATGTGTTTCTATCTTAGAAAAACACATATCTTAAACACATTTATTACTTACCTAGGCATTGTCACAATATGGTATCCAAGTTTGAGATTATAGTTCAAGATTCCGTTGAAGCCGTAAATATGGAAGAACGGCGGTACAGTGAGCAGAACATCGCCTTTACCTAGAACAAGTTTTTACAATCGTTAGTCAATCAATCTATGTCTTATCCAACTATGTGGAGTCGGCTTTCAGTCTTACTGGATGCTATACTGGCAGTATTTTATATAGTGACCGACTGAAACACGATTTAAAGACGAAACCAATCGTAACTAGATCCGAAACTGACGTGGTAACAGGTAAAAGATTAAAATAATATTTCAATGCAGTTACTACTAACAATATTTCGACATAGTTATGCGTAATCGTAGAGAGAACTTTCACAAAATACTAAATAATCGAATTTTATAAAAATTATAACATACGTAGACGAGTCGCTAAGTTTTTAATTATCTATCACAACCGTCAGCTCAAAAAAGTTAGTTTCGATCGTACGTAATATTCGGCCCCTTTTTGGCCGAACCTGAATTTTCGGTCGAAACCGGACTTTCGTTCAGTCTCTAATTTTATATGGAAGATCTGCCTTTCTACCGCCACAACCCAATATCTGGGAATCACGATACTCCTGAAAGATAGGTTCTGGAGTACATAGAGAACTGACAAATTATGCAAGAGATGGTCACCCATCCATGGAACGACTTCGTCTAACCTAACCTCACCGTGAAAATCGACTCATGCGGTTGGTATCATTTAGACACTGGTATCCATATCTGTATGCTTGTGTTTTAAATTACTAGTATAATTTTGATTAGTTGATCATTATTTTCAAGCTTTTAATTTACGTTTAAGAGGATAATTACAGTTTTGAGCCGTTTAGGGTCGAAACGCTTGGATCATGGGGTCCGAGTGCGCGTATCCTTTTCAAGGAAATTTCACGTCGCTTGATTGACACTTTGCGAGACCAGAGGGCTGGCTCATTCTTTGCCCAAAGAATCAGCATTGCCATTCAACGTGGCAATGCTGCCAGTCTTCTGGGTACGTTTCCGGATGACAGCGATGTGGAGGAGTACTTCGACGCTTGAGTGTATTTGGTGTTTTTGTATTATATTTGTACATAGTTAGGTCTAGTATACATTCTTAGTTTAGTTTTTATGTACATAGGTTTAGTATAAATACTTAGTAAATATTTAAGTTTTTGTTTCTGCAATAATAACGTTTAAGAGGTATGTAGATATTTGGAATAAGGTGTAAGTTCCACATACCTTCGTTAAAAAGGGAGGATCTTTCGACCAGACAAATGCTATGTCTGGTCCAGGCAACTGCCCGATAGTTTATTTGATTTTGTTGTATCATCACGCTAATAACTCAGGATTTTGAAATTTAGTTTCTATGTGGCGTCATTGATGTCGCTACAAAGCGTCGATTATTTTAAATTACTCTTTTTAAGTTTTTTTTTTATAATTCCCACACATGGATTAAGTAGGTATATATAGATGATTTGGCAAAACATAGTAAGCTCCTATCTACTAAAATACTGCTTTGTGTTTGAAAATAATTACATGTCGGTATTCCCCGTGAGGTACATTACGACTATATCCGCTTATTACCTGATTTGTGATAACGTTTTGATGTTATCTATTATATTTAAAAATCGAATAATAGGCACTTAATGTATTTGTTGTTGTTAGGTTTGTTACAAATAATGGACTGGACTATCACAGTACTAGCTTTGGCAAGCGGTGCTTTAGAACACCAAACTCCGAAAACACCCAATTAAGTGTTTTATTCTTCGAGTATATTAATACTCGCAGCTTCCTACAAGACAGGTACCGCACATAGGTTCAATATCTCAAGATCCCTTCATATCCTAACCTGACAAACTCCATCGAGTAATAGCCCTTACGCTCCACCCAACGCGGTGGTCGCTGACAGCACATGGAGTGTGGGGAACTAGGTCCTCTTGTAAGACCAGTCCAGAACCCTCTCTGTTTACCTCTGCTGCAAATTTTTCTTTGCCGATTTGTTTAAAACAAGCACGCAGTCCTTGTGATTTTATGGTAACGATTTGTTGGCAATTTAAAAAAAATCGGAGTCAAAGAGGTTGCTATGTGATTTTCATAGGCTTTGATTTGCACAATGTAATTTCTTTAGCAGTAGTACCATAAGTGCGTTACCTGTACCTGCTTGGAAGAGAACTATCTAAAAGACAATCATTTATCAATTGCAGAGTGGATCGTAAATATATCCATACCTTTCTCTCCTTCGTACTTCATTATCTTGGGGAACTGCGTTTGTTTCAAGTTGCTCACGAGATTCTTATGAGTCAGCATCACTCCTTTAGGCATACCAGTGGTTCCACTGGAGTACGGGATCAGGCAGACTTCTTCACAGTCTACAGTTGGCAGGTCGGCCTGGTGGTCAGCCATCAGTAGTGATCGAAGGCCGTATACGCCTAGAAAGACAACAGAACCAAATGTTATTATGAAAAATCTCTAAAAAATGTCTTCTGAACTAAGTCAAATTGTGCTGGAAGATTTTTGCACTGCCTATTACTCCTAGAAGCCCTTATGTCAAACAAGGAAAGGACCACGGAGGAATTACTGAAAAGAAAACCCTAGACAGCATAGGGCAACCGAAAGAACATAGGTCGGTTTCAGTCCCCCGTCCCCCCACGTTACATACTAGAGCAACATTAGATCATTAACGACCTCCCAAAAAAAAATGGCAATCGAAGGGACACAATATTCGAGGTCCGAAACAACGTTAAGTATTAAAACAAAACTTCTTTTGCCATATAATTATGGGATGTGCCAGGAAGTAGAGTAGTTGTGGAAAACATAGTATTTCCATACACACCAGTGGTGCTATTCTCTAAGAAAACGCAGCGCTGCCTCAACGACGAACACCCAAATAGGATACGTGGGATTGTCAACCTAATTTACCTAAACATTGGATTGTTAATTTAACGTATCCTATTTGGATGTTCGTCATTGCGGCAGCGCTGAGTTTTCTTAGAGAATAGCACCACTGGGCGAGCGTTGTTGGACAAGTCACCTGTTGAAAGCAAATTAAAATAGTGAACAAAGAATTTTATACGAGAACTATTCTGGAAAATATTTGACAAATTTCTCCCTTTTGGGTCGCTGGATGGCTCTGGAACGCAAAGGGCAACTAAAGGAACGCTGGTGCTTCAAAAAAGTGCTTTTTTTATGTATCTTCATCAGGTTAGTTTGCCTTCACGAGGTCAATAGAGTGACGGTCACGCTAGATAACTATAAACCTTTTTTTTTAATATTAAAATGATCTATTGTGTTTACATATACCTACTAGTTACACTAATCATTATTATTTTGTAATTTTCTACTAAAATAAGCATTGAACACGGAAGTAGCAGTTAGGTTTTGTTTTCTAGTTTATGGTTTTATTTAAGGTTTTTAAAGAGAATACAAAAATTTTGAACCATAAACTTAGTTATGTTTCTAAACATAACAACATAATATGTATAATAATCAGCCTTATAATATGTCCCTACTGTTGGGACTCCGTTGTCCTCTCGTATTGAAAAAAATGTGTCATAATCCACCACGCGGGCCCAGTCACGGAATAAGAAATAGTACAGGATAGCCCAGTGCAGGTTGATAGATGTCACAAATGTCTTCGACTTTTCTTTTGTTTTAAGACATCTAAATAGGTACATTGGATTTGTATGTAATTTGATTGTACTTGGATTTCGTCGCTGGGCCAGCGCTGTGCTCAAAACTGTTTTCTTAGAGAATAACACTGTTTCACGGTTTTAACAGCAGTGGTGATGAAATAAAATGCACAAAGCCTGGTTGGGTTGAACCCACGACCTACAACTCTTCAGTCAGAGCCGTTACCACTGGGTCACCCAGGGTCACCACTGCTCATTAAAGTTTTCTTATCCATAGTAACCAGTTAACTAATTAGTTATACTCGTCATACTTAAGTACGGTAGGTAACCTAACCTAACCTAACCTACCTATGTGATAAATTCTGCCCATTCAGGTCCAAACTCACGAATTAATCGATTCGACCTATTTGCCCTTAAACATTTCTTTCGTCATAATCGAGTACTTCGTACCGATTACCAAACTGGTATTTTAAATAGAGAATGTTGTCTCGGAACTAGCATTTACTATAGTTACAGTACTTAGTAAGTGCACAAATCTATCAGTCTAGTGTAGTGTATGTTTATAATGTTTATATAATTATTATTATATGAACATATGTATTATAATAAATAACTAAACCCATATGGCCATTTTCCCCTACATGGCATTGCCTCCTAGTTATAATAAATGAAAATACTGGCAAGACTACATATAATGTATAATTGCACAATTTGAAGATGACAGTACTGTCATCTCTCCATTTTACCTGTATAGTATAAACTTTACTGAATAAACTAATAGGTAAGTACTTTGTTTACAACCCGGATCAAAGCAGATGTTCAATGACTAGACAAACAATTTAATTCAAGCTAATCAATTATTCATGATTGGGCGAGATAACCTTTTCTAACCACTCCATAAGATACACTTTACTATGACCCTTGTTTACATCGTTATAATTTATTGGTTACTCATTTTCAAAGGCCACTCATTCTCGCAATCAGTTGCCATAACAACTTTTCGATTGTAAGTTGTCTCACACTGCCATCGATCACTAGTTCTTAATTAATGATCGATGCACACGGCTATCGATCACTAGTTCCTTATTTTAGTGATCGATGCACACGTCCTCAACTCGGGGATGCTGCCAAGCGCTCTCAAAATGAGAATTCCTAGAATTAATGCTATCATCAAAGAAACGGAAAAGGAGGGTGTGGATGTGGAGCCGAGTCACAAATTATAGGCCATCTCCTATCCTGCCCTCTATGCACCAGAACATACCTAAAAATACTGTCAAGTCAACGACACGAAAAAAATCGGTCGTGGTAGAAAATACTCCAGCTTAGCCAGCCAACTTGCTAGAGAGGTTTAGTGCCCAGAACAGGCTAGGAGAACAAGTCCAACTATCCATATAAGCATAGCATAATCAGCCTTATATAGTTCCCACTGCTGGGACTAAGGCCGCCTCTTTAGGAGAGGGAAAGGGCCGTAACTAAATCCGCTACATGATGTGGGTTGATAGAAGTCACGTATTATCGAATTTTTGGTTCTAGGACATGCCGATTTACTCACGATGTTTTCCTTCACCGTTTTGAGAACAGTGGTGATGAAATGAATTACACAAAGCATAGCGCCTGTCTGGGTTTACAACTTAGGTATAACTCGAGTCCGTTTACCACTGGGTCACCACTGCTCCAACTATTCACATCAAAGAAATCGAAGGAACCTTACCTTGGCCCTTGTCATCTTCTCCCCCAACCCATATAGTGCCTTTATAGTCCTTGAGTGACTTCGCCACCTCCTGGGCGACTGGCATGAACATCTCGATCGTAGCTATAGCTTTTACGTTGCAGTCTCCAAACTGACGCTTCACTTCATCTGAAAAGAGAGACAATATTTAAATGTATATAGACTAACTCGAAAAAGCTAATGTTGTTAGATTACTAATTTGAAACAGACCAGAAATCGCATCAAATAAAGTATGTATTTGCAGCAATTTTCACAAAGTGTGCTATTTTTTTTCTAACTATAATATTTTCTTGCAGCTTTCTGCAGCTTCGGCTGGCACATCTTTAATCACAAATCCGACTGAGCTATTTTAACTTGCGAGACTCATAGTGGTTTGGGGGCAGAACTTATAGGCTGACTGAAAATATCCGTTAGCCAATAGGCGGGTCCACACAGGGCGAGCAGGATCGCGAGGCATTTGCTGCGCCGGGCACGTCCACACTAACCGAGCTGTTTCGCGCATCAAAAAGCAGCCTCGCGAGGCAGCTCGCTCTGTGTGGACCCGCTTAATGACGGACTTTCTTTTTTATTTACAGTCTAAAATTTCCAATACGAAACAATTAAAAAAAATGAACTAATCATACCTACTTAATTTTGATGTTGGTTTTTTTTTTTTAAATATTGGTTAACTTTAGCTTTTTGATTAGCCCATGTACTTGGTGCAAAAATTGGTACGAAATTCAATATCTGCTTACTCATTTATTGTCTCGTATTAGTACAATCATATATTATTTACTTCCGTAAACTTTGTACCTTTCTACATGGCCCGCGTATCATTTATGACAACTAATAGATAGCACGTACTTAGATAAATGATATTTATCTTGCAAATAGCTTATAAATAACACTATTACACATTATTTTTTCTGAGGCCAGTGTTTTGTAATCACAGAACAGAAAGAATGCTTGTAACTGAATACCCTGAGAAGAATAAACGAAACAAATTCAGAGGTCAAAGTTTCTTTTAAAGTCCGTACAGCAAACATGTTATGGTCAAATCATAATTATGAGAAATATGCAGATTAATTGCGTAAGATGGTATTTTGTTGAAACAACCTGGATATCAATGTATTTTTAAACATATTTCTATTCCTATGTGCACATTATTTTCATAAATATACCTACTGAGAAGCCAGTCATTAATTTATTAATTGAACGATTAGCCCTTTCTTACAAAACAAAGATTGTCAAGGAACGGCTGCACTTCCCCACAATAAAATACCGTACGACGTGCTAATATGAAAATAGCTAAAGTAAAATAAACGGGACTGTTTCTAAACCAGTTGATTTTCGAATTTGTTTAACATTATATGGAAGTCTAGAACCTAGGCACATTTAAAGATAAATTGTTGCGATGAACTACAAATGGAGTGATAACATAGTCCACGATGCAATTAGGTAAGCAACCGTCTGATTTCCTCAACCTTGACTGCAGTTGAGTAATTAGCAATCATTTATTGCTTGTTAGATGTAATGCACGTGTCTATTGATAATATCGTGTACTACCATATTTTCTATTCCTTTATATCGCGTACTTGAATCATGAATGCTATTGGGCCGTTTTAGAGGATAGGCTATTTATGCAATATTGAAACCTGTGCTGAAATTATTTCAATGCAAAATTGCAAATGTTCTGTATCTATGTAATCGAAATGATAAACCTAAAAATATAAACTTTATTTCAATGAATATGGATTTAATCTAGCATTATCTTGATCACGAATGAGTGGGGCTTTGTATTGTTCCGTATGTAAGTGGACTTTATACTTTTGAACATCTCATCAATGGATTAATAGTCTTAACAGGGGTTTGTAGGATTGTGGGATTATGCCGGATTTATGGTCGCTTACCATTAGATGAGAAAATGGTCAAGTCAAGGAGAGCTTATTAAATCTAATAAAAATTTACTTCTTTTTTTAAGTTCGTATGTGGCGGCATCGACCGCATCGATATATTTAGGCGTTAGAGAAATATTAATCCTTGACCTTTTATCCTTTGGATATTTGGATTTTGGTACCGCATTGCGTGTAGTGAGCAAAAGTTAGTCCGTTTTAAAAAAAACTGGGCAAGTGCAAGTCGGACTCGCACATTGAGGGTTCCGTACAAACTAACTTATGTAAATAATAGTTCAATTCCCGAAGCGTGTTTCGAAGATTTTTCTGAATCGATAAAAGTTTTTTTTTGACGTTGATAATTACAAAGCAGGTTTCAGATTTATTCCTATACTTGTTCTATAAGACCTTGCTTCATGCCAAATTCCAGGGTTCTAGGACAATGGGATTCCCATTGTCCAATTCATGTACTTCCCATTATGGGAAGTACCTTATGATTTTTTATTCCTTTTAGGGTCAGCGCTGCGTTAAACTGGCGCCCACGCGGACCCTTAGAAAAGTTCAACGTCTGGCTTGCCGCGGGGGTACCCTGTGAATTTTAATTCCCTTGAGAGTGACGAAATATACGTTTTTTCCGCCATAAGACCGTATTTTTTTTCACAACTTCAAGTGACCGCAGACCTGCTTTTAAATTGGTTTTAATTTCCTTTTGAGGTACGGAACCTTAAAAGTATCAAACTGAGGCAGATTTTTTATTTTTAAATACCTAAGTATCCGCAAAATCAACGAGTAAACCTTTAGACTAATAATGATGACATTGAAATATTTCCACTCGCTACTAATAACAAGCTTTGCCGTTTTTTGAAACTCCGCACTTTGAACTCTGGGTTGACAAAGTTTTTTAGGTTAAAATTAAACCATGTTAAAAAAAATAAGCTATCTTTTTTTTAAGATTTTTTTTTTTATTGAAATTATTTTTCCGGAGAAATAGGGTAAATTGTGAATTAAAATGTTTTCTAAGAAAACCGATTAATTTGACCTTATAATTAAAAGTCCATTTAAGGTTATCATAGCTGAATGTTGACCGTTTTATAAAACGGCAAATTCATAGGTAAAGACTTGATTTACCTATATCATTTTAAAGGCATTATCTCGAGAAGTCGGACCTATTCTCTTCCTAATTTTTTTTATCTCTACGTACATAAGTAGTTATTACGCACACGCACACATGTTGACTAGACGGCACGAAGTTTATTTAAAACGTTATCTTATCTTAACATATAATAGAGTCTGTAAACAAATTTATCCCACAACAAATATATTCCTATCTTTAAAAACTTCTATTAGGAAATAGACAAATAGTGTCAAGATCACAAAAATTATGCCTGAGAGACATTCGCTTCTTTTAGTAAAGACATTTGAGAATGAATGTGAATATAATAATTGATGAAGCAAAAGCAGGTTGTGGATGTGGAGCTGTTTCATTAATTATAATATGCTCCTCTACCAATACCTATGCTGCCCCTTGACCCTCAAAACATGCAGCCGAAGTGCTACGAATGACCAAGTAGCTAAGTATTCGGTCAACAAAATCCGTATAACTATTACAAGTGATAGTATGTGAATGCTTTACGGACTAGGTAAAAACTAAAGGATCAGTAAAATGTGTGAAGGATTTTATAGTTAGAAACATAGGGACTTCGGAGACTATGGATAACACAGATAGATGTATGGAAAACAACAAGACATCGGCGAACAATAATAAAAATAAAAATAAATTAGTGGCTAGGGTGATAATGATAATTAAAATAAATCTAAATGCTGTTCTTGTAATAAGCTAAAAGGACTATAGGAACAGCTCATGCTTTAGAGACTCAAGTAGTCAGAGAGCTGAGCGTCTAGGACCAGCTGCTTGTGTCTGTCTGACACTCACTATCTTGGCGTAAGCCAAAAAATCAAAAAATTTAAGGCCTTTATGGTTATAACAGCAGCAAAGCCTCATAATAGTCTAGTTTTTGAAACTGAACTGGTTCTATACAGTTTCGAGATTCTAGTAGGTATTATACTTATTAAACAATAACACTTCAGTATTTACTACTTGTTTTATACATAAGTAGGATGCTAAAATAGATAACCATGATGAATTGCAGAGTTTTTTCAAAGTCATGTTGTACTTTAGCCTCTACTACAGATATAATCAATATGACTAAACTATCAGAAAATTATCAAATTGATAACTTTTATGACTGTCCGGTCGGGTCGATGCTTTTAGAATTTATTTTCCGTCTTCAAAAAAGGCCGAGGAGTTCCTATGAATAGTAATTTTCGGAGGTGGTCTCGTTTTATGATGAAGATTTGAGGAAGAACTAGACTCTAGACTTTAGAACAATAACCGTTGTCTGTACCAAATAGCTATTAGCGATAAGACCGCTCATTATTACACCCTATTAATTTTAAGCTCCTACTGTAATCTTTATCACCTTTTATGGTGTACAATAAAAACTATATCTATTTATCTATCAAATCTTCCGCATGTCTATTTATTGTTTACAGCTATTTTGCGCAAATATCTGAAGGAATACATCACCATCGACTGAAAGAAAGAAAAGTACCTACTCATATGTGACCTACGTCGATAGCAAACAAGGCTGATCATGTAAGTAGTCGTCGACTGACTGTATTTTTTTTTAATATTCGTTGCCTCAGAACTCCGTCGTTTCAAAAAGATTTTGCAAATCGCTCCATAAAGATTTGCATTTTTTCCCCTCAAGGGATATACTTCCAGATTGGTCCTATTTTTTTCAAAATCCAATTCTGATGTTGGGATCCTTGAGGAATCGAGGGAACTCCTCAAATATTATTTGGGATAAGATTTTGGTATTTTCATCGAGAACTTAAGCATTCACAGTCAAAAAGTAACATTTGACGAAGTGGATCTGATGACCAGAAATGGCCAACGGAACTTAAATATGACATAATGACAATGAAGAGACAATTTATATAAATAAATGGTTGTGAATATTTATGTCGAAAATGGTATCATTGAAGTAATCGGATGATGATGATAGAGCTGACCGTTTTAATGTTTTTTTTTTTTTTAATGAAGTTGGTTATTTTTTTATTGTCTATCGATCAACGGCATTGATTGACACCGGTCGATCTTACAGAAGTTGCTTACCTGCCGTATACAATGGATTGGCGAAGGTGACCACCAGCCCCGCCTTCATAGCTCCATGGATGAGGACGACGAACTCTGGAAGGTTGGGCAGAATGAGCCCGATCCTATCTCCAGGAGCTAGCTTCAGATGCCCTGCGAGTGCGCCCGCGCATCTGTCGATCATCATCCGCATCATGCCATAGTCGTAGCCACGACCTGATGCACCGCATGTCTGGGGATAGGTATGATACATTGATTGTTTAGAACTTGGTCTTTTTGGAATATCGGCTGTTTTATTGTTTGTGCGTTAGGTTGATACCTGCATACATAGATCACATAGATATCCAGAGACCAATCATGGGCCGTTTGTAGTCACTGAGTATTTTGTATGAACTCCGCCCGGGTCTATGTCGACTTTTCGGCCCCGAAATAGCAGTTTTATATTTTTTATTAAAAAAAATAACTATTCAAGATTTTTGTTTTTGCGAGGCGCTTTTTTACGAGTAACTTTCGGATATTTCCGTGACGTAATCTCGTAGTATACCTACACGTTTGAAATCGTAAATTAGGGTCAGATTCGCGATTTTTTTATCGAGCAAACTAAATATCATGTTTTCGATTTTTGCCCGGCGCTTGATCAAATAGTCAATTTATTAAAATAATTTTTCATGGTATTCTCTTTTATATGTGCGTATTTCCAGAGGTTTAAAAAGTATATAATGAGTTGAACCTGACTTTAAGATTTATATGGTACGAGTAGGTACGCGCGAAAGTAAAAAGTTATCCTAGAAAACATACTCCTTTTCCAGGATATGGTTTAGGTACCTACAAGTGTGCCAAATTTCATCCAAATCCGTGCAACTGTTTGAGCGTGATGAACTACCAAACTGTCACCTTTTATAAATTAGTGTGACAATTCTAAAGGGCCTTGCATTATTTTCCTGCGGTTCCTACTTATTAGTTTCAACTTTCGTTCATTGGAAAAAAAACCTTGACTTACAATGACCTGTAACATTCTTATTGGTATATGCCTACACTGCCGACATAGATGCATTTGTAATTAGGTACCCGATAGTGCAAACCCGGTACAATCGGTTATAAAAGGTATAGCAACGCCATTTCTACTAACTGATCGTAAATAAATAAATAAACTAGATTCGGTAGGTACACGTGGTCCAAAATGTAGGTCATTGGACTTTACCCTGTATTTATAGACAAATGTATTATTACGTAACGCCTATATATCTACAGAAAACTGTTCCAAAGTCCAGTCTTTGATATTGAAATAACGTACGAGAATGTTTTGGCACGCGAGCTATAGACCTAGTGGGTGCGCCTAATATCTTAAATTTACATTCAATGACAAAAAAAATATGTAATGAAGTATGGAATAACAGTACTACATTTCATACGTCATTGAAGCTTTTGAAAATGTAGGCAGGTAGATACACCTTACCTACGTGATGTTTTGGTTTTGAAACTATGTATTAGGGAAGATGGGGTAACAGTGGATCACGTCATACGAAGGATTACCCAAAATACCCATTATAAAAAAGTTGGTGCTACACGTTGTGCGTAAGCACAAAAAAACAAACGTGTGATTGCCATTCATTCATGCCTCTCTCCCCACCCAGTAAGTATCTACGCTATTCAAGCAAGAAAATTACCGCTGTCACACTCCAGGCAGATTCTTTTTTTGAGGTTTCACATCATCAAATGACTTCTCCCACTATAGGGTGGAGCGAAACGGCGTGTCAAAATTTTACTAACTAAAAGCCATCTAAGTTCCTTTATTTACCCTTTGCCTTCTGGAGTTACGATAACTTTTTTCAAATGTTCCCGCAAATCCATTCAGTAGTAAGTACCTCATAGTAACAAGTAACAAAAAAATATTTTTTTCACGTTGTTTTAAATCTATAATCTGTAAGTGAATAAGAAATTCAAACATTTGTTTTTTTGTTTTCTATTTCTTAAATCCGTTGTAAATTATATTGTTGTCCTTACGTTTGGTGGATTTTTTTAGGGTTGTATTTTTCTCCCTCGTTTTGAACTCAGAGGTAATCATTTTTACAAAAACTTTATAAAAGCAGAACTCAAAAACAAAAAATATCCACTGTTACCCAATCTCCCCTAAAGTAGGCCATTCAAACTAGCCACGTTCATAAAAAATGTTTATTCTAATTTGTTATTGACTACGTGCTCTTTATTTACATAAGTAATCTCCTGAAAATTTGAAAATTATCTATAATTTTCTGTACGACTTCATCTTACACGAAGGGCATTACAGAGATCAACAACATAATTGTAGTGTAGCTAGTACGTGCATACGGAAATCATATGCCATGTATCTACGAGTGTACTACTATTATAAAGCAGAAGATTTTGTTTGTTTAGTTGGTTGAACGTGCTAATCTCAAGAACTAATGGTTCGAATTAAAATAGTAGGTTATTTGACCAGAGATAAAGCAGTATCTTAAAGTTGCGAGCGGCATGTTGAATCTCAAACAAAACGATGGTTGGTAAGTTTTAATCCCGAACGCAGTGAGGGAATTACGATTAACTCCCGAACACTGCGAGGGATACAATGACTTACAGATGAGGATTGCCTATTTATCGAGGAAGACTAACGATGTATAATATCACGGAGTGGAACAGTAATCAAAGACGTGGGTGACCGCGGGGGACGGCTAGTAAAACATAAAATCAGAGTCATCAAGAATAACATGAAAATATCCTCATATTGACTCATTAGCTGGGAAACATTTAAGATTTTATTAATTAAAGTTCGTTACAACAATACCCACATGACTTGTCATAAGACCTTATAAAGATGTAAAAATAACAATGTAACTAGCTGGGTAAATCCATTCATTATGTCGTTGTAATTAACAGAGTTATTGTTTATTTTTATAAAATAGATTTAGGTCCAATATAATCCATAGTTCTTGGGTATGTTTCAAGTGCCAACAACATGTAGGAAAATAACTTCTCTAGGCCTACCAGGGCCATAGTAGATTGACTTTTGAAAAGGTTACCCGAGGTTCTAGAACGCAAAAGGCAACTGAAGGAACATGTGACTTTAGTCAGTAAGTCTGATATTCGCGTTCCGCCCTAGAGCGAGAGAACCCATTGGATGATTTGCCATCTCAAAAAAAAAGGTAACACAAATACCCTTCTGAATCTTGAAATAAATACTATCAAACCGTGATGGAATAGTCGAGTGATGAAGGTGATGAGCAAGTAATTATCACCTTATAAATTTTATCCGATTTCCATAAAACGGAGATTCTCAAGTCCTCTTGAATGTTTTTTTAATCACCAGCCCAAATGCTCAATAAAATCATATCTATAACTTTACTGTTCATAACATTTTGCTTTAGTTACGTTACCTAATTATCTAGTACCTGGTTGTGACAGAAAAGTTCAGTTTCAACTTAACGTGAAAAAAAAAACATTAGATACCCTCCTTCTGGGGTAGGCGGGTAAAAACAGTCGACGAACGTTCTAAAGCTGGTTGCCAGGAGGCACTAATATGCACCGTAACCAAAGCGGACCCAATCGGTTTGAATGGTTGACGTTATCGACTGCAATCTATTGAAAAATGTACATAAAACTAGGTATTCCCCGTGATTTCATCCGAGTCTTTGATTACTTTGGACCAGTAGTTCATGAGATTAATGTGTTCAACCAAACCAACAATCTCTTCAGCTTTACAATATTAATAAATTAATAATAATTATTTTTTTAATTATTAATTTATTTCTTTCTAAAATTAATTAAGAAAACCCGCGACAATACTCTTGTTAATTCAGATATCTTTTCCAATTTTGTGAGATACATATTTGGCACAGCGCAGACATGTAACCCCAACCTTCAAATCTGAACTATTAATAAAGTCCCTATCACTCTAGTCACATCCGTACCTATATAACAACGAACTTTGTACTAGAAACCATATTCTAGTGCAGCCCGCAATGCACTCGGATTTAATAGTATTTAATTGAACATAAATAACTAGAGGCGTCGTCAAAGAGCTAAGAACAAAAAATACTTGGCGATGTGATTTGCCTACAAGGTGCGTTCCAAAGGTCGAATTGTTTTTTAACGTTGCATTTAAATTATTATAGACTGTTAGATGGGTCTATTTTGTAAATATTTTTCAGCAAAAGTAGGATTTGGTTTAAATAAAAATATCGCGAAAAAGTCTAAATATAAAAAAAAAATCAGAGATACCCACAGCACTTGTTATTATTACAGAAAATAAAAACAGTGAAGTAACTTACCACAGATGGTGCATCTGCCCATTCTTCAATATCCGAAAACACATAATCAGTCAAAGTTTCTTTACCGACTTGTATTTCACCCCATGGTGAGTTTAAACAGTGACTGTCCGCTGCTGTTGCAGTTTGTGTAGCTAAACTTCTACTCAAAAGACGGCTGTACGATAACAGTTCTTTGTTAACTTTTTTTCCATGTTTGGCACTATTGAACGAGTTAAGAATTTGCCGCGCTAAACTCCCGCGCAAAACTTTCAAACTGGACATGTTTCCGCTAGCAATGTTTTCCCGCGAAGCGTTGGCGCGTAAATGTTAGCCGCCGCTTCCACTGGCGGCTTTTGGCGCGTTCTCCGCGCTCGCCGAGAGCAAGGTCCATTTACTTATTTAACCTGTTTGTTGTGGCTGCCACGAAAACCTGATTGTAAACACGTGTTACTACAGCAGTTTGTTATCACTGTAGTAATGAATGAGCCACGATACAGCACTTTGAAGCACTGCGGCTGGGCCCTATCTACAGATAAATAATTTATAATCAGTCTTGAATGGGTGAGACGATAAATAAAAAACAGTATTAAAATAACAACCATTTTATTTGTGTCAGACAAAAATATTCCTTTACCCGTTTGTCACTCTATGATTTAAACCTTATGAGATAAAATTTAATAAATTATGTAACAATTCGACATTCCAACATTTTGAACACATGAAGCCCATATATTATTGCATTTTGTTCCTTGCTACATCATAAAATAAAATAGACTATCACCTATAAAATTATCACAAACCTATTCAGGCTAGATAACAGTGGCGACGGATATTCATTGCATGATCCTATCAGTTAGGGATGCCACCTTTTTTGGGAAATAAATATAGTATTTTTCAAAAAAATGGCTGGTAAATTTAAAAAATAGTATTTTAAATTTATCGTTGATTAACTTTAGACCTCTAAAAATGAATACCTAAGTAGTGGTTAAAGCCTGTAGTTATTTTGCAGGTTTAACAAAGATAAATCCTAGAGCAAACAGAGCTCGAACATTCTAGCCTCGGAGCGGTTACGTTTTTACACAGAAATAGGATTCAAGTTGCACTAATACAGAAAAGTTTGAGAAATATGAGAGATAAGTGTGTAAAATGCTAGAAAGAGCGCACAAAAATTAAAATATTTTGGTACCTAAACTGCGATTTACTAACGTATTTTGGCCTTGTATGAATATGCAATTTTTTCTCAATATTTCAATTACTGATAAAAATGTAGGGTTTTACGTACCTACTATTTTATTTGTCTATAATATATTACACAATTAACTAAAATATAATAATAATATGATTCTATATAATATACTACGGGTGGCAACCCTATCGTATTTAACTCCTCACACGATGAATTGTATGAGGAGTGATATGAAAGGAAAGGGAGTCAGTGATAGCGTGACTGCTGACAGGACTGAATGGAAGAAAAAAAAATCCCAAATAATAATGAAACAAGGGTAGAAAGATGCTGATGACGACTGGCAACCCTACTTTGAACTGCCCTTGCTTACTGGGACAAATACATACTTCTTGTATTTTCTCCTCACATTTTCGACCGGTTGCCCTTATGAAATCTTGCTCCCTTCGCCACTGATAAATAGCATATACGTTTATTTACAAAACATTTTACTAATTTTCTATTAACTATAGGAAAACATCAATAACATAATAACAGGAAATAAGTATGTACCTACCTAATATATAAAGCAAGTCTTTGCTATGTAGATAAAATACGCGCTTTAGTCGTGGAGTTGCGGACACCAGCCCGAAATACAAATACAGTGTAGATAACGCACTTTTACCCCTTTCACTGCCTTCTTCGGATATTTCCGACAAACACTCTCAAGTTTATTCCACCAGTGTCGTAAATCCACGACCAAGTAATCCATCTTGTCAGCTCTTCTGGCACCTATAGGAATTGACGAGCTAAACAGAATGAAGTCGCCAGTCGCAAACACACGACCCTGGCGAATAGGACACGAAAACACTCGGACCAATCCGGCCTGGCCGGCTAAAGGGACATAGAAATTCTCAGCATAAATAATAGTTGATCACCGATCACAGACTGAGCGCTTTAAAAAAAAATTAAAAAATTGGACTACTTAGGTACTTCTTTTAGCATTAACAAAACTTGTCAATTTCGCAGCAGGGAAGCTGATTATTTATCTTGAATAGCATCATGTTGTTGGGTTCTGTTCTTTTTAACGAAAGTTTGATGGTTGATCAACTCCTTGAAAAATCCGCCTGGTTTGTTAATCAGTTCTTGATATGGTCCCATTTCTACAATTGTTCCGTTCTCCAGGACGGCTACTTCGTCGGCTGACTGTATGGTACTTAGTCTATGGGCTATAGTAAGAACGGTTCGGTCTTTGCTGATTTCCTTTAATGCTTTGTCTATTAAAAACTCAGAGTACGCATCAAGTGCTGAGGTAGCTTCGTCTAAGATGAGGATTCTTGGGTTCTGAAACAAGAAAAAGGACTCATTTTTTCATATAGTCCATTCTATTATTACACGCTATTTTTTTGTGGTAATGATTATATTGCGAAATGTCGGATTATTTTCACTTGCCGCCTGACCATCAAACAAGCAGTTTGGTGTGAAAAATTCATACCAAACTGCAGGTTGTCGTGTGTATAGGATTATATAATCGTCATCATCCTATACACGTGTGTTCATTCGCATTCAATAGAGCTTCAAAATGTCAAAAAGGCAAGGGTAAAAAAGTGATTTTGCCAAAAGTGACACATAAGAGGTCTTAAAGTCGCAACGACGAGGATAACATTATTTAATAATGATTACAATTCACATATCTCAATCAACTAACTTAACTTGCCTAGCCGTTTATGCTAATCTTCGCCATTTAACTATTGGCCTGAAAAATATTCATTGAATACGTCTAATACAACACTTAATGAACTGGCTAACTGATGCTTAGGTCATTCATACAATAGGATTATAATATATAATATAATATATACTAACGTCAGTAATTAAGTCAATAATATTCAATTATTTTTTGTATGACGTCAAATAGCCTAAGTTAATAATAACAAAAACACAGTACACATTAGACACTTGTAAATTAAGCTAGCAAAAAATAAAATAAAAACGATAGTCGCAGTTGTCAGTTACCTTTAAAAGATCTTTAGTTTGTTCCAGTAATAGAGATCGTGACTTGGAAAAGATCGGTACTTAACAGATGCGTTGTCGATCCTTTGAAAACTTAAGTACTGATGATGGTTGATGCTCATTTTAGGATCTCTATGAATGAAACTATCGAAATTCTCACCAATCATAACTATTTTAAAACGAGACCCATAACTGTGTTGAGTACCATTCTAGAATATGGCCCTAATTTAATTTATTCTTACATAATGCGCGTAATGCAGGTTGCAATACGCGGGTGGTATACAGGTTGCACTATGCAACCTCTTATTGTCTTTACTACTTTACACTTTGCCAGCAACTAAGTTGCGAGAATATTTTTGTAAAAGTTTTAATGTCCCTAAAACTGTATTTTGAGGGTAGTTTCGGACAAACCAATAATGACAGTCATTACTATTCATTATGATTATAAATTGGGTTAAGTTTTAAGTTTACGAATCCAACGACATAAGAATAATTTATATATATCACATCATCATCATCTTTAAAACCACCTCAATTTTTGTATGGGGGTAGTTCTAAAAACAAAGAATTATTCACATATGTTACTTTAAAAGCTAACTTTAAAAAATAGATTGACATAATATCTTTTTTCTCCCTCTTGGACGTGAATTGCAGTGGTCTATAAGGAAAGCACTAAACGGGTTGCGAAATCAGGTAGACCGCTGCAAACACAACTTGGCGAAATGGTGTTCTATAGACCCATCGAATGTTTTTTTTTTCTAAAACTCGATTATACGCATTTACGAAATTAGTTTCTTTAAGTAAACGAGTCAATGACCTTGTAGGTAGTTGTCAGTCGTTGCGTACTAACTACCTACAGTTCATTGGCCTCGCTCAGCTGACGTTTACTTGAAGAATAGACCCTCTGCGGGATTAAAACGACTAAAATTTAACGGTGTATAATTTGCACCTAATCAAAGCCGGGACGAGTCACTAGTTGTTGTGTAATGAGTTTAATTAGAATAGAAACAATAGGTATTAAACTACATACAATAATAATTTGAATAGGCCTTTAAGTTTAAATGTTCATTAATATTAATCAATGTCAAGTTATTTTGTTGTCAAGTACTTTTGCGAATTTTGTCAACAATAAGATGTTATTCAAGTTCTTGACTTGTATATTAATGGTGAATCACGTTGTTTATACGACCTGCACGAGGTGGACTAGTGAGTTAGTGGAGGTCATGGGAAACTACTGGATGTGGACAATTATTACAGCTACCTTAGAGCATTTCAGCTACTGATCATTGCCGGAAGGGACGCTTGAAAGGCCTATATTCAACACTGTTTTAATAAATTAGTTTAGGAGAAATTGTAATCCGTAAAGCATCGGCGCCAAACGACGGTCACATCACTGTGTATCTCAGTCATCCGTATATAGGGTGACTGGTAATTAGTGAATGATACATAAACACGTGATTGTAGTCATGATAACAAACAAATTTTACTATGGGACCAAACCTAAAATCGCGAAAAAAATCAGCCAAGTTCAGTACATTTTGACCAGTTAGGCAAACATAAAAGTACTGACAACTAGATTTTTCTTTGCGTTTTCAAGTTTGGTCCCATAGTAAAAGTCGTTTGTTATCATGGCTACAATCACGTGTTTAAGTATCGTTCACTAATTACCAGTCACCCTATGTATAAAAGGAGAAAATGTCTGACTGACTGACTGACATATCAACGCACAGCCGAAATTATAGGGCTAAAGAGCCTTTTAAGATGTAGGTGAACTAAGAAAGCATTTTCCAAAATTCACCCTCTCTGGGGATGAAACAGGGATTCAAAGTTTGTATGGAGAAAACGACTTTCACGCGGGCAATGCCTTTGGCAGAAGTAAGTTATTACATAAACAGTGACGTTGACTTGACTGATCAGCGATCTGGCGGTGACGTGACTGACGTGTGCGTATGAACCTTTACAGGCCCTGGATAGGTTAGTGAAGGACAAGAGAATTCACTTGATGTACGCTGTGCTGGACCATTCATTGTGTGGACGCTTATAAGAGGCAGTCTTATTTTCAGCAAGTCAAGTTTAATTGAAATGCGGATGACAGTCTATCCGATCGGTAAGGACCAAGCCCGAGTCGATGGCGCATGATCTACGCTTCAATGAGATGTCAGTAAAATGTCTAGCAATCCCTCTTGCTTCATCTGGATGAAGCAAGACGGATTGCCAGACTTTTCATGCTGTGGAGCGGGTAGGATAAGGCAGACAAAAAAAGGTGCCAACCAAAAACCTGGCGATAAGATCCAACCAGACTGCGGTCGACCGACCATGACCAATAGCTATTGTTTGATATTCCATATTAATCGTTGATACATGGACCACTGATATATACTAGCCTCCTAGAATATTAACATATCTTCACCGTCGAATAACATTGAAAGAAAACAGGTGATGTAGATCGACTGTAATCCGACCATCATCCGACAAGGACTGACCTCACATCAACCGACATCTGTCTGTTGCTCCCGTACTCCCGATGCCAACACAACGTATGATCGAAAAACTGATTTTCCAACATTGGGCCAACACTTTTTCTTCATTCCACGCGTTTGATGAGTGGAATTTTGACCAAAGTCGAAACCAAAGTGTTAATTGACCAATAAAATACGAACCTTAACAATAGCCCTAGCGATAGCGACCCTCTGCTTCTGACCTCCGCTGAGCTGACCGCCCTTCGCGCCCACCTGTCGGTCCCAGCCCTCTTTGGAGGCTAGCACCAGTTCTTCCAAGTGCGCCGTTTTAGCTGCCCTCATCCAGGGTGTGTCTTCCTGTGAAGAGAAGATAGAAGTGATTGTTAAAGTGTGAAAATACAAATCGTACCAATTAATAAGAGTCTATCTATTACCCCTTACCATACGTGATCACTTCGTTATCAAAATCACAGATTCCCGAAATGATATAATTTGTATATGTACACTCAGCACTAAAATGTAATGTACTGAAGAAAACATAAGACAAGAAATCAACCTGAACTATAAGGGGTGGAGCTATGTAGGGTACATAGCTCCATCTCTTTTTCTCTTTCTCGAACGTTTTCATAAATATTACAGATCACTTTAACGAGTGTCAATGCCGCGAAGGACATTTGATTGTTCTTTTAAAAAAATAATATTCCCATGTCTTCAGTTTTTTTAATAGAAATAAACTCGTATAAGTATGTTTGTTTTTTACGCATTTACAAAAGTGAGTTTTGTCTAAAACACCCTGTATTTATGAATCGAAATATATATTTAATTTTTTATTAGTTTGATAAACCTCAAAAGACGTGACTCGGCATCAAATAGTTTCGGTCAACTATTTCACTATTTAGATTACTGTGTCTCCCCGACAGTATCTTTATTTCTTTTCAGCAACCTAAGCACTATTATTATTTTTATTACTCGCCCGTATAATCTCACTGCTGGAGTCCTTTCCTTTTAATGATTTTTTACCTCTTCTTTAAAATTTTAGCACATACATAATGTTATCATGTTTAGGTACCACTTATTTATTATTTTATTTATTTAACAATTCATGTACATACATTTTAATAAAAGAAAAGAAGGAAACAAAACAAGTAGGAACAAAGGTGATGCTTTTTTCTTTCTTCTCTACAACAAATATTGATCTGACTGTACAGTAGTGTATTTATTTATATAACAATAATATGTCACCAACGAAGTTACTCCGTGGTCTAAAAAAATTAAAATCATTTCAAATACAATCTCATCACTTAATATGTACACAAAATGCCAGAAGTACTTCTGGCATTTTGTGAATCTGGCATTTTGGGAGCGAAGTTCGTGACCGTGCTAGGAACGTGACAGGCAAAATAAAGTAATTTTTGTACTGAAAAGCATGAGAAATATCTAACAATAGAGAGCTATTTATAAAAATCTCTGTAATCAAGAATCTGCTCGCCAGTGCCTAAATAGATAATTGCATTATCTAATTATAGAATTTCGGTTATTATATACTGAAC
Source organism: Leucania comma (assembly GCA_958295575.1). NCBI lineage: Eukaryota > Metazoa > Arthropoda > Insecta > Lepidoptera > Noctuidae > Leucania > Leucania comma. The sequence goes on from OY282475.1 coordinate 10,571,565, forward strand.
AATGTACGAGTATGTGTGTACATTAGTTAATCTTTCAGGCTCAAATCAAACGCCTGAACGAATTTAAATGAAATTCGGCACACAGGGAGTCCCAAGTCCTGGAATAGCACATTATGATAGTTTCATACCAGTAGTATGTTCCTTGGGATATTATTTGCATTCGTACAGGCGATGCCACTGCCAGGCAGGAGCTAGTAAATTAATATTAAACAATTCAGATACTTTTACAAATAGCACTAAATATTTAGTACTACGAGTAGCTGTCCCGGCGGATTTCGTAAAGCCTCTAATGGTCAATGAATAAGTACTTTTTTTCTCACCTTTTAAACCTCCCCTGGACTATTACGAATTTTTCAAGACCAAAATTGGCCAAATCGGTGCGGTCGTTCTCGAGTTTTAGCGACACTTACGAACAGCTATTCATTTTTATATATAAGATGTATGTATTTTTGTCTTAATAATAATTGTATATTGTGTTTTTGTTTCAATTATTTACCTAGTTTTGAAATGCACCAACTGCAACCCCATTTTATGTCCAGGTAATCTCTCTCCATTCCAGGTTGACTGGAACAGATCGCAGAATGCGAAAAGGCCGCCCATTGTATATTTTAAGTTTAAGACTCAAACTGTACTATGTATCATATTGGTGTACAATAAACTGTATACACCGTTAAATTTTAGTCGTTTTAATCCCGCGGAAGGTCGATTCGGTACATATAAATAAACGAGTCAATGACCTTGCAAGGAGTTGTCGGTCGTTGCGTAGTAACTACCTACAGTTCATTGGCCTCGATCAGCTGACGTTTACTTAAAGAAATCAATTTCGTACATGTGTAAATTAATTCGAGTTAAAAAATAAGTACTATATTTTTCATTTTTATTTTTACCAATTTTTAGGGTTTCATGTACCGAAAACGACCAAAAATTAACGGTGTATAAATAAATAAATATATTATAGAACAGAAGCGACTCGTTAAGTCCCTTTTACTCCAACAATAAGACAGAATCAATCTTAATAATGCAGTTCGATTCTCTTATTGGACATAAAAAGTTTTTTTTTTGTTTTTTTTTTTTGTTTATTTGTATTTGTTGTTATAGCGGCATCATCTGTGAAAATTTTAACATTCTTTTTTATTATTTATTTCAGAATTAATACAATTACTATCGTTAAATTACAGATGATGCAAATCATAAACTAATTAGGGTTTTACCGTGCATCATAACCATCGACACACAATTTTGACTAACTGAAACACAGCAAAAATAACAAAATATCCATACATTCTAGATCAATAACATATCTCCGAAGAGGGTATAAGTAAATACAACATTGACAAGTAAACGGTTTGGGCGTAACATCAGTGACCGAGCTAGCTGCTTATCATTCATACAGTAGTTAAGAAATCTATTTAGAGTGATACAGGTTGTTCCTTGTCTAGCTATTACTGCGCATTCAAGGTCAACCGTCATGATGGTTCAACTTATGTGACGAGGATTATAACCGATATTCGAGTCACAAACGAAGTGAGGAGCTGTGCTTAACCCATAGTAAATGGTTCAACTTATGTGCCGCAAGCTATAACACTAGTCTGGACAATTTCTGTTCGCAACTATAAATATGCTAATTGAGTACTAGCGTATGCCCAAGACTTTGCTCGCATGAAACCCTTTTTCACCCCTTTAAGACACTACATAGACACTTTTTTTTCAAAATGAATCACTTTATCACTTTTCTACAATGAAATAATTCCGTCATCTAGCGGGAAAATGGCAACGAACAACCCGTAGCATCCACCTTTAGGATTGAATTTCGAATACTCCGTTCTTATTCCTTATCTACGTCTTAAAAACAACACGTCATGTGAAATCGGCTTTCTAGGTACAAGACTGAGTGTTGGTGAGTCAGGCTTTCTGTTTTTACAAGCATTTAATTTATTTGCAATGCATGTTAGTTTATGGTAAATCTTTCAAATGGTTTCAGACAGTTTCAATTGTTTCAACCCCTAACAATAAGCTTTAATTTGGAACATAGGCTGTCTAAAAAGTCAAACGACTTGGGTAATTATTAGGGTACAATGAAATCTGATGTAGTTAAGGCTGGTTGAATAATCAAGGATGATTAAAAGGTCTTGATCATTGTTTACTGATAATTTTAAAACCTTATGAAACGTATCTTATATTAGTTTTTTCTTTTTTAACGATTTAATATTATTAGGGATCTTTTTAACAATTAAAAAATGCAAAAGATTTTCATTAAGAAATTATTTTGGTCTCTTTAATGATATTCTTTGTTACAAAAATAGGATAAATAACATAAAAGTATCAAATTGTTTCGTACCGACCATAGCCATTTGAGTGACAACCAAAATTCGTGTTGCAAGAAACCGATTTTTAATTTCGTTTAAAAAATTCCAAGTAGTTTGACTTTTTAGATAGACTTTATTTACCATGAAAGTGGTCTGGTGAGGGAGTCGGATAGTGGCCGTAGGCACTACTGAGGCAAGAAGATAACCCCGTCGTGTAAGAGCAATTTAGAATTATTTTTATCAGCACTACACCACGCGATTGAAATGTTTTTCATTGTTTTTTACTTCATTGTAAATATGTTTAATTTCGTTGGCCTATCATGTGTATACGAAGGCGTTATCATCTGATGTACGCACTAGCAATCACAATAGTATCTATTTACTAATAACTTGTCAAGTGGTGATCATTTCTATGATATTACGCAACTTCAATTTATTTATAAACAGTGTAACATAATTAGGTATGTACATAATATATCTTTTATAACATAATTATATCAATTAGCACCTAATCACGTGATTAGGTATAAATTCTAAGTTTCGTACGTCCACTGGATTCATTCCAATAACTGCGAACTATGTAAGAGTGTTTCCAATCTGGATTATTGTGAATTAAATTATTAAAATAAAATGATGACAGCGTCTATTGTGCGCATAGATCTCGCAGTAAAATCAATGTCTCAATTCAAGAAATGGTTTCTAACACAAATTATATTGCGCGTACTGTTCTACGTGAGCCTCAAAGAGATGGCAGTTTTGCTGCCATAGAGCCCCAATAGAGCCGATGCCCGCTATAACGAAGGGGAATTTCTGGAAGGGATACCGTGGTACTAGAACGCAAAGGGCAACTTTAGGACACCGGCGTTTTTCAGTCAGTAAAAATGTGAAACGCCCTCTCACACCACCTTAAAGCGAGAAGCCACTGTATGATTTTCCACTTAAAAAACGCAGATTATAACATATTCCAATAATTATCATTCAGGGCCTACATAAACTACCCTATATACTACACGATAAAAATATAAAATTTGCTAAATTATCTAGGCCAGTTTTGCATCTATCTACATAAATTAAATGCTGTTCGTAGGTAAATGCATCACTTGAGAACGGCTGGATTATGCACATGGTTAATTTGTGCTTGGAAATTTACGAATAGAAAAATTTATTAGAAATAGAACTGGAAACGCTTTTTCTATAGATTTTTGTATGATTTTGATTTATATGAGTGAAATAGAAAGAGAACATACTCCCAGGATAAAAGTAATCTATGTGTTATTGCAGAACATGGTCTACTCGTATGCCAAATTTCATCCAAATCCGTTCAGGCGTACAAATGTGAAGAAGTAATAAACAAATCACAAACTTTCACCTCTGTAATATAAGTGTGATTATATTTATTTTTAGACACTTACCACACGCATTTTTAATTTGTATTTAATAATGTATCTTTTAAGTTAATTATTAATTTAGTTGTTTATAAGTAAGAAACTTTGATTACTTTGTGTCGTTAAATGAACTCCCACCACCATGTAACAACTTAATCTCTAGTAAATAAAGTGGTCATTCATTCATTCAGTTAGGCAGTAGACCTAAAGTACTATAGATTCTTTTAATTTTATAATAATATCAATAATCCAGCACGAGTAGCAAATTTGGATACCGGCACTGATAGTTGAATGAATAAGCAACCAAGCTAAGCTACCGACGCTGGCTGTAGTGACCATCCTCTTACCTCATTATTCTTTTCTAATAATTCTGGATCATTAAGATGTTCCTCTAAAGCACCATACAGTATATTTTCCTTTATTGTTCCGCTAAATAACACCGGTTCCTGAAACATAAAACATTTTTTTTTTATTACATGTTTGGCCATAAGGTTGACAACCTTTGCTTTAAGACAAAAAGTATTGACTTTAAATAAATTATACACGAGACTATCAAGCGATGAACTTGTTAAAATATGTAACTTTATAAAAAATCTATTTAAAAAAAAAACTATTAAAGTAAAAGCCCTAAAATTTATTTAAGCATCCACCTCCAGTTGGGTTTGGGTTTATAATAACGCGGTTGGCGCCATATAGACCATACAAAAGAGACTTTACGGTTGTAAAGCCGAATCGAGCCCACGCTGTGGCTGTAGCGATGAAAATAGTTTTAAATCAAAAACTTGTTTATTATTTCCACCAAATAGACCTTTTTTAGGAAGAACATCTTTTAATTAGGAGGTTCCTTTCTCTAGAGCTCTGACCACCGATAGCTAGGACCCTGTTCCCTTTACCAGTGGGGTACTATTTTATATATATATATTTAAGAAATATTTAAAAATGTATCAATGTTAAAATGACAAATAAAAAATCAATAATACATACCTGACTAACAAAACCAATGTGACTCCGCAACCATTTAGGATCCAGGTCTTTAATATCAACACCATCCAGAACTATCCTACCCTTAGCAGGGTCATACAGCCTCATTATCAACGATGCTATGGTACTTTTACCACACCCCGACCTTCCTACCAGGGCTATCGACCGCCCAGGACGAAGATGCAGGTTCACACCCTTTATTAAAGGCGAGTCGTTGAAGGAATAGAATACGTTGTCTAATATTAATTCTCCTTTGGGTTTGGACGACGGTCTTAAGCCACCTGAAATGGACAGAAATGTTTTTTTTTTTTTTATAGTAGAATATTTTTGAGTATCTTTTGAGTAAAGCCTGTGTTATTGAGTTGGTATTTTCAAAATAGTTCCATCAAAGGGGTCAAAATTTGTAAGAAGAGATTGAATAGGTAAACGATTCCCCTTCAACTTTTAAGTCACTGGCACCATTTTCAAGCTTTCTCTAATATAATAATCTTTAAATCTATAAAGCACAGCAATTAACGATGACAGTCCACTCTGTCAGCTAGCAGTCCACTCCTCATAACCCTGTTGAGGCTGGCCGTGACTCGTGCTACCAGTGACACCGTGCGCTTGCGCATTGTAACATAAAAACAGTCTGCAAACATCCCTGATACACTGTAACGCCATGGCAAACCCATCTTTTTTCTGAAAGCGTTATTAAGGCTTTTGTTAATATACTCATTTCTCACTTTATCCATTCTTGTCACACCGCACATCCATCTCGACATCCTCATCTCATCTCACTTACATGCAATCTTTTTTCATCCGTCTTTTTGACAGACCAACATTCTGATCCATACAGTTATTTTTAAAATTAAAAGAAAGAAACGGTACCAATAAATTAAATGATTATTACCTGTTACAGGAATAGCAGGAACCCTATCGATAATACCCCATAACCTCGTCGCAGCACCGATTCCCTTGTTCATTTCTGTATAGAAGCTGCTTAGCCCAGCAATACTGATGCCCACGTAAGCCGCATACAGTAGGAATGACGTCAGATTGCCGACCGTCAGCTGTTCCATGGCCACCATGCCGCCTCCGTAGTATAGCACCAGGATTATTATTGTGTTCCCTGCGAGGCCCGTCTGTGATTACAAGTTGATAATGTTTGATCAAAGTAAAAGTAAGGATTCGAATAATAATAGTCCAGTGGTGCTATTCTCTAAGAAAACGCAGCGCTGCCTCAATGACAAACACCCAAACAGGATACATTGGATTGTCCACCTAATGAACCTATGCATTGGATTGTTAATTCAATGTATCCTATTTGGATGTTCGTCGTTGTGGCAGCGCTGCGTTTTCTTAGAGAATAAAACCACAGGACCATGTGTTGGCCACGGTAGTTAATTTCAGCGGTGACTAGCCATCATCGCGGGAGATATGTGTTATAGTAGATAAGTTTGTACGCAAACACAGGTGCAATCTCTGTTCCCCCAGCCTCCCATGAGAGTTGTCAAATTATTGTCCCACCAAGGGTTCCGTACAAACTCACGTATTTATGTAAATACTTCAATTCCCAAATCGAGTCTCGAATATGTTTTCGAATATTATTTTTTTTAATGTATCTACATAGTTACAGTTTTCAGATTTATTCCTATATTTGTGTTAGAAGACCTCGCTTCGTGCCAAATTTAGATTCCCTTGAGAATGTCAAAATATATGTTCTTAGCGATAGACAGACAGACGGACAACAAAGTGATCCTATAAGGGTTCCATTTTTTCCTTTTGAGGTACAGAACCCTAAAAAACATATTTTAGGAGTAAGGAAAAGTAGGGCAAGACGTCACTATTACGAAATCGAATCCACTACGACGACCTTTAAACCAATATGTATGTATTTACAATTATACATAATCGATTACGATCAAGTAATTATACATCATTAACATGACTTACCATTCCGTAGAAACTGCCGACCGCCAACGACTCTTTATAAGCGAGGTCCAACAAGTTCTCTATTCGTTTTCCGTACTTCTCACATTCTGCCTCCTCTTTACTAAATGCTTTCACAGTCTTTATGTTTGATATCTTCTCTTCAGCCAACTTTAAATTGAAAGGAATGTAAATTAACTACCAAAGTCGCGTAAAATGAGAAAGATTGGACAATATAGATTTGTTGGTTTTTGGTTTCTGAATCCAAAAAGAAATTCTACGAGGTGAAAATTCGTATTTTTATCGACCATCATCGATAAAACAATTGTGACGATGGTGTATTTCCTCCACTGTCACAAAAATATACAGGTAACCAATTTGAAGCGCGGCATATAAGATGAACTAAAATGGCGATCAACCTTCAATGGGCAATAACTTTCACTGTAAGATTTTTGCGGCACAGCAGAGGGCTGCGCGTAACCATAGCAACCACGGCCATTCTAGTTCAACTTATTTTCCGCGCACAATGTTATACAATATATATTAATTAAAATTATCTGAAGATAAAACTAAATTGAGAGACTTAAAAATTTCAACAGTAAATTCGATATTTAAATTATTTTAAACGATTGTCAGTACAAAAGAAAAACACACCAAAACGAAATAAATCAAATTGCATTCCTTGAAGCAGGCAGGTGTTTCACAAAATAAAGGAGCGAGGACGTCGGCAAGTCCAATTACACCTGAACATTGAATCAATGATTTGACCCTGCACTCATTATTCGCACTTGTGATTGCTAGGCCAACGGAGAATTCACCTCCAGGTTAGCCAGCGAAATTAAAGTTTTCTTAAGTTTTTGTATTTTGCAGGTCAGTATCAAGTTGTATATTGGTCAAAATATGATTTGCGACCGGAACACGTATTTATTTACGAAATTATAATCATTAAAATCATCAATACAAGCCACTAAATTCGTCTAAACCTATTACACGTCTATTTCATAATAAAATCATTCAATAGAGTTATCTAGTAACTTAAAAATGATTTTCGCGAGTTATCTTGCATCAAGTGCATCTCCCGTAAATGAAAGATTAGTCTAATAATAAACATACGGCAATGCGAATGCGAATATTCAAATTCAATATTGGCAAAATCAATCGAAAAGATTTGTTATGATTTGAGATTAGTTAGTACTATCGTATTTGTTAAATTTAAGTAATATAAAAACACGACCATGACTCCAAACTTCGCTAACATGTTGTTGGATTACGTATGTGATGTTGGATTTAAAATCAACAAAAGTCATATGCTTATCTGCCTCTTAATGCCTGATTTTAACGCCCCAGACACTGGACTGTTTAGTGCACAACATATGTTCATTTTAGTGTGTGTTATCTACTTACATGTTAATAGTGTTGTTTTTATTACTGCATGATGCTCAAGATAAGAATAATAGCGTTTTTATGAAAACAATATTATCTTGATGCGAGATCGATATTCATGAATGGATTTGGAACATTTTATATTATTCCGTGGGATCGCAGGAGAGCTGCTTTGTCATTTTAAAAAACTGGCTCTTTCGCTATTTCAGCAGCGTTTTACGCGGTTACTGCTCTACTTCCGTGGTAAGTCCCACGGAAGAAGACCAGTAATAATAAATAGTCTTACATAACGCTTTATTCTAATCCGACAAGTAATACCAGAGATTAGCACGTGTAAACAAACAAGAGAATAAAAATAGATAGATAATATATTATAGTATAAATAACTCCTTGATCAACTATCAACAACCTTGCTAATACGGACTGAATTTTGGCCCAATTTATCTTAGACCAATTTATCTATGGCTTAGCACGCACTGCAATTAAACGCAAGTGGTTTAGGAATAGCTGAAAACGCAAAACCGCGTGTCAACACGCACTGCGGCTTAAAATCAGTCACTGAAAAAGTCGCCAATGCGTGCGCTTGTATAGAAAGCCATATGTTACATTTTTTTGCGGTTTCAGACCTACGGTAAAACGCGGTCGTTTAATCGCAGTGCGTGCTAAGCCTAAGATAAGCCAGCAGTAGAAATATTATGAGTTGTTCAAGTAGTTTCTGCTTTTAAGCTTATAAAGATATTTTTATAACAGGCTAGCTGCACTGCCAATAATACTTAAATCTTAGACATGTTAGTTACCAACCGGCGCGGGCGTTCAAACATGCGCCCCCTACTGACCTTTTTTACTGACCATCAATCTTCAAGTGAGGGGACAATATAATTTTATTTCCACTTCAATAAAATAATCATACCTCACTAGCTTCGGCCAGTGCATCCTGTAGTTGCCTCGTTATGCCGCGCACGAATCTTCCGTATATGATGGCCAACATTGATACAGGTGGCACCACGCATAGCCCAATTAGTGCCAGCGATGGAGACATGTAGAACTACAACAAAATGTATAAGTACATTATTGGCACCTATTTCATTGTTTTATCGTCATAATTATGACACCCGTATTTATAAAAAATAATTACTTTTTACTAAGTAACATCTTATTATGTCATTACTTGACGTTTGAAATCTTCATTCAAAATTTAAATTTTTCTTAATTATAGAATAGAAATTATTACTAAGTAAAAGTAATTAGTAGTACTCAAGTATTTAGTTTTACTTGTTTATAAATACGGGTGTAAGAATTTAAGTCATGTAAAGGCGCAACTACGAGTAGATTGCGGTAGATAGACGTAATCTAGTCTATACTCTAGTACAGACTAGATTACGTCTATCAACTTCAGTCGTTCGGCGGCAAATCGATTGCCGACTAAGCATTCTACCAATGCTCAACGACCAATCGATATTGATACGAACTACATGATTTGAAATTATAGCAAGATTTCAAAGTTGCACACCAACGTATAGGGGGACGTTCAAATACTATGTAAGCAGATTTTTCGCATATATTAACCCGCCCCCCATCCCCCATGTCATCAAAAACAAGTAAAGTAAAGACCCCCCACTCCCCTATAGTTCCTACGTAATACTTGAATGGCCCCTAGTAAGCGGCAAATAATTTGAACTATTTGCTACGGTTAAGCGCAGTCCCCACTTCGATCGAGACCCGAAAATCAGTTACGCATTCAAGGTCAACCGCCATGACGCTTCAACTTGTGTGACGTAAACATATTATTATTTTTCGTTGGTATTATTGTTTATTATTATTATAATAGCACTTTGCCAATGACTTCATTGAAATCGAAATTAGTATTATGAAATCTGAGATTATAACTTTCCTTATCATAAACATTCATAGATACTGACCCACAAGTCATAATATTAAACATAGACAAGTATAAATATAGTGATACAGTGTTTAAATCATATTGTAAATATCAACTCTGCATAGCTTATCAATATAACCAAATATAGAAAGCGTGAAAGAACTATAGGGTTTTAAGAACATACAAAACATCAATTTTGCTAATGCAATTCAAAGAGTGATCAAAGGCAAAATTATTTTTGGTACAAGCAACCCCTTAAATCCCAATATCCGCACAAATGGAACTGACAGGAAAAGTTAGTTATACAGGAAAAGTTTTTAACCAGTGCGCAAATTTTGACATAATAAACTTGAATATATTTTAATAAACACGTATTTTTTATTTTGATATGTTTCAATAGTAAAAAATTAAGTTAACGCATACGAGACTTGTTTACTCAGAAATTTATTTTATGGACGTCGCTTGCCAGTCCGTCGACTGGTCGCCCGATTCACGCCGCGCGTCGACCGCTCGCCTGACGCGCCAGCTGGTATCAGAAGTACTCACGCGCGCTCGCTCTATGCGACGGTACCTACTTACGCGGTGCGATTATTGACCCCAGTTTAGCGCTACAATTTTTTAAGTTTAGACTGTGTAAAGTTATTTGTAAACGTAATTCCAATTTATCCTTCATACTTTCATGGGCTTAGGACCATCAAAATGCAGAAAACAAATCATAATAAGTAAGAAAGTAGGTAATACGTTTTAATCCATTCAAAATAAAACATTTAGGTATGATAGGTATTTAGACATGGTACAATTTAGATTGAAACAATTGCATTTTGGCGTATTTAAAAAATTGTGGTGTGATTTAAAAGGCTCGACGTGGTGCTGGGTCTGGGTCATGGAGTTGTTGTACCGGCTGAAAGTGGTATGGATGGAGTCCGGCTGTATTTAGCAGCTTCCATACTGCGCTTTGGCTAACACCAAAACGTCGTTCTGCGTCGTAGGTACTGGCTCTTGGATTGCGTTCAAAAAAATCAAATATGACGTCTTCGGCTTCGACTGCCACTCGAGGTCTGCCAGACCCTTGTGCGTGGCTCGGTGTTCTGAACTGGCCGTGATCAAGCAGCCTTTGGTTAGCTGCTAAAATTGTCCTATCATTAGGGACCGTGGGATTGAGGATCCCTTGGGCTCGCATACGAGGTACGCTCTCCCTTTCGTATCTTCTTCGTGCTGCTCGTAAATTTTCATTGCTTAACAAATACACTAGCACCATTTCATAACACTCACGGTGAGTAAAATGAGACATTGTCACTACGCTAGTCTAGTACGCGGCACACGCGCAGGGACGGCGAAGGGCGCGAACGTCCGACCTCCACTTCCGCAAGTGACGTACTGCATGTGCATGCGTTTTGTTTATCAAACGCCGGCGCCGCATGCCGCCGCACCCCCGTCTCGTGCGCTGGGCGTGGTCCAGCGGCCGGCGGCCTTCGCGTTTTCATTCATTGAGCATTCATAGTATTACTATTAAATTATATCCATGTCTTGCTTATTTCAAATTGGGACAAAGTGGAAAAATGAGGAAAAAAAAAGTCATAAACTAAAAACGGAAATGTGTTCTATTGCTTACACTGAGCCACCAAAAAAAATTTACGCAGTGGTTAAAAAATTTTCCTGTATTGATCAAGATTTTTATAATATGCTTTATTATTAAATAAATAGTACCATTTTTTAAAGATAAAATAAGAAAACCACAAACTATTACAGTACTTTTAATAATACAGTATATAAAACTCGTTGCCTTAGCGGTCACAATTCTTAAGGGAAGACTATTTCAATTGGGAGGACTGTATAAAGACAAACTCAAACTGTTCACTTACTTTTATTAATTACATTAAGAACAAACAACTATGTGATACTTAATTATTACAGTACTCAAAGCTACTATTCCTATCGACTCTCCCAATCGTCCCTCCGGGAACGAATGCCCTTGCGCGCTCAAGTTCTTAGCCAAAAACCCCCGTGCATCCCGCTCTCTCATTGGCCCACGATATCAGGTGATCCCAGGGTCGTGGTCCAATCGTTAAGTTACTTATTACCCCGCCATTCATTCTACCGATCAATATTAGATCAAGGGTTAACATTCCCAAGCAGCAGAAATAAATAACTTATATAATATAGCTTATATATAAAACAAGAATCCTTAAAATTTTAACTCATTTTAACAATTATCTTTAAAAACATAAGGCACTATTTATTATCAGGAACAAAACCTAACAAGTACTATTTGTAAAAAGAGAAATCTGAATAATATATAAGAAATAATAATAATACAGTACTATTTGTAAAAAGAGAAATCTGAATTATCACCAAACAATAAAGCATTAGAAAATGTATTACATAAAAATGGTGTCTAACACTATCCACTGCCACCCATGTGGGTCACCGTGAAAATAGGATGATGCAATCTAACCTCAATTTTACACTGATAAAATGATAGGGTACCAATCATTTTATAGTAGGGTAGTAGGGTAGAGAAAAGTAGAGTAGGGTAGGGTAAGGTAGAGTAGGGTAGAGTAAGGTAGAGTAGGGTAGAGTAGGGTAGAGTTGGGTAGATTAGGGTAGAGTAGGGTAGAGAAGGGTAGAGTAGGGTAGAGAAGGGTAGAGTAGGGTAGAGTAGGGTAGAGTAGGGTAGAGTAGGGTAGAGTAGGGTAAAGTAGGGTAGAGTAGGGTAAAGTAGGGTAGAGTAGGGTAGGGTAGGGTAGGGTAAAGTAGGGTAGGGTAAAGTAGGGTAGGGTAAAGTAGGGTAGGGTAGGGTAGGGTAAAGTAGGGTAGGGTGCAGCGGGAGTGAAGCCGCGGGCAAAAGCTAGTTATTTATATTTATTATTATTATTTAATCTGTCCTAGCTCAGAGGACACCGGTGTCCTCTCACATCCACGCCACTATAGGCCTTAATTCCGATGTTTAGAGTCTACTTTTGTATGAACAAGTTGGGTAGTTGTGGATCGAAGTGTTATACTGTATATAGGTAATAATAAAGGCTTTTTATTAGAGTTTCAAACTCAATACTGCCAATATGAGTTCAAAAGCTAAATAAGATTTTCTAAATAAAAGTGCATAAGCATAAACAGCCTTGTAATTACCACTGCTAGGACTCAAGCCTCTCTAGGAGAGGGAAAAAATAAAAGAAATCTTTGAGGGAAAAGAAAACCATTGATTTGAGAAGATAAAAATGAAAGACTAAAATAAAAAGGTTTGATAAAATGTATAAAATTGTTTTTTTGTTGATTAATCTCTAGTATAGGCAAAAACTAATTGGGAACTGTGCATTAGCTTCTGACCTTTTATAAGTACTCCTGTTTCCCTATGTGAAATAAATATATTTCGAATTTTGAATTTATTTTTTGTAAAAGTATCTTACCATCATTCCAGTCCCAGCTCCTACCATAAACAATGAACGTAGGCCATCACTGACATTCTGACTGAGGTTACGTCCAACAAGTTGTGTATCTGCTGACAATCTGTTGACTAGTTCTCCAGTTGATGTTTTACCAAACCATGCAGGTTCTTGTCGCATTATGGCTCCGTATGCTTGTTTGCGGAGTGCCTGTGTCATTCTTTGGCCTGAAATATATGGAAGCTTAATAATGGTTTCTTTTTTACTTTTTTTAGAAATATTTGTTACAAACTTTTATAAGTAGACAGTGTTTGTTATTGAATTTTAACTTTTTTTTTTGTTGTATTGTTGTTTATCAACACCATAGGATCACTTTAATTAAATTTCAAAAACTTATAATTTTTATTTAAACATTAACTAAGTTCATGCTATTTTAAAATCCATAAGTTTAAAATAACCCAAAAGGATTTACATTACATTCCCATAAAATATTTTTATAGTCAAAACTATAGATAATAATATTTGTAGTTAGATTTTGAAAAAGTTTAGGACTAGTTACCTGATATAGACATTAAATACACCCTGCCAAAGTTACACAGACCACCAACAAGGAATACTCCACACAGCATCAGACATAATGTATCCAATTTCTCTCGGGCTGCACCCAGGTCACTTGAGCTGCTATAAATGATGTCTAACACCTTACCCAGTGAAAATGGAACAGCCATACTCACACTTGAAGACACAATTAGTAAGCCAATAGCACCTGCAAAGAAAACGCTCATAAATTGTCAAAATTTTAATACATACCCAAATAAACATCAAAGTTACATACCGGCCAGAGTCCATTTCTCTGGTTCAGCTAATGTTAATAATCGTTTTAGTTCTGATGTCTTTAATTTGACATTGATCTTTTTCGTAGTTTCTATTGGATTTTTTTCTTTAACACTTTCGAATTGTTCGTTATTCTTCTGAGCGTCCACTTGAGTTGTGTAGCACCGAAATTTATAATTGAATAAACCATATTTGTTAGAAAAGGTCCTTTCATAAAAATTTCGTACAACTGGCACCTTGTAACGAGAGTATAACCTGGATCCACACTGCTGACACAAAGACGCTCTGGTAGGGATATTAAACAATAGCCGTGAATTTTTTCGAGATATTTTCAGTTCTAAACTACTATAAATTAATCGCTGTAACATTTTTAAATTTTTTTTAGAAGTTTCTACCTAAAAACCAGACAAAAAACACTTCATCTTCTCGTAAACACGACAAGATGACAAGCAAGTGTCAAAACTGACTGAACTGACATATTTTTTTGTGTCGTGGAGTAAAAAATATGAACTCGTACTCTATGGATAAAAATAATAAAGCAGAAAAAAGGTTGTATATAACCCCTCATTCCGAATTGCGTCAAAAGTGATTATAGCGCGAATCCAACCAATACGCAACGTCACAATTACTGTTCATTGACCTTATATTTTGTGACTAATAAATTTGGTCGGATTCGAGGTATAATCGCTTTTGACGCAATTCGGAACGAGGGTAAAGTCGTCACTTTCTTATAAATATTTATTTTTGTATAGAATATGGGCGTGAAAACACAAAACTTTAAGGGCCGAAACGCATAACCGCGTTGCGGCGCCGCGCTGCTAAAATCAGCAGTACCGCCCGCCTCTACGTAGAATTTTGCCGTGTGCACCGCGGCGCGAATTCCATAGCCTTATTCAATGGATGTATATCCAGTGTCTTCTTAATAACAAATTAGCAATAAGTTTATAACGATCCATTGCAGAGAGACGTAGAAATTCATATTAAAAAGTCACGAAGAACGTTATCCCTGTAAAATAGATACGACTGGCAATAAACGCTGAAGGTTGCGTTGCGGTGACGCGAAAAAGAGCGGCGGGCGTCACTGCCGATTTTAGCGGTGCGATGCCGCAACGCGGTTACCGCAATGTTAAAACATCAAAACCACTTTACTGCCTGTCTTTAGACATCATTGACATTTACTTCTCCAATCGTAAACCACTCAACTCGATCCTCAGACACTCTCATTCATATGCTAGAATGAGATCGTTGGTCTACTTAGCCTGAGGAGGCGGTTCGGTTCTACCTTATATACGATTAGTGGACACCAACTCAATCCACTCGATCGTAATATTTACTACACGGCCGCACGGCTATAGCTAATCGCACCGACAACAATCCGATGAAGGAAATTCACAGTTATAAGAAGAAGAAACTCAAACCAACAGCAACCCAGGAAGAAGTTCTAGAAAGTATTCCTGTCCCGAGTAAGGCACGTATTGCGAAGACAAATAAAAGTACCTACGACTTCTGGCGTTGGCTACGTGCAAACAAACCACACCATCACCACCATCAATAAGAGGATACTAAGCTGCGACGCTATTTGTCGGAGCCAGGCCGTCAAGTAACAAAATAAAGTAACACAGCCTTTGAACAATATTTTAGTACCATACACATATACACCACCATGACGAGCAAAATGTTTAAAGCACAGAGTACTATTTTATAGTTACACATGCGTCCAATTTCTAGGCTGACTCTTCGGTGCAGTGTTACACAATTCAAGAAAAAATGTCTTTCGGTTACAGACTTTCGGTCCGGGCAATTGAGTCGGTAATCGAAAAACAAATTTTTGTGATTACCGACTTATTGTCCGGGGGCGTCGACACAAATATGTACATACCATGGCTTTTTGCTCTAGAAACGGGTCAGACGGGTGTCACATATTATTCCTACTGTCGGCCAATAACAATCGACACCACCGCCGCTTTTCGTCCCTAACTGGTCTTCCTCCAAGGAACTGGAGGTCTCACCTGGTGGGGACTAACCCACAAGGAGCCGGTGCTGCAGAACAGCGCCATGTCGAGCCTACAATATACACACAAGTAACGTCACAATTTATTGGTCCAGCGCATCGGGCTGAGAGTAAAGAAATAAGCGTGCACATATCTTTTTATGCACTGTAATATGTCCTCAATGTCCTGCGTAGTTTGGTTAATCTCCGTCGATTTTGGTCACCCTGAGCGATCGCAAGTCGGTACAAAGGAGTACACATAGAGCACTTTTTACTAATCCAGTCTTTAATCGCTAAATAGGACTAAGGCAATACCTCGGAGCACTGTTTATTTTATCAAACATTTGTTTTATATAAGTATTCCAGGAAGGCATAAGTTTGGAAGGAGAAAGGGGGGCAGGAAGGCCTTTGCCCAGCAGTGGGACACACAATACGCTATCAGAGTAAAGTATTCCACGAAAGCCAATAAATAATGCTGGCAATTTGGATGTTGGTATGAAAATTAAAACGAGATTTTGTATTTATATGTGTATAATATATTTTATATCCAGTATTGTACATAGAATTTAACATTTGACTTCTTTATTTAATTTTTGAAATTAAATAAATTTACATGAAATTCACGGAAAACAAACAGCTACAAACATTTATCTACTTTTCTTGATAGCTCTAAAATAAAAATAAAACAATAAATTATTATTACCTATATCTTTAGACATAAAATAAAAATTACTGGATGATGGAAAATAACGAACTTGACTAATTTTATACAATCCAGAAAACGCTGCACTGTTTATTGTTCATCATGCCACGAAATACATAAAAACAAGCATTTTAAATACTTGGGTCGACAATTTGCCAAATTAAACAACATTTCAGAAATTTTATCGGAAACAAAGTTATAAAACATTGGCGTTTCCAGCATCACTGCCGCAACCCTTTTGACCAGCAGTAATTGTTTCGCAAAACAAAACATGTGAAACAATGTTGCACAACTTTGTTTCCCAACAAACACGTGGCGAAGTTTTGAAAACAGGGCTGTTTGAGTAGGTAGGAGAGCACATTTATAAAGTCTTATATATCTATATTAGCAATCGGCGATAATTGACCGGTTACACAGATTTCATGCAGAGAAGAAGACTGGCCGAGGGTATATGCCAGCAAACTTGAGCTATAAATTGAAATTCGAATTAGTATCTTTTGTATTTTATATTTACTTTATAACTGACGTACATTTGCTATTGTTAAATTAATAATAATGCAAAATAATAATTAATTAATAGGTACGGTAAAAAGCTTGTAGGTTAAAAATCCAAGTTTTACCTGCTATTTTTTAGACGTTTTTCTATAAGTTCCAAGTTAGGCATACTCCAGTTAATACTGTGCTACACAGATCTAAATAAACTATTGCAAATATAAATACAAACATCCAAATGACTAAACAACACAACACAAACATGGAATACGTTTCTTCATAATAAAATAATCTACGATTGTGAATATGTTACTACTACACTGGTGTAGTGCATGTTTATGGTGCTTTTATACACTTCTGCTTTTTTAAACAACCCAATATAAGGTATTTTGCGCCAATATACTTTCACATATCATTAGCAATGATAAATAAAAAGTAAATGATAAATAAAGTCTTCCATTTTCATAAAAATAATCTGGGATTACGAGTAATAGACAACACATTAGTTTAAGTACGGAACTATTAACCTAAACCATAAACATTCTTACTTTTTCTAATGGCACAGAATATATATATATATATATATATTAGATCTAACTGTAACCTGCAGACAACAGGTGGGGATTTCGGGGAATAAAATAATACGATTTGCAACAAAGAGTTCATAACTTTCTTATAAATATTTTTACTCATTATACCTACTGATATATCTTCATTTATATGTAAAAATAATAGGGTCGTGTCACTAAGAGCTAAAGAATAAATAAATAGTAAACTCATTCAAGAGATATTCAAATGAAATGCAAAAAAATATGTGCACTTTGCACATTTGACAAGTAATTACTAAAGGATATTTGCAACCTACTGCGGTATTTATGGCTCCGACACAAAACTGCAACCAATACTATTGACATTATCATGTAGTCGGAAAATAAACTTAGTATTATTATTTGCGATACGACATCCTATCGCAAGAACCTGCGAAACGAAATGCGATGAGATTTCGTGCTACAAAGCATTAGCTCAGGTGAGAATACAATGCGCAAGTTCTTGCGATGCATCGTGCGAAGTTGTAAGTTTTAGTGATGCGATGTCTTATCGCAGTTTTGTGTTTGGGCCTATAGCTAGTACAAAGATACTATAGATGATTATAGTAATACGCTAGGAAAATTAAATAAAACTGCCTTCAAACTAATTAACCTATAAGCATTATCACATCTCAATTATACGAAGCTTAGTAATATATTGTTAAATAAGCTAAAAAAAAGCTCATAATATTGCACTGAAATTTATGTTAAGTTGTGGGCAGGTATTGCGAGGTGTGTTACTGGAATAAATAAGGATTACTTTTTGTGATTATTTTTGAACAATATTTTATACTGAACAACAAATATCACTACAAAGAAAACTATTTCTAAAAACTGCTTCAACAATGAAGCAGCAATTCGCATTTCAAATATGATGAAAAACGGGGACGTAGCGGGGATATCTTGCTATCTCTGTTGTCCAACGTAACCGAAAGGCGGTGACGTCACATTTCGGTGATTCCAACCTTCTGTTACTTGACAATTTCCCTTTCTACTAGATTTGAAAGATTTCTAACTTATTTAATATTGAGGTTTAACGAGTGAGGAGGCCTGAGTCGTACGTGTTTTAGCGCAAGGTCAATCTTGAATGCGACTCCTCTAGTGGTGTCGCTGAGGAGAGTCGATGCTTTGTTCGCAAAAATAACCGAATCTCATACGCCAACTGTTTCGTAAAGATGTTTATACCCATACAAACTATTTGTAACCCTCGCAATATTTGCCCGTAACTATAAAATCTATATCCCGAACATAAATAATGTTTTCAGGAACTAAAATACGGGCAGTACAATATCAGGTGTTAAAGTATCAAATAATTTAATATATTATATTACTTTCCATATAATTTCTTTGTCATGGTTCTAATATAAGGTTTAAATGATGTTTACTGTGTATAGTACACTTTGTAGTAAAGTGTTTTGGACCGCCATAGGCTGTAGGTGTTGTCGAATTTGAGTAAGTATACTCCTTCGCCGGGGTATGTGTGGGAACCGGCGTAAACCTGGAAAGATGTATTTTTTAATTGAAATATTAACTTTAGGCCTACTTTCCATGGACGCGTAGCTTCATAGACGCGTATTCGTCATTAAACGCTTGGTGTACGGCTGCGTGAAGCTTACAAACAAATTTATGAACCTCTGTCGAAGAACCGGCAACGAAACGACGGCACAACGCCGCAGCTGCATCGACAGAGTCTCATATCTGCAGCTTATTACTTTTTTTTAATTAATAAAGAGATCGACCAATTATATCGAATTGTATAAAGAATAAAGCAACGCAGTCAAATTGGCCAGCAACATGTCCCGTGTCACGCGAATGCATTGTAAAATATTGGGGGGCAAGTCATGTTGATTTTTTGCCCTAGTGAACCTCAGGGTTAAACTTTACACCTTTTTTTTATCCGAAATTATCATATGACATAGAACTGTAGAATAACATGATGTTTTCAACTTGACTACACTTTTTTGGGGCAAAAGCATTCGGTCACCCCCAGTATAGAACGCGGCAAATAAGTTGAACCCGTTGCTATGGTTACGCGCAGCCTCCCGCTAGGATTGAGACCCGAAAATCTGTCACTGCGTATTCAAATCGACTGCCACCATAGTTCAACTTATATGCCGCATACTGTGCCAAATTTACATTGCCAAAAATTTGTTTTCACAGCTAAAATGTAGTTATCAACTTCCTTATTTAGAAATATGATTTGATTTAATTATTATGATTGCTATGACCATTTTTTTAATTCTATTTTTAAATGTGGACTCTGTGTGAAAATAAATAATTTTTATTTTTATAAATACCTCAGTATGACAGTCTCGGCGGTAGATGGGCACCACGAGGCTCACGAGTGGGCGCGCGGAGCTAACAGCGAGCTTGTCGGAATGATTCTCTGCGCCCTGCTCTAGGTCTGCCGGAGAGCCCTGGATAGTGTACTCGGGGAACCTGCCTGCAAGTGATATGAAGTAGGTATTTATACTACATTCACAATATGATTAGACATTTAAACAAACCTCTTCACTGTCCATTCAACCGAATTTGACTTCTATTCCGTATTTATAAGGATGACAATAAGCCCAAAAGAAAGTGATAACAATGCAAACTATTTACTGCAGCCACCATTTGTAAAGGACAATAAAAAGGTTTGATTAATGTTATTGCGAATGGAGTAATACTTGAATTGAAGACAGATATATATAGAAAACATCTGTAACATTCGTCATCTAATCTAATATCCTATAAAGAGTAAAGTGAAGAGAGAGGGTCTGGAAGTGCTGATTCGAATTCCAAAATTCTAAATCTCAGACATTAGAAAGAAAGAATGAAAAAAAAAAAAATATTCGCAGCACAAGGCACAAACACAATAATTATGTAACAAAAAATAAAATAGAAACAAAAAAATATAGTTGTACGCCTCACAGCTGCACCAGCCAAGGTCGTTCATGAATGCCTGGCAACAAACACTACACTCACTTTAGCTATTTGAAAAATTACGACAACTTTTCAGTCTCAAACATAGTTTGAGTTTGTATTTTTCTTTATGCCTGTTTTTATAGCGATAAGATTTTTTTTTTTGTCAATATAGTGTGCCGTATTACTAGCAAAAAACTTGGTCGATGTGACCGTCGTTTTGGAGTGGCAAACGCGTGGTAGACCGCGGGTGAACACGCGTTTTCCACTCCGACGACGACCGTTTAACCTTTTGAACGCCATTGACCACTTAAGTTGCAAAATGGTTGCGTGCCTGAGACGCCAGCGACAGCTAAAGTTGTCTTAATTCTGCTATTTTTATAACGATACTTTTGTTTTGTTTAAGACCCCCTAGTGACTGTTAATGGAGTTTTAAATGTTCATAAACTGTTAGATTGCAGTTTAGAATAAATTTTGTTTAAGAGCCATTTCACAAAATTTGATCGCCCGAGTTTAGGTAAAAGACGGCAGCTTTGTTCATGTGTGCGTAGCTATCCACACATACACAGCGCGACCAGTGTAGCACTAGTGATGAGACGGACTAAACAATCTTGAGCCGTTATAATCGTAATGCACTTTGGTTAGATTTATAAATAAGTGATTTTATTTATTCAGTCTATTAGTTATTTACATATTTATTTCATGTTGTTTTTTGTTAGTACAAACAATTGTACAGTTAATGTTACAACTTGAGATCTGTATCCTACAGAGTAGGCAAAAAGAACAGTTTAATTATTTAATATAAACATGCTGCATAAACTAAATATGAACACTATTAATACTAATTGATTATGATATTAATGCTGTCTGAACTAATTAAAAAAAAATTTTTGTAAGTATTTCTAAAATATATAATAGAAATGGACAGGGAAACAACCCAGAGATTCAAAATGTTTTATTTTAAATAAACCATTTACAGGCACTTTTAAAATTGCAAGAAGTATGTCAGTCAGAAAAAATGATGACACTTTTTGCAATCATGTTATGTATTACAAATATCTCGGTTACATGTTTCTTGTCGCTGCTATCATGTGAGAACAATGTAAATAAAATAAAAATTAGAACAATTTTAAAATAATTTATAGATATTAAAATAAGCCACTGACAGGTAAGAAATGACCAGTCTTAACTGACAACGTACGTTCACGGATACAAATAAACCAACACGCGCCACTATCAGTGAGACATTTGAGTGAGGATGACAAACTCTTTACCGCCATGCTCATTTATATCAAACAAGTCCAGTAGTAACCTAAAACCATAAATTGCTCCATGGCACTCACATTTAACTTTAAAAAAAAATCTTCTACATTATACAATTTATATTATAAAATAGTTTTCGAATTAACAAATATATTTCCAAAAGTAATCAATTTGTACGCCGTAGTGGTAGTGAAGGTTGACCAGCATGGAGCCAAGCATTTTATCTTAAATATAATCCTCCAACTTTTAAACACAAGTTTAAAATATTGTTAAATTTAATTATTAATTCAATTTGGTTTCATTGAGTTTCATGATGTTTTCATAGATATATTGACCAGGCACCGTCATAAGATTAGGACAACAAATCAAAGGCTTAAACAGTTCCATTAGAGACTTGCACCTGCGGAGATTGTAAATGGCTCTGATGGCTCTTATCTGTAGTATAAAAATTGAGTAGATATCTACGGCCTATAGACATGATACTATGAAAATAACTAAAATAGACAAGTCTAGTAGTATCAACATCCGTAAATTGGCGGTTTTTTTTAATATCATATAAAACTGCTGAGCTAAACCGTCCTGCAAGAAATTTTGAACTAGATTATTAGCAGTGACCAAATTATTCTCTATTTATAATAACTATCATATGTTAAATTACTGGGGCCAAAAGTTATGTGAGAATGTCACCACGGACCCCGGGATACTGGGGCCAAAGGTTATGTGAGAATGTCACCACGGGCCCCGGGACAAAGGCAATGAATGGAAGGGTAGGTTTTTAGTCAGTAAGAGTCTGACACTATTTCCCGCCCCACCCAAGGGCGGAATTTGTCATTGGATAATTTTACCTACCAAAAAAAAAAAAAACATATTTTAAATAAATACTTGTCGCAAAGGCATTGATCTTACTTTTGTAGGGTCTATGATTTCTGGTAATATGCAGTATACAAAACATATTTACCATTGAGTCTGAAAGTTCCATTGGTTCATCAAGTCCAGGCCCTAATACAACAGATTATTTATTCTATAAATTAAAGAAATATTATATACTACGTACTACTGAATGCGACGACCTCCCTGGCGGTGTCAGCGTGGTATATTACACAGACAAGTAGGCGTGGGCTTGCGGACGACGAGCAATGAGTAGCTCGCCGTTCGGCCATACGGTAACATCCGGACCGAGCCCAAGTTGTCGAAGATTTCAGCAAAACCGTAGTGGCCTAGCAGGGTCGAAGTCTACTGGGGTCATAAGTTGAGTGAAAGAGAACCTCGAGGCCCTGGAATGAAGGCAAAAAGGAACATAGGAATGGGTTTTAGTCAGTAAAAGTCTGACACACCCTCCCGCTCCGCCCAAGAGAGAAGAGAAGTCATTGGGTGATTTCTCACCTAAAAATAAAAAAAAATCCTACTACTAAATAAACTTCTATTTTCAACATATAATTGTAACTAAAACATACAATTACTGTTATTAAATCTGGCTTTTTACTTGTACCCGGCAGTACTTCTCGGCTAAATGCACTATCCTCCTCTACCCGATTCGTACGATTTCTCATTCTAGAACAAATACAAAAAAATAAAGTTTCCATACTTTCCATATCTACAAAGAAATCATATTTTTACTCAATAAAATGATTATTTTAGTATTTTATTATGTGGGTACAAATTCTTAAAATTGTAATTACAGTATTAAATTCCATGTCAATGTGTAGTTAGGTGATCAATAACTGCGTATACGAATTACAAATCAAAAGAATGTAAACGTCGCTTCTGTTGCTTTCTTTAAGGCTGCAATATTTCTATTTTTTCTTTTTTGGACACAATGGTAAACAGACCCCGCGTTCCGTTTTGCGTTTACATCGCTATGAGCGCTCAGAGCGCTAACAGCCGTTCCGATTTAGTTTTCGTGCTCATAGCGTTGATAGCGATATTTCAATTTGGAACGACCTGTGGGCGCGCAAACAGTGAATGTCACTCAGTGATGCCAGATTGGGGGGATTTCCCCCAAAACTGGAGGTTTTTTATAGTTATGGAGGGAAAATTGGAGGGACAGTATTTTTGGGGGGATACGTGGAGGTAAAATGTTGGGATTGCAGGGAATTAGAGGGTTTTTATAAACAATTTTTTCTCCATAATTTTTCATGTTTGATATTGATATTCACGAATTTTAGCCAAAAACATAACAAAAAAAAGCAATCTTGCGCACGATGATATTATCCGAGTATCTTCAAAGTTACCATATTGCGCCCCCTCGCCCCACGACGTGCATCGTTCAACGTTCTTGTCCAAAGTACTCTGTGTTCTCGTCAGAGAGTATTATATTCTTTGGTTCAACGTTCACAAGTTCGCAAAGCTTCCGAATTTCGCATCTGTGTTTGTCTTGTCTCAGTACTCTTATATTGTAGTACCTATACTATACTTATTTTTAGCAGACGACAAAACAATCCTTCCTAATGTTTTTTTTTTTTATACCGACTTGAAAAAAAACTAAAAAATGGAGGTTCTCAGTTTGGCCTGTATGTATGTTTGTCCGCGATTATTTCGCGTTTGGATAAACCGATTTTGATGCGGTTTTCAGAAAATTATTTTGCACATTTTGGAGAAGATTTTGGAATTCTAACAAACTTCAAAAAAGGAAGTTCTGTTTTTAGAATTGTCATGATGATTTGATAAGGGAACCAAATGGCGGAAGGTATCTAATTAGGTTTGTTTGAGAGGTACTCCAACTAAAAAATATGAAATAAATTGTTTAAACAAAAAGTGCAAAATAACTTTAATTTTGGAAGTCGGTGTTTAATATCAAAGAGACCAAACTATTGAAACACCGACTTCCAAAATTAAAGTTATTTTGCACTTTTTTTGTCAGGTTTTTTTTGTTTTTTTTTTTAATTTTATTTGTGATATTCGTATTTAAAAAAAGATATTTGTGGAGGATTTTTCCTTCAAAACTTCAATTTTGGGGGGATTTTGGGAAAGGTTTGGGGGAATTCGTGACAGTCGTCTGGCAACACTGATGTCACTTCGCGTTGTTGACAGTTCGCTCGCTCATACTCGAGTTTGCTTTCAGAGATTCACCTATAAGATAATAATTGTTTGTGTAGACAATCATTCTGTGATTTGGCAATTTAGTCAGTTTAACTCTTGTCATAATTTGCTAAAAAACAAATAGAAGTTTTAATTAACTGAACTTCAGGAGCAATGGAACCCCATTTTTTACTAGAAATGCTTTTCAGCGATGATGAAAGTGAGCAAAGTGATTCATCGTCGTCCTCTGATGAGGATGTAGAAGAAATTGCACATATTTTAATGCGGCATAGGAGGGCTCGTATTCAACCCATTCCCCGTATCATAGGATATGTTGAAAAAGTCGTACCCAAATATAACCCAGAAACATTTAAAACCCATTTCAGGTTACTGGAAAGTGGAATAAAATTATATTAGACCATGTATTTAAAAACATAAATATGTTTATTGCTTGACATTCATCTATTACTAAAGTAATTAAATCGTATGTAAAAAAGAAAAACGTAATAAGTAATTAATACAAATTAACCAAACCAAGCAAACATAAACAAACAATCACAACAAACAATATTTTGAACTGTCACTTTTGACAGCGCTCACAGTACTTTTGCTTCTACGTGTTGGCACTGTAAGCACAAGATGGCGTCGATAATGACGTCATGCATGACGTCAAGAAATCGTTCGTGGGCGCGCTCACGTCAAAACGGAACGACTTTGAGCGCGCTTATAGCGCTGACAGCGTATCTCGGAACGCACCGAGAACCCTTCCGCCCCATTGCAAAAACTAATAAAACAAAAACATGATTATTCAACAAATTCTACAAACTACTATAATAATACTTTGTTTAATAAATTAACGAAAATCTTTCCTTATGAAAAAAAAAAAAAACGAATAGAATCAAAATGTTGTAGTCGTAGTATAATAATGCGTTCACGATACGCGTGCTCGATAATCGGGACGCGGGAAAAAACTGCACAGGTCCTGCGTCGGCGGGCGTTCGAGCCGTACTAATCGCTGCACGCTTAGGCTTCGTATTATATTCTAATTTAGAGTGATTTTAAAAACGATATTATGTCTAAATATATGAAAGGATTTTACTGAAATGTTGGAATTAGTTTAATCTATGAACATTGTTTATATTTACATAGTTTTTTTAAATGTAATTACGTTTTGTTCAAACCAAAAATCGCGATAAAACAGCGACATAGAACGTAAAAATTGACTTAATATTTTATTTTTTTTACTAATTAATGTTATTAATTATAGAAATTCTGGTACATGATTGGTTGACAAAATTATATGTCTGATGCTTTGTGTATTTTTTTCGGTCAAATTTATAAATATTAATAGTAGATATAAGAGTCTGAAATTGACTCTGCGTTGATTTTTTTGAAAAGTACTTGTGGGAGATTAATTACCACAAAGTCAACAAATTAGTTTTTGGAAATGTGTTACATGAAGTGTCAACATTAAAGACTGGTCTATTTTTTACATATATTCAACAATGCCGGAGTATTACGTAATATGGTAAATTAGGCGACTAAAATCTTAGATTTACGCGCGAAAACGTGAAATGGCTCTTAATAAATTTATATAGTATCGTAATAAATGGTGTCTGAAATTAGCACTGAATTATAACAATTTTTTCCTTGTTGTGGGCGTCAATGGCAACTTTAGATGTCGGCTAGTGGTGGGATGATATCGCTTTGTAGGTATTAATCATTGATCTACAGGGAGTCCAATTTACATAAAAATAAATATAAGAACTTGCAACAAGTTACCTACATTTTTTGTAAGGTTTTGTTTTTGTATTTTTCATGTGCGAGTGTGATTTAAAAATACGGTATTCGTGTGGATGTGACCTACTCACGTAGTATAAATAAATCAAATGACGTTTTAATTTAATAATTGAAACAAATAAGTCCGTTTAACACAATGACATAGAAAACTTCTATTTTTTTCAGTATTCTGGTAATGGGCAACTTGAATCTAGATTATGTTCTCCTCTAACGTTACGTACTTACTCGTATATATTTAATTAATTAGACGTAAACTAATGAGTGATCCTCTGGTTTTATCCTAAACTGGCCACTTTAATCCACAGACTGAACTCAAAAAACGTTGATATTATTATAATAATATCAACGTGTAAGTAAATTTAGTATAAACGTCTTAATGGGAATATCGATGATAATTATCATCGATATAACCATAAAGACGTTACTAGATTTCCGTAAAGAATGCTCATCTCTATGCCATGGGCAAATTTAGTCGCCCGCTTATGACGTCACAAGCGAATCTAATGAACAAATAGTGCGGTGAACATGTGGGTGTTTATTATTATTTTTGTACCTACCTTGTTTTAATTTGTACTTGTTTAATTATTAGTAAAATAAAATAATGAGATATTTTATTTTAAAATTTAAATATATATTTTTTTTTATTTTTTAACAATATAGAAAATATATATTAAGAAAAAAAATCTTTTTTGTCTTAAACGAGCGGTTTTCTAATAGTAATAGGTATGTACATATTTGCAGAATTTGTAATCTCGCGGTAGGTGGCGTTATGTTAGGCGAAGCAAACAAAAAAAAAACTGCTCATTACTAACTATCATATTCTTTAATAAAAAATGGTTGTTTAATAATTCGCAACTAAAAAAATTAGCTTTACCTTTTAATATACTTTGAAATTATTATGTATAAGATTATTTTTGTATTAATCGATATTACAGTAATCCCAACTTTTCTTTTTGTAAAAAGTGACGCCTTTGGCAACTAAAGGTGTCATCTAGTTAGGTTTCTTCTCTCTTAATGTAGCACCACTTGGGGAAGACCTATTCTAACAATGGACGTCTTTCGCCTGAAATTTTGATAGAGATAAGTTACCATCATTCATGGTGTATTCGTCCTCTTCCGCGTCGTCTTCGTCTTCTTCATCACTCTCAGCCACGTGAACAGTGACCTCAGTGGTCGCAGATTTGCTCCACTCGAAGTATAGGCCGAAACCTGAAACAACGCATGTAAAATTAATAACGCCTCTTTGTCAGTTCGTTACTGCGTTCACTGCTGAAACCGATTAGTTAGCGTATTTTTATTATTCATAAACCAATATTAAAGAGAGAGTAAAAATTGTTTATTATGGTTGATGAAAAAAAAAAATCTCTGAACTAGAGCTTGTCACGAAATCAAATAAAGCAATATAATCAATAAAATTATCAATAAAAACGGCTCAGTTCTGCACAACCGCGATTGTAAGTCTGGAGAAGCGTCACGGCGTTCTCTTCAAGTTCACGCCTTTCGGATGACGCGGTTTCTCACCGGACGGGAGGATCCAGATTCTAATTCAGGCAGAAGAAACACTCGAGTACCGCCGAAAAATAGTCCTCACCTATATCATAGTTATCAGTAGCGAACTCCCAGCAGAGGCACCTAGCCTTGGGGTGGGTAGGCACCCTCACTGTGATGGTCTCGCCGTGTCCTACCAGCAGCTTGCCGCCGCCTGCCTGCGCTGACGTCTTGAACTTGACTATGTCGCCGCGGGTCCACATGCGACTCGCTTCCACGTTTAGAAAACCATCTGGCAATAGAGAATTGACAGTATTAGAATGATAAATTTTAGACTACCTGCCGCCAGCAGTTATGCCCCGCGTGATTGTTGAAAAATATCCTCAGGGAAAATACTGCTGGGATTAAAAAGGATCCTATGTGCTATTCCAGGACATGGTTTCTCCGTGTACCAAGTTTCATCGAAATCCGTTAAACCATTCGAGTGTGGTGAAGTAACAAACATTCACATACACAAACTTTCACTTTTATTATATTAGTGTGAATAATTATTTACTGTATAAATCACCAGTTATTCAACTATCTACTTTACACTCTTTCCATGTTTGATTAGCATATCATAGTCTCAGCCTTATAATACTCCCACTGCTGGGACTCAGGCCTCCTTTCTAGGAGGGAATCAGAATCAGAATAGTGCAGGTTGGTCGATGTCACATGTCTTCGAATTTTTGGTTCTAGAACATGCCGGTTTCCTCAAGATGTTTTCCTTCACCGTTTTGAGAGCATTGTAGCATGTTTGATTATGTTTACGTAAATATTTACGTAGTTCATAGAAAAGACCGGATATAAATACCCTCCCTTCCATGATCCCACTCCTAATTAACACTTACATAATACTTGAACGGCCTTATACCATTTATTATTGTTTTATCATCACTCATCAAAGAACTTGATATATTATTATTTTCTCTAATTCCAGCTTATTACAATACAACTCATTTTGAGTGCAGAGCAGTGCTATTCTCTAAGAAAACTTGAGATAGGTTCATTGGATAATCCAATGAACCTATTTGGATTTCGTCACAGCAATGAAGGTTTTATGTTACTCTATTGTTAATACTAGGTATTACTAATATCTGAAACTAATCTAGGTATTGTCTCAATAAAATCGAATTCCATGGTCATCACTATCACTACTTAAGTAGGTACTGGTTGAATGATTTGGTTGTAACAATGCAACTGATTGTTATTTTAGCCTTTTCTATAGATTGTATTGTTAGGGCTGTAGGATTGTTCGAAAGAGTTACCGGTGCGCTGGAACGCAAAGGACAACTAACGAAACAAGTGGGTTTCATTCAGTAAATATCTGACACCTCCTCACGCTCCACACAGAGCGGAAGAATTTTTTAAATTTCCCACATGCAAAAAAAAAATTACGAAAATCGGTAAAATAAATAAATAAAAGAGATCTTACCTTCGTCATCTGTATTGTCGTCAACCCTAGTCTCCTCAATGTATTCATCAGGGTCAGTTTTCTCGGAAGTCTGCATACCCCTAAAACATTTTGTGCATAGGTCAACATCGGAGACAAGACAACAACTAACCAAAATACCCAAATAATAAATAAAAAAATCATTTATTTCAGGTTCATCACCCATATTAAAACACAACCAAATAAAATCTCAAAATTACAATATAATCATTCAAAATTTTTTTTTTATAAAATTAAAATTCAATAAATTAAAACCAAACCAAAGCTGACTTTGATTTCTCCAAAGAATAGAATAGAATAAAACTTTATGGTATACCAAAAAAGTTACACAAACTATACATAAATCTAAATCTAAAGGTCAAATAATGCCAAAAATTCTATCCTATTCTCGGAGATCGGAGGCAATTGACGACGGCCTCTTGCGTCTGAACCTAGTTCAGGCCATGGTAAGGAGTAGCAGTAGCGGTCACTGCCTTCTGCGAAGCAGTGATGCGTACGAAAGGCGAGAGAAGCAGCATTCATGAGGGAGGGACCATCCTTACGCTTTGACCACCGTCGCAGGAGTCCCCCCCGGGCATCGGAAGTCGCAGTGTCATTCCCGGTCACCGTAGCTTAGGTGCGGGCAGCGGACGACATGCTATAATGGGTAGTACTTGAGGCCTATCGGTAAGGACCAAGCCTGAATCGATGGCGCGTTGTGTTCCACGCGAGCACGCGAGCCTCCCACATGAATTTTTCACTTCCACAAAAGTAAAACGCTATTAAGTAACAATTCGGCTTTGGCTGCCACAAACTACTGGGATGAAAAGTATTTGGTCTGTGTTATATAACTGTTCCAAATGCCATTAAAACCTATTCAGACACTAAGGATTGGATGGATTAACCAAACTCACAAACATGTAATCATACTGACTTACTTGTTATCCATTGGAGGAGCATCCCCAGTTTCATTTAAATTGCAATCAGTGATGGGTTCCTCTTTCTGTTCCTTTTCATTAACACTATTCATGTTCTCATTCTCTTTGTCTTCTGTAGTGTCCTTTATATTTGAATTTGCAAGCCTCTGGTCTACAGCAAGTTGTTGTATGTATTGCTGGTAATGTTTGTCTTGCAGCTGGCGAATGAGAATAGCTTGCTGGTCGAAGTTTCCTGGGTACTGCTGTTGAGCATACTGTAGGAACTGTTCATAAGTCTGTGCGTTGAGGGCATCTTTTATTCTTTGCCTGGAATAGTGAAAATGATTAATTATTTAGCAAGACATACTAACCCTAGCAGCTAATTAGATTTCTTTTAAATAGTATTGTCATCAGATGATGAGCCGACCCCAATAAAAATGTCGGTGAAACACACACAACATTTTTCTTGGGGTCGGCAAAACTCATTTGTTTTTCTTCCATTCTGTCTTGTCTGCCACAATGGTATCACTGTTTCAAGTAGGTTGGATAATATA
Source organism: Leucania comma (assembly GCA_958295575.1). Lineage (NCBI taxonomy): Eukaryota > Metazoa > Arthropoda > Insecta > Lepidoptera > Noctuidae > Leucania > Leucania comma. The sequence goes on from OY282475.1 coordinate 10,602,811, forward strand.
TATTTAATCTATCCAGTCAGTTCTTAATGTTGCTTACCTACAACTGTGTTAAGCTAGAGCTGACCTTGTACTCCCTAGGAGTAACAAAACAATAGATTACCACTTGTGAGTCATTTAAGTGCTAATAAATTGAGTAAGCAAAACATTTGCTCCAAAAACAGACACTTATAATGCTTTGATATTGTGTATTGTGGATGCTTAAACTATGTATGTTAGTATAAAAGAAACAGGCATACAATTTTTTATTTGATTGACCTAATTATCCATAGAGAACAGACTTGACCTTCAACTATTGATTAGGTAGGAAATACAATGTCAGGTGCTTAATACTCAGAACCAGTGTTTGTGTATCAAGGACAATATTCTTTTTTTTGATAATTGCTTGGTCCATCGAAAAATAATGTAAATATCGTACTTATGCTTGAAATTTAAGTTTTTTTTTTTAAGTTTCCTAATTTTTTTTTCCGAATACTTAGGTCATAATAGGATTTTTTTTTAATTTGTGGGACTGAGTGGACAAAATAAACCTCTGTCATACTTTTTGTATTGATTAATGTTAAAACCAAGAAAAATGTGATGAAAATGGCATATAAGTTGAACTAAAATGCGAACAACATTCAATGCACAGAAACACGTTTTTGGGTCTCAATACAGGTGGGGGGCTGCTTGTAACCACAGCAATAACGGCCGTTTTGGTTCAATATTATCGCATACTATACATGGAAGGATAGTAGCAGATTGTTGTTCTGTTGCTTCCGCCTATTGCTATGAGAAACAGGCTTTAGTTTATTTTCTTATAAATGAATGTAGTTATAAAAGGGGGAGGGTCTGTATGTATGCTTTTGCGGTTGCACAACGACACGCTTTGCTTTTGCTTGGCTTGGTAGTATAGATGCAGGCCTACCTTGCCATCTCCTTCAGAGATGGCAGGGTGGCGGGGTCTTGAGGGAGAGCGCTACAGTCGTGTAGATCCTCAAGGCAAGTCCGGCGGATCTACCTTCACGAGGTTGCCACCCCGTTTTTGGTCTAATTCCATCAGAAATAGACGTAACTGAAACCGCCGGGCGACCCAAAGAGTGGGGGCTATCCGCTCGGTCCCATCCCAAGTTCCATGTAACCCGCACTATCCTACCTATGACCCTCCTATCCCAAGTTTCACCTACACATCCCACCTAATCCTACATCCTGCCAACATCCAAACTCCCCTCCTTACCGCGGCCCTCCTGTGACGGGGTGGCTGCGGGCTCGTCCGTCACTAAAATCAGCTGATGGCGAGTAGGAGAGATCAGTCACCTGCGCTAGGACCTGCGCAGTCGAGCGCCGTAAGCGGGGATGAAGGAATCCTGGGGGGTTGAGCTGAAAGGCAACACGCCCCCTTTGGTCCGGATTTCAAGCGAAACGGTGGCCCTACTTTCTAGCCAAGGGTAGAGAAATGGCCATTGTGTCCCGTCAGAGGGCCACAGGCGAGGTGCGTAGGGTCCGCTGAGGTCGTCTTCGGGCGGCTGAAGCGGTAGGTAAAGGTCATGCTGACGGTGTAAGTGAGGGTTTGATCAGTTCGTTGGGGGCGGGCCTTTCGGCCTCCGACGCCAGCCCGATCGAGCACCCGATGTCGCACTGTAAACCAGCCTTGCGCACCTATGTCTCTCTGGTAGTCCTAACGTCGTGCCCCTTTTAAGTGGTACGACGTTCCCAGGTGCGGGCTCCATGGAGGGTGGGAGCCAGAGAGATGAAGTCTTTTCAAAAACAAATATGGACGAAAACAGGCCAAATATTTCTGGAGCGGAGCCGGCGAAAGCTGGCGGAGCTCCCAAGCGAGGTGCTTGCGCTTCGCTCGCCCCTGGAAACCCTGCGGCTAACGTCGCGGGCTCCAGCGCGGGCGCCGGTCTGACTGTGGCGAAAACCGCAGCCAAGACCAAAACTAAGTCCCGATCCAAACGAAGGATCACGGCGCTGCAAGGGACCAGTACCGTACCTTCTAACACAAAGGCGGAAACGCCGGCGTTGACTAATACCACTGCCGGCGGTAACCCTTCCAAACACCTTCCTCATCCTCCTGTGGACCCACAGTCCACATCCCATGGGGCGGCCGTCACCGACAGAACGGAGACGGTCTGCGACACTGAGGACGCTTTCTCAAGCGCCTGGCAGGTGCCAAAACGCAAGGGCAAGGGTAAAAAATTTACTCCACAAGCCCATTGCTCTTGCAAAGACCCTTCTGGTCCGACAGCCTCGTCCAACCAGGGCAAGAAGAGGGAAAGGTTGACGCGCAAAGAGCGACGTCAGGAGCGCAGGAGAGGTGGCAAGAACAAGGCCCCTCCTCAGAAGAAGCAGGTTGCAGCTGCTGGGTCGGCCGACTCAGCTGGCAGTGGGATCAATTTCTCTGCAGGTAAGCGATCGCAGACGGAGGCCGGCACTAGCCGACCGATACCTGTCCAACCGCCTACCGGTGCTGCGGGGAGACCGACCCAAACAGCAACCACAACACGGATGCCCGCTGGAGGTGATCAGACCGTGGCCAAGCGTGCTCTCAACGAGACCATTTCACCTCGTGGGGAGCATAAGCGGCCGCGGATTGACCAGTCCAAGCGAGTCGCATCAAGGAGCTACGCCCAAGCTGCCGGTGCTCCCCTGAGCGTCGCGATCACCTGCGACCGCACGGGGGTCATCAGTCAGGGAGTATCGGATCAGGTTCTCGCTGCTATCCAGAGGAAGATCATCAGCGATTCCTGGACCACCAAGCAAGACACACCCGGGCCGGCGTTCCACGGTAAGCCGCTGTATGCTGGAGGTGTCCTCAAGCTGTGGTGTAGTAATGACCATACTTTGGCATGGCTGAAGCAGACGGTCTCCGAGCTGACTCTCCCGGCTAGCACTTCGCTAGTTGTCCGCAGGCAGTCTGAGATCCAGAAGCGGGTGCGTTGTGGCATCGCCATACCAGACGACCAGGGAGTGTACGAGGACTCGAGGAACATCGGACGAGCCCTCAGCTACCAAAACCCCTGGATCGATGTGAAGAGGTGGGTACTGCTGCGTGCCGACAAACAGGAAGCATGCTGGTTCCTCATCTTGAACATCCCCGAGGACCAGATTCCGGCCCTGATGCAAGCTGAGCGCCGACTCTCTATAGGTTTAGGGTCGGTGTACGTCAAGTTCCAGGGCCTGAGCGGCAAGTTTGTCGACGTCCCTCGGGGCTGGGACCGGGCTACAAACCAGATGCAGGATGCAGGGGGGACTCTTCCCCCACCGAACAACCCGGAAACACCAGCGGTTGGCCCAGCTGTAACAGCGGAGCCAGCTGCCACCGCCGTCGCCGTGGGTGCCGTCCCTCCGTCGGGAGGGGAGCGAGACGACGTCATGTTGTCCCCTGCTTCAACCCTGGAGGGGGGAGTGTTCGACGACGGCGACCTGTTTGCCGGGCTGCGACTAGAGGGCGAGGAGGAGGGGACTGCCAGCGATGGCGACCTCTTCGGCCTGTAAAGTCGTGCAGGCGAACCTCCACCACAGCCAAACAGCGACGGCCCAACTCCGCAAGTGGTTGGAGGTACAACACACGGCCATTGCTCTAATCCAGGAGCCGTGGATTAGGGGCGGCCACATACGAGGACTCTCTGATCTTGGAGGTAAGCTCCTTGTTACTAAGGACCATGATCACCCTAGGTCGTGTATCTATGTCACAGGTAACCTCAACGCACAGCTACTAAATGACTTCTGTTGCAGAGATGTCTCTGCAGCAAGGCTGACGATACAGCGTGGCACCACAGCGATGGCGATTGTCTTTGCCTCAGTATATATGCCAGAGGCGGAGGAACCGCCACCCCACGACCTGATCCGCCTCGTTACCCACTGTGAGAACGGCGGGGACGAGATCGTGGTCGGGACCGATGCGAACGCACACCATCCACTGTGGGGAATGGAAACGCAAAATGCTAGGGGTAAGGCATTGGTGGATTACTTGTTCACAACTAACCTATCCCTACTAAACACAGGTTCCGAACCAACATTTGTAACCAGACGCAGTCGCACGATAATCGACCTCACTCTGGCAACAGAGGGAGCAGCTGAACTCACTACTGGGTGGCATGTCTCCAAAGAGGCCTCCTGCTCGGACCACAGGTGGATCCGTTTCGACATCCAGGTCTGTGTAACACCCACGCTACCACGGCGTAATCCGCGAAACACGGACAGAGCAGCATATAGACGCAGCCTAGCTTCCAAGCTTGCGCCACCAGGCGATTCGATGACATTTGAGGACACAGCTCAAATCGACGCACAAGTGGACCAACTCACCGAATCACTGATAAACAGCTACCACACTGCTTGCCCAGAAACCTTCCCGCGCGATACACCGGGCAAACAACCCTGGTGGGGCGCGGATCTGGAACGCAAGCGTAGCAAGGTAAGGAAGGCTCTAAACAGAGCCATGAACACATGTGCGGATGAGGACTGGGACGCCTACTATGTGGCCAAATCCAGCTACAAGAAATGCATCAGATTCAGACGCACCACAGGTTGGCGGAAATTCTGTGGTAGCATCGAATCCTGCCAACAAGCAAACAGGGTAAGGAAAATTTTGGCAAAACAGGATACTCCTGGGCCTACCACGCTCCGTAAACCTGACAACACACTCACCACGTCACCTGAAGAAGCAAGACGCGTCTTAGTTGAGGCTCACTTCCCAGACTGCGTTTTCACACAGGTAACAGACTGGTCAGATGTGACCCAAACACCATCAGACGATGAGTGGCTCTATGCACACAGGATGATTACGTTGGAAAAAATCCAATGGGCCATCCAAAGCTTCAATCCTTTTAAGGCTCCTGGTCCTGACGGTGTGTTTCCGGCACTATTGCAATGGGGTGGGACACCGTTAGCGACAAATCTGGTGCCCCTAATGAGAGCGTGCCTGGCTTTTAGATACGTTCCCAAAGGATGGAGGGAAGTGAAAGTAATATTCATTCCTAAACCAGGTAAGAGTGACTATACAAACGCCAAATCCTATCGACCCATAAGTCTAACCTCCTTCCTATTAAAGACGATGGAGAGGTTATGTGAGAGGGAACTACGAGATGGCGTTTTAAAAACAGTACCACTACATGGTAACCAACATGCATACAGCTCAGGTAAGTCGACAGAGTCTGCTCTTCATCTGGTGGTAAGCGATCCATCAGAAAGGTACCTGCCTGGGCACTTTTATAGACATCGAAGGAGCTTTCGACAAAACAAACTTCTCCAGCATAAGTGCCGCCCTCTCCAAGCACGGGGTAGATCAGGTATTAATCGACTGGATTACAAATATGCTAAGCAAACGAGTAGTTCGCCTTGAGAAGGAACAGCAGCTGGCGCTGATAGCTAGAGGCTGCCCACAGGGAGGGGTACTATCACCACTACTGTGGAACCTTGTGATCAACGAACTCATCACCATACTCAACGCGAATCGTTACTACACCATAGGGTACGCTGACGACCTCGCAATCCTTATACCTGGTAAGGTGACCGGAACGATCTGTAACCTTATGCAGCAAGCACTGCGCATCGTGGAACGATGGTGCAGAGAATATGATCTCTCGGTGAATCCCTCTAAAACTGAATTGGTCATGTTCACGCAAAAACGAGCACTAGGGCGCTTCAATCTGCCTAAACTGTTCAATACAGAACTCCAGTTGTCGAGCGAGGTTAAATATCTGGGGGTTACCCTTGACAGTAAGTTAAACTGGAGCACTCATCTAGACAATAAATTAAGCAGGGCTTGCATCACCTTCTGGCAATGCAGGAGAATGATAGGTAAGAGGTGGGGCCTATCCCCGAAAATTATACTCTGGTTATATACCGCAGTGATTCGGCCCATGATTACTTACGGCGCTGTGGTGTGGTGGCCTCGCACCAAGTTAGCCACCGCCGTAAACAAACTACAACACATGCAAAGGCTGGCCTGCATGGCTACTACGGGCTGCATGAGGACCACTCCGACTGCAGCGCTCGAAGCTATGCTGGGACTTCCCCCACTCCACCTGTTTATACAGCAGGAAGCGACGATGGCGGCCGTACGTCTTAAGACACTGGATCTCTGGGGTAAGAGAGAAACACAACACACCGCTCTGCTTGCGGCACTCAACGACGAGCTTCCCATAACGCAAGCAATCAACGACCGGATACCTAAGCAATTTATCTTTGATAAAAAATACAAAATCCAACTGTATGAGGACCACCGCTGCGAAGGGCTGTGCCCTGCAGAGCTGCGGATCTTCACTGATGGATCCAAAACAGGTAATGGTACGGGTGCTGGAGTCTTCTCGGAGGATCTCAACATTCACATAGCCACACCATTGGGGGTTCATAACACTGTGTTCCAGGCTGAGTGCTTGGGCATTTCCCTGGCAGCCTTAGCCGTCGCAACCAGGAAAGTTAAGGACCACTCTATACGCATACTTTCGGACAGCATGGCTGTACTGCAAGCGCTAAACAGCCACACGGTTAACTCCGGGCTGATTTATGAGTGTCACCAACGCCTCAACCAGGTGGGTAAACACAACCAAGTAACCATTCAATGGATTAAAGGACACAGCGATTCCCGAGGCAATGATGCTGCGGACGAACTCGCCCGAAGGGGATCGAGTATGGCGGCGATAGGGCCTGAGCCCATCGTGCCGCTCCCCTTTGCACACCTACGCAATCTGGTAAGGAAACGAACTAGAGAATTACACCACAAACTATGGATAGATCATAGTGAGTGCAGGCAGGCCAAGGAGGCACTTCCCTCTATTGATGGCCGCTTTACGAAAAAGGCCCTACAACTGACTAAACCGCAGTTACGGAAAGTGACGGCAGTTACAACTGGCCACGGGACCTTTAATAAGCACCTCTCTGTCATAGGAGTTACAGACAGCCCACTGTGCAGAGCCTGCATGGGGGAGGAAGAGACTGCAGCACATCTGCTTCTGAGCTGCCCTGTTGTCGCTGGATACAGGGCAAAGTACTTCGGAAACCCAGGTAACCTCCGCGAAATGGTCAGTAACACCAAGGCGCTGCTGGCCTTCCTCGAGGAGCTGGGGTGGATCGAATGACACATTTGTCCCACCCGTACGCAAAATACGCGCTTTAGTCGTGGAGTTGCGGATACCAGCCCGAAATACAATACAATACAATACAATGTAGTTATAAACTTACACTTGTTGTTCCTCTGTAAGTTTCTTGCTCTGTTGTTTCTGTTTTTCTAACTGTATTCTGTTCTGCAGCTCTAAATTTGCCCTTTCATCCTCTTCTTTCTTTAACCTATTTATAAAAGCATAATTATGGACATCATGAATACAATTGGCACAAAAAAAAACCCAAAACTAAGCCATTTCTAGTACTAAATTGCACACCCAGGCTGCTGCTGCAACATAACTTCATGAAATGAGGTTTTATAGACCCACTGGATACAATATGAGTCTGGAACATGAGCCACATGTTAGAGTGTCCCAAGTGCCCATAACCACATACTTGAGAGGACTTAATGATTGTCGCTTTTATAGCAATTGATATAATCCAAACAATCTAAGGAGTTTACCATTAGCTCTAAAAGACAAATAAATGATCTAAAAAAGAATAAGTAGTACTCACTCTTGCTGCTTTTTGTCTTCCATATCCTTTTGTATTGCTTCCAAAAAAGGTTTGAAAAGTGGGCAAAGTCTAGAAAAAATAAATCCACTTTTCAATACTGAATTTAATTTACATAATCAGTTTAAAGTTACACCAAAGTAAATTACCCATAAACAGTTGTCAATGAGGTATCTTGTATACAAATACATACAGCCTGATCTATTGGGTAATACTGAAGCTCTTATACCCCTTCGAAAAAGGGGGAAACCTAATAAACATTAGTAGATACAAAATATATTACCTGTCTAATGTATGGACAAAACCGGCCATTGCTTGGATTTGAGACATGTCACCCAAAGCCTGCCAAGCAGCCCTCCTGTCTCGTCCAATCATATCTAGAACACCCAAAGGTGGAGCAGAGTTTACGTCCAATGGCCCGTGAGACGTTTGCTGCGTGTATGCAACCAGTTTAAGTCTATCTTCATAGCTCAAATGAATAGCCTTGCCTTCCTTATCTGTAAGTTTTGTATAGAGTTAAATAGCAATCAGTGTAGTTACTTGGAAGTGTGATTAATACCGCTTCATATCAATAAAAATAATGAGCACTTATGTCGGCGTAGTACTTTTGTAACATCAGATAAGTCGCAAATATTTCAGGATAGTGATAATGGAGTTTCTGTTAAAATTTTTGGCCGTATTTAACATTTTAACATGAAAATAAAGTATACAATCAGAAATACTAAAGTGGTTTAAATCACTGGGAAAATATTTCAGAAAATTACCTTTGTAAAAAGCGAATCCATGTTTGTACACATCTTTCAAAGGCATTCCCCATTTTCTTTCTTCACTCTCTACGATTCCCTGATCGGTTTCCAGGCGAACCTTTTCGGGGTTGACTTTGTGGTTATTTTCCACTTTGTTAGCCATTTTTTTTGCAGTTTATAGATTTTCGCGAAGCAAATTACGGATTGTTTCGTAGGAATTCTACCAAAGAGTATAGTAAATATGAATTGATATGAATCAAAGAGTATAGTAAGGGGGGAAATATGAATTCTACCTTTTGACAAGAGATTTGTCTTTGTTTATTTTTAATGAAGACGGCTTCTGACCTTTTAAGCATTGCATTTGCAACAATTTTTAGAACAAAGTTTTAATTAAAATATTTAATAGCTTTATGTAAAAACACTTAAAATTATTGAAGATGTTTTTATGTTAAAAATGTTTCTTAGTGATGTGCTTTTTATTAAAACAAAGCATTATCACAGATTAGAGAAGGATACTACGTGCATTATACAGAATACTGCCATCTCGTGCTGAGTAGCAGTACTAATATTAGAACTTTTAAAGCGGACCCACGGCTATAGTTAAGGGATAAATACTAACAGTAAACATTTACAAGTATATAAAAAGTTAGTAAAAGTATTAGGATTAAGTAACGATTCTTTTTACGAGTGTACATGCGCAAAAGTTCGCAGAGCCTAACTTCAGGAGTGCCAAGATCCGTCGAACGAACTGTACGATCGCTAGACCAAGATCGTACGGAAAACGTACGATTTTTATATACCTAACAAGTCTGGCAACATTTCATAACAAACGAATGTGCTCTACTGGCAAGTATGAGTTTCGGAGAATTCCCCAACAATCTAACGCATACCTAGATCTTTTACTTGAATGCAGACTCTTACTATGATTTTTTATTAGACGAAGTAAAGTGACAGCTATAACAATGGTTGTTTGACACTCCACTGCTGTCACTTTACTTCATCTAATAAAAAATCATAGTATAGTAGTAATTTAAAGGCTGTATTTGCTCGCATTTTTACGGAACTTATTTATTTTTCTTTCCATAACTTGTGACTTGTCAAAAACCTGTTTTTTTCGTCAGTTACGTCACGTCTCTTCTTCAAATAAATTTCATCAAAACAAAACTTATAAACAGTCAAATGAAACCTACTGAAGTGAACTTATTAGCCAAACAATAGAAAAAACGAAAATTGCACAAAGTTTGAACCAACAAAAAAAAATGTTAAACAATCTGACCAAACAAAATTCGTGTACAATGCGGTCCAATTGAGAATAGGATCGATTGCCATGTTGTGACGTCACGTCGAACTGTCAAATTGATGAAATTGGGTACGGTGAGCAAAAAAAGATTTTTTTTAATTTAATTTATTTACGAATCGTGAACGAAATTTTTTTATCAGAATTCAGTTCTTCAATTTTTCTCATCTCAGTGTCACTGTGTCTGATTAGTGGCAAATGGAAGAAGAAGGCTAATTATTCCAAACAATGGAAATAAGAAAGAAAATAATTTTTATTTTTAACTAATTATGACTTAAAACAATATAATTAGCTAATTTATATTAAACAATAACGTTTTTACTTCACATAGACTTAACTAAGACTACATAATACAAAGCAAAAAATAACCCCTTATTGATACGCAAATAAGATTTTTTTGCAAACCGTACTTTTCACTCAACATTTGACAGATCGAGGTTATTGGCTTTCCTATTCTTATTTGGAACGCATAGTATGCGTAATAAATAGTTTTATTACTTTTTTTTTCTAATATTAAACGAATTTTAGTTATTTTTAATTAGTTGTACGATCTTTTCATTTCAAACCTTGGCAATCTTGGCATACGATTTTTTTGAAGTTTGCGTGCGATCAAACCTTTTTGGACCTGGCAGCCCTAGTGATAAATGTCATGCTTTAGTACCGTAGTACCTACGTCACAGAGTGTTTTGTAATTATTTCGTTTCAATTCTCAGAAGTAAAAGAATAAAAATAGTCATTAATTTATAAACAACTGCCTAATTTTCCTGGTACAAAAGTGTACTGTGTTACTAGATTTATTTAAAAAATGTGTGATAAATTATATTTCTCCAAACATCATTTGAATACGTTGTTGCTAAATCCGTTTTTAATCATCTTGTTTATTCCACACTGTTCATAATTTTATAGTTGTTTTTCATTTGTGAACATGGAAGTGAATCCTTTGAACATATTTTTCGTAAAATCTGACAGTAAAGGTGATAGATTACTGTTCAGATATCCTTACACAACAGACAACAAGGATGAAAACAAACAGAAAAAATATGGTCGACAAAATCCTTACGCCATTAATTCTACAGAGGACTTATTGCAGAATCCTCAGTCGCAAACGTCAAATATTTGTAAAGGTTAGTTCTAAAATAGGTCATGTCTAATTGGACATCATACATGCATTCTGAATTCCATTGCACCATGCAAATACCAGAAAACATATTGTTTATAATAATGTATGTCAATATTATTTATAGATAAGATAAATACCTACTCCAGACTAATCAACAGACACAAATCAATGTATATATTTACTACCTTAAACATACATTTGCATACTTTGCATATAATATGTACGCATATTATATGCAAAGTAGATAATGCAGTTTTCAATATGAAACATTACTTTCTGTATACTAGGTAATGTTTGTATAGTTTGACAGCTAATGCTTTCATTTTGTACTGGAGATGAGGAATTAGTTTCCAACTTTCCATCCATCCTTCTGAATAGTTATTTTGGTAATTTTGTTATCCAAAAAATTCAAAATTAATCTTAACATCTTTGGAATTATATTATTGGATACTGGCAGTTGACCACATCTTCATCTGCACCAAGTTACAGTTCCAAATCTGATCAAAATCAATCCAGATTTTTCTGTGATTAGATTCAAAGTATTCCACTAAGGAATAGAATTCATTTAATAGTGAGGCTCTTTAAATCAAGGGTTACTTCTAAACAGGCATACTCCAGTGTCAATCACATTACTGCTTATGGTGAGATGGTAATATGAAACCAGGCAAGAAATAATAAAAAGAACTAGCAAATCCAACAGACAAACAAAAAAATTAGTAAAAAGCTGTGTACTAGCTCCTACTAGTGGCTTCGCCCGCATGAAAATTGGTTTCTTCCAACCCTGTTTTACTCCTTAGGGGTGAAGTTTCTTAAATGAACATTCTTAGCGGATGTCTACACCCTATTAGGAACCTACCTGCCTTTTAAGTTTGTAGTTCTCTTCTTCTTAGTTGGACTCTCCTGTCAGAGTGGTTGTTGTTGTTGATGATGGACAGGGTCGCGGCGCGCACGTCGTCGATTGCCTCCAAGGCTGTGGCATGACGAGTGATATCTCAATTTCTTGTGGTTGTTGGCATATTGCACATACTGTACTGTGTTTGATTGCATAGCCCTGGTAATTTTTAGTAGTAATTCATTTTAAATTTCAGGTCAGCTTAGTGGCTTTACAGATGAGATGCTCTCCACCTTGTTTGCTGTAAAAGCTGAGCTTTGCAACAGGAAGTTTGAGCTTAAAGTGAATGACGTCAGGTTCGTAGGACATCCTACCTTGTTGCCATATCGGACTAACAAAGATGATACCGCCACTATGATCCTTATCAATATTGTGTTTGCACTGCAGGCTTCCGCAAGTCATTCTGTTGGTAAGTTAAAAAAAGGAAATTATTAAAAAAAAATAGGTATACTATATATATATTTTACTGTATTTTGGTAAAGTCTCAACCCTTTAACTGCATGTATCGGTTTTGTCTGACAAGTGTTTTCGTGTGTTATTCCCAAAAGGTGTTTGTGACTGACTACTCTATCTCGTTCAGCTCTTCAACCTCTATAGGTGACAGAAAAGTTGACGAGATGGAGTATTTGGTTGTGGATATGCGACCCTTGCGGAATAAACACAAGAGTTTTTGTTGGATATATCTGACGTTAACAATTAAAAGGTTAGGTTATCTATTTAATATTGTTTTTGTTACTTCTTGCTGTCCCTGTAAATTTAAACTTATTTTCTTGTAATTTCCAGTGAAGTGCTATTATGATTTGAGCAAAAGACTGGGAAAAGCACTGAGACATGAAGAAAAGAGGTGTTCATATTTGACTGAAGAAATGAAAATAATGGTAATTTTTTTTTTATGTTAAGCTGATGTCTGCGACTTCGTGTGTGTCAGACTCCAAAAACAGCACAATGCCGTTTGGTCACAATTTCAAAATGATTTCGTTTTTGCGTGGAGCCCTACTTTTTTTTTTCTAGAATAAAATTAGGCTAAGTTACTCTTCATCAACTACTAACTTCTGCCAGTGGCTTCGCCCGCGGGAAGTCGGTTTCTCCTTACAAACTTCCAACTCCCGTTTTACCTCCTTAGGCTGAGGCTAGTTTCGTAAAATCCGTTCTTATCAGATGTCTACACTCTATAAGGAACCTACCTGCCAAATTTTAAGTTTATAGATGTTATAGTTTCTGAGATTTCGTATATAATCAGTGAGTGGTATTTCGCTTTTATTTATATACATCTAACAATGAAAATCCCTTCAAAATCGGTTTAACCATTTCGGAGATAAGCTGGAACAACCAGTTGAAATGTTGCATTTTTGTTATATGTATCGAATATACTTTTATATGTACAGATAAATTATAAATGATATTTATTTTGTAAGTAGGTTTTTAAAAACACTTTACACGTCGAATTTTTTTTGTCATTTTAATCTAGATGAGGCCAGTGTTTCCTAGCTGACTACCCTGAGAAGAACCACCGAAACAAACTCAGGGGTCAAAGTCTCTTTTAAAGTCCATACAGTAAATATGTATTGGTCAAATCACATGAGGACCATGCAGATTTGTCTGAAATGGCCTTTTGAAGAAAGAACCATACAGATTTGAGTGGACCTGTCCAGTCAGTGCAAGCATTTGTCAGTATTCGCAAAGCTCAACTCAGGACACTAAGGAGCGAACAACAATTGATAGAGATTTAATTCATTTTATATATTGCATATGGGCTTAGTTAAGCAGAAAGGACTCAATCCTTACGTGGGTATTGTTTTTAAAACTACCAAAACACTATATCATAGGTATATCAGGCAAAGTATGTGTCGAACCACTCACAATTAAGGATTTAGTAGGGTTTCTTTTCATCTGACCTCTACTATTTACGTGAACAGTATCGATTTTATCAATCGAGAGTCGTCTCAGTTATTATGATCACGTGACGAAGAGACTAGGAAAAAAATATTGCGGCTACCTGGACAGAAGAAAGGTTGAGGACGACCTCCAGCTACGTGATAGACCAGCATGATAAAACTTCTGTAGCCACGTAGGAACTAAACTACGTTATGCTACATCGCGCAATTACAGTTCTCCGTGTGATTTAAACGTATAGAACAGGCCGAAATCATTTCTCGGGCAGTTGTCCACACCAGACAGAACACCATTGATATACATATATACATATGTAGTAAGGATAGAGATAAGTTCCGGCGCTGTAGTGCGAGCGATAGCGTTAGCCACCAAATGTGTATGATCGTCGCGACTGGTGTGAAATTGTGCCAATTGTCACAATTTCAGCTGTCCACGCGCTAGAGGCGAGTCGCCTATCTTCCGCTGTTTTTGTTTAATCTTAGCATAACACCCGTCTGGTTGGAGGATCCTCTTTTTCAACGGAGGTTTGCCGGACTTTACACTCTGTTCTGCATAAGTCTAAACTTGTATCAGAGGAAAAACTGCCCGATCCCACAACAAAGGGCGGGTTGTCCTGAGGCGCCACAAAATTAAGAGGACCGACCCCACATAAAAGCAAATAAAGAGAGCATATTGATTTTTAGGGTTCCGTAGCCAAATGGCAAAATAACGGAACCCTTATGGATTCGTCATGTCTGTCTGTCTGTCTGTCTGTCCGTCCGGCCGTCCGTATGTCACAGCTATTTTTTTCCCAAACTAAAAACTATACTGTTAAAACTTGGTAAGTAGATGTATTCTGTGAACCGCATTAAGATTTTTACACAAAAATAGAAAAAATACAATAAATTTTGGGGGTTTCCTATACTTAGAACTGAAACTCCAAAAAAAAAAAAAAATTATCTATCCTATACGTGTGGGGTATTTATGTATAGGTCTTCATAATTGTATTGAGGTTTCTAAAATCTTTTTTTTTCTAAACTGAATAATTTGCGCGAGAGATCGTAAAATCTGTCCCCCCCCTGGAACTTCTTAAATAAGAGAATGATATGATGAATGATGAGATGAACTAAAAAAAATTATATGATTTACATTACCATGCACTTCCACCGAAAATTGGTTTGAACGAGATCTAGTAAGTAGTTTCTTTTTGCCTATTCTGTTTTTGTTCCGTTGTTTACCCAGTAAACGGTACGAAACCCTTCGTGCGCGAGTCCGACTCGCGCTTGGCCGGTTTTTTTTCTAATATGGCGTCTGGTTGTCGCCATATTGAATTGTAATTGCAGTAAGTACGGCCAAAATATCTTGACCGCTCCGAACTTTGAACAATTAGCTGCAGTAATTCTTTCTAAGAATCATTATCAAAATGCGTATTTTTTCCTATTTCAGAGTGGCTAACATATTTTGACCGTACTGTAATGTCATGTTTATGGTGGCACTACACATAACCCTTCCTTGCGTTGTGCAGTTGGGTAAAAATATCATATTATACGACATTACGATATAACCTTTTTATTATTTTAAATCGCTTTATTTTTTCTTCAAAGGTCTATATTTTTATAAATTTTAACCGACCTACCTATAAAATGACAGGCCAATGAAACATTTTGTATTATGTACTTAAAATTAATGTCTGTAAAACATTGATTTTAAGGGCACCCGGACACGGACAGATATTAGAAGCCTTCGTGGTTTTTTTTTAATAATCACACGGAAATAGCAGCAATAGGTCCTGAGCACTTGCATTGCAATGGCATTAACGTTAATGCAATGACATTAACGTGATATAAAACAATTTTTCTGGCTATAAGTGACCTATTTGCTAAAAAGTACTCAGGTTTTATTTCTGTCTGCGGGGTTTGAAGTCAGCCCACCTCTTTCCCTACACGGTGGAGCATACATTCGAGGTGTGCCCCGCTTGGGAAGAGCATCGCCGTGTCCTTGTGGGGGCGATCGACGGCAGCGATCTTTCGCGCCGGGGTTTGGTTCAACCCATGCTCCGGAGCGAGGAGGAGTGGCAGGCGGTCGCCTCCTTCTGCGAAGCAGTAATGCTAGCAAAGGAGGAGGCTGACCGCATCAGGCAACGGCGTACACGCCGCCGCCGGGATTCCGATCACGATTTCCGGCCACCGTAGGCGCGGGCTCGCGGACGGCGGGCAATGGGTAGCTCGCTGTCCGTCCGTCCGGTAACATACCGGTCCGAGCTCAAGTCGTTTACGACGCGCACTGTTCCCGCGTGCCTCAAGGAGTTGTCAGCAAACTGTAGGGGCCCAACAGGGCCGAAGCCTACTGGGGTCAAAGGGTATGTGAAAATGGCACCCGGGGCCCTGGGACCAAGGCAAAGAATGGAACGGGGTAGGTTTTTAGTCAGTAAGAGTCTGACACTACTTCCCGCTCCATCCAAGGGCGGGATTTGTCATTGGATGATTTTACCTACAATAAAAAAAAACCTCTTTCCCTGCTCTCGTCTTTTACACACATTACCGGCTGCGCATTCGGTATTGTATATACCTAGGCAAAGTATAGAATAAATAATGTTTTATACATTACTTAAAAGCCTTATTTTAAGTAAAGTACGCACTTTAATTTATAACTCGTTAGTCAAATCGCATTTAGAATATTTAGTTGAGATATGGGGTTCCGCAGCAGTAACTAATTTGAATTCACTACAAAGAGTTCAGAATAAAATAATTAAAACCTTGTTCCATTACAATTACCTTACTCCAACAAAGACCGTATACGAAAAAACTAAATTATTAAATATTAGACAGCTATACATTTATTACACCTGCATTCTTATTAAAAACATAACTTCTAACTCAATACAAACTAACATACAACTGAAGAAAAAAAACAATGTCACATAACCTGAGAAATAGATATAAAAACAAACTTGAAGTCATCAGCGTACGCACTAATTATGGTAGAAAGACTATATTATTTGAAGGTGTACATCTGTTCAATGCATTACCGGACGACATTAAAGAGTGTGATAACGTAAATATGTTTAAATATAAGCTTAAGAAACATTTAAGTGCATTATAACTGCTAATACTCCGGAGGAAATTTGTATTGTTACTGTATTTATGATTGTTACTTTGTATCTCATTATAAGCGGACTGTATGTTCTTATGAGAAATAAATTTCTTTAAACCGATCTACACGTTTTCGATATTTTATACATTGCTTAGATATTGTATAGAAAACCAGATTATACAGATTGCCGGTAACATATACAAAGAATAAAAAAGGATTCTCCAAAATTCACTAAGGAGATGAAATGGGTTTGTTCATTTGTTGTATAGAATAAAAAAAAAACATGGTGGCAAAGATGCTAGTTTTGGAATGAAAGACATTTAAATACTTAATTAATTTACAGTTGGCAGCTCACGACGAAGTATCAGCCTTAGACAGTGAAACAAATGGCGACAATGACGACGAAGACGAGAATCTCCGTCATTCAGTAAGCTCAGCTACCTACAGCAGTGAGAATGGTGCAGATACCACACCTAAGTCAGCGTTCCACCTCATTCTTCAGCGAAGCTCGCTGGCGAGATCCATGAAGTCTGTGTTTGAAGAACTTAGTAGTACAGGTTAGTAATTTTTACATAAAATAACAATTATCTAGGGCCTCATTAGAAGGCTTAAAGTCACCCAAAGAGCAATGGAATGCGTGATCGCATCAGATATGAAGATATAGCAGAAGAATCAAGGTTACCAACATAGTCTGAAGAATCGCCAAATAGTCAGTGGCAGTGGGCAGGGCACATTGCTCGCAAAACAAATGGTCGCTGGGGCCGACAGGTTCTAGAGTGGTGACCACGTACCGGAACCCGCAGCGTTGGAAGGCCTACCACAAGGTGGACCCATGGTCGCAGGAATCCGACGGATACAAGACGCACAGGACCCGCGGTCATTATGGCGACTCTTGAGGGAGGCCTATGTCCAATAGTGGACGGCTATCGACTGAAATGATGTATGATGAAAAAATTATAGCAACATGCTTTGGTTATGTTACTGTATATGTTACCGGCAATCTGTATAATTCAGGTATTCAGGTGTTCGAATGCGCAGCCAGTAATGTGTGTAAAAGACGAGAGCAGGGAAAGAGGTGATATAATTTTAGGGCACACCGACACGGACAGGTTAGGTTAGGTTTTTTTTTTTATCACCACCTGTCAATAAAAGCCTTATTTAAACCGTATTCTATTCATTGCCTAGGTATTGTATAGAATACCGGATTATATAGATTGCAGGTAACATGTATACATATAGATGACTATTTTGTTTATTATAAAGTAAATGGTAAGTGAATGATTCAAGTAAAATTAAACTCAAGCATAATGAGAGAAGAAAGGTTAACGAGAAGTATCCTATGAATTTTGATTCCCTTTAGGGCCAAAGTGGCCCCATAGAAAAGTGCAACGTCGCGGCTCGCCGTGCGGACACCTGTACCCCGCGCCCGTTAACTTAGAAATTTGATTTTTTTCACAGCTTCAAGGGGCCGCAGTTCTGAGTATATATTTTTAATTTCAACTCGATACCTCAGCGCGTTCCCGACATAAAGGGTCTTGACAGAGAGAGCTTTTTAAAACTATCCTCAAAGTATTAAGGATTTTTTTTTATGAAAAGGTTCTTGTGAACGAGATTGCGAGTAAAGAGCTAGCAACTACAATTTGTGTAGTACAAGTTTTTACAAATGTTTTTTTATTAAAATAAAGTAGTTGTGATCTTTTTGTGACCTTATTACAATTTTAAATCGAAGAAACACTGGTTTTAAACAGTATAAATAATTATAGTTGCCATGGCAACAAGCTGGTGCGAAGCGTGTACTTTTTCCCTCTTCTTCAAAGCAAGTTATCCACGCATGAATACTCGGTCAAACAATCTAGGAGCCCTGCCTAAAGTTCTATTTCGCTGTACTTGCATTTGATAGTTCTTTTTTTCTTTATTTATAGGCATTGTTCAAGTCCGCATAAACAAGTGGGTCCTATTGTCTTTCTGCTTGCCACACAAAGCTCACCAAATACACAATAGAGGTTTGATCATTGAACCAGAAACTATAGACAAATGCTTACAAAAACTACGACCTTACCATGGAATATTGCTTATGGTAAGTAAAAAATTATATTGATTTCGTTTCTACTTAGTTAATGTGTTGTTTTCAGACTTCTGTTTCGATTATCTGCACACTTTCAAGACTATACTTTCCAGGTAAACCCGAATGACTTGCTAGCTTCAATTCCGTTGGACAGCAGCTCAGCACTCCTAAGACTGATAAAACTATATAGCCCGCTGAAAAGTCTGCAAACACTCGCTATTGAAGCTGATCTGACATTGAAACAGGTACATTGATACTTTCACATTCTATCACTACCTAATTAAACTACTATAATGCAAATAAAATCATGGAAAGTTTTGTTAACATTTTTACAAAAGTATACGCACCTACCTAGCTATACACGGCTAAATTTTGATCGTTTTAATCCCGTGGAGGGTCGATCCGGTACATGAAACACTATCGATTTCTAAAGATAAAATTAAAAATAAAGTACTTTATTCTAAAATTCGAATTAATATACGCATGTACGAAATTAATTTCTAAAAGTAAACATCAGCTGATAGAGTGCAATGACCTGTAGGTAGTTAGTATGCACGACCGACAACTACTTACAGGTCATTGAAGTCCCTCAGCTTTTGTTTACCTTTTAGACTGCGACTAACTACTAAGAATAGAACGACCCATTTTGACAATAACAGCTCGTCCGGTTAGAATGACGCGCAGTGTTTTGTTTCGACACTGCACCCGCACCGCCCCGCGTCTTTGTTTTAGACATCGACTTCCAAAATAAAGATTTTTTGCAAGTTATTTTCTACTTGTATAAAAAAAAAGTACAAAATCGCAAATAGAATGAATTTTTCAAATCTGTTCATAATTAAGTAAGTTAGAAACCATTCAAATCTGGTGGAAGGAGAAACTGTCAAGAAACAGAAAAAGGATGCAAAGACTATAATGTGACATCAACGCAATTATATAATACGCGCGAAGAAAAGAGATAGCGAGATGTTCCAACCAGGCGCCTACCTTTGTTTATGCAAATATTTGAAATGCTCAGGGGCACCAGCTTTTAGAAAACCTGCTCATTTGATGACTCGAAAAAGTGGCGAAGTGTGAGAAGAGAATTGCACATTGATCGACCGACAAATAAAATGTCCGACTTACATACTGCGTACTACATAAGTTTGATAAAAATATAATTCTATTACTGTTGGTGCGGTAATCGAATCCGCCCTTGAGTCTCAACCGGCGCTCTAAACCACTGCGCTAAACGCCCATCACAAAAAGGCAATTACTGATCTGTTTCTTGATGTCTATTCTCAGGGGTGCTCGGCACCCACTGTTTATGTCTAATGGTTGCTCGAGCCCCCAGGCACTCACGGAGTTGGCTCCCTGGAAATGCTAATTGTTTTTTTTTTGTTTTATAACCAATTATGATGTTTTGCATTTGTTTGGGTTTAGTAGAAAATGTAAATACAAGCAAGTGCCCAAGTCAGACTGCAATACTAATTATTTTCCGCAGGTATCCCAACTGACAGGTCACCTAGTCTACTGGGCGAAAGCGACAGTCATCTATCCGTTATGTGAGAGCAATGTGTACGTAGTAGCCCCGGGCGCTAACGTGCATATACACTCGCCTTTAGTCGAAGAGTTTGCTAAGGAGTTCCCTTCGCTGTGCTTATTACAGGTATATGTTCTTTCTCTAGTTTTAAGTGTCTATGGTAAACTCGACCTTAGTTTATTTTGTATAAGGCTCACATTGGTTTTCTGTTTAATTTTACCTAAACTATTGAAGGAAAACATAAACTACCAAACTAGGAATTACTCCTGTATTGTGGGTGCGTTTACAAACATAAACTCAGATACATAATGGTAGCCACACACATTCCAGTATACTTGCGCAAATTAAGACTTGCACAAGTATATTGAAACGTGTGTTGGAAGATACTTGCGCAAGTTTCTGTGCAACACACGTTTCAGTATACTTGTGCAAGTCTTAACTTGCGCAAATATACTGGAACGTGTGTGGCTACTATAAGACACTCAGATCAGGAACAATTTTCTGCAGGTCATACAAATATTGGTTCCTGTGACACAAATCGTATCAATCGCTTAACCACAGCGTCATCCGGAGTCTGTTTCCTGATAGCTATAACCTAGGTGATTTTAAGTCAAGAGTGAATAGGTTACTTCTAGGCAAGTGTGCTCAAACGGTGAGATAGTGGTCAAACGCGAGCTTGCCATCAAAATATTGTGATTCCACATATTGTTCACTTGTCTACACAAGTCTAGTATCTACATTCTAGAGAGACAAAAATACTCATTACAATATCCATTAGGAATCAATTTGTGAATAATTAAAACAGCTACTACTAAAGTTCAGTCGAAAATATATTTCTTTTTATGCATAGGTTGGCGTTTGACCACTATCTCACCTGATGGTAAACGACGATGCGAGCACGCTTGCCTAGAAGAAACTCATTCACTCTTGACTTAAAGACTGAAAAAATATCCAAAAAAATCGTTCCAAAATGTGTGTTGTGTGCACAGATGCTAAGCGAGTTCTCTCTGCCCGCCCCGCTGTGGTACGTGTCGCGCAACGGCTGCGGCGGCTGCGGCGGCGGCGGCGGCGCGCGGCTGGCGCGCTGCGTGGCGTGGCTGCTGCGCCGGCGCCTGCTGCTGCAGCTGCACACCTACGTGCAGTTCAACTCGCCGCATTGGGGACGGGACCCCGGTATGAAAGGCTTTTAATGTTGCTCTAATGAGCTGTTGGTTACATACGTCAGCGAATGAAGATTGAAGTATGCATGCATGTATACACTGTTCAATTTTGGTCGTTTTAATCTCGTGGAGTGTCGATTCGGTACATGAAACCCTATCGATTTGTAAGGTAAAAATGAAACAAAGTGTTTTTTTTTAATTGTTAATATATATCAATATGTGTATATTAATTCGAGTTTTAGAAAAAGTACTTTATTTTTTAATTTTATCTTTATAAATCGATTGTGTTTCATGTACCGAATCAATCCTCCACGGGATTAAAACAACCAAAATTTAACGATGTATACTGAGACATCTTGCATCAAAATAGTTACATGCTATGTTATAATGGTTGACGTGGTAACTGACGTCGTACGTAGTGTGGGAAGGGATCCGGGTATGGTGATAGTTTCAATATAGAGCTTTTATCAAACAGTTAAGACTCATTTTTAGGGTCTCTAAAAAAACAAATAATCGTGGGGCTTACGGTGTCTTATTTTGCGATTTATATTAGAGCCGAGCAGATTCATTGAATAATGATAATTATCACCAATTAGAATTAAACACATTAGCCGCTTGGTATGTTAAATAGGAAATTTAGTCATGTCAGAATTTCCTGGAATTAAGTTTTTAGTGGAATATTTAATTTATTTCACTTACCTGCTGTAAACTTTTACCCTTTGTCAATGAAAAGCAGCTCTAATCATCCCTAATTTTTGTTGCAGATGGAAAAGAATATTACTGCGAAAAACACGACATATTCAACCAATCCTGCAGCGTGTCATTCTCCTCGCTCAACCAAATGCAGCTTAACGTCCCAGAGCCCGTAGAACCTAGAGAAAATACCAACACTTTCCCGGATTCCGACGAAGACTACCCTACTGAGAATAATCTCAACCAAACAGATTTTTCACACACGAAACCTATAGTCATAGAATCAGAACATATTAAATACGAAAAATTCAGAGAAGCCGACTCCGCGAACCATTCGTTCGATGACGGCCTAGATGTGGTTGACGGAATAAAACAAAACACAAACGGTGATTATGAGACTAAGGAAAAAGTACAGAAGAAAATACAAGGAAACTCAGTCGATAGTGGCATATCTAGCAATATGAACGGTACTATCAATGGCGTTAATGGCATCGGTGAAATATTAGAAAATGGTCACACCGATATTGCGAAGACAGAATTGATATCAAACCTGTCCTTAGAAAAACTAGATTCGGATAAGAAGAGTCTTCCTTCAAGGTTGTCGGATCTTTCGTTAAAAGATAGTGAAACGACGTTAAATAAAGATACGAGTAGTGATGAGGATAAGTTTGAAAGTGATCAGGATATATCGCCAAGATTGAAGATTAATGGAATGGTAAATGGAACTGAGAAGAAGAATGGCGTATCTTTGAATTTAAAACTGCAGAGTGAGATGAGGTACAACTTTATTCATATAAGACCTTAATTTTTAATAGATTATTTATTGATTTGTCTTTGCCTCGAATCAGTTGCCCGTTGAAAAACGTGTCAGTAAGAGGGTGAATTTTTTGTTTTATTCCACCAAAGAGATGGAGAGACGTCGATTTCGTCCTTGGGAATTTGTTAGAACCAACCCAGTGGGATGGTACAAGCTAGATATAATAATGATATTGACTTCAGCCTCACAGCATTATGTGAACTGATTGCAAGTGAAATAAATGTACTTATCCATTGAGTTCTATTTGGGTTAGACGTGCGCTAATGCAAGAATTACGAACTCCTTAATTATTACACCTCATCGGCATTCCAAGCGACACACTGTCACAGATTTCAAACATTCCAATTATTTAAAAATGTCTTAAATCATTCCAGTTTCCAACCGCCAACAGTGTGGAACGTGCCAGCGAGCTGCGACGTGGTGGACGCGTGTCGCATGCCGATCGAGCCGCCCACGACCGAGTCCCTGCTGGACACCTTCACGGCTGAAGAACGCGCCGCGCTTGCCGCTGTGCCCGCTTCTAAGAACACTGATGATCTGCTGTTACTAGCGCAGTTGCACAAGAAAGGTATGGAAAGGATGAGCTCAAGGCTCAAGTACTGGCTTGCGGACGGCGAGCAATGGGTAGCACGTCGTCCGGTCTTCTAGTAACCATCCGGACCGAGCCCAAGTCGTCGACGGCGCGTAGTGTTCTACGCGCTCCTCAAGGATATGTCAGCAAATCGTAGGAGACGTAAATAGTCGAAGGAATAATAGGTCGAAGCCTACCGGGGCCATGGGTTAAGTGAAAATGAACCCCGGGGCATAGGAGGAACATGTGAATGGATTTTAGTCAGTAAAAGTCTGACACGAAAGGGCGGGAGACGACAAGTCATTGGATGATTTCCTACCTAAAAAAAAAGGCTCAAGTACTAATCTATATAAATAAAAGCGAAATACCACTCACTAATTAATCACGAAATCTCAGAAACTATAACACCTACAAACTTAAAATTTGGCCAGTAGGTTCCTCATATGGTGTAGACGTCTGCTAAGGACGGATTTTACGAGGGGTAAACCGACTTCCAAGCGGGCGACGGCGCTGGCAGAAGCTAGTTAATTATAATGGGCGAAGACAGAATACCAAACCAAATCCGATTTGTCATTTGCGAAATGCAATGGTTCCATGATCAGATATCTTTTACACTTGCATTCACAACGCCAAAACGCGTCTTGTAGCAATGCAATACAATCGCATCACCTTTTTTGTCTATGGCTTAATCATTTCGAACCATCCATAGATGCAGGGAAATATTATGAACTATTTTTTTTAACTTTTTGAATATGTCTTGACTTTGAAGTTGGGAATTACAAAGTAGTTCAAGATGGTTGTTAGTGATTTACTATAAATCTTTTTCTAGGTTACTTCCGCGGCGAGCAACATTTAGAAGAAATAATGTTCATGGAGAATGTAAGCCGATCACAGTTGATGCAGCTGTTAGACAAGTTCAAAGACGTCCTCATTACTTTCGAGACGGAGGACCCTGCCGTCGCCATGTTATACCCCTACCAATAAATCTCAAGTTATAACCGCTATTTACTAAATCAGAAATATACTAGGCGCACTGTACGTGTACTGTTATAGATAGTCTACTTCACGAGGACAGATTGGTCTTGGAAGTGTGTGTACGTTCACATTGATTATGTGTGCAAGCTATTTTCTATGACACTAAACTAGGCTATGTGAAACGAATTCCATTTAAGACCAACCCGACTTCGTGAAATATAATATCTATTTATGAATCCTTTAACGTTTGAATGATATTAAAATTTGTGCAATTTCAAATTGTCTATAAAGTTTGCGTTGAAAAACAAAATTACAGTATTAGTTCAAACTTTGGCCACGCGCCTAAAGCTCATTGTAACGACATTTGTTCGAGGTTCCAAGTCGTAAAGAAATTAGATGTGAATCGTGTCGGCATAGGAGTGTGGTTTTAAGATCCCGAAAGGCTCAAGTAGTGCTGGGTGACACATTTTGGTCGGCAAATTAAGCCCACACATCTGCGCTTTTTCGACTAAGGCCTGCCGCTCACGGACGCGTAGCTCATAGACGTGTATCTGTATAAACAAAGAACGCTACCGCTTTGTGGACAGTTTCATAGTTTTCTATGTAAGCTTCACGCAGGTGTACAACAAGCGTATAATGACGAATTCACGTCTATGAAGCTACGCGTCCATAAACAGTAGACCTTATTCTTGGAAGTTTCCTTGTACCAAAGCCTATAGATATTGAATCGAATATAGTGCCTTCTAATTTTCGCGTTTTCTAACCATCACAATGTAATATTTGCTTGAATTAAACTTAATTAAAGATACTGCCAAACAGGACAACTCAGATCAATCAAAAACGAAAATATTGATGATTTAAGTTTTTGTTGACGATAAGAGCTGAGTTGCCATTGTAGAAAATATACTGCTAACTGCATTTTTCTATAGCTCCGCATATTGTATTACATGCACTCATCAGTCTATTAATAAATATTTCATTTTAAATATGCTCTCTAATTACAGCATAATAACAACTCAAAATATATTATTTTAACATTGTGCACATATTCTTTCTAGTAAAATTTTTATCCTGGGTAAAATTGGCATCTGCAAAGCTCAATTGGTTGTCTGTTCCTAATACTTTAAACCTAGGAGGTACAGAAAACTGCGCGTCCTGATAGTATAACCAGTTTAAGCTGACCTCTTTTGTTAAAACTTCATATATAACATCAGATAAACGTCAGTGTTACTAAAGGCATGCAGTCGACTGTACGTACTTATTTATTAATTTTAAATTATAAATTTTAATTATGTATGATGACTAGTTTTTTTACCATACAAAATATTATGCAGTTTATTTTAGGTTAATCAGGTGCTAGAATAATATCTTCTATTAAATGTGACTTGCAAGTCACTTGTTTTAATTTTCGTTCATAATGATATAACTGATACAATAACTAGTTATTTCAAATTTGCTATCTGTACCATTTCTTTTTAGCGTAATTACTGAATGTAAATAAATGCTAAATACAATTAGACGATTTTGTATTTATTAAATAAAATATTTAAACCGGACACATGTTGGTATTACTGAGCAAAATGGCCTTTTTGATATTTGTGGGTTTTTTTTTTGTCTTCATTTTCCACCTGATGCAGCATGTCCTCACCAAACATGGCCAGTTCGAAAGTTTCCTGTTCCAGATTCAGACGAAAGAAACAGCTACGTGTCACCATTGTTAGGGCCGCCCGGAGGACATGATGGAGCATCCGGTAGAGGTGCCTTGCTTGGGCGGAGCACCGCCCGCCGTGTCCTAGTGAGGCGATCAGCGGCGGTGACCTCTCGTGTAAGGCGCTGATCCTCCTATTATTTACTATGTACATATTCTCTGGTCCCAATTCAGGCCATAGTCCGAAGCGAGAGGGAAGCGGATGCCTCCTGCGGAGCGTTAATGCAAGCGAAGGAGCTGGCCGCAACCGTGAGGGTACGGATGGCTAACAAAGTACTTTGTATTAAACTGAAAGTTAAGTAATGTAATGGCTAACAAAGTACTTTGTATTAAACTGAAAGAAAGTGTTGTAATGCGTGACTCAAAGAGATGTTAGAAATACGTAGGAGCCTTGTGGCCAACGCTCGCAGGGGCCAAGGAAATTTTTGTAAGAGATACCGTAAACCTGGAACGCTAGGGGCAATTGAAGGACACAGTTGGATTTTAGTCAGTAAAAGTCTGACACACACTCACGCTCCACCCTAGAGCGGTTGAAGTCATTGGATGATTTCGCATCTCAAGAAAAAAGAAGCCGTTCTTTCCTATTATTTTTCCATTTCAAAGTAAAATAAAGGAATGTTTTCCATTATTAGCATAACGTTGTTAAGTTCTTTCAATTATAACACAATATGGGCTTTGAAGCCGTAAAACATTTTTCTGTTTTCCTACACCATAATTGTGAATATTTTTTCTTTTTTGATTACTTAAATTCGAAAATGGTGCTGAGATTTTATTCTTATTTTGTTACGATATTAATATGGCAATCCACAGAGCATGTGGCAATCTAATTGAACTAGGGCTGCCAGATGTACGATTTTTTGGCATTTTTACTCATGTACGATCGCTAGACCAAGATTTTTTTATACCTGGTCTGGCTACATTTCATAACAAACAAATGTGCTCTACTTGCAGTATGAGTTTCGGGGAATTCTCCAACAATCTAACGCATACCTAGATCTTTTACTTGAATGAAGACTCTTTTAATAGTCAATTAAAGACTGTATTTGCTTGCATTTTTGCGAAACTTATTATTTTTTACTTTCGGTAATATTTGTGACTTGTCAAAAACCTGTTTTTCTCTTCAGTCTCGTTTCTTATCTTTAAATAAATTTTATCAAAACAAAACTTTGAAACATTTTATCAAATGAAACACTGAAGTGAACTTACTAGTCAAACAATAGAAAAAACGAAAATTGCACGAAGTTTAAGCTGATAAAATAAGTTAAACAATCTGACCACAGAAAATTTGTATGAGTGTAAAAATCATAAAAATAGTTTCATTGCATTTTTTTTAATATTAAACGAATTTTAGTTATTTTTAATAAAAACTTTGTACTTCTTGGTTGTACGCATGTTGTACTCGGATCTTTTTATTTCAAACCTAGGCATACGATTTTTTTGATGCTGGTGTACGATCATACTTTTTTTGGACCTGGCAGCCCTGATTATTAACTGTCAAAGTAACGTCATTGTCAGTTGTTCAAGTGCCATCGTGAAATTGTTATTGTTTTTCTATTGTCTGTCTTGTTTGCGAAATAAAAAATGAAAAATTTCCCCGTTTTCGTGTTTCCTGTATCTTTGGAATTTTATTTAAATGCTCGTCACACTCATAAACAATTACTGACTGTATATAATCCTTACGATTTCACTGTTCAATTCAGAGGTATTATATGAATCTAAACGTGTCGTCATATTTTTTACTAAAGTTTTTTTGTTGAAGAACGGGATTTTTTTTGCAGTACTATGCACATCACCGAAGAAGTTCACAGTGTGTGAGCCCAACGGTGTGATCGCTCCACAGAGCTGCATTGACATAATAGTTCGTTTTACACCGCTATCTGTTACCCACCGCGAGCGGGACTCCCTCGAGAAGCTTAGGATATCGATGTATGACATTGAAACCCAAAAGGTATGAATAATTAATTAGCCTTTCGAAATATGTCTTTTATGTTGCCTTGAAAACTAAGTGATATTGATACATTACATGTGTTTAAATAATTCAACAGGTGTTGAATTTTATTTAAATTAATGAGTGAAATTATGTGAATTATCCATTCTTTGAAACAATGAATTGCATGCTTTACAGGAACTGGGCAAAAGAGATATACTGACAAAATTGATAGAAGGAGAGCCCTCTAACACAACACACCAGGAGAGCTTAGGAGACAATTTTCATCCACTGACAGTGAGGGCAACTCCTACTGTGAAATCTACTATGGAGGAACATTCACGAGTTACGCCATGCCAGCGACCAACAATCAGGTCAGTTTGTGATAGACCAGTAATATTTTAAAACCAATAAAAAACAGAATGGGTTTTATTCAAAAAGTTCAGAGAATGAGATTGCACCAAAAGACTGTGTCCAAAAATACCACATGTCACTTTTGTCTCATTGTTTTAGCTGAAAAGAAGGAGTGGCTCAACAAACACCCACTTAATTTATTTTATCTTCAGATATGACAAAATACCACCAGCAATTCTTTATCATTGTTTTTTGCTCTAGATAAAGTACATACATTGAATATAATCAATTCAAACCGAATTGTATTTAATTATTCACCTACATACATAGATAAACATAAAGAAGTAATAATATTATTTAGGTCATGATGACACAATAACACAATACACAATCTAAAAAGGAATTCATGGACTTGTTTGATTTATATTAAAAACTAGCTTCTACCAACGGCTTCACCCGCATAAAAGTAGATTTCTCCATACAAACTTCCAACCTCTGTTTTAACCCCTTAGCGGTTGGAGTTTCGTAAAATCGGGCATCCCTAGCGGACGTCTACACCCTATAAAGAACCTACCTGCCGAATTTTAAGTTTGTAGATGTTATAGTTTCTGAGATTTTGTGATTAATCAGTGAGTGGTATTTCACTTTTATTTATATGATATTTAGATTTAATATTATTGATGGCACAGTTAGAGCAGCAGTTTAGTAATTGGCTAATGCGCTGCGTGTTGTGGGTTTGCTTTCAGCATGTGACAAATATTTGTATGGCCTATAGTTTCGTATTCCGGGTCTGGGTATCTTTGTAAGTTAGTTTACTTGTTTGTGAACACACCCGCAATACAGGAGTTATTCTGAGTGCGGGGCAAAGTTAAAAAAAAAGAATATTTAAATTACAAAGCAAAAACTTATCTTGCAATTGGAACATGATAAAAGTATTGAAAATCAAAGTATTTTGTATTTGAGAACAATGAACTTGATTTTCATAACAGTTATTGTTATGGATAATAAACAATATTTAGTAAAAGTGTTATGATCATATTGATAAAAAATAAATGTTGAATTGGTACAATTTTATCAGATATGAGTTTTATGACTTTTAAATCACCTGCATAGAAACTTGTTTGGCTCAAGAATTATTATTAACTACCAAAATGTTTTCCTATTACATCCCACCACAGTAACAATTTAATGTTCTCAGCATTGTTGTCTATTAGGGTATGAATTTTCACAATTATTGGATATGAAAAAATAATAAAGTGACTTTTTGACACAAAATATACAAAACTGCAGCTTAATTGGTTGAAGATATCTGCTTCAAATTTGAGTTGCAAGATTTCGCCCGAACAAACATATTTACAAACATACTTTGCAAGTTAAATAAAAACCAAAATTAAATCAGTTCTGATGCTGTGTTAAAGAAAAGATTTCTTTTTTGTATTTCAATAAGAATATATTATGTAAAGATTAAAAACAAAAACAGACCTGCCTAGCTTTTTTCAGCTACAATATCATTTAGGAAGTCAAAATTAATCTACATTTTTTAAACTGATAGACTCATACTTGACCATTATATCAGCTGATGGTAAGCGATATTGCAGTTGCAGATGGAGCATGCTTGCCTAGAAGTGACTTATTTGGTCTTAATCTAAATTATTCTGTTTATTTTTGTATAATAATTTTTATACTAAGCAAATAATACAAAAAAGAAATCTTTTCTTTAAAACAGCATCAAAACTGATTTAATTTTGCGACATGCAAGCAGGCATGCGGCAGGCAAGCAGACATGCAGCATGCAAGCAGGCATGCAATGTGCAAACATGCATGCAGTATGCAATGAGACATGCAGCATGGAAGTAAGCATGCAAATAGGCATGTAAGCAGGCGTGCTAGCAGGCAAGCAAGCAGGCATGTTTGCAGACATGCAAGCTGGCATGCAACATGCAGGAGGCATGCTACATGCAACAGGCATGCGACATGCAAGCAGATATGCAGCGTGGAAGCAAGCATGCAAGCAGGCATACAACATGTAGCAGGCATACAGCAAGCAGCAGCCATGCGACATGCAAGCAGGCATGCAGCAGGCACGCATGCAGCACGTAAGCAGGCATGCACCATACAGCAAGCAGAAATAATGCGTAATATTAAATATGGCAAAGGTAATTATGCCAAATAAAATTCTGCCATGTTAAAAGTATGCCTTTGTAAATTCGGACACAAACATTCTGCCAAAGAGTAATTATGCTGAATATTTTTTCTGCCTTAAAAATATTCGATTAAAGAAGATTATGCCAAGTCTTATTATTATTACTTTAGATTATTTGCCTATCAGTGGTTCATTTTTATTTATTCATTTATAGTGTTACATCCCTGATTTAATGTATTTTAAAACAACTTATTCACGACAGTTTGATTTTTGAGTTTTGACACTATTTGATTGGAGTTGCGATATTTTATAACAAACCAGCTTTCCGCATCTGTCTGTTTATCCATTGGGCACGCCTTAATTATGGCGGTAAGGCCCCTCTTTGAGGCGTGGCTGGAAAGACCTCACGGCGTCCTAACCTTCCGCATGACCCAGGTTCTCACCGGACACGGTAAGTTCGGGAGGTTCCTGTTCCGGATTCGTGCGGAACCAACGCCCGGGTGCCACCACTGCGTGGACAGCCCGGAGGACACGGTGGAGCACACGGTCGAAGTGTGCCCCGCTTGGGCAGAGCATCGCCGTGTTCTCGTGAGAGCGATCGGCAGCGGCGATCTCTCGCGCCAGGCCCTGGTACGGGCCATGGTCCGGAGCGAGGAGGGATGGCAGGCGGTCGCCTCCTTCTGCGAAGCAGTAATGCTAGCAAAGGAGGAGGCCGCACGCGAGAGGCAACGGCCCTCACGGCCCAGCCGCCGCGGGGGTTCCGATTCCGATCCTGATTTCCAGCCAACGTAGGCGCGGTCTTGCAGACTGCGAGCTATGGGTAGCTCGCTATCTGACCGTCCAGTAACCATCCGGACCAAGCCCAGGTCGTCAACGGCGCGCACTGTTCCCGCGCGCCTCAAAGAGTTGTCAGCAAACCGTAGAGACCCAGCCTGCTAACTGCAGGCAGGCAGGGTTGAAGCCTACTGGGGCCAAGGGTTTGTTTCCGAAAGGAAAGGCCGGCCCTGGTATCTAAGGCCACGAAGGAACGGGGTGGGTTTTTAGTGAGTAGGAGTCTGACACTATCTCCCGCTCCGCCAAAGGGCGGGAGATGTCATTGGATGATTTTACCCACCACCAAAAAAAAAAAATCTGTCTTTTTATCCATTATCTTGAATCCGTGCGAAGCCAGGAGGGTTCCTTCTATTTGGCAGAATCTTAATACTTCGAAATTCATTTGGCATAATCTTCTTTAGCCGAATATTTTTAAGGCACAAAAAATATTTAGCATAACTATTGTTTGGCAGAATGTTTACGTGCCCGAATTTACGACGGTATAATTTTAACATGGCAGAATTTTATTTGGCATAATTACCTTTGTCATAGTTATTATTACGCATAATTTTGTTTCGCCGATTTACAAAATAACTTTTTGGTATTAGCCTCATTTGAACTTTTTTTATTTGCCAAATGATTTATTTGCCAGATTTTCACCACAACGAAATAACATTTTACGAAATTTTGGTCACAAACATAAAGACGGTTACTTGGTTGCATTGTCATTATGTTATATATTAAATCAAAATAGTTTCATAAAAATGTTGTGTTACAAAATATTGGTGACTGAAACGAATCGCCATAAAACCGACTTTACATAGTCTTGTCTGCCCTACCCCTAGAGTGTAATTCGAAATCGCGGAAAGCGCGACGGGGTAGGGTGGTTTGAAGGCCCGCCGCCGCGGCTGGGGCTGGCCGGCAAATGCCGACCAGCAAGTCGAAGCTGCGGTGGTGAGCGTTCAAACCATCTGCGAGGATAAGCTTCAAGGCCGCCCAAACCCCGCAGTGCCGGAGCCGTGACAGAAAAAATGCTTGCTGCATATAGCATGCCTGTTTCCATGCTACATCTCTGCTTGCATGCTGCATTTCTGCTTGCATGCTGCAAATCTGCTTGTATGATGCATGTCTGTTTGCAGGCTGGATGCCTGCTTGCATGCTGCATGCCTGCATGCATGCTGAATGCCTGCTGCATGCCTACTGCATGTTGCATGCCTGTTTGCATGCTGCATGCCTTAAAGTTAACATTACAATTAACATTATCATCGTGCGTAGCGATAAAAAAGTATAGTGTTAAAAAAATGTGTAGATGAAACTACTGAAAAGATATAGCAGTTCTGCTTTTTAATGACTATGGATATAAAATATATGCCAAAAGAAGATTCTGCCTACGATTTTGCTACGATATGATGGTTCTGCGTTTTAATTATTATGGACATGAAGTTTATGCCTAAAGACTATTTTGAATAACAAAATTATGAGTTTCGAATGTATGATAAATGAGTGTATGCGAAACGATTTTCTGCGAAATGAAGATTATGCTATCAGTTATTATGCAAAATAAAATTATGACACAAAAAGTTCTGCTATAAAGGGTAGACCCAAGCCAGGATGGGTAATTATTATAATAAGTATAGGTATTAAGTCCAATTTTTTTCCTATTACAGAGAACCACAACCCGTAAATGTAGTGGCAGTAGCAGTTAGCATATGCTGCATCGCCGCCCTTCTCCTTCCAACTCAGCCGGAAGAAGTCTTGAAGTCCCAATGGCCCGATTGGCTCCATATCGGCTCCAACCTCAAACTGGTATTCTCGTTCGTACTTGGCCTCGTTTGTATGCTTGTGTTACGACCATAGAGTTAATGCTGAAACGTTTTTACCATATTATCAAAATCAACCAGTATTAAAAACCGGTAAACAACTTGCCTTTAAAAAAAAAAAAATAAGGCTGCATTATTTTACTAGTGCAAAGATTTATGTGCAAGCCAAAATAAACCATGGTGAATTAATGTGAAGGAAAAGGTTAGCCTGAATCGAAACCATACCCAACGGTAATTTCCAGCTGGTGTAAGTGTACTAATGGTGTTAGGATAAAATATATTTGCTTAGGAAAGGCAAAATCTTAAATTTTCAACATTTATTGTTCTTTTTTTTTCGTGATAATCCCAAAATGGTTATTCCTTATGTAAGCCCGATGTATGTACATGTGATGTTAAACAGTGGCAAATATAATTTCATAGTACTAAACTTGATTAGATTAATAAATTAGACTATTTATGAAACATGACCACAAAAAATAGTTAATATTAATTGATCTGAATCTTGTGAATTTTTTAGAGAGGATTTCATTAATTGCGTGCAGCTGCAGATAGCATGTATATGTTAAGTATTGAAAGTTTAATCATATTTCTATGTTTATACAGACTCTTCTGAATCGCTGATAACGCGTATGCGAAATTTCGTTATGATCGGTTCAGTGATTTAGGAGTGAAAATGTAACAAACAAACTTACTTTCTCATTTATAATCTTAATTATTAGGAAAGTAGTAAGTTAGTGAGATTTTCTGTAGAGAATTTCGTTAGTGAGTTAGTTACTTGACAGATGCTAACAAGTTCAGAGATTTTGATGATTAAGGCAGTTAATGACATGATCTATGCTAATTAGTTTATTGTTCCCTTGAATAAACTCGGATACTGACGATATAGCATCAGTAATTATGTCACCACATGGTACCTAAGCGATGATGTAGTCAATCGTGTAATCATATAATTTGCGATTGTTACGTCAATGTAAGCAGGTGCAAAGTTCATTCATAAGAGTTTATTATGTACCTAACTATAAAGTAACTTATTGCTGTCTTATTCAAAATGGTTGAGTGCTATTTACTTATGGTTAAATTCTAGGTTAATTAAAAAAAATCAGTCTTATCATTTGTGATAGGTGTATGGTGCAGAAAAATATAATTAAAGTGTGATTTAAATTTCATATAGGTGCTAGTTTTAATTTACTTATAATATGCGATGGTTTGATGTATATTATTTAAAAATTGTAATTACAATAATGTGGTCTTACCTTGCGTTTAAAGCTGAGATAAGTCGAATAATTTAAATTTAAATTGTGTAAAGGCTTTCTCAGTGTATTCCTGCGGTGTTTAAAATATCGAGCCTGTTATGGAAGAACATCGTAAGCGACACACATACAATTTTACAGGAGAGATATTTTACTGTTTATTTTTTACTGGTTAATCAGACATGTCCGGTTTTAGTATTATGTTCAAAACACGTTAGGATCTACGTATAATCAATTAAATCATTGCAGAAAGAGTTAAATAATGAGTACTTTTGTCGCTTAAGATAAAATTGAAGGTCGTAATTTCATCTTGTTTTTAAAAAATCGTCATTTACGCTATCGCTTTTCGTTATAATATCAGGTAAATCAATATCAAGATTTTTTCACATTAAAACGAAAACATAATAAATCAATTTATATTAATAATTGGTACTTAAAAAATTTTCATTAACATCAATAAATCATACAATCAATCATTCGTCGCCACTTTCTTCCGGTAGTATAAGTCTCTTGTAATGTCATCATAAGGCAAGGCAAGGTATTCCTGCGCATGTTGTGCAGGAATTATAAAAATTATAAAAAAGCTCAGATCCACGCATTGGTTTTCGCAATCAGTACTAAATCCGTAATTAAGATCAATTATTTTTGGCTTCGCTCGTTTAACGCAAGCTGATCTTAGCTTTGTAACTGGAATTTTAATTGATTTTGGTAAATATAGATCTGCAAATTGTTTCCAATCCAAGACGTCGGCATTTTCTAGCATTTTAATTTCATAATTCTTTGGATTAGTCCTGGCATTAGAAATTAACGTGGGCCATTGGGATGGTGCCCAAACTGTCCTTCCTTTTATGAAGGTTTCGATAGTTGAATGTACCGAATCTACCGGCATCATTGTATGCCCAGGAATCAAAAAGTTTATAGTTATGTTCTCAATGAACATTGCAACATTACTTATGAAGTACGACAACATCGAAAGCATCGCTCTATTTTTATTTTGTCCGCAACAACTATCACAGTAAAAAGCTATCATTTTGAGGTACTTAAAAACCACCGTACAAACTTCACGCGGGGTTGCAATGGTCGTTGACAGGATCTAGCAGTTGGGACTCAAGGTGGCACTGCACAAGTCCGAGGCCTAGTGTTTTCACGGCCCTCGGGGTGCGCCACCACCAGGTTCCCAGCTAACGGTAGGAGGGGTTCACATCAGCGTCGGGTCGACGATGAAGTACCTGGGACTCGTCCTCGACAGCTGGTGGAACTTCAAGGAGCACTTCCGACGTCTGGCTCCCAAACTGAATCGGACTGGGGCTGCTCTCGGGCGGCTCCTGCCCAACCTCAGGGGACCAGACGCCTCCTGCCGGAAGCTCTATGCGGGAATCGTTCGGTCCATGGCCCTCTACGGGGCCCCGGTGTGGGCACCGACGTTGACACAGCAACCGAGGGCCCAGCTGAATGCGTGCCAGAGGGTCATGGCAATACGCATGGTGCGAGGGAATCGAACGATTTCTCGCGAGGCGGCGACCCTCCTTGCTGGCCAACCGCCATGGGATCTGGAGGCAACAGTCCTTGCAAACATGCACGACAAGCGCATGGAGATGCAACGCCGGGGCGAAATTCCGCTGCCACGAAAAGTCGAGGCATGGCGGACAGAGCTCCGGCGAGATCTCATGGCGAAATGGCGTCAGCGACTATCGCAGCCTCGTTCGGGGCGCGCCACAATTGGGGCGATAAGGCCCATCCTTGAGGCGTGGTTGGAAAGACCTCACGGCGTTCTCAACTTCCGCACGACGCAGGTGCTTACCGAGCATGGAAAGTTCGCTAAGTACCCGTTCCGGATTCGTGCGGAGGATTCGCCCGGGTGTCGCCATTGTGCGGAAAATCCGCAGGACACGGTGGAGCACACTGTAGAGGTGTGCCCCGCCTCGGCGGAGCATCGCCGTGTCCTCGTGGGGGCGATCGGCGGCAGCGATCTCTCTCGCCGGGCCTTGGTCCGTAGTGAGGAGGGATGGCAGGCGGTCGCCTCCTTGTGCGAAACAGTAATGCTAGCAAAGGAGGAGGCCGACCGCATCAGGCAGAGGCAACGGGGCGCTCGCCCCAGCCGCCGCCGGGATTCCGATCCCGATTTCCAGCCACCGTAGGCGCGGGCTTGCGGACGGCGTGCAATGGGTAGCACGCTGTCCGATCGTCCGGTAACCGACCGGACCGAGCCCAAGTCGTCGACGGCGCGTTCTGTTCCCGCGCGCCTCAAGGAGCTGTCAGCACACCGAAGAGACTCAGCTTGCTAACTGCAGGCAGGCAGGGTCGAAGCCTGCTGGGGTCAAGGGCCGTTTTCTGAGAGGAAGGCTCAGCCCCGGCAGTATAGGCAACGAAGGAACGGGGTAGGTTTTTAGTCAGTA
Organism: Leucania comma; assembly: GCA_958295575.1. Classification (NCBI taxonomy): domain Eukaryota; kingdom Metazoa; phylum Arthropoda; class Insecta; order Lepidoptera; family Noctuidae; genus Leucania; species Leucania comma. Next base: position 10,639,638 of record OY282475.1, read on the forward strand.
AGCGTCTGACACTACTTCACGCTCCACCCAAGGGCGGGATTTGTCATTGGATGATTTTAACTACCATAAAAAAAAACCGTACAAACTTCATTACAGCCTCTTTTGGCTTCAGACTGATGCCATAAGTAACAATATCCATTCTGGTTCCATTCTCGTAAATAGTTTCATTAAAATAGGCCAATTTTCTTGAGTAATATTTTATACTGTCTCCGTGCGGGGTAGTTAGGACTTTTTCAAGATCAAAACTCGCACACAAAAAATCACTTGAGTTTTTGCTGCGAGCCTGATCATCCAAAAATACAGATTTTGGGCAGATCATTTAAATATGTTTTATCGTAAGTGACAAGCGTTACTTACGATAAGTTGGTTACGATAATTCTGATTGTTCTACTATTTGAAACTTTAACTTTTGTCGTTTGCGATACTATTTATTTCCTGTTATAATTCTGACGTTTATGCAAATATAAGTTTAGGGGTCTTTGCGTTACAGTCTAAATAATTTTAACTTGACGTTACGATAAAAAAGTGAAATACCTATATTTTGTCGTTTACGATGTTTTTCCATAACAGGCTCGATATGTTTACATTGTGTGTTTTCCTGTAAAGTACCGTTACCTAGACATGCTAGCATTGTTAATGTGTAAATAGTTCATGTACCTTGTTTCTACTATATTGATGTAATATATCAATGTATAGGTTTCCCTTACATTATCGTAACTGAGTTTCTATAAAAAAAGTACCTAAGCATTTTTGTAATGTTGTAAATAATGACAAAATTGTACCGATGCTTATGCAGATCAATGTACCTATTTTATTAGATCCCTTTGTGATTTGGGACCACCTGCTGTGAAAAATTTCATGCCAAATATATCTACAAATCAAATCGAAATATTGTTTTTTTTTTTAAGTTACCTCCGGAACCACAAACCAAACATAAAAAAATATAATTTCAAATAAGTACTTCAACATCCCCCAGCAATAAGTCGGTAATCGCAAAAAAATGTTTTTCGATTATCGACTTTATTACCGGACAATAAGGCGGAAAATCAAAAATAAAAATCACCGACTTATTGCGAACGTCGACTTGAATTATCTAACATCCATATACATAAAAGAGAACAACAAATACTTCAAACTACAAAACACGTAAGTACGTATATTTATACACGGCTAAGTTTTGATCATTATTTAATTTTAGAAAAAAAAGTACTTTATTTTTTAGTTTTATCTTTACAAATCGATAGTGTTTCATGTACCAGATCGACCCTCTACGGGATTAAAACGAAGAAAATTTAGCCGTGTTTACTTACCTTCAAATTCAGATATGTTTTATCTTCTCTAGCCTTTTCCCAACTAGTTGTGAGCGTAGTTCAAGCGTAAAAGTGTGGAATGTCTTAATTTCAGTTTAGCAGATATTTAGTGTATGACGTCCTGTAAATGTGTATGGTAAGTTCAGATTTGTGCATCCAGCCATTCAGCAGATATTCAACAAAAACTGTTTCCGCCAGGACTACGTATTCTGAGCGTAACTTTTTTTTTCTATGGACATACAAGAAAACAAATACATACAATAATTAGTGTGTAACGAGATGTAAATGTGTATGTATAAATGAAATTTGTGTGTCTTATAATTACGAAGATATCCGAGTTTCCGCTGCGGTGACGTTTGCCAATTTGATGAAAATCATATAAAACGGTTTAGTAGAAAGTTATAATTTTTTATGCACGTTACTTTGGATTTGTGTGTAATGTGTGTAAAAGCAGAATTTGAAAAAAACATACCGGTCAGAAGATATAAAAGTAAACGTAAAATAAGGTTATTAGGTCAAAGCTCTTAAAATAGGAACTCTAGAGTCTAACTTTTTACATGTATCTATAACTTGTAAGGCTCTACAATGTCCTGCAAAGTTTCATGTATGTGCGCTAAGTAATTAATGAGCAATCGCATAATTACTACGACTGGACCACTATATTTTATGACATCCGATTATAGGACTTTTTAATGGAAAAAGCAAAATAAAATATATCCCAATCATTAGTGTATTAATGCAACTAATCCTATTTGAAATTTCAGCTCATTACACTAAATAATTAAAGAGATATAATAAAAAGACCAGAACAACTACAAAACATGGATAAACCGACCAAGTTTGAATGGGTACGAAAAAGCGGCCGTGCAGTACTTAGACCTAACGTTCTAAAATTTCCAGTATAATGTTGTTATTGTGTTGAATGATTTCGTACAGGTGCGTACACAATTGTTTTGCAGGAAATAAAATAACCTTCTATTAATAAAAGTATTTATTAGGTAACGATTTAACTAAAACAAATAAACGACATTAATAAAAAATAATAAAATAGGAACTAACAGTAAGTATCTAAGTACGTGATTTATGATCTTACCTTGTTTATCTTCCAATCATTCTCACTACTGGCTCAATAAGTATGGTTCACAGTCACTTACACTAGCTACGTCAATATCCGAATCCAGTAAGTACCTACATAATATTACGTTGATGGCAAAATAAACAGTGCATACGCACGTTGTCCTTGACTGCACATTTGTGACTGTTACTAAACAAAACGGAACAGGAAGCGCGCGCTCAGAAGATACTTGCCTACTATTCAAACATGAAGTCGAAGCGAATGCCACATGCCGGTTTGCGCAGGATTCCCGCCATTCTGTCTGTCAAACTCCAAGCGAATGCTAGAATTGCGGGATCCGCGTAGATTATAAAATATTGAGTGTTCTATTTGTAGGGTACCTACTTATCCAAGAATAAGAAGTAGTAAAGTCTAGAAAATTTTAAGCATAAAAAACTGGGCAAGTGCGGGTCGGACTCGCACACTGAGGGTTCCGCACAAAACAAACTTACGTAAATGTGTGAGCCCGACTCGCACTTGCCCAGTTTTTGTCTATTTTTGTATTTGAGTCGATTGCTTGCCTGTGGAATTTTGAGGAGCACTTCGACGACGGCGGTGTGTATTCGCCGTTGTCTGATGCGGTCGGGCTCCTTTCGCTAGCATTACTGCTTCGCAGAAGGAGGCGACCGCCTGCCACTCCTTCTCGCTCCGTGCGTAGACCGCAGGCGTTCCGCTGGGCCGCTGTAAAGGGCAATGGAAAGAACGATGCCTGCATAGAGCCTCCGGCAGGAGGCGTCAGAACCCTTAGGCAGGAGCGGCTTGAGAGCAGCCCCAGTCCTATTCAGTCTGGGAATTTTGGTGGAATTTTGACGCCCAGACGTCGAAAGTGCTCCTCAAAATTCCACAGGCAAGAATATCTTAGAGGTGAAGTAGTAAAACAGTATATAGTGAAAAAATATGATTACCCGCTTTCTTGATGTCCCCATTAAAGTTTCAGCTTTTCTCGAAATGCTACTCTCGGAATGCAACCAGCTATTTGTGTTTTAGTGTTTTATTAAGAAGATACTCGCCTATTTTTTATTATAAGTTAAATTTTTGAGCTTGAATCTATTAAGACCTTGTGACATTTTCCATTTAAAATAAAGAATTCTTTTTATTTAAGATATTTCCTATTTCTTTTCGTTTTATCTGAGTATCAAGTGCACTATTTAACAAAGAAGTTTTACTTTCAAGTGGAGGTAGTAACAAAGGCAAATTGTAATCATCCTTCTAACAACTTACTACTGCAGTAGTAAGAAAGGAAATCAAATTAACAGTATTACTACTGGTAGTAACATTGGTAGTAACACGGGCAAGAAACCATACCAGATCCGCATCATCCACATAGAAAAAAAAACAAAAAGTAAACTTAATTTGGAACATTAATTGTGCATTACGTGCGGTCACAAAAAAATATTTTTTGAAACGTTTAAAAATGGTATACTTTCTTTTTTAAATACTGTTCATTTTCCTTCTAAACCTCAATACACTTTATTTCTAGTAAAAAAAGTTGGTAACTCTACCTTCAAGGACCACTAGCGCCTTAATTGAAATTAAAACCGCCGCGCTGGTTTTGTTTTTAACACACTTTTAGGCCGTGTTTACGGAGACTCGGCGCGTTGTGCGGCGCGTTGGGCGTTTCATCGTACATTGCAGCAGCGGGCCGCGTCATCGCTCGCGCAAACACAGACATATGGCAATGTACGATGGACCGCCCGACGCGCCGCGTATCCGTAATCGAGCACTTAGATAAACACAATGTGCTATACAAAGACTTTATTGCCTTTTCTAGCATTTTTACAAACCACATTTTGTGTTATTTACGAGTTATGATTTTTTAAACTGGCGGCGCGGCGTTAGTAAATATGTACCTACTATATCAATTTTTTGTAAATATTACGTCTGCCAAATAAATGCATTTGTTAATAGGTTTTTTTTTTTATGGTAGGTAAAATCATCCAATGACAATTCTTACTGACTAAAAACCTACCCCGTTCCATTCTTTGCCTTGGTCCCAGGGCCCCGGGTGCCATTTTCACATACCCTTTGACCCCAGTAGGCTTCGGCCCTATTGGGCCCCTACAGTTTGCTGACAACTCCTTGAGGCGCGCGGGAACAGTGCGCGCCGTAAACGACTTGAGCTCGGACCGGTATGTTACTGGACGGACGGACAGCGAGCTACTCATTGCCCGCCGTCCGCGAGCTCGCGCCTACGGTGGCCGAAAATCGGGATCGGAATCCCGGCGGCGGCGGCGGCGTGTACGCCGTAGCCTGATGCGGTCAGCCTCCTCCTTTGCTAGCATTACTGCTTCGCAGAAGGAGGCGACCGCCTGCCACTCCTCCTCGCTCCGGAGCATGGCTTGAACCAAACCCCGGCGCGAGAGATCGCTGCCGCCGATCGCCCCCACAAGGACAGGCGATGCTCTTCCCAAGCGAGGCACATTTGTTAATAGGTACAGATGCATTTATTAAATTGTAATAATTTCGTAAGTAAACGTCGTCAGTAAACAATCACGTAATCACTACTACAAATTTGTAGATACTATTTTTTATCACAAATTCGTCAAGAATTATGTACGCATCTGTACGAAGCTATTACACTATATTACACTGGAAATTTTAGAACGTTAGGTCTAAGTACTGCACGGCCGCTTTTTCGTACCCATTCAAACTTGGTCGGTTTATCCATGTTTTGTAGTTGTTCTGGTCTTTTTATTATATCTCTTTAATTATTTAGTGTAATGAGCTGAAATTTCAAATAGGATTAGTTGCATTAATACACTAATGATTGGTATATATTTTATTTTGCTTTTTCCATTAAAAAGTCCTATAATCGGATGTCATAAAATATAGTGGTCCAGTCGTAGTAATTATGCGATTGCTCATTAATTACTTAGCGCACATACATGAAACTTTGCAGGACATTGTAGAGCCTTACAAGTTATAGATACATGTAAAAAGTTAGACTCTAGAGTTCCTATTTTAAGAGCTTTGACCTAATAACCTTATTTTACGTTTACTTTTATATCTTCTGAACGGTATGTTTTTTTCGAATTCTGCTTTTACACACATTACACACAAATCCAAAGTAACGTGCATAAAAAATTATAACTTTCTACTAAACCGTTTTATATGATTTTCATCAAATTGGCAAACGTCACCGCAGCGGAAACTCGGATATCTTCGTAATTATAAGACACACAAATTTCATTTATACATACACATTTACATCTCGTTACACACTAATTATTGTATGTATTTGTTTTCTTGTATGTCCATAGAAAAAAAAAAGTTACGCTCAGAATACGTAGTCCTGGCGGAAACAGTTTTTGTTGAATATCTGCTGAATGGCTGGATGCACAAATCTGAACTTACCATACACATTTACAGGACGTCATACACTAAATATCTGCGAAACTGAAATTAAGACATTCCACACTTTTACGCTTGAACTACGCTCACCAACTAGTTAGGGATCGGCTTCCAGTCTAACCGGATGGAGCTTAATACCTGTGTTTTACATGGAGCGATTGTCTATCATATAACTGAGTCTGACTGCCAACGATCTACGAGTGACAACTGCGATCAACAGCTTAACATGCTTTCCGAGACACGGGGTGTCTAATATCCTAGATAAACTTAGAAAAGTACTTATGAATTGAAAAATTTACTTGAAACTTACCCAGTTTCGAACCCGCAACCTTGCATGAGGGGCAGGTTCCTTGACCACTGGGCGTTCACGACACTTAAGTACTCGTAGTACACAGGTGACAATTAAAACTAAAAAAATGTTCTTGTAACTGTTTATTCGCTACCAAAGAGTTCAGTGATTACAAATAAATTCCTTGCGTGAATTGAGCAAATGCGCTAGCTGGCTATTTATGCATCTATTTCTAAAGTGTAGATGGAAAAATATACTAGAATTATTTTAGTCTATTATTTAAAACACGAAATATCTGTTACAATAAATTTTATTGGTTAAAATTTAATAGAGTAAAAGCCCGTGGCCGCCTGACCTTTATTTTATACAAACTGAGAGTTTGTCAGTACATGTCCTCTACACAAGTAGGAACGATGTCCTGCAATGAAGTTTCAAGTATGGTTGCTTTGGCAGGTAACAAGGTGTGTAAAATATAGCAACTCATATTAGTTTAATTATTAAACTCATATTTTTCTTCTGGATGGTATTAGTAATCATATTATCCATTGCCATTGCAAAAATAACGAAGGTCTGACTATCAAGGGCTCTTAAGCATACTAGTAATATCGCTTAGGGTCCAGGCCAAACATTTTTCGACCTTATACTCTTAGTAGTAGAGTCGAACAGTGGGCGGCCGGGATTTCGCGAATGTACATAGTACCAACTTCTGATTGATAAAGTATACAGGTGACATGTATGTCGATAGGCAATCTTTCAAGAGATTACAGTTACCGCTTTCTCAACTGAGACGGTGCCTAAAGTAATCGCAAAGTGCTAGCTTAGAGCGGTGTTGACGTCCTTTAGTAAGTACGCGAAAGAAAGAGCTCTTGCATCACATGATTACGCCCTCCACGCATCTGATAATGATGCCACGATTTCGGACATAGCGTCCACATACCAAATAAAATATTCTGCTCTGTTATGTTCACATAACAAAGCAGTTCACATAACAGGTCATATGACTGTACATCCAATTTTGGCCAAAAAACTTCGAGCACAGAACGGACAACCACAACACCAATAACAACATGATAAATGATATTTTTTGGTAGTATAGCGAGGTCGTTACGTTTTTCGTCTAATTCCAACCTCCTTTTATTTTTAAAGGCTTGCACGGTTGCACGTGCCGTTGTGTAATAATCCACTCGGGCCAATTTTGTGCCTGTTTCTCCCAAGTCCTGTCGTCAATGGCACAAACAGTTTCCGCAATTATAGCCAAAAAGGTGGAGTGCTATAATCAACCTGTACAGTTCATTTTCTTTCTCTGTCTCAAAACAGAATTCTGATGCCATTGGCCCTGCACCATCTCTCAAAGATTACCTACTAAGATATTTTTAAGCGGCCCGTATAAATGCCAATCGGTTTGGAAGTCGGACGGACAAGTTTAATTGTTTAATGAGAAAATGCTCTCATTGATCAAGAACGTGATTTTTTTATGTCAGTAAAAATAAACGTGTACCTTAATGTCTTTTTACTTTGGCCCTGGGGTATAACTTTAGCCCAAGCTTGTTAATTAATAGAAACAGTGTTCTTTGTTCTTATTGGTTACTAATCATGGGCCAAAATTATACGCGTTGGCCATAATAATTGAAAAAAAAAACTACGTGTACGCGAATACGAATATAGCTGTAAGTAACTATTAAAAAAAACACAACCAACTTTCTATTCAAACCGTACTACCTAACAACAGATAGGTACTATCGACCTACTCTAATCACTTACAATTTCAATCAAATTCCTTTGTTTCCCAGTGATATGACGTTTCTTTGACGACAATTATTATCATTGTTACTAGTTTACTAATTATTCGTTATATTATTGATCTCAATCAGTGTATAGTTTTCTTAACTACATGTATGACCGCGGTCTTATGACGACTACGGCGACGGATTGATTGTGTATTTTGAACTTTATTTCTATTGACATAAAGTATATTTACGTATGGCCCAGTAATGGATGTCCTAAGTGCAGCTATATGGAGACGCGGTGCGTCGCTTGTAGCGTGGTATTTCGCGGTGTTTCGGCCTTTTTTTCTGTTTAAAGAGAAGCGGTCTGGATCGGGACCGCTTCGCTTCAGTTGTCGCCATCCCTTACCCACGTGCCTGCCTAATATCTTTATTAGGCAAAATTTATACTCTTGTATCAATTTTCGCGTCGCTTCACTTCGCGATTACGTTCAAGTCGAATCGCCTACGTATGACACCACGTAACGTAGCACGCCGAAGGACTAAACAGAATTATCGTCTAACAAAACATTAACCATGTCGTAGGTACTCTATTGCTGACGGTTGCTCATATTGTTCATAATTATGTATGTCCACCACGCTGTTGTCCCACCGCGTGCGTAGCTACGTTTTACCATGAACGGAAAGTTGCAGGAACAGCTGGTAGCAACGCTGCAGCGCTTCAGGTAATGCCGCGATAAACGACGCATAGGTTCCACGTAGAGGTTCGCGTGTTAAATCGCTTCTGCGTAAACACTCTCATAAAACGCCATAAGTTTGAATTTAGTATGGGCCGCTGTTCAACGCTTCGCGTGTCCATAAACGTGGCCTAAGGACTTGACCCATTTTACACTTATTAGTTGCCTCTATGATTACAATCACATCTTACTTCAATTACTTAGCAGAACATATTATATTTTTCTTTTCTGTTTTTTATAGAGGTCGTCATAACTTAGTAGATACGGTCAGCAACAAAAGACTATTAACACTGCCACTTTAATATTACATTATCGAATTTATGCCAATTCTTTATTATTTCATCAATCTTTTTTTTAATTTCAATTTACATTTCTTTTTTTGTTTATTATTGTATTTAGTTATTTATTCGTTATACATATTAAAGTGAACCGACCTTCGTTGCTGACTGTACCTTCATTAATAGCAGTTTCAGCACATTTTATAATAAACAATAACTAATTAATAAAAATGTATTTACAAGTTAACAACTTTAAAAGTTCAAAGTTTTAAACAATTGAATCCCACAATAATAACATGCTAAGACTTATGTAGATGTAGGGTACACCGAGGCGAATCGAATCACAGGGCGAATCGGATCAAAATAAGAAATCTGTTGATAATTCAAATATCGCATTCACATAGAACGCACTCAACCAGCGTGTTGCGTCTCTCCTCTCACCCCGCACCTCCCGACATAGGCAACATTGCGATGGCGCTTGTGAATCAGTGTCGACGCCGCTCGTTAGCGACTCGGTCGTTTGTGCGTGACGCAATTTTGGCGCTCATCTAAGGTGCGTACTTACGATTTCTTTGTGTGATATTACGTATTTGTGTTAAAACTCAACTACATTGGTTTATATTGTTCAGCAAAGTGTCTATATTAGAGAACCAATTCGCTTTTAAGTATGATCTTAGGGGTTAACGTATAAAATATTCATTTCAAAAGTCTTGATTATGGGGCTAATCGGATCATATCGTAAGGGGCGAATTGGATCACACTTTTAAACTGATTTATTACATGTTTGAGGTTATTGATTCATATTTATTTCATTGTAGATGGTTCGCACGTACAAAAGGAAGACTGATGCCGGAGAATGGTCTCAAGAAAAAATGAAAGAGGCTGTAAATAAAGTCTAGAACAAAGAGTTGACCTTACGTAAGGCTGCTGAGATTTTTGCAGTACCGTTCACGAGCTTACAGAGAAGAGTAACTTTGTCCAAGGGTGTTATTAAGCGTCGAGGTGGACAGCCAGCTTTAGGTCAGAACGCAGAAAAGGAGTTACCAACAAGCTACAGCATGGCAACATTCACATCCGAATCAAGGAATCACAAAAGTCGCTTTTGGAGCACTTTTCCAACGGGCTTGGAATCAGGCTGCCACTGTTGGGAATGCTACAAAAGGCTTCGAAAAGACTGGAATATTTCCACTAAATGCCAATGCAATACCTGACCACAAGTTCATCGGTGATCAAGAGTCCGACATTGTAGAGTCCCAAGTCCAGTCCCCAAGTTCCCAACAAATGCAGCTACAAGGGCAAGCCACAAATACACAACCAGTAGCTGATACAGTGTCATCTGCAAGTTCACGACAGTCTGACAAAGCCCAGTCTTCCACCTGTGCAGATGAAGAAAGAAAGAAGATAAAGAATAAAGCAACGCCTGGGCTAAAAATTAAGAGTTCATCAGCAAAACAGAGAGAGTGTCAAGTGCCTCAAGTCCAATCCACGAGTTCTCAACAGGTGCAGCCACAAGACCAATCCTCAAGTGCAGCACAGGTGCAGTCAAAAATAAAGGTACAAGTCCAAGCCACAAATACAAAACCACTTGATAATATGGTGCCATCCACAAGTTCGCAAAAATTTGACGAAGCCCAGCCTCCCACCTGTGCAGAAATAATTAAAGAAATTCTTCCATCACCTTCGAAGTCAGCAATTGCTTCAAAAAGAATTCGTAAAGTTTTAAAACCGGTCTTGCATTTAACATCACCTCAGAGTAAGACTACTCTTCTCGAAAAAGAAACCAAGAAGAAATTTAAGGTAGACAATAAAACCAAGGAAAATAAGAAAAAGGCTGTGGGCAAAGAAAATACTATGAAGAAGATGAAGAAGAAAGCAAAGCCTGCGATAAAAATTAAGAGTTTATCTGCAAAAAAGAGAGAGTGGCACTGCATTTACTGTTCCGAAATATTCGTTCATCCACCATCAGAGGACTGGATTCAGTGCAATGTCTGCGAAGAATGGTGTCACGAAAAATGTGCTGATATGGGGGGGAAAAAAGGACCATATGTATGTGAATTATGTGCCGGTAATCAAAATTGATCTCAATATTAATTTTTTACTGATTCCAAAGCTTTAGTGTTAAAAAACTTAAAATTTTGTAACATGTTGTGTATGATCCAATTCGCCCCGAAAATTGGGGCGATTCGGATATTTTTCTTTTTTCAGTATTTAATAGATAATTAAGAGAATATATGTATGATTTAAGTTTTCAAATGTTTATTTCATAGTTGATTGTTACTTCTTGCATTTTTATCAATAAAAATAACATTATATAACACTTTAGTATGATTTTTTCAACCTCAAAGAAAAAGTGATCCGATTCGCATCGGTGTACCCTAATTGCACTAGAATAATTAACTATAGGAATTCTATGGACAGATATCGTTCAATCCCTCAATAAGAATATCACAATGTTTTAATTATATTATTATTGCTTTAATTAGATTGAAATGACAATAGGAACGTTAGCAGTATGGCTGAGTTAAAGTTTTGGTCTTCTTATAGCTAGCTAGTTATACGTTCAAGGCAGATTTCGAGAGGAGAATCATTGGAATCTTTGTTCTACTATTGATTGGCCTGTTGGATCTAATGGTTCCAATGGTTGGTGGCCCTGACTAGTATGGCACCCCAGACAAATGTTTGTGTGATGTCGAGCACGATCTTTTGTTCCGTGTCTGGGTGTAATTTATCTATAATGTGTATGTATTTCGATAAATATAACTATATTTACCAGTTGCCTAGTCCTTATAGCACAAGCTCTGACGATTAATTTGGGACTAGATGGCGTCGTGTAAACGCGGGGCGCTTCTTGGGTTCAACCCTCCGCTCAGGATGCGAGCTCCCTGCCTGCGAAGCTGTTCTAAAGAGTTACCGTGACCCCGGAGTGCAGACGACAACTGAGGGAATATAGGTCGATTTAAGTCATTAAAAGTCATTGTCAGACTTTTAGACCATCGCTCCACCCTGAACGGAAAGGAACGAGTTATTTAATAACTTCACAAAAAAAAAACAGGATGCTAGGTTCCAATCGGAACTATCTCAATAAAAGCTGTTGCTATTTTTGATAAGAATTAAATATCACAAGCGTAATGCAGGTAAATACACACTTCTACGACCATGTACTTATCGAAAGACACTGCGATTGAAGGTTGATGACCTTTGATCCTGGAGTAGGGTAATGGAAGTCCGCTGAATGCGAGAAGCATGCCAGTCGATGTAGCGAGGCATTTGTGGACATGTCTTTCAGCTGAAAGGGTCCGAAAACCATTTTATCCACCTTATCCTTATCCCACAAGTCCTTTCCAAATCTGCCTTTTTCTACATATCTGTAGCACTAGTGTTGAATCCATTTCTTCAATAGTTCTATTAATCTATGGCTTCAAAATTAACTATCTATCAAGTCAAGCTATCCTCGAAATTGCGTCTAAAGTTATTGTATTGAGAATTAAATCCTAAATTTCTAGCTTACTAATTCACTACTTATTTTAAAGTGGTCTTAAAATTTCAGATAATTAAAGCGAAATTGAACAAGTGATATGGAAACCTCTCTATTAGTCCATTCAATTTGGTACTCGACTTAAAATGTAAATTTAGACTAAGGTTGAAGGGGCTCTGGGATTGTTCAAAACAGTTACCGTGGCCCGTGATTGCATAGGTCCTTTATTTTTTTATTTTATTGTAAGCTAAATGTGAATGATTTTTATATGGGTCATAATAATGGTACTTGAAATAAATGTTTTTTTTTTATAGGGCAACTGAGGGAATACCGGTGGGTTTTACTAAAAGTCTGACATGCCCTCTCGCTCCATCCAGAGAGAAAGAAGTCATTTTACACTTTTCCCACCTCAAAATGAGAACAGAGAGTGCACCTTTCTTGCACGCATACTTGTACACTTCAATATCTCCCTTGTCGCATTATGGAGATTATTGCTACCTGGCATTTTAAAGATTTTATTGAAAGATGTCATAAATTACATGCATTAATCCACATTGAACCCTAAAGTGGGACCATTAAAGTCTAATTGTTTACACTTAGTTAAATACCAAAATAAATGGGCATTATTATAAGATATGCTACAAGTCAACCATGATATGGGTAAAGAGCGGGTGAAGGACGGTGGCGACCTCTGTGTATTTTAATGAACTAAGGCCATCTGCAGCCATCCTTTCCTTGGTCAAACTTAACACCTTTTTCCTTTGGTCCCTGAAAACATAATGAAATAGGAATTTATTTATTAAAAGTGAATGCTCAAAGGGTAGCCCGTGAAATTCGAATTCTCGAAAGTTTTAGCCATTTGCAACTTAAGGGCCGGCTGTAGTCACAGAGTATTAAGTATGAACTCTTCCCGGGTCTGTAACGACCGTTTGGGGCTCCGAAACACCGGTTTTATTCTTATATAAAAAAAAAAAAACAATAACTATTAGAGAGTTGTTTTTGTGAGGCGCTTTTAAAAAACAAGCTTTATTTTTTTATAACTTTAAAATATTTCCGTGACGTCATCTCGTAGATATACACGTTTGGTGGTAACAATGATGCGCGCTTAATGCAACAAGGCATTCTTTACAGATCAACCGCAACGGCCGACAACTACCTACAGGTCATTGTCTCGCTCAGCTGATGTTTAGTTAAACAAACTAGTTTCGTACATGCGTATATTAATTCGAGTTTTAGAAATAAAAGTACCTACTTTATTTTTTTTATCTTTACAAATCAATAGTGTTTCATGACCCTCCACGGGATTAAAACGATCAAAATTTAGCCGTGTTTAGCACTGGTCTCTGCAACTCCCCGACTAAAGTCGCGTATTTTGCGTAAGGGCGGGACAAATGTGTCAATCGATCCACCAGCTCCTCAAGGAAGGCCAGCAGCGTGTTGGTGTTACTGCCCATTTCACATAGGATACCTGGGTATCCGAAGTACTTGTAGGAAGGTACGAGTATATAATTATAGTATACTTAATGAATTACGTAATACTTACGTCTTCCTCTCCGCGTTTGATGAGACCATATGATATCGACTGGTATCTGGTTGAAACCTACACAGCTTCAGGTTGTTTGCTTCCAACCGAGAGTACAAGTCATCATCTTCACCACCTATGCCATAGAATTCATTGCTCATCCCATTTATAGCTTTGTATTGCTTTGATACAATTGCTATTGCTCCACCGAACAGGTTTAAGTATGGCAAGACGAATCTGAAAATTGTGTAAGTTTTGTTATTATAGAAAGAATTGTATCTTAGTCAAGTATTAAAATAAAAGAAAAGCAATTAAAAAAAAAGCTAAAAATTTTCATTTAAAAATACCTTTTTTCTATGAAACAAAAATATAACCAATAAGTAAAATGGTCGATTAACAACGCTGTGGTCTCCGAGCCGTACTGTGTCCTGCCTAGGGGAGACTGGGTGCAGGACCTAAATAGCTCTATGACTTTAATTTCGAACTCTGGTCGATCTCCACTACTCCCTTATGAAGCTGGAAGCTGTCGTCGCTGGGTTTGGATCCCTCCCCGTGGTCGTTTGCGGGGACTTCAATGCCAAGAATTTTTCTTGGGGTACACGAACCAGCGGGATCGGAAGGTGGAAAACTGGGCTCTGAAGACAGGCCTAGTTGCCTTAAAAAGGGGTTCTGTCCAAACGTGTATGCGTGGTGAATCCGTGGTGGACATTATCATTTGCCAGCCCTGCTCTGTCACTGCGTGTCGTCGATAGGCGTGTCATAGAAAGGGTGGAGACGTACTCATACTACCGATACATTCAGTTTGACGTCTCCGCTCAGACCTCGACTACGCCGGTTTAACAGACCCCGTGTGACCCGCGGTGGGCGCTGTAGCAGATTGACCGGAATCTCCTTCTGGAAGCCGCATGGTAAAGGCCTGGGTTCAAGCACCGGACAGGCCTGTCGACATCAACATCGAGGCGGAGTGGTCCCAGGTGGCAAATTTGCAAACATGGCGGACCCGAATCCGACTAGGACGTGCTCGGCGCCAGTTGTATTGGTAGTCGCCGGAGACTGCACAACGCTTGCAATGCAATGCTGCGAGCGTAGATAAAGCGGGCTAAGGTGGAGACCCGCAACGAGCGGCTGAGGACCCTGAATGGACATGAGGCCCCTACTAAGTAGTGCAAAGTTCGACGGCTCACATCGCAGCGCGGCCGCATCACACAACACTGTTCTGCCAGTAGTTGAAACCAGGGACTACATACCGAAACTGAAGACTGCATATCGGTTATAGGGTTAACGGTATGACGTCATACCTTTTTATTTCAATACCTCAAAATAACGGTACCGTTATTTTTCACTACCGAAAAATTACGATACCTAAATTTTTCACTACTGAAAAATAACGGTACCGTTATTTTTTACGGTACCTAAACCTCTAACATTAAGGTATCCTTTGAAACCCCTACTCCCGCGCTTTTTGTCGCGATAGCTGGCAACCTCGCATTTATCGTAGGTACTCGCACGAGAAATAATTTCGGTACCGAAATTATTTCGGTTGAGTAAAGGTTAAATAAAAGTATAGCGGTACCTAAAAAAAATAGCGCTATCGTTATTTTATACCGGTAGCGTAACCGCAAATGTTAACCGGTTACGGTCCACCTTTAAAATAAAGCGGTACCGTATTTTAATACCAGTAGCGTAACCGTATACCTTAACAGAAATCGATCCCTGGTCGACACCGGCTCAGTTGACAAAGAAGAAAAAAAAAGTAGTGCGTAGCGTAAGTTCCGCCCCTGGGCTCCCCCGCTGACGCAGAGTCTCCGGCCCCAGTTTGTAGAGGGTGTGGTGAGCACACTGTTCCCTGTGCGAGGGAAACACTTTCCCCCACCCATGGCTCCACCACTTGTGGTGTCCGATGCGGACCACGACGGCGATGACGACGACAATGCTCCATAGGTGTCCGAGGTAGAGATGAGAGTGGTGGTATGAAGGCCGAATGCCAAGACCCCAAGACTTAACAGTTTACGCCTAAGGAACCCTAGGCTTTCTAGACCTAGGTGTAAGCCATGAATGCTCTCTGGCCTTGACTAAGAGGCCTCTTCAATGCATACATGGAGAGGGGCCAGTTTCCACTTTGTTGGAAAATGGTAAAACTATTTCTCATTGGGAAGCTGGGGCACCCTGCTGACTCTCGAGATGTCAGTAAAACCGTAGGGGCCCAGAAGGGTTAAAGTCTACAGGGGCCATGGGTTTGGTACTGAAAGGAAAACCAGGGTCCTGAAATGCAAGGCAAAGAAGGATCATAGGAGTCAGTTTAAGTCAGCAAAAGCCTGACACACCCTCCTGTTTAGCTCTAGGCGGGAGAAGTCATTGGATGATAACCACCTAAAAAAAAACCAATAGGTATAAAATAACAGTAATGTGCTCTAATGGTGTGCAGGAAGAAATATTTTCAACCAAAATCATTGCTGTAATTTTGCTAATTTTTTTTTTTATTATAATAAAAATAAGACTAAATAAAAAATATGTAGCAAGTAAGTATATAAAAATATGTAGCAATTATAATAAAAAAATATCACCTAAATTTATTGATGCTAGAAGACATATGCCTTGGTCTTTTAGTACAGGCATATAAGTTAGCTGGTCTTAATGGTAAGAGATCCACGTCATGAAGTATAAGACAAGGGTAGCCTGCTTTCATAGCAGCAACCGCCCCTATGTTCATGAGCTTGGCTCTGTTAAAAGGGCGAGAATCCACTTGTTCAACAACATAGATTCGGTAGTGGATATGTTGGCGGTGGAAGTATGTGTGCATGTATACTAGGAACCCTCGTAATTGTTCAGCTCTGTCCCTAAAAGACAAAGGAGTTTTTTTATGTAAAATTGTGCTTACAAGGTGACAATAGTAAGGGATAGAGGATGTTTACCTGTAAGGAACAATAATAGCTGTACTGTACTTGGGCTTACAATAAGAAGGAGCGTATTCTCCACCTTCCTTTATCCTATGGCCTTCTATCAAGTCTCCGTCAACTAAACTAATGGACAGAGTAGTTTCATCGTGTATAATGTCGTAATAATCACAGTCAAGTACAGCGGTACTAGTAAAATTTTCAGTGGTAGCTTCATGAAGGCTATGAATAATATCATCTTTCTCAATATACTCGTAAGAACGCCGGGCATTCATATCGGGATGCAGTAAAATTATCAATGTAATAACGATCACACCACAGTAAATAATCTTCTTTTTAAAAGCATAACGCATTTTTAATAAATGAAATAGTATTTTTTCCGCAACTGTACTCAGTTATTAAAACAATTAGGTAACGGCCTAAAAGCATTGAAATAACAAATAAAATTAATTTAATAAAATAATAATGCTTTGTTTACGTTTGATCGATCTAGTTGTGTCAATTTCATTTTGACAATGACTTACGCTTTCAAAGAACAGCTGATAACGCTCGTCGTTCGGAAACATTTGGTCCCATTGCTGATTTTGTCCACATCGCTGAAGAATGGAAAAACGTAAATAAATCATAATTAAATCTAAAATCATTATTCGTTTATTCTATTTAATTATTAGGGATATGAGTAGAAGAGTATTAGGAGGAGGGAGAGTATTAGGGATATGAGTATTTCAGCAACAGTAGCTGAACATGGATATTATAATAATATTAGTTAATTGTTTTTGTTGTTGGTGAGGGTAGATAATAAAAATATTTTCCTAAAGTGAAAAATTGACATCTTCCGCAATAGACAGTTTTACACAAAGAGTATAGTAAATACAGGCGTATTTATCAAATTAACAAGATGCCGTTTGAGGAAAGTGAAAAAATAACTATAGTTGTCACTGATACGTTTGAAGCGTCTGAAGGGAGAGAATTTTGTGACGACTCGGTAGAATTAATAAGGAAATGTTCTGAACAGGCCACGATAAACACGTCATGGGATCGTAGTTTCGTTTCATCTCATGAAAATAAAGACAAGGATTACAATAAAACTCCTCCGTTTGTGAGCGTCATGGCCAGTGACGACCCCAGTCTTACTCTGGGGAATTCATCCAGTAGTTCCACTCAAACAGAACCATTTGTGACTCTGCCAGTTAACTGCAGTTTTGTTGATGTAAGCGTTTCCTTCGGCAAGGATTTTAATTTACCGGACACAACATCGAAAGAAATTTCTGAACAACCTTTAGGGTTTAAACGATGTAGAAGTAACTCGACTGATGGAGAGCACAAGAAATTGCGACCTTGGAAAAAGCAATGTTCAGATTCGTGTTCCTCAAGCACATCTGATCTGACGGACGCTCAACACGAGCTGGGACCAACTTCCTGCCTTTCTAGTAATTCGGACGTATCATTCAAGTCAATTAACAGCAATCAGTCATTCAAAGTTAGAAAAAGACGTATGAAATCGGAATCAGACTTGTTTAGAGACGCCCTTCAGAGGTCACGGAAGAATTCTAGTGTCAGTAAGCGTCATGAAAATACAACGCCAGGTAATTTAGGTTTTATTTACGAAAGGTCACATAATTTGAATTGGGAGTATTTTGTTGTACCTATTTCAATAACTGTTGCTCATAAAATTTTAATTTATTAAAATATATTTTTTCCATTTTAAATAAACTTATAGCTTCACTTTTTTGTATGTATCCAGCATTAGGTTTCAGTTAGAAGATTTATAGCGTCACAAAGTTGAAGATTTTTTTTTTAACTAAATTCTGTCCTACTTTCAACTCCAATAGGCCATCACTTGCAAAAAAATAACTATTGGACTATTTGCATATTATAGAGAATTAATTTCAACAAGTTACGTAATGAGTCGCGCCTCCAGCAGCATACCTACATACCTACTCAGTACTAAAGCAATTCATGAATAAATAATGTTATGAATTAATTAACTTGTAGTTAGCAAGCTATATGTATAAGTTTAGACATATCGTTATATATGATAGCTTGTGCTCTAACGCTTGTGCACATATGTAGTTTTTGGGAGTATTAATTCTTCAGCTGAAATGATGATGATAATGAATAATCATATTTCTATTTACTTGTTACTATAAGTTCCATTACAAATTTGAACTATACTTTGTACACACTCATCAACCTGGAGTGTTGATTGATTAAGTGAGTATACTGACAGACAAGCAAATCCGCGTTGCTGCTATTACTATGACGTCATTCTCGTCATCTGCTGCACGCAACTTATCCAGGGGTTAGTTTAGCAACTTGAACTTGTTATCTCAATTGATAACTATTTTTGTTACAAACATCTTGGCTCAGTCAGCTGCTAATTTAGCTGTGACATCATCGTCGCGCGCACATCGCAGCATTTCAAGTTTTGCTTTAACGGTCGAGGCGAGACAACAGGACAATCTAATCACATTTTAAAAGCAACGTTAGATCAGTTTGTGTTTACAGACAAGTGCCAACTTGAGTAGGACCTCGTTTGTTTGCTAGTGCTCAGTGATGGGTGCTCTTACACAAAACAGCATAAAAGTTGAATTAGAGATAGAATGTGCTCTTGATACAGGACAGTTGAGTGATATGGAGTGGTTCATGTTGTCAGGTGGAACGCCACGGAAGGAGAGAAGCTATCGCCGGAACAGCAATCCTAAAGCTTGGAAGTTCGTGGACCTGTGCGCATGGATCGGCAGAAAGGTAGTTAGTATCACGTAACTGTATGCTTTTTTTATTCAAGGCCTTTTTCTGTAGCGTCATTTATTAAAAGAAAAAGAAAAAACAGATGCAGCTTTACATAATGTAATCAATATTAGGTAGGGATAACAGCTCGGACTAACGCTTTTCCGCAACAGGATAACGATTCTAAGCAGTAGGTATTATTCTTAAAAAATAAATTACAAAAAAAAACCGACTTCACTAGAAAAAAAGCACTAAAATGATCAAAATAATTTTAATTTCGGAAGTCGGTGTTTCTCGGTATTGTTTGTTTCTTATTTAACATCGACTTCCGAAATTAAAGTTATTTTGATAATTTTAGTGCTTTTTTTCTAGTGAAGTCGGTTATTTTTTTTTTTGTAAAAAGTTTTTTATTTCACACTTTTTAGTTGCGATGCACTATAACTAAAGTGCATTTCTGTGCACTACTAATACAGTTTCAAATTCTTCTGTCTATTCGCGATACACCCAATGCTACTGAACGGATTTTTATACGATTTTCACCAGTATACAGAGTGATTCGTATGGTTTAGAGAAAAAAGCCGAGAATTTAAAAGATTTTTTTTAACACCTGTGCGAAGCAGGGACGGTTTGCTAGTTTTAATCTATTGCGTTAATTCAAGTTATTAATAACCTTGACTTACGCAGATGTTATACTTCTGAGATTAAATACCTACTTATATAAATGTTATCATAAATTTACTCCAGTTCACTATTAGAACATAGGTATCTCCCTAATAATAATTTACACCACAAAATGCACTTCATTACCTACTTTTATTGTCTCGTATATTGGGGTCATTACACTTAAGTTCACAGTTGCATCGCACTTAATGTTTAATTATTACCGTGAGAACAACTACTTCATTTAAAAAATTTGAGAATGCCGGGAAATATTTATCAATTACTCTTTTTACTCTTTGGGGGTCTCCATATATTTTTTAGGTGGGCTTATGTCTTGTTCTTTGGGGTTTGTTGGAGTTTCTTGAACATCACTGCAGAAGGAATGGTAAATTCTTTCATAGTTACGCACCAAATAATAGTAGGCGCCATGCCACGCTGTGCCCTTTGCCATGAGACACCATGCAGGCACCGCACTTTAGCGAATATTAATAGCCGGCGTCGCTTTATTCGCACGTTTTTATGCCAAATTGAGGTTTTAAATGCCACTTTCATTGCCTCACAGTTTTTTTTTCTCTTCCAGGGCTATCAATCAATCACCGGCCTGTACTCCGATATACTCCGCGAGCCATTAGTTCACCGCGAAAATAACAACAGTGCTGAAGAGTTGCGGGAGCTGAGGAGATTTTTAGAACAAGTAGATAAGAAGCAAGAGCGACTGGCACAGGAGAATGAGTACTTGAAAGAAGGAATGAAAAAGATGATGAACAAAATTGAACAACTCGAGGGTAAGCTCAGGTAAAACTTCCCATTGGTGCTAATCATATGAATAAGTTACGATTTCAGTTTTTTGTCTCTTTTATTTTGTTAATGGATAATAAAAGGTTGATTTTTTTTAGGAAAACCAATAGTCCGTCTAAACCTACGCCTCAAGCACCTCCTCCGCCCCCGCCACCGCCGCCGCCACCTCCTCTCCCGCCTCCAGTACACCCCCCCGTGACTAAGCTACCTGTTCGAGCTCATACTTTGCCGAGGTGTGGATCTGCACCGCCGGGAGTTTCTGGACAACCTCATCTGACAATCACACCACAAGACATCGCAAATGTTAAATTGAGGAAGACAAGGGTACCTACCTTCTTGAGTATCAATTAAATCAATTATACCTTTTTTAATGAAGTTAAAAGTACAATTTCTTGTATCTTCATGGACAAGACTTTTAACAGAACCCCAAAAACTTGATTGATCTTTTTGCTCTAGTGTTTATTGCTCGATATTGCTATATACATATGTAGTCTCGCTGTGTGTCTATTAGACTTTGAGCTTATTATCTAGATATGTATATCATCAATTAAAAGCGGTTGACTCATCCAAACTTGTCATTTTGTTGTGCTACACAGCATTAGGTAGGTAGATTTTTCTTTAGAATATTTTATGCATAGACGCATAATTATGTTCATCCACCTTCCAGGATAATCCAATCCGCTCGAAGCCAGTTTTAAAAGAAGACAAGCAGCCTTTAGTGACGCAGCAAATGCTACAAAGCACACGCGCGAAGCTAGGACGGGCTCGACCCGTCGCCGCGTCAACCCCTAAGCAACAACTTACTGAGTTAGAAAAGTGAGTCTCAAATACAAAAGTTGCGTAAGGTGTGGTATATCTACTATTTTCATAAAAACTCTTTATCCCTATCTCTTTGTCCCATAACACAACGGGGTCTAACCGATCTTCCTTCAGTTATCTGTACCTATCATATAGTCTAATAATTTATCAATTCATTCCCTGATCTTGTTTCCTCCTCCTTCTCAGTCGTTTTCTTTATTGCTGAAGACCCGGATTCGCGGTTCGCAATCCGACGTTCGCAAGTCGCAGGTAGATACTGTTATTTGCGATTATACCAATAATAAAAAAAGTGTTTTCCGTAGTCATAGTGATACCGCAACATCTTAAAATGTATTTTTGTTCCTTTAGTTGCCTTTTGCAAGAATCGTCGGTGACGTCATTGTATCGACGACGAGTGGCCCGCAATACATTCCGCAGTGCAGAAGAGTTGAGACCGCGACCGTATCCGACCACACGGTGTTCCCGATCGCCCCTCTCGCCACGGACAACACGTGCCAACTCTTTACCACGAGTCAAACCGCCGATATCACCTCTTAAGTTCCCTAACGGTACTGCGCCCAATAGTACTAAATTAAATCATTGATATACTTTGAAGACATGACTAGGATTTTTGGCGAATGACTAATGAGTTGACTTTAACGTAGTTGCATATAACTTTTACAGCCATATTTCTTAAAAATATGTATAGTCAGTTATAACTGCATTGTTACTTACTGACAATTTTTTGAGATATTTCAGTCTGAATTTATTATTTTGTGAGTGATTAGGAATCGCAGGCGCATTCCACTTTTACGATAATTAGATTAAAAAGTAGAAGACAAATGATTTGATTTAGTTAATTTGATTAAGGTTTGATAATTCGTTGCTTGATCTATTAAAAACTACATAGCCATAAGACATGGTTATTCATAAAATAAATATATCCACCAATGAATTCATGTTATATGATGGTTATAAAAAGGCCACATGAATGTCTTGAGTAGACTTAATTTTGTAACGAACTAGTGAATCGTTCATACTTTTTGAGTTATTTATTTATTTTATAATAGACTTATAAACTCAGTTATATTTTGACACGAGTTGCGACTGCGCATGTTTTAAATTTTGACAAGCGGTTGCCGGATTTTAAATAATGATTGTCATTTAACTAAATTATTATGTGATTATTTGTTATTGTACAACTTTGTATGAATCGGAAGTTTAAATTCTTTTGGATTGAAATAAAAATATATATTCCAACATCGAAGTTTTGTTATAATATTTATTTTGAAATAGGTTGATAAGAAATATTTCGTTTGTATAAATTATTATTATTTGTCATACATTTTACTTTTTTCAGGACCTTGAGGTCCTGGACCCCAGAGTACTATTTTATATCTGAAATCCTGGACCTTTAAAAGGCGTGCGAGGGGCCGAAGCCAACTCGCAGAAGCGCGTGATACCAACCGACGATTATCCATGTAGGTACGCGTTATGCTAGTGCACACAAGGACAACCCCCGGTTGGTGAAAAACTATTGTGACATAGTGACATCTGAGACCCCAGGTATCACCAGTGATACACCTAATTGTAAATTTATTTCGATCGATCTCTCGGAATTCGTTAAAACTTTTTTGTACGATGATTTGCATAGATACCCTTTATAATTCTAGTTACTCATCATTTCTTTAGCTGTTAGTGCTCGGCCGCACTGGCAGCGTGGTGCGGGCAGCGGCGCGGGCGCGGGAGCGGGCGCGTTTTGCTTAGCCACACTGGCAGCAGTGGCAGCGCGGTGTGGGGAGCGGTGCGGGTGATAGTTCGTCCAGTTATGTCCTACTTTTCTGTAGACTTTTATAAATTGTACAAAATTATAGTACATTATTTTGATCTATCTCGTAGGGTTTGCAATGTAAGCGCAAAAAAATGTGATTATTTACGACATCACATTAGAAACCTCTAAAATTATCAGTGTTTCTCTACTATATTATGCATGTCTTATACATATAAATACCTTCCTCTTGAATAACTCTTATCTATTAAAAAAAACCGCATCAAAATTTGTTATATTACAAGCAAGGCGTTTTTTTTTTTGATGGTGGGTAAAATCATCCAATGACATCTCCCGCTCTTGGGCGGAGCGGGAGATAGTGTCAGACTCTTACTGACTATAAACCCACCCCGTTCCTTCGTTGCTTTAGATACCAGGGCCAAGCCTTCCTTTCAGAAGCAGACCTTTGGCGCTAGTAGCCTTCGACCCTGCCTGCCTGCAGCTAGCAGGTTGGGTCTCTACGGTTTGCTGACAACTCCTTGAGGCGCGCGGGAACAGTGGGCGCCGTCGGCGACCTGGGCTTGGTCCAGATGGTTACCGGACGGTAGGATAGCGAGCTACCCATAGCTCGCCGTCCGCAAGCCCGCGCCTACGTTGGCTGGATATCAGGATCGGAATCAGAATCTCCGCGGCGGCTGGGGCGTGAGGGCCGTTACCTCTCGCGTGCGGCCTCCTCCTTTGCTAGCATTTCAGAAGCTTCGCAGAAGGAGGCGACCGCCTGCCATCCCTCCTCGCTTCGGACCAAAGGCCCGTACCAGCCCAAGCAGCACAAAAGGCTGTACAAGGGCTGTATATAGGTTCAGGTTTACACTCTAAGCTGTATAGTAAGCTGTATATAGGCTGTATAAGCCTATATACAGCCCTTGTAACTCCAAAAAGGGCCCACATATACAGCCTATATACAGCGTTAAGTGTAAGTGGAGAATAAAAGCTGTATATTGGCTGCGTGTTGGCTGTATATCGGCTGTATAAAGGCGTTTTTGTACACCCTAAGCTGTATATCGGTGTACAATTACACTTTAACTCTACAGATATTCAATTATAACTATCATATACAGCAAAAAGCTGTTAATTGGTGTAAGAATACGAAAGAATCCAAACTTAAAGATTATTTTTTATAATATTTTACTAATGGCGACTACGCCATATACATTTAGTTTCAAATATAATATGTTAAATTGGACTTGTTGACCTTAGTAATATGGTGAATTTATAGTGCCGATTTAATTTCATTGTAAAAGTGTGTATATTTTCGGTGAAAATATTAACGCGCCAGCGAAATAATCAATTTTAACATCAAGGAAAATAGTAAATACGGTAAGTAATGTTATTATTTTTTTAGGTTATATTAAAAAATATTTTGAAATAATAGGTATAAATGCAAATCAACCGTAATTCAAGCTGATAATCATGATATGACTTTAGGCTTTTGCCAAATAAGCCTTTTATTATGTTTATAAAATCATTATGTACATTGCAAAATGGCGACAGCTTGCATAATAGAGTATTTTTACGACCTAGCCTGTATAATAGAGTATTTTTACGACTTAGGCTGTATATTAGAGTATTTTTACGACTTAGGCTGTAAAATAGAGTATTTTTACTCCATAATCTGTGTAATTGTTCATAACAAGTACGTACATTTCTAACCATCTTTAGAGATACGTATAAGGAATAAAAAATCCTCAGCTACCTACGACTAAATCTCATATGTCCAAATACAATTTAACAATTTATATACTTATTGTGAAGTAGTGAGTAAGATTTGTAACCGATCTTTCATCTATTTTTCAGAAAAGGTACAATAAGGCCTTTGACTTGGTCTAATATCAAGGTCACGAGAATCAGAAGGCGATCTAAAATTACTAAGCGAGTGATTAGACGTCGGACGCATTGGTGAAGGATGACAGTTCTAACCCTCCAGATCATCGTGGGATTACATCAAAATGCTGCGTATAAAGTCTATTATTATCATCATTGAAGAAGCAGATTGTGTCTATTACTTTATCTTCTCCAATAAATTATACTTTACTATCTCTACTGTCTGTTGTATTTAAATAAATTATCTGTATTTGTAATATTTAAATATTTCCTTTTGACCTTCCTCTTAATTCAATGTTTTCTCTTCACCACCCTTAGTTGATTGGTACAGAATACCTACAGCATTTTGTTTTTTGTAGTTTTGGGTTAACCTCAACCATAGAAATTATTTAGGCTCCAAGTTTCATGGCCTTATGAGTTATGTGCCTTTAGTTTTATTTTATATTGAAATATTCACCAATTGCTCGGATATTTCTTTTTTCTGGAATGAATTCTTGCTCCGATTCGATCACGAAAAAAAAATTTTTTTTTACGTTTTTGTATTCTATTGGTACTTGCACGGGGGTGTCACAGGGGGGTTAAAATTTTGGTTATTTTTGACCTAGGACGCACCGTTTTCGAGATAATTGAATTTCTTTTTTTTTAATCATAGGGCCCATAGAACGGACACGGTGCGAGTAAGTTTTTACAGAATCCTTGGTGCGCGTGTCCAACTCGCACTTGACCGGTCTTTTCCTCCATATTGATGTTCACAAAAACACAATCCGAGTGATTCCATTAGTAATACAGCCTAACGCTGTACTATAGCGTTCATTTACTCTTATAGCTGTATATCACCCTTGTAGGCAGTAGTTATAACACCACAATAGTTATAAGAGTGTACAATTACACCAAACGAATAAGAGGTATAATGGAGTTCGTTTACACCAATATACAGCAATAAGTATCATTTTACACTAATATAACACTTAGACCTGTATAAAGGAAGTGGTGACGTGCAATATACAGCCTATATACAGCTTTAAGTGTAAAACGCAGCCTTAAGTGTCAAAAAACTCTTAAAGCTGTTTAATTGAGTAAAAATACTCTGATATATAACCATAAGCGTACGCGGATACCTTTATGCAGCCTAAAGCTGTGTTTTACACCCTTGTACAGCCCTTATACAGCTCTAAGCTGTATATCGGCTGCTTTATTGATGTTTGATACGCTTGCGTGCTGCTTGGGAGGGCTCACAAGCAAGGCGTGAGTTGCACATGCGCGTCCCGCGTTGACCAGTCCGCGCCGCATCCCGCACCCGAGTGCCCACTAGCCACTCAAAAGAAGTTCTTGTGTCAAGCGTCTATTACACCACTCGATATTCCGCACAAGTTACACTGACCCTTATTACACTAAGCGACAACGTCGGCAAAACCGGTCAGAATATCGAGTGGTGTAATAGACCCTTTAATAATTGCCGCACCGCGCCCGCCCCGCGCCCGCGCTGCCAGTGTGGCCGAGCACTTAAACTACAACGATGGCAGATAAAATTGAACATTTTGCCGTTACTGACATGTCGACTTTAAAGGTAAATATTTAGTTTTAATTAGTGATTTGGAGTTTTAAGATTTGTGTACAGGGTTTATTACACTACTCGATATAACGGATATACTGACCGGTTTTGTCGACGTCGCGTAGTGTAATAAGGGTCAGATTGTCTTACTTGGAAGTAAACTTAGACAGTCTTTGTAACTTGTGCGGAATATCGAGTGGTGTAATAGACCCTTTAAGATGTACATATGTTAAACGTTTAGCAATAGATTTTTAAATTTTGTATTGATTTTTTTTTCTAAAATAACTTGTGTTATTACCAAGATCTCTACCAACACCTTACTGGATTATACATCCTTCTCCCGAACACGTTTGCTATGATGAATCTCCACTCAAACCAGCCAGTGACGGCAAGAGAGAGGCGGAAGCTCTGTAATTCTTCGTCAGTGTTTACTAAAACCGGTCAATAAAAGCAATTTAAGCAAAAGATGAAGAACAAGAACTCTCCCGGGAGATCGGGTCCATGGTAATGCCTAATTTGAAACTGTTGCTTGCCCACCGCAACCCTGCACCTACGCATTCTGTGCCTATGATAGCCAGAAATCGTCCAGAGTCCCC
This sequence comes from Leucania comma, assembly GCA_958295575.1. Taxonomy (NCBI): domain Eukaryota; kingdom Metazoa; phylum Arthropoda; class Insecta; order Lepidoptera; family Noctuidae; genus Leucania; species Leucania comma. The sequence goes on from OY282475.1 coordinate 10,667,115, forward strand.
TGACGCCCGAGGCGTCTCCGGCAAGGGTAGGGACGTGAGGCTTATTTCCGCATTATCCTTTCGGCCACCTCCTCCTACGCCTGTTAGCGTGGTATTCACTATCAAGATTATTGTTATGATTCGGAACGCACTCAGTAGGTATTGATAAATCATGTATAAGAGGGATTTATGACTAATAAAATGAATATTAGAAATAGTTGAGCTGAGTGGGGCTGAGGCACGCGTCATGCTCGTGAACGGGCGCCGTTAGTTGGGACTGGTCATCTCTTAGCTGTCAGTGGCTTAATTCAATTTCTATTTTTTATTAGTTTATTGTATTTTTTTATTATTTGCTTTCTAATTTTTTTTTCTTCGTTGTGCTCACATAATAGAAGCGACAAGAAATTTGTAACCAAGATTTATGTAACTCATAATATGATTTAAAAGAGTGTCCATGGAGTTTCTTGCACGTTCTTCTCCATAGAGATTTACGCTTTGGAACGTGTAATTTAGCTTCACTTTTTTTGGACTGACCGACATTTTGACAATTCAAATGTGCCTGTAATTGGTCTATTTGAAATAAACTATTCGAAATAAACGATTCTGACAAAAATAATCACAATCATAACTTGAAAATTGATTTATTTACTAAACGCTTAAAATGTTTTTCACTTATATTAAATTGTAATAAAACTGAGTCATAAAATCATAATTTGTGATTGAATGAGTAATTCAGCGAAAGCGCTGGCTGCGAGGCGAATAGCGAGCGAACTGCATGAATCTGCGTAATGCGGCTTGATAGATATGTTGATGTGATTCTGAACGCGAAGTCAGTCTAATGACAGATGATATGTCAGTGTCACTAGTGACTAGTGTCAGTCACGTCAGTCAGTGTCACAGAGTACTTTGTAAATATACTGTCAGACTTGTCAGAGTGTCAGTGTTAATTTGTTGTTGTATGCAGTCTGGCGCAACTCCCTAAGAAAAAAATGATCTTCGCCAAATGTATGAAACGCGTACTAATTTTAATGGCGGCCAAAATGGCGGCTATCGCTGTCTCGCTTTAACATCTATTCGACTCTGTTGCAGCTATCCATCCGCCATATTTATCTTTTACTTCTCAAGAGGTGAATTGTAAACAAAGTTTAATTTTTGTATTTAATATGTGTTTCGTGAATTTTAAGCGAAAATTCCTATTAATAGGACGTTTACGTGTACCCATGTGAAGCAATCTGTTGATATGCACTATAAAATCTGTGAAATATGTGGTTTACGAGCCAGCCGGTCGGACGGTCAAAAGCCAATGTTCATGGCTAAATATCCATTACATTAAGAGAGGTAAGCGTAAATAAACGTTCATTTTCAGTTACAGAAAAGGATTTGGTGATTTACAAATCAATTTTAATAAAAATCTGTCGAAAATCTATAAAATAACCTATTAACAGTGCTGTGTAGTGGAATTTTTATCGACTATATCGATAGTTTTAAATATTCGTTATTAAAATTTACAAGTTCGTGATAAAAAATGAAATTCTTCAATTTTAAAAATGATCTATCACTACTGCTGGGCATGTTTAATCGACTATCGATACTCTTATAATTTAAACTTTATTTAGTATAATTCAAATAGAACGATCATGGTATTCGAACAATAAATATTTCAGGTATCTCAATATGAAATGCTAATAAGTAATGCAATACATTTTTTTCTTCTAGATGTAAACATTGGATTGGATGTTCGTACGTATTGGTGGAGCTTTTTAGCTCCACCAATTCAACACGTTTGTAGCAAACATTTTCTGCCAAGGATTTTACGAAGACACAACTAAAAAAATCTGCAATTCCTTCTGTGAGACTTACTGCAGAACCTTAGGGAGATGATTGGATTTCTTCCACACATTGGCAAAACTGATACTGATTCGACTCTTAAACGCAAAGGTAAGATTCTTAATTAGAGCATCATTCATGTAAACTTTGTTATATTTACAATTACAGATCTAATAAAGATCAGAATCAGAAATAATAAAGTAAGATAATGATACTTTTAAGGTTTATGCATTATAGAGAATAGGCAAATAGGTTATAGTTTCTGTATTTGTTTAACCATAAAGAAAAATAAAATAAACTGTTATTTTTAAAATCCGTAAAATGGTGTTTCCTTTAGCGTTAACCACACCCCCACCCCACCTTTGAAACCCAACCTCATTTGCGTCAACGTAAATTCGCTGGTAAGTGGAATATTCCATATCAATTAATGAAACCTTGGGTTTCATTTTTTGATATGGAATATTCCACTTATTCTTAGTTAAACTGATGGATAAAGTTGGCGAAATAGACCTTAATTCAGATCCAATAAATGGACCTATATTTTTTTTTTTTAAATACTATCGATAAAAAATTACCATGAGCACCTAGATACACCACTATATCGGCCGTTATGTTGGCAGCCCCTTACCTCATGTATATGGTCATCTATGTCAAAGTTGGTATTGAATCTTAGTACACGTTTTGACGTTTCGTGTTGAACCATTTTTTTCTATGGGAGTCCCGTCTCTTAAACGTAGTGCTTATATTCTCTTTGGTTGTATGATTATGTTTTACCGACGCCCCGATGGTACTCTGTAATACAGAGTACCTTTTTAAATAGAACTGTGATTGAATTATTTGTACTACCTGCAATAAATTTACATTATACTTTTCCTAGTCTGATATTTTGCTATTCAAGGGGAATTAGTCCTTCGGATCGAGTTATACACACGTGTAACATTTCGAAAGTCAGTGCTACTAGTTGTTTTTCTATATTTTAGGACATGGATTTTAGTTCACGAAATCCGGCAACGTCGAATGCACTAAATCTTGCTGCTAGAAACAATGATGTAGCTAACGTGGAGCGTTTACTTCATAAAATAAACCCTAATTGCGTTGATAACAGGGGATGGACATGTCTGCACGAAGCAGCATACAACGATAGCTATGAATGCGTGTTGTTAATACTGAAAAGTCGACGATGTAGACCGTTAGCTGAAACTCATGAAGGTCACACCGCATTGTATTTAGCATGTAAAAATAAGTGTTCACTAAGGACTGTGACTGCCTTACTCAATTCTGCGGACGATATCGCGAACTACGGCAGCACAGAGGGAGTAACACCTCTGCACATTGCCAGTAGTCAAGGAAGCACAGAGTTAATAGAATTATTGATAGAGTATGGTGCTATTATTGACGTTCAGGATGCTGATGGAGATACACCATTACATGACGCAGCTTTAGCCAGCCAGCATGAGGCGTTGGTAACTCTGCTGTATTGTGGAGCCAACCCTGAGATTAAAAATGAACCTGGCTGTTTTACACCGTTCCATTTAGCTTGCTGTAAAGGATACTACCCTAATGTGGAAGCTCTTTTCCCATTTATTTCAAATATCAATCAAGTAACTCATTTCGGAGATTCTCCTTTGACTCTAGCACTCCAGGGATTAAATGATGATATTGTGTATTTCTTATTAAAGAATGGAGCTGATCCTAATATAAAGAATCTCTGTGGTGAAATGGCTATAGACATAGCCTTAAGTCTTGACAGCACTATCGAAATATTCCAAAAATTGTTGGCAGTAACAGATATAGATAAGCTGAACAAAAATATAATATTCAATGCCTGCAAGCCACATTATTTTAAGTTTGATATATTGGAAGTTTTACTAAACAGTGATCTGGGACCAGATTTTTTTTGTTTTTTTGAACCATTTAATATAGACCTTAATACATTTGTACAGGATAATACACCTAAATATGAATTAAATGCTCCATTGAATTCATATTTAAATGTATGTGGTTACATCTACAATAAGTCACCAGAAAAGTTTAAAGAGTTCTTTTATTTGTTTCTGATGAGAGGAGTGGAGGTGAATCCTTTTGAAGCAAATGTATGTCCACCATTAGTGTATGCACATCATGTAAATACATCATGCTTTCATGAAGTAAGTTCAATATAAATTTGTAGTAAAAATTAGGATTATGTTGGTTTTTGTCGACTTTTATGATTCAAATTTTTGCTGACATCAATCAGTTTATTAGTGGAAATATTTGTTAATGTTGCTTCTGAATTTTAGGTATTCAAAATACTTATAGAGCATGGTTGCAACGTAGATTACTGCAGTACAGCTGGGTTAGCCAGTGAGGAGCATGTTCCTGATGCATTCTTTGCTTCAACAAATTGGTATCTTCCTTCATTGCCAATTATGGTGCCATATAGCATTTACTGTGAGCCTGGTGATTACTTACAAATGGCCTATGAGAGGGGCAACCTAGGCATCATACCACAAACAGTAAGTTATTAGATATTATGCTTAGCTAAACTCCAGAATCTAAGAGGTCATTAGAAAAAATAATTGTTTATATAACTTTAATAGGATTTAGGGTAATGATTTCTTAACCATTTTCAGGTGCAGCGTGAGCTATTATTTATGTTAGACAACAATGACTCTAGCATTACTGCAGAATCCTTAACATCTCATGTGTTGTCTTTGAAACATATTTGCAGATACACAATTAGAAGATTATTAAGAAAAAAAGAAGGTGGTGTCAAATCCACACAAGAATTTTTGTCTATTGTAGAAAGCCTTCCGTTACCCAAAATTTTAAAAAAATATTTAAGATATATGTGAAAATCAATGTTGCTTTTGTTGATATTAAAGTCAAAGATATTAGTTTAGAATGTTAAATAAATCAGCTTGTAAAGCTTTACTCAATAATGTGATCAATAAAACGATTTATTCATAAAAAATGTTTTTGTACTTACATAAATATAATATATTCATAGTTAATTTACATAATTTACAATATGGTAATGTAACTGGCAATGATTTAAACATTTTTGGTATTGATAACTTATTTAAAATTAGCACCATTCGCCATGTGTTCTTCGATTTCGGCAACACTGTAGACAAAAATGTTAGTTACAATATTTATAATAATTTATAGTACTTAATGATTTTTTTTTCGTGATTGTATAACTTGGACTTGAATTTTAAGGGTCATGAAAGTTTCTGGAATCCAACTTCCCATCCTACTAATATTGTAAACAAGCTTTTTCTCGCGTCTTCGCTCCTGTGGCCTATCCCACAATAAGATTGTACTACTCCAACATAACTGCTAGCCTATAACACTGATAGTAATACTGTGCATTCCAAGTTCCAAATGAGAATAGGATCGCAATTGGCAATTGTTGTGACGTACTGTCAAACCGAAGAAATTTTGGCAAAATTGATGAATTCAGAGATGATTAATATTGTAGAACTGGTTTCTGATTAAACTTTTTTTGTTCACAGTTTGTAAAAAAATAAATTTTTCGTAAATAAATTAAAATTTTAAAATTTCTTTCCTCAATTTCACACTAAATTGTGACGTCACAACATGGCAATCGATCCTGTTCTCATTTGGAACGCATTGTACTTTCTATATTGCTTTTTTTTACCACCAACCAAACTATAATACGTATTAATCACAAAAACCTATATTACTTTTTTTCTTTATACCTAAGGGGTCGGCTTATTTTTATTTTTTCTTATTCAGGGGGGAGAGAGGGGTTCAAAAACTAGTAAAAATCGTCTTACGCAATAAATGAAAGGCCCCAAGAAAAAATGTATGGATAAAATTAAAAAATCTCAAAATTGTTGAAAATATCTCGCTTGTCGTCAGGACTTTTCATATGTCGAAATAGTAACCAGAGACATAATAGACATTAGACAATAATTAACTTACGTCCTTGGCACAAAGGTGAAGTTCTCAACTCCAGCGTCAGTTATAAGAACGTCATCTTCAATGCGCACGCCGCCGAAACCGCGGAACTTGTCCACTTTGTCCCAGTTGAAGAACTTGGCTTGAGCTGGATTGTTCTGGGCATTATTTAGGAGCTGCCAAAACAAAATCTATTTTAAAATTGCGCTAGTCAGTACTTCATCATCATTTCGGTCTTATATCACCAATTGCTGAGTATTAAGATGAAATTACATTGTTCCCACGTGGGCCACGATCTAGACGTCGGTCTCCGTACATTTTATATGGCAACTAGACTTGTAAAGCTACATTAGAACCACGCGACGCGACTATACGTACAACTCAGGCCCACGTGTGCCTCGGTGTAACGTAGGTCCCGCTTTGACTCGCTTTTCCTTTCTGTTTTCTTTTCTCTTACTTTTATATTTCTCTTACCCTCGGTATAAAGTAGCAGCCAGGCTCGATAGTGAGCGTCATGTTAGCGAGCAGTGGTCGTGCAGTGCGCAGCCTGGCTAGCGGTCCCGTGGGGCGCGGTGGACAATGTGGTAGGTACCCTCCTACGTCGTGCACGTCTAAGCCTAAGAGATGGCCTAAACCGTGTGGTTGGAGGATGCCGTGGATGCCATTCTGTTAACAAGTAAAGGGAATAAATGTAACATCAAATCTCAAGCCTGTATGACTCAAAAGGATATGAGCAAAAACATTTTTTTCTTGATAAGCAAAGCATAACTGTGGTAAAATTCTACCACAGCTGTAGCCAGTAGCCTTCGCTCGCGTGGAAGTAGAGAATTATGGGAATATACTCCCAAAATAAATAAAATCTTATTAGGTATATTGCTATTCCAGGACGTGGTCCACCCGTGAACCAAGTTTCATGTAAATTCGATCAGCCATTCGAGTGTGAAGAAGTAAAGTAACAAACACAAGCATACACTTTCGCTTTTATAATATTAGTGTGATGTAGGTTTTTGGGCATGTACATTGACAGTACAATAGATTTGATGTACGCTAAGATGTACATGACAAAGATTTCAGAAAGATAGATAAAGGACTTGCATTCAGAAAGCAAAAAAAAAAAATTTTTTTAAATAATATTTACAAAAAAAAAAAAACAAAAACAGTAAAGAGTTCAAGTAGGTAACTAAAGGTAGAAAACTACATTGCGCACACATGGGCCACGTACGCCGATCTGGGCGCGTCGGTCTCCATACGTTTTATAAGGCAACTAGACTTGTAGAGCTACATTAGATTCACGCCATGCGACGTTGTTCTACGTACAAATCAGGCGTGGCACATGTGTGCGTCGGTCTAATGTAGTTCTAACTTCAAGGAGCCACTTACCGCGATCATGTCTTCGACGTTACCGTTAAGGAGGCCTCCTTTCTTCAGATGATCCAGCATCGCTCTATTAGCGGCAAGGTGCATATCCGTCCACAACACTCCAGGCTTAGCTTCCCTACGAGAAAAATATATGTGAGTATTTTTAGCCAATCACGGGACATCAGAAAACTGCTGAATTTATCACTAGTGCGTTCGTTTTACCGACAATCGATCAGTGTGACAGAGACGTATTTCGTCAGCGATGTTAATTAAATTAAAAAAACCTTCCCAATACCCAATTTAAAGCTTTTGAATTTTATTAATAAACTCGAAAATTTCAAGCGTAACAACATCCTTAGCCCACGTCTATGGTCTTCACTATATTTGAGAAGATGATTCAAAGAGCGTGGCATAAAAAATAATGATGTCGTCCTCGTCGTCATAGTTTTTAATTTCCAAAACGCAAAATACTATTTCTTTGTTATCGACTATTTACTAGTATTTTACTGATAGTCTAGTATTTTTATGTAAAGATTCTATGCACAAAATTTCAAAACTGTATCATGGAAAATCACAAAGTTATAAGCTAGTTATGTTCCCGGGTTGGCCGCACAAAAACGTGGTCACTGGGCCATCCGGGCGACTTAGGAGTTGTTTCGATACCGCACCCAGCTTTGCGCTGGCGTCTAATGTCCGCTTTGACTTGCTATGTTGTACTTAGTGTCGGTGGTGTCCAACTTGTGAACTTTTTTTTAAATACTTTTGGGAAAAAATATAACATGGCATAAAAATTATTGGAATCGATTCAGTTACTGATTCTGAACAAATTATATTCAGGTTTTGCATATACTTATTAAAAATGATGTATTTTTCTAGTTTTAACTAAGTATAATTATAAAGACGCAAATATGGTAGTACCTGATAACAGCATCTCGTCCAGCCAGCACCGCTTCATAGATGAGTTTCTGATCTTCTGTGAACTTGCCGTTGGCCGGGAACGAGCAAGTGATGTCCGCGGCATAACCAGCGTAGTTGCCGCCCATGTCGAATAGACTGCAGTTATTAAAGTTGTTTTTATTTAATTAAGTGATGACATCGGCCCAGTAGTTAACCACTAAAATTTGTCTATTAATGGTTAGTATTCTTAAACTAAGGACAGAGACTGACTATTAGTCTTGGCTGCTCTAGGCCGTTTAGTACTGGCCACTACCTTTAAGTATGTTCTGAATTTAGGGCCAACGCTGTGTTAAGCGGGACCCGCGCGAATGTCCGTGCGGGCTCCCGCCGCGTGTCGTCGCGCGTGTGTCGTTAGTGGCAGTCCCTTGAGTGGAAACCGGATTATCATCTGCACAGCGTCGCTAGTTCAACTTTAGCGGTGTGCATCACATTTAGTAGTGTCGATGGAGAACTTTAATGTATTATTTCGCAGCAAAACGGGCGCGGGGCGCGGCTGCCCGCACGGCGATTCCGGACGTTTTGAAGCACTTTTGTATGCGACCGCGCGTGTTGGCTTTTAGCGGTATGTAGAATTTATGTGTAAAACGGAAAACTACATAAAACATAGTAGTCTTCCGTTTTTTGAACAGCCGACTGGGCCCGTGTGATGGATTACGACTCGTTCCCTCGCAGAGAGGAGGTCTGAGTCCCAGCAATGGGTACATTAAAGAGGCTGATTATGCTTATCCTTTTGCTACATATTATTGATCATATATTAGATGCGGGGGTGTGTCCGTAGTGCACTGTGTCTCCCGAGCATTGCAACATGCGTACGATATGTGACATAGTTGACAACATTACTCACCACATATCACCATCGTTGATAATCTTAGTGTTGGGCGCGGCAGCGTGTCCATAGTGAAGCGTGGCGCCCGTGTCGCCCGAGCCACAGATACACGTGTACGACACGTGGCGACAGCCGCCCACGCGGTAGCAGTGGTCTAAGAACACCGACTCGCATTGGTACTCTTTTCTACCAGGCTTGGCGTAGAGCATCACCTAGTGGGAAGAATGATTTGAAATTGAATTATTTTTTTTCGGCTCAGGGGGTCATTTCTTCATATTTGTGTCGAAAGACGTCCACTGCTGGACACAGGCCTTCCCTATTGTCGCCATAACGACACGCTTGGCAAGTTAGTTAGCGATCGTAGTGTGCTTTGTACAGAGGATGCTACGGCTCATTTTCTGGTGTATCCCAGCTTTGTCAAGTGATGGGATGATGCTATTCTTTAAGTCTGAATACCATACGGTACAAGAATCTGCATGGGGTCAACCTAGTATAGCAGGGGAGTCATTTAAAAACAAATATTTTTGAGAATTAAACTGATGGTTCGATTAGATTTTCTTTTAAGTGATATAAACTAGTGCTTGACTGCGATCCTAACTATTCTTAGTTTATTTTGTAAACAGGGATGCAATAGTTTATTTAGAGCCTGTTCACTCTAGCCTTGAAGACATTCAAATATTTTTTTAAACGAGACCTGCCGTTTCAGAAGGACTTTCTATAGTTCTGAACAGTACATTACCTACCAACTTGTATTGGAAAAACAAAGATAACGCCAGGATTAACGACAAGGTGAATCATTTATTATTGTTTATCATTTCATACGTGTCTGTGTCATTTGTTTTTTTTTCTCTTCTTAAGAATATATATTTGAAATAAAAGAGTAAATAAATTGCTTGAAAACCTAATTAAAAAGAGTATTTTCGAATCGAACAGTGCAGGTCAACCAAAGTACAGGTATATGGGCACTTGGGGTACATTAACGTGTGGCTCATGAAAAAGAGCACCGCACTCACACCTCTACTCATGTGCTCACATTGAGTATCCGACGCGTCTATAAAACCCATTTCACCAAGCGGCCTACCTGGGTGCGCAACCGATTTAAGGCTTTCCATATACAACCTTATTTTTAGTATATGCGAACCCGAAACACGGGTCTAGTATTTTTATGCAAAGAATCTATGTACAAAATTTCATTACTGTGTCATGACAAATCACAAAGTTACATAAGCTTTTATGTTACCTGGTTGCCCACACAAACAATATGGTCACTGGGCCATCGCTACTGAGGGGTAGTTTTGCTGTACGCTGATGTCTAATGCCCGCTATGACCTGTATTTTACTTAGTCTCAGTGTTTTCTAACTTGTGATCAGTTCTAAATATTTTTGAAAAAAAAAAATATAACATGGTGTAAAAATTATTGGAATCGATTCAGTTACTGATCTGATCAAACTACAAGTATATTCAGGTTTTGCATATACTAAAAATAATGTTGTAACTTGTAGACCACTGCAAATCGCACCCAGGCTAGAGATGTTCTTGATTAAAAAGAGTGATTAAAAGATAATGACCTGTTTATGAGCATCGGACGATATCTTGCACACATATCGCATAACTTCAATTTCCTCCGGGGTCTTGATAACGCGCCTGTGAAAAGTACAAACAAACAGTTAATTACTTCACACATGTTTGCGTCGCTATCAGAATATGTAGATGTTATGTTGGGTAGGTAGGTTACAGTTTTCAGATAATGATGAGTGTCAGGATGCAGATGCAGGACAGATTTATATAAATAAATGATGTAGCTTAGGTATAGGCTATCGCTTTTTCGTTCAAGTATTACGTAAGCAGATTTTTCGCAAATTTTAAAACCCCCTTCCTCCTCGTCAGCAAAAGTAAGGAAGGATCTAAGCCTCTCCCCACAAAAAAAAAAATTGGTCGGTGATATGTGTCTGTCTACTCATTTTCATGTGATTTTGGAACATCGAGATTGTTCCCTTAAAAATAAACTGCTGACGTAATCACCAGAGGTCGGAGTAGGTAGATTGATTTTATATACTTGCGTCAAGATATTATAATATGGACATGCCATTTTATCCATAATGTGCGGGAAGTACCGGAAAAAGTTCCGGGATTGGAATTATGGACTAAAATAAAATAAAGAGTCATACTGTCAAACGTCATTTCTAATTCAACAGTAAGGGACAAAATACGGTGTAACTATTCCAAGGTATTTTTGTATAAAATAAAATACTGATTTCTTTCACCATCAGCTAACACTGGCAGCGTAGATTGATATTATTAATACGTTTTTCACCTTAAACACAAATTCGTGCTAATTTCAAAATTCCGGAACAAATATCACAATAAATATGAAGTTCCGGTATTTTGGAGGCATATCCATATTATCCTCTACGTTTGACGTCAACGACCTTAAATCAATCTACCTACTCCGACCTCTGGTAATCACTATCCACACCTCCCCATCCCCCATGTCATCAAAAATAAGCACAGCAATGACCCGTCCACCCCCTGTAGTGCTTACGTAATACTTGAATGGCCCCTTACTACATGGCGCATGTTTTTCACATTAATATAACGCCTCTTTTCCGAAGGGTTAAACAGAAGTGTAGGTGAACCCACTTACAATTACTTAACTTCTACATATATAATATATAAAAGCGAAATACCACTCACTAGGGTATACAATAGAATAGAGGTAAGCAAAAAAGTATATAATAAATTAGCTTTTGCCAGCGGCTTCGCCCGCGTGAATTTTGGTTTCACCATACAAACTTTGAACCCCCGTTTTACCCCCTTAGGGGTTTTTTTTTGGTAGGTAAAATCATCCAATGATAAATCCCGCCCTTGGGTAGCGCGGGAAATAGTGTCCATTAGAAATCTGTTCCATTCATTACCTTCGATCCAGGGCCCCAGGGTTCATTTTCACCTAACCCTTGACCCCAGGGTTCATTTTCACCTAACCCTTGACCCCAGTAGGCTTTGGCCCTGCTGCCTTCATAAAATCCATTCTAGGAAGATGTCTGACAAACCTAATTTAATGTTTGTAGGTGTTATAGTTTCTGAGATTTCGTGATTAATCAGATAATCAGTGATTAGTATTTCGCTTTTATATAATATACTAGCTTTTGCATGCGGCTTCGCTCCCGCTTTACCCTACTCTACCAGGTAAGTGGTGAATGAGCAAGTTTCGGTTTTTTTATTATTATTAAGGGGACAAAAATTATCCTATGCCCTTTTCCTGGTTTTAAGCTACATTCCCACCAATTTTCAGCGAAATCGGTTCAGCCGTTCTCGAGTTATAAATAGTGTAACTAACACGACTTTCTTTTCTATATATAGATAGATTTACAATTACAGTTTACTTTTTTATGTTTTGTTGTGGATATTTAGTATTACTAATATCTACTAGTTTATAAGAAAATTATGTTACTAACAAAATCACAAAAATGGACTCCATCTATCAAATTCGCCAAATATCCTTGAACAAACATCCGACTGTACGGTATAGTTAGAGTCGAATTTTGTTTTCCTTTTGCAAGTTTAGTTTTCCTTAAAAAATAAAATAAAAAAAATAAAAAATAAATGATCTTATCTTATCTTATCTTATCTTATGTGTCAAGTGAGAACAGACATACCATAATGGAGACGACAATATCTATGAAAAAACCATTGATATATATGTACTACGCACTAGATGAGGCGTGCCGTACAGTCACTTTACTTCACTTAATTGACCTGCAGGCCGAACACTTTTACATTGATGGCATTAGTGCAGTTTTGACGTTCATGCAGTGTCAGCGCGACGCTTATAAATACAAATTTAAGTGAACTTGGACATATATAATAATTTTGTAGTCAAGTAAGTAAAACCATTGGTTGTTCAAGCAATGTAATAGCTTCTACTATCGTAATAGTACGTTAGAGAAGATATTATTTTATTTAAACTCTTCCCCATTTTACAATTATAGACTAAAACATGCAGATGTTCCCTCCCACAAAAAGCTGAATTAGGTTTTTACCTACAGCTAGTTTACGAAATACAGACTTCGCACGGTCTTTTATACTGTTTGAAATTTTTAAATATTTTATTTAATGCTCTTTCTTTTTTTGTATAATTAATAACAATGTTTTTATTTTTAAATAAATTACGACGAAATGTCAGCAAATCATGAGGTATCAGTTTTCATCGGTAAGTTTTGTTGTTAAGCATGCTGTCATTCGTTAGCACTTAGGTAATTTACGTACCATATTACGTGCAGGTTAATATTAAATTTGAATTAGGTTCAGTTGAATTTGTAGTCTTATTAGTGATTACTGATTTATTTATTTGTTTTACTGTTATTGAGATCTCGTTTTTATATACACTATAATTACATATAGAAATAGAATATTATTGTAATGAAGTATTGTAGGCAAGAAACTGTGTCACTTCTGCGGTATAAAAATCTATATAGATGACATGTCATCACACTAAGTTGAACGAAACGCGTAAGTACTAGGAAATGCATGGCGCTTTAGACCTTTTGGTCGCGAAAAAGTATCCTCTATAAGCTTTCTTAGCGCTGTAAGTTTTAAAAGTTTTGTTAGACGACATAATGGCAATCTAGCGCTGTAGCGATTTATTGTTTGAACTTTTCAGTATTTTGACAAATAGTTTATATGAACGTGCTTGTCTATCGCAAGAATATAGGTCGATGGAAAAAACAAAATGAATGCTCACTATGTAATGTATTTAATTTTGTTTCAAAGGAAGTCAATAACCAGAATTCGTTGAACTATCTTTGGTTAATGAACTCTATAATGAAATTTACTTTGGTCGTGACGTCGTGTGGGTTTTGCTATTATCACTTTTGGCAGCATTTCAATATTCGTAGAGAAACGGAAGTACATAATTGGATTTGAAACTGTTATTGGTTTCTAATTTGGTAATGGATTATGAAGAGGATATTTGGCTTGTTGGCTTTTACTATTTTCCTTTTTTATTTGGTATAAGCATTTGTATGTTTGTGTTGCACGAAGTTTTAATAAATAAATATATAGAATAGACTTAAAAAATAAAATAAAATTTTGTACCTAATCCGCTATATACTTGGCTATTTTTTTGTTTTCTTTTTTACTTGGCATATAAAGCTTTTGTATGCGTGTTTTTCTTTTTTATTAACTTTTTTTTGTGTACATGCCATATTGTATCTCCGGCACCATTCCGCCACCTTTGGTTGACTGGTAGAATATGCCAAGACATTAATTCACCAATGAAACTAATCGCGATTCGTTCAAACAAAACTCAGTTTGTGCGTCTAATCGAGATTATAGCTTCATTTTGCTTTTCACCGGTATGAATCGAATCTAGTTTACGCTAAACTCAGTTACAATTCTAAACGCCCATGTTTTCGGCGTTTAGCTCGCATAATCGCGTTTACCCGCTGTCATTAATGTCACTTGTATGTCATAATAGTAATAAATATTGTAAAATTTCTTATTATTTCGATTGTTTGTTATTTTCTTTAAAAAATAAAGATGAAAAGGGCGTTAGCACTAGCTTTTGATGAAAGTTATGATGACGAGGAATTTATACGGCGTCCAAGATGGATACGCGTGAGAGAAGAACACTTCGACACTCTTGATGATAAAGATTTTGTTACAAGATTTCGTCTCACGAAACCAACAGTTTTATCTGTATTGGAGTCTATCGAAGATAAATTAGAGTTTCCTACAAATATGTAAGCAAGGTTCCTCATTTTAATATTAGAAAGTTACATAGTTTGACGATTTGTTACTGTTTTTTTTTAGTATTTATGTATAAATTGTCTAATCAACTTGGTTCTTTTTTCAGAAATAACAGTGTGTCTCCCATCAATCAGTTACTATGTGCTCTGCGTTTTTATGCGACTGGGTGCTATCAAATGACTGCTGCTGATTTATGTGGATTTAGCACATCTACTGCACATAGAATTGTGCACAGAGTTAGTGCTGCTATTGCCTCACTCCGACCGCGCCACATTTACTTTCCTGAATTACCAGATGAAATACGCCAGACACAAATTGAATTTTCTAAAAGAGCTAAATTTCCATATGTTATTGGTGCTATAGATTGCACACATGTGAAGTTTATCAAATCACCAGGTGAGGAATTATTAAATTTATACTAAATTCTTATACATTACATAATATATGTAATACATAACGTAATTTATACAATATAAATAAATATATTTTAGGTGGCGAAAACCCAGAGATTTTCCGTAACCGGAAAAACTATTTTTCTTTAAATGTTCAAGCCATCTGCAACGCAAAATTAGAATTTACAGATGTGGTTTCTCGTTGGCCAGGAAGTACACATGACTCATATATTTTCAACAACTGCTATAGAAGATCATTGTTTGAACAGGGACGATATGGAAGTGCTATTCTTGTAGGAGATGCAGGTTATGCATGTAATAGTTACATGATGACTCCATTAGAACAATGCAATAATGGTCCTGAAGACTTATATAATGAGTCTCATATTAGAACAAGGAATTGTATAGAAAGAGTATTTGGAGTCTGGAAAAGACGTTTTCCAGTTATGGCTATTGGCTTGGGAGTTTCCTTACAGAATTCCTTCCCAATAGTAATTGCCACAGCTGTATTACACAATATTGCAAGAAGAAGTGGTGAAGCCACACCTCCTAACGATAACCAAATTGTAAATCCAGATTCTTGGGATGCTTTAATAGCTCAGGGTAATATTAGTAGTGGAAATATGGATATAGGAAGATCACACAGGACAAATCCAAATTACAGAAGGCGTAGTGAACTTGTGACAAACTACTTTGCACGGTGAGTTCATACAGTTGTCATCTTCTCCCTACCCTATTCCCAACTAGCTTGGAGTCGGCTTGCCATCTAACCTGATGCGGCTGAATCCCCGTGTGCCTCTAGAGCGATTGCTTATCAAATCTCCACAACCCAGTTACTGTTGAACTGATGGTCAGACGATTGGTGTGTATTTGTAACAACTGGCAAAAATCTACGAACAACTACTGGACTTTACATGATTTCTAAGGCACAGGATGTCAGTAACATCCTAGATTAACTTATAAAAGGAAATATAAATTGAAAAATTAAAATTACTTCTAGCTATTTCGAACCTGAAACCTCATCTATATATAGGTGGGTGCCTTAACCACTGGGTCGTCACAACCTTCATTCACGCTCACTTTATTCCATTTTGTTCCAGTTTAAAAGTTGTATGTGCAATATACAACATTATTTGTAGTGTATGCGAAACCTGAATATAGTTTATTATTAATCTATTTGTGTTATGTATGTCTATCAATTTTAATAAATCAAAAATACTAATATCCTTTGATATCTTTTCAGACTATCAAGTTAATTGAAAGAAACACCATCATCGTCATCATTAATTCCTGTTAACTAATTACATTTATCTAGATTCTGAAGTTGCTATGTAATACATAGTACAGATAGATATTAAATGTGTGTAATTAAATGTACTGGAATAGTTTGAAAAATATCTGTGTTACTTTAATGAATTTTGTTTGATATGAAATAAACAATACAAATTATTCTTGTAATTTCTTTAATTGAACTTTTAAAATTTCTAATTTAATTTTTTCTTGCTCCGTTTTTAATTTTTCTTGTTCCAGAATTTCTTGCTCCCTTTGCTCTTGGAGCCGCAATATTTTCATATTGATTGTATGCTCTTCCTCAGCATGCGCATTTGTTTGCATCTGATTCTTTGCGCATTTAAGCTGTCGTCTCTATTGCGCTTTAAAATTGGCCTTCTGCGACTTGATCTATCTCTCGCCCGTTCATTGGACATGAACCTGTAACATATTAAACATGTTTTTTAAATGTAAATAATAACTACTAAGGTGAAATAGATAAAAACTGTAGACATAATTTAGAATACTTGTACCTATACGTAATTAATAAAAACAATTAATCAATGGGAATAATAACCTTGAAAAATTAACTGTTTCATGTGAAAAATTCCAGGAATAGTTCTAGAGTGATATTATGGATTCTCAACCCTGTATGTATATATGTATATATACCATTTTATCTTTATTATGCAGGAATAATAATTGCTAATATTCTATTATTGATATTGATAAGAACACATAAAATTGTTTTAAGGTATGCACTATCTACTAGCTTATATGTGATGCATGCTACTGCCTCGACTTGAAAATTCTGAAGTATTAAATACTGGCTGTTCCATAACAGGTATATTTTATGAATAGACTATACTGAATAGGTTAAAATATCACTAACCTAGGCGGAGAGTTAGATGCTCGTTGGTGCTGTGGTGATGGTACCATAATACTCCCACTTGTCTCAGGTGACGGACTCCTTGAGGCAACAAGTGCTGAGGTAACTGGTGCTCTCAGCATATTTGGTGTGTACTGGGACCAGTCCTGCATAAAATCAAATTTAATTAAAAAAACACAATGATTTTTTTAAGGTGGGAAATTATCCTAATACCGTTTCCTAATCTAGGGCGGAGCAAGAGGGCCTTGAAAGACAACACCTATGTCCCTCTAGTTGCCCTTTGCGTTCCAGGACCACGAGTTACCCTTTCAGAAGTTGATTCATGACCTTAGTAGGCTTCGGCACTGCTAGGCCCTTACGGTTCTGCTGACATCTCTTTTTGGCGCGCAAAGTCGACGACTCGGGCTCATTTTGAACGGCCGGACGGCGAGCTACCCATTGCTTGTCGCTGTAAGCCCACGCCTACGATGGCTGGTAGTTGAGGCTGGGATATCATAATAAGCATATGGCCTCGGTTTTGTGCAGTGCCACCTCGAGTCCCAATAGCTAGATCCTCTCCACGACAACTGTCTGTCGCAACCCCGCGCTTCACTAGACCCGCGATCCCTGTGGGACAGCGCACGACATCTCTCTCCGTTTCCATCCTCCCTGATGACCAGGATAGATAATGTACCTGTTCGACAGGTAGGCCTCGATCGCACGACAGAGGTAGTGGCTCTGGGGCAGGGAATTAAAGGCGTTGGCGATGTCCAAAGACACCGCCAAGACACACCTGCCCATAATGATATGGTGTGATTTCTTGTCTAAATTAATTTTTCAATACTTACAACTGTCAATGCAGCAGCCGTCTCAGTGGCCTCAGTAGACTCCCTATTGGTATCTTGCACCTGCTCACTAGCACTGGCATCTAAAACAAATCGTTTTATAAATAGCAAATAGCTTCGGTTTATCACATGTAATTTTATGTAAATAAGTCTTTCATCCATTTTTGTGTCACTTGATATCATAATAAATATGAACTAAGTATTATAATTTTATTCCTCACTAGACATTGACAGAGTTGCCATATTACCACAATCATAAAAAGAAACCGGCCAAGTGCGAGTCAGACTCACAAAGGACAAAAAATATCATGTTTATGTTATGGGAGCCCCACTAAATATTGATTATATTCTGTTTCTAGTATTTGCCGTTAAAGCAGCAACAAAAATACCAATATAATGTTTGTGATAACTGTCTAGCTATCACAATTCATTAGATACAGCCTGGTGACAGATAGAAAGACAGCACAGTCTTACTTAGCAACAGGATCCCATTTTTACTCATTGACTATGGAACCATAGAAACTGTAACTACTCATGAAAATCATAACGGTAATATAATAATCCACAACTTTCACATAACGCAGTCTAGTCCCAAACTAAGGTGAGCTTGTGGTACTAGTAATAGACAACTGAGTAATAAACATACTCGTATATTTCTATTTTCTAAACATCAATCTATTTATTGTTTAAAATCTACATTAATAAGAAAATGACAAGCAAAAGATATAACAAAATTAAATACATACCATTCGAACATAATAAATAATTTTGAGTCGCCTGGTCTGTCACTGTTGTGCTCATAATACTGCTGCCAGATGCTGAAAAATAATGTTTTTATCTATATTTGTGATCATGCTGAATGAAAATAGTAGAAAGTTAATTCTTTATGCCATAACAAAACATAATTCTAATAATAATTTATACATTTATTGGCAGTCCCCGTAGGCTTTAGCATAGAATAGCATGGTCCCACTGCTGGGACTCAGGCCTCCTATCTAGGAGGGCCGTAATCCACCACGCAAGCCCAGTGCGGGTTGGTGGATGTCACATGTCTTTGAATTTTTAGTTCAAGGATGTGGCAGTTTCCTCACGATGTTCTTGTACACCGTTATGAGAGCAGTGGTGATGACATAAATTACACAAAGTAATACACCTGGCTAGGTTTGAACCCGGAACCTACAACTCGTAAGTCGGGGCTGTTACCACTCGGCCATCACTGCTATCCTGTAGGCTTTATCTTGACCGAAAGCTGGTATTTAGTAAGAAAAAAAATAGAAACCTAATTGCAGAGCCACCTACCGGAACCAATTGTATTTTCAAACCATCTAGAGACCCATCACAATATACACACAAAATTATATTGAAATCAGTCAAGTCATTTAGGAGAAATTTTGGTGACAAACATAACTTATGCTGGGAATAATTATATACATATATAAAAATAACAGAAAGTTCTTGACTTTAAAGAATCTTACCTAAAATATGAGTGCCATCAGAGTCATATACATTGACATAGCCAGATACCCTGGAGTGTATCAGTTCCAGTACTCGTTCAATAGCAGGATCAACACTTATTTTTCTGGGTGGTCCTCCTCCTTAAATATGAAAAAGATGGTGAGGTTAACTAATGGGAACTTATAGTAGATAAAAATATAAGGTCCAGCTTTGAAAGTCTTATTGATGGATTACTTTGTCAAGAAAACAGAAAAATAAAACAAGTCATGTACACAGATTTTTTTTTTAATTATTTAGTGTGTACATGAATTGTTAAATAAATAAATTATTAAACCTTACCTGTTCCCAAATAGTGTTGGTTACGCGCTGTTTGCTCACTTTTGGCCTTCTTTTTCATATTTTCCCAACAGTTTTTTAAAACAATCCATTCTCTAGGATGGATTGGGGAAACTGCATTAAATTCCTCAAAAATTTTCTGCCATTGCAAAGTTTTATTTTTTATGCTGATCGTGTCGGTCTTCTTGCTTTCAACAATGGCAAAGTACTTTTCCACGAGATCCACTAACGCCATTTTTTCGCTGGCGACAAATGTCGGGTCTCGCTTACGTTTCCCGTCGGGTTTGTTGGAAGACATGACGTTGGAGTCCAAGACAAAGCCAACAAATGAGCTTTTAAAAACAAAAATAGGTCCGTAAGTCCGTAGCTGTGGTCACGAAATGGCAAGAATCGAGTCCGATAAGGCAAGCAATGGTCGTCGTAGCAGCTATCACACACAATGGTCCAAAAAGAAAAGCAGGGTCACGGAAATCACAGAAAAACAAAATATTCTCAAATAGGCACTCGTTAAACGCTAAAGTTTACGAATGATTTGAAATTTTCGACATAACGGGTAATAGTAACAATATTGCCAACGTTGTAAAAAAAAGTCCTCAAAAATAATAATGTTTCTTAATTAGGCATTGTAGCAAAGATTTTTTTTTAATAAATATTATTTATTTATTTATGAGCTAAACAATATACTGTATTATAATAACCATATATTGGATAATATATATTTTTTTCGAATAATTTTGCTATTGTATTACCCATTTCACATTTGAATATTTTCTGAGCTTGTAAGACTGTGAACGAATGAAAGCGCGTTTTGTTATTACTCCTAAAAACTATATTTGAAAACCGCAGTAGGTCGGTGATACATGTTGTAGATACAAAACGCGATTACGGCATTTTAGGTCCTCTCCCATTATAACTTAGTTTTGGTAAACGCGATTAAAATGGTGCTGGTGAAATCAGTTTGACGTAAACTCAGATCAACACGGATCTATAAACTAGATTACGCTGAGCTCAGTTTAGTTGAACTAAGTTTTTATTTTGAATGGTGAATTTGGCCCTAAGTCCGCTTTTGTATATTTGTGTCGCATGAAGATTAAAAAAAAAATTAACATTAGGTATACAGTTCAGCTGATTCATTGCTTATTTGTTACAGGTGTTTGTTTTCATAATACAAGTTAATACAATGGGCAATAAATCGTATCGCCATGTAGGTCTAAGTATCTACACTAGTGACGCCACTTTACTGAAATGCTATTACAAAATTAATGTAGCATTGAAGAAAAAGCAATCACCTGATAAAATTGATAACTGCATTTACGTATACAGTGTTTATAGATAAAGTTCTTTTAATACATAAATATTAAGCAATCTTTTATCTCGTAATACTTATTTATAACAGATTAATGATGAGATACTTACAGCTCTGCGATGATAGGGAATAATGTTTCGTTGTCAACTTTGAATCTGGAAAAATAATAAAAAGTCTTAAAGGAAAAGTAGGCAGATCTTATTTAATGAATATGGCAAAATATTTTTCCTCTATTAGCTTGCTCTACTCTCAACAATTTTCTACTTTCACTTGGGCGAAGCCACTGGCAGTAGCTAGTTGTAATATAAAACAAAGTCTCTACACGGTGTCTGTCTGTTCGCGATAAGCTCAAAAACTACTGATCGGGATTTCATGCAGTTGTCACCAATAAACAGAATGATTCATGAGGCAGGTTTGGGAGTATATATCTATATTACATGCTTATTATAGACTTAGCTTCTGCTAGTGATCTTCGCCCGCGTTTCCCCCAAGGGGGCAAAATTTTGTACGGAGATATGTATACTATATGGAATGACGGCCTATCAGATCTCCACGACCCAGTTACTGGGCAACACTATACTCCTTAGATAGGCTGATGGTCAGACTGCCTGGCGTCTGACTATCTGTGACGACTGTCAAAGTTTTCGGAATGACAACTCGGACTAACGGCTTTACGTGCTTTTCGGAGGAGTAACGTCCTTAAAAAAATAATTAAAAACGGTTTCGCTATGGCACATACTTTCGAGATAAAAAGGATATCTTATTATTCCAAGACAGCCATGCAAAATTTCATCCAAACTCGTTCAGCCGTTTGAGCGAAAAGGTACCACACATGTACAAAAAAAGTTACGCCTTATGTTAGTGTGATTATAGACAGACTTGAGGCGTTCAAAAACCTTTACCGCGCCGCTAAAATCTACAATGACGCCCGCCGCTTTTTTTTGCGACGCTGCAACGCAACTTTTAGCGTATATTGTCGTATCCTACAGAGATAACTAGTTCCTCGTGATTTTTGAGTGTGGATAGACGTCTCTCTGTCATGGTTTGCAATAAACTTATTGCTTGTTTGTTATTAAGAAGACATTACTCTATTTTAAATAAACGAAAAAGTAGATACTGGATATGTACGTCCATTTAATCAGGCTATGTTATTCGCGCCGCGGTGCACACCGCAAAATTCTACGTAGTGGCGGGTGTCACTGCCGATTTAAGCGGCGCGACGCTGCTGACAATTTCATAGGAGCCAATTTAGGCTACCTTTTGAAATATGTAGTTTTTGTCTCTCAAGTACACAGAGCAGACAAAACACAGAGGTCTTCTTTATTTTAGATTTTGGTTTTCATATTCAGTTCATGATGGAACATGTGCTATGCCACGCATCGTTCCAAGAAATGGAAAGACAGAGGTTATCTGACTAAAAATATGTTTTACTTACTCATCAATTCCTTCAAAAACTGCCTCTTTGGCAGTCAAGCCACTGTCCGTGTTTGGACCACTCTGTAATGGAAATACTGTATGTTAAAATTTAATTGATGGAATATAAAATGTATTTTTTTTTTATGAATCAATTTATATTTCATTTTAATGACCATATTTGGACTTACCAGGGTCAACAGTTTCTCTGGATTCAGGCTTTTGAGAACCTTTGGGAGCTGGAAAAAAGTACTCTTGTATAGTTGTAATATTTCATTTTTGCCATTGATGTTATTTTTTCTACAAATACCTATGTCTCAAGTTTTAGTTATAAAGTTATCCTTTTTTCCAGTCTTTTACCTCATCAACGTAATGTACTTCATCTACAGCATACAGATTCTTGAAGTCATCACAGCTGAGGAGCTTGCCCATCCAGATTTCATAGTCTTCTGGGAGACGGCTTACAAACAAATATGACTTCCTAGTAGATACGTCTAGGGCGAAGTAGCAGCCCGGTTCACGGACTCCACATACCCATGTGAAATAGGCTTCCTGGCAAAATAATAAAACAAAACAATTAAATGGGGCTGAATCATTAACAGGATTGCAGTTATAAGAATTAAATAAGGAGAATTCATATTTTCTGATAATAACATAAGGCAAGACTTGTGGCAGAATAATATATGTACTTGTTTGACAGCTTTTACTTGTGATTATTACATTATTTACTGATTAAATAACAAGAAGATTGTTAATAAAATGTAGGCCAACAAAACTCAGCTTCCAATAATGAAGGTGATTACATTTATGAAATGAGCCGGTACTTTTTATAAAAGGTTTTTTTTTTATAAGAAATAAATAAACTTGCCTGTCTAAATACGTATTCGATGTCGGTGTCGTAGTGGCTGACATCTTCGCCGCCTTGTAGAACAACTACTTGCCCACTTTTTAATTTGTCAGCCAGTCGGTTTCTGTTCTTAGCAAACAAGGAGAGAGGCACCTCTAAAGTTCCCGGACCCATTGACCACGTCGCTGCCATCTTCGCTGACAAAGCAATACTGATCCTAGGCTTTGTTGCCAGCTGGTATAATACTGACGATAAGCGCAAACTTTGTAATTGATATAGATTACGACGTACTAGAACAAAATTACACTTGATATGATTCAACTTCACTGGTAAGCATTTTTTGCTTAATAAATTGAATATCAATCTATTCCTTAACATTTATTTTAGTGGAAAAAAAAATAATATTATAAATAGAGATTATATTACAAACAGCATTTCGGGCAAATATTTACATTTTGCGTTGGCATAACAGCAGGTTTTAGGGTGCCGTAAATGCACGACAGAAGCCCATTAAGGGAATGTGTCGGGGAATTCGTGCATTCTTTAAGGTCTCTAGATAATTTTTCAGACATGAACATATTCGAAAGTGTTGTGAAGTAATATAATGAAGAAACAGTCACTCGACTTACCAATTATGAAAAAATAAAAATAACTTTTAATTTATGCGGAACTCTTGGTTATTTTATATTTCAAAATAGCAAACAAACAATTGCCAACTGTCATAGTGACAGTGACAGTGTTTTGACAATTGGTATTGATTGTCAACTAATGAAGAGTTGAAGTTACAATGTTGGAAAAAATTGTTTACACAGATGTTTTTGCTACAGGCAAACTAAAATGTATGTTTGCTACTCGACGCTAGATGGCGCTACTAATATGTATTTTTAATAATCAGCTGTACCATGGCCTAGTAGACGAAAGGAAAATAAACAATGAGTTGTCAAATATTTATGTTATTGTAAATAAAATCAGGCCAGTCGAGTTGGTATTATATTGTTTTATATAATTATGCTGACTATACATGACCTTATTAAAATCTATTTTAGCATGTTTGCATGAAAAAAAAAACTGTATGAGCATAATGAAGCATGAAGCATATCCAGTGCAGATACCAAATTGAACACGTGGTGGGCTCGTGGGAGATCAATACTAGTTAGAATAGAAATGAGGTAGGTATGTTTCTCTTACAGGCTCCGTAATGTTTGCGGAAGAGATGTTTCAAATAAAAGATAAGAATTTTAATCATCAAATATTTAATAGACGAAAAATAGATCTAACACTGAAAGTTTCCGTAGATAGCTATTTTTAATTAAATATTTTGTACAGCTAAATTCAAGAACTTAATTCAAAAAATTTTATTTTTGAAATTATTTTCTTTTATTACTTAATTCTTATCTAAATCACAAGATCGACGATAAATTAAACTACCTAAAAATCACAAAATGCACTAAAACATGCACACATGTAATATTACGATGATTTTTATACCATATTTTGGTAAAATTGTACACAGTTTACTACATTGATGAAATAAAGTATTAGCTAGATAGGAATTTCATAAAACTAAACCCTACAAATTATCTAGGTTGCACTGTGTCTGCGACCCTTTGAACAAGGTTCTTCATGAAAGTGCACAGCAGTGCGACCAAAAAATAATTTTCCCTAAACTACAACATGCGAGGAAGTAACTGTACGGTACTTATTACAATGTAAAAGTATACTGTTATCTCTACAATCACTTTTGAAAGTTTTATAACACAAAAAATGACCCAATTGAGTGTTTACATTGGATGTTTCGCTGGTGTAGGTACAAATATTTTTAGCAAAATATCTGATGTAATGTTGTTGAGATAAGAAATATGTCACTCATTGCAAGGTATTATTAAAACTAATAAAGCAGCTTAAGTGTAGAAATATGAAGTTGGTATGAAAAACAACGGACATTTGCTATCGATTATTTTAAATAATTACATAAACAATAGTTAAAGCTCTTGAATTATACTTCACATTAGCTAATTTAATTAGATGGAAATGTCTTAACGCGACATTCAGTCACATAGTTTTAATTATTATAGAAATAAGTACTTCAGAATGCATTACAATACTAAAGGCTAGTTACGTCATTCAGTACTTTGATCATGATCAGTTAAGGTCACTATAAAACGAAGAATAAATATTATGATTGTAGAGTACGCGCCGCCATTTTGGTTCGTTCTCGTGACTCGTGTCGTGCGGGACACGTCATTGGTGGCTATCTCTTTCTTGCACGCTCTCCGCATATAGCACCATTGTAACCCGACACGTTTCTTACACACAAGCAATTTCACAACACGTTCGACACTTTCACAACTAAAATGTTTTGTTTATAAATTATGAATCTACAGAAATTTCATGACACACTTGTTTCTTTTCTTGTAATCTCCGAACAGCCTCGGCAACAAGGGCATTCTGCTCCAGCAACCTCTCCACAAGATCGACTGGTTCTTGTTTTCTAATGTAGTAAGGTGCAGCACGGGCGCGAGCCTGCAGGTGAAGCTTTTGTTTCAGGCCAAGGGTGAGTTCCTCAATAGCAGGTAACCGACTAGAGGTTAGCGGACGATTCTGTTCTTCAGAGGAATGGCGATGGTCATATCTTGACTTCTCTTTCAACATAGTGAAGGATAGAACGTTTAGAATTTGAAGATTGATTAAGTAAGGGACTAGAGATCTCACCGGTACCGGTACGGTGGGCGGCGAGCAACAACGTTTGCGAATGCCGAATGAATGAGCGAGTGAGCCAGCTCGACCCCAGCGTAGGAAAGACAGGCCTCCGCGGGGCTACAGGCGAGGGGGAGGGGATGACGTAGTCTGATGCGCAGTCGTGCCGGGCTGTATACAAACAATACGATGGACGTAAATAAACACAAGACAGACTCGATATGCCTGTACAGTGAACGGTGTTATCTGTGTGTTAGTGGTATAGCTAGTCGGTCGGCCGACTGGCTTGCTGAATCATGAAAAGATTTCAATATAGAGAAGACAGGTAGGTCCGCCGCTCGATAATTGTCGACGTGTTTGATTTGAATAAATACTGTAGGTACGTGTATGATTTGGTGATGATTTTGCGCAACGATATATTATTACATTAGAATATTATCAATCAGTCTTGAAAACAATTGTGTCGACACTGGCAGTATCTAGATAAGCATTAAGGACCCCGACCTGATTAAGAATGAATGAATGGCATTATTAGATCACTATAGTACACCTACCTAATGTTTAAGTTCATAATTATTATGGAGCAGGGTATCTTATCTAACTGTTGAGATACAGTTTTTGTTATTATAATAATAAAAACATCACAAAATGAGAAATTGTGTTCGCTAATTAAGTAGGTATATTGTTAAAATATCAGTAACCAGAGTCGTGTAAGCAATGTTTATTTGTATAACTATCTGGGAGTCTCGTATGTATCGGCGAAACACAGCTAAAAACGGACAATGCCCTCGGTTTTTTCTAGAGATCACGTAGATTTTTCATTGTGATAGGCAGGTAGGTATGTATTGTTATGACCGTTTTAAACTCTTGGTTGGTAAACATCTGTATGACTGTATTTTGCATGAATATTATGAATGTCTTGTAACTTTTGTATTATGGTTGCTAGCGTGTAACAAAAGCAAGGTATTTATTGAGACTAAGGATATTGGTATTTTTGTGAGCCACGGATGTAATCACCAGCAACATTAAAACGACTGCCACATGAAGTCATTGACTCCTAAATAGTGCGACCGTTGCTTTCCGTAACCACGTTTTTATACCACATTGTAGTGTCATTTTACTAGTACAATTTAGGAAGCTGTAGACGTTGAAATGTATTTATAAGTACTTCAGTAGTTATTTATTGCCAATGAAATCTGTACCTAATTTAGTATCTTCCTTATAAATACTATTTGTCAACCGTGGATTTCAGAGCACTGTTATTGCATTGTTCAATAGGGAAATTAAACGAGGTGTTTAGAAATAACATTGTTCTGTTCTCTAAATATGGAGGTTTCAAATAATTTATCAGAATTAATATTATTATTTACAGTAGGTTTACCTACCTACAGTAATTTAATGTATCGGGCGACGACTGCCTCTAATTTGACCTTCGAATAAAGATAACACGCTAGCTACTACGTATAATTTTATTTTACAGTCACCTGTTACGGGAATGAGCCGTTGTAGGTTGTTGGTTGTCGTAAATATAATTTGGTGTACTGGAGACACCCAGTACGAGTGTCATGCTCCTCTTCAGACCATGTTGCATTTGCAGGTAAACGGACACTTGGGCATTCTACATCATTCTGTCCGTTTACCTGCATCCTAGTTGATCTATGCAACGCCTCTAACGATGAAATATCAAACTAAACTGGGTTATCTGCGAAACATCATGATCTTCAAAATATATAGAACATCGGTAGCGAGATAACATGCGGGAACTGGAAGAATAGCGATATTCAAAAGGTTAAGTCCAAAATACAGTTTATTTTATAAACATTGTAGCAAAGATTTCATATGCATTTCATAACTACTACTTCTATACAGTGGTATTTAATGATTCATTTTGCAATAACAAGAAAAAAATGTAATTCAACAAGACACGAGGAGAAATATCTTACACAATCTTATACCTACGCATACATACTTAAGACTTGTAATATTTAACACAGACGTTTTTGTACCTAGCTGATCTTTAACTAACTTGCTAAGTACGTATAATACCGATATAGATTCTTATCTTGATAAATCTAATCATATTTACAATATAATCAGATTAGGAAATATTCATGTTCTAAAACAGCCTCATTGGGCTATTTTTTGGGCACTTGTTATATTTTTTTGTTACATAAACGTTATTGTAATAAATACAGGACTTTGATGTCATGATGATATTATGTATTAAAACCTACGGTAGAAGGTAAGTAGTAGTTGACAATGGCTTAAAATAAGTATATTTTTTCATGTAAAACGTCATTTACCTACTTACATCACTCTCTCAATTCTTTACATTTCGAAATATCGCCGTTCAATTAGGTAAGTATGTCCTCGTTTTATTTCTGATTACATAAGTAAATAATGTAAACATGTACAGACGCTAGTAGCCTATAAGTTTTATGTTTTGAGGAAATACACAAGAAAATTTATATCAATAGGTTACCTACAGTTATGAATATAATGGTTTAAATGCTA
The DNA here is from genome assembly GCA_958295575.1 of Leucania comma. NCBI lineage: Eukaryota > Metazoa > Arthropoda > Insecta > Lepidoptera > Noctuidae > Leucania > Leucania comma. The sequence continues at coordinate 10,695,660 of OY282475.1, forward strand.
AATATAGAAATAATACTCTTCTGGTATGTCTACAGTACCTAAACTTAATTATTTAGGCGTATCATAAAGTGGAAATGAAAACGAGTTCCGTGTCTTAATTATTATTAAACTTCACTATTTATTTACATTCTTGATACATACAGGTACGCAGAACTCCTATTTCATGTTAATGATTATATTATTATTATCTAGTCGTTCCCGGTAACACCTATACACAAACAATTTTATTGAGACGCCTTCTAGTGCCGAGTAGCTGAACTTCACTCAGTTATTACGTTTCCTAAGATTACGGCAGATGGCGCTACTAACGCCATTCGCCTACAATTTTATTTGAATCGAAATGTCTAGAAATATATCTGCAGTATCTAGAATGGAATAGTGCTTTAACCTTGAACCGTTCCTTGGGGTACAAAATAAATAAAATGTTTGTTGGGGACACAAATTGCCAATAATAGACAGACGTTATAATTTTTCAGATGAAAATATTTTAAATTCATAAACCTGGAAAGTGAAGTTAATTTTGACGCGATTGATAATGCTGTCTTTGTAAAATATAATAAATCTTTAATAAAATTGACAGGTGATATTTCGGTAGATAACTTTTTAAAACATTATTTTTAGTTGGTATAATGCGAAATCAGTAACTGAATCGATTCCAATAATTTTTACACCAAATTTTATATTTTTTCCAAAAATATTTAAAGAAGGTCACAAGTTGGACACCACTGACACTAAAGGTACCTACGAATAGACTACGACACGCCTGGTGCGGGAGCAAAACAACCCCTCACGTCGAATACAATCTACATAAACTGTACTTAGTGATGAAATAATTTATTTTGATAAGGATTAATAGCATGAGTAAAAAAAACGGTAATTTAAAAAACTAAAAAACCCGACTGCTTTTCTGAGCATTCATAAAAAAGCCGTAAAACAAGAAAGTCGTTGTACCCGATTGCACTTATCTATATAATATTTTAAATACTGGCAGCCGGGACCCATTCTAGAATTGAGAGCACATACCTATATTACATTGCAGATTACTCCAATCTATTGACTAGACGGCTGACTTTCTAGAATGGGTCCCGACTGCCAGTATTTAAAATATTATATAGATAAGTGCAATCGGGTACAACGACTTTCTTGTTTTACGGCTTTTTTATGAATGCTCAGAAAAGCAGTCGGGTTTTTTAGTTTTTTAAATTACCGTTTTTTATTTTTTTAGTTTTTATTTTATTACGATATCACTTTCAAAGTAATTACGAATCTAAAGACACCTCTCCAACTAAAATCCGTCGAGCCGTTCTGGTCGCAGAGCGTGCCAAACATTTGAATTTGCCAAAAAAATCTAAAAATCCGCCATTTTGTTTTTATTTTATTTTGATATACCCAGTGTCACTCACACAGTAAATACGAATCTAACGACACCTCTCAAGCTAAAATCCATCCAGCCGTTCAGGCTGCAGAGCGTGCCAAACAATTATACATACATACATACATACATACATACATACTCTCGAAAAACATAACCCTCCTTCTGGCGCAGTCGGGTAATAAATGCGTTTAAATGTAGTCGAAAAAAACAATTCAAGATTTTTAAATAAAAAAATGGTTTTTGTGCCTCACTCCACATAGATAGGTATAGTGTGTCGCGGACTTTTTTGTAGATATTTATAAGATCTACAATTAATTAGAACATTTTATGGTTCTATTTTTTATAGTTTAGGCAGCGTACGCAAATTAAGTAACTTTTCTGGTTTACACCTTGTGTCCGAAAAACCCAAATATGTTACGGATCCCTATTTTTTCCAAAATAAAATTTAGCTTATGTTACTCGTGGATAATGTAGCTTTCGAATGGTGAAAGAATTTTTTAAATCGGTCCAGTAGTTTTTGAGCCTATTCATTACAAACAAATAAACAAAGTTTTCCTCTTTATAATATCAGTATAGATTAAAACCTTAAAAATAATCACCCTTGACTGTGAAAAAAATAGGAATGAAAAAAGCCCTTGTTTTGATAAATTAAAAAAAGCACACGGGTGTTAAACATGCCATATTGAACCTAATCGTAGTACGATAAGAGGCAGTTTTCGAGCAAGTGTTTTGAAAAATATCTTGAAGTAGCCTTACATAAATGTATCATATTTGTTTCTTTTGCTCATGTAGTCTTCTTTAAGTTAATATTACATTACATTAAATCACGTTCACGGCTTTTTAATATTTTTTTTTGTAAGAGTATGGTTTTCGTTAGTTTTTGTCCAAAAAATTTAGTTTTCGTCCGAGTGTGAGCTAAATCTTAGGCATAGTCTAGAAAAAAAAGAGTGAAGGCAATTTATAACATAGAAAACCAATTATATATTTTTTTATTTAATCAACAACATATCTACTATTTAATAGTAGCTTCCAAGTATTCTTACTCTACTGTTTAGGTATTATTTCTTTTATTAGTTATAACTAACTGTCTACCGCGGTTTCACTGGCGTCTTTGGTTACTGCTCCATTTTTGTGAGCCGTAGCTTGATGTAATTTAGCCTATACTATACGTCATGATCCTTGCTACCGCATACAGAAAGATTTTTTCCAATCCAGCTGCCCAGAGATTCGCACGTTTGAACACAAAAAACTGTCTCGCATTATTTAATCTTTAATCAATACTTTAATACAGCACAGGTACCTAGATTAAAGAAAAAACCTAAAGGTCTTTAACTCAAGAGCCAATGGGTTAAAAAAATAGCAAAAAAAAATCTTTTTCAATACACTAAGGGCTGATTTCATCATTCAATATAGAAACTTAGTTCACCTAAACTGAGCTCAGCCTAATCTAGTTTAAAGACCAGTGTCGTAAACATGAGCGAACACAAAAGAATTGAAACTGAGTTAAGCGTAAACTAGGTTCAATTCATAGCGGTGAAACGCAAAATGAAGCTATAATCTCGATTAGGCGCTCAAACTGCGTTTTGTTATATATAATCGCGATTAGTTTATTGGTGAATTAAGAGCCAAATTCACCAATAAACTAATCGCGATTCGTTCAAACAAAACGCAGTTTGAGTGACTAATCGAGATTATAGCTTCATTTTGCGTTTCACCGCGGTAAATTGAACCTAGTTTACGCTAAACTCAGTTTCAATTCTTTTGTTGTCGCCCATGTTTACGATACGGGTCTTTAAACTAGATTACGCTGAGCTCAGTTTAGTTGAACTAAGTTTTTATATTGAATGATGAAATCCGCCCTTAGCCCTTACTCGAAAACTGCCTTTTATCACACTACGATTAGGTTCGATATGGCATGTTTATCACCCGCGTGCTTTTTTTTCAATTTATCAAAACAAGGGCTTTTTTCATTCCTATTTCATCATGGTCAAGAGTGATTATTATTATTTTTTTAAAGCAAAGAGGCGGATATTTTTAAGATTTTAATAAAAGGAAAATTGAAATTGTGTTTTTGAACAGAATAAAATAAATGGACATGATTACGTAAGCAATAATTTGTTAATACCAACAAATTAACAATTATCTGTGTTCTAATTCAAAAACATTTGAATTTTTATATCTTTAATATTAGGATGTATACGGTTTGATACCTTTGCTTCTTCTTAAACCTGCAAAGGTTATGCGCGGGAAAAAAGTACACCTAATATTAACTAACTTATTCATTTGTGATAGTTGTGAAAAAGAAGATTTGAAGAGAATCCTTTAGATGCTACGCTACAAGATTATGTGATTGAGGTAAAAAAGCCTGCTGCCATCAAATCAAAACTAAATTATTAGGTAACTTTGGAAAATTTTCTTCAGTACAAAATGAACAAAAATGCGTCGTAATTTTCCGATAGAAGATAGATTATTGGTGGATTTTTCATCGTATTTCTTCGTAAGTGTATTGAAAAACGTCGTTTGACACACGTGGAGATTTGTCACTGCAGCACTCGGCTTCATAACACCCTCGCCTGTACGGCTCGGGTGAATTTCGCCTCGGCTGCAATGACAAAGTTTCCCCACTTGTTTCAAAATGTACTATTTCAGTCATATACAGTACCTGGCCATATTATTAGGTACAGTGCTCAGATTTTATAATGTCTACTTTTTTGCAGGCAAATAGTTGATTGTAGGTCCTGCTGGTATTTTATATTAAGAGCCAAATTCACCAATAAACTAATCGCGATGCGTTCAAACAAAACGCAGTTTGAGCGACTAATCGAAATTATAGCTTCATTTTGCGTTTCACCACGATGAATTGAACCTAGTTTACGCTAAACTCAGTTTCAATTCTTTTGTTGTCACCCATGTTTACGACACGGGTCTTTAAACTAGATTACGCTGAGCTCAGTTTAGTTGAACTAAGTTTTTATATTGAATGATGAAATCAGCCCTTAGAGACTTTATTGATTGAGATTAAAAAAAACAACAAATTTGAAAGCAAAATAATTTATATATTTTTGAAAAATAAAAAGATACGTAATATGATGGACAAATATTATTAGTATTTTGTGACAGATTCCATTCGTCGTGGTATGCTCTCTATGCATGTTCTGGCATTATGTTGCAGATTTGTGTTATAATACTACTCTTTAAGGAGAGCTATAATTAGCTGGTGCTTAATAATAATAATAAATAATTTATTTGTTAAGTGGTGATCAGTTTCTAAGCGATCGCCCGCTTGATGAGTTCCCAAATTTTTTCAATAGTATCCATGTCTAGTGAATTACTTGGCTATGGTAAAATATTAATATTGTTTTGAGTCAGGTATGCAGCAACACTCCTGACTTTGTAGCACAGTGCAGATTCGTGCATAAAAATGTACTCTTCGTTATTGGGGAACAATTTTTCGAGCTGGGGCTGTGGTTCAGTTTCCACGATATGTAGGCGCTCCATACCCTTGTATTAGATCAAAGACCACATCATAATAATAATTGGATATTTAGCCGTCTCCGAAAAGCAATCTGCGTGGAACTGTTCTCCAGGGCGTCGTCGGAAAGGAGCATTTATGAAAGGGCAAAGGAGCTTTTGTCAACTAAAACCTAAAAATGTCGATTCATCGGAGAAGCATATCTGAAAAAAACTTTTACGTAATCAGATAATCACAGTCGTCTTATATCAATGTACTGTACTATTTCAAGTTCTATTTTTACCCGACTCCAGTCTTTAACAGTCATATTTTGGTGTTGTTTAGTCCAGTGCATTCGTCCCTTCTTCATGGCCTCGATGAGGCGTGGATTTTTGGTAGGCTGACGACAACCTATAAACTTCTCACTGTCCAACCGTCGATGGAATGTCCGAAAGGACAATTCGTAAACTTCTGCGTCCTCGTCGTTTGTAATTGTAGTAAGGTGGGAAACACTATTTTTACGAGATATACCTAATTTTACGATCTGTACGAAGAGTGGTGATCTTTTCCAAAAAAAAAGTCTAATCTAATAGCAATAAAGATTATATTGAGAGATAATATTCAGTACCTATGTCCGTTGACCTAGATCTGTTGAAGTAAAATGACCATTACAAATATTCACTTAGCTGATTGGGTAGACGCCTAGACGGAAGTCTAGGCATCTATGTCATTGTCAGGATGAAAACCAAATAGTTTGCAAAATTGCTATTCTAGTATTAGTCGAATATATTTTTGATTGTGTACAGTGTACCTAATTTTGAATTATTTTTTTTCATTCAGAGGACCAAGAAGACATATCTACCTGATAATAGGGTAAATCTGATTTAAAATATCAATTTTTTATTTAAATACAATTTCTATGGCTATTTTTACTATCTATGGTCACGTAGGTACCTACTCGTAAATTCGTAATTTAAAACTCAGCTAAAAAGATTCTGATAAGTAGGTACCCTAGAGAAAGAAATTAATTTCGTACATGCGTATATTAACTCGAGTTTTAGAAAAAAGTACTTTATTTTTTAATTTTATCTTTACAAATCCTTAGTGTTTCATTTACCGGATCGACCCTCCACGGGATTAAAACGACCAAAATTTAACGGTGTATACTTGTATAGCATGGAGTCTAGCAGTTTTAGCCATATTTTTTATATGAATAGTTTATTAGAATAAGGAAGTACACATCGTTTATGTAGTATGTATTTCGTAGCAAATGTCTCAAGTCGAAATTCTTGGGAAACCTCGCTGAGATACCTAGCTAAAACTACAATAAAATTCTCAACTCCATTTTACCGAGATCGCGCCTGTTTCAATGATTCCACAAAATATCCAGTTGCTGTAAAACAACTGGACTATGAGACTAGGAGATAAAACAGTCTTTTAGTCGCGGGCGGCAACTGAATTCCGAACGAAACGAAGGTTGCTAAGTTTCAATCCCGAACGTTAGTGAGGAATACATATAATTAACTCCCGAGCAATGCGAGGGAGTTAATGTGGAAACCTGAGTGAAGTGAGGAGTTCAAGCTGCCCAAGACAAAGACAGCTTTATCCCCGTGTTGGATACTCTACTTTTTACGACATCTGTGTGTAAAAAAATAAAATAAAAAAAATTGTCGCTGGCATATCATCAGGCGCCCCTTACGCGCCGCACACTTCGCACATATGACCGGCTCGGCCCTGGCTTTATTCCCTAGTAACATCATCTACTATAATGCCAAAAATCACCATCTGAACTTAAATATTAAATTTTTGTGCATCTACCAAACGCGGAAAGTGGCAACGTGTCCTAAGCCCAGGAATCATATGAAATATACGATCACTAATATAGAACAACAGTGATTGATGAATATTTCAGATTTTTATCAAGCGTTAAAAACGCTAATGGCCACTTTGTTAGATATTGGCTAGTGTAATTTAAGTATGTATATTAAACTTCCTACATTTCAGTTTTTGTTCTCTTAAGAGCACTTAGTCAGCAATAATTATATTATCTTTGCTTAGGTAGGTAAAAATCGTGACAGTTTTTACTTACGATTAAAAAGATTTTAAGAAGTGCCGTTTTACTACTACCATACACTACGTTACTCGTATTATGATATCCGTGAAAGTTACAACGTAATATGTTTTTTTTTTCTTTGGAGGGTAAAAATCAATGATAACTCCCGCTCTTGGGCGGAGCGGGAGATAGTGTCATACTTTTACTGGCTAAAAAACCCACCCCGTTCCTTCATTGAATTCGTGCCAGGGCCCTGGTGTACACTTTGAAGGCCCCAGAGTAGACATATTATTTTAAAACTAAAAATATTCTGTTTCTGTTCTTGTGTGTTTATAAGTATTTAGGTACCTATGTATAATAATAGGAGTAATCAAGAGAGCAGTGGTGGCCAAGTAACTTAGGCCGTTTTCACATTAGACGATAATGGCATTATATCCTGTGGGTAGTAGATTCATTTATCTAACGATTTCAAGTTGACTCACGTCAACATCAATAGCTTGTACATGCGTTATGCTATGTAGTCTAGTCTCTAGTATAGGTACCTAGTCCTTTTTAACCTAGTCGTACCAGTAACTTACATCGTTCGTTTGAAAATATATGAAACTATTCGTTTTCAGTGTGTTACAAAGTACTCTGTACTATTAGTTTCATTATATTGCGTTGTTATCGTTAACGCCTAATGTGCGCCGCATTATAAGTTGTACGGTTGTGGCTTTGAAGCCACAAGCGCCTGCCTGTGTTTGAACACAGGCAGGCGCTTTACTTTGTGTAATTTAGGTATATCATCTCCACTTTACTTTGTGTAATTTATATCATTTCCACTGCTCTTAAAACAGTGAAGTAAAACATCGTGAAGAAACCGGCTTGACCTACAAATAACCAAATCGAAGACGTGTGACATCCACCAATCCCCACTCAGCTTACATGGTGGATTACCGTTCCCGATCCTAGAGTGAAGGCATGAGTTTCAACAGTAGGAACATTATAAGGCCGTGATTTGAAACCGTTATTTGATAGTTTTTTACACAACACGATAAAATAAAATATTTAGGTACGTACCTACATACTTACTTACTATTTAAAAACTGGCTTTCGTACTAGAAAATTAAAATCGAACAAAAACTCAGACAAAATATTTTGCATTTTTGCATGGTTTTGGTTTTGCAAATTACAATAAAGTTAAAAATTAAAGGGGGTTCCCCTTTAATTTTTAACTTTATTTTAATTTTTTTTTTTTTTTTTATTTATTGGCCTATCAACAATTGTTACACTATACATTCAGAATAATACACCTTTTATATAAACCAAGTGTACAATATAAAACGATAGACACAGCATGCATAAACAACAGAAAAAATAATAATATATAGAGTTACGTAATTACAAATTTAGTGTAGGTTAGTAGTTAGTCATTTTAAGTGGACTTGGCGCTTGAAATTTTGAATAGATGTGGAAAAAAATATATCTAAACTTACATCGCAATTATTAAGAAGTCTGCAAAGTCTTGGGATTGGGGAGTTCGACCCTGAGACAGTTTTTTGGAAAGGGGGACGTAGTAATTTGATTGGATGGCGCGGATAGTTGTGAGGTAGGTTAAAATTAAATTTACACAACAACTGGGGACAGTCTATTTGACTGTGAAGGACTTTAAATAAGAAGATGAGATCGTTCTTGTTTCTGCGTTCTTCTAGAGAAATCATCTTGAATTCCTGTAGCCGTTTTCTATAGCTTGGATCTTTTTTTTTGCTATTTTCGTCGAGTAGGCAAGATAGTTCAAAAATCTTTTTTGATTGCGCTCCAATCTAAGACTATGTGTTGCATAGTGGGGGCGCCACACAACTGAGCAATACTCCAGTATGGTACGAACGAGGGAATTAAATAAATATATTTTGGTTTGAGGCTTGCGAAAACATTTTGCATTGCGTCATTATTATTTTCTATTGCAGCTTCAGAAAAGACTTCCACTGCTGGATCTCCCCAAATGTCGCCACAATGAACGGTCCTATGCGTTTCGCATGGATCGGATTCCCGCAACCCTCACTAGGTCATCGGTCTACCTTGTAGGCAGCCTAGAAGTACATATTCTGTGATAAATAAAATTTCAACTCTCTACTTCCTACGGTTTATGAGGTACACTCCACTGGTCCCGTTGGTACCCTCGGGTACGGAACCCTAAAATCCATAGGTTTGAAATATACGGGGCTGTAAAAATACCGAATCGCATAGAAAAACTACGATATCTCGCACGACTGTAGATCACTATAAACATAATAATTATAAACAGATTACCACTAATTACTTATAGATCGAAAAGATTATTGTTTAAAACTGAATTTTGAAAAAATGAAATATAAATTAAGATAACAATATTTCGGATACGCAGACATAGCCTACTGGAGAAGTGACACAAAATGTGAAAGAAGGAATACGAGTGGGTTTTAGTCAATGGAAGATTTCCCACCATAAAAAAAAAAAATATATGTGAGCTCTGAGCTCTGACACGATCCTGTGACGACTTTGCTGTCGTAAAGACTCGTGCTCAGAGAATATCGAGTATACTGTTGCGGTTTGCTCAAGAACACATCCGATGGACACATGAAAGTTGATATTACTGTTGTTATACGTTAAAAGTGTTTTTTTTTTAGCATTTAGGTAATAAAAATTAACATTCAATAAAAATAAATATTATTGTCATAAGTTAGAATTGTTTTTTTAAACATTTAATAAAAATAAATATTATTGTCATAAGTTAGAAGTGCTTTTTTTTCAATTAAAATGTGTAAAATTAAATAGTGTACAAAACGTGTTATGTATTTTCTTTTATGTATTAAAAGTCAACAACATAGTCTAATTTCACGAATTCATCTTAAATGTATGATAGTTTTAGCACACTTTTCAATAACTACCCGTATTTTTTGTGACTGAATGTAAAACATTATGAATACTTTCATTACAAACATTCAAGGTAAACTTTGTTATTGCAGATTCTCCAATCCGAAATGTTCTATTGCCATTTACCGTCTTCGACTTCAATGACAATTGCCCATGTCAAACGACGGGTTTCAACATACTTGAAATTAAGTAAATTGTCATGATATATTTTTAGAACGTGTATTACATATTTTTTTGCGGCTGAGTGAGAACTTTATGATGAATACTTTCATTACAAACATTCAAGGCAAACTTTGTTATTGCATATTCGCTGGTCCAGAATGTTCTATTACCTTCTTCGACTTCAATGGCAATTGACCATGTCAAACGGGTTGTTCCCAGAGGTCCATGATTCTATTGTTCTTCATTTCCCACCGAGTCCATGAAAAAAAACTCGTGTTTAAAATGTTCCTACATCAATTCCCAACGGGTCCATGAGATTTGTCCCAAGTACAGTCAGTAAAAACAATTACTTGTTTTCTCTCTCAGTTTGTAAGAATTGGGAGAAAGAATTAGTTATTACGATTATTTTTATTTACGTTGATAATTCTGAAACTGTTATTTATCAATTTTAGATCTATTTTTGTGTACAATTATTTACGATAATTGTTATAAAACAGTTTTTTTTTTCATGTTTATGACTATTAACCTCTTTGGAGACATGCATGTAGAGTAATGTTTACCGTTTCATAAGTTGGTACTGCGTATATGAAATAAAAATATGTATTTATTTCATAAAAAAAGAAACAAAAAACATTTATCCCTTAACATAGCTTTTATTGCTGACTGTACCAAACATGTGGTACCAAATATTCTCACAGACTCTTTGTTAAAGAAAATATTTAATATTTTAAAATAACATGGACTTATTGAGAAATTATTTTTGACCTTTCATTTTTCGAGAACAATGGATTCGTGGACCTTTGGGAACAACCCTGTCAAACAACGGGTTTCAACAAACTTGAAATTAAGTAAAAGTAATGATATATTTTTAGAACGTGCTTGATATATTTTTAGAACTTTTTTAGAAGACAACGGAAGCTGGCCGTCCGATGACCAGAGTGGCCTTAGGCTTAGGAGCAAAGTAAAAACCGGCCAAGTGCGAATCGGACTCGTACACGAAATATTCCGTACCATTTACGAGTACACAACTTTTTTTTTTAACACATTTTATTTTATTCTGTTTTTGGTATTTGTTGTTATAGCGGCAACAGAATTACATCATCTGTGAAAATTTCAACAGTCTAGCTATCACGGTTCATGAGATAAAAAATCAGAAAGAACTCTAAGCGAAAACGAAGTAACAGCGCTAGCAGGTAAAACCGCGGGGCACGGCAAATCGAAAAATCCACCGTATCTTAGGGTCGGTAAGGCCCCTCTTTGAGGCGTGGCTGGAAAGGCCTCACGGCGTCGTAACCTTCCGCATGGCGCAGGTACTAACCGAACATGGCAAGTTCGGGCCGTACCTGTACAAGATCCGTGCGGAGGTGACGCCCGGGTGTCGTCACTGTGCGGAACGCCCGGTGGACACGGTGGAGCACACAGTCGAGGTGTGCCCCGCTTGGGAAGAGCATCGCCGTGTCCTCGTGGGGGCGATTGGCGGCGATCTCTCGCGCCGGGGCTTGGTTCAAGCCATGCTCCGGAGCGAGGAGGAGTGGCAGGCGGTCGCCTCCTTCTGCGAAGCAGTAATGCTAGCAAAGGAGGAGGCTGACCGTATCAGGCAACGGCGCTCTCGCCGCAGCCACCGCCGTAATTCCGATCCAAATTTCCGGCCACCGTAGACGCGGGCTTGCGGACGGCGGGCAATGGGTAGCTCGCTGTCCGTTTGTCCGGTAACAGACCGGACCGAGCCCAAGTCGTTTACGGCGCGCACTGTTCCCGTGCGCCTCAAGGAGTTGTCAGCAAACCGTAGGGGCCCAGTAGGGTCGAGGCCTAGTCTGGGGCTCTGGGAAGGTATGAAAATGCATACCAGGGCCCTGGAACCAAGGCAGGGAAGGAACAGGGTAGGTTTTTAGTCAGTAAGAGTCTGACACTATTTCCCGCTCCGCCCAAGGGCGGGATTTGTCATTGGATGATTTTACCTACCGTAAAAAAAAAAAGAAAACCGTATCTTAGGGTGGATTCTAGAATAAATTAAAATCAATAATAGGGCACAACATCCACATTTAGATGTCACAACATTATTTAATCTTATTATAGCTTTGACATGATACAGAGGCCGACTACTATTTATGATGGAATAGTCGTGTTTATGGTACAAAAAAGAGAAAGTTAGCTGTTCTCTTCCCTCACTTGATGTAATGTGAAGTATGTGTGCTCCAGTGTTCCATAGAATTGTACGAGTATCTATGGAATGCAGTTATTCTACTACATAACTGTCCATATCTACATATGTAAGGAACTTCGCGGGAGAATAGGTTCTCCTACGCATTTTTATAATCTCCATGCAATAACTTTTTTATTATGCAATTTTATTGTTCCAATAATCACTGCGATGTCATAGAACATACATGTATTGTTTACAACTCCAATGATGTTTGCAATCTTTGCTAGAAGCAGAGCATGAAGTTGGCCAGTTGGATATTACCCAGCGATTTTTAATGTTACTACGATTATTACCTCATAGTAAGGCGGTGATGGGCGAAGTCGATAGCTTAACTATCGATAAAAAGAAAGTGGTTTCGTGTGACGTTTTAATTTGTAAACGACGCGAATCGTGTTGTGTGGTTTCTTTTTTGGAGATTTCTAAGATCGAAATAAAGGTATACGTGCATGTCAATATATAATGGTAAGTAGGCATGTACCTAAATATGTTTCATACTGTCAATATAACTGAAATCTAATATACAACGTTAAATTTTGATCGTTTCAATCCCGTGGACGGTCAATCCGGTACATGAAACACTGACGATTTGTAAAGATAAAATAAAAAAAAAGTACTTTTTTTCTAAAACTCGCATTAATATACGCATGTACGAAATTAATTTCTTTAAGTAAACAAGTCAATGTAGGTACCTTGTAGGTAGTTATCGGTCGTTGCGTACTAACTACCTACAGTTCATTGAACTCGCCCAGCTAACTTTAAAGACAATTAATTTTTTTTTTTAGTTAAACAAGAAGTATTTTATTTTTTAATTTTTCTTTACACATCGATAGTGTTTCATGTACCGGATCGACCCTCCACGGGATTAAAACGACCAAAATTTAACGGTGTAGATTTTGGTTAAAGAGATAGATTAGATATCCCTTATCTCTATTATAGAACCAAAATATTATAGGTAATATTGTCACGATTTTCACTAACGATACGATACGAGTATTCTCACTAAACCATGGTTTAATCATATCGTAAACTTGGCCACTAGAGGTATCGATCTGCGTAGTACCTACTGAAAAACTGCGATAGGGTTAGTTTGATACAATATAGGTAAAATCTATTGAGTCTAAGTCTAACTAGTTAAATAATTAAAGTGGGAGAAAATACATAGGTATATCGAACATCACTAGTAAAGGCGTTGCGCAGACAGGCTACTAAAATGTCGAAAGAAAGTGAACGCAATAAGCGGCGACAGCGGTCTGGCTGTTTGTTTCTGGCAGTATGCTCAGATACCTTTGCCTCGGCGGTCGCACCAACCGTCGAGAGCGGATGACGCGCGAAATTCAATTTTTAAACCCAGTGAAATACAATAATAACAAAAATATCGAGCATGTCATGAATAAAAGTGGGGCTGAACAGTAATAAATAATAAACATTAAGTGATAATTTTTAATTAGTTTATTTAAAATGGATTTGTCAGGCGAAGCTAGTAGTGGGACGCGCATTCTCACCGCTCGTCACATAAGTGCAGACAAATCGCTTCCCGAAACGAACATTGCAATCAATTCAACGCTCCTGTGCCATAGCCACAGCCTGAATCCTGACTTTGCGTCTTACTTTTCAGGTAATTTTGTAATCTTTTTTCAAAAACTTGACTTAATGCCATTTGTTTTTTTGTTGCGGCATTTCATAGGTGAAATGATGTCTTTCAAATCAAACAAAATTTCTTTTTGCATGAATGTTGAAGGATCTTAGAATAGTTCATTAATATTTTTTGCTGCAAATGGAAAGGACAAAGTTAAAGAATAATAAAAGGAATAAAAAATAGAATTATAGAATATGAATTGGGAACGTTCTTTGCTTGAAATATATGAATACCTACCTATATGAAAGCAGCTCATGGGTAGGCTTTATTCAGGTATACATCCGACAATAACATCAAAAAGTGGTCTACATATTTATTCTTTTGTTTTTCGTAAAAAACTTTCCGTGTAAAAATGTTTTTTGTCCAATCAGCTTTTTGATATCGATAAACGTAGCTTATCTCTAATCCAAAATGATAAATAGGTACATGATAACATGATATCTATTGTTTGTATTTACCTAAATACAAAGAGAATAAAGTAGGTACTTTAATCATGGTACCCACTAGAAATTTAATTCATTATCTTGAGAGTCTAATTCTCGATTGCCATTTCTTTTAAAAAATCCAGTTTCCTGAATTAAGTAAACTGGATTACTTGGACCTATATGTTTATATAGAGTGTTTTTTAATAGGTAGATCTTCCGGAGGATAAAGAAACCTTAGGTACCAAGATTCCACAGCGTATGATGCATTCTAGCTTCGACTTTGGGAACAAAATTTTATGGTTTTCCTGTATAATGTCAGATATCATAAAAATCTTAAATTTTTTTTAAATCGATCTGAAAATTATTTTTTATTAATGTGAACGTCTTCATCGTCACCATGTTAAGACTAAAATAGTACCTATCTGTCATTTTAATGTGGTTAAACCATGGTTAAATTAACTACAGAAGTTTATGGTTATATCTACTTTAACCCAATCTATAGGCTAGAAGACATCCTACTACTTTGGTACCTATATAAAAAAAACTTCGTAAATAAACCTATGCAACTTTTAATCAACATCAGCAAAAAAGATAGTGCTTCCTGACTTGTAAAGGGTTACTTGAGGTAAGAAAGTTCAAGGGTATTACTTGTGAGTTGTGACATTTCGCACGCTTAATCGTACAGCTCAAAATGAGGTATTTATAATTGAATTACAAAAAAATGATTTACCTACAGTTACTAGCTGTCCCTCGAAGTTTCAACCGCGTCTTTGGTTACTGCTCTAGTCCTAATAGTCATAGCGTTATGTTAATTAACGTTAATGTTAATTAGTTATGTTAACGGCTTTCTCAATAAACGGATTATCTGACCTTAGAAGTTTTTTTTAAAATTCGAACTTGGAGTTTCTGAGATGAGAGCGTTCAACCAACCAACCCACCGAAAGTCTAAGTTTTATAATATTTTTTACAGATGTTTCGATTTTCAAATGTGAAATTTTTGAGTTATTTCTCTTTTCGAGTGGGTATAATATAAATCGACTTCTTTATCTTGATCTTTTTGTTCCATACAAAAGGCCGGTTCTGCAAAGCAAAATAGACTTAAAAATAACTGCAATTGCAATACATAAAATGGTAGAGTACCTATAAATAAAAAAAGCCAAGACCAAGACTCAAGACCTTGAAGAATGCAATTTGTGTTTCACAGTAAGCTGCGTTTAGAGTGGCGTAAAGTTGTGCAGCTAAAGTCCATTAAGTCCAAACGTGATTAAGTTTCGTCGGTGACAGGACAGGCATTACAATGAAATTGTTGCATAGCTTTGTAGTTTATATGCGCTCGAATTCCTTAGTTGTTAGGCACTATGCCTAGTGTCAGTATAAGTTAGCATGGGGCCTGTACCAACTGCTAGCCAAAGGGCTGATTCTTTGTAGTACTCGTAGATAGATGATTCTTTAACCTATTTTTCTCACGGCGCTCTTAGGTAGCGATGGATTCATGTAGACCAGTTGTTCCCAACCTTTTTTTAACTAAGGACCACTTTGGTTTCTTTATTGTTATCAAGGGACCAGAAGACAAAAAAAAAACTTAACTGTCGTATTATATATATACATATACATGTATATCATAATTTCGAAACTTGTAGCATACCGATTCTTTAAAATCAGAAGTAAAGTGCATTGTCATAGAAAACACAACATTTGTGATAGAAACTTAAAATCTGCTCTTTTCAGTTGAAAATTATAAAAATTTTATTCGTCTTCCGGGCCATATTTTAGCTCTCACGAATCACCAGTGGTCCGCGGACCACAATTTGGGAACCAGTGATATGACAGTTGCTCCCATTGTCTTTATAAAAATGCGAAATCAGTTAGATTTCACAAGGCACATCGGACTTAGGTACCATGACGTGTTAAGAGGTACCTAAATGACAGATTAGGTAAATGACAGTCGTGTGAGAGAGAAAGCGGGATAGATATACAAGTATACACCCTATACCTACAGCTCCATCTTAATAATAAGGCAACTTATGTGCTCCATCCCTTTAGCAGTTCAGTTTAGGTCGTAAAATGGATTGCGTTATGAGCTCGTGGTAGCACTGCTGGTATCTTGGCTTGTTGTTCGGTCGGTAAATATTTCACATACCTGCTATACTATGATTTTTTATTAGATGAAGTAAAGTGACAGCTATAACAATGGTTGTTAGACTGTTGGGCATTGTTATTTGACAGTTGGGCGTTGTCCACTGCTGTCACTTTACTTCATCTAATAAAAAATCATAGTATAGTACTTATTTTTTTTTGTGTTCTATACGAAGCCAAAAAATCATATCACATTAAATAGCTTAAGTAGACAGTATAAATATTTATCGGTCAACAGAACCTTATCAAATATACAATTTAAGTGGCTTGCACACCACGATTATTACCCACGTTGGTCTTGCTTCTACTATCACATAATATATAGTTTTACACAATATTTTTAATAGACATTAGACATATTCTGTCCCTAAATGTTATTTTTAATCATTTGAAAGTTAGATAAAAAAGACTATTCAAGAACACTCTTTTCTTTGTTTTCTGCTCTTCACAAGTAATAGTTGGGCTACCCCTTGTATCTTTGGGAAAGTTTTGAGTATCTTGTTCAAAGAGGAAAATCTTTCCGTTTATCATCTTCTCTTGTCTTTCGTCTCCTTCTTCACTTCTCCAGTCGTTTAGCTATTCCTGCTGTGTGCCTCTGGATTTTCCATCAACACTCATAAGGGGCTAGCCCTTTGTTGTAGGTCTTCAAGGGAAGATTTAGGGAACATTTCCTGTTTGCATGACACTTAAATGTGTAATGGATTTTATGTGTTTACTAGCTACTCCACATGTTGGAGTACCCTAAGTGCCCATACACCTGCACTATGGAGGATTTAATGAGTGCCACCGATGCTGCAGTTAACGTAGCCACCTACTGGGCCCCAACAGTTTAGCGAGTTTGCCATCGACTAGAAAAGAAGAAGAAGATGTGTTTACTAGCTTCTGTCAGCGGCTTTGCCCGTGAGAACGTAGGTTTCTCCATACAAATTTTGGACTCCCCTTTCATCACTTTAGGGGAGATTTGGAAAATCCTCTTTTAGTGCTCGCCTACGTCATAAAAGGGAGCCTTGTGCAAAATTTTACGCTCCTAGTCCTTGTAGTGTCGACTGTGCGTTGATATGTCAGTCAGTCAGTTTCTCCTTTATGTTTAGATGTACCTAGGTGTTTTTTTTATGGTAGGTAAAATCATCAAATGACAAATCCCGCCCTTGGGTGGAGCGGGAGATAGTGTCAGACTCTTACTGACTAAAAACCTACCCTGCTCCCTCATTGCCTTCATTCCAGGGCCCCGGGGTTCACTTTCGCCTAATCCTAGGCCCCGGTAGGCTTCGTCCCTGCTGGGTACAGTTTGCTGACAACTCCTTGAGGCGCCCGGGACAGTGCGCGTCGTTGATGACTTGGGTTCGGTCTAGACTATGGTGTTGATAGTATAATACGTATGAATATTTATATTATGTGCTGTTTACATAAACTAAATAATTTTTAGTTTATTTATTGTTAGGCTATAATTAAGTATTTGGGCACTAGTGTGATCTTTTGTGAAATCTATCTTTCACCTAGAGGCATGCTGTGAAAAAACCCAAATTCTAGGTTAAGCTCACCTTTGTGTATCAACTTTTGTTCTTTTATTTATGTTTTTGTATGCAATAAAGAAAAAGAATAGGTAATTATAACTGTAAAAGTTAAAAATATTTCACGATTGTTATTTTTGGACTAAAAAGGGTCATGTTTTATTTAAAATTTACTCAAGAATTTAACTCTTCTATTTTTGTGTTAATCAGATTCTTAATTTATGCACAATGATGTTAAGAGAATTTTCCATTTTATTTTTCCCTAGTAGTTGTGTTTATCAAATGGATTACTTTTATTTTGGATGCATACGATTGGTCGAAGAATTAATTTTTATTGTTCTACATTATCATGTTTTTTTATCAATAAATATCTTAAATCATACGTTGTAAATTATATGAATACCTAGTTAATTTGGGTTGAGCATAAAAATCGTACTTACCTACAAAAGTCAAAAGAAATAAAGAAGTTCATATTATTGTACATACAAAATTTGGACAATTTTAATGCAGTTTTCTCGTCTCATAAAGCAAAATAAATATAAATTGATTAACATACAATCCTATTAATAAATTATTATACAACATGAACATAAGAATGCCTAAATACCAATATCAATGCATCACATAGCGGTCGATGCTCAAATTATTTGCCTAGCATAGTATTAGAACAGAATTATTCATGTACTATTTGACATAATTTGATTTTAATGTTTAATTATTTAGCCTTGCTATTTATGTTGCTGTGCCCTTACAGGATCCATAACTATTGTATGCCAATAAATGAAATGAAAATAAAAAAAATGTGTTACTTAATTTAAGTTTATTTTCGTTTTTTTTTTACTTGAATGTCCCTTTATTTTTAGAGAATCAATAATTGTTACATGAATATATATTACACAAAAACATAAATATATACACTAAAGGCTACTCCTAACTAAAATATAGCGTCAAAAATCTCCTCCGCATCGCTGTCGACTGGAAGTGTGCCCAAAAGGCTGGCGGCAATTTTTCGAATTAGGTTATCTACATACCTACCTTTATGGGTGTACATTATTCATACAATTACATTCTTTATAAAGTTCTAACAATACTGTTAGAACTTGATTGTAGTTGAGCTTATGAGAATCACATCATCACAAATGGGACGTTCTTCTTTCTAATCGACAATCGCTTGTCTACCTCAGAAATGAAAATATAAATATAGGTATACCTGACACAATCTAAGCTCAATTTAAAGATTCTATGACGTGAATGACTGTAGGTTAATATGATACCAAAATAAACAGCAGTGAGACCAGCATACCATATCTATGTCTACACTTCTACAGGTTTTGAGTGTACTTTGTTTGACCACAGTCGTAACGGATATGAAACCAATTAGGCGGTTACCTATCATAAGTTCGAAAAACGTTTGACCGAACTTCATTTCACCTAAAACTTTTCAACTATTATCGTTTCGTTTTTTTTTTTTTATTTAATTGAAGTCACGTTTGCCACTGTATCAGTTGACCTATTCTCAATTCGATTTTTTTCGTTACTCCACCGTTTCATTTGGTCGAAAAACTTTTCACCGATGTTACACTCAGCCGAAATAAATTTTTTTCGAAGTATTATGTTTTCGAACCTTCATTATACCACCATGGAAGGTCTTCTGTCACGGCTCCGGCGCTGCGGGGTCGGGGCGGTCCCACGCGAGCTTATCGTCGCAGATGGTTTCAATGCTCACCACCGCAGCCGCGGCGGTCGCGGCGGTAGACCTTCAAGTCACCTGCTCCTCAGCTCGCGGGCCGCTTTACCCCTCCGCGCCTACGCGGGTTTAACTTACACTCTAGGGGTAGGGCAGACAAAAGTGTGTGAAGTCGGATTTGCAGCGATTCGTTTCTGTCACTAAATTTTGTAACACAAAATATTGACTTTTATGACACTATTTAAATTTAATATTGAAAATGCTACCAATTATAGTACGCGGCAAATAAGATGAACCATTCGCCACAGCTACGCACAGTTCCCCCCCTTGACTGAGACCCGAAATCGGTTACAAACCTCATCACACAAGTTGAACCATCATGGCGGTCGACCTTGAATGCACAGTAACCGATTTTCGGGTCCCAATCGAAATAGAGGGTTGTGCGCAACGTAATTAGGCATATTAAAACACCAAAGTACAGTCAGAATTCTAGTTATTATTGCAGATGATAGTAATTAGAATGTAAATTGTGAGAGGTTCTTATAGGAATCGGTTGCCTAATGTTCTGTTTGGCAACATTACGATCTTGCTTAGGTATGCCACTGGTCTTAATGGCATGTGTTAGCAATTACTTCTAGTAGTTGTGTGTCAATCAGTATGTATCGCTTTTTTTTTAATTTCTTCACACTGAAGAAAATTCAAGATTAGCAGAATCGTACAGTGCCCTTATTCTGAGATCCTTGTTTGTGTTTCTTGATAGTTACCACCTGAGGTACACTCTTTCAGTCAAGATTGAATATATTATTTCTAAGCAAGCATGCTCCATCGTCGACCACTTCATCGCTTACCGATAGATAGTGGTCAAATAAGAGCCTATCAATAATATTTTTTAAATCCTTGTAAAACAAAAACCTTCGTGGCAAACATGCTTCAGAATTATTATTTTTTTCGGAAATAGGTTCACGCTCAGAATATACCAGGAAAACCCGGGGCCCTGTAATCAAAGGCAACGAAGGAACATTGAACCTCTCCAATGTTCCTTCATTTCTCACGATCCTCCCTACACGTTTCACGTAGTTCCACGCCCTTTCGCTCCGCCCTAGAGTGGAGAAGTCATTAGATGATTTCCTACTTAAAAAATACCCATTTCTTTACCTCTTATTAGTTCCGAGACTACCAGGTGTGTTCGTGAGATTGTGAATTCTGTTTGCCAACAAACAATTACCAATCGACAAACTTGGTGACTTAGACCTATCGACTATCATGGCGCAACATGTCCAAGAATGGTAACTCAAACTTTCAAAAATCTCATGACAATAATTATAACCTCTCCATCTTCAATTTATAAAACGACGACCCCGTGACTCGCGCAATTATCACTTTAAATATTAATAGCACAATCACAAAAAGCTTAGTAATTAATAAAAAGATATAACGTTAATAAGGTTTCACTGTCATATCAATTCCTTTAACAGAAGTACGTGTACTTACAAGAATGCCAATTAGACCAATTGTGATGTTAATTGAGACAAGATCTATTGCATATAAGCTCGCACGAGAACATAGTAGGTTGTCGACTGCATAACAGGCCTCCACTCAGGGTTTGCTTAACTAACTTAAAACTAAGCGAATACACGCTAAAGGCACCCCCTGTGTGGACGGACCTCGGCATAGGGCAACGCTGGGGGAGGCCAGCAGGGGACGGGCTGAATCGAACAGAAGATATATGTAGTACATTTTGATACAAGTGCAGTAAGTTTGTCATTGCGATTGATGCGGATTTTGTACGAGCCGTAGGCGAGTGTGTTATGGAGCCGAAGGCGTGACATATTTGCACGTGTGTTAAACGACGTTTTTCAATACACTTCAAACGACTCTTGAAGGTTGACCCACACCTCGAAGGGTCAACGGGGGCCTCATACGATAAACAATTTTATTACAATAAAATTGTGGCGGGGGAAAGCATGCACACTTTTCCGCACTAGTGCGGACAACTGTCCATTGCGTGCTTAAAAGTTGTAGAATAAGAGCGGATTTTCGATTCTTTATTGAAAATTTATTATTAAAGGGGATTTTGGACTATAGGCTCAGCGGCGGGCTGGCTCGAGCAAGGGACGGGCGGACATTGACTGGAGTGTCCCGGCAGGCCTCAGCGGCAAGGTTAAAACTAAATTAAAAGCAGCACGCACGTTAAATACATCTCGTGTTTCAAATACTAGTAGTGCTAAATAAATTATGTGTTTCCCAGCAGCCAGGAATGTGGCTGGTTGATGGAAAACGGCTTGGTTCTCGATACCATAGGATGTGTCTTTTACAAATACTTGTTAATATATTTTTTTTTTATTATTGATACGCTTGACCTTTTGCTAAGCGATGATGTGGTAGATGGAGTACACTAGCACAGAAGTAATCTATTCACTCTTGACTCTGATGTAGAGAGTGGTTGTATCAATCAGGAAACACATACTCCGTCAGGATATTCCACTCCTTAGCTGTACGCACTATGATTTGATTTCGTCATTTGTTTATTGACATTCATTATATGATGACAATTGATTTGTATAGATAGTGCCTGTGACTGGAGGTATAATAATTATGGCTAATGAATGATCTAGATTGGCAATTGCATAAGCTCATGATTTTTCCATATTCTTCTCCTTCATGCCTTTTCTTTCAAGGTTTCAACGCCTAACAAGGCGACCACTTTCACTAATAATTAAATTCGATTCGTAAAGGAATTTTGAATTGATGGAGCGGTTAACCTTTGATAACTTTTTTGGCATCGAATTTTTAAATTGCTTGGAAGGGCAACTACTAAGATTTAAGCATCGATATTTTAAACACGACAGACCTATCAAACAAAGGTAGGCTTTACTTATTTTATATGCAGAACTTAATTCTAGAATCGACCATCAGACAGAAATATCTTTTAATTTAGTTTGAATCATGTTGTTATTTTAAATCGTACTTAATTGGAGTTTATTCATATAAAAATTAAAGAACATCGCGGAAGTACAATCAACAAAATTAAAAATGTTGAAGATTGACTGGCTCCGCCAATTCAATTTTAAATAACTATGTATGAAGGTAAAAATATGTCCCTGTGGCTTTGTTTCATTATGTAATTATTTGCATGCCAGACTTAAATAATTAGCTATCTACATTACAAGTTGGCATGATAGGTTTATGTTAATTCTCTTTTGTGTCATATTTATTACTTAGATAATAATTTTATACAAACATTAGATAATAATGGACGTGTATGTATGTAGTATACTTATTTTTAATTTTTGCCACTAAGAACTGGAATTAAATTGAGCTATAATAAAATTGGGAGGGCGCTGACTCGTGATATACAGGCCTGCCTAGTTCGGGAGTCAGAGGCTTCTTAAACTGTATTAACCTTATAATTATGTCAGTAAAAATTATTATTTTTATTTTCTTTATTCATTAAATATACATATAAATTATATTTTTAAATATTAAAAAAAAACATTTTAAAATATAAAAAATAGTGTCCCACCGATATCGGGAACAGGGTCCAAGCTACCGGCGGTCAGGGCTCCAGAGCAAGGAACCTCCTAACAATACGAGCCGTGTCCAGGAGTACCGCTTTCTGAATCAAGCCCTTGATCCAGCCACCTAACGAGAGCTTCCTAAGGTTTTCGTCGAGGCTCTTGGCTATTAAGCCATTGGCTGAAACGACTATCGTTACAATGATCGCCGAATCCACTTCCCACATGTCGACAACCTTGCGGGCCCAGTCAATGTACTTTTATTATTATTATTATATACGAGTATGTTACAAGATTACTGTAAATTTCGCAAGATTGTATTAAAATTTTATTAAATTGATAAAAAATTTGCATAGTACTCTCAATATTCTATCAAGTCAGTCAGTATTATATTAAGAAAAATAATAATTAATTTGTTATTACGAGTATATGTCCATGAAGTTTTATTTATAATTTTCGAGTGTGTTGAAAATTGTAGTTTGATAAACGGTCAATAACTGAACGTGAGGTCGTATTGAAGCCGGGCTCAGTCGCTGGGCCTCAAGTCTGCTAATAAATTAGTGTCAGAATCGTCTATCATTGATTTCATCATGGTTGATTTTGACAAGTTTGGTAATCTGCTAATATAATGGCGTCACTATGACTTTCCAACAGTCAATTACTAACATACCATTGAAAGGGCTTGCGGACGGCGTGCAATGGGTAGCACGCTGTCCGATCATCCGGTAACCGACCGAGCCCAACTCTAAGAGCTGTCAGCACACCGTAGAGGCCCAGCCTGCTAACTGCAGGCAGGCAGGGTCGAAGCCTACTGGGGTCATGGGTTAACTTCCGAAAGGAATACCCGGCCCTGGCACGATAGGCTATGAAGGAACGGGGTAGGTTTTTAGTCAGTAAGAGTCTGACACTACTTCCCGCTCCGCCCAAGGGCGGGATTTGTCATTGGATGATTTTACCTACCATAAAAAAAAAAACATACCATTGAAAGAAATGGTAATCTCGTACAAAAAAATAAATAAAAAAATAAATAAATGAATAATGATAAATGAATTGGTGACTTATGGGGTAATCTTCTAAAATTTTGTCAGTTCCATTGATTAGTGACTTACCATTAGATTTGTCTGAATACGACAAAGTCATTCTACCACCATTCGTTTACGACACCAATAACCGACCAATGATCGACCATTATGATTTAGCAGATTAAGAACTTTTACCAAAATGACAATGGGATCGTGTTGGAATGTCGAATTTACAAAAATAGGCCCCTGCAATTACTAACTTTGCCCACTTGCATGAAAATTTACTATTATCTCATTATAGTACTAAGTTTGATTGCGTTGTTTTACACGGTAAACATTACTCAATCACACAACGCGTGGTTAACGCTGGTATGATTTTCTTACGCATTATGAATTTACGTCACTACATTTCTCACACGTTCATGCGAAAAGAACATAACCGGTGGTGTAGTTACATCGATTCGCGTTTAAAGGGCAGGCCTTAACGGAAAGAAGCTAATGCATACCAAGGCCCTGGAACCAAGGCAGGGAAGGAACAGGGTAGGTTTTTAGTCAGTAAGAGTCTGACACTATTTCCCGCTTCGCCCAAGGGCGGGATTTGTCATTGGATGATTTTACCTACCATAAAAAAAAAAATACGGAAAGAAGCTAATTTTAGCTACGGCTCCCACCGCGAACTGCAGAATTAAACTAGATTAGCTTAGATTGCATAATCGGGTACTTGCCTGTGTTTGTATGATATTTTTATACTAAACAATAAAACAACTAACACACAATAATCATTTTAAGAAATCTTATTCTGAAAATAGCATCCAAATTCGTTAAGCAGCAATTAGCATTTCAAATACTAATTGTTATGAGAGGCGTGGTACGAATAAAGTTATCTCTTAGTAGGGGTCACGTCACATTTCAGTATACCTACAGTGCTTATAAAAATGCAGTGCTTTATAATGGCCGTAGTTGCTATGGTTACGCGCAGCTCGCCGCTGTACCGCACTTCGGTTTAGACCCGAAAATCTGTTACTGCGCATTGAAGGTCGATCGCCGTTTTGGTTCAACTTATATGCCGAATATTGTACTATTCTGTGACTTGACAGTTTTCCTCTGCCGCACTAATTAAAAATGCAATAAAGAAGGATTTTCTGGAAAATTGAGTTACTCATTGATTCGAATTCCGCGTAATAAGCTCCGTACAGTTATTGAATCATAAAAGAACTACTAATAACCTCCTTACTGCACTTTAATTAGCGCGGCAGCCCTTTCCACGTGATTTGAAAGCGTTTTTATCTTGCTTAAATTGAACGGATTTGAAATATTCTTCCTATTTGTGATTTTGAAAAAACTAATTGAACAGAGCTTCGCTTTGCTTCGTTCCGTGTGGGGCTTGCGCAGTGCGCTTAACCCTTGCTCGATGTTTTTGGGCACGGCATGGATACATATCATTTTTCACATCATTAATTACGGAACCGTGGCATTTTCAGAGGAGTGCGAGCAAATGAGTGCTGAGTAATCATTCATTTGTGACTTTTATGGCTTGTGAACATTAAAAGTAAAACTATAGGGTAATGCGGAAATGAGTTTTTAAAAGCATTCCGAGTAGGTACAGTCACAGGCTTATTTAACAACAGATGAATGATACACTTCTTATTTTTTGTTCAGACAAATTTTCACAATATAAGACCGCCCATTGTGACACCCTATTCATTTTAAGTTTCTATTGTATTTCATTTTCAGTGTGCGGTTATAGAGTAAACCAATCAATCAATTAATTAATTTAATGAGACTATATTTCCGCTTCTGGGACACAAGCCACCTGAGTGTGAGTGGGCTGTTTTCCGTCACACTCAATGACCTTGAAGAATTTACCTCTACACTAGTAGAGAAGAATTGACTTCTACACAGGCATTGCAGGGGGTGCTGCGCGCGGGGTGTTAGTACTGATTCGATTTTTTCTTGATTACTTATCGATATTCAATGAAATTAGAAAAAAAACAATACAATTTATTCAATTTATCGTAACATATATTTTGGTAAAAATTCAATATATAATATAGAGCCGTTTTCGAGAAAATACGGAATTAATGTTCAAAAAAGGCCTATTTACCAGTTTTTTTTTAGAGCTAGGGTATTTTTTGAGAAACCTAACCAAAACCAATTTATTAGTGATGTTCTTAAGTATCCTCTTCATTTTTTATATGGTAATCGTACATAAGGAATAATCTATAAACTTCAATCAACCTAGCTGTTTTTTTTTGGATTTGGGCGATGTAATCCCCTTAATGCCGATGTCAGTCGTGCGAGTGAGAGTGTTGGGCCTATACACCTATATAGGCTGCTCCATACCTTCAACAGTTCAGTTTAGGTCGTAAATTGAATCGCGCGTAGTAGGACCTCAGGACTTTTTCCGCCGGTTTACTCACGATTTTTTCTTTCACTAGTTCAAGAGCAGTATATGAGCAGGGCAGTGCAGTACAATTTCACATAGCCACATTAGTATTGGGTCAACACTGTAAATGAAATGAATGATAGGGGTTGTTAACACTTGTTTATCTCATGCCCTCCTAAAGTTTAATTTGGTTGAAAAGTAGTAATATCAATTTAGCTATCAGCATTTGGATACATTTAATCTAATGGTTACACAAATAATTTAAAGTGAACAATTCTAATCGAATAATTTATATTCAAATTGGTTTTACATTTAAATTTATGAAAGTAAGTAAATAAAAAAATCTAATTAGGAAGGTACGTAGATAGATCATACTTAATATAGTTTTAGGAAAATATAATTAGTAAAAATGATTACAAAAAAACGTGATCTGATCTATTTATTTATTAGCAACTGCAGATATTTATAGTCATATTATCATAATTTTTAGTCTTTTTCTACCCGTTTGTACATATTATTATTGTTTTTAGTTTCTATATACATATACCTATTAAGCTATAATATTTATACGTTTTGAAGTAACCATAAATATCATATAAGTAGGTAGGTTGATTTTTTTTCTATGTTAATGAAGTTGAATTCTAAAAAGAAAAATTACATATAATTTGAAAAATTAAAAATTGTTTGATGGGCAATGTTCTGACGAAGACGAATATCTACGCAAGTTCAACTATTATAATGTAATACAATACCTGCATATCGCGTAAAGAAAAGGGAAAGTTGTTTGGAACATGTTTACTTACGTCAATATTTACAAAGAAATGCGAATATGAAACCGTTTTATTTAAAAAGGAAAATTGTTTATGTTTAAGTTAATTTTCATTTAAAATACCTCTTTATTTAGTGGCGGATATAAAACAATAGATGCAAATATGTTAATTTCCCACACTCACGTATCTACTTGTCAAACTTGGCCCCAGACAAAGTATCGTCAAGAAAGTGCTTGGTTTGAAATGGAAATGGGCCTTAACATATCAAACGAGCATCAGACGAAAGGTGAACCAAAATCACCATGAATTTAGAAGATAAGGCAGATCACAAAAGAGATGGAGTGGCGATGTCATAAAAACTAGGATAATATTAAATACAGAAAAAAATATATAAAACCAAAGTAGCCTGATAAAAAATAATGTGGAAACGACTAGACTAGGCTTTTGATTGCTATTTAGCGGTCCTTGTACAGAATAAATATACAATCATTAAAAATCAAGAAACAAAAATACTACATAAGTTAATTAATAATACCTACACCTCAGTCAAGTAACGAACAAAAATTTTGAAGGAACATAGAGGTCTTTTTTATTTTATTTATAAATCAAAAAAAGAAAAGAGCATGCATGAAGCCATAAATGTCGTTCAGGAACTTTTTCAGGAAGTAAGCAAGCAATGTTTAACGGAAAATCCATGCGTCACGTAGACAAGACAAATATTTTTTATCAACATTTTCAATGTCAATGTTGAAAAATAATGTAAAAAGAACAAAACAAGTATAAGTTGCTTATAAACTTAATGCAGGCAATAAAAAATCTCACGCACGACCACGGACTTATTTTGCTCGGTAAAGCTATGGACGTGTTTTATTTAGTCAAGCCGTAGCTTTTGTTGTTTATTTAGTTCATTTGCTAGGCCGGGAGCTTGGAATTCGGACTAGTCTGGTTAATAATAAGTTTTTTGTGTATCTGCAATATGTCGTTACCTATATTGGTTTGGTTACTCGAGATGAGACTAGCTCGTGAAGGGTGCTTAAAGCCTAAATGTTAAACGAAGTCGGTTAAAAATGGAGAGCAAATGAAACCATGCTGTTTAAGTAAAAAATACCGGTCAAGTTCGAGTCAGACTCGATTAGGAAGGGTTCATACCATTGGTAACCTTGGTTCTTGCGAAATTTCAACTTTTAACGTTCTTGGCCAACGGCTTCTGTTAATGTCTACTATTAACGTAGTTGTTAGGTAATATGTTACTAAAATCTGAGTGTATTTGTGTCCTAAAAGAGCTTTATAAGTTGCTTGTAATAATACTAACAAAATTGTATACGAAAAGAAACTTGTGCAGCGATGTGCCACCAGTACCTACATGGTGGACATCCCACCCATTACCAATACGAACAAAGCGTTTTTTAAAAACACGTTTTTTGTGTGTACAGCTAAGGAGTGGAATTCCCTGCCTGAGTCGGTTTTCTGATAGCTACAATTTAAGGATCTTTAAGTCAAGAGTAAATAGGTTACTTCTAGGCAAGCGTGCTCCATCGTCGGCCATATCATTCCTTACCATCAGCATCAGGTGAGATAGTGGTCCAATGTGAGCATACGCTCGCATTTGCTAGCATAATAAAAAAATAAAGAATTATTATGCATTTTGAGAGTGTCACAAATATTGCGCCCAAACTCACGACTCGGACTCATGCAGAGTCCGAGTCGTGCTTGACCGGTTTTTATTATTTGCTGTTATACTTTAGTGTTTGCAATTTACAGGTAAGTACATACAAGTTAATTGCTTTCTGTTTTTATGAAAGGGCGAAACAAAAATAAGGTAAAAAAAAACTCTGAAAAAATCTCGTTTATACAATTTTTTTTTTATTGTTCATTGTTATAGGGACAATTGAAATATACACTCTGCGGAAATATCAACTGTGAGCTTATTACGGTTCATGAGATAGAGCCGGCTGATAGTTGGACAGACGGATTGACGACTAACGGATTGACGGATTGACGGATTGACGGACTCGGACTGACGGACTGACGGATGGACGGACAGAAAGCAGTGTAAGTTTAGTAAAATGGCCATGGTCGTTTAAGTTCATGGGATGTACTTTTATTAGATACATATTTGTGAGTAATCAGTTTCGATAAAATAAGCTAGATGCGTCAAAGACTCCTGCTACGGTTTGTCACCGGCTGTCAAACTAAATAAGAATAATGAAGAAAGCAAGTAGAAAAGCTTTAAATTTCTATCTGCTTCAATATGATCGACTTGAAAGGTCAAGGTAGCTTGTTATTTATGTACGGAATGAAAATATTATTGGGCTAACGCGTGCTTACGCATATGGGCTCAATCGACGTCGAATTTTATTGAACGCTGTTCCTATTTGTAAAAGATATTTTATTTGTAAAATATGAGGTAGTAGGTACACTTTGGATTTAGTACTTCAAGATGCTGTGTTTAAAAACAATGGCATACAAGTTTTGCCATAGCCAGTGGCGTGCAAAGTATGAAATTGCATACTATGTATGCAAATAATATAAATCTTAAGTATTGTATATTCTAAATGATACGAACTGATAAGTCTACCTTAGAGCATTTGTTAGTGGTCGATACTTCTCCAAATATATTTAAACTACAATACTACTACTAACACATTTTCATAAACTCTTACAGATTGAGTTGCCGACGATAGAGCACTCTCGCCTAGAAGTAACCTATTCATTCTTGACTTGACCCCCAGTTGTAGCTATCAGGAAATACAGACTCCGGCAAAGAATTTCACTATTTATCTGTACGTATTATTAAAGATAAACGTTGTTTTAACACATAAATCATTTAATCACAACTCCAAACTATTCAAAGTATGACGCCGTGCAAAAGAGCGGGAAATTCTCTCTTCGACTTCAAAGGCGCTAGTGCCGGGCGATGGGACGCGGTGACATAGGGATGCGCCCACTAATCGACTTGTTTTAGTCTAACAGTATGAAGAATGTGTTCCCAAAATTTTTTCACCATGTACTGGTGGCGCATCGCCGTACGTGTTGTGGTTCGATGCACACTTTTCGAAACGCAACCGCTGCTAATGCTGCCTAGCTGCAGCCAGGTTTTCAATAAATCGAAAGATCTGTAACTCCCCTTACACATGTTTCTAGACCCTATCTTAAACTATTTCGTTTTTCCACAGCCCTCCACCTCTACGCCTGGGTGATCTGGGTCCTCGGGCTGGTGGTGCTCCTGATAATATGCTCGCTATACATCGTCACTCTCCGTTCGGCGCTGAAGCACTGGCGAGAAAACATCAGCCATGTTGCTGTCGTCTTAAGTATTTATCCCGTAAGTTATCCTTTTTTATTATTGATAGCATCGTAACCATCCAAATGTTCTTAGATGGTAATCGAAGTTAACGAAAGATGTGGTTGGTGTTAAAGAACCCTTGCTAAGAAGTAACATAATCACTTTTAATGTATAACTCCAGCGTATAGCAATAAGAAAACCTAATTTTTTCTTCACGCTCTACGCACAATGATATTATCTTTATACGTATTCGCTCATTGACATAGATTCTTAGGATAAAGTATCTGCTTCCTCAGTTTACACAACAGTGGACGCTGTCATACCATTAGTTTATTGGATTCGGATCTTGAACGTCCTTGATCTCCTTGGTTTCTCTGTAAGTAATCTCATGGGCAAAAAATAGTTGGAAGGATTGATCACAGAATTGGTTTTCATTGTTACGAATATTCTCATTTACGACTGAATCGACCGATGACTGGCCAAAATCCTGGTCCGGTCAATATCGGTGTAGAATATGGTACTATTACATCAGACTCCGAAACTGTTTTCGGGGAAAACTTTGAAGGGGCAACAAGGAAGTAATTAACTTTAGTTTTACGAGCTCTGGGACGTTTTTCCGCACGAACAGTAAATATTGTATTCACCCTGACATGGCCAAGGTTACACATGGACATGGTGGGGAGTAATCTAGGGTCGCCTATGTGGGTGGGCTTACACCTTGACTTGTTCGACCATGTTATTTTTGGACCATTGTTCACCACCGCCACTTATGACCGAGTTTGACCGAGCTCTAAGTTTTTGAAGAATTTTCGACAGAAATATTTTACGTTAAACATATTATTTGTTGCACACCTCTGAGCGTTAAAATATTATGGTGTAACTTGTAGTTGATAGTAATCGTTTTAGGTATTTTATCATTAGTACATATATCTGAACTTTTCGTTCTTATTTATTATTTTATTAGGTTTTTTTTTGGTGCAATCAGACTACCAGACTAAGGTATGACGTAGTTCAGATTGATAAATTCGAGCAAGTCATTGCTATAGATTTTTAAAGTAATTTAAGAACGGAATGTTTTTGGCAGCGTAATTTGTTCCGTGTTTGCTGGAGATGTAGGTAGTCAACTATGACAAATGGTAAGTCAGTCGTGGTTACAAAACGTATCGCGGTACCAAGACTCCATCGAGTAATACATATAATATTCGCTCTTTTCGCATCTTGCTGCCTGTGTAAACTGTTACGCAGTGGTTTCATGCTTTACGTATAAACCTTTCGGAAGAAATATAATTGTGAAAATTGTACCATGATCGGTTTAGTGCCATGTATGCTCAGCACAGACCTGTGGCACAGACTAGTACAGTCAATAAAGATAGAGACTTAATATATTTACTATTAGCGGTTTTTTCTGCAGTTTTGGTGATATTGCTCCACTTTCAGTGAGCAGTGATGGCCCAGTGGTAACGGTCCCAACTTACGAGTTGTAGGTCGCGGGTTCAAACCCAGCCAGGTGCATTAATTTGTAAAATTTATTTCATCACCACTGCTCACTACCCCACTATCATCACAGCTGCTGAAAACGGTGAAGGAAAATATCGTTAGGAAACCGGCATGTCCTAGAACCAAGATTTCAAAGACATGTCATCAACCAACACTGGGCCTACGTGGTGGATTACGGTCCATTCCCTCTCCTAGAGCGGAGGCCTGAGTCTCAGCAGTGGGAACACGCCACTACGCCACCACGCCGCGATTCACGGAAGTGGAGCATTATGCTATGCTCGACTTCCGTGAATCGCGGCGTGATGGTATATGAATACCCCTATACTATTTGGCAGGAACCTGACCATCCCATACAGAAAGGCTCTTTTTCAATCCGACTGGTATTTCTAGAGATAAGTTGTATTAAATGCTATCTGTCACCTTCGTCTTTGGTTAGGTACAGCTTCTGTTTGTCGTAGCATGATGTTATAATTTATATCCTATGAGGAATGCTCTCAAGAAGTGGGTTGATCAACAATAAAATAATGTTTCAATTCGTACCAGTAGTTCCTGAGATTCAACCAAAAATCTCTTCAGCATTGTAATAATAAAAGTAAGTATAGTATGTTAGTATGATATATTAAAGTGTAGATGAAGTGATACCAGAGTAGTAACAGAATCTATTGTAGTAATTACTACTATCAAAAATACTTTTACTTAAGGGAAGTACGGGAGTATACGAGGTACTAAGAAGTATATATATGTACTTGTGTACCAAGTTGAAGTGAATTACTTCCACCACTTTCCGTAATGAGTTGTCACCTTGTCACTTATCTTCAAACCTTCTGTAAGCTTTCATGACCGTGCCCATAGTCGACCATCATTGGATCGAATTCATTGAGCAAACATACGTATCAATTTGAGCGCTTTCAGTGGGAGAGGTTACAGAAAAATACGAACAAAGAGGTGTGCTTCCCCCAAGCTAAGTGCTTTCAATAGCTTTTATTGGGTGTGAGTGAGAGTAGCGATGGCCGAGTGGTAACGGCCCCGACTTACGAATTGGAGCATTACTTTTTGTAATTTATGGTGAAGGAAATCATCGTGAGGAAACCGGCATCTCCAAGAACCAAAAATTCGAAGACATGTGACCTCCACTAATCCGCACTAGGCCAGCGTGTTAAATCAAGGCCCATTCCCTCTCCTAGAGGAACAATAAAAGGCTGACTATGCTATGCTATGATATGATCGCTCGCAGTAGAAACTATGAGTTTGTCGTCTGCTCACCAGACTTGTCTGTGGCGACGTTAATAACATTTAAAGCCTCCAAGCCGTGGTTTTACTTCAATTGGCTCACATTTTTTTCATAAATTGAGAAATCATTCATCAACTTCTTCCACTTTGGATGGAGTGAGAGTCAGATTTTTACTGATAAAAGCCTACCAGTGTCCCATCAGTTGCAGGACCAGTGAGTCTTCACTAACATCTTGTAAGATGTGTATTTCAATGGGTGAGGAAAATGTGTAGGGGAAAGTCTCGGGAGCTCATTGACCCTTATTCCCCGAGAGGACGCCGGCGTCCGCACACCTATTGTCTTTCTATTGTGTCTCTAATTACGGTATTCAACAGGTTAAGTATTCGTAGCTCTTTGTCCCTTTTAGTGTTTTAGTATCTCTAAAAATATTATTAGGAAAATGAAACATCTAAATCTCTAACAAATATTTGTGTCTTGTGTATGAGAGTATACATGCTTGTGATTCCTTGTCAAGCTATTATTTTTTTTTAATTTGCTATAGTGCAAACTCCCTTCGATTCATCTCGTACTGGGCTGGTACACCGAAAAAACACAATTCAAGTGAAGTAGTTTCCTTTAACAATAAAAATAGGTTCAAAACAAGCAAAACAGCTCTGAATAAAGTAATTTTTTCACAAGTCAGTTAATACGAGTAAATATCCTTTGATCAGTGTCAGTAAATAATTAACCTTGCCACTACAATAAATATTGATACTTGACCGCTAAATGCTCAACTTGAAGTTATTTAGCTTGTTAAGTTAGATTAATAATAAATTAATTGAAACGTGAGGCTCTCTTTATTTTATTTAGTTCTTTCTAAACAGTTGTTTAAGAACTCATTTTTCAATAGTTACATAGCTTCTTCGATCCACAAATAATCTATACTAATCACTACATAGTATAATACAAAGTCGCTTCCCGCTGTCTGTCCCTATGTATGCTTAGATCTTTAAAACTACGCAACGGATTTTGATGCGATTTTTTAATAGATAGAGTGATTCAAGAGGAAGTTTTATATGTATAATACATGCATAATATATTTAATATCACCATTGGACCCGTGCGAAGCTGGGGCGAGTCGCTAGTAATATAAAGCTGAAGAGTTTGTTTGACGCCTGCTAGGGTTGCGGGAATTTCGAAAGAGTTAACTTGGCAAAGGAAAAAAAAGGCAACTGAATGAACACAGGTGGGTTCTAGTCAGTAAAAGTCTGACACTCCCTCTGGCAGCACCCAGAGCGGGAAATTCTAAAAAAAAATAAGAAATTGTTTCCTTCGGTGAACTGGGTATAGCCCATAATATTAAATAAGTTTATAGGTTATGATGTAGGTCATTGTGTTTTGTACTTTAAAAAAAAGTAAGTTAATTACTTTTTAATTTAAAATGTCGTTGCGTTCATCAGGATAACGATTAAGTACACTTTCAAATAAAAAAGTATACATAACTGGATCTGCCCCCATACCCAAGTCAGTCAGAACAAAGGAATTGGGGACGTGGCCAACTCCAAGCGTTCACGTTTAACGAAACTATCGTAACTTGGCTAGGAGGGTTGGGCTTATATGCTGGCGAATCAGCAGGTCAACAAAGACGTTACTTTACCCTAAAGGTATATGATAAAGGAATGTCATAACACTATACCTAGTACCTACGTATTTAAAGCCATACGTATGCTATTAAGTGCATACAAATAGGTTTTGATTAGTCAATGATTAAGAATACCTGCTGACTAGACTTACGTTAATAAATCCTGGTCGTTTATATTCATAATAAAGTTAGTTTAGTATCCTTGGCATTATTCATTATCATGGAAACAAAGTACTATTTCCTTATTTCATTACATAAGTTGTTGTCCTGACTATTATCTATTTTTTTAGGGTTCTGTACCCAAAGGGTAAAAACGGGACCTTGTTACTAAGACTTCGCTGTCTGTCCGTCTGTCTGTCACCAGGCTGTATCTCAAGAACCGCGATAGCTAGACATTTGAAATTTTCACAGATGATATATTTCTGTTGCTGCTATGCCTGCTATAGCGACAAATAGGTGCTAAAAACAGTAAAAAAAATATTTAAGTGGCGCATGGCGTGGGGGTGAGTATATTGAAGTTTTGCCTGACGAGACGGTACGGAACCCTTCGCGCGCGAGTCTGAGTCGCACTTGGCCGGTTTTCCTAGTTTTCATCTTTCGTTCGCTTTTGGAAGACTAATCGTAGCTATTCGATGGAAACCTACGGGCTCTGAGAGATCCAGTTAACATCCGTACAGCGATTGCTTTGATCTTCTTATTTCCCATATTAAGTCTGCTTCATATTAACGTATAATATTGTATACTCCATTTTTTTAGGTAGTTAAATAAATGTAAACAATATTCACGTGTCTTTTATCTAAAAATTGTCTAAAAATGTTATCTAATAATGTTTACATTTTAGCTATCTATTTACTTATACCGATGCAGATGTTAGATATTTAATTTAAAAAAATCTTTGTATGTCTTCTCAATACGATTTTTTTTTTAAATAAAGAAACATATCAAGATTGTTTACGTTTAGTTAATAAATTCCCTGCATCTTGACACTGTGTCTCAGACATTGACGGACAAAAGTGTATCATGAGTCCACAATGGAGGACCAAGATCATTTATCGTTTTAAATATCGCAGCATATGCTGAGATCGTGCCTTTTTGGCCTTGCACAGATTTTAATGCTATTTTTCTTTATCTATTTTATTTTATTTCTAATGTATATAAGTGAGATACGAATTAACGTTTTTTTCTTTCTTTTTTCTTTCAACTAAGCACATAGAATAGAATTTATCCGACGCAGGCAATGCAATACAACGGCAACAATATAAAATAATAAAAAAGAATAGGTACCTACAGAAATACAATAAGTTGCGCTGAGCGTGCCCGAACTGAAGGAGTCACTAACTCAGATGATTTTACCTACCACAAAAAAAAAAAAAAAAAAAAAAAAACAGCAATAGCTGGGCGACAGGCACCCAACGCTGGTTTTCAGCTGTCACCCGGCAGTAACACATACATGATTTAGGATATAATTCCTACTACTATTACTCACCTAGTAGTAGTAGCAGGAACTCATCGTCGATGTTTTCTTGTAAAAAAAAATGTCGGTTAATTTTTATTATTTAAAGTGTATAAAATTGTTATTTCTTCGATCGTTTATTCGCCTTTTTTACCTGAGCATCTAAGCTCAGTTGAGCAATAGCTCCATCTAGTCTTATTTAAATTGTGTTCTGTAATAAAAAAATTAAGATAATTATTTGAGGTTGATAAGGATAACGATAACGAATCTTTTCGAAATTCCTTCACGCCTTCGCTCCTCCTATCTTTGGAAATACCCACCACTTTTGGAAAAAGTTGATCAAATCATTAGGAACACGCTGTCTTCGATCCTAAATGTGGCCTTGGACGACCGAGCTTGGCAGCAAGCCATTATTCCTAGTTCGGTGGGACGTGCTCGCCCTGCCGTTGCGGCTGCTGAGAGCCTCAAACGGCGCAAATAGATACTGTAACCTGCCCCCCTAGCCAAGTTACTATCGTTTCGTTTTGCGTTAACGCTTGAAAGAAAGAAAGAAAGAAAAGAAAAGAAAGAAAGATTGATGGCCACGCCCCCAATTCGTTTGTTCGAACAAAGGTGTTATTATTGTAATTACAGTTTTGAGCCGTTTGGGGTTGGATGATAGGGTCCGAGTGCGCGATCCTTTTCAAAGAAATTTCACACCGATTGATCGACACTTTGTCGTGTAAAATTTGTGCGTGACCAGAAGGCTAGCTCGTTTTTTACAATTTAACGTGGCAATGTTGCTAGTTTTCTGGGCATGTTTCCGGATGACAGCGATGTGGAGGAAGACTTTGACGCCTGAGTGTATTTTGTGTTTTTGTTTCTATGTACATAGGTTAAGTATAAATACTTAGTTTAGTTTATTTCCCTGTTAAATGTCTTGTTTTTGAATATAGGTTACGAGTATCAGCATGTAGTATTAAAGACTTCATAGAGCAATTGTTTGTGGCGTTCTAGGAACATGGTTATGCACACTTAAAAAAGCGTATATATAACTGACCTGGGATTAAAATGAAGGCTTTTGAGCATGTCAGCACTGAAAACAAACCACTTTTTAGAGTTCTTTATTTATATAAACTTAATACAGTTATTGTTCACTATAATTATGTTAATATAGCTTAAGCATAATCAACGTTACGATGTTCCCACTGCTGAGCCTCCTCTTCAGGAGAGGGAATGGGTCGTTATCCACCAAGCGGACCTAGTGCGTGTTCGCGTATATCACATAAGTATGGCCATATTTTTGGTTCTAGGTCATGCCGATCAAAGTTTTCTTTATTTATTATGTACTTTATCGTACATCTTCACTTCTTTTTTTTATTTCTTCGTTTCTTCGTTTTGACCGGGAATATGAGGATATTTATTGTAGTTATGTTTTTTTTTTGTGAAAAACTAATGATTAATCGCCAGCTTTATTGATGTTGGCGGAGCGAGACGGTATGTCAGATTTTTACAGACTAAAACCCACTCGTTTGTTCCATTTTTCCTTATGTTCTACGGCCCCGGGGGTTCATTTTCACTTAACCCATGGCCCCAGTAGGCTTCGGTCCTGCTGGGCCCCTACGATTTGTTAACCATCTCCTTGAGGCGCGCCGTACCTGCTGGCTGGTTTGAATCAGCCAGCGCCCATTAGATAGACATTTCCCTAGGTTGCGGTGCTACCATCTAGTAGGTATCGAAGTATAGAAAATAGTATCTAAACATGCATAGATTAACAGAAAAAAAAATATGTTAATAGATCCTTGTGTCAAGTAGGGTACGATTATTTCGCATTCCGTGACTCCGCGGGTCATTATTGCGTAAAGGCTCTTGTGTCGTAATAAGCCGGCGACGAACACCGCTCTCTGATGGCCGCCGCGTGCGCATGTGCCACCGCGACAGTGTTTAAAAAGTCAACTTTCTTAACACTGTTTTGCATTATCTGCTTCACCTCGCCAATATCAAAAGATAGAGCAAGGATTTCACGTTTTATGCCTAACTCTAGCAACAAAATGAATAACTACGTTAGATCACGCATGTACGAAATTAATTTCTTTAAGTGAACATCAGCTGATGAGTACAATGACCTGAAGGTGGTTAGTACGCAACGACCGACAACTACCTACAGGTCATTGGACTCGCTCAGCTGTTGTTTATTTAAAGAAATTAATTTCGTACATGTATATATTAATTCGAGTTTTGAAAAAAAAGTACTTTTTTTTAAATTTTATCTTTACAAATCGATATTGTTTCATGTACCGGATCGACCCTCCACGGGATTAAAACGATCAAAATTTAATCGTGTAGGTATATTTCTTTCCCTTTTTTGCTGTGTATTTCTTTGTGCTAGGTTTATTTATAGAAGATAGACGCCCTAGAGATGTGATGCTGGAGAAGAATGCTCGAAGTATTTGGACTGAATTCCATACCAACGAGTCTATACTTCGAGAACTCGGCAGCGTTTACCATCTTTAGTAAAGTCTCGTACCTTTTTGGTCGCCCTTTTGGTCACGTATGCCGCCGAGGGGAGGTGTCTAT
The DNA here is from genome assembly GCA_958295575.1 of Leucania comma. NCBI lineage: Eukaryota > Metazoa > Arthropoda > Insecta > Lepidoptera > Noctuidae > Leucania > Leucania comma. Next base: position 10,734,528 of record OY282475.1, read on the forward strand.
TGACCGACTTGTGGTCCAGAGAAAGATTGAGGGTACCAGTCTACGAGGAAGACAGCTTATGACGTGAACAGACCAGATAAAAGCGGCAGTAAATAGCTCATCATTACTGCATGAATGCACGAGGAAGGCGGCCATCAGAGAAGAGTGGCGGTGTGTTGTGAAGCTTGCCACCAACACCTGAAGTGATCACGATCAAGACCACTCTGTCTAGAGTGATACCGACAAAGAAAGAAAGATTTAATTGGTAGAATATTTGGAATTCTTTAGGGTCAAGCATTATTATTACATATTTACATTACTTGGTCGGTCGGAGATGAAAAGGTATTGTGTTGCAGATCGATCATTGTTATAGCATCTATTTGGGTTAACGGTGTTTTGAAACTACAAGAAGCGAATCTTGAGGAAAACGCTTTTATAAGGTATAAATTTAATAATATCTGACTGTATCTAGAAATAGATATTATCAGACATTTACGCATTTTAAATTAATGTTAGATAGTGGTTTGGTAAAATCCAGCAAGTAATAAAACAATGACGTCAATAATTGGGTCAAAACCAAAATTATCTAGTTGCGAATCGCGAATTGCGAATTTGCGACCTTCATTGTATGAATCTTATTTACATTTAGTCAGCTTTATAATGTTTCCACTGCTGGGACTTAGGCCTCCTATGAAAGAGAGGGAATGGGCCGTAATCCACCACGCGGGCCCGGTGCGTGTTGGTGGATGTCACATGTCTCCGATTATTGGCTTCCTTTCGATGTTTTCAAAGTGGTAATGCAATAAATTACACAAAGTAACCCGCCTGACTGGGTTTAGACCCACGGCCTAGCCTATAACTTGTAAATCGGGCCCGATATTACTGGGCGACCACTGCTCATTTCAAGCTTACTAATAAGTAATTTACTCGCTTCGGTAATTATGACCATTTCAGTCTTTTAAGTGTTGTGAATAAAGCAAGGATTATATGGATGGATAATTTAATTAAAAATGTTTTATTTAATAGCCAACTTAGGTCCAATAACCTCTGTTAGCTTAGTTGTTTATTAGTATAAATAGCTGTCCTCCACTGTTTCATCCGCGTCTTTGGTTACTGTTCCGCTCTCGTGGGCCGTAGCGTGATGTTATGTAGCCTGCAGCCTTCTTCGATCAATGGACTATCCAACACTACATTTTTTTTTAAATTCAAACCCGTAGTTCCTGAGATCGACCAAACAAATGAACTTAAAAAGTTCATTTGTTTAGTTGAATGCTGACTTTAAAGACATTTTGCTTAATAGCTGACTTATCTCGATATAATATTTTTGTTACCTACTTTAGTCGTTTATAAGTATTGTAATTAGTTAAGTATTTTATAAGAATATAAATTTATTTATTTAAAATTTCGACGAGTATAATACACCAAAGCTATTTACTAGTACCTATCTATTATTGATAGTCATTATATGACATTACTTTAGGTCCAACATTACAAGCAATAAATATATTTGCTATCACGTTTTTATATCCAGTCAATGACAAAGGGTCCCCATCTAGGTAATCATATCAATTCTGCACAATTTATGATCAATTAAATGGTTTTATTTATTGCAAGTAATGGATTTATTGTCGCATTCGAGGTTTATGAACAAGATACATATTTCACTATTGTAGACAGGTTAATATTGTCTTGTTAAAATAAAATAGGTTACTTCTAGGCAAGCGTGCTCCATCGTCGGCCACATCATTGCTTACCATCAGGTGAGATAGTGGTCAAACGCGAGCGTATGAATAATACGTATCTTCCGTTATTTTGATTTAATGTAAGGATAGGATATACACCGTGTTTCAAACATCGACTCAAAACTTTTACAATGGATCCAGTACATTATTCGGGACCCCCGAGTGGTGGCAACTTTCGCCGGCGTTTTTCTCATTAAAAGCCAAATTCACACAACTTCTAACAAAACGCAGTTTGAGCGCCTAATCGAGATTATAGCTTCATTACCTAGTTTACGCTAAACTCAGTTTCAATTCTTTTGTTGTCGTCCATGTTTACGACGCGGGTCTTTAAACTAGATTACACTGAGCTCAGTTTAGTTGAACTAAGTTTTTATATTGAATGATGAAATCAGCCCTAAACTGAGCTCAGCGTAATCTAGTTTAAAGACTCGTGTCGTAAACATGGGCGACAACAAAAGAATTGAAACTGAGGTTAGCGTAAACTAGGTTCAAGTCATCGCGGTGAAACGCAAAATGAAGCTATAATCTCGATTAGGCGCTCAAACTGCGTTTTGTTTGAACGAATCACGATTAGTTTATTGGTGAATTTGGCTCTTAAGGGCCAAATTCACCATTCAGTATAAAAACTCAGTTCAACTAAACTGAGCTCAGCGTAATCTAGTTTAAAGAACCGTGTCGTAAACATGGGCGACAACAAAAGAATTGAAACTGAGTTTAGCGTAAACTAGGTTTAATTCATAGCGATGAAACGCAAAATGAAGCTATAATCTCGATTAGGCGCTCAAACTGCGTTTTGTTTTATATAATCGCGTTTAGTTTCTTGGTGAATTTGGCCCTAATTCGTTAAATTGTGAAATCTGTGTTAAAGTAGCAGATATCTCCATTTTACATAGTTATCTGCATAGTAACGAATGCTACATCGTTAAATCCCGGAAAACGGTGAGCGAAATACTTTTGTCCACTTTAGGCGGGGCGCCTACTTCTGGGTGGTTTTCAAAATAACCACGAAGGATAAAGCAAGAACTCCGCTCCACTTCGCTCTCGCCTTAGCCGTCTAACCTGTCCGTATCGGGGCGCTCTAAAATATATAAATTCTTCATGAGTAAAATGTCATCAAGCTATAAATTATTGCTAGAAACTAAATAATTACAATGAATTCTAATGTTTTGTTCAAGCAAAGAACCTGTTTTATAACTTTTTTACTTTAACGGACTGACTCAGATAATTAATCTGCAGATTAAGAAGACCTTTTGAATACCGTAATTAGAGACACAATAGAAAGACAATAGGTGGCAGACACAGGTGTCCGCTTGGGCTTGAGTAGGTAATATAAGAAAAGTGCCCAGAACTTTGGCAGCATTTCTAGGTTGAATAGCAATGGTGATTAGTTGGCCAAAAAAATGCCAATTTCTCTAATCATGTGAAGTCAACTAGTGGTTTGCTGGTACCCCGAACAACTCATCACCCTATTATTAACATATTTATACCCCAAACGGCAATATAATGCTAATTTTAATAATGCTAACATAGGAGTAGGTAAGTACTTACGTAGGTAGTTAGAAATATTCCAATATGAACTTCGTAGTGTTAATTAATCATTTGAATACCGTTATTAGAGATACAATAGGTATAAGGACGGCGGCCAGCGTTTGCTTAGGGGCTTAAGTAATTAAAATATAAGTATAGTTAGCCAAAATTCAAGACAAAGATTGGTAGGTGCCTAACCTACCCATGCTGCGTGCATCCTGTGTCTTGTTCGTGTGAAAACTGTACATACATACTCGTAAGATGCTTCATTGTTAGATTCATGTTTTTACGTCTTCCTTTCGTTTGATCGATGATAAAAGGTTGCAGTTTTGGTCAATTATCATAATTAAATAAATATATTCACACTTGACCCGGGAATAATATGTCAGTTGCGACTTTGTTCGCGCGAAATTTTTCATAAAAAATTTATCACCCCTTAAACCATAATTTGAGGGTAGTTTAGAAATAGTACATTTTGATACAAGTGTAAAAAGTTTGTCATTGCGACCAAGGCGGAATTCACATAAGCCGAAGGCGAGTGTGTTATGGAGCCAAGGGCTGCAGTGACAAATTTGCACGTGTATCAAACGACGTTTTTCAATACACTTACAAAAAATACTTTCTCTGAATATTACAACGTATTTTTGCTCATTTTGTACTGAAGTAAATTTTTCAAAGTTGTCATACACTTTAGTTTTGATTTAGGTGGCAGCAGGCTATCACAAGTATTTGTTTACCTTAATGACAATATCTGGCGGCAGTGGGGTAGCATCTAAAGAATTCTCTTCAAATCTTAAATTAAACATTTTTTTCACAAATAACAAAAATAAATAGGTTTGATAATAGTATTTAATAGCCTTTTTTCTTGCGTTTACCCATTGCAAGTTGAAGGAGAAACAAAGGTATGAAACCTTATACTCGTACATCCTAATATTAATAAAAATAGAAATTCAAATATTTTTGAATTTAAAACGCTGATAAATGTTATTTTGTTGGTAATAATAATTTTCATTAAATATTAAAACATTAAAAAGATTCGCCTCTGCTTTAAAAAAAAATCACCCTTGACCGTGACGAAATGGGAATGAAAAAAGCCCTTGGTGTGATAAATTTAAAAAAGCACGCGGGTGATATACATGCCATGTCGAACCTAATCGTAGTGCGATAAGAGGCAGTTTTCGCGTAAGTGGCCCTAGTTCAGGCCATGGTCCGAAACGAGAAGGAATGGTATGCAGTTGCTTCTTTCTGCGAAGCAGTAATGCGAAGAAGGTGGCCGCAGGAATAAGGGAACGTTCATCCTCACGCGGTCATGCCCCAGCCGCTATAACAGAAGACACCCCAGCTGCCCAGGCGTCGGGCAACGATCACCAGCCACCGTAGGTGCGGGCTTGCGGAAGATGAGCGATGGGTAGCTCATCGTCCGTTCGTTCTATAAGGATTGAGCCCGAGTCGTCGACGGCGTGTAGTGTTCCACGCGCGCCTCATAGAGATGTTAGCAAACCGTAGAGGAGTTGTAGTGTTGTCGACAATGGAGCACGCTTGTCCAGAAGCATACTGTTGCCTGGCTTGAGGCTCAACTCGTAATGGCGCTGAGGCGACGCCTCATGTTCTTATAGTGCCATATTTTATCTCTATTTTACCATTATTTAGGTTCAAATGACAATTCCAGATCCTTTCCAAAAAATGTAAATTAATGAAAATTATTGCGAGTAATATAAAAAAGGTCCTACCTTTTTTAATATTTTTTTTTGTTATTTCCTCTAATTTTTCATATTTCCTGTTTTCTGATTACCATCTACGATACTGACGCATCCAAAAAACCGAACAAAAAACAGTTTTATTTGAGTACCTACAAAGCTGAAATTATATTCCACAAAATATTTTATTAAAGCAAAAAGTATATATTATTATAAGATTATAATTATGCGTATTGCGTTATATAAGTTTATAAGTCGTTTAAATCGTACAAACAGACGTAAACAAAACCGCAAGTTATCAGTAATAAATATGCAATAAGATGCTACACATTGCATGCTTAAAAAACCTTTTAAATATTGAATGAATAAAAATATATGTATCTTCTTCTTCTTCTTCTTCCTGCCCTTATCCCATATTACTTGGGGTCGGCGCAATACGTTTTTTTCTTCCACTCTATCCTGTCAGCCGTCACACTATCACTAACTTCCTTTTCTTTCATATCACTCCTCACACAATCCATCCATATCTTCTTCGGCCTCCCTCTTCCTCTCCATCCATCTGCTTGTAAACTCAGAACTCTTTTAGTAACATGTGTTTCATCCCTCCTCTTCACATGACCATATCAACACAAACGATTTCCTTTCAACTTTTCAGTCACTGGCGCCACTTTCAAACTTCCTCTAATATACTAATTTCTCACTTTATCCATTTTCGTCACACCACACATCCATCTCAACATTTTCATCTCCGCTACATGCAGTCTTTTTTCATCCATCTTTTTCACAGCCCAACATTCTGATCCATACAGTATGACAGGTCTTATCACGGACTTGTAAATTTTACCCTTTAACTTGAGTGGCATCCGTGGGTCACAAGTTGTTCCGCTGTTTAGTGACCTGTCGCCATTTCATCCATCCGGCGTTGATCCGATGTGTTACGTCTCGGTCTACCTCACCATCTCCTTGAACGAGCGACCCGAGGTACCGAAAGTCGGAGCAGATTGGTATGGGCGTTCCGGCGAGAGCTAAGGGCACAAGACCGGAAAGACCGCCGAAATCGCAGAACAAGTACTCCGTTTTGGTTCTACTTAATTTCAGGCCAACACTCTCCAGTCTGTGCCACCACACCTCCAATCTATTCTGGATCTCTAGGCCACTCTCGGCAACCAGCACAATGTCGTCGGCGAAAAGCATACACCAGGGAGCCTCTTTCTGAATGTCCGACGTCAGAGCGAACCAAAAATAATAATATATACAAACGGGTAGAACAACAGCTCACAGGGTATCAAAAAATTCATCCGCATCGATGTCAACGGGAAAAGTGCCCAGAATACTGGCAGCATTGCCAAGTTGGATGGTAATGCTGATTGTAATGTTATGAATAAAAGTGATTGATATAGCGCGAGTCCAGGGCACATTGCTTGCAGAACAGATGGCCGATGGGGCCGAAAGGTTCTGGAGTGGCGAGTATATATCGGAAGACATTATCTTTGATAGGCCTCCCACAAGGTGAACAATGACCTACTGACGGCTGTAGGAATCCGATGGCTGTGAGACGCATAGCACGCGCTTTTGTGGCAACACATAGTGAAGCTTATGTGATCGTCTTTTGGCCGAAATGACGCTGATGATGATGTAATATCGAATCGCGCGTCGACGCGCAACGAACGCGGCTTCGCACGTCTGCGCTTAGTTAGAGCCGTCGTCGTGCGTTAATCGCGCCCAGTGACGCGAAAAATATTGCTTGCAATTGTTATTACATAATAGAAATTCCTTATTTTTCATCAACCTATTATATTTTTTTAAACTTAGTAAATTTGAAAGACCTCAATTGATTGACAATGGCTGTGAATAAGAATTTAAAGATTTGCAATGCTTTGTTACTTGTACTTGACCGATTTTAGATGCTCAAGCAACTTGCTGTGAGCGGTGGGAAAGCCTTGCATCGAATGCTGACTAATTATACGTAATTAATTATACAACGATCATTATTATGCAACGAAGTAACGAAACGACAAAAAAACCTTTGTTCACACTTCGAGAGTGATGAAACTGATGAACCAAGGCAAAAATAAGTATCATATCTATTTTGTAGTATACTTTCATATTATCATCTTAGCTCATTGTAACTATACTACTTAGCTTCTGTCAGCGGCTCGCCCGCTTGAAAGTAGAAAATATAGGTTTAATATAGGCCTATGTTACTCTGTGGTATACCTAGTATCATTTTACTGATGAAAGAATTTTTTAAATTGGTCTTGTAATTTTTGAGTTTATTAATTACTTACAAACAAAAATACAAATCTTTTTTCATTATAACATTAGTAAAGAGTAGCGCTTCGCCCCTGCTTAAATCATTTAAATTCTCGGCTTTACTCTACTCCAAAAATAATAATACTAAACATTATGATCATTCATATATTCATATCGATCATTTGTTCTGTGTCTGGGAGTTATTTATCTATAATATGTATGTATTTAGAAATATATAAGTATGTTTATCAGCTGTCTGGTACCCATAACACAAGCTCTGCTTAACTTGGGACTAGACGGTGTTGTGTGATAGTTGTGGAAATATTATATTATATTATTATTTATTTCGGAAGAGGTCCACATTTTGTTAGTAACAATATCTTAAAAAACTGATGTTAGTGTTATTAAAAGCACAACTACTTACTCTACGACATGAAGCTGCACCCATCTTTGCAGCACGGGAGTACTATAAGGGCCCTCATCCACGGCGACTTTTTTTAGTCATACTGTCGCGCGTTTCGTAAACGCACGACAGCATCGCTACTAACGCTAGTTAGTTGCATTTGCAACGCGCTACAGAAGCGTTGCTAATGCATCGCGACTGTAGAGATGAAACGCGCTACTAACGCGCGACAGCGAGGGCGCTATATGCATGTACGCTTCTTAACATTCCTCATGAATCACTTTGTCTATTAGTTAAAATGGTATAGTAATCCGTTCGATAGTTTTTGAGTTTTTTGCGAACAGACAGACAGATACGGCGGGTATTTCGTTTTATACTATGACATTCTCATATTGAGGATTACAGATAAAGCATCGAAAATTGCGTAAAAAATGTACCTATCTGATCTACATATATTTTTAGTTTTCAAATGTTTAATGCTACGAAAATAATTACTTACGGCTATATTTAATTAACTTTTTTATCAAAAGTAACAAAATAAGCAGATATTTCAGTTAAAACAATAACAAATTAGCGGGTACTTTATTATTAGTAACTAACCTATTGTCGTGAATTTATTTTCACACACCTTTGACGTACTCAAGTAATTGTTATGTTAAGTTTGCAAATTAAGGCTTTTATTAAAACTTATTTTCTTGTATTTTACTAAGTTATCTGATGATCACTTACGTAGATTCAGTATAATTTATAAACGTAAATACCATCTAAAATGTTGTTTACATTGATATAATCAAAACAGTGGAAGACAGGTGACTAGCCTCTAGCGCGTGGATCGCTGAAATCAGGATAGTTTGTCCTAATTTCACTCAGTCGCAATCGGCAACTGAACGAGTGTGTTATAAACGAGGATGTTACGCAAAAATATTTTTTTGTTTTAAGTGGGATAAGGGTTATCTAAATGCCTTCGTGCGCTTTTATGCGTTCTACAAATTATTCAAATAAAAACAAAACCAAATCATATTTCACTCGTAAGTTACATGGAAATTTAAAATTTCTTATGTAATTTCTAATTTTGCTTATTGTTTTGGTCGCGCTTTTGCGAAGCGAGATAGATGGAGCTCACGTCATTCATAATCGTAAATATTCGGCGGCTAACGCGATTTCACTAGCACGACAGCGCCGGCTCTTATCTCTGTCCTTATTTATTTGTGAATGTATGTTTGCGACTGTGATGACACAGATCATAGATGTGTGAGTTTCGAGTCCAGGTTTTCTGATTGTCATGTTAGCGCGTAACGTATCTTCCCTTATATATCAATGGTTGTTAAAAATAATATTTGTTTTACGCCGAACTTTTGATCACAATTTTTCGATCGATGCACATACTAATATACTCCAATTAGAAAATTACGTTACAAACATAATTCAAGCACTTTTTTACTTAAATTCATTTAGGTAGTATTTTTCAAAGAGATTAGTTATTATAATTGCAGGTAAATAATATAGCTGAATCGTCGCCCTACATTGGTAGCTTAACTGTATTGGCATCTACGCACTTTTATTTAACTGGCAATAGATATTTATTATTAAGTCATTATCTACTATATATTATGAAGAAACATTAAATTCAACAACTTTATAAAATACAAATTAAAACTATATATACACTTAAACCTACTCCTAACTAAAAAATGGCGTCATAGAACTCATCCGCATCGCTGTCGACTGGAAGTGTGCCCAGAAGGCTGGCGGCATTGCCACGTTGAATGGCAATGCTTAATCTCTGACCGAGGTAAAAGCCAGCCCTTGGGTCACGCGAAGTGTCAACTAAACGTTTAGAGAGATCTTTAAAAAGCGCATGAGCACTCGGTCCCCACGGCCCAAGAGTTTCAACCCCAAACGGCTCAAAAATATAACTGCCGACAAGGTTGTTATATTTCCGCCGCTTGAGGTTCTCCGCAGCCGCAGCGGCAGCACCAGCACAGCACGAAGAGCTAGGAAGATGGGATGGCGCAAGAGTGTCGACACAGGTAGCGTCCCACACTAAAGGTCTACCGATCTTCCACGGAAATAATGACATACCGTCCGGTCTCTTACCATCGTCGCGTGCCAGCCCATGCGGTTCCAAAACAGCCGGGACGCCGACGGTGACAAGGGCTCGTCGGATAATGTCGTTAATATTCGCGTGCCGCGCTATGCGTCCCGCGCTTCGGCAGCATGACAGACCGTGGTGACCGAGGCTGTTGACAACTTCGCCACAGTGGCAGCGATGAGGAGAACAGCAAGGAGCGCCAAGGCGTAGGGCAACAGCTAGGCGGAAAGTAGTATCGTCGAACAAGGTGCCAATATTCGACGACGGCAGTGCGTGAAGCCAAAGGCCTGACTCCCAATTTCCCACAGCCAGCAGGCGCGCACGCTCCGCAGTGGTAGCAGAAGATAGAATTAGGTTTTCCTGAACTACTTTGCAGAGCGGCTCATCCCACCGTCTCTGGGAAGCCGGGTTGATGGGACGCACTTATATAATAATTAATTGAAATAGGTATTTTTTTTATCTTAAAATAATTCTAGATTATTTTGTTTAAAGATGTGACTTATTTTAAAAATAGCTGAAATCGATTCAGTAACCGATTCTGAACATAATATTTCCAGTATTTGCGTTTATTATGTCTTAAGTTGTATAAGCACGTACAATTGCGCTTATCACAAGTTCAGCGTCAAATGAATTAATTCTACGTAGTTAAATAGGCAAGTCGGTACCTATCACGTACCTACATTTATTTCCTTATGGATTTTTTTTCGATCTTGTACTTTAATTATATTTAAATTAATCAATTGTAGATACAAATGCTTACAAATGTGCTTATCAAAATTTCAGCGTCAAATAAATTAATTCTACGTGTATATTATATGTAGGTAGGTATACGTACAATTAATTTGTTTCCTTAAGGATTTTTTTTTTTATCAATTGCACTTTAATTATCTTAACATTAATCAACTGTAGATGCAATCTCGTCAAATCGCGTTTAGTTACTCGTTTTTCTCAAGGAACTTTTTTTTTGTATTGCTCAACCAGGAAATCTATTTAGGGAATTAAACCTAAATAGGAAAAGGTCGTAATCGTAAGAAAAAAATCTTTGGTTTATTTTTTAAATTATTATAAATTCTATTAAGGTTTGCCATCTGCGTTCATCCGTGAATACAATTCTCATAAGTATTTATCTGTTTATCCGTGAATACAATCTTCTGAATTATTATTCCTTCTTTCTTGAAATGATCAGCAAGAGTCTGAGGACGTTTGATTCCCGTACCAAATCTAAAAACCGCTGCTACACTACAATTACTTTTGGTTGGTGTGGGTAACAGCTCTCAGATTCATACAATGTAGCTATTTATCCCCTTAAAGATACATATTTTTGTCCTGCTATCATCCTACACATGCTATGTAAGAAAAAGATAAAGACCTTAGGATCGGAACACACGTTGCGTTGCGGCGCCGCACCGTAAATATTTCGACGAATCGGGGGACCTGTATGATCGAGGCGGTGACGCTAAGCATCGTGTGCCCCGGCTCTAAAATATTGTTTAATTAAAGCACATTTATGTACGCTGTAGGTATCTACAAACTTTACACATTTTTACTTTTTTCAGATCGTGGCAGCGACAGCCTTCGTCACGTTAATACTGCCCAGGTCCAGGGTACCCTGCGAAGCGATAGCCCAGGAGGCTGTCATGATAGCGCTCTACCACTTCTTCTGTCTCGTCGTCGCAGAATGCGGCGGTTCAGAGCAGTTCGTCAGGTTAGTATTCAATCAATAAATCTAGCTTCCTATAGTTAATGCTTTTGTACTTTTTGTACGAAATAAGGAAGCAATTAAATCTTAACAATAATAACTCTGGTATTTTAAATAGGTATTGCTATTTTTAGAGCGTGGTTAATTCTTTTATTAAATAATTATTGACAAAAAACAATATGGAATATTAAAAGTTTTGTTTTTATTTTAGTTTTTGATGCGATTCAACCGTCAGAGTCGTCAGATGACATCATAAAAATATGACTCAGGCTTGGCGCCCTTTAGTGACTAACCAACAACATTTAAATAAAAATACAAAAAAAATATATTATATCGCTCAATTAATACACAGACTCATTATAATGTTTTTACGCTACAAAATAATATAACTATGCTCATATTAATTCTTATTCCAGTAATATTAGAATTTACGTTTACCTGGAATAATAATCCATCGCCAATCAAATACCCAAAAATAGACTAAGAACCGATAACCCCTGAGAAAGTTTAAATTGTAGAAAAAATATTGATTTTATTTATAAAATAATAATATTAACAAAATGCAGACCTTGTGGAACTAGTGCGAGGAAATTTTATACAATATTAAATGTCTTATTGGGTCAGGATAGGTCGTTGATGTCTTTTAGCTGTACAGTGACGAATAATATTTAAAACTGTTTTAACTTGAAGAGAATTTTAAAAATCCAATGAAGAAAGATTTTGTGTATCACATAAATTACATAACAACTCGTGAATATTAAATGTTATGAATATATTTATTACCAATTTTTACTATGTATAGCGACTGACTTTCGATAAAAAATATCTACAATTTGGCGTCGATATAAATATTTGAGTGGGTCCCAGAATGGTTTAAAATACAATTTAACCCGGTAGGTGTCGCTGAAATCTTGACCACAATTTTCATCTGACGATAGGCCAGCTTTTGTGCAGGACAATATCCGCCAGACTCTCTAGTACTCGTATATAACCTAAAACAATTTTATTTGTCAAAATTTATATTGGTATTGTACAAGGTTGACCTTGGGTTGGCCAAAGATCTGACCATCGACTTATATTCTAAGTGATAGACAAGCCCTTTCATGGAAACTATTTGTCACAATACTGAAACGTTAAAACAAAAGTTCGCTGCAGCGCTAAATTGTCATTATGACGTCTAACAAAACATTTAAAACTTTAGCGCTTATATACTGCAAAATTGCACTAATGTCATCAAGTCAAGTTGTACGGCATGCATTACATGTAAGTCAGGCAAAGTAAATGTACGGCATGCCTAATCTAGTGCGTAGTACATATATATCGATGGATCTGACATATTATTATCCTAGGGATGGGTTGACCATTAAAGACGATACCAGGCCACTCAGAAAGTTTTGCGAAAAAAAAGTTTTTTGTAAAGGTACTGGCCACTTGTAATTATTTTGAAAATTTTGGTTACTTATTTAAAAGTAAAAATACCTTTGTTCGAATTTCGAAGTTAGTTTTTTTGTTTCTCAAAGCTTTCTGAGTGTCCCACGTTCGTAAAAAGTTACTTGTCAGCCGTACAGAAAAGCACCAGCTTACCTAGTCAGCAACTAAATCAAATATAATCAGAAAATAAGTAGATATTTGCAAATAAGTAGATTATTTAAGTATTTATAGCTTGATTATGTATCTCTGTTTGCACAATTATGCGTTCTAACATAGATTTACTATTTAGTCATAAGGCTGAGTTAATCCGGCTACTTAAGGCACACCGATATGGATAGGTATGGTTCGAAGGGGCATGAAGGGAATGACGGAGGCTTCATTTGCTCGTTTTGTTCACTTATTCAAGCCCCCGTCATTCCCTTCAAGTTGAGTTCCCTGATCATGCAGACAAAAATAAGAGCCTGTACATTTAAGTTGGTGGTAATAACTAGGTATGCTAGAGAAACCTCAGAATGCGTGCTTGGTGTAAATTAGTATTCTTAGGAAAGGTAAAGGTAAAAACTTATAATTGGGTATTTATGGTATTTCATACCATAATTATTGTTCAAATTAAGTACTATATTACCTTCAATCAGACAATAATGACCTTATCAATAATACTGTGGACAAGTTTATTGCACGTCAGCACGTCATATTCCACGGACTCTTCTGTTTATTACGGTTTGATAAAATTATGTAAGTAAATTAAAAAACTTTTTCTTTTCCTCCACTATTTTCGCACTATTCCTGTTTTATTCTTACTCATCTCAAAGATACGTTTTTATGCGAAATAGTAGTTTTAATTGACGTATTTGAAAATGAAAACTGCTCCGTACTAAATAATTTTTGTTAGTATCGCCACAGGCAGTAGAAAATGAGAAGGTAACTAACTAGTTGTATCAAATCCCCTAGTCGTTATGTATATGGCGTTCGAATAGGTAATTATGTTATATAGGCGTTATACATTTTTGACTTAAGGCTTTATACATAATAATGACCGTTATATATAAACAGACGACACCGTAATACAAAGACAAATTAAACAAAAGCATACCATTACACCATCACACTCATACATACCATCGTGAATATTGATGGTTATTAAGGAAGTATGGATTGAATGATTGGGTCTGTTATTGGTAAAATTGTCTGATATTGACGTGCAATACAATTAGTCTAGGAATTAAATATGTTCATAGTTACAAAATATTAAAACATAACTTGGGATTACCAAACCCTATAAAAAGGAAGGGCATACTGCCCCCCTAGCCAAGTTATGATCGTTTCGTTAAGCGTGAACGCCTGGAGTTAGCCACGCTCCCAATTCCTTTGTTCTGACGTCATCTCTACGCTCAGTCACGTGGCCAGAACAAAGGAATTGGGGGGTGCGTTATGTTGCACGCCAATAACAAACAATTTTATCAATAACAGACCCAACCACCCTTCCCGACTGGACATAGAACTGACGAATATTAAATACCTACTTTATATGACTCAAGATAAAGGTAAGACAAGTAACAACGTTAGAGGCCATCATGACACATTAGTAGAGGATTCATAAATTATTCAGAATGTAACAAAACAGAAGAAATTGCTGCAAGCTGGTACTAGGCCTAACGATGTCAATGCGTTAGTACTGGCATGTGATTTCTCTTGCATATCTATTACGATTTGCGCAAGCAATAACAGGATAGCTATTTATGCAATTAACTTTTATCTCGTTCCCACACCATCAAACACCTTATTGCTATCTCCATTGATAGTAGGAAGCTGTGAGACTTAATCACTTTGATGGTAAACGCAAAGCTTTGTTGTTGATAACAATTAAATATTCTGAATTATGCATGGCCACAGAGTTAGGAATAAAAACGTCCTATCTATGTCTTGTACAGGTCCTGGGACTACCAGTTTTTTTCATGGCTTTCTGACTTAGTCCCCATTTGCGGTCTCAAATACTTTATGGGAGGAAACCATCGATTCGAAAAGAAGAAGACCCATTTATCTCTGCTTGAGTCATGGGTCAGCTTCCGAAAGGAATATCCGGCCCCGGCACGATAGGCAACGAAGGGACGGGGTAGGTTTTTAGTCCTAGTAAGTAAGTAGTCTTTAGAAAGTGTCTGATACTACTTCCCGCTCCACTCAAGGGCGGGATTTATCATTGGATGATTTTACCTACCTTAAAAAAAGACCCATTTATTTGATTGGGTAACTTGACCCTTTTGAGGAATGGTGCCCAATTTCCTGGCTTCTAGCAATATGTGACGACTGTCAAAAAACGACTCGTGCATAACTTGACTACGATCTCTTCACCTTAGTAGTAGTATTGAATAATGTGGTCATATTGCAAAGTTGTTAAGTAACATGAAGTTTAGCTAGAAGATGTGTCTACTACTTCATCCGTGTGTCCATGTTGAAATGGAATTACCTACTCAACTCCCTTGGACGGAAAAATATTGTCACGGATGTTGTAATAAGTAAAGTATTAATTTTGCAACATCCTGCACGACAATAATTACGCGTTGGATAAAACATTACGTCTGAAAAACACAGGTTTTTCGATTGTCAATTTCGTTACGCATACCCACAATTAACTTGTCCAATCCCAGTTTTATACCCACAAATATTTATTTTGTTCGGTGATGATAATGTTCTGTTAGGCCAATTGTCAACACAAATTCCAGTAGCGTCTTTTCTGGCAAGGTTTTCGATGTTGATTACCACACAAGCATCGAGACGCATGTTTAACAGTGTCTATTGGCTAGGCTATTTAAAATAGCTCTTACACGAAGCTACCTCAAGGTTGGGCGGAGCATCGCCGTGTCCTCGTGGGGGCGATCGGCGGCAGCGATCTCTCTCGCCGGGCCTTGGTTCAGGCCATGGTCCGTAGTGAGGAGGGATGGCAGGCGGTCGCCTCCTTCTGCGAAGCAGTAATGCTAGCAAAGGAGGAGGCCGACCGCATCAGGCAGAGGCAACGGGGCGCTCGCCCCAGCCGCCGCCGGGATTCCGATCCCGATTTCCGGCCACCGTAGGCGCGGGCTTGCGGACGGCGTGCAATGGGTAGCACGCTGTCCGATCGTCCGGTAACCGACCGGACCGAGCCCAAGTCGTCGACGGCGCGTTCTGTTCCCGCGCGCCTCAAGGAGCTGTCAGCACACCGAAGAGGCCCAGCCTGCTAACTGCAGGCAGGCAGGGTCGAAGCCTACTGGGGTCATGGGTTAGTTCCGAAAGGAGTGCTCGACCCCGGCACTATAGGCTACGAAGGAACGGGGTAGGTTTTTAGTCAGTAAGAGTCTGACACTACTTCCCGCTCCGCCCAAGGGCGGGATTTGTCATTGGATGATTTTACCTACCATAAAAAAAAAAAAAAAAAAAAAAAGCTACCTCAAGGTACTAAGAAAGTCTCTTAAGAGTTGACCACTGGTCCTATCGTATAGGCAGTATAAGTATAATTTTTTTGCCAATTTATCGCATAAGTTGAGTAAAGAAGATCATGCGCGTCGTGACATCGTTATTTGAATTGTATTCTTACCATGAGTCAATCTCAATAACGATAGCAGTATTGTTTGCATAAAGTTAACCGGAACGATCATGTTCATTGTTTAAATTTTTATCAAAAATTAATAATCTGCACAATAAAATATAGTAAATTATCACGAACAAATACACTTGATAAATGTGTCACGATTTTACGATAAGGAGCACTTAGTCAATAATTGAATTTAATAATACTGTAGTTTTTATTACCTACATTACTTTTAAAAATCACGAAGGTCATTGTTGATCCTGGAGCGACTGCTAGAACCACAAAGGCGAAATGTGAAAATGATAAAATCAGGAATAGAATACGATGACCGAATGAACGTTGGACAGATGCTGCTGATGCTGTATGGCAGAAGACGAGGGTAGAACCGTAATGAATAGATGACGCATATGATGGACGATGATTATGTATGGGTGGAAGAAATATGGACTTGGTATAAAATATACACATTTTGTCCGAAAGACACTGTTTTGTACTACATTTTGAAAGGCTTCGCTTTGATGAGCTTATTTATAGAACCAGTTAGTCCAGTGCTTGAGGCGTTAAAATCATCAAATCGCAGGATTATTTTTACTGTGAATGAAATTTAAAAAAAAAAAAACGATATGTTTGTTTGTAAACATTAGTCGCTGTCCCCAGCGGGTTGACCCGCGTCCTTGGTTACTACTCCACTCCTATTAGTCATAGCGTGATGTTTTATAGCTTTCCAACATCGAAATAATTTTTCAATTGGAGCTAGTATGTTTTAAGATAGTTAAACTAGTGTTCTAGTTGAACTAGTGTAATTCATAATAATATTTTGAAATCAAATTCTCATTTTTTTTATATTCAACTTTTTTATACATATTATTAGCTTCGCTTATCATATTTGTTTTTTAAATTTCATGCATTGGAAAAAAAGTCCTCTAGACTCGGGATTAAGTGCATTTTTCCGGCTTAGAAGCATACAGCGATAATATTGCTTTGATAAATTTATCGTAAGCGGATCATAACGTCCGGAGATTACATTCTTTTCGATAACAGATTACTTAAACTTTCGATACAACAAAGTACGTCATAGAATCCAATTTCTTAGAAGACGATCATAGTAAAGTTCATCATGTAATGTTTACAGAAGCGCTGGTGGAGCTGACCTAGAGACGAGGGTGATGCCATGCTGCTGCTGGCCGTGTTGCGTTATACCGAGGCCGAAGTTTCACAAGTAAGTCGGACGTTTATGACTCAGCATTCATTTGAATGCGATTTGGGCAAAACAATTTGATATAGATGCAATAAAAATACAATCCTAAACACGGATACTTTCTGGATAGTCCTGTCTTTGATATAGGTATTACTTAATAATGGTGTCGTAGAGTAAGTTAGGTAGTCTATGTAAAACATTAGTATTCAACTGCCAACGCCAACCACATAATAAATAATATTATTGCCGACATAATTGCGAAAAGGTTCTAGATTATGATAATGAAAAATATAGGT
The DNA here is from genome assembly GCA_958295575.1 of Leucania comma. Classification (NCBI taxonomy): domain Eukaryota; kingdom Metazoa; phylum Arthropoda; class Insecta; order Lepidoptera; family Noctuidae; genus Leucania; species Leucania comma. The sequence continues at coordinate 10,752,407 of OY282475.1, forward strand.
AACACAAATTGTATGCAACCCAATGTAGAAGTCGGTCATGGTCTCTGGAACGAAATTACTGGAAGTTATTTGGGAAAAGCCATTGGATAAAACCGTGCAAGTTGAAAGAGGCTGAGGTATAGTACTTAACAAAAGGAATTTGATTCAAGAGGTATGTTTGGCGGTGAGCCGGGCAAATTCCAGGAAGAGTTAAGGAATAGTGGGGACCGTCTGCTCAGATAACTATACACACCAAAGGCATATCTTTTAAAGAGGATCATATAAAATAGTGTACCCAGGAACTTCGAACAGTAGAATTTAAGTCGCAGCTGGATTGTTCCAAAGAGTTACTGTGACGCTCGCAAAAGGCAAATGGCAACACATTTGGGTTTTGGTTTGTAAAAGTCTGACACTCCCTCCCACTCACTTTACCCTGAGCGGGAGAAGTCATTTGATGATTAAAAATAATATTTTTAATCATTTTTAATATATCGCCTATAAATATTATCCCGTTGGAAAAATATCTAGAGAAGTGCGGCTGTTGTAAGCAATAGGCGGCACATATATGGATATTTAAAAAAATAGATATATTATAAATAAAGGTAAGCCTTTATTTATTGTTTCCAGTTAGTCATAAATTATTATTGTATTAGTTAGGGTATGATTATACGAGTAGCTACTGCGTGACAGAATATTGATCAATGAATTGATGTTTTTTTTTTTAACTTTAATAAGCAGTCACAATGGATGGGTAATTAACTGTTTAGGTGATTAAATACTTTTGTTATGATGAGATAAAACGTGAAGAATATTATTGTGCAATCTTGAGCCTTTATACGCTTGGTTAAGATCTTTTTAACTTAGAGAGAAAAGGATAGAAGTTACATTGTATAAATACGACAGCTGTCATCGGCACCATCCTATAGCAATTGTACTGTAGTGGCCAGCAGTGCTATTCACTAAGATTACAGCCTTGAGCGCAGCGCTGGCTGAGCGACGAAATCCAAATAGGTACATTTGATTTGTATGTGATTTGAATGTACCTACTTTGATTTCATCGCTGGGCCAGCGTTGCGTTCAAGGCTGTTTTCTTAGAAAATAGTACTGCAGTACGGCTTTCTAGAAGGCCTTTGAAATATTCTCTCTTCTAGAGAGGAGGCTCGAGTCTCAGCTATTGGAACATGGCAGGCAGGGTCGAAGCCTACTGGGGCCAAGGGTCTGCTTCTGAAAGGAAGCTTCTGGTACGAAAGGCAACGAAGGAATGGGGTGGGTTTTTAGTCAGTAAAAGTCTGACACTATCTCCCGCTCCGCCCAAGGGCAGGAGATGTCATTAGATGTCATTTACTCATCACTAAAAAAACATTATTAGGCTGTTTCCCTCTTTTAAGTACTCAATTTCCCAAAAAGAAAATTGAAAACGTAGAATTCGAAGACCTTCATTTACATCAATAGATGAATGAAGAAAACAGTAGTGGGTGCTTCCATAACCTATCAATGAAAGCTCTTTGTCGATGTAGTTAGTATGTACCATAATAAATTGACTGATTGCTAACTTTTTACTGGGACAATAGGCAATTTTGGTAAAAGCTATTATTTTTAAGCTAAATATGCATATTGACGACTTGTTAATGATGATGGTTCCCAATTGTTGGTACCAACGCTTAATTATGGCACACCTAGTTATTTCCAGTAGAGAAATTGTTATAATTACACTTATTAATTCATTTGTCTAAGTGCTGGCTATGAAAGTTCTAGTGTTTCATAGTATTGAAGGTGTGTCTGAGTAAATAATTATCAGAGGAATTACGACAGCAAGCTTAGATTGCCCGCAGTAATACCTATATGAGTGTATGTAGCAGTCACTAAGCAGGGTACAAATCGCTATAACGTATAGTACGCGGTAAATAAATTGAACTATAATGGCCGTCGTTGCTATGGTTACACGCAGCCGCCCGCTTTGATTGAGGCCCGAAAATCTGTTACTGTGCATTGAAGGTCGATCGCCATTTTGGTTCAACTTATATGCCGCGTATTTTAACATGCAAGGTAACATGTGTAGACGCAGCGCACGCACGAACCGAGCTATGGAAATTCTGTTACATTGCATGATACATTGCGACAATGTGGACACAAATTCTTTCATTGCGTGTTACATTTGCATGTTACGTTACAGCAGTCTGTACTTGGTTTAATAAAACATTTATAACTTTTCTTTATACGTCCCTAATTGCTCTGTACTTAATCAATTTCTCCAACTAATAGGTTCCTACCTGATGGTTTACTCGGAAATGTAATTGTATGTTATTATTATTTTAATAGTGGTTGTCAGTTTTGTTTGACCTATTTCTTTTCTTTTTTCAGGCAAACTTTGATGCGATTGCGGTATTTAGTCCTCCAGATACCGATAGTTCAAGGAATTATTTACTTCATCATCGTCATTCTCTGGTCGGAAGAATACGTAAGTTCTCACAAATGTAAATATTCTATGTAAATTAATAATAGCAACCGTTTTATTGCAGAAGATTATTCCCATGTAATATGAATTACAAATTACGTATAAACAGTAATTACAAATATTAATTAGATTTAAAAACATTACACATTAAAACCGCTGCATTAATATAAAATTATAGTTTAAATTAAAACTGAATTGATTACATTTAAGATTTATATTGACAATAATAATTATTATATTGATCGTCACTATATGAAGCTTATGTATAACAATGACTAATATAGTGACAGTCGAATCCCTCAGCCATCATCCTCAGGATGGTTTGGGAGCTGACGTGGACCCTCCGTACCAAGGATGTGCAACGTTTCCGCATTGTCACATTAAAGTTGTCAATGCTTGACTTGGCGAATATCCCCGACGCACTGCAGTACTGAGGCAGCCCCAACAGCATTCTGTAGGCATTGGAATCGAAAAAGTTTTCAGCCAATATTTGACTTCAAATTGTGATCAGACATTTCTTCTGTTTCATCATTATCACAGGTAGTCTTCCGCGTAACTTTTAATCAATCCTAAAAGCTAAATGAGCGACACCACAATTCTCATCTCGCTGCTACCAAGTATGATACTATATGCACATTATGCACCCTAGATGATGTTGCGTGATGACAAGACTTTCACTTCTCCAACACCTTTAGTATTGTTTCGTTGATAAGTATGTGAATTGTTATTCGAGCCCTAATTTCAGTATCATCAACCATAATCATTCATCATTTCTCACAGCAACTTCCATGTTTTGCAGTGTTTGGATCATGTAGCGGACTTGCCCTCATTTCAGTAGCTTACATTACTCACATCGTCTACCTTACACAATTGGCTTGGGGACGGTTTCCAGTCTAGCCGGATGTGGCTGAATCCTGACCTCCATAACCCAGTTACTGGGCAACTTGATACTCCTAGGATAGACTGATAGATTTTTTCTCGTTTGACAATCTGTAACTGTTACAGATCTACGAACGATAACTGGGACCAACGGCTTTACGTGCTTTCCGAGTCACAGGGTGTCAGTAACGTCCTATATAAACTTAGAAAAGTACATTAGTTACAATCCTACTTTTATTAAATTCCAGATGTTATATCACCGTAACTTCGTATACTTCCAACCGTTCATCGCTGCCTCCATCCTGTCGGGCATGTGGGGCGTGGTGATGCTAGTGCGGGCGGCAATGACCGTGGGACGCGCTCCCCGACCCAGGTTCCTAGCTGTACAACTGGTGCTAATCATTGTGAAGCTGCAGTGTGGACTGGCCAAGTCTTTGCCCGATGTTGCGAACTTCTCGTGCGTCCTGAACCTACATCCCGCCGTATTTGTTTATAGTAAGTATATTGTTTATTTGATTAAAGCAGTAGGCTATTTTCTTAACTTAAGTTTTTTTCCAGGTTTGTGTCAGGTTTTATGTTCATTCAAATATGATTTGCGACCCTAACTAATACGGTTTTATTGAGCTACAATAAAGTTATTATCATTAAAGTGCTCAGTAAACTAAAGGATTTTGTTTTACTGAGCAGTTCGCCTAAGCTCCCAGTTGAACTGAGAGCAGTTCGCCTAACCCTATTGAATGGCTCTTTATGAAAATTGTTTCCTAATAGTATTAGGGGTGAACTGAGACAATAGGGTTATACTAATTGAAATCATCAACCATTTCAGTTCGTCTAATCATATTGAATGGCTATTTCATAAAAAAGTCATTTAAACGAACTGAGAACTGTATTGATGCTTGTAATGATTTTAGACTCAATAAAGCCTTATTTGTTATGGTGGCAAATTTAATGAACACAGAACCTGACACTGACCTGCAAAAATTTAAGAGAATTTTAATATCACGGGCTATGCTTGTGCTTTCACCTAAACAAGTTTAAGAGAATCCTCAGTCGAATTGAAGGAAACAGAGAATGTATTTTCACTTTCGATAGTCCCACGTTCTCTAACTAAGAATTCACCCGAATAGGTAACAATAGACATTGTAGTCCGTTGAACTAAGCCTTTTGGTATACTTAAGCAGTTTTGAAGAATGTGGTATTTATAGAGCTTGTTTAGATCATTGTTGATCATCATATTGTTTTGTTTACTGTTGATCTTTTTCCATTATGTGTCTAGAATTTCCTAAAACAATAATATGAAGTTATTCAACATCCAGACCCTGTTTAGTGTAAACAGCGCCGATATTAACATATTTATCTTTACTTCCAGTTGTCCACAACAGCGTCATGATGATCGAGATGCTATTGCTCTCACTCCTGGCGTGGCGTGTCTACAGTTCACCTCCAGGGAAGGACTTGGAGAAAATACAGAGAGATAGAGTAGTCGTTGCAGTATTAGAAGATAGTGTTCGCTCTATTGACGTTAGGAGCGCTAGAGAAGGCATTGATAACAAATCGTTCAACAATAATATCCCAGTTGATGGCTGAATGTTCATCTATAATGTATTTTGATGTCAATATGATGTGCTTTAATATGTAGTTGATACATAGACGTATGGAGACACGAAATAAGTAAAGATAGTGATGTAAGGATGTTGCACCTATTGCTTTAGGTGTTGTGTCTTTGTGTTTTTAATAAAAGAGATTTTGAAATATGACAATGTTGTCTATGTATTCTGCATGTTATCGAAGCACATGTACCTGAATGAGCTTTTTAAAAGTCCATGTATTAGGTATATTTAAGATCATTAGGACCCAGTGTAAAAAAAATAATTTAAATTTTTATTTAGGTTACACTTTTTTATTTTTAGTACATCAATGTTTTAGTATTAGGTCTTGTGTCGTCGCTATTTGTAATACTAATTCAATTTTAGATGTACCAAAAACGTGGGTGTCATTCAAGCCTATCGGATCGACGTTTATAATTAATGTGATATAATATAATAATAATAATATACCTTGAATTAGTCAAAAATATACATTTATTCTTGATTTGTGTTTTTATTCTTTACAATTTAATAGTTTCATAAGTAAGTCAAATTATTTATTAAGGTGCACACATTTTTTTATAGAAATCCAAATTATTATTCCTCTGGAGATTCGCTGCCATTGCTCTTGTCTTCATTTTCTTCAGACGGCGTCCCAGCCCGAGAACCTTCAGATCCGTAAATATTGTGTAGTTCTTCCAATTTGTAGTGAATTTTCACGCCTTTTGAGTTTGTTTTCTTCACTTTATTTACGAGTGATTTCGTTTGTTCTTCTAACGTTTTTAATCGTAAATCACGCGCGGCGAATCGGGCCTCATGATCAATTTCACTGGAAGTTGATGGCATGGAGTCTTCTTTATCGGAACTTGAATTATCGTCTTTTGGTTCACCAACTTCGTCATCACAACTGCTACTGGGCTTCTGATGATCATTATGAAGGGTATCAAGTTTTTCAATAATCTTGTCACCTGTACTTAGAGTGTTAGCTATAGTTTTAACTACATTTGAACAGCTGTCCTCTAAGCTTTGCAGTCTTTTATCTTTCTTTGCTAGTCTTTCATTTTGCTTTCTAACGTTTTCTAGTATAGCCTTAAAATCAGGAAGATTATCTGAAACTTGTGAATCGTTTACTGGAACCGTTGTTGTGAAATCAGCGATCGTTGCCTCCTTATTTTGATCAGTAGTTTCAGTTTCTTGGTTAAATTCAGTTTGTTTTTCTGGGTTGAGGTTATCTAAACATGTATCATTATCGTTTGTAAAGTTAGGTACCATATCAGACTTCGACTGCTCCTTACTGTCTTTATCAATGTTAGTTGTGTTCTTTTCACATTCCTGGTTTTCGTAAGTTTTTATCGTACAGTTACTTGAGGTGGGCCGATTAATAAGATGATCCAGGGTATTGCTTAATTGCTCACTTATTTCAGCCGTAGTCAGTGTCTTTTGTAACAATGCAGCGGTGCCTATTTCCAGATTATTCAATTTTCTGTCTTTAATCGCTAGTCTTTCATTTTGGAGACGTATATTCCTCAAAATCTCAGCAGGGTCGATTAGTACTTGACCAGTTGGAGATGTATCTGAAGTTGATGGCACTATTTGCCCTTCGCTCTTTTGATTATTAGCAACTGTAGTGTCGATTGACTGACTAACAATAGTATTTTCCGCATTCGTTTCCTCTGTACAGGAGTCATCGTGCGTTATATCTCCCACTTCATCTTCTGTTTCTTCACAGATTATTCCGTTTTTAGGAAATCGTTCGCTTTTACTAGGTTCTGATGTTGGATCATGGTTATCTTCACTCTCTTGAGTATCCAAAGGTAAATCAGCAACATCTAGCAAATCACTAGCGGGATCTTCTCTTTCTGCTAAGTTAAAATCTGTGCTGGAATCAGGAATTGTTTCAAATGATTTTTTCTGCTTTCTTTTGCATCTCGTCAATTTTTCTGCTACATATTCACTTTCATCATTTGATTCAGACGACTCATCTGAAGGTCTTTCGTCGCTGTATCCACTTTCTCCTGAATTGTTGAACGATGGTGAACCAGATTTCGTTTTCCTGCTTGTAAATTCAGCTCTTAGTGTTTTCCAGTCTCTTTCTGACTGCGTGTTCTTTTCGCGGGCTTGCTCCCATTTTTCCCGACAGTATTCGAGTTCCTCTTTAAGTTCATTCAGAAGTTTTCTCTTTTGCTGCAGTTCATATTTTAGAATTTTCTCATGAGTATGTAATTGATGATGATGCCTCCTCAATCGGCCCACAACATGCCACGTTTTGCTTAACTCAGTAGTAACCATACACAATCTCCGTTCTTGTTCTTCTAATCGCGTCTCTAAGTGGCCATTGAGCTGTTTCATACGGTTGACTTCTTTTATTAGACCCAATTTTTCTAATATCAAATCCTGAAATAGAAATGATACTCAGCGTAAGTTTAATAACAATTAAAATGAATTTACTGTTTACAGATTCTGAGAAAGTAGTATGATAACTGTTTTTGTTTTCGAAGATGACACAAAAAATTGGCTCGACACCAGAATTGAAACTGCGCATTTTTGAGTACTTACTGTAAAATAATGAGCATGAAGATGTTTATTTTTACATTGTGATTTTTGACCATGACTCAGTTTATCTAGAAAATAATTATTGTTGTTGAAGCAATGAGATAATCTACCTTTAATCTGATGTACGTCTGACTAACGCTTGGCACTAACACAGGCCCCGATTTTGTCTCGACAGATTTGTAACATGTTGTCACTTTTTCTGGAGAGTTCCCGTCCGGTGCATTTTGGTGGCTGAGAAGTTCTATAAGTACTTTCCAAACTTTGGGGAGATTCTCCACTATTTCTTCTGCGGTGGTGCTCAATGGTTTTTGAATATCTACAAGTTAAATCACAATGAGGTATTGTAATACAAGAAGTACCTGGGAATATTTATAGTTCTTTATTTAATTGGTTACCTTGTTCTTGTTCTGAAGTTGACGTCTCTTGTTTTGCTGATCCATCATTATCGTTAGCAGTTTTGTCATTATTGTTTTTTTCAGCGTTTTCATCCACTTGACTGACTAACTCTAATAAAAGTTTGGGCAAAGCTGACGAAGCTTCTGATCCATTTTCTTTTTCGGCCATCTGTGTTAATAAACCATGGTTGTCCTGGAGTCGCTGAACTAATGTATCCAAATCTTGTTTAGTTTTGTCTCCGAGCAGAACTTGAGAGAAAAGCTGTAAAAATAATGATCGAAACAGAATTATTAAACATTTTTAGTAGACGTATACTAATTTCTGCGCTAAACATAAACTATCGGTGAACTTACTTTGTTTACGACAGCCATTTCGGCTTTTAACACATTTGTTTCAATTTGGCATGAAGATATTTGAGAATTTTTGTTATCGACAGTTTCAATTAAAGAATCTATTTTTGACTCAAGTTCTTCTACTTTTGTGTTGAGGTCTTTGCACCTGAAAATGTAATAATAATCTTTATTAGTTGACGGCCAGATATTTTGGCAAGAAACAAAATGAGGTAGTTGTCCGTTGTTTGTAAGTTTTAACTTACTTTTTGACTTCGGCTTGATAAAGTACTTTGTGTTCATCCAGCTCTCGAACTAGACGCTGTCTACTAACTTCAGCAAGTCGGGCTCTCTCTTCATACAAACTTCGAAGTGTACGAATATTCTGCAGTTGTCGCTCATATTCCTGCCTTAGATCAGCAGATAGCAGATTTGTTTCCCTATCAGCTAGAGTGCGTTCTATTTCATTTAATTTTTCTTTTAGCTGGAACATACGAAGTTTGATGGAGAACACATCAGAGTAATTTGTTAATTTCATTGCATCCTAAAGAATTATGTAACAGCGTGAGCACATACTATAAAAAATTGTTATGCTAGCACACAGTAGGAACATACGTAATGATATACGTCAGTGAAATATCTTTATAAGAATTGAAAGTCCTATCTTATTTATTAGGGAAGGTTTGTTGAAGCGGCTATGGAAGTACATATGGAGTTGGCACTTTGTCAAAACGTAAGACGCCAAGTAACTGATGATGCGTCTTGCAAGCCGTATTTTGGCGGTCCCTGACCGGGTGCAGCATGGCTGCTTCCAGGTCGTTGGCTTTTCATTGGATCTTTGTTATAGTTATGGAAATATCAATGCTAATATTATCATAGAAAGCGCTTAACAGTATTTCGCCAGACTCATAGGAAGCTATTGTAGGTACGTAATAAATAGCTGGTATTGCTATTGTCTGTTATTGGTCACAATCTATTTGATGGTAAGTTGGCAGTATCAACTAAAATCCAGCATGAATTGTTGAGTCTTTCATAACAAATTAACTAATCTACCTATCAAAATTGTAGTAGGAACCTAGTTATTGTGCTTTTCATTCAGAAAATTGTAGGTATAGGTATTTTACTAACTTCGCAATTGTTCTTCGTTAAGAGCTTTATGCACCTCGATGCGTACATGTTAGATACTTACATCACTTAATTGTTGTTCCCGTAGACTTATCATGGTTTTACTGACTGCCACAACTTCTTTTAATGCACGAATTTGTTTCATAGATTCCGTGTTTTGAAAATTCAAATCTGCAATATCGGAGTAAGCACCTTGTAACGCCCTATTAGTTTCGGATAGATCCTTTCTAAGTTTCAAGTTGTTTGCTTTTAAATCGTCAAACTCATTTCTCATTTGCACCAAAGCGTCTGCGAGTTCACTGTTTCCTTTTAAATGCACGATGTTATCAGGAATTTCAATATTATTCCTAGATAACAGTTCACAAAGCAACTTGTTGCTTTCGTATAATTCCAGTTTTGCTGCCTTCTCATTTAGCAGAGCCTTTTCTAATTCTTCTTTCTCAGTTCTGTGACGCGCCAGAATCTGTCTTCTTTGTTCACGTTTTATGTCGAGCTGCTTTTTGAATTCGTTCATTTCTTCTTCTTTTGCTTTAGCTCGAGATTCCTTTTCGGTCAAGATATCAGCATCAGCCATTTCAACGTTTTCATTTGTTTCATCACAGGAACTGCTTGTATTGTCCATTATTTCACTTTCACTCGTGACGTTACCAGCGTCGTGTTCCCTTGTTGGGGCACTACTGACAATATTTCCCATTTTGGAATACTTTTATAAACAAGGACGCACTTTCATTCACACATATACAGCACGAGGATACGTGTTTTTAAAATAGGTAACGACCAATACGATTTTAATCAGACAAAGGACTGTCGACTCGGTGGACTCACGCGTATGTTCGGCGAAGTAGTGGCTTCCCGAAATAGATCCCTCGTCAGGTCCAGACGTGCGTCGGCACACACATATAGCACGTTTGGTACTGTCGATGCCGCTCGTACCTCGGTTAGCATACCTACGTTGATGTTTTTTCGACAAAATCTCCGTCAGTATTTTATTTTTAATGGAAACTTTTATCGAATTCTCAGAATAGTAGAAATGCATGTTTGGATGAATCTCCTTTGGTTCGTGGAAAATTTAGTTTGTAGTATTTTACTAAATTGAGGCAATATCACCTATATTTAGATACACAAGCATTTATTTCAGTTCTTTCGTAACGTTGTGTTACGAAAAGTTAAACATACAGTTAAAAATAAATTGGTTTAAGGATTTTCGCAAGTTTTGTAGGTGAGTGTAGTCGATAACTAGGTGTAGGTACCTTCTTTGTAGCGAAAACCACTCCAAGCTTGCGCCTTCGTTTGGCTTAGGATCCAGGAAAATTAGCCAAAGAAGCCTGAAAGGAGAAGGAGAAATGTCTGACATAATTTACTTATACATAGACATGATAATAATATACGTATATAAATTAATTTAAATAATAACATAATTTAATAAAAATGGCGACAAAAAATAATAAATATAATATTGGACATAATTTACTAATACTTTGACATAATAAAATAATGACACGTATTCACAATTTAATTCAAATCTATATATATAATTCAATAATAATGATGACAAAAATAAATTAAAATATTTGACCTAATTTACCAATACATCATACATAAACATCTATTAGATTCTACGCACAATAATTAATTGCATGAATTGTTACTTAGCCTTCATCTTCTCTCCTAACTTTGCTGTGCCCGACAGGGTCCATATTGATCTTGCAATATTTCATACCATCTATGTACATAATATGGAATGCAATAAAGTATTGAGTATTGAGTATTGAGTATTGAGAAATTATTATGGGTCTCCTAAAAATAAAGCTGCGGTAAACACAACCTGTGCCATATACTTGTATAAGTATCTCTTAGCACGATCTACTGCAGTGCTGCTAGAATCAAAGTAAGTACCTAGCTATAAAAAACTGATTGGAGATAATTCGAAGTCCTTAACCAGCAATTGAATTTTTAGTCTTTTCCGAAACTAGGGATGTAACGGAAGTGGTTAAATCGGAATCGGAGTTTTTTTAATTTGGTTTATCGGAATCGGAACGAATCAGATTTGGAATCGGAACCGGAATCGGAGGCGGAGGCAGAAGCGTCAAATAGAACACTAGGTACCAAAACTAATCAAAAACTCGAGTAAGTATGTATAAATGTAAAGTACACGGCAAAGCACGAGGAGTGAGGTTCCCCTCGCGACATGTATAAATTAGTTTGTATCTCCGGTATAACTTCCGATTGGAAATTAGAATCGAAACCGCAATCGGAGGTGCAAAATTCATCGGATGTTCCAATCTCTATTTCTTTAGTTTTTGTTTGCGAGACATCCGTGTTATAATTTTTGTAATCTTTCAAGACCTCTTCCTCTTCTTAACATTAGACAATGTCTTTTAAATCCGGGGTCCTCAGGATCCTTAAACACGAGTCAAAGAAGGAACATAATATGTGGGTTTTTATCAGTAACATTCTGATACGCCCTGCCGCTCCACCCCAGAGCAAGAGAAGTAATTGGAAGGTTTCCCACCTAAAAACAGATCCGGTATGCATGTCATAAGTATAAGTAAAGATAGGTACAGAAGTCGGTAAATAACTTGACCCGAGATTTTGTAGTATGGGAAGCTCGACCACCCGTAATTCCATACATTTTAGTATGGTCAAGCTACCGCAAAAAGCTACCAAAAAAAATTCTAGTCAAATTGTTTGCCGGTAACGCTTCAACTTTGAATACCATCCATAACATAGAATCAAAGGCGCTGTCTTCACTACTCACTACACTGTCATAAGAATTTCTCAGAAGCGGTCTGGAATTGAGTGAATGCAGTTTCAGCAATTCGAGATCTCATTGAAAAAGAAATTTCGAAAAAAAAACGTTATTTTCCTAAAAACCCTTGATCTGGATTTAGAGCTCAAGAAAAACTACTTACTCCATCTGTCTAAATAGGTACTTAACTAAACGTAAACAAGCTTGTTATGTTTATTTTTTATCAAAAAAATCTAAGACATACGAAGATTAAGGGCTAATTTCATCATTCAATATAAAAACTCAGTTCAACTAAACTGAGCTCAGCGTAATCTAGTTTAAAGACGCGTGTTGTACAACAAAAGAATTGAGACTGAGTTAACGTAAACTAGGTTCAATTCATAGCGATGAATCGTAAAATGAAGCTATAATCTCGATTAGGCGCTCGACCTGCGTTTTTTTTATAATCGCGATTAGTTTCTTGGTGAATTTGGCCCTTAATTTAGTTTAGATTACCTAATATCGGTTTTAGACAATTTTTAGATAAAGTAAATGTGAAGATTGTTAACGTTTAGTTACCTAAGTATCTAAGCAAATGGAGTACCTATAGACTACTACTGTTCACAGTGGCGTAGCTAGGTGACCAACGGCCCCGGGGCAAAAGTAAAAACTAGGGCCCTCTTTTTTACTTGGATAATCATAAAATAAAAAAAAAAATATTGAGAGCAGTGGTGGCCGAGTGTTAACGGCCCCGACATACGATTAGTAGGTCGCGGGTTCAAGCCCGGCCAGGCACCTTATTTTGTGTAATTTATTTCATCACCACTGCTCTCAAAACGGTGAAGGAAAACATCGTAAGGAAACCGGCATGTCCTAGAACCAAAAATTCGAAGATATGTGACATCCACCAACCCACACTGGCCCCGCGTGGTGGATTACGGGCTACGGCCCATTCTCTCTCTTAGAGAGGAGGCCTGTGTCCCAGCAGTGGGAACATTAAAAGGCTGATGATGTTGATGATGATGATCATCAAATAACCTCTCTTGTATGAGTGCGTGCGTGGATGGAGTGGGATGGAGCACAGTGACAGACTTTTACTGACTACAATGAGTTTTCATGATTAAAATAGTGTTGAGTGTTGCAACCTGTTTTGTTTAGATTTCGAAGGTACTCCTTAGTAATTTCTCGATAGTTCATTAAGAGGTTTGCTACACCAGTGACTGTTCAAGATAGCACTGTAATATATTGTAAATATAATATAGCAAACAGCTATTTGACTATTAAATTCCAGAATGAATGTATCCTAGAAAACTTTCATTTAAGAAAAATAGCATCGTAATATTTTTGACCTGGTAAAAAACAAGACTGCAATAATTATGGCACTTTCAATTAAACACAAAGTTATTTATCTCAAAATTGTGAAAGTAAATAGGTACATCATTTTTTTTGAGGTTTTGTAAATAGCTTCTTGAAGCACAGAGTAAGTATTCAAAATAACGTAGATATGATTCGCACATCCACAGTCACAAATCTCGATCGATATTGTCGAGATCTCGACGATTGTCGATTTTGAATATCGAAAAAATATTTCAAATCTCGCGGGTCGAGATTGCATTCCTTACTTTTTTTTTAAGTGGGAGATCATCTAATTAATGACTTCTTCCGTTCTAAGGCGAAGTGGGGGGTCGTGTCAGACTTTTACTGAGTACAACCACACCTATGTTCCTACCGCCCTTTGCTTTCTAGGACCACGGGTAGGTAACCATTTCAGAAGTCATCCCATGACTTTAGTAGGGATCGGTCCTGCTGGGCCTCTACATGGCGCCGACTACTCGGGCTCGGTTTGAATTATTACCGGATGGCCGGACAGCAAGCTACTCACCGCGCCGCGTTGCTTGTCGTCCGCAAGACCGCGCCTTCGAGGTCGGGGTCTCAGCGGCTGGGGAGTGAGGATGTCCGATTACCGCCCCTTTTCCTCACTCCTGACCATGGCTTGAACGAAGGCCACGCCGGTTATTGCCCCACGAGGACACGGCTGTGCTCACCCCGTGGTTCATTGTGTCCTCCGGGCGGTCCGCACAATGGTCACACTCGGGTGGTTCTTCCACCTGAATCCGGTGCAGGAACCTCCCGAGTTAACCATGTCTGTTGAGGTTCTGCATTATGCGGAAAATGAGGACGTTGTGTCACCTCTCCAGCCACTCCTCAAATAGGGAACGTATGTAATATTATTATACTATGTACTAAGATTATGGTGTGCTCAGTGCACAGTGTGCGACAGTCGCTGCCGCCAAATCACCCTAGAATTTCGCCGGAACTCTATTTGCCATGCCATGTGCAAATCGTGCAGGCGTGCAAAGACTGTTGCAGTGTTGCATATTAGTAGTTGTAAAAGCGAGCGAAGCATACTCGAAAATGTTTGCATTCCACCTCGGATATGTTCGATTCTATATTAACAGACAAGAATTTACAAAGCGACTGACTAAAACATTTCAGTGTTTTATTATCTTAAAAGAAAGCAGTTTGTTGCTATTGGCCCTCCTTAGCGTAAGGGTTACAAATTCAAGCTTACGTTTTTTTTCATGAAAACAACGATTTTCAGGCTAATATTTACTCTCAGAATTTAATGCTTACACTGTTTGTGGCTTACACGTACCTATTAATAGTATTTCTTTGGCATAACGAATCTTAACTCAATGCAAAAACCCTTGGTTTCAAAGTAAAACCTTACACAGATAAAACAAAATTATTTGACGATTGTCAAACGTCAGTGGCTATCAGCCACATAATCGAAATTCATATAATAGAATTTTCGTTTGGGAAAATCCAAGTTTTACTCGTATTGATATGTCTATATAACATTCCTAGTTATCCGTTTATAGTAACTTGATTATTATGAGTCATTAAACATTGGCAGCTGGCAAAAGCATAGAAAATAAGTAAATATTTCACGTTGTGTGTCAAGATTGATTTTATTTTATTTTGTTTTAACAGTGGCTTATTGGTAATAAATAGCTAATAAAATCACTTTGTGTGCCGTCGTTCAATTTATTCGACAAATCGGACGTACCATAATCTGAAATGTGAAGTAGAATTAAAAGCTTGCTAAGCAATGGATGAGAGTACTAAGAATTCCCCTTGTAAGGTAAAATTTACCAATGTTTTGCTGTTTAATACTCTTCTGATTGTAGAAGTTCTAAGCTGACTTTTCTTGTGGTTGATTAAGTATTAATTCATTTTGCTTTAGTTAGAAATGCCATTAGTGCATACAGTTTTTTTAGATTGTGATAATAGCTAAGTATACATTTTTGTCCTCTAAATAGATACTTAATTATTTTTATTAACATAAGTGTAAATACTGTTGTTTCTGAAATGATTCAGAGATCAAGGGGATATACTTTTATCAATCTGTGTCATATAACATAGAAAGTTACTTGCTTGCCAATCTGACAGTTTCTTGTGCCAGTTTGATGTGCAAGATTAGTTTGCAATAAAATGGTAAAACTTATTCAATTTAATATCTTTTCATCAGTAAAAAGAATAATAAAATATTTTATACTTGATTAATAAAGATAGAATGCACATTGCTTCTCTTTTCTAATTTGCATTTTCCTATTACACTTTACTGAAATATTTCACTTTATAGAAATAGTTTTTAAGATGTAGTTAAATATTTTCCTTTTTAAACTTTTTACATTTAGAGAAACATAAATGTGTTAGAAATATTTGTTTAATCATACTTATAAGTCATAAATGTGTATGGGTAACATGTTTTATTTATAAAAAAACAATGCTATGGTACAGCTACTTGTTATAGTTTCTAGAGCAAAGTATCTTTGTTTTATTACTAACTAGCAACCCGCCCCAGCTTCGCACGGATGCAATGGTGATAAAATATTGTTCTTAATTCATTAATTCTCAAGAAGACGCCGGCGTCCGCACACCTATTGTCTTTCTATTGTGTCTCTAATTACAGTATTCAAAAGGTTAAATATATTATGCATATATTATACATATAAACCTTCCTCTTGAATCACTCTATCTATTAAAAAAACCACATCAAAATCCGTTGCGTACTTTTAAAGATCTAAGCATACATAGGGACAGAAAGCGGGAAATGACTTTGTTTTATACTATGTAGTGAAGAAGAATTGCACAAAATAAAATACATACATGATAGATACCTGTTTATATGAAAAATTATCAATTAATTAAATGCCAACTATGCAATTTTAAGAACCCTTAATTTACAGCCATTTAATTTTAAATTGAATAGAATTTTCATATAAGAATCAACTTGTCCATTAAAACAAACAATAATTTATGTTCCTCTAAAGTAGGTTCTTAATACATTCCACAACTTTATCATCCACACACTGGCTTGTTTGTTTTGATGTTGCACGAATTGCTAGGAGTGTGACGGTGATGCTGCGGGTCTGCAGGTGCACGCAGAAGTGGAACATCTGAGGCAGCACCTCGAGGAGCGGGACGCTCACATTGTAGCTCTTGAGGGGGAGTTCATAAAGAGTAGCACAAGAGCCAACGAACTTGAGGAACAAGTCAGTACATGGAGGGAAAAGTATGAAAGGTACGTAACATTTGAGACAATTATTAATCAGCATCATTCTCTGGCCTTTATCCGATTAATTTGGGGTTAGTACAATATGTCTTTTCTTTTACTCACCTCCACTCGCACAGTCTATCCATTGAGTCATACTATTACTGTTAATTTCCCCAAGAGTGAGGCATCTGTAAACTTAAACATTGCCTATACAAACATTGAGGAAACAATAATAAATTCCTTATGGCAAAGGTCAAGGCCAAGCTTAAAAGAATTGAACATATTTTTTTTATTTGTGCCAAGTTTCTAAAGTTACTGAATTATTTATCAATACAATTTTTATTGATAGCAATTTAATGTCGCAATTCACTGATTTTGATAAAATAAAAATATAACATTGTTTGTTAAACCTTTTTACTATTGGCAGGTTATATGATTCACACATTAGAGTACAGAAACTGAATCAAGTTCTTGAAGATAAACTGCTGCAGATGGTTGACAAGATGAAGGGAGAAAAGAGTCAGCTTACCAAAGACATTGCCACATTATCAGTGCGACTAGCTGAGTCTAAGCACAACTACTGTATGTTACAAAAAGAAAATGTAGGTGTGATATTTTTTATACTAAAATATGTGTACCGCAAAAAAAATCTAACTCATAATACTTATTCTGGTTGCAGGAAAGATATAAAAATGATATGAATTTAGCAATACAACTGCTACAATGCAAACCAGATAATTTTGTGTCACAGAAGCTGGATAATGTAAGTAAACATTCTTTATATTAGAGATGGGCCGACTATAGACTGGCCGAACTAGCCGACTTAAAGACTATTCGGCTCTCAAATGGCCGTCTGCAATATCGATAATTATTGGTTACGGTTGATTTCGGACGCGTTCGGAAATCTTCGTTTCGTATCGGTAATTGTGAAAATACACGTTAGTATTTAAGTGTTTATGTTTCTTAGATTTCATTGCGACTAGTTGCAATAATCGTTTAATAGTAACTCGTAAGCCTGGTTTAATAACAAAATATAAAACATATAGTAAGTACTGGCGATTCATTTCTTTTATTTTCTATTTTTTTATTTTCATTAAGTGCCGACTAGTCGGCATCTTTTGCCGAGTGATCGCCGACTTATTGCCGAGTATTAATGTGATTAGTTAATGATACCTTACGGGCCTTTTCTGACTAGTCGGTCCATCTCTAATTTTTATAATCATGCAGAAGTACTGATTAATATTTTTTCTCTTTTCACAGCTTCCTGTAGACACACAAGCGCGAGTGTCCCAGTACGTCATGTCCAAGACTTCGAAGCCCTCAAGCTCAACTCAATCCAAGAACGGTAATGACATTGATACTTTTGACGCCAGTGAATATGAATTCAATATCTCTGCTTCCTTGATGTCCAAAATTCTTGAAGACAGTATTCAAGACACTGTTACCAAACACTGTGATACATGCACCTGCAACAAAGCTCAAAACAAACCATTCTGCTACAATGAAACCTATTACTCTGTAGCCACACAAACTATATCGAGCGGTGAAATGAAAAATTCTCTGTGCCTCAACTGCAATGCTGATGTTAAGTCACTACATTCCAACCTCAGTATAAGAAGTGTCTCTCCACATCCTGTAAAACTCATCAATGAAAAGTCTACGAATCATGGAGTGATTAGTCCTCTGTACATACTGCCGCAAAATACTGAACCACTCAAAGATATTCATCCACCCGTGCAACCACCAATTATTGAGCGGCCAAAAAATAATGGTATTGTTATTGATACCATTAAAATTAATGAAAAGAGCGTGCTTGAACCAATTGTGCAAGTGGATGCTATACCTAAAGTAGATGACATGAAGCAATATAGAAAGACTAGTGTAAGTATGGAACCTGCTGTGCATCACAAGCTTTGTGATCGTACAAAAACTTCAATTTCTAGTAAGAAGAGCAGTATTCACAGTGCAGGAAATGAAGATTCGCAGCTTGCTAAAGAAATACTTAATAAAGATTTGTTAAATAAGGAACTACTAAACAAAGATATCCAAAATAAAGATATACAAAATAAGGATTTACTCAACAAGGACTTACTGAATAAGGATTTGCTAAACAAGGAAATTTTAAACAAAGAAATGCTAAACAATAAAGAAGTTAAACCAATAATTGATAAATCAGATGATGTAAAAAGTGTTAGAAAGAATTCTCATAGTTCTATGGGCGCAGTCAGTAGGACGTCATCAATCGCTAAATCAACTGTAAGTACACACAGATCTAATCACACTCAGGTGGGACCAGGGCCTAGGTTCTGTCATTTACGTATGCAAGCAGGATCTAAAAATATTCTCCTTGATAACGCAGAACCTGACGTGCCTCCCGTACTGTACAGGCGGCAAAGTAAGTGTAATGAAAACTCAATTTTCAAAGATCTCGCCGACGATGTAGATAACTTCATCGATTTAGACAAAACCGACGATAATTTAATTATTAAAGAGGATATCAAAAATGATAATATCGTAGTAGAAAGCACACTCATTGATGTCCACGTTGACAATAACAACAAAGATACTAGCGTTGCCGCAAAGAATACAACTATTAACCCAATCTTACTAAACGTTTCTTCTTCACCATTGCAACCTTTAAAGACTCACACATTTTCAAACAGTTCTGAAAATAACAATAACCAATGTCAAAGCATTGCAAGTCAGCAAAACACAACTGAAGTCGATAACTTACTCAACGATTTCAATGCAGATAATAATAATACACAAAATAATAACGTGCAAAATACAAACGAGGACGAATCGAAAGCAGTTGATGTTTTTACTCCTACCGATAATCACGATGTAAAAATATTTAACTTTGACCGCTATGAACAGAACAAACTAACTAATCAATATAATAAACCTTTAAGGAAAATCGACATGTCGCAACTTCACTCCCTTGAAAATACAAAGATTTCTAAAGACCTGCCACCTTTAGGTGAAATACCAAAGATGGAGAAAAAACCAGAAGCAGTAAAGCCACCGTTGCCTCCTATTGTTAACGTATATCCAAATCTTACCCAAACTCATTTGAAAGTGAATGATAACAAAGTATTTACGAACGAACAAAGTACTAGTTCTCTATCGAGTGATGATAGTGCTGCTTTACTGCAGAAGCAGCAGTTGCTCAGAGTTGCTGAGTGGGTAGAGAAAAACTTGGAGCAACAGAATAATTTTAACGATCCTCTGGAGGAGGACGTTAATTTCACTAACAGAGCTCTAAGGAGAGATAGCAAGCTGTCGAGGCTAACAGAAACTCTCAACGAGTTAGCGCTGAACATGCCACATCCAGTCAGCAAATACTCAAAGTCTTATGCTAGAGATGGTCATAACGCGTGGGTTCACAATAACGTGTCTTTGCAAAACCAGGAGAAATTAATGAAACATGCGATGGCAATGCCAAAACTTGCCGGTCACGTGGCCAAAGAAACGATCTTTCCAGTTGAAAGTGGTGATGCAACGGTCACAGAAATAAGCGAAAACTCGAAGACCAGAGAAACTGTAGCAGACTTAGTGGCCGAAGGACTGAGAGCTAAAGGTAACAAAGAGATAACGCCGGAAGATTTGGCGCGGATGGAATACAACGTGAAGAAGTTCTTATTGAGCGGTCCCCACTGGGTGAACCCGGGCTCCGTGGCGAGGAGTCGACGCACAAGCAGTAAAACTGAGACTGATGTATAATTCCACAGTAGGTAGTCATGGTAGAGAATCAACTTGCATTCCATGTTAGGTCGAAAAGTGGTATGGTAGTCTTGCTCTATAGATTCTTTTGCGTCTCCTGTGCTAGTTAGCTATTTACTTGTAAAAAATCTATCATTTTTAAGATTTATCTTTGTTATTTTTTTTTGTAAAACGTTCCTATGTTTTTTTTTTGTTTCGTAATTATAATACTTATTGATGATGGTTTTCTGCTCTTATTTACGGATTTATTTATACTAGTCTTTCGTACGTGTGTTTTAAAATGATTGCGCTTAAGAGATATTAATATAATATTTATAAATGTACCGCGATTTAAGTCATTTATTTATGGAACATAAAACTTAAGATATCATAAAGAATGAAGTTTGATTTAAAACGCAGATGGCGGCAGCGGCATAGGGAATTATAGAAGATGGCACAAATTATAGAAATTGGTAATTCATAGCTTTTGAATTTTTTTTATTCATGATAGTTCTGAGAATTCAGTGTTAGTGTTGGAAGATCGATATTAATTAAAAACAAAGGCTGTCGTTTGCTAGAATAGCTTAGAATAGGGAAAAGCATCGCCAATATTAAAATAAGACGAGTGACGAGAGCTATTTGTAAACGTTTGGCATCACTTAGCGAGCACCGACTACACGGTCATTTAATTCACATAATTCTGTGTTAGTGTGTATTTTGTAGTGGTTTTGTTCCGTATATTTCTCTCAGATTTTTACTATCACAATATTAGTACGCTTTCGAATAAATGTGATAATGCAAAATATAAGATAGTGGTTAAATTCGCCTAACGTACAAAATATTCTAGCATTGAATTAACTCAAAGTATATCTAAAACAGGCGCAGAAATTATTTTCTTATAACTTACAAAACTTTGATGTTACCGTAAAATTATATGATTAAGAGAACTTTCATTCGACGGATTTTGTGTCAAAATTGTGTACATAATTTATTTATTTTGAGCCGTACTGTAAAAGAAGAGAGATGGGATTTTCGTATGCGGAAATTTCTGGCATTTTCCATTGAGTATTGGGCTCACTTCATAGTTTTTGTGATTTGTGTGGCTTTTGTGTAACGTAACCAAAAGTATTACATATTTTCCTTTTTTCTATAATATTTGACGTGTTTTATGTAAGTAAATATATTTTGTCTTTCTATAAAGAGGTTCAATATTGTCTATGTGTATAGATTATATTTTATGACTAGATGTTTTTGCTTTGTCTTTCCCTTACACATTATTCATACTAAAATATCAATAGAACTTTATCAAATATAAGAAAATACAGGGGTAACATTATCAGTATTTACTGTAGTAATATTGAAAGTGTAGTCCTTGGGAATAATAATATGATATACATTATCTCGTACTTCCTACATACACAATGTACTATCATGCCTCCGCTTACACAACATGTACAAGTTTTATATAAAATATATATGTTACTAGGTATCAAAATGGGTGTGTTTTATGCATATTTTCCTATATCAATGGAATATATTTTTTAAATATTAGTTATGGTCGATCTGTATACAGTAGTTAGGAAAAGAAATGTTAGAATGTAGATCATTCCTGTTGGTGTGATAATATGATGGATATTGTATTGTATAGTCAAGGCATGTCAAGTGTATTGAGCACAAGTTAGTGTTGTTTCGTGTTAGTGATCGTGTCATCGACGTCCGATTATTTTTTTTTGGTGGGACTCCATCAAGGCTTCTGCCTTCCGCACTGGAGAGAGGGAGTGTCAAACTTTTACTGACTAAAACCCACCTGTGTTCCTTTAGTTGCTCTGCAGTCCAGGGTCGTGGTACTTAAATCTCTCGATTAAGCCCGCAGCTCTGGACATCGCATTTATTTGCAAGCACATTCCCTTTGTGAGTCCAATTTGTATATTAAAATTATTAATTTAAGCTGTTCTACATTTTGTATTTACAGCTAGGTGATGTTTGTAAATGTGGATCTGTGATTTTTTTTTTTGCAATGATCAGGGGTGTTATAATGTCTAACTTTATATATTCGGAATATAACTTGCCAGTATGTGATGATTATTTATTTACAGGTATTTTATAGAGACATAAATATTTTTTATATATATTTGATATATTTTTCGTACATTGAACCGTTTATTAGGTAGGGCAAACATAAAGCGAGAGCGAGCAGCCTCGCGAGGCATTTGCCGCGCGAAGCAGCTTGGTTAATGTGGACGTGCCTCGGCCGAGGCAAGCGCGGTTTTTTTAATTGGGCCTCGGCCAAGGCATGTCCACACTTAACCGAGCAGCTTTGCGCAGCAAATGCCTCGCGAGGCTGCTCGCTTTGTGTGGACCAGCCTAGTAAGATTTTTTTATTGGCCGAAGTTACGCACCACCTCTGATCAGATTTTTATTTATTGTATGGGTCTTATTACTTGGAAACACTCCATTGATCACGAAGCTTGTTGCTGACCCTAGTAGTTAAGATAGATATAGATATACCACAGTATAACTTCATACAGTCGGGACCTTTTACTGACGTCCTGAGCACGCTTCTATAATGGGACAGTCAAGTTGGCACGTTCTATTTTCGAATGCACATTCAATGCCATTTAAATTTCAATATGAAAAAAAAATGCCAAGTGTGATTCCCGTGGACCGGCTGTATGAAGGAGATAGTCACACTGTGGTTATGCTTTCAAAACAATATTCACACGAGTGCTACGGCTGCTCTCACTGACTGTAGCTTCAGCAGCGTAAATGTAATATGTGTTTATTTATTAAACATTATGGTGAAAAATCTTTGACTTTTATTTAACAAATTTCTGAACAAAATGTGTAGAGAACTTTATCCATAACTGTACCCAGCGGTTTCATGCGCATCTTGGGTTATGGCTTCGCTTCTATTGGTCGTATCGACAGTATATCGCCTGTTGCCTTGATAAATGGGCTAACCAAGACTAAAATAATTTTTCAGTAGTTCCTAAGATTAGCGCGTTCGATAAAAAAAAAAAACAAACAAATACTTTTTAGCTTTATAATATTACTAGGTACATAGTATAAAACAAAGACGCTTCTCGCCGTCTGTCCCTATGTATGCTTAGATCTTTAAAACTACGCAACGGAAATTGAAGCGGTTTTTTTTTAATATACTCTGTACTTGTAAAGATAAAATTAAAAAAAGTACTTTTTGTAAAACTCGAATTAGGCAATTAAATCATGAACGAAATTAATTTCTTTAAGTAAACGTCAGCGGGGCGAGTTCAATGCCCTGTAGGTAGTTAGTGGGCAACGACCGACAACTACCTCCGAGGTCATTGACTCATTTACTTAAAGAAAATAATTTCGGACATGTGTAATAATTCGAGTTTTAGATAAAAGTTTTTTATTTTATCTACAAAGATAACAGATCGATAGTGTTTCATGTACCTACCGGATGAACCGGATCGACCCTCCACGGGATTAAAACGATCAAAATTTAACGGTGTAGTATAGAGTGATTCAAGAGGAAGGTTTATATGTATAATAGAAGCATAATATATTTGGTATCACCATTGCAGCCGTGCGAAGCTGGGGCGGGTCGCTAGTTACGTATATATTCAGAATTTAAAGCTGCCCTATGACCTTATTACAAGGCAGATGGTGCTCAGAAATGACACTCAACGTGGTTGCTTTCAACTCAAGATTTCCCACTGGGAAATACTAAGAAATAACTATACCAGCGTCCGTACCTGATAATTGATTAGACAGAGACACAGAAGCATTTGAACTTCAAGTAAAATTACACATCATATTTTTATCGTGATGATGTAAAACATAGGGTTGAGCGTGTCCACAGTACCGTGAAATAGGTTATCGTTGCTAACAAGGAGGAAGGGCTTATCGTGGATCGCGACACAATTGACCTTCGCATTTCCAAAATACTTAGCGCACCTCTATTGTACGAATGACCTTGTGTAGCGGGCCATTGTTCAACCCGTCTTCAATTTTCGCTTTAACATACAATTTCACCTTGGATGATTAACAGGCGTAATTGTGTATTTTTATCTCAGGATGTTTGTTTGCTGTGTTTATGTAAACGACCCAGATGTCTTGTAGCAATTTAATGCTCCGGTGTTTTTGTTTTGTTATGATGTTGTGTGTAGGTATGGACTGAGACAATGTATAACTAGATTACTAGAATGCTCTGCATTTCCAATGTCCAAGAATAAGTTGAAATTGATTTGCTTGGGTAGGTACCACCCCTATTCCCCAAAAGACTACAATAATAGTACTTACAATAGGATCTGCACCGACACTTTGCCAAAGATGGTACCTACAGGGAAAGTGCTATAAATAAAATTGATAGCTAATGCTACTATAGACTTTAATATCAGAGATCGGAATAGTTAAAAGAAGAAACTTATTATTTTTTAGAGTTGCGTACTAAAACTTTTAGAGTACAACACGCTAGGGAGCTCTTTAACAGTTTTAGAACGGATTCAAATTTATTCAAAGCGCAATAAATATTTTGCTTGTATATGATTCCGGGATTTTAGAGGATGTATAATAAACTGTTATTTACTTCCCCGAACTTTAGGTTTATTCTACCTATTCCGACCTGTTTTTTTTGGTGGGGAAAATCATCCAATGGCATCTTCCCCCCTTAGGTGGAGCGGGAGAGTGTCAAACTTTTACTGACTAAAAAACCCACCCCCTTCCATCGTTGCCTTTCATACCAGGGCCGAGCCTTCCTTTCAGAAGCAGACCCTTGGTCCCAGTAGGCTTCGATCATGCTGGGCTCCTACGGTTTGGCTGACAACTACTTCGAAGCGCGTGGAACAGTACGCGCCGTCGACGACTTGGGTTCAGTCCGGTCGGTTACCGGACGGTCGGACAGCGAGCTACCCATTGTTCACCGTCCGCAAGCCCGCGCCTACGGTAGCCGGAAATGGGAATCGGAATCCCGGCAAACCCGGAATTCTCAGCCTTTGACTACTTAGAATCTTTAGATTGTCAATCAATCGAAATGCGCTTCAGTAGGTAGGTTACCTACTACTAAAATACTAAGAGCTAGCGACCGTCATCCGAAAATGATGAATGACTTGAAAAATATACCTACGCAGCTCAACAAACCTTTATCAAAAGTCGTTAGCACAAAAAGCTTGGCATTTCGCACGATTCGCAGAGTAACAGACATAATGGTAGCGATCATAACACCAAGCAGGTGCGAGTCGCGAGTGAACGACCGTGCAATTCGCGCCACCCACCGGGCGGTAGGCCCTTGCTAATGTCCATGCCGAACGCACAAAGGCTCCATTCCTACGAGCACGCTTCCTGAAGCGTCCTAATGATTGATTGTGTGGGTCTGAGCGCTTATTGGAGGTGTGTTGTCGCGGATGAGAATATTAAGAGAGAGTACAAGGCGATAATGAAATGGGAGTAACCACCAAACCAAAAAGATCAAGTCAATTCTATACTATCTTCAACAAAAGGAACATCTAATAGCTTTACCTACTTATAAGCTAATTTTGAAAGAATATTTGACCTAAAAACTGTATTTGGAGCATGTGTTCTGTCCGAAAATGTTCGTCTAATTTCAGGTAAGGCATTTGTCTTAGGTACCTAGGTAGTGTAAAACCTTGAGGTGTAACTTTGGCCCATGCACTAACTAATTGGCACTCGAGGCGGTGAGTTTCCTGTATATCTATTGGCTAAAGAGCTTGGGCCAAAGTTATACATACCTCAGGACTGCAGTAAATCGACTTTATGGTATGACTATTACTAATTTTTTTTTGCGGTGAGAAATCATTAAATAACTTCTTCCGCTCTACGTGGAGCGAGATGGAGTATCCATTGTTCCTTCAGTTGTCTTTTACCTTCCAGGACCACGGTGATTCATTCAAATTACTTATCCCACTACCCTGACAGGGCAGCTACTAGATACATAGAATAGCATCAGCTTTATGATTTTCCCACTGCTAGGACTCAGGCCTCCTCTCTAGGAGAGAGTCGAATGGACCGTAACAAACCACGCAGGCCCAGTGCGGGTTAGTGCATGTCATATGTCTTCGAATTTTAGGTTCTAAGACATGCTGGTTTCCTTACGATATTGCTTCACCGTTTTGAAAGTAGTAGTGATAAAATAAATTCAGGCTGGATTTGAACCGACGTTTAAGTCGGGGCCGTTACCATTTGACCACCACTTCTCACAGATACATAGCTTCACAGCTGTGAGATACAGATGTAAAAACATATTTAACTTACCAGTTTTTTCCCCGCTGTTTAGTTCCCTTAGCCTATTCCACAGAAACTGTATTTTGTGTCTGAGATTTAATTTGAATAACCTATTTGAATACATACAAATAATTATCGTAAGTGGGGAGGACTGGAGCCTTAACAGAAGTTTACACAATGTATACAAATAATTTTACCAGATATACCCTGACCGATGTCGTTTCGCGGTCTAATCCAAATGGAATGAGAGTTTTCATCGAAAGCAATCTATTCAAAACAAAAGCTCGGAACCAATAGCTGCGCACGGTGGATAAACCTCCCTTTTGTTCGGATCTACTTGAGCGTTTAGTGAAAGGGGACTTTTATAATCACTTAGATCGGAGTTCACGAAAACATCGTTGGCTACTGGAGGGGGAACAAAAAGGGCAAATGAAGGAAAACAGATGGGTTTTAGTCCGTGAGAGAACGAGAGGGATTGTAACCGTCTCGATTGCCATCCAGCCTTATAATGTGTTTTGTGTTGGAACTCATGAGGTCTCGCTTATAGAAGGGGGAATGGGCCGTAGTCCACCAAGCGGATACAGTGCGAGTTGGTGGATGCCCCGAAGGTCTAGGTAGAGGCATACCTTCTTTTAATACGTAGATACACCTAAACCTTGCCAGTCGATGTCTAATGTAGGGGCAGGTCAATACTCTGTCATCGGATTCGAATTCAGATTCCGGGCTGCTACGGCTGCTCCAATGAAATGCACACTGTTCGACCTGGGTATTTAAACTAGGACAGAACTAACTTATTATTTCAATGTGCATCGACATTTTTTTTTGAGATAGAAAGTCATTTTATAACTTCTCCTGCTTTAGGATGGAGCGGCATGGTCTTTGTTCCTTCATTTGCCTTCGCATTAATAATAACATTTTATAACTTTAATACAAACGTCATCTAGTCCCAAACTAAGCAAAATTTGTGCTATGAGTAGGTACTCAGTGTTGTCTACTGATGATAAGCATACTTTTATATATTTCTAAAAACATTATAAATTTTATAGATAAATTACATTCAAACACAAGAGAAATGATCGTACTTATCACATACATTTTTCTTGGGTGACAAACGAACCCACAAACTCTGGCATACCAGCCACTAACTACTAGACCAACAGTCCAGTCAATTTAATGTATTCTAGGGTCTCGGTAACTCTTTCAAACGTCCCCACAGCATTTTGTTCTATTTAAACAGGACCTGTCTACTCGACGACTCAAAGCATACAGGTGTTTTAGTGTCCGCAGCCACGAAGCATCAACAAAAAGTAACAGAAGAAATCATTTGTTAGATACGTCTAAGTGTTACACATTGTTACATGAATTTCGCACAGTAATCAATGTCTGACGCGCGTTATGTTACTACAGTTATGTCAGTATGGTAATAAAATCCGGTAAGATTGGCACTTCGGCACGTCTTACCTACAAACTTCGTCATGTTATTTTGACGGCGTAAGGACTTTTCGTCTTTCTCGGCCTTCTCACGGTCGCGTAATGCGTTTTGCAGTGACAATGAGCGAAATGTATAGAATTATGCTTCACCGTTATGCCACATGTAACTGTCTACGGTAATATGAATTGAGTTGAGTTCAAAGTGACGAAAACACGCATGCAACGCAAACGATTTAATCGGTTGGGGGAGTGCGAGTCCATTCTTGTCCGTTACGACAACCTTGCTATGCTTTTGACGTAAGATGAGAGGAAAAGTTCTTTCATAATCGGTGGCCTTATAGACTAATTCCGACCTGCTGCCTTATATACTAATTCTGACCATGCCGGATTGATTTCATCATTGCAAGCGTAACTGTCAAGTCATCAGTCAGGTCCACCAGGTTAGAGCCTGAGTAGTTAATTTCTCTATATCTGGATATTTTAGTCGGACACTTAGTCAGGATTGACCAAATATTTTATCGATATAATCTGTTGTTCACGAATACCATGGTTGTAGTGGATCTGTATCGCCACATACGAACCTGGATGTCACATAACTTCTGTGTCCGCTTTCGAAGTTCTCCGTACGACTTGAACATTATTTACGGCTAATTAGTACCTACAGGTCATTGGACTCAACCAGCTTTTGTTTACTTATAGAAATAAATTTCGTACATGCGTATATTGATTCGAGTTTTAGGAAAAAAATACTTTATTTTTTTAATTTTATCTTTCCAAATCGATAGTGTTTCTTGTACCGGATCGACCCTCCACGGGATTTAAACGATCAAAATTTAGCCAGTTAACAACCATCGGGCAGTTACTCACCAGACAACACCTGTCTGGTTGGAGGGTCCTTATGGAGGTTACATGACTTTCTACCCTCCCGCATAACTCTAGAAATTACTTTGAGATTGGTAGATGAGTCATCGTCTCTGCTTGGTCTATAAATTCACCCATTAAATTGCAGATTTGCAGTCCGGCAATATTCTTCTACAAAACTATGTACCATGGAAACGCACACACAACAAAGAGGCACGAAACTATGAGCTCCGTAAGAGCACTAACAATGGCAGAACGGTACAGCACTGCCGGTCGCTGTAAATTAGGGGCATTTGACACTGCGATTATCGTCGAAACCAATTAAGACATAATTTCAGCGCATTAGCAAGTTTAAAAATGTATTGAGGCGGTGCACATTTCGCTAATAGAGTGGAAGTCTGATAGTGATTCTACCGCAAACTCAATTTGCTAAGCCATTTTCCAATTATATTAGGGTCAGATTTTTTTTTATAGAGCATACTTTCATATTGGTCTCATACAAATATTTCTAAAAGTTTGAAGTTCATCATCTGATCATGTCATAATATGATTTTGAACTTCAAACTTTTTCTAAAAAAAATAATAATACCTATTTCAATACTAGCTAAAAAGTGCAAAATATCTTAGTAAAATAACGAAGAAACTCCTCTAGAAACACCGACTTCCAGAAAAATATTTTGCTTATTTTTATAGAGCGAATATGAGTACCACGATGCCCCTTTGTAGAGCCTTTTCTGGCTGTCTAAGGTGCTCAAATGATAGCTGCTAGCTGTTTTATCATTGATAGAACTCTCGTTTTGTTGTGATTTTAGTTTTTAACAGTCCCTTCTTATTTCAGCTTTACCCATGGTCGAGGCAAATGCAGTGTATAATTGAGCGACTACAAATAGACATTGACTGCAACCCTTTTTATATGAGTGTATGTAATTTACATCGATTTCTACGTTGTTAGTGTCGTTTTTTTATGTAGTAGTCCAAAGTCGTTATGAACCACATGTAAACGTTATTTATTTTAGTTGTAGATATTTAGTTTTTTAGTTATCTTCACATTATTCAATATATATCTAATTATTTTCAAGTTTTTTGATGATTTTCTTCAATGTTCATAGGTATAGCAGAACTTTTTTCAAACAAAATAACTGACTCCAAAAAGACACAATTACACTGATTCAAAATAACTTTATTTCGCTACCTACTAACTTATTTTACATTTTTCTTAAAAGCTTTTAGATGTAGGTAGATAATATTCACTTCACCTC
The DNA here is from genome assembly GCA_958295575.1 of Leucania comma. Lineage (NCBI taxonomy): Eukaryota > Metazoa > Arthropoda > Insecta > Lepidoptera > Noctuidae > Leucania > Leucania comma. Next base: position 10,782,473 of record OY282475.1, read on the forward strand.
ATTAAGTTTACCTAGTCATTGCCATTAGTCAGTTTTCTTCTCACCTCTTGTTTACAAATATCTGCTGCAACTGACAGTAAATTGGGCCAAAATTTAGTGTGAAATAATATCTGTAGTGTTTCGCACGCTGAGCTTGCTACGTGCTTGTCACCGAGCGACAGTGACCGGGTCGCCTGTGCTGACTCGCCCGTCTACCGCAAAATGCACAGATTTCAGATGTTAATAGACTGTAAATGGAATTTCATAGTTCCAAAATTGGTTTTCAGATAGTTTTTGTCTTTATAAATGGAATTTAGCTATTTACCGGCTCTACTACATAAACTACATTCATACTTAGTCGCCCCGTAACTTCTTGTTAGTAAATTTTAAAGAAAATCGAACGTATTCGAGGTAGGTTGTTCATTTATCTTACTTCGCTCGTTTTATGCTTTTATTTTTCGATTTTTAATTTTTATAATTTTTAAGTTTATTATATATACTTAATACCTTTTTGAAACGTGCTATTTAAGCTCGCTCGCTCTTTTATTCTTATAAGTTACAAATTTTGTAATTAGTAGATCTCCTCGGAGAGTGTTGTTACAGTTAGTAAATAGATCGTGGATTCGTGGATCGTGGGTTGAATCAATGACCACCACAGCCTGGCATAAAGTACTTATTTGCCCATATTTTTCATTCCATGTGTTTAGGTACAGGCCGACCTTCTGAGTCCTCGCCTGCGCGGTGCAGGGGCGCGGGGGTATGACGACCAAGGGGACTGAGACAGGTGCGGGCGGTGGGGGCGCTTAGTAAGATACATACGAGATGAAATGCGCCAAGATAGTTCCTAAGATATGTGACGTCATAGGAAAGAAATAGTGATTTATTTAATGAAAAATAATTCATTATTGAAGATACAAAATTTTAATGAACTTAGGTACGTAAATAAAATATTTGGTAATAAACTATTGTACTATTTATTATATAGAATAATCATGAAAATAAAACAAACAGACAGGTCCATATCAATGTCGGTGGAACTTGATTCTTCACTTTTGACGGAGTCATCATCGGATTCATCAGAGTCACCCTGAGTGTTAATAATAAAATCAACAGCATCATCCCGAATTCCATCATGTTTGCAGTACTCATCCTCGATATTAATAACATGATTAACACAATGCTGCCTGGTTGCGCGAATTTGCTATGGTGGACTGTAGGTTTAAAAAGCGATCTAAGGTTTGTTAACAATATGCAGGTACTGCGTCTAGCGTTTATTAATGGGATAAATGTATTAGGAAAGGAACACTGACCTTTTAACCTCGAAGGTTCCACATGGCGCCGCCGGCGGACCTCGACTTCGTACATTTAACCACTGCCAGGTCCTGTATTGCACTAACACTGCACTATTGTTGAGTCTCTGAATGATTGGATCACGAAAATAGTCAATTTTCTTGTAATTTCGAGCGGGCGCGGTTAGCGGTGCGGTCACATTCACAATCGATGCACAAAACGTCAATGTCAAATCATTTCTCAAGAGGTCATGCGGGAAGCGGAAACGGTAGGGATAGGATTGCTAGGCCAAAAAAATAAATTACAAAAAACAAAGTCGCGGATCATAGCAAATTGGCGCAACCATTCCCCCCGGGTTTGAAGGGTTACCTTCAAAGAAAAGAAAAAAAAACAAAAGCGAAACTAAACCCTATTACTAATCTAAACTATCAATACTAGGTAGCGAAACAACTTATAACTAACTATGCCACTACTACTGATTAGGCAGAGGGCAGAGGCGAATAACCGGACGCAGGTACGATCCAGTTGCGGTTTTAACTTTTACGACTCGCGTTATTCCGTTCGAACCCGGAAAAACTTCTTCCACTACACCAAGAGGCCAGTGCAGAGGAGGCGCACTCTCAGTCTTCAGTATCACCACAGTACCGACTGTGACTGGATCTGAAGGAGTGTTCCACTTTTGACGCGACTGCAGCGTATGCAGATAATCTGTCCTCCATCGCTTCCAAAAGGACTGAACTAAGCTATCTAGCAGAGCGTGACGCGGGTGAAGCTGCAGTTTGTCAGTCTCGACATCTAAAGCGGGCAAATATTTAAGAGGAGTCGTCGTCAAGAAGTGAGCCGGCGTCAACGCTAGTGGCTCCGATGGATCACTAGACAAAGTCCGACACAACGGACGCGTATTCATCAACGCCTCTACCTGAGCGAGTACGGTGCTCAACTCCTCGTACGAGAGAATCTGTTCGCCTATGACCCGAAACAGGTGCGACTTAAGGCTTTTAATATTCGCCTCCCAATTGCCACCAAAATGACTAGCCGCTGGCGTATTAAAACACCAATCAATGCGATTCTCAGCCTCCTTGCTGGCCTACCACCGTGGGATTTGGAGGCAACAGTCCTTGCACACATGCACGACTTACGCGTGGAGATGCAACGTCGGGGCGAAACTCCGCTGCCGCGACAAGTCGCGGCATGGCGGACAGAGCTCCGGCGGGATCTCATGGTGAAATGGCGAGAGCGATTGTCGCAACCTCGTGCTGGGCACGCCACGATCGAGGCGGTAAGGCCCCTCTTTGAGGCGTGGCTGGAAAGGCCCCACGGCGTCGTCACCTTCCGTTTGGCGCAGGTGCTGACCGAACACGGCAAGTTCGGTCCGTACCTGTACAAGATTCGTGCGGAGACGACGCCCGGGTGTCGCCACTGTGCGGACCGCCCGGTGGACACGGTGGAGCACACAGTCGAGGTGTGCCCCGCTTGGGAAGAGCAGCGCCGTGTCCTCGTGGGGGCGATCGGCGGCGATCTCTCGCGCCGGGGCTTGGTTCAAGCCATGCTCCGGAGCGAGGAGGAATGGCAGGCGGTCGCCTCCTTCTGCGAAGCAGTAATGCTAGTAAAGGAGGAGGCCGACCGCCTTAGGCAAAGGCGGACACGCCGCCGCCGCCGCCGGGTTTCCGATCCCAATTTCCGGCCACCGTAGGCGCGGGCTCGCGGACGGTGGGCAATGGGTAGCTCGCTGTCCGTCCGTCCGGTAACAGACCGGTCCGAGCTCAGGTCGTCTACGGCGCGCACCGTTCCCGCGCGCTTCAAGGAGTTGTCAGCAAACTGTAGGGGTCCAGCAGGGCCGAAGCCTACTGGGGCCAAAGGTCATGCGAGAGTGTCACCACGGGCCCCGGGACAAAGGCGAGGAATGGAAAGGTAGGTTTTTAGTCAGTAAAAGTCTGACACTGTTTCCCGCCCCACCCAAGGGCGGGATTCGTCATTGGATGATTTTACCTACCACAAAAAAAAAAAAAAAAAAAAAAGCTAAGACATGGGCGAATTCACTTTGGTAGTACTTGGAGCGTAAGAATGTATGTAATTCCGAAATATTGCGTCGCGCTCCAACATAATTTGTGCCGTTGTCAGAGTATAAGCGCTTAACGGGACCACGGCGAGATAAAAATCGTTTAAATGCAGACATAAAACCCTGCGTACTCAAATCACTGGTTAACTCTATGTGAACCGCACGAGTTGTCATACAAACGAATAGGCAAATGTATGCCTTTGTGGAACGTATACCACGACCACGGGCAATAGTGACTTTAAACGGTCCAGCATAGTCCGTCCCAGTATGTATGAAAGGTTTCACCGTCTGTACAACACGACAAGAACGATGGTCGGCCATTTCCGGCGCGTTGAAACGCGGGCGGAGCTTAAAGCAGGGCACACATCTGTGCACTCTAGCGCGTATCAAATTGCGAGCGGAAAGTATCCAGTACTTCTGTCGAAGAATGGACATTAATAAATCGGGACCAGCGTGACAATTCACCTTATGGTGATAATCCACCAACAAATCCAAAACGTGATCCCTGCGTGGTAGAACAACTGGATGCATTTGTTCAAACTCTAACTTAGCATTTCGCAGACGGCCACCGACACGAATGAGTCCGTCTTGCAAAAATGGTTTCAAATGTTGAAGTGCGGGACTACAAGGTTTATGTGATTCTAAACTACGAAATTCTATTGAAAAATAAAATTTCTGCAACTCTCGAAGTACAACTGATTCAGCTCTATCCAAATCAGCTGCGATTATAGAACCACGCGATGGTAATAATCTCAAAAATCTTAGGACGTAAACTACACAGCGTAATAGTCTCGACCAAGACGAGACTCGATTAGACAACAACAAAACAACTGACTCTTCACGCGGAACTGATACTACAAGCGTATGTTTCTTCTCCTCGGGTGGTTCTGAAACAGTAGCGGGGTTAAACGGAGCATTTGGCCACTCGTTAGGAGTGGTATGAAGCCAGGGAGGGCCACAAACCCAAAGCGGATGATTTAAAATTTGCGCAGGAAGCAAACCACGTGAGAGACAATCAGCTGGGTTTTCTGTTCCAGCGACATGGAATATATTTTCCTCTGCGGAGGCACGGGAGCCAACGAGCGAAAAAATATCACCCTTGAAAGGGAGCGCGACAACATAACGACCATCTTTATCACGAGTAGTCGTGCGGGTATAAATCTCCTCAGTGACCTGATCCTCAGGGCTGAGAATAGGCGGGACATTGACCTCTTCAATCTCCCAGAACTTGCGGATGGTAGACTCAAGCGGCGGCTCGACGGTGCAACAGTGCGACACAGTCGAGTAACTATTTAAATAAGCGGGTGCGGAACCAACTATAACAAACCCGAGAACTGTTTCCAGTGCGTGCGGAGCGGGGTACATCGGAAGACCTTGAATTTTACGTGATAACTGGAGATGCGGGAGAATCGAAGCACCGATCAATAGATCGATATCTCCAGGGAAAGCGTAATTTCCGTCGGCTAACTGCAAGTTCTTAAACTCCGTCAGCATGGACGTGTCAACCGGTACCGTGGGCAACCGTTCCGTAATCTTATCTGCGACTAGCGAATCCATTTCAAACGAAATATTACGATTAAAACGTGAACTAAATATTATTTTAATGGAACCGTGAATGGTTGCCTTTAAACCTCCAAAACCTTTCACTTCTGAGCGGGATGACCAATTATTAAAACTAAAACCAAGGCGTTGACAACAATCCCGAGTAATAAAATTACTCTGGGAAGCGCCATCTAGTAGCGCCCGAACGGTGCGCGGTTTGCCAAAGGCATCTACAATGACAACTTGCGCGGTCGCAAGTAAAACGGTAGTGATTTGAGTACCAGAGGCGGAAAGCGAACACAATGTTACGTCGTTTGCACTTGCAGCAGGCCGCGCGTCACAAGCGTCGCGCGTCTGCGCAGGCTGCTGCTGCGATGGCAGCTTACTACTCTCAAAATGTAAGAAGGTATGATGTCTAGCTAGACATTTACGACAGCTAACACCACTGTTACATGACGTAACCAGATGTTTGTCACTTAGACAATTAAAACACAAATTATTAGTGCGGACAAACTTGTAACGATCACTAGGCGATAATTTCTGAAATCCCGAACACTTGTACAGCTGTGTATGGCTACCCTTACACAGAGAACAGTCAGGTGTTGAGGCGGTATTAACTAGCGTATGTGCAGTCTTGACTGACTTCGATGACGCGTCTATACGGCGATCGGAACCTGTCCTATTCGTGACTTCATGACGTGCCGACGTGCGCTGCAATACCTTAATATGGTCGCGAATAAAAGATTCTAAATCTTCGAACTTAGGTATTTCTTTGCCGCGCTGAGTCGTTTCAAACAGACGAACAGTTTCAGGATCTAATTTATTTAAACCGATATACAAAAACAAAAAGTCACAGAGGTCATTGACCTTTAGGTTCTTTACTGCACGAACAGATGATGCGAAAATATTTAAAAACTTCTCTAAATTATGATCGTTACAAACGGAAAAACTTTTCAAATCGAATAATTGATCTAAATATGCGGTGGCTACTAATCGCTTATCTTCGTATTTTGTTTTTAAAGTGTTCAAAACTAAATTGTAATTTTCAGCGCTAAACGTAATTCCAGCACAGACAGCCTTTGCCTTACCGGTCAATTTTTCTACGAGATAATGCAATCTCTCGTGATCTGTCAGCGATGTGTTCCTATGTATTATATTTTCGAAACTATCTATAAATAAATTCCAATTTCGAATGTCACCATCAAATTCAGGTATTTGAATTGGCGGCAATCGTGGGCGTTCGCGAGGAGGGTTGGATAAACCACTCGCGGGGGGGGGGAGTCTCTAAACTCCTAGCAATACGTTTGATACGACAATACAAGTCATCAAAGGACGACAATGCCTGATAACTCACACAGTAATCAGGATTTAACTCCAACTCTAAAATGTTTATATCCTTAATTGTAGATTTAAAATCCGCGCGCAAACTATCTAAAGTTTCCAACGAACACAAGAAAGCATCTCTAATCGTCAGATCCGAGGTTTGCAAAGATTTATCACAAATTGATTGAACACGTGAAAACTGTGAGTCCCTTTCAGCGTATAAAAGCTTTAACTGAACCTTTAGATCAGTACTAACCTTGGTTCCCTTAAGAGACATCTTGTTTTGATATATTCACACTATACACTCAAACAAACACTTAACGAATTATTAAGTAAGCGATAATTATCAGATAACAATATGGTACTATTGTAAACAACAAAGCGAACGGCGAACGAACGGAATAACCTGTCTATATAATCTATGGTTTATCCGTTTCCTACAATTATTCACTCAACAATGAACGGGTATTTTTGAAATGCGTCTACCTACATGCAATTTGTAGGACTTCCGAATGAATTTTGGCAAGAAAAAGAATGCGATCGATTTATATCTACGCTGATATTTACGTAGCTAACTATAATTATGCGGTGCGGTTGACGGCGTAGGTACCGTAATTATCAATGACACTTTAACTATACGAGCGAAATAACGTATAGTTGCCTAAATGCCTAGATGCGGGTTTTCTACTATTATATCTAGGTAAATAGGCGCGTTGCGTTTATTCCCTATGGAACAAATACTATATTGCGAAATTACAAGAAAATGATTCACGATCCTGCTCGTAGGACCAAAAAGTAATGGATGCGCGAATTTGCTATGGTGGACTGTAGGTTTAAAAAGCGATCTAAGGTTTGTTAACAATATGCAGGTACTGCGTCTAGCGTTTATTAATGGGATAAATGTATTAGGAAAGGAACACTGACCTTTTAACCTCGAAGGTTCCACATGGCGCCGCCGGCGGACCTCGACTTCGTACATTTAACCACTGCCAGGTCCTGTATTGCACTAACACTGCACTATTGTTGAGTCTCTGAATGATTGGATCACGAAAATAGTCAATTTTCTTGTAATTTCGAGCGGGCGCGGTTAGCGGTGCGGTCACATTCACAATCGATGCACAAAACGTCAATGTCAAATCATTTCTCAAGAGGTCATGCGGGAAGCGGAAACGGTAGGGATAGGATTGCTAGGCCAAAAAAATAAATTACAAAAAACAAAGTCGCGGATCATAGCAAATTGGCGCAACCACTGCCATTTCTGTACGGAATATTCAGCAAATAATCCCTCTAACGTAGTTTTTTTTTTGGTCTAAATTAGAGTCCACACTTTTTAGTGCTGTACCTTAATGTCACCCCAGACCCACTCAATAGGGTTCAGGTCTGGGTGGTATGGAGGCAAACACAACACTTTATGTCCGTTTCTTTTCAATAACTCGTAAATTTTATAAATATCTTCAGTGTCTGTCCTTTAAATCAATTTAAATAAATCGTCCTTTCTAAGCTTATTATCAAAAACCACGTCATGTCTTCGTCACCATGTTTGCATTACTGTCTTGGTAGAAGCCATAGTCGGCTTTTTTTCTTCTCGAACCGAATGGTAAGCTGCGTTATCCATCACGATGATGGAATTTGGTGGTATATTGGGCATTAGCTTTTCGTTAATCCATTTACTAAAATTCTCGAAATTCATAGAATCGTGATAATCACCCGTCTTACATTTGGATTTAAATATCACAAGTGCTCCGTCTACAAATCCAGTTTGACCTCCACAATGTACGATGATCGAACGGTTCCCTTTTCCGATGTGAGATAGCACGCCATGTACATCCTTGGATTGCCAGCATTTTGAAACATTATGAGACTCATTTACATAAGTTTCGTCAAGATATAAAATATGTCTTCCTTCTCTACGATATTTTTTTATAGTCCTTAAGTATTTCCACCTCCACGATGTTATATTTGGCTGTTCTATAAGGAGTTTCCTTTTAGAACCACATTTCTTAAATTTAAAACCTAGTTTATGTAGCAACAGCCTTAAATATTCCCTTCCGCAGTGTAATATATTCTCTTCTCTAAGTACAGCATTCAACGTTTTCAGAGTAGGTATTTTTTTATCTGTATAAAACTGAGTGACCTTTCTTCTTACCACTCCTTTTGTGAAATCGTCTATTTCCACTCTTTTTTTGCGAACCATTTTGGATTTTTTCGGTGATTTGAAGCTTTCGTTGTCTTTCAATAATTTCCCTTGATTTACGATTCTAGATACACTCTTTTCCGATAGTCCAGTAACTTCTGCTACGGTTTTGTTTAAATGTATGTCTTGTTGATATTCCATAGAATTCGGGTCCAGTTTCTTTTTTCTAAAATATTCGTATACGTTAAAAGCCATTTGCTTGCACTGACTATTCACTTTATGTCCGAATATCTTTCGATTCATCTTGAGATTGTTATTACATGTGTACTTCTCACAAGGCGTCCACAACAATTAACACGTGCGATCGCTACCCGTGTAGCGATCGAAATGAGCTATTACAAAAATTCACCCACCGCCCGCACCTGTCTCAGTCCCCTTGGTCGTCATACCCCCGCGCCCCTGTACCGCGCAGGCGAGGACTCAGTTAGACGGTCGGCCTTATACCTATTGTATGGACATAAGAAACTTCGAAAAATAACCTTTTTTCAAAAGTTGACAACAATTATAAAAAAATTACTTTTATAGAATTTTGCTTGCTATACAGTGTCATCGTGACATTGTGATTTCGTCATATTTGTTGTTCTATGTTATTTTTATTTGTGTTATTCACCCCAAATCCGAGTGCTATGTGACCAAATTGGTAAATTCAATATTTGTCTTTTTCCTACTTTTATTTAGTACCAAAAGTCTATAAATGCTAATTTTCGATGCCTTTGGGTACTTTACCCATTTCATCTCTGAGCGAGGTAGCAAGCTCACCGCGCTAGAAAAAAAATACCAATACTTACGGTCACTTCATTTTCCTAGCCTGGTGGCTGTGGTGGTAAAAGGGATTGCGGAGCGGATAGCCAATAGGAAGTATTTGTACATACAATTTAGGTGAGCGAGGGATGAGTGTAAGAGACGAGACGCAAGAAATTTACCCACGAACTGCTGAAAAGAGTTCGCTGCGTACCCTTGCACCTCTTGCAGCTAACTTGCACCGCACAAGTTCCTTCCACAGCTTCGATAGAATTAATTACACATTGACAGTACTGCTACTCATCTTAACCGCTAGGCAACCTCGCATATCTCTCGTGGAAAAGTACCCATACGTGAAGATCATGTATTTTGACCTTATGGTGTAAGTAATTGCTAAAACCTAGCACAGGTCAGTGGCGTAGCTACTAAGGGGCTAGGCGGGGCAGTGCCCCGGGGCCCACAAGCTCGGGGGGCCCTCGAAGCCTGATTAACAAACCGCATATTGAACGAGTGAAAAATTATATTGAAAGTTTTAATGAATCAGATAATATTGTGACCACTGCAGTTGGTTGAAAAGTCTACTGAAGAAGATTTGGTAATTAAGCAGTGAAAGATACTATCGCTTATAATATTAACGACGACGATGTCTATCGTTGATCGTTGTGTGGGCATGTGAATAATCAAACTTAGATTTTTTTAAAGATTTAGGGCGGGTTTCTGAATTGAGTATTTTGCGTTAAGAACGTCTCAAACCCTACTTAAATGCCAAATTTTGACAGGTTTACAGGCTAAAGTAGAGTTTGAGTAATCCTCAACTTCAAATGCTTAAATCAGAAATCAGGGGAAAGTTGCTTTGCATTTTTATAATATGTATAATATATAATAGTATATTAATAAAGCCTAAACAGTTTAGGGGCCCCAAGTTGGTTTTTGCCCAGGGCCCTTGCTCACCTAGCTACGCCACTGGCCCAGGTACTTACGGTCAGAGTATGCTAAGTTTTAGCTTAGAGCCTTAGTTAAGTATGATTATAAAAAAATTACTCAGTGTTTTTTTTCCTATACCTACCTACTTTTTATGAGACTGCTTCATGTCAAATTTGAGAAGTCTATTTACCCTATGAATTATGATTTCATTGAGAGTGTCGAAATATACGTATTTGTGACATAAACGGTCGTATCTTTTTTAGGGTTCCGTAGTCATTTAAAATAAAAGTGATACTGTAAGGGTTCCGTTTTTTCCTTTTGAATTACGGAACTTTAAAAACAAAAAAAATATTAACTCAAAAAGTACTGAATTACGGTAGAACATTTGGTAACTTAATTTATTGCATTTTACTGATTTGTACAGAGAAAATAAAAAATAAATTCTTTTTTTTAAAACTCTAATTAATTTACGCATATACGAAATAAATTTCTTTAAGTAAACGTCAGCTGAGCGAGGTCAACTACCTACAAGGACATTGACTCGTTTATTTAAAGAAATTAATTTCGTACGTGCGTTTATTACTTTGAGTTTTAGAAAAAAAGTACTTTATTTTTTAATTCTAACTTTACAAATCGATAGTGTTTCATGTACCGGATCGACCCTTAACGGGATCAAAACGACTAAAATTTAACGGTGTATAGGTACAATACAGAGGTACGTCGATGACTCGATGTTGTACATTATATACATACAGTCGACTTGGTAACCTTTCGATTGTCATTGAACAAACCACGGACGCAGCAGATTATAGTAGAAGACATTACAAAGTAAAATCCTGAAGATTTATGGTAATTTTAACGTTATCTGCTACATAATTTAAACTTTCAGAGAGCTGTAATGACTGAAAATCCAGTTGGTGCCTCGCCTAACACCTGCCACAAGACCCGCGGGTGTCCTGGGCCTATGCAAACTGCCCCTAAACCCCTTTGCTCTGCGCCTTGCCCTTTACTCAAAGGTTCTGGGGCTACTGCCCTTGGACCCAGTGGCTGTAGGCCTCCGGGTGATTCGGAGGATGATACCGCCTGCAGGCGAAAATGTGGCTGTATGCGGACCAGTGACAAGCTCAAGCAGATTCTACAAACCTTCCCTGGTCCACAACCGCCTGGGGATATTCAGGCATACATGGCAAAAAAAGTAATGTCTTTGCATTTAAAAATCCATGACTGCTATTTAGTATGGTTGATAGCGCTAGTAGTATCTATTCATATTCTCGTTCATTGAAATATACTAATCTTTAGGCAACGATGCACTAACGTGCAAAATAGGTCCAGCACGTTCTGGAAACCCCCCCGCCCCCTGGTGGAATATTTCTTGGACTTTTCTCTATTTAAAAAAATATCTATACTTTTTTTGACTGTGCATAAAATCGTTAGTATACTTAAATAATATGTCTTTTCAATTTAAAAAAATAATTAATTCACTTTTTACACTTGCAACACCTGCCCCCCTAGCCAAGTTACAATCGTTTCGTTTTGCGTTAACGCTTAAAGCTGGCCACGCCCCCAGTTCGTTTGTTCGAACAAAGGAGTTAGGGGCGTGGCCATCTACAAGCGTTCACGCAAAACGAAAAGATTGTAACTTGGCTAGGGGGGCTGAGCTCAGCTGAGCACTAAGCTTCTTCTAGTTTTGTTTACATTGAGTTTTGTGAAGAAAAAAGTGTTTAACTTTTAATTAAATAATGCCATTTAAGATGATTAGAATAACGAATCAGCTAAAAATATAAACGTACTTTTTTTTTTTCAAAAAATCAAAGAAAAATTCCACTACTGGGGGGCCAGAATCATGCACTACGACCTACAAGTTTCTGCTTCGATGTCTAAGAAACGGTGTATTTTAATTAACTATTCATTAGTTTGGTGTATTTTATTATTACACACATTTTTATATTGGAATTTAAACTTTCCTCCTGTTTCATATGATATTTCCACTCGAAAGCAACAGTTTTTTCGGTTTAAGAACATTCACAAATAAATACATAGGTATGTAGACTGCTAAAATACACCGTTTAGTTTAGTAAATTTTATTATTTAAAGTACAAATTTTCGTTTTGGAATTTAAATTTTCTCCTGTTTTATATGATATTTCCACTCAAAAGCAAGTTTTTTTTCGGTTTAACAACATTCTTTGACTGGCCTGTTGGTGGTTACTGACCCTGACTGCTATGCCGAGCAGGGTGGGTTCGATTCCCACCCAGGACAAATGTTTATGTGATGAGCACGATCATTTGTTCTGTGTCTGGGTGTAATTTACCTATAATATATTATGTATTTATTTAGAAATATATAAGGATGTTTATCAGTTGTCTAGTACTCATAACACAAGCTTTGCTTAGCTTGAGACTAGACGGCGATGTGTGATAGTTGTGAAAACAACAATAATATACATTCACAAATAAATACATACGTAGACTGCTAAAATTATAACCTGTCTTAATGAATTTCGTGTACTCTATTAAAAAGAATAGAACTCAGTATTTGTGCAATAATTACCATTAGGTAATTTAACTCTAGGTAATACCTAGGTTGATTGACTGGTGCTAATATTTATTTTGCATTGAAGAGATGAAACGGATATCCGGTGAATATTCCATATCCAACCTTGTTTTGACTATACGACTAGATACCGGATAGTAATTCAATATGCGGTCGGATTTCGGATAGTAAAATTCTCATTACTTTATAAATAGGTTACGGACACCGTTTATTTTTATAATTACTCGTCAAAAATGTTTGATTTATTAATTAGTTTAGCATTCAAAATTAAAAATCGTAAACTGTGGTGAATTAATTTTTTGGTCTTCTAGTTTTCTGATGCTAGTTTTGGATCTTTTCTGGTGCTAGTTTTGGAGCTTCATACTTGATGTTGGATCCAGTTTTATTTACTTTCGTTCGTATAGCAGGGATTGAAGACTAGAATATCCAGCAGCTGCATATCCGGCGCTCCGGCCTATTCACGCTTTTCCTATTCACTTGGCCAATATCCGGTATTCGGTATCTGGCTAAACCACTATCCGTTTCATCTCTAATATTGATGTAAATTAAACATCGATCACTAGCGAGTTCTTTATAAGTGATCGATGAAATTGAAGCACTTTTGTACTTTTCTGAATAGTGCGACAAGGCAAGCGGGTACAGTTATGGACACAGTGGAAAAGCTGGTGGCCCAATGCCAATCACCGACATGGAGCGCTGTGAGAGTGCCGGATCAGCCTCTCAGCCAGTCTATGAGAAAGAAAAAACGGTAAGATGTATCAAGCTACTAAGTACTTATTAGCTACTTACTAATAGAGTACATTTAGGTATGTATAAGAAAAAGGCTGTTTCATCCGTCGATTAGATAATAGTCGAAAAATATTGGACACGTATTTTTTATTTGTCTCTTAAATAAAAAAAAAAAAAATTGCGCTTTGAAATTCCGCGTGACGTCACGCCTTTCTTAAAACCTGCTACGATTTACATAGTAGTGACGCAGCAGTCCCGTTCCCGAATTTTATTGCATTTTATCTTGGTCATTTTGCATAATACCTACTTGTATTATCCAAACTTAGCGTGACTAGTGGGCTGGCTCGTTCTTGGCCCAAAGATTGCATTGTATTAGCAATTGCCATTCAACGTCGCAATGTCCGAGCCGTCGGCGTCGGTGCTCGTTTTTGTCGAGCCTTGCTGACAGATGTGGATACCTATGTTTTTTTTTTCATATACGTAATATGTAATGTTCGTTTTTATCATCATATACAGCCAGTATTGTCCCACTGCTGGGCAAAGGTCTCATTCCATTCTTTCCAACGATTTCCAAGGAAGACATTCAGATCGTCAAAACCCCGCTTATATAATGGCGATGGGCTGAGGCTGGGCCCATGTGAAAACTAGGCATAATGTAATGTACATAATATATTTATCATTACTTAAGTATCTAGGAACTTTTATCACATTGAGCATGTCAGCCCCATTTCGCTATTATCATTAAATGATTTTGTAGTAATAAATACATACGGATGTTACCGGCAATCTGTATAATTCAGAAATTCTATACAATATCTAGGCAACGTATAGAATACCAGGGGCGTCTAGGCAATGTATGAAATATTATGAATATTGTTGTGCGTTACATACTTTATCTGGGAAATGTAAACAATTCAGCAGGGAAGGAGGTAACGTTATTTTAGGGCATCCAGGCACGGACAAGTTGGGTTACAATACAACGCTAAGTGGTTATTTTTTTGCAACCACCTAGAAATAACCGCGGAGACAGAAATAAGACCTTAGTACTTGTAAGTAAATTACGTTCTGTTACTTATAGCCAGAAATAATTTTAGTATTACGATATTTTTTTAATGCACAAGTATTCAGGTCCTATTTCTGTGTGCAGGGTTTAAAGTAAGGATCCTATTTTTGGGTGGTTTTAAATAAAATAACCTCGAAAGCAAGAGCAAGGCAAGAACTCCGCTTCGCCTTCTAACCTAACCTGTTCGTGTCGGTGTGCCCTAAAATTACGTCATGTCCTTTTCTGGTCTCGTTTTTTACACACATTATTGGCAGCTCATTGGGCATTGTATAGAATACCTAGTTATAGTATAAAATATTTCCTACATGTTTTAGGTACCTATTCTATAAATTACCTAGGTATTGTATAGAATACCGGATTATACAGATTGCCGGTAACATATACATGAGGAGCCTAGTTTTTTCTAGTAATTTGAAAAGTGATTTTTCATGTAGGTTTTACGTTCCATAGGATCCGTGTACTCGCTGCATGTTAGCCCGACGAAGAATTCGGCAGGTTGGCGCTGAGGCGGGCCAGGCTCAGAAAGGTGCCCCAAAGCAAAAGGTATGCTAACGAGCCAATACTATCAAAATTCCTTCAAAGAGAGACGGTGCTTTTTATATGTATCCTACGGTGTATGCGGACGGCGAGCAATTAGTAGCTCGCCCAAGTCGTCGACGGTGCATACTGTTCCCGCGCGCTTTAAGGAGTTGTCAATAAACTGTAGGGGGCCAGCAGGGTCGAAGCCTACTCTGGGGCCTAGGGTAAATGTGAAAGTGTACATCAGGGCCCTGGTACGAAGGCAATGAAGAAAAGTGGTGGGTTTTTTAGTCACTAAAAGTCTGACACTATCTCCCGCTCCACCCAAGGGCGGATGTTGACATTGGATAATTTTTACCCACCGAAAAAAAAACCACACCTAACCAGATGTTTACCTGAGGCTCTACCACGAGCTCCGTTTGACGACCTAAACTGATCAGTTAAAGGGATCGAACTGTACAACTTTATTTTACGTATATACGAAACCTGAATATAGTTTGTTTTGAATCAGTAACTGAATCGATTCTAATAATTTTTACGCCATGAAGCTATACTTATACCTGTTTTTCCCCAAAAATATTTATAAAAAGGTCACAAGTTGGACACCACCGACACTAAGTAAAATATAGGTCATGGCAGCTCATAACGAGCATTAGGTGTCAGGGTACAGTTGGCTGCGGTAGCAAAACAACCCCTCAGTTGCCCGGATGGCCCGCTTACTATGTTTTTGGGCGGGCAACCAACATAACAAGTTTATAACTTTGCGATTTTTCATAGTACAGTTATGAAATTTTGTACACATACTCGTTATATAAAAATAATAGTCACGTATTTCAGGTTTCGCATATACTAAAACCAATGTATAGGGTGTATAGTTCCACCCTCTTTCTCGCTCGGACGACTGACATTTTAAGACGTCATGATAAGGCAAGGCCCCTAGTCATTCACCGAGTCACAAAAGTTTCGCCTTGCGGTTTGTCAAAGAGCAATGGAGCGCAAAATTCTCAAAGTTAGAAGTGCCAATATAAAAATAATCGCCACGCTGCGCTCAAAAACGGGGATCATAGATGAGAGAGCTGTCAGGTTAAAATAGGTTTAGACAGGTCACGTCAGCCTCTTGACAGCTGAGCGAGAGTCTCCACAAAGCGAGTACTTGGACATGGACGATGCCACCTAGCCGACCTGGGAAGAGGTGGCCAGGTGACCTAGACGCCTACCGCGAGAGCTGGCTCAAGAAAAAATACTTGGAAAGTGCAGAGAAAGCCTTTGCCCAGCAGTGGGAAATAACAGGCTAGTTAAAAAAATATAGTTGCGTTTCTGTTTCACAACCTAATTATGATTGCATTGACATGGTCATAGTACTGCTCTTGGTTGAATACCAAGAATGCAAAAATAACTGTAGAGTAGGTTGTGAACCTACTCTGCAATTATTTTTATCAGCAAATGTTTTGTGATTTTTTTAAATTTATTTATATAAACTAGTGCTTGACTGCAATCCCAACAAGCAGTGATGCAATCGTTGATGGTTAGGCGCACTAGTTTATTAAGAGCCTATTTTTCAAGACACCTAAATTATATTCGGATGGGCTTTGACTGCAGCAGGCAAACTGAGTCATTTAAAACGTAAGTTACGAATTTATCCAGGTTTAAAATAAAAAACGGTAATCTAAAAAACTAAAAAACCCAACTGCTTTTCTGAGCATTCATGAAAAAGTTGAGAATGGGTCCCGACTGCCAGTATTTTTTTGATATACCCAGTGTTACTCTCACAGTAAATACGAATCTAACGACACCTCTCAAGCTAAAATCCATCGAGCTGTTCAGGCTGCAGAGCGTGCTAAACAATTATACATACATACATACATACTCTCGAAAAACATAACCCTCCTTCTGGCGCAGTCGGGTAAATAGTGAAATATTAATATTAATTTTTAGCGACTAAAACCACCCAGAGTGTTCCTTCATTTAACCCTTTTGCGGGGGCCACGGTAACTCTTACGAACAAACAGCAGCCCTACGCTCCTGGCAAGTCACTTGTAAAGCCGAGCGCCACAGTTTTTTACAGGTAGGTAAGCACCACACATGGTTTTAAAGCTCTGTTACAAAAATATGGTAACAAGATTACAATTTTCTTTAAATCAAATGCGTAAAAAAATCGTCATAACATGTCAGGAAGCGCCGGCTCCTGGCAGTTCCTACGTGTCGTACAGTTGCACGCAAATCATCCATACCTCGGACACTCTGCGTTTAATGTTCTTCTACAAAAGAACATAGATTTTTATGTAAGAAGAATGAAAGACGATACTGATAGGATGTACGAAATTTTGTGGGATAATGTGTCATCGTGTATTATGCTTATTAAAAAGGTATCCCTAAAAAGTCCATTGCGAAATACCTGTTTTTAATTTTAATTGTTTTTGCAGATTTTATTTTGTTGTTCTGTCTTCTACAAAGAGGTCTTCTATGTACTGTTAAGTGTTGAATTTGTGTACATAATTGTCTTTGGATGTTTTCTTTAAAGTAAATAAAGGTCTTATCTCCGCTGGCCGAGTGCAACTGACCGAGTCTCGTGGTTCGTCGATGTTCGGATATCCTCAGCACACACATATTGTTATTATTGTTTCATTCGGCAGCGGCGTACCAACCCCTACTCGCTTTACCGACTTTGGGCTACCTTCCTCTACAGTTACACGTGAGCCCGTCTGTTTACATAACAGTATATCAAAGCGAGGTGACGCCTTGCTTAATTAGTTGTCCGATAAGATCGTCATAAGTTCGGCGTTGGCGGCGGGCGCGTCGTGAGCGGGGTGCTTGCTTCGTGCGCGCTGTATCGGCCATCGCTCCTGCTCGATGCATCGCCTGTCGTTATTCAGGAATGTCTTGCTCTTGTCTTGTTACAACACGGACACGCTGCGACCTGCCCTTTGACTAGCCGCGAAGAACCAGGAAACTGTGTAAATTGGATCTTGGATTCCTGTCCTTTTGTGTGTTTTGGTTGTTTATGGGACTCTTCGTGGATTGTGATTCTCTGATAAGTCTGCCTTTTTATTGTTTTACGATCAACATGCTTCTAGCGAAGCTCTGCCTACACCTACTTCATGACTTCACTCAGTCAACAACATTAAAAAGGTCATGTCAAACTCATGCCGCTTTCAACACGGCCAATCTTATAGACCGATGTCCAAGGACTCTCAGACACTATTATACTCTCCAGGATTTCTCCTACCCTATCAAACTACGATCAGTGTAGTGATAACAAAATACATAAACGTGGCGATTCGCTCGGGCTCGGCGTAGGAGTGTTGGTACGCCGTAATGGATGCTCGTGCGCGCAGATAGCATCGAGACTAGGATCGTGACGCGGCGTGGTCTGCGACAGCGCCGCTTCCCACTACAAGGTGAAATGGTAATTTTTTAATGCTTACGTAATATACTTTTTATGGGCTTCTGATTAGGTTTACGGTTGGCGTCAAAACGTGCATGCCAAGTGATAAGGTCGCGAGTTTACGTGCCTAGGAGGAAATAAACCTGCAGACGATCATTAAATTAGTTGATGTTAATTTTGAAAACTGACCATTTTTAAACAAGTTTATCGTGGCACTGCAATAACCGTAAAAAACGTGAAATTTTGGGATAGTGTGAAAATGCATACCAGGGCCCTGGAACCAAGGCAAAGAATTAACGGGGTAGGTTTTTAGTCAGTAAAAGTCTGACACTATCTCCCGTTGCGTCCAAGGGCGGGAGATGTCAGAGGATGATTTTACCTACCATAAAAAAAGAAATCGTGAAATAAATTTTCAATATCGTTTCAAATAAGTTGTGGTAGTGGAAAGCTTCGCGTGCGCAGGTTACGCTGCGTAGACGTATAGCTGATTTTTATTTTCCGGTAACAAGTAATTTCCAGTGGATTCCATCACTTCGCTTGTGCTGTATGACATAATTTTCCGTTACGTTTTTTTAATAGTAGGTAATCAGTTATCATGGGGATTTCATCACGCATGCGATTTTGCTCCGCATACAGAAAATTTCAAAAGGCAAAAAACGTGTCCCACATGCGTATTACAATAAATACATGTATGAACATTTGCGGAGGTTACGCATGCGGAGCAAATCCACATGCGTGACAAAATACGCACGATATTAAAAACACCCTTATAAGACTAGTATTATCTTGCGGTTTAACTCCCGTGGTGAGGCACTTTAATAGAAAAAAAAAAATTGTCGTTGTCGTTGTTCGTGTGGCACGAAATAATAGTGTAACATTCTATTAGTAGAAAAAAAGAATAGTAATCAATCAAGCCAGTGATTTTTCAGATAACTCTTAAAAAAAATATAAAGAGATACATAGTTAAAACAAAAAATACAGGTAGGTACTTTTATTTATTGTTATTATTTATTTAAAAGAATGATTACACTAGGTCTACTTAAATTAGTTTTCAAGATTAAAAATTTCGAGTGTGTAGCTTTCTTCTACTTTCATTCCATATTGTCTTTACTGAATAATACTCACTTGCGTTCCTTCAGTTGCCCGTGCTACCGGTAACTCTTTCAAATACTCTCGCAGCCCTAGAGGGTATTGGGCTACTTCGGGCTTGCGGATGGCGAGCAATGAGTAGCTCACCGTTTTCCCGTCCGATAATCATCCGGACCGAGCTCAAGTCAACGACGGCGCGTAGGTATTTTTCCATGCGCGCCTCAAGGAGATGTCAAGCGCACTGGGGCCACTGGTTGTGCGAAAATGAACCCGAGACGAAGGCAAAGAAGGAACAGGAGTGGGTGGAGGTGGTTTTAGTCAGTAAAAGTCTTGATACACCATCGCGCTCCATCCAAGAGCGAGAGATGTCATTGGATGATTTACTCATTAAAAAAAAAAAAACGGCATCGGACCTTCTGTGCCCTTTTGGTTTTGCTCACATCTTTTTAAGACATAATGCACTGCTCGTCGACTCAGGCCTTACCGGACTGTCGCACGCCGAGCTATCAATAGTTCGTCGTCCGCAAGCCCGCGCTTCCGTATTTTCCTGATCAACTAAAATAAAAAATCAACTAAATTAAATGATTTTTTGTTATAAACTATATACAACTGAATTATAAAAATTAAACAATACATAATATTGATAAATATTTACCGGATGATGTAGCGGATGGTCCGAAGGTTTTCGACGCTAACTCGATGTACCTCCAAGTTTTAAATTGATTCTTATCTTGACCATTACTGTCTGTGTTAATTCGGGGACACTATACTATATTACACATTGTTTTGTAATTGCGTGGATGTTTTATCTTCAAGCTTGAGTATCCTTCCGGGGCTGTCAGGGCCCTTATCAATAGAAAAGTAAACAAATACTTTCATTACATGCATTAGGTACGAGTACTTACCATCCATTTTAGTGTAGACTTTCATAACTGTTAGGCCGTGTTTACGGAGACGCGGCGCATTGCGCGGCGCGATGGGCGTTTCGTCGTACAAACACAAACATTATGGCAATGTACGACGGACCGCCCGACGCGCCGCGCAACGCGCCGCCTCTCCGTAATCGAGCACTTAGACAGACAAAACAGTCTTGTCGCAGACAAGTCTGCGACGTCGTAGACAATTCTTTATAAGACAGTCTTGTCTCAAATGTGAGCAGGCCTTTACTTTAATTGAAGACATAAGTGATATTTCTTTTAAGGGTTCCTTACCTAAAAAGTAAAAACGGAACCCTATTGCTATCATCCTGCTGTCCATCTGTCTGTCACCAGGCTGTATCTCATGAAGCGTGATAGCTAGGCAGTTGAAATTGTCACAAATGATGTAAGCATTTCTGTTGTTGCTATAACAACAAATACTAAAAACGGAATAAAATAAATACTTATTTAAGGACTCCCATATAAAAAACATGATTTTTTGCCGTTTTTTTTGCTACGGACGGTGCGATTTCGACTCGCACTTGGCTTGTTTTTTTAATCTAACCGTTTTCTCTTCCACTGCTTGGCAAAAACCTCCCACAAGTCCTTTCAGATATTCTTCAACCTTGCTATCTCAAATCAGCCCTCCTGGTACAAAAATAATTTCACTACCTTTTTGTTCACAATAAATTGCCCAGCAGAGGCTGAATAAAAAAACAAAACATAGATAAATAAACCATAAATCATATTTTATCACAACATAATCTCCAGACAGGATTCTATTCTAGAACTGCAAAAAAAATCTAATTGTCTATGTTAACTTAACTGCAGTTAACATAGACAATTAGATTTTTTGTATTCAATTAACACGAAAATCTAATAAGGTTGCAAATTAAAATTAATTTACCTATCTACAAAAATATTAAACAGGCGAAAATTAGAAATCTACATTTCAAAGGGGAAAAGGAAGCGAGTAGTTATTAAGTGTTTTATTTACTTTACGAAGTAAATGAAACCTTGTTTGATGAACCCAATTGAGGTTGCAGGCGCGTAATGTTTGTTAAAGTGTAATTAAAGCGTTTGATAGTGATCTCTCTAGGTTAAGACCAAGAACAGTAACGCGTTCGTCTGATGACCGCTAAATTAAGCTTGTACGGCCATTCATTCACCTTTTTTTTAAGCTGGAAAATCATCCAATGACTTTTCCCGCTCTAGGGTAGAGCGGGAGGGCGTGTCACACTTTTACTGATTAAAGGTCACAGCTCTTTAGAGCCACCCGGAAACCATTTGGCACCGCCTCGCCTCCTGCCGGTAATATTCTTTATATGAACTTGTATGCATGCGCTCACTACATTCACTCCGTAGCGTCACCTGATCGACTCGGTTGTAAGTTGATGTAGTGGACGTATACCCGTACAATTCCATATAAGGAATACTAGTTGCAGGAGGCGAGTCGTTGCGGAGTGGATGCCGGGTGGCTCTAATGACCTTTAAACCCCACGTATGTCCTTCAGTTACCTTTTGCGTTCTTGGACTACAGGTTTCCTTTTTAGTAATTCTCCGTGGCCCTAGCGGATATCGGCCCTGCTGGGCTCCTAGGACATCTCTTTGAGACGCGCGTGTAACACTACCTTCGTGCTGTTAGCCTCGATCGATGCTTACTGGACGGACGAACGGAGAGCTACTCATTGCTCTACGTGCGCAAGCTCACGCCATTCACCTAAGTTAAATTTCTAACTAAAACTTCTTTACACGAGCTTGACGTAAAAAAAAACACATTAATTCTAAAATGTAAGCAAATCGGTGCTAAAGCTAATCGTTTGATCTCCTAACTGTAATGTTAATGACTAACAAATTCCAACTGAAATCAGACATGTTTGTTCATTGAATGGAGAATCATTTACAATCATCCGAAAGTATACAGAGGTAGTCTTTAAGGAGAAAAAAAAACAAGCTAAGTAGATTTCACAAAGGCACGATCACGATTGTAATGGCGCTAACAAATTTTAACTGAACTGACACTAAATCCCCACTAATATATTAATTGTAGCTTTTTCTGGCTAAGCCAAATTAATTTTGCAAGTGCAGGTATTCGAGTTCATGGAAAATTATGTAAAATAATGTTTCGTTAACAATATTTTGTTAATTTCTTCGTTTCGTTTCGTTGTCGATATTTTATATATTTTTTTCTTAAGTAAATAAGGTGAACCTTATTTTCTACCTGAACGTTATAAAAGAAAATATTTTTAACATTTCAATGTGGCTAGAAAATGATGCTCCTATTTTCCCACCATCGAAGAGCTCGCTATGCCTTTGATAAACCAACCATTATATCATATTATCCTCACACACGCTTTTTGTTAGTCTATCCATGGTGTTTCACGGAGGAAATTTCCGTAGTTTTTCACTTCTCTTTCTTCAATTATTCTGTGAATTCGTGAATAAGCTACAATGGCCTAACGGTTTCGCCACAAATTGGCGAGCGAAAGGTTTAGTTAGTTTTTCCCATTTCTATTCGTCGCTTAAATGAGGTGAATATGTACAATCCTACCGTAGGTATAATTACCAGTAATTTATTTAGGTAAACTTCATTCGCAAAAGTACTAATGCTGACTTAATGCCATACCCATTTTCTACCAGTCAACCAAGGTTCGTGAAAAGCAGCCACGTACGGCAGGTGCATTGTTTAATGGGGCTGTTATAGTTATGAGCTTTTTGTGTTCCAAACAGGTCAAACGCCTCCCTTCCATTCTTCCACTCTTCTCTGCCTTTAGATACATCTGGTGATCAATCCTTTAGGTAGACCAACTCATTACGCCATCTCCTTTTGGGCCTACTGTTTGTGCTGTTCGGGATCCAATCTGTTGATAAGCAAAAAGATTTGGAATAAACAAAGTAATGTGAAATTTATAGCGTACAAAATAAAAAAATTAAGGTCTTTGTAAACCAAACTGAAAGACCGCTTTATCGCCTCTCATCGCATTTTTTTGTTGGTCTATATTACCTACCAACTAAAACGTTAAGAGTATAAGAGAGGCTTGTGTAGTAAAAATGAAACAAAACTTCAAGTCGATGAGGTTAGACGTTTTTGTGCTAAATATTTTTATCAATACTTGCCGTAAAATTCGAGGTCGATGTCAAGTCTGAAATATATTTTGCAAAGAGGACGGTATTGGTTTTTCACAAAGCTGAGATTCTGAAACATTTGTAAAGATACAAAGTAAGGTCGTCTTGCAACCATTATCCTAAACTTTATGAATTTATTTATTATTATTAAGTACAGCGAAATAGCCATCATCACTAAAATAAGTTAATCTATTCACTCCGTCTTATCGTCTTCCATTCTTCAGCAAACAAGTCCAACGCAACAAAATGAAGAACTGCTTTAAACCGTTTCTTTACAATCACAGTAGTACGGTTGAAAAGATACTATTTAAAGCAATTTCAAGAAAATTAATTCGTTTTGTGTGTCCGTAAGTGCTACTTAGTGATTCCGTAATTTCGTGAAGGACAATATTGGGACCCGTTCCCCCGTTCATAAAGAGTAGAAACCAGAGAGAGGGGGAGATCCAGGTAGTGTATTGTAATCCTGAAATAATTTCCTCCTAAAAGGGTATCGTCAGCAGTTAATAGAGTTTAAAATCAAATGCGTTGGTTCAGGCATCACGACCAGGTAATCCGGGGGTCTGGATAGAAGATGCGATCAAATGTTCGTTAAAATTAGACCATACCAACCCGCACTGGGCCGCGTGGTGGATTACGGCCCATTCCCTCTCCTAGAAAGGAGGTCTGAGTCCCAGCCGTGGGAACATTATAAGGCTGATGCTATAACCATAATCAGTCTTATAATTGGGACGACCACCATGTGGGCCCTGTACGGGTTGGATATCACATATCTTCGAATTTTTGGTTCTAGGTCACATCGGTTTCATCACCGTTTGGAGAGCTGTGGTGATGAAATAAATTACACAAAGTTATGCAACTGGTTGGGTTTCAACCCGCGATCTAAAAACTCGTCGCTACCACTTGGCCACTACTGCTCCTCAACTTCTATATTTGATTGCATCTTCCAAACTCAATATGTAAACAGAAGTTATACGCCAGGAATATCAAAAAGAGAATGCTCTTATTCTTTTTTTGTTTATTCTAAACCCATCTTAATAAGAAGCTCCAATATTTCCAGCAAATGGAAGCGAAGAGTACCAGCAGGTCCTGGCAGATAATCTCGGAGCTGGTGTCCCTGGTGCAGCTGTCGGTGACGGCTACGGCGCTGGCTCTCTACTACCTCATCTATTGCTACATGCAGCTGGTGTACTACACCCTCAGGAGCGCGCTGTACTTCCATAACGCGGATGGGTATGCTTTTTTTAATTGATATAAATTAGTGCTTGACTGCGATCCCACCTGATGGTAAGCAGTGATGCAGTCGTTTATGGTGAGGCGCACTAGTTTATTACGATCTTATACACTCTAACCTTGAAAACACCTTGTTTCGAGTAATATGGTTATCAACATCATTTACAGATGTCCAGTTTAAGCCATAAACCTCTTTAACCGCAAGGCCTTCTCAGCAAATCTCTTCCAGCAGCCACCAGTTTGCCTGTTCAAAACACAGTATTTTTTTTATAGTTCACAACTTTCAAACAACATCTCCCAAACTATGTGAGGATAGCTTGCGATATGAATAATGATGATGATGATGATGAATAATAGACAGCTGACAAACATACTCTAAATACATAGGTACATATTATAGATAAATTACATCCAGTCAAAGAACAAATGATCGTGCTCATCACACAAGCATTTGTTTTGCGTGGGAATCGAATCCACGACCTCCAGCTTAACAGTCAGGGCTGTCCTGACCACTAGACCAACATGCCTGTCAACAGTATTAATCCAACACACCCAATTTTTTTTTTATCTAGGTGCCTATGTTATTTAGTGTGTCTTTAAATGCAATAGAACCACTCTCGGCACGTTCCGGCAGATGGACTGATTGCAGAATCAACACAACAACACAACACAACAACAACAACAACAGTCTCTTGAAGAATTGAAGTCGTTAAGATATTTTTTTTTGAGATGGAGTTTATTGAATGATTACTCTCGCTCTAGGGTGAAGTGAGAGGGCTTGTCAGACTTTTAATTACTAAACCTGCCTGCTGATAAGATTTTTTTAAATCAATAAACAGAAATATATATCTATCTTATCATTAGTATGGATTAAAATACCACTTTCTGTTACAGGCCCATGAAAATCACGATTGGTGTTGTAACGTTGACGTCGCTGATTATCGGGTTCAACATATTGATGCGAATGGAAGGAATTATCGGAATCGTTCACTAAATTAATAATTTATTTACCAAAAGGCTCTCGACAAAATAAAAAAAATAAATCTGACTAAATTAACTAAGTTAAAGTAACAAAACAAAGTTAAAAACTTTACGTATATAAAAATGAAACATGAAACTTAAAAGACGTTTTGATACTATTTAACCAAATAATCAAGTCACTATATGTAATATTTAGTTAAAGAATATGGGTTTGTAAATTAAATATGTCTTGAATAAACGTGTTTAGTCAAAAACAAATTTTGAGTCGATTTATTGTACGGAGTAATTGCCTTTGAACTTGTCATTAGTCGGGTCGGATTGAGCGTGACTGAGTTCGCACCTGGACATTGTTTCCTCAAATGGTTTTGGAAGTGATTAAGGCCCCTCGCGCTTTTGTGCGGACTCACGGCAGCGGGAAGCATTACGCGGATGAGGAGGCACGCTGGTGGCTGAGTCGCCGACCAACACTTGATGGTCAGACAGCGCGAGAGGCGGCCGCACACTACCTCCTTCCTCTGACTTCGATTGTTACGATCGGCCGCGAACTTACGCACGCACAGTCACGCGGAGTGATTACCTATCAAAGCTCGAGTAGTGGCAGTGTAATAGATTTGAATGAACCAGTGTGAACCGTGAATCGCTTAGTGCAAAATGGTGCTAAGTGTCAGGTAACTAGAGTATGGAAATGTGAAACGTTTTCATGTTTTCTTTTTATTATTTTGAATATGCTGTTTATCTGTTGTTTTTTGTGTGTTAAGTAAGTAACAAAGAGCTAAGAAAATTTATTAATAAGAGAGTGGAAAATGTTTATCTATCTAGGATATAGCTAGGGAGGTGTCTACTTGATATTGGTAGTCTTTTTTTGGTGCGATATAATTATTTTACTTTTCTTGAACTCGAGGGATAGTCAGACGTTTACTAACTAATATTTACCTGTGTTTCTTCAGTGGTTCATTACGGTCCGGAGACACGGTAATTGTTTCTAAAAAACCTACATTAATCAGGTAACACTTAGAAAACTAACAATAATTAACTAAACAAGGAACTTGCGTAAAAAAGTTAAATATGCGTCAAAAATTGCCGTCATCTAGATCATAGGACAATGAAACAATTTCAATCAATCTTAACGGCTGTCAAACAATTTCATTGCCAAGATTGTACAGTTGG
The DNA here is from genome assembly GCA_958295575.1 of Leucania comma. Taxonomy (NCBI): domain Eukaryota; kingdom Metazoa; phylum Arthropoda; class Insecta; order Lepidoptera; family Noctuidae; genus Leucania; species Leucania comma. The sequence continues at coordinate 10,809,284 of OY282475.1, forward strand.
ACAAATAAATCAATAGGAATAAGTAAATTCGCGACGCTACAACAAAATTATATTTGTACTAGATCTGTGACCCGGCTACGCTTGAACGGAATAAAAGGCATAGCTTATTTGCATCGGAGCTTCTTAAAGCAATATTAGGCAGCTGCCGGCAGGTTTAAATCCGACATTTTTACCTACAGATTTGGCAGTTTACCGCAAGATAATTTATTGTGCTATTGTTCTCATTTCTAGTTAAGTTTGCATTTATTCAGGGCCTGTGTTACTTTTCAAATGCAACGATTTATGACGGTTCAAGTTTTGCGTAGATTTTGTAGCTGTAATGTTAACATTTTAAATGATTGTCCTAATAAAATTCTGAGATGTCGCTAAAATTTAAGAAAATGAAGGCTTAATCGAATTGTTTCTGTTTCTTAACACTTAAGGCCAGTTTCTCACTTTGGAACTGGGACTAAAGAACTTATCCAAATCTAATCCGGTGCCAAATTTTGATGGGTTTTCGGGCTACAGCTTGATAAATACTTGTATTCAAATTCTTAATTCAGTAAAATGGAGGGCTGGGACGATCTAGTCCACTACACCTATTTCTCTTTTTTTTATGATCAGCTAAGACTTAAAGCCGGAATCAAGATCCATTCTTCCCCCGCAGGTCGTGTGTATCACGTCAAATGGGGCGATATCATCGTCCTGCTCGTGATGTTTTTTTCCGACACAGGCCATAGAGCACCTGCAATGTTTTTATTTACTTCAGTTACTTTGTAATTTCGGCAACATGGAGTGAATGTCGTTCCCAAATTGGCATAGCTCTCTGTTTCTAAGTGTGCTTTTAATATCGTGCGGATTTCATCTCGCATGTGGATTTGCTCCGCATGCGTAATTTCCGGAAATGTTCTTTTATACAAGTATTTATTGTAATGCATGCAATACGCACGCGGGACGCGTGTTTTTTCCTTATGAAATTTTCTACATGCGGAGTAAATACGCATGCGTGATGAAATCCACATGATATTAAAAGCATCCTTATTCACAAAAAAATAAAAAAACTGAACTAAAATCACTTCGGATAAATAATATGTCAGACATAAGCAAGGCTTATTGTTAACAAGTTTTTCCCGCGGATTCATTCGCGTGATAAATGGGCTATCAACCACTAAAAGATTGTTTTAATTCAAATTGGTTGTTCTTGAAATAAGCTCATTCAAACAAACTCTTCGGCTTTACAATATTACTGTAGGCCAGCTTCTGCCCACAGCTTCGTTCACGCTAATGTAGATTTCTTGAGAGCAATACTTTTTTTGGGAATGTAAAGTAATCTATGTTTTTTAGGACCCCTGATAAAACGTGTATTTGTAATTTCGTGGTGATCGTTCGAGCAGTTATGGTTCGAAATTGTAATAAACAAAACTTACTCTTGCATTTGCATTCTGCAAGCGGCTTCGCACACGAAAGTAGAAAATATTCCCAAGGGACATCTCTCAAACACTCCTGGGCTAAAATGTATCATCGTCATCATTTCAACTGAAGGACGTCCACTGTTGGACATAGGTCTCCCCGAAGTGTCGCCACAACGAAAGGTCCTATGCGTCTCGCATCCATCGCATTCCAGAGACTCTCACCAGGTCACTGTGGAAGGCCTTCCAACGTTGGATCTACAGTCTACCCGTGTACCAAGATTCATTCAAATCCGTTTGAGCGTGATGAAATAAACACATCCACACACATTCACCTTTATAATATTAGTATGATACTCTTAGGAGCTAGGTAATATTTATATAGATAGGAAGTATGGATTAATATTAAGATGTATTGAGCAAAATGATCGATCAAGAGTGTGTGTCCATGTAAGCTTACGTGAACTGCTCTTTAAAATTATTTTGAGATGAATTCTCTTTGCTTGTTTGTAAAAGAACATTGAAAAGAGTTGGCTCAAAGGCCCAGTGATTTTAGATATAAGAAATTAGGGACTGTTAAAAAATCGTCTCTTTTTCTCAATATGAGCAGTAACTATTCTAAGGTTAAAAAGGATGCTCTTTTGAAAAGCCAAGACCCGTCAAGATACCACAAACTGTTCACAGCATCTTTGTGGATCCACCTGACCTTGCCTTCGCTTTTTAGATGGAAGCTCATTACACCAAGATCTTTAGGAAGTGAAGTGTATACAGTCGAACAAGCGATTTGGTTAACAAATCAACAAACTGAGTCGGTTTCCTGACGATACAAAGTCTTCACTCCAGGAAAAGACATGATTAGCCGGCGGTCAAAACATTTTATTAGTCCATACTCATATTCTTTAAGAGTAGTTGTTAATTAGCGTATACCATGCCTGTACATATCACAAAGCACAGGATCACTGCGCGATGCAGTTCGGAGACGGCAATATTAATAAAGTTTTGGTGCTGAAAGTGCATTAATTTCATAAATTTTATTCCAGATGCCATTCAAAGCCGTCAGTCATTTGTGTGTGTGTGAAAATGATTGTTATTATTTTACGTAAAGTCCATGATCTGTATGATCTGTGATCTGGCTTAGGCAAATTAATTTTCTGTTAGGGCTCTAGACAAAAGCTAAGTACAAAATATATGTATAGCAATGACATTACCGAAGCCACATGACAAGGGACGTGACAGGTACTGTCTGTCCTGTATACCAAACAGCTTGTTCGTGGGTACACAGTACATAATCAGCAACAGCGAGCACAGGTCACGGCGCCAGGTTACGGTGACGTCGTCAGGTGTTGTGGGCCGTATGTCACACCAGCCGTGTAGTAACGGTGCGTTCCGCAGGTCGCCCCCACTTAACACTCGCATGTGTGAAACCTTGCCTTACTATCACGTCTGCCACCCTTGGTTTTGGATGCTGTTGGAATTGGATATTTAAACAAAGACATGTGAACCGATGACCTGGTCAGGGTCGCTGGAGTCCGATGGATGTGAGACGCACAGGACCGGCCATTGTGGCGACGCTTGGGGGAGGCCTATGTCCAACAGTGGACGTCTTTTGGCTGAAATGATGATGTAGATGATGTGTTTTAATCGCGATCCTCTCATTACCTGGTCAGAGTCCTGTTAGAGTTGCGAAAGGGACATGTGCTTAGGTAGGTAGATGCATTTTGTATTTTGTTCACACAGTTCCGTCTCAGACGCGTCAGGGTTGTTTATGCCTCTAAGCTTCTCGGAAACCACATTGATGGGTCCAAAGACCAAACAATATTAGATTAGGATCTTAAAAGATAAATAGGTACTAAGAGGCGTTTGAGATGCTCTTTCTAAACGTATATCTATAAATTCTATTCCTTACGTATGTATATTCCACAAGAGAATCGTTATCTAGCACAAACAATTATAATCGAATTAAATACCGTATTTTGTTCAGTCGCCTGAATAAACGAGGTATTCGATCGATAATGCAGAATCTGTCAAAACGTCAATGCTCTACGGAGCATCAAACCATCAGTTTTGTCGATTATCTGAAGAGCAGAGCCGGATATTTATTAAATAGTGAGAAAAAACTAGCTCGTCTGGGGTTCATCTTTACTAACGCCGAGAAAGTTTCAAGAGCTCGGACATCTGGTTTTCAAGATAATATTACTACCTACATATAAATCTATTCTGTGGGCTAGCCTTTTTATATACCTATATATTTAAAGTAGTTTTGCCAGCGGCTGCGACTGCATGAAATTAGGCTTCTCTATTCAAAAATTTTGGACCCCAATTCATTCTTTAAGAGTGTGAATTTTGAAAAATGATTTCTTATTTGTATTTTACACATCAGAGACGATATAACCCCAGAAAACCTTAACACAATAATTATCTAAAGATCCCTAATCTTTGGATGATATTGTGCATCATCCCTTGAAGTCTAGATTGTGGCAAGACATGTTAAACTTTTCAACTGTCTATTGAACACCTGTGGTTCACTTTAGATGAACATTTAATTGAACTAAATAGTTCTTCCTTCGCAATTTTAATATGATTTTTTTAAAGTTGAAAGCAGTTGCAATTAATTTGGTATTGCAACTGTCCATAGACAGCAGTTGACACTACCAATTGAAAACGTTGTTGCCAATCTTATAAAGAACAGGCTCTCTTATTTGCTTGATATTGAATAAAGCTTATAAATATATATTATTCTACTTTTAACGGACTTCAAAAAAGTTTTCAATTCGCTTTTTTTTTATTTATGTTTGTTACATCCAAATTCTGTCATTTATATACCGAATTAGAAAATTCTTTATTTTTTTAAGTTTTTTTTTTTAATGATATTAACTAGTGCTTGACTGCGATCCTCCTGGTGAAACTAGCTGCTACCAGCGGCTTCGCACACGTGATAGTAGAAAATTATTCCTAAGGGAACTTGAACTAGAATAGCACATAAAATAAAAAATATTTTATGTGCTATTCTTGGTTATTGGTTGGTGCTTATTGGTTTTAGAGTCCTAATTGTTGATAAGGTGTTTAGCTTTACCGTATTAGGTTACGATGGGGCTGGCATGGTCTTACCATGACCAAAAGTCCCTAAATTTATAAAAAAATAATAAAAAGAAGTGTTCTATTCTAGGTCTACCTATGTACCAAGATTTATAGTAATTCGTTCAGTAGTTTTTGCGTGAGAGACTAACAAACATCCATACGTCCGTACATACAAACTTTCGTGTTAATAATATGAACAGATTTAAAGAAATCTATTTTATTGTTCTATTGCAAGGCAATACCAGGTTTTTCCATGCAGGGACGACACTGGGTTTCATGGATGTTTAATACTTTGATGCTTTTATTTTTTGTTTGGCTTTGCACTGTTTAAGCATTAAGCCACTATCAAGTTTAAAAAGTATTTACCATTGATAAAGAAGACAGTCATTTTGTTTTCCACTTAAATGGGGGTATAACTGGGTATAACACACCTCTAATAATATTTTTTATCAGTGTTTCATAGTAAATGAATCGAGTCAGATCGCGTCTGTTTTAATGATTCCAATAAATTGTCCAGTTGAGTAGACACTTGAGATACGAAATCATATTGAATTTATTAAAACAACCACTGAATTTCACTAAAAAACAATTTCGGAAAATTCCCACTAAAACAACTTACTTTGGTGTCATTACAAAAAGTTTAGTTTATCTTACAATATTTCCCTTCAACATATAGGTAGGTATGTACGTGACGTATGTAAAAAAACGATTTGCTAGATAAAAAAAAAAAAAATTAAACAAGTTATATGATACTATCTCGAATCTCATTTGCCCGTGTATTTTAAATTAATGCGCGGTAATTAAAAACGCAGCGTCGGAAGGCAAGGCAAGGTGGACCGATGACTTGGTGAGGGTTGCGAGAATTTGATGGATGCGAAACGCACATGATCGGTTGTTGCGGCGATACTTAGAGTCACCACCACGGGCCTCCGGCCATAACTACAAAACGCCGCCACCGGCATATTTCCTGTAGGTTTCATACATTTGACGTTGACGCCGGTAGTCGCCACATGCTACAAAACGCAGCTGCTCGCTTCTTGTGGTCCGCACCGGCCATTAAACGCCGGTACAAAACGCTGTCACACGCCACTTGCGCATTTAAGCCTTCGACAGAGTCCATTATGATACTGCGTGGTTTAAAAAAAGTAGCAGCCACTGGCCACAAGTAGCTTGTGGACGCTTCTAGCTTCTCGTGGCGGCGTTTGTGGCTGTGGCATGTGGCTCATGTGCTCTTTCTCTCTTAAAGTGTCGCCACTTTAGGCCGACACTTGAGGCCTAGTCTCAGTAGTGAACCTCTTTCGATTGAAATGTTGACAACGACATCGACTGAATCCAAAACCAATCCAAAGAGACTGGTAGAGAATGCCTTGTTGCATTAAGTCCGCCTATGTACCACTACTGTACATGAAGTTTAAATAAATCCACATCTTTTTCAACAAACTAAAGAGTTGACAGAAACATCTCAGCATGAAATTGACTAATCAAAATTTTTTTGTAGAAAATCGTATGAAATCATCCATGAAAGTCTACTTTGAGTAGCAATTGTCTGAAATTACATGAAAATTGTTGTTTTTTAATTGAAATTGCTATCCATTTTTGGACATAGTGTTTAGTGATCAGTGGTAGATGGTTTAGTTTTACCTTTTCTCACGTAATCGCTCCCGGAGTCTATAGGGAAGCCGTTTATTTTTGCAGGATAGAAGAGTATATTAGTACTAGTCTTCGTTTATATGGTTTTTAGTTTTAGTACATATAGCTTTTTATCAGCAAACGAATGTTATCGGATTAATATTCCCACAAATTGCCTTCCACATATAAATAGACAGTTTTCACTTATACATAATGTAAAACACAGTCACTGTCTGCATCTGTCTGTTTAATCACTCAACTCCTAAACTACGCAATGGATTTTGATGCAGATTTCACAAATAAAGAGCAACCAATGAGGAAGATTTTTGTATATAATTCGCCCCCATGCAAAGTCGGGGATGGTAACTAGTTTAGTATACTTAAAGTTGTTTTCATGCAATGCAATTATTTGATAATAATCACTATTATCATAAGAAAATTGACATTTAATAATATTTTTATGGATCTATAACATAACTACATCAGGATGTCACATACAGCAGTAGACGTTTCAGGCAGGGACTAATATTCACACTCATCAACGCCCTAAATCCTTGGACCTAGAGGACTGAAATTTTTCACAGAAGTGCTTTGATGATGTATTCAAGGTATAATAAAGGATCCAAAATGTAACCCTAAGGGGATGACCTGAAACCTGAAACTCTATATGGAGATGGCTCCTTTCACAGGGCGAGGCCTCTGGCAGAAGCGAGTAAAGTCCAAATGTTGCTAGTCAATACAGTAACTTCTTTTTAGGGTTGCTTACCTTACCAGGAAAAACGGAACCCCTAAAGGATCACTTTGTTCTCCGTTCGTCTGTCTGTCAAGAAAAAAATCAAATTCCTAAGCTGACAAAAAAAAAGATACGGCCGTTTATGTCGCAAGAAAACGTACATTTCAACACTCTCTAGGAAATCATATACCATAGTTCATTGGGTACTTCCCGTTGACCTAGAATCCTAAAGTTTGGCATGAAATAATAGCAAGTATAGGAATAAATCTGAAAACTGAAAATTTTTAGTTACGTCACAAATTTTTTTTTGATTCGGAAATATCTTTCAGACTCGGTTCGGGAATTTAACTGTTTTCATAGGATTGTACGGACCCTCAATGCGCGAGTCCAATTCGCACTTGCCCATTTTTTTCAATATTGATAGGCGTTGGACCATTACCCCATCTGGTGGTAAGCCATCGCTTCAGATAAGGCAAAGTTCAACGGTAAGACAAGTGTACTCTAAAGTAGATATCAGCATGTGGTCCATGTTGAAGTACGCTTGCCTAGAAGTAAGATGATGCCTCATGAACTACTTTAGCTATCTGCATTGTTCCTGGAAAATAGCCTATCGTATTTTATATCATAGGGATGACCAACGTCCTTGAGCTTACATTATGACCTACTTATAACTGAGCATCACGTGAATGTGAGTGAGGAAGCGGAAATGAGGCCATTACGATACGAGATGTAGGAAGCCGAGCGAGGCCGAGTGGTTCCGACTGTTGCCGAAGCGAGTCGAACTCAGATTACAAGCGCGCGCGCACTTGCTGTGAAAATTATGCAATATTATATGAATTAATTTAATAGAGGAACTAAAATATTATTATGATATAATAAGCATCCGTTTTTGTTTCGCAATTTGACCGTCACCTTTCTGCTATGTGAGAGTTATGTAGAAAATGCAGCGTTTTTTTGTTCCTACTTGTGATAGCGATTCGTCCTTGGTTGCGATTTACTGTAATGTAACTAATCGTAGTTCGAAGAAAAAAATAATGGTCGCACGCTAGGTATTAGCATCAAACTTTGACTGGCCTGTTGGTGTAGTGGTTAGTGGTCCTGACTGCTATGCCGGAGGTCGTGTGTTCGATTCCTACCCAGGACAAATGTTTGTGTGATGAGCACGATCTTTTGTTCTGTGTCTGGGTGTAATTTATATGTAATATGTATGTATTTAGAAATATATTGGATGTTTATCAGTTGTCTAGTACTCATAACACAAGCTCTACTTAGCTTGGGACTTCGTCTAGTCCCGAGCTAAGCAGAACGTTATGTGATAGTTGTGGAATATTATTAAACATAAGCATAATTTGCCTCACAATGTTCCCATTACTAAGATTTAGGCAACCTTTCTAAGAAAAGGTATAGGCCGTAATCAACCACGCAGGGCCAGTAAGGGCTGATGAATGTCACACACATGTCTTCAAATTTTCATGACCGTTATTTGGGTTACCTAAATAAGATTTACGAATATCGAAAATCGATTAGCAATGTTCGATTTCAAGCTTTTTTGAGGTTGGGAAATTGATAAATAATATTTTCCTGCTTTGGAAGGTCACTCTTTCCTTCCGGTCAGTAATTAATTATTTTAGTCAGTTGTCATTTGCGCTCCAGGACTGCGATGGCTCTTTCAAACGAAAAACAAAGCCTAACCTTGGAGTTAATTTTCAAATTAAACGAAATGCTCGGAAAATTTTAATTTCAATTTTATAAAGCTTAACTTATATTATACGGAAGTAAAATTATTTAGAGGCTGTGATTTTTGGAAGTATTAATAAAATTGCGAAAATTCTCAACACGAAGATAAGCCGCAGTGAAAAAGCAGTCCGCGTGAAAATAGAAAATCATCCTAAAGGAACATATTCCCGGGGTCAAAAGCATCCTATATCCTATTTCAGGACAGAGCCTACCCGTGTGCTACGTTTCATACAAATTCGTATAACCGTTTGAGCGTGAAGAAACAAACATACACACTCACAAACTTTCGCCTTTATGATATCAGTGGAATATCACTACATCGTATAAAACAAAGACGCTTTCCGTTGTCTGTCCCTATGTATGCTTAGATCTTTAAAACTACGCAACGGATTTTGACGCGGTTTTTTACTAGATAGAGTGATTCAAGAGGAAGGTTCACCCGTGCGAAGCTGGGGCGGATCGCTAGTTAATAATATATTAAAACACTATTTTTCATATTTTTTTTTATGTCGATATATATAATAAATATCTGCGTGTGTACTGAGGGACGACACTGGTATTTCGTTAAATAAAAATCATAGGATTTAATAGTAGACTTACTACTATTGTACAACCAATCTGGGAATTTGTGAACAAATATATTAAAAAAGTTCAGGCCTCACAGACCATCAACCAGATCTCGGAAAGCATCTGAAAAAATGAGGAGTCTAAAAATCGAATGTTCAGTGTTAACGGTTGTCAGGTGTTACGCGAAGACGCGTGAACAAAAGACATCAACGACTCAAAGTGCTACGAATTCGTTACGAGACTCATCGGTATTTCTAAGTGTTTCTCACACACTCTTGTGATTTACTTTATATGAGTTATCTTAAGTAAAAACTTGAAATCAGTTTGTTATTGAAAAGTATTTGCGAACTTTCTTCGTACCTGAAACACAAAAAACAATTTATGTTCACACAAAAATTTTAAAGTGAGAGTAAAATATAAAGGTGTCCCTTTTTTCAACAGAAAGAGGTTTGTGTTAGCGATATATAGATGCAGTTTGAGTACCTGAATAGATTAAGAAACTTAAAACATACAGTACTGCAATAATTAAATCACGTTTTAGTTCGGATTTTTGACCAATTAAATCATGCTTTTTAAATCAAGTAACTGTAAATAAATATACCTAAATATAAAAAGGTAAAATATATTATAATATAAAATATATATCAACAGTCGTGGCATATTCCAAAATAAATAGTTTAGATCAATTAAAGGTGATAGATTTTTAAAAGTCAAATTTATATATTTTTTAATTAAACCTCGTTTTATTATCTATTTGTCAGAATTCAAATTATTCCAAAATTTAATTATAAACCCACTTGAAATCTTAGTTTGTTGTCAGCGTAAAATAAAAATTCCCAAAATTTTGAAATGTTCCACTAATGTTGCCATCCAACGACATACGGAGGTAATATTCTTTTTGTAATTGTCTATTCTAATAATACAAACTTCCTTATTCACGAAAACCACAGGATCCAGTCGCATTACATCACAACCTTATCATTTTATTCGCATAAACTCAAACAGATCGTGATTGTGCTCGCAAACTTGCAATTAATCGATGACCGAACGTTGCGATCGTCGTTAGTCGAGTTATAATCGTCATAATCGCTTGATTTCGTGATCGAGAATCGAGTCCGTTATTCGTGTACGTCCAGAGGCGACATGGCGTAATACTCCGCTTTGTATGAAGCCTGCAGGGGCTAGATGACTGAAAGGCACGAAGGGTCACTCAATCCTGGGGTTAAGAATAGCGGGATTGAGCTTAATCGAATTGGATTACTTTATTTTGTGAGGACGCAATCTTGTTATTTTTGCCTAGTGGTTCGGGCAAGTACCAATGCTAATTTATCAATATATAGGGTGACTGGTAATTAGTGACCAAGACCAAGTGAAAAAATCAGCCAAGTTCAGTACATTTTGACCAGTTAGACGCACATAAATGTACTGACCAGCAGATTTTTTTCATAATTTCAGGTTTGGTACTATAGTAAAAGTTGTTTGTTATCATGACTACAGTCACGTGTTTAAGTATCGTTCACTAATTACCAGTCACTCTATATATAAAAGGAGAAATTGACTAACATATAAAGACACAGGCGAGACTACTGAGGGAGGTGCAGAGGAGCGTGAGATGACGTGAAAAAATTAAATGTTTGTTATAGAAATTTAACTTGAATAACAATGCTATCGATTACCTTAGGGACCCTGCAGAAGGGTCGAAGCCTACAGGGGCCAAGGGTTCCAATAAGAGTCTGACACTATCTCCTGCTCCACCCAAGGGCGGGAGTTGTCATTGGATGATTTTTGCCCACCTTAAAAAAAATCCTATCGATTAGTATAATAAGATAGCGAGAGATTTTTTTAAAATTTTAGTTGGTTCGAGTCCCGGGCGAGGCAAGCGAGTTTTAGAAAACCATTTAATGCAGTTTTGTTTCTTTTTAAAAATAAAGGAATTTCTCCTTTAAGTAAAATGAGCTAACTTAAGGATTTAAGGTAGTTTCCTTCCAGGGTCCAACATATTTTTCCACACTGTATACAAAAAAAAAAGAAACTATTAAAACTCGTTGTCGCCTCATTTTCGCAAACTCGGCTGTTGGACCATTAATATGTAGATATTGAACTAAATTAACTAGTCAAGACTTCTCTATGTGAGAAATCAGCAAACAACTTAACCCCCTTTAGGTGGAGTGGGGAGCCTGTTAGTATTTTACTAACTAACACGCACCTGTGTTTTTGTACTGAGGAAACACTGCACAGGTAGGTTTTGGATTTGGCCCTTTACGTTCCAGGGTAAAGGTACTCGTAATTGTTTCAACTGAAACACAAGGCAAAGAAGAAGCATAGGAGTGGGTTTTAGTCACTAAAAGTCTGACGTGCCCTCCTGCTCCGTCTTAGAGCGGAAGAAATCATTGGATGATTTCCTACCAAATGAAAAAACTCTAGCAACATAGCTTTGTGAGAACTATCTCTTTGATAGAAATCTCTACTACTTCCAAATTTTTTACAAGAACTAAACAGTTATTAAACTAAAACATCAAAGCTATCATTTGTATAATTCAATTACACTGGTCATAGACTGCATATTTTTTCTCATTCCTCTGTCAAGATGGCACAGCATGATATGGCCAATGATTCATCGATTCGGATTAGTTTATCGAATCTGAAGGACACCAGAGGTCACGGTTCGATGGCTGGTTCACTGACTGGGCACATTACTCTAACATTATTAGAACTGTAGCGGTCGAAACAATAGGTAATAAGTAGACAGAATAATTTGAGTTTGAGTGAGGAAAACTTGCAATGGTAATATTGTTTATCACAAATTATATTTCAATAACATAATACCGTTGTATTGATACTACAGAGTGTTGACCACCCAAGAGACAATCGTATTTATTTAAACTTTATGCACATCTACACTCTTAGTATAAAGATATAAAGTTTTTTTTTTATTCTGAAAGTACTAGTCCGATGGCTAAAATTTTCACCGATAGAAACCTGCTTTATTCCTGAGTGACATAAACTATATTTTATGAAGCCAGTAATGGGTAAAGAGACAGATTTAAGCCATAAGGTCACTTTTGTCAGCGGTTTTAATTAAAAAAAAAAAAAACAATAATTATTCAAGCTGTTTTTTTTTTAAATAACAAGCTTTATTTTTTTTGTAACTTTTAAATATTTCCTTAAATGGAACAGGATACATGTCTGTCACATGATCGATCAACTCTGGGCTCTAAAATAAAATTAGTGTCCTGAGACAGTGAGATGGAGTCGCGGCAGATCACGAAGGAGATGGTGGACAGACCTGGACAAATTTCGCCAGAACTGGAAGAAGAGATCACGAACTCGCGAAAGATAGGAGTGGAGAGTTGCTTATTTCTAGGAGTTGGACGGAACAGGCCAGCAAAAAGCTATAAATCCTTCGTTTTCATCAACTAACATGACCAAATTTTTGTTTTTTGTTAGCCTATACTTTCCCACTGCTGAGCAAAGGCCTCCCCCAAATAAATTTAAAAACTAAAAATACCTCAAATATTGCTTCCATACCATCATTTCAGTCGAAGGACGTTCATTATTGGAAATAGATTCCCGCAACCCTCACAAGGTCATCGGCTTATCCATCGGATATACAAATCTTAAGTAAACTGTCGCATAGCATCAGTATACCGAAGAGGCCCAGCCTGCTAGCTGCAGGCAGGCAGGGTCGAAGCCTACTGGGGTCATGGGTCAGCTTCCGAAAGGAATACCCGGCCCCGGCACGATAGTCTACGAAGGAACGGGGTAGGTTTTTAGTCAGTATGAGTCTGACACTACTTCCCGCTCCGCCCAAGGGCGGGATTTGTCATTGGATGATTTTACCTGCCATAAAAAAAAAATACTGTCGCATAGCATATCATTTAGTTGAAGAATGACGCAATATTCAACAGTTACGTCCAACGCCTTCAAAGGCAAAGCGGTTAGAATACATGATTGAATTACTATTCACTTTATCACTGAACCCCGAATTTACAGTTCCCAATTTAATAGACTTCTTATGAACAGAGTGAACCGTAAACATCACGCAAAGTTTCGTTCACCTTTAACTTTTACAGAAACCATTCATAGTCCAACATGAAACGAAAATTGAAATTGTGTAATATATAATATTTACTTCGCAAACTGTACGTGATTCAACAATTTTGTTGGCAAAGGTAATTGATATTGATTCTCTGGGATCAATCCAATCCCGAGGCCTGTCATTACTGGGCCGTGTCTTTTGACCCGTCATTAGGTGGTAGCATTACTAGGAACAATGCGCCCGCGCCGACAATATAAGCTTATCACGAATATAAGTTTAGCTGCGTTTACTTACATTTGTTTGCAAATATAAATGATCATTAGAATGTATCACGATTCAATTCACTCTGCCCACAACATGTTATTGAATAAATTTCTTTATTTATTCTCATATATCGTCTACTTCGATCAAATATATATGTTTACTGCACATGTAAGGGTATAATGTTTAATTTTGTTGCAGATTCCTGATCGTGTGCAGTTATCTTATTATCTCCAGAGTAAGTACTCATTGTATTTCTCTTTTAGTTCGGCCATTCAATTTCAATATGAATCATGGATAATGGCAGTTTAAAAATCACTGACCTTATTTCTTTTCTAAGAATACTTTGTTCAAGATTAACTGGATTTAGTGTTACGGAGAGAATCATTCTAAATTGAAAATTTCTTTGTATTTCTATCGGCTGAAGAATGAGAATCTGGTTAGTGGCGTAAGGTCAAAGCCGTTTCTAATATGTAGGTTTTGTGTGTATACTTGTACTTGTTAGTCAAAAGACTAATCGTAATTTCCTTTTAAGTAGACAACCAACTGTTTATTTGATTCCCATTAATTTTATCGCCTCTGCTGTGTTCGAAGATTATTTCACCATCATCGTACATTGGTGGTTGACTTCTAATGTTAAGGTTTTCGACTGAAATTATGACATTCTTCATCTTACAATCTTTGCTTATTTTAAGTAGGGGTCGGCACTAAACCTTTTTCTTCTTTTTTTTCTATCCCCTCTACCGTCGTGCTATCACTGATTTCCTTTTCTGGCAAATCCATAATCTATACTAAGTATTATAGATGTTAGACCTCGAATGTGAGATTTTAACATTATATATTTTCATGAAATTGCCTTGTCTTGTACTGTAAATGTCAAGGGGAAATTGTACCATAAGTTTACAATAAATTTTGTAAAATTTTAATTTCTCTTTTCTCGATAAGGCACAGATTGAAATTGTCTATTCACAACATTTTGATAATAATTGGAGATTACAAGATTTTTCTTCTTGTCTTTGACTTGATATACATACTACCTAGGCACGTACATATGTATCTTAATCATCTATGAATTAGAATATCTTCTATGCATTTTATGCAATCGCCGCTGTCTACCCGAAAGTGTAGTTTCTGCAATTTTTTGTCTGTAATTTAGACAAACAATTAGACCAATTAAATGATTTAACATGAGTACGTTCGGGTATTTGCAATGAAAACCTTTACTTTAGCATAACACCTTTAAGTTTCACTGAAAACAAAACTGATTCCGACCCGTTCCACATCTACAACTATTTGAAATTCTCGGTTTTTCTCTTAATATAATATGATAATTAAATATGATTAAACCTGCCCCAAGAACCATTCTCTCCCTTTTGGTTTTTCACCAATGAGAGAATGGTTCTTGGGGCAGGTTTTTTTGGCCTCTTGAAAATCCGTGCAGTATTTCTTGGGTTTATCGCAAACAAACTGACAGACACGGTGGGGACTTTGTTTTGTAATAAGTATGGAAGCTAAGATTGTATAGATAACGATATAAGGCAAGATATTTATACACTTATTTTTTTATTTCTCGAGATTTTGTAAAGTATAGTAATATGCTGAAAAGTATAGTAACATATCTCATCTCACCTGCAGGTCCACTCGGCCTCCCAACACCTGGACTCCGCCGAGTATTCGGATTCTACGGAAGTATCGGTGGTGTCGGTGTCATCCTCGGCCTCCGCCTCGACAGAACTACACGAGGGTTCCGGCGATGATCCTCCTGATCCTGTGCTTTCCAGTAATTCGAAGGTTGGTAGAGGTTTTGTTTGTTAATTTTGGTGTGAGGATGAGAATAACTCATGCTAGGGTATAAAGGTGGGGGAAGTTGTATGTGAAACCGGGATTTAGGTGCCTTTATGTGGGGCACGCCATAATTGCTGCGGTGGAACCCCTCTTTGGAAGAGTGGTAACAGAGGCACTACGGCTACCTCACCTTCTACCTGACGCTGGTCCTGACCGGACACGGTTGTTTTGGGAAGTTCCTGTTACGAATTTGGTTCAAAGAAATGCCGTTTACTATTGTGCGGATTGCCCGGAGGGCATAGTGGACCATACAGTGAAAGTATGCCCTGTTTGAGCGCTGCAACGCTGTTTCTTTGTGGTGGTGATCGAGGGTAGTGAGCTCTGGCGTCCGAGCAGGACGCTTAAGGCCATAGTCCGAAGCAAGAAGGAATGGGAAGCAGTTACCTCCTTCTGCAAAGCGTGAGGGAGAACAAAACACATTGTGTTTAATAGATGTTTGAATAGATGGTTTTTGCTGTAATATAAAGATACAGATTGATACAGAGATAGTCTCTTAAATATGGCATGATTGATTGTGATTTTCAGCAGTCTTACTACTAAACATAGCGGAACTGTTGATTTTCTTTAATTTATCAAGAACTACTCGAAAAGTAACATTTCGTCTAGAAACAAAATTAGGAACCCGATTGAAGCTCCACCTAACGGGTCCAATTGTATTTTTAAACCATGGAAACCAGGAACCCACATAAATACACACCCAAAATTACTTTCAAATCAGTCAAGCCGTTTAGGAGGAGTTAAGTGAGAAACACATGCACAGAAGAATTATATATTTATAGATGTATTTTTATTTGCAGAATGAAACAAGAGAAGCGCTTAAAAGTGATGGGAGTGAACAGGACCCGGTGAGTTATAATTATTTTTATTATTTGGTTGAAAACAATAGTACGCTATTTATTTATTTAAACTTCATGTACAGTGGTGGTACATAGGTGAACTTATTGCAACAAGGCATTATTGCTAACTTACGTCTAAGCGTGTTATTTTAAAACTACTTAAACATGTTATTCAGAACAAACCAATTTAATCTAAGTAAGAAATGTCTGCGTCTAAAAAGCAGATTTAACCTTAAAAAGTAATAGCGATACAAAGTGCTTTAAAAGCATTTTGTTTCTCTTAATATTTGGATACCGTCAGTTTATTACTTGTGTAGCAGGAAAAGTCAGTATTTAACTGTTTCTCCATTTTTTACTTTAACTACAAAATATGCATTTGTTCTACTAAAAATACTAATTGTGTACTAAAATAAGCTATTCTTCATGGTTTAAAAAAAAGTTAACAGTGAAGGGGATGACTGTCCGAGTCGGGGTGCTCCAAGTCTGTTAATAATTGTAAAAACTCTATTAATATTTGGTGTATTTGTATTTTTAGTAAAGTACAACATTTTTGATGTACCTACAGTTGAAAATATCCCAGCAGAAAAGTGTTTACTATTGTTTGGATAACGTGTTGTGTCTATGTGCTTATTAAAAGAACCGAGGTATTTTGTTAAGGAAGCGTAAAACCTAACATAATACCCATTCAAGTTTCACTTTCTTGAACTCACGATTCGACCTTGAAGCAGCTACATTTATTACATACTCGTATGTATAGCGAATAGGTAATGTAGGAACGTAACCGCCGCGAACAATGAGCCATTTCTTGATATAAAAGAATCCAAGCACCAACCAGCCTGTCTCTTTCATTGTGCTTAATGGCTCTGAAAATAGCCAGATTTGTTAACTACGATTTATAACTCAATTATTTACTAGATTTTTAGATTGGCGAATCTTTTTGTTAGCAAAGGTAGCGTCAATTACAATGTGGACAGTCGAAAATGATTGTGTTTCTTACGGTAACGAACGTTTTTGTCAATCTTACTGATGCGTTTCAGCATCTAAAGATAGAAAATAAACTACAGTGTCGTTTACTTTCGCGGATTACGCAGAATAAATCAAATTCAAAGAGTTTCTGCAAATCATTATACAAACAGCGGCTTAAATGCCTGAAATTCGTTACGACGCACGATTTCACTGTCCAACTCATTATTTATTTTCACTTTTAGGACAACATTGACCATACTCATTTAGGATAGGCTATTTCGGGGTGCAAAATAAAAAAGTCGTAGTTCAAATAATCTTCACACCCATCACCCAATTACTCGTAGGCATGAACATAGAAATGGGTGAAAGGTACGCCATAATAGTCACCAATTTACACCCATTTGAACGACCATTGATGGATTGATTGAAAGAATTCTTCTAAGAATACACGATTCGACACAGTCTATCTTTTCCTTTCGTTTTGCGGAATTGCTGCAGTCATTTGTGACATTGGTTTTACGGTCAATTTATAGAACGAACGAATGGTATGAAGCTCAGTTTGATATGTAAGCGGACCTACTTCTGAGGAGTGCAATTAAAATCTAACAATGCATACGCAACGGTTGCATCTTGCAGATTTTGGATTCAAAACTTATTTTAATTTCACAGTAAAATTTTGCTGGAAAATGGTAATTTTCTTGTTGATGAATCGAATCCCGTGAAATTAATGTTTGGTGTGATGAAAAGAGTGAATTGAAAGATCAGATGGAGTGGTTAGAGGGCTATTATTTCTGCCACGCGTGAGTGCTCGAGTGCTGCGCGTACGGTGGCAGCGGGCACGTTGCTCAACGCATGCTACTCTAGTGACCGACTGAATGGAGCACTAGGAGGCCACGCCGCCCGCAGCCTCAGGGGCTTGTGCAATATACAATATTGAAGTTGCGAAGGGCTTCACTAATCTGATTAGGTTATCATCTGTAGTTCCGTTCTTGGTTTATGATGTTTTACGCGTAATTTTTTTTAGACGGAAAGCGAACTACGTTGGTGAGACGGTTGCTATAATTCATAGAAGGATTACATGTTCTTCTGTATTTATTCATTTTATTAAGCATAATAAATGACGGACACTAGGCGCACACACGTTTGTAGAAGTTATTTATCTAAATTATAAAAATCTTTTAACACAGTGTCTGTTATTGAACTCCTCCGAAATGGTTTAACCGATTTTGATCTGGCAAGTCATAAGCTATTTTTCTTTTATTTTTATTATTTACTAGCGGTGCCCGCAACTTCGTTCGCGTGAACGACGAAACTTATCAATGAGTTTTTTGTGTAAAGTGCTATTTGTGTAGAACGTTATCTACCGAGCATACTTACCGGTATTAATACTTCTGTCTGGGCGCGGGGCTTTTGTGGCTAATTACAATAGAAACGGGTGACGTAACCTGCGACAAACTTATTATTTGCGGTTGGTACAGTAATCGGGCTTAGGGATCGAACCGTAAAATTAAGTATATTTTTTATTGTATATACTTTTCCGGGGATAAAAAGTACCCAGTGTGGTGCCCAGGATATTAAAAGATAATTATACCAAGTTTCATCGTAATCGAACCGGTAGTTTTTGCGTGATGCCTGAACAAACAGACAGACAGAAAGACAAAAATTTTTTTAATCACATTTTTGGGATCGGTATCGGTCTAGTAACACCCCCTGCCATTTATTTTTTTGATATTTTCAATGTACAGAATTTTTACTTCTACAGATTTATTATAAGTATAGATATGGCGCGACAAGAATTGCTGGGTCAGCTAGTTTACTTATAAGACTAAGGATGTTCATCAAAAGAAAGTTGGCATGACAAGATTACCTGTAAAACATATCAATCGTCATCTTACCCCATGAAACACAAACACAAAATAATTAACATAATCAAATTAACTAATTAAGTCGTGAGAAACTGAGTCTGCTACCGTTTCGCGCATTGTGGGCTTCTAAGAAGGTCGTATATGTGTTTGTTGAGCGATATCCATCTCTGACCCGGTGTAAGTGGCAGGTAGCTGTAGTTTGACTCACATTGCATCTAAACCATGAACGACGATGACGGTCACACACCTGTGACCCACAAACAAGAACATCCCTTGGAAATTCATTATTTAAAAGTTTAAGAAGGAAAACTGTTGCGTGATATTCGTTTGTAAAACCTGTACTATAGATTTCTGATCAACCTGTGCTTTCAATGTGCCTGTAATCTCTTTTATTTAAAGATATTATCTAGTGCTTGATTGCGATCCCATCTGATAGTTACTATAGTTACCTCACTCTAGGCTGGAGCGAGAGGGTGCGTTAAACTTTACTGACTAAAACCCCCTTCAGTTACCCTTTGCGTTCCAGAGCTAGATTAACTCTTTCAAACGTTCCAGCAACTTATAGCAAGAGATGAAGTGGCATTTTATAGATGAGCAGTCAGTAAAAAAAAAACTTAGCATCAGTTTTACGAATCCTCACCATTCATAGACTGCATACTTCATAGTACTGGCTGATGATTGATTGTCAATATTTATTTTTAATTGTAATTGTGCCGTGAAATACCAAGCCGTTACGGCTCGACCGACATTATTTAAATTGGATAACAGTTACAGGTATTCGTCAAATTCTTTGTTATTTTGTTCCTGTTCGAAAGTCTATTAATATATCTCTTAGAAGACTAATAAACCACATGAAAATCGAAATGAAAGTGTTCTCAATTCTTGGCGTTTCTATTTCTACGGATAAGCTATGCCTTGACGCGCCGTGATGTGGCCCAAATGGCTTTATTTGTTGTTTTATATTGGAATCAATTTGTCAAAGTGATGTGGCGACGGCGTTTACTCCGGCACTCGACTGGCCCAATTTTATAATGCGTAGGTACTGCGGCTGGCGTGCGAACTGCCCTGGCATACTTACTGCCGTTTAGGTACGTCTTTTTTGTGCAAAACTTTCAAGGGGTCGTGACTGTGAAATGGTGAATTACCGACGCTGTAATTCGTTAGTTTGTTTTGAATTCTTTGGTCAGGTAATGGCTGCAATCTAGTTGCAGTGCTCGGTCAAAACGCTAACGGGTTTACTTTCGTGGCGCTTGTTTAAACTTAACAGCCTTTTAAGGCGTTAATTAGCGGAGGTTGTGTTATTTGTTGAAGGCAGTCAAAAGTCGCGTGTGTCGGAAGGAGGTGGTTAGGCTTATGTTATCTCAGGGCTATCAGATTGCGAAACCTCCACGGAGTGCTACCTCCTCGAACGCAACGCTCTTCATGTAAAGAATTTTATATACAAAATGAGTCATTTCAATTAAATATTGTAACAATGTAATACAGCATAGCTGTTGCGCCAGTTTTAAACGATTTTAAGGGTCAGTTTCGCAACTTCCGAAAGATGAGCAGCGATCTATGAAGTCGAATAACTATGTTATTTAAATGCTACTATTGAATTAACAGCAGTCGGAATCTACTTGGGCTACTATTATAGCAATATAAGATCAGGTTCCTTACCATGAAGTGTTGTAACGTCAAGCGTGAGAACGAGAAAGTCGGATGGAGCTATACACCCTATATAGCTCCCTTTAACTTTTCAGTTTAGGTCGTCAAATGAACCGAGTTAAGAGCTCCTGGTAGGGCCTCAGTAGATGCCCCAACTAAGCCTGAATCAACGATAGCAAATGACAGGTGGTTGATGAAATAGCGGAAACTGCAGTTGACATCGCTCTAGTTGCTCATGGTTACAATTTGACAATTAACCTATAAGCGGTTGTTTTTTACGTTCAGCTGCCTGAAATGTCGTCTGCGTCAAGGTCAAGACACAAAATTTAGCACAAACTTAAGTTTTATAAAATACTAGCGACCCGCCCCGGCTACGCACGGGTGCAATGGTAATATTAAATATATTATGCACGTATTATACATATAAACCTCCATCTTGAATAACTGTTTCTATTAAAACAAACTGCATCAAAATCCGTTGCTTAGTTTTGAAGATCTAAGCATACATAGGGACAGATATCGGAAAGCGACTTTGTTTTATACTATGTAGTGGTAGAAAGCATTTATTATTCTTTACAGTAAAGTTGTCAAAAAAAATAGGCCCGTTTTGACATTTGTATTTTGACTAAGGTTAGTGTGTTATTAACATAAAAAAAGACTTTGTACTATAATTATTATTGTTGTGTTTGTGTCAGTATCTTCATCTTCATTGCCCTCGCGTTCAACCCCTGAACCTATGGCGGAAAAAACCTCCTCCAAATGCGTCCAAACCCAAATCCTCATGTTGTCTAGTTGTTTTAGCCCAGAGTTCACCAGCTACTTTGATTATTGCTAGCTGGTAAATTTAAATGTTGTTCTATAACAAATAGAAGATTGATTTCCATGAGATGTGGTGCTTGAGGCGTTTACTGAGGATATTATGGACTGCTCGCTGCACTAACGTTCCCTTTCTGAAAGAGTTTCGTATAAAACAAAGACTTTCAATCGATGTTTAAGATGTTTGGATATACCCATCCGCAATTAAAGCTCTTTGGAAAGTTTAGTGGTACTAGGAACAAGGAGGAAGCTTTTATTTAATTTGTATAAACCAGTGCTTGAGTGCGATCTCACCTGATGATAAGCAATGATGCAATCATAGATGGTGAGGCGCACTAGTTTATTAAGAGCTTACTCCTTGTAAGTGATACAAGAATTTTGGCCCTCTGTCTCTCAGAGAGTCAACGTTCTTGCGGCCAATCACCCGCAGGCGCAGGTGGACAGACCTCATTAAATCATCTTCGAAGTGTTCCTTCAGTCAATGTACATGTAGTGGCACGAATGAAGAAAATAATGGAATGGATGGAGAATTCCCGCAGAAGCCATATTGATATGGCTGTCATGGATCGACTGATAGGTTTGAGCCTATCAGCCGATCCATGACCACAACCACTTCGCTAGGAGTATGACTGAAAAGAAGACAACAATCTGAGCATTTGCTGTGATTTTTGGTCGAAGAGAATTTTTTATTTTATATCAAAATTAATAAAATTCTTTAAAAATAAATTTAATTTAAATATTTAATTAAACCAACCTGGCTTACACCGGTTTGAACTCAGATCATGTAAGAGCGATGTAAGATTTTAATGATCGAACAGATCAAAAATTTTAAACTTCTACATTTAAATTTTATCTTAATCCAACATCAAGGCCGCAAACTCTTTTTTTATACGAACTAAAAAAAAATTGTGCTGTTATGTTATCCCTAAGGTATTTTTTTTCTTAGAATCAATATTACTGGATCGGACCTTTTTTTTCTGGACCTTTTCCAGTAACATTGAAACTGCCTTACCTTATTATTTATCTAAATACCCAGTATCTACTACAGTTTCTGTCAGCAATTTCGCCCGCCTAAAAGTCAGAATTTATCAGACATTTTATAATAATCATGTCGAAAGATGTCGAATCCAGGAAATGAAACTTGACATACTGCAAATTGCAGTATGTCAAGTTTCATTTTCGTTTCACTTAAATCTGGTCAGTCAGTCGTTGAGACGTAAAAAAGTAATAAACTGACAGACAGTATAATAGATAAATATGGATTGGTTTGTTGAATTTTCAACTTTCGATGCTTGACAATAAAAAAGGAACAAAGCATTTATTTTAGGCTATAAAGAACACGGAGTAAAAAATTAGGCTATAAGTGTATACTCGTAACAATAGTATTCAACATCATTCACATTATATTATAATAAAGATTAAATGTCATTTTGCATTTTGAATAAAGAGAAAGTAATTCAATTGATTTTAATCAAAATATTTATATTGTGCCAGGGAATTCAATTAAATTATACCTATTCAAATATAACAAATAATAAAAACAACAACATTCACGTTGGGAATCGTGGAGCTTATTACGGACACCGTAGGCGCGGATTTGCAAACGATGAGCAATAGATAGCTCACCATCCGACCGTTCAGTAAGGACTAAGCCCAATTCGATGGCGCGTAGTATTCCTCCCGTGCCTCATTAGTCAGCAAAACTGAAAGCGCCCAGTAGGTTTGATTCCTGTTAGGACTGCGGGAAGGTTTGATAGAGGCCCTAGAACAGGTTGATGAAAAAATTTGATAAAAAAAATTAGGTATAGGTACAACATTACGTTTTTCTCTTGGTGTCAGTTAGTATTGGTGAAAAAACGGACGTAGATTTGCGAAGTTTCGTCAATGTCCATTGGCCAGTCGCAGTATTGATTAATATATTTTTTCTAGAGATAGATGTGTCTAGTCATACTTTAATACCAAACACTCAACTTCAAAAACTTGATCAGGGAAAGTACCTCATAGTTTCATCTTATTCATCGTGTAATTTCTCTGTTTAGGTGGTGTTCCTGTCAGAGAAGAACAGTTACATCCCGGTGAGCATCAAGCCTCGCTCACCTGTAGTGGACACAGCGTGGCGGGAACCACCCGCCTGGGAGCGTGAATATCGAAGACATCGGACCAATGGCAGCCGAGTTCAGTGTGAGTTTATTAGTATAGATTTCCTTCTCGTATTGCAGTTCCGAACAACATTACACCAAGAACATGATTTTTGTTAAATCCGTGAGTAGCATTCAGGATAGACTTCACTAGCTCCAGGTAATCAGCTGTCAGAGGGCCTGTTCAACATGCCTGAGCCTGTAGGTCCGTAAGTTAAGACATTGGACGAGCCTGGTATAGTGTAAGATATACCTGGTCTAGGAGAGGCTGGAGAGTACGTGCCAGCCCCGAATGACGAATTTAATGGAGGTTATAGAATAGAACAAACTTTAACTATTGTTAACTAGTCTGATAAATTTCATCCAGGGTACTGAGGCCAAATTCGGAACTAGTGCTTGGAGTCTTCGCAATCTTAGTTTGGTCTACGTCATAAATATTATAATTTGGATTCTCTTAATTATCTTAAATTGATATTTATCATAGTATTTACTAGTTTATAATCTTAACTATAGCAACTAATCTTAATAATACTTTATTGTATTATAAATATATTACCTATCTATTACTTGCTTGAATGCCTTCAGTAGCTCATACGATGAACTGATAGAATTGTTCGCATTTGTTCCGTTATTTAATTATAAATCGCGTATCTAAAAAATACTATTATATTATGCAGTCTATAAAAGTATCATATACAGCAAACATTGTCTTTAATCTACGTAATGTTGAGAAACCGGACAAATTGAGATGGTATCGTTCGGAGCGCGTGGCGCCGCGCTTGCACAACCCTTTGTGCCGCTTTTTATTAGTTTTTACTGAACTATTCATATGAGGCAGGCAGCAGGATACAGGGATTATAATAGTTAGGAATCTAGATACTATTGTCCTCATGACATTACTATAGATCGCGATAATTTGGCTTGTACAAATGACGTGAATGGCGGTGATCGTATTACTTAAAATTGTGGAGAATAAGCTCAATCAATTTGCCAAGCCAATTTCCTCTTATGTACATGTTGGCGTTGCTTTCCAGTCTAACCAGATGAACAGTTTTTTTAGTAGGAGCGACTGCTCATCCAGCCTCCACAGCCCAGTAACTGGCTAACACGATACTCCTGGCAAGACTTTGCTGGTCCCACTTTCCCGCTTGTACTAAATCTATATTATCCACATTTAGCAGTCGTTATGGGTATATTGGAATACCTATATAACGTCGGTCAAAAGCACAGAAACAGCAGCCGAGGTCAACAATATAACCTGCTTACTTTAAGTAGCGTATAGAATTATTTTTAAGACGAGCCCTCGCCCTTGACATGCTAGATTTTCTGAAGTTATCAGTATTGTGATGTCCATCATAAAATTTCAAATCGGTAGCCCAGCATACTGGGGTGGTCGCTAGACCAGACTGGGGTGGGCGCTGACTAGCATCTTCCCTATCCTATATGTAAACGCAAATGTTTACCTAGGTACAAAGGGTCTCGGCATGATTGTATTGATGGTTATCAATCCCGCCGGCTCACCAATGGACCGATAACCTCAGTAAGCGTAGCTTATTCTTAAAAATCTGCTCGTGCAACTTAAACTGTCAAGCCCAAAAATGACAAAGGTTTCCGCACACCTATTGTCTTTCTATTGTGTCTCTAATTACGGTATTCAAAAGATTAAACATTTATTTTGTATCTGTTTAAAAAAAAAAACTTCCACGTGGGTATTACTATCCTTATGTGACCATTGTATTAAGTTGTAGGTACCCACCTTGATACTATGACCCTATGCATTGGTTTTTTTTTTTTTTTTTTTTTTTTTCAAAATCATCCAATGACAAATCCCGCCCTTGGGTGGGGCGGGAAGTAGTGTCAGACT
The DNA here is from genome assembly GCA_958295575.1 of Leucania comma. Taxonomy (NCBI): domain Eukaryota; kingdom Metazoa; phylum Arthropoda; class Insecta; order Lepidoptera; family Noctuidae; genus Leucania; species Leucania comma. The sequence goes on from OY282475.1 coordinate 10,834,693, forward strand.
CTTACTGACTAAAAACCTACCCCGTTCCATTCTTTGCCTTGGTCCCAGGGCCCCGGGTGCCATTTTCACATACCCTTTGACCCCAGTAGCCCTATGCATTGGTACTAATGTGTTCTTGTGGTTACCAGATATTGAAGCGGAGTGCCAGGACGACTTCATGAAGATAAGAGTCGGCTTCAACGGTTCCTTCGCTGGTCTCGTTTATTCAGCAGGTGAGAATGTCTGTCTTTAGCATGTCCTGTAGCTAAAAGAGGTCTGATATGTCTCGGTATATGTCTTCCTTGCAATGCGGTTAAGAAAAACATAGTCTTCTCTGCAGTATGGAAGCCGTAACTTCAGAGAAAAAAAGAGATCTAAGACGCTTTAGTAAAACTGAATGCAATGGTGTAGCTATTTTAATACGTGGTCGCTTTGACTACGTACCTAACTGAAGAAATAAAGTTGGTTTTCTTTTAATTTAGTAAAAAAAAGGTTAAGCCCGCGTTAAGCCCCTTACCGCCATAATGATAGTTTTCTAACGGCCCCTACTGCATAAGAATGGAAATAATATAAAAACTAGTACCACTGTCAACGTGTTAAAAGCCACGGTTTTTTATAAAACAGCGCTCTTCAAATGTCACGACCTAAAAAGGCAACACACCGATTTCTGTTGGGATCGGGTAAATTTTGTAAGGCCGTTCTTCTAATAATTTAATAATTTAGATTAAATTTAATTTCTCAAATACTCATTAATATCGATATATATGTACTACGCATGCAAGAATATAGGTCGATGCTCATTAGCATATCATCACATAAATTGTAGCTCAATTTAAGTCGTAATAAACCAACACTTCCAGCTCGTCTATTTTCCAAAAATTATAAAGATTTTTTTAAGATGGAATATCATTAAATAACTTCGCCTGCTCTAGGGTGGAACGAGACGGTATGCCAGACTTTTACAGACTAAAACCCAATTAAGTTCCTTCATTAGCTCTGCGGGTCTTGGTAACTCTTTCAAACGTTCCCGCGCAAATCATAAAGGTCTAACTAACCGTAAAGTCCGTTACCTAGGGAAGTTCTGCGGTGTAATCGGTCATCAGGCTAACCCTACGTATTGTGATAGCTAGAACAATTAGGCGTGTAGACTAGACGAGTGTCATTACAGCGGTATTGTTGCTTATGTCTCGGCGTCGCCGGCGCTGTCATAACTCCCACATTGTGTCGGTATGTCCTTTTATATGTTGGCTGAGGAGTAAGTACTAAATGGAGACTTCACTGCGGATGTCAATCGCTTGATTTACATCAAGTGAATGGTACGAAGTACAAAACTTACGTGTACTCTTGTTCACGTTGTGTGTGTTTTATAAGTAAGTCACCAAGACTAACGTAAAATTTTCGTCGAATACATAATACACTAGCTTCTGCCAGCGGTTTCTTCATGAAAGTAAATTTCTTTAAACAAATTTTGGTTCTCCGTTCCATCCTGTAAGTTTAATTTCAAAATATGCTTACTTTTTGTATACATCACAAAAATAACTTATGTGCAAAATTTCAGCGTTCAAGTCCAAGGGTTTGTTTGGGCTGGGCGTTGATGAGCCAGTGAGTGAGTTACGACTTTGCTTTTTATATATAAAGATGTTATAACGAATATTATAATGTGTATTCATTCACTCACTTCATCTATAAATCTTTGCTTTACAGTTGATTACTATCTATTACGCATTAAAATACCGTAAGAGTACCCGTCGAATGAAACTTTTACTCCGGTACTGGTACTCCGGATAAAGTTCCCTTATAAGAGATGGTTACTACCGAATGATGCTGCTTCTACATTTAGGGTACTTAGTTAAGTTTTCTCATCAATCTGTCCTGTGCCTATAATGCTTGCAGTTTTTCGCACGGCAGTTCCCACATTAGCACTCCATGTGCTTACTATTTTGTGTTTGTTCCACATACCTTATCGTGCTTGTCAAAGGGCATGTGCGCTGGATGAGAGATTTGATAATTTCGCGACGTGGTTATCGTTGATCAAATACACCACCACTGGAATGAACTGTTCTCATAAAGACTATGAGAACATTGTAGGCAACTGTTTTATTAATCTTTACATGTAATCTGTGGCTAAGAAGGTAGCCTATGAAGTCTCGTCATTCGCAATTTGAGATTATACCTACAGTAAATTGAGATATTAAAATGACTTGAAATCGTCTTTTTGCATTATGTTTTTATTGGTTAGAATGATTGAGCTGTTTTGGGAAGGGTGGAAAATATATATTTTTTTGGAGTGTGATGCTATTATATTGAGTACTATAGCTGATAGACACAATTATCCTCTCATGTGGGAAATATTAGCGGACAAAGTCTCTATATTATAATTATTATTACAAGTCAGCACGATTGCGATATTGGCTGCATGCTGCATCAGATATTTGTATGACCTCGTATTTCTTCCGGTTTGGTGTTTCTTGCGTATGTATGTCCATAAGTTTATGTTTATGAATGCACAAAAATAAGAAAAGAATATGATCACGAGATATTTGTACATATAATTTCAAATAGAGCCTTTCGTAAATCATAAGCTCTTTGACTGCTGTAATTATTAACCTGTCTAGTCAGGGTTCAAAAAAGCAGTTGGTAAATTAAGTGTTTAAAGTTTCTTTGTTATAAAAGTTCAATGGTCCACAACCAGTTCATTCAATAACAAATTAAATCAGTCATAAACCATTGACCCTCTTCTACAAATAAATTTTAGACACAGTGCAACTGCACTTTTCAACCGCCTTCAAAAAAAGGAATGTTCTCAATTTGGTTGTATTTTAATTTTTTATGTTTGTGACTGTACGAAAAAAAGGCATTGTCCTTTGAAATATTGATAGATACCTTAGGCGATGTTTACGGAGACGCGGCGCGTCGGGCGGTACGTCGTACATTGCCATATGTTTGTGTTTGCACGAGCGATGACGCGGCCCGCTGCTGCAATGTAAGACGAAACACCCAACGCGCCGCGTCTCTATAAACACGGTTAGCCTTAGGTTAGGGCCAATGATATTACATATATTAAACAAATATGTTATAAGCGCGCAATCGTGAAGACATAATTAGGGCCTTTTTAGGTGATTGGTGGCCAGAATAATGTTTGTTTACATTCACGTGTAATTGATAACAATAGCTGTTTCTTTTTTCTTGTTGGATTTATTATGTTATCCCTTTTCTATTACGAGTATTTTGACTTGTAGTGAAATGTACAATGAATAAAGCGTGTGTGTGTGTGCTGCCGCCGCTGCGCGGAACACATTTTTGGGTTGTTTTGTGAGTGTATAACATACATATGTGTTTATTAGAATATAATTTTTTAGGCCTGTTTTTTTTTTCATAACTATTTGATAAAAATTCAAAAGCTACGTCTCAACAACTTAACATTTTCTATTTATATTTATACACTAGTAACTCAATTAAACCATAATGTTTCACAAAGTCACGGGAACTATTTACCATAAACCTATAGTACAGTCTATTAGTAGATATTAAATTGTACAGTACTATAAGAGATATATGATTTTCCTTTTAGCTGTATTGTTTATGGCTCGTGGGACAGTCGCTTAACTATTCACAATACCGTTAAACGTTTGAAGGAACTTCAAAGAACTTCAAATTATTACCTACCACTTTGAAAGCTTTTGTTAAGGTTCCACTACTCGGCGGCCCAAACTCGTTGATGGGCGACGTTATGCATAGATTACCTACATGCTATATCATACAATCATGTGTGACAGTTTTAAATATTTTGATAAGCAATAAGAAGCTACATCACACACGAACACGCACTCCTATAACTGTCAACACTCTAGGGTAATAATAATTAATAGTTTTGTACTTTATTTTATTTTTACTTTTTTGAATTTGTATAATATTTGGAACCTAATTCAATTGTTATTAATTTATAATGGAAATACGGAAGAATGTAATAGCATCTCATTGGCGTAAGCTGTTAAGGTTTTGTTACTAAAATTTAAAAAATAAAAAATAAATAACATGTATGATGATTTATAACGAAATAAGTATTTGTATGAAAAGTTCATATGCGTGATAAAATCCGCACGATATTAAAAACACCCCTTATGGAATGTAGGAAAACCCTACTTAACCCACGAAGAAATATGGACTATATTGATATGGATAAGATATATAGAAATAGGACATTCTGTTTTTACAGAAGTAAAATGAAAATATAGTGTAGCTTGGCAACTAAAAGGTGGTTGAAGAGGCCAATTACGTACTAGGATTTAGTCTGTATCGTAAGTGCGTTCCCGAACATATAAACTCTCATGTACAAAACACCTAGATTGAAACACCCATCTGTAGGCCTTACAAATATTTGTTTCGAGCGGGAATCGAACCCGCGACACGCAACAATCTCTCAACCACTGCACCAACCGTGCCGTCTAATTAACCAAAGTAACTGTGCAATAGTATTCCTAAGTGCCTCAACGCGCAGTAAATGACAGTTAAAAAGTAATTAAGTAAAGTCAGGTGGCACAGTTAGTGTTTTGGTGAACTATGTCACCCTTTTACCTAGATATTGTCTGCGTTGAGGAATTTGAGTGCGGTTTCGGTTTCTAAGCACTTTCTTCAAAACGTTTTATTCTGTGGCGAGGTCAAAATTGTGTGTTATTATTATGTTTTATTTTCGTTGTGCTAGTCTTTATATGCCTACTTTATGATTGGTGTTACAATCTTTAGTGTTGTTTTATATGAGTTCTACTTAAAACAGTTTTTGTGTAGAATTATTGCTTAGGAGGGACGGTTATTGTGACGTTATATCTTTTTCTAATATATAAAAATCTTGTGTCGCGGTGTTTGTTAGCGAACTCTTCCGAAAAGGATTGAGCAATTTTTCTGAACTTTTTGTTTAAATTTGGTAGGTCTGAAAATAGGTTGTATAGGTAAGTATAGGCAATTTTTTTACCCTCCTAGACCGAAATGGATTCCTGACCGACTGGTAATTAGTGAAAAATACTTAAACTCGTGATTGTAGTCATGATAACAAACAACTTTTACTATGGGACCAAACCTGATTTCGCGAAAAAATTTGCCAAGTTCAGTACATTTTGACCAGTTAGGCGAACATAAATGTACTGAACTTGGCAGATTTTTTCCGCGCTTTCAGGTTTAGTCCCATATTAAAAGTTGTTTGTTATCATGACTACAATCACGTGTTTAAGTATCGTTCACTAATTACGAGTCACCCTATATATACAAAAATAATTATTCTTCATTTTCGGGAAAACCTCTTATAATTTTACAGAAAATCTTTTGTATGCTACCAAAATGAAAACTAGACTTGCTAATTTATCTCTTCCGCAGGCTACTCATACGATCCAGACTGCATGTACATCAACGGCACCGGCCGAGATTATTACGAGTTCTACATCCAGCTCAACAGATGCGGTACGCTGGGCAGGAATGGACAGCATGACGACAGCAGGAAACATCCTACTGTGAGTAACAATTATATATCTAATAATAGTCCACAACTGTTTGTGATGAGCACGATCATTTGTTCTGTGTCGTGAGTGTAATTTATCTATAATATGTATTTATTTAGAAATATATAAGTGTGTTTATCAGTTGTCTAGTACCCATAACACAAGCTCTGCTTAGCTTGGGTCTAGACGACGTTGTGTGATAGTTGTGGAATATTTTATATTATTATTACGTATTAACTTTCACACAAAGTCGTCTAGTCCTAAACTAAGCATTTTGTGTTATGAGTAGAAAACTTATAAACATACTTACCTATATATTTCTAAACATTATATAAATAGATAGTTGCACTCAAACACAGAACAAATAATAATAATAATACAATTTATTCAGATAACAATGCTTACAAAGAAAAAAAAAATTTACATTAAGCTAACACTAACATGGTTTACCATACAATTATAGTGCCTAAAAATAAACTAAACTAAAATATTATAAAGGTGCAATTGATAGTGGATCGGAATCACAAATGATCGTGCTCATCACACAAACATTTGTCTTAGGTGGCAATCGAACGACTTTCAGCATAACAGTCAGGGCCACGAACTACTCGACCAACAATATTTTTATTAAGACCCAAAATAAACGCCATTTTTTTTGTTTTGAAAATCAAATAGCTGCTCCTGCTCTGGGTTGAAGAAGAGGGAGTATTAGACTTTACTAACAGAAAACTACCCATGTTTTCTTCAGTTGCCCTCTGCGTTCCAGGGCCGTGACAGTTCTTTCGAACAATCTTGCAGTATAATACTCCTTTCGACTGAATTTCGATCACGGTGGCCAATCACAACAGAGATAAGCTAAGGACGCAGGAGATATTATAGTGCACAAGTGTGTGCAAACACATGTGCACCCTCTGTTCCTTCACTCTCATAGTCCAATGGGATGGCAATCCGACACGACCGGAGAGAGATCAGAACTGCCTCATTAGTCTGGAGGTCGCAAGCGCGACTGTTGAGCGTGAAGTCCTGGGTTCGATTCCGGTGTCGGTAAAAAAGTTCTATTAGGAATTACTCTGTTGTTGCCCGAAGTTTGGAAGTTGGTGGTGTGACACCCTCGTGCCTCGGAAAGCACGTAAAGCCTTTGGTCCTGCAGTACAATATGTAGTAGACTGTGTTACCGTTTTAGTCGCATAATGTAGGTCTAGGCATAACAAAACATAGCCAAGCCTAGAATATTGTCAACAACTGAATAATAGCCGGCTAAAATCGCTGATTGTACCAGCGATCTCAGGAGAATATTACAACAACCGCCTTAAATGGAAGACAGATGTAATCTCAATTGGCATGATACCTATTGCTAGGGAAACAGTTTGTATAAAATATGTCAATGGCACTAGTACCTGGCAGCGGTTTCAAACGCGTGATGGTAGAAAACTAAGCCAAGGGATTTACTCCCAGGATCTTATGTGTTATTCCAGGACATGGTCTACCCGTGAACCAAGTTTTATCGAAATCCATTCAGCCGTTTGAGCGTGAAGAAGTAATAAACATACACACTCACAAACTTTGGCTTTTATGTTAGAATGATATTATTTTAATAAGTCGGCAAGTTATAGTGCGCGGCAAATAAGTTGAACCATTTGCTATGCATTTGCTATAACCGAAAATCGGTTACATTCAAGATCGACCGTCATGATGGTTCAACTTGAGTGACGAGAACTATAACCGATTTTCGGGTCTCAAACGACGTGCGCGTAACCATAACAAATGGTTCGACTTATTTGCCGCGTACTTTAGTGTCCTATGTCTTGCGTGTTTTTATTATTTCATCCGCAAGATAGACCTGTTGCGGATAAAATAATAAAAGCTCGCAATTCAGTTTTATGAGTTTCGTTACTACGATATCATCTGTGGAATCCTTAGACGGCATCCTGTGATATTTATATTCATAAACATTCTCATGACAGTCGGGACATAAAGATAGGAAAATTACTGAATTTGTAAACAGTGCAAAGCGGTTTAGCATAGGAAGGTATTTTGCTACAAGGTTTATATGCGTACAGGCAGCGGTATGGTTTGAAAGGAACACGACCTCTGAATATTATTCTATTAATCAATGGTTTTACTAGTGAAAACCGTGTCAAAATCTATTGCGTGGTTTGGTAGTAAGTGGAGAATCCGACAGTTTTGTTTTATTACATTAACTGCTGTCAGCGTCTTCACTCACATGATAGTAAAAAAATATCCTACTCTCGGGATAAAAAGTACCCTATGTGCTATTCCAGGGCATCGACTACCCTTGGACCATGGTTCATCCAAATCCATTCAACTGTAAAAGCGTGAAGAAGTAACAAACATACACACACCTTTGTTTGTAAATGTGTAATTTACATACTTTCACCTTTATAATAGATATTAGTGTGACTAGCGACCCACCCTCGCTGCGCTCAAGTACAAATTATACACATAAACTTCCTCGTTTGTCAATCTTTTTACTAGTGAAAACCGTATCAAGATCCGTTGTCTGGTTTAAGAATTAAGGGATAAGCAGAAATACAGACGTAGAAAGTAATTTTCTTTTATTGTAGAGACTAGTTGCTGCCAGCGGTTTCGCCCGTATGATATTAAAAAAATATTCTAAGGGAACCCCTGTTCTCGGGATAAAAAGTATCCTATGTGTTTTTTTTTCTGTGTGCTATGTGCCACGGCATGCCCTGCACATCACGGCCCACAGGTAGACAATGGTCTACCCGTGGGCCAAGTTTCATCCAAATCCGTTTAGCCGATCGAGCATGAAAAAGTAACAAATATACACAAACTCACACATTTACCAACTTTCGCCCTTATAATATTAGTGTGACTAGCGATGCCCTGGCTGTGTATCGGTCACTGTAACTGAAATAAAGTGAATCGAGAACTACATTAGACCGACGCACATGGCGGCACACGTGGGCCACGCCTTTGGATCTAACACTGTGGATCTAATATAGTTTTACAAGTCTAGTTGCTATATAAAATGTATGGAAATCGACACGCCCAGATCAGCATACGTGGCCCGCGTGTATCCAAAGTGTTCTACCTTGATTGATTTAAAAATTTGTTTTCGTGTGACAGAAGAATCTGATGTGGAACACGATAACGGTGCAGTACAACTCGCTGATCGAGGAGGAGCTGGACGAGCACTTCAAGGTCACCTGCGAGTATGGATACGACTTCTGGAAGACTGTCACCTTCCCTTTTTTGGACGTAGAGTAAGTATCCACTTTTTTAATCTTTGTTTGACCTTTGTCTCTGTTCCTGTTTTTGCCTACCCTAAGAGGAAAGTCCTAGGACAGACCAATAAAAAAAAGAAAATTCCCGCAAATTTTCATACGTTTATTGCTTTTTGCAGGTCACAGTCATGTTGTATATTGATCAAAATAAAATAATCAATATCACCATGAGAGGGTTCTCCAAAAAACAAAAATAATAAATTAAAAAAAAACGAATGAATAGGTACCACCCGGTATTGATAACCGTGGGGCCCAGCCTGTTAGCTGCAGGCCGGCAGGGTCGAAGCCTACTAAGGCCAAGGGTCGACTTCTGAAAGGACGGCTCGGCCCCGGTGTGATAGGCAACGAAGGAACGGGGTAGGTGTTTAGTCAGTAAGAGTCTGACACTATCTCCCGCTCCGCCCAAGGGCGGGATTTGTCATTGAATGATTTTACCTACCTTAAAAAAACCTGTATTGGGCTTTTTTTTTTTTTTTTTTTTTTGGGTAGGTAAAATCATCCAATGACGAATCCCGCCCTTGGGTGGGGCGGGAAACAGTGTCAGACTTTTACTGACTAAAAACCTACCTTTCCATTCCTTGCCTTTATCCTGGGGCCTTTGGTGACAGTCTCACATAACCTTTGGCCCCAGTAGGCTTCGGCCCTGCTGGACCCCTACAGTTTGCTGACAACTCCTTGAGGCGCGCGGGAACGGTGCGCGCCGTAGACGACCTGAGCTCGGACCGGTCTGTTACCGGACGGACGGACAGCGAGCTACCCATTGCCCACCGTCCGCGAGCCCGCGCCTATGGTATTGGGCTTGGATTGATTGAAATCATCTAGTATTGATGATTTCAATCAATCCTACTGAAATAGACAAATGAATTTCGCGGGCTGGCCTGGTGTTTTTACCTAAAATGTTTTGCCTTATGGTAGTTTTGCTATCGAGGACAGAACTTGGATGAGACTGGTACATAAATGTGGAGATGGGATTTGTAGTACAGCCCCCCTAGCCAAGTTACAATCGTTTCGTTTTGCGTTAACGCTTTGAGTTGGCCACGCCCTCAATTCGTTTGTTCGAACAAAGGAGTTGGGGGCGTAGCTAACTCCAAGCGTTAACGTAAAACGAAACTATTGTAACTTGGCTAGGGGGGCAGAGGCCTAAGCTCAGTAGTGGGCAAAATCGGACTGTCGTGCCTAAAAACCTACAGGTAGGTACTTTATCCGCCGGGATTCCGATCCCGATTTCCAGCCACCACAGGCGTGAGCTTGCGGACAACGAGCAATGGGAAGCTCGCTGTCCGACTGGTCGGTAACCGTCCGGAGTCGACGTCGTCGACGGAGCGTACTGTTCCACCCTCGCCTCAAGGAGTTGTCCGCAAACCGTAGGGGCCCAGCATGGTCGAAGCCTACTGGGGCCAAGAGTTTGCTTTTGAAAGGAAGGCCCGGTCCTGGTATGAAAGGCAACGAAGGAACGGGGTGGGTTTTTAGTCTATAAAAGTCTGACACTATCTCCCGCTCCGCCCAAGGACGGGAGATGACATTGGATGATTTTCCCCAACAAAAGAAGATAGGTACCCATACTTAATAAATGTATTTTCTTTCTTATTTGTTACTACCATATCACATGGATTTTTCTTTGCCTCCAAGTGGCCATTGCTCTACTTACGTAAGTAGGTATTTAGTGCTATTATTTTTTTACTTATATTTAAGGTTACAAAAATAGTTACTAACATTTACTTAAGTAAATACTCTTTAATTTTTGAGGTAGGAAATCATCAAATGACTACGCCCACTGTAGGGTAAAGTGAGAAAAATGTCAGACTTTTACTGACTAAAACTTACCTATGTTCCTTCAGTTAGTCTAGGGCAACGGTTTTTTCATCGTTTCACGAAGCGGGTGGGGCCGATGTCCTATCGGCGTGCTATTCTCGAAGAAAACGGCCTTGAGCGCAGCGCTGACCGCAGAGACGAAATCCAAATAGGTACATTGGATTGTTATTGTTAACCCAATGTACCTCGCGGGCTTGAGGACGGCGAGCAATGGGCAACTCCCTGTCCGACCGCCCGGTACCCGACCGGACCGAGCCCAAGTCGTCGACGGCGCGTACTGTTCCCGCGCGCCTCAAGGAGCTAGTGTTAGCAAACCGTGGAGGCCCAGCATGCTAGCAACAAGCAGGGCTGAAGCCTACCGGGGACAAGGGCCGCTTTCTGAAAATAAGGCTTGGCCCTGATATGATGGGCAACGAAGGAACAGGGTAGGTTTTTAGTCAGTAAGAGTCTGACACTATCTCCCGATCCGCCCAAGGGCGGAATTTGTCATTGCATGATTTTAACTACCATAAAAAAATCCCACTGTACCTACCTATACATTGTATTTTTAATTCAATGTATCGCTGTAACGCTGAGCTCAGGGTTAATTTCTTAAAGAATAGCACTGCTAGACTTAGATACTTATGTGGAATTGTAGATATTGCTGTTGCTCATTCATTCGTATAATCGTAGCTGTATGATCCGTGATCATAGCATAGATTGAATTATCACAAAAGATTTCTCCTAAAACTATATTCAAAAGATAGAAATAAGATGTGGCACAGTTGAGGTTTATTCAAAACTATGATCTACTTTAAATCGATAAAATGCGTGACATTTTTTTTACAATTTTGTTTTCATTTTATTTCGTAACTAAAAAGTGAAAATTCTAGCATTTTAGTATTTTAAAACCACAAACAAAAGGTTTGCAAACTAAAGTAGATCAGAATGGCCGTCAAGGCGTCGCGCACGCATGATCTTCTTGGCATAGTTCGGGAAGCGATTATCTGTGACTACGCCGACGGCCGATAAATGCATTATCATAACCAAAACGCTTGTAATCGGAGAACTGCAGCAAATTACTCAACAGACCGGTGCATTGGGGACCGTCACACACAATCTCACAATTCTATTTATGTTTACCTTGGATACTTTAAGCCACATCTTCGAATATTTAAAGTTCCACTATGCCATTAAAATGCGGATGTATCACATTCTAATGTTTCTGCAGTATTTGACAGCAAAGTATCAAGTTAGTCTTCTCGGCTACCTTCGCTGAGGTACCTGGTCAATACTACCTACCTAATATTCACCAAAAACGCGCCTGTTTCAATAATGCTACTTAATGCCCCTTTGTGTAGACATTTGAGATACAAAATTAAACCACAATATCCACTAGGAATCAATTAGCGAATAATATAAAACAACCACTGAACTTCACTCGAAGAAATGCTGCCGAAAATATACCTGGTTTCCAATAAAGGTTCTCTTGATTGGTTTGGTCTTACCTACCTCAAAAACTAAAAAAAATTGTAAGTTTCTTCTTGAAATTTTTTTAATATAAATCATGCAATATTGCAAAAATATGAACCATTTTTTCTTTCTTTCTATATGTACCTAATCTTATATCTATTTTATATTATCGCATTAGATTGTCAAACGTATCTAACTGGTGATTTTATTAAACGAGTTCGAAAACTTTCAGAGGAAGAACATAACATTATTTTTGACCTTTTCGCAATAAACGATCTTTTGTTTTATTTACCAGGGTGGCGACAGGAAACCCGGTCGTGTTTACGCTGCAACCACCTGAATGCTACATGGAAATTCGATCAGGATACGGAGCGAATGGAGCGCGCGTGTCAGGACCAGTGCGCGTTGGAGATCCTCTCACTCTGCTGATTTATATGAGAAGCGCTTACGGTAAGTAAAAATGAATTTATTTCCCGATTTTTGAATTAGGAATCTGAAGTATTTGTTAAATCTCAACTGGGTTCGACACAAACACCCCCAGGTTTTCTATTTAGATACTTCATAAAAAGTAGGTATATTATACAAATCACGCTATGATGCAGATTTAGGGCTGGCCCTATATAATACACTTTCATGAAGTTGATCTACTGTCAAATTCAATATTGAACATGTTTAGAAGTGTTTAGAAAGAAAAGTAGTGTGCAATTTTTTTTCCGTTGAATAATCATAAAACAAAAGAAAAGATACTTTCAAGCTAATTCGATGGTTTGTAAAAATTTTGTAAAATCAAACTAACACGCCAGTCTGATATAATTTATTATTTTATTTAGGGTAATTTTTTTTCTATTTTATTTTTATTACTATTTTTTTTATATTTGTTAAATACATAATATATTTCCATCTCTGCAATATCTGGAATCTGGGACGCTGTAACCTAATCAAACATGAAATCGCGAAAAAATCTGTCAAGTTCAGTACATTTTGACCAGCTAAATACGAACTCTCTTAAAAGTTAATTGCACAAATTGGACTAGGCCGTTTTTCGACGTGGTCAACAATATAATTGAACTAAAAGCTACCTTCAAAGGAATCTCAACCGGTTCTTGTCACAATCACAAAAGTAATCGGCAGTTATTTTTACCGTAGTACAACTGAACTAAATATACCAATAACAATTATGAAATGCCGTAAATGTAAGGGCGAGCATAGTAACGGTTGAACTGTTACAGATCGCATGTCTGCGCGCAATGCGGCTCCAGAAATATTTCAATCAATTTTACTTTAATCAAGATCTTGCGTTTTGGTAAATTTTATTGTATGGAACGGTATGGGAGCAATGACGTGTGGAACATTTTGAAGTATTTTCATGATAATTCATAAGCAGTGCCATCCAGTCAATCACAGGCTTACAAGTGATTTACAATTAGGTACATAAATAAGTAACATTTGAACTCAGAAAACAGATACCTACGGAATAGAAGTGTTGTAGCCCCTTACATGAAAGGTGGTAGTCGTCTTTTGAAAGTAGTTCAGAGGTAGTTTTGTATCTCAAGTGTCTACACAGCAAGACAATAATGTGTGTGTGAATGTATGTCTACCTATGTAGAGAATTTGAGACAGGCGCGATTTCAGCAAAATGGAGTTGCGCATGTTATGAATCCTACCTTTTGTGCCAAATACTGCAAAAAGAATGTTTTTGCAGTATTTCAACCTAGGGGTCTTTAAGTCAAGAATGAATACGCTACTTCTAGGCAAGCGTGCTCCATCGTCGCCCACATCATCGCTCACCATCAGGTGCGATGGTGGACAAACGCAACCCTATCAATAATAATATTATAAAAGTGTTACATTCGCAATTTAATGGAAAACAGATCCCTACTGTATACTATATACCCTATCAAAAACGTATGTAGCGAAGCCAAAAGGAAAAAGAATGGTCGCTGATCTTTTATTTTTTTTTATTCGGGGGGAAACTTTCAAATAGCTCCTGGGCTTTTGGGGAAAAACTAAGGTGTGCAGGATTTTTATCTCATTAAAACCATCGCGGTGATCAGTATCAATACATAGAAGAGGTCCTTTGACTTAAGGTTAGGACTGCTACATACAACGATAACTTAATTAGTTGCGCCAAAGTCTGTCATGTAAATGAAATGTATTGTATTTTATGTTTTAGGTATATGATATTTATTTCGATCTAAATCTTGCATTACACAATTTCGTTTCATTTTCAAAGTTATACTATTTTCATAGACTTGGACTGTCTCAAAAAACATAATATCGATCTTGCCTAGTGGCGCATCCCGGTTTTAATCCAACATGAATTTATTTGTTTCCAGATGGATTCGATATCGTCGTGAACGACTGCTTCGCTCACAACGGAGCTACAAAGCGGATACAACTTATTGATGAATATGGGTGAGTTCAGTTTCTGCAACATACGAATTAAATCAATCCGCCAAGCCTTTTCTGAATTACGTTAACAGTCGACTTCCAATCTAACTAGGAGTATTTTACATGGAGCGACTGCCTATCCGCCTTCCTCAACCCAGTAACTGGGTACCGCATTTACTTCTCGGCAAGACTGGTTGTCAGTATTTCGCATTTCTACCTACGCTTACCAACTGTCAACCATAGACAAAACTACGGCTTAATTTCGAGAGATGGAGGGGTCGCCTATCCTCGATTGAATTCGGTAAGCCTTTGATGGCCCATGTGACTTACAATTACAATACCGATTAAAAATCAAATTTAAATGTTGGCGAGCTGGTACTGTATGCTGTGATGATACTATTATGACTATATTAATAGTACCTATATAGTTTCTTGTATTCGCCTTTTGTTTCTCTTTTATTCACGCACCTTCTAGTATTTTTCTCTGCATCATCCAATGGTTGACTAGAAAAAAATGCCTAAGGCATTAAGACCGCTTCTGTACTTTGAGTGTGCATAAAGGATTTATTTAATAAATACATAAACTAAATAAAAAAATTAAAAAATAAAACATTTATTTCAGGTTCAACACCCATATTAAAACACAACCAAATTCTCAAAATTACATTATAAATCATTCAAAATTTTATAAAATTCAACAAATTATAAACCCATAAATTAAAAAAGAAACCCCTCTCATTGAATATATTGACAGCACGGTGGGGGCCGTGGTGGAGCGACACGCTGCGTAACAGACGCTGCGTGTCGCGGGTTCGAACCCCGGATGGAACCAATATTTGTTTGACGTACAGACAAGTGTTCCGGGTCTGGGTATTCTGCGTATGTGGGTTTACCTATGTTTGTGAACGTACCCAAGATACAGGAGTCATTCCTAGTGTAAGGCAAAGATTAAAAAAAAAAGTATATGTACTGATTTTTCTCATTATTATTTTCCAGTTGCCCAGTTGACGATAAACTGATCTCTCGCTTCCGCGGCTCATGGTCGGAGTCGGGCGTGTTCGAGACGCAGGTGTACGCGTACATGAAGACATTCCGCTTCACCGGCTCGCCTGCGCTGTACATCGAGTGTGATGTTAGGATGTGCCATGGAAGATGTCCGGTAAGTAGATTATCTACAGGATGGCTATGTTCAATATCATCCGAACCCAATTACATAGAAAATTTGGTTACTAGTGTGACTTTGTTGTGCTTATGTCAAAATCCCAACAACATTTGATTTCAACCAGAATCAAATCTAATGACTGATAAGTTACTGGGTTCGTTTTTTTTTCTATTTTTCCACAACTATCACACAACGCCGTCTAGGCCTAAGCTAAGCAGAGTTTATGTTATGGGTACTAGACAACTGATAAACATACTTATATATTTCTAAATACATACTTATTATAGATAAATTACACCCAGACATAGAATAAATGATCGTGCTCATCACACAAACATTTGTCCTGGTTGGGAATCGAACCCACGACCTCCGACATAGCAGTCAGGGCCACTAACCACTAGACTAACAGGCCAGTCAAATTCGTTATTCTTATAGAAATAAAAACAGCTACGAGAAAAAAAAGAACTGGAAGGTGCAAGAAAAATACCTCTCAACTAAAGTTTTTGAAAGTTGCAATACCTTAGCATTTTGGGATGCGAGATTTTGCTGCTTCTTTAGATTTATTTCCCAAGCAATTTTTACAGTTAATCAGAGGCCCTACCACGAGCTGTTAATGCGATTCATTTGACGATCTCATTTGAATTGTTAAAGGGATGGAGCTATATAGGGTGTATCACGCCTGACATTTTAACACGTCATGGCCCCAATAGATTTATATTTCGATGAAATGAAGAGAATGAACAAAGCGGCTACATAACCAATAACCATCAACGATTGCATTACTGCTTACTATCAAGTGGGATCGCAGTCAAGCACTAGTTAATATAAATAAAATAAAAAAATTGGCCTGAATCTTACCTCATTCCAGTATTTACATAGGTACAATTACACTCATTCTTCTCCGATTCACAGTCCCAACCCTGTCACTGGCGCAACATGAAAAGCGTGAAGCGACGTTCCATCGAGTCGAAACCCGGCTTAGACCCGGCTTCCAGCGTAGCGCCGCGACTCTCCGAGAACATATCGCTGTTCCAGTCGCTCAGGGTGCTACAGGAGGGCGAGGAGGACTCCGAGCTTGCTGCTAGCACTGGTGGTAGGTTATTACTGGTTCTTGTTCATCAAATTCTATGAAAGACTAAAACATTCGTAAATTAAAGCTGAATATTTTTTCTTATGATTAGTATACTATTAGGATCCTACTCCTCCACCCCTCCTTGCGTCGTATTCCTCAATCCTGAGGGTCGTGACCTCTCTGCTTCATAGCAGCTGCTGATCCTACTATTTGGTCAGAATTGAATTTGAAAGGCATTGAAGATAGGGTGTAAAAATTATAAGTTATGGTTATGATTAAAACGAGAATTAACTTCATGGATCTCTGTTAGAAACGGTGGCAGGATTCACGAAATCGCATTTTTCAAGAATATATTGCGGTTAAATTAAAGAAAAAGGCATTTGATAGGGTTAGGCGAACTACGAATGTGGTATTGTTATTTTAATATAGTTATTTTAATGATTATAATTCCGTAAATAAATAGATGTTACGGCCGCCAGTTATATTTTAATCAACATACAACTTGAGACTGACTTTCAAAATGCAAAAAAAACTTAAGAACGTTTGACTCTAAAGGCATGTTTCTTATAATGAAAATTGTTTTTTTTTATCATACGAAGTTTTCCTTTGGGCGGATGTAGTATTGTTAAATTACTTCACAAGTGCCCACTATACCTACTGTTAAATAAAAACTTTATTGTTTCTTTTTTCAGTTGCTCCAGAAGGCACAACCTGCATGAAGACATCAGCACTGTCCGCCATCATGGTGTCGTGTGGCGTGCTCATCGCCGCGCTCTGTGGCGGCGTCCTCGCCGCCGCCCGCGGCTTCCGACGCGGAGAACCAAGGACACCTCTACATGCCTATGTCCCTCATAAGGGACGGATAAAATAGATCTATGTAGAATATTTTTAGGTTACGTATGTTTGTTAGTTGCTGAGTGACATGACTGTTGAGACTATTTTATTTTAAGGTAGTGTTGATCATTGATGATTTAAGATAAATGGTCATAGCTAGATGTAGTGTTTATTTAGTGTTGGTTGCATAGGAGACGGATCCATTCGATCCAAATTTATTCATATGTTGTGTGACAATAACTCTTCGCCTATATTTTTGTGAGGTCATAACTCGTTTTTATCGAATATTTAATTCGATTCTAACAAGATTAATAAAAGCAGACTTGACTAAAGGTGTATTTCCACTGACGTGAAGCTAGGCAGTGTGGAGAGGAGCAGACCATGAATTCACCAATCACAGTGCTTGAAAATCTCCACTTCTTATCAGTGGAAACAGTGTAAATTGAGCGTGGGACTGAGGGAACTGTCAAATCAAACAAATGAACACGCGGCTTTAAGCCAGACAGAACGGAGTCGGGTTCCAAATCCACTCCGCCCAGCTCCGCTTCAATTCGAAGCATTATATTTCAAATAAATCCATTTACAGGCACTTTTGAAATGTCAAGTCAGTCAGAAAGATGATGCTAATTGCACATTCCAAAGCGTAGATCTTTATAGAGAAGATTGTGGTTTTCTTGTTGCAAGGTTGGATGGAGGAATGCTTGCCTAGAAATTCTTGCCACTTTTCACTCTTCTCCGCTTCACTCCGCCCAGCTCAGCTTCTGTCGAAACGAACCCTATGGCGCAGAATAAGTAATAGCCTATGGTAACAATCACAGGGTAAGTCAGGACGTAGGCTAGCAGTCGAATATCATTTCAATTTACACATTTGTCTACTTTTTTTGTCCGGGAACGAACCTGACTAAATAAACTATGCTAAAACCTTTATATAGGTAATGAAAATAATTAATGATGGTGCCTTTTTAACGGTTGAAAAAATCGTTTTGTATCCATACTTGGATACTTGGAAATTGAGATTCGCATTACGAATATTTAGATGTATGAATTGTAGTTATTTAATTAATTTATGCTCGTTAAAATACTTGGACAAATTGTGAGGATCTATATTTTTATATATAAAATATACCTCCTCCGTTTGTCTGGAACTATTTATGTATGCAGTTCTCAAAGTTGTGATAAAATAAGTATTAAATAGAGTTAACTACATGATAACTTAATTTGTAACGATGCTTTTTTATGTTTAGGGACTTTTGTACTCATTTTTGCCAACCTGATATTATTTACATTGAATTTCAACCTCTTTCGAGGTGTTGTGTGTTTATGTAATTGACGTTTCTTTTTTTAAATACACGATCATAGGTCAAAGACTCAAAGTAATATTTTCAGAGTGATATTGATTAGAAACACATTATATTTAGGAGTATCGTTTTTATTCATTATCAAGAATAAACCATATCAATTTTATTTATGTTTTTACAACACCATTGAAATATTTTATATTTCATTAATTTATTTGCAGAATAAATTATTATTAATGTGTAAATACTTAACGTAAGATTTATTTATAATAAATACTTATACTTAGTTAGCTATTTATAAACTGTACTTTATACTTCCTATTATTTATACGGCGAATGAAATGTATCTACTTATATGTATAAGTACATTTTAAAAGGAAAAATAAATAAGTTATAAACCGAAGTTTGTTATTTCATCAATAAAATAGTCGAATATTTACCTGGAAAAGAAGGTCAAACATTTGAGTATATCGATGAAAACCGGTACCTAACAATGCCCACGAAGCCTATGACACAACAATAGTATATTATTTAGTGGTAAATTGATGATGTATGATTATAAGGGATTCATGAGCTAGATAAATAAATTAAAATGATATTTTGACTCTATGAAGTACTAGATTATTCGTCAACAAGTGGGTTTTAGTCAGAAAAGACTACGTGCCATAAAGTTGGCCTTTGCGTCTAGGGCCTCTTTCAGGGGACTCTTTCAAATAACCTCGCAGCCCTGAAAGGTAATTCGTATTGCAACAATCTTCCCTTTAATATACACAGAAAGGTTATCTAAAACCGAAATAAACTATTAAAAAATACACTTAACAATTCAGTACTTCTACCATGAGTTTTAAGTAATAGTATTCGTCGCTACTCGATATCGACGCCGTAAATATTTTGTATGGCAAATTTTGGTTCTGCAAGTGACCACTAGAGGCGCTGCAAAATTTGCCATACAAAATATTTACGGCGTCGATATCGAGTAGCGACGAATACTATTGCTTAAACCTCATGGTAGAGGTACTGCACTTAACGATATATGGTCTTACCAGAGTCGATTATTCAAAGCAATCTCTTTCCATGAATGATTGCTAGTTTTTAACCAATAGGCGCCATACAATATTTTTTCGTTCAGTGCTTATAATGGTCGTTAGGAAAAAATTGCTCTTTGCGATAAGACCGCCCATGTTAAATTTGTTTCTATAAGTGTTTATTCTGGGTTATTATGAGGTGGACCACAAAGATATAATGAAACTGTACATATTCCTGTACCGTCTTTTGTACTTAGGTAAGTCTGCAAAATTACTGGAAAAACAGGCTTTTTTGAATGAAATTTTAACAAAACCAGCAAAAAATATACTGCAAATAAGAACGGGCTGTAAATTCCCGCATCCCTCCGTTAAAATGGGAAGATCCTTCGATCCACCATGTTGTGTCTAGTCCAGGCAACTACCAGATAGAGCACTTCGGACTGTTTTATATGTTCTAATCCGTACATAGAAACTATTTTTTATTTTATTTTTATATTCTATGTATGTGATTCCATAGATGGCGCTTCAAACTAAAATAAATAAGTATATAAGAATTGATAAAAAATAAAAGATTTAAGCATAAGAAACACAAATTAAGTATATTAAATAATAAGAATTGCACGCAAATCATAAGTACATTACAACTAGAAAACAATTATAAACACACAAACAACATAACAAAGAAATCCCAGCAAAAGAAAATCGTTGTACAGTTTAAAAATATTTAAGAAAACTAAATTATTAATTACATCGACAAAGTTATAAAATACTGTCATAATTTGTTCATAAGATTGTGTAGTTATCTATTAAATATATTTTTTAATCTTACAGAAATATTTTTTGATAATGGCAATCAATCATGTATCTATCGTGAAATAACCCCACAACAAGAAAGAATAGTATCTGTATACATAAAAACGACTCGTGCTCAAAGAGTTCCGTATCGTCCATAGCAAATAAATCAGGTTTGTTGGATGGCAGCTCTATCTAAATATTATGTTCTGTTTTTATTATTTGTTGTTATAGCGGCAACAGAAATACATCATCTGTGACAATTTCGACTGTCTACCTATCACTGTTCATGAGATACAGCCTGGTGACGGACGGACAGACATACTGACGACAGCGGAGCTTTAGTACGGAGTTTAGGTACGGAACCTTAAAACATAGTCTTATTATCTTGACCAAAACTTTTGAGACAGCAATTGTATTTTGAACTTTATTCTGAAGTAAGTTTAGTTCTACCACCTAAACAAAATCCACCAAGTTTAAGTTGTAATTTTTTTATTGTAGTCTGTTTTGGAATAAAGATCAAAACTCAGTATACGGATCCCAGAAGTTGGTGTGGAGGTTGAGGGGTTGAGGTGTTGAACTGTGAGGTGATGAAATGTTAGGACTACAAGATGGTTTATAAGTCTATAGTTATTTTCAGAG
Source organism: Leucania comma (assembly GCA_958295575.1). Classification (NCBI taxonomy): domain Eukaryota; kingdom Metazoa; phylum Arthropoda; class Insecta; order Lepidoptera; family Noctuidae; genus Leucania; species Leucania comma. The sequence goes on from OY282475.1 coordinate 10,855,910, forward strand.
AGCATAAGAATTATTTAGTTTTTTCCTCAGCGGCGGGTAGTTTACGTAAAGTCTCTTCTAGATGTTTCATGGCACCCTGTAGTATTTGTACTTCGCATTTCTTCAGCAGCTTGACGTGTTTCCTAAAATAAAATAACAGGTTTAATTTTTTTTGCTCTACTATATTTAGGTTTGATCTGCATTCTCAACCACTATCTTTTATTTTTCGTAATGAAATTTGCTTACTTTTTTAATAGATAATTGTATTTTTTTTTAATGTTGTGCTGTTTTTAGTAATCATTATAAACTAAGAATCAAAAGCAATCATTATAGACAAAATATGTTTTCATTAATAAGTGTTCTTTATTTCCATTTACTCTATTAATTTTGATTCAAAAGTTAGGCTGGATCACGTACCCAAGGTTGAATATAAAATGGATTTCAACCGTATACGAAAAGTGAAGGATTTATGAAATCACTTTTAGGTTCGTCTGAACTTTTGTTTTTCCATAGATAAACATTAAATTATTTTTATTTTTACTTTCTCAATCTACCCTATGAATAACAAACAGACATTATCACACTTGGAGCTCTGAAACACAAGGCTTAGGCAATTTTGACTAGATTTTCCATAAATTACATTTTTTGCTTAACTACCTGTCAACTAATTTGTGACAAAAGTTAAACATATAATTACGTACCTATGCAACGAATCGTCTTCACCGTCAGCTATCTCCTTGTAGGAGGCAGCGAGCAGCTTGCAGCGCGTCAGCAGGTACGTGAGGGCGCGGCGGTCGATGTCCGCGCCCACGGCCGAGGCGCTGCACTGCTCCGACGACACCAGGTCCCCGGGCAGGCCTTGGCTGGACCACTTTGTAAGTTCCTCTGCAAATAATAGTGAAATGTAATATGAAACTAGATACAACATGTAATGGGATTACTGCACACCTTTATTTACCTCAATTAGAAAATTAAGTTACAATTATAATCTTAATACTAGAATTTGGTAGTTTTCACAAGAAACTAGCTTTTGCCCGCGGCTTCGCTCCCGTCAACTGACTACTCTATTCCACTCTACCCTACTCTATCTTACTCTACCCTACTTTTCCCTACCTAAGAACCTTCTCCTGAGAATAACAAACAATAAAAAAAGAATTAGCGAAACCGGTCTAGCCGTTCTCGAGATTTGCGCTTAGCAACACTTAGTGATTCATTTTTATATTATAGATTATTTATTCTCATAATATGTGCATCGGTGCTCTACATTGGTAGTGCATCGGTATTGGTATCTACGCACGCACATACAAACACGCAATTGATGCAATCAGGGTTTATCTAAATAGGATAATCTATTACCTAAAAAAAGAATTACAAATTCAAAAATAGCTGAAATCGATTCATTAGTCGATTCATTAGTCGATTCTCAACATACCACTTTCAGGATGTGTTTTTGTTATGTTACATGACATGTTTTAATATATTTTTTTCAATCGTATCCCTAGATATTACTCCTATGTCGTAGATGCGTTTAAAAATAAAATATCACATACGTAAAACTTGGAACAACTACATGTTTAAATCATCTGTTTCGATCCACTTTTTTACTCTTTTGTTTTTGTAATATGGTACCACCATGTTGAATGGTCTACACTGTCCGCTTATACCTATTAATATTGTGATACTAGCTTTTGCCCGCAGCTTTGCTCCCGTCAACTGACTATCCTACCCTAATCTACTCTCCTTCACCCTACTCTACCCTACCTTATTTCCATGAGAATAACCAACACACCAAAAAAAAATATCTGCGAAATCGGTCCAGCTGTTCACGCGTGATAGCGTGACCAAGGGAAATAGGGATTTATTTTTATACGTATAATATATACATAGAAATATTTTAAAGCTCAATCATTTTTTTAAGAGTACCTAACCATGGAGTTTTGTGCATATTTTGCCCAATTATGTTTTTAAAACACACTGTTTATTATCGAATTACTCGTCATATAATCTATTGTAACGCTTCTAAACAATTATTCAATTGTGTCGCAATTAGCACGAGCAGACAAAGGCACGCGCATAAACATAATGCTTATTTATTAGCAGATTCTAATACTAACATACATAGATTCGTAGGCAGTCGGCATGGGTAATATATTTTGATAAACATCAGCATTGTCTACATATCTAAGTAGGTTTCTTTTTTACGGTGTTTCTAGAAAAAACCAATTTCCCATATAAGTAAACGAGTCAATGACCTTCTAGATAGTTGTCGTTGCGTACTAACTACCTACAGGTCATTGGCCTCGCTCAGCTGACCTTTACTTAAAAAAAATATTTGTACCTAAGTAAATTAATTCGATTTAAAAAAAATAAAGTTCTTTATTTTGTAATTTTGTCTTTACAAATCAATAGTGTTTTATGTACCGAATCGACCATCTACGGGATTTAAATGATCAAAATTTAACAGTGTGATATATAAAAGGAGAAACCGACTGACTAACGTATTCACGTCCCGCCGTAACTACGGGGACTAGGAGCATGACATTTTGCAAAAGGTTTCCTTTTATGACGTATGCGAGCGCTACGAAAGGATTTTCCAAAATTCACCCCCTAAAGGGATGAAACGGGGGTTCAAAGTTTGTATGGAAAAACCTCCTTTCACGCGGGCGAAGCCGCTAGCAGAAGCTATTTAAGACATAAAAACCACTATCTTTATTGACCTAATGGGTATCAACCAATCTATTACGTTACATGTTTTTGAAACCGTATTTGCTATAAAAATCACAGGAACGACTTATGTATCTTGGGTGCGTTCACAAACACGTACATCGACATTACAGACACTAGCCACCAGACCCGGAATCGGGTAATCTGTAAGCCATACGAACTTTTGTTCCGTGCTGGTACCGAACCTACGGCAAGCAGCTCAGCAGCTTATCACACAAATATTGCTACGTTTTTTTTTAATTTACTTCTATTAATAAAAGTAAACAATTAGAACGTTCTGGAGTTAGGCATTGACGTAATGATAGCCAAATCATTTGCGTTTCAAGGCCATGATGACGTCCTTGTGGAAGCGATCGTCGGCGGAAATCTCTTCTGTACGGCCCTGAACGAGGGCCGTACAGAAGAGATTTCCGCCGACGATGGTACAAAGTGAGAGGAAAAGGGAGAAGGTCATTTTCTTCTAGGAAGCAGTAATGTGAGAAAAGTAGACGGCCCATACTGTGAGGAGCCCCTCCGCCAGAGTCCAGCAATGGATAGCCTGCCGGTAAGGACCATGCCTGGGCCGCTGGCACGTTCTTCTACGCTCGCCTCAAAGAGGTATCAGCAAAATTGACGGGGTCAGTTAAGGCCAATTCTTGCCAGGGCTGCGGATTGTTTGAAGAAATCACCGCAGCCCTCGCAAAAGGGCCACAGAAGAAACCACAGTGTGTCTGAGGAGTTTTAGTCAAAAAAAGTCTGACATTTCCTCCCTCTCCACGCAGAGGGGGAGAAGTCTTCTTAGATGATGTTACACGTAAAAAAGGCTGCGGAAACTCTAGGATTATAAGGCCTTCTGTGCCTGCACGCATAGCTTCATAGACGCGTATTCGTCATTATAACTCAACGAGGTGTCGTGCCATCGTGTCGTGGTCGCTTCGTAGACAGAGTTTCATAATGTTACATGTAAGCTCTGAGGACGCGTAAACTAAGCATATACAATACAATAAAACTAACTCGACTCACCTTGATTCATATTAAATATCCTAATAAAGGCAAGTAGCTCGGCACTGATAGGGTTGTCTCCCTGGTACAGACTGAAGTGCGTGATGCCGGCCAGCCCCAGCTTGGTCAGGAGGGACAGCTTGGTCTCCCGGAGCGGGTCGCTCGAACTGACGCCGAGCGAGAGGGACAGACTGTCGTGCTGGTTGTTGGGGTACACGAATCTGGAATTAATATGAGAATAATTAGACAGGTACACCACCTCATTTTTAAAGGGCATTTACATATGACTTTACACTATCAATCTTTATATATGCTACAGCTTAGCTTTATATCAGTCAAAATAAATTCATAATTAGCTGATAAGACAAGGATAACCCTAGTAATTTTCTATCAGGAATAGTATTTTTTTCGAACGGCAATAATTGCAAAAAAAAAAGTGCTGCAATTGCGGTAAGTAATAAATAACTCAAATTTCAAACTTCAGTATAGTTGAATGATATAGTCGGGGGTTTTCCTTAAAAATAAAAATTTTTACAACTCAAAAACTACTGAATTTCGGTAGAACATTTGGTGGCTTAATTTTTTGCGTTTAAACCCTACTATGATGTCCTGCAAGGAAATACGTCGAGTTACCAGTAACCCTGTACAATTTATATGTCAATTAAAAAAAACTGTGTCTTTGAATTTTATTCTGCATTTTAAGCATTTGAAAAAAAAGTGCCTGGTTATAGAATCCGTTGCAGTCATCGTTATCATCTCTATATTATAATAACATAGTATTTATCAATTCTGTGTTATTTCCTCGCATTTTAGGTAAATATACTGTACTTATTCCGACCTCTGGTAATAAATAATACATTATAATCCAAATCAAACAGTCTCACACCACCGTTCCATTAACAGCGACAGATCTGTCACTTGAATCCTAAGTGCAAATCATCCATGTCGAACAGTACGGCAGCATGTGATATAACTCACTAACAAGTCGTAATGACTTGCGCAAGAGTTATGAATCAGGAACATCGGATAGCGTTGCATGCAGATTTGCTGCTATTCCATTTCAAATGCATGTAACATTCCTACATTGGGTTACAGTGCTAAATAAACATAAGGCCTACATAATACATAGAACATTTGCCAAAAAATTTTTAGCTAACATGCCACAAACTGTTTTTTTTAATTCGTACTAAACTCATACTAGTCTTATATTTTTGTTTCTGTTTTATGGCGAGAATACTGATTAATTGAAATAAGAATTTTAATAAAAGATGATTTGTCTCTATGCCTTTACATTGATTATAATAATGATAAGCAACCATATACCATCGTAATAAGGATTTCTGCTAGGAGCGTTGCCTGCTTGACAGTAAAAAAAAGAACATACTGCCGGGAAAAAGGAGTCATGTATTCCACGACATGGTTTACCCGTGTTCCTAATGACATCTAAATGCATTCATCTGCTGCCACCTGCACAAATACATACAAACTTTCACCTTTATAATATCAGTGTGCCTATAAATAAGTACATCGTATAATAATAATAAATATGGGGATCGTGAGTAGACCATAAATTATTTTTGATTTTTTGGTCATTTGTATTACTATACATTGTTGCGTTTTTTTTAAGGTTTTAGACGTATTATGTCTCATTATGTTCTGAAGTAAATGTTTATAAGGCTCATGCATTTAATCCACTTATACTGGATATATAATATCTAGCTCAACATTCAACTTTGTAAAATGCAAAATGTAGACATTGTGTATCCTTTTAATAAAACTCAGAACTAAAACTTTATTGAAATTATATGCAGTTCAGTACTCAAATATAAACTATCTGATTATATAATTGCTAAGTGCTTAAACCGGCTTCGCATATGTTAAATATTGTCCCAAGGGAAACTATGTGCTATTCCAGATGGTTTACCCGTGTGCTAAATTTCATCCAAATCCATTTAATCGTTCGAGCGTGAAAATGTAACTAACCACTGACCTTTATTATTTAAAACTGGACAGGATGTTCCATATTTTTGACAGCTAGTTTTTTGTGTCTATTTGAAGCGTTACTAGCGAGCGTCCAGAGAACTAATTTTGACGCATAATACAAATAGCTGCAGAAACTCTGAAGTATTTTTGCATTTCGAATTAATTTCGTTCGAATTCCGTGTTATTCCGGCTTTATGAATTATATAGGGTGACTGCTAATTAGTGAACGATACTTAAACACGTGATTGTAGTCATGATAACAAACAACTTATACTATGGGATCAAACCTGAAATCGCGAAAGAAATCAGCAAGTTCAGTACATTTTGACCAGTTAGGCGAACACAAATGTATTGACCAGCAGGTTTTTTTCGTTCGGCTTTATAATATTAGTGTGACTGTAAATAGTGTGATTAACAAATCTTGTGTCATTTGACAGGTAAAAGATAATTAAATAAAGCCGGAGAGGTAGGTAGACGACGCCACCGGTAAATCACGGATAGTTTGGATAAGGTTGGCATAAAAGCGATGGAAAAAATACAGAGCAGTCTATGCTTAGTAGTGGGCGAAGATAGGATGCAGATGATAATGATGATGAAATAAAAGCCACAAAACACGTATAAATAACGTTTACCAATTTACCCATTGTGTAGGAACAGGTCTGCATTGGGTCTCGCGCCGTAGAATATGAAGATCTGCTCGCCGGGGTTGAAGTCACGCAGCGCGAAGCACTGTCCGCGCTCCAACTCTTGGTTGAAGTCTGTCGTTATCTGGAAATTGGTTGTATGATAGAATTTTAATGAAAACGTTGTTCTGCCATATAAATTACCAAAGAAAACATGTAGGGGTGACGGTAGAAGGGTAAAAAATAGCCTACGACTAATTCTCAGATCTACTAAACATACCCAAAAAAAAATATATATATATAAAAATCGGTCAAGCCGTTTTGGAGTTGTATAACAAAAATAGAGTATTAGATAATTCTCGCCAGCATTAAATCAGGAAGCGATGAAATATGTATTTCATAGTTTGATGTTAGTGCAAACAATAGCCAATAAGCCTATTTAAAACTGGGCCTTTGTTAATTCTGAATTTGAGTGTAGAAAACCAAATATCGCGGTCGTCATCCAAATGGATAGCGCATATGCATGGCATAACATTTTTTTTTGTCACATTACCCATCTACAAATAACGTGATTCACAGGTCAAATTATGATTATGACTTTAGATGTGTTGCAACTGCATGCAAATTGTCACAGCTTCTGTTTAGTCATGTGATTTAATATAATATCATCTATTGTCAGTGTAAACTAAAACATAAACAAACTGTCATACAGTTAGACAGGCTACCTATTTGATAATAGAAACAAAAGGCTTGGGCTTTATAAACATAAACAAAAAGACACCTTCAGGGTTGTTTATGATGTCAGAGTCTATGCCCACAAGACTGTACACAAATAGTTAAAATTAGCGACCCGCCCCAGCTTCACACGGGCGTTACATGTTCCGTATAAACCTATGACCTCATCATTTCTCATGAATTTCTGTCAGTGCTCTTCCACAAAAGAGCTTTACAAACTAACTTTACATAAAACGATACAATATGTTAAGATAATTCCTAGGGCTTTACTCTTGTTACTACTTATTCTACGGGAACCGAGAATTTTGTCGAAAAAATTGGCCTTTAATCGCTGAGTAACAGGTTTTTGTAATGTTATCAGTATTCCCAATATAACATTAACTTCTATTAACAATTAAATAAACGTAATTAAGAGGGAGCAATTCTCTCTCTTGAGGTTGGCGCAGCCTGTTTATTTCATTCTGTCCTATCGACCGTCAAGTTATCACTAACTCCCTTTTCTTTCATATCAGTCTTCAAATAATGAGTTCATCTTTTCTTTGACTTCCCTCTCCTTCTTCATTTAACCACAAGTAATATTTTCTGTAAACCTTGCTGTTATATTGTATATTTAGAAATGCTTAAGTTTCCGAATAATGAAAACTTAAATTTCGTGTATCAAAACAACGGCCAATTATAAATATTTGAAACAGACGGTAATTATTTTCTAGCAATGCTCCTACGTAACAAAACTCACGGTTTTTCTTCACAAAGTTGTCGTTTCCAGCATTTCTTAATAGAAAGTCTATTAAATGCTCACTTTCAATCAATTTTCTATAAAACACTGTTATTATGTTGACATGAAGATGAAAGATTAATAATATGGCTGACAGGTATAGCCGTTATGATGGACGAGCAATATTATACGTAACTATTTTAGCGTGTGAGCAGAAATAGAGAGTATTATACGGGGTAATGTTACATTATGCCAGTCATCGTTCAAGTACGGTCATTGCGCAAATATAAAAGGTCTCTCACTACAAGAAGTTATGATGTTAAATCAGAGTTACTCTGACGTCAGTCAATCATCTTTTTTATTCTTAACTAAATAGCTTCTGCCTGCGGTTTTGCCCGTGTTAAATGGCTAGAGACTGCGGATTCAGCCACTGCGCGGTCGCCCGCCAACCGACCGCAGAGCGAACGGGCGCAAACTGCCGCGCATTGCTTTAATCTTTTACATATACGAGTATGTATCTGCATTCTACAGAAGCTGCGGGCCCGCAACCGCGGCGGTCGCGAGAGAATACCGCTTCGTGAGTTCTTAGCCTAAGTGTACCCCGTCATGTTGGGGGCCATTCTGTCCCCATGTGTATCTAAGCCTTATCCAGATCGTGTAGTATCCTTGTGCCAAGGTTAATACCAATCTGTTTAGCCATTGACACGTAACTGATTAACAAAACCGTAAACTTTTACATTTATAATACTAGCTCTTTCTCCAGATTTTGGTTTCGTGTCATATCCCTTACAAACCTGATTATTTTGTTTAGGACATTCAGCGAAAGTTTTTTATTATATATAAATAAAAGATTTTTGCAATATCAGCACTAGTATTCAGTAGGTAAGTACTTCCAGAACTTACAAAAACACCTTAGATGGAAAAAAGTTCACTTTATTCGACAGCATGTATGTTTTACAAAAGTTCTTCTGCACGGCCTCTAGCATAACGACTATATCCAACTAGCTGATAGATTTTATTTAAAAAAAAAAACACGCGACGTAACACGAGCCATATGATATTTCTGTAACATGCTCATGTCGAGTGTTATATGTATTTGTTAAAATAGAAGACTATGAATTACCTTCCCATGTTCGTGGTTACACATATCCCAAAGCGGGATGAAAGCTGTGACGTCATTATCAGCTAGCTGGATGTTATTCTGTCGCGTCATCACCGTCGACACTGCCCATCTGTAACAATGATAACAAGATGGTTCTTAATACTTTATTGTACTTACATCAAAACAATGTACAGACGCCAGCACGACAATCTACCCCAATCTGTCAAATTTTACCAATCGAACATTAACCTTCTTGTATTGTGATAAGGTTGAAAATCTATTAAAGAAATTTGACAGATTTAGGTAGGTTGATGTGCTGGCGTCTGTACATCAAAACCCGCGTGAATATAGTTATTTTTGTATAGCTTCTTTTATAATGTGAATGTGAGAACACCGTAGACTCCGTAGATTCAAGTGTTACAATTTTTATCGTGGTTTTGGGTACAAAGCTGACCGGTCTACATTGTCTTCTCATTTCTATTAACATTGTAGTATGAAAATATTGTAGACAATGACTTTTTTAAAAGAGTAACCATGGAGTTTCTTGCCGGTTCTTCTCCATAGGAAACTACCAATTGGAACCGTGCGCTAGCTTTTGACGTTTTATAAGTGCCCATGTAGACCTAAGTAAAATAAACGATTTTGAGTACCTGTTGAATACCGTAATTAGAGACACAATAGAAAGACAATAGGTGTGCGGACGCCGGCGTCCTCTTGGGAAATAATGAATTAAGTTTGAGTTTTGAGTTTTTTCTTTAAACTAACTTTGGAACCCCGTTTAAGGGTGAATTTTAGTAAAACCTCTTTTATTAGCTTGTGTCATAAAAGGAAACCTTGCGCAAAATTTTACGGTCCTAGTCCTAGTAGTTTTGACTGTGCGTTGATAGCAGCTAGCTCGGTCACTGATGTTACGCCCGAACCGTTCACTTGTAAATGTTGTATTTACTTATACCCTCTTCGGAGATATGTTATTGATCTAGAATGTATGGATATTTTGTTATTCTTGCTGTGTTTCAGTTAGTCAAAATTGTGTGTCGATGGTTATGATGCACGGTAAAACTTTAATGAGTTTATGATTTGCATCATCTGTAATTTAACGATAATAATTGTATTAATTCTGAAATAAATAAATAAAGAATAAAATAAATGTCAGTCAGTCAGTTTCGTCTTTTATATAATAAACTAGCTTCTGCCAGCGGCTTCGACCGCGTGAAAGTAGATTTCTCCATACCAACTTCCAACCCCCGTTTTACCTCCTTAGTGGTGGAGTTTCGTAAAATCCGTTCTTAGTGGATGTCTACACCCTATAAGGAACCTACCTGCCAAATTTTAAGTTTGTAGGTGTTACAGTTTCTGAGATTTCGTGATTAATCAGTGAGTGGTATTTCGCTTTTATACACTGTTAAATTTTGGTCGTTTTAATCCCGCGAAGGATCGATTCGGTAGGTACATGAAATAATATCGATTTGTAAAGTGAAAATTAAAAAATAAAGTACTTTTTTTACTCGAATTAATTTACGCATGTAGGAAATATATTTCTTTAAGTAATAATAGTAATAGGCAAAGATGACGTTCTTGATTACAAACAGTGGCAAGATTAATGAAAGAATTTTATATAAAGTCAAATGCAATTAGAAAAACCTTAAGTAGCATAGCATAGCATAGTATCAGCCTTATAATGTTCCCACTGCTGGGACTCAGGCCTCCTCGAGAAGAGGAAATGGGCCGTAATCCGCCACGCGGGCCCAGTGTGGGTTGGTGGATGTCACTTGCCTTCGAATTTTTGGTTCTAAGACATGCCGGTTTCCTCACGATGTTTTCCTTCACCGTTTTGAGAGAAGTGGTGATGAAATAAATTACACAAAGTAGTGCGCTTGGCTGGATTTGACCTCGCGACCTACAAGTTGTAAGTCGGGGCCGTAATCACTCGGCCACCACCGTAATCACCGGCTTAGAAAAACCTTAAATATTGCAAAAATTCAAATGCCCGGTTTAATGTGCATGTCTGGATTTGTGTCCGGTTAAAGTCAATAGGTTCGTACACTAGGTACTACATTTTTTTTTATGAGATGGAAAATCTCCCAATGATTTTTCGCTCTAGGGTGGAGCGAGGGGGTGTCAGACTTTTACTGACTAAATCCACACACATGTCCTTATGTTGTTTTTTTTTGCGTTCTAGGACCTCGGGTTTCTTTTTCAGAAATTCCCTGTAGCCTTAGCAGGCATCGGCCCTGCTGGTATCGTAGTAGAGCGCGCGTAGAACACCACGCGTAGTTGTACACGCATACAATATGGGACACTGTAAGGGTGTTTGTAATATCGTGCGGATTTCATCACGCATGCGGAATTGCTGCATGCGGGGCTGCTGCCGATATCACGCCCCACATCTCACGCATTACAATAAATACTGGTATGAAAAGGACATTTGCGGGGGCGTCATGAAATCCGCATGATATTTAAAACACCCTAAGTAGGTATATACCTGCCTAAACATTCGGGGATTGCAGGCGTCATGTTATGTTATTTAAAGGCTTTTGCGTAAACGAATGTATAAATAATTATCTTGCTGAGTTTTATGTAATCCGTAATGCCCAAAAACACGGAAGCAAACAATTCCGAGTTCCAACTAATGCGTTGAACAAATGAATCTTAATCTAAGAAATTGCCGCGACCAACATCACTTTGCAGATGGTTAAGACATTTTGTTAGAGAAAAAGTGTAGAATTCTTCTGTAATTGCGGTATAGCTGCCTTGCCTGACTGAAAGATGTGATAATATGAATCGGAATAAATCACGCTACACTGTTTGAGCCGGTAACTCACGCGAATTTCACCGGACATGCTTTTATTGATTTAATAAAATTGAGATCGGTAGTAAATATTTTATGCGTTTTATTGAGAAAGACTTCATTAAATATTACAACAGCCAAACTATTTTGTATTGTAGGTATTTTTCCACCATAAGCTTTAGGTTAGGTTTTAGAAGATGCATGCCATTTATTTACAACTATGTTTTTTAGTATCTTCACCAGCGACGAAGTTGGTAATTAGAAAGAAATGTCCGGGGTTGGTTCTGATGTCTAAATATTACACCTGCCATAGAAAATTATGTTAGACCTAGACGTCATTAATATATTTGTTTAATAATAATAAAAATAACTCTTTAATTCAGGCTACTAAGGTCCATAAACACTATACATAAATAACAATCTTAAAAATAATATACCAATACATAATGATAACATTCTACTTATTAAGGCCAGGTTCTAATCCTTTTGAACTTTTTTAAAGCTCTGGAAATCATCAAATATAGAAGAGAACACCATGAAAATTTATTTATTTAAAATTGACTGTATGACCAAGCGCTTGGCAAAAATGAAAACATGATATAGATTAGTTAGTTAGTTTAGCCTATTATGTCCCACTGCTGGGCGAAGGCCTCCCTCTCCCTCTCCTAAAATCCTATAGATTAGTTGGCTCGAAAAAAAAATCGCGAATCTGCTCCTAATTTACGATTTCAAACGTATTTATCTACGAGATTACGTTAAGGAAATATTTGAAATTTACAAAAAAAAAAGCTTGTTATTAAAAAGCGCTTCGCAAAAACAAAAATCTTGAATAGGTATTGTTTTTTTTTTTTAAATAATACCGCTGTGGGAGGTTAGCCCGCTGGGCAATGAAAATTCAATCATATAATTTGACTATTGAATATACCCCGGGTAAAATAAATAAATAAATTTGAATTTGAAAGTCTCCAGGAGATGAGTGACCAGTACCACAAAAGCTTTGAAGTTGATCTTGTTGGTGTTTAAAACTGTTTTATTTTAATTTTTGTATTTGTATTCGGTTTACACTGTTACTGTTGTATTTATAGTGGTGGTTAGACAACGAATACATTTTTCATACATATTCCTAATTGCAATTAAATAGTTAAAATTACCTAACACAATAATTATAACGCCCTCTGAGTGAAGGCACAGACCTCATTTTCATACATTTCCCCAGCGAGAGTAATTTCTCATTAACGAATACGTAACAATTATTTACATATGCATTGCCAGCGTAACTACAAACAATAGAAGTTGATTGAAACAGACTCTTACTTTCAGACAATCACGATTTTCACTCTTATAACAAACACCTGCTAACCTATTGTCTTAGACGGGTAGTCTATGAGAAAAGACTTTCGGGTTATCTAACTTAACATCTACACGTACTTAAATCTTGTATTTTCACATAGAATTATATATATTATGGGTTTTATTAGCGGGCGGATAGACGCTGGCGACTTTCACAATACAACATTGTGAGTGGTGAAGAATGTGCAAACAAACGGACGCAGAACAATGTTGAAGCTATAGATAAAACATCCACTGCAAATGCCTAATCGTTATTTAGGGAATGTGATGTAATCATTTGTTGGTGACAGGGTTGTTTATGGGCCCAGAAATAAACAAACAATGATTTTACTAACTACGAGTATGTACCTACTTGCACTCGCTTATTTGAAGCGATTCTCATAATACACTACATTGTGAGAAAAAAGAGGTTTTAAATAAATTCTCTAATTCAACATATTACTAATTATTACTTTATACATATTACTATTACTTACTAATTTATTATTATCAATAAATCAAAGAATTACAATTTTGCAAGAATTAGTTAACGGACTAGAAATTGTACACGAGAATCGGAACTTTCTAAAACAAATTATTTGCAACAAATTGCCAGTTTTGATAAGACTAATAAAATATAATGTCTTCAAATAAAACAGCAAAAGAAACGATTACTAAACCCCAGTTGTAGATAATCTCGAAGTCGATGTCAAAACGCATATAAACAATTTGTTGAATAACCCGCAATAGGTACGCGAGAATGCAATAGAAAATTAGCAAAATGATCTGCGGTTTACAAATCATAGGAAAACGTACCATTAAATTACAGTGTCATCTTCCAACGAAGCTCAGTTAATGTATTGAATTTGTTGCATAAGTCTGCATAAACTATTGCATTAGACTAATCGAATTGATAATGTTACTGAAAAACCACTTATCAATGTAAATAGACAGCCGTAACTAGCAAATGAGATAATAAGCAAAAGAAGCTTTCGACAAAACAAATCTTTCTTCTGCAGTCAACTATCGAACAATCCTATCGCTGATCATTGATCGACAAGTGATAGACAAAAAGTGAGGCATGGTCCAAAGACGCTATTACAACGAAACGTGATATGATGTAAAGGCAATACAACATAATGCCTGTTTATTGAAAACAGGTCAGCTACGAGACATAAATTTAGTTTTAATCTGTCCTAGCTCAGAGGACACCGGTGTCCTCTCACATCCACGCCACTATAGGCCTTAATTCCGATGTTTAGAGTCTACTTTTGTATGAACAAGTTGGGTAGTTGTGGATCGAAGTGTTAAGATGAAAGGACGAACATTATTCTGGAATCTCCTGGTATTCAAGAAATTATTATATAAAAACGATACGCAAGCTTTATTGGTTGGATTAAATAACCAAAAGATACGATAAAAGTGTTCTGGTTTTATATTTTCTGGCCAATGAATTAGAGGATACAGTATAATCAAAGTACAAAATCTAAGTTATGAGGAAGAGGCCAAACAAGCGATTTAAAATACATTATGTCAACTGATTTAGAAACAATTTTAGACTTATCTAACTTTACGGCCCAGTTTAGTTTCAAATTGAGTCCATGATTTACAAATAAACAAACATATCATTACAAAACACGCAACTTTTACAATATTTAGGACTATTTGAAAAAAAAAAAAAAAATTGAAGCAATCATTTCTGTGTTTGCTTAAGAAAACGACACACACATTAAATTGCTTATAAGTTGACTTATTTGATATGATCTATACGTGAGTAAATGCTTAACATATCATCAAGTGAATGTGGTATGATGATTCGTACGGATCGCTCGAGTTATCCGATGTAACGAGCTTTTTGTACCGTCTCAACGATCTCACTAAATCAACGGTATATTATGCCAGTGATATGGAAAGTAAGAGCAGTCCGTGAGAAACCATATGACGTTAACAATGACCCATACAACGTGCGACGAGATGAGATTATGTGGATCGATAAGCTTGGGATAATTTTGATAGAAAATATGATATAGTGTCAATTAATATTCATATGACATTTTTTCGTCTGTAGCCATATCGCTTATAACTTCTAGCAAATCGTCAATTTCTTCTACGACTTTATCCAATGAAGTATACTTCAAGTTATAGCTTGATTCTTTAGCTAAAATAATTTTCGATACAGCTGCTTATTCACATTAAATTGCAATTTCATTTCTTCTTTGCGTTTCTTAGTCTCGTTTCAATTTATTCAGTTTCCCCGTGCTCTGCAGCCAACAGGGAGAAATCAACAACAAAGGATTACGGATTAGGTATGTTTCATAAACTGCACTATTGTCACATTCAAATGCCTATTGTTTAGTTTTACACAATTTTAAGAGGTGCAAACAAATCTCATGCAGAGGTAACTTTAATGCTTATAACATAACATACAAGAGAGAAGTGACGAAACGTAATTGTGGTACATACAAAGGTGCAAACCAAACAGAACTCATCGCAGTCATCACATTATCAAGACTAGTTACGTCAACTGTGTCATATCTTCTATTTGTAGTTACATAACTTTTAGCGGATTAATGCTAGAAAACAGAACGAGAGAAATGCAAGGCGTGCAAGTAGGCGTGAAAAATGCCAATTCTTACTTTGTCACGACGCTTCGCGGAACAACTAAGCAGTATAAGTAGGAAAGCATTTAGCCAAGACGTTTACTTAAGGAAATAGGTAGGTAAACAAAAACAGTTTTCGTACGACACGGAAGTCTTTACAACCGATAATGTGTGGGCAGTAATCGTTGCAGTAAACTACCGTAGGCAATTTTCTAAGATAAATAGTGTCGGACGTAAGATGCGTGTAACTATATGAAAGATGGTTTAAACTCCAATTAAATGTTACGCTAGCAATTTATGTAACTTTTAATTACACTGTATGTACTTGTGACTACGGTCGTCTATGAGCTTTTCACGAAGCGTAGCTTTAATTTATTAAGTGGTTACGGTATCTAGGTTCAGCTATTTATAAGTTATAAATAAGATCACGATTATATTTATTTTTTGAAGACCTCTTTTCCTTTTATTAGCGTACTTATTATAAAATTCATCAATCTTTATGAAAGCAGTGGTAGTTGGGGTAAGGTAAGCTGAAGCAACTCTAATAATCCAAATTATCAGAACAGTTACATTAGCAATTTTGATCTATCACTTTGTCGCTGTTCTAGTCTTCTTCCTTTGTTGATCCTATTATTTGGTGTCGGATCTCCTCAGATTCCAGCTCCAAGTGAATAGCTTATAACACAAGGGTTGTGTGCTCCGGCACGTCACTACTATAATGCCGGGTTCACGGTGATCCCAGAATTAATATCCAATTGATCAAACGAGCAGTCATCAATTACCTCACGGATGGTCCCTCAGGAGGTCTGCAATGATACACAGACCAGCGAGTATACCGAAGGGAGGAGCTTATCAAAAAGGCTTTCGTGCCAGACCATATCACAAGTCTTCGAAAAATCGAGGGATATAGCAAGCTTTTCCCCGTGCTTCTCGATGGTATCATTCCAGATGCCAGAGGTAGATTCCGTAACAATTAGGAAATTGTTATTTTCTAGGTATGGCAGAAATTTTCTGTTTAGCCTATGCGTAATAATAGACAGATTGGGTTGCGGATGACTGAATGATGAGAGAAATCTAAACAAATGCTAAGTATTTTTATAACCATGCATATTATTAGATGCAAGTAATTGATTAACAAACGACGATAATTCGCGCATGTGATCGTCACGGGCGGCGCGCGCATTCCGCCGGGGAGGCGGCGCGGCGCGTGCGCACATTCCGTTTCACATAATACTGTGATTTGCCATCTTTGCCGCATGGAAATAAAGGGAGCTTGGAATCTATTAGATGATGATGGAAACATTAATTTCAGATAATCGAACGGTTTATGAGATAATTGAACGGTGGAAGTTTTGGGCTGGATCAATTTAATCTGAAGTGAAGTGAGTGTATCCGTGGCATCACCAAGCCCTATCAGAATACCAGCGCTGCGTTATTTTGCTTTTTTTTTTGTTAAAATATCGCAGCATATATAGATAGGAGCCTTTTTGGCCTCGCACAGGTTTTTTTAAATCTTTTAATATCGTTTTCTTTTATTTTTGTGCGAGTTTCAAATAAATATTTTTTTTTCTTTCTTTCTGAAGCCTATTTTTTATTCGAGTGCACGAACGCACCAACACAAATTAATAAAAATCAACGCTTTACAATGCACTTTCTAGTAATTTATGTACAATACATAAATTATTATTATTATTGTGAGCTTTTCTCTATATTTCTTAGTTACCTGGTAAGCCTAAATGATTGCCTAGATGAATGATGAATATGATGAAGTTGTGACTACGACCCCTATCTTAGTTATACACAACAACTCATCATCGGTTGGCGTTGTTGTTGCAGAAAATATGTCGTCACTAAAGTGTAGATTAGTTTGTTGACATTCCCTGTCGACAAAGCCGAAGTCTTACTAGTACGCATTCAATTTTTTAAAGATCTTTTAAAAGTATTGCTGTCTTCAGAGCAATACTTTTAAAAGATATAGTGAATGACCTTATTGGCATGTGTTCAGGAATAACATAGATACAAATCAATTTTTCCTAACACTTAGGTTGGAAAATGAATTTGATTTTTGTCAGTTTCAAAATTTTCAACGTCAAGAATATTCTAAAATCTTGCGGTTAAGTGCTCGACTCTACTCTTACCAAATTAATAGATCATATGGATTGGCACCTCATTCAAATGCGAAATCTTTAACAAAATGGTGCGAGGTGTAAACCATTCCTTGTTCTATACCATGGAGACGAGACAAATAGATATCAATCTTATGCAATATGCATATGCATATCCAAGAACACGACTTCATGGTAAAAATAACGACGACATGCCTGAGTAGGCTTTTTCATTGTTTGATCGAACACTTCAAACGCGAATAAGCAATGTTGAAAAAACACAAAATGCAGTTGTTATTGAAACACAAAAGAAAAGTAAAAATTGCAGGAGCGCATTGCTGGAGAGCTGTGCATTTGCCATCAGTAAAGTTACCACTCGAACGCGTCGAGCCGCCGCGGGCAAACGTGTGCCGCCAACCGCCAACATCACTTTCACGCTCACAAATAAAAAAACGCGGGAAACTTGTTCGAAAGATCTCACATTTTTCTCAAATAATAACAACCCGTCATATAATTGCCTACTTGGTATTCTATTGCCGCGACATCGGATTGTTTACAAATATTCAATCAATCATGATGTGATACCAAAACTAATTCAATTGTTCAATAGCCAGGGCCGAGTGCACGCGTTTTTGACAAATAGAGAACAACCGCACGTTAATTTTTGCGGTCTTTGTTTTCTTCTGTTTATCTTTCTTTATCTTCGACTCTTTCGTCTATTGGTTTCTAAACTTCATTTGATTCGTGAATCAATTGTGCCGCGACAATTGCGTGAGTTAATACAAATATTTGGAACTCGTTATTAGTGCAGTGTCTGTGCATCAATACGTGTGGACGTACCTACAGTAGCAGCAGTGCATTCGGAGCTTACAGTTGCCTATTTGATATAATATGGGTATAATTTGGAGATCCACCATGCCTCTTTTGACCACGTTGGCCGCTTTAGTGATTATAGTACATTCTGCAGAGGAAGATATGGAGGCGGAGTATCGACATGATTTGAGGCCTAGAGTGTTGGATACTGGGACGGCAAATTTCGATCAGGTCAGTTTCATGTCAAGTTTTTTGAAGACCTAAATAATCCTTATCCCAGCTGAGGGAACAGACTGCGAACCTATTCGTATATTTCTAAATTGGAGGTGCAAAAGGTTTGGGTAATTCGTTTCTATCTTTATGAACTTTTGGCTTTCATTTTAATCAATACTGACCAATTAGTAGATGGTCTCAATAATAATGGATATGCACTTGAATAAGTTTTAATCTTACAAAAAGCTTTAGGGAACAATTTGACTACTTAGAACTGACTATAAGAAGCAATCTCGTGATAGGTATGACAATTAGGATAAATTACTTTACAATATCAACAAAACCTTTTAGTTTGCTGTTATTGTTACCTACGACAAATTTATATTTAAAGGTTTCCACTTAACTAAAGGGTTAACCCTTTTTAAAATATGCCGGAAACGGTATTTAAATTAGATTAATATGCCGGAAACTCTGAGAAATTATCAGGAAATTGATTTGATTTCAAACTACCCATGCGTTCTTTTTGCTGTCGTTTCATAACAATGGCTGTTTTCTTCTGCGTTTTCTATTTTTACACTTTTCACTGTAAGGTAAAACCAATGTGTACCAAACACGGCTGTAATAAATTTTAGCTATAAACATTTGTAAGTATTTCAAGTAGCCGGTGAAAACAAATTGTATCCGTAGAAATAACATCTAGCTAAATAGGAAGTACATGGTAAATGCTATTGACTTTTGAGCAGGGTTTATAGAACCATGTAAGCAGAAATATAACTAAAGAAGAATCGTCATTAGGACTTAGCAAAATTGATAAATGCATAGGAAATGATATCAGGACCCAACGAGGTAATGACAGTTATAGAATCAAGTTAGAACATCCGTCATTCTGGCTAAAGTCTGTTTCTTTTGTTCTATCGGTACAGCGATTGTCCTAATTACTTTAGATAATATAATTAAAACAATTAAAGTCCTTTAAATTACCTTACCCTACGCGCATCCTTTCATGAAAGTTAATCAGAAAATGTGTTGATTGAATTTCTGAATTCATACACCAAACCGAATAACAAAAGAAATTCAGTAATGTATTAATGAATTTCTTTATTGTTTTGATTGTTTGAATTGCAGTCAACTGTTCCGATTATTTGAATTGCAGTAATAAGAACAATAAAGACGATAATAAAGAGAAATCTTGTTATAAAGAAGGAACAGGAAGTAAACGAAGTCTAGATCAAAAGTAGACAAGTCTAGAAACTGGTCTAGAAATCTGGGAGGTGCCTGGAGTAAGTGGAGCGTGGTCAGCTGTTTGCACATCAATTAGACAATTGATGTGTGTAGATTAAAGCCAGTAGCTGCAGAAAAGTACCAGCACTTTCATGTCCTGATATAGGTAAATAAATGACCAACTGATTGATAGAACCAGTGATGGAAGTCACAGTATGCGTGTGGATAGACATTTTTTAACCGATGATATACGAATTGAATGCGCTGCAAATCATTGCTTCCGATGCATTAGCTTTTTTGCGATCTCTTCCTATATGGTAGAAACTGCTGCTAAATACAGTTATTGGAATAGATATCTTACAGATACAAAAAATCGAGAAAGTAACAAAATTTATTTAGATGACATGCTATGTTCAAATAAGGCGTACAAAGTTGTTCTAAGATAGAAACTTTGTCTCAGTTCAGTGTACTTTATGTTATCTCGTAAATTGGTCCAGTGGGTACGGCACGCACCCGGCCGTGACATTATGCGATCATAATTAAAATTCAGCTTTTTTACCAACGACGTCACTGAGGCCAAGACAATTAATCGAATTAATAGTGGGTGGAACGAATAACACGGGCAAACAAAATTAATCTTATTGAGAACGAACTTTGTAGTTTATTTATTTTTTCGACTGTCAAAAGTGACCAGTAATTTTGATGGTAAAAGTAATGGACTTATAGCGCTAAGAGGTCAGGAGGTCAAACGCGTTGAACTGTTGTGGTGACCCCACACAGTAACAACATGACCATACTTGTTACAAAAACCAGTTTATGCCATAGAGGTCGCATTATTGGCAATCACGTTGCTTACATAATTGGATTAGAATATACTCGATAGAAATGGAAATACTTGAGTAGTAAATGATGACTTTAACAATAAGTTTGAATAGCTTCTGTCAGCGGCTTCGGTCACGTGAAAGTAGGTTACTCCATACAAACTTTGGACCACCGTTTCATATACCTACTTAGAGGGTGAATTATGGAAAATCATCTCTTAGTGTTCGCTTTACATAATAAAAGGAAATCTTGTGAAAAAATTTACACTCCTAATCCCAGTAGATTCAGCTGTGTGCTGATATGTCGGTTTGTCAGTTTCTCCTATTATATTAATAGATATGTGAGGTTATTGTTCAAAACAAAAACTCTGCCAAACAAAACTGCAAATCGAAAAAGCTCAGCCAACATTACATCACCAATAACAATATCCTTACAAAAAAATCCATATATCGCACTTTCTACGATTAACAGTACTCTTCACATACTCATAACATAATATTATATTAGCATATTACGTCCGAACGTCCGAACGGCCTCCATTAACATAAGTCACAAAGTTATAGCTGTTGATCAAGTTCGAAGACTGGTACCACGCTGCTTTCAACTTTCCTTGCCGGCCGCGGTTATAACATCGTTTTGTAACAGCTTTCTTTATTCAAAGATGAGCTAACTAAATTATATTTGAACAGATGTATTTCACGATGAGCTGTGACTTTTCTGATAAATATGAACTAAGCTTAATTTATATTCCTAAAAGAATGAGTTTTTTTTTATGGTAGGTAAAATCAAAAGAATGAGTTACACTTTTTCCGTAAGTGTCATCTGTTGCATCATCTAGGTGTATTACACATGAATAAAATTGAAGTGTCTGTTTGTAATGGTTAAAATAACACTTTTTTAACTATGTGCTTATGAAAGTACATATAAACTATGCAGTATTACTCGGTCGATCTGTCTGTCGGTTTGCCTGTAGGTCTATTCTGTCGGTCTGCCTGTCGGTTTGTCTATCGGTCTGTCTGTCTATCGGTCTGTCTGTCTATTGGTCTGTCTGTCTACACTGATTTTGACGGAACTTTCACTGCATTGACATATCTGATGCTATCTTCTTCTTCTTCCTGCCCTTGTCCCATATTACTTGGGGTCGGCGCAACACGTTTTTTTCTTCCACTCTATCCTGTCAGCCGTCATACTATCACTAACTTCCTTTTCTTTCATATCACTCCTCACACAATCCATCCATCTCTTCTTCGGCCTCCCTCTTCCTCTCCATCCATCTACTTGTAAACTCAGAACTCTTTTAGTAACATATCTGATGCTATAAGAAGTCTTTTATTTTATAAAAAGATTTAGGGTAACTTGCAAAACAAAAATATTATTGAAAAATGCCATTTGCTCACGAATGGCATTTTTTTTTGTTTTATGACTTTAACGCGGGTAAGGTCGATGGCATCAGTTAGTCTGCAAAATGTATTGTGATATCTCCAACTTTGAACAAAGAAGATGTTGAGACTGAATAAGTCATTGTTAATAATTGTAAATTGAAATCCTTTCATGTCGTATTCGAGCTTTAACTATTAGCACATCATGACTCAGTTGTTTTAGACGACTATTACGACGAAGAAATCAATCTGCGACGTACCGTTTTCATAGAGTGCAGTAACATCTTTATTGGTAGCTTTGAGCGATGAAGAGTAGATGGGAACGGTATATTTTGCATGTTAAGATTATATGATCTATTATGAACAGTTAGACTATGTAAATCAGAGACAAATCAGTTAGATGAAATAATGGTTGTGTTGTTTCTTAAGCACAATTTTCAGTACATATTCTCAATTTTGGCTCAGTCTTAAATAATTGACCTAGTTGGTCAATTATTCATTAGATCGCATTGATTTACAAAAAAAAAACCTTTTTTGTAGCTAACGCGATGGATCACGTTGTGACAAAAGCTATTGGACTGCGGCGTAATAAAATATATCTATGGATAAATTGAAATAGTTTTTACCTACTTTTATTTATTTTTTATGCAACTAATATCTTATAATTTAGTATACAAGACACACTCTTACACAAAATATTTGGCACTCATCACATTGCGTTGAATTATTTAAAACCTAGTTCGGATACAGATAGTTCCAAAGTTTGTAAGTATACTACAAATTGATGAAGGCTATTAAGTTTTGAATTATATTTTTCCAATGTTTTTAATATGTGTGTAATTAATTAAGTGAATTTTATTATTATATAAGCACTATGAGATATAGCTTAAGATAGAATTTAATGAACATCTGTCTCTGAACTAGATAATTTTATATCTATGCCTCAAACAGCAACAATTTACAGTTAACCACAACATTGACAGCTAGAAACTGTTCGAATGTTAAAAAGAAAAATGTGATGTTTACGGTTTTCTATACAATTTTCTATTAGTCTCTTACTGAGACTCAAACTATGAGACTTAAACGAATAGTTTAAAAAAAAGTTTTTCCAAATTGGTTCAGTCATTTTCGAATTTTGCGTTTAGGAACACATTTAGCAATTATTTTAGCGGGAGGAGGCGGTGGCATCCCATTCCCTCTCGCTCTGGACTATGGCTTGAAACAGGGCCCGGATTGTTCGAAGTAAGTTTTTCTAAGAAACATGTTATGACGATACGATTGGACAAGGTTTCGCAGTATAAACGAAAATACTGCAGCAACAAGACGATTTAAAAAGACAGTATAGAGATCTCGTTGAAAGGTTTTTGAAGACAAAATTAGATGATGTGGTGTTCGCACTCAAGTAGGAATTCCATGAGTTTTTACGAATGGGGCCTTTTAAGAAAGGGACTTTTGCGAATAACATAGAATATACATTCGTTTATACGGTGACATTTAGCGAATGGGACATTCTGCTTCAGATCCGTCTTAAATACTGACTCACGAATGTTTATCAAGCAAAGTATTGATAGAGGTTTAATTATCAACCGTAGTTTCAACAACAAATGATAATAGGCGTTAATTACCAGATTTAGTAAAAAATCAACAAATATCAATTATCCTTAAGTTTCTTTTAAAGGAATTTAGAGTTGAGTTACCAGGCCCTCATGAATATGTATTTGAATAATAATCAGGTGTTGTCTGGTTAAAGAACATTAATTTAGCTTGTGTTGCAAAAGTGTGGTCTAGTTTTAATTGTTTTTAAAATTAAGCTCTGGGTTTTAACAATGTTAGTGAATTAATTAGACATTCAAAGCATTTAAGATTGTTTTATTTAGTTTACTGACTGCTTATTGCTTACTAATTAAAACTATTTCGTTTTATACTCAAAAGAATTTTATAGCAACAGAAATGTAGAAAAATGAGTGTAATAAGATATTTAGTAATTATGAAAGGTCTTTTTTTAATTTTTATTCAAGAGATCCTTAAAATTTTTAAAACGTAGCCATCGCGTCTGTTTGACTATATGATTGCTATAAACCCAAAAACTAAAGAGCGAATTTTTACGCGATTTTCAATTATAATGTGTAATACAATTGACAGAGTAATACCGCACATTATTTATCGAAGTAAATACTCTAATGGGGTACATAACCGTATTAAAGGTATCAAAAGGATGTAACAGAAATGAGTTGTCATAATATTGTAAATACAGCTTTTTCCCATACAAGTTTCTTCAAAAAAACTATTAAAAAAAACAGATTTCAAAGTGTTGTGTTTTATAGAAGAGTTTTTATTTTACAAAATTTACACAAGATTCAATCACCATAAAAATAACCACATGTATGTGTGTTGACCACTTCAACAAGACAAGACACGGCTAGGATACTTTACCCTCCTTCATCAAATTAGCTTGATAGTATCTTATAGCCCGAGTACATCTTATGACACTTCTAAAAAGGCCAAACACAGCTTGTACTATGCGTTCCAAATAAGAATAGGAAAGCCAATAACCTCGATCTGTCAAATGTTGAGTGAAAAGTACGGTTTGCAAAAAAATCTTATTTGCGTATCAATAAAGGGTTATTTTTTGCTTTGTATTACGTAGTTTTATTTAAGTCTAGGTGAAGTAAAAACGTTATTGTTTAATATAAATTAGCTAATTATATTGTTTTAAGTCATAATTCGTTAAAAATAAAAACTATTGTCTTTCTTATTTCCATTGTTAGGAATAATTCGCCCTCTTCTTCCATTTGCCACTAATCAGGCACTTCACACAGTGACGCTGAGATGAGAAAAATTGAAGAACTGAATTCTGATAAAAAAATTTTTCGTTAACGATTCGTAAATAAATTAAATTTTAAAAAATCTTTTTTTGCTCACCGTACCCAATTTCTTCAATTTGACAGTTCGACGTGACGTCACAACATGGCAATCGATCCTATTCTCATTTGGACAGCATTGTATATATTATTTTATTACGAAGTTCCCGTGCCTAGATCATCTCGATGGTATCTTTTAGTTAGAGCGCATTTCCTGACAATCCTAATAAGCTTATTAGGATTGCTGCGGCTAGGATACATTGATTTATTACGGAGTCCCAGTTATCATCAGTTTAGTTCGATGTACTCATTCCCCTTTTCCTTCAGTCAGTCATCAAAGTCATCAACTACACGACAGTTCTGCTATGATCCTATAAGAAGGTTCGTTCTTCGAAAGTCCAATAAAATTATGATAATAGTTCTACGGAACCAATTCAGGAACGTATTCTTAAGACTATTCTTACTGAACAAAAAAAAAAAACCGTAGCCGGTCCACATAACACCGATAAACCGTAGCATAAAACGCACAAAAAAAAAAGCCGAACACAAAACCTTCTCCTTTTTGAAGTCGGTTTAAAAGCCATCGTCAGTTCCGAAGAAAAATATTAGTTTCTATAAAATTTTGAAAAACTGATGATAACCAATTTATTTATTTTTGGGAATTTATAACGGGTAGGAACAGTAGGTAGCAAAAATGACAATGACATTTCCATTACAGTCTGTATATGAAGGCTACGAACGTAAGTGATTTTAAGTGGTAAAGTGAATCGTGTGCCGTTCTACTACGTTTACCTACTTCTATTCCCCTTTTACGGATGGAAAAAACGTATATCTAGGCCTTTAATTGACTTAATTTGCTACTGTATCAATCCATTTAATAGCTAACGATTCGATTTATTGTTATAAGAACATTACTACTACTGCTAATATTAAATAAACCCAAAACACTCACCCACTTTTGTGTTAGGTAAAAACCTGTTTTTAAGAAGTCATTATGTTCTCCCTTAAGTCGTCTTTATACATATTAATGAACAAAAACATGCATAAAAAGAAAAGAAAATTGGTACCTAATAAATCCACACGTAGATCCACAACTACCAAACTAGTTCATACAAAAGTAGACTCTAAACATCGGAATTAAGGCCTATAGTGGCGTGGATGTGAGAGGACACCGGTGTCCTCTGAGCTAGGACAGATTAAGAAGATGAAATAGCATAATGTGTTTAAGACTTTATAATATAGATATGTCTACTAGAAAAATGATTTAGTCATAAAGTCCATGCAAATAGCCTACCAGCCAAGGCTGCGGAGTTGTTCAAAAAAGTTACTCACTCACTGACTCATCAACGTCTAGCTTAAACCCTTAGAACGGTAAAATTTTACTGTGACTTGTAATTAGTGACCGATACTTAAACACGTGATTGTAGTCATGATAAGAAACATCTTTTACTATGGGACCAAACCTGAAAACGCGAAAAAAATTCTGCGGGTTCATTCATTCATCATTTATGTTCGCCTAATTGGTCAAAATGTAGGTGCTGAACTTGCTGCGCGCTTTTGGGACCACAAGGAAAAAGGCATTAGAGTATAGCTACCAAAAAAACTGTATTTATTTTATTTGTGGCCCAAAACACTACAAAAAATCAAATATAAGTGGAAGTTGGTAACGCTTTCCTTGTCCAAAGAGCCCTACGACCCCACAATTGGATTCCCTGATTGCTATCGAGCAATCAGGGAATCAGGGAATCAAAAAGCAGTAGTTGCCATCAGTTAAATAGGTATCGACCTATTTAACAGATGGCAACTACTGTATCGCTGTATACCATGATTTTTAATTAGATGAACCAAAGTGACAGCAGTGGACAATGCCCAACTGTCAAACAACCATTCTTATAGCTGTCACTTTACTTCATCTAATAAAAAAACATAGTATAGGTATCTAAAATCTATAGGTCACCTAAAACCAGAATCTATAATATGCGTATTTTGAATCAAACGTTGCGACTAATTACCATAAAATTATAATAATTGTGAATAGAAAACACGTCGAGCCGGTTGAACGATAAATCAGACAAGTTTGACAAATCGTTATTTAAGTAGAATAGAGTTACATCTTCATAAGCGTCTATACGCTCATTCGACCTACATAACAAGCGTAAGATGATATGTAGTTTACATTCTACATACCAACTCATCTAATCGTTTTATTCTTCACTAACACGGAAGACTATTACATAAAGAGAAAAAGCAAACAAAAAAAAATTCAAGAGTAAATCTTTATTCGCTCTTACTACGGAAACATTTAATCAATTAAAGCGGAAAATAACTTATAGTTTATGTGAATTGATGGTTCAGTGATAGCATAAACTGCGCGATGGAGGTGTAATCGAAGACACTTTCTACGTGTTTACTGTATAGCGTAGGTAGTGGTAGGTACACTACACGCAACGCTTCGCTCGATCAATCAATATCGACGGTTGACAATATTAATAGTTACGTACAGTTACAGTAAAAATAGTTTTTGTTTGTTCTTTGTATAATAGAATCTGCTTTACTGCGCAACGGTCTCAGTATTGTCAAAATGACAATGTTATAGAATAGAATGACACTCATTCAACTAATACCCCTCAGTCGCCCGGATGGCCCGATGACCATGTGTTTGTGTGAACAACCATGTAACTGTATCATGTAGAATCACAAAGATATAAGATTGTGATTCTACACGATACAGTTATGTTTTGTACTTATTAAAAATGCGACAATTTTGTGCTTAAATAGATGTGATTTAATTCACCTTTTTTTCCTATACACTGCTGGTGGATCATAGAGGTTTTAGTTTCGTGTCATTTCTTATAAGAAGTTAAATATAGTTTTCTATTCAATAGTCCGCTCAGTGCCTTAGCTTCATGAGTACCCGAGTCATCGACCGCGCGTATTGTTTTCTCGCGCTTTTAAGAAATGCCAGCAAAACCGTAGAGGCCGATGCCTACGAGGGCCATGGGTCGACTTATGAAAAGATTACCCATGGTCCTAGAAATTACAAGGCAACGTGTGGTGTTAGTTAGTAAAAGACTGACATGCCCTCCCGCTGTTGCAAGAGACACCCAGGCGACACGGACCTGCGGTCGCCATTGCCTATTAAGGCTCTGAGAATCTTCGAAAGAGTTCACCGTGGCGTATTAGGTTTTAGTTGGTATGTCGAGCGTATCAGACTTTAACTGACTAAAACCCACTTTTATCTCAACTGGCCTTTTGGTCTAGTGGTTAGTGGCCCTGACTGATCGTGGGTTCGATTCCCACCCAGGCAAAATGTTTGTGTGACGTGCACGATCATTTGTCCTGTGTCTAGGTGTAATTTATTTATAATTTGTATGTATTTAAAATATATAAGTATGTTTATCAGTTGTCTAGTACTCATAACACAAGCTCTGCTTAGCTTAAGACTAGACGGCGTTGTGTTATAATTGTGGAATATTATTATTATACTATTAACTCGCTCTTTCCTAGAGCGGGAGAAGTCAGTAGATAATTTTTCAACACAAAAAAGGGCCAAAAGTTGAGTTGGTAAAAGAATAAATTTAAGAACTGAAGAAGGTATAAACAGGTCTGTACAAAAATCTATGTAACGCCTGTTTTTAACTGAATATTCAATACATTTTGTTCTTCAGTTTCACACGAGATTCTTCTTTTTTTTTCACCACTTATCAAATACATTATTTAGAGCACGAAGAGTCGCACCGTCTAAAATTTACGTAATTCGTTATGCGTGTGAGCAACCATAAGAAAATGTGTTAAAATCACAGTGAAAATTAACGTTACGGCGTTATGATTTCATATAATGTTGTACAGAGCAATTATTTTACAACTCCTAACCCAATTTCTTAGGTTTAATAACTTTAATGACCATTACTATGATAACATTAATAAGTTGGATATAAAAGAATGTATTAAGTTATTTCATAATAACGCTACTGTAACTAGAGTGAAGGTGAATAGAAACACAATTGTACAGCGACCTCTATGACATCACATAGGAACTTAAAAATACAAAATCATCTGTATTAGAGAATTAGAACATATTCGACAGGTCCCAAGAACAAAATCGTATATGAAACATTATCGATTTATGGTATGAGATTTTAAAGTTCTGTGAATAAGGAACAAAATACGTTGCGTCTTTTTTTTTGTGGTTGGTAAAAATCATCCAATGAGAATTTCCGCCCTTGTTTGGAGCAGGAGATAGTGTCAGACTCTTACTGACTAAAAAATCCATTCCGTTCTTACGTTGCCTTTCAAACCAGGTCTGAGCCTTCCTTTCAGAAGCGAACCCTTGGCCCCTGTAGGCTTCGACCCTTCTTGGTACAGATTCCCGTCCCTACGGTTTGCTGACAACTCCTTGAGGCGCGCGGGAATAGTGCGCACCGTCGAGGACTTCGGTTTGGTCCGGACGGTTACCGGACGATCGGACAGTGAGCTACCCATTGCTCGACGTCCGCAAGCCCGCGCGTATGTTGCGTCTTATTTTTAGATAAGATTTTATTCTTGGGACCCGTCGTATACAGCAGCCCGAAATCAATTATCGGGTAGTTGCCCGGATTACACAAAACATCCGTCTGGTCGGAGATCCTTTCTTTCCAACGGAGGGTGTCAACAAAATACAGCTTCATAAATTAAATCATTCAATCACACAATAGAATTTGATAAACCAAACCAAAGATGATGTTCGATCTTCACTCACGTAGAGTTGAATGAATGATAGAACAAAGTCATTCACCTTCAAGCTATCTACTGACATTTCACTACTATTTTCCAATCGCAGAACGACGCAACTACCAATCAAACAGGTTAAACAATGATAATTATCGAGCCAAACAAAAACATGCGCATTTGTATCGGAAGTATTGTAATTTGTAATTTAATTCATAAGCAATAATGATAATTAGAACGGGCATGAGAACCGTGATTCCGTATACACCGTTAAATTTTGGTCGTTTTAATCCCGTGGAGGATCGATTCAGTACATGAAACACTATCGATTTACAAAGATAAAATTAAAAAATGAAGTACTTTTTTCTAAAACTCAAATTAATACACGCATGTACGAAATTAATTTCTTTAAGTAAACGAGTCAATGACCTTGTAGGGAGTTGCCGGTTGTTGCGTACTAACTACCTACAGGTTATTGGCCTTGATCAGTTGACGTTTACTTAAAGTAATCAATTTCGTACATGCGTGAATTAATTCGAGTTTTAAAAAAAGTACTTTTGTTTTCATTTTTATCTTTACAAATCGATAGGGTTTCATGTGCCGAATCGACCCAGGTGGGTAGGTGTATAAATAAACAGCCGAACATATTCTTTAGCTTAAGTATTTTATACTTTTCTTGAGAATGTCATAGAAAAACAAGTAATTCTGTCCCTAAAGGTCTAATGTAATACGAGCAATAATGAGATTCGAATTTAGATCGCAAAAACTATTTGAAAAAAAAAAGAACGTATTTAAAATGTATGCACATAAAACGAGGATCTAAAAAATCAAACTGGCCAAAAAAGGGATAAAATGTGTTTACTGCTGTCTCTAATGAAAATAAAGGAGCGGAAGCGTTATAGAAAATTAAATCTGTAGTTCAATTAGTGTCAATTTATTTGCACAAATACATAATTATATACATTATATAAAACATTAATTAAAACTATTTATACACTTAAACCTACTCCTAACTAAAAAATGGCGTCATAAAACTCGTCCGCATCGCTATCGACTGGAAGTTCAATTTAGTAGTAAATTAGGAGCACTACCTATCACTTTAATTTTTCTTCTCTTTTCTCTATTGTTTATTTTAATATTTATTAGTTTATTATTTGGTAATTTATTTATGTATATTTTTACTATTGTATTATTTATTTACACCTATATTTCTATTATGTATGTTGCTGTACACTGACAACCCCAAATCTTATCCTTTCGTTCAGTTCATCCAAAGGTTGTCTGGTAGAAATTGCCCTGTGCGAAAAAACCGCCTATTGTACACTTATTTTTTATAAATGTTTGTCCTATAATAAGCTAAGGTTTGCAAAAAAGTTTTTCTTTTTTGTTTAAAATTTCAAAACTTGTCGAGTAACATAAACTTGTAAACAATACTTATATTTCTCTAATATATAATTTGTTTCAATTTATTGTCATTTAGTTATCTCACAGGTGTAAAAAGTAGAATATCCAACACGGCGTTAAAGGACTTTGTCTTGGCGGCTTGAATTCTTCACTTCACTCGGGTTTCAATGTTAATTCCCTCGTAGTACTCGGTAGTTAATTATATGAATCCCTCACTGGCGTTCGAGATTAATACTTACCAACTTTCGTTTCTTTTGGAATTCAACATGCCGCCTACAACTTTAAGACAGATTTATCCCTTAGTCTACATAATCCACTATTTTGCCTTTTGATAAATGTATTTCCCCTAAAGGATCACAATTATGTAAAATACTGGTAAATAACAAATCCAGTTAGACTTGAAGCCGATACCAAGCTTATTGTGTAAATAATTACATATTACGCCGGCCAATCATATTTTAATTAACACACAACTTGACATTGATCATCGAAATGCAAAAAACTTAGAAAATTCAAATTTTTTTAGAGCCTCCACCTTAAGGTTATTATTATAAATACTACATAGTACATTTTTAATATAATATTACGAATACCTCGCCTAAATACGTAAGACCGAGTTTCTTTTGCATATTTTGTTACGGAACACTGAAAGCATTGGTTGGAATGTAATGAAACCTCTTTAAATTTGTACATGGATGCAAGTTTTTTTCATAAAGTTAGGAACCACTGAAACTAAAATACATAAATATAAATTCATTGGTATAATCATAGTCGTAGTCGATTTTAAGAAATCTATCAAGAAACTATGGGTCATTCATTTCGTCCACTCATAATACCTAATTTAAAGGAGTTGTCAGTAAACAGTAGGGGCCCAGCAGGGCCGAAGCCTACTGGGGCCAAGGGTTATGTGAAAATGAACCCCGGGGCCCTGGTACAAAGGCAATGAAAGGAGTAGGGTAGGTTTTTAGTCAGTAAGAATCTGACACTATCTCCCGCCCCACCCAAGGGCGGGATTTGTCATTTGATGATTTTACCTACCATAAAAAAACCTAGGCCACGGTGAACTCTTTCGGACATTCTCACATCCTAAACAGGCAATGGCTTTACTAGCCCCCATCAGTTTTGCAGGCTCCCTCAGATACATTGTATAACACAACGCGCCGACTCAGGCCGTTCTTACCAGAAGGCCGGACAGCGAGCTACCCAGCTCGTCGACCGCCTGGGGTGTCTCTTGCAACGGCGGCTGAAAAGCGAGGATGTTTCCTCCCTTTAGGTTGCGTATCATATATATCCTTCGCTCGTATTACTGCTTCGCAGAAGGAGGTGTCCACCTTCTATTTTTTCCCGCTCCGGACCATGGCCAGACGCGAAATGACTCTGACGCCGATCGTCTCTACAAGAGTGCGGTAGTAATTCGTTCAAGTGGGAAGACTTCCACAATCCATCGTATGCTTCACCGTGTCCTCCGCGTGTCCTCTAAGCGGTTCGCATAATAATGACACCCGGTCGTTTCTTTCGCCTGTATCCGAAACAGGAACCTCCCAAACTTTCCATGTCCAATAAGGATCCGCTTCAGGTGGAAAATGAGGTCGCCACTCTAGCCACTTTTTATAGAAGCGTTAAAGTACTTGACTATGTGTTTTACTGGTAAATTAAAAAGAAAAATGGGAAACTTTAAAATCTCTAGCGTAAATGCGTTATTTACATTATTTTTCAATGGGACTAGCGATTATATCGGTAAAAAAGAAGGACATCCGATCTTTAGAATTTAATTGCAATTTACATTACATCATTATCGAATTGAGATGTTTAAAAGAAATCCGCCAGAAGCCGGTGACGAATATAAAACAGAGAGAAATGATTTAGGACTATACGGACTATATTAACAAGTTTTATTATATCAATTTCAGCCATGGAGAACTATGGAAGCTGACTCACCGGTGCAAGAACAACACAATACAGAAAACTGGGAAAAAAATGTATCAGAAGAAGTCCCTAAACGTCGCCGCCCTGGACGTAAACGAAAACGTCGTCCACAAACAGATTTCGACGAAGCGCTCACTCCACAAGAGAGATTTGTATATCCTGATGAACCACATCGACCATTCTTCGATTTAGATATCGAAAACACTCACCAAACTACAGAAATGCCTAAACGAAGACGGAAGAAACCAGAAAGTAGACCCATGCGTTGGACCGACGACGTTGTGGAGGTAGGAAGACCAGTTAGAAGAAGAGGTCAACGGAGGAAGCGACCTTCACTGGAAACATGGCCAGAATTAAGTGATTTCACAGAAACCACACCAGAACCAGTAGAAACAAAAACAGAATCGATCCATCAAGTCAACATCGAAGATGTTAGAGAGGAAATTCCACAAGATGTTGTGCTTTATGAAGATAAACACCAATTAGCAGAACAAATACCTACAAAATTGAAATTAGGTTTACACCAGCGCCCATCAAACACCGAATCTCTTCAGATAAATGGTCCAGAAATAAACGCTGAACACAAGACAGTTGAAGACGAATCTTTATCTGAGTCTTCATCGGAAGTTCTCAACAAAGCAGCACACAAACGAAGAAGTTATAATCATAATAATACATCCTTTGTAAACGCCGAATTCAAGAAAGCACAGGTATATATTTTAATATTATAAACAACTTGTCTCCATAGCATAGATAGCATGAGCCTTATAATGTTCCCACTGCTGGGACTCAGGCCTCCTCTCTAGTAGAAGGAATGAGCCGTAATCCACCACGCGGGCCCAGTACGGGTTGGTGGATGTCACATGTATTCGAATTTTTGGTTCTAGGACATGCCGGTTTTTTCACGATGTTATCCTTCACAGTTTTGAGTGCAGTGCACTGTTTGCAGTGGTGATGAAATAAATTATATAAAGTAATGCGCCTGACTGGGTTTGAATCCGCCATCTCCAACTCGTAAGGCCGTTACCACTTCGCCACCTCTATAACTCTCACTACTAGTCTCCATTGTTCTGATGATTAAAAGTCAGTATGATTCTCGACACACAAGTTGAACCATCATGGCGGTCGACCTTGAATCCGCAGTAACTGATTTTCGGTTCAAAATCGAAGTGTGGGCTGTGCGTAACCATAACAACGGGTTAAACTTATTAGTCGCGTACTATACGTACGTATTTATTTTTTACTTATAAAAGAAAAACCAAAGCATGTAAACAAAACATTGCTCTTCTAATAATTTAATAAGTTATATTACATTTGACTTCAAGCCTCTAAATATTTGTTGTACGCTACTTTTGACATGATACCACTATATTGTTATTATTTTATAGGATAAAACTTTGGTACAGTATCACAAAAAACCAAAAAGAAAATCTAAAAAAAAGAATAAATTAATTAACACCACAACACAACGTACCACTTTAGTTTTGACAACAGAAAAACATAACCCACATCATAATATTAGTAATGTGACAATGCTGCGAACGACAGAACAAGAAAAAGCGTATGAGAAGGTCAACCAACCTATTAGTGCTGAAAATTTTACGGCACAAAACATATTACATAATTCCACAACACCGCGTACTACTACTACAGTATCGAGAAAAGAAAACGTTAACATTAGCGAGATAACAATGCCGCGCACGCTAGAACAAGAAAAAGCTTATGAGAAGGTCAAAGAAACTGTCAGCGCTGAAAAATTATCAGCGCTTAACAGAACACAAACCAATCTGCTTATAAGAAAATGTAAAGATAAACTTCGACGCCATAAGACACGGTCGTTAGAAGGACCTCAATCAATTTTGTGGATGGATGCAATTATCACGGTACTGATAGATATGAATTAATAGCCTTGTTTTAACTGCTTCTAAAATGTAGCAGTGAATAACAAATAATACCGTGTAGTTAATAGATTATTGTCTTGTAAACTAATTCAAATTGACCAATTTACTGCGTAGTATTATTGAAATCGTGGTAACACATAGAATAAACATTATAACATCAACCGGTCTTAATATCGTAATAAATTGTGTTGTTTTCATCAAAAAAATAAAGTTATTTCTGCTTATCATTTTCAGGGTAGTAACCTCATGGATCCACTAACGTTGAAAGATATATTGAAGAGATCTAATGGGACAAGTTTGAGTGAAATATTGCAACAGCATAACCTATCATTGACGGATTTGCTTCATGGGAAACATCACGCAGTGTCAATATTTAAACCTCATGATCCACTGCAAGATAAAAGTAGAAATCCATCGGAGCCGAGAAACGATATATCCGAGGTAAGACAGGACATACAAGATAAAGAATCAGAAGAACAACGTTTTATCAATTTGGAAACAAATTATGCTACTGAACCTGCAGTAGAATACCCTACACCGGTTGAAATTCAAACTGAAGACAACATAAAAGATGTGGAAATTCAAACCGAAGACAATATAAAAAATGTTGAATCTACAACTACCGTTAAACCCGAAGAAAACAGTCCTAAAATACTGACAAGACCTCGTTTTTCAATTGGAGCGCGCAAAAAACTAAGAATGAGACCCATGTTAAATAACACATATAAGGGGCAATTAAGTAGAGATTTAGTGACTTTGAATTCGAGAAAGTATTCACATCATAGAAGAAATATGACTAAATCTAAAGAATGGAGGGATGTAATCCCATCTATGGTGCAAAATAACACACATGTCGATAAGAACAACAGTGTTGAGCATGAAACTACGACCATAGCTTTTAAACCAGAAGAAACCACTATTACACTTAAAATTGCTCAAAATAGCACTTCATCTGAGGAAATTAATTTAGAGGATGAGGATCCACGCGGCAAACTTGATGATGTTAATATGGACCAGGAAGAAACTACAGTTATTTCTGTGAAAGATGCCACCACCGAAATTACAAAACCTGCGACAGAAAAACCAATAGTGGTGTCTATGGTGAGACCAACTGCAAATTCATCCGGTCTGAGACGACAAGCATTTAACAACAGACTGAAACGAAAACGTCTAAAGCATAAAAATGCTACGACTGAGCCTCCACAAGACGACCTTATAAAACACTTACTAGGACTGGGTAGCTTAGTTTCTTCTTCTGAGTTTATTGCTAAAACGCCACAGCCTAAGTCCACTGAAGACGATACTACTGATTCAACTACACTGGAAGACTTCATAACAACGGAAAGTACACGCAGAACAGAAAGTAGTCCTGAACTGTCCATAGCGAAAGTTACTAAATCTGTGCCAATAATACCCAGTGCAACAGAAGAATCTGCTAAAATAGAGATCGAAGAAATTCTTAATGACACTCGAAGTAAGTACACCGAAGTAATGTAAACAAGTCTTATTAATTTCTCGTTGTAAATAGCAAGCACAGCCAAAGTCAATATTTGGAACTTTAATATCGCCAAAGGATTTTTTTTGATTACGCATATATTTGGTCTCCACCAAATATTATATTATAGAATGTACATTTTATTAATTAACATATTCTTTTTCAGCGAGTGCCAAATTATCCAAGATATTGATGGAACGCAACATGACACTAAATGAATTAGTAGAACACAGGGAGCGTGGATCTAGTCACGTGCACCTTGCTGATATATTCCACAACGCATCCCGGGAACCCAACCCACCGGAGCCGTTCTTATCTAAGTCTCTTTTAGAGCCGATATCTAAAGAGACTTATCCATTAAGAGCTCTTTTAGACGCTAATTTGCATGATCCAAGAGTAACAACAGATGAGCCAAGTATAATAAACAATGTTAACATTCCTGTAGTAATGGATTTCCGCAACAATGTTAACGAAAATGCAGAGAACATGGGTATAATGTCTTTGTTCAATAACTTTACTAAGCCAGCTAATGGAAGTACTTTATTGAAAAACTCTGAAGGAAGGGCTTACAAGACATCTATACTTGCCGTAACTATTACTAATGAAACTAACACAAATGAAACTAATACAAGTGAAACAGTTAGAGAGAGCCGAGTTTTAAGTGAGAGTCCAGACGATGTCGTCAGCTGGAATGAAATATTCTCGTTGATGGGAAGGAATCACAATAACGATTCATCATCAAGTAATATAGAAGGTATAAAACATTTATTATTTAAATCTTCACAAATTTAATACAGTATAATAATAATGAGAACAGTGGTGGCCGAGTGGTAACGGCCCCGACCTACAAGTTGCAGGTCAAGGGTTCAAACCCAGTCAGGGGCATTACTTTGTGTAATTTATTTCATCACCACTGCTCTCAAAAACGGTGAAGGAAAACATCGTGAGTAAACATGTCGGCATGTCCTAGAACCAAAAATTCGAAGACATGTGACATCCACCAAAAAAAATCAATACCCAGTATTTGCAAGCACTAAAAAAAATCTAATGTAGTCAGCTAGAAAACACCAACCTCATCTATTTTAAACTGACAAAAATTTTTTTTTTTTAACCTATTTGCAAAATAAATATCATTTATCTATATATTTTCAGGGCAACCTCTGAAACCATTTAAGACAATCAGTTTGGACGAAGATACGGATGGTGACGGTTTAATAGTACTGGAAGATCTGCAACACCTCAAAGAATTTGAAAACAATATTGCTTCTGGTTCTGAGGAGAAAATAGAAGTGAATACATACGAAAATAAAGCACCAACACCTGCGTCAGGTATTCTCGATAAGATACCCAGCCAAACTAAATCTGTGACAGTAGCTACGGCCAGCATTGCAGGTTTAGCGATGATATTATTTTTATTAACTTATGCAGCATTTAAATGGAAACAGCAGAGATCCACGATTAGAAAAAAACGTAGTTTCGGTGACGAACGGATTCCAACACCAGTATTTGAAAATAGAAAAGGTCACAAGAATAACTGTAGTACTCGCAGTATTAGTCCAATGTTGCAAACATCAAATATTTACACACTCAACACTTTAGACTCACAAAATGGTAAAGATTCACCAGATTACATGTGGGACAGTCTGAGGAAACCATTCCAGTAGGCATTACTTAAGTTATTGGCTGATTTTTGAAAAATTGGTAAATTAGTTTATTTAAAATGTAATATATTTAGTTAAAATGGGTGTTTTCTGCAATAAAATACTATGTATTATGAGATTTCTTTAAATCAGAAATTGTGGAAAGGGCTTCATAATTTAAACTAGTGACCTGATATTGATTAAGATTTTTATAAAATAGATCAATATTAATAGAAACAAAATTAATTCCACAATGCTGTACCAGAAACATAACTTAGTATATTTCAAACTCCCTCACTTTGTTTCATATAATTACAGTACCTATATTTGATCTAGGTATACAAAATTAGTCTGTACTGCATTCCTTATTTAAATTATTCTTTGCTCAATAATTGGTACTTAAAAAATATGTATTTATGTGTGTTAAATACAATCTTAATTGATTTGTTTTATTTCAGTATTATGCTAAGTGCAATGTGACATATCAAAGACATTTTGATTGTTTCTTATTTTTTATAGTCTTGTCTTATAAATTAAAAAGTAAGATTAATCATATATTTTTATTTTGCTTACCTGTAGCTATCGAAAGTAAATACATCCTGTAGTTTCTTCAGCACTGGTATGTCTAAAGAGTGTATTTTGTTGTAAAAGTAGGCATACTGCCTTGCAATACTCCTGTAGAGTTTAAGCGCTGACTCGAAGACTGGTGATGGCTGTAAATGAATTAACACAAAACAATAACAAAAAGAAAAGAAGTGACAAAGACAAGTAAAAGACATTAGTAAGTTATCAAATAGCTAATTAAATCAACATGGACATTGCTCTATGGTCCTATTCATCAACTGGATTGTAATGGTGGATTGCGGTCCATTCCCTCTAATATAGGGCCAGAGTCTCAGCAGGGCGAATATTATAAGAATATATTAACATTATTTAGTGTAAATACTTTAAGAAAAAACATCCATGCAGGTATAATTAAAATCGTGATGACACATACATAAACAGATTAACATAGAATTGCCGTTTTACAGCATTCCCGCTGCATACATTAAATATTTGCATTAACAATAGCATTGACAAAAAAGAAATAAATGTCAATTATAGCTATATTAATTTGTATTAATTACCTTGAGTTCTGCTAGCTCTTCCAAGGTGAAATAAAGAATAGTAGAATATTTCTCAGGTAATATGTCAATGTATGGCTTCCAAAAAGATTCTGAAAATAGTTTTAAAATAAATTAGATTTTTGTAGATTGTTTATTTTTAATGTTCCATACCCAAGAGGTTAAAAACAAGACCTCATTGCTAAGACTCCACTGTCCATTTTTTTGTAACCTTGCTGTATCTCATAAACCGTAATAGCTACACAGTTGAAATTTTTAGATGATGTATTTCTGTTGGTACTATAACAACAAATACTAAATACAGAATAAAATAAATATTTAAGTAGGGCTACCATATAACAAATGTCATTTTTTTTAGCTACAGATGGTATGGAATCTTTTGTGTGCGAGTCCGACCCACACTTGGCTGTTTTTTTTTTAATATTTATTTTTATTAGAAAACAAGGCAATCAATTTATGCAGGCTTCTAGGTGTTGAAAATTGTGGAAAACACAATATAGACAAGGCATGTCTCATGATATTAAGTTTACATAATTTTTTATACGCTTAAATATTGTATAATTTCAGGATAGGGTAAGTCACCTGGGTCCTTCCTTTTGAATACTGTAATTAGAGAAACAATGGAAAGACAAAAGGTGTGCGGACACCGGTGTCCTCTTGATGCATAACAGTAAATAGCTGACTCTCAATTTCTGATAAAAAATTTGAATATTTGTTAGACTCTACTTTAACCAGATAACAGGTTAAAAAAAAATTCTTTTCTCAACAATAGGAATTACTCCAGTATACAGGACATGGAACATATTAGTCAATTGCACCAACCATGCTTAATAGAGTTTGACATAAAAATATGCAATTCAGGAACAGGCCCGTGAATAAGTGATTTTATGAATGCGGTGTTAGTCATATTTCTGAAATCACTGAACTGTTTACCATCTGTAAAACCGCGACTTCATAATTTTTTTTATCGAGAAACTTGTTAATCAGTTGTATTGTGCATGCCCATCAGTTCTGGATTTTAAGAATAATTTTTTTTTTAAGAATAAGATTTTAAGAATAGAATATAAAAAGAGGGTATTTGAAAAAGAATTTATTTTTTATTTTATGGTCTCTTTATGATTAATTATGCTACTATAAA
This sequence comes from Leucania comma, assembly GCA_958295575.1. NCBI lineage: Eukaryota > Metazoa > Arthropoda > Insecta > Lepidoptera > Noctuidae > Leucania > Leucania comma. The sequence continues at coordinate 10,896,218 of OY282475.1, forward strand.
ACAGTGCTAATTTACCAGGATTATGTTTTTCTAGCAGCAGAAACATTGCCAGTGTTATATTCGGCATGCTTTGCAACAGCGGATCAACAGTTATGAAGCTTCCCAATTCAGACTCCTTGGCATTCTTCTCAGTCATCATCACTTTTGTTGGAACAGTCAGAATAAGAGACCCTTCTTTAAATTCTTTAGTTGCTTTCAGCCCCATCTCGTACCCTTTGAACTCAGAAATTTCAATACCTGTAAAATTATGAAATAAAACTGAGTGATTTTCAATTTGTGAAATATTTCAAGGTTTCAATTTTTTTTTTAAGTATGTACTAACACCAGCTTAGAAATATGTTATGCACAATCAAAATTTGTTTATAATCAAACAATCTTTAGAATTTTCTTTATGTATTCATAAAGAAAATGTGACTAGTCTAATAAATTGTGACTCATACTTTTGACGAATGTATTTCAAAACATAGTTTTATAATTGTTTATGTCTTACCATCAAGTTGAACCTCATTCTGACTTAGCCATTTAATATACTTGTCGATATTCGACTGCCTTTGGTTCTGGCCACTTTTAGGCTGTGGACCCTCAAGATTCAGTATTTCTTTGATCAAAGCGTCGATTTCTAAATGATGCTCCCAACTTTTTAACACACTGTTAGAAGCCTGGAATATACCCGTCAGTCTCAACACCTTATCCACCAAAACCGCCAGTTCTTTTCTTTTTTGCTGTATGAACTTGTTGTTTTCCTTCCCTGCATTCTTCTTAGGATTTTGTTTTGATTGCGACTTGCGGCCCATTTCGTATTTTAAAGTTACACTTCAAAAGTTAAACTAACTAAAAATACATAAAGTAACTTAATCTAAAACGTGGGAAAATGCTAAAAATAGGTCTCCAAAATTTTGAAACCAATGTTTTCCTTTCAAAAGTCACAAGCAAGTGAAAGATCGGTGAAGTGACATAAAGCCTGGCTTACACTACATGCCGCTTAGATTTACAGAAAGCAGTCTTATTTCGATTTAATTTTATCAACGAATGAACGAATGTTAAAATTATATTTCGTATTCAATCGTACTTAACTTATCAGAGCGCGGTCTCGATGGCAATAATTGATTGAAGATAATTTAACTCGGTAGCTACCAAATTTATAATTAAGCGGGTATACGTTAAACATAAAACTCAAAAGATAATTAAAACTGCATAGATTGGTAATAGTTCGATGCTTAGGGAAATAATAAAATTACGACATATTAAATTAGGTACCTACTTGCAAATTTGAATTCCTACGAAACATATTTGATAAATAAATGAATTTTTTATATTAGCGAAAAATATTTGATACGAATTTTAAAAATTAAAAAAAAATTTCTTCAGTCTTTAAAAAAAAAAAAAATCTTTTAAATCAGGTTATATAAAATAAACTAGTAAATTTTTCAGTTTACATATTTATGTCAAAGCTTTTTCATGATATTTTATAAGACTGTAGTAGATTTATAGTGAAGTAGATTTATAGTGTACACCTTGCCTTATAAAGTGTTCCATATTCAGTCAAATTTTATTTGTTATATATTTTTAGCATTGCCGAGAGAATATTTGCACTAATTTTTATCTCTATTGTATTTTAGAATAGATTGCTTATTTAAGTTAAATTTCCTATCTATTTCCTATTTTCCAAATACATAATATTACAATCTTTTTTTAAACGTAAAAAATATTGTAAATGTTTCAATTGGTCGGTGCACTGTGAGCGAAACGAAACGCACGAATGGCGGGAATTTGAAAAACTTCTGCAGTATCAAAAGCCACCAAGCCAACCGGTAAGGTACTATTATATATTCTGTGTCAAAAGTCTGTAAAATAGAAATATATTTATATTAATTTTACTGTTAATTATCGCTAAATACTTTCCAGCATTTGATGGTATATTAATAGTTCGTACGTGTTATTGGCAAAATTGTGGTGTATCTTCCACAAAGGAAGAAAGTTAAGTTTCACTGTTAAGAACCGAGAGGACGCCGGTGTCCGCACACCTATTGTCTTTCTATTGTGTCTCTAATTACGGTCGGTATTCAAAAGGTGAAGAGTTGAAGTTGAAAGTCTGTAAAAGTTGAAATTTTATGGAATTTTTATCAATAAATGGTAGGAAAATTTTATTCATAATTATTAAGTCTTGTAAACCCTATCTTTTACTCACGTTGCAGCTTTTTCTTACAAATAGGTATAAGTAAGTATTACGAGTATTTTTTAATTTGATCAAAGAATCGTGAACATCGTCGTCGTCGTCGATGTTTTGTTAATAATGATGAGAAACACTTCCGCTGCAGCCGGATAAGGCTTTTAAGCATGAAGAGACATCCAAAAGACCTAAAATAAAATGATACTTTCAGTTTTTTAACTCGGCCACCATCTAGTTTTAGAGATTTAAACATCAAATCTTAGTTTTAAAATGGTGATCTACAAAAGAAAAGGCCAGGTACTGCATAAATAAACAAGAGGCAATCTGTACATAAGTCGGATTATTCGAAAGCTGTATAACGCGGCCTTGAAAGGACAACTGAAGAGTGAAGAAATACAGATAGAGTTAGGGTGTTGAATAGACACTCTCACTCACTCAACCCAGCGGGAGGAGTTGATGATTTCCTACCTAGGAAAAAAATCTATACCTACACAGAAACGACTCTTCGGCTTTGTTAGGTGAACTTGAGTGAAGCCAAGGGTTTTAGATAGTTTGATAGTGTTTCATAAGAATTTGCCGCTAAACCGTCGCTCACTTGGAAGATAATAGGTAAGTACCTACAGTACGTAATAGTGATTTAACAACTTTCTTATTTAATGAAATTCGTGTCAAATTTAGGCGAGGGTAAATTTACCGTTTTTCCGCACCAATGTGGAAAAGCAAGAAATCTTACCTGTCGGGCTGGGCGTTAAACGAACTCTACCAGTCGCGCGACATCCGACATTTAAAGCGGAGCGGCTTTTCAGCAAAATTAAGCTGATATTTAGGTATAGTCTAAACCTTCAATAATATATTCACAAGCTGGTGTGTCTATTTTTATTATGTGTGGTTTTCCCTCCTCCTCGCGTCGTATTCCTCATTATTAAGGATCATGAAGTTCCTGTTGCATTGGCTTCTTACTGATGGTGTTCGACGGTTCTTGGCGTCATGAAGTGCGACGTGCAATTGGGTGTCCAGTGTGGAACGGACCTGATCTTCCTATCTTTTTGGGCTGCGGCCTCATGCTCGTTTGCCATCAACCATGGGCAGTTACGATGGGCTGTTCACTAGGTTATGGCCATGTGGTGTGTTATATTAATTATAGGTATATGTTAGCACTTGTAAGTCATAAGTTAATTGAATTAAAGGAACCCAACAGGAAAGGAACTCAATATAAAAATGTGACCCAATGGTAACAGCCTCAACTTACCAAGTTAGCTCGTAGGTTCTAACCCAGCGGGACACATTATCTACTTTGTGTAATTTATTTCATCACGACTGCTCTCAAAACGGTGAACGATATATTCGTTCGTGTGGAAACGCCAGTTTCCAAGAATCAAAATATGGAAGACATGTGACATCCACCAACCCGCACTGGACTCGCGTGGTGAATTATGTATGTATGTATGACCCTCTTCTAGAGAGGGGAGGCCTGAGTTTTAGCATTGGGATCATTAGAAGGTTGATTATGCCAATTATTAGTTTTTTATTATTTTAGTAAGTAGGTACCGTCGCCAAATAAATATTATTTCTTTCTTTCTTTAAAAAATTAAACATTTAATATTTTATTAGTTTTTTTTATCTTTATTTTACCTACATATAGTTCCTATATAATAAGAATATAGAAGTTGATTATTTATACGTCTACAAAATCATTATATTCAATTCTTAATTAGTGATCCTACTTAATTTCAAAATATATTTTATATTTATTATGTGGAATTTATTATTGTTATTTTAAAAATAACTACAAAAATTACAATTCTTTAAATCCGGTTCCACAGGATTGACGAATCGATCCTACAGGCCTGCGATTTCCCTAATTGCAATAGGTAAGTATTTTATGTATATATGAAATCAAATATTAGATATTTAATTTATTTACTTATTAACCTAAGTATTTTATTTTGAGGACAAGATAACCTGTCATCAATTTTAAAATTAACCAATTTTTTTTTGGAAGTATTAAAAAATACAAAAATTAATTCACTATCGCTTAGTGTAATAGGCTGCTGCATTTTATCCCGCAAATTGCACGATTTCTTTGCGATAAACCATGACAGCAAAGCCGCAAGCAAAAGTGAGTATTTAAAGCTGTCAAATTGGACTGACGGCTAATTGGCTGCCTAATTAGGCGTCAGTGTAATTTGACAGCTTTGTGTATCAAACAGTTTATGCCTTGAACTATTTGATTGTGGGTTCATTACCGGTTCCTACTATCTTATATAGTCTTAATAATGAAATCTGGAATACCTTTCGTGGTCAATAACTTGAAGGTAAACGTCTAATATAAAAAAAAAAATATTTTAATTAGCCTAAGTATTACATATTATCCCACTGCAGGGCAAAGTTCTCTAGCTCCCATAGATCTCTATTTATCTGTATCCTCTCCTTTCCACTCAATACGCTTTTCTTTTGTGACCACACGATCCGATGCATACGGTCCATTGCTCGTTGGCAAATCTTTGGCAATCAACGATGCGAATATAATCAAAACAGCCAAAAAACTGACCACGAAATAAAAAAAAATAAAAAAGAAAAATACTCGAAATAATCCCGACGAAACGCTAGGTGTTCTGGTGGTATGGGTATCTTGTGTATGTGAGTTTTCATGTGTGTGAACCCACCCGCGATACGGGAGTCATTCTTATTGCAAAAAAACGTTTTTTTTTTTAAACCAAAAACAAAATATTTTCAAACCATCCAGATGACTCACTCAATTAAACACGCAATCAATCAATCATTCATTTTAATTGGTCAAGTCATTTTAAGGGGACTTAGGTGACAAACACAGGTACAAAAGATTATATTAAATGCGGTTCAGAAGTCTTGAAATCTTGGTGTTCGTGATCAAAAAAATGAGTAGGTACCTATTATATCGCGGCAGACCTAAAACGCATAATTGACCGTGGTGGTGGGTAAGCACAGAAAGTAAACAAAAAACACAGATTGTGTCCCAATGAAAATCTCCGTATCAAAGAGGTTATTGCACTATTTATTCATTAAATTAAACTGTCTATAAAATAAAACGTAAAAAATGGTGTCATAATCATGAGTGGTGTCATATCCAGTCGTGTCCAGTGGTCATGTGAGATATTGTAAATGGAGACGAAGTGTCGACACTATCTATAACTTTATAGTTGCTAGGGAAATGTATTATGCTTAAGCAAATTCGACCTAATTGTATTACAATGTCTATAAAAAGAACAGTTTATGGTGGGTCAACTTTAAATATAGTCGACTGTATTTACCAATAAGAATGAAAACATTCATATTACGAGTATTACATTTTATTCTCAAAAATAATATAGTTCAAAGATTATACAGAAAAAAAAACAACACCAATTTATAATAACGCCACGGTCGATTAGGCATTGATAACTAAACTTTGCCTGGCAATGACAGTGGTGCACCGGGCACTTGGCACCCGACCGGCCAGTTCCCAGAAAAGTTATTTGAAACCGCCCCACTTTTGGGGCCAGAGAAAGAATTGTTCAGCATATTAATCGCGTTGCAGAATGTGGCATAGTTGCAGTAAATTACTAAATTCATAGCTGTAGATGTCACATGAAAGAGTTCTAAAATAGTTCTGTAGAAGGTATCGTCACCTGTTCTATTGGACAAGGTTGATACATCCATGTATTACGCAGCTATTAGCTTTTCCGCGGCTTTACTAATAAGCTATACCTATATTTAGATATTTATTGGTCAAATTACATAAATGTGATTTGACCAATACATATTTACTGTATGGACTTTAAGAGACTTTGACCCCTGAGTTTGTTTCGGTGTTTCTTCTCAGGGTAGTCAGCTACGAAACACCGGCCTCTTCTAGTTTAAATTGACGGAAAACCAATTGACGTGTAAAAATGTTTTTAAAATTTACTTGCAAAATAAAATCCCGAAAAAGGCAGTTTCCGATAATGTTTATAAATGATACATTATCGGAAACTGCCTTTTTCGGGAAAAAATAAAGCCGAAAATACCTACACAAATAATTTTTCTATCACTGAAAAAGTTTTCGTAATGGTAAGTACCAATGCTTCCATATATTACATTGTACAATGAAAAAGTTTTACCTCTTTATTTTATAGAAAACTAAATACTTTTTTTAAATTACTTAACCTAATTCTTTATTTAATCTTCAAATTAAATCTACATACGTACTATAATATAATATAATATAATTATTATTATATTATAATTATAATTTATAAATAATTATAAACCAACTTGCCTAATTTCTTATATTTTTAGATATAAGAAATTAGGCAAGTTGATCTTTATTAAACTTATTGAAAAGTATATTGCTGTTTAACTAGATACACAGGTACCGCCATACAAACCGACTTCTATAGAGGAATTTAATTCAACCACTTACATGGTCCAAGCAATAAAAAAAATTAAGAATTATATAAAATTCCTCACTTGACAGCATTTTGAATTATTTAATTTTCTTACGAAACAACAAATAAAACCGACCTTCATACAGCTACTGTGAAATATACACCGTTAAATTTTGGTCTTTTTAATCCCGTGGAGGATCGATTCGGTACATGAAACACTATCAATTTATAAAGATAAAATTAAAAAATAACGTCTAATTTTTCTAAAACTCGAATATGTACGAAATTAATTTATTTTTTATTTTTTATTTCTTTAAATGTTTAGGGACTTTTAGAAATTAATTTCTTTAAGTAAACGAGTCAATGAGCTTGTGGGGAGTTGTCGGTCGTTGCGTATTAACTACCTACAGCTCATTGGCCTCGATCAGCTGACGTTTACTTAAAGAAATCAATTTCTAACATGCGTAAACTAATACGAGTTTAAAAAAAAGTACTTTATTTTTCATTTTTATCTTTACAAATCAATAGGGTTTCATGTGCCGAATCGACCCTCCGCGGGATTAAAACGACCAAAATTTAACGGTGTATACCTACACTCATAGCACAGCTACCATCATGTTAGAGATTCAATATAATAATAATAATTTATTTCATCAAGAAACAACAACAAAGATAGGTTAGATCACGTTCTATGTTAGTACTTAATTCCAAATAACGTCAATGTACATCCCACAAGTGCTCTTACAAACGGCTTATCTTGCCCGACTTTAATACTTATACGCAGAATGTTGTTGCAGAAACCAGGAAATCTGTTCAGCAGTGAGGCTGCTTGCTTTCAAAGGTTTGAAAATGTTAATGCCAGCCTCGACAAACGTTGTCGATACTACAGAACCAAAACAGAAGCAACAGCACCTTAAACACATTGTGCTTTAAAAAGTGACACCTTGAGTGCGGCTGTGCAATGACAGAAAAGCCCGAAGACACGAACTGACAATGCTCTGTCTTCCCTCTCCATTTCTACTTCGTCTTTCATCTCATCCGTCACCAGGTGCCCCAGACACACTTTGAGAAATTCCTCATTATTCAATACGATCGCGGATGGACGGTGTCAGGACACTCAGTACCGGATTTGAAGACCATGTACTTGGATGTATATGATAACGAAAGCGATACTGTATTAGAGCTAAGGTCAGAGAGAATTGAAGCAATTTTACAGATGGATTTTTGCCAGTTTCTTCACACAGTACGGAAATTACAGAGGCCAAAACTACGACCTTATGTTGCATCTGCTTATAGATGTCATCTTTCTACCTTAATCCTAATTTATTTGGGGTTTTCTGTTATCTCTTCTCGAGCTGTGTCTTTAAGATCGAGAGGGATTATTAGACTTTTACTGACTAAAACTCACGTGTGTTTCTTTAGTCAGACTTTGCTTTCCACAGTCTACGGGAACTCTTTCAAATGATTCCGCAGCGCTGGCAGATAACGGTTTAGTGAGCCCCGTAAATTTACTGACATCTCTTTGAGGTGCGCTTGAAACACCGACCTGCGGGGCCTGATCCGACGGCGAGCTACCCATCAGTCACAATCCACCAGTCCACAAGCCCAGGCCTGCGTGGGCCAGGGATTTGTAACCAAATACGTAACCTTTAACACAATACATCTGTATTTTCTACCATTTCCCTATATTGGAATATAATTGGTACCTGTGCACTTTTTTTTTTTCTTTATTGTTTTCGGGGTTTTTATCCACATGGATACGCCAACCCTACCTGTGCACTTATAAGATACTTATTATCTACGTGCGTTGTGAGTTTATGGTGGACTTGTGAAGGCACAGGTAGGAGACAGGTAGGAGGAGTTGGAGAGGTCTCCAGTGGACCCTTGCGTGTACCTACCCATATTTAATTTATCTATCAAAATAAATAGGAAGATGCTAGCACATTACATATAAATACTGCAATGAAACGATGTAAAATTAAAGTTTCCTGAACAAGAACTAAGATAAATGTATGAGATTCGTGAAAATCGCTTGAATCTATCATCCTACGCAAACTAACATGATGGATGGCCTCCGAACCAAAAGCTAAAGGTTGGTAGATATGTTGGTAGTTATTCATAGCAATGACATATTGCCTATTCAGTGTGTGTTTTTGTTCTCAGTAAATAATTTATTATAATCTAAATTGCTGATTTTTATGTTTGAAGCACTGAGGTACTAAAATGAGCGGGTCTCTCTCTGGACCTGGGTCCTGGATCGCCAGCCTCACTGCCTTTTCTGTCTTATTGGCTGTAGAAGTCGTTGCCTATGACTGAAATTCATATTATCTTTCATTCTATTCAGGTTTCATCCACCTGTTTGGTTATTGTTCCCCTCCTATTGGCCGTTGCGTGATGTTATGTACCCTGTAACCTTCTATGATAAATGGTTTTTACAACACTAAAAAAAGCTCTTATAATATTACAATATATGTGGTTTGAATTTCAGATGATTGCTGCTTTGCTTGTTCTTCGTCAGCATGCACCTTGTTTCGACGAATATCAAGAAAATAAACTCGGATTGCGTATATTTTCTACATTTGTTTTTTATTTACATATTGCTTTAGTCAAAGTCGATTCCATCTTTTTATCGCATGTAATAAATACATTATTATTTTCTTATCTTTGTAGCAAGGAACCACCCAAGAGGAGGAGAGTTGGCCTAATTTATACTAAGCTTCAATATCTTTTGGTTAATATTGAATAATAGCTATAAATACAATTTTGACATCATCTTACTCATATCTAAACATATCTACTGGTTGGTAATAATATATCAAATGTTGTATAAATGTTCATAACTATGTGATGTTTTGCCAATGTGTGCGAATATCTACAATACCTACCTACGTAGTACATGTGCTTGTTAATATTGAAGCTCTACTAAAGATAATGAACCATTAATTATTAGGTATAATTATCTCCTTAAAGGAACATAAATAAAGCTCAAATGGTTTGAATGGTATAATTATTGCGAATATGTCTTTATCTTAATTATGATAGGAATTGTTAGTGTCTGAGAAAAAAATGTAGTATACAGTTATGGAAGTTTGGGTTGGAATCATATAACCATATTAGCTTATACAATAGATTTACAGCATTAGACGCTGAAAGAGAAAACGAAAGCAGAAAATTTTGTTTAAGAAAACTAGTCTTCTTCTTTCTTAAACTACTACAAATTGCAGTGTTATCTACTGCATAAGTCCTCTATGTTATAAAAAAAAATTCTCCCAATCAGTCCTGTTTTTCATGAAATTTGTTTGTTTAGAAGGGATCCTTTTTGTCGAAGAAAAAGATGTCAGTCTGAAAATTTAGCTCAGAGCTTTAAGTTGTTCTTTTTTACGCAAAGAATTTTCCTTTTATTAATACTGCTCTGTGTAATGCTCGTGTTTATTTTTTTGCCTATTTCTGTGTACATCGATTAAAGTACTTATGAGTGTTTCGCTTAGGAGTATGACCAGTTAAGCGTATGATATAACTTTGTGTTATCGAAACAAGGATTTCTTTTATTGGTGGTGTAGAAACTAGTTAGCAGAGCCCGTCTTTTTTTGGGTTCTGTTCCCCAGTATTACGAATACGACGATCGATTTACTACTTTGAGCGATTTATTACTTTGTACCTTCATTTACTTATTTACACTAGAAGTGATGATATATTTTTATACATTACGATTATTAGGGTTAAATTTTAAATTGAAACTGTATTCTTACCTAGGAGCCAATGCAATAGCTTGTAGGATTGTATTTTAATTTATATTCCCAAAATTCAAAATTAGCGCTACCTCTAGCATAGATCCACAATTTTTGGCATTCATATTCGACTGATAGCTTTTTTTTACTATTCCTTTGCTATAATTACCTTCGCTTTTTTTTTGTTTTATTTACCAATCAAAAATTAAACATGTAACGATGTACATGAAAAGTATCTATTTTTATTTATTACACTACAATATGGATTTCTTATATGATGTAAAAAATACATAGATATACGATTGAAGCAATTGTGGGTCATTTGCTGTTAGTTTTTATGTAAGAGCTCCATTGTCTATCTCCGAAGATCTATAATAGATCCTAATATATTACATACCTATACAACCTTATTTTTAGTATATGCGAAATCCGAAACACGGGTCTAGTATTTTTATGCAAAGAATCTATGTACAAAATTTCATAACTGTATCATGAAAACTCGTTAAGTTATAAGCTTGATATGTTACCTGGTTGTCCACACAAACACATGGTCACCTGGCCATCCGAGCGACTGAGGGGTTGTTTTCCTCCCACATACAGCTGTGCGCTGGTGCCTAATGCCCAATATGACCTGCCGTGACCTGTATTGTTCTTAGTATCAGTGGTGTCCAACTTGTGACCTTTTATATTTAAATTTTTTGGGAAAAAATGTAACATGGTGTAAAAATTATTGGAATGAACTATATTCAGGTTTCGCATATACTAAAAGTAGGTAATGTTGTATACTATAACTCTTTTTTGGAAAATACGATTTTTAATACCGATAACCTTATCCAATCTGGATTTGTCTTTTTTGGGAAAATTGCGGACATACGAACATAAATATGTATGTAAACATAAATATATAGGAACATGCAAAGGGTAGAACTTCATTTTTTGAAAGGTAGTGTAAAAATAAATTAGTAGCTAGTAAAAAGCGATGACGATGATGATATTGATAATTCCGGTTATTAAGGAGACTAACAACACTGATTTTATAGACAGTAATTTCTTTCACTTGATTTATCATCCTCATAATGTAAAACAAAGCCCCCGTCGCGTATGGTTGTCTCTATATTCGCGATAAACTAATAAAATACTGAACCGATTTTCATGCGGTTTTCACCTATAGACAGAGTGTTTCATGAGATAGGTTTAGATGTATTTTACATGATTATACCAGAGAAAACTCGAGAATTTCAAAGATATGTAACACCGGTTTACGATTTCAGCAGTTATTGCTTGCCTAGACATTGACAATAATCTAGGGCTGCGGTATTGTTCAAAAGAGGTCCCATGACCCTGGAAAGCAAAGAGCAACAGAAAGAACTAAGGGGGGTTCTTTAGCAAAAGTCTGACCATCCTCTCGCTCCGCCCAAAACGGGAGAGATTTATTGATGCTTTTCTAACTAAAAAAAATACGTTGAAAATAATACTACTTTATCTAACATGACATCAGATAATGTAATTTACTGCAGGTCTGGCAGAAAACAATGAAATTATTATTAATGACCTACAAATATTTCTCGGAACGCGTGTTGTTTATCATGTTAAGTTATTCTAATCTATTCCTTCAAGGAGTTATTAAACATCAGCTGTCAACATGAGAAGTTAAAATAGATATTGCATGCACAAGATCTTAGTGATGACCATAAATAATTTAAAACTTATAAATGCAATATGCCTTGTTTACATACCTATTAAAGGCAATTTGCAATTGTACAACAATTAATTCCGGTCCATCTTCAACTACTTAAAGCATCACATATCTTATAATAATAGCATAGTATAAGCAAGATATACTTAATATTTCCACGAGCCTCCTTAGTGAGAAGCAGTTTTTTTTTGAACTGTGTAATCATTTTAAAACGTTTTGTAAACACATTAATTGTGCGCACAGCTAAGAAGTGAAATTCCCTGCCAGTGTCTGTTTCCTGATCTTTAAGTCAAGAGTGAATAGGTTACTTCTAGACAAGCGAGATTACTCGTCGACCAAATCACTGCTTACCAAAAGTGGTCAAACGCGAGCCTAGTAAAATTAATAACTTCTGCCCATTGATATATATGTACTACGCACTAGATGAGGCGTGCCATACAGTTACTTTACTTCACTTAAGTGACCTGTAGGCCGAACACTTTTACATTGATGGCATTAGTGCAGTTTTGACGTTCATGCAGTGTCAGAGCGACGCTTATAAATACAAATTTAAGTAAACTTGGACAATAATAATTTTGTAGTCAAGTAAGTAAAACCATTGGTTGTTCAAGCAATATAATAGCTTCTACTATCGTAATAGTACGTTAGAAAAGATATTATTTTATTTAAACTCTTCTCCATTTTACAATCATAGACTAAAACATGCAGATGTTCCCTCCCCCAAAAAGCAGAATTAGGTTTTTACCTACAGCTAGTTTACCAAATACAGACTTCGCACGGTCTTTTATACTGTTTGAAATTTTTAAATATTTTATTTAATGCTCTTTCTTTTTTTGTATAATTAATAACAATGTTTTTTTTTTTTAATAAATTACGACGAAATGTCAGCAAATCATGAGCTATCAGTTTTCATCGGTAAGTTTTGTTGTTAGCCATGCTGTCATTCGTTAGCACTTAGGTAATTTACGTACCATATTACTTACGTGCAGGTTAATATTAAAATTTGAATTAGGTTCAGTTGAACTTGTAGACCGAGAGATCGTGTCATTTTTTTACTGACTAAAATCCACCTATATTACTTCTTTATAGGGCGACAGTAATTCTTTCGGACATTAGACATACCTTAAGAGATTCAAACTTCCACTGTCTTACTTGCAACTCTAGTTATGAAATCACTGCGCTACGATCTTCGCTTTGTAAGAGATGGTGGAACAGTAATTTGCCATGCGGGTCCCAGTGCAGTTTGGATGTCACATATCTTTAAATTTTCGATTTCTGGAAATTTAAACTTACTGAAAAATATGAATACTCTGAAAATAGCTAAAAAAAGATTCGTTGCAACGGTGCAACCAAGTTTATTTTTTATTTTTTATGAGACCATAAACAATAAAAAAAAACTTTTTTAGCTCAAAAAGCTTTTCTTTTAGCTCAACAAAAGTACACAATTTATTCAAATTGTAATATATATTCATATCTATTAAGTATTGGTAGGTATTAGGTCAACGTCGCTTAAACTGGCAAAATAGAGAATAATAGTGCTCTATAATCCCAAAATCCGGGAACTGATCAGAAACACCGCACTCGCGTGTTGGAGTGCTCTTCCTAGTGCGGTGCTCCTGATCAGACGATGGCCCACTTATAAGAGTGCCCAAAGTATTCCTTCATCTGCACTTTGAAGAACCTTAAAAACGCCATTGACACCGATATAAACGTAAAGCTATTGGGCCCAAAAGAAAAGAAAACCATTCGAAAAGATGAATTGCTAAAAGTAATTTTTCAGACTCAATCTACAGCAGGATTAGGTCTTAAAAAACGGTAATTTAAAAAACTAAAAAACCCGACTGCTTTTCTGATCGTTTATGAAAAAGCCCTAAAACAAGAAAATCTGGCAGTTGGGACCCATTCTAGAATTGAGAGCACATACCTATATTACATTGCAGATTACTCCAATCTATTGACTAGACGGCTGACTTTCTAGAATGGGTCCCGACTGCCAGATTTTCTTGTTTTAGGGCTTTTTCATAAACGATCAGAAAAGCAGTCGGGTTTTTTAGTTTTTTAAATTACCGTTTTTTATTTTTTATTTTTTTAGTTTTATTTTATTACGATATCACTTTCAAAGTAATTACGAATCTAAAGACACCTCTCAAACTAAAATCCATCGAGCCGTTCAGGTCGCAGAGCGTGCCAAACATTTGAATTTGGCGCTACAAATCCGCCATTTTGTTTTTTTTTTATTTTGATATACCCAGTGTCACTCTCACAGTAAATACGAATCTAACGACACCTCTCAAGCTAAAATCCATCGAGCCGTTCAGGCTGCAGAGCGTGCCAAACAATTATACATACATACATACATACATACATACATACTCTCGAAAAACATAACCCTCCTTCTGGCGCAGTCGGGTAAAAACGCTTAGAGTCGTGAAGCAGAAATTAGTTGTTTGTCTTATGGCACATTGGCTTACATTAGTCACGCTCGCCATGCTTACATCCTTGTGTAAACGGACAAAAAATAAAGAACACGATTTGACAAAAGTTAGATCATCTTATCGTTTATTTTTTAGGTCCCAGATGATCCTATTATATAGATTTTAAGTCGTACGACCTCCAATTATGGTGTTAGTCATCAATTTAACATTGGCAAGGACTTAGTTCTAATTTCCATTTCAACTAGAAACAGTTGTACCTAAAGGATCACGTCATTTGAAAAAATTGATTTAGGTACAGTTGACAAATAATTCTTCGTTTTGGCTCTTATTTTATGTTGTTATGCTTACGAGCATTAATGCTCCAGAAATCGATGTAAAGGAGTCTGTACACCAGTGTATAATGATTTCAGTGAGTATTATAAACTCGTCAATTTATAGGTACAAAACAAATCTCTGCACCGCAAGAATTCGCGAGAAAATATCAAACTAATTAATTGGAACTGCTTCGCTTCGCTCATCGGGTTTTCAATTTTCCAGTATATACACGAACCTGAGTGTAATAATAAAATATATTTTTTAAATGACAGTATTAAAAAAAAATACTTTATTTAAAAAATAACAATTAACTAATTTTTCATTTCCTTCTTTATTTAAAAAAAAAAAAATAGAAAAGAAAATGAAAAACAACGCCTGAATAGTTGGCTGGCGACAGAAAAAAAAAAAAAACAATATTGGCAGGAAAGTGGCAATCCGCTAAACGAGATCTTCATTGCTTTTATCGAGTTGTTTACATTTCCGTACAGCAGAGATTTAAGTTCATCAGGTTCAAATATAACGCCCTTTTTTCACGAGAGGTGCTAAAGCAGTTGTGGAAAAGTTTTTACCGCCTAAATCAGAAGAAAGATACCTAAATAATACGACGCCTCAGGTTTTACATGCTTTTTACTCGTCTTTTGTTTTTACATTCCTTGTATTCATAATGATAAGCGCAGTGCTTACCTCGGGCTAAAGACTTATTTACTCCCTCGAACTATAGGCGACCTCACTACGCTCGGACACCAAACTCCTTTTAGTATATTCTTTTATAATAAGTTGCTTTCACCCCAAGGTAACAATGTAGAACCTACTATTTCCGTGTGGGAATCGAGCCCGTGAGCTACAAAACACAGTGCAATATTCAATCGCCCAACCACTGCGCCGTGCAACCGTGCTGTCTACTGACAGCACGGTATCATAACCTACTGGTTATAACGTAAACTTATTTCTTGAATAGCAGAAGTGACGATAAATTGAAAATGCGACAATGTATATATCTTATTGCTTGTGACTGTACAACTTCACTTGACGGGCTTGGTCCGGAAATACACCTTGGTATTGTAATGTTTTATGCGCGTAGTGTAATGTAGCGGCACTGAAAAATAAGTATAACGCTATGGTGTTGGTCAGTGATAGAACGGGTCTATGCCTATTACACCGTTCCATTCCCGAGATTCTGGATTTTTGAAAAAGTTAAGGTAAAACAGTACACATACGTGTAAAAAGCCTCATTAATATGCAGAACGACGTCGCGTGACTTGGATCAAGTGTAGCTCTACGAATCTAGTTTCCATATAAAAAGTATGGGGTCCTACGCGCCCAGATCGGCGTATGTGGCACACGTGTGCGTAGTGTAGTTCTACTTTTACTGTAGTCAAATGCAAAGGGCGAAGTGTGGGAGAAGTCATTTGATGATTTCACAATTCAAAAAAAGTCTGCTTTAAAATTATCATGTATAAGCTTCTCTGGTCGATAACTCGGGCCATGGGAGAACTTTTAAAAGGTAACCCAATCTTAGAACGAAATGGGCAATTGAAGGAAAATTTGACTGAAGTCTTACTCGCCTACTAGGTGCTCGGGAGAAATATCTAGACGAGTTGTCACCTCAAAAAAAGTAAATAACAGTAGATTTACAGGAGAGCTTATCCAAACCACTTCTCTAACTCCATATACTTGGTCAGGAACTCAGAACAAAGCTGTATTGTTATGTCAGTTATCTATAGCTTAGTATGTAGGTATATATAGTATAGTACGGTATATATCTAGTATGACAAAAAGTATATTTGTAGAAACTAAAAATCTAAATGCCGACCAACACACCAAATTCTGATCAAATGTCGAGCGGCCGCGCCTTAAAGTAGCCATTAGCGAATCTGGTACATCCAGTTTAAGATAAGTGTCATTGGTTGCACATGAGACTGGCCTGCTCCATAAACTTTGGTTTAACTTAGGACCTACCTACTTTTGAGGTTTTTTTTTTTTTTTTTTTTGTGGTAGGTGAAATCATCCAATGACGAATCCCGCCCTTGGGTGGGGCGGGAAACAGTGTCAGACTTTTACTGACTAAAAACCTACCTTTCCATTCCTCGCCTTTGTCCCGGGGCCCGTGGTGACACTCTCGCATAACCTTTGGCCCCAGTAGGCTTCGGCCCTGCTGGACCCCTACAGTTTGCTGACAACTCCTTGAGGCGCGCGGGAACGGTGCGCGCCGTAGACGACCTGAGCTCGGACCGGTCTGTTACCGGACGGACGGACAGCGAGCTACCCATTGCCCACCGTCCGCGAGCCCGCGCCTACGGTGGCCGGAAATTGGGATCGGAAACCCGGCGGCGGCGGCGGCGTGTCCGCCTTTGCCTAAGGCGGTCGGCCTCCTCCTTTACTAGCATCACTGCTTCGCAAAAGGAGGCGACCGCCTGCCACTCCTCCTCGCTCTGGAGCATGGCTTAAACCAAGCCCCGGCGCGAGAGATCGCCGCCGATCGCCCCCACGAGGACACGGCGATGCTCTTCCCAAGCGGGGCACACCTCGACTGTGTGCTCCACCGTGTCCACCGGGCGGTCCGCACAGTGGCGACACCCGGGCGTCGTCTCCGCACGAATCTTGTAACCTACTTTTGAGGTGGATAATCATCAAATATCTCCTCCCGTTGTGGGTCGGGAGCAAGGGAGAGTCAAACAGACTTTTTCTGTGTTCCTACAGCTGCCATATAAGTTCTAGTGCCTTGGTAACTTTCAAATAATCCCGGACTGAATCTACTCACTCGGGACTCTGATACACTGAACCTCGAAAAATCAGAATATTTTACCAACGGCGCTCCTTCACTCTTCAAACTCTTTTGATATGACGTCGCAGTTTCTAATGTAGGTATCTGAACTAACCAATTTATCAATTTATTTAAAAAGGAATGCTCTTGTCCACACCGAACCCTATGTTCAACATAAATAATAGACACCAAAGGTTACTACTTAATAGCTACTAATTCGTACTTTGTATTCAAATTTCTATTAGCATAGGTTGACGCGTACAATAATTGTAGAGTTTCTATCGGAATTCCTGAGCGACACACCTTTCATTACGGAGTCAGCGCTAGCCCTAGGTTCTGTTCGAAAGTTACTCGTTCTAGTCTAATGTGTATAATACAGTCGAAACATTTATGTTGATTGAGAATTCTAATAAAGGCTATGAGCTCAGCGCTCGTGGAATACATTAGCGAAGCGTGAACTTTATGCAAAGCTCTGTGCGTACCGTTTAAATGGCTTTAACTGTTTAATTTATAATAGCTATCCTGATTTTCAATTAAACTTAATCTCCACCTTATCACGCACTTATTATCTAAGCAAATTGAATTTTGTTAAGTGACTAGCCCCATCGCTTGGGGCGCTTTGAATGTGGTCTTTAGGGTCCTAGCGTATATTTAGACATGATGTCAGACTGTTAACATGTTAAATATTAAACAACTTGCGGTAGTACGGGTTTTTCTGGATTAGCAAACAAGTAGGTGTATTATACAAGCGTACCTAGAGGGAAAGAAAACAGCCTTTGAATATTCAAAACCCATGGCATCTATCTAACCCAGTGTTCTGCAAAGTGTGTGCCACGGTCCAATTAGTTGGTGTGCCTCGGAAAAATAGGTACTGTTATCTCATTGGGATAATAGACAAAAATATAAATCTATCTACCTATAGACTGAGTCCGAAAATTATTCTCCGAGGGCATTCCTTTTTTAATATGTGCGAACGGAAAGAACTGTTGAAAACGTAGCACACAATAAAATTAAAATTTTCGGAAAGTAATTTTTGTTTCGTTGATTAATAAGTAATCTGTAAAAAATATTTTTTCACTTATGGTGTACCTCCAAAATTTTCCGATGTCCTAGATGTACCCACGATGTGTATTGAAAATAAATTAATGGTCCTAGCCCGTGTTTAAAACCAGATCTGGAAACGTTTTCCATAAATTTAAGAGGCACGTCATGACTATTTATCACATTTAGGTATTTACTGCATAGGTACTTAACACACAAAGGTCAAGTGCATGCAAATATCATTGGAATTTAAATATCAATAAACCATAGATTTTTTCTATATTTTCTAGTTGCAGAGAAGAATTTTGTTCTCTTTTGACTATGGGTTACAGACAAAGCCAAAAAGATCGCCAAACTTTAAGAGCAGTAGTCGATGAGGCCGAAACATTCTGCACGGGCTACCGCGTACCGGTCGATTTAAGAATGGAAGGCCTCCCATAACGTGGTCCGATGACCCTGGTAGAGGAAATCCAAAGGATGCGAGACACACAGGACCGGTCGTTGTGACGAAACTTGGGGGAGGCTTATGTCCGACAGTGGACGGCTTTTGGATGAAATGAAAATAAAATGACGACGGAGATTAATTACCTAAATTAATTAATAGCGGCGTGAGCTTTTAATTTAATTTTCTGACTCGGAAGACCAAACAGTTAATTAGTGTGCCTTGGCATTTTACGAAGATGTCCCGAACATCATATTTATTCGTTAATAAATAATGTAATGCGGAACTTCTAAAAATGTAATGACGCGTCTCTAGAACGCGCATAAAATGACAAACATCGTTTATTTATACAAGTCGGCTTATGCATATGCGTAGTAGCAAGGAAATTATAATTCATAATTTAATCGATCACTGATTCATTAAGGCTTTAATAATTACGACTACGCTGTCGGATTGCATTTATTTCATTATTAATCCGCCTTCTCCTCACTGTCATTATGTCCAAGTTTGAGTACTTAAGTTATAGGTGTTCAACAGCGGTTGCCAACTTTTTTTTTGACCAGGGCCTTTGGTATCATTATTGAGAGCAGGAACCAAAAATATATAGAAAATTAATTACTTTAATAGAAAAGAAAATCTTATTTGAGATAACCTGAGCACCCCGCTCAGGTTATATGTCACCTTTACATGGATGGATGATCTGAAATTCTCTAACCCCAACAACTTGCAACTGACGCAAGTGATGCAGCTACTAAAGGTGACTCATGAAATAATGGGGCAAAAGTAACCGGTATTATCATAGAAAACAAAACGTTACTGATAGAAACATAACATCATTTTGCATTAATGTTTCTTTCCGGTTGGAAAGTTCGGATTTTTTAGATCTTTCGCCGCTTGTGACCTTATTTTGACTGCTGCGGACCACAGATTGGGAACCCCTGCTATAGAATAATTACTCAAGCGGCAGGTTGCATGATGCGTCCACAACAAAGCAATAAATAATGACATTGTGTTTTCTATTGTGGAATTTAATGTTCTGTTTCAGAGGTTTTATATTTTTAACTAACCTCATTTTGCCAAGGTCATGTACATCATAAATATAGTTTTATGAGGAAACAATAAACAGTAGGTAACTCTATACCTAATCATAATAGTGCTTAGTACAACTAGCACCTATTTTCCTTTTCAGAACTTACGAATGTTGTTCTAAAAATTTTCCGCTAAGCGCGTCAATAGGTGTTGAGGAGTCACACATTTCTGCCGAGCGAAGTTACGCACCGTGGTCTACGTATTTAATATAATATAACTCACTTTCCATGTCATCTCCATTCGGTAACAGTCGTGATGTCACTAGTGACGAACGCTCATTACATCTGACGTGCTAACTCTGCGGTTAGCGATTAAGTGATGTACTACACTTCTGTAACTTGCCGATATCGAGTTTCTCGTATGTTCTATGCTCAAGACCTCAAGACTCATCATATGTTTACATGTATATTATGACTCAAAGCCGCGCTCTAGGTAATTGGTGTTAGTAATCACTTGTTACAATCCCGTCTGTCTTCTTAACGATACGGTCTCGGGTTTCAGGTGAGTCGATTTATCAGTTATCTGAATTAACATCTGAGGAATATGCAATCATAGCTACCATTGTCTAGAATATTAATTCTGCTCCTGAAAGGAAGGCTCGGCCCTGGTATGAAAGGCAACGAAGGAACGGGGTGGGTTTTTTGTCAGTAAAAGTCTGACACTATCTCCCGCTCCGCCCAAGGGCGGGAGATGTCATTGGATGATTTTCCCCGCCAAAAATAAAAACTTATGTACAGTAAAATAATAATAAAAAAATATATACATTTCATCATCTTTACCACACACGACACCATTGCGAAATTTCGAAATACCTGCTTGTTATTATGTGAAAACGTTTTGGAAAACATTGTTTCGCCTAGAAGTTTCGACAACATCCCATGAACGAAGGACATAAACATACATATGACCTGGTTTTACAACTAGGAGGGCCAAAAGTCACAACAATTTGACGATAAAATCTAATGTGCTTAGTAAATCTGTTCGCAAATCTCGTAGACAATCAAATTGCACGTACCTATAAGGTTACACAATTACGATTCTAAGTACTTGGGTACTCTATTGTCATCAACAACTGCCACTAATGGAAGCATCGTCAATAAAAATTGGTGTTTTTAATTAGCGAAGATTGATATCATTTAAGTCAATTTTCTGAGGCGCGAGCGCAATATACCTGTAGGAAGTTTTGGCAACTCTAACTCTTTACTTGCAACAAAAAAGGGGATACAGAGGCAGTTAAAAAGACCATCTTCACTCTAGATGGGATGCACAGGTTTCTATGTATAGAGAGAGATTATCTGTGAGGCTTATACAGCTGACTGCGGGATAGTACGAAAGAGTCAACGCTGTCCTGAAACGCAAAGGGCAAATCAAGGAAAAAGGGTAGGTTTTAGGCAGTAAAAGTCTCTCATTTCCTCTCACTTTACCCAGAGCGGAGTAAGTTCCTGGTTATTCGATGATTTCCCATTCCAAAAGGCTTACACAAATACACACACGACAATTTAATAAGTTTGGTAATTCTGTAAAGGCGAAGACCAGGGAAGATCAGAATCTATTAAAAATCATTCCGGAGAAAAAAAAACCTCCGTCACTGAAATCAATATTCTAAGGAAAAAACACTCGAAGGACTAACAACTATCGATAAATTATCGACCAGCGTCCAACCACTATACAAACGAATCATCGAATCAATTACGAAGGCTTACATCATCGAAGGATTGAGTCATGGTCACGACCTGTTCCGACCAGGTCCTTTTGTCCGTGGGCTGGGTTCTTAGTCATTATGTGACTATATCCAGCTCACTACTGACCGATGGCGATGTTGTGAACAGTCACGTTTGTGTGCTATGACGTCTATGCATATAGGTGATTGTAAAGTTGGACTGCATTCATGTTAGGCCGGAACACTGCCCCCGCAATTCTAGATAGTGTGTCGTTCACGACGTTGAGTAGGGTTTGGCTAATTTTAGCTATTCAATCATTGTTATATTAAAAAAAAATCTTCAATTGAATAGACCTAGTAGCCAAATATCGGAGCCTATTGCAGCTCCGCACTCCACCAAGTTCCTATACTCCGATTAGATAAATAAACAAAACTTTTTTACTGTATGTTTAACCGATTTTGCGTGGCATGATAAATAGCGGCTGCAGTAAATAGTTGGAATCAATTTTTTAGGGTTTCAAAAGGAAAAACGGAACCCTTATAGGATCACTTTATCCGTCCGTTCATCCGTTGTCCGTCTGTCTGTCTGTCAAGACCCGTTATCTCTATACATTTACTGACTCATTACCATCGTCTCCTGACAAACAAGGTGGATAATCCAACTACGCTCGAGCGGGTGGGTCTTGCGGGTGTGCCGAGCCGATTCCTGGACGGAGGTGGAGGCGTCGAGGGCCCTCGTCATCGGAGGAAACTGTTCGCTGCGCCACCTAGAGTGCGCACACGTCGAGGCGCTGCAGCGCCCACAGCTCGAGCAGTGACAATGCTTAACTCTTTGCTCGCTCAGCACATAGATCTGGATATCTTCCACAACAAGCCGTACCAAATTTGTAAATATATATTTATTAATTTTTAAGTTTCTAGTAGATAGTCTATTCACATATGTTGTTTTTATTAGTCTTTAAGATTTTAGAATATAAGTGTTTTGGTCTTGTACTGTAAACGTATATTTTTAAATAAATAAATCTCAAGAAAGCGTGGCTGTCTGCGGTCCCTTGAAGCTGCGAAAAAATCAAACTTCAAGTTAACGAGAAAAGACGGTACCTACGGCCGTTTATGTCGCAAAAAACGTATATTTCGACACTCATAAAGGTATCAAAATTCATAGGGTGACCTAGAATTCTGAAATTTGGCATGAAGCAAGATCTCATAGCACAAGTATAGGACAAAATCAGTAGTCACCAAAAAAAAAAACTTTTGCGATAGGTACAGAAAAAACTTCGAGACTCGATTCGAGAGTTGAGCTGTTATCATAGGTAACTTTGTACAGAACCCTCAGTGAGCGAGTCCCACTCCTTATCCGGAATAGAAGTCAAAATCGATTCAACGAAAAGTAAAAAAAAATTCAAATGTCTCTATTCGAATTTTAATGCGAATGGAGTACCTAAGTGATCGAGAAAAACCATTTAATTGAAAAGACATTACGATTTACTGCTATAACGAGATGATTGGGAAAGACAACAACAAGTAAGGTTGGAGGCGCGTCACGACGTCAACTTCAAGTCTTTCGTGGTACGAGTTCCAACCCAACAGCTTAGGCGCGGGCTTGCGGACGGCGGGCAATGGGTAGTCCGCTGTCCGTTTGTCCGGTAACAGACCGGACCGAGCCCAAGTCGTTTACGGCGCGCACTGTTCCCGTGCGCCTCAAGGAGTTGTCAGCAAACCGTAGGGGCCCAGCAGGGTCGAGGCCTAGTCTGGGGCTCTGGGAAGGTATGAAAATGCATACCAGGGTCCTGGAACCAAGGCAGGGAAGGAACAGGGTAGGTTTTTAGTCAGTAAGAGTCTGACACTATTTCCCGCTCCGCCCAAGGGCGGGATTTGTCATTGGATGATTTTACGTACCGTAAAAAAAAAAAAAAAACCCAACAGCTGAGAACAGAACAGAACCGACCTTCTTAAAAGAGGACTTCTGGCCGAAAGGTGTCGTATATCGACGTTTTTGAGGACGGTTACAAGACACCACGCAGCGCAACACGACGCCGACTACATTACGTGTTTAATTATAGGAGTTGTATTTTTATAATATGTATTAGTTTATTATTGTTTAAGACTATTTTATGTATTTTTCTATGGGCCTCTGATGCCTGAAAATAAAATAATAATAATAATTATCATTATAGACATACCACAGATTTGAGATTTAAAAACTTGCAGCTCGAAGGAAAATTCAAAATTATTTTGGAATATCGAATTCCAACCAAATTCACGTCTTTTAATCTATGTTGAGGACTATAAACTATTAATTGGCTTCTGTATTTATAGTTCGTTTGATTTGACTACCAGTTTTTGAATAATTTTGTGTACCGATGTCATCGACCATTTTGATACTTTATTTATTATTATGTATTGTATACTAAATATGTTTGTGTATCCTTACGTATTATAAAATAAAACATAGTTCCCCATCGTGTCTGTCTGTATGAACGCGATAAACTCAAAAATATCTGAATGGATTTTCGTACAGCTTTCATCTAAAGTGATTCATGGTATATATCGAATGCATATTATAGTAGAGAATTTTAAAGATTTATGACACCCGTGCGAAGATGGAGTGGGTCACTAGTGTACTTATAATACATATTATAATACTGAAGAGTTTGTTTTTAATCTTTAAAACTCCTTGTTCGAATTGAAAAGTTCTTTTACGCCCGTACCACACCCAAGAAAATGCATACAGCTCTATGGTGTGTATCTGGCCACTGTTAGTTACACAGTCAACAATACAGTTTTTTGGTCTACCAGTGAGGCACGGCCCTTAGTGTTACAAAGCTCATTTATCAAGGAAGACTGTATGTTATTATAAAATCACGCTACGACCCACGGGAGCGCAGTAGTAACCAAAGACACGGGTGTAACCACGGGGGATAGTTAGTTTTTTCTATAATATTTTTATCGTTATTTAATCCCCGTCGAAAGGCTTACATAATAATATTCTTATTTAAAAACATAAAACTTACATTAAATACCTAATTAAGTAATATTCCGTATTCAAGAACGATCGAGTAATTTGATAGCACACAACTTTAAGAGCTTTGTATTTACTTTATTGAATTGAAGGCTCTTATAGTGCATGCTTAACATTGAACTATGCACGAAGTGTTATACAATATGTTTTTCAAGTTTGGAGATCCGTTTTAAGATTTTTCATCTATTTTTCTTATAAGTACTTATTTAATTTTCTTTTTATTTTGGTTTCGCACAGTTTGTGCATTTAGCAAGTATCAAGTTTGTAAAGTATTAAGTTTTCAGTCACTTTAACTTACTTTAAAATCTATTAGAACGCGGATGTAACACATTCTAATGTTTTTGCAGTATTTGGCAGCAAATGTATTATAGGTACTCTTATCTGGTCAGCCTTCTCGGTAAACTTCGCTGTGGTATACTACAATACTTCTCAGCTCCATTTTACCGAAATCCCGCCTGTTTTAATTATCCTACACATGATTCAGTTGCGCAGACACTTCAGATACAAAACTACACCAATTTTACACCACAATATCCACAACAACACAAACAATCAATTTGCGAATAATTCAAACAGACACCGAACTGAACTCGAAGAAATCCTACCAAAAACTTTCTTTGAAGTTACATAGTATATTCTCAGTTTGAGATATCGTGGTAAAAGGATGTGGGTCTTCCTCAACCCATCTCTAATAGTGTCAATGTGAGACCGCAGAACAGGCCATGCGTCACCTGTGTTGCCCACCCTGCACAAACACCTGCACTTTTCAGGATTTATCCAAGGCCAATAATAGAGCCATAGGTACCAGTACCATAGGTAGCCAGTTTTTTTTTTACTATTGTCATAAACTAGTGCTTGACTGCGGTCCCAGCTGAAACTAAGTAGTGATGCCATCATTGATGGTGAGGCGCACTAGTTTATTAGGAGCCTATTCACTGTAGCGTTGAAGACACCTAAATTATAATCGGACGGGAAGACCGCAACAGGCACATTGTTCTAGTCCCTCGATGTACGCGGTATAAACGACAAGGCGAAACTTTTGGTCCGGACCGCAGAGGTTTTAACAACGTAAGGGTGAATACTCGCCGTTCGTCGGGATCTCCGATGTAGCAGACACATTACGACAGTTATTTTTAGTCCTAAGTCAACCGGGCACGGGTCTAGATTCTGGGTTACTCCTGATAAAATCCTGATGAATCCTGACGATCCGCGAACATTACTCAAGACCGATACAGTTTATAAAGTTACATTAGGCGATAAAGTAATACATTTATGGACTATACTTACTAAGTCCATACAAAATCATTTTATGGACGAATACTAAATATTTTGTATAAAAGCATTAAAGCCAACGCTTCGCTTTTAGACATGTTTCACGAATTCTGCGTTCGTCCAGTCTTCGTAGCAACAACAACTTCGTGACAAATTTGAATTGTTAGCCACTATATCTTTTAGATACAGGAGAACATAGGTGCACTTAAACTGTAAGTCATAAATTCCTTTGATTGAACCAAGTAAAGCATTTAAATGTAAGTATCTTAATAGATACTTGTTGAACTGTCTATCTCTCTGGAGCCTATTAATAAATATGACATCATAATAATCTCGTGTTTATGTATTGTGCAGATTTTATTATAACTAATCTATCAAGTGTTCGGCGCCACTAATGATATCATCTCCTTATAGGTACTAAAGGTCAATTTTAGAGAAAAAAAAGTCATTTCGGCTCCAGCCGAGTTTGAATTTGAAAATCGATGCTGATAGCGTAGGTATCGATATCTCTGGAAAATTATGGCATGTAACTTTAAATATCGAGCATGAAATTACATTTCCCAGGCAATTGGATATTTTCCTGTATTAATTTTTGTAAAGGTGGGTTTACGCTAGAGGAACGGAGCACCAGCTGAGCTCAAATTCATGTAGTATGGGCCAACTCTAGATGAGCACGAGTGACACTAAGTATTTGAATTTGAGCTCCGCTTGTGCTCTTTTCGTGCTCAGGTCAGTGTAAACCAGACTCAAATTAAAATACGAACTGAACAACAAATAACTCTATTGATGATAACAGTATCAAAATTGCTTAACAAATGAAGAAGAAAATTTGCGTTTTAGATATTGGTATGAAAAAGACTAACTCTTGTTCATATCAATATCTAAAATGCTAATTTCTTGGGCGTGGTGGGAATAGCTCGCTATCTCCTTTGTACGCGCATAATCTGAATATGGTCAAATCACATTTCTGTTTGTGGAATTCAAAGACGTTAAATATAAACTAGATTCCTATTCTGTCATTTGAAAGTGTCCATCAGATTTGAAAGCTTTCTAACTTATGTACTTACATAATTTTGAACGATTAAATTTTTCCATTAGTTCTATTTCTGTTATAAAAAAAATCTCACCAGTAAAGATGAGTATATCGGTTTCGGTGTTCTGCAAGGAAGTATATTAGGCCCAACTTTATTGCTGATAATTGCCTGTTCAAAATGTCTATCCCAAACTGTAAAATCAAATATACTGGCACACTGTACTTATTGTCTATGATACTGACTGCATTTCAGATTTTGAATAAAGTTACTTTTTGATATAAATAATTAAAAAAATTGAGTGGACTATCCATTTATTACAACAGGTAAATTCGAAAGTTTTTTTAAACGACTTCGAAACGACAATTTTTTTTTTATATTCGATCAGCATGTACCTTGTGATTGTACATATGTCCTCGTAATGTCAGAAACTACAAATCCATCATGAATGGGATTTTTAAGACCACAATTTGTAGCGTCGTGCTACGGTACGGTAGTATAGTACTACAAACTACCCCTTGATGGAAGTTTTAGAAGTGTTAAAGTTTGTCTAAAAGAAGCTTAACCTATGATTGGTTCGATAACTGGACCTATTTCGACAGCCGTGAGGCTCACTATTTCATTCTTGCTGTTTTTTCATGTGTAAACAACATAATTTCTAGTATATGCGAAACCGGAATATACTTTGTTCAGAATCAGTAGGTAACTGAATAGATTCCAATATTTTTTACACTTATAATATTTAAAAAAGGTCACAAGTTGGACACCACCGACACTAAGTGCGATAACTTTATAACTTTGTGATTTTTCATGATATAGTTATGATTAGTTATGAAATTTTGTGCATAGATTCTTTGCATAAAAACACTAGACTCGTGTTTCGGGTTTCGACTAAAATAAGGTTGTATATACCTCTGGTTGTTATTTTACTCGTGCCCAATAAATATAATTTCTATCAAAAGCACCCCTTAAACGTGGTGGAGAGTGTTCTTTGAATAGGAATTTAATAAATCTGCGCAGACGAAGTCACAGTAAAGTGCTAGCTATAAATAAGCCAATAACGTAGGTACCTCTGCATATCACCTGTTATTTGGTTACACATTAATTTTGATCTTCTGGGCATATCTTATTACACATTATTAATATAAACCCTTTTTTTTTTTTATCTTTATTTAAAAAAAAAAAAAAAAAAAAAAAAAAGGGTTTATATTTTTTTTTTTTTTTTAATATAAACCCTTGAAACTTGACTTAAATATCAATCAATTAGTAACCTTTCTACTTCTAAATATCAGTTGTTTAAGTATAATTAATTGAAGTAGCTGTTTAAAAGACACGGCGTGCGGCGTAGGTGTTAATTTTATTCACGTTTAACATAATAATAAAAAAAAAATGTTTAGCCGTTCATTTTTTCTTAGATAGTAATTTGTCTACAGTGAGGTCCTGCTTGACAGCTTATGTATACTGCTTAGTCCATGTACATATGTATATTTCGATGCCTAAGTCTAGATTTTTCCTAGGGAAGTTAAGTTACTGCAGACATTAACTACCCCCGATTTTTGAATTATGAGAGTGGTTTTGCATTACTTCCGATCCGAACCCGTGAAAGTATGGTCCGTAGTAGCCCAGCACACGCACTTTTCTACACTAGTGCAGAAAACTGTCAATTGTGTGCCTAAAAGCGGTGGGATAAGAGCGGGTTTTCGTCGGATCGGATTCGCTCGAAACGAGTGCGAAACCGCTCTGAAACCGCTCGGAAACCGCTCTGAAGTTTAATTTGATTATTAATCTCCAGAAACGCATCAAAGTAGGGTTGGGACACGTTCTTAATTCCGAATTCAAAACTAGCACTCCGTTATTCTGTCAGGGTTGCGCGGGATTGTTCGAAGGTGTTACCGCGGCTCTGAAGCACAACGTATTTCAGTTGCATTTTGCGTGTGGTGGGTTTTAGTCGTAAAAAGTCTGATAGATTTCCTTCTTTCGCTACACTCAGAGTGAGAGAAATTATTTGACGATTTCACCAAAAAAAAGCCGTTGTTGCCATCTGTCATTTCTACATCATTGACTGTCGTTACGGAATGTCAGAAGCCAGGATCTGACACCCGTCTTGCCAAGAGGTTTCGTGTTACCCAAGGACTGGGTTTGGCAAGATCAGGCAGATAGACGTTCATGTAAATATACTGATATTTAAATGCATCCGGTTTGATTGAAAGTCGACTCTCACACAGTTGGGAAGGTGGCGGCGACTTCTCGCGCAGGGCCCTGATTCAGGCCATGGTCCGGAGCAATGGCAGGCAGTTAAGTCTCGTTCTGCGAAGCAGTAATGCTAGCGAAGTAAGCGGCACGGTCCTCACCACCCAGCTTCTGGGATCCCGATCCCGATTTACAGCCACCTTAGGCGTAGGCTTGCGGACAGCGAGCAATGGGCTGCCGCTTTCCGAGGCACAGAGGATATTTATTGTCTTATTATTGTCTTATTATTGTCTATCACACCTAATGAAAAGCGATGATGTGGTCAACGATGGAGCGCGCTTGTCTAGAAGTAACTTACATATTCCAGGTTGTAGCTATCAGGAAACACAGAATCCAGAAGAGAATTCCATTCCTTAGCTGTACCTACGCACAATGAAAGTGTTCCCAAACACATTTAGTATACCTACCTATCGGTGGCGTATCTCAAAATATGTAAGTACCTGTACCTACTTATACGTAAATGTACCTGGTCTACATAATTTTATGCTTATACTTAACTCAAGTGCACCGTCGATGACATACCAAAGTAGTTACATACAATATTTATTTACGATTTTTATTTCGTTTCGTAATTTCTTAAACGGCTTATTGGATTTCAATAATCGCTTTAACACACGTTACAATCCTGTTTAGCCGTGCCTACCACGGACCTAATGTGTCGTATCTTCGTTCACTTTTAAATGCCAAGGCTTTACGTGTTGAAAAATCGTTTACAAGGTAATGCTTTACTGAAAGTACAAGCTTAGTTCCTTAATTCGTGGCAAATTACTTATTGATTGCTGAATGAAGTGATTGAGTTGTTTGTGGGAAGTCAGATTAGGCTAGGTGTGCATGATTTAAAACCTAGATCAGTGTTATTTTGAAACCGGACTCACTTTTGTGAAGGAAATAGAAAAGCGCTATTTTTTTAGGGTTCTGTACCTCAAAAGGAAAACACGGTACCTTTATAGCATGACTTTGTTGTCTGTCTGTCTGTCTGTCCATCAAGACCCTTTATCTTCTCTTTATGTTTCCAAGGACGAAAACAACGTCCCAACACTAGTAGCTACTAAACCGTAGGTGCCCAAAGCGGAATAAAATTTTAAATAATAATGTATTCCACTTTGGGCACCTGTGAAAAATATCAATGGGAGCCCAAAGTGGAATACCTTAGGTGCCATATAATCATTTGAATACCGTAAATAAGAGACACAATAGAAAGACAATAGGTGTGCGAAGGCTCGTTCGCTTGGATCTTGAATAATTAAACTATTCTTCTTCTTTTTTCCACTTTGGGCACCCCCCAAAGTGGAAAAAAAAGAAGAATAGTGAAACAAATTAAGAAGCCGAAAATGTTTTATTTTATAAAATAAAGTGCGATGTGTATTTTGGTTGCCAAAAGTTAGAATTGTTTTCAGTACAAATAAAATAAACAAATATTTTTTGCGACCCAGTGTTAATTCATATAAAATTTAATATATTAATATTATGCATCAATACAATAATATTTACAGCACTAATTCGTATGACTTCCGTGTACATAGCGTCTAAAGCAAATAGGTTTGTTGATTGATTTGCTTAATTGAGTTAAGTAGGTAAACGTTTAGCAATTTTTTTAATATTGACTTACTTCATTTGAAACTCTTTCAAGGACTTACAATTGTTGCTTATGTTTGATTGATTAAGTACCCTTTGTGTTTTGATCAGAAGATATATCTGCTTGACGGATTGATGATTTCATATCACACAAAAGACATCTAAATTATCCGTGGCCTCCTTTTTTTACAAGAATTTATTTAGTTTCACCTGTCCGATGTTTGTCTGTGATCAAATCTTGCAAATTAAATTTGATCCACTTCCTGGTTACCGATTGAGCTGAAATTTTGCATTCATGTTTTTTTTTATGGTAGGTAAAATCATCCAAAGACAAATCCCGCCCTTGGGCGGAGCGGGAAGTAGTGTCAGACTTTTACTGACTAAAAACCTACCCCGTTCCTTCGTAGCCTATCGAGCCGGGCCGGGTATTCCTTTCGGAAGTTAACTCATGACCCAAGTAGGCTTCGACCCTGCTTGCCTGCAGTTAGCAGGCTGGGCCTCTTCGGTGTGCTGACAGCTCCTTGAGGCGCGCGGGAACAGAAATTTTGTATTCATGTGTAAATCAGATGACAATATGACATGGAGCTGATCTGATGATAGAACCGGAAGGTGGCCATAGGAACTCAGTAATTAAACGACACAACCATATCGAGTTTAGGTTCGTGTGACTCGTCTTGACGAGTATTTTGGTGCTAGATGATAACCAGGGTTAGGGTGGAACTGGAAGATGGCCGTTAAAACTCAGTAACGAGCGCAATAAGATAACCGTGTATCGTGTGATGAGTATCAATTTAGGTATTTACGGTACTATAAAGCTTGCTATGAAAAAAATGTTTTCATTGTAAACTTTTTTTAATTGCGGTAGAAAATTATTAAACATCTTCTCTTGCTCTGGTTGATAAGAGAAGGCGTGTCAGGCTTTTACTGACTAAAACTCTCAGTAAAAGTCTGTCACGTTCTCTCGTTCCACTGAAGAGTATGAGAAGGCATAAGATGCTTTCCCGCCTCAAAACTAAAAAAACTGGTGTTTCCGTCGTCCTTTGCGTTTCAGGGCTTTGGTTGAGCTTTCGAACATTCCCGCAGGTCTGGTTTCCTAGGTCGAGCTTGCCATGCTCACTCTTTCACATCTCTATTTTAGTTCTGAAGCATTTCTCCTCCTCCTTGGTGGTTCGGAAAGCTGCTGGTTCTGGAAATCATTTGAACATCTTTGACAGTCGTTACGAATAGTTAGAAATCCGGGAAATCTGTTACAATTCAGGTACCTGTAATATATGCCACAACTATTACACAACGCCGTCTAGTCCCAAGCTAAACAGAGCTTGTGTTATGAGTACTAGACAACTAATAAACATACTTATATATTTCTAAATACATACATATTATAGATAAATTACACCCAGACACAGAACAAATGATTTTGCTCATCACAAAAAAAATTGTCCTGGATGGGAATCGATCCCACGATCTCCGGCATAGCAGTCAGGGCCACTAACTACTATACCAACAGGCCAGTCAGCCAGGTACTGGGCTGTGTCGGCCAGATAGGCAGAGCGTCTTGTAAAATACCAATATCCAGATGCAAACTAATTGTCTGGAAGCAAACACAATTGGAAAAAGGTATGACAGGCATTGAGGACAAAGCGCTATCCACACATTTCCGGGTACCCAGCCCCGCCGTGTTCCGTCAGGGACGGGGTAACAATCGGTTACGTACAATTTGTACGAACTCGTTCACATAGTTCCGTGTCAGGAGCATCCGGATCGTCAGTGTCCTGGAGCACGCTCCGACGCACTGTCCGTGCAATCTGATTTTTATCTAGGTACGTTGACGATAACATGAATACAGAAAGATTGATAGAACTTGTACGACAGCATAATATACTTTACGATCTTTCTAATCCACATTATTTGAATTCGAAGAAGAAAATAATAATATAATATGGGATAATATAGGAAAAGAATTAAAGTGTAATGGTAAAACTTAAAGTAAGTTTAAATTTGTAATTAGTAAGTTTAAACATTTTTACACTGATACCGATTTCTTTGATATGTGTGAACGCGGGTGACGGATTGCACGTCCCTGACGGGAACACTGAAACGAACAACTCGGAACACGGATAGCCCCGACCCGGAAATGTGTGGATAGCGCTTAAAGGATTGAAATTAAGATACCAACAATTATTACTAATGTAGGAATCTCGTTGCTTTCATGGTTATTTACAAACACAATATAGTCTATGATTGTGTTTGCAATTAACTACGAATATGAACATCTATCTCAGAATATGTACGCAGATCAGTCATTCATTCAGGGGCGGCCGCTTTGATCAGGAGATAAGTACTAACTATATCTTATCCTTACTTACTACAAATCCCCACTAAGACTGTCTGTCTGTATGCTCGCAATAAACTCAAAAATCACTGACTGGATTTTCACAGGGTGATTCATGACATAGGTTTGAGTATAATACAAAAATATTAAATTAGTAGAAGAGCAATTTCGAAGATTTGTAACACCCTTAATGGCGTAATCTGGAACGGGTCGCTAGTCACATTATAGTAATACTATAGGTATAGGTAAACATTTGTGTGTTTTGTGTTACTTGTTCACGCTCTAACGGCTAAATAGATGAAATTTGGCGCAAGGATAGACCATGCCCTGCCATCATCATCATCTTCCTCCTCCTTTTTCCTGTTCCTCTTTCCTGTTTTATTTGGGGTCGGCGCAATACGTTTTTTTCTTCCATTCTGTCCTGTCACCCGTCACGCTCCCGTGACTAACTCCTTTTTCTTTCATATCACTTTTCACACAATCTGTCCATCTTTTCTTCGGCCTCCCTGGTATTGCATATGGCATATAAAATATTGGACCCTGCTAGCGGCTTCTCTCGAGTGGTAGAAAATTTCCCCGTACAGTCTTTGGACCATACCCATAAGCGGTCAAGCCATGCTCCGGAGCGAGGAGGAGTGGCAGGCGGTCGCCTCCTTTTGCGAAGCAGTAATGCTAGCAAAGGAGGAGGCCGACCGCATTAGGCAAAGGCGCACACGCCGCCGCCGCCACCGGGATTCCGATCCCGATTTCCGGCCACCGTAGGCGCCGGCTCGCGGACGGTGGGCAATGGGTAGCTCGCTGTCCGTCCGTCCGGTAACAGACCGGTCCGAGCTAAAGTCGCGCACTGTTCCCGCGCGCCTCAAGGAGTTGTCAGCAAACTGTAGGGGTCCAGCAGGGCCGAAGCCTACTGGGGCCAAAGGTTATGTGAGAATGTCACCACGGGCCCCGGGACAAAGGCAATGAATGGAAGGGTAGGTTTTTAGTCAGTAAGAGTCTGACACTATTTCCTGCCCCACCCAAGGGTGGGATTTGTCATTGGATGATTTTACCTACCATAAAAAACCCCCCTAAGCGGTGAATGCTCAAAAATACTTTCTTAGTGCTCGCCTACATCATACTCGTAAAAGGAAGCCTTGAGTAGAATTTCACGTTCCTAGACCCTGAAATTTAGCTGTTCGTTGGTATGTCAGTCAGTTTCTCCTTTTATAATATAGAATTAAATGTTTTTATCACAGATGTATGTTTCCTTTGCATAATTTTCTGATTTCATGCAGGCAAAACCGCTGCTAGAAACTAGCAATATATAAAACCAAGGTTCAGTACCTCTACCATGAGTTTTAAGCAATAGTATTCGTCGCTACTCGATATCGACGCCGTAAATATTTTGTATGGCAAATTTTGGTTTTGCAAGTGACCGCTAGAGGCGCTGCTAAATTTGCCATACAAAATATTTACGGCGTCGATATCGACTAACGACGAATACTATTGCTTAAAACTCATGGTAGAGGCACTGATCAATAATAACGTAGTTATCTCAAGTTTATTACGAGTGAGGCTGAGTGCTTAGAATTAATTATATAAGCTTATGGTCTGCTCATGGTGTATTTTACTATCGAAGTTAATTGATAGCTCTTAGTGGTTATTAGATTTAGATTTTATTGATTCGGTAATGAAATTTGATAAATTAATCTAAGAGAAGTTTATCTAAAGCTCTTTGGGTCATGGGTCTGTGAAGGGAAGACTCTAGCTGTTTTGTTTTCGCTATCAATCAGCATCAATATTTATTTATTTGAATGGATTAATCCATGCTATACGGAGATTAGGGGGAGCACCACCGTGTGGTCGTACAGGCGATCTGTAGCGGATACTTTTTTTTTGTAGGTGGGAAAATCATCCAATGATATCTCCGCGCCCTTGGGCGGGGCGGGAGATAGTGTCAGGCCTTTACTGACAAAACCCACTCCTGATCCTTCGTTGCCTTTTATACCGGAGCCCAACTTTCTTTTCAGAACCCGATCTTTGGCCCCAGTGGGCCAGTGGGCCAGTAGGTGGGTAGTAGGGTTTGCTGACAACTCCTTGAGGCATTCCTCGACGCGTGGAACAATACGCGCTGTTGACTTGGGCTTGGTCTGGACTGTAGTCCGGTCGGTAAACGGACGGTCGGACGGCAAGCTACCTTTTACTCGCCGTCCGTTTTGCTGACCTGGAGGCCTACTCTCTTTCTCTCTCCGAAAAACGAAGTTTCTATCGAAAATTCTCGCGTTACGACGGTTCCATTCGTTTCCGAAATTTCCTAATAACGAAAATGGTTTTACGTTTAGATTCTTTAAACCTTTAGCTTACTCTATTAAGCACTACTTTATGTCAATTAAAAAAAAACCTTCTGGACCTTTTCGGCGCAACCGTGAGACACACAATGTTAGTTTTTTTTTATTCTGAACTAAGGAATAAATAGTTTCTACACTGTGTGTATGAATGTGTGCCAAATAAAATACTTTTCTTTCTTTGTATGTAGTATTTACGTACCTATTCATATTTATAATACATTTACCCCTGTGTGAGTAATTTTAGGCCACGCCTCCAGTCGTATTGACTAGTAAGATGATCTACAGTATGCGAGTAACTTGTTTGTGTGTGATTGAATGTTAAGATAATATGAAATAATTATAAGATACGGGCGTTTTAATGCGCCTTCATAATTATTTATAACTTCTAGGTGTCGGTGACTTTCAAGTATTGTTGGTGCACGTAGTCTCCAAAATCAGCCTTGTGGGTATCGGAAAAGCTATGAGAAAAACACAAAAATTAGGTAGGAGGTTTATGGATGTTTTTCTTCACCGACCCTGGTGTAGGTATAATTGCAGCAGCTCGTCATCCGCCCGTCCGGACCGAGCCCAAGTCGGCGACGGCGCATAGTGTTCCACGCGCGCCTCAAGGAGTTGTCAGCAAACCGTAAGGGCCCAGCAGGATCGAAGCCTACTGGGGCCAAGGGTTGTGCGAAAGTGAATCCCGGGGCCTTGGAATGAAGACAAGCTAGTATTCATTTTAATACTAGCTTCTTGCAGTGGCTTCGCTCGAATTATTTATATCGAAATTATTTATATACCTTTATTTAAAGTAAATAATTTCAATAATAATTTATCTTGATAGATAACTTACGTATAAATTAATTAGTTATATTAAAGTAATAAATTTCAACATAACTAACTTAGCCCATTCAATCAGTGTCATTACAGAAATATGTCTACAAAACGGAAGTTTCCATAGTTCTGACTTCTTCAAAACCTGTCCCTTCTCCAGGTCAAAAGGTTGAACACATCATCTCAAATGTCGCAACAGTCCCAGCCACTCAATCAATAAGTGTTAATTTCTTCACGATTACCGCAGTTTAACGTGTAAGCTAAATTTACCATTAATCAAAAAACGGCCAGTTTAGCTTGATATATTACAGCAGCGCTACGTGCAAAGGCAATGGTCTAAAAATTTTCAGATATTGATTAGTTGAAAAGTTTGCCGACTGTCAAGTTAAACTGGTCATCTTGAAGACAATAAGCCTTGGTACACAGAAAAAATTAACACCTTCACAGACGAAGGTTATGAAACTTGGATCGTTTTGTCATACATAACATGTTTTTTTTTTTTAAGGTGTGAAGACTTGATTAGGTGATTATCCGGAAAACATAATACTTTTATCGAATGACAAGTGTAAATTAATCATTGCATTATCAAATTGTAGGTACTCTTTGGTGCATTGGCCTGATTTCGTTTTGAGGGGCAATTCTGGGTGTAGATTATGATTATCTAAGGACTTACGAGTATTTCAGCACTAGTTTGTCATAGGATGTTTACATTATTTTTAAGTAGGTTAATTCTTTTTGCTAAACCACCAAACCCAAATACAACACAATAATTACATATAACATGAGAACTAGGACGATTTATTTGAGTCCTGTATCTCGGTATACACTGCCAGACCCTTAAAGTAATAAAAACTGTTAGCTAAAACGACATGTAAAAAAATAAAATAAAAGTAATACATCAATAAATAACTGTTAAAAAACGATATTAACAGCGTTTCTGTAAGTGTGATTTGGTGTAAACGTAGAGTAGAAAAAGGTTAAAAATTGGAAAGGAAATTAACTAAAAACTCACTACACACTCGTATTTCCATCTATTACAACTTCTGAACGCTTGAATCAACCAAAAAAGCGTCGACGCTATGATGCTTGACGAGAGAAATTTCGTTTTCGACTTTCGTTGTTCCCATAACTAAAATAACAATACCTAGAGTAAGAAACAATTAAATGAAGAACAACTGAATATAAAAAAGAAATAAGTACTGCGATGTTACAGAAAATACAATACACCGAATAAATACCTAATTTCGAAAAAAAGAATAACGTACCTACCTTCATAAATAAAGTTTATTTGAACATATAATTCCAAGTCAATGCAAAAATATAACACTTCAAAACAACCCGTTTTAAAAAAGGCAATTTCATAGGTAACGTGCTCTGTTTGTGGTTACTCAGTTTAAATCCAAGTTAGGCAGGAAAGGTGAGGTTAGAAATTCCTGTGGTGTCTATAATTAGTAGTAGCAGGTGTAGAGGCAGGTGATATAACAAGTCAAGTTATATATATGTTAAAGTTCCAAAAGAAATATTGTGTTAGACATCTGCTTCCTTTTTCGATCATTGATAAAGTGGCGATGGATGTCCCAAAAAAGGGAATTATGGCGGACAATTTCTAAAGTAAGTATAAGACGGTATATCGTGCATCTAAAATTACGTTTAATTTATGTCTGTATGTATATTTTTAATAGATATTGTTGCTACAAGGTTAGGAAATTGCGATTTGAATAGTTCAAACTGCAATAGCAAATGAAGGTGTAAATGGTTTAGGAGCAAAAGGCCTAATTCCCAAAATGGCAGTCGCAAAAGGATTATGTAGTTCTCAAAATGGCTAATTCTCAAAAAGCCTAATTCTGGCAAATTTTTCGAACTAAAAATCGCAAACATTTAAAAAGTTATCACATTTTGTAAGTGTAAATATGCGTGATAAATTAATTCAAGATACAAATGTTGCAGCCAACCAGCTTAATTCACAATTCAGTTAACAGCCTAGAGTTTTACAAGACAGCACCATTGTATTAGCCATTCGAATAATAAATTAACTCTGAAAGTTTATTCTCAGAATGCCCAATTCTCAAAACTTATTTCTCTCAAGGCTTATTACAAAAATAGCATATTTTCCGTAACTAGGAGTATTTTTATAAATAAAAGATTTCCTTTGAACGTAAAATTTCCCAAGCGTCCGGGTTTATTTTTGTTTATACAAAAGCTTAGAAAAGAAGCCAATCATTTTGACGCCAGTATAATAAACACTCCGATTACGTGACCAACCCGCCTTGCTGAGATAGAACAACTGTACACGAATAGATTTAGTCTAAGTAATGATTCTGATCGAATCAGAATTTAAGATATCCGCAGTAGAACCAACGTTACCGACATACACGAAAAATCCAAACATAAGTGTAAGTAAGTCGATGGGTACTTTATATTTACAAAGTCGATGTGTCCAAAATGTTCAAGAGAGGCGATCGCGTATCCGGAAGACGAAGCGTTGGAATTCCTTCCACAAGGACTGCCGATAACCTGATGACGTGAGGGTCGCAGGTATCCCATGGGTACGAGACGCACAGGACCAGTCGTTGTCCAGTAGTGGACATCTTTCGACTGAAATGAAGATCATGACGATGAATAAGTCTGAAAAATATGCATTGCTAAAGCTTAAAAAACTGCTATGAGTTGTCAAAATGTATATGTAGGTAATTCTAAAGTGGTACTTAAAAGTATTCGATATTTAACCCTCCAACAGAGTCAAGAAAAATGATTTTTTTTCATTACTCATGCTCAGAAAGTAGGTCTGAAGTTGCCTTCAGATCAAATTTTAAGCATGAGTCCTCGGTTCGCTCGGACGCCAAACTCCTTCTCGGGACTAAATAAGTTACTTTCACCCCTAGAGTAACAATGTACCATTCATTTCAGCTGAAAGACGTCTATTGTAAAATCCTAGACAAAAGTCAAACAAAAACAGTTCTCCGAACACATTTCATCTCCACACCAACAGAATTGATCGCACAGTTGTTTCTGAAAACTTCATTAAAAAAATCATTAATAACTCTCACATTTTCAGTGGGATCGTTACTCTAAAATGGCAGCTACTCATTAATATTTTCAAACACCATATTATAATCTTAATGTGTCCCCATTATCAGTGTTGCACGTGTTATGGTTCTAGAGGAATTCCCCACGTCTACCGTCGGCGACAGAAAAAGGGGCGCATCTGCTCTTTAATGCAAAACCGAGTTTTGAGACTTGTTCGAAATTAGAAAAACAAGTCGCTACTCTACTTTCTTAGTCGTATTTTCATTTTACAGCATAATCAGCCTTATAATTTTCCCAATGGAATGGATTATAGGTTATTTACTGTGCAGGTGGATATCAGATGCTTTCAAATTCATTGTTGAATGACATGACTGTTTCAGAGCAGTTGTGAAAGTAAAATTAAAATGCCTGACTAGCTTTGAATCTGCAACGTATATGTCTCGTAAGGCTACTTTTACTACTGGGGCACCACGGCTTCTTCTTCTTCATCTTAATCTTAATTGATATTAACTACTAAATATACTACAGGGGTATGGGGAACTTTATGTCTGTTTATAATTAAGTTCGTAAAGAATAATCTCTGAAAGTATACGATTACGAGAATTACATCACTGGTATACAGTGTATACACATCATAAATTGCTAAGTGTAGCGTTTATTAGTGTACGATCAGGGGTCAAAAGTGCAGTTGCACTCTAACAATGCTAAACTGTCTAGTAGTAAAATTTCTTTGTAGTAGAAGTCCAGTATTCTGCAACTAGTTTATTCAATATTTTAGATTCTATGCTACAAATTAAATGGGTAATGATCCATTGACCCTCTTTTAAAAAAGAAATTTTACATAATTTATTGTCGGTAGAGTGCAACTGCACTTTTGAGCTCTGACTGTACGTTTTATTCCTGACTACCTTCTATTAAAAAATGCACAGTATCTGCGGGATAGAGCACGGAAGCAAATCCGCTGTTTTTTTTTAAATTTTCTATGAGCACCCACTCTCCTGTTATACTTGTGAAATGCCTAAATTTCGAACAAATGTATTTTATATAGAATTTAGATTTTCAGTTTTAACCAGATGCACCTCTTTTACTTAGACGGCAATATAAACGACGGCCGCAGGAGTCAACCCTCTGTCTGCGCCAGATTTACTACTACAGAACAAAGGACATCAATTTTAATAGTGACATGTGAACTATGGGGCTCGAGTGATGTGGCTCTTTGAGGAAATAGTGGAGACGTGAGAATAGAATGGACGATACCAACGAATTTTAAAAATTCTTTAAAGTCTAGAAAATGAACTCAAT
The DNA here is from genome assembly GCA_958295575.1 of Leucania comma. Taxonomy (NCBI): domain Eukaryota; kingdom Metazoa; phylum Arthropoda; class Insecta; order Lepidoptera; family Noctuidae; genus Leucania; species Leucania comma. Next base: position 10,936,894 of record OY282475.1, read on the forward strand.
GAATTAATTTTCGCATACAATTACAAGGACAATTTGGCGAAGAAATAAATAGTAAAATAATTTTTATTTGTTTATTTAATCTCAACACAAACGTAAGTCCACCTTACTTAATGTCTTACGGCTCGCTTACACATAATCCATCATCGGCGGAAGCACAGAACAGAAGAAGGCCGAAGTCTACTCGGCCAACGACGGCCGTTTGAATGAAACACTTGTAAAACAAGGAGAGCGCGTACACAAAACTAGACCGTCATCGTCCGATGACGCCCGGCAACGGCCGATAACCGGCGAGATGTTGGGATTTCTCGCCTGTCGTGCAAATTGTTACTTACCACTTGCGCCGACATTGGGCGTTGCCGGTATTGTTACTGCTCTTCCCTGCCCTGCTCTGCCCTACCCTGCCCTGCCCTGCTCTGCCCTGCCCTGCTCTGCTCTGCCCAGCCCTGCTCTGCCCTGCCCTACTCTACCCTACTTTTTAATTTTTCAGAATCAGACATTTCATACAAATGTGCAAATTTTTAGACAAGATGTCATGAATTCGTGAGGTACGTTTTGGCATGAATGTGCATGATAAAGTAAGTTGTGAGATTAATCGAAAGAGTTACGTACTGCTGCTCTGGTACACAAAAGACAACTGAAGAAACTGTCTCATTACTAGAAAATGTAAAAGATCACGAAAGATGTTGATTCAAGACAACTTTCATAGGTATTTCCGTTTTTAGGTTAAGAATGTGAAAAAAATTAGGAGGATCAATGACTGTTATTCCAAGTTTATCTGGCGCTTACCTAGGAAAGAAGCTGGCTATCGGGATGACGACAAATACTTAGCGGAAGAAGACACGCTGCGTAGATGTTACCGGCAATCTGTACAATCCGGTAGAATCATCATCTTACCTCTGTCTCGTATTATTTGGGGTCGGCGTAACATGGTAAGAATATAGTAAGAATATGGTTTTTATGTCCTTATAGAATCACTTTGTTGTCCGTCTGCCCGTCTGTCTGTCTATCTGTCAAGACCCTTTATCTCAGGAACGCGTGGAGGTATCGAGTTAAAATTAAAACCATATACTCAGCTTTGCAGTTCAATGAAGCTGTAAAAAACAATTTTCTGAGTTAACAAAAAAAAAAGATACAGCCGTTTGTGACAAAAAACGTATATTTCGACACTCTCAAGGGAACCCCAATTCGTAGGATACTTCCCGTTGACCTAGAATCCTGAAACTTGCATGAAGCAAGGTCTCATAGCACAAGTATAGGAAAAAAATTGAAAATGTATTAAGTCACAAAAACATTTCTTTTTTGCGATTTGAAATAATCTTCGTAACTCAATTCGAAAATTGAACTGTTATCACCGGTAAGTTTGTACGGAACTCTCATTGCGCAGGTCCAACTAGCACTTGCCTGGTTTTTTCTTTCATATCACTTCTCCCACGATATATACATCTTTCCTTTGACTTCCCTTTCCCTCTCTATACATCCATATCCACAAACCGGGTACACACCAACATCTACCTATAATACACTAATAATTTGCAATAAGGGCAAAAGGATAAAGATTACAATTATTCATTTGTATTGTTACATTTGTGAATGTATAAATTAGGTAGAACAGTTATTTACCTGCCTTTGATAGAAAACTAATATGCGAGTAATTTTAACTGTAAATTAAATTCATATTTGATCAAATATCTAATATATCTCGTTTCACAATGTTTGTTATTGAACTACATCGAAACGGCTTGACCGATTTTTATTAAATTTTTTGTGTATAACTTTAATAGGTCTCAGAATAGATAGGTAGTAGTAGGCTATTTTTTACCCTACCCTCCTATCCCCACCCCTATTTTATTTGATAATTTATATGGTAGAACAACGTTGAGAACGTCAGCAAATTTTTCAATAAAAATTTAAATTTTTGCGTTAGGGGAAAAAATATGCTTCAGATGTTTGTACAGCAAACATAGTCAGTTTGACAAATTCCTAACTAATGAGCGTGGATACTTCAGTGGGTAACCTACCTAATCTAACCATTACAAATAAGTATTTTCCTTAGTTGACATACCTACTGAGGTGGGTTTGTCATGACATTGAAAATTTTGTTAAGTAGGTATGTTTATTTCATTCTCCATGGAAAGGAAAATACAAATACAAACAAAATAATTATTTTACGTTTTATGAACTTAACCTTTTCTTACTTTAGATGGGATTGGCTTTCCGTCAACTATCACGCCGCCAAGATGTTCAAGGGTTTTCGGGTCCCTCCCAGGGTTGCGGTTTTTCGAAAGAGTTACCGTGGCTCGGGAACGCAAAGGTTCAACTGAGAGAACAGAAGTGGGTTTTAATCAGTAAAGTCTGACACTCCCTCTTAATTCCCAATAAAAAATAGGGCTGTCAGGTTGGATCTTCTTCTTGAGAAGCTTCGTTATACTGGTCCATCATGTCAAAGGACGTGATTCAAACCAGGCAAATGCCCTAGAAGCATTTGCCTGGTTTGAATCATATCTTAAGGAATTTTATTAAACCTTTCCTAGGTTGAGCTGTTCTCCATAATTATCAATTTTGATTTTAGCCTCTAATGCTAGGTACATACCCATCAGCGTTCTATGTACTACTCGATATTATCACAACGGATTAAGTATCTACTTAATATCAGGTATTGCTTCTGTGGCTATAATGAATTGTTCGTAATGTAAAATAAAAATTTGTTACGTCTTATTATTTTAATAAGCTAGCAACTAGATAGTAGAAGCGAAATTATCATTTTAATGTGACGCAGTAGGTACCTACTGGTTTGATTTGCAGGTGTGGCAGAGAAAGCTGATTAATTTCATTCCATGTTGGTACACAAAAGTCCAGTTTTTACTTAAAAAGTAGATAATGTAAAAGCGGTAGGTATGGTAAGGAAAACTCGAAGCAACGCTGCTCACGCTATCAGCATATTCATCATCACCATTTAAGCCGAAAGACGTTCACGGTGGGACTTATGCCAAGCGTCGCCACAATGAACCGTCCTGTGCGTCTCACATTCATGGGACTCCAGCGATCCTGACCAGGTCATCGGTCCACCTTGCGGGAGCAGATGGCCGTTGGGGCCAAAAGGTTCTGGAGTGGCAACCGCGTACTGAAAGACGAAGCGTTGGATGGCCTCAGCATATTACCCGTAATAAAATACACCCACTGATCCCCAGTTTCTCATTCAAGCATTTGAAGTTGACTATTTCTCAAACTCTACCTTACCCCGAAAACCTGTCAAAATTTGTCGTTAAATTAGACATTTTTAACACAAATACTCAGTTCAAAAGGGATTCTAAACTGAGTATTTCATAAAATAGCTCACCATCAAAGTCACTAAAAATTATTATTTACGAACGAAACAAACAACCACATTCAAACATGCAGTAAAACTACGAGTAGTTTACTGTTTTTACACACCCACTTTTGTTAACACAATACATACCTATATCTAAAAATTTTTATTCAAACATATTTTTTTCCAATCCGCGAACAAACACTACAAGACCAAGTGACTGGGTGTACCATCAAACTTCTGACATTCGTCCACCCACATACCACATGTTCAACATACGGAAGAATAGCAACACTATTCTCTCTTGCGTCGTTCGTTGCGGTAGATAAATTACGGACATGCGCCATCTCTTTGTCCTGTCAATATGTCAAGTGTGGGCCTCCTCACTTCTTCGGGCGCTGACATAATAATACCTTTTACTTTGAGCTTTAATTACGACACGAGAATTCGGTTATTCACATTCTTGTTGGGATTGAAAGGGTGATTTGTTTAGGAGACGTTGAAGCTGGTGTTCGAAAATCACATCAGAAATTGTTTTTCGGGTATACAATTTATAGTTAATTTTCTAACAAGAATGGCCCTAGATTTTACTGCAAGATTATGGACTATAAAATGTGTGTGTCTTCAAGTTTTGTTTTATAGGGAGGAGCAGAATCCGGCTCGAAGGACCATATGGTCTCACTGTCCTTTGGTATTTATCTGAGAAGATATTGTATTAGCAATCGAGTAATAAAAGTAGTTTTTAAATTACCTTCCTATACGTAGAGACCATTCATCGTATTGTTGTTCTTACTTTACGAACAACACACAGTAAAATATTATGTTGATTTTACTATGTTGTCCACAATAGTCACTAGGTTCTGTGATGAGTCAAGTGATACGGTCTGGAGTTCAGAAAACTGTATTACGTATCATTTTGCATAATGGAAATCTATTCTGGGAATCAATTGAATTTCCTATGAATGTATATGGAAATACAATACCTAAAGAGGAAAAAGCAATTTAATATACTTATATAATAAGGGACTACTTGTATTCGAAACTGTTGAAAGATTTTACTATTTTTTTTTTCTAAAATGAATTATAAATTGTAGCCTCGTTAAAAAATCACGAGCAATAACGGGTAGGTACATACAAAGGATCAGTTAATCACCTAAGTGGATTATTTCAAGACATTATCATGAACGAGACACGACATTTCCGTCGTCGAGGATAAAAAGTTTGCTCACTAAAGCACTACACATAATCGAAGGTTAGATAAATTTAAACAAGACATATAAAATGAATCATCTAATGCAGTTATTGTTGGCAAAAACCACTGTGTAAATAACTTCATTAGAGTCTTGACACCCAACGTCCTATGCGAATGACAAATGGGTTGTGAAAATAAATTGAATGATCTTTCTAGGTGGTCTGCTAGCGACACGCAAGGTATGCGATAAGATTCCAGAGCGCTCTGGCTTGCGATCGAACTTCCAGGCATCTAGGAACGTGCTTTTCATTGATGTTCATTTCCTTGACCAACACGTGCATTTATTTGTGATATGTTTATCAAGATGTATAATTTTCTCACTGCTGGACTCAAGCCTCCTCTGTAGGAGAAGAAATGGGTCGCACTCCACCACGCGGGCCTAGAGCGGATTGTTGGATAAGATTGATTTCTATTAAGATTTGAACAAAATAATGAAATGATCACATTTGTTAATATTCATACTTATTAGTTGTGCTTATGTATGTAATTAATGTATGGTAATTTACTAAAAGTAATGGGTAGTACTCTTTACTCTGTTATTGTAACTGTTCGGTTTTAACAAATGAAATCCAATACTGCCAAACGTCCAACATTTTAATTTTTAGTAAGATTATAATATGTTATCAGCACGAAGCTGCTTATTTTAAAAGTAGATATTGCCAGGGTATATGTAGGGGTATGTCATCTGAATACCTTGAAAATTAATACTCGTAGTATTAATTTTCAAGGTATTTAGATGTTAACTAACCGAGACGGATACCCAACCTAGAAGTTCATGCTCCGCATTCATGAGGAGTTTTGGACGTCCATCACAGGGTGCGATGATTCTGATAAAATGGTAGCGGATATGCGCTCTCGCAACGACCAGAAGGCGTTGTCAAAAATAATATGTCTAATGGTAGACGAAGGTGCAATTTCAACAGAATTTCAATTTAACAATTGGGTAGTTAACTATTTCTTTTTTAGTGTTCCGTACCTCAAAAGGAAAAAACGGAGCCCTTATAGGATCACTTTTTTGTCCAATTGTCTGCAAGACCCTTTATCTCGGGAGCACGTGGAGGTATCGAGTTGAAATTAAAACCACATAAGTAGTCAGGTCTGTGGTTCCTTGAAGCTGTGAAAAAATCAAACTTCTAAATTAACGAGAAAAAAGATATAGCCGTTTATGTCGCAAAAAACGTATATTTCGACACTCTCAAGAGATCAAAATTCATAGGTTAGGTACATCCCGTTGACCTAAAGTCCTATTTGGCATAAAACAAGGTCTCATAACACAAGTATAAGACAAATCTGAAAACTGTAAATTTGTAGAACGTCAAAAAAAAAAACACATTTTTGTGCAATTCGGAAAAACCTTCGAGACTCGATACGTGAATTGAACTGGTTTTATAAGTAAGTGCAAACTTACAAACAGAACCTTCAGTGCGCGAGTCCGACTCGCACTTGCCCGTTTATTGGGATGCTCATCAAGACTGGTAGGTACGCTACGCTGTGCGCCTGGTAGAAATATGAAACGTGCTTGGCGATTCTGCCAAGCGCTGCTTGGCGGAATAGGTTATGTCATTTCGAAGCACATAAAATGCCCGAAATACAGACGGTAGAAAACCAACAAGCAACTAGGTATCTTGAAATTCTAACTTTATACTGCACTTACTATTGGATAAGTACATTAACAATTTGCTTGGCTAACAATAAAGATTTTATCTTTTCCTAGAAAAATCAATCGGATCTCCTTGATTTGTTATAGGAAGGTACTGAGTGGTACCGATTCTTATAAAACCTCTTATTTTAGGGTTCTGATTTTTTTATAAACAGTTTTTTGGTCATCTATATAAGGAAAATGCTGAGTAATCGAATTCATAGTTTTCAAAAAATCTAAAATATGAATCACCTAATGTACGCGTAAGATCAAACATAACTACAATTAAGTTGCCAGTTTTCCTGCACTTAAACCTCAATACTTGGAACAAGATAAAAGCAGGATAACTTAAGAGATCTGTTAATAGGTAATTTAGTATGATCATTGTTAGATTTTGTGATAGTTCCTATGTAGGTAGGTACATATTGTTCATAGTTATCTGCTGCGCTTGCGCAGACTTCAATAACGTAGCAACATACTCGTAGTATAGGGTAGCACATTTCATGTGAAGTGTAGATTTCGTAATTTTGCTTTCATTGTCATACTTGATTCTTTTGTATTATTATATTCTATTGAATTGATATTCTTTTGTAGTTATATTCGTTTTAATTAAATTAATTGGTTTTTACCATTTGGCGACAGCTTCCAGTAACTTTTGGGGACGGCTTCAAGTCCAGTCTAAGTATTTGCTCTAAGTATAGTATTAGTCTAAGTATTTGATATAGGTATACATATATATCCTAGTTATAATCCCACCAAAAACATAAATGTGAAATAGGTGCCAAGTTCAATTTACGATCCTGGTGTAGTTCTCGACTTTACTGACAAAAGAATTCAGATCTAAATGGGTGACATGTTCTATAATCATGTTGTTCATGTTTTATATTCTGATTCTAATTTTGATTTAATTTTTATTGCTTGAATTTGAATGATTTTAACTTAATTTTATTATTTAATATTTATTGATTGAATTTAATGATTTTTTTATACAAAATTATATATAAACAAAAAACATTTAAAAATATAAAAAATAGTAGCCCACTGGCATTGGAAACAGGGTCCAAGCTACCGGTGGTGGTCAGGGCTCCTGAGAGAAGAATCTCCGGACAATACGCGCCGTGTCCAGGAGTACAGCCTCCTGTAATCCTGAAATTTATTTTTAAGAACTGATAAATCTTAACATTAGTCCTATATGCTATTCCACGACATGGTTTACTCGTGTACGAAATACTTTCGAGCTTGAGAATGTAACAAACACATAAACTTTCACATTGAGGAAACCGAAAGCTTTGTCTGTGCAATTATAAATATAACTATCATAGATTTATTGTGAAGGACGGCAGAACATCTGTCCGGTCTATCATCGACTGGCAGAATCTGGTTGCTAATCTAGGTAATGGATACTCCTTGCATAAGCAGAACTCTTGTAGACTGGAGTCTAGATGATCTATTAATAAGTTGCTCTCTTATGGAATCGGAAGTACTACAGATATGTACCCGACCATATATTCGGTACATATGTACCAAAGTGTAAAAATGATGACGTAGAAAAAAGTTTACAATATTTTAGTATTTGTTAATAGCTACCTTAGTGTAAAACTATATTACAGCCATCAACAATATTCATAACTGAATTACAATCAAAGCATAAGTTAAAGTAAGCCAACATTGTTTAAAAATATAATTACGTAATTCATAGCGTATCAATTAATTAAAAGTACAGATATATTATAATTTAAAAAAAAATCGAGAACTATAACTTAAATTACAATTTATAATAATTATTCATTTTCTGAAGCAGTGTTTCAAGTCATGGAAGATAATAATTAAATTAAGTAGTGAATGGGCTAACTACCTACACTATTAATATATAACTCTATACAGTAATTGTTAGCTTGTTTGATGTAATGACTGGCTGTTAAACTGTCAACAAGTTTAATAAATTGTTATTTTTACATTGTCTTTGTTAATATTGACTGGAGAAAATAGGGTGAATTAAAAAGTATGAAAAAAAAAAATAGATTAATTGAAGGTGTTTTAATAAGATTAAAAAACTGTTATTCGATCTTGAAGCGGATCTTTGCGGTTAATTACGAATTGATGAGTACCTATCTACAAAACGTATAGGTAAATAACAAGTCGATGAGACAGTTCGCAAAAACCACGGATATCTATGGCAAAAACCTTTAGAGAATTTTTTAGCCCTAAATATTTTTTAAAATTAATAAAAATAATTGTGATAGGTACTGAAACTGTGCACGTTTCTATTGACACGACCAAAAAGTACACTAAAATAAAATTTAGAGTTTAAAACTTTCAAGAACAGGAACTCAAAGGCCTGAAATTGTTCATCAAAAAATAATATAACATGTAGGTAGGTCCACGTCTACGTCTTATGAGAGTGTAAGCAAATCTAATAAGTACGGCTATATTCACCACACATCGTAAGTTTTTTGATAAGATTATGTTATGACTTAGATATTTACGTAAGTGATCGAATCCGTGTCGAATTTTAACAAAAACACTTATAAAAAGCGGAACTTCATTTTGATTGGTCGATCAAATAATTTTGTTATGAAATATCTCTGAGATTACTGTAGATATTACCAATAATCGACAAATGTGTGTAATCGATTAAGATTTAGTTCCTTTCCGATAAGGGATTAAATAAATATATCTGATGGATAATATAGAGGATATCGGTCTGAAACCAAAACTTAAAGACGGGGCCATCAATATCTATTTTCGCATTGATAATGATCGAATTAACGAAAATTATTTATTATCGGAAGTTTTTAAACGAGTGTAGAATGACTAGTGTGCAATATTAGGTAGTAGGTGTTTATTTATATTTATTAAATCGATAAAATTTTCAGCTAGTGCGGCGTAGAAATAACATTTCTATGAAAAATGGTCATCGCATCTATGTATGCCTCAAGCAAAGTCAACAGAAGAAGGATCAAGAATGAATGTTAAAAAACTACCTCCGTAGGAAAGTTTAGAAATTTATTGATGAAGTGCGACATCTGTTTCAGGATGTCGCACTTCATCAGTAAATTTCTAAACTTTCCTACGGAGGTAGTTTTTTGCTTTAAGTTTAAATTATGTCAAACCTGTACAAAACATAGGACAAATATTAAAACTTAAGGTCTAAGCAAAACAAAGATATAAATTATAATAAAACACAGTTTGTCATTCATCATATTCATAATATCATATGGGATTGTATTAATTGATAAACTGAACATTATTGTGTTAAACACTATATAATGTTCCTATGTCTTCAGTTATGATATTAAAATTTAACGCGTATATTCATTTGTTATTTTTTATGCATCTTCAAAAGTGAGTTTTATCTAAGACGTCCTGTGGACAGTGTGAACAGTGTTCAGGTTATATCTGTAGTTCACTACTAGAAGGACCCGGTAGTGACCTACCATTTTGGTTATTATTGGAATAAAATTTTTATGTAACAGTTCACAAATTAGGACTCATAATAGTGTACATTTTAATCCGTGTTGTGCGTACTATCCTCGTAGTTGTAACGTCTCTTGTGCTTTTTGGCCTTATATTATCTCCTGCTTAGAGAAGGAAGTAGAAATTATGTTTTTCTTACTCTTCCGCTGTTGTTTTCTGATTGATTGATTGATATAATAATTATTGTTTATTGTACACCATAAATAAAATCGACTAACTTCGTTGCTTCAAGACTCGGTTAGATTAAATTATACGGTATTTACATTGTCAGTGCTCGCCTCTATTGATTTGCTTTCAAGAGTTACAGTAGTTGGGAGTAGTACGATAGGCATGTCAAAGTTTATAATTTAACTAAGTGTAAGACTAAATTTTGTATGTGTTTCTATCTCTCTTAATCTAAAGTCAGATAACAAGAGACCAATTAAGAACTTCTACTGCTTCTGAAAATGACCTGTGAGACTCTCATTTCAGTGAAACTGATTATTTTACAGTTCTGTTATGTACTGCTGTTAATTATTATTAATTTTTGACATAATTTCCTAAAATTAATATTCTTGGCAGAATTCGCATTTGACACAAATTACCCATGTCTTCATGAACCTACGCTCTGCAAAGTTCCAGCGTCCCAAATATTCAAAATACTCTAATTCATTTCTTACATTGATTTTTTTCATTATTATTTGTTATAAACTAGTGCTTGAATGCAATCCCACCTGATGGTAAGCAGTGATGCAATCGTTGATGGTATTGTTGTTGGTGAATTTTATAAGTCTGGGTATCTAATGAAGTTCGATTTTAGGCACGCGAAAATCAAAAAGAGAGTCTGTTCTAAGACAGATAAACAGATTGTTTTTTTTCAGTACCCAAATTTATTTAGCCGCTAATGCAGATTTTTCAGAAAAGGCGTAGTCATTTCTCTCACTGCGACAACTCAGCTTATCGGTGCCGCGTTTGTTACTGAACATAGGGCTACATTGAGTTTGATAAAAAACAATTTTTTTACAACTATCACGAAGAAAATCTTTTACGATAGTTTTATTAATAAAAAAAAAAATAGCTTAAGAACTTGGATCCTTAGTTTTATTTGTCTATTTCATGGTACCGTAACTTTCGAGGATCCTTATTCATCCTATTTATTCCGGAAATGGCTTTGTTATTATTAGAAAAAGTTTCAGTAGTATTTTTTTGCAGTGTGCGCATAGTGAATTGCTATGAAAAGAAGTCTTATACTTGTTTCGAAAACATGTTACGAAGAATTCTTTACATTTCTTGGTTCATTTCTTTTTATTTATTAGATGACTGTATCAAAACGTTTACGAATTTCATGCTAAGACACCGCAAAAAGGTTATAGAATTTTGCTACGGTCAAAGAAAATAACATTTCTATTGTTCTGATACGCAAAATTCAGTGCTATAAATTTAAACAGTAATTGTTGGCCTATGCGCTAAGTGCGATGGTTATTTTGGATTGATTGGTTATAAGCTTGGAGTGGGCCAATCGGAGCGCTGTACGTCATAATCGTGTCGATCGTGTTAACGTAAAACAAACTTGCACTACATACTCTGTCTGATGTAATAACTGGCTATTAACAACATTGGCATAATTTTGAATACCGTAATTAGAGACACAATAGAAAGACAATAGGTGTGCGGACGCCGGCGTCCTCTTGGGAATTAATTCCCAAGAGGAGGTTTCCTTTCGCGAGCAATACTATTAACACCTCCGATTTTCAGAGTGTGTTCATTGACAAACTGAACACTTTTATGCATCTACAAAAGTGAGTTTTTTATGAGAAACTCTGTAGTAATACTAGTGTTCAGGTTACATCTACAGTTGTCTATTATATGGACCATGGTTTTCTGATAAATTCGTTTCTCCAGAACTAGTTAAGATTCAATAACTCGATGCATTTGCTTGCCACTGTTGTACGCTTTCAGGAGTAGATACGGTAAGCAAAGCATGTAAAAATTTATAATTTAACTACCATTGTATACCTAAATCTAAATTTTTTAAGCGCTTCTGTTTCTGCAAATCTTCAGTCAGACTCAGAAGAAAAATTACTTCTACTGTTTCTAAAAATGTCCTGTGAGATTCAGTAAAACCGATGAGGTTACAGTTATTTTATGTATTGTTGTTAATAATTATTCACATTTAACATAATTTCCTACAGTTAAAATATATTTTCGCAGATATCTCATTTGACAAAAATTACCCGTGTTTTCTTGAGTACGCTCTTCAAAGTTCCTGTGTCCCAAAATATACCCTAATTAATTCTTCAGATTGTTTTACAAAGTCTAGTATATAATGAACTTTGATTTTTGCCACGCAAAAACCAAAATTTCAGTTTGTTCAATCAGTCTTTCTTTTAGTTCCTACGTTCATTCGCCGCTGATACTGATTTGTCATAGACGTACGTGTCTACTCTGCTTTTAATCCTGGTGTGGAAAAGGCGTATAGGTACTACCTAGGCTTCTCACAGCATCAATTTATCATACGCGCGCCGGGTCTATTGTTGAACATAGGCCTTCACGACGGTACAACGTAACAGAGCTACGTCAAGCTTCATAAAATCCAAAAGTTTTCCAGCTATCACGGAGAAAACCTTTTAAAAGTAGTTTTATTAACTGCCATAATAAGAAATTGGATCCTTTGTATTTTTTGTGTATCTCATAATACTGTTACTTAGCGAGGGACCAAATCCATCCAGTGTAATCCGGAAAACGCTTTGTTACCATCAGAAAAAGTTTCAATAGTATTTTTTTGCAGTGTGTGCCAAGTCAATTGCTATGAAAAGAAGTCTTACACGTGTTTTAAAAACGTGCTAAAAAGAATTCTTTACATTTCTTGGTTGATTTCTTTTTACTTATTAAATGACTGTATCAAAACGTGTACGAATTTCACGCTAAGACACCGCAAAAAGACCTATAGTTTTGCTACGGTCGAAGAAAATAGCATTTCTATTGTTCTGATTCTGACACGTAAAATTCGATGCTACAAATTTAAATTACAAGTTACAAAAGCTCACGGAACCAAACACAGAGTTAATAGTCCTTCAACATTCAAAGCTGCGCACGCATACATACACAATAGTCATAATAATCTATTGGCCACTACACCATTACATAAGATTTTAAAATCCTTCTGCTTTTTAAATATCAACTCTATTATAAAGTATCAGAGATTCTTTTCCATCACTATTAACGAGTAAAGACGGGCGATCGTGACCCCTGATTTCAATATACAAGCAAAACACTGTTTCTACGTGTGTATTGCTCCAAACTTGATTTCAAACCATTAATGAAATAAAACGCCATAAACTTTTATTTGGTTTTGTATAGGAATAAGTATAGAACTTTGAATGGATAAACTTTGAATTATTGTAGAGTACAAGAAATAGGTATAATTAAACCGACCAGAAGTGAAAATTGTTCGCTGTAATTTAAAGTGCTGTTCGAAAAAAATCTATCCAAGTCTAGAATTTTCTAAAACAAAAAAAAAATACCCGACGACAATATCAGATCCGTAATCTAAAACAGAGTAGGAAGTGGATAACGATTATCTTGTTTCAAATTCGCGCCAAAACGTATTGCGTTGAGAGTTTTCGCGCAGGTGCTCTCTGAGTTCTAACCCCGCTGTCATCCAAGTGCACCAAAATATTATTTTTTTGATTTCAAAGATTACGTTGATAATTCCAACCGTTAAGAATTCATATCACTTAAGTTTTATCAAAAACTTTCAGTTAATCGCGAATTGAAACGCCTTGTGGTAGCCAATCTATCAATGGAGGCTCAACCGATCAGAAGTTAGTATGGCGTGATGGAGCTGGCCTGTGATTGGTGGAAGTTGACGCGACATCTATTTCTGTCTGAAGTGAGAATGCGCGCGCTGTGGCCGGTGCGCAAGTGTGCGAGCGATACGTGCGCGGTGGATGTGTGCGTGTGTTGTGAGGCGCGCTCTGTGTTTACAGCGCTTTGGTGCGGCCGGCGAGCGCACGCGTGCGACACTGTTCAACGTGCGAAATCGAGTTTTCCGGCGGCTCTCGAGCTGCATTAGCGTCTATGGTGTTTTCCTCACAGTTTACTGGTGCTAATACATGTCGGACGTAAATAAAACATTCGGGATCCGAGTCAATACTCAATTCCGAGCGTACTTTCAGTGCAGCTCATAAAAATTATACGTGTTTTCGGCGGATGCGATGAATAAATTTTGCAAATCGAGTCTGTGTGTCGAAAAGGTTCGTGAGAGCTATGTTTTGATCGGTCGGCGTGTAGTGGAAGTGCCGGGCGGTGCGGACGCGATACGACTCGCGCTCCTGATCCTGATCTCAGTGAAACTGAGGCTGTGCTGCAGGTTGTCCTCGCTACGGGGCCTGGGACTAGGAGCAAGTGTCACCAGGAATATCCAGAGGGACTTACTAGAGTACACAGTGCCCGGCACGTGCTGAGGTAGGCTCAACAACGCGCGACCTTGGCATTTTCGCTTCGCTTAAAACGTCAAAATTGTACAAGATCCAGATGCTAATGTATTAATTTTTCTTCTCGTCTTGTCTGCTTACCGCTTCAAAGCTATCCTCTTTTGATTAGCACCGCTGTGGTACACCACGTATGTGTCTTCGCACTCTGCTGCTAATCGTTTATATTTGTTGATCATTAAAGTACACAAACATTTTAGTTCGTACATATGGGACTTTCCGGGAACATATGATTTGATTACATAATTATACTCACTGCTTATAACATGTTTGATGTCTGTCTAGGTCAAGCAGATGTGTTTTTCTTTTTCTCCGTTGATGTCTCTACATTTCGCTTTGGATTATCAAAAACTGCCTCTAAATCGCAGACTGTTAACTTCTAATCACGGTCTATGGAATTAACGATGATATTCAACCTGAAAAACATGTAAGGTCCTGCAATCATACATCCTGCATAAGTTGAAATCTTTTTTTTTTTGATAATTTTCGCATTGCTTAAATTTTGAGGCAGTTTTGACCAAAACTGTGTTTTGTTGTATGCAATACAGAAAGCGTTTGCCGACACTAGATAACGACAGATAGATTCGTCAAATATTACTTGATAACAAATTGTCACATTCCGAACATTTTTGCAAACACATGGCAAGCCATTGATATCGAAAGAATGTGTAAATTGCATGTAATGAAATGTTTTTCAAATACCATGTTTTATTGTAGCTAGCACCTACCCGTCGATTAATTTTTACACACATTGTATCTTTCATTTCTATTATTTGCTATGTATTATTATATTATGAAATGCTAAAAATAGTCTTGATCAAAAGATCTTTAAATTCTTATAAGAATCTTACATTGAGAGAATTTTTGAACACGACAACATAACCTCTTTTAGCATTTGAATAAAAATATTTGGTTTTTGATAAGAGATTTGTATGAAAACAGTTTATACAATTGTGAAGAAATTTTCACTATCAGAAACTGTTACTAAGGAACCCAGATATATTTGAACATGATAATGCTTCAAGAATAAAGCTCAAAGCCACGAAATTACACATTATTAACGTTAATGAAGCCTAAATTATAAGCATGCCGTCGGCAATTTAAAGCCTAAAACAATACATTAAATTAAACTATAAAATGCTGCTTGATATGCCTTTAATATTCTAAAAAAATTACCAAGAAAAGACATGAAACAAATAAATTTAAGAATACTATAAGATAAAGCTATTGAATATAGGTGGTTTATATATTTCACCACCTTCTGCATGTGGCTTAGCCCACAACTATTATGTGGGCTATAAAATTATCTCAAGCGAACATACTCCTGGGATTGAAAATATCCTGAGGACTATTCCAGGACATGGTCTATTGTGTGCCAAATTCCATCCAAACCCGTAGTCGTTTGCGCATGAAGAAGTAACAAACATTCATTAACTGTCGCCTTTATAATAAGCGATTGTTGCCTTTTAACTTTTTTTAAAAACGCTGTCCTACACTAGAAACTACACCTGAATCGTGGGTTAGTTCACAAAATGTAAACTTACATACACAAGGCACTCAAATCCAGAATAAAAACTATTTGTAGACTATTCAAAATTATTAAAATATTCTATGCGGGAATTGTTTAGGTATGTATCGTAGCATCCAATCACTTTTTCTCTTATACGATTTACAACTAAGGAAAATATATTGATTTGGGTATATCCCAAATATTTTACCAAAACTTTTCCGATTTTATTAATTTGACATGATTAATCCTGCATTGAATGGACACTAATTATTTCTATGAATTTCTAACTTTGCGGTTTATGACTGAATTTACTGAAATTGATTCATTTTGTTACAGCTAAAGTTCCAAAAGGAATTTTAAAATAATCGAAAAAGTAAAATGAAAGAAAGATTTACTTACGAAGGATCATTACATTTTTTTTCTCTGTTTTCATTTTAACTGACGAATAATACGGCCCTTAAACCTAAAGATTGTATCAGACATTCAAAAGGCCACGAACATTAATTTACCTTGACTTTACAATTTCGCAATTTTTGGGCATAACCTTATTTCGTGGGATCGTTTCGTAGTTAACCATATTTATTGATCGTTAAGTTACCCTAATATCAAGTTGCGACGCGTACTTACTGGCGCCTAGCCGGCGACGGAACAATACCCCAGAGAACAATGGAGGAATTAACGAATTTTCAACTGATGAATTACATAAGGATAAGTACAAATGTCAATACAGCGTGCCTAAATGTTTTATAGTTATATATTAGTTGTATCGCATGAATTTCAGATGTAGGCAATGCAACACTTTGAACTCCTTGGCAAGCAATACATCTTGTTGTTCTAGGAAATCATTTATAACATTCATCAAATCAAATTATAATTCTTAGTGCGCACAATTCATATTGAATTTCAGTTTTATGATCATATTTAAGTGTGTTATTGATGTGGTAACGATTTACCTGGATTGTACTCACTGTACACTGCACATAATGTCGACTATTTAATCGGTATGATCAAACAATTTTAATGGCACAGCCATCAAAAAGCAAATAAACGTCTCGATGAATAAAATATGTATGTACAAACAAATAACTCATTACATTATTACATAAAAACTCGATAATATTATGGAACACAAGATTATAAATAATAAATTATGAATTTAATGTATCTGCATTGCAAAACTATACCATTTAAAATGTTTTTGACACTGAAGGCTGAAGCATGAATGAACGCTACAAAAGGAGTGGAACAACTACTGTCACAAGTCACAAGTACCAGTTAAAAATAAATTGAATAATTAAATCAAAAAGTAACTTGAAATCTCATTCACAAGAAGAAATGCAACGAAATACATTTATGTGGGTGGTGGATTTACAACTTTTATAATATGTATGAACCCAAACAAGGCATCCGATAAAAGACTGCCATAAAAATAGACATATTGACGTATTTAACATTAAAAATATCTATTCTCCTTATACAGTTGATGAAGCACATAATCATCATAGTGTTATCTAATATGGAAATAATAACGCTTAGTTTAATAAAGAAAGCACCAAATATGTAACAGCAAAAAGTTATTTGGGAATCAATAAAATAATGTTATAGGGGCATGATAAAAGCGTTCACATTCGAAACGCGAAGCAATTTATAAGATAATATGTAGAGTCCTCGAGATAATTGGAGGAGAAAGAGTTATAAACATATTGCACAACATCCAGACTCGAACATTATTTCTCACGTACACAGCCTGGTTCCCGCCGCTCGTCGAGATCGTGAAGACAGTTTGTATTACATAATTCATATACACTACATTATGGGCTATCCTTCTGTCAATATCTCAAAGTGTTATCAACATCTTTCCCATTTCATCTCATCCAGAGACCACATGATCTTTTGTGTATGCGTTGTATAAACTCGGCTTAACAATATTGTCGACCAGTAACATTATGTAATATTTTCGGACACTGTTGAACAATACGATGTAATCATTATCTCGTTTTACCACAGCTGTAACATAAACACATGATATAGACGCATAAGTGCTATTACAAAACTGGACTCATGAATGGTCCTCCGCCCACGCGCCTAGTGATTTTTTGTAGCGACCGTTCATCGAAAATAATCGTTTTAACAATGCCCCATCCTCAAAAGAGGTCACTAGATCTATTTTATCTTCCATTTCATTGGACAATGCTAGAGACAAGTTTAATAAGAGAGCCCAACAAATATATGGATATATCCGAAAACAAGATTGTTGTGACACAATTTCGGAACAAAGGAAAACATAGCTACGTAGTTAGAATGAAATATTCGATGTTAAAACTTATTTCTAAGCAACAATACGGTGACTTGAATACCACATTGCACTTAACGCTAAGAGTGCACACATCCGTGATAAGAACATTCAAGCAGCACACATGAATCAACGTGGCCTCCACACATCTGAATGGATGTTAATTAGTACGTTTGTTTTAACACTTCAATATTCAAAGCGCACACAGACACACATGCACGTGCTGTACTCGCACCATGTATAATGAACCTTCGCATTAAACTGCTGCTGATTGGAAAATACGTAAACAAATTAGACAAATGAATGATGAAAAATGTTTCTCGCATACCGTTGATGATAATGAGCCATCACACTTTCCACAAGATCTGTAAGTAAGCTAAACAAACGAAAAAGTTGGATGCTAGAAGCAAGAAATATTGAACTAAACTAAGCTATAAAGTTTATTTTACCTTCACACATATCTATTTGGTTGGTGCTATTTGATCGTGAGAATAGTATGTTCAAACTTTTGTTATTTTTTATATCGCAACAATACTTAATCACTTCCTACAGCTCAAAGGGCGGAAGTCATGCGTTTACAAAAATAATAAATTAACACCTTTGGTGTTTCAATTCGATGTTTCTTTAGTTTGCCCTTGGCAGAAGGTCGATTTGGCTTCTACGTTTGGGAGGAGCACTGTTGCGACACCCGCATTAAAACTTTAACATGACTCTGTTTGTTTTTGTTTTGTGTATTCGGTAATTTTCGAGTGGACGTCGATCACTTGAAGTGGGCAACGAAGGACGAACGTCGACACCTACGCATATTAATACATCAACAACGTCAAATTCTTGATTGAAGCGTCTGACGTTAATAGTTATCATTAAGTAATATTGTGAGGAGAGACGTAAGGAATGTTGATGTTATTACTACTCATGGAATACAGCTTAGAAGAAGAAGTATTGCTTCTGGTATACACAGAAATACCTACAGAATTTGTCGCCAGTTCCCCTACAAGCGTAAGGTTGTTTCCAAGAGTATAAGGATTTAATATAACTGTAGAATACATTAAATCTATATACTAGAATAACATTTTCTAATAGTCACTTGACTTGGTTATAATTATAATTATGCTAAATATAGCAGCCATACCATATCATTCCATCTTCCTATAATTGTGTGTTAAATAAAACATGAAGTCGTATTAAATATTTATTGAAATAACATTGGACTTCTTCTTAAGGAAAAATTGTGATCGTCTTAGACACAAAGCCCATCTTGATGTAGTTGAAAAATTATAAATTGTGCTTTGATTAAGCCCTTATAAAGCAAATTCAATAAACAATTATTCCGTGACTCATCCATAAAAGTAATGGTTGTTAAAGTTAATTATTATTTATTTTCATTACAGGCAACGATTTATAGTCAATGGCTGTAGGATAGGCATAAATTAAACAAACAACTATGAATAAGTTCAGACGTGGGCTGAGAAATGGTAACTAAAAATCTTTCGATCTTTTATCGATAATCTTGATTGATGAATTAAGGGATAAAGCTTACATTATAGCTAACTAAATAAATATTTGTTTTGGTATGATTTGTTATTCATGACGATATTATGCAGGTCGAAGGGCTGCCTACATCGTAACTTTTTATGGTGACTCGTATTATAAAATTGTCATTATTTATTAATAAATTGGTTGTGTTGCCCAATGTTATTGTACTCAAATATACTCTGATCATTATAGTTGTCTACGCAGGCTATATCTTAAACCACTTCGAAACACCATTTTTTTATGAATATGTGCAGCAGTAATGGCAGGTGCACCCGAACATACAATATCATTATTACAAATATGCTTGATTGACAGCCCATTTCCTTTACTCTTTCCCTCTATCATACGTGTAAACAGATTATCCATCAAATACATAATATTCATATCTTCTTTTTTGATTTGGAAAACCTTGAAATAAGCTATTCTAGGATCACTCGGCCTTAAATACACACATTTATAAACTTCTTGCTTGATCAAACAAAATTGAATACTCTTTTTAATTAACGTCCGGTGCTGCATACACAAGTATAAAGCCAGTGGGAGCACGTACCCCTATATGTAGAGCCAAGTAAACGGACGCACGGATAAGATTGTTTGCACGAAGCCAATATTTGACATCTCACAAGCGGGTCAGGCGGAGACGACTCGGACGGCCATTTGCAATTGCAAATTTTCCGAGATAAAAATAATCTAGGAGGGCTTAATTAAGATTAAGTGATAAAGATACCACCAATAAATTAAATGCTTCGTGCTAGCTGAAGGTTTTATGCATGTACTTAAGTACTTAATAGTATATTACAAACATGTAAAGTGATATTAGGAAAAAGATTCGGAAATGATTCGAAAACGATTTTATCTAACAGAATTTATGAGATTTTTTATCATGATTTGATAATCTTCGAGCCCAATCAAACGATTGTTGGTATTTCTAACAACATGTATGTATTAGAATATAAATTATCCTACTACTCGTCTACTAAGAAGACCCTTGTATTTTATAATGAACAGTAGGTAAAAGTCAAGTTTTTCTGGGTGCTCCATAATCGTTTACTTTACATTTTGCGCAAACTGCCATCAAACAGTATCTTTTTGTAATAAGACAACAATGGCACACTAACCGAAGGAACACTTTTTGGAACTCCATTAATCATTGTTTACGTTTACAACCAGTACGTTATTTCCACCAGTACGACTGCGGGACGATGCTGGTTCGCCGGCAGATATGACTGGCGCAAACAAACAACACCACTTTAATTTTGCCTCTGGCGCGTAATATAGCACGCGTGTACACTCCATTGAATATAACGTCTTAAATTTTTTTGTTCAGCTCCTTTATCCAAACATATTTGCATTTTATGGTAATTTGAGTGTGCGAGCCAGCTTATATGGAGATCAGTTTCAATTTATTGATTAGACCACCTATTTAACCTAAGTATGCTACTGTTCAGAAAATGATATCACTAAACATTTTCTTTGCAAATAACGTGAAGAGGGCATATAAAGTGAAATCAGTGCTGGTTGTTTGTATTAAAAGTGTGCGCATCAAAGACACCGCATAGATAAAGGAAGAAGTGTCATTGCCACGCGACCCGAGACTGTATACACAGTAATCAGGTTACAGGTCGCTCTAGGAATGTCTGCTTCTTATTGACGCCTTTAATATACTGCAACACATTAACCTTGCGTGCTATTTAGGCGTTCCATTTTTGCCTCGCAGATTATACCCAACTGTTTCTAATGAAAAACGAGGCCCTATTTGCTAAGTGGATATTTGCAACGTAAATAAAAAACAGGGCGAACTGAAGGTCCAATTAGAGTGATTAATGCCGCTTATGGATATCTGGAACGAGCGGACTCCATGCGTTTAGTTAGATCCTATTATCATTCGACGGTTGGTTGTTGTGAAATTATTTTGAAAACGTTTCGATTGCACAGGTTAAAACTTTATTTATATAATTATATCTAAATATTTTGTAACTATTGTTCGTGTAATCTAAAATTCTGAAATCTGTCTTCAGTTTTGGTGTTTGCTAAAAATTAAACACAAGCAAATTGCTTAGTTCTTTCCAAGGTTGGGTATGTACATGTGAATTAGTGCAGCGTTGTATATCACAACTGGGTCGATCGATAGCGCACTCTTAATTGCGATAAAAACTGCTTCTCTGTATCAGGCCATTAATTCTGTAATTATCGCGCCGTCCGCACATCAAACGCGCCGACGACACACGCCGCGACAAATTTGTACAGACTCTTATAGAATGTCGCTAATGAGGTGAATATTATAAACTTGTAGATGCTTGTAGACTTTGACATATTACCACCTGTAGTTTAGCGTTTTGTTTGCCCAGAACAATGTGAAAACATGAACTGAATTGTTTATTACAAGTGTTATCAGAAATGTTTTATTTTTATGCCCCGTGATAATTTTAACGAGGGAGTTAACTCTATCACGTTAACTAGTTGAACTTAGTATTAAATGTTTGAGATACTTTTCTGTCGTGTCGTAGATGTATACGTGTTGTACAATGTAGGTCAGTGGAAGCATCGTCAAAGCGTCCATTGTTTTAGAGCGGGTCATGTCCATTAGGCTTCGTGTTGACTTTTGTGTCAAATGGGTTTTAATTGGAAAGTTTACGGGTAGGTATATTTGGGACGATAAGAAAGCTCCTTGTATTGACCGTGGGGTCGCGGTATCGCACTGAGTACGGCTCAATAACAATTTGTCGGAGAACGTCGGCCACCGGTGACTGATAGCGATAACGACGTCGTTTTCCAACTAAACTTGAGTCGAAGGAAACCGTTTGAACCTGTTAACCTTGTGAGACAGATACCACTTGTCAGGATGTTGGGTTTTGAGTTTTAAGACAAAGAATACTAGGTACAAGCTTTGAAGTTGGGATACATGGTTATAAATCTACCAAGGTTTTTTTTTCACATAGCATAGGTAGGATGACAGCAGGACGAAAATATGCATCTTCAAGATGAGAGAAAAGGATAGGTAACTTCACTGTATGAATCCGACAGCTTTTACCCACAACATCCATAGCAATAGTGTAGTGTAGGAAATATATCCCAGCTACAGAAGAGTTTGATGCTTGTATTTACAATGTGCAGACATTCCCGAAATCTTCAAAACTATTTTCTTATTTGAATCAACCTTAGCTACAGTTCTGACAAGCCATAAATTACAATCATATAAACGATTTTCTTTAAAAAATTAAGTAATTTTAGGCGTAACAAATTCTTAACAACGAAGCGTGGAACGAAAACCATTTATCCATTGTTGCTAACGATCATTAGAACAAAATGACGTGCAGACGTCACTTTAGAATGGAGTAAAAAAATATAAGATTAGGCAGTTTGGCACTTGAAGTTAACGCTGTGTAGGTAACCTCAAATCGTGTGAGGTCGAAAATCTTCAACTGATTGATAACTACTTAGCAAATGATGAAGTTATATAAAAATAAGAGGCTCATAAATTAGGAATATATTCATAAAAAGTTGACTGCTGTCCTCAACCTCTTGCCGCAGGTGTGGCCAATCACGAGCTGGCCTCATTTGTTAAGGCATTCACACATGTGTTATTACATGAACCGTTTAATTTGCTAACGTGTAGCTTGCTGCGATTTATGATATCCTGGTACCAATGATTTCTATAAATTTGTGACTCGAATTGACTTGAGCGGTTTAATTAAGCTTACCTACGTCGAAAAACATAAATTACCAATTCATAACTGTCAGTGCAAACTATACAACAATCCTAGTTTGAGTTTTTATAGATAAAAAAAGAACTGAAATACTGAACATTTAGTTTTATCCAACAGTATTGCGTAAACGGAATTAAATTCATGGAAAAATATTAAATTAGGTACCTGAAATTCAGCTGTCATAGTTGCAGCAAAAACGGCTAATGATGACGTTGATTTGTCGGATAAAAAAATAACTTCTCACGTTATTTAATGCTCACACCCTAATTTACATTTACACATAACAAATCATCTGTCTGATAAGGTTGACGTGCGTATAATTTCAGTCCCAGCTGATTTGCGAAGGTTATTAAGAGCACGTTTGAATTCAGTTTGAAAGTGTTTGAGCTGGTCTAGCTATTAGTGATGTGAAGGTTGCGAGTGGGCAGACATATTGTTTTTATGGATCTTCTCATTTTGCTTGTTGATGTTGATTCAGAGGCTGGAATAGGTGGCGACTGAAAAATGAGAAATGCATTAAAATTCGTAATGTTTACTGTTTAAAGTGATAATAAATAAAACGTGTATTGTTGCAGTCTGGATAGCTCTGAAAAGAATGTCAATTTTCCTAAAATAAATGTCCTGAAATATTTCTGCATGTTTAATTTGAAAACATTAAAAACGAAAAACTAAGTTGTCAAATCCACTTAGGTATCTAGCCTAACTTAAACATCTTTTACCTTTGTATCTTTATCAATTAGAGTAAAGTCGTAAAGAAGAATTAATAGAATCTCAGGTCATACAATAGAAATAAATCTTTAATCCGCACTAATCCTCAATACAAGCTACAATAAACTTTTGTCAATTCAATCAATAACTATCACTCAAAATGAAATGTAATTTAGTGAATGATGATTGAATACAACAAATCTATTGAAAGTTATGGCTTTGTCGTCGTTCTGTCGAGATATATATTGGATATAAAACTAGGCGCACCCTACGGTAAGGCCATTATATTTTATATTTAGTCCGTAACTGTACCATTAGGATGAAAATAATGACCATAATGTGGGTATTCGAGAGCTTAAGTTATTCTTATGGTCACTAAAACATAAAATATGCAAATTGTTTCGTGTATTGAGTAGTTTTTACGTGAGTTATGAAGTGTGGAAAATGTCAATTAATTAGAAAAAACATTTTTCAATTAAGACAATCTCTATAGCAGCTTTTATGCTTAGCTGGTGGATTTATGGAAATGCTATGTCTAAGGTAAAGCGAATAATTCTGTGGGTATTTCTTTCTTTTTATTGTTTCTTTTACCGGTGAATTTTGGTTATTCCATCGATGAATTTCTTGACTAATGCCAATGTGGTTGGCCACAATTTGATGGCTAGGTAATTTCAATATTAATTTATGTTCTTCGAAATGAAAATTTGCTGCTGCCTTTTCATGATGATTCTTCTCAAACATTTTTTGTAATCTTATTTTAAAACATGACACCAACAAGTCACACAGAACGTCGACATTGCCAATTTGAAACAAATGCTTTATTTAATTGAACATTGTGTTTTTTTTAATTGATAAGGCGTCAGGAAAGTAATGGCATGTCACTTTCTACTTTTATTGTCGTTTATGTGTGCCACTGTTTTTACAAATGATTTCGGAGTGGGTGTAGTTTCTAACATATGCCTGACTAAACAGACAGTGGTACTGTCAAATATAGAAAAAAAAATTGACGGGTTTTTTAACAATATCAATTTATTAATGAATTGTAATTTATAAAAAAATAACGAAGCTTTCTTTGTAACCAAATAATCTAAAGTGTGTAAGTCAAAAATCTAAAGTTTTTTATGTACTCATCCTCGCATCTTCACCCTGTTTCAAAATACTTTAAGAATAAATTAAGGATTTTAAAAACTAAAGCTGATGAGTGCAGTTCTCATATAAAATTCAATTTACATAACTGCATTTTATAAAATGAAAAAAAATGTTCATCGTTTATTTTCTAGGTGTGAGAGAGAGCGCAGAAAAATAGAGAATTAGGTCGATTTTATTAAAAATATATTTCAACCTTAGTTATGACAGCTAACAAGCCCAATTCATTACCATCGGTCTCTAGGGAGAGCCGGCGGCCTTTGAGTTAGTACACATAAACACGCTATTATTTGCCATACTAATTACTCATCATTAATTCCCATTTGTTTATAGGGAATTATATTTGCAATAAAACTGAAACGCCTGTACGAAAAATTTAGAAAACGGTGTCGTGCCAACAATTTTTTTTCTTATTACAATTGAACAAAGGTGTAAAAGTTAAGATAGTGAATTGGAACGACACTATCGGTAATTTCTTAAGTTTACTGGAGAGTTGACAAGAATTGACTAATAAATCAAAATGTGGTGGAACTGTATTGAACGATCGTTTGCTCTGACATCTGCGGATTTAGGTTAATACCATGGATCGCAACCTCATAAATATGTCATGGTTTCCTTGCTATTGTACGATGAACCACTTCGCGGAATCAACAAAATATGCCATAAAGCACACAGCACAGTACACAGATTTTATTGCTCCAAATTACATGTTCCGAAACGTTGAACTCATTAACTAAATGTTACGTAATCATAGGCCGCCCACAAAACATTCTGAAAAACTTCAATAGAATAAATGTTTCAATGAATGAATTAAAATTGGAGCATTCGTAAAATATAATACTGTTGAACCATGTCATAACATGTCGGCATATACCTACGCTAAATAATTTACGCGACGAATTAAAAATCTTGCGCCAACGAAAACGAAGAGATGCCAAATTTAATTATTTTCGGCGATATCGAATAATTTGAAAATGTTTATTTTGTACATGTTAAGTTTTTATTACCACGATCTTTCAAATTGACTGTAAAAACCCTATTTCAGACTCAAGATGTGTCATATAGGTTGCGGCATTGTGACACAGTTAGATACGGCAGTAGGAACGTAAAGGCAACTAAAGAAAACACTGGTGGGTTTTAGTCAGCTAAGTTCTGACACTCTCTGTCGCGCCACACAGAGCGGTGGGAGTTATTTGATGAAAATCTTAGTTTTAATTCTATGATTTTTAACAAAACAGCTAGTCAATCACACCTAAGCCTAAATTAAAATAAAATAGCTGGATATAGTTGGTGCGGTGAAAAAAACTAGGTGGTCTTTAGATAATACAGAAGAGAGAGTTTTTCTAGGCGGAACGCACAATCAAATTGTTCGATACTTTGGTTTCGATCGATGCTTCTGAATCACAGCCTTTTCTTTCCTATTAAATACTTAATCAATCACCCAGCTCTATTTAAAGTCGGATAATGCGACAGCGTGATGAATATGCGACCTAAGGATTCTAACACATGCTGTGGATGGCAAGTTGCCTGCTGGTGGGAACTGCAAATAAAAACCCCGATCAACGCTTGGCGGAAAGCTGCCGTTGTATTAAAACGAAAATAACAGTAGGCCTTGAGCTATTATTTAATTTTAATGTGTATATTGGGTGTGAACGCTACTCGTGACACGCACGTGCGCCCATATACTGGTTATTACTTATGTACGCAGAAATAGCAAAATTTTGCTAAATTGTGGCTTTGCTAGCATCTCTAAAAATAAATATTTTACCATCACCAATATTTTGCAGTATAAAATGTCTTTGATCTACGATTACAACTTGAGGCTAGAAATATGTTTACGGACCCTTTTTCGCACTAGTCTGAAAGCTGTAAGCTTCCGTAGTGATTTCTGGTGCGTGATAAATAAGTGTAAGTACATAAACAAACACCTTCGTAGTAACAATTATGCAATGAACTACAGCCACAAATAAGTCTGATGTCTTCAGGGGACGTCAGAATCGTAAAAATCTATTTTTCATTCTCAACTAATTCATTATTTCCAAAATTATTGTACTGCGTAATCTTCTTTTTCGTTGTGTTGTACTTTCTCACTTAGCAAAACACTGACTTTTGGCACACTGCCAAGTGTCAAGCTCAGGTTGATTTGAAAAAATATATCTACTTGTGTATAATGTAATACACGTAATATAAACAGATTGGTTTGTTTATATTCTAGTAGACAATAGGTACATAAACTGTATTTTTTACATCGTTGCTTTAAATGGAATTTGCTGATGTAAAGTAGATGCTAATGAAGCACACATAGCAAATTTTTATCCAATATTTGTTTGCATGCATGTGATGTTTTCTAGATAAGAAATTTCTTTTAATTCAATTATATTTTTTTACTTTGCAGCTCTCTCTTACCACAATGTTACAAAATACTTAAGTAAAACATTACATCTGATTCACAGGTCCATGATGCAACTAATAAATATACATAAATATGTAAATTATGGTACGCAGCCGTAGTAACACTTTCATAAAGGATTTGATTTGTTGTAGGCTTCAATATTTAGATCAATATTTGTAAAAAATACTAAATATTTACGTAACAGCTACCCAATCTCGTAGCTGTCTTCATAAATCTTCGATAAATCGTTCTGAAAACACATGTTTTCAGGGATTATTGATATCTTTGTGTAAAGTACAAAAGAATTTCAATTTTACGATTTGTTTGGTGGTGTTGAACGAAATTATTATGTGGTTGGAATGTAATATGTATAATATTTTTTAGAAGTTTTATTAAGAAAGATTAAGTATAGAACAAACGGTCTGTTGAACGTAAAAGGACAATAAACTTGACAGTCCAGGCCAGTTAATAAAAAACAAACTTATCTGAAGAGCAGTCCTGTCAACCCAGCCTTGTAGCTTGTCTGTCAGTCTGTCGGGAGTTGTGCAAACCTTTCATCAGTTCAAGATAGTGGCTTCAAATGCTTTCAAAGCAAAGTAACCTGAAACCATACTGTCAAATATTTTCCTTGACATGAAAATAAAAAGCTTTGAATGTTCGGCTTCAGAAAATCATATCGGTTTATTATAGGTAGGCAATCATATTATAAATAATTTAGATAATCTTCTGATCAGATTTTTCATATTGAATACAGACGTATCCGATCATAAATTATCGGCTTTTGGCAGTGTCCCATATTCAACAACGTAACAGTAAATGTGTATAATATTATAATAAATTTATACTCGTCAGGGACCCATCGAGAAGAACCACACGATTTCTATGAAACATACACAACTCGTCTATATTAGCATGATATTAGAAGTTCAATGATCATAAAGCGTCAGATAGTTTGGGTGGTCCTTTTTGGCTTACGGCCAATTAGTTAAGGTGCGAATGAGCATAGCGTTCGAATATGAAGAATTGAGACGCCAGCTAGACATATTGATAAAATATTTATTCCTGAAGTATGAGGTGGACAAATGAGAAATGAACTACATGACATAGATAAATTAAGGACAGAATTGCGGCTCCTAAGGTCACGGCATTCTGAAAGTAATTTTGTGAGACATGGAAAATAGAAACAACACGTCAAGATTTGGCAAAGTAAACAAAAGTCGGTGTGTTTTTGAAAGGACGACACACAAATAAAATTGACTTACATAGGTTGATGCTTATTCGTTTCGACAGAGAGCATTAGTTAAGAAAAAAGCAAAGAATAGCAGTGGACCAGTAAAAATTAGGTCAGACTATAACAGATGAAGTTGATATTCTAAGAATAAAAGACAACATCATAAACCACTGAGTATTGCAGAAACTACAAAGGAACAATAAAATTGAAGTGAAAAGAATAAAATAGAACACGACGCAAAACGGATAAAAGTCGATGAAGCGGGTACTACCGACGTTGGGGGATGCGCACTTACAGACAAAGCGTAGTTAGATAAAATGAATGCCTCGACATCCTGAACGAATGGGGACTGTGAGCCAGTAACTAGGTCAATATTTATGCAGTTCTTTTGAGATTTTTATAGCAAAATTAACTTTGATAGTTTTATAGTTAATATCTTTGATTCACGGAGACTTCGTTTATAGTAAATATAAATATGTAACCGAATCGTGAGCGATTGATTAAAAGTGAATGTTAAATATATGTGTAAAATGATTTAATGACTAATTATAAAGTTGAAAAAGCTTAAGTAATTATTCAAATATCTTGAAAGGCACAGTCACAAGAGGACTGTCACTGTAACAATGGGACAGTCCAAAGGTGTCCTATGAACTTTGGACCAAATCATGTCATTAACATTTTAGTTTTTCAATAAACCCATTAACTAGAAATGCCCTCTGTTTTCGTTTGAGAACATAATAGGTACCCGGGCAAGACGCCAAGTCCGAACACTACAAATATATTTTAAAATATTGCCGTTAACACTGAATTTGTTTTTTGTTTGTATTTTTTCAGTGTATTTAAGTTTATATTTTAATCATTCAGTCACTTCAATTGTTTATCCGTGCGTTAGTTTGATCAATGGCATTTCGTTTAATTTTCTGTTGCACTCCAAAAATAATGTGTTTGCAGTTTTTAATACTTTTAGGTACTTATTGATAAAGCTTTATATTAAATGAAAGCTTTATATAAGTACTACAAAACATACTTATCCACAATATTCGTCTTCGCTATCTTAAAATGCGACTGAAGGTACATATGTTTATTTAAAAGTGCATGCGAATGCCATTGCAACTATTCTAAAAGTGGCAGGTCTTGTATAAACTTAGAAAGGGTAATGCCCTGTCGACTCATCAAAATATAATATTTTGTTTTGTTTGCTGGTCAGGTAGTCATGTGCTGAGAATGCGTCCATATGCAGCTGTGGACCGCGCTGTTTAGATTTCTATGGACGCTCTCAGATTTCTCTACACAGTAAATGCTGTAAGTAAAGTTTCACGGAGCTGTTAAAAAATTCGCCATGTCGGACTTGTATTTCTGAAGAAATCAAACGCTGCGTCAGTTAATCGAAATTCAGGGGTCTGGCTTGAGACTTCTTTTCCGATGGCTAAGGTTGGTCAATCTAACAATTTTGAGAGATTCTGTTAGAATACGATAATACCTAGTTTGATTCCATTTCATTGCTATGTAAAAAAGTGATATTTTCTCAAACTTTGTACCATCTCTGCCTAACCCTCTGAGGAGTGGGAAGTCATAAAATATATAAAATTAAAAACCTATGGTTATTCTTGTCGGCAGGGGTATGGAATATAAATGTCATTGTCGTGTATCGGGCGTGTACCGACATGTTATTCAAACGTGTGCATATTTTCGAAGCATTAGAGCAAAAGGTGAAGGAAAATATTGTAAGGATATATATTTTTAATAATTGTTTGTCTAAAGTTTGAATCATATAGACTCATTCAAAATTTAGACAAAATTTGAATCGTTTTTCCAAATATATTATTTCTAAGACTTTTTTACCTGACTCTTTTTTACCTAAGTGAAAAATGCAGGAAAAAAATTTACCTATTCCTTTAAATCTTGTGTATTTTTGCGGTCCCATATTCCTTTTTCTGACTCTCCTACTGATTGTACGCTTGTGTTGTTATTCTTGAAACGATAATCTTCTACCTATTTTGTTATCTTCTCGAAGTCATCTGACTAATGATCAAGCAGATCTTAAGTGTTGAGATTCCACGTAGTTAGTCTTGCCTACAGCAGTCTCCTTGTAATTAGCCTCTTTCCGTGTCAGTTGTAGATATGTCTCTTAACAAATCGGTTGTTTCCTTTGATTCTTAATGTACAAAATTACGGTTTTCTATTAGAATCATATTAAAGAAGTGACGATGCGACAATGAGTCGCTATTTTTTTGCAATTAACACTACCGGCCATCATATCGCCATTAGTACAGCATTGCACGACTGCATATCGATTTACGTCGTTCAAGGTCACTTATATAACAAATTCATGGTCTTTTGCAACTGCTAATATAAAAAACTTTATAGGCATACAATGTTTACTTGCTAAAGTGTTGATTAGAAGCTAAGACAGAACAAAGTAATGTACATATTATTAGCGTCAGCTCGCGATTTTGTTGGTTTCATATTTGGTCAACAAGTTCCATCAAATATATTTGTTTAATCCTTGTTAGATAGTCATTAATTCATTATTTACATATACCCTGTTTTATTAACACTGCCTTAAAGAATTCTATCAATGACATTGAACTTTTCATTTTTAAAACTAGTGGAAAAAACAATATGAAAACTATGGGTGCAGTGATAATATATTCAACTATTGCTTTACATTTCAGCCTGTTATGTTTTTCTAGAAGTGCGTATGCCTTATGCTTAGGTAAGCCTTATAAATATTTCAATATAATCATTTTTTTTTGTAGTGGACAATTATCATATAACCCTCTCGCTCTGGGCGGAGTAAGATTTCCATCTTACTCCGCGTGTGTCAGACTTTTCCTGACTAAAATCTAACTGTGTTGCTTTAGTTGCCCTTTGCATATCAGGGTTACGGTAACTCCTTCAAACAATTTCGCCGCCCTCATAATCTCTAATCGTACCATTTGATAGAATTTGGTTACTATATTTTTCAACTTGAACATAGCTTGATCTGTTACCTACTGATTGAAAGAAAAAGGTGCTTGTTTTAAAATAACACCATTCTAACTATACGTGGATGCTTGTCAAGAGAACGTTGTTTAGACACGACAGAAAATATTCATAGCGAGTGTTTGTTTTGAATTTATTCTATTCTCTATTGAAACCCTTTGTTCTAGTCGTTTGTCTATGAATTGTCTCATTGTCAACCGAAAACATTGCTCTTGTATTTTTGTCGTCGCTCAGAACGTATTATAATTATGTGCATGTTGTTGTTATTTAGCTTGTTAAACCAAGGACTCGTTGTGCAATGGCCCTAGATATATTTGATCATCTTCATGTTGAGATCTTACACCTTATGGTCCAAGTTTGCTTTAACATTTTGTATGATTGCATGATTTTTTATCAACTTATCAAAATATATTAAGTTTAACTTTATTTTAAATAGTTCTGTTTTCTCTTTAACAATGTTTGTTTTATGTGAGAAATTGTTACTCATCGACCGCATTAGCAAGTGATTTGAAAGAGATATTGCCGTAATCATAAGGTAGACAGATCTGGGTCGGGATGTGTTGTTAACTCACAGGAAGTTTCCTGTCCATCACGATAGTTATTTACAGATAGCAGGCAATCTCCTTGCTATGTTACGAACATTGAAAACCAAAGAAAAATGTTACAATCTTGACAGTTTTTTTTTTAATTTCCAGCAACAATCTGTGAATGGTAGAGAGAAGAGTATTTAAACATTGATACTTGCGAATAAAAGCAAAGCTTTTGTAATCAAATATTATATTAACTAAATCATGAATAAAACCTCATATCTCATAAATTATATTTGCTATTGCTAAAAATGTGTAAGCAAAACCGGTAAAATCAGTACAGACATGATAACAAGGTACCAACAATTACAGGAAAGATATATCATAAAACTCCATAAAGAATGGTTTTCCTGTGTTCAAAATAATTTTAACCAGACTATACCTGAAGCAGGAGGTACAATGGTTGAAAATATTGATTATTATTATTATACGTGTAACGCTGTGTTTGGGTTTACTGTCGATGCACGTGATAAAGGCTTCGTAGACACTTATACATTACTAATATTATTATAGATAGCGACGGAAATTTCTCACATAACTCCAATAAGATATGGATTTACATGAAATCGTACGTTAAATCGTCATAGATTAACGAATTCCACAAAATTAATATAATTTCATTGTTTCACTTTGTTTAATTAATGTTACGGTTGGTAGTTTGATATATATTTTATTCATTCTTCATGAAACTAAAAATGAATTTGTTAAGTTAGTATCTTTGGGAAGATACTGTGGGTGCAATCATTGCTTATAATAATAATAAATCATTTATTGTAAGGTATCTTGGCCCATACTACATATTGTTACAGACTAACATATATAAAGTAAATACAACTTACACTTACTTACTTATATTACAGATATCTAATCCTAGACGATTTTATTTATTAATGTAAGTATTATATTTTTTATCGTACACCTCATAAAAAAACGCAGGGCAAAAAATAAAAACTAGAGCAATCTTTTACAGACAACCTTTGGAATAACTCAACGCAAGGAAGATTTACTTAGTTGCTTTGTAAACAATCCTACACAACCTGCGCCAATGATAGAGCTGTATTGGTTACAGGTTGCTTGAACAGGTTGGTTAGAAAAATAATAATTTGAGTATAACGACACAAAATGAAGAATTTTGACTGAATGGTTTGTATAATATGATTGACATAATTACGACCAAAATGACTGCTCCGAATTTCGAACAATTGGTTGCGTCTTTAATTTTTTTTTACATGAATCAATGCGTATTCCTTTTTTTTCGAGTATACGCATAATTCGGAACGCCTAGGTTCAGAGTGGCCAGCAAATTTTGATTTTATTTACTGTATGTATGTGTTACATTATTTCCAGCTGCTTTTAAATATGATAACAATCTATGTTTGCCACCTTGCCAATTGTATTGCTGATAGTATCTTGAGCAAGATCAAGAAGCCCGATTCCTCAACGGATGTCAGGAATTATGATAGCATTTATTATTTATAATAACATAATAACAATGTGTGAACAACATGTTACAACAGAACAACTTGGAACACATTGGATCAAAGCGATCGGCGTGCTTAATTTTTATTGCCCTGACGAATTAGATTGGTCTATATCTTTAATGGCTTATTCCTGTTCCGTTATGGCTTTTCTAACCTTTTGCTAGACAAAATATAAAGTTTTGTTTTCGATCTAATATTTGAATATATATTTTTTATCGTGTCAATTAATCACGTCTCTTTAATTAGGACAAGGAAACATTCTGACTTAAATATAAGCGACTAACCAACGATAATAATTGAATAACGTTTTTAATGATTTGGGTTTTATAAATGAGTTCTCATTATCAAAGCTTTGTTCTTACCCACGTCGGTATGCGAGGTGAACAAATCTTTTGTTTTCCTCCGCCTACATAATCAATAATAAAAATTACAAGAGAGGATACGTTTCGCAATAAATGCAACTAAACGTTAACGCGCTAAACATGCTAATAAACGTGCAAAACGTATAATTTAACTGGCAATGCGTAATTCGAAAAATTAGCCATTTAATTAGCATTCAAAACAAGTATGAAGTGAAATGCAACTGCCTTTTATGTTCCGCCAATCACAGAGCTAGTGCGCGAACCGAGGCCACGCCTACACTGGATGTGCACTGACCACGGCCGCAGACAACCACACGTTTAGAGGTAACGATCTAAACCTATGCCAGCAGCGCGTTTATTACGTAACTGAATATCTATGAGTTTGCACTGAAGGCAAGCCGACTGCCGCGATGCCGAGTCGTCACGACCCATCAAAGCGGATCCGATTTTCACACGCGCTCGCGACTTCTCACTAAACCAACTTACTTAAATACTACTGGTAATTTATTTTTTTAATTGATTCGTATAAATATAAAGGTCTCCAAGAAGGTTTTCACACCAATCCTATTAATTAGTGTCAAACTTAATGTAAATACATTTTTAACGAATAATCACGATCGTGAGCAATATATTAAGAACTTCCCATTAATCAATATCAGGCGAGGTGACTCCAGCGACCTTGTTGATTATTATTTTATCTGCGATCGCGTAGAGATGAAATGAGTGGTAATCGTATTACAGACAGTGTGGTGTTTTAGGATCATAAACACTGTTGATGTTTCCTGCGAGCGGGTTGTTTTATATTTACGGTCGGAGTCGCGCGTCCACGACCGGTAGACCACAACTAATCGCGGAAAGACTGGCACAGGAACTGTTGCAAAAACTTGCAAACACGTGGCAAATTTTTATCTAGTTCAGAAAGCCTTTAATTAATTATTAACAGTGCAAAACGAAATAAGTTTGAAAGCAGTAAAGCCGCCTCTACTTTGATGTTTTTTTGTGGGTATTTTCACGTCAAATTAATCAGCGTTCCACCTTGTTTTCTCACACTGTATACAGTTAAGGTCATTCAATTAAATTCGCATTCTCCGATAATCGCTTAACAACGCCAAAACAATCAATTAAGTGCCATAAAATCAGCGAGATTAACAAACCCTCCGCAATTTGTCCATGAATTTATTAAAGTCAAGTTACATAATAGAGCGTTGTTTGACCCACATCCTTTGCGTGTAATGTGCCCTATATAAATCTGTAGACGTCGCCGTGGGCGTGTGTTAATGGATTTCCATTACAATAAGTAAATATTACGGATTCATGGATAATAATTTTGTCATAAAAAGGGACGTTGATGAAGTGGTATAAAAAAAAAAGAATGCCAACTCCTACGCATTATGGGACAAAGATTATGTTGCAGCAGCGTGGGTTCACTTATTTGTACCGTAAAATTTATTATATTGGATGGTCATTTTTGTCAACAACAAATTAAAATAAATTCTTAAATAAAAATAAATAAGAAAACAAAGAAGCAGCGTAGCTTTGAAATTCAATCACGTGCACATTTGAGTAAAAGAATAATTTTGAAATTCCTTTAACAAGGTATTGTAATGAAATGCCTTTGCATGTACAAGTGAAGATTATAATGTAAATCGTATCACATTAGAGTGTAACTCGAGAACGGAACATAATGTCGCTGGTTTATGGGTAACATACAAGGTAAGTGGTATCTAAACTACGGGTATAAAGAAACATTGTTGCTAAAGTTTTACGAACAAGTATTGAATTTCATGACTATACTTTACTTCACAATACACCCCTATACATGTATACATTACATTTATATTTAAACTGAGGTATAAAACTTTATAGGTATGTGAATATAAACTAGTCATGTCTATGACTAAGAATTATAAACTAAAGTCTACATTGTGTATTCAGCTCTATATTTCCTATCTAGTCTATTATTCGGGGAAATCCTCAATCGTTTGAAATCTAATCACGTTGGTACTTATGTACTTAATTAGCAATTATCAGTCGCTTCAAAGAAGTCTCCTGCTGCATTATGTATGAATAAAATTGTTAAGTTTTTATGTATCGTAAACAGAATTAAGTGTAATCATTTCATTATAAAACTTTGCAGAAAAATTAGTAAATTTTCTTAACCAGGATTTTTTTTCCGAGTAAGTAAATTTGTTGAGTTTTTCGTTTCTTCAGCTTGACACAATAGGCATATTACAAAAATGTAAAAACAAGCTTAGCTTTAAGCTCATATAATATCATTGCATTCTATTCACTACATAACTCCTCAAGGCATTCTATACGTATGTAAGTGTGAACAAAATTATCCACAAAACAGATTAAGTTGCTTTCAAGACTCGCCAGGAACTTAATACCGAGAGTGTTGTAGCCTATAAATCTTTGGGAACACATCAAGCCGACATAGCCGGTCGTAAAGAGCCTTAATCGGGCTCTTGCAATTACTGTGTCTTCGTCGAGGCCACTTTATACTGTAAATATCCTAGTTTGTTAATACAATATACGGCGACCTCGAAAACACTGATGCTCGTTTATAATCCAAACAGATTTTTGTCTGGAGAGAAGTTTTAAGATTCAACTTAAGTTTCTATACAACAGTAGAAATAATATGTCTTGCCTAAGTTAGTGAATTACTGAAAACATTGATGAATTTATTGGTCAGTTTACCCTTCTCGTGCAAATCGTTGTCCCGAAATTGTACTAAGTATTGACTATATTTTATATTGTATTTTTTCTCATGACCTTCCACTTCATCAGTCATATTATCTTCCCCTTTAAACATGTTACACTTTATTCCATTGTTCATATTCACGTTTCCTCTGGGATCGAAACAATACTGATACTTTACATATTGGCACCATTTAAAGACATGATTAGCAGTAAGTGCCCAGTTAAACAACACATTAGTACCTATCTATATATTTTAATTATAATGGGCTGTATTTATATGATACAATATTAGTTTAATTATTTTAGAAGCAGTAAATAACGCACTTGATGGTACACGAGGTAAAATAAGTTGAAGGCTGCGCAATTGTAGACAAATGTAACTGGTACAATTTGGTAACACTCCAAATGAAACTATGTGTCGGTTAATCCAAGGTGACACTGCGGTTTCTCGCCAAACTTATCCTGAATAAAAATTTGCAGGCTATGTACCTACAAATCCTCACAATAGACTTATTTTAAATATTAAAATTGAAACAATCGCGCAATATGTCAATGAAAAAGGTTAGATAGGTGCTAATAATCCGGTCATTGTTCAAAGCGAAACAAGGAAATCAGAAACACAATTTTTATCAAAAAAATAATAAACACATTTGTTGGAATGCAAAGAGCCATGAAATTACAGAATTCAATAACCAAGTAGATTATTAGCTACGTGAGTATTTCTGGTTTGGTTTCCTCAAGTTATCATGCTGTGACATTGAAGCACGCACTGTTAGTGGGCCGCATAGATTAGGACACAGAGCAATATGGGTCACAGTTAGTGCTGGTAAGTGGATACCACAAATATGTAGTGAATCGAGAATTACAGAAAAAAGAATGCAAAGAGGAAAATTTGTAGTTTATTGACAATTTATCAACATAGCCACAATATATCGAAAAAGATTTGGTAGAAAAAAATCTAGTTTCTATCTTTATAAGTAGGTACTGTAAATAAATACATAGATACTGAAATAATATTCTTTTGTTCCTCTGCAATTCAACGAAACAGCGGAAGCTTTCTTTAGATTACGGAGCTTATGTGTTGAATACCATTGGTAAGCGTTTATGAATCATTTAATACTGTTTGATCTTCTGTAAAATATTTACAATAATTTATAAGAGAATTACTTTAACATAAAGCTGATTTCAAATCGATGTTTAGGATAAGCGACATTACTCTATAGCATCTCTTTTAGAAGATTACAAAATCTGTTAGATGTATTGATCCTCCTTCATGATAGAGGTCAGATTGATAATTTTGCTATTTATATTAATATCGACATGTAGTATCGACACAGAGTGTTGCACGAGAAAACATTACAAGTTAAATAAATCCATAAATCATGCGCTTAAAGCAATATTTACATTATACGAATCCTAAAATATCGCGCGACAGAGCCCCGAAACGGCTTTCTGCTGATCACGATTTTCTGTTATATTTTTTACGTTTTTGTATCTTTTGTGACATGAAAACCGGTTCCACACCCACAAATTCTCGAAACATGAAGCTATATTCGCGAAAGTTTAAAGCTCTTCATATCTTTTTTACATTATATTAGATCATGGCGATTAAGATTGGATTAGCTTTGCAATAGTACGATTTGTGAACAAATTGTAAATCAAGTAAACATTTTAATACATATTTATGAAGGAAATATGAAGTTATAGTGGAAATATTATGTGGAACTTTGGAAAGTTGAATATGATTGTGAAATTATTACAATAACAACTTTTAGTTGTGTTGCATTTTTATTATTTTGCTTACAAAGCCTTGCATTCTTCAGTATTTAATATGCATCAGTTGCTACATTGATATGTTAATTTTTGCATCGCATTATCCTTCCGAATTCTCTCGGTTTCATATAACTAATAACATTTAAGTTGACATTTCTTTGTACATGACATCAGTTCGTTTTATTAAAAAGCAGTCATATGGTTATTTTATTAAAAAGTGGTAGGTATTGTGGTCAGATATGCACTGACCTACTAAGACAGCTACGGTTAAGAATGAACTTAATTAAGAGCATTTCTTGAAATAATTTTGTAAAACTAACGTGTGTTAAAGTTTTCCTTAAGCTCGTATGTGTTAAAAACAAACAATTAACAATAGGGCTGGGCAAAAAAGGTAATTTCTTCCAATGAGAATCTAAACTTTTCTGTCATCAGCTATAATTTTTGTTAATTCGTAAAACAACAAAAGTAGACTAAGCTGTAGGTAATTAGGGTTGTCGCCTTTTCTAAGAGAAAAATAGTTTTCAAAAATGATTGCAAAAAAAAAAGTACCTAGTCCCTTAGAAATAGGTCATAATTGTAGACTCTCGATTGAGAAATAATTGTGATAATGTAGGACTTTTTTCATTCTTAAAATTTAAATTATTGTTCAAAATGTTGTATTTAGCGTACTACGTATAGTCTTTTTGTTTATTTGACTATAAAACGATACGAGTGCCAATACTAACAATGGCAGCCCTAACTGTAACATTCCAGATAATTGTAGGCTCTTAATTCTTGTCACAAAGAAGAACAACAAAATTCCCAACCATTAGTATAAATTATTTCATGTCCATATTTCTTTTTGGCGATTCAAACGGGACGCGCCCAAAAATGTTTTTTGCAAAGAAACATCAGTGCATCGAGGTCTCGTAAACATGGCACAATAACGACTCCTGCGCATCCTACATTGTAAAGCCTTACAAGTCTGTCCCGTTAGAAGACATTGTGAGACGCCTTCTTTCTACAACTCACTTTTCTAGAACTTGTTTTTCTGTCTATCTAGCCTAGACTTAGTATAAAGCTATTTAATTTCTTAAGAGAAATTAGATGCGGCTCTTGTATATTAACCTGGAGACCTGCTGTCATTTCTACGTTTTAATCATGATCTGGTTGAAATTAAGATTATTCAGTAACTGTTATAAATAACAGATTTAATTAAGATAGCTTTAAAAACATATTTTTTTTTACAAAAAATACCGTAAATGTGAAAGATTATCTCACAGTCGTGATTATAACTTACATTTCCAAGAATTTAGATGCTATCTGACAGAACTTGTATCCTTACATAAAATACTAATTAAAATGAGTGTTGAAGTTTCGCGGAACGAGTAGTATTGTAGTCTCTGTAAGTATAAAACTGATTTAGATACCATAGTGTGGAACGGCCTTCACAAGATGATGATGATTAAGTTTTGTTGTGTACCTCTAACAATAACTACGGATGAGCATAGGTATCTACTCAATAGGGTACACGTGTATTCGTAGTCAGTCGGATTCAGTCCTACTACTTCAGCAATAAAACTAGAAAACAGTAAGTTGAGAAAAACTGCCAGTTTTAATGATTACGAAGTAGGTAGTTCCAAACCATATCCATTTCTGTCTGGTCTAGTCGTTAGTGGCCCTGATTGCTATGCTACAGGTAGTAGGTTCGATTTCCACCCAAGACAAATGTTTGTGTGATAAGCACGATCATTTTTTCTGTGTCTGAGTATAATTTATCTATGTAGGTATGTATTTAGAAATATATTTAAGTGTTTATCAATATTGTCTATTATTCTTACCACAAGCTCTGCTTAGTTTGGCACTAGATGGCGCTGTGTGAAAGTTGTGGAATATTATTATTTTAAAGTTCACTTTTTCATCGATTTAGTTTCAAATAAACCTGGAGAACGAAAAAGAAATTTTAAACTTCTTGGCACAATACCAGTAGTGTTATGATTAACGAAGGTTTCGATGACCTAAATAAATGTCGGTGGCTGAATTATATGCACTGATGAATTTACATTTAGATTAGAAATATGCGAAAGTTTTCGCAAGGAAAATTTATGCACGCAGTTGCTTGCAAAGTTGCTTCAAGAGCTTTAAATTTAATATTAGTGGAAACCCGGCGCGTGTGCTACTATGTACTACGATAAAAAAAGAAATACCTATGTACATAATATGGAATGCAATAAAGTATTGAGTATTGAGTCCGGAAGTATTTTTTCCCAAGTGTTTATTTATTCGTTAAAGACTGTCCATGTTTTTCATTGTGCACTGAACCCAAACAAACGAAACCATGAAATATTTTTTGTTTTTCCTCAGTCTCTCATATACATATATTTGATTGTCCTGTTTCTATCCAAACGTTTGGCCAATAGCACCTACATAATTAACCTATGCTTTGTCAGTGTCCAAGCATTATCATTTTATTGGTTTCCTGTCGTAAAATGTTCGAGGTCACCCAACAAAGTGCAGCTCCTCGTGATCAATAGTTGCAGTTTTCCGCATACGAATCGTGTGAGGGTGTAACTTTACTAGACCTTCCGCTACTTGACATTGGGTTTCGATGTTAATCGATGAAATACACGTTTATATGCCGTTTATAAATGGTTTTATAAGTACTTAATTAAATTGTTTTATTGAGCTATTTGTGTTTTAAATAGAAAGCTTTTAGAACGATTTTCTTATGGAATATTTTCTTTTTTTTAATGTTTACATAGGAGTAAATGATTAATAATATCGTTCCGTTTCCGTTCATTTCTTAATAACGTCTGTTTAAGTATAATCTGCATTTTATCTTGAAAAATCTTAGTACGCTTTCATAATTCCTTTTTAATAAAGCTTATTCGTTCTTTTAACCTCGAAATGTTATTTAGTTCAACAGAAAACTACTAAACGTAAATAATAAAATAAACACATTTTTATAAAATGTAAATATAAATAATTTATATATGTCAAATTAGATACATCAATCGTGAGTGAACACAACGCGCATAAAATGTTAATAAAGCCGTATACTAAGGTATATAATAGTTGTGTATATGTATAATAAAATTATATATGTCGGTGAAGGTTATTTTGTGAGATATCTATGTATCTGCACGGAGATGGATGACTTCTTGAATATATATGAGGAAAATATTAAACCTAGAGTTTAATGGTGTGGTTTATTGCATTATTTTGTATTGTTTTAATAGTGTATGCATGTAAGTATAATATACATGTAATTGTGGTAGGACTGTCACTAGCTGGTGGGTTAAGGTTAGAAATATACACTATCTAAAAAAAATAACATCAAAGATCTTTTTGACATACCTATATCCTGTGTTCTACTACTACTGACTGTTGAACTGAAAATATTTGAAAGCAGAGATACCTCCCGAGGTATCTCTGCTTTTATATATCTTCAGTCCTGTCTTAGCATGACGTGTTAAAATTTTAAGCATGCAAACGAAAAATAGGGATGTGGCAAGGGCAGAGACAGAATATAATACACCATAAGTAGCTCAATTCCTTTAACAGTTCAGTTTAGATCAAATGGATCGCGTTAAGAGCTCATGGTAGAGCCTCTGTATGCTTTTGAAGTTATCAAATTTTTAGAACATACGATATTTTATTAACCTCGAGTGTTAATATCAGGCATCCGTTTGAAAAATATAGAGATACATACGGAATTATGGACGAATGCAGTTCTTATAATTGAATGCGGTCTCTGTCTTCATGCAAAGGGCTTTTCAAGTTCATAAAACATTATAAATTATTACTTAAATTATTTAATATTTCTTTCATTCATTCTTAAAGGATGATTTAACATTATTTACAAGTTTAAACGAGTCATATTATACTCGGAATGTTTAATAAATACAAACTAGATAATAAAATACTCGCATTTACCTGTATTATGAAGCGTTAAATTTAATTTAATTTCATATTAGCATCCATGTTTTATTTAAAATGCTGTTTGCAATGTAGGACCTATTTACGTCATAATAATTAGGTATTTGCGTAAATTTTCAGAGAGCAGAGTACGTATGTAACTATACACTTAGGTAACTACATAATTAAATAACAACATATATAATTTTTAATAACAAAAATTCGAAGACATGTGACATCCAACAACCCGCACTGGGCCCGCGTGGTGGATTACGGCCCATTC
Source organism: Leucania comma (assembly GCA_958295575.1). Lineage (NCBI taxonomy): Eukaryota > Metazoa > Arthropoda > Insecta > Lepidoptera > Noctuidae > Leucania > Leucania comma. Next base: position 10,979,635 of record OY282475.1, read on the forward strand.
CCTCTCTTAGAGAGGAGGCCTGTGTCCCAGCAGTGGGAATATTAAAAGGCTGATGATGATGATGATGATGATGATGATGATGATATATAATTTGGAGTAATACAGCATCTAAAAAGACCTACCTATAATAAAAAAACATACCTACACTTTTAGGTACATTTACTTCAGATAACGTACATCAAATAGGAACCTAAGTACTTAGATATCTATTGAAAGGAAATGAAATAAACCAACGTTGAGTTTGAAAGACATTAATTCAATAATGGAATTACCAATGAACCAGTATCGTGATTGTAATCAACATAAAATATATTATGCTCACGTGATATATGAAACGAGATTAGAATTAACAACATGGCAAGTAAACAGAACGCACTTAAAAAAAATGCTACAAAGAAGTTCCAGCTCGTTAGGTTTACATAAAACGATTTTTAACATGTGGGCGTCAAATTGTACAGATGTTTGAATTGCAAATTTTCGTCTACAGATCGCCAGACTCGAAAAGTGTATGAACAATACGTTGCCAAACTTCCTTTGTTCCTTATACGTGGACATACACACACTATAAAAATAGAAGCGATAGCGCCAATGATGTAGTGGAAGATAGAGTTGTACATTATACCTACATATCAGACTACTAAGTAGATTTCATTTTGTACGATTTGGTATAAAATAAGTTTTCGTATTCTGAATAAAGCGAGAGGGCACGGCAGAATTTTGCTGACTAAAATCCTGTATTCTTTCAGTTGCCCTTGCGTTTCAGGGTTTACCGAGACCTTTTCAAACATTCCTACAGTCGTAGAAGGCGACAGGTTTACTGCCCCTTCAGTCTTGTTGACACCTCTTTGACTCAGGTTTGGTCCTTACCGAACATCTGGAGGCGAGCTAGTTATTACTGGTCATCTGCAAGCCCATGCTTGCGGTGCTCGGGATTCGCCCCATGGCCGGGGCATCACCTGATTGATTTGAGTCTACGATGGGTTCTAGCAATAAATATGCTATTCTATCTGCAGTTTAATACGAACAAGCAGCTGTTTTAAAATCAATATTTATATTTCGTAGTAATGCGTGACTTTCAAATCAAGCATGAAGGATTTTATTAGCAATGTGTGTGTACTTTAAAGGCACTTTAACATTATTTGAAGATAAGTTTTTGTGTGCTTAATCCGCGTTCATTGGCGTTGTATAGAAAATTTTGATTGTTAATTGACATAATGATTAAACCGCAATGTACCTACTTACAGTGATTGGAAACGTCAAATGTTGGTAAACATTCTATCATTCACAATCTATAAATGTAAAGGCAAGCTACCTTATTTATTAAAAGCTTGGGTGATGGGTGTGTGATAATTTTATTCAAGGTTCTTGCGTGTACGGTAATAGATGGTTTAACATAAACAAGAAGTAATATTTTTTTAACTAAATTAACGCTGTAATTTGTCGTAGAGGTAGAACAAAATATTAAATTTTCCATGCTTATCTTTAAATTAGTAATAAGTCAATAAAACGGAATTAATTATTCATAGAATGCTTGGCTACTGATTTCGTAATATTCCGTTAATTCATTCATTTGTTTTTCATTGTTATTTATGTTAATAGAACCGCGGTCGTAATGTCTGGATAACTATTACGTGAATCCATCACGCGAAACGTCTTTATCTATCTAAAGAACATAATAAAAACGAATCAGCATTTCTTTCCGCGGCAAAAAATACAGATGATTGAAAACACACACACTTGTATCAGCGTTCTATAAAAGCGTATCGTGCCGATTCGTGCCTAGTTAAAAAAGGCGCGTCGATACAATTATAATCTATGGTATGGGATTATGCTAAGCTTGTGTGCGTCGGCTCGGACGGAACACACCCACCAGTCGACGCGCCGAATTACGACCGATAGTTTTTGCCCGCCGACGAGTGTCAAGGACGAACTTCGGTTGCTATACAGAGTTACAAAACATATCTACAACAGTATACGATACCAACGAACACTTCGGGCTGACTTTGAATTTGACTTTGTGCGAAAAAAGAAATAAATAATTTGCATTTTAAGTCTGCATGGGTTTTGCACTTTGTGGTTGAGTTTTTTTGTGTTATTATTCTCATATTTTAAGCGTAGAGAAGCAGAAAATTGTTTTTTTTTTCTTGTATTAGATTGGTTGTGTTATTTAATAGTTTTTTTATATTGTTAGTTTCTATAAAAAGCTTAACAGTAGTGCCGTAAAGTAGTAATTAAGATTTTATTGTTAATAAACTTGTAATAATTAAATTCCTACTTTGTAAGTAGGTAATAGGTAGGTTCACGAGAACGCGATATATCGCGACGATAGCGGTTGCTTGTGAGTTAGTCTGTGAATCGCTATATTGCTAAGGACGTATTAGAATTTTATTGCTAAAATGATAGAAAATGGACATAACAAGACAATACTTTTAATTTTGCATGTAATTTTCATGTCATGCACTAAAACTGAATAATTCAATAGCCTCTTTATATTCACGTAGATACCTTTTACGAACTCGTGGAATTAATTTCTGTCTAACGAATTTTAATAATTGGGAGTTAATTATTATAAGTGCCATTGACCTTAATCAAGTTAAATTGTTCGAGCGGACTTTAGGTACTATTGCCAATTAAACCTTAAAAGGAATCGAAACTGAGTTCAATTTATATTCAATTTTAAATTGCCTTTAACCATAACTAATCTTTAAACGTTTGATATACTTTCTTGATTTTTTATAGAGGCTCAGTTGTGGTCTTCTTAAGGTTATTCGGCTTCTTAATTGGCCCGTTTATTATTTATTTGTCGATTTGTTTATCTATTTTTTTTTTGTAATTTAATATCTTCTGACAGGGTATTGAGGTTAATTTAACCAATAACATTTAATTTAATTACTGTGTGCGTAAATGCCTACGTGTGTTACGTAAGTTCAATAACTAAATATTTACTCGAATACCTGTTATTTATAGAGTGTAGTTGATGTGTGCAGAAGAAACTTGTTGGGTTAAAGATCACTACTTTGCATAGAGACGAGTTACTATTAGGTACTATACAAGATACCTACTTAATAAATCCACAAACATTATTTAAATGGGTAGGTACTTGATAGCACTTATCTCTATAGTCACAAAAAGTACCTACATATAAAATTGAAGTATTTCTCAAACTTATTCTAAACGCCATCGTAAATTTGCAGAAAAAATCAACGTACTTAATAAAAAACGGTGAAATATATTCCAACCTACATAAAAATTACTCGTATTTTGTTCAAGAAAACTTTTAGATAATAGGACAGCTTTTCAACTCAGTCCAAGAGCAGCCACTTAACCGATATCTAAATGATGAATGAATGTACGTTACATAATAAATAACTAGACATTATACAACATTGACAAGAAATATGACGCGTAGACTGATTTACCATATAACTACCTACCACCTATCTGTGACATAAAGTAAATCAAAATTGATCGGCTCATTCAGCTGTTGACAGAAGATATGGAATGGTCATTAATTTGTAAGTTAATGAGGCACTGTTCCCGTGGATTTATCCAATGTCATCACCCTTAAAGGCTGTGATTGACAATGTCATATGGCGATCAGTTCTGGGATCTTCCAAGATACACCTGCTGACTTGGTTAGTGGCGCTTATGGTTCAATCATTCCCTCATCGGATAAACAACAGTTTGATTTTCCCAGTTATTTACGACCGTAACAAAGTCTAGTCTAATCTCACTTTAAAGTTGTCAAAAAATAAAAGACCCTTTTTGACATTTTTATTTTGACTACCTAGCGGCTTATCCGGAGTACCACACTACTAAAATAGTTACCACTACACCGGACCACTAATTATTATTTTATTGTTTCTTTCAGTTTCGTTCCAAGTTACATTCTAGGGTCTTTCTCAAATGTCAAAAAAGACCTTTTATTTTATAACAAGTCTAGTCTGTTTTTTGAGGTGGTATATATCAAATGACTCGACCCGCTCTTTGTGGAGCGAGCCTAAAAATCTTTGTTAGGTTTTAGTTACTGATTAAAAACCCATCTGCACCAATTCCTTTAGTTGCGTTCCAGGCCCGCGGTAACTGTTTCGAATAATTCTGTATCCCTCGTCACTACTAAAGCTTTGGGTTCAAATTACAGAACTAGAATGTGACGAGATATGATTCTAACATTATGCTTTACCCTTAGTCTTTCCGTAATATCATTTTGTTTTACAAGTTGCTCACTTGAAAACACGGCACTTTTAAAGAAGTCGTCGATACTAGATGTGGTGGTAACAAGTGTGTATTTATCATTTAACAAAATGGGTGCCGTCAGGGTCGTCCCGCGGATATTGTTCCTAGATACTTAGCTATGTAGGTACCTAAGTCAAATTTTTGATAAAGAATAATAAATTACTGTCCACGAGTATCAAATCTGAAAAACCTTAAACCATCAAATTACCATATTTTATTAAGATAGTTATGCCTCACCAAGTTAGATAAACATCCGTAATATAGTAGGTAAGTTAATTTTGATCAAACTACGAGATATCATTCAATGCTATAAATGTCCTTAGCCTACATATTGGGTCCCGTCGTCTATAGAAAACGTTGTTCCTACAATGAATTAAAATCATTAACATAATCATTGATATTCGGAGTCTATCGGGTATTGGCTTCGATACTCTATTCAAGTTTATTCAATACACTGTGTCTATTGTATCTTTGTGGGTACGTACGATCGTTCAATTTGGCCAAGACTATTATTAAATAGACACTAACATAAAACTAGATAAATAATTATCTTTTTGATATGATTGATTGATGATTTTGATTGGCGTTTGACTATAACATGTACTGCCTACGGGTCTACAAACTAATAGCGGAGGTATTCTTATAAGAGTTATCTTTGAAAATAAAATTTTCGGTTGCAAAATATCATAGTGAATTTGATTAAGCCCTATACTGTTCATGGACGTATATCTTCTTAAACGCGTATTCGTCATTATACGCTTGGTATACTGACGAATACGCGTGAAGCTTACATACAAAACTATAAAATTGACGACAAGCGGTAACACGACGGGACTACGCTACCGCTTCGACGACAGAGTTTTCGTCTGTGGACGTAGTAGGCCCAAGTTCTACTATTGTAGTTATCTTGCTGTCGCATTTACCAATTTAGAAAACATCAACTGGCTTAGGTTTATATTATACAGCATATTTTTGACATTACTCTTGAACAACTTTTCCTCTTAACGAAAAACAATGACCATTTTCATATCGAAATTGCAGTCCATGTTAGCTATCAGCATATTGACAAAGGCCCGGGTCGTGTGGTGTTTGACAGCATAATTGATGATCGAGCTCACTCGCCTTCGGAGCTGACATTGTCCAACTAATCGCTGTAGCTGGAACAATGGCGCCACTTGTCTCGGATTAGGGTTCAGCTGAATTATTGTGTTTTATTTTGTGTAAGGCGAAGATTTTTTAATGTTCAGGTCGGAATAAAGAGATTTGCTATCATCTTTAATTGATTGGTGAACAATAAACTCAGAAATATGAGATCAAACTGAAAAAGAAAAAGTTAACCTAAACATCATCTCGACCATATACCTACGTACTTAATCTTTAAGAGTATCCGCTCATTGACGTCACGATGGTAACAACTAAAAGGAATAATTTTGTAGGAAAACTTGACTCAAGTGTCGAACCAAAATGATTATAGCTTAATTATGAGAAGAATCTATGCAAATAAACCATGTTTTGAACTCGATATTATGAATAATTAACACGCTGCAACGATCACGTGTTTTGTAGAGGCATGTGACTGGGACTGCGGTTAACGCATGCGGTGGATTCAACGGCAGCAGATATTCAATAAATGTTATAGTATTAACAAATAAATACTCTTATAGTAAAACTTAACCATGGATGCGAGTTCTTACTTACTCATTCATATTTGGAATTTAAAAATAAGTGTTATGTCAATGGTTCTAGTGTTCGCAGCGGACTTGCCAACAGAGACACAACATGTAATATATTTATAGCATATTGAAAGTTTAAAAGTAGAATCAAATTAATTATTTTTCCTCCCTTCGCTCTGAAGAAAGCAGTCGTTCTGAGTGGTGTCTAATCGCTGGTATTGATGTAACTCGCCTCACAATCTTTCGCCGTTTAGTTCTGTTAGATTACATTCTGCCGCATCATTGGCAAGATCCCCAATTGCAAATACATATAATCTGATCGATACACCTCATAGGGGACCTTTTGCGTGACCTGTGGCCTTCCACTCTGTCCTGTACCATCAGGCGCTCTATGGGGTCGTTATTCTACCTCGAATCGTGGGTAAAGAATAGCACTTATGCTGATAAACGCTGTTGGATGCCGAGTTGTTAAAGTCCATAAAATACGAAATTAGGTGCTGGTCTTCTCAAGAGCTACGTACATTTATAACTATAGACAATTAACTTTTTCTTTCCCAATACTCGTAGTGTCCTTAACTCAGCTGCGTTCTATGGAGAACAAAAGTGTTCAGACGAGTCAGGTCTTAGTGGAATAAAATAAAAAAAGCCTCAACTCGAGAACACTTCGATATATCCCTTCCTAGTAATTGTTACGCATGCGGAACCACACAAAACCGCACTTAGCGCCACATCAACTAATTTGGATATCTACGTTAAAATTTGTTGTTTCCGCTCCACAGTTGATGTTAGCTACATTGTTTTGTGTTACTACTAATGTTAAAAAACAGCGTCCTCTACACTTGAATAACAATGAATCCAAAACATTGCAGACAGATTTATTTTATTGCTTTATTGTAGTCGCACAGCACCATCATCAGTTACGCTTGTCAAAATTGTGCTGTAGGTACTTGTATGATCAAGTATTTCCTATTCAAGGTACTTGTGCATTTTTTGTTCATTAATGATTGTAACTACGATATCATCTTGTTTTTGTATATGTTTGTACCTATGCATCATATTCTCTTAGTAACAATCTACAAAGAAATTAAGAATTGCTCAGAAGCAATGCGGGTTGGCGACGGCGAAACTTATCAACTTACCCATTACAATGTAGTCAAACAATTTGTTAGGCAACATTTTGGCAAACATATCTAGGTACACAGAGTTCATATAAAGGCATAATTTATGATCGAAGCTGAAGAAACATAAAACAAACACGTACAAAGAAATGATAACATAAATTAATTAAAATGGCGCATACAATAAACATGTTATATTCATGACTTATTAAGTTTATAACTTACACAACGCACACTTCATAAAAGATAGAGTTCATATCAGTTGCTTGCCGTTGGCCACACAGGTGTTTAAGTTTAAAGGACACTGTAAATTTATAATACGAATATGGTTGACTGCTGAGCGTAAAACTTGTAGTTCTACTTCTTAATGACGTGCCAGTTGCTTTATTTAAATCAATGAAAATAAGTAAAATAAAAATCTTATATTTCTGAATATGAATATTTCAGTTAAAAGGTACTTACTACCAAAGAAGAAAAAATTATACGCTAGAATAGAATGTAGGCGTATACAAAGTTTCAGTATGGAGCTGTCCTACTTGTCTGCTATAATTTTCAGGATGTTATTGGGGCTGACGCGTGCGCCGTGCATGATAGAGATACATCGCTTGCGGATCATGTTGTGAAAGCCGTCAATTTCCACCTCTGCGAACATTCTGTACACTTGCCCCAACCCCATCATCAACACTCTAAAAGCTATGTAGTATGTAGCTCCTTGTAGTTGACCCACAGGCTGCATGTAGAGAACAATATTTCTAATAACATCTAGTCTATTGCAGACTTAAATGTTCTCTGCCCCAAGAAAGGTCTGAAGCCACGCTTTTTCTTTTCTTTCATTTTCAGTCCACAGTTCACTTCATGCATTAGATATGTCCAGCAAAATTATGCTATATTAACACTTCATGTAGCTTTTAATTCAATCTGAGAATCGCACTTCCCTTGCCTTATTTAGATTACCTTGCCCCAATTTTCTCGTCACTTTATTTATATTACCAAAGCTGCTACCAGTATTAATGTCGTTAAACGTACAAAGTGGTTTGTAATCTCGTAAAAGTCGTGAAACAGGGACTAGTTGGACAGTCGCCTACGATCGCATTAAAGTCATGTAGGTCGCTATACTGTCCAGTTGATTCTTGGACATCCGATCCCAAAATAGTACAATGAGGATAGAACTCAGTTTGGTCTAAAAATAACTTGTAGGATAAAACAAAGTTTCATTGTTTAACGTGCTAATAATGAACAGATACTATGGTTTTTTAATGAATACCAACTAGTTTTTAATGCTGTTAATTACAGCTGAAGTTTTTTCTTTCAAATTCTGTTAAAAATATGCCTTTTGTTTGAGCAATGTAATTTCGGTAGACAAATGACACGCGCGGAAATTACCATTATTTTTGTTTTAATTAAAACAGTTCTAATTAAGAGTATACTCAGAGAAATGCAATTAAGTTGACAAGCATTAACGTAGTACGCAGCGGGTGCGGCCGAAACTAGGTTACCCATTTCTCGTTAACTCGGTAGCGGCGCCGGGACAAAGAGTCGTAACGACCTCGCCTTTATTGCAGTTCAACCGACGTTTTAAACATATAGAACTCGACCCCTTTGCTTGCAAACTCGTGGCGATCCCATCGCCCCTCTCCTCCATCTGTATTTATGTCACCGGCATAAGAAAGAGTGAGTATTTAACTGCCCCCCATAAAAAAACTTTCGAGACGATATCGCGTTCAATGGCGCCATTTTTGCGCAGTTATTTATCATTATGTATAAAAACTATACGAACGCGATAACTAGAAGCGTAAAAATGTGTTGGCTTTATAATATTAAATGCATTTTAATAAAACAAAGGGTTGCGAGATGTATTAACAAAAGAATTTGATTATTTATACACGGTGTGTTAGCTCATAAAACCACAAAAACGATTCAGACGGCACTTCGTAACACACGAGCTGATTCGAAGCCTACGCAGTCCGGAGCGGATACATTTGTATTATATTTCTTTCCCCTTTTCGGGTACGGACGTCCTACTACCTACCTAATATAATTTGCATATTCGCTTTAAGGCAGTTATTTGAACCCACGCAAAGCTAGTTCGGTCGACATTATGCAGCCAAGTACTGGGTGACCCTTTCTTGGAGCTGTTTGAAGTGCGTTTTAGCAATTGCAATTTCGTTCTTAAAGATTTCCCTCAGCTTTTCCTTCTTGTCGCTTTCTCCATTAGATTTGTATGTTTATTGTGTGAGCGTAAAATCTTTGGCAACTAGCTTGCTCGTGTTTGTACAGATGTGTTTCGTTTACTCATCAAACATACAGTCATTGCTACTGAGGGATTCAAGATTTTCAGTTGGGTAAGGCATTCGATATCATCCTCTGTTTTTTGCTGCATCTCTTCAAGGTTTCTTTGTTTTACTCGGAGGCTAATACGAAGGTGTAGGTCATGACACATCCTGATTGCACAATTGTATTTGATAAAAATAATTTAAAAGTTAGTATCATCGCACGTTTTTGTATATTGGAATGATTTTATACTGATTGTTAGATTAATAAAAGATATAACTATGTATTATGAGCTGATAAAATTTTTTTTTTATCTACATTGTAACTATGCAAGTGGAGAAATATTTCAAAATATCACCTGCCGAGACTTGCATGTACAATAAGCACCGACTCGTTGTAGAACTCAGATCTTCAGACTTCAAATGATTCATCAGCTACAAAATAAATGTACCTACTTGCATTGAATAGGTATCTACCTACCTACATTAAGTACGTTTGGAAGTCTACGGTCCGAAAACAATACACGTTTGGGGTCGCTGATGTCTCCAACTGACGGGTTATTTTCCGAGAACATCGGCGACCTTGGGAATGTCTGCCCATATCTGGCACCTCCATATTTCTGGCGTCATGTCACATTTTCCTCCCGCCGCGATTGGAATAAGCAAAACCGTCGCAACTAGGTTCCACAGACTCCGTGCTTTATTGTGTTTACGTGCCACAGATATGAGATATACAGCCCAGGTCAAGGCGCCAGACAGCTTTCGAGTCGACTTGCTATATATGGACTATTGTACTTAGCTCCTGTTTCGATCGTACGAGCCGTCGTGTCACGATGCGTGTTCTAATTATGCTCTACACCCTAATCTCCACATATCGTAGTCTCCTAGCATCGCGATAACATCTACACAGTATTCGTTAATTGCTTAATCCGTGCATGTCCTTGCATTAGCCGGTTGGCCACTAATCCCGCAGATACCGGCCGCATCGTAGTTTGTCGAGCTACGGAACGAACAATAGACGACACGCGGAAAAGCATTAAAATACATCGTAAAAAAGTGCGCGTAGTTTTAAATTTTATGGCTGGCGTTCAATTGGGGCCTGTAAAAAAGCGTTTTATTGGAGTCGCATCCTGGCGGCGAGGTCGCGATGTTCAGATAGCTCTAATTAAAAACCCGGCTCGTGCACTCTTGCGAAAGCGGGGCCTCTCCGAATAACCTCTTGCGAAACATCGTGCCCTTCAGTCCAATACTGGACAGATTTTTAGAACAAGATGACTGATTCTAGACGTATCGCTTGAAGCTTGTGCAATACCAAATATCTTGGGCTATATGCTTAATAATCTTTAGCAAGAAACGATTTGTTTTATACCTAATTTAATTTCTTAATGGCTCGCTTTTATTATAATGATAGTGTTTACCAACGGGTCATGGTTCAAGATCCGGTTTAATCATATTTATCTTAAATTGTTACACACCACATACGTATCAGAAAATTAATAGCATTTTTTTTTTCTTTACAGGTTGCAAGAACAGTGAAACGAACGTTACCCGTGAAGACTTCTTGTTGAGAAGACTTAAGTGCCATTCGTAACAAGTTTACCACACACAGTGATATTTAGTTATATGTTAGTGATAGTGTGTAACCGTGATATAGTCATACTTAATTTAGGTGCTAACCGCTATCGGTAGTTTTAGTGCAAAAACGTTACCAAAAAGTTACGAAACTGGCTCCGTACAAGGATATAATGAATTCGACGAGCATGAGCTCCACGGTGCCGACGATCAAGTGCGAGGACACGTCGCCTTCGCCCGCGGCGGCCGTGGCCACTGACGGCGATGCGGGCTACAACCTGAGCGTCAACGTCAACCTCAGCGCTGCCATGATCAACATGTTGACAGCTGAAACCGCCGGCCCAACCACTCTGCGGACCCCCGAAATCGTCAACGACGTCATCACTATGACCAACCCTTTAGACCAGTTCAACTACGAGAAAAATTCCAGTTTCAAGGTGAGCCACCAACCTACCTTCTTTTTTTTTCTTTTGTTCACATGTGATAGTTCGATTTTTTATTAGCGCACGTGCATGATTAATGTAAATCTCGAATGAAAAATGAAACGCTGTATATAAAGTTAATTAAATAGTGTACGTGCGTGGTATCATGTTGAGAAAGTAATGAGATTTCAGTAGAACGTCTTTCAGTCTTTATTCAGTACCTACATTTCGTGTTGCTTGCTGATGTAGGAACTAATACTGTTTGTAATAGGTGGATACTTAATGTGCAAAACGCTGTACATGAAGCTCTCATTATTATTCGTGCTTTCACAGAGCGGCTGGACGCTCAGTCCACGTAGGATCCTTCCAGTATCTACTTAGGTCACATCCATAAACGCTCGTTAGAATGTAAAATAAGTGTTACAAGTATGCTGAACGGTTGCCAAGTGTTAGGTGGCACGTAACTATGGCCACGTGACCGGCCATCACTCCCCCATTATAAACATTGGATAACACTGGCAGCTTGCATGCAGTAGCATGAGGTCATGCACCTCATGCAGACTCCTTATTTACTCTGTTTAACAGCAGACTCGATGGCGCCGCGGTACCTAACACTTGATATCGGGCTATCTATATTTGTGCTCTTAGGTATAGGTAGGTGCTTTTTGTAGTGTTGATTATCTCGTCTCTCGCTACCGTTTCATGAATGAGTTTCATTACACAGAAATGTGAATGGCGGACAATTTAGAGCGTAAAAACAATGTGACCGTCGCACAATTATTTGATGCTAACCGTTTGATATAACAATTTGGTAGCGTGTGTCATTCAGTTGACATACAATGTATTTGTAATTAAATTACTGACGGAACTTTGCATTAAATAAATACCTCGGCAGTATTCCAGTAGTTTCCATTTATTTTTTAAAAATATTGACCCAAATGTTAGTATCTAAAGAAGCTCGATAACCGGTTATGATAAATCTTGGTCAGTTCAAGAAAACAAACATAGTAGTGTGTTAACACAAGTTTTACTAAAAATACCTAAGCTTGTTGACTTACGGTGTAAGTCATTAACTCATTAAAACATACATTAGAAGTAGCGTAGGCATGCTACTTCACATGTGTACTTGGGTTTGAGGAAAAAAAACGTACTTAATTAAAGTACCAAAGAATATGGTACCCTAAGAAAAAATTAGTAGATGGTCCAAGGACCTATTTATTTTAGACATATGCAGTAAGTCCCGCAAACCTCCGTTGAAAAGGGAGGATCCTCAAACCAGATAGGTTTTGTGGAGTTGATTTCTCTAATCTCGAACTCTAATACTGAAAAGATCTTGAATTTTAGTTTTTATGTGGCGATATAGATGTCGCTACTCTATCAAACAAAATAAGGAATATTAGACAACCCTATACTTAATAGGCCAACCACTGTCCCCAAGGTGGATTACGTTTAATTGCCCTCTCCTGGAGACGAGGCCTGAATCCTAGCAGTGGGAACATTATAAGGTTGATTATGCTAAGATTTACTATTTGTTGGTATGAAGACTATGAAGGAAAATTACCAAGCTTTAAGATTAAAAATTTGTAGGGACCTACCTACATATCTTAAGGGGCTAAGTAGAGTAGACAGGTTAGAAAGAGACGAGATCAATAGGGTTGTTGCACTGACATTACTGAAAACTTCGTACCTAAAGCTTCTATTTCAAAGGAAAAGCCATTGGTAGAGCTAGAGAACCTAGAGTCCAATATCACAATATTATTACAAAAGCGAAAGTTTGTATGTATATGTGTATGATTGTTTCTCCTGTACCTACGCTCAAATGGTTGAATGGATTTGAATGAAATTTGGAACACGGGTAGTTCACAAATTTCTTCATTCATAAACATGGCCGAGGTTAGATAAAAACAAAAAAACCTGAGCGATCACAACAGTCCCATGAAATAGACTGCTTAAGGTAGCCCCCCCCCCCTCTCCCCTATCGTCAACGTCGAGCATGGTATAAAAGCTTTTTGCTTCATCTAAAGCAATCTATCCGATGTTTGATGGAGAGGCAACGCGAAATAAGAGAGATAACGCCTGAAAACTCTGTTGGTATTCGGTAATTCCGTAATTTACTCGAATATTTCACAAAACTTGTTCCAGGAAAAACGTTTTTAACCCTTAAAAGTACTCGAGACAAATTATCATAATTTAGAATCTCGATTAAGTGTGTAAGGCTTTTATAGAAGTACATTTTTATATTTTTAATATATGAGTAGGTACATTATGGAGGGCCAAAGTTCAGGTAAAATAACAGATTTTCAGAGGTCTTTACTGGATTAGTTTTACACAAAACGTTTTGATTTATATACTCAGAAGCCTAGATAATATCTACAAGATGTGTATCCAAAATATCTGAAGAAAAATGTGTAATATCATCATAATCACGTAAGATTGTATGAAAATGTACCTCGGGTTGGCTGCTTTTAAGAATCATGCTAAGTAAATTACTTCGTTAATTACTGTAATTAGTAGCATAGGGTATGAACCAAATGAAGTAAAGCAATGTTAATGAACACCTACATTAGTTTACACAGCGATAATGATAAAATAAAAAGAAACACTGCTTGTACCTAACTGCTAGTCAAAGAGGTCATACAAAAAGCGATCAGTCCTTCCCATCAGGAACTTTCGTGACGTATTGCGTTAACTAATGGCGTTTGCGTGCAAACTGTCCCATATAATATACTGCCGGCCTTCTGACTAAAGGCATCGAGGTGGAAAATGTACCATTAGCGGTGTTCGGCCACCGTGCAATGCGAGGTCTCATTTCCCTGTGTCGTTTCAGAGCGGGAGCGGAAATGACTCGAACTCCTCCATGTCCAATGGTTCGTCGGCTACTTCACCGGCTTCTAGCAATCCACCCAGCATACAGAAGGTAAAAATATTTTTTATTATTTAACTTTTAACACATTGAATGCTAAAAATTTATAATGGTAGTTTGAAGTATATTAATAATATATTTTATAAGTTAAATTCAGTTTTCATCATACATCGTCATCCAGTACGAGATATCTCGTAGCTGGCGTGGATATCGAATACGAAATATCTCGTACTTAAGCACCAGCAACAATAATACTTTAGTTAAAAGCCATTTACGGCGGTCTTACGATATATCTCGTAGGTAGCATTTGATAAAAAATCAGAGAGAAATACGAGATATCTCGTGGCTGGCAATTAAAGTGTAAAAATAAAAATATAATTCTAAACTTACGCGCCTCAAGTGCTACTTTTGACGGATATGTTTTTGCAACTAATTCTTTAATTACCTAAATGTGTTCATCGGAATATAATTCGTTTAAAGTCCATTCTAATTATTTGTAAGTAATAACTTAATTTTTTTTTATGTTATAAAAACCGCTAATTGCATTTTCGTGTTTATCACGAAAGCTTTCGCGTGGGCGTTAAGTGTTATTTTAAAAAGCGTTATTTTTCATCTTTGCAGTTTTATGATGTACCAAAAAACAAACAAAAACGGTTTCACGGTCATTATTCTTTTTGTTTTTTTTTTTGAAGTCCTCACTTTATAACGTATACACATGCCTTTTGCATTTTGAGCTCTCGTGGTTGGTACTTAAAAAGATTTGTGGAATTCCTGTGTTTCATGTTTCAAATGACTTTGTCCTGCTCTCACTAGGTATAGACAGACGGACTTGATGGAGAGAACATTCGCAGTATAATGTACCTGTAGTAGGTTACTAATGTCTGCCCAAAACCGGGTCTGGAAGCCATTTAGCGGTTATATTTAGACTAATGTCTCTAGCTCCAAATACAGTCCTAATCTTAATCTTTCTTTTTGCACCTTTTTCATCAAAGCAGCAAGTTGCACACAGGATGCATAATTTGTAGATTTCCTTTGACCTCGCATTTGAATTAACGTTATTAGTACCTACCACCTATTGAACGAATCGACCAGTTTTTTCTTGAGTAATTTATGTAGGCACAGTTCCAAAGGCGAGCTCAACCGAGTCTAGACAATGGGCGGACGTTGAAAATGTGAGAAAAACAAACCACCTTGATAATTAATAATTGTAATATCAATCGTATGTTTATTTTTTCTCATACTTCAATTGGAATTGCACAATTGTATAAAATCGTAATTGCACTTCTACATTCTCGTAATACTTGGCTTATGTATTGAGAATACATCTTCAGTTTTGACCTTGCTTGTAAGGAGCCGTGAATCATTTTCATTGGTGGACAGGTGAAGTTTAATATATACATTATACTTGTATCTCGTTAAAACCTTCGTGATAACTTAAATTTCATTAAATTCTTTGAAGTTCGGTAAGCTCCCGCAATGTCGTCTCGGGCAAATTACTCGTTAACTAGTCAATCTCCCCCTCAGCTGAAGTTATGCCATTATAAATGTAAATTACTCACGTCTCCATTTATGTAAACTTGTTAGAATCTTGACTATACTTTAGATAAAAGAGGCATGTGTAGGATTCTTTGAGCCATACCATAGTAAGACCGTTTACGCGCAGACCGCGTTCCAGTTAAAACTTAGCCGTCAAGATTTTTTGTATTCACATAGAAACGATTACGCTAAACGGAGCAAAGATAATGTAAAAGGATAAACCTAGCTATAACCTATTAGTTTTTATCATAGCAGGAAACGACTACTTCCTTTAAATATTATAATTAGAACTTCAAATGGCAGTAAACAAGAAGTTTTGACTTCTATGTGAGGTCTGGAACTAACGGAGCCCAATTTAAGACCAGTAGAGATATTCTCTGAGAAAACAGCCTCGAGCGCATCGCTGGCCCAGCGACGAAATCCAAGTAGGTACATTCAAATCACATACAAATTCAATGTACCTATTTGGATTTCGTTCTGTTTTCTTAGAGCCCCTGGAGTGCTACCATCAGGGGCTCCTAACGCGATCCATTTGACGACTTAAACTAAACTGTTAAAGGGATGGAGCTATACAGGGTGTATCCCTCTCTCTCGCTCGCACAACTGACATTTTTACCCGGTAAGGGCCCTGTAGTTTTAGGCTGTACCTAAATAGAGAAACACGAACAGTTCTGACTGTGTATAAACTCTATATAGGGTGACTGGTAATTAGTGAACGATCCATGAAACCTGAAATCGCGAAAAAAATCTGCCAAGTTCAGTACATTGTGACCAGTTAGGCGAACATAAATGTACTGAACTTGGCAGATTTTTTTCGTGATTCCAGGTTTGGTCCCATAGTAAAAGTTGTTTGTTATTATGACTACAATCACGTGTTAAAGTATCCTTCACTAATTACCAGTCACCCTATATACAGTCAAAATGGTTCGGTCTTGTCTACATCCCATCACTGTTAGCAAAAATGTTCTGAATATTTCAAAAATTTCTGAACTCCAAATTTTCATATTCCAGACGTGTTCGGAACTAATAAAGGCTGGTCTGAAGTTGTCGATAGAGTCAAAACGGAAGATGTCTGGCAGCGACACGGACGCCGGCATGAAGCGAATGAAGAAGGAGGAGAGCGATGACGACTACGATAGCAGTCACACTATGACGAATAAATCTGATGGCGTGAGTATTATCTTACCATAAGGCTTGTAGTATTTTAAAACCCATAATGATTCCGGTGTGAGGGAGATGCCGCTATAAAGCTAATAGCACTATCCCTTTCTTCCAACAGCCATAGTACGGCCCCTGTTGTCCACAAACGATCTTTTGCTGTAAGCCATGTTTGTGTAAACAAGCTTACACAGTGATCCATGTCAACTCAGATGACAGTGTCTATGTATGCAGGCCAAGAAACCGTAGGTGCATGGCAAAAAACGTGTGTACAATTGGTTTTAGACAACAGTTACGGCAGCAGAAGACAAAACGAAAAAAAAAAAAACATTACTCACTAAAAAATTAAACTAAAGTCGATAAAGAGCGGATAGTTGTCCGTTTAATTTGTGTTTTGGGTTGACTTGATATTTGCCGTTAATATAGCAATTTAATTAAGCATCTAGGTACTTATATCACAGCTCTCATCTAGGTTAATCTTAGACATTACTGATTTATGGTAAAGGAAAACCTCTTTAAGAAACCTTGATGGCTTGGAATCGTCAACCGCCAGCTCACCATAGATTAACAAGCGTTGTACTTAAATAAGAGCCTTTTTGCTTTAAGTCTGTAGTGTAACTATATTACGGGTTGGTAGGTAGACACATATAAGGGAGAGCAGAGTGCATTAGCAATGACCATATTTAGGGGTTAGGGTGTTTTTAATATCATGTGGATTTGCTCTGCATGCAGAAAATTTCAAAAGGCAAAGAAGCGTCCCGCGTGCGTATTACGCGCAGTAAAATATTCGTATGTAAAGGACATTTGCGGAGGTTACGCATGCGGAGCAAATCCGGATGCGTGATGAAATCCGCACGATATTAAAAACACCCTTAGGACGTTCTTGCGGATGAAATATTCAGGATAAAGATGATCTTCAATGTCCGTCCAAATCTTTAACTTGTGCAATTTTCGAGAAAAGATATTGTAAGAATCCCCAGGCCATGACAGGGTAAACCCTGTCTTATCGTAGATGTGTGTAAATATAAGATGCACTTCCTTTGAGCGGGAATGTCTAGTTTGAAGACCTAAGTCACGTTACAACGCGGTTTTAGATTTTCTAAGCGTGTTTACTGCATTTGTGCTAACCGCAATGATACAGCGTCGAAACCTAAGGAAACTAGTAGCTAGCAACCATTCAGTCACGTAGCCATCGGTGAGGAAAACGAGGAACACACGTGTTTCAGTTCAATGTTTAGATAACGTAAATGAGATTTTTTGGCTTTGATTTAATGTATAACGATCTGAAATTATTCTGTTACGAAATGTATTCTTAGTTTTAAAACAAAGTTGACACAGATATGCATATTAAATACTTGTAGAATAATAAAATCCATTAATGCCACACCCTGAATTGTTTCGTTTCTATCGTTCAAGGGTCACGTTATATATTCTATTTGAATGGAGTTAGTGCCAACTGCATATTTTTATGATCAAGTTTATGACTAGTCTTCAACCGCCCAACGGCTGCACTTCCCATGTACTGGTAATAAATAAAGATGTGTGCGGAAGATTGCAAATCGTATCTAAACTAGCTTTTATTGCGGCTGCGCAGCATTGTAATTCAACGGCTTCATTGAAGTTTTATGAGCTTACGAAGAAGGCATCGCAAATATGGCGGCAGGCGTGACTTCACTTCCTGATGTTGAAAGGTAGCGTTATGCCAATGAGAAATGATCGGAGTATCGAGTAGCCGCATTTAATGGATCGGGCTTTGGATTGATTATTCTTTTGTTTAGTCATTGTATTATGCAGATTTTTCGGGGACGTGGGCAGTTATGATTATTATGTATTACGAAGGTCTACGTGACGGAAAGGATTGATAAACTGTCTCTTAGGTTTGATTTTTGACAATGAGAAAGCCATGCTAAAGTTAACTAAAAAAAAGATAGTTCAAGATGAATTGGTAGGTATTTAATGTTGGTTATCTTAGATTATGTTGTCAGGAAAATAACAATGTGTAACAATAATAGGACAGCCTATCGTAGCATCAGTTGTATTTAACTCTAAAAGAAACGAACTTTACTCATCACGTTAGCTCAGTGAAATGGCGTTTTAGACCAAAAGCGATTTTATTTCTTTACCGCAACATTTTAAACTTGCGTCATCGCCGGGATATCTGCAATCAATTGAATAGATTTTCAAAATCTGACCATACTGACTCCTGAATATTTTACATTATAGTTTCTCCATGCTTAAGGTAATACGGCTCCGTTTCAACCAAAAGCTAATAAAACCAATTTCTTTTTAGCTAACACCAGAAGACGAAGAGCGAAGGAGGCGAAGGAGGGAGAGGAATAAAATAGCAGCAACAAAGTGCCGGATGAAGAAACGCGAGAGGACAGTCAACCTGGTCACCGAAAGCGAAGTGTTGGAGAACCAGAACATAGACCTTAAGGCGCAACTTAAGGTAAGTAACGGAATTCTGGCTTGTAGGATAAGCGTCCTTGGACTACCTAGACTTAAGATACAATTTTGAACTGAATGGTTCCACAGCTCCTTCGGATATACACATTTGGTGGATCATTCAAAAGAAAATGCTCAAATACCATGTTAATTTGGGACAAAGAAATTTTTACAATGATACGTGTTAAGCCATTTCTAGGAACAATTTTACCAAAGGATAACAGTATCTGTTATGACTACTTATGACGTTTCTGGGCGATGATAACAAACGGAGTCAACCACTTATTAGTGTTAATTATAGTGGCGACAGAAAGCAAGATAAGATGTCCACACCTTTACTTGTAAAATAAACAAACATGTTCATAAGATATTCTCTACTTTCTTGCAGGACCTAGAAGTTCAAAAACGACGGTTGATGGACATGTTGACTATTCATGCAGCGTCCTGTGTGAAGTCAAACAATTCCAACACGAGGCAGTCTCCGACCACGCCGTACAACATGATCGGGCCGTACGACTCTCCGACCACATTCCCCGTGTCGTTCGACACGCACTCGCCCTACATCCGACCAGAGTCGGCCAACATACTCACGTCCAGCTACACATGTGTCACCCCACTCAATGGGGACTCGTCTATCGACACCATCTCGTCCCTAGACACTATCTACGTAGCACCTCAGCTCACAGACCCAGAATACAATCGACCCGACAGTATTCTCAGTTTGCAACCCACTTCGGATCGCAGTTTCGTCACAACAGACGGCTTCCTCCCCAAGTCCACGAATCTTCTCGTGCCGATCGACTCCGAACAGGATTATTACGATCCGGAGGTGAACTACAACCTGGGGAACCAGCAGTGCCACACGTACCCCAACACTATGCCCGAAACGTCGAGCAAACTCAACAACGGCCTTAATGACGGATGCCTTGTGTAGTTAGGAACATCCACGTTGTCAGTAACCATTTTTTGTCGGGTCCAAATTTATTTTCGACATGTATACGTATAATTTAAGCATTGGAGTTATTAAAATTCGAAATAGAATGTCACCGTTTATAATAATTCCATACCATCTTTCAGACATAGCATCATGTTGCATAAACGCTTCTTCTTTTGAATTTTGTTTCATAAGAAATATATTTTCAATTCGGTGGCAATTTTTTTTGAGAATAAGTTTTGTAATGTACGAATTACCAAAATATAACATTTTAAAACTTTATTCAATCATCTCCTTCGGTCAAACCATTTTTATAATGACTATACACTTTACAGTTGTGATAAAACATTAAAAAATCTTATTGTATCTCATAATAAAGCTTATCAAAGTGCCAGAAAAACGACAAAGGGCGGGGAAATTTATTTCGAAACGAAATCATATGTCTACTGTGTAGAACAACAACGTAGAGATAGTTTGGTGCCTGTATAACGTAGCTAGTATGTATGTTAAGAGATGGAGTGACATTTAGAGTCAGGAATGATCAGGTAAAACATTCTTCAATAGAAAACCATAAAAAAAAACTTGTCCATTCTCGATCACATCAAAAAGGCGTACTTTATAAATCAAATCAAAAAATAAGGTTACATTTTCTTTCAAGTGTTGTGAACTTAGAATCCCCAATTCGATTGTATAGTAATGACTACGTTAACACGAAACAGTAACTGTGAAACAGTTCTTTAGGTAGGTATTTCACATAATATTTTATTTTATCTAAGTGTCTAATTCTAACAATTACCATTCGTTTTAATTTTTTGTAAGTTCTATGATTTTGCTTTGATCTGTTTAAAATATTTATTTATTAAGATCTGATTTTAACGGTGCAATGATATCTATGAAAGAGAGTTTTAGTAATACCATTGGTGTCTAGTCTACATCAGTAACCCCAAATGATGAATGAAAGCCCCAAATACATCACATAGCCTTTAACTTCCAGTACAATGATAGATATAGTAATACAGTACCTCCTGTTGAAATTCCAAAATCATATATTTTTTGTTACAGAAGTATATTCACAGATTATAATGAAATATATTCCACATATATACATGTGTTACAATTTGTGTAAGGTAACATTAGTTTTAAGGTGCTTTAACTCAGAGTAAGTCGTGATATACCTAATATTATTGTAAGTGCAACAAGCGTTACTTGTTACGACGATAATCAATTAATTTTAAGAATTTGACATTTCTATAATTAAGTATTGTACATGTAACGAATTGTATGCACACAAAGCAACATGACGAATTCTACCATTTGTCAAGTCCTCGTGTCATGCGACTAAAAACCTTATTGTATACTACACAAAGACACAATTAATAAAAAATAATGTTAGCATTTGACTTTGACAAATGGACAAAATGTATTTTGTGTACGTTGAGTCGCTTGAAGCGTTCACAAAAAACACCATAGTAAAGTGCCTCTGTATTTTAATTTCGGACTAAAGCGATTTTGTTGTTCTGTTGATATTTTTATATGGACTTAGTAAGTTATGATAGGAGTAGACGTCTGGGCGAGATATTTTGGTGTAAATAAAATAAAATTGTAGGGGCCGTGGAATTGTTACACGATTATTTAAGTTACGTAACAACCGGAGTTGTACTGTTGCATAACCATAGAGTAAAGTGTAGAGTTTCCACGCCGTTACGCCGTGTCGCCCAGGCAGTTATGCAGACCTATTCAAAGACAGTGCCTTCTGCATACCAGTGATCCTAGTCTATGTGGCTGCCTTACAAAGCAGTCAGTCGCGCGAGCATTTATTTTTATATTGTTGGTAATATTGTGATAGCAAGAAAAATCTATTTATTAACACAGAGCACAATTCGAACTTAATGTTCATTGTTATATCTTGTCTAACAAGAAATTCAATTCTCCACAATCGTAGTATCTAGAAAGGCCGTCATTGTGCGAAATGTAATGGACTTCCCTTAGATTTGTAGTTTTCTATAATACTTCATTATTTTTGGTCAATGTTATATTTATGAATTTCGATTGTTTGAAAGTTTGTAGTATTTTGTATTTCGCTTTTGTAGTGTGATGGTACCGTCGTAGTAATCTTGCTTATAAGATTAACTTTAGAAGGTATAGTTTAGTGTTTCTGGAAGGTTTGTCTGTGGTCGCACTTATTTTGATCATCAATTTATTACATCACGAATAGGGAATAGTTACTGACATTTGCATATATTAATTTAAAATAAAAAGAAAGTCATTTCAGATATTGAGTGTAAACCAGTTTCCAAGAAAATACTAGTTTGAATAATATCAAATATCGCCTCTAAACTTTTATTAATGATTCAATATTTAGTTTTGATATGTTCCATGACTGGTTCTATTCATTTTGTCGTGCATGTAATAAAGTTGTTTGATAAGTGTGTGACGTCATCTTCTACTTATTTTGTCTATGTATCTCTGCTGAGCCGTGCTCGGCTGTGACAGTACATTACTACTGCATAACGTTCGGTTGTAAGTTATAAAACGACTAGTATTACATTTGTTTAACGATTTATTGTTGTTACAAAATAAGATTTAACTTTATAATTTATATATGAGTATTCGAATCAACTTTTATAATCTGTTGTTATATCTCTTGCTATTTAAGTCTGCTGTGTACTAATGCTTTGATATTCAATTTTTATTAAATTTTCTATAGATTTACAAATAATTTGAACACTCATATTCGTTGAAAACTAAAATTTTAATTAAGTCACAAAGTGATTAAAATGTAATCATATTGTATCATATTCATCTAAGAACCGTTGTTTGTTATAATATCAGAAATAATAATTCGTATTAAGTTTTGTAAGTGTTGTAAACATCACTTGTACCTGCTTCATAATTATAAATATTTTGACAGTCAAAGCAAAATTATTGCGCTTATATATTGAAGAATAAATCATTATATTGCATACAATTATGTTTGATTTTGTTCTCCTCATTACCTGATAAAAACACAACTCAAGGCAGCAAAAAGTTGGGCGTATATTTTTTTCTATAAGACCTATAAAGTATTTCATCTCATTGTAGAGTAGTGTTAACTGAGAACACAGTTATGAACAGGGAGTGCCAATAAGTGGCGTTATTGCAAACCAATAAAACAAAGAAACTTCGAAAACAATGATATTATTTAATATCACAATAAGAATATCTTACTTGGCTAATGTAGCGAGCGTTTTTGAACAAAATTTCAATCATACCACATTATCTAATATATATTTTTCAATGAAATGAGCCGGTTTATACAGAGACTAGAAATTATTATCTGTAATAACTGCAGTTCTCAAAAAGTGTAACAATAAGGAATGAGCGAAATATTTCAAGATTACAAAGCAGACATTTCTTAAATAAATACCTAGGATGTAAATGAAATTAAACTGAAATAAATCCATAAAGGACCTTAAAATAACATAATTTCATCAAAAGATCTGCTCGTAGAAAATATGTCATGAATCATCGACATAATCAGAATAAAATGGTGTAATAACAGTATGAGATCGGAACTTTGCCAGAACAAAGATGAAAAACATTATCTCTAATATATAGAGGCGACAAAGCCTAAAGACCGAAACTGCGTTAAGCAGGCAGGCGCTCGCGACGGGCACCCGTCAAGTGGCAAAGCGCGTGTGTCATGTGCGACAGTCTCCGTCACGGAAACTGGATTATTACCTGCGCAGTGTCACTAGTTCAACTTTACCGGTGTGCATGTAGTCGTGTCGAAGGAGGAGGAGGAGGAGGACTTTATATATATAAAAGCGAAATACTACTCACTGATTAATCACGATATCTCAGAAACTATAACATCTACAAACTGAAAATTTGGTAGGTAGGTTCCTTATAGGGTATTGACATACGCTAAGAACAGATTTTATGAAACTCCACCCCTAAGGGAGTAAACCAACTATCACGCGGGCGAAGCCGCTGATAGAAATTAGTGTATTGCTATGTAACAAAGCGGTCGCGAGGCCTTGCTAGCCGCGACGGTTGCCTGCGCAGATCCCTGCAATGGAGCACTTTTGTATGGAACCGCGTGGGCGACCGCTTAACGCATTTTCGACACATTTTTTTTTTGAGATGAAGTATCATCAAATAATTCCTCGACTCGAAAGAATCGAGAGGACGAGGATGAGGAAGAGGTGAATCGAGAGGACGTGTCAGATATTTACCTAAAAACTCACGTGTTCCCCACTTCAGTTGCCCTTTGCATTCCAGGCCCACGGTAGCTCTTTCGAACATTCCCGTAGACCTCCCTAAACATATCGAGAGACAAAGCCAAAGACGCATAACACCCTAAGAAAATTGCTAAATAAAATAAAACTAACTATTCTATGTACGAGGTAGAATACACAATACTCCAATACATTTGTACTACTACACTAATCATACAATTCTAACTACATACACTTTTTGAGAAATGCTAAATTATTACTATTTATTAAGATAACTAAGCACATACGTTGTTGAACAGTTTCCATTGTACGTTGTTCTGCGGTGGCAGCGAAAAACACCAGGCGCTACCTAGAATTGCAGAGAAAATAAATTAGACAAAGAAAGGGATTATAAAATACAAATTTTTCAACATCACTATAAACAATTTAGTGCGAATTTCATGAAAAAAAAAAACGGTACGCTATTATATTCCATTCATAGTTAGATTAGACATTTAAACAAACCTTTTTCATTATCCGTTCAAACGATTTCGGCTTCTATTCCGTAGGCATAAGGATGGCATTCTAAGCAAAAGGGTTTGTATTGTAACCACTTTTTCGACAGTCAAAAAGATTGTATAAATGTCTAATCTTATTGCGAAAGGAGTATAATTCTTATATTCCATAATAATGACGACATTGACAGCTTTTGAACTCGGTATAGACATACAGATAGCGTTCAGTTTTGTTGGGGAAACTCGCCCTTGCGCAGTGTCTAACGTAGGCGATATCAAACCGGACGCGATCGCGAAGATTGATCGATTTGATACGTCTATTGCGGTAGTCTACGTGTCACGTGCACAGGGCTGCAGTGCAGCGACGAGCAAAGCGAAGTGGATACGATCAAATAGTTTTATATTTTCACGCAAACTGTTCCATTTTTTGTGTGCTCTTTCGCAAGTTAACCTATGACGTTGTCGACTGCTTAATCGGGCTAGCCAGTGGAAGCCTTAAAGCCTTCAGTCAAGACTTACTAAAACGAAACTTACTAAGCGACTATCGCTAATGGCTCCCCGTGTGCGCTATGGTCCTCGGTTTAGAGCGTCGCTGGGGGAGGGCAGTATGAGCCGGATCGATCAATAAGTTAAAGCTAAAGCAGCGATTTTGCACGCACGTAGAGCCATTGTTAAATTCGAACCAAATCGCTTCGCAATCGCGTTAAATCGCTCACGTAAGACGCCTCGTTAGTGTAATATAATTTATGATTTAGCAATAATAAATAGAATTACTATCTTTAAATAGCGGGATTAAAACAAACACAGTAGCTGGAGTTGAACCAAATATAATCAAAGCCAGTGCTATAAGGGCAACTGAAGGAACACAGGTAGGTTTTAGTTAGTAAGTCTCGCTCCACCCAGAGCGGGATTTAAAATTTCCCACCTCAAAAAACCTAACTTCAAGATATGATTTTATGTCAGCTTTGAGTACATTTGATTTTTAAAATGCTTCATGAAGAATTCTTAAAATAATTTTCATATAAAAGCTAATTTAAAAGATTAATATTTAGAGAGAAACTCGTTGATTGGCCAATAAGCAAATAAATATAAGCTGTTTTGCCGATACCGTAATCGTATTTGAAAGGCCTTACGTTTATTTTATGACTACAATTGGGTATTTGTCTATGCAATGTTTGCTTTTTGTTGAGTATATAATACTGTAGAAAAATAATTTTGTACAATATTATAGTATAATAAAATAAAAAATCTCTAAACCACATCAAAATTGGTTATTAAATGCAGTAGCAATTTGCATTTTAAATATTGATATCTCTTTTGAGCCCACGTTACCTAACGGTGGTGACGTCACATTTCAGTATGTGCAACCTTATACTGTTATTTGACAGTCTCCCCTTTCTTTCCTTCAAATTCGTTCAATATTAACTCGATCTATATTAACGAATTTAATATCATTTTTCTTTTGGATACAGCTACTTTTTGATAAAAGTAAAAAAAAAAATGAGTCAAGTACCCAATTGCTGTGTTGGTGCTTAGGCAGAACCTAAGGTCTAGTTTGAAGGAGATTACACTACAAGCGTTTTGTGCAAGTAAATGGAAAAAAAGGTGTTGACAAAACTGCCTTCAGCAGCGACTGCTGAACGTCTCCATGCTATGTGGATCCTTCAGTGAGACTTGATTGAGAGGTTCAGAAACAGGAGTTACAAACCTTCGAATTGAGGAGTTAGACATGTGGTTTTAATAATAAAAACGATGTGTGCTTCAGACCACGTGATAGAAGTGAAAACTTCAGCAAGGTAACGTTAATAAGATTTACAATGAGAGGTCTGACGCGTTGACTATAAATTTCTTGCTGCTTTTATTGACTCGAGCCGACCTTACCCGAACGAACGTTACAGAGCCGAGCTTGACTGATCAGTCTTATCCACAAAATAAGGTGCTCAGCTCGCTTAAAGAAGTTTTCACTTCAATAAATATTATAGTGACCGTCATTTATGAGTCAAACACCGCTGTTAGCAACCTCTGCCGTGTGAGTAAAGTTTTGTATGGGCCATACACTAGATCACGAAACATCTGCAGAAGGTACGACGCCGACACTTGAGGGATTGAATTATCGGTGTTAGTATTCGGTTGCACTGAACAGTTGCAAAGGTGCCGGCCGGCGTTTCGTCAATTCTAGTCGTCTGTCTGTAGTCAGTATCTTTGTGGTGTGCGGTTGAAGGTGTTTAATCGTTCAGCAAAATGGAATTTTATACAATATGCTATTATGCTTAGAAGGAAAATGTAACAAGCACTCATCTTTCGGTTGCTAACGCATCGCCGAACTTTCGGTCACGAAGTATAGTGGTTCGTTCCCTATACAAGAGGCCGGACGTTTTGTTCGATTTATTCCTAAACTATTGACCTTATTGAAAAAATGTTCTAAAATAAATTGTTGCCACACAATAGCATAATTAGATTTTTTAAATTCTATAATTTTTAGTTTTAAGTTCCTACGTCCGAGACTCTTGTATGAGGACAAACCACTATACAACGCGCCGCGTGATGTCTCGCTGGCTCATGAACGCGACGTAATTTCGGCTGATGTGTCTAGTCAAGTTCCATAACTTGAAAATCACTGCGAGCGTATTCAATCTAACGCCGGCGCCGTGCGTTCCGCAGATGTGTCGCAGCACTAACCGTTACCTACCATGCAAAATAACTTTACGTAACGAAAAAAATTAATGATAATTACATGAACTAATCCCAAGCTTGTTTGTTAGCATTAATGAATAAATGAGATTAACAATAACGTTAACGTTAGATACAAAATTAACAAACTGCGTACGTTTCGGAAGCCAGAGTTAGATAGCTCGCGTCTCCTTTACTCTATGCCTTCAAACACTGGTGACAAAAGAAAGTTTATTTACTTCACAGTTTTATCTTCAAAATGATGACTGTTGAAGTTACTTCTTAGTACCTGTATGTTATTTAATGATGATATGATTAAGTGATGACACAGTGTAGTATTTACCATTTCCATACAGTTGATCAAGTAGTTAAGCAAGTGGATTTTATAAACTTAGGGCCGAAACGTATAACCGCGTTGCGGTGCCGCGCCGCTATAATCGGCAGTGACGCCCGTGCGTAGAATTTTGTGTGCACCGCGGCGCGAATACCATAGCCTTATTAAATGGATGTATTCAGTATCTTCTATATCATTTATTTAAAATAGAGTAATGTTTTCTTAATAACAAATAAGCAATAAGTTTATTACGATCCATGACAGAGATCCACACGCAAAAATCACGAGGAAACTGATTATCCCTGTAGGATATAACAATAAGCACTGAAAGTTACGTTGCAGCCTTGCGAAAAAGAGCGACGGCGACGTCACTACCGATTTTAGCGGCGCGGCGCCGCACCGCGGTTGTGTTCCGGCCCTCACCCCGACTTGTCGTACTGTAATTCGGGGCGAGCTCGTCATTTATCTTTCGTTTAAGCACCATCGTCTAATAAATTACTGGCATAAAGCTTAAATTGAACTTGCCAAAACAATTTTTATTTACGGGCCAAGATTTCAATATTGTTTGCGTTGAGCCACTGTATGGAGCATTTAGTTACACTGTGGTTATAATTGAAAAACATGCAGTAAAATGTATTTTACCATTTCGCTCGTTTTGACCAATCTTTTGGGGTCCAATGCAGGCATTTTGGATCGATACGCAGATTTCTCTTTTCCATGGCTTTTTCGTGTTGCTGTAATATTTATAATTTAAATTTTAGAAATTATAATATAATATTTCACACCTATCACACAACACCATCTAGACACAAACTAAGCAGGGCTTGTGCTGTGAGAACTAAACAACTGATATACAAAAATTTCTAAATACATACATAATTATTATTATAGATAAATTACAACCAGAAGAAATGATCGCGCTCATCACACACATTTTTGTCTTGGGTGGGAATCGAACCTACGACCTCCGGTATAGCAGTCATGGCTATTAACCACTAGACCAACAGGCCACTCAATATCAAATCTACGGAGGAATCATTTTGATCTTTAATGGTAGGCGAGTTAAGCATATTTTACCTCGTTCACCGATATGATGTATTGGCCTTTGTAGTAGTTTATCAGGTTCAAATTCTGTAGTGTACTGATGACGTCTTCTTTCTTTATACTGGTTAACTCGCAGATCTCGCTGAAAAGTGGATGTTCTTTTTATTAGATTTACCTTGTGCACCAACTATAGCGTTTATTGTTAGGATACAAGAAACTATAATTGTTTAATGGTTTAGTAAGAAATTACGTCAATTTTCCGAGTAATGAATTGAGTACTTATAATCCTCGGCAAACAATTTTAACATCATGGCGGTCGACCTTGAATGCGCAGTAACCGATTTTCGGGTCTCAATCGAAGTGAAGAGCTGCGTTACCATACCAACGGGTCTATGTATTTGCCACGTACTATGCAATGATGTTTTTTTTTTTAAAGAATTTTGGTAATTAAACTGTTTAAATTATTGAGCAAATATCATTCAGATAAAGTTATAAGAGAATTTTACAAACATTCTTATTCTACTTAAGATTTTGGCTGCCATTCATGCATGACAAAGCGAAAACGTGTACAGCACGCCAAGGTCATAACTACATGACAAACTGAAACTCTAATAAATCTTAAAAGAAAGTATTGTTTTTTTTTTGTTTTAATGGATGAAATTGCCATGTTGCCAGTTGGCGCTGAAAGCACGAACTTACTTTTTGACGTGGCAGTTAAACGTTAATGATAGATGGGTTTACTATATCTACACAAGACATCTTCATCAGACTGGAGGAGCGCGGCAGCTGAGGCGGCACGTCTACGCGTCTACATATATCATTTGACTACTCACGCTGAAGCTATCGAAAAACAGAATGCTCATGAGTATTTCTCAAAATACATGTACATCTTTGAAAAAAAAAGTGTGCTTTGAAACAGTTCAAAAGTTTTATATTTATAAATCATCACACAAAAAAAACACACACTCAATTTTGTAGGATGAATATTAATCTTTAAGATAACGAAGAATTATAGCTATAATCATACTTATTATCAAATATTTCGATATTTTAAAAATAGCTTTTTTTACCTTTCATGCAAAAACCTGTTTGCCACTCTACCTTTTTCATGTGTTTTTGTTTCATAAAATGCGATACGTAACTAAATTATTGTAAATTTCTTTGTATCATCGTTCTACAGTAATCGCAGTTTCTGTATCAAATTGATTTTCTATGGGGTGTCATAGTGAATTGGCAATTTAAAGCAAAAAAACAAAATGAGTCGCTCTCATTTACTATTTAGTTATTACTCTTTAGTTACGATTTATTTCTACTTTCCCATGATTTCTGAACGATTCCGTAATTTTTTTACACGGACAACACTAGCTTCACTCTGATTGGCTATTGGTTTGACGTCTCCGCCATTACATCTATCGTGAAAATCAGTGAGAACGTGTGTGTTTTGTGGGGTTACTTTTTCGAGACAGGAAGTAAAATCAGCGATTTTTCATAGAACGGTAAGTCTTCATTTACCCATTTTTTGTAATACGTGTTGTACGAATATTTAATAAGCTTTTATATTTGCTGTAACAGCTTTTATCAATAAATATATTTTTTCTGACCTCAATTTGTCTAATATTTCGTAACGTTTTTTACGAATTTCGTTACGTAACGAAAAAGTACAACATAAAGCTGAGTGTATACTGTTATAACCTGACTAAGCATAGTAATATTCACTACTTAATTTATGAAAAAAAAATATATAGAGCGTCAATAACTAAAGGATTGGATATTATCTGCTATATAGAAGTGCCACCAGCAAAAAATAATGAAATAATTTAAATTACGTTTTTATGTGATTTAACAACTTTTTACCCCTGATATTACTTACATGAAGTTCTATTGAGAACTTCCTCCTTTTCGTCGGTTAAAAAACCTCGCGGCTTTGTTTCAATTCGCTTGAGAATAGAATTATACCGATTGTTACAAATACTTAACTCTTGCTAATGACACTTCTGTAGAGATGCCCACTATACTTGTTGGTTTGACTTATCAAATTGGTTATTACTTACAACTGCTTATATACAACTGCATTACTTCTTTTGTTTTTTAAGGAATGCCGCCAAAAACCAATGCCGAAAGGCAAAAAGCTTACAGAGAACGACTCAAAAAGGATAAACCAAATAAATATGAGGAAATCCGTGTCAAACATTTGGAAAAAGTTAAAGAAAATATCAAAAAGAAAAAAGAAATTCTTACAGAAGAAGAAAAACAAGAGCTACGAGCAAAGTGGAGACAAGCCAATGCTATAAGAGCTGAAAGAAAAAAAAAGGCCTACTCTACGACAAAACAAAACAACACATTGGAAGTAAGAAAAAATGCTAAAAATAATACAAATATCCTAAAGGAGAGACTACAAAAGCTTACTGAAGAAAATACTCAATTAAAACGACGAAATAAAAATTTAAGACAGGCCTGCAATCGGATGAAAAAGCGAGTGGAAATTCTGAAAAAACGACTACCCCAACAAATTAGGCCTGATAATGATGCTATTTCCATTGAAACTCGTCAGTGTGATGACACACCGTTAACAAAATCGAATAGTTTTTTAGAAGAAACTTTACCAAATGTGTCCGTGACGGAAAAAGAAAAGGTAAAAAAGAAGTTAATTTTGCTTAACACAATTACAGATTCTTTAAAAACAGAGTTTAATAAAGCAGATACCAAAGAGAAGAAAGTACTAAAAAAAGTTGCTACCAACGATATTGCAAATAAATACAAATTAAAAACAGCTATTTCTAATGTTCTTGGTCTGAAAGGAAGAATAAGAAAGACGAAATCAATAAACGAAATGAAAAAGAAATTCATGAAAGATATACAAGATTTCTTTGAAAGAGAAGATGTAAGTAGACCTAGTGCGGGAAAAAACGAGTGCATAACGAGAAACAAAGAAAAAGTGCAAAAGAGATATTTAATGGAACCAATATACAAGCTCTATAGAAAATACAGGTTAGAGGGTGGTAAAGCGTCTTTGCAAACTTTTTATCGTTTTCGACCGTTCTCCGTTGTGAAACCAAGACTTCAAGATAGGAATACTTGTGCTTGCATAAAGCATAGTAATTTATCTTTCAAGGCAATATCGTTGAAGAAGCTAGGTTTGCTTCAGACATCTGACATTGACGAACTTATGAAAAATGTCACTTGCAGTAAATGTTTTAAATGCATGTACTCTGAGTGTTCTGAATGCAAAAATAAGAAACTAGCTGTTGATTTGACAATAAATGAAGACAGCCCTGTGGAGTGGCTTCAATGGAAAATAGGCACACACACTTATATTAAAATTGACAAAAAGAAATGCGTAGAAAAACAGACGAAAAAGTATTCAAAACAGGTAGTGAAAGGGACAGTGAATGCATTGATAAAAGAATTTCAAAATGATGTTCAAAAATTTAAAACTCACTACTACAATGTTCAACATCAGTACTTGGCGTGGAAAAAGTGTATTGAAAACCTTGATGAAGACGAAGCTGCATTGATTTGCGATTTTTCAGAAAACTTTTCGTGCAAGCAGTCTGAAGAAATTCAGGCGATACACTTCGGAGGGTCTAGACATCAAGTCACATTGCACACTTGCGTCCTTTACAGAAAAAATGTGAAACCCCAATCGATATGCTCCATATCCCCAAATAATGAACATGGTCCTGGAGCAATCTGGGCCCATTTGGATCCAATAATGAAACTGTGCCAACACTTTACCATTAAAAAGATTCATATATTTTCTGATAGCCCTACAACTCAGTACCGCCAAAAACATAATTTTTTCTTGTTCCAACATAATATAAAAGAATACGGATTTGAATATGCAACTTGGAATTTTTTTGAAGCCTCTCACGGCAAAGGGCCAGCTGACGGGGTTGGTGGGGCATTAAAGCGCCAACTTGACAATCATATTTCACATGGCAATGACATAACCAACGCAAAAGAAGCATATGACTATTTAATGGTTAACAGTAAAGTAAAAATGTTTTATGTTAATGAAAACGACATTCAGAAGATGACCAAAAATATCCCTGAAAATATTATTCCCATAAAAGGAACAATGAAGCTGCATCAGATTGTAACGGATGGCAACACGACAATTAAATATAAATTGCTGAGCTGCTTTGATTGCCAGAAAAACATCTGCTGTGATTGCTACTACACTAAAGAACATGAACTTCTATCCAACACCCTATCAGAACCTAAAGCATCATGCAGTAACAAACCGCAAGCCTTGAAAAAACAAAAACCAGCAGCGAAAAGATTCAAAAGAATAAATAGTTCTACTACGACGGAGAGTGATGTCAGTATAAGTTATCATAGTGATTCAGATCTGATAGATGCGGATTTTTGGAGTGAGGACAATGATTTACCC
Organism: Leucania comma; assembly: GCA_958295575.1. Taxonomy (NCBI): domain Eukaryota; kingdom Metazoa; phylum Arthropoda; class Insecta; order Lepidoptera; family Noctuidae; genus Leucania; species Leucania comma. The sequence continues at coordinate 11,013,017 of OY282475.1, forward strand.
AGGATAGATGACAGAGAGAGTGATCAAGACTTAGAGGTGAATGTCCATTTGAGAGCAAATATAAAAGAGATTTATTTATGATTTTTGACGTATTTTAGGGTCAAACACAAATAAAAAACTAATAAATACCTTTCAAAATCAATCATAAAAAAAAAATATTTTTAAATACACTTTGATGTCATGTTTTTAATTTTCAGGACACATCAAAGGAGGAAAATGTTAAACGGCAACCCCCAGAACAAGTAACATTGTTATCTTCGTCAAGATTTATGTCTGCAAACCATGCTTTCTATGATACTGAAGTAAAATGCCTCAAGGCAGACGAAACACAACAAGGCAAAGAAAACTTTAAGAATAAAGGAAAAGGAACAGGGAAGAAAACAGCAAAGCAACAAAAAGATATGGAAGAAGACAAATATCCAATTGATATAATGAATGTATTAAAACAAAAAGGTGAAACAGACAAACCAAGTAAAGAAATAAAAAGTCATGAGGAAGAAGGATCAACAACTGATATCAATACAAAGCCAATAATTCTCGAGGATTTAATAAGTGACGAAGCTGTAACTACGGATGAAAAATATATGAGTGATGCAATGTCATTTAATGAACCGGAGTTTAATTTCAATGATTTGGACAATGTAGATGTTATAATACAAAATAATAATGCAACAAAAAATAACACTGAATATGAAAATAATGAAAATGTACCAATTGAAGGCACTCACAAAGTCAAAGGCGAAACATGTGGACTGACTATTCTTAACGACGAAATACTGGAAAATATACACACAAAAAAGAAAGTGGTTTATAAAGGACTTAAACCTCTATCGCTTAATAATTATCTTCACGCGCCAAAGCGATGTGATCCAAAGATTAAAAAACGGATTGTCAAACCAAATGTGTTTCGGAAAGAATTCAATTATTACAAAGATAAGGAAGAAATTTATAAAGCGCTAATGGATAGTGATTCTAATTAAGATTTTTTATGTTTAAAATAACGTCAGGTTTTCATTTTTAAAAGATTGGGAAAAAAAAATAATTTGATTAAAATAGTATGAATGATTACTCCCTTATTTTATTTCTAACCCCTTAAGTATTTGGGTACATACTTACAAATATTTCGTATTGAATAAATGAAGAGCATTCACAATATTTCGCCAATGTGTAACCAGCCTTATGGTTACTATTTAGTTACATCTAAGGACTATTTCGTAACAATATTTCGTTACTACCATTTCGTTACGTACATTTATTTTGAGAAATACTCTCATGCAGCATCAAAAGATCCGGCTCGAAGGACCGATACTATACATATAAATTGGTGTATTACATAAAAACAACCAAACCCGCCGCAGGCACTCCCCGCGCTCCTATAGTCCATCATAAAAATGTATAGACAATATAGACAACTAACTCACTTGATGGTAATAATAGGTTTCTCATTATCGCCGATCGGTTTAATGTGCGTGAGTATGTCCAGAATGGTTTGCGCCCAGTAGCTCCTGTATGACAGCAACCCAAGATCCGACAACGGCTTTTCAGGGGACCCTGTCTTGCCTTCAAACTTTGATAATTCGTAACCTGAAGAGTAAATAGAATAACAAATTGAGATTCATATTTTCACTACTACTACTTTTTATTTTTACTACTACTGATATTTGCATTCAAAGAATGAATAATGACATAGGATACAATGATGTTTTCGTATTTTTTAATGAGTACAAACTAGTATGTTTTAGTTTTTGCCTTTGCATGGTTTGTACATTAAGCCATTGTCCGAAACAACTTTGAATATTATTCAATACTTTTGCAATTGACCATATGGAATAGTAGTATTCATAATTGGAACATTATGATACAATAATAACGTTAAAATAAAATACACCGTTAAATTTTGGTCGTTTTAATTCCGCGGAGGGTCGATTAGGTACATGAAAAACTATCGATTTGTAAAGAGAAAATTAAAAAATAAAGTTTTTTTTTTCTAAAAGTCGAGGTAATATACCATGTACGAAATTGAACATTATACCAAATTGACCAAATTTAACGGTGTATATTTAGCTTTAAAAATATTTAGGTACATCTCTCAGCGCATGTTGGTTAATCTAGATCAAACAAAGTCTAGCTGGTGAGTTTAAGTAATGTATGAATACTCTAACAAAATTACTCTTATTTTTTTTCAATGTGAGAAATTATCGAATAACTTTTCCCGCTCTGGGTGGAGGGAGAGGGTCAGATGTTTACTGACTAAAATCCACCTCTGTTTCTTCAGTGGCCTTTTGCTTTGCAGGGCCACGGTAATTCTTTCAAACAAACCTGCAGCCCAAGTGACCGTTTTATGACAAAACAAATGTTGCTATACTTACTAAATTCTATAAGAAGTTTTCCATAACCTTTTCTTTGGTATGGAGGTAATGTCAGTATACACGCTACGTTGTAGTCTTCTGTACTCTCTTTCTCTTTTGAAAAATATCCTACTATGTGAAAACCTGAAATGGAGAGTCGACATGATTCGAGTTAATATTATTTAGTACGGCCGACGGATCTTGGCGCGCCTAAAGTTAGGCTCTGCGAACTTTAGCGCTCAAAATAAGCGCGCCAAATAAATGATTTATAAAAATAAATGCCAATAACTGTTGTTAACAGCAATAACAACTGCTATTGGCATTTATTTTTTAAAACCATTTATTTTTTTACGAGTGCACAAGCGCTAAGCCAAGACGCCCGTTTCCTATGGTGGCCGTATGGGTGTCCACCGTTAAATTTTAGTCGTTTTAATCGCGCGATTAAAAGGGTCGATTCGGTACATGAAACACTATCGATTTATAAAGATAAAATGAAAAAATAAAGTACTTTTTTTCTAACTCGAATTAATATACACATGTACGAAATTAATTTCTTTAAGTAAACGAGTCAATGACCAAAATTTAACGGTGTATATGGACTTCTCTTTCATAACAGCTGCTTTAAAGTTTTTAGTTCTTGATGATGTTATTCTTTTTTCATATTTGTTTACCTACCAAAGTTAAAAAGTATTTAATTTATAGAAAACAAAAAACTGGTATGGTCAAGTGGACACGAGAGATGAAAGGCATGTTACTAAAAGTCTGCTAAGTTTACACGTAGATAGATGGAGAGGAAGAGGGAGGAGAGAAGGATGGATTGTGTGAGGAATGATATGAAAGAAAGGCGCATTAGTGATAGTGTAACCGGTGACAGGACAAAGCGGAAGAAAAAAACGGGTTGCGCCGACCCCAAGTAATATGGGATAAGGGCAGAAAGAAGATGAAGCAAAATTTGCATGCATATTCCTTATTACTAAACTTTTTCTTCCTGAAACTTTTTCTACTATATAGATAGTAAAAATATTTTAATAACAAACCTCTGGCATCAAATTCCGTCATAACATAAAACAGGAAGGGGTCTGTATCGTAGTATAGAGTTTTGTGATCCAAGAACAGTTTGGCTAGTAAGCAGAGATTCTGAGCATAGCATTTGTTTTTTCGACCGTCGATCTCGAAGAACGAAATGCTTCCTTTTCTGTATATCTCGTTGCCGGGCGGGTGTTTTAGTTTACATTTGATCTGTAATTGGAAAATGCATTTATTTTTATTATTTTTAATATTTTGCAATAAACAGATATTTTGCCTTACTGCATTAAGGCAAAATATCTGTTTATTTACATTATTGGCAAATAAATGATTTCTATTTTATGTTTTATTTATAATCAGGAACTAATAGAAGTGCTTACCAAATGTCTTTCTAGGCATTTTTTACTTTTTCTGTACTTCAAGCAGAATTCACAAATATAAATGCAAGGTAGGTTGACCATTTCCTGAAAGCATAAAACAATTTTTTTATTGGAAACTTTGAATAATATTTAAGTATATTAATATTTCATTAATGCTACGTCATAAAAAAAACCTACGTGATCCTTCAAATATGCATTTTAAAAATAACTAAAAGTCGTCTTAAAATAAATTATCGCTTTTTTATTTAAACTAAGTAAGTATAATTCATTTTCATGCAATCAATTTGTGAGCTAGATTCCACAAAAGGCCAATAGATGGCGCTACAAAAGATGTGTTTGAAATAATCTCAATAGTATTCTAGAATTTTTAAGTTTATGTGTCAAATACAAAAAAGTGCTATAAGTGTGTCAGCAGACTTGGTGTTGGTACGGCAGACGCTTATAATATAGATCAATAACAAAAAAGGCTTGTACACCGTACTTACAATTAGGCAGTCAACTGTAGGTCTTTCAAAACATAACTTGTAATTGACAGTGTCTTAAAACAGTAGTAATAAAAGCGATTTTGGTAGTTCAATCACAATAAAAAAGGGGCCAAGCTGGCACCTGAGACATTCCAATCAGTGAATAAGGTACAAACCTGCGGATAAGGCGCAAAGTACCACGGTCGTATCCTATTTCTTCCCAGCTCGATCATCTCGATATTCTTCATTCGAGTGACCAAGTCATCATGGCCATGCGCGACCATGCTCCCCGATTGCCGCGGCCTAGTGGTAGGTGTCGCAGTACCACTGACTGTGGTCTCATTGCCTTCATTTTCAACAGACGGAACTGGTTCCGCCTGAAATGTTTTAGAACTATGCTTGGGTTCCTGTAAGAAATTATATTCTTGGATATGACTAGGATGTGCTTTTTAGTTGACTCGGTATGACACTGCCGAGTGACAATCAACTGAACCTTTGGCTACTATTTACTACAGACAAAAAAGTTCATGAAGAACTTTGATATAAATACACTATACTCCATTCGAAATAAGATTAGCCATCTATCGTCCGCTAAACCGGTTTTGACTTTTATTACGTTGGTGACATGATTAATGGCAGCTGCAGTACATAGTTGGTATTGTAACCACTTTTTTGCTTTTAATGCCATCTTTACACCTATGGATTAGAATTCAAAATCGGTTGAACGGACAGTAATAAAATAGGTTTGTCTAAACGTCTAATCTTATTTTGAATGGAATATAAATTTAAAAGATTTCGGGAAATAGAAAAATATCGCATGTAGAGGGTAGCTTTAAAAGCCTTCCTGCTAAGTTATTTTTTTAAATTGAAAAATAAACTGAAGAGTTTCCCGACAGTTTGCCATTGTAGTTTTTGAGTATTTTTTGTTTCATTCATCTCGCGCCAAGCAAAATTCTAGTACAATAAGTTCATACTTCATTGTCAATAGAAGGAGTCTTTCGTTTCCTATTCATCTTCTTCTGCAAGGCGGCGGCAAGGACTGCGCCTCCGTTGACGAGAGACGACGAATCATTGCCGAGTGTTGGACTGGCCGGGCGGGATACCAGCTGGCGAGGCTCTCCAGCAATTATACCTTATAGCAGGGTTAGATAGTACATGTGAGAGATTACAAACTTAGGCAAGGAAAATTATTAGCTTCAGATTATACAACAATAACCGGTCGGTAGTCTTTCAAGCGTTTGTGGTTTGCTTTATACTCCATTCGAAATAAGATATTTAAACAAAGTTTTTTTACAAATGATTTTGACTTTTATTGCATGACTAGCTTCTGCCAGTGACTTTGCCCGCGTAAAAGTAAATTTCTCCATACAAACTTTGGACACCCGTTTATCCATTCAAGGAGTAAATTTTGGAAAATTCTTTCTTAGTGCTTGCCTACGTCAGAAATGGAAGCTTTGTGAAAAATTTCATGCTCCTAGTCTTAGTAGTTTCGGCTGTGTATTAATATATCAGTCAGTCAGTTTCTCCTTTTGTATATATTAGTAATAGTTGGTGCTGTAACCACTTTTTTGCTATGTCATCCTTATGACTAAGAATTCAAAATCGGTTGAACGGATAGTAAAACTGGTTTGTTTAAATGTCTTATCTTATATCAAATGGAGTATAGGCGGTTTTTAAAAATGTTGATCCAAAAAGATGATTTCACCTGAAAGGACGTAAAAATACTAGGTATTTCAGTAGGATTTGACTGTTCTTATTTCAGAGCCCAGCAGCCCAATTAAAGCATATAAGCAAAGAAAAAAAAAACACTTACAAAGGAAATTAATCTACCAGAAAAATTTGCTTTATTCAATTTTCAACTACAGAACACAAGGTCTGTGTAAACTTGTAAAGCAGAGTGCTCCTGGCTGTCACCAGGCTGGCGCTTACCAAACGCGTAGTAGAAAAAAAAGAAAGGACTGGTAGTGCAGATGACTGTTGAATTGAATAACAGCAACGTGGTGTGCGGTCAAGGGATGAAAATTTTAAGCATCAATTATTTTTCTATCTAAAGATTGCCAAAAACTTATATGCAAATGACCGCACGAATGCGACGTAGACGTGCTTTAAAATTGCTTAACACTTTCAATCCCAGACCCAACGCTTACGCTGGACTATACAAAACCTTTTCCAGGGAACCTATCATTGTAATATCTGATTTTGAACCCTATAGGTTGTCAGTGACAGTCAGGGCCTTACGAAAGTTGCGCTCAGGTCATTTAACATACCCGTTTAGGCGCTAAAAATGTCCAATTCGCAAAATGTCCAGCGGACGCAAAATGTTCATTACGATGAGTGTCCAGTTCGCAGAACGACGCAGAATTTATTGATTCTATAAAATGTGACAAAAATACAACGGTTTTTCTAATAACTTGACTACTTATTGATATATTTATACTTACTTAAATCCCCCACCAATTAGTGATGACAACGTTATTATGAATACTGGACATTCTGCGTCCGCTGGACATTTTGCGAATTGGACATTCTGCGCCTTAACGATACCAAGCGGTGAGCACTAACTAATTGACAGACAATTGTTGTAACTCTCATGGAAGACGGCAATGCGGTGGGTCTTTTCTTAAATTATATTTGGGTTGCTTACAGCTTACAGTGTAAGTCATGACAGCAGATTGAATTCAGACGAGCCATTTACAAGCCTCCACATATATTTTTGTAATGTCATAGATTGTCATTGAAAAGATAATATTGTAAGAAAACCTGGACTAATAATATTTAATTCGAGTCTGAAATCGCCAGCCCGCCTTGAGCAAGCGTAAATGGTCGTACCTTCTTTGTATGAGGAGAGGTTACACTGCAGTTAGAGACCGGAATTATTATTATTTATTATGTCATAGAGCGTGCGAACAGCATGTGATCTTATGGTAAATGGATACCGCTGGAAACGGGCATCTTCAACACCAGGGCTACAGGTGCGTTGTCTTCTCCTTTTCAAAAGGTAGACACGAAAGGTGAAATTTACTTGACATACCTGCAGCCACGCCACGCCCCTTATCCACACCACCTTTGCCTGAGCGCAAGTCCTGAACGCTGTTCACGTTAAGAGGTTTGAGGTATCCTGTTCAAATTGTATTGGGTACATAATCAGATATACAACCATTTTGTTTCAGCATGCTTAGGTTTATAACTTCAATATGAGATAGTTGTAGCTACTAATAAATAAATAGCTTCAAGCTTTTATAGGCATACTTGAGCTGCAAAAATGATGTGGGTACTATCAGACAAAGTCTTACTACATATTTTCGCAGCCAAATGTATCTCTGTACTAAAAATAACAGAGCAAAGATAAAATAATGTAATTTCTAATCGACTTCATACGTAATTGCTTCACAATTCAAAATTATATAATATGTTTAATAAGATATATTATTATATATGGTTGAATGCCATTTGCACGTAATAATACGTAAAAGGTTTATTTTTACTGCTTGGTATCAAATTGAGAAGTTTCAATTTATACTGGATTTTTTTCTTAAAAGTGGACAAGAAATTATGAGGTCGACTAGGTATACAAAGCTAGGGGGACTACAAATACAAGATTAAGTACTCGCGTTAAGAATTGCTTGTCCGGCCATAAATGTCAGTAGCAACAATAATGTACAATGCCTTGACTTACGTCTTATCGATAGTTTACTACTTAATCATATTAAAAGCTTGAAAAGTGCGAGCGAGACAGACAACAATCATGTATGGCCAGGCGAATTTGTTCTTAACATCGGGACTGTAAACACTATAGACATTTTTTTTTTATTTAATCAAAAAAACACACATACAAACATGTTGCTATGCAAAAATTTGCATTTATAGTTTTAGATGTTTGCATAGTATGAGGCTATATAAATAAGACGCTGTCACGCAGAGCACACAAAAAAATTTAATTATAATTTTTAACGTACCAAGTGCATTTTTTGGTGCTGAACCATTTAGTGCATTAAAATGGGCTTTTTCATGAACTTTAGGTTGGGGTGGTAGACTTGGCAGAACTTGTGGATTCACAATAGTGGGTCTACTCGGTACGGTACTAGACTTCTGACTTTGATCGTTGCAGACAGTATCATCTGCAGACAAAATGTTATAAATTTAATGGCCAATCCTCATGATGATGAGTTTTTAGTGTGTTATTACGATGGTAAATTGCATTTATGAAAATAAGGTTAGTTAGCAAACACAGTTTTTAGCAGTTGACTACATGAACAACACATATAGTATAAAATATCCTGTTTTCATACACAGAATTCACTCATAGATTTAAAGAAGCTATTTCTGCAGTCAATACACAAATACATGCAACAAGTTTTACTAAAAAGAGCCAAAGAGAAGTAGAAACAAAATACCATCATAAAAAAAAATTTTGAAAGTTTGTAAGCCAATTGTAGTCAAAAGGCTAGTAAATAATTTGAGAAATAAGTAATGTTAAGAATTTTCTAAAACACAGGTAATTTACCCATGCATGATCTTAAAAAGATTTTCTGAAAAGAAAATTACAACAAGTGATTTAAAAAAAATGGGCCCACATAGAAATGATTTCTGAATAATCAGTTTGGCAGATTACTTTCTGGATTTAAAAAGTTTTTACATAACTTGCTACAATACACATGAAGAATGTTTTATAAATAAAATAAAATGGAAGGAACAAAAAGGTTCCATCTTCCCTTAGTCACCTGACTCAAGGGTAGCAAGATGGTGGAATCACATGAGACTGATTTCAAAATAATCTGTCTAAACTTTGAACGCACAGAACGCTAAGGAGTGACTGAAGGATGAAGTAATGAACATCCAATGTCTAATAGCAAAAACACATACTAATAAAAGTAGGCATGACGCCACCTCCTGATCCAATATGTGTCTTCTTCGGAGTGGTTGTCCCACCTGTTGACACCCCATCTCTCCTCGGAAACTGTACCTTTCTCGTATCCAGCCATGACTCACCCACCCACTCGTCCAGACGTTTGTTGACTAGAACAAAGAAGTATTATTACCAGAAGTTAGTTTTTATTATTTATGGCTTTTTGATGTTTGCTTTGATGTTTAATTATATTGTTTAGTAATGTAACAATTTAATAATCAAAATTATTATTCATTCAAAATAATGAATGATTCAATATCAACCAGACTGCAACCAAATAAGTGCCAACTTTCCATAATAACTCAAGCTTATTACTAATTTGAGCAATATATATAATAAATCATGTTTACTTTTCAGCTCGGAAAAAACCTCACACACAGTAAAATAACAATGCAACAAATATTTTCCATCTGAATTACATTGCTTGAATATTTATTTTGTACTATTTTAGTGTTTATTTGACTACACTGGTGCCAATTTGATAATGGTATACATAAGCATGTTCAATAGTTTAAGTTGTCCGTTAGCATCTTGATACCTAATTCAATAGTTTGACTGTTTTCATTATTTCATTAATAAATAGACATAAGGGCGATCTTGCAGCTTTAAATTCACACTAAACTTATGTGATTTGTATTAGTTTGAACTGTTTGAAAACAAAAACAATCTCCTTTTATGTTTTGACAACTTGTTGTTTTGAAATTTTACCAACAAGGTTTTGAGTTTCATTTGAATATTATACTTACAGTCAACATAGTGCACATAATATCCCCTTTGCCCGCGTATTTCTTTAATACTGATAATTTCAGCTAATGGCCAGTCATCTCCTCCCTGCATTCGCACTGGAAGGCGACATCCTTCGACAAGAGATGCCTAAAAAATAACAGAATTACAAGTAAAAAAATTGTCACAAATTATGTCTTTTATAGTTTCTACGGATAAAACAATTACCGCCGAATCACAAAATGTAGTCAGCTCATCATCGTTGTCGTTCATTTTCTAGAAAAACGTAAATTAGTTTCCAGAAAATAAAAGCTTGTTTCTGAATTGTCAATGTCACAATGACTGCTGCTGTTGCCAGAAGACAGAAGACGCCATTTTTCACGTTCCAGTGACTAATACTGATCTCAGGCATTAAAATTGCATCTTCCGTCTCTTTCTAAGACATTTAACCTTTTGAATACCGTAATTAGAGATTACAAAAGAAAGACAATAGGTGTGCGGAATTGACTTTAATAAATGCAGATAGTTATTCTAAAAATAATCATTTAACTACTAACTAAGTAAAATGGTTTTTAAAATCATGGTATACAAAAACAGGTTTTAGAAATAATAAAATGACATAATGACCCTCATGCAATGGCAATAATATAATTTCCTTTAAAAACATGTTCTCATTTAAATCATTGTCTTTTTTTTTATTTTTTTGATGTTGTAACATTGCACCCCTGTTCCGGTAATCTTATTTGTGTCTACCACCATGGCGCGTGAATTTTTTATCATCTGAAATTTTGTATGGTGGACCTAGTTCACACGTTGCATTCTTCTTATGTTTGACACCCTATTTAAAGGGTCACACTGCACACATTTTTTTACAGACACACACATAATTTCGGTTTGTTTGTATTTATAATCTCAACAAAAATTATACGGCTTGTGAGTCCACTTTGGAAAAGATGGGATACCTACCTGAGGGCAAGACGGGGTGGTACCCTGTCTTACCCGCTTATTGGGCATTATCTTTATTTCGATATAATCAATGTATCAAAGTCTGGGAAAGTATTACCAAAGGACGATTTTGTAAAAGTTCGGAGAACTCTAAACCAGGGACCGTTTTCGGTTAAGGTATACGGTTACGCTACCGGTAGATATTAAAATACGGTACCGCTTTATTTTAAAGGTAGACCGATACCGGTTAATATTTGCGGTTGCGCTACCGGTATAAAATAACGATAGCGCTATGTTTTTAGGTACCGCCATACCTTTATTTAACCGAATTCCGGTACTTACCGAAATTATTTTTCGTGAGAGTACCTACGATAAATGCGACGCTGCCAGCTATCGCGACAAGTGTATTGCGATTGGCACGACGAAAAAGCGCGGGAGTAGGGATTTTATAGGATACCTTAATGTTAGAGGTTTAGGTACCGTAAAAAAGAACGGTACCGTTATTTTTCGGTAGTGAAAAATTTAGGTATCGTAATTTTTTGGTAGTAAAAAATAACGGTACCGTTATTTTGAGGTATTGAAATAAAAAGGTATGACGTCATACCGTTAACCCTTATAATTATAACCGATATTTTTTCGGTATGCAGTCCCTGCTCTAAACTCGTCGCGTAACAAGCCTAAACTCCACCTGCGCCACGTGAGGTGATGTTATCCCGCGGCTAATTTTATCCAATACACCAATGACGATTGTCTTACAGTTAAGCAAAGGCTCTCCCTTCAATCCTTCCTCTGTTCCTGGTTCTGTCTACCTCTTTCCAGCAATATTATTAACATTTTCGCAGTATTTAAACTGGGAACAAAGTGGTCAAAATTACTCATTCATACGCAAACGCGCCTAAATAGAAGAATACCTCAGGCGACAGATTATTATCATTATTAGAGCTTCGTATTGTTCTGTTGCCGGGCAAAGGCCTCCCTCCATATCTTTCTACCATCACGATTTCTCGCTTCTACTTTCCAATTCCCAAGATATACAGTAGACATGTCCTGCCCATTAAAGTTAGGCAGCTTTTTGAGTCACTTCAACAATTTCGCTCGCACGACACGACAGAGCCGGCTTTTATCTCTGTCCTTGTCTATCAGCGGCTACAGGTAGTGTAGATGTTTGAGTTTTGAATCCAGGTTTTCTGTTTGCGATGTTAGCGCGTAACGTACCTAAGTATCTTCTTTTAAAATATAGGATCAATGTCCTCTAGTCTCTCTATTCATCATATTATTATATCGTGTATACTTACCTGCAAGGTAGCTGTGGTGCTATTCTTTAAGAAAACGTAGCGCTGTTCGACGTTGCCGCAATGTCGAACATACAAATAGGATACATTGAATTAACAATCCAATGTATAGGGAAATTAGGTTGACAATCCAATGTATCCTATTTGGGTGTTCGGCGTTGCGGCAACGTCGAACAGCGCTGCGTTTTCTTAGACAATAGCACCACAGATTTACATCTAATACCTACGTCTTTGAGACGACTTGATGTGCGTAAATGCTATAAGGATCTACTTACCTACTTGCAAAACCAATAAAAATATTTGTTATCAAAAGTGAATGATTAATGGTTAGGTAGATACGTGAGTGATAATTTATTAATTACTTGATTTGAGTCACCACGCGTTATTTGGGTTTTTACAGATTCTGTTTACTAATTAATGTATTAAAACAATGCAGATTAATAGCAGCGATTAAAGCGACAAAAGGGTTTAATGAATATACCTACATTGGGGTTTTATAAACTTACTTATGTTTTTTTTTTGAGGTGGGCAATCATCGAGTAATTTCTCCCGTTCTGGGTGAAGCGAGCGGGTATGCCAGACTTATACTGACTTAGCCCACCATATTGCGTTTTAGGGCCGCGGTTACTCTTTCAAACAATCGCGCAGCCCATGTTAGGTCAACAAGATTTGTGCCTCAATCGGTGGTCCCAATGTAACTTACGCAAGTGGGGTCAGTTACGTACCTACGTAACTGTCCGCTTGATATGGAGGGACTGGTAATCACATGAGCATTTCTACTCATGTGCTGGTAATTTCGTGGCGGGACTCATCCAGCGGTGCTATTCTCTAAGAAAACGCAGTGCTGCCGCAACGACGAATATCCAAATAGGATACATTGAATTAACAATCCAATGTATCGGTATTTAGGTTGACAATCCAATGTATCCTATTTGGTACCACAGCTTCAATGCCTCGTCGTTTATCAGGTGCGCGCCATTGCTGATTTAGGCATTCTAAAGTTCCTGAGGTTGGAAATTAGTGTGGTGAGGTCTTTACCACGGAACAGATGGTGATCTTTATCAATGAAATTACCATTTTTATGAATAAGTTGACATATTTTTTACATTTTTTGGGTTCCGTACCTCAAAAGAAAAAATCGGAACCCTTATTAATAGGATCACTTTGTTCTCCGTCTGTCTGTCTGTGTGTCTGTCAAGACCCTTTATCTCGAGAACGCGTAGAAGCATCGAGTTGAAATTAAAACCATATATTCAAGTTTGCGGTCTCTTATTCGTATTATATCTTTATCGTATTTTTTACTGCTGAAGCAGTAAAAAATAAAAAGAAAAAAAATGCAAAAAAAAGATACAGCCGTTTATGTCGTAAAAAATGTATTTTCTACACTCTCAAGGGAATCAAAAATCATAGGGTAAGTACTTTCAGTTAACCTAGAATCCTGATATTTGGCATGAAGCAAGGTCTTATAGTAGGTATAGCACAAGTATAAGAATAAATCTAAAAACTGTAAATTTGTAGTTGCGTCACAAAAAAAAAATCTTCGAGACTCGATTATGCAATTGAAATATTTATTTATGTTAATTAAGCTTGTACGGAACCGCTTGTGTCCGACACGCACTTGCTCAGTTCTTTATATCTATTAATCAAAAATGAAAGTTGAAATCACCCATGCAATCAATGCAGCTTTGCCAGTTTATTGATGCCAGGTGGTGAATCAGAATCCAATCAACTAGCTGAGTACTTGGGATTGTCAAACAGAATTCATTTTTCGTTGCATGTAACAAGGTTGTTCAAAATTCTTTCGTTTGTGTGGCTGATTTTTTTTCATACTTTCTAAACTTATGGTTCAAAATTTTGAGGGTTTTTACACACATTTTTTTTTTACTTACGGAGCGATTTTTTCCGAAAATATTAACATTATCAAAAAAAAATATTTCAGTAAACCCCTATTAGTTTTTAAATACCTATCCAACAATATAACACACGTTAGGGTTGAAATGAAAAAAATAAAATCTTTCTACCATTTAATTTAAATTCAGCTACTCCTACGAATTAATTCTGTGGTAAAAGCTTCACATGGATTTATTCAGGTTTGATTTGAAGCATTCCAATCACCCAAATCGAATGAAACGTAAAAAAAAGTAACTAGAATAATTTATTTGCTCTACAGCGGGAAAAATAGGCTGGTTAGATTAGATTAGAAGCACTTAATATTTATTTTTTAACGATCTTTGATAAGTAGGTACATGGTTCATGACCAAATCAGTTCAATCTTTAATTTTTAGAACATTTATTTTAATTTAATTTCATATTTGGCTATGGGCGTTACGGCTCTTCTATAAAGTTACAAAAATGGATACCTATGGATATCGATTGTGATGTCAAGAAATATCTTCGTCTATTCAATCAATCATCAGTCATAATGTTTAGAAGTAGCAGCATCTTTTTCCAGATTCGCGCCCCTCAGTAGCCAGCCATATCCGGGCTGATGTCTTTGTTCTCCTATTGGCTTATCATCAGCTGAAGCGAACTGTGCCAGGAACATACGACGTGGTTTGTCTGATAGATTTGGTGTGCTTCCATGGATTAAGAGGTAAGAGAAAATGACGACGTCTCCTCGTTCAGCGATAACTGGAGTTGCTTTTTCGTAAGGCCATTTTTTCTGAAAGAAAAAGGGTTTGGTTTAGCATTTTGTATGTGACGAGTACCTAATATAGACTGGGACCTGGTCTTGCAGATCAGAATCATGACTACTTAATAAAAACATTCTAAGAAATGGATGATCTAGAGTTTTAATATAAGGAATGTGCATAATGAGTCCCAGGGAGGGAGGCCCCGCCCACCCTAGGAGCGGGTTTGCGGACGGTGAGCAAGGGGTAGCATTCTATAAGGACCAAGCCTAGTTCAACGGCGCGTGTGTGCTATTCGCGCCTTACTGAACTGTCTGTAGAATTGCCGAAGCCCGCTAGAACCGTTGCCTGATGGGGTTGCGGAATTATTCAAAAAAGTTATCGTGGCCTTGGTATGCAAAGTGCTACTGAAGGTATCTAGGTGGGTTTTAGTCAGTAAAAATTTCCCTCGCTCCACCAAGTGCGGCTTTTTATCCGATAAAAAAAAGATTACCACGTTGAATAGCAATGCTGGTTTGTTGACCAAAGAAAAGTTTAGCCTTTTGGTCATGTGAATAATCGATTAGCTGTTTGCTGATATACCGACTAAATAACTCGATGTTGTTAATTATTCACAGTTTATAAATATTTCTTTGACCGGAAACTGATAGTAGGTAAATTTTATTTTCTGACCTTTGCAGAGGTCATACTGATTGACGCTAAAACCGATCTTGTGAGCATTCTTATCGCCAGCATCAGCTGAACAAAGTTAGCACCTATCTATAATTATTATTAGGTGATTTATTCGAGAACATCACTATTTATACGAAAACATGTTTTTGTCTGTAAACATGAATGTTTACATATAATTAAGAGCGGTAATCTGGCATCTGTGTTGTAAATGTTGTGTTTACCCTTAATTGGTATATGTATTAGAACAATATTTATGACTTTTTTAATGTGCTGTGGGTGAACCAAAATAAATAAATAAAATGAATCAGAACCAATGTCTTGATAATTCATAAATATTGACTTTATTGTCTAGCAGAACCTTACTTTCATAAGTAAGTAGATAACTTCTTATGGGCGCAATAATAATGATAATAATTTATTTAATAAACAGACAACGCTAATATTATTTATTTAAACCTTCCCATTTCTATCTTATATACATTACACAAATACATTAATATATACACTAAAGGCTATTCCTAACTAAAATATGGCGTCAAAAAACTCCTCCGCATCGCTGTCGACTGGAAATGTGCCCAAAAAGCTGGCGGCATTGCCACGTACGCTTATTCTCATACGCTTTTTAAAGACCTTTCCAAACGCTTAGTTGACACTTCGCGTGACCCAAGGGCTGGCTTTTACCTCGGTCAGAGATTAAGCATTACCATACAACAGACAACACAGATCAATTATGTTAGTAGGTTTTCTTATCCAATAAAAGATACTCATCACCTCTCTTCCAAAGATTCTCATTGTTCGACTCCAGTGTTAATTCGGCCTGGGAAATGTGCTACGTAGCTTACCGGCTGATTTATTTACAGGTCTATGAAAAAACCCGTGGAAAAAGTCTTACCTGATCAACGTAATGGAAGTTACCCTCCAGCTTGCCAATGTCCTCCTGAGGACCAAGTTTGTGGGAGCCAGGGTACACGAAAAGACCGCCATTTTCAGGGTTTGCTGGGTCTAAATGTATAAATACTGCCACCATCGAATCTTTTTCGTAGGGGAAGTAGGGATAATCCTGGAGTTAAGTTACAATATTATATGACTGGGAAAAGGTGATATATATCTAGAGAAACCAGATTTAATTAAAGCCAAGTACTTAAATGGATTTTTGTCATATTTTTTAAAAACTGACTACTTTCGCCAATAGATGCCTAATAATGGCTGTGAGTAGATATGGATTCGCATTTCAAGCGTCTACGGATTGGCACTAAGACCATTTTTGATAGTAGATTGTGGACCAGCTTTATTTAAGTACACACAATAGTGATGCTGGTTTATGTAATATAAAAAAGTATAAATATAAACTCTTTTTGCTTTTCCTTGTGCGTATTCCGCAGGCTAATTTTATTTCCAATGAAGCAGATTCTAATTTTATTACTGCCAGCCCAGAACTTACTAACGGTATGGGCATTGTGCAAATTTGTAAATCTACTTGTACTTCTACTATCGTTCAGTATAAACTATATACCGTTAAATTTTAGTCGTTTTAATCCCGTGGAGGGTCGATTCTATTTATGGAATACTATCGATTTTTAAAGAAAAAATTAAAAAATAAAATACTTTTTTTTTTAAAACTCGAATAATATATGCATGTACGAAATTAATTTCTTTAAGCAAACGAGTCAATGACCTTGTAGGTAGTTGTCGGTCGTTGCGTACTAACTACCTACAGTTCATTGGCCTCGATCAGTTGACGTTTACTTAAAGAAATTAATTTCGTACATTCGTTAATTAATTCGAAATTAAAATTTAATTTACAAATCGATAGTATTTCATGTACCGAATCGACCCTCCGCGGGATTAAGACGAACAAAATTAAACAGTGTATATTAAGAATAGTTACCTGATGCATGGGGTATGCAGCTCCTTTGCCTGGGGGCTTATAGTGTGCCTTAGTGTGATGCAGCATGATGTTCTCTGTTTCCATAACGTCCTCTAATGCGTCCAACATTTCATCGTTGTATAGCAGCTTTCCAAATACTGAGTGATGGTGTTGCAAATTGTGCACTCCTTTTACCTATATCATAGCCAACACCTCATAGCAAACGTGAAGACGTGATAACCATTTAGGTTTCCACGTCTCCACGTTTAGTGAAAAAATATTTTTAAGCTATAATGTAAAACATGTTCAATGCCAATAAGTATTAAGCGAATAGATCGCGTAAGAAACCCCGCCTTGCACTTCAATATTCAAGTAGTAGATGTCGGGCAAAAATGACCCAAACTGAAGGGGGAGTGCGTTGACCACATCACCTGAATGTAGGCACCTGGATAGGTAGGCGAGGATTATCAGTGGATGCCAGAAGTGGGACGGTATCGTCAAGGGCGTCAAGATCGACCACAACTAAGGTGAAGTGATTATCGAATCTGATCATGTTCGCGGAGGCAAAATCGATCACAGATTGTTCTAGACAGCAGAGAGGCTTGGAAGGAGAAAAGTTAGGCCTTTGTCCAACAGGAGGACACAAAATAGGTTAATAAAAAAATAAATGATTTAACATCACAAAATAAGTCTTATTAACATGGGGTTAAGAAAATAGTATTAGCACACAGGTACACTAGAAACATCGAAATTGATACAGTTCTTGCCACACGTTGACGTAGTACTACTACTTACCGTGTAAGGGCTGTCACTTTTCCTGTTGTCCTCATTTTTCCCAACCCACGAATTTTCCATTGTTTCTTGATTCTTTCTTTTAAATAACTTGTCATATTCATCTATAACCCGCGACAGTTCTTTCTCGGAAATTAAATTTTTAAGTAAAATGTATCCATTGTCTTTGTAAAACTTTTTCTGTTCTTGTGTTAAGCGACCCATGGTGTTAGATCAGTGTATCAAAAGAGACTGCTAATATTGAGTTGATGAATAAAATTATATATCGCTAGAACACGATACTATTTATGTGGAGTGCAAAATTGACCTAAACGAAGGTTAAATTGACTGTTAGATAACCATAGCATAAATATTTTGTATTGTAGATAACTTTGCTAACGTTGAAATTACTTTTTCACAACATTTATAATTTAATACCATAGTATCAATTGGTTTGTAAACTATGATGGTAAGCAGTGATGAAATTGCACAGTTTATTATCTAACCTTGAAGACACTTAAATTTTAATAGACGTGAAGACCGCAGCAGGAAAATTGTAAGGTAGTTAATATTAATATGATTTCGTATCAGCTGAAAGTTTCAGTCATTTCAATTTAAGCCCCAATCAATGTAATCTACAAAACTCTGATTTTAGTCAGATTAATAATAATAGTTCATGATAGACATAATTTATTTGTAAAACCAAGGTACCTAAGAATCTGCAGGAAAGAGCTACCTAGAAAGAAAGAAGCCCTAGAACGTATGTGAAGGGACACTCGTGGGTTTTGATCAGTAAGTCATAGGTACCCTCTCTCCTTAGTACAGGAGATGACATTTGATGATTTCTTGAAAATCAAAAAAAAAAAAACGAGATTGATTGAAAAGAAAAGGTAACAAAAAGAACGCAGGTGGGTTTCAGTCAGTAAAAGTCTGACACTCTCACCTAGAGCGAGAAAAGATATTTTTTTTTTATTTTTTAGCAAAACTTGTTCCAGAAAATACGTGATTTTTTTAAAATACATACTTAAAAGGTTTTTTTTTTTCAGAATTTCAATTAAATGTGGAAGGCTTCTATAAAAGTACTTTTTATATTTTTAATATATGAGTACATTATGGAGGGTCAAAGTTCACGTAAAATAGTAGATTTTCAAATTTAAACTGGATTAGTTTTAAACAAATTTATGTTTTCATTTCTTTAGAAGCCTAGATAAAATCCACAAGATATTTGTGTATCCAAAATATCTGAAGAAAGATGTGTATTAACATCATAATCACGTAAGAGTGATTGTATGAAAGTGTACCCTGGGTTGGCCGTTCTTAATACATCATCAATCGGTTTCTACGTCTATCTTCATTAACGTATGTACCTACTTATAATTGAATATTATCAACGTGTCATTATTTTTAGCTTACTGCTTGATTGATGATTTATTATGTGACTGCAAAACCATTACAATTATGATTATAAATTATTAATCACGCGACAGTGATTCCAGAGTGCAAACTCATGTAATCGAGATAGAATTTTTTATCAGAGGAATGATTATTTTAATTTGTGGTTGAGCAAATTTAAAAGTACGAGTACGTAACCTAATATCACGCCTATTTAAGTCGAGAGATTTGTCAGAAAGATCTTTGTTTATTTAATTTTCATGTAACACAAAAGTACAAAAGCGGACCTAATGCCTGGGCATTCTGTAATGGGTAGCTCGTCATACGGCCCACCGGCAACCATTCAGACCGAGCCCGAGTCGACGACATTGGATAGTGTCCACAGAAATATCTGTGATAGTGTCTCACGCGCGCCTTAAGGACTTGACTTACCAGGGCAGCAGGCTTCACTACTGGGGCCATGGATTTTGTGAAACCAACCCTGAACCCCCAAAAGCGGGAGACGTAGTTGGATGATTACCCACCTAAAAAAGGCATTCTCTACCAGTCAATATCGTCGCCGCCGCCGGGATTTCGATCCCGATTGCCGGCCACCGTAGGCGCGGGCTCGCGGACGGTGGGCAATGGGTAGCTCGCTGTCCGTCCTTCCGGTAACAGACCGGTCCGAGCTCAAATCGTCTACGGCGCGAACTGTTCCCGCGCGCCTCAAGGAGTTGTCAGCAAACTGTAGGGGCCCAGCAGGGCCGAAGCCTACTGGGGCCAAAGGTTATGTGAAAATGTCACCACGGGCCTTGGGACAAAGGCAATGAATGAAAGGGTAGGTTTTTAGTCGGTAAGAGTCTGACACTATTTCCCGCCCCACCCAAGGGCGGGATTTGTCATTGGACGATTTTACCTACCAAAAAAAAAAATAATTAAAAAAATCTGTGAATATCGTTGGAACATACGAGTAAAAAGAAAACGAATCCTGAGTCCCAGCAGTGTGGCAAATAAACAATATTTTTAGTAATTATGCGAAATCTGAATATAGTTTTTTTTTTTTTTTATTAGTGATAGGTTCGCGCTTGACCGCTATCTCACCTGATGGAAAGCGACGATACGGTCGACGTTTGTTCAGAATCAGTAACTGAATCGATTCCAATAAGTTTTTCATGTTATATTTTTTCCCAAAAATATTTTTATAAGTTCACAAGTTGGACACCTCCGGCACTAAGTACACAGGTCACGGCAGGTCATAGCAGGCATGAGGGCCAGCGCACAGTTGGGTGCGGGTGCAAAAAACTCCTTTTAATCGCTCAGATGGCCCTTTGACCGTGGTAAAAAATAATATATAACAAGCTAATAACTTAGTGATTTTTCATGGTACTGTTTTGAAATTTTGTACATAATTCTTTACATAAAAATACTATACAGGTGTATAAGGTTTATTATATACTAAAATTTAATTGTATATGTTTTTTTATTACTAGCTGCCCTGAGAGAAGTCTGTCAGGTCTGTCTTAGTTATAAACTCTCAAACGCGCGAAGATTACATAGTTGTTGTAGTTTTCTGAAATCTTCTAATGTTCCGCGAAACTTTCTGTGTAAGAACTTTTTTCTCATAATAACTCCTAATTTATTGATATAAGTAATCACTAGCTGCTACCATCGGCTCCGCCCGAGTTAAATTAGAAAATTATACCCAGTTAACATACTCCCGAGATAAAAAGTATCTTATGTGCTATTCCAGGTCATGGTTTACCCGTGTACAAAGTATCATCGATCATCCGTTCCGCTGTTTGAGAGTGAACAAGTAATGCACATACAGACACACAAACTTTCAGTTTTACAATATTGGTGTGATGATTAGTCAATTCGGTTGGCAACAAAATACAACGGCAAAAAAAGTACCAAGTAAATCCTTTCAATCTTTCTGAATAGGCAATATGGAAAATTTAATACGAGTAAGAACATTATTAAATATTGTTAGAAGAAATCTGAAGATCGTCTATTTCAGTCGCACTTATTGAAATTCCGTATTGTTTCATCTCAATTTCAACAGAACGCTAGTCGGGGCAGCATGTTACTGACGTTTAATAAACTTGCACACCGGATTATAGAGTTTACGGTGATACGTTTTTGTATAAAGCGACTGAACCTTTTTGATACTTTACGCCGTTGAAATTAAAATACAGGCTATCTTGGTATCTTTTACTGATAATCCTTTAGGAGTATATTCATGAGTTTGACTACCTTTTACAATGACACAAAAAAGCTGAAATCCGCTATTTCCTACATTTTATTCAGCTCACTGAACATACATAAGCGACAGTTTTTTTATATTTAAATATTAGTGTTAGGTGCTAGACGTTAAATACTCGTAATAACATCCGGATAAATGATAAATGATAACTGATGAATGATATTTATTTTGTAAGTAGGTTTTTAAAAACACTTTTACACGTCAAAATTTTTTTGTCATTTTAATCTAGATGAGGCCGGTGTTTCCTAGCTGACTACCCTGAGAAGAAACACCGAAACAAACTCAGGGGTCAAAGTCTCTTTTAAAGTCCATACAGTAAATATGTATTAGAAGAAACACCGAAACAAACTCAGGGGTCAAAGTCTCTTTTAAAGTCCATACAGTAAATATGTATTGGTCAAATCACATGACGACCATGCAGATTTGTCTGAAATGGCTTTTTGAAGAAAGAACCATACAGATTTGAGTGGACCTGTCCAGTCAGTGCAAGCATTTGTCAGTATTCGCAAAGCTCAACTCAGGACACTAAGGAGCTCAACGATTTGATGAACAATACCAAGGAAAGGACATTTGGGTAGGCCGCAGAAAATACTCAAATTGCCAGACATATGCTAAAAATTACTGAAAAGAAAAGAGAGAAGAGAAGAGAAAAAATAATAATAATAAAAACTAATCCACATTGTCCTCACGTTCACAATATTAAAAGAAAAAAATATATAGTTTACAAAATGTAATACTTAGCAAAGTATTTATGTCAAACATTATTTAAAACAATATATATATATACATCTAATTGTAAAATAAAAATAATCTACAATGTAAAATTGTAAAAAAAAAATGTGGATGTGTCGAAATTCAAAGTTAACCTACGCTTGCCAAGGTGTGTCCATAGATGGGTGACTATTCGGCTCTATCATCATAATTATCCTGGATATTATCTGTTGTAAAAGCACTTACACACAATACGTATCGAAAGCAAACACGATGTATCTGGTTGGATTGAGGATATCCTTTGGCCACTTTCCAGCTCCTTCATCAGACCAATTTTACAGTTCCGTATTATGCATCCTAAATTATATAACTATGGTAATTAACACCTAAATTAGAGACTAAGAACTAATTTGTAACCGGACACACATATAAACAAAGTAAGTTAATAAAGAACTTGTAAAAAAATCATAAAGATTGTACAAATAGTAATAGCAAATTGTTTTTGAGTTTTACATGTTTCATTCCAAACATTCTTATTAGAAAGATCAGACACAAATTTTACCATTATCTTGCTTTATCTTGAAAAAAAAACCCTGTACAGTTTATCGTTTGCAATTAATACCAGCTGTGGCTTGTGCCGATTAAAAATATTTATCATAAAAAACTGATCGAGCATCTGATTTAGAATAATTTAGGCATCAGGATTAACTGGTTTAAATGTAGATAAGATATAAGCAACCTACTAAAATAAAAGTAATCATATTTGATATTTTTACGAGGTGATTCGTAATCAGAATCGCACTTTATTAATGTGAAAGTAACTGTGTCGTTACTTCGTCACGATTGAATCCAATTATGTATAAGAAAAAGGAGGATCCTATGATCACATGGGATTTATTTTATGTCGATGGTGATAGAAGCTTTTGGGCTGTTGTTTATTTTCAAATCACGCAGATAGGTCTTGCGGTGCAGGATTTCGAAATTTTTAGTTTTTTTTGGTCCCATATGTCGTTATAGTTATTTGATGGTTTTCTACCACTATAAACCGCTTTCTTCATCAGGATGGAACTCCTTGGTCCGGAGCGAGGAGGGATGGTAGGCGGTCGCCTCCTTCTGTGTAGCAGTAATGCTAGAAAAGGAGGTGGCCGCACGCGTGAGGAAACGTATATCCTCACGCCCTAGCCGCCGGGATTCCGAGCCCGACTTCCAGCCACCGTAGGCGTGGCATTGTGAACTACCTTAGTCTTTATATGTTACTAAACAGACCCTCTGTCACTGACAATAGCAGTTATAATTCCTTGGGTTACGCGATATTCACAGAGTGACATATTTAGTGGGCCTGGTCATTTCTTTGAATCTCTTGATAAGATAAGATCTTAATACATATGTTTTATAATCTTGACACAGTAATACGTTTGTTATATTCTTGATAAAATCTTTAATACTGTATAGATCAGGATGTTGGGTTGTAAAAGACATAGATGAAAAAACATTCTATGTAGCGGTGATGAGAATGTGGAGATGGATATCTGAGAGAATGTATAAAGGGAAAAAGGTGTAATAGACTAAGTTTTAAATTTGATGTCGCGCTTAACTAGATTCTAACGCGCGGGTACTGTGTTGTGATTACAAAATTTAGTTTTAGTTTTCTATTTCTGTTCCCACGAGGGCATCTATAAACTACGCCTAGAGGTTGCTAACCACCTGTTCCTAGGTAAGCGTATATTTGTAACCCAAGAAAGGGTCTACTGGGGATTCACTCACTACTGATGCACTATTTGCAACTGGAATTGTCAGTTATAGTTAGCACTACTCGTCAACCCTAGTCACGGACCAAACTTTGTATAGAGATATTTTGTAAAGAGGTTATCTTCTTCGTGATGAAGGCATGGAAAATAAGACTGTTCACGATTCTCTTTCCAGATTTCAAGTTCGAGTACGAGTCAATAGAAACCCTTCTGCTTGCTTTAGCCGTTGGTAAGATAAGTGCACTACTACTGCGACTTACATTCGAGGTTTAAATAGTTCATTTTATGCGCTAGTCCACCCTGATTTAAATACCAGTTTTTCTGCCTTCATCTGCAGTGTTGTAAACTGATCTGGCATAATCATTCCGCGGGAAGTAAGTGACCTCCAGTGACACCTTGTTCTTTGCTCTTCTGCCGGGCCCTCAAATAGGTAACAAGGACACTCTCAAGTTGCTCTTCTGGCTCCACACCACACAAATTCAATAACCTGCCTCAATGATGTCGCGTCGACTTTAGCAATATCGACCTTTGCATATCTGTCCCGATCAGTTTTCAGCATGTAATAGATAAGTGTCCAAATAATAAACCATGTAGGACCTAGTTCGCCTCAATGTCATGATGATGATGATGCCATCTAGCCGATTTCGGCCACAGCGACCGCGTTCCTTGGTGATGTCATACTAAAAAATAAATAAACACTTACGTGCCTTCCTCCTCGGGGTAGGTTACCTAGGGTTGGGCAGGTTAGGCAGGGTAAAATTACATTAGTTAGGAAAACTACGCATGTGAGGTGCAATAGAACAAACAACAATGAAGAAAAATGCCCGCCTGAACTTTCGGAAAATACAGGCATAATGAAGTGTGAATTTAAACAACCATGTCTACGCAATTTCCCTAGATATTTAATTTAAAAACGATTTTTTTTTCACACTACACTTAGTCCATAATATGGAATATATAATTTTATTATTAAATAAGTATTTTGACCACAAAGTTATCTTCGTAAATTATATTTTACTTGTTGCTTTGGGAGAGCAATAGATAATTCAAGGGGTATCAAGAGTATCATGGACGTAATTCTTAAACGAAAAACATGATAAAAATATATTTTATAGGTGCTTATTAAATTTGATTATGGCATCTTATCTTTATTATTTTCCATGATTTTTATGAAACATCGTAACCGAATTATCTATGTGAGATAACCCAAGAAGATACAGGGAAATAAGTGAATAATTAAGATAAATTCCTATAAAGTATGGTTTCATTTAAAAAAGTCTTAGATCACTCAAATATTAAGCCCGATTCAGTGTGTCTCATATGACTTACATAATTCTTTTATAGGATTATCATTTTTGTCCAGTAATAATCGTATTAAAGTCTTGTATAATCCTTCGTTCGAATCTACATAATCTAGAGATAATGCCTTCAAGACTTTTCATTTCTGTGTTTAACCTTTATTACAAATGAAAATAACGTTGATTACATAATCAGATGCAATTTATGGGGCTTTTGGGTTTTCTATTTTAAAAACTGGACGAGTACGAGTCAAACTCGCATACTGACAGCAAGATTTTTTCGAATCGAAAAAGTTTTTTTTTTTGTGAC
The DNA here is from genome assembly GCA_958295575.1 of Leucania comma. Taxonomy (NCBI): domain Eukaryota; kingdom Metazoa; phylum Arthropoda; class Insecta; order Lepidoptera; family Noctuidae; genus Leucania; species Leucania comma. Next base: position 11,038,742 of record OY282475.1, read on the forward strand.
GTATCTACAAATTTTTTCCTATACTTGTGTTATAAAACCTTGCTTCATGCCAAATTTTAGGTTTCTAGGTCAACGGAAAGTACCCTATGAATTTTAATTTCCTTGAGTGTCGAAATATACGTTTTTTTGCGACATAATCGGTACGGTAACTTTTTTCCGTTAACTTAGAAGTTTGATTTTTTTTACAGCTTCAAGGGACCGCAAACCTGAATATATAGTTTAAATTTCAACTCCATAACTCCACACATTTCCTAGATAAAAGATCTTGACAGACAGACAGATATACAAACTCTAACTGACCACAGACGGCAAGTTCGGTCCGTACCTGTACAAGATTCGTGCGGAGACGACGCCCGGGTGTCGCCACTGTGCGGACCGCCCGGTGGACACGGTGGAGCACACAGTCGAGGTGTGCCCCGCTTGGGAAGAGCACCGCCGTGTCCTCGTGGGGGCGATCGGCGGCGATCTCTCGCGCCGGGGCCTGGTTCAAGCCATGCTCCGGAGCGAGGAGGAGTGGCAGGCGGTCGCCTCCTTCTGCGAAGCAGTAATGCTAGTAAAGGAGGAGGCCGACCGCATTAGGCAAAGGCGCACACGCCGCCGTCGCCGCCGGGTTTCCGATCCCAATTTCCGGCCACCGTAGGCGCGGGCTCGCGGACGGTGGGCAATGGGTAGCTCGCTGTCCGTCCGTCCGGTAACAGACCGGTCCGAGCTCAGGTCGTCTACGGCGCGCACCGTTCCCGCGCGCCTCAAGGAGTTGTCAGCAAACTGTAGGGGTCCAGCAGGGCCGAAGCCTACTGGGGCCAAAGGTTATGCGAGAGTGTCACCACGGGCCCCGGGACAAAGGCGAGGAATGGAAAGGTAGGTTTTTAGTCAGTAAAAGTCTGACACTGTTTCCCGCCCCACCCAAGGGCGGGATTCGTCATTGGATGATTTTACCTACCAATAAAAAAAAATAAAAAAAAAAAAACTGACCACAGACCTTTTTTTTTTTTGGTTGTGGGTAAAATCATCCAATGACATCTCCCGCCCTTGGGCGGAGCGGGAGATAGTGTCAGACTCTTACTGACTAAAAACCCACCCCGTTCCGTCGTGGCCTTAGATACCAGGGCCAGGCTTTCCTTTCGGAAGCAAACCCTTGGCCCCAGTAGCCTTCGACCCTGCCTGCCTGCAGCTAGCAGGCTGGGTCTCTACGGTTTGCTGACAACTCCTTGAGGCGCGCGGGAACAGTGCGTGCCGTTGACGACGCGGCGGCTGGGCCGTGAGGGCCGTTGCCTCTCGCGTGCGGCTTCCTCTTTTGCTAGCATTACTGCTTCGCAGAAGGAGGCGACCGCCTGCCATCCCTCCTCGCTCCGGACCATGGCCCGTACCAGGGCCGGTCACGAGAGATCGCCGCTGCCGATCGCCCTCACGAGAACACGGCGATGCTCTGCCCAAGCGGGGCACACTTCGACCGTGTGCTCCACCGTGTCCTCCGGGTAGTCCACGCAGTGGCACCCGGGCGTCGGTTCCGCACGAATCCGGAACAGGAACCTCCCGAACTTACCGTGTCCGGTGAGAACCTGGGTCATTCGGAAGGTTAGGACGCCGTGAGGTCTTTCCAGCCAGCTGAGTATATGGTATTAATTTCAACTTCCAGCTTCAACACGTTCTCGAGATAAAAATAAACTTTTCCTTTTGAGTTACAAACCCTAAAAATCGTTACAATAATTCCTTTATCACTATTTTTATTTTCATATAACTAAACTGCAGACTTGTGACTTTGGATTGTATGAAAACACTACAGTGAATTATAATAAAACTACTACCATAATAATGATAAACCTTTGTCAAAAAGTCTAAACTGAATAGGTTATTTCTTAACAAGTGTGCTCCGTTCATTCCAGTCACGCTCATATAGCTTTGATCTCCATTTACATCATAGCTTACCATCAGGTGCAATGAGATAGTGGTAAAGCGAGAACCTATCAAGAATAGAAAAATTAAGTTTTGCTGTGCGATTTTATAGAAGTATGCGAAACTGGGTGCATAGTTCCACATTTCCACCATATCTTCGATAAAGAGAGGGCCCGCGTGTTGGGTTCTGACCCATTCCCTCTCCTAGCAAGGAGTCCTGAGTCGCAGCAGTAGTAACATTATAAGGCTGATTATTATTATACGCCCACGGAAGCGGAGTAGTAATCCTGGTACGTATCGAGATGCGTTGTACTGTCTTATTCTGTGCCAGAACCGCGCGGTTTAACCGCGGGGGTCTAGTAACCGTACAATTTGATTTCTGCAAGTATCAAAACTTTTCTTGACGACACCGTTCAAGACGAGTACGCGTCAAGTTCACGGGCGGGCGCGAAGGCTCTCGGTGTCTACGAGTAACGACTACAGACGCCGTAACCCTCTGACGTTTGACGCATAATATAGCTTATACAACCTTTGTTTTTGTTTACCCTAAATCTGAAAAAGGGTCACAGAATTGTACAATATAAAAAAAAAAACCTTAAAAAGTGCAAAATAATTTTAATTTCGGAAGTTGGTATTAAATAACAATAGCAACAATAAAACAGTATTATTATATTATCTATGTAACGGAGACACAAAACTGTTTTAGAAATATCGTCTTCTGAAAGTAATTTGTGTGAAGGTGTTCTTAGATATGAGAGTGACGGTCACTGGGTACATTAAAAAATGAAGGATTTTTGGCGCCAAAAGCAATACGCCATTTTTTAATGCAATTGATGGCGTCAAATCTATTATTGAACTAAAATAAATTCCACCCACTACGTCACGGTTTGATTATGTTAACTGTGAATAACTTTTTGTTGTATGTACACGAGAGGACACAATATTAAATTTTAGCTCAGGAATACCTTTTGAAATTTCAAAAATTATAACCTGTTTTTATGGATAATGTAATATATGATAATAACACTGCCCTGTAATGGTAGAAGGCAAACGTGTGTGGAGAAGAAAGAAGTTCTTTACCTAATTGTGGGGCATAATGGGCTAGTTAGATTAGTTCAAAGCAAACGTCCTCTAATTTTTTTAGCACCAACTAATGAATTGATGTTGTTAGTCCAATGATGAGAGGCATTCGGCAACTACTCGGTATTAGTTGGCGATTAACGGAACGACTTCGGTGCGCCAATTATCACGCTAATTAAATTTATGCTGTGTTATGACTAATTTACCCCACAACAACAGCTCTTGACTCCACTAGATCTATGGCCTAAAAGTGCGCTTTTAAACGATTTAGCAATGGTTCCTTAGTCGAAATTTTCATAGGTGCAGTGGTGGCCGAGTGGCAACGACCCCAACTTACCTACGAGTTGTAGGGTTCAAACCCAGCCAGTACTTTGTGTAATTTATTTCATCACCACTGCTCTTAAAACGGTGAAGGAAAACATCGTGAGGAAACCGGCATGTCCTAGAACAAAAAATTCGAAGACATGCGACATCCACCAATCCGCATTGGGCCCGCGTGGGGGAGAACGGCCCATTCCCTCTCCTAGAGAGGAGGCCGGAGTTCCAGCAGTGGGAACATTATAAGGCTGATGCTATGCTATACTATGCTATTTAGTACTCTTTACCGAAATTAACCCGGGCGATTGGGAGTCGCAGAGAGATTCTAGATTGTCAGGTAAGGAGATTTCAGCAAGATTGACGGGACATTACTACTTTCTGACACAAGATTTTCGTTTCGCTTTCGTCTCCATGATAAAATGATGAATATAAGAGTCATCACTCCGCATATGCTATGTCAATAACATCTACTTATCGTAAAATTAGACCCGAATAATATCCTTAATTTTTATTCATACTTAAGTAGATATAGAAGAATAAAATATATCGACAGTCAACTTTAAAAGCGGATTTATAACACGAGAATGTAAAACACCATAATACTGGATGTCTCAGCAAAAACTAGCTTTTGTAGATGCATAAGAAATATATTTAATTACTAGCTTCTACTAGCATTTCGGCCGCGAGAAAGTAGGTTACCAAAGGTAGTTAAATTCGGTTTACCCCCTTAGGGGTAGAGTTTCGTAAAATCAGTTCTTACCGGATGTCTACACCCTATATGGAACCTAACTACCAAATTTTAGGTTAGTAGGTGTTATAGTTTCTGTGATTTCGTGATTAATCAGTGAGTGGTATTTTGCTTCTATATATAAACGTGTAAATAACATTATTTAAATGTCCTTCGCGGCTCTGGCACTCTTCAAAGCCATCTTGAGAAGTTATGTAGGAATGGTTTTTGTTTTCTTGACAAATATTTTCCTAAGGCACCTCTGGATATGACTCATATTATTAAAAGGTTTCTTTCTCGAGAATGCTCTGCTGGCACCGGTAGGATTTTGAACCCTCGCTCTACTCTTCTTCTCTATCTAGCCCATTTTGTCCTACTTCTGGGCAAAGACCTTCCTTTGCTCTTTTCCCCACAGATCTGTATTTTGCTAGTATGGCCTAATCCTTTCCGTAGAAGTTGAGCTGGTCTCACCATCTTTGTCTTGGACGGTCTCGATGTCGCCTGGCATTTTAATGAATTCATTGAGTGATTCTTTTCGCCTCTTCTCTTCACTTGACATGCGATGATATTGACACATGAAATGATTTTTTTTTGCGTCTTTTAAATATTTCAAAATACATTAAAATATATTTTAATATATCTACAACAATAACATACTTATTGTAGAGATATATTAATAAATGCACATCCCGAAAGTTATATATTCAGAATCAGTTACTGAATCGATTTCAACTCATCATCATCAGTCTAATATTCCCACTGCTGGCCCACAGGCCTCCACTGTGAGAGAGGGAATGGGCCGTGATTCTTCGCCGTTTTAAGAGCAGTGGTGATGAAATTAATTACACAAAGGAATGCGCCTTGCTAGGTTTGAACCCGTGACCCATAAGTCGGGGCCGTTACCACGCGGCCACCACTGCTCTTAACTATTTTTTTATTTTTATTAAAATAATTATAAAAAGAGAACGAGTGCAACTGTTAAAAAAAGTCTCAATTATCAAGATTTACTTTTCGATAAAAAAAACCTATTTTGATAAATCTTGATAACGTTATTAGCGTATTTATGTATGTGTGCGTACGAAGATACTAATACCGGTAATATTTTATACAATTAAGACAGTTAATTGAAAAAAAAACTGGGCAAGTCTAAGTGCTTTATTAGGGAGACGCGACGCATTGCGCGGCGCGTCGGGCGGTCCGTCGTACACCATGTTTGTGTTCGCGCTAGCGATGACCCGACCCGCTGCTGCAATGTACGACAAAACACCCAACGCGCCGCGCAACGCGCCGCGTCTCCGTAAACACGGCCTAAGACGGATTCGCGCACTGAGGTTTCCGTACAAACTTACCTATGTAATAATTCCCGAATCGAGTCTCGAAGATTTTTCCGTATCAAAAAGTATTTTTTTTTTCGTGACGATTACTATAGTTTCAGATTTATTCCTATACTTGTGTAATATGACCTTGCTTCATGCCGAATTTCAGGGCTCTAGATTAACGAGAAGTACCCTATGAATTTTGAATCCTTTGAGACTGTCGAAATATACGTTTTTTTGCGATGTAAACGATCGTATCTTTTTTTTTGCTGTTATCTTAGTAGTTTGATTTTTTCACGGCTTCAAGGCATCGCAGGTTTGAGTATACAGACAGACAACAAACGGGCCCTGGGTTCCGTTTTTGCCTTTTGAAGTATGGAACTCTAAAAAACCTACCTAAGCGCATTTAATTTATGACTGTACTTAATTGTCTAATTCGGGTGTGTATGTGTGTGCATTATTACATTTATGTGATGTGTGATTAAAAAAAAAAGTTTATAAAACGAAAAAATGTAATAATAATAAAAAACTTTTATCATTCGAAATTCATTTTAGTGGCCCAGGAAGTGTGACGTGGCAATGATGACGCCACGTTGTACGCAGATTCTAATTGGCGTCGGTGTTCGACGGCGTCGGTCCATGAGTCGATTTGACGTTTCCCCAGTGCTAATGAACGCGTTCACAAGTACGTTGTTTACAAGCTTGAGGCCGAATTACGACAAATTATTTCTATTTTATTAGGCAGACTTTTTTATTTGACAGCTCTGCCCAGTTGACATTCATTTGGCTGGCCTGATGGTCTAGTGTTTAGTGACTCTGATTGCTATGCCGGTGATCGTGAGTTCGATTCCCACCCAAGAAAAATGTTTGTGTGATGAGCACGATCATTTGTTCCGTGGTTTCATTTATCTATAATGTATATATTAAGAAATATACGAGTATAAGCACATTTATCAGTTGTCTAGTATGCATTGCACAAGCTTTGCTTAGTTTGGGTCTTTGGGACTATAATTATGGCGTTGCGTAAAAGTTTTGGTGTATTATTTAGGTTATTATTATTATACGAAACTTTGTTAGTAGGTAATACCTATTTGGCAATATCAATATATTTGCGGGTTATTATTTCTGTAGAAGTGGTTGTTGTTATCCAAAAATATTGTTTTTCTCACGGTGGCTATATTAATTCATTCTCCGTACAACCGTCTCCGTTTAGGGAGAGAACCTGAGCTAGTTATTTATTCTGATTGCCTTGGTTATAGTATGCGGCAAATAAGTTGAACCAGTTGCTATGTAACATTACTACTTATTACTAGCTTCTGCCAGCGACTTCGTCCGCGTGTTTTTTTTTTTATGGTAGGTAAAATCATCCAATGACAAATCCTGCCCTTGGGCGGAGAGGGAAGAAGTGTCAGACTCTTACTGACTAAAAACCTACCCTGTTCCTTCCCCGCCTTGGATCCAGGGCCCTGGTGTGCATTTTTATACCTCTCCAGAGCCCCAGATTAGGCCTCGACCCTACTGGGCCCCTACGGGTGTATGTTGGTTATTGTAGACGTAAAATCGAAGTAATGAACAGATAAAAAGTAGCGTATGTCCATCTTTGGAGTTCAAGTTTGCTCCGTAGTCCGTACCAAAGGAGGAATCATTAATTTCTATGATATGGCCACGAAATTTATATCTTTAACTAAATAAAAGCATTTGAAAATAATCGGAAACAGAAACTTTATTTTTTGAGTGCGTGATAGACGAAAAATGAAAGAAAAAGAGTTTATTTGCCACAAACATGGCGCATATCCTAAAATAAGAGCTACAAACACTGACTCTATATAATAAAAAAAGAAGTACATAATATGATATGCGTCACGTCCGCGCAAAACGGCCATCGCTCAGCAAAATGCTGGAGCTCGTATGCAGGACAGAGCCACAGCGCTGATTTTCACCGCCAGCCGTTGTTGACGGTGAGACGCTGATCGGCGTGTCCTTATACAATAGGTTTAACTAAAAAAACAGGATAAACAGAATCAGAATAGTTTATTTCAAATAGACCAATTACAGGCACTTTTGAATTGTTAAACTATCGGTTAGTCCAAAAAAAAGTGAGGCTAAATTGATTATTACAAAAACCTATTATTATTTATAAAATTACTAAAATATACGTAAAAGGTACAACACCAATATAAAAAAAAAATAAAAAAAAAACAAAAGCAGTAATCAAACAAGTTATGACCTAATCGATTGTTTTAGTCGATTATTAATCATTATTAATTTAAATGCTTCTTATTAACCCTCCTCTTTTCATCAAAATAAGTTTAACCATTAAAACAGACAACCAGAAAGACTGGGTTATTTTCAGATTACTAGGAATAGGAACCAATTAGATCAACCTCGATTCAGATTGGCTAAAGTACATAGTTCTTTTATGGGTTACTGTGTAAAGTTTTATAATAAAATCCTACTTGGAATTCAAAATCTAAATGAGTCGAAATTTAAAACATGCATTAAACGCACACTATGTAGACAAGCATATTATAAATTGGAAGATTACATCCTTGATAAAAATGCTTGGCTAAATGCCGGTCCTGCTCCACAGCCACAGCCACATTTGCCTACAAATTAGTTTGGAAGAAATGCGGGGGCCCCTTTTTGTATTGTTGTTTTCGAAATGTTTTTTTTTTTATATATACTATTTTTCATTATTTTATTGGTTTTGTAATCAATTACTTATTACTTTTTGTAATTGGAAACAATAAGATTGTATAATGTAGAAGCACTTTTTTTTATTTGTGAATGTCAAGTACCATGGAGCATTTTTATTTTAATAGGTTACAACTTGTTTGACATTAAAAGCATGGCAGTTGAGAGTTTGTCATGCTCACTAAAATGTCTCGCTGATGGTGGCACGTGTTATTGGGTCATTCGGTTCCCTTCAAAATGGTTGAGCTGAGTGGGGCTGAGGCACGCGTCATGCTCGTGAACGGGCGCCGTCAGTAGGGACTGGTCATCTCTTAGCTGCCAGTAACTCAATTCAATTTCTATTTTTTTAATTAGTTCATTTTATTTTTTTATTACTTATCTGCATTGTGCTCACATAATAGAAGCGACAAGAAAAATGTAACCAAGATTTATGTAACTCATAATATGATTTTAAAAGAGTGTCCATGGAGTTTCTTGCACGTTCTTCTCCATAGAGATCTACGCTTTGGAACGTGCAATTTAGCTTCACTTTTTTTTGGACTGACCGACATTTTGACAATTCAAAAGTGCCTCTAATTGGTCTATTTGAAATAAACTATTCTGATTCTGATTCTGATTAGTGTAGATTTTTGTGTAAGTAGATACTTATTAACATTTTTTTTTTGGGTGGAGCTAGAGGGAGATTCTAACTTTTACTGACTAAAACCCAGTCTCCCTGTGGTTTTTGACCAGGTCATGGTAACTCTTTCAAACAATCTGCAGCTGAGGTCCCTAAGTGTTGCTGATCTTTGTCTGATCCAACATTACTGAAGAGGTGCACGTCAAACAAAACGGGCCATAGACCCAGTCTTGTTTGTTACCGGACGGCGTGCTACTTCTCCCGGTACCCATATTTTTAATAATGTTTGTCCTGTATTTTTTGTTTACGCGGTGTACAATAAAGAATATAATAAATAAATGAATAATAAATATATTATTATTACTTTGACTTACTAACACGATAAAAAAGTCAATTAAAGAGACTTGCATTCATTAATCAAAGTAATCTGACTGCAGATATAGATAATGTCAAAACAAGAGGATTATAATGATATTTGTACATATTCTTGTCACAGGACTAAAAGTTTTTTGTAGATAACTTAAACGTCGTTTCCATTAAATAATTATTTATTAAAAAAAAAAAGAATGACTATGCTCCTACTAGTCGTAAACAGAGTTTAGTCGTGGGAGTCAGGCAGACTCCCAATATTAAAGTCTATTTATTTTTTACAATCATAGCTAATTTTTTATTATTATTGATAGGCTTGGACCCTCCTTAGTGTAAGCGATGAAGACACCTATTCACTCTTGACTTATACATCACACCACTAGTTACTATTTACTAAAGCTATTAAGATATCAGAAATTTGTTTAATTAACCAATGTTTAATATAAATGTGACATTTTAAAAAGAATTCATTCATGGATACTATATAATTTATTGAACCTAACATATTTGCACGTCATGAAAAATGGCAGGCATGTCGTGAGCCATTCTTATTTAAGATCTTGCATCCATGTATTGTTTTAATTCTGTATGCATACACATGTTTGAGCAAATAAAATTTCTTATTCTTATTGTAACAGTCACAACCCTAGTTCCGGTTCTATGGTCATTGTCGATGTAGGTGTGACGGACTGAACATTTTTCTTTTTTTTTTATGGTAGGTAAAATCACCCAATGACAAATCCCACCCTTGGGTGGAGCGGTAAGTAGTGTCCGACTCTTACTGACTAAAAACCTACCCTGTTCCATTCTTCGCCTTGGTCCCAGGGCCCCAGGTGCCATTTTCACATACCCTTTGACCCCAGTAGGCTTCGGCCCTGTTGGGCCCCTACAGTTACTGACTGAACATCGTCTTTAAATTATAATTCATGTACTTGTTCTAAGAGTAACAAGCATTCACCACATCAAGTCTTTCATTACAAACATTACATGGTGTTAGAAGTGGGACCCATTTTTAGGGTTCCGTCATCAAAAGAGAAAACGGAAACTATAAAGGATCACTTTCTTGTCCCTCTGTCTGTCAAGATCCTTTACCTCGACAACGTGTGGAGGTATCGAGATATAATTTAAACCATATATAGGGTGACTGGTAATTAGTGAACGATAGTCACGTGATTGTAGTCTTGATAAAAAAAAAATTGAACTAAACCTGAAATCGCGAAAAAAATCTGCCGAGTTTAGTACATTTATGTTCGCCTAACTGGTCAAAATGTAATGTACTCAGCAGATTTTTTTCTCGATTTCAGGTTTGGTCCCATAGTAAAGGTTGTTTAATAAATAATAATAATAATAAATCGTTTATTTGGACCAACAATGTTGTACATTTCATAAACCCACCAAACTGCGTAACAGTTTGTCAGCGGGATTTGCGCTTGTTTATGACAATTGGTTTAAATGCAATGTAGGTATACTCACCCAGGCTAAAATAAATGTTTCTGTGATGAACACGATCATTTAATCTGTGTCTGTGTGTGTGTGTGTGTGCGGCTTCGCTCCCGTCAACTGACTACTCTATTCTACTCTACCCTACTCCACCCTACTCCACCCTACTCCACCCTACTCCACCCTACCAATTTGCAGCCAAATTGGTTCAGTCATTCTCAAGTTATAATAGTGTAACTAACACGACTTTCTTTTATATATATATAGACTAGCTTTTGCCCGCGGCTTCGCTCCCGCTCTTACGCCTTACTCTATCCTACACTACCCTATGCTACCCTACTCTACCTTATTCTACCCTACTCTACCCTACTCTACCCTAACCTAACCTACTCTACCCTACTCGACCCTACTCTAGCCTACTCTACCCTAATCTGCCCTACTCTACCTTATACCAATAAAGGAGCAGGCTTTGGATTTTTTTATTATTATTTAACGCGATAAAAAATATCCTATGTCCTTCTCCTGATTCTAAGCTACCTCCCCACCAATTATCAACCAAATCGGTTTTGCCGTTCTTGAGTTATAAATAGTGTAACTAACACGACTTTACAACTACTAACTGCAACACGAACTACTACAACTACTAACTGCTACTTGAAGTCCTCTCAACTTTAGTTTCAGTCTTCGTCATAATTGTCGTATTTTAAGTTCTCTTAATTTTAATATTTATATAGTACTAGCTTTTGCCCGCGGCTTTGCTCCCGCTCTACCCTACTAAACCCTATTCTACCCTTCTCTACCCTACTCTACCTACTCTACTCTACTCTACCCTACTCTATCCTACTCTACTCTACTCCACTCTACCCTACTTTACCCTACTCTACCATATACCAATAAATGAGCAGGTTATTTTTTTATTATCTAAGGGGTTAAAAATATCCTATGTCCTTTTCCTGGTCCTAAGCTACCTTCCCACCAATTTTCAGCCAAATCGGTTCAGCCGTTCTCGAGTTATAAATAGTGTAACTAACACGACTTTCTTTTATATGTAGATTTAATAGTTTTTATTATTAGCTTATACGCATTTTATTATTATAAGAAACCTAATTTATGCTACATTCTATTTGTAATATCTGTTATTTATTTATTGTGCACATCTACCACAGTGTTGTCTTTTTTAACCCAAAGGGTCAACCTTTGGGTTAAAAAAGACAGTTTGATAGAGAATGCCTTATTGCATTAAGTCCGCCTATGTACCATTACTGTACATGAAGTTTAAATAAATAAATTACGATTTTGCAAAAGGAGGTGACCGTTTACCATTCTATCTCGCTCCGAGACTAAAGCCCGACGGGAGAGCACATGGGTCGCCGATCGCCTCCCTCTACGATAAATTTCCGCGACTCAAATCATATGAGCGCTCGAAACAAGTCCTCGCAAATAAGAGGTTTAAGTAACTACAATTCAATAACTAATACCTCATATAAATAAAAGCAAAATGTAACAGATCAAAACAATTATTTTTAGGATAAAAGCTTGTATTTTTTTTTTTTACTTGCATACTATCGGTCATTATCGTGGTAGTGTTTTGAGCATTTATTGTTACTTGATGGAACAAGAAGATGCTATGGAGTTGTTAAAATTTAAACAGGTAATTATTCTCAAAGAAACACGTTATTCAAAAAAATATTGTTTTATTGATGAATTATTTTCAAGATACCGTTTCATGGTAACATTTCCAGCTGTCTAGTTTACAGCTGACCGTTGATCCAGCTCATGAAGGAAGTGACCCTGGCGAAGGCAGCTGGAGATCTAATCTGGCAACCACGGGCAGATCCGAAGGAAGTGATACCGATCTGTTAGGAAAGTTTTAAAAATTAATACCAGACAACCAACTAGATTAAGTTTATGATAGGCAAACCATAGATGCAAGGAGAGCAGTGGTGGTCAAGTAGTAACGGCCCCTATTTACGAGTTATAGGTCGCGGTTCTAAACCAAGCCAGGCGCATTACTTTGTGTAATTTCTTAAGTCATCACCACTGCATCCAAAACCGTGAAGGAAAAAAACGTAAGGAAATCGGCATATCCAAGAACCAAACATTCGAAGATATCTACCAACCCGCACTGGGCGCGCGTGGTTAATTAAGGCCCATTCCCTCTCCTAAAGAGGAGGCTTGAGTCCCTGCACTGGGAACATTGTAAGGGTGATGCTATGCTAAGCCATAAAGCCATAAAAATAAACATAGCATGAGATTTTAGAAGCAATCATGGAAAAAAAATACGTACCAAAATAGGCCTGCCGCTCCTTTGGACAGTAAGAGGGCCACCAGAGTCACCCTGGCATGTGCTCCTGCCACCAGCACCGCTCGTGCAAATGTTGGAGTCTTGGAGGATGACGGGGAAGGAAGACCTGCACGCCGCGTTCGTGATCACGGGCAAGTTGACATGACTCAGACCCTGGGTGCTGGATATGCTGCCACCTGTAGAAATATATAATTTGTAAATTGACCTCATAAAAATTACAAATACCATATTAGACCACATATAAAGAATTCCATACCATCACGGGTGAGACCGAAGCCAGATGCAGTAGCGGTGTTACCGGCGAAGTTCTCGTTGAGCTGGCTACCACTGGGCAGAGCGATGACGTTGATGGTGTCTGTAGGTACACAGATGATTTAATTTTAAGTGATGCTTCAATGTTTTGAAATCTCATATTTTTAAGTATAGTATTAAGATTGAATCTATAAAAAAAGTTGTAAGTATACGAGATTTGTACTTTAAGTTGATGAATGATGGCGATTATTGATTAATTCATTATCATCTTAATGTGTTTTTTTTTTAATTTGTAATGTTGATGTAATTTAATATAAATAAAATTAATTACATTTTATTGGAAGAATACTTAATTTAATATTTTTTTGTTTTATTTATTATAATAGGAATAAATACTACTAACATTAAACTGTGTGTGGAAGGGATATGGTGTGTGTGGAAGCGCAGGCCCGCGAGAGGTGAAAAGCGTGTAGGGAGGCCTTTGCCCAGGAGTGGGACAGAACAGGCTAATAAAAAAAAGAAAACATTATAGTCTTGTGGTTGTGGACCATAAAGTTGTCTCTTAATAAATGAAAATTATTGTTATTTATTTATTTTTCTCAAGACCCTGAGTTCTTGAGAAAAATAAATCACTTCTAGTAGGCATACTAGGCCGCAGCTAAGTCTTAGAGGCCCCTTTTAAACTTTTTCGGGACGTGGTAAAAACCAAAGCTGCTAAAGTGTACTCAAGGACAACCCACGGTTGGTAGAAAACTATAGTAAAATATAGAAAACAAATATATAGCTATAAATCTGTTTTTGTTATGATGTAGCCTTGTTAAAAAAATATTATGTTTTACTAACTTGAGAGGCCAACGTTACTATTCAGTCTGATCATTGCAACATCGTTACGGATCAGACCAGGGTTCCAGCTGCCGTGCATAATAACGTTGGAAGTGACTACCCTGGTGCCACCAGAGAACAAACGGACTGAACCAAGGACAACAGTGAAGCTAGTGGCTCGGTTTTGTCCATCCCACCAACAGTGAGCAGCAGTAACTACGCGGTTTGCTCTGAGGAGGGAACCTCCGCAGACACCCTGACCACCAGCGAACTGCGCGAGAAGACCAGCCTGCAAATAATTACCGAAATAATTATAGATAGTATAATACTGGTATTATACTAAACTAAACTACCACTGGATAAACGATTGGATAAACGAGTGGATAAACGAGTGGATAAACGAGTTTGATACTATGCAATTATGTAAAAGGGTAGTTTACGAGGAGACCGGCCTAAGAAAAATTACAGAAATAAATATAAACTTGGTAGTTAAGATAACAAGAATTAAAACATGTTTATTTAACAGACGTATAACATAATTTAGGAACTAGCTCAACTAATACTGAAACGAATGAATTACCTGATGAGGGAACTGGCCGAGATTTGAGGCGGAACCACCGACGATCCTAGATTCTTCTTGCTCCTCAGCCAGGCGGATTCTTTCAGCAGCCGCGACACCATGCTTAGACAAGTATCCGTAAGCAGTGATGTCTTCTAGATCGATGACATCCTCAAGGTCGATGTATTTAGCGGAGGCAACCGCCGTCAGAGCCAAAAGTGCCAGTGCCAAGAACTTCATGTTGCTAATATAAATAAGAAATAATTAACCAAAAACTGTGTCCCGTGCATATTTATACTGCATTTAAAAATAATCTTAAGATAACTTAATGTTTATCACACTTTGGTTTTATCAAACGCAATTGCTTATTTAAATCTAAAGATTAAGGGCGTCCAACCCGGTATACATATTCACTGTTTTTCATAAAAAAAAAAGTTTGTTTAAAAGTGACTTTGACCCCTGAGTTTATGTCAGTGTTTCTTCTCAGGTCAGCCAGCTCAGAAACACCGACCTTACCTAGTTTGACTAGTAAAAGTGTTTTAAAACCTACTTGCGAAATAAACATCATTTATCATACAACCGCTTTTACGTGATTATGACGTTAATACACATTTTTAACCCCCACTGAAAAGCGGGGTGTTTTAAGTTTGACGTGTCTGTCTGTCTGTCTGTGTGCCTGTCCGTGGCATCGTAGTGTCCAAATGAATGGACTGATTTTGATACGTTTTTTTTTGTTTGAAAGCTGACGTTA
Source organism: Leucania comma (assembly GCA_958295575.1). Classification (NCBI taxonomy): domain Eukaryota; kingdom Metazoa; phylum Arthropoda; class Insecta; order Lepidoptera; family Noctuidae; genus Leucania; species Leucania comma. The sequence goes on from OY282475.1 coordinate 11,053,887, forward strand.
TCGAGATGGTTCTTAGCTACAATTTATGACGATCTGTGCTAGTGTTCAAGGTCATCAGATCGTTTGTTAACTGCGGTAGTGGGTATTTAATTTATTGTAAACATATGTGCGACCTAATGTTCATCAGGTCTTTGTCATCATGAGAAATGTATAGTACTGATTAAGGCAAATCTAATGAGCCCAAACTCGATAGTTTTACTATGCTAATAAGCAACCCAGTGTTTTTGCCTTCGAGCTTCATCATTGCACCAGACCAGCTTAATGGCACCAGATTGTGCACGAGTATTTCAAAGAGACAGACAGACAGACACGCCAAAATTAAAACACCCCTCTTTTCAGTCGGGGGTTAAAAATGTGTATTAACACGTCATAATCACGTAAGAGTGGTTGTACGATAAATGATATTTATTTCGCAAGTAGGTTTTAATAGTACATTGTTACCCTAGGGGTGAAAGTAACTTATTTAGTCCCGAGAAGAAGTTTGGCGTCCGAGCAAAGCGAGGCCGCTAATATTCGAGGGACTAAATAAAGCTTTCAGCCGAGGTAAACAATGTGCTTTTCATTAAGAATAAAAAGAAAATAAAAATAAAAACCTGAGTCGTCGTCAAAGGTCGTCGTATGATTTTATGTATGTATGTTTCTTTTAATTTAGGCCGTAAAAAGTTTCCGACTACTGCTTTAACCTCTTCTCTTAAGACTCTCCTGTCGCAGGTTTACTGGAAGAAATTTCGTTAGAAATAAGCAGCACCTTTGTACTCTTCTGTCTATATTTCTTCTTTTTTTTTAGTATTTGTGTGTACATAAATAAATAAATAAATAAGAATCAGGCGTTGAATCCATAACTGAATCTGATTATTGTGTAATTAAAAAATTTCTTACAGCAAAGATTTAGTAAAGTACCTATAAACAAAATTGTACAACAAGTTTCCCGCCATTTTGTTTTTTTTCTGTGGTCAATCGGCTATTCAGCCATCACTTTTCATTTATATCAGTGAAAAAGTGTAAATATTTCTCATATCTATGTTAGTTTTAAAGAATTAATGAAAGTAAATTATAAATAATTATGTAATTAAAAAAAAAATATAGATACTTATCTCTTAATTTCAATTTGCATCGCACTGTAATTGACTGGCTGTATAGAAAGTTGAGACATAGATCAATAGAAAGGCGAAGATAGAACTAGTTTTTTTTTAATAACTTGACAGCTGTCAGTTGAAAGCGATTCTCCCTAGGGATGAAAAGTATTACTTTCAACCCGCTTCTCAGGCGTCTTCAGACCTACTTTCAGCGTATGAGTAATGAAAAACACTCTTACTAGTCAAACTAGATAAGGTCAGTGTTTCCGAGTCGGCTAACCTGAGAAGAAAAACTGACATAAACTCAGGGGTCAAAGTCTCTTTTAAACACACTTTTTTTTATGAAAAACAGTGAATATGTATATCGGGTTGGCCGCTCTTAATCTTTAGATTTCAATAAGCAATTGCGTTAGATAAAACCAAAGTGTGATAAACATTAAGTTATCTTAAGATTATTTTTAAATGCAGTATAAATATGCACGGGACACAGTTTTTGGTTAGTTATTTCTTATTTATATTAGCAACACGAAGTTCTTGGCACTGGCACTTTTGACATCGACCTTGAGGATGTCATAAGCAAAATACCACTCACTGATCAATCAGAAACTATAAAAACTACAAATTTAAAATTTGGCAGGTAGGAGACCTTATTGGGTGTAACCACCCGCTAAGAACGAATTTTAGGAAACTCCACTTCTAAGGGGGTAAAACGGGGTTTGGAAGTTTGTATGGGGTTAACTGATTTTCACGCTGGCGAAGCCACTGGCAGATGCTAGTCAATTTATAACTTTGAAAATCTGCTATTTACGTGAACTTTGATTCTGCCACTCATAAGTTAAAAAATGTTTAAGAAAATGTAACTATAGCAGCCTTGCAAAAATCAAGATTCTGAATGACGAAATATTTTTCCAAAAAACTAAATACAGTTTTTTGAAAACTCGTATTTCCTGGAAGAAATTTTGAAAAATATTCGAGTTAATAACGGTATTAACGAATGCCAGCAGCGCGCTCAGGTGATAACTCTCTGTTTTCGCAGTGCCTTTTTATCAAACACTGCTGCATTGCTGGATGAACCAATAAGCTTTTAAAGTATGTCAAATTGAAGATAGACAAGTGGAGAAGGGCCCTCTTAAGATTATTGGATAAATTTTATAAATAAATAAAATAAATACGTGTTTATTTACATTTATGTACTTATTTTAAAATACAGTAAGTACCCACAATTGTTGCAAGTAAAGATATATGATATATTTTTTTTACCCCCCGTGGAAAAGAGGGGTATTATAAGTTTGACGTGTCTGTTTGTTTGTCCGTGGCATCTAGCTCCTGACACGAATGAACCGATTTGGATGCGATTTTTGTATTGTTTGAAAGCTGACGTAATTATTCGAGATGATTCTTAGCTACAATTTATGAAGATCTGTGCAGGTGTTCAAGGTCATCAACTCATTTGTTAACTGCGGTAGGGTTTTTAAACACTTCATGCGTATTTACTTTATTTTTAACATGTTGTGACCTAATATTTCAAATACTCATGTACAAGCTGCTGGCATTGAGCTAGACTTATGATGGAGCTCGAAGGTAATAGACGTAATTCTGGATAGCCTATTAGTAAACCTATCGAGTTTGGATTCATTAGATTTGCCTTAGCCAGTGTTATACATTTCCCATGATGAAGAGGACCTGATGCTAGAATTGGAAGGTGGCTGGTGGTGGATAACTTGGTTTTTGCATCAGAACAACGCTCCTGCACATCAAGCTGGTAAAACTTCGGAGTATTTGCGTGAAGTTGGAGTGAAATTACTGGGACATCCTTCTTACAGCCCAGACTTAGCGCTGTGTGATTTTGCACATTTCCACATGTGAAGAAACAATTAAAAGGATGCAAGTTTTCTCGCCTCCTGCCGGAGGCTCTACGCTGGCATCGTTCGGTCCATGGCCCTTTACGGGGCGCCGGTGTGGGCGCCGACGTTGCGAAGACGACCGGCGGCCCTGCTGAACGCCTGCCAGAGGGTCATGGCCATACGGATGATTCGGGGATACCGCACGGTATCCCGCGAAGCGGCGAGCCTCCTTGCTGGCCTGCCACCATGGGATCTGGAGGCAACAGTCCTTGCACGCATGCACGATCTGCGCGTGGAGATGCAACGCCGGGGCGAATCCCCGCTGCCACGACAAGTCGCGGCTTGGCGGACAGAGTTCCGGCGAGATCTCATGGTGAAATGGCGAGAACGACTGTCGCAACCCTGTGCTGGGCACGCCACGATTGAGGCGGTAAGGCCCCTCTTTGAGGCGTGGCTGGAAAGGCCTCACGGCGTCATAACCTTCCGCATGGCGCAGGTACTAACCGAACATGGCAAGTTCGGGCCGTACCTGTACAAGATCCGTGCGGAGGTGACGCCCGGGTGTCGTCACTGTGCGGAACGCCCGGTGGACACGGTGGAGCACACAGTCGAGGTGTGCCCCGCTTGGGAAGAGCATCGCCGTGTCCTCGTGGGGGCAATCGGAGGCGATCTCTCGCGCCGGGGCTTGGTTCAAGCCATGCTCCGGAGCGAGGAGGAGTGGCAGGCGGTCGCCTCCTTCTGCGAAGCAGTAATGCTAGCAAAGGAGGAGGCTGACCGTATCAGGCAACGGCGCTCACGCCGCAGCCGCCGCCGTAACTCCGATCCAAATTTCCGGCCACCGTAGACGCGGGCTTGCGGACGGCGGGCAATGGGTAGCTCGCTGTCCGTTTGTCCGGTAACAGACCGGACCGAGCCCAAGTCGTTTACGGCGCGCACTGTTCCCGTGCGCCTCAAGGAGTTGTCAGCAAACCGTAGGGGCCCAGTAGGGTCGAGGCCTAGTCTGGGGCTCTGGGAAGGTATGAAAATGCATACCAGGGCCCTGGAACCAAGGCAGGGAAGGAACAGGGTAGGTTTTTAGTCAGTAAAAGTCTGACACTATTTCCCGCTCCGCCCAAGGGCGGGATTTGTCATTGGATGATTTTACCTACCGTAAAAAAAAAAAAAAAAAAAAAACAATGAAGAGCTTATAGGCGCATTAGAAGAGATATGCGGTAGTGTTCCAAATGGTTTCTGGAGCGAAGTTTTTAATACATGGTTTGAACATATGAGAGCATATACCAGTGCTGAAGAAGATTATTAAAAAAAATGTACGACAAAATTTATGTAGTGAACTACGTACAAATCATTATGATTATTATTCTCTTTCTTTTGCTTATATAAACTTAAAAAATATATTTTTAAATATTTCAATATAAAATAAAAATAAAACATTTACAAATATAAAAATAATATCCCACTGGAAACTATCGGGAACAGGAGGGACAACTCATTATTAATAAGTATCATTATCAGGTTCCGTATCTTAAAAGGAAAGGTCCGAAGCGAGAAAATGGGATACGGACTTACTTCTACTGCGAAACAGTACTAGCGAAGGGCACGGCCGCAAACGCGAGGGAAATGACAACTCACGTCCCAGACCTCAGTCCCGCTGACAAAAAAAAACGCCCTGGACTCGGCTGGCTGGCTGGAAAGACCTTACGACGTCCTCACTTTCCGCATGACGCAGTTTCTCACCGGACATGGTCAGTTCGGGAGGTTCCTGCACCGGATTCGTGCGGAAGTGACGGCCGGGTGTCACCACTGTGTGGACCGCCCGGAGGAGACACATATTTGTTTTAAATTATACAGGTTATACAATAGATTAATAAAACAAAACAATAGAGATATGCCTTCAACACAAGGTTCAGGTTCAGTTGTGAAAACATTTCTCCCACTTATTACATCAACGCAGAAATATAAAATACACTACAGCAACGCAACGTGGTCCACGTGTTTCGTGTATTACAACCTTTGATTTTAACGATTCAACGTTAAAATCAAAGGTCATGTGTATAGTTAGTTAAATTATAACGATAATAAATTATTATTATTTACGGAGGGTTCTAAAAACATCCATTCAAGATGTTGGTGTATTTTAATCCTCCAACTGCTTGAATTTTCTCACTTTTTGAAGAGATCCCCAGTTCAAGAAGAATCAATAAATGGAAATAATTTCAAATGATTATTTTGCATCGTTGTTAAGGAGAAATATGTACTACATACTGCGAGTAGCTTTTTTATGAAGTGAGAATCATTTAATGCCCTCTCCCGTTCTAAGGTTTTGTAATTTTACTAACTAAAACCACACCTTCCTTTTGTTGCGTTTTGCATTCTAAGACCTCGAGTTTTGCTCCCTTTTTTCTGTCATTTCTTAGAGGCGCGCGTGGAATACACGGGCTGGGTTTGAACGGTTACCGGACGACCAGACAGCGAACTATTTCTCGTGAACTGATCAAGATGTGTAATATTATAATGACGTAAGAGTGATTGTCTGGAAATTTATTTCGGCTTTGCTGCTCTGCTGTTTAAACGAGAAGACTTGAACACTTTTCTCGTTATTGAAATATAATTGCAAGCTGCTATGCAATTCCTAGGGGAACCGATCACTTTTCCGAATTTCTTTTTTGTTCGAATTTCATTTGACTGAAAACTATTGACCAACGTCCTTTTTGCTCCATGCATGATTTGACATATTTTTATATCTTCGAAGTATCATGTGTCATAGGTATCATTTTACCAAATTGCTTTTGGCCGAAGCCTCTCTTGAACTTTTTTCTTTGCCAAATGATTTATGTACTATATTTTCATCTCGCCGAAACAACAGTTTACAGAATTTTGGTCACAAATATATAGACGGTTATAGCACGTGGTAAATAACTTGAACCATTTGCTATAGTTTCGCGCAACCCTCCACTTCGATTGGGACCCAAAAATCGGTTACTGTGCATTCAAAGGTCGACCGCCATGATGGTTCAACTTGTGTGACAAGGATTATAACCGATTTCAGTTCTCAGTCGAGGTGTGCAGCCTTTGTCTAAGAGTGCAGCTGCGCGTAGCCGTGGCGGATGGTTCAACTTATTTGCCGCGTACTATACTTGGTAGCATTTTCAATATTAAATTAAAATAGTGTCATAAAAATCAATATGTTGTGCTACAAAATTTAGTGATGGAAACGAATCGCTGCAAATCCGACTTTACGGCGCGATGGGGTAAGGCGGCCCGTGAGCTGAGGAGCAGGTGATTTGAAGGCCCGCCGCCGTGGCTGAGGCTGGCATCGAAGCCGGCCATCAAGCCGATGCTGCGGTGGTGAGCGTTGAAATCATCTGCAACGATAAGCTCGCCTGGGACCGTCCAAACCCCGCAGCGCCGGGGCCGTGACAGAAGATGTTCCAGGGTGGTATAATAAAGGTTCGGAAACATAATACTTCGAACAAATGTCATTTCGGCTGAGTGTAATATCATGTTTCATCGAAGGTAATATCGGTGAAAAGTTTTTCGACCAAGTGAAACGTTAGACAATTCTCAAATCGAATTGAGAATAGATCAACTGATACAGTGGCAGACGAGATTTCGATGAAGTAAAAAAAAAACGAAACGATAATAGTTGAAAAGTTTTAGGTGAAATGAAATTCGGGCAAAGGTTTTTCGAACTTATGATAGGTAACCAATTTCTAGAACTTACGTAATCATGTTTTAAAATAAACACATAATTTTCATTGAAATAAAACCATTGTTTATAGATACATTATAAATATTGTTTTCATGATATTGTTTCTAGTAATTTGCTGTCTCTCTTAAAGCAGACCGTTGATCCAGCTTGCAAAGGAGGTAACCCTGGCGAAGGCAGCAGGAGATCCAACCTGGCAACCACGGGCAGATCCGAAAGAAGTAACACCAATCTGTTGGGAAATTTTAAATAAATATCAGATAAACCTACTAAATTAAGTATTCTGTAGGTAAGCTATTAGAGAAGAATATAAAATGAGTTTTTAGAATTAATCATCGTGATTAAGTTTGTGATAGGCAAGTCATAAAGCCATAAAAACAAATATACCATGAGATTTTGTTATCAATCATGGAAAAAAAATAAGTACCAAAATAGGCCTGCCGCCCCTGTTGACAGTAAGAGGACCACCAGAGTCACCCCGGCATGTGCTCCTGCCACCAGCACCGCTCGTACAAATGTTGGAGTCTTGGACGATGAGGGGGAAGGAAGACCTGCACGACGCATTCGTGATTACTGGCAAAGTGACGTGACTAAGACGCTGGCTGGTGGAGATGCTGCCGCCTGTACAAACATAAATTGTTATAAATTATTTCGTAAACTTAGTAAAAATTACTGATAGGATACGCCTTCTAAAGAATTCCATACCATCATTGGTGAGACCAAAACCAGATGCAATGGCGTTTTCACCGGCGAAGTTCTCGTTGAGCTGGCTGCCACTGGGCAGAGCGATGACGGCGATGTTGTCTGTTGGTGTACGTATGATTTAATTTTTATCTAAAGTAACGTTACATTGTATTATCTTATTTTTTTATAACGTGGAATGAATTAAAAAAATATATTTGGATTTGTACTTAAGTTGATGCGAGACTGATGATGATTATTATGATTTACTTACTTGAGAGGCCAACATTTGAGTTTAATCTGATTATGGCAACATCGTTACGAATCAGGTTAGGGTTCCAGCTTCCGTGCATGACAACATTGGAGGTAGATACTCTGGTGCCACCAGAGAACAAAAAGGCTGAACCAAGGACAACAGTAAAGCTACTGGCCTGGTTTTGCCCATCCCACCAGCAGTGAGCAGCGGTGAGTACACGGTTAGCTCTAAGTAGGGAGCCTCCGCAGACACCCTGACCACCACCGAACTGCGCGAGGAGACCGGCCTGCAAAGAATTAACGATATGAATATATTCTAAGAAACAAGTCAACTGTTTGAACTCGCAAAGGACATACAATAAAATAAAATATAAATATTGTTTTTCAATATTATCCGCCAATTCTCGCCAATAAGGGTGTTTATGTTATGTATTTTTCAATGAAGATAAGACGTGTTTGAGACGTCAGCGTGCAAATAGTTAGCACTATTAATGAAACTGATGAGTTACCTGGTAAGGGAATTGTCCGACATTTGAATGGGAACCACCGACGATTCTGGACTGGGCATGTTCCTGCTCCTCGGCCAGGCGGATTCTTTCGGCAGCTGCGACACCAATCTTAGACAAGTATCCGTAAGCGGTGATGTCTTCTAGATCGATGACATCCTCGAGATTGATGTATTTAGCGGAGGCAACTGCCGTCAGAGCCAATAGTGCCAGAGCCAAGAACTTCATGTTGCCAATTTTAATTAAAAATTAAACAATTAACGTGAATATGTGTAATAATGCGTATTTATACTACTGTGTAAGATAACTTTATGATAAAAGGGATCGTATCGTATCAAATGGGTTTCCCATTTACTATGATAATTGTTTAGTTTTATCAAACTATTGATTGAAATAAGACAGGATGATTAAACGTAATTTATAAATATATTAAATAAGAAAAACTATTTATTTCCACATCTTTTAAATTAAATTATAATTGTTGATTGTTACTCAATTTACTTATAATTTAGGTGTTGGTATAGATTAACGGTGGTCCACTAATTTACAATAGGTTAAACCGAATACTTAATATATACCCATTAACAAAAATGCAATGCAAGAAGAAACTTACTGAATACCTAAAAAGCCTTACCTATGAACAGACTTAAGTGGCAATGGGCTGGGCACATTGCACGCAGAACAGATGGCCGTTGGGGCCGAAAGGTTCTGGAGTGGCCGCGTACCGGAAGACGCAGCGTTGGAAGGCCTCCCACAAGGTGGACCGATGACCTGGTCAGGGTCGCTGGAGTCCGATGGATGCGAGACGCACAGGACCGGCCATTGTGGCGACGCTTGGGGGAGGCCTATGTCCAACAGTGGACGTCTTTTGGCTGAAATGATGATGATGATGATGATGATGAACAGACTGAACTTCTTCTGTACGTAGCTGCCTAACACACTTCTCATAATATCCACTAAAATGCGCGCAAGCTCACTCACACTACAACACACAACAGAACACTACACTACACCACACTACACACATCCTCTTATACACCAGACACGTACATTTCCATCTCACACAAATAAGAGAGCATGCAAACACTGCACAAACGTCTTTTCTTTTTATATTTTTTGTATTTTTTTATCTTTTTCTAATATCGAAGTAAAATAGAGATATTATAAATTGTTAAAATATTTCTAGGTACAAGATAAAATTAAATGTTACAGGCAATTATATAATGTATAATTTTCATATGGGTTTGGCACTGATAGTCGAAATACAGGCTCTGCCTAGTTCGACTATAGATACTTTTCTAAATTAGCCTGTTAAAATATTTTGTAACTTATGTCTAAGTTTTTCTAAATAAACCATTATTATTTGTTTTTGTTTTCATTTTCTCAGCTCTTAAACTGGTGTTTAACTACATTTACGGGACAAGCCAAGTAAATGTAGCATGTGGTGAATTATGTAGAGGATGCGTAATGAATTGGACCTATTTCGTGTTAGTCTATTTGCAAGAACTTTCGGACAATGCGACATGTATTTAAGATGGCGGCTTTTTGTAAAGATTTATATAAAGGGTATCTTTTAGTTTCAGTAACTTTAAACTATGGAGGAGATGATGAGGGATGACACCAGTTGTGGAAAGGACGATAGGAAACGATTATTATATTATTATTTCCTTTATTTGTCAATTATACATATTTTTTATATTTCTAAATATTTCTTAATACAAATATATATATAAAAAAACATTTAAAAATATAAAAAATAGTATTCCGCCGGTGTCGGGAGCAGGGTCCAAGCTACCGGTGGTTAGGGCTCCAGAGACAGGAACCTCCTCACAATGCGAGCCGTATCGAGGAGTACTGCCTTCTGTACCAGACCCTTGATCCAACCGCGCAACGAGAGCTTCGACAGATGGTCGTCGAAGCTTTTGGCTATAAGGCCATTAGCGGTCACGACAATCGGCACAATGATAGCCGAGTCCACATGTCGACAACCTCGTGTGCTAAGTCGAGATATTTGATTTGTTTCTCTTTCTCAGCTTTCACGAGATTCTCGTCATGTGGGATGGTAACATCGACTATCATTGCGCGGCGCGCTAATCAGTCTATTACCACTATATCCGGCTTATTGGCTACAATAGTCCGGTCAGTGATGATAGACCGATCCCAGTACAACGTGGCATGGTCATTTTCGAGAACTGGGTCGGGCACATACCTGTAATACGGTACCTCAGAATCCACTAGGTTGTATTTCAAAGCAAGTTGCTGGTGGATAATCCTGGCTACTTGGTTATGCCTGTGCAAGTACTCGCCGTTAGCCAGACGAAAATAACCAGAGATAATATGTCTGATAGACTCACCCGGACGATGCCATGCCCGACACACGTCAACCGTCCCGTCCTTCATAATATGTCTCCGGTAGTTGTTCGTTAGGATAACTTCGTCCATAATCGCACAGACAAAACCTTCAGTTTCCCCAAAGAGGTCGCTGAAACGTAACCAGGCCACGGACGATATGAAATCTACATCGGACTCATGAAGAGCCCGGAAAAAGCGCCCGTGAAGCTCCTTGCCTTTCCATACTTCCTTGCGGTCATCAGTAGTAAGCACCACAGGTTTGTGCCAGTTCTCTTTAGCCATGGACAACGGGGTGAGTACCTTGTCCACTGTGACCACATCGCGGTGCATACCCACGTCGGTTTTGAGAAAATATTCTCTGAGGCTGCACACCTCGCGGTTGTGGAGAGTCTTTGCGTTTAGAAAGCCGCGACCTCCGCACTTCCGCGGGATGTAAAGTCTCATCACCGATGATCGTGGGTGATGCATCCGATTTGCGGTCAGCAATGTACGGACCCGCCTATCCAAGGCGTCTAGCTCAGTCTGAGTCCATTTGAGCATGCCGAAAGAGTACATTAAAGTCGGCATGACCCAACCGTTGAAGGCGCGTACCTTATTTCCGCTTCACAGAAGGCTGTTTAAAACCTTTTTCAGGTGGCCAAAGAAACATTAAAAAATATAAAAAATAGTGTCTCACCGGTATCGGGAACAGGGTCCAAGCTACCGGCGGTCAGGGCTCCAGAGAAAGGACTACCTCCTGACTATTATTATTAATAACGAGTCTATTCGTAACATCCAACCAACTCTAACTATAATGCTAGAGTATAGGGACTTTTGGCTACAGGCCGTGGTATTCCGTCGCTTCCGCTGACAGATACCACAGCACCCAGACATTACAATGAAGAGTGAAGTGCAATAATATTACCATAGTTCTAAATCATGTTTACTAACAAAACTAAAATGAGTCTTATAAAAAACATCGACAAAACCAAAGCTATCGTAAACAACTATGTAGGCACCTAGGCACTCTAATCAAGATCGGATACTCTACACACGAAGATGTGGTCGATTATTTTCTCCTGAGACAGATGATCTAGTTGGATAGGTCTAACTTTTAGAAAGAGGAAAATCGTTGAATCCGACTCTGATGATGGGACCGAAAACAATCAGCGAGGGAGATAGGAATGTTATCACAAATTCACACTTTTCGGATTTATTCCTATATATGTGCTATATGACCTTCCTTCATCCCAAATTTCAGAGTTCTAGGTCAATGGTAAGTATGATTCTGAATTCTGATTCCTTTGAAAGTGAGTCGAAATATACGTTTTTTCGACATAAATGGCCGATCTTGTTTTTTCGCTAACTTAGAAGTTTTATTTTTTACAGCTTCAAGGGACCACAGCCCTGAATATGTGGTTTTTATTTCAACTCGCTACCACCACGCTTTCTCGAGATAAAGGGTTTTGATAAACAGACAGACGAACAACAAAGTGATCCTATAAGGGTTCCGTTTTTCCTTTGCAGGTACGGAACCCTAAAAAACGCAGTACAATATTGTAGCCTACTTCAATATTCACATCTGTACGTACAAGATTACAGGCAGTAAATGCCGTTGGATAAACAAATAGGTATATATTATAAATAAAACCATTTTAACGTTTGTCAAAAATTGCATTTCATAATAATAATGAAAAAAAAAAAACTAAAAAATACCTTTTCCTATATCTACTTAAACACAGACATAGGTAATAATATCACTACATATTACTAGTATAAAACAAAGTTGCTTCCAGCTGTCGCTCCCTATGTATGCAGATCTAAGCATACATAGGGAGCGACAGCTGGAAAAAACTACTTAACGGATTTTGATGCGGTTTTCTTTAGTAGATAGAGTGATTCAAGAGGAGGGTTTATATGTACTATACATGCGTAATATATTTAATATCACTATTGCACCCATGCGAAGCTAGGGCGGGTTGCTAGTAATACATAATTTCATTTAGATAAAAAATGTTATTGAATAATAATGACGTTTGAAAAAGTAATAAAAATAGTTGACACAGTTTACCTGTACTTATGCAGAGACATAATAATAATTATAAAGATATACATACATGTCAGATCCGGCGTTGATGATCAGAGCTCGAACCATCCTGAACGAGCCGTCATACATATATAGGGCGACTGGTAATTAGTGAACGTTACTTATATACGTGATTGTAGTCATGATAACAAACAACTTTGACTATGGGACCAAACCTAAAATTGCTAAAAACATCAGCTAAGTTCAGTACATTGTGACCAGTTAGGCGAATACAAATGTACTGACCAGCTGATTTTGAATATGTATATCTTCTTAGTGTTTCTTTACTCATCACAACAAGGATTTTATTTTTTCTGACTGTGTAACGGAGAGCAATAAACAACTATTCGATTTTCTATATGCGGTGGTGATTTTTTTTTTACAGAAAAGAGACGCATGAAAATTTAAATAACTTTGTTTATGAGCAGAATATCACAAATATACCTACCTACATGATTACAATAATTTGCTAAAAGCAAATAACAAATTAACATTTATTTGTGTTTATTATCTTTAATATTACGATAATTTATATAGCAGCTTTATGCCTTTGCTTCACCATCAACCAAAAAGCAAATTAAATCGTAAGTACTTATTAATTTTTGTTACGTTAAAATATTTAATTTCTTTGTAAGTGTATTGAAAAACGTCGTTTGATACAGGTGGAGATTTATCAGTGCAATACTCGATTCTATAAAGAATTCCACCGAACTCACAATAACAAAGTTTCTCAACTTATATCCAAATATAAAATTTTTGTTCTGGTTAATCATGGTCACGAGAGGGTTCTAACGAAGGAAAGTGCGCAAAAGTTAGAAAATTTCAATTTCTTGATGCGCGAGTCGAACTGCCACTTAACCAGTTTTTTCTGATGACTAAAACCTAGAGGTCTTTAAGTCAAGGGTAAATAGGTTAGTTCTAGACAAGCTTGTTCTATCGTTGACCGACATCATCGTTCACCATCAGGTGAGATAATAAAATTTCACATCTTTTACTCAACGCCATCTAGTTTGAAACTAAGCAGAGCTTGTGCTATGGGTGCTAGACAACCGTTAAACATATTTTATGTACTTATATACAGTGGTTAGGTAAGTGCGGGCCTATAAATATTACCTACCTTACATTCACTTTGCAAAAACTATGCCATAGATATTTTAGTTTTTTTGTTTTAATCCTGAGACAATAAACAGTTTAGATTGATAACATAATAGATTATCACACTAATTAGGTTTTAACTTTGAATTATCAAAAAATAAAAATAGTATAAATAGGTCTATTACGAGTCATTTTATGTCAGTTTGATATATTAGTATCGGCAATATGAAGTTCTTGGCTCTGGCACTATTGGCTCTTGCGGCGGTCGCCTCCGCTAAATACATTAATCTCGAGGATGTCATCGATCTAGAAGACAACACCGCTTACGGATACTTGAGTAAGATCGGTGTCGCTGCTGCTGAAAGGATTCGCCTGGCCGAGGAGCAGGAAGATGCCCAGTCCAGAATTGTTGGTGGTTCCCAATCAAATCTCGGACAGTTCCCTCACCAGGTAATTTATCAATTTCATTATCCACTTTTACCAAATTATGTCTGAGGCGAATACTATAATTATATTTTTTTTGGTAATCATTTGCAGGCTGGTCTTCTCGCGCAATTCAGTGGTGGTCAGGGTGTCTGCGGAGGCTCCCTCCTCAGAGCAAACCGCGTAATTACTGCTGCTCACTGTTGGTGGGATGGGCGAAACCGGGCCACTAGCTTCACCGTTGTCCTTGGTTCAGTACGTTTGTTCTCTGGTGGCACCAGGGTAGTCACCTCCAACGTTATTATGCACGGCAGCTGGAACCCTACTCTGATCCGTAACGATGTTGCCGTGATCAGACTGCCAAATAACGTTGGTCTCTCAAGTAAGTACGACTAAATCCGTCTCATGTAGGTCCTTATATATTTTTTTTTATAAGTACGTATACACATTAATGTTTTACTTAAATTACCTGCGTTCCAACAGACATTATCAACGTCATCGCTCTGCCCAGCGGCGGCCAGCTACAGGAGAACTTTGCCGGTGAAAACGCCATTGCATCTGGTTTTGGTCGCACCGCTGACAGTAAGAAGATTTGAACAAGCAGTTATTGTTTTTGAGATTTTGTCTATTTACTGAATCGATTTATCAACACATTAATTTCAACAGGTGCCGCTGGTGCCATTACCACCAGTCAGGGTTTGAGCCACGTAACCCTACCTGTAATCACGAACGCGCTATGCAGAAATACCTTCGGGACAACAGTTCAAGACTCCAACATTTGCACGAGCGGTGCTGGTGGCAGGAGCACATGCAATGGTGACTCCGGTGGTCCCCTTACTGTAAACAGGGGTGGCAGATCTATATTGGTAAGTATTTAATATGAATTAATTATTTCTAATAAAAATAATTATTTCTAGTTTTAAGACGGTAATTTGATCTAATTTTTTTATTAGCTGTTTGTAAGTTTACCTGGTATGTATTAATCTAAACTTTCTTAACAGATTGGTATCACTTCTTTCGGATCCGCTCGCGGCTGCCAGATTGGGTTTCCTGCCGCTTTCGCCAGAGTCACCTCCTTCATCAGCTGGATCAACGGTCAGCTGTAAATAATTTCACAAAAAAAATGATCTACCGGAGACTTAGCGAATATTATTATCTTGGATTTGTTTTTACATTAAAACGTTATTTGAAAGCAAAACAGTTTTATTTTCACGGCTTGTAAATTAAGCGGTTTATTCTTATTTTTTTTACATTGATTTATCTCCAAACGGCTGCTTTTAGGTGTTAAAATAATAATAATAATACCAAAAACCAGAAATAAACAATAAAGCGCAACACAAAAAAGGGGTGATTCGTCAACTCGTACTACATGCCTACGGCCCATGTGGTACGAGTTGCATTCAATAAAAACAAATTATATTTTTATTAGTCAACTCGTCCCACGTTACTATAACAATGAGAAAGGGTACAATCAGTAGCAAAAGTGTTAATGTGAAAATTAGGAGTGTTACGGATATACGAAGCCGCATCTTCAAATTCGAAATATTCGCGTCAAATTAATGCGGATTTTTAACGGATGCGGATTTATAACTGCGTGCATTTATATGTACATGTAAATAAAGTAGGCGGGGCCAGCAGAGTGGCGCGTGGTATTATCACATTATCGTTCGCTTACTGATATTGACCCGTAGGAAGTATTGGTGACAAGATTCTACAGGTTTGTTTTACTTATCGATGTGATTTCCCCTGTGAATTCTTTAGTTGGTTTATTCTCTTTATTTTACATATTAAGTGCAATAGTAAAAAAAGTTGTCACCATTAAAAAGCAGTTTTTGGACTTATTTTATATTGGGCAGAAATTATCCGGAGAAGTCCCGAGTCTATATATGTGTAGCGGCATCTAAGTCGTCACAAATTAACTAATCCTGCATCGCGCAAGTAAGATTCGCGGCGCGATTGGAACATATAGAACAAACCCGAAATCATCTATCGGGCAATAGCCCACCAGACATAATACCTGTCTGGTCGGAGGATCCTCCCTTTTCAACGGAGGTATGGGGGACTTTACTCTCTGTTCCACTACCTCCAAACTGGTGACCCTCGACAAAGAACGTCAGCGCAGCCTTCGTGCAGCAACTACTTCGTGACGTCATCATCACTTCCTCAAGCTTTCGAGCAGCGAGCCATACAGCCAGCACCCACGGCTATATGGGTATCCTGACCACCAGCATGCCTACTTGGTCATACCTGGTCATCACCCTCAGCCTCATCAGCGACCTTGGCTAAGCACTTGCACCTTCGGCCAGTCATATGAAGAGCTTTCTCCTGGTCGACGACAGCAGTCAAGCCCTACGTCGCACAGCACCGCTCCGACTCACTGGAGCCAGCCGCACTACTCCGACTCACTGGAGCCTGCAGCATCGTATCCCGACTCACTGGGATAGCACCACCCCGACTCACTGGGGCATCACCGCAGACAGTTCCGACTCACCGAGAACTATGCGGAATCCGGTTCCGACTCACTGGAACCAACCTCCATTGGCCTGGCACGCATCACACGACGCATTAAGAAGCATCAAGAACCATCGATCTCCGATCTCCGGAGGGGAGTGATGTAGCGGCATCTAAGTCGTCACAAATTAACTAATCCTGCATCGCGCAAGTAAGATTCGCGGTGCGATTGGAACATATAGAACAAACCCGAAATCATCTATCGGGCCCACCAGACATAACACCCGTCTGGTCGGAGGATCCTCCCTTTTCAAAGGAGGTATGTGGGACTTTACTCTCTGTTCCACTACCCCCAAATATGTATATAAAAGCGAAATACCACTCACTAATAAAATTAACCACGAAATCTCAGAAACTATGACACCTACAAACTTAAAATTTGGTAGGTAGGTTCCTTATAGAGTGTAAACATCCGCCAAGATTTTACGAAACCCCGCCCCTAAGGGGGTAAACCGACTTTTACGCGGGCGTAGCCGCTGGCAGAAGCTAGTTTGTAATAAAAGTTATTCGCGTATTTTAAGTTCTTTATGTTTATTTTTTATTTTTGGTGTACAATAAAGAATCCAACTATCTCGCAGAAAAGAGTACATCCTTTAATATGGTTCATGGAAAGCTTTTTCAGAAAAAATGACTTAAATATTAAAAAATTACAAAAATTTACAAAAAAAACCGAACCGTATCATCTCGTTTTGTTCACTTCTCAAAATGTCAACCGGTCGTTAAATGTTCACTTCTTACAATATCAACTTCACAAATCTACGTAGTTTCTACTTTAGAACTAATTAAATAAAAAAAATAGGTTACTTTAGTTGGTGTGGCTGGTTTAAGTTACTTTAGTTTTCATAAATAATTAACTTATCCTGGCTACTAGCGTGATCATTTTATGTTCACTCACCCAGCCGATGCCCCATGCAGATCCCACCTTAAATACCATCTAAATTTCCCATCCCATAATACCCATTTCCATTCCAACTCCTTCTCTTTTCATGTGGTACGACTGTGGAACTCACTTCTAACTAAGATCCGTGACGCTAAAAATATCTCTGTCTTCAAAAAGCTAGTCAAAGAACATTACCTCTCTACTATCTCGTAAAGTTATATTTATTATAGATATATGTAATATTATAATTTAATTTATGTATAGTATCTATTTACGGGTACATTTATTTACTGTAATTGATTTAATTTAGACAACATAGCCTATTTTTGTTTTTCCAAATTATTTATACACACTGCGTCTACATCTCTCTTACAACTCTCCTGTCGCAAGTCTGCTGGAAGAATTTTCGCTAGAAATAAGCAGTACCTTTGTACTCTTCTATCTGTATTTGTTCTTCTCGTTTTTAAGTGTTTGTGTGTACATGAATAAATAAATAAACTCTTTCAGCGCCATTTGCCCAGAAGCGGTAATATGTTCCAAAACTTAAAAAAAAATTATTGCTTGTAGAGAAATTTAACTTTTTTACTAAGTACTTTGATAACCTTTAGCCCCGGAGAAGTTCGGGTTTTCATTTTGGAAGTCAACCCATGCCCCAGAAGGCTTTTGCCCTGTTTGGCCCCTATGATTTTGCTGACATCTTTTGAGGCGCGCGTGGACCTACATGCCGTCGATGACGCAAGCTCGGTTCAGACGAATACCGGATGCTACATATTGATAACTTTTCGAAAGCTCACGCCTAAGGTGGCTAGAAATCGGGGTCGGAATCCCGACGGTTGGGTCGTGAGGATATCCGTTTCATCACGCGTTAGGCCGCCTCCTTCGCTTTTTTTTTATGGTTGGTAAAATCTTCCAATGACAAATCTCGCCCCTTGGTGGGGCGGGAAATAGTGTCAGACTCTTACTGACTAAAAACCTACCCTGTTCCATTCATTGCCTTCGTCCCAGGGTCCCGGGTGATATTTTCACATAACCTTTAGCCCCAGTAGGCTTCGACCCTGCTGGGCCCCTACAGTTTGCTGACAACTCCTTGAGGCGCGCGGGAACAGTGCGCGCCGTAAACGACCTGAGCTCGGACTGGTCTGTTACCGGACGGACGGACAGTGAGCTACCCATTGCCAGCCGTCCGCGAGCCCGCGCCTATGGTGGCCGGAAATCCAGCGGCGGCGGCGGCGTGTGTGCCGTTACCTGATGCGGGCGGCGTCCTCCTTTGCTAGCATTACTGCTTCGCAGAAGGAAGCGACTGCCTGCCACTCCTCCTCGCTCCAGAGCATGGCTTGAACTAGGCCCCAGCGCGAGAGATCGCCGCTGCCGATCGCCCCCACAAGGACACGGCGATGCTCTTCCCAAGCGAGGCACACCTCGACTGTGTGCTCCACCGTGTACTCCGGGCGCTCTGCACAAGCCGCCTCTTTCGCTAGTATTACTGCTTCACCCCATTCCTGTACGCTCCAAACCACGGCCTGTACCAGGGCCCGGCGTAAGCGGTCGCCGCCAACGATCGCTCCCACGAGAACATGGTGGTGCTCCACCCAAGCCGGACTCACTTTCACTTTATGCTCTACCGTATCATCTGGGAGTAGAAATTACGTGAAGTTGTCATTAAGTGAATTGGTAATTTTAAGAAGTGGACATTATGAGAAGTTAACTTAATGCGAAGTTATCATTGTGATAAATTAACATTATGAGAAGTGGACATTCGAAGTAGTTGACATTGTGAAAAGTGGGCATTTTGCGACCGGTTGACACTTTGATAAGTGGACAAAACGAGATGACACGAATCAAATGTGACCGTTGTAACCATTGTTCGCTAACCTGTTAATAGCCGCAAACTATATAAATGTCTAAAGTTTTTTATTAATTTTGGATAACACATTAACTTGTGCGTTTGCTTGTATAAATTGTAGGTACTGATTCTCCTAACCGATATCAAAAACAGAGGAGGTTCTTAATTTGTCAGATTATTTTAATATGAAATAATCTATGATAAAAGCGAAACAGAAAAAAACTTTAAAAAATATTGTTAATCTTGTGTTACTAACACTGTACCCAACATTGATAAAGTTTAAATTTCCACCTAAAAACAAACGTTGGATGAGCTGACCAATAAAAATATAATTTATTTTTATTTTCTGCAACTCGTACCACATGGGCCGTAGGTATGTGGTACGAGTTGACGAATTACTCCACAAAAGCACAACAAAGCATAATACTTTCACTACATGTGAAAACTTGTAATTGGCCTTAAGCTTTATTATAATATTTTAACATGTACATTTATTAGCTGTAAGTTTTCCAAATAAAATAAAATACAGCATATAATAAATAAATAAATAAATAATATTTCTTTATTAGAGCGACGAAGCTGCAAAGTGTGATGTCACAAAATACTAGATGCATTTTTTTAATTTAAAAATACACTAAAAGTTTTGTCTACGTGGGATACTCAGAAAGTTTTGAGAAACTAAAAAAATAACTTATAAGGATAAAACTATTTTTATTAAATCTTTTCAAAGAACTCACCTTTCCACCACCATCACCTTTACAAAGTTTCATGCGTCTGAACCAATTTTCGAAACATGTTTTCTAGTCCGCCGCAGACACCTCTTCCACGGCCTTCTCGAACACTGTTAGCGCGTCTTCCCGCGATGAAAACTGTATCCCTTTCAGCAGATTTTTTATTTTATGGAATAGAAGTCGCATAGAGCCAGATCAGGATTGTAAGGAGGGTGCCCCGAGACTCTGACCGGTGTTGTGTCCAGGAAGTCCCAAGCAACCGCCGGCGTCCGCACACCTATTGTCTTTCTATTGTGTCTCTAATTACGGTATTCAAAAGATTTAAAAAGCTATGGTATTCACGCCGCGGTGAATACCGCATAAGCGTTCCTGCACACGATGCCGTCACCGCGCCGTCGCCGCGCCGACGCCGCGCAATAACACTGTAGATACGAGTAGCGCGAAGCCCGCCACCGCGCCGCCACCGCGCCGCCTCCGCGCGCGTTCCCTCTGTTTGATCCATTCCATTACCGGCCGCGTATGAACGTGCACGTGCGTAACTTTTTAAGAAATTATCATGGAAAGTTTTGATTACGAAACGTTTATAAGTTTAGTGGAGGACAGAGAAGTGTTTTGGGACAAAACTTTGGAAATATATAAAGACAAGCGTAAAAGTTTAAAAGCTTGGTTTGAGATCTGCCATATAATAAATGAGAACTTTGCAGAACTACCTGATACGGAGAAAAATAAATACGGTATTTTTATACAAAATTTTATTAATTCTTGTCAATGTGTTTCTATCTAGTGGGGCCAATCGAAAAAATATATAAATAGCTGACTTAAAGAAACTTTGGGACAAGACACGATCAGTATGTTTTTTATTTAAATCGTAATGCAACAGAGGGTACCTTTATATATTATATAGTGTGTGGAGAGTATATCTTGTGAGCAATTTCGTGCGGTAGGTACCTATATTAAACAAGCAATCACTTGCTACTAGTAGTAGCTTGAGTATTCCTGCTAGATAGAAACACGTTTCGTGCTACATATTAGCAATAATTATTTTGCCATGGTACACTGCCATATTCAGAATTAAAATACTCCTTATATTTGTCACGTATATCATTAGCTGTTGTAATAACTATTTCTGTTGAATCAAATGGCAAAAACTCCTCTAATTCACACCCGCTTAGAGATTCTTGCACACCTTTTACGCCCTCCTCTTTGTGTATAAAATTTCGCAGTAAACAACAAGCTTTCACAACATCAACAGCCAAATCCAATGACACATTTAAAGGACGATGAAAAATTCGCCACTTATTGGCCAGTATCCCAAAGGTACATTCTACATATCGTCTCGCTCTTGTTAACCGATAATTAAAAACGGATTTTTCTGCATCAAGCTGTTGACTATTATATGCGCGGTGACGGCATCGTGTGCAGGAACGCTAATTCTGCGTTGCGGCGGGCGGCACTGCCCATTTTAGCGACGTGACACCACAACGCGGTTATGTGTTTCGGCCTTAAGATCTCCGAATATTAAGATTTCTTCTTTATCAGTCTATCAGTGAGTCTTTTGCAATTTGAAGTAAAGTTGAAACCAATGTCTGTGTTTAAGTCTGGGTATAAGAGCGTTTCCAGAAACTGAGAACAATAATAAAGCGTGTCAGCATTGTGGAACTGTGCCTAATTATGACAGTACACTATCTTGTTTTGCATCAACTTAATATATCATGTAAATTTAGTGGAATACAATAATAATGGCTCAATTATCAAAAGAAAAAACAATATAGTTCAGATCAACACGATCGTTCGAGCCTCTTTGTTTCTCTTCCATCATGTTCCGCGCGGTATAACTAATTTCCGCCACCACCCGGCACTAGTCAAATATCAAGTGATGTTCAAGTAGTGGTGAGCCTAGTGACGTCATCTGTTTTAAAATTTTAGAACTAAATCCTCGATTAATACAGTCTTTTAATTTACTATAAAAAATGTGAAAATATTTTTCAGTCTCGTTCTTGTATCTTTCTCCAAATAATATACAAACCAAATTGTCAACAGTATTTCGACGGTCCCTACGTATATAAAGACATGTCGAAAATGTCATTTTTTTTTATTGGATCATTGGCTTTTGATTATATTTTGTTTAAAAGTTTTTGACACATTGTAAAAGTTGACTACTAGTGGTGTGTATAAAATCAACAAAGGGTGCTGACAATAATGACAGCAAACTAATCATGATTAGCAGGCAAGTATTCTTCTCTAACTCCGTCACTTTCAAAAGCACTTTTTTGGTACTTGATCAATTCATCATGTAATGTCAAATCTTTCTTTAGTGAGCCTAGTGAATCTAAGTTCTCTTCTACTATTTCTTCCGACTTTGCCAAAAACTGCTAGCACTGGATCCAGAATATTGATACCGGATCCGGTAAACGTTAAATGATGTTGGAGATCCGCTGGATTAACGATTGCAATCTCTACGTCTACACCACACCACAACGACCTCCACACCACAGCTTAATGACCATCATACCGTACCTTAACAACCAGGCTTTAGTTTTTAATTATTTTCTTTATTAAAAAAAAAGTAAATGCCCACAAAAAAAAAATCTTATTTTTGGTTTATTTTAGTATTTTTATTATTTCAAAATAAAATAATGGTTTGTGGGGGCCTGGTAATCTATGTGACAGGTATTCCCAGTGCAGATGCCAGTGTCCCACAAAGGAATACTTGTATCTACTTATGTAATGGTACTTTTTGAGGCACCTTTGTAAAAAGTAATAAATAAATATGTTATCTCACTTAATAGTCAGTGAGATAAGGGTCACGTGTGAGGTTGTCCATAATAAAAAGGGAAAACCAAACATACAGTTTAAATCCTACCTAATATCTGACGTTATCTGCAGCTCAGTATTTTGCAGTTTGCATTTTCGATAGATAACTTAAAAGATTATCGCATTACTTAGGATTAACTTAAAAAATATATCAATAAATTTTGTATAAATAGGAATCAAAACAAAATTTTGTCAGTTGGACAAATCAATAACGGCAACATGAAGTTCTTGGCACTGGCACTATTGGCTCTGACGGCGGTTGCCTCCGCTAAATACATCGACCTTGAGGATGTCATCGATCTAGAAGACATTACCGCTTACGGATACTTGTCTAAGCATGGTGTCGCTGCTGCTGAAAGAATCCGCCTGGCTGAGGAGCAGGAAGACATTCTTTCCAGAATCGTCGGCGGTTCGGCCTCAAACGCAGGACAGTTCCCTCATCAGGTAATTCATCAGCTTCATTATGCACTACTTCACTGTGATTTCTCAAACAAGCCTTTGTGTATGTCTTGTGCGGATCTAAGTAAATGTTCTTCTTTCTATGTTATAAATACATTTAGATAATGATAGAAATGCATGTCATAAAGTGTTTCGTGGGATCGGCGGCGATCTCTCGCCACCGATCCCGTTCAAGCCATGCTCCGGAGCGAGGAGGAGTGGCAGGCGGTCGCCTCCTTTTGCGAAGCAGTAATGCTAGCAAAGGAGGAGGCCGACCGCATTAGGCAAAGGCGCACACGCCGCCGCCGCCGCCGGGATTCCGATCCCGATTTCCGGCCACCGTAGGCGCGGGCTCGCGGGCGGTGGGCAATGGGTAGCTCGCTGTCCGTCCGTCCGGTGACAGACCGGTCCGAGCTCAAGTCGTCTACGGCGCGCACTGTTCCCGCGCGCCTCAAGGAGTTGTCAGCAAACTGTAGGGGTCCAGCAGGGCCGAAGCCTACTGGGGCCAAAGGTTATGTGAGAATGTCACCACGGGCCCCGGGACAAAGGCAATGAATGGAAGGGTAGGTTTTTAGTCAGTAAAAGTCTGACACTATTTTCCACCCCACCCAAGGGCGGGATTTGTCATTGGATGATTTTACCTACCATAAAAAAAAATGTCATAAAGTGTTCTTCTATTTTTTTTTCAATACACGCACTCGAAAACTGCCTCTTATAGCACTATTATTAGGTTCGTTATGGCATGTGTATATCACCCGCGTGCTTTTTTTTAAATTTATCACATCAAGGCCTTTTTTCATTCCTATTCGGTCACGGTCAAGGGTGATTATTTTTTTATAGCAAAGAGGCGGATATTTTTATGGTTTTAATATTTAATGAAAATTTAAATTGTGTTTTTGAACAGAATATAATAAATAATTGTGATTACTTACACAATAATTTGTTATTACCAGCAAGTTAACATTTATATTTAAATTTCTATTCTTATTAATATTAGGATGTACAACGGTTTGATATCTTGGCTTCTCCTTTAACCTGCTAAGGTCAAAAGCGGGAAAATAAAGGCTATTAAATACTATTATCTAACATATTTATTGTGTTATTTGTGAAAAAAGAAATTGAATTTAAGATTTTAAAAGTATTATTTCGATGCTAGTCGCCGCCGATAGATATTGTGATTAAGGTAAACAAATACTTGTGATAGCCTACTGCCATCTAAATCAAAACTAAAATGTATGACAACTTTGAAAAAATTTCTTCACTACAAAATGAACAAAAATATGTTGTAATTTTCAAAGAAAGTATTTCTTCGTAAGTGTATTGTAAAACGTCGTTTTATACACGTGCAAATTTGTCACTGCAGCCCTCGGCTCTATAACACACTCGCCTTCGGGTCGTGCGAATTCTGCCTCGGTTGCAATGACAAACTTTCTGCACTCGTATCAAAATGTACTATTATACGACTTTCACACAACGTGGTTTAGTCTCAAACTAAGCGAAGCTTATGCTATCAAGTACTAAACCACTGATCAAACATAGATATTTCTAAATGCAAACATACGAGTATCATAGATAAATTTTATTACACCCAGACACAGAACAAATGATTGTACTCACTGCATAAACATTTGTCATAGGTGGTGGTAATCGTACCCAGGAACTTTGGTGTAGCAGTCAGAGCTACTAACCTCTAAACCAATAGGCCAGTCAAAGTATTTGAAAGAAGTCGACGTAGACGATCACTAAGAAAGGTTTTTAGGAAATTCAACCTCTAAGAGGGTGAAACGGAGGAACTTTGTAAAATCTCATTTTGTGTACCAGCATACTTGACAGTTAGCACATAAGTGAATAATAGAGGTTGTCATTTTTTTTTTTAGTACTACTCTCAGTAGGACCATTTTGGGGGTTTTAAAGATTGCATGAAGGATTCTTATTTCTTGGATTAATAAACTTGAAATTTGGGATAAAATATAATCTTATCAAATCTTGCCAACTGTGACCCGGCTCCAGGGCTCTGAGAGAAACCCTAGCCTTGCCGCAGTAAATTTATATAGGTTAAAATGAGTAGAAGGAATCATAAAATGAAACCAGGAGGACATTACAAAATTTATTTAACAAATATAACTTGCATCTAATATGACACTCCAGTATGTGGGTACTTAAATCTTAATACAAAACTCCCTACTTCGTAAGATCTTAATCCGCTGTGTACTCTTCACGAGGCATAGCTACTTCATAATTGCAGTCGTCTGCGTTTTTATAAAACGTGCCTTCCTTAATGGGTTTACGACCATGGACTAAGAAAAATGGTTTAAAACCGGTAGTTTCATTCACTGCACTATTTAAAACAAATTGGATTTTAGGTAAATTTAGATCCCATGTCCAACTTCTTTAACATTAGACGAAACTGCTGTCATTACCGTTTTATTGTACCTTTCTACCATGTTGATCTGAGGAACGTACCCAGGCTCATAATGCACTCGAGGTAGGTATGTTATATTTCTTTAGTAGGCTACGAAATTCTGATCCCGTGAATTGAACCCCACTATCGGTAATTACGGTTGCTGAATCGAATCCCGTGAGCGAGAAGTACATAATTCTCAAAATTCTTAGCTACTAGGGCGCTAGTTGCTCGGCGTAGTGGAAACAATAAACTGTATTTACCCGACTGCGCCAGAAGGAGGGTTATGTTTTTCGAGAGTATGTATGTATGTTTGTATGTATGTATGTATGTGTGTATGTATAATTGTTTGGCACGCTCTGCAGCCTGAACGGCTCGATGGATTTTAGCTTGAGAGGTATCGTTAGATTCGTATTTACTGTGAGAGTGACACTGGGTATATCAAAATTAAAAAAAAAAACAAAATGGCGAATTTTTGGCGCCAAATTCAAATATATGGCACGCTCTGCGGCTTGAACGGCTCGATGGATTTTAGTTTGCGAGGTGTCGTTAGGTTTGTAATTACTGTGAAAGTGATATCGTAAAAAAATAAAACTAAAAAAGTAAAAAATAAAAAATGGTAATTTAAAAAACTAAAAAACCCGACTGCTTTTCTGAGTATTCATGAAAAAGCTCTAAAACAAGAAAGTCATTGTAGCAGTCGGGACCCATTCTAGAAAGTCAGGCGTCTAGTCACTAGATCTATGATGTAATGGGTCCCGACTGCTACAATGACTTTCTTGTTTTAGGGCTTTTTCATGAATACTCAGAAAAGCAGTCGGGTTTTTTAGTTTTTTAAATTACCATTTTTTTTGAAAAACAGCATGTAACTAAAAAACCAAATGACTACGAATAAATGTACGTAACCTGAACGTGATTGTGGTAATGGACCAACTAAATCTATTGATACTGCTTGAAATGGTCTATAACATTTCTTAGGTTTGCCCATGAGTCCTGATGTGAGAGTAGTTTTGTGTTTGTAAGCTATACAAACACTACAACTTTTAATAAAATCTACTACGTTACGATACATCCCGGGTAAAAACACCTCAGATTTAACCTTCGGTGCGTCTTAAAAACGCCCATGTGAACTGAAGTAGGAGGTTCATGGTTGTCAGAGATGATCTTTGAACGCAGTGATTTAGGGATTACCTCCTTCCAGCCAAACTCTTGTGTCAGCGCATATTTACCTTTGCTGTATCTATAAAGAATGCCTTTGACAACTCGATAGTTGGGAACATTTTTGAACATGGCGTTACACCGGCATAAATTTTATCATACCACTCGTCTCCTGTTGGTATAGACGTAGTGGGTGAATTAACTGCCTCTAATTAAAATGTTATAAATCAAAATGAATATTATAGACTCTCATTATTAGTTTTGCAATACTACTCTCAAGTTACGGTTAAGTAAATTGGTCAATTTTCTCATGAATGAAGTTACTGACAAAGTGCTATTATCAAAATTTATAGCCTGAAACGGTGGTGTCAGCAAACACGTACTAATCAATAATGTGTTAATGATAAACACACAATTACAATATTAATCTGCAGCGGCAGTACGTCAATTTTTGATTATTTATTAACATTGGTAATTATTTGCAGGCTGGTCTTCTCGCGCAGTTCGGTGGTGGTCAGGGTGTCTGCGGAGGTTCCCTCCTCAGAGCAAACCGCGTAGTTACTGCTGCTCACTGTTGGTGGGATGGGCAAAACCGGGCCACTAGCTTCACCGTTGTCCTTGGTTCAGTCCGTTTGTTCTCTGGTGGCACCAGGCTAGTCACCTCCAACGTTATTATGCACGGCAGCTGGAACCCTAGCAATATCCGTAACGATGTTGCCATGATCAGACTGCCACATAACGTTGGTCTCTCAAGTAAGTACGAGTAAATCATAATAGGGGCCATTTTAAGTACAACTCTACATATATTTATTTTAAATTCAAAGAAACCTTTATTACTTACCTGCGTTCCAACAGACATTATCAACGTCATCGCTCTGCCCAGCGGTGGCCAGCTCAACGAGAACTTTGCCGGTGAAAACGCCATTGCATCTGGTTTCGGTCGCACCGCTGACGGTAAGAAGATTTGGACAAGCAGTTATTTTTCCTGAGTTTTCGTTTTTTACTGAATCGATTTAAATCACATTAATTTCAACAGGTGCCTCGGGTGCCATTACCACCAATCAGGGTTTGAGGCACGTCACTCTGCCCGTGATCACGAATTCGGTGTGCAGATCTTCCTTCCCTCTTATTCTCCAAGACTCCAACATTTGCACGAGCGGTGCTGGTGGCAGGAGCACATGCCAGGGTGATTCTGGTGGTCCTCTTACTGTCAACAGGGGTGGCAGGCCTATTTTGGTACGTATTTTTTTAATTTATTTTCCATGATTGATTCTAAAATCTCGTGGTAGGTTTGATTTGTATGGCCTACCTATAGCAAACTTAATCTAGTAGCTTTATCTGGTATTAATTTTTAAAACTTTCCTAACAGATTGGTATCACTTCTTTCGGATCTGCTCGCGGTTGCCAGGTTGGATCTCCTGCAGCCTTCGCCAGGGTCACTTCCTTCATTAGCTGGATCAATGGTCAGCTATAAACTATACAGCACAAATATCAATAAAGCAATGTTACTTGTTATGAAAAATTTGTTTATTTTAAAATGATTCTAATAATTTCATTGCAGCTTGTCATTTTCACTCAGTAAAGAACAAACTGTTCATTCAAACTAATATAAAGAAATGATCCCAAGCATTGGTCTTGTGAATCAACCTAGCCAATAAAGGCTAGATAGAAGTGGGAGCTATGTTCCTCGTCAGTGCTCACTACGGCCGGTGTTTAGTAGGGCCTCTCACCCTAGGTATATCTATAGCAGTAAAAACCTACCAACAGTGACTTAAGGTTTGGTTTCACCATAATCGTGGTGGTAAAAGAGGGGAGTCTCTTTTTTTATTAAGGTGGAGGTATGCCCGCATAGGTGGTGGACCACCGTAACCTCGTGGGCTATCGGTGGAGGCAACCTATTGCGCCTGGCCTTAGTTCTGGCCATGGTCGGGAGCAATGGGGAATGGACGGCGGTTGACTCCTTCATCGGAGCAGTAATACTGGCGAAGGAGGCGGTCATACACGTAAGGCAACGAATATCCTCACGTTCCTGGCGCTGGGACCCCGACTACCAGCCACTGTAGGCTTGGGCTTGTGGACAACGAGCAATGGGTAGCTGGTCGTCCAGTTAACCGGTACCGTATATACCAAGCTCCACCCTAGAGTGGAAGAAGTTATCGAATTATATCGCACTTAAAAAAAATAGACCTAGGGTTAATTAGGGTCAACGTAAAGATATGGCAATGGTTTATTATCGTTATTTAATAAAATACTAAAGCTTAGTGAATTTTGGGCATGTAATTTTTAAACATAATAAGTAATTAACGAGTTTATTGACTAGGTACATGTTTCCCATCCATGATAATTTCAAGTCGACAAAACTTCTGAGATTGACAGTAGGTAATTTCCATAATAATATTATCTCTATTTTCCAATAATTTTTTACAAGCTTTTATTTACAAAAACTCACTCAAATGCACCAAAAACATTTGACTAACGACAATTACACTAAAACCAAAAAATAATAATCAAACCCTAAACAGATTTTGTCCCACAAGGAACAAAAAGTTACAATTTTATTAAGTTATTATTATATATTAAGTTATTTGAAAAAAAAAAAAATTGTTTCACTCTCCTTCGGTTTGTTGACCACATAGTAGTCATGGATAAGGCTACGGAGCAGCTCAGCACAATGCTCAATAACCTCGGTAGAGTTTCCGAAACAGTGGGACTTAAAAGGAATATGGATAAACCCAAAATCATGATAAACAGCCATGTAGCAGCCACTCTTTTCAAGATCAGAGTCTACACTCGAAGTTGTAGAAGATTAGGTTTACCTCGGACAGACAGTCCAGTTGGGTGGATCTAATTTCGAGAAAGAGGTCGACCGTCGAATCCGACGCAACTGGGTGGCATTCGGGAAGCTGAGCGGTGTCTTCCCGTCCAACATACCATAGTAATAATAATAATAATAACGGCGCGTATTGTCCGGAGGTTTCTCTCCCAGGAGCCCTGACCACCGGTAGCTTGGACCCTGTTCCCGATGCCGGTGAGCTACTATTTTTTATATTTTTAAATGTTTTTTTTTTTGTATTACCTTCTATAAAAAAATATTTAAAAATGTAATTTATATGTATATACAAGGAATAAAAGGAATAATAATAATAATTTATTAATTTCTCGCCACAACATAGTGTCTCAAGACGAAAGTCTATGACCAGTGCATGTTACCAGTGATGACATATGTCTCCGAAACGTGGTCGCTCACAATGGGCCTCATCAGAAGGCTTTGCGGCCGAAAGGATCTGAAGTGGCGACCGCGTACCGGAAGACGTAATGTTCCTGGAAGGCCTCGTACAAGGTGAACTGATAACCTAGCAAGGGTTGCGGGAATCCGATGGTTGCGAGATGCAGAGGACCGTTCATTGTGGCGACACTTGGGGAGGCCTATGTCCAACACTGGACATCTTTGGGTTGAAATGATGATGTCATCATCTATGAAGAGAATAAATAGTCATATTGTACTTTCTGTTGACCTATAACCCTAAAATTTGGCATGAAATTAATTCCTAATGTGTGTTACAAGACCTTGCTTGTAACACACATTAGGAATTAATTTCTAGAAACGTCACAAAAAAAAAAATCGATTCGAAAAAATCTTCGAGACTAGATTCGGGAATTGAAATATTTACATATTTAAATAAGTTATTTTATACGGTACCCTTGGTGTGTGAGTATGACTCGCACATTCCCAGTTTTTTTTTTAATGAAAAAACTGATTATGACATGGTGATCTCAAAAAAGGTGATACGGGAGTAAATCTTTTTTATAATAATGTTTTTATAATATATAAACTCTTTTAATTAATATATTATAATTATGTTCACACTGGTATCCCTACCCCTAATACTCGTACTTATTTTTCATACTTTTTGTTTCTATTGGGGTTATAATTTTTTAAATCGGTTCATTTGTTTTTTTACTTATTCATTACAAAACCTTAATATTCATTAAAAAAATACAAATCTTTCCCCTTTATCACATTGAAGTATCAGACATAGATATTTTATCACCAATAGATATTTTAAATAGCTGCCAAAAAGTCAGGAATCTTAACAAAGGTGAGTCAGTACTTCACGCCGAAATCGCTAGTTAAACTTTATCACGTGAAAGTTTGATCGTGTATGGAGTACTCTAATTTAGGGACAGATCGACCAGGCACCAACTTGTTGCGCTTGAGTTTATTGGGAAACAAGCCAAAAGCATCATCGGTAATGATCCACTCGTCGAGTCAACGCTCCAAAGTCTTGTACAGACGTCGAGTTGCTAAGCCGTAGGATTCTACAGTTTAGTTTTCGGAGAGTATGAAGAAATGCATAACACAATTCCACTAAGGCCATTCCATCATCAGAAAACTAAGCTTATGGCAATGCGCCAACGGTACATGGCGAATATTCTACCAATGCTCAGAAGTGTTTCGCGTATAGCAGAGAAATGGAATCCCTGCCGGGGTTCCAATTTTGGGTGAATTTGAAAAAAAGTAGTTTTTTATTAAAATTTAAAATTATTGATAGAACTTAAGTTGCTTAATAAGACTCGATTACAGTTGTCCGTTGATCCAGTTTACGTAGGAGGTGACTCTGGCAAAGGCGGCTGGAGATCCAACCTGACAGCCGCGAGCAGATCCGAAGGAAGTGATACCGATCTGTTGGGAAAGATTAATTTATAATAGAGGAAAATTTGTATAGTACAGATAACGGCACGAATTTTGAGCGGTCGGTGAAAGAGCGGGGATCGCTTTGCGCATCATACACATCGGCAAGCCAATCACTAGTACAAGGATTGCACACCCCGCCCCCGCATCTCACTTCATACCACTAAAGAGACCCGATATTTCACATCTGCGCAAAAGGAAGTCAGCCATGAAGCAAAAAGTCAGCGCTCAAGATCCGTGCCAGTATTATACAAGTTGTAAAAAGATTTAGTTGACAAGAAAAATGCTTCAAGTAAACAAGAATGAGATTTAGTAATAATTTCCAAACAACAAACCAAGATAGGCCTGCCATTCCTGTTCACAGTTAGGGGACCACCGGAGTCTCCGTTGCATGTACTTCTGCCACCAGCACCGCTTGTGCAAATGTTCGAGTCTTGGATGATGAGTGGGAAAGAAGATCTGCATACGACATTCGATATCACAGGCATGCTAACGTGGTTCAAACTCTGGTTGATGGTAATGGCTCCTGAGGCACCTGTAAAATTAAAGTAAGCAAGTTTCAGTTTAAGCTTTAAATTTAAAATGGTATGACCAATTTTTTCTTCTTACCTTCACTGGTGCGACCGAAGCCAGATGCGATAGCGTTTTCTCCGATAAACCATTCGTTTAGCTGACTACCACTGGGCAGAGTAATGAGTGCAATGTTGCCTGCTGGGTACACCATCATTATTATTTTACACTTTTCAATAATAAAATTCAAATGGTTATAGAATATTATTTGCATAATATCGACTCTTCTAGATATACATCGTTAAAGTTTGATCGTTTTAATCCCGCGGAGGGTCGATTCGGTACATGAAACACTATCGAATTGTAAAGATACAATTATAAAATAAAGTACTTTTTTTAAACTCGAATTAGTTTACGCATGTACGAAGTTAATTTCTTAAACTTAAATGTCAGCTGAGCGAGGCCAATAAACTGTAGGTAGTTAGTACGCAACGACCGACAACCACCTACAAGGTCATTGACTCGTTTACTCTAAGAAATTAATTTCGTACATGCGTATATAAATTCGAGTTTTTGAAAAAAAGTACTCGTACTTTATTTTGTAATTTTTTCTTTAAATCATGTACCGAATCGACCCTCGGCGGGATTAAAACATTAAAACGATAAAATTTAACGGTGTATAGGGTTTCACACATTTTCGCTATTAAAAATAGCTAACTTGGGTTACAATAAAAAAATATTTCAAATATTCAACTTTTTCTCAAAGCTCTAACGCCTTAGTTTATAAAAAAGAAACAAGTTTTGTGCATTGCTAAACGTATGAAATTGCAAATTAAGTCATTTAAAGTGGAAAGAGTCGATATAATTATGGCTTCTAGATTATTACTTACTTGAGAGGTCAACATTAGAATCTAACTTGATCACAGCAACATCATCACGGATCAGGTGGGGGTTCCAGTTACTGTGCATAACAACATTTGAGGTAGTCAACCTGGTACCACCTGAAAACAATCTGACTGAACCAAGGACCACGACTAGGCTAAAAGCATGGTTCTGACCGTCGAACCAGCAGTGCGCAGCAGTAATAACGCGGTTTGCTCTAATTAGAGAGCCTCCGCAGACGCCCTGACCACCAGGAATGTTTACGAGGAGACCGGCCTGCAAAAAATTACTGAAATAAGTATATTTTTGGTAGTTTGAGATAACACGATAATATATAAAGCAAATAAACAAATTTAATTGGTCCACCCATATAACACACTTCAGTAGCTAACATTGAAACGAATGAATTACCTGGTGAGGGAACTGGCCGAGACTTGAGGCGGAACCACCGACAATTCTGGACTGGGTCTGTTCCTGCTCCTCAGCTTGTCGAATTCTTTCGGCAGCCGCGACACCGATCTTCGACAAGTATCCGTAAGCGGTGATGTCTTCTAGATCGATGGCATCCTCAAGGTTTATGTATTTAGCGGAAGTAACCGCCGTTAGAGTAAATACTGCCAGTGCCAAGACTTTCATGTTGTCGGTATTGAACTAGTTTTTTAACATAAAACGTTGCCGCATGCGTATTTATACTAGATCATTGTGAGATAAGTAATTCTTTGATTTATCCAAAGAAACCATTAATTTAATCATTTGATTTAACCGATAAACTTCTAAATGTAATTGTCTCACTTCAGATAGTGCGCTTGGTAAGAAAATAGTCGTAAGTGCATAATTATGTGATTGGAATGATGATTTTATTTGAATTAGCCGACCAAATCAAATCAAAACGTCCTGCATAATCAGTATGATAATTCTTTAGAATGTTGTTGGCGTTACCGCGTCACTGCATTGCATCACAAATGCTCGTAAATGCGCGCGTTGACGGTTTCCACTATACTGCATACTGCAAGAAAGTGGCGTCATATTTCAAAGTTGCCGTAGCACCAATATCAGTATTTTTGCAAATCATTGCATCCTACCACCACAGTTCCATACTGGGTGTTATACGATTACCTACTATATTATATTATGTACCTCCTAACATAGATTTTTAGAGTATTTTTACTAACACTCATATGGAGTTCAGTCCTAATTAAATAGATATTATTATTCAATACATTTATTCACAAAATGCTTAGGTAAAGGTTTTTCAGAAAGGTACCATAAATACTCTGCATTGTGACCCAACAAGGTGTGCCTAGAATGTTATTTAGACAAAATAATAAGATTTTTTAAAACAATATCAAAATCACAAAAACCTTAGCATAAAAAGAAAAGTTAAAAATTAGTGATACTTCGGGCGATACCTATTTATTGTGTAATTATCTTTGTTCGTTAAGTTGTCTATCTGATATGGTACAGATAATGCCATAATGAAGTGTGAGCAAAAAAAAAAACTAAGCAGATTAAATTTTTTATAACAAACTTACAATCTTAATCTTTT
This sequence comes from Leucania comma, assembly GCA_958295575.1. Classification (NCBI taxonomy): domain Eukaryota; kingdom Metazoa; phylum Arthropoda; class Insecta; order Lepidoptera; family Noctuidae; genus Leucania; species Leucania comma. The sequence goes on from OY282475.1 coordinate 11,088,297, forward strand.
GGATGACTGTCAAGGATGGTATTTAATGAAAATTGATTGCACACAAATACAGGCAGATATCCGACACCTGTTTTTATTTACAATCATATTTTGTTTCATAAAATGCAGAAGTGTAAAACGGAGTTATAATTTTACTTCTTGTAAGCGTCGGGATCCCAGCGGGGACCGCCTCCTTCGCTAGCATTACTTCTTCGCCGAAGAAGGCGACCGCCTGCTTCACTGCCGCCGATCGCCTCTATGAGGACATGGCGGTGCTCTGCCCAACCTTGTCATCCAGGCGGGGTGCACAAAAGGGAAACTTAGGCGTTTCTTCCGCAAGAATCATGTTCAGGAAACTCTCGAACTTACCATGACCGATGAGGATTTGCGTCATCCAGACGGAATGCTCTTCAAAGAGGGGACTTACCGCCACGTTTATGGCGTGGCCGTTTATAGGCAAGGGCTTGTTATTAATCAGTTTTTCATTGGTGTTGATAAATTACACATTAGTCGATTTTTAATATTTTATTTGATTATTAGCAGACAAACAGGGCCTTTTCATTACTAAAACGTTCGTGTTGGCTTTCAGTCTAAATAAATAGAGTCGAATTCCAATACTTTATATAGATTAAGTGCTAAGCAGACTTATTAGTTACCGAGTTTGATGTACACTTAGAACAAAAAAAAAACTAGGCAAGTGCGAGTTGGACTCACACACCGAGGATTCCGTACAAACTAAATGGTTAAATTCCCGAATCGAGGGATTCTCTTTGGAAATATTTTAGATTCTCTCTGGAAGAGATTTATCTAAAGATAAATCTTGGATAAATCTCTTCCAGAGAAATAAGCGCCATCTTTGTACCCACTTTTTCTGTTTCCTTGTCTTCTTAATGTTCCGTACCTCAAAAGGAAAAAACGGAAACCTTGAAGGATCACTTTTTCTGGCTGTCAAGACCATTTACCTCGGGAACACGTGGATGTATCGAGTTGAGATTAAAAACATATGTACTCAGGTCTACGGTCCCTTGAAGCTGTAGAAAAAACAGACTTCTAAGTTAACGACAAAAAAGATACGTCAGTTTATATCGTAAAAACGTACATTTCGACATTCTCAAGGGAATTAAAATTCTTAGGGTACTACCCTGAAATATGGCATAAAGCAAGGTCTCATAGCACAATAGGAATTAATCTGAAAACTAAAAATTTGTAACTACATTACAAAAAAAAAACAACGTTTTCTATTCAGAAAACCGTCGAGTGAAAAAAGCGATGATAAATTCCACCACTGGGGGTCCAGAATCATGTACTGGATCTATGGTATTCGTTTGTGGTACGATGTCAGATACACCCTGTATGTATTTTCACTCGGCTTATAGTTTCAGGCAGATCCAAAGCCTTCTTAGTATCGTATAAAATATTGTCGTAAATTTATAAGCTTTTTTAATTAAATAAGCTGAATGAGTTCACGTGGTTCCAAAGATATCAATCAAATAATCTTTTTTTTTTATAATATTAGTGGACTTATCGTGGAGACAAACACGCATAAGCTATCTAAACTTTGAGATTATGAAATGAAATAAGTTTCTCCCACTTTAGGGCCAGAGGATTTACTGACGAAAAACCAACTGTGTCCTTCAGTTATCCTTTGCGTTTAAGGCCCACGGTAAGTAACTCTTTCAAAAATTCCCTGGCTAGTTCCTATAAGCGCCATTGCCTGCCCTAGCGGGCCTAAAGGATTGATCATACGGTTGTAAACCAACGTCCCAACCAAGGTGACCTTGCTTATTTCAATCCTGTAGACAGCATTACTGTGACCTTCAACGGCCTTGGGTGGGAGACGCGTTTTCACATCTGAAGTGATTGAATTTCGAACGTGTTGGCGCGTGGATTATATCCATCTAGCCGCAACACAAACCAAACACACAAAACAAGCTCCAACCAAGGTGACCTTGATCGGAATGCTAGATTACAACCATGTGGTCCACCTTTAAGAGTTACTGTGGTTCTGGAACGCAAAGCTATAAACGTGCTGTAGGTAAGTACTGGTATCTAAGGTTGCTACTAGGTTAATAAATAAGTCACATTAAAATGGTTTCATCGAATGCCGTTGACATGTGTGTACCTACCGCAGTCGGACAAATAATGCCCCTCCTGTCCTGCGTCACTTGCCTTATACTAGTACGTCACAGGTACCTTTAGGGTTCCGTAGCTAAATGAGGGAAGATTAAACGCAACTTATTTTAGTAATACTTTAATTGCCACTTTCATTTCTTTGATATGACCTTTACAAGCGGCAGTAAAAAATCATTTATTCTAACTTTATGCCCTAGTACCTGAAAAATAAAGTTCATGGTATTTTTTGCCAGTCGAATCACTGTCGAATCCACTGCTGCACATCACTAGGTACATTAGGTAATATAAAACATAAAACATGGACCGCACGGACGTAACCTAAGGCCCAACAGAGGTGACCTTGTTTTGTTGTAATCTGTCTAGACAGCAAATTTAATCCAACAAACCGACAATCAACACAGTGGTTGTTCCTAGTAACAGTAGTTCACACCAAGGAGACCTCTGTTTGGACGCTAGATTACACCCGTGTGACTCATACTTTAAGCATAGAATAAGTTATAATGCTTTAAGCAACCTTCCTTGGAGGTTTTTGCTTCTCCTAGTGACGAGGCCTGCGTCCCAGCAGTGGGAACATTATAAGGCTGATAATGCTAATGCTAATGCTCTAAGCAACGGAAGCATAGGCCATATGCCAACCAAGCAAAAAGTGTTGAAATTGTTGGTATGTCGGATCGTTGCAAGGTTGGATCTCTGGATTGCATGTGGCCCGAGCTTTAATAAAAGAAGTTGCACTTAATCTACTCTTAGTTACGGAACCCTATAGGTACCCGTAGTGCATCCTACACACTTGGATAGGTTTTTTAATCTTGCGGAAAATCGTCACGTTCTAAGTAGATAACATTGATTTTTATTGTCTTTTTTGTCTTAATTAATTGTGATAACATTCTCAATTAAACATATTTGCTATCAGTTTATAAGATAATTGTTAATGGTATTACATCCATAAGCTAAAATATAAATTACATCCATAAGATAAAATAAAAATAAAGAATGGAAAGAAATAATTATCATTATAATCACTTGAGAACGGAAAGTATAGCGACATCTATGATGCCACATCGGAACTAAAAAAATATATTTTTATATAAGCAAAACAAACAAGAAAATAAATGTTTGCTATTCAAATAATCGAAAATACGTGATTACAATAAAGGCTCAGAACTCACGAAGCAGTTTTCAACCACACCCGAGAACTCACGAGACGGCAGATTTACGCAGTTGGGCACTGAACTCACGAAGCGGTTTTCTCCCGCAGCCACCGCGACAGAGGAACCTGTTATTTTATTTCAAAACTCACGGGGCGGTAGAATCGCCGCCGCCGCCGCCGCGACGGCTACGATTTTGACCGCAAGCCGATAGGGCGCGGTCGCCGCCGACCGACCGCAGAGCGTGCGTTCGCAAACCGCCGCGGTGGTGGCAGGCGACTGCGGCACCGGTGAACGGCAGCCGCGAACATCTGTGTACACCGCGGCCGTAAAACGCGTCGTGAAAATTGCTTTAATTTTTTACATGTATGTCTGCATGCTACAGAAAAGAATTAAAAAATTGGGTAATAGAAATTGTCAACCAGTCATGTACCAACGTTAATTGTTCTCATCATAAAGCCTTAGGAGCCCCCCACAAGTAAACCACTCTAACGCCACGGCACTCATTGCCGAACAGCAATCACAATTGCTCTCTCCAGGATCGCCAAGTCCTTCATGACTCAATGGTTTCCCACACTATGTCCCTGGTTTGATCGCAATTTGAATTGAATTGAATACTGCATACTTACGGACTACTGTGACCGCTAGATACCGACTTCTATTAAGCTATGGCTACAAATCAAATCTCCTAAAGTCCAATCATCGTGTGAACTTAATTATCTCATAATCTCGACTACTTTACTGTGCCCCAATTTTAACAGTTATGCGATGATTTTCCTCCTCTCTATTACTTCAAACGAATCTTTGAATGTATTTAACTTAGTTCAATTGCTCTCTTCGTATCTAATCTAAACAAAGGCCCTTACTGAAAATGTATCTACTTCTGCCTTCGTCAGATCAAACATACCCTTTTAATAGGAAACTACACATTTTATATTGCGTTACGTATAATCTCTCACGATATTTAAATCAACCTAGGAGTCTACATCTTAAAAGATCTAGGGATCAACCTAGGGGTCTACATCTTAAGGGATTTGCCATCTTAAAATAACTCAGCATTAGATAGCGTCTATCTTCCATAGTGCAGTCACGCATTTTGACCTTCTTCGGCCATGTATCTCGTCGTGCTAATGACTCCATAGACCGTCTCGCAGTGCAGGGCAAAGTTGAGGGCACCAGGCCACGTAGTAGATCACCGATGAGATGGACAGACCAGATCAAGGCCGCAACTAAGTGCTCGGTCTACGAATGTACCCGGAAAGCTGCAGTAAGCGATGAATGGCGCCGTATGACCAAGATGATCACTCATCGTGATTCATACTGATGGCTACGACCACTCTGACAAGAGTGTACTGACTAAGAAGAAGAGGGGTCTACATCATCTTTTGTCATCAACGGAACGCGTGACTAAAATCGATGAGAAATGATTTCGTGACAAGAGGTCGCATGTGGCACTATTAAAGGGCATCATCCGCTTTGGATCCAGCCATATCCCATGGGCTCACCCGCCTTGGATCTAGTCTCCTTACTTGGCATCACCAGTCTAAAATCTGGCCACACCCAGTGGCATTACCAGTATAGGATCTAGCCACACCCAGTAGCATCACCCACCTTGGATCTAGCCTCGTAACCTAACATCACCCGCCTAGGATCCAACCATACTGAATGGCATCATCCGCCACGGACCAAGCCTCGCAACTTAAATTTCATTATCAAAAACAATGTTCCACTTTTTCAAATCTAACGTTAATCCGGCTTTAGTCGATGTTCTCAAAACTATTTCAAGTCTCCCGACGCGATCGCGAACTCAACAGTTTCCGAAATAATCAAAATATCGACAACTCAAACTATGACGTAGGTATTTACCGATTAGCTTAGGACAATAAAAATTGTCCGTTAGAAAACTCAGATCGCATTTCTACATTTCAAATGTTTGTACTGGCCGTCCGCCGTCATAAATACTACTGAAAGCCTGATACACAATCTATTTTTTTTAAATAAGGCACGAATTGGCTTAGTAATGAAATTGAATGAATAATTGGTAATGAAATTTGGGATTAGGTAAAGGTATCTATGGTCAGTATTTTACCGTAGATTATATGTTTTCTTAGTGACAAGCAGTTTTTATGTATTTTTAAACGATTATCTTTAAACAATTGAACTAATATTTCGATTTATTTATTTGTGTGAGTACTGGATGACGGGTGTATGGTGTATTATTGCAAAATAATAATATGCTACAACTACCTACACAATACCGTCTTGTCCCAAACTCTACTAGCTTGTGGTATGAATAGGTACTAGACACCTGATAAATGAATATTTTAAATCCATATATATTATAGAAATATAAATTAGAAATTACTTTATTAACATAAAATAGAAATTACACCACATTACAATGATCGTACTCATCCTCGGGAAGCAGTCGCCACTCAACGACGGGTAAATACTCAATAATTAATTATTGCTTTACTTTTGTGTTCCTCCAGTTGCCTTTTGCGTTCCAGGACCATAGTAACTTTTTCGAACATTCCCGTAGTCCTAGCAGGCATCGGCTCTACCAGGAACCATTTTGTTAACATTTTTTTAGGGTAACCGTAGAAAACAACGCGTCGTCGACTTTGGCTTGGTCCTTACAAGTAGGTCGGACGGCTAGCCATTGCTTTTCGTCCGTAAGCCTGCGCCAACGGTGGCCAGGCTTCGCCCTGCGACTCTCGAGGCATAGAGTGTCTCTTGTGGCGGCGGTTGGGCCGTGAGGATGTCTATTTTCTCACGGCAAACGTGAGGTCATCTCCTTCGCTCGTGTTACTGCTTCGCAAAAGAAGGTAACCGCTTCCCATTCTTTCTTTTACCGGACCAGGGCCGGGCGCGACAGGTCACCGCCACCGGTCGCTTCCACAAGGACATGGTGGTGCTCCAATCAAGCTAGGCAGACTTTCATCGTAAGCTTAACCGTGTCCTTAGGAACAGGAACTTCCTAAAATTCATGTCTACTGAGGTACTACGTCAGGCGGAAAGTAGGATGCCGTGGCACCTCTCTAGTTACCCTTAAAAAAGGGGACTTACCGCCGTGATTGTGGTGTGTTATCTATCGATATCAAACTTAATATAGTTTTAAAAATACTGATGACTCAATGACCGCCCTCAATTAAAGTGTAAACAAACTCTTATCCGTTCAAAACAATAATAGACCTAGTTATTATTGTTTTGAACGGACAGATTTTTTACCTACCATAAAAAAACCCTATAAAATTGGTGTTTCTATGAAGCCTAAAAAAATTAGATGAGCTGGACAATTACTGGAGGGACTGGGCCACAATGGCCGAGGACAGACGTGTGTGCAAAGGAGAGGGTGGCCTTCGCCCAGCAGTGGGACATATTAGACTAAAATAACTAACTATTAGGAAAACAAAAATAAAATTGGTACTTCTTTTTAAAAACAAAATAAACTTCTAAGTAGTAATAAACAACAAAGGACATAAATTGGATCATCTTCCATTTCGATATGAAGTGGAATAAAAAGAGAATAACAAAATTGATCAAAACATAATATACGTTTATTAAACAAACATACGTTTATTTTATTATACATATGCCAAAAAGTATTCAAAGTTTGTAAAAAATATAGAAATGCACTAACTATTTATACTTCTCATGGACCGAATAGCGTCAAATGCTACAACAAGTGTGCTAAGCACAAACTCGCAGCGTGCATTAAAATAAAGCTAGCAAAAAACCGGCAGCAAGGAACTCAACTTCCTAGGATTTTCGTACATAAAAATAATTATGAAAATGTGTTTCACCGGTCTCACAGACCAACGTGCGAGTACAGAAAGGTTAATTGTGTCCTATAAAACATCTGGCTCCAATTTGGTGATTTCTTCTTCAATATATTGTCAATAAAATATGTCCTTCTATCTTGACTTAATCTATCTCCACGCAGTGGCGGATTATCTATATACCAAAAGTAGCAAATGCTACGGGCCCCGCACATTCGGGGACCCCGCGCCTTCGAGGCGCCGCGCCTTCGGGGCCCCGCGCCGCCTGATCGTTACAAAAATTAGTTAATGTATCTACACTACATGAAATCTAAATACAGCTGATTACACATAAAATATTTTATTTAATCTATCTTAAACTGTCAAGACCCAAGAGGACCTAGGGTCTACCTAGGGGGCCCCCCTTATCGAATTGCTACAGGCCCCGCGTTGGCTCAATCCGCCACTGTTTCCACGGTATGCTATAAGCTCATACAGTTACATGATGTATAAAGTTGTGGCTGAGGGGATAAATTGGCAATAATTGGTGGGTATGCATTCTACTTCTAGGACATTAGAATAGGAAATGAAAGCTTAAATCAATTTGCATCTGAAAATTTGATAAAAATATGTCAAGAGACGCATTCAAGGATTTGTTTTATTTTTCCCCCAGAAATAGTGTAAAAGAGAGATTGTATGAGAACGGCTAAGATTTTTTATTTAATTAGCCTTCTAATTAAGAAAAACTAATCAATCTAACAATGTTCAGAACAAATTCATATTTTTTTAGATGAAGGCTAGATGCTGTGCCTAGTTTATTCAGTACCTCTACCATGAGTTTTAAGCAATAGTATTCGTCGCTACTCGATATCGACGCCGTAAATATTTTGTATGGCAAATTTTGCAGCGCCTCTAGCGGTCACTTGCAGAACCAAAATTTGCCATACAAAATATTTACTGCGTCGATATCGAGTAGCGACGAATACTATTGCTTAAAACTCATGGTAGAGGTACAGAATAGTTTACTATTATAGTCGAACTACTTAAGTGCTCTCATGACTTATAATTTCGTGTTGATTACAAATATGTTTGCTACAGCCCAGTAGGTATTCTGTAGTGTGCAGTTTCAATTGATAACATAAAAGATTATCACATAAAATTGTTTATAAATACGCCCCACGAATTTTTTTATGTCAGTTGTATAAATCAATATTGACAATATGAAGTTATTGGCACTGACACTTTGGGCTCTAACGGCGGTTGCCTCAGCTAAATACGTCAACTTCGAGGATGTGGTTGATCTAGAAGACATCACCGCTTACGGATACTTGTCTAAGATTGGTGTCGCGGCTGCTGAAAGAATTCGCCTGGCTGAGAAGCAGGAAGAGGCCAATTCCAGAATCGTTGGCGGTTCCCACTCAAATCTCGGCCAGTTTCCTCACCAGGTAATTCGTCAGTTTCATTAATTATTTATTTATTTGCATACCAACGACTCATTTACAAGATAATTTATACATATTAATTAATTGAATAGATCAAAAACGATAAAAAATAATTAAATATTTGAAATAGGTACAAAAATAAAACGCAATGTCTCAACTTATTCACACAAATCCCATTATTATCAATTAAAAATTAAAATTACATTACTAACATAAAAATATCAATCACATTATTATTAAATTACATTTAATTGATTTATAACATTATGATATAAGTGTGTAATGTAGGAGGTTACCGTCGAGGCGGTATTAAGACCCAAGCCTTGGCGAGGGTCTTTAGAGAGCCAAGAACGGTAACCATTCATTAATATGTGTATCATACGACGTTTTTCAATACACTTGTGAAGAAAAATAATTTAGCTAACTAGCTAAATTACTAGTAAAATTTTTCATAACATGGCGGTAAAAAATTAAATCTGTTTTCATAGGCACGCGCTAGGCTTTGGCTATAATATGGTCTTTTGATCGTATTGCCTAGTCGTCGTTTGTTTTCTTGTGTGATTTTTTTTTACGTTAATGTCACAATAGAATATGGATATAACATTTTATATTTTTTTTGTAATATTTGATTTTATTTAATTAATACAGCCCAAAAACTTCATTCGAAAAAATCACGCCAAAAACCGCGCGCATCTTAAAATGACGGCCATAGATCACAAAAAAATTTGATTTTTTCGTTTTCAAAATTTGTTTAACGAACAAAGAGGTTGAACAAAAAGGTTATAGCTACATTATAGCACTAGTGCGTAATGGTAATCAAAATCCACAGTTTTGTAACAGGTTCCATTATATACCTAAGTGTAGTGCAATAAGACCCACTCTCTGAGCAAGTGTATTGAAAAAATACATTATTCAATGACTATTATTAAATTAATTGAAAGTATTAAATTACAGTTTTATAGAAGCACATAATTAAAATTTTTATAATGTCTTGTTATGAAAATAACATAGGCACAAATAAGTAAAGGTAAAAGTAGAAGTAGGTGGATCACAGGTTAATTTGTACCCAGTATTGTCTGGCAAGGCTTAGTAGCAAACGTTCTATTGGTGCCTACGCATGGACCGACGTGGTACGTCTATGCTGATTTTACTAAATAGGTCTTGTGTAGAAGATTACCCAATTACAGTTTTGTGAAGTGTCAACAGGGGATTGAAGACCCTTCGTTGCGTCAATGAGTTTAATTTTAAGTAATTTAGACGTTCTTCGTAATCGGCTCTGTAAGAGCATTTTTAAGCTAGTGAACTTTTTTATGGTTCCGTATCTCAAAAGGAAAAAATCGGAACCCTTATAGGATCACTTTGTTGTCCATCTGTCTGTCAAGACCCTTTATCTCGGGAACGCGTGGAGGTATCGAGTTGAAATTTAAACTATGTTGGTACTCAGGTCTGCGGTCCTTTGAAGCTTTGAAAACTCAAACTTCTAAGTTAACGAGAAAAAAGATGCGGCCGTTTATGTCGCAAAGAAACGTATATTTCGACACTCAAAGAAATCAAAATTCATAGGGTACTTTCCATTGACCCAGAGTTTTGAAATTTGGCATGAAGCAATGTCTTATAGTATAAGTATAGGAATAAATCTGAAAATTGTAAATTTCTCATCACAAAAAAAACTTTTTTTCGATTCCTAAAAATCTTTGAGACTTGATTCGGAGATTGATTGTTTTTTTTTTTTTGTTATAAAACACAATTTGCTTGTGCGGAGTGATACCTCGAATTTGTTTTGTCTAATTAATGTCGGTAATTCTTTGCAGGCTGGTCTTCTCGTACAGTTCAGTGGTGGTCAGGGTGTCTGCGGAGGCTCTCTCCTCAGAGCAAACCGCGTAGTTACCGCTGCTCACTGCTGGTTCGACGGTCGAAACCAGGCCACTAGCTTTACTGTTGTCCTTGGTTCAATTCGTTTGTTCTCTGGTGGCACCAGGGTAGTCACCTCTAATGTTATCATGCATAGAAGATGGAGCCCTACCTTGGTCCGTAACGACGTTGCCATGATCAGACTGCCAAATAACGTTGGCCTCTCAAGTAAGTACGAGTAAATCATAATAGGAAGCATTATAAGCACTTTACCTACAACTCTGGGCACGTCACAATTATGGCGGTAAGTTTCCTCTTTGAGGATCTCACGGCGTCCTCACCCTCCACATGACGCAGGTCCTTATCGGACATGGTAAGTTGGGAGATTTTCTGCACCGGATATGCCCGGGTGTCACCATTGTGTGGGCTACCCGAAAGACATGGTGGAGCATACGATAGAGATACTGTGCCTCACTTGGGCAGAACACCGCGTTGACCTCGTGGGGGCGATCGGCGGCAAACAACTCTTGTTCCGGGCCTTGGTACAGGCCATGGTTCGGAGCGAGTAGGAGTGGCAGGTGGTCGCCTCCTTCTGTGAAGCAGTAATGCTAGCAAAGGAGGCGGCCACACGCGCGAGAGAACGGCTCTCACGCCCCAGCTCCCCCGGTATCCCGATCCCAATTTTAGCCAACGTAGGCCCGGGCTTGCAGACGGTGAGCAATGGGTAGCTCGCTGTCCGGTTGTCCCAAGTCGTCGATAGCACGTTTTTTATTTTTATTTTTATTATTATGGTAGGTAAAATCATCCAATGACAAATCCCGCCCTTGGGTGGAGCGGGAAGTAGTGTCAGACTCTTACTGACTAAAAACCTACCCCGTTCCTTCGTTGCCTATAGTGCCGGGGCTGAGCCTTCCTCTCAGAAAACGGCCATCGACCCCAGCAGGCTTCGACCCTGCCTGCCTGCAGTTAGCAGGCTGGGCCTCTACGGTTTACTGACAGCTCCTTGAGGCGCGCGGGAACAGAACGCGCCGTCGACGACTTGGGCTCGGTCCGGTCGGTTACCGGACGATCGGACAGCGTGCTACCCATTGCACGCCGTTTGCAAGCCCGCGCCTACGGTGGCCGGAAATCGGGATCAGAATCCCGGCGGCGGCTGGGGCGAGCGCCCCGTTGCCTCTGCCTGATGCGGTCGGCATCCTCCTTTGCTAGCATTACTGCTTCGCAGAAGGAGGCGACCGCCTGCCATCCCTCCTCACTATGGACCATGGCCTGAACCAAGGCCCGGCGAGAGAGATCGCTGCCGCCGATCGCCCCCACGAGGACACGGTGATGCTCCGCCCAGGCGGGGCACACCTCTACAGTGTGCTCCACCGTGTCGTCCGGGTGTTCCGCACAGTGGCGACACCCGGGCGAATCCTCCGCACGAATCCGGAACAGGTACTTAGCGAACTTTCCGTGTTCGGTAAGCACCTGCGTCGTGCGGAAGGTGAGAGCGCCGTGAGGTCTTTCCAGCCACGCCTCAAGGATGGGCCTTATCGCCCCAATTGTGGCGCGCCCCGAACGAGGTTGCGATAGTCGCTGACGCCATTTCGCCATGAGATCCCGCCGGAGCTCTGTCCACCATGCCTCGACTTGTCGCGGCAGCGGAATTTCGCCCCGGCGTTGCATCTCCATGCGCTTGTCGTGCATTTGTGCAAGGACTGTTGCCTCCAGATCCCACGGCGGTTGGCCAGCAAGGAGGGTTGCCGCCTCGCGGGAAATCGTTCGGTACCCTCGCACCATGCGTATTGCCATGACCCTCTGTCGTCGACAGCACGTATTGTTCCATATGCACCTCAAGGAGATGTCAGCAAAACCGCAGGGACCCAGCGGGTTCGAAGCCTACTGGGACCAGGGGTGGTGCGCAAGAGAATCCCGGGGTCCTGAAACTAAAGCAAATCAGGAACGGGAGTGGGTTTTAGTCAGTAAAAGTCTGACACACCCTCCCGCTCCGCTCAAGAGCGAGAGATGTCATTATTTATTTATTTATTTATTTATTTACACTTTATTGTACAACAAGATTACAATTATTATAAAGGGAAACCATAGAAAAAAGAAAAACATACAATCGGCGGCCTTATCGCACTCGGCGATTTCTACCAGACAACCTAGTATAGACAGAAATTGCCAGGACACAAAATGGGGTTGCACTTGGTGCAAATATAAATGCAAACTAAAAATTATAAATTATTAATACTAAAATAGATACATATATACATACATACAAAAAATATACAGGCAAGAGAATAAGTGATACATCGAAAGCAATGTCACAGTGTCAAGTAATGCTCCTTCACAAGCTTTTTGAACACAGGTAGTGTTTGCGCACGTTTTATTGTCATAGGCAATGCATTCCATAAACGAGCGGCCTGGACAGTGAATGCCTTATCCAGGAAGGTACTTGAATGCATTGGTATTTTAAGTTTCAAATTATCTGATGATCTAAGAGTCTTCATGTGGGAGTCGCAAAGAAATTGGAACCGTTCTTTGAGGTAAAGAGGGGAAGAAGGGAAAAAGAGCACCTTATACAAAAGGAAAAGAATATGAGCATTACGGCGAAGGCGAATTGGCAACCACTTGAGTTTAACACGAAATTCAGAAACATGGTCATATTTGCGTAAACCGAATATGAACCTTATACAAAAGTTTTGAAGTCGCTCAAGTTTATCCAGTTGTACTTCAGTGAGGTCAAGATAGCTGGCATCAGCATAATCAAGGATGGGTAGAAGGAGAGATTGCGCAAGCGATATCTTGGTGGCAGTCGGCAGAAAATTACGTAGTCTTCTCAAAGATCCAGCAGATGCGAATAACTTGCGGCTAACTTCCTGTAGCTGGGCAGTCCAAGAAAAATTCGTGTCGATGAATACCCCCAAGTTCTTAACTTTGTCACTGAAAGGAATTACTGAGTTGTTAAAAGACACTTGGGGAAGAGTTGTCCAGTCGATCCTCGAGACCAACCTAGAACTACCCACCACCATAACCTGCGTCTTTACAGGGTTCACCATTAGTCCGTACCTTTTGCTCCAGTCGCATATACGGGTCAGATCAAGGTTAATGGCCAATATAGCCTCAGACAGCTTGCCAAGAGGAGCTCGTGAATATATTTGAAGGTCATCTGCATAAAGGTGGTAGGAGGAAATTAATTCGTTGGAGATTGAGTTAATAAAAACTGCGAAAAGTAAAGGAGATAAAACGCCACCCTGTGGCACCCCGGCAGAAGTACTACACCAGGAAGACATGATCTCTCCGATGCAAATACGTTGCCGTCGACCAAACAGGTAACTACGAAACCAGTCAATCACCGATGGAGGTATATTAAGAGAGCATAGAATACCAAGCAAAACATCAAAATCAACAGTATTAAAAGCATTACTGAAGTCTAGCAATGCCATGACCGTCAGATTACTACTTTCCATGGCTGACCTTATATCTTCCGTAATATTGAGAAGCGCTGTAGTGGTGCTATGACCTGGACGGAAGCCGGACTGAAAGGGGTTGAGGAGATTATTTTTGGAAAGGAAAGTACTTAATTGGTTGTGGATTAAACGTTCTAGGACTTTGGACAGGAATGGTAAAATGGATATTGGACGGTATTCTGAAAAGGACATGGGATTACATTTTTTAGGGAGAGGAATAATTTGAGCATCTTTCCATGAACATGGAAAGACACTACTAGACGCAGAAAAGTTGAGGATGTGACAAATAACAGGAAGAATTATGTCAAGCACCGGCAGTAGCATTTTACGGCTGATACAGTCACTTCCCACCGCATTGGAAGTAATCGCTAGTATGCTCTTCTTAACATCACATGCGGAGAATTGACCAAATACGAATGGAGAATAACTGGGAGTCGGGAGAGATGAAAGATAATCCAATGTATTCAGTTTTATTGTCCCATCAAAATTGGACGAAGCTGTGAAATGACTATTCATCGCATCGATGTCTAAATCTTTAGAAACCGGCTCTTGTCGGGTTTTACCGACCCCCAATGATCTAAGAAAATTCCAAACTTTGGATGCGTCCCCATTTTGGACGGAGTTATGAATATGTTGGCGGTTAGCATTCCTACACACCTTATTACAGTGATTACGGATTGACACGTATCTTTCTCTATTGGCGTCGCTAGGGTGACGCTTAAATTTAGATTTGGCTGTAACTTTTTTCTTCATTAATAGTTTAATTTCATCCGTCAGCCACGGTGCCGGAAAATGTTTGACCTTGACTGCCCGAACAGGAGCGTGGTGATCGTAAAGCTCAATAAGTTTTGTGGTGAAAATATTGACTTGCTCATCGACTGATGTAGAGGCAAATAGAGTAGACCAATCTATATTGCTAGCATCCTCGCAAAGACCGTCAACGTTCATGCCACCAAAATTGCGTTGCATGAGAATTTTGGCTTTAGCTTTAGGTGGACGAATCTTGTATGAGAGAAAAATCAGATCATGATAAGAAAAGGCATCAGCTGAGCATTGGCCATACTTAGCGACGCGATCAGGAGAAGAGACTATAATTAAGTCAATAAGTGAAGGAGTACAATTAGGAGAATGATGAGTGGCACTCAGTGGAAGAATAGAAAGATTGCTAGAAGCCGAAACATTATACAGGGAAGAAGACCGATGATCATTCTTCAGGAGACAGGTATTAAAATCACCCATGATTATGCTATGACTGTAGGAAGGAATTAGCAGTTCTAAAAGGTTTTCGAAAGATGAAAAAAAATTAATGCGCAAGGAGGGACAGTAGTAAATGCCAAGAAGTAATTTTGAATGATTAAGTTCGACTTCAACAAAGAGATGTTCACCAGCATTTGATGGTGGAGGCTGTGTTGACACATTGACGACAGAAAAAGGAATATATGAGCGGAGATATATGGCAACACCGCCACCACCACCAACCGTCCGGTCATTTCTTATGAGCACGAAGCCAGGAAGAGAGTAACTAGTAGAAGGATGACAAGGTTTAAGCCATGATTCAGAAATAAGAATAGCATGTAAGTTTTTACAGTCAAAGTTTGCCAGCATATCGTGGAAATGGGCCGGAATGCTCTGGGCATTTATGTGTAAAACATTGAAGTTCTTAGAAACATCAGACAACTGCGCTGCAAGACTATCTGCAAGAGAAGGAACACTCGCAAAACTATCATCATTACTTGATATAGAATAAAAACTATCACTAACACTACTTTCGTCTGTAGACATAAATATTTACTTGAACTATAAATATAATATATATATATATATACAAATAAAAAAATAAAAAACTCTAAACAATAACTATATCACCTGCTGGTTGCGCGCTATTCCGTACCTAATAGTATGAATAAAACTTAAAAAGGAAAAATGTCCGAGTAACAAAACAAAAAAAAAAAAAAAATAGAAAAAAAAAAGGTCATAAATGTCACTATTTCCCTCCCGCGTAAACCTCTCCGACCATATTACAATATAATCGAAGAATTCCACACGGAAAATAAACAGTGACACTAAGTTACATTCTACCTAAAAAGGAACGCACCGACTGACATTGACAGTATTGACATGACAGTGACACTGACAGTGCCAAGACATCACAATACCTCAATGTCGATGTCAAATCAATTTATTTTATGTTTCGTGAAGGTAAAAACAAAATTAAAACGTTACCCGGACATGCACCAATACATTATACCAATACATTAGATAATTTTTCACCTAAAATAATAAACAACTCTACATCTAAGATATTTTTTTAAGATTTAAAGATAGTTTAAAATAAAATTATAATAAAACAATTGGTTTAGATGTAAAAAAGTTGATGATCTATAAGTCCAGTTGAATTAGAAGCATGGAAATGATTTAAGGAAGTTGTGAAAAACTTTCTTAGAAATCATAAAAATTAAGAAATCGTAATGTCAATGAAAGAAATTTGTGAGAAAATGGAAACTTCACTTTCTACCGGAGAACCTAGGTGCTGTAAGAATTCAGGATCAGAAAGAGATGGAACAAGATATTTTAGTATAATAAATATTATTTACCTTTGTGAGAAAACTTAATGTAATACCTACATGTAAAAAAATATTATAATTATAATATCGTATGGTGCTAGTATATTAATTAACAAAAAATATAACCGACTTCAAAATAAAAAAAACACTCTTGTCTCTTCGATATTTAACACCGACTTCGAAATTAAACTTATTTTGCACTTTTTAGTGTTATTTTCTTTTTAAATTGAAGTTGGTTGTGATTTTTTTTTGTTTTGTGTACCTATTTATGTATCACTTGAAATTTAAATTGAATTACCTATGTATCAACAGACACCATCAACGTCATCGCTCTGCCCAGTGGTAGCCAGCTCAACGAGAACTTCGTCGGTGAAACCGCCACCGCGTCTGGTTTTGGTCGCACCGCTGACGGTATGGGATTCCTCAGAGAGCGTACATACAGGAAGTGTCAGACATTGACGTACAAATGAATGCCGTGCATCCAGTACATGATTCTGGAACCCCCAGTGGTGGAGTTTTTCGTCGGCTTTTATTTATTTTAAAAAACTTTATGCACATAACACTGTACAAAGGTGGACTTAAAGCCTTAGACATTTTCTACCAGTCGACCTTAGGGTGGTGCAGAAACTGATGGATGATTTTACCTACCATAAAAAAAAAACATGGTAGGTGCAACAAATAAATAGACAAACAGAAAAGAAACAAAATATACAATAATTAATACACACTTAGATAGATACATACAAAATATAAGCAATGTTATTGTGAAAAACAAATCCAACCAATCAGTGTTGTGATTATTCTACCAACCTCTAACGAATGAACTCACGTGCCTTCACCTTAATGGAAAATCGGCTTGTCGCCATCCTGACATTCAGAGGGAGCGCATTCCAAAGTGATATCTTCCTCGGTTTTATATTTTACTAGCTTTTAACCGTGGTTTCGCTTCCACTCTACCCTACTCTGCCTTACCCTATTTTACCCTATACCGATAAATGAGCAGGTTTTGAATAAAATTTTTTTACATATCGGGATAAAAATCCTATGTCCTTCTCCAGGTTCTAAGCTACCTTCCCATCAGTTTTCAGTCAAATCGGTTCAGCCGTTTTTGAGTTATAAATAGTGTAACTAACACGACTTTCTTTTACAT
Source organism: Leucania comma (assembly GCA_958295575.1). NCBI lineage: Eukaryota > Metazoa > Arthropoda > Insecta > Lepidoptera > Noctuidae > Leucania > Leucania comma. The sequence goes on from OY282475.1 coordinate 11,105,777, forward strand.
ATAAAGAGATAACGATGTTACACAGTTTAAATTAAATAAAAGTAAAGACTTTTTTTTCGAACGAGTAAAAGTTGACGAAAAATTCCATCATTGGGGTGTCCAAAATTATGTACTGGATCTATCGTATTCGTATGTGTGACGATGTCAGACAACCGATGTATGGTATCTGTAATTTGTACTTTGTATAAGAGATCAATTTCTAAAATGTACGAGTATGTCTACAGGTGCCAGTATCCCCAACAACCAGGGTCTGAGTCATGTCACCATGCCCGTGATTACGAACGCGGCGTGCAGACTTTCCTTCCCCGTTCATATCCAAAGCTCCAATATTTGCACGAGCGGTGCTGGCGGCAGGAGCACATGCAACGGTGACTCCGGTGGTCCACTAACTGTCAACAGGAGTGGCAGACCTATCCTAGTACGTTTTTATGATGATTTCACGCTGTCCGGTGGTAAATTTGAACTAATTTATTATTAGCTACTTGTACGTTAATGTGATATTTATTCCAACTTTCCCAACAGATCGGCATCACTTCCTTCGGATCTGCCCGCGGTTGCCAGGTTGGGTCTCCTGTCGCCTTTGCCAGGGTTACCTCTTTCATGAGCTGGATCAACGGTCAGCTGTAAACGAGTCTACAGAAAATTTTTGTTACTTATCAAATAAAATTGTCATAGAAAACAATTATGTTTTAAGGTCAATGAGCGTTTTATTTTGTAATTTTTGACAATTTTTTTTAGTCTTTGTTTTCACAAGGATGAGGATAGTTTTGAATTTTTGGGAATGTAACCGACAGATTTTTTTAAGGTGAGAGATCATATATGTCTTCTCCAGCTCAAGGGTGATGTGAAAAAGCGAGTCAGACTTTTAATAATCCACTTGTATTCCTTCTGTTGACTTTTGCGTTCGAAAGCCAAGGTAAGTCTTTCGAACAATCCTGCACACCTCGTAGAGATCGGCGCTAGTGGGCTCTGTCATTCTGCTGATATCTCTTTGAGGTACGCATGGACATGGGCTACATCAAGCCATCGACTCACTTCTTCGCTCGGTTGCTCGAAATCTCCCCCAAATATAAATTTCTCTTGTACAGGTCCGAATAGTCACTAAAACCAAGCTTATTGATGACAAAGCACACCCATCATTATTAACAAATAAGGGTAAATAAGAACGCAAGAGTTCTTACTCCCTGTAATCCTTTCTGTGTGATGTGGACTTGAGACCCATACCACCCGCTCAGACCCGCGAGATTATAATTCACGGCGTTGGGTTATCTATCACAACCGCTGGGCACCGCCACTCAACAACTAAGAATACAACACGAATATTAAACATAGACCAGGATAGAATGGGTAATTGTTAGGAAAATCGGACCCACCACTCCTCTAAATCCACTAATTGAAGTCCGAACTCGTTTCACGTGTTTTGTAATAGCGGGCGAAGTTCCTCGTAATAATGCGACGAATACTTGAATCTTCACCAAATTACCATAGAAATCTTCGTTTTTCTTCATAATCCGGATCGATGGGTCATATGTTTGGGCGTCTACTTGAATTTCGAAATAAAATACGGAAAATATATTTTTAAGGCGTTTACTTCAAGGTTTCACTACAAAAATCGAAAGAATGAATCTTTGAACCAAGATTGAATAAATCGAACAGAGTGACTCGACATTAATTTCATTCGCGACCGGGTTGCGCGCGCAGGTCGATAAGCGTCGTTTTATCGCGTAGAGATGTCGCTACCGTCTTCACCGCTGGATATCGAACAGCACGCGAGTTGCCGCGCCGTTACGGAAGGTGGCGTTGTGGGTAGCGAACACTCACCTAAAAAAATCTATGAGCAACCCCAGAGCACGGCTTACTCAAAATCTTTTTCATTACGGCCGTACTAGATATGTATTCACCTCTCTCAGTTTGTTGAAGCAGCGTAAAGCTGCTTTGCCGAATTACCACTGTTTTGGACTGTATTTTGTGTGTCTTGAATAAAACACGGCTTCTTTTCTTTCTTCAGTTTATTTCTTCCTTTTCTTTAGGCTCTCGGAGGACGACTGCGTTCTCGCACTAAACCGCGCCTAATTTATACATCTCTGGGGTGGAGCTACGGAACATTCTCGAATGCTCGCGAGAGAACCAGCCAATCAGAATTTAGCACAAAATTTGTAGAATTTTCCATGCATTAACCTTAAGTATAACGAAACTTTACCTTAACGAGAGCCTTTACAATTCAAACATGCTTTTTACATAAAATATCCATATCTTACATAGCAAACCTTATATAATCTCACTTAGGATATGCTAATCTATCCTGTAAAAATATAAAACATAGAAAAAGTCACTATCACCAATCACAAGTCCTTATCACTACGTAATCTTATTCTACGTTATCACTTAACAATAAAGGCGTTTTACGCAAGTCTCTCACTTGAAATTGGTTAGATTCACTTAAAAAACACAAACTATATATACACACACTCACTGTCTTATCAGTCTTTGCTTATTTTAGCACTTTTAGCTCGGCGTCCATTACATCTCTCCCCCCAGCGCAGCCTGCGTAGCTTCCTTCCTCATCACGACGACGAGCTTGCTGACTGGCCGCCGGAACACGCCGGTCCTGGTGCGCACTTCGACGATCCTGACGCCGCCGTCTGGTCCCGGATGCGTGCGTTCGACTCGTCCCATCGGCCATGTATTTCTGGGCAGTGTGGAGTCGACTACGAGGACCACATCACCAACTTGTAGAGGACGCGCGTCGTTCTTTGGCTCGCCTCGGGGTACCAAAGTAGGGAGGTACTCCCGGAGCCAGCGCCTCCAAAAGTGGTCTGCGAGCGCCATGCTTGCTCGCCACACTCGTCGATCGGCGTCGTCGCAGGGTCCCGTCGATGGCAGGCCGAGGGAGGACCCCAACAGGAAATGGTTGGGTGTGAGGGCCTCAGGATCCGCCGGGTCCACGCTTACGTGGGTTAGTGGACGCGCGTTGATGGAGAACTCCGCCTCGGTCAGGAGCGTTCGTAGAACTTCTTCAGCTGGCGCCTTCTCCTTCAGAGTCGCGCCGAGGGCCGCCTTCACGGAGCGCACCAACCTTTCCCACGCGCCACCTTGATTTGGCGCGCCGGGTGGTATGAACCGCCACTCCATCCGATGTAGTAGTCCTTCGTCCTTCAGGGCGGGGAGCCACTCCTCGTAAGCCGCACGAAGCTCTTGATCTGCTCCGCGGAAGTTCGTCCCGTTGTCTGAATACATAAGTCGTGGCCACCCTCTGCGTGCAGCCATTCTTCTTAGTGCCATGATCGCTGAGTCCGTTGAGAGAGACGCGACGAGCTCGATGTGCACGGCGCGGGATGTGAGGCACGTAAACAGTGCACCCCACCTCTTTTCACGGCGACGTCCCACCTTGACCATCATCGGTCCGAAGTAGTCCACCCCGCAGTTAGAGAACGGGCGGTGGAACGGGTCAAGGCGAGCGTGTGGCAGGTCTCCCGTGGCTGGCGTTTGCGGCGCTGCTCGCCGCCTTCGGCAGAGGGTGCAGTGCTTTTCCACTGCGCGCACTGTAGGTCGCAGGTGGATGATCCAATAACGCTGGCGCAGGTCGTTGGTCACGCGCTCTCGGTTAGCGTGGCCCGCTGCACAGTGCTCCCGCATAACCAGGAGTTTCGTGATGCGGTGACGGCCGTCCAGGATGACTGGCCGTTTCGTCTCGATGGGCGCGGAGGAAGCCTCGATCCGGCCTCTCACGCGCAGGATTCCGTCGTCCATTACCGGGTCCAGCCGGTAAAGTCGGCTCGATCTTGGAATAGGGCGAGCAGACTGCATCCGTGCGATTTCTTCGTGGAAACTTTCTTCTTGCGCCCGTCGGATCAGCTCGGTCTCAGCGCGTACGATGTGTCGATGTTCCAGCTGCGTCGCTCGTCGTCGGCAGATGTCGATGAAGGCCAAGACCCTTGCTGCACTCCTCACCAGGGTTTCATATTTCGAGAAACGTTCCGGGTCTGGCAGCCAACTCTCTCGTCCTGATGTCTCACTCACGTGCAGGACTTCTTCATCGTTCTCTTCCCCTGTTGAATTCCCGGGCCACTGGTCTTCTGGTAAGTACAGAAAACTTGGCCCCTGGAACCACCGATCCGCTGAGCTGATTGGCGCATCAGTTAGGCGTGTGGCATCGTCAGCCACGTTCAAGTCAGTAGGAAGCCATCGCCATTCCTCTCTCTGCGTTAGTTCGGCGATCTCCCCAAGTCGATGGGCGACGAACGGTGTGTAGCGTCGCATGTCGTGTTGTATCCAGTGCACGACCGTCGAAGAGTCGGTCCAGTATGTTGTTTGGCCAACTTCCACTCGATGTTCTCTCTTGATCGTGTCGGCGAGTCTTGTCCCGATGACTGCCGCCTGGAGTTCCAGCCGAGGTATGGTCTGCGTCTTCCTCGGTGCTACCTTTGCCTTCGCTGCCACTAACACGACCGCAATACTCCCGTCGCTCCTCTTAATGCGCCAGTAGGCCGTGGTCGCGTAGGCCTGCTCGCTGGCGTCACACAACACGTGGAGGTCAATTCGTTCGTATTTTCCTAGGGCGTAGCAGCGGGGCAATCTCAGCGTAGCTATTTCCTGAAGGTGTGCAAGCCAGGACGCGAAGAGTTCGTTCTCTTCTTCCGGTATCTGCTCGTCCCAGGCGATCTGTAGGCGCCACAAGCTCTGTAGAATGATCTTGGAGCGGATTGTGTAATGGCTCAGCAGTCCCAGCGGGTCGTAGATCGACATCACGGCGCTGAGTGCCTCCCGCTTGGTCGGCGCGCGTATTCTCAATCTTACTTCTTCCGGGACCCGGTTCATGGACGTGTTGAAACCGAGCTCATCCTTTTCCGCGTTCCAGAACAGCCCCAATATTTTGCTCTCCGGCTGCTCTCCTCCCAATTGCGTGGGCGTGGTGGCATGTAGCTCAGAGGGCACGTCGCTCAGCACTGCCTTGTCGCTGGCGCTCCATCCACGTAGTGTGAACCCGGCGTGAGCGTGTACGGTCCGTGTCTCTTGAACCGCCTTCCGTGCCTCTTCTACGTCTTCGTAGCTCGCCACCCAGTCGTCCATGTAATGACTGTTCCTGATTGCCTCCAGTGCGCGCGGAAACTCCTGCCCGTACACTTCTGCGTTATGGTTGCGGACGTGGTGGGCCATATACGGGGAGCTGGCGGCGCCGAAGATCATACTGGTCATCTTGTACTTCTGAGGGGGCTTCTCTCGCTCCTTTCCCCTCCACAAGAACTGCTGAGCCGGTTGATCTTGAGGTCTTATCTTCACCCTCAGGAACATCTCTTGAATGTCTGCTGTGATCGCGATAGTCTTTTCTCGGAACCTGAAGACGATCCCTTGTAGTGACAACAGCAGATCTGGACCCTCCAGCAACTCGTCGTTGAGGCATACTCCGTTGCTCCTAGCCGCCGCGTCGAACACTAGACGGTATTTACCCGGTTTGTTGGGGTTCTGTACCGCGAAGTGTGGCAGGTACCAGCTGACAGCACTTCCATCTTCGGAGCCATCACACGGAGTCGCATACCCCTTCTCTAGCAGGTTCTCTATCTGGCTGGAGTAGTTTCTCTCGAAAGCGGGATCCGAGTCCATCTTCTCTTCGATCTTCCTCATTGTTCGCTCGACGATAGATGTAGCTCGCTTGTCCGCTTCGCTGACTCTTGGCTTCTTTGTGACGCCGAGAGATTCGATCTTGAAGTGTGCTTCTACTAGGTTATGGAGCTCCTGGTCGCCCGCACTGGTAGGTCTGGCAGGCTCGTACAGGTGTAGTACGTTTCCTTCTTGATAGATGGCGCCGCGAGGTGCGGTCCCATGCACCACCCATCCGAGTTGAGTCCTTGAAGCAGCTGGCTGGTTCGGGCAGCCGACTCGCAACTCTCTGGAGACGATACATTCCCAATGGTCGGTTCCTATCAGGAGTCCAGGGCGCGCAGTCTCGTAGCACACCTCATCCCGGTCCAGGTTCTTCAGGTGCTCGAAGTCCAGCAAGGTTTCCGGAATGGCCTGCTGGTGCAGCTTCAGATCTTTCATCGTTCTTGCCTTGATCCGATGGCCGTCCGTCTCCTTAATCCCCTTGATTTCGATGGACACGAGCTGACTTTCCATTTCTTGCTGTGACATGTTTACTCCGTTCAAGTGAAGCGGTTGTGACGGTCCTCTTGCCCCGATGCTGGCTGCCAGTTCCTCGTCGATGAGGGTGATCGTTGCTCCCTCGTCTAGCAGCGCGTAGGTCTTCGCCTCCCCCCGTGGTCCCGACACGATGACAGGGCACATTTTCAGCAGCACTGCCTTAGGTCCTGGAGCAGGTCTCGTAGCCACCGACAGTACCGCTTCCTGCTTCGGTGGCTCGTCGGTCTTCGCGTCTTCGGGTTTGTTTGCTTCTTTCTTCGAATCATTGTGCAAGGAGGAGTGGTGTGGGCGGCGGCAGTCATTAACACCGCACGGCTTCGCCTTGCACACTATGCGTCGATGTCTTCTCTGGGCGCACCTGAAGCATATACCCTTTTCTCGGACCAGACTCCATCTTTGGTCTACCGAAAGCGCCTTGTATTTGGGACAGGCGGTCAGCAAATGTTCTTGGTCGCACTTCGGGCACAAGTCTCTTCTTTCTTCTGTATCTTCAGACGTGGCGTACACGGTTGCTTTCTTCTTGAATGTCACAGCAGGTTTCGCTTCTTTCTTCATACTGGAGGCGCACGATGCAGGGGCGTATGTATATCGCAACGCCCTATCTGCTTCCCGTATCAGAAACTGGGACATGACGACGATCTCTGGGTCTGTCGTGTCTTCATGGTCGTACGCGTAGTCACACCATCTTGCTTTCAGGTGCGGGCTCATCTTCTCCAGTACCTCTCTGCTTAGCATCGGGTTGTACAGGTATCCTCTTCTATCAATAGTCTTGAGGACACAGATTATGTTCTGCAGCTTGATTGCGAAGCTGTTTATCTCCGTCGCTGAGGCCCCCAGTCTCGGAAGTTTCTTCAGGTCTTCCATTGCCTTGTCGATGATCACTTCTGGTCTTCCGAAACATTGCTCCAATGTCTTCATTATGACGTTCGGGTCAGTTGCTGTATGTAGTAGGGCGGCCACTGCGTCTCTAGCTTCTCCCTTCAGGCAGCTCCTTAATCTCTGTATGTTCTCTGCTGCCGAGATCTGGTACATCTGGGTCGAGTCCCGATATGATGCTTTGAAGGGAAGCCACTCGTTGGTCACGCCGGAGAAAGTCGGAAGGTCTGTGTGTCGCAGTCTTGGTCTCGCCATCTTCTCCAGGGTAGCTGCCAGGTGTTCTATGCTGTTCCTGGTTCTAGTAGGGGTCGGTGATCTTCCTCGTGCTGTGTCGAACCGGAGCTGCTTCGTTTCTTCTCGTCTGGAGCTCTCCTCCCCCCGTGAAGTGAGCGGGTTCCTCATCAGCCAGTCGTCCACTTTACGTAGGGGTTCTTCCCGTGGGAGGGCTTCCGTAAACTGCTCTTCATGCACGCTTTCCTCATCGTTGATGACCGACACTTCTACTGCTAGCCTCTTCTTGATCAATTCTGCTTCCAATTCTAACTCCTTTCTTCTTATCGCGGCCAACTTTTCTGCTGCTTCCAGTTCCGCCACTCGTAGTCGTGTCGTGGCGCTGTTGGTCGATCGAATAGACCTTGCTGATCTTGCAGGCGATCTTGCTCTTTGTTGGTCTTCAATTCTTGTAGCGACCCCAGAAGGTCCTGCCGTACTAGCGTCCGCTCCCTTTGAAAAAGGTGACGCCGGCGGTTCCATTGACAATCTTCGTAGTCGCTCCCTCTCTATACGCGCTGCTTCCTGTAGCTGGGCGCGTCTTTGTTCCTCCATATCCGCTGCATCTCCCTGACTTCGGGTGACCACCATCTTGAACGTAGAACGTGTGTGAACTCGTTCCAATACGTGAACTTGTTCCAACACGTAGCGGGTTTCTTGATCCGCCCCTGACGAGTCCCGTACCCAACGATCCTTTTCTTGATCCGCCCCTTGAAATCTAGATCCACCCTTCTTCAAATGTCCCTCTTCTTCTAGGACCAGTGGTCGACGAATATCACCTCAACGGGGCCCCTTCCACGTGTAGGAACCGGTGAACTCTTCGTTTCCACTTCAACGGAGCCCTCTTCTAAGCGAGACTAGTAGATCTTGATTTTTCTTCCCTAATTCGGCGTAATCTTGAAACGTTGGTTCGATCTTCGTTCGCAGACTCGTTGTTGACACGTCGTCTCCGCAGATATGTTGTCGCAGATTCTTCTGTTCTTATCCGACGCTCGAAGGACCAGGCTGTTTTGGACTGTATTTTGTGTGTCTTGAATAAAACACGGCTTCTTTTCTTTCTTCAGTTTATTTCTTCCTTTTCTTTAGGCTCTCGGAGGACGACTGCGTTCTCGCACTAAACCGCGCCTAATTTATACATCTCTGGGGTGGAGCTACGGAACATTCTCGAATGCTCGCGAGAGAACCAGCCAATCAGAATTTAGCACAAAATTTGTAGAATTTTCCATGCATTAACCTTAAGTATAACGAAACTTTACCTTAACGAGAGCCTTTACAATTCAAACATGCTTTTTACATAAAATATCCATATCTTACATAGCAAACCTTATATAATCTCACTTAGGATATGCTAATCTATCCTGTAAAAATATAAAACATAGAAAAAGTCACTATCACCAATCACAAGTCCTTATCACTACGTAATCTTATTCTACGTTATCACTTAACAATAAAGGCGTTTTACGCAAGTCTCTCACTTGAAATTGGTTAGATTCACTTAAAAAACACAAACTATATATACACACACTCACTGTCTTATCAGTCTTTGCTTATTTTAGCACTTTTAGCTCGGCGTCCATTACAACCACGTTTTGGTCATTGTTTGTTTATTTACCATTTAAAATCAGTTAAGTACATGATTATGGCCATGGATGACATGATTATGGACATGACCATACCACGAACATCATTTCTGTTCGACGGCATTGTTTGCAGGTAAAGTGGGTAGCTTTAAATTGTTTTTGTAAATATTTAATCCTTTCGCTTCCAATGCAGACTTCACCTGAAAATGCTCATAGAATTTGCGACTTCTATGATGAGATAGCGTTGCTATAACTATGAACCTACTTATAAATATATTATTTAATTCTAAGACTATCAGTCAGGATTGTTTTTTTTTTTTTAGTTCACTGACCGTATCTGGTGCCGATACAGTTGTTGTAAGTATTGGCACCATTATTGCTCAATCTACTTCCCTCGTGTCATCATTTACAATAATCAGGTTTATCAGCAATAGGAAAAAGATTAATTAAATGAAATGAAAAAAAACGAATCGAAATAATATTTCATTTCAAATCATAGATTTTTATTGAGAGTTTTCAAAGGCGTTGGTTGATCCAGCTAACGTAAGAAGTTACTCTGGCGTAGGCAGCAGGGTCACCACTTTGACAGCCACGTCCAGTTCCAAATGAGGTCACACCGATCTGTTAAAATTAATCTAAAGTTAGATAAAACAAAACAAATCTGAAGAAACCAGTGCTCAGTAAAACCCACAAAAACGAACGGCGTTCAAAGACGAGATTTATACAAAAAAAAAAGTTGCCAAGTGTGAGTCGCACTCGATCACAAAGGGTTTGTACTATAATACTAAAGACGCATACCAAACAACGTTTCTTGTTGGTTTTTTGTTTGTTATTGCAGAAATATAATAATTATATTAATAGAAATACACGTTCTGTAAAAATTTCAACTCTACCTCTTTCGATTTATGAGACACAGCCCCTAAGCCCTTTCGTCTGTCTGTCTGGACAAACAAACGGACAGACAGACAGACGAACGGACGGCCAATGGAGGCTTAGTAACTGAATTCTCGGGTACGGAATCCTAAGAAAAATGATTCACTTACCAGAATGTTCCTGCCATTACTGTTAACGACGAGAGGACCACCAGAATCACCCTGGCAGGTGCCTCTGCCTCCAGCACCACTGGTGCAAATGTTTGTGGAATGGATGAGGATTTGGAAGAGGACCGTAGCCTGTCTGCACGCAAGGTTCGAGATCACAGGCAAGGAGACGTGGCTCATAAACTGGTTCACAGTGAGGTCTTCTCCTATAAATATTATATTACATAATAACCATTTGAATAAAATATTTAAACAGTCAAAGAAAAATAACATTTATAATTTGTTTCTTACCATCTCTGGTGCGACCGAAGCCTGAAGCAATAGCAGTAGCACCGGTGAACAGGTTGTTCAGTTCATTTCCAGAAGGTAGAGCGATGGGAGCGATGGTGTCTGTTAATAAATGTATTTTTAAATTGGTGATAACTATTTTTGGATATTAGTTTTATCAAAAACAAAACACAAGCTTAGAGTTCAATGCCAAAAGGAAACCTGGGCATCTGCTTGTCCACCGACCGCCTTCAACTATTGGGAGTAGAAATTTTCTCAAATCAGAACTTTTGCTGTAGCCTAGGAAGACTCACTTCACCGTGGGCATGGGGGAGATTAACGCGAAACTAGGCAAACGAGACGGAGAAGAGCTGCGAGTGGGGCAATTTAGATTTGCACGTCGAAACCACCGGGGATACCTACTGGCTAGTTTTATGTGGAATAAATAGCGTGAGCATAGGAAGTGGACCTGGCAAAGCCCTGATGGTGCAATTAAAAATGAGATTGACTTCATGTCGACGAAGAAGCAAATATTCAATGATGTCTCTGTGATCAACGCGGTGAAAACTGAAAGTGATCACCGCGTGGTAAATGATAATGATATTTATTTTGCAAATAGGTTTTTTAAAAACTCTTTTCCACGTCAATTTTTTCGTCAATTTAAGCTAGATGAGGCCGATGTTCCAAGCTGACTTCTCTGAGAAGAAACCCCGAAACAAACTCAGTCAGTCTCTTTAAAAACTTGGGGCTAGAGATGCCTAGCCACTCCACCAATTTTTATGGCAAGTCCTTTGCAGTACAAGCGGTGCGGCTGTGGAATGCTTTACCCGTGTCGATAAGGCAAGCTCAAACACTAACTATATTTAAAAATATGGTTAAGGATCACTACCTCTCCTCTTGAGCATCATTAAGTAAATTATTTCGCTGCTTTTATTCATATATATATATATATTACATTGATTGTGCTACATGTATTTTATTAATTATGTATTGTATATATGTAAATAGTACACCACAAACTACCTGCGTATCTTTTTCTCCGCCAAATCCATCCAAAGGTTGTCTGTAAAAAATCGCTTTTAGCGATAAGACCGCCCATTGTGACACCCTATTAATTTTAAGTTGCTATTGTAATTTTATCTTTGGTGTACAATAAAGAATATATCTATCTATCTATCTAAAAAGTCCAAACAGTAAACATGTAATGGTCAAATCATATGAGAACCAGGCAGACTTGTGTCTGAGATGGTCTTTTGAGAAAAGAACCACGCAGATTTGAGTGGGCCTGTCCAGTCAGTGCAAGCATTTTTCAGTATAAGTTGATCAACTTAGAACTACTAAGGAGCTCAACGAGTTGTCGAACAATAACAATGAAAGGACATTTGGGTAGGCCGCAGAAATACTCAAATTGCCAGACATACGTCAAAATAACTGTCCTCATATTCACAATTTTGAACGAAAATGCAATACCAATAGGCAGTCCCTAATAGGTGATCCAGATTTGGTGAAGACCAATCTACAAAACCTGAAGCACAGGTGGAGAGTAGCTAACCTTTTGGTATTCTATAGGATATATTTTGGAGAGTATGCGTGGGAATTACATTACTTCCAATTTTATACCATCAAACGCAAAATTAACTACTGAGGGATTTTTTTGGCGAGGTCTAAATTGCATTATACCCTGTACATTGAAGGACTATTTTCCTGCCGTGGTCTTCCCGTCCTGTTAATTTAAGTGCCTTCCAGGCTAGAGCGAATAGGCATTTAATTAACTAGTACGATTCACCAACAACGCTTTAATCACTGCTTACCATTAGGTGGGATCGCAGTCAAGCACTCGTTTATAAATATCACTCAGAAAATACTTTTATCCATGGAAATATGGTTTAAAACTTACTTGTAAAACTAACGGAAGTAGGCAAACTGATCACGGCAACATCATTTCGGATACGGGACACATCCCAATTAGGATGCATCACGACGGTAGAGGTGTCCAACCTTGTACCGCCACTGAACAGACGGATTGAACCGAGGACGACCGTGAGGCTCCTAGCCTGGGTTATGCCATCGAACCAACAGTGAGCAGCAGTGAGTACCCTTCTTGAGTTGAGTAAAGAACCACCACAGGCACCTTGGCGATTCAAAATGAAATTAATGAGAAGTCCAGCCTGAAAAATATAAGATTGTTGGAAAAAAACACGTTGTATTTATTTTGCTAGAAAAAATACGTCCAATAGGTTCTTTTTAAGGTGGGAAATCATCTAATGTCTTCTCTCGCTCTAAGGCGGAGTGGGAAGATGTGTCAGATTTTTACTGACTGGTTGCGCGAATTTGCTTGATGTTTTAATGGACTGTAGGTTTGAAAAGCGATCTTAGGTTTGTTAACAATATGCAGATACTGCGCCTGGCATGGAATAAATGTATTGGGAAGGAGCACTGACCTTTAGACTTCGTTGGTTGCACGTGGCACTTCGAAGATTGCACGTGACACCGGCCGATCCTCGTCTTCGCACATTTAAATCACTGCCAGGTCCTGTATTGCACTAGCACAGCACTATTGTGGAGTCTCTGAATGATTGGATCACGAAAATAGTCAATTTTCTTGTAATTTCGAGCGGGCGTGTTAGCGGTGCGGTCACATTCACAATCGATGCACAAAACGTCAATGTCAAATCATTTCTTCAAGAGGTCGTGCGGGAAACGGAAACGGTAGGGATAGGATTGCTAGGCCAAAAAAATAAATTACAAAAAACAAAGTCGCGGATCATAGCAAATTGGCGCAACCACTGACTAAAACCCACTCCTGTGTTCCTTCGTTGCCTTGAATTCCAGGGCCCCAGAATTCCCTTTCAAAAACGAACCTTTGGCCCCAGCTGTAGGCTTAAACCCTGCTGGGCCCCCATGGTTTTTCCCGCGCCTACGGCTGCAGAGGCGCGAGGGCCGTTACCTCTTACGTGCGGGTGTCTCCTTTGCTACCATTATTGCTGTGCAGAAGGAGGCGATCGCCATTCTTCCTCGCTCCAGACCACGGCTTGTACCAGGGTCCAACGTGAGAGGTCGTTGCCGCCAACGTCCAATAAGTAGGAAATCCAATAAATACCTGGTAAGGGAATTGGCCAAGACTAGACGCAGAACCACCGACGATTCTGGATGGGTCTTGGTCGCCTTCCTCTTCAGCTTTGCGGATTTTCTCAGCCAAAGGAGCAGCGACTTTACTGAGGTAATCGTAAGCGGTGTTCTGTTCTAGATCGATCACATCTTCGAGGTCAATATTTCTTGCAGACACAACCGCCAAAGTTAACAAAGTTACAGCCAAGAACTTCATGTTACCGGTACAAGCAAATGCCTTTGATTATATGAGGGTATTTTTCTACAACCGATATTTATAAGTTCTTAAAATAAGATAATGATTTTGTAATTTCCAATATTTGCTATCGTAAAATAATAAGAGATTAAAATTGTACAATGTAAAATTAATCATTAAAAGCCATTGCTTTTGCGTAGAAACTAATCAATGGATTACTTTACTACGTCACGTAATTGTGATAAAATATCAGATTTTCTCAAACAACAATTATTTTTTATTTAAGGTGAAAATGCAGTTGCTCCAAATGGTTTTGGAACTTTCCACTATGATGAGGTAAAACAGTAACGAAGTTTAAAGGAAAAAATGCTTGTCAACAAAAAAGGATTTATATACATAATTAACTTAGAACAATTATGGAACAGTTAATAAACATTTAAACACGATAATGCAGTTAATAAGCTACCGGGACAGCCATGGGGATACCCTGGTAGCTCATTACTACTTTAGCAGTAGTTATTGCCAGACAAGCGTGTCTTCAACGTAGTCTTTAACCTTGTAATGCGATATCTTGGCAAGGACACGCTTGATATTTCATTTAGTTTATGCTGTCTCAGAGAAATGACTTGCTTGTCTTTGTTAACCTCCATTTGGGTTTTACAATTTTATATTATACATAAATATTTGAATATGGAAATCGCTTCTAATTTTGAAACGTCCTAAATTTTACAAACATGTAAAGTATATACATATATCGATGTCTATAAATATGTTTCTAAAGGACTTTAAGACCCATCTTGTAAATAGCACGGATTCTCTTTGCACGGAGACTCTTTTGCAAGATGAAAATTGATTCTACATCAACTGTAGATCCCTACCACTAAATGTTTTAAGACAAAATACTGTGAAAATACGCGTAGTAAACTAACGTAGCTATGGCTATCTGTCGAATCTAATAATGATTGAGATATTAAGGATAACCTTTTTGTATTTTTTTGTAAGCAAAACGTTATTTGTTGCAGGTCAAGGTTCAGCAAATAAATAAATTTTAAAAAACAGTAAATTTTATTACGTAATAATAGTGACGTGCTTTTTTTATTATTGATAGGTTCGCGCTTGACCGCTATCTCACATGATGGAAAGCGACGATACGGTCGACGATGGACCGTACCAGGTCCATACGATTTTTTTTTTTTTTTTTTTTTTTTGGGTAGGTAAAATCATCCAATGACGAATCCCGCCCTTGGGTGGGGCGGGAAACAGTGTCAGACTTTTACTGACTAAAAACCTACCTTTCCATTCCTTGCCTTTATCCTGGGGCCTTTGGTGACAGTCTCACATAACCTTTGGCCCCAGTAGGCTTCGGCCCTGCTGGACCCCTACAGTTTGCTGACAACTCCTTGAGGCGCGCGGGAACGGTGCGCGCCGTAGACGACCTGAGCTCGGACCGGTCTGTTACCGGACGGACGGACAGCGAGCTACCCATTGCCCACCGTCCGCGAGCCCGCGCCTATGGTGGCCGGAAATTGGGATCGGAAACCCGGCGGCGGCGGCGGCGTGTCCGCCTTTGCCTAAGGCGGTCGGCCTCCTCCTTTACTAGCATTACTGCTTCGCAGAAGGAGGCGACCGCCTGCCACTCCTCCTCGCTCCGGAGCATGGCTTGAACCAAGCCCCGGCGCGAGAGATCGCCGCCGATCGCCCCCACGAGGACACGGCGGTGCTCTTCCCAAGCGGGGCACACCTCGACTGTGTGCTCCACCGTATCCACCGGGCGGTCCGCACAGTGGCGACACCCGGGCGTCGTCTCCGCACGAATCTTGTACAGGTACGGACCGAACTTGCCGTCTTCGGTCAGCACCTGCGCCAAACGGAAGGTGACGACGCCGTGGGGCCTTTCCAGCCACGCCTCAAAGAGGGGCCTTACCGCCTCGAAGGTCCATACGATGGAATTTATAATTCCTCAATGTATTTCCAGCATAAAGCAGGGATAAAAACACTGATCTGTCGGTGACTGACTAAAGGAAGAAGGGGGGGGGGGGGATACATAGAACAGGGGGCCGACCATAAACTTTGAGAAAACAATCTTATTGCAGGAGAGTTTTGTTTCAATCTTAAAGTAATATTACTTCATTTTGTACCATAAGCTTAATCGCTCAGTACGATTGTATTCCTGCTAAGGGCTGGGAAAGAATGAACGATTCTAAAGATTTTGTCTATTCCCTGCTAAAACAGAAAAGATACGCGCTATACCGATCTGTATTGCGTTGTCTCTTTCAGATGTTTGTTGTTCGAATCGCTACATTAAAGTTCATCGTGAAGTAAAAGAATACATTCAACTCAAAAGATGCCTTGTTAAAATATATTTTTAAAAGGATCTATGTAACTTTCATAAAAAGGACGTAATAACTTTCAAGATTTTACATTAATAAAGTAGAAAAACCAAAAAAGCTGCGAGCGACAACGTCGACATAATTTAGTTGCATGTTAGTGTGAATCGTAACATTCTGAATTCGGAACGTTTGTTTACATTAACAAAATTCTTATCAGTGTTTATATTTGTTTAGTGTGAACGAATTTGATTTTTTTAATTAAAATAGTTTTCAAGTGCTTTTTAGAGTAATCTAGTTAATGTTAGTGTTAGTGTTTGGTATTCGAAGCGGATAATGAACTATGCTTGAAAATTATTGTACATGAACATCATGGAATCAACAGTGTATTCCAGTGAAATACGTAACTTATTGTTCGTGCACTATTATACGTGAATTCAGTGTTATCTGCTTCCAAAAACTCAAAAATTTCATATATGTTCCCCATCTAGAATACAATAATAAATTAACAACCCACATAGGTACTAAAAACCATTAACACGACACGTTTGGGCATCGAAATAAGTTTTAAATACTTTATATGTCACGAAAAACACTTTAAATAGTATATATTTGGAAAACAATAATAAATCCGCTGCGTCCGAGCAACTTTTTTAACCCTGCTAATTTGACGTAAAAACAATACTGCTAGCGGTCAAAAATCGCCTTATAGTATGAAATGAATGAACTTTATATACAAAATCGCTAAGAAAACATTCTTGTTTTAATGTTGTAATAAGATTGTTTTGAAGGCCACATGGTACGAAAAACATAAGTAAGATTAAAACAATACTGCTTTAAGAGCTTGTGGTCGGCCCCCTGTTCTGATGAAACCGGAAGCTAGGTAAGAACCTGAATTGGGTAATAAATCAGTGTATCCTAGCCATATTTGATATTATTAAAATTCTCATGATGATTTGATGATACAACCGAATGGCGGAAAGAATCTATTTTAGTTTGGCTGAGGGGTACTTGAACTAAAAAGTGTGAAATAAATAAGTTTTCACAAAAAATACAACTGATTTCAAAAGAACACAAAAAGTGCAAAATAACTTTAATTTCGGCAGTTGGTGTTAAATAATAAAGAGATCAAACTATTATAGAAACATGTTGATGATGTTTTTGCGAAGTCTGTTGTAATCTTTTGTAAAAAGTTTTTTTATAGCTACAAAAACTCAAAAGTTATGACTATGTATGTAGACTATAAGATTTTTTAAATAAGTTGATCCAAATTATTATACGATATTATTTCCTTTATTTGTCTTATTTACATTTTTACGTACATTATTTTTTATCTAATCGATTTTTTTGGTTCTCTGAGCTCTTTCATGAGGTAAAAAATAATCTTTTGGTGCTCCACCCCACAAAGTATTACAGTATTGGATTTTATATTCACCGAGTGCGAGATAAACTTGGGTGATTAATTTTGAGTCTGCAGTTGATATTTTTTTTTTAATATAGATTAAACTGTTAAGAACCAAGAGGACACCGGTGTCCGCACACATTTCTAGTGGTAGCCCTTCTGCCCTTGACTGTGGTAGCGGTCAAGGTGCTAAAAATCTCTGAAAGAGACCCTGTTATCCCATAAAAAAGACGACGACTGCCCGAAGACCTGGTGGTCGCGGTAATGCGATGGATGCAAGACATTATGCACCGTTAGTAGTGGCAAAACTAGGAGGAGGCCTTAGTTCAATAGTAGACGTTTATTACCTTACTCTATCCTTTTTGTCCCTTTTTTTACTAAAAACCTACCTTTCCGTTCCTTACCTTTGTCCCGGGGCCCGTGTTGACACTCTCGCATAACCTTTGGCCCCAGTAGGCTTCGGCCCTGCTGGACCCCTACAGTTTGCTGACAACTCCTTGAGGCACGCGGGAACAGTGCGCGCCGTAGACGACCTGAGCTCGGACCGGTCTGTTACCGGACGGACGCACAGCGAGCTACCCATTGCCCACCGTCCGCGAGCCCGCGCCTACGGTGGCCGGAAATCGGGATAAGAAACCCGGCGGCGGCGGCGGCGTGTGCGCCTTTGCCTAATGCGGTCGGCCTCCTCCTTTGCTAGCATTACTGCTTCGCAAAAGGAGGCGACCGCCTGCCACTCCTCCTCGCTCCGGAGCATGGCTTGAACCAAGCCCCGGCGCGAGAGATCGCTGCCGATCGCCCCCACGAGGACACGGCGATGCTCTTCCCAAGCGGGGCACACCTCGACTGTGTGCTGCACCTTGTCCACCGGGCGGTCCGCACAGTGGCGACACCCGGGCGTCGTCTCCGCACGAATCTTGTACAGGTACGGACCGAACTTGCCGTGTTCGGTTAGCACCTGCGCCAAACGGAAGGTGACGACGCCGTGGGGTCTTTCCAGCCACGCCTCAAAGAGGGGCCTTACCGCCTCGATCGTGGGTGCCCAGCACGGGGTTGCGACAATCGCTCTCGCCATTTCACCATGAGATCCCGCCGGAACTCTGTCCGCCATGCCGCGACTTGTCGCGGCAGCGGAGTTTCGCCCCGACGTTGCATCTCCACGCGTAAGTCATGCATGTGTGCAAGGACTGTTGCCTCCAAATCCCATGGTGGTAGGCCAGCAAGGAGGCTCGCCGCTTCACAGGACACCGTACGGTATCCGCGGATCATACGGATGGCCATGACCCTCTGGCAGGCGGTTAGCCGGGCCGCCACTCGCTTTCGTAGCGATGGCGCCCACACCGGCGCACCGTAAAGGGCCATGGACCGAACGATGCCTGCGTAGAGCCTCCGGCAGGAGGCGTCTGGACCCCCTAGGTTCGGCAGGAGCCGCTTGAGCGCAGCCCCAGTCGCATTCAATCTGGGAGCCAGACGTCGGAAATGCTCCTTGAAGTTCCACCGGCTGTCGAGGACGAGTCCCAGGTACTTCATCGTCGACCCGACGCCGATGTGAACTCCTCCTACCGTTAATTGGGAGCCCGGAGGTGGTGCGCTCCGAGGGCCGTGAAAACACATGGCCTCGGACTTGTGCAATGCCACCTCGAGTCCCAACTGCTCTATCCTCTCCACGACTGTCGCAACCCCGCGCGTCGCTAGTTCGACCGCCGCCTGGTACGACCGTCCCCGCGCCAGGACCAGCGTGTCGTCTGCGTAACAGACCACGCTGACCCCGTCGGGGAGGTCGGCGCGCAGCACGTAGTCGTACCCGATGTTCCACAATCATCTCTCGCCGTTTCAACTCCCCCTGATGACCGGGGTAGATGATGAACCTGTCCGACAGGTAGGCCTCGATCAACCGACAGAGGTAGTCGGGCACCCGGTGGTACCGGAGTGCCCTACCAATGCAACTCCAGGGCAGGGAGTTGAAGGCGTTGGCGATGTCCAGAGACACCGCCAAGACACACCTGCCCCGGGACACCGCATCCCCCGTCGTGAGGGCTCGCACGCGCATGATGGCGTCCACAGTGGAGCGCCTCCTGCGAAATCCGAACTGGCCTTCCGCAAGATCCGGCCCCTTCCGTGCCAGATGCACGACGAGGCGGTCTGCAATTACTCTTTCAAAGAGCTTGCCCACCTCGTCGAGCAGCACAATGGGCCGATACGCGGACGGAGAGTCCGCGGGGCGCCCCGGCTTCGCGATAAGGACCAGTTTCCCCGTCTTCCAGCGAAGCGGGAACTGGCCCCTCTCCATGCATGCGCTGAAGAGCCCTCTCAGTCGAGACCCGAGTTCCTCCATGGCCAGGACCCAGGCTTTTCCAGGCAAGCCATCGGGTCCTGGGCCGGTGTTCTTGGCACTCAGCCTTCGCACCGCCACTCTCATCTCCACCTCGGTCACCTCTGGAGCATTGTTGCCCTCGTTGCCGTCGTGGTCCGCATCGGACACCGCTGCTGGTGGCGGAGCCATAGGCGGGGGAGTATGCTCCCCTCGCGTAGGGAACAGAGTGCTCACCACACCCTCCACGAGCTGGGGCCGGAGACTCTGAGTCAGCGGGGGAGCCCATGGGCGGAGTTTCTCCATCACCATTTTGTATGGGCGTCCCCACGGATCGACGTTCAGAGACTCCAGCCACACGTTGCGGGCCTCGAGTTTCCAGTTCGGCGAGAGATCTGTTCGGGGACAGGTAGACGCCTACCACCACTATGTCCCCGAACCGTGCTGCCACGCAACACCGACCTTTCTTGACGGCCTCGAGTGCCGGGGTACCGGCGGCGGCCGACGAAATGAGTGTCACCGAGCCGGTCAGGTCCTGAACCCAGTCGGCTCTGGGCAGGACAAAGTGCGGCTCGGAGACAACGGTGATGTTGATCGACCACTGCGCCATGCTCTGGAGCAACAGATCCTGAGCGGGGGCGCAGTGGTTGATATTCGCCTGGAGGAGACGTAATGGAGCCGTTATTGACAGTCCATTACAGTCTCCTCCTGGGCCCTCTGTGAGGGTCCTGCCGCGGTGGTAGCGGCGGCGGCGTCTGCGGAGGCGATGGCGGCGGTAGCCAGCGGGGCAGCCGCGGCGGTGAGCATCCTCGCGGGGATGGGCCTAGGGACCTTGCCCTTGGCCTTGGCAGGGGGATCGCAGGTCCTGCTCCCAGACCGGTGGTCGGCCGATTTGCCTGCCGCCGCACATGCCTAGCAGTGCGGCGCTGCGCTGCAAGTATCGGCCTTGTGGCCGGACTGACCACACTGGAAGCAGCGGTCGCTGCGATCTTCCTCCGCTGTGCAACAGACCCCCACGTGGTGGCCCACGTGGCAGCGATAGCAGCGCAGCGGTCTGGGCTCCAGCAGCTTTACTCGCGCAGAGATCCAGCCCACCAAAAGCCGTTTACCCTCCCCGGTAATGCTCCTGGCCGCTGACGTGTAACTGTGTAAGTATTTGTCTCATTTTAAAACGTTTGTGGATAGGTCTGTAATGAGCAAAATTAATACTTATTTAACTAAAAAGATTTTAACTTGGCACAATAATTGCTTACGTTTTACATTTTTTATTCAAGAATATTTATTTATTGAAACTTCATGTACAATAGTGGTACACAGGCGGATTTAATGCAAAAAGGCTTTCTCATAACTTATTTAACTATATAAGTACACACATAAACATAAAATAAAAGAAGAAGGAAACAGAAAAATAGGTACGAAGGTGATGCTTACTTCTAAAGAAATCTCTTCCAGCACACCTGCGAAAGGAGAGTTAGAAAAATGGAGATGTAGACACCGTGTGTAACAGTAGAAGGAAAATCAGTACACAGAAATAATAGTTCACAAAGAAATAATATAACATGTAAATAAAAATATAATATTATAATTGTACACACATACATAGTAAAATAAATATCACAAGAATACATACTATATAATATAATAAAATAATTCATACTATTATTAGTCATGATGGAAGTGAAAAGTGTTCTTTCACTATACTTTTAAAAACTGTAAGAGTTTGGCAGCCCCTAATGTTAGGCGGTAGAGAATTCCACAATCGTACCGCGTGCGCAGTGAAGGAGTAGGAATAGCAGGGGTCAGTGTAGTCAATAATGGGGATATTGAGTGTTTGGGCGAGGGAGATTTTGGTTGTCAAGGGCAAAAACTCTGAAGACAACCCAAAAGACTATGACCACTCAATCAACTCCAGGTCACTGTTCACGGTAGACACGGCGGCTTCTGCATTATCTCCAAGAAAGTGATAGTAAAGCTGCAAGTCGTCGGCATAGAGATAGAAGTTAGAGGAAATTACTCTTGTAATAGAGTTAATGAAAATAGAGAAGAGACGAGGAGAGAGAACGCCACCCTGAGGCAAAGAGTATAGTTTCCCTGAGGCACACCCGCAGTAACTTATTGAAATTTCTCTGTGCGTTGGAAACATAGATACTGTGTCAAAAAGTTGACATATCTGTGGTTGGAATACACGCCAAAGTATTGTGACGTCCGTAGAGGTCACACGTTATTGCTGGCTTGCATACTGGCAGCATAGTGATACCATTTAAGGTTTATGTTTTAAAAAATAGCTTAGGTTTAGATTTGGATTGACAGAATGTAAAGAAGTAAAAAAAAAACAAGAATGAAATAAAATATTTTTTTATAGAATGTAACAAATATAGCTTTATAATTAAAGCATAAAAGCGGTTTATTACCACCTCCACCTTCCACAGAATTGTCATCAACTGTCAATAACTTTGATATTTGTTAGGTGTAGTCAGCAACCAGAAAATCTGACATGAGTCTAAGGGCTATTGTAGTACATAAGCCTTTTTTATTAGGAAATAAATCATCCAATGACTTCTTCCGCTCTAGGGCGGCGCGGGATTTCTTTACAGACTTTTACTGACTAAAATCTACTACCATGTTCCTTCTTTGCCTTGTGAACCCCGGGTTTTCCTTTGAGGAGTGAACCTTCATGGGTTCGCTCATGCCGCATGAGTCCGCAGGGTCGAAGCCTGTTGGGGCCATAACAGGCCTCAAGAGTAGGCTTCGACCGTGCTAGACCCCTACGGTTTTGCTGACATCTCCTTGAGGCAGGCTTGGAATACTACGCGTTATCGACTAGTAATTAGTACTGAGTTAGGGAAGTTAAATTTTGTTTTTAATTATTAGCAATTTTGAGACAAGTAAATAAATTTATTATTTTAAATTTTAGGAATATTTCTATGTAGTCTGTATAAAATTATAAATAAGATATATATATATATATATATAAGACAAAAATGAAGTAATAATAAGTGGTTTATTTATTTATTATGTATATTTATTATACTTTATATAATACATTAGTGGTACGTAGGCGGACTTAATGTGACAAAGCATTCTCTACCAGTTAACTGTTGGGTTAAAAAAAGATTATACTGTGGCAGGAGTGTGCAGTAAACATATTTTTTTAGGCATATAATTAAGATCAGCTACTTATAATAATAAAGTAAACAATTATTATGTGTATATGTGTTTGATGAGCAACGCCATCTTGTGTTTGAAAGCAGCGATGTTCATCGCGCGGCGAATGAACTGCGGTGGCGGCGCGAAGTTGACCAATTATCGAGTCTAATGCTAGAGCGGGTCACGTCTTCAAATCTTTTACTCAATTATCCAACCTCATTCGTTCATAACCAAAACACTTCTTGAAACACAACGACCGATTGTTTTTATCATGAAAATCATAGCTAATTAAGTTCATGATTGTAAAACATTCGACAAAGTATCATTTCAAAAACATGATAAAATAATAAACTAAGAAATAATTTATCAAACCATCATACTCGTAATTACGAGAACTCAGTATAAAATATTTATGACGAAAACCAAATTAAGTTTGGGGTTGTTCCCCATTTTACACTTGAAGGCAAATTTACTCTCAGCTTTTTCGGTGTCGTTTACTAAGTATTATAAAAATAGTATATTGTGGTTAAAATTTAATTAATTGATGTGTTTGCTGAAGAAATTCATAAAGGAAGTGACACGAGCGAAGGCAGCAGGCAAACCAACTGCGCAACCGAGACCAGAGCCGAAAGATGTGATGCCGATCTGTGGAGAGAACATAAAATAATAATTGAATTTGAATCCATTAATAGTACTAGTAATGCTGCGTAGCAGGCCTCATTTGTGTAAAAATGACTTGGCCGTTACCCACCCTGTGATGTAGTTGATATAAATATTATATGTCCATTTAATATTTCATGCCTCTGTGCTTGAGTGGCCAATGAACCAATGAGCAATTTTACAGAAGACCTCCTAATTGCCAAAGGTTATGTGAAAATGTCACTCGGGGCCCTGGGACGAAGGCAATGAATGAAACAGGGTAGGTTTTTAGTCAGTAAGAGTCTGACACTATTTCCACACAAGGGCGTGATTTGTCATTGGATGATTTTACCTACCATAAAAAAAACCTCCTAATTAAGGGTCAAGCTAAGACAAGCTTACCATCAATAAACTAATATTGTATATTCTTGTGGACAGTTCAGAATAGAAATGGCAAGTCACGATTATTATCACTGGGGATACCACTGCTCTGAAATTGATCTAAAAACTATAAACGTAATAATATCAAGTGTCCGTACCAGAATAGGTTTGCCGTCACTGTCCATAGCTAGAGGACCGCCTGAGTCGCCTTAGCAGACGTTGGCGCCTCCCAAACTACTAGTGCAGATGTTAGAAGATTGAAGAATTAGAGGGAAAGCAAAACGGCAGATGCGGTTGCTGATCACGTTCAGGCTCACGTGGCTCAACACCTGATTACTCGTGATGGGACCATCTGGAAAAGCAAACGAAGATATAATGAATTAAAAAGCTACAAACCAAAAAATATAAATGTATATAGTAGGTACTTAAATAGAACAAGTTATTTGCTTCAAATATGAGTTATTTTCAAAATTGTCGAAAGAATGTAAGTAAAGTTATCATTCCATTTCACTTATTGAGAGTATATTTAGAAATTCATTTTGTTTCAAGTATCATAGACTCATATAAAGAATACAATCAAAACACAGTCACGTTTAAAATAACAATTTAAAAAAAATAAACAAAATTTAAGTCATTTATGAACCTACAATTGAGAACACTAGACTCCGCAAATTCTTAGATTATTTCTTATCATGACTCACTTTTTTATGATTATTTTTGTTGTGCTTTCTGGTACAATATTGACTGGTCTACATTGTCCTTACATAATTTATTAATGAATACTGTAATATGGAAATGTTGTAATATAAACCTTTTTTTTAAAGAGTAACCATGGAGTTTCTTGGCGGTTCTTCTCTATAGGAAACGACTAATTTGGAACCGTTCACTAGCTTCTGACGTTTTATAAGTGCCCATGTAGGCCTATGTAAAATAAAAATATTTTGATTGATTGATTGAATTAAAAAAAAACATACAGTTAATAAAATTGAAATAAATTAATATCAATTTTGTCCAATTAATATAATTTAATTATAATTGGTAAAATTAAATAAAAGCGAAGTCATATTTATGTCCCAGTTATTTAAATTGAATCACATAACAAAAATAAAACAAATATTAAATTAGTTCTGCTAATGAAATTTGCGCTTACCTTCAGTGGTCCAGCCAAAACCAGAAGCAACAGCAGTAACCCCCTCAAAGTTCTCGCTGAGTTGAGACCCAGAAGGAAGAGCGATAGGTGAAATGGTATCTGTAAAAATAAAGGTATAAAACATAATTACGAGTTTTTATAGATTTATTTATCACCATAGATATAAATTTGCGATAAATATACTAACTTGAGAAACCGACGTTTGTAGGCAAATAAATAACAGCCACATCATTACGGGCTAGCAGAGGGAACCAGTTTGGATGCGAAACTACAGCACTGGATTGTATTCTGGTGCCACCAGAGAAGAGGGTGATGGAACCAAGAACAACAGTAAAAATCCAGGCCTGGTTTTGACCATCATACCAACAGTGGGCCGCTGTGACGACCTTGTTAGAGCTGACTAGAGACCCTCCACACACACCGGTTCCATTGAGACCGGCGTATTGAGCCAGGAGACCAGCCTATGGAAAAATTATGATAAAATTTAATACATTGGTGTAAAAAAAAGAGAAGGCAAACATGTGTATTTGGCATAAATACACATACGATTTAGAAACTTAAATAAAAGAAGAATCATAATAACAATGATTGTATGGCGGCGGTGGAACAATGTACGGCGAAGCGTCACCGATACATGGTAGTTACACAGTGCTGTACCCCACCCACAGTTAATGAGTAGAAGTTTCTACCGGTATATATGTTTCCTGATTGCTGTAATCTGGTATCCTTGATATTAAGAGAGAATAAGTTACCGAGCGTGCTCCATTGTCAACCACATCTTAAAAAAATGCTCAAATACAAGTCAATTATACTAATGTTCTGACCGTAAAGTTTTGAATGTTGTGATATATTTATATCTTAAAATAATACGTTGATTTATCACAATCTCTGGTATTACTCGTAATTTGACAGCTAAACATCTTGACCATCAGACAGTTTTATATACCCTATACAAATAAATAAAAATTTAAATATCTGTTTTTAATCACAATATAACATCTATTTATTAAATGCATATTGACTTGACATTGACTATGTTTTTGAGTTGTTTTATGAGTTTAAATGTCTCTTAGAGACGAGGCTTGAGTTCCAGCAGTGGGAAAATTTTATGGCTAATTATGCTATGCTTTGTTTTTGACATGAACCAAGTAGTTAGCAAGACAAAAATATAAATTAGAATAGGAATACTTCGATTACATACCTGGTATGGGAAGGCACCCAGTTGTGAATGACTGCCACCAATGATTCTTTGAGATACCATTTGTTCCTCCGCCTCACGGATTTTTCCAGCCAATGGGATTGCATGGTTTTGGATATAGCCATAGACAGGACTTTTCGTGATTTGTACATCTTCGGCAGAAGCAAGAGCCGCCACAGCTAGCACAAATAGAGCGTTCATTGTGATGTTTATAGATCACGGTGATCAAACTAATTAAGTCGTTCTATTTATATTAAAAGTGTTATCTTTCATGTACGAACCTATATTGATAAAATGAATTGTTTCTCAATGAGTTAAGATTCTTATCAAGGGATTCTCACAAAGGTCTTTTTTCTAATATGGGCTTCAATATTATTTGTTTATTATTTTGTTTGTGTGTTGTTATTTTCACCATTTTAAAGATAAGCAGCTACAATAACAAACTTGCTTGATAAAAATGGTATCCTTCAATGACAGGAGCAATAACGAACAGGCAGAATTCTTAGACGTAAACAAATTGAATTGTTGTCCGTTGCTTGGGAGTTTGTGAGATTTAATTGGAAGAAGTCGAAATGTAGCGCCAGTGGTTTGCCTTCGTTTGGTCATGTGAAAAGGAAAATAAAACGCATTGTTACTAAAAGAGTTATTCGTATGGATGGATGGAGAGGAAGAGGGAGGCCAAAGAAAGATTATGAGAGGAGATGATGAACAAAAAAGGAGTTGGTGATAGTGTAACAG
This sequence comes from Leucania comma, assembly GCA_958295575.1. Classification (NCBI taxonomy): domain Eukaryota; kingdom Metazoa; phylum Arthropoda; class Insecta; order Lepidoptera; family Noctuidae; genus Leucania; species Leucania comma. The sequence goes on from OY282475.1 coordinate 11,132,542, forward strand.
GCGAATCTTTTGAGTATAGACTGCCCCGATAACTGTAATTGTCAGATGTATTTGAAGAACTATTCTAATAGGTCTTTATTTATGAAATTGCCGTTTCTTAAAACTGGTTCCTTTAACGTTTTATTTCTTCGGATTAACTTGGAATCATAAGATCAAATAAACTTTATATTAAAGGAACGTTATTGTTTCTTTTGAAAATAGGTTAAAACACAAAACACAAAGAAACTAATAAATACCTAATTCTGTTAAAAGACGTACGTTAATATAAAGTTTATTTAAACTTATAATTCCAAGTCAATACAAAGTTAAAACATTTCAAAGCAAACCGTTTTAAAACACGGCAATTTTATAGGTAAACACCAATTACTACTTTTTGGTGGCCTAAATGACACGGTGAAAGTATATTAATTTCATGGTAATATACTCGTAACTATATTTTTTTGTTTAACTTGAGATATCGGCTAATGACTTCTCCCATTTTAGGTACAGCGAAAGAAAGTATTAAACTGCGATCTGCAGTATTTTTGCCTAAGTTGCCCTTTGCGAGGGCCACGATAACCCTTTCGAATATTCTCACAGCCCTGTCAGCCATTGGTCCTACTTCAGTTTTGCTGTCATATCTTTGAAGATTTTACCGTGTGTGAAACAGAATGTTACGTTGAATCCAGCTTGGTCCTTACCCGACGGCCAGACAGTGAGCTAATTGTTGCTCGTCACCCTGTGCCTGCAGTGGCCAGGAATCACCTTATGATTCCATATGCCTAGAGCATCTCCTACGGTGGAGGCCGGGGCGTAGTCTTAGTAGAAATAACGCAGCGGCCCTTGAAGGATGTTAGTGTAATATTGGGGTATACTTATTTTTGGGTACATTTTAGGCTTCATCATGTGGTGATTAAGTTTGATAAAGTTAGCATTCAGGCAACTGTGAGGAGTCTTTGCCAGTGTAAGATGTGTAAGTATTTTGAGTGTGAGCAAAAGAAACACTGCTCATGATGATTCGGCGAAGACGCTTTTTTGGTACAAGTGCGTTTTAAGTGCGGTCAACCTGAGGGACGTTTTTTTGATGTTATTACACATCTTTCTCCATATATTTTGTATCCACAGATATCTCGTGGATATTATCTAGGCTTTTATGGAAATAAAAACATAAAATTCTGTAAAACTAATCCAGTTAAGATATCTGAAAATCTGCTATATTAGGTACGTGATTTTTGGCTCTCCATAAACATATTAAAAATATAAAAAAGTACTTCTACGAGTATACAAGATTTTCACATTTAATTATGATTCTGAATGACGATAATTTTCTTCAAAACTTTTAAAGGTTCAAAAAAAAACACGTATTTCCTGGAACAAGTTTTGTGAAATATTCGAGTACTAGCGACTCGCCAAAGCTTCGCAGGGGTCGAATATATTATGCATATATTATACATATAAACCTTCCTCTTGAATCATTATTTATTGAAAAAACCGCGTCAAAATCCGATGCGTAGTTTTATAAATCTAAGCATACATAGCGACAGACAGCGGGAAGCGACTTTGTTTTATACTATATGGTGAAATCTTGGAATGCAAACAGAATTTTCAGGTGTTATCTCTCTTTTATCGCGTTGAACTTTCATCAAACATTGCGTTTTGCAACATTGCATTGGATTACGTTAGATCAAGCAACAAGCTTTTAAACCATGCTTGACGTTCACGATAGGCGACTGACTAAGGCCCACCTTAAGGTTCCGTACTCAAAGGGTAAAACGGCACTATTACTAAGACTCCGCAGTCCGTCCGTAATGTTAGTGTATTTCCTGATAAAATTGACAAACAACAGACAATTGCGAATTGGAGTTACGCTAATGGTATCGTTATATTTGTTTGCTATTTATAATTATTGAAAATTGGCGTCATCAAAGAATTTATTTTGTTGCAGGTAAATAAAAATTTGCCTTAGTTACTTCTTGTTACATCAGCTATCAGTCCCATCTGCGCAGGCATCGTTCGGTCAATGGCTCTCTATGGAGCACCGGTATGGGCGCTCACGCTGAGGAAAACACCGAAGAACTAGCTGAACGCGTGCCAGAGGGTCGTGGCCATACGTATGGTGCGGGGATACTGCACGGTTTCCTGCGAAGCGGCGAGCCTCCTTGCTGGCCTGCCACCATGGGATCTGGAGGCAACAGTCCTTGCACATATGTACGATAAGCGCGTGGAGATGCAACGTCGGGGCGAAAGTCCGCTGTCACGACAAGTCGAGGTATGGCGGAAAGAGTTCCGGCGGGATCTCATGGTAAAATGGCGACTGCGACTGTCGCAACCCAGTGCTGGGCACGCCTTAATTATGGCGGTAAGGCCCCTCTTTGAGGCGTGGCTGGAAAGACCTCACGGCGTCCTAACCTTCCGCATGACCCAGGTTCTCACCGGACACGGCAAGTTCGGGAGGTTCCTGTTCCGGATTTGTGCGGAACCGACGCCCGGGTGCCCTCACTGTGTGGACTGTCCGGAGGACACGGTGGAGCACACGGTCGAAGTGTGCCCCGCTTGGGCAGAGCATCGCAGTGTTCAGGGTCGAAGCCTACTGGGGCCAAGGGCTTGCTTCTGAAAGGAAAGCTCGGCCCTGGTATCTAAGGCAACGAAGGAACCGGGTGGGTTTGTAGTCAGTAAGAGTCTGACACTATCTCCCGCTCCGCCCAAGGGCGAGAGATGTCATTGGATGATTTTACCCACCACCAAAAAAAAAGCTATCAGTCCCATGGACGTCTCGTTGTAATCCGTCCAGTCTATTCGGACAATAAGTGGAACAAACAAAAAGATAAAATAAAATAAAAATATTAATAAGCTAGCTGGTGTCCGTGACTTCGTCCGAATCAGATTCGCAAATAAGCATGATGCCATTTGGTCACAATTTCAAAAGGGTTTATTTTGCGCGGAACCTTATTTATTTTTCTAAAATAAAAGTATTCTCAGTTACGCCTTATAATGAAATGAAAGACACTGAAAGTTCCGTCAATATCAGTTTTAAAGATTAGCCGGAGCAAACAAATAAATAGACGAAACAATTTTAAAAGGATGTCTCTACGAGACTGCGTAACCTTGAAGTGAATTAAACTACTAGCCTTGAAGGGATTTCAGCAATGGCTTTGAGAATTTATGCATCTAAACTATTTGCGATCAAATGAGACTTCTATTTCGCCTTTCGTTTGAAACTATACGCACAAAGCGTTTTGGGAACACTTTTACAGCGTACAGCTACGGAGTGGAATTCCCTGCCGGAGTCTGTGTTTTCTGATGGCTACAACCCGGGAATCTTTAAGTCAAGAGTGTATAGGTTTCTTCTAGGTAAGCGCGATCCATCATCGACCGTATCGTCGCTTTCCATCAGGTGAGATAGCGGTCAAGCGCGAACCTATCAATTATAAAAACAAAAATTGAAAAACTGCCGATTTTCTATTGATAAATTATTTTACTACACAAATTTTGCTAGACCTTAGAAGCAAGCTAACGTCCAACCACTCCACCGGCACTCCACACACCGTTGTTGAGAGGAACGTATCCAACGCATAAGATCCAGGGAGGGAGGCATTGGTTAAGTACTTGAACTTGTCCATAAGGGATTTGTCTGAAGAGGGCGATACCAATTCGCTCAGATACAGTGCTGTTAAAACTCAGTCATATTTATTTTTCCACTCCATGAAGCCAATTTCACCCTGCTTCATATCTCCGAGGTAAAACTATGCTCAAACCTATGCATCTTTATGTAATGTTACCAGTCATTTACTCTCAATTTTGGTTCTTACTGCCAAAAATTTAAAGTAAGACGATACTTCAAACTGAAATAGCTGCTCAACCACTAAAAAGTGCAAGTTCGATAGTGTATGGAGTACTAAATAATTACTAGTAATTGTAGGTATAAATGGGGGTCTATATTCTAATCTAATACTATTACTTTAATCTAATTTACTGATAAATACATCATTAAATACTTTAATCTGTAAGTGTTATTTGAATGATTTCTGCTAGACGTCATGACTTGATGCCACGTCAGTCTACGAAATAGTACAGCCAACGTCACATCACTGGTAAGCAAAACTAGTAAATACTATTCTAATATCTAATTTATACTCCACAGGCCAGCTCAAAGCCACTGACAAAAGTTCGACCATAAAAAAAGTCAATGTTTGTAGAAAACATATAAATATTACGTTATTTATCTTAATCTTATTCATTAATTATAAGTGCTGGTTGAAGAAATTCACGTAGGATGTTACTCGCACGTAGGCCGCTGGAAAGCCTATCTCACAACCAAGAGCAGATCCGAATGATGTGATACCAATCTGCAAAAATAAAATGAAACCCATGAATTTTTGTAATCAATATTCTGTATCAAACCACAAAACAAATTTATTTCTGAAAAACGCATCAAAATTATAATATAAAGCAGCAATTAATATTTTAATTATTTATATGAGGAAGAGTGGGCGCGTGTTGGGGACATTTCGCTTTCTCTTTTAGATGCGTGTGACCAAGTGGTTAACTTAATTAATTATAAACGAATTTGAAAATTATTTCTATTTGTGTTTTTGGATAAAGTAACTTTTTGATATAACTAATAAATTGAGGTAAAACAATAATACACATACCAACACTGGTTCACCATCAATAACGGTGACTAGAGGACCACCAGAATCACCCCTGCATGTGCTACTGCCACCGAGACCGCTGGTACAGATGTTTGAGTCTTGGAGGATCACAGGGAAAGCAATAGAGCAAACGCTATTGCTGATGACATTCAAATTAACATGGCTCAGGAACTGATTATTTGATATGGCACCATCTGAAAAATTAAGAAGACGGTCATGATTAAATCAGAATTGATAAGCAATCAGCTGAACTAATTTACTACAAAATTAAATTATTATTTAAATCTATATGAGAAGAGAAATTTAAATATAAACTAAACACAGTATTTATTCTAAACATAACTATGTACTCGTACATATAAAACAAAAATACACTCAGGCGAATTACTCCGAAAAATCACTGTCATCCGCAAATGTGCCCAGAAGCCTGGCCCGTTGAATGGCAATGCTAATTTTTTGGGCAAAGAACGAGTCAGCTTTCTGGTTACGAAGTGCTGTACAGTCGATGAGTGGTTTCCTTGAAAAGAAGACGCGCCCTCGGACCCTATGATCTTAATGGTTTCGACCCCAAATGGCCCAAAATTGTACCAATAAGTTTACATTATTTGCGCCATTTGACGGTTTCAGCAGCCATCGCATCCCACCTCACTTGGAACAAGAGATACCGCAAGAGTATCAACACAGGTTGTGTCCCACATCAAAGGCCTAGCTACCTTTCACTGCAGCAACGTCATACTATCTGGTTTCTTTCCATCGTCATGGGAAGAAACCCTATGGCATGACGGCTTGGTAAAACCGCTCAACTAAAATGGGCTTGTTATGCTTACCATCGCTGGTCAACCCGAAGCCAGAAGCTATAGCGGAAAATCCGGCAAAATCTTCTTGCAGTTGGCTTCCAGAAGGAAGCGCAATTGGAGAGATAGTATCTGCAAAAAAAATAATTATTAAATTAGTTTACTGATGAAAAATATGAAAAAAAATTGATTTCAAACTTACATTAAATATTTCACATAAAACATCATAATTATGTATTTACAGCTCACCGGAGAACGACACAGAAGTGGGCAGATAGATTACAGCTACATCGTTGCGAACTAGAAGAGGCAGCCAGCTAGGGTGTACAACGACCACACTGGTGTCTAGCCTGGTACCACCGGAGAAGAGGGTGGTGGAGCCGAGGACAACGGTAAAACGCCAAGCTTGATTGACACCATCGAACCAACAGTGGGCGGCAGTGACGACTCTGTTAGCACTAATGAGGGAACCTCCGCACACACCATTGCCAGAAATACCAGCATAGAAACCGAGAAGACCAGCCTATAGAATAAAAATAGTGAAATAATAATAATCTATTATTTTCAAGGATATTAATTAAGTTTTCAATCCCAATAACTCGGCATTGTTATGATTAAGTAAGAGTAGCTTACCTGGTAGGGGAATTGGCCAAGGTTTGAAGGTTCGCCACCAACGATCCTTTCTGAGGCCAGCTGTTCTTCGGCTTTACGGATTTTCTCAGCTAACGGGATCGCATGGTTTACGATAAATCCCCACTTAGTGTTGCCCTTTACCTGGGGCTGCACATTCGCGTAGGCGAGGGTTGCCAAAGCTAGCACAATAAATATCTTCATGACGGTATTTTGAAATGACTGTGAATCCCGAACTAAGCTATCAGATTAGTATTTATATTAAAATCGTTAACAGATTACAGAACGATTACAGATACCAGTCGGCAACTTACGTAAATATAATCACATATCAGCAAAGATAGAAAAAAGAGCTAAGTTTACCGTGCGGGTGTCTAAATTAATTATGTTCTTTTCATAACATAGTTTGAATACCAAAGTGACATTACAGCTTGCATGCATATGCAGTACATATTTATAGATCAGAAACAAGAGATATTGTTTGGTCTAAAACCCGTTCATTTTTACGGTTCCGTAGAGGCTCGATACAAACTACGAACATTAAAAAGGGCTTTAAATTTATTACTACACGTCAATTAATTGACTTAAATTATAAAATGGCCCACATAGAACAGTTGTTACTGTAAAAATAGCTATATAATCCGTCTTCACAGGGGAAATTAACGAATAATTATGTCAATAGCGATGAAGTCAGCTACTTTTAATCAAACTCAAATTGAAATCATTTCATTTAAAGCATTTACAGGTACTTTTACATTTTAAGAACTTGGTGATTCTAATATAATTTCTTTATTGAGATGAATATTTATACTCGCACCATAGAATACACTATCAATAACTTTTAGGTCTGGTATTAAAATATTTTAATTGTGATTCACTACCTATGTAATTATTCAATTCCAAGTTTGTTTTTACATATAAACTTGTGTCATTCAAAGCGGTTCTCATTAATGTCAATGTTAGTATTTAGATGAAGAAAGCTAATTTAAACCAACTATACCGCTCATTTTTTTCTGAAGTTTTTGTTTATTATTGTTTGTGTTTTTGTGAGTTGTTTTTATTTATTTTTACTTATTTCTTATTTAAATTTTCACATTTATTTTAGTTAGTGAACTTGGCGCTACACTACCTTGTGTCCAGAATTTAGAATGTAATATAATTACAAGCGAGTAACAGTATGTTATGTTTTGCGGGAATGTACGAAAGAGTTACAGTGACTTTGTAACGCAAAGGGCAACTAAAGGAACACAAGTAGATTTTAGTCAGTAAAAATCTCACATGCCTTTTTTAGTTTAAGTATTTACAAGTATAGTCCTTCCTAAGGTTGTCTAGTAGATATCGCTATCAGTAACAAGACCGCTATTGTACCCATTGATTTAAAAAAGTTTCTGAAAATTCTAATCTAATAGTTTCTATTTTGGTGTATAAAACTTAATACTAGAATCACTAGTGATTCCTACACTGTACACTGTAGTCTAGTGTTAAATTCGACATTTGTTCCTAGGATTAAAAAGGGGTTTTGACTTTCAAAAATTGTGATAACGACTATAAAAAATATACTAAAAATTGAAATGTGTTTGTCTGTGACTTTCAGCAATATGCTGAACATCGATCAGTGTGCGCGGATGTCAGAAATATTTTCCTTATTTGTAAAAAAAATATTTTTGTTTGTCCGTTTTTATGGTATGTTTCATCATCATTTTCTCGACCTAAAAGACATCCACTACTTGACACAGGGCTCCCTCAACTGTTGCCATAATGATCAGTCCTGTGCGTTTCGTGACCGTTGAATTCTCACGACCTTTACCAGGTCTACTTTGTGGGAGGCCTTTTAACACTATATCTTCCAGTGAGTGATCACCTTTCGGCCCCATCGAACAAAATTTTTATGGTACAACTCCTTTCTAATTCCTCATTAGTTGACTGAGATAGTTGTTGAGAGTATTCTATTCAACTAACTGCCCAACTTTGTTGTCATAACAACTATCAAAAAGTTCAGCCATCCGATTTTGATTAGCTTCTACTCGGTTAAGCCTAATTAATCTTATCTAAAATATCATATTTTACACTTTTATAACCTAAAGTTTATCAATTGTATAATTGTTCATAATAATTATGTTTGGCAAAATGTAGGACCTAATTACGATGAAATACAATCTTTCCAAAATTAAATAATTAAAACATAGGTTACAACAGTTACGATGTTTTTTTTTATGGTAGGTAAAATCATCCAATGACAAATCCCGCCCTTGGGCGGTGCGGGAAGTAGTTTCAGACTCTTACTGACTAAAACCCTCCCCGTTCCTTCGTTGCCTATAGTGCCGGGGCCGGGTATAACTTTCAGAAGCTGACCCATGATCCCAGCAGGCTTCGACTCTGCCTGCCTGCAATGATAATGATGATGAAAGGGAATGATGGCATTGACAACCGCACGTCATTGACAACAAAAGCATTATAAGCTGTTTCACACGGTGAAGATCGCGTACGGTTCCACGTGCGCCTCAAAGAGATGTCTGATGATGTGGTTTACTTCCGAAAGGGAAACCCGTGGTCCTGGAACGCGAAAGGCAAAGGGACAGGTGTGGTTTTAGTCAGTAAAGGTCTGACACGCTCACGGAGCTCCCGCTTTACCCCAGAGAGGGAGAAATTATTGGATGATTTCATAACAATCATACTAAGTTATTCGAGTATTTGGGGGTGTGGTTGAGTGTAGAGAGTGTACAGTGTAGTTGACTCGGCATCAAAATTAAAATTACCTACGGTTTCGGTTGAGTTTTCTATATCCTAAACCTATCCTAATAGTCTAGCCATTGTGTTATTTTATTTGTTTGTTTTACTATATCGAAAACGGCTATCCGCTAATTTCTAATATACCTACACAAAATTCACACACTCATCTCCAGACATAATTATTGACATGATCGTCTTCAATTCGTTCTCGAACACATCACAGTCAGGGTGCGTGTCGAAAAGAGTGAAGAGACTGGGCTCGCACAACAGAGTGTGACTCGCAGACGAAATTAACATGCTGTTTCCCGATGCAGCTATATTTAACTGAGATATATACATGGTATAGATATATGGATAGATACATGGTTGAAACACAAAAAGGATTTTACACATGGTTAATATTTGGTCATTATTTCTTTTGATCTCAAGTGAGTAAAAGAAACTTGTCCCCTACTAAGTTTCTACAAGATACCGAAAGGCTTGCGATAGAGTTGGGATTCATAAATACTTAGTCTACCTACCTAGTCAGAAAGAAGCCGCAGTAGAGTTCTTTTTCTTGAATCAGAAGTTGTTCTAATATATTTAATTACTTTTTATTGATCGATTCTATTGTTCAGTCGTGTAGTGACGATATGGTAGTGTTTGGTTGTAAAAACGATAAAAGACTTTTCAACTGGGCATTAAATCGCAAGATATTATAAATATAAATACTTATAAATTTTTGATGTAATTTACTCTTGCTAGCTCAGGAAATGCACAAGAAGTATAAAAACTAACGAGCGACGCGCAGGGTTGTGACAGTCGTGGAGAGGATCCGGCAGATTTGACTTGAGGTGGCACTCCTTTCATGGCCCTCAAAATGCTTCACCACTGGGTTCCCAAATAAGGGTAGGAGGAGTTTAACGAACCCAATAGGGCTGAAGCCTACTGTGACCATGGGTTTACTTTCGGAAGGTAAACCGTGGTCCTGGAACGCAAAGGTAAAGAAGGAATAAAACCACACTGGCTTTAGGCATTAAAAGTCTGCCCTCTCGCTTCTCCCTAGAGCCATAAAAGTCATTAAATGGTTTCCCACCTTGAAAAAAAAAACCATCCTTTTAAATCTGCCTTTTTTAACACCAACACAAGCATAGTTAAAACTTTATATACATATATAAATGAGCTATCTATAGTTTTAATTGTTATTTTCGCAATAAGCTGTAGTTGTTATCTTAATACTTTATTTGTGATTTCTTTATCTAATTTAATTAATCTTACCTAATTTGTATACGACTCCTCTATAATCTGATTTAAATTTTTACTCATTGGGTTTTTACGCATCTTTTTAATCAGCTAATAAGTGTATATAAATATGAAATTGGACTTTGCATTTAAATTATTTAAATATCTGTTTACTCTCAAATTAATCTTATGTTCTCTTATCACCAAGTCGAGTAGTTTAAGCTTTAAAAGAATGTAAGTGCGCCTGTAATCAATGTAGAGTAGCAATGAGGTTGTCATATCACGTAAAGATATTCTGACTACAGAGGAAGTGGGGAGCATACGGTGGAGGTGTGATTCACTTGGGCGGAGCGCTGCCGTGTCTTCGTGAGGGCGATCAGCTGCAACGACCTCTCGCTCCGGGCCCTGGTACAGGCCATAGTCATTCGTTAGCCTCCGAAAAAGAAACCTAGGGTTCTGGAGCGCAAGGCAAAGAAGGAATATAGGAGTGCGTTTTGGTCAGTAAAAGTCTGCCACGCCCTCCCACAGCATCCTAGAGTGGAAGAAGTCATTGAATGATTTCCTTACTAAAAAAAACTACAAGGCGGGTGGTGAAACGAATCTCACGCCGGAATGGCTTGAATGTAATCCGTTAATTTCTATCCCACGTCATACTTCACCATCGCTATGTGAAACATCTCGCGTTATCACTGTGTTTCTTCTTCATACTCACTGCCTTTCCGGACTGGTCTGTCCGGAAAAGTAACTATCGCAAAATCTGCTTCGCCCTCCACGGTAGTACATACTATATTGTCGTGTGAAAACCTCGATAAAGTCATATTCCTAAGCCTCGTTTAAATTCATACATCTGGTTGTATGCACAGCGGTTGTGAGCACTACAAACCTGACATACATAGAACGTACTTTTATTTGAATTTGGTATCTTACCGTAGGTGCTTCACACACATCTATCTATCTATCTATCTTATAAATTCCAAAAAATCTTAAAAAGCACAACAGAATCCTGCGTTTATTTTACGGTTACTTGTATTTTCAGGGTCAGCGTAAATCTTTCGAAAAATTCCGTGGCCCTAGCGGTCATCGGCCCTACTGGTTCCTCCGGTTTTGCTGATATCTCTTTGACATGGCTGACTCATCATGGGCGGCTGAACAGCTACCCACTGCTCGTTGCCTGCAAGCATGCGTCCGCGGTTCCTGTCTCTACTGCCTGGGCTCGTGCAACTGTATGACTTGCAGGCACAACGAATCAGTTGTTGCCACATGAGACTACATCTCGGCATACTGCTTTAAAGTATAAGTTTTTCATAATACTAATGACGATTACTGACCATGTGCTGAGCTGAGTTACTTTAGCATAACTCGGCTGGCTGAGGTAATTTTTCACTCTTGTTGGCAGATCGTAAACTATGTAAAAAAGTTATTGCGAGCTAAGCTGAGCCAACCTAAGTTAGTTCAGAGCACACTTAAAGGTACCATTCGAAGCTCGGCTGCAGGCTGCGGATGCAGGCTGCCAATGCAAGTAGCACACGCATGACACGCAAATATTGCTTACCGGAACGTAGGCAACGGTTGCGTGTCATGCGATTATTTCGGAACTTGCCTGAACAGGTTGGAGTGACGTAATTACGTGTACATCGACTTGCAGCCGCTTCACTACTGGTCTGTGATCGGCTGCGGCTGCAGGTCACGGCAGCACTCGCAACTAAAGCTCAGCAGCACGTGTGGTCACAGTCGCGTTCGGAATGGTTTTCACAAAAATCCATACTACTACATAGTAAACCAGCCGTAACTGCTGCAACTGGCTTCGTCCAGTCGCCACATATGCTGCATCATAAGTTGTACTTGGCTCGTAATGGTCTTTGATCTTGTGCATTGTATAATACTCATATTAAACAAAAGAGGTTTTTTACAAAGGAAAGAAAAACAAAGAAAAATAGGGGAATTATAGATTTTTATTTTCATAATTTTATACATATGTGGCTCAGAATGTTCTGTTTGCTCTTCAGTTATATATTTTCACTTTTCCGTTCCAAAACATAAGACATATAATATACTAAAAAGTTATTTACATATAACATACAAGATTCAAACACACATATTTCCTGTGTAATTACAAGTGTTGGTTGAAAAAGCTGACGAAGGATGTCACTCGAGCGAATACTGATGGCAGGTTTATTTGGCAGCCTAAGGCGGATCCGAAGGACACGACACCAATCTATAGAATAAGAGAAGTAGGGAGGTAAGTCACGAGAAATGTAAAAAAAGCTGACATTGGTTTTATACGATGACATTCAAATTATCCAATTTATTTTTACCCGTATTTAATACCCCATCCTAGGCATAGCGTTTTAAAAACAAATTATTAAAAGAAGGTTGATAACGTTTAACGTGATCCGAATGTAATAAAAGGTGTTCGATGACCTAAAGTCACTAGATGAATATTACTATAGAGTTCAAAACACCTACTTTGAGACATAACGTGATATTTCTAAGGGACAAAGTTCTATGTTTGTAATGAGGAATGGAGGATCCTCAGAAACAGCTACAAGAAACATCAATGGCATGGTATACACAATAATTAAAAAAAAAATTGTTTTACTATCTCACTTATTGATGACAGTACGAGCTACATATAACAAAAATCCTGAAGTAAAGATAAAGCCACATACCAGGACGTCCTTCCCGTTTTCCTGGCCAACAAGAGGGCCACCAGAGTCACCGTTGCAGGCGCCAACGCCACCGACACCGCTGGTGCAGAGGTTGGAAGACTGGAGGATGAGTGGGAAAGCATAACTGCAAGCGCTGTTTGCGATCACGTTCAAACGGACATGGCTCAAGCTGCCAGAGATAGAACCACCTGAAAAATCAATATATACAATGTTATAATAAGCGAAGTTTAACTCTTTGATATTTAGTTTTGAACAATTGACAGTTAAATTAGGATCTTGTTGGTTTGTGACCAACCTGATCCTGACCAGTGTAAGTGTAAGAGAATTTCTTTTTTATAAATTTAAAAATGAAATAGAATTTTAAAAGTTAGTTCCGTCATAGAATATGATTTAAATAAACAATATAAAATACGCTTATCTTTTACTATTGTTATATTAATCAAAGCATTTATATCAAATAAACCATACACTAGCACTTTTGAATTGTCAAAAAGTCAATCAGACAGAAAATTGATTATACAATGCAAATTCTAAAACGCAAATCTTTATGGAGAAGAATGTGCTAAAAACTTAAATAATTTTATACTTGTAATATCACAAATATCTCGGTTACCTACATATCTCTTGTAGCGTTTGTTAAGTGAGAACAATGTAAATAAATAAAATAAAAACAATTCAAAATATAGAAATTAAAATAGGTACGAGTATATAAGTCACTGGCAGCTAAGAAATGACCAGTCTCAACTAACAGCATCCGTTCACGGACAGGACCCGTATATTAGCCCCAAAAAGCTCAACCATAACTGTGTTAATTACTCACCGTCGCTGGTCAAACCGAAGCCGGAGGCAATAGCTGAGGTACCAGCGAAGTCTGAGGATCCAGTAGGTAGGGCAATGGGAGCAATGTTAGCTGAAAATAAGTTAAAACAATAGAGAAGTCTATTTTCAATAGCGGAAAAAGGAAAAGTTTTCGAAGTACAAGTACCATTAACGAGTATATGAAACATGTTGATTGTAGAATATTAGTCTGAAGTCTGAACGCATCATGATAATAAAACGAATCTTTTGCGTTGTTGGTTCATCTTTCTTTACGACTCATAATAGTGCTATCAATAAAGGTTTTGATCCTGGTCAATCGGAAGAGAATTGTTACTGTGCTACTCTATACATCAAAGATAAGAAAAATTTGAAGACTAAATTGAATGTGAATGCGAAATGATGCGAATGATTTTTTTAAATATCTAATATGAAGTTTTAAACAATTTTTAGACGTACCAGAAAACTGTACAGCATTGGGTAGATAGATCACAGCGACATCGTTGCGGATAAGTGAAGGAGTCCAGTTTTGGTGCATGGCAACAACACTGGAGTCAAGTCTGGTGCCTCCTGAGAAGAGTGTCGTGGAACCGAGGACGACCGTGATCCTCCAGACCTGGTTTATGCCATCGGTCCAACAGTGGGCAGCAGTGATCACTCGATTGGCACTGATCAGGGAACCTCCGCATACACCAGTGCCGTCGAGGCCGATGATAGAGAGGAGCAGGCCAGCCTGGTAAACAAATAATTATATAGTTAGTTCTGTGACGGTAACATAGGGTTTCGCGGGGTTAATTGAATGAGTTAAGTAGCAGAAGGTTAGTAGATACTTTTTGCAGACTAAACCCATAGTATCTTTTCCATGGTATAATAATTATGTTTTTCTATGAAGATAGTTCATAGAAAAACATAATTATTATACAGCGCAAAAGTCGAATTAGCTAATGAATGCAACAACAAACCTGGTAAGGATATTGGCCTGGTCCAGCAGGAACTCCTCCAACGATCCTGGAGCTAAGGAACTTTTCCTCGGCTGCTTTGATCCTTTCACCTTCAGGGATACCCACGTTCTGCAGGTACCCATAAGCGGTATTCCCGTATAGGGATTCTTCCGCGCAGGCAAAGCTTGCCAAAGCCAAACACGCAATCACAAAGGTTTTCATCGTGGTTCCAGCTGAAACTAGGTGCAAAAATATTTTCTAGTTTGTTATATAGAGGAGATATAGATAATTATTTATGTGCTTATGAAATTAATCTACAGATAGCTACTAGGTACTGACAGTTATCTTAAAGATAGTATCGTGATCATTCGTTCTGATTTTAATATTATAACGAAATCAGAAGTCATTATAGATTAGCAACGGCTTCTGCATTAATAAAAACTAAATTATGCTCATGTTTTCAAAGCAAACTGTAATGTAATGTTTGGAAAACCTATTTTTCTAAATTATGATCAAACATAAATAGTCAAAGAATTTAGAGTCGATTTCAGAAAGCTAGTTTTTTATTAATGATCTTACTTTTACCAAAAGCAAGATCTTTAAAAGAAAAAGTAAATGAAATCTCATTAGCCTATTCATTTGTATTATTTAGAAAGAAAAAACAAATTTAAATTTAGAAGATAATTCTTTAGGTCCTGCGCCCGCCGCCAGATATTATGATTGGGTCAGAAAATATCTATGATAGTCTATTGCAATCAAAACTAAAATGTATAGCAAATTTTCGTTAGTAGAAAATAAACAAAAGTTGTTTTTGAAAATGATGATGTAATTTTCAGAAAAAGTATTTCTTCATAATATGTGTATTAAAAAACGTCATTTGTCGTTTATATGAGGCTTGTAACTGCAGTACTCGGCTCCATAACACCCTTGCCTGCGGTTCAGGCGAATTCTACCTCGGCTGCAATGACAAAATTTCTCCACTTTTATCAAAATTGACAATTGCGAAATTCTGTGTACCTAGCAATAACATTTTTATTCGCACCCAAATGTAATCTAATCAGTATCATACATTACGAATTATAAATGACAAATATTGTAGCGTATCGAAGCATAATAATCTAAAAAAATGATTCAATAAAAAACCAAAATCAAATTGTATTGATTCTTACCTTAGAAATGGCGAAAACAGCTGCGTTTATTATACACAAGGTTGAACACTAATTTCTTCAATGAATATTATAATGATAAAAATGTTCGACTACATCAAAACAATCAATAGAATGTTTTATTTGTTCTCGTTTCTTGAAGGAGAATACTTTTAATAATATTTATCTCGTCATTGAAATATTTTTTTCAGTTTTATTTGCTAATACTTTTTATCGAAGATATCGGCCAACTATTCAGTCTATAATACCTATACTGTTGTATTTTATTAAAAAAGGAAAAAGAAAAATAGGGTCAACCCTCAAGACCACTCAAGTGTTCGTTGTTGCGTCAATCATGGAACTTACTATAAAAAAATAAAAATATGATTATTATGATTTATGATGTCGATATGATTTATTGATTCAGTAAATACATAAGAGTCGAATATATTTGTTGTTCGTAATAATTAAAAGATTCTGTGTGTTCAGCATTTTTCAGGATTTTTATTTATAAAAAGGAAATGAAAGGATTGTAAGCCGTTAGGTATTTTAAATATTACTATTGATAAAGTCTATGAATGAGGTGACATGGGATTTGAAAAGTCAGATTGGCAACCCAGGCAGAACTGAATGATGAAACGCTGGCTGTGTGCTGAGCTGAGTTAGTTTAGTATAACTTGCCTGGCTGAACAAATTTTTCACTCTTGTTGATAGACTGTAAATTATGTAAAATAGTACGAAAAATAACTAAAGTTATTACGAGCTAAGCTAAGTTAGCTCAGAGCGCACCAACGTATGCACATCATCCGAAACAGGCTGTGATTTTGTTCATTGTAAAATATTAAACAAAAGTGGTTTAATATATGATGTTTGATATCCAAAAAAAAAAACAAACAAGAAAAAATAGGAGTATCATAGATTTTTATTTTCAAAATTTTACACAGAGGTGGTTCAGAGTTTTTTGTTTGTTTCTTAGTTATATATTCACTTTTCGGTTCAATAACACCAAAATTATATAACTAAAAAGTTATTTATCTATAACATACGTGTATTTCATATACTTTAATGGGTCAGATGTTTTGTTCCGTTTCTTATGTAATTTATAAGTGTTGGTTCAAGAAGCTGACGAAGGATGTGACTCGTGCGAATACTGATGGCAGGCTGGCTTGGCAGCCTAAGCCGGATCCGAAAGATGTGACACCGATCTGTTAAATAAGGGAGATATATGAATGAAGAGATAAGTTAAAGAAATAAAGTTGCAATTAACTCTGTACGATGATATTCATTTCCAAGTTAATTTTGTATTTAATACACCCGTCTGGGCAGTGGACATAGTGTTTTAAAGACAAATTGAAACCACAAGTTCAGAACGCCTTCTTTGAGTCTTAACGTATTTTTAATACGGGCCAAAGTTCTGTATATCTGTAGTTCTATTTGTATGTGAGGAGTGCATGACCAGCACAGCAACAGCTACACAAATAGCATACAAACAATAATCCAAAGTATTTCTCGTTTTGCTGTCTCACTTACTATAGATGATAGGAAGAAGAAACCTAAAGTACAGATAAAGAACACATACCAAGACATTTCGTCCGTTTTGTTCGGTAACAAGAGGGCCACCAGAGTCACCTCTGCATGCGCCAACACCTCCAACGCCACTGGTGCAGAGGTTGGAAGGCTGGAGGATGAGTGGGAAGGCATAGCTGCAAGCACTGTTGGCGATCACATTCAAGCGGACGTGGTTCAGGCCGCCAGAGATGGAACCACCTGGAAAATTAACGTACACTATTATAATAAGCGAAGTCTTACCCCTTGATTAGTAGATTTGAATTGTAACTATTTTCACTTGACAGTTACATTTGTTTGTTTTTGGCCAATCAGATTAAGACCAGCAGTAAACATAACCAGTGAGTAAACCAGAGCAAGTGTGAGATAATTGTTTTTTTTTGTTTTAAAATTCAATAGGAAGATAAAATTTAATCGTCAACTACCAGTAATTTGGGATAGTTTACCGTAAAAAATACAAAACAAGCTCACTTTTTTAATATGGTTCTATCAATTAATCGAAGCATTTATTCCAAATAAATCATTTACATGAAAGAAAATGAAAATTGCACATTCTAAAGAGTACATTTCTATGGAGAAGAATGTGTTCAAAACTTTATGGAAACTTTTTATATCAAGTTATATAATAATATTGTTGATCTTTTCGCATCTGTTAAATCTAAATTGTAAATAAAAAATTAAATAAATAAAGAAAAAAAACAAGTCAAAATATAGAAATTAAAATAAGCCACTGGCAGATAAGAGATGACCAGTGTCAACTGACAGCGTCCTTTCACGGACAAGACGCATATATCAACTCCACTCCGCTCAACCATAACTGTGTTAATTACTCACCGTCGCTGGTCAAACCGAAGCCGGAGGCAATAGCTGAGGTACCAGCGAAGTCTGAGGATCCAGTAGGCAGGGCAATGGGAGCAATGTTAGCTGAAATTAAATTAAAATAATAGAGAAAACTGTTTCTAACTGCATAGAAGTCCCATTTAGTTGTTACAAGTATATATAATGTTGATTGTAGAATATCAGTTTCAACCCACCATCGTGGTAATAAAATTAATCTTTTGTGTTATTGGTTCACCTTTATTTTCGCCTTATTTCCTTATTATAATAGTGATTTCAATAAATATTTTGATTTTGCTCAATCGGAAGTGATTTGTTACTATTCAATACTATGAGCCAGAGATAAGTAAGTAAAAATCTTTAAACTATAAATCGGATTCTAAATGATGTGAATTATATTGTCTAATAATTATATTGTTTTAGACGTACCAGTAAACTGTACAGTATTGGGCAGGTAGATCACAGCGATATCGTTACGAGCAAGTGCGGGAGTCCAGTTCTGGTGCATGGCAACGACACTTGAGTCTTGTCTGGTGCCACCTGAGAAGAGTGTTGTGGAACCGAGGACAACCGTCACCCTCCAGACTTGGTGTACACCATCGCTCCAGCAGTGGGCAGCAGTAACCACTCGGTTGGAGCTGAGCAGGGAACCTCCACACACACCAGTGCCTTCGAGGCCAATGATGGCGAGAAGCAGACCAGCCTGATAGACAATATATATAATTAGTTATGTAATAAAGAAGATTACCAATATTTTTTTGCACTAAGAGCTGTCAGCAACTAGTTATCACATTTGCAAATATACTTTAATTGAACTCCATCTTAATTGAATGAGGTGAGTAACAAGAGGTAAGTACAACACTTTTTGCAGACTAAATCCATAGTATCCCATAAAGCGTTAAGGCCAGAGACCAGTGGTTTATCTTCATAGAAAAACATAATTATTATACAGTGCAAAAGTCGTATTAGCTAGTGAATGCAACAACAAACCTGGTAAGGATATTGGCCTGGTCCAGCAGGAACTCCTCCAACAATCCTGGAGTTAAGGAACTTCTCCTCGGCCGCTTTGATCCTTTCACCTGCAGGGATACCTACATTCTCCAGATACCCCAAAGCGGTATTCCCGTTTAGGGATTCTTCCGCGCAGGCAAAGCTTGCCAAAGCCAAACACGCAATTACAAAGGTTTTCATCGTGTTTCCAGCTGCAACTAGGTGCAAAAATATTTTCTAGATTATTATATAGAGGAGATATAGATAATTTTGTAATGTGCTTATGAAATTAATCTACAGATAGCTACCAGGTACCGATAGTTATCTTAATGATAGTGTAGCTTAATCTTTAATTATGATTTTAATATATATATATTTTGACGAAATCTGAAATCATTATAGATTAGCAAGGGCTTCTACACTAATCTGATACTAATTTACGATTTCAAACGTGTTTATCTACGAGTTTGCGTTACGGAAACATCTGAAATTTACAAAAATAATAATGATAAAGCTTGTTATTTAAAACCTCCTCGCAAAAACCAAAAATCTTGAATAGTTATTGTTTTTTTTTTTTATGACACTAAACCGCTGTTTTGGGGCCGCGAATTCGACATACGTCATACGGGGACGTTAATAAAAAATACTCAGTGACTACAACCGGCCCTTAAGTCATTAAAATATTTGTCCTGTGTGGAAATCAAAACCGGCCGTAGCTAGTCGCTCAACTAGTGTCATTTATAGTGCATGCGCTTAGTACCTTCTTACGAAAGTTACGCTAACATCGTTCCCGTAATTGTAACGTGGATTGTACGGTCAGGGGTCTCTATCTACCAATGCTTAAGTGAATGAAATTTATTTGTACAAGAGCGCCAATAGGCCACGACTCGTTATTTAATTCTTAAGGTTACTTCTATGAAACAAACGAACTGAGTGATGATCCATTGATCTTCTTCTATAAAAAATTCTAGACACTTTAATATAGGTAGAGTGCAACTGCACTTTTGAACCCTGACTGTACATAGCAACACAGGCAAATCTTATGATAAAAGTGTAAAATATGTTTGCGAAATATTTTGTATTTAGCAATAACATTTTCATCCACACCTATTTTTTTAATCTAATCAGTATCATACGTCACGAATTTTAAGTGATAAATATTGCAGCACTATTGATTAAGATAAAAAGAATAATAACCTAAAAAACTACTTACCTAAACGAAATTTCCAAAATCTATTGAAATTGTATTGACCTTAGAAATGGCGAAAATAGACACGTTTATTACACACAAGACGAAACACTTATTTTTTCAATAAATATTAAATGATTTAAATGTACAACTACATCAAAAAGAATTTATCACATTTGTTCTTGTTACATGAAGCAGAACAATTTTGATAATATTTATCTTGTCATTGTCTTTTTCGGTTTTCTTTACTAATACTATTTATCAAAGATATCGGTCAACTATTTAATCTACCTATATAGTTTTATTTTTTTTAAATAGAGTTACGTGTTCGTTGTTAGTGATTTGTTGATTCAGTAAACACACTAGAATTCGATTGTATTTTCAGTTTG
Source organism: Leucania comma (assembly GCA_958295575.1). Taxonomy (NCBI): domain Eukaryota; kingdom Metazoa; phylum Arthropoda; class Insecta; order Lepidoptera; family Noctuidae; genus Leucania; species Leucania comma. Next base: position 11,153,090 of record OY282475.1, read on the forward strand.
TAATAATTAAAAGATTCCGTGTGCTCAGCATTTATTAGTTTTATTTATAAGAGATAAATAAAAGGTTTGTAAGCTGTTATTTCAAATATTTTGATTAATAAAGTCTATGAATGAGGTGACACGGGCGTAAGCATTTGGAAAGCCAGATTGGCAACCCAGAGCAGAACCGAACGATGCAACGCCAATCTGAAAAACAAAAACAAAATTATTCAATCCCAAGATTAAATATTTTAAATAAGCCAAAATCAAATCAAAATCAATATTAAAATAAGATTAAATCCGTCAATTTGGTTTATTGTCGGAGATTCATGATAATTATTTATTCAAGTGGATGTTTAAATGTTAATGTATGTACCTACCGATCAAATGCATATTAGACGCATTTTTCGGAACTTAAACTACCACAAAATAGATTCAAAATTATGTAACGAGTACTTTATAGGATTGTACCTAATCAATCATGTTTGTATGAACTTCTATACCACGATTTGCTTTACGCAGCAAAAACAAATGAATGAATTAGGCATCAAAAATCCATTCATTCGTTGTCACTGGGAAAAATGCCCAGAACGCTAGCAGTATTATCACCTTTAATAGCAATACTGATTAGTTACTTAAAAAAAACCTTACTGGAACAAAACAGACTACTAAACAATATCTTGTAAACCATTTATGTTATAAAAAGCATCGTAGGTATTTATATTCGTACCAAGAGCTGTCTGTTGTCCCTGTTGATAATGAGAGGACCACCAGAGTCTCCTCTGCAGAAGCCCTTGCCTCCAAGACCACTTGTGCAAATGTTGGAACTCTGGAGAAATATTGGGAACGCCCAGGAACAATCGCTGTTAGTAATTACTGGCACACTAACGTGGTTCAGGAACTGATTCGTATTAATACTGCCACCTAGAAAAAGGGAACAAATTAATACGAAAGCGTGTTTTTAAAAACCCTTACAAAGACCATAATAATCAACTATCTCTCTTTTTTTTTTTTTGGTAGGTAAAATCATCCAATGACAAATCCCGCCCTTGGGTGGGGCGGGAAATAGTGTCAGACTTTTACTGACTAAAAACCTACCTTTCCGTTCCTTGCCTTTGTCCCGGGGCCCGTGGTGACACTCTCGCATAACCTTTGGCCCCAGTAGGCTTCGGCCCTGCTGCACCCCTACAGTTTGCTGACAACTCCTTGAGGCGCGCGGGAACAGTGCGCGCCGTAGACGACCTGAGCTCGGACCGGTCTGTTACCGGACGGACGGACAGCGAGCTACCCATTGCCCACCGTCAGCGAGCCCGCGCCTACGGTGGCCAGAAATCGGGATCAGAAACCCGGCGGCGGCGGCGGCGTGTGCGCCTTTGCCTAATGCGGTCGGCCTCCTCCTTTGCTAGCATTACTGCTTCGCAAAAGGAGGCGACCGCCTGCCACTCCTTCTCGCTCCGGAGCATGGCTTGAACCAAGCCCCAGCGCGAGAGATCGCCGCCGATCGCCCCCACGAGGACACGGCGATGCTCTTCCCAAGCGGGGCACACCTCGACTGTGTGCTCCACCGTGTCCACCGGGCGGTCCGCACAGTGGCGACACCCGGGCGTCGTCTCCGCACGAATCTTGTACAGGTACGGACCGAATTTGCCGTGTTCGGTCAGCACCTGCGCCAAACGGAAGGTGACGACGCCGTGGGGCCTTTCCAGCCACGCCTCAAAGAGGGGCCTTACCGCCTCGATCGTGGCGTGCCCAGCACGAGGTTGCGCGAGTCGCTCTCGCCATTTCACCATGAGATCCCGCTGGAGCTCTGTCCGCCATGCCGCGACTTGTCGCGGCAGCGGAGTTTCGCCCCGACGTTGCATCTCCACGCGTAAATCATGCATGTGTGCAAGGACTGTTGCCTCCAAATCCCATGGTGGTAGGCCAGCAAGGAGGCTCGCCGCTTCACAGGACACCGTACGGTATCCGCGGATCATCCGGATGGCCATGACCCTCTGGCAGGCGGTTAGCCGGGCCGCCACTCGCTTTCGTAGCGATGGCGCCCACACCGGCGCACCGTAAAGGGCCATGGACCGAACGATGCCTGCGTAGAGCCTCCGGCAGGAGGCGTCTGGATCAACTATCTCTGGTGTTTAAACACATAGAACAAATTTATAAAAACGACTATAATTTAAATTTTTCTGATCCTACTAATATATAAATGTAAAAGTTTGTATGTATGGATTTTTGTTACTCTTTCACGCAAAAACTACACAATGGATTTCGAAGAAACTTGGGACACGGATAGATCATAAATATAATATAACACTTTTTATGTCGGGAGTATGTTCCCTTGGGATAAATTTCTATTATCACGCAGACGAAGCCGTTGGCAGCAGCTAGTATTATAATAAATAACTAACACTAGATTATACGGCTATGACATCAAGAGTACCCACGTGCTGTTTAAGTCATCATCATCATTTCAGGCGCTAAATTGTCCATTGCTAGACATAGGCCTCCGAAATATCATTACAATGACCACTTTTGTGCGTCTTGCTTCCATCGGATTTGCTGGACCCTTACAAGGTCATTGGTCTGTGTACGTTGGCGTACCGACAAACACAGTGTTGGAAGGCCGCTCACAAAGGCCTTCCAACAATGTGTTTTCTTAATTTAATAAAACTGAAAGTTTCTTACTGTCACTGGTTGCACCAAAACCAATAGCAATAGCCTTCTCTCCAGCGAAAGACTCAAAAAGTTCAGAACCGCTTGGCAAAGCAACCGGAGCAACAGTAGCTGTAAAAGAATTAATGTTCATGTTTTCAATATGAACGAAAAATCTTATTAAGATTCTTGACTCGATTTAGCACTAATTCTAGTTTATAAGTAATGCATACTAAGTAACAATGAAAATATTTACAAATCTATGTCATATTGTAACTTGTAATGCAAGGCAGACCTGATAGTGAAACAGGAGTCGCAAAATATGCCACAGCAACGTCGTTACGAGTTAAGATCGGATTCCAGTTCGGATGCACAGCGACCGCACTCGTTTCAACCCTGGTACCGCCACTGAACAGGTAAACAGAGCCAAGAACGATGGTAAACCGCCATGCCTGGTGAACACCGTCGTTCCAGCAGTGGGCTGCGGTGAGGACACGGCTGGCTGAAATGAGGGATCCTCCGCAAACGCTTGTCAAGGTTAAACCGCCTTGGACAATATCGCCAAGAATCCCAGCCTGCAATGAAAAAGATAAATCGCGGAAATATTTATTTTACTATTTATGTTCACACAGTCATAACAAAAGAAGATAGTTCATGCACCAGTAGAGATTTAAAGAAATGAAAATAATACTTCATATAATTTAATTATTAATAAATACTTTCGAAACTATATATAACTTATACTAGAATAAACACATAAAATACTATACAATCAAGATTGTCATTGACTCGCAGACAAAATATATTTTATAAATTGTAAACTATGACATAGTAAGCGGGCATCATGACTGTTATAAGAGATATATGGATAGAAATAGATCATTCAAATTTTTTATCACTCACAAATAGTCAGATTCAGATATTCCACATTTCCTTTAATATAATTTAAAACCATTTTATAAAATCCCAAAATCGAGTTTAGTATTCACCACATAATCACCGTAAGGCGACAGCAGATTATACTGTTACACTAGTACTCTTATAACTTAACATCACTACTCTGCTAATATCCCAACGGAATGACGCAAGTGATGCTCCAAACGCTATACGTGGTTAGATGCCTCGAAGATAGTTCAAAGTAGATATTTGAAAACAAACCTTGAAGGGGTATTGTCCAAGCGTGGCCGGTACTCCTCCGACAATTCGCAAACGTACTTCTTCTGCGTTCCGAATTCTGTTCGCCTCCGGAATTCCTATGTTCTTCATGTATCCATAAGCAGAATTGTATTCTGAAGGTTGCTGTACATCTTCAGCGTAAACAAGTGTTCCAAACAAAAGAAAAGTTACTAGAAACTGCATCGTGAACAGAATTTATGCTTTATCACTGGAATCAATGAACTAATGTGGCCATTTACATGGACATGTGACAGTCTTGTAATCGTTCTGATTCGATGTTGTTATTATCTTTTATTCTTTGACTGATCTCCGATTGGTTATCAAGATATGAACGGATGTTTTCATTTAAGTCACTGTTTTGACCAATTGCTGATCTGTATTTTTGTATGTTGACAAAAACGATATAGTTGTGGCTTTATGAAGCAAATATCTTAATTTCCCACGTTTCCACTTAATTTACCAAGTTATAACAACGTATCCTCTTTGCTTAGGTATTTTTAAACAATAATTTATTCAAATGGCAATCTCAATAAAAAAGTTTAAACCAAAAGTTCGTAAATTTTGCAGAGGATGCTCACGAAAGCTATGTTTATAGTTGATGGGCCGACTCTCCCGCAATGCGCTTCTACAAACAATTTCAGTCTCTGCCTTGCACAGGGGACTGTCACTCAAGCGCTGGCGCGGAACAACCCAATGATATTAGCTACCAATTTAGTCCAGATCCCCGACGACGCTTACCTTTAGCCCTTTTTTACCTTCCGACTAAGGCTGAGCAGGACACATGGGAGCTCAAGTTACAGTGGACAGTCGTTTTAGTCTAAAGTCATACTCTTTAGTTATGCTGACATTGTATTCAGATTCAATTCGCATACACTCGTGTCAGTTTGGTTATCTTCCATTTTTGGTAAAGGTTGAGGTTTATTTGTATCACAATAGAACAGAATAATTGGCTGCATTGTAGTCCCTTCATAGTGGTTGAATACTGTGGCGAGTGTTCAGACAAACGAAAAGATTCGGTAAAAGAAACGAGAAATATTGAATAGGTTAAACACTTGATGGTTTTAATTTATTTCCGTTTTAAAGTAGGTATCTTGGGGCAGGTGCACAGTAAATAGTCGATCCGAACTCTAGGAATACGTTTCGGGTCTGTGTCGAATTGAGATTCGATTAGTCGTAGCGAACTTGAAACGGAGTGAGTAGCGGCGGGCTCAAACATTAATCGAATTTCGGTCTTCGGCTGGCGGACGATCAAGTGTGCGTTAGTTCACATTACGAGGCCTCTCGACTCTCACTCGATACTTGCTCTCGAGTGTTCGATATACGATATCGACTCGAGATGTCTGCCACGAGTGATTGCAGGATGTCAAGAGGTCGTAACGGTAGATCACTGCAGTACAATTCACTAAGGTCCACGAAACGTAGAGGAAAGGTAGCATATGTGGGATACTGTAGTTGATTTGGAATACTCAAATATTTCTATTGTTTTTTCATCGTAAAAAAAAAAAAACAATAAACAATATTAAAAAACTAAAAGGGGGAGGGTAATAAACCCCCTAAAATCTACAAAAATGAGTACCTACTGAAACATTAAAATTTTTGATAATATTAATTTAAGATGAAAACTGCAATTGTTCAATCTTTTTCGATTCTTTGTAATCCTTAAAAATCATTAAAGGTTCATAGGAATAGATCACAAAAGTATTGAGTTACCCATTTTTTTCATTTATTTTTTTCAGAATTAATACAATTACTGTTACAGACAATTACAGATGATGCAAATCATAAACTCATCAGAGTTTTACCGTGCATCATAATCATCATCATAGTCATTGGTTTAGGGTTTTGTCTTGTTTTAGTTATAACTAAGGATGCAATATTATTAATTCGAAATACCGAGAGTGAATATAAATTGGAATACTCATAACATTCTTTTTAAGTATTTAGTATGTATGTTTAACCTTTTTTAATAGCTTTTTCTTTAAAAAAAATAGCGTTTATTGCTGCCTATAACTTATTTATAATACACTAAATATTAAATAGAAATTTACACTATATAGTAGGCTTGATGTTGTTAATTTTAAGCTATATCTATTGTTATTGTTTAGTTTTTCCTTATCTACTATTTTTAAGCTCTTGATTATCTTTCTTTCTTCATTTCAGCTTTTCTTTTGACAAAAGCCTCTTCTAAGGCTCTCCGCTTCACTTTTTCACTTTTAGTTTTTAATTGACCTGTTGCTTTCTTAATGCCATCTTTCATTGTATCATCTTCTATCTTTTAGTTTATTTCAAAATTAGAAAAGAGTTATACCTTGTTCTGTTATTATATATTTTGTCCTGTCCATCACCATTGAAATTGTCTCTATACTACTGGGACTTTTTGAAATTTGTTTTCAAGCTAGGTTCCCGACTTTACTTTTTGGAGGTATGCGGAACAGACATTAAAATCCCACATATCTCCATTAAAAAGGGAAGACTACTCTGGCAGGCAACTGCCCAATAGATTATTTCAGGCAGTTGTATCTATTCTAATCGCACGGAGAAGTTTAATTACGCAATGCATAATACTCTTAGTCCAGGTACTAGGTAGAATTTTGTCCTGTTTAGTTTTTTTTCCTTTATTTATCATATAAACAAAAAATACAGGATTATCTATATTAAAAAGCAACCAAAAACCACGAAGGTTTTAAAATGATTAGGTCTTTATATAACTAAGCAATAATATTTAAATAATATCGCTTAAGTTTACACTTGATATTTGTAGGTGTAATATTGTTTTTTAATAGTTCCGTTATGACGACATAGATGTCGTCACAATCGGTTTTTTAGAGAGTTTTCAATTTGTTTCATTGTTTTTTTTTTTTTTAATAAAGGGTTTTATTTTTTTTAATGATTTAAAGTAATTTTTAATAAGTTTACCCGTTTCATTTCCGATTTATTCACGAAAATCAAAATGGTATTCCAGATATGCTGTACATCCTCTACAGTACTTGATTTCGGTGCATATTGTGATCGAGTCAGTTATTATGCGATATAATCTTCATAGTGGAAATTAAACACTTACATACTACGTCTCACTATCTTGGAAAAGTTTTCAGCTTCTATGAACATAAATTATTCATAGGAGCCGAATAATTATGTTTTTTCTAAACTAGTACTTATTCTCATTTCTATTAATTATTAGTTTAAATTCTCTATTTTCAGCGTTACTGGCTTTTGAAGCTAGCAACTTTAAACACAAAAAAAAAATCTGGGCAAGTGCTAATCGAACTCGCGTACTCAGGCTTACTATGTAATTCTCGAAGACTTCAAAATCGCGACACGTACAGTCAGGGCTCAAAAGTGCAGTTGCACTCTACCGACACCAAAGTATGTAAAATTTCTTTGTAAAAGATGGTCAATGGATCATTAGCCATTTAGTTTGTAGCATAGAATCTAAAATATTGAATAAACTAGTTGCAGAACACTGGAATTCTACTACAAAGAAATTGTTAGAGTGCAACTGCACTTTTGACCCCGGACTGTACCAATTTTTCTTTTGTGACGTAAAAACTTTACTATTTTCATATAACACACACATTTAATCTGTTACCTGTGCTATAAGATCTTACTTTATGCCCAGGATTCTGAATCAACGGTAAATTTATGAAATTTGATTCCTTTGAGGGTGTTGAAATATACGTTTTTTGTGACATAAACTAAACGGCTGTATCTTTTTCCGTTAACTTAGAAGTTTATTTTTTTTTACAGCTTCAAGGAACCGCAGTTCTTAGTAGGTATATGGTTTTAATTTCAACTCGATATCTCCACAAAGTGATCATATAAGAGTTCCATATTTTCTTTTTGAGGTACGGAACCTTAAAAACATGACAACATATTTAACACATTATAATTTACTGTTTATCATTATAATATCTGATTAGAATTAAAACCACATACCTACAATTTTTTTTTCACTGTAGTACTTGCCATAAAAATACAGCAACTAATGTAAAAGCGATTAGCCAGACGTCACAATACACCCCGATTAAAAAGTAATCTAAATTAAATTTGGAACGCGAAACTTTCCATGTGTGCGTGCTAGTGATGTCATTCTGTAGATTATCGCAGTGCGTTAATCCGAGCTTAACAACAGTTTGCACATAACTAGCCAATCGATCTTGTTTGATTGACAGTCGGGACGGGCAACAACTACGTTGTGAAAACTATTTTCGGTATCGATAATCATCGCTATTCATCGATATAATTAAGTGTACAAAATTTTCGAGGCTGACAGCACTTTATTTGATGACAATGGATTGTTAAAAGCTTCGAAATTGGGACTTTTGATTTTGGTCATGTTAATTAGTAGTGATTTGTGGTTTGTAAAAGGACTTTATCGATTAATATTTTGTAGATGAACAACACTATGATAAAATATTTTATCGTCTGTGTTTATTGTTCTTTGCTCATGGGTACTTTGCTTACTCAATTTTGCCTCTATTTTAGTATAAACAAATGTTAAGTTAATGGCAAGCTTTATTGTTACTACTAGACCATTTTCTACTACACAATATTGATGTCAATATGACTTCCATTTTCTTTTTCGGTTAATGGACGGACGGACGGCGAGCTACCCAATGCTCATCGTCCGTTAGCCCACGCCTACGGTGACTGGAAATCGGAATCGGGAAGCCGACAGCTGGGGCAGTTACCTAACCCACCTCCTTTGAAAAACTATTAAAGGGCTGGTCAGGTAATTTAGGGCACCGAGCCTACCAGGGCATGGCGCGGGAGGCCATTACGGTGCTCTGTCCAAACAGGGCAAACCTCCACCGTGTCCTCCGGGCAGTCCACACAATGGTTGTCACCATCGGGCGTTTTAACCGCACGAATCAGGTGCCAGAACCTCCCGAACTTACCATGTCCGGAAGACCTGCGTCATGCGGCAGGTGAGGACGCCGTGACATTTCTCTAGCCGCACCTGAAAGAATAATAATCATAACATTTATTTCTTGGACTAATAAATAACGTAGGTAGTTGAAAAAAGTTACTCTGATCTTTGGTTTTTGGTTTCCTCACTTGTGTAATCCATGACGGACTATTGTGGGTACGTGGGCTGTTGCGGCCTTCATTTTATCTAGCCCACCTCTCTTCAGAAGCAGATTAGGCCCCCTATTTTTTTCAGAGCGTCTATGAGCTTTTGTATAATTATTTGTATAAAAGTTATTATTATACAATTGTATAATCATAACACACTATTATTATTTAACATAAGCAAGGAATCCTTAGACATTATAAGTTACCCATCCCGTTTTGTTGCCAATAAACTCAAAAATTGCTGATTTTTATAAGGTTTTACAAAATGTTTAGATGAATTAGACATACATATTATATTACTTAGACAATTGTATATATTTGTAATACAGGTAGGTTGCTAGTATGAAAAAATAAAATCTTGTAAAAGAACCCAACTGACAAGAGCACCAAAGACCTCATAAAATGCATTACCACCAACACTTTACCGTCTCATCACATTACTTCCCACCCATAAAAGTGACAAAAGCCTGTATTGCCAAATAAATATAATTAAAAACGAAGTGTGTTCGGAACGTGACAGCACCGCGACGTTAATGCGACCGGACTAAATAACGTTAGAGCACCCTTGTTACTGCAATTACGCCCGGGCCGGTTAAAACGTCGGGCCGTTTTAAAGTTTTCATCCGGATTTGACGCAGCGGACCATAACATCAACTAGGGTGAGAGATTGATGCTTTGTGATGTTGTGTGATCTATGTTTGTGTTTTAGATGATAATAATATTTAGTGTAGATATTTGCACAATAAGTCATACTAATATTATAAAGACGAAAGTTTGTGTGTGTTTGTTAATTCTTCACGCTCAAACTGCTCAACGGATTTGGATGAAATTTGACACACAGATAGACCATGTCCTGGAATAACACATGTGATACTTTTTATCCCTTTTTATCCTTGGGACATTTTTTTACTATCACGCTGGCAAAGCCGCTGGCAGTTAGTGGGTTTACAAAAATATAGGTAAGTCGAAGCCTGCTTGGGTCATGGGTCAGCTTCTGAAAGGAAGACCCGGCAGGCCGGCCCGACCGGCATGAAAGTCAACTAAGGAACGAGATAGGTTTCTAGTCAGTAAGAGCCTGACACTATTTCCCGCACCGCCCATGGGCGGGATCTGTCATTGGATGCTTTTACCTACCATAAAAAAGTGACTCTGGGACAAGGGCTTTTGACGTTTTATAAGAACCATGTAGACCTATTTGAAAAAAACGGGAGCAGAACAGCGCAAACATTGAGCTCTCTTATATAAAACAACACTCTTTGATGTCTTATAAAAGTCAATAAAACTATTTGCATTCAACACATTGAATATTTATAATTGTTTTTTTTTTCGGAAATTCTATGCCACGAATATGAATTAAGATTATTAAACTTCAAACGATATTACGGTTGGTGTTTTGGTTGAGCGGTCAATTGCAGTGCTGTCTGTCGTGAATTCGATTTCCAAACAGAACAAATATGATTGTGGCTTACTGATAGTTCTTCTGAATCTATGTATGTGAAGTTACATCCATGATGCACGAGTAATTCCTGTAATGGAGCAACGATTTAAAAAAAAACAATTTTGTTTAAAATCACTAGCATATTTTCAAGACACTGTAAAAGCCAGAAATAAATCCAACTTTAAAATATTAAATCAGTACCATTAATAATGTTTAAGCAAACACCTTTAATATTGGGCTTTTACGTGAGCTTTTATTTAAAAATATATTTCCGGACGAAACGTATTTCACTGTCATTGGCCGGCGGACTATAATGCGGAATTGATGTCGCATCAGTGGGTAAATTGACGGCGAATAAATTAGTCAATCAGTGTGTTTATTTTTAAAATGTTATCGTTGATTCTTTGAGTACCCTTATATTTTATTTTTCCGAAAAAGTACACTGTGATGGCCCATTGTTAAGAGTTGTCGGTCACAGGTTCAAACATAGCAAGGCTCATTACTTTGTGTAATTTGTTACATTTTAGAAATTATGTGGAACAGAGATTGAAGTCCTACGTTCGTTGAAAAGGAAAGCGTCTATTAAACCACTCGATATTCCGCATAAGTTACACAGACTGTCTTAAAATTTACTTCCGAGTAAGACAGTCTGACCCTTATTACATTACGCGAAGTCGACTAATAATATTCTGACCAAACGGGCATTAGGCCTGCTGTGGGCAACTGCTCTATAGATTATTTCGGCAGTTGTGTATGCTCAAATCGACCGGAAAACTCTATTTCGCATTTTTTGTAGTTTTTAAGTGGCGCCATAGATGTCGCTACAACATCATCATTGTTTTCAAAACGAAGAAGAAAAATATCGTGAGAAAATCGGTATCTCCTAAAATAAAATTCGAAGAAAAAAAAGGAATCTTTTCAGCCGTCCACTGTTGGACATATATACCTCCTCCAAGTGTCACCACAATAAACTTTTATTTATTAATTATACTTTAACTTCTTATTTTCAGCATCATTTACCTAAAACGTTTTCTTGTAGTAAATGAATCTCATAATGCTAACTAGTCAACTTGCAACTAGTCATTATTTAATTTATTACCTATTTTAATTCTAGCTTTAATTTATCGTTCATGACATTTTAACTTAATTAATTCAATCTATTTATTCTATATTTGTCAATTATTATATTTTCAATATCATAACTAATTTAATTCAGTTTGTATCCAATATTAATTTAATTTAATTTACAAAATCATAATTTAAATGAATTGTCAAATTGTATAAGCTGTGTACACTTCTAACTGACATATTTGCATAGAATTTAACATTTATAAAAATACCCACATGCAAAATATATTGTTGATAAGTCGTTGGTGTTTCTAATAAATAATAAATAAATAAATAATAAAATGAAAAAAATAAATTTAAATACAGTAAGTCGATAAAAAAGTGTTCATATTTACAGACAAGCGATATTTTGCTCTAACACAGCGAGCGACGTGCCCTGTCGGCTTATGACTAAGACATGTTCATTTCCTACATGTCTAGAGAAAAATATTTCTAGCTGTTACCAATTTATTTATAAATCTACTTCTGATCGATTGAAATTATATTATCAACAAGTTTTCTTGGTAGCGGCTTTGCCACGTAGGTACAATTTTGAATTTTATTTATCATAGGGATAGATAAAAATAGTCTATGAGTTGATGAGTTGATCTACCCTTATTTTCCATTAACGTCTTATTATAGCTTATTTTTCATTTATCCATTCTTGCAACCTATATAATGTTATCAACCTATTTTTTTGTTTGTACCCATGGCCACAGTAGGCTTCGACCCTAGCTGGGCAGTTTTTCTGACATCTCCTTGAGGCGCGTGTGAAACTCTACGCGCCGTCGACGATTTTTTTACTCACCATCCACAAACCCATGCCTACGGTGGCTGGAACCTGCCCACCTGTTTCAAGCTATACTGAAGAGCATCTGTAATTTTCGTTGTCTTACAAGTGTCTGAAACATATAAACTTATTTTTTTAATATAAACTAGTGCTTGACCGCGATCCCATAAGCAGATGCAATCGATGATATTGAAGCGCACTAGTTTATCAAGAGCCATTCACGTAAATATCAACGGTAATTTTATTACAAAGCAAATCACTACTCAACAATACCACAAACCAAATTCAAAATACATGAATATATTCCCACAAATATGTCACATGCAAATTATCGTTATAACTAGTTGTATTCAGGCCTTTAGTATGCCATCGGTAGTAAAGTGCTACCACCACCAACTTACTGCTGAAGTGCCGACTTCCTGGGATGGCACGGCAACTGAATTAAATAGTTTCCTCTGAAAACTGGGTTGTCGTAAACAATTTGCTCGACTTAGATGGACAGAGGGCGACACTGACGCTAATATTGCATCGCTTCATGAACGTTATTTTGTGTACAGTTCTCGTCTTCGCTAAGTTTTAATCAATTAAGTTTTCGATGTGATTGGGGCGTTTATACATAGAGAGTGGCTGATCAAATTATATAAACGGTGGGATGGATTGCTGGTAACCCTGTGCCTAATATCAGTAGCCAACATATCGATGCTTACAAAAATTCCAAAAAAAAAAAAAACCGTAATTTTCTCCCAATTGAATTTCACGCACATTACCTATTTCATGCACATTGATAAATAATGTGTAGATATTACAATTAGAATTGCTACCCTGTTCATCACAAGCATAATTTTTTCCGATAAATTTTCAGCTGAGTTTTGGACTTAAAAAATGAATAAAAATACCTATGTTCTAATGAATCCGGTAGCAGAACATTATCCAAAAAATGTTTACTGCTGGCGTTATAAAAATAATACAAATGGTTGAACGTGTCTAGGACTAAGAACTGTTCATTCATTGACTGTATCAATTTAGACCGCAAAGGGCAACTAAAGGCACATGAATGGGATTTAATTAATTATTCCCCGAGATGACGCCGGCGTCCGCACACCTATTGTCTTTCTATTGTGTCTCTAATTACGGTATTCAACAGGTTAATCAGTTATTTCCAACACCCCAAAAAAAATATGCTAACATATGACCAGAGAAAACACAACTACTGGATATCTATCTAGTATGTCTTTATTGAACAAAGTTTAGCATATTATCTGTTAGGGATATCTAATCCAGGCTGCGTCATTGTTCGAAAGAATCCCCATGGCTCTAGAACGCAAAAGGCAACTGAAAGAACACGGATGGGTTTTAGTCATTCACCCATCAGAAATATAAAGAAAAAAAATGGATATTTAATCAGTCTCAATCCGAGACTTGTCACCTAGGTAGTAAGTCGCTCAGTCTAGTGTGGACGACAGGTAACATAATTTTTCTTATTTACACTGTAATTAATTAGAATTCAATCATTTTCGCAAATAGTTCTAGAAAACATAGCATAAAAACATATAAATTACAAATTTAATTCGCATGTTTACTATTGAAAGCTTAAAAGCTGTCAAGTTTTTCTAAGACATTTCTTCTGATGTCCGCTCTATAGTATGCCTCTAAATCTCTTTGCATTTTAGCTAAGATTTGGCACATTGTGCAAACGAACATGTGAATTTACCCAGGTATACCTTTATTAGATAAACTAGGCGAACTAAATTGAAGACAATATTAGTGTAAGAGTTTGGTACTTGAAACATGACTTATACGAATTTGAATCGATGTACTTACTGACCACAGTTTAAGAAAACATCATCATCATCATAATTTTAATCTTCCCACTGCTGGGACACAGGCTTCCTCTCTAAGAGAGGGAATGGGCCGTAATCCACGGCGGGCCCAGTGCGGGTTGGTGACTGTCACATGTCAAAAAACTACTATTTAATTTGTAGTTATTATTTGGTACTACTTTTGTAATTTATTTCATCACCATTGCTTTCTAGACGGTGAAGGAAAACATTGTGAGGAAACCGCATCGACCAACCCGCAACAGGCCCACGTGGTGGATTACGGCCCATTGCCTCTTCTAGAGAGAAGGCCTGAGTCCCAGCAGTGGGACCATTGTAAGGCTGATGCTATGCTGTGCTACGCTACACCAAAAAAGTAACACAGGTTATATATAAACTTAAATTAATGCAGTGCAGCAATCTTTGTGTAGATGATGCTGTTGGCCACGCAAACAAATGCTCCACGCATTGTAACGAATAAAAATAATTTATCAACGATTCAAGCGACTAAATATTACTCTATATTCAGATACCTACAAGTGTAAATAGCAAGGACACATAAATTTTGTAAGGGCAAGTCATTGTCTTAGTTTTTTTTTTATTTTTTTATTTATGTATTATTTTTTTTTCAAAGTTATGGAAATATTTGTATGCCACGCTGATACTTACGGCTAAACAGCTGCGCCAGAAGGAGGGTTATGTTTTTAAAAATAATTTTACTAAGTATTTATACTAAACCTATGTACATAAAAACTAACCTAAGAATGTATACTAGACCTAACAATGTACAAATATAATACAAAAACACCAAATACACTCAGCGTCAAAGCATTCCTCCACATCGCTGTCATCCGGAAACGTACCCAGAAGACTGGCAGCGTTGCCACGTTGAATGGCAATGCTGATTCTTTTGGCAAAGAATGAGCGAGCCCTCGGGTCACGTCGATCAAGCGATATATTGAAAAGGATACGCGCACTCGGACCCCATGATCCAAGCGTTTCGACCCCAATCGGCTCAAAACTGTAGTTACCAATAAGGTTTACTGTATTTGCGCCGTTTGAGGGTCTCAGCAGCCGCAGCGGCAGCGCCGGCACATCCTGCCGAACTAGAACATGAGATGGCGCAAGGGTGTCGACACAGGTTGCGTCCCACACCAGAGGCCTACCCACCTTCCACGGCACCAATGTCATACCATCTGGTCTCTTCCCATCGTCACGCACCAAGCCATTAGATTCTAATACAGCAGGTACGCCGGCAGTGGCATTCATATTTTACTCAATATGACGTTCTAAACTTACCTACCTATAATTTTATTTTGACATGTAGATATTAATATTATTTTTTTAATGTTTTGAATTAGTAGTAGCAATATAGTTTTTTTCATTTTTTTTACTAACGGAAGTTCACACATAAAATATATAAAATAATCTTAAAAATAACAAGCTATTACATAATATAAAAAAAACTAATTTAACTTTAATATTATTATTTCACCAGTAATAGCTTACTATTGAGAAATCGAATCAAAAAACCTAACCAAATAGACACGGGCATGGCCAATCAACTGAACTAATACCATTAGCCATGTCTCTATTCATTCACGTTATCCACTCGAACTGTCAAATCATCATAGTGCCCATTTCAAAGGATGCACCGTAATCCGGGCTTATTCTTTGCAAATCTACAGTCCCGAGAGAGTGAAGCTCTTATGTCTTGCCTATAGCAGTTCGAACCCATTGTCCAAGCCATTAGCGAAGTTAAACTCGAGGTTTGCCGACCTGCCACATAAGTCACTCTTGGGAAAACGTCCACACATGGTGCTCGTATATTGAGAATGACACTGATATTATAACGGCGAAAGTTTTTATGTATGTCTGCCTCTGTATGTGTATGTGTGCATGATTGGTACTCTTTCACGCTCAAATAACAGAACGGATTTAATAGAACATGGGTACTTTTGATTTTCGGGAGTGTTCCCTTAAGGGGATTACATCGCCCAAATCCAAAAAAACACCTAGGGTAATTGAAGTTTATAGATTATTCCTTATGTACGATTACCATATAAAAAATGAAGGGGATACTTAAGGACATTACTAATAAATCGTTTCTCAAAAAAATACCCTAACTCTAGAAATAAAATCTGGTAAATAGGCCTTTTTTGAACATTAATTCCATATTTTCTCGAAAACGGCTCTATATTTATACATTGAATTTATACCAAAATAAATGTTACGATAAATTGAATAACTTGTATTGATTTTTTTCCGAATTTCATTGAATATCGATAAGTAATCAAGAAAAAACTCGAATCAGTACTAACACCCCGCGCGCAGCACCCCCTGCAATGCCTGTTTAGAGGTCAATTCTTCTCTACTAATGTAGAGGTAAATCCTTGAAGGCCATTGAGCGATGTAATACCCTTAATCTTTTGAATACCGTAAATAGAGACACAATAGAAAGACAATAGGTGTGCGAATTTCGGCGTTCGCTTTGGGCTTGAGTAATTAATATAATATATGTATATATAGTTTTGGTGCTCACACCATACATTTTAATGTTTTATAATGCCTATAGATATATGAGGACTTGTAATTGGCTTTCTAATATTTATGGTTTCTTATTTTGTCTGGTTTTATTAGCTGTAAGTCCTCCATGTACTAAATAAATAAATAAATAATTTCCTACTTTCACGCAGGTTAAGTTGTTAGAAGAAGCTAGTTTTGAATTTAGTTTAACACTACATTCATATAATAAAAAGACAATTCAAAGGCATCAAGAATTGTGATGAACCATTTTCTCCCTAAAGTTCAAATCATTAAATATAATTTTTTTTTCAATAGCTAAATCATATATTTTTCGCCGCAAAAGATACGGGATGACCAAAAAAATAAGCTATGGATTTATGTGAAACACGATATGAGGATAAGGGCCTCGTTCACCATCTCCAAGTAAAGCGTTGATTAGTTACTTTCCGATTAAAGTTAATTGGCAAGTAAAAGTTATGAGTATCCTCTATCAATTTCACAAGCGAAAATAAAGCTTCGAGTAACTACTTACGGGTTAAGTGAATGACATACCAAATCATTCGATACATTCGTTCAATAATACAGCAGGTACTCGCCAGATGTCATTGTTAGTTGTTTTTTGTGTATATTTGATAGATCTGTAACGTCGGTTTCGGTTGCGTCTTGAATGTGTTGTAGAATAATGCGTGTGATTTTAATTTGTTTAAACTTATAATCTGGGTAATGGTAAAAGAGACAGAATTGCAAACTTTTCTACAAATGAGAGGGATATTTTGGTATCTCTTGCTCAAATCACCCGCCATTTTAGTTCAACTTATATGCCGCGTATTGTATGCTACGTTATTAGTAAAATCACTTAGAAAAAACCACCACTCACCTTTGCGATTTAGGTATAATTTTATGTTTTATAATTATGCACTTACTTCACTGATAAACGGAATCTAGCAAATCAGTTACATCTAGATTCGGAAAATAATCAACATAGAATTTAAAGACGCGAATCCTCGGTATATGCAGCGCCGTGGAATATTCTAATTCATCCAAATCATAATCAAAGAAATCAATACCATATTTTAAAAACTTTCTTTGATGATATGCGCAAATGACAGAAAGGCTACAGACACTACATTTAAAAATACACAATACAATATACAGTAAAAAATCACCGTTAACTGCCAAGTAAGTACCCTAATTGGCAGAGCATGTGGCAAGTAAGTTACTGGTCAGTTAATCTTATGATTAGTGCTACTCGGACATCGTGAAATTCGAACGTGAAGTTACGGGTGACTTTAACTGACGATTAGCCTACTCGTCACTTTACTTGAGGGTGGTGAAAGAGGCCCTAAGAGTTAAAAACTGATATTAACATAATAGAGAATAAATTTTGAATAAAAAATACCTTGGCCCTTTTTAATGTAAAGTACGAATCATACAAAATACAGTTTTTTAAATCATACAGTTTTATAACGTACATTTTCTTTCATTTGATACTCCACTTGCCATATTTACAAACATTCTTGTACATTCCCACTTTTACCCCCATAACTTGTAAATGGCTATATCGATTTGCATAAAACATTTCAAAACCATAGCTGAAACATCTGCTTTCAAACAAAAAAAAAACTATCCACCCAGACCCACCCAGATACACACAAAAAGCGATCAAATTTATAACAGCCCCATTTTTGTGATGGCGGTTAAAAATAAAAGAAGACAAAAATTTGCGTCAACTTTAAATAAATTAGGATAAATTCTTGACAATATAGCATAGGATAACATCAGCCTTATAATGTTCCCACTGTTGGGACTCAGACCTCCACTCTAGGAGAGGGAATGGGCTGTAATCCACCACGCGGGCCCAGTGCGGGTTGATAGATTTCATATGTCTTCGAATTTTTGGTTTAAGGATATGCCGAGATCAGTGGTAATGAAATGAAAAACAACTTCTTACATAATAAAATATACTTCATAAATACTACATACCTACATCATAAATATTAACTAAAAAGAAATCCCAATGATTCGGCAAAGTAACCCTTTTGGGATCTGACAAAACTATTTATCATCATTCATTAGTTCACTCCTGATAGATTAAGAGCGCGTGTCCTCTTGTGGCCAGATTAGTGGAAGGGTTTAAGTTCAAGGGTTCCGTACAAGTTTGATGTGCTCGTTGTTATCTCTGTTGTAAAAGTTGTAGGATGTAACGGCTAATGGATTTGTTGTTTGGGACTCGGATGAAGAGTTCTCGAATTCTTGATGCATTTACTTACAAGTTTTGACATAACATTCGGCACTTTGAGCGTAGCTGATATAATTGAGCTGTAACTTTTGGCCTCAACGTCAAAAAGGCGTGCTCTCGGCGCCAGCGGGTAACCTAAAAAATAAGAAAAAAGAAATGCATTTATTTGTGACTTGCACAGGATAACAAAATAAAAAGTAAGTAATCTATAACTTAATATATTAAAAAGATAATAAAAGACTTCTCCTAGGCCAAAAGAGCTCATAACTCAGTATTATCCCGCGATAACTAAAATATTTTTTTAACTACATTTATTAGCGTTTAACTATGTCATATAGCTGTGACTGTGGCGTGCAGGACCCATTTAATTTTATTATGTATGTATGAATAAAAGTGTGAAAAAACTTCACAATAATATTAATATTGGTAGAAGTCACGTTTCGCAAATTTATAAAAGTAATAAAACACCTGCAACAAAGTTAGCATTCAAAAAACATCGCTAGACTTAACCAATTTACATTCCACACCATTGCTCCATGCCATCGATTCGGCTCCACTCTAACAACGGGAAACGCATCAGCAAAAAATTCAAAGCAATAAATCGTTAAAGGAACAATCGATACACGCAAACCTCATTCGAGTTGACTTGTTATTCGATGTTCGCAAACAGGGCGCGGGCTCGCATGACTGGATGTACCCGAAACACCACTTAGTCTCGTATAATTTTCAATGAGTAATGGTTGCAGCGGTCGCAAGGAGGCCGACCTAGGTCAACGCATTACTGGCCGGAGGAGCTGCTTCCGTCACGAACAGCGAAGCCGTGGAGCCGACTATGCACTGTTATGATTCCGGATGCGGTACGATAACACTGGATAGCTTTTGTCGTACTGTTTCTCGTAGGCTATGCGCAAAAAGTTTGACTGTTTTATAGTGTCAAAATACGTGTTTGTGGGTCAGTTGGTGGTCGTGTATTTAACAGGTCTACATATAAATGGCAGTAATGTATTGGACTTATTATTACTAACACTATTTCAAACGATTAAGGGTTGGAACATGTTCACAGCGGCTCTTATTTTTGTATTATTTCCATTTCTGTGGTACGGGGCTTTTAAGACCTCTTTTGAAAACCATCATTTAACGGTACGGGATTTATTAGACCCCGTAACGTTTAAACGAAACTTAAAGCTTTTTTTACTAACTTGTACAAGGTCAAAGCGACTTCGTATTTAAATGGATATCTACACTACATAACTGCATTCTGTTTTAGTATAGGTATATATTCATCTATCTATTCTATCTTAAGTTTAAATTCATCTTTTTTTTTAAACTAAATCAAATTGATGTTACGGCCTTCGCACGACAAAGAAGACTATGATGATTTTCTCCGTTGATCTCCATGCGGATGTCGGCGTCCGCGAGTAGATTTCGCGCAATTCTGGCAAATACCAAGCGGACCGGCGCGTTCGGTATAGATTATAAAATATTGAGTGTTTTATTTGTAGGGTATTTATCCAAGAACGTAAATAAACAAACATTTTCAAGTACTCTATATATATCGAAAATTAGATCGAGAGAAAGTGGGAAAAAGCGCACACGCCGCAAAATAGATGTATATATAGACAGGTTAACCGTGCCGTAAGGAAGACACGTACGAGGCATATTAGACCTCGTTTCGCACTGAACGTGTTAAGAAACAATATCATATAACAGAATAAAAAGATATAAAAAGGTAACGAGGTAATTCTAGCGTTAAAATTGAATTAGCTATAATGGCCGCAGCGCGGTAATTTGAACAATTTAATTTATAAGTTGATACTTTATTGCGGTAGAGTTGCTAGTACTTAACAAAGTAATGATTATAGCACAATAAGATCCAATGACTTTACTAAACTGATATTACAGCTATTATTATAATAGATTTTACATCTATAAGTAGGTTCGACTCCAAATAATAATCTTTTATTTTCAAGAAACAGTTTACCGGAGTTAGCCACATATTGTGTTACATGTGCTAACAAATCCAATAAAATATATCTTTTTATTTCATTGACATTGAGGGTACTTTTAGGTTAAAATTTCAGTACCGTAAAGGTCCACTATTGATCGCATCTGAAATTTATATTTAGTGTTACTTAATTTATTTTTGTTACAGCATTATCCATATAAAAATAATGTTTGATTAATTTAAAATAGTCAATTATATCCTACCGATAATGAGTTCAAAATCACTTCTTGTAAGTGTCATAATATCTGATATATTTTTGCCATGTTTATTAGAAAAAAAACTGTGTTTTCTTTTCGTAAGATGTAGTACAGGCAAAGTAGTATATTACAGGCAGTAAGATATTACAGGCAAGCCGAAAAATATTTTTTATATTTGTATCTATTTATGTACTTATATATTGACACACTAATGACTCATTCACTGATTTGCATCATAAAAGAAAAATAAATAAAAAATATTGTGATGAATTTGTCACTTACAGGCGTGCACACCACTTGTACAGTAAATTATGAAAAAAAAGTTGTAATCATTTAGGAATAATATAATTAAATTATATATAACAAATTAATGAATTGCTTTAAATAAATTAAATTAAGAATTACATCTAAATGTTAGCGACATAAAAATATTCAAGTAAGTCACCAAATAAACTAACAAAACTCCACGATTCCCTGTTCGTCACTTCCTGCAAGGGTGTCCAGAGATCGGTCACGCTTATCTCGTTTCGCAAACATCGCCGATGACGTTTTGTCAGATGGGCGGCCAGATAGTACGGTATTACACAGAGATGGTGGTCAAAGTCATTTTGTAGGAGATTGAAATCAAGATGGAGGAAAGGCGATATTGAATGGAGAGGTTGTAAGAATTAATCTTAGCAAATTATATTACTTTTTTTGTGTTTATAATCTCGAAATCATTTGTAATCTGGAGATCACATTATTTGAATGATCATCTTATTATTACTTTAAATCTTTCTTTTTGAAATTTTATTCATTAGTAGGTATTGTGTTAATGTTTTTAAGTGTTGTTGTTTTGCCATATGAGTGGTGTATACCGTTAATTAGCAATAAATAAATAAAATAAATAAGGTCATTAACAGGTTTCAGGTGTTGCCCATATCCTAATAACTGCCTTCTAATTTGGAAATTTTTACATAGGTTATTTAGATATCTAAAGTATTTTAAATGATATTGTCGTTTTATCAACATATTTTTTTTATCAAGTTTTAATAAATAAAACTAGTGGTCATCTAGCTGTCAAAATTAGACCGAAGCTAACAATAAGAAGACTCCGTATGATTGAATTACGAGTATCTCAATGTAACATTTAAGAGCGTTTAACTCAAGATACATTTCCATACAATCACTCTTACTTGATTACGACATTAATACACATCTTTTTTTGGAAACAGGTTGGTGGTAGGTGGGCAATTTTGTTATAGATAGAAATCATCCGATGACTTCTCCCGCTCTGGATTGGCGAGTCAGAATTTCACTGACTAAAACCACACCTGTATTCTTCAGTTGCCCATTGCGGTCTAAGATCACGGTCCTACACTTATATCTCGTCGATATTCCTTGGTTTCTATCGAAATCTAAACATTTTATGTAAACCTAATTCAGTAAAGACCTCTTATAATCTGCTATACTACTGTTGTATTCATAAATCTACACTAATATAATTGTAAAGAGGTAAAGCTTTGTATTTTTTTTTTATTGTAAGAAGTAATCTCTGAAAGTAGATACTTACTGCTACGATGGCAAAGGCACGGGCAAAGAAAGTAAAAAATATATAAAAGAGAAATATACATATATAAAATCTCACAAATTTAATCTAAATTTTGAATGACGAAAATTATTTCCAAAAACTTTTAAGGTTTTTAAAAGAACACGTATTTCTGAAACAAGAAGTGTAAATGAATGAATTACCGATTACCAGCAGAGCGTTCAGAAGCTTTCTCTCTTTTCTCGCGTTGCCTCTTTATCAAAAATTGGATTAGGTTGAAAGAAATAACAACCTTTTAAACCGTGTGATAACACGGTATTTTATCTTAAAAGAATCGAACCTTAAAAGAATCGCAAACTTTTATCTCCACATTTATTATCTAAAACGAATCAAAAAGCAAGAAAGATTACTGAAAGCGAAGACTAGCTTATTTCTAAAAAGCAAATAAATATAACTAGCACTGACATACATTTCTTATCTCTACAAATAATAAATAAAAACAAACATAACATCCTAGCGTGGAGTGCCTTCTGGCGTACGCCACAATATTCGTTCAGTGAGAATAAATAAAACAATCCATTGTCTTTAAATGCACGAGTATAAAGGAAGTTAATGTACAAAGCTGTAGTGAAAATCCCGGCTCATGTTGGTGTACTAGTCTATACCCTCTAATCTCTACTGTTTCAATTGCATGTGGTACAAGTTATAAGAGCAAGGCGAATTGCCGAAAAGAGAACGTTTTCCTAAACGTTGAACTCCATTCGCATCAAGGTTAGCCATTTAAGTTTTTTTTTAATTTTTACTTTTATTACTATAGTGGCTTAATAAATAGTGGTTGCAGTAAACAGTTGGCTTTTGCTTCTAATGCATTCCGATTCTGATCCTAGGCATTCCGTAGGCATAACTATGGAAGAGAAGTCAAAATCGGTTGAACGAATAGTAAAAATGGTTTGCTTATATATCTAATTTTATTGTGGATGAAGTGTAGTTCAGTTTAAAAGAAAGGACAATGGGGAAAAATGTGTGGACGCTGGAGGCTGTACCAGCTAATGTAAATGTTGTTCCTGTTAAAAAGACCTATCCTACGACATATATGTCTTTGCTATTGGTGGGGTGTACCAATTACCTTATTTTTAACACCTAACATAACCTTTCTTTTTAACCTTAAACTCAAAACGGAAAATCATTTCATCAAACCTATCATAGTAAATGTTGTTCCTGTTAAAAAGACCTATCAAACGACATATATGTCTGCTATTGGTGGGGTGTACTAATTACCTTGTTTTTAACACCAAACCTAACCTTTGTTTTTACCCTTAAACTCAGCACGGACAAATATTTCAACAAAGCTGTCATAATAAATGTTGTTCCTGTTAAAAAGACATGTATGTCTTTGCTATTGGTGGGGTGAACTAATTACCTTGTGTTTAATACCTAACCTAACCTTTTTTTAACCTTAAACTCAGCACGATCAATCATTTCAACAAAGCTGTCACAGTAAATGTTGTTCCTGTTAAAAAGACCTATCCAACGACATACATGATTTTTCTATTGGTGGGGTGTCCCAACTACCTTGTTTTTAAAACATAACCTTTGTTTTTAACCTTAAACTCAGAAGAGACAAACATTTCAACAAAGCTGTCATAGTTAATGTTGTGCCTGTTAAAAAGACCTATCCAACGACATATTTATCTTTGCTATTGGTGCGGTGTTCCAACTACCTTGTTTTTAAAATCTAACCTAACCTAACCTTTGTTTTTAACCTTAAACTCAGAACCGACAAATATTTCAACAAAGCTGTTATATTAAATGTTGTTCCTGTTACAAAACATCTATCCAACGACATTATATGGTTTTGCTATTGGTGGGATGTGCCAATTACCTTGTTTTTAACACCAAACCTAACCTTTGTTTTTACCTTTAAACTCAGAACGGACCAATATTTCAACAAAGCTGTCATAGTAAATGTTGTTCCTGTTAAAAACATCTATCCAACGACATTATATGTCTTTGCTATTGGTGGGATGTGCCAGTTACCTTGTTTTTAACACATAACCTAACCTTTGTTTTTAACCTTAAACTCAGAACGGACAAACATTTGAACAAAGCTGTCGTAGTAAATGTTGTTCCTATTAAAAAGACCTATTCAACGACAAATATGTCTTTGCTATTGGTGGGGTGTACCAATGACCTTGTTTTTAATACCTAACCTTACCTTTGTTTTTAACCTTAAATTCAGAACGGACAAACATTTCAATAAAGCTGTCATATTAATAGTTGTTCCTGTTAAAAATACCTATTCAACGATATAATTATATGTCTTTGCAAGTGGTGGGGTGTACCAATTACCTTGTTTTTAACACCTAACCTAACCTTTGTTTTTAACCTTAAACTCAGCACGGGCAATCATTTCAACAAAGCTGTCAGAATAAATGTTGTTTATGTTGAAAAGACCTATCCAATAACATAATATTATGTCTCTGCTATTGGTGGGGTGTACCAATTAGCCCATTGTCCTTTAATCATTTTATTTTTCTATTAAAAATCTTATGTTGGGAAAACCTTTTTTCAAAGTTGTTAAACATATTTATTGGAATTAAGGTTTCTCTCAGGCTAGGCGGATTGACAATCTTTGCGCTAAGCAGGAAAGATTGGTACACACTTTTTTCCACATGGCGTATGGTTATTAATACATGGAACTTCATGGTATTTTTACAGGATTACAAATTATCAATATCTAGCTTTTGTTCCAGTTATTTGAGGTCGGTTCAACTCGTTTCTTTCTTTCATTCTGTCCTGAACCTATCACGTTATCACTCACTTTTTTCTCATATTATCATGGAAGGATTTTGCCAGTTGCAGTCTTCCCGTTCGATTATAATTTAGAAATTTTCAAGACTGGTATTGCTAAATAGGCTCTCAATAAACTAGTGTGCTTCACCATCAACTATTTCATCACAGCTTAAGATTAAGTGGGATTTTAGTTAAGCACTAGCACATAATTATAAAAACACTAAAAAAAAAAAAAAACTACTCACACAATATAATATAATTATTATACTATCCGAAAGGAGAATTATTATCTAAATGTTCGATATAAAAAGATCATTCAGATCGCTATCGCCTACATTTTATCCCAGTCTTGAGGGTAATGCACAACACACAGCACTCACGCGCCGCGATTGTTCTTTTCTGGCGAGGAATTAGCAAACATTTCGAAATGCTTTTTAATACCGCACTCAGAATATCTTAGCAGATTATGTATGGAAGCTTTTAGCGGTACAGTGATAGAGGTCAGGAGTTAATAAAACAGATATTAATAATTATTGAAGAGCCTTTATCTTATGATGAGGCGGTTTTGTGGTCATTATTTTTTATTAGTGCGCAGTAAAATTCCTACAGTTATAATTCTCGATCTGTTTTAGTTACTTGCAGAACAGATCGTCGACGGGGCCGAAAGATTCTGGAGTGAGCACCGCGTACTGGAAGACAAAACGTTTGTAGGCCACCCACAAGGTGGACCGAAGAGCGAGGTTCGTGAGAATCCAATGGATGCCAGACGCACAGGGCCGTTCAGGGCGCCAGTTAGCTTATAAGTAACTAAAGTATTCTGAAACTTTGGTGGTCTCACGCAAGCCCCAGGTATTACCTGAATTATACAGTTTGCCGGCAACTTAAATGTATAAAAATGTAATTATGATAATTGAAAATAAAGTTACTACGTTTTTTACTTGATTTTTGAAAAGAAACTATGTGTTAGCACCTTTAAATCTTACGTAAGATCGCCCTAGATATTTTACTAATTATTTATTATTTACTAGTTATTTATTATGTTAATTACGAGCGTGTGTGTGACAGCTGACTAGTGTATTTTAATAGTATATAAGTTTAGTTATTTATCTAAATAAAGAGTACTTTTAGAACACGCAGTCGTATCATTACACGATGTATGTATGAGTGCATCTCTGCAATACATACTTTCTTTGAATAAAAGCATCTTATTATGTTATGTTTTTACAATTCATGTATTGTCAAAAGCACATATAAATCGAATACTTGGGAAGTTTAGGAATGATAGAATTATCCAGTTACAAAACAAAACAAGATCTGTCTTCACTCAAAAAGCAAGTTGAAATCCTTAACTTTATACCCTTGGGAACGGATAATACAAAGTAATTTGTTTTACTCTATCTATTCCGTGAATATATCGGGTCGAGACTCTTCTTTGTACCCATCTTGAAGTTAGATACTGCAATCTTGTAAGGATCTTCTACTTTAAAAATGGTACGCTTCTACAACTATTTCCATCGGAATTATCTTGAAAGTAGGTTAAATCATGAAGACATAAAACTGTGGAGCAATTTAATTTAAAAGGATTGCATTTTCAGTGAATTTTTGTTTTTAATTCAGAAATCATCAAACGATTTGTCGCGGTCTGAGTGAAGTGAGAGGGAGGGCGAGAGAGAAACTTTTGCTGACTAAATCTCACGTGTATTCCTTTAGGTACCCTTTACAAAAGTCACAGTAACTCTTTCGAACAATTCTGTAGCTTTGGCAGGACTATAGTGTAGTGCAGTTACAACAAAATACGACAGAATTATATGATAGTCTAATAATAATGTTAATAGTTTTGAACAGTAATTTTTAGGAGTTAATCTTAACTTACTATAAAAGTAAATGTATTCCAAAAGGTCTCAAAAGTAACGTTAAGCTATCTCTGACAGTTGAAGCGAGTGGTCACATGCTAGACAATCTGACGCCAGTTTAGCCAAAGGATACTTTATTACCCAGATACTTGGTGATAGAGGACAGATAAGTAGTCGCTTTTAAAATTGAGCCCCCCTAGCCAAGTTACAATCGTTTCGTTTTGCGTAAACGCTTGGAGTTGGCCACGCCCCCAATTCGTTTTTTCGAAGTAGTTTGGGCCCGGCCAACTACAAGCGTTCACGAAAAACGAAACGATTGTAACTTGGCTATGGCGGCAGGTATTCAGATGCATCCGGTTACACTAGAAATCAGCTTTTACATAGTTGAAAAAGAAATAAGCAGTTATATTGGTTTTGTAAAAAGCTGACTAATTAAACATCTAGATTTTATATTCCTGTTATGTCATCAAACTAAGCACTTAATCCACCTATGGAAACTTTCCATACCTAGTGAAATAGTTTGAACGCCCCGTCCCACTTCAAGTCCCAAAACCAAAGCGACAATTCCAATCATGTACTAATGCGGTGAGAATGCAACATTGACATTGATGCAGGATGCGTACGGCGGTCCGGCAGTGGTCCGGCTCGGCGCGACATCGCGCGGAACGGTGCGGTCGGCACATGCATCGCTCAGCAACCGCAAATGTAACCGGACACCCGTACGGCACGTCTTGTGTGCATTGTTGGTGTCAAGCGTGCGGTTTGGATGCCTGACTGCAGCTGGATTAGGATTTTTGGGGTAATCTTACAATTCTAGTGATGTATTCCAGTTATGTCTGGCAGAATAGCGTAACTGAATTGTAAGATTACAGTTTTATAAGTAAATGTATTTTATACTAATAGACCCGACAGATATTGCCATGCCTTAACTATGAACTGTCAAAAGCACGAACTGTCAAGCGCACAAAGGTTTTTTTTTATGGTAGGTAAAATCATCCAATGACAAATCCCGCCCTTGGGTGGAGCGGGAAGTAGTGTCAGACTCTTACTGACTAAAAACCTACCCCGTTCCTTCGTAGCCTATCGTGCCGGGGCCGGGTATTCCTTTCGGAAGTTAACCCATGACCCCAGTAGGCTTCGACCCTGCCTGCCTGTTAGCAGGCTGGGCCTCTTCGGTGTGCTGACAGCTCCTTGAGGCGCGCGGGAACAGAACGCGCCGTCGACGACTTGGGCTCGGTCCGGTCGGTTACCGGACGATCGGACAGCGTGCTACCCATTGCACGCCGTCCGCAAGCCCGCGCCTACGGTGGCCGGAAATCGGGATCGGAATCCCGGCGGCGGCTGGGGCGAGCGCCCCGTTGCCTCTGCTTGATGCGGTCGGCCTCCTCCTTTGCTAGCATTACTGCTTCGCAGAAGGAGGCGACCGCCTGCCGCCAAGCGCACAAAGGTAAAGTAATCGATAAGTTTTCTGATTTTTTCCAATTTTCTGAGCAGCTTTCTTAATTTTTCTTGCCGTAGGAAACTTCTACAATGTATTAGAAAATACATAATAAATATATAATTTAAGATTATTTACAGTTATATGACTAATATAAACACCTAATCTAAATCAGAAAATAATAAATAAAAAAACTAGTGAAATCAGTTAATTCCATGGTTTAGTCGTTCTCAAGTCACGGCGAGACCAAGAGACATAAGAAAAATAATAAAGCCGAAAGATTGTGGGTTTGTTTGTTAATTCTTCATGCTCTAACGGCTGAACGGATTTCGATTAAACATAGAACACGCGTAGAATATATCCTGGAATAGTGCATAGGATACTTTTTCAGAGGTGAAAAGGAAGGCCCCAAACAGCCTGGCTGTCAAATGTCCAAAAGGACATGAAAGTACTGGGACTGAACGAACAAGACGTTCGAGATAGATATAAATGGCGTCTCATAATTGGGAAATCTGACCCGGCGTAACGGGATGAAGGCGAGGCAGAAGAAGAAGGAGTGCATAGGATACTTTTTATATAGCGGGAGTAGGTTCCTTGGTGATAAATTCTAGTATTACGTGGGTGAAACCGCTAGCAACAGCTAGTTTTTATATTCATAGATGTCATTTCTACGATTTGAAACAATGAAATTGACAATTCTCTCTTCTTAGTCGTGCACTCGTGACTGAGTGGCCGTGGTCATGGGTCGGTCGAGTCCTGTGGTGCTATTCTCTAAGAAAAAACAGCGCTGCCGCAACGACGAACATCCAAATAGGATACATTGAATCAGCAATCCAATGTATAGGTGGATTAGGTTGACAATCCAATGTATCCTATTTGGGTGTTCGTCGTTGAGGCAGCGCTGCGTTTTCTTAGAGAATAGCACCACTGTGCTACCACCTCTCACGTGATACGACGCCATGCAGCTCTGTGTTTGGCGGCTACAGCTCGAAATTGACAGTTACAGCTTGTTATTTATTGACAATAATCGAGGTTTTCCTTCTATAGTAATGGAGAAGGTGACTGAATTGACTTTTATTCAAATTCCGATCCCGATTTCCGGCCACCGTAGGCGTGAGCTTGCGGACGGCGAGCAATCGGCAGCTCGCCGTCCGAGCATCCAGTAACTGTCCGGACTGAGCCCAAGTCATCGACGGCACGTATTGTTCCACGCGCACCTCTAGGAGATGTCAACAAATCGAGGGTCTGCTTCTGAAAGGTAGATTCGGCCCTAGTATAAAAAAAGGCAACAAAGGAACAGGAGAGGGTTAGTACAAGTCTGACACTATCTTCCGAACCGCCCAAAGGCGGGAGATGTCAGTTTTTTTTTTTTTTGTGGTAGGTAAAATCATCCAATGACAAATCCCGCCCTTGGGCGGGGCGGGAAGTAGTGTCAGACTCTTACTGACTAAAAACCTACCCCGTTCCTTCGTTGCCTATAGTGCCGGGAATGAGCCTTCCTCTCTGAAAACGGCCCTTGACCCCAGCAGGCTTCGACCCTGCCTGCCTGCAGTTAGCAGGCTGGGCCTCTACGGTTTGCTGACAACTCCTTGAGGCGCGCGGGAACAGAACGCGCCGTCGACGACTTGGGCTCGGTCCGGTCGGTTACCGGACGATCGGACAGCGTGCTACCCATTGCACGCCGTTCGCAAGCCCGCGCCTACGGTGGCCGGAAATCGGGATCAGAATCCCGGCGGCGGCTGGGGCGAGCGCCCCGTTGCCTCTGCCTGATGCGGTCGGCCTCCTCCTTTGCTAGCATTACTGCTTCGCAGAAGGAGGCGACCGCCTGCCATCCCTCCTCACTACGGACCATGGCCTGAACCAAGGCCCGGCGAGAGAGATCGCTGCCGCCGATCGCCCCCACGAGGACACGGCGATGCTCCGCCCAGGCGGGGCACACCTCTACAGTGTGCTCCACCGTGTCCTCCGGGTGTTCCGCATAGTGACACCCGGGCGAATCCTCCGCACGAATCCGGAACAGGTACTTAGCGAACTTTCCGTGTTCGGTAAGCACCTGCGTCGTGCGGAAGTTGAGAGCGCCGTGAGGTCTTTCCAGCCACGCCTCAAGGATGGGCCTTATCGCCCCAATTGTGGCACGCCCCAACGAGGTTGCGATAGTCGCTGACGCCATTTCGCCATGAGATCCCGCCGGAGCTCTGTCCGCCATGCCTCGACTTGTCGCGGCAGCGGAATTTCGCCCCGGCGTTGCATCTCCATGCGCTTATCATGCATGTGTGCAAGGACTGTTGCCTCCAGATCCCATGGCGGTTGGCCAGCAAGGAGGGTTGCCGCCTCGCGGGAAATCGTTCGGTACCCTCGCACCATGCGTATTGCCATGACCCTCTGGCACGCATTCAGCTGGGCCCTCGGTTGCTGTTGCAACGTCGGTGCCCACACCGGAGCCCCGTAGAGGGCCATGGACCGAACGATTCCCGCGTAGAGCTTCCGGCAGGAGGCGTCTGGTCCCCTGAGGTTGGGCAGGAGCCGCCCGAGGGAGATGTCAGTGGATGATTTTACCACTTAAAAAGGTGACAAACACACGTACAGAAGAATTATATATAAATAGAATATATAAAGATATTAATGCTTGTAACTGAACAGCTTAGCCCAGAGGCATAAAACCTACATTTTACTTTCTTATATTTATGTGACCCTCGAGGTAATAGAACCCTATCATTATAAATGAAAAACGTTACTAAAAATATAATCTTAAATCTAAGCCAAATACTTTTTGTCGACCATAACCATTCGTCCAAAAAGTTATGAAAGGCGTTAATGGTAGCCTGAAGAGTGCCTAACACAAAGTAAATTATCTATTTAGAGGCCTATCACCAGGCGCTCAGGAGCTTTTAAGTACTAAATTCAAAGCCTTTAAAGTACTTCTTTTCAAACTACTTAGCTACTTTTAAGTTTTCATTATTTTACTTTGAATGGGCGTTAATAACTTGTTTTGGGTGAGGATTATCAAGGTTTAATTTTATTTGAATTTTGTTTGTCTACACAATAACTAAACGAAGTACTAAGTACTAAGAGCTGTTTATGTACATTTCAAAATATATTTATATTAAAAGAGAAACTGACTGACTGATATATCAATGCTGCACATCCCCTAAGAGGATGATACGGGGATCCAAAGTTTATATGGAGAATTCTATTTTCATGTTGGCAAGCCGCTGGTAGAAGCTAGTCTGTCGTAAAAGTGGTGATATTAAGCGAGAAATAACAGACTATCAATGTTTAATTTTAATTCATTAAGTTTGACAGATACAAGGCCGAAATACACATGCCTGTAGTGGGCACAAAGTTATGCCATAGTAACACCCACCAGTCAAAACTCGAAATTCGAACAGAGTCCGGTATTTTTTTTTTTAAATAAACGAGTCTGGTTTTGAATTGTAAGCGGCCACTTAAAATGGAAGCGGGCCTTAGTGTGGCCACACTTAAGTAAGTAGGCACAAAAATATTCGAAACCAACTTTTTCTTGCAATTTCTGTACCTTTTCTCCGGATGAAAAAAAGCCTATGCTACTCAACGATAGTATAGTTAATATGACTGAAACAATTTTCGAAATCTGTTTTCAGAAATGACTTGAAATAATTTAGTTCTTCCTATACTTACTTCATTCACTAACACCAAGATTATTTAGGCTTACTACGGACAATATTTACATACCCATACAATAAAAATAATTGGATCTAGGGGCATAAATCAAACATACGAGTACAACAGTTTTTCAGTGTCTATATGTTCTATTTTGACCATAGTTAGTACCAATATCAGGCGTGGAATGGAACGTTGGTCTCAATACGACTGTGACTAAGGACTTCTGTGATTAGGAGATTTAGGTATAGTATAAGTTGCTTATGGGTTTATGGGCATATACTGATAAGTTACACTCGATTTGATACTTGCCCGTAAGAAAATTGATGATAATAATAATAATATACTACAGTATCTTTAAGATTTCTATCATATATTTTACACAGGTGTCTACTTTTTAATATATATATATAAGAAATACCTGTACTAGGAGGCCCTGCTCTTCTAAAAGTAGTACAATATAGTACGTAGGAGTGTGCTTAATGGTCATTCACAATTTAGTAACTTATTAACTAATGGAATAAAAAAAAAGTAAACAAAAACATGTATGTGTGTGTTGTGTAAGTGTATTGATGCGGTTGCGGAAGCTGTATTTTTAGGTATAACTATCGATTCACAATTACAATGGAGCGCTCACATTTCGACGGTCCCTACGTACAAAAGGTCAAGTCAAAAACCGAGGTTTACAGGAGAGCGCTATTAGTGTTCAACACGCTCTAGAAATAATTGTATGACCAATAATAAATATTTTCTTTCTACAATATTTTAACAGTTTTACGAGCTTTATAATGCTATTTACACATATTTAATTTTTTTACGTTTTCTTGGAAAAACTGATAGATGACCGTTTCTACGCCGACAATAAAATAGAAGTGTGTCAGTCATGTCTATGATACCTTTTTATACGCAGGAAACAAAAAAACTGTGTCTGACATAGGTTATAAATAAAATGTTTTATGAAAATGTAGGATTATCTTACTGTTTTTAAATCAATACGTTAAACATCCTGAAATCGTCACCCATGGATATAAAAAGTACTTCAATGAAGACATATCACTTTATACGTGGTTATAGTATTTCGGGGTAGGACTATAGTTCTTGTAATGTAAACAAAGACATGTCTTTAAATAAAATGATCAGACTTGTGTTTTATTAATTTAACAAGGTTTATAAATTCAACATTATTTATTATTAAAAAAAAAAATCTTAGCATCTAAATAATAGGTAATTAGGTATAGTCACACTGAAGTAGGAACTAAACATTAAAAATCACAGTACTGCACCTCCTAAGTTCTAAGTCCTAAGTTCTCCAATTTCGGAAGACAGTTTTTCTTTATTCGTTGACTTTGTTGTCAACGAATAAAGAACTTCTTCGTTCGTTCAATTTTGTCATTGAACGTTTTAACAAAATTTCGGTAAGACTTTCCAAAATTAACTTACATTCGGCTTTCACCCTCAGACGGTATTGTGGTTTTGCACCAAATTTCATGTATTTTCTCCGCTCTTCCCCTTTATGAAAGTAGCCACATCTCTTGGACAAATTTGGTATACTCTAACTTCCATATTAAATGTGACCCTGGATGATCGAGCATGGCTACAAGCCACCCATTCGTTTTGGTGGGCTCAGTGTCCGCAAAATCTCTAGTGTAAGCCTACTGGCGTTCCTGTCTTCGGTCTACAGTACTCAAAAGTTGACCAATAGAATTTTTACTCCATCACTGGTTAGCTGTTGCCGTGCTTAGCCGATGCCGCGAACGCCTGGAAAATGTCTTGACCGGATAAGGCGTTGCCCGAGAATCTATCTTCCAAGAAACAGTGGGATGAGCCGCTCTGCAGGTTGGTACAGAATGCGACTGGCTGCTCCTAGCGGAGCTCCACATCGGTGTCAATGCGCTGAAGCAGTCGACCACCTCGGACACCACGGCCTATCTTGCAGTAGAAGCGTTGGGTAGGCCCTCGGTGTGGGATGCAACAATTGTCGACACCCTTGCGCCATCCCATCTTCTGAGTACTGGGGCATCCGCTGGGGCGGCTGCTGCAAGTGCAGAAAACCTCAAAAGGCGTAATTATTATATATCGGAAGTTATATGTTTGAGCCGTTTAGGGTTGAAACACTAGGACCATGGGCTCCGAGCGCTCATCGAGTTGTGCGTGGTATCAGAAAACTGGTCTGGGCACTACTTCGGTCAACGAATCAGCATTGGCATCCAACGCTTGCTTTTAGCTGGAACCTAACGAGCTTGATTTTAAAGAATAGTGCTACTCTCACTCAAATATTTAAACTCACTTACAGTGTCCCCAAAGGTCCTGCATGGACTTGGCATTGGTATTGTAATCAAAGATTCTTCATTATCATTTTCAGGTACTTGTCGTGGTGTTTCATTTTCACAAATAGGTGTCACTTATATAATTTAAATCAATTTGCGATAATATATTAGCTGATTGATTTTCGTCGTTAGAAACATCCTCAAGATCCATTAAAATTTACTGTTTTCGGTATAAACACGACGTGAGTCTAAAAAAAATCAAACTATAATAATCATTTACACCGAGGAACGCAAATTTCTTCTCTAAATAATGTTTATTGTAAGTAAAAAAATGTTTAATGTTTTATAGTAACTAAACGTAAATAATAACAAGTCCATAAAAACATTAAGAGTTACGCGTAAAAACAAACATGTAGGACATAATTTCATTTACTTTGATAACAATAAGAAGTTGTTTTCTTTGTAACAATTATTTAGGAAATCATAATCGAAAGAAGCCTGCAATTTATTATTGTTATTTGTGAAAAAGAATTGTCGCAATTTCTAAGTCATAGTATAAGAGGACATGTCTGACAAGACCGCGTTCGCACCGAGCGGCGCGCATTTTAAAACACCGTACAAAAAGATATGTATAGATGTCCGCATCTACGACACTTATTCGTTGTCTTTATAATACTTGTTCTCTTAAACGATTTGTAAAACAAGGTAAATAAATAAAATTAAAAAAAAAATCGTATGTCAGTATGTGCGCATAGATAATCTAAAGCCAATGATACAATAAAAAAAAAATGCCATTTTCGACATGTCTTTATATACGTAGGGACCGTCGATTTGAACTCACTCAGGTAGATTAAACTCAGATGCGTAATTATACAGTAAGTGAAATAAGGGAATTTGCTGATGTAGCCACAGCTTTGTTAGCTGACTTTCCTTATTTCCACAGCATTATGTATTATGGTTGCTATGAGGATCCGTTGCTAAAAAAGATTTGATTTTCATATTACAAAAGACAAAAGAGAGCAATCCGGCCAAGTTATAAACTGGGTCCTCTCAAATCCTTTACAAACCAAAAAGAAACCAATATATTATTAACTTTGCCTTCATTTTATAGTTTAGAAAATATATACTTTGTATGTTCGCAAACTATTTATTTGAAAGTAGAAGCGATATTCACAGTATAAACACGCGCAGTAAACATCAATTTTTTTAAGAATTATAAGCAAAATCGGCTACATATTTTAGTGAGGGAAAAAACCAAAAACCAAATCAAACATGTCCTTATCAAAAAAACATAATATTTGATTTTAATTTCATATTAATGTTTTTCGACTATGTCGAAGACAAATTTAAAACAGTTTGGTTGCGCGAATAAGCTTAATGGACTGTATGTTTTGAAAAAGCGATCTAAGGTTTGTTAACAATATGCAGGTACTGTGCCTGGCCTTTATTGATGGATAGATGGATTGATTTAGGGAGGAACACTGACCTTTTGACCTCGAAGGTTCCACGTGGCGCCGGCCGGCGAACCCTGACTTCGCACCTTTAACCACTGCCAGGTCCTGTATTGCACTACACTGCACTATTGTTGAGTCTTTAAATGGTTGGATCCCGAAAATAGTCAATTTTCTTGTAATTTCGAGCGGGCGTTGTTAGCGGAGCGGTCACATTCACAATCGATGCACACAACGTAATGTCATTCCTTGAGGTCGTGCGGGGGAGGGAAACGGAAGGGATCGGATTGCTAGGCCAAAAAAATAAATTACAAAAAAACAAAATCGCGGATCATAGCAAATTGGCGCAACCATTCCCCCCGGGTTTGAAGGGTTACCTTCAAAGAAAAGGAGAAAACAAAAGCGAAACTAAACCCTATTACTATATCTAGACTATCAATACTAGGTAGCGAAACAACTTATAACTAACTATGCCACTACTGCTGATTAGGCAGAGGGCAGAGGCGAATAACCGGACGCAGGTACGATCCAGTTACGGTTTTAACCTTTACGACTCGCGTTATTCCGTTCGAACCCGGAAAAACTTCTTCCACTACACCAAGAGGCCAGTGCAGAGGAGGCGCACTCTCAGTCTTCAGTATGACCACAGTACCGACTGTGACTGGATCTGAAGGAGTGTTCCACTTTTGACGCGACTGCAGCGTATGCAGATAATCTGTCCTCCATCGCTTCCAAAAGGACTGAACTAAGCTATCCAGCAGAGCGTGACAATTCACCTTATGGTGATAATCCACCAACAAATCCAAAACGTGATCCTTGCGTGGTAGAACTACTGGATGCATTTGTTCAAACTCTAACTTAGCATTTCGCAGACGGCCACCGACACGAATGAGTCCGTCTTGTAAAAATGGTTTCAAATGTTGAAGTGCGCGACTACAAGGTTTATGTGATTCTAAACTACGAAATTTTATTGAAAAATAAAATTTCTGCAACTCTCGAAGTACAACTGATTCAGCTCTATCCAAATCAGCTGCGATTATAGAACCACGCGATGGTAATAATCTCAAAAATCTTAGGACGTAAACTACACAGCGTAATAGTCTCGACCAAGACGAGACTCGATTAGACAACAACAAAACAACTGACTCTTCACGCGGAACTGATACTACAAGCGTATGTTTCTTCTCCTCGGGTGGCTCTGAAACAGTAGCGGGGTTAAACGGAGCACTTGGCCACTCGTTAGGAGTGGTATGAAGCCAGGGAGGGCCACAAAACCAAAGCGGATGATTTAAAATTTGCGCAGGAAGCAAACCACGTGAGAGACAATCAGCTGGGTTTTCTGTTCCAGCGACATGGAATATATTTTCCGGTGACAATTCAGCTTGAATCTTAGCCACCCTATTTGCGACAAACGTGCCCCATCGATGGGGTGAAGAGTGGGCCCAACATAGAGCAACGGTTGAGTCTGAAAACGCTACAATTCTCTCTATATTAATGCGAGGACGACAAGTTTTGACTATAGATGTAATCAATTGAACCAACATAAGAATAGCGCAGAGTTCGAGACGAGCAAGAGAGATAACCTTACGAGGAGATACCTTTGATTTTGCGCTAATGAGGAAAACTGAAATGTTATCGCCATTTTGGACCTGAAAGTAAACCACTCCCCCGTAAGCCCTCTCACTGGCGTCTGCGAAACCTACCACATTAACAACAGTGTCTGGTACTATACCAACATGGCGAGGAATCTGTATCTGATCGAGCATTGGAAGCTCTTTCCTATAGCGAGCCCACAACTTAGCAACACTGTCAGGAGCGGTGTCGTCCCAATCACAGTTGGAAAGCCAAAGCTCTTTTATAAGCAGCTTTGCATACAAAACGACAGGAGCTACAAAACCCATTATATCCCATATCCGAGCTACACATGCTAGGATAACGCGTTTGGTACAAGTTGGCGGAGTCGAGCTAATTTTAAGACTGAACATATCAGTTGCGGGTGACCAACTTAAACCAAGGATCTTATGCGAATCACTATCATCGAATTCCTTTACCGAAGTCAACCGGTGTGACGGTGGAATCGACTCTAATGTAGCTTGCGAGTTGCTTGTCCATTTCACCAGATCAAATTGACCGGACTTCATGAGGCTGATTACTTGAGCAGCGGTCTCTATAGCCTCTGCTTCACTAGGTACACTGTACACAAAATCGTCCATGCACAATCCGGTTTCAATAGTGGCCCTTGCTTTCGGGTATGTATCACCCTCGTCAGCGGCCAACTGCTTGATAGTGCGAAGAGCGTGAAAGGGACTAGACTTAAGCCCAAAACAAACACGATTGAATTCGTAAACCTTCAAAGGTTCCTGCGGAGAAAATCTATACAAGAAGCGTTGGAATCTACGGTCACATTCTCTGATTCCAATACTAAGAAACATTTGCCGAATATCAGCAGAGAGCGCAATAGCAAACAAGCGAAAATTTACTATTATTTCAAATAAGTTACCCTGGAGGTTCTGACCACAACACAAGATATCGTTAAGCGATATGCCAGTACTAGTTTTAGCGCTACCATCCATAACCACACGCAGTTTAGTTGTAAGCTTGTCTTCTCTAACAACTCCATGGTGCGGGATGATGTAAAACGGGTAATCACGTGTCTCCTCAGTCTCGGCAGGCGCTGATGAGATATAACCTTTATCTAAATATTCGATCAGCACATCATCATAGGCTTGCTTCAACTTAGGAGACGCCTGCACCTTACGTTCCAAGCATAGAAAGCGTTTTTCTGCGGAGGCACGGGAGCCACCGAGCGAAAAAATATCACCCTTGAAAGGGAGCGCGACAACATAACGACCATCTTTATCACGAGTAGTCGTGCGGGTATAAATCTCCTCAGTGACCTGATCCTCAGGGCTGAGAATAGGCGGGACATTGACCTCTTCAATCTCCCAGAACTTGCGGATGGTAGACTCAAGCGGCGGCTCGACGGTGCAACAGTGCGACACAGTCGAGTAACTATTTAAATAAGCGGGTGCGGAACCAACTATAACAAACCCGAGAACTGTTTCCAGTGCGTGCGGAGCGGGGTACATCGGAAGACCTTGAATTTTACGTGATAACTGGAGATGCGGGAGAATCGAAGCACCGATCAATAGATCGATATCTCCAGGGAAAGCGTAATTTCCGTCGGCTAACTGCAAGTTCTTAAACTCCGTCAGCATGGACGTGTCAACCGGTACCGTGGGCAACCGTTCCGTAATCTTATCTGCGACTAGCGAATCCATTTCAAACGAAATATTACGATTAAAACGTGAACTAAATATTATTTTAATGGAACCGTGAATGGTTGCCTTTAAACCTCCAAAACCTTTCACTTCTGAGCGGGATGACCAATTATTAAAACTAAAACCAAGGCGTTGACAACAATCCCGAGTAATAAAATTACTCTGGGAAGCGCCATCTAGTAGCGCTCGAACGGTGTGCGGTTTGCCAAAGGCATCTACAATGAGAACTTGCGCGGTCGCAAGTAAAACGGTAGTGATTTGAGTACCAGCGGCGGAAAGCGAACACAATGTTACGTCGTTTGCACTTGCAGCAGGCCGCGCGTCACAAGCGTCGCGCGTCTGCGCAGGCTGCGGCTGCGATGGCAGCTTACTACTCTCAAAATGTAAGAAGGTATGATGTCTAGCTAGACATTTACGACAGCTAACACCACTGTTACATGACGTAACCAGATGTTTGTCACTTAGACAATTAAAACACAAATTATTAGTGCGGACAAACTTGTAACGATCACTAGGCGATAATCTCTGAAATTCCGAACACTTGTACAGCTGTGTATGGCTACCCTTACACAGAGAACAGTCAGGTGCCGAGGCGGTATTAACTAGCGTATGTGCAGTCTTGACTGACTTCGATGACGCGTCTATACGGCGATCGGAACCTGTCCTATTCGTGACTTCATGACGTGCCGACGTGCGCTGCAATACCTTAATATGGTCGCGAATAAAAGATTCTAAATCTTTGAACTTAGGTATTTCGTTACCGCGCTGAGTCGTTTCAAACAGACGAACAGTTTCAGGATCTAATTTCTTTAAACCGATATACAAAAACAAAAAGTCACAGAGGTCATTGACCTTTAGGTTCTTTACTGCACGAACAGATGATGCGAAAATATTTAAAAAACTTCTCTAAATTATGATCGTTACAAACGGAAAAACTTTTCAAATCGAATAATTGATCTAAATATGCGGTGGCTACTAATCGCTTATCTTCGTATTTTGTTTTTAAAGTGTCCAAAACTAAAGTGTAATTTTCAGCGCTAAACGTAATTCCAGCACAGACAGCCTTTGCCTTACCGGTCAATTTTTCTACGAGATAATGCAATCTCTCGTGATCTGTCAGCGATGTGTTCCTATGTATTATATTTTCGAAACTATCTATAAATAAATTCCAATTTCGAATGTCACCATTAAATTCAGGTATTTGAATTGGCGGCAATCGTGGGCGTTCGCGAGGAGGGTTGGATAAACCACTCGCGGGGGGGGGGAGTCTCTAAACTCCTAGCAATACGTTTGATACGACAATACAAGTCATCAAAGGACGACAATGCCTGATAACTCACACAGTAATCAGGATTTAACTCCAACTCTAAAATGTTTATATTATTAATTGTAGATTCAAAATCCGCGCGCAAACTATCTAAAGTTTCCAACGAACACAAGAAAGCATCTCTAATCGCCAGATCCGAGGTTTGCAAAGATTTATCACAAATTGATTGAACACGTGAAAACTGTGAGTCCCTTTTAGCGTATAAAAGCTTTAACTGAACCTTTAAATCAGTACTAACCTTGGTTCCCTTAAGAGACATCTTGTTTTGATATATTCACACTATACACTCAAACAAACACTTAACGAATTATTAAGTAAGCGATAATTATCAGATAACAATATGGTAATATTGTAAACAACAAAGTGAACGGCGAACGAACGGAATAACCTGAATCAATGAGTGAATATTACCCAATTTCTCGATTAAATCATTCACGTCGTTCATATGCGTATATAATCTATGGTTTATCCGTTTCCTACAAATATTCACTCAACAATGAACGGGTATTTTTGAAATGCGTCTACCTACATGCAATTTGTAGGACTTCCGAATGAATTTTGTCAAGAAAAAGATTGCGATCGATTTATATCTACGCTGATATTTACGTAGCTAACTATAATTATGCGGTGCGGTTGACGGCGTAGGTACCGTAATTATCAATGGCTCTTTAACTATACGAGCGAAATAACGTTTAGTTGCCTAAATGCCTAGATGCGGGTTTTCTACTATTATATCTAGGTAAACAGGCGCGTTGCGTTTATTCCCTATGGAACAAATACTATATTGCGAAATTACAAGAAAATGATT
Source organism: Leucania comma (assembly GCA_958295575.1). Classification (NCBI taxonomy): domain Eukaryota; kingdom Metazoa; phylum Arthropoda; class Insecta; order Lepidoptera; family Noctuidae; genus Leucania; species Leucania comma. Next base: position 11,194,471 of record OY282475.1, read on the forward strand.
CACGATCCGGCTCGAAGGACCAAAAGTAATGGTTGCGCGAATAAGCTTAATGGACTGTATGTTTTGAAAAAGCGATCTAAGGTTTGTTAACAATATGCAGGTACTGTGCCTGGCCTTTATTGATGGATAGATGGATTGATTTAGGGAGGAACACTGACCTTTTGACCTCGAAGGTTCCACGTGGCGCCGGCCGGCGAACCCTGACTTCGCACCTTTAACCACTGCCAGGTCCTGTATTGCACTACACTGCACTATTGTTGAGTCTTTAAATGGTTGGATCCCGAAAATAGTCAATTTTCTTGTAATTTCGAGCGGGCGTTGTTAGCGGAGCGGTCACATTCACAATCGATGCACACAACGTAATGTCATTCCTTGAGGTCGTGCGGGGGAGGGAAACGGAAGGGATCGGATTGCTAGGCCAAAAAAATAAATTACAAAAAAACAAAATCGCGGATCATAGCAAATTGGCGCAACCACAGTTTGTCTTCAATATAGTCAAAACATACTTTTTGCCAGATGACTCCTGCATTCTTTGGTAAGTCGTAAATCTATTTTTCTAATTGTTTTATCTGGATCTGTACATACAGTATGAACAAATTATTCATAATTAATGATGTGTACTTACACTGCATGGATGTCTATTGTCTAAAGTGCATCGTCATTGTTCGATAGACAAACAACAATAATTGAAATTTCGCAGTTTGCTCTTCATCTATACCTGTATTAGCATAAGAATCTACACTTATAATAACGTACAGTCAAGGGTCAAATGTGCAGTGGCACTCTATCAAAATGTTAGTGTCTAAAATTTCTTTGTAGAAGAGGGACAGTGGTTTGATTTTTAGCATACAATCTAAAGTATTGAACAAACTCGTCGTGGGCCATTGTATAATATTAATTTATTACGATTATAGTAGTTGTTAATCTAGATACTGTATTATATTTCTATAGGAGCAGATAGGACACTGTAAAGACATGGTAAAAAAAAACACCCATTCTTATTAAGAAGGTATTAACATCCCTTAAAGTGTTTTTAATACCGTGCGGATTTCATCAAGCATGTGGGATTGCTCCGCACGCGTTGCTCCCGCAAATGTCCTTTTAATACAAGTATTTATTATAATGCGAGGAATACGCACGTGGAATGTGGGGCGTCCTATTGGGTAGCAGCCCCGCATGCGAAGCAATTCCGCATGCGAGATGAAATCCGCACGATATTAAAATCACCCTTATGATGACGATGATGATGGATGAATTAAGTATTTTATGATTCCAAAAACTTTCCCCGCTCTAGATGGAGCGAGAAAGTGTGTTAGATTTACTATGTAAATCCACTTATGTTCCTTCAGTAGCACTTTGCACGCCAAGGTCCTGACCTTGCGAATGAACATTCTATTCTCGAAACTTTTTTGCGATTTCAGGTTTGGTACCATTGTAAAAGTTGTTTGTTATAATAACTACAATCAAGTGTTCAAGTATCAGTCACTATTTATCAGTCACCCTATATATAAAAGCGCACTACCACTCACTGACTAGTCACGAAATCTCAGAAACTATAGCACCTACAAACTTAAAATTTGGCAAGTAGGTTCCTTACAGGGTGTAGACGTCCGCTAAGAACGGATTTTACGAAAATCCACCCCTAAGGGGGTAAATTGACTTTCACGCGAGCAAAGCCATCGGCAGAAGCTTGTCACCAATAAGGTATTTGCGCTGTTTGAGGGTGTCCAGCAGCTGCCCTTAGTTAGTAAGTAAAATAACATTCAAAAGACATTCGAAGTTATATATTTTTTATATTTTTCAGTTTAAGAGCTTGTTTGCTCGTCATTCAGAATAGCATAATAGTCTTTCTTTCATAAACATTAGTTCTAATATAAAACGGCCAGTAAGAAGTTGTTCGGAAAAAAATGTTCCATTTTTCCTCGCGAGCGTTGAAGTTAATTAGCTTAGCTAATTAATTGGATTTGTAGTTTCGTTTACGGCACATTTGAAGTAAAATTGTTATTCCGAAAACAGTCTTTTAATTCATCTTTATATTCATTTGAGAAGAAAGATAACCTTTAAAATAATTTGCTAAATTATTTGACGGATAACATAAATATTTTGGGTTACAAATTAATAATTATCTATTTTTAGGATTCATTATCTACGTGAGATAAAATAAATTAGGAGATATTTTTTAGTTAATTAATTATTAGAACTGAATTTTTGGCAACCAGCCCTCTTGAATTTGGTCGTTGGGTGCTCCTCTCTACTAAATCTGGACGGACAGTCAAATAAACAAAACGAACCCCTACGCCAGGAGACTGATTAACTGACTCCAATTCCCCTGGAAGCTCGTATATATGCACATACATAGTACTTATGTAAGGGCAGCTGTGCGGAAGGCACTGTTTGCATAGTGGTTGAGCAATTGGTTGCTGCGCTGTGTGTCACGGGTTTGATTTCTACAGACTAAGTGCCCGTTTACGTACACGCGGTGCGTCGGGCGGCGCGTCGGGCGGCGCGTCGTGCGTTTTTACTGTTTACATAGAAGCGGCGAGTGCAGCGGCCCGCGCCATCGCACGCGCAAACAAACATATGGCAATGTTTGATAATGTTTACGGAGACTCACTTTTTAAAACAGAATTATCTTCTAAGAAAATGTCGTTGATTATGTTATCCTCCATGGCTGTCGGCAAATCACATTGAAACTGGCAGAATCGCCGCTTGCTTGTATTGCCGCCTATATTTCAATACAAGCAAGCGGCGATTTTACCAGTCTCATTTTGAAATCGAACATATTCTACTTATTTTCCTATAAAGAGTTGCACATTCCCGAAACTTCTGATGTTCGGTTGCTGTAAACACTGGGCCAATAATTTTTATAACAGATTTATCTTCCAAAAAAATGTCGATCATGCCAACCTGTCAGGAACGGAGGATGGGAGGGGATATAAGCGCGCTCGATGCTTTGTAGGTTAAATTTATTTGACAAAAGATGGAAGCGTACAATACGGCCGACGTAGCTTGGCGAGTCTGAACACAGGCTCTGCGAACTTTAGCGCATGTACACTCGTGAAAAACTATTATTAGCATTTATTTTTTTAAACCAATATACGAATAGAAATTTCCTAATACAGGGACCAAATACAAATAAAATAATACCTCTAGATGTAGCCATGAGACTGTACGGAAGTGTGGAAGTGAGAAGCATAAAAGCAGAAAAGATTTTTGGGATACTGAAATAAACAAGATTACTGGAGAAACAAGAACAAAACAAAAAGAAAAGTCGTAGTCACACGTTATTATGGTTGGTACCTATACCTATATAACGTGTGACTACGGCTTTTCTTTTTGTTTTGTTCTTGTTTCTCCAGTAATCTTGTTTATTTCAGTATCCCAAAAATCTTGTTTCATACTTTTTTAGTGTCCTTTTTTGTCGTAGTCGGGTTTTAGTTTTTTTTTACTGTTTTTTATTTAAACTATTTTGGTGTTAAAACACTGTGCTTCTACACTGTCTTTGACATCGAATTTTTTGACCGCTTGAGGGCGCCACATTGAATTTTTATGATAATATTTTTTATCGCCGCATACTTATATTGAAATATAGGCGGTGCCCGCGGCGGGCACGCGGCGGGCGACGCCGCGGCCGACGTGGCGGGTGACGCGGCTTTCTCCGCCGCGGGCGCCGCCTATATTTCAAGCAAACGCGCATAAAAACGCGTGTCCGTAAACACTCTCATACAACTTCATATGTTTGAATTTAGTGCGAGCCGGGCCGCGCGACGCGTCGCGTTGCGCGACGCGTCTATGTAAACACGGCCTAAATTATATAAAACTAAGCACTTACATCGAAACAATTAAATGAAATAAAAAAAAAACAAGTAAAAATTCACATAATGGTGAACAGAATAATAACTATAAATACAAAGAAAAAGAAATAAAGAAAACATTAAATGAATTAAGAACTAAAAACATAAATAGTGACACATATGGGGTGAGAACTTAAAAAAGAAACACAACAGATACAAGTCATAGTACGGTGTACATCTCAATGTTCCAAATAGGAGAGCAGTTTGGAATGGTAGCCATTGTTGCGAGTTTGGATGTGTTCTGCATGTCTTTATACACCGTTAATTTTTTATCGTTTTAATCCCGTGGAGCTTCGATCCGAAACACTATCGATTTGTATGGATAAAATAAAAAAATAAAGGTGTAAGTAAGTATGAGGCAATGAGTTTTTTTTTTAGTAAAGAAAGATAAAAGAAAAAGGTAAACAGAGAACTTAGGTAGCCTTATTCCAAAACGCGATCTAAAATAGTTCCAGGACTATTACTAGTTTTAATTGACATTAAACCTAATAATAGTCCCAGAAATACATTTAGATCGCTTTTAATTGGTATTGAATTTAGTAACAATCCTGAAAACTACATTTAGATAGCGTTTAATTGGGATTAAATCTAGTAATAGTCCCGGAACTATTTTAGATCGCGTTTTGGAATAAAGCGGAGTAGGTCGGTACTGGCTCAGTATTAAAAAGTCAGCTATGCTATTCAAATACGTATCATTATTACAATGTTTCGACTTGGTATTTTCTGTAGATCTTAAAATACATTTAAATCACTCAACTCAAAGATATTTTACGATTTCTTCATTATGTATCTTTTGACATATCAATAATACGACACTACGATTTTATATTTTATTTCACGTATTCATAAAGATGTTTTATGACTTAACATAGACGAAAGGTATTCCTCATTTGAATAACACATAAAAAAACGAAAACGTAACGTGTTCCTCGAATCTTCGAGTTATGGTTTCGACGTACAATATTCGAGAAAAGATAAAAAAGTACCTTCAGTTTAGGCTGATAAGCCTATTGTGACGTCACTCTTCCTTTCAGACAGCTTCAACCGCGCGGCACGTGCCTCTCTAAATTCTAGCCGTCTTGTTTTTGCTGGCATCAACTTTGAAAGATATTTGTTACAACGGCTGTTTAATAAAGTTGAAATTAAGTATCTCAGTTTTCTTGTCTAAATTGAAGCCTATTTTGAGGAGCTTATTCTAAACCCTTCATCTACGATTTTGAATAACGAATTATGGAGTTGTTTGTACAATATTTAAGTTAGCTCAACATTGTTGTTTGCTGTTAGAGAGAGGGCCAAAAATATATCTAGTTAGTTTAAAACTATGTAGTGTGAGCCTCCAACATTTATTTATGTTCTTGATTCCAAAAACCGAAATAAAGACATAAAGCTGTCTTGAATGGACATCTATCGTAATCCTTTACATTTTTTATAACGGAAAACAGTTCATTGTATGTTTTTCGGGTACCTACGCAGAGATATTAGGAAAAAGGCATTGTACTGTATATCAAAAATTAGCGCTATACGCTTCTCGGGTGATAGATATAGCCATATACGTCTTCTCGGGTGATAGAGTTACTTAGAGCATGGTATAGTTTAATAGCTTAGTAGGTTCTGAAGCAGGTATTTCAAAATAATTATTTCTCTTAATCGTGTGCCCCTAATAAAAGAACTTTCAATGCAAGGTCGGCAGGTACCGTAACGAAAGGTAACGTTTACCCCTAGTTAATAAATTCCAACAAACGAGCACCTCACTTACCCAACTTTTTCGCAATTACCAAAACTAGTTAAACGTCACAAAGTTTTACCGACGTGAGTGTACCTACAATAGGTACCCAACATACCTACGTTCTACGTAATAAGGTACATTGCTCGCAGGTCCATGGTACCGGCGTCATTAGCAGGCGTCCGCGATGCGTGACTCTTTATGGCCCGTGACTCCGTTCACCCCTTCGCCCTAATCGTGGACACGTGTGCGAATTAATGGTGATTTTTTCCCAATAAATCTTTCCCGACAACGAAGCTAAAAGGTCCAATTGTTATACATTTCAATTTTGTTCAACTCTCACATGAATTGGATATTTTTCTAGAAACGCACCGCGGTCGCTTTAGTTCGTTCGCAGTATATTAAGTTTGGTAGTTATTCAACCGATGATACGAATGTAATAGACATTTCTAGTTCGAAAAAAAAATGACCTCATTTTTGGTTCAGAAAAATTCAAAGGAAGAAATGAGACCGTATATTTTCGTTTGTAGTATAATGGAATTACTACTCTTACCATAAAGGGTAAAAGTCAGTGAATGTACTCGTACATACATATCTCAAATTATAATTCCACATTTTACGATAACATAAATTACAATTACTGCGTAAAACGAAATTCACTTTTGGTGTTGGGTGGGTAACGTTGTGTGAACACATTTGCCGACCGCGAATTCTTCATTACGCCGATTTAAGAGGAGCTAACACGTTTTATGGGCTACAATACGTGCTTATAAAATTTGCATACCTTCATTCGCACTCTTCCTCGACCATTACCTTTCCATTTGGTAAATAATTTAGGAGCCCTCTAGGACTCCGACCAAATATTAAAAGTGATGGGTCCCCGAGGTTTAATATTAGACTCCCCTCGTATTAAATTTTCTGTCACGCGAAATTCCCAAATGCATACGCCAGATATTTTTTGCACATGTTCGTATTCTCTCCTTTGTACTATTATTCGACACAGAATGTCATACTTTGCTGTCGTAATTTTGATCGGGATTCGGGGAACTTGCAATACTTATCTTGTTCGTTTGACATAACTTGCAACCCTTCATGGTTTCTATTGATTCTCATTGTTAATGTTATTGATATTTTCTGAATACAATTTGTACAAACCAAATGTCAACCAAATGATATTCCATCAAATGTAACTTACCTTTTAGGAATTGGTAGGTACTACACCTTCTTTAAAAAGTTTCGTTATAATCAAGTATTTTTAATTTTCTGTAGATAATGAATTCCAAGTACAAAACCAAGTACAAAAAATGGTACCTACTATCACTTCCATATTAAACAACAGAAAAAGTCAATCATATGGCATCATTTCATATTCATATTAGCAGTTGGCACAATTCTAAGCAAGTTGCAGGGCGTTGAATAATCGAGCTCATTTTATATGCATCAAATTCACAGAACAAAACTAATCTAGAAGCTTGGGGGCAATAAAAATGTCCCACTTGCCTTCGCAGCATTAAAAATAGATGAGCACAAGGTGTAATCTCGGCGATTCTTATTATAAAATTTTGCATCTTAAATGTTTCACATTTTTCAACACACTTTGCTTTGCGACGACGCCCCGAAAGAGGGTAATGCTACTATTACGTCAGACAAAGTAGACTCGAGTATAGCGCTGCTGGCTTACCTATATAAAAAGCTAATTGGACGGCTTGAGATATTGTTATAATAGAGCATAATATTTTTTAACTCCCTTACCGAAATCTTGCGCTAATATGATTAAGATGTTGTATTCAAGAGATATATCTTCCACTAGATTAGTTCTACTTCAATTCTATTGAAACCCTGACATCACAGAAGCAAATATAATAAATCTCTACTAACAATAAGCGCTGATTTATCAAAATTAAATCTCTTTGTAGAGTGAAGTAATCAAATTTATCGCTCATTTGAATCTTCAATTCATTTCAAAGGGTCTGTTTGGAGACTTTAAAATCATCAATGTTTACATTCTTGTTATGCAATTATGGTAATAAATTTTCGTATAATGTGTTTTCGTTGGATGTTTCATATTACCTCAATAACGATATAAAAAGTTAAGGGAGAGCCCTCGTTTACCTCCGTTCACCTACTTAAGACGTTTCGCTGCATCGGCATCTCCAGAAAGGACAAATATGGCTCGACGTCCCCTCGTCTCCGGATACTGGTAACATTGTTTGTTCTTCGTATTTTTATAAAGCCCCGCAATAAAACGTTTGCATTTTACATTTTTGGGGGCCATAAATAAAAGTACTCACGTAAAATTGCATTTTAAGCATTTCTAAAAGCGACCGTCACCTTTGGCCGGGATGCCGGTGGGTTTGTATAGGGGCATTAAACTTTCAGGGTAACGATGGGACTGCACGTATTGCGTATTGTAATTTTGGAAATTTATAGCGCACCTATTATAAAATACGCCGCTGTGGTGGAGATAATTTTCATTGGGTCTGTGTTATTTTAGGCTCCACCTTGAACTTTCATATATTTGTTTTGTTGTACTTCTAAAATCGTTACAAATAAACAGACAATAAATTAACAACATAAATTGCTGTTGCCCATGTCCTGTGCCGCCTACCGTTGAGTTGCTGGGGTTCAAGTGAAATTAAATTACGAGTTGACAAAATGAGTTACGCCCTTTTCTGTAGATTAACAAACAAAAAGTGATGGTAGGTATGAGGGTCAGGCTGACATTAATGTTGTTAGAGGCAAATGACTCTATTCTTCGCGGACGTGTCGGCTACTGTTCGTTGACAATGCTACAATTTAAGCCGGCATTGTTCTTGCTTATTCCGGTCTCGATTTAGTTTCGTGCTTTTATCGTTGTCCATTTGATTCGTGGGACGCGAGCGTATCTGTGCCCGCTCCAATGAACGTCGCCCGTCATAACGTTGTCACAATAAGATAATGAGATTACGTTCCACTATCACTGATTGTTTTAATGACGTCAGTTGCAAATAATATGTGATGAACGTGCTGTTTACTGCTTGTTTCAGTAATGATATGAATGGATCTGGACTTTCATTGAGGCTATATTTTCGTTCTATCAAACTCAAACTCTAAAGCGTTTATTTCACATAAGCCTACATGGGCACTTATAAAACGTCAGAAGCTAGCGGACGGTTCCAATTGGTCGTTTCCTACGGAGAAGAACCGGCAAGAAAATCCATGGTTACTCTTTAAATAAAAAATGGTTTTTACAATTTTCCATATTACAATATTTATACGAGTAGATATGAGAAAACAATGTGGACCTGTCAGCTTTATACCCAAAAGTACAATAGAAATTGTAATCCTTGAATCCGCGAAGTCTAAGGTGTTCTCACATTTATATTATAAAAATAAGCTATACAAAATAAAAATAAACCTGTCAATAAATTATAGGTGTATACAATAAAAAATTACTAGTAAAATTGAAGTGGCTATGTTTTTATATAGTATAAAAAAACATTGCAAAAACAAAGTCACAGGAGAGGAAGAAAAAATAAAGTATCAGTATACATTATGAAGTTAAAACAATGATGGAGTAGTTAATAGATAAGTATACAATAATGCAATTGCAAAGCTGTCAGGCAAGTCACATGTGCAGAAATAGTCATTGTCAAACAAACGTGTCTTCAACGTAATCGTTAACCTAGTAATACGCCTTCTTGGCAAGGACACGCTTATTATGGGTTTTGAACTTACCCTCGCAAAGTTCGGTAGCTGACTTAGGCAACTTGTTATAGAAACGTACGCTATATATATAAGAAATAACTTGCTTGTCTTAGCTAACCTCCGTTTGGGTACTACAATTTCATATTTATAACGTGTATTAATATTACGAAAATCGCTTCTAATTTTAAAATATCAATGATACCATGCACACTTTTATTTATAAATGTATCTAAAGCATCATACTACGGACATTTCTGTACTTTTATTTTCTGATTTGTTTGTATATACAGGATGATTTACTTATGTTCCTTTATTTAACCAATAACTAATCTGAGGCTCGGTTACAGTGAGCGAAGGGTAGCTTGCCGTACGCTAAAGACCAAATTTGAATTAACAGCAGCAAAGAGATCTCAGCAAAATGGATGGGGCCCACTAGGGCCGATGCTTTCTTAGGATTGTTCGTGGCCCATAGGAACGAAAAGGGCAACGAATGGAACACCGATGGGTTTTAGCCAGTAAAAATCTGACATTCTCTCTTCCGTCACCCAGAGCAGGACGAGTTATTTGACGATTTTACATCACAAAAAAGGACTCTAGAGTTAGAGTGACTGTCTACCCACGATAATAATTGCTGTAAAGTTAAAAATATTTAGAATGTACTGCGAGCCATTTTTAAAGCTCATTGATTCAATATCGCTATCAGAATGTCACGTTGTCTAAGCTCTTGTTGCACGTATTACGTGCTTTTGTGAAGCTCTATCATTCTCGTTTCTATTTAGTTATCTCAGTAACATTTTTCAATCAGTACTCGAAACAGTGGATACTTTGAATGCACATCTGTGCATTTTGCAGCTCATGTAACCCGATCCATTCATTTTTAATTACACAAGGACGGTATCTGAGATAAAAATCAGACTGACCAGTTTTCCAATACATTCTGTTCAGCACTAGGGAGCAAAGCCCACAAATTCTCCACGGTTCCCGATCCAATTAATTTAAAAATCGCCATAACAAACCGTGAGTGTACGAAGGGTTATATTGTTATGTAAATTTGTGCAAACTTGGGCAGACGTAGGCATGACTAATTGTTAATTCGACTAATGCGCTTACGAGAGTGGGACACCGCGACCATCCCGCGCCTATGTAATAACGGATTAGCCGCCTGACCTCGCTTTTCGTAAGACCATCTCTAGATGGGATGAGGGCACGGTTTGGAACTTTGTACTTAGGATCGATAACAACCAAGTAGAGAATATGTTTATTCTTATATTTCACTAGTTTATGGAACCCCTTTTCACTCCTTTTTCATTTTTTTGAGGTGAGCAATTATCCAGCAAATTCTCCCGAATTAAAGTGGAGCAAAAGGGCGTGACAGACTTTTACTGACTCGAAAATCCCACCTTTGTCCTTAAGTCACTTTTTGCGTTTTAGGACCGTAGTATATTTTCTTTCGGTTTCTATTTAGGAAAATCCGTTGTTATTCTTCGTTTAAGCAACACCTCTGAAATAATTCAGATTTTTAGCTCTAAAGGCTGGGCGTTGATGAGGCAGTACCTTAAAAGAGAAGACCATAATTATTTATAGATTATATATTAGCACAGTTAAGATTTACAGTAAGATGGCTTATGTTCATAGGCACGTTTTAAAATAATCTGTAGATTCAAAATTAAATTAATCGAATAAACTGATTAGATTTGTATTGAGTTTTAAATTATTTAGCCTAATAACTAAATTGACTTGAATGAAAGCTGTTTCAATCTAGTCAAAAGTGGTTGCATAATTTAATATTTTGCACTGAGATGGCAATTTGTCTGACCTCTTATCCCATTTAGTAGCATCAACAGCATAGACCACTTCAATAAGACGTTGTTCCAGAACTCTATAGCAAAATTTAAGATATCTAGTAGATTCTACTATTCATTTATGTGAAGTGAACTGTAAATTTTCATCGATAAATAAATTGTTTTGCACAGCAAAATGATTTTATTAAGCATTGCTAACTGGTAACCACTTTCTACGAAGGGCTACAAAACCCATCCATCTTCAACGTCCCTCTATTAATAATTGCGCTCCGTTTTACGCTGTGCGTAATTATTTAATGGAGACGAATTCCGCAAGCACGCGGCGGTCGCACCGTGAAATGAAACGTAACGCTTCAATGATGCTATTGAAGACATGGTTTTTATACAGCAATGCTTCGGAAGCCACCCTTTATAAACATTTAATTTTTTATGCGACTTTATTCTATGGTCATAATTAATTTTCGGCCCTGTTCCGGATGTTTTAATTGAGCTTTTGTTGTTTGTTTTTGATGTGCGTAATTTATTACTATTTTTCGGTCTGCGTCGTAAAATAAAAAAGAAAGTTTTATAAACTGTTCGGGGGAATTTGTTAATTAACAGACCAGAGATTTTTGATAAAAGTATAAAAGTATTCCAAAAAGTGGTGAGCGAAAATGTTAGCAGGTGGCGTTCTTGAGGGCGATAGATAGAGGGCTGCCGTTTTTAGAATTTCACAAAACATTTAGAATAAGTTTTGATTTGTAAAATCGAATTTTGCGTGTATTTTTTAGTCTTTGACTGCAAAAAAATCGCTAATTCATCAGGAGTGTTCCATTGACTGCAAATAGGTACATTAGACACCTGTTACATACAACCAACGAATATTTTGTATCACCCATCACCAAAAACCTGAACATATTTCTCTTAAATCCAAAACTTACCACAGAACTACTATAACGGAACATTTGATAAATCTGTTAGCTCTGGGGTAGGTTTATAGTGCAATCTGCAATCTAATCCGCAGAACACTTCCTGAGACGAAGTACCAACTTGTCACAACTTGGTTCTCGCTTACAATGCATGTGCTTCACTAAACCCCTCGTGCTCTAAGCTAGCCGAGCATCCTAATCACTAGTTTGTAGAACTAATCAGTTTTCTGTACTTTGTTGGGTTTATTCTGTGTTATGTTCATACTTGGTGTCTTTTTAGTCCGTTTATCTACTATATAGGGTGACTGGCAATTAGTGAACGATACTTAAACACGTGATTGTAGTCGTGATAACATGATAACTTTTACTATGGGACCAAACCTGAAATCGTGAAAAAAATATCTGCTGGTCAATACATTTATGTTCGCCTAACTTGTCAAAATGTACTGAACTTGGCTGATTTTTTTCGAGATTTCAGGTTTGGCCCCTAATAATAATAATAGATAACATAACAAATTTGAAATTTTGTACATATATTCTTTACATCAAAATGCTAGCTAGACAGGTATATCAGGTTTCACATATATACTAAGTACAACTAATGTTGTATAAATGGGCTTCATTACAAGGTTCAAAGTCATCAGAGTTTTTTTACGTGATCAAGTCAGGGTTGAAGATATCCGCTGGAGAACCAAGATTACCGACATAGTCCAAAGAATCACCAAACTTTAAAATTCCATAAAAGTGAACCGAAATGATCACAAGGGGATCAAAGGCCTAAAATTAGATACGTTCAAAGTTAAAACGCCGAATCGAATAGTAGCAGTGGGCAGGGCACACCTTCCACGGTTTTTCATTCCAGGTTCGAATTTTCCTTTTAGAAACAGACCCTTGGCCTGCTAGGCCCCTACGGCTTGCGTGGAACGCACGCCTCAAGTACTCACCATCGTACGCACCATCAACTCCATCAACTCAGTACGCACTATGAACGATTCGTGCTTGGACTGGGACGGTTGGACGGCGAGCTACCCATTGCTCGCCATCCGCAGGCCCGCGTCTGCAGGGGCCGGAATCCGGCGGCGGCTAGGGCGTGAGGGTCGTTGCCCCACGCGTGCGGCCTTCTCCTTTGCTACTAATTAGATTTAAGATTAATGCTGCGCAGAAGGAGGCGACCGCCTTTTACTTTGCATCATTACATTGATTTGCTCAATTCCGACAATATTTTGAGATTCTAATTGTAAGAAATAAAAAAACCGAAAAAGGCAAGCCAATGGTCCGGAAGAGTTCCTATTTAAAACTTCTGCTTAATAAGTCTTCGCCAAATTCCTTAAATTTAATCGTTTGACTCTTATAACCCCGAAAGAATTTAAGCAATCAAAATGTTTTCCTGTGAGCTAAGTTTTTCCCAGTCTATAATGATAGATCTCTTCGAAATACTCCCTGTATTTCAAAGAGGTTTTAGAAAGAGTACCTACCATTTTTCATACACTGTATAGCTTTTTACCCATATAGTGGTTGATTTTTGAAAAGAGGGTTTTCAGGAAACAACCACTGTGTGGGTTGGTTGTTCCGTTGGGGCCATTTTTGAACCAGTATGTTTTTCACTGGGCCTGCGTGGTTGATTACGGGCCATTCCATCTCTTAGACAGGTCTGTGTAAAAGGCTGATGATGATGATGTTTTTCACTAATTTTAATATAAATAATGTATTTATACTGTATTTAAGCTTGTCGCATTGGATATTATGGATGTTTTAAACAAAATTGAATGCCCTTACTTTTGTGAACTAGTAAGTAATAACAATCTTTCAAGTCCACAGTTTTGGACCGTTTTTTTTGTGTGTCGATGTTGTAAGTCTTAAGCAACTGTTTCATTACATACCTAACTTAGATAACCACGCTCAGCAAGTGGATTATTATTTGCGATACTCGTAGATAAAGATGACAGTAGTTTTTTTTAGGCGGTAAGACATCCAATTACTTTTCACGCTCTAGGGCGGAGCAGGAGGGCTGGAGTGTTAGATTTTTACTGACTAAAACTCGCTCCTATGTTTCTTTTTTACCTTGAGTCCCGAGACCCTAAGGTTTCCTTTGAATGAAGATGTCAGCAGTTATGTTTTGATTTCTCACGCAGGTTTGAAAAAAAAAAAAAGATTTTTTTTTTCGAGTAATGTACCTAATTCGAGCTTTGATTCATTTATCAAAAAATCACTAGTTTGTATAAACAATTAATCAGATTTCGAAACCTTGCTTATGATGTATAACTGATTGCAGTTTTTATCGACTAACAGTGGGATTGCTAATTGGTATGAGGGTGAGCGCATTTGCTGATTTCGAATCGGTAAATAGTCTTTGCATACAGAGGGTCGGCTAGACAGTCTGCAGTTATAGTACTGAGTAATTAAAAATGGCAACACTTGGTGTCTGGGTTGTTGCCAGTCGTGGTTTTGTTTAGGTAAGGTTAACCATTTAGTTTTGTTCATTGGGATGCCTTTTTTTTTAAGGTGGCATCACATCCAATGACTTCTCCCGTCCTGGATGGGGCGGGAAAGCGTGCCAGACTTTTACTGACTAACCACACCTTGCCCTTTGCGTTTTAGGACTACGGGTTTCCTTTTCAATAGATCCCCGCGGTCCTAGTGGCCACGTTAGGATGCCTGATTGATTTTTAATATAAATGGGAAGTAAGCACGTTCCTTAAAGCCTAAACGTTATCACGATACGTAGGAGGTAAGGTATGAGCGCTAACGAGAAAATAATTCAGGGCCTGACTTTCCCTACGTTTTCTATATCATCGTAGATAAGCAAGTGCAAATTACTGTACCTAGCTATAGATTACAATATCACACTATAAAACACGGTTTGGCATGACGTTAAAACCCTGTTATTTCCAAAACGATTACCCAAACACAAGGCACGCTACGAAAACCTTGAAAAGCCGAAGGTCAAAACAATTCCAGTCCCTTCATCAGCTTATTAATTCGGGGGCCAATTTCATCGTAAACACGTTTCCACCATCATTAGCAATTCATATGAAATAACACATAACAATAGTAATCAGGCGTTTGGTTATGAAAGAAAAATCACATTTCGTCGTCAGGCAAGGCGGTGCCAAGCACAGATTTCGTCGGCAATGTATCGTGAAATTAGTTTAGTGGCACTATATAATTACGCGCCCTCACTTTTTATAGTCCCTCGGTCTTTGCTCGAGGGGCCCCGGCCGGCCCCCGGCTACGGACCGGCTTGTTATGACGAAAGTGTCAACCCGGTATGTGACTTGATGAATCGACACTATTTTAAGAATTTTCTCCGCCTTGTGTTTCTATGATAGCTCTATAACAGCAAACAATAGCATCAGGGTTCAACAAAATGAAACGCCAACAAACTGAAAGATACATTTCATAGATTTATTATATAAAATCTTAACGCTACATTTTGAATTTTTTAACTTAATATAGTAACATGTGAAATTTACAGAGCTATTACATTAGTATAGATAATAGTAATTAGTTTATAATTATTGCGCAAGATATTCCCAGGAAGAGGGAAATCCTTAGTTTTATTCACTAGAATACTTAAGTACTGAGTCTTAACTAATACAATAAACGACGAAGCTCAGATATTTCTTACGAATTTATAATCTATTTCGATTTATGTATGTACATTATGATATGAGAGAAGTCTGAAAAATACTTTTATATAATATTTGCAAAACGAAAGCTTATTCAAGCACCTAATAGGCTATATTATGACTACTTTAGCAGTTATAGCGAAGGGCTCATTGTAAATAACGGTCACAATAATTTTTATCACTTTTTCTACAATAAATACAACATAATGCAATTTAGCTTTAGTTACTAGGTAGGTACCTTAATGAGCAATCGAATAAATTAATACCCTTAAGTACAATTTATGTTAGGTGAGGATGAACACATATTTAAAATTATGATATTTTATGCTACGGAGTTTATGACAAAAAATATAAATATTATAAAAGTAACTACTTACTTCTCAACGCATTGTTAAATTTTTCTATTGACGGATTCGCAATATGAAATAAAATAAATGTCCTATATTTTTTGTTAAATAATACCATTTTATATTCATTACAAAATTCTGGCAGCGGATGTTAGATGGCATTATTCGAAAAAATGTTTAGAAAAAATATATAGGATACTCATATAATTTAGATACTTTTTTATATTTGACCGCTGCGAATGTAAATATATTGGTGTGATAATGAATTATGTACAAGCTCTTAGGTACAATCGTATGATATGGAATCGAATAACTTGAGTAGGTACTAGTTGATACTTGAATTGTGTGCTAAAAATGAGTACAGGACATTTGTACAAAAATATTTAGAGATATTTTTCTAAAATTGTCTTAAGTTTTCTACTGTGTACAATCTATATTTACTTGTTTGTTTAAATTAAAAGAATATCATATTATAAACTCTCATAAAACTGCTATTTTTTGTTATTATAAAAAGACCTTTTAAATAATACCGCAGATATCTGCAGATATTTATGAGCAATTATATTTTATTGAGGATATTTTGTATATTAAAAAAAAAAAATATTTTAGAAAGAATATTTTAAATTCAGTACAGAGTTTTATGAGAGCTTTTGAAGTCGATGTAATAAATTCTATAATATTGCTGTGATCAGAAATTAAACATTAGCTTGTGCAGTAATACGTGTTTAGAATACATTGTCTCACAACTTTGTAGATAAGTACTGTCTAATTAAAATTAAATTTAGTATATAATTACTATAGCACTATTTGTGATATTACAAAAAAAAATGTTGCAGCTATATTAATGAGTGATAATTTTAGTCTTAGTAAGTCCACGATCAATACTTAAAAATATATTTCCTAAACGAGTTTCTTATATATCACAGGCTTAAATTATACTCATTACCATTAGGGACGTGCATACTATACGTACACTTATAATAGATACAGTCAAACAAAATTAGGTAACTATTTACACAAATAGGGGAAAAATAATGAGGCGAACCCTCCCACAACCCTCGGAGATTTCAAATTACAACCGCGGTACCAACACACGGCAATACGTATCTTTGTATTTGAATCGTTAGATTACAACAAATAATGTGTCTTGATCTGTTTGCAAAAGTCAAGTTTAAGACACATTACTCGTATATACTAGACTTAACTAAACAAACAGGATTAAAAATACACATTTTTTATCAATGTAAAACAATAGTCAAAATATAATTAAATAAAATCTACACATTCAAATAATACAATCCCATAAATCTAACAATTGTTCTATCACTTAACCATCGAACGAAGCGCTTATAATTTCGATTATTAAATATTTTACATTCCATTTACCAACAAAGCAACGCACAACGCTCTTAATATTCGTTCCATTTAATTTTTCAATAATAAAAGTGTTCGTAAAAATTTCGAGTGTCCAATAATCACCTATTCATGTTCCCGCCAAAAGTTTGGAACGATGCACTATTGCAATACTAGTCAGTTTCACTACACTTTCAATACGTCTTTACAAAAGCTAGAGGGAGTCACATTCGGTCGACTGCACTAAGTCTTGAGCTCGTACACAACTATGGAGTCACTATGAGATCGTAATGGAGCGGATGATATTGACGGATTTCCTCACGAGAATATATTGAAGTACTTCAGGCCGGCCGAGACGTAAGGTATCGGTATAGCTCCAGCATAATAATTAACAGACTGAAACATGAGATAGGCGATGTTCAGAAGCTATCACACTATTTCGTTTGGATGTGTGTTCTGATTCGAGTCATTTTGTCTCGCGCACTGCTGAAAAAGTAGAAAGAAATATGAGTTTCATAAATTCACAATATAAGCATATATACCACAACAATAAGTAGTTTCAATAAAACATTTAATTTCTGATAATTTAAAACAAGGTAAGTACCTCTTGTTTTCTTTCCCATGTTTTCATGGCAGTTTTGTACTTTTCGAATTCATGGCACCAATTTGAATATATTTTCTGATACTCATTGCTCTTTTCGGGCGGGGAGCACCTGCAAAATAAACGAAATTTAATTATTAAAGAGCTTTACACAAATAATTTCTGGAAGCTAAAAATTTAATTTTGAATATTTCTTTACCTGTGAATATCAACAGTGATGTTGTAGGAGCATAACAAAGATCCTCCCAACCAACAATCGTATCTCCCTGCATCGGCTTCATTTACTGAAATAATCAGCAAACCATGTTCCGATGTCTCGATATACTTTTCCGGTTTACTGTAAAAAAAAAAAACAAAAAAGATAGTAATTTATTTTTTATTTTTCAAGTATCAAGATTGTTTATTCCTACTTCAAAGTATTAAATATTGCGGTTTGTAGATTTGATGTTTTTGTTTAAAATTTTAATGAGACGTCCAGCGTTGTGGAACGCTTTCAATATTTATGAGGGATAGAATCATTTTGTGATTAATCTGTATCTGAAATGAATCTCAGTTCATTATGAGTTCGTCGATTCTAAAGTAAGGGGTTGCATTACGAATGTCTGGGAATAAATAAATGTCTGTTTGCGAAATACGGGATGAATATTTTGGTTTTTGAACTTTTGTATGCACAAAACCGATGTTTTTTTCTTTCTCAATAACTTGTAAGAAATATTGACGTAACAAACGCAAATAAAACTATTTGTTTACCTTACACCTAACACTAATAGAAACTGATTTGCATCCGTACGCTCTTAGTTGAAAACTAGCATCAGACAACCACGTAGTTGTCAGGCATTTTTGCTGAACAGAGGCCCTACCACGAGTTCTTAATGCGATCTATTTGACGACCTAAACTGAACTGGTAAAGCAATGGAGGTATATAGGGTGCATCCCTCTTCCTCACTTCATACTTCTCATTATAGCACATTACGGAAAGGTACCCGGGTTTATTTGGTGGAGCCGTAATAAAAAATGTGTCAGTGTTTTTTTGAAAAAAAGGCTCTAAAAAAGTCTCCAAATCTTAAATTTCTAAATGTTGTTTTTACATTGTGTAGGTTTATGAGTACCAAATAAAATACTTTTCTTTCCTTCTTACTAAACCTCCTATAAAACCTAAACCAAACTCTATCTCCGAATAAAAAAGTCTTTTCCCCAATCGAATGCTTCACACAAAAGGATTACTTTTCACTTCGCCTACACCATCGGGTGGCTTAACAAGTCCGTGGGTGAATAAAACATGGTAAATAAAACGCTAATACCAAAGTTTCCCCTTGCATTTTAATTGTGGCAGCGGAAGTGCGATAACCGAAGATTTGGAAGCACTTTAATTAATGTTGTTGCATGCGTGTATTTTCCGTATAACTTTTAAAGCTGTTCAAATTGTATTTATCTTCGACGATCGGAGTGAAAATTACTTTGCAGGTGTAGGCAATTAAGTTGTGGGGTTTAAAGTGGAACGCTTAAAGTTTTTGGGCTCAGGGGATGCGTTAAACAAGAAATGGTGGTTTATCAGGCAAATATATTAGATCCAGTCGCAGTCTGAGTTTCGGTTCACGGTTTACTCGTTAATTGAAGAGAGCTCGTGAATTTGGACCGAAGTTTGTTCGTAAAGTTTCGGGTAACTTAACTTTTTAGCGATTTTATGTTCGGTGTCGGTTTAGCGGTTTGCCGTGTTATGCGGCGATCAATCTTAGTTTCTTTACTGGTTTGAAACTTGCGCTTGAAAAACTTTGGAAAAAAAAGTATTAATCGAGATATTTTGGAAGTCATTAAAATTACAGTCATACATTTTGTCTTTTCTTAATAGTTTTAATATATCTAATATTATATTTTGATCATCAGAAAAACATGAGTGCCCGTTTTCACTACCACTAGTCGACACCTAAATGTGCATATTGTAATGTCTAAGTAAAGACAACAATCAATCATCAATTAACTTTGCTTATACTGATAAGCAGAGTTTGTTTTTAGAATCATAAAAAAATATATTTAAAAAAATTCAACTCACTTGAACGTAATCGGATGCCGCCCCTTCTCCCTGGAGTAGTGGTACCACGTGACAGCTCTGGGCTGCAGCACCTCCGGCATCTTGACGAAGCTGCCGAGGTGCAGGCTCTGACCCCACGTAGCGGAGACGGTTTTACGAGCGATGGACGAGTCGCAGATATCTGCAGTCTCGTTGGCTACATCTTGGATGAGGCTAACATAGAAAAACAAAGAAAATTAAGATGAGTTATTAGATATTTATTTTATTTTCACTCTGTTCTTTTTCACGTTGAAAAAAATCAATTTCTATACTGTTTATTGTATAGTAATGAGCAATGTTGTTGTGTAGTTCAAGGTGATAGTACTGGACTGTATAGTCGACTACGCCGTAGCCAACTGACTTCTGGCTACGTCGTAGTCGGTTACGAAAATTCGTAGCAAGTGTTATTCAAGCTTCGTTTAAGTGTAGTGAAGAATATGTATATGATTTAATATAGTTTCAAATACGAAGCAGCGGAAATTAGATTTGAGCTAAAAACAAATACTGCTCCTTTGTGAGATCATGACACCAGAGCACGTCATTCTAATCAGCCAGCAAAAATAAAATTTAGAACAACAATAAATCTCCTAAATTTTTAATTTGAATCTCAAACTTACCCAGGCATGTACTCCCTACAGACGCCGGCGTCCCTATCCCAACCGCAGTAGGGGTCGCGTGCGCATCTGACGCACGCGTCGTATCGACGTGCGCATAACGCAAGTCGGAGCTGTAAGACTCTTCTGTCGGAGGCCGCGTAGAGGGAGCCGTGCATCCGTGAGATTGCCATTGCCTAGAGAAAAATAGAGTAGTAAGAAATAGTATACATATTATACAAAAAGCAGTTTTTCTTTACGTATCGTCGTAAAGTAAGTTATTGATCCAGTGGATTTTTTTTACAGTGTTATAAAAATTCTGCGCATAAGTGTGCTCTCTTTTCTTTGGTCTCTCTCTCTCTCTTTCTCTCATAGTCTATTGGGACAGCAATTTATACAACAGAGGAGAGATCTGGCGTAGAACCAATGTCTTTGTTGTCACTTTATGAACTTTCAAAATCTAGGCAGCTAATGAAAAATTTCTTGTAAAAAAATCCATTAAAATTTTTGCCTGGCTTGGGAATTAAACGCCACACCCACACTCAACACTTTTACCACAATACTAACGGGGCATGTCATAGGGTAGAAAAAAATTTTAGTGTGTGGAATAATGAATAAGCTTGGAAATGTCTAAAAAATTCTGTGTGGTGGGGTACACACTTTCAGCATCATCTACTAAGAATTCCTTCAACTTTTGGATTTGAATACCAATTTAATTGGATATTTGGATACTGGTTTAAAAAAAAATGTTGGTAGTCGCATGGTTTATCTACCATAGTCCTATCAAAATTCTTTTCATGATTATTCATTAAAAAATCGAAGTACAAATTAATATAGCTAAAATAATAATCTAAAAACCCACAATCCAAAATCCATTGATTGTAACAAAGTCATACCTGTATGGGTTCCCCGGGGGTGACGTCAAAAATATCGAGCAACGCTGATTGGCTGTCACCGTTGCGGTTCCATTGCACTATCTTGTGAATTTTGCCTTCGTCTGCAATAAAGAAAATACAATTGATTTTACGACTCCGTCTTTGGATAGAAAATGGATTTATTGATCAGTTAATGAAAAATAATGTTGTTATGAATATCACTGCGAAAATACACTTTTATAACGTTTAAACTAGAATTTAAAAAAAAATGTAGATGATACTTGATTTATAACAATATTAGTAATAAGAGACATGAAAAATTGGTCTTCTATTTAAAATGTTGGCTAAGAATAGAAGTAGAAGCAAGGAAGGGAGATTCCTGCAGTAAGACACAACAGGCTCAAAATAATTATGACCACTCTATCTCTCTTGTTTTTTCTTGTTATTTTGTTTACCTTCTCTTTTAATCAGTTTAACTTTTACTAATGAACATTTATAAACATTTATTTTTAATTCTGGCAAAAAATCAGAGCATTAATTTACGTCGATATATCCAAGTCGTACCAAATTCAAGAGGCAGACCTAGAATACATGCAACATACTCAGTACAACATCCATCTATTATCAGTTCCACAACAGAGCTTGTCGAAAACGCTCAATTACCTAAATGTCATTTACGAAGCACATATACACACACATAGGTATTTAGTTAATTAGCTGTATCAGTACATAAGTGGCACGTATCAGGAATTCCGGTGATGGCGTGTATTCCGGCACAGAATAGGCAGAAACAGAAGACAAACTTCGTACAACGAGCGTAAACGCCTCCACACATAGATATACTCCACGTAGTCTTAAGCCAAGCACACTTGCGACTGGCATTCGTTTTAGATCACCACACAACGCGTCTATGTGTACGTGCTTCAGTTATTCCACGTTGTGTGTAGTTGGCCTTCTGTATGTATCTATTCTCTGGTACAAAGTTCTATTAGCTTATAATTGAGAACTGATTATTAGTTAATGTATGGGTACGCTTGATTTATGCGTCTAATGAACTTGACTGATTTAATGTGTTGGTTTCTTGAGAATGGTTTTATTCAGAATCTATTAGTAACAAAACAGACCACTATTACTTATTTAGCTATTTGTGAGGCCTGAAGAAATTACTTAATAAATACTTAAATTTAATCAGGTAACATAAAATCCGCTTTACGTTTTCAATGTGATCAACTACAAGCAGACTACATTTATTAAACTCAGATCCGATTCTAGGAATTATAAGGCGATGAAATCGTTGTAGATTCTCAGAACCAATAACCAATAGTTCTTCAACAATGTTTCAACTAGGTCAATAACGCGAAGATTAAACCCTTAAACTATAATACTTATTACTTCAGTGCCTCGCAGTTTATATTACGATTGGAAATTGTAAATTGCTCCTATTGGTTATATTTATAATTATTATAACCTATAGTTTTTCTCAATAAATGGACTGAATGTTATTCAAAACTAAAATATAAATTATACACCGTTAAATTTTGGTCGTTTTAATTCCGTGGAGGATCGATTCAGTACATGAAATACTATCGATTTATAAAGATAAAATTAAAAAAATAAAATACTTTTTTTAAACTCGAATTAACTTAATTTCTTTAAGTAAACGTCAGCTGAGCGAGGCCAATGAACTGTAGGTAGTTGGTACGCAACGACCGACAACTACCTACAAGGTCATTGACTCGGTTACTTAAAGAAATTAATTTCGTACATGCGTAATATATGCATGTACAAAATTCTTGAAATTGAAGTGATTTGAAATTTAGTAATTAGATTATTGAAAAAAAAGTACTTTATTTTTTATTTATTCGTTACAAATCGATGGTATTTCATGTACCGAATCGACCCTCCGCGGGATTAAAACGACCAAAATTTAACGGTGTATAAATCTATATATATAAAAGCCAAAACTGACTGACTGACATATCAACGCACTGCCGAAACTACTGGATCTAGGAGCATGAAATTTTGCATTAGGTTTCTTTTATGACGTTGGCGAGCACTAAGAGACGATTTACAAAAATTTAATTCTAAGGGGATGGAATAGGGTCCAAAATGTATAATTATGGAGCAATCTACTTTCACACGGGCGAAGGCAAATATGTTGTTTCCACTCCATCCAGCAGTTTCTGAGATAAACGCGTTCAAACAAACAAAAAGACTCTTTGGCTTTATAAAATTACTATAGATGACTAAGTTTCAAATCAAGGTGGAAATTCAGCGGTTTCGTGATCGTCTGGAAACGTGTGAACTGACAAATGTCAAGCGAACAGAGCGTTTCTAACAGCTTGTTCAAACTGTCTGATAAATGGTGGGGACAACTCAAAGTGATGGCCCCAATTAATTCCCCTCCCTACAATAGTCACGAAACGTCCAACCCATTGTTTGTTTATCTGGATTTCAACTATTCCAAAACGTAGAACTAACTTGAGAACTATGTCTTCTTTTGTCTTGAAATACTCGAAACTTTAATATTCTATTGTTGAGAATGATTCAGAGCTGCCGTGAAATTCTTGATACAAATATTTTATATATTTAACACTCTCTGCGTCTATCAGCTGACCTATCTAACCTTCCTCGACATAAAAAGATATCATTGTAATAAAACTAGAAAGCGAATCACGAATCACATATCATACATATAATCCATTTATTCGGCGAAAAAATCTAGGCGTGTTTTCTGAAGGTCAAAAAATACAGAACAATCTCTGTAAACACAATCGATGGGTACAATCGCAATCGGCACGTGACCACGGCCTGAAAGCCTCCATTGTACATAAGGTCAGCCCCAGCTTCCTTACAAAGCGGCCGAATCAGGAGCGAATTAATATTCGGGCCACGAATCTTAATAGCTAATTGGATTAGAGGCATATAGCGAAATTACCTAACCGTGTTACGTACAATGCTAGAGCTACGTGTCTCAGTGTGTCGCCATAAGACGGAACGGTCGGGCCCGTATTATTGTGTTCGTTAAGTTATAGCTGTTGTGCTATAAATCAGTAATTATATTGGGGCCCTTGTCGCAAATGAATGTGCGACATTGATTGTGTGAATGGGTTTGCGTGTTATGTTCTGACTTGATATTTAGTGTGCCATATTTTGTGTTGTTGATTGGCGCAAAAACGCAATAATTAATACAAACGTTCGAATATGTGTGTGTATGTTTGTTGTTCCTTCACACTCAGATGGCTAAACGGATTTGGTACACTGGTAGACTAAATATCCTGGCACAGCAGTTCCTATAGAATCATTTTCTACTTTCACCCGTTTTTTTTTTTTTTTTTTTTTTTTTGGTAGGTAAAATCATCCAATCACAAGTCCCGCCCTTGGGTGGAGCGGGAAGTAGTGTCAGACTCTTACTGACTAAAAACCTACCCCGTTCCTTCATGCCTATCATGCCGGGGCTGAGCCTTCCTCTCAGAAAACGGCCCTTAACCCCAGCAGGCTTCGACCCTGCCCGCCTGCAGCTAGCAGGCTGGGCCTCTACGGTTTGCTGACAGCTCCTTGAGGCGCGCGGGAACAGAACGCGCCGTCGACGACTTGGGCTCGATCCGGTATGTTACCGGACGATCGGACAGCGTGCTACCCATTGCACGCTGTCCGCAAGCCCGCGCCTACGGTGGCCGGAAATCGGGATCGGAATCCCGGCGGCGGCTGGGGCGAGCGCCCCGTTGCCTCTGCCTGATGCGGTCGGCCTCCTCCTTTGCTAGCATTACTGCTTCGCAGAAGGAGGCGACCGCCTGCCATCCCTACTTTCACCCGTGTTAAGTTGCTGGCAGAAGATTTAAGAGAAAGAGCATTGCACTCTAATGTTACTAACTAATTTGTTTTTTTTGAAGTGCTGTAACAATTGAAATTATAAGTGAATCTTGCACTTACAATTATGCATATCATTCCCACAAATTTCAAGTTTTCTATTATCGCATACAGGTATCGGCTAAAAAAAGAAAACAAAACTATATAAAATCAAAATTGATAATTAAAAAGAAAGACGTACTCGTAACTAAGTCGATTATGTTGCTCTACAGAATAACGTAATCGATAAACAATGAATAAGAATGAATATCGAAGCAGCAAAAATAAGTTCAACAATATTTTAGTCATTTTGCGTTTGTAAAACACGTCTTACAAAAGCAAGAGCAAAATAATACCCCATTAATTTATGGGACTCATATCATTTACGTTTAAAATTCCACCACGTTGGTCACCCCTCGGAGCCTGAATTTGAAATGCTCTCATCAGCAAGTCTAAACTCTTAAAATCCATAGGTAAGCTCATTTGTGTCCGAATATTTATGGGGATGCTGGTCTGGGCCACCCTTAGTGTTGCTTTATGAGAAGTAGACACTTTAGTTGGTTCTACAATGTGTATAATGCGACACGAACAGTAGATAAAATTTCAATTTAGTTTTCTAAAATGCAGAATCGTTTAACACATAAAAATGGAAAGTAAAATTACTCTCTTATCTCTTCTTAGTTGTGCACTCTCGATAAAGTAGTCGTGGCCATATCTCGGTCCAGTCTTGCGCCACCATCTCTCTCACGATGCGATGTCATGCAACCCTGTTTGGCCGCTTCGCGGTTGTCATTAATGCTGGAGTGTTTCATAGATTTAGTGAAGTCTGTCTATCGTATCGGAGGCGTTCACGTGATCTTTTGCTCTCGACTTTCCCTTGCACCACCAACTGTTCCACTGAATCCTCGTTACGGGTGACTTACCCGAAGAATTTGAGGATTCGTATTACGTAATTTACGATACAGCTCCAATAATCTATACATATTGTTTATCCTTATCCGCCCGCGTGAAAGTCGGTTTACCCCTTAGGGGTGGAGTTTCTTAAAATCTTAGCGAACGTCTACACCGTATAAGGAACCTACCTGCCAAATTTTAGGTTTGTAGTTGTTATAGTTTCTGAAATTTCGTGATTAATCAGTGAGTGGTATTTAGATTTTATATAGATTATGTAATATAATTGTATTTTAAATTAATTAATTGTCTTTTCTAAGAATTTGTCCAATAGCATTACTCTTTTTGTTTCTATTAAGGCGAATACACTTCCTTTTTGTTTTTGTTTTTTTATGGTAGGTAAAATCATCCAATGACAAATCCCGCCCTTGGGCGGAGCGGGAACACTTCCTTCTTGTAGTTATTATACCACAATCTTCAGGATAAAGAAAATTTATAAATAATTATATAACACAGACATAAACCGAAGAACTGGAAAACCTATATTTAAGAAAATCTTACATGTACACAAAGAGACTGCAGCCGAGACAAATTACATTATAATAACCTACCCTCTGTCGACTCATACAAGTGGTTTGACACAGCTAACAACTGCTCTCTATGACAGACTCCATTTTCATCCCCATTTTATTCAAAGCTCATATTTTTTCGACTATTTCAGTATATTCTATCCATTGTCTTTTCGAAATAGGTTAGTCTCTGACATAGTAATATTGAGCGCTCAATGTTTCCAATTATAGCGTTGCAGCTCTGTTGTGGAATGTAGTGGCGTGTAATTCCTTGATAGCACTGTACCGAAGGCTGTAATGCGTTAGGAATTTGGATCAGTTAATTTGAATGCTAGTGTCTGGGCTTAGATGGTTCTTAAAATATATGGACGTTTAAAATAACTACCAACTTTGTAAAATTATCGTATAAAGTATTGAGTACCTTAATGCATACCAGTGAAATGTTTTTGTATAATAAGCATGATTTTTGGTAACATCTCAACAATTACATTTCTTAGTAGTACTGAATTTGTAGATTCAAATAATGCTATACAAGATTTGTTACTAAATTTCCAATGAATATACTTATTTTTTTAATTAAACTTACAAACATGTCTTCAGAGCAAATTTTTGCACAAATTATACAAATACCATCCATTACTTAATAGCTTAGAAAATCTACTGATATAAAAAAAAAAACTCCTTTTTCACATCGTTCTGTTCCATAAACTTTATTTAAAGGCGTTAAAGTAGTATACTCGTACATATAGAAAGCCAAATTCAACACTCAGCTTTTAAAACTACTAAATCGCCAACGACCCCTATTTTTGCGATGCGGATTCCGAATTTCCAGTGGGAATTGAAGAACTAACAATATACTTCCCGGCACCCTATTTTACTAGAGAAAGGATAATAAAGTCGGGCAAGTGTAGCATACGCATTAGCTTTATATTGATGGTAATGTGAAATTCAAAGGGTAGGATGTTTAATGGAAAAATAAATCAAAAATCACTTTTGTATTAGGTATTTTTTCTTTTCCGAGTGAACCCAATGCAACAAGGCATTCTCTACCTGTCACCTTTTAGGTCAAAAAACCTACGCTGTAGTAGAAGGGCACAATAAATAAATAATAGATATTTCAAAATAGAATGAAGTATCGTTAAGTTGCTTAAAATACATAAAAATAATTTTGTTCCAAAATTGTTTTAATTTTACTTTAAACTCTCTTAATAGTCATAAAGGTTAAGCTATATTGACACAACCAACAGGCTACACGTAAAATTTGTCTCATCATTTAAACCCGTATACTGTGAAATATTATGAAAGAAAGTAGAAAACTATAAATCTCTTTCGTAAGGTTCTCATGACAAAATGAGTTGGACTTCAATAAAGACTGGTCAAACGTAGAGGAAAGATAGAAGATATTGGAAGGATAGTTGGCGAGGTCTTTCCCAGTCGTTGGGAAGATAAGCTATGATAGTAATAAACCTTATAATTATAGCATTAAGATCGAGAAACCGATTTTAATACCGCTTCAAATAGTGCAACATTCTATGCCTTTGAGCTTAAAGCACTTGGCATTTTCGCATAGAATTAGCGAGATTAGAGCGATAAGTAACAAGATGGGACACCGGCGTGACACCGGGACCATTAACATGGCTCCATCAGTCAGGAGAGCTGCGCACATTAACCGTGTGCGCAGCTCTCCTGACTGATGGAGCCACGGAACCAACGCACGGTAATTGTGTTTTCTGAATATCGTAAGGAACTCCGTAATTGGAACGCTGTAATGGTTGTGGAATTCGTGGCGTTGCGTGATTTCAAAGCGATAGGATTGGTTAAGTGTGGTGTCAGCCTTTTAGTGTAGGAGTAGATTAATAAGGAATCGGGATTTGTATTAGAATGATTTTAACCAATGTGGGTACGCCATAATATAGATGGCATTTTGTCCAGATTCTGGATAGGGACATGTAACTTTTTCATGAAATAGGCATTCAATAGGATAATACGGACTGCAAAAATGGTGTTAGTGATTTTAATGATTAATATTCGTATCAAGCCCGCCAATCATAATGAAATGTAAAACGATTTTTTTTTCAAAAGGTTTGAATTTCAAGGGCATCGATAATTATACAAACCTAATTACAGGTAACTAATACATTACCCTCGTTTACATCGTGCAGTCAAATAAATAGACCTGCCAGCACTTCATTGAATAAAAACGAAAGTAGATAAAACTTGACATAAACAAAAAGCTCAAATAGAAGGCACGAACCACTAACAAAATATCTTACAATGATAATATTCTCAACTCAACAGTGTCTCCGCATTTGACGCACAAGTATCTTGATGCGATAATAGCTGGTACACGGGAAAGCATTCAACAAACTTGTCTGCAAGCAAATGTGGGGAGGTGGTACAAGGTACCCACTCAAATCTGTTTACAAGAAACAGTGTTACATGTTTTAAGCTTTACCCGTCACACTATCTGCTGTGACGTAGCAATGAGGGGGATATTGGACGAGTAAGTGGGTTAAGACGTTTCGCTTTCAGTTTTCGTGGGTAATTAGGGAAGAAAGCAAGTTCGTGTTTGCGTGATTGGTGGGGTTAACGAGTGTATACTAACAGGATGGGGTGTAGTCACACATTTCAACATTAGAAACAGTTTTTGCAAGACGGTATTTTCTGCCTATCCCACACCAGTAACAGCTAGACTCCAGATCCATCAAAATATTGCAAAGTATCACTCATCTAGCTAGATAACAATTTCGCAAAAATACAGTCTACTCAAGTTCATTATAGGCATCCGCGCCATAAGGGTGGTAGAATACTTTTTAAGGAATATGAACATACTAAATTATGAGCGACAAGACCTTCTATCTAATAAAGAATGTGAGAATAATGTCACAATTACATAACATTCTTTTTTATTACGATAGGCATGCTGGTCTAGTGATCAGTGGCCCTGACTGCTTTGCTGGAGGTCGTGTGTTCGATTACCACCCAGGACGTTTTTTTGACGTGGGTTTGTGATGAGTACGATCATTTGTTCTGTCTTGGTGTAATTTATCTATTATATTTATGTATTTAGAGATATATAATTATTTTTATCAGTTGTTAAGCTGTTCTCATACCACAAGCTCTGCTTAGTTTGGAACTAGATGGTGTTGTGTGAAAGTTGAAAAAACATCACAAGCTAGTTAACTTTTGGATGAACACAAGATCAATTGCTTTTCAGTAAGTATGCCTAAACACTGAAATCAGCAGGATAATTTATTCCCCGACAGCGTTCAAGTTAACGAACTTAATTAGAACACATACATAATTGTATACGTAGATGTGCACGATCTCCAATCCACTGGTGGTCTATAAATAAATTTACTTCTAGTGATTAATTCCGATCACGGTTGGGCCGAGCAAAATAATTAAACAATCCCACATTGGACATGGACGGACGGGTCTGCTCCCCAAAGACCACCCTCACCTAAACAATAACGAATTTCATAAGGAAACGCCCAGTGAAAATGGCAAACAAGGGAACCCTGTCTGAAATGTCAAAGAAAACTACCGATGCGTTGTCACCGCAACGCTAGCGGCATATCAAACATACAAATTAACAGGATTATTAAGGCCACAGGTTTTTGTCCAAGCCAACAGTGTTTCTTGAGCAATCCCTTCTTTTTTCTTATAACCCTCAGGCCTTAGGCCTACTGGGGCATGGGTCGACTTCGGAAGGAAATCCTGTGGTCTTAGAATGCAAGGTCAACTAAAAAAAACTGGGTAAGTACGAGTCGGGCTCGCAGACCAACAAACTTATTTATGAAAATAGTTCAATTACCGAATCGAATTTCGAAGTTTTTTCGAACCGAAAAGATTTTGTGACATTTATCTAAAAATTTACGATTTTCAGATTTATTCATTTTGCTTCATGCCAAATTTTAGGGTTCTAGGTCAACGGGAAGTACCCTATTTTGATTCCCTTGAGAGTGTCGAAATAAACGTTTTTTTTGCGATATAAACGGCCGTATCTTTTTATTCGCTAACTTAGTAGTTTGATTTTTTTCGCAGATTCAAGGGACTGCAGATTTGAGTTTATAGTTTTAATTTCAACTCGATATATCAACGCATTCCAGAGATAAAAATCTTGACAGACAGACTGACGACAAAGTCTTTCTTTCTATGTTTATAAGAGTTTCGTTTTTTCCTTTTGAGGTGCAGAACCCTAAAAACATATAAAGAAAGAAAAACTTTTAATTGTGCCTCACAAAATCCTCCAAGTGCCAAAAAAAAAATATGAAAAAAAAGAAAGTTTTAATAGCCCCAGAGTATGAGAATGATATAGTAATGATTAAATGATTTCCTATCTTAAAAAGGCCACAGGCTCAACTAAGTTTGTTTTAGTTTATGAGATGTAATCAATTTACCAGCTGATATAATAGAATAGAGTAAACTTTATTGTACACCAAAATAGTAACAAAACTAAGATTAAGATTGATATTTATCAGTTCAAACAAGTCCAAAGTAATCTAAGGTGTGACAACTCTTTAATTATTATCTTTCATATCATTTTCCTTGTGAGCGATCACGACGACTCCCAACCGCAGCCTCAAAAGAAATAATCCCGCAATCCAATAAAGATTTCGCTTCGACAGGCCTAAGTGAAAACTTTTTTGCGATCCCCGAACAATATAAGTTTTATTCCTCCAAGTGGTATAAATTCCCAAACACAAAGTAGCTCTAACATCTTTATTGCTTTTCATAAAAAAAAGTCCGCGTTTAACGTATAGATTTACCAGTTAGAGATCGGTCGGGTTCCCCTCATCTCGACGTTTAAACCATGACGTTTTTTTACCTTTTGTATTTTATACATTTCAGCACCTGCAACTAAATTTACTGCATAATATTTCAGGGTGGCAGTGTATTGTAAATTCCGAGGGGGAGTGTCGCTAAGAGTTTTGTTATTGTGTAATTTTTTCCTGTGTAACTTCCAATAAATTTCGTAAGTACTGATGTCATTTTTAGCTCCTAATATTAGCTTTAAATGTTGAAACTGATAATAAATATTTCAAGAATATTTCACAGTGTTAAAATATTGATATGAGCGGTATCCAGCACTGCGGCTATTGGTCGCTATGGAAGCTCCGAAATATATTTCATAGACAGGCCAGATAAATTCAGCGATTGGCGGTATGAACGAATTCGGCAAGAACTTTTATCACGAATCGCAATATGTATTTTATAGGTGCCGTAAATCGAGAGACGTGGGTTTTTAACGTTTGCCTACGAGCTCTGCTGACTTTTACGAGATTCGTCCCAAGAAAATTTTACGTTCATGAGTCTCCTAAACCGATTTATTTTTTCAATCAATATGCATAATTGGGTCTTCAAGTATGTGGTTATAACTAGAACGTCAAACTTTCAATAACACCCATTCTAAAGTTGTTGTTTCCCTATAGTTTGAAAGCCCTTTGCAAGGACGCGTTCGATCGACAAATAAAGCCGTATAGTGATAATGTAACGTTTGGTTTAAACATTTTCATGATTTGCATTTGATCTTATAAACCCAACACGTTTTATAAAACTTTACTCATAAAAACTGTAAATTTTATTCAACTTTAAAGTTAGTAGTCGAGTAATCAAAAAGTTTCAAACTTTATCTTCAAATACATTTTCGATTTACTAGATAAACATTCTTTAGTTGAACGAACGATTATTCACAACACGTTTCAAAGGTGTATTTTTAAAGAAGGCTTTCACGGTGTCCGATATTAGGGATGCCGCGACCGCTTCACCTCCCGAAACTTTTTCGTTCGTGCACCTTTTGATATTCAATATACTGCGGGACCTAAGCAATCCTTTGATGAGATGTTTTATGCAAAAAACGTTGGGCGTTAGCGGGGCGCGAATAACCGTTCAAAAGTGAACACATTAGTATTCCCAATCTCATCCGGAACTGCGGGCTCCCTCCATTTTGGGGGAATAAAAAATCAATGTTTATTCCCGGTGAACGCGATTCGAATGCTAATTATAGGTATAACTAATTGCTTTGTGTTTGTGTGAAGGCGCAATCGTTTTATAAATGGTTCTCAAACGCGGCGCGACGAACCCAGATTGAATTTTCTCTTGTCTGTGATATATTCGTAATGGAATAATTAATGTATTTTCAATTTGATTGGACCTTCGTCCCCGTAGGCGACATGACACGAAGATTTCTTTTTTTATTCGTGTTCCGTAAATAGCGAGCGGTCCCGACTAGCAAGTGATTTAGAACAATTTAAAGAATTTTCCTCTATGCTAGACGTGAAATCAAAATTGAACCATGGCACGAGTTGGGAACGGAGCAACGAAGGCAAGGTGTTGCAAACTATAAATTACTTCGGAAATTCCGTTCCGGCATATCGTACCGCAACTCGGCAATAAATATTGTTCATTTTCGTCCTGTGGGCAATGCACGTCGATGAACCACGAAGCTATGCCACGTTGGGGAGTCTCCCGGTAACTCCTCACGATTGCCGGCGAACGGCAACTTGCTCTACATAAACCCGGCTTGTCCGCCATACCTCACCTACACCTTAACATATCATTTTGCATGGACCGCATTTCATGTTTATGGCAAAACTTGGACTTCATGCACTTAGGCAAATGGGTTTCCGATACTTATAAGAGCGATATACGCTCGTATCGCTACATTTTATGCAAGGTAAGTTATTTAAGAATTATTACGGGCCTTGTGTAAGGGGGGGGGGGGGGGTAAATAAAGCTGTTCAGAGCAATTTATTAGTTTTATCGGGAAATAGAGGTTATTCATAATACGCAATCATATTATCTATGATAGGTATATAGTCGGTGACTAAATAAGGTTTTAGGTTTTGAAATATTACGAGTAATCATGTTATGTTAGTTA
This sequence comes from Leucania comma, assembly GCA_958295575.1. NCBI lineage: Eukaryota > Metazoa > Arthropoda > Insecta > Lepidoptera > Noctuidae > Leucania > Leucania comma. Next base: position 11,228,103 of record OY282475.1, read on the forward strand.
TTGTCACAAGTTAATCTAATGCTACCGACAGAATATTGTTATGAAAATTGACAAGCTGAAATCCTAACATACGATGACTAGAGACCATATTTTAATCGAGTTACTTCAGAGTTTCTGAAAAGTGGTTTCACTAACTCGAATGTACGCTCTGCTAGCAGAACTAACATACCTACGTATCTATCAAAATATCAAAGGGTTAGCGTTTTGTGACTCCGAGCTTACATAATTACGTCATCAAATTGCTGTGACGTTTCCAACGCGGTTCGGCAGTTAAGCCTTCTGTGAATTTTAAATCGTTTTTAATAGCAGGCCCGTAACATAGCCGCCGCTGGCAAAGCTTACCCTTTGCAATTTGATTTCCTATATTCAATTTTTTTGTATCCAACGCAACAACTTTTCCATGAAAGCCAACAAAAAAAAAACCGGGCAAGTGCGAATCGAACTTGTGCACAGACGGCCATCCTCAGATTTTTATGGATCGCAATTAATTTTGTGACTTAAAAACAAATTTACTGTTTACAGATTTATTCTTATATCTGTTTTATAAGTCCATGCTTTATGCGAAATATCAGGATTCCAGAATCCTGAAACTTGGTCTAGACAGACAGACAGACAACAAAGTGATCTTATAAAGGTTTCATTTTTTAAGGTACGGTACCCTAAAAAACAGACAATTACTTTTGTTTTTTACAACAAACGCGCCGTAATTACATTCGCAGTTGTTAACTTAGTCTGTATTCATGTGATACGTTAACATTAATATGTACGTTTGTTTACAAAGGCGCCCTTGATACTAAAGAGTGTTGGCGGCGACGTCTAACTCGGTGAATTTAATTAACTTCGTTAACTTCTAAATACTCTTAACGTCTTTGATACCTCCGTTCCCTTTCATTGACAAACACGATCCCTGGTGTGTACACGACAGCCGCTGTCAAACTTTTATCAACCTCGGCGGGGCGTTCAGAAGTTGTCTGGCAACAGTGATTTAGGCGTGATAAAACAAATGGAATGAGGCGCGACGTGGGGCCCGCATTGCGGGAGCATCATACGCTCATTTCTCATTGTCTTCTAGCACCTCGAGCGCCGCTACAACTTTCTGCCAGTGCAGTTTAATGCATATTATAAGCGGTAAGTACTCAAAATGGAGTAAGCGGCGAGGCAATATCGCGGTAGACCCCAGCGCACGAGCGCGCTCTTTATTGAAAGAGTAAACTGTCCTTTTTCACGGCACGCCTCGGGCTCTTTGTGACGGAATTTCGTGCAACTTATTTTGCGCTCGAGTGTAAATAATAGTGAACTAAGAGTGCCTCGGATTTTCGGACGCTACCCTTTCCTCTGCGGTTTTGAATACACACCGATGTATATTGTGCTGTGCAACACACTGTTGCATAAAACTATTGCATCGTAGTCTCTTTGTTTACCAAAACGTTAGCATTATTAATAGTGCTTGGGAGAACAATCTTAGTTAGTCTTACAGCCCTGGAACAAAGTTATATTGTAAGTTAGAGTAATTATCATGGTACGTGGCTATGCTATGGGTGGGGTGCGTCAAAGGTAACATTTAAACAATTTAATATTCTACACACAAGCATTTCAAACGCCAACTCAAACGTAGCTTCTCCTTTCGTAAAAGTTGCTCCGTAAACGAACCCCCCCTTCGTTAGATATCTACGTGAGTTTAATCCACTCGGTAGGGCGGTTCGGTCGGGAACGATTTTCGAGAAAATTGGTGAAAATTGCAACAACATAGGCGAAAATTACCACTTGGAGGCGTTGTTTAGAGAACGGCGCTGGCGGCCGAATTTATGCGGCAATGGAAATGTGACGTTGAATCTCTGTGGTCTACAGTAAACCGCGCGCACATACCATGGCTACGGCGCTACGACACTGCGATGCTACGCCGCACACGCTACGAAAATGTGGACAGAACAAACGTCGAGATACATTTTCGTGAGTGCGTAATGCCTATTACAATCTTAATTGTTGCCTGTTGTTTTAAAACGAAGCGATAAGAATTTGAAAGCCCTCCAAAACATGTTACACAGCGTAATGATGTTAGCGTTACAATCTCATTGTTTGTTTTTTAACCAACGAACCGTTTACCTGTGCTATGGATATTTTGATTGTAGTGCAGGGATTTACAAGCTTTAGCGCGAGCTTTTTAGGAGTCAATAAAATTGAAGTACCAAAAGCGCTTAAACCATAGAGTTTCGCACGCCATTTTGCTACAAACAATGAACGTATAATCGGTTTTTCATGTTTTGAACTAAATCCCCTGTTTCATGGTATGAGGGGTGGGACAGCGCTGGCATCCAGACGGACATGCAGCCGTCATGGACGAGACGAATTATGGCCTTTGTGCCACTTTCACTCGCCACCACTTTTTAATTTCCCAGTGGAAGGCATTTTTTAATTCGTGAGCTTTTATGAAATTTTATGTCCTGGCGTATCCGTGCACTGATTGTTCGGAGCGTTGCTTTGCGTTTCGGAATTCGCTAATTGTTTCAACCATTGGTCGTCTACGTATCTAATGTTTTATTTTCCAGATCCATAAAAGTGCTATTACTCTTTGTTAACAAAGGCATGGAATATGCTCCGATATAAGTGCCCATGTATTTTTAGGTATCCGGTTTTTCCATTAGGATGAGTAAAATTTGCATACATTGGATGTTTTATGGGTTCTTGTACAGATTTTACGTGCGATGTGGACCTTTGCTACGGTTTGGGGGCCTGATCTTTTCAGGAAAGAGGTGACTAAAAGATTACAATATTTGGCAAATGGGAAGTCATATTTTAGTCCCTTTTACCTACAAAGCTTGAGGTAAGGCTACAAAATGAATATTAACTTTGATATTATTCTAATGGGCGACAAATCGATAAGAAAGACATTTTCAGTTATTTGTATAATGTGGCCAACACCTATGTCCTTTTTATTACCTTAACATCTACTTTGAAATTGAAGATTTTAACGATTTTCTGAAAAAGTTATTAAGTACATAACAAGCTTTTGCAACTGACTTCGTCCGCGTGAATGTCAGTTAAAGTTGAAGTCGAAACCGAAAAAAGTAGCTTATGTTTAGGCTACCTTGAGATTCATACTTACTCCGTAACAAAATTCACCAAAAACGGTTCGTCTATCTGCCATCATTAAACTATTACAATCGATTAACTACTTATAAAATTATGTACTTACTTGTGCCCGCATAATAAACGGTATATTCAAGCGGGTGTCCCATCATGTCGACCTTCACTTTGTCCACCACCAGCCTCGTAAAGAACAGGTCTCTCTTGTAGTAGATAGGTTTCTCATTCTCATGGGAGACAGCGCTGTCCATCAATGGGTGGGATCTGTTGAAAGAAAATTTTGTTCAGAAAGTTGTGACTACCTCTGTACTGATTCTGTGACCCTGGTAAATTCAATGATAGTGGACGGTTGGACGCAGATTTACACAGCACACTCCTTCTTGACTGCTTCTGAAGCCCATTGGAGCATGAAAGATTCACTGTGAAATTCTTGATAAAATATTTACCAAGCTGAGTTAGTGTTGTTTATCTCTTGGAGCGAGGTTAACTTTTTTCTGAAGTTTTTGACTTGTGTGAGTTTGTGACTTTTATGTCAATGAAGTATGAGCACAGTTACTTTCAGTCAGTAGTCTGAAATTCCACTTTGGTTGAAGGACTTTTCAAAGTCAGTATGAATAAGTGAGTGAAGTTTTTATTAATCACAAAGGTTATAGCAGTCAATTTGTAATCAGACTTCAAAATATTTTCTGAATAAAAATTCATTGGCAGCGTTCAAACTCATCAAACTAAAATTTATATTCCGAAATATATTTATTCGGAGACAATGTAGCGCGTAAAGGTGTCTAATAAAGGAAAAGTCAACGGAGCGTAACGACGGAAACATTACAAGCATGTTGATAACAATAAGGTTGCGTCGCGTCGTCGACGGCCGGCGACAATCGCGCGCGACGATAATGTCGCCAGCACGAATGTGCCGCACAATACCGTCTTTGCTTCGACGCCAACAACAAAATACCATTCATTTAATTAAAACCTCCACTCGTTATGAATAAAAAATGTTATACTATTTTCAGCAGACTGGTTCAGGTGAAGTGTTAAAATCTCAACGTTTCCACATGAGGATCATGGAAAAGCGGGAAAAAAAATAATTGAACGCTCTCGGGGTGAGAGCGTCGGATAATTAACAGGACGTGTCGCCAGATAAAAGTGCCTGTGGATTTCAATGAGCGTGGAATTCTGGAATCGCTAGAGACCTCGTCGGCGACAGGATCGTGTTTCGCGTTTTTAAGTGACGATTTTCTACTTTGTTTACGTCCGGCACGCTTGTTACAATAACGACAGCCTCGCCTTTTGTTCCTCTTGCGTATCCGGCTGCTCGGCCGTTTTGAAAATAAATTAATTCCCTGCTTCGTACGAAGCGCTTTTTTTAATGAATAAATTGAACAATGCGTTCGAAATTCCGATAATCTGTAAGTGTGAGATGTGGAGTTTATTTTGTTTACAATTTGCTGACGACGTTCAGTTTAATGACTTAATTTTTCGTTGCCAAAATTTACTAAATAATTGATAATCGATATTTAATTTACCATTTTAGTATTATAAATTTAAAAAATACCCTTGTACGCGTCTTTCGTCAGTTTAAACTGACTACCCTGAGAAGAAAGTCAGAGTTCAAAGTTTCTGTTAATTTCTTTACAGAAAATATGTAATGATCAAATCATATAAAAACAATGCAAATTAGTATCTTCGATGGTTTTTTGAGGAAGTAATCACACAGATTTAAATGGTATTCATTTTTGTCATTGAAGAATTTACAAACATTTTGAGTTATATCATAATATCATTTGAAAACGCCCAAAAAGGGCAAAAATTTATCAATAAAGTTCACTTACCGTATGAAATTCAATACTGTATCAGGTAAAGATGAGGTATCATTCACACAGGTCCCAGGTCTGGGCTCTGGAACTTTACTGCTGATGACTGGTAACCACGCAGAGCTTGAAGACGCTTGTTCCTTGAACTTTCCTTCAAAAGCCTTCTGTATGTCACCGATGGTGAAGGTACAGATGGCTGAACCCATGAGGCCAGTGGAGGCGGTCGTGAAGACGCCATAGAACCGGCTGTCGTCGCCGGGGACTTTGTAGATGCTCTCTGGTGGAATAGAAATGTAGATTTTATTATGTTTATATTACTAGATGCTTTTGTTGGATGGAGAAGGAGAGAGAGATCAAAGAAAAGATGGATTGATTGTGTGAGAAGTGATATAAAAGAAAAAGGAGTTAGTGACAGGACAGAATGGATGAAAAAAACGTGAAGGGAAAAAGGGGCAAGGGTAGGAAGATGATGATGATTACTAGATTAAATCTCGGTCGTTCTCTTTTTTACTTGAATTACATATAAATAAACAAAGCAATATAGACAAAATGGCAAAAAGTACATTTCACTAGCTGCCAATCTCGTCTCCACATGCGTGAAATTAGTACTTGTAGCTATATAAATTATGGTTCATGTATTAATCTAGGATATAAGCTATCTTGGCACTAAATTTTATTCAAATGCATTCAACTATTTGAACAAAGAGCTGTAGAAACACATTAAAACTTTTTTATAGTATTTCTGTTATATATGTCATTTCAACAACCTCTACTCGTATTATCAACAATCGTAGAAATTATAATAGAAATAATTTGTTTATTTGCAAAGGAGTGTCACTGTTATATAAAAGCTCTGCCTCCTGGACTAGGTAGTTGTCCGATATCTCAGGAGATAATAAACTTCATTATTACATATTACATTTTTTTTTATATAATATATAATACAAATTTTGGCTTCTTTGTGAAATCCATATAAAAAAAGAAAAACTACAATTGAATTAAATTACGACTAAGATAAAAATATGAAATAAAAATGGTTGTCCATGTACTGTGGTGTATTGTGCATGACTGTGTGTTTGTCTAAAAAGTCATAGGTACTACTTACAAAAAAAAAGTCAATGAAAAGATGGCCATTTGAACTGAGTTTAAAGGTACTTAAATATATCTTGACAAAAACTAAATACAGGCTGTTCTATGTTTTCAAATCGCACGGAGAACTTTACTTGCGCGATGCAGGCTTAGTTATAATGTGACGCCATAGATGTCGCTACAAATACATCTGTGCATTTCGGTTTCACTTTTCGATCATGTCGCAAAATATTTTCCATATCATTCAAAAAGGTTGTTCGTGTATTACTAGCGGCACCAGCACTCCTTTACAATAAGGTTCAGGTTTGCTCAAAAAGCAAAAGCATTATTTAAAGATGGTGGCACATGTCCTCTAGTTTGTTTACTCCTATGGGAGAAGCCATGATGTTATGAATGTATGTGGGTTTTGCTCAGTAGTTTTATGTAAACGCGCTGCGGTAAAATTTAGTTAAGTTCATGCATCTACGATGCGCTATTGCGCATTTTTCGGGCTTCCGAATATGTTTGTTTATATCAGGTACTAGCTTTGGCCGCGTGAAAGTCGATTTCTTCATACAAATTTTCAACTCCCGCTTTACCCCCTTAGAGATGGAGTTTCGTAGAATTTGTTCTTAGCGGAAATCTACACCCTATAAGTAACTTACCTGCCAAATTTTAAGTTTTTAGGTGTTATAGTTTCTGAGATTTCGTGATTAATCAGTGAGTGATATTTCTCTTTATGCTATACTTGTTAATCAAATGAAACACACAATAATACACAAATCACGTAAAAGACAACTGAAAGAACAGACGTGTGGTTTTAGCCAGTTTTAAAAACCTGACACGCCTTCCCGCTATACCGTAGAGCGGGAGAATTCAGAAGATGATTTCGACGCTCAAAAAAAGCACTAATATTATAAAAGAGAAAGTTTGTGTCTATGTTTATAAAATCTTGACACTCGAACCGCTGAACGGATTTCGATGAAACTTAGTACACGAGTAGACCATATCCTGGAATAGGACATAGAATTTTTTACTCCTGAAATATGTTCCCTTGAGATAATTTTCTACTATCCGCTGGCAGCAGCTAGCACGTTAATAGCATAGCTTTAGCTTTATAATGTTCCCACTCCAGGAGAGGGGATTGGCCGTAATCCACCACGCAGGTCCAGATAGATAGATAGATGTATTCTTTATTGTATTCCAAAAATAAAATACCAGTGCAGGTTGGAGCAATTTAATGAAGGTTTAAAATCTCTCGCCAAAATCCTGACTGGTTTTATGTATATTTATGATCTAACTAAAATATTATACTTTTGAGTTCATAATTCAATTTCATTTTCGTTCTTAGGTATATTAAATAAATTTGAATTGAATACATATTAAATAAAAGTTCTAAATTAAATTATATATAAATGTAGATTTATAAAGTGGACAAGATAAACCTCGGGTTTATTGTTTTTATCGTAAAATGGATAATTATACAGAATTCGGTCGAAGGCTTTTAATTTAAAAGTTTTATATTTTAATACAACTTAATACCTGTCTGTGGTATAAAACAAAGAGGCTGTAAATGTAATTTAAATTTAAATTGAATCTTTTAATTTATCAAGCGCCATCATGACGTTTAATCTGTTTTTTAGTTAATATAATAATAATCCACTACTTTCACACAATATTATCTAGTCCCGAACTAAGCAGAGCTTGTGCCATGAGTACTAGGCAACGAATAAACATACTTATACTATACTTATAGTACTAGAAAACGATAAATTACACCCAGACACAGAACACATGATTGTGCTCATCACACAAACATTTGTCTTAGGTTGAAATCGAATCCCCTACCTCCGGTGTAACAGTCAGGGCCACTAACAGCTTGACCAATAGGCCAGGCCAGTTGGTGAAAATTTAGTTTATCATGAAATTGTAATATCTACGAATCTACGTGTAAATAGATTTAAAATCGATTTTACTTTTTAAAAATAAGGCAAAAGAACGTGACTGTTACTTAAATGTTTAAATATTATATATGACATTTGGACACAGTAGAAGGTAATTGTATAAGTACTTTGTATAATAATTAATTAGACAACGTTTAAAGGTCGTTTTAATCCCGCGGAGGGTCGATTCGGTACATGAAACCTTATCGATTTGTAAAGATAAAAATGAAAAATAAAGTACTTTTTTTTTAACTCGAAGCTTCAGCTGATCGAACCTCATTCGAAGCCTGATCGAACTGTATTATTTGATAGTTTAGATTAATATTTCCCACTTCCTTCTTCTCTTGTTTCCTATACACCATTGTCTACATTTCTTTTAATTTCTCCTTTCGCAGGTCTGCTGGAAGAAATTTCTTTGAAAATAAGCAGTACATACCTTTATATTATGTCTTTTTTGTTTTTTGTGTGGACATAAATAGTTAAATAAATAAATATATTTGTTCAGCCTAACTATTTTGGGGCTTCCAAACTAACGAGATGCATCTGAATATCAGTTTTTTACATGGTACTTTAATACAACACCCCTTCGCAAGACTTGTGTCAGATTTTCTGGCTTTATTTGGATAGCTGGAACTAATGGTTTAACGCACTTTTCGAGGGCTCAGGGGAATCTCGGTTGGTTAAGATGGTACCCCATCCAAAGATGTTCAACAGACGTTGTTAATTACCTACCTTCGATATTTACCGTTGTTATTATTCTAGCCACGAACTCTATCTATGCTCATAAGCGCGGGTTTGCGGATGGCATTCCATAGGTCACTCTCCGTATGGCCATCCAGTAAGGACTAAGCCCGGGTTGACGGTGCGTTGTGTTTCAAGCGCGCCTCAAAGAAAAGTCAGCAAAATTGATGGGGCTGGTTAGACGCCTGCTAGGCAGTGCAGTTACCGCAGCTCTCACAGTAAAAGACAACTGAAGGTATGGGTTTTAGTCAGTTAAATTCTTACAATCCCTCCCCATTTTTTTACCAGTTTCCCACGTAAAAAAAAGCCACAAGTTCTATCCATCAAATTGATATAGTTGTGGGCTTTCAAGCTAATTACTTTTGGTAAATATGCAGAACTTTGGTACTAGTGGATGATAATATTAATACCTATACCTAGGTGCCTAATGCATTTCGTTTGCCTTCGACAACGGTTATAAAAAGGAAAATTCTACAATAATAGCGAACTTTACCTACATCTTGTTCAAAAAACACACACCTCGATTAATCCTCCAGCTATTGGAACTTAAACAACCATTCTAGATATTCGATTTATAGAAGATCATTGTGTAGATAAGCAATTTCACGACAACATTTTATGCCAGAAGAAAAATAAACACGAAAGGAATCTTTATAGGCCGAATTCTTTCTATTGTACCTTCGAATGGGACCCTATTCAGGGAAAAGCGTTCGCCGACTTCGGGTGCGAACCTAATTGCTCGAACAGACATGTAAATAACAGAGCTATAGCAAATATTGAGCACTTGAGTACCTATTACAGTCTCATGAGTAATGCATTGACGGTAGTGGGTCCGCGCGAAAAACCGTGCGACGGCGCGAACCCCGACCGTTAATATTATATGAACACAGTCTGGGAGGTCCCGTGCCCAAGTACAGAGCGGAATCGACTAGACTCTCGTAAAATCGTACTATGCAATTTTGAATTTGGAACTCAAAATGTTTGCGCTGGACTGACAGTCAATATTTGTGTGTAGAACGGTAAGTCGAAATTCGACAAGCTTCTCGAGCCAAAATGGTGGTGAAATATTTATGTGTGCATAGAAGGTTTCTTTACCGATAATGTTCTTAGGAGATTTGGTTTTTAAGTCGTACCTATAGAGTTTGAGTACTATGAATACATTGAATACTAATGGAAAATATATATCTTAATAAACAAAATTAACATGATTTTGATAAAGATATCTAATTAAAAAGCACTTGAATTTTAAACAAGATTTTGCAAAGAATAATCAAAACTTACGTATTTCATTGAAGTAGAAAGGAAACTCTCCAGGTATGCTGCAGTTCAGTCTTGCCTTCAGATACGTCGCCCAGTTTTGACTGAGAATGTTCTTGCCACCGGTATCCCTCTTGCAAACTCTTGCGACTCTGGAGTAAACTGCTTTGCCGCAGTTGATGTATTCCACAGCGGTCTCACGAAAGAAAAATAGAACGTAGTCTCCAACATCGAAGGAACCCACGAAGTTTGGTTCTAGAACAAAATTATACTCAGTTATCAACATGTTTTATGAATAGAAGCAATGACTTAAAACTTTTCGACACTTAAAAGTTGAACGTAGGTAATTGATAGCCACTTTAAATTACTCTAGTTTCAAACTAACTTCTGAATCAGTTTTTAAATAAATAATAAGCATTATAATTCCCACTAAATAGCGTGTTTTCAAGTTGAATTATAATGGTTAAATTTGCAATGTTATAATTTCTTTAAATGTGAATTATATGTTTGGTATATTATATATTCAGAATACATTCGTGGAACCGTGCGTTCCCACAATCAGAGTTAATTTCACAATATCAAATTGCTGTTATTCCATGTGATATGTGATAAATATTAGATGAAGCCGTGGGTGACAATTATGTCGCACGGGACGTTTATAGCCAGCATTAATAAGTGCTTATTTGTTGGGCCTATAATGAAAACGCCACGTGTCACGGCTTACAGAATACGGACGTGCGCCTTACACCCAATAATATCTCTATTCACATTGTTGAATAATACCATCCATAGCATACCCCACAATGGAAGTAACATAAGCTTTAAGATAGAAACTTTAATAAGTAATAAGGTTTCGGAACTTTTAAAATTATTACGCCTATAAATTCTGCCTCATTTAATGAATAGTGGTAATAAACCCTCGTTTGATGAATATGATGTACGTGATACTAATAACAATGCCTCATAAAAGGTCTACACTATTATTATTTACTGGCGAATCGATAACTAAGTTCAAAGCAAGCAACTTTCAAAGTTCAAAGCAAGCAACATAAATATTCTTCACATAAACGCTTATCCTTTATACAGGCACTGTATTGTGTTGAAGCATATCTCAATTTTTTTTTTATTGAAATAATGAATTAAAATAGTCGTTTATACTATGTACATCGACAGATTGAAGCAGTTTGCCTGCAAAGGGCAGGGCGATTATATTATAGGTATTTTCAAGGCTAGAGTGAATAGGTTCTTAATATACAAGTGTATAAAAACTAGTGCGATTTATTATAAACGATTGCATCACTGCTTATCATCAGGTGGGATCGCAGTCAAGTACTAGTTTTTATCATTATATAAAAAGCCTGTTTGACGAGTCTAAGCTTTAATAACCAAATAAAAATGTATAAGAAATAACGAGTTTTATAAATATAATATTTTTCTGATATGACAATAATGACAGCAAAACAAGGAACAAATTTATTCAAAACAAAACTTAGAAAATAGGATGAATACTAAAAAGGGTTTTTAGGACAAATGAAAATTAAATGAAAATAATTAACTGTTAGTGGCATTCGAAACGTTAGTAATAAAGGGCCGAGTGTAATGAACAGAGCAATATTAACGAAAATTAGGCAAATTTGTACACAAACGTAATTTCTATTTCGCTCCTACCCTGCCACACAAATTAACGGGTTAGTCCCAATTGTTCCAATATTCATTTCGTACTAAAATCAAAACAATTAGGCCGTTTACTCTAAAACGACATTCTTAATAAAATATTAATTTAATTTCGTAAACATTTCATAGATATTTTATATTGTAAATTTTAAAATTAAAATTATTTGAACGCATTTATTCAACAAAAAAATAAAATCGGGTCCAGTCTTGAAAAAGATCTACTGGTTATGAATTCAATATACATTTTATCATTCACAATTTTATAACAAATTCTTTTACAAGTTATTGTCGAATATATAATATTTTTTTAGAAATTATTATTGCTGAAACTAACCTACATAGTTTTAGTGATAATAAATCTACTGTGTTAGCAAAATGAAAATAAGTATTTGAACTTTAGTACTCGATCAAACAAGAGGCAAAGGCAAAGAAGAAAATATTTGTTTAACTTTAAGAAAGTAAAATATTTTTAATCTAGATTATTTATCCTAAGTGGCACATCGACACTTCAAATATAATTTGATTGAACCTGAAACCTTCGACTAAAGTTGAAAGACTTTTATTTCTGTTAAGATAAAAAATATTCTTTGCAGGCTAGACTTTTTTTGATTAAATAGTTAAGAGTCGTAAACCCTATCTGGTTTAGACTCTGACACAAATAACTATTATAAACTAGCCGCAAATCAATACGAACAAAACTGAAATGTGGACCAACAATAATTTAGCTTAAACAGCAATAGCCGTGCCATAGAACCGAGACATTGTTGCTCGTTAGAGCGAACACAGTTTAATTTCGGTTGTTTAATCTGTCCTAGCTCAGAGGACACCGGTGTCCTCTCACATCCACGCCACTATAGGCCTTAATTCCGATGTTTAGAGTCTACTTTTGTATGAACAAGTTGGGTAGTTGTGGATCGACGTGTTAATCGCAAACAGGGCAATTTCCGTGTAAACCGTGTAAGCGTCGATAATTATAACATTTGTCCATATTATTACTGGCTCGCTTTCAGCTTATCGATGCCCACCCATTGTTGGGCTGCACTGATCACGATCATTATTGATTTAATCTCAATATCGATATTGATTCGGTTGACTGGCCTACTGTGAGTCAGTCAAACAGAAAATATCGATTTAGTACTTAGGAATGTTGGGTTCGGTATAACTCATTAGTCATTAGCCACACTAGACTGGTATAATAACCTTTTTTATAGCACCAAATGTTGCTCCAAAAACGTTAAGTGGGTACATTGTTGTAGAACAAAAAATATTTCATGTCGTTTTTATTACGGTGCTTATCGACTTAGGTACAGTGTAGTTTGGCCTTAATGCTGAAAATAATTATCTGTATACAACGAAACAATAATAAATTCTTTATATAACGTAGCCAGCCTGCCAACATTACTATGAAAATTCTGAGGATTTTCTTTTTGTTATAAATAAAATACTTCTATCAAAAAAATATAGGTACTCACTGTCAAGCCACTTCGAATCATATTTCAGGGTCCTTTTGAATGCAAACTCGCGTCGGCCCGTCGTCAAATTATGGAGATCCGTTCTGAAGATGACGGTGTCCGCCTTGGTGAACTCTGCATTAGTGCCGGAGTAGAGTGCAGGTAGGCTTCCAGGGTTGCCCCTCTCCACCCATAGGGCCGTAGAGTTGTCAGCAGGGTCGTACGGGCACTTGGCAACTCCCATGCCTATGCCCGGCACGTACTCGTGACGGGGCAGGTGCGTCAAGTTGGACTGTAACAAAAGAAGATTATTGTCACAAATGGGCACTTTAAGAAGCAACATTTTTTCACAGAATTGCGCAAACAGGTGTTACTTCATGAATTGTTAGTGCGATCAAAGTAATAATAGACTTTATTGCCTTACAAAGTAAAGCATTTACTCTGGTATGTGATGCAGTAAACTGTTCACCGAAGTTGAGCTCTAGTTGGTACCAAGTAACGCAATAAACTCACGTTAAGCAGTCAGCACAACGTTGTTATTAAATCATAACTCTACTTAACCTTACCTACGCATGAAATTTCATTTTGGAATTGTAATTATTTCGCTACTAATACCCCTCTGATTTAAACTGCGTATAAAGTACCTATCTTCACAATTGTTTGTGCATAAGGGTGTGCGTTTTGGTAAACACGTTAATTAAAGCCTCCAAACACCCTAATTTCCGAAACACCAAAGTAGGGATGTTGGTTGAGGGTGAATAAAAAATAAGTTTCCAAAAATATTAAAATTTCCACGCGTGAACGTTTCGATTTTATGCGCCATTAATCAAAAATATATCTAAAAAAACAAAACGTAACGACTGAATTTATGCGTTTCAAAGTCAGTAACAGCGCGCTGGGCAGTTGCCGGTCGGCCCTCGTTGAGTCCCCTGTGCAACTCAACAACACATCTGCTATTAATTTTTCCAAAAATTTATGTTCGTTTCGCGCTGAATGCGATTTATTAACCGAAACTTATTATTTTGAAGGCGGTCGAATTTTTTCTCGGGCTCTGGAGAATTCCTCTATTAGTATAATGCGATGGGTGGCGGTACGGTTTTCGAAATTATCATAAAATTACTAAATGTAGCATAAACGTGGGGTGGGCAGCGGCGCCCGTCGTCGTGGATTGAGACTTTATGTAAATTTTAACGACGCTGCGACCATCGGGGCCACCTGTGACCCTCTCCCCGCAGCGCCCGCGGCACCTGTCGAAAACCTATGTCGTTTTTATTTCAATAAGCCGAGGATTAAATTAGGCATGCGAAGACGTGCCGGCCCGACCGCCCCGGGTAGGATTTTTCTCGTCCTTACCTACTTGTATTCTGACTTTTATCGGAAAACCATTTGTAGCTTTACACGTTATTTAAACCGGACACGCGTAAATCGTGTTTGATAACGTAAATAAATTCGCCTTAAGCTACGTTTAACCCACTTGGTTGTATTCGATTCTATTGAAACAAAATTACCTTTTTGCCTGAAATTATTTTTATGTTTAATAATAAAACACCTACATATAAACGTAAGTCTATGAAATGACAAGTAGACCGTCATGAAAATTGACATATTGATCTGGGTCTCATCTTATGAAAGTAGTAAAAGGTTTGATATTTTTAGAGATACGTGATCGAAAAATATTAGACGCCAACAAAATTTGATAAGAATTTCTTAGATTTTATAAATAAAAAATAAATTAAAATAGTGTAGCTTTTTGCTGTCGTTTTAATAAAAATGTAGTATTTAGAGAGCAGTGGTGGCCGAGTGGTAAAGGTCCCGACTTACGAGTTATAGGTCGCGGATTCAAACCCAGACAGGCATTACTTTGTGTAAGTAATTTATTTTATCACCACTGCTCTCAAAAACGGTGGTGAAGGAAAACATCTTGAGGAAACCGGCATGTCCTAGAACCAAAAATCCTAAGACATCCACAAATCCTGACTGGGCCCACGTGGTGGATTATGGCCCATTCCCTCTCCTAGAGAGAAGGCCTGAGTCTCAGCAGTAGAAACATTATAAGGCTGATGCAATGCAATGCAAAAATTTAGTTCTTTGATATATTTTTTTTCATGTATAAAAAAGGCAAAACTAACTGACTGACATATTTAGTTTGTTTGCTTTTCAATTCAAGGTTGCCTTTTATGACGTAAGCGAGCTCTAAAAGAAGATTTCCTCAAATTCCCCCCTAAAATCCCCCTAAGGGGATGAAACAGGGGTCACGCGACACACGTCATAAAAATATGGGGAAATACAGGATCATCCTTACAAAATTCTTATAAAAAAATCATGTGTTCTGAAAGTCTTGATTTGGTGCCTTCCCCAAGGTTACTTACAAGCCGTCACCCCAAGACATTACGCACATTTGTTGTATTTGGTCCCTACATGATTATGATCTTTAAGCCATACAGGCAATGTAATGCTTTGGTAGCGACATTTTTATTACGTATTGATATACTAATACGAAGCCTGAACACCCCATGCAAAAATAGACAGAGTTATTTCAATAAATATTTGCGAATTATGGTTATAGACGTAGATATAAGTTCAATGACACTTTTTTGAAGGACTGAAAGGTTGTAAGATGAAAAAAAGAGATTAGATTTGAAAAGTCTACTTCAAACTCAAGCTCAAAGCATTTGGAATTAAATTATTTACTTTTTAATTTAGAATTGTCATGGTTGGTCAGTCTAAAAAATAGAATTATGTTTCATCATGCAATAAACTCCACGGACACTCTTTTTTATATCAATAAATTCGTTGTGGCGACACCCAAGTGTCCTATGTTTAACAGTAGATGTCCTTTGGTTGAAATGATGATGATGATTTAATTATTTTTGGATCACTAAACGTGGGTTTAAAAAGAAGTTTAGAAGCTAATACAAAGACAAAGTAAACACTACCAGACTAAAGGATTTTACAAGCAACTTTTATGAAGGTATAAGTTTTAACACCATCTAAGGTGTTTCCTTCACCATTGGCACACAAAACCTTAACACACCGCGAACTTTAACACCAAACTGCGAAGCTCTTTGCAACATTATTTTCCTTTTCAACATCGAAGCTCGATCCTAAGTCCAGGATAAACAAGCAAATGGTCCGGGCGGAAGGGCCCGGGGCCTCCCTAAGGTTGAATAAGAAAGTTTGTCTAGGGGCCCGCAAGCGGCCCTCATTAGGCCTTAGCTTTTGTTTACCCACCAAATTAGCATCTAGAAGGCTTTTCATTCAGAGAATGAAACGTCAACGGTCTAATGATGCGAATTGAAACTTCGGCGCCGAGATTTTGTCTTTGAATTTATGATGGCAATATATTTTTGTTGCTGATATTACAATTAATTTTGTCCTATGATATTAATGTTTTATTCAACGTAGATTGTGTGTAAATGTTTACTCAATGTCTAGACTAAATATATTTAATCGCGTTGAGATTCATAAAAGTAATCTTGTACATGTATTAAATCTATTAAAATATATATTGATAAACTTTGTTTCTGTTTAATTACTAACATGATTTATCTAAGTTGAGCAAGAAATGTTGAACCGACCAAAGATGTTATTTCAATACGTCGATTTGAAAAGAAGTTTAAGAATATTTACTGTTTATTACGATATCAAACTTATTGAAGCATTGACAATAGACCTATCATTGGAAAATTGTAGGCATAACCGACTGTGCCAGTAATACAAACGATTACATTTTTTTTTTCTGAATTATTAAAAATTTGGGTTGTATCGACCGTAGAAGGGTCAAAGGTTGTGTGTTTGTGTGCAAGTTTGTTACTCTTTTGTGGTAAAACGGTTCAATAGATTTGGATGATATTGGGCATATGTGTAGACTATGTCCTGAAATAGGATATTTTTTATCCATTGATGATGTTCTCTGTAATTTTGTACTTTCGTGCGAGTGACGCCACTGGCAGAATCCCAGAAGTATGTTCTTTAGGTAAATTTCCTCTTTTAGCAGGCCAGACCGCTTTTTAAACCTAGTTTCTCTGTGTATTCTGCCATCAACGTCACTGATACTTCGAATAACAACTGAATAATCGAAAACGACCTATTAAAACTTTTCAATAGCTTGTCAGTTCATCAATTTTAATTGACGTATGATCAGCCACTAAATTGAGTTTGATTGTTTTCCCTCATCGATTTTTTCCAGCAACAAATTCTGTCCTAGTTCTATATTTAACAAAATATATTAACGGCAAAGATGTTCCCAATATACGTCAAACAAACTTTGCCGAGATACGACATAGCCGTTTAAAAGTTTACAACGTTACTACAAAGTATAACACGGTACCCAGACAAGAGAATAGTTGGCACCTACAGATACGCGGTCTGATGATATACGAGAATAGCTTCCCGATACAATGTGAATACATACGTAATATCCTACGGGAAACTTTCGAGACACTCACTACGAGTTTGTGCAGGATAAGTAATGTGTGAATATTTATACAAGAAAGTGGATGTTACTTCGTTTTACTTTTTAAATTGGTACTGAGTAAAAGTGGACGTACTTCTTACCGAGTCGATGGCAAAACTAGTTAAATTTCTTGCCTGGCTCAGTATCAGTGCTGATGCTGTTATTAGATCCCGACGTGGACAAGTAACAGGTAACAGGACACGTGATAAAGGATAGAAGATAGAAGGTGGTCTTCGGAGAGACGCTGCACAAATATTGAAGAACCATGATTAAGGCCGGAAAGATAGAACCAAAGGACCAAAAAGATAAGTTCTATTGATCATAATGTTCCATAATGCTTACTCAAAAAAAAATGATTTAGTAACTTTTCCTTGCTCTGGGTGGAGTAAGAGAGAGTGTTAGACTTTTAACGACTAAAATCCACCTATATCTCTTAAGTTGCCGGTTGCGTTCCAGGGTCGTGGTCTCTCTTTTAAAAAATCCCGCAAGGAGAATTGTCAAGTCTTATTGCATGGTTGGGAACTAAGAAAATAGTTATAATAAAATATTACACTATCACTTTTATAATTAAAATAAAACATCCTTTCAAAAAATGTTGAAAGCACAGGTGTAGAGTAGTCAGCCTTTCGGTATTCACAGGGTGCATTTTGCATGCTATCTCATTTCTATCATCGGCCTACGTTCTTCTATGGTCCTGACTAAGCGTTTTGCCTCGGCATTTATACCGTGTACATCGAAGGATTAGAACAGTTTGCCTGCTGCGGTCTTCCCGTCCGATTATAATTTAGGTGTCTTCAAGGCTAGAGTGAATAAGATCTTAATAACCATCAACGATTGCATCACTACTTACCATCAGGTGTAATTGCAGTCAAACACTAGTTTATATTAATTAAAAAAAGGCAAGTTATTTTATTACCTTCTACACGCATTCTGTCTCTCCACTCTGTATACAAACGAACCGATTACTTGACAACGATATTTCAATCTAACCTGATTCTGACGTGACGTATGTTCTAATCGAGGTTCTAATAGCACAAATTTAGTTGATTGGGTGATTAAGTATACACATATCGGATCTTATATAACCAAGTAATAATGGAGAAATACTGGGGAAATTTAATAATAATGTAATTACACGAATTATATCTCGTAATCAAAGAGAGGTTGTTTGGAGAATGAAAAGGCTTGAGGACGAAGGTCATGTAAGTATTCTTACAGAATACTTAATAGGAATCATTAGCCTAGAAGTCCCTATAAGATACCTACTCTATTTTAAACTATCGTGGATTGGAGTTGGCTTCCGACTGAATACAGTTGAATATTTTGATAGGTATTGAAAGATTCTGCTATTGTTTTTACTTGCAAAATAGATAATTATATTTTTAATTATCATGCTATATATAGTATAATATATAATTATAAAATAATACGAGTATATTCCACCACTATCACACAACACTGTCTAGTCCACAGCTAAGAAAAGCTTGTGTTATGAGTACCTACTAGAGAACTGATAAACATACTTTTATATTCCTAAATACATACATATAGATAAATTAAACCTAGGCACAGAACAAATGATCATGCTCATCTCACAAACACTTGTCCTAGGTCAGAATCGTATCCAAGACCTCTGGCACAGAAGTCAGAGCTACCAATAACTAGACCAACAGGCCAGTCATATAACATAGGTATGTATTTGATAGGAACAAAATAAAACTGTTTTTCTAATTTCAGAGATAAGGTTGTCAAACCAATAGGAGGAGATAAAGTTTTTATTAATAGTGCTTCTAAAATAAATCCTAATAAGTTAGAACCTAAAAGCCTTTTATTACGTTATTTTAATATCTTTATTTAGAATGCCTTTTTTTTGTCTTTACTTTATTTTATTGACATTGTTCTCACATAATAGCAGCGACAAGAAACATGTAACAGAGATATTTGTTATACATAAAATGATTGAAAAGAGTGTCCATGGAGTTTCTTGCACATTCTTCTCCATAGAGATCTACGCTTTGGAATGTGCAATTAGCATCATTTTTTTTTTCTGACAGACTGACACCTTGACCTTTCAAAAGTGCCTGTAAATGGTTTATTTGAAATAAATGCTTTTGAGTTTGAGTTTGAGTTTGACCGCCTCCATAATATCTATCGATTTCCAGTTATTGCCTAATACCTAAGTACACCAAGGCAAATTACGCAGTCGCCACTTCAGAAGCTTCAAAAACCATTATCTTTTCTGCGTAAGTATCCTAACATAATCTTTTATAACTATCATCTCCTACAAGTCATAAACGAAGAGATGACAAAAGAAAATAACTGCAGACAACTTCTGAGAAGCACTACAACTCCTGATAGCAGCTAGTCACATGTTTAAACAATAATTATACAAGTTGTGAACATGTTACAAGTTGCGACATACATTACAAAAGTTATCTTTGTCAGTGCGTGTATTGGAAGGAGTAACTTTCAAACGCATAAGGGATCTCGGGATTGTAGAGATTGTGGGGAGGCAAAGTTTTGACAACCACGTCACTATCAGTTAGTAACCTGTGGGGGATGATCTGAATTTATAACGACGTATTGCTCTTGATATAACAGATGTATAGCACATATACAAATATTAATATAAAGTGAGTTTAATCTAAATTGTTAGTCAGACGAAATTGGTCCTTTTGAAATGTAGATGACATGTGTTGTTAGTGATGTTTATTAATATGAAATAATAAATCACAATCAAATTCAAAATTAAGAGACGAGTGTAAAACACAATTTATTATTCGAAAAAATGATAAAAGAACTAATGTCAGAAATCTCAGAAGTAAGAAATTTTATTGAGTTTCAAAAAAATAAATCTGTGTACAGAGAGCAACAAACCAAGGTGTTCCAGCAGTTGGAATATGCTAGGCTAATTATACTAAAGCAGAACCAAAATGTAAACACAAGAAAAAAATTGGTCCTTAGGTACGAACGATAATATTCATCCACACAAGTAAACAATTTATTTGGCAAGCAAGTCTTTCAACCGAGGCTATGTGCAAAGTCAAAATATCCAAGTTATACTTAAAGTTTGGTAGCCGCATATCACTCACTGAGACTGAACACATTTCGCAAGCTTGAAATAGAAATAAGCAGAGTTTACATGAATGAAGGAAAAGTTGGGCCTGGTTGCATAAGGATGATAGCTGGTTGGCCAAATTATTTATTTACCTGCTTGAATACGTATAGAATGAGAATCTTTGTTTATATGATAAATAATGTTAGAGCCTTTTAGATTTGAATGAATATTCCAGGTCTTTAGAATTTACTTTAACTAGTTACAAATTTAAATATTTTGATATATTACTGCTAATGAGTATGAATGATTTGATAGTCACGAAAGATTATGTTGAAACGAAGATCATTCGTTTTTATCCGACTGCCCCAGAAATGATTTTAATCACTGAATTTAAGATTTGATTTTGAGCTGTAGTTTTTTTAAACAGCAAACTAAGTCAATTATAGTTCGTGGCAAATAAGTTGAACCATTTCCAATGGGTTATGCGCGGCTTCCATTTATGATTGAGACCCAAAAACAGTTATAATCCTCGTCACACAACATAGACCTTGCATGCACAGTAACTGATTTTCGGGTCTCAAACCAAAGGGACCATGCACGTAACCATACTCGTAGCAAATGGTTCTACTTATTTGCCGTGTACTATTAAATTTTTATATTTGGCGTCTTCTAGCAAGAATATGGCATCTGGGCTCCTAGCTTTCACCTTAAAGAAAAAAAAAAGCACGATCATTTGGACAGAAACTAACAATACTACATTTCGTTTTGTCTTACTGTTTTACTTGAATAATACGACAAACAAAGAAATAAAAGCACCACAACCGATGCAAGTTACAGCAATTTGTGAATCAAAGACTTCTAACCTAAAGTAAAAGATGAAATAAGCTAGCACGTAGAACTTAACAAAGCGACAGACGTAGGCAATCGTAAAGTACACGCGATATTGGATACTAATTCCGAATGAGATAGCTGTTGCACCTGTGAACCGACTAGTACGCCGTGTGAAATACGACTATAGGTTTTAGATCAATAAAAACCGTATTCATTTCACGTCATACGAGACAAAATACTTTCGAATGACAAAGTAGCCCAGGTATACAATTTTATTTGATATTTTAGACCTATAGTTCGAAAAATATTTGTTGAAACATTACTGTCTGTAACGTTATATGAGAATTCCAATTAACAGGACATTAGCCAAGTCACAAGATAATCGCTCGTGATTACAGGCATAAAAAAATTCTTGTCGAGAATTGAAATTAAATATTCAGTCTCAAATTACTGAAGACTACTGTCAGTAAAAGACAAGAACTAAAGTACTACCTATTAAGTTCTGAGTAAATAACAAGCAGTTGCGTTAACTGTCGTGAGGATACAAATATGCCAGTCAAACGAGGGAGTATGACGGGTTCCAAATAAATTAGCCTGTCACGTAACTACGAAGGGAAGACAATAGTTACGAACATTTAATTGAGTGAACACACAGTCGGTGGGCTGATGACGTCACAAATTACAGACTCGGGTAACTCGAGTTGGATTAAAAATTAAGGCTCAAAGGACCAGTTTCCTGAAAATCAATTTGTCAAGGAACGAACATACGGTTAGCGGTTGTTTGTTGACGTAAATATAGTATTGGTTTAGACTCGTGAATTGTGAAGGAATAGTTTTTCAAAGAAAAATGACTAGTTTCCTTTTGCGAGTTCGGCGAAACACTTTTTAAAATAACAACAATTATTTTATGAAAACCTATACAATTCTGAAATCTAGGAAAGAAATTAAAATAAAAGACAGCTTATCAAGAAGACAAATAGCTCTGTTACTTACACAAGCACTTGAAACACCTGCGGATTTTTGGGTTAATAAACGTCAGCCATTTAATTTAAACCTACACTCTTTCAAGTTTAAATCAGTTTTTCAAGCAACTCTTGAGATCTCTAGATCAAGGCTCTCCTTAACATAAATCGTGTCTTAGATACAAAAATGTTTTGCGAACGCAGAGGAAATTAAAAATGTGACATTAAAATAAAATTTTATTAGTATGGTACACAAGAAACGTGTGAAAATTATAAAGAAAACTGCAAACACAGTAACCGTTCATCGTATGCTAACACACTTTGCAAACTAAGTCAATTTCCACATACAAAATAAGTACACTTAGTTCCAAAGTTGTTTGTATAAAATTTTACGGGCAGCTGCATTCATGTAATGCACAAAAATGGTTATGCGGCTTCGGTGTTCAGCCGAATGCGGCGTTGCATAGATTATAAAGTGATTTTCCGAAGTGCACTCAGCGAAGCGGCGCGGGAGTTGAATTTGCACCATTATTATGCCTTTAACATTATTTTATGTTGACACACAAGCATATTGATCTATTCGCATGAATAATTATATTACAAAGAGGCAAATGACACTGAAATTTTGCTTGTGTTTGGGGAAAATTGACGTTCCAACGTTTTGTGTTTTAAAAATATAGTACATTTACATTATTATAGTACATTTTGATACAAGTGCAGAAAATTTGTCATTGCGAACGAAGCGGAATTTGTACGAGCCGTAGACGAGTGTGTTATGGAGCCGAGGGCTGCAGTGACAAATTGGCACGTGTATCAAACAGCGTTTTTTCAATACATTTACGACTTCTGGGGGTTTACCCGCGCCCCATGGGGGTCGACAGGCGCCAGGCTTCATACGATAAACAATTTAATTATAATAAAATTGTGACGGGGGCGAGTACGAGTTTTTTTCCGAACTAGTGCGGAAAACAATCCTTTGCATGCCCAGAAGCGGTGGGATAAGACCTGGTTTTCTTGTAAGTGTATTGAAAAATGATTTTCAAGATTATTTCAGGCTTTTTGTTTAATGAAATTCCTGGTAATGGAATGTTGAACACATAGGTGGTTCTGCGTAATTCCCGTGTAGTGTAAAGATAGATAATTTAAGTATAATAGCACGTTTGTTCATGCCGACGCTCGACGGTGTATGCCTAACACGGGCCCGCCACTTATCAAGCGTTCTAGACCATTTATTACACACTTTTAGAATCTATTATTCAATGTGTGGGTTGTTTCGCGATAGTTTCCTTCGAGTTTGAACCCGGTGATATTACATTGTGTTTATGGTGTTTGTTGGAGGTAGGATAGTATTACCTACTAGGTACTAGTAGGTCGTTTTTTAGACAATATGTTAATATTTTCTTTTCAATGTGAAAAGAGTGATTTAGCTTTTTAAAGAGGAATGTAGCTTTTCTTTCACAATAGCTGGTCGTAAATGAAAATCTTTACATTTGATTCGATGATACAAAAGTGTTTTTTTTTTTTCAAGTGAGTAGGTACATGTAGATAAAGATTATTGAGTCTTGATGTCTTTTTTTGAGAAATGAAAATGGGAAATCATCAAATGACTTTTTCAGCTCTGGGTGGAGCGCCAGGAAATATCTGACTTTTACTGACTAAAACCCTAAGTTTTGACGTCTGCTTATCTGATATATTTGAGTTTAGTGCTTAACTGCTTCTTCTTTCTCTAATTAAATTTAAATCATAATATTTCACAAAGGCTTACATATAAAACGTTAGAAGCTAGTAAACGATTCCAATCAAGTCGTTTTCTATGGAAAAGACTATATAGGGTTCCTGGTAATTAGTGACCGATACTTAAACACGTGATTGTAGTCATGAAAACAAACAACATTTACTACGGGACCAAATCTGAAATTGCGAAAAAAATCAGCTAGTTCAATAAGGACATTTTGACCAGTTAGGCGAACATAAATGTACTGACCAGTATATTTTTTCGCAATTTCAGATTTGGTCCCATAGTAAAAGTTGTTGGTTATAATGACTACAATCACGTGTTTAAGTATCGGTCACTAATTACCAGTCACCCTATGTATTTCAATTTTTATTTTGTATAGGCTTGCGTTTGATCACTACCTATCTCAATTGTTGCTATTAACAATTATTTCTTATCAACATAGACCCCATGTTACGCGCCATTTAGCCAACATCTCAAAAACTAACTAATTCTACAAAAATGGCCGCAAAACAAAAGAGAAAAAGAAAAGAAGACCTAATCGAGTGGAATCGGAGGCAAAACTTTTTAGATTAACACGATACCCTTATGATAACTACAGGGATGTGTACAAAAGTTATAAAGGTCCGTATGAAAACCTCCCCTAGTTTGTGTTCGTGGTAAAGTTTCGAGTAAATAGCACTGGAAACTTGGTCAACTTATTTTAGGACACAAGTTTTGCTAGTTCAACTTATGTTGGGTATCCGCGGAAAAATACTACGAGAGGACTACTAATTTATGGTTGTTTTTGTTTTTTTTTTTCTCAGCATGAGTTGCTCTTGACCCCAATTGTGCTCGATGGCAAGCGATGATTAGGGTATGCAATGGAAAACGCGCGTCCAGAAGTCAGTTCAAAATGTCCTGTGAAGGCTTTCCTCGTTGTTAATTCATTTAATCTGACAGCTTATGATATTTGTGGCTTTTTTTTTGGTGGGAAAATCATCATATGGTTTCTCTGCGCCCTTGGGTGGGGCGGGAGATATAGTCAGACTTTTACTGACTAAAATCCCACTCCTGTTCCTTCTTTGCCTTTGTTCCAGGGGGGGTTACACTTTCTCATTTCCTATCGCTCCAGTAAATGTTTCGGGCTACGGTTTCATTGTTCGAAAGAGTTACTATAGCCTTGGAATGCAAAGAACAACTGAAGGAACATAGTAACCACATTGAAATAAGTCTTAAATAAATATATATAATATATATTATTTAAAGAGATTTAAAACTACTCCCTCTCAATCGCTTTCACGAACTATAACTTAACGATTCGAATTTTGAAAATAATACGTTTTTAAAATTGGAATGGATTATGATTAAGTAAAAAGAAGGAGAGAAAACTCGTACTAACCCACCGTCTATGTTCTCATTTGCTTGCAGGGTAAATATACGAGTACTTAGATTCAACTAGGTGTGGTTTACTGGTGCTTTCAGATACATAAATCATAGAGGCAACTGGATTTACAAAATGTTTGTCCCCTTGCGGAAATAGAATTCGTAACCCTTAGCAAAAATATGACCACTATAGTGCTACTCCACTTTGGCCCATAACTGCAGTCAAGAGTAAGTAGGTTTATAATTTATTTCCTGAAATACTACAGACAGCTTTAGAATTTGTACTTAAATTTATAAAACTGAAGAGTTTATTTGTTTGAACATGCTAATCTCAGAAACCACTTGATTCAATCAAATCAATCAATCAATCAAGATTATTTTTATTTCATATGGGGACTTATAAAACGTCAGAAGCTAGTACAATTGATAGCTAGTAGTGAAGCTAGTGGATTGCATTTCAATTATTTTTTAGTGTCGGATAGCCTATTTATCGAATAAATCTATAGGCTATTTAAAAGATTGCGCTACAACTAATAGAAGTGGAGCAGTAACCAAAGACGCGGGTGAAACCACGGGGGTCAAGTAGTTAAACATACTCTCTGCTTTGCTAAAAATAATTCAAATTAACACAAAGTTAATTAGTTATAATAAAACTGATACATAAAGTCGTTAATAAATAGGACACAGTTACTCTAGAACTGAGAGTAAACGAAGTAATTATAAAACCCTATAAATCTAACAAAAATAACGGTAGAACGTTATGAGCACAAAGAATGAGACACAAAGACAATTTAGCGCGCCCGTTGGCAACACTGGGGCTAAAAGAACAAGTGTGATCAGACTAAAAAATAAAATAAGAGTACGGGTCGTTTGTTACCTGTTCCGTGCAATACAACCATTTGTACCTACCTAATAGGAGATTTAAAACACATCGCATTCATCTCGTAAAAAATGCGATAAGCCCACCTTATTGATTGTAGCCATTTAAAATGAAAACGTGAATCTGTTTTTTCGTCACAGTTACTAAATGAGGTGGAAAAATGGAACGTAATCACCATAAAGCTTCTTGTAATGAGTATTGGATAAAGATAAAAGTTTTAAAAGTAACTTTGAAATTATTTGTTTCGTAAAATACGATTTTTAGGTTAAAAGCTTTTGTAAATGTTATTTTCTTTGTTGAAAAACTAGAAGTTTATAGTTTGTAATTTTCAGACATGAATTTAGTACCTACTACTTATAAATTACTTGAGAAATTAATCATTTTACAGTTTTAAGTAACCTAAATTAAGGGCTTTTGCTTTCATAAGCTTTAGTAAATATTAATACTGTTTCAAACTAAAATTTTATAAAATAAAATGAATATAAAAATGCCATAATCTTGATTGCCATTTTCCACCATAGCCTTTATGGTACAATATTGAAAAAAAAACAAATCGAAACACCACAAACAAACTACCGCGTCATTTGTTTCCAATACCCGTCCAATCCGCCACAGCTATTTGTAACAGAATAGATATAAATTGGTGGTTGCAGCAAATATGAATCGTTCGGTCGATTTCGTTCATTCGTCGCAAGTCGCATTCTCCCTATCAATCGCGTACATGTGATTTCACTCAATTTTTGAAACTGACGCGCCCTTATAGGAGGGAAACATTACTCATAGTACAGATAACGCCGACTTTGCACTTTGTATTTATTTTATTTATTGCTCTCTGAAAGCATTGTGCTGTAGTGTTGTTTGTTTCAGTTATTTTTATCCAGAAGAATTTATTTTTAATCTGTTGTAAAATATTGGAAATTTTAAAATTGTAAAAGCTTTTATTTTGTGTAAAATTACAGCCTGTGAATAATTAATGTTAATTTCTTTCGAGATAAATCTACAGTTTCAGGTTTTTTTTTAGCATAAATTATGTTTTTAGTTGATTTTTAGTCGGAGAGTATTTGCTCTCCAACGAATAAATCTCAATGAACTTCAAACCAATCCGGTAGTTAATTAAATCAATTTCCAAAGGGAATTAATATCCAGTCTTATTTAAATGCGCAACTATCTCTGTTTTGACAGTGCTCTGTACAAAAGAGTCCCGACGAACGGGATCAACGCGGTCCCCTGTCCCCTCCCTACGTAAGTATAGATGATATATTTTCAATTTTTGGCTTCCTATTAGTGCGAATTTTCGACTCTGTGTGATTTATTATTGTTGCGGGACGTAAAACAGATAAATGTTCGATAAGTGTTTTATTTCCAATGCAATTTAGTTGCTGTTTATAGTTTTGTATATCTGTAGTTTTACGTTGGTGAAGAATTTTATAGACAGTATTTTGGTCTTCCGTTCGACTTGTAAGAATTTTTTAATAAACATAATATACATTTTGTAATACGGTATCAATGTAATAATAAATTTGTTTATAGACACAAAAAAAAAAATACAGGTAACAAACAATGGCTCCTGAGCCAGGTAGCAACTTGTGTTACAGGAGCCAGTGTCTTCACCTAGTTGTAAGTATTACATTTAACATCATACGTATATACATATTTGATAAAAAAATCCAAAATGAATGAAAGAAAAATACTAACATGGTAAGATTAAACAAAAATAGCAGTGCAAGCATGCTTTTTAAGCACTATCATGTGTGTGTTTGTGTGGGTGTGCAAGTATGTAAGAGTGTGTGTGTGGGTGTGCATGTGTGATATTAGGTTTATCTGTGTGTGCGTGTGTGTAAATTAAATTATTATTTTTATATATTCATGAGTACTGCTGTTGAATAAAATCTTCCGT
Source organism: Leucania comma (assembly GCA_958295575.1). Classification (NCBI taxonomy): domain Eukaryota; kingdom Metazoa; phylum Arthropoda; class Insecta; order Lepidoptera; family Noctuidae; genus Leucania; species Leucania comma. The sequence continues at coordinate 11,256,319 of OY282475.1, forward strand.
TTGGTGATAATCCAGTGTTTGAAGCCATGTGGAGATTTTTTTACTTTCTCTAGTTTTTAATGTTAATACATTATGTGAATAACATAACATATTTGTAGTATTGGCCGAGTGGTTACGGCCCTGACTTACGAATTGGGTTCAAACCCAGCGAGGCGCATTACAATGGGCCACTTATATCATCACCACTGCTCTCAAAACAATGAAAGAAAACATCGTGAAAAAGTCTGTCAAAAATAAGAAGACATGTGACTTCCACCAATTTACACTGGGCCCGCACTTGGTTGATTACGGCCCATTCCCTCTCCTAGAGAGGAGGCCTGAGTCCCAGCAGTGGGAACATTATAAGGCTGATTATGTTAAGTTATATTACGTACTACGAGAGGACATTTTGAAGTGTACATGCACGTCACAAAGCAGTTTAAAATTGAGTTTCCCGCAAACTGAATCTCATTATAATTCCATTTTCTCATTTTTCTATGTGGCTATTAAATCCGAAACTCTACAGTGTCAGAACTGCTATAAAACGTGTGAAGGGTCAAAACGACCGCCAATACATCATAAAATTATATGAAAGTCAAGAGCAGGGAAAGTGAGAGGTGAACAGGCCACACTGAAAATTTATTGCGGTCTGCTTTCGATACCTATTGTGAAAAGTTGGCTTTATGAGCTTTTTAAAATAATTTTCATGAAAATAACTCCACTTATCGTCGCATCGCGGGCTCTCAAATAGCGTCCATTTGGTCGTCAGTGCGGGGCTGGTCAGAATGTAAGTGCCTAATAAATAATAAATCCAAAGCGTTCGCATAGAGTTGCGGTGAATTTTATTTTGAATTTCTATCACAGAAAATTCTTTGAAGTTAAAGCTCGTCATTGGATGGGATCTGAAGGCGTTCTGTTAGAAATTTGTAGACGTCGTGAAAATCTTCGTTCACGTTACGGCGTCATTTGGAGTCGCTCCCCGTGAAATTTGTCGCGGTTCCTGCTATCCTGCTAGCAAGGAAGTGCGTTATGTACTGGATGCATGCAGCTGCATGTAGAATGGACGCTTAATACCGTCTCGTTGAGTTTGTCGTCACATAAACCGGCGAAATAGAAATTTAAAGAGCATCAGTGTACAATGTTAGGAAATTGCGAGTCTTGGGGAATGTAAAGGAGTTTCAGCTTCGGGCGAAGAAGATTATTCCGAACTAGTTTTTCGTAATTTAAAACAATTTTGTTCATAAAACTGAACTACAAGAACTATAAAGTGTTTTGGGAACACGTTCATTACGCGTACAGCTAAGGAGTGGAATTCCCTGCCGGGGCCTGTGTTTCCTGATAGCTATAACTCTTTCGTCAAGTCAAGGCGTCTTTAAGTCAAGAGTGAATAGGTTACTTCTAGGCAAGCTTGCTCCATCGTCGGCCACATCATCGCTTACCATCAGGTGAGATAGTGATCAAACGCGAACATGTACATAAATAATACAAAAAAAAAACTCTATTTGAATATTTGAATTTCCATACGAGCGAAACAGAGTCAAATTGAAAAGGGGTCCTCCAATATAATTTATCACCAAGAACATTCAATTCTGTCGCATTTATCTGTAACACAAATATGTTAGGGACCTGTTGGAGATCTGTTGCGTCGCTGGCTGCTGTCCAAGGCTCATGTTGGGATCAGTTCGAGTGGGGTGGGTCTTTAGATAATAGCTCGAATTTCGTTGCATGTGCTCGAGAGTGTTCGCTGAGATACCCTGTTGGCTATGTAATGGAAATCGCCGCATAAAATAGTTTCGTCTCGTTGTTTATTTTACACTTGTCTGCGTTGGAATAGAGATTTTGCTCTGTAAATGTTTGCTGATAAATGTCGGGAACGGACGGGTAGCGACGTTAAGACTGTATCTTTAATTAATGAGTTTTAGTTTTGTCTTTTTGAAGTGAATTACAATGTGTTTTTCCTTGAAAAGTAAATTTTTCTTCAAGCGTATGTGAACCTACTAGGTACTTGAAGTCACCTCAACCTTAGTTCGGTCTTCGTCATAATTATTATATTTTTCTTTTAATTAAAATGGTTTGATATTAATCCTAGTATTTATTCGTTTATAATATTATCATATAATATAACTATTTTATTATTTTAAGCGACTTAAGTTAACGTTAGCATAGCATCAGTCTTAAAATGTTCCCACTGCTGGACTCCGGCCTTCTCTCTAGGAGAGGGGATGGGCCGTACTCTACCACGCGGGCCCAGTGCGGGTTGGTGGATGTCACATGTCTTCGAATTTTTGGTTGTAGGATATGTCGGTTACCTCATGATTTTTTCTTTCACCGTTTTCAGAGCAGTGATGATGAAATAAATTGCACAAAAGTAATGCGCCTGGCTAAGTTTGAACCCGCAACCTACTATTCGTAAGTCAGGGTAATTACCACTCGGCCACCACTGCTCCTGCTCAAGTTATCGTTTCTACATTCGATTTGAAACATCTGTTACTTATTTATTGTGCAACCTTTTTTAAGCCTAAGGTTGGCTGGTAGAAAATGCCTTGTTGCATTTAACCGACTAGACCGAGCCCAAGTCGTCGACGGCGCGTACTGTTCCCGCGGGCCTCAAGGAGCAGTCAGCAAAGCGTAGAGGCCCAGCCTGCTAGCTGTAGGCAGGCAGGTTCAAAGCCTACTGTAGCAAAAGCTCGGCCCTGGTATGAAAGGCAACGAAGGAACGGGGTAGGTTTTTAGTTAGTAAGAGTCTGACACTATCTCCCGCTCCGCCCAAAGGCGGGGGATGTTGTTGATTTTACCTACCATAAAAAAGTCCGTACGACTACTGTACATGAAGGTTAAATAAATAAGTTAATTAAAGAAGCTTAAAAAACATCTAATAAAAACAAACTACTATTTTAAAAGAATACGAAGAAAAGTTTTTTATTTACTCACATTTTGTACCTATAGCAAAGCATGAAGACAAAATTGTATCCACTTCATAGCCTATCTGAATTCACATTAGTTCTCGCACGAAACGGCAAATATAGCCTTTGTTCACCCACTTTTGTTCCCAGAAGGATTAAACGAAAATATGCTTTTATACACCCACTGTTCACCTCTAAAAATCGTATCATATTTCGCGCCTACATACTTCTACTATCTCTAATATACTTGGTGGAATAGCAAATATCAGGAATTCATGACACCAAATTTAGTTACTTATAAGCGGAAGATGCCTTCCTTGAAGAAGAAGAATCCGTATTCAGTTTCAACTTTTTAGTAATGGGTATCCTACATAATCATTACTAGGAATTGAATTCTTTATTCTTTACTGTACACAAAGCTTTCAATAAAATACACAATAGTTTGACAATTCATGTACAAAGGTGAGCTTAACTCAACAATGAGTTTCCTGCCAGCAAACCTTTGTGTGACAGAGAGAGTTGACAATCAAGGGTAGAATCAAGTGTACAATATAAACCAACATAAATAAGTCTAATATATAAAGATATACACACATACTAGTAAAATAAATACAAATATTATGTCAGTTGTGAAAGGAAGTGCTCTTTAATTTTCCTCTTGAAGACCTCCACAGATGGGCTGTCACGAACGGAATGTGGGAGAGAGTTCCAAAGACGCACTGCAGTTACAGAGAAGGAGCCACCATAGCGGCTGGAAGTGTGACGCGGAGTGCGAAGGAGAAGAGAGTTGAACCTATCTAGGTTGTCGTACCTTGTAAAATATTGGTTTTCAGCTGCATTCGATTAGATTGGAAGCCGATCATAATGTTGTTTAGAGTAGATATTGCGTACAGTGCATTTTGGGTGCCAACTAAAAACCAGAACTGGGTGTCTAACACCAAGCAAATGTTGAGGTAGTCACTCTTTTGGTGTGGGCACGCTGCGCGCACTCTGTAATTTTGTTCTTTTTTACTTTCTGTTTGTAACCGTTGTGCTGTCTGTCTCGAAAATAAGTATTTTTATTCAATTCTATTCATTACATGTATTAAAAGATTCCACGCATAAAATACAGACGAGTAATATGTAGTTAATACTCACATATAAGACCCAATCCTTTGGGCTGTGCGCGTTAGTCCCGCAAACGTAGAGTCGCGAGCCATCACCCATCGGCTGGATTACACGCACGTGGTTCCGACAGTCAAAATGCTGAAAACAAACAATAAAATTTAATAAATTAAAATTATTCCAATAATTTTATAAAACACGTTAAACTGCATTACAAAGGTAATGCAAGTAAATTGTTAATAAATACGTTTGTGTCGGGGCTATCTCGCTAATTTTTTAATGTTGAGTTTTAATTAAAAACAATAATTTAATTTGCAACTTAATTTACAATTTCTTTAACAATTTAACCACTAATTTTGTACTTAATTCAATTTATAATAAATGTATAATAATTTAATTATTATTTAAATTACAAAATAAAAAATTAAAAAACACAAAGACAATTTATAATTATGTCTTCTTTGCTTTAATTCAAATGTATTAAATAGATATTTTGTTCTAGTTTAGAGGAGGTACACAAAACATGATTAACAATTTACCCACTAATTTAGCTGACAACTTAAATTAACGAATTTAACGAGACGCCGGCGAACTATTAAACCCTTTCCATTGTCAGCACGTAACAAAAATAAACTGTAGCGCAAACAATCGGAAACGTCAATGGCGAGCGATGCGCATACCTACCTCGGGCAAAATTCATTGGAATAATAGTAATTCGAAAGTACGTGGGTGTGTATGAGTATTCACAGCCTGTGATTATGCAAATTTGCCTTCGACATAAATATTAAACGGGGCATTAATATTCCGGACGACAGAAATGCATTGCTCGCTTTACCGGTTAAAACACTGCTATATTGGTCCATTTCAGTTCATTATAGTTCATTAAAGTTCCATTTTTTTTTTCAGTGTTTCTTTTTTGGGATTAATGCGTTTGGATTTATGGGTATGATTTTCTATTCCAGTATTCACAAATTTGTATTGACTTTTTGACTTTTTTATTTTTATTAGATGAATATCTTTTTACAAAGCTTCACCGGTACCTGGTAGACAGTCTACTAGGTTCTTATGAAGAGGAAATTAGAAGAAAATCGAAAAAAAAATCTCATTGCTCACTCAAGTGACAAACAGTCGACATAAAATGTCCTTAGCTCTCAATGATAAGGTTAGCTGTCAATCCTTACCAAAAAACCAGACAAGTGCGAGTCGGACCCACACACTGAGGGTTCCGTACAAACAACCTATGAAAACAATTCAATTCCCGAATGGAGTCTCGAAGATTTTTCCGAATCACAAATATGTATTTTTTTTTTGTGATATGACTACAAATTTACAGTTTTCAGACTTTTTCTTATGTTTGTGCTATGCCAAATTTCAGGTTTCTAGGTCGATGGGATGTCCCTTATGAATTTTGATTCCCTTTTGCGTGACGAAATGTGCGTTTTTGCGACATAAAGGGCCGTATATTTCTTTTTTTTTTCATTATACTTAGAATTTTGGTTTTTTCATAGCTTGGAGGGGCCGGAGACTTAAAAATATGGTTTTAATTTCAACTCGATACCTCCCCGTATTCCTGAGATAAAGGGTCTTGACAGACACACAGACGGACAACAAAGTGATCCTATAAGGGTTCCGTTTTTTCATTTTGAGGTAGGGAACCCTAAAAATAATTTAGTTTATCCATAGATTTGAGAAAATAAGTTTGTGGAACAAAACGACGACGTCTGTTGTGTTACTATAAAAAAAAACCTTAATATTTCATAAGCTTCAAAGAATTTCAATGAATAAAACTGACAAAGAGTCGAGAACCGAAATAGTCTATTGGATTTGCACCAGCCAGCGTTCTCCCAAACATTAATTAAATTGAACCTTTTAACAAAACAACAAGCGAACAACGTTCATAAGGCGAACATGAATCAAAGAGTTTATTTAGCATTAGACTGGTATGTGGTTCTTGTTGTCACTCGTCAAACTCGAAACTAATTTTCTCTACGTCAGAATGAAAACTGCAACCGGGCGCACGGATACTCAGATTTGGTACGATCAAAACACCGTCTGTTAAAGTACCCACCTATTTCTTTTTTCAAATGTGAATGGCACCTGTCACCTTCTTTACTCTAGTTTTATAAATAAAATTGTTTAAAACTTTTTCAAAGCAAAGACTAGGCTTTTTGAGTGAACGAAAAATTAAAAGTTGCGAAAATTCTTTTTGTTGTAATAATAATGGACGTGATAGTTTTATTTAATTTAACTTTTATGTACTGCTATGAAAAGAAATATAGGAACGAACTCCCAAAGTAAATTGGGGCAAGGTTATTTTTTTTCATGAGTTTGCGGGTACAAATCTTTCTTTGTAGTTGTAATACTGTTTTGTAAAATCGCAATTTATTTTAAAAGCACATTGGATGGTGTCTTAATGAAATATATTTATTTCTATTATTATTTTTAAATAATATATAATGTGATTAACTGTAGCGTTATTTATCATAAATAATTTTTCACGTTTCAGTACGATTTGCAGGTTTCAAATTATTCTTGTGTCATGATTGTCCTAATTGCATCAAGCAATTATATAATATTATTGATCTAGATACGGCTTAATTGATTCTGAGTTTCAGGTAGCATAGCATAGCGTCAGCCTTATAATGTTCCCAGTACTGGGAATCAGACTTCCTCTTTAGGAGAGGGAATGGGCCGTAATCCACCACGCGGGCCCAGTGCGAATTGGTGGATGTCACATATCCTCAAATTTTTGGTTCTAGGATATGCGGTTTCCTGACGATGTTTTCCTTCACCGTTTTGAGAGCAGTGGTGATGAAATAATTTAAACAAAGTAATGCGCGTGGCTGGTTTGAATACGTGACCTACAACTCGTAAGTCGGGGCCGTTACCACTCGGCCAGCACCGCTCTAGGATTTCAGGTACGTCTACGTGAAAAAAAAAAACCTAAACTAATAGAGCACTGGCTGCTGATAAAACTTTATAGGTATACCCAAACCCACGTAATACAATATATCGTGGAGCTTTGTTTGATTGAGCAGACTTGATAACGAACCATAATTATATTACTTTCTACACACAGAATCAGTGAACGTACTAAAACTCGATTTCGAATACGCACGTGTAAGTAAGCAATTAAGGGAGTGCTTTGTTTGTTAATAAAAAGTTTTGCTCTGTTTCTTAGGATCGCGATCGGGCGAGGTAACTTTTCAGGAGATTGTTCTTAAGTAATTATCGGATTAATATGCCGTGAGCGCTCAGCCGTCGTACTGACGTGAACACAAAACTGTTTTGCACTCAGAAACAATCAGAATTAAGCAAGAGAACAATCAAGCTCGCGTCTAAGTTTCTTTTAACGGCACTTAGTCGGCAGCGCTCGCATAACTCCACTCGGAACTAATGCCTTCGATTGGACCATTTCGTTAATTATTCGCCACTTTGTACGTAAGTAGATTTACGGCGAGCTTTCCTCGCGTTTTTCTACCCAAAAGGTTTTCGTCTTGTTTTTCTATAATGGTTTTTATTAGGAATTTAAGAGCGCTGATTTGCATTACCAATGCGGAGCATTTTATTGCTTTTGCCACGATACTCGTACACAAAGGTCGTAATAAGTACTGGGAAATTAAAAGAAAATGTATTGTAAGTGGGTTTTGTAAACGTACGTCTGAAAGGCGGTTTGGTATTATTTATGTCGTTTTTCTTTTTAGGCTTTGCTTTCTTGTTCAAAATGTTTTTATTGCATACTAATTTGTACGAAATGTTGGTATGAAAAACGGTATTTCTGTCTGAGCTGTGTTTTAAGTAAATGAATAAAACGAGATGGTAAAGCGAGTCTGCCAAAGAGAAAGGACAAAGCAGTTTAGATTTCTTATTTACCAGAGATATTATACATCTCTCGTTTTCTAAAACCTCGAGTCTCTAATTTACCTAAGCCAGTGAATTTTCCTTAATAGCGTCACAAAGAGCGGTGAAGTTAAAACAACAAGGAGAGCATCGGCCCGGCGGGCGACCGCCTCAAGGAATTCGCCGACGGCATTTTTCCAGCCTTTTTCGTGTTACGACATCGTGTTTAGAGAAAAGAAAACTCGCCGACATTGAGAAACTTTGATTATAGCCTTCACGAGTGGCCGTTCCATTCGCGATCGAGGTGATAGACTCGGGGATATTTCTTTTTTATAGCCCTCTTTGATACTAATAAAACAAATTTACTTTTTTCTCCATTGGAAGAGTTGGAGTGGGTAGCATGTGGTCTATTGCTTTTCTTTCATGCTATTGCGGAAGTTTGACCTTTTATTTGCGTGTTTTACGTTACCGCGATATTTTGGTGTAAACTTGTGAATTTGCTTTCGGCAATTTTTGCGTCTCTCGCCGCTTCGGTACACCTTTTAGAGACACAAAGAGGGTTTACTGTTCACGGCAAGACTTTATACATTTCGCATGAGACAGCCCATTTCTGGTTGCGGGCTTTATGACTCTCTTATTAGATATAAACGTGTCTGAGTGAGTCAACAAAGAGTTATAAATATATACGACACCATACGCTGAGGCTTCGCTACTTTTATAGCGAGGACGTATAAATAAAACTGCGATTGTGGCGAAAACCGAAAAGTTGTAATATAGAGGGCAAAAATATAGGAAACCACTCAAGTGTAACGGTTCGTGTAGAGTGGGTATTATCGAATTAGTGGACGACGCACCGAGGCAAGTCGCAGTAATCGCCGTTCCCGATCTTCGCGACAGCCTCCGACCGCCGAGAAATAAAACAAATATTGCTTTTACGTTGAGATTGTAAATCAAAATTAACGGCCTTAATATTGCGAGGCAGAGCATGGCCGTAAGCCCCCCGCTATGAAATATGCTCGCCGCCCGCCGCTCACTGTTAAAAATGGGATTAACCCTTGATAGAAATAGTGCTAGTTGTGAGTAATTTTGCGAGAAATGTGAAAGTTTTAATCTCATTTGTGCGCGATACTTAGAACTTAATTTACTTAGCTTTAATTAACTTACCTCTGATTTTCCTTTAGATACGCATTGTGCCACGTTGCTGGGCTCCAAATTTATGGAATCTCTCTGCAAACAAAAAGGTAAAGTTTAATGTGAATTCGTTGAACATTATTTTGTAAGTTCAGCAAGTATATTTCACGCTATTTTATGATGCTAATAATAATAAACATATTTATTTTTCAGGTTAAATATACCCATCGCAATTTTCATATAAAAAATATGACTTTAATAATAACACAATGAAATAAAATAAAATAAAAACCACAATAATACAAAATCAAATTAAATAAATTAAAATGAAAACCAATTAAAATAAAAACAAATTAAATAAATAAAACAAAAAATTAAATAATTTAAAATCAATACTTCTCCCCGGCTATTGGTCACGTAACAATAATAAATACCTAATAATTTGCAAATAAATATTTGAGTGGCACTCTAAAAGCGTATTCCACTTAAATGGTTTATTTTTATAACTTACTTCGCAATGTGATGCGCTGATGTTATTCATATTCAGCCGATATAGCCGATCCCTGAAAAAAAGAAGTACCATAAGAAAAGCATAAAAGGAATGTTGTAAAACTCTTTTAACTTGGGCTATTTGAATGGAAAAGTTAAGTCAATTTACTGCGGACTAGAGGGGATACGTTACAAAGTTGAGTAAAAGTTACCATAACGTTTATAGAAGAATCGTTTTATAGCTCAAAATGCGGCTGTATTATTCCTCGAATGAAATTAGTTACCTTCGTGACACACACGATTGACCTACATCACCTCTTTTTATTGAATCACCGATATAGGTTGACCTATCTGACTCTTCAGGAACTTAGAGCAGTGGGCGTTGGTTCAGTAAAACTATGAATTACCAGAGGTCAAGGGGGAATGGTTGATGGTTAACCGTAGTCAACCGAAGGTAAAGTTGATACGGTGGCGCTCGTAAAAATAACTATTTGATTGTATTGGACCGATTGGTTTTGTTGTGAGCCGAGAAAATGATGGATTTGTGTGGATTTAAATTGAAGATCGAAATCGTATTTGATTTTGTTGTGTTTAACAAGGAATCTATATTCTGACCAATGTAGGTGCCTGTAATAAATCCGTTTCCTTAGGTAGGTACGGTGTTCACAGTCACGAGCAATAAGATATACATTGTGACATTTTCTATCTACCTTAACTTCTGCAATTCCTTAAAATATGTTTACGACAATTGGTTCTAAATTACTTTTTTCTGGTATTTAAAAACCATTTGTCGTATATGACTGTACAAAAGGTAGTATTACTTTGATCATCATCATCATCATCATCATCATCATCATCATGAGCCTTTTAATGTTCCCACTGCTGGGACACAGGCCTCCGCTCTAAGAGTGGGAATGGGCCGTAATCAACCACGCGGGCCCAGTGCAGGTTGGTGAATGTCAAATGTCTTCGAATTTTTGGTTCTAGGACATGCCGGTTTCTTCACGATGTTTTCCTTCACCATTTTGAGAGCAGTGGTGATGAAATAAATTACACAAAGTAATGCGCCTGGCTAAGTTTGAACCCGCAACCTACTATTTGTAAGTCAGTGCAATTACCACTCGGCCACCACTGCTCCTGCTCAAGTTATCGTTTCTACATTCGATTTGAAACACTTGTTATTTATTTACACCACAGTTGCCGGGTTTGAACCCGCGACTTACAACTCTTAAGTTGGCGCCGCTACCACTCGGCCACCACTGCTCTATTCTTACTATTTCTCTTCTTGTTACTTTCATATTAGTATCTAATTCTGGTGCAAATTTTCATTATATCCTTTAAAATATATGTCAAGCGGTGAATAGTGTTTTACTGAGAGTATTTCATTAAAATAATTAATCACTTTTATACATATATGGGCTAAAATAGCATACAAAAATTTAAGAAAAACAGGACTATTCTATACTAACAGATATATTTATTAATTTTGTTTTTAAACGTTTTGCCTCACCTAGGAAATATAAACTCATATAAACAAGGCACTCAGCCCGGGAACTGCTATATGTAGGCCACATAAATATTGAAGAGTTCGAGTCATCATTCATTCATTCACAGGACATCTGTCTCCTAGCGTTCTGCATAATCACCTGTAGCTTTCAGGATTAATACCTGACCAATTACTGAGCTCAGGCTCTACCACGAGCTCTTAACGCAATTTGACGACCTAAACTGATCTGTTAAAGGCTCCATAGCTTTATAGGGTGACCGGTAATTAGTGACTGATACTGAAACACGTGATTGTGGCCATAATAACTAATAACTTTTACTATGGGACCAAACCTGAAATTGTGAAAAAAAATCGTCCAAGTTCTGGGGGCTTACTCTCGAGTTTAATTCCGATCGGTCGACATTGGATTTGTGACGTTAGGTACTCTTGAATTCGATGCTAGGGCCAAATTGTGTGACCTTTTTGGGAAACTAAGTAAAATGGGGATTGGGCTTGGCGTGTGGTCACGCAATTTTAAACCAATTTGACGTTACCATCGAATTAAAGAGTACCTAACGTCACAATTCCAATGGCGACCGATCGGAATTAAACTCGAGAGTAAGCTCCCAGTACATTTTTACCAGTTAGGCAAACATAAGTGTACTGGCCGGCAGATTTTTTTCGCGATTTCAGCTTTGGTTCCATGGTAAAATTTGTTTGTTGTCATGGCTACAATCACGTGTTTAAGTATCAGTCACTAATATATACCAGTCACCCTATACACCATAAAATTTTGGTCGTTTTAATCCCGTGGAGGGTCGATTCGGTACATGACACACTATCGATTTGTCAAGATAACATTAAAAAATAAAGTACTTTTTTTTCTAAAAGTCGAGGTAATTTTTTTTCAGAAAGTAGTTGTCGGTCATTGCGTCCTAACTACCTACAGTTCATTGGCCTCGTTCAGCTGACGTTTACTTAAAGAAATTAATTTCGTACATGTATAAATTAATTCGAGTTTAAAAAAAAGTACTTTTATTTTTTAATTTTCTCTTTACAAATCGATAGTATTTTATGTACCGAATCGACCCTGCGCGGGATTAAAACGACCAAAATTTAACGGTGTATACCAGTCACCCTATATAGGGTGCATAGCTCTAACACTCTTTCTCACTCGGACGACTGACATTTCAAAACGTTATGGCAAGTCTACTGTACAGGTTATTAATAATATCAGAAAAAAAAATCGATTTCATGCACACGAAAAATACAGAACCGTTTTTCAAATACAGAATGAATATACTCACATTGCTCCCACGTAAAGAGCATCTCTTTTGGAGTCGACGAAGAAGGTGCGGTAATATAACATGCCACAGGAGAATTCACGAACATGATCTGAAAAGATAGAGATTAAATATGAATTAGTGAATTATTATAAATCTAAGCGATTCAAATAAGAATAGAATGTTGTGGGCTTGCGGACGGTGAGCAATGGAGCAATGGGTAGCTCACTGTCCGACCGTCCGGTAACCATCTGGACCGGGCCGAGTAGTGTTCCACGCTCTCCGGGAGGAGTTGTCAGCAAACCGTAGTGGCCCAGCACGGTCGAAATCAACTGAGGTCAAGGATCGGTTTCTGAAAGGAAGATTCGGGACGGGTATGAAAGGCAACGAAGGAAAAGGAGGGTTTTTAGTCAGTAAAATTCTGACACTATCTCCCGCCCCGCCCAAGGGCGTGAAGATGTCATTGGATTATTTTCCCACCGACGAAAAGACTAAAATTCCACCACTAGGGTATCCAGCATCATGCACTTTTTATCCATAGTACGCGTTTGTTTATTGGTGTCTGAGACACGGTGTATATAAAAAAATAGTAATAATATTACTGTGATAGTATCTCAATCTTTGCGGAATTATTCAAAGAGTTACTGTGGCCCGGAACGTAAAAGGCTACTGAAGAAACATAGAAGGGCCTTAAACAGTAAAGCCTGACACTCCCTCTCGCTTCACTCAGAGCAGTAAGACTTATTTAATGACTTAAGAAAAAGCTCAAAATGTCAACTCATCATCATTGACATCATTGATATCTTCATTCCTGCTGCGATCACACAAGGAACCTTTAGCATAGCCCTTACCATTGCTCTTTGGATGACTTTAAGCTTTCAGTCTGATGAGGCCCATTGTAAGCGACACGCTTCAGAGCTATATGTCATCACTGGTAATAAATAAATTTTATTAGGTAAACTGATCTGATGACTAAGAGCTCTCGGTTTCAAAAACGTTTAATATAGCTATTACAATCTAAAATTCTTTGAAGAAACCTATGATCTTACAATGTTCAACCAATAAAATATCATAGAGCAAAAATATTTAATAATTTAGGTATTCGCTCATAACAATCCACGTTCATAGGTAAATTGAATAAAGCCACTGAGCAAGAAAAATCAAGTGCAAATACCGAAAACCTTTCATATTAGTTACATTTAATAAAAAAGCGACTTTTATGTAATATTTTTAAGCATAAAAAAGATCAAAGAACTATATAAAAGAGGTCGCATGTTTACAGAAACGATACGACTCAGCTATTTGAGACACATCAAAGGTACATTGTTAACGAGACTTTGGTCTGGATTCAGTTTAAATTCATTTTATAACTTGATTTTATGACACATGTTAGTGATTTAATTTGTTAAAACTGTATAATTATCTGGGGTCAGTGATTCTTTTTGTATTTGATAGAAATTAAAGTCTAGGTACTTTACTACTAGGTAGTCTATGGTCTTTTTGATTTATCTTTGTGCTATAGGCAATATTATTAATTGAATCTTGTTTCTGAAGAAATAGTCCTAGTTAATCGCTTGCCCGTTTGCATTAACTGTGGGAATTCGCGAAGTCATCGCGCGCAATTTCGGCGAGTCTGATTAGAGCGATGACATCTTTAGAATCGAAAATTAGTAATTAACATATTATTTTGATCAATAGAAAGTCCAATTTTTCTTGTGGAAGTTGACCTTGAAGAAAGTTTTTTATTTTAATAGGCAGAAGCTGTATTTAAAATATAACCACTTATTTCAATTATATCCCGTATAAAGTATTTTTCTTAAAAACTGAAATATATTTCTAAAATAGTTCGGTGTAAAAATTGGGAATGTTGAAGTATTTTCGCCGGGAGCCGTACCTGCGTCTATCACTTCGTGAAATATATTTTTCACGAAGCCAGCCGTCATGTCTGCCCGGCTTGGCGGATTATGATCCTTCGAGAGAACATAGTCAATGGAACTTGTTTTGTGTTTATTTCTAAATTGTGCAAAATACAAAAAAACTTCATTCTTCGTCTGTAATGTAACTACATTAACGTTATTTCATACAAATATACTATAATACAGTGAGATATTCCAATAAAATTCTCAAACAAAAAATATCGTTATACACAATAATATTGCTAGTACTCCTTTTGACGAAACCCAAGGCTCACTTTTTAGTATTATAGAGAGACACAACCCAATGTCTACAGTATAATGTAAGTGGACCCATAAAGACTTGACATTACGTAGATCCGTCGAAATGTAGTTTGAATTGGAAAGGCGACATGGTAGGGAATCGGCAGGTGCTAGAGCATTCAGGAATCAGTATTGCTTGCAGACGAGACGCCGCTGGGACACCATTTGGAGCCTGTTGTTACAGCAATTTGCATATGTTTCCAGATGTAAGTTGGCCGTCTGACAGTTATTGTTATTTAGGAGACTGTAGACACTGGATGCAGATGGTATTTTGATAATCCTTTAAGCGTCCTCTATACAGCTGTTGCTTTTAAAACAGAGCTTGAAAACGAATAATTTTAGTTGACATCAGATTAATGTAAAAAACCATTATGATTCATGATGTGAAGACAATGCAGTCAAACTAGTCTTAAGAGCAAATAACATAAACATTTTGACAACATTTTAAAAATCACTCCTTTAGAAATTTTGTATGACGAAGACAAAACTAAGATAAAATATTATTTCAAAACTAAAACACGCAGTTTTATTAATAAAATAATGCACAAAGAAATCTTAGAAGTCAGAAATACGAACAACAAAGACGATTTTAGAGACTATGAACAGAATGCACGTAGAGAAATTATTATGATGGCAAGACTGAACAGCGTACAAATGTATTCGTTTTTATAGCCACGTAATACCAGACGTTTCAGGAATGTCATCGCCCATTAAATGTAGTTACAGTTGCTGTTGGTTTTAACTTTATGATGTTATACATTTTTCATAAGAGCGTGTCAGTACTTCAGCTAACTACTTTCCATTGTATGGATTTGTGGAACTGGTGAATGGTTTTACATGCTTTCTTTCGTTGGCATATCATTACTCGATTTATGTGATCATTATTTCTGTAGAAATCTTCGTCGGTCTAAAAGTCTCAAGCCTTATTGGTCTGCTGAGCATTAGGTCTTAGATTATATTCACGGTCGAGGAAAGTGTTGATAGATTTTCTTTGTCTGGTAATTGTCGGTAGTCTGCAGTCTAGATTTGTGTCCGGATAATGGCTATGGGTACATCTCAGCTTTAACCTTCCGTGAAGATAGGCGTTAGATTAAGGAACATATAGTTTTATGTAGATACAACAAAATACACACATAGGTAGCCATCACAAAGATTGCCACGATAGACAGCGGACCTAAAATGTTACCCTGAGGAACACCCACTAAAAGTTTATTGTGATCCTACATAGGATTGACTGATGAAAAATGCACTGTCTTTGAATATGTGATTCTTACAGGAGACGCAATGAAAGATACGACGACAATACTACGTCGTGATGAAATATGTAGACTTTAGTGTCGAACCTTGGGTGGCGGGAATATTCACGTTGATCCCGACTCTCAGCGCTTAGATGATCTACACACTAGACTTACAAAGTCTCCGCTAGTTTATACAATGTATTATGTTTGCTGAAGATTTTACGTTCGGATTTTAGTTCGTCGTAAGAAGTAAGAGATTTAATATTTGCAATAAGTGTAAACAGTTTTATGTTGAAGCTTGAAGATAGTGTTAAAATTTGTATATTCTTTTCGAAGAATAGCTTTTTCTGAGACATATTTGGACTGCCTTCGAGGGG
Organism: Leucania comma; assembly: GCA_958295575.1. Taxonomy (NCBI): domain Eukaryota; kingdom Metazoa; phylum Arthropoda; class Insecta; order Lepidoptera; family Noctuidae; genus Leucania; species Leucania comma. The sequence goes on from OY282475.1 coordinate 11,272,365, forward strand.
TTAAAGTTCTGTCGACTGTTTTATTTGTTTAACTTTTGTAGTAGCGTAGGTTTAGTTTTAAATGGCATGCTTCGCTGGTTTTTGTTTGTTCCGTGGAAAACATTATTGGTTACATATTTAGACAAACTTTTTTTTTATGAATTCTAAGATGTTACTCTTTATTTTCCCATAATAAACAAGTATAAGTGATTAATGCACTTTCTTCACCTATTTAACATCAATATCAGTATTTAGGTCAGGACTGGATAAACAAATTATTAGCGTAACTACAATAACTAGTCGAGGTCGCAAGTAATAAGCAAAACTATAATTAGTGCGGGCCGTACCATATCAAGATCTTAGTAGGCTCAAACCGGCACGCGAGTTGTTTTAAATGGTAACACGACAACGAACCCAGATCTGATAATAAGAACCTGCCTTTTGTTGCTACTAGATTATTTTTTCTTTAATTAGAGGTTTATTTAATAATACGATATGGTAAATAGTTACTACATTCCTTAATCTCTAGTTATAGCCTTATCGAAGTGGAAAAATAAGCAGGTTGTTTATTTTATGGTCGTTCAAGTGTATTATTTCGATTTTCTTTCTTTTTCTGTAATAAGAGTTGAACCTGACCAATTTTAGGAGCGTCCAATCACCTCGTTAACTGTACTTTGTAAATAAAATAAAGAAAATTAAGTCAGTCATGTAAGGGTTAGTTTTAATTACCCACTAAACAGTCTCAACTTTATAATTACGTTCTCATTAAAGAGTAATTTTATTAGCTTTTCGTCATCATCATAATAAATTGGGCTTTAATGGCTCATTTTAATTTTCGTGGACTAAACAAATATCATAAACCTGACTTTATGCTTTATTTTCGAACTAGAATTATAATGAAAGTTCTACGATTCAGGGCTTCTGAAGTTTCGTCCGAACGCAACTTCATTGTGGTAATTGTTTTATCGCATGAGCACTGTTACATTGGCCAGGTGGAGGGAAACAAGGGGGTTGGTGAGTAAGCAGGGGGAGTGCGACATGGTACCTCACAGCTGGAACTCTTAGTAAGAAAGTTATAATAAACCTGCGCACGTTCGAAGATCCTATCATACGGCATTATTTTGGTCAAGGGTAGTTTAAGCAAACAACATGCTTTGTATTTTATGGATACTGTAATTTGTAAGAGAAAATACCCTCGTTTTCATTGTATTTAGGTTACTGATACAGTTTAATGTCTTTCATTGAAACAGGTGACATATATTCGGGACAATAGCTTTGAGATAACATTGAGTTCAACATTCACAAACAAACCTGAATTCAATATTTCCTTTGTTATGTTATTTTCTATAAAAATACTCCCATTCCATTCACAATCAATCAAAACAAATACATTGTAAATAACTCATACATCAGGCGTATTAAATCGTGACAATACGTAATAGGGCAGACTTCGTACGGTAAGCAAAGCGTTCACCATCGTTTTATTTGATGGATTACATGGCGATTACGGCCGACAGGAAATCCGCGTATTTTTCATTTGGCAATTGTACGGTCTGATATCAAAATATCGTTATACACGGCACCGATTAGATTAGCGGCACACAATTGGCTTACATGAAAACTTTGGTCCATTAAATTTCAGTTATAGGTAGGAATTGGATTAATTCACCACGCGTCCGTGGATGTTTGTTTCGTGCCGTTATCGGTTCTGTCTTTACCAAAAACATTGGAAGTTATTAGTTTTATCTTTTTTTAAGATGGAAAATCATCAAATTCTTCTCTCTTCGTTATGGACCATAGTTTCCTTTTCAGAAATTCTCTGTCTCTGTCTTCCCTATGGTTTGCTGACATCTCTATGAGGCGCGCGTGAATCACTACGCGCCGTCAACGATTTCGACAGCAGACAGCCGTACGGCGAGCTACCCATCGCTCGCGATTCGCTAGCCCGTGCCGTGCCGTAGCTGGTGATCGCCTTACTACTCCCGACGTCCGGTCCTGTCACGACAGCATTCCCCGGCGGCTTCTGGCGTGAAGATCCCCGTTTTCTCACGAAAAACATGGTATATTTTAGAATAAAATATAAACTGTTGAAATGCTCATTTAAATTAAGGTTATTTTTGTTGGCAAACACATATTAGACTTTTGTAGACATAAGATATTCAATGAGAGGACACGTCAAATTTTATTTTTTTGAGTAAATATTTTTATATACAAATATTAGGTACGTAATAAAAAAAAAACCAGTTCTTTAATATAGTCCCAGGCAAAACATCTACAGTATTCACACAAGTTTTACGTCGGTAACAACTACAAATGCCACTAAGCCCCATCTACAGGGGGAGAACGAAATTAACTCGCTTATGATATGATATTTCAGTCACGATCTTAGTGAATACTCAGTTACTAGCGTTGGCAAGTCGAAGTGAGTTAGCGGAGTTAATCGCGACACGTGTTTAGATAATGTACCGAATGAATTTTGGATACATGATGTATATGAAAGGTAGGGGGAGAAAGCGGTATCTATTCATTTACGTTAAATGCGTATTTACAAATGGACCAAGGTTAGAAAAAAAACAACGATATTAAGTATTATAAGAAGCAATTGCCCAAGGTTAAGCAACGCTTGCCGAGGTCGTCCAATGGATGGGTGACCATCTTTGCATACCGAGATCTTAGTGCCTTGGAAAATACCTAAGCTGTTGATCCCTGCTGCCATTTGCTGCCCTTTGACAGTCGTTAAGGATAGTCAAAAGTCAGACAATCAAAAGTCTTGCCAAGAAATCTGACTACGTCTTGCCAAGAAATCTGACAAAAGTCTTGCCAAGAAGTCTGAAAACAGTCTTGCTAAGAAATCTGACAACAGTCTTGCCAAGAAATCTGACCATAGTCGAATGAAGTCATGAAGATTTTTTCGAATCGGAAAAAAGGTTTTTTTAAGACGTAACAACAAATTTTCATTTTTAAGATTCCTATATCTATACTATAAGACCTTACTGCCTGTCAAATTTCAGGGTTCTAGGTCAACGGGCAGTACCCTATGAATATTGATTCTTTTGAAAGTATCGAAACAGGTTATTTTTACGCCATAAACGGTCGTATCTTTTTTTTCTAGTAACTTAGAAAGGCATCAAGGCATCGCGCACTTGAGTATAAGCTTTTAATTTCAACTCGATACCTCCACGTGTTCTTGAAATAAAGGGTCTTGACAGACAAAGAGAAGACAGACAGACGGACAACAAAGTGATCCTATAAGGGTTCCGTTTTTAATTTTGAGGACAGAACCCTAAAAATCGGTCAAGTGCGAGTCGAAGTTGCACATGAAGGGTTCCGTATCGTCCGTAAAAAAAACAGCAAAATAGTTATATTATTTTATCCTATTTTTTTTTAATTTTCTGCTCGGCAACAGAAATAAACCAACTTTCAAAATTTCAAATGTCTAGCTACCACGGTTCGTGAGATATAGTCTGATGATAAATAGACGGACAGTGGAGTGATAGCAATAGGGTCCCGTTTTTACGTGGGAAGAACCCAAATAAAACTGGCTTGGCAGTTTTTTTTGAAACAGAAATACCAAAGCCAAAGAATTTAGTAGATACTTAGGCAAAAGTTTTAGCTCCATTGTGTTTGAGAACCTTTTTTTATTTGAAAAATGTGGCATAGAACAAGTAACAAATTAAAATTAACAAACCTTTTAGTTTTTGTTAGATTAACTTAATCGCAGTCGGTTTTTATAAATGTTCAATTAGATTTGTAATCGTTATTAGTTTGATAAAGTTATGAAACTAGCTTTAGAAATTTAAATAGGCTACTTAGATAGCATGAAAATGATTAGAGAATGTTAAGTAAAATAATTTTAGTAAAAATATATCGCTTGCTATGCTATATATGCGCTAATATATGTTCGCTTGGGATGTTTTTTTTTTATATTCATGCAGGTGGAGTCACTGGCGGCACACAGTAATATTATAAATGTGAAAGTAACTTAATCTGTCTGTCTGTTACACTTTTACGGTTAAACTACTGAGCGAATTTTGATCAAATTTGGTACGGAATAAACTTGAACTCCAAGGAATTTAAAGGCTATTTTTTATCTGGTTTCGATTTTTTACTTCGTATCCGCAATAACTGACATTCATGCTAATGAAGTTATAAGATACCTTTTTTAGCTGCGCGCTCTTGGGTGGAGCAGAAGGGTGTGTCAGACTTTTACTGACTAAAAACCTCTTTGCCTGCGTTCCAGGGGCCCGGGGTTTATTTTCGCACAACCTGTGATCCCAGTTAAGCAGGACGAATAAAACACTACAGAAAAGTTTGATGAATCATGTAATAACTAATTTTTAAGATCAACAACATAAACCAAGTAATCTTAGTCCCCACCAGTATGTCCCTTTAAATTTTTAACGTGTTATTAAAGTTGAAAATGTATTTAAAATATTAATAACAGCACATAAACCAATGGTAGGGGCTGCTAGGGTCGGACTTAGAGGCTATTAAAAGAGTGTCATAAAGTCGTCTAGTTATCTAGCTAGAATCGTAATAAAGTGTTATAGGAACTTTATCTCTTCTTATCCCTCGTCACAAAACTTATTTTTGTGGAAAAATATCTTTTAATTATTTTATTACTTTTTGTCTTCTCCCTGTGAATGGGATGTCAGACTTTTACTGGCTAAAGCCACGCCAGTGTCCTTCAATTACCAGTTGCGATCAAGGGCCACGGCTTTCCTTGTCAGAATTTCCCCGTTGCCCTAGCGGAAATCGGTGCTGCTGAGCCCTTCGGTTTTGCTGACATCTCTTTGAGGCGCATATTGAACATAGTACCTTTGTGCCAAGTCAGTTCTGGCATATTAGGTACGTACTTAGCAGTTTTATGTTCAAATATGGCGATAGCTCGCGATTAAATCCGAGATTAAAAAGTAATTTGTTGAGGGTTTTACGAGGCATTTTTTGCGGAAGATTTCTTGTTGGTGATAAGAGTCATAAAATGAAAATTAGCTCGAGTATACCGACGTACTCTGTTTTCTAAATGTAGCCTTACCCGTATTCATAATAAATAGAAAACAAAATAAAATTTAGAAGAATATCTCTCAAATAAAACAGGTCTTATCTCAAAGGAAATAAACTAACGTAAAGTCAGATCCACTATCGGATTACCTCCTCCGGTACTTTCTGTTTAATAACTCCACTCACTTTGATTAACAGTGAACAACTAGCATGCGAGATGCCATCTACAAAATCCTTTACTACTGAAATCTTTTTGTTGAAAAAGTTTGCCCAAGTTTCGAAACAGGAAAACGACGCAAAATTGTTTTCTAAAAAAGCTAACAATATCGTAAACATTCACCGGCTATGTCAGGGAAAACTTCAGTAGTTTAAAAGCGAGCATTATACGCTTTTCGCTTCGAGTATCAAACTTGTGTGCTGTCGTCACATCGATTTTATATTAAAAGATGTTCGAAAAAATACCAACCCACATTATTTAATAAAGTAAAGACTTTAAAGTTTTTAGAGGGAAGAAAATTTCTGTCATTGTAATCCTTTTTACCTTTCGTCGTAGACACGAAAAGGCTCTCCCGATGGTGCGGACTAATTCCGAATGCACCTCCAATCGTAAAAGAAGTCGTAAAGAAGCGAGTCTCCCCTCGAACCGATGCACGGGAATCAGGGAAAAATAGGTTGATTTCTTATTGGCTTCCACCCAGACTCAGATTGAAAATTCGCCATAAAGACATTGGAACACGCTTGGCCGGATTAAAGGGGGAAACTAATAAAGAAAACTTTTGCGACACCGTATTTTTACCAAACGCGCACCTAAAACTTCTCAGCCTTTATTAGGTTCGCTCTGATAATTTAGAAAACGCTCTGCGGTGTTACTGGCGCTTTTTCCTAAAACTCCTATAAAACGGATATCTAGTTTCCGTTGTAGCTTTGTGAACTTGATTAAGTTTTTTTTTTCAATCTACACGAATTTAATATAAGCTTTTATTTTAAAAGAACGCGTAGTCGCTCTCAGAAACGGTTATTTAAAAATGCATTTCACCGTTAGCTGGGTTTTAGAGTGTGCATACATATATCAGATAGCTTTTACTGTTTGATAAAAATGAATTCGCAGTCGAGAGCGGCAAAAATTATGAAATACGGCGGCGCGACGACACATAGGATGAAAGTAGTACATCAGAGACGAGATAATAGAGACAAAACACGGCAATAAACATGTTCTGAAAACATGTCAGCACTTCGAATAGGAAACAGGGTAATGTGTTTTTCATTTACATAAATTATCACACGACGAAACGGCGTCTATGTGGGACAGGCGTCGCGAACCACCTTCTAGGGATGCTTATTTACACAACACGTCGTTATCGCCCATTGGGATTAATTTACTTGAGGGTTTTAAGGATTAAATGAAGGCAGCTCCGGTTAGAGTGAATTTAATTGGAGTGAATAAAAATGTGAGAGCAGCATCCCACAATAAAACACAGGAAATATTTAACTCATTGTGCAATGAAAAACGTCTGCAGCTTTGCAGGAAAAGTAGTAAATTCTGCCACCACGCTGTAGGTACATAATTTCACACACATGCCTCGACTCATCGTTTGGCGAAATATTAAGGTGTATAAAATTTTATTACTAGCATTACCCCCTTACCCTGTTCCTCTCTATAAACATTTTGTGTCGCGTCTCCCCTCAGCCTCGCGCCGAGCGCGGCGCAACTTTCTTCTTCGCCATACTTCCCTCTAATGCCACATTTGTGTCTTAATAACGAATGGTATTATGTTACGAACGTTCGTATTGTTTGATTTTCAATCTCCTGAGATTGCAGATTTCCTTTGCTCCGCTAATGGCCCGTGTACGAGAAATGGAACATTTGAAACACTATATCCAAAGCTTGGGTTTTATTGCGTATTATTTAAACTGCTTATTGATTATTGAGCTCGCGAAACGTCGGATCCGGTTCATTTTTAATATCATTCTGCTTTGTACGCTGAACTGAAAAAAGTTATTGCATTATGAAGTCAAATGAGATGTTTATTTTCATTGCACTCGATGAAAGCGGTAGTTTAAACAAATTGGCACGAAAGTATTTGCTTTTCCGCGAGCTATTTTGATATTGTCTACAATCTGAGTTCATATTGCAGATTGCGCGGATGTGTAGAGTTTAATTTGGGAAGATTAATGATGTTGTGAGTAAGTTCATAATGTAGTAATACGAGTGCGGAGAGCGGGCCCACTTGATAGAACCGGGTCGGTGTCGGTAATCGTCGCCAATCTCGCCGAAGCACGCGCACACCCCTACTCTATCTCGGCAGCTCGTCGTGGCATCACGCCTCTTATTGATATCACCGGTGTACTCAATGGATGTCTCGATATTGCTACCTGTTTGTCTTGCATCTGCTATATTGACTATCACCGCAGCTTTGTTGGGAATACTTTTTTTCTTATTGCTCCTCTCCGTAAGAATTCATTGGAACGGGACGCGCTCGGATACAACTATTGGTTGTATTGTCGTTTGAACGAATAGGGGTTCTCTTCCAATATGTCGGCTTGAATCGGTTTGTTTTCATACGTCACTGATTTGTGTCACAGGAACGTTTACCGAGCGAATTAGGAAAAAGAAAATATGCAATTTCGAAACCTTTTACAGCAAAACGGTTTCTAACGTTCTTCCTTTAGTAACATTTTATTTATTCCTAAAGTTGTTTGCTTGTAATTTGTTAGGCACTCGTTTTATATACAGAGTTTGAGATGTTTTCTGAGAATTCGACGCCGTCGAAAAATAATTTACATAAAATCTTAAGCAAACGCAGTGAATTGGGTAAACTTCAATCATAGGATTCCGTCATCTTCATCGTCGACAAGACCTATTTTACTCTCTTGATCAAAAATCGTAACTTCCAAAATAATCTGGATGCCGGAAAAATCCTCACAGATTCAATGAAAACGTACTCACGACTTATCGCGATTTTACCCGCTCGACTGTGAGAACAATACGCAGCTGCCAAACCACAGCGACGTATTTACCCTCAAATAAAGAGATTTATCGAAAAATAAATATTTTAATGTTAACCGATAGCCCTGTAAGGGTTTCAGGTAAATCTTTGCACCTTTTCTACGCTGAAGATACGCGCGGTTCACAAGAAATATTCGGGGCCATCCACCGCGTGGAATCCTATTGCAATTTATGCTCATTGAACTGGAAAAAGTATATGGGGAGGCTAAGGTCGGCGTCGATTCTTTTATTGCCACACGAAATCAATAAGAAGCGTGACGCGGCAACTGTTTTCGAGGACCGTTTTATGTAATAAAACTCATAAAATCATGCTCACGTATGGTCGCGTGATCAACTAGTACTAGGGTTCGATATAAATCATGAGTTATAGTGTCTCCTGCGAGTTCAATCGAATCAGGCACCGCCGTAGTATAAACAATTATTCTGAATACATTATTGAAGTGATTCGATGCTCTGCAATAAGTCAGGCGTACCTCCAGGGAGGTTACCACTCCTACATCGACGTAATTGAAAATTGAAATTTGTTTAGGACTGTGCCGGACTCGTAATTTGATTTAGGCGACGGTTCTCGCGCAATCGGCGAGCAATAACAATAAATATAACCGCTAGAGGTGAATCTGTGCGTTCAATCCCACGTTCAGTGCCTTGTCGCGATTTTGTTTCTACATTCAATTGGCGCGGAGTGTCACGTAGGGGAATTAATTTTGTAAAGAGCACTGCTCGAGTGTGAATAAACCGCCGCATGAATTATTTCTGGCAGACTTGTTTCTTACACACCTGATGAAGTTCACAAAAATGTATCTACGTGTAACCTACGTATAAATATTGCATTTTCAATACATTCTAATGAAGTGCATGAGAATTTTCCAGGATATGAAAGGAATGTTATATCAGTACGTACACTAAGATTGTATCTTTTTTTAAACCTCCCGCTCTGAGTCAAGCTAAAGAGTGTCAGACTTTTACTTTAACCCGTCTGTCGTCGTCTGTTTCAGTTGGTTGCCTTTTGCGTTTCAGGGTCACGGTTAGTATTTCAAATAATGCCATAACCCTGGATCTAGGTTGTATCCTAACAGATATTTTGAAATTTCCTTCCAAATTTTTAAAACAAACTGCCACATCAAAGAGCTTGAACCTACATAAAATGCACCACTATAAAAGCAAAATAAACAAGAATACGATATCTAATAAATCGAAGGCTCTGCTCTCCAAAATAACAACCCTATGCCTTGGGACTCATTCTTCTCTGAAGACAGCCCAAAGAGCACATAACTCTACCGAATATAATGCATCCCAAACCGAGCCATAAAGTGCATGCTTCAGAGTAGTACCACGTTGTAAATTTATATACTGGTACTAATATAAGAGGCATTAGGTGCCATAAGCCGGGCTCTTGCTAGTATTAAACATTCGAGGCTAGTGTGAAGTTAAAATAGCTGACAGTGTCGGGACACTGTTTAGTTATTAGATGTATAATTGTATTTACATTGTTTTTGCTGAACTGAGTGCAGGAAATATCGATTTTAAAATATTAATACAAATTTTATATGCGTAATGTTCCGCTTGCGCTTCAAGTAGATGTCAGCCAATAGTAGGCGCGGGTTGAAGCATACTGGGGCCAAGCGTTTGCTTCTGAAAGGAAAACTCGGCCCTGGTATGAAAGGCAACGAAAGAGCAGGGGTGGGTTTTTGTCAGTTAAAGTCTGATATACCTTCCCGCTCCGCCTAAGAGCGGGTGATATCATTGGATGATTTTCCCTCCTAAAAATAAAATCATCATCAACATTTTAGGCGAAAGATGTCCACTAGATATAGGCACCCCATGTATCGCCATAAAGGCCGATTCTAACAATATCGATTTCAAAATATTGATAATATATATTATGTATACTCGTAGTAATAGCTCCTCTCGCTCTACAAAGAGCGCGAAGAGCTATTTAGATGATTTCCTAAATACCTAAAATAAACCATTCCATCTTTCATACTATCCACGATTGCTTTTTTGGTCTAACTCTACTTTCTTCTACCATATTCATACTCGATTGCTTGATTTTTCCTCACCTAAAATAAAAAAGGATATAAACATTTCATGATAACGTAAATAAGCTAATAAACAAAATTTGTCAATTGTTGTAAAAACATTATCTTACATAGACGAATGGGTAAAATTACAGATTTTATTTTTATTCCTCACATAATATCAATGTTAGCCTTTGAATATGGATTCCCTCGCCGAACGTTACTGAGCCGTGAGGCGCGCTTTGACAGAAACAAAAGTGTGCGCACGTGAACACCCCATATTGGCAATATCCAAGAAATTCGCCAATACTACAGAGAGATACTAGCATTATTAGCTAGGGGTTGCTTAGTTCTAAGGCCCCCTTTCTATCACTCACCTATCCGTATCAGTGGCTGGGGGGCCACAGCGCCGTACCTCCACACGACTAATCACAGAGGATGCAGCATAGACGCGCTATGCATATTTATTATTGCCTCCGACGAATTCTCACTGTTTCGTTCAATACGAGAGAGGATGTTTTTCATTTGCTCCGTTATTTATTTAGCGAGGGCCCCAGGTACACGTAAGGGCTTAATCTGTCCTAGCTCAGAGGACACCGGTGTCCTCTCACATCCACGCCACTATAGGCCTTAATTCCGATGTTTAGAGTCTACTTTTGTATGAACAAGTTGGGTAGTTGTGGATCGAAGTGTTAATGTTTGATGAGCTTAGATTCAACCTCCTTAATTTCTATACGCATCTCTCCACCGATGATCGAAGTTAGATCACGTCCTGCGGTTGTTTGTTTTCTACGCGAGATAAGTGAATTAAACTCAGTTCGATTAATCGGTATAATCAATGGAATGTATAGCCGGCATTATTCGATATTTGGAAAATCATCGAGAAATTAGGGAACGTGTTCGCAATAGCAATGCTTGATAATGAATAATGTAGCCGAAATCGGAAAATTTACAGAGCTGCGAGCGAATATGAGCGATATTACAACCGCAACAAACAATTAGCGTCCGAGCGAGGTGAGCGCACGCCGGCTTATAAAACACGGTTTCACGCCCTGCAGTAATTAAAACTTCTCTAGCGAAAAGAAAATCCAATAAAAATTAATTATCTCCGCTATCGTTAACATTGTGATGTGTGAGATGAATATAATTAAGACCAAAAAACTGTAAGGTATATTATTTAGAGTTGCCCTCGAATTAAATTCCTGACGAATGTTAATGTTTAACCAGGGAATTCTTGTACAGTTTAATGGGGGGAGGTCGGGTTAATTAAATGGCCCCGGGGTTCATTTTCATAAAATTATTTGATCTTAGCCCAACACGAGGCCAATTGATCGCGATTCGTTCGCTGGGATCGCAGACTTTAATTTCATTTTTGCGTTGTGAAGATTTTAGTAGAGTTGAGGTCTGGAGCATGATTCGGCTTTATTCGTTGGCAAACTACATAAACACAAGTTTATTGCTGTCTGTCTGCCTTTACTTTTGACTCCGAGGGCGGTTCAGCAAATTGACTAAAGTGCGGTTTCGTGTTGAAGTAATAAACGTATTTTATTATGCAGCGCTTATATCGCACTGCGTCTCTTTATAATTGAATATGACTGTTCTACATAGTTCATGGAGTGACACGTACTTCATATTGTTTTAATATGACTTATTAAATTATACTTAACGATTCTTTCTACATATCTGCGAAAATATTAAAAAGTAGTTTTGATTCGGTAAGTAAATTTAGCAACTACTAAATCTTATACACACACACATTTAATCATCTTGAAAATGCAAATCGTTTAATACTATATCTGGCAATATAGCAGATGTTGACATTGAGGGGTAACTGTAATATTACTACGATAAATATGACTCTTAGCATTACCTAAGTAAACATTGGAGATTTATAATCGTGGAGTGCATACGACAGCCTGCATAATTTAATTACTCGCTCACACCCTTGATTAAAATTTTGCAATAACGCATTAGCGCAGTAAGACGCCGAAGGGCGCAGGACAAGGAAATTAAACGGTCCATAATAATTTTGTTACGCCAGTGCCATGATTAAAATCTTACAATTAATTAGGAAAAGTTTGGCGTTCGTATGGGGTACGACCGAAGACATTAATCGCAGGTTTTGCCACGCCTGTGGATGAAAAACAATGTGATAACGATATGTTTGACACGTTACGAGCTCTTCATGGGTGGAAAATTTATAACAGCAACTTTCGAAAGAAGATTCGCAGGGCTGAAGCCTACTGAGGTCACGGGTTAACTTCTGAAAGGAAACCTATGGCTCTAGAATGCAAAGGCAAAGAAAGAATATAGGTATAATTTTAGTCAGTCACGCCTTAGCCCGAAAGAAGTCATTGAATGATTTTGCATCTTAAAAAAGGTGCAAGCCAATATTTTATATAAACCATATGTAAATCGTCGAAGGAAAGCTCGTAAAGACATCCAACAAGCTCCATGGTCCAAGTTTGAATATAAATTAGTTTCAGTACCTTTAACTGCTCACACTATCGACTCAACTAAAGCAACAATTAGCATATAAACGACTGATGCACCGTTAAAACAACAAAACACTCTCAACGATAGTCTGTGCTGCCCTTTATTTAATATTGTAAGGCCATTATATTCTATATAATATAAAAAAGAGAAACTGACTCACATATCAACGCAGAGCCAAAATTACTGAGACTAGGCTCATGAACTTTTGGACAAATCTTTTTGTGACGTAGGCGAGCAATTTTTGAAAATTCATCCTTTAAGAAACTGAAAACGGGGAATTTTGTTTGTATGCAAAATCTTATTTTGTGTGCTGATGTACTTGAAATTTAGTACAAATAGTAACTAGATTTTCAATTTTCAAAACTATCCCCAATAGAACAATTTAGGGGGTTTTAAAGATTGTATGGAGAATTTTTATTTCTTGAGTTACTAACTTTGAAACGAGGCAAAAATTCTAATCAGAATGAATAATAAAGACTGTCATAATTTTTTTTTTTTTAACTACCCTCAAAATATGTTCAAGGAGTGTTAAAGATTTTATGAAAAAGAAGTCGCTGTAAAAGTGTTAGTTTAACATAAGTGAATTTGATACAATACAACCTTACCCTTATCACGACGTGAAAGGAATCATGCAATATTTATATCTTTGGGAAGTGGTTAAGGAAATAGGGTAAACGTGTAACAGACGTTAATCAGGAATAAGTGTTCGATAGCGTTAACGATACGTGGGTAAACAGAGCCAAGGTAATATGACCGCGAAGCATTAGGCGGGAGAGTCGGGAATCATCTAATAAACAATTCAACGTCCAAAACGGGGGAAACACAAAATCAGATTGTCTCAAAATCACACGAGTGACAGCGTTACGTGGCGGGCCTCGCATCTATAATTCAGAGAGTTCCCGGGATCGTGGCTACGTACGGGAATACTTTCCCCCCGCCTGAACTAACTTATGGCAATCTATTCTTGTTGAATCGAAACTGCCTGCTGTTGTTTAGACGACGCTCGAGGTCGGAAATATCTAGCTGTGAATAAAAGAGAGATCTGAATCTTTCATTTGATGTTTTCGTGTCTTTCAATGAATCGCGATCTAAGAACTATCTGGTTATATTCTTCCTCTTTCATCTTAGTTGGAAATGGATATTTAGGTTTCTATTGAATTCAAAACATAAATTTGTGTAAAACTAATCCCGTAAAGACCTCTGAAAATCTGCTATTTTGTGTGAATTTTGGCCCTTCGTAATATAGGTACTCATAAATTAAAAGTATATAAAAAAAAATATCCAAAGAAACCTTAAGCTACGTTTACGTGTGGGCCCAGCCTCGGCCAATCGTTATTGTGTAGCCATTGTACAAACAGGGAAACCCCGTCAACACAATGGCGATTGGCCGAGGCGGGGCCCACATGTAAACGTAGGATTACACATTTATTTGAGCGTTCCAGCGCTGCGTGTTGTGTTCCGGCGCTCCAGAACCTTTCGTTTCCCCATCTGTTCTGCGACTTAAGTTTGGCGATTCTTAGGACCATGTAAGTAACCTTAACTTTTTGAGGAATTAATTTTACTAAAATCGATTAAATGAACAAATACCATTTTCTTGACTCAATAGCACTCTCATATATGTAATAGAAACAAAATAGATTAATACTATTAAGTTTAGCGTCATCAGCAAATACATGGCTGTCGGGCCCATAACTTTCGCCTTAATTTCTTATTACGTTGTAGTAGTAGTAGTTGATTTCGCGGATTTTGCTTTAAACAGCCAACATTAGCAGCTCGGTAGAAAGGTCAAACCACAAATGAGATTTTCCTTTAGCTTTTTTTTTGTTATTGTTCGTGATAAGGATCGTATTCGGTAAATGGTGATAAGCTCACCATATCAGATTGGAGCGTAATACTGTAATCAACGAACAGTGTGTACAATAAAGTTACTGTGTAATCCAGGAGTTAAGTATTCCTGTTTAATTTGCTTACTTATTTCATACGGAGTTTAATTTGAAAAATGTTGCGTATTATAGCCGGTTTTTAGCATTTATTTAAACGTTGCTCTACACTCGGAATTAGTCCTGTATTGTGAGTGCGTTCACAAAAAGTAAACTCACAAACATAAGACAGCCGGCTTTGGACAAACTAGACCTAGGCCATACAAATGTTTGTTTCGTGCAGGAATCGCATCCATGACATGCAGCGCAGCACTCAATCGCTCCATCCCTGTACCAACCGTGCTTTCAAATTGTGTTTCAAAGAGCTTTTTTTTTAAAACGGAAATTAAGACATGAAGTCATTCTGAATCGACACAAGATATGTTAGGAAAAGGACTACTTAGTACTTTAGTATGTATTATTATACAATGGGTCAAAAGAGATGGCTTCCGACGACATGCGATTTCATTATGAATTTTGGACATGTAATTGTGTATTATTGCGATATTTATCCTATTAAGTGTATGTATATACATATGCTTAAATCTTTAAAACTACGCAACGGATTTTGATGCGGTTTTTTTTTGATAGACAGAGTGATTTAAGAGGAAGGTTTATATGTATAATATATTTAGTATCACCATTACACCCGTGCGAAGCTTTTCCATTCTGACACTGTTGTACCTAACAGCAGACATGAGGACCAGTACAGAATCTCTCTTGACTCTTCTGCTATACAATTCCCTTTACATCGTGATATACCGCCGTATTTGAGTGAAAGTGATGAAGCAAGATGTCACGACCTTCAGGGGTAACAAATAATAACATTTTAATTTATCATAGTAAGGCCTCAGCATTGAAGAATAGTACGCTAGGAAGAGGGATGTAGGTATCATTGGCCTATATCATCCAAAATAATTACCATTCCGCCAATGAGTTTGACACAATACGGGTATGTATGTGTCTACTTATAACTACACCTTGCACTATGGGAACCTTCATAGCTAAACTGGGGTAGTTACATAGCGGTACAATGCCAGTAAATTACTATTGTCTTCAACTCCAATTGGTATTAGGCCACTTCAGGATAATTCGCGCAATTACCGTCAAGATTCAGAACAGACGTGCTTCAGTGCAATGTCGCCAATCGTTTGGGATTAAGGAATTTGTTAACTTTATTTTTTAAAGCAATCGATTTTGTTTACAGATCAATCAATAATAATAGATCGATAGAACGAGACCCTTTTTTAAGAGGGGGAAATCATTTAATAATTTCTCCCATTAGCGAGACAGTGTCAGATTTTTACTGACAAAAACCTATCCACACTCATTCAAAGGGCAAACCCTTTGCATTTAAGGGTCACTTTTTCGAACAATCCTTTTACCATAGAGCGGGACTCCAAGTTATCGAAAATATATGATAAATAATGTTTATTTTTTATATTTTTGAGTATGATAAAATAGCATAGCACAGCATCAACCTTATAATGTTCACACTGCTGGGACTCAGGCCTCCTCTCTAAGAGTGGTATTGAGCCGTAAACCGCCACGCGGGCCCAGTGCGGGTTGGTAAATGTCACATGTCTTCGAATTTTTGGTTCTAGGCCGGTTCCTCACGATGTTTTTCTTTACCGTTTTAAGTGCAGTGGTGATGAAATAAATTACACAAAGTAATGCTCCTGGCTGGGTTTAAACCCGCGACCTACAACTTGTAAATCGGGGCCGTTACCACTCGGCCACTACAGCTCGCATGAAATGAAAGTGAAAAAAATAAAGTTCCAAACAATTTTCTTAAATACACACCAAGACATAAAAAGATGTAACTGCCATACAGCCTTTTTAGGATGTGTTTTTAAATAATACGATTAGGGTATTGTAATAATAATTAATAAATACACGCCATTCTTTTGATACGAGTAGTTTTAGTAGCATTGTACTACATTATAAGAAAATAAAACAATTTTACCTAACAAGCAAAAAAAAATCGGAATATTTCTTAAAACATTTTTAAGATACGACACTAGAACCTTATCAACCTTTTCTTCCCAACACTAGAATCATACCCAGAGGGACCGTAATTGTTAAATTGAGCTCTCTATTCGGCCT
The DNA here is from genome assembly GCA_958295575.1 of Leucania comma. NCBI lineage: Eukaryota > Metazoa > Arthropoda > Insecta > Lepidoptera > Noctuidae > Leucania > Leucania comma. Next base: position 11,288,891 of record OY282475.1, read on the forward strand.
ACAGTTGATCTAGAGATGTGCAACTGTTCACACTTCAGCAATTATCGAGGCTGAAGTTTTTCGAACTAAGGTTTCGAACAAGCTTGCGCAATTGCGAAGGCGGATGTTAAATATTAAACACTAGTTGCTGCTAGCAGTTTCACCCGCGTTATAGTAAAAAAAAATCCAAGGGAACATTCTCCCGTGTCCTATGTGCTATTCTAGTATATGGTCTACTCCTGTACCATGTTTCATCGAAATTCATTTAGTAGTTTTTGCGTTAAATAGCAACAAACTCCATACATACAAACTTTCACGTTTTATATAATATTAGTAGAATAAATTCTTTATTTGCGTTATTTTTTTTTTTAATTTATGGCGTCACATTCAATGAGTTATCAATTAGGATAGATTGGATAGTTGACAGATATTAGGATGCCTTTGCAAACGCACAAAATATAAAATTGCATTTTTTTTCAAATTTGACTAATTGCATGTACCACGACCTTATTTACACATCCATTGACTGCTTATGTTTATGTTTTTCTATTTTTTTTTTGTTGTTGCATAATTATTATCTTTTTTTGTTTCTTTATTATTGTTTTTTTTTTAACTTACATTTATTTATTTTTTTGTGGTTGTTTAGCGGAATTCATGATACCTGCAAATAGGTCTATGGGAAACCGTAAAGTGGATCCAAGTGACCTGTATGTGTACCACTGGACTCATACAGCAGAGGCTGAGACTGAGACCAAGGGCACAGGTTTCTCCGAAGCCTACAACAGGCACCAGTTCTCACAATGCTAATTCATATTATTATGTACTTCTAAACTGTTATGTACAACAAAACCATTGTGAGAGAAAATCAATGATATTATTATTATTATTGAAACATTACTTGTGTCCATATTGAAGTGACTAATGCAACGTGGAGGAGCGACTATCAAGTGATTGCCTAGTTATTTTAAGCGCTAAAGTTCGCAGAACCTAACTTCAGACTCGCCAAGTTAGAACAGCCGTACTGTACGCGTCGGAAACTCGTCTAGCCTATACTACCCGCTACAAGAACCCGCGGTGCACTGTGGTAGGCCCTACCACTAGCTCATAATCTGATCCATTTAATTACCTAAACTGAACTGTTAAGGGGATGGAGCTAAGATGTATCGTTGCATCTCTCTTTCTCGCTCGCACGCTGCTTGACATTTTAACAAGGCATCTTAATGATCGCGCCCGCAACCGCCCTTGTACTCATGCCTTCACTTTGTACAAGGCCTTAGGTGAACCAAATGAATCTCGTCTGTCTGATGCGCTTGCACTAATTTCAGGAGTTAGCGTTCAAATATTTTCGAAGTTTTGAGTTTAACCGCTTTGGATGGAATTAAAATTTTGTGTTGGAAACAGTTGTGGCCGAGTGGCAACAACCCTGACTTACGAATCGATCACGGATTCAAACCCAGGCAGGCGCTTTAATTTGTGTAATTTATTTTGTCACCACTGCCCTCAAAACGGTGAACGAAAATATTGTGAGAAAACCGACACGTCTTAGCACGAAAAATCCGAAGACATGTGACCTCCAGCGACCCGCACTGGGTCCATATGTGGTTGATTACGGATGGATAGTAATCCTTTTCCTAAAGAGAAAACTCGAGTCCCAGCAACGGGAACATTTTATGGCTGATAATGTTGGATGTTAGATAGCTTTGCTAATTTCTGACGGTACAATAATTATTTGGAAGTAAAACCTTTTTGGTGTATAATAAATAAAAAAACAGTTTATTTATGAATAAAGCTGTATTATGGTTCTATTTTAAATCTATTTTAATTTATAAAGCACAATAACAATTAATTATTTTGGATTAAAATTAGGTACTTAAAATATTAATTAAAGTAATAATGGGCACGTAAATCTACCTCTATTAATACCAAGACCAACCCATACACGCATTTAAATTTTACGACCCTCCTAAAATCCTACAATAACACAAATTTCGGTCAAATTAGGCTGTACGAGTGCAGCGAATTTCTAATAAAAGGTGACTTTAATTATGGTGTGGCTAAATCGAAATAGTACTGCGCTGCGCCATAACATTTCCCATGAGTCGAGGACATTTATCGGCGAATGGTCGAGGATAAAACAATAAAGAATGGTTAACTGCGTTTTAATGTGAACAAGAACACGGTCGGACAATGGCCGCCGATTGGGGCAGCGGTGGTCACTGCGGAATCGTCGCGTTGGGCCTATAGGGATGGGCGCATGTCGATATTTCCACAAAATACTTTTTTTTTAAGGTTAACAGTGTTTTTTAGCATTGATATTTGTAAGGTTCGAAATATGTTTTTTTGGCTGAGTTTTATCTAAATCTTACGAAAAGTCTACAATTATTTCTGAATCAGAAATATAGTTAATTCGTTGACAGTTGGGCGTCAACTTATGAGACAAATATATATATATTTTTTTTTTTTTTATCGAAAACAGTAAAAAAAAACCAAAGAAAAACATCGAGTTTCTCTACCAAAAATAGAACTTAACCGTACACCACTATTTCGGGTGTAGGTAAGTAATAAACGTACCCGCATAAACCTTTGAATTGCTGACCACGGCATCGAACCTATGCGCCCTTTGTCTGTGTCCGGCCGCAAATTGTTTAAGAAATAAAATAAAATCTAATTTACCGCCTTGCTACGTTTATACGAACCGTTTTACGAGTACCGCTGACTACAGTGCATTGTTTATTTTCAATACTTTGAGTTTTTATTTGTTTCCTCTAATACGATTAAGGCTATAAAGTGCTGAGGAATAAAACTTATCCATGTTTCGGTGCTTGACTTAATTGTTTTCTTATTTTTTTTAAATATAGGTATTTACATTGTTTTCAAATAATACTCGTAATAAAATATAAATGTAAACAGAAATTTTGTAAGACATAACATGATACATTTATTTTATTTTTATACTGTATCTCCTTCCTGTCTATGTGTGTACATAAATTATAAAATAAAAAAATGATTTAAAAGAGTTTTCATGGAGTTTATTGCACGTTTTCTACACTAATATATGTGCTTTAGAATGTGCAAATTAGTTTCATCTTTCTGTGTGATTGACTTCTTAAAAATCCAAAAATGCCTGTCATTAGATTTAGAAATAAATACTTCGAGTTTAAGTTCGTCAGTTTAACTTTCCAATAAGTACGAATATTTACTATTAAAAATAAAATGAAAGCAATAATTTTCAAATAAGGAAAACATTAAAAAAATACTTACATCGAAAGCGAGACTAAAAGAAAAGTCCCTGAAAATTTATGAATACTAAAGCTACCCTCTGTCAAGAAACGAATAAAGTAAGATGTATAGAGACAAGCCAAACACACTCAACATACTGAACGAATATCTCTTATTTATGTTCATTGCATTCGCACCACTCAGATGGACAATAGAAATTGTGAACATATTTGCAGATAATACAGTTACCGTGACTAGAGGGACGGGGAGTACGGCGACAGTGTTCATACAAACAGAAAAATGTCCCCAGGCAAGCTGCAAAATGTCCCGAAAATACATTAGTCGCATTAGAAACACCATTAAGGGTCGGGCGGGCCGATAACAATTAGGGTGGATCTGGGATCTTAAGGGGAATTAACAGCGCATAGCACGTTAGCACTGCTTTAAAGAATACTCCACCGCGAGCTTTGCGGTATTGTACTCACATTAGCAGTATTTTCAAGGCAATTTTTTTTACACAGAACCGCCAAATTAAATGAGATATGCATAACACATGAGATTCCATTCTCATTATAAGAAAACCAAGATATGTACAAGAAAAACAAATCATAATCATCATAAAGGGTAGATTCATTCATACTAAAGCGAAAAACATAAAAGGTATGAAAAACGAGACATCAACGACGCCAAGACGTAAAGGAGACGCCGAAAATTCTTCTAACCGCGACACCGACTTTTACAATATGCATAACTTGTTGAGAGACCAATCAAAAGACGATATAAAGTGAAGAGGAAGACACAGCGAAAGGCTAAAAATGTAAACCCTCCCTTAGATTTCCTTGAGGCGAGAGCCACGACCCCTCTACTGAAACTTCCCGTAAGATGGGAAAAATTACCCGGCACGGGAAAACTTTTTTCGATTTGAATTATGATTCCTTATTTTATGCTTCGTACTCTCACTAAGTTTGTTTTATATTGGACGGAGCCTATTCAGTGTCTTAAAACGAATACTAACAACAGCGAAGATAACTAAGTATATAATTATGCGCTGGACAAAGCAAGAAAATAATTTTATTTTTTATTCCACTGCAAAGAAAATGTAAAGTTCTGAAAATTTTATAAGATTGTTTTGTTCATAATACCTAAAATACAAATAAAAAACATTGCATTTAATTACAAAGCCGGCTTGTCAATTAAATTACAGTTTTCATCTAAAAAACGAATGCCAGCCGAATGACAATTTCGTTAGAATAAAACTTAGCTGAGAGTCACCGAAGGATTATTACTTTGAAGGAGGCTTTGACTTTCAACTTTCTAAAGAGTTTGTTGAATAAGTTTTCTGTATTACCCTGGGTAATATAATTTGTCAGGCGCTAAGGCGACCCGAGAGATTCTTATTTTGTTGGTGCAAGAAATAATAAATCATCACAGTATTAATAATGTTATCATGAATTCCTTGAAAGAACTGATTTTTTGGCTAGTATTAAGTTTGAAATATGCAAATGTTTAAGAATAAAAAACAAAAAACTGTAGCCCTAAAAGCACGTAGTACTTTTTGTACATTAAATATGTAAAATTTTCTTTTACCAATAAGAGCTACGGTATGTGTTTAGTTTACATAAGTAGTGTATAATGCGAGCTGGGCCGTAGGCGCGAGTTCTGTCTCACTGAGAAAATATGTAAACTTTTTAAATTGTATTTGCATTTCATACAAGCCGGGAAATATTGGCTTCGTGCTCGTGGACCACCACAAAGACTCATGGCAGATCCGCTGGGGATACGCCGCCTCAGGGCTGCATACGCCTGTTAACTAGATACCTGTCTGCTATCAAACTTGCAGATGCAAATTGGAAATAAATCTAATTGTGAATAACTAAGGACGATCGGTTGAGAATATGTAGAATAGAAATTTTCAATTTTAAGCGATTTCGAAAAGGAGGAAGTTCGGCTGTATTTTTTTTTTTGTGTCTATACAAAGTTTTATTATTGCAAAATATATTCTTGATTAGCAACTAATAAACAGCATCTTTGTGCTCTATCTGTTTGTATTTGTTTTTAGGGTTCCATACGCAAAGGGTAAAAACGGAACCCTATTACTAAGACTCAACTGTATGTCTGTCTGTCACCAGGCTATATCTCATGAATCGGGATTACTGTACAGCTAAAATTTTCACAGATGATCTAGTTGTGTTGCCGCTATAACAACAAATACTAAAAACAGAATAAAATGAATTGTGTAAAAAAAAGTTGTATAAATATGGTACGGAATCCTTCGTGCGTGAGTGCGATGCGCACTTGACTGGATTTTCAAATTTTTATGTGCACATAAATAAATAATCAGAAGGAAACGGTAAATCAAGGAAAGATTGTTCTTGGGTGACATGAGTGAACACCAAATACCTAACCCTACGTTAAAACTATTTAGTTGTGAACTAGGGACGATAAATCTGCAAAGTAAATTCACAGAATGTCCATATTTCAACAATAAAGCATTCCAAACTCTCGATATAGGCCGACACAAATAAATTTTGAACTCTAAACAAGCTTTGTTCCCAAATTTTCGAATAAATCTTAACGGACTAATTTCCTACCTTTTAGATAAGCGCTAAATTCTGTACTTCGAAAGGCTTTTATTCAATATTAATTGTTGAGAAATTACCTGGGGGTCCAAACCCGAGTTTTGACCTTTCGTTGTGCCCTTTTGCTGACCATAAACGTCGAGGAACAATAAACGACTAAGGAGTGACCCTATCAGAGTACCCTCACTAAGTTCTTGGCCCGGTCACCCTCGGTGTCCACGACCACCCCTGTCAAAGGCCAGCCTGCAGCCCCCAGGGAAATTATTGTCGGGATTTAAAGGGCATTGCTTACGTGGAAGTATAAAAAAACGGTGTGCTTATAATAGAAAGTTTTTGTTGCAATAAGTTTTATCTGTATCGGTCACGTGGCTAATATCTGGATTGGCAGTTTATTGACAGCTCTATTAGCACAAAACTGTTCATGAATTAAGTAGAAGATTAGCTAGCTTCAATTCTGTCATGTCTACTTATAAAACAAATAGAGTTTCCCTTAGCCTTTTTAAAGCACAAAATTATAGGAGAGATTGTAACGCTTAATGTTAGGTAATAACATCATAATAGTGGGTTTCAAACAGCCTATTGTTTTCAAACAACGGATTGACCAATTTATTCCAACCTACTTGCGAAGGGAAACATGTGAGAACAACAATGTTAACTACGTATCAAAGTGAACTTAAAAAACAAAACATGCAAAATATTGTTCACGGGAATGACAAGGAAGGGGAAAACTTAATTTGGCTTTATAAAAAAAGCGTAGCTGGGAAAACATCACGTCTTACGTACCAAAATATACATGTTTGCAATTTTATGTAGTACCCCTTGTTTAAACATATTTTACCCTGCGTTACATGCATTCAGTTTATCAATAATTTGATTCACCCCAAGACGTCAAAATTTGTTTTGCCTGCTTAAGATGTTCGCAAAAACTTTGCATCAAACTTTATTTACATGGACAGGATAAATTCGTCAATCAGGATCAAACGAACACCCTTACAATACCTTTGTGTACCTTCAAAAAGTCCGCATCCCCAACGGAAAAAGTTTTCCTAAATCATTGTCAGTTCCAATAAAATAAGCAAAATTAAATAAACAGCCCCTGGCGAGATAAAAGGTCTAGACGACGACTTAGACCGCACTTTTGATGGTGTCGTATTTTAAAAAGTTAGGGGAAAGTTGACACTTGGACGAATTTAACCTACCATTGTATTAATTATTCAGGGCGGTGCTTTCGTGTTTTAAGGTGCGCTTGCAAGGAGGGTAAGGTAATTTGTTTTTAGAAAAAAAAAGTGTACAGAAAAGAATTTTAGGGAACTTGCACCGAAGCCCGCCGCTCCAACAATAGCCGAGGCGGGAGAAAAGTTTAATAAAAATGTTTTGGAATGCAGCGCGGAACGAGATAAGTTCCACCTAGTGGATGTTCCATCGATTGTAGGGTTTATAAAGTTAGCTCGACGCGAAAAATAAATACGCACTTCAACTTAACAGTTTGTTTGTTTTGAATTTAGAGCTATATAAATCTATCATAGGTTAGGATATCGAGTTGAAGGTTGCGGGTTAAACCCAGCCAGGCGCTTTGTAATTTATTTCATCACCACTGCTATCAAAATTATGAAGGAAAACATTGTGAGAAAAACAAGTTTGTTTTACAATCAAAAATTTTAAGGCTGGAATTAATCGTGGCAAATTACGGCATATTCACTCACCTAAAGATGAGGTCTGATTTCCAGTAGTAGGAAAAATATGGCTGATTATGTTTAAGCTATCCGAGAAGGGATGCGTGGTTGTTCAAAAGTGTTACCGTAGCCCTGGAGCGTAAAAGTCAACTGAAGATTCACAGGCGGGTTTTAATCGGTGAAAATCTGATATTGCCTCTCACTCTACTTAGAACTGGAGAGGTTATTTAAATGTTTCCCAATGGAAAAAGGAATTGAGAATCTGAACTAAACAAACAGAATGTTGAGCTTAAAAATAATAAAATTGGTTATCCAAATAAAGCCCGCTCTAAAGAGTTCACATGCTAGCGACGTATTAAAATGAGATTGCTTTCTTATTTCAAACGGAATAGTAAAAATATCAAACATAATTAAGCGTACAACTGTCACTGCACGGCTTGACGGCATGGTGTGTACACAAAAGAATATTCCTACTCCAAACTCATTTGTAGATAGACGGGGGAGGCTTACCGTCCCACCCGGAATACTTTAACTTTTCAATTGTAACTTTTGATGGGTTTTCGAACGTAATAATAATCGCTGTATCGTCGTGATGGGGCGCGCGAATCAACTAACTGTACATACAAAAGAATGCCAATTTTTATGCGGAAAATTGAGTTACATCTCGGTCGTATTATTCACCTCCATCCCTAAGTTTGTTGCATTTTTTATTGACACTATCTTCAATTTGTAATGTTGAATACAAAGTAGACGTGGGTGCATTCGATTTTTGTATGGAACAATAGCGTTGATTTGATTTAGCACTTCGTGTTCGATGTTATTTGTATGTAAGTCTTATAATAAAGCTCCACTATTATCTTTCTTCCTGAACATTAAGTTACTTCTACAAATAATAGAACATTTCAATGAATTTAGCACCGCAATATATTTCTCCAACAAAGGAAAAATCGATACTCGTTACCATTAATTCTGTCGCGGAGACAAGCCGGTAATATTCAATTCTTAGGCACACATTTCATGGTAGATAAAACTCATGAATCAGGAGTCCATACGTGAAAACGAAAGATGGTAAAAAAAATCGACTGTGTGAAGGAGAGACGCGAGTCGAATTTCCTGCCTGATATGAATCTTCCCTACTCGCTTTAAGGTGATGTATTTTCCCATTTCTTCCCCTCTCTTGATCGGTTATGTCCCACGTGACAACAAGGTGCAACTCCTGCGAGTTAAGGACGAAGCAATGCAATGTGTGGGATATTTACAGGTGTTTAAAAATATTACTCCTAAGGTTCTTAGGGGGAGAGGGGGGGGGCTTAACCTTAGGTTGTCTAAAAGATATCGCTATGAGCGATTAGACCGCCATTATACCCATAGATTTCAGTTTGTGTAAAAGTTTTCTTACTATTTTAGTGTACCTATAATAAAGTTTATTCTACTAGATTACTAACTAACCTTTGCAAGGTCAAAGATAATTGTGTGACTTCAAATATTATATTAATAAACTATGAATCAAATAACCTTAGTAAACCAAAATTTCTCCTTAATAAATACGGCAAAATATAGCAATAACCGTTCGTCTTATTTCGTTCAAGATTCCCGATCTGCTCCTCTCTTTGAGACGTCGCTCGTCTATTTCATAGGGACCCTTCGTTAAATTGATTTTCAATTTGTTTGAAATGTGGTCCGCGGTGCACTGGGCAATAAGGAGGTGGAATAGCGGAAAATTATTTCACCGAACTTACCCTTGATGAGATTTCAACTGAATTAGGCGATTGTAGATGGGGATAGGAAACACAAATTTGATATTCTATATTTTATTGCAAGGGTAGAGAAATAGTTTGTATTAAGTATCGACCTGATAAAATATCGAGTTCTAATTTGTGGAGGGTTAGTTAGGGCAAGTATTAGTTACAAAATTTTAGGTAATGATGCTTATATTAGTTTATCGCATACGGGTTAAAGAAGTGCTTTTAAAAAGGTGAAGGAAAACATCGTAAAGAAAACGGTATCTTTGTCCTAAAACCAAAAATCAAAATTATATATTATGACCTCTACCAACCCGCACTAGGCGTGACGGGTGGGTTACGTTCTGTTCTAGAGAGGAGACCTGAGTCCCAGCAATGGGACTGTTTGGATTACAATAAGACAGAATTATTGTCAAAAGTAAAATGAAAACATTTGTATAGCCAGGAGTCAAAGTCAGTACCTAAACCACGATGACTGACAACGATCCACATCAAAAGGTATTTAATCCAAACAATAAACACCTAGCTATAATTACGGAGGGTACAAAATATGAAGTCACCGAACTTAAAATATTAATCCTAAAATCTCTTGGAGACAATAATAAATTTCTATTAACTTCTTGTGATGTTACTTTCATTTTATTGTCAAGTGATAGGGATTAATTCGTCTGACTTATAACTGCAATACATTGCTGTCTTTTGTCGACGGGGGGACTATAAAATAAAGCTTTCTCGAGATTATATTAATACGAGCAGGGGCCGGATCAAAATGATCTGGGTCTGGGATGTAAGCCGTCTAAGTGGAGAGCCGGAAGGTTGATACTTGCTATGAAATTTGAAACTAAGGACTCACATTAAATGAAGCAAAATATTGCGCAGGAAATTTGGACTCATCTAAGGTAAAAATCAAATAAAAGGAAATTGGCCTTGGAGGTCTTGTAATCAATTTTACATATGAAAAAAAAGATGCCGTAGCAGTTATATATTGTCGTTTGGAACTCATCAAAACTTTTAATGAACATAGAAGAGAGGACAAGAAGTGTACAGACAACAAAATAAAGCGTAACATCAAAGAGCACAAAAACACAGACCATTTAAGACAACAATAAAATCAAGTCCCTTTGTTTACACACAATACGAGTACAATGACATACATAGAATGACAAGCAAAACTGTTAGAAGACGCCCCATGACGTCTAAGGGATGGCAAGGTGGCCTGATTAATTTCGAATGATATTTGATATGTTCATCTGACGGGCAATTCAGGGGAGACCCTGACAAATGAGTAGATTTTCATGTCTAGGGGTCGAAAGACGCGATTAAACGACTTCGGTATTAAATTGCATAAGATTCATTCTGGATCGACAACAATCGATACCCGGTAGTCTATCATAATTATTATATTATAACAAGATTAGCAAATGACTCCATCTTAAAGTAAGTCTGAATTTTATATAAAGTAGTTGGCATGGCACAAATTAAGACTATTTATCGTCAAAATATCTAAGGAATTTAAATAATTTAGTAACAATTTTTATTTTTTTAAATTGTGTCAAATAATTACTCGCCATTTATATAATATTATTTTGCAATAATAAATAATGTTTACTACATTGCCAGGAGCTAAATCTAAGCCTATTTACTGTCTGAAAAGCTTCCATTACGTCTAATCATGCTATCAAATCTTAGGAACATTTTGTTAGAAAATAAATTTTGACATTATTATACAATACATAAGAACCTGTGAACATTCACAGCTGCTAAGCCACTTTGATTCTTAAATCTGTGATTTTTACCAACACACATTCCAAATTAGATTATTAAAATGATGAAGTATTAAAAACATAATGCTTTGGCTCTTTGAAAGCAGATTCAAAATTTATTATTATACTTGCGGTTATCTGTAGGACTTCAATTTCGTTAGGATTATTTAATTTTATATCACTTATTTATTCATATAGAACAGTTGCACCGAAGTGGGTTTCATTGTTCCCGCTGCGGATAAGTCTCTTGGCTTCTTGTAATTTAACATTTTAGTTGGAACGAGCTTGTCTCCTCGCCATCTTTTGTCGTTTCGCCGGAACATCTTTATGAATATCTTATTATGAACCTAAATTGAGAAGAAGCTTACCTAGTCCTTATTTGCGTAGCAGCAATTTTTGTTCGGATTTACTCAGCCATTCGCAAACAATTTTAATTGGGTTTTTGTGCCTCCGCAAACTTGTTTTGTTGGCAAAAATTAAAATTTTACAAAATGTATTTTTACATTTTATTACATTGCTATCTACGACCAATTTAGCTTTAAAATTGGCGCCTGTTACATTGTGAAAATGTAATCTGTTTGAGATTTCTTTTAAATATTTTTTGTACGCCGAGTATCTAGGACATTTTGTAAATGGTTCTTTATCAAGTTCCATGAAAAAGTAAACGTATTATGGGGTATAATATCTAATTCCACATAAGCACCGTGTAGTCATGGTGACTTTTGTAATGATGGTGGAAGGAGGTACCATCAAAAGGCGTCATTACACGTCTCGCGTATATTACATCATTATTCGCGCGACACGCACTCGTTCACGACGCCGACAATCTGAGATGTTGCTAATGGAAAGAACACGGGAGTTTTGATAAATTCGCGCTCGTTTTTCCCCTCGCGTCGAGAGTTTAAAAAGCTCGGATTCCCCGTGTCGTGTATGATGGCACGTGAAACAGGATTGAGTGGAAATGAGCCGTTCTGATAAGAACGCTTTGTGGACCGTGGAGCTGACTAGACGTGATTTTCGACCGTGTCAACTTTTATAAATAGAATATGAGTGAATAACATAACATACACGAGTGAACAATGTAATAATATCCTGAGAAATTACATATTTTGACATTATGACTATGAGGATTTTTGTAAAAAATAATCACAAATAAATAATTTTTACGAAGCTCAAGAAGTTTTTTTTTTTATACCTATAAGCTACTTTTACTTTATTTTTAACAATAGTTTTTCCTTATTTTCAAAATTCATTTCTATCGTATTCAAATAATGTAGTTTCGTAGAATCAAAATAAAAGAAAATATGACCAAAAAACGTCAGGAGCACGTATTTTATATTGAAACAACGGAAAAACCGCGGGCAATGGTTTGTTTGCCTTACGGCAGTGTGATGCCCGTTCGCTGCAACATTTGGTGCACCCCATGTATTCCTGGGGGCATTCCGCCCCACTCATTATCCCCGATAGTTATTACTGTAATTTTTCAACTCGTTATTTACTCTGAGGAGAGCTGATAGCACGACATTTGCTCGAAAAGACCGAGTTTAAGATTAGGGGTGACGGATTTTCAAGCTGCGAAAGGGATTTTCGCGGGCTTACGCGAAAATTGAAAGTAGCCCTTTAAAGTAAGCAGTCGTTTCCCTTGTGCTTAGTGGTTTGATCTTGATAGTGTTGCGACATTATTAAAATGCTGGAACTTGTTTTTAGGGTTCCGTGCCTCAAAAGAAAAAACAGAACGCTTACTTTAGTTTCCGTCTGTCTGTCTGTCTGTAAGATCCTTTATCTCGGCAACGCTTGAAGGTATCAAGTTAAAAATTAAAACCATATGCTCAAATCTGTGAAAAAATCAAACTTCTAAGTTAACGAAAAAAAAAAGATGCGACCGTTTATGACGCCAAAAACGTATATTGGGACACTCTCCGGGCAATCAAAATTCATAGGGTACTTTCTGTTGACCTAGAATTCAGAAATTCGGCATGAAGCATAAGTATAGGAAAAAATCTGAAAACTGGAAATTTGCAGTTACGTAAAAAAAAATTATATGCAATTCGGAAAAGTCTTCGAGACTCGAATCGAGAATTGAACTATTTTCATAGGTAAGTTTTATTTTTTTATGTGGAAGATAATTTATGAGATCTTAAAAACTCTGTCAAGTGATAAAATCAACGGATGCATACTACTATTAATAGGTACTATTATATTTCTATCAAACGCTATTTTATCACAGACCAATCAGTTGTTTCAAAGATAAGTTTTCATTTAAATAAGCCTTTCGTAAACTCTTTGAAATTTATTCTAAAAACAGATTTGAAACATTATATTTATCAAAGTAAGATAACATCATAAATGTCACCTTGACAGCAAACAACGAGAAAAGTTTCTGATTAAGTTTTATTAACACTTTTATTATACTTTAATTGCTATGCTAAGATAGCTAAGATCTTTAAAAACGTCAACAAAACGACCTCGTCTTAAAGTTTTATTTAAAAATAGAATAAGATAAAATATTTATGAAAGTAAATGAATTTGTAAAAAAAAAATCGAATTCGATTTCGTAAGGAGTTAAGATACTTTGTCAAAGCAAAGTTGTTCTAAAAATATATTGTAGGTATCGGTTTTATAATGTATTAATAATTGTGATCTACCTTTTTTCTTGGAAAATGGTTTAGAAATTTGGAGAACCTTATGTTCACATTTAAACTAAAGATATCAAACAACTATTATAAGTATTAATATTTGTCATTTAAGGCAAATATCTTTCATAACTGACAAATATTATTTACGATTTTTATCGGTGACAAATTTTCTTTCAAAGTTCAAAATTCAGTGCACATTAATTATCCTTAAAAGCTTCCTCGGCTTAACTTGAACGGTGACTTCACTTTGTCAAACATCAATTTACTTTTTGACAATGATCAACGATGAAATGGACGAATACACAAAAATCTGTTCCATCATTTAAAATTTTATCAAGAAGAATTTCCACTGGAACTTTTAATACGAAAATTTCACGATAATTTCACTTGTTTGATTGCTTCGTGTCCGTCAATAGGGGAACTAATAACTATCATTAAAACAATCTCCAACGTGGATGCACGTACGTGAAATTGCAGTAACGGCTAACAGGTAATTCATAGGTTCGTGACAACAAATACTGGAAAACTAGAAGGAAAACCGACGCGTCTAGACATGGGAACATCAATAAGTAACGATTACGAGGTAAAAGCGCCTTATTAAATGCCGCCCCAAGGCAATATGATAGGGCGAACTTTTATAAAAGGCCATTTATAATGGATTCGCGGCCACACAGGATTAGGTTTGTAAATATTTTATTAGATCTATTGTGGAGTGACTGCCAACTGATTGACAGGACCGGCCCCTTAGGGACTAGACACACTCCATGAGAATTACTACATATTTTAGTTTCGTCCAAATGGCAAATCATAACGATAGCCCGGCTGGTTGGCTCCACGCTGTACAAAATTTTGCAGCGACGCAGAAATACATTCATTTCATTTTTTTCATAAAAAATATTTTTTATTGCGAGCTTGCGTGACTTATTGCTAACGTACTCCGGCCAATAAAATTCAATATGACTAGTTTTTTGTTTTGCTCCATTTAAATACTTTTATAGCTGTTTTTGTATTTTATGCGAAACTTGATAATAAGATTCAACCCTTTTTATGAGTTAAATGAAAAATACTCGTACAATCAAGGTCAATTGATTGATACTTTATATTTTAGGGCACATATAATAAATAGTACGAGTACTAAATTTGTCACTAAACAATTAATTGTGACTAAACCCTGTCATATCGAAGGGCTTTAAGGTAAGGTGCCTGCCCAGCTGTTATCCACAAGCCGGGCAACTATTAACTACTTCTGAGTTGCAAAGTGCCTCTAAATTAAACACCTGAATGGCTTTCCCGGCCTTAGTGTGGTGCGACCCTAAAATGCACGATATTAATCAACATTTAATTCCATATCGGGCTAGTGAGCAAAAGCGGTGCAGTATGACCATCCAGGGACTCCAAGGAAATGAACTGACTAGACCGACGATGCAGAATATGCAAATGAAGAGGCGACTCATTTGGGGAATTTTAATAGATATTTAATAGTTAATTATGAAGTTTCAGCTTTATTACGTTTTATAGAAATGTTTTTTGGTCAAATGGCGGTAAAGTTTTTTGGAAGACGATTATCAGATTGACAAGTACGGGCAAATGAGTATGAATGTTCAAGGAGAGTAGAGCCAGACCAAAGGAGCGATGGTAGATTATGTCAAAGATGAAATTTTTGTTATATTCCACTACTATTACACAACGCCGTCTAGTACCAAGCTAAGCAGAGCTTGTGTTATGAGTACTAGACAACTGATAAACGTATTTACATATTTCTAAATACATACTTATTATAGAGAAATTACACCCAGACACAGAATAAATGATGGTACTCATCACACAAACATTTGTCTTGGGTGGGGATCGAGCCCACGATCTCCGGCATAGCAGTCAGGGTCACTAACCAGTAGACCAAGAGGCCAGTCGTGACATGGCAAATGAATCATTTTGTTTTTATAGAACATCATCAAAGGCTCGTTCTACTCTGGGTGGAGCAAAAAAGAGTGTCAAACTTTTACCAACTAAGGGTCTGTGCACACCACGTTTTTTAAACTCGCCGATGACGCGTGATTTAGAAACGTGCGTCGACACGCTTCTATCCTATTAAAGGTCTACAGGCTGTATCTGACTAGCGTGCGTATCGCGTCTGCGTCGACGGCGCTTTTAAAAAACGTGGTGTGTTTAGACACTAAAACTAAACTGCTGCTTCAGTTGCCTTTTACATGCGGTAACTCTTTTAAACAACCCCATAGTCCTGATAGGTATCGAAGGAAGTGGCTCTCGAGATGACCGCTAATAGAGATATTTGGAAGAAGATATGCTGCGCCGACCCCAAGTAAATTTGGTTAAAGATCAGAGATAATGATACTAAGAAATGACAGGTTTATGGAAATGAAGAAGTTGTTTGCCCGCAGAGAACATGAAATATTATTACGTTTACTAACATTTCCTTCCATAATGAAGATACAATATAAGTCCATTAGGTAGTATGAGGCTAACGTAATATAAGCTCGTTTTAATTAAGAACTACTACTTTCATAAACAAGAATTTCATTTTAAGCCAGAAAATGTGACACCAGTCTTGACAAACGGTATCGTGTAACTCATTTACTGGGTTGCGGAGGTCAGATAGGCAGTCGCTCCACACATCATACTTGTCATCATCATCATCATTATCTCAGCCGAAAGACGTCCACTGTAGGAAATAGACCTCACCTAAGTGTTACTATAACGCTCGCAGTCTATTTCCTGCGACTCTCACTATGTCGGTCCACCTTGTGGAAGGCCGTCCAACCTTTCAGCCCCAACGGCTATCTTTTAGGGCTACCGCAGTGGGCAGGACATAGCAAGAAGAATCTCGAAAGTTAAGTGGTAGTCCACTCAAGTTTAGATATTCTTCGGGCTATGTTGACAATCTTAGTTCTCCTGCGGCTATCTTCATTTCTGACACTATGATAAATATAAATATTTACAGGTATCCAGCTGGAGGCCAAAGAAAAGATGGATGGATTGTGTGAAGAGTGATATGAAAGATAAGGAAGTTAGTGATAGCATGACGGGTGACAGGGCAGAATGGCAGAAGAAAACGTGTTGCGCTGACCCCAAATAACATGGGAAAAGGGCAGGAAGATGATGACAGGTATCCAGCTGCATTCAGTTAGCAATTTGGCAGCCGACCCGCACACAGAATTTTGTTTACCTTATATGGTGGCTGAAGCTTATATGGTGGCTCAATAATTGAAGAATAACCCTTACCTGTAAAGAAAAAAAAAACACATTTTAGAAGATGATTCAACAAAATAAAAAAAAAAACTTATGTTTTAAGAAATATTACAAACCTTTTCATACAGCTTTCAATTAATTTGAAATAGTCGAAGATTATTTTTAGAAAATTTAATTAGTATGTCACAATTTAATAAGGAGCAACAACATTTTATAATCTTATTAGTTGGCAAACGTTATGCCATGACGAAGAGCTTTAAAGTCGCGTAATGAAGACAGGCCAGGCCTCGACAGATTTAAATTTACGAGATATGTAAATACACCATGCTGTGTTGAAAAATTGTTCTAACACAATTTGGGTTAATTGAATTTTTGTTCGTTAAACTCGATGTGAAGCACACCTCCGCTTAATTACCGGCGAGGGTTTGTTAATTTATAACGTCCGACAGACTTAGCGCACTCAAGTCCACGAAGCAGGATAACATCGAAACTCCCTTAAGATTAATTTGCCAAGTAGGTACTCTTGAACTTTAACTCGTTCGCCTCTGACCGAATTCCCAAGCGGCCCTTGAGAGTTTAGAATTAAATTTAATGAAATAAATTTGCGGAATCAGCAGTGGGAAGTTGTGTCTGGGGCCGGTCCGGACGGACACAGGGAGGGGATATTTGCGGCCGCGCCGGTCGGCCAGCCGGACTCCCGAACTACCGTAGCCTTTACGTCGCCGTTACGTTTAACTGTTATCGCAGAACCTCTCACTACAACCAAACGTAGCAACAGACGTCCTATTAGTAACAACACTTTTACAACCAAAGTTTTCCAATTAGATTTCTTCTATTGTCCCTGAAAATCCCTCTACAGTAATTATTGTTGAAATGTGAGTATCCAAAGAATGGGCGCCATTTTGAGACAGGCAGCTTTAGAAGCCGTAGGCGTACAAAAGTTTTGGGTACGTATTTAGGGGGTGTAGAAGCCGTATTAGATACGAACGACAAATACACATTATTAACTACGTGCTTACGTAGGTATTTAGAATTAACACGTGTCAAAGAAATCGTATGTGGATTAAATGGACTTATCGGTTTACTCTGTCTGAAAAGAACGGAACATCTGTTTGTTGGTAGGAATCAGAGCTGTAAGGTTTTTAGAATATTTGAATCATTTGTTTGATCAGTTAAAATCACACATTATTTAAAGTCAACTGTAGGTGAAGTCACGTGGTCAGAAACTTCAGGTGAAAAAAATAAGAAACAGGTTACTTTTATATCATTTTCGAGTCTGAAACCGTATTCAGCAATTCGTATTACATCAAACAATCTGAGAACCGTTTATGAAGAAGAAATTTCTTTCCGTTGTAGACACTCATTAAGTCGTCAGTAGGCAACTGGCGGCGCAATGAGTTACAACTTAAGTGTCAATCCGGGAAGCGTCCGTCGAGTGTCGCCATCGCGGTAAGAGGGAAATTAAAAATTGAAAAACTCGCCGCCATGATGGCAGTGGCGTTAATGGCTGTACATAATAAATAAAGCGGGCCGCTCGTAGGCTTATGTGCGAGTCGAGTGGAGGGTGTGGCCGAGCCGCGCGAATGGGCTCTCCGAGCGACATCTGAGACGCCGCGCCGGGCCCTTTGGAGTGCGGATCACTCGGGTCGACCTGTTTCATATTGCCCTGCCCGCTGCCTGAGAGCTGCTTCACTTTGATTTAAGAGAAAAAGCCGTTTTGACACTACAGTCCGAGAAACGTTCCACTCTCGTGTGATAAAAAGGTTCTAGGTCAAAATGAAAAGCGTGGATGGAAAATGTGGCCTTTGTTTCTTGTGTCAAAAGTGTTAAAGGTCGGCAAATGTGCTGGAGGCTGCAACTCGAGTTTTAATGAGTTCTTTTATGAGTTCTATTTTTGGAATGAAATCTGCATTCGACATGGTTCTGTGATCTGAACGTTTTGAGTACCATTGTATGTAAATTGGAATAAGGTAATAATTACTCTGAAATAATTCATTTTATGTAAGAGAAAATATGTAATGATTCTTAGGTTTAATAGAATCCACAAAACACTTTGGGACCAACTAATGACCTTTTAGCATAAATATTTTAATGACATCTAAAAAGGCTTACATTGGATTTTTTTGAAACAATATCAGAAATAGAAATTATACAAATATTTATGAATCACTTGTAATGATTATCTTAATGAGCAAAATGATCGGATATCGATGACAAGTCTCAGCCCGCTAAAACGACTGGCAAACCCCTTCTATGCCGCCATCTTGAATTTCTGGTTTCGCGCGTCAGAATGACGTGTGACAGACGGCCATTTTGAAAAAACTCGAGTGCGGCTTCCTTCCGCATCGGTGGGCCGTCATGAGAACTATCGTGGCGGCGACACCCCTTTCGTTTTACATACATCGGATTCATTGTTTTAGTACTACATACGATAAACTTTTGTTGTTTGACGTGGCAGCACTAAATCCTACCGGAGCAGTGCGCCAGGATGTCGGGAATAAACTGTACCTCCCCTACTCTTTGAGGTCGTTTTAGTTTGCAGAAACTTTACGTCGTATGTACCCAACCTTATTGTTGTTATCGATCGAGTATTTTGTATCAGTAGATGAAATTATTCTTTAGCATCTCTCAAAACGATGAACCTCTTCCGGTATAAACTCTTCGTTAATATTAATTTACGACTCCGTGACACATTGATTTAAATATTTTGTAGACACAACAAAAAAAAAACAACCAAGAGCGAGTTGAATCGCAAAAAAATCGCGTTTGTTGTATAGGAGACCCTCTTAAATATTAATTTATTATGTTAGTATTTTTGTTATAGCAGTAACAGAAATACATCAACTGCGAAAATTTCAACTGTCTAGCTATCACGGTTTATGAGATACAGCTTTGTGACCAACACACGGACAGTGGAGTGATAGTAATAGGGTCTTGTTTTCAATTTTTGATATGGAACCCTAAAATGTTTGGTATTGTTTATTGAGAAACAGGACTAGTATGAATTTTCACCAGCATCAAACAAGACTAAGTCAAACACTATTATTTTCACACATCATCAAATAAATCTGGAAAATATAAATTAAAAATGCACCCTCGTATTCCTATTTTATTTCAAAACGCATGGAAAACCCTTTAGAAATATTAACTGCAAACTTTTTCAATTCGAAACGCGAGCGTGACGAGACATAATTTACCCAAGTATGTATTTTTGTGTTGTGTAACAAGCCGTTGGAAGCGCGAGAACCGTCATCGTTTCCACTCAGTAGTTACTCCCTCACCCCCGGTCCTCATGTTTTAATTGTTGCCCCTGAGAGGTGGGAGGATCTAAGCTCTCAACTCTTTTATATTTCAAGCACCATACGATGTTTAGTTGTACATAGTAGTGGAGTGAAGTTTAATGCAACGGCAGCCATTTTGTTTATAGCACCTAACACTTTGTCTGTAGTAACTAATTATTATACGTCGTAGTTACATAAATAAAAAATATATAAAAATAAATAATCAGTAATAAGTAAAAGTGTTCGTCAATAACACCAAAAAACCTGTCACAGTTTATGTGCGTACATTAAATATTTTAAAACCCCTCAGGTTTACGTTGCTAAGTGACTTCAAGGGGTGTAAAATGCGTCACCACCTGAGAATTTCGGGGGTGAAGCCACAATTTTAAACTCGACAGTAAAGTAATGTTTCTAATGTTTCTTCTAAGTTCGTCAGAAAACCTTTAAAATTAAACGGCAAAAATGTTTCACAAATAAAATAAATAACTTATAAACTGCAATGTTTATTCAAAGGAAAATCATGTAATCACTAAACAACCCTAGTTACTGAAACAAAATAAAATCAAAAAGCGAACATTCCTAAGCGTTGAATGTAACCGTTTGGCAAATAAACAAGGTACCATAATCGATTGTAATTGCGAATGCTGAATACAGATGGTGTGTAGCAAAATATGCCGCCGGGTATAAAAACATGGGGAAACCACTGCGAAAACACAATCCGGTCAAGATTTGGCAACATGACGTTAAAAGGGTCTTATTGTACAATATCATGTTTATATATAGCCGTAGATGTGGTGCTATTGACTTTTATGAAGCAAGGATCGCCCATTTAATTTAATTACAAGAAAAAATAAGATTTGGGCCATGTTTTTACCTAATTATGTGGTTAAGCTAAATAAAAGACTCCGATGGATACAAGCAAAGCTAAACCATACAATTTTGACTTCTAATATGATGAGAAACATTCGAACAAGAATCTGTCCCTAACTCTAATTTTATTTGATGAATTGTCTGTTTATTTAACTAGTGGTGCACTCATCAATTCTATATTTAAAAATCCAACATTTAAGCTAAAATACGAGTATTATCAGCAGACAGCGAAAACAATGTTCATTCTAAAATGTTGTTCACTTCCAAGCGAAGCAATTCAGTATTCATACAAGAACAAACTAGATTATAATCTAAAGCTAAACTAGTTGACCCTAACGCACTCAAGGCTCGGCCTAGGATAAATCAATTAATTCTGGAATAGAGTTCAGTCTGCGGCATTTATAAGAAACCACCACTAACTATGTCGTGTTCGGAATCTTCTTATTTAAGTGGAAGATTAATCGAATAATCAAGAAGGGAATATAAAATTGCTACATCCTAAAAAATGTTGCTAACACCTTTGAAAGTATATTTGCTTCCAAAACGAGTGTAGTTACAGTGAAGATTATTTAATGCTTCTATCACGCATTAAATAAAAAATAGATATATTTTTTTTAATTCAAATTCAAATTACTTCTTCCGCTTTAGGAAGGAGCAAGGTATGTCAGACCCTTTTACTGATAAAAACCACACCTGTGTTTTTCAGCTGCTTTTTTCGTTCTAGGACGACGAAATTTCTTTCAAAAAGTCTCGTGGCGTTGGCCACTACGAATACTTAGTTCCGTCGACGACTCCTGCTTGGTCCTTACTAGAATCCCTTTCGATGACCGGGGTTCGTCCTGCGATTCCCGATGCCCAGGGTAGTGAAGCTGCAGCGTGAGAATGTAAACTTGGCACACCTAACGTGCTCTTGATTTGTGATAATACCGTTATAACCAACAC
This sequence comes from Leucania comma, assembly GCA_958295575.1. Classification (NCBI taxonomy): domain Eukaryota; kingdom Metazoa; phylum Arthropoda; class Insecta; order Lepidoptera; family Noctuidae; genus Leucania; species Leucania comma. The sequence continues at coordinate 11,310,782 of OY282475.1, forward strand.
CATATTTCCATAAAAATTGTCTGTTGAAACATGATACTCCTTGCTTCATCTTTAGCAATCTACAAAGGTATGCAATCAATAAACTTCATTACTGCTACCAAAACTTCCGCGACACCAAAAGGCGAACGATAAAAACGTAAACAAAGCTACAACACTAATATCAGAGCCAATATTTGATAGTTGACTCACTACTGTAGCCAATCCGGCAATGGAGTGGGTATAAATCAAAGGTCGGGAACGAGTGCGATGACTCGAGTGAATGAAGATCGAGTGTTACGACCTCCTCCGTATCTAGCCAAGATTTAGAGACAAAAAAGAGTTTTCCATTTATATCAATCGAAACAAAACTTGCTATGGAGAAGATGTTCTTGCTTGAGTCCTTTTTGCATCTAAAAGTTTACGTTTAAGGGTATTTTGTCTTAAATGAACTTTGGCTCTTGAGTATTTATTAGTTGAACTTGAAGTTTCTATTTAATTAAAGTTAACCAATTTTTAACCCGATTTGATTCTTGGTAGTTAACTCCTTTGTTCGTAACTCTCATTTAGTACTCACTTATTCTGATTTGATCTACCTACGTTGGACTCGAGGCAAACGCAATTGCTGGGTATGTGAGTTAGGTTCCCAGATTTCATTAGAAACTACTCTGCAACAGCCCGGAGCTTTTTTATGGTAGGTAAAATCATTCAATGACAAATCTCGCCCTTGGGCGGAGCGGGAAGTAGTGAGAGAGACAGAGAGTGCACCTGTGATTGTACACACTTTTAAGTACTCATCTCCATTGAGATCAAGCTACAATGATCAAACGTAGTAAATACAATAACTTCTATAAAAATCTGATATATTAACTTATATGTTAAAATTAAATATAGAAATATTGTAAAATATAATTCAGATGGTTTAAAGTAAAAATAATTTACCAAAACCTAAAAAAAAGTCAACAATTCGTAACAATAAAAATAAATCAAGGACAACATATTACCGTATTGGTAACCCACAGTGAAGCCTATTAGATGGATGACTACAACCGTAATGACAGGTCAGGCCAACGCGTCCCATTACACACGTAATCCATTTTCCTAACTCGATTCTTGTAACTTTGCGTGGGAAACAACACGTGAACTACTTTATTTTTAGTTCTTAGTGTAGAGCATTTATAAATCCTATTTATAGGCTCCTTACCGATTCATAAAGAATGTTCGACTAGTCAGTAGTCTTCATATCGGTACTATAAATTGCATAAAGTGGATTCACTCATAGAGATATTTAAAAACGTTACTTTTAAATAAATCTATGAGCAACAAAGATAGTTTCAAGAATTGGTGACCTTTCGTTCAAAGTCCTGGATTAGGCTATATTCCTTAGTGAAAAGGAATGGGATGCAGATTCCTCCTTCTGTGAAGCAGTAATGTTAGCGAAGGAGATGGTTGCAACCTTAAGGGAACGGACATGCTCACTCCCCAACCGCCGCGATAGGAATGCCCCGGGTGTTGAGAGTCACAGAGTGATCCTCGGTCAACGTTAGCCCGGCGCGAGCTTGTGGACGACGAGCAATGGATAACTTGTGGTCCAGCAGCCTGGTAAAAACCGAGCCCAAGTCATCGACGGCGTTTAGTGTACCACGTGTGTAATGTCAGTAAAACCGTGGACCCAATAGTGACAATTTTAGATATGGCCACGGGGAATTTCAGGAAGGGATAATATATATCCTTTTCTGAAATGCCTTGTGATCATTTAACACAAAGGACAACTGAAGGTCATAGGTGGGTTTTAGCCAGTTAAAGTCTAATAATCCTCTCACTCCACTCTAGAAAGCAAGAAGTCATTGAATGTTTTCCCACCTTAAAAATAAAACCAAGTTTTTCTTGTTTATAAATACTCAGAAACAAACTAGGTCAGATGAATTCAATAAACAGAATTAACCCTATTTCTCTCGATCCTTTTACACCGATAGAACTAGAAGTAGCTAATCAAAGGCTGATGATTAAACAAACAAAGTGTCGGAGTTTCCTTGGCGCAATCACGTTGACGCCCTCACTTCAATACTATTTGCTCGAACCTCTTTTAGAGAAAACATTGCTTGTCAATACACAGAGCAAACAGTTGCACAAAACAAGGGGCACTCTTGTCTCTGGATTTTCACCGTTTATTTTCGCGGCTATTTTTGTTATTTCGCACCTTCGGATTCGTTAGTCTATGTCCTTTTATTTGTTAGTAAACTTGTCGATTTTGTAAGCAGTGCAAGATGTATGCAATTTTAACGATGTTCTTTAAAAGAAATGAAATGGTAAGATTATTGCATGTTAGACAACAGCATAGTACAATTAGGAAAAAACAATAAATAGCAAAAAGTTATTTTGTTTAGGAAAAATCTAAGGAATATGGAGAAAAACAAACTACAGTTGAACACATAAACAAAACTAAGGCGCTAGTAAAAAGAATCAAACATAAAATATATGTGAACACAGAACACTATATTCCTCGGAGTCAGTAACAACTGCAAACAAAAAAAGGTCTGGCGACCGCTGCACCCGCAGAACTTTCAGTTCAAAAGTTAACTCTCCATGCCATAAATAAACCTTCGGTTTTGCTGGGATCTACGCCGATTGCAAATTTCGACGCTGTGGTAGAACTGCAAAGTCGCATAAATTACAGTTTCCGACGGTGGCAAAGAGAAAAACAATCGGGAAGGAGCACTTAGCAGCTTGACTAATCGTCGGACGGTGATGACAGTTTTGGTGAGAGGAATTCGGACGAGACTTCGACCGCAAGCCAAGTCTCCGGCCCGCCACAGCCACAGCCGCTAACGCGCACGCTAGTGACAAACTACTAGCAAATAACGAATTGGAGTACTATCACTATTTGTCTGTGTACAAAGTGGTTTACAGACAAATTGCCACCGATCTTTTATTTGTTAGAAGCTAATGGTATTCTATTTTAAACTATCTTATCTTTTTCATTAGAGAGACAAATATGTGTGATTTTAGTCCATCTACACAATTTCTTGTACAACTTCACAAAATTCAATAACAAACAGTAAAATAACCCCATATATCCCAAACACCTCTATATCACAGGCCGCCATTAGCTGCGCACGTTCTAATATTAACTACATCACATTTCACGTTCACCTCACGGCGAACTGCGAAAATTGTTACACGTTTTAAGATATTCCGTACATAGCTTTTCCGTGTGATCTAAGGCGGCTCCACGCTGTAGTTACGGCGCGGTCTCGCCGTACATCTCGCTCCACGGGCAGTTCATTTGCTTCACGCCTCATACCCGCAAATAAATCAGCACCCTTACGCGTACAACACCGATATGGGGTAAATTGCAAGACTTTCTGAACTGAAAGGAAAGTTTAGAAGGCGGTTTGACTTGAAAATCGGTCAAAGTTGAGCTTATTGATTTTGTAAGCTACGAGTATATGCGTGTGGGTTATAAAATAGGTTTTGGTAATGAATCAAAAGTAGAAAGCGTGCACAAAGACAAGCTGTCGTATTTCTGGTCGTTTTTCATCTCTGTTTCTTCCGTTAGCAGTATTGAGTAATTCAGTTTTATGTGTTGTGTTATTTTTACTGTCATCACAACTATAAAACTAGAACAATAAGCAGAAATTTTCATATAAGACAATTTTCGAAACACCTGCTCAGAATGTTTTATGTAGTAAAACGTTGGAACTGGTATTCAAAGCGCACGGATTTTCATCTCGAAACGTGCTTCACTATACAAACACTAGTCTTTTTAGTTTCAAAAGTGTCTCTGAAACAAATAAGTTCAAAAGAAATGGTCTAGACAAATATTAGCATGAAAATAGTTGTTAGTTCGTAGGAGATAACATTGTAAGTGAGGGTGTGTTTGCACTGATTACAGAACACTCGAAGCGTAGTCGTGGAGGCAGCACCGTAAGTCGGTTCACACACACAATTCGGCCACAGCACGCCAGTCCACAACTTTCTTTGTTGCTTAACTATTGTTTGGAGTTAAACTTGCTCCTCCGGATACCAAATGGACAGAACAGACTCTGTGAGAAATTGTTTTGTGTGAGTTTCGAAAAGGAAAACATTTTGCCAGTAGCTTAGGCAAATTGCTTAAACAGAAGGACCAGTTGCGAATGGAAGTAAGTTGCGGTGCTCTCATATTTTAGTTAATGCGAGTTTAATTACTGCTCTCAAGATTCTTTTAAATGGTACCGGTATTTTCCACTTGTTAAACTTCACCCCTTTTCTTTTAGTCTTACATAGGAAACTACAGAAAAAGGCGCTTGTAAAATCATCCTGGTGTTTGCAGAATTGTCAGCTGTTGTTTTAGTGTTTTAATAACTTTAAAAATATATTAGCATCTCTTGGTAAATATAGTGTCGTTTGATTCTGATTTCATATTCTTCGCAAATAATTAACATAGCTAGCTAAGAAGTATTTACTCTTCAGTTAGAGAATTCACTAAATACTGTAAGTCTTATAAACATTGTCACAAATAAACAATGTGCCGGAATCCAATATCCATTTAACAGACTAAACCCAACTGCCAAAAGAAAACACAAATTGATAATCTTATCAAGTCGAATACAACAGAATCCACAGACAAACTCTTAATTTTCGCATAATTCATTCCGAGTGTACAACGGTACCGAACAAAAACAAAATTTACAATACAACACGGGGATTACGTGCAATTAAAAGTTTGTTTTCCTAATAACGTCCATATATCACGACAGATTCTAAGGAACATCTGAGTCCCGTCGGTTGTAATGCAAATAGATTTTGGATACTTAGCTACACCTCCTATATAAATTATACGTTGTACTAACTACGTAAGCTAGCGGAACATTGTTTGTGTATTAGTTTAGTGGTTTTGGTTACACTTAAAAACATTAGCAGCAGTTGGTGTATACTGCAGTGCAAGTGCTATTTTAGTTCGTTCGGTTTTAAAGCTTCTATTTTGATACTGATTTTTTTGCTGATTTGATTGAACTAATAATTATTTAGGTTCCAGAAAATTTATATCCGTCTAATGTATTGCATTGCATCAGCCTTATATTGTTCCCACTGCTGGGACTCAGGCCTCCTCTCTAGGAGAGGGATTGGGCCGTAATCCACCATGCGAGCCCAGTGCAGATTAGTGGATGTGGTTTCAGGACATGCCGGTTTCCTCACGATGTTTTCCTTCACCGTTTTTGAGAGCAAAAGTATTCGGCTAATAAAAAGTAATAAATCAAAGTTTATAAAATAATGATTGATAGGACGAAAGGGTAAAGTCATTTTTGGCACGTGATGCGGAAATATAATGAAAATATTAAATCAAATCATTTATTTGCATAATACAAACAGGTATAAAAAAATTATCGGTAGATATTGTGAGGAAAATGTTAAAAAAGATGGTGGGAAAATTGATATCCATGTCAATCTTTCCATTACTGAAGCGGAAATAGGTGAATAATCATATGACAGGTATTAAACAAAGAAAAAAGGTAAGACAGGAAGATGATACTATGAAGGAAATTATCAAATGATTTCTTCCACTCTGGTGGAATAAAAGAACTGCTACGCTACGTATCGCGGACTCAGTTTCCGCACGGAACAGAGATTTGTATGGCCTATATCTGTAGGCACTTTAACCCGGAACATCTATCTAGATGATGATGTGTCTTATGTATGTACATTTACATGATTATGAACGCATCCACGATACAAGAGTAATTCCTAGTGAGGGTCAATGTTTCTTTTAATTTTTTTTTTTTAAATTTTAGATGTCTATATGTAGTTTCAGCATTGTGTGTTTTTATGCCCAATAAAATATTTTTCTTTCTTTTAGATAAAATAAAAAGCTTTTACTGGCTTAAACCCACCTGTGTGGGTGTAACTTTTTCAAACAATCCCACAAGTGAATGAATGCGAATAAGGATAAATACATTTCGATTACTCGTACCGATGGATGCGAGACGCACAGGACCGTCCATTATGGCGACGTTTGGGGGAGGCCTATGGCCAACAGTGGACGTCTTTCGGCTGAAATGATGATGATGATGACCTAAGAACTTAAAAATTTAGATTATTTGTAATGAAAGACTTGACAATTATGATTCAAGTAAGGCCTACAACCTAATGTACTTGAATCGCACTACAAAAAGGAACAAAGTGAATGTATTAAAGTTGCAATGTCGAAGAATTTTAAACGGTAAATGACTTAGTCGAGGGTGAATTCATTGAAACTACTTATGCAAACGAGGTATGATGGCGATACTGAAATATATGTTTATCCTCATACGTTCTACGTTCAGCCGTATTTTCGACTGTAAACCTATTAGATATGCTAATGAACAGTTTGACTGCGAGCAAAAATTGAGACGAGATTTTTGTTAAGTGTAAATAAATACAAATAACAACTATAATATGTGAAAAGTTGATTGTTTTTGTTGGTTTGTGAATTATGCACTTGCAATCTGCAGAAGATTTTTTTTTTTTTTTGGCAAGTTAGACATGTTTTAAAGCAATTACATTCGATCAATAGTATTAAAACTAAATACTATTGATTCCTTAAAGTTACTCAGTCCATAAATACCAGACAGCTTTTTCTTAAAAACGCAAGTGATACCTAAAGTGTACGGAATTTAATAAAATTGTCATGTTTTTTCAGCCTTTTAAATAAAGCAATTTTCTTTCTTACCCCATTCAAAAGGAACAAATTCCAAAGATGACCTTAAATCTGCAACACGCTGCCAGTTGACGAACAAGTTACTCGACTTACGAGGAAAACCGAAGTCAACCCGAACGAGCTTCGCATAAAAATGTTTTGTTTCTCCTAATTGCACAAAGTGGCTGCTTAGAGGCGCACTTTCTCGCGAGTCATTGTTTTCGACATCGCTGCGATGTAATACGAAATATTTTCGGTTACCACCCCCCTAGAGAATTCGTGACTTTCAAAATTGGTGGCAACGAGCGGATAAAGGATGCTTGCTGGTATATAAGTATATGTAGGTAGGTATTTTTATACTTTTTCTTTAATTCTTTAATGTAAATCATAACAGCTTAGTGGATAATGGAGTTCATATACGTAGCTTAAGTCAAAATTGGGTTTTCTTCAAGCAAACCATTGAGTGAGCACAATTTTTATTATTTTTATTTTATTTGAGAAACAAAAAAAAAATGGCAAGTTGACGCCCTAAACTTTACAGAGAATGGAAAAAGAAATAGGTGAGACATTTTTTTTTTTAAATTATTATTAATAGGCTCGCGTTTGACCACTATCACACATGATGGTGAGCGATGATATGTTTAGTGTTCATTCTTGACTTAAAGACCTCTGGGTTGTATCTATCAAGAAAGACAGACTCTGGCAGGAAATTCCACTTCTTAGCTGTACGTTCAAAAAGTGTGTCTTCAAAACGTTTCGTACAGTACGGCCGACGGATCTTGGCGCGTCTGAAGTTAGGCTCTGCGAACGCTCAAAATAAGCGTGCCAAATAAATGATTTATAAAAATAAATGCTAATAACAGTTGTTAACAGCAATAACAACTGCTATTGGTATTTATTTTTTCAAACTATTTCTTTTTTTACGAGTGCACAAGCGCTAAAGTTCGCAGAGCCTAACTTCAGGCGCGCCAAGATCCGTCGGCCGTACTGTAAGTATGGGTGGGATGTTATACAGGTGGCACAACGCTGTACGTCTAGTGGTTCGATGACGTGACGGGCTTGGCGGAATTAAATGGTGAACAATTGAAAACCGACATGCTAGCAACTTTCACAACTCTTTTAGTAATATGTGTTAATCTCCATTAATCTTAAACCAACAATAAAAGTGTTAAATGTCTATATGGATCAAATTATTTTTCCGTTCTTTTCTGTAATATGATTAAAACCACGGCCGTTAACCTGCAATAAAAAAATGTAAACAGTCGGTTGTATCAGTTGTTTGCGATCTTGTAGCAGTCGACTGAAGGAAATGGAATAAGTCTGAAGTACTTGAAGTCGAGGGGCAGGTAATACTAACTTGAGTACATTATCACAAGTTTTGAATACCATCACCCTGCTAGTTTTATCGGTGAATAGTTTTGAGAAGTACATTATAACTTAATTCTAACAAAACTTTTATAGAATTGTTCTTTAAGGCCATCAAAAAAATTCTGTAAAGAAACCTTAGAACGTCAAGCGCAACTGAAGGCACAGAGGTTAGGTTTTAGTTAACGAAAAACTAACACGCCCTCCTGCTCCACCCTAGTGCGCAAAAAGTCATTAGATGATTTCCCATTAAAAAAAAAATACACTATAAATCTATACGTCATTCTATTGAAAATGTACTGAAAGTTGTAATCTTTAAATACACAGAGAGTTATTGAAATGTTGAACCATTGTACGCCAGTTCTCTCGAAAGACATTGTCTCAAAATTGCGGGAATCGATCGCATTTTACTAAGCTAAGCGACATTAATATTTATGCAAGATAAAGATTAATATTTTACGTGAAATCAAACATTTGTTTTAAGAATCTGAAAGGCACCTACAATTTCTTCCAATTAATAATATTTTCATTGTTCGAAGCCGATTCCAACCTGTATAGCGACCTACAGAAGCAATCACTCAAACAGGCTGTTCATATTGAATATTAATCGCTATTTTCACTGACGAATTGGAATAACCTGAAAGCGGGAGGCCGCGGCCGGAGGAAATAAATTTGTAATGCAAAGTTAGAAATTTCATTCCTATGTTACGGATAAGTAAACGCTCTCACGACGAGCCTCACAAAGGCAAGAATACGTTTAGCATTTTACTTTCCAATTGCAACAGTAACACAAAGAAGCTACGGGATCTTTGCTAAAAATAATCCAGTGCGGCCCGAACGTTTAAACGTTGAGCCAATAAGGCCTAGGTATTCCGCAATTTATTAGCCTTGCAAATTCGAAGCCGTTTCTCCCCCTCTATGAAATATAGCCGTGGTCGCAGCAACCTTGCTGCGGCCGCCGTCGGTGGCTCGGCGCCCGCTACCTACCAGTATTACACCCCTATTTTAGCTCTAATTAAAAAGCCATCAAAGAGTTTTCAGTCATTAATCATGAAACTGTTAACGGTGAATGCCGACTTCCCTCCGAGTCCGAGCTAAAGAAAAAAGGAGGATTAGGATATTAACAAAATGCCTAAAATATTCAGGGTTAGTGGAGTGGTAAGCCGCTTGTAAAAAAATACTTATCTGCGGTACAGATTTCGCAGGTTTAACGAATGAATCTTAAGTTGTTTCGAGCGGTTTAAAGGATTGAGAACCCTTTTTTTGGGTATTAGAACAAAAAATACCGGAGTTATTTTTAAGCTTCGTAATTGACTGCAGCGGTTATGTTTCCTTCGTTTTCTTTTCCTTCTTCTAAAGGTTTGTCGGACAAATTATATTTAGGTTTAAATGTTTGAGTCGAGAGATAAAACGGAAGTTGTTAATAAAACTGGATTAAAAGGATCAGTTCAACTGAAGATATTTTCGTATTTAAAATTTGCTGATATGCCCAGAGACGACATAAATATATTAAAGACCTGATGTAAATAGAAGGGCACCATTTATGATGATTTTTTGACAAACGATATTTTATGTAATGAACCAAGTCCTCATGTCATCACAACTTACAAATAGATACTTCTATCTATAATATAAAAATGAATCGCAAAATGTGTTGGTAAGCGCATAACTCAACAACGCCTGGACCAATTTGGCCAAATCTTTTTTTAAAATGTTCGTTGAAGTTCAAGGATGGTTTTTACGGCGAGAAAAATAGAGTAGGGTAGAGTAGGGTAGAGTAGGGTAGAGTAGGGTAGAGTAGGGTAGAGTAGGGTAGAGTAGGGTAGAGTAGGGTAGAGTAGGGTAGAGTAGGGTAGAGTAGGGTAGAGTAGGGTAGAGTAGGGTAGAGTAGGGTAGAGTAGGGTAGAGTAGGGTAGAGTAGGGTAGAGTAGGGTAGAGTAGGGTAGAGTAGGGTAGAGTAGGGTAGAGTAGGGTAGAGTAGGGTAGAGTAGGGTAGAGTAGGGTAGAGTAGGGTAGAGTAGAGTAGGGTAGAGTAGGGTAGAGTAGGGTAGAGTAGGGTAGAGTAGGGTAGAGTAGGGTAGAGTAGGGTAGAGTAGGGTAGAGTAGGGTAGAGTAGGGTAGAGTAGGGTAGAGTAGGGTAGAGTAGGGTAGAGTAGGGTAGAGTAGGGTAGAGTAGGGTAGAGTAGGGTAGAGTAGGGTAGAGTAGGGTAGAGTAGGGTAGAGTAGGGTAGAGTAGGGTAGAGTAGGGTAGAGTAGGATAGAGTAGGGTTGTGTAGGGTAGAGTAGGGTAGAGTAGGGTAGAGTAGGGTAGAGTAGGGTAGAGTAGGGTAGAGTAGGGTAGAGTAGGGTAGAGTAGGGTAGAGTAGGGTAGAGTAGGGTAGGGTAGAGTAGGGTAGATTTGGGTAGAGTAGGGTAGAGCGGGAGCGAAGCCGCGGGCAAAAGCTAGTTGTAAATAAAAATGTAGCGAAAAGCTGTTCCGGAGCAGTTCAAGTCATACCATAACCATAAACTTATAAGATAAAATAAAACTATGACGTTAAAAAGTTCTGATATCTCACTTTTGCACTGCTTCGAAAGACATCACACTTTCGTCACTGAACTTAATTGAAATCTGTCGTTCAGTTAGCTTCGAATGAAATCGTAACAAGTCGACATTGACTCTTTACACTGCTTTGTCAAAGATAATATTGATAACAAGCTCCTTATTATTCAAAGCTTTGTATAACACGCTACATACAACCTCAGACTGCACCCGTCCAAATTCACTTCATATCCAACAATAACACTAAGTTGAACAAGATTAAACGTAAACCAATCATCACAATCTGCAAGTCGGTCGGTTCGTTGAAGTTCTCGTTCGGGTAGCTTCGGCAACTATCGTATTAATTCGGCGCCGAACTAACCCGGCGCCGAATTAATACGATGACACGCGATTATCTAAACAATCAGTAGACGGAAACGCGTTGATTTCGACCACCACTGATGAACCACGTTGTTTGTACAACACGTATGTTTGGTTTTAGAAGTGTAGTGCTCTGGTAAATGGTAGATTTTAAGTGTAATGAGTCCGGTTCGTGTGTTTATATTTAGTTATCGGAGATATCTATTGTATCTGTAAGGTTTATCGCAGCTTTCGCCCACTAAGGCGTATAATTCAAGTAAGGGTAAATTACAGCAAATCATTCAATTAATTTAGGCCAAATGTATAAGTTTATAAAATAAATACCGAAGAAAAAATATCTAGCGGCGAGATGTTAATATCACAGGCAGAGCAAGCGTTAGCCGACCGTAGGCGTAGGCTTGCGGACGGCGAGCTACCCACTGCTCGCTGCTGTCCGGCCATCTGGTAACCGTCCAGAGCGAGCTCGTGTCATCAACGTAGTGTGCCTTAAAAAGATGTCTGCAAAAAAGTAGAGCCCCGCAGGGGCATAGCCTACTGGGGATATGGGTTCGCTTCTGAAAGGGAAACCCGGGGTCTTGAAACGCAGGGCAAAGAAGAAAGACAGGAATGGGCTTTAGTCAGTAAAAGTCTGACACGACCTCCCGCTCTGCTCTAGAGTGGAAGAAGTCATTGGATGATTCTCCACCTCTAAAAATGGAGAAACTGAAGGAGTTTTCTACAGGAGCGTAGATTAAGATAGATGTAAGGAAAGAAGAGGCATATCAGTGTGCCGAGTCCACTAAGTCACAAACGCAACTTCCAATCGCATCATAGTAGCATATACCTACCTATGATCATGGATACTGGATACCCTCTCTGTTAGGCCTAAACAACCAGTATTTCAGGGCTCATAGCATCGACTGCACCGCACAATTTGCTGGAGTCAAATGAGGAAAGTAGGTCGATGTGAAGCTTACAGGCACAGCAATTTGTAGTTTCATATGCCCTGTGTACTCTTTAATCACGCTTTGTCATTGTTGCCGAAAGCTCCAAAAGCTGCTGAACTTGGTGATGGAAGAATTTGACTGACGCAAAACTCAACATAAACATTTATTTCAATGCTAGGCTTTTGTGTAATTTTTAATTTTTTAGGGTTCCGTATCTCAAGAGGAAAAAATGTAACCTTTCTGACTTAATAAAATAAACGGAACCTTAGGATCACTTTGTTGTCTGTCTGTCTGCCTGTGTGAAAGCCTTGTCAAAGCCTTTTATTTCGGGAATACGTGGAAGTATCGAGTTCAAATAAAAACCATATACTTTAATCTACGGTCCCTTGGAGCTATGAAAAAAAATATGCAGCCGTTTATATTGCAAAAGATGTATATTCCGACACTCTCAAGGAATAAAAATTCATAAGGTGCTTCACGTTGACTTAGAATTCGGCATAAAGCAAGGTCGCACAATTTTATTATCGACAAGTACAAGTCCGGAATCGAACTGTTTTCATAGACAAATTTGTACAGAACCCTCAGTGCGCGAGGCTGACTTGCACTTGCCGGGTTTTTTTTTACATTCTTAGACTTTAATAAACAGTTTTAATAAATGTTCATTAAAATAGGTCTACCCATTCTCGAGTTTTACGCTTAGCAACACATTTAGCCATTCCTTTTTATTTATACAGATAAACCATCAATTTACAAATCGGTCAATCAGTCACAAACATCAGTCAATCATCAATCTGTTTCAAAATAAGTTAGTTTTAAATCCGAAATAGTCACAAAATTATGGATACATAGTTCTACGGTCCGGACTAAGCATTTTGCCTCGTCGTTTATACCGCGTACTTCGAGGGACTGGAATAGTTTGACTGCTGCGGTCTTCCCGTACGATTATAATTTAGGTGTCTTCAAGGTTAGAGTGAATATTTAACTAATGTGCCTCACCATAAACGATTGCAGTCAAGCACTGGTTTATATCAATTAAATAAAAGTTAATGTTAAAATTATACATATTATTATTTAAGTGTGAACAATGAAGAACAAATGACACGTCATTGTATACAAGTACATATAAAAAAATAGAGAAGAAGCAGGTATAAAATATATTTACTTACCATATTGGAATAAAATAAATAAATGATATGTGCCTACTGCAGCTTTTCAACTTTGCAGCTTTCGAGCTTTGGCAGTTCAAAACTCTAAAGCAAGCATTCTCAATCATAAACTGACGTGGGTGGACACACTCGTAATAATATTTGTACTACTAAATGCAAGCTAATTCTCACCGAAGTTGATTTGCGTCAACTGAACTGAACTGAACTTAACGTTCTCAAGTGACAGATCGAAAACTTCAAATTTCGAACTGATCGAGTTGAAAGGTTTTCAATTAGCCAATCCGCTGAAACAGGAGTCCGACTAGACGTGTGTCCCGGACGCTCTACATGACAAGTATGTACCAAAATCCGTGAGCATTGTTTGTCTGCAGAAACAAAAGACGGTGAATACCGGAAAATCGGTGGCTAAGAAGTCATTGTGCCTGACTCACGTTTTTCTTTCAATTTTTTATCTATGTTTTCTAAATGTCATCAAACAGTGATGATTTTTGGCGGAATTCCTTCAAGAGAAATTCAGTAGCTGCTTTAGTTTTTATTAAATTGATTCCTAATGGATATTGTGGTGCCAAATTAGTGTAGTTTTACATCTCCAGTGTTTGCGCAACTGGACAATATGTGGGAACTGAAACGGGCCCGATCTAGGTAAAATTGAGCTGATAATTTTATTGTACGAGTAATGTTGCAACTAGTTACCTCAGCAAAGTTTGCTGAGAAATTAACTTGATACATTTGCTACTACGAAAATGGTCCTACTCGTGTTTATCCATAATATTTTTCTTATTGTTAATTTGTTTATTGTGTAAACAAATTAACTACCCATACGAGGACATGGCTTAAAAGACTTAGCATCTAAGGCAAAAAGTTATCAAAAAAAAAATATCAATCAGTATTCCGCAAGGTTTTGGTAGATTGAAAAAGAAAATGTATCTATAGACAACCCAAAATAACTTTGACGATGATATTATTCTGTAATCTGTACAGTAATACAAAATATTCATAAATTCACTACATCGACGAACCAGATTGATATATACCTAAACATAGAGCACCATGTGTAATAAAAATTGCCTACAGAATAGTAAAATGTTTTCCTAGAAAACCGTCTACCTTGTACCGTCTGGGTTGTGAATTCCAAATATTTTGTATCGCTAAAATCCAAAACTAGAAGATATTATAAAGTCTACGTTTTTGTTTTGTTTTGGGGTCGGAAATCGTTAAACAATTTACCTCGCTCTGGCTGGAGCAAGAAGGAAATTTAGTCTTTAGTTTTCTAACTCAAACCCTCGCGTGGGCCTTATGGATCTAACTCCCGAGCAGTATTATAAAACAGTGACTTTTTGAAGCCTACTCTTCGATAGAAACTAATTCAATTGGTTTGAAAAAAAAATATGTTTATTACCAATTCATGTACAACATTATCAAAATATTATTTTTTCGTAAAACTGATACTTTTGACAAAAAAAAAAAATTAACAACATGATATTATTTCGCTCGTTTTCCCTATTTATGGAAATATGTTTACACAAAAAAAAATGCTGGTTAAATGATCTAAAGAATGTACATAGCATAGGTAAATCAATCAATATTTTGTAAATAAAATGGTTTTAAAGGTCGGCGGGGCTCTAATGGGATCCAACCAGCCGGAATTAGATGCACAGATACTGCAGCTTAAAACCACCATTTAGGTGCAGTCGTACTGCACCCAAAAGGAAATGGTTGCTCGGAATTATAGGCACGCATTCTTGTGAATGGGTGCATATAGTTCCGAGCAGATGTTCAAGGGACTATCCGCCTTAAGTTATAACCTTTTGCGCTATAGGGTAACTCTATCTAATAATTCCGCGAAAGTTTGCGAAAAGCTTGACTTTTGTGTCTGTGCTTAAGCTAACTTTTATATACACCACAGAAATATTAAAACGACGCACATACAAAAAATTACGGTCTGTTAACTTAATCTATGAGTCACAAAAAATGTTCCGCTGTTACAGTTCTCCGAAATTCGCTTTCCATTACAGTTACGCCACAATAGTCCCAAATAAAATTATTTACTAGCTTTATCAAAGAGTCGGTGATCGCAAAATCGTTTCTGAGTAATATTCCCGACATAAAAACTGGTACAAAGCCACAACAAACCAATCCAATAGCGCAGTTTATCGTAGCAGTAGCGTGATCCCAAGCCAATTTACGTTAGTTTGGGGGAACAAAGTAAAAAAGAATAACAATAAAGTAATATAATTTGGGAAGTCGACATTACCTATTTGTGGGGTTGGCACTAATTTAATGAGGGTATGGGATATACTCGTACAGATCTTTGATAAAGACGGCGGTTTTAATTAAGTTAAAAGTTTCATATTATTGTAGCTCGGTTGGTGTCGTCATGATTAATATTTTCAGAATGTTAGAGTATTTAACACTCGTGCGGTTTAAGAAACACGAAAAGTCAAATTTCCTTCGCATTCAAAATTATTGGTATGTTCTTATGTCTTCAAAATCATCATCACTGTTGGACATAGGCTTCCTCTAAGTGTCACCACATTGAATTGTGCGTCTCGCATCCATCGGATTCCAGCGACTCTCACAAGGTCATCGGTCCGTCATATGGGAGGTCTTCCAACGCTCCATAACCTTTCGTCCCCATCGTCCATCTGTTTTTTTTAATTTTACAAAACAAAAACATGTAATTTTTACGAGATCATCATCATTTCAGCCGAAAGACACTCACTGTTGGAGTTGTATAGAGGGGAAGACAATGCTTCCCCCAAGTGTCAGCACAACGACCGATCCTATGCATTACGCATCCATCGGTCTACCTTTTGGGAGGCCTACCAATACCGCGTCTTCCAGTACGTGGTCGCCACTCTAGAACCTTCCGGCCACATTAGCCATTTGTTCTGCGAGCAAAATGGTGCTCTCTGCCCATTAAAGACACTACCTGGTTGTTTGCTTCATGCCTCTGCCACTTAGTTTTGGCGATTCTTTAAGCAATTTCGGTAATTTTGGTACAAATTTTTACAAAAAACGTTGAGTTTCCAACGCGTCTAGCTCAAATTGTGTCTTCAGTTTTAGAGCCAAATTCACCAATAAACTAATCGCGATTCGTTCAAACAAAACGCAGTTTGTGCGACTAATCGAGATTATAGCTTCAATTTGCGTTTCACTGCGATGTATTGAACCTAGTTTACGTTAAACTCAGTTTCAATTCTTTTGTTGTCACCCATGTTTACGACTCGGGTCTTTAAACTAGATTATGCTGAGCTCAGTTTAGTTGAACTAAGTTTTTATAGTGAATGATGAAATCAGCCCTTAGTAGTTTCTCAAACTCAGGTAAGTAATTTGTAAAATACTCATAATTTTAGAAACCCACAGACATTGTTTGCTTTACTAATAAATATTTTAAAGTAATTAACTTAATTTGTAATCAAAATAGCTTACTAAGTGCTCGTATTTGAAAGCTGACAAAGCTGTTTTGTGAATTCGGGGTAGCGGCAGACGAGCGTAATCGACAATCCTAGTAATGGATATCTGACGGGAATTATTAACTTTTATATTCTACTATGACTATAGCTGACAGAGTTAAACAATCATAATGGAGAAGCGTTTTGTTCTGAGTAAACTAATTAAAGTAATGACTACTTTGTTCTGAGTAACGGTTAAGAGGTCATTCAAATATTATTTAAGCAGAATTTTAGTTATTTTAAACACCCTTTTTCCAATATTTCAAGAAAAAAATACAGTTTAAAAAAAATATTTATAACGTAACCTTTCCTATGTCTCTAAAGTAAATAAAGCAGATACCCTCTCATTTTCATTTGACGCTTACATACTCGTAATACTCGAATGAAAAAAGATGCAGTAGTAATTAACAAAGTTTAAGTTAAATGGTTAAGTAATTTCTGTCATGGGTTACAAAGAGTTTATAATTCAGTTAAAGAATTTGAAAACAAAAAAGTTACTACATCCAAAAAACATTCCGCAGAAAAATAAAGAGAAGATAATGCTCATCATAAACTTATCATAACCTATTTATACACCGTTAATTTACTGACTGACTAACATAAATATCAACGCACAGCCGAAACTCCTGGGACTATGAATGTAAAATTGTACACAAAAATTCATTTATGGTGTAGACTATAAAACAATTTTTGAAAATTTAACTTTTAAGGTGGTATTGCAAAATTACTCTTTGGACTACTATACTTGAAATTCAGCATATAAAGTAACCTAGGTAAATAAAAACGGTTTTCATTATCCGTTATTCAAAACTACATCTATAAAACAATTTAGAGGGTGTCAAAGATTGCTTAGTAGAATATTATACCTTGGGTTAGGACAATGGGCAAAAATGTATGGAAGCTGGTACACCCAACCAATAGCAATGAGATATATGTCGATGGATAGGTCTTTTTAACTGGAACAACTTTTACTATGACAGCTTTGTTGAAATGTTTGTCCGAACTGAGTTTTAGGTTAAAAACAAAAGTTAGGTTAGGTTAGGTACTAATCGGTACACCCCGCCAATAGCAAAGACATATATGTCGTTGGATAGGTCTTTTTAACTGGAACAACAATTACTATGACAGGTTCGTTGAAAGATTTATCCGTTCCGAGTTTTAGGTGAAAAACAAAGGTTAGGTTAGGTTAGGTGTTAAAAACAAGGTAATTGGTACACACCACCAATAGCTAAGACATATATGTCGATGGATAGGTCTTTTTAACTGGAACAACATTTACTAAAACAGCTTTGTTGAAAGGTTTGTCCGTTCTGAGTTTTAGGTTAAAAACAGAAGTTAGGTTAGGTGTAAAAAACAAGATAATTGGTACATGCCACCAATAGCTAAGACATATATGTCGATGGATAGGTCTTTATAACAGGAACAACATTTACTATGACAGCTTTGTTGAAATGTTTGTCCGTTCTGAGTTTTAGGTTAAAAATAAGTTAGGTTAGGTTAGGTGCTAATTGGTACACCCCACCAATAGCAAAGACACATATGTCGTTGGATAGGTCTTTTTAACTGGAACAACATTTAATATGACAGGTTTGTTGAAAGGTTTGTCCGTTCTGAGTTTCAGGTTAAAAATAAAAGTTAGGTTAGGTTAAGTGCTAATTGGTACACCCCACACTTGTCATAGTAAATGTTGTTCCAGTTAAAAAGACCTATCCAACGACATATTATGTCTTTGCTGTTGATGGGGTGTACCAACTACACTTTTTAACACCTAACCTAACCTTTGTTTTTAACCTAAAACTCAGAACGGACAAACATTTCAACAAAGCTGTCATAGTAAATGTTGTTTCTGTTAAAAAGACCTATCCAACGACATATATGTCTTTGCTATTGGTGGGGTGTACCAATTAGCACCTAACCTAACCTAACTTATTTTTAACCTAAAACTCAGAACGGACAAACATTTCAACAAAGCTGTCATAGTAAATGTTGTTCCTGTTATAAAGACCTATCCATCGATATATATGTCTTAGCTATTGGTGGCATGTACCAATTATCTTGTTTTTTACACCTAACCTAACTTCTGTTTTTAACCTAAAACTCAGAACGGACAAACATTTCAACAAAGTTGTCATAGTAAATGTTGTTCCAGTTAAAAAGACCTATCCAACGACATATATGTCTTTGCTATTGGTGGGGTGTACCAATTAGCACCTAACCTAACCTAACTTATTTTTAACCTAAAACTCAGAACGGACAAACATTTCAACAAAGCTGTCATAGTAAATGTTGTTCCTGTTATAAAGACCTATCCATCGATATATATGTCTTAGCTATTGGTGGCATGTACCAATTATCTTGTTTTTTACACCTAACCTAACTTCTGTTTTTAACCTAAAACTCAGAACGGACAAACATTTCAACAAAGTTGTCATAGTAAATGTTGTTCCAGTTAAAAAGACCTATCCAACGACATATATGTCTTTGCTATTGGTGGGGTGTACCAATTAGTACCTAACCTAACCTAACTTTTGTTTTTAACCTAAAACTCAGAACGGACAAACATTTCAACAAACCTGTCATAGTAAATGTTGATCCAGTTAAAAAGACCTATCTAACGATATATATCTCATTGCTATTGGAGGGGTGTACCAATTAGCCCATTGTCCTTTGGCAAAAAGAATATTAAAGACTTTAATAAATCTATATATATAAAAGAAAGTCGTGTTAGTTACACTATTTCTAACTCAAGAACGGCTGCATCGATTTAGCTGAAATTTGGTGGGGAGGTTGCTTAGAACCAGGAGAAGGACATAGGAATATAACTTTTATTCCGTTAAATGAAAAAAAACCAGCTCATTTATTGGTACATGGTAGAGAAATGTAGAGTAGAGTAGGGTAGAGTAGGGTAGAGTAGGGTAGAGTAGGGTAGAGTAGGGTAGAGTAGGGTAGAGTAGGGTAGAGTAGGGTAGAGTAGTCAGTTGACGGGAGCGAAGCCGCGGGCAAAAGCTAATATATCATAAAAAAAAGGTTTTTATAAAAATATTTTCGTGAACGGAGTCGCAGGAAAATGGTGTTAATCATAAAACACAATAATTTGAACCTCCACATCAAAGACCTGCTCCTTCATATTATCATCAACGTCATTCCCTAACGCAAAACGATCGGATCCCCAAGTTTAATTACTGGAAACAATCTCGAGACATTTGTTTTTGATTGCACGAATCAAATCTAAGTAAACACCGTAAGATCCCGATTGAAACACGGAACCCTCAGGCTGATTACCTGATAAAGGCACTTGATAATTAATTTTCCAACAAACCTTACCTTAGATAGAGTTTACAAGATTGAAACGTTGTACGTGTGTTTGACGTGATTGCATAGCAAAAATAACTTCAGGATTTTTAATTAGTTTATTAGCTGCTGAGGTGAATCAAACGCAGACTTGATGCGCAGTAAATATATTTATCAATGTGGTCTAGATTCCGTACTTAGTGCTTAGTGGACCATTGTGCATGGGCCATGGTGGCCTTTACTCCAACCAAGATAATATATTCACCATAAACATGACACAGCTATGAGGATGAGCAGTGGTGGCCGAGTGGTAACGACCCCAGCTTCCAAGTTGTAGATCACTGGTTCAAACCCAGCCAGGCACATTGCTTTGTGAAATTTATTTCATAACCACTGCTCTCAAAACGGTAAAGGAAAACATCGTGAGGAAACCGGCATGTCCTAGAACCAAAAATTCGAAGACATGTGACATCCACCAACCCGCACCGGGCCCAAGTAGTGGATTACAGCCCATTCCCTCTCTAAGAGAGGAAGCCTGAGTTCCAGTAGTGGGAGCATTATAAGGCTGATGCTAAACATGACACATACAAAATTTTACATCGATAATGAGAAGGAGTGCTGGCCTAATGGTAACGGTCTCGACTTATGAATTATAGTTTGCGGGTAATTTATTTCATCATTACTGCTTTTAAAACGGTGAAGGAAAACATTGTGAGGAAACCGCCATGTCCTAGAACCAAAAATTTTAAGACATGTGACATCCGCACTTGGCTCGCGTTTTGGATAATGGCCCATTCCCTCTCGTAGAGAAAAGGCCTAAGTCCTATCAGTGGGAACTGTAACGTTAACATTTTTATATTCTATTCTAATATCTTCATCCATATCTTTTAAATTTTGATCTCAACAGAAGTACTTTTGAAAGTTCTTTTACATCTTTCTTTAACCTTGTAAATCTTTAATGAATTCTTTTTATGCCAACCTTATTGGTATTTTTCATTAGCCGGTTTATATTTGATTTTAAATCTTGACCAGGTTAAATGAATTGTTCGCTGTGTGACTTTTGTTTTTTCTGAATGATTTAGTAACTAATATTAGTATTTAAAATTATCTCATATTTCTTTTTACAAGTAAATACTTTACATGGCGATAAGGTAACCAACAGAACTTTAAACGAAAACAATGTCTGACTATCCGTTCGTTCATCTTTCTCTTTCTTGGTCAGCGGGCTGTATCTCATAATTCGAAATAGTTAGGAAATGTTTTAGTTAAATTAAACATTTTGATATTCCAGCAAATTAATATCAAAATCAAAGGTAATACACAAAAGTTTACGGGATATAACGAACATGCTCGTATGGAAATGAATATTGAAGTCAACATTACAACCCAAAATAACGATACAATCGTGAAAATCAAAATCGTTAATCGTAAACTTTCCTTTTACAATGTCATTAGGGAAATTGGTGTCGTTAATTTATAAAAGGCCCCTTTAACTGCTTTGATATCGACGAATTTAAATCGGTAATCCTGCGGTTTGTTTTATAGCATCGATATCAGACGATTTATATCGATGATCGTAAACGTACAGTTAATACAACGAGATCGATGTTTAATTCACGAATGGAGTGAATACAATGCTTTCGAATTTTTTCCTTTGTTTTTTTTTTTTATAAATTAACGAACTAAGGACTTAAATATTGCATGCTTTTGCTGAATATTTCGATTTGGTATTGTTTTTAATTTAGGTTACAGTTACAATATTCTATTCACTATGTTTAAAAGAAAAAAAAACGAATAAACAAAAAATACCGGTCAAGTTCAAGACTTACGCACGAAGGATTCCAAACCATTATCTATAAAAACGGCAAGAAAATAATGTCCCCAAAAATTTTTTTTTTAGTATTTGTTGTTATAGCGGCAACAGAAATACATAATCTGTGAGAAATTTCAACTGTCTTACACGGTTCATGAGATACAGCCTTGTGAAAGACGGACAGCGGAGTCCTAGAAATAAAGTCTCGTTTTACCCTTTGGGTATTTAACCCTAAAAATATATCTGCTTGTAATATTAGGAACCCAATACAAACTTAACCGACAATTCGTCTTGCAGAAAAGGAAAAAATTGAAATAAATCCTTAACCTTCTGCTCAATACAAAAAACCAAATGCAACGAAAACCATTATACACACGATTTTAATCCCTTTACAACACAACTTTCATCGATTCCCAAAACCCGAAAAAAAGACAAAGGAACCGTCCATTGATTCCATTCACATGTTTTGATTGGAAGTGTCAATAGGGGTGCGAAGTTCGCGAGTATAAAGTTACGGCTAAAACAAACTAAAGGCGCACTGCTTAAGTGCGAACACAAAACGAACAAGATTCACGTATCGAATTACCTTTGACTAAAACGGATTGCATTCGAATAAAAGGAGACTCGATAAAGGAGACGCTCGGTCTTTGTTTTTATTGTTTGCGACACCGAAACAGTTACAGGAGTTTAATCTATGAATATTTGTAGCAAAGTACGCTCACAATACTTATACTCTCATTTTTGGAAAAGCAGATTAAGGTTGTTTTGTTTTTTTTTTTTTTGTTGTATATCTTAAAGATTTAGGGGTCGTGAACCTTTAGCAGGCGTACGAGGGTCCGTTGCCAACTCACAAAAGTCCCTTAGATACTTTATACATTATCCCTGTACCCGCTATGCTAGTGCACCCAAAGATAACCCCCGGTTGATGGGAAAGTATTGCAACATATCGAAAACAAAGATATGTGGACTGGTTACTCCACTTTGATCCTCTCAAACTCATAGACATAGTTTTTAACAAGCGCCAATAACTATATTAAGACCATGGCTCCTACTAACCTGAACAATTATAAATATACATCGAAAAAAGGCAGTGGCTGACTTGCATGGCATACTCAATAATTTTATGAGTAGTTTATTATTACTCTATTTATTTCCTACAAAAATGCATACTATTAAAAAAAAACACTCAAAAATAAAAAAAATATATTATTAAAATTTATAAATTTTATGGCCACTGCACTGGTATTGGGAACAGGGTTTTAGGTACCGGTGATAACAATACGCACCGTATCTAGGAATACTGCTTTCTAGAACAATCGTTTGATCTAAATACCCAACGAGTACTTCCTCAGCTGTTCGTTGAGGCTTTTGTCGTTATTAATATTCATTAATTAGAAAAAAGTCAAGGTGCATCTTAATTTTTAAGGATCAAAGATCACGGACCAGAAGCAGTAAAACCTTCAAGACTTGCCTAATTACGAAACTTATTTAAATATAAAACCTTAAACTACTCCAAAAAAAGTTGTAATCAAAGAGGTATACAAAATCAAAGCGACGGGAAAACAACAATTGGCTTGTTCCCTAAAGTAAATCGTATTTAGAATTAGCAAGTAGAATAGGATGTAGGCGTCGAAAACAAACAGCGACTTCTAACATTATGGCTGAAACCAAAGCTTAATTAAGACTAGGCACCTCTGCAGAGGAAACTAATTAAACTTATTCCATTATTCGTGCAAACGAAATTTTAAGAGAACGTCCGGGGACAAGCTGCTGCAAGAAAGATTTATTATTATTGCGTTAAAAACGGTTTGTCAGGATTGTTTCTATTACTGCTTTATTATAAAGAAATTATTGCAGTAAGATTGTCTAATATGGATAATAAGGAATTTACGGATAGCAAGGATTCCAATCCGATTATAATTTTGGTGTCTTCAAGGCTAAAGTGAATAGGCTCCTCATAAACTAGCGCGCCTTACTTCAACGATTGCATCACTGCTTACCATCAGGTGGGTTCGCAGTTAAGCACTAGTTCATATTATAAAAAAGGAAGTATAAGCATTGCGGTAGGGCGGAGTAATCTTCTTTGTCGTTATGAGATGACCATACAGTTGTTTGTGACGAAAACTTCAATAATAGGACCAAGACTATTACGTAACTATATAGTCTAAACAACCATACTACCTTTGGAAGTCAAAAAAGGGTATCTTAAAATTTTCGAAAATTATACTTGTTTTTTTTTTTGCATGTACTGGTTTTTTTTTGTACTTTATTCATCAGAAGGGCACGTGGAAAAAACTTTGACAAAACCGCTTTCCATATATACTTACTCGTATTTTATAAATGTGAAAGTCACTCTGTTAATTTGTTTTGAAACTACGCCTTATTCGATAAATTGCTCGAAATAAAAACATGAATATACCTGAATAGAACCTGGAGAAAAGCTAAAGACACATTTTCTGAAAATTTCACGTGGGTTGTTTCATTATGAAGACGCAAATAATTTTTTCACAAAATTCCTTTTTTCTAAAAACTCTCTATGATTAAGTTACGGCTTTTTTGCTTATGACGACATCAAAGCATTTTTAATTACTACATCTTTATTTAACAAAATTTAGTACTAAAAAATCACTTCAAAAATGACAAAATCTTTAAATTCACAGTGAAACTTGGGATTGCACGCTGCGAAGCGAAATCCTGCTCTCAATAAGCACGAACAAGCCAGTCGCAGAACTTGCTCGAGGTGCAATTTCCAAAAGTATTGATGACTGGAACACAAAGGGGGCGGAGCAGAGATTAAGTAAGTAACTTGTGAGGCTTCAATGTTCGGCCATTCGCCGCACAAAGGATGAAATTTTCCAGACGCGAAGAATTTTGATGCTTTTTGGCAACAATGGCGGGCGTCAGACGTCAGCGGAGTTCCTGATGAGTGTTTTACGAGTGAAATTTGTGGATTCTCTCCTCTTTGCCACAATTGTTTTAAAGTGAACAAAGCGGCCTTAATACAGTTAATGTGGCCTCACTCAAGGTCCCGTCGGCAAAGGAGATAAAGTACTGAACGAAATTTAATTTAGATTTCGCTGCACTGTACGGCTTATGGTACAATATTATAACTAGGAATGTAGTGGTGTAATTGTATTATGGAGTCACGTCATGTGTAGGAAAGTTTGTTGCAAAGAAAACGTGTTGGTTAATTGAATAGTCTAGCTAGAACTGGTCTCTCCTCGGCCGCTTTGAGTGACGAAAAAACTTTTTTCTAGAGTATTAACGTATCTGAAGCCTATACACACAATGCTAACAGAAAAAAAAAAGTCAAGTAAATTATTTTGTACCAATTATTTAAGAATTTTGTTGTGTTTAAGATGTGAATACAGTTGTAAGCTGTACATGCTTTTTTGGGTAAGAAATCATCAAATAACCTCTCTAAAACACATGTACCTTCAGTTGCACTTTGCGTTTAAGGACTGCGGTATCAAGAGATACCGCAACGGTTTTCAACACTTGGTTTGCTTGCTGAGGTGACTATTTCAAATGTCATCTATATTCATACCATAGCCTGGACCAAGGCTCGTCGCAAGAGGTTGCCGATCGCCTATATGAAGAAACGGTGGTGGGGTATCACCCAAGACCCAAATAGTGTAGACCTACACAATACTAATGCTCCACTATTCTTTTTCTTTTATATTCCACAACTATCACACAACGCCGTCTAGTCCCAAGCTAAGCAGAGCTTGGGTTATGGGTACTAGACAACAGATACTTATATATTTTCTAAATACATACATATTATAGACAAAATTACACCAAGACACAGAACAAATGGTCGTGCTCATCACACAAATATTTGTCCTAGGTGGGAATTGAACCCACGACCTCCGGCATAGCAGTCAGGGACACCACTAGACCAAAAGGCCAGTCAAACTATGTCACACAATAGTGCCACCCAGACGTTTCTTAGTGGAAAAAGTTTGATAATATGGACAACATGAGCCAATGGCTAGTTAGTAACAGTCGCTGTCTTAAAGCTGGCATGAGATCCCGCCGCCGCGTCTAAACATAAGTTATTTTGTTCTGGCTTATTACTTGCAGATTACTATAATATTGGTTTGACCAGCAATGAGAAATAGATATGATTATAGAAATATACTGTTAAATAATTTAATAACAATTTTAATCTTGTTACCGACACAAAGTTATGTCTGTTCACATAATAACCGTAGCTTTTAATAAACTGATTATGTCAAAATTGTGACAGATTGTTATTTCGTAATATAAGTACTTAGTATATGTTGATATGCACAAGTAAAATTAAAATAATTTTATTAATTAGTTCACAATAACGTTTCGCGTAAATTGAAGTTATCGATGAAATTATGCTCTGGGCGTAATGCAATTATTACTGTTGGACTGCATAACGGAACAAATGCACTGTTACTAATTAGCACATTTGTTTACAATTTTGCTTTAATTATATTTTTATTGGTTTTAATTAAATCTTATCTATTTAAATTGTGATCGCTTGTTACGATAATATCGATGTAGACTTGGAAAACTGACTTTTAGATACTGATAATTAACGAGGCATGCATTTTAGTAAGAATGCGGTCATAATTTACATACCTACCTACCCACACAATTTAATTTCAAATACATTTGTGAATACTTGCTAGCAAAAGGTAATAATGTCAATGGCTCGCCCACGATGTTCTCAACGAAATGCGGGGGATTTTACCCGACATGAATGATAAATGCACCAAACATTCGGCCGAATTGACTGCCACACGCCAACCGGTCTATCTGTTCACCTCACAGAGTATGCAAGCATAAAACCATTTTATAAAACCCCGACTTTTTCCCATTACTTCACGCAATATTCACTAACAATGGACGCTTTATTTTCATATGAGGTCGCATCGCTATCAGGCCATTTTCATCGACAAAATGTATCTGAAAATAGCCCGTTCGTAATATAAAACGCCAAGTATATGCAACTGCAATGAATTACTTAACTATGCTTGAAATGTTAATAGGTCTATATTTTAAACAGTCTGGAATTCGTTGAATGTTAAATCATTAAATGGTGAAAAAGCACAGTGCCCGATTCGATGTTGAAAGCAAACTTAAAATATTTTTGTCATTGACTCTCCATGAACCGAAACTCCTTTTTGGGAATCCGTACCTCAACAGGAAAAGAACGGAATCTTTATAAGATCACTTTGTTGTCCGTCTGTCGGTCTGTCGGTGTGTTAAGACCCTTTATCTCGAGAACACGTTGAGATATCGAGTTAAAATTAAAAACAATATACTCAGGTCTGTGGTCCCTTGAAGCTGTGAAAAAATCAAAGTTTTAGATTAATGGAAAAAAATTACAGCCGTGTAAAAAAACGTATATTTCGACACTCTCAAGGGAATCAAAATCATAGACCTCATTCATTCGTTAACCTAAAATCCTCGAATTTCGCATGAAGCAAGGTCTCATAGCACAAGTAAAGGAAAAAATTGAAAACTTTACAGATTTCAATTTTATTTTAACTTAATTTATAGTTACGTCAATGAAAAAAAAAAATGCTATTCAGAAAAATCTTCATCCGGGAATTGAACTGTTTTCATAGGTCAGTTTGTACGGAACCCTCAACAGTCCAACTCGGACTTGCTCGATTTTTTTAGGGAGTAGTGTAGCAAAAGAGTGTGCCAGAATTCATCATCATCATCATTTCAGCCAAAAGACGTCCACTGTTGGACATAGGCCTCACCCAAGCGTCGCCATAATGGCCGGTCCTATGCGTCTCGCATCCATCGGACTCCAGCGACCCTGACCAGGTTATCGGTCGACCTTGTGGGAGGCCTTCCAACGCTGCGTCTTCCGGTATGCGGCCGCCACTCCAGAACCTATCGGCCCCAACGGCCATCTGTTTTGCGTGCAATTGTACTGACTAAAACCCACTCCTATGTTATTTCTTTGCCTTGCGTTCCAGCACCCCGAGTTTTCTTTTCAGAAGCGAATCTATGGCCCCAGTAAGCTTCGACCCTGTTGGGTTCCTACTGAAATTCTCTCCTCTGAAGTTCTAGTTTCAAATAGTGATGTAATAGTGATGTGTTGTGAGTAAATATTACATTCAAGCGGTTTTCATTTTAACAGTCAGTAACAGCACTGAGTTATATTTAACTTCTGCAAAGTGTCCACAACGTGTGCTTCTGAATGCGGTCATTTTGCGGAGCAAATGCGAGGGTGAGGAAGAATGCGGACCATATAAATTGTTTGTTTGGCTAGAGTTTCTGTTATATGATATTTAATCGCTTTTTTAAGTAAGATAACAAATACACGAACCGCATATCAAATTTTGAGGAAAAATAGTACGTCATTCTCAAAATCCAATATGATATTTTTAAAAGAGAAGTGGTAGCACAGTGGTAACGATCCCGACTTACGAATTGTTGGTCGTGGGCTCAAACCCAGCTATGCGCATTACTTTGTGTAATTGATTTTATCACCGCTGCTCTCAAAACGGTGGGGAAAAACAAAAGGAAACGGCACGTTCAAGAATGAAAAATTCGAAGACATAGGACATTCACTAACTCGCACTGGGTCCACGTTGGGGATTATGGCTTATTCCATATTCTAAAGAGGAGTTCTGAGTGGCCTCAGACCTCTTCTCTAGGATAGGGAATGGGCAGCAATTCCAGCTGTGGGAAAATTAAAAATTTCCCTCCCTTAGAGAGGATGCCTGTGTCCCAGCAGTGGGAACATTAAAAGGCTGATGATGATGATGAACATTAAAAACGGTGATTATTCTATGATATGATATTTGAAAAGACACCTGTAAGCTGCGAGACAGATTTGTTGTAATTATGAGATGTGTTACTATATTATTGTTATTATGACTTGATAACCTTATAAATCGAGCCGTACGGCAGTTTTTATTTTTTGTTGTAAAACATTTCACGTAAACAAAAACCTTAAATTAGGCTGAGCGCAGACTTGAGTCACGACAGTTTTAAGACAGACTTGCTTCACTTAAACAAGTCTGATTCGAAACTAAAAATAAACTGTTTTGTCCTTATATTCGTTTTCAGTATCAAAATGGACTTCATCAATACTGTTGTAATAATTTTTCTTCAAGGTTTTTATCTGTAAACATGATGCGACGTGCTTACTCTCTGAACACTATTAGAGGAGGAGGCACGTCGCTAGACTGTTTTGTCGTTGATGTCTTGATGTGCCCGCCCGCATGCCCCGACAATCGTTAGTCAGACTGGTCGCAGCAGTTTTTGGAGGTATTAAACTATTTTGTCGTGACGCTTTGTTTAAGGCAATAGTCTGTCTTAAAACTGTCGTGACTCAAGTCTGCACTCAAGTCTCCTTATGATCGAAAAAAGACGTGTTTAAAGAACACAACACAAAATCTAGCAGAACAAGATTGGAACACATATTAGCAACAAAACATCCTCCATACATAAAGGAATCGTGTACTCTCTGAACCAACAACACGAGATAAAATGTTCCAATCTATTCCGAATACCTGAACGTTTGATTCCAAAAAGCGGTTTGACGAAGGTAAGCTTCCTTGGAGGGTGCTCAACCCTTTTGTCTCCCGAGAATACAATGGACCATCGCAATGGTTTGAAGATGCGACATGGGACACCCCTCATGACTACGTGACTAAATTTTAAGCAAAATGTTTTGTGGCAAACCTATATACGAAATAAGTAATGTCATCTTGTACGTTGTTTGGTGTCGTGTGTCGGTACCTTTGTGTGGGACAGCGGAGAAAATAGCGCGGAATACGTAAGGGATACCTCTGCTGTTGTCGGTTGAAATGTATCTCATGGAAGGGTCAACCTGTAGGCAAAACCGCAATGTTTTTTTTTAATTTGAACTGACGCTTCTTGACTTGACTTGAAAATGTGCCCGACAGGCACATTTTCAGATGACAGCGATTTAGAGGAATGCTTCCACACCTAATTATATTTTGTTTTTATCTACACTAATATTCTAAAAAGGGAAAGTTTCTAATTTTGTTTGTAGAAGGTAATCTCTGGAATTACTGAACCGATTTAGAAAATTCTTTAATCAGTATCAAGCTATATTATTCTTTAGTGACATAGACTATGTTTCATCATTTCAGCCAAAAGACGTCCACTGTTGAATATAGGCCTTATAGACTATGTTTGATTGTAATTAATAATGTTTAAAAAAAAATTTAAAATAAAAAAAAAAAAATATAATTACGCCTGGCGAAGCAGGCACAGCTTAGTTAGTTTAATAAATGTACAATGCTAGGTTAAGTAAAAATAGTTTGTTAATATTTAAGTTTCTTATGTATATAATATTATTATTAAACTAATTAAAAGCTACCATGCATCTGTTACAACTAAATCAAGTATATGTTATCAAGTATGTGTATCATATTTCCGAACTTCTCCTAATATTTTAACATTATTCTATTCCCTCAGCGGTAACGCAAACTTACATACACTTTTAATCTATTGCACTAAACTTCAACGCTGATTATATATACTAAAGAAAACCTTATCAAAAACGTCTAAATTACCAAGACACTCTTGTTTGTCTGTTCAAACATTTATCAAGTTTGTAAAAATTGTCTCTTTTTTATTCGACGCTGTCATTAAACGCGTCAGTAGCATTGTCAATAGAACTTGCGATCAAATTAAAAGATAAAAAACAGCAATAAATGAGTCCCGAGTTGGTCGGCATCAAATGAGTGGTCAGTGAGTCAAAGCGGTCAGGTTGTTCGCCCAAGTTTCGTCTAGTCCAGACGTGGCACCGTCTGCCTCCTTCGCTTATTGTGTGATTCTTTTTACCTTTTTCGCTTTTGCTTGGTTGAGTGCGCTCTTTCTTTCAACTCGGCCTGTGCGTATTCTTTTGTTGTTTGTTCGCCACTAGCATGGACATTTGCCTCTCAGACTCATCCAGCTTACTCTTGGATCGTTTTGAGTGTTCCAGTTCATGGTCACTTAAGTTTGAAATAGCGAGCTCGCTACTTTAGTTAAATATTATGTCCTTTTGTGTTTGTAGTCGTTTCTCGGTTGTAATGACTTTTGTTGAGCTTGGTGAACTCGTTTTATTCTTGGATTGTGTTGACTATAAAGTTCTAAGCAAGTAAATGCTTTTTTAGAGCTCAGTAGTCCGGGCGTAGGGTAATTCTTAGTTCACATAACTTTAACTGCTCATTATAATGTTTAAAAATTGGTAGTTAATACATTTTATTTAGAAGTTATGTCAAAATTTAATATATGAATAGCAGATTGTAAACATAAATGACTATTGTGTAAATCTATGTCAAGTTTTATTTCTTGGTTGTGTTGTGTGTGGAAACGTTATTCTTAAAAAAAAATAGGTAATTTTATCCAGTTTTAGAGATTTTGATTTAAAATTTGCCTCCCATTACAGATCACTCAAAATGTGATGCGAAGGTCTAACATAACAAGTAACGTAATATTGGCGTCACATGGTTCATACATGTTTTGTTTTAGTTTAGATTTAAATCATCATCATCATCATTTCAGCCGAAAAAACATTACTTAGATTTTCATTAATAATATTACACTTGATTCATTCTTCGGGAATATCATTTTACAATTTTACTCCTCCAAAATGTCTTTCACTCAACTGGTTTCCTTTTTCTGCATAATAAATCATAATAGAACCGACATAAAATCAAAACATCAGTCCGTCCATACGTAACTACCACGATTAATCAAACACAATTTTGCTATTTGCCAAAACCACTTGCACAAATCATTCGGCTCTATATTTTATTTGCAAATGTGAACTCCCCTCGCAACGTAATGGAAAACGATTGGTGAACTCAGGGGCGTTTGCTTCGGCTCAAACGTCATCAAAAGTGTCAATCACGGATGTTTTGGAATAGCGAAAACCGATTATCGGGCGTATTAAGTCCGTTATTGTTATCGAGAGAACCGTCCCGGCCAACCGACCGTGAAGCAGATTAGGGACATCATAATATGCCCATATTTTGGCGTCAGCTGCATACGTCGCATGCATGTCTACATTCGCTTTTTTGTTGGTATTCTTATTAAATTTTGTAAATTCTCGGCGATGAAATTGGATCATAATAATATCTCAATTGCTTTAGAATTTTGGGATGTAGATGGCAACTAGCTATATGACATTAATTCAAAATGTATTTCTCATTTATACATTTCTATTAAATGGGACAGATAAATATTTCTTAAAGGTTGTTAAAGCTATGTAGATACGCTAATTTGTTTCCTTAAAATACGTAAATATTGAAACTGTAATAGAATATTCTTGCAATTTATTCGGGCTGTATAAAATTTAAGCCCAAGACTACACATTTCGTCTTCATGTATTTTTTCGAGCAGCTCAATACTCGCTGCTGTACAATATCAGTGCAGTTTTATCAGCTTTTACTTCCCTTCTGCAATGCAAAACAGTGTAGCATGCAATTTTATAGCCTAAACGCCCGAACCTATTTAAAAAGGGAGCAAAATACCACGAGAATGTTTAAAATACTCCATTTTGAATGTGAAACCGATACCGAAGAGTCTAATTTAAAAGTATCGGAACATGTTTGCTCGCAGATTTTTATTGCAAATAAGTTATGACTTTATGTAGCTGTATGTTTAAATGTTGTTGTACATTCGTGATTTTTTATTAAAGTCCTGGAGCTACAGACAAATAATCTAAATACAGGCAAATGTATTTATTTGGTACTAACTGACCCGGCGAACTTCGTAACGCCTAACAGTCAATTAATTTAGTATATCTTTCGATATAGTCAAATGATTGCGATGATACAAAGCCCAAGTATTCGTAATATATCAAGATAAATACAGTTTTAATGTATAAAAGTTATCTACACCGATTTCGTACATTCTACGTGATGCGCGCACAACATAAAACTGCTACAGATTTATTATTATGTATAGATAATATTTTATACTAAACAACAATTAACACTAAAAAGAAATCTTTTAAGGAAAACAGCAACAAAATTGGTTCTCAAATGAAACAGCAATCAGCGTTCCAAATATTGGTTTGAGGTAGAGTGAGGGCATGGTGTGAATATCTCACTATCTCTTTTGAGCACACGTAAATTAATGGCGATGACATCACATTTCAGTATGTGCATCCTTATAATGTCATTTGACAGTTTACGCTTTCATCAGATTGAAAAGGTAACATATTTAAAAAAAAATCTTCTTCTACTTTTTGATACAAACAATTGAAAATAAATTGAGTCAAGTACCCAATTTCATTATGGAATTGGCATGCGCTACCAAAAGGTCACTTGGCCTGGTCAATCCATTACATTTTGACATTTCAGCAATCGCCATCACGGTTAAAATGCCATTTTATCCAGACCCTTTGGACAGGGGTATTCAAATAGCTGCAGACCATTCAAGCCACAAACTACATATAATAATAATAAAACAGCCAGAATTAGTAGCGTGTTGCTAATTACAAGGGTTGAAACCTTCAAATAGCCCGCGCGGATAAAGGGATGAATAAGTTTGTGATCATTCTTTGCTGGAGTATTCAGGCAGCCTGTCATTAGCGGAACCAATGTTTTAGGAAAGTTGTCCAAGCGTATGCTCGTACATAATGTATAGACAACGCTAAATAATGTCAAATAAAAGGGTCACGTTTCGCTAAGTACTCTTTAAACGGTCGAGTTTAATATTTTTGAGTGGAAATTTTTCGTTTGAGGTTTTATTTAAATGGTTGTTTGTATTTATTTTGTTATTTGGAATGTAATTACATTGGAGATATTTTGAACAGCTTAAGTAAACATGTGTGAGTAAAAAGTATTTATTTGACAAGATGAATATTTCGAAATTGGAACGTTGACGTATTCCAGCAAATAAATTCGCTTGTGGTTTTTTTCGGAATTTCTTCCAGTGAATTTCGGTGACTGTTTTAATTATACGCAGATGATTCGTAATAGATATCTATATAAATTAAAGCGAAATACAAATCACTGATTAATTACGTAATCTCAGAAACTATAACACCTATAAACTTAAAATTTGGCAAGTAGGTTCCTTATATGGTGTAGACTGGAAACGTCGAGAGATGTCGTGCGGTGTTCCGCAGGGATCGGTACTAGGACCACCCTTGTGGAACATCGGGTACGACTACGTGCTGCGCGGCGACTTCCCCGACGGGGTCAGCGTGGTCTGCTACGCGGACGACACGTTGGTCCTAGCGCGGGGAGAGTCGTACCGGACGGCGGTCGAATTAGCGACACGCGGGGTTGCGATGGTCGTTGACAGGATCCAGCAGTTGGGACTCGAGGTGGCACTGCACAAGTCCGAGGCCATGTGCTTCCACGGCCCTCGGGGTGCGCCACCACCGCGTTCCCAGCTAACGGTAGGAGGGGTTCACATCAGCGTCGGGTCGACGATGAAGTACCTGGGACTCGTCCTCGACAGCTGGTGGAACTTCAAGGAGCACTTCCGACGTCTGGCTCCCAAACTGAATCGGACTGGGGCTGCTCTCGGGCGGCTCCTGCCCAACCTCAGGGGACCAGACGCCTCCTGCCGGAAGCTCTACGCGGGAATCGTTCGGTCCATGGCCCTCTACGGGGCTCCGGTGTGGGCACCGACGTTGCAACAGCAACCGAGGGCCCAGCTGAATGCGTGCCAGAGGGTCATGGCAATATGCATGGTGCGAGGGTACCGAACGATCTCCCGCGAGGCGGCGACCCTCCTTGCTGGCCAACCGCCGTGGGATCTGGAGGCAACAGTCCTTGCACACATGCACGACAAGCGCATGGAGATGCAACGCCGGGGCGAAATTCCGCTGCCACGACAAGTCGAGGCATGGCGGACAGAGCTCCGGCGGGATCTCATGGCGAAATGGCGTCAACGACTATCGCAACCTCGTTCGGGGCGCGCCACAATTGGGGCGATAAGGCCCATCCTTGAGGCGTGGCTGGAAAGACCTCACGGCGTTCTCAACTTCCGCATGACGCAGGTGCTTACCGAACACGGAAAGTTCGCTAAGTACCTGTTCCGGATTCGTGCGGAGGATTCGCCCGGGTGTCGCCACTGTGCGGAACATCCGGAGGACACGGTGGAGCACATTGTAGAGGTGTGCCCCGCCTGGGCGGAGCATCGCCGTGTCCTCGTGGGGGCGATCGGCGGCAGCGATCTCTCTCGCCGGGCCTTGGTTCAGGCCATGGTCCGTAGTGAGGAGGGATGGCAGGCGGTCGCCTCCTTCTGCGAAGCAGTAATGCTAGCAAAGGAGGAGGCCGACCGCATCAGGCAGAGGCAACGGGGCGCTCGCCCCAGCCGCCGCCGGGATTCCGATCCCGATTTCCGGCCACCGTAGGCGCGGGCTTGCGGACGGCGTGCAATGGGTAGCACGCTGTCCGATCGTCCGGTAACCGACCGGACCGAGCCCAAGTCGTCGACGGCGCGTTCTGTTCCCGCGCGCCTCAAGGAGCTGTCAGCACACCGAAGAGGCCCAGCCTGCTAACTGCAGGCAGGCAGGGTCGAAGCCTACTGGGGTCATGGGTTAGTTCCGAAAGGAATGCTCGACCCCGGCACGATAGGCTACGAAGGAACGGGGTAGGTTTTTAGTCAGTAAGAGTCTGACACTACTTCCCGCTCCGCCCAAGGGCGGGATTTGTCATTGGATGATTTTACCTACCTTAAAAAAAAAAAAAAAAAAAAATATGGTGTAGACATTCGTTAAGAACGAATTTTACGAAACTCCACCCCTATAAAAAAACCCCTAAGAAAGGCGGTAAAATGTGGGTTGGAAGTTTGTATGGAGAAACCTACTTGCAGCTGACGGCAAAAGGTACTTGTGATATAAAATTGGCGTAGTTTACTATACGTATAATAAATTATTGTAACAGGCGCGATGTTGGTATAATGGAGCTGAGAATTATTGTAGTATATATTGACTACAACAGTGAAGTTTACCGAAAAGGCCGACCCGATACATTTGCTGTCAAATACTGCAAAAAAAAATGTTTGACATCCAAGTTATAATGGAACTCAATGTAAATAAAAGTGATTGGAAACATACTTTTTAAACTTGACACTGGTTAAATGCACAAACTGTGCGGAACTAAAATAAAAACAAAAATTTTGCTTATGAATTGTTGGTATAAATGTTAGCATTAATATTAATTTCTATGTCCAAACAGCGGTTACACATAAAGTGTTATTCATTAAGTGCAGCGATGGTTAATGATTCAAGTTGGGAATTCATTAAGCCTCCAACAAACTGTTTAAGCCCATAATGTTTAATGGAAGCGGTAAATTTAACATTAATATTATGGTTTAGGATGACCACATCTCTAACCCAACTAAAACCGCAACACTAATAACATTAATTTCAAATTGTCATCTATAAACTTTGTGATGTTATTGGAATTTTAGAGATATAAATAGTCTAAAGTAATTAATTATAATCATTTAGCAGCCGTCAGTAACAGTTTTGTAGGAAACTAGGAAAAGCAACATCGAAAAAATTTAATTTGCGATAAAATAGTCTAATTTTAGGGAAAGTAAATTGTAATCTCTGAACTTTATTTTTGATCCTTATATTCTTATATTTAGGTAATTAATTAAGAATAACGTTTAGGTAAGAAATGTAAATGATATTGAGTTTTTACTTGTTTTATTTCTATTCTTAAAATAAAACCAATTGTTGTTTTTTTTTTTATGTTTGGAAATATATAAATTAAAGTTTCTATCTGTTGTCCCATGGAAAGCAGTGAGGTTTTAAAGATAAAAAGAAGATTTGTAAATCTTTTGCCTGTCAAATATAAAATAATACTAGAAATAAATGAAAGATATTTCCCATTTGTCAAAAAAGAAAATCAGAAGAAATAATTTACAAAAATTTCAAATACGTTTCGAATAGCAGTACCTTACTAATTTATTTATGTACAGTCAACCAAGGAAATAAGTAACTTGGGTCATCAGATATACTTAATGTTATTTCCGTGTTATTATTGACTGTACATAATATATGTAGTTATACCATAAGAAGCAAATAAAAAGGTAAGATGAATTTTTCATTCTATTTTTTTTTTCAGAGAACCAATACCAAACATCTAAATAAGACAATACCATATTCGCCAACTCACAAGAGAAAATGTTAACTACAACTGTATTAAAATCTTCACTCTCTCCGTCACGGGGAGGGCAATGAAACAAAAGGTTTGCTATCTCTTTCCTTCCTGTATATTTACATGTATTTCCATCTCACATGACGTCATGTACCCTTGAAAGCGTCTCAATTTTGAATGTGTTAGTGATATGCGTACTTGGAACGCTTGTGTGAGTGACTTTGAGTATTTTGTGTCATGAATCTCGTGAATTACAGGTTTTGACTTAGTCATTATACCTACCTAATGCTCTCAGGTACATAAAGAATAATCAAGATTAATGATAAGCTTTGAGTGATGACTCAATCAATGGATGTTTTAAATTGAACCATTACTTTTAAAGCATTATGTTTTTATTGGATTGATCAGATATTGATGCTTGCTTTTTTGATCATTAAAAAACAGAAATATGTTTTGATCGATTGAAATATACTTTGAAATACACAGAACTTTGAATTACTAATTATACTGTTTAAGAATGGACAAAATACTTATTGTCTTTTTAATAGGGAAATCACACGGGCGTGTTTTATTTTGCAAACTAGGCTCCTGTTAAAAATGATTATTTATCAAAAAAAATAACATTTGTTAGTATTCTTCACTTACCTCGTCTATGTCTCATGTGGTTTTTACTCTTCGTTACAGGTCCAGAACAGCATGGCTGCTCATAATAAAAATTATAAGAATTGTCCACTTCTGTAGTCTGTTGCACTGTCTGCGAGTTGACGTGCCAACTCACAGCGATCAGCATAAGGATCGACCATCGGACGACCACAGCTAAGGCACCCATAGTCCGACTATTCACCATAGTTTCTTTACCTCAACACTAAAACCACCAAAAGTACTTTAACCTCAAAAGTCAACGCCTCAATTCCACGTCATTCTTTTGTCACTGCAAATAAAGATACCTTTTGTAAATATTTGACCTTCAAAACTCTAAACCACCAACTTCCGGCTTATTTTGTCTGCTATTAGAGCTTCAAGGAAACCATAAATAAATTTTCAAGGCATTACTCATACTACAGTCAAAGTTTATAACTTTGTAAGCTGATTACTCCTAGCTTTTAGGCCTAAATTCGAGCTGACTAAGCTCAGCGACGGGTGTCGCTATTAAAAATATATTACATACAAATTATCTTCCATGTAAATGTCGGGTTTAGTTAAAAGTTAAATTAAAATAATTGCTTGGTGACCAACAAATTGATCGTATACACACATATGTACGTTGTTATGAATTTGCAATTAGTTTAAATTACTTCAAAGTAATTACAGTGCCTATGGCAAATTTGACTACTCATGCTTTGTATCAGGTAGTTTTACGCAATCTACACCAATTATGGTATGATATTTAACATGTGTTTGTATAATGATTTGCAACCCATTTGTTAAAATAGGCAAGTTGATCAATATTTAAAACCGATATAAGGGCAAACACTGTAACGACATGATAAATAGAGAAAAGAGGTCGACGAGAAAATAAACCCCATTTTGACTAAAACCAAAACCTAATCCATTTTGAGAAAAATACGCCACTCTGTATAATACAGTAATTTTGCCATTTTTATAGACCATCTAGAGTTATTCTATGTTCTAATGACGATAGATATTAATGCTAATAATAAAAGAAATTAAATTGGCCAAAATCAAACATTTGGCAAGTAAATAATCTACACTTTTTTATTTGCACTTGGAATACCATACCATAAAAAGACCATAATTTATTACCCCAAACCATCAAACCAGAACCAAAAATACCGTACGAAGCAAATATAGTAACAAATGTCACCCACCCATTGTACCCTGAATGAAAATATAATGAAACCGATAAAGCAAAATTATAGGGAAGAAAAAAAAACATAGCGTACGCCTATTTGACAATAAAAATGACAATTCTGCTTGTTGAGTTTACATTAAAAAGTACCATGTAGGGTAGCTTAATGGCAGCAAAGACCATTACACGAGCCGATGGCATTAAACACACCTCTGTAATGGATATCTGGAAACCGCATGGCGATATGCAACAGGGGTATATCGACTACCCTTTATTGCGGGAACATAGAAAATACTGTATTTGTTTTGTTTTTAATTGCTACACGCTAGAAATTCGGCTTAGCCGTTATAGACTTTTAATTGCAAATATGTGTTAGCTTGGTAGGGAATCTAAATGGGTTTAGGGACGGGATATGCCAGATATATTTATGTTTTACTAACTCCTGCTAGCGGTGTGAATGAATGTATAAAATTATTCCAAAGGAAAATATTCTGATTGTACATCCAAAATGTTATACCAAAACATCGTCTATCTATGTGATAAAATTCATTCAGCCAATTGAACGTGAAGAAGTGACAACTTACGCACACATGATACTTACATACGAACTTTCGCTTCTACAATGTGATTTACTGTTGATGCTAGACAGATAGTGCCCAATCATCATTGACAGAGGCCAAATATCTTACATAAGTTAGTGATTCATAGTAAGTGATATGTAGCAACGGACCCTTAATCTCCAACTTTCCATGAAATCGAAGAGCAGATCTTTTCAACCGATGACATTTTAAGTTAATCCATTAAATTATTATCAGCGATGATCCGCTGTCGCTAGAGTTACCCTTGAAGGTGATTACCCGAGGACACTGAATAAGTAAATAAATGTCTTCTACTAAATTTAACTCCAATCTTTCGCAGCGGTCGTCATGTGACCGATATCTTTCCTTGAATGCGGTCAGGGATCACTCGTTGAAAGAGTCCAGAGATGAATTAAATAGATAGGACCCTTCAAAAAAGGGACTATGAAAGGGATAGAGACGTGTCGAGTAAGTTGGGTTTATCCGAACTGGGACACGGAACTTAGTTCATCATTTATTCTAGTTAATATTTAAACATGTTTTAAAAGTCCTTTCATCGGAATTTGACGAATAATTGAATATACGAAGGTCGGTCGTTCACACGTTCTGGATATTGATACACTTAGTAGGTCACATTGTGGACCAATAATATAATTATTTTTTATATCGACAAATTGTACCTATTTATTAGCAGTTGGTCTAAAAGAAACCGACCATGACTGTACGAACTACTATCATATTTTCCTGCTACTAAAGTCATTAGTTCTGCTCTTTGATTCTAACGACTATAAAATTTAATTTAAAATGAAATCGGTTTATTTCCGAATAGACATTATTATTTTGATGATATATTTTTAGCAACGTAAATTTCTCTTGAAGGCGTAATCAACTGGCACAACTTTCAATAAAATATTGAATTCAATGGAATATATTCTATGTATTAAATATGTCATATATTATTATCCTTCGTCCTAAATGTGCATGATAATGTACCCTCGGTTAGAGGTTGTCATACAGGAGGGTTTCAAAATTTTTATTTCGAATGATTAATGACATCGGTTGTACTTATCACATCTCTACGGGTTAAACGCCTGAGCGATTTTTGTTCAATTGACAGTAGATCCTTTGGAGTATATATTTCAAATCTCCCCCATTTTTAAATAACACTTAAAGGGTATCAACATTAAAACTCATTTCTTATTTTGTTTGTATCCTTGGGGATCAGTACGTGCTATAAGATTCATTGTAAATGATAGACGAATTTTAAATCTTTTGTGACTGGTAGATATCAGAAATTCATATTACATTACCGTTCAGGACATTATTAAAAACACTTCAAAATTTTATAAAAAAAAAGATATCATTGGTCACAGACATGAAAATAAAGATATATTTTTATAGATATATTTATTTTAATTTATCAGACCAGAGAAAAATAAACGATGAAGAAATTCCTGATAGAAATCTATACAAACATGTCCCCGGAGATAAAATTTAAATAAAAATATTTAAGTTAATGATCAACGTCGTGCGTTGAATAATTCTATAAAAAAAATATTGGAAGCTTCTGTCGTAAGACTTAGCCCCTCGGCCGTCAGAACCGGTTCCATAATGATGTCTTCATTACCAGGTGATTCACTACGACTTCGCTCATGCACGTTGATAGGCGACTTTTTATCTTGTAAATTATTATTCTTTCTTTCTTTATCTACATCCTGTATCTCTGCATTACATATTTGTATTACGTTAATGTTGTGTTTGTGATTTTTTTTAATATCTGAAATTGTTGATTTTGTAACTAATTGAACAACGTGAGTTTTAGTTGAATAAAATTTATCTTAAACGTACCTTTTGAGTAGATTGAGACCTCAAAATCTTTTTGCAAACAAAATTAAATCAGTCTTCTCTGTTTCATAAAATGCCCGAAAAATTTAATTTTATGAAATAAATTTTAATTTTATTAAAATTAAACACCGTCTGTTCTGGAAAACCAAGAAATTCGTACAAATATTAAACGGTTGTAATTTTATTACTTGGCTTCATTAAGCGGATTTAATCTGCTTTAATATCTGTCGATCTCGTTTCGCAGTACAATTATACCGTTACTGGCCATTGCACGACAGCGTCTGCTCATTATGAGCGAAGAATGTTAAGAAATTTCATCCGACAACCCATTGAGGGAACCCTCCCAATTGTATGAAGGTGTTCCAATTGAATGGTGGGTAGGTGGAATGGGGCACGATTATAATGAAATTTCGCCTCGATAAAGACCAGTGAGCCCTGAAACACAATACTTGATGTTTCCTCCTGAACCCGTATCCATGTCACGTCATTAAGCTCGGTAAAAATATCTGCCGACACATCTTAGTTAAGTAAATTAACATTTGCTTGCACACTAATTAAAATTGAGTTCGTGATTACTGAGATTTTGTTGGTTTTATGCAGTTGATGCTTTTGATGGAGCACTTGGTAATAATGGTCTAACCATTATTACCAAGAGCAAGAAAATTACCATGTTTCTAAGACTTTTCAGTAATACTTTTGAGTACTAAGTATAAATAAGTACATCTTTAAATTCAACGTTGTTCACGTATTAACTTTTAGTAAACGTGTATGTTTTTTGGGATTCACTCGAGCCAAAAATAAAACTTTTTTTGTAAAACGTTGCAATTAACTCTATAATTGGACATTTTAATTTACATATGCTGCATTCACAACAAAGAATTCAGAATAAATTGGATTCTATTATGTGATAACAACACGAATTTTGAACGAACCTAATAATTACATGTCTTGTTTATTTCATCACCTAATTTGGTAATTAGCAGAAATTAGACAAACAAATTAACCGTAGCTAAATTTGTATATACTTACTTTACATTTGCAATAATGCCTTTGTTGTCAATTAGAATAAATTTGAACAGTTTAATTAAAGCCCGAAAAAATCTTTAAAATTATTATTTATTTATTATTAATTCTTATTTTTGTCAGTAGTACCGCCCACGTCATTGGTAGATAAACTGTATTTACTTTATATTATGTTAGCCTATAAAGTATGTATCTGTGGGCCAAGATGCCTCAAAATAAATGATTTATTATTATTATTGGTTGACTCATCAAAAATCACAATCAGAAACATATATTTCAAATACACCATTTCAAATAAAATAAATTCAAAGCGCCTGCCTTTTGGATTGTAAAAATGTCGGTCAGTCAAAAAAAAAGCTAAATTGCACGTGTCGAAGAATTATAGCCTAAATCATATTTCGTAAATGTGAGCACCATGGAACGCATTTTTACAAATTAAAAAAAAAACAAAATTTTTCATTATGCAATATTCTTATGTTTCAAGCAAAGAAAAGTAATTTCTAAATTATAATACTTGTCAATTTTTACGCCCTAGTGGTAGTGGAGCTAGACTAGAATCATACTCTTGGAATAAAAGTTGGTATCCTGTACTCTATTCTACGACAAGAACACTTAATATATTCTTCTTCTTCTCTGTCGTTTCGCTCTTGGCAGAGCGGTCGTGGTCACGTTGAGGCGTCCACATTGGTGATAGAGGCGGTAACTTAATATATTACCCATAGTATAATTATGCTAAGTTGCTAGACTAATGATGTATTTTGGTTTTATTCGCATGAAACAACTTTATCATTTTTTTTTTGAAGACAATTTAGATAAAAAAAATCAGTACGTGTATCCGTTTATAATTTTCATATTAGAGCAACATACCTAATTAATTTAGTGAGAGTCCAATTTGTTTCGCATTTAAATTAAGCTGATTATGAATTGCTTTAAGCATTATTTACATATATTTAAGCTCAGTGTTCATTTTGGAGG
Source organism: Leucania comma (assembly GCA_958295575.1). Classification (NCBI taxonomy): domain Eukaryota; kingdom Metazoa; phylum Arthropoda; class Insecta; order Lepidoptera; family Noctuidae; genus Leucania; species Leucania comma. The sequence goes on from OY282475.1 coordinate 11,353,657, forward strand.
AAACGTGATACCAATATAGATAATAATGTTAAAAACCAGTCACAAAAAACTAGTTTTGATAGATTGGATAAAATTAATTACCTTTTGGTTTTGCTAAGAGTGAAGCATTGGAGTAATAATATTTTTTTTTATGTTGGCAATGCTTACATTGCCTTACATTGTGGTAATGCTGCCAGTCTTATGGGCACATTACTAGTCTATCGACTGGACCTGAGAAAATCGATGCCATATTTAAGATTATTTTTTTAGCTAGGTTTAATCAGATGTATGAAATTAAATGATCAGGATTTCTTAGGCCCGTGCCTCACTGGGATGCCATGGCGTTGCTACCAGTTTGCGCAATCAAGAAAATGTATGTACTCTCTATCGCATGTACATCACCTGGCCGTTGTTGGTACTTAGTCCACCATATATTTTTTTGACGTCAAGGCCTGGCTATGCCGCAATGGCGGCCCAGTGAGTTCCGGCCCTTAGTGGCCCAAGTTTAGTTGCATACTATTAATGACATCTTAAGAGGGGTTTCCTTAAAAACACCGAAAAAGAGACTACCTGTTTTCAAAATTTCTAAAAATACACCACACTGAATTACACAAAAAAAAAATTAAGATCCTAAATATATCATTAGTTTCATCGTGAGATATTTGCAAACCTATCCGTAATTTACAGAAAATAAAAATGTTTAAATTTTAGTATTTTCTGCAAATAGGAAATATCGATTAAGCTGTTTTTATGAGATATGAACATTTTTGTTTGTCATTTTTAAGGATAGGTTTGCAAATATTTTGCGGTGAAACTGTTGGCACATCTATTTAAGTTCTTCATTACTATTTTTAGTTTTTTTTATTTTTCGGTTATTTTTAAGGACTCTCCCCTTAAACAGTGATTGTTATCTGCGATCAATTCTTGAGACTATTCCTTGACTGTGAGATTGTTCAAAAGAGTTATCGCGGCCTTAAAACTTATACTAAACCCACTCCACACACGGGTATGAGTTATTCTATTGAATCCTACCACAAAAAAAGCTGTTTCAAGACCAAGATCATCATAATAAAACCAATTAACCAACAATATTTTTAATAATTAACCTGATCGATGTTTATAAAATGAGAAGCAAGTAATCAAGGCAAACGAATCGGCTGTCCGGGAAGGAGATAGGGTACGAACTCGGGAAATTCTCTGTGAATTATTAATATAGCGAGTTGTAAGCTTCTTAGAAGGGAACTGTATAAATATTGCTGAGGCGATAGTAAGCTAAATACAAATAACAGCCACACTTGGTAATGTCTTACTTAACGATAAAGACAAACTTACTAAACTAGCACTTAACATAGGAAACGATTACTCGTATGCACAATAGAAGATAACAACAGGATTTTAATTGGGAAAGATTAATTTAGCTAGTAATTTTAATAAGAAAGATTCAGAAAAAAGATTTTGAATGGACCGTTGGTGTAGTGGTAAGTGGCTCTGATTGCTATGCTGAAGGTCGTGGGTTCGATTCCTAACCAAGACCAATGTTTGGCCAATCATTAAATTCAAAATGGTTTTGAGTACATATGGGTGTAAAAAAAATAATTTATAATATTATTATAATGTATTTTAGCAGTTGTCTACCCAAGTAGCAAAATTTGGTACTATAAAAGCTCAGAGAACGATTTAGGATGTGCTAATTAGTATTCATGATTAGTACTATAACGATGTTGTAAACTTTTACAAAACCCCAAAAAGGCCCTAGTTTTATCACTGATTTATTCTATAAACTTTATATAAAAGCTCTCACGGTGATTCATCAGCTCTGTAGTTGAAATGTAAAAGTGTCGAGAACCGCTTTTTAGTACTAAAATACTGCTGTCTGCAACATTTATGTTACAAATTTGCACTATAAAAGTAACCAAAACCTGTTTATAGTGTTATTTTGCACCATAAACGATTCCAGTGATCTTTCATATCACACTTGTTCGTGTTGTAATCGTATCATCTTGAGTGTTCCTCAAGAATACAAAATATATTGATTGGAAGTTATGCTTTATGTCATTTGCCATTGTTGCAAAAGGACATACTAAAAAACATTCATAAATCGTAACTTTATCATAGCTTGCACTTGCGAAAATAATTTTATCGATAAAATCATTATGCTGATTTCAAATTTGACAATGCGCCCTCATAATTTTCGTGTTTTAATTAAATTTTAATTAATAAAATAAGGTCTTGTTCCGAAAATAGCTGCTATAGTACACATTGATTCCAGCCGTGCTGCTAACGTGCTATCATGGCAGAAAACAGCCGCCATATTTGCATAGAAAACAAATATGTCACACTTTAAGTCTCGTAGCAGAAGCACAAACTCATTTATAGAGCTATTTAAAATTTAAGTTACTTAAAAACTGCGCTAGGTGTCGCTATGGTACTATTTAGTACTATAGAAGAGTTTTCATGAATTTTACAGAACTAGCCCCATAGCGATATTGAGGGAGCGTATAAGAAGCTAAAAGGTTACGTAATGGTGGTGCAAAGTACTTTTATAGCACAAATTGATGCTGTAATAGTGTTTACGATACTCCTACCATACTAGTACTGTAAAAGTTATTTTGACACATTATTAGTGCAAAATAAATACACAAAAGTGTCAGTAAGGTCGTCTATAGTACTAATTAGTACCATAATCGCTTTTTTCATATCTGTTACGGTGCAATACTTTAAAGATTCTTTTGTATGGTACTATAAACATTTTAAGACCTACATTTTAGAACTTAAATGCTCTTTAATCTTAAAGAACCAAAACACTCTCTTGAAACCCTTTATAGTACAAGCAGTCACAATGGTTACCATTATAGGCCTACTGTATCACTGTCTGGTGATAAAACGCCTGGGTTATAGAAGCTTTTGTTACTTGGGTAGTACCCAAACACAAGCTCTGCTTAGTTTGGGACTTGATGGCGCTGTGTGATAGTTGTGGGATATATTTTTTATTATTATATCAATAAAACAATACCCGCATCGTATCAGTATACTGTAGACTACCCTCTTTTTATTTTAAATTCTTTCAGTCCATCTAAAAGTTGCATAGTAGATATCACTTATAGAAATAATACCGCTATTCTACCCATAGATTTAACTTTTGTAAATGTTTTAGTTAAATCTATAATGAAGTTCATTCTGTTTTGTTCTATTCGAATCTATATTAATATTATAAAGAGAAAGATTTGTATGTTTGTATTTTTAAAACTACTATACACAGTAGTTTAAAAACTACTAGACTGATTTAGAAAATTATTTCACCAGTAGAATGTTACTTTATCAATGAGAGACATAGGTTGTATATTTTCTTCTTCCACGTAGGCGAAACCGCTGGTAGAAGCAAGTATGAAATATAAAGTTGAACTTAAACAACTGTAGCCATTGATATATAAAACTGGAGCACATCAGAAACGTCTAATTTAATACGAACGACAAACTTCCAATAGTAACAGCAAGGATGAGCAGTCTTATTAGTGGAGGATACAAATTAAGGTAAGTAGTATTGTGGTTTATTAATTAGCAACTAATTACCAACTTACAGGAAGTGATAATTTTGGTTAGTTTATCGGTAATACTAATTACCTATAATATTCATTAAACTGATAAGCGAGAATCTTTACAAATGAGAAATGACGTACACTATTGAATATACAAATTAATGTTCTGTACAATGTCGACAAGAATTTACTTGGATGATTTAGTTGAAGTCTAAATCATTTTTATTAGATGTGTATTTTTTTTTTTGTCTTTATGTAAAGTTTTATTTTTAATTTATGTTGGCAAAAATTTGTACAACAGATAACTCATATAGATGAGTTATTTACAAAAGCTAATCGAGATAGCTTTTGTAAATAACAGTTAAAAGTACCATCTGTTGAAAACAACGGTTCTTTTTTCAATATTTCAATTTTAAAATAAACAATCGTTTATGTATGTATGTGTACTTTAAGAAACTCGAACTACTAATTAATCTGTCCTAGCTCAGAGGACACCGGTGTCCTCTCACATCCACGCCACTATAGGCCTTAATTCCGATGTTTAGAGTCTACTTTTGTATGAACAAGTTGGGTAGTTGTGGATCGAAGTAAATTGCCTTTTTTTTTTAATTAATAGATGCAGATTTTTTTGTAACCTACTTTAAGATAAATTATATAATTTGTATTTTCATGAAATATTCATGTTATTTTTTTCATGTTAATTAACTAGAGTTTTTTGCGATCTGTAGTAATATGATTTTCATTATTAACTTTGACAATTTTTTCTTTCCTTATATTACTTTTGGTTATATTTATTTGCATCATAAGCAATTCCATTACTTTTAATAACCATGTTTTATTTTAGAAACAGGTTATAAATTAGTTGGTATATTGTTTGAAATTTATTAAATAGTCTTTGCAATAGCATCTTTTAAATTTTTTGGCATACATAATTTATAGTTTGTTTTACACTAAATTTTTATTATACTTAAAAGTCGTTGAAATAACAGGGGGCTTACTCTTGAGTTTCGAGTTTAATTCCTATCGGCCAATATTGGAATTGTGACGTTAGGTACTCTTGGATTCGATGCTAGCGCCAAATTGGTTTAAAATTGCGTGACCACACGCCAAGCCCAATCTCCATTTCACTTAGTTTCCCAAAAAGATCACGCAATTTGGCCCTAGCATCGAATTCAAGAGTACCTAACGTCACAATTCCAATGTCGACTGATCGGAATTACACTCGAGAGTAAGCCCCCAGCTCTTTTTAGTAACTTTTTAAATATTTATTATTTTTATACTTAACTACAAACATTGCAGTAGCTATAAAAATCTTATAAAGCACCAACCAATCAAATAAGCGCATGTGGTAAACACTAACTTATTCCATTATTCAAAACGGATTAATAAGACGAGATTATGTTAGGGTCAACACGATAACTTATTAATACTCTTCAGTTACATAAACCTCAATTCTAATTAGTTTCTGTTGTACAAAATCAATTAAATGGTACTAACAGCGCTATCGGATCAGACCGCAACCTCAAGAAATGTTCGTAGACTCAAAGGGATGGTCAAATATCTATACAGACGTATACGAACATAAATTAATATTAAATTCCGCCATAAGTTGGTTAACTTTGTCTTATGGAAACGATGTGATTGTGTTCATACTGTCTGAAGGGAGTCTGGAACTTGATTCTAGCATAACTTTAGAATTGTAGTACTTTTTTTTCATCCTTTTGCATTCGACAAATTCGACATTGCATAAACCGTTTGATACTCAAATTGACCAGTATGAAACACAAAAAAAGTCTTAATTTGACTATATTATTGCTGAACGTTGTCACTATAATATTTGACACATTACGCGTAGCGCGAATATTTGAACATCAACGATGTATTAATAAAATAGAAATCAGAACATACAATTAGTAATTGTTTGGATTTCGATTTCATTTCTGTTGGAAAATAATTACGAAACGTAACTAAAAACTAGCATATTAAAATTTAACAGCGGAAAGTTTGATTTTAATAAAATAATATTGACTGACCCCGAATATCACTGCATATATATTTTTCAATTAAAATTATTCACAGAGCATTGAATAAAAACGGTTATCGTAAATATGATTCCTGTTTATTCCCCAAAAGTGAACCATATAACTAGTATAAATGTCAATAGTTTCAATAAATGCTGCGTCCGTCCGGTAGTCAGTGCCTCCACCACTATATTCGAAACACGTACGAAATTCACGTAAACGTCTGCTTCCCATCTTATTGATACAAATAGAGATACCAATTGTTTAGGACAAGGAGAAACAACAGCGTGGCAATGATAGTAATTCTTCTGACGGGATGCGAGGGGCCTTTATGACCACTTTGATATCTGCGGGGTAAACTTTAGTGTGTTATAGAATGAGATTTTTACGGACTTTGGGACCATCGTAATGCTATTGACCTCTTTGATGGTGTCGACCCGGCTCTGAACCGTATTTAAGAGCCTATTGAAATGAGCTCGCCTTAGATAATCATAATCGTGTCAGTGTTTGTCTTTCCGTGATTATGCATTTAGGTGATAATTTAATTTTATGATATGTTCGTTTTCCTTTTCATCAGCACTCTTGAAGTGCCCATTTATGAAGGTTTTAATTACTGGATAGCATATAAGGGTTGGAATTACAGTTTGTTTGATCATCCTTAGTGATTTTTGGAATACTTTGTTAATTTCATTAACATTATATTTAAAAGTCGATAAACTTTAACGGAGTTTTGGAGGAACCACTCAATAAGTTTAAGCTATTCTAAAGTTTACAATCTAAAAAGGTTAACCAATGTTATGAATTGTATGAGATAAAAGATTTACCATATTTAATTAAACATATTCTCAGTGTTCTTGTTTTTCTTTTAAGTAAAAATATTTTAATAGTTTCAGACGACTTAGGTTATCTGCTCAAATTTAGGCTGTCTGATCAAATTGAGACTGTCTGACTAGAATACAAGCGATGTGATCTTTTTTTAATATCGCAGCATATTCTGACATAAGAGCCATTTTGACCACGCACAATTTTATTTTTGGAATGTTATATTTTATTTAAATTAGAGATCAGATAACATATTTATATTAAATATAATATAATTTCGTTCTATTGTTGTGTGAATCTTAAATAACGTTTTTCTTTCTTTCATATCATTTATTTTCAAGCTGATTAAAGTTCAATACAATAAAATTTAATTCTTAGAAACATTATTATTTGCAACCTTTTCTTACAATTTGTGTTTCCAGAATTTGTGTATCATTAGTATATTTTTTCGTTAATCTAAATATTTTTTTAATGATCTCATTATAAAGGTATTCTGTTTCATGATTTAACATTGATATAATAATATAATACTGCTATATCAGCAAAAGTTACATTTTGAACATTTTATTTTAACGCCTCATAAGTATATCCCATTTCTTATAAGATTAAAAATATAAATCATTACCACCATCCATTATAACATTATAATTATTTTAAACCATTTATTGTACCACCATTTAAAATTATTTTAGCGACAAGAATGTTTGAAAAATTTAGGTATATTAAAGTAAATTTATGTTTTTACTAATAAAAGATGTTTGAAATATCAAAAGTTATAAGAATTAGTTAAATTTATGTAGTTTTAAATATATTATGTATTACAATAATAAAGCTTCGGTTGGATTAGGTAAACGTATATTATTTACTGGGTCTAGAAAATTATTTGAACATCTTAAAACCTAGGAAAGGTATACCCGTTAATTTTTATGTTTTATATTATGGTAACTAGTTTATCAAAACTAAGTTTAATTCGTCGTTTGAAGGTTTATGGAACTTTATTTAGATAAATAAAGCTGTATTTGAATAGAAAATTATACGAGCCTCTTAAAACTGAGGAAAATCATATCTACTCAATCATGATCAATGTACTTTTGTATAGTTTTGTAACAAGTTTAGCAAAATTAAATTAGATTCATCGTTTGAAGTTTTATCTAGATAAATTTAGCTTGATTTGTCTTAATCTAACTTAGTTTAAGCCTCCTCAATTTCCACAACCTCTTCAATGTGTTGGTTTTAGATTCTTAGAAAATATCCATAGAAATTCAAGTGACTGCTAATATTCTTTTCATTAGTATATATTTCTTTGTTAGAATGAAATGATGGACCCTTTTAAGAGCTACCAAGAATTTTGTTTTCAAAATGATATTTTTTATATTACAATTTTTACAACTGTGGTTGTCTCACTTAAATCAGCCTCAATTCTATGTTTTAAAATTACACGTTTTTGTTTACTTTTCTTTTCAATCAGCATCTTGACTCTATTATTTTGTTAAACGATTTTCAAAGCTTTACGTAAGTAACGCTTTGAAAATCGAAAAACAGCTTTAAAAGTAATTTTAAAATTGATTTTTCTCTCCTTGTCTAAACTTACTGTTGATTTAAAATTTTACTCATGACAAACTGTGTCTTTGCCCTAATAATATAATACAGTTACAATCTCTTGTACAGCATTCAATGCAAATAAATACCTTTGACTTTAAAAGTTTGACAGACCGGTGTTAACTCTAGTAAAAACCTACAAAAGTATCTCGTAATGTTGCATAGGTCTTAGTCATTATCGTGTAAATTACTTGGATTGAATTGATTTGAGCAAGTTTAAGGCCTGACAATGATTAGTAAAGGGGAGAACAGATTGTGGGCTGGCGTTTACCGGCCGTTTGTGTACCGTCTGTTCTGTATCTATTTGTGTCCTCAGGTTGTTCAACTCGACAGGCCGTTCGCTAACAAAGTTTGTGATGATGATTACTCAATAATATTAAAGGAAACTATGAATGTCTTATGTAAAAATGTAAGTCTTTTTTTGTTTTGGTTCTGTACCCTGTTTGTTGTCAAGTATGAAACTTGATTTTGTATTGTTTCTTATCCCACAAACATTTGTCTCTGATTTGGTATCAACTTGCACATGTCCTTAACGTACGTATAGTTTAATGATCACATCAGTAATGCCTTAAATTTTTATAAATACTGTTTTATAAACACGGTATAATAATTTATTTACTACATAATACCATGGAAATATACTTTTGTCTAATTTAATCACTGAAAATCGTTAAAAATATCTTTATGAATAACAGACAAAATATGCCAGAATTATTTGGTTGATGCACAATAGCCTATACACGAGAATACGGCGACCAACCTCCTCCGTAGTCCGTTGAACCAAACACGTTGCAGTTTCACAGAAAAAAATAAACAACACTATGCGATGAGAGTGTAATCACTTTATTTATCAACAAAATGTTTAGCGTCACTAACTTAAACACAGTTTGGTAACTTTTAGTTACAATGTTTTAAAAAACAAGTTTTTGTACTCGTAGATTCACGAAGAAGTTGGACGAGAACGTCCCACACGCGTGCATCGAGCGTGCCGGCCGGCGCAGAACTAGCTCGCTGGTCTCATTCCGTACAAAACTTTTAAGCCATGGAGACGGCAAAGCTATGTCGCGCCTCTACAACTCACGCACACAATCATGCCCGACACCCTATGCACAAACACGAAAGCGAGCTTCCAAGTTCACTAAATAAACGAACACCAACACAAACGTGCACCAACACCGTCTACCCCCTGTTCATGAGACGTCAGAGCGGGACGCGTATATCAACAATGCATTTAGGAGCGTGAGCGCGAGCGAGAGGTTGATACCGCAACAGATGTATATCATTTTACGCAGGTAAGTATTGAAAATGTTGGTGTGTATGAATGAGACGGCGTATAAATTTAGCTTAGGCAAAGCCGGTCGGGAGCGAATGAGACAGGAACTGTTCAAGTCACCCACTGTACATTCCTTCCTGATACCGGCGCGCCGTCGTACCTTTCGATCGTTCAAGTGGCAGATGAAGCTTTTAGGGCTGTCACCTGATTAATTCGCTAAGCAATAAAAAACCGGCAAACGTTAATTAGTTGCAAGAATGCGGATAATTTTCAAGCAAAAAAAAAATTTTTTTTTACTTTTTTATAAACTAAATACTTAGTTAGAATAGTATAAAACTTAAAAAAAAAAAAAAACAGTCTAAAATCTAAATAAAACAGATCAAAATTTAAATAAACTTCAAACAATGGAGCTTCTAAAGATAAGGGAAGATACAAGAGTTGCTACAAATTTTGCAAGCTTATAAATGATTCAGGCGCGTAGGTAGCATCCTTACGTCAAGATGTCACAAAGTAGCAGGTAGTGGAGTAACGTATGCTGCAAAATTTTGTTAATGTTTTTTGCATGAAGCGCCTCTACTACTTTCTGTGTTTACAATGAAGACATCTGCTTTAAAATGTGGTTTTTGTACTTCTATATTATTATACAATTTATTTTAATTGGGGATCGTATTATACGTAATAGAGATCGTTATTTTGACCCTTATATTTAATGGTTAGATACGTTTTACCCCTTCATTTTGAAGAGTTGACACCTGTTATTTTTCTATTATCTAAATAGCGCAATTAAACACACATTGTGTTTTGTTATTCTGTTTATTCAGATTTACTTAATTACCAACCAATGAGTTATTTTAATGAGTTACTGCATTATTTATTCATAATAATGAAACGCTACTAAAATTAAATTTACACTGGATGTGCTAATTATCAAATAAAGGATCGAAAGATTGAAAATTTTGTTATTGGTTATTAAAAAACGATTATGAATGATTTTCGTTTATAAAAAAACTATTGACCACATTGATGCACATATTTGGGATCTGGCAATATTTGAAACAAGCAACTAAACGAACACTGGAGGGTCTTAATCAGTAAAAATCTGACACCTCTATTTCCGCCTAGAGATTTATTTCATAATTCCCACTCTACAATAAAAAAATAAAAAAAGTCTTTAACAAAAGTTATAACGCCAAACTTTTTATTGGTTGTATGAAAATATTATAAAGTATACCATAATCAGCCTTATAATATCCCCCAGCTGCGACTAATAAATTAGTTAAAAAAAAAAACAAAATATAAAATTTTATAACTTATTGTAATATGTTTTTTAATATCCTGCGGATTCCATCACGCATGCGGATTTGCTCCACATGCAGAAAATTTCAAAACGCAAAAATACGTATCCCGCGTCCGTATTGCGTGCATTATGACAAATACTTGTATGAAAAGGACATTTGTGAAGTTACACATTCGGATTTACTCCGCATGCGTAATTAAATACGCACGCACCCTGATTCGTGATCATGTATTAAGAAAACTCATATTACAAATGTGCATATGTCCTTGGAATAATTTTCTACTACTTAAGTATCACGCTGTTGAGGCCACTAGCATCGGGTCGTAATTTGTAATATTCAAAATAACCCATTAGATTTCTTACGATAAATTAGAATTTTTTATCCACAGTCGGTATCAAATATCACAAAAAAGCGTGTCCGTGCGATCGGAGAGCGTCAAGCGAAACACTTCTGCGAAACCGGAGCCATGCGGCGCGGCTGACGGTAACGCGCCACGACACCGGATCACAACAACACAATCCCTTCCCATGTAGCTAACACACAAATTAGTGTAGTATAATGTTCACGCCCTTTATTTTTGTACCTTTGTCAAACTTCACACGAAATGACAGCACAATACACTCACTCCATAAAGTATACCATTTCTAACACGTTACCCGAATACAAATCACTCAGCCTACATATAGCCACATGCCTCTTACGTCCTGTTCCGTAATCCTAAACAAAATTGACGTGGCGATCACTTAAAAAAAAACAAAAAATAACACGTGAGATATGACGTGTTTCTGACGGTTTGACACGGGTAACGTTCGCGGTACACTTCATTAACTTTTCGAATACGAAATCCTGACGGAACGAACGAGTACTTCAACGGACATAGACCTGAATTCCATTTTGTCAGATACCGGTAATCCTGGTGCTAAACATAATCGCTCCTTTCTATTTCTGCAAACCTTCATACAAGAATAAACACATAAAAAGAATCTGTTGCTGCACTGAAAGGACTTATGCTTTGCAGCTATTGTTAGATGGTAAGAACGTTTATAGACGGTTAGATAGGTTCCTATTTAAAACATTAATAAAAAATAGAATGTTATAATATTTCACCTACAACTGATATTAATTCCAAACAAGTAGTAATGAACAATATGAAACAAATGTGTAACAGCATGTCGAGCTCAATGGAACAAAATTTTAAACCGAGAAGTTTCAAGACAATGTACTCGACAGTATAACGTTCAATTGTTTTGACAGAAGGCCTCGCACAGGCGAAGCGGTGAACATGGAGTGAGAAGAGAGCCTGTGGCTCCATAAGCGCGAAATAATGACGACGCATTGTAGCCTCGCAGGATCAAGTAAGTCGCTATTATTTATTTCTTCGAAGGAGCTGCACAATGGCGTACCACGGCTTTGCTGTCAGCGATACAATAAGCAGCTGTTCTCGGTTTATTTTGTACGAGCTGCAGAGATAGACGTACGGCAGATGACGTAATGTTACCTGCCTTTAAGACATGATAAAAGAAATATGAAGTCGACGTCATCTCTTAACTTGTAGTCCTTCGTGCTTATCTTTTGTGTTGGCCAATATTGTGCCCGCAGGGAAGTCTCCGTATACTAGGTACGATGTTATTCATACAATATTTTGTAGGATGCTTAAGAAACATTGATGAATGGAGACTGAGGTCGTAAGTCAATATCTCTTAGTAAATCATCTCGAAACTCCAGGTGGATAAAACTTCGCCATAAACGAGTTTGAACAATCTAAAGTTAGTCGCACTCCTCACATGTCTATGATTTTTTTTTAATGCGGAAACCATAAGTTCCAACGGACAGTCAGCTACGAGTGGCCAAAAAGCCAGAAATAGTCGGCAAAGCGTCGGCCAGAATATAATAGCAGCAATAACAAAAGTGAGTCGAGCTAACCATTGATTTGGATTTTACGTTAGTCCAACAAAAAAATAAGTGCTTTTGTGTTGCATCCGCAAAAGTCTGACCAGTGGCTGTCACTCGAAAATGCATGTCGGACTGTATGGTAAGCCCGATGGTATTAATAAAAGGCGACAGGTGAATACTAAGTGACGTTTTATTGTTTTGTGAGCACTTATCAGCTTTGGTGGTTCACACAACTTTCAGGCGAATTGTTAAGATTTATAAATAAGAAAAAAAATGTAGAATTGTATTTAGAATAGACATAGATTTACTAACCGAAACGTTGAAACTTTGGTCAACAAATTTATTTAGTTTGAAATTCAGGATAGACTGTGGTAATATACTCGTATGTATACTGATACAGTATAATGGCCTGTTTGCTGTCGATTACGATAAAACACATTTATTTCACTAAGCTCCTAGCTAAAACAGCACATTATAAAAGCCGATACCAACAGAATGTGAAAGTCAGAACGAGGTCACAACTTAATTTAAAACAAACATCGGCTAAACGCTGTTACAACAATTGTTGAACAATTTAACAGCGCTGGCCAGTAATCCGTATTTCCTACTTAATAAATGTCTGCTAGAGGAGGCGAGCCAGGCCACACTGACGCTAACTTGACGTCAGCCTGACGTCGCACCAGTCGTGGCTAAAAATGACGCAGTTGTTCCACCTGAAAGAGTCTGTGTAGAAAATTGTGGAAGACACATCGTTTCTCTTAAATCGATACGGCAAAGTGCCTTTTACAGAAGTGGTCAGGTCACGTTGACCTTTATTAATGTCTTGTGTCTTGTAATTTGTAACTATTTTCTGATATTGTTGATGATTTTTTGAAAGACTGTAAAGGGAAGTCTATTGCGATTCGATTAAATCCTAATAATTGTTCATTAGAAACATAATTTTTGAAATGGTTCGGCGAAAGGCAGTGGGTCGTAACCGTTACCGTCGGGGCTTGTAAAATGTTTCTCGCCATTAAGTTTTAGCATCACAGCAGTTACAGCTATCGGTCTGAGTAGGAACCTCTATTTTTCTTTCTGTAGGTCTATGTTCTACTAAAACTATTTTTAAAAATTCTTTGTAAGTTCACGATTAGTGGCGGTGATAAGTCCTCTCATTGAAGAGCGGTTAAAGAGGCGCTACGGCATCCTTACTTTTTGCCAGACGCCTGGTCTTCAGAGACACGGTTGTTGTGAGAAATTCCAATTTCGAATTTGACGGGAACACACGCTCTTGTGTCACCACTGTGCGGATCGTCCAGAAGATATAGTGGAGCATATGATGGATGTCTGAAATAAGAGATGGAGAAGCCTGGGATTTGGAAGTCACAGATCAATTTACTGCCACCGTAGGCGCTGGTTTGCGGACGACATGACATAAGCAACTCGTTATCCGATAAGAATCAGGCCTTGGATGCCGCACGATGTTCCATGCTCACTTCAAAGAGATGTTAGCGAAATTGACCGGTCTTGCTAGGTAGGGGCGATGCCTAATAGGGTTGCGAGATAGTCCAAAAAAGTCACTGTAAGTCACTGCAAAGGGCTTCAGTTGTGAAGGAATAAAGGTGGGTTTTAGTCGTTAAAAGTCTGTCACTTTCTCTTTCTTTCTGAGTGGACCAGAGTTGGAGCAGTCATATGATGATATCGGTTGGCTTTGGACCACTTCCTTGAAGTATTATCTATTTCCTCTTGACTTAAAGAACCACGTGTATCAGTATAGCAAACACAGATCTGGCGAAGAAATCCCAATACTACATCTGCTTTTCTAAATATTCGTGTGTTATATTCGGCTGAATCATCAACAGCCTCTGTCTAAATTGAATCAATAAACCCCAATAGCTCAGTTACAACAAGACTAACGAATTTAAGGCAAGAACATGTTAATGAAGAATCAATCAGGTGTAACAGGGATCGAATTGAGTCCGTCGCTGGGGGTAATCAATCAGGCGTCAGTGTTATTGTTGTGATTTGTTGCGGCATAAAGTCGCGAGCAATCGGCCGGCCCTCCGGTTGCCATTAGTTTGATTAGCTCGTCCGTTCCACGCACGCTGATTGTGCGAACGTTTGGCTTTGATTGATTCCTTCAAATGGCACCGTTTCGAGACTACGCTTTATTCTTAGACGATACATTGTTGCTGGTCCCGATACGAATTGATTTTTTTAGATTAAGTAAGTCAACGTACAGTCGCGTGCAAAAGAATAAGACCTTATCAGTATTATTCTTAGCTTTTTTTTCAATTTTTTTTTCCGTTATTTCTAATTTATATTATCACCAACGTGAATATATCTGTAAATTAACTCACCGGGCTAATTTCTATTGCACTCCTTCGCTCTTTCTGTGTGATCTATCGTTTTCGTATTTCTACCACTCCTTCTACTCTAAAGGAACTCTTGTGTATTGTGACTCTGTGCAATAAATTTTCTTTCTTTCTCTTGTGCACTTTGGACTCCACCTACTCTTACTCTTACAGTTACATAACATTCTATTATTTCTATTAAGCTATAGAAGATTATACGCTTATATTAATTTTGTTTTTATAAAAGAAGAATTCAATAAAATTGTAGCATGGCTACAAATTCGTTTTGTACCTGACCAGGTGAGTAATGAAGCCTAATTACAAGCTCAACATTTATACCAAACTGTCTGTGTGGTAACCAGAAATGCCTACTTACATAAATATACTTGTAATGGATTTTCTCCAACAACGAATTTACCTGTCTCTGTTTCAATGTGCGTCACTACAAAATATCTGCTTCGGTTGCTAACGTGAATAATTAATGTAACTATACTGAAACTAAGCTCTAGAGAAATAATTATTTATAGCCACAATACCTACATAAATTAATGTAGAAGTACCATAAATTATCTAGGAAAATTGTTTATCAATAATGGGTACTACATTATTACTTACATTGTACAACACTAGGCACTAAATATTTCGAGGTTATGTCTGTAAATATTTAAGCAATATTTCTGTGATGAAAGGGTTCTTACCGGGCCTAAATAAATCCAAAGGCAGGTTAATTTTAAAGCAGTTAAATAGAGAGATATGAGATTTAGTGTCTGGTGAGTTCGATAGCAGCCAGATCTTGACTTCGCTCTTGCTAGCTAAAAACAATAGATGAGGTCCTCGACGTGCCAGCAAATGCCTGCTCACCCTTATTTTATAGAATAAAATAAAGAATATATGAAAAGAAGAAGATAATAATAAAAAAGAAAGAAGAAAAAATAGAAGAGAGAAGGAAGAAGAGATGAAATGAAAATAAAGATGCTGACAAAATTTAATACACGTAATGAAAGAACCCTCAGTGACATAAACCAGGTGTAAATGATAACCCTATAGTACGTGTTTCCTGTCTTTTGCTGCAATACGACTAACCTATAGTACTATTTCAGAATTAAATCTGGATAAAATAATATTTTGCTATTAAAGAACCTAAACAAACAAAGCAAAATCACACAAACAAAACAGTTTACCGTACGAAATTCAATGTCAATGCGACGTTGCTTAGACGTAATGGACAGGGGTAAAGACGGGAAGAATTGACAAAAACCCGACGAATAAAAGCAACGTCCAAAGGTTGTATAAGACCCGCATTTGAATGAAGATGTCATGTTTATTTGCGTT
Source organism: Leucania comma (assembly GCA_958295575.1). Lineage (NCBI taxonomy): Eukaryota > Metazoa > Arthropoda > Insecta > Lepidoptera > Noctuidae > Leucania > Leucania comma. The sequence goes on from OY282475.1 coordinate 11,369,743, forward strand.
GAAGGGAGGCGTACTTTCTTACCTGTGACGGAGAAAGCATGACTTTGAAGAGGAGTAACATGAATCTTTAACTTGGGTTTGGGTAAACAGTTTTATATTTTATGCCGTGGGTTGGTACTAAGCTTTGTTAGAGTTTTCTTTGCGTTGCTGCTTCAGTTAATTGGTTGGGAAATTGGGATAAAATATGCAATGTTACGTTTGTCGTTGCCCAATTTTATTACGTTAGTTACAGACAATTTCTCAATACAAAACCCTGTTCTGTGTGTGGGTGTAATTTATCTATAATTATTTAGAAATACGAGTATACAAGTATGTTTATCAGTTGTATCAGTACTCATGGCACAAACTCTGCTTAGTTTGGGATTAGATGGCATTGTGTGATTTTTTTTTATAATTAGTTTAGCAGTTTTTATTTACATGAATACGTCCACTGACTACCTACCGTACATACACCTACCCTACCCTACATACTCTACCCTACGCTACCTACCTATCTGCCTACTTACCTACCTACCCCACCCAGCCTACTTATTTTTTTACTATTAAATCTTCCCTATATGCTGGTGAACAAAACAAAAAATAAATTATTAAAAATTTTCTTATGTAATAGTGTTACCAGAAGAAACAGCGGTTCATTTTTATATTTATGATATAGATTATTATTTATCGTAATCGATGTTTTCTGTCTTTTATAATAATAAACATCGTGAGGACTATAAGTTTGCTAACCCGTCTTGAAACAAGCATGGTTTGTGGCGATGAGTGCTCGTGTTTTCTCTGTACGAGAAGAAGATTTGAAATGGTTGGTAAGTTGTAGGACGATAATATTGTATTATTTATTTATTTTCCCGAACAGCAAGTAAGCTGTACGTGTTTTACTCGTTCGAATGGTTTCCAAGATAAGTTACGATGTCTATTTCTGTTGCTAACATTTCAGTTTCTACTTCAAATGTAACTTTGAAGCAAACCAAGATGTTTCATTTATGTCTTGTTCAACAGCACAGACCTAATTGCTTAGCCTAGTCCACACGAAATGATGTCCAAAAGAGATTTTTTGTGTTTGCTCTCGGTTTTGTATTTTTCAGTTCATCTTCTTAATTTCCTTATTTTGAATTTAATACACATTGTACATACCTACTTGTCCTAATCTCGAGTCTTGAAATATTAATATCGAACATAAATATTACCTGAAAAAGTATAATAAATTTCAGACGTAGGTGTAGTCATCTTACGAATAGTAAATTTTACCAAACGTGTACCAAAATTAACTAAATTAATTTAATTCCTTATTACAACAAAACCTATTTACTTTTCTAAATCACAAAAGTAAATCGGCATCCACTGTTTAATTTTTGCCAAAGGAACTTCAGTGCTAAATTAGTTTTCGTTCAGCTCTATACGTGATCGGATTGTATAATTACATTCTTTCCCTTCCCACAGTATCCACGGGCAGGTTGAAACCAAGATGCGTATCGTATCGATTCAGGGAGTTTTGCTAAATCGAACTAAGGCCACAACTCACGAAGTGGACCATCAAACTGCAGGAAAAAGGACAAAACAAAATGTATAAAGGAAATTGCTTCCACAAATCCACTCGTATCTTGAACAATAAACGTAGAACGGCCAGCCCACCCTAATAGCAATGAAATCACGAAACCAAAACTGTCTCCCATGTCGGATACTGTTCGATCTGCGACTTAAGAATTTTATAGACTACCCTTCAATTGTCTCAAATGGACAGCGATGATAGAGGTCGTGTAACTATTTCGTGAGCATTTAATATGTTGCTTGATTTTGAACGTTTTCAAGATTTTATATCATTGCTTTGAAGAAAATTATTTATCACTAACTTTGGCTCGCAGCTTCGTCCACGTGAATGCAGTAAATTATCACAAAGGAATATATTCTCGGTATCTAAAAGTATTCCAGGATACGATCTACCTGTGGCCCAAGTTTCATTCAAATTCGTTCAACCATTTAAACATGAAAAAGTAAGAAACATACACGCACACATAGATAAAATCTTACGCGTTTCTAATATTAAATGTGGGATTTCACCAATAAACGTCTTCGCATTCGAATTGAAGACTATAAAAAGCTTACAGCACTGGACCGACTGTTGTTTGGATGGATTGTGTGAGGAGTGTTATGATAGAATACGGGGTTAGTGATAGCATGACGGGTGACAAGACAGATTGGAAGAAAAATCACCCAAATAACCAAGGACTAAAGCAGGAAGATGCTGACAGAACTGACTGTAGTTTATATTCCAATATTTTGCCAAATAAGAAGGATTTAACTGTAGCATTTTTCTCATAAAGAGATTTTACAGAACGATCGGTTAGCAAAAGTTTACAGGAGTTTTACAATTTACAGCTATCATCTTCCATACATATTCACCCGTCCTTTTACTTTTGATTCAGTAAGTAAGGCTTTACGATCTAAATTATTCAGTGTCTTCTGTCCTCAGTTCATCTCTCAATAGATGGTTGGTGACAACTTTGGGTATTTAGTCCAATAGGTATAGTAAGACTAGCTTCTGCCAGCGTCTTCGTTCGTGTAAACAAAGGTTTTTTCCATACAAACTTAGTACCTCCGTTTCATACCATTAGGGGGTAAATTTTGGAAATTTCTGGATTAGTACTCGCCTACCCACATCAAAAAAAGTTTGAGATCATTTGATAATACGAAATCGTTTTTTTTTTTTACGTTAGAATAAAAAAGTAAACTCTGTATAAAATGAGATTAAATCCTTGTTTACACTCATTCAAAAATCTGATCAACTGGATTCCAGCGTTTTTTCTGACTTTTCGAAGAAGGAGTTCATTGAAAAAGATGCCGAGGGGATTATCAGAAGTTTTACGAGCAAGAATTGTTACTTTGGGGGAAGAAGGACATTCTACGAGAGAAATAGCACACAGAGTGGCTGTTTACCAATCCTGGGTCGAGAACACGTTATGGAGGTATCGCGGTGTGGATAACTTTGCAGATCGACCTCGCAGTGGTCGGCCAACTGTTTTTACTGCTTCTCAGAAGCGTTACATCAGATTGCTGACTGCCCGAGACCCAACAATCTATGCCACTAAAATAAAAGCTGAGTTGCGGGCTGCTAGTGGACTGGAAATTAGCACTCCGACCATCAGGAATTGCTTACACCAGGTTGGATTACGAACGAGGAGATCCTGGTGACCCCTGAACTCAAAGCAACGACAGCGACGCAGATTGCAGTGGGCTGGACTCCGCCAAAATGAAGGAAACGGAATCGTCTCTTCATTGAGGAGTCCAGAATTGGCACTATCCAGACAACCGACGTTTTCGTATCTGGAGAAGACGTAAGGACGCCGAAAGACAAAGAATTGCCACTGGAACTGTTTAACAAGGCGGGAAATCGGTATCCTTTTGGGGCGGTATAATGATTGGTGCTAGAATGTCGTTGATCCCGTATCGTGGCTCGATGACTGCAGCTTTGTACCAAACCATTGGTATTGATGAAATTGTCAGGTCAAATAAAATCGCGAAAAGTTAAGAATTTGAATTTTTAATCAAAAAATATTGTCAAAACATCATTTTGATGTGTATTTTGTGATTAAATTAGTGTAATTAAACAAGTTAAATAAAACCATTTCAGTACTGAAATATTTTGTTTGGTTTTGCTGAAGAAAAACGTGATTTACGGTGAAAACGCAGGTGGGCCGATTTTTCTGATGACCAGTGTATTTCAATAAAAAAAAAAAACATTTTCAAAATGGGTCCACAATTGATCGAGATATCGGTGAACATACGTCATTATGTATCATTTTTTGTTCTGTTTTAAAGTTAAAAGTTATCCATTATTATTTATGTTATATGCTGGTGCCTGTGATACAATGTTTTTCATTAGTACAGGTACCAACGAAATTTCTTTTCTGTATTTAAAACTTATTATTTGGTATAACTGTTTAATCAATCGAATCTTCTGTATATGTATGATTTTCTGAAAATAAACTATTATTATTATTCTCTTTATTCATTAGATTAAACTTATAAATTATATTTTTAAATATTTCTTTAAAAAAAAAACATAAAAAAAAACATTTAAAAATATAAAAAATAGTGTCCCACCGGTATCGGGAACAGGGTCCAAGCTACCGGCGGTCAGGGCTCCAGAGAAAGGAACCTCCTAACAATACGAGCCGTGTCCAGGAGTACCGCTTTCTGAATCAAGCCCTTGATCCAGCCGCCTAACGAGAGCCTCCTAAGGTGTTGGTCGAGGCTCTTGGCTATTAAGCCATTACCCGACACGACTATCGGTACAATGATCGCCGAATCCACTTCCCACATGTCGACAACCTCGCGAGCCAAGTCAATATACTTGATTTGTTTATCTTTCTCGACTTTCACGAGGTTCTCGTCATGCGGAACGGATATGTCAACAATCATTATTATTATTATTATTATACATAAAAAAATACATACAGCCGAACATAGAACCTCCACCTTTTCGAAGTCGGTTAAAAATACTAGACATGTGTCTCGGGTTTGGCATAACTAAAACTAATATTTTATAAACAGCGTAGATAAACTCTAGATAAAAATATCCCACAAATAACCCAAAAAAAATATCTTGGTAACGATTAAAATTGAAAAAATAATTAAAATAAAACATAGAAAAGTAGTCTATGCAATTTTAAATCGCAAATAGTCAACACGTGTTCTACATCCACACATTTTGCCACATTTTATAAGCTTATTTGTACTGAACAGAACGCAATTTATTTTATTTCAAACAAGAGTAATAAAATTTACTTTCTATAACTTTGAACAGCATATGCAATAACAAACTTTCCTCACTTCCGTTTTTTGTAGTCTGTTTCTATAAAATGTTATTTATATTTGATGAAAACTAGTATTTATTTAAACGTGAGTAAGATTTTCTACGATATTTTTTATGTACCTATCTTATACACTAATACTGACAAATGCTTGCACTGACTGGACAGATCCACTCAAATCTGTATAGTTCTTTCTTCAAAAGACCAACAAATCTCCATAGTTCTCATGTGATTTGACTATTACAAATTTACTGTATGGACTTCGATCGCCCGGTAACCGACCGGACCAAGCCCAGGTCGTCGACGACGCGCACTGTTCCCGCGCGCCTCAAGGAGTTGTCAGCAAACCGTAGAGACCCAGCCTGCAAGCTGCAGGCAGGCAGGGTCGAAGCCTACTAGGGCCAAGGGTTTGCTTCTGAAAGGAAAGTTTGGCCCTGGTATCTAAGGCAACGAAGGATCGGGGTGGGTTTTTAATCGGTAAGAGTCTGACACTATCTCTCGCTCCGCCCAAGGGCGAGAGATGTCTTTGGACGATTTACCCACCACCAAAAAAAACCCTTGAGTTTGTTTCGGTGTTTCTTCTCAGGGTAGTCAGCTAGGAAACACCGGCTTCATCTAGTTTAAAATGACGAAAATAAAATATTGACGTGTTTTTTAAAAACTATTCGCAAAATAAATTTTATTTATCATTTATAAAAATAAGTCATGGCTCACTCGCCCACCTCCCCTGGCTTAATATGCCCATGTTTTTATCGAGACTAAGCTTCATATATTTTTTTAAGTTATAGTAATAATTTAGTATACAAAAAAATACATTTTACACAATTCGTCTACAAGTCAAATAGAATTGCTTTTATATTGATATTGTTACAATGTTACAATAAATTGTGCCTAATTCAACGAGTGCTGCCGAACTAGGTTTGGAGCCCGTATTTTAGCACGGAGCGCCTCAAACCCTAGAACTGGGTCTGTTGGTACGAACTTATGAACATATCAATGACAATCTGCCATGTTTAGGAATCAGAAAAATTTATTTAAAATGAACCATTTACAGGCACTTTTGAACTGTCGAAATGTCAGTCAGTCAAAAAAATGTAGCTAAATTACTCGTTTCAAAGTGATATAAAAGATCTACGCTTTGAAGTCGTCATAGAGTTTCTTGCTCATTCTTCTCCATCTACGAACTCCATAGATACTCTTTTAAATAGTGTTATTAGTTACGAAAATCGTAGCTACGTAAATAAGCAATGATAAAAGAAAAAGTAATAAAAAAAACATTGAAATAAGCCACTGGCAGTTAAGAGATGAACAATCAAGTTATTAGTAGTAGACTTCTCAAGAAACTTTATTTACGAGCATAGTTGATAGTCAATTTGTAATGACACGATTCGTATTTTAACAAAACATTTGCACTCTTGACGATCACGTAAATTCACGAAACTTTGTCTGAAAAGTTAATTTCAGTATCTCTCCCTGCCCATGCTCCAATACAATCTCCACACCTCCTCTAATCATACAAAGTGATAAAGTAGACCATTTCTAACCTAGACATGACCTAAAAACGTTTCATACAAGATAACTTTCCCAAAGAAATCCCGCATCCTTGTAACATTTCTCCATTTATCGTACATTTTTATATGGTCTGAGATATCAGTAACGATTGAGTGGACGAAGGTAGCCACGTAGAAAACATCCAGATTCGTGCCCAATATCGCTCAAAGGGTATGGAAACCGAAGGCCGAATCTTTGGCTATAGAAAATATGCTCTAGTTCAATTTTGAGGTAATGTTTGTTGGTACAAAGTTATATTTTTGTACCCACATATTTTGAAAGATCCTTATAAATATTTAATAAAAATGTCCTCACTGCATCTTTTTGTCTTTTCGCAACAATCTCAAAAACTTCGGATCGGATTTTCTTAGAGACATTGAGGTTATAATACATGCATATTTTAGTTGAGATAAGCTAGAAAAAATAGAGTTTTTTAACCTCTGTGCGAAGCTAATACATAGTAATAATAATCTACAACTTTCCTACAACGCCATCTAGTCTCAAACTAAACCGAGCTTGTACTATGAGTACTAGACAACTGATAAATATACTTATACACTGTTAAATTGTGGTCGTTTTAATCCAGTGGAGGATCGATTCATCAAACACTATCATACTACATGAAACACTATCGATTTATAAAGATAAAATTATAAAAAAGAACTTTATTTTTCATTTTTATCTTTATAAATCGATTGGGTTTCATGGACCGAATCTACCCTTCACGGGATTAAAACGACCAAAATTTTACAGTGTAAAATTTTGTAAATGTGTGTATGTGTTTCAAACACATACTTATTATAGATACATTACACCCAGCCACATAACAAGGGATCGTGCTCATCTCGCATATCATTTCAGTCCCAACTATTCAACCAACAGGCCAGTCGCTAGTTTATACATTATGTTCTGGCTATTACAGTGGCTTAGTGATCGATTAACTGAAGTTTAAACGATTCAATCGATCCAGTATTAAAAAAAAAACCTCTTTAATTTCACCATTCCCAAGGTCCTGGAAATGGGGTTAAACTAATCATTACTAATAAATATTCAAGTAGATAGTTAACACCGCAGTGATTAAGCCATTTACACAACAGTTTGTTTCTTTATAATTTACCGTGACCGATGATGTGGCCCTATCACGCATCAATATAAATTTTCTATGCTTATCGATTTTATATATTAATGCCCGGACTCGAGAACTCTATAGAGTTGAAATATTTTGAAGTGATTGAAATTATAAGCGATAGTTCATACTGCACTTTTGGAACACATTTTTTTTTTACTTTTATTAAAATGAGTTTAGAATAGAACTGAATAAACTTTATTGTACACCAAAAAACCTATGCCTACGTAAACTTAAATCTATGGGTTGGGTGGGTTGTTTCTGAAAAGAGAATACTTTATGATATAAAAACATTTCGTCAGTATATAAACGTCTATAACTAGTCTTCTAATGTACCATTCGTTTAAATTTTTGAGGATGCAATTTTGATTTGGTGGTTTACGTCTGAAACTTTTGAGTTACTCTTCATGATGCCTTTAATTTGAAGGTAAAAAAGAACAGACACTTTTTTTTCTTTTTGTTTATGGTAGGTAAAATCATCCAATGACAAATCCCGCCCTTGGGCGGAGCGGGAGATAGTGTCAGATTCTTACTGACCTACCCCGTCTTAAAAACCTACCCCGTTTCTTCGTTACCTATCGTGCCAGGGCCAGGCCTTCCTTTCAGAAGCTGACCCATGACCAAAGCACACTTTAAAATCGAATAGATAAAATGATCTGATTAAGCTATCGGTTGTACTGCGTATCACGATTCTTGCATGGCACAAATATTTTTATGGCCACCTTTTCCAGGTTTAGGTAAGATACTTAGACCTGGAAAACATTGCCCTACTATAGAAATGACTACTGTATCGTACACATTGTGAATTTCTAGACTCGTATTATTGTATAGTTATTTGTTATTAGTTTATATTAATTAAATAGATAAATAGTATCTTCGGTGTGCAACAAACCTTACCACCACTTAACTTGACTACTTTTGATTTATTAGAAAATAAGAAAAATAAAACTTTTTGTTTGTTGGCTGCTTTCAGTTATAGAATGTAACAAAGAAAGTCGGTGCCAATCAAGTTATTGTATGTCCAATAAAAGTAATCAGAGAAAGTACTTTTATACGACGTGTAATGTCAAGACTAATACATAGAACACAGTCACATTGTCACGACCTTTTCTCTTGCACGTCTTCTAGCAAATATCTTTATTAATATTGTTACGTAAAACCACACCACATTTGGTGTGCTTGTTCAGAAGGGCCACAACAATATTCCACACCGTTATCTAGCCCCAAACTAAGTAGATCTTGTGCCATGAGTAATAATATAATATTTGTAAATAAATACATATTATAGAAAAATAATATAGGTAACCACAGGCACAGAACACATGATCGTGCTCATCACACTAATACTTGTCAAAGGTTGGAATCGAACCCACGACCTCCAGTATAGCAGCAAGAGCCCCTTACCACTAGACCAATAGGCCAATCAACAACAACAGGCCAACTGAAGGAACACAGGTGGGGTTTAGTCAGTAAAAATCGGACACTCCCTCTCGCTTTACCCAGAGCGTGACTCTTCCCGCTTGGGTACGATATTATCGTATTATTATATCTCTATATTTGATCATATCCCAAAAAAAAACTCCGATGACTCATATTATGACTCACAGCTAACATTCAACTTTTGTGTCTACTTTGAGGGTTTTAAATAGTCAAATAGATTAATAAATCAATGCTTTCCATGTTTAAAGATGTAGCTTAAGGGTGTTTTTAATATCATGCGGATTTTATTACGCATGCATGCGTATTTGCTGCGCAAGCAGAAAATTTCAAAAATAAAAAAAATGCGTCCCGCGTGCGTTTTGGAAGAAAGGACATTTGCAGAGGTCATGCATGCGGAGCAAAACCACATCCGTGATGAATTCCACACGATATTTAAAAACATCGTAATTGCCACCGGCACCGGAACGATTCCAGACTTTAGTCTCCTACTCCAAAATTCTAGATAGAAAAAATCAAATAAATTGTAGCCCACAAATCCAATTATACAGTAAATATGACTGACTAAATCATTGAAATCTCTTCAAAATATCGATGGCCCCACCGAATAAACGTGCAAGAGCTCTTACACGATTTTTTTTTTTGCATTTTTCGTTTCTTTTGCCTATCTTGCATCTGTTTAATTTTTTTTATGAATTTTAGACCCAAAACACGTGTATTATAATAGTTTATTTTTTTATTCTAGGGAAACAATTAATTTAAAAGTCATAGGAATAATAGTTTATGCGTTTATTACATGCTTTTTGAGTCGCCAAGTACACAAGAATAAACATGTTAAAACTTACAGACGTTTGAGAAGATTTCTAACTGTTTTCGAATTTGGGCAATGTCTTCTTACACGTTTATTCGTGTAGAAATGTATGCAAACTTTATTACTAATGTTTTATTACACAAAATGGAAGTATTATTATAAATAGGTTAATAAAATTAAAGCTGAGCTGTACTCACAATGAATGTGTTCCCAAAACACTTTGTGCGTATAGGTGGGATGTCCAACATGTACCGGTGCACGACTTACGCGTGGAGATGCAACGCCGGGGCGAAACTCCGCTGCCGCGACAAGTTGCGGCATGGCAGACAGAGTTCCGGCGGGATCTCATGGTGAAATGGCGAGAGCGACTGTCGCAACCCCGCGCTGGGCACGTCACGATCGAGGCGGTAAGGCCCCGGGGTCTTTGAGGCGTGGTTGGAAAGGTCTCATAGCGTCGTCACCTTCCGCTTGGCACAGGTACTAACCGAACACGGCCAGTTTGGGACGTACCTGTACAAGATTCGTGCGAAGACGACGCCCAGATGTCGCCACTGTGCGGACCGCCTGGAGGACACGGTGGAGCACACAGTCGAGGTGCCCCACTTGGGAAGAGCATCGCCGTGTCCTCGTGGAGGCGATCGGCGGCGGTGATCTCTCACGCCGGGGCTTGGTTCAAGCTATGCTCCGGAGCGAGGAGGAGTGGCAGGCGGTCGCCTCCTTCTGCGAAGCAGTAATGCTAGCAAAGGAGGAGGCCGACTGCATCAGGCAACAGCGCACATGCTACCGCCGCCGCCGGGATACCGATCTCGATTTCCGGCCACCGAAGGCGCGGACTCGCGGACGGCGGGCAATGGGTAGCTCGCTGTCCGTCCGTCCGCTAACAGACCGGTCCGAGCTCAAGTCATTTACGGCGTGCACTGTTCCCGCGCGCTTCAAGGAGTTGTCAGCAAACTGTAGGGGCCCAGCAGGGCCGAAGCCTCCTGGGGCCAAAGGTTATGTGAAAATGTCACCCGGGGCGGGATTTGTCATTGGTTGATTTTATCCACCACATAAAAAAAAAACCATGTACTGGTGGCGCAACGCCGTACGTCTGGTAGTCCGATGATGGAACGGGCTAGGCGGAATTAGGCTATGCAATTCTGTCGCACACTCCCCGAAATGTAACCGGTAGAAAACCGACAGGCTAGCAACTTGGCATCGATGTTCAAGACTTTGAAGCCTCGGCTCGACCAGTGCATTATTGCCAATAATCCTCCTGGCTCAATAGCCTCAAGCGCATCAAGCTGGTATCGGGCAGATCCGTCCCAAAGATGAGAGCAGTACTCCATACACGATCGAACTTGCGCTCTGATAAAGTTTGAGCAGCTGTTCCGGCGTGAAGTACTGTTTGATCTTTGTGAGGATTCCCAGCTTTTTTGCAGCCAGTTGAGACTTTGCTTCGATGTATGGCCCAAAGTTGAGAGTAGATGTCAACGTTACACCAAGAAGATTAAGATGGTAGGTTACCGGCACGGTTACACCCCGGAAGTTGAAACAGGGCTGAATTGATTTTAGTGAAAAATAGACACGCCCTGGGTCTTAGCAGCATTGAACCTGACCAAATTGGCATCGCCCCATTCAGAGACTGCCTCCAAGGACAAGTTCAAGCGCTCAACCATAGCCTCTCGAAGAGACAGGATCTGTGACCCAATAGCTTGTGCGTTGGATATGTAACTCTCAGCAAAAATGCTGTCGTTTGCATACCCAAAGGCACCGAGTTTAAGCAGATCGTTTATGTGCAGCAAGAACAATGTTGCCGAGAGTACTTTTTTTTATGGTAGGTAAAATCATCCAATGACAAATCACGCCCTTGGGCGGAGCGGGAAGTAGTGTCAGACTCTTACTGACTAAAAACCTACCCCGTTCCTTCGTAGCCTATCGTGCCGGGGCCGAGCACTCCTTTCGGAAATAAACCCATGACCCCAGTAGGCTTCGACCCTGCCTGCCTGCAGTTAGCAGGCTGGGCCTCTTCGGTGTGCTGACAGCTCCTTGAGGCGCGCGGGAACAGAACGCGCCGTCGACGACTTGGGCTCGGTCCGGTCGGTTACCGGACAATCGGACAGCGTGCTACCCATTGCACGCCGTCCGCAAGCCCGCGGCTACGATGGCCGGAAATCGGGATCGGAATCACGGCGGCGACTGGGGCGAGCGCCCCGTTGCCTCTGCCTGATGCGGTCGGCCTCCTCCTTTGCTAGCATTACTGCTTCGCAGAAGGAGGCGACCGCCTGCCATCCCTCCTCACTACGAACCATAGCCTGAACCAAGGCCCGGCGAGAGAGATCGCTGCCGCCGATCGCACTCACGAGGACACGGCGATGCTCCGCCCAGGCGGGGCACACCTCTACAGTGTGCTCCACCGTGTCCTCCGGATGTTCCGCACAGTGGCGACACCCGGGCGAATCCTCCGCACGAATCCGGAACAGGTACTTAGCGAACTTTCCGTGTTCGGTAAGCACCTGCGTCGTGCGGAAGTTGAGAACGCCGTGAGGTCTTTCCAACCACGGGCCAAAGGATGGGCCTTATCGCCCCAATTGTGGCTCGCCCCGAACGAGGTTGCGATAGTCACTGACGCCATTTCGCCATGAGATCCCGCCGGAGCTCTGTCCGCCATGCCTCGACTTGTCGTGGCAGCGGAATTTCGCCCTTGCCGAGAGTACTGACCTCTGAGGGACCCCGGCATTTGACCAGATGAGCAGCCATCGATGACCACTCAGGTAGACCGATCTCTCAGGAAGTCTACGATCCAAGCACACAATTCAGCAGGTATACCGAAAGAAGGAAGCTTACTAATCAGGCTTTCGTGCCAGACCCTATGGAAAGCCTTCGAGATGTCGAGGGAAAAGGCAAGTGCTTCCCCGCGCTTCTCGATGGCCTCACTCCAGATGTGAATGGCATACGCTAGAAGATCACCAGTTGACCGAAAACAAATGACACAAAATGATTTTATGGATTTTAAAGAGTTATTATAGGGAAAGAACACAAATGGTGATAAAATTTACTAGAGCAAAATAAAAGAAGTAATCTTCTAGTAAATTTACTTCAGATATAGTTTGGAAGACGAATTACGAGAGATGCAAATCTTGATAAGAACTAACTCAAGAATGAGGCGGGGAGAACCTACAGAAGATGTTGAAAACCTCAACTAGTGTACACTAGCATGTTACCTATACCACTTCCTTTATTGAAGTATTTGATAAGTCTTTGTGATTCAGGAGCAATACCAAACCATTATCAAAGTTTTTATAAAAATCTACTACCGTTAGATAACTCCATCTCGGTCGCCAATGACAGTGAGGAGGAGGACTAGTGTTTCTAATATTGCAATTTGATATTTTTTTTTAATCAATAAGATTAGTACTTTGTGTTCACATGGATAAAAACCATGATTATATTTTTTATTCTATATAATATCTGTATTTTATTTCAATCTTTTTAATTATTTATTTACCATGCATTAACAAAGATGTATTACATAAACGAAAACTGATGTTATTAACTCTGATATAAGTGTATTCGATCTTTCCAATCACATGATGGCAGAGCAATGTACTGTAAACAAGCGTGTAAATAGTTATAACTGGGTTCAAAAACAAACTTGATTTACGGAGAATAATAGTGTAACCTTAAGTACATTTTATTCGTTGTGTATTATTACACGAATAAACGTGTAATGACATATTACTGTAACCTAGTCATGCGTATTTCACAAGAGTAAAAACATTAAGTTGTTTTTCATGAATTTCTTGAAACTCGTTGATTTTTTTAAAGAAGTAAATATACAAATCTATAGTTTATTTTTTTACCTTTATTTCGATTATACATTATTTATATCTATTTACAATGAAATGAGCGTTATTGAAGTTTATACGTTTTTATTTTTTACTGAAAAGTTGTCACTTTTCTCTTACACGTTTATTCGGTGGGGCCATCGATATATCATGACAAAATTCTGCAGGAACATTTTTTGAAGGATTTAATTACTACAATACAATTTTTAACAATCTAAAGAAGAATAAATACATTATTATAATGTAGAAAATTGCCTGTCAGATACACTCACGCTGGTCAAAGGATAAAGAAAGAGGTTAGCTTGAGAAAAATACAAAATTCTCTTATTGCACGCTTTAATTAATTTCAGTACTTTGTGAATATTATACGATACTTTTGCCGAGATTAGTATTAAAATGAACGAGAAAATTATATAATTTTTGAAATGGAGTTTATTTTCACTTGGGTTAATTAGTTAATACTTTGTATTTGCAGACAAATGCATTATAAAAATTATGAATGAGAAGCAAAAGGAAGGATTTCGAATAGAATACTCGTGTTAGCTTTAATACAAGATAACATTGTAAGCGTAACGAAACATTTATCTATTTTATTCTATTTTTTACCAGACCCTCTTTCATTATGATGATAGCAGTACATCATACTTTGAATAAAATGAAACGACAATTCATACTGCATTAGATACTCAAAATTTATTCACAATTCAACATACACATACACAATACAAGTAGACGACCGAGTTAATCGTACGTACGGATTTGATAACATGCATATTATTTCACTTGGAGCCATTCAAAGAAACTTAGCACTTTAGGAAATTGTAGCTGACTTAAGGGCCGGTTTGTAGTCACTGAGTATTTTGTATGAACTCCGTTCGGGACTATGTCGACTTTGTGGCCCCGAAACAGCAGTTTTTTTTTTAACTTTAAAATTAACTATTCAAGATAAAACAATAACTATTCAAGGTTTTTGTGTTTTCGCTTTGTATCTTTCAAATATTTCCGTAAACTACCTAATCTCGTAGATAAACACGTTTGAAATCGTAAATTAGGGTCAGATTCGCAATTTTTTTTTTTATCGAGTCAACAAATTTACATCATGATTTCATTTTTGCCAAGCGCTTGGTCATAATAGTCAATTTTAATAAAATAAATTTTCATGGTATTCTCTATATTTGTGGATTTCCAGAGGTTTAAAAAAGTTCAAAATGAGTGAAACCTGGCCTTAACAGTATGAGAAGGCTGCGAATAAGTTTCTGATTAACCTTGTCTGAAATGTATTATGTACTGTACTGTTAGATTTGTGGCAGTTGCGTAGGGGTAGATATCCTAAAATAACAGCTGCTTCTGAATTACTAAGAAGAAACTATGTCTGCTAAGTTAGACGAAAGTAATTGTGTTAAGATTTAGCTTGTTTGGTGAAATGACTTGATACTAAGAGACTTGATGGACAAGCATTTTATAATACTTTTATGGACTTTAAGAAAAAAATTAATATAACATTTTTTTTTAGTTAAATATTGCACTATAATACTATAAAACGTTTTTGAAAGTTTGTGTGTATATAAATATTACGTTTGTTTCTTCGTCACGCTCGAATGGGTCAACGAATTTTGATAAAACTTGGTCTGAAAAAATATTTTTACTCGATATTTTTGCCCCGGTAGTATGTTCTCTTGGGATAATTTTCTATAAAATCACGGAGGCGAAGTCACTGGCAGCAGCTAGTCATTGAATAAGTCCTCCCGCTCTTGGTAGAGCAGAAGGGAGTGTCAGAAATTTACTAAGTAAAACCTATCTGTAGTCCTTCAGTTGCGTTTTGCATTCTAGGGCCGCGGTAACTCTTTCGAACAACAGGAGTGTAACATACACTTATTACTTAACAGTACTTCTGCGAAACAGAAGCCTAAATGTAACATTAATCAAACTTAATTACCAGTAAATAATGCGATAAATGTTTGAGCGTATCTAGCATGGACTTACATAGGCGCAAGTCCCCTTCAGCTTACACGCCAGACTAACTACTTGCGTCAATTTCTGGACCAATGATCCGGTACGAGCGTGTGTCTAAGTGATGTTGAAACTCCAGCCTTTACTCTCAAAAGTTCCTCGACAGCGACAAGCCTTCATTCAAAATAAGCTCCCAAGAGTCGACTTTATAAGTGAAATTATTATTCTGTAGCAAATTATAATTAATCCGAGAAGTGAGAAATGATATCCTAAAACAAAAAGCTGACAGTGGTTTTGTTGGACGGGCGAAGTGTCAAAGTTAAATTGAATATTATAGGGAATGATCTCAGGCAGACGAAGTTTCGTCGGGTCGCGCTGAGTAGTTAATCCAATGCCACAATTCAGTTCAAGTTATTCAGGAACAATTGCCTGTTACTTGCATTGCTTATTCATTGTTGATCGAACGCTCAGACTATTTATGTTATTCCCGTACATAGTCTGTCTAAACTACTTTATGGATCAGGAACTACAAGTTGCACTTCAGGAGTTCTTTATCTTCAAGTCTGTTAGAAAAACTTAAAGTTTAATGAGCGGATTCGTCTGCCGTTTTCAGATGCAATTTCAAAGCTTTGTTCCATTTGAAGAAATAAGAAAACTGCGCATTATTAACAACCTACTTCTCCGATTAAGGTTGCAGGATTATTTGAAAGAATCACTGCGGCCACAAAATGGAAAGGGCACTTAAAAACACGTAAAAATCTGACAATTCTTGCTACATCTAGTGCGGTAAAAGCTGAAAAAAAAATCCGATGACTCATAATGTGTCTCATGCGTAATATTCAACTCATGTGCCTACTTCTCTCACAGTAATTCTAAATAAGAAGTTCTAGTAGTAGACTAATTTTAGACAAGTGTTCCTCGACCGCAATATCGCTTACCATTAAGTGAGTTAAAGGTCAAACGCGAGCCTATCTATACCAAAAAAAAACACTGTAACTTTCTAGATTTTGAATATCTTCTCTAAACGTTCCATTCAAAGCTAGTGATACATCACAATACAGCGCAACAGATATTGGCCGCCAATATTGGCAGGCCAGCGGGCCGTCGGGCCCTAATAGCCAGGATCGTAGATAAGGTATATCTTGAAACCACACACGTCGCTCAGCGTCTCCTGTGCCAGTAGTAAGCTACCGGTGCTTCAGTTTAGAGTGTTTGCAGCGAGAGAAATCGACGGTACAGCACAAGTGGGTGAACATGTTCTGGTTACAGTACCTCTACCATGAGTTTTAAGCAATAGTATTCGTTGCTACTCGATATCGAAGCCGTAAATATTTTGTATGGCAAATTTTACAGCGCCTCTAGCGGTCACTTGCAGAACCAAAATTTGCCATACAAAATATTTACGGCGTCGATATCGAGTAGCGACGATTACTATTGCTTAAAACTCATGGTAAAGGTACTGGTACATATTGGGATTGGTGAAAAATCTAAGTAAATCTTTAGTTTTGTGTAGTTAAACGTTGCTTTATTGGTGATAAAAAGTAACTAGGAAAAGAAAACGAAATCTGTCTGGACATCAACGGGCAAGTTAATGTAAACTGAGTTATTTGTTTATAATTTATTTATTAAAACTTCATGCAAAACAATAGGCGGAATTAATGTCTCCGACATTATCTACCATTCAACCAAGGGTGATGAAGAGAAAACATGGCAGATGCATAAAAAAATAAAAACTTTATAAGAAAAGAAGGTTTCGAATATACATAAATAAAATAAACATACATAATTATATATTTTATATATCAGTCAATAGTCATTAGTTTATGGTTTTTGGTTTCTAAAATCGACCATATTCAAAGTACAAAAATAGAATAAAATACATTCATTATCATTGATAAAGGCACAGAGTTGAGTTTTTCCCTGTCTGTCACGTAAACGAAATATCATGCCGACTTGTAACAAGAAGTACACAATAACATAAAGATTAAAAAAACACAGGTGAGAATTCCTCACAAAAAAAGGTTTCAAAAAACAATGGAACAAAAAACGCGAAACAATTCAGCAAATCGCTCCACCAATTTGTGCAAGCCGATATAAAAGTTGAATAAGATGTGGTATCATAGATTAAATAATCGACGTCTGATTCCGGAGGCTGACCACGTCCAATTAGGGTCGGGGTCCCTAGAGAGACGTGGGATCATATCGTGAGAGCGCGGCTATACGTGTTGTGTTTTGATGTAAGCTTTTAGATTTTTCGTTGTTGTTTGTCGGTTATTCAATTTTAAAAATGGAATAACATTTGCTATTTTTTATTTTATTATTTTGGCAGACGACTGGCTGTTTTTTTTTTGTTCCAAAGCGTTGTCTCTCAGTTTTCGTAATGTTTATTTATTTAACCTGTATGTTGTACAAAAAAATAATGCCGTACAAAGGCGGATTTTATGCAACAATTTCATCCTGTACAATTCTACCTTAGGGGTAAAAAAAAAATCACCGAGTAGGTGTGCAACAATAAATGCAGAATGGTTAAAATCAATGTAATATTATGAAGGCTGCCTTTTAAGTCGTGTCGTTTGCCAACCTCCAGCGATAATTAAAAAAGAAAACATATTGCATTTTCATCTTTTTGACTTTAGAATTCGAAAACAAAACAATGTTTTCAAATTGGTCGAATAGTTTTATTGTATCGTCTATTCAAAGGTGACAAGTCAGTTGTAAAAATGAAAATATCTAAGGAAAATTGGCGTGCGGTAATTTTCTACAACTTTCAAAGGGGATTACCGCGACTTCAGTGCTTTGAGGAGATCACTTCTGTGTTTAGTGATGCAGCACCATGTCTTAGGACTGTAGAACGCTGGTATTTATAACGCGAAGCTCAAGACCGAACGGGATAGTGGCGCACCGTGAACGCCCTCTGCCCCATCTAGGGGACACAGGAACTTAAGTCAAGTAAGTCAATCTAGCCTCAGTGGCAAACCACGTGAAGGTCGTCCAAAAACCACAATGACGCAAGAGAATATCGAAGTCGTGCGGCAACTTATCCTCGAAGATCGTCATGTGACATACCGTGAAATAGAGGCATCCGTGGGCATTTCAGGAACCACTGTCCAAACAATCCTGCACGGGAGAACTTGGCGTAAGAAAGTTGATCTCTCATTGAATACCACATTTGCTTAGCGACGACCAAAAAACAGCCCTTGTTAGTTGGTGTCGCAAAACTCTGCAGCGATTCAACCGAGGAGAGTCAAAGTATGTTTATGATATGGTTAGTGGTGACGAGTCTTGGATATATGCTTATGATCCAGAATTCTAAGCAGCAGTCAACTGTCTGGGTCTTCTAGGATGAGCCAAAACCGACCAGAGTCATACGCTAACGGAGCACTTTAAAAAAAAAAATGGTTGCCTCGTTTGTGGCAAAGGGTGGTCCCGTCACCACTGTCTTACTAGATGATCGCAAGACGGTTACCGCTGACTGGTATACCACTGTTTGTTTGCCACAAGTCATCACTGAATTTCTAAAAAACAATTTAAGACGTCGTGTTATACTGCACAATGACAATGCAAGTTCGCACACCGCCCGCCAAACAAAGATGTTTTTGAGCACCCAAAATGTCGAAATTTTAGATCACCCGCCTTACAGCCCTGACTTAAGCCATATGGAATTTTTTACGTTCCCCAATAAGCAAAGTCTTCGTGGTCAACGTTTCAGCCCACCTCGGAGTGGAATAAATATTTTAATAACTGGTTTGAACGCATGCAAAAGTGTATTAAATAACGCGGAGAATTCTGGGAAAAAAAATTATGGTAATAATCTATTACATTGTCTACACTTATTTCAAACGATACAACTTAAAAGGCAGCCCTCGTATTAAGATTAGGTACATAAAAACTAAAATCAATTATCAGAATTAACAGACCTCAAAATCTAATAATTATAACAAAGACTAAACTAAGTTTGAGATTTCGAATTTTGCACTTAAAGGAGAGTTAACTCTCAGTTTTTTCCACGTCAAGAGGACGCCTATTTCAGAATTTTTGATACAGCGTAAGAATTAGACATAAACCTAGTGGAGAGAAAAAATATGAATAAGTTTTTGAATTTTCAAAAGTTCTATGAAAACACCTTAATATTTTAAAATTTTAGCTACATTATTTAACTTGAAATGTAGTTATAGTACGCGCCAAATAAGTTGAACCATTCGCCACAGCTACGCGCTGCCACGGCGGTTATAATCCTCGCCACATAAGTTGAACCATCAAATGAAAGCTCTATAATCAAAATAGTATCGTTGATATAAAAAATATAAAAAAAAACATTTCGCCAGGATTTTAAGAAAAACAATTTACTAAAATACATTTTCTAAATGAGCTCTCCAAAAAGCATCTTCATATATATCTTTCGGTGAACTAATGAATACATAAAATTTTGAAGCGAACAAAAGAGTCCTTTACCGTTGACTTTTCCATAAACACGACAAAGTATTTCGAACGTAAAAGTAGGTAACGTGGGTCCCGACTTGAAACCAAATTCAAAGTGACAGGATTACTGGAGCATTTCGAACTGGTTCTACAGAGTAAAGAGCTTTGCACTCCTTTCTACTGTCACATGCCTACTTGGCTGGCATAAACTGAACAACAAAGTGTTTAGCTTATACACCACTCTAGAATATGTAGAATTATGCCGAGAACAATTTTAGTCAATTTATTGAGACACGTTCTTTTTTTATTAAATTCACGTGAATATTTCTTTCAGTGTGATTATATTTACAAACATAGAAGAAACCTTATTTTTTTATTTATGGGGACCTATTAGTGTTTGAAATTTTTACAGCGGGAGGGGTGGCTTACAACTGAGTGCAAAGCTTAAATTAAAAACATTAAAATCGTTGCTTACATTTAAAATCATTTAAAAATCAAAGCCAGCATTTGCAGCGCCCCTCTCGTTACGAAACTCATTACAAGACGCCAAATAAGAAGTCGTAAAGTAACCTTTCTTCAGAGGCCATTACGCTATGCCAAATGATATTTTGTCTCCTTACCTAGGGTCGTTTACATGGGGCGCGCGGGTCTCACGGCAAACACGACCCGAATTTAATCTCTACGCTGCTTTATTTCTGAGCCAATGAGAAGAAAACTTTATTTTGTGCGTCAACAAGGGTAATCGGCTCCTTTTTCCACACAGACGGCTACACTGCGAATGATATTGAACGGGCAGGTGGCGTTGTCTAGAATACGTTAAGAGTTGCGGAGTAGCCCCCTGTGACCCCACGAGGGTACAGCATAAATCGAATAAATCGCCTAATGTGGACAGAGACCACTATTGATTTACGTGATCGTAAATATTAACAGTATTCGCCCCTATTACTGTGGTTAGTGGTGGTTTTGCAGAGAACACTTTAGAGTAAACAACATATGGTCAGACTGATTGATCAACGTTTTAAACGCTTGATCAGGAAATGCACAGATATTTTTAGCTGAAGTCTGATCACATTAAGGTTAAAGTACATGTCGGCGCATGATGGCCATCGGTGTCGACGTCACACAAAATTCACAGTCACAGTAATATAGAATGGCAGGAAATGTTATAGTGATAATAAAGAAATACCTTACTTCAGTTCAAGGTGTTTATTCCAATGGCGGCGAAAGAGTGTGTCTTTCAAAACACATTACATCGGTTTTTATACACAGAAATTGACAAGTAACAAAATTCACTATGAAGGTAGAAAACTATTTTAAATAAATAGAACGGAAATTGTCACAGTAAATTCTTATTTAAATATGGCCGGATGCTCTGATATTTTAAAGAAATAAAAAGGAACTGGTCAAGTTAAATCCTCACAAGTTTAACCGGGTACTGTAATATGTTTTTAAAATAAGAAAGGAAGTCGTCATTTGATTCGTTACAAATTGAACAGGATGTTGTAATATTTAAAATAAATCGAAAGGAAGTTATGAAATTAAATCCTTATATAAATTCAACAGGATATCGCAATATTTTAAATAATTCGAAGGAATGTTATCAAATTAAATCCTAGTTTAAATTCAACAGGATATTGCAATATTTTAAAAGAAATAAACAGGAAGTGACCAAATTAAATCCATATCAAAATTATCAAATATTGGTTTTGCGCCCATACGGCCATTCTGATTTCAGCGCGCTCTCTGCGCTGTACAAAACTTTACATTAACTCATTATCACCCTTATTGGGTTTAGTCTTCATTATAGAGCATCCGACATTTTACATGCAATCTATATCACCCAGATCGGGTTAGCCTAAAATTATACAACATTAAACATTGTGCGGGAATCACCCTTGTCGGGTTAGCCCAAAAATACACAGCGTCAAACATTTTACTGGCGTCAACCACATTGAGTGAGCCCAAAATTACACAGCATTAAACATTTTACCAGCGTCACCACATAGGGTTAGCCCAAAATCAAACATTATTTTATCGACGTCACCCATAAGGGTTAGCCAAAAACTACACAGTGTCAAACATCTTATTGGCGTCAACCACATAGGGTTAGCCCAGAATCTAATGGTATCAAACATTTTATCAGCGTCACCCACATTGGGTTAGCCCAATATCAAAAAGTATCAAACATTTTATCGGCGTCACCCATATAGGGTTAGCCCAAAATTACACAGTATCAAACATTTGGTGTGAATTGGCTAATTGGCATTGCATGGCATAACTCGCCTTTTAGTCCTAACTTGGCAATCACCCGCCTAGGATCTAGCCATACCAAATGGCATCACCCGCATAGGATATAGCCCCCCTAACTAGCATCACCCGCCTTGGATCTAGCCATATCTCATGGCGTCACCCGCATTGGATCAGCTCTGGAAAGGGAAAAAGGATACACTGGTGATCAGTCAGCGTAATAGGTGGGAAAGGGACTAATTAAATGAAATAAATCTAATTCACAAATTCACCGCCCATACGGTCGGTTCATTATCATTACAAACTAAAAATCGTGAACAGCGATTTTTTCAGAACATCTTAAATAATAACCGTAACCGTGCTTCAATTTATAGCACCATTTGACAGTATTTGTAAAATTATAATAGAAACTTCTAAATCTTTGATCAAGTTTTGCCATTGTCTTTCATGTGGATACATTAAGACATCCTTCTTTCAAAAGGTCTCATTCTATCTTAGCTCACGTCAAATATTAACTTGTCTCGAAATTATCGCTCGTCCATCCTTAATTTACATGAAAGCTTAAAACTCAGTGGCAACACGTTAATGCAACACAAATATGGGAAACTCACGTACTATTTGACGTAACATAAGTATAGTCAACTACAAATCTGTAATAATGTTGCCACTATTTATAAGCTCTAAAAATGTCGACGTGTCAGTTTGCCCGACCAGTATCGTTAGCTTTGCAACCATGTTTATGAATTTTTATTTTTGATTTGAATTTTATCAAAGCGGTTTATATTACGCAAATTTGTCGAACTATATTTAATAATTATTTCCAGTTTTGTTGTACGAGACGCTAGCCGTTATGATTAACCGTAGAAAACTTTACTTTCGCAACAAAATATCAACTTATTGCAACTGGATATCCTCATTATAAATTTTACAGGGACCTGCACTTTACCAGCGACTTCGTTCGCGAAAAAACTTTACTAATCCTTAAACTGCAGTTTTGAGGGTAGTTTTGAAAAACGAATAATTACAGTCTTTACTATTCATTTTGATTAGATTTGTGTTAAGTAATGTTACTATAACATAACTACAATTTAATCAAATGAAATGGAGCCCAAACCCCTAATCAGACCTAAAATAGTCAATTACTTTATTCGGTCTCAGGATGGCAGTACATCCTAAACAAGATTGATTGTCTAAAGAATCGATTTAGTAATAAATCAAATTCTAAAAGAGCTGTCCGCTGGTTCCCTGCATATAGGTTCCGAACCATAAAAAGCACAGTATAGATGAACCTACAATGTTCATTTCGCGATTGAATATATAAAAATTAGCTTGATGAAAATAGAGATTTTGAACGTTTACAAATAAAATCGTTTCAACAATCGATCCAACAACCGAACTATCCAATAATTTAATCGAACTAAAATCGATTCAATAATTTAATATTATTATTTATTAATTTTAAAGAAGGCTTACAAACAAATTGCAAAAATGATATAAAAATGTAATGTTATCAAATTGCTAACTAGAATCGATTCAACAATCGAACCATTAGAATCGATTCAACAATCGAACCATTAGAATCGATTCAACAATCGAACCACTAGAATCGATTCAACAATCGAACGACCAGAATCGATTCATCAATCGAACCACCAGAATCGATTCATCAATCGAACCACCAGAATCGATTCAACAATCGAACCACTAGAATCGATTCATCAATCGAACCACTAGAATCGATTCAACAATCGAACCACTAGAATCGATTCAACAATCGAACCACTAGAATCGATTCAACAATCGAACCACCAGAATCGATTCAATAATCGAACCACCAGAATCGATTCAACAATCGAACCACTAGAATCGATTCAACAATCGAACCACTAGAATGATTCAACAATCGAACCACTAGAATGATTCAACAATCGATCCAGAATCGACTCAACAATCGAGCCAAAAGTCGATTCAACAATCGAACTAAAAGTCGATTCAATAATCGAACTAAAAATTGCTTCGATTTCCTTCACCTGTATAATTGATTCATTTAATCGGTCTTAAATAGCTATTCATTCATAATTCGAACATTATTCTATTTTTCAGACCGTCTCGTGGTTACTAGACTAGAGGGGCATTCGAAATATTTTAAAGAATTTCCCAAAATATCTATGGCAGAAAATGTTAAAACAAAACTACCTACAGCGAACGATATATTATTTGAACTGATAGTCTGCGCGTCGCGACACAGATCATGCTTAGAAACTATGGCACTAAAATCTTACTTTTTGCTAACCAAAACATCCAACGCATTACCTATGTCTTGCTTGCATTACTTGTTTTTTTTTTTTTTTTTTTTTTTTTTTTAACGATTAAATTTTACTAGCAACCTTACAACGATCCAAACCAATTGGAACTTCACTAATTGTGATCGACAATTTGCCTGGAGTCGAACCAGTACTAACAAAAACAAATCTAAACAGAATTGAAATGAATGTTTAAAGTTTTAGGCGGTTGATTTTAATCTTTCGTTATCTGGTTTATGGAAACAAGAACACACCGATATTTTTTTTTTCTTTTTTTTAGCCTTATTGACAGTCAACTAACTTGCGGTTTTATTTTAGCCGAAATATTTCATTTAAAAGTTGTCGGTTTCTCCCTGCATCGACGGATAAGATGACCAAATTTTCAACATTGAAAACAAACGGAAGACTGACCCTACGAGTCAGGACTAAAAATGACAATGACAGCTACTAAAAACGTTTTTGATTTGAATAATTCTTGTTTGTACCGTTAGTTTTTGATTCGTCATGTTTACGAAAAGTTTTAAAAATGGGGACTAGTTTGGGCAAAGAGTCAGGACACAAGTATTTCACTACAATACACATTTCATAAAAACAAGATAAATACCAGTGATTAGAGAATCAGTTACCTCAGCATCCGTTTGGCTGCAACGCGACCATCTTTTGGTTGCGTAAACCGCGTGGCTGTTCAGTTGCGGCGCCGCTGGACGTCGTCAGCAGACCGGGACTCTTCGCCAAACGTCTGGATCAGATCCTGCTTGACTTGCTCCCATGTGTTGAAGCAGCCCAGGTCTTCGGTCTTCCTTTCAGTGTGGGAGCGTACCTCGGGATCGAATGGCAGTAGGTAGGAATTGCCATGATCTCCGGAAGGTAGAAGAGTAGCGGACAGTACTGCAGTCACGGCACTTGATTCGGAATCCAGAGGACTTCAGTAGGAGCGAGCTGGATCCCACCGCTGCTGTCGGCGCATGATGGCCATCGGTGTCGACGTCACACAAAATTCACAGTCACAGTAATATAGAATGGCAGGAAATGTTATAGTGATAATAAAGAAATACCTTACTTCAGTTCAAGGTGTTTATTCCAATGGCGGCGAAAGAGTGTGTCTTTCAAAACACATTACATCGGTTTTTATACACAGAAATTGACAAGTAACAAAATTCACTATGAAGGTAGAAAACTATTTTAAATAAATAGAACAGAAATTGTCACAGTAAATTCTTATTTAAATATGGCCGGATGCTCTGATATTTTAAAGAAATAAAAAGGAACTGGTCAAGTTAAATCCTCACAAGTTTAACCGGGTACTGTAATATGTTTTTAAAATAAGAAAGGAAGTCGTCATTTGATTCGTTACAAATTGAACAGGATGTTGTAATATTTAAAATAAATCGAAAGGAAGTTATGAAATTAAATCCTTATATAAATTCAACAGGATATCGCAATATTTTAAATAATTCGAAGGAATGTTATCAAATTAAATCCTAGTTTAAATTCAACAGGATATTGCAATATTTTAAAAGAAATAAACAGGAAGTGACCAAATTAAATCCATATCAAAATTATCAAATATTGGTTTTGCGCCCATATACATTTACTAGAAAGTGTCTATAACAAATCTACATGCATTATCATCATTATAATTTCAGGTGAAAGACGTTCACGGTTGGGCATAAGTATCCATAACGACCGGTCCTGTACGTTACATTAATCGGATTCCCGCAACCACAGATATAGATAACACAAGCATCACGATCTGTATGAAAACCAAGCGTGCCCTTTTTTGACTACCTATTATGACGTCACAAGCACTATTTAGTGAAGACGCCGCCGCGTACGGCGTCCCCCTCGCTCCACCCCTACACCTACAGCACAATTAACCATTTTTATATTTAACTGCCATCCGACTAGCGCTGTACTCCGATGCAGGCTGAGCGCGAAAGTGACCACTTACGATTTTTGTACGTAAGCTAGGCACGCGAAGTAGTTGCTCTTGCGTTATCTAGGTACATCTATATCTGTGCCCGCAACCCTCACTAGGTCACCGGTCCACCTAGCGGAAGGTATTCCAACGCTGTGTCTTCCAGTAGGTGCGTGGTTACCACCCCAAAACCTTTCAGCCCCATCGATCGTAAGATCTGCTAGCAGTATACCCAGCCCATTGCCATTCAAGTTTGGAGATTCTTCGGGCTATGTGGTTAACTTTTGTTCTCCTGCGGATATCTTCATTTCTGATGCGATCACGCAAGGAAATTCCGAGCAAAACACTTTCTATTGTCCTTTGGGTAACTAAACCTTCTGGTGAGGCCCATTATGATCGAACAC
This sequence comes from Leucania comma, assembly GCA_958295575.1. Classification (NCBI taxonomy): domain Eukaryota; kingdom Metazoa; phylum Arthropoda; class Insecta; order Lepidoptera; family Noctuidae; genus Leucania; species Leucania comma. Next base: position 11,396,547 of record OY282475.1, read on the forward strand.
GTTTTCATTGGCAATACACACTGATCACAGTGTTCGTCTTGAAACACTGTGATAATATGTTGGAAGTTGGATGAGACGCACGCAGGTTTCTGAACTAATTGAAATGTATAAACAACACCCATTAATATATTATAAGGGAAGATACGTTACGCGCTAACATTGCAATCAGAAAACCTGCACTCGAAACCCACACATCTATGATCAGTGTCATCACAGTCGCAAACATACATTCACTGTTAGACAAGGACAGTGATAAGAGCCGGAGCTGTCGTGCGAATGAAAACGCGTTAGCCGCCGAATGTTTACGATTATAATTGACGTGAGCTCCATCTATCTCGTTTCTCAAAATGGCGACCAAAACAATAAGCGATATTAAAAATATCATAAGAAATTTTAAGTTTTCAAATGAAATGTTCATAATGATGAATAACCCATAAAAGGATACGAAGGCATTTTGACAACTGATATCCTATTTAAAACAAAAAAATAATAATATTTTTGCGTAACATCCTCGTTATGTCACTCGCCGATCCGGAGGCGAGTCCGGATCTTCCGCTATTTTGATTATATCAATATCAACACCTGAAGACTTTGGACATACGTATTTCAGACAGTATTGTATTGTTAAATTAATGTAGTGTAGGGGCTGCAAAATAGTACCACCTATAGAGCGAAACCCATTGTATAAGTACTTAAAATCCCTAGTAAAAGCAATAAAGAAAAATAAATAAGAAAAACGAAAAAAAAAAATCTAAAAATCTCCTTAGAAGTATCACGTAGGCGTCGTCTACTCGAACAAACATAAGACGCTCAGCGTTGATAATAATACTATTATATCCTATTTCGCGAATACGAGACACAAAAAATAAATTCATCCAAAGTACATTTCATAAGTCTTCACTAACAACGTGATAATATTACATGAAACAGGGAAAATATCGTGTATCAGGAATCGTGGTAGGTACCAGTACGTTATTATTATACCTTTTCGTGTATTAACCTTATTTGCTATGCTGGCCTGGTCTACACCGTAATTGTATCATACTGGGAACTTAATGTAGCTATAGTTGCAACCATTGCAGACTAGGGAGATGTTATTATAACATTGTAGTCGAACAATAGTAAATTTTAGTACAAGTGCAGTCAGTTTCTGATTGCGACTGGGGCGGGATCCACACGAGCCATAGGCGAGTGTGTTATGGAGCCGAAGGCGGCAGTGACAAATTTGCACATATGCCAAACGACGTTTTTCAATACACTTAAGACTCGTGGGGTTGACCCGCGCCTCGTGGGGATCGTCGCACGCCCAGCCTGATACGATAAATAAAAATTATTATAACAAATAGCGGGGCGAACACGCGCACTTTTCCGCACTAGGGCGGAAAACAGTCCATTGCGTGCTTTCGAGTAAGTGTATTGTAAAATATTGTATTCAATACTCTTACTTGAAAACACAATTTACTTTTTTCAAAATTTCTATGTTATGTACATAGAAATCGTTTTAACGTAAAACAAACTCATACTAGGCACTCGATATCTCTAAATAAAAAATAAAAAAAAAACTAGAGGTTATACTTATTACTAGCCACAAGCACAAACATAATTTTCTACCTATATAATAATTCGACCTCTAAATATATTAAAACTAATGGACACTAATATGGCTGCCGCCGGTTGTGTTACTTAATAAAGGCATTTTTGACAGAAGGTTGTACAAAACAATCCATTGTTCGTTTGGTAATGTAGATTGATAATATCAAAGATATACGTAATAATCCTATCGAGGTATCTTGAAAAATATATGATTTGCCATCTCTTTCATGAAACTTATTTTTATTTCTAAAACTATAGAAACTCGAGTCCTAAAAATAGATCTATCGGTCTAAATATAAGTACTAAGATTAACATACCTAATACAAATTCTAACATACGAATACATCATAATCAACAATGTTTCCAGAGCTGAAACTCAGGCCTCCTCTCTAGGAGGGAGAATGGGCCGTAATCCACCACGCGGGCCCAGTACAGATTGGTAGATGTTTTGGTTCTTGGACATGCCGGTTATGTACGTTTTCCTTCATCGTTTAGAGAGTGATGTTGAAATAATTTGCACAAAGTATTTTGCCTGACCTAAAACTCGTAAGTCGGGAATGTTACCACTGGGCTACTACTGCTTCTAAGAATTGCAACATATAAATAACACAAACTAGCTATAGAATTAAAAGAACAATAAATCCATAACCCTAACCAAAAAATATTTTTGCCTTCAGAAATATGTAAAACATTTAGATACATGCCGAAAAAGCTTAGTACATGAACAATTCACCTCATATTTTTTATTTTATAGCTTCCTTTTGGAGTAAACAGATGTTTTCACATCGAGGATTTAAGATTAACAACGAGTTTTTCCTTTTGTTGTCGGCCAGTCTGAAACGGATGCGATCGGGCGAAGATTTTTCCAAAATCGAATCGTATGAATATTATTATTCAAATATGGTAGGATTTTGATTCTAAATACGAGTATAAGGTAAGTCAATGTGAGTATTTGCTTCAGTTGGGAACCCTTTTTTATTATAATCTGTTTTATGTACTGGAGATATATAAAAACATAGGCATCAAGAGATTTTGCATAAAACACATAACTACAATGTACAAAAAAAGCATGTCTCTCTGCCTACTCATTTCCCTACTGTTCCTGGATTTAGATACAGAATAAATTAATAAAAAAAAACAATAATCAAGGAAATTTTTCTATACCTACAATATTATTTTAAGTATATGCGAAACCAGCAGCACGTATGTAGTATTTTTAGGTAAAGAATCTACGTACAAAATTTTATAACTGTATCATGAAAAATCACAAAGTTATAAGCTTGTTATGCTACCTGATTGTTCACACAAACACATGGTCTCCGGATCATACGGGTGACTGAGGGGTTCTTTTGCTCCCGCAAGCAGCTATGCGTTGTCACCTAGTGCCCGCAATGATCTGTCATGGCCTGTGTTGTATTTAGTGTCGGTAAGGTTTTGTGACCTTCTTTAAATATTTTTGGGAAAAAATATAACATGGTATAAAAATTATTAGAATCGATTCAATTACTAATTCTGAACAAACTATATCCAGGTTTCGCATATAGTAAAAATAGCGTTGTATACAATTAGCACACGTGCGAAATCGTAGCGGATCACAAGCAATAATAAAACAAAAAACACGCAAAACAAAATATGTCTACATCTATATAATAAATAAATGAAACTAATACGAGGAACAGTGTGGGAAAATACCAGGGACTACTAGAAATCACTGATATTATCAGTTCAAAGCTATAACGAATATGCAAAACTAATAAAAAAAAATTGTAATCAATACCATTTGCCATAAAATAGACTTAAAATCATTTGATAAACAACCAAAGATAGTTCAAACATATATCGACTTCTCAGAAGAAAACCTGTTTGCATATTGATATTTAACCGTTTTATATGCGGGGTTATATCCATAGGACTTTTATGTGATCCTGTTTGAGGCGTTTTATTGAATATCGAAAACGTATTTGGGGTTGAAATGAGATCTTTTGCTATTGTTTTAGACGCCTCTTCATCTCTGCGTTTTGAAGTTTGACAGTGATATATTTTTGTAGCTCTTTGAACCATTATAGCAATTTGTTGAATATAGTTTTCCTTGTTGTGCGCATCGACAAAATTGGTGTTAGTGATACAGAATAGTCTATTTCGTTGCTAAATGTATTCAAATTGATTTACGTTCGGCCTTTGTTCGAGTATCAAAGTATAAAAGGAAAAACAAAATAAAATGACAGTTGATTCTATTTACATATTGTTTGTTACTAACTTGGAAAATTAAATGCTAGCATAATCTGTCTGTTTTGATGTCCTTTTAAATTGAAAATATTGTTTATGAACGAAGTATGGGCGTTTGTCCTAGGTTTTATTTAATGTAGCTGGTAAAGTGGCATATTTGTCAAAAATTACCAATGTTTTATTCTTTTTTGCGACAAGTACTATTTAACGAAGCAGAAAATGTATGAAAGTAACTTACGATATTGTAGGATTGTCACATGTCACTTCTCATCTGTCAGTTTTATTATATAGGTCCCAGGTAACAGAAGAGGTTTTCTACATTTAAATGTGGAATGATATCATCATAACGGCACGAAACTCTCCCAACGTCTCCAAATTAGACATAATAACTTCGCAACATATTTTCGTATATCACCTTCATTTCAGCCGACAGTAATCGTGTAAAAACACACATTCCTCCTAATCTCAGCTAATTAACTTGCGAAGACGTTCACAACAAATAAGTAAGTCAATTTAGTTGTTATTGTGCGACAGACAACAAGTTACTCGTGTTAAGGACGTTAATCATCACGTTTACCGACTACCTACCCTGGGGAGTCTACCCACAAAGATTCCATCCTTCATTTCCTCAAGAACATTACTCCTTCCGTACCAAACCATGTTATCAGACAATGACGTTTCTGGCCGAAATGATAAAACGCTTTCGTCACCAAGTATATTAACTGAAAAAATAAATTCGTTTTTTTTTATTTGCTCTTTTTTAATTTGAAAAAAGAATTACTGTTCTTATCTTAACGCTCCTTTTACTTAAGGGTAAGCTGAACTGCGTTTGTTTTATGTTTTGAAAAAGGACCAGCGATTTTTATTTTTGGTTCCCGATAAAACAACAAATAGTAAAAATAAATGGTTAATGGAGGCTCCCATACAATCAAATTAACGTATAATATATCACAATTAAAGTATAATTGAATTTATGATTATTTCATTTGCCCTTGACTGATTTCTAAACGAACATTTGTAGCACCATGATTATTATAGCGGGCGGCTAGACGGTACATTTGGGAACCAATACTGTACGGTTCTAACCGTGTAATATAATGTCTTAGACAGTTTTTTTATTTAGTATATTTGAGAATCTTTCTAAACCGGTGAGCTTGCACCGAAAGATGTAGCTTTGTAAGACACATGGTAAACTGATCACCTGTTGTTTTTTTCTAATAAGAAAAATCATCTAAGTATTCTCCCGCGCTAGGGTGGACCAAGAGAGTGTGTCAGACTTTTACTGACTAAAATTATACATCTCTTTGAGGCGCGTGTGGAACATTACGCGCCGTTAACGACTCTGGTTCGATCTGGATGGCTACAGGATGGCCAAACGGTGAGCTACCCATTGCTCGTCGTCTATAAACCCGCATCTGCGGTGTTTGATAGTCGAGGTCAGGGTATCGACATCTGGGACGTGAGGATATACGTTTACTCACGCGTGCAACCGTCTCCATCGCTAGCATTACTGCCTAGCAGAAGAAGGCAACCGCCACCCTGGTGGCCGAAACCAGGGCCTGGAGGCGAGAGGTCATCGCCGCCGAATGCCCCCACGAGGATTCGGTGGTGCTTCGCCAAAGCGGGGCCACCAGAGCAGCTGTATACCTGGCTAGTAATGAAACGCATATGAAAAAAAACGCTTAAGATAATATTAGTCTTACCTTGTCGATGCGCTCAAAAGTTCATACTAAAGCGAATCTTTTACATTGTGTGGTAGTAAAATCTCAGTAGTGCATAAATGGGAGTGGGTTTTTGGCACGTAGCCTAAAGGCGTAAACCCATTATTACCTATTACGTCTTAGTTGTTTCTTACTGGCGTGGGATGTACAACAGCTGTTTCACTCCGCGCTATCTCGTTAGTACTTCGAATATTTAAGACTATTTATCATTAACGGGAGATAGTACCAAACTTGTACTTTTACTTCGTTTTGGTTTTTTAGTTTGTAGATGGAAGAAAAAGTTTTTGTGGAGTTTTGCCCCTTGGGATACCAATGACGTGATTATTACGTACTGTGTTTATCATATTTATTATAAACTTTATTGCACATCTCATAATGTGGACAAGATAAACAATTTCAAAAACTAAGTGTGCAATGGTCATATCGCACAGACTTTTCTCTTACAGGCAACCTTAGGATGTACTGAAAGAAAGGAGATAGATTTGAGGCGGTCAGAACCAAATCATTATTTATTTATTTATTTATTTATTTATTTAAGTATTATGGAAGACTTACAGCTAGAAAAATACAGAGAAGGAGCAGTAAAACAAACTGACAGCCAATAACAAGTCCTCACTTATAAATATCAGACAATTAATATTAAATTCTAAGAACGCAATCAATGAATACACTACAGTATCAATAATAGTTTAAGCTCGCATTACATAACAACCTCAATATTATAAGAACTAAATAAAAAAATTTCGGCTTAAGCACTTCCTGACCGAGGACACACTAGTTAGGAATGGATCAATATCATGCTGTTTACACAACTTATTTAAATTTCGGCTTGCACGCACAATGTACGAATTCTGTCGATAATTTGTTGAAGATAATGGCACACGCAAAGGTGGATTAAATCTTTTCGACTTCCTAGGAGTGTTAAAATAAAATTTGGACAAAATGTCGGGGCAATTTATACTACCATTGAAAATTTTTAATAAACAAATGCAATCAGAAATCTCGCGACGATCAACCAAGGGTAATATGTGATATTTTTTGCAGAGGTTAAGGTAATTTTCAGACTGATACGGTACTTTTTGATGATAACATAAGTATTTAATAAATCTTTTTTGAATGCTCTCTATGCGTTTAATATATTTATGGTAACACGGGTTCCATATTTCAGACGCGTATTCCAAGTGGCTTCTTACAAAAGTACAGTATAGAATTTTTAAAGTTTTGGCTTGAGAGAAGCACTTGGATAACCTCATTATGAAACCCAATGATTTAGATGCCTTCGCAACTATTGCGTCAACGTGCATCTCAAAACTGAGCTTGGAATCGTGGTAAACTCCCAGATCACGAATGTATCACAAAATTATGTATTTACAAGATGAAAATTGTCGCAAGAAGACAACATTCCGGCATAAAAAGTATTATTATATACTTTATTGTAAACCATTACACATACAGAAGGAAACGTATCCTATCTTCTAATCAGAGATTTTAAAAATCCATGAGCAAAATTTCATCTAAATCCATTTAGACGTTTGAGCATGAAGCAGAAACAAACCTACTTGCACACAGATATAAACTTTCGACTTTATAAAATTAGCATGACAAAAATAAAATACTCTTGTAATGGTTTTATGTTATTTTAATATCAAAATAAAATCCTCTTCGAGAACATTTATCACCCAGTTAGTAGTATTGGCATAGGTTGCTACAGTTTTGGTCATGTCACGTCGTCAATCGAGCATGGGGGCGCGCGTCATTTGTTTCAGTGTCACAAATCGTCTCCCCACAGGCCGGGACCCTCGGTAAACAAAAACAGAGTGTTTCTAAACAAAATTTGTGTATTTTTTGAGGGAAAGTTACAAGTTCGTTGTCCCTACCGGCTTTTTACGTATGCTAATATATTGAAGGAAAACCACCCACCTGAAGGTTTTAACCACTGTCAATGACACGGAAATTAAATAAACTTAGGTAGTTTACGATTCGAAAAAAGAAATCAGGTAACTTGAAAATGATATTGACGAGAACAAAATGAAAAAAAAACCGCAATTTGGGTTTTTTTTTTTGATAACTGCAATAATTTACTCAAGACCTCATAAAAAGTGATGTCTATAAAAAATGTTGTGGAATATGAAAATTTTAGTAACTAAGTACAATTATTGGAAAATTGCAGATAAGAGTTTTGATCCCTCAATAGGTATAAGTATTATTATGAATTTCCCTAGTCATTACTGTGCCACAGCTGGGCATTAGGCAATGGCCTCCCCCAAGTCCTTTCAGACATTCTTCTCCTGCATCGTCTCGAACCAGTCATAGTGGTATGCTAATTATCCCGGCACCTCTTTTTGGGCCGGTATCTACAGCTCTTTGCCCTCTGCAAGTACCCCGTGGCGACACCTACCCAGCAATCACTAAGCATACGGCTAAGGTAATCCACCCATTCCTATTTGAATCTAGTTACCGAGATATTTGTTATACATAAAATGATTGAAAAGAGTGTCCATGGAGTCTCTTGCACATTCTTCTCCATAGAGATCTACGCTTTGGAATGTGCAATTAGCATAATTTTTTTCTGACAGACTAACTCCTTGACCTTTCAAAAGTGCCTGTAAATGATTTATTTGAAATAAATGCTTTTGAATCTTAGCCTTTTTCCCATGTCTATTATGCCCGATTTCGAGTGCAGCATTTTAATCCGTATTTGGTCTGTTCTTTTTTACGCTACAAATCCTAAGGCAAAACTCTTCTGTATGAGTGTCAGATTAAACCATTTTCTGAAGCGCAATATAATACAAGTAAAATACCAAAAACAATAAAATTATAAAGTAAATTGTTTGCTACACGAATTCACTACAAAATAAAGTAATAGCTGAACTTTGGTATTGCGCTACATCAAATGAACGTCGTCTTCCACTATCCTAAAACGTAACTTTGTATTCATACCGAGGGGTGTCCAAATTAAGGCGAACAGAAGTGAAGTGGCCATATCTTTTACGCGAACACTCAATATCAACTTAAAACAATGTAAGCAAAATGTGAAAGCGAACCATGAAATTACCCAGAACAGTACAAAATGTAATTAATGCTAACCATTAAACTCAGGCATTGTCGTTAAAGTTAAGTAAAAGCCTCGGAATCTTTGTTAGATTTACGTTTTATTATCCTAAAAAGAAAGGAGGCGATAATAATTTAATATTGCTCAGTATCCAATGAGAAAATTAGCATTTCATTAAGGTTTTTTTTCTTTTATAAGGTTTGACAAAAATTTATACAGATGAATCGATATCACTTTTCGTCGATTTGATTCGACTGGTATGCCAGTAGACACGGTACGGTGTCCTGTTTGCTTATAAAAAAAAATACGAAAATTTATCTATCTACTCGGACCCCCAGAGGTCTATAGAAACCTACAAGGGATCTATGACACAGGAAAATAAAATTGAGGGTGCCTGATAAGCAAGTGGAAACTGACCGGTGCTAATATAAATTCTAGCTTCTCGTCATAGTTCAATTACTTACATTGTTCACATATTACCTATGTTGCGTCTGCATTTACAAAACACAGACGCAATAAAAATAATGTAACCACGATATTAGTTAAATGCAACTTATTTTAAAAGGTATCCAATATCTTGGAAGTATATTGGATGGTATTCTGTATAGAGATCTACGCATTGGTTTTAGTTTCTTTTTTTCTAAGAGTTAAAAAGTGCCTATAAATAGTTCAATTAAAATACTTTAAGTTTTTCAACTGTCACACATTTTACTACGCTATTTATTTATATATATTTTATTGCACACTAGAGCCTTTAAAAACATAAAATGGGCGTCCTTACCGCATTGTGCGGTCTCTTCAAGTTATTAGATACAGAAGAGTAGGACATCTCCCTATTAAAAGCATGGAGATTATCTCACTTTCTTTCATTGATTTTAGGTGTAATATTTCTATATTAACAATTCCATCGGTATCCCGAAGTAATACCTAAACCTACGTGTTATATCCTTACTTCAAAAATATTTGTTACAGATTTTTTAAAACTACGTTACAATAACGGGGGTCTAACAAAACCAAAAAAAAGGGTCCACATAATAAAAAAATTTAAGACCTTTATTATAAATCAACTAATTAGATTTTCAGTAAAATTTCTTCTATCATTACCTAATTCAGCCTAAAGACAGACTGTTGTCGTAAAAACGCATGCTGGTATATTTTGTTAAAACTGCATAAATTTTAATAATAAAAAAAAAACAGCTACATCATCGGAAACCTCATTCGTCATCACCATAGTTTAACCAATTATCACAAAGCTATAAACTAGTTTAAGTTAAGAACACTATCACATAAAACACCCTGTACATTATTCAGATGCGGACAGCATATAAAACGGACCGTATCGGCCATTCGTTGGCGACATGTTACCATCTATAGTTTTAATTGGCAGCAGTAGATCTATGCCTGCAGGCACCAGACGACGTGCCAGTGTGGGACAAGTTCATGCCAGATAGACGGCTATGCATCATGTTGATGAATTTGCTTTGTTATACTGATTTGGGTCATGTTGTGCCTGGTTGTGTAGTTCGGTTAGTACAGTGTACATGTCTGTGTGACCTAAGTGGTGATATATATATATAAGCAATAACTATTGTTAACAGCAATAAGAACTGCTATTGGCATTTATTTTTTCAAACCATTTATTTTTTTACGAGTGCACAAGCGCTAAAGTTTGCAGAGCCTAACTTCAGACGCGCCGAGATCCGTCGGCCGTACTATACATACCCAATTTTTTTTTGTGGTAATATTTATTTTGTAATTGACAAGGACGCCGATGGACATAAGTCCAACGTTGAGTTCACTGTCGAGTACATGAAAATTGGGATATATGGTGGAGTAATACTAACTTACAAGAACTACTAAGGGTGTTTTTAATATCGTGCGGATTTCATCACGCATGCGGAATTGCTCAGCATGACGCCCGCATCCTGCCTGCGTATTCCAAGCATTACAATAAATACTTGTATGAAAAGGATATTTGCGGGGGCTACGCGTGCGGAGCAAGCCCGCATGCGTAATAAAATCCGCACGTTACCCTATACACTGAAAAAAAAATGATTTTCCTAAAAAAGGTTATCAGAAGAAAAAACGTAAACACTTTCTGCGATTTCACGACGCATTAACATGACCCACTAAAGATTTACAATATTCCGATGTAATAGAAAGAATTTATATAATCGAGTGGGTTGATATTGCGATTTCTCAATTACTTGATACTTCACTGATTTTCCTTGAAAGTTAAACAAACAGCATTATCCTGTATATTCGCAGAACTAATATCACTTTCATTTGTGTTGAAGTGAGTTTATTTATTTTATATTATTGGCACACTAACAGTAATATTATAAGAACAATTGTTCTCATTCATAGATACTTAAATTTAATACTGGCATGTCTATTTATTACACCATTTATAAACACAAAGCTAATCATTATTAAGATATTTTAATATAATAAAAAAAAACAAACAAAAAAAAAACATCAAAAAAGCAAAAAAATAATAAAAAAGTAAAATAAAAGATTCTTGATAATTGTAATGTAGAAAAGAAAAATATTATTCCTATCAAAAACGTGACATATAAATAGTAACGTGATTAGTAGTTTTAAAGACAATGGGACGCTGTTTATGTCATTGTCGTAACCAGATCATAGAAATTCAGTCACAATCACTTCATAAATATAAATAAAACTTATTTCAATCCCTGTTTAGTGTGTTACTTTCTTTATCCTTTTTTTTTACCATTGAACTCCTACATCAATGATATGGCCAAAAGAGGGTTGATATATCATCAAATGTTATCATCTGGCCAATCGAAGCGTTCTGGCCAATTTTAGTTAGCCATATCATGAAGTGATCAATTTCTATGATCTGGCCACGACATCGATACTCTTACGCCATCTTATCTTCTGGTCCTGATCTGATCTATCCTGTGTCCTGGTATTACTACTGCGGCTGTGGAGAACCTAAAGTGGCTAGAACCTTGTTGACAGTTATAATAACGAGCCTTTTAGGGTTGAAACTCTCGAATCGTAGGGTTTGAGTGCGCAATAATTATATGGAAACCAATCCAAAGCCTTTTTGACTCTTTGTAAGACCCATAGCCTGGTTTTACTATTGACAAAGGGTAAGTAGTAAAGGGTAAGATACAATGCAATCTGTATTTTGGAAACATTACCAATCGACAGTGATGCGGAGGAGTTTTTGGATGCTTTACTTTAGAATATGTTTAAATAGTTAAAGGCTTTTTTATTGTATATATGTATTTATAATTATACTAGCTGCTGCCGGAGTCTTTGTCCGCGTGAAAGTAAAAAAAAATCTGAAAAGAAAACACTCCCGAGATAAAAATATCCTATGGGTTATTCCAGGACGTGGTCTACCCGTGTGCTGAATTTCATTATAGCATAGCATCAGCCCTATAATGCTAGGGCTCAGGCCTCCACTCCAGGAGAGCGGCCGTAATCCAACATGCGGGCCCAGTGCGGGTTGACTTAATTTCATCGGATTCAGGTTAACCGCTCGAATATGAATATTCAACCTTTTTATTACTTAAATAGTTACATTTGGCCTGGACTGACCTGTTGGTCTAGTGGTTAGTGGCCCTGACTGCTATGCCGGAGGTCGTGGGTTCGATTTCCACCCAAGACAAATGTTTGTGTTATAATAATAATAAACCTTTATTGTCAGGCAACTAAGGCCCATAGATAAAATACACAAAAAACCATACAAAATTAAACTAATACATATAAAGAAATTATATCAAATTATTAAAATCTATTGTACACGAAGTGACGGCGTCGTGTTCCGCTGCGAGGTGTTATGAGCACGATCATTTGTTCTGTGTCTGGGTGTTATTTATCTATAATATGTATGTATTTAGAAATATGTAAGTATGTTTATCAGCTGTCTGGTACCCATAACACAAGCTCTGCTTAACTTGGGACTAACCGGTGTTGTGTGATTGTTGTGAAAATGTTATTATTATATTATTATTATTATCTAAGCAATTTTATTATGTAGGTAGTAATTTTTAGACCCAATGAATTATTATTTAAAAGATTTTTATAAAAAACTAGCCACCCGCCCCAGCTTCACACTGGTGTCATGGTGATATTAAATATATTGTGCATGTATTATATATATAAACCTTCCTCTTAAATCACTCTATCTATTAAAAAAACTGGATCAAATTTCGTTGCGTAGTATTAAAGATTTAAGGATACATAGGGACATACAGTGGGAAGCGACTTTGTTTTCTACTATGTATGAAGTACTTAACTTACTATTCTACGCTGATCTATTTACTAATGCACCATTATTGTTTAAGAAATTTTATCAAAAAATCGGATAACCTTTACACTTGCACCACGCCAAACTGCGGTTTTCTGCTCGAAATTGAGCGCATTTGATTCGTTTTGTACCGGTCTGTGAGAGCGACCATTACAATATGAAAGTGCAAACCACTATGAACTTCGAAAGACCTTTCATCAAAATCAGTATTTGCTAACAATATCAGTCCTATCAGGACTTCACGTAAAACGTATTATGTGTAAATTAACTACTTTACATTTGAATACGATATTTATGCGAAATTTTTATGCTTGCATATACTATGCACGCAATTATCACATTCTATTTCAAACGTTATACTGAACTCGGAAGTAGTAATCATCGTAAAATGCTTTTAAATCGCGTTTACAGTGGTAATAACCAAGAAGGAAAATACCTCTGTAGAAAATTAGAATTTACTGTAAGAAGGAACATTTGTGATACTACGGTATAAGCTAGTTGACAAGGAAAAATAAACAAAATGCTTGTCGAAAATCATGACCATGACAAAAAACTTGGCAAGTGCGAATCGGACTTGCGCACTGTGGGTTCCGTATAAACTTATCTATGTAAATAAATCAATTCATGAATCGAGTCTCAAAGATTTTTGTCGAATCACGTACGTGACGTAAACCAAATTTACTGTTTTCAGATTTATTTCCATATCTATCTCACCTCTACCTCTATCTATCTTTATATACCTTGCTTTATGCCAAATTTGAGCATTCAACGGGAAGTACCCAATGAATTTTATTTTCGTTGAGTGTTAAAATACTCGTATAAGTTTTTTTGCGACATAAATAACCGTATCTTCTTTCTTGTCAACTTAGAAGTTTGATTTTTTCACAGCTAAGCAGTTAAGCAACCGCAGACCTGAGTATATGGTTTTAATTTCTATTTGCCCAATGCATTATGTTCACCCTTGTACAATGTTTCTTACTAGTGCACAAAGTTTTAATAAAAAATAAAACGATACCTCCACGCGTTCTTGAGATTTAGGTGTCTTCAAGGCTAGAGTGAATAGGCTGTTAATAAACTAGTGTACCTCACACTCAACGATTGCATCATTGCTAACCATCAGGTGGTATTGCAGTCAAGCACCACTTTATAGTAATACAAATAAATAAATGTCTTTTCAGACAGATGGACAACAAACTGATTCTATAAGGGTTCCATTTTTATTCTTTTGAGGTATTGAACCCTAAAAGCGAACTACCAACATCACGCATTCAACAGACATTCCTTTTTTTAATTTGTCTGTTTGACGGTACTAAAACTTATTCACAGGATGTTAAGAAAAACAAATGACGCCGAATTCCTCATGGGTTTGCAATGGAACTGCAACATGCACACACACAGACAAACAGGTGTTCAGTAAAAGATACACACACTGAGCTAACGTTTGTTTGTGTAAATCAATAAAGAATTTTATGTGCCAACGTTTTTTCGCTTCAGTAATTACCTGAAACACTGCAAAAAGAATGCGTCTTCGTGTTTTATATGCCGACTGCGAGCTCTTAATTGTACCTTCGTTTCGTGACTTGCTTTCCGAGTTGTTTATAGGTTGTTTTAATTATTAAATTGTACGAGTAACTTACAATTTTATATTCTAAAATAAGCTCTAGATTCTCCAACAATTCATCAATTGTGTAATGCCTTAATGACCTTACGAAATATGAATATTCATTCATAACCTTCATCTATGGAATTATCGTTTTACGAAATTTGTACAATTTGAATTCTGATATTTATATACCCGAACTAACGACTGCCAGCGGCTTCGCCCAAGTGAAATTAGGTTTCTAAATACAAACTTTGGACCTTCGTTTCATCCCCCTAAAGGGTAAATTTTGGCAAACATTCCTTTAGTGCTCGCCTACACTATAAAACCTATCACAAAATGTCACACTTCTAGTCCGAATATTTGTGGCTATGTGTTGATGTGCCAGTCGGACAGTTTCTCCTTTTATAATATAAATGAAAAAAAAATAAACCCTAAATTAACAAATGAATACCGATTTTGAAATGAGAATAATATATCTACCTTATATTTTTTTAGGGGACTTTTTCGAGTGATAAAGTGTGATGAAACAGATTCTTAAGGGATATTGTGATGTAAAAATGATGTAGTTTTGGATCTCAAGTGGATCTCATCTCTTATCTGGACCTCAAAATGTAGGATCATTTACACGGCGCGATCTCAGTAAAACACAACTAAACGCTGGCTCGATATATTTACAGCCAAATAATAGAACTCAAAGTAACTCAAGTTAACTATAAAAATTAAAATAATATGAACTTTCAAAAATTGACACTGGCTAAATGCATAAAAACCGAGCAAAGCTAAAAAAGCAAACTTAAATATAAAGCCACTCGAAAAAGTTTATTTTAAGTTATAATTCCAAGTCATTCTGCAGATAATACAGTTCAAAGTGTGCAGCTTCATTAGATGACAATTTCGTAGGTACCTTTATTTCGAATTTAGATGTTCTCAATTTAGGGTGAGAATATCTGTCACTTACAAACACTGAATAATAAACTGACTCTTGAGTTTTAATTATTGTCGTGATTTACTGTCAGTGGAAACCAAACAACGAGGGACAATTCCGAATCCATTCAATTATTCAAACTTTTAATTAATATTAATAGGAGCTCTCACTTTCAAAAGAAAGAATACTGAAGGCACAGATAAAAACTCCTTAGAAATCCGCGTTACCCGCAGCTGTTGACTGTAAATTAATGCGAAAACAATAAAGCGTCGCGCGGCGGTCCTGTCCGAAAATAGACAGCCAAGAGCTTCGAATAAAAAATTATTCCAAATGGTTATTAACAGGGATGTTATAGAGCTCCATAATCGTAACCTAAACTAGCGAATTTCCAAAATAAAAAAAATATCTCTCTATCTGAAACTACCGGATACCCGAAATAAAAAAAATATTCGTAACCGAAACTATCGGATATCAAAAATATTTAGTATATAATTTAAAAAAAATAAAAAAATAGGTATATAGTTAAAATAGGTTAGGTACCTAACGAAAATTATCGGAAATCCGAAACAAAAAAATAATATCCGTAACCGAAACTACACTACCATCCTAAGTGGACTGGTAGAGAATGCCTAAGGCATTATGTACGCATTTGTACTATAAGTTACATAAAGATTAAATAAACTACCCGAAACTAATATAAAATCCGAAATTATTTCATATCCGTGCCTAACTATATTTGAAACCGGTGTAATATAATCCTATATGCGTATCCGTGACTAACCTAATCAGGTATGATAACTACGACACTATGCAGTTACACACGGTACACTCAGTGTATACATCGAGTGTCTCTGTATGAACACAAAGAGGCACTCCTGTTCACACAGGGACACTCGATGTATACAGTAAGTGTACCATGTACAGTGTTGTAGTCTAAACGTACCTTTACCTAACTGGAAACAGACCGCACAAAACAGAGACAATTGGGCATCTTTTGAAGAGGCCAAGGAGTGAAAAAGTGCTGTAAATTAGGCAATAGCAGAAAATAAAAGAATTTCTTTTTGTATCCGTATCCGTATTCAAATCAAAAATTATATATAAAAAAACCAGAACCAATAATTTTTATATCCAAGATATCCCTGGTTATTAGTGCCCACGAACAAAAGCAGGTTGGATGTTGCTGGTGTGGGTGAGCAAGTCCGTAATAAACGTCACGACAAGAGAGATAGGAAATTAAACGAAACTAAAGACGAGTCAGTCGTACCAACATCTGGGGGAGAACTTTAGGGGTGACGGTCTACGGTATCAACTTAAAAAAAAGCTAAATTAAGACCGGGTGCTCTATTCTGTATACCCTCTGTGAGCGACAGGTTAGAACCTCCTTTGTTTTTATGTGCATTTATACTGTTTTTTTTTTTTTTTTACTGTTGCTGTCTTCAAAATTAGATACGTGTTTAAAGTGAATTCTTCTGGAAACTCCTTTGAAAACCGTAATAAGTTTTTTTTTTAATAAAACGTACAAGTTTTTATCTAAAGAGAATTTGCTTTTGTCTAGAACATTATTTTTAAACATTGTAGCAATTTTTATGACATATGAACATTATTATCATTCAGCATCGCTAGGTTTAGTATGGGCTTACCTTTAGGCAATGGTTCTATGACAACTTTGACAGCGTGGACGGCTCCCAATCCCACGAGGATCCAGAGGAAAGCCATGGCGCTTCGAACCGAACGCATTAAAGCGTCCATCTTCGTTCTATTTCAGTTTATGTGTTCCACATCGCAGGCGTGTCCTGGAAAGAGAGAATATCAGTTAATAACAATAAACCAATGAATATCAATTTATTAGATCACCATTGTACCCATAGATTTAAGTTTCTGTGAAATTGTTACTATTTTGGTGTACAATAAAGTTTATTCTATTCTATTCTTTTATATCAATATAAAAATAAGCACAGAACAAATATTTACAAAAACAAATAAACAATAGATAGTCTCATCGCACAGAACAATAATGTTCGATATTTAAAAATATAAGTTTTAAAATAAACAAGAAAATTCTAATAAAAAAGCCTGTATACGAATATTTCGGTCAGCCCCTATGAAATGTGTCACACTAACAATTTTTTTGTTGAGGCAGGAAATCATCTAATGACTTTTTCCGCTCTAGAGCAAAGCAGGAGGGTGTGACAGACTTTTACTGACTAAAACCACATCTATATTTTTTCTTTTCCCTTTGCATTCCAGGATCACAGGTTTCCCTTTCAGAAGTAAGGTCACACTAACAGTAATACATACCTACATCTATAGTTATCAGTATATTAAAAAAAAAAAACTGGGCGAGTGCGAGTTGGACTCGCACACCGAGGGTTCCATACGAATTAACTTTTGTAAATAGTTCAATATTCCCGAATCGAGTCTCGAAGATTTTTCTGAATCAAAAAAGTATTATTTTATGACGTAGCAACAAATTTACAGTTATCAGATTTATTTCTATATCTGTGCTATGGACCTTGCTTTCTGTCAAATTTCAGGATTCTAGGTCTAAATGCGGGAAAAACCCTATGATTTTTTATTCCCTTGAGAGTGTCGAAATGTACGTTTTTTGTGACATAGACGGCCCTTTCATTTTTTGTCGTTAACTTAGAAGTTTGATTTCTATTTTAATGTTTGCTTTTTTTTTTTGTTTTGAGGAACCAAAGATTTCATTATAGGTACGTTTTTAATTTCAACTCGATACGCGTACCCGAGATAAAGGGTCTTGACAGACAGACAACAAAATGATTCTATAATGGTTCCATTTTTTTCTTTTGAGGACAGAACCCTAAAAAATGCCCTCTCTTTTCAGTTAAAGTTATTACAGTCCATTCTAAGGTTATCAGATATCGCTGTCAGCGATAGGATCACGATTGTACGCCGACATTTTTTGTAAAATTATATCACTATTTTGACGTACAATACAATTTATTCTATTCTTGTTCGAAGTAGAACTGGAACTCAAAAGACAACTAAAACACTACATTTAGACAGGTAGACTTTAGTCAGTAAAAGTCTGACTTTCCCTCTCGCTCCACTCAAAGGGGGAAGAGATTTTTATTGATTTAATTAATGGGCTTTGTCCACATCGCCCAGTACAAAAAACACTAAAACTTACTATCTACATTAAGTCAAGCCCAAAAGAACGCCGGCGTCCGCGCACGTATTGTCTTGCTATCGTGTCTCTATTTATGGTATTCAAATTGTTTGAGTTAGTCTTAATGACTAACTCAAACAATTTTTTATTTTCAACTATCACACAACGCCGTCTAGTCCCAAGCTAAGCAGAGCTTGTGTTATGGGTACTAGACAGCTGATAAACCTACTTATATATTCATAAATACATATTATATATTATATATACATTACACTCAGACACAGAACAAATGATCGTACTCATCACACAAACATTTGTCCTTGGTGGGAATCAAACCCACGGCTTCCGGCATAGCAGTCAGGTCCACTATCCACTCTAGTGGATTAGTGGAACAGGTTAGTCAATTATTTTGCTTTATCAGTCATTGAAGAAGTAAGGATTGTATTGCAAATGCTAACAAAAATTTTGGGAGGAGTTATTTCATAAATATCTCAAAAAAAAAACCCGTCCCATGTAATTTCAGGACCAAAAAATACAACTAGGTACCCAAAACGTATTTCAATAATTCGAATTGAATAAACTACGAACGCGAAATAAAACATGATCGCATCAAAGGCAGTATCAGGCCCAGTTCAATGTTATATTGACAAGATCCAATCCAACTCGTAAATCCAATCCTTCAACTTCTGAAGTGAGTTCTCCTAATATCTAGAGCCTTTGCATTTATGAATAATAACTGGAAAAAGTTAAACTCACAAATCCTGCTCCATCTGAATATTGTACGATTCGAAAGATAACGCGCCAAAGGAAGGAGGATTCCAATTTTTTTTTTTTATAAAAATGCCGCTCGGTGTTTATTCTCCAACGACAAAGTTAGTAGGGTGGATTAAAATTGTTATAAACCTAGACGGAGTTTTATATCTTTGCGGATTTATAACAGAATTTTGCAATTCACCTTCGTTTGTGATGCGATCCGAATCAGTGTCACAGGATAAAAAGTTTATTAGCTTAAGTATTATAACATTTTAAAATCAAGGTAAATAAAATACCAACATAGATACAATATGCGGCTTTTAAGTTGAACTAAAATGGCGATCGACCTTTAATGCACAGTGATTGATTTTCGAGTCTTAATCGTAGCGGTGGGCCGTAACCAACTTCAAGGTTGAAGGTCAAAACTTATTTGCCTCGTATTATACTTGAGTAGATATGGTAAATATCATAACATTCTTCTGATATGTGGTAAATATAATAGATAAGGCACGTCAAGGAAAACCTGCCTCTTTTCATAAATACCAAATGAACAATATATGAATTTTACATTATGTAGAGGCAGACAACAATGCAGACTGACAAAAACAAACAAATTAAATTCACAATTGGAATCTCGCCCATGGACAATAAAAACGTGTTTTTAATACTGGCCGGTTAACAGCGCATCATATTACACATAACGCCATAAAAAATGACCCGCGGACAAATCACTTCATAGTTATACACACACCGTGAAAAGGATCGCGTTGTTTGCACCCTTTGAAAAGAGTCTCACTCATTCACACAATCGTTTTCGGGGAAAAGCAATTCAGTACCAGTTTTTTATTTAAGCGCCGTAAGCCGAATGTAGTGGACGCTTCACGTCTGTTCAGAGATTCGATTAACTGTCACTTTTATCGCTTTTTCGGTGATGTATGTAAGTTTTCCATTTGATATGCGAGAACTTAGTAAGTAAGCACGCATCCCTTGATAATACCTGGAGAGACATTTTGGAAATAGATCTAGTACAAAATTCAATTTAGGTTTAGGGGTTTTTGTTGAAAAATTCAGGTTAGTTTAATATATTGAATTGGTTTTCGAAGAAAATTTATTGAATAATTCATAAAAATAACGTTATTTCTTGATCAAATAACGTTTTTACAAATTGATTCTAGGTTATGTTCACATTATTTTGTAATACCAAGTTATTTTGAAATTTTAATTTACCTAACCAAGCCGTTTGGTACAATTTTTTTTTAAATATTCTTGCTGATGTATGTAATATAATAAATTGGTCATTGAGACTAGGCGTACATACCTATTTGGCCTGCATAGCTTGATTCTAGCTACGTTTGGGTCGTCTTCAACGTATACTTCGTATCACTGAGATTAAGGTGAGGGGGTGAGGTTAAGGAAGGAAGGTAATTGATGATTCCTACGAGTATGAGCTTTCTTACAATATAATTAAAGCAACAGCAGAAAAATCTCAGCGAGGCCCAGTATGGCGCTCTGAGAAGCCCTTGAATTATTATTACCCACCAACAAAAAAAAACAAAAACCCTTGAATGCCGACATAAGCAGAAAACATTTAGCGAGGCCCGGTGTGGCCCTCAGAGTATAATAGACTCAACGATATTCGAAGAAACAAGAAACAACTCAGATGATATTCGAAGGGGTAACATAACAGCGGCCATCAGCTACTAGAAGATTTAGGAGGATGTCGAATATATTTGGTGTTGGTTTCTTTGGACTGCAAAGCCTACAGCAGGTGTAGACCAGGTGTAGATGAAGAACTAATCACACCGGTACTCACCAGTCGCTTCCCACCAAGTCCAAAAACTGACCTCTTAACGCATTCACTGCTCTACACTCAATTCCTCTTCCGAATTTCCGACTGTGAACTCCATAGTTAAAATTTGGCTCCAAAAGAAATGACCAACTAGTGTGGTGGTGATAGTGACATAAAAAAAAAGTAAAAATTAATTACTTAGAAAATAAAATTAACATAAAAATTATAATAAAACAGTAGCTTTAGTTTTAATAAATCATACACTTTCTTAAAAGTAGAATAAATATTCTTCGCTATCCATAGACAAGCGTTCAATGAAAAGGAAATAAATATCATGTCAAACAGAAGTAAACAAAATATAATGTCATATAAAAATTATGAGAAATTAATCATTTTACTGTTACAAAATCATTATAGGAATAAAAACAAGTGTATGTAATAATGATTTTCTTTTTATTGATGTTTTTTGGCATGGATACTAAATCTTTCATGCTATGTCCTCGTATGAATAGTTGATTACTTTACCTTTAGAATGCGTGTGCAACACATTCTATTGTTTTTGTAGTATTCGGCAACAAATGTTTCGATTCAGCCTTCTCGTTATACTTTTCTGAGATAGCCAAAACTAAAATTCTTTAGCTCCATTTTAACGAAATCGCGCCTATTTCAATGATACCACATATTGTCCAGTTACTCAGACACTTGAGATAAAAAACTACGCCAATTTCACATCACTATCCACTAAGAATCTATTTGCGAATAATTAAAACAGCCATGAAATTTACTCGAAGAAATCCCGCAAAAACTCATCTAGTTGATAATAAGAATGTTTATGAAATGTAAGGGAGTGATGATAAGTATTATAAGAAATTTATTTATTTCAATAACTTTAATAATTAAGTAAATTATATTAAATCTCTTAACAGACAGTCGTCAGACACTCCAATCAGGTGTATAAATATTGACACATTTTATTTTTAGCGAGGATTTTTATTTGGAGTAAAATATTTAACTTTGCTTTTTTTTATTTCACAGACCTAAGTAAACCAAATCGTCTCTAATGAGTTACTTCGGAGAAAAAAAAAAAACAGTGTGAATTTGTCTTTTCTTAGTATAAATATTTTCATAAAAGGTAACAAATGTGTTTTGACAGCGTTGATATAGACGGGCTGAGCGCGATTTATTCGGGTTAAAAAAAATGACCCTTCGGTCCTTAATATTCAGGAGCGGTCGACAATCTTCGGGATCACTCGTGTACTTTGGCAAAGAAACAGTATAGGTTGTGTGAAGTACGTTGAAATGGTATAAATGCTTTAAAAATTATATCAATCGAACCAACGTAGGTTGTATTAAATCGATTCCTTTCTCTTTAAAATTTCGATAACGTCAGGTATTTTTTGTACGGTGAATGTGTAAGTAAACGTTCGGACGGACCTATCTTTTTTTCTTCGTCACATGATTCTAGCATTTAACCAGTATCAAGTTTCTAATGTATTTCACTTTTGATACAGAATACTATTATTTTTTTTTTTGTATAAGAATGTGGATGTGACAATATCCTAATATTTTGGCAGTATAAGACAGTATTTGGCCGCAAATGTGTTGTGTCAGCCTTCTCGGCAAGCTTGGCTGTGGTATTCAACATTACAACATAATTTTCAACTCTTATGCCTGGTCGCGCTTCTTTCAAAGATTTTTCATAGTGTCCAGTTGTGTCGACACTTGAGATACACCAATTTTACCTCACAATATCCACTAACAATCAATTAGCGAATAATTAAAACATTCCCCAGAGAGTCAGCCCTATATTTATTTTAAATCTATGATTGACAGACTCAGTGACATTTTAGTCCTGCTATATTCTGTATAAATAGCTATTTTTATTAGAAAATAATATACCTATCTTTATTGATATTGGTACTGTACCGCCATTGTACCCGTAGATTTAGATTTATGTACAGTTTGTGTAACTTTTTTTTTGTACACTAAGGTTTTATTCTATTCTATTATCTTATAATTAGGCCTTATTAACATAATTGCACGAATTCTAAAATGGCATAACTACAAGTATAATATTTAATTTTATGCTTTTCTCGCAGGACCATTTACTGCTCTTTACAGAATTTAGTGCAGTAAGATCCTCTTTAATTAAAGTGTTAATATCTTCATTGTCTAAACAATCAGTATCTCTGAAATCGGTATTAGTGCGCCCCCTTTGTGCACACGAAACAGAAAGTAAAATTAAGCAAATGCGCACAATAGAGCGAGTAATAATAGATGGGTGTTTGTAATTGTGCGCTGTAAGCTGCTGTAATTGCAATGTGCATCATTAGTAAGGGAGAAAGGGACCTCCGATCTTCCGTCCTGCTCCTACAACTTAGCTAAACTATACCTACTTGAATTTATAAGTGAATAAATCTTGGTAAAACCAATTTATGTCGAAAATTCTATTGTAAATTGTAAATTTTATGATAATCCTGGTTTTTGTACTGAGTCGATTTTTAAAGTGAGAGCACTGATGTTTATGTATCTTACGTTGGATGAACTGATAAAAAACTAACTTATTACAACTGAATACGATGGTTTTACGCAATTCTGATAACTAAATAAAATACATAAATATACAAAAAAAAACGGATGGCATAAAAAAGAGTTAAAAAAATAAATATATTTTTCCCGTGGAGTTTTCAAATGAAGATAATAATATGTAATTTGAATCCATGACTACAAGACTTGAAATATCGATTTTCGTTGTTGTTAAAAAGTAAAAAGAAACAACGTTGCAGTAAAATTTCAAATCAATATGTTATAGAATTTTAAGTTCCAATGTTTGAAAACAACCTCGAATTATTAACTCAAGTATGTTCGAAAAATACTTGAGTTAATATTTCGATCAAGATCAAAGCCTAAATTTTAATGCAATTACATATTTTTCTGGTTTTATCTTGCTAGATAGTTAAATCCAACCGATGATTAATGAATTTATTTTGGCTTTCACATAGAAAACTGATGAAAATAACACGAAACAGTAAAATCAAAACATCCTTATTTTTAGAATCATGAAATTTTTAATTACTGTTCCAAACGCCATCTAGTGACGATGACACCTCATCGGCATCAAATTAAGTGTCGTTCGTTATTCAGTCGCATGTTAAAGGTGCTGGCTATACAAGGAGACATTCTAATTACGGCAGCGGGCGGGGCTGCGCGTCCTCACCTGATTAAAGCATCAAAGATTCCACCGTGAGCCAGTTCGTAATTATTTGGCCATACCGCGTCGCCTTTATGCAACGAAGGGTTTTTCAGCGCAACACTCAATGAAATCAAAAGAGCCATTAAAAAGTACGCCCCTAATTAATATCAATTTTACACTCAATTACAAAGTTCTGAGATTTGATTGAGTATAATTTTTTCACGTTAGTTGAAATTAGTTTCAGTTATCAGTATATTAAAAGTTTGCTTAATGAAAAACTGTCAAAACTTCACAAGTATTATTATCGATGGATTTATTTTTGCGGCAAATTTTTTTCTATGAAACTCCCAGTGGCACGAACCAAATATTAAATACGCCGCAAAAAAAATGGCACAAAGATGGAACATTAAATATTAATAGCAACTCGTTTCAGCTTGAACGTTCGCCTTAGGTAAACTGTACCGGAGTTTCGTCGTTCGTAGCACCTTGTCCTCTTCAAATCCTATATAATAATGAGACAAGCTCCGGTCCCTTTGAGGAAATTTTTAATGAAACACCCTAGAAAAGTTATAAAAGTCTCGTCTATCTTTTAAAAAGTAATTGAGCCTGGCAGAGAGCCGCTTTTCAAATGATTTGCCGGTTTTGTTTTACAATCATTGCGAAAAGTTACCAACTTTAAACATTAATTTCGTAATCAGAGACTACGAATAAATACTGTGTTTGAAAGCAAAAAGTGGGTTTCTATTTTTGTCAAAACAAAGGTTTGATAACCAAATACAAAAAACCTTTAAATTTACTTTTTGTTATCATTTAGAAGTTCTGATAACTTAAAGTAACGATTAAATCGTTTAGAAACAAACGGTATACCGTATTTGTAAAGTTGATTGTTTTTATCATTATTCGATTTTGTGTGTTCCGCTTCTTTTGCTGTGCCCGCCTGCCCACATTAAAATACAAAAGTTTCGGCTACCCCAAACATGTTTTACTCGATTTGCCCAAGTTGCAGGATATAATATTATCTACTTACATAATACTCCTGTATTTTCTTTTCACGAGATTAGCTTACAAATACTTTTGTAATTTTACTCTAGCAATAGGGTGTTGTTTTCATAAATTAAAATTCAAACATTTTACCATTTTTGAAACCTCAGTTTGAATTTAATTTCTCACAACAGGTGTAAGTTTTCGCACTTAGAATTAACGAAATTAGTGAAATTGCTATTAGGGGGTGTGAAAAAATGTAATTATGCCCTCGGTGGGTCATTAACAATAGTTAGAACGCTCGCAGTACTCGCTGCAGCGAGGCGAGTTATTGCAATGTGAATTGCACTTTATGCAATATTTTTTAAAACTTTTTGAAATCTGTTACGCGACAATAGTTATTATTATAATGCAAAATTCCTTGTTGTTAATAAAAGAGGTTAATTATTACCAAGATTTAAACAAAATATTTTCATTTTAAGGTTTTTCCTGAAATTAATTCCTGGTTTGAAAAAGGATCTAATGCTAGATTAAGGAATACTAGTGTTTGTATAATTGGTAGGAAATAGTACATTATGATACAAGTGTGTAATGTACATGGTTATCGTCGAGGCGGTATTAATACCCGAGCCGTGGCGAGGGTCTTAAGAAAGCCAAGAACGGTAACCATACATTACTCACGTGTATCATACGACGTTTTTCAATACACTTGTGAAGAAAATAATTTAGCTAACCATTATCATAATAGCAAAACTAGTAACATTTCTCACAATATGGCGGTAAAAAATTTAATCTATGTTCATAGGCGAGCATCTATTTTTTTTTAATTTATCCATAGCTGAAAGCTGGCTACATAGCCTTTTGATCAAATTGCCAAGTCTTTTGTTTTCTTGCGTGAAAAGTTTCTACGATAATGTCATTTTTAGTGACAATAGAATACGGATATAACATTTTCTAATGTTTTTGCATTATTTTATTTTATTATAAATACAGCCAATGAACTTCACTCGAAAAAATCACACCAAAAATCGCGCGCATCGCGGCCATAGACCACAAAGAAAAAAAAAAAATTATTTGAACGAACGATTTGTATATAAAATGTTGTGTTATTAAATACATCGTTTTTACAAGTCAAAATAGTTGAAATTGCATGAAATAAATAATAAGACACAAAATATTACTGAACGAACGTAATAACCCAATAAATAAATATGATTTTTTTCGTATTCAAAATTTGATATGCGATCAAAGAGGTTGAACAAAAAGGTTATAGCTACATTACAGCACTAGTGCGTAATGGTAATCAAAATGTCACGGTTTGGTAACAGGTGCCATTATATACCTAAATGTAGTGCAATAAGAGCCACTTTCTGAGCAAGTGTATTGAAAAGATATTTTTTCAATACACTTGCTCAGAAAGTGGCTCTGTATGTAGTGCAATAATAAATGTAGTGCAATAAGAGCCACTTTCTGAGCAAGTGTATTGAAAAGATATTTTTTCAATACACTTGCTCAGAAAGTGGCTCTTATTGCACTACACTTAGGTACATAATGGCACCTGTTACCAAACTGTGACATTTTGATTACCATTACGCACTAGTGCTGTAATGTAGCTATAACCTTTTTGTTCAACCTCTTTGTTCGCAAATCAAATTTTGAAATCGAGAAAATTCATGTTAGGTTATTGCGTTCGTTCAATAGTATAGGTAAATTCGTGTCTTACTAACTTATTTCATGCAATTTCGGCCATTTTAACTTGTAAAAACGATTTATTTAATAACAAAACATATATGTTCTATCAAATAAAAAATGTTTTTTCTTTGTGGTTTATGGTCGCCATTTTAAGCGACATTTTAAAATACGCGCGGTTTTTGGTGCGATTTTTTCGAGAAAAGTTCATTGTCTATATTAATTAAATAAAATACTTAATACAATTAAAACAAAAATATTAAATAAATACTACAAAAACATTAGAAAATGTTACATCCTATTTTTCACAAAAAATTACATTATAGAAATCTTTTCACGCAAGAAAACAAACAACGACTAGGCAATTTGATCAAAAGACTATGTAGCCATAGCCTTCAGCTATGGGTCAATAAAAAAAAAATTGATGTGTGCCTATGAATCTTACCGCCATATTATGAAATTTTTTCCTAGTTTTGCTGTTGTAATAAGAGTTAGCTAAATTATTTTTCTTCACAAGTGTATTGAAAAACGTCGTATGATACACGTGAGTAATGTATGGTTACCGTTCTTGGCTCTCTTAAGACCCTCGCCACGGCTCGGGTCTTAATACCGCCTCGACGGTAACCTCCTACATTACACACTTGTATCATAATGTACTATTAATACACTAACCTACCGCTTTTAGGCACGCAATTTACAGGTTTTCATACTAATGCGGAAAAATGCGTGATCTCGCTCCCGGCACAATTTATTAGATTCATAGTATCAGATTCGGCGCTAATCGACCCATACAAGTCACACGTTAAACCCCATTTATTTTTATTTTCGTAAGTGTATTGAAAAACGTCGTTTGAATTCCGCCATGGTCACAATGATAAACATTCTCCACTTATATCAAAATTGTCAAAGTAAAACTAAGTCATTGTGCGTAATTTTCTGATTTACGACACAACCGAGATTTGAGTAATTGTAATATAAACAAAGCTGGCAACAATTCAAGATAATGCTCATGATTTACCATTAACTGCAAGGACGCAAAGTCCCAAGTCCCTTTGTCGAATTATTGACGCCATAAAACTGAAGCTCTGTGATAGCCGGCAGAGCGCCTTATTCTTGGCAAATAATCGAACGGCGGCTAACAACCAGATAGTCTGTTGAGAGACAAAAGAATATTTTCTAGCCTATTATCTAAATTATAGGCAGGCGAGAAGGAAGACAATACTGGCTCGTCGCTAGTCGTCTCCGTCTTATTATAATTGCGTCGTCCCAAGAGCTGTATTGCGTTTTATGAACAAAATAACATCGTCTGTAGGCATCATGGTATTGTCTTAAGCTGGCTTAAAATATATACTAATTAAGTGCATCCTATTGAGTTGGCTAGTTTCATTATGTGGGTGTATCTACAAAGGTAGTGCGGCGATGTGGGTGCATGCACGTGGCGGTGAACGTGGCCTTTGTACAAAGAAATCCATTCGGCCTGACGCCAGCAACAAAGTGGGTTCATACGCGTACATACGGACGTACGACCGTACGTACGTACAGAGCAACAGAGAAAATTGAATTACAGCTACACTTCGAATATGCACAAGATGTTTGCTTTGAAAAGGAGATAAAAAATTTGTAAGATTTGGAAACATAAAATGTAAATGTCACGTGAAAAAGTAATAATAGTATAATAAAACTAAATATGTACACTTCAATTTTTATGTCAATACCAAACCGAATCTATCTTTCAATTTAACTAAAATAACACCACAAAATAAACAACTAACAATATTTAAATAAGAGAAACAGAAATATATTTTTGCTTCGTGCCAATAAAACAGTATTCCTCCGAACATATTTTTGCCGTTTATACCAATATAGGAAAAGCTGATAAACGTATCAACGGATTAATATGATATATCGGCGAAAAGCAACATAAGTGAGAGGAAATATTGGCCGTTAGCTTCCTTCTGGGAAATCCGAGCAGCCGTTATGCAACAGCGACGAATTATTGTATACAATGCATACGTTTTATATGATTTTTATGATAATATGTTGTTAAACCGGCGTACGGCGAATATCCACCCTTATGTTGTTGAAACTTCTACGGTACGGACTAAGCGTTTTGCCTTGTCGTTTATACCGCGTACATCGAGAGACTGGAACTGTTTGCCTGCTGCGGTCTTCCCGTCCG
Source organism: Leucania comma (assembly GCA_958295575.1). Taxonomy (NCBI): domain Eukaryota; kingdom Metazoa; phylum Arthropoda; class Insecta; order Lepidoptera; family Noctuidae; genus Leucania; species Leucania comma. The sequence goes on from OY282475.1 coordinate 11,425,672, forward strand.
ATTATAATTTAGGTGTCTTCAAGGCTAGAGTGAATAGGCTCTTAATAAACTAGTGCGCCTCACCATCAACGATTGCATCACTGCTTAACATCAGGTGGGATTGCAGTCAAGCACTAATTTATATCAATTAAAAAAAAAAAACAATAATGTAATGTTCGCCTTGGTATAGGTTAACAAATATTTGTTTCTCAAAAAAGACATCGAGTTACTTATTTGAGAATTATTTTGCCTTATATTAAATTAATACATAACATGGGTTCGTCAGCGCGTACTTGCTTTTGTTTTACCCATCCAATGCAATTAGACTTTAAGTGGATTTTTTGTAATTGTTTAGTAAAGCACAATCTATTCCGTTTTTTTATTGTCTATTATTGACTTACATACTTGAGTTTGCGGTCCGCAACCAGGCAAGTGAGTTGAACTATTTGTTATGGTTACGCGTTATAAATAGCTACAAATTGTAGTACCTACAATTAAAACATTGCTTTGATTTAAATACTTTCAAATTAATTTCCTTATATTGTAAATTTCGTAGTGGTGAAAAATAAACAATTAAGTTTTTTTTTTGTGTATCCACTATATATCAGAACCCTGGCGAGGCCCTGGTAGGCGTACGAGGAGCCGAAACCAACTCACTGAGGCCCTTTAGATAATTTTATTGGAACGTGATGCCAACCGACGATTATCCTTGTACGCGCAATGTTAGTGCATTCGAGGACAACCCCCGCCCCGGTTGGTGAAAAATATTGTGACATAAAAAAAAAAACATGTGGAAAACAAAGACTAGAATTATGGTTTTTGGAGTCTTAAGTGGACTGGTTACTAGGGACTATGTTAAAACTATGGCCCTGCCTAAGCAATGTTAATTTCCATTGGTAAAAAAGCAGGGGGTAACTTGGCAACTAAATTAAGTATTATTACAATAAACAAATCAAATAAAATGTATGTAATAAAATGTAATGTAAATGTATGTGTAATAAAATGTATATTTGTTACTCCTACTATTGATTTTCAACGCGGTCAGTAATGTAATAAGCGAATGATCAAATTAATGGCCGGTCATTAACAACAGAAAAAATAGCAGACAGTTGACGTGACATGGCGAGAACGATGACAACGATACAATGAACGCGTTGTCATAGATATTATTCTACGCATATGTCCAAAGAAAAATTTCTACGAAATTAAAAAATACCTTGGACAGAGGAGCATGGCAATGCCGCCAGTCTTTTGAGCACATTACCAGTCGACATAATACGTAAGAGTTTTTTGACGTCACATTTTAGTTTTCTTCAATTAGTATTAATATTTATCAGAATACAATGAAAATAAAATAAATAAATATTTTTTTTCCTTTCAAATGGTATCAAACACGGTGTATTTATCTTAACTTTTTTTTAATACATGACTTTTTGTCCACTAGAGGGCGTCATTTTAAATTTAAATAATATTTTGGAAATGTACAAAGTAAGCCCTTTCTAATGATACCAAACACGGTATATTTATCTAATGTTTTATTTTATAATACATCACTTTTTGTCCGCTAGAGGGCGCCACATAGAGTTTTGTGACATGTTACGTATGTTCAGCGGACAATTAAGACGGTTCGAACGATACCTCACATGTCGAGTTCTGTTAAGTAGATTAGGAGCTATGAGGGAACAGATGAACATACTCACATACATACATAGCCTGTCAAAATCATAACCCTCCTTTGGCTTTGCCGTAGTCGGGTAAAAAATACTTCACTAAGTTACCGCAAATCAAAAAAAAAACCCTACGCTACTATGACTAACTAAAATCAAACTAAAATAAGGCGTCAAAAACACTTTTACATCGCTGTCGACTGGTAATGTGCCCAAAAGACTGGAGGCATTGCCACGCTGTATGGCGATGCTTATCCTCTGTCCCAGGTAAAAGCCAGCCCTTGGGTTACGCGAAGTGTCAGTTAGACGTTTCGACAGATCTATAAACAGTAATAAGTTATTTATGTATTTCTACGGTCAGTTGGCTGGAGAGTCTTAATTGCCTAGCTAATTACGATCACTGATCATCACGTTTCTTGGGGTTGGCTTCTAGGCTCACCGATTGCAGTTTACTACCTGTGTTTTACATAGAACGAGTACCTATCAGACCCCAACCATTCTGTTACTGGGCAACACGATACTACTTGGATAGACTAATGGTCAGACTTTCTGGCGTCTGACCTGTAAAGATAGTCAAGACCCGAAAATCGGTGCATTATTTGCAATGTGTGCACAAAGCAATGTTTTAATTGTAGGTACAGTATTACAGTTTGTAGCTATATAATATATAATTTTTCGACTATATGATATATAAAGGATCTCCTAGCATATCTCTGTTTATTTAATCTGTATCACAAAGGGTTGTGATCAGCCATAAGTGTAGTGTGTAATTGTAAACATTTCAGTGTGTTAACATTATTATTAATAGATCAGATAATAATTTATTTAATTTGACACTGTGTAAACATTATATTAATACACGCAAACTCTAAAAATTAAGAGAATAATAAATCTAAAATCGCCAAAAAAGGTTATCAAAGTATTTAAAACCTCAAAAATTTTCAGGATCGTAGGTGTTGATTTGATTTCAACTAAATATTTATGCTCCAGACATCCTATAAACAGCTCTACTTTAACATTAGGTAAATTTGAAAGCTTATTAATAATTTTGTGAATAAACTTAAGTTCTTGATATTCGGCAACTTGTAAATTAAAATTAAGTGGGAACATTGTAGCGATTATAGTTTCTTCATCATCATCAGCCTTATAATGTTCCCACTGCTGGGACACAGGCCTCCTCTCTAAGAGAGGGAATGGGCCGTAATCCACCACGCGGGCCCAGTACGGGTTGGTGGATGTCACATGTCTTCGAATTGTTGGTTCTAGGACATGCCGGTTTCCTCACGATGTTTTCCTTCAACGTTTTGAGAGCAGTGGTGATGAAATAAATTACACAAAGTAATGCGTCTGGCCGGGCTTGAACCCGCGACCTACTAATCGTAAGTCGGGGCCGTTACTACTCGGCCACCACTGCCATAGTTTCTTAGATACTTATATCTTTTTTATGTTGTTATTTATGACAAGTAAATCATCCACTACTTTTAGCACTTCCACAATAATATAATATAATAATTATAATATTTCCACAACTATCACACAACACCGTCTATTCCCAAGCTAAGCAGAGCTTGTGTTATGGGTACCAGACAGCTGATAAACATACTTATATATTTCTAAATACATACATATTATAGATAAATAACACCCAGACACAGGACAAATGATCGTGCTCATCACACAAATATTTGTCCTGGGTGGGAATCGAACCCACGACCTCCGGTATAGCAGTCAGGGCCACTAACCACTAGACCAACAGGCCAGTCAAAACCTACATTCTACGTATCACAGATTGAATATGTGTCATCTCATCTTAAAGACACACAAGAGTGCATAAGTAATGAAAGGCAACCCTCATCGGCTGGTACCCCAGTAACCCATTTTAGATGTCTTTAAGAGCGCGTCATACAAGTGACGCGTGCGCTTTGTGCCGGGTCTTGAAAGGAACTGAGATATTCATCACTGTTTTGTTCCGTACGGTATTCTATTTTTAAAAATGACATGATATTCGATATCACAGACAATGTCAAGAGTCCAATCTAAACAAAATATTAAAGTGATATTCGCTTTTGATATTTAAATTATAAACTAAATAAAAAAAATGGAAAGTTTAAGGGTATTGCTTTTCTAGAAAATATTAAGAGATGCAGAGACTTATCCATATTTAACGATTCGAGTAAAAATATGTTTGTAATATTGAACTATCAAATATACTGGTTCTTCAAATGCTAATTTTCTAATACTTTTCATTGCATGAAAAGAAATACGTAGAAAGCAATTTATTCTGTCTAGTCACCTAAATAAACTAACGATACCCATTCAATTAATGCATAAATACTTACCTTCATATTCAAAATGCACCTATACTTAAGAGACCTATCTTGTGGTTCCCGGTTTCCAACATGGCCACCCCATCACCTCCCTTGGGTGTCGTAAGAAGCTAAGGGGTTATCCCACGGAAATGGGTAGCGGTATTTACCTGAAGTAATAACATGAAATTGTGATCACTAAGCCGCTTGCTAAGTGTGATGATTATGGAAATTTTCCTCTACTAAAGCGATAAAATAAAACCAAGTCTCGAGATCTATCTAGAAGAGATATTTGATCGTGCAACGACTTTCAAAATAAAATCCAAACCAAAGTTTCACCAACACGTAAATATGGACTATACCGATTGTAACTTTCCAAATATAAAATTCAATTCAAAAGTCTATTGTATCCAACGTACATGCAAAATAAACATAAGTAACTCTGTCGCTTTGCATGACAGCTCCAGTTTGCATCTTTGGCAAAACAGTGCCATTCCAGCGATACCGTCAACTCGCCAACTGCCAGACTACCAGATAGCAGCATGCCAAGCACAAAAGAAACTGGCCAGATAAAAATGAAAAGACATAAAACATCCCAGAAAACTGCACTTCTAATATTTCTGCTTTTTAATTTGCTACACTGTCGCCCCACGTTCGTTTACTTTTTGTTTTCCATTTCCAATTAAAAATATTCTTTTCGAAATTTAAAATTCTTGATTTTCGAACCTTGGTATAAGAAGTTGTGCTATCGACATCATTTCAATCAGAAATTAATTGATTATGAATGTATTTAAAGCTTTTGATCAGTAATTATTGTATAATTATAATGTTAATTTCGAGTAGCTTAGATATTAACGTCATTTTTTATAATTATAGGTATCAAATGATTTATTAAAATTTGTCAGGCACATCAGTTGATTATGAAATAGGCAAACTATACGTAAAATAGGTTTTAATTAATTATAGCTTAGTTTATAGTTCAAACCTTTTTAAGGACTTTGACCTTTTATATGTACCATTGGTAACAATAGATGCATTATAAGCAACAGTTGTATTTCAGAAGCAGACAAACTGATGTATACACACGTAGGTACTTGATGTAGATCCCGAGTAACGCACGGTGAAAATAAGCTGCGAATTTTCACACCCTCGCTTTTAATGGTCTGGTTAGCAATACAGACAGCAGAAAAAATAACTGACAGGCAGATTAAACACGTAATTATTTAAAAAAAGTAACAAACTATTTAAGTAAATAAAAACGTTTGAAAGTTCACGATAAAAAAATTCGAAGTAATTTTTCTAAGGATCCTTAAGTAGATTTCGATTGCAATTCTCAGTTTCTAGCAAATAACCCTGAAAACTGGTGTTCGTATAAATACGGCCCATCAATATAAAATCCAATCAGCGAGGTAAACATTTTTTCCGACGGTACGATCTAATTTCGCGTTCCGCCACCTCCGTTGCCTCTCTACAATCCACAAAGTAGCGAAAGTGGCGCAAAGTGCGCCGCGCAGACAATCCGACCCACCCATTGTTGTCTTTGATTTAGCCACCGCACTGCACCTAACCCGACGTGGGGTGCCATGACAGAAAACCTCCACGAGTGCCCGCAGGCTATAGTTCCCTTGCGGATACGTTCGGAGCGAAGGCTAGTCTGCGGGACGGTGCACCCTGGGAGGCGGCCAACCACCCCCTTGGGCACTCCTGCCTAAGGGGCCTCGATGGCCGTCTGCGAATGTTCTGTCGGGAGTACGCTTCAACGCGTGTCCCTCTGCTGTAGCAGAGGGCACAGTGGCGAAGCAAGAGCGGGCTCGGCGTGCACTCACCCTGCCACCGGGCAGGCAGGAGGAAGGCTTTCTCCTCCTTCTGCCACCGTTGTTCTCGTAGCCCCAGAGATTGTCCAAGGTCATGTTTCTGACTTTTGATGGGGGTCGAGGGTCCTGGCTTAACCGCCCGGGCCGCGAGGAAGACAACCTCTATAAAAAATTACCCCAAACCTCCAAGCGGCGGCGCACCGTGAGGGAGGTTGTTAGCTTGACTAATGGGTAGCTAAATTAGTCTCTAGTGCGGACCACTAACTTTGAGCCAGTACAACATGTATTTTACTCGTGGGAACTGCATGGAATCTAAATTTTTCAAAAAACCACTTGAGAGTGATGCGCGGTCGGAGTCCGACGCGGCATCCGGAAGGAGCTCGGAGAGCTCGGAGGTTGAGGAGGTGGAGGAGACGATGGCCGACTCCGGAAGAAACGCAAGTTCCTTCCGGAAACGCTCCCTATCTAGGGACAAATCGTCCTCCGATGCCGAAAAGGGCTCGGCCCGAAAAATCCCCACCAGTGGGCGGGGAGCGGGCCGAGCAACGGGAAAAGGGAGGGGAGGCACCTCCCAGGAGGAGGCGGCTGAGCGAGCTAAGAGGCTCGCCGCGGAAGGGCGCCACCCTGCTGCGATGGACCCCTCGGGGCCATCTGGCAGCGAAAAAGAAGACTCCGCCGAGGAGTCGCGTCGGTCTTTCGGCGAGCTCGTCGTCGCGGCGCTGCGCGATATGGGCCGCAAGCGAGAGAGGACGTCAAAGGAGAGGACGGTCCTCCGCCATGCCGCCTCTATGCAGGAGGCCTTTGACGTCGCTCTCAGAAAGAGCGTGGCCAAGCTCCAGACCGAGCTCCGAGCCGGGCTCCGGGCCGAGCTTCAGGCCGAGCTCGCTGCGGTCCATGGAGCCAGCAGCCGGAAGCCCGTGGAAGGGGGGTGCAAGCAAGGGCAGGGGCAGAGTCGGCCCCAGCCCCAGCCTCAGCCCCAGCCTCGGCCCCAGCCCCAGCCCCAGGCCGAGTCAGGAAGCCAGCTGCTGACACTGGTGCAGCGGGAGCTGGCTGCTTTCCAGCAGCAGCTGCAGAAGCAGCTGCAGGAACAGCAGCAGCAGTTCCAGCTGCGGATCCAGCAGCAGCTGTCCCTGCTGGAGGGCATCGTATTGCGCCCCCCACTAGCGGCCTCCGGCCAGCGAAGGGTGGCGTCCTACGCTGCCGCCGCGGCCTCGGCGGCTGCGCCCATGGCGGGCCCGTCAGGGCAGACCAGGCGCGTGGCCACGGCTGCGAACCCCGCCGGAGCGGCCCCACAGGCCAAAAAACAGCAGCAGGTGAGGCCAACCCCCCCTGCTGCTGCCCCTAAGAAGGGCAAGGCGGCACCGGCCACTAAGGCGGCGGGAGCCCCTGCTGTGGCGGCAAGCAGGCGGCCTAGGCCGCCTCCCCAACCTGCAGATCCTCCGGCCGAAGCCGGATGGCAAGTGGCCGGAGCCAAAAAGCAGGCTGGCAAGGCGGCTCGCGCTGCCAGGAGGCGTGAGCGGCAGAAGCTTAGGAAGCGGACGGCCCTCGCGGCCAGGATTCGTAACCCGCGCTCTACGGCTGTAGTAATCACACTGCAGCCGGAGGCAGCGAAAAAGGGTGCCTACGGCGAGGTCCTCCGAAAGGCGAAGCAGGCGGTGAACCTCACCGACCTCGGGATCACCGGGGGCTTCCAGATGCGGCATACCGCAACTGGTGCCCTGATGTTGGAGGTCCCCGGAGCCAACAGCGGCCCCACCGCAGACGCCCTGGCTGAAAAGATCAGGGCGATCTTGGACACGGAGGAGGCCCGGGTGCCCACAAGATGCGTCGACATGCGCATTATGGGCCTGGACGATTCCGTCGAGGTCGAGGAGGTCGTGGCCGCTGTCGCCAGGACGGGTGGGTGCCCTGCCGATCAGGTCCGGGCAGGCACCATCCGTGTTGACGGCACTGGCATGGGGGCGGTTACAGTGAACTGCCCCCTGTCAGCGGCCAGGAGCATCACCGGGGAGGGTAAGCGACTCCTGGTGGGCTGGGTCTCCGCGCGAGTCAAGCTGCTGGAGCCCAGACCGCTGCGCTGCTATCGCTGCCACGTGGGCCACCACGTGGGGGTCTGTTGCGCAGCGGAGGAAGATCGCAGCGACCGCTGCTTCCAGTGCGGTCAGCCCGGCCACAAGGCCGATACCTGCAGTGCAGCGCCGCACTGCTACGCATGTGCGGCGGCAGGCAAGTCGGCCGACCACCGGGCTGGGAGCAGGACCTGCGATCCCCCCGCCAAGGCCAAGGGCAAGGTCCCAAGGCCCATCCCCGCGAAGGTGCTCACCGCCGCGGCTGCCCCGTTGGCTGCCGCCGCCATCGCCTCCGCAGACGCCGCCGCCGCTAACACCGCGGCAGGACCCTCACGGAGGGCCCGGGAGGAGACTGTAATGGACTGCCAATAACGGCTCCATTACGTCTCCTCCAGGCGAATATCAACCACTGCGCCCCCGCTCAGGATCTGTTGCTCCAGAGCATGGCGCAGTGGTCGATCAACATCGCCGTTGTCACCGAGCCGCACTTTGTCCTGCCCAGAGCCGACTGGGTTCAGGACCTGACCGGCTCGGTGACACTTATTTCGTCGGCCGCCGCCGGTACCCCGGCGCTCGAGGCCGTCAAGAAAGGTCGGGGTTGCGTGGCAGCACGGTTCGGGGACATAGTGGTGGTAGGCGTCTACCTGTCCCCGAACAGATCTCTCGCCGAATTGGATAGCTCCCTTTTGGAGCTGGATGCCGTCGTTGCTGGGTTTGACTCCAGCCTCCCCGTGGTCGTTTGCGGGGACTTCAATGCCTGGAACGAGGCTTGGGGTTCCCGGTTCACGAACCAGCGAGGTCGAAGGGTGGAGGAATGGGCCCTAGGGCAGGGCCTAGTCGTACAAAACCGGGGTTCTGTCCCCACGTGTGTGCGGATGCAGGGCGAGTCGGTGGTGGACATTACGTTCGCCAGCCCTGCACTGGCACCGCGCGTCGTCGACTGGCGCGTCATAGAGGAGGTGGAGACGTTCTCCGACCACCGGTACATCCGGTTTGACGTCTCCGCCCAGACCTCGACCGTGCCGGTCCGACAGACCCCGTGTGGTCCGCGTTGGGCGCTGAGGCAGCTGGACAGGGACCTGCTCCAGGAAGCCGCGATAGTCCAGGCCTGGGTGCAAGCACCGGACAGGCCTGTCGACATCGACGTCGAGGCGGACTGGTTCCAGGTGGCCATGTCGCAAATATGCGACGCGGCCATGCCCCGAGTCCGGCCAGGACGTGCCCGGCGCCAAGTACACTGGTGGTCGCCAGAGATTGCGGCACTGCGCGATGCGTGCAATGCTGCGCGACGCCGGTATACTAGACACCGCAGGCGCCGCACCCGTCCACCGGGTGCGGAGGCCATAGAGGCGGAGCTGTATGAGGGATACAGAGCTGCAAAGCGCACCCTCCGAGCGGAGATAAAGCGGGCCAAACTCGAGGCCCGCAACGTGTGGCTGGAGTCTCTGAACGTCGATCCGTGGGGACGCCCATACAAAATGGTGATGGAGAAGCTCCGCCCATGGGCTCCCCCGCTGACTCAGAGTCTCCGGCCCCAGCTCGTGGAGGGTGTGGTGAGCGCTCTGTTCCCTACGCGAGGGGAGCATACTCCCCCGCCTATGGCTCCGCCACCAGCAGCGGTGTCCGATGCGGACCACGACGGCAACGACGGCAACAATGCTCCAGAGGTGACCGAGGTGGAGATGAGAGTGGCGGTGCGAAGGCTGAGTGCCAAGAACACCGCCCCAGGACCCGATGGCTTGCCTGGAAAAGCCTGGGTCCTGGTCATGGAGGAACTCGGGTCTCGATTGAGAGGGCTCTTCAGCGCATGCATGGAGAGGGGCCAGTTCCCGCTTCGCTGGAAGACGGGGAAACTGGTCCTTATCGCGAAGCCGGGGCGCCCCGCGGACTCTCCGTCCGCGTATCGGCCCATTGTGCTGCTCGACGAGGTGGGCAAGCTCTTTGAAAGAGTAATTGCAGACCGCCTCGTCGTGCATCTGGCACGGAAGGGGCCGGATCTTGCGGACGGCCAGTTCGGATTTCGCAGGAGGCGCTCCACTGTGGACGCCATCATGCGCGTGCGAGCCCTCACGACGGGGGATGCGGTGTCCCGGGGCAGGTGTGTCTTGGCGGTGTCTCTGGACATCGCCAACGCCTTCAACTCCCTGCCCTGGAGTTGCATTGGTAGGGCACTCCGGTACCACCGGGTGCCCGACTACCTCTGTCGGGTGATCGAGGCCTACCTGTCGGACAGGTTCATCATCTACCCCGGTCATCAGGGGGAGTTGAAACGGCGAGAGATGTCGTGCGGTGTTCCGCAGGGATCGGTACTAGGGCCGCCCTTGTGGAACATCGGGTACGACTACGTGCTGCGCGCCGACCTCCCCGACGGGGTCAGCGTGGTCTGTTACGCAGACGACACGCTGGTCCTGGCGCGGGGACGGTCGTACCAGGCGGCGGTCGAACTAGCGACGCGCGGGGTTGCGACAGTCGTGGAGAGGATACAGCAGTTGGGACTCGAGGTGGCATTGCACAAGTCCGAGGCCATGTGTTTTCACGGCCCTCGGAGCGCGCCACCTCCGGGCTCCCAATTAACGGTAGGAGGAGTTCACATCGGCGTCGGGTCGACGATGAAGTACCTGGGACTCGTCCTCGACAGCCGGTGGAACTTCAAGGAGCACTTCCGACGTCTGGCTCCCAGGTTGAATGCGACTGGGGCTGCGCTCAAGCGGCTCCTGCCGAACCTAGGGGGTCCGGACGCCTCCTGCCGGAGGCTCTACGCAGGCATCGTTCGGTCCATGGCCCTTTACGGTGCGCCGGTGTGGGCGCCATCGCTACGGAAGCGAGTGGCGGCCCGGCTAACCGCCTGTCAGAGGGTCATGGCCATCCGGATGATCCGCGGATACCGTACGGTGTCCTGCGAAGCGGCGAGCCTCCTTGCTGGCCTACCACCGTGGGATTTGGAGGCAACAGTCCTTGCACACATGCACGACTTACGCGTGGAGATGCAACGTCGGGGCGAAACTCCGCTGCCGCGACAAGTCGCGGCATGGCGGACAGAGCTCCGGCGGGATCTCATGGTGAAATGGCGAGAGCGATTGTCGCAACCTCGTGCTGGGCACGCCACGATCGAGGCGGTAAGGCCCCTCTTTGAGGCGTGGCTGGAAAGGCCCCACGGCGTCGTCACCTTCCGTTTGGCGCAGGTGCTGACCGAACACGGCAAGTTCGGTCCGTACCTGTACAAGATTCGTGCGGAGACGACGCCCGGGTGTCGCCACTGTGCGGACCGCCCGGTGGACACGGTGGAGCACACAGTCGAGGTGTGCCCCGCTTGGGAAGAGCAGCGCCGTGTCCTCGTGGGGGCGATCGGCGGCGATCTCTCGCGCCGGGGCTTGGTTCAAGCCATGCTCCGGAGCGAGGAGGAATGGCAGGCGGTCGCCTCCTTCTGCGAAGCAGTAATGCTAGTAAAGGAGGAGGCCGACCGCCTTAGGCAAAGGCGGACACGCCGCCGCCGCCGCCGGGTTTCCGATCCCAATTTCCGGCCACCGTAGGCGCGGGCTCGCGGACGGTGGGCAATGGGTAGCTCGCTGTCCGTCCGTCCGGTAACAGACCGGTCCGAGCTCAGGTCGTCTACGGCGCGCACCGTTCCCGCGCGCCTCAAGGAGTTGTCAGCAAACTGTAGGGGTCCAGCAGGGCCGAAGCCTACTGGGGCCAAAGGTCATGCGAGAGTGTCACCACGGGCCCCGGGACAAAGGCGAGGAATGGAAAGGTAGGTTTTTAGTCAGTAAAAGTCTGACACTGTTTCCCGCCCCACCCAAGGGCGGGATTCGTCATTGGATGATTTTACCTACCACAAAAAAAAAAAAAAAAAAAAAAAAAAAAAAACCTAACCCGACGTACTGCACACGCAAAATAACAAACCCATGAACACAACGACATACATACGTACATCACGAAGCTGCATTAAAATAAAGAGATTCCTTCGTCCGCTCATAATCATCCAGCCGAACAGAATTAATATAAAAAAAACCAAATTCCAAATGGTCCAAAAAATCACTCGAGATTAAACGACAAAAACGCCGGGACATTTTCATTTCATCACGTCGTTCGTATTAACTTAGAGAGCTACCTAAATATGCACGCAATTTTCATCCATTCCATTCCTAATGACTTTCACTGACACGGCGCAAAACCCCTCATTTTACACTTTGACGCGTTCACTTACGCCTAGTCCTGTCGCGATGACATTTTCCAATGGAAGCTAAAATAAAATAAGAGCGAAAATGACAGTTTTGTTCTTTTCAAATAAAGTCTATATTTGAATGGAGGCGACCGTCGAGCAGGGTGACTTTTGTCTATTCTGGGTCTTCAAGGATAAAGTATAATTTGTTCCGGAAGTAATACAGCGCAAGTCTACTCTGCTATTATCAAAATGGGACCGTGTTGTTTTCGCATTACAGTAGTAAACAGCTTGGCAACGTGAGATAGTTGTGGTTGGTTTGCTGTGGTAGTTTTCGCTGTCGGATCGTTTTGTCTATCGGTAATATGAGACTCGGTTCGCACCTCTGAACAACAGAGCCTTACCTTTTTTCACACTTTATGAAAATACGTCTGTATAGAGTCAGCATGTGTGCTCGCGGTGTTAAGTTACGCATTATTCGTGTTGGCACAGCGCTACAGTGGGGAATCGTAAACGTAGTTAATTAATATTTGCTGAATCAGTATCAAAGCTATAAGTATGCTTGTTGTAAATTTGTCTGATGCAGGATTTTTAGTTCCTTGCGTCATAGATATTGCTACAATTACATCATCATCATTTCAATCGAAAGACGTCCACCGCTGGACATAGGCCTCTCCCAAGCGACGCTACAGCGACCAAATTTGTGTGTCTCTCAGCTATCAGATTCCTGCAACCCTCACCAGGTCTCGGTCCACCTTGAGGGTGCTTGCACAAGTCCGAGGCCATGTGTTTTCACGGCCCTCGGAGCGCGCCACCTCCGGGCTCCCAATTAACGGTAGGAGGAGTTCACATCGGCGTCGGGTCGACGATGAAGTACCTGGGACTCGTCCTCGACAGCCGGTGGAACTTCGAGGCGCACTTCCGACGTTTGGCTCCCCAACTTAATCGGACTTCGGCTGCACTCAAGCGGCTCCTGCCGAACCTGGGGGGTCCAGACGCCTCCTGCCGGAGGCTCTACGCTGGCATCGTTCGGTCCATGGCCCTTTACGGGGCGCCTGTGTGGGCGCCGACGCTGCGAAGGCGACCGGCGGCCCTGCTGAACGCCTGCCAGAGGGTCATGGCCATACGGATGATTCGGGGATACCGCACGGTATCCCGCGAAGCGGCGAGCCTCCTTGCTGGCCTGCCACCATGGGATCTGGAGGCAACAGTCCTTGCACGCATGCACGATCTGCGCGTGGAGATGCAACGCCGGGGCGAATCCCCGCTGCCGCGACAAGTCGCGGCTTGGCGGACAGAGTTCCGGCGAGATCTCATGGTGAAATGGCGAGAACGACTGTCGCAACCCTGTGCTGGGCACGCCACGATTGAGGCGGTAAGGCCCCTCTTTGAGGCGTGGCTGGAAAGGCCTCACGGCGTCATAACCTTCCGCATGGCGCAGGTACTAACCGAACATGGCAAGTTCGGGCCGTACCTGTACAAGATCCGTGCGGAGGTGACGCCCGGGTGTCGTCACTGTGCGGAACGCCCGGTGGACACGGTGGAGCACACGGTAGAGGTGTGCCCCGCTTGGGAAGAGCATCGCCGTGTCCTCGTGGGGGCAATCGGAGGCGATCTCTCGCGCCGGGGCTTGGTTCAAGCCATGCTCCGGAGCGAGGAGGAGTGGCAGGCGGTCGCCTCCTTCTGCGAAGCAGTAATGCTAGCAAAGGAGGAGGCTGACCGTATCAGGCAACGGCGCTCACGCCGCAGCCGCCGCCGTAACTCCGATCCAAATTTCCGGCCACCGTAGACGCGGGCTTGCGGACGGCGGGCAATGGGTAGCTCGCTGTCCGTTTGTCCGGTAACAGACCGGACCGAGCCCAAGTCGTTTACGGCGCGCACTGTTCCCGTGCGCCTCAAGGAGTTGTCAGCAAACCGTAGGGGCCCAGTAGGGTCGAGGCCTAGTCTGGGGCTCTGGGAAGGTATGAAAATGCATACCAGGGCCCTGGAACCAAGGCAGGGAAGGAACAGGGTAGGATTTTAGTCAGTAAAAGTCTGACACTATTTCCCGCTCCGCCCAAGGGCGGGATTTGTCATTGGATGATTTTACCTACCGTAAAAAAAAAAAACCTTGAGGGTGCTTTCAAACGCTAAATCTTCCGGTACTCTATCGCCACTTGAGAACCTTTCGGCTCCATAAACCATCTGTTCTGCTTGCAATACTCATTGCCACTTAAGTTTGGCGATTCTTTGGATTATGGCAGTAACCTTAGTTTTCTTGTTTCTCCTGTGGATATCTTTATTTCTGATTCGCTTATTTGAGAAAAATCTGAGCATGACTCTCTCCCATTGTAAGCGACTACATTTCAGAGCCTCATGTCATTAAACTACACCTATTACTAAAATATTTTCAAAGTTACTCTAGTTGTTTATGAACTCCATCGGCAACTTCAATTTCCCCAACATATTTCTATAAAATAATAATGAAGCTAGTCAAGCATACCTAACGCTGACCAATATTCGACGCGGGACGTTGCGTGCCAGACATTCCCCGTCCAAGTATGAAATATGGAGTTGGAGAGACGCCGGCTTATGTGACTACCTAGCCACCATTATGAGGAAATTCTAAAACTAGCCGTCATAATGTAGTGGAAGAACTTGATACACGAGCTTCTGCAACTATTTTATTTTACACTGAAAATTGTTTCACGCTAGCTGAAATAACAGCGTTAAATGTTCGAAAATTCACGTTTAAAACTAGAGACGATTTTCGCTACGCTTAATTAATTTCAACGTCCAAAATATATATCTATTTTAGAGTATTAAATCACACGTTTTGGGCGAGACCACTACATTTTAAAAGGATTACGCATGAAGCTAATTCAAAACTGTAATATGGAATGATGGCCCAATTTCGCCCCCATTTAACGGCTAGGGTGGTTGCTAAAAAGCAGTATCGCCCGAGGTGATGCCTGTCATGTGGGAGACATTCCCCTTTCCCGGGTTTCTCTACTTGTTCAACATGCTTTCACACTTTTGGGCATCCGAAACGGCAGGGGAAAAAGTCGGCCTATGAGAAAACTTTATGAATTCAACAAATGTTTGCTGTACTGAGAAAATATTTCATTTGGTGTTGTATTATTGTTGTATCTGGGTTAACAATGACGGATATGGAGTATAACCTTTTATTATTCAACATGCATTTTAACAGAGAACATGTTTTGAAAGGTATTATAATTACGTGACCCTGTTGATATAATAGAATAAAATAGAATAGAATAAACTTTATTGTACACCAAAGTAACACAACTACATACAACTATATACACACACACACTGCAGATATAATTTTCAAAATATTTAGGTCAAATGAAATATACCGCAGAATATTGTAGAAACTTGAACTTGACTTTAAAATACCCTTTACAAATTGAAAATAATTGTTGTCATGGAACATATCTAACAAAAACTTTGTGAGACAGAAAACAAAAGAAACTAGATATACTATTGTGTATGAAAATAAAGAGAATAATATTCAGCCTTTATGTAAAATTGTTACAACAATAAGGTTGATATGAGCCAAATATTTTTTGCTACGCTCTTGAGAAATCAGACAAGATATACCGCCATGTGCACACACTGTGAAATAAGATTTTGTTCGGAAAAAAATATTTTCATATTGCAATGTGAATATTACTATTTATTTCATGGTAATGTTGTGTGAAGTTAGCAATTTCTTATTTTGACTTTACAATGGAAGCAAAAATGTTTTATAAAAAATTCGTAAAACAATTTTCTCTTTATAATAATTTCGTATTTACATTTACACCACCTGATACTTATTTCAAGGAAAACACGGCTAGACGAAATTCCAGAAATTCTGTGTTTGTTTTTGTATGTTTTGATACTTTGCGGCTCTGCCCGCCTAAAATAGTTATCTTTATACTATCTTCACATTCCCGTTTCACCCTCTCAGGCCGTGTTTACGGAGACGCGGCGCGTTGGGCGTTTCGTCGTACATTGCAGTAGCGGGTCGCGTCATCGCTCGCGCAAACACAAACATATGGCAATGTACGACGAACCGCCCGACGTGCCGCGCAACGCGCCGCGTCTCCGTAATCGAGCACTTAGGGGTGAATTTTGGAAAATCTTCTCTTAAAATCGCAAAATTTCGCGTTACTAATCCCAGTAGATTCTGCTGTGCCTTAATAGGTCAGTCAGTCAGTTTCCCCTTTTTATATTGTTTTTATTCGTGTTACCCTGTAACTGGGTTGTGGAGATCTGATAAGCAGTCACTCCACGAGAAACACGGCTATTCAGCCGCATCCTCGCGCTTATAAACTACAAGTTCGGAAAAGGTTAAGAAAGTGATATAATATAGTAAATTAAAAACCGTATTTTAAAATGCTTAGTTTTCTTACCACTGAATAAATTAAGACTAAAATCTTTGCTAAATCTTAAGAAAATGGTTTGAACTACATAACGTAAGAATTAATCCGGCAAACAATTTACGAGGTAGACATTGTTACAAAACAAACAACACTGTGTACAGTGCTGATTAATTAATCAAATTGAATTTCTTTGTTATTCAAATATTAACCTAGCCAGTCATTCCTTGTGGAAACATAAATTTAGATGATGTTCACAAATTCTGTGTAATTAATTAAAGTAATACATACGTTTTAACTAGCATGGACGGAACCTCAATGGAACAGGTCTATTTTGTAATAGTTAAAGCAAGGCAATTAGTGTTGTTTTTTAAATTAAAGTTCATTTATTCTAGAACTAGCTTCTGCCAGCGGCTTTGTCTGCGTAAATGTTGGTCATAGTAGACGTGAAGTCGAAGTCAAAAACAGATAAAAGTAGTTAATGTCCATTCTTGGCCTTAAAGTTAGCTCTGTACCAAATAAAGAATACCGAGCTAATGGCAACCTAGAAATGGAATGAACAGTATCTTACTGAATAGTTACAACAAATATAAAACTACTAATGTTGTGGGGTGGATATCACACTTATATTTTAAAGGCTAAAAGTAAGTTTGTATGTATATCTCTTACTCCTTCACGATCAAATGTTTGATCGGATTTGAATGAAATTTAGAAATAGACTATGTACTGAAATAGGTTATAGAAATTCTCAATTATCTTACTCGACTTTTTATCCCAGGGCATGCCAACCATCACAGTGAGCTGCTCCGTGTCGGCGAGCAAGCCCATATCTGGGGAGGACCGAAGACTCGTGGTGGGCTGGGTTTCAGCGCAGGTTAAGCTGTTGGAGCCCAAAGCTCAGAGGTGCTTCCGATGCCAGGTGGGCCACCATGCGGGAGTTCACTACACCTCGGAGGTAGACCGCAGCGACCACTGCTTCCAGTGTGGTCGACCCGGTCACAAGGTCGTAGCCTGTATCGCTGCGCCGCACTGTTATGTGTGTGCAGCGGCTGGCAAGCCAGCCGACCACCAGGCTGAGAGCAGGAACTGAAGGACACAGGTGTGTTTTTAGTCAGTGAAAGCCTGACACGTTCTCCTGCTCCACCCAAAGCGGTCATTCAGTCATTGGATTATTTCCACCCTTAAAAAAAAATGGATGGGATGTCTATTTTTATTTTATTTTATTTTATTTTATTTTATTTTATTTTATTTTATTTTATTTTATTTTATTTTATTTTATTTTATTAGGGAAAACAAACAATTGTACAATAAATGTTGTCTACCATGTACCAATGGCGCAACACCATCTTTTGGGACGCCGGGGCTTGGTTCAAGCCATGCTCCGGAGCGAGGAGGAGTGGCAGGCGGTCGCCTCCTTTTGCGAAGCAGTAATGCTAGTAAAGGAGGAGGCCGACCGCATTAGGCAAAGGCGCACACGCCGCCGCCGCCGCCGGGTTTCCGATCCCAATTTCCGGCCACCGTAGGCGCGGGCTCGCGGACGGTGGGCAATGGGTAGCTCGCTGTCCGTCCGGTAACAGACCGGTCCGAGCTCAGGTCGTCTACGGCGCGCACCGTTCCCGCGCGCCTCAAGGAGTTGTCAGCAAACTGTAGGGGTCCAGCAGGGCCGAAGCCTACTGGGGCCAAAGGTTATGTGAGACTGTCACCAAAGGCCCCAGGATAAAGGCAAGGAATGGAAAGGTAGGTTTTTAGTCAGTAAAAGTCTGACACTATTTCCCGCCCCACCCAAGGGCGAGATTTGTCATTGGATGATTTTACCTACGTTAAAAAAAAAAAAAAAAAAACATCTTTTGGGAAAATTTTCATCAAACAATTACATCTTATATGGGCATAGCCGCTAACAGAACTCTAGTGATCAATAAATTAAACAAAACCTATCCTGCTTGCTTCAAAACAAAACAACAACTAACAGTCGGTGAAGAATTCAAGCAATCCTATTAATCATCTTTGAAATTCAATACATTGACACGTTGCCGAACGCAGAGAGTGGGGTCGGCCGTTATCGGCATTCCATGGATTTTATGATGTTTCAGTTTCTATAGTCAGGCATGGGAGGCGGGGATAGTTGGAATATCACTTAGCTATTCGGATATGCAGATCGGCCATCGGTATGCCGTCTCCAACGCTATTGGTTTGTACACACCGCAGTTTGTTAGCGTTCAAGATACGGTGTTTGTGTAGCTTGGTGCTTGAATTATTCATTATCAACACCAATTGTAGCGTATTTTGGATTTGTTTTATCAGGGAGACTGTCAGAAATCTTCATTGTTCAGATGTAGTGATTAGCTTCTTTATACACAGCTCTTTCTTTCTTTTTTATTAGTTTTTCATAATTGAAAAATGGTATTTTATCCTTTTTTTTGTGGGTTAGTTAAAAAAAAATAGTAAAAAATAAAACTGAGAGTGTTTTACTTTTTACTAACTTCAAGTATAAACTTATCTGGGCTTGCGGACGGCAAGCAGTGGGTAGCTCGCCGTCCGACCGTCCAGTAACCGTCCGGACTTAGTTCAAGTCGTTTACGGCGTTTACTGTTCCACGCTGGCCTCAAGGAGATGTCAGCAAAACGTAGAGGCCCAGGAGGGTGGAAGTCAGAGCGTAACGTCCCGCAAACCTCAGTTGAAAAGGGAGGATCCTCCGTCCAAACGGGTGTTAATGTCTGGTGGGCTACTGCCCGATACATGATTTCGGGCTGTTCTATATGTTCAAATCGCGAGGAGAATGTTATTTGCGCGATGCAGGATTAGTTCATTTGTGACGACATAGATGTCGCTACATCGGCAACAATGGCATTGAAGAGATTGTGGCTAGGTTATAACATCCGCATGGATTGACATTCAAGGAGAATGCTTAGGACTGAAGGATATGTCGAAAGTATTACCACGGCGGAAGAAACACAGCGTTTTACGAATCCGGGTTGGTTTGAATAAATAAAAGCCTGATACGCTTTCTCACTCTACCCAGAAGGGGAGAAGTTATTTAAATGAATTTAATGACAGATAAATGTCAAATGTAATTTATAGAACTTGAGGTAACATTGCAGTGAACCCGACTGAATTCGCGTTAAATTATAAAATAAACATTTGTTTTTCAATGATGTTAATAATATATTATTCAAATTATTCTACTAAATTAATTTATCAAGTCTGTATGTGATGTACTTAAACGTTGTTTTAATTAATTTTGGTAACAGCCGATATCTGATCGTGTGGCTTAATATCGATATACACTAAGATGTAAACTGTTAAAGAAACAGAAATTCTAGTGTTTGGGTATTCTCGTTTAGCTTTAGAATGCTAGGACTTTAAGGTCTTAGTGTCCACTTAAACCAATGCGTGTCTAACTGGGATGTCATGGTAGTGTTACCAGTTCGTGCAGCCAAGAAAATGCATGCTCTTGCTGTGTATCTCAGCTGGCCACCGTTGGTCACGCAGACAACCACACATTTACATTTTTGTTGGCGTCATGTCCTGGCTACGCAACCATGGCGTCTCACCGAGACACTGCTCTAAGTTTTACGTTTACAGGACTCTATCAAATACTAATTTGCTGTTATAGAATTACTATTGCCGTAGTTACCGTAACCCTGCATTGTGAAGGAAAAATGAAGGAACACACAGATGGGGTTTATTTAGTAAAATTTTGACAGTCCTCGCTGCATCCAGAGTTAGAATAAAGACGATTTCCCACCAAAAAAGCTTTGTTTCTCCCATTGACAGCGATGTGAACAAATCTTTTAATGACCAATACGTACCATAGTCTTTTAACCTTTTTTGACACGTCCAGTTTTGAGAAACTAAACTAAAGATGAAGACAATAGTTTCGGTACAAATTTTCATTGCTTGCCAGTGTAATAAAAATCCATGGATGTTTTTAAGGAAGTTAGTGGAGGAAAAATCTAATATAATAATATGCAGTTCAAAGGAAATACCGACGAGGAATAGTAATAGTTTCGAGTACTTTATGGATTTAAGCGTCACATTTTTAAGGCGACAAAACGTGACCGGCATCTGCGAGGGTCCATTGTTCGGTTTCAACCAGTAGACCAGAAATTTATAAGTTTTTTTTTCTCCTACATAAAAGCGAATTCACTTATTTGAGTTACTGCTATGTAATAAATTCAGGGTGGGGGAGCTAATAAAAGAAGATAACAATGAGCGAAGCCTTCCGTTTGTTGATTAAGAGGCTCGAGAACCAAGTAGGTGACTGCTCACTTAAAGATAAATCGAAGTTGAAATTTTTTAACGTAAAATTTCTTTGAACGACCTGCAAATTACTTTTAGATATTGCGAATTTAAGTGCATCTATAAAAACAAATTGTATCGCATTTCGAGATCATAAAAATAACGAAAGAATCCCGTTTAATCGAGATACTTTAGTGAAAAAAGGTCTTACAGCTGTTGATTTTGTAACCGTGTCTATGTTTAATTCTAGTCTAAAATTAATCGTCCAGATCAATCTGAGTCTGGATACTGGATAACTCAAGGGCGCGGTGCCTGAATTATAAATAATTTAACCTTTTTAATCCTATTTTATTTTAATTAAATTAGATTTTTACCTCTTTCATTTAAAGATACGATTATCAGTCCTAATTTAGGACGCTATTTATTTATGTAGTACATTTTGTTTTACGCTTGAAAGTGCATGAAAATAAATAGGTATCTACATGAATTTCACCCTACAAAAATAATAAAAAGCTGGTGATTTTAAATTCAGTGATAAATCTTAAAGTTGTTGAAAGCAGTCTTGCATTGAAACAACTTTTGCTATAGAAACAGCAATTATTTTTAATTCACAAAATTTCAGAGTTGATCTCATTGTCCATTTTTTACATTCATGAATTTAGTGTCTTCGAAAGATTGGTGCAACAAAACTCACCCTAGGTATATGAAATGTGTAACAAATCCAATTATTAATCAGTCTATGCTGTCTCAATGCAGAGTAAAGTTTTCCCTTTCCTCCTTCTACTTTTCGCGCTATTCTTTAAGTTGGGACCATTCCTTTGAGGAAGAGTTCTGCTCTATTTGCGCTTAGCGAGCCATCGAGCAATAGGTAACTCGTCGTCCACGCGTCCGTTAAGGATCGTGCCCGAGTTGTCGACGGCGCGTAAAGGTCAGAGGGAAATTCTAGAATAGGATACCTGTGGGTTTAAACAGCAATAGGTAACTGAAAGTACAGGGGATTTTAGTCAGTAATAGTCTGACACGCCCTCGCACTCCACCCTAAAGCGGAAGATGACATTAGATGATTTCCCAAGTTCTAAAAAAATGCATTGTCATTTCTAAGCGTTTATTTATCGCCTATTATTTATCCGACATGCGGAAGATACGATCAGCTTAATTATAATTTAACATCAAAAAGTTCACAAATGAAATAAGCATAGCTGTAAAAAAAAATGTCAGAATCAACTCCGAACTTAACCCTATAATGCCAGCATTACTTTTCAATAAACATTCCGTCTGCATTGGATCTCGTTCCATGAATTGGTATTTAAAACGAGATAGGTTCTGGCGAACGGCGCACCAGTGATCCGTTGGCAATCGGTAGCTAATCTTTGTTTAATTTCAATTAACGCTCTCCATCTCGGCTGTCTGCAGTGTCCACAGGGTTATTTATAGTTTTTTTTTCCCTTTGACAATCTGCACGAGGTGCATATATTGAAAATAATGTTGGAGATATTGTTATTGGCTGTTGAACATTTTCGGTATATCTGTCTATAATCTTTTAAAAATACAGATGATTCTGTCATACAATCACATCACTAGGATACACATTAATGAGCAGATTGTTTTATGTATTAACTCACATTATATCGTTTATGAACAGGATGAAATCAATCAGTTTTCCACTGAAATTACGTAGATTGGTATCAAAATAAAATCAACGTATTCTTACTAATATAGTGTAATCATTCTTAGGTAACAGGAACCACACAAACGCACATACGCACACACATACACACCATCACACACACATACTCACATACACTACGCATATAATACACTAACAGCATATTATTATTTTAATTTAAAGCTGTTAAACATATTGTCTTCATATAAAGTTTTTGGGTACCTTACTACATTGTCAGCGCGCTAGTACACAACCCAGGTAATGTAAAAGTTAAGGGGTGGGAACCTGGTGTCCTGAAACACAGGCCTAGAGTCTAGCTTAGGCACCAGTCTCCTACAATATATTCTTACAGATGTTTTTGTATACCCATTAAATTGATGATGTAGATTGTATATTGTAGTGAGAAAATAAATTATTATTATTATTACCGTTTTATAGTTCTTACATCTTTGTGACATAAGGACTATACGTTTATGAAAAAAAAAATACATTTTGAGGAAATGTAAATAAAGAATCAACTATAAAAAAATAAGGAAGGGCAAATTATCACTGCATTTGTTTTTTGTATCTACAACTTGTTTATGTTTATTTAAAGAACTTTTATATGAATACGACGATCTGTAAGTAAAACATTACAATTAAAATATACAACAACAACTTCAAATCAAATTTTGTTGCAAAATTGCGTACATAAATAACTTAATAATTTATAATAATAATAAAAAAAATGTATAGGTACGATTTAAGAAAAAAACTCGGTCGTCAGCGGTAGTTAGTTTTATACAAAAGTAGTATTTTATTTCTGTATGAAATGTAATACTTTTACTTCGCTTAGTTCTGAAAAAAAATTATAAACAAACAGAAACAGAATTTGTATATAAATTAAAATAAATAAATTATATTCGTTAAATTGATGTTGACAACTTCGTAACTGATTTTGGATTTATTTGAAGTAAGAAGGTAATGAAAAATGTACAAAACTTACGATTACTTTGATTTAATTTCCTTTTTGTAGTAATTGGAAGAGGACATTAAATCACTTTAAAGTGAGACAAATTAATGACCCACAAATTAATGACTTGCTAAGTGGCAACTGCAAAAGATTTATGACGTGGTCTAAAAAGGTTTCATTTTAACCAACGATGTGTATTCAGTATTTTTTCTATATTTTTATATGTACAAAATATCATGGAAATACTAAGCACACGTATATAAAGACCGGTTTAACAAACCCACATTATTTACCCCAAAAAACATTAACTGAACAATTTTCACACGAAAATTCCGACCACGAGCGCTATTCCCGGTGCTGGGTACCAACACACGTGTAAGTATGGACACAAACTATGTATAGTAAATTACACCTCGTAGCCAGACGGCACGCAATCATCGCACACCAGTCTGCTGTAGCTCATTAGCCCGATATCGCCCCGGATCGGACTTTCAAACGGTCCATTACAAGTTTTCTTATTAGAAGTTGCCCTATCACGACTTGTCTAGATGTAGAAATCCTGATCTATAAAAATCAAAGAGAATTCGAGTTCTTTGGTTCATGTGTGAAGTTTCTTGGCACATGTTTTCCAGTGAGAAGTGGTGAATCAAGAAACATTTATTAGTCTTGTCTAAAGCTATTATTTTGTATAGAATATATATGATTTGAAAATATGAAAATTATCTATGAAAATTCTTATAGTAAAGTCTTATTGTTTTAATTTATATTATTATAATTTATAATAATTCATTCACAACAAAAGTAGTAAGGTGGACTTAATACCCTAATTTCCTCATGGATTCTATCACCAGAAATGCATGTTGGTAGAATTGAGAACAACATGGAAGTAAGTCTTATTTTTTTTTTTTAATTATTGACTGACTGATTGACTGAATTCTGAGATAACCAACGTAAAAAAGAAAGTGAATTGAGAACCTCCTCTATTTAAACAACTTTTTTTTTTATTAAAAATTCATCATATAATTATATTTCTATTGCACATCACTTCATATATTTAAATTCCAAGTCTACCAAAAATAAGTAACCCCTGAATATATATTTTTTTCATATTACAATATCATCCTATATTTTAAACTGTCCAGATACCTGGGCCTCAAGTCTGCTATTACAATAGTGTCAGAAAGGTCTATCATTGATTTCATAATAATTGATTTTGACAAGTTTGGTAATCTACTAATATAATGGCGACTCCAATGATCAACCACCGACACTCCATTGAGAGTCTCGTACTTACCTATATAATGACAAATGAATGTCTGCCCTACATCATTAAAAAAATATAACAAAATCAAACCACTGATACAATAACAGCGGCGGCTCTAAATAAACAGTAAGCAGTAATGTCACTTTGACTTGGACTGCTAAAAAACTACAGACCGACTAATGATCGGATTTGCAAATTACGAACTTTTAGCAAAATGCCAATGGAATCGTGTTGGAATGACGAATTTATAAAAATAGCAGACTTGGCCCCCAGGTATGTTGTTATATCTGTGCCACTATTTTAATTTATTTTTAGTTCTAACATTGTTTGTGCATGCTGTGTCTATCGCATAATATTGTTCATTTAGTTTGTATAAAAGCATGAATCTTTAGGTTATCATCATCGTCCATAGATTTTTGACTTACTGAGCATAGGCCACTCTTTTCTTGTCAAAACCTAGGTAAAACACAGAAACGTGGATTTGGTGAATGCTGTGAATGCACCTCGTTTTTGGTTCCACTCACATCATCGCCGAGCGACCAACATTTTTGGTTGCGCTCCTTGAACACCACTCGGTAACCGCCTGACATGTGGCCCCTGACATATTCCACCTACCATTACAGCACCTTGCCAGGTGTCCTGCCCTGTTTCATTTGACTAATAAATAATAAAAAAATATTTCAATGACATACTACTCTACAAACATGATTTGGAGATCACCCTTGAAGCAAGAAGATACTAATTTGAGGTGACTCCGCTCTTCCATTTAACATTAATCTATGCAATTGAAATGTAAAGCCTAGAAGAGAACTAAAATGAAAACGTAAAAAAATAAATAAAAGGAGGATTAATATTTACCCGACTGCGCCAGAAGGAGGGTTATGTTTTTCGAGAGTATGTATGTATGTATAATTGTTTGGCACGCTCTGCAGCCTGAACGGCTCGATGGATTTTAGCTTGAGAGGTGTCGTTAGATTCGTATTTACTGTGAGAGTGACATTGGGTATATCAAAATAAAAAAAACAAAATGGCAGATTTTTTGGCGCCAAATTCAAATGTTTGGCACGCTTTGCGGCCTGAACGGCTCGATGGATTTTAGTTTGCGAGGTGTCGTTAGATTAGTAATTACTGTGAAAGTGATATCGTAATAAAATAAAACTAAAAAATAAATAAATTAAAAACGGTAATTTTAAAAACTAAAAAACCCGACTGCTTTTCTGAGTAGAAAAAGCCCTAAATAAGAAAGTCGTTCTACCCGATTGCACTTAACTATATAATATTTTAAATACAAGATAAATTGTAGCAGTCGGGACCCATTCTCGAAAGTCAGCCGTCAAGTCAGTAGATTGGAGTAATCTGCAATGTAATACAGGTATGTGCTCTCAATTCACTAAGCCTCCATTTCGAGAATGGGTCCCGACTGCTACAATTTATCTTGTATTTAAAATATTATATAGTTAAGTGCAATCGGGTAGAACGACTTTCTTATTTAGGGTTTTTTCTACTCAGAAAAGCAGTCGGGTTTTTTTAGGTTATAAAGTGTAACAATTGTAGATAAAAACTAAATAGTCTAATTATATTCCAGAGTAACAAGGTCAGGTCTAGATAATATGTATTCCCAGATTAGTGACACTACGACTAGAGTAAACGAACCTTCACAGAACGACTTTGAGGGTACATTGTACAACTTTATAGCACCTATATTACTTTATATACTACTTGAGTTTTAAAGTCTCCTGATAATAAACTTTAAACAAAATTTTGTTTAAATTTCACAGTAGATAGGCGACGTTTATGCATTTTGTTTTAACGATCACTAAAAATTTGTGATCCGTGAAATAGAAAGCGCTGAAATGATCGTCCGTTAATGACAAGATGTGCCAATTTTTGCGATATTCGTGAAATAATACTGCAGAGGAATCAACCTTTCCTGCCACGTCAACGTCTTGCGGTCTAGACCGCTAATTAAAATCAAACACCGCATATAATTAAGAGCAATGTTGGTAGCCGGTTCTGCTTTAGTCATTCTTAAATTTAGTATATCTTGCATGAAGATTTGTACCAGTAAATTGGGAAGATATTGGTTCGAATTTCCATCAGTTCATCAAACGTTTAAACTAAACAATCATAACATGACAAACTACAACCAAGCTTGCGAAAAAGCTAAGTACTTGTAGTAGGTAGTACTTACTACAAGTAGTTGGGGTAGACTTCTAGTTCAACCGAATACGCTATTATTCTACTAGTATTTTACTTACTGCGAATCAATTTGACCTTCAAAAACCAGTAATTGAGTAACCACTGGTAGATATTGCTGACAGCGATAAAACCGCCATAGATTTACGTTTGTGTAAAAGTTTTGTTGTATTGTTACTGTTTTAGTGTACAATCAAATTCTATTCTTTTCTAACACGGTACCCTTTTGTGGATCGATGACTTGGTGAGGCTCGCGTGAATATAATGGATACGAGATACACATGACCGGTCGTTACGACACTTGAGGAAGGCCTATGTCCAGCAGTGGAAGTCTTTGGACTGAAATAATGATGTTGACGATGATTATGATGATGACTCCTTTGGTAAAACTAGTGCCAGATTTCCTGGCTTCTGATAGATTAGCACGACTGTCAAAGATCTATACATGACTACCAGGACCAATGGCTTAATGTGCTTTCCGAGGCACCAATAAATCTAGGTATTTTTTTCCACAACTATCACGAAACGCCATCTAGTCCCAACCTAAGCAGAGCTTGTGTTATGAGTACTGGACAACTGATATACATACTTATGTATTTCTAAATACCTACATACATAATAATTTAAAGATAAATTATACTCTGACAAAGAACAAATGATCGTGCTCATCACTCAAACATTTGTCCTGGGTAGGAATCGAACCCAGGACAAATAGCAGTCAGGGCCACTCACTAACCACTGGAAAAACCGGCCAATCAATATATTATTGGTATGTTACTTTTATCTCGACTAAAACTTAAAATGGACCGTAAAAAAACCTAAGCAGTGGAAAAGTAACTTTTATTTGTTTGTCTTCGAGATCCAACAAAGCAGTATAAGTTTCACAAGTTATATGGCACAGGATAAAAAGGTCCACACGTATTTTTTACTCTGTGTGATTTTTTTTCTTTCGAAACTAAAGTGGGTCAGGTAAATGTAAAGTGAAGCTGTTCTTTCAAGGTCCCTTTAGAAAAAGTTGCAGACGACTTCTGTGAAGAAATTTTAAGTACATAATATGCTTATGTATGTACGTTTTCTTTGACTATGTTAACAAGTAATTTAGTTTCTTGTTTAAGTATGGTTTACAAATGATTAAGGCATAGCGAGTAAATATTATGTTTAAATATGTTGTAATCTACAAACTGACTACATAGTTGGTCTCATGGTCGCAAGCGCGACTACTGAGTGCGGGGTCTTGGATACCATTCTCGGATCAGGCAAAAGTGCTATTAGGGTTTTTTATTAGAATTTACTTTTTTTTACCAAAATCCCATTCTCGAAAACAGTGCGCACACTACACTTGTTTGCTGAAAAAAAAAAAGATTTATTTTCATGTTTACTGAGCGAGTTCACAAAAGTTACATTACACTTTTTATGTTATCTTAATAATGGAAATTTAAAATAATAAATAAATTCATTGTATGGTACACTAATTTTATTTTATATAATTGAACTTAATGATATGAAATTATTATTGTAATTTATATTTTTCTTTTAAATCGCATTTGAAGGTTTTAATAATAATAATATCAGGGCATGATACAAGAATAGTCTCTATGCACATCGACATAGGTAACAAAACTAATCCTATTACTACAGATAAGAATCTTTTGCGATGTTCATCAAGGGCTAACACTCATAATCTACGTGGATACAGGCACATGTATCGTTAATGTTGAAGGGTAGGGTTCAGCGAACATATTAAATCGTTAAGTGTTTTGATAAACACAGACAGGAGGGGGTAGCGATGACGCGATTCGCAGTTGGGAATTTGGTAAATCATCCTCGATGGGGAAGCACGTACTCTGATTTGAATTGTGAGGTGCGCTTATCTAGGTATGAAACAGAATTATACTCAGGTTTTGTTAAATAGTTTCTGTTTTTATGGCCCGTAAAATAAGCTTGTTTGTAAAGTGAGATTAAAGGTCGATTTATAGAGGTATGAATTTATATAGGGAGTTACCGATATCCAATGGTTGGGATAGTTGGAATAAGTAAATAATAACAGTAATTATAAAATATTACGATGTTCTTTTTACCGATAATTGCTTGTACTCTCGAAAAATAATAAAAACATCGAATCAACACCAAAAATGTATTTAAAATTAGTTTCTAATAAATTTTTGTTTTTAGTTTATTAATGAAATACATTCTGTTATTTTCTGTCAGCAATAAGATCATTGTACTCATAGATTTAAGTTTGTGTATAGGTTGTATTACTTTCTCGGTGTACAATAAACTTTATGCTATTCTATGAGTTGTAGGTCGCCGGTTCAAACCCAGCCTAGCGCATTAATTTGTATAATTTATTTCATCACCACTGCTCTCAAAACGGTGAAGAAAAACATCGTGAGGAAACCGGCATATCTACCAAAAATTCGAAGACATGTGACATCCACCAACCCGCACTGGGCCCGCGTGGTTGATTACGGTCCATACCCTCTCCTAGAGAGGAGGCCTAATTTCCAGCAGTGGGAAAATTATGAGGCTAATGCTATGCTATGCTATTCTACATTTAGAAAATAAAAAAAAGTTAGCGTGTCATATTGAATCGAATAAGTTTCCCTCACTTTTTTATATTGATCGAATATCTGTGAAAAAGAAGAACGTCCTTTAAACTATCTAATTACATTACATTACAGTTTAAAAATAATTCTCAATACAAATAAAATTCTCAAAAATGTGGCAAAGGAAACCAGCACACCTTAACACCCGTGAAAAGACTTCGGATAGGCCAACAAAAAATATTCAATCGCAATATTCATGACTCCTCGATTTTATTCGTGATTTGAATGCAAATTGAAGGAATCTCATTTGAACTGAAAATTATATTGAAGTTGTTTCACAAACACCGAGCCCTCAGGTAATTTAATTAAATGTGTGAACACTGATTACAGGAAGCAGTTTACATAAAATTAGGCGGTTTTAATGAGCGTTTCGATATTCTAATGCCGACTCTAAAGTGTCGTTGCAACAGACGGGACGTCCCGAATGTACGGCTTCGCTGCCGAATTAGCTATCAGACCGGGCGGCGACAAAGAGCTGAGGGCTTATCTGGCGGATTTAGATGAACTGAACCCTTGGCGACTATACAAAATAATAGCCGGCTCGATAGCGTCATTGTTTGAGCATGAAATTAAAATTGAACGGGGTTCACACGTGCGCGCGACTGAGATAAGGGGCTGTACCGTACTGCAATCGATTCGCGACTACTGTTTGCCTGTACGTTGATTTACTTAGGGGTTTGCTCTTTTCTTTATTTGATCTAACAACTACTCTTATGCCTTTGTTCGGTATATTATTGAAGCTTTGTTTGCTTAGTTCGGATTTACCAATGAGTAGGTACACTGAACGCTACTTGTATGAAGTGAGTGCTGTTTCTCTTTGTCTTCTGCATCAGTTGGTACCGGTTTATTGCGTAAATATTAGTCTAAAGCTTATTGCAATCCATACGTAATTAAGGGTACCTTTGCTTACATTTCGCTTGATTATTTTTTATTTGATGAGACTTGTTTAGAAACTGGATTGTTATTATTGGACTGAGGTTGCGACCTTTTTTAAATGTATAGTGTAATGAGTGTGTTATTTTTAGATATACGTTTACCATCCTTGTCCACATCATCGCTTGCCATCTGGTGAGAGAGTAGTGAAACGCGAGCCCATCAATAGTAACAAAAAAGGGACCTACAACAATATTAGTCCTCAGACAACACAAATAGATAGAAACTAAATTTCGAAATATTTACTTATATTATTATTTATTATAATATAATTTATTAAATACAGGATTTATAAACATTTACAAAAGAAAGTATGCAATAGGCAGACAGGGCAATCTTTTACCTATGGATGGACTGAGAGAAAAGAGATGATTTAGGGCCATCAGTGCACAAAAATTATAAATAGATACCAAATATTAAATAGATGTAATAATATGAAATACAATACCAATTAATATACTTACGAATGTCAAATATAAAATTGAGATAGGAAAATAAAGAAATATTATACTGAAACCTAAGAACTCGTCCTTTTTAAGGAAAAGGTAGGTTAATATTATTACAACTTTCTGGTAACAGTTGATATTTGCCGAAAATGTTCAAGGTAACGTCAGCCATTTTCTAATGCATTTATGTGACCATTACAGGCAGACTTCACGGCACTGCAATATTAACCTTTAAATGGACATGTCCCAACCAAACATAAATTACAACAGCCCTGTATTCATGACCTGCAATCATAACAATAATAATCCAGCCAGCATGCAACTATGTGCATATCAAATCAATTTACAAACAATGCAACGTGTTGTCTGGTATAACGTGTCTATCCCAAAATTAGATCTATTAGGGGGATTTCTACCTACCTAAATCCATTAGTATACATACATATATTCGATTATTTAGCTATTATCGTAGTTGTGTGGTTGATGTTGGCGCAATTTAATTTATCGATACAAGCGTGTATTGTGTGCTTTGCAACTATGCACTGCTAGCCGTTTCTGCTGAGTTCTACCGCTATTTGTGTTCCCCTTCGGATATGAGATAGATGATTTAATTAATTGAATATTGGTATCAATAACGGGTTTTCGATTTTCTAGTGTGTGTCGGAAGTATGGTTAGTTAGGAAACGCACACATGCAAATGAACAATGTCTAGGTTCGTTATTGAAAACTTGAAGCAATTGAAAAGTGTTCAAAACGAGACGTGAAAATACTCGTACGAACGTGGAATTTGAAAAAGCTCTATCACAAGTGAGCTCAGACTGATTGCTAACCCATCGCTTACTGCGTCGGAATCTAAAATCCATTTTGCTTCACTACTTCTTATTTTGGACAGACGAAAAACTACGTAAGTACCCTGTGTTTTTCTATGCAAACTAGTTCCGAGTTTCTTAATACTTAACTCTGGATTGGCACAGCATGCGGTTAACAGCTACGCTCAGCAAGGGGTGGTTCATAATGAAGCCGCTTTACATCCCCAGTTAATAATTTTATTTTCTTTAGAGGTAGCTAATCCATTTCCATTTACACGTGTTCAAGTATTTAATAATTAAAACCTTTTATTCTAGTACCAACCCTCGCTTATCTAAGATAAGGTTGAAAATTGAATGCAGAGTGGAGTTTAAGGAAAAAATAAAATTAAAAGGGTAAAACCGAACACAAATCATGAACTGTTTATGCAAATCCTCGCTCGGAGCAACAGGATTACACTGGAGCATCTGTGTCTACACTCGCTAATGAGATTAGTGACACCAAGTAGAGCTGAACTGCGTCGTTTAGCTGTGAAGGTTAAAACTGCTAGAATTATGTTCAGTGTTCGTGTAGGAAGGAGGCAGTTTTAATATGAGAAGTCTATATGAAAATTTGATTAGTTTTGTGGGAAATATGTTTGGATTTTTTTTCTTTGGTTTGGTTGCTGTTTACCATAAAGTTATTCTATTCTACACATTTCACGAATATTTTTCAATAGTGCTGTAATGGTATGCTTATTTTATTTTTACGTAGAAAATCAGTGACAGACTTTTATTGATGTTAAGTAGTAGGTATTTGACAAGTTTTATACATGTATGAATATGTATTAACTGTAGTATTTTTTTCTGTCTTCCCATTAAATTGCACCTGCAATGTTCTGTTTCTGGACGATAATAATATCAGTTGATAGAAAATGTTTAAGGCATTGAATCAACCTTTTTAGTCTTTAGTGCGTAATGTTTTAACAAATGACAGATAGTGCTTACCATCCCCATTTTTTTTCTTTCGATTTTCGTATCTAATAATACCTAAATTAATAAAAGAGTTATGATTAGTTACCATCATCATCATCATTTCGGCCGAAGGACATCCACTGTTGGACATAGGCCTCAATTGTCGCCACAATGAACGGTCCTGTGCATCTCGCATCCAACGGATTCCCGCAATCCTTGCCATCATCGGTCCACCTTGTAGGAGGCCTTCCAACAGTGCGTTTTCCGGTACGCGATCGCCACTCCAGGAGCTTTCGGCCCCAACGGCCATCTGTTCTGCGAGCAATATGTCTAATATGTTTTATGTTTAGGCAAACTCATATAAACAGGATACCAATACCCTGAAAAACTATCTGTAGATATGTCTATCATAATATATACGTATTTATTCCATGTGGGAATTGAATCCATGACAAGCCAGCGCAGCAGCCAGTCGCTCAACTACTGCGTCATGTCCGTGAACGGGCGCTGTCAATTGAGACTGGTCATCTCTTAGCTGCCAATGGTTTATTTTAATATCTTTATTTAGAATGCCTTTTTTTTTCGTCTTTACTTTATTTTATTGACATTGTTCTCACATAATAGCAGCGACAAGAAACATATAACAGAGATATTTGTTTATCTTTGAATCTTTGACTGCTCCAACCGTACCAACATGATGTAATAAATAATTTTAATGAAGTTCAACAAACTAGTTTGACGTAATCCAAAGAAATATACAGGATAATGTAGTAGCCAAACCATTGATAATAATAGAAAAATATCGAAATAGCTTTCCAAAAAAAAATCTAATATTCATTGTATATTGCTGGCATACACGTTACAGACAGCGAATAGTATTGGAAATGCATCAAAATAATGAAAGTGAACGGCCCATGGGGTAATAGTTACTGAGCACGGAAAACTTCTTCGGAGTTACCCCTTGATTGTCATCGATATATACTCGTATGTATAAGGCCACCTGCACGCAGTTAACTAAGTTTTGCTTGTGTGAGTGGTTAGTCAAAAAACACACAAGTGTGAAAAATATTTGTCGCATTACAATTTAATAAGACTTTTTATGTCTTAAAATCTGTTAATTCTTACGTAGGTTTTTGTTAAACTACTGGCATAGTTATTACTTTATTTATATTAACATGTAACACGTTACTAGTTAAGACTGTGAAGAATTTTGTGATTCTAAATAAGAAATTTACAATCACAAAATTTCAATATCACATAAAACAAATCTTTTTAAGCCGCCCATAATATGTAAAATTTAAGTGCCTTATCTCTA
Organism: Leucania comma; assembly: GCA_958295575.1. Classification (NCBI taxonomy): domain Eukaryota; kingdom Metazoa; phylum Arthropoda; class Insecta; order Lepidoptera; family Noctuidae; genus Leucania; species Leucania comma. The sequence continues at coordinate 11,459,410 of OY282475.1, forward strand.
TTCTGTCCACAGCAGCCATCTTGAGTGTGTGTGTCTATGGTCTACACTGTGGGCCCGATGCACTGCACTATTTATGTCTATGGGCTCGCATGTAAACAGCCCATAACCATAGACACCGCACCGCCACTATACGAAAACTAGCCCATTTCTGGGATTTTATTAAAACAAATAAATTATGTGAGGGGAACCAAAGATGATAATGTATGATATGTAAATTGCCTAAGCAGTGTCTGATTAATCTTAATATTATGTACATGTTCTAAGTCTAATAAATCTAGTATTCACTATATCAAGTGTTTCAATATAAACATTACATGGTGTCAGAAGTGAAGAATCCAAAAACACGAAGAAAATCGCGAAAAAAATGGACCACTCATCAACAGTCAAAAGCGGTAGCCATTTTGAACAAAGTCTGAACAATGCGATTAAAGCCTTGAAAATCACCTCAGATTCAACAAACAACAATGCGGAAGCATGGAAACGCTGGTGGCAGCAATTTGAGCTGTATTTGTTAGCCACAGGTCTGGACAGGGCAGGTGAAAAACGCAAGATCGCCATTTTACTCCATCTCATTGGTGAGAACGGTTTAAATATATTTAACACTTTTAACCTCAAATTAGAAGAGACCACGATACTGGATGTCAAAGAAAAATTCGACCATTATTTTGAGCCTAGGAGAAACTTGACCATGTGCCGTTATAGTTTCTTCACAAGGAGACAACAGAAATCCGAGTCCATCGAGGGATTCCTGGCAGATCTAGAAAATAAAAGTCAAGAATGCGAATTTGGAACGCTCAGGGAATCACTCATCAGGGATATTTTTATCGCAAATCTAAATCTAGATTTAGCACATGTCCGTCAGAGATTGCTGCAGGAACCTGATCTGACATACCAGAGGATGCGAGAACTAGCAAGGACACTCATCGTTGCTCAGCAGGATGCAGAAAAGATGCTCAATGGTTCTACAAAGGAAAATACGGAAAATGTCATGCATCTACGTCGGAGGAGCCCTAGTCGAGGGGAACGTCGACAGCGAGCTTCACCAGTCGGTCAGCAGGGATCTGGCGCAGGGAAGTCACCCAACAAAGGAAAACAGTCTCCCAACCCTGAAAAGCGCTCGAGGACGTGTAGCCGCTGTGGGCAGTCTCACCGCTACAAGTGCCCAGCGCAAGGAGTCAAATGCAGGTCATGTAAATCTTTTGGTCATGTTGCTAAGTATTGTTTCACAAATAAAAAAGTCAGTCGCTTGGTGTCATTCAGTCATAATAATAGTCAAGACAATTTTGTTGGAATTATTAGTCACAAGTCAAGTCAATCCAACAGTCATTTAAAGTCACATAAACATGTCAAGTCAATAGGCACACCGTCACACACTATGTACCTACACCGACAATCACAGACAAGGTGGTCATATAATGGCCAGTCACAGTCTAGGAATGATTCCGATGATGAGATTGGTGTCATATCTGAGAGATCTCATGTAGACTCACATTGTCATAAAAAATATTATAAGTCATGTCTCAATGATGAAAGTGGTGAAAATGTAATATCTGAGAGGTCCAAAAATAGCCTCGGTGATGAATGCAATCACCAGTCTGAGAGATTCAGTAATTATAAGTCATGTCTCAATGATGAAAGTGGTGAAAATGTAATATCTGAGAGGTCCAAAAATAGCCTCGGTGATGAATGCAATCACCAGTCTGAGAGATTCAGTGTCAAGTCAAAGAAGTCAAATAAATATAGTCAAAGTCAAAGTTCATATCTCAATGATGAACACAGACACATGTCTGAGGAATCACTCACTATCATAACAAAACCATTTCATCAAAAGTCATTTGTTACACTTAGAACAGGTACGTCAATCACATCACCACAAAGTCAACAAGTCAACACAGTAGATACAACACAAAACAAATACTATTCTAATCAGTCATGGAACATAAACATTCTAGTAGGTCATACACAAATTAGTTGTATCATTGATTCAGGAGCTGATCTTAACATAATGTCAAAACAAACTTTTCTTTGTTTAAAACGTCATTCTCAAATGACACTTGTCAAATGTCAGATAAATGTCACTGGATTTGGTGGCAAGTCAATACCCATAATTGGTAAAGTCAATGTCAGATGCAGCTTAACCTTGAATAACAGTACTATTATAGAAAATATAGTATTTATAGTCGCAGATTTAGTTTGTCCAAATGTCCTAGGTCTTCCCACTTGTGAGAAATTAGGTATAATTAAAAGAGTTTTTTCAGTGTCAAAACAAAATTTTTGTCAACAAATTCTTACACAATACAATGATGTATTCCAGGGTCTTGGATGTCTGCCTCCTGTCTGTCACCTGAAACTCAAACCTGATGCAGTGCCATGTGTGGATCCTCCCAGGAGAGTACCATTTGCGTTGCTCGATAAACTTCGCGAAGAGTTGGATCGCATGGAAAGAATGCAGGTGATTGAGAAAGTCACTAAGCCTACAGAATGGGTGAATAGCATAGTAATTACTGTCAAGAATTCAGGTCAGTTGAGAATTTGTTTAGATCCTAGAAATTTAAATAAGAATATTATAAGGGAAATCTATCCACTTAAGTCAATTGATGAGATAAGATCTCAGTTAGTTGGAGCTGAATGTTTCTCTCATTTAGATGCTTTTTCAGGATTCTGGATGTTAAGATTAGATGAATATAGTTCTGATTTATGTACCTTTCAAACACCCTTTGGTAGATATAAATATTTAAGATTGCCTTTTGGTATAAATGCATCATCAGAAATATTTCAGAGAGTTATGATGAATTTGTTTGGTGATTTAGAAGGAGTCTTAATATTCATCGATGACATTCTTGTCTATGGACCGAATGAGGCCATACATAATGAGAGATTACATAAGGTCATGCAAAGAGCACGTCAAGTCAATTTAAAGTTCAATAAGTCTAAATGTAAATTTCTAGTTTCTGAAGTCTGTTTTTTAGGTTATGTTTTTAGTAAACATGGTGCTAGGGTCGATCAAGAAAAAGTAAAAGCAATTGTCAATATGCCTACACCACAAAATGTCAAAGAATTGCAAAGAATTTTAGGTATGATCAACTATTTAGGTCCCTTTATTAGCAATTTGTCAGAAAAAACTCAAATTTTAAGAAATCTTTTGAAAAAAGATTCAGTCTGGACTTGGGATGAAAATCACAGTAAATGTCTTAAGAGTTTAATAGATGAAATCACAAAGTCACCAGTCTTAGCTCATTATAACCCCAATATTCCATTAGTCTTGTCAGTAGATTCGTCTAAGTCAGCATTGGGAGCAGTCATTTTACAAAACAATAAACCCATTGCTTATAGTTCAAAAACATTAACAGAAACTCAGTCTAGGTATGCTCAAATTGAGAAAGAATTGTTAGCAATACAATTTGGTTGTGAAAAGTTTCACCAGTATGTATATGGTCATAGGGTAACTGTCCATACTGATCACAAACCCTTAGTCTACTTATTTGATAAACCATTACATGATGTACCAGCTAGATTACAGCGAATGATGTTAACTTTACAAAAATATGATTTGAGAGTTATACATGTCCCAGGAAAGCAGATGTATATATCAGATACATTGTCCAGAGCAGCCTTAAAAGATCATTATATACCAGAGAATGAATCTGAAATGTCTTGTCATGTCAATTTAATGTATTCAAATTTAGCTGTCACAAAGGAATACAGTACAAAACTGTTGCAACATACAAATAAAGATGAAACTTTGCAATTGTTAAAGAAATATTATTATGAAGGTTGGCCAAAAAATAAAAATAAAGTCAGTCCATTGGCAAAACCATTTTGGAGTACACAAGCTGAAATTCATGTAGTCAAAGATTTGTTGTTTAAAGGTTCAAAATTAATAGTACCTCAGTCTATGTATAAAGAAATGTTGGCTAAAATCCACGAAGGTCACCAAGGTATAAATAAATGTTTAAAAGTAGCAAGAGATTCTTTGTATTGGCCAAGCATGTCAGCAGATATTAAAAATGTGGTAGAACAGTGTCTCATATGTGCAAAATATAAACCGTGTAATCAAAAGGAACCACTACAAAATTTTGAAATAAATAAGTATCCATGGCAACAAGTTGGTATTGATTTAATGTATTTTGATAACCTTACATATTTAATTGTCACAGATTATTATTCTAAATACATAGAAATAGCTTTGTTAAATAAAAACAGTACAGCCAAAAATGTAATTACACATTTAAAGTCTATTTTTGCCCGTCATGGAATACCTTTGTCATTAGTGTCAGATGGTGGACCTCCTTTTCAGTCATTAGAATTTAAAAATTTCCTACATGAATGGGACATAGAACATAATGTAACTAGTCCATATCATTCACAGTCAAATGGACAAGCAGAAAGTTCAGTCAAAATAGTCAAGAATATGTTAAAAAAATGTAGAGAAAATTCGTCTGACCCATACATAGCCTTATTACAATATAGAAATACACCTAAGAATAACTTACCATCTCCAGCACAATTGTTAATGTCTAGGAATTTAAGAGATAACATTCCAATGTCATACAAAAAATTAAAACCAAAGGTTGTAACATTTAAAAATTATAAAGAGTGTGTCAATAAGAACAATGAAAAAAAGTCTAAGTATTATAACAAGAATACTAAGTCATTGTCAATATTATATCCCAATGATCATGTCTACTTCAAAAGAAAACCAAATTATAATTGGGAACAGGCCATTGTCAAACAAAGGTTGACAGGAAATAGGTCATATATCATTGAGGATGTCAATGGAGTTAGGTATAGGAGAAACAGAATTCACCTAAGGCATAAATATTCTCCTATGTTATCCAACTCGTCGCAGGGGAGAGAGGAAGGTGATAGTCAGGAGTCAGCACCTCAAGAATCCTCATCTCAATCCATAGGTCAAAAGTCAACCCGTTATGGTAGAATTGTAAAGCCAACTAGAAGGCTAATTGATGAAATCAATTAAATGTACTAAAGTGTATTTTAGATTAAGTCATATTTAAGCCAAGATGTTTTGTATTGTAAAACTAAATAAGTACTTGTCAGATACTTTGTATTGTCAATTGAATTTAAGTCAAGTCCGTCCACAGCCTATGTTACATTGTTTGTTAAAGGTTAATTTGAACTTAACAAGGGGGATGTTGTAATATCACATCACTAGTTAGTAAAACTAATGGTCACAACCCTAGTGAGATATATCGGTCATTGTCGGTATGGGTGTGGCCGCCTAAGCAGTGTCTGATTAATCTTAATATTATGTACATGTTCTAAGTCTAATAAATCTAGTATTCACTATATCAAGTGTTTCAATATAAACATTACAGAATGGACCGACGAAAAACTACCTCCTTAAAGAACTAGGCGATTCTTATCTGTATACTTTATTATTTTTGCTTGAGTTAGTTTTCTTATTTTCTGGTAAAATTGAGCGCAGGTCAAATATGAGTATTTATGTGCGTTGGAGCTAGTTGACGACATTATTTTTATATTCAAAGGATATTTGGTTTATTAGGGTTCATATGCGTGCTGTAGATAGGTTTAGTATGTTAGCTGATCACAGATTCGATAATACTAAATTCTAAAAAAGACGATTTTGTAGCAGTTCAAGCAGGTATTTCGGTAAAATTTTTGTTAATAATACTAGCTTCTGCCAGCGGCTCCGCCCACGTGAAAGTCGATTTAAACTCTTAGCGGTGGAGTTTCGTAAAATCCGTTCTTAGCAGACGTCTACACCCTGTAAAAGTCTACCTGCCAAATTTTATGTTTGTAGGTGTTTTAGTTTCTGAGATTTTGTGACTAATCAGTGAGTGATATTTCACTTATATAAACTGTTAAATTTTGGTCGTTTTAATCCCGTGGAGGGTCGATTCGGTACATGAAATACTATCGATTTATAAAGATAAAATTAAAAAATAAAGTACTTTTTTTCTAAAACTCGAATAAATTTATGCATGTACGAAATTATTTTTTTTAAGTAAACGAGTTAATGAGCTTGTAGGGAGTTGTTGGTTGTTGCGTACTAACTACCTTCAGTTCATTGGCTTTGACTACCTGACGTTTACGTAAAGAAATCAATTTCGTACATGCGTAAATTAATTCGAGTTTAAAAAAAAGTATCTACTTTATTTTTCATTTTTATCTTTACAAATCGATAGGGTTTCATGTACCGAATCGACCCTCCGCGGGATTAAAACCATCAAAATTTAACGGTATATATAAATATATACCTATAAAATACTTAACTCATAGGTACCTATAATATAAACTGAAATTCAACTGAAACTGAAAAAAAAGCCATTGGGCATCAAAAAATTTATCCACATTTCTGTCAATGGGAAAAGTATCCTGAACATTGGCAGTACTACCACTTTGACTGGCAATGCTGATTCGTTGACCACAAAAAAGCCTAACGCTCTGATCATGTAAAAAATCGGCAAGCTGTTTGCTGACATTCCGAACAAATTGATGAGCACTCGAATTCAGGCTTAGTGTTTGAACACCAAATGGCTCAAATAGACAACTAAAAAGCATGATTTGAAAGAATACGTTAATTCTATAATTCCAAATTTAAATTCCGACCCAGACTAAGTCCTCCAAAAAAACATAAACGAAAGCCTATCAAAATGTATCCAATAACACGGGACCTATCGCAGCTATGGTTGAACAATGCAATAAAGCGGTAATGGTTGATACAGTAGCACAGGATCGTGGAGCGCAGTCATTAGTCACACGCTATTTAGCAGTTAACGCTAGCTCACGCAGTTTTATCAATGCGACATTTATATTGTGTTAATCGTGTTTGGATAGTGAACTACGCGGTAGGGGTAGGTCGGTGTTGCCAGCAATAACATGAATCCTCCAAACTTTGGATTCCGAATCGTGAGTCTATCAAAATGAATATAAGGAAAAAAAAATTACAGGTGCTAAGACAATAACAGTAAGTTTAATATCTATTAGTTGACCAGTAGAGGCAGGCTAATGAAAACAGGCCATATTCGATAATAATTTCAAATGTGGTAGAAATTTTCACGCTTTTTACTGTGCTAAATAACAACATTTCTAAACGTATCGGAGACAATCAGAAATTGTTGAAAATTTTAGGACTTAATTATATTTCTAAGCTGCTGGAATTGGGTTCATTAGGAAATTATTAAAGATCTGAGGACTTAATATATGAATTATTTCTAAACGCATCAGGGACAGTCAGAAATTACTGAAAATCTGAGTACTTATAATCTTAAACGTATCGAGAACAGTCAGATAATATTGAAAAGCTGAAGACTTATAATCCTATACGCATGGAAGTCAGTTAGAAATTATTTAAAAACAGACAAAATTTACAGTATACAGTAGTTTTTCAGTGACTGAGATTTTATTTTGTTCAAGAGTTATTAAAAAAAAACTTGGATTATCGACATAAGATTACTTTTTTTTATTAGATTAGTTGTAAATTAAGTAAAAAATGTCAAATTAATCTCAGTACGTCGCAGTCTATTTTCGAACTTGCGCATAAATACTGGCAACATTTGTTCAAGCGGAACTATTGTGGATAAACGGATGGATGGCGTGGCGTTGATAGCTAGTGTTGCAATAATTTATCGAAAACTTTTTACTGTTTGGGGTAAAAGTCGTCAGACTAGTAATAATATTATCGGAAGAAGGAAAGTTTTGGGTGTTTGATTTGAATTTGTTTTGAAACTCGTTTAAAATTGGTATTTTCGATTAATTTTATTGGCATTAGACAATCTACTCTTTAGTAAGTTTGGCTGAGCGGTGGTTCATAATTTATGAGTATTTACAGTGTGACTTTTAGTTTGAAAAATAATTTCGTAAAGGGACGCGCTCCGAAGTATAGCATTCCATAGTATTAGCCTTATAATGTTCCCGCTGCTGGAATTCAGGCCTCTTTTCTAGGAAAGGGATTGTAGTATTGTGAGGGGTCGTAATCCACCACCACGCAGGCCCAGTGCGGATTTTCGTATATCACATGTCTTCGAATTTTTGGTTGTAGGACATGCGGGTTTCCTCACGTTCCTTCACCTTTGAGAGCAGTGGTGATGAAATAAATTACACAAAATAAGCGCCTAGCTGGGTTTGAGCCCGGGACCTACAACTCGTAAGTCGAGACCGTTACCACTCGGACACCATTGCTCTCAATTGTGATTAATTAATAGCTCTTGTCTGCGACTTCATTCGCGTAGAAGTTGGAAATATTTGTAAAGTCATAGTACATTATTAACTGTTACCGCAAAAATACTCGTACCATCACCGGAAATTGGATTCTTTTACAAAGTAATGCGCTGTGTTTGAACCCGGGACCTACAACTCGTAAGTCCGTTATCACTCGACGACCACGGAGCACACCGCTCGGCGCTTCGAAGTGGTCTGAGTTAATTCTGGCTAGAAGGTACAGTCGTTTGTCCATTCTGACTATGTGTGATGCACCGTTTGATTAGAATACGAGGTCAGTTAGACTGGTGTCGTTACTTTTGACGTGTGGTCGGTCTTACCTACTATTTTTCCTTGGAAAATCATCAAAAGACTACTCAGACTCTGGTTAGAGCGAGAGGGAGTGCGATTTTTTTTTTCTGACTAGAATGCACTTGTGTTTTTTCGGTTGCTTTTTGCGATCCAGCATTTCGATCAGCCATTCTTGCATACCGAAAAAATATCGGTTATAAGGGTTAACGGTATGACGTCATACCTTTTTATTTCAATACCTCAAAATAACAGTACCGTTATTTTTCACTACCGAAAAATTACGATACCTAAATTTTTCCCTACCGAAAAATAACGGTACCGTTATTTTTTACGGTACGTAAACCTCTAACATTAAGGTATCCTTTGAAACCCGTACTCCCGCGCTTTTTCGTCGTGCCAATCGCAATACACTTGTCGCGATAGCAGGCAACGTCGCATCTATCGTAGGTGCTCGCACGAGAAATAATTTCGGCACCGGAATTATTTCGGTTAAATAAAGGTATAGCGGCACCTAAAAAATAGCGCTATCATTATTTTATACCGGTACCGTAACCGCAAATCTTAACCGGTTTCAGTCTACCTTTAAAATAGCGGTACCGTATTTTAATACCGGTAGCGTAACCGTATACTTTAACCGAAAACGGTCCCTGGTTCTAAGTATGGGCAACCCCCAAAATTTATTGTTTTTTTTTTTTATTTTTGTATGAAAATCTACTTACCAAGATTCAACAGTATAGTTCTTATAGTTTCGGAAAGAAGTGGCTGTGACATACGGATGAACAGACAAACAGACCTGTCAAATCTATAAGGGTTCCGTTATCGCTATTTGGCTACGGAACCCTAAAAAGTATGATAACGAGTTCAACAGCAGGTGAGCGTTTAGGGATATTGTCTTATTAATTTTTTCATTCAAAAAGTAATAATTCTCGGATTAAGTAGAATAAATGAGATTTATATTAATAAACTGGAAAATTGAAACTATCTACCAAACACAAACGCAAACTAGGAACTATCTATCTCCATCAATAACCATCGAACATTCTCCCGCTAAGGCAAGTGACACACATAAATCTGGAGGTTTTCACCGCACAACTCCGGGTCGCGTTAAGTACACACAATATGAGCGGCCGAGCCATATTTAATCGTTATCAAGCGAACGCGCAGACCTCGGTATTCATCGCTGGATGATTTACTCACGGCTTATCCTACCTCAGTAACTGACTTATGGAGTACGAGCGTTCGATGAGCTCGGTGTGTTTACAACTTTTTATTGAATGATGCGATAGTTACAGTAAGTAATTATTTTAGTATCTAGGTATTTGTATTTGTAACTCGGTCTGATGTCCGTAACTCTAACTCTAAAACGAGTATTTTGCGTACGGGTGGAACAAATGCGTCACTCGATTCACGTCAGCTCCTCAGGGGAGGCCAGCCGCTGATGACCTACTTACAATAAATTATATCAAGGCGCTGGGTTACTGATCATTTTACGGAAGATACCTGGGTTCTCGAAGTACTTTGCCCTGTATCCAGCGACTACAAGGCAGCTTAGAAGCAGATGAGCTGCTGTCTTCTCCCGATTTCCAATGCTGCATCTTCCGAAATGCAGTCACTGCTCCGGAATCTTTCTTAACCTTTCACTGGCCTCAACGACCATAATCTGTTCTACGAGCATTGTGCCCTGCCCACTGCCTCATAAGTTTGATGATTACTCGGGTTATGTTGGTAACTTCGGTTTTCTGCGGATATCGTCATTCCTGATGCGATTACGCAAGGATATTCCGAGTATAGTCCTTTCTATTACCTTTTGGGTGACTGTAAGCTTTCTGATGAAGCCCATTACGAAAGAAAGAAGAAAGAAAAATATATTATTTGGCATGCATGGACACACACAATGTAAAACATATTATTTGGCATGCATGGATACACACACTGTAAAACCTTTATAAAACTTGAGATAAAAACAAGAAGAAGAAAAAAAAACGAGTGACTACGTTTCAGAGCCAAATGTAATCACTGGTAACACTCAATAGGTAATATTTATAGACTTTTATAAAAGACATAAAAGGAAAAGATAACAAAGCAAGAAAAAATATTTATTTGGCGATAGTCATACAAATAAAATAAATAGTAAATAAAAACAATAACATTGTGTGTGCTTCAATATTGCTCCAATAAGGTTTATTATACTTAGTACACACATCATTTTAAATTATGCTTGCAGAGCTTAGAACACATTCATTAGAATATCGGTTGATACTAAACTTATTAGTTGTGTAGTCTAGACATTCATTAAATAGCGAGGTAATTAAGCATAATATATTTACTTCAAGAGCTTTGTGAAATTCAAAGTCAACAAAGTTTTTGATAGGAATTAATTTTTAGATGCCTTGGGTATCTTTTTTCTTTTTGAGGGAAAGCCTTCAGTAGGCGCCAGGCCTTTGGGCTATTTACCTCACTAAAACCACCCCGGTGATCACCATCAGCACATAGAAGGGGTGCCGTTACCTCTTAAAAGACCATTCCGGAACCCCCTCTGCGCAACGCCTGTTAGGGCACATTCCTGAGGAGACTGTATAACGGTCTCCCCTGAGCCTCTTTGTGCACGGCAGCACGTGATCACTGTACCACCGTCTTTCTTGGAATCACTCGATGGGCGGGCAGAGATCCCCACGCTGAGCCAGTGTTTCCAAAGTCCCACCTGCATTAAATGATGCTGAGGTTTCAGCGTGTTAAGCATCGGAGCGGTGCCTCTCCGACGCCTTCTTCTCCGAGTAGGATCAGCCGTCTCACGTTCCCGCTCAATTGCCTCCTTCTGGACCATTCGGTCTCACAGAAGGTGACAACAACTTTGGTACCTACAGTGGATCTCTACTGAAGTAAATTGCGGAACGTTATTTTTCAACACAAAAATCTTGACGTCATACGTATTTAGAAAAAAAAAAAAATACTTTCCGAAAAGTAACTTTAGTATTTTTTTTAAGGTGGGTCATCTAATGACTTCTCTCAGTCTGGGTGCAGCAGAAGGGTGTGTCAGATTTTTACCGGCTAGAATCAAACCTGTGTCCTTCAGTTGTCCTTTTGTCGTTCCTAGCGTTCTGAGACCACAGATTTCCTTTTCAGAAAATTTTCGCGGCCGGATGCACCATTTCATAGAAGTTCTTGAACTTTTTCATCACCCCCAAACTTACAACACACCCCAAAAAGATGACAGTCACCCATAGCATACGCTGCTGGCTCTGACGTCACACGTCACGATCTCCATCGCCCCCGAGTAAACCGCTCGGCTGGACCGTAGCATTATCTTTGATAAGTCGACTGTCAAAATTTAATCTACATACCTACAATGTGAAGCCACGAATGTGCACCGAACCATACGAATACGAAATGATTTTGCGCATAGGATTTGTTTTATTTTCAGAGACAGGGGTGCGCTCAGCCGCGGCGTCGATAATGGAACCCACCCATTGTTGCTACGCTGAAAAACGCCAACTGCCGTATGGACATCAAGCGATTAGAGCTCTTATTGTCTTTGTGAAAGCGTGTGAACGTTTCACTGTAACCTTTTTATATGAAAATAGTTTTTCATAATTTTTAAGGTTTTTTTATGGTGGTTAAAATCATCCAATGACAAATTCCGCCCTTGGGCGGAGCGGGAAATAGTGTCAGACTCTTACTGACTAAAAACCTAACCCGTTCCTTCATTGCCTATCGTGCCGGGGCCGGGCCTACCTTTCAGAAGCTGACCCATGACCCAAGCAGGCCTCGAGCCTGCCTGCCTGCAGCTAGCAGGCTGGGCCTCTGCGGTTTGCTAACAGCTCCTTGAGGCGCTCGGGAACAGTACGCGCCGTCGAAGACTTGGGCTCGGTCCGGTCTGTTACCGGACGATCAGACAGGGTGCTACCCGTTGCACGCCGTCCGCTAGCCTGTAGTTTTTAGAGTTTCGCACTCGAAGGTAATCAGTGAAAATTTATTACTAAACTTCTGTTGGCCATCAATCCTTTCATCCGTCCGTCCGTGTCTATCAGTGGAGTGTATCTTATGACCCTTATTAGACAGGTGACTACTTTCTATTGCCGTTACACCAAAAAATAATAATCGAATGTACGGACCCCTTTGTATACGAGTCATATCCGATTACAAGTTAATCGGTTTTGATTATTAAAAATCAATGTTAATATACATTCGCAATCTCAACAACAAAATTGTACAATTTCAGGAACAAACATGACCCAAATTCATATAATCGCATCACAATATTCAGGTGTACAAAATACAAACTGAAAATAAACTCGTTATTGTAACAGCCACTGGCGCACCGCGAATATAATTCCATGGATGCAAATCCACTTCAGAAATCAAGTAAGCCTGCTTTAAATCAACGCAGTGGCGCCCCCACGCATCGCGCAGCAACTATGCAAAAAGCTGCTCCCGCCATTGATTCCGATGATGTCCGCGGTCGCAGACAGGGTCATTATCATTATCGTGGCGCGCGGAATCCATTAATCACGTTGGTATTCCTGAACCGTGCTTCATCACCCTCCCCCCCACTTGTAACCCCGCAGTACCCCAAGTACCTGGACGCACTCGTGCATTCACCCTTCTCTTATCAGTTTTGATGTAGACGACAGGACGGAACTCTAGATACGAAAGGAAATGATGTTGATTTTTCCCAGATTTTTTGTTGCTATTGCCCCCTGTATTTCCTGAGGGTTCACTTTTTTTGTTATCTGATCATTGTCATGACGTTTATAGAGTGTTTATTTCATTTTTATGACTTTTAATATAATTCACTCAATTCAAAATTAAATTACCAAAATTTTATCGTTATGAATTCTGTTTAAACGAAAATGTATGTATAAAACAAACATTTTGTTTGCGCAATACATGCGTTAATAATTTAAGAAGGTCTTAAAATTACAAACATTTACCAAAATTGGCAACTACATACATATTTTCTATCTTGTAGACATCAAACAACTGTCATAAAACTTGTTGCGAAGATTATTAATTTTGGGGGGTCTGGTCCCCGAGGCGACGTCTGCGAGGCTCTAGAACCCCAAGTACCCCCCTGCACTATTTGCTATCTGTCTATTCCACTAATGCGCTGTAACAGGGCATTGATATTCCGCATACAATGCCGTTCATTCGATTCGCGATGAGCCAGTTATTAAATCAAATGGATAAACAGACACCTGTGTTCCTAGATGGATTTGCATACTCACACACATTGACGTCGTCACATCATTTGCATAATTACAATGGGACATGAAAACGTATTCGTGATTTGTCACAAAAATGCATCAACAATGATTACTGTCGCGCCATGAGAATGTATTTCGATGTTTTTCCATTTGCCTATTAATTTTCTGATGGGACGCGTGGGGTGGAACCGCCAATTACTTAGTACCTTAATTTGTGGTATTATTTAAATTCCTTTTCTACTATTTATGTTCATTGTTTCTGATTTTTATAATTGGGATTTATTTTTATTGCACGATTTACGAATTACGTTTTTATGAGTTCTCCTCACTTAATTCATTATTATGAAAAAAAAAACTATTTAAATTAGCACTTTATTAAAATAATAATTCACAGCTGCTCTTGAAAAAAGTACTTAAGGCACAAAAACTTTTTTCATTTGGAAACCAAGAATATAACTCATATGAATTAATGGCAAAGGCCAGAATAATGAAAAGGCGATGATGAAAATGAGTTTGCAATGATTATCCATAATTGACTACGTGAGGTATTCACAAAGGGAATCAAGCCTACAGATTGAGTGCCCCTGAACCCAGCTTACCTACGTCTATATGATGTAGATATATGTAGATCTGATATATTTGCGAGTGTCTGTATGTCTGTTAAGGTCATAAGATAAGTTTCATACTCAAAGGCGATTTTCCCATCCGATTATAATTTGGGAGGCTTCACGGCTAGAGTGAATAGGCTCTCTACTAGTGCGCCTCAACGTCAACGATTGCTTCACTGCTCACCATCATGTGGGATCACGTCAAGTACTAGTTTATATCAAATAAAAAAAGTGGATTTTTCTGACGAGGTACCGCAAAGTGGCAACTGAAGGAACACAGGGTTTTAGTCAATAAAATTTTGTCGGGAGGCAGAGTGAGAGAAATTAATTGAAGATTTCTTACGTAAAAAAAAAAAGTTTTGATTGACCTTTTTAGAGTACAAGTATTAATAAGCTACGGTAAAATTCATCCAATGGGTGGGGGATGTCCCCACCCTTCAGCGGAGTGAGATAGTGTCAGACTTTTACTGACTAATAAAAACAAGGTGTAGTTGTTTCCTCAATTTGCATTTAGGTTTTTACTCTTCTTATTTTTCTTGCCTCTCCTCTTCTTTAGGCGCCAGGATAGTGTATCCTGGGTCGTCTTTGTGTCTAGGTGAGCTCATTCCAGGTCTTTAGATAAGGTTGTCCACCACGTAGCTAAGGGGCGCCCTTGGCCTTCTTTACTGGGTACTCCTCGTCCCTTCTCATTACATGTCCGAACCAGCGCATTTAGGTTTATAGTCTAAAGAGACTATTTCCAAATTACCAAGTAATTAAGTGGGCAAGATCGTTATGGCAATGTTTGCATGTAGTATTAGTCTAGAGCCACATCTACCTATACACCAACTTAGGTACAAGCTACTGTTTATTGCATCGGCCAAACACCTGGCCACAATAATAATATCTTCTAATATATTGTGGTCATGCGGCACCTGGTGCGCGAAACCACGGGGGATAACTGGGATATTTCAAAACATGAAGTTACATCTATAAATTTTCGCAAGTTCTAATACCACGTAAGTCATTTTTTTATCAAAATAAATTATGTTAGAATATCAAACAACGCAGCACTTGACGAATCAAACACGAGGGTTTAAGAGCGACCAATCCGAGGTACATTTTTATACAAACGGTCTTACGTGATTGTGATATTACAAATCTTTCTTCAGATATCTTGGACACACAGATATCTTGTGGATATTATCTAGGTTTCTGTAGAAATCAAAACACTTTGTGTAAAACTAATCCAGTAAAGACCTCTGAAAATCTGCTATTTTACGTGAACTTTGGCCCTCCATAATGTACTCGTATATTCAATATATAAAAAAATACTTCTATATAAGCCTTGCTCATTTAATCAAGAGTCGATATTTCACAAAACTTGTTCCAGGAAATATGGGTTTAAAAAGAAACACGTTTTTCCTGGAAAAAGTTTTGTGAAATATTCGAGAGAATTACCGAATGCCAACAGAGTTTTTAGTCGTTACTTCACTTTTTTCGCGTTGCCTCTCCATCAAACATCTCGTTGGATTGCTTTCGATGATAAAAATATGACAATGGTGACGTATCATTAAACTTCAAAAACAATACGTATGACAATGTTGAACAGAAAAGCTACAGGAAAACTACTGAACTCAATTGTACTCCCATAGTAACAGTGCGTAATTCAGTTTTTTTGGAAAAATCGCGTTACATACAAATCAGTGTATTTACATTACATTTGCTCTCCTGAATAGTTCCCGATTTTGACTTACCTACATGTCATCATCATCATTTCGGCCGAAAGACGTTCATTGTTGGAAATAGGCCTCCCCCAAGTGTCGTCACAGCGAACGGTACTGTGTGTCTCGCATTCTCACCACTCTCATCAGGTATTCAGACCTACGTAGTGTTAGAACTTTAAACAAAGAAATCCAACCTCAGAGAACTACAGCAACAGCAGGCGTAGCCCAGTTACGACCGCTTCGTTTCGATTCTCTTGCGTCGAACGCCTTGAGTTAGCCATGCCTCCAATTCCTTTGTTCTGATGTCATCTTAATGCTCAGTCACGTGGTCTTAACAAGGGAAACGGAGGAGTCTGTGGTCGACTCGAGGCGTTCGATGAAAGAGAATTGAAACGAAACGGTCGTAACTTAGCTAGGTGGGCAGGAGTATTCGGGAAAACATAGGAAAAACATATTCAGAATAGATATGGTTAAATAGGTAAGTAGTGAAATAAGATTGAAAAAGACGAATGCAACTAAACTACTCTGTACTGTACACACAAATGTACTAAATTCATTCGGCCGAAAATGTTGGTTTCTATAAATTTATTTTTCCTGGAAAAAACTAGAGAAAGCTTTTTTTATTTATTTACGTGAATTTCTAAAAAGAGGGCAATTACGTAATAATAATACCCGCCAGGCGTTAAATAAATTCCTAAGCAGTAATGCAATGGTGATGGTGAAGCACACTCATTAATTAAGAGCCTATACATTCTAGCTTGAAGACCCCTAAATTATAATCGGATGGAAAGACCGCAGCAAGCAAACTGTTCCAGACCTTCGATGTACGCGGTATAAACGACGAGGCAAAACGCTTATTCCGGACTGTAGTATTTTCAACAACGTAAGGGTGAATACTAGCCATAGCCGGGTTATCCGATGGTGGAAATGAGATGGCGGAATCAAGTCATGCAATTCCCGCGCACACTCTCCAAAATGCATCACTTAAAATACTGAAAGGCTGGCCACTTATCACACAAACGTTTTATCTATACCCTGCCCAGTTCTCCCGACAATCACATTAATATCCTCAAAGACAATCTATACAACGTGGACAACAATAATACGCTCGTATATTAGTCGGTAATGGGCAGAGATGTCGTAATTGAGTCCAACCAATCTGATATCGCCATTACGTTATAGTGATTAACACGTTTATAATACTATCTGGTAGTGTTGGGCGTTGATTAGTTCCATAGTATCTCTATAATCACAATCCTAACTTTACCCTAAAAAAATATTTTTTTTTGGGTAAAGGAACCACTTAAAAAAATAATTACAATTTTTTTTTTGTAACTGTACTTTAATACGTTTTTCCTTGTTGTTCCAAAAATAATACACAAAAAACTTTTTACAAAAAAATAATACAACCGACTTCAATGAAAAAAAAATACACAAAAAAGTGCAAAATAACTTTAATTTCGGAAGTCGGTTTTTCTATAATAGTTTAGTCTCTTCGTTATTAAACACCGACTTCCGAAATTAAAGTTATTTTGCACTTTTTTGTGTATTTTTTTATTCATTGAATTCGGTTGTATTATTTTTCGTAAAAAGTTTTTTATTTCACACTGTTTAGTTGTATTATTAAAAATATATATTTATAATAATTAAAACGCGATAAATAAATTTAATGGTTTGTTGTTTTTAAAAATTAGTTCTAGTAATAAATTTATTTTTATATAATCAATTAATTATTAAATTACGATTGCATGCAGATACTATTTTGTTATCATTGTTAATATCTAGCAAGAAATAAAAGGCTTTTTATTTTATTTCATTTTATTTATTTATTTAGTTGTATTACCCCTCAGCCAAACTTAAATAGATACCTTCCGTCATTTGGTTCCATCATCAAATCATCATGACAATTCTAACAATACCAAACACGGCTAGTATACACGGATTTATTACACAATTCCGGTTCCTACCTACCTTCCAGTTTCATCATCAGATCAGTTCTCTGTATCCCCTTCCTTTCTTTTTTTTATGGGTGCTATTGATTGCCTGAATTAAATGCTTTTTTATTTTTTATTTATTTTTTTAAATGCTTTATATTTTTTATTTATTTTTTTAAATGCTTTATATTTTTTATTTATTTTTTTAAATACTTTATATTTTTAATTTAT
Organism: Leucania comma; assembly: GCA_958295575.1. NCBI lineage: Eukaryota > Metazoa > Arthropoda > Insecta > Lepidoptera > Noctuidae > Leucania > Leucania comma. The sequence goes on from OY282475.1 coordinate 11,477,586, forward strand.
TTTTTTAAGGCAATTTTACTTGTTACGACAGTTCTGCTATGTTTTTTTGAAGAGTTCCGTTTTATACCTTCGAAGTTCATAGTCAGATCAAAACAATATTTCTATGGGACCAATCCGGTAGTATAAAGTTTCAATCAAAAAATTTTCAAAATCGGTCCACAATTGACCGAGATATCGGCGAACAAACGACAGTTCTGCTATGATTTTTTGAAGAGTTTTGTCCTATATCTTCGAAGTTCATTATCAGATTAAAAAGATATTTTTATGGGACCAATTCGAAAGTATAATCTTTGAATCAATACAAAAATTTTCGAAATCAGTCCACAATTGACTGATATATCGGTGAACATACAAAAAAAAAATACACAGCTGAACATAGAACCTCCTCCTTTTCGAAGTCGGTTAAAAAGATATTCACGCACACAAAAACTCACAATTTCCTTTCACTACTTCTCTTTGCGTTTTGTTATTTTTGTAACCATTAATCTACTCAATCTCATCAACTATTTGACAGTAAACAAACAATGAACTATAATACTTGTAGGTACCTACTCGTACATGAATTTTGAACAATGCCTAGAACATAATACAATTAATCTAGAAAGTTTAATTAATTTATGTAGATGGTAGTTGAATTAGAATAGTTATTCAGTTAACTTTATTTATTAGTTACATTGTGGTATTTTTGTTAATAAATTCCCATGTATTATTCTCAGAGGTACTCAGTATAATGCGTACACCACTTAAATTTATTGATTAAAGTTTGTCTTATAATTAAAATCACAGTTAAATTTAATATAATATTACCAAGAGATGATCTAAAGGTTGTTCTACAAAAGTCTAAGAAATAAAAACTTTTTTATTACAATATTTTGGGAACATTTAAATTCAACAGCGATGCGTAAATCAGTTTTGTCGCCATATTTTAAGTTTTCATATTGTATTGTACTATTGATTTAAGTATTTATATTGTATTTTTAGTTTAGTTATAAATTGTTTATGTTATGTAGCTATAATTTATTTAAATATAAAATATTCTTAAAAAAATATTGCTGTCATATATTATGTTATGATCATCAGTTGGCTTGAAGTTTAATTATTACTGTTACGAACTTACGTATTTACATAAATAATAATTGGTTTCAATTTTCAGACTCAGGCAATAATAGCTTGTATAGGCCGGTTATTTCCTCTTGTTGCAAAATTAAACGAAGAAGTTCTACAAAACCTGAAATATTAATGATATATTACTTTGCATTTTAATGCGTAAAAAAAACACTGATGTATTTTTAGGGTTCCGTAGGTACCCAAAGGGTAAAAACGGGATACTATTGTTATCACTCCACCTTCCGTCTGTCTGTCACCACGCTGTATCTTATGAACCGTGATAGCTAGACAGTTACTGTTGAGATTTTGACAGTTTTTTTATGGGAAATAAAAGTATCCAATGGCAAATCCCGCCCTTGGGTGGAACGGGAAATAATGTCAGACTCTTACTGACTAAAAACCTATCCCGTTCCTTCTTTGCCTATCATGCCGGGGCCGAGTCTTCCTTTCAGAAGCCGACCCTTGGCCCCTGTAGGCTTCGACCCTGCCTGCCTGCAGCTAGCAGGCTGGGCCTCTACGGTTTGCTGACAGCTCCTTGAGGCGCGCGGAAACAGTACGCGCTGTCGCCTACGGTGGTTGGAAATCGGGATCGGAATTCCGGCTGCGGCTGGGACGTGAGCCCCGTTGCCTTCGTCTGATGCGATCGGAATACTCCTTTGCTAGCATTACTGCTTCGTAGAAGGAGGCGACCGCCTGCCGTCCCTCCTCGCTTCGGATCATGGCCTGTACCAAGGCACGGCGCGAGAGATCGCCACCGCCGAAAATTTTGACAGATGATGTATTTCTGTTGGGTACCGTTCTAACAATAAATAAAACAAAATAAAATACATAATTATTTAAGTGGGCCTCCCATACAACAAAAAACGTGATTTTTTGAACAGTGAAAGTACGGAACCTTTCGTGTGCGAGCCGACTCGCACTTAGCCGGTTTTTTATACCAAAACCAACACCAAAACTTATCTTAAAACCACAATTAAAATCTATAAACACGATCTAAAATCCAAACGAGCTAGGTTCTGCACTAAATTTTGAAATTCAAAATGAACTATTTTACATCGGTAGCTATAATTACACAAAAACTCATTTCTAACAATGGCTCGACAGTTAAAAAAAGCTACCAAACTACACATTTACAAGTTTAATTATGGCATTCAATTGGAATTTTAAAATAATTTCGTTCATAAACTGCCCCTTTGGGAGTCTGACAACTCAGTTTCATTTTAACCCTTTGCTTCACCTACCCGCATACGACTTAATTAAAAATTCAGTAACCGTACTAATATGGCTTATGACAAAATTCAATAGGAGCACGTAAAGTAAACCTTGGGGAGTAGTCATACCATCAAGTTGTTGATACTAAGTGGCTGATACTTGAGTAAATGAATGAAAAGTGTGATAGACTGCTTTCTGCGTTAAAAATGAATCATCTTTTTGTAAGTCGAAGTGGCGTGTGGTGTCTATGATAGAGTCATTTTTAGGGTTCTGTTCCTCAAAAAGAAAAAAGGGAACCCTTATGGAATCACTTTGTTGTCTATCTGTCCGGATCCTTTATCTCGGGAACGCGTTGCCGTATCGAGTTGAAATTAAAACCATATACTCAGGTTTGCAGTACCTTGAAGTTGAGAAAAAATCTAACTTGTAAGTTACCGAAAAAAAAGATACGGTCGTTTATCTTGCAAAAAATGTATATTTCTACAGTCTCAAGAAAATCAAAATTCATACGGTAATTCCCGTCGCGGGGTTTTTTTTTTATTTCTATGCCTAGAATCGTGAAAACTGTAAATTTGTTATATTGTCTTATGACAATATAACAAATTTACAAAAATACTTATTATGATTCCAAAAAATCTTCGAGAAAAATTTCGAGACTCGATTAAGGAATTAAAACTTGTAACATAAGTTAGTTTGTACGGAACTTTCCAACTCATACTCCTCAGTTTTTTTTTTTTTGAATGAGGGAAATCATTTGATGACTTCTTTCCGCTCTAAAGCAGAGCGTAAGGGTGTGTCAGACTTTTACTCACTAAAACCCAGTCATACTCCTTCAATTGCGAAATAACATTGCTGTCCATGGATAACTCTCTTCAAAAATCAAGCCTAACAAATATTATTTTTATAATTTGAGCTAAGTAGCTCAAATGATGAGCAATCAGTGAAGTCACTGATTGCTCATCAATGACAATACAAAACCAAAAAAGAGCTAACATTTCCGGATTTCTTTCTTCTTAAATATTTACCATTTGTCATTATTTCTCTCCATCAAAACACTCCGAAACATTATCTTAAGTAAGAAAATGACTTGGCAAAAAGTTTTCAAGTTCCGAAGTAGGTACTTGTTGGGTAATAAGCAGTGTTGCCGGACCACAGATAGCACAAAGGTCTTGGATTGGATTTTGAGATAGGATAAAAGTGTAATTACGTTATTCCGAGAAAAATCTCATTTGCAGCCAAGGACTGGAATGGAGCACGAAAACGGAGATAGGCACATTGCTACAGTATCTAATAAGCACGAAAATTGGCAAACTGCGGGCGAACAATTTTACGGCAGTAGGAACGCATTTATTGATCGTTTACAAAAGTATTCCTATACATGCAGCATTGATTTTAATTTATGTATGAAAGTAACACAAGCATGAATCATTAGCGTTAATACAACTTCAAATAGGTAATTTTCCTACCAAATAAAGGCAGCGATATTTGCCTTTACATTTTAGTGGTAATTATTGTTTATTCTAAGGCCATAGATACACGTTTGTCTGAAAGGGCGAAGTCTGATACCATCTTTAGGGGTGTATTATGTCGATCGCTCACCGAGGGGGAATCGATACCGGCATGAATATTTGAACGCATTATATGCTGTCTATACTTTTGTCGTGTCGGACCATCGGCTAATTGAAATAGTTTTGTTTATCAACGACCCCTCGTAATGATCGTGATTGAAATATTTTTGGACTAGGTACGTTGTCGTGACTTGAATATATAGACAATTATATTTACATTCTTTATATTCTAATTGAACTCAACTCATTTTATATTTTCAGCCCCTTTAGACATAGCATAGCATAGTATAGCATCAGCAATATAATGTTCCCACCACTGGGACTCAGGTCTCCTCTTTAGTAAAGGTAATGAGCCATAATCCAGCATGTAGGTCCAGTGCGGGTTGGTGAATGTCACATGTCTTCTAATTTTTGGTTCCACAACATGCCAGTTTCCTCACGAAGTTTTCCTTCACCGTTTTGAGACCGGTTGTCATGAAATAAATTCCACGAAGTAATGCGCCTAGTCGGTTTTGAATCCGGGACCTACAACTCGTAAGTCAGGGCCGTTACCACTCGGCCACCTCTGCTCTCCCTTTAGACATAGAAATACAAGGAAATTATAGCTTAATATCCAAAACTACTGAATTACAAAAACACGAGTCTTTCAAAATACTTGTGGGATTGTCTTTGCTCGGTAAGAGATTTGTCAATTTCAAAATTCAATCTTATGTTCCATGGTGTCAAAACTTTACTTTGACAAATGCAAAAGGCTAATTAGCTACTTTCCTTAAAGTTCAAAATTAAGTAGCGAAGCAAAGGATCCGGGAAAATAAAAGATTGCCTACATTGGATGTGGACTATTTTAATTGTAATCAACAAATAATTAAATTGCAACAGAAACCAATTATTACCGCCATCTGCATATGACATAGAGTAATATTTTAGCCTACTTTTAATAATATTTTTAACTTATATTTCCTGGGTGCACAAACAAAAGAAGAGACTCGCGTCGTTTACGCACGAGGCAGTAAATTACGAAACAATTCGAATGGAAAATGAAATGCCTGCTTCCAAACCATTAAGCAATTTGAATTTAACACTCGTCCCTTCATTTTCCTATTACCGCAGAAATTGCGCGATTTACTCGCACAGCCCTCAAAAGTGGTGTAACAACTGAACGCGAAACCTATTAAGACCCGTTACAAGTCTTACTTGCAGAAACATTACTTGAGTAATTTATTTTTTAGTTTCTGTACGAAAATAGTACATTTTGATACAAGTGCAGATAGTTTGTCATTGCGACCGAAGCGGAATTCGCACGAGCTGTAGGTGAGTGTATTGTATGTTGTATGGAGCCGAGGGCTGCAGTGCCAAATTGCACGTGTATCAAATGACGTTTTTCAATGCACTTACGACTTGTGGGGGTTGACCCGCGTCTCGTGGGGGTCGACGCGCGCCTGATACGATAAACAATTTTATTGCAATAAAATTATGGCGGGGCTGAGCACGCGCACTTTTCCGCACTAATACGGAAAACAGTCCATTGCGTTAGGCACGCAAGGATAAGAGCGGGTTTTCGAGTAAGTGTACTGAAAAATCTATTTCCAACCACGTGTTTAAAATTAAGATTTACGGTTTTTATTCCATAATAATTATCATGTTGAGTCCTTTTAAACATTATTTCAACTTATGTAAATAACATAAACACATCTCGATTTTCAGTCGAGTCATTTCTTTTTCTAAAATCGTTTAGTAAATCGTTTGCGTCAAAGAGAAATGAAGTGATCGATGCGGAATAAATCAACAGTGAACAAATTAAATACGTGTGGAGAGCAATAGAGCTGTCGATGTGAGCCAATTCGTTTTTTATCGGAACTTCTTCGAGGAAATGAAAAAAAAAGTAAAAAGGTATCAACGATATAATGTACGGAACCGTTCTTGCTTGAACACGCTCAACGCAGATGTTATATTTCACTCTTTGATTCTATTTTCGCAAATCGTGAGGGTGCGAGCGTTTAATTTATTCATTCACTCTTTCTCAATTTGAAAATCGAAGCAAATTCTAACAATCCAATCAATCTGAACCTTTCTTTGTTTGAATAATTTGTAAGTAGTTTTTTTTTTTTTTGTAAAAATTGTTATTTAGTCTGAAAATTTAAAAACTTGTACTTTATTCTTGAGCTTCAAATCTTTTCATAAATAAATAATAATTTTCGTGCTAGTATTATTTTTAAAAAATGTGTAAAACCTAGAATTAGGTCAGCATAAATATAATGTGACGCTATTTGAAGTACGTGCTTGGTAAGGTAAGCAGTAGTGACAAAACGGCGCCAAGTGGAAGGCACTTATTGGAGTCACGGCGCAGTCTAGTCGGATTAGTATTCTACGACCCGACTAGAAGGGGTGGCGAGATCAACTTGCGTTTTTTAATCAAACACATCGCTATCCGTCAATGGGACGCGCCACTGACTAAAACAAAGCGATAAATTAAGGCAGGAAACGGGAGGCGAACGTTCGCCGCTCGTATTGAAAGATTTACTTCCTCTGTTTAATTGCAATAACGGCTAGGCACGTTGGTATCGTATTTTTCTTTTTACACTCTGCCTCTTATTGCCTTTGGGCCGTTAAATAAATTTATGACGCCCGACAAAGTTCAGCCCACCTCGCCAGCTTCACCGGCCTGAAATTAGGTGGAAATGTGAAACAGAAATAAAAAGCCGGTCTCAGGTGCGTTGTTCCCGGCGGCGGGCTAGTGGGATTAGCTCTTGACTCGCGGTTAAATGGCTCACCCGCTCATAAAAGTTTCTTAACGCTCATAGTTTTGGGCTACCTTCCTGTTGACTAAAATTTCCCTCTCTAAAAAGTTCGCCGGCCGCTAGTTTCGTTTCGCATTACGTGAGCCTATCTGCTTTGGGATTTTATTATTGTACTCGAGTTTAGACGCGCTGGACACGAAACTTTGTTATTTACGCAGAGTAAGTGCGCACTTGCTACTTTATTACCCTAGTACTAAAATTTTGCACGAAAATATAAGAGAAAAATCGGGAAATTCAATTACATACTATTATAATAAATAAAAACTGAAATTCGGAAACTCACATTAGCGCCCGGCTCCTTTAAAACCACCGATGTAATCTGAAACAAGGAACAAACACGCCTAAATAACAATAAAATTGTAATAAAAACTTTGTGCACGCAACCGAAATTGTGGAAAATTGACCAAATTATTATTTACGGTTGGAAATTAAAACGAGGCATTATAGAAGATTACTTTTCCCCTCTTTAGAACAACTCGCATTTGTACTGTAGCGAACGTGACTAACGTGTTGTCTTCCTATATTTGGAAACCCCCAATTACTGTATTTCTTTGTTTTCTTACATATCCGATTTTCACCCTTGTAGCTAATGCATTGAGTTCATATTCCATCAATATTCCGTTATCATTCTTATTAATAAACTTTGTAAAATATTCAAATATTTTGCTTTTAAAACCCACAGTTTTCAAACAAAGATTTAGGAACGTAAAATTCAAAGTTTAAGCTGAAATTTCGAAACCAGTGATCGTTATTTTCAAAGCAGGTGTTTTCTGCTTTAAGGACCACATCAAAAGATAAATTCTAACCGCTATCACTACGCACCTACTTTCTATTTGGTTTGTGGCCGCATGAAGAGCGTTTGCGATAAAACTCGCTAGCAAACATTATCGAGCCCATATCAATATAAACAGGTATAAAGAACAACTTTACCGTTCATTCTCGAGTCGTGAAAAATAATCACACAATAAACAACAAACGATCAATACGGGTATATCGCAAAACCTCAGAAACTATTACCGGAGCTTGACCGTAACTGCAAACGGTTTTCTATACAATTTATGGCGATACGTACAATAATATCGATAATAAAGCCCACAAACTAGACTTAAGTATAAGAACGAAACTTACTTTTTGCTATAATTATCTAGTTATGAAAATTCTGAAACTTAATGTCCTGCCAACACGTATGGGGTAAGGCAAAGGAATTTTAAACAGACCAGAAGTGGGGTAGAGTGGGCGTTTAACAACTACTAAAAATAATGTATTCTAACAGTGTTAGTGCACAAAATACCCCTACTTATCATAGATGACGATGGATGGGGTAACGTCCCGGCACCGAAGAGTATCGTTGCCGGTTTTCCCCTGGTACCTCGCATCCGTGAAGCTCGTATCGGTAGGTACATATACCTACTGCCAGGGGGAAATGACGAGTCAGGGGAAAAGCAGGTGAAATTCTACAGGTTATTAAATTTTGCTCCTAATGTGCATAGAGAGACTAATACAAAATAAAAGAATTTAGTAAAAGTGTAATATAATTGTGTTGTTCTCATTATAAATCTTGCTAGGCATTTAACATAATTATATTATTACTAAATAATATGAGGGTAAAAAATCTATAGCAGTACCTGTAGAGGTACTAACAAGTATGGTATGTAGATACCTTATTAAGTTTTTTGGTCGTGTACTATTTTAATTAACCATACATAAATAATAAAAAAGACATTTCGTACAACACATTTTTTTTTAAAACAAAGAACAGCTGTCCTATTTTGTTTGTTTGGCTCACCTACTCGTATATACATATTCATGTACAAGGGTGAGCTTAGCCCACAACTAGATTTTTTTACAGCGAACCTTTTAAAAATGTGAGTTTTTTTTACATAAAAAAACACAACAAAAATTAAGCACATTATTTAAAGTATTCTTAAAACTAAAGATATAACCAAACAAAAATAAAATCCATTTCTATTACATTTCACGACCCCTTTTTTCGTAATTCCACGGAAATTTTAAGCTAAAAGTCTTCACCTGCCTGTCACATACCAAATATAATACGTCAAAAAAACCCCGGCACGTACCAACCTTCGGTCGTCGAATTTCGTTGCAAAATTACCTAATTCGTCGCCGGGTAGGGTTGAAATTAACATTTTGTTGTGGCATTTTATTCTCGTGTACAAAGTTGGAGTGTTCGGACGTCCGGAACTTTTGCTAATGTCGGAATAATGTTGGCGGGCATAGCCGGCCCTTGGTAATGGAACGGCAAAGTTTTTATTTATACTGTATTGTACTTTGGTTTATATGGTACGCTACTAGGTATAGTGGCAGCTCTATTAAAGTTTCCCCAGGGAGTCATCAGCGTTGAAGGAATTAATGTGCGCAAGGTTCATTTTGAAATGTATTGACCCTTTCGGGCATTGAGTAGGTATACTATTTTGCAGGTGCCCGGCAGTTTTGAACAAAGTATTGATGTAAAAAACATGACTAGTTTTATATACGCTCATAATTTACACGGATATAACTTCCGTATGAACTGACAAACTACGAGTAGACTCCAACAATAAACGAACGAAAAACAGAAATAAAATTACGAACATTTCTCTCTGAAACATATAACAGAATAACATAATAAAACCTATTTACAGCTCTGTTATGTGATTTCAGAAACTGGTTATATCTAAAGAGATGGCAGATATGAGAATATAGCAAGAACCCTGAAGATTCGTTAAGTGAGTTGTCCCGTGTCGGCATCGTGTCGTGGACGTGGCCAAACAAAATGTAATTTTCCCCCGAAGCGCTCTCTTACGTGACCCGAGAAAGATATAACAGTTTTATTAAATTATTTCTGCTTTTATAAGTAACTGTTACGGACGTTTAGAAAAAATAACGACTCAAAAGGCTAAAGAGATTATGCGACGGGTAACAATTTACCTAATGTTGGCAACACCTGCCGTGGTCGGAGATTTTAAAAGCACTTTATGTGAAGTTCACAGTGTAAATTAATTTGTTTAAGGGCACGTCGGGTATTTAATGAAGATAATTCCGGGTAATATCGCTATCACATACTCCCTTATGATAACGTGTTTTAAGGCCTTTTGTGGCTATGAATAGAATTTATTTCCTGCGTTGGGTTTTTTACGCTTTAATTGAACCCTTTTTTGTTTTAATTGAAACCTTTTTCAGGTGGGGTTTTAGGCTCTCGGGTTATTTGTGAGTGCAGCGTTTTTCTTATTTGTAAGTACAAATTAAAGCTCTGACACCTGGTACTTTAATTCAATTATACATTTTAAGGTTCCGCAACCAAAGAGAAACCAATGAAACCCTGTTACTGAGCAGCTATCAGCGGACTTTAATAGGTAGACAATTGAAATTTTTACAGCAAAAAACATAACCACTACTGTAACAACGAATAATAAACTAAAATACGGAATTAAAAATCAACGTTCATTTATTTTGATTATCTTATTGGTTAGTAGGCTTAACTGTTATGCCGAATATCATATGGATGTGCGGGTGAATTTTTATGTGGTAGTATTATTATAAGTAAAGAAAGAAAGAAAAGAAAGAAAATACGTTTATTCTGCTTAAAATAGACGCACAAATTATTTACAAAAAAAAAAAACAGTTTTCCTGTCAGGCCATGTGTGAAACGGGCATAACATTCCACCTTGTGACCATAGACAACCAAGTCGTCTATGTTGTCTACTACAAGTACATAATCTAATAATATTCATTTACTAACTTACTCGGAAACGTTCAGCCAAATAAATTATCAATGAAAAAGTGGGGTGGGATGTAAAAAATAGCCGATACAGGTACACAAAAAAAAAAACATAAAATCGCTCAAGCCTTTTCGGAGGAGTTCGATAACCAATAATATTGACGCGAGATTTTTATATATTAGATAGTGCACACTATCATAGTGGTATCTTTAACCAAAATTTAACTGGCAGAGAATGTCTAATTTCATTTTATCTATGTACCACTATTTTATCTATGTACCACTACTGTAAATAAAGTGTACATAAATAAGCCATAAACACGTATCCGAAAGAAATGGACATAAAATACCTACTTAACAATTCTTTATCTTTCCTCTCCATTCTAAAGGACTTTAGTCCTTTCGTAACAGCACAATACGGAGACAGCAGGTGTGTGAGCTTAACATCAAATCTTCCTAGATCGGTGCTCCACGGAAACACACGAACTCCTTATCAAACTTCCGACGTTATGAAATAAACGTCCGATTTTATTTATGCCCGGAAGAGGGCGCGATGCGAGATCCCGCATCCGATTGGGACACCCCATTGTAACAGATATTTGGCGCAAAATTGGGCTAAACCGGGCAAAACTGGGCAAAACTGAACTTAAATATCATTTAACCGCGATTTGTTTTAGTCATGCCCCATTGCGCTCGCTTTGATTCAATTAAGACCCTTTGTACATCGTTTTGAGAGTTCCACAACTAGGAACAACGTTTTTTGTAAAACAGTGTGGTTAACGTCAAACAATAGGACACTTAATTGAACTTTTCAATGAAAATATTTTTTTTATCTATTTTTTTTTTTTTTCAATGTGTCAATTACGGTCGATTTGTAAACCTATCTCTATCTTTATAAAATAATCATACAAAATCGAGAAAAACCCAGTTGGTCAAAATATAATATTATTTTATTACATACGTCTGTAAACGTATAAAAACAGAAGCCATATTTTATGTTTGATAAGCCAATAAATATTGAAAATGAAAAGTCGAAATATTATTAGTATTTAAATTATAGAATACGCAAGTTAGCAAAGAAAAAATCCGGGATTCGGTCACGATAGGTTGCGTAACGTACGTAGTTAAAAACGAGAAAAAAAATTACGTTTGTTGTATGGGTGCCCCTTAAATATTTATTTTTCTGTATTTGTTTTTATAGCGGCAACTACATCACCTGTAAAAATTTTAACTATCTAGCTGACATGGTTTATGAGATATAGCCTGGTGACTGACAGACAGACAAACCGAGAGACGGTCGGACAGTGAAGTCTTAGTTTTAGGGTGCCGTTTTACCTTTTGGGTAAGGAACCATAAGAAAACATGACATACTTGAAAATTTAATTCAAGACGAACTTGAAGCGGGACTTCAGCTTGAATAACACCTACTTTCAAGACAATAAAAACAGATAATAGTCTAACAACAAAACAATCACCTTTATTACTTATTTTACGATCCATTTATGTACAAAAGACTAGACAGTAGTAAAGCATTTTCTCTACTTATAAAAGATAACTTAAAATAAGCGAAAGAACTTCATGTTCTACTTTAAGACGAAAAGGATTTGTAGTTAGGAAGTCGGCTAATCCTTGTAACTTGTTCATTATCTTTTTAATTATTAGATTCAAGAAGGGTTTTGATTATTTTTTGTTTTTGTACGTACTAACTTCTGGCAATGGCTTCGCCTGCGTGAAATTAGGAAATATTTATATTCGTAATAGCATTTTGCCAGCGACTTCATTAATAAATAAATAATGGAAACTCTTTTTTATTCATTTTATTTACTTATATTTCTAATTGTGCTAAGTTTCAATTATATTGGCTCAAGGGATAAAATTATAGCCCTAGTCCAGGGCAGGGCCTGGATACCAGGATACTGGAAAATATCACCTCGTACTATGAGGCAATAACGCAAGCAATACCTTCTTTGCTCACATTACTGTCGCGGCAAGTGTGAGAGAAAAACTATTGTCATACCCAGGCCGCCGCAGAAAAATCCATGGCTGTCAGGAGTCGCAGCATCAGCCAACCCGTCTTAGGAGCCTTTTGGGCCTCACACAGGTCTTTTATTTTCTTATTAAATGTTTTTAATGTTGTTTTATTTATTTTTAGGGTTCTGTAGGAAAAAAAGGAACCCTTGTAGGATCACTTTGTTGTCCATCTGTCTGTCAAGACCCTTTATCTTGGGAACGCGTGGAGGTATCGAGTTGAAATTAAAACCGTGTACTCAGGTCTGAAAGTGTGTTCCTTGAAAGTGTGAAAAAAGCGAACTTTTATGTTAACGAAAAAAAAGCTACGGTCGTTTATATCGCAAAAAACGTGTATTTCGACACTCTCAAGGGAATCGAAATTCATAGGGTAAGTACTCTTCGTTGATCTAGAACCTTGAGATTTGGCACGGAGCAAGGTCTTAGCACAAGTACAGGAATTCATCTGAAAACTGTTTTTTACTTACGTCACAAAGAAAATACTTTTTTCAATTCAGAAAAATCGTCGAGACTCGATTCGGGTATTGAACTATTTACATAAACTAGTTTATACAGAAACCTCAATGTGCGAGTCCGACTCGCAGTTGCCCAGTTTTTTAATTTTATAGAAACTAGTTACTTAAAATTTTATTGTTGTTTGTCCTGTCCGAGTCACAAATAAATGTTTTTCTTTCTTACTTTCTTTTCTTTCACCATTCCTAGCCACTGTAAACACGGCGAGTAATGGGTAGCTCGCCGACCAATAAGGACCAGGCAAAAGCTCGACGACGTGTTGTGTTCCATCTACGTCTCAAAGAGATCTTAGTATTATTGATAGGGCTCACTAAGCCCGATGCCTGCTAGGACTCTGGGATTGTTCAAAGAATTAGCATGGCCCTGGAATGCAAAGACCAACCGTAGAAACACGAGTCAGTAAAATCTGACATTCCTTCTCACTGCGCGCTTCAAGGAGTTATCAGCAAACCGTAGAGCCCCAGCCTGCTAGCAGGCAGGCTGAGACGAAGCCTATTGGGGCCAAGCGTTGGCTTATGAAAAGAAGGCTCAGCCGGCAACAAAGGAACGGGGTGGGTTTTTTAGTCAATAAGAGCCTGACAGTATCTCCCGCTCCACCCAAGGGCGGGATGTCATTGGATGATTTTCACCCACCATAAAAAAAAACACTCCTTCTCACTCCAGACAAAGTGACAGAAGTTATTTCATGTCTACTTCAAAACAAAATAAAAAAAAATAGCCTTATGTTAAATACAACTTCTATAAAATTAGGTACTTTTTATTAATTTACCGTTTCTGCTGAGAAGAAGAAAGTGTTAAATGATTGATCATAAACAGTAAACAGGAATCTTTTATTTTTATTTTGTCAAATTAAACATTTTTTCAGGGCTTAAGAGTTTAATCGAAATTTTATAGAATCGTCACAAAAAAAAGTGTTTGTCCCAGTTTTTTTATATTTCTGAAAAGGGTTGAAAAATCGGACTCGCTGACACAAGTATCGTTGAAATCATTCTTACGGATTAACTAAGAATTAATTAAATTCGTTCCTATTAATCTGGAACGTAATTTTCATCAACGCAATTTACCGGTGACCCCGTCGTGGCCAGAAAGGCTTGGGATCTCTTTAAACGGCTGTGTCTTGGACCGTAGCTCTTCTACACCAAGCCCGCTCCTACAATCAGAGCTTATGCATAAATTTGAATTTTCAATTAAGGATACTTTGAAGAAAATTTTATTAGATATAAAGTGAAACCTTTGGTCTCTTAAGGCGAAATACGTATTATAGAACAAAGTTTGCATAGAGGGTCACAAATATAAAAATATTACCAGCAATAGTAAAAGGACGTTGCTCTTATTTCTATTCGGCAAAGCATGTCTTATATCTTGCCTGCTGTGGTCTTCCCGTCCGATTATAATTTAGGTGTCCTCAAGGCTCTTAAACCCTCGAGCGCCGATTTTTAAGCTAATACGTTAAACTATTGGTCCTCACCAACGATTGCATCACTGTTTACCATCAGGTGGGATCGCTGTCAAAAGTACTTGATTACGATGTTTAAATTATTTAAAAAATGTCACATTCAGCCCATCGTTTGTTTAGTGTTCCTTTACCGCCATATACCCATTTCAAATATTTCCTTTAAAACTAAGATGATACTTCCTTAACATTATAACCAAGTTATTGTTTTCGAGAACTTTCCGAAAAAAATGCCACGTTTTTCTCGTAAAAAGCCATTAAATGCCATTTCCGGAACAGCATAAATATTGCAAAAAAATCATTCATAACATCTTTTCCAAATGTTCAGTACATCCGTTGCAGGAACATTTTCTTCCTATCTATATTTGTGCATTTGTTAAAAGTCTTTTGAAAGTCCATTCCACTCCCTTCACTGTGCAGGCCAGGGCTGCACCCCAAAACGTCTGAAAGGCGTTCGCGAGATATCTTAAATGAGTTTCGTTATCTTTGGAGAAAGAAAATGGGATTAATAGTTAACAGAGAGTCCCGAAGGCGCTAAACATCCACTTGAACGCTTTATAGTGTCCATAGCTTCGCACTTCGTACTATAAGCAAATTCTATATTTTAGATTTTTCTCATCTATGTTTATAAGCAATCAATCATGCAACATTTAATTCACTTTTCAATTAACATTGTTTATCATTATTCAGTTTGTTTGACATGCCGAATATTTACATAATTACGATCAGTAATGTTGGCAGTAATGAAATCATGGGAATAATTACATTCATTTTAAATGGAGGCAACAGTCCTTGCAGGAGGCAACAGTCCTTGCACACATGCACGATAAGCGCATGGAGATGCAACGCCGGGGCGAAATTCCGCTGCCGCGACAAGTCGAGGCATGGCGGACAGAGCTCCGGCGGGATCTCATGGCGAAATGGCGTCAGCGACTATCGCAACCTCGTTCGGGGCGCGCCACAATAGGGGCGATAAGGCCCATCCTTGAGGCGTGGCTGGAAAGACCTCACGGCGCTCTCAACTTCCGCACGACGCAGGTGCTTACCGAACACGGAAAGTTCGCTAAGTACCTGTTCCGGATTCGTGCGGAGGATTCGCCCGGGTGTCGCCACTGTGCGGAACACCCGGAGGACACGGTGGAGCACACTGTAGAGGTGTGCCCCGCCTGGGCGGAGCATCGCCGTGTCCTCGTGGGGGCGATCGGCGGCAGCGATCTCTCTCGCCGGGCCTTGGTTCAGGCCATGGTCCGTAGTGAGGAGGGATGGCAGGCGGTCGCCTCCTTCTGCGAAGCAGTAATGCTAGCAAAGGAGGAGGCCGACCGCATCAGGCAGAGGCAACGGGGCGCTCGCCCCAGCCGCCGCCGGGATTCCGATCCCGATTTCCGGCCACCGTAGGCGCGGGCTTGCGAACGGCGTGCAATGGGTAGCACGCTGTCCGATCGTCCGGTAACAGACCGGACCGAGCCCAAGTCGTCGACGGCGCGTTCTGTTCCCGCGCGCCTCAAGGAGTTGTCAGCAAACCGTAGAGGCCCAGCCTGCTAACTGCAGGCAGGCAGGGTCGAAGCCTGCTGGGGTCAAGGGCCGTTTTCTGAGAGGAAGGCTCAGCCCCGGCACTATAGGCAACGAAGGAACGGGGTAGGTTTTTAGTCAGTAAGAGTCTGACACTACTTCCCGCTCCGCCCAAGGGCGGGATTTGTCATTGGATGATTTTACCTACCATAAAAAAAAAAAAAAAAACATTCATTTTAAATAAATAGGTTGTCAACTGCACGGAATTGTCATCCTCTGCCAAGCGAGCAGTTTTAAAGCAACAAACGTATTGTGGTTGCAATAATAGTGATGCGAAATTCAACATTCATGACTCGGAGCGGTCAACGGTGGCGAACGACAGGTCCAACCATCGAGGCTTTATGCAAAAGGACCTAAGTCTATAAAGCGACCATAAAGGGTCCGCGTACAAAGAATGCAAAGTGAGCTCCGCCGTAAACTGAGCTAACCTCTCCGCGGTGTCCTTTACGATAGATTTATATTCATGACACTATCTCCAACGCGTAAAATTTCGGGCAATGGCGATCCAGAAGCAGGCATATGTAATTTTGTTTGAATAAGTAAAGAGGGGTAAGGAACTAAGGACAAAGGCTATTTGATCTTTTCTGTCTCCGCTCGAATACGAATAAATAAAATCGCCTGCGGACTGGTTTATGTGATATTTCATAAATGGATTTTGAAGGATAGTGTGTTATGGGATTATTGATTCCCCCTAGACGGCGTCTACGTCTGAAGTACGTTGGTACATTATCTCGGTGGTCTCAGGAGATAACCTAATATATCTTGTATCCCGGTAAGTTCACCTACATGGGCATATTTTACTTCGAAAACATAATACGTATGGGTATATCTGTAATATCAAGAGACCTGTACAAACTTTAGCTATTAAGTACTGTTTACTTCATTTAAGTTGGAAACAAGATAAACAGTTGTTTATGAAGTTATATCTGAAAATTTTCCTATTTAACCTCCTTTAATATTTTTAAGTTCGACTAACGAGCTATAAATCTGATGTTTAACTTTTTAATCTTGTAACACCAACAATTTAAACCTCATTCATAAAACAGAAAATTCAAATAGCGACGGAATACTGTCCTCTTTTACGACTAGTTTAGCGGAGTCGGTTTATGCTAGAAGCGCATTCGACCTCCTAAACCAACAAGCAGTTAATCATTCAACGTCGGCAACTACATAACGTTTTATTGCTCAGACGTCTGTGAAAAAAGGAAAACAATACGAAACGACGTAAACGTTGAGACTGGATTTAATTCGGACAGTGTTTTCATAAATATTTATATGGCTGTACGGGCTGAAAATATGTTTAAGAATCTACAATAGCTTCCCGCTCCGGGCGTCGTGTGACAGCTACTTCGAAACATACGGCGCTGCGGAAATAAAAAAAATATACGTACATACGGAGCACTTAAAATAAAACCTTACAACGAACTGTAAGCAGCGGTTTATCCTGATGTAATATTTTCCCATTTCGTACTCCAGCTTTGTACCCGTTGTTTACAGGCAGACATGTTTTAAGTCTGTTTACTTTCATCTCTTGGATTATTTTAGGCTCTTGCTGACTACAAAGGAGTATGAAGACTATTTCTAACAACAACGTTTAAAAGAGTTATGCTACTATTTGTCACGTTTAATTCTATGGTTTTATTACAGAAAAATATTGAAAGGGAGTGGCAGTAAAGTGAGCAAGCCATAAAACAGATTTAATTAGAGATGCAACGCTAATCTCCATTCGCGTCGACCCGCCGAGGAGACGGAAAATTTTATGGCAACAAAAAATGTTAATTCATGTCGCAGATAATAAAATTTTACTGTTGATGGAGAACTGGGATGGAATTAGATACTTCAGTAAACATACCTACGTAACTGCTACATATTTAAGAGGTCTATTAGCGGCTTCTTTCAAAATTTTAATGAGAAAACTCGGTATAAAAAGTCGTAAAAAACAGCTATAGAAAGAGTTTCGTTTTTTTCTCTTTTGTAATCTGGTGTAATCTGTTGAGTTAATGAATTTTCTTACAGTTTATGTACGTGGTTTTTATGTTTAAATTACTTTTGTTACCTTTATTACTGAATACTTTTATTACTTTTATGTTTAGTTTACTTGTACTACTTCTGTTTATGAACTCTTTTGCAACATGAAATTCGCGTTTGCCATATCAGCATCGTTGAAAACGTTATTGTTACATTTTACCGACTATTTTCTAAGTACAATTTCCTTGAAACTGTTAATTACTAAATCATAATATGTAGTGAAGTGCGATTCAATTACCTATCGTTTAGGATTATCCTATTAACCGCTGGATTAAATTTTGTTATTCACAACAACAGTGAAAATGAGAGCTGACCACAATTTGCGCGGTGCAAATGAAAATCTTCGCCAAATTGGTTAACCATTAATTTGGAAAGCATTATTCTAGAATAACACGAATTTTGAAATCCGGCTCTAGGTATTAGTTTCATGTTTAATTTATGCTAAAATAAACAAACATATAACTACATTAAACAACCATTAAGCTCAAAGCTGCTTTAATTGAAAGATAAATATTTAGCAAATAGACAAAACACAGTAAAGTGAGTCATAAAACTGTTTGTCTACAAAAAAAAATAGTCACTTTAATACTAAAATTTATGATCTCCGTTTTCACCTGAAACTAGTCGTTAAATTCGGCATTTAACTCGAGGTTTATGTTTGCAATTTTGACAAAAGACAATAAAATTTAACCTTAGGTACCAAATGTCAAATAGTCTAGAAAATCTAAAAACGTGAACTTTAGTAAAGTTCGTCAATAAAAATACTTTCGATGGAAATAAATTACAAAAATAACGTTTGATGATGATATCACTGAACAAGACACAAAAAAAAAACATTAAAAAGAAAACTTGAAGTTGACTTGAGATCCTTCTCTTTTTTTTTTGAAAGTCGTTTTAATCGACTTAGTAGGTAATGCATTGAACATATTTTTTCAACATTAGCAACTATAGATTTTATCTGTTTTTAATCGTTATAGCAAAACGAATAAAAACAGATAAAACCCTCAATTGTTAACTAGTTCAAAACCAATGAAAGCAATTTTGTCACTCACACTTATAAATACAAAATGTTTTATTTTTCAGAACCAAATATTTTCTAAAAATATATTGTGACTGAAGCCTCCTTTCAAGCAAATAATGCCTGCATTAGGAGACTCCAAAACGCACTTCACATCTTAACTACCATAAAAATTAACTGTCTTCATCCTTATTGAAACACATACATAAGACTTTCTCAGCAAATTAATACGATTACAAATTTCATTATTAATTATTTATTCTAACACTAAATACGTAACACCATAATGAACAAGAAGTCTAAATAACATTGAGGCATCCTTTGTATTAATATAGGCGAGATATAACAATATGCGTACATTCCGTGTGGTGTAGGTGTGTGTAAATGTTGAAGCTCATAATTAGAGTAAAAGCGTGGCGACGCAGTGTGGGGCAGGCACCTCAAAGAACACTTACAATAGGTAATGTACTTAACGCGGCAGTGCCTAGTATCGTCATTACTTTGAGCCGTCATAGAGAATAAAAGTGGTATGGAGACTCTAATTGTGTTTTCTGTTAAAAATTTTGATGTTCTACGCGAAATTTGACTTGTTCTACTGATATTTTTTTCTTGGTAGTGTTTCCTTTGAAATATAAAATTACAGATAAATTTTAAAATATACCTTTATTTTTGTTTTGAGTTTTATAAAAAATAACTTCTACCGCGGTATAAAATGTCTTTCAAATACTATAATTAAAATTATGAGTAATTTATAATAGTAAAAAAAATCTTTACCAAAAATCCGTAACCTAAAATTTGCAACATCAATATCGTCTCCATGCATCGAAGTTGGAGCGCCCCTGGCAAGATAAAGTACATTTAGATAAATGGAAGAGAGGCACAACCTTCAGCCGGGCGGGCACTCGGGCTAAACGACAGTCTTAATTTTGCCAAAGTAATAATTAAGAGTGAAGGCTCGTGGGGGCCAACAAACTCTTGCCGAGAAAACTGGCGCTAAATTTTTAAACAGGCCTTAAGTACAAAGTCCGATACGTTCAAAGTTAATTATATTAATAAATAAAATGTTAACGATGTTAGAAAGCGTAGTTTTAGCAGGTTTGATGTTCTACCGTTTCTACTTAGGAGTTAGTACGGTAATGCACATTTTATGCTTTGTCCAAAAGAAAATGGAAGAAAAATGTGGCACTGGTAAGATTTTTTATTTTATTTATTATTATTGATAGGCTCGCATTTGACTTCTGTCTCACCTGATGGTAAGTGATGATATGGCCGACGATGGAGCACGCTTACCTAGAAGTAACCTATTCACTCTTGCCTTAAAGACCCCTAAGTTTTAGCTATCAGGAAACAGACTCCGGCAGGGAATTCTACTCTTTAGCTGTACGCACAATAAATGTATTCCCAAAACGCTTTGTACGTATGGGTGGGATGTCCACCATGTACCCGTGGCGCATCGCCGTACGTCTAGTGGTCCAATGATGGAACGGACTTGCCAGAATTAAATTTTGTAATTCCAATGCACAGTCCCCACTCACTCCAGATTAGAGAAAATAATAGGAAAGCTCTTATCTAATAAAATTTAATATTAATGTATTCTACAGTTTCCACTATCGACTGTTTCTTTGGAATATATTAAAACCATTAAGACCTATATATATTGAGTTAAAATTGTCCACGAATAATGAAAAAACAAACGGCACAAAAAATGGTGAATTGAATAAAAATATCGGTAAAAACTTACTCCATTGTTTAAATATAAAATGGTTTTTCTGTAGCATTCTGCAATTGAAAGTTCATGCAATTGATGATTTTATTTTTTATTTTTAAATGTATTCAGTTAGTGGGAGTATTTTATCTTTTTTTTCATTATGAAAAGAGTATTATGCATGTCATTATATTTAAAATAAATTACTGCCTAGCCTAGCCTTTTCCGAACTGTATTGGGATCGGTTTCCAGTTACATCGAATGGTGCAGGATATCAATATTTTACATGAAGTGACAGCTTATCTGACCTCCTCGTGGAGGTCCTCGTTGTGGAGGTCAGATACTGGGTTATCACTAGATTACTGGGAAACACGATACCTTTCAGTTAAGACTGATACCAGATTTCCTGACTTCTGTAGAGTGAACACATAACAGCCGGGATAGCTTAGCGTGTTTTCCAGCCACCGTAGGGGAAGACTCTGGCATCGAAAGTTGCAGGGCGATACCTGGTCACCGTAGGCGAGGGCTTGCAGATGGTAAGTAAAGGGTAACTCTCCGTCCGATAAGGATCAAGCCCAAGTTCGCGATGCGTTGTATACCTCACGCGCACTCTCAGGGCAGAAGGATTCTTCGAAAAAGTGACCGCTGCCCTGGAACGCTATACGCTTACGGATGTCGCAATCATGTTGGCATCGAATTCATGATTTTTTTTTTATATAACTAACGATTTAGCAGTGAGATATCATTGCTATCACGATTTTCCTTCTTGCTAAACTATTATAGCTCAATACAAATACTTCATCATCATCATCATCTTCCTGGCCTTATCCCGTTTTATTTGGGGTCGGCGCAATACGTTTTTTTCTTCCATTCTGTCAGCCGTCACGCTATTACTAACTAAATACATAATAAATAAAATCATAATAATTGTTTTAATATGCATAAATCTTTCTTCATTCAGGCAATCTGGCTATATAAATATAGAATCAAAAAATTAACTAGAAGTTGAGGGACAGTCTTTCACTCCAGGTGAAATAAATTGGTCCACGGTCCCATCTAACTTAATAACTAATTCATTGCTGAGTCAAACTTTTGTAAAACAACTGTTCCCTTTAAAGTATTTCCATCTACTTCCATCGCCAGTTATAGTACCTCTATTTAGGGTAGGTACCCTATTTATAAACGGCTTAATTTTGAGTTAAGGTTTTTAGAGGCTACTTTAGGCGTGTAATTTGGCAGGATTATTTGTATTTTGGCTAGGAAATTACCTCTTTGTTTACTGCTGTTTCTCTTGGTAGGCTTTATAGTCATGTGGTTATGAAATAAAAATTTCCGCCTCTTTGATCCTTTAGTGTTTTTTTTAAATTATTTTTTATTGGTTGGTAAAATCATCCAATGTCATCTCCCGCCCTCAGGCGGAGCGGGAGATAGTGTCAGATTTTTACTGACTAAAATCCCACCCCGTTTCTTCGTTGTCTTTCATACCAGGGCCGAGCCTTCCTTTCTGAAATAGACCCTTGGCCCCAGTAGGCTTCGACCCTGCTGGGTCGCTACGACTGACAACTATTTGAGGCGAGTGGGAACAGTGCGCACCGTCGACGACCTGGGCTTGGTCCGGACGGTTACCGCACGGCGAACTATCTAATGCTCGCCGTCCGCAAGCCCGCGCCTACAAACTTTTAATGTTCAGTCAGAGTATGGGAGAGATACGAGAATGAGTGCAGTTCAAATTCAAGCACTGTTCTGTTTCAATCACTTATCCAATAATTCCTGAAAAAAAAAAAAAAAAAAAATTGGAAAAGTCGATTACAAAACTCTGAACACTTAAAATCAACCAAAATATTTTAATAAAAATTAGTGTTTATAATAAGAAACAGACTTTTGTAGCACTATAAAATTATCTGGTTGGTTGAATAATTGATATAATTAGTTAAAGCGATATGAAAAAAGAATTTCTTTATTGAATAATGATTATGAATACCACTGCTCTCAAAACGGAGAAGGTAAACATCATGAAGAAACCGGCATGTCCTAGGACCAAAAATTCGAAGACATGTGACATCCACCAACCCGCACTGGGCCTGTGTGGTGGATTACGGCCCATTCCCTCTCCTAGAAAGGAGGCCTGTGTCTCAGCAGTAGGAACATTAAAAGGCTGATGATGATGATTATGATTATGAATAATAGAATATTAAAAAAAAATCAAGAAAATATCACCCGCAACATAATTTCTTACTCGACCGATTTTACTAACAGATGTTAATAAATAAAAATCATACTAACCCTCGGTATCACAACTTCAATTAAACGGTTAATTTCTTCGTTATTTTTTACTTCAAGTCCAATCTAATTAAGTTAGTGATTATAGATACGGGACTAAGGGGAAGGAGAAATGCAAAAACTCCGCGACTCAGAACATAATCATTTTACTTTACACTTGAACTAACCCGCTCTCTGCTTGTTTAATTTCAAAGGGGTTCTATTAATTTTCTAATGAGTTCAGGTAAGATTTAATTTAAAGAGTTTATTTGAGAATTTTATTCAGAACATGAATGCCTGAGGCAACGAAGGAACGGGGTAGGTTTTTAGTCAGTAAGAGTCTGACACTATTTTCCGCTCCGCCCAAGAGCGGGATTTGTCTATTTTTTTTAAATTTCCTGTTCAAAGTCCTTTTTTTATTGATGGCATTGCATTTGATCTTAATCCTTATCTCACCTAAGTCAGCATGATGTATATCTGGCCTGTTCATCTAGTGGTTAGTGGCCCTGACTGCTATGCCGCAGTTCATGGTTTCGATTCCCACCCAGGACAAATGTTTATGTGATGAGTACGATCATTTGTTCTGTGTCTGGGTGTAATTTATCTATAATAAGTATGTAGGTATTTAGAAAAATATAAGTATGTTTATCAATTGTCTAGTACCCATAACACAAGCTCTGCTTAGCTTGGGACTATACAGCGTTATGTGATTATTACTTCTTTTATTAATTATAAGTAAAATATAAAAAAAATACTAGCCCACTTGCATCGGGAACAGGGTCCAAACTACCAGTGGTCAGGGCTCCTGAGAGGAACCTCCGGACAATTATATACGCGCCGTAATCAAGAGTACTGTCTTTTGAATCAAGCCCTTGATCCAACTGCCTAACGAAAGCCGCCTCAGATGTTGGTCGGGCCCTTGGCTATTAAGCCATTGGTCGTCACAACAATCGGCACTATTATTATATTATTATGAGTGACAGTTGATCACGCTTGCCTTTTAGGGACCTAACTAAGATTTTCAGTCTCAAAAATGAGTCTTATGAGATTGAAAGTCTAGGTTAGACTTACCCCCGATTTCTGATTTAAGCATTTGAAGTTGAGTATTACTCAAACTCTACTTTACCCTACAAACTTGTCAAAATTTCACATTTAAGTATGACAGAGACATTCTTATCTCAAAATACTCAATTCAGAAACCCACCCTTAGTTACTGTCATATATTAACCTTTTTTCATTAAATTTTCGAATAGCTTTTGTGTTTTTTTTACATTTTTGGATAGCAATGTGCGCTCATTTTTTGTAATAAGTACACAACTAAGTCTATTTTATTATGTCCTTGAAAAAGAAGAAAACACTGGAATGCTACATTTTTACCGCCACCACTAATGCACTTTATATCAATTAACAAAGCAACTTTGCTGCTGCGGTCGGCCCTAATGTGTTTGGTCTTAAGAGACCCTACATATCTCAATGTCATACATAGAGGTATACAGGCTTCCCAAAATATTTTTGTAATAGAATAAATTATAACTTAACTAATAAAATTAACCAGATTTATTTATTTCTTATAATATTAATTATAAAGACCTTTGAGATAAATAGTAACTTTTTTTTTTTATAAATTCAGTTTCTTATGAGTATACATTATTTTATTAAATTATTAATTATAAGACTATAGAGCAAGTAGGACATTAACAATAGTTTCTTTTTATAGTAGTAAGCTAATCTGTCATATATTAATTTATCTCTGGCAGCAAACGAAAAAATATATTAGTTTACTTGCGAAGTCTGCGATGATTCCCCAGTGAGTCAGGGTGGTGCTATCCCAGTGAGTTGGGATATGATGCTGCAGGCTCCAGTGAGTCGGAGTAGTGCTGCTGGCTCCAATGAGTCGGAGCGGTGCTGTGCGACGTAGGGCTTGACTGCTGTCGTCGAACAGGAGAGGTTCTTCAAGGCTCTGCATGTGACTGGCCGAAGGTGCAGATGCTTAGCCAAGGTCACTGATGAGGCTGAGGGTGATGACCAAGTATGACCAAGTAGGCATGCTAGTGGTTAGGATACCCATATAGCCTTGGGTGCTGGCTGTATAGTTCGCTGCTCGAAAGCTTGAGGAAGTGATGATGACGTCACAAAATAGTAGCTGCACGAAGGCTGCGCTGACGTTCTTTGGCAAAGGTCACCAGTTTGGAAGTATGCGGAACAGAGAGTAAAGTCCCACATACCTCTGTTGAAAAGGGAGGATCCTCCGACCAGACGGGTGTTGTGTCTGGTGGGCTACTACGCGATACATGATTTCAGGCTGTTTTATATGTTCAAATCGCGCAGAGAATGTTGCTTTTGCGATGCAGGATTAGTTCATTTGTGACAACATAGATGTCGCTACAGTATGTCTGTAAATTATCGAAACTTCGATAATGCTACAAGTATGTAGGTAATTATAACCTTGACACAGTTTTGGATTTCTGTCCTTTTCACAAAAATGATTGACGTCTTTTCTTAGGCAAAGGTTACAAACAATGTTCGTTTAGGTCACGACAGACGATTGAATCCTAGGACCCAGCATTCAATCGTCCGTTTTATAAAAAAAGGACATGAGATCAATCATGTACCTACATACTGTTAAACCAGCTGTGAATATTTCAAAAGTTAGGCTAAAGAGAACAGGCTGTGGGATTTTTTTAAAAAGTCATTGTAGTCCTGAAATCCAAAGGTCAATTGAAGGAATATGGGTCGACGGCGCGTTGTGTTCAACGCGCGTCTCAAAGAGATGTCAGCAAAATGGACAAGGCCAACTAAGACCAATACCGGACAGGGCCCACTAAGGCCAATGCCTAGGATAACCACAGAGTTCTTCGAAAAAGTTGTCTCGAAAAGCAAAGGTGTACTGAAAGAACGCGGCTGGGTTTTTATCAATAAAAAACTGACTTACAACTCTTCTCAGAGCGGGAAAAATTATTTGACGATTTCACAAAAAAAGTGGTATATAAGACAAAAAAAAAACATAATCAACCAATCAACACAGATTGCATCGAGACGAAATTAATAACGAACAAAACAATCGGAATATTGTATTTGAATAGGTTAAATCAGGCGTTGGATATGACCAAATGAACCATGGATTGGACTGCGTTTATTAAATAAGTTTGCTTTGAACCAATCCAAATGAATAATTACTGTTCATATTATGGTTAGATGTACATATTTATTGTGTTCTGTTTATAATGTCAAAACGATGCGGTGGAAATTTATACATGGATTTTAATTTACCGGTTAAAATTATTTGTTTATTTTTGGTTCAGATAATTAAAACGTTGTAATAATAGAGCTAGGTTTATCATCGCTAACAAAATATAAATATATACTGATGGCGTGATGAAAAGTCAATGGCTGGCTTGGCTTGGTACCCTGGACATTATTTTGGACGTGCATTACCATACAACATGGCAATGCCGCCAGTCTTTTGGATACATCACCAGTCGACAGTGATGTGGAGGAGTATTTTAGTTTTTTATGTTTTTTCTTTTGGTTTTTCTGTAATGTTGGTTAAGTATTTGGTATGTATATAAAATAAAAATTTAAGGTATAATGCGTGTATGTGCGAGAGTTTCGAGATTAAGAAAAATGTTCGTTTAATCTTACTATGTTTTAACTTCGAATAAAAGAGCTTGAGATCATAATGTAAAGTTTATTTTCAACATAACAAGCCTCACAAGACGTCAAATGCCAGTTTACTTACAAATTACTGAACCCCAAAAAGCTCTTTCTACTTGATTAAATAATATGACTCTTTGATCCAAAAATGAATCTGCCGAAATCACGATACTGGAATCAACGGAGCGTACTGGCTGGAATAGGCATTGCGTGTATCGAAGGACTTCCAATAAGGGTTGCTGATGCCATCCAATACGCTACGGGTATATTAATCTACTACTAATGTGGTGTTCCTTGCCCCCTGGCAGCAACCGACGACCGAACTAAACTCACTTATATAGATGACGTTACTTTGTCTCCGTCCGCTGCCCGTTCGCTCTCTGTAAGTTTAACGTGTTGTTGCGAATGGATGCGACCTTTTCCAACATTAAGGACTTCGGTCGTTTAATTCTACGAAAATTCGAATGTAATTTGGAGTGGGTATTGTAATTCACGTGGTTTAATTTGTATAGTCTGAGTGGTTTGTTTTGGGAGTTCATTCGATCTTCTAAATAGTTTGGGGTAAAGTATTTAATGCTTTTCCCTATCCATGTCTACCCGCTTCCTAAATACTTCAACCAACACTTAAATAGTGTTATCTTTCTTCTATTTTATACAAAACCCAAACACAGTAGATACCGACAAAAATCTGTCGAAGGAAACCATAAACTTTTTGTGCAAGTTGACAGTTTTTCTTCAACAATCCGTCTGAAAAGTTCCTTAAGAAGCAAGCGTCTGTGAGTTAATAAACTTTTTAATACTTAATTACGGGCCACTCTTATACTAAGGCACGTAGTTTTCAACAAGGTCCGTTATGGAGAACCGAGTACACACTGCACAATTTGTCCTACAGACATACTGGGCCTATTTCCATAATAGAATTACCGACGTTCCCATCTAACGAAGGTATTTCAGTCAACGGCAACGTTTCGATTTCCCGAAAGTCTCGATCACTTTTGACGTAGTACTCGAAAACTGTTCATGAAGTTTGAATTCGAAATTCAAATTAAGACCTTGATATACTATCTGAATCATACACATTGATCATGGAGTATAAATAAAATGGAGTGCTAGTGATTAATGCTTACACATAAAGAGTGGTAAACATCGATGTACTCGTATATTTTTTTGCAATTCTATTTTGATTAAAGACAATTTTTCTTGTTGTTTGGTATATATCTATTTTATATAGTTGCAACGCTGTATTAGATAGTTCTAAGACTATAATCACTATATTAACTTTAGAATGTAATACAATTTTTAAGTTTTTACGTGAATGAAAACACGTCAGTTTCAAATAATTTGTTTATAATTTTTTTGGTTATCATTTAAGTAACTCATACGATTAGAAAAATCCTAATTTATAATTAAGTTTACGTCAAAGTAGCCAATCTGTAGTAAAACGGATAGTGTTCGAAAAACTATCATTGTTAATATGGTCTATTAATGTGTAAAATGCGGCAATCTGTTGATAACTGGAGGTGCTTAACAGAATATGTAATGTAGGCGAACTCTACAAGTATTCATTTGGTAGTTATCCTTTAAATAAATAGTAGTCAAATACAAAAGCTCGCAGCCCACTAGAGCCGATGCCTATCTAGACGGTTAAGGACCGCATCTCCCATACAACCTTAAACCATGGTCTTATTATTGCGGTGTAACTACATAGTTCTGTGGGTCGCCCAGACATAACCGACAATGAGAGAGAGTTGATCCCTCCATTTCTGCCTTCTCCATGCCTCTGATTGTAACTATAGCACAGTCCCCATTAAAGAGGTGCATGTGTGCGTGACTAATTTGGTACAGTCAGTGTACCAGGCAATGCCACGTGTTTTGGCCCTTATTGTTGTTGTAGTGGTAGGAAAAAAAACATCCGCATTAGAAACGCAATTTATTCACTTGGAAACGAATGCGACTTAATTACGGCTTCTGTTTATTTAAAATGGACAGGTTTGAACTAAGCGAAAATCAAAAATATTCGATTTTATTTTTTGAGTTTTCAGACTTTTCTATAGGTTTTTTATAATAGTTATTACCTATGTAGTATTATGCCTTTTACCAATATGTATTGAGATCATTTTACTAGTAACTAATAGGATTTTCTTGTTAAATTTAAATGTTAGTGGATAGTTTGGGCTTTTGATGTTTACAGATCAGTTATACCACGCAATATTAAATGTCTTTTTTTCTATCGAGATCCAAACATATTGATTAATGTACTTCGAGTACCAAAAATTCACGAGTTTTATTCGAATACATTCCATGCTTGCCATACACGTAAAAAGTATAGATAATAATTATGGTAAAGGCTACTATAAGATCACCATAAGGTCACCATAAGACTTAAGAAAGTAAATAACCTTCAAATACGTTTGTTTTAGATGGAAAATCATCCAATGACTTCCGTTCCGTTCTAAGGTGGAACGAGAGGGTGTCAGGCTTTTACTGACTAAAACCACTAAATGTGTCCTTCATTTGCCCTGTAATCCTTTCAAAATTCGCTCATAGTCCTAGCGGGCATCGATCCTACTGGGCCTCTACGGTTTTGCTGACATATCATTGAGGCTCGCGTGAAACACTACGTGATTTCAACGATCTGTGGTGCTATTCTCTAAGAAAACGCAGCGCTGCCTCAACGACGAACACCCGAATAGGATTGATTGGATTGTCAACCTAATGTACCTAAATATTGGATTGTTAATTCAATGTATCCTATTTGGATGTTCGTCGTTGCCGCAGCGCTGGATTTATTAGAGAATAGCATCACTGGGCTCGGTCCTTTTAGGACGAATGGACAATGAGCTACCCATTGCACGTCGTACGCAAACCCGTGCTTACGGTGGCGGGGAAGCGCCCTGCGATCCTCGGTGACGCCCGGAGCTCTCGTGCGGCGGTGATTTAAAATAACTTTGATCGAAATTCATGGTACTAAAGTGTAGACACTATGGTATACACCTTACGTCTTTAATAATTTAGACATAAAGTCATTTAGACAAAAAATAGTAAAAAATATGCCTTTCACACGGTATACGTTTGGTTTATATAAAAAGAATTACCAACTTTATAGAACTACGTCCATCATTACTTAAAGTTTAGCAATAACGTACCGAAACGAAAACAACAACAAATAAAAATTTAAACTTACCGCAGACAAAAATAAAACCCTAACGCATCCCTGAAGTAAAAATATTGTTTTGTGAATTGATCAATATGTTAAACGAAAAAACGTATCGATTCATCTCTAAATTTAATAAAAATGGTACTCCTACGCACAGAAGCCAAATTCAAATCGTTCCACTTCGCTTGGTTTAGCCCCAGCGGCATACGTTTCCATAACGCAACGAAAACCTTTTTATCTGAACGCAAAGCCGTCGATAATGATGGCTACAGCGAACGCTACCACACTTTCATTACGTTTTCTAGTCCACAGACTGTCATATTAAATCCGATGCCCCAAAGCCGTGTGTGAAGAGTCCCGAGGATAATTTGGCGAACAAGTGATAAGGACAAAACATCGAACATCCCCGCACTTGATCCTATTTATCATGCACGGGACTTATTAAAGCGGCCAACACGCGCGTTGTTGTTCAATAGTAAAACTTTAAAGTAGGATTAAAAAGGTAGGAGTCGACTTTTTATAAATGGTAGCTAAAATTTTATTTCTTACAAATAATAACGATTACAATTACTTATTTTTTATGCATGTTTTTTTTATGGAGGTAAAAGATCTTCAAGTGACTCCTTTCCCACTATGTGGATCGAAACGGGAGTGTCATACTGTTACTGACTAAAAATCCACCTGTTTTTCCTCAGTTTCCCAACCCAGTGTCACGGTATTCTAAATTGTATCAAACAATATTATATTTTGTCTTTCAAACAATGACGCAAAATTATAATTTATATCGTAACCAAATAATAAAAATTACGCTATCAACTAAAAACAAATTAACTTAATACTAAAGCAAACTTTAACATAGCAAGCGCAAACAAACCTTAAAAAAAAAATATTTGAACACATGCGATAATTACATTACGCTGGCACACAGTACGTGCAAACATTAGTTTTGCTACAAATAGGACCGAGTAACAAATAGTTCGACTCTATAGTTTTCGATGTTCAACAGATTGGCGTTCTATTCATATGGAGATTGCAACAAAAAATCCAATAAACAAGACAGGGTACTCGCATCTCCCCTCTAGCATCATTATTGAAAAGAATGTTAACAGTGCACCCGGCTTATACCAGGGTCGTTTTACCAAAAGAGTTAGGCTAACGAATGGTCGCCCTGCCGCCCTATCGCCCTACACGACATGAGTGAGTCTCTCATTACGCTTGACACTTCAATTCGGATTAAATTCAGTTAGAAATTTAAATCGGCTATAGTGTTTATTCGCTAGACTGTTGAACCAGATACGGATTCAGAATGATTACTTACCTGTAACTTAGATACGAGGTAGATTTTCGAGCTCAAAAGGGTTCTTACTCACTCAAGCGTTAAGTACTATTATTAGATGTTGTTATGTTCCTGTAAAAGATGTCTTGTTTCAGACGTTTAATGTTTAATCAATTTATACCTTCAAAATATATTTTTTTCGTTTTACTTCTATAAACTTAATAAAGATCACTAATTTTTGTGACGAAATGTTAAAACAGAACCCTATTTCTAAGATTTCCGTCTATCTGTCATCAGGCAGTATCTTATGAACCCTGATAGCTCGTCAGTTGAAATTTTCACAGATTATGTATTTCTGTTGCCGCTATGGTATTATATTAATAAATATATATGCGGGGCTCCCATACAACAAACGTAATTTTGTTTTCATTTTTTAATAATGAAGGACAGTACCCTCTGTGTGCGAGTTGGATTCACACTTGGCCACTTCTTTTTTTTAATAAAATTTGAAAAAAATTGTTTTCAATTCTAAAAATTGATTGCTTTTAAAAAAGAAACTGCACAGCAGCAACTACGCATAGGCGACAAAGCCTCATAGAGTGGTATCCCAAGTATTCACATATTAGCCGATGGCCAGCTACAATTTTTCCACTTCCATGCCGCTTAGCACAACTTCAGAGAGGATTCATATCGCCGCAGCTGGATGCGTTTGTTTTGTTCAAATTTATTTTATCAAGTAAACGTTGGTATTCCGCTCAGTGGGCCGGACCTAATAGGCAGTAATGCGGCAAAGTAGTACCTCAGTACCCTCTGCACCTACCACTGCCGAGTTTGATGCCGACTAATGAGTGAAGTTATTCGCTTAATTATTTTTGTGCAGATTTTAACGGTTTGTTAACCTTTAAATGTATGCTCTCGTCTGCGAGAGAGCTTAATTTATTTGCAGATACAAGAATTTACATTGGAGGGGCTCGTTTTTGCGAACGTAATCATCTTCAGTTGCATATTTGTGCAAACAGCAGCGCAAGAGATGGAACAACAATGTTTGATCATCTTGCACTTATGTAAACTCATACAGCAAACTTGTTGGCTAGTAACAAAATTTATTCTGCCTATGAATCGAATAAATACTTCACAGCTTATTAAAAACAGAAAAGATAGAAACATTACATACAGTCCAATACTTCATTGAAAAATCTCTTTAAAAAAAGTAAAAATAAAAGTAAAACATCGTCTGTAAC
Organism: Leucania comma; assembly: GCA_958295575.1. Classification (NCBI taxonomy): domain Eukaryota; kingdom Metazoa; phylum Arthropoda; class Insecta; order Lepidoptera; family Noctuidae; genus Leucania; species Leucania comma. Next base: position 11,509,890 of record OY282475.1, read on the forward strand.
AGAGCTTTCTAAATTGATCGCGAAATAATCGATTCCATTCACCGGCACCCTCAACCCTACCGCCGCAACATCCATTCCATTTAGTTTTTTGAAAAACCGCATTAAGAAAAAAATGTATCGCGTAATGAAAGGGCAATAATAACAAAGTGCAGTACAAATTGCAGAATCACGCGACGCGTACCATTTCACTCTCCAAGAGCAGTGATTAATCGCGTTTTCATTAGTGTCGCATCCAAAATGACACAGTTATGAATCGCCAGTTCAATCAACTCGGTTTCAATAACAATTTTTCATTCTCGACATACTAATTAAGTGCTTTTCATAAATATTCTGGTAAAATCACGGGTTATTCTGTACAGATTTGAACTCTATATTCTTTAGGGCAAGTTTGAAATTTCTTCCGTGGAAAGTTTGTAATAGCAGACTTGAAAGCGACATCCTTAGTAACAAGTGTAAAATATTTTCCCCAATCGTTGTACCTGGCGCCCCCTAGGGATATTTCAAGGGTGAATAAGCTCGCATAATGGCAAAGGGTACAATATTTTAAATTTCAATCGCTGCGAGCGGTCCGGTCTCCCCGGGCGGCATGGAACAAAGATTTCACCCGGTGACTTCTGCTAAGTGTTATAATAACTTATTACATCTGGAAATCGTTTGAAATATCAGAACTGTAATAGAAAATGGCTTTTTTCATGAAATGTGTTAACTATGCTCTTTTACAAATCGTCTTACTCGTGGTATTTACGAGGCACCACTACGTGTGTGTTAGTAGATATTTTTTTTTTATAGTAAAATATAAATCTATTAAATCGGAAGTCTTTAAGATGATTTCCTTCAGGATCGGTCAACAATGTAAAAGTTCTACGAGTATGATATCTAATATCTTAAAGCAAAATAGTAGTTGGTGATACTGACACATAAAAAATGTTATCATAAACTCGTGAGACATATATTCTTTTTTTTTTAATAAATCTTTGTCCCATACTAGGAATAATTTCTGTACCGTGGGTAAGTTCACAAACATGTAAACCCACACACTCAAGATACCCAGAACCGGAATACTAATTTGTAGACCATACAAATATTTGTTACGTTCGCGAATCGATCCCACGACACACAGAGCACCAGTCAATCGGTCAACCACTTTGCCAACGGTAACATCTGATAAAAACACAATATACCTATTAATATGATAAATACGGGGCCTTACAGCTAGGTTAAGGGCAGGTGCACAAACGCACGTAGGTACGCGACACAAAATGACACAATGAAATATTCAATAAACAATGTAACGTAGTCAATCAACTCAATAAATACCATTAATAATTTATAATTTATTTCGAGTGTGTTTTCATACAGTTTCAAAAACATATTTAGTAGGGTTGTCGGGTAATCGCGCCTTTTTACTCTTGCCTTTACGAATAACGTGAAGAGATCAGCTGATTATGGTGTACCACCATTCATGCCCACATAGGATGCGTTGCCACAAATAATGTTGAAATGAAACTTGTCCCGAACTATAATTATGCATATTTAATTCAAATTTATTCATATACCGAAATAAAATGTTTATTGTGTTTTCTTTTATCTATTTATTTATTAAACATTGTTGTTCTTTACTTTTCAATTAAAACAAATCTATCAAGCTGCTTAATTATTAAATTAAGTAACTTGATTAATTTATTTTTTTCGTCAACGTCAAGTAAAATCTATAGTTTTAAAACTTAATGATTGAGCTTTTTTTCACAGTTTGCGGATTTAGCTAGTGTTCAGTTTAGAAAGTATTTTAGTTTTAAAACAGAACAAAGACTCTTTATTTTGCATTAGAGTGCAGATGAAACGCATTCTAAAATGTTTGTCAGCAAATGATTCAGCCTTCTCAGCTAGGTCATAAAATTCTCAGCTGCATTATATCAAGATCGCGCGAGTTTTAATAATTTTACATATTTCGCAGTTGTGCAGACAAAAAATAATAAAACCGTACCAATTTTACATCATAGTTTCAACTAGAAATCAATTTACAAATAATTAAAACGGCCACTGAACTTCACTCGAAAAACTGCAGTTTCCAATATTTTGTTAAGGTGTTATGGCCACGTCCGCATAGGACTAAGTGCGGAATCATACTCGGATATAGATTGATAAGGTGTTATAAATAACTGTTTAGTGTTATTAAAAGACTGTCAATAAGTCATTACTTTGGATTCCATAACTTTAGAATACGATAGTATATATGTAAATAAAATAACTTATTAAGTTTAAACCCCCCTTTTAACTTTTTTTATAATGTATTTTTACTTATCTGTATTTATATTTACAAAGCCGATTCTAAAAATAGTTTTTCTTAATCTTATACGCTTTCCATTACAACTCATTTTATTTATTTATTAAAACTTTATGTACTAATACTGTATGAAGGCAGAAAGTGAACTTATCAGCTTATTCGTGGTTCGAGTGTTTCTGTTACAATGTAAACAAACTAAGGTAGGTATTAATGGAACATGTTTCAATATACGCGTATAAATATTTTGTAGCAGAACTGATTAATACAGCAAAAGGATATAAAATACATGAGCAACCTCGCCAATTTATAATTCGGAGTTCCAAATCACTTGTAAACGGTGACTAATAAATATTAACTGCGACAAACGCAAGCAATCCATCCGTGTTTCGCTCTCATTCTGACTCCCCCAGTTCGTTTTTTCAGCAAGATTAATTTTCCGAATCGTTATCAGCGCCTTACGATTGCCGACGCATTTGTTACACTACAGTTCACCTTTTCAGTGAAATTGCAAATTTTATGCGGAGCGCAGATAAAGTACCTATAATCATTATTATAACTCATAAATTTGATTGAAATTCGGTCACATTCCGAACGAGCGCTTATCGCGTGGTTGCAGTCGACTTGAAAAATACCACGCCCCCAAAGTCGTGATTTGAAGACGTCGAGTCAAGGCTTCCGATCGATTTGCGTTTAGTGCGACAATGAACGTGTTTAATATCGACATTTGCATAACAAATTTGGAAAACGCGACGGTTTTTCGAGATTGCGAAGGCGTACTTTGGGAGTCGATGAAGTCGGTGAGTTTATTATGGTACCTATGGTACGAATGATGAACGCATTTCTATAAAAAGTGGCCATACTTTTTATATAAATGATATTCATTTTGCAAGTAGGTTTTAAAAACACTTTTACACGTCAATTGTTTTCCGTTAGTTTAAACAAGATTAGGCCGGGGTTTCCTAGCTACCCTGAAAAGAAACACCGAAACTTACTCAGTGGCCAAAGTCTATTTTAAAGTCCATAAAGTAAATATATATTATTATTATTATTTGCATGAGGATCATGCAAATTTGTCTGAAATTGTGCTTTGAAGAAAGCATAAATTCTGGTGAACCATATAAACTAAACGTATAGGTACCATACTAGCTCGAATGTAGAAAGTATATCGCTTAATTAGAAGATTGATTTTGATTAAAAGTAGCATTCTACTGGTAAAATAAATATAAAAATTAATCTCTATCTATATACATAAAAGCGAAATACCACTCAATGATTAATCACCTACAAACATAAAATTTGGCAGGTAGGTTCCATATAGGGCGTAGACGTCCACTAAGACCGGATTTCGCGAAACTCTACGCTTTAAGGGGTAAAAAAGGGGTTGGAAGTTAAAGTCTGACACTATCTCCCGCCCCGCCCAAGGGCGCGAAGATATCATTGGATGATTTACCCATAAAAAAGCCTGTTATGTTCCATTAGCTGGGCGAAGGCCTTCTTGTTCCTTTTTCAATTACGTTTCTCCTCAGCCATATTGCAAGCCAGTCCCTCCGGTACTTGTCAAACTCATCTCTCCATCTTCGCCTTGGTAGACCAAGGTGAAGATGGAGAGATGAGTTTATCCGCGATTAGAAAACATCCTATGAAAACACACAGAATTGTCATTAAAAACCTTATAATTTTTAATTTTATTTGGTTTTTTTTTTTATTCTATTTGAAATTATATGTACCACAGTAAAATTTATTTATTTATCTTAAATTTAAATAAAGTAATAACTTATATTAAATGAAGCAACAATTTTACTAAAATCTCTTTTGATCTAGTCTAGCTTTAAATAATTTTATCTAAGTCTTTACGAAGTCTTTAATTTAATCTCGATAAAATCGTGGAGATTAATTGAATTAAAAATTTATTGAAAACGAAATTATTGATGCGAATTTTGTATCTCATTTTCGTCAATCTAAGGGCACCTTCACAGTAGCCTTAAAGAGCGCGGCAGCGCGATTACAGTACTGCCGCTGCGATGATTTGTTATTCCCTATTTAAAATAGCCGCGCTGCAGTCGCGCGGTGTTTTGCGACTAATTTAAAGGCGCCCTTATATTATATCCGAAATGCGAGACCGTCGCAAGATTCTTCTGGGGCTGGAGAGGCATGCTTAGAATCACATGGACCACAAATTGACCCAAATATTTCGGTCCTGAAAGAAGTCTATTATCAAAGTGAGTTCTCAAGTTCTTCGGGCATATCACCCGTAACAAGGACTCGATGGAACGATTGGTAGTGCGAAGAAAGGTCGAAGAACGGATCCTATCAGATCTGTGACATGACGTCACATCACGAGAGCAGCGGTGGCGCAAAACTAGACCCAGATATGAATGAACCATGAACTCTCTGTCAAGAATGCACGTCTGATAAGAAAATGTCATATTCCTTGAGCTATCATTTTTAATTCTCACATATCGCAGGGTTAATCAAAAGAGACGTAACTCAATAAAGAGGGTATTTAAAAATTTAAACTTATTTTTGAAACCAACGTTTTCAAATTTTCAGACGTTCTTTTTAAGTTAGGTCATGCGAATTATATCAAAATTCATTACGAAAGTACGAGTAACAAAAACTTTTTACTCATACAGAAACACAAAGACACAGCCCTTTATAAGTTATCACTTATAAGATCTCTCTATCAATTAGAAATCTGTATTATATTTGCGGGTATCTTAAAGAGAGTGAAGGGTGCGGGAACTGTTTCAAGGGATGGAGGGCGTCGGTGATATATTTAATGTACCCTCGAAACAATAGATGAATAAGACTACAAAGTTAAGACGGTATGAGTACTTCTAAATGTCTTTCATGTATCAAGCCCATGTAATTTCATTAGATTTTAGTTTCCTTGAAATGTATTGTGCATAGAAGATGTTACATCCTCTGTGAACATAATAATATAATTGTCTACACAGAGAGATGGTTTTCAAAGCTATAATATTATTTTGTAACAAAACCAGAAATGAACTTTTTTTGGGAACATTTACGATTTTCACAAATTAAGATTCATTTTAAGGACAAAATTCAAGCTATATTATAGAAAAAACTGACTGACTGACATATCAACGCATAGCCAAAACTACTGGGATAAGGAGCGTAAAAGTTTTCCGAAAGGTTTCCTTTCATAATTTTTTTTTGATTTAATAAAAGGCTACTTTTAATCGTTTTGTTTTCCGAAAATCCAAAATCGCGTATCCATCACCGGTAGTATTGATCCAAAAACGTAATCAAGCATGTAGGCTTTGCATGGATAATCGCAATTTTTTTTTTAATATTTCCAAGTACCAATCTACAAAAAAAATTGCTTAAATTTTGTGGTAACTGGAAATACCTGTATAAGTACGTAAGCATGTTCCATACCCTCCAATAGACCTAATTACAACAGAATCACGTGGTAATGCGAATTCAATTTACCAATAAATCTCTACGATCCATATACAGATATGTCAAACACATCTCAATTAGCAGTTGAATCAATATAACATTTGCATGCAAATACGTTTTGATAGGACTCTCTCTACGTGCAAGTGAAATGAGAGGCCGATTAAAAATTCACCCTCCATAACTTACTTTACCGACTGCTTTGATAATTAGGCGGCTTTAAGCGCTTTCGCTTATTAAATATAGGTAAGTATAGGTACGTTTGTGCAGCGATATAGCGGCTCGTTGATTAACTAGGCTGGGGGATGATAACGATCGATTTTTGATTTAGGAAGTGCTGTTGATGGATTAGATCGGAAGGTAACGAACGTGTACCTGTCAATGCACAAGATAAACACAGAAATAATAGGTCTTTAACTATGAAACTGCCGTTTCATTAACACGGGTTACTTTGTAGTGTTAGATCTTCGGTTTGACTTGGAGTTATAAGTTAAAATAAACTTTATAATTATTAAAGATACGTTCTTCTTTTTTTTTAATAATATTATTTATTGTTTTTTTTTTTGTTATTATATTCTGTAATTTCGCACTACTTGTAACCATTTTGTGTGAAATCTAAAAAAAATCGCATTATTTTGTAATAAGAGTTCTACCGAGGAAAAATGCGTCTCAAGCGGTAAGCAATATTGATGAACTTATTAATTTAATATTAGTTTATTTGAACTTATATCAGCCTTTTAATGTTCCCACTGCTGGGACACAGTTCTCCTCTATAAGAGAGGAAAAGGGTCGTAATCCACCACGCGGATCCAATGCGGGTTGGTGAATGTCATGTCTTCAAATTTTTGGTTATAGGACATGCCGATATCCTAACGATGTTTTTCTTCACCGTTTTGTGAGCAGTGGTAATGGAATAAATTACACAAAGTAATGCGCCCGGCCGAGTTTGAACCCGCGACCTACAACTCGTAAGTCGAGGCCGTTACCACTCGACCACCACTGCCTTCAGTCGGGGCCGTTACCGGTAAAGACCTATTCTGCCGTCGTAAGTAAAAAGGGCACAACTAACATTTTTTTAAGACATTAAGTTATATACATATTTGGGATCAGAAAAAAACACTGATTCCGGATATGTATTTAAAAAAAATCGGAAAAAAATGTTAGTTGTGCCCTTTTTAATTACGACGGCAGTATTATTATACCTAAGTATTATTAAAGAATTGCTACTGTAATGAATTTCTTTTAACATAGGTAATGGAGCTCAATGAGCCAAAATGCGAGGCTAAAATCGAAAAAATGCTAATTATCTAGCACTTTCTTTTTAAGATGGGAAATCGTCCAATACTTCTCCCACTCTAGGATGAAGAAAGAAGGCATAGAAGGCCTTTTCAGAAAATCCCCGTAACCCTAGCGAGAATCGGTTCTGCACGAACATTACGCATTGTCAACTACTCGGGCTCGGTCCTATCCTGACGAGCAGACGGCGAGCAACCTATTGCTCGTCGTCTGCAAGCCCATATTTACGGTAGCCGAGCACAATGTCTTTGATTCAATCGACACACGGTTTCTTTATTTTTGAACACTACTTTGAAAGCATTATAAATTTATGTATAACATAACTTTATATTTAAATAGTACGCTACTACTGGCACCTATCTTACTTACAGAAGTGATTTAGATATTGAATGAAATAAGGATCGTACCCTTACTCAAAATTAAAAACAAATTCAGCTTCCTTAAATAAAATAAATAAATACATCAAAACGGATCAATCAAACTTCTCTAAACAAAAATCATTTTCAAAGCCTATCCAATTGAAGAAATTCTATAAAATAAGCAACATTCAAATCTGCTTTCAAAAGATCCCAAAATTCTTACAAAACAAACACAAGTGCAACTCCGACAAAATATTAACAAACAGAATAAATCGTATTTAGTGAAACAAAGCATTTGTGATTCACCCTGGAAGATCTCGTTAGACTCTTAATGAATCTATTGAGAGCTTGTCGACCGAACCGGACGAAAGAACGGGGCGGGGGTTGGAGTTGCGCTAATAATTTGTGTTAGGCTTAGTATACACGAAACAATTTTCAGCGACACGTCAGAGGTAGTACGATTGTCGCAGCGACCGACAACTTTAAAAGCATGATTTTGTCGAATGCAATCCTACACGCATAAAAATAGAACTAATGAAAAACAAAATAAAAGATTGTAGAATGGCAGATCTCTACGATGCAATATCGACAGTGAAGAAAATATTGTTACTATTGCTCACTTTGTATGAACTTGACTGAACATTTGTGAATTTTATAGTCCTAGAATTCCGATCTTAGTTTTCAGTTTAGTTTTGAGTATGAATCCAAGTATGAAATGCGTTCAATTTTCCTTCTGCAGACTACAACTATATTGTAGTCCTTTTACTTTGCGACAATAGAGGCTCTTTCAAGTAATGTCTAAACATGAAGGACGATTCATCATGTGATGTTTCAGAAGCACTTACATAAATCTCATACACCTTTGGCAATTATCTCGTATTTGTCTAAAGCCTCGACGTGATCGGTACTTAGTTTTCGACTGCCAACATACAGCAACATTTTCGTGTTTAGGTCTGAAAGTAGTAAGTGTGAATTAAGCCTTAGAGTCTCAACGGCGGTGTCGCGACACTGCGCTAAACTGTCGTGACCCGAGCCGTTGAGCCGTAGACAAGCCTAATACCATTTGCGCTTGCTTCTACTTGCACGTAGATATAAACAGTGTGAATTGTTTTTGAAAAGTTTGGAAAGCATTTTTTTGGACATAATCATAATATCCAATAAAGTAAATTTAACATTGTGTTTTTTTTTTTTAAATATATTATTTTATATTTTTAGATGTTCAGTAATGCGGTTAAATATTTCACATACATAATATTTTTTGTAGTAACATGTGGAATTTTGTAGTTTCTCCCTTACCTAGCATGAGAATAAGGCTAGAAGGTAATGGTTCAGTGAATTACTAAAGAGGATTATATATTTGGTTCCCAGTGGTAATGGCTCCGATTGGCTGACTGAGATGCACTCCTAATTGTAGGTCGGTTACTTTGTTTATTCTATTTCCTCACCACTGCCCTCAATACGGTGAAAGAAAACATCGTGAGGAAACCGGTATGTCTTAGAATAAAAATATCGAAGACATCACATTACAATCCGCACTGGGCCCATTGTGGATTATGGCCCATTCCCTCTCCATAGAGATAGATAGCTTGAGTCCCAGAAGTGGAAAATTATAAGACTGATTATGTTTATACTATAATAATTCAATCTTTATCAGTGACGATGATAACGTTTTTTTTTATTTTATACAAGCTAGTGCTTGACTGCGATCCCATGTAATAGCAAGCAGTGATACAATCGTTGATGATGAGGCGCACTAGTTTATTAAAAGCCTATTCACTCTAGCCTTGAAGACTCGTAAATTATAATCGAACGGGACAAACGCAGCAGGCAAACTGCATATCAACTCAGGACCATTGGTTCTCAAGTGCAACTAGGAACCAACTTATACCTACAAAGCTACTGGTAGGCATTCACAATAATTTTCCACCGTTCTTATCATAAACTCATACATATGCCCAGTCGCCTCATCCTACAAGCTCTTATTATAACGATTATCATGATGACCTTTTATATTATTTCAAAGTCAACCATCTGACCTTTACAGCCCTGGGGGAAATCATGTTTAGGAAGTGTTATGTTATTAGTGGACATCCTCATCCTAATTTAATCTCTAAATCGCCTTTCACGAGACCCATGGGGAGATACAGGACTGTTGTCCTATTTATCAGTAAAGTTAGTAAGTTAGGCTACGCTTGCTGAGGTTATTGGTGATCATTTCTTATGAACTGTAATTCCTTTATCCTCTATGTCCCGGAAAAAACTCCTGCCCCCCAAGCCAAGTTATGATCGTTTCGTTTAGCGTGAACGCTTAGAGTTGCACATGCCCCCAATTCCATTGTTCAGATGACGTCAGAACAAAGGAATTGAGGGCGTGGCCAACTTGAAGCGTACACCCTAAACGCAAAGATTGTAAGACGGGCTGGTCTATGCTGTTATTTGTAGATCTATAACAGTCGTTGCTGATTTTTTTCTGGTTTTTGTCTGTAAACCCAGGGGTCAGAAAATCAGGCACCAGCCTGGCCAAAAGGTATCGTGTGATCAAGCAAATTGGTTGTAGAGGTCTTACAGGCAGTAATTTTAGGCAATTTTATATCAAATTAGCGGTCTTCTGGTTTCACTCGTGTTCTTAGAAGAAACCTTCGTTTTATCTTGGTTTATGTTATACACTGGATCTTACCCTCGAATGTGATCTCTCTTTGTCACTCAAAAGTTTTCTGGAAGAAAATTTATTGTTTAGTTAAGCTTACTTTGTACATAAATTATTGTCACATCACTATATCAACCTCACCTGATGGTAAACGATGATGTGGCCAACGATGAAGCATGTTTGCCTTGAAGTAGCCTAGTCACTCTTGACCTAAACACCCCAAGGTTATAGCTATCAGGAAATCAGACCCCAGCAGAGTAATCCACTCTTTAGCTGTACATATATTGAATGCGTTTCCAAAACGCTTACTTTTAAGCAACGCAAAGTTTTGTGTACAATATAGAATTAAGAATTAAAACCTTTTTTCCAATCTAAAGGGAAGTTCCAAGCATTTAAAAATAAAGGAAAAACTCTTTATCTTTGTATTACAATAATACACAGACACTTATAAGTAAAGATATTGCAATCTTCCTTAACAAAGTTATTTTTCTGTTTAGAATATAATTATTACACAAAAGCTAATTGTCAAGGCCCGTGGCATGGACGGCTCTCTCCGAGACATCGCATTTACATTTTACAATCAAGCCTTTTTGATAATCATCTCAATTACGACCGCACCTAAATTTCTTTGTATAATTACGAGCGATGAAGCGGAGAATATAAAAAAATATAACCCTTTATTTACATTAGCATTTCCATCTTTAAATCTTTAGACGCAATTTAATATTGCTAGCTTTAGCCAGTGGCATCGTCTGACCGAACGTCATTTTTTATTTAAATGTGAATCTATGCTTAACTGAGATCCCACTAAGCTGTGATACAATCGTTGATGATAAAGCGCACTAGTTTATTAAGACCCTATTCATAATAATCTTGAAGACAGCTAAATCATAATCGGAAGGGAAGACCACAGCAGGAAAATTGTCCCAGTCCTGGTCCTGGTCCTTAACTCCTGGCTCCACCAGGCGTTAAAGTCCCCGAGAGTGAAGAGCTGCGCGTCAGGCTGTCAGTGCAGAGCCTCATCGGCGGCCAAATGCAGATACTACGGGAGTAAAAAGTATCTTATACTCTAATCCACACACATGGTTACTCACATCACAATTATTATCCAGAACCATTTAGCCGCTGAGGAGTGATCAATTGAAACAAACATTTTACTTTCATATAACAATATCACCTTTTCAGCCCAAAGACTTTTGGATATCAGCTTTTACAACGACTGGTCCTGCCTGTGCGTCTCTCACCACGTGATTGGCCTACCTTGAGACCTTCAACGCTGCGTCTTTCGGCATGCGGTCGCAAATCCAGAACCGTTCAATCCAATTGTCCATCTGTTCTAGGAACAATATACTCTGCACTTTTAGCGATTCTTCTTGATGGTTCTCCTGTGGGTATCTTTATTCCTGCGTCGCTCACGCAATGAAACTCCAAGCATAGCCTTCTCCCTTACTCTTATTACTTTATTAACAATATTAGGATAAATTAAAGCTCGCACAGAATTTCACGTAAAACCTGGAGCTAAAATTTTATCGCGTATTTCATTAGGAACTACAATATTTTCTTATGAACACTCTACGGCGTAACCTTATTAGAGCGCGAATTATATTTAGGTTGGGAGCGAGCGGTGTCACGCGGTGTCGGCGGTGTCGGGGCCTCGGTGTAAACTAATTGCATTTAGAGCTCTGAGAGACGGAGCAAGCGATGCTAATGGACGGTATATTAATTAATACGGGCGTCTCGTCAAATTTCAACTTAGTAGAGTATCTATTCCGTTAACATTGAGTTTAATGTTCTGGAGTACTTGTATTTTACGTACTATTTCGATGAATTTGTGAAACGAGCAATTAGATTATCTACTGATGTAGGTCCGAGTTATAATGTGAAAATAGATTTAAAAACACAAGAAGCATGATATAATTCTTAAAATAACCTGTTGTTGTTTTTTTTAATTTACTGGTGCTTGAAGATTAGTCAGAACAGCACCCTTAGGTTGTTAGGGCGGGATTCGTCATTGGATGATTTTACCTACGTTAAAAAAAAAAACCCTTAGGTTGTTGAAACCTCTACGGTCCGAACAAAGCGTTTCGCCTCGTTTTTTATACTACATACATCGAAGGACTGGAATATTTTGCCTGCCGAAGACCCCAGTCTTCCCATCCGATTACTATTTACGTGTCATCAAAGCTAGAGTGAATAGGCTCTTAATAAACTAGTGCGCCTCACCATCAACGATTGCATCACTTCTTACCACTAGGTGGGATCGCCGTCAAGTACTAGTTTATATCAATTAAAAAAAGGACACAATATAAAAAATGGAGCAGAAAATGGAACCTAAATTGAACCTGCCATAAAAACTCCAACAAATTAAAACATTAATTCAAAATCTTAACACCTCTCTCAATTCAAACGCCAGCTTCTCATAGATCAAGCAAATCACAAAGACCAAGGGGGCACTAGAGTGACAATTGAATACTGTTATTGCCCCAACAGATGGTCTATAAAAGTCGGAATGTCGAAACTTGGCAGCTAGGAGTGAGACAACACCAGCCCTGCCGTCTAAATGGCGTTTAAATAAAAGAAATGACAGTCGCTTGGCAAAGGCACCAGCTGACGGCAAACGGTGCCACTCTGATAATTGTTCCCTGTAATTATTTGAAACACTTAATAGCGTGTTCAGTGCTGAGTTTCACCAAATTACAGCCCGAAATACTTTGTTTTTAGTTCGGTTTATAGTTGTTGTTTTGGATTATGTAGGTGTATGTATTTTTATAAGGATATTGTGACATATTAATTACATGAATTGTACATATAAATTACTTTGTGATAGAAAAAATGGTTTCTTTGAGTTTTGTTTTGTAGTGTATAATTATAGTTAGTTTATGTATTTTTTTAATATATAAACAGTTTATATCAAATGTTTAAAACAAATATACATAAAAACATTTAGTTTTTTTTTTGATGAATGGCCTTTTCAGTAAGACTCAGCACGGGGTCGTAAAGCTTTATCAGAAGAATTCGGACTTCATTAGAGCTGAAGACTGGCCGTAATTTAATACTAATTTTAATCATAGATTATGTTTTTTAGTCAGTTTTAGAGAGTAAAGCGTGTTCTATACGCCATGATGATTTGGAGACCCTAAAGAAATCCGTCAAGTTGTCAGTGAGGAATTTTGCCAAAGTAAGAGTGTGTCTCTATAGATAACTGGCCTCAATATTTAAAGGACTGTATGAAAGCCAATAGTGATAATTTTTAATAAGCTTCATATATTTTTAATGTTACTTTATTAATGTACTAGCTGCCACCCGTGGCTTTTCTATTGTATTTTTTCTTTTTAAACCTTTATTAAACGAATAGAACGAAATAGAGCAATATCAGTTAAGCTGATTTTGAGTTTTAGTGGGACTAATGACCGGCATTTGTTTTTAATATATAAGAAGGTTAACTAAAACTACACATTAAAAGATTTCATGACGTGCAATGAATAGTTTAATTATTCAAATATTCAGCTTAACTTCAGCTTTGTCGGCACAAACAAATACCACAAAATATTTAAAGTAGCATCGGATCATAGACGACTATTTACCAAAAAATCTGCAAAAGTATAGCGTACCCACATACAAAGTTGACTTTCTTTCAAAGAACACTTCAAGGAGGATTCTGCACTTAGTGAAAATATTCGAATCCGGTCATCGGGAAAGTTCCGCGGGAAGCTGGAGCGCTCGATCGATGCACCTGAAGAGTTTGAGAGCTCTCCAACGAATTTCGTCATAATTTCGTATCACTTCACCTGAGAGTCTGGATAGGATAGGGTTTACACGTTGCAATTTACAAAATTAAAAAAAATATATATATTAAAACTTAATTTAATTATTTTTTTGATTTTTACTATTTTACTGAAGTTGGGCGATGTTTTTAGATAAAATGATGCTTTTATTGACAGTGTAGCTGCTGCCAGCGAGTTTGATAGGTTTAGGTTTCAGGCTAAGGTAGAGTTTAAGAAATACAAATGTTTAAATCAGAAATCAGGAGTAAGTCTGCGTATGCACATCAGGGTTTCTGTCTTGACACTAACTCTAATTATAGATATTTTATGTTAGTTTTCCGAAAGAAATAAGCATGAGAAAAAAAAATATTGTTATTTAAGCAGTTTATCCATAAATAAAATATAAACAGTGAAAACAATTTCAGAATTTGTAAAAAGCAAACAAGACATCAATTTTTTAAATAAATATATCTGTGTGGTGTGATGAACTTTGACATCAAACTATGACGGACTACTCTTTCTCATTAGCAGCTTTGAAACTTTATAATTTTGTTTATTAAAGAAAAAAATATTTGACATAGCGAATAAAAAACCTATTTGCGTATTTCCTATTCGAATAACAAGAATCTTATTTATAACTTCAAATCGTTGCTAATACCTACTATACCATACTCTATATCTCATCCATGCTCAAAGCACTGAACTGTGCGTTGAGTTAAACAAAGTTTGACGTCTGTTCCAGTCGCCACTGACGCCATTATTGTAGATAACTAGCACGTAAAGTAAGAACCGAGAGAACGAAGATAAAACTCGTACGTGGTTAAAAGGTTTAATAATAATTGAAAGACAATTCTTGTGAAGCGGAATTTTCATTAGATCAGTTTATGAAGAACGTTTGTGTGAAATATATATTTGAGTAGACGAGACACGACTAATGATGGCAATTCAGGATAATTATTTGGCACGAGTTTCATATTGCGTTCGTTATAAATTATTATTATTATCTACGTGACTGTTGAGTGACGATAAAATTATATTCTTATTAAGGATCGTAAATCATTAGAATTTTAGATAGAGCGTATAAGGATATTTTTTTCTTGAATCAAATTTATTCTAATGAGCAATGAAGATATAGTCAGACAGCTCTAATCTGCTTAATTATTAATTTAATTTTCAAGCAATACAAAGGTACTAATTCAGACTTAATGCCTTAAGCATTCTGTACCAGTCAAATTATGATAATATGGCAGGTGAATTAAAAAATAAAAATTATGTAGAAAATAAAGGGACTTCTTCACGCTCAAACGGCAAAACAGATTTCAATAAAAGTTGTTACACGGGGAGACTATATCCTGAAATAGCATATAGGCTACTTTTAAATACGTCCTGATATCGAATGCAAAATAAAAAAAAAAAAGAAATATCATAAAGACAAAGCAGTAGGAGATTGTTAGAAGAATGCAGACACTTGCACAAGAAATTTAATTGAAACTACCAACAGAAATTACACACTTCTACCAAATACAACAAGTAAAACTATCCCTTTTTGTGACACACAAAATTAATTAAAACTTTATCAACTCCACATAATCCATCCATCCATCCTAAGGTTGTCTGGTAGATATCGCTGTTAGCGATAAGACCGCCATTGTACCCATACATTTAAGTTCCTGTGAATTGTTACTATTAAGTACAATAAAGTTTATTCTATTCTATTTTATAATCGTTATCTAAAAACAATTAACGAATCCTAAAACAAACCTAAGTTAATAACACTTTTGAGAGGCACGCCCTAGTTTCACCTCCAAGAATTTAATATAGTTTCAAATTGGCAAAATAATAAACCGGGTGCGTCAGTAGCAGGAAATGCAATCACGTCAGTTATAGGGACGTAATTAAATATGAGGCTCGTTGCGAAGGCAGTTACGCGGCGCCATTGTGGATTTTGACGTTGCAATTGGTCGCGATTTGTTGCGAACGGTGTGAGATATTCGAAATAAATCGACCGCGGGAATTATTAGAGACGTTGAATAAAAGTTAATTATCTGATTGTAAGCTTTTATTTATTATTTTATTTAATGCTTCATACTTTCCCGAAGATCTGGTGAGGGTCGCGAGAATTGGATGAATGCGAGACGCACAGCGCCGGTTATTATTGAAGGCCTAAGTCCAACAATGGACGTCTTGGCTGAAATGATGAATGATAATGATGATAAAGCGCGGTGGACTTAGAGCTAGTTCCGAAACGGCGGGAACCGCGCGATTTCAGAATCGCATGGAAATCGCGCGAGTCTTATTTGTATGAGTTATTAAGTAATCGTTCAGACATAACCGCGTGGTTAATCAACCCGCGCGTTTCTATTACTATGGAGTCTTTACTTCGCGTTCAGTTGCGTTGCGGATATCGGGCGTTAGCACGTCACAACTCGTGAGTTCGCCATAGGTCGTTTCGACACTGAACTATTTTATTGATGAAGTGGAGAAGAGACCTGCAATATGGGATATTCAGTGTGAAGATTTTTCTTCTGGTGACATGCTTGGCCTCAAATGCGTTTCAGAGCTTAAAATATCTTGCCTGATCAGTTCAATTAGTTCATCAAAAGATTTTATTGACATTCTCAAATAGTAAAAAAAAATTTATCACACATTTTTAAATTGGGATATAACGTTACGAACTGACCACGTACTAGTCGGTTACTAAATATTGGATGCACCCAATACCGCCATTTTCTTTTCTTTTTTTTAAGGAGCAAACACAGTAAACACTTCTTCGTCGACCTCCATTTTCAAACTGACGTTATCCCCGCAAGAAAATCGCATAATTACCGGGCGTGTCTGAATAGCATCACAATTTTGCGGTTTCAAACCGCGCGATTCGCGGTTCCCGCATGTCTGAACTAGCCCTGAATGTCTTAAGTATTTTCTGCCAGTCAGCCTTTAGGTGATGTAGAGAAAAATAGTGATAGGTGAAATAAAAGAGAGAGAGTAGGCAAATACAAGAATAGATATACTAATACACTATAGATATAATACAATAATTATAAAACATATATTTAAACGAATAAACTACATACAAAAAAGTAAAGACCTCTAAAAAAGTACTTCTATAGAAACCTTGCATATTTAATCGAGATACTTGATGACAATTTTATTATTCTCAAAAAACTTTTAAGGGTTTTAAAAAAAAAAACGCGTATTTCCTGTACAAGTTTTAACGGTACAAGTTTTACGAAATATTTGAGTGAATCACGAAATTACCGAATGCCAACAGAGTTTTCAAGCGTTATCTTTCTTTTTTCGCGATGCCTTTTCATCAAACATCGCGTTGGATTTCGTTAGCTGAAGCAACAAGCTTTTGCTCGACGTTGACGATAGGCTCGTGGGAAATGCCCCTCTTAAGGCCTTTAACCAGCAGTCGGACAGTAATGTCTAAGAAAAAGAAATCTTATTGACCTTGGCAGAGCTGCTTTATGTTGCTGAGAAACCTTATAATATTAAGATTAAGCTAAGGTACCTATTTAACTTCCTTTGGATAAATAGTATAGATACACCTATCTTAGTTATTTTGATTTTTTAATTGACAGCAATTTATTGCAAACTTCGTGAGATACCTATGCAAAATAATTCGGTAAATACGAGTAACAAGTAATGATGGCCGTAAGTTTTCATTTGTTTAGATTCTAGGAAAACTATTGTGTTCTTTGAATAGATACGAATTGGATTCAAGATATTTATTTTCTATTTTGTATATGGTTTTACCCACATAAAAAAGAAATTCAAGGAGGAGGAGGATAGGTAGTACCAACAATCTACATGCGTAGCGTAGATAATTTGTGAATTTTGACGTTTGGCCGAGATTTGTTACGAACGCTATGATATATGTAAAATGCAGCAAAAATAGGCTTTGAATAAACGTTGATTTCGGTATTAAGTTTCTTGGAAAAATTCCGCAAAACGAGTATTGGTATAGTTATCAGCATCGTTTTGTATGTAGATCATAGATATTCGTCATAGGTTTTACGATCTTATAGAGTTCATTTTCAAATATTTTAACCTCGATTTTTCATAAAGAGAAAGAAAATGAGATAGACTTGTATATTCTATCTCATTTCCTTTGAGTGGGTTTTTTGTCAGTAAAGGTCTGACACTATCTCCCGCCCCGCCCGCGAAGACGAGAAGTCATTGCATGATTTTTCCACCAAAAAAGCCAAATTATATGGCACCCAATTTGCTACAAAGTTTATTGCAGTGACAGTAGAAGAACAAAACGCCTAAATGCATAAAAATAGTGTTATTTGAACAATCAAAAGTTAGAATCAAACTTGTTCTCACATAACGTCAGAAACATAAAAACTACAGTTTAATTGTCTTGAAAAAGCGTTCGTGCAAAACTTGTTTAATTTCAGCGTCTCATGGCAAAGCAAAGTTAATAAATAGTGCAAAAGTTGCGATATGCCTTCACTAGTGTTATCGTTCAGTGCAGCCTGTTTCTTTCACACTAGTGCTTGGATAATGGATGCTGCAGTTATTAAAATTCGTTTTGTTATTCTAGTTGTCTTTTTTTTTTAATAAAATGAGGTTTTAGTTTGGTATTTTTGTTTGAAAATGTTCTGTTGTGCCAATTAATGAATCTCTCTTTTTCTGTCTTAATTCTCTTTTAATAAAAAAGAAACTTTGAACAAATTTTCAAAGTTAATGAATTATGAGTTGATGATTTATATTGATCATTCAAATGATTGATCAATATAATTCATCTGTATATCTATATTAATATTTTATAGAGAAAAGATTTGTATTTTCGTTTGTAATGAAAAACTCAAAAACTACAGACCCGATATGATAACTTTTTTCACCATGATTATGTTAATTTATCACTCGGTGACATAGGGACGTAAGTGAATCCGCTAGAAGAAGCTAGTCTATATATAAAAAGCAACCATTACTGACTGACTGATCTATCAACACAGCTTAATCCAGAAACCACTGAACGAATTATGCTTAATCGCGCGTGTGCTAAGATTTTTTTTTTCCAAAATTCAAGTCAATTTTAGAAAAAAAAAATCGCACAATTCTAAGTCGTTCAATCGGGTCCAGAGTTTGTATCAATCAAGAAACTTTCCGTCCCGTAACCATTCAGACCGAGACCAACAGCGTGCAGTGATCCACGCGCTTCTCAAACATACAATACGTCAGCATATTGTAGGGACCCAGTAGAGCCGTTGCCCGCTGACTCTAGTGGGCATCGACATGAACGGATTTTCATGCGCTTTTCACCAACAGACAGAATAATTCATAAGGGAGATATGAGTAAGACATATGCATATAAAAGAAGCAAAACGACAAGAATTTCAGATATTTGTAAAACTCCTTACACGGCCCGCTGAGACCGCGGGGTTGTTCTGAAAAGGAAACCTGTTTTCCTCAAACGCAAAGGGTGACAGAAGGACACAGGTGTGGTTTTAGTCAGTAAAAGTCTGACATGACATGTCACATCCCTTTCCATCCTAGAGTGAGAAAAGTAATTGAATGATTTTCGACCACAAAAAATAAACCTAGGCGAATTATATTCCTCATCATCATCATCTTCAGCTTTTTAATGTTCCCTCTGCTGGGACACAGGCCTCCTCTCTAAAAGAGGGAATGGGCCGTAATCCACCACGTGGGCCCAATGCGGGTTGGTGGATGTCACATGTCTTCGAATTTTTGGTTCTAGGACATGCCGGTTTCCTCACGATGTTTTCCTTCACCGTTTTGAGAGCAGTGGTGACGAAATAAATTACACTTACACAAAGTAATGCGCCTGGCCGGGCTTGAACCCGGGACCTACTAATCGTAAGTCGGGGCCACTCGGCCACCACTGCTCTAATTATATTCCTATGATTAAAAATTAAATCTTAGCAAATAATTGTTTTGATGAACATAATTTTAGTTTACAAATTAAACTGTAAGACTAAATTAATTATTTATATGATAAACAATACTTAATTTATTAAATTTTCAGTAATCACCACACTCTGCTTTAATCAAAATTCAATAAAGTTCTGCGAAAATCTTGATCAAATTCGATGTTAATTCAAAAGCTTTTTTTTTACAAGCTACTCTACAATTACGTACTCATAGTAAAGCTAGAGCTCTCAATGCCTCTTACCGTGCCTTCGGAGCTCTTTGCTCAAAACTACGCAAAAATATTAAAAAAAAAACACTGACGTAACTCTCAGGACCAAGAGAAGCTTGCTTAAATGACTTCCAGGGACTTTTCACGACTTTTTTTTCCCGTTCAATGTTGTTTTTTACATTCAGCTTATTCAACTTTTCGATGACTGTTTAAGCTTTTCAGTATTTTTAGTGATGGCGAAATCAAGATGATGATAATAATTTTTAACCGACTTAAAAAATGAAGGAGGTTCTCAATTCGGTAGTATTTTTTTAAAATTTCCCTGGAACTCTGTCATTAATGAACCGATTTGAAAAATTCTTTTCCAATACTCTTACTCGATAACCCACTCTTGTCTCTACCGCATTTATGCATGTATTTTATTATTATCTGCACTAGTGCAAAAAAGTACATCAGCTTGCCCTTACCACAATTGATTGTATTAATCGTATCAGGCTGTGTGCTAAGCGACCCCCACGAGTTGCTGGTTAACTTTCGTTTATTTATTTTTAGTAAAACTATTGAAAAACGTCGTTTGATACACGTGGAAATTTTTCACTGCAGCACACGGTTCTATAGAAATCGTTTCAGGCCCAATGACAAATTTTCTCCACTTTTATCAAAATTTACTATTTTTCATTTCAAAGGACATACGTGGTTTTTTTATTTAGTTTCATTCTTTACCGCCGAATTCTGAAATTAAAGTTGTTTTTTTTTTCTGTAAAAAGTTTTTGTATTTGCAGTTTTTTATTTTTTAAATTGTCGTAAGTTTATCATTAATTCGTGTTAAATACACTTCGCAACACGAAACAATAATTAAAAATGAACAACGAATTTCAGTTTTTGTAGATTTTAGTGTTTTTTTGTATTGAAAGCGATTAAAGTTTTCTTACTATTGTTTCGTGGTATTAGTACTCGTAACCTGCTGCAAACGGGTATCGCGCTAACAACTAATGGTTTGAGAATATTGCCTTCTTACCGGCCGTAATCATAAAGCTTGGCCAACAAATTAATGACCAGAGAATAACGCTGTGGTTTTTATTAGCATCAAATTATTTCATAACTACAGATTACATTTGGATAATTTCTTAGGATTGAAAACTATAGGCACTTGAACTCATTAACCCTGTGTCTATATGAATAAATAAAATCGTCAATTAATTGCTAAGGTCTCTGACAGTGCTGTGCAATTCTGAAGTGACGAACTCACTACGCTTAAAAGTGTAGTAGATACCCAGCTGGATTAAACTTACTCGGGCCACGGGTTTTTTTTTTCTTTTTTTTATGGTGGAAAATCATCCAATGAAGCGGGAGATAGTGTCAGACTCTAACTAACTAAAAAACCCAGCCCATTCCTTCGTTACCTTTCATACGAGGGCCGAGCCTTCCTTTCAGAAGCAAACCCTTGGCCACAGTAGTCTTCGACCCTGCTGGGCCCCAAAGACTTACTGACAACTCCTTGAGGCGCGCGGGAACAGTACGCGCCTTCGACGACTTGGGCCCGGACGGTTGGACAGCGAGCTGCCCATTACTCGTCCGCAAGCCCACTCTTACGTTGGCCGGAAATCAGGATCAGAATCCCGGCGGCGGCTGGGGCACGAGCGCCGTCCGCCTGCCACTCCTCCTCGCTCCGAACCATGGCCTGTACCAAAGACTTGAGCCAAGGTTTTACTTCCGAAATGGAAAGCGGTGGAATCTTGGAACTCAAAATAAAGAACGAACATAGGTGTGGTTTTAGTTAGTAAAAATCTGATACGCCCTCCCGGTGTGCCCTAGAGTGGGAGAAGTCATTGGATGATTTCCCACCTTAAAAAATAAGGCCTGAAATTTTATGATGTGATTTTTGTATGTGTATATTTTTGTGAGTAACTTGTTGAGGTACCTGATCAATAAATAAACAAAATCTAAACCAAAATAATCTACTCTAAGAAACCTCGATTCAAACAGAGAGGGCACATAAAATAATATTTCACAAACATAAAGCGTAGAAACGGAGCGTTCTTTTAAAAGCCAATAACAATATGAGTTTAACAAACTGCAACATAAGGGTAGTTTAAAATCGATAAAGCTTTTTCCGCACCATCTAGTCGCACGTACAAGACTTCGGAACCCCCGCCGACAGGCTTTGTGTCTTAATAACTGGCCCCGTCACAAAGGAAACCCTCAAAAGGAATTGATAGAAAATTAGAACGAGCTGTAATTTAATTGTAATTAGTGTTCTAAGTAAAGGAGGCTAGGGTTGCTAATCATATATCTAGACTTCACAGCTTTTAAGTACAGGATAGAGGTGTATGGAAATTAGAAGGTTTGTTCGACGATAATTATGTGTTGATCCCACCTTTTTGTAACAGTTATTTTTAATATTGTTGTCCTTGTCACGGAAAAATATGTTTTTATTTAAGTCACACCTTAATTGTTCATTGTGTTTGTTGTAGCAAGGGACCAGCTTGTATTAACTTTAATGTTTAAAAGCCTAAAGCATAACCCAACACAATTAGATTACATATAAACCCAATTTCATGCAAAAAAAGTTTCAACAGGGATTTCCGAGAGAAGTTTTTCTCTCTCCTATTATCTTGTATGTTAATACACTAGCATAAAGCGAGAATTTTCCTTTCACGGTGAACACAAACGTGTAAAAAGAAACCAACATAAGCCGAATAACTGGTATTAAGAAAGGCAAACAACTTTTTTACGAGAAATAAATGTTATAGCGAAATGTATACTCGTGCTTCAGTGAAGAAAACGCCTTGAGGAACGGAGGAAAGAGTTTCCTGTGTATCGTAAAGCGGCCAAAATTATCTATTTACGAGTACGTACCTTTTCGAGGTAGACACTTTCGTCAACATTATCATAGTCTGTGTTTTTTTAGCACTGTTTTATCTTTCCTGTAACATAGGTTGTCTAGGATTTCTTTGCAAGCTAGTGATGCTAAAGTTTTTTTTTTTTTTTTTAATATGTTTGCTTCTGTTTGCGGTTTTGCCCGCGTGAATTTCGATAAGAATTCCAAGAGCACTTACTCTAGAGGTAAAGCGAGAACTATATTAGACCGACGCAGACGTGGCCCACGCCTGGTATGTACGTGGCGGCGTGTCGCGTGGCGTGGATCTAATGTAGCTCTACAAGCCCAGTTGCCATTTAAAATGTGTGGAGATCTATAAGCGTACATAGCCCGTATCGAATTCTATTCAAATCCGTTCATACAATTAAAAAATAATACATTAAAATTTTCAGTGTTATAATAAGTGTGATTCAATCTCTTAGACCCTGGAAGGACAAAAGTATATATTATTCCGATTCTTTCATACTCGTAATGCTTTCTACAAAAAAAAAATTAAATGTTTATCTTTGTATGGAATGAGATCTGATTCTGATCTTTTTTTTTGTGGTGGGTAAAATCATCCAATGACATCTCCCGCCCTTGGGCGGAGCGGGAGATAGTGTCAGACTCTTACTGACTAAAAACCCACCCCGTTCCTTCGTGGCCTTAGATACCAGGGCCGGGCTTTCCTTTCGGAAGCAAACCCTTGGCCCCAGTAGGCTTCGACCCTGCCTGCCTGCAGTTAGCAAGCTGGGTCTCTACGGTTTGCTGACAACTCCTTGAGGCGCGCGGGAACAGTGCGCGCCGTTGACGACCTGGGCTTGGTCCGGATGTTTACCGGACGGTCGGACAGCGAGCTACCCATAGCTCGCCGTCCGCAAGCCCGCGTCTACGTTGGCTGAAAATCAGGATCGGAATCGGAATCCCCGCGGCGGCTGGGCCTTGTGGGCCGTTGCCTCTCGCGTGCGGCCTCCTCCTTTGCTAGCATTACTGCTTCGCAGAAGGAGGCGACCGCCTGCCACCCCTCCTCGCTTCGGACCATGGCCCGTACCAGGGCCTGGCGCGAGAGATCGCCGCTGCCGATCGCACTCACGAGAACACGGCGATGCTCTGCCCAAGCGGGGCACACTTTGACCGTGTGCTCCACCGTGTCCTCCGGGCAGTCCACGCAGTGGTGGCACCCGGGCGTCGGTTCCGCACGAATCCGGAACAGGAACCTCCCGAACTTACCGTGTCCGGTGAGAACCTGGGTCATGCGGAAGGTTAGGACGCCGTGAGGTCTTTCCAGCCACGCCTCAAAGAGAGGATCTGATTCTGATCTGATATAGCATGGGACATTCTTCTTTTTATTAACAATCGATCTACACAATAAACTGTGACGGAGGTGTCGTTCTCTCCTACACGCAAATTAAAAAAATAGTATGGTATTATTATTCAATTAAAATTGTGAAACGTAACAATGTCAGCATAAAGATATTTATGTTAATTCTTCTTTCAGGAACCTAACCAAAAAATCAAAGGTTCCAAATACACTTATTATACTTACTTACTATTAATTTATATGGTAAAGTACTATCTGATTGGACTTACAGCTTGTGCGCTGAAACCAAAGCTAATCGCTAACCAATTATAGCTTAACGCATTAATTTATGCCAGTTTCAATGCTAGTTCGCTAACTTGTAACTAAACTAATAGTAACTTATGCGAATTAGTTAGCATACAGTGTGGAAAAATAAATCGGGCCTTAGAGGGAAACTATCTCAAATTCTTAAGTTGGCTCATTTTACTTAAAGGAAAGATAAGAGAACCGTTGCATGTCTTTCTTCTCTCTGTCTGTCGGAACCGCTAGTAGCAATATATATTTTTAATTTTATCTCATCATCATATCTACTCCACATAAAGCTACCGCAGTAGCTTTAAGTTAAACTTTACTAATCCCACAAACCGCGCACATCAAATCAAACTCCCCAAATCACTGTCAACTTGAAAGACTGAAATTATAATCAAGTTTATGACATCTTCAAGTACCAAGTTGTCCCATGACTGTCGCCCAAAAGTTGTATTATAGTTGGCGGCCTTTGCAACCCTTTGTTGCAGCCGAGTGTTTCACGCGTTTAACGATAAAACCCTCTTCAAGTTCCCTCGTATAAGGAAATTAATCTACGCCCTTAATAATATTATAAACGCTTAATAAAATTCGAAGTGTGACCGTTTGAGTTTTGGAAATAAAATTGCTGTGAGCAATAAATTGTGCGAAAAACAAAAAGTTGAACGAAAAATTTTAATTTTATATCTCGCGTTAAACAATTATTGTTCGATTTTTTTTTTTTGTTATTTTTATTGTGGTTAATTACGAATTGAACTCATTCACTTGTTATTTTGATTCGTATTTAGTAATTAAGTTCAGTGCATAAGTATTAGTTAATAAATAATACATACGCATGCAGATATAACGTGCACGTGAATCTACACACATTCAAGATCAACACGCTTTCCTAAAAAAAATCTTAACCTATATTTTTAAAGTAAAACAATGAATAATCTTACAAATATCAAGACTGTTCATCCTACTCATGAAACAGCAGTACAATCACGCTCACACTAGGCTACTAAGCTATTAGTCCAATACGTATGTACATTTAAACTGCTAAGGCGTCCCCCGCACAGTCGTAAAGCCGTGTTCGCTAATAACTTCAGCTGCATTAATTATGGCCACGGGCGCAATCTCGAAAACAGTTGTTACACTTTGCGGCAGTTCTGTAATTAGTTTTAATTACCTGTATTGATTACTGGCTCACTTGACATCTGAAACAACGAATAGTTTTGAAATTAGACGTGTTTTTTTAAACAACTGGGTTTTTATTGAATGGTGTATATGTACGAGCTTTTCAAGGAGAATTACAATAAACACATTTCTGTGCACTGGTTTATAATAGTGTGTTAGTCTAAACACACGCAATGCTGGTGTACGGCTTTCACCAACAGACACGTCGCGACAATGCGACAACGCATTTTCATGAAATAGCATAGCATAGCATATCATCAGCCTTATAATTTTCTCACTGCTGGGACTCAGGTCTTCTCTCTAGGAGAGGGAATGGGCCGTAATCCACCACGCGGGCCCAGTGCGTGTTGGTGAATGTCACATGTCTTCGAATTTTTGGTTCTAAGACGTGCCGGTTTCCTCACGATGTTTTCCTTCACCGTTTTGAGAGCAGTGGTGATGAAATAAATTACACAAAGTAATGCGCCTGGCTGGGTTTGAATCCACGACCTACAACTCGTAAGTCGGGGCCGTTACTATTCGGCCACCACTGCTCCGATTCATGAAATAATATTCCTAAAATTACAAAAAGAAAAACACAAAATGGAATCATGGCATGGTTGTCAACCTCACCCAAATTATTAAATAAGTCACTAGGAACCTAAATTTATATTCAAAAAAATAAACTACAAGTATTGTATTAAGTTAAATCGTCATGTTACTTGTAGTATTTTTTTAATCTACATTTATTTGTGTAAGTACACATACAAAATATACTAAAAACCTAGCATGAAGTATAATGAAGCATTTTTGGAGTCGAGACACAAACCAAACTTAATATAGATGTTAAGGTCAAGTATAATAACAAGTCATATTGTACTCACATATACTAATAAAAATGTTATTGTATTAGATCTAATAAAGCCTAATATTTAATAAACAACTTTTTCTCATACGGCTCAACATGACGCAGTTGTTAGATAAAATAATAACAACAGTGATTTATGTCTAACTTAGACTTATATCAATAAGTCTAAATTAATCACATTACAAGTATAAAGACTCGCATAAATCTTTAACATTATTGTGGTACATTAATTAATGAATAGATAAGTAATCATTAATACTAAACAGAGCTTATGCGTTCTGATAAATCATCGCGCCCTATAGGTAGCGTTGTTTGACAAATGGTAATATAAATGGCATGTCAAACGTAACCATTTTCGTGTCAGATGACTATCAGAAAATTGCTCACTTTTTGTGGCGGCGAGGCGACGCGGAAGCGCCCTCTGTCGTGACGGTAATGAAACCGCAGTCCACACAATGAAAGCTTACGGCCACAATCAATATGCTAGTAATCCGATACCTGACATTCAATTTGGGAAGTGGAATTCAACTGTTGTGTCTGAATAACATCAAGTTTCTTTGCGTGATCGGATCAGGAATGAAGGTATCCGCAGGAGAACCAAGTTTGCCGATTTAGCCCGAAGTATCATCCAACTTAAGTGACACTGGGCGAGGCAAATTGCTCGCAGAACAGACGGTCGATGAGGCTGAAAGGTTCTGGAACAGCAACCGCGGTCCGGAAACAGCGTTGGACGGCTTACCGCGTGGTGGGCCGTTGACTAAGTAAGGGTCGCGGAAATTCCATGGATGCGAGACTCACAGGAGGCTTACGTCAAAAAAGGACGTCTTTCGGCTGAAATGATTTTGATGATGATTAAAATCTTCAAGGTTAAGCAGTGTTTGGAGAAGTGGGTCAGTGAATGGGCATCCATTACATATCCATCCATCCCTGCCTCTGAAAGCACAAAAAGACATTGACTCCGGTTACCATTTGTAGATCTTCTCATGAGCAGCCCAAAACTGTGATACCAGTCTTATCAAAAAGTATTGTGGTTCCCAGAACTTACCAGGCTGAGCAGGTCTGATAGCCAGTCATTTCAAGTCAAAATAAAGCTGCAGCTGCATCGAGTTGGGCAGATCGATTCAACTCAACGATAAGTTTGCCACAATTTACTGAATTTACATTCCGATGTATTTACGAGAGATTCTTCGTGATACGAGTATCAATTAAAATATATTTGGTTTACGACGTCGGAAAATGAAATGGTCGGTTCTGTGAAATGATAAATTAAGCGCTTTTCCCCTTATCTGGAGTCAGCGAAGATAATAAACGACACACAAACGTAACGATGTGTAAGAAGTTGCTGATAAGTAATTTATGAGTATTTTAGATGTTACGTCTACAGATTTAGATTTTATAACATTGTTTTAGAGAATTTACTCTCAATTAAATTATATTTTAAATAGCTGCTGCCAGCAGCTTCGCCCGTATGATCATGATTTCATCTGAAATACGTAGACTGTACAGTTGACGCACAACCCGCATTGGGCCCGCGTGGTGAATGGTACAGCCCATTCCCTTTCTTAGACACGAGGCCTGTGTCCCAGCAGGGGAGCATTAAAAGGCTGGTGATGATGATGATGACGCACACCCAGTGCTGAGCGTCACGCATCCATTAGATTTTCGCGACCCTCTTTAGGTCATCAAAACACTGCGTGGGAGGCCATTGCGGCCATGAATAGGTCTCCCTGCGTCATATTCCGCTGCGTTGATCTGGCACCATTGAAAAGTCACAGCCCAATTTTTGATCGAATCAAAGGCTTTGTTGCTGTTCACAAAAGCTAAGCAGAGAGGTAGATTATACTACTTGGTCTTCTGTATAACCTGCCATAGCGTGATAGTAAAAAATACCCCAGGGGAGTATATTCCCGGGAGAAAAGGTATTCTATGTGCTATTCTAAAACATGATCTACCCTTATACCAAGTGTCATCAAAATTAATTTGACTCTTTGAGAGTGAAGAAGTTACAAATATACTGACATACTTAAAAAAAAATCCCCTATACATATTAGCTTTAGTAAATGCGAAAGACGAAACACGTGTCTTATATTTTTATGTAAAGAATTATGTACAAAATTTCATAACTCTATCATGAAAAATCACAAAGTTATAAGCTTGTTATGTTACCTGGTTGTCTGCACAAATACATGGTTACTGAGCCATCCGGGCGACTGAGGGTTTAATTTGCTCCCGCAACAGGCAGTGCGCTGGCACCTAATGCCCGCTTGACCTACCGTGACCTGTGTTGTACTTTGTGTCGATGGTGTCCAATTCGTGACCTTTTTTAAACATTTTTGGGAAAAAATATAACATTGTGTAAAAATTATTCAGTTACTGATTATGAACAAACTATATTCAGGTTTCGCATATACTAAAAATTAAGTTGTATAATATTTGTGTGATTTCTGTATTCATTCTCTCTAAGGTATGTTTATTAATCAAGTGAAGGCAACTTTCGCTATGGACAATTAATTTTGCTGACACTAAGAACACCAACAAAACAAACATAATAATTATTTATTGTTTATTTCGGGATCCAACCCGCGTCTATTGAGCGGCTTCCACAAAATTTATCAAGGCAAAAACATGACCAGCCACTGGTAATGTTTTCAGCCGTTATCGGCATTTGCATTGAATTAACACAAAATAACCGTTTAACAAAAACAATCCGGCGAATATTAATACGGCTTTAAATCATATGGTAGTGAGTGTTTCTGCAATTAATTGCGTGGAATAACGTTATCGGCGAGCGGGCACATTATAGCGCTAAATGTTTGTAAGCATGTACCACATAAATAACGGACACTAAGCTGATTAGCATACCCGAGTCGACATCCACCGAATTACCCTAAAATCTGTTAACAAATGGTGGCTTTGCATAATTGAATAAGTGAAAAGCAAACTCGGGCATATGGAGTCCGCATGATCAGAGGCCATTTTTTTTTTTCAACAATTTTCAAAAGACCCGTGACAATGTTATGTTTTCTATTTGATTGGCAAATAACGACAAATTCTAAAAATTTGATTTGTTCAATCAATGTTTGTCTAACTGCGACTGGCTGTGAATTGTTTATGGGACTAGGATGTGGAATAAACATTTTCAGTTATTGTTTAAATTTGTTTTTTTTTTTAATTTCATTGATAGTTTTCAATGCAGGTCCCTAATTCGTTCATGAAAATGGTCAATCTTAGAAAATGGCAACCAAAGGAATGAAAATAATATTGAAAATCATGTTTACTCGAAAATAACAAAAAAAAAAAAACGCTTATGTCCCATTACTTCAAGTGCTAAAATAGCGGCTGTTATTCGTATTGATTTTCCTCGATCAAACTTTTATAATTACGTCACAGTGAAAAGCACATTGGTCAAACTAGAAGTAGTTTGATGAATTAAAACAAGTGTACAGTTGGCAGACTTTTGTGGTCATTTAAAAAAAAAACCGTATTGTTTTTTAGTTCTAAATCATAACTAAAATTTTTCTTCAAAAAATAAATAAAAATAAAACAAGTGTCTTAACTTATTAAAAATCTTGACTGAAGCCAATTTAGCCAAACAAACGGAACGTTAGATACATTGTTGTAACTCGAATTTGCTTCGTGTATCCAATCAAACCAAAAAAAAACTAAGAACCAAAACAACCAATTTTATAGAATAATTAAATATGACCCGATTAATTATTGGTCATATTTACGAGCATAAGATCGATACCATGAACATCATTGAAGATCTGCGTAGCAATCACATTCTGCACATTTCCGCATGTTGGTGCTACGGTGCTACGGTGCTACGGCGTAGTCAGAGCTACGAGGATTGCGGTGCGTTCAGTTCCGTTTACGTTCCTACCCGCCCGGGACCCCGCAATTAGATCCCACCCATTGTTTCTCGAAGCACTTTCTGTTAGCAATTCCAGTTTCAATTCGGAGGCTGCGGCATTCCCTTTGGCATCGGCCATGCTATGGTTACGTCTGCGGAATAATAGGAGATATTAACTCGACTTTCAATTCTTGCGAATTGCTGATCTATTGAATTGAAGGCATTTAACTGTAACGACGTGCAAAGTTTCGTACTTAATAGCTTATTCACGCCTTGTTTTCTCTGATAATTGAATTTGAATAGGACTTTACATTTATCATAAATTGCTCTAAGAATTATTATTTGATCAAATAATAACGCTATTTTAAAATGAATTTCACCATCATCATCTTTTCAGGCGAAAGAAATCCATTATATGACAACTTCTACGTAACACTATAGTATAACTATGTATGCGTCGCATCCATCGAAGTCCCACGACCTTCACCAGGTCATCGGTCCACCTTATGGTAGGCCTTCCGATTTTGCGTCTTTTGATATGCGGTCGCCACTCCAGAACCTTTCGGTCCCAATAGTCATCTGTTCTGCGAGCAATAACTTTAAACCATAATTTAATTGATATAAAAATAAGATTTTTTTTCTTTTTTGATGCCCAAATTAGTACAACGTTCACGTTCAAATGAAACAATGTTGTTAAGAAATAAATTATGTTAATTTTAAGTGTTTCACGAAAAGTCCTATCTATACTAATCCAACTAGCATCTGTTATTATTTCTTTATACGGAGACAGTCTGGCGAAGTTGAGTGAATAAATTATGAAAACAGAAAGATAAGTTAGGAAAGTTGCTGTAACTCCACTGCAGCTACTCGACGTATGCGGATGACTGTACTGCTGAGTAGGCTTGAAGAAAGGGATTATGTTGAAGTGAACTATTTGTATTTCCTTTCATAGAGAAGACAAAAAAATTTAAATTGTTGATTTTTCTGTTTATATCTTTTCTACTTCTTCACGCTCAAACAGCTACACGGATAAACCAAGTTTTGGAATAGCATATAGGATAATTTTGTACCATCATGCGAGTAAAACCACTGGCAGCTAGTTGTATTATGAATGTCAGTGTATACAACTTTATTTTTAGTATATGCGAAACCCGAAACTAAAACTGTCTAGTCTTATGAAAGAATCTATGTAAAAAATTTCATAACTGTATCATGAAAAATCATAAAGATATGTTGTGTATGTTACCTGGTTGTTCATGCAAACACATGGTCATAGGGCCATCCGGGTGAATGAGGGGTTGTTTTGCTCCCACATCCAGCTGTTCGGGTTTAATGTTCGCAATGATATGCCGTGACCTGTATTGTACTTGACTAAGATGTCCAACTTGTGACCTTAAGTAAATATTGTTTGGGAATAAAATATGGCACGATCTAAAAATTATTGAAATCGATTCAGTTACTGATTCTGAACAAACTATACTAAGGTTTCGCATATACTAAAAATAATATTGTATATTTATTCAATTTCAAATACGCCATTCTACGAGTATATTTGACCCTTAAGTATGTAATAGCTGACAAAATTAACAAAA
Organism: Leucania comma; assembly: GCA_958295575.1. NCBI lineage: Eukaryota > Metazoa > Arthropoda > Insecta > Lepidoptera > Noctuidae > Leucania > Leucania comma. The sequence goes on from OY282475.1 coordinate 11,541,715, forward strand.
CGGGTTAACAGCTGCAAACTTAAGAGCTAAAACTATAATTTAGTCATTCTATATGAAAGCGGCGTGGAACAGCACAAAAACACGAGGCAGCAACCAAATCCCATCATAATTAGCCATCAAAATCCAAGCTCCAACATTACCAGTTCAGAACACGACTGCAAATAAAACACTACAAATTTACATGCGACCAAAACTATTGTGAACGTCGACCACGTCGCTTCCACACGCGGTCTGCTCCTCTCGTTACAAACTCATTTCACTAAAGTTGCTGGCCGCGTCATGCACAATCATATTTACATAAAAGAACCGGTCGCCGACTGACGTAAAATATAAATAATGAAATTTTACCGACAGCGAATGTCCCGCTTTTAATATTTTTTAATGCAAATTAGGTGGGCTTGTAACTAAACGGTTGGCTGTTGCTCGCCCTTTTTTGTTGGGTTTTCTGGTGTAAATAGCTGTGGTAGTAGGTATTGTTGCTGCCTGGAAAATGTATAACGGACTAGAAAAAACTGAGCAAGTGTGAGTCGGACTCGCACACTGAGGGTTCCGTACAAACTAATTTATTTAAATAGTTAGTTAATTTCGCGAATCGAGTCTCGAAGATTTTTCGGAATAGAAAAAAGTATATATTATTTTTTTTGAAAGAAAAGAAAGAAAGAAAGAAAAATATTTTATTTGACACAATATAGACACACACAATGCAGAAACAACATGTAGACACTAAGATAAAAAAAGGATAAAACTAACATTGTGTGTCTCACGGTTGCGCCAAATAGGTCCAGTTCAGCAAAAATGCCAGCCAGCTACGTGGTAGTTGCCTGACGCTGGTTAAATACAAATTTCCTGTTTTCAGATTTATTCCTATACTTGTGCTACCTTGCTTCATGCTAAATTTCAAGGTTCTAGGTCAACGGGAAGTACCCTATGAAATTTGATTCCCTCGAGTCGAAATATACATTTTCTGCGACAGATACGGCCGTACCTATTTTTTTTTGTTGACTTAAAGTGTGTGACTTAAAAGTTCTATTTTTTCACAGTTTCAAAGGACCGCAGACTTACGTATATGGTTTTAATTTTAACTCGACGCTTCTACGCTTTCTCGATATAAAGGATCTTAACAGACAGACAAACAGACGGACAACAAAATGATCCTATAAGGGTTCCGTTTTTTTTCCTTTTTTCGTACGGAACCCTAAAAAATACGTTATAGTATAGAATTTGATTACTTATTTGATTGATGATGATGATGTTTGTACATCATTCTTTTAGCCGATAGACGTCCACTGTTGGACATAGGCAACCCCTATTGTGTCCCTACAATCACTGGTCCTGTACTTCTCACCTCCATCGGACTACCGTGATCCTCACTAGATCGTTGGTACTTACAAACTTATTCCCTTTATTTATTTTTCCCATAGGTAGAAAACAGAACAACACCCACTACGATCCTTTCATTTCTTTCTTTCTTCTTCTTTAATTTCTGTTTCGTTCATACATCCTGGTCCATAATTTTGGCCGTTGTATGTATATATGTTACCAGCAATCTTTAGAATGCACAGCTGGTAATGTGTGTAAAAGACGAGAGCAGAAAGGAGGCGATGTAATTTGTGGCACCCGACACGGACAAGTTAGGTTAAGGTTTTTTTTAACACTACCTGAAAATTAAAGCCTTCACTTACTACTTTAAACCGTATTCTATACATTGCCTTCTATACATCGTATAGAATACCGGATTATATAGATTACTGGCAACCTAAACATAAAACGACCAAAAGTATTATGCACCTGACTTATTCATTAAAATATCATCCAAGGTGGGAAAGCACCATCTAACATACACATATAAGCATTGAGTTATAATAAAAATCTACCAAAACATTAAGGTAATGTGAAGAATTTTGTATTCCCACTTAAAATAACCACAGCTGTGTCTAATACGATTAAACTCAAATTCTCTCAATTCTCATCAAACAATAGCAATAATACCGTAATGATATCGCACAAATCTTTTAAACTAGCTAGACTGCTAGCCCCATTGAATTGCAAATGTGAATTGCAAAGAAATAAAACGATGTTTGGCGTTTTCAGTTCTACTCATTTTCCAAGTTTCAGAACTTGCATGTAATTGCTTAATTCCAGTCCGACACGATAAAGTTCCTCTGTGGTACCAACAACCTATACTATATTTATAGGCCGAGAGTCCGGCTAAGTGTTTGTTGGAAATATTATTAGTTATTTATAAATGCAAGGCACGGTGTGTGGAATTATTGTTTGCTGACGTGGATCGTGGGTAATGGGTTAGGCTGTTATTTGGTAGATTATTCTTGTATATTAGTTTAAGTGAATTTTAAAATTAAAAGGAAAAGTGTAGAAGGCAACTATTTTGCGTGTCACAATGTTCCACAGTGTAGTAATATTATGTACAGTTTTTTTTACATAATATGTAAAAATGCGTGAAATAATTATACAGATTGATTTTTCATTTGAGCGTGGATGGCTCAATCAGGATCTATAAGGAATATTGATAACTTCTGTTGAAGATTTCTGTCTTGGGCTCGATTTCGATAAAAACTATAACTGCAGTATTGCATTTTTGTAAAGTCAATTTTCGTAGCTCGAAATCGAAACTGTTAAAATCAGAAAAATTACACTGCATTGTTGCACCATTCGATTGCATCACTCATCATCATCATCTCCCTGCCCTTATCCCATGTTGTTTGAGGTCGGTGCAACACGTTTTTCTCTTCTATTCTGTCCTGTCGCTCGTCACGCTAACTCAACTCAATAGTGTCACTAATAAGAACAGTAAATTTTAAAAAAATAATCAAGTAAGACAATATTTTATCGTTGAACCAATAAGCGAAAATTAAAATACTCGTATAAAAATAAGATTGTTGCTCATTTATTCCGTTTCCGAAATATTGCAAATTCTCTTATTGTAATTAATATTTTCGGCAACTGAAACAAGCTAAGATCTAGGGGCCAACGCTGCGTTAAGCGGGCGCACGCGCGGTTCCATATAAACGGTGCTCCGTCCGGGCTCGCCGCACGGGCACCCATTTTGCTACGTTATAATACATTTAAGTTCTCCTTGTTCCCATTGACACCATTGAAACTAGCGACACTGCGCAAGTAATAATCCGGTTTCCACAACGAGGACCTCCGCACACTCACACGCGCGACGTGCCGACGCGACGGACGCCCGCGCTGGCGACCGCGCGTGCCCCAGCTTAACGCAGCGTTGGCCCTAGGTTTAACACTAAATTGGTGTAGTAATCCAAAACTTAATTAATGCTGAAGTATTTTAAGAACCGCTACTTTGTGTTTAGGAATTCAATTCCTTGAAACAATTTCTAAACTAAAATAATAAGCCAAGTTTGATATTAATTTTGGACCCGAATACAATACTAGAAGGTTTTGAGAAACCACAACGAAACTGAACTTGTTTAAATTTGTAATATTTGGTGATAAATCTGACGGCAGAGTTTTCATTTTTCTTTTAAATTATAAATCGTTAAATTTTGTTCGTTTTAACCCCGCGGAGGGTCGATTCGGTACATGAAACCCTATCGATTTGTAAAGATAAAAATGAAAAATAAAGTACTTTTTTTTTAAACTCGAATTAATTTACGCATGTAGGTACGTAATTGATTTCTTTAAGTAAACGTCAGTTGATCAAGGCTAATGAACTGTAGGTAGTTAGTACGCAACGACCGACAACTCCCTACAAGGTCATTGACTCGTTTACTTAAAGAAATTAATTTCGTACATGCGTATATTAATTCGAGTTTTAGAAAACAGTACTTTATTTTTTAATTTTGTCTTTAAAAATCGATAGTGTTGCATGTACCGAATCTACCCTCCGCGGGATTAAAACCACCATGCTAATTGACATATCAACGCACAGCCGAAACTACCGGGACTAGGAACGTGGAAAACATGGGGTTTTCTTTTATGATGTAGGCGAGTACTAAGAGAAGGATTTTCCAAAATTTACCCCTTAAGGGGAATGAAACGAGGTCCAAAACTTATATGAATAAACTTAAGAAACTAGTGAGTACCGTTTTAAAGACCCAATTAATACTTCCGTGTTTCTTTCCGAATTATAAAATCAAATTATCATTATCAGGATAGGGTTTAAAAGCCAAATTATTCTCAATTTCTTCTTTTAAAGATTATGAAATAGCAACAGCTGCAAACGAACACGATCCTACAAGTTTTCAAACTAAGACTCAAAATATTTTTATTCAATTAAGAGTTTGAAATCGCCAGACGTTACTTGAAATTTTCATTTTAAAATGAATCCGTGAGAGAAGAATTATTTGTTTTAAATGAAGGAAGAACCAGAAGTCTAAAAACTTCGAAACTTGCCCAAAGCATGTTTTTTTTTGTTTATGGTAGATAAAATCATCAAATGACAAGTCCCGTCTTTGGGTAGGGCGGTAAATAGTGTCAGACTCTTACTGACTAAAAACCTACCCTGTTCCATTCATTGCCTTCGTCCCAGAGCCCCGGGTGACATTTTCACATAACCTTTGGCCCTGCTGGGCCCCTACAGTTTGCTGACAACTCCTTGGGGTGCGCGGGAACAGTGCGCACCGTAAAGGACTTGAGCTCGGACCGACTGTTACGGACGGATGGACAGCGAGCTACCCATTCCCTGCTTTCCGCGAGGTCGCGCCTACGGTGGCCGGAAATCCAGATTGGAATCCCGGCGGCGACGGCGGCGTGTGTGCCGTTGCCTGATGCGGTCGGCCTCCTCCTTTCCTAGCATTACTGCTTCGCAGAAGGAGGCGACCACCTGCCACTCCTCTTCGCTTCGGACCATGGCCTGAACCAAGGCCTGGCGCCCAAAGCATGGTACCTTTTGGTGTAATTTGGTAAAAACCCAAAAATTACTCGCTTTGGGTTTTTAATCAAATGTAGTTAGTACCAGTAGTTTTTGCCGCCGACTTCACTCGCGTGAATGTCGATTACTGCAGACGCAAAGTCAAATCCAGATAAAAAGTGTCTTATATTTTATGTCCTTTCTTGGGGTTAACGTCTACTCCGCATCAAACATCAAATACGATTAATTAGTTTAACCGTGAAAATGTAACAGACAAATAGAGTTCCTTCACATTTATAATATTAGTATGGATAGGGTGACAGTTTTTTTTATTATTAAATATATTTCCGAGAACTTGCTTCGTACGAACGTTGCTTCTTAAACTCAATGTAAAAAAAAAACTTGTGAAAAATCATCGGTAAACTTGTCACTTACTTGGAATTTATAAAAGAATTATATAAAATTACTTGCCAATGTATAAACGTTCCAGTAGAATATATTTTAAAAATTCAAGCGAGCGTTGACGTAGCCACTTACAAAGTTACATAAAAGATGAATAAATTACATTGATTGCAAAACTCTTTAACCATCCATATGAGAACATCATCATCATAATTTTTTCATCTGAAGGACGTCCACTGTTAGGCATAGGCCTCCCCCAAGTGCTGCCGCAACGAACGGTCCTGTGCGCCTCGCATCCACCGCATTGCCGCGACTCTCATCAGGTCATCGGTCCACCTTGTGTGGCCTTCCAACACTACGTTTTCCAGTGCGCGGTCGCCACTCTAGAACCTTTTGGCCCCATCGGCCATCCGTACTACGAGCAATGTGCCCTGACCACTGCCACTTTAGCGATTCTTCGGGCTATGTATAATATATGTTCCATATGAGACGCTAAAAATAAAAGATGATCAAATCACAAAACTCTGCAACTAAACTTTAGAGGTGTTTAATAATCTTAAAGAGGTAAGAAAAATCAGTCTAATGTTCCTATTCCTAGCCTATAAATTGCGAGCCAACCTGCTTCTACGAAGAATGGCGACACGTCTGTTGAAAGCCGACCACAAAGTTACAATTTTTTTTAAAACCTAACAACCTTGTTACGTATTTAATTTTCTAATTGTTACGCTAGGGGGAGCTAATAACGCAGCGGTATTTTTCTGATTACTATCGCACATTGAAGTATTGCTTTAGGGGCTATATAGCTGATGAAAGCTCTGGGAAATACTTATTGCACCTACAATGTAGGAAAATAACGGTATTGAGTGTGTAATCAAGTAGTTTTGATAACACAGTTGCATTCATATTGTTGGCAGGCAAAGTTTTGTTGTGGTTTTTTGTTGTTAGGCTAGGTTAGTTACTATACCTATAAGTTGATGTTCTAGAACCACATTGATTTTTGATCGGCGGCAGAGGGCAGTCAAAATGGTTGATGGGGCTGAAAGGTTCTTGAATGGCGATTACGCCACTGAGTCGCAGTGTTGGAAGGCCTTCCACAAGGTGTACATATGACCTGGTGGGGTCGCGGCAATCCGATGAATGCTAGACGCAAAGGACCGGCCTTTATGGTGACACTTGGGGAGGCCTATGTCGAACAGTGGACGTCTTTCGGCAGATATGATGATTGATTTTCTTTATCCTAATATATTGTCATGATATACGCCATTTTAAACATCAAATAACTGCTCGCACTCTGGATAGAGTAGAGAGTAGCAGTCTTTTACAGACACACCCACCGTGTTTCTTTAAAACCAATCCTGCAGCCTTAGCAGGTATTGGTTTTTATCCATTTAGGTACTTACTTGCAGTTGGGTGGAGCGGGAGATAGTGTCAGACTTTTATTGACTAAAAACCCAGTCCTGTTCCTTCTTTGCCTTCGTTTCAGGGTCCTGGGGTTCACTTTCATATAACCAATGGTCCCAGTAGGCTTTGACCCTGCTGGACCTCTACGGTTTGCTGGCATCTCCTTGAGGCGCGCATGGAACAATACGTGCTGTCGACGACTTGGGCCCGTTCGACCCGCAAGCCCACGCCCACGGTTAGGTTATTGGCCTTACCATCCTCACCATTTGGCTGACATCTCTTTGAGGCGCGCGTGAAATACTCGGACTAGGGTTTAGACCCTACTAGATGGACAAACGGCAACCTACTGCTATCTATTCTGTGGCAGTTTTAATTGATTAGCGAAAACGGCCCTTAATAATACCCGTGTATAGACTTAATAGGCTTTTTTATATTTTTGTTTTTATTTTCATTACATTTTTTTTTCTTATAAAGGGTCTTTCAACAAGGACGGGTCGATGTTGAAATTAAATAAAACAAGCTGTAAGTATGTTAAATATTAAAGAAATTATGTTTTTATTTGAAAGGCCCTTTTATGCCATTATGGACGTAGACAACATGTGGTTCCAACAAGATGGCGCTACGTGCCACACAGCATGCGACACAATGGACATTCTGCATGAACGGTTCGAGGGTAGGGTTATCTCTCGCAGGGGTGACGTGAATTGGCCACCAAGATTGTGCGATTTGACCCCGCTAGGCTTTTTCTTGTGGGGTTTTCTCAAGTCGCAGGTCTATGCCAATAAGCCGCAATCAACCGATGCCCTAAAAGTCAACATAACGCAGGCCATCGCTCAGATTTAGCCGGATCTATGCAGTAGAGTTATTGAAAATAGGACTTCTCGGATCAATGCCACCGTTCGAAGCTGCGGTGGACATTTAAACGATGTCATATTTCATAAATAATGGCATAAATGGGCCTTTCAAATAAAAAAATAATTTCTTTAATATCTCACATACAGCTTGTTTTATTTAATTTCAACATCGACCCGTCCTTGTTGAAAGACCCTTTATTTAAATCTGTATAAAATTTGGAGCGGATCCGGTTGGTGGCTCTGCTCGTATCCAATTTTATGGTTCTGCAAATTACAATATTAATAAATCTCAAAGAGTATAAATTAATAAAACTAATAATAAAAATGTCTTAATTACTTCATTTAAATACTCGTCAATATACATTCAGTATACTAAAAAAGGACACAAATACCATCGGTAAAATCCAAAATACAATATTAATAAAATCCAAAGAGCACAAATCATAAAATTACGTCAAATTAATTTAAATAACAATGTAAATGTCAGAATTACGTCATTTAAATACTCTGCGAAATAAATCCAAAATACAATAATGATAAAATTCAGTCATGAAATTACAATGCGAATGTCTAAATAACTTCATTTAAATACTCGTCAACCTTGATAGTGAGATTTATTAATTAAAAATTTCTTGACGCTTTTAATAAAACTATAAAAATCAAAATCTTTTAATGCCTTTGATACCTACCTTGTATATAATTTTTTTTTTTTTTTTTGATATCTATTTAACAACTTAATACACGAATGTGTAGTAGACTATATACCTACCTAATGACTACATTATTTATTTGCTTTATAAAGCCACCTATCTACTAAATTGCTTAATTTAGCAAATTCCATCTGTTTTACTCCGTTAAAAAGTAAACTTCAACATTAGATATTCTAGAGGACAATAATTATTATAGTCTTTGAGCAGCGACAATCGCTTTTTGTGTGAACTTTTCGGTAGCAACCTCTTGTCGTCACAATTTTTAAGTTCAGCGCCATCTGTGGCAGGGTAATGTAACTGCGTGCGAGCCACAAAGCCTATCTACACAATAGAGCTCTAGCGCTCTGACGCGGGAAAAGTGTGAACTTCTGCGAACACTGCAACACCACAAAACATAGATGGCGCTGTTCGGTAAAAGCGAAAAAGCATTTTCACGATGTTATTGATTGTCCCTTTGATGCTTGTTTCCAAGTTTAATACAAATGATAAGAGTAAAAGCTTATTTCCTAATGGAACTGACGGCAAAATGGGAGCAAAGGACAATTTCTTTGTAGCAAAGAATACTATTTGTTGAGTATTTCTTGATACATTATTTAATAATTTAAGGGTAAAATTGCATTTTTTGTAAGAATTATTTTTAGATTACAAAAAATGATTGGGTATTTATACGTTTTAGTTTTTTTTTATATAAGATTAAATTTACAAAATACAATTATATGAACACCCTGTTATTTTAAAAATTCGATTCACTTACTTGCAGTTAACATAATGTTCCAAAATGAAATAAATAGTTAATTAAACATATAAGTTTGAATATTATCTAATTTACACACAGACTAATTTGAGACATCGTACAAGGTCCAGGTACTTTGTTTTAATCTAACTCTTTTGTCTATTTAAATAGTTAATATTTTACAGTTTTTTAAACGATTTGACCTTTGTAATTAAAACCTACGTTGAAATACTAACAGCTGTTGCACCTATTTTGGTAATTTTATTTTTAGTACTTTTTAAAACTTATTTTAGTACTTTTTCGATATTGTTCCTATCACTACTAAAATGCGACGAGATATGAAACACTCATCCATCAGTCCATAATAGGTCCGTGTGGTGGCCTTAGGCCTATTCCCTCTTTTAGAGAGCAGGCCTGAATCCCAGCAGTAGGAATATTATACGGCTGATTATGCTTACAATGTTACATTCATATTTTCCACCCAAATGTATTTATCGACGGCGCGTTCTGTTCCCGCGCGCCTCAAGGAGCTGTCAGCACACCGAAGAGGCCCAGCCTGCTAACTGCAGGCAGGCAGGGTCGAAGCCTACTGGGGTCATGGGTTAGTTCCGAAAGGAATGCTCGGCCCCGGCACGATAGGCTACGAAGGAACGGGGTAGGTTTTTAGTCAGTAAGAGTCTGACACTACTTCCCGCTCCGCCCAAGGGCGGGATTTGTCATTGGATGATTTTACCTACCATAAAAAAAAAACCCAAATGTATTTAAGCGAAAAATATGAGAATGGATTCCGTTTATTCTGATATTATTTTACTTCACATCCGCAATCTTACAAAACTAGATGACATTTTAATGAAGACGAAAGTCTATTCCCCAATCTAATATATTACAACATTAAGGAACAACGTACGTTTTGAACTACTGTATCGAAAATGAATATACATTCTTCTTTCAAACACTAATCAGAGTGCTTGTAATAAATCAATACCAAACATACTTCCAAAACTATAAAAACTACGCTTGATGAGCGAGGAAAAACTCCGATAACATGAGATTTTTCTACACGATGTTCGAAACTGCTCATGTATCCCCTATATGTAGGTACCCCAAGACAAAGCCGTCACCGAGAATCCAAGCAAACATGCCATTACTTAACAGCAAGCAGAAAGGCACAATAAGATGACCCAGTTTCGGAAAGAAAAACGGACGTACACAACATTTGCACTTTTTGTCGCCTCCGAGTTACTACACTATGCTTCGCGAGGACATCTATACGGAGAGCATGCAACTTTATCGCATCGTTATTTTATTCCATCCCGAAATAAATTGTAGATAGTTGTTGTTTAGTATGAAGGGAATTTACATAAAAAAGATGGGCCTCAATCTAATACATATAGATACTCGTACAGATACATAGATACATACAGAATAGTGCGAGAGGAAAATGCGCAGAAATATGTACGAATTGAGTCTTGCAGGCCATTTTGTCTTCGTAAAAGTTTAGACTGTAACTACAGTGACAGTCATCTTATTAAAACCTAGTCTTGGTCTACCAATTTCAATCTAAAGCCATTTTTTTTTTGTACAATAAAGTTTTATACTATTCTTCTTCTTCTATTTTATTAGCAAGGGGGCAACTACAGGTTCAGCAAAACTCAAACTGCCTTATTCCAAAACGCGATCTAAAATAGTTTCAGGATTATTACTAGGTTTAATACCGATTAAACGCTATTTAAAAGTAGTTTTCGGGACTATTATTAGGTTTAATACTATTCAAAACTAGTAATAGTGCCGGAACTATTTTAGATCGCGTTTTAGAATAAGGCGGAAACGGTGTTAATATAATAAATGACTTATTGCGAATGATATTTTTGAGGTAGTTAAAACAGCCTATAGTTAAGAAGTCTGTGTGTTCATTTTGTTTTTTTTTTTTGTGAATTAGTACCTAAGCAATTAGTCTACACCTGGCCACAGGGCCAACCTTTTATCGGGTTCAAAAGAACAGGCAATGGTGCTAGTATTTAGGTAATTATTCCATTGACAGCAATGCGGACGAATTTTTCGATTCCCAACAAGTTCTTTACCTTCCCTTTCATATCACTTGTAATTTTTTATTTGTTTTTTTTTTTTAAACTTGTGTATTATACTTTGTAATAAAATATTCTGTATTATAAAATAATAAAATAGTCTATATTTATTTTATTTGTCTGTCATGTTTTACAATTACAACCTACAACGCCCAAGCAAACTTCCAAATAACCGGAATATTCCGGTATTTTTCGAAGAATTACTGAAATAAATATTGAACAGTCATCGCACTTCGTTTGTCCTCCGACCCCTTCTGTCATGGGTGCATTCGATATTCAATTCGCATTTATTCAGACTCGGAGGAAACAGCCGTAGGGCAAAACGTACACACACACAAGTACGCCAAGCATACAAAATACACACACATGTAGGTACTACATGTAGATACAAATTAATGACCGCAGTTTGGCTATCAAAATCAGTACGTGTGAGCATAGTACAATTAAAATGACTAATATTGATGTAGCATGTTATTTATATTTGTTTTACAAGTCTTTGATAGAGACTCAAAATATTAGTAACAATAAATCCGTTTGACGATTGTTTTTCTTATGTTTCTTGTTGTAACCTCCAATAAAGTATATTATAATAATAAATAAATAATAAATATTCAACAATTCCTGTACATACAATAATAAAATATATGAAAAAGGAAACAAAAAGGTACTATCATGGTTTTTATAGAAATCTCTTCCAGCATAACTGCGAGAGGAAAATTGGAAAAAAAGAGTAATTAGAAAAAGAGAAAAGTAAAGACTTTTCTCTTATGCTACCTACTAAGCTACTTAACACACTTATTATACCTGATAAGTGAATCCCAGCTATAAGCCCGACATTGAGGTAGAAAACTTGCAGCAACGATTCACAAGCAATCCAGCTTTCTTGCAATATAGCCTTGCAGCGATAAATAACGTTGTAGTCCGCACCCAGAGCACCAAGAATGCGCATCTTTTTCGCATTGTGGTGAAAACGCAATCGACGGGAGTTTTAGCAAACATCGGATGTTTGTTCATCCCTGTTAAGTAATTTTAGGTAGTGGTAAATTCTTTCTCACTCAACCGGAAACCGGTATGTCCCCGAACCAAAAATTTGAAGACATGTGACATCCACCAACTCGCCCTGGAACCGCGTGGTTGATTACGGCCCATTCCTTTTCTTGGAGAAGAGGCCTGAGCCCCAGCCGTGGGAACATGTAAGGCTGATTATGTTATGTTTATGTTTTTTGGTAAATTTTTTAAATTATAAATGGCAATAAAATGTTAAACCTCTTATACCTACTCACCTGCTTAAATAAGGCATTAATAACATATATTGAGGAAGAAGAAAGACTCTCACAATCATCGTTTGTACCAAACCAATGTCAATATATGCTCATTCAATCCACCTAGCCTTTAACAAGCTATTTTGGGTTCGGCTTCCAGTTTAAAACGATGCAGCTGATATATATTAATTTACCCATCCCAATTTTGCCCATTCTCTTGCATAGAGAAGCGGCCTGAGTCCCAGCAGTGGGAACATTATAAGGCTGATGCAATGCATTGCAATGCAACATAGAGCGATTGCCTATAAATATGACCTCTACAACTGTTCCTCATACCTATATTCGGAATGCTAATTCGTGCTTCATTTAATTTTAAAAAATAATGTTGTTTTAAGAAAAACGATTTCTATTTTGGTATTATTTGTTATTTAGTATGAAACCTTGTACAACTTCTTAGAGATAATTTTAATATTTGATACATGATTATTATTTGAGTAACCAAGAGTCTTTGAAGCGTTACCAATTTTTGACAAATTTTATAGTTATATCAATTGTTTGACACCTACAAATTCACACCTAACTCAATTATTTATTACATCCAAGGTTTCCTGGGCTCTGTACAGTTTACAACGTCTAACATTCATTGATTGAGTACAGACATATGGCCAGATGGTTTCCATTCAAACAGAATGGTAGATATTGAAGTGTGTCTAACAAGAGACCACTAGGTACCTACATATTGGAACTATAGATATAGAACTACACTGAGATGTTTCGTAACCTACTTCATAGACGTCTTACGAAGAAACTGGGACACAGCAGGCTCAGGAATGAATAGTAGATGCCTCCATCCGTTATTATTTATTACAGGCATACACACAGCTATATCGTTACAGAATCCCAATACGAAGTATTCCTGTTTCGGCACCTATTTTTTATGCTCAAAAAGTTTCGGCACCCTAGCTTTGCTCTGTCCGCACCAATAGGTATGGTAGCTTGGTGCCGAATCTGGAAACAACATACCAAAAATACCTTTTGGTGCCGAAAGAGGAATAGCTTGGGTGCCGAAACTTTTGATGCCGAAAAAATCGGTACCGAAACAGAAATACTTCCTCAATACGATAGTGTTGAAAAAACTATGAAATTCATAAAATACAGTCCATTATTATAACATTACATACATTAAATAAATCAATATAATACAATTATTTTAGTCATTCAATTTTAATTGTAATTTTAACATTAAAGTACAATATTATTATGATTTTTGCGAACTTATTCAGTGATCATGAAAATAAATCTATATCAAATTATTATTCAGGTCAGGTCGGTCAGGGCTCCAGAGAAAGGAATCTCCTAACTTTAATATATCATATTTATTATTATAGATTTATCTATTTCATGAATGTTATTTTTAATCCTGATAATAATCCATTGAATAATTTTTGTGATGACCATTGTAAGTAACTTAAAACTGATAAAATTCGTTTACATCGTGATGGGGCTGGCGCGCTCTAATGAACCCTATGTCTATGCTTGTTTACTTACTTTACAGTAACATGTCTAGGATGAGAGACCAGACTAAGAGTTATACAATTCACATGGTTTTTTTTTATGGTAGGTAAAATCATCCAATGACAAATCCCGCCCTTGGGTGGAGCGGGAAGTAGTGTCAGACTCTTACTGACTAAAAACCTACCCCGTTCCTTCGTTGCCTATCATGCCGGTGCCGAGCCTTCCTCTCAGAAAACGGCCCTTAACCCCAGCAGGCTTCGACCCTGCCTGCCTGCAGCTAGCACGCTGGGCCTCTACGGTTTGCTGACAGCTCCTTGAGGCGCGCGGGAACAGAACGCGCCGTCGACGACTTGGGCTCGGTCCGGTATGTTACCGGACGATCGAGGTTGGGCAGGAGCCGCCCGAGAGCAGCCCCAGTCCGGTTCAGTTTGGGAGCCAGACGTCGGAAGTGCTCCTTGAAGTTCCACCAGCTGTCGAGGTCGAGTCCCAGGTACTTCATCGTCGACCCGACGCTGAATACAATTCACATGGTAGTATTGTGGCAAACTTTTGGGCAGTGGCCATCCCATAGACCTGATCTCCTAGAAATATTATTCATCATCTCCTTGGTTTGCCTTTATTGATCGGTTGGAGTAAACACTGACGGTGAACAGAGCTCTAACCTCTCTCTTGCCTTTATTGGCTGGCTTGAGTGGAGGTTCACAATAGGAAATAAGGGTTGGTAAGGACATGATCGTCATACGGGCTCTAGAATGGTTGCAATAGCCTTGAAATACCGCTCCACTCCTCAAGCACTTCAGTATATGTTGTCCCTTGACGCTACGTTTTTGGGGGCCCATTAATTTAGTTTTCATAATAAAGTAAAAATCCACTTAACCACTTTCCATATTCAATAATAGACATACAACAATCAGGGGTTGTCGTTTAGTGCATTGCGTAAAAGGTAATCAGTGGTTGATATCACTTTTCATATAAACATGTCTAATGGGACCTTAACGATTTGGCTTCGGTTCCTAGTATGCCATTCGAAAGTCCAGGACTCTCGTTTCTTATATATTTAGCACCTAAGACGTAACATTAGTGTTTGATAAAGGTAGATATCTCGAGAATATGATCTTTTGGGATAAGTTTTGATTTGCAGGCAGGCGAAACCGCTGGTAGAAGCTAGTTATACGATAAAATTAGTGTGTACGAATAGACCTTTTTCAAAAAAAGGTCTATTCGTTGAAGTTGGAAGTCCACTAAAGATCTAATGTCCGATTCTTAGGTATCTCATAAAAATAAAATTACTTATCGCTAGTTGCCGTGCGTGTTGTGCGCATGGTAGATTACGGCCCATTCCCTCTCCCAGAGAGGAGGCCTGAGTCCCAGCAGTGGGAACATTATAATTCTAATGCTACGCTATTTGATTAAATGGGCCAAAGGTCTTTGTATGTAGAATCTACATTGTAGATGTCAATGTTTTTATATCTGAGTCGAATATTGCAACAAAGGATCCAACTGACCCGGTTTTGCAAACTTATCAAATATTTATAGTTGAATGTATAAGAAATCGGTCAAGGTCGAGTCCTATACTGAATATTCTATCCCTCCAGGGTTCTAGAGATCATGTTAAATTCTAGAGACGTACCAGTCGGTAATATTGTTAGGTTTTTCTTGCAGCCCTAGTTTCATTTTAATAGAATATTTTAGGAAACATTTTCATTCAGTATTCTATTTTGTAGTCACGGACTTATCACAATTGAATTACGAAAAAAGGATAAAATAGGTCTATTTTGTAGTTTCGTAAGCTTAAGACATTTTTTTTTAGAAAAAAATTGTTTCATATACTGTATGAGATCTTACCGCTCAAATTCGAAGTCATTACCCCAACTTAGTCAACCTCAATCTGTAAGAGATATTTTTCGATGTTAATGTGCAGCTGCCATTAGCCTAATATAAATTGACATTGTGGTTTCCAACTCTACAGTTTTTCCGTTAGCATAGCATAGCATATCATCAGCCTTATAATGTTCCCAAAAAAAAGCAGTCACTTTACTACATAGTGAAGGAACTGCTCTTCGAAAAATAAAAATATAGATTAAAATATGTAAGAAGATATTGTTATAGAAAATAGAAATTAAAAACATGCGTCTAAAAGTTTATTCACTTTGTTAGATCGTGTCATACTAAGTATTCATTGTAATCTAAATTAAAGATGATTGTAAATTTTCAGCTCAACCGGTTAAGGGTAACTATAGGTAATAAAATCCATTGACACATACAAATATAAAAAAAAAACAAAAGGGATGTGGCTCAAAGACTTTAAGGCAAAATCATTATCTTAAAAAGTATTACAAGTTCACAGTCATCAGCTTTTAGGATGACTAACCAGCCAGCATCAACAATGAACTCGCAACGAACGCTTCAATTTACCCATAGACATTTATTTCAAAATCAGCACAGCCGTTTGTAAATCGAACGAACCGGTCATATTTCATGCGGCTGGCTATGCGGGTGGACGTCGTCGTGAGTTATGACGTCACCGGCCGACCGCGCAGGATGCGACCTGCGACACGTCATTGCATCGGTATTGGGAGCCTTGTTTCCGATGGTCCAATAAATCTGTGGACTTTTCATTTTGTTGTGGAAAGCACGTCAGTGTATTTTGAAGTTATAAGTGTTAACTAAATCGGTCTTGAGAGTTTTGAGTTTTAATCTACCAAACAGTTCTATAGATAGAACAATGTTTATAAATGGTATACAAACACATTCAATGTAGGCCAAGTTAAGTAGTGACGTCGTGAGCACTCTAGATTCGTCCTCGAAAACGTGTAGACGTCTTTATTGACTTGTGCAAGCTTACTGATAATTTTTTGTTTAATTTATAAACCCGAGCCACTAACTTTACTAGTGATTCTAGTGAATATTTTTTATAACATAACGTGAAAAGAAAACTTTTTTAATTAAAATTTATGGAGGCATTAAGTTCACCTCTAATAATAATATTTTATGTACGTCCGTAGGTACCTTTATCTGAACAAAATATTAAACAAAAAAATAAATGAAAGACATTATTAAAATAATTACGGTCGAATTTCAACCACTAATTCTAATTAAAAAAAAAATGGTAGACGCAACGTTGTCGCATTGTCACATCAGTCTGCAGGAGCCTAAGCCATTTAAAATAACAACTGCGAGAGATCGTTTACATAAACAGCCACCAACCTAAATGTACACTCCTTCCATTTCACTAAACCAAACACAGACTTCATCATAATAAAAAAGAGTGACAGACTCATAATAGCGGCAGTAAAAAGGTAATCATGTTCTAGGCTCGAGCTATCATGAGCCCAATGAATCTTCTAATCCGTATGGAGTCGAGGACATTTTCGTGCGCCCTAACGAAGACAGATTAAGCCCACCTGTCCCGGTGAACTGATGAGGAGACCAGGATTAGAGACTGATGAGATATTAGCTGCGGGTAATCTTTACCTACTGTAGTAGTCAGATATTAAGAGAACTACTGCTCCTGTAATTGTTTGCATAAAAGTATATTTTCCACTGTAGTAAACGAAATAAAAAAAACTGGGCAAGTGCGAGTCGGACTCGCACACTGAGAGTTTATTTACTGAGAGACTTCATCATCATCATCAGCCTTTTAATGATCCCACTGCTGGGACACAGGCCTCCTCTCTAGGAGAGGGAATGGGCCGTAATCCACCACGCGGGCCCAGTACGCAGTGGTGGATGTCACATATCTTCGAATTTTCAGTTCTAGGACATGCCGGTTTCCTCACGATGTTTTCCTTCACCGTTTTGAGAGCAGTGGTGATGAAATAAATTACACAAAGTAATGCACCTGGCTGGGTTTGAACCCGCGACCTACAACTCGTAAGTCTAGGCCGTTACCACTCGGCCACCACTGCTCACTGAGAGACTCATGTGAATATATCAATTCCTGAATCGAGTATTGAAGATTTTTCTGAATGTGACGTAACTACTTTCAGTTTTCAGATTTATTCTTATACTTGTGCTATAAGAACTTACTTCATGCCAAATTTCATCGGGAAGTACCCTGAATTTTGATTGCTTTGAGAGTGTCGAAATAAACGTTTTTGCGATATAAATGACCATGTCTTTTTTTTCATTAACTTAGAAGTTTGATTTTTTCATAGCTTCAAAAGACCCTGAGTAAAAAATGGATTTAATTTCAACTCCATACCTCCGTGCGTTCCCGAGATAAAGGGTCTTGACAGACAGACCGACGGACAACAAATTGATCCTATAAGGGTTCCGTTTTTTTTTCTTTTGAGGTACAGAACCCTAAATATATGTTATTCTTCAGAATGAATGCTACATGTTTCGCTGGAACGCTCCATGTTTGCTAGTTGTGATCGTAATAACTATATTATAAAAATTCAACACTAATTACATACGGTTTATTTTCCGCAAATAACAAGCAAAGTGTTAGTGCAGTTTTCCTTTTCTGCGTTTTTATTACTCTTTCGAAGTGTTTTGAGTGAAATAACAATATTAAGACAAACGAAAATTTCTTTAAAAAGTGCCGTATCACAGTGGCTGATCCGCGAGTGCATGCAAATTTACGCGGTTATGCAAACTGATTAACCGTCAAAATCCTATAAACCATTATTTATTCAGTGCTACCAACTTGGCGAGCGCAACTGACGTTTGCGTTCCAGGGGTTAAGTTAATCAGAACAATAGCTTTGTGTACAGTGTGACCAGTATATTTTCTCGGCATCACGGTTAATGCAAGAAGGCGTTTGAAAAATTACCAGTATATATTACCGTGCGGGATGGAATGCTGCAATGATAGATCGATGATGACAGGTGATAACATTCTAAAATGCTCCGTTTGTAGGGGAAAGCACCACACGGAGTGCCTAAATCTAGCACCAAAGCAGGTTGTTGCCCTGAGCAACAAGTTTAGGGCTACCTGGAAATGCCCATCTTGTTGTAATGTGACAAGGCGAGGCGGGTCCAATTTGAACACGCCCGTGCGCAGTTACACCGAGCTCCCAGCCTGTGATCACTCCATGGATATGTCATGTGATAATCTAGACCATATTCCACTCAGCTTATCTCCCAGTGTTGATAGTAATAAAACCCCGGTCGCAGAGAAACCATCGACATCTATTTCCTGTAATGACTTTGCATCTTTTACTCAAAATCTTCAAGTAACCCTAAGTCAATGGAGAGCTGACATGAATAAAGATATGCTGCAGTTGCGCGATGACATTCAATCTACATTGGCTGATATTCGGAACGAGATGCAAACACTACGCTCGGAACAAATACTTATAAAACAGCGTGTATCTGATCTCCGAGATGACGTCATAATATTACAAACGTCATCACAGAGTCAATCAACGGAACATGAAATCTTGAAGAAGCGTGTTGATGAGCTGCACTGTCAATCTGCAACTGATATATCTGGGTTAGTAATAATTAGAAACCTAGAAACTAAAATAGACTTACTAGAGCAACAGGCCAGGCAATGTAATGTTGAAATATGCAATCTGCCTGAAAAGCGTAATGAAAACTTGCCAGCCATTATTGAAGCTGTAGGAACTGCCCTTAAGTCACCGATCTCATTAAGTAATATTGTTTCTGTGCATAGGGTGCCCCACGCACATCAGCAAAATACAAGACCTAAAAATGTAATCCTTAAGTTAACTTCTCGCCTACATAGGGATAACTTGCTCAGTGCCTTTCGTAGAGCTGGATCGCTGAAGACTGACCAAATCGGCATTGCTGGCACGCCCAATAATATCTATTTAAATGAGCATTTGACTTTGGTAAAGAAACAATTATTTCGAAAAACTCGTGATGTCGCAAAAAAATGTAATCATAAATATGTTTGGATTAATAATGGAACTATATTGGTGCGCGAGCGCGAGGGCGCTAGTGCATTTGCAATACGTAATGAAAACGATATCGATAAAATTAAAACAAAGTCTACTGAATAATTGCTTCCATCTATTGGGTTTGCCATGTCAAGAATCTATTTCTAATTTAAAATGTATGTTGCCTTTGAAATTAAAATACTTATTTTTTTTTCTGCATGCTGCACTAATAAAATCAAAATATTTTTATTATTTAATTTTAATTTTGTATACTTTAGTTATAACTGTAGTAGTCTATAATTTAATTAAAATTTTAATCATTATTGTTAAGTGGAACTCAATTTTTATTTCTATGTTACTTTATAATTCATTGTGTTTATGCAAAATGATTGTTACTGTTTTTTATGAGTACGATATATCTTTATACACAACACTTGTTGTTATACGCGAATTTATTGTAAAGAACTTGAGTAATGGATAAAAGTGAAAATATATCGGTTTACTATCAAAACTGCCGAGGCATAAGAACTAAACTACAATCCCTGTCTTTTAGTATCTTGTCGTCCTCTTACGATGTAATAGTCTTGACTGAAACTTGGCTGGTGCCCGATATTGCTTGTGCTGAGTTTATAGATCCTCGGTATGATGTTTATCGTTGTGACCGCGACCGCAGTGCTACGGGCAGGCGTGATGGTGGCGGGGTACTAATTGCCGTATTGCGGAAACTAAGGTCTTGTCTATTTGATAGTCATTGTCGCAACGACCTCACCAGCATTGAACATATTATGGTCGGACTACAGAGCAAGAATGATTGCTCGAAAATGCACGTTATTAGTGCAGCATATATCCCACCGTGGACTGTGGCTGATATCTATAGCTCATATTTTGACACCCTCCAAGACTTCCTGAATGAACCTAATATCTCATCTATTATTATAGTTGGAGACTACAATCTTCCGGATATTACATGGAAAGAAGCCCAAGTTGGAGGCACGCTAAAGAGTGCTGGTATGATTTGCACTGGATCATCCCCAATATGCTCGCAGCTTCAACACCTTATGTCTGCAATAGATGCCTATCAATACAATAGCATACCAAATAATACTGGAAAAATCCTTGATCTATTCATATCCAATACTTTTAGCTCTGTAAGTTCCCCGCCGGACCCCTTACTACCCATGGATCCTTACCATCCTCCATTTGTTGCAATGTGTCATATGAGTGTGAATACACAAACCTTAAAAAGGAAACCCATGAGGAAATTTGACTTCCGTAAGGCTAAATACGAGGTTATTAACAAATGCATTGATGAAGTAGAATGGTTTACTCTGCTAGGTCATCTTCCATCGGAAGAAGCCGTAGAGACCTTCTATGAGTTATTGCAAGATATAATTGAACCGAATATCCCCCAGGTCAAGTCTCGGGCGCTTGACTTTCCTGTTTGGTTTTCCTCTCATCTTATCAAGACTTACAAAAGGAAGCAGCGCCTCTGGATCAAGTGGAAGAAGTTTATGAACATAAAAGATTATAACTTGTATTCAGAGTGTCGAAAATTGTTTAAAGAGATGTGTAAAAACTGTTACACTACTTATATTAAATCTGTTGAGGACAACATCATGACTAATGTAAAATATTTTTGGACATATATCGCTAATCGTAAAAAGAAATCAGGTGTGCCTTCTACGATGCAATACCAAAACCTAAAGTCAAGTGATCCTGAAGAGATTTGCAATATGTTCTCTGATTTTTTCTTGTCAGTTTTTGAACCTGCATCTCCCTCACCGTCGGCATGGACCCCGCCAGCGGACAGTGACATAAAAGCCAGTTTAGTTAATAGCTTGCATATCGAGGAATCTAAAATACTCGCTGAGTTGAAGCAACTTGATCCCTCCAAAGGAGCTGGTCCCGATGGGTATCCAGCTGTTTTCTTTAAGGCCACTGCTGGCAGTATCTATAAACCATTGTTTATAATTTATAATAAATGTTTAAGTGAAGGTGTGTTTCCTGAAGTTTGGAAAAAGGCTAACATCACGCCCGTGCATAAAGGTGGCTTCAGACACGACATTGAACAATATCGCCCGATCTCAATTCTGTCGACCTTGTCAAAGCTTTTTGAAAGACTAGTACATAATGAGATCTACCCTATTCTCCATAATCTTTTCATCCCTGAACAACATGGTTTCGTTAAACACCGGTCTACTCTATCCAATTTAATGATCTTCAGTAACTTTCTTTTTGAAAATATTGATAAACGTTTGCAAATTGATGCAATTTATACAGATTTCAAAAAAGCTTTTGACAAGGTCGATCATGAGATCTTGCTTAATAAAATCGCATTCAATGGCATACGAGGAAATTTACTCCGCTGGTTCTCGTCTTATGTCACAAATAGGACTCAGAGAGTGGTCGTGAATGGACATCAGAGTAATTTTGTGCCGATAACATCTGGAGTTCCACAAGGCTCAATCTTGGGCCCACTCTTATTTATAATTTATATCAATGACATTGCGAAGTGCTTTAAAGGTACTAAGTTCCTCATGTATGCAGACGATCTGAAAGCCTTCAAAATTATTAACACCAAGGAAGATTGTCTAACATTTCAGGAGGACCTCAATAGACTCACAGAATATTGTCATGATAACAAATTACATCTCAGCATTTCCAAATGTCATTGTATGAATTTTACAAAAAACAAATCTGTAATCGGTTTTCAGTATAAGTTGTGTGATACCGTGTTGAGTAACATACCTATTGTTAGAGATCTTGGTGTGTTGTTCGATAATAAAGTCTCCTTTAATCAGCACGTGGAAAAAATTGTCAATAACTCTTTTAAAATGTATGGTTTTGTTATGAGGTCATCCACCGAGTTCAAAAGTCCCTCTACCTATCTTTATTTATATAAAACTTTAATACGCTCACAACTTGAATATGCAGTACCAGTCTGGAATCCGTTCTATCAGAAATATGTGGATGAGATAGAGAAAGTCCAGCGAAAATTTCTCCGTGCTATGTACTATAGATGCCATAAGAGATATCTGTCATATGAAAAATTGCTAAAGAAATATAACTTATTAACGTTAAAATCTAGACGTAAACTATTAGAAGCCACTATACTGTATAATATTGTCCACAATAACTTTGACTGTATTGAGCTTACAAGTAAATTGTGTTATACAGTGCCCCGTACAGTCAACATGCGTAGTGTTCGAGCCGGAACACTATTTGCTGTGAACAGTTGTCGCACAAACTCGGGATTACGGTGCCCTACTCGTCGAATGGTTGACACTTACAATAGTAATTTCATTGATGTTGATGTTTTTATGTGCTCTAAATCTATATTTAAAAGCAACGTACTCAAAATTTTATCTGCGCAGTCATATGGTGTAATTAATTAATTATAACAATTTATGACTTGAACGTAAATGTAGATTTAAATTTAATTGTATATAAAAACAAATTATGAGTTCCCTTACTTATTTTTTACTTATTTTTTTTTTTTTTCAAAATTTTTTACATTTCAATTCTTAGTTACAATTTAATTTAATGTGTAATTTTAAAATTTTAATTTATTGTAATTTATGATTATGATTTAATTTAATGCATGTTTTTAGTATATTTTTTTTTTGTAATGATTTATAATAATAATTAAACTATATGTAATTTTTAACATAAATTTAGTAAAGATTTTATATATAGTGAATATTTAATTATCCACCGGCATTTACTGCCGGCAATTTTACATGTTAATATGTGGATAATGCAGTGGGCTGCAATATTGTGGAGTCATTTGTACTGTCTTTTTTTTATATACATGTATTGTAGCTGTTTTTTGTCCCATAAATAAATAAATAAATAAATAAATAGTGTTTTCAAAACATAATATAGCTAATTTTTCATGATAGAACAAAATCACGAAGGTGCGTCCAAAAATTACTTTTATTGAATAAAATCCGAACTAATAAAGGTATCAGAATGATTGTATATCATTCTGATTATTAATCATAGTTTTATACAAGCAATGTCTCACTGTTATAGTGTTTTAATCTCGTGTATAAACTAGCTTCTGCCAGCGGCTTCGTCTGGATAAAAATCGGTTTCTCCATACAAATTCCAACCCTCGTTTTATCCCCTTAAGGGTTTTTTTTTTTTTTTTTTTCGGTAGGTAAAATCATCCAATGACAAATCCCGCCCTTGGGTGGAGCGGGAAGTAGTGTCAGACTCTTACTGACTAAAAACCTACCCCGTTCCATTCTTCGCCTTGGTCCCAGGGCCCCGGGTGCCATTTTCACATACCCTTTGACCCCAGTAGGCTTCGGCCCTATCGGGCCCCTTCAGTTTGCTGACAACTCCTTGAGGCGCGCGGGAACAGTGCGCGCCGTAAACGACTTGAGCTCGGACCGGTCTGTTACCGGACGGACGGACAGCGAGCTAGCCATTGCCCGCTGTCCGCGAGCCCGCGCCTACGGTGGCCGGAAATCGGGATCGGAAACCCGGCGGCGGCGGCGGCGTGTACGCCGTTGCCTGATGCGGTCGGCCTCCTCCTTTGCTAGCATTACTGCTTCGCAGAAGGAGGCGACCGCCTGCCACTCCTCCTCGCTCCGGAGCATGGCTTGAACCAAACCCCGGCGCGAGAGATCGCTGCCGCCGATCGCCCCCACAAGGACACGGCGATGCTCTTCCCAAGCGGGGCACACCTCGACTGTGTGCTCCACCGTGTCCTCCGGACGCTCCGCACAGTGGCGACATCCGGGCGTCGTCTCCGCACGAATCTTGTACAGGTACGGACCGAACTTGCCGTGTTCGGTCAGCACCTGCGCCAAACGGAAAGTGACGACGCCGTGGGGCCTTTCCAGCCACGCCTCAAAGAGGGGCCTTACCGCCTCGATCGTGGCGTGCCCAGCACGAGGTTGCGACAATCGTTCTCGCCATTTCACCATGAGATCCCGCCGGAACTCTGTCCGCCATGCCGCGATTTGTCGCGGCAGCGGAGTTTCGCCCCGACGTTGCATCTCCACGCGTAAGTCATGCATGTGTGCAAGGACTGTTGCCTCCAAATCCCATGGTGGTAGGCCAGCAAGGAGGCTCGCCGCTTCGCAGGACACCGTACGGTATCCCCGGATCATCCGAATGGCCATGACCCTCTGGCAGGCGTTCAGCCGGGCCGCCACTCGCTTTCGCAGCGTCGGCGCCCAGACCGGCGCCCTGTAAAGGGCCATGGACCGAACGATGCCTGCGTAGAGCCTCCGGCAGGAGGCGTCTGGACCTCCCAGGTTCGGCAGGAGCCGCTTGAGAGCAGCCCCAGTCAGATTCAATCTGGGAGCCAAACGTCGGAAATGCTCTCCGAAGTGCCACCGGCTGTCGAGGACGAGTCCCAGGTACATCCCCTTAAGGGTGGAATTTCGTAAAATCCGTTCTTAGTGGATGTCTACATTCTATAAAGATCTCTATAATTTATCATTTATAGTTAATCGCTAAATATTTGCAAGCATTGTATATTTGCATATCTTATTCTTTTGTATGCAGCTCGAAAGGCCTACTGAAACAAAATATACGTATCTCAGTATTACTTTGTAATTTGTAAACTCCTCCATCATGCGTCAAAAGTAAAAGTCTTGTAAAAACTTTGATAGCTTTCATTTCTTGTTAACACACCTGTCTATTCATTCCGCATCCCATAATCCACCAATTCCTGTTATAACTTCACACCATTTCCGACCAATTTTCGTAAAATTTCACAAAAAAAAATCTTTTTGTGGGTCCCGAAGGAGATGTGAAACAAATTCGTGAGAAAACTTTTTTGGGATAGTACCCCGTGCATAACGAGTGGGTATGAAAAAGAAATCCATAGGCATATTGAATGGGCCCTTTCTACAAAAGGTAAATTGGTGAATTTAAGGCGTTGCTTATGCTATACCTCGTTACTTCTATTTCCTTTACTCGGAAATTATGAAATAACAATGATAAATTCGACTGGCCTCTTGGTCTAGTGGTTAGTGACCCTAACTGCTATGCTGGAGTTCGTGGGTTGGATTCCCACCCAGGACAAATGTTTGTGTGATGAGCACGAACATTTGTTCTGAGTCTGGGTGTAATTTATTAAAGTAAGTATGTATTTGGAAATATATAAGTATGTTTATCAGTTGTCTAGTACCCATAACACCAGCTCTGCTTAGCTTGTCACTAGACGGCGTTGTATGATAGATGAAAAAAAAAATCCCGAACAAATTTTGTTGGTATATTTTTTAGCGTTTAATTACTAAAATATACAAAAACATATAGATTAAAAATACCTGGACAATTCTGTTTTATACATTAATTTTGATAGAAGTCTGGAATTAAATATATTCAAGTTTAAAACTAGTTTTAAGATTATGTAATAATTACGTAGCTACAAATTTTAAAAACAAATAAATGCATTCATTTATTTTATTTTCAAATTTACTTTAACATACTCTACTTATTTTGCTTTTTCACAGCTTCTAGGGACCGTAGACCCTATATACACGTAGGTATATGGTTTTAATTTCAACTCGACACCTCCACGCGTTCCCAAGATAAAAGGTCTTGACAGACAGACAGACGGACAACAAAGTGATCTTATAAGGATTCCAATTTTTCCTTTTGAGGTAAGGAACCCTAAAAACGAGATTTCTACCATTGAGTACTGTAATACTACACTGTACACTGTACGCACTACAGTGGTGCTATTCTGTAAGAAAACGCAGCGCTGCCGCCACGACGAACATCCAATGAATACATTGAATTAACAATCCAATGTATAGCTACATTAGGTTGACAATCCAATGTATCCTATTTGGGTGTTCGTCGTTGAGACAGCGCTGCGTTTTCTTAG
The DNA here is from genome assembly GCA_958295575.1 of Leucania comma. Classification (NCBI taxonomy): domain Eukaryota; kingdom Metazoa; phylum Arthropoda; class Insecta; order Lepidoptera; family Noctuidae; genus Leucania; species Leucania comma. The sequence goes on from OY282475.1 coordinate 11,568,208, forward strand.
AGAATAGCACCACAGTACTGTATGTGTGAGTGTACAATACAGCATAGAAAATAATGGCAGCTTTATGCTGTGCTAGCTATATACTTATTTTTTATTTTATATTTGTAGTTTGCGATTGCTTAGATACACGGATGCTAGCGGTCGGTAAAATTAATTACGCCAGCGGGGCGGTCAACATTTCGATGGAAATTTATTTTGGGCCTTTCTAGTACTTTGTCAATAGGAATTTGCTTGACAGAAATGAAACAGCACCAGAGGTACTATTTTATGGTAGGTAAAATCATCAAATGACAAATCCCGCCCTTATTTCTTAGATTTATTATTTTATTTAGATTCTTAGATTATATGGGTGGGGTGGGAGATAGAGTCAGACTCTTACTGACTAAAAACCTACCCGGTTTCATTCATTGCCTTCGATCCAGGGGTTCATTTTCATCTAACCCTTGGACCAGAGGTACTTACGAACACCATTATGGCAGAGACAATCAGACCGGTTTTGCACATTAACAAAGACAATATTATGACGCCATCAAATCACTCGTTAAGATTGTTTATTCAATTAGAAATATTGTGCTCTCCAAAAAAACTGTTGCCGCATGGAATGGCTATGAAACCATATAGCCGGTTCACACCCTTGACCAATTTTTAGCCTGTTAGCTCCAAACTCAAACAAAAATGCAATGCTCACAACGCGAACCGACGAATTCTCGATTGTTTGTTGTTTCAAAAATTGCAGTTAGGAAGTTGTGAACTTTGAAACCTGTGAATTTAAGTATTATTTTTATTGAATTTTAGACAAAGGCTACGATTGAGTAGTTGGATAACCTACATTTTCATGAGGAATATACCGTTAAATTTTGGTCGTTTAAATCCCGTGGAGGATCGATTCGGTACATGAAACACTATCGATTTATAAAGTAAAATAAAAAAATAAAGTACTTTTTTTCTAAAACTCGAATTAATATACGCATGTACGAAATTAATTTATTTAAGTAAATGAGTCAATGACCTTGTTGGGAGTTGTCGGTCGTTGTGTACTAACTACCTACAGTTCATTGGCCTCGATCAGCTGACGTTTACGTAACGATATCAATTTCGTACATGCGTAAATTAATTCGAGTTTAAAAAAAAGTACTTTATTTTTCATTTTTATCTTTACAAAACGATAGGGTTTCATGTACCGAATCTACCCTCCGTGGGATTAAAACGACCAAAATTTAACGGTGTATAAACCCGTCATTAATGCTGATGACGTAGCTAAGTTTTAAATAACAACTTTTAAAAATATTGATAATATTATATCATCCAACGTTTTATAAATAACAATGCTGATATTAAAAATAATAACATAATTAGCAGATCAGCATAACATAACGAGACTTTAATTGAAACTTAGATGTAATGTCGCGTTATCAAAACCTATCTGAGGAAACCTTAATAAATAATAATTTATTTAGCCATAGTATAATGACTGGCCTGTTGGTCTAATGGTTAGTGGCCCTGACTGCTACGCTGGAGGTCGTGGGTTCGATTCCCACCCAGGACAAATGTTCGTGTGATGAGCACGATCATTTGTTCTGTGGCTGGGTGTAATATTCTATAATAGTATGTATTTAGAAATATATAAGTGTGTTTATCAGTTGTCTAGTACTCATAACACAAGCTCTGCTTAACTTGGGACTAGACGGCGTTGTGTAATAGTTGTGGATCATTAATACTTGTTTACCCCACCACTTTCAGTAGTGGAGTATTATTATATTGAGCAAAAAATTGAGGTTGACTTAATACCAATGCATAGAAAAAAAATAAAAATGTGCCACTGCGCCTGAAGTAGGCCGAGCCTGTATTTAGGGACGCAGTTCTCTTCCCCTAAAAGAAGTTATCTATAAAACAGCATTTGAGTGTTACGTTGATATAATTTTACACTTAACAAAATATTAATCTGCAAAATGGTAACTGTGTTTTAAGTGCATGTATTTTGTGTGTTTCTTTCTAAATTCAAACACCAAACGAATTTAGATATTACTATGTTAATGTATCTAATTCCTCCTGCAAATTTCATCTCAATATAACATATTCGTTTTGAATTTCGAACGCCATGTCTAACAAATGGTAAATACGAGTATTAAGTATTACTTCAACTATTCGCAAATATTTTGTACAATATAACTCTTTTATAACAATTCGTTTGATCCTTTGAGCATCAAAACCTGATACTTTTGAAGCTCAAAGGATCCATCGATATTAGGGTTCTGTACGTTTGAATGTAAAACAGAGCTCTTGCAGAATCACTTCCATGTTTGTCTGTTTATCCGTCTATCACAGTTAATTTGCTGATTCATAAACTGAGCCGATCAAATTGAAAACCTAAACACAGACGGGTTAGTTAATTTAATTTTGTAAAATATTAAACAAAATAAGATTTTCAAGCTTTACTGTGTGGCTTGAGGAGTTATAGTAACGACCATTAATATTTTTTATTTCATCAATTTGTAGTATTTTTGAAGTTATCAACTATTTGCTTGCCCCCTTTTATATCTGAAACCAATAAGCCATGTTAATACCCTACTGATGTAGAACTGATACTGGATTACTAAATAAAATATATTGCCATAATTTACATTGGCATAACGAAATTCAGCATAATGATCATTAAGCATAAATGTTTTGATATAATGCTCGTTGCCATAAATAATGTTAGAAAAATAATAATGAACCATAATATGATAAAGCATAATGTCATAAACTATACAAAAACAAACATGTTCGCGGCTCATGGATGGCCCGAGGGCCGCCCTCGCCGCACCTTAACCTATTCCAACAGAGTAATGCCCAAATTATAATAAATAAATGCTTTTAAAATTTATGTAACTCCAACTTATGCCAAAACATATTAGAATAAATGATAGTTATGCTAACCTTTGCATTATTTCCAAAGTATTATTATGCAGCAGTATCATTATGCTAATAAAAGTTATGTGAAAACGTTATGCCAAACTATATTATGCCTTAAAATTTTATGCCAATAGGGGTATTACCACTGATACTAAAATGATTTTGAAAGAAAAATATCAGTAGGAAAAAGGGTGATTTCCACAACTTTTCTTTTCAACAAAAAACTATTTTGGACCAAGTTAGGTTTGAGCACTAAAAAGGCCACAAATCGCCAAATCCTTTTCCGATATACATGTATCGCAGCGATCAATCATCTTATCCACGATTCGAACGATTTCTTTTTTTTTTCCTTTGAACAGAATACGGTCTAACTGAGAAAATCTTGTAATTTTCAAAATTAAGTTAATATTTATTCAGCTAACGTATTTTTTTGCTATCAGAACAGAAAAAAATATATTTTAGCAGTTTACTTCAAAATTATTTTAAGGACGAATATAAATAAAATATCAAAATAGCTTCAACCACATGGTCTCTCTGCGCGCACTCATGAATATATACATCCATCATAATATACACAAATTTCCCGAAATGGTACCGATATTCGGTATTTCGTTTAACTGACGCAAACTTTGTGTCATTAAAAAATATAAAAGATAAAATATTCTACTAATACCAGAGTTAAACAGAACGGAACCCTCTCTAAGCAATTCTGACTGACACTTGACTAGCTTTTTATATAACGTTAACATTTCACAAGGTACACGCTCACGTAAATTGAGTACCTACACGTTTAACATGACGGGAACGATAAATAACGATATATAAAAACCTTCAACAATAGACCGTCGTCATTTCAAATCGTTCAATTTCATCTAACAAGCAAAATGTAGATACTCTCGTTCACAGTCGACTTAATTATAAAGAACGAGGTACAGTCGAAATCAAATGTCGTCAGCAAAGGCTTAATCCATTAAACAGTTGACAGAAACAAAATGAAATAATAATTTGTCGTTGGATTCGACGTGCGGGAATATCGAGGTTTGTGTATAGGTATGTTCGTCGGTGGCATGTCATCAATCACATCCTCCAGTCGGCAGGATTCACTGTGGCAGTACATTAGCTCCTTAATTAAAGCTGTGAACAGCTGGCACAGCGCCGTCCGCGTCATACATTTCAATTAATTCTTGTCACCAAACAAATTTGGTTGACGACTATTTAATTATTAATCAAAGCTACATTGACAAATTGTTTTTGCACCATATTGAATTTATTGGAAAACAATAAAAAAAATTGCTCGGTGCACCATACACCTAATACGATTAATTATTTTTTTACATAATTAAACGAGTGAAATAAAACTTTAAAATTATACACTGAAGACAATATCTTCTAGCTAAAATATGGCGTAACTCCTCAGCGTGGCTGTTGACTGGAAGCGTGCCCAAAAGACTGGCGGTATTGCCACGCTGTATGGCAACGCTTAATCTCTGACCGAGGTAAAAGCCAGCGCACGGGTCACGCGAAGTATCAACAAGGCGTATGATAATTCTTTAAAAATGAATTATTTATGTATTTTTATTTTTCTTGTTTTAGTACTTTATTAATTAATAAATTGTTTGTAATATTGGTGATTACTTCTAGATGACCGTGTAATTTCAAAACAACAAATGATATTGATTTTTTGTCACAATATAGCATTGTAAGGAAGTAAAAATACATAGACATGAAAGTTATGAGCGACGAAACTTCCATATTTCAACACAAATTTCTACATCTTTGGCCGTAAATAAATAACTTACAAAGTTTTAAAACTAATAAAATAGTTAGTCATAATATAGATATACTCGTATATAGATGATATTGTGCTGAAAACTTCAATTAATTTGTTTTGAACTGATAACATTACAAGTTTTTTTTACAGGTATACATACGCCCAAAGGTCTATTCATAAATATATACGTGTTATTTTCGTTATAATTCATGATTCATAGATGTTTGTATGCTTGCTTTATATTTTTGAATTTTGCATATGATTAAAGATGAGCTCCGCGTTTAAAGCCCCCAACAAGTAAATACTCCTATAAGTAAGTATACAGCTCTGGTTGCGCCAATTTGCTATGATCCGCGACTTTGTTTTTTGTAATTTGTTTTTTTTGGCCTAGCAATCCTATACCATCCGTTTTCCCTCCACCCGCACGACCGCAAGAAATGATTTGACATTGACGTTTTGTGCATTGTGAATGTGACCGCACCGCTAACCGCGCCCGCTCGAAATTACAAGAAAATTGACTATTTTCGTGATCCAACCATTCAAACTCAACAACAGTGGTGCCGTGTAGTGCAAAACAGGACCTGGCAGTGATTTAAATGTGCGAAGTCGAAAATCGCCGGCGGTGCCACGTGGAACCTTCGAAGTCTAAAGGTCAGTGCTCTTTCCCAATACCTTTATCCCATGCCAGGCATAGTATCTGCATATTGTTAATAAACCTTAGATCGCTTTTTTTAAAATCTACAGTCCACAGCTTATTTGCGCAACCATTATTTTTTGGTCCATACGAGCCGGATCGTGAATCATTTTCTTGTAATTTCGCAATATAGTATTTGTTCCATAGGGAATAAACGCAACGCGCCTGTTTACCTAGATATAATAGTAGAAAACCCGCATCTAGGCATTTAGGCAACTATACGTTATTTCGCTCGTATAGTTAAAGAGTCATTGATAATTACGGTACCTACGCCGTCAACCGCACCGCATAATTATAGTTAGCTACGTAAATATCAGCGTAGATATAAATCGATCGCATTCTTTTTCTTGACAAAATTCATTCGACCATCCTACAAATTGCATGTAGGTAGACGCATTTCAAAAATACCCGTTCATTGTTGAGTGAACATTTGTAGGAAACGGATAAACCATAGATTATATACGCATATATTTAATCGAGAAATTGGGTAATATTCACTCATTGATTCAGGTTGTTCCGTTCGTTCGCCGTTCACTTTGTTGTTTACAATATTACCATATTGTTATCTGTTAATTATCGCTTACTTAATAATTCGTTAAGTGTTTGTTTGAGTGTATAGTGTGAATATATCAAAACAAGATGTCTCTTAAGGGAACCAAGGTTAGTACTGATTTAAAGGTTCAGTTAAAGCTTTTATACGCTAAAAGGGACTCACAGTTTTCACGTGTTCAATCGATTTGTGATAAATCTTTGCAAACCTCGGATCTGGCGATTAGAGATGCTTTCTTGTGTTCGTTGGAAACTTTAGATAGTTTGCGCGCGGATTTTGAATCTACAATTAATAATATAAACATTTTAGAGTTGGAGTTAAATCCTGATTACTGTGTGAGTTATCAGGCATTGTCGTCCTTTGATGACTTGTATTGTCGTATCAAACGTATTGCTAGGAGTTTAGAGACTCCCCCCCCCGCGAGTGGTTTATCCAACCCTCCTCGCGAACGCCCACGATTGCCGCCAATTCAAATACCTGAATTTAATGGTGACATTCGAAATTGGAATTTATTTATAGATAGTTTCGAAAATATAATACATAGGAACACATCGCTGACAGATCACGAGAGATTGCATTATCTCGTAGAAAAATTGACCGGTAAGGCAAAGGCTGTCTGTGCTGGAATTACGTTTAGCGCTGAAAATTACAATTTAGTTTTGAACACTTTAAAAACAAAATACGAAGATAAGCGATTAGTAGCCACCGCATATTTAGATCAATTATTCGATTTGAAAAGTTTTTCCGTTTGTAACGATCATAATTTAGAGAAGTTTTTAAATATTTTCGCATCATCTGTTCGTGCAGTAAAGAACCTAAAGGTCAATGACCTCTGTGACTTTTTGTTTTTGTATATCGGTTTAAAGAAATTAGATCCTGAAACTGTTCGTCTGTTTGAAACGACTCAGCGCGGTAAAGAAATACCTAAGTTCGAAGATTTAGAATCTTTTATTCGCGACCATATTAAGGTGTTGCAGCGCACGTCGGCACGTCATGAAGCCACGAATAGGACAGGTTCCGATCGCCGTATAGACGCGTCATCGAAGTCAGTCAAGACTGCACATACGCTAGTTAATACCGCCTCAACACCTGACTGTTCTCTGTGTAAGGGTAGCCATACACAGCTGTACAAGTGTTCGGAATTTCAGAGATTATCGCCTAGTGATCGTTACAAGTTTGTCCGCACTAATAATTTGTGTTTTAATTGTCTAAGTGACAAACATCTGGTTACGTCATGTAACAGTGGTGGTAGCTGTCGTAAATGTCTAGCTAGACATCATACCTTCTTACATTTTGAGAGTAGTAAGCTGCCATCGCAGCAGCAGCCTGCGCAGACGCGCGACGCTTGTGACGCGCGGCCTGCTGCAAGTGCAAACGACGTAACATTGTGTTCGCTTTCCGCCGCTGGTACTCAAGTCACTACCGTTTTACTTGCGACCGCGCAAGTTGTCATTGTAGATGCCTTTGGCAAACCGCACACCGTTCGAGCGCTACTAGATGGCGCTTCCCAGAGTAATTTTATTACTCGGGATTGTTGTCAACGCCTTGGTTTTAGTTTTAATAATTGGTCATCCCGCTCAGAAGTGAAAGGTTTTGGAGGTTTAAAGGCAACCATTCACGGTTCCATTAAAATAATATTTAGTTCACGTTTTAATCGTAATATTTCGTTTGAAATGGATTCGCTAGTCGCAGATAAGATTACGGAACGGTTGCCCACGGTACCGGTTGACACGTCCATGCTGACGGAGTTTAAGAACTTGCAGTTAGCCGACGGAAATTACGCTTTCCCTGGAGATATCGATCTATTGATCGGTGCTTCGATTCTCCCGCATCTCCAGTTATCACGTAAAATTCAAGGTCTTCCGATGTACCCCGCTCCGCACGCACTGGAAACAGTTCTCGGGTTTGTTATAGTTGGTTCCGCACCCGCTTATTTAAATAGTTACTCGACTGTGTCGCACTGTTGCACCGTCGAGCCGCCGCTTGAGACTACCATCCGCAAGTTCTGGGAGATTGAAGAGGTCAATGTCCCACCTATTCTCAGCCCTGAGGATCAGGTCACTGAGGAGATTTATACCCGCACGACTACTCGTGATAAAGATGGTCGTTATGTTGTCGCGCTCCCTTTCAAGGGTGATATTTTTTCGCTCGGTGGCTCCCGTGCCTCCGCAGAAAAACGCTTTCTATGCTTGGAACGTAAGATGCAGGCGTCTCCTAAGTTGAAGCAAGCCTATGATGATGTGCTGATCGAATATTTAGATAAAGGTTATATCTCATCAGCGCCTGCCGAGACTGAGGAGACACGTGATTACCCGTTTTACATCATCCCGCACCATGGAGTTGTTAGAGAAGACAAACTTACAACTAAACTGCGTGTGGTTATGGATGGTAGCGCTAAGACTAGTACTGGCATATCGCTTAACGATATCTTGTATTGTGGTCAGAACCTCCAGGGTAACTTATTTGAAATAATAGTAAATTTTCGCTTGTTTGCTATTGCGCTCTCTGCCGATATTCGGCAAATGTTTCTTAGTATTGGAATCAGAGAATGTGACCGTAGATTCCAACGCTTCTTGTATAGATTTTCTCCGCAGGAACCTTTGAAGGTTTACGAATTCAATCGTGTTTGTTTTGGGCTTAAGTCTAGTCCCTTTCACGCTCTTCGCACTATCAAGCAGTTGGCCGCTGACGAGGGTGATACATACCCGAAAGCAAGGGCCACTATTGAAACCGGATTGTACATGGACGATTTTGTGTACAGTGTACCTAGTGAAGCAGAGGCTATAGAGACCGCTGCTCAAGTAATCAGCCTCATGAAGTCCGGTCAATTTGATCTGGTGAAATGGACAAGCAACTCGCAAGCTACATTAGAGTCGATTCCACCGTCACACCGGTTGACTTCGGTAAAGGAATTCGATGATAGTGATTCGCATAAGATCCTTGGTTTAAGTTGGTCACCCGCAACTGATATGTTCAGTCTTAAAATTAGCTCGACTCCGCCAACTTGTACCAAACGCGTTATCCTAGCATGTGTAGCTCGGATATGGGATATAATGGGTTTTGTAGCTCCTGTCGTTTTATATGCAAAGCTGCTTATAAAAGAGCTTTGGCTTTCCAACTGTGATTGGGACGACACCGCTCCTGAAAGTGTTGCCAAGTTGTGGGCTCGCTATAGGAAAGAGCTTCCAATGCTCGATCAGATACAGATTCCTCGCCATGTTGGTATAGTACCAGACACTGTTGTTAATGTGGTAGGTTTCGCAGACGCCAGTGAGAGGGCTTACGGGGGAGTGGTTTACTTTCAGGTCCAAAATGGCGATAACATTTCAGTTTTCCTCATTAGCGCAAAATCAAAGGTATCTCCTAGTAAGGTTGTCTCTCTTGCTCGTCTCGAACTCTGCGCTATTCTTATGTTGGTTCAATTGATTACATCTATAGTCAAAACTTGTCGTCCTCGCATTAATATAGAGAGAATTGTAGCGTTTTCAGACTCAACCGTTGCCCTATGTTGGGCCCACTCTTCACCCCATCGATGGGGCACGTTTGTCGCAAATAGGGTGGCTAAGATTCAAGCTGAATTGTCACCGGAAAATATGTTCCATGTCGCTGGAACAGAAAACCCAGCTGACTGTCTCTCACGTGGTTTGCTTCCCGCGCAAATTTTAAATCATCCGCTTTGGTTTTGTGGCCCTCCCTGGCTGCATACCACTCCTAACGAGTGGCCAAATGCTCCGTTTAACCCCGCTACTGTTTCAGAACCACCCGAGGAGAAGAAACATACGCTTGTAGTATCAGTTCCGCGTGAAGAGTCAGTTGTTTTGTTGTTGTCTAATCGAGTCTCGTCTTGGTCGAGACTATTACGCTGTGTAGTTTACGTCCTAAGATTTTTGAGATTATTACCATCGCGTGGTTCTATAATCGCAGCTGATTTGGATAGAGCTGAATCAGTTGTACTTCGAGAGTTGCAGAAATTTTATTTTTTAAAAGAATTTCGTAGTTTAGAATCACATAAACCTTGTAGTCCCGCACTTCAACATTTGAAACCATTTTTGCAAGACGGACTCATTCGTGTCGGTGGCCGTCTGCGAAATGCTAAGTTAGAGTTTGAACAAATGCATCCAGTAGTTCTACCACGCAGGGATCACGTTTTGGATTTGTTGGTGGACTATCACCATAAGGTGAATTGTCACGCTGGTCCCGATTTATTAATGTCCATTCTTCGACAGAAGTACTGGATACTTTCCGCTCGCAATTTGATACGCGCTAGAGTGCACAGATGTGTGCCCTGCTTTAAGCTCCGCCCGCGTTTCAACGCGCCGGAAATGGCCGACCATCGTTCTTGTCGTGTTGTACAGACGGTGAAACCTTTCATACATACTGGGACGGACTATGCTGGACCGTTTAAAGTCACTATTGCCCGTGGTCGTGGTATACGTTCCACAAAGGCATACATTTGCCTATTCGTTTGTATGACAACTCGTGCGGTTCACATAGAGTTAACCAGTGATTTGAGTACGCAGGGTTTTATGTCTGCATTTAAACGATTTTTATCTCGCCGTGGTCCCGTTAAGCGCTTATACTCTGACAACGGCACAAATTATGTTGGAGCGCGACGCAATATTTCGGAATTACATACATTCTTACGCTCCAAGTACTACCAAAGTGAATTCGCCCATGTCTTAGCTGAGAATCGCATTGATTGGTGTTTTAATACGCCAGCAGCTAGTCATTTTGGTGGCAATTGGGAGGCGAATATTAAAAGCCTTAAGTCGCACCTGTTTCGGGTCATAGGCGAACAGATTCTCTCGTACGAGGAGTTGAGCACTGTACTCGCTCAGGTAGAGGCGTTGATGAATACGCGTCCGTTGTGTCGGACTTTGTCTAGTGATCCATCGGAGCCACTAGCGTTGACGCCGGCTCACTTCTTGACGACGACTCCTCTTAAATATTTGCCCGCTTTAGATGTCGAGACTGACAAACTGCAGCTCCACCCGCGTCACGCTCTGCTAGATAGCTTAGTTCAGTCCTTTTGGAAGCGATGGAGGACAGATTATCTGCATACGCTGCAGTCGCGTCAAAAGTGGAACACTCCTTCAGATCCAGTCACAGTCGGTACTGTGGTGATACTGAAGACTGAGAGTGCGCCTCCTCTGCACTGGCCTCTTGGTGTAGTGGAAGAAGTTTTTCCGGGTTCGAACGGAATAACGCGAGTCGTAAAGGTTAAAACCGCAACTGGATCGTACCTGCGTCCGGTTATTCGCCTCTGCCCTCTGCCTAATCAGTAGTAGTGGCATAGTTAGTTATAAGTTGTTTCGCTACCTAGTATTGATAGTTTAGATTAGTAATAGGGTTTAGTTTCGCTTTTGTTTTTTTTTTTCTTTTCTTTGAAGGTAACCCTTCAAACCCGGGGGGGATGGTTGCGCCAATTTGCTATGATCCGCGACTTTGTTTTTTGTAATTTGTTTTTTTTGGCCTAGCAATCCTATACCATCCGTTTTCCCTCCACCCGCACGACCGCAAGAAATGATTTGACATTGACGTTTTGTGCATTGTGAATGTGACCGCACCGCTAACCGCGCCCGCTCGAAATTACAAGAAAATTGACTATTTTCGTGATCCAACCATTCAAACTCAACAACAGTGGTGCCGTGTAGTGCAAAACAGGACCTGGCAGTGATTTAAATGTGCGAAGTCGAAAATCGCCGGCGGTGCCACGTGGAACCTTCGAAGTCTAAAGGTCAGTGCTCTTTCCCAATACCTTTATCCCATGCCAGGCATAGTATCTGCATATTGTTAATAAACCTTAGATCGCTTTTTTTAAAATCTACAGTCCACAGCTTATTTGCGCAACCAAGCTCTAATTAAATTATTTATTTAATTTATGATTCTAATAAAAAAATATTCCAATTGTATTATAAGAAAGCTTGGAATATTATGCAAGTTAAAATAATTTTAGCGAAATTTAAAAAAAAAAATGACTTTACCTAAATTAATTTGGATTTAAAAATAAAACGACGGAAAAATTATAATGGCATAGTGTAATTTATCTTACAGTACCTTATTATACTTAAAAAAATGGTTTAAGCTCTAAGAAAATTACCGTAAAATTCAAATGCTTATAACAGCCGTACCTTCTTCTTTAAGCAGCCAAGTTTCCTAACCCTCAATAATCTGGTCCTAGAAAAACAATCCAAAAAAAACCCTGCCTCTCTTCATCGAATGAAAAAATATATTAAAAAATCAGGGCTGGCGTATGCGGGAGGCAGTCGTCAAAGTGACAGGCCCTCCAGTCACTATAAGCCACTAATCGGCTTGTCGCCCGCAGGTTGAAGGACATTGACTTTCAGATCACGTACTTGCAATCTGCATGCCGTGACATTGTCAGGGGAACATAAAAAAACACATTTTTTACTGTCCCACACCGTCCGACTAAGCTTCGTGCGCTTAAATCGAGAGCTTTCCCTCTCGGTACCGCAGGTTTTTTTTTACATTTTCTGTCATTATTGAAAGGGAAACTGGTAGTGTGAGATAGCTGATTTAATTTTTTCACTGCGTGTTAAACAAAATCTTACAACATACTGACCTATTGGTCTATTGGTTAGTGGCCCTGACTGCTATGCCGGAGGTCGTGGGTTCAATTCCCACCCAGGACAAATGTTTGTGTTATGAGCACGATCATTTGTTCTGTGTCTGGTTGTAATTTATCTATAATTTTATGTATTTAGAAATGTATAAGTATGTTTATCAGTTGTCTAGTACTCATAACACAAGCTCTGCTTAGCTTGGGACAAGGCGGCGTTGTGTGTTAGTTGTGGAATATTATTATTATACTTACTTGATAACCGCGGTATGTATGCATGTATGGATTTTTATTACTCATTCACGCACAAACTACTAAAACGCTATTACTAACGCTGAAACTTGGTAAATGGGTAGACATTAATATCCCGGATTAGCACATAGGATACTTTTTATTTATCGGTTATATTCACATCTATTAAATGTTAATAACGTAAATAATATACTTCTTAATATAAAAAGATAACCTACTTCTTATACCAGGAGCATGTTCCTTTGGGATAGTTTTCTACTATCAAGCAGAGAAAGCCGCTAATATTCCATGTAGTGACAATAAATATCACATATTTTAAACAAACACCGTTCGCTTAATTAAGCATATTCGATGCCCAATCAAGCGCAAATCCCAGCTGCCATTTACCTTAACGAAAACGAACATAATCTTAGGTATATCAGCAAAACGGTTCGGGCGTCATAAAGACTAAGCTGGAGCAGAGTTACGTCACGTCATCGTACGTACATGTGTGTGACATGCGGCTCGGAGGTAATTATCGCGACATATCCTCACGATATTAAAGCCAACGTAAATTTGACATGACTTACAATTAATCTCGAGACGTGATGCCAAGCCCAATGACGGCTTGCGCTTCGGTAAATTTAATAAAGAGCTACCACTGAAGCCTAGCTTGCTACCAAGATTGATGTGCCAAAAAATATAACACGAATGGGAAAATTAAAAGAAATTCCAAATCTTCACCTATATTAAAAGTTTCACATTAAACATCAAGCTCTTTATGCTGAAGGTTAAGACTACCGTTAGAACTGACATGAGTTGATGAACAATGTAATTTCAGAACTCAAGATATATATTTAGTTGTATACTTTGACAATGATTAACGTTCAGCTATCTTTATGAACTGGGAAGTCTCCAAGAAATTTATTTCCGTGAAAAATTTTAGTCATAGCACTGGAACAAAGAAGGTGCCACTGAAGGTCGCCATTACGAGAAAATATGCCTTTTAATAAAACTGTGTCCAGTTACTTTATTAAATCGCTAGCTGGTATATATCACGCCTTTAAGACTGAATTTAATTAGCCCAGATAATATTGAAGGTGTAACAAAAGAGAGCATTTAAAACAGCCATTTTGTAGTTATAATACCCCCGATTTCTGATTTAAGCATTTGAAGTTGAGAATTACTCAAACTCTACTTTTGTCTGTAAACCTGTCAAAATTTGGCATTTAAGTTCTTAACTCAAAATACTCAATTCAGAAATCCGCCCATAGTCACTACTACTTCAAATGTAAAGAAAGATGATATCACAAATAATGTCACAGAGTTATTGAAGATAAACTGTAAGAAGATTATTTTGTGTGCTTTTCCCTACTTTGAGCACTTGTCATATAGGCAAAATAAGTATATTCATTTGCTAAACATGCATATGCAGTTTTTAGTTCATCATCATAGTGATAAGTTTTTATTTTTTGACATCAACAAGTTTGTTGATAAACTTTTGTCGACTAGGTATACTGTGTACCTACCTATTACTTTTAGACGTAAAATAGCACAGCTATTAGCTTTTATTATTAACACAGACATAGCTAGTATGTCGAAGTATCAATGTATTAGTCCCACAATTAGTAGTAGTACTAATGATAAGTCTGCTGGCTCCGATAGTTTAAACTGACTAAGAAGACAACAGAAGGTACCATTGGCAATTTAGCACAACTTTACAATAAAGTACCTTCTAGCATACAAACTAAAGGGGCTAAGCAGAAGTCATTTACTTTGTTCCTTCAGAACATTCAGGGTTTTTCTTCAAAACAATTAGAAATTGAATTATTTTTAGAAAAAACAATGTTTGATATTATTTGTATTACTGAGCATTGGTTAAAGGATTTTGAAATGTTAATTAATAATGATAATTATAATGTGGGCAGTTGTTTTAACAGAAAATCAATGTTACGTGGGGGTTCACTCATACTAATTAAAAAATGTATTAAATTTAAAACCCGTAAAGACATAGCTGCACTGTCCATTGAACATACCATTGAACTGTCTTGTGTTGAGCTGGATAGGCATGTCATGGTGTGCGTTTACAGGCCCCCTAATTATCAAAACTACTCTGTTTTTGAGTCAGTCATGGAAGATGTTATGGCAAAACTTGCAACTGGTAACAAACTAGTAGTTATCTGTGGAGATTTTAACATTAATATTTTAGAAAATAATTCAGATAGCAATAGATTTCTAAATCTTTTCAAATCATTTAATTTATCAAATGTGTTCATAGAACCAACTCGAACTACCACTACTTCTGCTACATGTATTGATAATGTTTTTTGTTGCTGTGACTATTTAGAAAAGGCCATTGTAGATTATCTGCCTTCTGATCATAGCGGCCTGTTGGTAACTTTTGAATCCATTATACCAATACAACAAGTGCAAATACAATCCAGACCAATAACATCCGGTAAACTGAATAAATTTAACAACACTTTAATTAACAAGTTAGGTGATTGGAACCTTGCAGTGAACAATGGTAATATTTTGTATAACGATTTTTTTTCAATAGTCCAAACCGAATTTAATAAGACTTTTGAGAAGAAAACTAAAAGTATCTGCCCTAAGTTTAGATTTAGTGACTGGGCGACTAAAGGAATCAGGATAAGTAGGGAAAGACTTTTCGAGCTGTATGGCCTTAAGCCTATTATTAACACTGAAACTTTTAATAAGTATGTTGCTACCTATTCAAAAATGTTTAAAAATACTTGTAAGGCAGCTAAGGCCTTATATATTAGCAACAAGGTTAAAACAGCAGATAATAAAATAAAAACGGTTTGGAAAATCATAAATAATGAAACCAACAGGAACAAAATACATAATAATGATTACATATTAGAGACTCATCATGGTCTTATTAGCGATAGCAAAGTAGTTGCGGAAGAATTTGTAAATTTCTTTACCAGTGTACCAATAAAAACTACTGAAGCCCTAAATTCATCACCATCTCATGCTTTTGGTTTATTACAGGCTAATGTTGCAGCCTGCCCCACTGAATTTAACTTTAAGCATATAAACCCCATAACAGTAATAAAAGCATTTAAACAAATCAAGGTTAAATTAACTGAAGATCTTTGGGGTATGTCTATCAAAGTTTGTACCTCAATTATTGAGACTATAGCGCCATACTTAGCTTTAATATTTAATTTGTGTATAGATCAAGGTGTTTTTCCGGATCTAATGAAATATAGTAAAGTTATACCACTTTTTAAATCCGGGGACAGTAAAGACTCTAATAATTATAGGCCAGTGTCCGTGTTGCCAGTTTTTAGCAAAATATTTGAAAAGGTGATGTTAGATCAAATGCTTAATCATTTTAACACAAATAACATCTTACACGATAAACAGTATGGTTTCACCAAAGGACGTTGTACAACTGACGCTGGTGTCTCCTTACTAAAACACATTTTTAATGCGTGGGAAGAGGCACAAGATGCTATAGGCATCTTCTGCGACCTGTCTAGGGCGTTTGATTGTGTAGTTCATGAGACATTACTCCTGAAACTTGAGCATTACGGACTAGGCAAAACAGCGTTAAACTTATTAAAATCTTATTTGAATGATAGACAGCAATTAGTTCAGATAAACGGTGTCAATTCGTCGGGGTTAAATGTTAAAATGGGAGTACCCCAAGGTTCGATTTTAGGTCCTTTTTTATTTTTAGTTTACATTAATGATTTACCCCATTTGTTGCAAAATAAACTTAATATGGTGTTGTTTGCCGACGACACTTCTTTGATTTTTAAGGTAAATAGAAGGACTAATAATCTTGACGACGAAAATAACGCCCTACTGCAGGTCCAAAACTGGTTCACTGCTAATAATCTAGTTTTAAATGGGAAGAAAACTAAATGCATAAGATTTTCCTTACCGAATGTCAAAAGTAGTGAATGTGACATAGTATTGAACAACGAAAAACTAGAATTCGTCGATAAAACGGTTTTCCTGGGGATAACGCTTGACTCAAGGCTACAGTGGGGTCCTCATTTAACATCTCTTGCAGGACGGCTTAGCTCAGCTGCATATGCTGTTAGAAAAATCCGCCAATTTACGGATGTTGATACCGCTAGACTAGTCTATTTTAGTTATTTTCATAGTATCATGTCATACGGTATCTTACTATGGGGACGGGCTGCAGACATCCACTCTATTTTTATATTACAGAAAAGAGCCATCAGAGCCATATACAATCTCCGCCGGTGCGATTCTCTAAGGGAACTGTTTAAAGATATTAACATCATGACGGTACCTTGTCAATATATCTATGAAAACATCATGTACGTTAGAAAGAATCTTCACCTTTTTAGTAAAAGAGGCGATAGGCATAATTATGTTACAAGGAATAGGGACCTTTTAGTTCAACCAGGTTTCAGACTGGCTAAAGTAGCGTCTTCTTTCATGGGGTACTGTTTAGAATGTTACAATAAAATACCTCCTCACATATTAGAACTCAATGAAACAAAATTTAAATCTTGTATTAAACGCACACTATGTACACGGGCATATTATAGCTTGGATGATTATATTCAAGATAAAAATGCTTGGGTTAATGCTGGTCCAGCTCCACTACCAGCAGGGCGTACAAATTGATTGGAAAATACTTTTTTATCTTTTTATTTAATATTAAATTATTATTGTATAATGTAGAAGCATTTATTTTCAAAGTTTGTAAATGTGAGTACCATGGAGCAATTTACGGTTTTTGGATATTGGACTTGTTTGACATAAATGAGCATGGTGGTTGAGAGTTTGTCAGGCTCACTCAAATGTCTCACTGATGGTGGCGCGTGTGTTGGATCATTCGGTTCCCTTCAAAATGGTTGAGCTGAGTGGTGCTGATATGCGCGTCATGTCCGTGAACGGGCGCTGTCAGTTGAGACTGGTCATCTCTTAGCTGCCAGTGGTTTATTTTAATATCTTTATTTAGAATGCCTTTTTTTTTGTCTTTACTTTATTTTATTGACATTGTTCTCACATAATAGCAGCGACAAGAAACATGTAACAGAGATATTTGTTATACATAAAATGATTGAAAAGAGTGTCCATGGAGTTTCTTGCACATTCTTCTCCATAGAGATCTACGCTTTGGAATGTGCAATTAGCATCATTTTTTTTTTCTGACAGACTGACACCTTGACCTTTCAAAAGTGCCTGTAAATGGTTTATTTGAAATAAATGCTTTTGAGTTTTGAGTTTGAGTTTGAGTACTATTATTACGATAGGCAATCATTTCAAAAAATCATTTTCTAGGTTAGAAAGTTCTCAAATTATACAACAGCTACTGTATATACACCTTACGTAACATACAAGTTGAAACGTAGAGTAAATAAAATACATCAGAATGCCCAAAATCTTCAAAATGAACAGACTCATTGTTTGATTATACCATTCAAATTAAACCATTACTCTTCTCAGGTACACAGAACTATTTTAGATATAATAAAGCCGTAATTTCGTTCCAGCCTAGTTGTTTATCACTGTCGGGGACCTTTACCCTTTGCCAAACACTGGTGGGTAGTTGGAACTTTTTGAAATACCAATTTCGTGCACCGTGTTTTTGGTTACACCGTGTCTGATTTACAACAAACGTAACTTGTGAGTGACGTTGACAAATGACGTCACGTGGTCACGGGCCGTGTGTTTTGCGTCACTTGGCTGCATTCAGAGGCCGTGTGACGTCACACCGTATCTTCCCTGGCTTGTTTATAGCCGGCCAGTATGTTTGAGTTATAGCGTGTTTGTCTCGCTCGTGACATCACGGAAGATGAATTTATGAGCAAGAAGAATGCGGGACGCGGAATATTTTATGTGTTTGAGTGGCGGCTGGCGGGTGATAAGAGTTTTTTGGGACGATTTAGGCGCGACCGTATGGCGTTATGAGTACTTTACACACATGATATGATGTGTGATCAAATTAGGACGGTGTAAAATCGGTAAGTATAGGCGGATTATGTGTGCTGCATCTACATACATTGGAGATAAAGTGGTAAGGAATATAGATGGATGTAATCCATTGGAAAATCTATGTATACTACAGTTTTTGAATTCCAAATGCCCTTTCAGATTTAAATTCAAAATTCAACTGTCTATAGGTAACCATAGGCATGTGCTTGCGGACGACGAGCTATGAGTAGCTCACCACCTGGCTGTCTGGTAGCCATAGAAACCGAGCTCGAGTCGTTCACGGCAGGTAGTGTCCCACGCGCGTCTCAAAGAGATATCAACAAAACCGTAAGAGCCCAGCAGGGCCGATACCTACTAGACCCAAGGGTTGACTTCTGAAAAGGTTTTAATTAGCAAAAGTCGGGCATGCTCTCCCACTCCACCCTAAAAAAAGCACCTGCTTGGGTTATGGGTCAGCCCCGCCACGATAGGCAACGAAGGAACGGGGTAGGTTTTTAATCAGTAAGAGTCTGACACTATTTCCTGCTTCGCCCAAGGGCGGGATATGTCATTGGATAATTTTACCTACCATAAAAAAAGAAAAAACTTGTAACTAAACATTTCTGATATTAGTTCAAAAATCATGCATGCCTCCTATCTATCCCAGCATACTCAAATAAGGCCACACAGATTCAAATCGAGAATCCGTTTACATAATAAACAATGACTAAAACAGTGTCATGCATAGGAACGTGCTTTGCAACACGAATAGACACAATACATAATATACATTATATGTACGTGTTCTAGGTACCGTGGCGTGAATACCTGCCCAATATAATATAGATATATATCTAAGTTTATAGGTACGTATATTATGTTGTATTCAATGTCCCGAAGGAGGTTAATATTTATGTAAATGTGCCTATCTTAGTACTGTATTGGCTCGTATTGCGGATACTGAGAACCAATTAAGGTATAATTTTTATAGTGTTCGCAAGCGCTGGAGCTTAATACGATAGATTTGCTCCGTTCGTACCAAGTATCGAAGAAGTAGAAAAGCGTGATTCAGCGTGAGTTAATATTGATTAATGTTACGCTTGAATTTGGTACGTAGGACCAAAACCAAACTACGAGTAATTAAAGGTGGGTCTACGCTAGAGGAGCCGAACACGAGGGGAGCACGAACCGAGCTCATTTATTATCACTATAATAATAATATTTAATAATATTTCCACAACTATCACACAACACCGTCTAGTCCCAAGCTAAGCAGAGCTTGTGTTATGGGTACCAGACAGCTGATAAACATGCTTATATATTTCTAAATACATACATATTATAGATAAATAACACCCAGACACAGAACAAATGATCGTGCTCATCACACAAACATTTGTCCTGGGTGGGAATCGAACCCACGACCACTAACCACTAGACCAACAGGCCAGTCATATCACTCACACATCACTGCCACAATATCACACTACACGAATGTAGACCCATCTTCACGTTCGACCTTGGTACTCGGACGTACCATATGTACATAATATGGACCAAATCGTTCGTACCAAGTTCGAGTGCGTGTAATTTTTTTTTTAACATTAACATCAGCCTTATTATGTCCCCACTGCTGGGACTCAGGCCCAATGCGGGTTAGTAAATGTCACATGTCTTCGAATTTTTGATTCTAGTACTTTTAACTTTAATTTCTATTTCTAGTTCAAGTATTTTTATCTTTATGAGAACCAAAATATTATTATTTCAATAAGTAATATTGTTAATTAATTCTTTCCAGACTACTCTGAAATTGAGAATTAATAATTGTCAACCAAACTTAAATAATTATTTTTGCTCCATTATTAAATTTTATATTACCAAATACATATATTGCTTAATAAAATTAATTAACGCACCGCTCATTAAAAAGATATATTCATATTGGTATGGAAATTACAACGAAAATCATCAAAATATCAGATACGAAATGATCAAGTAATGAAACCCGTTTTGCTTGGAATCTTTTACATGAGACTCGAAAATATCAGTTTTTAACACTAAAATTAATGTTGATTTTAAAATCCGTAAAAAAGTGAAACTATTGTCGATTGAACAATAACAATGATCAATTTTTAAATAGAATTCTATGAAGTAGGTATGTGTGGTTGATTTTGCTAAAATATTATTCAGCCGATACGTTCTTTTTACCAGATAAAACAAAAAAATGAAATAAAATTTATACACGACCGATTAATCAGCAAGTTTTCAATCAAATAAGATATACTGTAACCAAAAGCGTAATCATTAAGAAACCTAACTAAAAATTAAAACAAAAAATAATTTGAAAATTGAACCTTATAGTATTATTATTAATATAGCTAACCCGTATCGTTCCACTGCTGGGATTATTGAAATGTAATAATAATAATTTATTAAAGTCTATGTTTTGTATATTTAAATGTTTTTTATTTTTTATTTATTTTTTATTGAAGTATTTAAGAATATAGGTAGTTTATATGTATATTGAAAGAATAGACGGAATAATTTATTTAAAAAAATATAGGTACTTTGTACATATAAGATTCAAATTCTCCTATTTTTGTGTTAGGCCTTTTTAATGATAAAGCGTGTGCTACTACAAAGCTCTAATAAAACAAACAAACTAATCATAAACCAGCCAAGAAATAATGCACCAAGCCACTACTTCATTTTAGCTAAACCAATTAACTCCCTTCTAAAGACAACGCATGGCTCAGGAGACTCATCAACTCACATTTAACACGTCGAACTTTTAATGATGATAAATCATGTTTAAACACGTCTTCAGAATCGTATTCGTCTCGTGTAATGAGAAGTCTCGTCTTAGGCTGATAATTACGCCCATCATTAATAACGAAGGAAGGATGAGAAACGGTATTAATAAGACGTCAAGCGTGACATTAATGTCATAACTCGATGTATTAAGGATTGTAATTACGGCGTGTGTAGGGTTAAAAATTTGCTGTCATTGTTTTGGTAGGTAGGCTACTATTGGAAGTGAAGAGTGGCGACTCTGCTCGCCCATAGAGTGATTCCAGGGATAACTGTGGCACAGTGATCATATGCTGCCGTGCACAGGGAGGCTCAAGGGAGACCGTCAGTCTCTTTAGGGATGTGTGAAATGACACTACGAGGCCCTCTTCCGTGTGCTGATGGTGATCACTGGAGTGGTTCTAGTTAGGCAATAATCCCACACTCCCCGGACTTATCCTCAAAGTCCGGGCACCTTTGGAAGGTTTCCTCGCGGCAAAAAAAAAAAAATGTAAGTTACTATAGTCAGCCTTATAATATTCTCACTATTAGAACTCAAACCTCCTTTCTAACAGAAGAAATGGAAGGTTTACAGGAAGAGAAAAATCTTGGTTTTTTACTGTTTACAGATTTTTTTTTAAGTTATTAAGGCACCTGGTTCGCGTGGTTAATTACAGCACATTCTTAGTGCTAGAGAGCAGATTTGCATCCTAGATAACGCTGATTATGCTTGTGCTAATGCATGATTCTGGTAGACAGACGATCAGAGCCTCAGAATAAGTAATACTTGTATTTCGGTAGCGCCTTTTTTCAGCCAAAAAACGTTTACGGCTGAACATAAACGTCCCCAAGTGTCGCCACAACGACCGATCCTCTACGGGTCGTATCCATCGGATTCCTGCGGCCTTTACCAGATCATCGGTTCACCTTATGGATGGTCTTCCAACGCTACGTTTTCCGGTCACCAACCATCTGTTTTGTCTGCTGTGAGCCCGACCCGATCGAATTTAAGTGGCAGTAGATATACTTAAATTTGATAATCATAGTTGCTAATAATGATGTCACGTGATCAATCTCAGATATTTTAGTATTTTGACTAGCACCTGTCAATTTACCTAGCGCCCATTATAAAGTAAAAATAAGGGTCGACCCTTACCTGCTGTATTGAATTGGGGTTGGATGGAGAAGACTCAGAACCTGGTCAAATGGGTACCCTATGCTCAGTATTTGATTGAGGGTTGAAGAAGAGAACCCTGTAAGTTGAGCCAAAGGGACCCTCTTAATTTTATTTTTTTAGGTGTTGAAATCATCCCATGACATCTCGGCACCCTTAGGTGGGGCGGGAGATAGTGTCAGACTTAAACTGATTAAAAAACCCACTTATGTTCTTTCTTTGACTTCGTTCCAGAGTGTAACGTTTTCACATTGCCCATGGCCCCACTTGGCTTCGACCCAGCTGGTCCCAGCTGGGTTGGTGCTCTCTTAATGGCAAGTAACACCACAGCAGCCCTTAGATGAAGATGGAGGTTGAAGAAGAGTAGAAGGCTATGCCCAGCTGCGGTTCGGAATTTTTTAAAAATCTTAACGATAAAGTGTACAAAATGAAACTTGTGGAAGATCATTATTTATTGTAACAATGTAGTTTAAAATACAATTTAAATAAATGGTTCATAGAGATAGGTTTTCCACTAAAAATGAATATTCATAAAAATACACACATGCGGCCTATAAGCTTATGCACGCTTAGTTCACAAGTAATTGCTATGAAACAGGTAATATAAATAGGCACCCAGCTTTAATAACTGGGTCGCGCATTTTATGCTTTTATTACAATCCATATAATATTATAAATGCTATATTAACTTTGTCTGTTTGTATGTCCATCGCCTGATTATATTTTTTAAATTTCTGTACCTAAACTGCTGAACTAATTTTGATTAATTTTGCATAGAGATTCATTAGACTTTGGAGAAGAACATATGATACATTTTATTCTGGCAGTACTGCAGTAGGTATTGAAACAATGAAAAAAAAAAATCCTCGCCTTTTACTCTCTAACATATTATAAACCTAAGTTAAACTAGAAATGTAATCAATGGATTTTCATACGGTTTTCTCCAACAGACAAAATGATTCGTGAAATATAAAATAAATGCGAATTCTAATACCTGTACAAGCGGGGGCGGGTCGTTAGTTATTATAAAGAAACACTGCGCTTTTCGGCCTGACCCTTTTTCAAACTGAAATCAGTCTTGGATTCCTCCAGCTTCGTCCATTTGAAAGTAGGTACCTCCATACAAGCTTTTAACCCCGGTTTCATACCTTTACATGAATTTATTGTAATACAAAATCCTCTAAAATGAAACCTTTTGCAAAATTTCACGTTCCTAGTCTCAATAGTTGTGTGTAGTGATGTGCGTTGATATACTCGTATTAGTCGGTTAATTTATGCTTTTATTTATACACCGTTAAATTTTGATCGTTTGAATACCGTGGATGGTCGATCATATAACACTATCGATTTGTAAAGATAAGATTAGAAAATAAAATACATTTTTCTAATACTCGAATTTATTTACCTATGTACGAAATTAATTTCTTTAAGTAAACGTCAGCTGAGTGACGCCAATGAACTTTAGGTAGTTAGTACGCTACGACCGACAACTACCTACAAGGTCATTGACTTGTTTACTTAAAGAAATTAATTTCGTATAAGCGTATATTGATGCGAGTTTATAAAAAAAAAACTTTTTTTTTTTTCTTTACATATCGATAGTATTTCTTGTACTAAATCGACCCTCCGCGGGATTAAAACGACTAAAACTTATCGGTGTAGATGTATTATTCATTCTAAAATCTCTAGAATGTTACCGATGGATATCATCAGATTTTTTTTTTTTTTTTTTTTTTTTTTTATGGTAGGTAAAATCATCCAATGACAAATCCCGCCCTTGGGCGGAGCGGGAAGTAGTGTCAGACTCTTACTGACTAAAAACCTACCCCGTTCCTACGTAGCCTATCGTGCCGGGGCCGAGCATTCCTTTCGGAACTAACCCATGACCCCAGTAGGCTTCGACCCTGCCTGCCTGCAGTTAGCAGGCTGGGCCTCTTCGGTGTGCTGACAGCTCCTTGAGGCGCGCGGGAACAGAACGCGCCGTCGACGACTTGGGCTCGGTCCGGTCGGTTACCGGACGATCGGACAGCGTGCTACCCATTGCACGCCGTCCGCAAGCCCGCGCCTACGGTGGCCGGAAATCGGGATCGGAATCCCGGCGGCGGCTGGGGCGAGCGCCCCGTTGCCTCTGCCTGATGCGGTCGGCCTCCTCCTTTGCTAGCATTACTGCTTCGCAGAAGGAGGCGACCGCCTGCCATCCCTCCTCACTACGGACCATGGCCTGAACCAAGGCCCGGCGAGAGAGATCGCTGCCGCCGATCGCCCCCACGAGGACACGGCGATGCTCCGCCCAGGCGGGGCACACCTCTACAGTGTGCTCCACCGTGTCCTCCGGATGTTCCGCACAGTGGCGACACCCGGGCGAATCCTCCGCACGAATCCGGAACAGGTACTTAGCGAACTTTCCGTGTTCGGTAAGCACCTGCGTCGTGCGGAAGTTGAGAACGCCGTGAGGTCTTTCCAGCCACGCCTCAAGGATGGGCCTTATCGCCCCAATTGTGGCGCGCCCCGAACGAGGTTGCGATAGTCGTTGACGCCATTTCGCCATGAGATCCCGCCGGAGCTCTGTCCGCCATGCCTCGACTTGTCGTGGCAGCGGAATTTCGCCCCGGCGTTGCATCTCCATGCGCTTGTCGTGCATGTGTGCAAGGACTGTTGCCTCCAGATCCCACGGCGGTTGGCCAGCAAGGAGGGTCGCCGCCTCGCGGGAGATCGTTCGGTACCCTCGCACCATGCGTATTGCCATGACCCTCTGGCACGCATTCAGCTGGGCCCTCGGTTGCTGTGTCAACGTCGGTGCCCACACCGGAGCCCCGTAGAGAGCCATGGACCGAACGATTCCCGCGTAGAGCTTCCGGCAGGAGGCGTCTGGTCCCCTGAGGTTGGGCAGGAGCCGCCCGAGAGCAGCCCCAGTCCGATTCAGTTTGGGAGCCAGACGTCGGAAGTGCTCCTTGAAGTTCCACCAGCTGTCGAGGACGAGTCCCAGGTACTTCATCGTCGACCCGACGCTGATGTGAACGGATATCATCAGATGGTTTTTCCCGCTCTATGGTGGAGCAAGAGGGCGTATCATACTTATAGTGACTAAAACCTATTCTATATCCTTCAATTACCCTTTGGGTTCCAGGGTAAATCTTTAAAAAAATCCCGTGGCACAATGCTTTCCTTTGGGATAATTTCCGACTTTTACGAGCTGAAGCCGCTACAAGAAGCTAAAAATTAAGCGTTACAATAACAAAAGCCAACAGTTAAACTGCATAATACCTACAATATCTATGCCATCTAATTCTTAATTTACATTTTAATCCATGGCAAAATATCCTAGTTGATTAGGATAAACAATACACTCCAAGTTATGCTTCCATTCTCAGACCGTACCCTAACTAATTAACTTGGGCGTTAAATTTCCGAACTAATTAGTAAAGATATAAACCCACTGTTAATAAAAACGCCTTTCAAATTCATCCAATACGAAATTAGGACAGTGCCTTGGAGGAAATTGAAACCAGCTTAATTAGCTTGGTTCAGTCAGTGGAACACGTAGTGTCGAATAACCCAGGTATTCGAAACCTTGACCTTTTGAAATACTCATCTAACTTTAGTCAGAATTAGATTAAAAGAAGAGATCCATTATACCTAGTTTAATTCTAATTTTTTTTTTTACTAGCTGACCCGGCCAATTTCGTACCGCCTTATAGTTTTTTTTTTTTTTTTTTTTTTTTTATGGTTGGTAAAATCATCCAATGACAAATCCCGCCCTTGGGCGGAGCGGGAAGTAGTGTCAGACTCTTACTGACTAAAAACCTACCCCGTTCCTTCGTAGCCTATTGTGCCGGGGCCGAGCTCTGCTCGGGGAGGGATTCTCCCACTATGGGGTACCCTCCTGGGGTAGTATCTTTTTTGCTACGCGCGCTCATGGTGGTGCTGAACACAGCTTCGCCTTTTTGTTTTAAATGGGGTTGGGTCCCCATTATCACGTTCGCCATCCTGGTCATGTCTGATGAACAGACACGTACCGGAGGCGAACCCACTTCTCCAAAATCGCCGCCCAAGAGCACCAACAGCTGGTTGTGCCGATGCTCCTGGACTGCGCACCCTCTGTGGCGGTCCGACTGGACTCCGCCTGGGTGTGTTCCTCTTGGTCTGGTCTCTCCCTTGAGGCCTTCCAGCATGAGTAGCTCTACCGGCTTAGCCCTCAAGATCACAGAGACACGCAAGCCCCACCACGACGACAACGTGGGAACACAGGCGGTGGGGGTACCGCCTTATACGAGTAGTCATTTTTTTGGGGGCGTTTTTCCATATTTTCTCACCGTTGAAACCTTCCCTGGAGTCGTGTTCTCGTGAGGGCGATCGGCAGCGGCGATCTCACGCGCCAGGCCCTGGTACGGGCCATGGTTCGGAGTGAGGAGGGATGGCAGGCAGTCGCCTCCTTCTACGAAGCAGTAATGCTAGCAAAGGAGGAGGCCGCACGCGAGAGGCAACGGCCCTCACGGCCCAGCCGCCGCGGAGATTCCGATTCCGATCCTGATTTCCAGCCAACATAGGCGCGGGCTTGTGGACAGTGAACTATGGGTGGCTCGCTGTCCGACCGTCCGGTAACAATCCGGACCAAGCCCAGGTCGTCAACGGCGCGCACTGTTCCCGCGCGCCTCAAGGAGTTGTCAGCAAACCGTAGAGACAGTCTGCTGTGGTGTTGTGGAATATTATATTATAATTTGATGCCACGGTACGGTTGGTACATTAGATGAGTAAATGGTTGCTGGGCTGCATGTGATGTGTTTTCTGATAGCTACAACAGAGAGGTCTTTAAGTCAAGAGTTAATAGGTTACTTCTAGGCAAGCGTGCTCCATCATCGATCACACATCGCTTACGATCATCCCCCTCGCCAATTTACAATCATTTAGTTTAGCGTGAACGTTTGGAGTTGGCCACGCCCCCAATTCCTTTGTTCTGACCACGTGACTGAGCGTTGAGATCACCTCAGAACAAAGAAATTAGGGACGTGGCCAACTCCAAGCGTTTACGCCAAACGAAACGATTGTAACTTAGCTAGGGGGGGTAGGTGTGATAGGGGTTAAACGCACTCCTATATATAATAAAAAAAAAATGTCGCTAGTTTGATCTGACATAGAACAAATATTTCTAATAGTTTACTTCAGGCGAAGTTACGACCGTTTCGTTTTAAATCTCTGTCGTCAATTGCCTCGAGCCGTCAACGCCTCCGATTCCTTTGTTCTGAAGACGTGACTGAGCGTTAAGATGACGTCACTGCCATACATTTGAAGATTTTTACTAACGTTAACGATTGTATCAACTTGGCTAAGCCTTCAGATATTTGTTCCGAGTCTGGGTGTAATATTTATGTGAGTTTAAGTTTTTGAAGACGCCCATGATACAGGAGTAACTTCTAGTATAGTGTAGCCTTAAAAGAATAATATATATTGGGGTCTACAACCCAGTAACTAGGTAATCCTTTGACCACACAGGAATCAATGATTTTTGTGGCTAATAGCTACTGAAAAAAAGGTCAAAGTTTTTAAAATCTTAGCCAACACCAAAGGCTTACTATATTTTCTGAAGCAGGAAGGAGCCTCATTATGTTAAGGAAGGTCACCCATCCACCGATTGAACTCACAAAGCATTGCTTAACCTCAAAAATTGAGTCGTGCGTCTGTATTTGTTAGCTACAAACTCCTCTAAGCGTTATGCTACACGCCTACCCGTCGTAGCAAACGATGTGTAGCACGGCTACGTAATTAGTGTCGTAGCACACGTAGCACACACGTACACTATACACACTTGTGGACATAACGTACATTCCGTTTTATTTCATTTCCTAGAATCATTTTCTTTTGACGTTTGCTCTGTAATAAAAAAAAATAGAATAACTTAAGAGGGCTATCACAATTTTGCTTGAATTTGAGCGAACTTTGATGTGTGATTAGGCTTAAGATATAGCCCCAAAAAGAAAAATCAAAAATTGCCTGAGAAAGTATGGTAATTTATCTTGGGAGTGTTCTAAATAAATATTTCAATTTGTTCACGTATATAAGTAAAATCCTAATCTCTGCAAAGGAAGTTTCATAAAATTTCACTTTAGGGAATCTTTTGATGCTTTGGTACACCGAAGATACAATAATTTATTCATTTGTAAAAATGTCCATGTTACAAATGTATCTTCTACTTTAGAATGTTCAATTCAATTTATTAAGTTTCATACAGTAAAATACCAAAAATAATTCTGTAATACCGAGATTCGTTGATAATTTTCCGTATGAAAGTATATTTTTTATCTATGAATATATATTCCAAAATCAAATAATAAATATTTAATAATTAAGTTGACATTGTTACGAAGCTTCAAAAAAAAAGTTGGTTTAATCAAAAGTAAAATAATGTTTTTAAATAATTACAGTATCTATGCAACTCAAAAAATGAATATGAATCCTGTGACGCGCGGAGTTCAACTGTAGTCAGCGATTTTGTAAAAGCACCCTTAAGTAGCTGTTCTAGGTCATATTGGTTTCCTTCCAATGTTTTTTACGCCGTTTTGAGAGAAGTGGTGATAAAAAAAAAATATGGCAAGATGACAAAAATAGTTATTTTTGGTGAATAGGTTACATTGTCTGTTAAATTAAATAGGGCTCTAAGGGCATCTTCAATGTTGTCTGTGTGATACGATAAATATAACAAAATTGTCGCGAGTACACGCACTTCCCGCACTAGTGCGAAAAAAAAGTCAAATTTGTGCCTAAGAGCGGTGAGATAACATTAAGTTTTCGAGTAAGTATATTTCAAAATACATATTACACGTAAAAAAGTATCTCGACAACATTTCGATAACTTCGGCGGTCTATTTAATGAGATACAACCATGATAGATGGGACCCGAGGCCTTGACATATGAGAAACTTTATGGACGAGCAAGACATCATATTATGGTGTTATTGCCTTTTTTATTATTTTCATGAGGTGCATTTTATTGATAGTGATGGTTCAAAAAACAAATGCCATCTAATTTTTAACTGCATTGATTGGCACTAGACTAGTACTAATGTTAATTAGGAGTACCTCAGTTTGATTTTCAAGCAGTGTGATTATTTGTTTATATACGAATATGGAAACTAATACTGTAGCAGATAAAAGTACATTATAGATATAAAAAGTACAAAAGAACTGCTTATTTCTACAGAAATTATCTCCAGCAGACTTTGAAAAGAGAAATCAAAAAGAAATGTAGACAATAATATGTAAAAACAGGAGAAGGAAAGAGAGAGAGAGAGAAGAGAGAGACGTAGAAGACCACAACGAAGTTCCTTTTTGGGTTTCCCATCTAAATCTCATTTACAGCGAATTCTTTCCGGTAAGAATCAAGTTCGTCAAGGCAATTCTGTATTTTTTTGGCAGTTGATGATAATACTGCCGTTTTCCATGACATAAAACTTCAAACAATTAGTAATGTTTTCTCACATAAAAAACACACCTGGTAAAATAATGAGAGTTGTATAGACACCCCACCACCTAACGCGTCTTTTTCTGACAGAAGCCTGAAATACGTGGCATATAAGTTGAACCAAAATGGATATCGAACTTCAATACGCAGTAACAGATTTTTCAAGTCTCAATCGAAGTGCAGCACAGCGGAGGCTGCGCACAGCCATAGCAACGACGGCCATTTTAATTCAACTTATTTACCACATACATATGTTTTTCAATTGCCTTTTGCATTCCAGTGCTGTGGTAATTCTTTTGACCAATCCTGTAGCCCAAGGCGTCATGTAACGTACAACATATAAGTACCCGTTTTCTTATTGAGCTTCTTAGTAACAAATACTGACAAATGCTTGCACTGACTGGACAGGTCCACTCAAATCAATATGGTTCTTTCCTCAAAAGACCATCTCAGACACAAGTCTGCATGGTTCTCATATGATTTGACCATTACATGTTTGCTGTACGGACTTTTAAAAAAGACTTTGACCCCTGAGTTTGTTTCGGTGTTTCTTCTCAGGGTAGTCAGCTAGGAAACACCGGCCTCATCTAGTTTTAAACTGACGGAAAAAAAAAATACGTTTAAAAGTATTTTTAAAACCTACTTGCAAAATATATATCATCATCATCATTTCAGCTGAAAAACGCCCACTGTTAGGCTACATAGACCTCTCCAAAGTGTCGCCACAACGTACGGTCTTGTGCGTTTCGCATCCATCGAATTTCTGCGACCTCGCCAATGTGGTGAGCGGTTCACTTTGTCTAGAGGCCTTTCAACTCTTCCTGCGCCGTGGCGACCGTGTACCGGTTAACCGGTCGGCACTGCTCAGCTAGCTTGATGTATTGTAATGAAATATTATCTCACTCTTGGTCGCATGGGTTGACATTTAAAATATAGCCTTCTTGGAGTACCAAAAACAGATGAAAGAAAATATGAAGTACAAAATGTATGAAAGTTTCAGAACCTTTGATATAATATTATTCTATACTTCACTAGATGTTCTGATTACTTAGTTATCAGAATAGCAGCAAGCAATCTACACGCTCTTAGCAATTTGGATCTTAGCTTCGTCCAATCTTTTCTTAGCTTTCATTTATCTATTTAGCATTTTCTAGAAACAGCGCTGGTTTGTTTGCAGAGTAGTACATGATTATTAATTTATTTCATTCAAATAATAGGGTCTTGTTTACAATTCAGTTCCATGAAATGTTTGTCCATTCCTTCCAATGATACAATTATTTGCTTGTTTTTTTTAATTCTTAAGAAATTCCTAAAAATACATTATAATATCACGTTGGTCGACGAGCAATGGTTAGATAGCCGTCCGACCGTCTGAGGACCGTCCGGACAGAACCCGTGTCGTTAACGGCACGTAATGACCGCTAGGGCCGTGGGAAATTTCTGAAAAGGAAACCCATAGTCCTAGAACGGAAAGGGCAATTGAAGGACACTTATGTGTGTGGTTTTAGTCAGTAAAAGGCTGACTCGTCCTCTCGCTCTACCCTAGAGTGGAAGAAAACATTGGATGATTTTCAACCTCAAAAAATTCATTTCATGTTATACCTACTACCTCCACCAACAGACTACGCGTGTACTACGGAATGTAACTGAATAAGAGGACAGAATTCGAGGTACGAGTACATGTGCCGCTGAATAGGTTACGTCGGATTGAGGTCAGTCCTAGGCCTGACAGCGTCAGGCACAAGCGGGTACACCTTCGTATAATTGCATTGTGGTTTCCACTTGTAACGTACAAGCTGCGCTATAGAAACTGTAAAGTGCCGCGAACGTATTGGGTCGCAAATTGTCAATTTGAAAGAAAGAAAGAAAGAAGTAAATAAAACCGTTTACCTACTTGTGACTCGCAGACGACAACCAAACATGGTTATACATTTTTAAATACATATATATTATTGATAAATTACCCATAAAAACCCAGAACAAATGATCGTGTTCATCACACAAACTTTTGTCCTGGGTAGGAATCGAACCCACGACCTCCGGCATAGCAGTCAGGGCTTCTGACCACTAGACCAACAGGCCAGTCAATAAGACATTAATCAATAAATAAACCATAAGCTGATCATTAACATAAACTAAATAAAATATAATTATGAAATAAAGGTTAGTGCGAGGCTCAAAAGCCTACTACACAGCATATGCTGCGATATAAACAAAAAACAGACTAAAAATTAGAAAACTCCCTAGATAATTTCAAGTATTATTCCTCGAGTCACTTCAAAACAACCTTTTGCTTTAGGTATATATGTGCAAAAATGTGGTTACCGGTGTGAATCTTTCTGGTTGCACTTGATCAGATACAATAAAGTACAATTCTACAAAAAATGCCCAAATATATAACGCCTATAAATGTACATGTACCTGAGAAAGTGTACAAATTACACATAATCTCACTCGAGCACCGGTGATTTATAAAACTAACATCCAGTTGAAGAGAGCTCATAATCGCAATGCATTTATTTCGCGCCGGTCATAATGTTCGCTGGCATATACTCGTAGGTGGCGTCAGATCTCTGCCATCTTAAATTTGGATTGTGTTTTCTTGGCTGATTATAGATAGATGTAGCATTTTGTGATAAAGATTTCACGAATCACTATGTCACTTTCTGTTTATGAGAAGACTCTTTCAGTGAACGGTAAAATTACTTATCCAATTACAGAACAATAATGGCGCCTTCAAATGAGCCGCGAAGTGCCGCGCGACAGCAGCCCGGCAGCGCGGCCACCGCACTAGAATCGCTAAGTTCGAGCATCATAGTGTGTTGTACATTTAGTTTCTCGATCAGAACGATACCATTAAAACGAAAAAAGATTTTGTAAAAAGAAACCTAAGAAAACATTTGGTGTATGCAAATTTCATTAAGTAAAAGGGTACTGTGGTCAAAATTTCAGAATTATATGTACTTGAATGATGGATTGATGGAATGCTGGACTTGAATAAAAACTATGTGCGTATCATCACTAGTCGACCGATGAAAAGCGCGCGCCAACAGCGCAGTTGTCGCGCTGGAGTCGCGCGTTTTTAATTTGTATGGATGAACTAAACAGCGCGGCACTTCGCAGCTAAATTGTAGGTGTAGATGGCAGATCAGTGGTGCTATGCTCTAAGAAAATGCAGCGCTGCCGCAACGACGAACATCCAAATAGGATACATTGAATTAACAATCCAATGTATAGCCACATTAGGTTGACGATCTAATGTATCCTATTTGGGTGTTCGTTTTTGAGGCAGCACTGGGTTTTCTTAGAGAATAGCACCACAAGAGCCTAACCATTATATATGTTAAAATGTCAGGCGTGCGAGCGAAAAGGAGGGACGAAGCTACACACTTTATATAGCTCCATCCGTTTAACAGTTCAGTTTAGGTCGTCAAATGGATCGCATTAAGAGCTCATGATAGGGCCTCTGTACTTCAGCTTTTTATAAAAGCCAAAACATAGGGAATTTATGTTCACAACCCTGTGAAAAACCATTAATTCAATTTGCCATAACCACAAAAACTGCCCAATGAAATGCACGTCATTGGAAAAGGCTAAATAGTAACAGTGTATGCAGTTACGAGTATATCAGTATTTTCGCCGAGCGAATAACAGTTCATGTATTTGTTTACTTTAGCAACAGCTACTCAATTCGAATATTTAATTGAATATTGATGTAAAATAAATGTTGCAATAGACTGGATTCTACCTATGCCCTGATTTTACGTTCTAACGCGGGAACAAATATTAGTATGGCATACAACAGTTGGTTCCAACTATGCATATTTGTGCTTTTGATTGGTTGACGTTTATTACGGCTATCATAATATGACTTTTTGTACCAAAACTGAGCATTATTCTATTTTGCTCCTTTTTAGGGTTCCGTAGCTCACATGAAAAAATAAACGGACCCCTCATAGGATCACTTTGTTGTCCGTCTGTCTGTCTGTTTAATATTTCACAACTATCACACAACGCCGTCTAGTCCCAAGCTAAGCAGATCTTGTGTTATGGGTACTAGACAACTGATAAACATACTTACATATTTCTAAATACATACATAATATAGATAAATTACATCCAGACATAGAACAAATGATCGTGCTTATCACACAAAAATTTGCCATTGGTGGGAATCGAACCACGACCTCTGGCATAGCAGTCAGGGTTACTAACCACTAGACCAACAGGCCAGTCGTCCGTTTGTCCGTCAAGACCCTTTTTCTCGGGAACGCATAAAGATATCGAGTTGAAATTAAAACCATACACTACGTTCTACGGTCCATTGAAACTGTAAAAAAAAATAAACCTCTAAGTTAATGGAAAACAGGATCCGGCTGTATATGTAGCAAAAAAGGTATATTTCAACTCTCAAGGGAATCAAAATTCATTGGGTACTTCTCATTGACCGAGAGCCCTAAAATTTGGCATGAGGCAAGTCCATAAAGCACAAGTATAGGAATAAATCTGAAAACTAAAAATTTGTGGTTACGTCACAAAAAAAAAACTTTTTCGATTAGGAAAAACCTTCGAGACTCGAATCGGGAATTGAATTATTAACATAAGTTGGTTGGTATGAAACCCACAGTTTACGAGTCCGACTCGCAGTTTCTTTTTAATTTTTTTATTCCACACCTATCACACAACGCCGTCTAGTCCCAAGCTAAGCAGAGCTCGTGTTATGAGTACTAGACAACTGATAAACATACTTATATATTTCTAAATACAAACATTTCTAGATAAATTACACCCAGACACAGAACAAATGATCGTGCTCATCATACAAACATTTGTCCTAGGTGGGAATCGAACCCACGCCCTCCATAATTGCAGTCAGGGCCACTGACTACTAGACCAACCGGCCTGTTAATTTTGTCCTGTCAGTTTTGTTTTTTATTTCGAGACAGAAATGTAGAAAAGTGAATATATCTCTTTCCTACATTTCTGTCTCGAAAAACCAATTTATCTATCGCGTAACTCGAATTTAGTCGCTAAGATTTTGGTTACTTACTAAGAAATGGTAAAAATAATCATAAAAATATAAATAAAGAATAATTTTTAATATCATTCTTTATTTGTAAGTTTGGTAAGTAACTTAATAAGTATTTATTATTGTACTTATTTCCTTTCTGTTTGTCTTATTTTAAGTTGCACCTGCCCAGGCGCGTAGCTACCGCCGTATCTGCCGTATCATTGATACGGGGCCCCCGCGCTACAGGGGCCCCCACGTAGGCAAAAGATCGCAACATGTCAACCACAACCGTCTCGTAGGGAAAACCAAATATATGTAAAAAAACACCATTTTTTTTATGCGGGGCCCCCTATGCGTCTAACTACCTCATTGCACCTGCCATGTTATGTCTCAGCACTACCCTAAGGTCGACTGACAGAAAATGCTTAAGGCATTAAGTTTGACCATGTACAGTGTTTCATTAGTGCATTAAATTTTGAATAGATAAATAAATGAATAAAAAAAACATCCATTCCATAAATATTTTTTCAAGATAAAATTTACCTACGCCGTCTCTGTACTGTATTATATTATATATTAGCGACCCACCCCAGCTCCGCATAGGTGCAATGGTGATATTAAATATATTATGCATTTATTATGCATATAAACCTTCCTCTTGAATCACTCTATCTATTAAAAAAACCGCATCAAAATCCGTTGCGTAGTTTTAAAGATCTAAGCATACATAGGGACAGACAGCGGGAAGCGACTTTGTTTTATACTATGTAAAGACTCCAAGTAAATAAATTATATTTTCAAAATGTTTTCTCCTGTTTCTTAATATTCAGGGAGCTATTTTTAAGGGTTAATTTCAGTATCAGTGTCGAGACAATCAACTGTAGTCAAAATCATGCGCCAGTTCGGAGAACAATGAATCTAACCTTCAAACTAAACAAAAGACTAAAAAGTACATAACTTTTCTAGCTCAACAATGTAAATTGTTTGAAACGCGATCCTTTCTTGCTCCAATTAATGGCCATTACTGTTAATTAACATCAAAAACACCACAATAGTAGCGTGGCCAATTTAATTGAAACAGTTTCGGATGCCACAGTGATAGCTAATCATTTGGTCACTAGGCAAAGGTACCCACATTAGTATCAACTGACACACTAGGACAATAAAAAGAGAGAATTTAACTAACTGTTTTAATCTAGTAAATTGGGCTATTGTTGCTTCTAACTCAGTCTTGCAGTCCACTTACTGATCATAATCAGGAAAACCGTAGGGGTCCAGTAGCGCCGAAACCTAATGGGACCATGGTTTGGCATCCGAAAGGGAAACCCGGGATCTGAAACGCTAGGCAAAGAAGAAACGTAGGTGTTGTTTTAGTTAATAAAACTCTGACACGTTCCAGCTCCAACCTAGATCAGAAGTCTTTGGATAATTTCTCACCTTATAAAAAAAAAACTACTGATAAATATGACTCTTTAAGCTGCGCTATATCGTCCTGCATTTTACATCTTGACTAGATTTTAATGGGCTTAAGTACGTGTAGCTGGGGCATTCCACGTTACACTTGTGATGGGCGTTTACTGTTTTGAAGATTTGCACAAGAAAATACCATGACTGGGAGGCTCTTTGGCTTTCTCTAACAACTGTTATTTGACAAGTTAAGAGCGCTGCAGAAACAAAAAATTATAGACTTAAGAAAACCATATCACTGTAAATATAACCAGGCCCAATGTGAGTACGCCTTAACGCACCTTTATAAAACCTCCTTTCATGAGAGCCAGGCACTCGCGCCTCAACATAGCACTACTAACATGTCTGTTTGTACGTTTCACACGTAGCAACGTGTCGGGACAAGTACTGTTCGCGCTTTCAAGTACCAAAGGATCGCTTTTTACCGTGTTCGACTGTTTGACGCGATGCACTAGCTACGGGTGCTGAGTGATGGAAACAAACAAGATTACTGTACCGGTGTGTTTTATTGTTTGTTTCTTTGATTGCTAAGAAATATTGTAGATTTTTTTTTTATTGTACACATAAACTTAACGTAGTACACACAGTGATTTGACTATTCATGTATAACTCAGTAATGATTTTTCCCCGAACAAACCTTTGACGATAGTAAGAGATCGCATTCATAGGATCCATTGCACTATAAAAACCTACGAACCTATATTTTATACTAAAATTTAAATATTAAAATTATGCCAATTACGAAAGGAAAGAGTCTTTAATTTTCTTCTTGAAAATATCCAAAGAAGGACGCTCGCGATGGGAACGTGGGAGAGAGATTTAGAGAATATTATTTAAAAATTGTAAGTACCTATGAATGTAAATGAGCAGTGGTAGCCGAGTGGTAACGGCCCCGACATACGAGTTGTAGATCGCGCGTTCAAACCCAGCCAGGCGCATTACTTTGTGTAATTTATTTCATCACCACTGCTCTCAAAACGGTGAAAGGAAAACATCATGAGAAAGCTGGCATGTCCTATAACCAAAAATTCGAAGACATGTGACATCCACCAACCCGCACTGGGCTCGCGTGGTGGATTACAGCCCATTCCCTCTCCTAGAGAGGAGGCCTGAGTCCCAAAGGTGGGAACAATATAAGGCTGATGCTATGCTATGAATGTAAATAGCTAAAGTAAATGTAGATATAGAGAACATTTTGGGTTTACATGCACTTCTCTGGATGAATAGGTTTTTTCAGGGTTAATTTTGCTTCAGAACCTCAAACAGTAGGCGTCCAGTCTGATGGAATATCATCACCACCTTAACGTGTTACTACACCAACCGTTTGACCTTCTGTTTATTTAAGTAGAATGGATTCATAGACGTCGATCAATGTCATCGATCGACGAATTCATTGTTGAGCAATATGTAATCTAACTACTGATTAATAACTACGATTACATATTGTAGTTATTAATCAAAACTACAAACTACTTTAAATAATCGTAAAAAGTAGTCAAACATTTTGATTACTAACTACAAATTGTAGTTGCAATCACGATTACGAGACTACTTTTTATAACTACACCTTTAAAAGTCGATTTTTGGATTACTTCTCAATCAAAACAATAATAATATTATGTAATATAATAATGACATAATAAGTCATCTATGACTTCAAGTCCTGTATTCAATTATTCGTGAAAGTAAACATACATGATTTTTTATACATTCAGATTCAGTTATTTTTTAAATTAAATTCTAGAGCTAGATTTAGTTGTAACAAATCAATAATTTCGTAACTTTTCATGTTTATTTAATTACAAAATATAAGTTCTTAATACTCAAATAGTCAGTAATCATGACTACTAGATTACAGCAATCAAGTTAACAACTACTTCGTGTATTTTGATTACTGTAGTTAAGTTACATGTAATCAAACTACATGTAGTTAACTACTTTCAATAGTAATTTGTAATCTGATTACAGAATAGTAGTTAACTGCGCCCAACACTTTCGGTGATAAATCGATTAAGCTGGTACCATCCATATACTTATGCCATCAATTATACCATCTCTTATAACAAAGTGTATGTAATAAACAAAGCCTTGTATTTGGTACACGACATGTAATAATGTTCTGTTTACAATTGTAATTTACAATGCATCCCAAAGTTTTGGTACCGTGTTCGTTGCCTATTGTATTTACCTCACCCAATTAACAACTTTCCTTTTGCAAAAGTGTTGTTGTTTAAAACGAATGTCAGTTACATAACGTTACGTTACCTTTCTATTACTTACAGGTTGGCAGCAAACTCATTGAGTTAAGCTTGCCTTTGTAGATAAATTACCAAATCACTGTGCACATTTTTTTTTGTGTACAATATAGATATTTTTACATGTTTGTGAACGCATCCACAATACAAGAAGAATTCCCAAGTGTGGAGCAAACATTTTTTTTTAATGATATAAATTAGTTCTTGACTGCGATCTCACCACTCATTGACACTTATCCATCGGGATGAGCGATGCAATTGTTGATAATGAAGCGCACAATTTTTTTAAAAGCCTATTATTTGCCTATAAGCTTATTGGTCGCGGGTTCAAACCCAGCCAGGCGCAATACTTTGTGTAATTTATTTCATTACCATTACTCTCAAAAACGGTAAAAGAAAACATCGTGAGGAAGCCGACATGTCCTAGAACGAAAATATTCGAAAATATGTGACAACCACCAATCCGCACTGGGCTCGCGTGGTAGATTACGGCCCATTCCCTCTCCTAGAGAGGAGGCCTCAGTCCCAGTAGTAGGAACATTATAAGGCTGATGAAATGCAATGTAATGCTTTTATTCACTCTGGCCTTAAAGACACCTAAATTACAATAGGACGGGAAGACTGCAGCTTGCAAATTGTTCCAGTCTTGCTACGTACGCGGTACAAACGACGAGATAAAATGCTTAGTTCGGACCATAGAGTTGTTAACAATGTAAGGGTTGATTCGCCGTATGTCGGGTTGTTAAATTTAGAAATAAAATAAAATAAACTGGGTAAGTGCGAGTCGGAATCACACACTGAAGGCTCCGTAGGTACCAACTTATGTAAATAATTCAATTCCCGAATCAAGTCTCTAGATTTTTTGTTTTTTGATGTAACCACAAATTTTCAGTTTTCAGTTTTTTTTTCCCTTGCTTCTTGCCTAATTTCAAGATTCTAGGTCGATGGGAAGTACCATATGAATTTTTATTTCTTTGAGGGCCGATATATCTGCTTTTTGCAGCATAAACGCCCGTACCCTTTTTTTCTTTGACTTTGAAGTTTGATTTTTTCACAGCATTAATGCTATATGCTTAATACTCAGGTATATGATTTAATTTTTATCGGAACGGAACGAGTAGAGGCATCGAGCCTCCACTCGTTCCCGAGATAAAGGGTCTTGACAGACAGACAGACGCACAACAAAGTGATCCTATAAGGGTTTTTTTATAATGGGTGAAAATCATCCAGTGACATCCCCCGCCCTCGGGCGGAGTGGGAGATAGTGTCAGACGCTTATTGACTAATAAACCCACCCCGTTCCTTCGTTGCTTTTCATTCCAGGGCTGAGCCTTATTTTCAGAAGCCAAACATTAACCCTAGAAGGCTTCGACCCTGCCTGCCTGCTAGCAGGGTGGGCCTCTATGGTTTGCTGACAGCTCCATCCTATAAGGGTTCCGTCTTTTTCCTTTAGTGGTACCGAACCCTATAAATACAAGCAAGGAACAACTGGTATGTTTAGTGAATAATATTAAATTTTTAATAAAGTCACGATTGGTTTTATGCCTAGTGTATTTATAGATATGAAAAACATGGTCCGTCAATTCCTATTTACGAGAAAAAGTTTTAAATCCTATTGAAATAAAAAAACAAAGACATTTTTGGATTTTAAAAGAACAACGCGAGCTGCACTTTTTCGTAAAATACCTAAAATATATCCAATAACAGGGTCAATGAAAATAAGCTTACAACGCATTTTAAGCCACATTATCTGATGTCATAATAAATCATTTTGTGGAAAAGTGCTGAAAAGGCAATACACAGAATACACTGCTTTTATCAAAATAATTGTAAGGCGGAATATTGAACGAAGTGACCGGAAAATTCGATAGTGCTTTAGGCATGTCGAGCTCATGGGCCGCACGAGCGCCAGCGATTTTACGAGCGGAGCGGGCGCCTACAGCTAGTGAAATTACACTCCGTACATGGCACCAAAACAGTACTGGCACTGAACTAAAATATCGCTAAATTGAAAACCCTCGCGTTTAGTATCGAGTATTTTAGTGTGAAGTATTCATCGTAAATGTTGCAACTGTTATTTCGTATTCCGGTACAGGTATTTTTAAATTAAATCCTTGATAGCTATTTGAAGTCGTGTAATCCGATCTTTCTTGTTTAGTTTATCTAGAACATATTAAATTGGTGTCTGATTAAGTTGTCAACGAAGTGTTAGTTTATTTTATTTAGTGTAATTTTTATATTAAAAATATCGTCCCCTGTATGCCAAAGCGTTTTGCGCATTTGCGTTAATAGCAGATTCGCAACTTCAATTTTCTTGTATGATAAAGCTGCGAATCTGCTGTTTGCATAAACTGCAGATTCGCAGCTTTGCCATATAGGTGACGATATTGCAGAGTAAACCTACGGGTGTTTTGTTTTATAGCATAGCATGGCGCATTAGTAGAGTCCATCGGTCCATAGTACGCGAAAGCTACTCTAGAACCTTTTGCCTCTCCCCCCTATATGAAAAGCTCGACGGTAACAAATATGGATAGATGCATACAACTCTGTTTCAAACTTCGGATTGACTCTAAAAATTCCTTTATAGAAAAGCTGGGCTCGTTTAATACTCAGCGCTCGCTTGCTCACATTTACAGGAGAGCAGGATTCTTGAAAATTCGGTTAGGAAAACTAAATTCAGCAATCATTTATCTGTAATATGTATGTATTTAGCAATATATAAGTATATTTAACAGTTTTCTTGTACCTATAACCCAAACTCTGCTTAGCTTGGGACTAGACGGCGTTGTGTAATAGTTGTGGAATATTATTATACCGTTTATTAATTTTATGTACATGTTTTACATATTTTTCAATATTTTTTAAATAACAATGTAAAAAATATTAGTCTGCCAGTGTCGGTTAGTGTGCCGGTGGTTAGGGCTCCAAAGAAAGAAACCTCCTCACAATGCGAGCCGTATCGAGGAGTACTGCATTCTGTATCAGGCCCTTCTTGATCCAACCGCACAACGACAGCTTCAACAGATGGTCGTCGAAGCTTTTGGATATAAGGCCATTAGCGGTAACGACAATCGGCACAATGATAGCCGAGTCTATATTCCACATGTAGAAAATCTCGTTTGCTAAGTCGAGATGTTTGATTTGTTTCTCTTTCTCAGCTTTCACGAGATTCTCGTCATGTGTGAAGGTGACGTTGGTCATTGGTGGTCATTTTCGAGAACTGGGTCGGGCGTGAATTTGTATTTCAAAGCAAGTTGCTAGCGGATAATCCTGGCTACTTGGTTATGCCTGTGCAAGTA
This sequence comes from Leucania comma, assembly GCA_958295575.1. Classification (NCBI taxonomy): domain Eukaryota; kingdom Metazoa; phylum Arthropoda; class Insecta; order Lepidoptera; family Noctuidae; genus Leucania; species Leucania comma. The sequence continues at coordinate 11,610,312 of OY282475.1, forward strand.
CTCGCCGTTAGCTAGACGAAAACAACCAGAGAAAATATGTCTGATGGACTCACCTGGACGATGGCATGCCCGACACACGTCTACCGTCCCATACTTCATAATATGCCTCCGGTAGTTGTTTTATTATTATTATATCACACCAAAGCGAGAGATATTAATGTTAAAGTGTACCAGTGTGTGTGCAAACAAACACCAAACTTAAGTAGCCGTGGCCACATTTGGGGAGGCTTATGTCCAACAGTAGGCCTGACAATCATGATGATATGTACGCAACGGCAGGTTTACTTCTTGTTCACTTTCATAATCTGATAGGACGGCAATCTGAGGCAATTAATGTACTTAGTTGACCATAGGTTTATCTAACCGCCATTTTCCAAACTTGGGTCTATGGTAGACCACTTAGGTATTCCTAACAACACTGCCTGCCCCGACCTCAAACCCAGAGCCTGGCTACCATGAAACAAACGAGCCACATAGAAATTTGGAGTAACCTACTAACCACAGATGCTTATGCCATATCAGAGAAAAAATCAGAAAGTGTTATGCATCAGTAAGTCTGTAAAAACATAAAGAATTATCTTTTAAGCCTGAACACAGCTGTACTGCCGCACATGTGTATAGTAGTAGCACTTTTCCGAGGGCATTTGGAGAGTTTTTATACTAACTTGACCACAGATGAGGTTGCATCGCTGTTGGTTTACGTTAACCTAGGGGTCTTTAAAATGAGATGGCGGTGCGTAGTGTTCCACGCGCGTCTCTTTTGAGCGTATAGGAGAGCCACTCTCCAATAAGGGAGGAGACCACGGGGATCGGGTCACCCCTAGTCCGGGGCAGAGGATTTTAAACAGCACCCGCAGCCCCCGCCTTAAGTGTATGAGGGAACAACTGGTTGGTTTTAGTCAGTAAGAGTCTGATAGACTCCTCCACTATGAGGATTTCCACCCCGAAAAAAAGGGGTCTTTAAATCAAAAGTGGGTAGGTTATGTCTAAGCAAGCGTACTCCACTGCCGGCCATATCCTCTTTTACCATCAAGTGAGATAGTGGTCAGACGAAAGCCTATGCATAATAATAATAAAAAAAAACGTTACTGCGTATGAGTACGTTTCAAAACTCACACTAAGACCATTGAGAGAACTCCTCAACAAATGTACAAATGCCGAATCCATTAAAAAACGTCCTTAAGTCATAAAAAACTTAAACAAAAAGGGGTTAACACAAGACCGTCTGTGTAATAGTTAAAAAGCCGTCGGTAAAAAACAGTCTGTCGGTAATCGTACGTCTGACAAGTCCTTACGCCCGGTGCACAGTAACGAGGTTAGCAATTTTCTTTCATTCAACATTATTGCAACACCTACGGACATGAAAGGCGTGTACGATTCGCGTCTACTGGTAGGGTAACCATGAGTCGTGAATAAAAAAAGACGTGAATGAATTGGTAGAAAGGTTATAGTGAAAAATCCTTGTGTTCAATCCAAATATCTATTCTTATATAATGTTTTGTCCTGAATGACTGAGTGACAAATCAACGCAGTTTGATGACAAAGGCATCCGATAAGAAAGGATTTTTCAAAATCTACTCGCTAAGGGGATGAAAGGAAGATCCAAAGTTTGTATGGAGAAACCGACTTTTACACGAGCGAAACCACTGGCAGACGCTGTTTATCTCCGAAGTTCTACTTCAGATATTTTTCTAAATTTAAATTGCACCTCGGGAAATTACTCTTTCCAATTTTTTTTTTAATTTGCTTTATAATAGACTCGAAAATTGATAAACAAACCTGAAAAAACACATACTGTCGAACATAAAACCTTTCTTGAAATCAGTTAAAAAGTATACAACAAGATTGCCCTATAAGTTCAAGGATTTTATTCGTTCTTTTAATACCACATTTGTAATCACAACCACATAATATCATAGAATTCTAAAGCTACGTTTCTTACTCTTTCTTTAAGCATTTCCATACAAATTCACTCTATTATAAAAAACAAAAGAACAAATAATTTATTCAATAAAATACCTCCGCATTCCATCCAGATAACGGAGTACGTGGTGTCCCTACTCTGGTGGCCGCCCTTGCGCGCCCAGGCGTACCGTGGCCCACTAATTACTGCGTACCAACGCCTTCCGCATTTTTCATACAGATCACGGACCTACTCAACTCACCGGTATCGATTCGCAAGTTCACCCCGGGAATTGCTTCCGAGGTTCCATCTAAAGGTTAGCTCGTACGTACCAAGACGTGACCCGATGATGCATGCACTTTTTAAGATAGCGGTAATATGGAAATTTTGTAAAATAAATATATTTTTAAATGATCAATTGAAATCGTGCGCTGGCGTTTTTTAGGAGCCCGTTTTAAATGTGAAATAAAAATATTTTATTTAATGATAATATCAACATCTTCCATACATGATGGGGCTGACATAGCCTGTAAATAGTTACACATGAAAAAGACATACTTAGACACGTAAAAATTAGTAAAGTTTATCTATTTTTTGCAGAGCTTTGAAACGTCTGACAGAAGTTTTGGTCTCTGGAAAGTGTCTGACACTTACGATACTATTTTCGAATAATATTCTACAAAACATATATAAAAATCAGCCATGAAAATGTAAGTTAAGTAACTCTTGTAGTTCCCTTTTTCACCTGGTACCTGTTCAGGGCCCCCAAGGAGCCTCCACAACTACACAGATATTCAAAGCACATGAGACGAAATTGAGAACCTAAGGTTTTATCTATGTTTTTTTAATAGATATATGGTAAGTAAAATCATCCAATGACAAATCCCGCCCTTGGGCGGAGCGGGAAGTGGTGTCAGATTCTTACTGACTAAAAACCTACCCCGTTCCATCCTAGCCTAACATGCCGGGGCCGGGTATTCCTTTCGGAAGTTAACCCATGACCCCAGTAGGCTTCGACTCTGCCTGCCTGCAGTTAGCAGGCTGGGCCTCTTAAAAATAAGTTATTCAGACATCTCTGGGATCTTAGTCTATAACTTTTTTTTTATTTCATGTTTTCACTCATGATAGTCACACAATATAGAGCTATGCCGCAATGCAACTTGCCTATAACTTGCACAAAAGCACCGATATATATGCACAAAATATGCAAAGAGCTAGTATGTCAAGTGTACACCCATCAGAACTCATAATGGGATAGTATTTTTTTTTTGTGCTAGTTATAAACAAGTTTTTGTATATCTACCAAGGATCTTATATATCGTACAATACCTACTAACAAATTCGATTTTTGAATTTGCCGGAGTTCGAATTCGAATTCTCTCTTTGAAATTCTATATTTTTATATTCTAAATCAAGATCTTGGAGACGACGCCCGGGTGTCGCCACTGTGCGGACCGCCCGGTGGACACGGTGGAGCACACAGTCGAGGTGTGCCCCGCTTGGGAAGAGCAGCGCCGTGTCCTCGTGGGGGCGATCGGCGGCGATCTCTCGCGCCGGGGCTTGGTTCAAGCCATGCTCCGGAGCGAGGAGGAGTGGCAGGCGGTCGCCTCCTTCTGCGAAGCAGTAATGCTAGTAAAGGAGGAAGCCGACCGCCTTAGGCAAAGGCGGACACGCCGCCGCCGCCGCCGGGTTTCCGATCCCAATTTCCGGCCACCGTAGGCGCGGGCTCGCGGACGGTGGGCAATGGGTAGCTCGCTGTCCGTCCGTCCGGTAACAGACCGGTCCGAGCTCAGGTCGTCTACGGCGCGCACCGTTCCCGCGCGCCTCAAGGAGTTGTCAGCAAACTGTAGGGGTCCAGCAGGGCCGAAGCCTACTGGGGCCAAAGGTTATGTGAGACTGTCACCAAAGGCCCCAGGATAAAGGCAAGGAATGGAAAGGTAGGTTTTTAGTCAGTAAAAGTCTGACACTGTTTCCCGCCCCACCCAAGGGCGGGATTCGTCATTGGATGATTTTACCTACCACAAAAAAAAAAAAAAAAAAAAAAAAATCAAGATCTTTTTTGTATACGCATCGTTGCATTTTAGTGTTTTTTTAAGCTATCCAGTGACTTCTCCCGCTCTAAGGTGGAACGGAAGGGGATGTCAGACTCTTACTTTTTTTATCTAGAAAGACACAACACTCCTGTCAAAGAAGGATCTTTGCCTTGCGTCCCATGACTTCGGGGCTCCTTTTCGAGAGCATTTCAGTATGAGCTGACCCTAAGAGTTGGTGGAATGCAGTCTTGGGAATGCTTCTTTATCCTCTACGAAAAAGGTGTGTGCATCTGGATTGAGGGCCCATTTTTTAAATCCTTACGAAACGAAATAAAATTTACAGGGAATTTAGTTAAAAATTAGTAAAACGTAAAGCAATGACTCATAAATTTCTTAAACGTAAATTAAAAATGTTATGATTAAATAACGTGGGCCCTCAATCCAGACGCTTGCATAATGACGCATAGTCTAAATCTCGGAAAGTACTATGTCTGGGTTAATAATTTTTATTTAGGAATTTAGTTAAGAATTTCTTAAATATTTTAAGAAATTCTCAAATCTGTAGAGTATCACATTACAGATTTATGGCGATTTATCTTGGGCCCTCAATTCAGATATGTCATTTTTAAAGAATCTGCAAAAACTTAATTTATTTGACGAAATCCATCATACGACTTTAATAATATTTTAGTTAGATATCTCTATGAATTAGTAAAAAAGAAATAATGACCCAAAAGTTAATCGATAAAAAGTAAATGAGAGTTGAATTTTACTGAAACGTCTGAACTGAGGGCCCAAGATTTTCGGCTTTATTAACTAGTCTTTACCTCATAGATTAAAGCAAAGAAGATTGAGGTTTTTAACTATTTTTTAACTAAATCCTGACGTGTCGTCCGTTCTTCTAAATGCTATATTATAAAAGAAAACCGATTTTTAATTTTGTATGGGAGAAAATTTTGTAGGGTGACCATACTGTTCGTCATATCTATACATTTTGTAAAGCGTAGACTAAAATTCTTATATTTGCAGATAAAAGTATTCAATATCTACGATGATCTTATTTGTTTTTGTATTGTCCTAGATGCCTAAAGCAAATAAATAAAAAAGTTAATTTATTTAGCTTCAATAATATGTTTGCAAAAATGAAAGATAAATTAACCGACCAGTACCTAGCATGTTTTAAGTAGTCATCGTATCTATGGACAAGATCTGGAGCACCAGCGATGTCGCAATCCGAAAATCAATCAAATTAATTTCAGTAAATAAAACACGTTCGATATAAATCTAAGAAAACAATTTACTTAATACATAAATTTAACTTAAAAATAGTCTGAACAAGTTTTTACGATTTAGTACTATTTACTTACATTCTTTTTACAACAACTATTCAAACAAACAGTTTGAATCTATGCATTCATTACACATTTAAATAAAATTGTAGTATGTAACCTTAAATCAGGTGATCGCAGTAAAATCTTTTCATTTGAATTAAATGTATATAAACTAACAAAAAAAAAAAAAATTTTTTGTATATCCATATTTCTTAAAAGCAAAGCCGTTTGAAAGGAGTAGGGAAAACAAGCGAAAAAATATCACGTTGATAAACATTTTTTTAGTAAAAGTATGTAATACGGTAAAACCATATGTTAATAAAGTTTAAAGAAAAACCAAATATATAACAAAAACCAATCTAATCTATTAACCCAACCCTTATCGAGGAGTGGGATTCAGAATGTCACTGTAGGAGTCATGACTGAAGTGGTTTGGACTTCTTCTATTCTTCTTCGCCGTCAAATTAAATACTTATAAGATTTATTTATAAAACGGTAATTATGTTAAGTTCGACGTATGACGAATGACGAGTATCCATCCTTACGTTGTTGAAACCTCTACGAGGGACTGGAACAATTTGCCTGCTGCGGTCTTCCCTTCCGATTATAGTTTAGATGTCTTCAAGGCTAGAGTGAATAGGCTCTCAATAAACTAGTGCGCCTCACCATCAACGATTGCGTCACTGCTTGCTACCAGGTGGGATCGCAGTCAATCACTAGTTTATATCAATAAAAAAAAACGTGTTTGATAGTAATTATTGTATCGAACATGCTCCTGAGGGAAAGAAATGACATAAAATTGTCAGGCCCAAATGTTAGTTTCAAGCCCAGGCACAGTACTGTGACAGCTCTCCTTAAAGTGACTGACGATATAAGGCGTGGAATGGAAGACACTAAAGTTACTACTTTAGTGTTAATTGACTTCTCCAACGCTTTTAATACCGGCAGTCACGAAGTCTTCTTGTCTACCCTTTCTAATCTTATGGTCTCTAATGAGGTACTGGAATGGTTTTCCTCTTATCTTCGGGGGCGTCAGCAGTCAGTTCGTGCTGGAGACTCTGCATCATGGTGGTGCGACCTGTCAGCTGGCGTCCCTCAAGGAGGTATTTTATCTCCTCTTTTGTTCTCTGTTTTTATAAACTTTATAACTACTAAGCATCAGTGTGCGTATCATCTTTATGCTGATGATTTGCAGCTGTACTGTCAGTCAGGTGTGGACAACATATTGGATGCGATCGAAGAGCTAAATCGAAATTCACAAGTTATTAAAAACTGGTTCGATAGTTTCGGGGTGGCGGTTAATCCTACCAAGTGTCAGGCTATTATAATTGGGAGCCCCCATAGTCAGAGAAAGCTATATGGACTAGCCGTACCACCCGTAATCTTCAACAACACAGTGATTCCGTTTTGCTCTGAGGTCAAGGACCTTGGTCTGCATGTCGATGCTTGCCTTGATTGGCGGAAGCAGATCACAAATGTTAGTCAAAAAGTCACTGGAACGTTACGGTCTCTGTATCGTTTGAAGAATCTTCTCCCAGCTCACATAAAGGCAAGACACACACACCGTCAGTACAGTCCCTAATCTTTCTCATACTTGACTATGCTGATGTTTGCTACTATGACCTGAATGCAGATCTCCTCAATAAACTTGACCGAAGTTGACAGAATAATCACAACACTGATTGGTTGGATTCGTTTTTCACAATAACATTGCTTGTATGAATCTAAATATGTATTTATTATTGTATTTTTTTATTTATTAATGTATTTTTTTTTATCGAAATTCACTTTATAAAAAAAAACCCCTGTCTAAATTTTCTAGTTGAATTTTCATAAATTCATCAATTCTGTATTTTGGAATCTTTGTTTTAAATATAAGATTCTTTAAATTTTTAAAGTGACTTTACTGCCGATGAGGATGAAACTTTGTGTTGTGATTCGAAAAGGAACACAATAAATTTTACCATAGCGACAGTTTATGTAATACTTTTTAATGTAGATACAAAGGGTGGATAATAATATGAATTTTGGATTCTCCCTATTAAGCTGTTTTTTGTTAGATTCAACTAAGTGGTCGAACCATTTCGTATTCAATGCTTTCGATTATATTTAATTTTTCTTCCACTATTTCGTCTCCAAAAATTTCTTTTTTAATATCGTAATAGTAGTTGTGTCAATAATACCGGTAAATAAAACATGGCGTGTTTTCGGTTCGACAGTCGTAGCTTTTGCAGATTTATCACTATCGTTGCATTGTCCTAAATTATGTAATATAGCAGTATTTTATACTGCTATTTTGGTGTAATAACGTTAAGTCCCGTCAAATTACAATCAACCGTTTCAAAGACGTATCCCATATTGTGAAATACTGTTCCGGCGGGAATATGAAGAGTTTTTTAGCCTTACTAACGTTACTGCTTTTAATATTAGCTATCCGTCAATGAAAGTCCTACGAAAATCGGAAAAGCCGTTTCGGAGATTAGCCGAAACAAACAGACGTCTGTCTGTCGAAAAGACATAGGATGGACAAATATAAAAAAATGCATTTTGTTACAGGTAACTTTCATTTAGTAATAAATAAAATGTTTATTTATTTATTTCTTTATTTAACACCATTAACTTATTACAAGACAAACATTTATAAAATAATAAGTGTACAATAGGCGGCCTTATTGCACAGGGCAATAATAATAATAAATCTCTGGTTGTTCTCGTCTTGCTAACGGAGAGTGTCCATCAGCAACTTTCTCTGAAATAGTCTCTTGTGGGGTTGGAAGTGCCGTACTAGAGGTATAAGCCCGACCCAGTTCCTGATACTGGTCATCGGTCCATCATCACTGACAGGACTATTGTAGCTAATAAGCCTGATATAGTGGTGGTGGACTGAGAGCCTCGACCAACACCTTAGGAGGCTCTCGTTAGGTGGCTGGATCAAGGGCTTGATTCAGAGAGCGGTACTTCTGGACACGGCTCGTATAGTCAGAAGGTTCCTTTCTCTGGAGCCCTGACTGCCGGCAGCTTGGACCCTGTTTCCGATACCGGTGGGACTCTTTTTTCATATTTTAAATGTTTTATTTAATATTTAAAAATATAGCAAATATATATTTTATGGAATAAAGATCATAATAATAATAATCTTTATTGGCATAAATGATACATACATGCACAGGGCAATTTCTACCAGACAACCGTTATTTTGATATTACAAATGTTATATGACAAATAACGAATGTTATATTATAATAAAATTGTAATTTCTATTTATAATATCAAATTAACATTTGTGATATATATATGACAAAAGTTATTTTGATATTTAAATGTATTTAGTAATATTATTTAAATGTATTGATGTATAGATTCAAACTATTTGTTTGAATAGTTTTTGTAAAAAGAATGTAAGTAAATAGTACTAAATCGTAAAAACTTGTTCAGACTATTTTTAAGTTAAATTTATGTATTAAGTAAATTGTTTTCTTAGATTTATATCGAACGTGTTTTATTTACTGAAATTAATTTGATTGATTTTCGGATTGCGACATCGCTGGTGCTCCAGATCTTGTCCATAGATACGATGACTACTTAAAACATGCTAGGTACTGGTCGGTTAATTTATCTTTCATTTTTGCAAACATATTATTGAAGCTAAATAAATTAACTTTTTTATTTATTTGCTTTAGGCATCTAGGACAATACAAAAACAAATAAGATCATCGTAGATATTGAATACTTTTATCTGCAAATATAAGAATTTTAGTCTACGCTTTACAAAATGTATAGATATGACGAACAGTATGGTCACCCTACAAAATTTTCTCCCATACAAAATTAAAAATCGGTTTTCTTTTATAATATAGCATTTAGAAGAACGGACGACACGTCAGGATTTAGTTAAAAAATAGTTAAAAACCTCAATCTTCTTTGCTTTAATCTATGAGGTAAAGACTAGTTAATAAAGCCGAAAATCTTGGGCCCTCAGTTCAGACGTTTCAGTAAAATTCAACTCTCATTTACTTTTTATCGATTAACTTTTGGGTCATTATTTCTTTTTTACTAATTCATAGAGATATCTAACTAAAATATTATTAAAGTCGTATGATGGATTTCGTCAAATAAATTAAGTTTTTGCAGATTCTTTAAAAATGACATATCTGAATTGAGGGCCCAAGATAAATCGCCATAAATCTGTAATGTGATACTCTACAGATTTGAGAATTTCTTAAAATATTTAAGAAATTCTTAACTAAATTCCTAAATAAAAATTATTAACCCAGACATAGTACTTTCCGAGATTTAGACTATGCGTCATTATGCAAGCGTCTGGATTGAGGGCCCACGTTATTTAATCATAACATTTTTAATTTACGTTTAAGAAATTTATGAGTCATTGCTTTACGTTTTACTAATTTTTAACTAAATTCCCTGTAAATTTTATTTCGTTTCGTAAGGATTTAAAAAATGGGCCCTCAAACCAGATGCACACGAAAAAGGTCCGTAATTATCAAACGAAACTAAACAATAGTGATTTGAATATCTTTTTCTTTCATATGATTATTATATTTAGAAAATATAATGGTAACATTTTGATAAAAAATAAAGGTAGTGGGACTCACTAGATGGAGGAGCGGCAGAAAGAGGCCAAAGAAAAGAACTGTGTTTTTATAATAGTTTAGCCTCTTCGTTACAACGCCGACTTCCAAAATTAAAACTATTTTGTGTTTTTTTTAAGTGGTTTTGTTTTTTGTAAAAAGTTTTTTATTTCACACTTTTTAGTTGGAGTATCCCTCAGCCAAACTTAAATAGATACCTTCCACTATTCGGTTCCATCATGGAATCACCATCACAATTCTAATAATATCAAATACGGTTAGGATACACTGATTTATTACGGAATTTCGGTTCTTACCTACCTTTCGGCTTCATGATCAGAACAGTTCTATGTATACCCTCCCCTTCTTCTTTCATTCATTCACCGAAGTCAGACTACGTGTATAAACAAAGCTATTTTACCTGTTACGACAGTTCTGCTATGATTTTTTGAAGAGTTCCGTTTTATATCTTCGAAGTTCATCATCAGATCAAAACAATATTTCTATGGGACCAATTCGGGAGTATAATCTTTCAATTAAAACAAAAATTTTCAAAATCGGTCTACACTTGACTGAGATATCGGTGAACATGCATTAAAAAAAAATACATACAGGCGAACATAGAACCTCGTCCATATCGAAGTCGGTTAAAAAAGAGAGTCAGTGATAGCTTGACGCCTAAAAAGATAAAATGGCAGAAACAAACACGAAAGATCTATAACTTATTCTTTCGAAATGTGAAATCGCTGTCCGCAAACAACAGACCGACATACGACTTTAGCAAAATTTTATTCTATAGAACCAAATAACCAAAACACTGATAGAAATTCTGGTCAAAGCCCAATTTTTGATAAATCCTTTCCAAAAATTAATTTCGCAGAAAATATAAAATTTCAGGGTAGTGCTGCTATTATTATTATATATTATATTATTATATTACTATGATTTTTTATTAGATGAAGTGAAGTGACAGCTATAACAATGGTTGTTTGACAGTTGGGCATTGTTGTTTGACAGTTGGGTATTGTCCACTGCTGTCACTTTGGTTCATCTAATTAAAAATCATGACATACGTAGTATTACTCGCGCTCCTTAAAGAGCTGTGAGCAAATCGTAGGAGCCCAGCAAGGCCGGTGCCCGCTAGGGTCACGTGGCCTTACTGAAAAGGAGACTCATGGTCCTAGAACGCAAAAGAGAACTGAATGACACAGGTGTAGTTTTAGTCCATACAAGTCTGACACGCCCTCCCGCTCCAACCTTAAGCAGAAAAATTTATTGGATGATTTTATTCCTACTTCAGAAAAAAAAAGATTGAAAGGTTTCAATTACTCAAGCCCTACGCGAACGCCGGCGTTCGCACATCTATCTATTGTGTCTCTTATTACAGTAATTCGGTATATGAACACTATAATGTTTTTAATTGTACATATAAAGTTCAATAGTCAGTATTATCACATTAACGCGAAAAACTTTCTTTACTTAAAAAGTATAAACAATTCGCAGATAATGATTAAAAAGACCTTTCAACCCGTCAAATCTGGAGCTTTTATATACCTCCAACTATTTAACTCTCAAGCACAAAATATTAAATAGAAAAGTTTAGGCCTTGTAATAATTAATTAGAGGAAAATCATTTGGCAGTTGTGGGCAAAGTGGAAAAAGCCTTATAATGAAGTTTTCATTAGAAACTTGACAAAAGAAACACACTTTTATCCCAAGTAATATTGTTTGACCATTTAAATTATAAGAAAATGTACAAATGTTATTATCTGATGCATTAGATAAAAAATACGTTTTGGTCGGCTTTAAAATACGTTTTAACCGCAAACAAAGACAATTATTCAGCTGTTTATAAAATATTAAGTCGGCAGCCCGCAGCGGTTATATGTGAATCTGGGCAACGCGTTTGAAACTTATAATCCGTATGTGTCTGTTACATCGATTTTGATAAAATTTTGTACGGATCAAGTTTGAGCCTTAAGAAAGGACAAACGCTATTTTTTATTTTGCTTCGACTTCGTATTCGCAATAACCGATACTCACGAGGTTGAAGTCGCGGGCTAAAGCTAGTTACATAAAAAATAAGAATCATGCAACGCTTTGATCGATCGTAGTAATTATAGTTCTGTAGTAGCTGCTTAGTAGTGTCATGTAAAAAAAATGACATTATGTCTATAGATGCACACTTCGATAAATATGAGGGATCACCAGTTACTTCAAAATATAAATGGTCGTAGCCTGCTCTAGTTTTTGACCCAAAATGTGTGTCACTTTAAATTAAATTTGGTGACTGTTGTAAGGAACAAGTGCCAAGGCGTATAAAGACAACTCAATCTTGGCTAAATTAAATTTCTTCTCAATTCTCTACTACAGCCAATTACAAGTTTCCATGTTAACTCAATAAAAAATAAATTGAATACTCCTTTGGGGCCATTCATACAAAAAGCCAATTTATTTAAATGTACCAAATTTACGATTACAAAGCCGAACAATGTTGAAAAGTTGCTTAGAAAATTGAAACGCCGACATACTCGTTTGTGGCTCAAACAAAATCGATAAAGAAAATTAGGATCGAACAAGTTCAGTAAATACGTAATTTATTTTCAATGAAATGGAAATGTAAATTGAATACAATAAGGACCTACGCCGACGACGGGACAAGCTGTATAATTGTGTTAACGAAACTTGTAATGGGCTATTGTTTCTTCGATGGTCCATAATATGAAAGTTAATTATACACATTTTCGGTACAGTGTAAGCACGTACAAATTTGACATCATTGTATCAGCACTTTACTTGCTACGCGCGGTCTATACTTGAGTACACAAATATCATTAAATCACGTGCACTATTTAGTTAGTATCATTGTCACCATAAACGTTATTATTACGTACATTTGCCTATCATTCAAACTATCATCTTCAAAAGGTGTAAAGACCCTACATTTTCAACTATACTTTTAAAGCCTGGAAGTGGGTGGGGAAAATAAGTAATTCCTTGTTTAAATATAGTTCACGTGACGAACTTTTCACGCAACTTAAAAAAAACGCTAATTTATCATTTAATTCTGGTTGGCAATAAGACTTCCCCAAAAAAAACAACAGCGTGCACAAAAATTCACGCAGCGAAAGTGTGAAATAACAGAATATCGGTGTCGCACTTCACTCATATTTGAAAATAGCTAGTTCAGTAGTTATGAGCGGTGAGCGCGGCTCGGCGTCTAGTCCCTCACACCGGCACACGCGTGCCACGACTCGTTGTTTTCTTTTTTGCTCTTCAGCTTCTCGGGTGCGTATCAACGGCTGGAGTGGCGGCGGGTGTAAATTGAAACACTTGCAAATTTACCCCATACATTATTCATACCCCAAACACCCTCACAGCGAGCGACTCCGACAGTTACAGTTGACGCAAACTTCACAAAACTGAAAGGCAAAATAAACCATTCCGTGTCACGCTTACGTGACCTTGAATTTAAACAAAATGCTCCAGCATATTGAATTTAGGCCCCTCTCAATAGAGTCTATTGTTAAATAAATGATAGGGTACGAATAATTGTCTGTGGTTCCGCGACGCAAATCACACCCTATTCTAGCAGCTTCGTGGCACATAAGTAAAGTGGGTCAACCATTATACGTCTAACAAATGGGTACCCGCCTTAAGTCGGGCTGTGCAATAAGGAGTCGCTTCAGAAACCCACAACCTGCATTATTCTGACCCTAATAAATTTGCCGAGTCAAACGGGCATTGTCAGACAAATGAGTTTGAAGACGCACCGTAAAGATACTTCAGACATAATTGACTGAAACGCAAACATACGCGAGTATAACACAACTATATTATCTTCATCTTTTCTTAGTATGAACACTGAACACGTAAGGGGAATTTGAATGCGAGAATAAAATACGCTTTTCTACTACAAAATATGTGAGAATGTCATCGATTTCGCTCCATCCCGTACTATGCAAGCAGACCTTAAAGCAATATGAATGCTGACCAAAACTGTGTATTGTGTATATATTACACAAGTATTACAAAAAAAAAAACATTTTATTTCGTTTTGAAGATTTAATAAAAAAAAAAAGATGTAGAACAGTGAACACACTATTAGTAGAGTACAATCAATACTGTAGTATGTAATCCCCAATGTTTGTTAGATACTCGCTCGCACCTCAACCAAACAATGAATCACTTACCCACAGCAAACGTTGTCTAAACTCAACCAATAACATTGATTTACGTGTCCGTGGGCGAACACAAACACTGAAAACATGATTTAGGACAGCAAATAAAAAATACCCCACCAAAGCCTATACAAGCGTAATGTTAATTTACAAAACACATTTTCCTTGGAGAGTTTAACGTAATTTCTTTCTCACCAAGTCGTTTCCTGAAATAAATTACGAGTGTAAAATTCACAACAACAAAAGCGTAACAACAAAAGGCTCGCGGCTCGCAACATCCGGACGACCCTTCCAAACTTAGCAGCCTGATTACGGATTTCCGAGCAAAAAAATAAATAAAGGAAGAAATAATACGCAACACGTTAACATCCAAGTGTTTTGAAACAAACCACTCTTACGTTGTTAATGTTAAAAATTAACGAAAATTCTAACCAATTTGGTGGAACATCAAGTCGTTATTCGATATCGATGTTCGTGACGGAACACTGTCGTCGTACCAGAACGTTAATATGGAAGTCAACGTAGTCAATGACAGCAGGGTCTGGGGTGTAGTGCTTCACGTAGAGGTGGAAGCGTTGGTCCTTCGGGGGAGACTGTTTGAGCATATCACCTCCTGAGCGGATCGGCGTCGGTGCTGGCGGAGGAGGCAGCTGACGAGACGATGACGCTGATATCGGAGGTGTAAAAGGACCTCGGCTTTCATTTAGCCCCGCTGGTCGAGGTTTTTTCCACAAAAATGGTTCCTTATGTATCTTCCCGTGATGTGTCGCCTTATGTCTGTAATCGCCTTTTTTCGGCGGCACCGGACTAGTCAGTTCATACATTTCTGCTAAAGATAAGTACCAATAGTCGGCTCCATCCCCTATTATCGGAAACAACCTCTTATTTGAGAAAGCCGGTCTATGTTTTCTTACAAACTCATCATACTTACGCTTCAATCTTTTCATGTATTCGGTGTAGTGGATAGATTTTAAGAGTGTTTCGAATTCAGATAGTTCTGCCGTAGCGGGTGCTGAATACACCCCGGCACGGACGTATGTTCTAAGTAGGTGATGGAGTTTAAAGACGACGAATGCTAGCCACTGACGGGCCTCCTCTTCTAAGATCCTGAGATCGTCGGCTCGGCTTCTGATTCCAAATTCTGCAGCTTCAGCAGCTCGTCTTTCTCCCCGTTCTTTCACAGCAGCCAACCAACGGCGATAGGTGCGGTAGCAGAACTTCGTACGCCTTGAATAATGTCCACGCCAAATTGCCTAAAACGAAACCAAAGCTAAAGAGGTGATCTTAGAAAGTACCTACGGATCCAATTTGAATAAGAAAGCAGATGAAAAGCTATTGTCATTGTCATGGTCGAGCTGAAATTTTCCACAAGGATAGACCATATTCTGAGAACATAGAAATAGTTTTATCCTGGGAGTGCGTGTCCTTGGGATAATTTCTTACTCTCTTTCGGGAGCATCAAGTATGATATTTAAAGTATGTAATTAACTTACACGTGGATAAAGTAGCGGGCAAAAGGAAGTCCCAAATAATAGGATACTTTCAGAATATAAGAATGCGAAACAATGACGGTAAATACCTCCATGGTCGTTGCAGCTTTAGCATAATGTTTAGCGTGTTTAGCTCGCACTCCTCTCCTTAACGCTGCTCTAAGGGCCTTCCTTGCCATATGGACCCTGAATGCACACTGTACGGTCGTCGCGTTCTTCGCCAACCACGCCACATGCTTCCTGATCAACCATCCTCGAGTGATACGGATCATTACCATCACGGCTTCGTATCTCTCATGGCGACGATTTTCTGCTCTGTCCGTTACTTCTTGCAATTCTGCATAAAATTCAATTGCGGAAGGTAATAACCGATTCACTGATGCCATTTTGATTAGTTTATTATTTTTGTTGAATTTCAACTCTTCATTAATTGTATTTTTATTACTTTCAGTTAATTTCAGTAAGTCGACATTTATTCACTCTTTGACATTAGCTATCAAATGAGACTTTAGATTTTTTTATCGATGCTGTTTTTATTGAAGACCATTATTATAAAATAAAATATACACCATTAAATTTTGGTCGTTTTAATCCCGCGGAGGGTCGATTCTGTACATGAAACACTATCGATTTGTAAAGATAAAAATGAAAAATAAAGTACTTTTTTTTAAACTCGAATTAATTTACGCATGTACAAAATTAATTTATTTTAGCAAACGTCAGCTGTTCGAGGCCAATGAACCGTAGGTAGTTAGTACGCAATGACCAACAACTCCTTACAAGGTCATCAACTCGTTTACTTAAAGAAATTAATTTCGTACATGCGTATATTAATTCGAGTTTTAGAAAAAAAGCATTTTATTTTTTAATTTTATCTTAATAAATCTATAATGTTTCGACCCCCCACGGGATTAAAATGACTAAAATGTAACGTTGCATCTCTATCTCTTTCTTAGTGGCTCTTAGGTATTTTACAAATGTCATTCACTTGTTGCCAAACTGTGGCATTTTGATTACCATTGCGCACACAAGTGCAATAATGTAGTTAAAACCTTTTTGTTAAACCTCTTTGTTGCCACAAAGAGTTTTAACACGAAAAAACAAACATTAGGTTAATAATGTTAACGTTTAATCACTGATCTCGAGCTACCTCTTTACCTACCACTGGATATGCTGTTTCATACATTTGACAGCTGATATCGATACCGGAAATTTGAAATCACGTAAAGGCCCTGATCGACGAGCGAATAATACCGCGGTTTTATGGCTCGTCGGTAAAGCTCGCCAGCGTATCATTGCAGTACGAACGACGAGCCTGGCTCACGGCTCGTAGTGTTTACTTCATTTTCTACTCGGCTCGTCGTTCAAAACTGTTTTACTCGCTGGTCGATCAGCACTAACAAGCCGCGAGTAAAACCGACGTTCTTTAAAACCGCGGTATTGGCTCGTACGTCGATCACTTAAGGGACATTTTGTCGCAAATTAGTTATATATATCATTAGATTCTAAATTGTTTGCTCTATCGATGGGTATATTTAAAATTTCGATTTATAAAAAAACTAGCTCTTACATTACATATCTTCAGTAGACCCTAGCCTAGACCATTTTTTCTAGAAACTGGTTGTATTAGACATTTTTAATTAATATTTAAAATGTCCTATACAGCTAGTTTTTATTTTATAAGCTTCAAAGAATGAAGAAATCTAAGAAACTTTGTCCTAGATTTTTTTGACATAAAACATATACAAACATTAGACAGACTATAGTTAAAAAGTCATAGTCAGAAATGTAAAAAAAAAATTGCTCTCCTGTAAACCTTAGTTTTGTCTCTTGCGTTATTTTCAATTTTCGGTATCGATATTTGGTCTCCATTTGAAGCGCCACCGGCGAGCGTCCAGAGAACTAAATTTTGCGTCAAATGCAAATGGCGGCAGAGAACTCTAAAATAATTTTTAATTTTTACTTGATTTCCTTCAAATTCTTGGTTTAAGATTTGGAAATTGAGGTCATGTGTATGTTGTATGCGGCGCCACAAAAAAAAGGTGAAATATCAAATTAAATCGAACATAGAGAACGCTTACACATTGTCGTTATAGTCGAACATAGAATTCACTCGCTAAGGCCCTGCGCGCACCGGTGACTTTTGTCACGGTGACTTTTAAGTTTTTGTCACTGTCACGTCACGTATCCAATGTGGAGTGCGCGCACGACGAGCGACAGTGACAGTGACAAAACCACAGAAATATAAAAAATAGGAGAAGTGGCAAGGGGGCGTGTTTGCGTCCGCGGTACTTGCTCAACAAGGGCACATACCGGCAAACAGCCGTTTGACGGCCGTCAGTTACATTATTTATTTATTTAGTCTTCATGTACAATAGTGGTACATAGGCGGACTTAATGCAACAAGGCATTCTCTACCAGTCAACCTTTGGGTTCAGTGGTTTCATGCAAAAACTAAAGCGAAAAGACAAGCCTGGGCAATCAAAGAATCTCTCACCATATATAAGTATAATGTTAATAGTATATTTATCTTTAAAATCAGAAAAAAGAACAAATCTTATAATATCCCTTGCTTTTACTACGTTATTTTTGTTCTCAAATATCAAAGCGACTTTATTACTCATACAGTAAATATATTGCTCTTTAACCATTACCTAACTTTGACGCTCAGTAACTGAACAAGTAATGTAAAAATAACATAACGATACTTTATCAGTGCGGTGTATTTCTTATTACGGCCGCAGTCAGTTGAGCCGAGCTAGGGATGCGCCTGTACACATCCGCCAATATAGACTGTCGACCACAATATCGATTGGTTGGATATCCGAAGTGAAATAATGTATTTTTATTTATTTTGGAGTAGTAGAGAAATACGTAAGCAACTTTCGTAAAGTAAGTTGGTAAAGAGTAGGTCAAAAGTCGGTGGACAAATGGGAATAAATAATAATTACAGTTTTTAATTTTATTATAAAAATTTTACTGTTCTAAAAAAATTAATTATTTTCTAGACATATTTATTTTTATTTAATTAGTTTTTATTATTAAATTTACTACAATAGCTCTGCAAACATTAAATTAAATACCTCAGGACCATCTTTCAAAATTGAAAGAGGTGTAAAACAAGGTGACCCGCTCTCTCCCAAATTGTTTACAAGCACATTGGAGGAGGTATTTAAGTCACTGGCATCCTCGTGGAACACCAAAGGCATTGACATCGGTAATAAAAGGTTAACAAATCTTCGATTTGCCAATGACATAGTCCTTTTTGCCCCTACAGCCCAGGAGCTACAAACAATGCTCCAAGAACTGAGCACGGCTAGCGTCAAGGTGGGACTCGCAATGAACCGATCAAAAACGAAAGTGATGACCAACAGCATCAAACTTAGGGTCGAGGTAGATGCGCAGGAAATACATTATGTCGATGAGTATATCTACTTGGGCCAGTTAGTATCTTTCGAAAACAGGCAGGAAAAGGAGATCGATCGACGCATCCAGAACGCCTGGAAAAGCTACTGGTCCATGAAGATGCTAATGAAGGGTGATCTGCCGATTTCCCTGAAGCGTAAACTCATCGACGTGTGTATTCTGCCCATCCTAACCTACGGTGCTCAGACTTGGTCACTTACAGAACTACAAAAGTTCCGCCTTGGGGTTTGCCAGAGAGCTATGGAGCGCAGCATTCTGGGCGTAAAACGAACAGACCGAGTACGGAATAACACGTTGCGTTCCATGACGGGCATAATAGACGTAGGCAGAAAGGCTGCTAGGCTTAAATGGGATTGGGCGGGTCATGTCAGTCGCATACACGGAGACCGCTGGACAAGGCTCGCCACACAGTGGGTACCTGATGGAAGAAAGCGTCGTCGAGGCCGGCCTAGAAAGAGGTGGCGGGATGATCTGGACGCGTACCGCGAGGACTAGTTTGAGACTGCGCGGGAGAAGAAGGTTTGGAAGAACTTGGGGGAGGCCTTTGCCCAGCAGTGGGACAGTAAGGGCGAAAAAAAAAATTTGTTTTTGGAACCTAAAAAAATATCATTATAAAAATGAAAAAATCGATAACTTTTCTATTTAGTCAATCACTAGCGTAAATTTAAAATAAATTGCTTTTGCACAGCACATCGACATTTATGTGTGCGTCAGATATATAGTGCATGAAAAATATACGCTGTGTATAGGAAGATAAGGTTTATAATATACTGTGTAGTATGGTCTGATTTATAATTTGCGAGTGTGTGCAGGACTGTGTAATAATAGCTGCATATGTAGTAGAGTCAGTGATAGTAGGGATAACTGGAGACATGGTGTTCCGGTACATTTTTCACTGCGTAACGTATCTTCTCCTTTCTAATATCTTTGGACGAAACTTTTTTAAATCGAAGCGTCATTTGTCGCAGTGGCGTAGCGTGCGTTTTCGCAGCATGGGGCCGCCCTTAAGTTTTTAGTATGTACTTTGTTTTTTCGCCTATTTGTTTAACTTATTTTGTTACACTCCAAGTGCAACCCCACTTTATGTCCATGCAATCTCTTTCCATCCCAGGTTGCCTGGAAGAGTTCGCAGATAGCGATAAGGCCGCTCATTGTATGTTTTTATTTAAGGCCGTGTTTACGTAGACGCGGCGCGTCGGGCGGCGCGTAGGGCGTTTCGTCGTACATTGCAGCAGCGGGCCGCGACATCGCTCGCGCAAACACACACCTATTTCAATGTACGACGGGCTGCCCGACGCGCCGCGCAACGCGACGCGTGTCCGTAAAAGGGGACTAAGTCTCAAAATTTTATAATATTTTTGTCTTGGTGTACAGTAAAGTACATTTAAATAAATAAATAATTACTCATAATCATATTTTTACATTTTCCAAATTATTAAATTGGCGCTTCCTACCGCCCCCTTTCGTATGGCTCCTGGGGCCATGCCCCCCACCGCCCCCACCCATGCTACGCCACTGATTGCGGCGCGGTGACAAAAATGTCACGGGCTTGTCCGCTCCATGGTCAGCGTACAAAAAAGTCACCCAGTTGTCACGTCGCTACGTGCACGCACCTCCATACATATCCATGGACTTGATAAGGGTGACAAAAAAGTCACGGTGACAAAAGTCACCAGTGCGCGCATCGCTTAAGTGTCATTGAACTCAAACATATAGATCTCTCGTTCAGTGTTGTGGTATTGAATATAGAGATTGCTCGTTCAGTGTCAGCGTAGTTGAACATAGAGATTGCTCGTTCAGTGTCGGCGTAGTTGAACATAGAGATTGCTCCTTCATTGTTGTTATAGCCAAACATACAAGTTCACCCGTCCAGTGTGGTTGTAGTCGAACATAGAGATCGCTCGCTTAGTGTCGCTGCATTAAAACATTATAAAGAGCTAAGGCTCGTAGCTGTCACCTAAATTAATTCAAAAGAATGATACTGAGTATATTTTTAAAATTGTTTTATTTTTTTGAGACTGCAAAAATAGTACTACTGGTAAAATATGGAAGAAATTCATGTTAACATCAAAAATAACGAATCTATATAGACAAACAAAATTAAAAGCAATAAATAGACGTTTTTAAATGTATGTATGTCATAATTGGTAAGGTTACATGTAAAAAACGGCGTGATAATTTCAATGTCAGAAGAATTCGTTACAAAATTCAATCATCAAGAAAACATTAATGTTTCTTCGCTAGCTGGTTGATGGTAATTACATAAAAATGTTATCTGTTTTATATTTAGTTCGTATCTCCTAAAATTGTAGTGCTAAAAATGCTTAAAAAGCAAATTTTTTATCATTATGTAAATAAAGTCGTGTATTATATAAAAAAGGTTAAAATAATCACAAAAATTCTGCTGTATTTGTATGTAGATAAATAATAAAATAAATAAATAAAAATATTAACTCCAAGTTGTGATTGAACTCGCTATAAAATGACGCTTAATAGAAATATACCTAATGCAATACTGCACGATTCCCGCAATCATTATAATGTTTCCAGCACTATGTGCAATTCAAGTATTCTATACAATATACCCAAACAATATATGGAATACATCAATCAGGCCATAAATTATTATAGATGTTTCCAGCAATATATGTAAATCAGGTATTCTATACAATATGCGCAGGCAATGTATAGAATACCTGGAGCGTTGAGGCAATATATTTAATATTATTGTCCATTACATACTTTACCTAGGTAATTTATTCCATTCCTAAATATTGCTTATAGTGCCTGCTGGTCCATCGGCAAAATAGATTTTAGTCTATATTTATCAGTATTAACTGGCCTGCCTACAAAATGATGGGCTAATAATACACGTTTTACTACTTAAAATGAATGTGAGTGAAAGACGAAAGCAGGGAAGGAAGTGACGTAATTTTTGGGGCACCCCAACACGGCCAGGTTAGGTTAGAAGACTAAAGTGAGAGCGGAGCCGAGCGAAGCTAACGCCTTGGCCTTTGTGTTTATTTTTCCATAGCCATCCAGAAATAGGAGCTTTTCTTAAACCCCCGAGACAGAAACAGGCCATGAAAACTTGTAAGCAAGTTATATTATGGTACTTAGAGCTAGATTTTCTTTAGTTTCACCTTAATTTGATTATTTATAAGGTCCTGCTAATCTAAGCTGTTCGTGTTGGAGTGCTCTAAAATGATGTCACCTCCCTCCCTGCTCTCGTCATTTACATAGATAACCGACTATTTCTCCATACAAACTCAAATTAAATTTATAATTTTGTATGGGATATTCGTTTCTTGAAAAAAAAAAAACTTGTGGAAGATTGTTTAATTTTGTCTACTCTTACACCCGTTAAAATAGTAATACTTCAGGCGTTTTCTTAACTAAACTGATACCACTGATTTAAGTGTTTGTGGGCAAAAACAAACACTGAAAACATGATTTAGGACAGCAAATAAAAAATACCCCCCAAAGCCTATACAAGCATAATATTAATTTACAAAACACATTTTCCTTGGAGAATCTAACGTAATTTCTTTCTCACCAAGTCGTTTCTTGAAATAAATTACGAGTGTAAAATTCACAACAACAAAAGCGTAACAACAAAAGGCTCGCGGCTCGCAACATCCGGACGACCCTTCCAAACTTAGCAGCCTGATTACGGATTTCCGAGCAAAAAAATAAATAAAGGAAGAAATAATACGCAACACGTTAACATCCAAATGTTTGGAAACAAACCACTCTTACGTTGTTAATGTTAAAAATTAACGAAAATTCTAACCAATTTGGTGGAACATCAAATCTTTATTCGATATCGATGTTCGTGACGGAACACTGTCGTCGTACCAGGACGTTAATATGGAAGTCAACGTAGTCAATGACAGCAGGGTCTGGGGTGTAGTGCTTAACGTAGAGGTGGAAGCGTTGGTCCTTCGGGGGAGACTGTTTGAGCATATCACCTCCTGAGCGGATCGGCGTCGGCGCTGGCGGCGGAGGCAGCTGACGAGACGATGACGCTGATATCGGAGGTGTAAAAGGACCTCGGCTTTCATTTAGCCCCGCCGGTCGAGGTTTTTTCCACAAAAATGGTTCCTTATGTATCTTCCCGTGATGTGTCGCCTTATGCCTGTAATCGCTTTTTTTCGGCGGCACCGGACTAGTCAGTTCATACATTTCTGCCAAAGATAAGTACCAATAGTCGGCTCCATCCCCTATTATCGGAAACAACCTCTTATTTGAGAAAGCCGGTCTGTGTTTTCTTACAAACTCATCATACTTACGTTTTAATCTTTTCATGTATTCGGTGTAGTGGATAGATTTTAAGAGTGTTTCGAATTCGGATAGTTCTGCCGTAGCGGGTGCTGAATACACCCCGGCACGGACGTATGTTCTAAGTAGGTGATGAAGTTTAAAGACGACGAATGCTAGCCACTGGCGGGCCTCCTCTTCTAAGATCCTGAGGTCGTCGGCTCGGCTTCTGATTCCAAATTCTGCAGCTTCAGCAGCTCGTCTTTCTCCCCGTTCTTTCACAGCAGCCAGCCAACGGCGATAGGTGCGGTAGCAGAACTTCGTACGCCTTGAATAATGACCACGCCAAATCGCCTAAAACGAAACCAAAGCTAAAGAGATAATTTCAGCATGTAACTACTGATACAAATTTAAAAAAAAAAAAAAAAAACATAAAAAGCTATTGCCATGGTTGGCCATAAAACAATAATTTTTTGCACTAATCACACTAATATTATTCTGAAAACTTCTGAGTGTGTTTGTATAATAATATGTGTCACTTCTTGTTAGGTGAAAATGAACCCCGGGGCCCGAAGGATCGAAGGCAATGAATGGAACAGAGTAGGTTTTTAGTCAGTTAGAGTCTGACACTATCACCCGCCCCTCCCAAGGGCGGGATTTGTCATTTGATGATTTTACCTAACATATAAAATACTCGAACTGTTTAACGAATTTGAATGACGAAACAATGACGGTAAATACCTCCATGCTCGTAGCAGCCTTAGCATAATGTTTAGCGTGTTTAGCTCTCACTCCTCTCCTTATCGCTGCTCTAAGGGCCTTCCTTGCCATATGGACCCTGAATGCACACTGTATGGTCGTTGCGTTCTTCGCCAACCACGCCACATGCTTCCTGATCAACCATCCTCGAGTGATACGGATCATTACCATCACAGCTTTGAATCTCTTATTGCGACGGTTTTCTGCTCTGTCCGACACTTCTTGCAATTCTGCATAAAATTCAATTGCGGTAGGTAATAACCGATTCACTGATGCCATTTTTATTTATTCTTCAACTTGAACAATGGCCTTTGATGGCCTTTTTATTGATTATTTTATTGTTGTCAATGCATTTCGATTTCGTACATTAACTGTCAAATGTGACTTAATCTTCAGGATTTTTTTACGGTGGGTTATATATTTTGGCCAGTATGATGAAAGGAAAAGTTTTATTTCATTCAAATCATTCTGAATTTCATGAATATAGGAATCAGACTACGAGTATATACTCGGTACGTGTACTACATTATATAAATATGCAATATGACAAAAATCAAACGCACATCTTGAAATTAATTATGTTGAGAACTGGGAACTGTATCGATTTCAGCTTTTTAAAATATTAGTTTTGATAAATCTTGATTATGTCCAAGAGTGTTTGTGGCTGTAAGTCCCCACTTTGAAGAGTGGCTGGAGAGACGTCATGGTTTCCTTTCCTTTGGCATGATGCAGGACCACACGGACGTGGTAACTTCAGGAGGTTCCTGCACCCGATTCGTGCGGAAGAATAGCCTAGGGTGCCCATTATGTGGACACGGTGGAGCATGCGGTGGAGTTGTACCCCTCTGGGGCGGTGCACCACCATGTTCTCGTGGGGGCGAGTTGCGTCGGTGACGTCACATGCCCGGCCCTGGTACAGGCCACGTTCCGGCCGTCCGGTAACTGTCCACACCGTTCCCAAGTCGTCGACGTCGACTAGTGTTTCACGCGCGCCTCAAAGGGATGTCAGCAAAGCTATAGGATGACCCTGTAGTAGATCCACTAGTACCATGGGTACCCCAGGAAGCCCGGTGTCAAGGTTAAGAAGGAAATAAGTACTAGTCAGTAAAAGTCTGACACGTGCTCGCGTTCCGCTCAAGATCGGGAGCAATCATTAGACGATTTTCAACTAATTTCTTAAAAAAAAAACATTACCTGAGTGCATAAAGGTATTTCAGTGCTTCTATGTAACTTAATTTTCAACTCACACCTTATATACCC
This sequence comes from Leucania comma, assembly GCA_958295575.1. NCBI lineage: Eukaryota > Metazoa > Arthropoda > Insecta > Lepidoptera > Noctuidae > Leucania > Leucania comma. Next base: position 11,635,544 of record OY282475.1, read on the forward strand.
CTATATAATTATGCATTCTTACGTGTTGTATTTGTATTTGTAATAAAAAGGTGAAAGTTCATATGTGTGTTTTTTTTCCAATAATACTCCAACCCTTGGGCTGAACCAAAAGACGACTTTTACTGATTTTAACCCACTCCAGTTCCTTTTTTGCTTTCGTTCCAGGGCCCCGGGGTTCACTTTCGTACAACCTGTGGTCTCAGTAGGCTTCGACCCTGCTCGGCCCTTACGGATTGCTTGGCTGACATCTCCTTGAGGCCCGCGTTTAACAATACACGCTGTCGACGATTTGGGCTCGTTCCGGATGGATACCGGACGGTCAGACGGCGAGCTATCCATTGGTCGCCATCCGCATGCGCCTACGAAAATAGGGATCCGGAAATCGGGAGCGGGATCCTGGCGGCCGTTACCACACGCGTGCGGCCGCTACATATGTGTGCGTGTAGGTATATTCATTCAAATCTGAAAAAGCACCCAGGATATTTTTGTCCTGGGAGTATGTTCCCTAGAGATAATTTTCTACCTTCACGCAGGTGAAGCCATTTTAAATACAGATCATCTATTTTGTTTTTTATTAAACTATTTACATTTAGGTACATTTATGTATAAAAACTGTGACAGTTGGTAAGTTTGATAAACGAATAAAAAGGTAGGTGTTATATTATGAAAAAGTTAGAAAAACACGACTAGATAAAAAACACAACCTCCCGACAAATAATAGAACAGCAAAATTAGCAAGTCTTATATTATAATTTTAATAATATGAACCTCCTTAGTTGTTCAGTCGATGCTTTCTACCTAGCCCCCTTATTTCCGTGCTCACTTAATCATAATGACACTTTTGGTACCTTTCCAGCCACCGTAATAAGTTCTGATATTTTTTTTTATTTGGGCCCTTAAATGAGGCGGTGTCTCGGTTGCCCATTTCGTTATGTTCCCCCCGAGCGGCGATACGAGTTGTTTAGAGAGTACTCCTCTCTCCCCTCGACCCCTGGTACCTACGAGCACCCGTGTGAGACACCATGAATAATTCAACAATCAAATTGGCAAGGTGTGTACGCCTGTTTATTTATTTTCACCCGAAATTTAGTGGTAATTTTCATACCTACGTGTGTTCCCCGAATTGAGTTACCCGATGTACACTAAATTAATTTAGCCAATGAGTTCATATCACTGTACATTTTGGCGGTCGTCGGAACGTTTTTCATATATATAACAATAAAGAAGAATAAAATAGTAACATTTGTGTTTGAATTTTTTTTTCCAGGAATAATAATATTCCACAACTACCACACAACGCCATCTAGTCCCAAACTTAGCAGAGCTTAGCACAACCTCAGTTTAGGACTGATACACATACAGTATTCTAGATAAATTTCACCCAAGCACAAAACAAATGATTGTGCTCATCACACAAACATTTATCTAGAGTGAAAATCGAACGTCAGCATTGCAGTTAGGGCCATTGACCACTATACCAACAGGCCCGTCTCTCAGTTTATGTAAAAATAAAGTTTTCTAGTTCATTTCCTTAAGATAGAAAAAAAGGGTAAACCATTTTTCACAGAAAATAATTTTCAGAATTACAGGAAAATACACTGACCCCGTTCAGGAAGTTATCCATCAAAGCAAACCTAGCTGTTTAACCCATATCGTACGGAAACCATTTCACCTGAAAATCGCTAAAGAAGCCTTGTCTATATAACTTGTTGTTTTATTTCTCGTGGCTTTCAAAATAAACAGGGCAGGTAAAAATTTTTAAGTCGTTAAGGTCTCTTTTAAAATCAAGACTCGAGGGAGGGAGATACTTTAATAATTAATAACATACCCGCGGTGAGGCTTCTCGACCGAGGAAATAATGACGCTGGTAAATTTTTTAACATTTAACTGGAGATAGCAATCAGGCAGGTCACTGGTCAAGTGTTATGAAAATTCAGTGACAAAGTTTTTGACGTACCGTAACAATTGACTGTATCAGTTTGGCTATGAGTTATAACTTTGGCTAAAGCCCGTTAACCATAAGAAACACAGTACTCACAATGTCCCATGTTCCTACTGCTTAATAAACTTGGGCCAAAGTAATTCAACTTTACTGTACTGCACTTACACGTCTGTACATAAAAAAGGTAATGTCCGATACGTAGAGATAATTTTATTCGTATAACGTACTGGTAGAGCTACGAGTAATTTAACTATCTTATAGGCAACTGGATTAACACTTGGCTAGGGGAGCTGTTATACCCCGGTTTCCCTAACATTATTGCTAACTTGCATAAATCAGCGATTGACGCAAATACGATTTTCGTAGTCAGAAATAATTAACACATAATTAATTATAACATATCCAAATTTCTTTTAATCGAGCAGTTATACTATAATCTGAACGAATTGCTACCCACGCAGTTACGGACCTGGTTTCTGCCCACCAGCTGGCTTCAGCAATTAGTACAGAACGTGGCATACTCCCGGATCAAATTCTGCCCTTGAGAAGCAACGCATAGCACAGCATAGCATCAGCCTTATAATGTTCCCACTGCTGGGACTCAGACCTCCTCTCTAGGAGATGGAATGGGCCGTAATTCACCACGCGGGCCCAGTGCGGGTTGGTGGAAGCAACGCGCTATCGATTATAGTCTAGGTGATACAGTAAATTCTATCAATTTGTGTGTGTGGTTCAAACTTGTAAAATGAAAGTTAGTCCTCTGGTTATTTTGTAAGTGCTGGGACTCACTGACTCAAACAGAACGTAAAGAAACGCGCAAGTAGGTACTTCAGTCCCACAGCCAAATATAACTGTATAACACCGTGTGGTTTTAGTCAGCAAGAGTTTGACAGATTCGTGTAATTGGCCCGAGTTAAAGTTCACCTATGTGGATCGCCACACGTACATGTGAAAGAGAGTAATCCGACAAAGAAAACAAGTGACTGACGTCTAAGGGTTAGGTGAAAATGAACCCCGGGGCCCTGGATCGAAGGCAATTAATGGAACAGGGTAGGTTTTTAGTCAGTAAGAGTCTGACACTATCTCCCGCCCCACCAAAGAGCGGGATTTGTCATTTGATGATTTTACCTACCATAAAAAAAAAAACTGTGAATGACGTAAAAATGACCTACACAGTGTCTGTCTAGGTTTTTTTTTTTTTTTTTTTTTACGGTAGGTAAAATCATCCAATGACAAATCCCGCCCTTGGGTGGAGCGGGAAATAGTGTCAGACTTTTACTGACTAAAAACCTACCCTGTTCCTTCCCTGCCTTGGTTCCAGGGCCCTGGTATGCATTTTCATACCTTCCCAGAGCCCCAGACTAGGCCTCGACCCTACTGGGTCCCTACGGTTTGCTGACAACTCCTTGAGGCGCACGGGAACAGTGCGCGCCGTAAACGACTTGGACTCGGTCCGGTCTGTTACCGGACAAACGGACAGCGAGCTACCCATTGCCCGCCGTCCGCAAGCCCGCGTCTACGGTGGCCGGAAATTTGGATCGGAGTTACGGCGGCGGCTGCGGCGTGAGCGCCGTTGCCTGATACGGTCAGCCTCCTCCTTTGCTAGCATTACTGCTTCGCAGAAGGAGGCGACCGCCTGCCACTCCTCCTCGCTCCGGAGCATGGCTTGAACCAAGCCCCGGCGCGAGAGATCGCCTCCGATTGCCCCCACGAGGACACGGCGATGCTCTTCCCAAGCGGGGCACACCTCTACCGTGTGCTCCACCGTGTCCACCGGGCGTTCCGCACAGTGACGACACCCGGGCGAGTGTCTGTCTAGGTACTTGTCTTTTTTTTAACTCTTTTTTTATTGTGTATATTATGCAAAGCGACAATATTTGCCCTGGCATCAATAGAAATATTTGCTTGCATCTCGAATCAGATAGTCAAACAACACACTAATCGCAATAATAACACAAGCACTCCTAACAAAGTTCGCCAACTAACAATATCGTAATTACTTTCAATCCGGTAAGTTTACTTTGTTTCACATTCACCCTCATCATTTTTTTTTTTTTTTTTTGCAAATAACAGGTTTAACCAATAGTTAAGGAAACATTTCATCGAGGTAATATATTATTTAGGATTCGCAATTAAAACACAAAAAGAGTGTTGTTGCTGGGGTTTGAAAGCTGGCTTGCACGTGTAAGTTTTTTTTACCAACGTGTTAACCGCTGAGCCAGAGAGACACATACCGACAAGGATGAAATTAAATACCACTATCTTAATATACCGCCACGACATGATACTACTTGATGTTCTTTCAGACTAGATAGTGATGAAAGAGTGTGATGTAGGTACGAGATTGTGAATGTGTGCAAAATGATTTTTATAGTCAAAGGTCGTAAGTGCGCCTCGCTTTGATGCGATAGATTTGTAAAACTATTAATGGATTTGTGACCGATTACTGTACATCTGTAGCTACCTTGTTTTTCATAGTATATAAATAGCAAGTTGCAAGTGTGTAATAAAATATATTTGTTTATTTTTTTTTTGAAGAAATACCTACTGTGAGCCTTTGGGTAAAGAGATTTGAGGAAGAAGGTAATTTGAAGAATAGTGTGAGGAGTGGAAGATTACAAATATAATGTATTTAGATCAACCAGCCGGGCGAGTTGGAATTCATACCTACGCGTGCCAATTAATAGCTATAATTACGTCGAAGTTTTAAAAGACATAATGCTACCCTCGGAATGTTTAATAATGTTTATCCCTCGGAAGACTTTAGTGAACTTAATTTTGTATAGATAATTGTCCGATACATAGTGTCAGTGTTGTAAAAGAGTGGTTTAGTCAACATTAATTAATTATGGGAGAATTTACGTGGCACAGATATATGTGCAAACATTCTCGCCTCCATGCGACGACGTCTACTTAGCTGCATTGACAATAATGCAGGTCATACAAAATATTAATTAACAGGCTATTTTTTTTTTCAGTTGAAATTTTGTGGGAAGGTAGCTTAAAACCAGGAGAAGGACATAGGACTTTCAACGCGTTAAATAAAAAAAAATACAAAACCTACTTATTTAAAGTTAGAGTAGGGTAGACCGGGAGCGAAGCCGCGGGCAAAAGCTAGTATTAAATAATAAAAAGAGAAATGACTGACATATCAACGGACAGCCTCAACTACCTACAGGGTAGTAGAAGCGTGAAATTTTGTACAAGGTTTCCTTTAATGACTAAGACGAGCACTAAGAAAGGATTTCTAAAATTTCACCACCTTAGGTCTTGAACCGGGGATCCAAAGTTTGTTTTGAGAATTTTACTGTCATGCGGGCGAAGCCGCTGGCACCAACTAGTTCAGTCTATAAACGTGAACTATAGCTGTATTACAATGGGTTTTGAATCCTATAAGAGACCTCGTATGAGGATTATACGTGAACAGAATTGGGGGAACTGTTATGACATGACCGGTTTTGGAAATGGTTTTCCTTCAAGATCTTCTAAAACTAAGATATAACTGAAACAATGACTCTAAGAACTAAAACAACGAAGAACGCTATGACTTATAGATAATGTATATATGAACAGAAAAAAAAATCAATAAGATAAACATTTATCCGAGTTTAGAACCTCCGTTTTTTGGAGTCGTTAAAAGGGTTAAGATTATTTTCGTTTGTTTTAATTGGTAATCTCGAGAGACACTGATCCAAAATAATTTTCTCTTCCTTAGAAATCTACGCTTAGGAATGTGCAATTTGCTATATCTTTCTGATTGACTTCTTGATCATTCAAGAGTGACTATGTACGGTTTATTTGAAACCAATGCTTTGAGTTTGAATTCAAACATTTTCAGTAATAAAAAGTTATACTGTGGCTGTGAGCTTCAAAGTAGCGTACTATTTTGGAGAAATTCACAATGTAAAAATAAATACACTTATGGAACAAGCCATAGCTAAGAAATATTCAACCCACATAACATAATCTCACGACTTATAAGAATTAACCATAACTATCTCCAACGTTTATATAAGTACACTCAATCTCAAAATCAAAAACAGTACAGTATAAAATTATTACTTACAACTTTAAAAAATCCAGTCCTGAAGGCTCGTTCTGTACTCGACAACACAGGGTACATTTATCATTACCCCATAGAGGCTATTAAAACACTATTAGAGCCTTACTTACCGACACATTTAGTAGCTGTACCCGCTTTTATAGCCAACATTAAAAACAAATTAATATGTACCGATATCGTTGACTATCATTTCACGATTGCTGATATCAGTTACAGTTGCAATCAATACTGAAGCGGGAATATCTATCACCCCATATTTTAAGGGAGCTTCTTTATTTATTTATTACTTTTTGAATAATCTGTTTCCCATAGCATCACTTCTATAGCCTATCCTGCTAGCCTTAAATGCTTCTTTTAATTCATTATTCCTCGAGAGGACGCCGGCGTCCGCACACCTATTGTCTTTCTATTGTGTCTCTAATTACGGTATTCAACAGGTTAATAACAATTAACGTTTAACGTTAGCAATATATTTCATAGAAACATAAATGCTGACATTTTATGCTTACACCATAGAAAATGGAATAACGACCAGCGCCGCGCAAACTGCGAAGTGCATTTTTAGTTAAACAGACCGAAGCCCATTAATTATAAAACCACTATATTTATATTTCACTAAAATATAGTAGATGAGTATATTATCAATAAAGGAAGATTTTTATTACGAATAAACAAAGCCAAATGAATAACTTTTATAAGACAATAAGGTGGCGCAAAGAACCTAGTTAAAAGTTAAAATAAAAATCAATTACTTATAATTAAACCACTACAGCTGTTACTGTGCTGTATTGTAATTAGACCACTACAGTTGGTCTTGGAAACGCATCCGAGATCCTGAAAATACAATCCGTAATACCTCAGTGTATCCTACGAAACAAATTAAGTTTCAAATTCGAATGAAAGATGTTAAAGAGAGTTATTTTTTTGATACTCTTAGACCTATTTTCAACGCCAATCGTGGCTTAAAAGAAAGTAAGGCTGCCAATGACTGGGGAGACGTAATAATAGGAACAAGATACAATAAGTAAATTGTTTTACAGATCCAAAAAACAATTGCTAAATGGTTGTCGTATCCCGACGTCACGCACGTCTGCTGGTGCCATTATAGGTGCTTTATAGCAACAAAAAATAAAGAAAAGCAATCGAGGCTAAACTATTCAAGGGTAATAATTTAACAATCAAGTAAAACAAAAATCTAAATAAAATGAAGCTTTAGTCTTATAGAAAAAAAAAAATTAAACGTCACGTTGTATGAAATGAACACTTTGCTTCGATACGTATTTTATTGAATGAACATTTGATTTTCAGCTAATTTGGGCACAACATCATTGTTCTAACGTTAGCTTTCTAAAAGCCCGGTAGAAACACATTTGAATTCAGTATTCGAGATAATGTTCATAATTCGGATGAACAATCTCACTAATACGAGTATACAACACAAAGTTCCATTTCTATTACGGGATTTTTTTTATCCATATAAAGGTAGTCCGAATGGAGTTTCTTGCCGGTTTTTCTCTATGGAAGACGAGTGATTTGAATGAGTTTCAAAAGTGTCCGTGCAGAACTCTGTGATTTAAAAAAAAGGTTTTTTATGAGTCACTCTAAAATCAAATTATAAAAATTTTCAATAAGTAGTGATAAAATGACTGAATACGATAAGCCCTTTTCGATTTTTCTGTTTCTGACTATCGTTTAAAGTAAAGTATTTTCATTTTACTGTGATAAATGAATGGTTATAAAATATTGTTATAAATATAGATCTCAAAGCGAGACACGTTTTTCACAAATTTGTCGTGTGTATATGTTACTGGCAATCTATATAATCCGGTATTCTATACAATACCTAGGCAATGTATAAAATACGGTTTAAAGTAAGACTTTTATTTTCAGGTGGTGATAAAAAAATAACCCTAACCTAACTGGTCCGTGTCGGGGTGCACTAAAATTACATCACCTCCTTCCCTGCTGTAGTCTTTTACACAAATTACCGGCTGCGCATTTGGTATTTCACTTAATGTTATATTGTATAACATAATTTGGTTTTCGTTTTAATGAACAGTATCAATATACGCATGAAACAATATTCGTATTGGCACAAGAAGACAAAGTCTGGGTATCACGGTAATAACTTATATTTTCGTTCAGCTCCAAGAAAATTATATTTCAATCAAAGAAGAAAAATAAATCATTCAATCTCCTTTCGATATCATAAAATATGTAGGTGCACTAGCTTCTGACGTTTTGTAAGTGCCTATGTAGGCCTATAAGAAATAAAAATATTTTGACTTTTGACTCGACTTTTAGGTTTAAAGGAGCCTTATAGGTACGAGTATTTCAGGAAAACGTGCTCCATCGTCAATCACTTCATCAGTCGAGCAGTCAAGCGCAAGCCAATCAAAGCAAAAAAAAAAAAATCCCCCGAAGTCAAACAGCCTAATTCGAGTAAAAAGGTAAAATTCCCTCATTCGGCGGCGAACAAAAAAATGTTGTTTCAAACATTTTCTCAACCCCAATCAACAACTCAAGATACTTGAAATTCCTTTGAAAGGGTTTCCAAAAATTTCGGTAAGCTACGAGCCGATTTGATACGAGGCATTTGAGCACATAGTCGTATATAGTTATAGGGAGGACCATGTGTAGCAGGTAGGTATATTCAATTGGTCAGTACAATCACTGATTCCCTTTGATTAAATTCCCGTTTCGAACGCTGATTACAACAAATTACAGACGCTTTGTAATTTTGTTATTTTCACATACAAAGCGAATTGAAGTAAATTACAATTAAATTAGTGTCGTGAGCTGGAAGGACCTTTTTTGTGGTTGAATCTTTTGGTATTTTATTGTACTAATTACTTAATAGTCATTAGAAAAACAGGAAAGTAACAAAAATATTTTAGTTATAACTAACATAAACATTTTTGTTTTTTTCGGTCATGTGAAATTCTGCATAAAATAATTCTTAATTTCCAGAGATTGAATACTGGCCATATACAGTGAACATTCTAGCTGTATTGAATTCTGGGTAAATTAACGGCGTCAAACACAAACTTCCTTCGTCCGAACCTTTTTTTTTCATTACTTTACACTATAACTCCTAGTGTCTCGTAAGTACATTCAAAATATTTAAACTCACATACACAAAATTCCCAGACCCAGAACACCTATCTGAAGATATTTTGTAGTTGTGAAGCAGCCAATCGACAACTACTGCATCAACCGTCTCGTCATGTATTCTAACAAATGACTAAAATATTAGTCGGTGATTATTAACAAAATGTTTTGCTTACCTTTCGACAATAATACAATATATGACTGGAATAATGCTCACATCCTAATCAGAAAATTAAGGGCCAGCACTAAATGTCGTCACGCCGCGGCAGTCAGCACCGATCAAACTGTCAAGCCCCAAGAGGACACCGGTGTCCTCACACCTATTGTCTTTCTATTGCGTCTCTAATTACGGTATTAAAAAGGTTAAGTTACAATTGTTATTCAAGCATTGAAATACTTAAAGAAATTAGTTATCCTAATTATACTTAAATTACATTACACTAGTAACGCATCGGTATAAGTATCTACGCACGCTAACAGACACTAGTAACGCAACCAAGATTTATCAAGAATTTATCAAAACCCTGAGTGATATAGGCTATATTTTATTTACGCGAAAGCCGCGAGCTAGTGTTGTGTAAAAATAGAACGTGTTATTAACCCTTCACACAAGCAACGGATGACCTAATCCGAACCCAAGTAACAGTATTACAGACTATAGTTAGTAAGGGTTTCACTTCAATCGGATAAGTCACTATAGGGTTAGCCAGTACCGTGTCAACATCAGTTTTTCTTTATAAACATTTTCTTAATAGAAAAAAAAAATATCAGATAGATAGATAGATAGATGTATTCTTTATTATATACCAAAAATAAAATTACATAAAGAACTTAAAATTTATAGGGTGTTTTTTTTTATGGTAGATAAAATCATCCAATGACAAATCTAGCCCTTTTTTTTTTTTTTTTTACGGTAGGTAAAATCATCCAATGACAAATCCCGCCCTTGGGCGGAGCGGGAAATAGTGTCAGACTCTTACTGACTAAAAACCTACCCTGTTCCTTCCCTGCCTTGGTTCCAGGGCCCTGGTATGCATTTTCATACCTTCCCAGAGCCCCAGACTAGGCCTCGACCCTACTGGGCCCCTACGGTTTGCTGACAACTCCTTGAGGCGCACGGGAACAGTGCGCGCCGTAAACGACTTGGGCTTGGTCCGGTCTGTTACCGGACAAACGGACAGCGAGCTACCCATTGCCCGCCGTCCGCAAGCCCGCGTCTACGGTGGCCGGAAATTTGGATCGGAATTACGGCGGCGGCTGCGGCGAGAGCGCCGTTGCCTGATACGGTCAGCCTCCTCCTTTGCTAGCATTAGCGACCGCCTGCCACTCCTCCTCGCTCCGGAGCATGGCTTCAAATTGCATGGGAACCAAGCCCCGGCGCGAGAGATCGCCGCCGATTGCCCCCACGAGGACACGGCGATGCTCTTCCCAAGCGGGGCACACCTCTACCGTGTGAAATCTCGCCCTTGGGCGGAGCGGTCAAATTAATAGGGTGTCACAATGGGCGGTTTTATCGCTAAAAGCGATATCTTACAGACAACCTTTGGATGGATTACCTACACAGAGAAGAAGAAAAAGATACTCAGGTAGTTTATGGTGTACTATTTACATATATACAATACATAACTAACATAATACAAGCAATATAATATTATTATGTATATTTATACACATAACATATATGAAAGCAGAGAAATAGCGTACTTAATGACGTCTTCTTAGAAACCATCAAAATAAACATCAAAACAAAATTTAAAATTGTATAAACACAGTCTTTGTCATCAATATGAAATGTATAGAACTGGTCAAGACGAATCTAATGAGCACAAACTCGATGGGTTTACTAGTAGGCATTCCGAAGTTCCAACAGCCACCTCCCAGGTCTAGCATCAGGTCCTTGTCATCATGAGACATGTATAGAACTGGTCAAGACGAATCTAATGAGCCCAAACTTAATGAGTTTACTAATAGGCATTCCAAGTGCCATCAGCCACCTCCGATTTCTAGCATCAGGTCCTTATCATCATGAAAAATGTACAGCACTGGTTAAGGCAAATCATATGAGCCCAAACTCGATAGGTTTACTATGTTAATAAGCAATCCAGGGTTTTTACCTTCGAGCTCCATCATCAGACAGATCACCTTAATGGCACCAGATTGTACAGGAGCATTTCAAATCACACATATGTTTAAAGTAAAGTAAATACCAATCAAGAGTTTTTAAACTCTACCGCAGTTAACAACCCAGCTGATGGCCTTGAACACCTGCACAGATCTTCATAAAGTGTAGCTAAGAACCATCTCAGTTAAGCCAGTTTTCAAACAAAAAAAAACCGCATCAAAATCGGCCCATTCGTTAATGGCATTTCGAATTGACATTCTATTTGTAGACAAATGAAAATAAGATTATTCATAAACAGTGATAAAAAACTAAAGACCTCGTAAAATCAAGCAATAAATATAAATATAATCACTCGTAATCGAAACATTCAAAATCACTGAACAGAAACCGCACGAACATAATGAAATTCCAAAACTTTTCTACCAAATTATATTACAATGATAAGTTAATACAGAGAAACGCATGCAACTAAAAGCGTTCACAAATTTTAATACTACATAGAGTACTAAAGCGTTTTGCTAATTACAGTAGCACAGAGATGGTGCAATGCAGTGTTCAAGTAATTTTCAGTAATATCCTTAAGACAATGCGAAGCGAGTTAGCCCGCCACTCCACTATCCACCAAGTAAGATAGTTTTGAATTAGCCTTATACCTACGTGATCACATTACACTAACTGCATTGTGCACATACGCTAGTTTACGTACAAATGAACCAAGTTTCAGACGGATGTAGGAACGTTGCGTGATGCTTATCGTGAAAAGCTTTGTAATTAGAGTTTTAAAAAGTCATGGCTGGAAATATAAGGAAGGATGTTTAGTTTCGTGTTTTTTTTTTTCCTGTTTTAGACTTGGTTATCTACTTCATAATTTGTTTAACTGCATTAATATGTTGGCTTCTAATGTAGGACGATGGTAAATGGTTACAAGCGGTAACTTAAAAATTAAAATTAATATGTCACCCATAAAATTATTTTCTGTGTTCTTAATTTAACAAAGAATGGGTTGGTTTTTCTACCAAAATGCATTTACTTACCAAGAATAACTAATCAATATTTTCTTTAAACGGGCAACGTTTAAAGAAAATTAACACTAAGATTTACTCATTTATCGTGGATGCGTTCATAAAAAACATACTTTTCTGTTTCTGTATGTGTGTTATTGTGTGTACATGAACTGTTAAATAAATAAAATAAAAAGTAAACCCACTTACACAAAACCCCTGAAATAACTATCTGTAAGGTTACTGATATCAAATTATTTCCGTATCTTGGGTAAATTACTCCTTTCGCTCTAGCTAAAGTGGCAGGGAACGTCAGACTTTTACTGATTAAAACTCAACTGCGTTCCTTCACTTGCCTTTTGGATAACTCGTTCAAATAATTACGCAAACCTACTGATTTATTGTTGAAACCCATCATACTAGTCGACTCCATTCAATTCATTTACATTACGTACATGAATAATGACTATCAAATTCAATTCACTGCCCGCTTACCACTTCTATTTCACACTCCCATCAACTATTTACTCTAATACTGCCGTGCATTCCCTAAAACGCAGTATGAGCAAAAAAGCAGTTTCGAGAAAAACGCAAAAAACACTTTGACGCCGTATTTTTTATAGAAATAATGTTTTATGGTAGATTATTTATTACCTAGAGGATTAAGGTAATAACAAAGAATTAATTTTGAAAAAAAATATATTAATAAGTTCATTAGGTTTAAAATAAAATGGATTTTTCGAAAAACATACCTATTACTGCATGCAAAACGGTACACATTTGCAGGTTAAAATGCAGTAAAAATACTCGATACTGCAAAAACCATCGATCAATACGCTATTTTGCAGACTAATTTGCAGTATAAGTCTTTCTTTACTGCATTTTAATTTGAATCTTCAACCGATTTTAAATGCAGTATGTTACAAATTTTGAAAATGAATATGTTGTGTAGGGATTTATAAAACAAACACATTTTTTTTGTATGTATTAAAATAGCGTTTATTTTTTAATCATATCAGCGAATTAAAATTTAACTATAGGTGTTTTCAACACATGCGGTTTTGATATAGAATGACTTACATTTATATAATAAAATTAGCTTTTTAGGTTCTTTTTAGGTTTAGGTTATTTATTTTGGTACATTCAACACTGTGAACTAAGCCCTTAAGAAAAATTCCTCTGGACTCCCAGTCCATAGACCAGTAATCAGCATGGATAAATATCCTTTTTTCCTCACCAAAATTCAAGATACACAGTTTTTTGCAAAGATTATGACACGGTGGTCTTATATAATATTTTTTTAAATACTTTTTAGCTTTTTTGGCGGAGTTTTGTAAAGTTTTAGTGGTTTTTCTTTTATTTATTTTACGAATATTTGAAGTTAGTACTGAGTTTGCTATGGTATCTGTTATATCGTCTGAGGTTACAGGCACATAATTTTTGTATGTCATCTAAATTTTCTACTAGAAAATCCGCAATTAATGGTGTCGTTGTCTGGAACATCTCTGTTGATGTTGGCAGCATCTCGGAATATAATAAATCTTCCAAGGTAATTCAACTCTTCTTCTCCTTCTTCTTTTTGAGCCTATTGGCTCAAAAAAATCATCCAAATCTAACTCAGTTGAATCTAGTACAGTTGTACTAGATTCAACTGAGTTTAGATTTGGTGATGTCAACACCATTTCACCATTTCAAAAATAGACTGTGCCGAAGCTGACTGTGGAGAAGCTGGCTGTGCTGTATCTAGCTGTGGCGAAGCTACTTCTGTTAAAGCGTTTAGTGGCAGAGGATCTAAAGTCACAGGATTTATAGGTTCGGGATGAAGAAGCTGCTTGTTAGTCAAAGTTTGCGTGAGTTAGGATAAGTTGCACTGCTCGATATATTTATATGAATTGTTGTATTCGTAGTTCCCATTTTCTTATTCCTTCATTTTTTGGAAGTTAGGGGCCTGCGCGTAAATTAAAGTTAATGGTTTAACTTGTTTGCCACGTACTATAGGCGGCTAGTAGTTTATCTAGCAGATTTTTTTTTATAATAGAATATTCATTTAAAAAATATTTACGCCAGTGTCATAGTAGTAATATTTTTAAAATAAAAATTCCAATATGAAAAAAATAGGCAGGTATTATTACGTAAGTAATGCCTTTTTACCCACAAAAAAACATAAACTACTACCCGTTAGTAATAGTACGCGGCAAATAAGTTAAACCATTTGCTATGGTCACACACAACTTCGATTAAGACACAAAAGTTCGTTATAATCTTCGTCACACAAGTTGAATTATCATGACGATCGACCTTGAATGCGCAGTTACTGATCTTCGGGTTTCAATAAAAGTGGGAAGCTGCGCGTAACCATAACAAATGGTTCAACTTATTTGCCGCTACTATACTTCGAGGTGCTTCTTGTCACGCTTCTCCACTTCGCATCTCAAGCCAGAACTATTTAGTTTGGATAGCAACAGTCGACGACAACCGACTCGAATAAAAAGCTAGTAATAATTTTATTATAAAATAGGTATCTAGTTTTATTCACAAACCTTCAGATTCTCCGAAGTTAATACAAAACACGAACCCACGACGAATTTTTGCGACAGCGTCTCTAACTGATTGAGAGACGGTTCCCAACTAAAACGCAGTAAAGTATGGTCCAAATGCAGTAAATATTAGTAACCTAGCTCGAGATACCAATTAAAATGCAGTAATATTGACTTATACTGCAATTTAAGTAGTATTTATTTATTTTTTAGGTTTTGTACCTACCGACTATAATGCAGTAAATAATGATCTTACTGCGATTTAGTATGTTTTGCTAAGTAATTCTACTTGAGTAACACTAAATAAAGTACCGCATTTACGCATTTGCTGCGTTTTAATCTGTAAATTGTATTTAATAAATCAGTGATTGACCATGCATTTTTGGTACAAAAACTGCTTACTGCGTTTTAATTTGTATGCCCAAATATTTTTTTAGGTGTAGTTTACAGATTTTAAGAGGTAATAGAGCTATTTACTGCGTTTTATTTGGTGAAGTGATGTTTCCATTTAGACGTAACTGCTTTAACTGCATTTTAGTTTGTATAACAGTGAATTTCGGCATACGATGTTCAGTTACTGCATTCGTAAATTTGGTTTTTCTGCCAAGTATATCATCGAATCGGAACCTCGGTTACACTAATGTGTTCCTTATGAAATGCCCGTTCAGAATCAATATTTAACTCAAAAACGTAAAAAAGCCTATTACTGCGTTTTAGTGCCTGCACGGCAGAATATAAAATTCCACGCAAACAAATCGGGGTTGCAGTAGGTACACGTGTACTTTTTTTTTTTTTTTCGGTTGGTAAAATCATCCAATGACAAATCCCGCCCTTGGGTGGAGCGGGAAGTAGTGTCAGACTCTTACTGACTAAAAACCTACCCCGTTCCATTCTTCGCCTTGGTCCCAGGGCCCCGGGTGCCATTTTCACATACCCTTTGACCCCAGTAGGCTTCGGCCCTGTTGGGCCCCTACAGTTTGCTGACAACTCCTTGAGGCGCGCGGGAACAGTGCGCGCCGTAAACGACTTGAGCTCGGACCGGTCTGTTACCGGACGGACGGACAGCGAGCTACCCATTGCCCGAGGTACACGTGTACTGGATAATCCAATTTCCATAGGGTTTCACTTTACGTCTCGGTGAAATTATAACTAAACTGTTACCTTATTTTAGCGGTAAGTAGTTCAACCCTTCACTACATAGTATAAAACAAAGTCGCTTCCCGCTGTCTGTCTCTATGTATGCTTAGATCTTTAAAACTACGCAACGGATTTTGATTCGGTTTTTTTTTTAATAAATTCAAGAGAAAGGACGGATTTTAATGCTTTTTTTTAATAGATAGAGTGATTCAAAAGAAAGGTTTATATGTATAATACATGCATAATATAATATCACCATTGCACCCGTGCGAAGCTGGGGCGGGTCGCTAGTTGTGAATAAACTTGTCCGGGGAACAAGTACAAGGCCCTAGGTCTTACCACGACGTGTTATAGCGAGCAATAGGTAGCTCGCCGTCCGCCCGTCCGGTAATCGTCTGGACCGAGCCCAAGTTCTCGGTGTAATTAAAAGCACATGAAGCACCTAAGTAATTCAAATTTCTAGGTTTGTCACATATCTACGATGTCTTTGATATTCATGCCAAGTTAATGAAACTTGGAGAAATTCATTTAGTCACACATCCATACATACAAACTGTCGCGTTTATCATATTAGTAGGATATAGATAATATAGTATACACCGTTAAATTTTGATCGTTTTAATCCCGTACAGGGTCGATTCGGTACATGAAGCACAATCGATTTATAAAAATAAAATGAAGTAAATAAACATCAGCTGGGCGAGTTCAATGACCTGTAGGTAGTTAATACGCAACGACTGACAACTACCTACAAGGTCATTGACTCGTTTACTTAAAGAATTTAATTTCGCACATGCGTATATTAATTCGAGTTTTAGAAAAAAAGGACTTTATTTTTTTATTTTATCTTTACCAACGATAGTGTTTCATGTACCGGATCGACCCTCCACGGGATTAAAATGATCAAAATTTAACGGTGTAGATTATTAGTGACATTGTCGTTACAAACAGGTTATTAACAATGAAATATAATTATGAATATCAATCAATTTGGCGAAATAACCGTCAAGACCTGTACTAAATAAGGAGTTGCATTCACAGCCATCACATATCATACCGTAATGGGTAATCTATACTAACACCATGTTAATCCGATTAAAGGAAACGTGAAGGTTACCGAAGCAGATGGCATTAATTCAGCGCTGGTTATGTTGTGGGTAACGTTGTTACGGCAGCTTAGTTAATAACCACGTAATGCTTTCCTAAAGGACATGCCGACATTGTTTGCTAATACGTAAGCCGGTTATAATTTGTATGCTGGACTGGTCATCGTAGACTTACTTGTGTTAATGCTCCATCGATGTCCTTAACCTCCACGTAAGTTTTTTATATGTATATCATTTGGCTTACATTACATGTCGAGGTTTACCATAAGGGAAGAGCGGAGCCTTCAACTACCGGCATTTCTATACCTAAATGGAGTCTCTTCCCTTATGGTAAACCAGGTATGCATACCCCAATCGGTAATATACCCCACTTGCAATACTAAAACACGCATTTAATTTGGTGCTGATTTGAGCCGATCTGATTAGTATTATAGTAAGACGGCGATGCAAACTATACAACACTATTTCAACTTGCATGGTATAGTTTATGTAATTATAAATACACTGTCTTACCTTTGCAAGTTTACCTTATATTACTCATAAAAATATAGAACGAAGCAACAAAAAAAGATTTGAGTAGAAAACATGTAACATAATAAACGCACACCCTGAAAGAAATGAGCTACTAAATACATTTTACCTATTTATATTTATTTATTAGAACTTTATGCAACACAAGGGTACACAGGCGGACTTAATGCCTTAGGCATTCTCTACCAGTCAACCAAGGGTGGTGAAGAGAAATCATGGCAGGTGCATAAAAAAAAAAACAAAAGATTATTAAGAAAACAAGGGTTCAAATATCTATCTGAATACATCTTTATGAATAAAATACACATACATATATATTTAATATATTATATACCTACATATACATACATTTATATGATGTGAAAGAAAGGGGTGGTAGGTAATTTTTTATCGTAAAATAATAATTAAGTATTATTAAAAGAAAAAAAATTAATAGATTCTTAATAAAAATGATATTCATCCGTACACACAATGTAGGGTTTAGTTGCAAAGTAGTGTTAGGTAACTGCTACGTAATTGTCTGGTATCATGTTGAACTGCCACGATCCGTTGTCATCTTCCTACCATCGGACATCTTGACGTAAGGTAAGTGTCGACCCTTACCTCTACGATCTGGACTAAGCATTTCACCTCGTCGTTTATGCCGCGTGTTTCGAAGAACTAGAACAATTTGCAAGCTGCGGTCTTCTCGTCCGGTTATAATTTAGATGTTTTCAAAGCTACAGTGAATATGCCCTTAATAAACTCGTATGCTTCACCATCAACGACTGCATTACTGCTTACCATCAAGTGGGATTGCAGTCAAGCTCCGGTTTATATCGTCGCAGTCGTGACATTCACAATATTATTGACTTTTTCTGTTTAATTTTATGCCATAATGATGTCTTGTTTCTTCATTGTGTGTCTGTGCATCAAATAAACACGCTTTTTTGTAATCCTTTTACAGACTGAGAGAATTCTATGGTTTTAACATGACTGTTTAAAGACATTTCAATTCTTCATTAAATACTGTGTATGATTTATGAGAAGTATTTTCAGTGGCCTCGCAGTCTTGATTGTCGAAAATTATTTCATGAGATCGTAATATTTGGATAATTTTATCAGAATTTTTTTTTTTTGTGGCTCCAAGCCGAGAACACTGGAAAGAATGGTGGGAGGCCTTTGCCTAGCAGTGGGACAGTATAAGCTATAGACAGATTAATAATATATTTTTTTGTCCATTCCAGACCATAGACTACCAACGCTCCCAAATTCAACTAAGTCCAGTTAGTCGTCGAGGTGTAATTGATTAATAAATCTACAAATTCACAAAGAGAAGCAGTTTTTCGTTTCAGAGCAATAAAACTACCTTTCCTTCAAATATTTCAAAAAGTTTGCCGTAAACTTTACTGATAAAAACTATCAAATCAAAGCATATAAAGTCTGTCTGAGATATCAATCGTAATAAAAGTCTGAATGTAAGCATGTTACATTCTATGTTCTCACCGAATGACAGAAAGCACTACCTGGCCCGGACTTGATGTATCAGTACTTTCTGCACAAAATACATCAATATGGCTGGCGCGCAATATTTTTGACTCAATGGAACTGCTCATCACTGCTCTTGAACTGGTGAAAGAAAACATCGCAAGGAAATTATCCTAATCAAAAAGAAATGTGGAAATCCGCCAATCCGTTCAAGGTCCGCGTGGTGAATTACGGCCCATTCCTTCTTCTTAACTAGGTGATCAACGAACGAGCCAATACCGCGGTTTTTTAGAACGTTGGTTTTACTCATGGCTTGTTGGTGCTGATCGACTAGCGAGTAAAACAGTTTTGAACGACGAGCCGAGTAGAAACTGAAGCAAACACGACGAGCCGTGAGCTAGGCTCGTCGTTCGTTCGACAAGCCATAAGACCGCAGTTTTACTGGCCCGTCAATCAAGGCTGTCAGAGAAGAGGCCTAAGTCCCAGCAGCAGGAACATTATAAGGCTGATTATGCTATGTTTATGCAATGTTACTGTGCCTTTATACCTACTAGCGTTTACTGCGGGAATATTTAAAAGAGTTACCGAGGTCCTGCAACACAAAGAGCACCTGAAGGAACACAGGTGCGTTTTAGTCAGTAAAAGTCTGACACTACCTCTCGCATCACCTAAAATATGAGAAGTGTTATCATGGCTTACTAGCAACTACCCGCGGCTTCGCTCCCAAGACCTCAATAACAGTGCATTTTTATAGGATTAAAATATGCTATAGATCTCAGCCTGTACCTTTTTGTATATATTTAACAAACAGATTAAAATATCAAACCATTTATCTTCAAGATATAAAATATGTAAAATCGTCTTATGTTTTTCTCTCTGCTAGGGCTTAGGCTTTCTCTCAAAGTAGAGAATTGGCCGGCCCGTAAACCACCCCGCGGGCCCAGACATGTTACCAAGTAAAAAGATCTTGGTTTAGATATTTCGAAATAGAAATTTAAAACAGCAGTAATTGTTTAAAGACTCGTGTTTTACCCACTTTTAAAATAACGCTAAGGAAAGACAAATATTATTTTCTTCCACTTATTACATGTATGGAATAAAATAATATTCGTCTTTCCTTCTCGGTAATTGAAAAAACATACAAGTTACCTACTCGTTTTCAAGGAATTTATAAATCAGCTTAAGAGTTTTGTAGAAACATCTTGAAATAAATGTGTGGGAACAGAAGTAAATAAAATATTTCGTTTATAATTTACTTAACGTTGATTAAACATTTTTAAATGAATTATATCACGAGAAATAAAATTAAAAGAATTAAAAATACTGTTAGTAAAATAGGTTACCGAAAAATATTGAAAAAACACGATATTCGAAAAAAAAATTGTATTTTTATGTATAAATGTAGATACGTATCCATTTTACATGTAGGCAAATATAATATGATACGTGAGTATCGCAATTTTTTTTTTAATTAACACAAAAATATTCAGTTATAACATATTGATATTAAAAATTCACAACAGATTTTACTTGACCAGAAAAGGTTCAGTACTTTTACAACGCGATAATTAAATTATCTATTTTTATTGGTAACAAGTAAACAATAAAATCTGGTTGACCTTTATTAATTTATTTATTGGTCTACATTTGTTACACATTAAAATATATGTGCTATTATCGAAACCAAGTGTACAATATTATGATTATGTTATATTTCTGCACCACACTAAGACCGACTGGTAGAAAATGCCTAAGGGATTAAGTCCGATTTTGCACAGTGTTTCTTACTAGTGCGTAAAGTTTTAATAAATAAATATCATACAATAAACACAGCATGCAACAATATTAAAACTAAAAGTAAAGAGGCCTTGTAACAGTAATTCATATTATGAGAGCGATGAGGGTTGAATAGAAACTTCATATTCTTCTTGGTTCAGCTCTGACCCGCCCCTGAACTTTGTGAACGTGAGCCATATTGCAAAATGTCTCCATAAAAAAAAACCTTAAACTTCCCCCGCTGTACATCGGAACTTAATAGATACGCCCCAGATATTCCTTTATATTTTATAGCGATTAAAATGTAAAGTAGGGATGTAGGTAGTTATAATTTTTTAAAGTTCGTGCGAGTCAAATAAAATTCTTTGGCAGAAACTTTGTAATTATCTACTAGCATAAAACGAAAGTTTCAACATTTCTTATAAACTTAATGTAAAGTAGTTTATATGCGCATATTTTTAGTTTTAGTTACTAAGTGTAATGTAAAGTTTTTATACGTATTTGCTAATGGAAACATCATTAACCGAGTTTATTATTATTAGCATGTCATCTACTAATCCAATTTATATAAAACATTAATTTTATGCCCATGGTTCTGTTAAATGTCGACTTGATTAATTGAGTACACTAGTAACTTATTTGCAAAAAAAAAGCGAATATAACAAAACGATAAATAATACAACAATAACACGGTACATGTTTATCGAGGGACTATATTGTGTTTTTCATTACACCGAATAAAAACTGATTCTTACGAGTCAATGGGGCGGTAGCCTTGATAATATAATAAAATAGGAGAGTGTAGTGGAATCCCATATCTCCCGATATCGTTATAAATAACTGAGGCACACCTCAGTAACAAGGACCATTTATGCAGAGTAATGTAATAAACCATATATAGTATATTGAATTGAATTTTTCAGTGAGGGGCGGTTTATGAGGTGGCGCTCGTACCCAACTGGATGCCGACGCATAAAAATGCCATAATTTTGTATGCAACAGATATGAGCGCAGCTTTACGACCTCTACAATGCTCTGATGTTACTTACGACGTGCAAAATGAGAGGTGCATTAGCGCACAGTAAAAACTTTATGATGCCTACCTGTATGAGTAAATAACACAAAGTTGGTAGAGAGTTACGAGTGCCTTAAAAGATAACAAAGAATTGAAACGCTATTCCGAGGTCAGAGATAATCTAATTTTGAGGGCACTTCTTCCATTAAATAAATCTAAATTCGGAAACTTTTAAAGGTGCTAATAAAATGCCAGAGCTTCGGAAAGTTGACACCGCCCTCCTCCGAACTCCTGACATCATAACTGGGTTAGAGAAAAATGAAAACTTTCGCAATATGGTCCTGGGCAAAGTTCGCATGCACGAGAGTTGAGTAATAACACTTCCCAGATAATATATTTGCAAATTTGCTAGTGAAACTCGCTACTTGCTTCACCTTGCCTCAATTTTAAGCTTTGAAGTTAGATTATAAGAGAAGATTTTGTATGACATACACTGCGCTATTACTTTGTTAAACATGTATGGACTAAGGAGCAACATTTTGTATGGCATACATCGCGCTGATACTTTGTTAAACACGTGTGGACCAACACAACATTTTGTTATGACACTAGCTGCTGCCAGCGGAGACCATATTCCCGAGATGAAAAGTATCCTTAGCGCTATTCCAAAACATGGACTATCCGCCTGCCAAATTAAATAGTAATAAATTATTAATTATAATATAATAATAATAATGGTTTTATTTGTACATAAAAACAACAACACAGAACATAGCATAGAGAAACAGTAGGTTGTACAGATCAGTCAAAATTGTTGTCGAATTCCCGAGCTCCTAAACTAGGTACGCAGACCTGTATCTTAGGAGTCGGTGATTTAGCGGCTTCTTTTTATAGTAATCCGTTCAGCCGTTTGAGCAAAAAGATTATTATTATGAAGTAAACATTTATACAGATGCGCACATAATCACAAACTTTTGTGGTTCTAAAATTAGTATGATATTCCGCGCTGACATTTTATTATACATGCGTGGACTAGGGACAGCATTTTGTAAGACATAATTTTTTTATATTCCACAACTATCATACAAGACCGTCTGGTCCCATACTAAGCAGAGCTTATGGGTACCAGACAGCTGATAAGCATACTTACCTATATATTTCTAAATACATACATATTATAGACAAATAACACCCAGACACAGAACAAATGAACATGCTCATCGCACAAACATTAGTCCTGGGTGGAAATTGAATCCGGCATAGTAGTCAGAGACACTAACCACTAGACCAACAGGCCAGTAATTTTTTTTACGTGGATACTTTATTAAACACGTGTGGACTACGGGGCAAGATTTTAGTGACATATTCCACACTGATACATTATTAACACGTGTGGACTATGGGGTAACATTATGTATGTCATAATAAACCGCACTGATAATTTGTTAAACACGTGTGGACTACGAGGCAACATTTTTTATGACATATACCGCAAAGCATGTAATACGATGTAACATTTTAGAAAGTAAATAAAACATCTTTTGCATTCTGTAAAATATTTCACTTATTCCTCATTTTACCTTCACAACATCTTTAATCAGGCACACGATCACAGAACAGAAGAATGTAGTCACGATTATAAAGCCTAGATATAATGTATAAACTGCTTGGAGATCAATTAAAACTCCTACTCTTACAAAGCTTACGATCCAATCAAAACAAGCCCAGCTAATAGAATCATAATCACAACACAATATAAATTAAGTCTACACCAGTTTAGATAGTGTAACATTTGCTCGCACAATAACTAGCAACAGTCACGCACATATATACAGCTAATACAATTTAACTTGAGAGAATGAAAACCGCTGGAGGAACGGTTTCGTACCGACCGACTAACTCGAGCGCTAACGTTGGATTTACTACTAAAGTTTTACTTAGTGCTTATTTCATTTGCCGCAAAACCTATGTAGGTATCGCTACGTTGTACAGATCCTAGGGTTAAGGCCGGTTTATATTGCGACGTTTGTGGGTACGAACGTCTTAGCACGCATTTAACTCGCTCCATTATTGGACCATCGGATGTGCGGCAATGCGCTTCGAGATGACCACCTCGTATCGACAAGACGGACATATCACCCGTACTTCCTGCTCCGCCCAAGGGCGGGGGATGTCATTGGATGATTTTACATACCACAAAAAAAAGCCGTACGTACAAAATGTTTTAGAAACACATTCATTGCGCGTACAGTATTCCCTAACGGTGTCTTTGTTTCCTAATAGCTACAACTGAAGGGTCTTTAAGTAGAGAGTGAATAGGTATTGCATTTACACTTTGACCCAAAACTGTGCGTTGGTTTATCATTCGTCGCATTACTCTAAACTACAGGTGCAAGGTAGGTACGGGAACAGTTATTAAGTCGAAGAACGTACAAAGTAAGATTAATTTATCTGTAGGTAAACTGTCGACATAACAAGAGTCATCTGAACTTTCCATTCTTTCACATGAGCACAGATGATTGTGTGGGTTGCACCATTGCCTTGGTTATAGAATTTTACCATCTTCTATCGCACCATGTTGTAAAACGTTGAAGTTTTGTCAAAAAACATACATTTTTTTTTTACAGAACAAATGTTTGTGTCATGAGCACGATCATTTGTTCTGTGTCTAGGTGTTATTTATCTATAATATGTATGTATTTAGAAATATATAAGTATGTTCACAGCTGTCTGGTACCCATAACACAAGCTCTGCTTAGCTTGAGACTAGACGGTGTTGTGTGATAGTTGTTGAATATATTATTATTTATTTGTGACGTCATTTTAACTATTGCTAAATTGGCGCAACCCGTATTTCGCTTAACCAGAGATTTGACTGCTGATGTAGCACTGGCTATTGTTAAAGTTGGTGCAACTCACTCTTGGGTAGTATGGAAGAGAAATTATTATGTAGAGGTGAGACTTGCTCTTCCAACTGTAGGTACTTGTCATTCATTGCGTGAAACATAGTAACTTAGTTGTTCTTAAGTAGAAACTTGTAGTATACGACGATAGTGTATACTACAAGTAGAAGTACGCTCCAGTGAAGCAACATCGTTTACGAGCTGTACTTGAAAACTAGGTACAGATAATTAAAACATTACAAAGAACTGAACAAAAACAAAAACTGTTCATTTAATTACACTTCACACTAATATTATGAAGGCAAATATTACAAATATTTGTCTTCATAATATTGGTGTGAACAATAAAATATTTGTATGTGTGTGTAAGTATGTGTATGTTTGTTACTCCTTCACTTTTAAACGGCAAAACATTGGCATACAGATAGAGCATATCTTGGCTAAGATTTTTTTGTATGTGCAATCATCCAATGATTTGTGCTACTCGTGGCTTTTTTTTTTACGGTAGGTAAAATCATCCAATGACAAATCCCGCCCTTGGGCGGAGCGGGAAATAGTGTCAGACTCTTACTGACTAAAAACCTACCCTGTTCCTTCCCTGCCTTGGTTCCAGGGCTCTGGTATGCATTTTCATACCTTCCCAGAGCCCCAGACTAGGCCTCGACCCTAATGGGCCCCTACGGTTTGCTGACAACTCCTTGAGGCGCACGGGAACAGTGCGCGCCGTAAACGACTTGGGCTCGGTCCGGTCTGTTACCGGACAAACGGACAGCGAGCTACCCATTGCCCGCCGTCCGCAAGCCCGCGGTGCTACTCGTGGCTGGAGAGGACGTATGTTGTACTGACCAAAACCCGCTCGCAGAAACTAGTATTTCATTATTAGCATTCGATGCAGGAATGTTATCTGATAGTTTATATCCTAAAGGTATATGGGGTAAACTATCAAATAATAAAGTCATCACACAAGCATCCATAAAAAAAAAATTGTTTGGGAATCTGTTGCTTATCATCATCACCATCATCATTTCAGCCAAAAGACGCCACTGTTGGGCATAGGCCTCCCCAAGGCGTCACCACAATGATCGTTCCTGTGCGAATGCGCTTGTGAGAGGCCTTCTAACGCTTCATCTTCCGGTACATGGACGCCACTCCAGAACCTTTCGTCCATACCGACGGTCTGTTCTGCACGCAATGTGCCCTGTCCATTGCCACTTAAGTTTGGTGATTCTTCGAGCTATATCGGTAACTTTGATTCTCCTGCGGGTATCTTCATTTCTGATGTGATCACGCAAGGACACTCCGAGCATAGCCCTTTCCATTGCCCTTTGGGTGACTTTAAGTCTTCTTATGAGGCCTATTATAAGTGACCACGTTTTGGAGCCAAATGTCATGCCAATGACACAAGAGCTAGATTGACTTTACACTATGCTGAAGATATCCCGGACGTTAGCCTGTACGAGATTAAGATGGAAGCTTAAAAACAGCAAGGCCTTTGGTGAAGACGGAATTACGGTCAAACTCCTGAAGTTGAATGAATAACCGGTCCTTAAGGCCCTTCAGAAACCATTTGATTCCGTCTTACTCGAAGAAAAAACGCCACAGGCATGGAGCAGAGATGTGGTGGCACTCTTCTTTAAAAAGGGTGACAATGCCCTGCTTAAGAATTACAGGCCCATATCTTTTCCGAACCATGTCTACAAGCTGTTTTCCAGAGTCATCACGAACCGTCTCTTGCTTATCATGAAACAGAAAAAATAAAAATTCAATTTCACAGTCAAAAATTTAAATCTAACTCAGCACACACATATTTTAGTTTCCTGTAGCAGGTTAAATCTCACAATATCCTTAATCTAAACTCAGCTTTAGAGAGCCGGCGTATACGGTAAGAGTTATCGCTTTAATGTTCCCTTTGATACGATAGCTGACGTTTGACGTCATCAAAGCTTTCCAGTAGGTAGTGTGCTAATATGCTATAAGGACTAATGGGACCCAATTCACTGGAGCGAACACTCATGTTGAAGCACCGATATGGATCAAACGCGGCTTATCTACGAGTACCTACAAATGTACTTGGAATAAGTTACTTTAGTTTTGCCAGTGAATTGACGAAACCCTTTTCGAAATCCTGGAAGAGTGATTGGGGGTATATTATAGGACTTATTTATTTCGAAGAGCAGGTATTCCATTTGAGAAAGGCGGTTGTTATTTTTCGGGCCCCATACCAACACCTGGGGCTGTTAACAGAAAAATCCAATCATAGGTTGTCCCGTCCGTAAAAGTCAAACACAAAATTTTATGGGTACTCTGTATTGATGGTAGTAGCCACTCACTGGGCTAAAGATATCGTCTAAGGTTGTGCTCTATTTCGTTTTATGTTTTTCAAACGATAAACACCATGCTAAAATTATTATTATAGTTTCTTTAAAGTAAGCAAGACTAGAAAGTCGATAGAAGGGCTTATAATGCTAGACGGACCTTTTACGCCTATAAAGAACGCATGTAAGGAAGTCTTCAAATAAGAAGAGAACTCACATGCATCCTAGTCATCTTAATTCATCATCATCATCATCATTTCAGCCGAAAGACGTCCACTGTTAGGTATAGGCCTAGCCCAAGCGTCGCCACAACGACCGTTCCTGTGCATCTCGCATCCATCAGACTGCAGCGACCCTGCCCAGGTCATCCATCGGTCTACCTTGTGGGAGGCCTTCCAACGTTGCATCTTCTGGTACGTGGTTCCCACTCCCGCTAAGGTTGCTGACATAGCACGAAGAATCGCTAAACTTAAGTGGCAATGGGCAAGGCACATTGCACGCAGAACAGGTGGCTTTTGGAGCCGAAAGATTGTGGAGTCGTCTTAATTACAGTGTACAAAGTTGACAATTAACTTAACAGCAGAACATTTTCTAACATGTAATGGAGTGCAGCATAGTAGGTGATAAGCGAACAAATCGATAAATGATATTTTTTTTTTTGCAAATAAGTTATATTATTAGTTTGCTTTTTTTTAAGTAAAAATCTCGGAATCTATCAAATAACTTCTCACGAGTAGACCTAGAAGGATTTTCAGAATGTTTTTAACTAATACCGATCTGCGTTCCTTTAGTTGCCTTTTTCATGGCCGCGGTAAATCTTCCGAACAATTCCGCAGCCTTCGCGCAAACCCTTACCAAAATACAAAAGAAAACCGTCAGTCCAAACTTCGCGGAATCGCGGCCCTTTGTATTTAAAAAAACATACTCCAAACCCAAAGCGATCCATTACTTAATTATGATAAACAAATCCTCGTCAAGTTTACTTAGTTCAAACGGGCATAACGGATGAGTGTGCCTTTTTGATCCCTACCATAAAACGAAATAACTTTCCGAGTATTTTATCAAGGCAAATAGGTAGAATCAAAGGAATTTAAATGGCTAACTTAATTGATGATTTTCTTTGTGAGAAAACCTAAAGGCACTTGGATTTAAGGGTTCAAAGTAATAAAGGTACGTCTTAAAACGCACCTTTATTATATGACTATTGGACAGTTTAAAATTTGTTACTTATTAGCTTTTTGAATACCGTAATTAGAGACACAACAGAAAGACAATAGGTGTGCGAACACCGGTGTTCGTTTGTGACTTGAGTTATTATGAAGGTGTACAAATTGGATTTTTCACTTTACATGAATACATATGAAGCTTTGTATTTACCCCGTTTGCAAATTAGGAGCTAAGTAAGTTTGGTTCAGTTTTAATGGATATTCATAACTGTGGGATATTTAGAGAGATGAGAGATGCTTATCAATCAGGCCATCAGGTGAGATAGTGGTTGGTTCAAATTAAAATAATATGTAGAAACTTAGTTGTAAGTCTAGTCATTTTATTTATATTATACATTTATAAGAAGAAACTGACTAAACTGACTTATCAACGCACAGCCGAAACGACAAGGCCTAGGACTATGAAATTATCCACAAGGCTTCCCATTATGACGTAGGCGAGCACTATGAAAGGATTTTACAAAATTCACCATGTAAGTGGATGAAATTGGGGTCCAAAGTCTGTACGGAGAAATCTACTTCCACGCGGGTGAAGGCGTTTGTTTAACCTATACTATGATTTTTTATTAGACGAAGTAAAGTGACAGCAGTGGACAATGCCCAACTGTCAAATAACAATGCCCAACTGTCAAACAACCATTGTTATAGCTGTCACTTTACTTCGTCTAATAAAAAATCATAGTATAGTGTAACAATATTATATCAGCTATGTGAGCCAAGAGTTAAGCTAGAATTAAATTAGACCGACGCTACACGTGTGCGTCGGTCTTGTACACGCCTGTTTCGCCGTCGTATGGCGTGTATCAAGTGTAGCTCTACAAGTCTAGTTTTTATATAAAATGTATGGAAACCAACGCGCCCTTATCGGCGTGTGTGGAACACGTGTGTGCAGTGTAGTTCTATCTTTAATCTAACCTAGCTAAAAGCAGAATAACTTATAACCTACTTTTAATTGACGGTGTAAAATCTTTTAAAAAAAAAATTGCGCTCTACCCAAAGAGCAAAAGGGAGTGTAAGATTTCTATTGACTAAAACCCACCTGGGTTTCTTCAAAAAAGCAAAAGAATTTTTAAAAATGATCCACTATCCTAGAAATATGAAAGAATGGCCACTTTAAAAATATTTGTGGCACTTTAACTGGGTAAAACTAACCAGCAATGGAACTTACGTTCCGTGAGAAAGAATAAAGCGTCTTTGTCAGTTTGGCGTGCCAGCGCGTAGTTTTCCCCGTAATTGTGGAATAACAGTAATTGCAGGAAATGAAAACTATCCCAAAGGAAACACAACTTGTAAGAAAATAAGACACGAATCATGAGGAAACTAACGAAATAAAGAGATCCGATATTTTTTTAGGATATTAAGTCACTTGTGTTATAGATGACTGGCCTGTTATTTAGGTCTAGTTGTAAGTGGCCCTGACTGCTATGCCGGAGGTCGTGGGTTCGAT
Source organism: Leucania comma (assembly GCA_958295575.1). Lineage (NCBI taxonomy): Eukaryota > Metazoa > Arthropoda > Insecta > Lepidoptera > Noctuidae > Leucania > Leucania comma. Next base: position 11,665,243 of record OY282475.1, read on the forward strand.
TCCCACCCAGTACAAATGTTTGTGTGAAGAGCACGTTCATTTTTTCTGTGTCTGGGTGTAATTTATCTATGATATAATAAGTATGTTGAAATATATAAGTATGTTTATCAGTAGTCTAGTACCTATAACACAAGCTTTGCTTAGCTTGGGACTAAACGGCTTTGTGTCTGATAGTTGTGGAATATAATATTATTTCATTTATTCATTTTATATACAAATTCATTTTTAAATATATTTTTTTAAACTTACTAAAAGAAAACATTTAAAACTATAAAAAATAGCCCACCGGCATCGGGAACAGGGTCCAAGCTGCTGGTGGTCAGGGCTCCTGAGAGGGGAACCTCCGGACAATACGCGCCGTGTCAAAGAGTACTGCCTTCTGAATCGGGCCCTCAATCCAACTGCCTAACGAAAGCCTCCCTGAGGACACAGCAGTCATTGTGCCGATAGTCGTGACGGCTAATGGTTTAACAGCCAAGAGCCTCGACCAACATTCAGATGTTGATCGAGGCTATTAAGCAATTGACCGTCACGACTATTCTTACTTAGACTCTTCGACTTAGGCAGTTGGATGGCACAATGACTGCTGTGTCCACTTCCCACATGTCGACAACCTCGCGAGCCAAGTCAAGATATTTAGTTTGTTTATCCTTCTCACCTTATTATTATTATTATAGGTCTTGGTAAGAAGGTATTTTTGTCATAGCATTCTGCTGCCGGTGGCTTCGCCCGCGTGATGGTAGAACATTATGCCAAGGAGGCAAAAAGTATTCAAAGTGCTATTCCAGGACATAGTTTACTCGTGTACTAAGTTTCATTGAGATTCGTTCAGCCATTCGAGCGTGAAGAATCATTCACATATCCTCACAAATTTTCGGCTTTATGATATCAGTGGTGTAGGTTTTATCATCTTCAACAGGTAAGTTAGTAGGTATTATGTAAATATTCCAGTAAAGAGCAGTGGTGGCCGAGTGGTAACGGTCCCGACTTACGAGTTGTGGATCGCAGGTTCAAACCCGGCCAGGCGCATTACTTTGTGTAATTTATTTCATCCATTGCTCTCAAAACGATGAAGGAAAACATTGTGTGGAGGTTTCCTCACAGGTTGACTCACCACTCGGCCACCACTGTTGCAATAGTTGTGATAGTAAAACTATACCTACAAAGGAAGGTTCGTCGTAGTTCTATTTTCTACGAAACCGAACGCTCTGTGCTTAGGCTCAGATAAAAATTCGCAAATAGCCCGACTTTTTGAGATAGAACTAATGATGAAACAGATAGCTGATAGGTCAGATACCAGATATTAGATATTCGGCCAACACCACCGAATATTCGGCTAAACGTTGGTTTTTGTTGCATCGCAATAATTTGCACAGATCGCTCAAACTTTCAGGAGGACTCAGGTGAAATCGGGAGTTTTCTTTCATTTTAATTATTTTCCTTATTTATAAAGACAAGCAAAAGCGCTAATTATTTTTTAAAGTATAAAATCCAGAAAAATTGGTGTTCACAAAAATACCAAATAATAGATACTCGTATATAAAATATAAATAGTATTACGAGAAATAATGTTTTGAGTGAATACTTGATATTCTGACTGAAGAAAAAGTTTTTTCTCTTCAGTTTCTTCTTCTCATTATTCGCAAAAATTAAAGACCTAGGTGTGGTATACTCAATAAATGTAGACCAACTGAAGTGTGACGTCGTGAGCACTCGCCATCGACACCCGAAGCCGACCACACGTCATTCTCTAGTTGTGCCTACTTACTGATAATTTTGTTGTTTAATTTATAAATCCAAATCCCTAAATAGTGATTTAGTGAACACCACATTGGCGACGAGTAAAAAGCGCAGTAAGTAAAGTGGCCAAAACTAAAATATGTACTACTTACGGATATGGGTCAGAAAAATTATTATTTTATGTACCTACCTACAACAAAAAGTGCTTTGAAAGAAAAAAAAAAAGTGACAGTTATCTAAAAGAAATTCAGTAAATGTCCATATTTCTGTCGTTATTTACCGATCTATGAGCGATCTGCGTCGGTGTTTAGTTGAGAGATGTGCAGTATAGATCAATCAATGAAATCATACACAAACGGGACCGTATATCTAAATGTGATTACGGCACACAATCTACCCTACATTTCGATAATAGATATAATTTCCAAAATTTGATTGCTTTTATTTTTTGCAAATACAGCAACAGAAGAAACTTAAATATTAACTAGGTATTTATACTAAACATAAGTACATAAAAACTAAACTAAGCATGTATAGGTACTAGACCTAACTATGTAAATACATTAATACAAAAACACAAATTACGTCGAAGTACTTATACGATGCTTGTTGACCAAATTCGTTTGTAGATACATAATATGATCCTAAAAGGATCGAAATAAAAGTACCAACGAGAGATCGTTAATGAACAAAGTTAATGAATCGAATTAAAATGAAAAATATTCGATCAAAAGTCCCAGCGATATTAAATAACACGTTTACAGATGCTAATCTTATCGAATGATATTATTAGATCTAAAAATGAAAAGTACCAACGTGAATATCGTTAAGTACCAGTTTTAACGCAAGTACCACTTCGATACTTTGAAGTTATGTGATGCCTGATTAGGTATTACTATAATTATATTGTTAAAACTAAATAAGTGTCCTAAAATCCTTATGGCTGATTAAATAAAATACATTTTGCACTGGCTTTACTCATCAAACAAAGAATTTGTCACACGCGTTATAACGCCCATGTGTTTGGTTTTTAACCCATAATTCAAGTGGACGTTTTGCTGAGTGGCATGTCGCTCCGGCGCAAGTACCTATTGATGGGCCTTTGTGCACCTCGCTAGCTAGAGTTTGTTTATTTAAAATTTTATGGGAACAGTACTCATAGAGCTCTTATCATAGCTGGCTATTAGTAATCAATTCAGGGTCATAAATAAAGTAACGATGTGTTGTGCATCTACTCGATTCTTTCATTTTAGTTTAGTACAATAAGAACAAGATGAAAATGAATAAAAATAACTAATTTGAATTATGGCAAATTCTTGCTTCAATTTCAAGTAACTGATTTTGAATTGTAAGTACTCGTAGGTATAGTTGTAGATTCAATGTCCTGACCTCCTTATGACAATGGGAAATCATTGCTTAAGCAAACCCTTAAGGAACAGCAAACTCGGCATTGAACTACATAGTCCACGATAGCCAGAGTCAAAGTTATTACCCGCCTTAGAGGAATTGACACTTGAATAAAAACTGTGTTGCTGATTCAGCAATTAAAATCACAAACGTGATAAAAGGTCCTTTCCTATAAAACTATTGCTAATTGCATAAAAGGTGTTTCCAAATTTGGTTTTCAGAAACACTGCAAAACAGGGACCAATAATAAATAAAAAAAAAAATCACAAAAGTACTAAATCTCTTGTCAAACAACAACAATGAACTGGTTGTTATCATGCATGTCATGAAAATTGTGGCAATCACAAAAGTGATTATAGTACAATAAATTAATGAAAATTCATTTCATGCCCTATAATTAATGCAAATGGCATAAAAAGAGCACTAACCTCTTGTCAAACAACAACAATGAATTGGTTGTTATCATGCATGTCATGAAAATTGTGGCAATCACAAAAGTGATTACAGTACAATAAATTAATGAAAATTCATTTCATGCCCTATAATTAATGCTAATGGCATAAAAAGAGTACTAACCTCTTGTCAAACCACAACAATGAATTGGGTGTTATCATGCAAGTCATGAAAATTGTGGTACTTAATCACAAAAGTGCTTGTAGTTCGAACAATTATTGACAATTCAGATCATGCTCTATAATTAATACATATCGCATAAAGAGGCATTTTAAGCGTTATTTGCTGAAATAATGCCAGACGAGGATCAATGAAAGAGAAAATAATATGTCTGTCTCTCGTCAAATGACAACAAATGAAGCTAAAAAATAAATAGAAACAAAATACTAAAGAAAACGTCTAGTACTTATTTGCTACGTCGCGTCGACGACAATGCAATAATTGTAATAATTGATTGTTACATACTAAATAATATACGTGCAAGGGATATTTGATGCATTATCTCTGTAGTATTTCTAGCAAAGCCAATCAATGACTCCAAAATTCAGCAAAGCTATATTTACCTTGAAGCACTGAAAACACTTTCTACATGCTGAAATCGAAGTTAATGAATAGTTAAGAAGTCAATCAGTAAATTGCTAGTGTTTATTAAATATCAATTGAAACTTATTCATTTTCTGAAGATGAATGTCATCAAGTACCTTTCAAACTACAAGTAGTTAAAAATAAGACAGTCAATCTAGACTTTCACACCATGGAACCTAATGAAGAAATCCGCTGTTTTCTGAAACAATGTTATTGAAAAAGGAAACTCCAAATTTCGACCCAAAAAATCAAACTATTGGTTTTGAAAAAAAAATACCTTGGCTATAATGACAAAAGATCGTACTCAAGTAGAGCTGAAGGTAGTTCTGTTAGCTAGCTACCTTCAGTAATTGATCAAAAAATCTCATGCACAATGACTTCAGAGACATAAACGAGGCAAAGTTTTAGTATATCTAATTGAATTCATGAGTTGAATTGAATTCAATACAAATTTGCACGTTGTACGGGCAAGAAACTACCGATACTCGGATCAATAAGTAGATGTAACTACTATATGATAATGCATACATTTTAAAAGTCTGTATCAAAAAGAAAAAAAAAAGAAATGTCAAAGAACAAATAATTAAAACAAGCAAGCAAAACATGACATTCCAAACCGCCAGAGCACATTCAGGTCAAAGGCCAACCAGTTAAGGCACCTAGTACTCACAAAGTAGGTTATCCAATAAATAATTGAGCCTGTAATAAAGTATAGGTCATAAAAAGATTCCTTAACCACAGGAACAAAGACATTGATTAAAAAATTAAGAATGTAGCTTTTATAAGCCTAAGGACTATATAAAACCAAGCACAAACATACGTCCATCAGGATATCATATTTAGGCTAAAATCGAAACCAAACAACATAATTGTGTCATCTTTAAAACAAACCAATTGCTTATTCCCATAACTCACTAAAAGAGCGTAATTGTTTCTAGATAGAACAAAATAATAGTTATTATATATACCTACATACTTCAAAGGTGCTAATCTCAAGTTGGCCAACAGATAGTGTTCTGAGTCTGGGTGTTTTGTGTATGTAAATTGCATGTCTAAGTCAAAGAAAGAAAGGGGATATAAGTCTGATATAGGCAGACAAATATGAAATCAGGGATTAAATACACACAGTATTAAATGTGGAGTAACTTTTTCAATACAAAAAAAATGGACCAAAGATGGCTTTAATTATGACGAAACAGGATATCAGACCTTAAGAAATATTCAAGGCGAGATGTTTAATAGAAACTACAAGAAAATTCATATCCAAGTCATCAATATAGTACTTACCATTTTGTGCCTACTTCAAAAATAAGAAGTTGTACACAAAGAAAAACAAAAACACAAATAAATAAACAAGAAAATTCATATCCAGAAATTCATCAATATTGTACCATTTGTGCATACTTCAAAAAAATAAGAAGTTAAACACAAAAAAAAAAAACAAAACAAATCATAAATAAATAAACGAGAAATTCATATCCAGCAATTCATTGCTATATTAGGTACCATTGTGCAAACTTCAAAAATAAGAAGTTAGACACAAAGTAAAACCAAAACATAAATAAATAAACGAGAAAATTCGTATCCAGCAACCCATCGATAATACCATTGTGCGTGCTTAAAAATAAGAAGGTCTAACTTCTTATTACAAAAAACCCAAACAATAAATAAACAAAGAGGGTATCTTTCGTTATAATAGTCACTCGTAAAGGAAACCAGAAATCAAAATTGAACAAAACAACAAGAGGAACATCAAAGAAGACTACCGAGCCACCAACACCTTCAATTTAAAGCACGAAGAAGGTTGAAAGCAAATAGAAACGCTTCTTAAAGTTTAATATCTCAAACACTAATCTGCAGGTTCTCATAATGATTTGACCATTACATGTTTACTGTGGATTTTAAAAGGACTTTGACCTCTGAGTTTGTTTCTGTGTTTCTTCTCAGAGTAGTCAGCTACGAAACACAGGCCTCATCTAGTTTAAAATGAAAAAAAAAATAATTACGTGTTAAAGTTAAAAAAAAAAAAAAAACGTTACTTGCAAAATAAACATAATATCATTTAAATATTGGCATTATTACTTTAATGCTACTTAAATGTATTAATTTTATATTAATAAATCTAAAATAAGATTATTGTATTTTCAAACTTAACGAATGTTTTACTGCAAAACATAATTAATTGTACTTTAAAACTAGACGAATGTTTAACTGCAAAATATAGTAAATTGTACTTAAAAACTCGAATGTTTAACTGTATAACATAGTATATTGTAATTTAAAACTTAAAGCATGTTTAAATACTCGTACGAAACATAGTAAAATTTATGCTAAACGCATTTAATTTCTAAATTTTAAATGCTGTAATTGCACTTCAATACCCAATTAGCGTCTAAATGCTAAATATTGTAATTACATTTAAAATCTTGATAAAAAAAAGGAAGACATGTGGCATACAAAAAAAATAAAATAAAAATCATGTGGCATATACTTTAAAAATCCTAATACTGTAATTGAACTTGAAAACCGAACTAGTTAATATTGTAAATTATCATCTGAGTGCTAAATATCTTGAAATCTAAATCATTTTATAAAAAGGAAGAGATGTGGTATACTCAATAAATGTAGACCAACTGAAGTGTGACGTCGTGAGCACTCGCCATCGACACCCGAAGCCGACCACACGTCATTCTCTAGTTGTGCCTACTTACTGATAATTTTGTTGTTTAATTTATAAATCCAAATCCCTAAATAGTGATTTAGTGAACACCACACTAGGTTCCTAATTTTCATGAAATCTGAAGAAAACGGTTTCGCCATCAAAACTGAAAAAAAAATATTGGACCTTGATAATCCCCCTTTTAAAATGTAAAATTAAAAATGGGTGATCTGATCACTAATTAAATTTTATTAAGTGGTTTAAATAAACTAAATATTTAGCTAAGTTTTGTATTTCGTATTTTTTACCTAGTATCCAGCTAGATTGTAAATATGGGCCGGATAGGCCGGATATCGAATAGTCACCAGATATCCGTTTCATCTCTAGATACAACAACTATACGCATTACAATAGTCAGTTAGTGCTAGTGAAAATGGATATACGTACTTCAATACACAACAAATGAAACTTAGCGGTTGCACATCAGCTGCACGTCGAAAATGCAAAAACCTTTTCCAAACAAAAGCCAACCAACAGTGAAAAGATACAAACAGTTAACAAAAATAAAACTACAGAATTTCATCACCGAAAAAATCGTGTTCCAGTGCGTTACTACAAAACCGAATATTTAGTGCTCAGCGCTTGTCAATATAGAATTTTTAATTTATTTTACACAACACACAACGCCAGCGATTCGCACGTTTCCCAATAAACGAAAAGCTTATTTCACTCACGCCTGACTTTGAAGCATCCTTCAATTGGAAACTGAAAAATATTGCCGATATTTTTCCACTGAAGAATTTTCGGTTCTATTCAAAAGTATGTGGGACGTACAAACGGGAGGAAATGAATTTTATTTAGCTAGCGCGGGCGTACCTTGCTATTACATTTTTGTAATAAGCCACATGACTTCAATAGCGCTCATTAGAAAATTTTAAAACTTTATAAATAAGAGCTACGACATTTTTATTTAACAAATTTAGTATTTTGTTGTTATAGCGGCAACAGAAATACATAATTTGTGAAAATTTCAACTGTCTAGCTATCGCGGTTTTTGAGATACTTACAGCCTGGTGACAGACAGGCGGACAGACGTACGGACAGACAGCGAAGTCTTAATACCCTTTGGGTACTCGGTTTTGGGTTTCCGATCCCTAAACATGGCTAATTCAAACATTTTGAATTTGAATTTCGAATTTGACTCAAAAGAAGTTATATATTTGAAAAGCTAAATGAAACAAATATAAGGCTGGCTAATTCGAAACCTTTCAATACATCATTTCTGTCACCACCCAGGTAACGAACCACATAATCCTTAAAACCCTTTTACTGTCCTAACAAGACCTTCTGAATAAAACACGCATTTTAATCGCAAGCAAATCGACTCATATCGTATATTCCCAGTAAAGAGTTTTAATGTTTGCCTAGGTAAGGACCGTATGAATGGGCCACCTTTTTGATGCAAATTTAATGAGGCAACCTAGGGAAAGCCTTTTAGAATGACTGACCATTACCCGAGACAAGGGCCGACAGACTGAATACACTGTCCGACGGTACGCTTTTATCGTTTGCGATCTTGGAACGATATTTTTAGTGCTTTTTAAACAGTTGATGGTTTGAATTAGAGATATTTTTCGTATAGTTTATGGTAATAGAAAATGTAGGTACATAGTTATTTTAATGATTCTATATTACAACATGCTACTACTACTATGTACTACCCATATTTGCAAAATAAAATTCTATTCTATTCTATACTACTACTACTACACGAGACTGTGCACTCGAGTGCTGGTGGGGATGGTGTCTGTGTGTGTGTGTACATTTGTAACTTCTTCACCGTGCTTCTTCACGCTCGAACTAGTAGACTATATATGTTCTGGAATAGCACATAGAATACTTTTTATCCCGGGAGTATGCTTTATCAACATCATCATCATCATTTATTATTTGTTTAACATAGGTTGTAGTATACAGATCTTAAATTATAGTTCATAGGTCGCTATGTTACGCCTAGAGGCGTACAAATATATGGTCGCATGCAAAGAGATAAAGTGAAGTGAAGTGAAGATAAACCAAAACCCTTTCTTTTGAAAATTTTCATAGTTTCATGCGGGTGAACTTTCAGAAGCCAACGTAACCCGTTGGCGACTGTTTGTTAGTGTGTGTGCATGTTTGTCAATTTTTCACGCTCGAATAGCTATACCTACGGATTTCAATGAAACTTTGTAATTTTTATTAGGTACGGAATTATCTGCAACAGCTAAAAACCATTAAATATTAGGTACAGTCAGCAGCTACAGTCAAAAAGTTAAAACAATAACTGGATAACTTTCACGACCGTATTTGTAAGAAGTTAACGGTAGTCACTGAGTTAATTTTGTACAAACAATTTTGTGAAATTGTCTATTTGTAATTGTTTAAAAGCACTGGTTTGAATTGAAAAATTATTTAAGTGCTAAATAGGCCATTGAATCAAGGTAGGCAATATAATCTTACACTATGAGCTTTGGAAGCAGTAAACAAATACACGGGTGAAACTGTAGGGACCAGCTAATATTTTATTTGTTTTTTATTTTCTTTTTTTTTTTTATTTACATATCTTTTCACTGTATTTTATCTCTTTTATTACTTTCTTTATACATCTTTTTTCCTGTATAACCCACCCAAAAGTTTACAGCTAAAAAACACTTAAGGTATATAAAGTCTTCTTCTCAGTATTCTTGTCTGTACGAGTACCTAAAAGCGAAATACCACTGGTTGCGCCAATTCGCTATGATCCGCGACTTTGTTTTTTGTAATTTATTTTTTTGGCCTAGCAATCCTATCCCTTCCGTTTTCCTTCACCCGCACGACCGCGAGAAATGATTTGACATTTGACGTGTGTGCATCGATTGTGAATGTGACCGCACCGCTAACCGCGCCCGCTCGAAATTACAAGAAAATTGACTATTTTCGTGATCCAACCATTCAGAACTCAACAGTGGTGCAGTGTAGTGCAAAACAGGACCTGGAAGTGATTTAAATGTGCGAAGTCGAGGATCGGCCGGTGCCACGTGCAACCTTCGAGGTTAAAAGGTCAGTGTTCCTTCTAATACATTTATCCCATTAATAAACGCTAGGCGCAGTATCTGCATATTGTTAACAAACCTAAGATCGCTTTTCAAACCTACAGTCCACATCAGCAAATTCGCGCAACCATTACTTTTTGGTCCTTACGAGCAGGATCGTGAATCATTTTCTTGTAATTTCGCAATATAGTATTTGTTCCATAGGGAATAAACGCAACGCGCCTATTTACCTAGATATAATAGTAGAAAACCCGCATCTAGGCATTTAGGCAACTAAACGTTATTTCGCTCGTATAGTTAAAGAGTCATTGATAATTACGGTACCTACGCCGTCAACCGCACCGCATAATTATAGTTAGCTACGTAAATATCAGCGTAGATATAAATCGATCGCATTCTTTTTCTTGACAAAATTCATTCGGAAGTCCTACAAATTGCATGTAGGTAGACGCATTTCAAAAATACCCGTTCATTGTTGAGTGAATATTTGTAGGAAACGGATAAACCATAGATTATATACGCATATGTTATTCCGTTCGTTCGCCGTTCACTTTGTTGTTTACAATATCACCATATTGTTATCTGATAATTATCGCTTACTTAATAATTCGTTAAGTGTTTGTTTGAGTGTATAGTGTGAATATATCAAAACAAGATGTCTCTTAAGGGAACCAAGGTTAGTACTGATTTAAAGGTTCAGTTAAAGCTTTTATACGCTAAAAGGGACTCACAGTTTTCACGTGTTCAATCAATTTGTGATAAATCTTTGCAAACCTCGGATCTGGCGATTAGAGATGCTTTCTTGTGTTCGTTGGAAACTTTAGATAGTTTGCGCGCGGATTTTGAATCTACAATTAATAATATAAACATTTTAGAGTTGGAGTTAAATCCTGATTACTGTGTGAGTTATCAGGCATTGTCGTCCTTTGATGACTTGTATTGTCGTATCAAACGTATTGCTAGGAGTTTAGAGACTCCCCCCCCCGCGAGTGGTTTATCCAACCCTCCTCGCGAACGCCCACGATTGCCGCCAATTCAAATACCTGAATTTAATGGTGACATTCGAAATTGGAATTTATTTATAGATAGTTTCGAAAATATAATACATAGGAACACATCGCTGACAGATCACGAGAGATTGCATTATCTCGTAGAAAAATTGACCGGTAAGGCAAAGGCTGTCTGTGCTGGAATTACGTTTAGCGCTGAAAATTACACTTTAGTTTTGGACACATTAAAAACAAAATACGAAGATAAGCGATTAGTAGCCACCGCATATTTAGATCAATTATTCGATTTGAAAAGTTTTTCCGTTTGTAACGATCATAATTTAGAGAAGTTTTTAAATATTTTCGCATCATCTGTTCGTGCAGTAAAGAACCTAAAGGTCAATGACCTCTGTGACTTTTTGTTTTTGTATATCGGTTTAAATAAATTAGATCCTGAAACTGTTCGTCTGTTTGAAACGACTCAGCGCGGTAGCGAAATACCTAAGTTCGAAGATTTAGAATCTTTTATTCGCGACCATATTAAGGTATTGCAGCGCACGTCGGCACGTCATGAAGTCACGAATAGGACAGGTTCCGATCGCCGTATAGACGCGTCATCGAAGTCAGTCAAGACTGCACATACGCTAGTTAATACCGCCTCAACACCTGACTGTTCTCTGTGTAAGGGTAGCCATACACAGCTGTACAAGTGTTCGGAATTTCAGAGATTATCGCCTAGTGATCGTTACAAGTTTGTCCGCACTAATAATTTGTGTTTTAATTGTCTAAGTGACAAACATCTGGTTACGTCATGTAAAAGTGGTGTTAGCTGTCGTAAATGTCCAGCTAGACATCATACCTTCTTACATTTTGAGAGTAGTAAGCTGCCATCGCAGCAGCAGCCTGCGCAGACGCGCGACGCTTGTGACGCGCGGCCTGCTGCAAGTGCAAACGACGTAACATTGTGTTCGCTTTCCGCCGCTGGTACTCAAATCACTACCGTTTTACTTGCGACCGCGCAAGTTGTCATTGTAGATGCCTTTGGCAAACCGCGCACCGTTCGAGCGCTACTAGATGGCGCTTCCCAGAGTAATTTTATTACTCGGGATTGTTGTCAACGCCTTGGTTTTAGTTTTAATAATTGGTCATCCCGCTCAGAAGTGAAAGGTTTTGGAGGTTTAAAGGCAACCATTCACGGTTCCATTAAAATAATATTTAGTTCACGTTTTAATCGTAATATTTCGTTTGAAATGGATTCGCTAGTCGCAGATAAGATTACGGAACGGTTGCCCACGGTACCGGTTGACACGTCCATGCTGACGGAGTTTAAGAACTTGCAGTTAGCCGACGGAAATTACGCTTTCCCTGGAGATATCGATCTATTGATCGGTGCTTCGATTCTCCCGCATCTCCAGTTATCACGTAAAATTCAAGGTCTTCCGATGTACCCCGCTCCGCACGCACTGGAAACAGTTCTCGGGTTTGTTATAGTTGGTTCCGCACCCGCTTATTTAAATAGTTACTCGACTGTGTCGCACTGTTGCACCGTCGAGCCGCCGCTTGAGTCTACCATCCGCAAGTTCTGGGAGATTGAAGAAGTCAATGTCCCGCCTATTCTCAGCCCTGAGGATCAGGTCACTGAGGAGATTTATACCCGCACGACTACTCGTGATAAAGATGGTCGTTATGTTGTCGCGCTCCCTTTCAAGGGTGATATTTTTTCGCTCGGTGGCTCCCGTGCCTCCGCAGAAAAACGCTTGTTTGCTATTGCGCTCTCTGCCGATATTCGGCAAATGTTTCTTAGTATTGGAATCAGAGAATGTGACCGTAGATTCCAACGCTTCTTGTATAGATTTTCTCCGCAGGAACCTTTGAAGGTTTACGAATTCAATCGTCGAATTCAATCGTCACCCCATCGATGGGGCACGTTTGTCGCAAATAGGGTGGCTAAGATTCAAGCTGAATTGTCACCGGAAAATATATTCCATGTCGCTGGAACAGAAAACCCAGCTGATTGTCTCTCACGTGGTTTGCTTCCTGCGCAAATTTTAAATCATCCGCTTTGGTTTTGTGGCCCTCACTGGCTTCATACCACTCCTAACGAGTGGCCAAATGCTCCGTTTAACCCCGCTACTGTTTCAGAGCCACCCGAGGAGAAGAAACATACGCTTGTAGTATCAGTTCCGCGTGAAGAGTCAGTTGTTTTGTTGTTGTCTAATCGAGTCTCGTCTTGGTCGAGACTATTACGCTGTGTAGTTTACGTCCTAAGATTTTTGAGATTATTACCATCGCGTGGTGCTATAATCGCAGCTGATTTGGATAGAGCTGAATCAGTTGTACTTCGAGAGTTGCAGAAATTTTATTTTTCAATAGAATTTCGTAGTTTAGAATCACAAAAACCTTGTAGTCGCGCACTTCAACATTTGAAACCATTTTTGCAAGACGGACTCATTCGTGTCGGTGGCCGTCTGCGAAATGCTAAGTTAGAGTTTGAACAAATGCATCCAGTAGTTCTACCACGCAAGGATCACGTTTTGGATTTGTTGGTGGACTATCACCATAAGGTGAATTGTCACGCTGGTCCCGATTTATTAATGTCCATTCTTCGACAGAAGTACTGGATACTTTCCGCTCGCAATTTGATACGCGCTAGAGTGCACAGATGTGTGCCCTGCTTTAAGCTCCGCCCGCGTTTCAACGCGCCGGAAATGGCCGACCATCGTTCTTGTCGTGTTGTACAGACGGTGAAACCTTTCATACATACTGGGACGGACTATGCTGGACCGTTTAAAGTCACTATTGCCCGTGGTCGTGGTATACGTTCCACAAAGGCATACATTTGCCTATTCGTTTGTATGACAACTCGTGCGGTTCACATAGAGTTAACCAATGATTTGAGTACGCAGGGTTTTATGTCTGCATTTAAACGATTTTTATCTCGCCGTGGTCCCGTTAAGCGCTTATACTCTGACAACGGCACAAATTATGTTGGAGCGCGACGCAATATTTCGGAATTACATACATTCTTACGCTCCAAGTACTACCAAAGTGAATTCGCCCATGTCTTAGCTGAGAATCGCATTGATTGGTGTTTTAATACGCCAGCAGCTAGTCATTTTGGTGGCAATTGGGAGGCGAATATTAAAAGCCTTAAGTCGCACCTGTTTCGGGTCATAGGCGAACAGATTCTCTCGTACGAGGAGTTGAGCACCGTACTCGCTCAGGTAGAGGCGTTGATGAATGCGCGTCCGTTGTGTCGGACTTTGTCTAGTGATCCATCGGAGCCACTAGCGTTGACGCCGGCTCACTTCTTGACGACGACTCCTCTTAAATATTTGCCCGCTTTAGATGTCGAGACTGACAAACTGCAGCTCCACCCGCGTCACGCTCTGCTAGATAGCTTAGTTCAGTCCTTTTGGAAGCGATGGAGGACAGATTATCTGCATACGCTGCAGTCGCGTCAAAAGTGGAACACTCCTTCAGATCCAGTTACAGTCGGTACTGTGGTGATACTGAAGACTGAGAGTGCGCCTCCTCTGCACTGGCCTCTTGGTGTAGTGGAAGAAGTTTTTCCGGGTTCGAACGGAATAACGCGAGTCGTAATGGTTAAAACCGCAACTGGATCGTACCTGCGTCCGGTTATTCGCCTCTGCCCTCTGCCTAATCAGTAGTAGTGGCATAGTTAGTTGTAAGTTGTTTCGCTACCTAGTATTGATAGTTTAGATTAGTAATAGGGTTTAGTTTCGCTTTTGTTTTTTTTTCTTTTCTTTGAAGGTAACCCTTCAAACCCGGGGGGAATGGTTGCGCCAATTCGCTATGATCCGCGACTTTGTTTTTTGTAATTTATTTTTTTGGCCTAGCAATCCTATCCCTTCCGTTTTCCTTCACCCGCACGACCGCGAGAAATGATTTGACATTTGACGTGTGTGCATCGATTGTGAATGTGACCGCACCGCTAACCGCGCCCGCTCGAAATTACAAGAAAATTGACTATTTTCGTGATCCAACCATTCAGAACTCAACAGTGGTGCAGTGTAGTGCAAAACAGGACCTGGCAGTGATTTAAATGTGCGAAGTCGAGGATCGGCCGGTGCCACGTGCAACCTTCGAGGTTAAAAGGTCAGTGTTCCTTCTAATACATTTATCCCATTAATAAACGCTAGGCGCAGTATCTGCATATTGTTAACAAACCTAAGATCGCTTTTCAAACCTACAGTCCATATCAGCAAATTCGCGCAACCAACCACTTACAGATTAATCACGAAATCTCAGAAACTATAACACTTACAAACTTAAAATTTGGCTGGTAGGTTTTTTTTTTATGGTAGATAAAATCATCCAATGACAAGTCTCGCCCTTGGGTGGAGCAGGAAGTAGTGTCAGACTCTTACTGACTAAAAACCTACCCCGTTCTTTCGTTGCCTATCATGCCGGGGCTGAGCCTTCCTCAGGCAGGTAGGTTCCTTATAGGGTGCAGATGTTCGCTAAAAACGGATTTTACAAAACTCCAACTCGAAAAAGGGGGTAAACCGACTTTCACGCGGGCGAAACCGCTGAAAAAAGCTAGTAATTAAATATTATCGATGTCCCTAAACACTTGTTTTTGTTTTAGCGACCTACCGCAGCTTGGCACGGCTATTATAAGGGCTATGCCTCACTGGGACGCCATGGTGGCGTAGCCAGTTCAAGACGCCAACAAAAAGTATGGATTGACTGCGTGGCCAACAGTTGCCAGGTAAGGTACACACTATGGAGCTGCATGCAATTCTTTGGTTGCGCGAACTGGCTGCGCCGCCATGGCGTCCCGGTGAAGCACGGGCCTCTTCTTGTCTTTTTTCTACTATGATTTATATGTATTATACACCTAAACCTTTCTTATGAAACACACTGTCTAATGGTAAAAATTGATTGAAAATTCGTTCAGGACTTTTTGAGTTAAACAGCAGAGACAAACAGATGCTGTGGGGGACTTTTTATTAAATAATATAAACCAGTGCTTGACTGATATCGCACCTGATAGTATACAATAATGCAGTCGTATTTACTTTGTTTTATAATATTTAAGTATAGGTACGGGTGTTTTTACTAACGTGCAGATTTCATCACGCATTCGGATTTGCTCCACATGCGTAACCTCTGCAAATGTCTTTTTAATATAAGTATTTATTGTAATACGTACAATACGCACGCGGGACGCGTTTTTTGGCTTTTGAAATTTTCTGTAAGAAATCTGTATGATATTAAAAACATCCTAAAAAGGGGAGAAACCACATACAAACTTCAATAATCTCCGTAGCAGTCTCACGAAATCGTGATCCACACATGAACCCGAATCACTCACACGTACCATAACAATTTATTCTAAGCCACCGTGTCAACGTGTTTACTGTGAAATTAATTAAATACACGATTGCATAAATCAAAGAGCACTGCAACGTATTCAACATAACCGGGTATTTAAGACATCTAGAGCGGCCCTAACAGGGTCCTTTACCATTCACAAATGAATGTTAAGTCTCTTTCATATTTAAACTTGTTCGTTAAAAACATGCTAACGTGCCTTTAAAGGTAGAGAAGGAAAAAATGAAAGCTATTTTATGCGATCAAAAGCGAAGTCTACGTTAATAAGGTTGTTACTTAATATCTATGTATTAGTAGAAGGATGTTTAGAACGAATGGTTAATTGGAGTAGGGAATAATAAAATGAATACAAGACGCATTTATGCAGCCCTCAGTCATAATTACTTATATTGGAGTTTAATAGAGCTTTGGGCCCCCGCTTTATCCTTTTAGGTGGTATATTTTGGAAAATCTTCTATTAGTACTTACCTTCGTCATACAAGGAAACCTTGTGAAATATTTCACACTCTTAGTCCCAGTAGTTTTTGTGCTTTGCTATCAGTCAGTTTCTTCCTTATACCGTTAAGTGGGCGAGTTCAATGACCTGTAGGTAGTTAGTACGCAACGACCGACAACTACCTACAAGGTTTTTGACTCGTTTACTTAAAGAAATTAATTTCGTAAATGTGTATATTAATTCGAGTTTTAGAAAAAAAGTACTTTATTTTTTATTTACAAATCGATAGTGTTTCATGTACCGGATCGACCCTCCACGGGATTAAAACGATCAAAATTTAACGGTGTATATAAATTACTAGTTCGTGTGTTAAGTATGAGGTAATTATAATTATAAAATCATTGCATTTATCATGAGGATACTAATGTCAGTAACATATAGCAGCTCAGCATCCATAAACAGTAGTTTATCTAAAAGCATTTTATAATTCTATTTTTTATACTTTTATATATGTTTATCAGTTATTCAATTACTTTTGTAACTGCTTCAAAAAACCATATTTGGTGGAGATTTCAATGGCTCATCCTGATTTTGTCTGCTGTCATCTACATATATAAAAGAAAGTCGTGTTAGTTACACTATTTTTAATTCAAGAACAGCTGAACCGCTTTAGCTGAATATTGGTGGGAAGAGAGCTTAGAACCAGGAGAAGGACATAGGATATTTTTTATCCCGTTACGTAAAAAAAAATCTAAAACCTAGTCATTTATTGGTATAGGGCAGAGTAGGGTAAAGTAGGGCAGAGTACGATAGAGTAAAGCGGGAGCGAACCCGCGGGCAAAAGCTAGCATCTTATATTTATAAGCTTTAAGCCACCCAAATTTAATAAAATAATATTATAAAGGCGAAAGTTTGTATGTGTGTGTGTATGTTTGTTCCTAATTCACGCTCAAATGACTGAACCGATTTGGTTAAAATTTGTCGAACAATTAAACCATATCCTGGAATAGGATATATGAAGCTGTGTTTCTAGGGACAATTTTCTACTTTTAAGCGGTTGAAGCCGGTAGCAGAAGCTAGTTTCATATAATATGTTTTAACACGAAATTTAGAAAATTGGTTGCATTTTTTAATTGATATAAACCAGTGCTTGACTGCAATCCCACCTGATGATAAGCAGTGATGCAATCGTTGATGGTGAGGCGCACTAGTTAATTAAGGGCCTATTCAATCTAGCCTTGAAGACACCTAAATTATAATTGGACGCGAAGATCGCAGCAGGAAAACTATTCCAGTCCCTCGACCCTCCTTGTGTCTTGTCTCCTTGTATTCGTATTTTTTATTCGATCAACTAAAACTACAAAAGAATCTTCAGAAAATCTGAAAACCCACTTTATTAGCTTCACTCTTTTCGTTTTCCCAACATCTTCGCGATATAATATGAAAGCAACACATGGCTAGCAAGTGCTGCCTTCTTAAGAAAACTCTAATGAGAAACGCTCACACTTATGAAGACACAAACAAACGATTCATTATTTCACAATTTAGAGGTAGTAAAAACAAGGCACAGGAACAATCCTGAAAAATCCACAAGGATTTTGGCGCAAGAAAAGAGAGAGCTATGCTCAGCGGTGGGCGAAGTTAGACTTGGATCTTGATGATGAAAAACATAGCAACTCATCCTTCGCAGACAAGAAGAGCATCTCGTATTTTCTCTATTCATAATGTCAGCAAGAGAAAACAAAAGCCACCCTAGGTACAGGCTTGCAGACAACGAGCACTGGGTAGCTCGCCGTCCGACCAAGTAGAGTTCCACGCGCGCCTCAAAGAGATGTCACCAAATGAGAGGCCCAGCCGTCGATACCTACTAGACATACCTACATGGGCGAATTTCTGAAAAAAGTCATTTGGTCCTAGAGTGTAAAGATTAACTGAAGAAACATAGGTGAGATTTTAATCAGTAAAAGTCAGACACGTCTTCTCGCTCCACCTTTGAGCGGAAGAACTCATTAGATGATTTTCCACCTCAAATCAAGGAAAAGAAAGCATAGCTGATTCCACAAAAAGGAGAACTACCGCACCGCCTTATATTCCTTTTGGAATCAAAATCTCACGAAGCATCCTACGTACGTATTCTGCATCTTTTTGCGTCGTTGTGACGTATTCATACATTGAGTGGCATGGGGTTCTGCAGAATCCGCGGTGCATAAACGCTCGAGCGACGTCGGGAAGACGCCGGCGCACCTACCGTACCGCAGCTAACAAGTCGTACTCGTCATACAAAGACAAGTTTTACAGAATAACCCGCTTGCCTTTCAACATAATAGTGGTATTCATGAATAGACACTTTGAGGTCGTCGGCTTTGGGAAATAAGCGCTTGATACTGTCTTGGTTGGCTCAAATAATTTCATTCTCGCTCTGCGTATTCCAATTAGCTCTGTATAAGCATCGTGTTGTTAAAGGGAGGTCCATTTAATACCTGAATATGAGCACAAAAGGCTTCTAAGTGTATCAACGCACATTTAAAGGTAATTTATTCGTAAATATAAGAAAATATAATAAATTTGCATGATAATGAACTGAAATTCAGGTATAAAGGCGATGAGGTATCGGAAGCTCGATTAATTATTTTTTTGTAAGAAAATAGATATCTTGGAGACAATTAAGTACCAGCCCCCCTTTTCTGAATGCAATGTTTGGCCGGTAGCTTAGTCACGGTAGGTTGGTTAGTAGGTAGGTACTGTGTAAGGGATTGATTCAGACAGCGGTACCTCTACACGTGCAAATGGCTCGTATTATGAGGAAGTTCATCTCTTTAGAGCCCTAAACATTGATAACTTGGACCATGTTCCCGATACCGGTGAGCTACAATTTTTTTATATATCTAAATATTTTTTATCTTTTTAGTTTTTCATTCTTTCTATGAAATTATGTTACATACAATATGTATAACCATATATGTATAAATAGTTTTAAGGTTATGTTTTGTCTTTAATCATTAGATATATATTTTTTCTGTACGTGTGTTTGTCACCTAATTTCTGACTCTGGACGGTTTGAAAAAAGAATTGAATCCGGTAGATGGCACTGCGGTGGGGCTGCTGATTTCTTAATTCTTTTTCTGACTAAATGCCAGTTTTTGGACAGGGCAACGTCTATCGGTACCGCTTTACTTGTAATGTAATATTTGATTAATAGCAGTGAATCGTATAACACTTTTATTCTTACGAACTATCCAAAGGTTGTCTGGTAAATATCGCTATCGCTGTCAGCGATAAGACCGCCATTGTACCTATGGATTTAAGTTTGTATATAATTTGTGTAAATATTAAACAATAAAGTTTATTCTATTCTATTTTAGAGGAATGCGCAATAAGGTTTAGAGTCCCACAAACCTGCATTAAAAAAGGAAAATCTTCCGACTAGACGGGTATTGTGTCTGGTCTGGGCACCTATCCGATAGTGGAATTCAGACTGTTGTATATGACCTAATCACGAGAAAAAATCTGACACTGTGATTCAGGATTTCGTATTTTTACAGTTACTATTATAAAAACGGAAATATTAAATTGATCTGGTAGACTGAAACTTCATTTATCCGCTCTAAAGCGATTAATGAAAATAACCAATAAAATTTAACTAGTTAACCTTTAGTTAATCTGCTGAAATTACAATTTTCTGCCATCAAAAATTAGAGTTAATAAATATTTTCTCCCTTCCCAATAAAAAACGGAATGAAATCTAAATTAATCTGGAACTAACATTTTATACATCCGCTTAAAAGTGATTATCAAAATAGCAATTTGAGTTAGAATGTTTCGTTCCATCGCTGCACGGACCGAATGGCGTGGGGTGCGACAGAAAAAAAGGCAGTTACACTGTCCTTCACATTTCCTCTTAGGTCTGGGGGTCTATGGGTATACATATTCATTGTTCATCCACTATACGCCTCCAGACGGTCCCTTGCTGTAAAACAACGGGAGCGAATTCTCTTTTAATTACGAGCCTCGGACGTTGCATAGCGCTATGCTTAGAATACTCTTTTGATAACCACTTTTAACAACCACACGATCAATTATGAATCTTATTCGTAATTCTCCAAGGTCTAATTTCATTAGAAACCCAACTCACTAGTGCTGTATGAGTAGGATTGTATGATTCCATTCTATTCGGCATTTTTTTTTTTTGTGAATTGCGAATCGTTTTATGGTTTATTTTCGTGACTGGATTCAAATACATTTTATTGGGCTTACTGTGTGTTGTGTTGCGGTTTAAAAGCTGAACGGAATTACCTGAAACAAACAAAGTAATTGATTAAATAATATGAATTTGTTCATTTAAAACTTATCTTGCAAAAATATGTTTTTTTTTAGGCTCGCGTTTGACCACTATCTTATCTGATTGTTAGCGACAATGTGGCAGACGATGGAGCACGCTAAATAATAAAATAATCTATAAAATGCCTTTCTAATTCGATGTCGTGAATGAAAGAAAACCAAATGAGCCAACCACAAGGGGGACTAGGGGATCTAACCGATACTAATTACAAGGGGTTAAAAAACATGGTTTGGCAGTGCTATTCCTTGAAGACGTGGTTAGGTTAGGTTAGATTGACTGCTGGTTAAACATCCCCACGAACACTCATTTGTACGACTGTGTTTTTGTAAGTGACTTCAAAGGGTTATAAACACACCCAAAATGCAGGAATAATTAATACTATAAGACAAAAAAACAACAACAATCGAATAATTAATTTTACAATTAATGCTAATATGGAACCAATCTACAAAACAAGTCAAAAACAAATCTAAAAATTTATTAATTAGTTTTGTTAGGCTTTTTATACATATACATATACTAGCGACCCGCCCCAGCTTCGCATGAGTGCAATAGTAATATTAAATATATTATCCATGTATTATACATAAAAACCTTCCTCTTAAAATAAAATAAAGTAAATAAATAAATCACTCATCTATTAAAAAAAACCGCATCAAAATCCGTTGCGTAGTTTTAATGATCTAAGCATAGATAGGGACAGACAACGGGAAACGACTTTGTTTTATACTATCTAGTAGTGATTACCAAGAGAAATAACATGCCTACCTAATATTATCATAATTATATTTGCTGTAATATGAATAATGGGACAAACAACAATCAAGAGTAATAAATAGTTCGTAAGTATTGATTCTACGTTATTGTTCTGGACAAATTAATTGAATGAATCTGGGGCTGCTTAAATAAATAACCAAGTACTCGTATTATAACTTTATAAAACGTAATAAGCTATATGCTGTTTATAATCTGTTATTTTTGTACCCTTTTTTAAACTGGGGTGTCATCAAATGACTTGTCCCGCTCTAAAACGAAGCGGGAGGGCGTGTCAGACTTTTACTGAGTAAAACCACACCTAAGTTCCTTCTTTGCCCTGCGATCTAGGATCCCTGGTTTTCCTTTCGGAAGCCAACCAATGGTCCCAGTAGGCTTCGACCCGTTAGGTCCCTATGGTTTTGTTGAAATGTCTTTGAGACGCGTATCAAACGCAACTTGTGCTCGGTCTGGACGGTTACTAGATAGTCGGACGGCGAACTACCCATTACTCGTCGTCCATAAACCCATGCCTACGGTAGTTAGGAGTCAGGGTCGGGATCCCGTTGGCTAGGGTGTGAAGAAGTCTGTTCACAAGTGCGGCCGCCTCCTTTGTCAGCATTACTGCTTCGCACAAGGAGGCGACAGGCTACCATTCCTCCTCGCTACAGACCATGGCCTGTTTAAGGGGCCGGCGTGAGAGGTCACTACCATAGATTGCCCCTACGACGAGACGGTGGTGATCCATCGTTTCTTGCCGGCGATCCACACAATGGTGACACCCAGGCGTTTCTTCTGCACAAATCAGACGTAGCAGCCTCCCGAACTTATCATGCCTGGTGATTGCCATGATTATGGTTTGCCCCTAGTGAATACGTGGTCTCAAATACATTATTCTAAACTGTGGAACTCTATACGAAATTCGTTGTTATAATAAAGCGTCACTGCCTGCCTGCATAATCCTTAATACTTAAAACAAGATTCATCAAAATCCTAAGGACTTAATTGTCGCACTCTGGCTCAACTAGTAAGCATGAACGCGAACTGCAGTAGCCAATCTGGAAATCTCTTAACCAACTGCGGATCTAGGTATATATATAAGGTTTTTGCGTTCTGAGGATATCTTAAATTCAGCGCCAGTGTGGATCCCCTTCATAGAATATACGCAACCTCCTTTCTTGCTTAGCATGCATAACGACTGAACTGACTGCACTTTCTACAACTCAAACGAATCTTAATACAGAGATATCGTGGCTTATTCACCAGACTGCCTCAACCACCTGCACCTTCCAAGATTTATACCAGCCTCCCTAGCCAAATTACGACCCAGGCGTTCGACGCAAGAGAATCGAAACGAAACGGTCGTAACTTGGCTAGGCCAGCAGGCTAGTGATAGATAGGTCTATAATACAGATTATTCAATTCTGGTCATACAAAATTTTTTTTGTGCGCTTAATGCTGATAAGCATTAAAAAAAATTTAAAAAAACTACGTCAACGAAACAAAAAAAACGTCTCACTTCCTGTAGCATAGTAACATACCCAGCAAAATACTTTTTCTTTAAAAACTAACTTAGATGCTGTGAAATTAAACACCATACCAGCATTATCGCCTCCACGACTCAAATCCTATGTAAAACATATTCCAAAGCAGATTGAAATTCAGCTTGGAGCTACTACAAGACTGCCAGGAGTTTGGAGCGAACCATAGAACAATGAGTCGCCTCGATGGCCAATACTAGAGTAGGCATATTATTCTTTTTAAAAAAAAAGCTTGCATAACTTGGTGCTCTGAAACTGAGCGAGTTCGGTTTGCGGCAAACCACGCAGGAAATGTAGAGAAAAACTCGACAGAATACGCCAGAACTGAAAAAAGACAAAGAAAAAGGTAGAAAAATCATTTTTATATATTAGTAAAAATATATTGTACCACACTTTCTAAAGTTTCTATAGAAATCAAGTTAAACAGTATTTGTTAAACGTTTACTTTTTAGAATTGACGGGTCATGACCATTTTGAGTGAGAAAAAGGCTAGTTAAATGAATAATGTGGCGTTTATACTTAAATTAATAATTTGTGATAGTTTCAATGAAGTATAGACTTTATAGTTGTTCATTTTAAACTAAAGTTTAAGGGTCCATTTGTTGTATTAAAAAGGTCCTAAAAATTGTTGATTGCAATAGAGTTTGAACTTTGTTTTGAGTGGTATAAAGTTTGTAGTTCCAAAATTTCATAATTATCTCGAACGTTGCCGGCATGTTGATTCTGTGCTCTATATGGTGAACGCAAATTTAATCGCCGGCTTGCTGGCAGTTGTGACAACCGACCACCTTGTTTCATTAGTCGTTTTAACCCCCATTATTAAGAGGTTACAACTATTTTAATAGAGGAGCTGAAGCTAGCTGAGTCATCGTTTTAAGTGTTAGGACGAAAGTTTGTTTGTTAGAAGATTTATGGAAATAAACAAATATAGGCAACGTAGTAGTTTGAAATACCTGACAATTTGAGATGGGTGCGTTTTTTAAAATGTCTAGCAGTAAATATCTTTTGTCAATAGATCAATTTTTATCCCGTTGCAGGAGACATACGTTTTCTGCACAGGTATTATCTAGCATTGGTTCGTGTGTGACACAGCTTGATGTTCATCATCTTCGTCGTTTGGCTTTTTTAAGGTGAGAAATCACCTAAAGACTTCTCCTGTTCTAGGGCTGAGCGGGAAGACGTATCAGTCTTTTACTGATTAAACTACACCTGTGTTTCTTATGTTGCCCTTTGCGCTCCAGGACCTTTGCTAACCCTTTCAGAAGTCGACCCATGGCTCTAGTAGGTTTGACATCTCTTTGAGGCGGGCGTAGAACACTATGCACCGTCGATGACTCAGGCACGGTCTGGACGGTTACCGGATGGCCGGAAGGCGAGCTACCTATTGATCGTCGTCCGCAAAGTCACACTAAAGGTATCGATGTGCGGCTGGAATAATGATCATCATCATAATACAGATATATATAACAAATATTGGTTACGGATATTAGTGTCGTCTGCATGTTAGTTAATAAACGCTCCGGACTAAGATACAGCCCCCTAGCCAAATTACAATCGTTTCGTTTAGTATGAACGCTTGGAGTTGACCACGCTCCCAATTCCATTGTTTTGACGTCATCTCGACGCTCAGTCACGTGGTCAAAACAAAGGAATTGGGGGCGTGGTCAACTCGAGTAGTCCGGAGCGTTCATTAACTAACATACATAGGATACCTAAACCCGTTACCACCATCTGTTAAATCTCTGTATTATGATGATGATCATTATTTCAGCCGAACAATGATACCGTTATTATGGGCTTGCTGACGACGAGCAATAGGTAGCTATTTTTTTTAAATAAACGAGAAAATTCACTTCAATTCAGAAGTGTTTCTACATAATTCCAAGTAAGCTACCTAGTTACTGTATATAGAATCGAAATGTACTGTCGCGCCTATCCTTCTGCAACATCCGAGATACGGAAGAAGTAGAATTTCTTTCTTAATTCCTGTTCATATCCGCTTTTGAGCACACACGACTGCTCACTGTTCTATCGACACTGCCGTTCAATACTCTATAAAGAAAATTTAGATGAAGTAAAAAATAGATGGGTACCTATTAACGGAAGCATAAATCAGCCTTATAATGTTCCCACTGCTGGGACGCAGGCCTCCTCTTTTACCTTTTGAATACCATAATTAGAGACACAATAGAACGAAAATAGGTGTGCGGACACCGGTGTCGTCTTGGGGCTTGAGAGTTTAAAAGGGTATTGGCCGTAATCGTTGACTGACCTGTTGGTCTAGTGGTTAGTGGTCCTGACTGCTATGCCGGAGGTTGTGGGTTCGATTCCCACCCAGATATTTGTGTGATGAGCACGATCATTTGTTCTGTGTCTGGGTTTTGGTATTTATCTATAATATGTATGTATTTAGAAATATTTAAGTATGTTTATCAGCTGTCTGGTACCCATAACACAAGCTCTGCTTAGCTTGGGACTAGACGGTGTTCTGTGATAGTTATGGAATATTATTATTATTATTCCACTACGCGGGCCCAGTGCGGATTGGTAGAACATGCCAGTTTCCTTAAGATGTTTTCATTTCCGGTTTTGAGACCAACGGCGAAAAATTAAATTACAAAAAGTAATTCGCCTGACTAGGAATTACGAATTGTAGGACCACCGACCTTTTTGTTAGTAAATCTAGGCAAAGAAAAAACATAGGTGTGGTTTTAATCACTAAAAGTCTGATACGCCCTCCGGCTCTGCCCTAGAGCGAGAGAATACATTGTATGATTTTCTACTATAAAAATCCTGATAAAACATCTATCCTGATACTCAACTTTTTCCAATCGGACTCATGGTAAGGTACGAATGTGTTCAAGTAGGTATAATAAAGTGAAATAGTATACATCTTTTGAGTATTTTAATAATTTCTTGAATACCGTAATTAGAGACACAATAGAAAGACGATAGGTGTTTGGACACCGGTTTCCGAAGGATTCCTGTTTCAGCACCAATTTTTTCCGCACTGAAAGTTTCGGCACCCAAGCGGTATGTTAGCTTGGCGCCGAATCTGGAAACAACATACTAAAAATACCTATTGGTGTCAAAAGAGGAATAGCTTGGGTGCCGAAACTTTTGGTGCCGAAACAGGAATACTTTCAGTGTCCGCTTGGGGCTAGAGTAACTACCATTTTGTATAACCAAACTAATACTTTTTTTTTTCAACATATCCTGTTTTCCTTTCATCATGTATCTAAACGATTATTTAAATCCTTTTTCCCTAGCAAATTTCATATTCGATAGAACTACATAACCACTCTCAAAAACATTACTGAACTTTATAATTCACAACGTACTAAAACAATTAAAAACCTGTACATTATAAACTAGTTTGTAAGCACACCTTACTACCAAAATCCGGTCAGCATTACCACAGCGACCTCACTCTGGGACGAATTTAATTATTTTCGGGTGGGCTCCTAACTTGATCTAAGTGTTCCTCAGGCGATAGTGGCCACTACGAGCACCACTTGGGGATACATACTAGGATAACTATCTTGGTTACTAGCTAAACTACCTGTATAATTTGTAAGGTCTTGCATAAAACTGAACACGATTTTAATAGTGTTGGAATCTTATTGTTTGGATAAAGTTTTCAAATGACTGACACTTGTTGTCGTGTGTGACAGCTAATATTTTAAAGTTAGAAATAACTGTCGTTTAGATGGCGTTAGTTTTGATATCTATTTGTTTTGTTAAATGACGATTTTACATTTAAAGTGGTGCATTAAATAATTCTTGAACTTTATGTGACATTAAATCAAATGTTTCAGATATTTATATTTTGTAAGGATTTTTCTGGTTGTCTTTATACATACACTGACTTGAATAAATAGTTAACTGTTTCTGCCAAGATGGTGGTATATCCGGTCCTCACTTTTATTAATAGCGGGAGCTCGCACCTACTTAGAGTATTCGGTTGTCAATTTTAGAACGGGCAAGTCAGGGAAATAAAAGTGCTGTGTGGATAAAGTCAGTAATGTTGAATTAGAGATCCAACAATAGTGTTTTGTTTTTTGTTTGAATTCTAACAAAACATTTAAATACTTCTAGCTTCTTCTTTTTTGATTGATTGATTGTTTACGTTTGCCTAAATCACAATTATTATTTTAATGTTTTTGTAAATTGATACAGGTCACTGAAGCTTCAGCTTAAAAAAAATTACAATGAGTAAATTTAAATCTACATTTTAAGCACTAAATTACCTACACTACCTATAGTGTGATTAAAAAATTCAAGAAGATAGAACTTTTTGAAAACACAAAAAATTAAACAGAAAAAACAATTATGCTTTGCACATTTTAAAGCGTAGATCTCTATGAAGAAGAATGTGCACGAAACTCCATGCACACTCTTTTCAATCATCCAGTTTTGCCAAGGAACCTACCTTTTGGGCTGTATTAGGTCAGATAGTCGCTCCACTTAAAATACTAGTGATCAACTGTTTCATACAGTTGATCACTAGTATTAAATGATGTTTATATTGCAAAGAGGTTATATGTAAGACATGTAACACGTAATTTTTTTTTTGTTAATTTAAACTAAATAAGTACGGTGTTCGTAGCCTGAAAAAAAACACTGAAACAAACTCCGAGGTCAAAGTCTCTTTTATAGTCTACTCAGTAAACATGACATGGTCAAATCATATGAGAATCAAGCAGATTAGTGTCTGAGATGGATTTCGGTTAGACTAAACTAATTAAGATCACCCTAGTAAAACCTCACCTGCTATATCTAGTTGCAAGTCTGGGGCAGTGCGGCCAAAAGCAAGCTTGCTAGTCTCCAAATTGCACAAAACAAATGAATAAAAATGATTTTTAGTTTCCCATATTTATCACCAACAAGCACAATATATGAAAAAATAAATGAACATTAAGCAATCATATATTTACAACACTATAAGGATAAATCATATATATACACTGTAAGGCTCACAAAACTATACAGACTAACCTATCGTTTACTAAAGTTAAAGAATTAACATGTAGCAGTCTAGCTAGGCTAGGTTTTACCAAAGATAAGAACTAAGTTCGGCAAAAAAAAATAACATTTAAGGAATCACAGTTCTATAATAAAATACCCCCATTTATAAAAAAAAAATGTACGCTCATTCATTCTAGAACCAACTAGCACAATACTTAAAAAGCAATTACAAAATATCTACCTAAAGAGTGAATGCATTGGATAACGAACCCTTGTTATAATTAATTTGGATAAGGAAAAAATATTCTCAAGTAAGTGACTTTGTATCTTTTTTGAGAAATAAAATAATACATTTAAAGATCAGTCTAACCAAATTCCTTGCCTGCTCCCAACTTAGTTGGAAAAAGGCTATACAGAAACTTACGACTGACATTACCTACACACTTATTTTTTAGACGAATATTTTTAAACTGAATAATCTTGAATCAAATAATAAATTAACACTTTTTAAATGATTCCTACCCATCCAATGAAAATTTTACACACGACTTCAAATAGAACGATTTTTAAGCGATCCCTTTTAATATATAGATCATCATTTTTAATTGGTTTAGGATTGTATGCGATTGGTTTATAATTGGACAAGCTGTCATTCGACCTGAATTAATGAGATCCAGGTGATACTAACACAATCATAAGACATAGGCGTGTTTAATGCATTGATAATAATATGCTGACCGATGATTTGACGTAATAATCCTTGATTAGTTTCAATTAGAAGCATGACCCAGCATCAGTAGCAAATCAAAGCATTATTATGGCTAGCCTTTGTGTTGTGCTCTCTAGCAACGCCACCTTATATTTTTTTATTATGATATAATCCATTTCTATGTACGGCCAACGTACATGACGTACATGTATTGTTTGTGAATGTACGACTTTTAATTTAAAAGAAAAAAGTAAATGAATGTGGCGTTGCTGCGGAAAATTCTCTGTAGCAACGCCACCTGTAATCAATATTTGTAGATACAATTTCAGCTATTTCTCTGCAGTTATCTATTGTACGAACGCTGTGTATTATGTACACGTGATAAGTATAAAAAATATGTTAATTCTATAGTCACAAATTGTATTTTAGCGATTACTTCAGATTGACAGGGAAAACTGATTTCATAAATAGAAGTTAGGTTTACGTCTCTTGTATCTCCACGTACACAATCGGAAACGGCTTTTTAACCGATTTCGAAAAGGAGGGGTTTGGGGTTATTTTTTTTTTTTGGGGCTTTCTATGTTCGACTGTATGTATTTTTCTCGGACAATTGTAGACCGATTTCCTAGTCCTATAAAAATATATTTTTGATCTGATGATGAACTTTGAAGTAGAACGAAACTCTTAAAAATTTCTTAGCAGAACTGTCGTTTTTATATGTATGTTCACCGATATCTCGGTCAATTGTGAACCAATTTTGTTTTTTTTTTTTTATTTTGGTTGAAAAGTTATAGTCCCGAGTTGGTCCCATAAAAATATTGATTTGATCTGGGGGCTTACTCTCGAGTTTAATTCCGATCGGTCGACATTGGAATTGTGACGATAGGTACTCTTATCTCTCTCTATAGAACGGACCTCTTCAAAAAATCATAGCAGAACTCTCGTAACAAGTAAAGTTCTTTATTTATACTTGTTGTCGGTGACTGACTGAAGAAAGAAGCATGATGATTTGATGATGGAACCGAATGGCGGAAGGTATTTATTTAAATTTGGCTGACGGGTACTTTCTACAAGTACTACAACTAAAAAGTGCGAAATAAAAAACTTAAAAAAAAAAATTATAACCGACTTCAATGTAAAAAAAAAGTGCAAAATAACTTTAATTTCGGAAGTCGGTGTTAAGTAACGAGGAGACCAAACTATGTATTATAGAAACACCGACTTACGAAGTTAAAGTTATTTTACACTTTTTTGTGGTTTTTTTTTTATATTGAAGTCCGTTATAATTTTTTTTTTTTTGATATTCAGACTGTGGCGGCCTGCTTCGAAGAGCGGCGAACACTCGGGAAACCGGTAGTTCCGTCTCGTTTTTCACAGTCGCCACTACCACGTACGCTCGCGATACTTAAATTTCGTTCATATACAACGGCTAAACTGTTACGTTCCGATATTATTCGATTTCAAAAAAGGAATAAGCCCTGATAATTATATTTTTTTTTTATTACACACATTAAAAGATACCATATAGATATCTTTAAAGCTAAGCTTAAAACCGAAATAAAAAAAGAAATATAAATCAGATTCGAGAGTTATTCTACTCTAGGTATAGAGACAGTCGAAATAACTTCTATTTATGAAACTTATTTTGTTTAAATTTTCCTGTCAATTTGAAGTAACCTCTAAAATACTCGTACAGTAGTTTAATAACCTTTTTTGGGACAATTTGTGAGTTGAGAATTAAACTTTAGAATTAACATATTTTTTCGGGTCCATAACGATGGGTACCTACTTCGAGAGTCACATGGTCGATTAACGTAAAGTCGACTGAACGTTTGATCGAATAGAATATATTGTGAAACAACGTTTTATCTCCAAACGCTACTTCGACTGAACGATTCATTGAATATTTATCAATCGACAGACTGATCTTTCGAATAAGTTTAAGTTGTTATGTAAAATTACTTTTAGTATATGCGAAACCTGAACATAGTTTTTTCAGAATCAGTAGCTGAATCGATTCCAAGAATTTTTACACCAAGCCATATTTTTTCCCAAACAGGTATTTAAAAAAATCAAATAATTAAAAAAAGAAACACGACTGCTATGTCAAATAATTTAACTAAAAATAAAAAATCAGATGTTTCTTAATTTATAGAAAAGTGAATAAAGTAGTCTCTCGTTGATTAAACACGGAATCTCGGAAACTACTTGATCTACAAAACTGTAATTTTCATCGCAGTCGGGGTACTACTCTAAAATACTTTCTAATAGTATAAAAAGTCCCCAATCTGCTCCGACTTTCGGTATCTCGGGTCGTTTATCAAAGCAGATGGAGAGGTATACCGAGACGTAACACATCGGATCAACTCATGGCGACAGGCCACTGGAACAACTTGTGACCCACGGATGCCCCTCAAGTTGAAGGGTAAAATCTACAAGTCCCTTATAAGACCTGTCATACTGTATGGATCAGAATGTTTGGCTGTGAAAAAGACTGACGAAAAAAGAATGCATGTAGCGGAGATAAGAATGTTGAGATAGATGTATGGTGTGACAAAAAAGGTTAAAGTGAGGAATGAGTATATTAGAGGAAGTTTGAAAGTGGCGCCAGTG
Source organism: Leucania comma (assembly GCA_958295575.1). Taxonomy (NCBI): domain Eukaryota; kingdom Metazoa; phylum Arthropoda; class Insecta; order Lepidoptera; family Noctuidae; genus Leucania; species Leucania comma. The sequence goes on from OY282475.1 coordinate 11,696,867, forward strand.
ACAGAAAAGTTGAAGGGGAATCGTTTGTCTTGGTATGGTCATGTAAAGAGGATAGATGAAATACATGTTAGTAAAAGGATCAAGAGTATACATATGGATGGATGGAGAGGGTGCCCAAAGAAAAGATGGATGGATTGTGTGAAGAGTGATATGAAAGAGAAGGAAGTTATTGACAGCATGACAGGTGACAGGGCAGAATGGAAGAAGAAAACGTGTAGCGCCGACCACAAATAACATAGAAAAAGGGCAGGAAGAAGACGAGTCATAAATATAATATATAACACCCAATTTGCTTTGAACCTGCAATGCCGTTTTGGTGGTTGAAATTTAGTTTTAATATACCATAGCAAAAATTCGTCCTACCCCTTCTGGTAAAGAAATTTAAAAAAAAACAATTTTCTTACTGGCGTACTGTATGTGTATCGTCACATTAACTGATAGAGCAAATTAAATAGTCACGGTCTCATATAAATGCACATTATCACTTTATAGTGAATATTAGGCTCATCAAAGGCAACAAACGAAAATTACAATATTCATGTAATGTCTAACTGTTTTGGCTTTTCTCGTCACGATCTTTGTACTTGGCTCATCTTTGTTTTTGATATTATCAGTTGGGGTTTCATAATAATAAGGCCAATAAAAACAAAATATTTATACTTTTGAAATCCACTCGTCAAATCCTAGACGATAATCACATGCATAAACAGAATAAAAAAAAAATGGGTGGGTTTTTCATTTATTTATCTTACCCACCACATTGCATTTCCATATTTTTTCAATGCCACTGTTACTCGGGACGATGCAAGGATTCTAACGATACCTCAAAGACGTCCACTGTTGGACATAGGCCTCCCCCAAGCGTCGCCACAATGGGCGGTCCTGTGCGCCTCGCATCCATCGGACTCCAGCGACCCTGACCAGGTCATCGGTCCACCTTGTGGGAGGCCTTCCAACGCTGCGTCTTTCGGTACGCGGCCGCTACTCAAGAACCTTTCGGCCCCAACGGCCATCTGTTCTGCGTGCAATGTGCCCAGCCCATTGCCACTTAAATTTGGCAAATCTACGTGCTATGTCGGCAACTCTGGTTCTCTTGCGGATATCTTCATTTCTGATTCGATCACGCAAGGAAACTCCGAGCATAGCCCTTTCCATTGCCCTTTGGATGACTTTGAGTCTTCTTATGAGGCCCATTGTAAGCGACCACGTTTCAGAGCCCTATGTCATCACTGGCAATCATCATAGACTTTCGTCTTGCGACACTGTAGTATGTTGGACGAGAAGACATCGCGCATCCTCCCGAACGCCGCCCAGCCGAGCCGGATTCGACGATTGACCTCTTTCTCGAAGTTAGACCTACCCAACTGGACACGTACATACATGAACCCTGAAAACATAACAGTCCTTTTTTGGGGCAGTCATGTAAAAAAATATTATATAAGGTTAATAGATTTAGGATCTTTTGTTTTAGTTTAATTTTAATTATTAAACTACAATCACAACTAAAACTCACTCGAAAGAGCAGACTATCGATTAATAAATATTCGATAAATCGTTTAATCGAAGTACCGTTAAAAGGTTAAAGGCGATAAAAGGTTGTTTCGCAAATATACTGTATTCGATCAAACGTTCAGTCGACTTTCCGTTAATCGACCATGTGACTCTCGAAGTATCGTTACGGACCCTATTTTTTCATACTTATCACGTGTACATAATACACAGCGTTCGTACAATAGATAACTTCAAAGAAATAGCTGAAATTGTATCTACAAATATTGATTACAGGTGGCGTTGCTACAGAGAATTTTCCGCAGCAACGCCACATTAATTTACTTTTTTCTTTTAAATTAAAAGTCGTACATTCACAAACAATACATGTACGTCATGTACGTTGGCCGTACATAGAAATGGGTTATATCATAATAAAAAAATATAAGGTGGCGTTGCTAGAGAGCACAACACTAGCCTTTACTATCCCACTACTAGACAAAAGCCTGCCTCCATCAGGTCAAAATATAAATAATCATTCAGATCGTGCCGCTATCTTCTTCGTAGTCTGCCGTGGGGTGTCGCTGTATCTGAGCACCAATCTTGTGTTTTACGGGCCCACAGCTCGTTAGCCATGCGGCAGACATGTCCTGCCCAGTCCCATTTAAGTTGGGCAACCTTTTGAGCCACATCAACTTTTTGGAGCGCAGTGTAGTGTCTAGAACGTACATTAAACATATAGTACACATAGTATGCTGCACGCTGGCAAACAATCAAAGCATTTATTTCAGATAAACTATTCAATTGTCTATAAATTTGTCGCTCCACCTAGAGCGGGAGAAATAATTTGATTTTTTCCTACCATAAAAAAGAGAAAAAAAACCACGCTGTTTGACTACCCGCAAAAAAATAATCATTTTAAAAATTCTACTTATTACAAGCGTTCTACAAAATAACTATAAAACAATTAAACCTGTCTGTTTGTGATATTAGTTTAGATTGGGAGAACAGTAATAAGGTTTCTATTCATGTACCTATATTATGTTCGCTATTACAATTACTCAAATATTCACGGGTGGTCGGTCACTTATTCGATTCGATATCATGACAGATGAAAGGGTGGAACCTCGGCAGCTTTATCTGAACCGTGAAAATTCAAGGTTTTTGCTCCTAATTAGGTTGTCAGACATATACCCGACAGCAGGTGGGACATTTAAAAAGACCATGCTTCAATTGGCCCACCCAATTACGGGCGTATATAATTTTAAAGGGTGCGTACATTTTCATTACAAATGTACCTATGTCATATAAGTTTATTCCAATCCTTGTTTACAAATGTTATTTTCACTCAAACGAATATCTTGAGTTCTAAATGGCCAGTACAATTGATAAAGGCATATAAATCGTTGAATTCGTGGAGCAAACTGGTCTTTATGTGTAGACTGTTAAGTGGTGTTTCCAATGGCTCAGGTTTTGTTCACATAATCGGAAACAAAATCTCAAAGTTAAAATGAGTAACTAACTAATTTGATCATTTTCCTATAGATATCTACACTCCGATTGGCAAGTGACTCGAGTGGACTAAATTACAAATTTTCTTTTATATTAGGCAATTATTGTTTCTACAAATTTTCTTTTATACATATTAGGCAATTATTGTTTCAATTGAAATTAATCAATTAGTGTTCAGCAGTGGTGGCCCAGTGGCATAAATCAAGACTTACGAATTGTAGGTCATGGGTTCAGAACTAGCCAGGCGCATTTCTTTGTGTCATTAAAACAGTGAAGGAAAACATCGTGAGAAAACGTATATGACCTAGAAACTACAATTCGATGACATGTGACATCCACTAACTCACACTGGGCCTGCGTCGTGGATTACGGGCCATTCTCTTTCATAGAGAGCAGGCCTAAGTCTCAGCTGTGGGAAATTTACAAGGCTAATGATGCTAATTAGTTTTCAATCAAATAAGTATTAGTTTTCAAACTGTTTCGGAAACTATAGTTATACTGTGAGGGTAAACTTTTCAAGCAGATTTACAACACGTAAAAACTACTGAACAAATTATAACATAACAAAAGCATATCCTAAAAGTATTTCATTCAGAACCAGCTGAACACATTTCAACTACTTTTTAAATGTATTTTTTTCATCCTCAAATAATAATGAATTATTTGATTTGATACAATGTAGCGCGTTGGTGCCCATATTATTTGCCATTACTAGGATAACTAATTTCTTAATAAACACTACAGATTTCTATATTTCCTGATTAGTTTAACCTGAGGGTCTTTGAGTAAAGAGTGAATAGATTACTTCTAGGTAAGCGTGCTCCATCGTCAACCACCTCATCGCTTACCATCAGGTAAAAAAGTGGTCAAAGGTGAGCCTATCAATATAAAAAATAAAACTGGTTACATTCAAATAAAAATTATACCTATATTAGTTAGACTTAGTTATTTAGAATGATATTGTGCACTGGATCCTACCCTCGAATATATTTTCACTCTATAACTCAAAGGTTTGCTAGGAGAAAACTCATTGCTGAGTTAAGCTCGCCTTTGTACATGAACTGTTTGTATCCCTATATGATATGTTATGTTTTTTTTTTGTGTGCAATAAGGAATTAGGAATTGTCTGATTAGGGCGACTAAATGAGTGTAATATTCCAGTTATACGCTGTACAAATAATTTGTTACTAAAACACATATCATTTTTATCGTTTATTCTTTTAAATTATTTACTTTTTTTTCTATTAGTTAAACCCTCCATGTTCTGTCATTGCAGCTCCTTAACATATTCCGCTTTATACCTACAATCATTTTTACATTGTTAACAAAAAAAAAATCATAGCAGTTGATAACGACAATTAAGATTAATCGAACATACCACTCAAAAAGCTTATTTTCTTTTTATTAAAAACATCAAACAAATCGTTCCTTATCGTTTATAAAACATCTTTATATATTTTGCTATGCCATTGACAAGTCAGAGCAAAAAGCATAAATAAATCTCTATGGTAAGCTGTACAGAACACGGCAATGAACCTGTTGAGTAAAGTGAAATGTTGTTCTTGGTTCGTTGCTGAAGATGCTCCTTATATTTGTCCTAAATGAGGTGTGAAAGCGATACTATGCGTTGCGATACGAAGATATAAAGGGTAAAATTCTACGAAATCTTAAAGGTAGGCACCATATCGTTTTTATTACCTATTTATGGTCCACTCAAATCTGGTATGTCCAAGAACAAAAAATCGAAAACATGTAAAATCCGCCAACTCGCACTGGGTCCACGTGGCCCATTACATTAATTCCATTCTATTCATTCTTCTAGAGAAGAGGTCTGATTCCCAGTAGTGGGAACTTAAAAAGCTATGCTATGCTACTCAAATCTATGTGTGTATTCCTCAAAAGATTTTCTCAGACTCTAGCTGGCATAGTTCTCATATGATTTGATTTACATGTTTACTGTATGGGCTTTAAAACAAACTTACCTCTCAGTTGGTTAAGCTATTTTTTCTCAGGATAGTCAGCTAGGCAACACTGGCAGCATCATCTAGTTTAAATTAACGAAAAAATTGACATGCAAACCTATGTCAATTTTTTTCGTTAATTTAAACTAGATGATGCAAACCTATGTCAATTTTTTCGTTAATTTAAACTAGATGATGCTGCCAGTGTTGCCTAGCTGAATATCCTGAGAAAAAATAGCTTAACCAACTGAGAGGTAAGTCTGTAACTTACTTACTACATTATCATTAAAATCTCTAGATGACATTTCTTTCAACTTCATTGTCTCAAAGGCAAAGCACACTGCATAAAAACGAGCTATTAATAGGTACAATTTGTAACGGTATCAGTATGTAACTCTCTAGAGTTAAGAAAAATTAATACTTTAATTTTGTAGATAACTATAAAATTTACAGTTTTTCATGTTTAAAGATCTTAGAAAAACATTTTTTTTTTATTCTTATACCTTTTATACGCAACTGTTGAAAAATATAGCTTTCCACCATTTCGAATAGCATCAGTCGCTCACCTAGCTAGGTCGCTGGATGAGCCACGCTGCAATACATTAGACGTAAGCCAAGCACTAACGACTTCATTTATATCCTCTTGTCAGCTCTGAACGCCTGGTACTTCCCATCGGTAAAGTCGCTGCATGATACCATTTATCATTTTTAAGGATCAGAACTCGGAAGTGTGATAAAAAAACTGTTAGCTTGCTCTTTAAGATTATTTTTTTGTACTGAATGCAGGTTTAATTTAATATTTAAGTGTAATAATTATGAAGAACTAGCTACTGCCAGCGGTTTCGCTCGTGTGATCGTGGAAATTGTGCCAAGAGAAGATACTCCCGGTACAAAAAGATATCATATGCGCTGTTCCAGTACATGGTCTATCCGTGTGCAAATTTCATCCAAATCCGTTCAGCCATTCGAGCGTGAAGAAGTATCTAACAAACACACACACTCAAAAGTTCCGTCTTTATAATTTTAGTGTCATGTGGATATTTTAGATCCATGTCACTATCATCGTTGAGATAGCTATAGAAGTCAAGAAATGTAGTTTTATTTGATGGGTTTCTAATGTCAAAATAGAAACTGAAAATACATACATAATTTAATACAGGCAGGACCCAACGTCCAACACGTACAACGGCGTCAAACACGTATTTGATTTTAAATAGCATCTGTGCCCGAATTCGCTGCAACATTGCATCGGAATAGCCGGACGGCACCATGGAGTCCCCGATCTCGTTTGAGATAGCTCCATCAATCTTCTGCAACAGTGTATCGGCTTCCTATTTTAAAAACGAAACGCGAACGAGTTTTGTTAAACCTTTATCGTTTGTGGAAAGCGCTTACGTATCGCCTTCGGTTCGGGGTAATGTTGAATCCTTCGCAATTCGATTCGTTGCCATATAAAAAGGCGCCATTCAAACGATTCAATCACTTTTATAAAAGTTTCACTGTTGGATTTCAGTTGAAAAGTAATTCGTTTAATTTTTTTTTTTCTAATCGCTTTTCAGTGTGAAACTATTTGTGTTTCGTTTGAAAAACGGTTCAGTTGTGTTTGTTTGCTCGGATTACGTTGAAAACCATTTCAGTTAAATATCAACACGAAACGGAGAGCTTGTTATGAGTAACCATTTTTCTTTGTTTCGAAAAAAAGTTGGTTCGAATCTCGACCAATTCCATTAGCAGTTGTTGCGGAAAGTTTATGAAGCTTTACATTCATTCCGAGTTGCTCCTTATTTGTCCGCAGAGTTTTAAAAGCGTGCCGATTCGTTTCGAAAAGTAAATAAATAAATACAAAAGGACTATTTGAAAACGTTTCTAATAACGAATAACTCAATCTGGTCCGGACGGTTCGCTGAGCCACTCAATCAAGCGGATTGAACTGTAGGGTGGTTAAGAGCGAATACGTACCACTTGTAACGAATGTATTGTACTCTTAGTGCTAAAATAAAAGGAACATCAGCAATACTTCCTCTACTGTACCGCAGGAATTGCTCTGATGAACGAGCAATGCGGTTCTAATAGCAATAGCTTTTTTTCCTCTCGTTGCAAAACCGACGTGAGCGCTTTTATAAGAAAAATTCGAATGGTCGGAACGAAACCAATATATTGTGATACAGTTTTTAATTAATGTTATGTTTTCTGCTACGTGAATGTGGGGTTCGTCCACGCTTTAACTGTGATGAGGAAGTTTTAACTTAATGAGAATATTTGTGTCATCGGAAATTATTTTAAAAATATGCGTAGGTAATACTTAGAATTTTTCATTAAAAAATTTAATTATTGTTGCAAAATCCGAGACGTTATTTTATTTCCTTATCGAATTTTATGAAGTACGGAAGATTTTCACATGATACAATTTAATTTAATCTACGACGAAGAGAGCTTGTAAATTACAAAAGCGTCTCGAGGACCACGGAAAATTTGAATTACACCAAGAAATCGTTTATTAGGCAAGATATTCTATAATCTGAGAGAAAGTACATAACTTAATCATTTAAGTCGAAAGACATCCACTGTTGGATATAGGCCTCCCCCAAGCGTCGCCGCAACGACCGGTCTTGTGCATGTCGCATTCATCGGATTATGTCACAAAGACATTGGCCCACTTTGTCGGAAGCTTTCCAAAGATGGTCTTCTGGCATACAGACGCCACTCCAGAACCTTTCTTTCTTCTTCTTCTTTCGTTTTGCAACCCTTTTAGTTCTCCTGCATGTCTTCATTGCTGATTTGTTTACACGAGGAAACTCCGTACACATCTAACTAAATAACCAACAATAAATAAATGAAACCACTCGTTAGTTAAACATTGAAACAACAGCGGATATATAAGTACAAATTGTACCACGGTATATCCATTTTGTTCACGTGTTTAATCCGATTGTCTGCCTCCACTAGTCCTATCCAATCAGGGTTTTTATTAACCCTCATTATTATTGATTGCTGCGAAACGAAACTGCATAAAGCGTACACATGACGAAGTAAATGAATTGAATGTTGAAGTTTTCATTTTTCGCGTTCGAGGTGAAAAAGATCTGTTTATTAAAAAATTCTGTCAAATTATTTTTTTTATTTCTCTTTTCTCTTTCATATGTTGTATTGTGGCCTTGATATTGTGTTATGCTTGGAAAAACGTGGCCCCTAGCCAAGTTACAATTGTTTCGTCTAGCGTGAACGCTTCGAGTTGGCCGTGCCCCCAATCCCTTTTTTATGATGACGTCAGAACAAAGGAATTGGGGGCGTAGCCAACTCCGACCGTTCACGATAAACGAAACGATTGTAGCTTGACTAGGTGAGCTGTAGATTTTATATTTAACGACAACAAAGGTTATTACAAAAGTGCATATTGTAATATCTACCTACTGTGTTTATATCTTCATTCTAATGAAAATAAAATTATATAGTATGCAGTTATAAAGCAAAACAGCGAAATGAATCTACAATTCCTAGATTTTTCTTTGACTCCTTAAAGTAACTTAAGCTTTCTAGCAACAATAAACGTTTGCAAACGAAATCAGCAAAATGCTTTACCCTTGTATGAAAACGGTAGCTGTTCGTATTTCTAAGTTTAGATTAGTTCTACCTGTCAGTATTGATCTAAAGGTGAATTCCAATAGTCACAGAAATAGATAAGCTCACAAACTCACTAAGGATGTAGATTTCGTGTGCATGTTCTCTGCCGAATAACCACCGCTTCCAAGTTCATCTTAATAATAACAAAAGTAGATAGCGCTGACAGAAACATGGCTTCTCCCGAAGGTTGTATGTTTGTTCCGGCAATATTTATTACACGAATGACCAGCTTTGCTCTCCACAAACAAAATGCTATATATATTCAGATGACCTTGCATAGTTTTGAAGACGGCGAAGAAAAAAGTGGCAGTAGCTCTAGAAACACTTGGTAAATTCTATGAAAAAAATGCTATACCCCAAAATCCATATAAGACCCAGTCCAATATTTTCCATCTCTGCAACCGGCACTTGAATAGGGCTCTCAATATCTCACGGTCGTGGCTCCTGGAAGTAGGCTGATACTTGTTAGGCATGCAGAAGTTCAAAAAGTGTACTATAACCCTGCTACTTAAAGATCAATTGAAGCAATAGAGGTGGGTTTTAGTCTATAAAAGTCAGACTTAGAATACCTTCTTGCGCCACCTAGAGAGGAAGAAATTATTTAATAACTTTTCACCTCAAAAAAAAGTATCTCATGGCAAGGCATTAATTTGAAGCATTGCCCTCATCCTCGCTAGCCGAGCAACACCTGGTTAACCTCCAACCACAAAAGATAGGTCTTTAACTTAAGTTTTACTGCCTATAAATGAAACAAAAAGTTAAGGCGAAAAACACTTCACTACCTGACATCCTCAACCTAGGAAGCATCACCATAGTTTTTACGTGCAACCAGCTTGTCTTCTTTTTTCTGAGAGAATGTCGCATCGTTCCACATAAGCTAAAGATAAATATTGTAATGAGATGCCTAAAGCCTACCTCGTTTATAATGTATTTACTGGAGGGTATAACAACTCCACCAGACGTATACCCTGAAATAGCCAGCCGATATTGAAAATAATAATATAATAAATCCGGAGTGCGAAGGAATGGGGGGCGGTCGCCTCCTTCTGCGAAACAGTAAAGCTAGCGAAGAAGACGACCATTAGAGTAAGCCGCCACAACAGGAGACATCCCGGGATGTCTCCTGTTGTGGCGGCTGGCTCGAGGTTCTTTCCGGGGTTCCCAAAGACCAGTCGTTGGGAACCCCAGAAAGAACCTAGCTCACCGTAAGTGTGGGCTTGTGGACCACGAGCAATGCGTGATTTGCATTTCGCTCGACAGATAAGAACCGAGCCCAAGTAGTTCATGGCGCGTAGTGTTTTAGCCTCCTTCAAAGAGCTGTCAAAAACTGTAGGGACCCAACAGAACCTACAGTTAGTGCATGATTTACGACCTCCAAAAAAGGAGCTATCTCGGTGGTTACATATTGCTCGAAAATACTTTGAGTCGAATCGACACGACAGAATAAGAAGAATCAATGTACCCGCACATCTTTCAACTCAAATATTTTCCACGGTTCATAATGTTCTCATTATTCATTCGCAGGACAGGGCCGCAGGACGTTCACATACGTAAACAACTGGCATCACGATCAGATAACCACATTAGTGCCGCGCGGCGTGTCACTAACAGATCGCCCGTATTACCGACACTCTGATATGCGTCACGGCGCACATTGAGACCGCGCCGTTATGTACCTACATCTGACGCTAACAAAGTGTTTTGCATTGTTTTCTGTACCAAGAAACAACTTGGTATGGTGCTTGGTTTTGGTAAGATAACAAAATAACCACGTTAGTGACGTGCAATGATCAAAATTGCCTGTGTACAAAGCTTCGTGCTGTGGATTTGTTCGAAAGAGTTTTGCGGCCCTGGAAAGCAAAGGGCAACTGAAGTAAGGGTCGGAACGGAGTGTCAGACTTTTAATGACTAAAATCCAGGTGGAAACTAGTCACTCCAACCGGAGTGGGAGATGTCACATTTTCCACTCCGGTTCCGTAAACATTTTGAACACTCCGAACTTCGAACAATTGGCTACGCAATATTTTTTGAGTATGCGCATAGTTCGGAACGCCTAACTTCAGAGTGGCCAACATATTTTGACCGTGCTATACTTAATAAGCCACTCGACATTCTGCACGACAAATGTGACAATTGTTTCAGTAGGTTATTACTTACTTACTTAAGATCCTATGTCCCCTAGCTGGGGCAGAGGGCGTCGACATTAGTCACCCATTGCGACCGATCTCGTGCTCTACGCTTCACCTCGCTCCTGGTCAGTCCGATGGCCGTCGTTTCTGCCAACACGGTGCGTCGCCAGGTCTGCCGAGGACGGCCGCGCTTCGTTTTCCCTTGGGGATTTCAGCCCAATGCCTCTTTAGGTATATGATCTGAATCTCTCCGGAGCGTGTGACCAATCCATCACCATTTACGACGTTTGATCTGGTGGTCGATCGGGCTTTCGTGGCATTTATCCAACAGCTCTACGTTAGAGTAGTTTATTAGATTATGTTTAGTCTGTCTCTCGTGAGTATTTCCGTGGCATCACAGAATAACACCATATTATCAAAATAACAGCTTTGCGTAATTATTTTTTTAATATCGCAGCGTTTACTGAAAGTAGGAGCTTTTTTATCTTTATTTTTTATTGTAAATTACTCATTAAAGATTAGTTATTATTTTTATTTTATTCTATTATACCTATATCCTGTGCAAGTCTGAAATAAAGGATTTTACTTTCCTTCTTTCTACTATACATGAAAAAATCTTAAAATTCTAAAAACAGAACTTTTTACTTCAGAAACAAGATAGGTATCCCTCTTCGATTCAAAACACTTTCTTCCTCTTTCAACAAATATCCTTGTAATCTAAAATAAAACAAACAAAGCTACCTTTACAAAATCAATGAAACCGAGCCTTGTTTAGTAGGAAACGAATTAACGAGAGCGGTGTGACACAAACAAATGGAACATGTGTAACAGGTACTTTGTTAGTGTACTATAGTACTTTGTTACTGTAGTCATTACCGTTGATGAACCAACGTATACCTTCAATAATGTATACCATGTTAGTGTTATTTATTCGAATTTGGACGTATTCGAATATATCTACTTTTTGGTAACTTTCGTACCTACGTCACATTCTGCTTTCGGAATTTTTTGTCCTTTTCGGTTAATAGTAAATATTCTGTAAAATCTTTGTTGCTGTGATTGGTTTACAGAAACAGCAGCGCACGAACCTTACTTACAAGCTTCGAACGATGAGCGCTTGGAGCGTTTTCTTCGTACTTGACTGTGCTCCTTCTACTGTCGATTTTTTGACGAAAGCAAAAGGGTTTCACATCAAGTTCGAAAACAGATCATTGGAGGCTCTTTGTACGTCCACACTTGACACGACCACGAGTAGAGCGGTTCACTTTGTCCTCAGCTCTTGCTCGGCACCTCTAGTGTAGACCCACCTTAATTAACTTGCTTACGAACTGGAAATATTCTAATTTACAACAGCAATTTCGGATCGGCATCTCGCTGATTCGGAACTGGCATACAGTTAATGATGATACCTGGAAAGTCCGTGGACGCGAGATACACAGGACCGGATACATAGTGTACAACGACTCAAGCCTTGAAGAAAACTTATATTCAACAGTGGACAGCTTTCAGCTGAAATGATGATGATAAAACAGGTATGTCACAACATATCTTTATCAAATTAGTGCGCCTCACCATCAACAATTGCATCATTGCTTACTATCAGGTGGTATCGCAGTCAAGCACTAGTTTATTTAAACTGTTAAGAACCAAGAGGACACCGGTGTCCGCACACCTATTGTCTTTCTATTGTGTCTCTAATTACGGTATTCAAAAGGTAATTTAAAAAAAACTCGCTGACGCAAACTTTCACGATATTATGTGTTCAATAAAGATTAACAGAAAATCCACAAATAAATAAAATTGAATTATACCAATAAAGCAATCAACACTTCAACTTTCTGGAATTGGCACACAATTAATTTCAATACTGAATACTCCAATAAGAGAGAAGGATTTATTCTGCAGTTAACAATCACTTGCCATTACAATAATATTAAACTTTTATGCAAATATTTATAGATATAACAATAGCAACGAATAATGTTTTATTTATTATTTTATTTAAAATAATTTGACACAGTTTTTATAACACACAATTGTAGTAGGTACTTGGTTTTTTAAATATAATTCTTGATTAAAAAATGATATTTATTGTGATGTAACAACAAATTACTGTTTTCAGATTTATTCCTATACCGGAAAAAAACGAAACCCTTAGGATAAGTTTGATTTCCGACCGTCTGTCTATCTGTCTGTCAAGACCCTTTATCTCAAGAATGCGTGGAGATATTAAAATTTAAACTACATACTCAAGTCTGTGATCCCTTGAAGCTGTGTAAAAATCAAACTTAAGTTAGTGAAAAACAAGTTTTCAATGAAAATATTTTTTTCATAACAAACTTTTATAGCGCGGTTTAAACTTATATCATTAATAATCATCAAGACCACTCCAAAAAATCAAACACGATGTGGTTATCTTATTGCGCTTATTATCGAGTTTCTATGACCATCTTCCAATTCCATCATCAGACCCTGGTTACCATCTTTTTTTATGGTAGTTAAAGTCATCAAATGAAAAATCCCCCCCTTGGGTGGGGCGGGAGATAGTGTCAGAATCTTACTGACTGAAAACCTAACCTGGTCTTTTCATTGCCTTCGTCCCAGGGTCCCGGGTTTCATTTTCACATAACCTTTAGCCCCAGTAGGCTATAGTTTGCTGACAACTCCTTGAAGTGCGCGGGAAAAGTGCGCGCCGTAAACGACTTGAGCTGGGACCAGTCTGTTACCGGACGGACGGACAGCGAGCTACCCATTGCCCGCCGTCCGCGAGCCCGCGCCTACGATGGCCGGAAATAGGGATCGAAATCCCAGCGGCGGCGGCGGCGTGTGGCCGTTGCCTGATGCGATCGGCCTCCTCCTTTGCCAGCATTACTGTTCCGCAGAAGGAGGCGACCGCCTGTCACCCCTCAATCGTTAACCGGGAAATGGATCAAATTTAATTTGCAAGATTTGATCACAGACAAACATTGGTCGGTGAAACTAAATAAAAGCTTATAAAAAGATACGGCCGTTTAAGTTGCAAACAAGTGTGAATTGGACTCGCGTTCGGAGGGTTCCGTACAAACTTACTTATGAAAATAGTTTAATTCCCGAATCAAATTTCGAAGATTTTTACCAATCGCCTAGATGGGTTCCGTATTTTCCTTTTAATGTTCGGAACCCTAAATCTCTTTGTATATATATAGGGTGACTGGTAATTAGTGAACGATACTTAAACACGTGATTGTAGTCATGATAACAAAAACTTTTACTATGGGACCAAATCTAAAATCGCGTAAAAAATCAGCAGAGTTCATTTTGACCAGTTAGGCGAACACAAATGTACTGACCAGCAGGTGTTTTTTCGCGATTTCAGGTTTGGTCCCATCGTAAAAGTTGTTCGTTATCATGACTACAATCACGTGTTTAAGTATCTTTCAGTAATTACCAGTCACCTTATATATAGCCCCAGATCTATTCCAATGTTAACGCTTAATTCTACAAAAATTAAATCTTTAAATGCCTCCAAATAAACACTATTTTATGAATATTTAAAGACTCTTCAATTATATATCAAGTACTGCCTAAACGTTTATTAAGTTTACGTTTTCTAATTTGATGAAAAATTATCTTAAATTAAGCTCAGTCTCTTAAATTCAATTCTACGTATAAAATCTTACGATCAAGTTTAACAGAACTACTTTTCTTGGCTTAAGTCCGTAAGTTGAAGTTGAACTAGGAATATTCTATTAGAGGAGCCAAGTTTGTTCTTCGAAGTTCAGAAAGTAGGCTTGTCTATTCTAATAATATTATCTTTCAAGAAAAATATAAGTTGAATTGCATGTTTACCCGATTGCGTCAGAAGGAGGGTTATGTTTTTCGAGAGTATGTATGTATGTATGTATGTACGTATGTATGTATGAATGTATGTATGTATGTATAATTGTTTGGCACGCTCTGCAGCCTGAACGGCTCGATGGATTTTAGCTTGAGAGGTGTCGTTAGATTCGTATTTACTGTGAGAGTGACACTGGGATCAAAATAAAAAATAAAACAAAATGGCGGATTTTTGGCGCCAAGTTCAAATGTTTGGCACGCTCTGCGGCCTGAACGGCTCGATGGATTTTAGTTTGCGAGGTGTCGTTAGATTCGTAATTACTGTGAAAGTGATATCGTAATAAAATAAAACTAAAAAAAAATAAAAACGGTAATGTAAAAAACTAAAAAACCCGACTGCTTTTCTGAGTAGAAAAAGCCCTAAACAAGAAACTCGTTGTACCCGATTGCACTTAACTATGTCTATATAATATTTTAAATACAAGATAAGTTGTAGCAGTCGGGACCCATTCTAGAAACTCAGCCGTCTAGTCAGTAGATTGAAGTAATCTGCAATGTAATATTCAATTGACTAAGCCTCCGTTTATATTTACGCAATTGAATAAGTACTACTGTTTTATGGTTGCATTCTCTCTCTCTAAGGCCGTGTTTACAGAGATGCGGCGCGTTGTGCGGCGCGTTGGGCGTTTCGTCGTACATTGCAGCAGCGGGTCGCGTCATCGCTCGCGCAAACACAAATATATGGCAATGTACGACGGAACACCCGATGCGCCGCGCAACGCGCCAGGCAACGTGCCGCGTCTCCGTAATTGAACACTAAGAGTGTGGAAACGGGATTTCAGATCGATTCCTATCAAGGTAGATAGATTTAGTACTGAATTGTGGTGAGACAGCAATCCATTAATTAGATGAAAGTGGTCAGCTACGTGTAATCAATTACTCAAATAAGATAACTTGCGACATAATGATCTGTCAGCATCAGTTTCTGATAATCCAATAATCCACCAGTAATACGAAATAATTTCTGGAAGTAATACTCGGTCATTTGCTTAAGTAAATAATATATCTACTTATAACTACATCAACATTGCTACAGAAACTAGTCATAAATCACGAGATCTCAAAAAATATAACATCTACAAACTTAGAATTTGATAGGTAGGTTCCTTATAGGATCAAATCCGCTAAAACGGATTTTACGAAACTCCACCCCTAAGGGGGTTGTACGGACCCAGCAGGACTATGTTAAAAAATTAACCCCGGGGCCCTGGGACGAAGGCAATGAAAGGAGCAGGGTAGGTTTTAGTCAGTAAGAGTCTGACACTATCTCCCGCCCTACCCAAGGGCGGGATTTGTCATTTTATGATTTTACCTACCATAAAAATACCCCATACAGATAAAACGCGGGTTGGACGTTTGTATGGAGAAACCGACTTTCACGCGAGTGAAGCCGCTGGCAAAAGCTACTATATGTCTATAAAAGGAAAAACTGTCTGACATCAACTCACAGCCGATACTACTGGGACTGGAAACCTGTTTTTTTTTCACAAAGCTTCCTTTCATGACGCAGGTGAGCATTATGAGAGGTTTTCCCTAAATTTACCCCGTGAGGGGATAAAAACGGGGTCCAAGGTTTGTATGAAGAAACCTATTTTCGCGTGAGCGAAGCCGCTGGCAGATCCTAGTAATATATAAATGGATCTTCGTAATGGCCTGCCTGAAAATTGACTGGCCTGATGGTCTAGTGTTTAGTGGCCCTGCTATGCCGGAGGCCGTGGGTTCGATTCCTACCCAGGACAAATGTTTGTGTGATGAGCACGATCATTTGTTCTGTGTCTGGGTGTAATTTATCTATAATATGTATGTATTTAGAAATAT
Source organism: Leucania comma (assembly GCA_958295575.1). NCBI lineage: Eukaryota > Metazoa > Arthropoda > Insecta > Lepidoptera > Noctuidae > Leucania > Leucania comma. The sequence continues at coordinate 11,713,272 of OY282475.1, forward strand.
ATAAGTGTGTTTATCAGCTGTCTAGTACCCATAACACAAGCTCTGCTTAGCTTGGGACTAGACGGTGTTGTGCGATAGTTGTGGAATATATTATTTATTATTATTATTATAATGATGAACGTGTCGACTTAGAACTCAAAATTCTAAAAACATCAACGCCGAATGGCTAGCTTAGCTGTTTTATTTTAAATAGGTACATTTCGGGGCGTGTGCTCGCAATTGCATAATTTAATTCCACCAAGCCCGTTTCATCATATGACTACAAAACATACAGTAATGCACCACCGGTATATGATAACATCCCATCAATACGCACAAAACGTTTTGGAAACTTTCATTGAGAACAGCTAAGGAGTGGAATTCTCACCATTATATATATATGTATAAAGCAATTAATAATAATAATATATTTTTATACTTTTTAATGTTTTTTTTTTTGTAAGTTTTTTAGAAAATATTTAAAAATGTAACCAGTAAGTTTATAAAATGAATAAATGAAATAATAATAATATATCACACACACTATCACACAACATCGTCTAGTCCCAAGCTAAGCAGAGCTTGTGTTATGGGTACTAGACAACTGATAAACATACTTATATATTTCTAAATACATACATATTATACATAAATTACACCCAGACACAGAAGAAATGATCGTGCTCATCACACAAACATTTGTCCTGGGTGGGAATCGAACCCACGACCTCCGGCGTAGCAGTCAGGGCCACTAACCACTAGACCAGCAGGCCACTCAATTGACTTCGGGATTTTTCGAAAGATTTCGAGGTCCTGGAATGCAAAGAGCAACTAAATGTATCCAAGCGGATTTTAGCCTAGCAACACAGGAGCTACATGCTCCCTCCCACCTGAAGCTACAAGCGGCTGCACAGCTAGCCAACGCGCATGACAGCCACTTGTGGCCGGTAGTGGACACTTGCGGTCGATGGCCCTTTTTAGCCCATGTTTAAATAGATTGAATTCTGGATATACATATATAAATAATTCTGTATCTATATCCTTTATTCTAATTCAACGGTAGTAAGAACCACGCGCGTGAAATATTCAGTGAAGTGTACGGTAAAGCACGAGTGGCGTGTCAGTGTTTTGTATTTGCGTGTAGTAGTCAGAGTTGGCCACAAAAAGCTGGTAGCAACGATTCGCAGTGTGGTGCCACTAGAGTCATCGTGTGTGGCAAGTGTACCTATATAAAATGTATGAAAACTAAAGGAAATAGATCGGCGGCGGAGTTCTGTGGTTGTGCTCGGTGGCCCGTGTGCGTCCAGGCTTAGTTTGTAAAACTGACAGTTTCTCTCATTTCATCCAGGGTTGAAGTAGTCGTTTAATGATTTCCCACCAAAGAAGAAAAAGTAGCGATTTTTTAAACCAGGGGCGGGTTTTTTTTTAGCTGCGGGTTCGAATACAGTAAACACATCGCGTTCAGTGTGGCGTGACCTGTCTCTACTTCAAACCTTATATGTATTATACCATGTATGTTTCTGCACCGCCCTAAGGTCGACAGGTAGAAAGTGCCAGGCATTAAGTCCGCCTTTGTACAGATTGAATTAGTGCATAAAGTTTAAAATAATAAATATATTCCGTTTTAAATTTGGTACTAATAAAAAGTATAGGTACGAAACCAAAAGCTTATTAGATTCAGATTCTGTTATTACCTCGCACACTTTGAATGACACCTTCATTAAAAAATTGTATTAAGGGAAAAAACATTTTCAGTACACATCTTTTTTAAAAAACACGTGTAAGAAAACTAAATGTGCTTCTATATTAATTTATTTTTCATAAATCTCGTTGAAAGAGAACCCAACCTCGACCTAGACATAAAAGAAGTTTATTAATACCAGCTTTAAGTCCCAAACTCTTACTTTTCGGCTTAAATCAACTAAGTCTACGTCCTCGTCGCCATCATTTATCATTAAAGTTAATTAAGCTGAACGGCTCAGTCCATTCAACTAATTAGTCTCCTCCAAAAAAATCGAGGATAATTGCTAAGAGCGATTGCCCGGATTTACTTTCTTAGAAGGACACAGGCTGATAAATTACATACCTTTACTGTTCTTTGTTTGAGGTGATAAAGAAATATGGCTGGCGTTTGTTTTTTTTTTTTTTTTCATTATATTTTCTTGCGAGGGAATGTTATGGGACAGTTCTTTCAGCTAGATTAGGAAAAACGAGAATAATCTATGTCGTACACAATTATTTAACTTATAGTTTTTGTTTTAGGTAGTATATTATTCAATGACATCTCCCGCTCTAGGACAAAATGAGTGTGTCAGACTTTTACTGACTAAAGCCCACTCTTGTGTTCCTTGTTTGCTTTGTGTCCTAGGACAGTTTTCCTTTCAGAAGTGATCCTAGGGCCCTAGTAGGCTTCAGCCATGCTGGGCCGGTTTTGCTGACACCTCTTTGAGGTGCGCGTGAAAAACTACGCGAAGTCGATGACTTGGGCTCGGTCCGGACGGTTACTTGACGGTCGGACAGCGAGCTAGATATTGTTCGTCCGCAAGCCTACGCCTACGGGCTTATAGTGAAGTAAAATAATTAGTAGTAAAGATAGGCTTTTTATAGGGTTCCGTAACCAAAGGGTAAAAACGGGACTATTCGTCTGTCGGTCACCAGGCTTTATCTCAAGAACCGCGATAGCTAGACAGTTGAAATTTTCACAAATTATGTATTTCTGTTGCCTTTAACAACAAATACTAGAAACAAAAAAAAAATAAGGGGGCTTCCATACAAAAACCGCCTTTTTTGCCTATTTTTGTTCGATATTGTTGTTTACCTAGTCAATGGTACGGAACCCTTCGTGCGTGAATCCGACTCGCACTTGGCCGGTTTTTTAGTTATCTTCCAATGATTCCTTCTGCTCTATGGTAGAGCAAACGGGCGTGTCAGACTTTTAGTGACTAAAACCCAATTGTGTCCTTCAGTTGCTTTTTGCTTTCTAGTATCACGGTCACTCTTTCAAACATTCAAATAGCAGATAAGCTAGTTTAGTTTTGGATTTAAAAATCCATGCCTTTTCAATCCATCCCTTACTAAAAATCAAAATGAAGAAAATTCGATGATATATTCACCAAAAACTAGATTATTTTCTTTATTATACTTTTGTGAAAGGGTTGAAAAATGAAAAATGTTTAGCTTCGATACAAAAATTGGTTCAAAGAAAATTTATTATAAGCAACTTAAATAAGATTACCTACAACAAAATAAACAACAACTTACAAAAAGATTTCTCTTAATCAAACATTCTTTTATAGGTCGAATATGTTAGAAATAAAACAAGAATCAAATATCAAATAAAATGGAGACATTTTAGTATTTTGTCACTAAACAGAGCATTTTCATGAGCTGGGAAATATGTCAATATCTTATTAATAGTTCAGTTTTATTTCGTGAGTCTGCGAGATTTTATAGATTGGGCCATAAAATAAGCTATTTGCTTTTATGACCCACACTGGCCGTGATTATTGACATGAGATTGAAGTAGGACACATAGACAGCGATGATAGTCAAGGAGCGAGGTGGTTACTATTGGATGGTATCTACGAAATAAATATTGTGCTGTAGTAGCCGTTAATTATTATGTTTATATTCATACATTCATGAGTGAAATAATAAATATGTAGAATATTATGGCGCAGGACTCGACCGGCCCAAGACCACGACCACTCTGTCAAGAGTGCACGACTAAGAGTGAATATTATGTGTGTAGACATGGAATAGCATGGATCAGCAGAACAAAGGCATCATGCAGCCACAACGCGTCAGCATTTATATTTATAAAAGTTGTTCTAAAGTGGGTCATTTCTACCTACTTACGATTGTAAAGAATAAGACATCGTTTAGACCATACCATATTTTCGGCCACTGACTGTGAGCGGGCGATACGCAGTTTATCGCTTATCCGGACGTATATATTAACTTCTCGTATACACCGAATCGACTATACGCTATTACTTACAGCGTTGTCCAGTGACAACGTCAGAGACGTCTCAACGTCAAGAGTCAGTACTCTTGGCCGATTATTGTACTACACATAACAAGCCTGCTCTTTTTTTTTTTACGGTCGGCTTGGTGTAAACGCATACTGCAAATTGAGTCCACGTTTACACTTGGGCTGACAGTGAGCATACTCACTGTCGGTGGTGAATATTACGTTTGGTGTTTACGATGCCTAAACGTTTCTGTAAAGATGATTAAGAAAAAGTCTATCTCTGGGGCCAAGGGTCTGCTTCTGAAAGGAAGGCAAGGCCCTGGTATAAAAGGCAACGAAGGAACACGGTGGGTTTTTTAGTCAGTAAAAGTCTGACACTATCTCACGCTCCGCCCAAGGGCGGGAGATGTGATTGGATGATTTTTACACATTGAAAAAAAATACAAGTTTTAAAAATGTTTCTTAATCGGGTTTCTCTCAGTGTGTTTTTCATGCCACGTCTTGAGACTCTCAGAGAAAAGGAGGTTCAAGGACTCAGCATTTGTTTTAAATTAACAGGGGATTCTCCTAATTAGTTACGTAAGTAAGTATGGTAACTGTATGAGTTGTTGCTTGTTTCCACATTTATGTTAATTTGTGACAATGTGTGAATCGAGAGAGACTTCAAGTTAACCCATTTGCCAAAGCCGACAACACAGGATAGAATATCCTAGAGTCAATTAGTGAGGAGACCCGATCCCAAATAATGGGAACAGGAGAAGACAAAGAAAAAGAAGAATGTGTACTCTGCTCCTGCCGCTCCTGTTAGTACCACTATTACTTCCGCAGAGCTGTGTCCCACAATCGTTTTATTTCGTTATATTTCTATTTCTTATCTATATGTAACACATATTTCACAAAAAAAAACCATGATTTTTTATAGATTACAGTCAAAACAAAACCCGAATATAAAAATAAATAACACATTTTTAAAACGGTATAATGAATATATAGTTTATTTGAACTTATAACTCCATGTCAATCTGAAGATATCACAGTTCCAGATCCAGATGTACAATTTCATATACCTTATACGTATAATATAATAGGGTACCTATATTATGTGTAACTAAACTTCTGTCTGTACTGTTTTCTGTCTGTATGTAATACTTTACAGATTCATTTTCTATCTGTAGCCGCGTAAAGACCACCTATGTTTTACGAATAAAAGATTTTAATTTGTATCTGAAAGATGAACAATTATCCGATGAAAGATACTACAAACATTTTTTTTTTAGATACACATTAAACCCTTATACAATACAGGCTTACAGGCGATTACAAAGTCGTCAAGAATCAACATAGCTACCTACATAACTTTACATACATAATATAATAATATGCGGGCAGTCCGCTTCGGGGATGTGTAAATACAATCCGGAGTTTGCATTCTAAACATCACGTAATTATTCAATTGTACACCTAATGGGTACATTCTATAGTCAGTCACAGGTACGTAAACTAATTATTTTGTGCTTGTAATGAAACTATTTTGTCATGTAGGGTTTATTACCTGGCTATTAAAGATAATGGTAATTTTACTTCGTTACTTGATTAAAAACTGTTTTTAAGTGGGACAAAAACATTGTCACGCGATTTCGTCATAACAACCTTCTATCATAAAACTGACTCGTTGACCTAGTGGTTGCAAGTGCGACTGCTGAGCCTAAGGTCCTGAGTTCAATTTTTAGTTGGGGCATAAAGTGCTATTGGGTTTTCCTGCGCTTGTTCTCTCCCCGGTCGTGTCGGATGGCCCCATTGGAATATACAAATAAAGGACCAGATACCAGTGTTAACGCACACGCTTGAACACTATAATATCTTTTACGTACCTGCCCTGCCCAAATTCGGTCAGAAGAACTATTATTAAAAACAATGCGAAAGATTGACAATAACAGACATAGGAACAAGCTAGAGTAAATAGGCTCATAATAAACTAGTGGGCCTCACCATCAACGATTGCATCACTGCTTACCATCAGGTGGGATCGCAGTCAAGCACTAGTTTATGTGAAATAAAAAAAAAATCTCACATTAAAAAAACAGCCTGTAACTTTCAGGAGCTGGTTGACTTTTATTTCCAACTAGCTAACCCGATAGACTTCGTTCTGTCAAAATCTATTGTAATTGTCAGCTAACCCTAATATTAACCACTAAGAATAGTTTGAGTGTGATAAAAATACGTGTTCTAAGGGACGTTTGTCTTTATAAGAACCATTCTGAGACTTCAGCAAATAGTTAAAAAAGAGTTTATTTACTTCGGTCCAGTGATACCTGAGTTTTCCATTTAGCAACACATGTTTTAGTCTTTCCTTTTTACACTAATATAAAGTTGACAGTTTTTGAGTGCGTGTGTTTATGTTTGTTACTTCTTTATGCTCAAACAGCTGAAGGGGTTGGCATGAAATTTGGCACACTGGTAGACACAGCACATATACTTTTTAATCCGAGAGTATGTTTCTTTGGTATAGTTTCCTACTTATCAGCAGGCGAAGCCGGTGGTAATAGCTAGTAATATATACATTACAATGTAAGCTAAGCTAGCGTAATAATTCTTCTACTACCTACTTTATGTTATCAACAAAAAACCTGACCTTTATCTTCCGTGTAATCTAAACAAACAAGCTAAATTTAATCACTCTACGCGCTAATCCAAAAAAATGCAGCAATTTAATCAAGTAAAATGTCCTGCACAGGTTTCAGTAAATCCTATTCCGGGAAAACTATTTTGCACACCAGCGAAATGACTTTCGCCCTCGCATCTCGCACTTACTTTCCTTAAGACACCAATCCTCGGTCGTAGAACGAAATGAAAATTAATGGTAGTCGTGAGTATTTTTTCATGTCGGTTTGAGTACACACCATTAGTTCCGTTTTTGGCGCTGAACCCTCATTTATTATGTAAGTTGGTCGGTAAAATGTTATACGCAAAAATGCAGATGGTATGCCAAAACGAGTTTATTCCTGACGCAAAGTAAATTAAGTATGTCTTTCACACATCCCCACGTAAGGTAAGCTTTGATGTTCCAGCTGCGATAATATATTGAAGTAGTTTATTGAAAACGAGGAAAGTCTTTCCTCACCTAACTTGCCTTACGAAACGGTCGAATAAGCTTGAAGAAAATAAGTAGGTTACTCTTATTCCCTTGTTGGATTAAAAAATATTCAATAAATAAAGTAATTTGATCAATAGCTTATTTTCCAAAATTATATATCATCCCAGCCTGTCTCTAGAGTGTTCGAAATTTTTCGTGATTTTTCTCGATTCCGCTTAATTGGATTGATGGAGCGGCCCTCACAAATCTGTCAGCCGAAGATAATGAACGGCCCAGCGAAATGAACTCTGTCAAGTTATCCAACTATTTTACGGAAAAGAGCAATTTCAGACATTTTCGTTGCAAAATGAATTAGAGCAATTTTAGAACAAGGAAAGGATATTATTTTGTAATTATAAAATTAAAATACATTGACACGACACTTAGAAAATGTCAAAAGCGCGTTTACATTTAGCTACAATAGTGAATTACAGTATTACGGTATTTTATTTAAAAGACTACACACAACGCCATCTAGTCCCAAGGTAAGTGGTTGCGCAAATAAGCTTGATGTTTTAATGGACTGTATGTTTGAAAAAGCGATCTAAGGTTTGTTAACAATATGCAGATACTGTGCCTGGATGGGACGGAAACTAGGAAGGAACACTGACCTTTTGACCTCGAAGGTTCCACGTGGCGCCGGCCGGCGAACCCCGACTTCGTACTTTCAAATCACTGCCAGGTCCTGAATTGCACTACACTGCACTATTGTTGAGTCTTTGAATGGTTGGATCACGAAATAGTCAATTTTCTTGTAATTTCGAGCGGGCGTTGTTAGCGGAGCGGTCACATTCACAATCGATGCACAAACGTCAATGTCATTTCATTTCTAGAGGTCGTGCGGGAAGGGAAACGGAAGGAATAGGATTGCTAGGCCAAAAAAATAAATTACAAAAAATAAAATCGCGGATCATAGCAAATTGGCGCAACCGGGTTTGAAGGGTTACCTTCAAAGAAAAGAAAAAAAAACAAAAGCGAAACTAAACCCTATTACTATATCTAAACTATCAATACTAGGTAGCGAAACAACTTATAACTAACTATGCCACTACTACTGATTAGGCAGAGGGCAGAGGCGAATAACCGGACGCAGGTACGATCCAGTTGCGGTTTTAACCTTTACGACTCGCGTTATTCCGTTCGAACCCGGAAAAACTTCTTCCACTACACCAAGAGGCCAGTGCAGAGGAGGCGCACTCTCAGTCTTCAGTATCACCACAGTACCGACTGTGACTGGATCTGAAGGAGTGTTCCACTTTTGACGCGACTGCAGCGTATGCAGATAATCTGTCCTCCATCGCTTCCAAAAGGACTGAACTAAGCTATCTAGCAGAGCGTGACGCGGGTGAAGCTGCAGTTTGTCAGTCTCGACATCCAAAGCGGGCAAATATTTAAGAGGAGTCGTCGTCAAGAAGTGAGCCGGCGTCAACGCTAGTGGCTCCGATGGATCACTAGACAAAGTCCGACACAACGGACGCGTATTCATCAACGCCTCTACCTGAGCGAGTACGGTGCTCAACTCCTCGTACGAGAGAATCAGTTCGCCTATGACCCGAAACAGGTGCGACTTAAGGCTTTTAATATTCGCCTCCCAATTGCCACCAAAATGACTAGCCGCTGGCGTATTAAAACACCAATCAATGCGATTCTCAGCTAAGACATGGGTGAATTCACTTTGGTAGTACTTGGAGCGTAAGAATGTATGTAATTCCGAAATATTGCGTCGCGCTCCAACATAATTTGTGCCGTTGTCAGAGTATAAGCGCTTAACGGGACCACGGCGAGATAAAAATCGTTTAAATGCAGACATAAAACCCTGCGTACTCAAATCACTGGTTAACTCTATGTGAACTGCACGAGTTGTCATACAAACGAATAGGCAAATGTATGCCTTTGTGGAACGTATACCACGACCACGGGCAATAGTGACTTTAAACGGTCCAGCATAGTCCGTCCCAGTATGTATGAAAGGTTTCACCGTCTGTACAACACGACAAGAACGATGGTCGGCCATTTCCGGCGCGTTGAAACGCGGGCGGAGCTTAAAGCAGGGCACACATCTGTGCACTCTAGCGCGTATCAAATTGCGAGCGGAAAGTATCCAGTACTTCTGTCGAAGAATGGACATTAATAAATCGGGACCAGCGTGACAATTCACCTTATGGTGATAATCCACCAACAAATCCAAAACGTGATCCTTGCGTGGTAGAACTACTGGATGCATTTGTTCAAACTCTAACTTAGCATTTCGCAGACGGCCACCGACACGAATGAGTCCGTCTTGCAAAAATGGTTTCAAATGTTGAAGTGCGCGACTACAAGGTTTTTGTGATTCTAAACTACGAAATTCTATTGAAAAATAAAATTTCTGCAACTCTCGAAGTACAACTGATTCAGCTCTATCCAAATCAGCTGCGATTATAGCACCACGCGATGGTAATAATCTCAAAAATCTTAGGACATAAACTACACAGCGTAATAGTCTCGACCAAGACGAGACTCGATTAGACAACAACAAAACAACTGACTCTTCACGCGGAACTGATACTACAAGCGTATGTTTCTTCTCCTCGGGTGGCTCTGAAACAGTAGCGGGGTTAAACGGAACACTTGGCCACTCGTTAGGAGTGGTATGAAGCCAGGGAGGGCCACAAAACCAAAGCGGATGATTTAAAATTTGCGCAGGAAGCAAACCACGTGAGAGACAATCAGCTGGGTTTTCTGTTCCAGCGACATGGAATATATTTTCCGGTGACAATTCAGCTTGAATCTTAGCCACCCTATTTGCGACAAACGTGCCCCATCGATGGGGTGAAGAGTGGGCCCAACATAGAGCAACGGTTGAGTCCGAAAACGCTACAATTCTCTCTATATTAATGCGAGGACGACAAGTTTTGACTATAGATGTAATCAATTGAACCAACATAAGAATAGCGCAGAGTTCGAGACGAGCAAGAGAGACAACCTTACGAGGAGATACCTTTGATTTTGCGCTAATGAGGAAAACTGAAATGTTATCGCCATTTTGGACCTGAAAGTAAACCACTCCCCCGTAAGCCCTCTCACTGGCGTCTGCGAAACCTACCACATTAACAACAGTGTCTGGTACTATACCAACATGGCGAGGAATCTGTATCTGATCGAGCATTGGAAGCTCTTTCCTATAGCGAGCCCACAACTTAGCAACACTGTCAGGAGCGGTGTCGTCCCAATCACAGTTGGAAAGCCAAAGCTCTTTTATAAGCAGCTTTGCATACAAAACGACAGGAGCTACAAAACCCATTATATCCCATATCCGAGCTACACATGCTAGGATAACGCGTTTGGTACAAGTTGGCGGAGTCGAGCTAATTTTAAGACTGAACATATCAGTTGCGGGTGACCAACTTAAACCAAGGATCTTATGCGAATCACTATCATCGAATTCCTTTACCGAAGTCAACCGGTGTGACGGTGGAATCGACTCTAATGTAGCTTGCGAGTTGCTTGTCCATTTCACCAGATCAAATTGACCGGACTTCATGAGGCTGATTACTTGAGCAGCGGTCTCTATAGCCTCTGCTTCACTAGGTACACTGTACACAAAATCGTCCATGTACAATCCGGTTTCAATAGTGGCCCTTGCTTTCGGGTATGTATGACCCTCGTCAGCGGCCAACTGCTTGATAGTGCGAAGAGCGTGAAAGGGACTAGACTTAAGCCCAAAACAAACACGATTGAATTCGTAAACCTTCAAAGGTTCCTGCGGAGAAAATCTATACAAGAAGCGTTGGAATCTACGGTCACATTCTCTGATTCCAATACAAAGAAACATTTGCCGAATATCGGCAGAGAGCGCAATAGCAAACAAGCGAAAATTTACTATTATTTCAAATAAGTTACCCTGGAGGTTCTGACCACAATACAAGATATCGTTAAGCGATATGCCAGTACTAGTTTTAGCGCTACCATCCATAACCACACGCAGTTTAGTTGTAAGTTTGTCTTCTCTAACAACTCCATGGTGCGGGATGATATAAAACGGGTAATCACGTGTCTCCTCAGTCTCGGCAGGCGCTGATGAGATATAACCTTTATCTAAATATTCGATCAGCACATCATCATAGGCTTGCTTCAACTTAGGAGACGCCTGCATCTTACGTTCCAAGCATAGAAAGCGTTTTTCTGCGGAGGCACGGGAGCCACCGAGCGAAAAAATATCACCCTTGAAAGGGAGCGCGACAACATAACGACCATCTTTATCACGAGTAGTCGTGCGGGTATAAATCTCCTCAGTGACCTGATCCTCAGGGCTGAGAATAGGCGGGACATTGACCTCTTCAATCTCCCAGAACTTGCGGATGGTAGACTCAAGCGGCGGCTCGACGGTGCAACAGTGCGACACAGTCGAGTAGCTATTTAAACAAGCGGGTGCGGAACCAACTATAACAAACCCGAGAACTGTTTCCAGTGCGTGCGGAGCGGGGTACATCGGAAGACCTTGAATTTTACGTGATAACTGGAGATGCGGGAGAATCGAAGCACCGATCAATAGATCGATATCTCCAGGGAAAGCGTAATTTCCGTCGGCTAACTGCAAGTTCTTAAACTCCGTCAGCATGGACGTGTCAACCGGTACCGTGGGCAACCGTTCCGTAATCTTATCTGCGACTAGCGAATCCATTTCAAACGAAATATTACGATTAAAACGTGAACTAAATATTATTTTAATGGAACCGTGAATGGTTGCCTTTAAACCTCCAAAACCTTTCACTTCTGAGCGGGATGACCAATTATTAAAACTAAAACCAAGGCGTTGACAACAATCCCGAGTAATAAAATTACTCTGGGAAGCGCCATCTAGTAGCGCTCGAACGGTGTGCGGTTTGCCAAAGGCATCTACAATGACAACTTGCGCGGTCGCAAGTAAAACGGTAGTGATTTGAGTACCAGCGGCGGAAAGCGAACACAATGTTACGTCGTTTGCACTTGCAGCAGGCCGCGCGTCACAAGCGTCGCGCGTCCGCGCAGGCCGCGGCCGCGATGGCAGCTTACTACTCTCAAAATGTAAGAAGGTATGATGTCTAGCTAGACATTTACGACAGCTAACACCACTGTTACATGACGTAACCAGATGTTTGTCACTTAGACAATTAAAACACAAATTATTAGTGCGGACAAACTTGTAACGATCACTAGGCGATAATCTCTGAAATTCCGAACACTTGTACAGCTGTGTATGGCTACCCTTACACAGAGAACAGTCAGGTGTTGAGGCGGTATTAACTAGCGTATGTGCAGTCTTGACTGACTTCGATGACGCGTCTATACGGCGATCGGAACCTGTCCTATTCATGACGTGCCGACGTGCGCTGCAATACCTTAATATGGTCGCGAATAAAAGATTCTAAATCTTCGAACTTAGGTATTTCTTTGCCGCGCTGAGTCGTTTCAAACAGACGAACAGTTTCAGGATCTAATTTATTTAAACCGATATACAAAAACAAAAAGTCACAGAGGTCATTGACCTTTAGGTTCTTTACTGCACGAACAGATGATGCGAAAATATTTAAAAACTTCTCTAAATTATGATCGTTACAAACGGAAAAACCTTTCAAATCGAATAATTGATCTAAATATGCGGTGGCTACTAATCGCTTATCTTCGTATTTTGTTTTTAAAGTGTTCAAAACTAAATTGTAATTTTCAGCGCTAAACGTAATTCCAGCACAGACAGCCTTTGCCTTACCGGTCAATTTTTCTACGAGATAATGCAATCTCTCGTGATCTGTCAGCGATGTGTTCCTATGTATTATATTTTCGAAACTATCTATAAATAAATTCCAATTTCGAATGTCAACATTAAATTCAGGTATTTGAATTGGCGGCAATCGTGGGCGTTCGCGAGGAGGGTTGGATAAACCACTCGCGGGGGGGGGAGTCTCTAAACTCCTAGCAATACGTTTGATACGACAATACAAGTCATCAAAGGACGACAATGCCTGATAACTCACACAGTAATCAGGATTTAACTCCAACTCTAAAATGTTTATATTATTAATTGTAGATTCAAAATCCGCGCGCAAACTATCTAAAGTTTCCAACGAACACAAGAAAGCATCTCTAATCGCCAGATCCGAGGTTTGCAAAGATTTATCACAAATTGATTGAACACGTGAAAACTGTGAGTCCCTTTTAGCGTATAAAAGCTGTAACTGAACCTTTAAATCAGTACTAACCTTAATGCCCTTAAGAGACATCCCGTTTTGATATATTCACACTATACACTCAAACAAACACTTAACGAATTATTAAGTAAGCGATAATTATCAGATAACAATATGGTAATATTGTAAACAACAAAGCGAACGGCGAACGAACGGAATAACCTGAATCAATGAGTGAATATTACCCAATTTCTCGATTAAATCATTCACGTCGTTCATATGCGTATATAATCTATGGTTTATCCGTTTCCTACAAATATTCACTCAACAATGAACGGGTATTTTTGAAATGCGTCTACCTACATGCAATTTGTAGGACTTCCGAATGAATTTTGTCAAGAAAAAGAATGCGATCGATTTATATCTACGCTGATATTTACGTAGCTAACTATAATTATGCGGTGCGGTTGACGGCGTAGGTACCGTAATTATCAATGGCTCTTTAACTATACGAGCGAAATAACGATTAGTTGCCTAAATGCCTAGATGCGGGTTTTCTACTATTATATCTAGGTAAACAGGCGCGTTGCGTTTATTCCCTATGGAACAAATACTATATTGCGAAATTACAAGAAAATGATTCACGATCCTGCTCGTAGGACCAAAAAGTAATGGTTGCGCAAATAAGCTTGATGTTTTAATGGACTGTATGTTTGAAAAAGCGATCTAAGGTTTGTTAACAATATGCAGATACTGTGCCTGGATGGGACGGAAACTAGGAAGGAACACTGACCTTTTGACCTCGAAGGTTCCACGTGGCGCCGGCCGGCGAACCCCGACTTCGTACTTTCAAATCACTGCCAGGTCCTGAATTGCACTACACTGCACTATTGTTGAGTCTTTGAATGGTTGGATCACGAAATAGTCAATTTTCTTGTAATTTCGAGCGGGCGTTGTTAGCGGAGCGGTCACATTCACAATCGATGCACAAACGTCAATGTCATTTCATTTCTAGAGGTCGTGCGGGAAGGGAAACGGAAGGAATAGGATTGCTAGGCCAAAAAAATAAATTACAAAAAATAAAATCGCGGATCATAGCAAATTGGCGCAACCAGTAAGAGTTATGGGTACTAGACAACTGATAAACATACATATATATATATATCTAAATACACACATACTATAGATAAATTACACCCAGACACAGAACAAATGATCGTGCTCATCACACTAACATTTGTCCTGGGTGGGAATCGAACGACCTCCGGCATAGCAGTCAGGGCCACTAACTACTAGCCCAACAGGCCAGTCATGCGAATGTGAGTATTGAAGAGACATACATAGCTTACAGACTTTAGTAAGTAAATAAGGTCGTTACCCGCTGTAGTGTTCCGTATCTTGACAGTGATTGGATGAAATTAGAGGATCGTAAACATACGTGATCTGGAGCGTTGTTTGCGCATCCCCTCTCTTGAATAGGCCGGTCCGTGGAGCCCTTTCAGCGGTTGATGAAACACAAACTGTGTCACTAGGTAGGTGCTGCCGAAATTTCGGATGGTGTTTGTAGTCGCAAACGAACTGCCTTGTGTGCCGGTAATGGGGTTTCTGAACATGTCTAAGTGAGTTTGTATCTACTCAAAGTACGCCTACTGCTGCAAGATTAAAGATAACCAATTCCAAGTCGGCCTTAGGCCGCGTTTCCACTTGCAGCACTACCGACAGAAACACGACAGTGAGACTTCTGGTCTACCAAAGCATTTTTGCATATGTTGTTGATTTCTTTGATTGTTGTATAACAACCAGATATTTAACTTAAAAGAAAAATCTCTGCTCCACACTAAGATTTACTCCTGTATCGGTGCCTTCACAAACTTGTAAACTCACATACACAAGACACCTTGATCCAGAACAACTATCTGTACGCCATACAAATAATTGTTCCGTGCGGGATTCTAACCTACGACACGCAGCGCAGCAGCCAATCGCTCAACCACTAGGCTAACCGTATCGTTAAACGAATATTAGTACTATATATTCCACGCAAGCAGAGCTTGTGCTACGAGTATCAAAAAACTGATAAACATTCTTATATGAATCGATTATTTTGGGAAGGGCACATGTCCATCAGACTAAATTTTACAGGAGGCACAAAAAACCTTCTGTTGAAAAAAAAGTCTACTGAAGGTGCAAAATAATTTATGGAAATTTATAGATCTATCTAACACAACAGCGCCTGGGTTTTTTGTTTGAGTTTTTATTTATTGGAAGTGACAGAAAATATCAAAAAAAGGTGCTGGACTTGTGCCCTTCCCAAAATTTACAAGAATATTTAAATAAAAACTACATTATTTTTATAAAACACTGGACTTTATTGTTATAAAACATGTATCTTGTCAAAATACATTTTTTTAATATACATATATGTTTGTTACGGAGCATCTTCTTCAATAGTTTCCATGTTTTTGACGGGCCAGTTAGTAATCTGATTATAAAATTCCTTATATTCTGATGGAATGTGAACCATCACTTTCTTTATATCTTCTATTTTTTTTTTCATTTATAGGCACACATGTCATATAATTATGCCTTTCTGACAGGCAAGACTACATCCTCTCTTCCGTGGCTTAGCTTGAAGTCATATTTGACATTGCTATCGATAAACTCGCACACTTCGACATATCCTGGTTTCTGGGAGTCATAATGAAATTGACTGAACAAAGATACATTGAAGTTCATCTTTTTGTCTCTAGGGACTTTTTTTCCTAGAGATTGGATTGCCAGGCAGTTTTTTTTGTAGTACCTAGACCACCAAGTTTTAAAATCTATAATGTAATCAGTTGCTACTTCGTACACAGAAAACTTGTTTGTATTGGTACTTTGAGTTATCATTTCTTCGTATTGTTCAGGTAAGTAGACATGATCATGTTTTCGTACCTTTTTTTTAACAAGGCCAAAGTCCCTGTCACACGGCAGGAACGACGACGATTGTTTTGGGAAGGGCACTTGTCCTGGACTAGTGCCTTTCCCAAAATAAACGCAGAAATTGACAGTGTTATATTTCAAAGAATATTAGTTGGACTAGAGCCGTTCTCGGTGGAAACACGCGTCTCTTGACGTAAAGTGTTGCCACATACTTAACTCGATTTCGAAAAAATGTGGACTAGTGCCCTTCCCAAAATAAACGATTCATATATTTCTAAATATATTCATATTATAGATGAATTACACCCAGAAACAAAATACTCGTAAAAATGACCGTGCTCATCACAAAAACCTAATTTGTCTTGGGTGAGAATCAACGCAGAACAGATGGCCGTTGGGGCCGCAAGGTTCTGGAGTGGCGGCCGCGTACCGGAAAACGCAGCGTTGGAAGGCCTCCCGCAAGGGGGACCGATGACCTGGTCAGGGTCGCTGGTATCCGATGGATGACGCACAGGACCGGCCATTGTGGCGACGCTTGTCCCACAAGCGTCGCCTGGGAGGCCTATGTCCAACAGTGGACGTCTTTTGGCAGAAATAATGATGATGATGATGATGAGAATCAACCACCCACGACCTCCGGCATAGCAGTCAGGGCCACTAACCACTAGACCAACAGGCCAATCAAAACTACCACCAAATTTCTTGAAAGTTTCTTGAAATTTGGTGGTAGTGAATCTCATTCGAAACAATTTGATAAAACAACACTCTCTCACGCTCAATTTGCTAAACAACTTATCTCTACAAGTTTAAACACGGAATCACGACACGCCATCAAATGTTTGAGAAGAGCCGTCATCTCAATAGTGGCGCGCTTCCATTTATCATAATTCACCTCTAGTAAGGGAACTAGGTAACGTGAGGCACTTCCGCGGCGCATGATTTGCATAATAACCGAACTTAGTGTACCATATCTTACTTAAAGTCGATTCTAAACCATAAATTCAATGTTATAAGGCCTGTTTTACATAAACCGAGCGAACCGAATCTCTCTACGTCCGATCAATTCTCACACTCGGATTCAAAGACATTTGAACATATTAGGGGAATGTTAATAGGTAATAGTTGCTCTAGAACGGCTATATAGGGATTAGTATAGAATTTGATTTGCGTTTAGAGTGTTTCGCTGAACAGTTAAACAAGCTGTAGGTATATGGAGTTTAACGTAAGGGGCTGTGTTTGGACGTGACTGGCCGGTACTGATAATACACACGAACGATAAATTTATTGGGAGGGTACTAAATTTCATGAATTAAGATGTTTGAGTTAGGAATGTTTACTTGTAGCTAGAGTTTACTTGTGCCGTGTGTTAGATTTCAGTTAATTTGTAATCTCTATATTTTATTCACAGATTCCTTTTTGAGCTTCATATTCAGCCTTATAATGTTCACATAGCTGGGACTCAGGCCTCTTCTCTAGGAGGCGGAATGGGCCGTAAACCACCACGCGGGCCTAATGCGAGTTAGTGAATGTCACATGTCTTAAATTTTTTGGTTTTTAGACATCTCACGATCTTTTCCTTCATCGTTTTGAGAGCAATGGTGATGAAATAAATTACACAAAGTAATACGCCTGGCTGGGTTTGAACCCACGACCTACAACTCGTAGGTCGGGGCCATTACCACTCGGCCGCCAGTGTTCTCTCTTTTTGAGCTTGATAAATATTAACTTACTAGTACTTTGCCGGTGACTTCGTTCGTGAGAATTTTTGCACACAAAAATTAACACCCCATATACAGAGAGGAAGGCTCAGCCCCGGCACTATAGGCAACGAAGGAACGGGGTAGGTTTTTAGTCAGTAAGAGTCTGACACTACTTCCCGCTCCACCCAATTGGATGATTTTACGTACCTTAAAAAAAAAACACCCCATATACCGTATTTTGATAGAAGTTTTGAAAATTTATGATGACAATTTTTATAATTCAGTTTGATTAAAATGTATACCAAATTTCAAGTTTATGAATTCAAGGAATAAGATTATCCCATACTACCTTTAACACCCTCTAAATCATTTAATAGCCGTAATTTTGAATAACTTATAATGAAAACTTTTTATTTACTTGGGTGATTATGATTATTTACAAGTAAATGGGCCCAAGGAATAAAGTTTTGCAAACAAACGAATTTCCCCATTTTCACACGCTTAAAAGTTGAATTTTCTAAAACCTCTTGGTGTCACCTATATCATAAAAGGAAGCCTTGTGCAAAATTTCATGTTCCTAAACCCAGCAGTTTTGGTTCTGCATTGATTGGTCAGTCAGTCATTTTCTCCTTTTATATACAACCTGATTTTTAGTACCTATATTATGTGAAACCTGAAACACGTGTCTATTACTTTTATATCCAGAATGTATGTACAAAATTTGAAAACCCTATCATGAAAAATCACAAAGTTATAAGGTCGTTAAAGTCAAAGTCAAAGCCATTTATTTGCATTAAATGTGGTGTAAGAGATGGTGACATATAATATATTAGCACAAAGACACATTTCGCCATGAGTTGGCATACAAATATTAAAGTATGTATGAGGTGCTTTTAGTAAGCAAAACTCAACATCACAAAAGTGAACAAAATAAAAGCTTTACAAAATTAAAAATTGGAATTTCTTATAAGTATCCATATTAAGTTTTTTAAGCACAAAATTAAATAACCAATTTTAAAATATAATAAAGATAATAACAAAAAATAATAATTATTATTAGTTACAATTTGGCATAAGTAGCAACAAAAAAAGCAGTGGATCCTGCAACAGCAAGACAGTACCAAAACGATCTACAACACATTTCTGTAATGGTAGGATTGACAAGAACCATTTTTTAAAAATTCGGTCAAAGAATAAAAACTTTGTGAAATGAGCCACTTTTTGAGTACTTTGCAAAATTTTCCGTAAGGAAGATCAGTTATGAAGTTTGGTATCGAGTTATAAATAAGTGGGGCCATGTACACACAACTACGTCTAAATAATTCTACTTTTGGTACTGGCAATTGTAAATGGTAGTGCGTGACTTTTCGTTTTTTATTATTGTTTGTTGTTTTAAATATTAAAGAATTAGTTTTAACAAATTTAGCAATTTCATATATATAAATACAAGGAACTGTGAGAAGGTTGTGTGATTTATACACTGGTCTGCAAGAGTCAGTCCATTCCATATTGAAGATTGCACGAATACATTTTTTTTGGGCTAGTAGGACTCTAGAAACTTCGGAGGAGTTTCCCCAAACAACGATACCATATCGGATTACAGAGCAAACATAGGCATGATATACCATTAATGCGGTGGGTCGAGACGTTTCGTTTTTAACCTTTTTTAAAGCGAAAACGAATCTATTTATTTTCATACATACTTCATCAATATGCTCCCTCCACGTGAAATGTTCATCAAGAGTTATACCTAGGAATTTTGTTTTATGTATCTGTTCAACTATTTGATCTTTATGTGCTACTTGAAGATGAATATGTTTACTCTTTTGTGTTTTAAAATTTAATATTTTAGTTTTTTCTACGTTGACTTTCAAGGCGTTTCTGTCTAACCAAGTAACTATTTTATCCAAACTAGCATTTATATTAGACTCATGTGATTCTTTATTTTTACCATCTAGGATAACTGTTGTATCATCAGCAAACAAAACACAATCTTGATCTACTGTTTGCGGAAGATCGTTAACGTATACAAGGAATAATGGTGGTCCTAAAATGCTTCCTTGGGGAACTCCATAGAAATTTGGTCGAGGTTGGGAGTCAAAGTTGATGAGACTGTTCACTTTGTCATCAAATTTCGTAATTCTCGTGATCTGAGTTCTGTTCGTTAAATACGATTTGAACCATTCCAAAGCTGGGCCCCTTATACCGATATTACATAATTTACTAATAAGAATGGGATGATTTACGAAGTCGAACGCTTTACTGAGGTCTAAAAATAGAGCCGAGGTTACATTTTTGGAGTTGATGTTATTTATTATGGATTTTACTAAGTTAAAGGCAGCTAGTGAAGTGGATTTATTTTTTCTAAAACCGAATTGTTCTTTGGCAAGTATATTATATTTGTCTAAAAAAGAGTGAACTCTTTTGTACATGACTCTTTCAAAAACCTTGGATAGAATTGGAATAAGGGCAATGGGTCGGTAGTTATTTTTGTCTGATTTAGACCCTTTTTTATGCAGTGGTTTTATAATAGATACTTTTAGTTTATCCGGGAAGCAACCTTGTTCTAGAGATAAATTTATAATATATGAAAGAGGTTCTGCTATGAATGGAGATATTTGTTTCAATAGATCTGTAGATATGTCATCATAACCGGTGGATTTTGTATTATTTAATGTCTTTAATATGCTAAAAATCTCCACAGGATTTGTAGGATTTAAGAATATGCTATTATCATTGCTTTTAAAATCTGGTTTATAAGTGTTATTCTGTAAAGTTGCTCTATTTTCAACAATATCAATAAAATAGTTATTAAATAAATTTGCTATATCTGGCCCTGATGTAGCGATAACACCGTTATCTAATATACCAGGAATATATTCGCGAGTGCTTTCGTTTCCTGTACAGCGTTTAACAATATCCCAAGAAGCTTTACCCTTATTCTTGGAATAAGCAATGTGTTTAAGATTACATAAGGATTTCATATTATGAATACATTTCTTAAATATGTTGGAGTATACCTTAAATCTAGTTTTGTTTTCATTCGTTTTGTTTAAATAATATTTATATCTTAATGTACGTTTAGTGCTACTACTCATTTTAATTCCTTTGGTCATCCATTTTAATGTACTATTTTTGTACTGCTTTTTAACTTTAATTAGAGGGAAGCAAAGTTTATAAAATAGCGTTATAGTTTCGTGAAACAAATCAAAAGCATTGTTCGTGTCCGAAATGTTGTAAATATCGGAAAAAGACAAATTACTTATATGTTCGACGAATTTTCCAACGTTACGTTATGTTACCTGGTTGTCCGCACAAATACTTAGTCACCGAGCTATCCGGGCAACTGATTGATTGTTTTGGTCTCGTAACTAGATGTGTGCTGAGGCCTAATGCCCGCTATAACCGACCATGAACTTGAGAACTGTTTTTAAATATTTTTGGGAAAAATATAACATGGTGTACAAATTATTGGAATCGGTTCAGTTACTGATTCTGAACAAATTATAATTAGGTTTCCCATAAACTAAAAATAATGTTGTAATTAAATAATAACATCACAGTTTGAGCTACCTCTATAATATACGTCAGAGCATATTTATACTTTACTAAGACCTCACTAGTGCCACGGTTTCGTCAGAGCTCCGTCACCAGTGTGCTTAAAAAGAATGATATTATTAGTGATCGGAAGGTAAACAGAAACCACCTAGTTAATTTATATCAGAAAATACAGGGTTTGGGCTTTGCAATAACGGTCACAATCCTTAAAAACGTGGGAAATAGTTAAGAAAAAGAGTGAGACTTAAACCACCACATAATAAAAAAAGAAATCAAAACCATTCAACGATTTTCGTAAGTGAACACCAGCCCTTAGAACACTACTCAGCACATCGTTTGTCAAAAACTAACTAAGCTCATTTCATATTCGCTTTACGTCAACGGCAACCCTACTTACAAAAAATGCAAGAACGATAGTGAAGCCGATAGGCAAATACCCGCCCCAAATCATGACCTAATATCGGGCAATTTATCACCGACAGACCTTTGTAGCTGTGCCATCAATCTTGAGCTTCCTCCACACTCAACACTCCAACTAATTATTGTCGATCGTGTCACCACAGTTTGCTTGAGGATTTCAACATTTTTTCAACCTACAACTGATCTTCGACGTATGATTTTGGATAAATTAATGTTCTCTCACAGGAATAATTAAGCAATTTTAGAGGGTTCCAAAATGTAAACACTAGCAATCCGTCAAGCGGCGATGGTTCTTAATAGCTAGGGCACCGATCACTCGAACGAAAGGGGGAGGGAAATGAAACCATCCATTACAGGCAAGACGGAAAACTTGAAGGCAGATGGTAACGGCAGTCGAGAAGATTTCCCTCAGCACCGGGAAATGAGTCAAACGACCGCTCCCGTGTGTTAATAATGAAACAATACGCACCATACGTTACATCCATAATAAACAACGTAACAATACGCGTTCATTTGTTTCTGTTACTCCGTGACAGCTACTCTACATAACGCTAATAGCACAATATTTCACAAAGACAATATCTGATAAGAGCATAGTAATTTTCACGTGTTGCTTGACTAAACGGCCGACTTTTTCACAGCAAAAGAAAAATATCCAGGTAGATTTATTTACGTACAGGAAGTAACATAGCAACATTAAGTTAATAAAGCATAAAAATATTTTACAGCGACTCATGGAGTGGCTCCACACGCGAGTGGGGGAAGAAGGCCCATTTACTTTATTACATTTACATCATACGCCCGTTAAAGCGGCCAACTGTACAAAATGTTGCATAAAATTCCTTTCTCGTGTCGCGATTGATCTTTTACTTCCTTTCAAATAATGTTTTCTAAGGGCACCGTCGCGTCGAATCATGTTCACAAACATTTTTTCTGTATTCGCGTGCCTCTCAATTTGGGCGTCTTGAATGTGTACCCAAAATTATTGAAATAACTATTTAACGGCACTGGTCTGATAAAATACAACTTTTATTATACATGAATGAGTTAAAGCCCTCAATATGGGGAAAGTATTTTGCTTAAAGAAACGGTTAGCAAGTCTAAGAAAGCGCCATTGAGCAATTCCTCTGAAAGTCAATGATTTTCAAAATTTTCAGCAAAAGCAATTCCTGTAACATTCGTTAAATGGTTATTCATATTAGTTAAACATATTTTTCATCTCAATTCATATCAAAATCATATCAAGTGCAAATAATGCCGCATATACAAAACAAAGACCGGTATTTAAGCCGGTTAATTTTTGCATTAAATAGTTTTTTATTTATAAGATTTTTGGAATTTATTAGGTGCTAATAAATGTTTCAGGTAAAATTAGAAATAAAATTACACTATCCTGTTTTTATTACTAGCTGCCAGAGGCGCCGCCCGCAAGAAAGTAGGAAATCGTCGCATAGGAATATACTCCCGATATAAAAAGTATCATAATCTACGATATCCTGGGTAGACTATAATTAGTCTACCTTTGTACTGTTTCATCGAAATCCGTTCATAAGGTACACACATTCACAGACTTTACCTTTATTATATAGTATAGTATCATTAGTGTAGTATTCTTTAAATCAAGGTCAACGTTAACTTAAAGTGCAAAGTTTCATCACGTAAAAACATTAAGATAAAAACTTCTAAAATTATTTATGAATCTTGGTTTCCTTTAAGTAGATTTCTATGAAGTCTTGCTTAATACAACATCATTCATTCATCATTATTTTTAGTATATACGAAACTTAAGTATAGTTTGTTCAGAATCAGTAATTGAATCGATTCCAATATTTTTTTCACAATGTTATATTTTTCCCAAAACTATTTAAAAAAGATCACATTGATCAAGTTGGTCAGAACCGGTACTAAGTGAAACAAAGGTCACGGCAGGACATAGCGGGTATTAGGCGCCAGTGCACAGCTGGGTGAGGAAGCAAAACAACCCCTCAGTCACCTGGATGGCCCGGTGACCATGTATTTTTGCGGATAACCAGATAGCATAACAAACTTATAACTTTGTGATTTTTCATAATACAGTTATGAAATTTTATGTAGATTATTTACATAAAAATATTAGATATGTGTTTCGAGTTTCGCATAATTATATTAATATTGTATTTTAGAGCGTAGGTACTTCATAAGCAAACTATCCACTTATTTTCGTGCCTGGTTTTGATACTACTCCCAAAGAAACTCCACGTTGTTAATGTGGTGAAGAAGTCGTCCTTGGACAGCATGGCGTATCCTGCAGTAGGAGCGATGGTATTTATGACAGTATCGGACTTTATGCACTACCACTGTGTTTTCTGTTTTAGAACACTATGCATGTGACGATTTGGGGAGTTATCATCAGCTGTTGGTAGCGGTTGGCATCAAAAAACCAATGGTTTAGTTAGTTAGCCCATTATGTCTCACAGCTCGACGTAGGTCTTCCTCTCCCTTTTCTATAAACGTCTGTCCTCGGCTATTGCGGGCCAGACCCTCCGGTAGTTGTCAAGCTCGTCTCTCCATCCTCGCCGTGGTCTGCCGCGATGTTGCCTTGCAAAAACTCGTGTTTTACTAAATAGTTTTCCAGGAAAAGGATAATCCTGATGATTTATGAAATTATATTATTTTTAAAACAAATAATTACATATTTATTACATTAATATACTGTATTATTAAATTTTAAAATACGGAATGACATGTCACTTAGGCAGTGTTGCCAGTAATGCAAGCAAAGGAACGAGAAACGTGAAGCCATGACGTGGAGATAAGCTTCACGGCCGACGGAACCGATCCGTCGGGAGTCGCAGGATGACTACCATAGGCAAGCGTTTGCGGACGATAAGCTAAGCGTAGCTTGCCGTCAAGTGAGGACCAAGTTCAGGTCGTCGGCATGTTGTGTTCCATGCGCACTTCAAAGAGATGTCAACAAAATTGAACCCTGCTATCAGCACACCGAAGAGGCCCAGCCTGTTAACTGCAGGCAGGCAGAGTCGAAGCCTACTGGGTTCATGGGTTAATTTCCGAAAGGAATACCCGGCCCCGGCATGATAGGCTACGAAGGAACGGGGTAGGTTTTTAGTCAATAAGAGTCTGACACTACTTCCCGCTCCGCCCAAGGGCGGGATTTGTCATTGGATGATTTTACCTACCATAGAAAAAAAAAAAACCCTATTGTTGATTGGCTAATGCTCAGACAGGGCAGCACCTGCCAGGGTTGCGAATTGTTGTTCATACTGAAGAAACACCGGGTTTTAATTAGTTACTTGATGATTTTCCTTACAAAAAAGATAGCACCTTTTTACTTTTTACACTATGATAAAGAGTAGCTTTCACTTCCTGGTTCCTCTCTTACATTTTTGTTATTTTGCAAACATGGAATCTTCGATCGACAAACGTAACACTGCCTTTTATACGGAAAAATTGCAAAAACAAAATTATGTATGCCTCTGACGATGCTCACGCACATAATAATGGTTTCCTTTATTTTTGTCTCCGATCATAAATTTTCATTACGACGACCAAGTTCACATGCGTATGCCGGCTATGAAAGTAGGTTATACAGTATCATTGAGGCAATGAAGACATATAACATCTATTCTTTAACGATAAGAAATGATAATCTTAAAAAAAAAATATGATTCTGAAGTTTACTAACAGAGAACAATATCTATTTGTTCATAAAGGATAATATTCAGTTTTCATAACAGTAACTGTAAAAGTTCCGCACCAAATATCAAAAAACTAACAACTGAAAACGAACCCTCAAATTGCATTTTGTTTACAAACCAACGCTGTACAGTTGTAACGCAAAGAGACGACTAGGTTTCGCAGCACGTCATATAGAAGCACTACAGTGGTTCCACAGAACTGTATATGTATAGACGTTATATAAGAGAATACGAGGCGATTGTGTTTGATTAAGCGAATAGCCGCGGGACGTGCCGACACGCAACATTGAACGTGCGTTGTGGCTGGATTTTTCAAACGCAATCCGTGGCACCGACCAGCATGTGCAAACAGCCAGCTGACATCAGCTTTGGTAAGCTAGGTTTACACGAAACCAGTGCTGGCCGCCAGTGATGTGATAGTTTCATATTGGTATCAAGAATAAAGCGCACGTCTATTTTTTCATCCTTCGATCTCCACCCATATCTCTTTTACATCCTAATCTATGAAGAAAATTCAGGAATTACTTGCCTTGTATAAACAGCACGGACGAGGCAAGCAATGCACGTCTAGCCTCTGTGCACTGGCTTCGTGTAAACAAGCCTATCGTTACCGAAAACACACCACAAACTAGTGTGAACGTGAATGAAACTATTTTCAGTCTCCAATACAGTGGCAGCACTTACAGTCGCAAATAAAAATTGAAAAATCCTTGCTCGCAAATCCCCGGAGGGCCCCGACTCTCACGTTCCTCACGCAACCATCCTTCCTCCCACAAAGAGCTTGAACAGGGACATTATTTATTTAATTATTTATTTATTTAAGCTCACGACAAGCTCGAAAATATTTCGCAGTATTTCGGATACGGCTGCTAGTAAATAATCTATGATGCCACAATATTAATGTTGTGTGTAAATAAGTATGTTTTGTACACTGTTTACTCATTTTAAAGCTTTAAAATGTACCAATCATAGACTGTATCAATATTAGAACAGAGAAGCCAGAACTGCTACACGGTTTTAAATGAATCTATAGAAGTATCTATACAAGATCATATTTAGACGATGTAATTGCTTCTGAGCATCGGGATCAGTCAAAGATTAAAAGATTCAAAGGATTTTATTTCAAATAAACTATTTACAGGCACTTTTGAAAAGTTAAGAAGTCGGTCTGTCAGAAAAAAATGATACTAATTGCGCATATATATAAATATTACAAATATCTCGGTTACATGTTTCTTGTCGCTGCTATTATGTGAGACAATGTAAATAAGTAAAAAAGTAAAAAAAAACGTGTTCTTATTATAATATTAAAATAAACCACTGGCTGCAAAGAAAACACCACTGGCAGTAATGGAACATTAACGAATACAACTTTGCAAATTGATTTTCGGTCTTTAGATACCTCATCTATTCATTTGTGGTTATCTCGTTATTTAGAAAACGATTATGATTAAATAAGCTGTGGCCTAAAAGAGCCACTTATCGGGTCCTATTAAATGCTAGGTGGCATCGTGGCAGATCACGGCGAAAAGTTCTTGACACTTACCGGAGAGAATGGCCCGCAACTGCCGATAAGAGATGTGTGTGGTAACGGGCGAGGCAAGCTTTCGCCCAGTATAATGGGCCAAACAAAAATTTCGAAGACATTTATGTGACATCCACCCACCAGAACTGGATCCGCATGGTTGATTACGACCATTCCTATGCTAGAGAGAAGGTCGAAGTCTCAGCATTCAGATTAATGTAATGTTTACTATTGCCTCTATATTGATAATAATGTATCCAAACATCCGAAAATAACATTATTTACGTTATCTGCACATCCACAAATCTTATCAAAGGGCTCGAAGTACAAACTGTTTCCGTCGTCATAGCAACGACCCTAACAATTTCCTAATAGCATAACAAATCACTTTAAATTTAGTTTACGACCTTGAGAATGACTCAGCTCTATGTGTTTTATAATCATGCCTATTTATAACAAGAATTGGATGAATTATATGGATACAGTCCGTAACCAGGTTCCAATGTGATTTTTATTTCGTATTTACTTTTATAAGTTTATTTATACACCCTGTGCCTAGGAAAGCACGTAAAGCCGTTGGACCGGTTGTATTTCGTAGATCTTTGACAGTTGTTACGGGTAATCAGTCATGCAAAGGAAAGTCTGATCAGTCTATCCAAGAAGTAGTCCTAATGTAAAACTATGCTATGGAGATGATGATACGGACACATTCATCGATTTATTTTAATATGTAATAAGCTAATAGAAAAAAATATATGTCGGTGAAGTCAATAGTACGGAAGCTTGAGAACGAATGAATGTACCAGCTAAGTGACAGATGTCACTTTGACAGAATCCAGGCTGACTTTTGCACGGACCGAACAGATAAAAGTTCCGACCGCACAGGAGCGGGGTCTTTTGTCTGTCGGCCACTGTGTCAACAACATATCGTCCGGGGACTGTTTCACGGCTCGTTGTGAAGTGAATACCTAAAGCTTGCATCATAATAAATCAGTTGAGTGATCTAAAATAGTTTGTTTATTGCTCGTTACCCAGTCATCGCCCACAAAATAGAATCTCAGGAAAGGATTTCCACTGTGATCGGCATCTTCATCCGATTTATACGTCAAAAGTCATGTCTGCTCCCGTCACCCATATAAACCTTTTGAAATATTAGAACAATACAGTAAATCAAATGACAGCACAATACTAAAAAAATATCGTAAAAATGTAAAAGATATTAAAACAAATCACAGAAAATACACTTGAAAATGGAAAGGCTTTAATATATTTCCTCTGCGGACCACCAAACGTACGGCGATGTGCCACCGGTACATGGTAGACATCCCATCCATACGCACAAAAAGCTTTGGGAACCCATCAATTATATCACCATTAATCACTTACTATCAGGTGAGTAGCGATCAAGCGCAAGCTTATCAATAATAAAAAAGGGATAAGTTAAACTCAAAAAGGTATGCTGTTGCTGGTATAGAGCATTATAGGATTGATGCTATGCTATGCTATATAGCATAACATCAGCCTTATAATGTTTCTACTGCTGTGACTCAGGCTTCCTCTCTAGGAGTGGGAATGGGCCGTAATCCACCACGCGGGCCCAGTGTAGATTGGTGGATGTCACATGTCTTGGAATTTTTGGTTCTAAGATATGCATGTTTCCTCACGATGTTTTCCTTCACCGTTTTGAGAGTAATGGTGATTAAATAAATTATAAAGTAATGCGCTTGGCTGAGTTTGAACCCGCGACCTACAACGCGTAAGTCGGGGCCGTTATCACTCGGCCACCACTGCTCTAACCGTATCTGGTATGCTGCAAGATAAAGAAGGTCAGGTATGTTAAAAGAGATTTCTGCAGAAATCACATATGTACCTATTTTTCTGTTTTCGTCTTCTTTTCTTTTATTATATAACATTGTACATGAAAAATTAAATAAGCACCCAACAAAATGTTTTTCAGATTTGAGTTAAGGTAATTACCAAGGAAGTCAAACCTTACAGTCCTACATAATGATAAATCGATTGAACAAGCCTTCTTGGACTTAATAGTTAGATTCCGAGTAACCTTGACAGTCTATTCAATAATAAAGAATCTATACAATGATTGTTTATTCAATAAATAGGTGCCTAAGTATAATTTAAACTTACTAACCCAACAGGTGTTTTACTATCTTAGTTTTGAATTTTCAAACGCGCAAAGTTTAATTAATAGGCCTTGTTTCCTGAAATTAACCATTTTATTCTTAATTTCTTTTATTTTTCTTTCCGTAACAATCTTTTATAAAGTATTAGAAAACTTAAAAAAAAGTTAAATTCATCTGAAAATACCCACAGCTGGTAGCTATCGCGAAACATTACGAACATTACATATTCCATCGCTTTTAAAGCTGCAAAATTTTTCGAAAGAGTCACCACAACCCTGGAACGAAAAGAAAGAAAGAGAGAAAAACAATTCAATTGCGAGAAATAACGCAATCTTAATACTAGCTGAAAATTATAATCATTCTATAGGGAATATCATATTTACGTGACACATCCGGACACATCCGCGCAATACGAATGAACGCTCAGAATAATGACGTGGCCCCATGTCTAATGCGACGAGTCCACAGTTCTAGTTTTCAGCGTGGCCCGTAACGGGGAACTGAAGGACAACGGTTGGGTTTTAGTCAGTAAAACTTAGTCAAGCCTTACCATCAAGTAAGGTCAAAAGCTCGCCCATTTTTATATCACTCTAATATCAAAGTGAAAGTTTGTGATGGTATGTTTGTTAATTCTCCACGCTTGAACAGCTGAACGAATTTAAATGAAATTTGGTACCCGATACCAATATAATAATGTCCTGCAATATAATAATTTGTCATTTTCACGTGAGTGAAGCCGGCTGGTAGAATAATAAAGTTAATTTCCGTGTCATATCCGCCATTTTTTTTCCTAAACTAGGCAACAGATTTTGATGCGGTTTCCGATAGTTGCAAAAACTATAAAGAGAAATAATTATGTAGATATATGAAGTGAAGTCGGGTCACTATTTAAGAGATAAAATATACAATTATTAGTTCTATTAGGCACTTACGTTTCTTATAAGTACACATTGTTAACATCACTTTGGGCCGGACTTAGAGTTTGGCCTCTGCATTTATTCCGTGTACAACGAAAGACTGGAAAAATATGCCAGCTGCGGTCTTTCCGTCTGTTTATAATTTAGTTTGCTTCAAGGCTAGACTGAATAAACTCTCATTAAAGTAATATGCTTCACCACCATCAATTGCATATGTGCATATGAAAATGCATACCAGAGCCCTGAAACCAAGGCAAAGGAGGAACGGGGTAGGTTTTTAGTCAGTAAGAGTCTGACACTATCTCCCGCTCCGCCCAAGGGCTGGGGATGACATTGGAAGATTTTACCTACAATAAAAAAGAAACCTTCAATTGCATGACCGCTTACCACCATTTCGGATCACAGTCAACTACTAGTTTATATCAATAAAAAAATGTACTTAATCTATCTTCCATCAATTTAACAGTTACATCATTAGGCTAACAAATTACTGCAATATCGACTATTGTATAAATCTTATCGTAATGAGATCCTGATTTTGCAGTATTAGCATAACGCTAATGGCCTATCGATTTGTCAAGTAGATAAGATTGATGAACTCAATTTAAAGATATCATTAGCAAATATTGTTTTTGTTCCAAAATACATTTTTATCTTTTTAGGATTTCGTACCTCAAAAGGAAAAACTTAACGCTTACAGGATCACCTTGCAGTCCGTTTGTCAGTCCTCCTAGATCCTATATCTCGGGGACTCGTAAAGTTATCGAGTTGAAATTATAACCATATACGTATATTCAGGTCTGCAGTGGTCTGCAGTCCCTTGAAGCTGTGAAAAATTCAAACTTCTCAGTTAACAAATAAAAAGATATGACCGTTTATGTCACCAAAAACGTATATTTCGGCAGTCTCAAGGAAATCAAAATTCAAAGGGTACTTCCCGTTGACCTAGAATCCTGAAACTTGGCTTGAAGCAAGGTTTCATAGCACAAGTAAATTTGAAATTATGTCACAAAAAAAAAATCGCAAAAAAAATCCTTTTTTGCGATTCGAAATCTTCGAGACTCGAATCGGGAATTGAACTGTTTTAATAGGTAACTTGCACAGAACCCTTAGTGCGCGAGTCCAGCCCGGTCTTCTTTTGCTTGTTTTATCTTCGAAAAATCGGTGCAGCGAATGATCTAAATATACATTAAATAATTGCGCGTGTAAGATAACGTGGGACTTTACAAATATTTATACGAATAAAACAATAGCAACGCACCCAAATAAAGTTCTCTAAATATAATTTCATGAACACCCGCGCACAATTTCTTGAAAGTAATGGGAGAATAAACTCTAGCAACAATACTAGACAGAGACACAGATAACCGAACAATATTACCCCTATATTTAACCGGTTGCGACGATATATTTTATCATGGGACACAGTTGCTAAAATACCATTCCCACTACCTTCAACTTCGGTCGTTCATCAGTTTAATGTCCCCACATCCTTCGTGTATCAATTCCAAAGTCTTCATTTGCGTCCACCATAAGTTTCGCTTTGCTTCGCATACAGTCTATTTGACTGCATGCGATATCAAGACTAATGGCTAAGAAAACAGAAACTATATTAGCTGAGCTTACAGACTTCCTTACTGACCTGTTTATGTTAGCCCCTATATCCTTTCTTACACATACTTCGTTCTTGTTCTTCTAAGTATATGGCTTGCTTACAGAGAATTCTTTATTTTTGTTCTAAGTAAAAGAAAATCAGGAAATAGTTGGTCGCGTGAACCTTTAGAAGCCCCTTATTTACTTTATGAGAAGTCCCGTTGGTATATACAAAGTCATGGGTAATATATGCCAGGAGAAAGGACGATCTAAATAAAATGTTGTCTGAATATTACTTAAAATATACTTTAATATTTAGTGGTTAGTTTGTTATAAATTATGTTGTAAAATGTCATGTCATTTATGTTATAAAAACACTTCTTTGAAATTATGTTTCATTTCAATCAAAAACAGACAGGAAAGTAAATATGAAACTTAAATAAACATTCGTGTTGAACTTTACATTATAAAAATAACATCACACCAATATTTCGCCGTTATCTATTACGTAAATACCGCCCGTGATACTGCGCGCGCGATTGCTCGATAGATAAAGAATGAGGTCGGCGACCTCTTCGCTTTCCGCCATTTTGCCGAGCGGATACAATGAGCTGCGGCTTTTGTATAAATCCGAAAATTG
Source organism: Leucania comma (assembly GCA_958295575.1). Lineage (NCBI taxonomy): Eukaryota > Metazoa > Arthropoda > Insecta > Lepidoptera > Noctuidae > Leucania > Leucania comma. The sequence goes on from OY282475.1 coordinate 11,745,614, forward strand.
TTCTTTGGTAAAACCAGCTGTTTCTGCGAACGGAGTATTTGTACCGCCTGGGTTGACGGAGTTGACGCGCACACCATGACGCCCCAGTTCCACTGCGACGCACTTCGTAAATTGGTCCAGAGCCGCTTTCGATACGCAGTACGGCAGGTAATCCACGTCCTTGATCGGTCGTAAGGCCGCCACGCTCGATACGTTCACAATGTTCCCCTTTGTCTTGATGAGATGCGGTGCCGCTAAACTTGTCAGATGGTACACTGCCCGCAAATTAGTTGCCATAGCACGGTCAAGTAACTCTACACCCTCCAATATGCTTCCTCGGATCCCAACTCCAGCGTTGTTTACGAGGACATCAATGCGACCAAATGTGTTTACTGTCTCTGTAACAATTTTCTTGACATCGTCGTCGACCGACAACTCCGCTTTGATAACCAGAGGTTTAATACCTTTTGTATTTTCACATTGTTTCGCCACTTTATTCAAAGATTCTTCATTTCTTCCAACTAACACAACTTTGCCAGACTGTTTGGCGTACAATAGCGCGGCAGCTGCTCCAATGCCGGAACTCGCGCCAGTGATCACGATAACTTTGTTGTCGAAGTCCATCGTCGCCCGCGCCGCGATTGCAACTAACGGTTTTACATTTTTATCTGACAGTTTTAAGCAGCCACCTAAATAAACAACGTGGCCTTCGACATTACGTGTTTAAATGACATTTAATTACTTAATACATCATCCGAATCGTCGTATCATTTGTACTTTAATTATACTAGGTTGCTTTAGTTACTATTAGACATCTCTAAAGTGCTTTCTGATCGGCACGACAATTTTAACCGCCGTTATTAAACTATGCATACAAAATACCTGCTATAATTCGTGATGAGAACATTAGCGAGTGGTTATTACGTTAAACTAAGCATATAGTACGCTTGACTTCCCAAAGCGAGAATGGGACTCCGGGACGTAAACACGTAATAAAATTTTGCGGTAATATGGACGCGTCATATTCTGGGGACAAAGTGAATGTTTTTTAACGAAATATTTCAGAAATTATAGAGCGGGCCGGCCTATGAAGAGATGTGTGACTGTGCATTACACAAGCCAACGCGCATACCACGAATATTTCTGTACGGTAGCCTTTCATTTCATTATTATCAGGAGACTCTCGGGACAATGTTTTATCTATCTATCTATCTTAATTCTTTATTGTACACAAAAAGAAGAAAAAAAAAAAACATAACATATCATATAGGGATACAAACAGTACATGTACAAAGGCGAGCACCATGCCTTTTTTACATTAAAAAAAAGTCATACTTTTTACTATTAAAATATCAGGCATTACCATATTTCATTAAAAAAATATAACAATTAATATAAAAATCCATCTCATTAACATATAGACAGATTGAATAGCCTTCCGAAGTAATAGAGACATCAAAATGTGGGTTTTAAACCGGCATTAACATCGCAGGATTCGGTTAATCCATTCATCCTGACTAGCCTCTCGTATCGAGGGCAAACTACGTAATGTTGGTTCCGAGGCATGCCATTTACATGAATGATTATTCGGGCGGATAGATGGTCGCGTGCGATTTTGGCCCCTGAGATTAGCGAATGTGAGGTGGTTTTTGCGTGCCAGATTCCTGAGACCATTCCGAAGTTTATCTGTGCAAGCCGCGTGGAAAGCATTGTCCGGGCCCGTTAGCCTATGTTAACACAACGCTTCCCAGTTGGTAGACACACGGTAAACATAAATCAAATTCTGTCAAATATTATATTTTTTGAGTCAAAATTCCTTACTTTTAACGTCTAGGCACATGGTACAAGTTTGAGGTATTCTATATTAGCTGGTTTTACTGAACGAATGTCAAAACTGTCAGATGACTTCCGTATGTAAGATTTTTTTAAGTGATCTTAAAGAAATGTTTGATTTTTAATATACATCTTAGATTGAAATCCTTAAAAAAAAAAGTGCCCGTCCTCGGCCATCTTAGCGACGCAACGTGTTGACAACAGCAACAAGCTTCGGAATGACATGCAGCAAGGTGAAACGTGAAGCTCAAGACCGGTCGCGATAGGGGACCTCTTCTCCAGCTAGGGGACTTTTAAATATTCTTACTTAATAGAGACATTATAATAGTATTCATATAGCATAATAGAGTATTCTTACTGAGTTCCCAAGCTGCAAGTAGTCCGTTTTGTCACACAAATTGCATCAAATATTTCAGATTGCTTCAGTTCAAATAGCTTCGTCAAAAAAAGTCAAAACTCGAAAACATGTCATTACTTTGTTAAGAATTTTCGCTGAAGGCTGTTTCAGAAACTTAAATAAGTACATGACCAAAATGAGCATACCTATTGCCATAAATATTGAAGTAAATGGAAACAAAGAGATACCAAATCTTACCTTATTTTAATATAATATGAAGCAACATATGTCCAAGTACTATAAATAAATAATACTTAACACAACATTTTATTATGTTTATTTACTTACACATCACAAAACGACCACACATAATAAATCGGTACAATTTTACAAACGATTTGTAATGCTTTCATGCATCACCAAATGAGATTCTAACCTGCAATTAATGCAAAATTTAATGCGGCATTACAGGAGGTCAGCTGCCTCACTAATTTGTACTGATTACTTGTTAATCTGCCGCAGAATGTTAACATTGCCGCTAATGTTAACTTTGCCGGCAAAAATTATGCTGAAATGTGTTGCTCAAAGGAAAAATGTGAGAGAATAATGGGCTGAATATTAACTTTTGCGCGATTGTGGTGAGAGTAGTTACAGGTTCAGCGGATGTTTTGTGGGTTTTTAATTATTAGCTTTTCTTGTGTTTCGTGTAGTTTATTTTTGATCGCGTACGTGGTAGTTACATTTTTTTATTGAGGCCTGCTTTGTAGTTACCTGAAAAATTACTGTGTTTAGCTTTAAATAAGTATATTTGAAACATTATTCTATCTCCATCACTTCCAAATTTTTAGTACAAACACAATGATATTATAATTCGGTTTAAAATTAAATGTATCAAATGATTTAATGTTAAAGCAAATGTAAAAGTATGACAGCTTATTTTTTTTATGTGTTCATGTTTAGTAAGTCATTTTGACACAGTAATACCCAATAACCTCGGACAACATTTTTAAGGAAAAACTCACACAAGATAAAGAAAGTGATGTTCTAGTAACCCTTACTCCACGGGAATTGGGAGCCAAAACGTTGCGCAGCGGGTGGCGACATTCGTGGCTTGGACTCTTATCATAAATCTTCTTGGGCCTGCAATGGATCACTCCAACCACCCCACCTTACCCCTCATCATTTATACTTTATTATTGGAGGCTTACGGATCTGAAACCCTTTGAAACATTCAGATATGATCCTCTCAAGGAATCCGTAATTGTATCCAGCGGTTCGTAACGCAAAAAGTGTTATAAGATAAAGTTTTTGCGAAACACGGCCGTGAAATCTAATCAAACGCAGTTAGAAAAAGTCAATTGACATGATTATTTGGTTCAATAAAAATGCTAACGATATAGGTAGGCTACATTATCATACCGATATGATTAAGATTAGTATGCCAATTTAAATTCACATCCAGTAACACAATTTCAACAAAATTGGGTTGTCAACTAACGAATATTGTCACGCGATAACTAGTACAGTAAAATTAAATTGTCATTTTACGGGAAATAGCAAACTGACGAGCGACAGGAAACCAAAATTTCACACTAGCGCACTACCCGATGAATTTATGAATTAATTAAATGTCAATAACTAAAGCTGTCAATATTCAAATTCGTGGAATACATGTACCACCTAAATGTAGCAGCGAGCAGGCCACGACTTGAAGTTTGAGTTCTCATTTCATTGCGGATTACAATATATAAATCGTTGTCATTTGACTGATTGCAGACAGCATTGAACTGTAAAATGAAACTAGAAACCTTTAGGCTATCTGGTTATGCTAACTAACTACATTATGTAAATTATTTAATTTCAGAACTGTGTTCTACGTGTACTATGAATAACTTACATCTATGGACTGGATTTAGCTCACTGAAACTTTATTGTTAAAGGTAGACAGCAGATGTTTGGAATAAAAAAAAAACTGAAAATAATGCAGTAAAATATATCATTGTATAAATTGTCAATAAAAAATCTTTACTTCGGATAAGTTACATCCATATGGGTTAGTAAACAAAGAAAAATAAACCTATATTAGTAAAACTTACTAACTATTTATTTTGAAACAAGGTTGTTCATGAAATGCATATAAGAAACTGTAATTGAAAACGCAGTCAGCAATTCTGTGAAATTCCACTCATACCTACCATCTAATAAGTAAATTACATACGAAGGACATATACTCGACTTGATCTAACATATTCATATGTATAACCACAAAAATATAACTTTTATACCCATCTGAAGAATACCGACAGAACCCAGCTGCGCTAAACGCATCGCTTAGCGCTTTTTTACGCGGAAATAGCAAACGTAGAGCGGTTCAAGGAAATCAATCAGCGAACCATTGGCTACGGCTCAAAGCGGATGCGGTTGATGTAAAGCGCTTAACTCATTATTTGGCTGCGAAACAACAAGATCGATGTGCCAAAAATATTCCAATACACGGTTTAGCTTGCGTCGCGTTCCCGGAGATAAATCTAATGAACCGATTTTTTGGTGGATATAGGGAATTCTTCAGTGAGAAAACAGTTTTCGATTGGAAGTTTTATATACGTTTAATATTTCGAGCTAATATATACCTTCGCAGTCATTTCTGCCTGATCACTTAATTTTTTTTCGCTTGAATACTGCGGCGCGGCGCCAAACCAAACCTTTGAAGTTTTCGTTTCGAGTGCAAGCAAAAATGAACTTAGCGGTGGTTAGGTGGAAGTGTTTTTGATAGTACAGCTGATGATTTCTTTTTCTCCATTTGAAATCTCATTTACAATAAAGTCAAAGTCTAAAGCATTTTATTTCAAATAAAAGAATTTCTCAAATATAGGGTTGAAATATTTGTATGGTGTTCCGAGTCTGGGTGTCTTATGTGTGTTTAGATGTTTGTGAACCCACCCACGATACAGGACCAATTTCTAATGTGGGTCAAAGATTCTTTTAACAAAAAAAAACAAATTTAATTTCAATTTGAATATGTTCTTCTGTTATTGTACATTTAATAATGTCAAATCGAAAATAAAAATAAATAAACGATTGCTCCAAATACTATTTGAATAAAATTCTCAGTCACATCACAGGCAGACGTATTTCCACACACGCTATAAACGTGAAATACGGAACATTTTCTAGAAAATTTTCATCGCATTTAGAGCATTCAGAAGCTTTCGTTTATTGTCATGGTAAAGTTAGAATGCTTTATTGAATACGCACTTGAAGAAATCACAAGACTAAGATGAATCAAATCGGAATAGGGTCAAGCATAGTTTTATAACAGATATTGCATAATGTTTCACTTAAAAGTGTGCTTTTATCTGATGGCAAACAATAACAACGACGAGCAAATATTAGGAGATTGTGATACTTTTTTAGTGTCTTTATTTTCGAACAGGCTTTACAAAAAGTGAAATTCTATCAACACTAAGGAATATGCATGAACAAAATATTATTTTGTTTTCTAACCAGTTTATTAATAAATATACAAAAATGGAATACTGTTATGTGAAAACAATACCTATCAAAATTGCCAAACGAGACTATAACAAATATATTTGACTCTGTCGTCAAAACGCTTTGTTCTATAGCGACCGTACGGGCGTGATGTACTTTGACGTCAAACTTCATATCGCCGTGCGACATATTGTTATTGTTAATTTTATTACTTTATATTTCTTTTTTTTGTGTTTAATTTAAGTTTGCAATTACTCGTTCATTTATAATCATGGTGTGCCAAATAAACATGTTTTCTTACTTTTCTTTCTTTCTTTCTTTATATCTTACTTTTTCTTATTATTAGCTTTGAAGCTTAGTTATAAAGTTTTAATATGAAAATATTTCGAAAACTCTTAAATATTTCTTTTTAGAGCTACAAATGTTTTAATTTAGAAATAAAATAATTGCAGGCATATTCCCTATCGTTGAAAAGTTTAATACATACGTATGCTGTATGATTAAAATATCACGTGGGCTCACATATGTTGACATCAAACATTTTGAGTGCTGTCATGCATCGATAAAATGTTACTTTTTCTAGAACCAATTATAAGGTCAACAAGTATCACGAAACACCAATTCCGGTAAGGAATTCCACTCCTAAATGGAAGTGTGGGACTCTCTGCCAATATCTGTTTTCCTATCATTAATACTGTCCGCTTTCAAAGCAAGATTGCGCAGGCATCTTCTAGGCTCGCTGGGCTTCCAGGGCTGTGGGAATGTTCCAAAAAGTTATCTTGGACTCGTGGTACTGGAACGCAAAAGGCAACTGAAGGAACGGTTTTAGTCAGTAAAAATTTGTAATGTTTTTCTACCACAAAAAACAATAATTTCATCGAGTTATTTTTTTAAACTAATACGTACGTAGAGATTGTAGCAAATGGTAATCTGTAATTTCCACCTACCCTCAAGCTAGTTTTAATACGTATAGGTTTTTATTATTATTTTTTGGTGTTACTGCAATAAAATGATAGTTAAGTCTTTTGTAAATTTAAATATGTAGATCGTAAATACGCCTAAATAAAAAAATATTTGTCATTTTCTTAAGGAAAATGGCGTGATGTTACGTATGTGTCGACTGGACAGTACACGATAAAGTACCAGGATGAATCTTCAAAATATACGCAAAAAAAAACCAAGTATCGTTAACTCGATGATACACTACAATTGAATTTCCACGAAAAGCTTTTCTGAATCCTTGACATTTTTAAATTTATACGCTTTCCAGGTATTAAAAGCTTTCAGGTTTCAGTTCAAAATATTATTAAAAACTTTTCAGTTCAAAACATTACTAGTGCACCAATTTTTTGAAAGAAGCAAAGGCTTTCTTTTTTTTTTTTTTTACTGTAGAGACTGTTTTGTTGCTAACGCACAGGAATTTCTGTTTTATCACTTTTTATCAATCAAACAAACCAGTGCTTGCCTTCGATCCCACCTGACGGGAAGCCGTCACGCAATTGTTGATGGTGAGTCGCACTAGTTTATTAAGAGTCTATTCACACTAGTCTTATAATTCTTATTCCATTTCATTTAATTAAATTTTTAGACTGCCTTTAAATTCAGAAATGAACAGTGATAATTTCTGCAAACTCTTAATACTGAAATAAATATTTTTGTTCGTAAGTATTATGTATAGTAAAAAATCTACCTGCATACGGACGTCTATAATAACAGTCAAGCACGCTCGCCATCCATCAGGGCCTCAAGGCCTATGACAAGAAGGCTTACTTTCTCATGAATATTTATCACCCTGTTTATTCCCCAAACCAAGAGGCTTGGGAAAAAAACATTATGTTTCCAACCAATTCACTTGGAAATTCAACCTGTACTTAGAAACGCTTTGAAGACGTCAAATTGCGTATGTTACGTAGTTTAAAAGAAATTTTCAGCAAAATGATCAAAGGTAAACGGTCTAATTTGTATTATTTTTATATCGCTCAAATCTATACTAATTGTAAAATATTTAAACAAAATTTTGCGTCACTTAAATATTTGACGTCTGCTATAGACTAAAAGTAATGAGTACTGTTCTTTTAGAAACAAAAAATAATACTAGTAAGTATACAAGAACATTAAGGTGGGTTTACGTCAAGTACGAGCGGAGCACGAGCAGAGCTCAAATTCGTATAACGTCGCTCGTGCTCGGCTCCTCTAGAGTCGGTCCACGCTACATGAATTTGAACTCGGCTCATTCTCGATTCCTCTAGCATAAACTCACCTTTAGTGGTCAGCCATGTCAGACAAAGCTTGACATGCCTGACCGCTAAATGTAGAAGAAAAATAAAAGAACTTAATAAAACTTATTTTTCGTAAAAAAAAAATTAATAATATCTACAGTTTTAAAGTAGAGTCTAGTAGCATATCATAATGAAAATGTCTAAAAAAAATACTTAGCATAATTAGCCTTTTAATGTTCCCACTGCGGGGCACAGACCTCCTCTCTAAGAGAGCGAATGGGCCGTAATCCACCACGCCGGCCCAGTGCGAGTTGATTAATGTCACATATCTTCGAATTTTTTGTTCTAGGACATGCCGGTTTCCTCACGATGTTTTCCTTCACCTCTCAAAAAGAGCAGTGGTGATGAAATAAATTACCCAAAGCAATGCGCTTGGCTGGTTTTGAACCCGCAATCTACAACTCGCAAGTCGGGGTCATTACTACCCGGCCAATACTGCTCTGCAAAAATACTTAAAAAAAAATATAATTGATATAAAAGTTTTGAGTAACTTTTGGGCATCACCAACCGAAGTCTGACTTCTTAAAAGCCTTCAAAACGCTAGCCAAAAAATACTTTGACAAAAGACGGCTTTGTTACGGGATCTGTCTTTGTTTTGGCCAACTTCTTTGATCAATCATGACAAATTGTATTTTGTTATAAGAGCAGGCCATCACAAAGTTTGACAGTTCTCCGTTAAAAGTTTCCTTTTGTGGAAATAAATGAGTGCGAATTAGTTCTTGATGTAAAATCAATCAATGTTGGTGAAAAGTTCAATGTCAATGTGTAATTGTGTTTCTACTCGTACGTATGTGTAATTGCGTCAACGTCACCCTGTCAATTTGAATTAGGGAAGTTTTTTCTCTTGTCTTTTCCAGGAGGGATGAGAGGTGTACGGAAAAGTTTGTGAATTTAAGATGTCATTTGCACGATTAATTTGTTGATCAAGCAAAGTATTGGGAACATTTTTCTCTTTCATAATTATCTGCAAGAACTTCAACCCACCTACTTATACCTTTATACGTATATCATCGCAAAGAGAATACTTGTCATTTAAAAACGTATTTCATTCGAATTGCTGACAGAAGAAACACATTAACAGTAATGAAATATCATTATCGTCTGCCTTTTGAAATTAAAAGAAAGTTACTGAAAAAAACATTGTCCTTATTTCTTTCCAGACATTTAGGCACAATATGGAACGGTATAATTTTGACGCATAAGTTCCCCCGAACAAACTGTTGCGATAAAAGATAGAAGAAGTGCGATAAAAAAGGCGAAAGGCCAGTGCTACGAGCATCCCATCGCCGTCAAAAGTTCTTCAATATATCGTGTCAGTAATATCATAATATCTGTTCTGTCCTCCTTCAAGTTTCACAATATTTTACCCCGGTTCTATAAATGCCTTGGAGGCGCACAAAAATATGGAGAGCAATAAAAATGTCAAGTCAGGTCATCAGAATGGAAAGCCGAAGGCGTTTTGTCGCCAGATGTGGCACTGAATCAATGAAAAAGTGTTTTCTTCCGTGGCTCACATCGGCGATATATCTTGATGCGCCGACGAGCCCGAGTCGCGAGGTGAGGGAAACTACGCAACTGTAATAATGGCCGCTGTTATGTTTGCTGACGGGACAAACTCTGAGCGAGCACCTGCTTGCGCTGACACGCGAAATATGTGTATTCACGATAAATATATATCGCGGATTTATCCTTGTACTGTTTAATAAAAATGTCGCCTTTTTGACGCGAATATGAAAGTAGAGAATACGGGGATTCGAAAATAAGACGCGTCACTTTAATACCTGCCTTTTGTGCAATACAATTACGTGAAAATATTGTCGTCTCTGACACCTGTATTAACAAAGGAAACAATCTAAATCTTAACAATACTAGCAAGTCTCAATCGAAATTTACGGAAACCGGTCGCTTCCAATCGGCCGTGTTTATCTGTACACAGTATTTTAAAGAGGCAAGCTGATGGGTAGAACAATGAGTTCAGAACAGTTTTCATGTCGGAAGTGGCATTACACTGAACATTAGCTTGGGCGATAAGGCGCCAACACAAATTGGTCCGGGCACGCGAACACGGCGAGCGCATTTGATGAAGAAAGCGCGGTCTTAGGAATCGGGGAACTTGGTGGTTGTGACAGGCCGAGAGAGCCCGGCCGCCTCGGAAATAGGTCTTGGTTTTATGAGCTAAATGACCGTAAAATATCCTCGTAATGGACGGTTAGGATTATTTAGGACACTGTTTATGTGTTGGATACGACGTTTATAGACCTTACACAAGTTCTTGTAAGTTATGTCTACTGGGTGTCATTTTCTAGATTGAATTTGGTAATTCAGCATCTGAATCTTAAGTGCGCAATTCATAATAACGGTTTGGTACTAATAAAAAACCCCGCTGAGCTGTTTTATTTGTACATAAGACATACCGTATTATTTCCATGTCATTCACAGCTTAATAATTCAATGTTTATGGATCGCAATATATCTCAGTCTACCCAATGAGTATCGTGTTCCCCGGGTTGTGGAAGTCTGATAGGCAGTTACTCCATATTAAACAGATATTCAGCCGCATCCAGTAAGGTTGGAAGCTGACCCCAAGCAAGGGAATAAGGCTTGGGATATGGTGAATCTCATTAAAATCTATATTATTAAAAAATATGTGTCAGAATTTGTTAAAAAAATCACAATGTATATAAATAAATAAATAAACAAATATTCCACAAACCATATAACGTTGTCTAGTCCCAAACTAAGCAGAGCTTGTGCTATGACTGCTATGAGTACGAGACATATATAGATAAATTACACCTGGACACAAGACAAATAATCGTTAAACATTAAAATTTATCCTAGGTTGGAATCGAACCCACGACTTCGGTATTACAGTCACTATAGGGCCACTAACCACTAGATCAACAGGTAATAAAAATAATGAAAACTTTCACCGAACGTACACACAGCTTTGACATCAAACTTCTATCGTCTATGAATTGAAAAGTACGCTCGTGCACAAAAGTAATAAGTCACATGTAAATTCCGAGATACAGAGCTTTGTACAGGAAACTGTTATTCAGCGCCCTCTGCTGGGACGGCAATAAATTAACAACGGGATGAATAAATCCATTGAGCACTTCGATCTACGGTGGCGACTGCACTGAGACTGCATTTGAATAATGTACGCCAGCATGTATTACCCCATAATTCACCGTCTTTGTACAATTCCCTCTAAGTTTTATCAAGAGCCAGGTATAAATTATGTAGGAATAGAAATCCCCTTTTAGTTCGCTATAGCAAGATATATTTCTATTTAATCATGCTATGAATTCTATTGATGGTTAAACCTAACTCTAGAGCTGTAAAAATCATGTTATCGAAATGGACCACGTTAGGGCTGATACGTCATAAAAACGGGCTTAACACTAAATAAGCGCTATAACAATTTTCACCCTAACACATTACTGCTTTACGGATTTACACGAACATAAATTCTATTAAATTGTACCCGTGATTTAAGTACATAACCCTTTAATATTTTCTGAAGGAATATGACATTTGTGTAAAAGCTGATATCTAGAGTACAAGCGATAACGGACCCGTTAACATTTATGTAAGTTCCCTTGAGTAATTCGAGTCCTAAGCGCCTCGGGCTCATCCCATCCCGCTATCTGTAAGCAATCAAACAAACGGGAGGTAATGACGTTAGAACTTACGGAGATTCCCTTACATCTGCTGACATCAATATTACGTCACCACAGCTATAAGAGAAGCAGATAAAGCTTTGTTCAAGGAAAGCGTAATAATCGTATTTATGGCCCATCATGTGACCTATATTATGATGGAGCGTAACGAAGCACCTACGTTTTGTTTTATGAGACAATTATTTTCATGCGGCGAAATCAAGGGTTTTATGTTCGTATAGGACTTAAGATTAACTAATATGTTTAATGTGTAGCCGGAGCTTTTTTAAGTTTGAGAAAATAATTTTGATGCGTGGTGCAAAGTTTGTGATTTTAGTCGAGGCGAGGAAATATATGTCCGTTAAATGAAGTTGAAGTAGTTTTAAAGCCGACAAACTACAATGGCAATTACCGGCGTGTATGAATCAACGTTTTTTTAACACTCTGTAAAAATAAATAAAACTTCTTAATAACAAATTATTGTGAGAAATTGATTGCGGATCTTATTTCACGCGTCTTGACGGAAAATACTACGTGAACTACCATATATAATGAATATATAAAAAATGTGCCTTAGGATTGGCCGCTGCAATATTCCACACTAGTTTTTTTTTATGGTAGGTAAAATCATCCAATGACAAATCCCGCCCTTGGGCGGAGCGGGAAGTAGTGTCAGACTCTTACTGACTAAAAACCTACCCCGTTCCTTCGTAGCCTATCGTGCCGGGGCCGGGTATTCCTATCGGAAATTAACCCATGACCCCAGTAGGCTTCGACCCTGCCTGCCTGCAGTTAGCAGGCTGGGTCTCTTCTGTGTGCTGACAGCTCCTTGAGGCGCGCGGGAACAGAACGCGCCGTCGACGACTTGGGCTCGGTCCGGTCAGTTACCGGACGATCGGACAGCGTGCTACCCATTGCACGCCACCCGCAAGCCCGCGCCTACGGTGGCCGGAAATCGGGATCGGAATCCCGGCGGCGGCTGGGGCGAGCGCCCCGTTGCCTCTGCCTGATACGGTCGGCCTCCTCCTTTGCTAGCATTACTGCTTCGCAGGAGGCGACCGCCTGCCATCCCTCCTCACTACGGACCATGGCCTGAACCAAGGCCCGGCGAGAGAGATCGCTGCCGCCGATCGCCCCCACGAGGACACGGCGATGCTCCGCCCAGGCGGGGCACACCTTTACGGCGATTGAGTTAGCAAACGAGAAATTATTGATAATATGCATATATAGAACACCCCAGTCTGACCCCAACGTATTTTTAGCTAATCTAGATAGCCTTTTACATGACGTTCTCAAAAAATATAAATCTTCAACACGCATAGTTCTAACAGGAGATTTTAATATAAACACACTAAAAAAAAGTAAAATTTAGTGATTTTCGATTTCGATTTCCAAGACCTAGCGAAAAACTATAATTTAAAAATTCATATTGACGAAGCTACTCGCAAATCTTCTTGTATTGATCATGTACTGAGTAATATCTCTGATGCAGCTACAGCAGTAATCCCACTTTACCTCTCTGACCACGAAACAGCACAAATGATACATTTCCCCTTAAAACAACTATCTATAAAAGATGCAATTTATTACGTTTACAAAAGAGATTACAATGCCCATAATTTAAACAAGTTCAAGAAATGTTTACAAAGTTTGTCTTGGTCTGAAGTATATGCAGAAAAAGACGCTAATATAGCATTTAATCGTTTCCATGAGTTAATATGCCTCCTTTACTACTTGTGTTTTCCGAAAGTAAAGATAAAGATAAATCTAAACAAAACAGTAAAACATACGTGGGTAAGCAAAGGTCTAAAGCAGAGTTGTAAAACTAAAAGGTTTTTACGTTATCAATATTATAAAAAGAAATCCCAGTTCAACAAAAATAGATACATACAGTACTCAAATTTGTTACAAAAATGTATCTATGCCGCCAAAAAAAATGCTAATATAAAATTTATGAACAGGTATCAAAATACATGTAAAGCTACATGGACGGTAGTAAAAAATGAAATACATAATCCTAGTCCTCAGAATAACATAGAATCCATTAAAATTAATAATTCTATACTTACGGAACCAGCAAGAATAGCCTCCGCTTTCAACAATTTCTACCTTAATCATTCCCCTACACAGCGTACAAATGGTCATAGTAATAAAAACCTAATACCTAACTCAATGTTTCTCGTTCCAATGTCTGAAAGTGAAGTAGAACAACAAATTATGTTATTAAACAACACGACATCAGAAGGCTACGACGAACTTAGCACTAGAATAATTAAGAACTGTGCTAAGGAAATACGCAGTGTTCTGACGCACCTTATAAACTTATCTTTTATTCAAGGTGTGTTTCCAGATAAATTAAAAGTATCAATTGTAAAACCACTTTTTAAAAAGGGTGAAAAACATGACATTAACAACTACCGTCCAATAACTTTAATTCCCATTATGTCAAAAATCTACGAAAAGTGCATGTGTAAGAGGCTTATTAATTACTGCGAGAAATTCCATATTATAAGGAAAGAGCAATTCGGTTTCCAAAAGGATAAATCAACCACTTTGGCTATCTTTTCGCTCTTGAAGGCAGTATTTAGTAATATCAACAATAATAAGCTAACGACAGGATTATTTTTTGATTTATCTAAGGCATTCGATCTGGTTTCACATGACATACTTGTTCAAAAATTAGAGTCTATAGGAATTAGAGGACCTCCACTGAAATGGATATCGTCATACATATCCAACAGACAGCAGTGTGTTACTATCAATAATATTAATGCCAATAAGGATATGGTTTCATATCGCTCTGAATTTAAAAATACTAAGCGCGGTGTTCCTCAGGGTAGTGTGTTAGGCCCAATTTTGTTTCTCATATATGTAAATGATATTGTTAACGTGACAAATCATAAATGTTTTCTGTTTGCTGATGACATTTCGATAATTATTTCTACTGATAAAAAATGTAAATCAATAATTGACCATGAAACAGATATTAATAATACAATAGAAAATCTTATCAATTGGCTTAACAATAATAATTTATCTATAAACCTTGACAAATCAGTATATGTACAATTTAATAAATCTTATAATAATAAATTTAATTTCACAATGAATATATCAAAACTTCAACAAGTAGCACAAACTAAGTTTTTAGGAACGATCATAGACGAACATCTAAACTGGAAAGCTCAAATCGATAGTGTATGTAATAAAATCAATAAATTCGTATACGCTCTTAGACGGGTTAAAAATGTAACAAACATTAAAACAGCTGTAATGTCCTATCGTGCATATGTTGAGTCTTCGCTGCGATATGGGCTAATTGTATGGGGAAACAGCACAGACCATGATAGAGCCTTCATTGCTCAAAAGAAATGTGTTCGAGCTATTCAAGGAATTCCACCAGACGTATCTTGTCGACCAATATTTAAAAAACTTGGTCTGCTACCACTACCTTCACTATACATATATGAAACATGTATGTTTGTTCGGAAACACAAACATTTATTCAGAACAGCAGCAGATGTAAGCAATAGAAATCGGCGTGATAAATTTAGGCTTGTTTTAGATGAAATCCCTCGATTAATAAAATATAGTAAAAGCTGCTTAACTATGGCGGTACGTATATATAATAAACTACCATGTAAATTTAAATTACTAAACAACAGAATGTTTAAAATCCACTTGTTTAAATGGCTTAATGATAATAATTTTTATAGCATTAAGGAATTCTTTGAACATAAGTTGTGTTAATCATTTTGCATGCTTTAATCTTAAGCAAAACATGTATGATCTCATATCTAACCCATATAACACCTTATATACCATGTTTTAAGCAAATAAATAAATTATTATTATTATTATTATTTTTTATGACTTTTTATCTCAGGACCCTGAGGTCCTGGACCTTTGGGAGGCGTACGAGGAGCTGAAACCAACTCGCAGAGGCCCTTTAGGTACTTTTAATGTAACGTGATGCCAACCGACGATTGTCCCTGTACGCGCAATTCTAGTGCATCCAAGGACAACCCCCGGTTGGTGAAAACTATTGTGACATATGAAAAATAAAGATAATAGGGCTATGGTTTTTGGAGTCTTAAGTGGACTGGTTACCAAGAACTATGTGAAAACTATGGCCCCTGCCTAAACAATGTTATTAATATCCATCGGTAAACAGGCAGGGGGTGACTTACACACTCAATAAATGGGCCCCCGAAAACGGCCGCTAGCACGAAGTGACATAGCAACAAGAGGGCAACATATCCTGAGGTGCTTGAGGAGTGGAGAGGTATACCACGGCTATCAGGACAATCCCGGAAGTGCGGTCAAGATCCCTACCAGCACCTTACTGGATTATACATCCTTCTCCCGAGCACGATTGCTCTTGCGAATCTCCACTCAAACCAGCCAATAAAGGCAAGAGAGAGGTGGGAGCTCTGTTCCTCGTCAGTGTTTACTACGGCCGGCCAATAAAGGCAAACCGGAGATGAAGAACGAGAATTCTCCCAGGAGATCGGGTCCGTGGGGTCGCTAATGCCCAACAGTTCGCCACAAAACTGCCCTGCGGATTGTATCTCTCTTAGTCTGGCCCCTCACCCTTGGCATGTTACGACCTAGGGTTTATTGGAGCGCGCAAGCCCCACCACGACGCCAACGTAGAGATACAGCGATGGGGTTATTATTATTATTTCCTTTATTTCTTGTATTACATATTTTATACATTTTTAAATATTTTTAACATATATATATAAAAAAAAAAACATTATTATTATTATTTCCTTTATTCATTATATAAACTTATTAATTACATTTTTAAATATTTTTTAAAAAACTTACAAAAAATAAAAAAAAACATTTAAAAATATAAAAAATAGTGTCCCACCGGTATCGGGAACAGAGTCCAAGCTACCGGCGGTCAGGGCTCCAGAGAAAGGAACCTCCTAACAATACGAGCCGTGTCCAGGAGTACCGCTTTCTGAATCAAGCCCTTGATCCAGTCGCCTAACGAGAGCCTCCTAAGGTGTTGGTCGAGGCTCTTGGCTATTAAGCCATTACCCGACACGACTATCGGTACAATGATCGCCGAATCCACTTCCCACATGTCGACAACCTCGCGAGCCAAGTCAATATACTTGATTTGTTTATCTTTCTCGGCTTTCACGAGGTTTCGAGGTTATTATTATTATTATTATTATTTACAGTGTGCTTCACCGTGTCCTCCGGGTGTTCCGCACAGTGGCAAATATTCCACACTAGTGCCAAATACACTACTTACTTACATTGCAAGCCTCAAAACAATAGAGGAAGCAGCAGTTTTCCATGTAAATATGTAGAAAAATATATTTATAGCACAGCTAGAAGACACTTAATCTTCTAAAAAAGATACAAAGTTAAACTTATGGCACTTTGAATCTATCATTTACACAGTCGTTAAATAAAAGCATAATTCTGACCATAAACGAAACAACTTTAATTACGATAAAAACTTTCTTTATTCCCAAAGTTCTAGATACGATGTCGTACAAGTACAATGGACCGAAGTGGGCCTTATCCATATTTTTCATAAGTACTTGGCAACTTGGTAAAAATTCCCCTCACGCGTATTCAATTTTACCAAGTATTAGTTAGGCAGTTTTATCTACCATTCTCGAAACAAAAGTACTTAGTACTTGAGATTACTTTGGTCCCTTTTGTTCTTATTATATTATACTCTTCGATAAATTATGACAATAACCAGCACTTTGCCAGCGGCTTCACTTGCGAGAATAGTTTTCATAAAAAACGAATTACGATTGTTTTTATTATTCATTTTGAACCAAAGGAATAAAAATCCTTCATAAAATATATAAAACCCTGTAAATTCTACTATTGAGGATTATTCTGATAACAAATAGTTCAACCTTTATTATTTGCTTTATTTGTGCAAACTTTCAAGTACATTGCACACGGAATGAGATTTTGCAAACAATCGAAATTCCTTCTTTTCACGCCTATAAAGGTTGAATTACCAAAAACTCCTTCTTAATACTCGCCTGCGTCGTAAAAGGAAGCTCTGTGTGGAACTTTCAGGTTCCTAGTTCTAATATTTTCGGCTGTGCGTATTAACGCAAAAAAAGGAGTAATTGAAAAAAATATATCAATTCAGTCATTTTCTCCTTTTATGTATAAGTATTGATAACGGTGTGAAGTTGTGATTTTAATATCTACTTAATTCCAGTTTCGTGGCAAACGCTGACAAAGGAATATTATAGAAAGGAAAGGTTTCAGTTTCAACATCGGGTAAAATACACAAACAAATTAGCAGGTAGTTCAATTTTATATTCACCTACTACTAATTACGTCTTATCGTAGTACCACATGGGAATTAGCGCCTCCAGGAACTTACTAAGCTAATGTTTGGTTGATTCTGGATCAAATCTCACTGCAATTAACACAAATAACACAGGCATACATGCAATTATTTGATTTAGACTATCGAGTCGAAATCCCGTCTCTATTTATACGTAGGCTACTAGTATATTACCAGCAAAATAGAGACGACCGTGAAGTAGGTCCGTGGGTTTCGTAAAAAGTGAAAAAGGAATTGTGCCAAAAAGATAGCAGAGACTTTTCGTATGCTAATTGGTCGGTTAAAAATTGGATGAGTGGTGGAATTTCGTGTTCGATTTTTTACGATCCATTTGGTAAAAGCATAATTAAGAGCTGTGTCATCTTTATCTGCAAAACACAATACCCCAGAGCATACTCGATCTCTGCAGTAATTGGGTACTTAAGTCCTTTTGTTTATAGTTTTTATTAAAAAGTAACTTTATCCAAAATGAAATCCTATTACATCTGTTGGAAGGGGAAACTGTCAAATAACAGTATAAGGATGCCCATACTGACATGTGACGTCACCGCCATTAGGTTACGTGTGCTCAAAAGAGATAGCGAGATATTCCTACCATGCTCCTCCCCATAATTACTAATATTTGGAATGCTAACTGCTGCTTCATTTAATAAAAAAAAATTGATGCTTTCTTTACTTATTTTTTATAATAAATTCACATGGATATATAAGAAACTTATATATAAACTAAACTAAGTATTTATACTAAACCTAACTAAATAAATTTAATACAAAAACACTAAATACACTCAGGCGTCGATCTGCAAACTCCTTCGCATCGCTGTCATCCGAAAATTTGCCCAAAAGACTGGTAGCATTGCCACATTGACTGTCATAATGCTCATTCAGAAAAAGATTTCTATATAGTGTTATTGCTGTTTAGGACCTACAAAAATAAAAGCAGAGACATATCCAATTATCAGGGATCAGGATCCAGATCCCTACAATTTCCACATAATTAACACCCAGAAGTTGGCCAAAAAACTCATTAACGCTATACAAAACAAAATGGCGTAGATCATATTGTGATGGGACGTGACACGGTGAAATGTGAGTAGGACAATCGAACGTCATTAGGCCAATAGGTCGGGAATGTCACGCGTGGAATGACGATCAATGGACAAATATTTTCATTATTGGACCTCCCCTCGTGTGTCAATAAATGCTGTAATTACCTCTGCGTCGTTGGATCGTTATTCTAATTGAATTTCAGTAACGCGTTGTGGTAATAACAAGTTTAAGGACGGAAAGTTTATTCTGGTTACATACCTATAAAGAAAATTATTTATTTATTTGTTTATGCTCACATCGGAACATACAGCAATTACACTAATGAAACACAATTATTTCAGAATCTGCTACTTTCTAGCGTCTTATGCGCGGTAGAGTGGCAGTCATCAAAGGAGTGGCCCAGGCGCTGCCTGTGGTGACGCTGATATTGAATCTTTGTTACAATAAGTTACACTTGCACCGTCATCCACACACAAATTTACACCACCCACACGCCTTTACCTCTCACATCCCACATATCTCAATTCATGAGTGAGCGAGCATATCTGTATTTTAAATAAATTTTATTAATAATAAATAATTATTATTCGTATAATTGACAATAATGACGATAGGTCAATTAAGCAAGCATCGCGTGCTCGATAAAAATGTATTAGTGTAAATTTAATGTAACACATATTTTATTTATTTTTTTAAAACTTTATTACATATTAATATAGTCTTAATTCATGTAAACAGCCAAAGCTATAGAGGAGCCGAGTCTCCTGGGCAAAAAAAAAACAAATTCTCTACTGGAAACCTACTAGGTAACAGTGCCGTAGCTAGGGCAGGGACAGAGGTGCCCAGGCACAGGGCGCAGTAATTTTTTTATGTCTAGTTCTTTTGGTTTGTACTGTACTTTTTTTCTAGGGGCGCAGCATTCATAGAAGTTTGCACCTGGCTGGCGTAAAAAGGCTAGTTACGGCATTTCTAGTTGACAATAGATTCTGCTTCACTTTTTTATATTATTTTGGCATCGCACGATTTGTGTATGTAGCCAGTGTCTAGTTTAGAAAGTAAAGTAAGTTTTCTGTCATTTTAAGCTGAGTCTGTTTTCAGTCACTATAAGTTGAATCTGTTTTCAGTCACTTTAAGTTAAATCTGTTTTCAGTCACTTTAAGCGGATTTAAAATTTCTAATGTTTTTGTAGTACTTGTAAGCAAACGTATCGGGTTAGCCTTCTCGGTAAGCTTCGCTGTAAAATAATTCTCAGCTCTATTTTACCGAAATTTCACTTGTTTCAATGATTCCACATATTATCCAGCTGCGTATACACTTGAGACACCACACTACACCACTGTTAACTTATAACTAAAATATAATAACTACGTATCAATGTGCAAACAATTAAAACTGCCACACAATCATAGCAGGTAGACCACAGCTATATATGTCAGTAACCGTACATTCGCTTGCTATCCGTGTCCAAAGCGGTAATTATGGAAATATACAAACACTGCTAGCTTGTTGTATCGGTATACGGAAAGCTAATGTAAAGTACTGGACGGTAACGGAGCAGTATGAAATATAACGCCCCGGTAAACATTTTCTTTATAGAATGGACTGCGCTATCAGTTTTGATTCTTTTTTTATCCTTAACGAAAATTGGTCAAAACCAATTTTGTTATGGGGTTTATGTAAATTGAAATATATCAATCTAACTCAGTTCCAGTGGGAACGTTAAAAAGGCTGATGATGATGATGAACTCAGTTCCATACTAAAGGTCAAGTTTCTGGAATACGCGTTGGCACTGTGATTAGTTGTATGAACTATCGACAGCTAATTTCATCATAACACTTGACCTGTTTTTTTTTGTTTTGTGGTGGGAAATCATCTAATGATTTCTCCCGTTCTAGGGTAGAGCAAGAGGGCGTATCAGACTTTTATTGACTAAAACACACTTGTGTCCTTCATTTGCCCTTTGCTAGAACGTAAAGGGCAACCAAATAAAGGGTTCGCGGGTTCCCTTTTCAGAAATTCCTCGTTGCTGCGGGCATCGGCCCTGCTGGGCCCCTACGGTTTTGCTGACAACATTTTGTGGCGCCACGCACCGTTCACGACTCGGAATATAACTTGACCTGCGTTGAACTTATGACCTATCGATAATTCGTTTTTAGAAACCATGTAAAAAAACCGTGTAAGTCAATAAAGTCCATCAATTTCGGATATTACACTACACATAAAAAGTGTCCGCGTTATTGTAATATTAGCAGTACTTATAAATTAGCAATTTAGTCGATATTTACTAATTAATAATTCTATGTATGAATTATTAATTAGTAAATATCGACTAGCGTGATTTTAGGCTTAACATGAGTAGGTAGAAACCTAGATAATATTGTGTAGCTTTATATGTCGATAATGTATTACTTTACTGCGAACAACGGTGTTGTTCCAATAAATACAAACGTAAATTGCAATTTGTGTTTAATACCAAACATTACAAATGGCTTTATCTTGAGTTTCGTGTATTGTTATTCCATGATTGTTGTCAGCAAAACTGAAGAGGCTCAATACGGCCAATACCTGCTGGGGCTTTGTTTTAGGTTTTTTTCCAATGCCTTTGGCGGAGCGGGAGGGGGTGTCAGACTAGGGAGGAAGTTGACTAAAACCTACCCCTATGTTACTTTGTTGGCTTGTATTCCGCAGAGCCCCACAGGTTTTCCTTTTAGAAGCGAACCCATGGCCCCCAAAGGCTTCGACCCTGCTGGGTGCCTACAGTTTTGCTAACATCTTGAAACGCGCGTGGAACACTACGCACCGTCAACGACTTGGACTCGGTCTGGACGGTTACTGGTGGTCTTAATGACCATTCGCAACCCAATTTCATGGAGACTCCGTTTCATCTTTTCAGCTTATATACTAATCCTATCCTACATCCTACTAGTATGATTTCCCACTTCAAAAAAAAGTGTGAAAGAGTATGTTTAGATGTATCGGAGTGGAGCACTTCTTCGTGCAAGCAAAGCCCTTAGCAAAATATATTAGGAATTAACCTTTGTCTCACGAATTTAGTAGAACACATGTGACTTGGGCTCGGTCCGGAAGGTTACCGGACGGTCGGACAGTGAGCTACCCATTGCTTCCGCAAACCTGCGCCTACGGTGGTTCCGTTTTTTAAATGGTACTTAACCAGACTGATAAAACTTAATTTATCTCATAAGTACAGTGAAGCTCATAAATGCAATGTCGTCTTCAAATAGGCATCCCTGAAAAAAGAAATAAACATGAGCGCCGTAAACATTGACCACTGGACTGTCCCGCCGACTATATTTCATCTTTTCAGCGTTTATCGCACTGCACGCGCGAGAAAGCACGGACAATTGACTAACTTTTGTACATGTACAAATAAAAGTGTTTAGAAGGGTGCCGAGGTTGACGTCATTGATAAGATTGCACAGAAATAAATTATTTTACTTTTTCTAAAAAAAAATCTGATTTTAATGTTGTGTCATGCACATGTCATTATATGTTATGAGTAATTTGACCAGAGGCCCTTTCAGGAGCTCTTAGCAGAATTCGTTTAACGGCCTAAGCTGAACTGTTAAGGTGATGGAGCTATACACCGTTAAATTTTCGTCGTTTTAATTCCGTGGAGGATCGATTCGGTCCATGAAACACTATTTATGTGAAAAAGTAAAATTAAAAAATAAAGTACTTTTTTCTAAAACTCGAGTTATTATACGCATGTACGAAATAAATTTCTTTAAGTAAGCGAGTCAATGACCTTGTAGGTAGTTGTCGGTCATTGCGTACATAGTTTTTCATGTACCGAATCGACCCTCCACGGGATTAAAACGATCAAAATTTAATGGTGTATAGGGCGTATGGCTCCCGCCTCCTGTGTTGTTCTCACGCATTTTAACAAGTTTTGGTAAGGCCCCAAGAGCGATATCTGTCAACCTTCATAGAAAGAACACTATCCAACGATTTATTAAAAGCAAATAATTTTTGAATTAAAATTAACCATTGAGTGCATAATATCATCTTTTTCTTTCTTTAAACATTTGTCTTTCACAATTAAACTACTGAATCGATTCTGGTGAAAATTGGCACGGAGTAAGTTTGAATCCAAAGAAGCACACAGGCTACTTTTTATATGTCCGTAATAACCGACATTCACGAAAAGTTAGTTTCCTTATAAAAAGTACCGAAAAAGTCAAGGTTATTTTTTTCGCAGCTATTTATAATGTCTTACTAATATCGCATATCGCTTTAAATTCTATAATCTTTCATCATAAACATTCCCTTCGTCTTGTCTATTATCGTACTAATCCGGATTGATTTCATTTATTAACAGCTACTCATAGAACATATTAGGAAACAAGCCTTTGTCATCATGACAAAAACCGACATTAAAACTTCAATGTCGAAAATAAAAACCTTTAATGAAACCGTTCTCCTCGAGTTCGCGACACATGTCATCATAGCTTCAAAGGAAACGGGGGAAATTCCGTCCGGAAACATTCACAAAGAACATTTTGGTTATTACTTAATTCGTGTACCTTCTAAAAACGTAACGTAAACGTACATCTATAATGTGAAAGGAACGTTTTCGTTTTCTCCATACTTGTACTCGTACCGTGTGGCGGCACTCAATGATATACATGAATGGAGTGTCCGGCGGTAGGTCTTTTCATCGTTTATCGTATAGCACGGCTGAGGGACCGAGCACAATCGACGGGCCTGAATACCTCGCCAGGTAAATGTCGGGCTTTTGTAAATACGCAACCGCTCCTGAGGTAAATTCTTTATCTTAACCACTATCTATGTGCCTTCAACGTAAGCTTATGTTACCTTATGATAGCCTAAATAGCACCTAAAATTAAATTGGTCCCATTCAGAATTCTCTTACAGTACAGATTATCGTTAAAGATAAAGGGCCACGTCTGTATCGAGCTCCATAAAAGGCCCTAATGTAATGTGGGAGCTGGTGCTTGCGATACACAATATTTTTGTAAATAAGAACCAGTTATTCCATAGCGAGAATATTGTTCGACTAAAGTTAGTTGGAAGAAAAAATATCCAATATCAATCAAAATGTTACTAGAGCTTACAACGAGATATAGTTTCAAGTAGTCTTCTTTTTTATATCGCAATATTTGAAGAAATATCGGTAAATTGGAGTAGTTTACCTAGATTCTGAAGTTTGTGTCCATTCAATATAATACTACTCGTAGTGGATACCCGGTCTGGGGACACATTTTATTCAATTGTTGGAAAAAAGTAAATTTGCTTTTTTATTTTAAATTATTCTATTTCTTTAATAGTCTAAAACCATCTTCAAATTATAGCTTTTTTATTAACGGTTTCATTAAAACTATTTGGGGCACACTACTTTAGTGTATTTAAGTAAAATTTCAGTGTTTGAATTATGATTGTAAGTTCATTTTCTAATTGATACACCCCAAAAACGTTGTGACACATATTTCGTGTTTCATTGTATAATCAAAGCAATGGAACATAAGTATAAATTGAAACAAAAATACGTAGTCGTCAGCAAACTGTAGGGGCCCAGCAGGGTCGAAGCCTACTGAAGCCGTGGCTAATATGAAAGTGCACACCAGGGGCCTGGAACCAAGGCAACTCAGGAACGGGGTGGGTTCTTAATCAGTAAAAGTCTGACACTATCTTCCGCTCCGCCCAAGGGCGGGAGATGTCATTAGATGATATTTACTCACCAGAAAAAAATAAACAAAGAGTGCAAATAAGTAAAATTTCAGTGTTTGAATTATAATTGTGAGTTAATTTTCTAATTGGTACACACCAAAAAAGTTGTGAATTATTCCAGTTACGTGTTGTATAACCAAAGAAATTGAACGTAACTATAAATCGAAACAAAAAATACTAAAATACGTAGGTGAGCGGAAAATACTTTACGACCTATTTTCATACTTATCAAATATACAAATAAAAAATCAATAAAATAGAACGAGCTATTCGAGATGTTCGTATATTAGATAAAGCTGAAGATTTCGTTGAACACGCTAAACTAGGAAACTCTTTGGTTCGAATCGAAAAATTGTTTAAATATTGGGTAGCCTATTTATTAAGAAAGGCTGCATAACATCACTATACAACCAATGAGAGTGGAGCAGTAACCAAAGACGTGAGGAGTAGTTAATTTTCTATTCTTATACAGTTACTGTGAAATAAAACGCATGTTTTTCTTTTAATTTTCTTTCCCCATTTGGGTTCTCAACATATTCAAACCATTAAAATAATTAAAACAACAATGTTTATATGTACTCGTAGTAGCTTCTAGGTTTTAACTCCAAGTCGAGCAATATAATTTGGGTTTCCCGGTCCGAAAATTTTCATTCAAATTATGCCCCAGGTATTAGGTAACTATACTCGTGACCTCTCTCTACACAACATTCGCTAGTAAACCAAAATTAAAATGTATTTATACTTATTCGACTTTTAATCAAACTGGTGAATACCGAAAGACATCACTACTGTGATGGGCTCCAACTTTAGTAAAAAGATCAGGAATAAAAATACTCTCAGCTCTAAAATTTTTGGAATAAAAATTCATAGGTAAGTGACCAACGGCGGCTAACAGCTCTTGAGTACATTTTTAGCAGGTGGCTTACCCGCATCGATATGCTAATGCGGTTGCGGCATGACGTAACATGATATTCATTCTACCTGCGCCGAGCAATTTGCAAGCGAAATGCCGAGAAGAGCACTATGTAGAGTTTTATCTACTGTTTAGTATGCTGGTGTTTGCTTTCGAATATTAGTGTTATGAGTCGAGTGTAGTGTTATTTAATATGTTCACCAAGATTCTGCCATGATAGAGTTATTCTAAGCTCCTTGAAAGCTGAGTATGACTCAGAGTAAAGATAAACCTTAGAAATTTGAGTTTTATTTCTTGATTTATAGCTCAGCTGTGAACAGCGAAAAGCAAAGACTGTCTTGAATAAATAAAATGTCTTAAATATTTAACATTCAAAATTAGGAACAACCATAAAATCAGACCTCAATGCTTGCGGGATTGTTCGAAAGAGTTACCGTGGCCTTGGAGCGTAAATGATAACTGAAGGAACTTTTGTGGATTTCAGACAGTAAAAGTCTGACTCTTCTTGTCGCACCACCCAAAGAGGGAAGAGTTATTTTATGATTACTCACGAAAAAGAAAGAAAAGACCTCATAAGTGTGGCCTAGACTAACTGGACGTACTCACGTCAAAATAAGGCACAAAAATAAAATAATGAAAACGAAAAACCCTTCTCAAAATGAACGTGCCTGGAATTTTAATTGTTTAGTTCCTTCAAGAAAACGGAGAAAAAATCACCACTGTGGAAAATATGCAGGAAAAATGTAGGCTCACATAGAACCCACGTTTATGTGGCAAGGCGGGGCAGCAGTAAATCATTTTAATAATTGATCCCGCTTGAAATATTCATGAAGTTCCAACTGAAGGTGTACCGAGAGGAAAACGGATGAAAAATGTTTCGGACCACGCTAATATTTCACAACAACTGGCCGTTTTTCTAGTGGACCCAGAAACAATGTTTTACCTCGCTATGCACAGATGTGAGACGGCGTGTGCTACTGTGCGTGCTACACTTACATAATAATATGTGGATATGTATACTTTACTTTAAATGAGAACTTACCAATTTATGCTAACCACAAAATCATTTTCATGAACGATAATCTTGTTTTTTGCAAAGAATGACGACTCTGGTGATATTAGGGAGAAACACCGGATATCAATCATAATTATTACAATTCTACAGTAATGATGATGTTATTATTACGATTATTCTAACGTAAATAAGGTGTGTTTACATGTATAAGAAATAAGTCAATAAAAAAAAGTAAGTCCTTAAGTGAGACCCAAGCAAACGCGAATTTCTGGAAAGGAGACCCGTAGTCCTACAACACAAAGGGCAACTAAAGGACATAGGTATATCATAGGCGTCGGTAAGCGGACGGCGAGCAATGGGTAGCTCGCCGTCCGGCCGAGCTCGAGTCATCGACAGCGCATAGCCTTCCACGCGGAAGCCTAGCATGGTCAAAGTCTACTGGGGTTGTTCGAAAGAGAACCCCGGGGTCCTAGAAGGAAGGTAAAGAAGGAAACTACAAGTGGTTTTTAGTCAGTAAAATCTGACACGCCCTCCCACTCCGCCCTAGAATGGGAGAAGTCATTGGATGATTTCTCACCTAAAAGAAAGGACACAGGTGTGGATTTAGTCAGTGAAAGTCTAACTCAAAGTCACTGGATGATATCGCACCTCTAAAACAAGATTGGGGCCCGAAAAAAAAACCATTCAACACTTGAATCAATAATAGCATAACCCTTCATACTAAAAATAGTAAAAAAAAACAAAGTGTCAAATGAGCCCCATTCCCCGCGCCACCAAATGGAACTTCCCAATCCGAGTTGACATAGATATCGCCCCATCCATTTTCAAATTCTCAAGTTGCAATAAAATAGGAAGTGGGTTCAAAAACAACGTCTCGGTTTCGTCTCTAAGGAAATTCAGTAAGGAAATTCTGATGGCGGTTAGGGTCGGCACAGCGTACGTGTCGCTGAATAAAATGCTGAAGCATTAAGTCAGGTCACTGGGGCATAAACCTACTTAGAGCCACACGCCGAAGTGGTTCAGCGATAGCCTCGCTTGATTGCGTTTTGACCCTCTCCGATCGACTTAAGTGACGCGAAAGGCGTCAAAGATCAACATCTTCTTTTAACTATCCACAATGAAACATGTGAAATGTATGTATCTTCTTTTTACCCAACTGTGGCAGAAAGAGGGTTTTTTTTTATGTTAGGTAAAATCATTCAATGACAGATCTCGCCCTTGGGCGGGCGGGAAATAGTGTCAGACTCTTACAGACTAAAAACCTACCTCGTCCCTTCGTTGCCTATCGTGCTGGGGCCGGGTTTTCCTTTCAGAAACTGACCCATTACCCAAGCAGGATTCGACCCTGCCTACCTGCAGCTGGCAGGCTGGGCTTCTACGGTTTGCTGACGGCTCCTTGAGGCGCGCGGAAGCAGTACGCGCCGTCGACGACTTGGGCTCGGTCCGGTCAGTTACCGGACGATCGGACAGCGTGCTACCCATTGCACGCCGTTCGCAAGCCCGCACCTACGGTTGCCGGAAATCGGGATCGAAATCCCGGCGGCGGCTGGGGCGAGCGCCCCGTTGTGGCAGAAGGAGGGTTATATTTTTCGAGTGTATTTTGTATGTATGTATGTCTTTGGTACGTAGGTAGCTAGGTAGGGCGTAGGCCCTAGAGCCTAAACGGCGTAGCATTTTAGCTTGGAATGTTTTTAAAAATCATAAAAAATATGGCGGATTTTTGGCAAATTATATTTTCATTTTTTTTTCGTAGCTGTCATGTTGGGTATCAAGATAAAAGGCTCGAGGAGTAGATTTCAAAATTATTACTCACTAAATCGTTAGATATAAAAATTTGACAACGTCAAAAAATCGACTGCAAAAAAAAACCACTAAAAAATTGATAGCAAGCAGTTTGATGTAGCTGATGGTGTCAAATCTAAGATTGATCTAAATTAAATTCCACTAAGCTTTAATAGCTTGAACCCTTTAGCCGGTTTTTGTTTTCAGTCGGAAATTTAGACACTGTGGACTGTTTTGCTTTTATCTTTATGTTTAGAGAATGCGGTACAGAGTGATAAGTCCCGGAGACCTCCGTCGATCTGGGAAGATTCTCCAATCAAACGAGTGTTGTGTCTGATCCGGGCCCAAGAGATGTTTTCGGACTGTTGTATACGTGCAAATCGCGTGGAGGATTCCAATAGGCTATTTGACTGATATTTGGAATCGATTTATAGGGTCCAGAAAAAGTGTTTTATTTCAATTCCTGTAAATATTAAAATAAAAAATAGCATATAAAGTTGTATTATTAAAATAAGCCGCCAAAACTCCAAATTTGACAATTGCATTTGAAACGTCACACGCCAGTAAATAAACAAAATTGTATCTGCACTCCAAGGAATAGCAGTCAGTGACAGACATATTTACAGACTTGTGACGTTTATATAGATTCAGCCAATACCGACCGTTTTCAAAAACATAGCGCTGGGTAAAATAAAATAAAAGGAATATTTCGTTTTTTTTTTTAAATAAATTATCTATTATTTTTTAGATATATTGGTACAAATCGGTTTTAAAATCCATAATCAATGCGGAAGGCAATAAATATGAACTTATTTTTCATACTGTCAGATAGCCTATTTGCGCGATGCAGGATATCGTAGTTTTAGTTTGTGTGTGGCGCCATAGATGTCGCTACAGATGCATGTATATATCAGTATACCACGACCCACAGTGTTGTCTGTAATTCTATTTGGCACACAATGCTGAAGTAAAGTCTGTTAAATCATTATGTAGAGAACGCTATAATGAATCTGAATTATACTCGCAGCTTCAGACAAATTCGTGCCGTATGTGTAACCTAGCCTATCCGTGTTTACGTTAGATCTCTGTATAGACTTCATTAATCTCAGGCGCTTAACCTGTCTTCTAATGATATACAAATATAGGTTGTAAATACACGTCAATTAGACATCAGTGTAATTACAATCTTGTATTGATTTTTGTTCAAGACCTGGGCCTCAAGTCTGCTATTACAATAGTGTCAGAATGGTCTATAATTGATTTCGTAATTGTTGATTTTGACAAGTTTGGTAAGCTACTAATATAATGGCTACAATATTACTTTCCAATGATCAACCACCGACACTCCATTGAGAGAAATGACATAGAATGGTAATCTCGTAATTACCTACATATTGGCAAATGAATGTCTGCCTTATATCATAACAAAAACATTACAAATACCAAACACTGATACTATAACAAAAACAAAACACTGAAAACTCCGGCCGACGGCCGCTCTAAATAAACAGTAAGCAGTAATGTCACTTTGACCTTTGACAGCTAAAAGACCACTGTCCCACCAATGTTCAGTCATTGTGAATGTTGCAGATTACGAACTTTTAGCAAAATGAAAATGAAATCGTGTTGGAATGACTATAATAGCTCCATCCCTTTAACAGTTTAGTTTAGGTCATCAAATGGATCGCGTTAAAAGCTCATGGAGTAAATCCGCATGCGTGATGAAATGTGTATGATATTAAAACTACCCTCAGGGCTCTATTTGAGTTGAAAACCGATGCCCAGCTATCTTAAAAAAGGCTCTTTTAAATGCGCCCGTTCGGACTGAGAAGCCATGTTTGCAATAACTCAACGTTAATTTCTTTGCTAATTTTTTTGCAATACTTACAGCAGTTTTATTTTCAAACTATTTTTACCTCTTGTACCCATAGGTCTTCCATAGCTTATCACACCGCTTTCATCTTTTTCTACAACAGTATTTTATTAAAAAATAAACATATTGATTGCTTATTACAAATCAATATTCAATTCAAATAGACAATAGAGGCACCATGTCTTATTTCCTGCAGTTCCTAGCATCATAAACAGGAAATAAATTCAAGTCTGAAAATGACGTGAATGAATAATTAATCTACGATTTGAATAACAATGGGCAAATTGCTTGTCTATGTGTTAGAAAGAGAGGGGAAGACTGAGAGGGTTTCGATCTTTCGAACAGCTTGCGTTAGTCTGCCTTCATTAAAATTTTCTAATATACCTTATTATACTACTCGGAAGAGCGGTCAACCCGAGATACATTTCCATACAACCGCTCTTACGTGATTATGGAGCTATCACACCTCTTTCTCCAAATATTTTGGACATCTTCTGGATATTGTCTAGGCTTCTATTGAAATCAAAACATAAATTTGTGTTTAATTATTCCAGTAAAGATCTCTAAAAATCTGCTATTTAGCATCAGTTTTAACCCTTCATAATGTACTTATAAATTCAAAATATAATAAAAATATATCTATAGAATCTTGGCACATTTAATTGAGATTTTGGATGACGAAAATTATGACACGTATTTCCTGGGACAAGTTTTATAAAATATTCGAGTAAATTACTGATTTTACGAATGCCAACAGATTTTTCAGGTATTATCTCAGTATTTTTTGCGTTGCCTCTTCATCACACATTGCGCTGGACTATATTAGATGAAGCAATAGGCTTTATAGACCATGCTTACGTTGATGATAGACGAGAGGGGAAAACCTCCTTATGTCCTATTTTTCAGTTTTTCTCTCCAATCGTATTGATACTAAAGTTTATAAAATACTAGTTTTATAGAATACTTACAAAAGTTGCTTAGCAATGAG
Organism: Leucania comma; assembly: GCA_958295575.1. NCBI lineage: Eukaryota > Metazoa > Arthropoda > Insecta > Lepidoptera > Noctuidae > Leucania > Leucania comma. The sequence goes on from OY282475.1 coordinate 11,776,876, forward strand.
ATTTCTTTAAAGGAGGTACGAAGCAAAAATACTATTTTATTTTATCACTTAAATTTTCTTTAGCTTTACCTTTGAGCACTATCTCATCTAATGTTAACCGATAATATGGATGACTTAACACTTGTCTAGAAGTTATTTTACACAGCTTCAAGGGACCACAGATTGGAGTACCTATATGTTTTTAATTTTAACTCAATACCTTTACACGTTCCCAAGATAAAGGGTCTTGACAGACAGACAGACAACAAAGTGATTCTATAAGGGTCCCGTGTTTTTCCTTTTGGGGTACAGAACCCTATAAAGCTTATGCTCAGCAGTGGGCAAAATCAGGATGCTATGTCTAGTAAATTATAGAAAGACACATAACCACAGTTTTAGAAACGGTTAAACCAGGCAAAAAGAAAGAAATTCTTTATTTATGTTAACCGTTTACAAGCACATAAAAAGCAATCAAGATTCTACTTAAAAAGTAGGTTAGCTGTTCTAAAACAGTTTTTCTGCCATGTAAAGCAATCTAGAAACAAAAAGGGAAAAAAATACGACGAATCAGTTGCCTATCTTCGCGTGCAAGCTGCCAGAGGCACTGGAAGAAAATGTATTACTGCAGTGTTTGTGGACGATGACCTGACGAGCCATCACTGGCACGTTGCAGTCTAATACAAATAAGTATAGCACGCGGCAAATAAGTTTAACCCTTTGCTACGGTTACGCTCAGCCGGGGTGCTACGTTTGAGATCCGAAAATCTGTTATAGTACGCAGCAAAAAAGTTGAACTAAAATGGCCGTCGTTGCTATGATTAAGCGCAGCCCCACGCTATACCGTACTTCGATTGAGACCCGCAAGTCTGTTACTATTTTGTTTCAACTTGTATGCCGCGTATTGTATACAGTTTTAGATTAAACATTCATGCCTCGTTTGATTTGGTGGATTTTGCTTTAAGAGAGTAGGTGCTTTTTTTTTTTCGTCCCTGCTCCTATTATCTGGGGTCCGGCCTCCTCACGATTCTGCGTCCGGACAATCTGTCCAAATTTGTCAATTTTAGCCATTGGGTTTTAGGAGAGTAGGTTTATATCCTGAATCACTCGTGAAAAACTCGTGTTCGTAAACGAGTTGCTATTATGCGATCTATTTTTAAAATAACTTCTTACGGGCATCACCTGTCTGAATTAATGAGGGAAACATACGCAAAAAGAACTAGCAAAGAGAACATACTCCCCGATATATGTCCAATTTGCATCCAAATTCGGTTTTTTAGCCTAAAGGGGTAAGAAACATCCACACTCACGTAGTATGTCCTGTAACAGGACACATAATTTTTGCTATCCCAGGATAATAGTAAAGATTTTAGTCAAAGAAAAGTTACACTGTTGATCTATGAATTTATCACAATCAGCCTTGTAACGTTTCCACTACTGGGTCTAGAGCCTCCTCGAAGGAACAATGTGGGGTGCGTTGGGCCCACGTAGATGTCACATGTCTTTGAATTTTTGATTCTAGGACATGGTTTTTTCACGATATTTTCCTTCACCGTTTTGAGAGTAGTGGTGATGAAAAACAGGCCGTTTCCATTGGGCCACCACTGCTCACCAAATATCAATACTGAAACATAACACGCATCAATAAAAGACTTTGTTATTGCAATACGATAGAGCATTAAATATGAAAAGCACACGCAATATGTAAAGGCGCAGGTGTCACCGGGGCTCGTGTTGTGTTTGTACTGCTAATGGCGACCCCGCACTCGCGAGGAAATGAGCGGTCCCTACGTAAGGCGCGTTTAACGTGAATATTGTATTAGTGCCACGTTTTAGTACGCAGTTTTATTTTATTTTATCTGAATGGTGAATGGGTGAGGTGAAGGAGCACACTTCACTGAAAAGTCACTAGGGCTGGAACTGAATAAGCCTTCAGCTAATGGCTTTTAGGCATTTGCTGCATTTTGCAGATTTTTTTTCCGGCCAAATATAGTTCAAAGAGAAAAAATATTGCCGTGTAAAAAAAGTATTATTTTTAATTTATTTATCACTTTATTACTCTTTCTATTAGTGACTACACCATATGTAATCTATTGCGTGGTTTAGGAAGAGTTAGCGAATAAATAGAAAAACAGACGTGGATAGAGACTTTGTGTGACGCATGCGACGTTTTTAATAAAGACGTATTCAATATTTTTATATGAAAATATATCTGTCTATCAATCTATTACGCTTGCTGGTCTATAGCTGAAGGATAACTGCACCATCTCCGTTTTAGGCCATAGTCCCGTGTTTTCAACAAGAATCAACTTATGTCTTCCATCTTTGCAATCTTTAATAATTGCATTGGGTAGTTGAAGCAAATAATAATAAGGACACTGGTTTATTATTTGTATTGAAAAATAACTTTATAGAAAATTGCAAATACAAAGAGTAAAATGAACTAAGCTAAAAGTTTTCAAATCTGGTGGAAGGAGAAACCTGTCAAGTAAAAGAACAAGGATTCTCAAAATAAAATGTGACGTCACCGCCGATTGGCTATGCACGTAGAAAAGAGATAGTGAGATGTTTCCTCTATGCCTCCATTCTTCCTCGTACCAATATTTGAAGTGTTAATTACTGCTTCATTTAATTGCCAATGTTGATTCTGTTTTAGAAAAAGATTTGGTTTTTAGTGTACAATATTGTTCAAAAAAAGCAGGAACATACTCAATTCTATTATCCCAACAAACTATTCCGTTCCAGTAGCTCGCCTAATACAAACGCAGCTCAAGCGCCATCACAATAGCTTCAGCGGTTTCGTTGACAAAGTTTACAAGGCTTTGTTCGGTACCTCCCACCGTAATAAGTATATAGCTTATATTTGACATGTCACCGCTAATGGAAGAAAGTATATTTAGGCTCACTTGACATCATGACCCAATTCGCTTTTGATAACAAACGCTGGTAATCACTACGTTTGTAGTAGAAGATTGATGTCGTAGGTGTAAGTAATACACCCACCTTTTCATTATTGGAAGTTGTTTTACTCAGTAACGTAAACATTCGATTTCTAATGGAGTAAATAAATGATATTCTATCGTATCGATTTGACTCAAAATTTTGTCCGACCAATATGTAGCGTAATGAATTTGGGCGACTGACTGGATTCCGAAAAGCAGGAGCTGGTGTCGTGGCCCAAAAGGAGGTAGTGTGATGATTTTAACTCGTACCCAAAGAATTGGCCAGAAAAGGCTAAGGACAAAAAAGAGTGAAAGTACGGAAAGGAGGACTGTGGCCTGCAGTGTCACACAACAGGTTCATAATAATACTAATAATAATACATATGTAGCCACCTCGATAGCTCTGTCGTTGGCTTCGTTTAAGTCGTGGAAGGTGCAGGTGGTTGTGCAAGCCAAAAAGGAAAAGAGGTGGTCCTCATACTGGCACTGTATTTGATGGGTCAAAGATACCCCAATTGGCCATATTGCTTCTGTAGCGGCCAACCTGTGCAGTTCGCGTCCAGGTGGTAGATGCTCTGCCAGGAAGTAAAGTAGTTTGGAGTTATGAGATATCTATTCCTCCACAGTTCACTTGTCTAGTCCGATGAGCTGTTCTACTTTTTTTTTTCAAATTAACGTGTGATATTGCTACATCGAATTGATACTTCGACTCGCTATAATAAATATTCCAACGCTAATGCTTCAACCAGGACATCGAAGCTAACAAAAAAAGTGTAATTATTATGAAAACAACTATACTACTAAACTACATAATTTATTTTGTCATACTTGAATGCATTTGTAAAATCAACATTACAATGTTCTGGGATTCAGTCCTCCTCTCAACGAAAGGGATCGTTATCCGCCCGGACCCAATGCAGATACGTGGAAGTAACGTGTTTTCGAATTTCTGGTTCTAGGACATGCCGGTTTCCACACGATGTTTTCCTTCACCATTCTGCGAGCAGTGGTGATGAAATAAATTTCACAAAGTAATGCGCCTGGCTGGGTTTGAACCCGTGATGTACGATCGCTGTCGCGGATCGGGGTCACTGGCACTGCATAACAACTAAACATGACAGATGTCAAAAAAAACTGAGCAAGTCCGAGTCAGACTTATGCACTGCGGGTGCTTTTCAAACTTATCTATGTAAATAATTCGATTCCCGAGTCTTGAAAATTTTTTCGAATCACAAAAAAGCTTTTTTTCGCCGTAAATACAAACTCATAACTCTACGTATTCCTTAGAGAAAAAGGGCTTTTACTAGACAGACGGACATACGGATAGACGGATAGACGGACAGACGGACCACAAAGTTTATTGGGGTTCCGTTTTTGCCGACTTCGGTACAGAACCCTTAAAAAAAACGCATCCCATTACCACCATCATCAAAATATATAAACTTTAACACTCCCTTAAATTCGATCGGCGAAAACTCCCGTAACTCTATAAACTTGAGTTATGACTGCTCAGAGGATTTACGTCGAAGAGATTGACTTTATTCGTTAGCCCATTCCAGTAAGAGCGGCTATTAAAGAGGTATTCTACACAAAATTGTGTTATCAGAGCGGGGAAGGGTAGATAAGCGCGGAAATAGGCCCGTCCACTTATCGCACGCCACCCTACTGAGACCGAATTAATCCTCCCATTATGTCATAAAAAAAAACAGTAATTAAGAATTTTATATGGAAAAAAGGAAGTCATCTAAAAATATATTTTTGTGACTTCTTTCAAACCACGTGTGAAAAAGGAGGAAACAAAAAAGTAGCATTTGAAAGTGGTTTCAAAATATTACTCGGTATTAACTGAAGGCCGAACTCGGACTCTCGGAAAATTAACAGTCAAGAGCTTGTCAAAAGGGCAATAGAGAAGCTTTTCACAGATTGAGATTGAAATTAGAATGTGAACTTTGAACAAAAATAAGGAAATTGCCCCTTTGAGAATTCCTTTTATCAACAATCCTCTAAGTTGTGGTTTTAATTAGATATAAACCGAAAATAGAAAACATAAAGCTTTGCGGTTTCCGCACAGAAACGGTTAACTTTAGGAGAGCGAAAGCGGTTTAATTGTTAGGAAGTTAATAAGTCGACCGGTTTCCAAACGGTGGCTCACATAATAATAGCCTTATCTCGATTTACATTTTGAAAATAGACCCTCAGTTACTTCCTTCTCCATATGTAAAAATAGACTACACGAGATTTAGTAGTTAAATCTACCTACGCTCATAACGTATATGGAAAGAGAGCCCAGAGATCATTTTACTAACAGGGTAGTTTAAGTTTACTTCGGCATTGGCTATTTATATACAGTTCGTGCGAACATGAGACAGAAGGCACATTACATTACATAATTTAGGTTACCTAAACCTAAAACCTTACGTAACGTAACGTAAGAACCTAAACTATTCTCTCAAATTAACCTCCTCCTATCAAATCAATGTATTTGGAAATGAATATATTTGTAATTATCTTAATATGTATCTTTCTCTATCCAGTCATTATGCAACGTGGGCTGAATAGAATATTCAGCACCAAACGTAACGCCCCAGTGACTACAATAGTGTTCAAACCATTAAAACGGCAACTGTTATACAACACATTTCGAAAATAGTCAGAGAGTGATAATAAACTATGTAAATCCCGATCTTGACCACAAAGCAAAGAACATAGATAGAAAGGTATGTAGTCTAACAAAAGGGCATCAGCCCTAAAACCTTTAGAAAAGTCCTTATAAAAAAAATTAAAATTACTCCAATTTCAGAAACCGGTGTTTTTAATTATTTTTCTTCGGTTTTTAAAAGCTACAACTTGATTATTTCATTAGTACAACACAACTAGTCCTTCGAGCCGGATCTTAACCAGCGACCACACACACGCTGTACGTGACGCAACACTTCAATAGTGTTCAAATCTTTAAAACGCGCGCTATTTTCCTCCATCGCTTCGCAGATAGTCAGGGAATGGCACTAAATTACGTAAATCCCGATCGCGTATACAGAGCAAGTGAACCGACGAAGTGACACGGAATTGAGCACGCACTATATCAAAGTAAACTACACTATTTTTATATGTAAATTCTATAAAAAGGGATTCGACGAACGTAAAAACTTGGAGTTGGAAGGAGCGATAGCCGGATCTGGTGAGCAATCATAGAAGGCCCTTGCGCAGTAAATCATGCAATAAATTACCGGGCATGAAATATTCAAAACGCCTCTACATACGGCAGGGTGTGAAGAACAATGGGAAAATTTGCCTTGCCGTGCTCTGCAGGGATGGAATAAAACCTGTAACTATGGTGGCGCTTAATGTTAATTTATGTTTTAAGCCTTATGGAACGAGTAACTACGGTCCGTACCTTTTTGTTTACATTGCAGATGTAAGTTATGGTTTGGTTATGTTACAAGTGTGTTACAGGATTATTTTATTTCATTTTTATGTTCAACTCCTCCTGTTGTTGTTATTTATTCGTCTTTCCGAAACAATGTTTTCTGACAAAGTTTTACTGCATAGCAGTACTTTCTCATAAAACTGGTAAAGACGTATACCATCAATCTTTCAATTGCCTAATGTAACTATAATTTAATAAAGTTTGAACGGAATAATTTATAAGACTAGAAAATAATAATGTTGAACCATACCTGCAGTGCAGTAGAGCAGTGGTGGCCGAGTGATAACGGCCCCGACTTACTAGTTGTAGGTCGCGAGTTCAAACCCAGTCAGGCGTATTACTTTGTGTAATTTATTTCATCATCACTGCTCTCAAAACAGTGAAGGAAAACATCGTGAGGAAACCGGCATGTCCTAGAACCAAAAATTCGAAGACATGTGACATTCACCAATCCGCACTGGATCCGCGTGGTTGATTTTGGCCCATTCCCTCTGCTAGAATGGAGGCCTGAGTCCCAGCAGTGGGAACATTAAAAGGCAGATAATGCTAATGCTAGAAATACAGGCAGTAAATTTTCTTCGTAAAATAATTGAACACTTTATGCCTAACTATTAGTAAACTAAAATACTGGCTTGATCTAATTTAAACTGGGGAAAAAAATTGCCATCTAAAAATGTGTTTTAAAACCTATTTGCAAATAAATCTCATTTATGATTTGCAAATGATATAAAGTAGTATTTCGAGCCCGCATTTTACACTAATATAATTAAGGTGTATGAAACCGCACTAGTCCTTCAGCGCAACCCTACTCGATGCAGTTTCAATGGTGGCCCTCTAGCCGTGTTAATTCTCAGTTATTCGATGATCGCCTCACTGAATTCACTGAACTTTAATTAACTATTACGTTCAGCATTTCCAATTTTAACGTCACCTTGTAGCAAAAAAAAAAACATTTTTAAAACCGTATCTATTTTCACACTTCTGAATGAAAGTCATTGTGAATGGATTCGTTGGGAAGTGTGCTAGCTTTTTGTAAAGGTATTTTTTTTTTCTTTACTTTGTTATGGTGGAAATGATTTGATTTTCTTTTGTTTAAGACGTCTTCGATTAAATGTAGTTTAGTTTGGTCTGAAATTTATATTTTCTATTTTTTTTATTAGGATTTTTTTTATAACTAGTAGGCTACTAAACAATAATAGAAATCTAAGCTCCCCAAAGAAAACTACTAGAAAGTCATGAATATAATATCAATAAAAGTTTTGTCTCTCAGAAAGTAGAGTTGAACATAGTTCTGGGCCGCAAAACTATTACACATACTAACCAGTCTGACATGAAATCGCCTTATATTAATTCTCGGAGTTTTCAGTACTTACTGAAATAGATACTAACCGAACTGCATCTGCGTCGAACTATCTGAAATTCTGGAACACGTTCAGTCAATTTATATATAGATAGCACTTAATAGTAAGGACCTAAGTTTGGAAATAGGATTTGGAAATACTGATTTCTAATGTTATTCGCATAGCAAGTACCTAGTATTATTTTTAGTATAGTAGTTTTTAAATATGCACACAAAAAAAAAATAGCTATTTGCTATTTTTTTTTGTGTGCATATTCGACTTCAATTTTCTCCTAATGTTTATTTAAAATAAGCATCTAACATAAATTGCTGAAACCGACAACTTATCTATTTGTTATTATAATAAAATTGGTCCTTCGAGCTGGATCCGAACCAGCCACCTACAGGTCCTAATTTCATGTGCTTTAATTGAGCCAAAATAATATATTATATAATACGTGTACTTCTCATTACAATTGTGATCCCATATTTAGTGTATTAAAATGCAATCAACTACATTACTTTTCTACTGCTAAGCTTTCAATGACATAATTAGAGCAATAATTAAAAGTTGAAGTAAAATGTTAAAGAGATTCAGTAGTAATTCTCGCAGAGTTTCCTTACTAATAGCTGGTTGAGGTTGAGTCGATCACTCGCGTTCCGTACACCGAATAAATTGAATTCTAATTTTCAATTTCAATAACAATGCCGTGCGAAGATTCAAGCGTTAACATAAGCGCCGCTCGAAGAGATTTCTTAAATATATTGTGTACCAGCGTCCCCTTCGGGTACGTTCGTGCGTTTCCGTCAATTTTAAATGTGTAGGGAATTATCTACGTGTAGGCACGCAGAGATTCGGTTTGTGTGTTTGAATGGAATAAAGAAAAAACATTTATTTATCGACACTCCATGAATTTCACACGAATAAGATAATGGTTTGCCTAGTTATTTTGACTCTTGTACATATATAAGTATAGTACCTATTATCCTAAGGTAAAATTGCCGAACATAAAATTCCTTTGAGAAAATATGTATATAAAAGGAGAACTAAGTGACATATCAAAGCATTGCGGAAACTACTGGGAGTAAGAGTGTAAAATTGTTCACAAAATGTTCTTTTATGACGTAGGCGAGCACTAAAAGAGGATTTTCCAAAATTCACCTCCTAAAGAGAAGAAACAGGGATTTAAAGCGAGCAAAGCCACTGAGCTAAGTAAATAATATAGAAATCGATGGCATATTAAACGTGTGTAATTGGATATAACGAGAAAATTTAGTAAGGACCAATTAATAAAATATTAATAACTTATATAATACAGTAAAGAAACAAAGTATTTACTCATAGTGGAAACAACAAAAATATAATCTACGTAAAAACTGAAATAGCATATCGTTTTGACAAAAATACAATCAATAAAGTTTATCATGATATCACAGGCTGCTAACCGTCAAATTGTTGAACAAAGTGTTTTATTTTTAACAAAAATATTCAATACCGTGTATCTGCAAATACCAGTCAGTGATCGGTAATCTAATAACACAATTGATTAATAAAACTCTCACAAACCAATTCACAAAAACTATTAATCTAAATAAAGAGCTTTAAAAAATACTCAATGACTGAGTTTATTTAGTTAAAAATAACAACAAACGCTAGAACAAAATGGGTGTACTAGCGTTTGTTGTTATTATTAATAAAATTTGCTGAAACTAAACACTTATGTTCTTTTACTAAAGGATAAGTTACGGCCATTCTAGTGTAGATTCGCATTAAACTAGTTAAACTGCTTTTTTATTGCCAACGGGTTTTTTAGTTTAGTGTTCACCTCTTTCATCATGATAAGTATTGATTAAAGTTTTAGGTTATTTAACAAAATTATGTAACTATAAATTTAGGTATTTCTTAGAGACTTTAATTACTTAGCTACCTAAAGTCTCCCAAATGTTTCAATAGACTACTAATTAAACCCACTTTCAGTATAAGATGGTAATAAACAGGAGAAAACAAAGGGACCGAAAACTTGAATACATCAAAGTTTTAATAACATTGTTACAACATGTTTTATTACGTTACTTCAAGAACAAAACTTGATGGCTTGCGAAGTTTGCAACTTAAAATTTTCATTAACAACAACGCTCAACAACTACAGATTGTAACAAGAAGCACTTGACAGAGGAATAACTACTACAAGACTATATTGTAGACAACAGGATTGTATAAACCAAACTGTGTTCTAATTTTCTAAGTTTCTCATTTTCGCGATTTTTTTGGGCTACCATTTAAAAGAACGTTGGCTCTCGGGGTGTGTAGGCCGGGTGTGCGCGGGGTAGTAGGGGGGGAGCGGAGGTTCAGCGGGGCAATAAGTGCCCCCTTCTATTTCACTGGCACTTTAACTCGGGTGCACTGATTTGATAACGCCGTTTGTTCCAAGTGCCACTCGCGAATGCCATCATTTTCAGGACCGCTTTTTTTTTTTGAGACATTGAAACTGCCAGTTACTTTTTAAATTGTAAACCTTCAATTAAAGATGTACAAGGTTTTACATTTTGTTTTAAATTTTTGACATATATCTCAGAAATTGTCTGGCTGTGTGTATTTTAATTTCATGTAGGATAGTTCAATTAACTACCTGATGATGAAGGAGTTAACCCTGCGTTTCATTTCTTACAATTATATACTCCTAAATATAAACACTCTTATATATAGCCTTTTATTTCCTTAATATTCATACCACTTCATTTATATTTTACAATAAACATTTTCAATAATTTACAAAATTTAATAATACTTAAACATTCACGTAAAAGAAATAGTATAAACATTCATTACTTTATTAACACAAAGATATGTATTTATGTGATAATAATGCTTTAAATATTAAGAACTATAAGTAAACACTCTTATTGAATAATACATAATATACAAAATCAAACACGTGTAAATTTTGTTTGTTCACCTATAACCTTAAATATAATTTCATCATAATTTAATTTACTTGAAGATCTAAGCTATGGATTAGGGAAAATGTCAGGAACACTTTTCTTTGAAATAACTTTAAGTCAGCTCTTTTATTAACTAGGAAAAAACTGACTTAGTAGTATTAAAACGTGAACAGACTTGAGTAAATATCTAAACATCAGCTACCATATTATTATATGATATCGATAAACTTAAGTGGGACTGTACAGAACATGTTTGCCGCATGCCCAAAAACTTTGGGCCAAAGTAACACAAAATGGTGCCCTGACACATCAACATGGAGTCGCGGCAGTCGTAAGGAGATGGCGATGGCGTGACGAAATGGACAGACTTTTTTTTATTGTGCGCTCATTTTTTGACTTTTTAACCCAAAGGTGGACTGGTAGAAAATGCCATGTCACATTAAGACCGTCTATGTGCCTCTACTGTGCCTGAAGTTTAAATTAATAATTAATTTTGTTAGAATTGGAAACAGGACGTGCACGTGAAGGATGAAAAGTGTGGATGGAGGCCCAAGAGTGTGACACAACAGGCTAACGGCAAAAAAAGAACGATAAACACGAACATCGTTCATAAAATTTCCTCTTATGATCTTAAAAACAAATTCTGGTCCAAATAATAGAAAACAAGATAATTTCACAAACATCAAAGGGAAGTCAAAGTTCAAATTAGTTCGTAATTTTATTCATCAAACTGTCTTCAAAGGTTTCCAGAATACCTGATAATAATAAATACATTATTTTTTATCTGTTTACTATATTATTTATGGTACGCAGAAATATGATAAAGTATTTTAGAGAAACATCTATCGCAACTTTAGGTATTTTTTTAATACCTGCACTGTAATTTTCCATTTATTTGTGCGTGTTATTTGCTCATCACGTAGATTAAATGGAAATAGTACATTTTGATACAAGTGCAGAAAGTTTATCATTGCGACCGTGGCGTTCGCACGAGCCGTAGGCGAGTGTGTTATGGGCCCAAGCAAACCAGTGAAAAATTTGCTCATATATCAAACGACGTTTTTCCATACACTTACGACTCGTGGGGGTTAACCGGTGCCTCGTGGGGATCGACGCACGCTGTCAGGCTGGCTGATACGATAAACCATTTTATTACAATAAAATGTTGGAGGGAGCGAACACGCGCACTTTTCTGCGCTAGTCCGGAAAACAGTCCATTGCGTGCCTAAAAGCACCCACTGCTTATAGACACGTACGGGTTTTCGAGTAAGTGTATTGAAAACTAGTTTCTGCCAGTGGCTTCACCCGAGTGGAAGAAGGCTTTTCCATACCAACCTTGAACCTCCCTTTATTTTACGGGAAATATTTGTATCAATAATATCCTTTCTTACCGCATGACGTAGGCACGTCATCATAACGCGCAATCCGTTCAGTGGTTTGAGCTGTTTTGATAGAGATCAGCTTGTCAAATGACTGTGATGGTAGGTACCCTCTTATACTTAATCGGGCCATAAATACTGTTACAATAATAAAAAAAAAACAATATTACATTTGGATTCTGACATTCTTGTATGCAAATATTCATTATATTTTCTCGTTTTCGCACCGAACGGTGCTAAATATTTATCTGATATTAAAACATAATGAGGAAAACCGAATTACCATGATAGAATTACACAAAATAGGTATAGACACAAAAGCAATTTTTGAAACTCTCCATCCGCTTGGTGTTAAAAAAGAAATCTATACGTAAGAAATTGTTATGATTTTGTCACCCTATTTATTGTTCCCTATTTGTTGTTGTTGTTGTATTTGTTGTTTGTTGTTGTTTGTTGTGGTTCTAGGTGTTATTTCCTTTTTTGAGATAAAATCTTTTCGAAAGGATTTCTACGAACTCTTTCCTTTTCTGCTTTGCTCGCCTTTTTCGTACGAATACTACGTGGATGGATCTTTTTCTGTCACAAACAGAAGAGGTTTAATTTTACCTATCAATATCTCTTATGATGCTTGCAGTTCATGTTCAGCAGGTCCATGCTATTCTTTCCTCCTCAAAGTGGCGTACCCAACTCATTACTAATGTGTAGTTACGAGTAGTATCATCATTTCAGCTGAAAGACGTCCACAGAGGTTCATAGACGTCCTCACTATCACCGTTTTCTTTTGGTATTTAGCAGACTCTGACCCTCCTCTTGACTCCTGTCACCCTCACTAGATCATCGGTATGTATACATTTTCTCCCCTTTTGATTTGACGGAGACTCAATTTATTACTGTAAAACGATTTCTGTGTGTCTAGCGAACGCGTCTGAAAGTCAAACCCAATCTAGTCTTTAAAAGTTTTTTATAATAAAGTGAAATTTTCCAAATAAACTTAGTAAAGGATACAGGTACGACATAAATTCATCCAGAATATTTTAGAACACATCGACATTATTTCAGGCATGATGTTTAACGTTTGACCAATTACATTAAAGGGACAGTGGAGCACGAAGGGGAGCGGTACAAATTGAAATGTAACGTCGTGTGAACGTCAGGCTCGTACCTCTTCAATTTTATAGCCCTGCATTTTGTTTGAGGAACTCTGCGATTGTTTTGTTGACCTAAATTTTGTTCTAGTTCCGATGAAAAAGTCCGGCGCCGATACTTTTAATCGACGACCCGGAAAATTTATGTATAGTCTTTTTTTTTCAATTATATTTTAACACAACAATTTTTTGCTTTGAAATTATACCTGTAAGCTGTACGTGACGTGTCATCAGTGCAGTAGCTCTCGCATTTATTGCCTCGCATATTTTTGCAACAATTCTAAAACTGAAACAGTTCGTTCATATTGTTCGGGAGTTATCAAAGTGATATAAAAATAGAAATATGTGTATCAGATACATATTAATTTTATTTTTCATCGTAGGTACTCGTATTGTGTCTGGATTTATGATATTTGGTGCAGCTGTAGTCATATTACAGGGTAGCTAAATTTAGATCTGGTATATGTAGATAATGTATATGTACTATTATTACGTCCCACTTTGTGTATGATTGGTGTAAGCCCCTGGAGATTGCCAACATTGCTTCTACATTATGACGTTAAAACGTGGGTTGTGGGAAAGCTGAGAGCTTAGCATCCTTATTCAATTCAAATCCCAAGTACTGTAACTCGTAAATTATTTTTTAATTTTATTCTACCTATTACCTTCTAGGTACCTTCTGAAAGCTTTATTTAGTTTATCAAACATTTCTGATAACACTTTTCAGTACTGAAATATTCATACATCCAAAATTAACGATAGAAATAAATACTGAAGTAATTATTTTTGCTCTGAAACGAACCAACAAAACCTAATACTAAACATAAACAATCAAAAGTTTTACGTACGCGTGTTTATAAATTAATTAGTAACATTCATTAAAGCATGATCGTAAGTGCGTTTTGTCGCTTGCGACTATTATAATTGTCGGACTGCGACAACGCAACGCCCCGCTCGTCGAAATTGTATTAGCCCATATCAGCCCTCTTCACTGTTTCACGTGTAATCGCAACACCGTCCTGACCCAATTATTTTATCGAACATTCTATTAATTAGTTTAATTTTGTGACCAAAATTCTACACGATTTTGATATTCGGTAAATAGAATAAAATAAGAGATATCCGCAAAACTGTAGCTGCCATGGGAATTTCAGAAAAGAAACCCGTCATCCAAACAAGGAAAGGGCAACTGAAGGTATATAGTTGAATTTTAGTCAGAAAAAGTCTGACACGCCCTCTCGCGTTACCTTAGAGCGGACTCTGGGGCCATGGGTATACCTCTGGAACCATGAGTAAATGTGAAAATGTACACCAGGGCCCTGGTAAGAAGGCTAGGAAGGAACGGGATCAGTTTTTTAGTCAGTAAAAGTCTGAGACTCTGAGTCTCTGAGTCTCCCGCTCCGTCCAAGGGCGGAATATGTCATTGGATGATTTTTACCCACCGAAAAGAAAAAACTTTAGAGCGAGAGAAGTTATTTATTAGATAACTTCCCTCCTCTCAAAAAAAAGAAACAACAGAATATACATTTGAAAATGAAATCAAATAGATAACGTTTTTTACAACTTTTACTGGCAATGTAATGTGGAATGCAAAAGTTAAAAAAGCTGTTAAAATAACTTTTTATATCCCACGCCTGTACAAAACGTAGTAAGTATGTTTGTATAATGAACTCGCATTTTTTATCTTTAAAACAAAAGTTACTAAAAATTGATCCTTTGTCGTGGATACATTGACATTCATATAAATTTACATACACAATCAACGAGATCCGGAAATCTGTAGTCGATTCGAACCCGGGACACGCAGCGCACCAACCAGTCGCTGAGTCACTACGCAACCGAGTCGTCCAAGCTTGTACGAGGGTTTAAAGTCAATTTTTAAGTAAAGTGTAATCTGCCCGGTCACTAAGTTACCCCACACCTAAACGATGTAAGTAGGTCGACCCGGATGAGGTTTACATGGAAATATTTATAAGGCTTAAACACAAAAACTGGTCTCTCAAATACTTGCGAGTCATAAGTATGAGTGCCGTCTCATTTTCAGGCACTAAGAGTGAAAGTGACAGCTTGAGCTTTGTCATGTAAATATTATAATTCTAATTAAAAGGGATAAACCTCGTTTACGGGAAGTTTTAAAGCCTTCGCCTGCGAATGAAGTTCTAAGCCTTATTGAGTTGGTAATATGTGTGTAGAGGATCCTTTTAGAATTTATCTTGTGGCGAAACTCGATGGCCTACATCCTGCATTGGGGCGTGTTTTCATTTCGGATTTACTCGAAGTCGGCGTCAAATACGAGCAGCTGCGCTATTCCTACAGGATATTTTCTTTTCCTTCTCCGACATGCGATCTTGACGACTGGCTTTTGTGATTTAAAAAGATTTTCGCAGGCAAAACCGCTTAGCGTAACTTGGAAGTGCGGCACATCGCCTATGAACGATATTTATTGTATTCTCGATACACGTTGCGCATATTTAGAAGGCTTCGAGCATTGCAGCGCAGGTGGGTGGCTAGAGAGAATACGAAGACGTATAGTGTGAACATACAAAAGAAATATGGAGTAAAGAATGGCCGTGTGTTGTAGAATTTTATATAGGAGTAAAAGCAATATTTTTGATGTTTCCTTCGCTAGGTAAAGTTGTAGTGATGCCTAGCCCTTTAAAGAGGTACATGTACCTATTGGTATTTTCTTTTACTCGATGCAATTCAATTTAGAATTAAAATGAACATATATATTACATTATGTAGTAAACATATTGTACTATATATGTTCATTTTAATTCTAAATTTAAAAAAAAGACCTACTTTAATTCAAAAATACTTAAAATAGAAACGTGATTAACGTAGGTAGTAACGTATTATAACGTGGGTATCACGGGCAGTGTCAAGACGAAAAAACTATAAACAAAGAAGACTAGGTCATCACTAAGAAAAAAGAACAGATATAAATCCTAAATTTTCCGAACCAACGCAGCAGGGCAGCTAAATAAAGAACTCTTGACCTCTCAAACTTACTTTATTGTAACTTAATGAGAAGATTTATCTTAACTTACAAACTCCTGGTTCATAATGAAAACAATGTTCCAAGTAATTTCGTACGAGTCTGAAAACATGTAAAGTTATACTTAGGGCTCCCAAATTAAGAAGTAAGATAGACCTATGTATAAGAAGATATTTTGAAGTCTCAAGATCATCTTTAGTTGATACAAATTACTGTAATTTGTTTTTTTTTTTTCATTTTTATTTATTTCTTTAGAAGAATAACGTGCAAGTTAACAATAAGTGCAGCCTTAAACGAGTACAGAAATGATATAAAAAATAGTTAGATATAGGTAAAAATAATAATTATTTTATACCATTATAATAATTTCACTAGCCTGTTGGTCTAGTGGTTAGTGGCCCTGACTGCTATGCCGGAGGTCGTGGTTTCGATTCCCACCCAGGACATATGTTTGTGTGATGAGAACGATCATTTGTTCGGTGTCTGGGTGTAATTTATCTATAATATGTATGTATTTAGAAATATTTATGTATGTTTTTCAGTTGTCTAGTACCCATAACACAAGCTATGCTTAACTTGGGACTAGACGACGTTGTGTGATAGTGTGTGTGATATTATTATTATTATTATTTTACACCTGAGGTACAGGTTTATCTTAGTTCAGGTTAAAACCTGAACGAGGATAAACTTGTACCTTAGATGTCTTAAGAGCTAATAATTTTATTATTTACTAATAATAAATAATTAACCGAAACAATGTCAATAATCTTGTCAAAAAAACGTTATAATCACCACGATTAGATACTAAAATTCGACCGGTTTTACTATCTCTAGAAGACACTTATATATTAATGTCTGATTGTCAGTCATAGCTCAGCACCGACTGTAGGAAATCCTATAGTGCAATGTTATTTAGAAAATTACTGATATAACGCCTAAGTCCTAGTTAAAACAGGCAATCAAATTACAGCAATAATAATGTGATTGCTCCTAAGGTTTTTTAGGATATACGTAGTCTCCAGCGTGTTAATTCTAGATTTAAAAAATCTTGGTCTCCTTAATTTTCTTTAAATTTCCGACACAGCTATCCAATTTCCTTATATTTAATACGTCTTGTTCCTTCGGAGTGAGTCTAAAAGACGTATTCCTATACCGTAGGCTTCGTTGTAAATCTTTTCAGTCGCCTTCTGACATTATCTTGAATAAAAATCTTATATCGTGATTACATTTGGGTATTGGGTATTTCGAACAACGTTAGGTAGTTACTGTTTCCAAAAGAATGAGTACAACGTTTATATAATGACAGATTCATTCAGATTTTTTCTTGTACGCCGCACGTAAGCTTAAGAGTATTTTTTCCCTTTAGAGATGTTTTGTTTTTCGCTTTCTTTATAATTGCTTTTTCAAATGTGTCTGCTAGTATGTCTAAGGAATTACATAACAATATTATGTCTACTAACACAGCATCCAACGTTGGTTGGTTTTCCATTACCCATCGGAGTATTCCCTTCTTTCTGTATTATTGTTGTTGACGTTTGACCTAATAATAAGCAATATCATGTGTCCAGTATTATCTTATACCTGTGTCATTATACAAACAATATCTCGAACATCTTATGATAATTTATATCAAAAATACTTCCCTTTAAGATGAAACATAAACAGAATAACAGATGTTTCGAAGAAGCAATCTAATAACGTCAGCTTTTTCAGGAACTTAGAATACAGAAAATAGTACAACATCAAGAAATCATAACAGAAATGTAAATGGTGAGCATTTGAAATGTTAATTTGTACTTACCCTTATAAATAAACTCGTACATCGTCTCGAGGGCGGCTGTCAGTATTATCCACAGTGAAGAATCCACAGGAATCAAATACTTTAACTACACTGAGACATTTCACATACTACATCAAAAATCTCACGGTGTGTTTACGATATTTCTTGAATGTACGAGTATTTACATTCTTGATGTAAATAGTGGGGGGGTTAGTGGCACTCGCGTGTACAACGTGTGCAGCGTGTGCAGGGTGCGCGGTGCACGTACACGCGTGTGTCAGTGGACTGTTGTCAGACGTCGTGTGTTGTCGCGGGAGGCACGCGGGCGCGGCGACGTGGCGCGGCGGTGGCGGCGCGGGTGCGACTGACTCGGGGCGGGGGTGCCATCCACCGTCAGACTGCGCGCCGCCCGCCCAGTCCGAGACGCCGATACAAAATTAATACTTGTTTCCTAAAAGCGATTTCGATTTGTCGACCCCCGAATTGGGAAAGTTAGACGGATCTTGTTAACGATAAAGGGTTCGCTAATCAACACCACGTTTTCACATCAATGTTTGTTACTTTAATAGAGTCGTTAGAGCAACTCGCGAACTTGACTTCCGGTTAACAAGTCCCGATGTGTTTTTGAATATGGAAAAGTTTGCCATCAACTTTTAGTTAAATCAAAATACCTCCATTACATGTATAAATAAGATGGCATTATTATTGAAAAGGCTTTCATCTCTAAAGTACCTTAACACGTGAAGCTGAAAAGGGAACTTGCGAATTTTTTCCTTTTAAATCATTACGGAAAACGGCAAATATCTTTACCTATTATTGAATGTAAACATATTAAATACAAATAAATATTATTGATATAGTATTTGTGCTGAAACATCAACATCGATTTATGCGTAATATAAAATTTTGATCTCGAATTAAGGCTGCGAAAAATATTTGAAATTTAAAAATTTCTAAGCTGAAAAGAGGATTATAGGGCAAGTAAGGGCACGGTCGAACTGTTGTGTCACGCCGGAGTCCCGAGCACAGAGTTCGGAGAAGACAAATATTGTGACAAAAGCCTAACATACACGGGGAAGTTCTGAAGGCGGACACTGCAGTGCAAACAAACCGGGCCGAAAGGGATTCGTCCCTGACGAGCCGTGCCGTGTACCCACGGTGGGTCCGTTATTTTGTCTCTAACTTTGTTCACCGTAGTTCTGAAGCTCGAGCTCTGCTTTGTAAAAGATACGATAATGACATGTCGCCGACATGTCCGAGTTTTGTTGGCGGGAAAGCTATTTAAATTAGGCTCGCCGCTGGTGCATTTTTTTTTCTGAGTACCTGTATTGTTACTGGAAATTGTTTTGCAGGGCTTGCTGCTTTGAAAATACTGTGTAGATCGATCTTTGCGCAACCATGATCTACTGATCATAGCTAGAGTGAATAGGATAAATTAGTGCGACTCATCATCATTAATTGCATCATTGCTTACCATCAGGTGGGATCGCAGTCAGCTACTAATATATACCGCAGCCCACGAGAAGACACATTGAGTGGGCTTGCGGACGGCAAGTAATGGGTAGCTTACCGTCCGGCCGTCTGGTAACCGTCCAAAGTAAGCCCGCGTCGCTGACGGGACGTAGTGTTACAAGCGAAGAACAGATGTTAGCAAAATCGTAAGGGCCTAGCAGCCAACGTAGTGGGCAGTGGCCAGCAGCAGGACAAAGCCTATATATAGGGTGACTGGTAATTAGTGAACGATACTTAAACACGTGATTGTAGTCATGATAACAAACAACTTTTACTATGGGACCAAACCTGAAATCGCGAAAAAAATCTACCAAGTTCAGTACATTTATGTTCGCCTAACTGGTCAAAATGTACTGAACTTGGCAGATATTTTTGGCAAAAGTTGTTTGTTATCATGACTATAATCACGTGTTTAAGTATCGTTCACTAATTATCAGTCACCCTATATAAAAGAACCCCGGGGCCCTGGAACGAAAGCAAAGAAGGAACAGGAGTAGGTCTGACACGCCCGGAGAATGGAGAAGTCATTGGATGATTTCTCAACAAAAAAAAAAGATAACAAAAAAAGTTGTTTGTTGTTAAGTTATATAAAAATTCATAAAAAATCAACTGATTTAATCACTGAAGTGTAACATCTATTGTGTGAATTCTGTCGCGTGTGAAAAACCTGGAAAAAATCCCAACAATGCACGGACAAAAGATGGCTGTAAATTAACATAGTATTTTCCGTGAAAGTATAAAAAGAGTTGTTTCTCAAATTTCACAAGGATCAATCGAAGCAAACAAGACGCCGGCAACACGACGCTCGCGGCGGTGTTCCAATGCTTATTTTTATCTAAATGGCGTAAATGTTCCTTTAATTTTTTATTGTTATTGAAGAGGAAAGTCTTAATATTTTCCGGTTTTAAATTACTCTTAGACTTTATAAGAGTCTAAATCCATCTTCATGTTGCCTTTTCGGGTGATTATTTTATTCCGAATAAAATAAATAGATTTTGTCCTTCGGTTTCAGTTTCTAGTTAAGCCAAAAATAATACTAGGCAAGTGCGAGTCGAACTCACGCACTTATGGTTCCGTACAAACTAACCTATAAAAACGGTTCAATTCCCGAATTGAGTTACGAAGATTTTTCCAAATCGCAGTTTTTTTTTTTTGTTGTAACTACAAATTTACAATACATCTTTCTATCTATCTAATTTACGGCACCCGGCCGGCGGGTTTCTTCCGCACAAATCCAGTGCAAGAACCTCCTGAACTTATCATGTACGATGAGGACCTGCGTCATGCGGAAGGTGTGGACGCCATGAGGTCTCTCCAGCTACTTCTCAAAGACGACTTATCTCCATAATTATGGTGTGCCCAAGCCAAAACTACGGCTACATACGAAACTAAATTCCAAAGCTGTCAGGCTGAAATCGGACATGTTTAGTCATTACGACTTATCTATTTGGTAAATGGTATTTTTGTTTGTTTGTACCTCTATTATTAGAGACTGAATGATTAATATCGTGTCATAATTTTTGTTATTTAGCTTCTCTGACACGGTTTGACCTATTTATATGATTTTTTTTTGGTTGATCTAAGTAGATTGTTGGCTCTGTATTTCGTATCTTTGATAATTTATATTACAATAACGCTTTCATGGTTGACTTGTATTACTGTAATCTATATATATAAAAGAAAGTCAGTCAGTTACACTATTTATAACTCAAGAACGGCTGAACCGATTTGGCTGAAAATTGGTAGAAAGGTAGCTTGAAACCAGGAGAAGGATATAGGATTTTTATTGTAGGGTAGGGTAGAGTAGGGTAGAGCGGGAGCGAAGCCGCGGGCAAAAGCTGGTATGTAACGAAACTAACTATTAGTAACGATTAATTTTGACAACCAGTTTATGTCTCCACGTAAATTTGACGACTTTCTTACCACATGAATTCCTTTTTAGGCTGAATTTCGACTTTCAAAATTAGTTTATTTTTTTCGGGCACTTTCGTTAGTGAAAAAGTATTTTTAACGAAACTTTCGGTAACTACTTAAATAATGAACCTTAATTTAAAATAAGGTGTCAGCATCCTCATATCGAATAGTAGATACAATCCTCCGTCTATTATCCTCAAATAAGAATAAAAGATATACTTATAAATAAAATTTCATTTCTCCATCTTGTTCCACTTATAAATTCAAGTTCGTGAAATAATCATACATTGACATTATCATACCGGAATACATATTACACCAGGCTACAAAAGGCTCACAAAATCAGCTTTAGCAGCAACTAGAGACGGGGCCAATT
Organism: Leucania comma; assembly: GCA_958295575.1. Lineage (NCBI taxonomy): Eukaryota > Metazoa > Arthropoda > Insecta > Lepidoptera > Noctuidae > Leucania > Leucania comma. The sequence continues at coordinate 11,798,607 of OY282475.1, forward strand.
ACGAAGTTTAAAAACAACAACTGATAAACTATTACTTACTCGTACCATCTGTACGAGTAGGTACTTCAGTATATTCTAAGATCTAGTTTAGCGTAACAGGCTACCTCTATTTTACCTTTTACCGAATACAGGCTTCAGAGAATCCTATTTTAAGACTTCCAAGGGGTAATCCGCCTGTCTTCACATAAACGCTAGCTTCTGCCAACGGCTTTACCCGTAGAAATTTTTCCCATGGAAATATTTCCCTGAGATAAAACGAATCCTTTGTCCTCTTCAGGACACGGTCTACCTATACAAACGAATACATTTAGTTATTTGAACGTGAAGGAGTAACACACACACACACGCATACATACATAAAAAAAAAACTTTAGTATACTCATAATACGTACAAAAGCAAGTTTAATATAATGAAAAGTGTAGGTAGTAAGTATGTACTTAGTGTTTAATTTGATGTAAAGGCTCAATGTGAAGAGTAATTTTAGAATAACTAAAGAAATATTTTTTGCTAAGAAGTTTTCTCTATACTAATATTATAAATAGGTACAGTGGATGCCCAGTTCATGGGTTATGTGAAAGTGTACCCTGGAATGAAGGCAAAGAAAGGACAGGAGTGGATTTTAGTCACTAAAAGGCTGAGTCGTTCGCTCGCTCCGCCCAGAGCTGGAGAAGTCAATGGAAAATTTCCCACATAAAAAAGAAATAAATAAAACAGTGGATGCCCAGTGGTAACGCCCCAACTTACGAGTCATGACATCATGGATTCGAATCCAGTCAAGCGTTTCATTGTGTGCATTTAATTGCACTAGCACAGCTCTCGCAACGGCGAAGAAAAACATCGTGATGATGCAGAAACAATGTTCTAGAACCAAAAATTGGAAGACATGTGTTATCCACCAACCCGTACCGGGCTCGCGTGATCTATTGCGGCCCATTCCCTCTCTAAAGAAGAGTTCGAATCCCAGCAGTGAAATAGGTCGTCTGAAATTGAACCCCGGAATATAAAGTGAGTTTCAGTCAGTAAAAGTCTGTCTGTCTGTCTCGCTCCACCCTAGAACGAAAGAAGTCGTTGCTTATTTCCCACCTAAAAAATAAATGAAAGCATTGATGATACTTATAAAAGTAAAGAAAACATATCTACAATATCGCTGAATGTTCATTAGCCAGTTTTCAACCCCAAAATGCACAATCACGATGGGACTGGCCACGGAAAGAAATATCGTGGAGAAAATATAGTCGCACTAATTTTATAAAGACGATAGTTTGTATGTGTTATTGTGTGTGTATGTTTGATACTCCTGCATACTCAAAAGACTAAATAAATTTGGATCAAACTTGCCACATTGGTAGAACCTACTTGTAACTTCAATCAATTTCCAAACTGAATCAAATCTCAAAACATGTCCAGTGATAGTTAACATTAACTTGAATATAATCCTATAAAAGATATATAATTTGTTTCAATATATTGCCTTTTAATTGGTGTAAAGAGTAGAGTATCTAACACGGAGAAAAAAGGACACTTTAATAGGTGTCTTTGTCTTGGGTATTTTGAATCCTTCACTTCATTCAGGTTTCTATATTAACTCCCTTACATTGCTCAGGAATTATTTTATAAATCCCTCTCTGCGTTCGGGATGAAAACTAGCAACCTTAGTTTCGTTCGGAATTCTTCATTCAGCTCTCGATTTTAGGATACTGCTTTTCCCCTAGTCACATATCTAATCTACTATTAACCTGTGAGTGTGTTCCCTTAGGGTAATTTTCTACCTGTCGGCGGGTGAAACTGTGAGCATAGACTAGTTAAACATAATTTGAAGAAAACATGTTACTTATAGTTCTTGACACAGATATTACAAATTCTACTAAAAAGCATTAGTTTTCTTCGTTGCCAAGTCAAAGCTCAATGAAAGCACAACTTTTCAATTCATCGTATTCCTGCTTTACCTTTTTCTGTAAAAGAAAAAACTAAGTTTGAGAGACTAGCATAATTGTGGGACCTACCGACCTAAGAAACTTTATCTGAATAGATTACTCTATTCAACGAGGACGAGTCCTCTTGTCTTGGATTTCTTTTGATTATTGTTTTACAGACGGTTTGTATAATCACTTAAACTGTATTCTTTTGTTTTTATTTTACTAACTTATTTTAATTTCAAAGATAACAAAAGATCTAAAATTTTAGTAATATTGATTAAAATCTAGTGTTAGGACCATATTGTAATTACTATTATATTTTAAGCATTTTGCACAGAAGATAACTCGATTTTCTTACTCTGTCATCTTCCCTACAAAATTCCCAAAATAGGGGAAGCACACTTACCGCTACTGTTTTTAGAATGCTGTTGCCAACTCTCCGGGTCCTGGCTGCCAAAAATACTAGTTTCTTCCATTTAATTGCATAAAAGCTAATCACAAGATCAATTTTGTGTAAACATCAGTTTCAACAACATTCTAAAAATATTATTGTATTGGACGCAGAGGACATCCAGCGACCTTTTGGTGTAGTTGATCCACGCCCTCCGTCCCTCCATGTACAGACCCTGACAACATGAAAAGTGTTATTTTGGCCGATATAGCTATTTATAGGATAAGTTTTTTTTTTAACTTTTGATTATCACCACCGTAGAAGCTTATTGAGTGCGGTGCCCCTATTCAAAACATGAGCCACATGTTGGAATGCCCTAATTGCCCATACACCTGCACTATGGAGGATTTAATGAGTGCCACCAATGCTGCAGTTAACGTAGCCTCCTACTGGACCCCAAAAATTTAGCGAGTTTATCATCGACTCGAAAAGAAGAAGAAGGAGGAACTTATTTGTGTGTACAACTAAGGAATGGTATTTTCTTTCGTAATCTGTGTTTTTTGACAGCTAAAACCTAGGGCTCTTTAAGTTTAGATTAGTTTTAGACAAGCGTAGCTCCAGTAGGATGATTCCCCCACAAAAAAAGCAGACGATGTTCGTAGCAGTTCGTAGCGCCTACGCTGCTACGCACATACCTCTACGAAAGATTTCCTTACATAGTATAGTATAGATATATACTGCATATTATAAAAGCTACGTTATTTCAAAAGGGTTTAAACACTGTAAATATAATATTTACAAAATGTATGTATATCACATTCAATTTTTTGCTAGGACTTTCAGTCCATTATCAGCTTATACTGACTGAATAAAATAAATATCCATTATTATTACATAAAACCTACTTGTAACGAATCTGTAAATACTTATATTGTATTCATATTGAGTATATTTTCTGGTAGGACAGGTTTATAATCCAGTGCACTGAGAAGCTAAGTTAATAATTAACTTCCTGTAACCATCAATACATCTCCTTCCTAACTAATATCCTCCTATCATCCTTTATCCTCTAATTCCTTCTCCCAAACCTGCGAAAACCGAATCCCAATGTAATAAATTCCATCTAAAGTAATGTCAGTACATCTGTCGGTATTGAAAATGAGGTGTACGGAGCCGGGCATTTCATCAAACAGACCAGTTGACCCCGTTCGCCCGAGCGAAGCCGCGGCGCGATATAATGTGGTCACAGCTGGCGGCCTCACCCCGCATACAATTGGATTTTTAACTGTGGACCTCATCGGACAGTAGAATTGCCTTTATTGTGTTAGGGCAATAATGGAACGAAGGGGTGACTATGTCACTGGAACTCATCTAGATTGTGGTAAAACATCGGAATACAGGCGAGTTTCGGTTATTCGCATTGTGTAATAGAAAACGTAAACAATAGTATGTAATAGTGCGGTCCTTTCGGAGTGCGAGCGAGCGGAAGGCTGACCCAATCGGTCCGCGTCAGCTCAATATGACGGCAGCAATAATGCGGTCGTGCCGCCTTCCTACACGATTAAATTTTCAACATTTCCTCACGCAACATCATAAAAAACCCACAAGCTTTGAACGTGGATTGTACATACCTATCCATTTTTTTTTAAATCCCTAACATTTCACCCATTTATCAGACGACCCACATATCATACGGACTCATAGCGTTTACATAAAAAGACGATGCTTTTGTTGGCAAAGCTGATACAATTGAAACAAATGCACGTTTTAACCGACCAACTTGACAATCTGTACCTATAAATTTAACTCGTTGAGTGGGTAAATGGAGTAAATCCATTGTCTTCCCATGTCACCTAATAAATAAATTAAATGAGCAGAATTTTGTTGAGGCAGTACAATATTGTTTTTACTGTAAAACTGGAAAGTTTGTGCGTGAGGGGATATTCCAAATCGTTTTACGTCCACGTCTAAATGTTAGGTCTCCAGCGCGCCGTGTTTAATGTTGTACCTATCTTACCGTACTTCTCTTTTAGACGTTTTAGTCAAACTGACGTTTGAGTGAGGTTCTGAAATTGCCTAGCGTTCCTCTCTCGTATAGAATTTAAGATGAGAGTTGAGGCGTACACGAGGAGTCGCGTGCGAAATGACGCGTTGACGCGAGGTGGCGGGCTGGCGGGATGGCGTCACGAGTACAATTGGCAGGACATTAGCATAACGAGGCGGTCCCGGCCCGCTCTTAATGAATGGTCTTGCAATTGAAACAATAGTGGATTAGCGCCAACTCCCTTATCTGTTTATGTAAATCAGGGCTGTGGCCGGATCGCTATGCTACAGCTGATTCTCCGAGATGCTGAAATGTTATTCAATGTTTATCGATGTTCGTTTGATTTGGAATAATTAGGCTTAGGTTATATTGACATTGTGCCAGCTTGTAGCTTTTCCCTTGTCCATTGCATAACTGGATAACGGCCTAACTACTTCGAAAATGGAACGCCAAAAAATTACATAGGTTCTGTCCTTATTTATTATTCTTTGACTTTAAAAGGATCCTATAAGTAAAACTGATACACAATAATAGAACTTCCAGTACAAAATGATTATCAATAAATAATGCTAATAACATAATTATCTACTTTCAATTCCCCCCTACACGGCCTGCCATGTACAGTCTATATTAGAAGTAATGTTTGCAGCTGTTGTGACGCATAATAGCATGTACGCATGTAAACGATCGCCGACACGTACTTGTACTAGTGAGCAGTATATCACTTCGTATCACCGGACGACATGTTGGTAGGATACATTCAAACAAGCTTTTTGCTTCGCAAGGTGACCGCACGTTAAAGGTAATAAAACCAATATAAACACTAGAACGGTTACTCATGCTCAATCTCTTCTTCTACCGCTCATAGATTATGCGGATGTCTGTTTTCTAGATGCTAAGGTGCTTCTGAATAAACTCGAGCGACTGCAAAATTTGTGCATCCGTTTTATGTCTGGCCTTCGCTAATACGAACATGTGTCGGAGTTTCGAGCCAGATTAAAGATTAAAGTGGCTGCCGATTCGACGTCGGCGAGATACCCATATTCTATCACTTCTCTATGCTGTCCTTCACAATCCCAATGCTCCTCAATACCTTCGTGAACGCTTTGAGTATTTTATTCCGAGGGGTACTTAAACCCTGCCGCACCACCAACTCTCTTCTCCTTCGCACTCCGCGACACACTTCCAGCCGCTATGATGGCTCCTTCTCTGTAACTGCAGTGCGTCTTTGGAACTCTCTCCCACATTCCGTTCGTGACAGCCCATCTCTGGAGGTCTTCAAGAAGAAAATTAAAGAGCACTTCCTTTCACAACTGACATAATATTTGTATTTATTTGTTTTTACTAGTATGTGTGTATATTTTTATATATCAGACTTATTTATGTATGTTTATAAATGTAGGTTTAAATTGTACACTTGATTCTACCCTTGGTTGTCATCTCTCTCTGTCACTCAAAGGTTTGCTGGCAGAAAACTCATTGCTGAGTTATGCTCGCCTTTGTACATGAATTGTCAAACTACTGTGAATTTTACTGAATGTTTTTGTGTACAATAAAGAATAAAAAAAAATAGAACTTGCGTCACATTTTATAGAACACCGCGCTGCGTTAGGTGAACTCAAAATCAATATTACGCACACTGTGTCAATATTCATTTTTACCCAACATAATAATTATTACTAAATAATAAGATAGGTACTTAAAGTGAGGGCAGATCGCCTCCTTCTGCGAAGCAGTAATGCTAGCAAAGGAGGAGGCCGACCGCATAAAGCAACAGCGCTCACGCCCTAGATGCCGCCGGGATCCCGATACTGATTTCCGGCCACCGTAGGCGCGGGCTTGCGGACGAAGTCGTCGATGGCGCGTACTGTTCCCGCGCGCCTAAAGGAGTTATCAGCAAACCGTAGGGACCCTGCAGAAGGATCGAAGCCTGCTGGGACCAAGGATAGGATTCTGAAAAGAAGGCTCGGCCTCAGTATGAAAGGCAATGAAGGAACGGGGTAGGTTTTTTAGTCAGTAAGAGTCTGACACCATGTCCTGATCCGTCCAAGGGTGGGGGATGTTATTGATTGATTTTCACCCACCATAAAAAAATACCTACCTAAAGTGATATTTTATAAGGATTGACTTTTGAACTACCAAAAATTAAGAGTAACTGGTATCGCTTTGGTAACACTTTCATTATTCACGAATAAACATCATACCATATCGGGAAACCGTGAACCGAGAGTCTTTAAACCAAGAGTGAATATATAGGGTGACTGGTAAGCAGTAAACGATACTTAAACACGTGATTGTAGTCATGATAACAATCAACAAAAAATCAATTACTATGAGAACAAATGTGAAATCGAGAAAAAAAATTTTTAGACTACAATTACGTGTTTAAGTATCGTTCACTAATTACCAGTCACCCTATATATACGACTACATCTTCGCTTACCATCAGGTGAGATAGTCTAATGATCTCTAGATAGGTAAGCTGTATATATAACAAACTTGTAATTCGACTGTACGTTTGGTATGATATGTTACATCCGCAACTTGTAATCGCCTGCACGCAATTGCTGTAAAAAAGGCAATGATGAAACACAGTGTGACGTTAACGTTTTATGTATTGATTAATTAAAAATCAAACGATGACGTTTGATATTTAATTGTAAGGAGTGCGATGGATTAATGGATTAAAAACGCAAGTGTTTTCTTAGAAAGGAAATATAATAGCACAGCATCAGCCTTGTAATGTTCCCACTGCTGGGACTCAGGAATCCTCTCAAGGAGAGGGAATAGGCCGTAATAAACCACGCGGGCCCAGTACGGGATGGTGGATGTCATATGTCTTTGAATTATTGGTTCTAGGACGTGCCGGGTTCCTCATGATGTTTTCCTGAAACATTGATTCAGTTTTGAGAGCAGTGGTGATGAAATAAATAACATAATTATTGTCATATTTAATTTTTTTTTTCTTGCTTCGTGAATCCAATTAGGTTTTAATTTTATATGAACAACATCTCAAAGACTCTCATAACATAATAGTTTAGTTTTTAAATAAAGTATCATAACAATGTTCCAATTTTCCACGTAGACAGCCTAGCGACCTAATTAACGCTGAAACAGCGCACCCAATTAATAACCAAGTTATCAGCACGGTACAAACGACGGTACCGTCATAAATATGTACCAAAAAACAGAGTTCATTATCTACGTCAGCTGGACCGTCAAACCAATTTTAATATCAGCACAGCACGAAACACGAGGGCCGTAACAATTCACAAAACGTTCGCTTGTTAGTAATTTCCGGCTTCGCTAATTTACAGCGTCGCTTTCGACAACGAAGCCAGGCCGTAAGCTTTAAAACGATGTCATTAAAACATAGGAGCGTCTTTCTCGTTTGTTTATGGTAATCGAGTGGGCAAGTTGCGAAGCTTTGATTCCGAAGCTGACCCGTGCCCGACACGCCCCAGTTTACTTTACCAAATTAACGATGCAACCTTTCACAAAATTCGACGGTTCCTTAGTTTTAACGAACTTCAGTTTTGCCTTTCAAAGCAACCTTAGTACACACTACGTCCCAATTTTATACCTCCAGGAAAATTGCCTGCACCTCAAAGCTGCACCGACGTAGTTATCGGATCACTTGATCTCGTTAATATAGAGCCACGCTTTTCTTTAGCATTTTGTTCCTAAATATTTTTGGCTTTAAACGTTCAGCTTGGAGCCAAGCTTACGTTAGTGAAATAAGGAACTGTTTATACAAAATGAAATGTAAAAGTTAAGGCGGAAATTTCGAAAGATGTGTATTAAAATAAAACAATTCTCGAGCCTGCAATAATGCTAACAATGATTAAGACTGCGCTGGCAGCACCTCCTCCGCTGAACAGTTTGAATCCTCTCCAAGTTTTAAACGAATTTCATTGCGCGAAATAAAAGCATACGGCCGCCTGAGCGAGTGGGTATGCTATATTTCTGACGTCACGACACTCGATAATGCCGCCCGTATTTTATTATTCCTGAACTTTTTTCTGTTGGGGATGTTCGCGCAAAAATTTATGATAGCTGCCGAGTGTCCGAAAGTAATCCATTAGCTTCGAAAACAACAGAATGGCCGAACTTTGTAATGCTCTTCGACTACCAGATGAAAGTACCCACGTCACTGATAGGCAAAGTATGAAGTTTTCCAATTTATCGCTGATCTCAAGTTTCCAGTGGTAGGTCAATCCCCGATGGATACTTACGGGAATCGTTATTCGCTAGGTAATATACATCTGATCAAAGGGGAGGCTCGCCCGTTGTACCCGTAGGCGTAAATCTTGCCTTTACGGCCTCACCTGTCGATGGAATAATTTACTGCCGGCTTAAAACTTCCTCCCAAAAGGAAATCCCAAACACTTCTCAAGAAATAACTGAATAAGAAATTGTCGATTGAACGCACGACGCGACGCGGCGCGGCACCGCCCCTGCCTGACAGCGAGGAAATTCAAACTTAAACCTCCTCTAATAGAATAAATAAAATTCCGTACACTTTCCCGCGATAACAGATTTAACGTGAAGATTTGTGTGAAAATGTACTTGTTGATTTATCTCTAAAATCACAAGCCTAGACGCTGAAAACACAATCTGCCCAAACGATTTTGACAGCGTGTTACGCGCTGTACAACTACTAACACGGAGACTAAATATCTGTACGCGGTTATATTTTGTGTTGTAGCTGTGAGGTGGACCGTTGGCATCCCGATATCGATGGATATAAGCAATTTGCAAGTAAAATGCGAATGTCGGATGCACGAGCGGCAGTGGCGTCGAACATCTATTTTTTTATTATTATTTTCATAGAATTTCATACATAAATATTGCACAACTACAATTTTAAGTTTATTTACTGTGACGAAAAAGTATTAGGGAAGTGCAAATGTTGGAAGACGTGTTTATTGCTCGAAGAACATTAGGGAAACCCATTATTCTATCTCAGAAACCGGCTGGTTAAGTTTATTTGGTCATAAATGTAAATTGATTCGAGTACGAAGTTTACAATTTGGCAAATTGTATAACAAAGTGTGTTGGCGGGTGTACAGCATAGATAATTCAATGTGAGCGACGTTAGTTACGATGGCTCTAAGAATGGGTGGTGTTCAGTTTAGTAGATTATCTTGGCGGGAGGCTGCCGCGTGCGGCAGTATGTACAGGCACCAGTCCAACTGGCACAGACCACACTTAGCTGGCGAACAATCCATTAGTATGTCGGATTTGCTACCACTGAGATTTATATCCTAAGTTACAGGCTGTACTGAAACTTTTTTGTTCGACTAATGTTTAGAGTTTTAGCTATTAATTATTCTTGCCAGCTATATTGTAGTATAAAAACCTACTAACGGAGTTTCTGTTGCCTAGTCAACAATTTGGAAAGATTTTCTTAAGTATCTACTTAAGAAAATCTGTACTAAGAAAAAGTTTTTCCAATTAAGTAGTTCTTCCGTTTTAGCGTTTCTTTTACCACCAAAAAAAAATTCTAATCGTGTTGCCAAGTCTTTAGCCTATTTTTTTTTCTTTTATTAAAACCAATGCTCGTATTTATTCTGTCCAGAAAAATATGCTCAGCAAGACTAACAAGGAATTTGTGATAATATAGACAGATACGAAGTATTTGGCCTATCTTCCTAATACAGTATTATGAAGCTACACGCGCAACGTTATTAAACGAGAACATTTTTCAATAGCCCCCATAAAAATGTAAATGCGTGAACCAACACTTTGGTAGTGTGAAGGCAAGATATTCATAACAATAGTGCGCGCGTTGGTGGGCCGCCTGGCACGCGAACCTCGCAGAATTGAGACAGAAGAAATAGTTACAGAAGGCCGACTCTGTACAACGGGCGAATACAAGCTGACATACACATATACTATTTCAGTAAACAGACTTGCATGCATAGACATACTATACATTCAACTATTGTGACTAACTTTTAATATTCCACAACTATCACACAACGCCGTCTAGTCCCAAGCTAAGCAAAGCTTGTGTTATGAGTACTAGACAACTCATAAACCATACTAATATATATTTTTAAATACATACATATTATAGATAAACTACACCCAGACACAGAACAAATGATCGTGCTCATCACACAAACATTTGTTCTGGGTGGGAATCGAACCCACGACCAACCGGTCAGTGAAAATACAAAGTACTACAGGCTAAGCGAAATAACTCGAGTGAAAGGAAATCACCGTGGGTTTGCTCGCTTTATTGCACATTCCCGTTCGTTTCCTTAGACTTTACCTGACAGAAGACGAGCGAGTAGGTATAATACAATGTACATCGGCGTTTTTTGCTTATTATATAGGGTATATTCGCTTGACCTGTAACTGTCGTCACACAAATGCCAGTTGAAATTGTGTTTAGACTGTATTTAAAGCGTATGTGCATTTTCGGCCACGATATGTATACGGCCTTCTGTGGTCTATCTATTCCGTGTACACAGCCTCGCTTCGCATGTGCAAACATTCCTACTTATAACACGTCAACTGTGAGATAATGTAATTATTTCTCGTGTCTGCCCCCACTCGCCGATTATCCCCCATTTTTACCGTGCTAATTAACATTCGCGGTTCAGTTTACCAAACTTTATCGCGAAAATTTCGTTCCACGCGTTTTGACGCGGAATTAATTTGGTCAAACAGATTTAGATTACAGTCGTGTTTAACATATAATTTGGTACCGCAGTTGTATGCCGATGTGTATTACTAGTAAAATCCCTTTTGGTGTTACATAATTCTATATTATTTAACGTAGATTATATTTTGGGTAAACCAATTAACGTTGTATTTATTTAGCTCTCCCAGTTACTAAACACACTATTTGAACAAACTTGATTTCTGTTACTGTTAGCTTATATCATCCCCCTGCCAGGCCTTTACCCTTGCTTTCCAGGGGCGGCTTAATGATAGCCAGTCGATAATAACGATTATATAACAAGCAGACTCGGCAAACTTTGTTCTGCTATACAAATGGTACAAAAAAAAAATGGGCTGTGGCTAAAAGATAGCTTACGACGTATTCTCAGACCTTCAAAAGACAAAAAAAAATGGTCAAGGCTTTTTGTAGGAGTTCGATAACAAAACACTGTGACACGAGATTTTTATATAGGTATTAGACTAACTTACTCGGCAAACGTAGTTCTGCCACACAAATTATCAAAGGAAAAAGATTTGTGTTTTTTGTTTTAACTTCATAACCTCAAACTCCTCCCCCGGATTTGAGGTTAGGAAGTTAAAAAATAGCCTTAAGGTACGTGTAGATTACGACACTTTATACGGTACACTCAGTGTATACATCGAGACATATGAACACGAGTGCGCAATTAGAGACACTGAGTGTACATATGTGTGTGTGTGAGACATTCCATGTATACAATGAGTGTACCGTATAAAGTGTCGTAGTCTAAACGTACCTTAAGACCTGCCAAATATAGACAAAAAATTTCACGAAACCTGTCAAGCCTGTGACATGAGATTTTTAGTTATTAGATCAGATATAACGTCAATTCAACTGATCCTTTTTCTATAGGTGGAAAATTATCAAGTAAATCCTTTTATCAAATTTTTACTGACTGAACCCCACTTGTGTTCTTCAGTTTCTTATTTTTTTTGTTGTATACAAAACTTAACATTAATACAATTATTTGACAATTGATGTACAAAGGCAAGCTTAACTCAGCATTGAGTTTTTTGTCAGAAAACCTTTGAGTGACAGAGAGAGATAGCATTCGAGTTTCCTATTGCGTTCCAGGGAGTACAGTGGACACTTTCGAACAATTCTACACCTTAATACATCTGATACTGCAGTCGCTTTTACGGTGACACCGCATCAATATGAGAATGACGCTCATTACAAACATTATATATTATTATATAAATTACTAGGCAGGCATTATGATTGCATAGCTTCAAACGACTTGACTTGTCATTTATCAATAACGGTATCTCACAAGCCTCTTTAAAACACAAATAAAACGACAATAATTAAAATAAATCAACTACATAAATAAGGGAACAAGGGTGAATCTGTGGGAGACATCTGGCACACTTTAATTTGTTTTGTACCATTGTTATGCGAAATTAATATTCCAATTTATTCCATTTCTGTATCGGAGTGTAAATCAATATTTGGTGGCAGTCGTTTCTCGGCGCCACGTCTTAAGCACCCCAGCAGATAGGCGAGATATAATTGGAATGCTACGCCCCAGTAATTAGATGAATTGTTTGACGATTTATTTGCTTACGATATGTTTGATTATGCCACCTATGATTGATTCGAATCTAGAGGTTTTCAAGAATTTCTATGCGATCAGTCACATTCAGTTTAATCGAATTTCGTATTTCGTATTTTTCGTGAAAACATTTCATGCTTTTTGCTAATACTATGTTACATAGTATAGCAAAGTACAGTATAATCAGCCATATAATGTCCCCAATACTGGGTCGCAGGCCTCCTCTCTACGAGAGGGAATCGGACGTCACGCGTGCCCAATGCGGGTTGGTGGATGTCACATGTTTTCGAATTTTTGTTTCTAGGAAATGCCGGTTTTCTCAAGAGGTTTTTTTTTTGCCCATTTTGAGAGCAGTTATAATAAAATAAATTTCACAAAGAAAGCACTTGCCTGGGTTTGATCTCACGACGCGCCGACGTTCAACTTTTAAGAGTTAGAACGTCGCCACGGATAGTACCACGGCCCACCATCTCTTCATGCTATTAAACTATATTAATATATTATAATGAGGGGGAATAAACTCCTTGACCAACTAAAAAAAAAAAAATTTTGCACCAGTCGAATGCTGCTGTATTACTGAGTGTCATCTGCTTATATATAAAAATGAATAGCTGTTCGTTAGTCTCACTAAAACTCGAGAAGGGCTGGACCGATTTGGCCAATTTTGATCTTGAAATATTCGTGATACTTCAGGGAAGGTCTAAACGGTGAGAAAATATGGATATTAATAGACTATTACGCAGTACCAAGTTTGCTGGGTCAGCTAGTAGATTATATATTTTCTAGTTCTATGAGGGCGACGCCGCAAGCAGAAGCTAGTATACAATAACATGTTATCTGAACCAATATGTACTTCCAATTGCACCTTTTTTGCAACTAAGTCCAGTGTAAGTGGGTAGGTAGTTTTAACTTACCAAGGCAAGTTAATCTTAGTTGTGTAATTGTGCATGTAGATTCTGTGTGTCTATGAAACTGCGCCAAGCGTACACGCACATAAAAGAAGTGTAGCTTAAGAATGTAAAGAAAGTGGTTATATCAGAACCGAATTCAAAACCGGAGTTTTTAAATTTGGTTTGTTGGAACCGCTACCGAAATTGGAGGTGCAGGCGGAGGCAGAAGCGTCAAATGAAGTACTGCTAAAACTATAAAAATATTAATATAACTAATACTAAAGAGCGAATTCACAACATTACAAATGCGAAACTAAACAACAAGTGCAAGAATAATCACAGATGGTGTTCGGTGCATTCACCAAACACCTTACTCAGCAGTAACGGCGTAACACGCCGTCCTAACTGAATTTGTTAATGTAATGTTAAATGTGTATGTTTTGTTCAAACATTTCATTGACATTTTTAGCTTAGTTTAACATTAATAACATTTGTATAAGTCAGTAGCAATAAACTAATTATCGGAAACATTTCTTTCTCTACCAAAAAACGACACCTAGCTACGTGCCCCGACAGATGGCGCGAAGGTTACACGCATGAAAAGTAAAAATTTATTTGTACCTCAAATATAAAATACTTTTAAAATTAAACAGAACTAAAATAAGAATCAAAGGTGCAAAACTAATTGCAAATTCCGATCCTTTTGGTAAGCTAACACAGGTATTTATGCAGAAGTAATTACTTGTTGCTAAGTAATTTCTTATTAAGTAATTACTTGAGGTTAGAATCCTTAAAAAAAAAATATTTTCTGAAAAAGAGAATATAAATTGTTACTATAAGTAGTTACTTTTACCAAGTAATTAGTTTTACTTGTTTATAAATACAGGTGTAAGACAATTTGGCCTTGGTGAGACAGCACAAACTATATTACGCACTGAACAAAATCTCTACAAAAATATAGTCCCAACACCACACAGACATACCATGACATAGAACTGTTTAATTTACAAACAAACCTCAAAATGTCGGACATTTTACTGTTGTACACGCATTAGTAAAATTACTTACAAAATTAAGTAAACATATATCCAGAAAGATAATATTAAATGTATGAAGGCTGTATGTAAAACTGAGTTTAAAGCATGTCAGCACTCATAACTCAACGCTTATTTATTAAGCACGTAGCAATAACAAATTGTATGAAAAAGCAGGATTGCGTGTTATCCTCGATTTAAACGTAACCTTATCAAAACATGCTGTTTTAATTTTCGTATCAAATACATGAGTTTTGTGTGTTTGACTTAATAAAATATGTGAAGTTTGAACAAAAGCGTTGGCCTCATAAAAGTCACGCATGTACGCTTCCCATTGCGAATAGGAACGCCATGCTACTTTATTCAAAGCTGGAATCGGGGCGAAGACTTATCCTAGACTCGACTCTATGGTATTCTATTTGATTTTAATTATAAAATATCTTCTGCCAGCGGCTACGCCAACGTGATATTTTTTTTTTATACTTTAGCCCACACTAAGAATTACTCCTGAGGTGCATTCACAAATATATAGACCCCCAAGATACCCAGACTCGTACCAACTATCTGTAGGTCTTACAAATATTTGTTCGGTGTGGGAATTGAACCCACGGTACACAGCGCAGCAGCCAATCGCTCAACCACTGAACGAACCGTGCCATATATTATCACAAGGGACATATACCATTACCGAGCCCCAGATCGATAAACAAAGAAATATACCCCCGGAATAAAAGAGTATTTTATGTGCTACTCCAAGTCATGGTCTCAACCCAAGTGCAAAATTCCATACAGTGCACTGAGTACGCGATCTAACGTTTACCGATTTTGGCTCTCTGATTGGTTAAGAGCTTGGACTGTGCCAATCGGAACGTCGAACGTCATACGTGTCAATCGCGTTATCCGAAAATAAACTCGCACCGGGCATTCAGATTAATTTAGGTGAAGAACTGCAGGAACAATTTGCCTGCTACGGTTTTCCCGTATGATTATGATTTAGGTGTTTTTAAGGCTACAGTGAATAGGCTCTTAATAAACTAATGCGATAAACCATCAACGATAGCATCACTGCTTACCATCAGGTGGGATCGCGGTCAAGCACTGCTCTATTTCATTTAAAAAAATCATTTAACTATGAGGAAGTTTTTTTTTCGGTGTGTAAAAATCATCCAATGACATCCCATCAATGGAGATGGTGTCAAACTCTTATTGACTAAAATCCCACCCCGTTCCTTCGTTGCCTTTCATACCCAAACATACACACACAATACAAACTTTCACCTTTATAAGACGAGAATGGGCATCAAAACCATATCGAAATCGATAGAGTAGTAGCTTTACAATTTGATTAATATTGACAAGTTGATATATATAATGTAACTTGCCAAGATTGAGTTCAATAAATAGATATATTCCGACAGAGGAGCAACAAAAGTTTTCAATGCCTACTCTAATATTGCCAGTCGTTGTGGTTTCAGGAACGGCTTAGTTACACCCTGTAATTCTGAAGGGATAGGGTGGAGTGTATTTTCTCTGTTCCCAAATGACCGTATTAAGTTTCAAAATGGAAGGGGACGATCGTATCAACATTTGTAGGATGCCAGGACGAAGAATGATTCTTTGACATTGAAATCCCACTTCAAAGCTTTTAAATCTAGTTATAGACAATGAGTGTAATGCTAACTACACTGATTTACAAACTGTATGCGATGATGTGGCCGACGATGGAGTACACTTATCTAGAAATATCCTGTTGTTGGTTTTTAAGTGAGTTGTAGCTATCAGGAAACAGACTCCGGCAGGGAATTCCACTCCTTAGTTGTACGCACAATTAATGTGTCACCAAAACATTTTTGCCTATATGTTTGATATTTACCATGTACCAGTACTACCCAAATTACAATCTTCTTTTTTTTTTAAATAAGATTAAGTAAAAACTCGAGAGCTAAAAGTTGGTAGAATCATCACACTCTTGATTTGTTGTATTCAGTCTTTAACAATATCATTCTTTATTTGTATGTATGTATCTAAGTAGTTCTTTTGCCTTTCTTTTAGTCTTCTATTAGGTTGCACCTGCCATGCTATGTCTCTGCACCCTAAAGCCAACTGGTAAAAAATGCCTAAGGCATTAAGTCCGCCTTCGTACAATGTTTCATTAGTGCATAAAGTTTTAAATAAATAAAATTGTAGAATGCTTCCTCATTTTAATATTCAATGAGGTTCTTTACTGTGACACTTCAGCCCGAGAGGAAAGAAGTCACCGGCGACCTTTCGCCGACATTCGGGAGGGAGATAGTTAATTAAATAAATGGTCTGAGACGATACCCCTCATCATTCTCTCCTGCGCCCTACATAAGACCGTATTGTTGTGTAACTTCGGGCTTTTATTGGGTTTTTACACTACCTTTGTATTTATTTGTTGCGAAGAAAGGTTGGTAAATAAGGGCGGTACACATGCTTTAGGTGTAAGGGTGCCTTTCCACAAGATATACTCGAACCGCCTAGCTATCATATATTTTAAATTAAAAGTAAAATAAACCAAAGAGAATGAAGTATACCAGTTGGTTTGTTTGAACGCGCTAATCTCAGAAACTACTAGTTCGATTGAAAATTCTTTCAGGGTCGGATAGCCCATTTATTGAGAAATACTATACTAGGCTATAAAATCACTCTACGACCCAAGGGAGAGGAGCAGTTACTAAAGACGTGGATGAAAGCATGGGGGACGACTAGTTGTGGTTATAATTATTTCTCACGTTCTCGTAGCTCGCACATCTTTGGTAGAGAAGCACCCTAAAGGTAGGAAAAGCTCATCAATACGTGGATGTGGGTGTGTTGACGGTCTATTTTTGTGTGTTTGTCGTCTTAATGTTAAAGCTGATTATTTGGAACTACATAGTTACTTCGGTTATCTATTGCCCCCATCGTGATTCCGTTACTCGGGAGATTGTAATGTGTTGGTATGTTTGCAAAGCTGCAATTCAACCACCTATTAAAACTGATCTTGATCTCAATCTTGATCTGAATCAATTAAAGTAACGAGTAAACAAACAACTCTACTTGCTATACCGTTAGACTCCTTTTTTCGGATAAGTACTCATGAAATAATTTTGCCCGCTCTAGGTGGAGCGAGGGAGTGCCCGCCTGTCTTTTAGTCAGTAAAAGTCTGAGACGCCCTCCCGCACCACCTTACAACAAGAGAAGTCAGGATAATTCCTCATCTTAAAAAAAAAACCGCAAATGTAGAGATTAACTCTTGATTATACTATTAGTATAATATGAATACTTGTTTGTGATTTCTGGCCTTTATGTATTGCAAAAATTAGCCATTATTGACAGGAAATGATCAAGGTTGCCTGCAAAGCAATCTTATGAGATAAGTATTTATTGATCATTCTAATTTACGTAATTAACTAATTTATCAAATAAATAAGTGAGTTAGTGTTTGTGTTATTTAAGATAAGCTCATCAAATCAGCTGCAGGCTGCGGATGCACGACTGGTTTTCACTCTAGTGTTGTCGCGACTCGGCTGCGAGTGCTGCCGCGACCTGCACCCGCAGCCGCGTTTGGAATGTTATCACAGAAATCTATGCTACTACATAGAAAACTAGTCATGCGGCTGCAGCTGGCTTCGTGCAGCCACCGTATTTACTGCCTGCATCCGCAGCCTGCAGCAGAGGTTCGAATAGCGCCTTTGGTGATTGGATGACAGGACAGAATGGAAGAAAAAAACATGTTTCGCCGACCTCAAATAAAACAGGACAAGGGCCGGAATATGATAGTGATTAAATTTTCAATAACGATATATTGAACTAATTCATAAATCAAAAATAATATGTAAGTATGCTTCTTAATTGACAAATCATAAATTTATAGCATGGCCTTCGACCGACGATCAAATTAAAAATGCTATAATTACAATAATGGTCACATTCTATATGGAATTTTCATACTTAAACAATTTGGTGTATTTATTTAGTTCATTGCCTCGATCAGCTGACGTTTACTCAAAGAAATCAATTTCATACATGCGTAAATTAATTCGAGTTTAAAAAAAAAGTACTTTATTTTTCATTTTTATCTTTATAAATCGATAGGGTTTCATGTACCGAATCGATCCTCCGCGGGACTAAATCGACCAAAATTTAACGGGTGTATAGGTACAGGTATAGATACTTTTAGGGTTTCATAGATAAGTCTGCAAAAATAATTATAGGATCACTTTGTTGTCCGCCTGTCTGTCGGTCAAGATTTCAAAAACCCGTATAAAGCTAAAAGTAGTATCACATACTCAAGGCAGCAGTGAAAAAATCAAAGTTCTAAGTCAACGCAATAATAATAATAAGGGCTTAATTCAGAAAGCGGAACTGACACGGCTCGTATTGTTAGGAGGTTCCTTTCTTTGGAGCTCTGACCGCCGGTAGCTTGGACCCTGTTCCCCATACCCGTGGGACACTATTTTTTATATTTTTAAATGTATTTTTTTTATGATTAAAACTAACTCGTGTGTGAAAAGTGTATGTGTAAATTTGTTGTGTATATGTGTGAATGTGATGGTGTATATGTGTGTGCAATCTGAAGATAAGGCCGTTTATGCTCCAAAATCAAAACTGTTCGGGTTAACGGTTTTGATTTTGGAGCATAAACGGCCTTAAGCACCCACTTCCCGTTGACCTAGAAACCTGAAATTAGCACGAGTCCAAGAAAAAGTTTGAAAACTGTAAACTTCCAGTTAATTTCGTTACAAAATAAAATCTTCATTGCGATTCGGAAGAAATCTTGCAACTTGATTCAGAAATTGAAATATTTACTTAAATGTGTGTACGGAACCCTCAGTGCACGAGTCCGACTCGCACCTGCCCAGGTTTTTTTCTAATTGGACTATTGTAGATAGTCCAATTAGATTGGTTCTTGGTGAGTTGATTGTTGATTGGTGGATTGGTGGTTGGATTGGTGATTGGTGAGTTGATTGTATCTTCTGTAACAATGATTTCCTTTCAATCACCAGTTTCATTAAAAAGACCAACTGTTTATTATTTTGTCAGTATTTGTTTTCTTTTTTATTAACTACATACATCATAATATCTACGTGTTAATTCTAATAGCATAAATAGCGCAGAACAAAATAATATTTCACATCCACTTGGTATTATTACTTCATTAAAAACTGTATGCATAAAATTAACTACTCAAACGATATTTAATATAACCATTCGCTTACCTACGTGTAATTACAATAATTAAATGATATAAAATACGGGCCTCGTTAATAACTCCACTATCTACGTTTCTCTATAAATTGAGGGAACTCCCAACGGGCGCCCATTTACCAGAGAAAAATGGCTTCGCAATAAAACACGATAGAATGAGTCATTATTTTCAGATTATCCACTACGATTACACTGTTGTATTGATAAATTTTGATAAAGCTTCAAGGAAAATATTTGGACTAACACAGCATTTATTTCTGCCGAAAAAGCCGAAATCTTTCGAACTTTTTGGACTGTATAAAAGTTTTGAAATATGTTCTTTTGATTTAATTTTTTTATGGTAAGTAAAATCATCCAATGACAAATCCCGCGCTTGGGCGGAGCGGGAAGTAGTGTTAGACTCTTACTGACTAAAAACCTACCCCGTTCCTTCGTTGCCTATCGTGCCGGGGCCAGGCTTCGATGCAGGCTTCGACCCTGCCTGCCTGCAGCTAGCAGGCTGAGTCTCTACAGTTTGCTGACAGCTCTTTGAGGCGCGCGGGAACAGTACGCGCCGTCGACGACTTGGGCACGGTCCGGTTGGTTACCGGACGATCGGACAGCGTGCTACCCATTGCACGCCGTCCGCAAGCCCGCGCCTACGGTGGCCGGCAATCGGGATCGGAATCTCGGCGTTCTTTTGATTGGGTTTATTATACTTATATAGTATACACTTCAGCTGTGTTGATACGAGACATTTTTTGCAAGAAGTCACCCATCAAACCGTTTTCTGCAACAAGGAGGTTATAGCATATTCTTTTTAAGATTTAAGAAGTACAAATTTTAGAGTCGAGACATACAAAGTCTGCGGATGCTCTGATTACATACAATTTTGAACAGGAGCCGAAAAACTGCACGATTTCGATCCAATTTGTGAGGAAACTGGAGACTACGAGAACTTAGTGCAGAAAGAATTTCTTTGCTAACAGAATCATTTTGTAGTTTTATAACAAGTAAAATAAATGTACTTACCAATTTAAACTTTTATTATAAAGGTAAAGAACAATATAAAACACACGGTATATTCAATATACAGCTATTCGTTTAGGAAGTCCTTTTATGAAATCGGAACTCCGGAAATGTCAATTCAGGGTCGATCCAAAACGGAGATGAATAAATGTGAGCCGAATGATAAGAAAATACGGTGGCCTCGGAATGTTTTTCTTGTTTATTAAGTGAAATTAATGGACATTTGTATGTTTATAGACGACAAGAACAATGTGAATTATTCTCATTGGCTGGCGGCTATATTAAATTGACATTTACTGCCAAATGCCAACTTGTTGGTTTGTGTGTACGTTTGACAATGTCTTACCAAATAGACAAAGTTTAATGATTTATGTGTCTGTTTTATAAAACAAATACATAGTATAAAACAAAGTCGCTTTCCGCTGTCTGTCCCTATGTATGCTTAGGTCTTTAAAACTACGCAACGGATTTTGATGCGGTTTTATTTTAATAGATTGAGTGATCCAAAATTAAGGTATATTATGTATAATACATGCATAATATATTTAATATCGCCATTGCATTCGCGCAAAGCTGGGGCGGGTCGCTAACTTAGGGGAGTTATGTCCAAGAGTGGAAGTTTTTCGCCTGAAATAAAGACGGTAAGCATGAAATTTAACTTTCACAAGTAATTTTTTAGATGAGACCCGCGTTTTCTAGCTGAAAAACCGTAAGGAACAGAAACCATAGTCTGATCATAATATATGAAAACTATGTCGGTTAATGTGTAAGGTGGTATTTTGAAAAAAAGGACCACAGAAATTTGAAAAGACTTGTTCAGACAGACAAACCTTTGTCCAATATTGGGTTAACTTAAAGCTCTAAGGAAGAGCTTTAAGTTAACCCAATATTATTCTTAATGTATTTTCATAAATACACTAAGAAGGCTCAATCATTATAGTACGCGGCAAATAAGTTGAACCCATTGCTATGGTCACGCGCAGCCCCTTCGATTGGACCCGAAAAAATCTGTTACTGTGCATTAAGAGTCGACCGCCATGATGGTTCAACTTGTATGCCGAGGTTTATACATTACTTTTAATAATTCATCAAATAAATTGACCAAATATGTCTGAATATCGGCGATGGTGGCAGGAAGTGTGTTTATACTTTCTACTCCGTTAACGGCAATGCTGTTTTTCTTTTTAGTTCAAACCGTATCGGCTCAATGCGGGAGTCCCTGCAATGGTCGAGTCATTGCAGTACCTCCCGCATCCTACCCTTCCATGTCAAATTGACTAAAAAAGGTGTATATCTGTGTCTAGTAATACTGCTTCCTTCCCCATACAGAACACTTCTTAAGAACTAAGACAAAGAGAAACTCTTTCAGCAATTACGATTGTAAAAAGTCCCTTTATGATGAACTTTTAAAAATTGTTATTACTATTAGAAGAATATCAATTTGTCTAAGGCCTCAGGCAAATTGACTATTGATTACTTATATTTTCCACTCGTAGAATTTAGTTAGGTACTTTTCCAAAAACAAATAAAAACAGTAATAAAGACTAGTGCAGACAAACGCTGCCGCTGCGACCATGCCGCAACCACACTGCACCCACACCGCAATCACGCCGGACCGGCACGTCGCATGTACTTGACAGCCAACGGACGAATAGAAAATAATTTAGATATATAGCCCCCAGTGAACTGACAATTGAAACTATGGGAAATTTTAGTAACAATGAAAATGAAATAAAACTTTTAATAAAAATTGAATCTATATATTTAAAAGCGAAATACCACTCACTGATTAATCACGAAATCTCAGAAAGTATAACACCTACTAACTTAACTTAAAATTTAGCAGGTAAATACCTTATAGGGTTTAGACGTCCGCTAAGAAAGGATTTAACGAAACTCCGGGCTTGCGGACTGCGGGCAATGGGTAGCTCGCTGTCCGTTTGTCCGATAACAGACCAGACCAAGCCCAAGTCGTTTACGGCGCGCTCTGTTCCCGTGCGCCTCAAGGAGTTGTAAGCACACGGTAGGGGCCCAGTAGGGTCGAGGCCTAGTCTGGGGCTCTGGGGAGGTATAAAAATGCATACCAGGGCCCTAGATCCAAGGCAGGGAAGGAACAGGGTAGGTTTTAGTCAGTAAAAGTCTGACACTATTTCGCGCTCCGTCCAAGGGCGGGATTTGTCATTGGATGATTTTACCTACCATAAAAAAAATAAAAACAAAAACCCTAAAGGGGTAAACCGACTTTCACGCGGGCGTAGCCTCTGGCTTCTGCTAGTTAATATATATTTAAGAGGATTCAGTGAAAAATGTATTTTTCGTTACATAGAAATTTCATTTGTTTTATGTTACCGCAATCAAGTATCTGAAAATTGCAATATTGCGATTTTTTACTACACTTTTATTCTAAGAATGTGGAATGACATGTTTATATAATAATATCATCACGCTAAGACTCGTGACACGATTTATGCTGGTCTAGGTCATCTAGCTTTATAATTAATTCCTCAATCTTCAAAATCACTAACACTTTAAAGGTGAAATTTTGTATGAATGTTACTCGTTCACACTCAAACCGCTGAACTTAGGAACGGATGCAACTACAAACTAAACTTCAAACACGGGTAGACCATGTCCAAGAATAGGACATGGTTGAGGCCAATGACAGAGCTGTACACTGAACAGGTTGCCGAATACTGTTCAGAAAAACAAAAATAATTTGAGTTTGATGTTTAATGATGATGATGATGACAGGAAAAGAAGAAGAATAGGTAAAAAGATATTTTATATTAGAAATATTACGGAGGAGATGCGGGTGTGCAAAAGCCTTTATATAACAAAAAAGCAGAGCCGTCGTAAAAATCCTACGTCAAAATGACGCTCATCTAATCAGGGCCCTCGACTAAAAGATAATGAATTTAAATATGGGTGAGATGTCACAAAAAAAATCCTAATAGATATTAATTGAGCTCTTAAAGAAACGAGCGCACTGAATAGATCGACAATTAGGTGGTATTCATCTTGAGCCGCTCACGGTAGGCAAAAAGTAATTATAAGAAATGACGATGACGTCTTGCGGACAACTCTAGAAATACGGGGCCGAATTCGGTGTAGGGATGGGAATCTGACGCTATAGTTAGCAATTTTGCTTCTCAATAGCATTTGAGGTGGGGAAATATAATTGATTTATAGAAGCACACTTAAGTAATTGGTCTTCCTTTTAATGGGATGGTTGAGTCCAAATCGGTGAGCTTCAATAAACTAGCAATGAAATATTTTTATTAAAATGATTAAAATGCAGGGTATTTTTATACTTAATGAAACAACGTGACATTATTGTATTTTTTTTTAATATTTATATAAACTACTGTTTGACTGCGATCCCACCTGATGGTAAGCAGTGATGCAATTGTTGATGGTGAAGCACGTTGCTTTACGCCTTTTTAGGGTACGTACCGTACCTCAGTCGGCAAAAATGTAACAATTGTTGAATTTTTACTAACTAAAACCCGTTGCTCTTTGTACTCCAGAGCTACGATAACTTTTACGAACAATCCCGCAGAACAACAGTTTTGTGGCTAACCTCCAATACTTACCTACACACAGTTGTCTTTGTTCAATCTCGACGATTTGGCAATTGAATGTTATCGCAGAAAATCTTAATGAGCATTGACACAAAGGTCAAAGTCACTCTGCTGTATCTACATCTTTCGCATTATTAATTAAAATCATAATCTTTTATTTCCTAAACGGGCCTTTTGACATAAACACACAAAATTTTGAATTCCACTATCGTAACTTTACGTCACCGACAACAAAAAAATCAGATCCAATTTAATGAATAGCTGGTACTAACATCATGGTACACGACGCCTTACTAAGTAAACTTGAGTACTTCTATCAAAACCCGTTGCTGCAGAAATTAATGAGTGCTAAGCCTGCAGCGCTGCACTGAATATACATTAAAATTCCCATCGGAACACGTAATAAGGATGCGAGACGACCGGCCACGTCCGACGGCGTTAAAAGAAATCATAATTAATCGTTCTATTCCCCGCCCGCTCGTCTTAATAGAGAGCTTTCCACCGCTTTCCATGTTTTCTCAGCGACGTAATAAATTAATCTCCGTTCGCAGTTTTCCTCTAAGAAAGGCAACAAACAAAACAAAGGACTGGCTAGTAACTTTCCAGCTAGTGCCCTCGCTCCGTGCGTGCGTGAGCACAATGTGCTGCAAACTGTACGGAGGACAACAATGGCGTCTTATGAAATAGTTGGGATTATTATTATTGCTCTATTTGATTTGATGCTCTGGATTTATAAGTTAATGTGCTCGTATTCGTTCTCATAGTTTGGATTGGTTAGAAAACCTGTACAGATATAAGAACGTTCTGCTATTTTACAGCTAAATCTATCATTCTTTAAGTATGGAGCATTAATCAGCATTTTAATACATATCATTAGACAGTACGACTTTTGGATTTTCCAGCGGATAGAGTAGTTTTCCTAAAACTAAATTAAAAATAAAAGAACATTCTAACTAAAACAACACACTCATAAATTACTTTCAAACGTAATTCCTAATTACCAGTACTACGCTAGAAATAGGGATACTAAAAGTTCTTTAGTATCTTCATTTAGAATTTTGTATGGAAGTAGAACTACTAATTTGAAGGAGCTTAGCTTTATAATAAGTTACCAAGAGAAATAAGAGATTTTCGATCAATGAACATCTTTAAAAATAAGTTAGACTTATTTGACCAACTAACATTAACGACAAAGTACTGTATGCACGCGATCGATCGAACGAAAAATATGAATTTATATATTTCTCAACACAAACACTAAAAAATGAAAAGAACAAATACAGATAGAAGGTTACAAAGGTACTGCTTATTCCAGATGAAATTTCTTCTAGCAGACCTGCGACAGGGGAGTTGGATGAGAGCTATATATCCATACTGAACTGTTTGCTAATTAAGCATTACGCACAAACTTTTTGGGATTACGTCAGTCAGCCACCAATATTAGGTGTACTTTTCGCATTGACCAATTATATGAGAAATGGTTTTTCAATAAGGTGTGCAAATGACTTTAATAGACTGTCCAGGGATCTTGATGTAGACTTGTTCTACACCAGTGTTTAGACCTTGTAACGACAAATGCACAGAATTTTTTCGTTGATTAGGTAATTTCTCTCAATATAATTAATTGACTTTGTATACTTTCTTTTTTTTATTGATATTTTATTTTTATTTATGTGTGGAGGCTTGTAGTTAGGTATTTGATAACATTACATTTTTTATATCTTTTTTGTAATTAGTCTGCAAGCCTTCTTTAAAATAAAATAAATATTTAAGTAAACTATGTGTTCTTGTTGAGAAACGAATTTCTGTAAACCAAAATTAATCACTTTCATCCTTGCCTTCTCTTGCGAAAGCTTCTTGGACCAAGTTCTATTTTTAAAAATGCTCAAACAAGAAAGTAACTCAAACAATTACAGCCGGCAGTACCAAAGGAGCCCTGTCAGTGCTGAGCGAAGCAGGTACACACGCAGAACCCCCTCACCTATCCGCATTAAGAGTTTATTTCCTCACAAAACAAAATGGAATAACTGGGGAGTACTTAACCTTTCTTTAGTATGGGATTAGTTACTCTCACAATACGCATGTTGGATTGTAGGTAGGGAAGTAAAGGCTTTTTTTTTTCTTTTATGTATCTACATTTATGTATATTTGTAGCCCGTGTAGGTAACTATGTAGCTGCTGTTTTTAGGGGTCTGTACCAAAAGAGTAAAAAATAAAGAAAATCTTGCAGACGGCGAGCAATGGGTAGCTCGCCGTCCAACCGTTCGGAGCAAGTTGTCGACGGCGTGTATCTTTCCACACGTGCTTAAAGGAGATGCCAGCAAACCGTAGGGGCCCAGCAGGGTCGAAGTCTACTAGAGCCACGTGAAATGTGAAAATGAAACCCGGGGCCCTGGAACGATGGCAAAGAAGGAACAGGAGTGGGTTTTCACTCAGTAAAAGTCTGGCACTATCTCCCGCCCCACCTAAGGGCGCGGAGATATCATTGGATGATGTTATTTTCCCACCGAAAAAAAAAATTGGGCAAATAAGGGGCATTACTAAGACTCTACTGTCCGTTTGTCTGTCTGTCACCAGGCTGTATCTCATGATCCGTGACAGCTACATAGTTGAAATTTTCACAGATGATGTATTTCTGTTGCCACTATAACAACAAGTCATAATATTAAAATAAAATAAAAACATACCTATTTAGTCGAAGGATCCTCTCTTTTCAACGTTAGTTTGTGGAACTTACACACTGTTCCGCCTACCTCTTATGTCTAGTTTACATATGGGCCCAGCCTCGGCCAATCGGCATTGTGTTAACGGGGTTTCTCCGTTTATACAATGGCTACACAATGGCAATTGGCCAAGGCTGGGCCAACGTGTAAACTAGCCATTAAACTCTTTCAAAGAAGCCAGCAGCCCTACCTACGTTATTTTTGCGTCTACTGATGTTTTCCTTATAGCCCAATACCTGTGGGCTGTTTGTATCGGGACTGACTTGCTTTATGCGAAAATTGTGAATATTAGATAATGAGCAAAAAATTCGCATTAACATTTCTTCTGTATTCTGGATGCACTTACAAAAAGTCTTTGCATGAATGATAGTTCAAGTGAGACAGCACTGTTACTTAATATATTTGATTGTTTCCCTAATTAATATTGGGAATATACTCATTATTATTAAACTTAGCTGACTATATCTAATTAATATTGGGAATGTACTCATTATTATAAAACTTAGCTGATTATATTATACTTATATGTACATTTATAGAAAATACTCTTAATTAATAAAAGCTGCGGGAATCCGATGGATGCGAGACGCACAGGACCGTTGATTGTGGCGACATTTGGGGGAGGCCTATGTGTGTGGACGTCTTTGGGCTGAAATGATGATGATCACTCTTAATTAAATATGAGTTATTTTTTTTATTGGCGGACTGGCTAAGTAAACATAATTTTTTGAGATTTTCTTATATTTAGAATAGGTTTTGATATTGATACATAAAAGAATTAATTTTGTTTGAGAAGTGAAGTGATTTTTGGATGCAAATAACCAAGGCCTACCTATCTGAGTACGGTTCTCACAATATCATTAAATATGGCATCATAAAACTCTCCTGCGTCGCTGTCGATTGGAAGTGTGTCTTAAACAGTGGTGGCATTCCTATGTTGCATGGCAATGCTAAATCGCTGGCCGAGGTAAAAGCCAGTCTTTAGGCCAAGTGTCAACTAGATAAATCTTCCTCGAGCGCGTCACGAGGGGCCGGGGTTGCGTGGCAGCACGGTTCGGGGACATTGCAGTGGTAGGCGTCTACCTGTCCCCGAACAGATCTCTCGGCGATCTCCACATCTCCCTTATGGAGCTGAAAAACGTCGTCGTTGGGTTTAGGGACCTCCCCGTGATCGTCTGCGGGGACTTCAATGCCTGGAACGAGGCTTGGGGTTCCCGGTACACGAACGGGCGGGGTCGGTCGGTAGAGGCCTGGGCTGAGGAGTCCGGTCTGGCCCTCCTAAACCGGGGCTCTGTCTCCACGTGTGTGCGGATGCGGGGCGAATCAGTGGTGGACCTCTCGTTCGCCAGCCCCGATCTGGCGCCACGTGTCGTCGACTGGCGCGTAATGGAGGGGGTGGAGACGTTCTCAGACCACCGGTACATCCGGTTTGACGTCTCCGCCCAAACCTCGACCGCGCCGGTCCGGCAGAGCCCTTGTGGTCCGCGGTGGGCGCTGAGGCAGATGGACCGGGAGTTCCTCCTGGAAGCCGCGACGGTACAGGCCTGGGTGCAAGCACCGGACAGGCCTGTCGATATCGACGTCGAGGCAGAGTGGTTCCGGGAGGGCATGTCGCAAATCTGCGACGCGTCAATGCCCCGAGTCCGTCCAGGACGTGCCAAGCGCCAGGTGTACTGGTGGTCGCCGGAGATTGCGGCATTGCGCAATGCGTGCAATCACGCGCGACGCCGGTACGCCAGGTACTGCAAGCGCCGCAACCGCCAGCCGGATGCGGAGGCTATAGAGGCGGAGCTGTACGAGGGTTACAGGCTGGCGAAGCGCACCCTCCGAGCGGAGATGAAGCGGGCCAAGCTGGAGGCCCGCAACGTCTGGCTGGGGTCTCTGAATGCAGACCCGTGGGGACGCCCATACAAGATGGTTCGGGAGAAACTCCGTCCATGGGCTCCCCCGCTGACTCAGAGTCTCCGGCCCGAGCTCGTGGAGGGTGTGGTCTGCACTCTGTTCCCTACGCGGGGGGTACACTCCCCCCCGCCCATGGCTCCGCTAACACCGGCAGTACCTGACGTGGACCACGACGACGACGTTCCAGAGGTGACCGAGGTAGAGATGAGAGTGGCGGTACAAAGGCTAAGTGCCAAGAATACCGCCCCAGGACCCGACGGCTTGCCTGGGAGGGCCTGGGTCCTGGCCATGGAGGCTCTCGGGCCTCGATTGAGGGGGCTCTTCAGCGCATGTTTGGAGAGAGGCCAGTTCCCACTTCGCTGGAAGACGGGAAAACTGGTCCTCATAGCGAAGCCGGGGCGCCCTGCGGACTCTCCGTCCGCGTACCGGCCCATTGTGCTGCTCGACGAGGTGGGCAAGCTCTTTGAAAGAGTCATTGCAAACCGCCTCGTCGCGCGCCTTGCACGAGTGGGGCCGGACCTTTCGGACGGACAGTTCGGCTTTCGCAGAATGCGCTCCACGGTGGACGCCATCATGCGCGTGCGAGCCCTCACGACGGGGGATGCGGTATCCCAGGGCAGGTGTGTCGTGGCAGTGTCCTTGGACATTGCCAACGCCTTTAATTCCCTGCCCTGGAGTAGTATTGGAACGGCACTCCGGTACCACCGGGTGCCCGACTACCTCTGTCGTGTAATCGAGGCCTACCTGTCGGAGAGGTATATCATTTACCCCGGTCACCAGGGAGAGTGGAAACGTCGAGAGATGTCGTGCGGTGTTCCGCAGGGATCGGTACTGGGACCACCCTTGTGGAACATCGGGTACGACTACGTGCTGCGCGGCGACTTCCCCGACGGGGTCAGCGTGGTCTGCTACGCGGACGACACGTTGGTCCTAGCACGGGGAGAGTCGTACCGGACGGCGGTCGAACTAGCGACACGTGGGGTTGCGATAGTCGTTGATAGGATCCAGCAGTTGGGACTCGAAGTGGCATTGCACAAATCCGAGGCCATGTGCTTTCATGGCCCTAGGGGTGCGCCACCACCGGGTTCCCAGCTAACGGTAGGAGGAGTTCACATCAGCGTCGGGTCGACGATGAAGTACCTGGGACTCGTCCTCGACAGCTGGTGGAACTTCAAGGAGCACTTCCGACGTCTGGCTCCCAAACTGAACCGGACTGGGGCTGCTCTCGGGCGGCTCCTGCCCAACCTCAGGGGACCAGACGCCTCCTGCCGGAAGCTGTACGCGGGAATCGTTCGGTCCATGGCCCTTTACGGTGCTCCGGTGTGGGCGCCGTCGCTGCAACAGCAGCCGAAGGCCCAGCTGAATGCGTGCCAGAGGGTCATGGCAATACGCATGGTGCGAGGGTACCGAACGATTTCCCGCGAGGCGGCGACCCTCCTTGCTGGCCAACCGCCATGGGATCTGGAGGCAACAGTCCTTGCACACATGCACGACAAGCGCATGGAGATGCAACGCCGGGGCGAAATTCCACTGCCACGACAAGTCGAGGCATGGCGGACAGAGCTCCGGCGGGATCTCATGGCGAAATGGCGTCAGCGACTATCGCAACCTCGTTCGGGGCGCGCCACAATCGAGGCGATAAGGCCCATCCTTGAGGCGTGGCTGGAAAGACCTCACGGCACTCTTAACTTCCGCACGACGCAGGTCCTAACGGAACACGGAAAGTTTGCCAAGTTCCTGTTCCGGATTCGTGCGGAGGATTCGCCCGGGTGTCGCCACTGTGCGGAACACCCGGAGGACACGGTGGAGCATACTGTAGAGGTGTGCCCCGCCTGGGCGGAGCATCGCCGTGTCCTCGTGGGGGCAATCGGCGGCAGCGATCTCTCTCGCCGGGCCTTGGTTCAGGCCATGGTCCGGAGTGAGGAGGGATGGCAGGCGGTCGCCTCCTTCTGCGAAGCAGTAATGCTAGCAAAGGAGGAGGCAGACCGCATCAGGCAAAGGCAACGGGGCGCTCGCCCCAGCCGCCGCCGGGATTCCGATCCCGATTTCCGGCCACCGTAGGCGCGGGCTTGCGGACGGCGTGCAATGGGTAGCACGCTGTCCGATCGTCCGGTAACATACCGGATCGAGCCCAAGTCGTCGACGGCGCGTTCTGTTCCCGCGCGCCTCAAGGAGCTGTCAGCAAACCGTAGAGGCCCAGCCTGCTAGCTGCAGGCAGGCAGGGTCGAAGCCTGCTGGGGTTAAGGGCCGTTTTCTGAGAGGAAGGCTCAGCCCCGGCATGATAGGCATGAAGGAACGGGGTAGGTTTTTAGTCAGTAAGAGTCTGACACTACTTCCCGCTCCACCCAAGGGCGGGACTTGTCATTGGATGATTTTACCAACCATAAAAAAAAAAAAAAAAAAAAAAACTAGATAAATCTTTAAATAGTATATGAGCACCTTGATCCCACATCCCAAGAGTTTCAACACCAAACGGCTCGAAAAAGTAACTAGAAACGAAATTCTTACTTTTCCATCGCTTGAGGTCCTCCGCAGCCGCAATAGTAGTGCTAGTACAACGCGAAGAAGCATTAAGCTAATAAATAAACACCCAACTTCTAGAAATAATGTATTGATACATTACAAACTACAAGCAATTCCAGTAATGCAACTGACAGACAAAAATTCATTCAACCGATATCAGTAGTTAACCATTTATCACATTAATTTTATAACCATATTTCTCCTTCGAGGAACATATTTCCACTCGAACGCCTTTTTTGTTTCTTGCGAAAATCGAACTGATACACAAAGTACTCGTTTGATTGGCAAGCCACTGTGATGGTTACCACAGTCTACCTGGGGTATACTGTTATACCCTATAGTGAGCAGTCGGAGACGCTGGTTGACGACGTAGCTGGAATGAAAGATTAACCCTTTGAGGTCTATCTCCGCACATCCGTGCCGTGTCAAGGACGAGGCAGGAACGTGATGATGGGGATAGACCTTAACCGCCCGCGTCGCATTGTTCTGACGAGTGTTTTCGCGTCTTATTTATCAGGCTCGTGTGTTTGCGACTGGCAAAGACATTAAATTATATACTACCAATAGACAGGACATAGCGAACAAAATCGTAATCCGAGACTTGTTACATAAGTAGTAAGTCGCTCAGTCTAGTGTGGACCTAAATACAGTCCGTACGTACGTACGTATCTATGAATTACATTCGCATATTTACTATTGAAAGCTAGATGACATAGGATGACAGTTTTTCTAAGACATTTCATACGATGTCCACTCTATATTATATCTTTAAATCTCTTTGGCGACTGGTTATTCCATAGGTGGCGATTTCACGAGGATGTGTGAGCCTGACGGAATAAACGCGAGAGTGTTTGTCGGATATGTCCGACGTAAGCAGTAAAGGGTTAAATTAAAAGACGTTTTCGAAGGAGCAAACACACTAGAGAAAATATAAACGCATTTTGTATACTTTTATTTGTTACTT
This sequence comes from Leucania comma, assembly GCA_958295575.1. Classification (NCBI taxonomy): domain Eukaryota; kingdom Metazoa; phylum Arthropoda; class Insecta; order Lepidoptera; family Noctuidae; genus Leucania; species Leucania comma. The sequence continues at coordinate 11,831,062 of OY282475.1, forward strand.
AAAAGTTGTTTGACAGTTAACACTTGACAGTAGTACTAGTGTTGTCATACAAAAATTATGTGTTTAATATTTAAATGTTGGAGATTTAACACCTAGAGACAGTGTTGTAAAAGCCATATGTTACAGTAAAATGTACTTATAACTCCATATACTTATACTCCATGTATTTATTTCATACATGGAGTCTGTAATGTTTGCTTTAAAATAGACTTAATTAAACCGGACTCAATACAGTCGCCGGTGAAATGTGCGTTAAATATTAATAAACTGTTGATGTTAAAAATAACCGTATGAATTGCTCTTCACTGTTTAAATAATAACGAAATATTTATTACACGGAACAGTATGAAAAACAGGCTTAAATTCGTTCGTATAATATTTACATAAAACTTGACACGATTTTCTATCATTGATATTCTGCCCTCAAAGGCTAAAAAGCAATAACTTAAAACATTCGAAAATTCGGTTTTCTTTTACATCAAAGAGCTAGAAAATTTCCGCATCGGACAGACTCGCCAAAAACCTGTAACTTTGAACAATGAAAAAAACAGTACCTTTACTTACTTGGTCTATAAATGCGAAAGGTTGCGAAAGTACTGCTTAGCCACCAAAGCCATCTAAATGTAATTTAACACAGGATTAGTTTTGCACCTGGAGAAAAACATAAGATACTTTTTATCTACATTCCACGCAAAAGCAAAGAATAGAAGCTACTATTATATATATTATGTGTTTTGTCGAAACTTACGATGATTGAGTTACCGCTTTTTGGTTTCTGATGCCAGTATTTCTGTTATGCCTATACTGTGCTATGTTGTTCCATTGCTTGACAAAGGCTACACAGACTTCCCTCTTTCCACTCTTCCTTTGTTTTCGAACGAACGAGATTGCAGGGCATTGTTTAAAAATACTCAATTGATAAAACTATTGACCTAGGTAAGTACCTACCTAAAAAAATATTATTTTGTATACTAGTAGATAGCTTACTATATACCGGCTTTGATTAATTGATTATGTCTCTTGCAAATTCTAAGATAAAGAATTGATGCAGACACCAAAAATACAGAAAATAAAAACTGATAAAATCTTTTCAATACCTTAATTACTGGAATACTGACAGTATTCAAAAGAATTTATTGAAACGCAGTGTAGCAATCAATCGCTCAATCACTGACCCAACCATGCCTGAACCGCTTCGTACATTACTCGCATAACCGATGGTCGGTGTACCGAAAAACACATACAGTTGGAAAGAAGACCATGACTTGGTGAATTCACTGAAAGCGATAAGCTCAGGAGCAATCGATGTGGCACCGCTTGATGTACGCCTGTGTCTAGCACTAGATGCCTTTCTTCTGAAATGATGAAGGTGGCTGTAGGTAATAATCATCACTGTAAGTGAATTCTTAGTAACCCGTGAGTTTGTTGTAAAGACTAACCGGGGCCTTAGAATGCATATGGAAATTGAAGGGACGTGATCAGTTTTAGTCGCTTGTTCAGGGTTGAAGCGAGGAGTGTCAGCTCCTCGCTCCACCCTGAACAAGCGAAATTATTTGACGATTTCTCACTTAATAAAAACCCTTAGTCAGCTGAATATGAAACCTGAGAAAATAAACGTCAACCCCAAATGTATTCTTCACTGGATCAACAAGACCTCCATCAGAATACGTAACAACATAGGCACATATAAATCATAACATAAAAAAATAAGGAAGACCGTCACCTAAATTGGACACCAGCCTGTGCGGGTGTAATTAATCAAAGAAAATTGTACTGCAAACAAAACTACTCGCGGACACGCAAAAACTTATTTCGGGAGGGAAGAAAACTAACACTAGGACTGGTTGAACTCGTTTTGGATGAAGGAAAATAGCCGAGTTTTTATTTTGTTTCCACAAAGAACTGTTCTGTAGCTTTACAGTATCCTCGAAACTAACTGCTGCTAAACTGTGAGGAATATATTCTTTGGTTTCTTTCAATCGTTTTGTGGTTTTACGATAGGTAGATGTATTCTTTATTGTACACCAAAAATTAAATTAAATAAAATTAATAGGGTGTCACAATGGGCGGTCTTATCGCTAAAAGCGATCTCTTATAGACAACCTTTGCATTATGGTAGTTCATGGTGTACTATTTACATAATATATACAATACATAACTAGTAAAATACATATAATCAAAGCAATATAATTTATATATATATTTATGGAAGGTATATATATATACATATGAAAGCAGAGAAATAATGTACTTATTGACGTTCAAGAGGAGATCTTTAACCATATTTTTTGTGATAAGAAAGCCAGTGTTGATAAGAATTCATATTATATTGAGACTACGAATTCATATTGCTGCTGATATCGGTTTCACCCGTATATTAGTAGAAAATTAATCCAAAAGAACGTATTCCTGGGATAAAAAGTATCCTTGGTGCTATCCTGGGACATGGTCCACGCAGTGTAACCAGTTTTTTGAAATCCTTTCAGCTGTTCGAGAGTGAAGAAGTATGAAACTTACAAACTCACAAAGAATGCGGCTTCATGATATTAAAGTATGATTAGGTCATTATAAGTAGGGTTTTTTAGGTGGGACATCATCTAATGGCTTCTCCCGCTCTGGGGCGGATCGGGAAGGCGTGTCAGACTTTTACTGACTAAAACCTACTCCTATGTTCCTTCTTTGCCACAGTAGACTTTGACTCTACGGCCCCCCCTTCGGTTTTGCTGACATCACCTTGATATGCGCAAGGAAAAGAAAAGGTTACCGGACGGCCGGATGGCGAGCTACCCATTGCTCACCGTCCGAAAGCCCACGTCAACGGTGGGTCTTGATAAATAGGTAAGATCTGAAGGAGTATTATCAATACTGCAAGCGTATATAAACTAACTTGAACACAGAGTAAATACCTAAGCTCGAATTGACGGCACTGTGGTAACACTTCCAATTTCGGAGTATGATTCATAACGGGTTCAAACCCAGACGGGCCAAAACGGCGAAGGAAAAAATCGTGAAGGAAACCGGCATTTCCTTGAACCAAAAATTTGAAGGCGCACTGGGCCCGCGTGGTATATTACGACCCGTTCCCTCTCACTGGGAGGAGGCCTGAATCCCAGGAACATTATAGAAGGCTGAATACATTATGTTACATTATGCTATACTCTAAGTACAAAACCATTTTACTCCTATAGGCTAAACCTACATATTTTTAGGGTTAAACAGAACCCTTAATAATATCACTTTGATGTCCGTCTGTCTGTCTGGCAAGAGCCTTTATCTCTGGTACGCATGGAATTGAATTGAATTTTAATTAGGACCACATACTCAAGTCAGCGGTCCCTTGAAGTGAAAAAATCAAACTTCTGAGCTAACAAAAAAAGATACGGTCGTTTATGTCGCAAAAAACGGATATTTCGATCAAAGTCATAGTCCTGTTGAACTAAAGTCCTGAAATTTGGAACAAGGTATAACACAAGTATAGGAAAAAATCTGAAAACTGTAAATTTGTAGTTACATCAGAAAAAAAGCTTTGTTTTTGCGATTCGGAAATATCTTAGTAACTCAATTCGGGAATTGAATCGTTTTCTGAACTGAATTGAATCTCGCTCAGTATGCGAGTCCGACGACAATCGAAATTTCAAGAAAAATTAAACATTAAAAATTAAAGTAATATAGAGACGTCAGTTCATCATTTGACAGTGGATTATTTTTAGTTTACTTGACACTATGACGTAATATCATGGCGACTACTGTTTTCCTGTCCCGAGGATATATAAGATCCTTGTGTTTCCCTTAATAGAAAACCGATTAAAAAGTGAAAAATTTGAAATTAACTATATTATTTTATGAAGCTGCTTATTGCCTAATCTATCTCAATTGTTTTCGATTCCTTCTCAATAAAATACCCTTTTGATACGATTATGACCTCATAATGGAAAGTTTGATTTAGCACCTCGATACTTCAATTTTCCTCAATTGAAACCGAAAATTGGAATTATATGCCATAAATTGGCTCACCCTTAATCGTAATAGAATTAAAACAATCCTTGACAAACCGCAACTTTGACGTAGAAGAGTAAAGTATTCGAAGATCTTTATTTAATAAATAAGTAATCCATTTTCCGTTGATTAAGTTATTGCAATAAGTGATTGTATTACTTGGTTACCAATTACCACGGTATACTTGGTTTGTAGAAACATTGGAAGTAATATTGTGTACAAATTATAAAGGCGGATATGTGTTCAGGTATGTGCATGTCTTTTACTTCTTCACGCTGGAACCGTTAAATAAAGAAGAAATTTGGCACACGGGTAGATCATGTACGTACGATCATAGCACAAAGAATCGCCAAACTAAAGTGGCAATGGGCAGGACATATTGCTCGCAGAACAAATGGCCGTTTGGGCCGAAAGGATGGACTTGTTCGTCGACCTGCTACTGCAAAACTCTCGCGTCCGCGCGAGCTGGAACCTTGCGATTTTGCCTAATTTTTCTGTCGTCAACTCGCTTGAACGTAAAATTCTGACGTATTTATGTACAATCAACAACAAAAACTTCTTACAAAATGTATAATATAAGTACCCACTATACATTTATTAAAAATTGTATACTAGACTTGACTTTAAAATAAAACAAATATCGTTTATGAGAAAGGCCTGGAGCTTTATTAATTATCAAAAACTAAGCAAATAAAACAAAAACAGTCAACTATATCACCATTTGTCAGTAAATCAGTAAGCATTATCTAAATTATACACAACAAAAAATTAAAAATATGTTGAGGAAATGGAGTTGAAACTGAAGGCAAAAATATTGAATTGCTAATGGCGAAATTTAAATTTCGTGGGCTACCTTAGAGCATTCGTCCTAGGTGTTTATCTGTCAAATGTAAAATAACATCCTATACCGAGACTTATATTAGAATTTGCACTTTATTATTTAAAAACTAAGAAGCCTTCCGGTTTCTTAGTTAGTTCGAGTTTGGTTGGTTTTGAAAGAATATGATAGGATAAGATAAAAAGTCGATAGCGAAACGATCAAACCAATCACTATATAACACTATCCACGAAATAAATGTAATAAATTAAATTCCATCTACCCAAAGTTGACGTACAAATATTAATGAAAAAATAGTTAAAACAAACAAAAAATAAAAAAATAGTTTGGTATCGGTACACGATGAACAAAATCTTTCTTGGATGCGTTCCGTTTCACGATTATTTTTAATTTGCTGGATTCATAATATTTTAATACGTTCTATTCAGTTGTGCTACATGGAGGTAGCATGTAAAAATCAAAAGTAACGTAAAACTGTTTTTAAAGTAACTTGGGTATCATGTACCATCGCCGCATCCTACTCGCATCATTCCTCACCTTTTTTTAAAGGTGGGGAATGAAGCACAATATCCCGAAACCTAAGTAGATAAACGGAATTGCCAGCGTGTACAAAGCCGCGGGAAATAGCTAGTAACTTTTAGTTATTGTTTTCAATTTGTTTTTATTTGACTGTACTTTATGCGTTCGAGTGAGTTGACGACAGAAAACGTGGGTGAAATCGGAAGGTGCCAGCTCGCTCGGACGCGCGAGTTATGCAGTAGCGAGTCTACGAACAAGTCAAAGGTTGTGGAGTAGCGACCGTGTACCGGAAGACGCAGCGTCGGAAGGCCTCCTACAAGGTGGACCGATAACCTGGTAAAGGTTGGGGGAATCCGATGGCAGCGAGACGCACAGGACCGCTCATTGTGGCGACATTTGGGGAGGTCTATGTGCAACAGTAGACGTCTTTCGGCTGAAATGATGATGATGATGATCATGTCTTGGAACAGGTATCTGGGTTAATTTATATAAAATCTGCCATTTCCTTTCATTTTTTTTGTTTTACTGTTATGTATTTTCTATTAATAATTTCGATACCTATTTAAATTTTCTATTATAGTACAAAAATATAATGATTCACTCCTTGTAACTCAACGGACGTGATGATTTAAACTGTTATTCATGCAGTGTTTATAATAAAGAAAATAAATAGGACGTACGATACTTTTTACTTACTTTTTTTCAGGCTAAGGCACTGTCTAACGTTAGTGTTATATGTAGGTAATTACCATTCGGAGACAGAGACTAATAATAATTGGATGTTAACATAAAGTTCGCCTCGTTAGACCCAAGTGAACTATAACGTAAACAACAAAGCGGAAACCTAATATATCTACAAAGTGCCTTTCGAAAGGCGTATCTACATCCTATACTTAAACTGTTTTTGTGTGCTAGGCCCCGCCAGTTCGCGTTGTGAAACCACTACATAACAAATACTGGGCCACGCACTGGCTTACCAAGCGTTTATGATAACTGTTCACTATTGGGTAATATCAAACGTGGATTAGCTAGTTTTATTTTTATTCCGACACATAAAACTGAATGTACTGACCTGCAGCTGCGTAGTAAACGTAAGTGTATTTTTTTCTGGAGGGAAATTTTCAAATATTTTTCGCGCTCTAGGTGGAGCGAGAGGGAATGTTAGACTTTTATTGACTAAAACCACAGCCATGTAAGGCCCGCCTTTTCTTTAATTAAGGTTTTTTTTTTTTTTTTACGGTAGGTAAAATCATCCAATGACAAATCCCGCCCTTGGGCGGAGCGGGAAATAGTGTCAGACTCTTACTGACTAAAAACCTACCCTGTTCCTTCCCTGCCTTGGTTCCAGGGCCCTGGTATGCATTTTCATACCTTCCCAGAGCCCCAGACTAGGCCTCGACCCTACTGGGCCCCTACGGTTTGCTGACAACTCCTTGAGGCGCACGGGAACAGTGCGCGCTGTAAACGACTTGGGCTCGGTCCGGTCTGTTACCGGACAAACGGACAGCGAGCTACCCATTGCCCGCCGTCCGCAAGCCCGCGTCTACGGTGGCCGGAAATTTGGATCGGAGTTACGGCGGCGGCTGCGGCGTGAACGCCGTTGCCTGATACGGTCAGCCTCCTCCTTTGCTAGCATTACTGCTTCGCAGAAGGAGGCGACCGCCTGCCACTCCTCCTCGCTCCTGAGCATGGCTTGAACCAAGCCCCGGCGCGAGAGATCGCCTCCGATTGCCCCCACGAGGACACGGCGATGCTCTTCCCAAGCGGGGCACACCTCTACCGTGTGCTCCACCGTGTCCACCGGGCGTTCCGCACAGTAACGACACCCGGGCGTCACCTCCGCACGGATCTTGTACAGGTACGGCCCGAACTTGCCATGTTCGGTTAGTACCTGCGCCATGCGGAAGGTTACGACGCCGTGAGGTCTTTCCAGCCACGCCTCAAAGAGGGGCCTTACCGCCTCGATCGTGGCGTGCCCAGCACAGGGTTGCGACAGTCGTTCTCGCCATTTCACCATGAGATCTCGCCGGAACTCTGTCGGCCAAGCCGCGACTTGTCGCGGCAGCGGGGATTCGCCCCGGCGTTGCATCTCCACGCGCAGATCGTGCATGCGTGCAAGGACTGTTGCCTCCAGATCCCATGGTGGCAGGCCAGCAAGGAGGCTCGCCGCTTCGCGGGATACCGTGCGGTATCCCCGAATCATCCGTATGGCCATGACCCTCTGGCAGGCGTTCAGCAGGGCCGCCGGTCGCCTTCGCAGCGTCGGCGCCCACACAGGCGCCCCGTAAAGGGCTTCTTTAATTAAGGTGGGAAATCATCTCACTCCACCGAGGCCTCGGTTGAGTGAGAAAGTGGCAGAGTTTTTTCCACTATAATCCACCGGGAGTTTTTTAAGTTACCCTCTGCGTCAAGAACCGCGATGACTCTATCGAACATTGCCGCACCCTGTGCAGGCATCGGCCCTAGCAGGCCCGTCAGTCCTGCTGAGCTGAAATCTTTTAAAGGCACGCGTGCATCACTACGCGAAATCTGCAAGGGCCTGTTCCTTATCCATCGGACAGCAAGCTACCTAAAGCTTACCGTCCGCAACCCCACTCCTACGGCGGTCCTGAATCGTCCTATATTAAGACACTAATACCTAAGTAGATATTTGCATAATTTATTTCTGTCTCATATATTCACAAAATGCTATTTGTTACATGTGCCAATGTTCAAAATAACTATGTAGTCAGTGCTTAACTAAAAAAAACTGACGTTCATTTATTCATATCCGCAATAGGTTGGTATACGTTTTTTAATATATTTATATGAACAACTTTCCAAGTAGTAACAATAATGAAATTGTCTGTCACCGTACAATCGACGACCAAAGTCATTCACAATTTATTAAGTTGGTTTGTATGGCCATTATAGACGCGGGCTTGCTTGCGGGACGGCTTGCTGTCCGATCGTCCGGTAACCGACCGGACCGAGCCTAAGTTGTCGACGGCGCGTACTGTTCCCGCGCGTCTTAAGGAGCTGTCAGCAAACCGTAGAGGCCCAGCCTGCTAGCTGCAGGCTGGCAGAGTCGAAGCCTGCTGAGGTCAAGGGCCAGTTTCTGAGAGGAAGGCTCAGCCCAGGTATGATAGGCAACGAAGGAACAGGGTAGATTTTTAGTCAGTAAGAGTCTGACACTATTTCCCGCTTCGCCCAAGGGCAGGATCTGTCATTAGATGATTTTTACCTACCATAAAAAAAAGTTAGTTTGTTTAAAATTATGTTATAAAGCTTTAATCAGAAAAATTTGTAAAGTCCAGACTGGCCTAAGTTTTTGAATACCTAGATGAAAACATAAATATAATAATAAACCGATTTAGAACCTTTAACCTGAATTCTTTGACAAGATCCACGTCTGCCGATCATAGACGTAAATAGAGGGGCTGGCGAGTGGTCCGTACTTGGAAGTCACAGTAAGCGAGGGATTTCCAACGACAGACAATGGGTAGCTCGTCGTCCGTGCGTCTGAGGACCAGCAGGTCTAGCCAAGTTACGACCATTTCGTTTCGATTCTCTTTCGTCAATCACCTCAAGTCGGCAACGCCTCCGATTCCGTTGTTCTGATCACATGACCGAGCGTTAAGATGACGCCTATACATTTGAACTTTTCTACTAGCGTTAACGATTGATCAACTTGCCCTCAGACCTGAGTTATCGGCACGTAGTGTTTCACGCGCGCCTCAAAGACATGTCAGCAAAACTGGAGAAGAGAGAAGACTTCTGGGCCTTGCTGGGCCCAGTAGAGTTTATACCTGCTAGGGCTGCGAGAACGTAGTAATGACCGTGGCCCTAGAACTCAAAGGGAGGCTAATTGCAGTAGACAAGACGCAGGTGGTTTTTAGTCAGTAAAATTTTGACTGGCCTGTTGGTCTAGTGATTAGTGGCCCTGACTGCTATGCCAGAGGTCGTGGGTTCAATTCCCATCCAGGACAAATGTTTGTGTGATGAGCACGATTATTTGTTCTGTGTCTGGGTGTAATTTATCTATAATATCCATGTATTTAGAAATATATAAGTATGTTTATCAGTTGTCTAGTACCCATAACACAAGCTCTGCTTAGCTTGGGACTATTCGGCGTTGTGTGATAGTAGTGAAATATTAAAAAAAAACTGACATGCTTCTCGTTCCATCCTAGAGGAGAAGTAATTGGATGACGTCCCAACACTAAAGAAAACCATGTTCGGTTACCGATTCAAAAATCTATGAAGGACGAGAAAACTGACAATTTCATACACTAAAAGACAACTCTTGATAAGCCAATGCTGTCGATAGACAGTGAACTTAATACGGGCTAAACAGGCTACTTATTTGGACCAAAAATGCATTTGAATACATTCACTTCAAATGATCATTAGTGAACGTCCAATCCAATGTCCTTCATGCATGAGCATGGTCCTTCTCTCATCGTTAACTAAACTTTTTAAGTACTTACCTAATTTAGGTATATCCGAATTCTCAAGTGCAACAAAATTTTAAGTTACCTTGTATTATATATGGTCGCATAATAAACAGCTATAGAAAAAAACGATCCTTTACTGCTACAATTTGCCGTTGTATGTCAACGGACTAGTTCTCGAAATCTATATACTATATATAAAAGGAGAAACTGACTGACATATTAACTCACAACCAAAACTACTCAGAGCATGAAATTTTGCAGAAGGTTTCGTTTTGAGAACGTGGGCCAGCACTAAAAGAGGATTTCCCAAAATTTACCCCCTAAAGGAAGGAAAAGGAGTCCAATGTTTGTATAGTAGACAAATCTACTTTTATGCGGGCGAAGTCGCTGGCAGAAGCTTGTTAAATAATAAATAGGTATACATACATTTTGGCCATACTCTGCCAGTTATGCTTAAATTTGATCCTGGGACAGAAGGGATTGGCACAAGGAACGAGAAGCCTATAACTTAGCCTAACCCAGCAGTGGGCGAACTCGTCATTAACCTGCACCATTTCGATTTGATAAATTTATTTTTTCAAAATTCGGTTTGCTTTATGTTTGAAACAGTACTACTAGCAGTTTACAGTCTAAATTCCAAAAGAAACCAATGCGTCAGAGTTAAATAGGTGGTATTCGAACCGCATGCCTTCTCGGTTCGACCAGCCTTGATCGCGGGCAACCACTGACCTTTCGGCGAACACTCGACGAACGTGTGATACTTGTCGTAGATTCATATTAATTAGAGCAAGTGTATGCAGATATATTGAATTACTTATTGAGTTTGAATATGGCAGTGATTATACCTCGTCACGGTCGACCCCTCTGTTTAGAAAACGTCGTTTTAGAAAATTATGTCATTGGGATCGAACTTGAAGTTGCTCTTATGGACTTTATAATGTTGACACATTCTTGAACTTGGTACAAAAGATTTGGTCCATCCGTACCAAGGTCGAGCGTAAGTCAGCGTAAGATAATACCTTTTTTTTTTTTTTTTTTAAATAATAAAGATAATACCTTCTAATCTCATTAGTAGACCAGGTACCAGATCTTAAAATGAAATAATAAATAGTTGTAACACACGCTCAAACTTAGTACCTACATACAGTAGTAAACCTACATTGTGTCACGCCTGACTTTGGTACGGAGGGACCAAATCCGTCATATCAAGTTCAAGCGTATGTTCACACTATAGACTTATGAGCTGCTGAAAGTAATATTGTTTATAGATACATATCTAAAGTACATATCAGGACGACAAAGGATAAGGATGATATAAAAGTCTTGTATTGAGAAAATTATAAAGTGCGAAGTGACAGATCGGGGTCGGGAAAGAAATTTGTTCAAAAATAAGTAATACCTTTGTACACAGTTTACTGTTCCTTCTTCTACTCTCTTTCTCTCAAGTAACATGAGAAGAAGCTAGAAGTCGAACTGTAAGGGAAATAAAAATCAGCCAACCCCTAACCGGCTCGGATTTATAATTATCATGATCGCTATTGTAAACCAAGGACCTTAGGAAGAAGACCAGATTCTTCGAAGCAGTAAAACCAGGAATCGGATGGTCAACGAAATCTATCTAAAATATAAATCATAAATATTGCATCTTATACCTGTGTCATCTGAAGGCAAACTAGGTGAGTGCTCAGTACAAGTTATATCATAGCAATTTGAATCTTAATCCACTACGATTTATAATTGTTTAGTAAAAAATACTTCAAAATTTATCAAGCTACTTTTTGACACTCGTAGAAGCAAAAGTTATTGTGTATGTATATAGGGTGACTGGTAATTAGTGAACGATACTTAAACACGTGATTGTAGTCATGATAACAAACAATTTTTACTATGGAACCAAACCTGAAATAACGAAAAAATCTGCCCAATTAAGCACATTTTGACCAGTTAGGCGAACATAAATGTACTGAACTTGGTAGTTTTTTTTGCGATTTCAGGTTTGGTCTCATAGTAAAAGTTGTTTGTAATTATGACTTTAATCACGTGTTTAAATATCGTTCACTAATTACTAGTCACCCGATATATATATATATATATATATATGTGTATATGAGCGATTTTACCGGCGTGCAATTTAGAAATTATCTCAAGGGATCATGAACATAAATCCAATGGCCTATTCCAGGACATGGTCTCTAATAATATGTATTAAAGGACATTTGGGTAGGCCGCAAAAAATACTCAAAATGCCAGACCTTCCCTAAAATCACTTAAAAGAAAGGAGAAAAAAAATCAATCCACATAGTCCTCACATTTACAATAATAAATGAAAAACTAAGTATGTCGTTTACAACATGTAATATTTATTTATTTATTTAATCGAAGGAGAACCAATAATAGTAACACTAGTCCAAGTAAATAATCATGTCAAACTTTAATTAAAAGAAATTTGAAAAAAGGCAAATTGTAAAATGAAAATAATCTATAATGTCAAATTGTAAAAAATAAAAATCAATGTCAAAATCTAAAAAAAAATAATAAAAAGCACAATTGAAAAATCAAAAGAAAAAAAATTACAACAGCTGTAGTGCATACTAGAGCAAGGCAATCTCAAGCCTTTTCATCCTCAACATAGTCCTTTACAGTGTAAATTAAAAGTAAGATATGACAAACAAACAAATTTATTGTATTAAGTTAGGATTAGGAGGTGTTGAACAGAATTTTACGTCATAAAAAACTAATAATTCGTATTCAAGTACTTGCTTTTGAGCACAAGGACCAGAATTTAATAAGTTTATAGTTTAGCATTTAAAGGAAACTTAAACGACTAGTATAAATTACGCAGTCTTACGATTTAAATCCACATCGTCACCATCTTAAGCTAGACTAGAATACATAAACGCTGCCTCATACTGGTCCAGTTACATAAGTTCCAAGTCATATCTTAAGGCACGCAGACAAGGTCGCTATTCACGTGCTTGTTAGTACAGGAAGTGCTTTACTTATAAAAGAAAGTTTGCTCAGGTTTTAAGTTATACGTAACAGTTCTGCTGGAATTGGATTATTCATTGGAACTGATTTGCGTATCTGGAATTATCTTAGATATAGATCTGCCGTATAGATCTGTAGCCACATCGACAAGTTCTGTGCGTCGCGCATCCATCGCAATCCCGTGACCCTCATGTGGTCTTTAGTCCACCTTGTGGAAGGTCTTCCAACGACGTGTATTCCGACACGCAGTCGCCACTCCAAAACTTGTCAACCCCGTCCGTTCTGTCAGCAATGTACCTTGACCTACCATTTAAGTTTGGCGATTCTGCGGGTTATGTCGGTCACTTTGTTTCTTCTGCGAGTGATTATCCTCATTCTTGATGAAAAGGAAAATCCAAGCATAGCCCTCTCCATTACCTTCGGGGTGACCTTGAGCCTTCTCATGAGGCATGTCAAAGCCATAAATTATGTCGCTATAGGTGGTGAACATATACCTCTCTAAAGCGTCGCTGCATCATCAACTGGACTCACGTGGTGGAGGTATTTCTCACAGCCAATTGATCCCCACGATCTTCGGTGTCGGATGATGAGTTCTGATGAATCAAAATTGTTCGTGTTGAGAGTTCGCTCTTTCGAAATGAAATTGCTTCTAATTTCACGTAGACAAATTCAACTTTTCCTGGAATTACAATAAGAATATCGCTAGTCCAATCTCTTTCATTAAACGCCCGAAATAGGACTCTATTATTACTATTTAGATAGTTGAGATCTATTTCGGGTAAAGAACAGAACAATAATGTTTAGATTTAATTAAAATCACGAATTGCTATAGCATGTTTATATTAATTAATATAAATTAAGTAACAAGAGTTTATGCATATATATGCATCGTTTAAAAGTTACTTAAAATATCCTCCATCAGTCGAACTTTGGAGTTGAAAATTAATTACTTAACGACTTACGAGTTCCATTCTACGTCATGGGTTCAAACCCAGACAAGTACTTAACTTTGTGTAATTTATTTCAACAAATGTTTTCAAAACTGCTTTGAAAACAGTTAAGGAAAACATTGTGAGGAAATCAAAATGTTCTAGAGCCAATAAATCTAAAATATATGACATTCACCAATCTACACTGTCTGTCTCCTAAAGAGGAGGCCGCCTGATTCCTAACAGTGAGAATATTGTAAGGCTGATTATGATTTATAATATGTAGTGTTTACTAGAATAGAATCACTAGTTAAAAGTCGGCTTTATATATTAAATAGCCAAATTATCAGTTAGCAGCCACAACTCAAGAAGTCTTGTCGTTCTCTGGGACGGATCGGGACTGCCCACTACGTCACTACTTAAGTTTGTCTATATTTAATGTATACTACATCTTGGTGAAAATCGCACAAAATCAGTCCGGTATATTTTGAATTTATCGCGTTCATACCATACAGATAGAAGCGATGGATGACTTTGTTTTTTATATTATTCCACAACTTTCACACAACGCCGTCTAGTCCCAAACTGAATAGAACTACTGCAGTACTAGATAACTGATAAACATACTCATATATTTCATAATAAAATAGACCAACAGACCAGTCAAGTCTGTTTTATAATATACTAGCTGTTGCCCGCGGCTTCGCTCCCGGTCTACCCTACTCTATCCTACTCTACTTTACCCATTTCTACCCTACACTACCCTTCACTACCCTACACTACCCTACACTACCCTACACTACCCTACACTACCCTACACTACCCTACACTACCCTACACTACCCTACAGTACCCTACACTATCCTACACTACCCTACACTACCCTACACTACCCTACCCTACCCTACCCTACCCTACCCTACACTACCCTACACTACCCTACACTACCCTACACTACCCTACAATACCCTACACTACCCTACACTACCCTACACTACCCTACACTACCCTACACTACCCTACACTACCCTACACTGCCCTACACTACCCTACACTGCCCTACACTACCCTACAGTACCCTACACTATCCTACACTACCCTACACTACCCTACACTACCCTACCCTACCCTACCCTACCCTACACTACCCTACACTACCCTACACTACCCTACACTACCCTACACTACCCTACACTACCCTACACTACCCTACAATACCCTACACTACCCTACACTACCCTACACTACCCTACACTACCCTACACTACCCTACACTGCCCTACACTACCCTACTCTACCCTATGCCACTAAATGACCAGGTTTTTTTTTACTTAACGAGATAAAAATTATCCTATGTCCTTTTCCTGGTTCTAAGCTACCTTCAGACCAATTATCAGCCGAATCGGTTCTGCCGTTCTTAAGTTATAAATAGTGTAACTAACACGACTTTCTTTTATATATATAGATAGATAAGGAAGTATTGGTCTTAGTTTTCTCATTCAATAGTATCTACAGTCTGCACTGTATAATATTCTTTATCATAATCTTCATTTGTATCTATTCAAGCTATACAATAGCAGCTAATGTTGCTTCGGTCACATAAACTAGACGACAAGCTTGGAAGCGGTGTGACTAACCACGGCTTAACGTCCCACGACATGATCTCATAAATGAATCTTAATTGCCAGCCCAACACTATTCCTATAACCTCCGATTAGTGTATTTATAGTGCTTATTATTTGATAATATTACACTTTCACGTAAGTGAAGCCGCTATTACATCACGTTTAATATAATAAAGGTGAAAAGAGTGTGAAAATCCTCCAATGACTTCTCCCACTCTTGGACGTAATGGGACGGCGTGTAAGACTTTTACTGACTAAAACCTACTTCTATGTTCCTTCTTTGCCTTGCTTTCCAGAGCCCTGGGGTTTATTGTCACTTAACCCATGGGTGCAGTGGGCTCTAGGTCCCTACGATTAGCTGACGTCTCCTTGAGTTATCGGACAACCGGACGGCGTTCTACCCATTACCCGCCGTTCGCCAGCTTACGCCAACAATGGCTGGAAATCGAGATCGGGATACCGGCGGTTTTTTTTCAGTGGGAAAATCATCTAATGACATCTCCGCACCCTTAAGCGGGGCGGGAGATAGTGTCAGACTTTTACTGACTAAAAACCCACTCCTATTCCTTCTTTGGTTTCGTTCCAGGGCCCTGGGGTACACTTTTACATTACCCATGGCCCCAGTAAGCTTCGACCATGCTGGGCACCTACGGTTTGCTGACATCTCCTTGAAACGCGCGTGGAACGATAAGCGCCATCGACGACTTGGGCCCGTTTCGGACGGTTACCAGACGGTCGGACGGCAAGCTACCCATTACTCGCCGTGCACAAGCCCGCGCCTACTATGACCGGAAATCGGGATCGGTATCTTGGAATAACGCGTGCGGGCTCCGCCTTTGCTAGTATTACTGCTTCGCAGAAGGAGACGACCTCCAGCCACTCCTCTTCGCTTCAGACCATGGCCTGTACTAGATCCAGCGGGAGAGATCGTTGCCGCCGATCACCCCCACGAAGCCACGGCGGTGCTCTGCCCGCGCAGAGCACAGCTCTACTATGTGCTCTACCGTTTCTTCCGGGCGTTACACGCAGTGGTGACACCCGAGCGTTTCTTCTCCATGAATCCGGTGCAAGAACATCCCAAACTTACCATATCCGGTGAGAACCTGCGCCATGCGGAAGGTGAGGATACCGTGAGGTCTTTCGGCTTAGCGGCGGGACTTATCGCCATCATTATGGCGTGCCCAGGGATACCGGAGGCTGTATGTATGTTACGTCTTCACTCTCAAAAGGCTAAACGGATTTGGATAAATTTTGGCACACGACTAAACCATGTCCTGGAATAGCACAAATAATACTGTTTAACGCGGAAGCGTTTTCCCTAGGGACAAAATTCTACTTTGAAGCGGGCGAAGCCGATGTCATCAGTTACTATTAAATAAATCACAGCAGTGCACTTTTTCAACATTCTAATGATTCAATATCGATAGTCATAACAATATCAATTCATCCGATCAATTATGACTATAGTTCTATTATTTGATCATTGCGAGTTATGAATAATTGCCTACTCCACATTCTACCGTCTTATATAACAAAGAAAAAGTTCAATTGGGCCTATTAATTTTATCGTTTCATGCTCACTTTCGTCTATAGTGTGAGCAGAACGCAATTAATTTTAACATACCACAAACTTATCTAACATACATTGAATTGGCCATGACTGGTGATGCAAGAAGAGGTGCAGTACAAGAACCACAGACTACGGAATCCCCTAGATATGGACTATTGTATGAAGCTGAAAATTTGTAAGTGTATATGGTTATTACCTCTTCACGCTCGAACGGCTGAACGAATATGGATGAGTTTTCGCACACGGGTAGACCATGTTCTGAAATATCCCGGGAGTACGTTAGTGATATGTTTTCGTGAACGCCTATTGTTTGCTGTGCACTAATTGTCACGGGGTTTTTGAATAAACGGTAATACTTAAGTTTGAAGTTTCTGATCTGTGTAAAGAATTTTGACGATGCCATCTGTAACAGCAGTGACCGGGCTGAATTACTGTTTGACAAAGTCGCCGTGGCCATAGAAAGCAAAGGGCAACGGAAAGTACACAGGTTGTTTTAGTCAGTAAAAGACTGACTCTCCCTCACTCTCCATCTAGACCAAGATATTTGATGTTTTCCTATCCTCAAAAAAAAATGATGTGCCCACTAACACATTTCTATGCTCTGTGATAAAAATAAGTTAACCTATTATTATTCTGTTATACTATTTACTACAACTCTTAATACGCATAATGCAAAGTACCAATAGAACTAAATTTAAATGTAAAAATAGGCCTCTAACACTGTAAACAAACTATTTATACAGAATCATAGTATTGAGTCACCAACGACTTAAAATAGAGACGCCAAGTCATGATCTAAAAAACCACACGTCCTTGACAGGTCACTTTACGTAAACCTCACTGTTATTCAGGTTAAATTTAATAAGCGTTACAATTCAAATTATGTGCCTAATTCTAAAAAATTAAAACATAACAACAAAGCACAATAAAAAAAGTATATTATTCATATTACCCAACGTGACATGCTTACGTAAATTTGCTGTGAGAACTGTCATAGATTAGTGTGGACTAATGCTAAGCAGAACAAAAGAATTAAGTACGGACTTATCATGAGAAGGCTTGCAGGAAATTGCGAAAGTAATGCCACTTAGGTACATGTGTTATGTTATCGCTGCCTTGTATCGCTGGTGTAAAATTGAGGGGTTATCGTTCATCGATGATCGTAGAGGCTGCATTTACACGTTCGTATGTGCTAATTTACTTAAATGCTTCTCTTCTTTAAATGCTTTTCTTCCTTTTAGTTTTATTTTTGTCTTATTTTACTTAGTTATGCTTTTGATTACCGATCGAAATTGATTTTGTTTTGTCATGCTGTCGTTCGAAAATTTAGGATTAAATCATACAAAAAAAAAAAATGTGTAAAAGTGTTTTTAAAACCTACTTGCAAAATAAATATAATTTATCATTATCATTTAGATATCCTCCGTCATAGCGTTACACTAATTTAATCCAAAATTAATGATCATTATTGACACAAATAATAAAATGGTTAAGGTTAAAGGTTATTTTTATATTTTCAAAATAAACTAACTAAGAAAACCCATTTTCAAAAAGCTAAAATACAACCATTTAAACAATATACTTTTAAAAAATCTTATTCCTGAGAGTAACGGAGAAGAACTAATCCTGAAAAATAGAAAAATAAAAGTTAATCAAAAGGCTCTAGTCAGTCTGGTACTCTTTAAAATTAAAAATCGAGTAAACTCAACTTTTATTTAACACAGAAACTTTTTGGGCACCCAATCAAATGGATTTTTTTAATTCGCTTTCAATTGTGTTGCAATTCGTTTGTAAGAATCCATTGAATACTGTCATGTGATAATCATCAGCTAAATGTCTAATGGTTACTTATGCGTCTGTGAATAAAACATCTTGAACTTTTGTGGCATTAGGCTCAAATAAAAACATTGATAATAGACTAGATTAAACTCCACGCACATTTGGAAGAACACTCTTAGTTTTCATAGCGTGAACATATTCAATATATTTTATTTACAAACATAAAAGTTGACTACTTAACGACTTACAAATTAGAGTATTTCCCCAAGAATAGAGAAAACTGTATTCTTTGACATTCAAATAATTTTATCCCCTTCTTCCTTCAATAAAACTTACTATCTTTAATAAAAATACCGGATCATCGTTACTTTTAAAACCTAGAACAGAACAATATTAAAATAAACCATTTTTGAAAAATATAAAAGCATTTCGGTAAATCAAATTTATTAATTGCCAACTTAATTACTATTAAAGTATAATTGGGGCGACCACAGGTGTGCATTACATGTCAGCTATTCAACCACCGGATACGCTATTTGTCACGGATCCGTAATTTCATCTACAACTTCAAATTCCGTATACGTGTAGTTATATTTCAATGTTTGCAAACTGCAATGCAGTATTCATTTTGATGATGCAGGCCAAAAGTTATTTCCTAAACACTAAAACATGCAACGATGTATTCAAATATTCTAAAAGCTCGGTTTAAAATCACCGGCCTACTCGTTGACATTTACACAGGGCCGAACCCATTCCGATGGACGCCACCTGCTCTCTTCACCTTAATGTCACTTCCCTGACGTACACCACACATCCGAGCCTGGCTGGAGCTCATATGAATAAGATTTTCGCGGTCGAACCCGCGAGCCCTTCCAATACACGTCAAGGCCTCTAGTCGCCGTATATAATAAGTTCACCCGCCCGCAACGACACACTTTGTTACTTTCACGCGAGCAGTGCACATTTTGAAACGTCAAAATGTACAGGCTCATTGTATCAGCCTTTGTGATCGCCGCTGCGACGTGCCAACAGCAGGAAGGTGGTAGGCGAGTCCCCAAATACGCGGGAGACCCCAAAACAGCCGCCATCGTGCAGGAGGCACGATACCTCAGCGGAAACGGTGCTTTCGGCGCCGCCTACCAACAGGAAGATGGAATTAACTTCAAAGAGGAAACTGACGCCGACGGCAACAGGAGAGGCAGCTACTCCTACATCGACCCCAGCGGTCAGAGGAAAACAGTGAACTACGTCGCGGGCAAGAACGGCTTCCAGGCCACCGGTGATCACATCCCGACTGCGCCGCTAGCCGCCGCGCCCACTCCAGGATACACTCCGGACCCAAGATACAACTCACCGGATTATAAAACTCAACAATACAGTGCTCCCCAACAGTACGTGCAGCCCGAGCCCGCGCGCAACTACGGCGGCAAGCCCAATGAGGATGACGGTCAGTACTACCCGGAACTGTACGAGCAAAACTACGAAGCGCCCCAGCAGCAATATCAGCCTCAGCAGCAGTACCAGACTCAGGCGCAATACAAGCCGGCGCCCCAGCCTCAGTACCAGCCTCAGCCTCAATACCAGGCGGAGCCGCAGTACCAGACTAACAACATCTACCCGGGTACGCAGCAGGCGCAGTACAGCGGCCTGCCCTCCACGCAGTACACACAGCCCGCGCAGTACTCGCAACCTCAGTCCGCTCGCCAGCAGTACTACGAGCCCACCACGCAGCAGCCCACTCGCTTCTTTCCTCCCGGCAAATTCAGTCTGAACAGAGCACCCGACGGTTACACCTACTCCTTCCACAAAGTATAAATCTAATTTATAAAAAGAGGGCACCGGCGATTTGTAAAGCCCGAAACACGTAAAAAGCACGCATCAATTAGCAACTCGCCGAGTCATCGAGGGGCAGCTGTGTGCGTACTCCGCTCAAAAGCATTTCTTAATTGTTGTTTGCTGTGATATTGTGAGTTAATGGACAGGTATTCATGTGTGGGACGTTTGTTGTTGCTAAAGGTTTGCGGGCCGACCGCGCGTCAGTTGGCGACAACTGAACTTTGTAAATAAACTTAGTCTTAAACAACATAAACTGTTTTTCATTTACTGATTGATGTTTATAAGTATCTGCCGTCCTTGCAATAATTTATATATTTGGTTATTTATGAAAGTACCAACCGAGTCCTTTGTCGTTAAAACAGGATCATTATCATTATGCAGATATAATAATCAGTCTTTAATCATGTTGCTTTAATATCACACGATGCAATAAAAATAAATCCAACTGAATTTTAAAAAAAAAACGAGAACCCGTCGACTTCCTAGTTCGCGGGTACAGTACAGGGTGTGGGCAGCGTCCGCATTCTACCGTACTTGCACAAACCACCTCAAGCCTCGACCAACTAGATCACCTTACTGCTAACACAAGGATATTTCGCTCCAAACCGGTCTTGCCCTGCCACGCCTTCCTTTCCATTTACCGACTTCATTATTAGTTCAAATACCGACAGTTCAATAAATGCAATGTACAAAGGCCTATAGTTAACGTATATAATTAATAAAGTCAAAACCAGCAAGATCAATGAGAAACTTAACACTTGATCTTTAGCCAAATTAAACGTATTATTAATACAAGCTTATGAAATGAAAATCGATGCCTGATATTATTGTTTCGGAACAGACCTTAAGCTGTATAAAGATTCTAGACAATAGACCTGTACTTGACTATAATATTAGGATGCATTATACTTTGAAAGCAATGTTACCAATATTGCTTATGAAATAAACGCAAAATTCCAAAACTTGATGGTATCAATTATTGAATTTGCGCCGACCTAACATTTTGTATCGGTGCAATATTATAGGAATAATTGCATTGTTTTATATCCGATCCAACCACAATAGAACAATGATGCAATCGCATGTTATTCGAAAACAATTTCGACGCTGTTTCGCCGTCGAAAACACAATTGACGATCAATTTGTAAAATTGACCGCGGCCACCACATTGTCTTAAATCACGAGATTGTTAAAATAACATTTATCATTGAATTCAGAGCTGCTAAAACGTAAATAATGTCTCGGTTGGCTTGATTTATTAACTTTGAAAAGCTTACAAAATTGCTAATAACAGTATTGATAATAAACTGGGACTCGTACCTACAAAATGTCCTGTTTCCTAGTACCTACAGGCACATAACGTGTTATACCTTTGTAAACATTTCTAAGATTTTATGTAACAACTTTACCAAATTTACCAAGTTTTACCAAATTTCTCAATAAATATACTTTTCATTATATTATTATTATTGGTTGCGCCAATTTGCTATGATCCGCGACTTTGTTTTTTGTAATTTGTTTTTTTGGCCTAGCAATCCTATACCATCCGTTTTCCCTCCACCCGCACGACCGCAAGAAATGATTTGACATTGACGTTTGTGCATCGAGTGAATGTGACCGCACCGCTAACACGCCCGCTCGAAATTACAAGAAAATTGACTATTTTCGTGATCAAATCATTCAGAGACTCCACAATAGTGCAGTGTTAGTGCAAACCAGGACCTGGCAGTGATTTAAATGTGCGAAGTCGAAAATCGCCGGCGGTGCCACGTGGAACCTTCGAAGTCTAAAGGTCAGTGCTCTTTCCCAATACCTTTATCCCATGCCAGGCATAGTATCTGCATATTGTTAATAAACCTTAGATCGCTTTTTAAATCTACAGTCCACACAGCAAATTTGCGCAACCATTACTTTTTGGTCCTTCGAGCCGGATCGTGAATCATTTTCTTGTAATTTCGCAATATAGTATTTGTTCCATAGGGAATAAACGCAACGCGCCTGTTTACCTAGATATAATAGTAGAAAACCCGCATCTAGGCATTTAGGCAACTATACGTTATTTCGCTCGTATAGTTAAAGAGCCATTGTTAGTTACGGTACCTACGCCGTCAACCGCACCGCATAATTATAGTTAGCTACGTAAATATCAGCGTAGATATAAATCGATCGCATTCTTTTTCTTGACAAAATTCATTCGGAAGTCCTACAAATTGCATGTAGGTAGACGCATTTCAAAAATACCCGTTCATTGTTGAGTGAATATTTGTAGGAAACGGATAAACCATAGATTATATACGCATATGTTATTCCGTTCGTTCGCCGTTCACTTTGTTGTTTACAATACTACCATATTGTTATCTGATAATTATCGCTTACTTAATAATTCGTTAAGTGTTTGTTTGAGTGTATAGTGTGAATATATCAAAACAAGATGTCTCTTAAGGGAACCAAGGTTAGTACTGATTTAAAGGTTCAGTTAAAGCTTTTATACGCTAAAAGGGACTCACAGTTTTCACGTGTTCAATCAATTTGTGATAAATCTTTGCAAACCTCGGATCTGGCGATTAGAGATGCTTTCTTGTGTTCGTTGGAAACTTTAGATAGTTTGCGCGCGGATTTTGAATCTACAATTAATAATATAAACATTTTAGAGTTGGAGTTAAATCCTGATTACTGTGTGAGTTATCAGGCATTGTCGTCCTTTGATGACTTGTATTGTCGTATCAAACGTATTGCTAGGAGTTTAGAGACTCCCCCCCCCCGCGAGTGGTTTATCCAACCCTCCTCGCGAACGCCCACGATTGCCGCCAATTCAAATACCTGAGTTTGATGGTGACATTCGAAATTGGAATTTATTTATAGATAGTTTCGAAAATATAATACATAGGAACACATCGCTGACAGATCACGAGAGATTGCATTATCTCGTAGAAAAATTGACCGGTAAGGCAAAGGCTGTCTGTGCTGGAATTACGTTTAGCGCTGAAAATTACAATTTAGTTTTGAACACTTTAAAAACAAAATACGAAGATAAGCGATTAGTAGCCACCGCATATTTAGATCAATTATTCGATTTGAAAAGTTTTTCCGTTTGTAACGATCATAATTTAGAGAAGTTTTTAAATATTTTCGCATCATCTGTTCGTGCAGTAAAGAACCTAAAGGTCAATGACCTCTGTGACTTTTTGTTTTTGTATATCGGTTTAAAGAAATTAGATCCTGAAACTGTTCGTCTGTTTGAAACGACTCAGCGCGGTAAAGAAATACCTAAGTTCGAAGATTTAGAATCTTTTATTCGCGACCATATTAAGGTGTTGCAGCGCACGTCGGCACGTCATGAAGCCACGAATAGGACAGGTTCCGATCGCCGTATAGACGCGTCATCGAAGTCAGTCAAGACTGCACATACGCTAGTTAATACCGCCTCAACACCTGACTGTTCTCTGTGTAAGGGTAGCCATACACAGCTGTACAAGTGTTCGGAATTTCAGAGATTATCGCCTAGTGATCGTTACAAGTTTGTCCGCACTAATAATTTGTGTTTTAATTGTCTAAGTGACAAACATCTGGTTACGTCATGTAAAGGTGGTGTTAGCTGTCGTAAATGTCCAGCTAGACATCATACCTTCTTACATTTTGAGAGTAGTAAGCTGCCATCGCAGCCGCGGCCTGCGCAGACGCGCGACGCTTGTGACGCGCGGCCTGCTGCAAGTGCAAACGACGTAACATTGTGTTCGCTTTCCGCCGCTGGTACTCAAATCACTACCGTTTTACTTGCGACCGCGCAAGTTGTCATTGTAGATGCCTTTGGCAAACCGCACACCGTTCGAGCGCTACTAGATGGCGCTTCCCAGAGTAATTTTATTACTCGGGATTGTTGTCAACGCCTTGGTTTTAGTTTTAATAATTGGTCATCCCGCTCAGAAGTGAAAGGTTTTGGAGGTTTAAAGGCAACCATTCACGGTTCCATTACAATAATATTTAGTTCACGTTTTAATCGTAATATTTCGTTTGAAATGGATTCGCTAGTCGCAGATAAGATTACGGAACGGTTGCCCACGGTACCGGTTGACACGTCCATGCTGACGGAGTTTAAGAACTTGCAGTTAGCCGACGGAAATTACGCTTTCCCTGGAGATATCGATCTATTGATCGGTGCTTCGATTCTCCCGCATCTCCAGTTATCACGTAAAATTCAAGGTCTTCCGATGTACCCCGCTCCGCACGCACTGGAAACAGTTCTCGGGTTTGTTATAGTTGGTTCCGCACCCGCTTATTTAAATAGTTACTCGACTGTGTCGCACTGTTGCACCGTCGAGCCGCCGCTTGAGACTACCATCCGCAAGTTCTGGGAGATTGAAGAGGTCAATGTCCCACCTATTCTCAGCCCTGAGGATCAGGTCACTGAGGAGATTTATACCCGCACGACTACTCGTGATAAAGATGGTCGTTATGTTGTCGCGCTCCCTTTCAAGGGTGATATTTTTTCGCTCGGTGGCTCCCGTGCCTCCGCAGAAAAACGCTTGTTTGCTATTGCGCTCTCTGCCGATATTCGGCAAATGTTTCTTGGTATTGGAATCAGAGAATGTGACCGTAGATTCCAACGCTTCTTGTATAGATTTTCTCCGCAGGAACCTTTGAAGGTTTACGAATTCAATCGTCGAATTCAATCGTCACCCCATCGATGGGGCACGTTTGTCGCAAATAGGGTGGCTAAGATTCAAGCTGAATTGTCACCAGAAAATATGTTCCATGTCGCTGGAACAGAAAACCCAGCTGATTGTCTCTCACGTGGTTTGCTTCCTGCGCAAATTTTAAATCATCCGCTTTGGTTTTGTGGCCCTCCCTGGCTTCATACCACTCCTAACGAGTGGCCAAATGCTCCGTTTAACCCCGCTACTGTTTCAGAGCCACCCGAGGAGAAGAAACATACGCTTGTAGTATCAGTTCCGCGTGAAGAGTCAGTTGTTTTGTTGTTGTCTAATCGAGTCTCGTCTTGGCCGAGACTATTACGCTGTGTAGTTTACGTCCTAAGATTTTTGAGATTATTACCATCGCGTGGTTCTATAATCGCAGCTGATTTGGATAGAGCTGAATCAGTTGTACTTCGAGAGTTGCAGAAATTTTATTTTTCAATAGAATTTCGTAGTTTAGAATCACATAAACCTTGTAGTCCCGCACTTCAACATTTGAAACCATTTTTGCAAGACGGACTCATTCGTGTCGGTGGCCGTCTGCGAAATGCTAAGTTAGAGTTTGAACAAATGCATCCAGTAGTTCTACCACGCAGGGATCACGTTTTGGATTTGTTGGTGGACTATCACCATAAGGTGAATTGTCACGCTGGTCCCGATTTATTAATGTCCATTCTTCGACAGAAGTACTGGATACTTTCCGCTCGCAATTTGATACGCGCTAGAGTGCACAGATGTGTGCCCTGCTTTAAGCTCCGCCCGCGTTTCAACGCGCCGGAAATGGCCGACCATCGTTCTTGTCGTGTTGTACAGACGGTGAAACCTTTCATACATACTGGGACGGACTATGCTGGACCGTTTAAAGTCACTATTGCCCGTGGTCGTGGTATACGTTCCACAAAGGCATACATTTGCCTATTCGTTTGTATGACAACTCGTGCGGTTCACATAGAGTTAACCAGTGATTTGAGTACGCAGGGTTTTATGTCTGCATTTAAACGATTTTTATCTCGCCGTGGTCCCGTTAAGCGCTTATACTCTGACAACGGCACAAATTATGTTGGAGCGCGACGCAATATTTCGGAATTACATACATTCTTACGCTCCAAGTACTACCAAAGTGAATTCGCCCATGTCTTAGCTGAGAATCGCATTGATTGGTGTTTTAATACGCCAGCGGCTAGTCATTTTGGTGGCAATTGGGAGGCGAATATTAAAAGCCTTAAGTCGCACCTGTTTCGGGTCATAGGCGAACAGATTCTCTCGTACGAGGAGTTGAGCACCGTACTCGCTCAGGTAGAGGCGTTGATGAATACGCGTCCGTTGTGTCGGACTTTGTCTAGTGATCCATCGGAGCCACTAGCGTTGACGCCGGCTCACTTCTTGACGACGACTCCTCTTAAATATTTGCCCGCTTTAGATGTCGAGACTGACAAACTGCAGCTTCACCCGCGTCACGCTCTGCTAGATAGCTTAGTTCAGTCCTTTTGGAAGCGATGGAGGACAGATTATCTGCATACGCTGCAGTCGCGTCAAAAGTGGAACACTCCTTCAGATCCAGTCACAGTCGGTACTGTGGTGATACTGAAGACTGAGAGTGCGCCTCCTCTGCACTGGCCTCTTGGTGTAGTGGAAGAAGTTTTTCCGGGTTCGAACGGAATAACGCGAGTCGTAAAAGTTAAAACCGCAACTGGATCGTACCTGCGTCCGGTTATTCGCCTCTGCCCTCTGCCTAATCAGTAGTAGTGGCATAGTTAGTTATAAGTGGTTTCGCTACCTAGTATTGATAGTTTAGATTAGTAATAGGGTTTAGTTTCGCTTTTGTTTTTTTTTTTCTTTCTTTGAAGGTAACCCTTCAAACCCGGGGGGAATGGTTGCGCCAATTTGCTATGATCCGCGACTTTGTTTTTTGTAATTTGTTTTTTTGGCCTAGCAATCCTATACCATCCGTTTTCCCTCCACCCGCACGACCGCAAGAAATGATTTGACATTGACGTTTGTGCATCGAGTGAATGTGACCGCACCGCTAACACGCCCGCTCGAAATTACAAGAAAATTGACTATTTTCGTGATCAAATCATTCAGAGACTCCACAATAGTGCAGTGTTAGTGCAAACCAGGACCTGGCAGTGATTTAAATGTGCGAAGTCGAAAATCGCCGGCGGTGCCACGTGGAACCTTCGAAGTCTAAAGGTCAGTGCTCTTTCCCAATACCTTTATCCCATGCCAGGCATAGTATCTGCATATTGTTAATAAACCTTAGATCGCTTTTTAAATCTACAGTCCACACAGCAAATTTGCGCAACCAATTATTATTTCTTTATTATTCCTATATTCTTATAATTTCTTTCTTTATTTATTCCATTATTCTCATATTATTTACACATATACATATTCTAAATATTGATAAAAAATATTTAATTTAGTAGGTACTTATGACATAATGAATGCATAAAATGACGCATAATTTGAAGGAAAAGTAATAAAGTATGTAAGGTCAATCAAACTAAATTAACAGCAACACTATTATTTTAATAGATAAATTGCAAAACGATCGTGCTACAATATCTATTTAATATGTGCGAACATTTTACAATATTGAGTTAAGTGGCGTGAAGTAAATACTTTTACATGTTTTAATGAAGCAACGTCATAAAATTAACTATCGTTATCATAGTTATGAAGTTGATAAAAATGTATTTTGCATAATAAGTATGCTACGACTCATCCTGCTCTCTTGGAGAGGGTCGTAATCCACGTCACGATCCCAGGACAGGTGGGAGTCACATCTCTTAGGTTATGGTTCTAGCAATCCCTATATTAAGGAATCAGAATTGTTGGAAAGCCAACGATCACGATGTTTCGCTTCTTCTTTCCAATTCTTAAGGAATACATCCTTCCAAGTTTTCCCGCTATCTTCTTCGTGGTCTGCTTAAGTAGGTGTTGTACTCGGTACGTATACCTAATTGTTTTTAGTAACACGACTCTTACAGTTACCATAAATTATTCCTATTGTAATATACATAAGTGATTAAATTGCGTTGATTTTCGTGAAATTTTTAAATGTCAATTAATAGAGTTGTTAGCTAGAAAACTAAAACAAAAACACGGACGAAGTCACGGTCAACGGCAAGTGTTATTAAAAAGATTGAAGAAAAAAAGGAAACAATTACGATAACTTGGTAAAGTAATTGCTACGTATCATGAACACGTTTCATCATCACTCAATTAACAATGCTGCTCCTAAAATTGCATTAAAGGCAAAATAAAAGATTTACTGATGTAACAGGAAACTAAAACGAAACTGGGTAGGCTATAATTTCTGCATGTCGCAACAGAATTGGGTGAAGGTGGTCACTGACTGGAACCCGAACCAAAGAAACCATTGAAGCGGTAGGTCCAAAGGGACATAGAGTGATGAGTTCGACAGGAGTCTCACCAAACCTTCAGGACACTAAAGAAATGGCGAGATGTAGCACCAAGAAAAGCGGAAGAGATAAAAAAGGCCTCGGTACTGCAGTGGGACTTAATAGTCGCATAATGATGATACTCATAATAATAAAGATTCCGCGAAATTAAATTACCTCGACAATCTAACATTTTATCAGTGAATGTTACAAAGCCATTACAATATGTTGCATCTGCTTACAAAGTGACTATATTCTATATCAATAAATAAAATACTTTCTTAATCTGACAAAGGCTAAAGACACGAAGCATGCGAAGCCAAATGAATAAAGAAACCAAATATGCAATGTATTGACACATCTCTCCTGTAATTTTTATTGATCCATTATCTACAGCTACACTTACAATTGTTATAAAACTCGACCACTCTATTACTACATAAAGGCTCTATTGCTATATCTAATCGATAATATCGCCTCTTCTGATCGTATCGAACGGTATAATTTCGAAAAACATTACCCACCTACTACAAATTCTTGAGTTTCGTAATATAATATTTCATTACGATAGCATTGGAATATTTTTCACGAGGTGGACTGATGACCTGGTGAAGGTTACGGAAGCCCAGTCGATGCGAGAAACACATGGATGTCCAATTGTCCATAACATCCTTACTCTCACTGATATCGCTTGGTTGAGGCCTTTGACCAGCAATTGACATCTTTCGGCTAAAATATATGTATGTATAATGGATTATTCAGTCTTGTATTCGATGTCCCCATCAAGTAAATGGTAAACGCCTTAAATCGTTTGAGCCCAGTAGATGGCACATTAATTATAATTATTTAATGTAGACTAAATAATATTTAATATTATTTTTGATTTGATTTTTTTATTATTATTATTAGTTTTTGTTAATTTTTATTTCTATTTTTATTTTTGATTTGATTTTTATTATTATTTAATTATCTAAATTAATATTTCTACAATTTCAATTTTAATTTAATCTTTTTCGTATCATTGTTTATTGTACAATGGATTTATTTTATTATATATATATATATACCTAGTTTAGGAGTCAGGGCGTTAAAAATGACCATAATTATTATAGGCCTTTGTATACATAATGTCGTGTACATATGAATTTTGTAACGGAAGTCTTATTGTGGAAATAAATTATTATTAAAAAAAAAAAATGCAGCATCGGTGACATTCATTAAGTCTCCTAAAACACAGATGTACCTATGGACACTTGGTTACTTCAACGTGTGGCTCATATTGGGTATTCGACAGGTCTATAAAACTAAATATAAATAGACTAAACTAACTAACTAAATAGACTAAATAATATTTAATATTATTTTTGATTTGATTTTTTTATTATTATTATTAGTTTTTGTTAATTTTTATTTCTATTTTTATTTTTGATTTGATTTTTATTATTATTTAATTATCTAAATTAATATTTCTACAATTTCAATTTTAATTTAATCTTTTTCGTATCATTGTTTATTGTACAATGGATTTATTTTATTATATATATATATATACCTAGTTTAGGAGTCAGGGCGTTAAAAATGACCATAATTATTATAGGCCTTTGTATACATAATGTCGTGTACATATGAATTTTGTAACGGAAGTCTTATTGTGGAAATAAATTATTATTAAAAAAAAAAAATGCAGCATCGGTGACATTCATTAAGTCTCCTAAAACACAGATGTACCTATGGACACTTGGTTACTTCAACGTGTGGCTCATATTGGGTATTCGACAGGTCTATAAAACCCTCTCTCGCCAAATTGTATTTGTAGCTACCTACCTGGGCTGGGCACGCCACGATTGAGGCGGTAAGGTCCCTCTTTGAGGCGTGTCTGGAAAGACCTCACGGCGTCGTGACCTTCCGCAAGGAGCAGGTACTAACCGAACATGTCAAGTTCGGGACGTACCTGTACAAGATCCGTGCGGAGGTGACGCCCGGGTGTCGCCACTGTGCGGAACGCCCGGAGGACACGGTGGAGCAAGCGGTAGAGGTGTGCCCCGCTTGGGAAGAGCATCGTCGTATCCTCGTGGGGGGCAATCGGCGGCGGCGATCTCTCGCGCCGGGCCTTGGTACAGGCCATGGTCCGGAGCGAGGAGGAGTGGCAGGCGCGCGAAGCAGTAATGCCGCCGTAATCCCGATAGGCGAGGGCTTGCGGACGGTGGGCAATGGGTAGCTCGCTGTCCGTCCGTCCGGTAACAGACCGGACCGAGCCCAAGTCGTTTACGGCGCGCAATGTTCCTGCGCGCCTCAAGGAAAATGATGAAAATGCATACCAGGGCCCCGGAACCAAGGCAGGAATAGGGTAGGTTTTTATTCAATAAGAGATTGACACTATTTCCCGCTCCGCCCATGAGCCGGATTTGGATTTCATTGGATGATTTTACCTAACAAAAAAAAAACCTACTTAGGCGAGTGACCGTTTTAGTGCTTTCCATATTCCTGTAAGTTCAAACAATTAAGATGAGACCCACCTAATACTTATTAACCAAATGTACACAGTTTAAAACTTAGAACATCTTAATTAATCGTTGAATTAATTTCTGCAGTCCAAGAAAAAACATCGCGACGGAACTACAAGATAAAGAAGAACTCGTAGCTACTTCAGCAAACTTGTACAATTTAATTACAATGGGAAATGGAAATCTAAATGCACCTGATAAGAAATAAAATACAAAAGTCAATCTAGACTTGCCGTAGAAGCGGAAAGTGGGCCAATCTATAAACTCATCTATTTCAACGGTAACTGGCATAAACGGGACATCAAATGCAGTCGCTTTTTAACTCAGTAAAGTTCCATTTTGTAAATAAAATGAAGACTGCTGGTTAACATAGATTGCACTTAATTAGAAAAAGAGCAAATATTTTCTTTTCAGCTTTATTTTGTGAGTTTCTATCGTGAAACTAAATAAATTCAAAGTGTACACTGACTAAGTAGGAAGTACCTAATTAAAAAAAAAAAGTGATTTAGCAGAAACCTCCCGTATTCGTACCTACGATTTTTTTTTTATCAAAACCGTTAATTTAAAATTTATGTTGTAAAATCGACATTCCATCACGTAAAAAACTCATCGAACTTTCTTTCAACAAGTTTACTGATTTTTCTTCTATATATAATTAAAAAAAAACTTTACAAAACTTAACGACTCCATCGTTTTAAAAATGATTTAATATTTTTATCGAACTTTTTAACCAGGGCAAGTTTTATATGAAACTAAAATGAAGTGTGCGATTTTTTGCTTAACATAAGTTGGAACTTAGCGATAACTAAAAGCAGATTCAACCATGCTAAGTGAGCTGTCTTTGAAAAGTTTAATGTATGAGCAGTTGAGCGCCGGTCAAGTTTCACAACACTTTACCAATTAATGTTCTCTAAAGTAGATATTTTAACGCTTTTTAAATATACAAACAGATACTTTTAAGCATACTGCATTTGATCTAACACAAAGTAAATCTCACTGAAATACAGACCAGATTACAGACCATTAATATATAAATACAGTCCATTTACAGAGAACATTAATCCAGAGTGGACTAAAAACATACCGGCAAATTCATGTCTATACAAACTCTTCGAATGAATCAGTCTTTGTCGCATCCCGTAACAATCTCAGGCAGGATGTACCGAAGGAAGGAAAAATCACGACTGAGTGAATTCGCAGTTCACTTTGTATGCATTGTGCATCCTTTTCGATGCATTCGAGTGCAGATCACGACGGCCGGGCGCACACACTCCGCACCAATACGACAAACACTCCCCAATTGGCAACTCTCGCCTCGTGATTTTGTTTTACCCCGTTCGTATTGAATTTAGGAACGAAATTGAGAAAAAAAAATTACGACAACTTCAGTTTGCTCATTTCTACGGAGTATTGAACTGTTAAGGACTTGTCGTCTTCAGTTTTTATTGGATTTGAAGAACGTTTGTAATCTCAATTTTTTTTTTCGTTTTGTTTGCTATTTACGCAACTGCGTTTCAATTAGTGTTTAACAAAATTCGATCACCATGTCATTGTATTATCATCTGACTTTATTGTGCACTAGTTGGACAAATAGGACGTCCTTCTTTTTTATCGAAAACCGATCAATGAACATTATTCATCATCATCTCCCTAGCCTTTTATTAGCTAGTAGTGTAGTAGTATGCGGCTGAAAAATACCTGTGTTTCACATGGAGCGACTGCCTATGAACATTCCAATTTCTGTGCAATCGATATTCCTTGGATAGACTGATGGTCAGACATTCTGGTGTCCTATGATATTATCTATTATAAAGCTCTTTGATAACAGTATGTATTTTACTAATAACCTTAGGGTTAATGCACCAGGGTATACCATTCCTGCACCTGATTTGTGCGGAAGCGACGAAGTGTGCCCCGCTTGGGCAAAGCACCGCCGTGTCCTCGTGGGGGCGATCGGCGGCAGCGACCTCTCGCGTCCGGCCTTGGCCAGGCCATGGTCCGGAGCAAGGAGGAATGCCAGGCGGTAGCCTCCGTCTGCGAAGCCGTAATGCTAGCAAAGGAGGAGGCCACACACGTGAGGCAACGGCCCTCACGACCCAGCGGCCCTCGGGATTCCAATCCCGATTTCCACTGTAGGCGCCGGCTTGCGGACGGCGAGCAATAGGTAGCTCGCCGTTCAACCGTCCGGTAACCGTCCGGACCGAGCCCAAATTGTCGATGGCACGCACCGTTGCCGCGCGCCTCAAGGAGTTGTCAATAATCCGTAGAGGCCCAGCAGGTCCGAAACCTACTGGGGCCATAGACTGATTTCTGAAAGGAATATCCGGCGCCGGTATAAAGGGCAAAGAAGGAATGGGGTGGGTTTTTAGTCAGTTAAAGTCTGATACTATCTCCCGCTCCGCCCAAGGGCGGGATTTGTCATTGGATGATTTTACCTGCCATAAAAAAAAGATGATTTTACCCACCACAAAAAGGGTATACCATGACTTCCAAATATTTGTACGTTTTTGCAGTCGGTAGTTCAGTAGGTATCGGATAGTTTAAAAAATATATAATAATGACATGTAATATCATATAAACAAATTATACTCATTAAAACGACAAATATAACTGTCTAGGTAAAACAACTTCTTAATAAGTAAAAACTTGACGTTTTACTTGTGGCTAAGTTAGGGAACTAGTTATGATGATCATTATTTAATGAGTATGGTTGTGTAAATACACACATGACACTATATTTTTTGTTACCGAATGAAATTAGAATTTCGCGAACTACCCTGAATTATTCACATAAAAATAAAAGATAATGGATCAATATTATTACAAGCATAAATACGACATGTTGTTACGTTTTAGATGTTAACTAGAGGGTAAGGGGGAGCGTAAATAACAAAATAATTTCCTTATGAGGTATTTTAAAGTTATTAGGTGTTAGGAGGTATGGAGGAATACTGGGAGGTCTGTCGGCTCGTAGTAGCCCCGCGACAGCCTTTCAAGGTCGGCAGGGCGAGGTGGATCAGAAGTAGGCCGAAGAAGCGAGGCGCTCAGAGGTGAGGAGTTGTCAAGATGGTCCCGCAAAAATCGACCTCACTACACGCGTCTTAGCTTTTGAATCATGATTGTTAGAAAAAAAAACACAAGATTTTTTTCTGACAATCATGCTCGGTGATCTTTTCTCAAATTTTAAATTAAAGAAATGAATTAATCAAGTAATATGGTCAGTATTATGGTCTCACAAAAGAAATATTAAAAATAACAATTATATTTATGAACACGAATTTATGTAAGAATTATGATATGATTTATTTCTATTATATCATATGTTTACTTATAAATACAACAATAGCTATTTGATGTCCTTAACTAACATTCTGTGAGAAAGAAGCTTAAATAATAACAACATCATCTCACATAGAAAATCAACAAACATGAAATGCAAAAGTTATAGAAATTAAAATGATAAAATAACAGAATGCATTAATACGATAAAAAGGCATGAAAACAGAGAACAAGTAATGTGAGTATTAAATAATACTACAATCTACAACGCACATTATTTTTTTGTAAAAAAAAAAATGGTTGGTAAAAAAAATGTTCCAAATATGAATATTGAAACTAACGAGGCAACAACATACTACCTCTAGGACAATATGTTTTGTAGCAATCGCTGGCAGTGGTGTTCGATCCGTCAAACCGTGGCACTTTTCAATGCAATATTTTAGAAGAGACATGACACAGTCATACTTATAATTTTGACATACGTTGTGTAACTTTGACATTACTCTTGCATTCGTTTAACAGTATAATATTGGACTTATTTTGCATTTTGACATTATTAACTTGAAATAGTTTATAAAGTAACTATAAATTTTGTAAGTGCTTATGTAATTTTTTGTATAATTTTTTCTGTTCTCAATGTTATAGAAATATTTGTACGCCGATACAGCTACTTACCTTACAGCTAAACATGACTGGACCCAAACGATATAAAATCTTGCAAGCTCTTGTATGTAGGACAATGTTGAAACAAGTATAAAAATCTTATCTTATTCTTAGTCGAAGATAGGTATATACCTTAGTAGGCAAGAATTCGTCTTGCTTGACATTTCGGTGCCCACTCCCCAAGTACAGTCACGATACCTCTTAGAGCAATATCGCAAAAATCAAATTATAGCTGGCTACATTGCAATAAAGATAGCTGGTATCGTAAAACGTAATGCCGCAAAACAGAAAAATAACAGAAGACCTGCCGGTAGAAATAATTTGAATTGACGTCAGATGTTTATAATTACCTAAGCCTACATATCATGTGGACTACAAACTCACTTCACAAAAGCTTCTTGCAGAATAGAAAAATACAGTGAAACCTATATTTCAACTCTATAGAACATAAACTACTACTCCTAAATGGAGCAAAAACCTATAACATACAACACAATACAATCGACAATATACTCGTATATGGTGATATCGAAAATAGATCGCATAAGTTATTTTTTTTATTAGCTGGTGGACTGGCTAGATAAATATAGGTAAGTAAGTGCTTTTAAGGATTATGCATTTCTTCAGAAACAGTTTGAAAATTGATATGAAAGAAAAATTGTTGGTTGTTTTTTTTTATTTATATAAACTAGTGCTTGATTGCAATCCTACCTGATGGTTAGCAATGATACAATCGTTTATGGTGAGGCGCACTAGTTTATTAAGAGCCTATTCACTCTAGCCTTGAAGACAACTTAACTATAATTGGACGGGAAGACCGCAGCAGGCAAACTGTTCCAGTCCCTGTACGTGGCATAAACGACAAAGCGACTTTTGATTGAAATGTAATGTTCTTAGAGCTGAAAGAAAATATAAGTTATTACCGCGATGCCCAGACATTGTCTTATTCAAATACATTTCCCAAACTCAAAGCCTAAGCTAATGACATAAACCACAATATTATAGGACAACAGACAGTTACCTAAACGGAGCAAAAATCTGTATCACAAAACATAATTGACTAATTATTTTTAATAACAATTAAAGTTATACACACACATATGCAATACAAACAAGAAGAAGAATCCGATGGCTGCCAGACGCACAGGATCGGTCATTTTGGTGAAATGATGATGATGATGAAGAAGTCGAAAACATGAAAAGGTGGTGCATTTCTCAAACATTATGCGAAAAAACTAAACACAATCGATCAATTAGGTACGCAATCTAGAACTCCGAACACAATTTGAACACTACCAAAACATATTTACCTACATCATACAAAGGTTTCAAGTTTTAAAACGGAACGGAATTTAGAATATCACCGGCAATAGCTAGTAATCGAGATAATACCAGTGATGTTCTAAATTCGAAATTCCGTTTTATTCGCAGAGGCCCTTCTGTATCTTTATGCAATGGTAATAAGACGTCGGTATCGTGTACCAGGTCCACGCAAGTACCCAGCGCCGGACACCAAGTCCCCCGGGACTGTCGGGTAAGGAGCGGTTTTCCACGGGAATAATAATGCAGGAGCCTCTGCTAGACAAGATCGATAAAATGTTATTCCTTTTATGTAACATTGTATGAAATGTTTTGTTGGATGTACAATAGGCGATTAGGCTTAACTGATTTAATTTGAAGCAAAAAAAATATAATTTTTCATGACAATGTCAGGAAACATTTCTGTGAGTGCTGATAAATACAGTAATAATTACAGAAATAAAGGTAACAAGTTTTAAAGAGTCATAGATAAATATCATTTTGGTATGGAAATGGAACTCTACTCATGTCTACGGCAGGACAACTAAACATAATCTATTTATAAAAGCGAAATACCACTCACTGATTAATCACGAAACCTCAGAAACTATAACACCTACAAACTTAAAATTTGGTAGGTTGGTTCCCTAAAGGGTTTAGACATACGCTGAGAACGGATTTAACGACTCCACCCCTAAAGTGGTAAAACGGGGGTTGGAAGTTTGTATGGAGAAACCACCATTTTCTACTGTCCTATAATCAATCAAAAATATTATTATTATACATATACTAGCTTTTGCCCGCGGCTTCGCTCCCGTTCCCGTAGAGTAGGATAGAGTAGGGTAGAAACCCTACTCTACCTTATACCAATAAATAAGTAGGTTACCGATTTTTTCATTTAACGGGATTAAAAATATCCTATGTCCTTCTCCTGGTTCTAAGCTACCTTCCCACCAATTTTTAGCCAAATCGGTTCAGCCTTTCTTGAGTTATAAATAGTGTTACTAACACAACTTTCTTATATATATACTAACGACTTTCTATTATATATACAAACGACTTTCTTTTATATATATATTTAGCGCGGCGGCAGCACTATTGCCGCGCTGCCGTCGCGCGGCACTTTGCGACTAATTTGAATATGCCCTTAAAGTCCAGTAAAACCAATCAGATTAGTGTCTGACATAGTCATAGAGAACGAACCATAGAAATTTGAGTGGAATTTTGCAAAAATACTTTGTCCATATAAAAAGCATTTGTCCATATGGAAGTTCTAAATTTAGCATAAAGCTACACTGCATAAGCTTACTTAGCATTCATTGAATAGCCAATACCCATATACAGGTATCGTTCATTCATCCAGCCCTCATTTCAGTAACAGAACGAGTCTATCGTCGAAGCCTACTCATTACCCAGCCGTCATTGAACCGAAATGATAGATCATTATTACGTTATCTACTGATCCGATGTAATGCAGCCGTTAGTGAGATATTTCCCAGATCTTTAGTATGATGCTCTTCAACTACGAGTCATCGGTACCTACTTCTAAAGTTAGCCTAAAGTAATCTCTCTAGAAACATATAAATGGGTCTTGTCCACAATTATATGTTTCTAGAGATAAAATAAAATGCTCCGATTTAGAAGAAATTTACGATATTATCTTACCCCAGTTGATATTATTTTATTGAGAAAATCATATCATAAGTTAAACCATACGTAATCTCTCTGTCTTCCCTGTTCTGTCTCCAGAGAATTATTATTCCCCTGGTGGGGTCTGCTTTCCTTATTTGCTTCTACCACTACGTTCGCTTCAACGCTTCAATTTCGTGACTGCATTTTATGAAAACTATTTTGATAAATCACTGTGTAGTATAACGAGATTATATTTTCATCAAAACATCTGAGAAACGTAAATCAAGCAAATAGACTTAATATTTACTGAAAAGACGATACTCAGGTAAATCAAATAACTAACATAGTTAGAAAATCAAAGGAATATACTTCAATGTAAAATGAAATGCAAAAGATGTTTGCTTTATGAAATGGGCTTCAATATAAATCAAATACCAAGAATCAAGTCTCGACCAATCGCTACACAAAGTTGAGAATGCTCGAACAATTTTAAAACATGACCTAGAAGAGACCTCAATACGAGTACCTTATATGAGTATTTTTACTCTAAAATCGAACACAGTAAGGACTTGACGCACATTATTGGAGAGAGCACAGTTGGGAATCGTTTAGCAGTCGTTAAGTGGAAGTCAGGTTTAGTGGCCGTAAACGCTTGGGCTGTAAAAGGGGGCCTTTCCGTCAGAACATAACTGTCTAACTTCATTACTGACGCACTACTTGACGGGCAAGACGTTTACGCTCTTTTAAATTGTTCTGAAAACATCAAAAGCTTACGTTGTTTAATTCATGACCCGAATAATTTCTAAAGAAAATTGAGACGAAGATCTCTCTTCAAGCGTTTATTTTAAAATGGAAGGATTTATACCTAGTATTTTTGTTTTTCGTAAAAAAAATATATCGAAAAGTGTTTTTTTTTTCCAATTGTATGAGCCATATATACCTGATCAAAAAAGTATGATGTGCGTTTTAAGAACACAATTATACGAAACACAGTGCCCAATAATTACCATCATCGAACAGCTCTGTATACCTGACATCTCCATCATAGCATTAGTCATCGCCAAGCAACCTCGGCTATTACAGACTACAGGCTACAGGCCACGGGCCGGTCAGTAGGATGTTTTTATTGAGAGGCGTTTGTGTGCGACTCACGACCCGGATATAAATCCGTACGGGACGTGCCTCACCACACGAAAAATTAACTCCGACCAATGTCCCGTTTTTATAGCCGGCCAATAATGCAGTTTAGTGTTCATTCCTCTTTGGACGTGCGAACACTTGTAGTATTCCGACTAACTTCGATGGAGTTCATAAAACTTTGGGCTTTTTTTCTATACTCTTTTTATGACTGTTTTTCTCTTACGATTTTTCTATAGAGCAGTTTTATGGAAAGTTTTTACAGAGAGTTTTTTTTGTTCAGCAGAGCGTTGGTATAGAACAGTTTTTTCTATGAACACCTTTGTTAACACAGTACACTGAACTGATTGCTCGAAGGTGCGAAAGAGTGATTAATTGAGTAACTTGCTAACAGTTAATCATTTCAACTAATACTAGAAGCATATTTCGAAATTAACACTGAATCATACTGCTTCGGAATCAGTAGGAATCATACATATATGTAATTCTCACGGCCTAAGGTGAGTCTAGAAGCAATTTCAGTTCTGTTTACTGAGCTCAGACCGTGAGATAATGTTTGTATGTGAGTTAGGCAAATGCTAACAATCGGAATCCTTGCATAGCTAACCTCGCTACCAGCCATGGTTTTCTACACATTTCCGAGAACAAATTTTAATTAATAATAGAAGTAGTCATATTGTATGCTTATTGTGGACCATTGTATACCTCTGAGGTATTTATATTAGGTACCTACAAAGCCCGGAGAATTGCCAAACTTAAATGGCAATGTCTGAACACTGCCCTGAGGCAGAAGGCTCACAGAGCAGATGATCGCTGGAGCCGATAGGTTCTGGGGTTGTGACCGCGTAGTGGAAGTCACAGCGTTGGTTGACCTACCACAAGATGGACCGATGACCTGGAGAGGGTCGGAAATCCGATGGATGCGAGACGCACAGTGGTGCTATTCTCTAAGAAAACGCAGCGCTGCTTCAACGACGAACACCCAAATAGGATTCATTGGATTGTCAACCTAATGTCGCTATAAATTGAATTGTTAATTCAATGTGTCCTATTTGGATGTTCGTCGTTGCGGCAGAGCTGCGTTTTCTTAGAGAATAGCACCACAGGACCGGTTGTTATAGTGACACTGGGGGCCAATGTCCAGCAGTGGAAACCTGGAATGATAATAATAACCTACATACATTGATAAATTATAAGGGAAGATACGTTACGCTAACATTGCAATCAGAAAACCTGGACTCGGAACTCACACATCGCAAACCTTTAGTCACTGATAGACAAGGACAAGCGTCGTTGTCGTACGAGCGAAATAGCGTTAGCCGCTAAATGTATGTGATCGTCGCGATTGATGTGAAATTGTGCCTTAGAGGCACAATTTCAGTGTTCCTCGTGCTAGAGGCCAGTCACCTATCTTCCGCTATTTTGATTTAATCTAAGCCTACATACTACAGTTTTCACATCAATCTACCTCATACAAATGGAATAAACTGCCGTTGATTTGATACTTTGTAAATTAGGAATCCTTTACCTATACATGGTGTAAGAGTCAGGTCTCCGCAAACATTACAGTAGACGAAACTGAACAACCTTCCACAAGATTTTTCGTTTGTATGGAGAACAAAATTCAAAACTTAATTGGACAGTTTGTATGGAGAGGCCGACTTTTTTGCTCTAAAAGCGATCCATTTTACGACATAAAATGAACTGTTACAGAGATAGAGCTACATAGGTTGGCATAGCACCCTTTCCCTTTTTCTCACTGGAACGACTGAAATTTTTTACATGTCATGTTATCCCTTACTGCGACGAATAATGACCTGGAAGACAGTATCGCCACGTCGACTGGCTCCATACAAAAACAAACTGACATAACGTTATTGTAAATACTCGAAACTTTACGCAGTCCTAAATTCTCATTCCTCCAAAGTTACATGTACTGTAGGAGCCCAGTAGGGACGAGGCCTAGTCTGGGGCTCTAGGGAGGTATGAAAATGCATCCCAGGGCCCTGGATACAAGGCAGAGAAGGAACGGGGTAGGTTTTTAGTCAGTAAGAGTCTGACACTATTTCCCGCTCCGCCCAAGGGCGGGATTTTTCATTGGATGATTTTACCTACCATAAAAAAAAACAAGTTACATGTAAATATGTATTTTCATTAAAAGAAACGCACGACTATGAACCTCCAGTATTCCATAGTATGACTTATGAGTTTATGGCATCTTTAATTAGTACCAAAGAATGGCGAGCGCCGCTCCATTTCCTATGCCCTGGCATACTTCGTCTGGTTCATTACTCTAATGGATGCTGACTTATGTTGATATTTTATTAAAATAATAATAAAAGCGGCTGGTAATTATCGTGCTGCAGAGCAAAGTCAACAGCGCCTTTCATGTAGTGAAGAAACGACTTTTATGTCATCATATTTGTAAAAATTCTTCTGTATGTTTTCTGTGACCAGATGTTACCTAGATGACGTCGTGTCTTAGATTAGTAGAGGTGGGATCATAGTCTCATTTGAATCAAATGCCAGGTTTTATAAATTTATGCGGACTTTTAGTTCCTCCTGAAGTAGAAAAGAGGTTTCGCAAAACTAACCAAAAAACACATCATGTTCACTCCAATTTACTGTTACCAAATGATTGCGTTATGGAATTTAGAGGTTTGTACTCTCTCATATCCAACTTTTTCCCATCATTTATTTTCATAGGCGTCTGCTGCGTCAATGTGATTAAACTCACAACTTTATAGTTGTGAGTTTAATCAAAATGCTGTAAATTATGTGAATGCATAACAGGTATGTATGTCGGCGTTTTGACAATAACATTATTGACACTAAAGAATTTATTTCCTGAAGGCTGTCAATAAAGAATTGTTAAAATTACTGTGTAGCTACTATGTTAAGTTTGTTTGTAGGTACAATATAATGTAGAAATAAACTTTAAACATTTTGTCTAGTGCCTCTCAAAAAACAAAAGAAGAACCTCAATCATAAAAACCCGGGTTTTTCCTTTGTTCTCAAAAAATTAAAGTTCGAACATTAGTTTCCAATAAGTCGATACGAGTACCTAAGAATATTTGGTACAGTCAGCCGTAAAAACTTTTGATAAGGGATACATTTTTATTATTTTTATTTCTATGAAATAAAATAGAATGAATATTTTTATTTCATATACGCAGTACTTATGAAACGGTAAACATTACTCTACATGCATGTCTCTAAAGAGGTTAATATATATAAACATGAAAAAAAATGTTTTATAACAATGATAATTAATATTTTAAATCTTACACTAAAATAGACTTATAAATCACTGATTCACAATTATCAAAGTAAATCAAAATAGTAGTTAGTAACTTTTTTTCCCGAGGCTTATTATTTAAGACACACAAGAAATAGTTTTTACTGACTATACTTTGGACAAATCTCGTGGATCCGTTGGGAATTGATGTAGGAACATTTAAAACACGATATTTTTTTCATGGACTCGGTGGGAAATTAAGAACAATAGAATCGAGGACCTCTGGGAATAACCCCAATACTCAATGTCCCACGGTTCATATAACCTGCAGGTACACAGTCCGGGTATAGAGCCGCGATCCCTAACACACCCGGTACCGGTATGAACCGGGTAACAAGGAAATTAGCGCGCCGTCCGGACACACTGACGACTCGCGAACCGGATCCGAATTTTTGTTATGTTTCCTTTTTAGCTGTAAGAATATTTATGGTTATGTTAAAGTGTTGTCTGAATGTTTGTTTTATGGACTGTGACATATGAACGACTTGAGATGTTTTAAGTGCTTTAAATGTTCTATTCTTATTCTTAACCTTTTAACCGCCTACGTCGTCGTCGTCGAATATATCCGACAACGGCTCTCGCATCTATATCGCACATCCTCGACCAAATACTCCATCTCGTCAACTCTTCTGTCGCCTATGGGGTTTGAAGAGCTAAACGAGATGGAGTACTATCCGACGCAAGCAGGCAAAGTGTTAACTAGCTGCTGCCAGTGGCTTTTCCCGCATGAAATCGAAATTTATCCCAAGGAAACATTATCACCATCATTTCTTATTATCTTATCCTATTCCAGGATATGGGTTAAGTTAAAGTGAACCCCGTCGCCCTGGAACGAAGGCAAAGAAGGGACCGGAGTGGGTTTTTAAACAGTAAAAATCTTACACTATCTCCCGCTCCGCCCAAGGGGGGAGATGTCATTGGATGATTTTCCCACCTAAAAAAATCCTTTTTTAGGATATGGTCTACTCGTGTGTCATGTTTCATCCAAATCAGCATAAATTATCTATGAAGGTATACCAAACATACACATACATATATTATAATATGAACTTGACAATACACTAGTTGCTGCCACCGGCTTCGCCCACGTGATAGTAGAAAAGAATCCCAAGGGAATATTTCTGGTATAAAAAGTGTCCTATCTGCTTTCCAGGAAACGGTCTACCGATGTACCAAATTTCA
This sequence comes from Leucania comma, assembly GCA_958295575.1. NCBI lineage: Eukaryota > Metazoa > Arthropoda > Insecta > Lepidoptera > Noctuidae > Leucania > Leucania comma. The sequence continues at coordinate 11,874,673 of OY282475.1, forward strand.
TCGAAATCCATGCAGCCGTTTGAGCGTGAAGAAATAACAAACAAATAAAGACATAAGCTTTCGGCTATATAATATTAGAGGGATGATTTTCAGGGTCCCGTGACCTAATTATGCACTGCCGACGACACCTTGGAAGAGGCAAAGTTCTAAGCCAATATAATTATTAAAAACATTAACTTAACATAAACTTAACTCTGTACGATCAGCGACGTGAAATAAAAGAAGGATTCCGTACACAAACGTGGCTATTACAAGCCCATTACAGGATCAACATAGTGAGAACTTTAGCTACCCTGTAAGTAAAATTGTTTTAATAAAAATAAAAACTTATTTAAAAAATACAGTGATATTCATAAAGTGAATACTAGAAATAAACACAAATTAGTAGTTCCGGCAACCAGGCTCAAAAAAATAGGAGGCTCATTTAGATGCTTCCCAGTCCTATTCAGGAACTTAGCCTTTATAAATTCAAAACATTTGTTAAGCAAAAGCCTTGCCAGAAGGCTTTTTATATTGTAAAAGAGTATCTCGAGGACAAAAAGGCTTGGGATTGACCTGCTCCAGTAATCACTAATTGTAGTCATGGCTTATTTTCTAATTTTCCCATTTCATTATTTTATATATAATTTTACAATTTGTCGTTGACAATTACTTTTATATATACTGTTTTTACAATTTGTAAAATTACATTTTTGTAAATTTTATTATTGTGAATGTGGGGACTATGTGGATTACTTTTCCTTTTCTTTAATTTTAACATACGAGTAATGTCTGGCAGTTATGAGTACTTTTTGCGGCCTACCCAAATGTCATTTCTTTGGTATTGTTCGTCAAGTCGTTGAGCTCCTTAGTAGTCCTGAGTTGAGCTACACGAATACTGACAAATGCTTGCACTGACTGGACTCAGACTCAGATCCACTCAGAACTGTATAGCTCTTTCTTCAAAAGACCTTCTCAGACTCCAATCTGCATGGTTCTCATATGATTTGACCATTACATGTTTGTGTATGGACTTTAAAAGAGACTTTGACCCCTGAGTTTGTTTCGGTGTTTCTTCTCAGTGTAGTCAGCTAAATACTGATGATGAAAAAAAAAATTTACGTGTAAAAGTGTTTTAAAAACCTATTTGCAAAAATAAATATTATTTAATAAATACCAATGATTACTATTTTTGGTTTCGAATTACACAGATTTTTGGACGTGATGTACTTTAATACTAAAGGAAAAAAATTGAAAAAAAAATTGATATCAGATTTTTTTTGTTTACTTACCTTACACAGGCAGAATATTGAAAAGAAAAACGTTGCAAAAACGGTATTTACTGTCATAACCCAGCTGGTGAGCCAATAATCTAGTCTATATAGTAGAATTAATGAATTCCATTAATAACGTCTAACTGTAATTTACAAGAAGTTATATAAAGTCAAGTTCGCGCCAATCCTTGGAATTATCGTTTGAGTCAATAGAATTTACCTTCACTTAGAGAACTTGTCTGCAAGCGAGTTTAAATACTTTAACCTTGTAATATCACATGGAAACAGTAAGTAAGGTTGATGGTCCATTGGTTAAAGCACCAGTGTCTCATTATGGATTCGAAACCGAGCACGTACCTATTTATTTTATCTAGGACATTACTAACACCCCATGCTTCGATAAACACGTAAAGGCGTTGACCGAGATTGTCATTTGTAGATTTGTGACAATCATGACAGGAAGTCAGACGCCAGAAAGTTTGACCGTCTGACGGTCAATCTATCCAAGGAGTATCATGTTGCTCGTCAACTGGGTTTTGGAGATCTAACAGGCTGTTGCTCTATGTAAAACACAGGTTTGTTTAATATAGATGTAGTATATTTTCAACCGCATTCGGTTAGACTGGAAGCTGACCCCAAGCTAATTAGGAAAAGGCTAAAAAGGCTACTAACACACAACGTCCCAAACTAAGCTGAGCTTTACGCTATGAGTACTAGACAACTGATAAACGTCCTCATATATTTCTAAATACATATATATTATAGATAAGTTATACCTGGATACAGAACAGATGATCGTGCTCATCACACAAACATTTGTGAGGTGGGAATCAAACCCATGACATCCGGCATAGCAGTCAAGGGCATCAACAACTAGACCCACAGGCCAGTCAATAGGTAAGATGATGACAGTAAGTAAAATTTTAATAACATTTATGGTACTATTTCCGTGTTTAATTGTTTATAAAGCCGACTTATGCTAAAGAATAAGTGAAATCTTGGCAACAGTTTACCGTCTCCCTGGAACGCAAAGGACAAATAAAGAAACACAGTGAGTTTTACTCAATAAAATTCTAGCACACATCACCTCCACTCAAAGCGTGAAGAGCTATTTGATTACTTTTCCAACGAAAAAACAGCTTCAGTCAGTCAAAGTGAGCAGTGAGTTTGACAGTCATTATAGTGGAAAGCTAAAGACTGTCAAAAATTCAGTATAAAAGGGGCTTAACACGCGACAGTTTAGATACTTCGACGATAAAAAATATACCACTTTTTCTTGCGCCTGATAATTTTTTTTTTATGGTTTATCTGATTTTAAGTCGGTCTCATAGCCCCAAGGCTGCAGGATTATTCGAAAGAGTTACCGTAGCCTTAGAACGTAGGGGATTTTAGCCAGTAAAAATCAGAGACTGTGATCTCACTCCACAAACAATGGGAGTAGTTATTTGATGGTAACAAAATCCTTTATATTTCTTTTTTTAACTTTGCCTTATAATGGGTGCGTACACAAACATAGAAACTGATATAGTAGGCCATACAAATAATTACTTCGTGCTGGAATCCAACCATGACACTCAGCGCAATAGCCAATCGTGCCGTCAACTCCATCGAGCCTGTCGCAGTACTTATTAAAATGGCAGGAGATATTACCGCAATAAGTAAATAAACCTCTCATTTTCTAAGCCACACTAACTTCACTTTAGTATATTTAACATAACGCAATACTACAAGTCAGTGCACGTACACTTCGGTTCAAATAAAGTGCACCGTTTGTTTACTTGGGAAGATTATTTCCTTGCGCACACAGTATCGTCTTACCACGACACACGTAGCTTGCACCCCAGTGGAATTACCTACTTGTTGGCTTTGGAACCAGATCAATAATTTATAAAAATGTTACGACTCAGAACAGAGGACAAAACTAGAAATTACATAAATTCAAGGTAATAATCAAGGGCAGCTAAGCCCATTTTATTTTCTACTCAAGGACGGTAAGCGGAAAGAAGGAAGCAATTCTTTTTTATTGATAGGTTTGCGTTTGACCACTATCTCACAGTTTCTTAGGTACGTTTAGAAAAGACATATGAATAAATGCAATATCCCTCTAGCTGGGAGCCCTCCAACATCCAATACCTATACAATGGTGTTTTAACAGTCCACGCTGTGCACGCACCTTTACAGCAAAGATAGATTATATTAGCTACATTATAGCACATGATTGCAACCCGTAGTTTCACTAAATAAGAAACGCGCCACCGCAGCCGAAATCGGCTATATACTAAAAATAATGTTGTGTATACTCCATATACAACATTATTTTTAGTATATGTGAAACCTGAATATAGTTTGTTCAGAATCAGGAATTGAATCGATTCCAATCATTTTTACAACATGTCATAGGTATTTTTCCCCAAAAATATTTAAAGAAGGTCACAAGTCGGACACCACTGACACTAAGTACACCACAGATCACGGCAGGTCATTGCGGGCATGAGCACCAGCGCACAGCTGGGTGCGGGAGCTAAACAGTCCCTCAGTCACTCGGAAGGCCCGGTGACCATGTGTTTGTGTGAACAACCAGGTAATATAACAAGCTTATAATTTATTTATTTATTTTTATGATACAGTTATAAAAATTTTTACATAGTTCCTTTACATAAAAATACTAAGCACGTATTTCGGATTTTACATAGGTATACTAAAAACTAAGGTTCTATAATCAAGTAATATCACATAAAAGGTCTGTATCAAATCTATAACGCAACATTGGAACTAAAAATTCGAAATCCTGCAACATGGTATTCCAGTATTCCGCGCGATTAGAACATAATACTACATCCCGAAATCAACTATCGGCAGTAGCCCAGATCAGACATAACAACCGTCTGGTCGGAGGATAACTTTACCCTATTGCAACCCTCTAAATGTCTATACATATAGTAAAGTTCTCTGGCCTCAATCTTTTAAAAATCTCCTTTCCAAGCTCGATTCTATCAAAGCTCTCCATAATCCATTTACCTACGAACACCAATAAGTATCTTAGAAATAGATATCACTAAGGGACGGTCGACGTCTAACTGGCAGTAAGCCAGCTACCGTAAGAACATTGAAGCTGGGAGCGTAGCAGCGAGGCAGCGTGGCAGCATGGCTAGCACAGCGGGTGCGCCATATGTGTTATCATTTAGTGGCCCCACAAGCGCTGGTCGGATTCCCACACTATTTTGTTTGCACCGACGTCTCACTGCACCTTCTGTTTACTACTTTAATTGCTTCAGCCATTAATCCCCGTCGTTTGGGCCACGTTCAGGCACGGAATGTAGGTAATACGCGATAACATGGAAAATATAACGACAATAAATCATTGGCCGGTCATAAGCGCTTCGTTAAGCGCAGGTAAGTCGGGTTTTCGTAATTTTAAAGGGGAAACTTACCGTGTTGGGTTAAACTAACAAGTCATTACATGTTTGGTTTAAATTAACGATCCTTAATTCGTCTGCCTTTTCATATTTTCAGTCGAATATTTAAAAGAATGGAAGGTTAATCATTGGTGCATATTTTATCTTCTTGCTTAAGTCAGTAGATATAACGATACGCAATTTGAATTCTGCACCCTGTTTATGATGTCGCAAAGAATCAAAGTGACCTAGATTTAGTGCAAGATAAGTGCAGTAACTACTTAGATATTATAAAACTCAACGGAGTGGAAAATATTCTACATAATAACTGCCTGGCTACGACGAAGCGACTTAACAACCTATTTTTTATTAATAAGTGCACTCCTTAAACAGTACACGTTTTTATTCCAAATATTAAACATTAAATAAAAAGAAAAGAAAGAACATTTAATATTGCTACATCGTGGATCATTATTGTCTCCTTTTATGTAATTTTCCGTTTCCTCTTTCCCAGCATATCCCGACCTGACGAGGTCGTCTTTACTCCATGGTTACAACGATTCTTACGAGATTACTTTGGTAATGTGATGGATAAAGTAATTTTAGAATAGCCTAGTCAGTTATCCTACACTTTATCATATTGGTACGCATAAAGTATGTACAAAAGAGATATTCTTGTATTTGGAAGAAACTTTCAATTAGGTATACAGTTTACCCGGAACGGCTTTTTAAAACTATTTAATTGAAATTAAGGATTTATTTTCGTTATACAAACTATTTTTACGAAAGTCAACCACTCTACCACCAACCAAATACGGCTCTAGTGATCGGGCTAGATGGCCAAATATGCTGACTTGCAAATAGGGTAGTCAAGCAGGCCAGCATCAGGGCATACATATTTCAAATATAACAGTTCGCATTCGACAATCCATAAAAAATCCCCTAAATTTTTGATTGAATGTGTTTAAATACGAAAATTGTAAACGCACATAAACAGTTTTCCCTTAGTCCGTCCCTGTCGCCATGGTCAGCTGTCGCATTCACAGAGTGTTTTTGCACCTTCGGACAGACCCCTGGCTGCCCCCGTGGTCCCCTGGTTGCTCTGCCTTGCCCCTTGCGTCGCTAAATTGTTTTCTTGCGGCATTTCGGTATTGCACCATTTGCGCTAACGACTATTGGAACGCCTGAAATGCGGCTGTGTTACAAACGAGATTTTTAACGTGAAACTTTTCAGTGCTTTTAAATTAAGATTGTTCAGTGACCTACAAGATTTTTGTAACGATAGTGGGTACAGGATTTTGATAGTACTACTTTAAACTTTACCACTAAAAAGAACTCCCAGGATGTATGTAGCTACCAGGAAACACATACTCCAACAGGGAAATACACTCCTTAGCTGTACGTACAATTAATATGTTCCCAAAACATCTATTAAGTTAACAAAATTTTGCATGAAATGGGATGAATCGAAACTCTTTTGTTTCAAACTAATAACATGACATATCCAGTCATATTGACACAGAAAACACAAAGACAATGAATTCGAAAAGGGAAATGACACTCGGAATATAGGGGACGATTACGAAATCCATAGAAATATTTTCGTTGCGCCACCGCGTGGTGCAATTAAAGTTTTTGCGCTCCACGGGGAAGTGCATCCGTGGCACGTCCTGGAGTTATGAGGCGCTCGTGACTCTGAACCGCATTGTACAGGCAAGCAAAGGGATTGGTATACAAGCAGCAGACTTACAACCGCCTATAAAATCAGAAGTAGGTAGTAGGTACCTACACCATGGGTTGGCTTCCGAAAGGGGAGCCTGGAGTCCTGGAACGCTAAGCAAAGAAGGAACATAGGTGTGTTTATTAGTCAGCAAAAGTACCACATTAGAGCGGAAGAAGTCAATGGATGATTTCCCACCTTTAAAAAAGATAACTACACAAAAGTTACAACTGTAATTGCTGCCACAAACAGTGGAATAATTTGTAAGTATAAAGACAGAGGCAGCCTGCGCCTGGTGGCGGGGACCATCACTGGTCACTGTACACTGAATAAGCACCTTCACACAATGGGCATCACGGACAGTCCCCTGTGCAGAGCGTGTTTGGAGGGGGAGAAGACAGTTTCGCATGTGCTCCTGGACTGCACGGGGATCACTGATACACGCACACGGACCTTGGGATCTCCGATGTCCCTTATTGACGCCCTGAAGAACCTGAGAGGCCTGATCAGTTTTTGGAGAGAGGTGGGCTGGTTGGAATAAGCCCACCTGAGATTATGGCCGCTATGGCCCACGTACAATGGTCCGTAGAGGACTAAGTGCGGAAACCATACTCAGAAGATAGATAGAAGATAGAAGTATAAAGTGCTGTGCAAAATAATGCTTTTAAATAAACAAATCGTTTTAATCTTAAACTGTGTTTCATATTTGAAAAGTAAGTTACGCACAAAACTTAACAGCATATCGGACGCGAAATGGAAAATTAAATTTTTTTGCTCGTATATTAACATCTTTGATTGACTTTACCGTTCTGCATCGTATACTATCTCGAAACACGCTCTTTACTGTAACTTCCTGAAATTCATTCATTTGAAGTTATTACTGTCTAGCTAAGAATGAAGAAAGAAATATTGTCTATGTCACTTTACGTATTTAGCACCTTTTGTTAAGGTGAAATCATCAAATAAATTCTCCCGCTCAGAGTGTAGTGAAAGACAGTATCAGACTTCTACTGACTAAAACCGACCTATGTTCCAGCAGATGCCTTTCGCGTTCTATGCCCACGCCAATTCTTGCGAACAATCCCGTAACCATAGCAGATATCGGGCCTACTAAACCCGTTCATCCAGATACCCTAAATCTAGGCACACAGAGTAGATTTTTATTCATTATGAACCTCTTTTGTTTAAAAAAAGCGTTCATAGCTCCTAACAATTTGATTAGATATAAATTCATCAACTTTCCTTAATAACCTACTTCATTTTCAGTTTTTATTTTATTTTATCTTCCTTCGTATTATTGTTGAGCATCTTAATTATTGTAATTAACTAATTAAGATACATAAGTACCTCACTGAATTACTGATTCAAACAATTCTAATCGAAATCGTATTACCAATCTTCGCTTTTAAATACATAATAACTTTGACTAATTATTACACTCGAACGAAACTTGAGGAAGCAATAAAATATTATGAATTCGGCTGAGTAAATAATATGAAGGAAAAGAGGAAGATGTCAAATATAATAAAAAGCGCTTTATTTCACGAACCTATAAGTACCGTCGAACAAAAAGCGAAGGAATCTAGGCAGAGAGAGAGAGATTTTTATTGGGGAAACTTAAATTGAACTAGGGAGAGACATCGTGTCATCGGTTTCGTTTATTTTGCCAGCGTTTAAGAGTCGAGACGAAAGAATTTTTCATAAGTGTCTAGCTAATTAGTGTTGGCACAAATCTTCAAACTCGAAACTTTTAATGACGACGAATGAAAGTTTACACGCTCCTTAAGTTCTACCACTCGGCGTGCACGAATTTTCGTGGCCTCATTAAGAAGTTGCTGTTCAATTTTAAGCGAAGTTGTTGCCATTATTGATAACGATATGTAGAGTTATGTTCGGCAAGAATTACACCGTTCTTCCCTATATTACTATATAATAATATCCTTGCATGTTGGGGGATTTCCTCGTTTTTGCCCTGTATCTAATGATAACATCACGTAATGGAGTCATATCAACATCTAAAATAAAAACAGAATTAGAAAACTCTTTGGCGGAGAAAATGCTCTCGCCTGCTCTGAAAATGTGATGTAGATTATTTTATAGAAATAGGTTGTTTCTGTAAAATAATCTACTTCACATTTGTTAACTTAATAATGTTGAATTAATGTTGAAAGGTATCGCACATTATCTTATTATAGAAATAGAAAGTTGTTGAACAAAATTTCTTATTTTGTTAGACAAAATTATTTGGTCAAAAAAGTTTTTTTTTTTTATTTACACGAATAATTTACATTTAAAAAATACTTAACTAACTAAAAAGTCAAAACAAATGAAATAATAGGACTATGGATGAGTACCTGCAGTTAATAATCCTTGATCTTTCTCGTCTTTTACAGGTCTCGACCTTTTTTACCTACTCAGAAGCCCGATTCGATTTTCCGACTTTTCGTCTCCAAGTTTCAGAAAGCTTTTAATTTTCCAAGCTTAAAAATATATACTCAAAAAGCAGCAGATCAAAGATAAGACCATCTCATCTCACTGTATCATCTCAGATTACAGTGCTATCTACCCACACTCGTGTAAAAGGGGCAATAACGTGTGAAAATATCCCGCGGCACCCCGTGTCAATATCGCGCGATCAAATTCCATTAAGGCGTGCGATCTTCGCCTGAGAACTCTATAAAAGCCAGCGGAATAGCCCGGAATAGCCCCCCATCTCGACTGATTCACTGGCAATGGAGAACAGCTATTAGGAGTGAATAACTATGTGTTTTGCAGCTTATACCAGTTCTTACGTCAACGTAACGCTTCAACACTTGCTTACAATATCTAATATCTTACATCTTTTTTTTAGGTTGTAAATCATCCCATGACTTCTCCTGCTCTTGAATGGAGCGGGAAGGCGAATCTTTTAATAACTGAAACCCTGTTCCTTCTTTGCCTTCGTTCCAAGGCCCCAGTAGACTTCGACCCTGCTGGGCCCATTGCTCGCTGTCCGCAAGCCCTCATATTATTATTATATACATTATTGAAGTGTTTTTCTAATTTACTTACAGGACTAACTCTATAAATCTCAAGAATAGATTTAACGCCTGTTCAGATTTCTAATTAATTTACATATGTAAAGGAGACACTCCAGTAATACTAGGCATTGAAGTTATTCAACACCAAGATTCAAAGGAAAATTAATGTTGACTCACTGAAAATTGTTATCCTTTTGTGAAGAGACAATAGTTGAAACGTTGCCCTTTTGAAACAAAATATTGTCGCTAGTTAACATAATTAAAATCTGCCATAAATAATTCTTTAATTTTAATTAACTTTTGTTTAACAGGCGTAACGTAAATTACAGTATTAAGCGACTATTTACGAACCATGCAAATAATGTGATTTCCCGTGAAATATATCCTCCGGTAGCAATTTATCAATACATTGAGCTTTATTGAAGCGCAACTGGAATTACACGTAATTGATAATATTTTTATGCACTGGTGCACAATCACATAGCTATGGAATTTATTCCTTAGGGCTTAGACACTGGCTGATTAAATTTTTTGACAACATTGACAACCTGACTAATTTAAAAATCATTTCATTTTATTAATTAAAAGGATTTTATTTTTTATTCAATAAAATCATATTTAAATATTTTTTGTTTATAAGTTAAAGAAATATTTATTTTTTTTGTTTTTATTATAAATTAAAGAAATATTTCATTACTTATTATTTGAATTACACAGTTACCAAAAATACAAAACAGTCGAAAACAAATTCAATACTTGATTCCAACATCGCCTATACCTATAACGTGTATAAGGAAGAAAACATGTAATTTATGCGCTATTAACCTCATTGAAGTAAATCATACAACATATTCGGGATGAAAACGAGAAAATAACACGTAAAAAAGATGTATAAACTTTTCCACATTTCGCGTCCATATCTCAAGATATAACGACAATGTGTTTACGGCCCATAAATTTTCTAATAAGCCGTAAAATTTCATTGTTTTATTTGTTTATTTTTTGACACTATAGGCAGAATAAAATTTAGTACAGAAACACTGTCCCAAATTATGAATCTTAATAAGAATTATTCGACAAAGAAGCAGCTGCCACAAATTCGCGAAATTACCTACGTTACAAAACTTGTGAAGCAAAAGTTGTGGCAACGATGACGTAATAAGGTCCTAGATGGCACGCAAATTGAACGTTAAAGTTTCTGCGGTGCGGCAATAGAAAACGTCAGGCAACTCGCAGAAAGGCTATTAATTATGAGAAAGGAAATTGAAACCCCAGTGGAAATGGAAAAGTAATAAAATGCAACAGCGATTGCAAGATGAGTGCTAGTGCCGCCCGCTCGCGCCGCCCGTTCAAACTGGGGCAATCTCGCCGTCTGCCTTTACGTTTTATAAGTACTTAGTTAGCCGCCATTTAACTGAGAGCCGCCCGTGGTTTTGTATGTCTGTGTAAATAATAATTTATGCATGTAAATGAAATTTCAAGCAATATAAACCCGGGTGTTCAGCTTAAGAGCAGGTTGTATCACTGAGTATTTTTTATGAACTCCGCCCAGGTCCACGTGGGTTTCGTGGCTGTATTTTTATTTTAAAGATTTTTGTGTTTACCAGACCCACCAGACCCTTTTAAATAACAAGTTTTACTATTTTATGTAACTTTCAAATACTTCCGTGACGTAGTCTCGTAGATACATACTTTTGAAATCGTAAGTTAGAGTCAGATCCGTGATTTTTTTTTTGAAGCCAACTAATTGCGGCGATTGGTCAAATGGTCAATTTTAATAAAATATATTTTCATGGTGTTCTCTTTTATATTTGTGGATTACCAAAAGTTCAAAATGAATAGAACCTGAGCCTGACCTTAAGCTCTAAAGTTAAGGTAGATGACTTTTTGGAAACTTTAGTTAACACAATTTCTACGAAACTGAGGTTGTTGACACTGAAGAACTATTCAAACAAATATTTTAGGTAAACAATAGAAGCGTAAATTCAATATACACAATGAAAAATTAAACCGCGTGGCAGGTGCGAATAGTCGCGCAACAAAAACAGAGCTCGATTTATGTATTGTCTACCGTAGCTATCAGTGATTCGGTTTAGAATTTTTGCAAACAATGGCGTACAAAACAAATGAACAGTGGCATAGACGATGCGTCGGCAAAATGTTCAATGGGAACATGGAAGCCATTTATTCGTACGTACGATGGCGTTTCATTAGCAATTTGTTATCGTGTACCTTCGCGGTGGTCTCCTGCGACCACTACCCCGTGAACTACGATCTGCGCTTCACTAGTGATGTACTCATGTGAGGTGTGTTTATGTTTTGTGAATGGGATAGGCTGCAGCAATATTTTCATTGCTGTAATCGTGAATACGTTTTGTAGCACAATACTAAACTGTACATAGAAACGATCAAAACATTCAGCCACAAACGTTAACGATAAAAGTAATAAGGAGCATAGCAGCTGCGAAAAGAGTCCAAGGATGAAATAAAGGAGGATACTGATGAAAATAAGCAATAAATATGCATACATTATCCATACATAACAAGGAAGATAGCGCTGACCTTGTTATAAACCATTGTTATCCGATTTCCCTAACAAAACTATATTTCGGAAAGAAAGCTTAAAAGATCCAACGGTATGATATTGAAGCTAAACAGGAGATCCCCTAATTTCGGGAGTGACAAAAAGCGCTAAATTTCCCAGTTCACGGCCCAATTTATCGCATATTTCATTACTAAGCAAAAAATAGATACGGTACGAAAAAGAATATTTGTAAAAATGTTGTTTTTACGAGCGTGATCCAGGCTGAGGCTAAAATACACATTATGTACGGTATAAACGATTCAGTGATGTAGCAAATACGAAAAACTTTACGTGAAATATTATTGTTACGTTACTGTGATACGCTTTTGATTTTGAAAGAGATGTTTGATACGGCATTAACAACTTAATACTTATCTAATAAACAACAAGGTGGACCGATGACCTGGACAGGGTCGCTGGATTCCGAATGAATGCGGGACGCACAGGACCGGTCGTTGTGGTGACACCTGGGGGAGGCCCATGTCCAACAATTAACGTCTTTCGGCTGAAATGATGATGATGATCTAATACTATAAAGCTGAAGAGGTTGTATGTTTGTTTTCTTAGGGCCAAATTCACCAATAAACAAATCGCGATTATATAAAACAAAACACAGTTTGAGCACCTAATCGAGATTATAGCTTCATATTGCGTTTCACCGCGATGAATTGAACCTAGTTTACGCTAAACTCAGTTTCAATTCTTTTGTTGTCGACCATGTTTACGACACGGGTCTTTAAACTAGATTACGCTGAGCTCAGTTTAGTTGATCTAATTTTTTATGTTTAATGATGAAATCAGCCCTTAATAGCAAGCGTAAATCAGGTGCCTGGTTCGCATTGACAAATTAATTATTTTAGTGTTGGATAGCCCATTAATCAAGGAAGGCTATAGGTTTTATAACATCACACTAAGACCAATAGAACCAGAGCAGTGACCAAAGATTAAAGTTCGGGGCATAACTAGTTACTTTTTACTTGTAAGAGCTTTATTTATTAAGATTTTTACTTTCTCAATTTGATTAGAACCGTACTCAACTAATCATCACACAAGTTTGCCTTAAAAATCGCATCAGATGACGGTAGCATTTAAGATAACGGCAACAAATTATTTACATCACTGCAATAGAATATTTTAATCAATACCAGAGTCATCGTTTGAATGAGGCGATCATTGAAAAAGGAAAGAAATATTCTTGCGTGAGCAAATCGCAAAGTCCTTCAAAGATAATGGCGTCAAAACGTTAAACAATACAGCAAAATTTTACAAATACAAAGCTCTTGTGAGGATTACGTAAAAGCGTTGTTAAAATTACATCACGTTTCATATTAAATTACAGAACAGAACACAATCGTGTAACAAAGCGACAAGACCGCTCCCTAAGGACTAGCCGACAATTTTCTAGGTCAACACTGCATTTTATTATTTGCTTATTTTATTCATACCTTCGGTAAGATAGTAAATGTTTTATTTAGTAATGATCCCGTCAAGCTGTCTGCTTCACTTTTCTTTAGTTTGACGGAAATCCGGATTTTTTGTTTTGTTTTTTATTGTTCATAGGATGTGGAGTCACCTCTTTTTCTTACGCCAGATTTCATCATCATCATCATTTCAGCCGAAAGCCGTCCATTGTTGGACACCGGCCTCAAGCGTCGCCACATCGGTCGATTCTGAGCGTCTCGCATCTATCGGATTCCCACCCTCACCAGGTCTTCGGTCCACCATACACCAGATGGATTTATCTCATATTAATCTTAGGATCACGATGGCTTCCTCCTGCTGAAGACTCTACGCGGGTATCGTGTGGTCCTTGGCCCTTTACGAGGTTTCGGTGTAAGCGCAGTCACTACAGAAACGACCGGTCCATCGGCTGAAAGCATGCCTTAGCTTCATGGCCATTCAGATGGTGCGGAGAGGCTTTACGGTCTCCCACGAGGAGACGAGCTTCCTTGCCGGCTTGCCTTCTACACACACCTGTGGTATTATGGTAGCATGGAAAACCACCATGGTGGAGCGACTGTCGCACCCAGCACGCCACAATCGGGGCGACAAATCTCCTCTTTAAGTTGTGGTGAGGAGTAAATAGCGTGATGCCTACCATGGGGTCCTCACTTTCCACCTGATGCAGTGTCTCACCGGACGCGGTTGTTTCATGAGGTTCCTGTTTCCAAAATGCCCGAGTACTACCACCATTGTGTGAATCGCCTGGAGGATACTGTGAAGGTCTACTCTGCTTGGGCAAACCACCGCCGTGTCTGCGTGGGCAGATAGTACGAAGCAAAAGCAGAAAAGCAAATAAATCCGACTGCGAAGTAATAATGTGAGTGACAGAGGTGACGGAAAGCATGAGGAAGAATGAATCACGCCAAAGCCGCCGCAATAGACGCTCCGTACATCACGAGTCACAGGGCAATTCATGTCCACCGTAGTCACGGACTTACGGACGCTGAGCAATGGGTAGCTGTCTGATAAAATTCAAGCATCAATGGTGCGAATCGATGGTGCGTTGTGTTCCACTCGCGCCTCAAAGAGCTGTATCTAAGCATAATAGACGTAGCATTTGCCTGCCAGAGCTGCAGAATTGTTTGAAAGTCTCACAGGGTACGGACTTGGAACGCAAAGTGCAATTGAAGGAACAGTCAGTAAAAGTCTAGCACTCCTAGCTAGTGAGGCAAATCATTTTATGACTTCAACGATTTATTACATCCGATCAGGATGGCAACCAATTACTGTGCGGTTGTTACCTATCTACTTCTTAGAATTCGAAGTCATTTTATCTAGAACAAGCTTTATTAGCGCAAAGTATTGCCCAGAGTCCAGATTCTTCTTGCTGCTCTTGTGATTATGTCAAACCCACACCAAAAAACTTCCAAATTCAACTTTAACGAAACGTAAACTAATTTTGAAATCGATACAGCTCTACTCGTGTACATAAATTCGTTCTCCGCGTATCCTAGCGTCAATATCCATGTTTTTTAAATTTATACGGACACTCCGCATAAAGGTTCAATTAGCTCCCGGAACCATATAATCCGGATTTGCTTACCAACCAAAGGGACATCGCAAACGTTTATTTTGGGATTTACAGCTCAAGTGTTGCTTTACGCCAAAGCTTTAGTAACGAGGACACATTCGATATATTTTGTTAAAAATCTCGCTGAATTTTCAGTATTGGAAAACGTTGAAGAGTGATTACAACGCTTTTTATCGGTTGTATAATGTGGTCAGCTACGAGTATAATATAATGTATATTTCAGTCGTCATATAATGCTAATTAACTTAACAAAGGCCAAAGCATAAATTTTCTTTATTGAACTGTATGAGAACCGTTCATGTCGTTGTGACATATAACCATAGCCATCTTTCTCTCTTCGAATATGTCTTTGTTCTGTATAGATTTTTTTGCTGATGTTAATTGGGAATTAATTTATTAATTTTATACCGTAATTAGAGACACAATAGAAAGACAGTAGGTGTGCGGACACTAGTGTCTGCTTGGGGCTTGACAGTTTGATTATCCAATTTTTAGTGTCACTTTTCTTTATTTACTTACTTATTTATTATATTGTTATGTATGTTCAATTAATTTTAATATCTGAATTTAAATTATGTTATACTAACTACACTAACTATTATACTAACTCCCTGCACGTATTGGGTTAAACTGTTAGGGCAGAAAGCAATTTTATAATAAATAAATGAACGTATGTTTAATAAAATACCTGTTCGCTTATGTTTCTTTTGAACACAATGGCTGCGCTCGAAATCTGTGAGTATGTGGTGTCCAGTCCAGGAGATACAAAGGCACAATGATCCTGTGTGGCCTTGCACAGTCAGGCTCAGAGAAAAAAATATAAAAAACATACAAGTATAACCACGTGTGAAATGCCATGTTCATCTCATCACTTTAAATATTTCTTAGCCACCTTTTACGACGCTTTTCTCGTAAAGAGAGATCTCCGACTGTTTAAATTATTTATAAATACTCCGACGTCGCACCTGAACCGCCAGTAAAACATAAAATACATTTAGAATCCAATGTTCTCTCAATAAATTATATTTATTCGAAGAGAAGTAAACTCCGTAATACCAAAGTAAACAATTCACTCATAAATATATCTGGAATCCAAGATAATTGACTAGCTACGTATTACTTTAATTTATAACCCCTTAAAATAAGTTTTATCCCTCGGAGAGCGGAGCCTCGGTTCAATTTGAAGCTTTAAGTTAAACTTTGCCATATCTTCTGCGGCCCCAGATTTAGATTATGGGGTAATTGAAGTGGCTTATATCATGTCCTCTTTTATGTAGCAACAAGCTTTTATATTTGTTCTGTAAGGAGTTTTTGTGTCATTACTTTGTTTTATTGCGTCTGTTGTGGGTTAGTAAGTGTACACATTTGTCTTTGTCTTTAGATATTAGCCGAATTTTTTGTTGGTAAGTTTCATAAAATTTTGTGGTTAATGAGTTTTCTTTAACAATTGTATTTTAGACCTGTAGTACTAAGAAGCCAGTGGTGCTATTCTCTAAGAAAACGCAGCGCTGCCTCAATGACGAACACCCAAATAGGATACATTGGATTGTAAACCTAATGTACCTATACATTGGATTGTTAATTCAATGTATCCTATTTGGATATTCGTCGTTGCGGCAGCGCTGCGTTTTCTTAGAGAATAGCACCACAGAGCTGATAACTTTCAAGATTATCCCAAATTATGATGCATATTCCCTATTCAGTAAAGATACAAAAATAACAAAACACAACTGTTATTCAATTTTTGTTAAAAAAAAATTGGTCGAAAAGCAAAGGCAATACAAAAATTTTAAATAAGTAGGTATATCTGTCTCTCTCTTCCAAACACCGTTTTATATGGCGGTGGTATCCATGGACGTTATGAACTTTGACAACAAAGATATATCAGACTTATCTTTCTTATTAGCAGCTTTAAAGGTTTATATCTTAATTGTTGAGATGATAAATCTATTCTTTCTTAGTAAAGCTTAAAATATTTCATTTAAAAATTGAATGCAACTATAACTAACCTACTTACAATTATCATCATCTGTCTGCCCTCGCTCCTTTATTTTGAGATCAACGCAACACTTTCTTTGTACATTCCGACATGTTGACTATAAGAGCGGTTTCACACGACGTCCGTACCGAATCCGATCCGACAAAAACCTGCTTTTATTCCACCTCTCTTAGGCACGCAATCGACAGTTTTCCGCATTAGTGCAGAAAAGTGCGCGTGCTCGCCCCTCCACGAAATAGTTATACGGCTTCTACGGACCATACTTTCATGGGTTCGGATCGGATTCGTATTGGACGTAGTGCGAAACCGCTCTAACAGTATGCTTTTGATGCACTGAATTTTCGTTAATTCATATCATTTCTCTAATAATATATCCTTCCAGCACTTACATCTACTTTGGTACTCATAACTCTGTGAGTCACTACGCAACCATCTTCATCCATCACCTACAATAATATTCCTCACTCATAGAAAACTAAACTTAAATCTATAAATGAAACCCCTTGACGCACACTTATCTGATGAAACACACTTACCACTCTTACCGAACCTGACCCAAATAAACCAGCGTACTATCTGCGACGTCGCGACGGATTTGTTGGCGAGCAAAGAATTTAGTGCTGCCCCCTGTCGGACGCAACCCCGCAGCGACTCCGCATCGCCCGCAACCCTCGACAAAACACTGGATTTATTCGGAGTTAGTCCACCTAATCTTGGATGTAATTGAAAGGTGGATGGACAATATCTTTTAAGGTTGTATTTTAAGAAATAAACGAAGGTACCTAAGTTATTCATGGTATTAAGAGTTCACTTTTAACAGCTGAACTATGAACGGCTCTTGTTTTTTGTCTATGCTTATTACCTTATTATTGATAGTCCGAAACAACTTGCTGAATACACATTGTTCGTAGAACAGTTGTTCGATGAGGCCGAAAGGTTCTGGACCGGCGGCGGCGACAGCGTACCGGAAAACGCAGCGTTGCAAGGCCTCCCAGAAGGTGGACCAATGACCTGATGATGCAAAATGGACAAGGCCAGTCGTTATAGCGATACATAGGGGAGGCCTACAGCCAACAGTGGACATGTTTCCGCTGAAATGATGATGATGAACTCCATTGATGAGTATAACCTTTTTCTCTACCATACATAAATATAATGACTTTTAAAAATATAAAAACAACACCTGACTTCAAAACTTCAAACCCTTTTACATGAACACAACGCGTGCGCGGATTCCTGCAGCTCGTTCTATTCCAAACATGGCGGTATGTTTACAACATCCGAGTGCGAACATTTAACGGCGTCGCTTGCCCGTAGAACGTGGGACAACATACCTTTTTGTTCACTTTGGTTGGAACACACCTGAAAAGCAACAAAAAAAGTCCAGCGTCCGCAGCCAGTAATTCACTGCCGTCATGACATGCAAACCCCAGTACTACTCGTAGCTGCGTAATCACATTTCGTGTTATCCTTTTGTTGCTTCGGTTAGGCCCACAACGCTGTGATTTCACCGGTATTATAGACGAAATAAAAGTCTGTCGCGCGCCCTGACATGTGATATCGCAGACATTTTGACCATAACATTTTAACATATTTTATGCATAAAGCTCTATTGATATAATGCTTTGACGTAATTTTTTTTTTAATGAAGAAAATGTTTGTCTTGAAGAAAATGTTTAGATTTTATTTTCCGAATCTAAGTACGCCGAATAGAATTAGCAGTAGCAAACTACTCAATAAACTTCGATGCAATTTGCGGATATAGGTATTCAGAGAACATTCCTGATAGGACACAAACTCTTGGATTATCGCCAGTGGCCTGACGTGGATTTGTTACACGAGTAGAAAATTCAGTGTTCACCCGCCTTAAGACTTGCCTTTTGGGAACACAAAGGCACGGAGTCTCCTTATCTTCATTTATTTACGTTCAGAATACAGGAAGCACGTGATCATTAAAGATATTAGAAACTAAGGACAACCAAGGCTGCGGGATTACTAAATAATTTTACCATTACCAAAGTAGTTTAATCCTATTAATAAGGCATCTAATGGTTAATTTATTTAAAACACGTAGGAACCTATCTCACTCATTTACGAACATAACATTTCCTTATTGAATAATTATATCTACAATCACCTAAACTGCGTGTGTTTGCTATTAAAATGCAAATGAGCGTCTCCATAGTTTCCGTTGCGCGCTATTCGGCATAGACAGGGGCGCACCTACATCGGGAAACTGTCGGATTACGCGCTCCTGCCTCAAACGAAAACTTCTATCCTTCACTGTTTTTATGTTCCTCAACTTGTGCCTACATTACAGTCTTTCTTGAAAAATTAAGCAAGTTCCCGTGTTATTTACGATGTCTTGTATATTCTGTGTATTTACATACGGAATAAGCTGGTTCTCTGAAGACATTTAATGACGTATTTTACGGCTCCTTGCACTTTAGACTCACGGCCCAGACGACATCAACATTTAATCCAGTCTCAAAATCGCCCAGCCTTGCGTACCCACGTATTTATAAACTCTTTCTTTACTCAGTAAAACTTGACATAATGCTTCATAACATTGAGTAGAAAAAAAATGTTATTAACGTGCGAGCTGTTATTTTGGATAATTAAAAAATAAAATCCTTTTAAACCCAAAGGCACTTTTCTGCTTGACGTGAATGCAAAAGAACGTAATTTCTGCTGTAAAAGGGGTTAAAAAGACTTTATAATACATGGAAGGGTCATTACACGGCTGTTGAGTTCACAGCACACGTGCAAAAATAACCTCAAAATGTTGCTATGAAACGAAGGCACGTGTTTAGTACCTTTAGGGGTGTGAGAGCCACTCGGCTAGGCGCTCAGGGCTGCCGCACAGCGCTTCTTGAGATAGTTAATTTTCTCAGATAGGAGGTGCGTTTAATTACAAAATGTTTCGACAGTACCTACCTACTCGAGATCTTGCACCTATTTTCATAACATTAACGAGGGTTTAAATATGCTTGGCAAAAGCTATGTAACTAAAACCAGAGCTCGAGCCTAGTACCTACTTTACTGAACTAAATTACGGAGCTTTGTCACTATAATGACTAAACATTGTTCGATAAAACACTATTGCACCATATTATCAATTTTCATCTAGTCTTGTCTCAGCCCAATCAGTTTAAAAAATACCGCTATTTCATATGGTAAAGCTGTAGCATCGACTCCAAGTAACACGGGACAAGAGCAAGAAGGTAAAGATGTTTTCAGATGGAAATCAAAAATTACAGTAAAGTTAGATCATATTAAGCATAAACGCCCACAATTTTTTTTTTTATAAAAATTCCCCCATCGCGCATGACCCGACACAAATCAAACAAATATTCACCAGACCATTCCTACGCATCAAATAGGTCAGCTAGCTTCAAAACTAATCGCCACAATGCAAAACAACGGTATTACTGGCATGTCCAATTATTCCCCGACACGTTCGGTCTACGCATAGTTAAAATATTGAAGGACTGGGCCCAATCCGTCTGCGTCCACAACCCCTGCTCTCTGACTAGGATAAATGGGTAACGTAATTAAAGTAGTTACCAGCAGGTGTGGCTATTGCTCGCATTGAGCTTAATGCGCCTATAAACGGTGTGGCTGGAAAAGTATTCGTTTATAAACGAAACGGTCATTCCGTTTAATTAATTATAATAATATTTATTTATTGATAAGACAACATTTCGTCCACAATATTTGTTATTAGGTAACACTTATTTCTACGTTACTACATATATTTAGAAATATATAATAATTCTAGGCGAAAACAATACAGAATACTAAAATTATCAATAAATTAAAATGTCAAAATTAAAAAGAAATGTCAATGAAACTTAAAAGTACTGAAATCGAAACAATAAAATAAATAAAATGGTCAGTAAATTAAAATGTCAAAATTAAAATAAAATAATTTTATATAAATCGTTTTGTATTAAATTATTTTATTAAATAAAAGATATTTTTTTTATACATTTTGTAAATGATTTTATTCAGTGACACTTAAGAGGACTACAAGAAATAATTGCGAGCTATAAAATGCGCAAAAGTATATGATCCACTGATCATAAGTAAAATAGTAAACCGGATCAGCAAAATAGATGATAATCTTAGGATAAATATTAGATAGATAGTGTGTTCAAAACATAATACTCGTACAGCTAAGTGCGATAGCTAGATAGCTCTTAAAATTACTTTTATCATACAATACAATAATTCTAATTGTTTGTAAGAATGTTTTATTTTTAACCGACTTTGAAAAGGAGGAGGTTCTATGTTCGGCTGTATTTTTTTTTATTTATGTTCACCGATATCTCGGTCAATTGTGGACAGATTTCGAAACATTTTTGTTTTGATTGAAAGATTATACTTCCGAATAGGTCCCATAAAAATATCGTTTTTATCTGATGATGAACTTCGAATATATAGGACAAATCTCTCCAAAAAATTATAGCAGAACTGTCGTAACAAGTAAAAGTCTTTTGTTTATACATGTAGTCTGTGACACTGAAGGAAAAAGGAGAGGAGATACATAGAACTGATCTGATGATGAAGCCGGAAGATAGATACTGGAATTCTGTAATAAATCACTGTATCCCAGCCGTATTTGGTATTATTAGAATTAAAAAAATAAGATTGATTGAAAGATTGGTTCGAGCTTGATATCTATCTCACTTGATGGTAAGCGATGTTTTAGTCGACGATAGAACATGACCCCCAAGTTTTAGCTATCAGGAACCACAGATTCCGGGAATCCAACTATAAATAAAGTTAAATATTTCACAACATTAAAACTTAGAACTTCATATACCGCACTACGGCATCGCATGATATTTTACAAGCAGATAATCAAAAAATCGGTAAACTAAAGTATACCTACAGATTAGTGATAACATAAAAGATAAACATTTTAATAATAGTACAAGATTAATTATGAGATACCAGTGCACCCGACCCGGTAGCCGGGAAATACCACAAATGTTCAAAATAATGCACAACTTATCTATGTAGGTGCAATTTTTTATCAACTGTAGAAACTCCGAAATCAGTGAAAAAAAAATGAAAAAAAAAGGTACTTAATAATTTGAACAAACACCCTACCAGGAGCTGTCTGTTTCTGAAAAGAAGACTCGCCCTAGTATGAAAGGCAACAAAGGAACGGGGTGGGTTTTTAGTCAATAAGAGTCTGACACTATCTCCCGCTCCGCCCAAGGGTGGGAGATTTCAGTGGATGATTTTACCCACCATAAAAAGGGCCCCTGATTGCCACAGCCTTAAAATAACCACTAATGCTCAAGTAAGAACTAAATTCGCCCTAAAGAATGAAAGGAAAATGTGGAATATTAATGATGGCTGTAAATCTAATTACGGATGAAAACTACGCATAGATTTGATTAGCTACTTTAATTTTATCAGCATAATCATCGTCGCTTATCCAATAATACACATTAAACGGAGCAGAAAAGATTATTGATAAGCACATAATTTATCCCCGCACTCACCATTTTGTAACAGTACCTAGACAAACCCAAACTCAAAGCATTTATTTAAAAAATATATATATATATTCAAAAGCACTTATAAAGAGGTAAGTAAATTAGAAACGAAGCTAATCGTATTTTTTTTATATCAGTTTTCTTTTAATTTATTTTTGAATTTTACGTGTCTATATGTAGTTTCAGCATTGTGTGTTTGTATGCCCAATAAAATGTTTTTCTTTCTTTCTTTTCTTTCAAAATCAAATCTACTGAAATAACTATACTTGCAAATTTGGGCACATATTTAGATGTTAAAAGTATTACGTATATACTAGGATATTCAATTTTATTATCGCCAAAAACCTGTAGGCATCATAAAGAAAATATATGTAACTATAATTATGAACAATATTTTAAGCAAAAATTTGTAAACACTATAAAAACACAACATCTTCTGCATGTTATAATAATAAATACAAAACGTAAATCTCAAGCGTAGTCACCTAATATATCCTCAACAAATCAATTACAGAAGCATACAAGCAGAATATTTTCAGCAGTCAATCATTTTGACCCAACTCAAACCATTTGTTTGAAACAAACCAAGGTACTTTTGAATCGTCAAGGTCGACTAGTCAAAAAGATGAAGGTTTAAAAGGCTAGATCTATACAGAGAAGAACGTGTAAAAAACTCCACGGATACTCTCTTCATCATCATCATCATCATCTTCTTCCGGCCCTTGTCCCGTTTTATTTTAGGTCGGCACAATACGTTTTTTTCTTCCATTCTATCCTGTCATTCGTCACGCTATCACTAACGAAGTATCCAATAAATCCATGACTCTTAATTAACCTGTTGAATACCGTAATTAGAGACACAATAGAAAGACAATAGGTGTGCGGACGCCGGCGTCCACTCGGGGAATAATGAATTAAATCAATAAATACTTAGTTTTAAAATAATGGTTACATCATTTACATTGAAATCATTACCCTAAATCAAATCATCATCATCATTTCAGCCGAAAGACGTCTACTGCTGGATATAAACCTCCTCAAGTATTGCCAAAACGACCGGTCTGATGCATCTTGCATCCATCGGATTCCCGCAACCTTCACTAGGACATCAGTCCACCCAGTGGGAGGCCTTCAAACGATGCATCTTCCGACATGAAGTCGATTCTCCAGAACTTTTGGGCCCATTGACCGTCAGTTCTGCGAGCAATGTGCCCTGCCGCTGCCACCTAAGTTTAGCTATTATTCGGACCGTTGTAACCTTGGTTCTCCTGCGAATATCTTCATCATTTCTGAATAAAACAACGAACATTAAAAATATAGACCGTAGATTGATAGCAGATAGTAGTAAGTATTCCGACTTTCCATTGTAGAAAAACAGCTTTAAGGGAGCAAGCCAAGAGAAAAAGCTAGTGAAAACATAACTCCTTGCACAGTATCCATTGAAGTTGTACAAGTAAATAAAGCGAGTAAGATTAGAGAAGGGAATTTATTAGGCAATTATTTACCTTCCTGGCTAAACAAGCGAACAAAAAAGGTGGCCACTCTAAACAAATTCTTAGCTGTAATTCAAGTTAACGCTTGAATAGATATCTTTCCCACGTCCTACCTGGAACATTTACGTGTACTAGTTTTTGCAGCTTCTACGAATATGTTAATGCCATAGTTAGCAAAAAACACCTGCAGAGATACTGGTGTATCTCTAAAGGTGCTTTATAGGCGATTTTCATCAAAATCCAGTTTGGAAAATAACAAGATCTACGAAAAATTGAGTGAACTCTTAACTTAGAAAATTAAAAAAAAACACCTTTAGATATACTGGTGTATCTCTAAAGGTGCTTTTTTTCTTCATTTTTTCAGTTAAAAGAAAGAATTACACAAATACAAAGGCGGTTTTAGACGTCATTATACGTCACACTACTTCACAGAAAACCGCAAAAAGCATGTCTGTATTCAAAGGACACTGTACACATTAAAATATTTAGTTCAAAAGGTGTTCCATTTTGTTGACATAAGCTACCGTGAACTTTGTCTATGGCAACGGAGTGCGCACGCCCACTTTAAAAGTTTTAATTACAATTTACGGAATACAGATATAAGTTTTCCGATAACCCGAATTATAAAACTTTTGTTTAGGAATTAGTAGAAAATTTCGTCTCATATTAGGGATTAAATCTACTTCTGTAAGCGTTTACGGGACAGAAATAAGGGCCGAGGGTTTTGGGCGAGATTCATTTTGATTACGAACTGGATTAAGGCTTAAGATCCGTGGGACAGGACACACGATGACACGGGCGCCCGTTTAATCTACTACGATTAAGCACATGACCTCACTCAAAGGGAAATTGATAGACTTTTAGTAATTATTGAAAGCTGTGAGTCCTCGGCTAGCGGAGAGGCCAACTTTCCTGGAATTGATTTCGATATCTATATATATAAAAGGAGAAACAGACTGACACATCGACGCACAGCCGAAACTAATGGGGCTAGGAGTGTGTCATTTTGCAGAAGGCTTCCTTTTATTGCGTAGGCGAACACTACGAGAGGATTTCCTAAAATTCACCCCCTAAAAAGATGAAACCGGGAGTCAAAAATTTGTATGGAGAAACCTATTTACTCGCGAGCAAAGCCGCTGGCAAAAAGCTAGTTTATTTATAAAACAATCAGCAGCTTTACCGCCTTATTCCAAAACGCGATCCAAAATAGTTCCGGGACTATTACTAGGTTTAATCCCGATTAAACGCTATTTATATTGTATAGTTTTTGGGATTATTACTAAATTTAATAGCAATTAAAAGCGATCTAAATGTATTTCCGAGACTATTATTAGGTTTAATGCCAATTAAAACTAGTAATAGTCCTGGAAATATTTTAGATCGCGTTTTGGAATAAGATGTTTTTTTTTTATGGTAGGTAAAATCATCCAATGACAAATCCCGCCCTTGGGTGGGGCGGGAAATAGTGTCAGACTTTTACTGACTAAAAACCTACCCTGCTCCATTCTTTGCCTTTGTCCCAGGGCCCCGGGTAACATTTTCACATAACCTTTGGCCCCAGTAGGCTTCGGCCCTGCTGGGCCCCTACAGTAAAGTGGTTGGAGTTTACAAACATTATTCCGATTCCGGGTCTGGGTATCATGTTTGTGAGCCATGCGCCCACGATACAGGAGAAATTCCTAATGTGTGAAAACATTTAAAAAAAATGAGGTGTTCTTGCTGTCAACTTGAATGTTAGGTATCAATAGGTATTACAGACATATTTTAACAAAAACATATCTTATTTGTCGCAGTTATTGGTGAAATCTATCTGACTACGAGTATTATGTGCCGAAAGAGGAAATCGTTACGTTAATAAATTTTCAACATTCTAAAACAAACAATTTGAATTTCACGCTCGTGACAAACGATGTAGGAAAACGTTGTGTGAAAACACATGCAATATTCAAAGCGTGTATGTATGTGTGTAATGCTTGGAGAACAGCTTTTGACAGTACCACCTGTCTCTTCAAGAAACTAAGAGTCCTACTTACTGGCCTTATAGATTTTAACAAAATATTAAATACATACTAACTTGTAAACCCCGAGGTGTATTCATCGCACACACGCCTCCGCCGCCGGGATTTCCATCCCGATTTCCGGCCACCGTAGGCGCGGGCTTGCGGACGGCGAGCATAGGTAGCTCGCTGTCCGTCCGTCCGGAAACAGTCCGGACCGAGCCCAAGTCGTCGACGGCGCGCATTGTTCCCGCGCGCCTCAAGGAGTTGTTAGCAAACTTTAGGGACCTATCAGGGTCGAAGCCTACTCTGTGACCTTGGGAAAGTATGAAAATAGAACCAAGGCAATGAAGGAACAGGGCAAGTTTTTAGTCAGTAAGAGTCTGACACTATCTCCCGCTCAGCCCAACGGCCGGAGATGTCTTTGGATGATTTTACCTACCATAAAAATGGTGAATTCATGAAATGCTAATAAACCAACTAAAAAGATTGCTTGTCTTTTTTAATGTAATACTGGTTAGAATACGAAGTACAGTATGGGTTTCATTCATCAATGCACATGTGTGCGTTTGTGTCCCCACAAAACCATCCAAGCAATCTTCCCCAAACCAGTTTCATTAGAACGATAATAAATGAGAAGGTGATTTTAGAATATCAAAAAAATGCATTAAAAACAAAAAAGAACCGCATCAAAATCGGTCCATGTGTGTAGGAGCTACGATGGCACGGACAGGCACATAGACAGACACGTCAAACTTATAATACCCCTCTTTTCCGTCGGGGTTAAAAAAGGCTAAGTACTGTCGAACCCTTTCTGCTGCAGGCTCGACTTCTGGGATCGATGATTGTAGAAAAACGATTTTTTTACGGTTTCAGACTGATATAATACAATTGCTTCTTTACACTTCAAAGAATCACGTAGCATTGTCTATAAAACAATAAAATATTATTTTCCTATAAAGCGTTCAACATCCTTCGAAATACTAACAAACCAGTATGAAAACTCATAAGCATGAGTTTGATATAATGTCAGGCAAACTCATTACTCCGACATTACAGTACACGTAAGTTTTTAACTGTTTCCTAAAAAATAAATAAATTAAAAAACACGACTGCCATTACAAAAAAAAACTAATAAAAAGCAATAAAACAAGATTTTAGTTAAACTGTATAAATAAAAATTAAAGCAGTCACTCATTCACTCACTGAATAAACAACAGGTCTTGAAAATTTTTGATCTACAAAACAATCATTTTCAACGCAATCGGGGGACTTTTTATATAAGAAAGTACAGATTGATCCCCCAACTGCGGTGAAAATTGTTGTTTTTAGTGATATAATTGGTATATTATAGTTTCATTTTAAAGAATGCCATGCAACACAGCAGTGCAGCACGCAGTTTGTAAGCATTTATACGAATGTGAAGAGATGAAGATTCATCGCTTCATATTTAATTGAAAAAACCATTAACCATCAATTTATTTCATTTTTTTTTATTGTTGAACGAACGAACCAATCAAATTGAAAGAAATTTAAACAAAGTCACACCCATCAAGCAAAAATCTGTAGTTGCGTTGTTTATTTATATTACATTCGCCGAAAATCTTAAAATCGCGATTCAGAAAATGGTTTCACCAACACAACGCCATCTATTGAGTAGATAAACAACAATTGATTCACTAAGCCGCCAAACACTTTCTAGGCTATTATTGTATGTTGTAGTCTATGTTATAACACTCCTTTTTTGGGGCAGTCGTGTAAAAAGGAGAACCTACTACTCAATTATTTTTTTTTGGGTTTCGTATCTCAAATGTCTTTCAAGACCCTTTATCTCGGGAACGCGTAGAAGTATCGAGTTGAAATTTAAATCATATACTCAAGTCTACTTTCCCTTGAAGCTGTGAAAATATCAAACTGCCTTGACTTAGAATCCTGAAATTTTGCACGAAGCAAGGGCTCATAACACAAATATAGGAAAATATCTGAATTTGTAGATACGTCACAAAAAAAAAATAGAAAAATCTTCGAGACTCGTGTATTGAATTGTTTTCATTGGCAAGTTTGTACAATGCGCGAGTGCGATTCGCACTTACCCGGTTTTTTAGTTCGTTTGCTACCTGAAAACTTTTATGTTGTTGTGAACCGATTCCAAAGTCCTTTTTTTTTCATCAAAATCCAGGTTTGGAAGATGAGGAATTTAGGAAACTCCTAACTTTTTATAGATACCTACATAACGATTTTTGTATTTTCATCAAAAAATCAAGCATTTATATTTAGCAGGCATTCCTTGACGAAAAGAAACTCATGAAGAAAACAAACGGAGATTTTTGTGTTTTTTATACAGAAATCACTATTTTTGTAATAAAATTAAAATCGACAATAAACGCCTCATTTCTGATAGATACTACACAGATGCGACGCTCTCACAAAATGGCCGCTACCCCTAGTCCCAACAGTAACAAAATATATAATAACATATGTATATGCTGAGCAGTAAATTTTGTCAACGACTATAAAACACTCGCGAGCAAAAGACACCGAGTGGAACACATCCCAGTGGACGAATTTACCGTCGAGGGGTGTAAACTACCCTGCACTCCATGAAAATGCAGCGTGAACATGTCCAGCTAAAATATATAAACACAGCAAGCTACGAGTATATACGCTACAGGGAATGTAGTATTCTTTCGATTTTATGGACACATTTCCTCGTGAAAACGGAATCAGAGAAAGACTTGATAGCGGTCGACTAGAAAATGAGTGTCACCAGGCTAAAAGGGGCTTGTCGATTTTTATATTCAGAGGGTTTTGAATTCAGGGGGACGCTGAGGGTGATTTTATTTTCACTTATATTGAACGCATGTGAAGTACTGAGGTATGAACAAGCATAAAAATGCCTATATATTACGTTGCTAATAGATAAATGCTAAAGATTATGATGTAATTATATTTGATAATCCGTCTAATTCTAAAGATTATTCGTCTTTTATTTTTAATCACTTTCAAGCTTGTGCCTTTTGGACTCGGACAGTACTTATAGATAGCTGTATATAATTATTATTTTATTATTTCTTTAAAAATACGTTGCCCTACTTTAGAAATTACTTTTCTAACACAATCACAGTCATGTATCCATAAGCCAGCTAGATCTAGAACCACTTCCTGTAGGTTTTAAAAACACATCGGAATTCAAAACTGTGATACGAAGCAGGCTGAGCAGCCAGTTGACAACCACTGCAACAACGGTGCCGTCGATATTATTTCCCCCCAGCCATTACTTTCCCATTGCTGGGCATAAACCTCCTCAAAGTCCTTCCACAAATTCTTCTCCCGCACCGTTATGAACCACAAGTATTGTCTCGTGGTCTCGCCACTTCTTTCTGTAGTGCTATTCTCTAAGAAAACGCAGCGCTACCTCAACCACGAACACCCAAACAGGATACGTAGGATTGTCAACATAATGTACCTATACATTGGATTTTTAATTTAATGTATCCTATTTGGATGTTCCTCGTTGCGGCAGCGCTGCGTTTTCTTAGAGAATAGCACCACTGGGCCGGCCTCGGCGGAAATTATAAATACTTTTATTTTTAGGCTTCCATACTTCAAAAGGATTAAACGGAATCTTTATAGGATCACTTTGTTGTTCGTCTGTCTGTCTATCTGTCTGTTAAGACCCTTTATCTCAGGAACGCGTGGACGTATCGAGTTGAAAAAAACATATATTCAGGTCTGTGATTCCTTGAAGCTGTAAAAAAATCAAACTTCTCGGTCAACGAAAAAAAAAGATATGGCCATTTATGACGCAAAAAACGTATATTTCGACACTCAAGGAATCAAAATTTCATAGAGTACTTCCCATTGACCCAGAATTCTGAATTTGGCATAAAGCAACAAAAGCTTACAGTACAGATATAAGAATAAATCTGAAAACAGTAAATTTGTTATTACATCACGAAAAAAAAACACTTTATTTGCGACACAGAAAAGCCTTCGAGACTCAGTTCGGGAATTAAACTATTTACATAGGTAAGTTTGGACGGAACCCTTAGTGAGCGAGTCCGACTCCCACTTGCCCAGTTTTTTGCAATTATTGTTCAAATTTCCTATACCCTATACGTCTGTCTAAAAATAGTGATCGATTTATATTGTTAACTCAATAATAGTTATTTTTTCCATTATTATTATTTTTAAGTAAAATAAACGGGTCGAAACGTTTAACCTCGAGAACAAAATAACATCAAAAGCACCAAAAAAGATCGTGAATCTTCCCGGTTATTGTTAAGAAAGTTTCCCTTCTTTTGTTCCGGTTTTCCTACCAAAATAAAAAGTCCCACTTTTGTTACAATACTAACAATAGTGGTCCAGTATTTCGCCGTAGATTTGTCGTTGGAGTCGAAAATTTAGTGCAACCTCTTTTAAACTTGACCTGTTACCGAGATTAGTGACGTCTATGGAGCAGCATGTTGTTAAAAAAAATTTTGCTCCTTTTCTTTTTTTTAATTGGCATGATATTTATTTTATATGTATAAATCCTCCAAAGTATGATTTCAAACATTAATTAGTTTGAATTTTAAAATACAAGATAGAAAGGTAGAAGATTCTTTCACGTAAGTACACCATAAGAAAATACAAATAAGTGTAACTCTTAACACTGAATTTTTTTTGGATAAAACTGAAAATAGCACTAAAAATATCGAGCTGTTAAGACGGTAACCTTTTATTTGAAAAATTAATAACGTAAAATGTAGTTATTTATCTAAATTTCCTAATCACTACTTTTCCAATGTCGTTAGTTACCTAAGTTAAGGGTTTGTTTTAGGTAATTATAGTAAGGTAAAGTTTTTGATATATTTATGTGAGTGTTTGTAAATAAATAAAACCGATAAGTAACAGTAAATAAAATAATAAGTATAGTTATAAAACTTATCTTACTATAAACTGAAAAACGAAAGAATAATCTTTAAATCGTAAACTAACTCTGTATTGATACAAAAAATATACCTATAAGGAAGTCTCCATTACCCTCGAGAGGAAGTGTCGGGTGCTACGTCCTCTAGGGCGGATTACTCGCCGCCCGCCCGCCGCAGGCCCCCGCCCTCGCACCGCTCCGTATTATCTTCTACAAGATTTTTCCTTTGTAAAAACAACCAGTATAACTTAGCCTTTTTAAAATTCCTGCACTTCCGTGCATCCGTTAATTTTACGCGATAACATTAAATAGAGGAAAAAGAACGAAGTGCTTCTAAAGTAAACGTAAAGTATTGCTTTGAACGGCTACACTACCTTTTCTATTCTAAACAAATACAAAAAAATATTGTGAACGACATCACGGTCCTTGTTTGGTAAATTTAGGAATATTTATTTCATAGGAATGACAGTTTATTAAATGCGTTATTGATGATGTGACGATCAAGAACGGCTAAAGAATAAAATAATGTGGTACCAACACCTATTGCATAGTTTTTCTATAGTTCCCAAACAAGAATCAAAACAAATAAACACACTTGTTTACAATAATGTATCTTCTTCTGTATATATGAGTGTACAAAAATTATAAAATGAATAAATAAGAAACAAACGATTAAATAACGATGACAAATGTAACACAACAACCATTTTAAAACCATTCAATAACAACAGAAAGTCGAACAAGCTTATTACGAAAATCTATAAATCACATGTTCCGAAGCAAACTTGAGCAAACACTAAGTTCGAAACAGAAACGGAACTTCCCACCTATTCACTTGTAAAGGAAAGTAATATAAAACACACAGTTACTGGTTCACTATAGGTCAGGGATGGCGAACCTATGGCACGCACGCGTGCCAGTAGTGGCACGCTACGTAAATAATTTGGACCCCCCATTAGAAGATACTTAGTATTCAGATAAATTGAAACAGCAGAAATCACATACATTTTCATTTTTAAATAAATAAATATAAATAATTTATTATCAGGTGCATATCTTAGCCCGTAAATACATACCTTACAGACTAACATAATTAGAGTAAATGATAAATGATATTTATTTTGAGAATAGGTTTTTTAAAAACACCTTTACACGTCAATTTTTTCGTCAGTTTAAGCTAGATAAGGCCGGTGTTTCCTAGCTCAAAAAACGTTTTAAGTTCCTTCACGACACACATACTATACATTTGAGATCATCGGAGAACTTGAAGCTATTGATGCCCTCGCATTCTTCCAAATTCTGCGACAAGTCATTCACGGTCCAGGCGGTGCGATTATGGAACGCGTTGCCAATGGCAATTAGGCAAGCCTAATCGCTAGGTTCTTTTAAAAACCTTGTCAAAGAACATTACCTTTCTCTCTAATATGATTTTGCTTCCACCTAATTTCGTTTCGTCTATCACTATCCTTCATTCATTTCTTGACTTTTCTTTCCATTTAATTGTGCAACACATAATTATATATATGTATATTATTATATTTATTTTATATACACGTTCTGATATATATATATATATTAAGCTTATGTATTATTTTTCTATAGGTTTATTTTAACTATTTATCGTATATTTATTTTTAATTCTTTTAATTTATTCGCTAGAAGTACACCGCAGACTACCCCCTTTATAGTTTAACTTCTTATAATCCATCCTAAGGTTGTCTGGTAGATATCGCTGTCAGCGATAAGACCGCCATCATATACATTACATTTAAGTTCCTGTGAATTGTTACTATTTTGGTGTACAATAAAGTTTATTCTATTCTATGTTCACTTCGTGCTGTTCTGTGGCACCTGTCCGCAGAAGCGACAGAACACCACGCCCTGCGGTCAAAAGTCTTCCTTCAACATGTAGGGCAGAAAAGAGTTCAGGACTCGCACCACGAATACCACGATCACCTTGAAATTGACGTTACGATGCGTCTCCACCCGCTGTACTCTCAGTACGAACTTCGTCTTTTGATGCACTTACTCCGCAATGTCTTCCACCCTTAAACCGTGATGCAGGCGGGAGATGAACAAACGGTAAGACTGTTAAAATTGCGGCACGAATGTTGGGTTGCTAATAAAAAGTTCAGTTATTAAGCAACTAATTGGGATTTCTATCCAATAAATCACCACAGTGTCTCAAGACGAAAGTCTATGACCAGTGCGTGTTGCCAGTGATGACATATGGCTCTGAAACGTGGTCGCTTACAATGGGCCTCATAAGAAGATTCAAAGTTACCCAAAGGGCAATGGCAAAAGCAAAGGCAAAGGAAAGGGCAAAGGCTATGCTCGGAGTTTCCTTGCGTGATCGAATCAGGAATGAAGATATCTGCAAGAGAACCAGAGTTGCCGACATAGCACGTAGAATCGCCAAACTTAAATGGCAATGGGTTGGGCACATTGCATGCAGAACAGATGGCCGTTGGGGCCGAAAGGTTCTGGAGTGGCGGCCGCGTACCGGAAGATGCAGCGTTCGAAGGCCTCCCACAAGGTGGACCGATGACCTGGTCAGGGTCGCTGGAGTCCGATGGATGCGAGACGCACAGGACCGGCCATTGTGGCGACGCTTAGGGGAAGCCTATGTCCAACAGTGGACGTCTTTTGGCTGAAATGATGATGATGATGATGAAACCACCAAGGCAAGATTTTGTAGCGGCTCGTCACGACTACTTTATGACATTACTATCTTCTACCGGCCGCTGCACCCGTCACACGCGGCAAAGTAGGTTTTTGTATGCAAACTTTGGAGCCCCGCTTCAATCCCTTGGGTGGTGAATTTCGAGAAAGCCTACATCGTAAAGTGGAAACTTGTGCAAAATTTTACGTTCTTAGTCCCAGTAGTCAGTCAGTTTCCCTTTTTATATATGTAGATTTTATGTTTGGTAACACGATCGCCAGTAAAGGTTTGCCAACCCTGCTATAGGTGTTGCAGTTAGCATAAGCCACTAAGAGGACTTCCCACCTCGTAAGTCACCCCCACCCTTCAGGGGTGCCTTAGATGCCTTCGTGACCTACTTCTAAGTTCGCACTTACACTTCACATTTCTATTCACATGATTATTCGCGCGAAAAACTGCAGCTTTTAGAAAAACATCGGTAGCTTGGAATTGGTTGTGACATAATTCGTCCGCTTAGTTTTGAGATGGTCTTTTTCTATTTTTATTTTGGTTGGTACACTCCAAACCAGTGAGTTATGATTACACTTGCCTACATTTTATAACAAGACAGAGCTTACTAATTTTGAGTTACTAACTATTATTCATTTTGTTATGTCTAATTTAACATCGTTAAGTCAATTAGTTAACAACAATGTTAGGTCTAATTTAAAACCTATCATTAACAGCGTTAACCTTTGACTTTGTTTTGCTGCCATTGAAATTGTGTTTTAAGTTTACTGAGTTAATTAATTCTTAACAAATATCAAATAAAAAAACAAAATTGTCTTAACACGTTTTATTTCGGCGAATTTTCTATAAAATCTCTAAAATAAATTTTAATTTTAATTGATGGTCAATTAAAAAAACAGAAATGTACTTCTTTTTTTTTCAAGCTAAAATGAAAATTAAGTATCCTAACTTGCTGTTTGCCGAAAAAATTTATCCACGAAAAAAATCGATCCCGAACGACCGTTTGTGTTTGTATGTGAAACTTGTTTGTGTATGAAACTTGTTATAAGAGTAGACCATGTCCTGGAATAGCATACATGGGAAACTTTTTTATCCTAGGAGTATGCCCCTTGGGATAAATTGTATTATCACAGCTAGCGAGCAGCAACGAATTATTTATAAGAAAACTAATTAATATATATTAATACTAACCTAGTTCATTTCTAATTTCTGTTCCTACTTAACCTTGTTCTTTTTTTTCTAGTTACACAAAACAATTGCTTTTTTTGTTGACCAGTGGTATCGTTTGATTTACGATTAACACAAGTCTTTCCAGCTGACATGTTATTCCAAACTGCGTTTTTTACCATAAAGTTTCATTTGCAAAAAGATTTTACTTTTGGTTCATAAGTCGGTGGTGAGCGCTTAATAAGACAGTAAGTACAAACTTTTCTCTCTCAAAGTGCATCTTAGATCACCAACTATGAGTAGCTCAGACTAACTGCAGCTCCATTATTACCTACACTAATACAATTATGGAATATAATCAGCTGCAGCAGAGGTCGCCTTCGCCCTACGAGTTAAAAGTTTAATCCTATCTGTATTCACAAGCCGGGAACTCCGACTACACCGCAACACTCTAATGAACTCTCTTTGATTTCAATCTCTTTGTGAACACATGTACCATCCGCAAGCCAGGCTTATATTGAACAAGTTCTTGATTATCACTATTTGCAATTATCAACCACTTGTTTTTGTCCCAATTGTGTACTATTCGAAAATATACGTGATCGTATCAGTTAAGTAGCGTATTTTCCGTAGACTAGATTGGGAAATACGTTCAAATGATTATTTATTATATTTGTACATAATAATATCTCGATCTAATCAACATGTACCTAGATATGATAATATAACAATATCAACATAATTGGGTAAAACAGAAAATACTACTGTATTTTGAGGCCGCACTTCAAATACGATGACCTCTTATTCCATTGATACTCTATACTACTCAAGACTAGTTCAAGGTGTTACGTGATATCTACTTAATTGTTTTAGTAATATCACGTGTCGAGAAAATAATCGTTTTAAAATTCCTAAGATTAGAAATCATCCAATGTCATCTCGCGCTCTAGCGTGGAGTGAAAGGGACTTTTGCTGACTTAAGCCACACTTATGTTCTTCAGTTGCTCTTTGTATTTTAGGACCATGGGTTTCCTTTTCAGAAAGTAACCGTGACCCTTGCGGGTGTCGATCTTACTGAGCCCCTACGGTTTTCCGACATCTCTTTGAGGAGCGCTTGAACTAGTCGTGCTATCGATGACTTAGACTCGGTCCGGACGATTACCAGATGGCCAGACGGCAAGTTATTCACGCCTACCCTGACTGATAGTCAGAGTCGGAGCCGCAGTGAATGAGGCGTGAGGATGACCGTTCTCTCACAAGTGCGGCCGTCTCCTTTGCTAACATTACTGCTTCGCAGGAGGCTAACGCCTGCCATTTCTGTTCACTCGACACCATGGCACACCTCCACCGTATGTTCCACCATATCCTGCGGGTGGTCCACTCAGTGATGACACTTACGCATTTCTTCCGCCTGAATCCGGTGCAGGATTCAGTCGCTCATACCGCGGCTTGTCGTGGCAGTGGAGTTTCGCTCCGGCATTGCACCTATACGCATGCGCAAATCGTGTCTGTATGCAAGGACTGTTGCCTCCAGACCCCATGGCGGCAGGCCGGTAAGGAGACTAGCCGCTTAGTGGGAAATTGTGCGGTATCCCTTCGGACGCGTTCAGCTTGGCCGCCAAACCGCGCTCAACGGAGCTTACACTGGCACTGTACAGGGCCGTACAGGGCCTAAGGAAGCTAAATTAAGGGTTAGGGATTATTGTAACCTTTTTATTTTAAGGATTTAGGTACCCACAAATTTTGTGTTTTGTAAAAAATTTCATAATGTAATCACGTGTTACTTGTTTCCTTGAATTTTCCCTATCAGCACCTTTATGTTCTCTCGGAGCCCCAAGAGTCTGATCGCAGGTTGGCCAAAAGACATCCACAGTTGAACATAGGCTTTTTCTAAGTATGCCACAACGACTGGCCCTGTGCGTCTGGCATTAATTGGTTCATATCATTGGTGGTCTTACCACATGCTGTGTATATATTATAATAAGATGACACCAGCGTCAACCACACAATATAACGTCTTTTAGTGATACCATACCGCTGATCGTGTAATATTTTAGTAATGTTATAATGACTAAGCATTTGATTATGCATTACTTTTTAAATATTTCGTTGATAATCAACACAGATTTAGATTGGACGTAATGAACAAGATTGATAAGGTGGCTTAGACTATAAATAACGCCTCCCTTTATGAAGACAACCACTGGCGAGTCTGCCTTGTATCAAAAATGAAACTGTTACTCAGCGTGTGCTTTGCTTTGGCCGCTGTCTCTGCAGTAGAGATCCGTACCCCTGCACCCAACAGCCCAGTTTACGGTTACCATCTTAAGTTCGGTATTCCTGAAGCAGCCAGGATCAAAAAGTTAGAAGAAGCTGCAGCGAAAAATGGAGTTGTCAGTGGTCAAAGAATCGTTGGTGGATCCGTAACTGACATCTCTAACACTCCATATCAGGTAAGGCTCTTTTTATATCAGGTAATATTTTACTATTTATTGTATTATGACGTCTTTTAAATCACACCGTACAATCAATAACTGCAGACTAAATCACGACAAGCCATTTAAACCCTCAACAATTCCTAAAAGGCAATTTCATTGTAAAAATTATTACAGCTAATTAAAAGAATTTATTTAATAGGTATTAAATACATAGGCAGACTAGCAAAGAGACATATAAAAATAAATGTACAAAGGGTTACTTTATGAAATAATAGTAGCTGCTTTAACTTTTACTGAGCGACTCGAATAAGAAATGCGTACGCAGACTTTTCAAATGACAGTATAAACTGGGATACACTATTGAGTGTAAAAAATACTATTTTTGTACTTTTTAAATAGAACTTTAAAGAAAAAAAGCCATTAATTATTTTAGTTAAACTAAACTTTGTGATAACTAAGTACATCCAGCTAATAATCAGACAGATAATCTCCATATTTCTTACAAAATGCTACTAAAAGCATTCGTGATAAAAATATATTTCATCTGTTTATACATAACATTTTTATGCAGGCTGGACTCGTCATTCAAGTTTTGGTAATTTTCACATCGGTGTGCGGCGCTTCTCTCATCTCTCACAACCGTCTTGTGACCGCTGCTCACTGTAACGGTGATGGTGTCATGACCGCTAACTCCTTCACTGTGGTCCTCGGCTCCAACACTCTCTTCTCCGGTGGTACCCGCATCGTCACACACGATATCGTCATACACCCTCAATGGAATTGGGCCACCATTCACAATGACATCGCTATTCTGCGCATCAGCTCTGTTTCTTTCACCAGTAAGTATTCTTTAATTTAATTTTAGAAATATGTTTGATAATATTTGAATGTTACAAATATTTCTTTGATTAATACTAACTTACACAAAAACAAAACACAATTTTAATTTAACATCTAAATACAACTGAAGTGACATAACATAAATACTCGTAATAAAGACGATAAAAAGATCTTAATTTTCCAAAACAAAGATAAGTTGATGTTGACTTTAAGATCATCTACTTATTATTACGTCTGTATTTTTAAAGAGATAGGAAGAAACCAGCCCGTAGTACCCCCATATATAATCAGTCATAATATTAAAGATCCATGCAATAGGGTTGAGCCTTTAACCACCATCCAGGCACAAATACAAACTCTAGGCTATTTACTACTGAGAAATTTCATCCAGATGATGATCACTGGAAGTCGTCATTATCTTCCTGCCGTTGTCCCTTGTTGGTTAGGGTCGGTATGGCAACACGATTTTTCTTCTATTTTATCCTGTAACCCGTCATGCTATCACTAACTTCCTTTTCTTTCATAGCACTCTTCACACAATCCAACCATTTTTTGGCCTCCTTGGTTAGAGGGAGAGCCCTCTAACCATCTACATATATTAATCATAACTCTTTTAATAACATGTGTTGCTTCCCTCCTCTTTACATGCCAAGACAAACGATTCCCTTTCAAATTTTCAGTGATTGGCGCCACTTTGAAACTTCAAAATGATGATTCACTTGAAGTAAGAATAATAAATATAATTTCCTTGTTTGTTTTTAGACGTCATCCAGCCTATCGCTCTTCCCAGCGGCAACGAGCTCAACAACAACTTCTTAGGCCAAAACGCACTCGCTTCCGGATATGGCCTCACTGTCGACGGTAAGTGTGTCATCATGGTTATAATTTACAAACACTTAATAAAAAGATAAGAATATCTATGTTAACCACGAGTCCCACGTTAACCCACGATCTAGGAATCTATCAATTGCAAAATCAATTTAACAATGGCATCAAAAGAGCGAGCGTGTTTGAAAAATTTAGCGCAACGTTTCGAAGACGTTCAATATGATAAGCTTTACAATCATAAATTTAATTGTGGAATATTATTATTATTATTAAACCCTCATTTTTAGGTGGCAGCATCAGTCAATCCCAAAGCCTAAGCTCTGTGACTCTGCCCGTCATTTCCAACCAAGAATGCTTCGCTGTGTATGGCCAAGCCGTGCAAGCTACCACCATCTGCACCAGCGGTGCTGGTGGCAGGGGTACCTGCAGCGGTGACTCCGGCGGCCCGCTTGTCGTCACCAGCAACAATAGGCGGGTCTTGGTAAGGACAAGCTCTAAGCAAAATTTATGTTTCACTAGCTTCTCGCTAGCAACTTCGCCCACAATTTTGAAATTATCCCAAAAGAACATGTTCCCGGGATAAAAGTATGATCTACATAATAATTCAAGCAAAGTCTACTCGTGTATCATTCAACTGTTAAGACGTGAAAAGGCTGACGGCGAAAGTTACTTTTGAATTTATTCCTATATTATTTAGTATTGAAGAATTATTTCAGTAACAACTTTGTTATATTGACTGCCAATACCTTAGAAATCCTACCTACTACCTACTCGAATAATAAACGATCAAATAAGGTTTGATTTAACCCTTAACTAAATCGCTTGCGTCGGATTGGTGTCCTATGATCAGAAAGCGCTGACGAGATGGAGTACTTGGTCATGGATGTCGGACCCTGGTGGAATAAACGCGAGAGTGTTTGTCGTATATATCCGACTTAGGCAATTAAAGGGAATTCTTAAATTCGTTTCTAATAAAATGGCTGTACTTTGCTTACAGGTCGGTGTTGTTTCGTTCGGTGCTGCAGCTGGTTGCTCAGTTGGTCTCCCCGCGGCTTACGCCAGAGTCACCTCATACGTCAACTGGATCCAAGGATTACTATAATCTTTTACTGAATATGCTTACAATAATTTTTATTTCTATTATTAAACCTTAATATAATTTACTAGAAAAATATATTCTAGTCTATGACTCGATATATATCACCTTTTAAAACGAAAAATGTTTTTCATTTCCTGATATTATGATGCAAAGTTAACGCCTTATACGATAGTTTAAAGAAAATTGTTCCAAAAATGTAAATACAAAAAAAGAAACAATAAACACTAGGAATTACTCCTGTATCGTTTTAGCGATCAACACTATGTAAGCTAGGGTTGCCAACATTTCTTCGACGTAATATAGTATAATAAATAAAAATATAGTATTTCGTCGAATTTTTTCATAAAAATATAGTATTTTATGGAAAAATAAAAAATAAACAAAAATAGTATTTGTTATATAGTTTAAAAAAAAAAAACTTTAAAAACTATATTTGTTTGCACTTGTAGCGACATCTATGTCGTCACAAATGAACTAATGCTGTATCGCGCAAGTAAGATTCGCGGCGCGATTGGAACATAAAAGAACAAACCCGAAATCATCTATCGGGCAGTAGCCCACCAGATATAACACCTGTCTGGTCGGAGGATCCTCCCTTTTCAACGGAGGTATATGGGACTTTACACTCTGTTCCATTACCCCCAAACACTTCTTGCAATTGTTTAACTATTTATATTCTAAAATAAAAGTTTCATACTTTAACACAATGAATTTTTAAATTAATATAAAACAAAAAATCCACTTATTTATTTTGTTACAGCTTTATATTTTTTTTTGGCTTTTCCTTTTTGCGATACACTTTCGCTGTCGCTACTATTTTCTATAACTAAT
Organism: Leucania comma; assembly: GCA_958295575.1. Taxonomy (NCBI): domain Eukaryota; kingdom Metazoa; phylum Arthropoda; class Insecta; order Lepidoptera; family Noctuidae; genus Leucania; species Leucania comma. Next base: position 11,915,467 of record OY282475.1, read on the forward strand.
TTATTTAGGACTTTTACTTCTTATAGAAAAGAACAATTTTTAAATAAAAATAATCACCAAAATCAAAGAACATAAACATAGAAGACCAATGACCAAAAACTCGTTTGACATAAACATGTTCAAAACGCAGTAAAATAGATAAGTTAGGTTATGCGCTACCGCATCGTTTAAATGTTGAAAATATAGAATTTTTTCGTACTATGTATATATTTATCCAACAGTATATAGTACACAGACTTAAAATATAGTACAATACTATATATTATAGTATGGTTGGCAACCCTAATGTAAACTCAAATATATATATATATATATTTATGTGAAACTCTGTTATTAACTGGTGAGCCTCAGATATGTTTACTAAAAGTAACCCGTCCTCTTCATCACTAAAATATAAAGCTTTTCGCTGATTAGGTCCGATTATAAATTGACCGAGGTGCGGAGGTTTACTGAAGAGACTGTAGTGACTGGAAAGTAGTTTCGCCAATAGGTAACGCAATTTACTGTAGCGATATCCAGTTAGGTTTGAACAAACCTTTCTACGACCATATGATATGTATCTATAACATTTTTTATTGGCCTGTTTTGTTTCCCATAGCTGAGCAAATGCTTTTTATTCTTTCTTCAAACCTTTCCGTCTTGGGTGATCCCTGGCCAAGTTTGCCCCACGAACATGATCATGATTCGCCGCGGTTGACCTTGACGGCGTCGACATCCCTCAATAAATATGAATAAAAAATAAATTGCTGAATGTAGAACGGCCACACCTGTTTGGCTTTCTTGTTTTTTCATTATTTTTGGTCTGTTCATAATAGTCTGAATAAGGTTTGTAAGAAAGACCCGAGTGCAGCTGTGGTGGCTCACCAATATAATATGTACATTTCTGTAAGTTTTTCTTCAAGCGAAGTAGGTATAGAAAAGTGATTAAAAAAGCCTAGTAAATAACAATACTGTACAGGCCATGGTCCGGAGCGAGGAGGAGTGGCAGGTGGTCGCCTCCTTCTGCGAAGCAGTAATGCTAGCAAAGGAGGAGGTCGACAGCATCAGGCAACAGCGCTCACGCCGCAGCCGCCGCCCTAATTCCGATCCAAATTTCCGGTCACCGTAGGCGCGGGCTTGAAGACGGTGGGCAATGGGTAGCTCGCTGTCCGTTTGTCCGGTAACAGACCGGACCGAGCCCAAGTCGTTTACAGCGTGCACTGTTACTGTGCGCCTCAAGGAGTTGTCAGCAAGGAGTTGTCGTGGCCTAGTCTGGGGCTCTGGGGAGGTATGAAAATGCATACCAAGGCCCTGTATGCAAGGCAGGGAAGGAACAGGGTAGGTTTTTAATCAGTAAAAGTCTGACACTATTTCCCGCTCAGCCCAAGGGCGGGATTTGTCATTGGAGGATTTTACCTACCATAAAAAAAAATGGCAGTGTGGGATGTATGTGATCTATCTATGTGGATCAAAATAAAGGAAACCCTAGAACGCAAAAGGTAATCGAACGACACAGGTTTTAGTAAGTAAAAGTCTGACACGCCCTTATGCTCCACCCAAGGGCGGGAGAGTAATAGGATGTTTGTTTAGTTTTTTATCTCTAATCCTCATAATTATGAACTCGTGATAATATTATGGAAAATATAAGATTCTGATTCTTTTAATATGTTGTTGACCATTGTACCTACTTATGGACTTGGACATGGTTTTACCCAATTAATTGTAGATATCATGACAATATAATCCTTTGTAGATTAGATCGACACAGTAAAATGTGTTCGGTCATTACCAACACAAATTACCTATAGAGCACTTTCAATTTAGCCTGAACGTGACGCGCCGGTCGCGCGACGGCAGCGCGGTTGCAGCGCTGCCACCGCGCTGCTTTGTTTTTCCATGTAAATAAAAACGTGCGCCTGCCGCACTATAGCCGCGCTGAGACCGCGCGTCATTTATTTATATGAAAAACCGCTCGTCATTTTGCGCTGCGGCCAACTATGGAAGCCTTACCATGAAGTGTTAAAATGTCAAGCGTACGAGTGAAAAAGGTGGAGCTGTACATCATATAAAGCTCCACCACTTTCCACTTTAACAGTTCAGTTTATGTCACCACAATTACGGGCCCTGTGCATCTCGCATCCATCGGATTCCCGCAACTCTAGCCAAGTCGTCGTTCCACCTTGTAGGAGGCCTTTCAACACTGCGTCTTTCGGTACGCGCTACTTTTGATAGATTACTAAATCATAGTTAATTTAGTCAACGTGTTGTAGATTATAACGGAATTGTAAAGTCCTATTATAAATACTGTTTCAGCTAATAGAAGTTAATGGACATCTTTCTGAAAAAAAGTCATAGCACTCATTTTGATCAGCTGATGAAATTTTACGGAATACACAAGTTTTTTTTTTAGGAATTCGTTATTATCTCCTTGAAGAATGTTGTTCAACTATACGGGCAGAATCAGTATTTACAATTTGACTGCTATGTGACACATAGCACCTGAAATTTTGTAATCAAAATCGATTTAGATTGGACGTAATGAACTAGATGATAAGGTGGTATTTATGCTATAAATGATGTTTGACTTATGAATAAAGCCACTGGCTAATCTGATTTTCATCAAAATGAAACTGTTTCTAGGAGTGTGTTTGACTTTGGCTGTAGCTGTATCTGCTGTGGAAATCGGTTCTCTTGAAGCCGAGAACCCTGTATTTGGCTACCACACAAGATTTGGTATTGCTCAGGCAGCAAAGATCAAGAAATTGGAAGAAGCTTCAGTGAAAGATGCAGCTATCAGCGGCCAAAGAATCGTCGGTGGATCTGTGACTGATATCTCCGCTACTCCTTACCAGGTAACGATTTGTTTGTAATTTATTGTTTTTCTTATTGGAAAATGATTCAGTTCCAACATTTACATGTTACAACATACACGTTTGTGAATTATTAAGTTAATATTTTTTAATAAGTATAACAGATATTTTAAATCTACGAGTGCTACGACAATCAACAGACTACTGCATACAATACCACATATTATTACTAATTACTTTTAAACATAGTTCAAAATAGCTTAAACCTTTGTCAGTCTCTACTTGACACGAAACTAAAGCCTTTTTAATAAACCATAAAATACTAGCTTCTACTAGTGGCTTTGTCCACATATTTAATCAGAAATTATCCGAGGAAATCTCCTATTCTAAGACATGATCTACCCTGAAAAAACATTTGAAGCAAAAACAAACAGCTTTTTATAGTAAATTGTTACAAACTTGTTGTGTTGTTGTGAAAATAACTTATTTAGTCCCGAGAAGAAGTTTGGCGTCCGAGCGTAGCGAGCCTTTAACCTGAGGTAAACACTGTGCTTTTCATTACGAATAAAAGGAAAATAAAAATAAAAACCTGAGTTGTCGTCAAAGGTCGTCGTATGATTTTAAGTATGTTTGTTTTGATGTAGGCCGTAAAAGGTTTCCGACTAAAGCGCAATTTAGACGGTACGAGTTTCTCGCCTCGAACATACGAGAATCGTAAGAGCATAGAAAAAATGTCATCGTCTAAACACATACCTAGGTGGTGCGAGTTTCTCGTCTCGAACGTACGATAATCGTAAGAACAAAAAAGCATCTCCGTCTAAACATTCATACCTAGACGGTTCGAGTTTCTCGACTCGAATTTATTTCTTACCTGTGTCTAAACACTTTGATACGATAATGTCATGGCGATTATTGCTTACGATTATTGCGTACGATTTTCTCGAACAAAACGTTCGAGAAACTCGTACCGTCTAAATTACGCTTAATGCTTTAACCTCTTCTCTTAAGAATCAGGTGTTGAATCCTTAACTGAATCTGATTATTGTGTAATTACAAAATCTCTTACAGCAGAGATTTAGTAAAGTATAAACAAAATTCTACAACAATTATCCCGCCATTTTGTTTGTTTTTTCTGTGGTCAATCGGTCATTCAGCCATCATTTTTCATTTTTATCAGTGAAAAATGGTAAATATTTCTCATATATGTTAGCTTTAAAGAATTAATTGAGAGTAAATTTTAAATAACTACGTAATTTAAAAAAAAAAATGTTGACACTTATCTCTTAATTTCAATTTTACATCGCGCTGTAATTGACCGGCTGTATAGAAAGTTGAGACATAGATCAATAGAAATGTGAAGATAGAACTAGTTTTTTTTTTTAATAATTTGACAGCTGTCAGTTCAAAGTGATTCTCCCTAGGGATGAAAAGTATTACTTTCAACCCGCTCCTCAGGCATCTTCGCTACTTTCTACTTTCGGAGCATGAGTAATGAAAAATATTTTATTTTTTATAATTTTACGTTTATTTGATGTGATTTATCGGTCCGTCTGGCACTATAATCTATTTATTTTATTTGTTAGTTTATAAAAGTTATTATTAACTCAATAAATAATAATTCAATAAAAAATAAAACAGTAGGTACGCGTTATGTAGTCTGCCCAGGCATATTTTTTTCATTTTTATAAGCAGCCGCTACAACAAGTATTTTTGCATCTGTTTTGTCTAGGCTGGCCTTGTCATCCAAATTCTGGTCATCTTCCAATCCGTGTGCGGTGCTTCTCTTATCTCAGCCAACCGCCTTGTGACTGCTGCTCACTGCCACAATGACGGTGTGATCTCCGCTAACTCCTTCACTGTTGTCCTCGGGTCCAACACTCTCTTCTCCGGTGGTAACCGTATCGTCACCAGGGATATCTCAGTACACCCCAGCTGGAGTCCTTCAACCGCTGCTAATGACATCGCTGTCCTCCGCATCAGCTCTGTTTCTTTCACCAGTACGTATCTTTTACTTGATTATTTTTATCTCAAATATTTTTATGATTAAGAATTTGTTTTATTTTCTTTGTTTCTCCTTAGACGTGATCCAGGCAATCGCCCTTCCCAGCGGCAGCGAGCTCTCCAACAATTTTAACGGTGTAAATGCTCTGGCTTCCGGATACGGCCTGACTGTCGACGGTAAGTTGATTACTCCATGTGAGAATTATTTATTGCATTGTTTTTTTTTATATTTCATGATAGCGATTGCAATTTATTATTTTGATCGTTTCACTGGTTTTCCCTTTCATTTCGATAACGGTTTATTACTCTTTTATCAGGCGGTAGTATCAGTTCTACCCAGCGTCTAAGCTCCGTAACTCTGCCTGTCATCACGAATGCACAATGTGCTGATGTTTTCGGCCCATGGGTGCACAACAGCAACATCTGCACAAGCGGTGCTGGCGGCCGGGGTACCTGCAGCGGCGACTCCGGTGGCCCTCTCGTCGTCACCAGCAACAACAGAAGGATCTTAGTATGGGAACACTGATATATTTTTCACAACTAATCTCTAAAATCTAAGAAAAAAAGTTCAATTTTAGGAATATTTTGTAAAAAATAATATTTGCTTACAGGTCGGCGTGACTTCATTCGGTGCCGCGGACGGTTGTGCCAAGGGCTTCCCCGCTGCTTATGCCAGAGTCACATCATTCGTCAGCTGGATCCAGTCCCAATAATCTCCTTCTACGTTAATACACACAAAATGTTTACAATAAATTATTATTCTATCATTCTGTATAAACGTACGTTAATTTTATTTCCTAGTCTGCAAATTCTAAAATTACCCTTTTTAAATTAAATAAATATTACCATCATTAGTCCAGTCATTTAAGGTTTTATCTGAGGAAAAATTCCTAATATGCTGAATTTTTGTATACGCCTTTATTACGGCGTTGTAATGAAGATGTGAAAAATCGACATTGAAATCGTGCCGGCTAAAAAAGTTATAAAGGTCACGAAAATGATTTTCAAAAATATCTCGCGACTCGGAGGTCAATAGAGGTCTTATAAAAATTGTTTGTCGTGAAATTATCTAGAAAAAATGCTTCTTAGATTTTAAAATGCCTAAAATGACTGGACTACATCATTTTATTATTTATTTACACCTTTATCCACCACATCATTTTATATTTTATTTATATCTGAAAGAAATGGCAGATCAGCATACTCTCAAAGCTTTTCCAGAAATGATTGATTTCAAATTTTTTTTGGAACATAACACTAACAAAAACGGGGGTAAACAGTAACGGGGTGGAATAAGCACGTGAGTGAGGCTCACAAACAGGCCAGGCTTAAGTTTGAACAGTGGGTGTCTTATGGTAGACCGCGCGAGGGGCGTATTTGGATTGAGATGCAGACGAGTCGGAAAATTTTTAAGTCGCGCTTACGATGGTGCCAAAACAATAGTGATAAAATTAAAATGGACATGCTGGCGTCGCAACATCCTAAGGGCGATTTCCGCAATTTTTGGAGGTCTACTGATAAACTCAATAGTAGGCCGGGCCTGCCGGTGAGTGTCAGCGGTGCTACTGATGTCAAGGGGATTGCAGAGTTGTTTAGGCAGCACTTCACTGTTTCGTCACCATTGGGACCATCACAGTTTACAAGCAGTGCTGATAGTAGTGGTCAGGAGTCCAAAGTCCGATTTATGGCAAAAAAAGGAGGTAAGACATGTCATTATGTCTATGTCGAGGGGCAAGTCTCCAGGCCACGATGATTTAAGTATTGAACACCTAAAGCACGCTGGTCATCATTTGCCCAGAGTCTTAGCGATGTTCTACTCCTTGTGTATAGGACATTCGTATTTGCCTGAGCGGATGATGAAGACTGTGGTGGTGCCAATTATTAAAAATAAAACCGGTGATGTTAGTGACAAGAACAATTATAGGCCCATTTCTTTGGCTACTGTTATTTCGAAAGTGCTTGACGGTTTGCTTAACACTCAGCTGGATAAATACCTGAATATACATGACAACAAATTTGGTTTTAAAGCCAGTCTCTCTACAGAAACAGCTATATTGTGTTTTATAGCAGACTGTCAAGTACTACACTGATAGAAGTACACCTGTTGTTGCTTGCTTCCTCGACTTGTCGAAGGCATTTGACCTGGTTTGTTATGATCTGCTGTGGCAAAAACTGCAAAAAACGTCAGTGCCAGACGAAGTGATCCGGATCTTTCAATTTTGGTACAACAATCAGGTCAATGTTGTTCGATGGTCGGGGACTCACTCAGCCCCATACAGGTTGGAGTGTGGCGTGAGGCAGGGGGGGCTGACCTCGCCGAAGCTCTTCAACCTGTATGTTAATGCACTGATAGAGAGGTTCAGCAGCACGCATGTCGGTTGCCATATTGGAGGTGTGTGTCTAAACAATATCAGTTACGCAGACGACATGGTGATGCTGAGCGCCTCTGTCTGTGGGGTGGCGAAGCTGATTGGCATTTGTGAGCAATATGCTGAAGAACATGGTTTGTTGTACAACACGAATAAGAGCGAGTGCATGGTCTTTCATTCCAAGAGGGGGTGTCTAGATTACTTACCGGCAATTAAGCTCAACGGATGCACACTTAAAAAAGTTGATACATTTAAATATCTTGGACAGTTATTAACCTCTGACTTGAAGGACGACGCAGACATTGAAAGGGAACGTAGGGCGCTGTCTGTTCGTGCTAATATGATAGCCCGCAGATTTGCTCGATGTTCGGGGGGCGTCAAAATAGCTCTATTTAGGGCATTTTGTACGTCCTTCTATACCGGCAGTCTTTGGATCGATTACACGCAGAAGCAGTACAGCGCTCTACGTGTCCAGTACAACAATTCGTTCAGAGTGCTCTTGGGGCTGCCTCGCTTCTGTAGCGCATCGGGGATGTTTGCGGAAGCGCATGTAGATTGCTTCCACACAATCATGCGCAAACGGTGCACATCAACATGTTGCTAAATTTGTAAACTGTGTTCGTAAATAAATTATTATTATCTCTTTATTTGTTATTTATACATACATATTTTCTTATATTTCTAAATATTTCTTATTACAAATATATATATAAAAAAAAACATTTAAAAATACAAAAAATAGTAGTCCGCCGGTGTCGGGAGCAGGGTCCAAGCTACCGGTGGTTAGGGCTCCAGAGACAGGAACCTCCTCACAATGCGAGCCGTATCGAGGAGTACTGCCTTCTGTACCAGGCCCTTGATCCAACCGCGCAACGACAGCTTCGACAGATGGTCGTCGAAGCTTTTGGCTATAAGGCCATTAGCGGTCACGACAATCGGCACAATGACAGCCGAGTCCACATTCCACATGTCGACAACCTCGTGTGCTAAGTCGAGATATTTGATTTTTTTCTCTTTCTCAGCTTTCAAGAGATTCTCGTCGTTATTAATTTAATGTAATGATATGATCCAATGATGATTGAAATAAATAAAATAATAATAATAATAAAAAAACTTACCCTTTTTGATATGGGAAATCATCAAAAAACTCCTACACTGGGTGGAGCGAAAATGGGTAGTAGACTTTCACCGATTAAAACGCGACCGTGTTCTTCAGTTTCCCTTTGCGTTCTAGGACAGCGGTAACTCTTTCGAACAATCCTGCAGCCCTAGCAGGCATCGGTGAGTTATACTATTACTCGTGAAACACGACACGACGTCAATCCGGACCCAGCCCTTATATGAAAGCCCGCGTCTACTTTGGTCGGGAATCGCCCTGTAATTCCCAATGCCCGATTCTGCCTCCTGCAGTGGCTGAGGCGAAAGGAATGCTTCTCCCTCACACTTTTTCGCCACCTCAAGTGACTGCTTTCCATGACTTTTCACTCCTTACTACGGCCTGAACTAAGGCCAGTTGTTTGGGGTCGTCATCACCGATCGCTATCACGAGGACACGATGGTGATATGCCCAAGCGTGGCTCACCTCCACCGCATGCTCTACCGCGTCATTGTCACAGGCACCTTTCGAAACAACTGTGTCCGGTGTGGACCTGCGTCAGGTGGAAAGTGAGGACGCTGTGTAACCTCTCCATTCACTCCTCAAAGAAGGGACTTATCGCCGCGATTGTGGCATGTCCAGTACAGAGTTGCGACAGTCGCTGTCGGTGTCGTTGTCGCTGTCGGTGTTGTTGTAGCGGCAACAAATTTTCGCCCCGGCGTTACACTTCCACAGTGCATCCAATTCCTACGGTGAAAATAACATTACCTACGCGTCCATTAAATGTATATCTACCTACTTATCTAAAACTAGCTTAATGAGTCTAATAATCACAATGAAATTTCTTAGTCATTGTGATAGTAAATATTTACGCAGTGCGATTATCAATCAATCGAATAAATTGGGGAAACCCAGGAAAAACCTAAATCTATTTTGAGCTGCCATAAAGGTAGATTTCGAATATCTAAAAATAATACATACTTGTAGAGCACGGCACGATTTTCAGCTGTACAGTCATAGCTAATTGACACAGAGTCAAAAAAAAAATACTATAATTCAAAGAATTCTATTTAACTTAAAAAACGCGACCATCGAACTTCGACTTTAATAATAATAAAATGTATTCATTCAGATATCTGAGGTCCATTATAAGGCGAGTAAGACTTTCAGACTTTTTGAACGCGATCCCCTTTTTAAAGAGGTTCTCTTCTTTGTCAATATGCCTTTTTTAAGGTTTGATATCAACAAATAAATCCTCTCACTCTAGGTGAGAGGGAGTGTCAAAGTTTTATAAAACACACCATGTTCTTTCAGTTGTCTGTTTGACTGTCTTACTCCTTTGAACAATCCTGTAACTCTAATAGTCATCAACATTAGCGGGGCTCATCAATTTTGCTGACTGCTCTTTGAGGCACTCACTTATCTTTTGATTAAGGCACTTTGAACATGGAGCAACTATTGCAGCAACTGGCAACTAGCTGGCAACTGGCTGTTTACAAATATTTCAATTGGACTGCGCACACATAGCAACTTGAGTTTCGAGTTCCGGTAATCGTCAACAGTTTTCAGTTGCTGTAATCGATGGCTAAGTTAGTACCTAATTGCCGCAACTAGCAACTGTTTAATATTATACCGGTTTCAAAGTTGCCGGTTTCCTCAACGGTCAATCGTAACGCTTCGGGCGATTTCACACCCTCCCTCTCATTCCCTGTGCCTGGCAATGCCAGTGTCGCTATGAAATTGCTCACAGATTGCTATAAATTGCGGCAACCGTAAACGTTATAACAACTATCAACTTTCTACAGGAAACTTTTTAAAGTTTTTAGTTGCCTCAACTTAAGTTGCTCCATGTGCAAAGCCCCTTAATTTAACCTTGACTGATAAATTGGTCAAGTCTGATTTGATCTGTAGTTACTCAAGTCCCAAGCGAACGCCGTCGTTCGCACACCTATTGTCTTTCTATTGTGTCTCTAATTGCGGTATTCAAAAGATTAATTAGTAAGTCTCTGCATAATTTCTAAGCATGTATTATGGCAGATTTTATCGATACAATTTAGATAGGATTACATTCACTGCATGATAAGATTCAAAACAATATATAAGTTGAAACATGTTACTACTAATACGAGTTTTGTTATCAAAATGAAAATGTATGTTGGAACTATATGTTTGGGTTTGACAGTAGCCGTCTTTGCTGCGGAGATAACTCCGGAAGACAATCCTGTATACGACTATCACAGGCGCGTGGGTATACTCGAATCCAGAAAGATTCAAAATTTAGAAGTTAATAAGATCGTTGGAGGACACGTTAATGATATCACCGAAACTCCGTATCTGGTATGTCTTTTAGCATTACATTTATATTGTACGTTTTGTGTATGTATAACTAAACAATTGAAGAATTATGTTAGATTTTACTAAAACTAATTTATCATTCAAGTGACTTTATCGTATGTTACATTGATCACATAATATTTGTATCCCCCCTAAGATATGTTAGTACTACTGTTTACGATAAGATTTTTAATCTTTATAACTATGATTTGTGTAATATTTACAGACTACTCAAAATTTTATGACCTAAAATGATTGGTCTTTAATCATCATCATTGTATCTATGCTGCCAAAAAATGAACTAAAGTCTTGTTCTCACACATACCATATCATATACGAGTACATCGTGGTAACAAAGTTCTTCAGGTTATTTGAACATATTATACAACAGTTTGGAAACTCAATATCGAGCAATCGCCCAGTTGGCTTTGACAAATGACTTTTCTATCAGCGTTTCTATATATATGGAATGTACGGCAGTGACATCACCTGTTACTCCACTTGTTCCGTGTCTTCTCCGCATGTGTGTCAACACCTATCTGGTTGGGAAGAGCATCGCCGTGTCCTCGTGGGGGCGATCGGCGGCGATCTCTCGCGCCGGGGCTTGGTTCAAGCCATGCTCCGGAGCGAGGAGTGGCAGGCGGTCGCCTCCTTTTGCGAAGCAGTAATGCTAGCAAAGGAGGAGGCCGACCGCATTAGGCAAAGGCGCACACGCCGCCGCCGCCGCCGGGTTTCCGATCCCAATTTCCGGCCACCGTAGGCGCGGGCTCGCGGACGGTGGGCAATGGGTAGCTCGCTGTCCGTCCGTCCGGTAGCAGACCGGTCCGAGCTCAGGTCGTCTACGGCGCGCACCGGTCCCGCGCGCCTCAAGGAGTTGTCAGCAAACTGTAGGGGTCCAGCAGGGCCGAAGCCTACTGGGGCCAAAGGTTATGTGAGACTGTCACCACGGGCCCCGGGATAAAGGCAAGGAACGGAAAGGTAGGTTTTTAGTCAGTAAAAGTCTGACACTATTTTCCGCCCCACCCAAGGGCGGGATTTGTCATTGGATGATTTTACCTACCCAAAAAAAAAAAAAAAAACCTATCTGGTTGTCCTCCTTTGTCAATGGAGGTTTGTGGGACTTACACCCAATTCTACATACCTCTGTAGCTCCTTATTTTATATTTCAGGCTGGAATCATTGTCCAAATTCTGCCGATCTTCACATCAGTTTGTGGAGCTAGTCTCATATCTTCCACTCGTCTATTGACTGCTGCTCACTGCCAATACGATGGTGTTTTTACTGCCCAACTCTTCACCGTGGTTCTGGGGTCAAACACCTTATTCAGTGGCGGACTCCGCATTGTAACAAACAATGTCGTAGTTCACCCTGAATGGAATCCATCAAACCTTGCCAACGACATCGCTGTCATACGTGTGAACACCGTTACTTCCACTCGTAAGTCATCAAGAAAAAAAAATTTTTTTTTTATAGTCCAGATTAAATGTTAGTATCGTTTACATATTTCTATATTAGTTCAAACATTCAATAATACTTATTTTGTATTCTTCTCATAAATCAAATTACATAGTAATAGTTAAATTCAATTTCTATAATTGTCACTAAATAAAATGTCATTGACTAAGCTAGAAAAAGTTAACAAAATGCGAATGCGTTTAGTAGCATTACTATGCTCTGTCATACACTTGTCCTTTTTGACATCATTGATCTTTATATGCATGTGGATATTGCTTCTATCAATTTAAACTTGACCATCTTCTTATACAAAAAATTTATTGTTTCTTTTCAGAATCTATCCGTCCGATCAGTCTACCGCAAGGCGATGAGATCAATAACGACTTCGTGGGCTGGAAAGCTGTCGCTTCTGGATTCGGCATAACTAGCACTGGTGTGTAAAATAATGTTACATAAATTCTCTAAATTTCTACTTGTCAATTCAGGACTTATTATCTTTACGTAAATACTTTTGTATAGGAAATTACTCTTTTAAACGATTTTCAATATCCCTTGTATCCCAAAGAGAAAAAGCGTGAGTATATATTTAAAGATAATTTTATTTTTTTATTAATATCTCCTTAGATAACCTTTTTTTCCAAACTACACTAGTAGATTTGGCTAGGCAAGTAAATTTTATACAAGTACTAAAAATATTATTTATAAAGTGAACTGTTGAGATCAACATCCATCGGCTGGAAACATCCAATCCAGGAATAGTCTGAAATATTTTATTCCCAATTTCGATGTTCCGGTTTTCAAAAGTCCGAATTTCATAATACCTAAGAATTATAATGTCTATTATTAAAAATCAGGAAAATTATTTTACCGAAAGTCATAAATGCGATTTGTTATTTTTCCGATTTTCATACGTTCGAAGAATCAAATGTCGGTTTTGTAGAGGTTTTTAGAAACCTTCGAGAGGTTTCTAAAAACCTCTACAAAACCGACTTCACGCAGTCTTGTCTGCCCTACCCCTAGAGTGTAATTTAAGACCGCATAGGTGCGGAGGGGTGGGGCGGCCTGCAAGCTGAGGAGCAGGTAGTTTGAAGGCCCGTCGCCGCGGCTAAGGCTGGCCAGCGAAGCAGGCCAGCAAGCCGAAGCTGCGGTGGTGAGCGCTAAAACCATCTGCGATGATAAGCTCGTATGGGGCCCCCCAAAACCTGCGGCGCCGGAGCCGTGACAGAAACAATGCTTGCTGCATGTTGCGTGCCTGCTGCATGCCTGCTTACATGTTGCATGCCTGCTAGCTTGCTACTTGCCTGCAGCATGCCTACCTGCATTTTGTATGCTTGCTTGCATGCTGCATGTCTGTTTGCACACTTATGTGTTTATTTGTTTTTTTATTCAGTTTTACAAGGAGTTTTTATTTCGGAATTGATTTAATCGGTATTTTAATAATCGGAATTCGTATTTTTGATGTTTCGAATTATCATTAAGGTGGACTTTTTTATTATTCGATCTATTGAAACTCGTTTTTATGAGAATAGTAATTATAAAAGTTAAGAATATTAAATTTTAGGAATTATAAAAATAGGTGTAATGATAAGTCGGAGTCCTATAAACTAGGTGTAACGATAAGTCGGAGAGGTATTCGGAATTTTGAACCATTCGGAATTATGAAAATCGGTATTTTGAAATTCGTATTTGTGACTGACGGAATAAAGTTTTTAGTATTTATGTAGTGTACCCCTATCGGCTACAGCACAAATAAACATTTGAGACTGAAATACATAATTACTATATACATAAGTATAATCTATCTCCAATTAGAATCCGATGAAGTAGACAGGATTTTGTTGACTCGTACATCTTTAACATCCCTTTAACATCAAATAACTATGGCTTATCAGCACTTACATATATCAATCACATACATATATAGAAGTGTATCATTTCTACTGTTTAACCGATGGTACAATATCAGGTGGAAGCATCCCCAATAACCAGCCAATCAGCTCTGTGACGTTACCAGTCATCAGCAACAACGAGTGCAATCGGGTGTTCACGGGTTTTATCCGAAACACTAACATTTGTACCAGCGGTGAGGGTGGCAGAGGAACCTGCAATGGTGATTCGGGTGGACCTCTTGCCGTAAACATCAATAGAAGAAATGTCGTGGTAAGTATAAACAAAACAGGCCTCCAATCTATCTCATGGTGAAATGGCGTCAGCGACTATCGCAACCTCATTCGGGGCGCGCCACAATTGGGGCGATAAGGCCCATCCTTGAGGCGTGGTTGGAAAGACCTCACGGCGTTCTCAACTTCCGTACGACGCAGGTGCTTACCGAACATGGAAAGTTCGCTAAGTTCCTGTTCCGGATTCGTGCGGAGGATTCGCCCGGGTGTCGCCACTGTGCGGAACACCCGGAGGACACGGTGGAGCACACTGTAGAGGTGTGCTCCGCCTGGGCGGAGCATCGCCGTGTCCTCGTTGGGGCGATCGGCGGCAGCGATCTCTCTCGCCGGGCCTTGGTTCAGGCCATGGTCCGTATTGAGGAGGGATGGCAGGCGGTCGCCTCCTTCTGCGAAGCAGTAATACTAGCAAAGGAGGAGGCCGACCGCATCAGGCAGAGGCAACGGGGCGCTCGCCCCAGCCGCACCGGGATTCCGATCCCGATTTCCGGCCACCGTAGGCGCGGTCTTGCGGACGGCGTGCAATTGGTAGCACGCTGTCCGATCGTCCGATAACCGACCGGACCGAGCCCAAGTCGTCGACGGCGCGTTCTGTTCCCGCGCGCCTCAAGGAGTTGTCAGCACACCGAAGAGGCCCAGCCTGCTAACTGCAGGCAGGCAGGATCGAAGCCTACTGGAGTCATGGGTTAACTTCCGAAAGGAATACCCGGCCGCGGCACGATAGGCAACGAAGGAACGGGGTAGTTTTTTAGTCAGTAAGAGTCTGACACTACTTCCCGCTCCGCCCAAGGGCGGGATTTGTCATTGGATGATTTTACCTACCATAAAAAAAAACAGGCCTCCAATCTTATTGCTTGCGGACAGCGGGCAATGGGTAGCTCGCTGTCCGTCCGTCCGGTAACAGACCGGTCCGAGCTCAAGTCGTTTACGGCGCGCACTGTTCCCGCGCGCCTCAAGGAGTTGTCAGCAAACTGAAGGGGCCCGATAGGGCCGAAGCCTACTGGGGTCAAAGGGTATGTGAAAATGGCACCCGGGGCCCTGGGACCAAGGCGAAGAATGGAACGGGGTAGGTTTTTAGTCAGTAAGAGTCTGACACTACTTCCCGCTCCACCCAAGGGCGGGATTTGTCATTGGATGATTTTACCTACCGAAAAAAAAAAAAAAAAAAAAAAAAATCTTATTGCTTGCAAACAGCTCTTTTGTCTGGACGAATGAGTGGGCTTCAGTCACGCTTGACCTCTTTATCAACGAGGCAGAACTTGGTATTTAAAATGGATGAAATATATATTATTGAGATTTTCCATCAAAAAGAACAATATCCAAATTAGTATGGAGCTTTTACCCAGCAACGTCCAAAATGCAGATCTATGTTATATAGGGTGACTGGTAATCAGTGAACGATACTTAAACACGTGATTATAGTCATAATAACAAACAACTTTTACTATGGAACCAAACCAGAAATCGCGAAAAAATCTACCAAGTTCAATACATTTATGTTCGCCAAACTGGTCAAAATGTACCAAAATGGCAATTTTTTTTCGTGATTTCAGGTTTGGTCAAAAAAAACACAAAAAGGGCAATATAACTTTAATTTCGGAAGTCGGTGTTCAATAACAAAGAGACCAAACTATTATAGAAACACAGACTTCCAAAATTAAAGTTATTTTGCCCCTTTTGTGTTTTTTTTTTTTGTTTTTTTGTACATTGAAGTCTGTTTTTTTTTGTAAAAAGTTTTCTTTACAGTACTTTAAAAGATTTTAAATTGATACCATGTGCATAATTCTTATTACAATTGAATAGGATAGTTTAATAGTTCACTTTATTAGACACGACTGAGGAACAAACGTGCATAACTTTTATGGAAAACTGGTGAAAATATATAGGCACCGAATATATATAGGTGTTGAAAGAATGTGAGCTGATTTTCGGCCATAAAGGCTATGTATGTCTTTTATGGTGTTTGAAACGGGAAAGATTGACAAAAACCTCGTCACATTGTTCAATGCCATCCGTGATCGATTGAATTAACAGACTTCTAAAAAGAAGAAGGCATTAATGGCAGATGATAATGTATAAAAATAATTCAGATATTTGGAGTAAATTCCCAGTGTGGGGCAACGTTTCAACAAAAGTCCTGAATAACCTTTATTGTTTTTACAGATTGGTGTGGCGTCTTTCGGCTCAGGCCGAGGGTGTGATGTTGGTCTACCTGCCGCCTTCAGCCGAGTTACCTCCTACATCAACTGGATCCGATCTCAATAATTTGGCTTTAATTAGTTTTGTATATACTTTGTATATTGGATATAATTTTGATTTATATCTGTATTTTTATGACATCTAAATACATTTAAATTTATGCGTGGCACTTTACAGGCACACCATATCTAAAACCTTTTTGTAATTTATTTTCAGTTTCGGATAATCGGACGTGTAAATCTCGGAATCCAAAATTTCCTAATCAAAAGTATCCAAACTAATAAAACTAAAAATTTACAAACGAATTGATCCGTTAAATCATTCTAAAAAGAATATTGTAGGAGTAGCTTGCCCAGCTTCTGTACGCAATAAAAACAAAATAGAGATGTTTATAGTAAACCGCCAAGAG
This sequence comes from Leucania comma, assembly GCA_958295575.1. Classification (NCBI taxonomy): domain Eukaryota; kingdom Metazoa; phylum Arthropoda; class Insecta; order Lepidoptera; family Noctuidae; genus Leucania; species Leucania comma. The sequence continues at coordinate 11,932,296 of OY282475.1, forward strand.
CTTCACTATTTCTTTAACACTAGTACATATTCTTGAGTATATTTGTAAACTTTCTATTTCTCTACATCTAAGATGACATTAGGTACAATGGCAAGGTATTAATCTTAAACAGTTTAGATTTAGATGAGCATAAGACATTCAACAAACAAGCACAAGCCTATTAACCTACTAGCGTAAATCTGTAATGAGGCATACACTCACACATAACAATATTATCTACTGTCTGTGCTCGTATTTACACGTGCTACCGGGAGCAAACCCAAGTCTGTCGACGTACATTATAAATGGCTCTAAAAGCGGTCGCCACAGCGCCTGCACTTAGTGAAACGAGGTAGTAGTACTACCGTACGTGCCCCAATTAGCCAATATTCCTCTAATAGTTTCTATGAAGCATTACGATTAATACCGCAGTCGTCCACATCCATTTAATCTTCATGATCTAATGGGAGTTGTTCCCGCGTCTTAGCTTTTAGATGACGTAGTGCTGGCTAGTGAATGTGGTTCTTGAAATTGGAATTGGTATTGAAGTACTAAATTAGAGCATCTGTTAGTTGAGTGATGTACGTACATTACGGCTGAAATGTCTTGACCGCTCCGAACTTCGGTATCAATACTAAATTGGAACACCTTAATCTCTCACTAATGTGAGAGGGAGACGTGTAGAACTTCGAACTTCCTGCGCAGTAATACTTTTTAAGAATCATAATGGCGAATGCGTCTTGCGTTTCGATTTTTTCAAGTATGGGCATATTTCAAACACACGTTTTATCAAACATTCCACAAAAAACGTAAATAAAATATGCTTGTGATAACAGCATTCACTATGTACCATTATGCAGCGAATTAACTAGATTAAAACTCATTAATCACTGATAATTTTATAATATTTAATCTTTTTTTATCAATTACATTTATCCTATTTTAGGTTTAAAAACAAGGTGCTGCTTTTGTTAATCCATTTTAAGAAAAACCAGTGTATCAATATGAAGATTGTCTTTGGACTGATTTTATTTTGTGTAGCAGTAGCAAGGGCAGCTGACAAGCCAAACCCACTTGAAAATAGTGTTTATGATTACCACCGTAGAATTGGAATTCCTGAAGCATTCAGGCTTAAAAAACTGGAAAGTAAATCATCAGATGCCCAGAGCAGAATTATTGGCGGTTCCACGACGACTGTTTTGTCGGTGCCATACCAGGTAAATTAAAATTTAATATTTACATGAAAGATTATAATTAGTGTTAGTAAACTAGTTCATTTGGCAAGAAAGAAAGCAAGGCAAGATAATAAATGTGACGTAAATGACTGAGAAAATGGAAAGCTTTGGAGGAGGCCTTTACCTGAGGGGGGTTCCAGTACAATAAAAACGCGAATGCCTACCTATTGAAATATGTATAATGTAATAATTAGGATATATTAAGACAATTTAGGTTACATAAATATTAATTTTAATTCTGTATTTTTCCATTCATTTGTTAATTAAGTATAGGTTAGGTTAGTAAAAACATTATTTAAGTTAATTTGTAAAACTGGAAATTTATGGCTTTTTTATTTTTTATTTTATTTTAAATGACTGAGCAATAGGCACTTTACCCAACTTATGACTCTCGCCTCATATGATTTTTTCAAATATTATAATTTGAGTCTACATTAGTATTAACACCTCCTCCTTAGTGTAAAGAAGCTCCATCTTAGATTTATAGAAATAATATTGTTATTTCATAGACTTAGACTAAAGCAAGGCTGGTCATCATTATCATCATCATTATTTTAACCGAAAGACGTCCACTGTTAGACATAGACCTTTCCCAAGTGCAGCCATAACGACCGGTTTTGTGCGTCTCGCATTCATCAGATTCCCGCGACCCTCACTATGTCATTGGTCCACTTTGTAAGAGGCCTTCCAATGCTGCATCTTCCGGTACATGGTTGTCACTCCAGAACCTATCGTCCCCACCGACCATCTGTTCCACGAACTGTGTGCCCTACTAATGTACAAGATATCATTTAAGCACTGGCAGGCGCTTTATATTATCGTTTGATTGCAGGCTGGATTAATTTTGAGAGTACTGATATTCACATCAGTATGTGGAGGCACCTTAATCTCTGACTCCAGAGTTCTAACCGCCGCTCATTGCATCAATGATGGCAACAATATTGCTTCAACCATTCAAGTCATCCTTGGAGCCAACTTCCTGTTCTCTGGAGGCACCAGGCTCGACACAAATAACGTGGTGCTGTTCCCAGGGTACAACCCTTGGATTGCTGCTAATGATATCGCCGTCGTACGAATTAATAGGGTTACCTTTTCGTGTAAGTTTGCGCTTTTTAAAATTACTGTAAAGTATCCTTTAAAATTGATTTAGGGGTTTCAAGACTACAGAACCGTTCGACAGAGATACCACGGCCCTCACAAAAGGTTACTGAAGGAACACAGTTGGATTTTAATAAGAAATAGTCTCGACTATGTGTCCCCCACCTTGAAAACTGGAGCCGCCCTCGCTTGCTTATATCTGGTTTGTTATTCTGTATCAAAAGAAAATCAATAGCCCATTCCCATAAATAAATATTATTTATTTTCCAGTGACAATTCAACCAATTAACTTGCCATCGGGAAGCGAAATCAACTCGAATTTCGCTGGAAGCAACGCTCTCGCCTCTGGCTATGGAATAACTAGCGACGGTTTGTGTTTTATCAATATTATTACTGCTAGATATCCCTTCATTTTGAACCCGCCAATCAGTGTTGACATGCGTTCAGAACCCTTAAAAACACCATTATTAGGAAACTTGTTCCTTACAAATTGACTTGTCTTATTTAGTTTCACAACGTGTTTAGCTTTTATTTATTTACTAGCTTCTGCCAGCGGTTCCGCCCGCGAAATTTAAATTAATTTCTCCATACATACTTCAGACCCCCGTTTTACCCCCTTAGGGGTGGAGTTTCATAAAAACCGTTTTTAGCGAATGTCTACCCTATAAGGAACCTACCTGCCAAATTTTAAGTTTGTAGTTGTTATATTTTCTGTTAAACAGTGAGTGGTATTTCGGTTTTCTATATATAAATTTGCTGCTGCTAGCGATTTCGCCCTCGTGATAGTACAGGAATACCTACTGCCGGGATAAAACTCTATCCGCCTTATTCCAAAACGCGATCTAACGCGAAGAAAACCGGTCCATCAAAATTAAGTCAGTCTAAAATTACCCATTCATACTATGCTTTTTAACATCTAATAAAATATCCCGTATGGGTTTACAGGTGACAGTGTCAGCTTAACGCAAACGATAAAATCGGTGACCTTGCAAGTGATCACCAACCAAGTGTGCTCGAACACCTACAATGTTATCCAAAGTCACCACCTGTGCACCAGCGGCGCCGGAGGTATTGGAATCTGTGGTGGAGACACCGGTGGACCACTCGTCGCTACAGTGAACAATAGGAGGATCTTGGTACGTATTATGAAACTATGGACATGATAAATTATTTTATATTAGTAGAAAAAAAAAATGAAATATGTATGAGAAAATCCAAATGAAAAGGTTATATTGTATATTGGTCAAGCAAGCAGTCGGTGGCATCAAAACCCTGATTGAAGTAAAGTAACTAGTAACTTCGCTAACTCTGCACACTAGTAACTGTCCCTAGAGTAGTATGCAGAGTTAGCGCTCGGGTAGTAAGTGTCCCTGCCCAGTCGGTGATGATCCGCTGACATAGACATCATTTGCATCGAAGTTATTACTTTAGTAGGTGCGTCGTTTTGCAACAATTGAACAATGATTGTAATTACATTCACTCTTCAGGCCCACGCTAAACCTTATCCGGTGACAAAATAACTAATAATTTAATTTGACTAATTTTAACTAATCGCTTATTTTTCACAGATTGGTGTAGGTTCCTTCACGGCCAATTCTGGATGCCAAGCTGGACTACCCTCTGGATTCACAAGAGTCACTTCCTTCATTTCTTGGATTCATGCCCAATAATGACACCGATAGCTCTCGAAGTACCTAAATACCATATCGATTAAATTATTTTAGTAAGCAGGCTTTTTATTGCTTTTGAAACTCTTAAAATAAATGATAATATTTATTATTAAAATAATAATTATAATTATTTGTATGAATTTATTTATCTTAAGACCCTGAGGTCCTGGACCTTTGGAAGGTATACGAGGAGCCGAAACCAACTTGCAGAGGCCCTTTAGGCACTTTTAATGGAACGTGACACCAACCGACGGTTATCCCTGTACGCGCTATGCTAATGCAAAAAAAACCCAAGAACCACCCCCGGTTGGTTAAAAACTATTGCAACATATGGAGAACAACGACACTAGGGCTATTGTTTTTGGACTCTTAAGTGGACTGGTTACCAAGAACTATGTTAAGACTATGGCCCCTGCCTGAAAAATGTTATTAATACCCATCGATAAAAAGGCAAGGGGTAATTTAATAATTATTATTATTATGAAAATTATAATTCTAAGAAAGTATTCACGATTAATCATTCAAAAAGATGATTAAATAAACAAAAGATGAAAATAAAAACCGTAATAAATAACAAAACCTAAACAAGATAGGATGTCGTTTAGCAAATCACTCTCCCTCGCAACAAATACATCAATATCCGAAAAACAGGCGGCGGATCCGTTTGAAAAATGAATGAAGTTATCAATCCTGAGGAGGGAATAATTGAGAGTGGGCACAATCGAGATATGATTGATCTAACACCTCACGGGCCCATCAAATCGCTCTTCAAAGGGTAAATCTATATTTAAGTGGGCGAACTTCCCACTTGTAATTACATTTTTATGTTGTCGAAGACCCGCTTCGTGCTAATGCCTCTTACAAATGCGAATATAATAGAGTCGCTGCGGTTTGGACGCGAGATCTCTTTCAGAGTGCGCGCCCTTTCGCTTCGCGTTATATAGGAATATTAGATAACAAGATAGCGAATTTATTTTGTAAGGAGTTTTTGTTAAGTCAAAAGGAGAATGAGAGAGAAGATTAATGGGGAAAGTTTCTGTAAAACAGGACTGCATTATTTCTATGTTACATATTGACAAATTATTGCTGTTAATATGCATCAGGCGCTTAAAACACCATTTGGGGACGCAGTAGAAAGATATTCTGCCTGTCCCTTTTTATGTGTCTCGCGATGAGGTGATGTTTGGCGCCAAAAGTAAAAATCCAACTTGCGGTGTTTAGAATGAATTTATAAATATATGTAATCACAATTAATAGGTAGTAAACCGATTTCTGCCTAATCAGACTAATGATAATATGATACAAAAACCTAGTCTGTGTTACGAGACCGTTGGAAGGCAACAGAGCGAGAGACGCTAAGGGTAGCGCCCTAAATTCTCTGCTCGTTTTGTCACTTAACTAATTCAAAATATATTGACTTAAAAATTAACATGCAACACTAAATCTAAGGTGCGATCACATATGCAGTAAGTGACGCCACAACCGGTTTAATTTTATCTTTCTTCATGTACCGTAGAGTTTCCCTCACCAATACAACTTATAGAGGGATATCATAACTTGTCAACTTATTACACGACACACAGAGCTGTACACGCTAAACTAACTTAAAGCTTGGGTTAAAGCCTGCTAAAGCCAGGGTAAGCAGGTTACAAGTAAACACTACCTAAGTAATAGACCATAATTCCTCTTAATCCGACAGTCTGGAGTTTTTTCTAACAATTTATAGGGTTGGCAGGGAGAAGTTTAAGACACTTAATGAGAGCAAGTGGATAAAATTAAGCCTCAGCCCTAGTTTCAAGGTGTTTCCAGCTGCTAGATAAGTTAAAAAAAAATGTTTTAGTTATACATGTTAAAACTACTATCAAAATAATGATTACAGTCTATAAAACTGAAACAATGGGGTAATACATAATTTATCCTACGTTCTTTTGTAGCATAGCATATCAGCCTTATAATGTTCCCACTGCTGAGACTCAGGCCTCCTCTCTAGGAGAGGGAATGGGCGACTTCGAAGCTCGAGCTTTTTTCACGAGTTTCTAGCTGGGCCTGCCCGACGACTAATAGGGACTGCTAGCGACCAGCCTGTTATAATAAATGTAATAAATAGTAGCGCAGGTTCAATGCCATATTTTTCCGCACTAGTGTGAAATATAGTAAATTGCGTGATAAGCGGTAATGATAGGAGCGGGTTTTCGAGTTAGTGTATTAAAAAGTAATTACACTCGCCTACCTCGTTTTCTAGAAAATATTACCACTAACTGCAGCTGGCACTATAAGCGTTATAATGCTACTTTATATTTCAACAACATGCACGGTTTATATGGAATTGGATAAAACAGTGAAACCACGAGAAAAGGCTAGATTGTAATATTACACGGTCTTTTTTGCATGCGGCAACCCTAACTGAATCCGTATGACAGTGTCTGGCTGGTGGCGACATGGCAATGTTTCGCACACACAACACAACTGACATGCATTTATTTTTATTTCAGTTACATAAATTAAATTTAATGCAGTTCGATAGCTTGAAATTAATGTGTGCGATAACTTTAGAAATAAAACCACTTTATATCTAATTGTGTACATATACACTTTAATAGAAATAGTGGGTCCTTACCTACAAATTATACACGCGTTTTTTTTTTTTTAACGGGTTACTTTGCACCGTGATATCTTCGGACTAACTTGTAATAAAAACTTCAAATAAACTTTACTTATATTAAAAGTAAGTTATATTACATACCGTTTGAGACGCATGGTTTCCACGGTAGAACTCCAAAATAGAACGATTTTTTTTTAGATTTTATACAAAAATATAGCAATATTACAGGAAATACAAAACACAAACAAACTAACCTTTAATATAAAGTTTAGATATTTAAAATTACAATTCTAAGTCAATCCAAAGATATCACAGTTCAAAATATCCCGTTTTACAAAACGGCAGTTTCATTGGTTTTACCTAAAATTAGGTCTATATCTATGAAATCGACCACTCATTGACCACTTAGCAACGGTTTGACGGTTAATTTAAAATTGGAATATTTAATACATCAATTGAATTCTTATTTCAAAATCAGTCTTTTATTTGTGTTTTTTTTTTTTATTTAGCTCTTACTGTCCATTGCTGGGAAAAGGTCTCCCCAAGTCCTTCCAAACCTATTTCTTTGTTTATTTAGTTTTTTTTTTTTTGTTACATCGATAAAATAAATTTTTATCGATATAATCGAAAAACTATCTTTCCATTTAATATAATTTTGTGGTTTTTTAGACTAAAATTCCCAAGGATATGTCATTATACGAAAACGAATAAGTCTGATCTCGGTCGATTAGTTCGGTCTCTAAAGTCAATAAATACTGTAACACATTTAAATACATAAACATTGTATGCAAATACTAAAACCGTCTTTTGGAGTTTATGCAAATATATAGGACAGAGAACAAATAAATTATTGATAAATAAATGGTGTCAAGTACCTACTTTTCCCAGATATTATTTATTGGTGGCACTTTGTAGGTATTTTCTTATAATAGAAACAATGTTTTTGAGATTGTGAGAAATGTACAATGTACATACTACTTTATTTCGCCAGATTTACCTGCCTTTTTGGGTGGGAAATGATCAAATCACTTCTCCAGCTCTGGGTGGAGCGAAAGGGAGTGTCTGACACTCCAAACAGGTCCATTTTAGTAAAATCGACCCGAATTCCTTCAGTTACCTTTGCGATCTAGGGTCACGGTATGTGTCTACGCCCAGTTCGCAATTTACTCAATAGATTTTTACGTGACGAAGTACCTATAATAAACCATAACACTTTAGTGATAAAGCTGAAATTTCAAACATGTAGTTCTTGATTGTGTATATTCTTGTTTTTCTGCAGTTTCAATTGATATTATGGCATTCGACCGTTTAATGCCCAGATGATATTAGAAACAGCAGAATCGCTACGCCAGTAGCTTTCAAATCAGTAAAATTCCGGGTATTTCCATTATAACTAGTAATGTCACATCAATAATTTTTACTAGCTATCTTGTATATCGTGTTTTCAACACCGCCAAAGTGTGGGGCTATTCAAGTATTACGTAAGCACTACGGGGGGGGGGATTGCTTTACCTATTTTTGGGGTCTGGATGATGATTACGTCAACAGTAAGTACCTATACATTTTTTAGTTTTATTTCAGAGAACTATGTTGATTCGAAAGTGCGCTCATCACTGAGCAGCAAACATCCAATGTCATTAAAAACTTAAAGTCATGGATTCGTGTGTCATATGGACTCTTACGCCTCACCATCAACGATTGCATCACTGCTTACAGTCAGGTGGGATCGCAATCAAGCAATAGTTTTTATAAATAAAAAATAAAAAATATGACTTAATATGCCAAAATAAAAGTTGTTATTTTAGTTTTTCTAATTCAAGCCTATTCCTTATATTTAGACTTGTAACTTTTGGTCATTAAATTAACTAATAACGAAAGCAGAGTACCTACAAAGAAAAATGCATGTAGGTACCAATGTTTACGTAAGCATGGGGAGGTGAGACTTTTGCTCACTTTTGCTGACGAGGGGTGGGGTTAATATTTGCCAAAAATCTGCTTAAGTAGGCATTTTTTATTTACAACTAACTTGAAAATATTTTAAGTCATTTAGAGCTACATAATTTTGCTATTTAGTAGGTACATAGATGTTACGTAAAACATTAATTCAAGATCTTTTCGCGTGTGTTTACAAGAAAAAGTTTTATTAGACGCACAACGCCAACACTTAAGCACACAATGCCAACAGTCCACTGGTCAGCAGGTAGGGTCACTGACCGCACGGTAGGTACCTAATACTGTCAAAGTCAACTTTCTCTAAAGCCGTAGACACACTTTCACACTTGAGACGCGCTATACGTCCTCACGTACTCGTTGAATATGTATTCGAAAACGTGAATATTTCTTTGCATTTATGTAGATACGCAAAGAGGTAACTAACTGAACATGGGAGGGTTTTAGTCAGTAAAAGTCTGACACTCCGTTTCACTCTTTACGAAAGGAGTTATTTGGTGATTATCCACTTCAAAAAGGTCTTTAATTTACACTACTAATGCAGGTACGTCCTTTCGTGTCAATTTTTGATTGTGCAAATATGATAATTATGATAAAACAAAGTCCAAGTCCAATTTCCAATGCGAAGCTTAAATTACTGCGTCTTCATTAAAATAGCAAACCTTTTTCAGAGTTAACGACATCTAATTAAACCTTCGATCTGCCCCTTTATTACAGAGGTGTAGTAACTATTCGTTGATGCTATAGATCCTACAGCAGCTACTCAAATTAAATGGACATAATTTCATTAGACATGCTTTTGAGATAGATACATACATTGTTATATTCTAATGTATGTCTGTTTATTAGGCGGCTGTGAACAATAGCATTGTTTGTGATGCAACATCGTAAGGTCACGCTTGGCCGCTCCACAATAGTTTCCAGTCTACCGACCCCCAAACATATAAATAAGCACGTTAGTGAACACACACTTTAACGTATGTATTAGACAAATTATTATATGTTTTCTGTACAAACGAAGATAGAGTTGAGCTCTTAACAAACAAATTATAACATAATACAATATAATAAATAATACAATATAATACATTATATTATAACATATTATGATATAGGTGAATAGTGACGATCATGTCAGAAAACTTACTTATACCACAACTGAGTCAGTACAACGTTATCGATAATCCCTAGTAAAAATGGTTTCGATAATTTATCATCGCGTGCAAACATAACCTTATCGTAAGAATACATAATGTAACTATATAAATCTGCATCTAATTGTGTACTCATATCACACACCAGTACAAAACCCGCCACCGCTGCAGGCACACGCTCGCACAAAAACATGTAAATCGAGGTCATGATCAATGACTTGTTTGTAGTCACAGAATATTTCTGTTTCTTACGAAACTATCGTGTCGTCAGCGCTATGGTTACCTCATAACATCTACCTATTATTAGATAGCTACGTAAGCCGGTTCCATTTACGCCCTAGTAACCAACAAACTGTGCGGCAACTCGAACGCGTCCGCATCGAAAATGTCAAAACGCACGATTTTTGTTTTCTTCTTCATCGCGACCATATTCTCAACTGACAGTTACAAGATCCTCGGGATCTTCCCGTCGCTGGATCGCAACAACTACCTCACTTACCGCGGACTATTTCGGGAACTGGCGAATCGCGACCATGACGTGACCCTCATCAGTCATTTCCAAATGCAGGATGCACCAGCTTCCTACAAAGATATACTATTGAGTGACAGTTTACACCAAGTGTATAAAGGTTTATCTTATGAATCTGTGATAGTGAACGAAGTGTCGAGAGTGCCGTTTGAAACGTTAGTGGCGACTAAATCCGGCAACGATGACTGCAAAACTCTAATGAACAACCATCAAGTGCTGCACATGATAAGCACGCGGCCTCGCTTCGATGTGATATTAGTCGAGTCATATAACAGTGACTGCGGCCTAGCATTGGCCGCAAACCTGAGTGCTCCTTACATTGCCTTCAACCCACAGCCTCTACAGGCGTGGCAGTATAGCAGATTGGGTATCCATTTCAATTCTGCGTATGTAAGTCAATCTGGCCTGCACTACGGAAAGGAACCTTGGTATTTTGAGAGGCTTAAGGGTTACGTGCTGTATCACCTTACGAACTGGGTGTATTACGTGGGCTCACAAGTAACGGATCATGTGTACCTTTACAAGTATCTGGGCGATGAGCTACCATCTTTAGAAAACATTGCGTCAAACGCGAGTCTTGTGTTTGTAAACACGCATCAGTCAGTATTCGGCGGTGTTGCCAGACCTGATAATGTAATTGATATCGGTGGTATTCATGTGAGACCACCAAAAATCATTCCGACGGTAAGTAATTTGGTCAATATCTATGTAAATAGACGTTAGCACTGTGATGTCATGTTTGTTTAGTATTCCAAATAAGTGATGAGCATAACATTTGCACCGCGCCATATCGGTGAGAATATTGGAAACAGTGTCAACATTAATTAAGGATGATTGAATATGCAGATAACATTACGCTAATCATCATTTAATGCATTGCTCTACTTGGAACCACATGTGGCATAGATTTCTGAGTGTAGCATTAGAATTACATACGAGTAGCATGAAAAGTATCTAGCCTCTGACATAATCGATATTTTTTAGTGAGCTCAGACAACGTTCGATTGGCGGGGCCTCTCTTGCCAGCCAACATAAATGCGTAACCACTTTCCATTAGCGTGTACCACGCTTGATTAATTTTCTTCAATATTGGTTATAATCAGGAAACCCTCATACGATTAGTGCATTTTAAGACTAAACTCCTGTACCGATAGCTATTTTAATTATCATGAAATGAAAGTTAACACGCCCGGATCCGTAAGCCCCGCTTACGCAAAACGATTGTACAATCAACCCATCTTTCAATGTTATCACTTTACAGGAAATAGAGAGATTTATAAACGAGGCCGAGCACGGCGTTATATACGTGAACCTCGGTTCTACGGTAAAGGACTCCACGCTTGCCGGTGATAAATTAAACGAACTGTTATCAACGTTCGGTAAATTGCCTCTGAGGGTCCTCTGGAAATGGGACGGAGGCAATCTGCAACTGCCGAGAAACGTTATGACTATGAAATGGTTCCCACAATACGATGTTTTGAGTAAGTATTCGCACATGTGTTAGTAATAAGGGTGACTGTTTCAAGGTGCTGATTTAAGCATTCTAGTCTGATTAATGAAATGTAATGTATGAAGTTAGGCTCTGCGAACTTTAGCGCTCAAAATAAGCTCGCCAAATAAATGATTTATAAAAAGAAATGCCAATAACAGTTGTTAACAGCAATAACAACTGCTATTGGCATTTATTTTCTCAAACCATTTATTATTTTACGAGTGCACAACCGCTAAAGTTAGCAGAGCCTAACTTCAGACGCGCCAAGATCCGTCGGCTGTACTGTAGATACCTGTCAACCCATCCCATGGTCGATTGTCAGAAAATGCCTAAAGCCTTTGTACAATACACAGTTTTTGTGCATTACACCGCAAACTACCTTTTTTAGTTTAAGTTCTTATAGTCCATCCTAAGGCGGTCTGGTAGATATCGCTGTCAGCGATAAGACCGCCAATTTACCCACAGATTTCAATTTTTATAAAAGTATGTTACTATATTGGTTTACATTAAAATTTATTATATTTTATTAAAAAAAAAAAATAATAATATGTGTGCTCAGTTTTAATAGATATACAGATATCACGAAACCTACAACAATATTTTCTCTACGTTTCAGAACATGAAAACGTGAAGGTCTTCGTGTCTCACGCAGGCATCCTCAGCACTATCGAAGCCATTGATGCTGGTGTACCAGTCGTGGCCATACCTCTGTTTGGAGACCAGTATGGCAACGCAGCGGCCCTACAAGATGCTGGCGTGGCAACCATCGTTCACTACCAAGATCTGAAGAAGGAGTATCTGATTGACGCCATCAATGACGTTCTGAACCCTGTGTAAGTCAATCAGCCTTTACAACAATAATGGTGTAATGCTGATGGAAAAAATAATGCCAGTTTATATTGTTAACCCTATAGACATCGCTCTGTTAAAAGCTATTGCCCTCAAACTTATTAAACAGTAAAGAAAATAATGCACTGTCAAAGTCAATATTATCATAAAAAAAGAAAAATTGTCAATAAAAATGAAATAGTTTAAATAAAATCTATCTAATATAAAAGCGACATGACACTCACTGATTAATCACGAAACCTCAGAATCTATAACGCCTACAAACTTAAAATTTGGTTCGTAGGTTCCTTATGGGGTGTAGACGTCCGCTAAGAACATATTTTATGAAACTCTGCTCAGAAGCTAGTAAATACGATATATTTAACAACTTCTACACACCGCAGATAGAGTTAGTCCCAAACTAAGCAGAGCTTGTGCTATTAGTACTAGACAACTGATTAATGTACTTATATATTTCTACTACTTGTGTTATGAGATCTTGCTTCTTGCCAAATTTCGAGATTCAACAGTTTTCGGTTACAACGGGAAATACCCCCATAGAATTCGATTTCCTTGCGAGTGTCAAAATATGCGTCTAAATAGAGTTTAAACGACCATATCTTCAGATTGCATTTTTCCACTATTCCAAGGGGTAGCAGACATGAGTATCTGGTACTTATTAATTTTAGTTTAATACCGTTTTATATATTATATTGTTCTACGCGTTCCTGTGAAAAAGGGTCTTAACAGACGAAAAGACGATAAGACGGACAGCAAAGTGATCCTAAAGAGGTTCATTTTTACAGAATGAGGTTCTAAATCGTTTAGTAATAGTTTTAATAAGGATTGACAGCTAACCCTAATTTAACAGCTAGGAACACTTTCAATTTATTTAAAAAATAAGTGTTTTCTGTTTTCAATGCTGTCTTCATAAGAACCTACCTAACTTAACTTTAACAAATGCGCTGAAGTCAAAAGATAGTTCTTATCAAAAAGTTCATCTAAATTGGTCTTCTCATTCTTAATCTCGCTTAGAGCATCCCATGCATGTTCGATCACTTCTAACTCAGGCAGAGTTTGTATGTCAAATCGAATGCCAAATAATCGGATATCAACTGACTAAATATAAATCGAACATCTAAATACTCTGAACGTATGTGAACGTAATTGTTAGAATAAATGGAACATTCAATATAATAAATGGTACACCCAACACATCGAGTGTTTAAAACATCAAATGCTTGTTTGATCGAGACTTCAGCGCATCGCATTTTTGCAATCGTCGTCGGTTCCCTGAGAATTACTTTTCTTCTTGCTCGACGTATAATTTGCAATGCTATTTTTTTTTGTATAGAAAAGCACACGAACTTGGGCGTTAGCATTCACTTTGTTGAACGGCAGTCCCACTGGCAGTTCTTTCTCTTAACATGGATGGTGATTACCTGTATGAAACTGAAGTGATCCGGTTTTTGTCATCGGAAAGGAAATGATTTCGTATGTCTTTATCTCCATTTCCTTCACTTTGACGTTACCTCTCCCATTGCACTCTGAATAGTCATCTTGACTTGTCTTGAAATCCCCATAAAGTCCTTCTTGTCGTTAACCCAAACTAGTGTAAACAATTTGGAATGGTTTTAACGCTAATTTCACGTTCGATAGTGACTTGCATCTGTAATTTTATTTCACTAGTGTTGACTGTTTGATCATGGGCAATCAACAGTCTGATGTAACGCTTCTGAAGAGCAATAATAACAGTTGGGCAGACACTGCGGCGTTACCCTTGTGCTCTGGTACCTTTGCTAAGAGGCAGAAAATTTATCTGGGCTATTTTTGGGCAGAAAATTTCTCGCAATAACCTTCTTCACTTAAAGTTGCATTCTTAGACACAAAACTTCTGATATTCCCCTGGATAAATGCCAATTATTTTTAATTTATTTCAAAATCGAAATTAATCTAATAACGTTCAGGTGCATACACCGATTAAAATATCTTACCGATAGAAACTAAAATAAACATCAAAATCATCGACTTCATATTTATTTATAATACAAATAAACAATTTTATTCATAAAAATTTAATAACATATTTGTACTTTAAAAAATTCAGCATAAAAAATATAATTTCAATTTTTCAAAGTGAACGCAAACTTTTTATAATGTTTGTACTATTAAATGTTTTTCTTAACTATTTAACGGCGTGGTAACGCCGTTAAATAGTTTCATTTTTAACTTCAAATGTCAAGGAGAAATCTGAAACTTATATGTGTGGGAAAGGGTTTACTTACACTGCTAGTTGAGATAACATTACATAATTGAAAGTAGATTAAACTAGGTCAAGTTCGAAATGCTTAGTTAAGTCAAAGATAAATTTAAGACGTTTGGTAAACTATCGTCACGAACTTTAGATATTCAGTATGTGGTTTTATTTATCACTAATCGTACTAAATAGAATCGTTAAGTCATGAATTTCAAAAATCATGAACTAATCGCTATCAGTTTAGCAACAACGAATTGCTATGAACTGTTCTATAGTAATTTGTCTGTTTTGTTGAGATCTACAAGCGTTATCACATATAGTGTTCAAACTGCCCTCCGATAGACCAGTTAAAAAATCCCACTCTAAGACTACTGACATCGATACAGTTGGTGTCTTGTCGTCATTGATCGGGCAAGGTTCCAAATTCTTATCTATAATGGATTATATTATTTTAGGAAAAATAAATATAGTCTTAGCCTGACCTCGGATTTAAATTGAACATCAAAATGTAGTCTAGTTTGAAACTTAGGTGAACTACCAAAAGGAACCACGATTAATTTCTGAAACAACGAACTAAGATTTCGACTTACAGGAAACTGAGGACTAAAAGAGTTTAACCTCTACTCGACTGCCCGGGGTATTAGCGGATACAAAATTCCATTCAATGTTTTTAAGGGACGGGTACTTTACGATTAGTAAGGTCAACAATAGTATTTAATTCATTTTAGTAATGGCATATCTCAGAGTCACAAGACATGAATGAAAAAAATAACAGTCGCATGTGATCTATATTAATTTTTATCTTATAATAATTACAGATTGCAGCAACGAGCGAAACTTGTATCGAGACTATGGCATGACCGACCAATGTCACCTTCAGAATCTGCTATCTATTGGACAGAGTACGTAGCTCGTTATCAGGGAGCGCCGAATCTCCAGCCAGCGGCACCTAAAGTACCTTTGTACCAGCAACTTCAGCTTGATGTCCTAGCATTTATTGGGTTAGTCCTATACATCCTCAGCTATGTGGTGTACAAGATCCTGTCAGTCCTATGCTGCTGTTGTTGTCGAAGCGAACCACAGTCTGAGTTTGTAGAAGAAGATAAAAGATCTTCGAAGAGAGTGAAATTTGAATGAAAAGAGTTTACGGTGAAATGCAGTCGTACAATAATTTTAATTTTATTTCAACGCTTGACTGGTATAATTTAGGATTTTTATAATTTATTATTTTGTTTATTAAAATAACATTAAAACGTTGAGTGTATTTTTTGCCGCTACTTATTTGATATTTTTATTAATCTTAAAAAAAAATCTAACGTAATTTTCTGAAGAAAACGCAGTCTGAGCCACCCAGTAATTTATGAACAGTCTAAAAGCATTATTTTTAAAAAGATTTTTTTGTCTGCTGAAACTGCGGAGATGAATGCTTCTATGTAAGAACGTATTGTTTGCCTATGAAATAAGCACATTGAACAAGTATCCTTGTATGTATTAAAAATACTGAGCAAGTGCGAGTCGGACTTGCACACCAACGGTTCCGTACACACTAACTTACGAAATGCCTGGTTTACATATTGGCCCAGCCTCGGCCGATCGCTATTGTGTAGCCATTGTGTAATCGGGGAAACTCCGTTTATACAATTGCGATTGGCCGAGGCTGGGCCCACGTGTAAATGAGGCATGAATAATTCAATTCCCGAATGGAGTCTCAAAGATTTTTCTAAATCGAAAACACAGACTTATAGCATACAAATAACTATGAAAACTGTAAATTTGTTTTAACGTAACAAAAAAGAACTTTTTGATGGGAAGTGAGTAAGTCTATCTGTCAAGACCCTTTATCTTGAGAACGCGTGGAGGTGTCGAGTTGAAATTTAAACCATGTACTCAAGTATACGGTCCCTTGAAGCTGTAAAATAATAAAACATTCTAAGTTAACGAAAAAAAAGATACGACCGTTTATGTCGCATATTTCGACACTCTCAAGGGAATCAAAATTCATAGAGTACTTCACATAATCTGCCTCCTTGCTGTCCTGCCACCATGGGATCTGGAGGTAACAGTCCTTGCACACATGCACGATCTGCGCGTGATGATGCAACGCCCGGGCGAAACTCTGCTGATGGCGATGGCGGACAGAGTTCTGGCGGGATCTCATGGTAAAATGGCGACAGCGACTATCGCAACCTAGTACTGGGCACGCCATAATTATGGCGGTAAGTCCCCTCTTTGAGGCGTGGCTGGAAAGACCTCACGGCGTCCTCACCTTCCGCATGACGCAAATTCTCACCAGACATGGTAAGTTCGAGAGAAACCTGCACCGGATTCGTGCGAAAGTGACACGTTGGAGCACACGTGTACATGGGTAGAGGTGTGCCCCGTTGTGCCACCGTGTCCTAGTGGGGGCGCTCGGCGGTGGCGATCCATGGTCCGGAGCGTGGAGGACTGGCAGGCGGTCGCCTACTTCTGCGAAGCAGTAATGCTAGCAAAGGAGGAGGCCGACCGCATGCGGCAACGGTGCTCAGGCCCCAGCTGCCACTGGGATTCCGATACCGATTTCCGGCCACCATAGGCGCGGCCTTGCGGACGGCGAGCAATGGGGCGAACTACCCATTGTTCGCCGTCCGCAAGGCCGCGCTCCGACCGTCCGGTAACCGTCCAGACCGAGTCCAAGTCGTCAACGGCGCATGCTGTTCCCGAGCGACTCAAGGATTTGTCAGCAAACTGTATGGGGCCCAGTAGGGTCAAGACCTAGTCTGAGGCTCTGGAGAGGTATGAAAATGCATACCAGGGCCCTGGAACCAAGGCAGGGAATGAACAGAGTAGGTTTTTAGTCAGTACGAGTCAAGGGCTGGAGATGTCATTGGATGATTTTTCCCAACCAAAAAAAAACTTCCCGTTAACCTAGAATCCGGAAATTTGGCATAAAGCCAAGTCTAGGGAAAAATCTGAAAACTGTAACTTCGTGTTACGTCACAAAAAATAATTCCCCGATTCGGAAAAATCTTCGTAACTCAATTAGGGGATTGACCTATTTTCATAGGTAAGTTTGTACGGAACCAGTGCGTGAGTCCGACTCGCACTTGCCCGGTTTTTTCCTTTTGAGGTACGGAACCCTAAAAAAGCGGATGGCAACCAGTTTTCGCACTTGGATATATCTATTCCGTGTTATTAACTAATCAGATTTTATTTTATTATCAGATCAGATTACATGCCTAAATGTCAAATGGTAGAATCACTCTTAATTTATGAGTTTATTTACATACTTCTGATAAGTATAAGACCCAATCCAAAGAGAGCGGGAATGTTATCTGTATTTAAAATCCGGCGGCAACTCGTTACCGCTTCAGTAGGCCGAACGGTCTAGCATCAATGAACAACTGTCGATAAAACTTCGCGATTAATAATAAAATGAAGTTCATCAATATATTAGTCCCCTTCATCAGTGTTCTCTTCAACCAAGTGCTTACTTTAAACATATTAGGAGTGTTCCCATACCAAGGAAAAAGTCATTTCTTCTTATTCGCGCCTTATCTTCAGGAGTTAGCAAACAGAGGCCACAACTTGACAGTGATATCGTACTTCCCTCAAGAAAAGGCTATACAAAACTACCATGACATAAGTTTGGCTGGAAAAGGAAAAATATATGAAGATATATTTCCAATAGACAGATCGTACTGGACCGTATTTCAAATAGGTTTTTTCCTAATGCAGGTTGGAAGCGATATCTGCGTAACTTTGCTTGAAGATGACAATGTGCAAAATCTGTGGAAATCTAAAGCGAAATTCGATTTAGTGCTTGTGGAACAGTTTAACACTGATTGTGCGTTGGGACTTGCCCATGTGCTGGAAGCTCCCGTGGTCGGGCTGACGTCACACGTGCTGTGTCCCTGGCACTACGAAGTCTACGGCATTCAATACAATCCAGCATTCGTACCTAACGTATTTCTGGACGGTGGTACGAAACCCACATTATATCAACGAATCGAAAGAACTATTTTCCACAATTACTTCATTTATCTATACAAATTCACTTGTCGAAGAAACAACGAAAATACTCTAGCACAATATTTTGACAACGTACCGCCATTGGAAGAATTGGCTCGAAATATTAAATTTATGTTGCTGTACACAAATTTCGTGCTATCTGGCCCTGGTCTGTACCCACCAAATGTTCGTGAAGTGGGTGGATATCACGTTGCCAAACCAAAAGAACTGCCTAAGGTAAGTGGCTGATTGGCTTGCTATTTTATTTCTCGAATATCTGTTAAAAACACTAAAAACAATATAATGTAGCATAGTGTTGGGTAACTCGCTTAATAAAAGTGAGAATGAGGGAGGCCCTCATTTTACCTCGCGAGGTACTCACGAGGTACCCCTCATTTGAGGCGAGGTGTTTGTACAGATCTAGCTATTGGGTGGCGCCTCACGACTTCACGAGTACTCACGAGTCATAGTTACGAAGCACCGAGCGTGAAAGAGACAGAAAATCTTGCCAACCGCCGCGAATCGCGTTGAGGGAGAGAGCGAAATGCAACAAAATAACCACGTAGGTAATATTTATTAGTGACGTTATTGTACGGAGTTAAGGTTCATAATCATCATTAAACGCTATAAATAATGTTAGTACTCTATTTCAACCAAAATTCAACGGAATTTACTCACTCACTCATCAATGTTGCTCGTCACTCACCTCGCGAGTTCTCAGACAAAATACTCACTGTGCGCGTCGCACTAGTACTCTGTAAACCTCATGAGGAATTGAATGCCTCATTCAAATTTGAGAATCGAGTAACTCTTTCAATTCGTCGAGGCGAGTTACTCATTTGAGGTACCTCACGAGTGAGGGGCTCATCACTAATGTAGCACGTAAAGTTAAGGGTGGACCAGACAGTTGCAAACTAGCGTTCGTTGAGCTTGGTTTGTGTGTTTGGTTTGTGTTGCGGATGTAAACCATGCGGCAACAGGTTCGCGAATCAGTCGCTGTGGTTGGAAAAACGCGCCTCCCAACCAAGGGCCGTCGAAAATCATGGTTTACAACTGCTATATACAGGGATTAAAACTAACAAGGTCACCTCTGCTGGAACGTTGGTTTGCAACCGTCTGGTCCACACTTAAGTGTAATTGGATCCTATACCACAACTTGATAAAACGGATAATATATGAGAATCCAGTTCTACTGCAAGGCCCACTAGGCTTTTACTTTTCTCGAGTCTTTTCAGTGCGGACGATTTGTGTCGGATTAATTTTTGATGAATCTTATATCATTAATATCTTATTTTTGCCTCAACTAAGCATGGCATACTTCTTTTTTTCTTTTTAAGACTGAATCTGATGTTCGTTTTGCTTATAAAACACTAGTCATTATTGGCTTGTTCAAGGTTATTTCAGTTTAGCGTAATTTTCTTAATAGTTGTGTCTTAATAGTGTGTTTAATTGCGATACACTTATAAAGTACCTATTTCTTATGACAATTCTAATTATCTCCCTCAATTATGAAGTTCCCGTGTCTATCTTACAACGGCTCCATCATCAGATCAGTTCGATAGGTAGTAGGTACCTTATATCCAAAGTGCATCTCATGACAATTCTAGTAAGCCCAAACAAGGCTAGGATACATTGATATTTTACGGAGTTCCATAGTGCCTATCTTCTGGCTCCATCATCATCATCAAGTCACTTCGGTGATACCACTTTCAACATAACTATTCACAATCATTTATTTATTTACGAGTATATTGTCATAGTCGCTTAACTATCTTCATTGTGATATCTATGTGAGTATGAAGTTCGGTTAGCAATTTCTGGTCTTTTTCATCAAATGTTACTTTTTGACTGTAAATGCTTAAGTTCTCGATGTAAATACTAAAATCACTATGGTTACCTATAACATTTGAAAAGTTATCTCGACTCCTGCTAGATTCCATCTTCAGAACTGAGGCCGGTCCGAGCTCAAGTCGTCTACGGCGCGCACTGTTCCCGCGCGCCTCAAGGAGTTGTCAGCAAACTGTAGGGGTCCAGCAGGGCTGAAGCCTACTGGGGCCAAAGGTTGTGTGAGAATGTCATCACGGGCCCTGGGACAAAGTCAATGAATGGAAGGGTAGGTTTTTAGTCAGTAAGAGTCTGACACTATTTCCCGCCCCACCCAAGGGCGGGATTTGTCATTGGATGATTTTACCTACCATAAAAAAAAAATCTTTAGAACTGAATTTTGAAAAATGAGACCTATCTGGAAGCAGATCCTTTAAGAGTGTTTTTTTTTTTGCTAACCTGTCCATAAACGAAGGAGTTCTGAGATGACAAACATAAAAAAAATATAATAATACGACCGAATTGATAACCTTCTCCATTTTTTTAAGTCTTAAAAAGGTAGAAAACATACAGTTAATAGATGGAAAAATTATCATTTCTTCCGCGTATAATATATATATAAAAGAAAATGTAATATATTCATATTTTTTTAGGATCTGAAGAAATTTATAGATGAATCAGAGCATGGCATAATTTACATAAGTTTTGGATCGATGTTACGAGCCACCACTATACCCAAAGATAAATTGGAAGCCATCATCGAAGCTGTATCTCAGTTACCACAAAGAATCGTTTGGAAGTGGGAGGAGAAGACTTTACCGGGGAACCCTAAAAATATATACATATCAAAATGGTTACCACAAAACGATATATTAGGTATGTTATACATATACCGTACCTGCATACATTATAAAAAATCAGGTCGGACAGATGGGCTTATTTAGGTTACAAAACTAAACTCCTTGAAGCGCGCGCACTGTTTCGCGCCTCAAGGAGTTGTCAGCAACCTGTAGGGGCCCGGCAGGGTCGAAGCCTACTCTGGGGCTCTGAGGAGGTATAAAAATGCATACCAGGGCCCTAGAACCTAGGAAATGAAGGAACGGGGTAGGTTTTAAGTCAGTAAGAGCCTGAAACTATCTCCCGCTCCGCCCAAGAGAGGGGGATGTCATTGCATGACTTTACCTGCCAAAAAAAAAACCTTAATAACCTTATAAGATTCCCACTGTTGGGACTCAGGCCTCTTTTCTAGATGAAGGAAATGAAAGAGAGAAGAGGGGATATTATGAAGCAAGTATCAAATTGTTTGTGCTTGCGCAGGTACGATTTGGAAATCACATCGTTATGGACGTTGTGGTTTTCTTTACGAATTTTCGTAACCGTTAGTAAATTGTCATCTCTTCTAGTGAGTTCCAGATTTAACCCTTCATACAACTTAGCAGTTGTACATCACTACAGACGCTTTGATCTAGCCTTACTCAAATATATTGGGGTCTACTAATTCACTACTATTTTATATTGCTATTCCATTGCGATTTTCCCTCAGGATAGATCGTAATAAGATATCTCGTTACCCCGCGCCGAAGGGAAAACCCTTTCACCAAAACATTATCGTTGCTATGTAGAAAAAATGTGGGCTCCTTTTTCTATAGGTATAGATTCCCACTTAAAAAGATGAGTACATCGGTCATAACGGTAAAATTATAATACTAGGTGGATAGACAACTTTGAAAACTGTTGCGGTTACAACAATTTTTTGATTTTCAATGAATTTTCTCAAACAGATAAGATTTTCTTTAGACTATCTCTATACGTGATAATTTAATGCAAGAGCAAACGATTCGAGCTCAAACATTTTTGCACTCAGTCATGCAAGTTTACATTTCTTTTGAACATTATATTTGGAAGGCAATCATGCGTAGGAATAAGCAAGTAAAGCGTGCTTCAAATCCTTAGCAAAATTTGTTTTCACAGGAGTTACTTTGTAGACTCGCACAATAGTACATTGGTACCCTACGGGTGAAAGTAACTTATTTAGTCCCGAGTAGGAGTTTGGCGTCCGAACGTAACAAGGTCGCCAATATTCGTGGGACTACAAAAGTCTTTAAGTGCTTTTCATTACGAATAAAAGGAAAATAAAATGCTCATGCAAACTGAAAATAATAATATGGCTAAACGAGTATAAAAATCATTCAATAAGTTTCAAAATTTTCTAGACATATCAGGATACTAGTCGCAAAACATTATTTAAACTTTTCAAGATAAGAAATCAAAATGTACACATGAAAACAAAGGACAATAATTTTAAATATACGAAATGAGTACCATAAATATTGCACCAGGTACTCGGGTTTGCTAGAGGATGATATAAATAAACGCATTTGAAACGTTATCATAATCCTATTTATCTTTTCAAACAAATCTCAAGGTTTTGAACTTGTTCTCTAGGTTTGGAACATGTTCTCAAAAAAAAAAAAAAAACAGCTTCGAGGACGAAAGTAATATATTCAAAAACCACTCAAGAGCGAAAACTTGTTTATCTAGTTATAGTAATTTTCAAGTTTTTTCTGAAATACGCTCACAAGTAGCAATAATAAATGTTTATGATTACTTTCACGTCATCATTTCAGCCGAAGGACGTTCACTGTTGGACATAGGCCTCTCCCAAGAGTCGCCACAGTAAACGGTCTTGTTCGTCTCGCATCCATCACATCCCGCGACTTCATCAGGTCATCGGTCTACCTTATGGGAGGCCTTCCAACGCGGCGCCTTCCGGTGCATGGCCGCCACTCTACAACCTTTCGGCCTCAACGACCATCCGTTCTACGAGCAATGTACCCATTGCCACTTAAGTCTGGCGATTCTTCGATTTTTTCTGATTTTTTATGTAATTAAAAAGTATATGATTTTTTAAACCACAGTGATCCTTTTTATGTATTTCAGCTCATCCGAATGTTTTGGCTTTCTATTCTCACTGTGGTATGTTGGGTACCACGGAGGCCATTCATCATGGAGTACCTATAATTGGCATGCCAATCTTTGGAGATCAACCATCAAATGCCGCAGCCATTGAAGAGAGCGGCTTAGGGGTACAGATCCACTTCAAAGAATTGACTTCAAAGCTTTTATCGGAGAAGATCAAAATTGTACTAAATCCTGAGTAAGTATAACATCAGTAAAACCTTTGTATACTCGATATATAAACATGAACGTTTAAAGCATTGGTTTAGTTACTGGCTGCTTCTCTGTGAGTCGCGGCTTCGATTCAGGTACGGAACACATACTTGAATGGCCTGCGGAGAGTTGTTCCGAGTTTGGGTGTCTTTTGTATGCGAGTTTACGAGTTTGTGATTACACCCATGATATCCACAAGAGAACCAAGGTTACTGACATAGCCCGAACAATCATTGGGCAACAATCGCTGGTGCCGATAGGTTCTGGATTGGCGATGCAATGTTGATAGACGTCCCACAAGGTGAATTGATGACCTAGTGAGGATCGTTGGAATCTGATGGATTCGAGATGCACAGGACTGTTCGTTGTGGTGACACTTGAGGGAGACCTATGTCCAAAAGTATCGTATTTGTGGCATAAGAGCAGACATGGATATAATTATAGATCTTAAACGTTCTAGGAACACAATACAAGTAGTTAGTATTGTGTTTCTCTATAATGACTATACCGAGCTAATAGCTCAATATTACTTGCAGCACAGCATTTAATTTGTTATATTCATTTTGATGATTATACGCGTCCACACGCGTAAAGTATTTTAAACTATTAAAGGACTTATGTATATACGTAATGTGCATGGAAACGGAAAAGGAAACCAACGAAAAGCTGGATGTATGTATGTGGAGAATGATATAAAAGAAAAGGGAGTGAATATAAATAGCCTGACGGTTGACAGAGGTGAATATGGAAGAGATTGTGTTGCGTCGACCCTAAGTAATATATGACATAAAGAAAACGATGAATGTATACTTAATAAGTGAAAATTTGATCTCAGTTTCAGACGGAAGGTAAAGGATCTGACTAGAATATGGCACGACCGTCCGCAGTCAGCCATGGACAGTGCAATCTATTGGACGGAGTTCGCAGCCCGAACCAGCAACTACAGCTTTGCTACTCCAGCGAGCTCAGTCCCCCTGTACCAATACAGATCATGGGATGTCATAGCCGTGTTAGGAAGCATCCTATTTGCAATTCTATACTCTTTGAAACTGATCATCTCTTTATTTACGAAAAGTAACACACAGCAAATCAAACGTAAACTTAAAACAAAATAAATGTACAGTGTTACAGAAATTAATTAATAATAAACAGTAGTTTATAAAGATAAAGAGTATGAGTTTACCTATGATTTTTCTGTTATTAAATTTATTTAAGTATTTTATTGAGTCATGTAGACAGAACCCTGTATTTAATAATAAATTTTTCAATCAAAAACGTCGCGTTTTTTAAAGAACCCCATAATTGGGGTTACTTTGGTCCTTACGTACCTATAACTTTGGCCCAAACTCGTGTTTTTATTGGTTAATAACCTATGGCCAAAGTAAGCTGTCTTATTGTAAGCTAAACGTTAAAATGTCCTATATTCCTCTCATGACCCTTGTAAATAAAAATGTTTTGTTTGAAGGATTTTTTCCCTACGTCTAAGCAATAGTCTCGTTCTTATTAGAGAATAGATGAGGTCATTGTAGCTGGTATCTGCAATAATCTCAATGAGATTTGGCGACATTGAATAAATTAAACAAGTTTTTTTTTTACTTATTCATATTTTCCTACTTTATTACTTATTCGTATTTTAGTTAATCATATTTTCCTATTTTCCATTATTTCAGTCAAAATTTCTGTACTATTTTTAGAATTTATCACTTGAACTTATCCACGTTCGAAAGCGTAGATCTCTATGGAGAAGAAACCCTCTGCTCAACCATTTTGAAGGGAGCAGAATGACTCAATAACAGGCGCCACCATCTGCTAGACATTTGAGTGAAAATGACAAACTCTCAACTGCCATGCCTGTTTATGTCAAACAAGTTGTAACCTAGTAAAAATACTCCATGGTACTTCACATTCACAAAAATTTGATAAAAGTTTTTCTACATTATACAACGCTAATGTTTCCAAATAAAATAAAAGGTACTAAAATACGTTTCTAATTTCTTTGATAGTTGATTCTTGAATAATGGAGAAATGTGCCACCTATGGTGTAGAATTAAAACTACGTCCTAGTCATAGAGGATTCTCTTGGTGATGTGAATGAGTGCGCGGCGGCCACACTGGCAGCGCGGGTGCGGGGCGGGCGCGGCGCGTCAGTCACAAGAACTTTTCTTTGATTGAACTGGCAACAGAAAGAAAGTAATGCAGGACTACCACAAGGACTACAACATATTGTAATATAAGAAAGGAAAAATTTCTATTTTTGTTTGTAATTAATGAACTCAAAAACTACTAGACCGATTTAAAAAAATCTTTTTTCAGTAGAATGCAACTTTTGTTATTATTTACTACATAAATCTTCTTAATAAATAAATAAAAAATCTAAGGTAATTTTCTGAAGAGAAACATTATTTAAAAAGACTGATTTTCTTATTTTAAGACGCAGAGATGAATGCTAGAAGCATTTATCTTAAGAAAGAAAGGTTTGTTCATGAAATAAGCACATTGAACACGTATCCTTGTAATAAAAAAAAAGTGGACTGCAACCAATTTTCACACTTGGATATATATTCTGTGACATTAACTAGTCAGCTTTTATTTTATTATCAGACCAAATTACATGCCTACAACCCAGAATGCAGTGGTGTATCTAATAATATTTACAGCACTTAACCAAAACCTTTACAAGATTCGTGCGGACCGCCCGGAGGACACGGTGGAGCACACAGTTGAGTTGTGCCCCGCTTGGGAAGAGCATCGCCGTGTCCTCGTGGGGGCGATCAGCGGCGATCTCTCGCGCCGGGGCTTGGTTCAAGCCATGCTCCGGAGCAAGGAGGAGTGGCAGGCGGTCGCCTCGTTCTGCTAGCAGTAATGCTAGCAAAGGAGGAGGCCGACCACGTCAGACAACGGCGCACACGCCGCCGCCGCCGCCGGGATTCCGATCCCGATTTCCGGTCATCGAAGGCGCGGGCTCGCAGACGGCTGGCAATGGCTAGCTCACTGTCCGTCCGTCCGGTAACAGACCGGTCCGAGCTCAAGTCGTCTACGGCGAGCACTGTTCCCGCGCACCTCAAGGAGTTGTCAGCAAACTGTAGGGGCCAGCAGAGCCGGAGCCTACTGGGGCCAAGGTTATGTTAAAATGTTACCGGGGCCCTGGGACAAAGGCAATGAATGGAACAGGGTAGGTTTTCAGTCAGCAAGAGTCTGACACTATTTACCTACCATAAAAAATAAATAAAAAAATAAGCACTTAACCAAAAAAAGCTTTTAGTTTCTTAAATGTTACGGGGTCTAATAAGCTCCTTACCACGCCCCGTACCGCAGGAATGGAAATAATACAAAAAAAGAGGGGTGAAAAAAGTAAATGTCATATATTAAAATAGCTAATCACTTATAATTCATGATTTTATTTACACTACTGATAAGTTTAAGATCCAAACCAAATATAGCGAGAGTCTTATCGGTCGGTATTTAAAATACGGCGGCGACCCGTTACCACTTCAGTAGGCCGAACGGTCTAGCATCGATGAACAACTGTCGATAAAACCTCGCGATTAATTAGTACCTTGACAGTAATAAAATGAAGTTTATCCATATATTAGTCCTCTTCATCAGTGTTCTCTTCAACCAAGTGCTTACGCTAAACATATTAGGAGTGTTCCCATACCAAGGAAAAAGTCATTTCTTATTATTCGCACCTTATCTTCTGGAGTTAGCAAACAGAGGTCACAACTTGACAGTGATATCTTACTTCCCTCAGGAAAAGCCAATACAAAACTACCATGACATAAGTTTGGCTGGAAAAGCAAAAATATATGAAGATGTATTTTCAATAGACAGATCGTACTGGACCGTATTTCAAATAGGTT
Source organism: Leucania comma (assembly GCA_958295575.1). NCBI lineage: Eukaryota > Metazoa > Arthropoda > Insecta > Lepidoptera > Noctuidae > Leucania > Leucania comma. The sequence continues at coordinate 11,959,932 of OY282475.1, forward strand.
TTTTCCTAATGCATACAGGAAGCGATAATTGCGTAACTTTGCTTGAAGATGACAATGTGCAAAATCTGTGGAAATCTAAAGCGAAATTCGATTTAGTGCTTGTGGAACAGTTTAACAGTGATTGTGCGTTGGGACTTGCTCATGTGCTGGAAGCTCCCGTGGTCGGGCTGACGTCACACGTGCTGTGTCCCTGGCACTACGAAGTCTACGGCATTCAATACAATCCAGCATACGTACCTAACCTATTTCTGGACGGTGGTACGAAACCCACATTATATCAACGAATCGAAAGAACTATTTTCCACAATTACTTTATTTATCTGTACAAGTTCACTTGTCGAAGAAACAACGAAAATGCTCTAGCACAATATTTTGACAACGTACCGCCGTTGGAAGAATTGGCTCGAAATATTAAATTTATGTTGCTGTACACAAATTTCGTGCTATCTGGGCCTGGTCTGTACCCACCAAATGTTCGTGAAGTGGGTGGATATCACGTTGCCAAACCAAAAGAACTGCCTAAGGTAAGTTGCTGATTGGCTTGATATTTTATTTCTCGAATATCTGTTTTTGGGGGATATGCGTAACAGAGAGTAATGTCCGACATACCTCCATTGAAAAGGGAGGATCCTCCGACCAGACAGGTGTTATATATATCTGGTGGGCTACTGCCCGATAGATGATTTCGGGTTTGTTCTATATGTTCCAATCGCGCAGCGAGTCTTACTTGCGCGATGCAGGATTAGTTCATTTGTGACGACATAGATGTCGCTACATCACTCCCCTCCGGAGATCGGAGATCGATGGTTCTTGTTGCTTCTTGATGCGTCGTGTGATGCGTGCCAGGCCAATGGAGGTTGGTTCCAGTGAGTCGGAACCGGATTCCGCATAGTTCTCGGTGAGTCGGAACTGTCTGCGGTGATGCCCCAGTGAGTCGGGGTAGTGCTATCCCAGTGAGTCGGGATATGATGCTGCAGGCTCCAGTGAGTCGGAGTAGTGCGGCTGGCTCCAGTGAGTCGGAGCGGTGCTGTGCGACGTAGGGCTTGACTGCTGTCGTCGACCAGGAGAGGTTCTTCAAGGCTCTTCATGTGACTGGCCGAAGGTGCAGGTGCTTAGCCAAGGTCGTTGATGAGGCTGAGGGTGATGACCAGGTATGACCAAGTAGGCATGCTGGTGGTCAGGATACCCATATAGCCGTGGGTCCTGGCTGTATGGCTCGCTGCTCGAAAGCTTGAGGAAGTGATGATGACGTCACGAAATAGTAGCTGCACGAAGGCTGCGCTGACTTCTATATGTTCCAAACGCGCCGCAAATCTTACTTGCGCGGTGCAGGATTAGTTCATTTGTGACGAAATAGATGTCGCTACATGTTAAAAGACACTAAAAACAAAATAATGGAGCAGGTAAAGTTAAGGGTGGACCAGACAGTTGCCAACTAGCGTTCCTTGAGCTTGGTTTGTGTTGTGGATGTAAACCACGCAGCAACACGTTAGCAAATCAGTCGCTGCGGTTGAGAAAACGCGCCTCCAAACCAATGGCGTTGAAGATCATGTTTTACAACTGTTATATACACGGATTGAAACTAGCAAGGTTACCTCTGTTGGGACGTTGGTTTGCAACCGTCTGGTTCACACTTAAGTGTAATTGGATCCTAAACCAGAACTTGACACGGATAATATACGAGCATCCAGCTCCACTAGGCCCGCTAGACCTTTACTTTTCTCAGGTTTTTTCAGTTCGGGCGATTTGTGTTGGACTATCTTGGTTGAATGTTATATCTTATATCATTGATATCTTATCTTTGCCTCAACTAAGGATGGCATATTTCTTTTCCTTTTTTTAAGACTGTATCTGATGTTCGTTTTGTTTATCAAAACACTAGTCATTAATGGCTTGTTCAGGGTTATTTCAGTTTAACGCAATTTTCTTCAAATTGTTAATTTATTTCAAGGAATTTCTTTGCTTCAACTTAAACTCCTAATATACTGTCTCGTCGGCAACCACGATTGATAATATAATTTGTATAAGACCGCACTGGTAGGAATTTTCTACTATGAGAGAGATACAATGACTTTACAGATAATTTGGGTACATAATAAATTAATAATACATGGCGCATACATAACAAGCATTGCTAAAATGTAACACACCTATTTATCATAATTGTGTCATAATTACGTAAGTGTGTGTCCGGAGAACTGTAAATGCACGCTTTAGCAGATTTGCATGTCATTGTGAGTCCAACAAAGTTGTATATCAACTTGTATTGCGTTATCATCTTGAACGTTCTCTTTATAGACCAGTGCCGATAATTTTTGATACCAAAAATAATTATAGTAGGATTAAACCCATTGGAAAAGGAAGAGAATATAACAAAAATGAAAGGAAAAATAGTGTAGCGTGACGATTGACAGGACAGAATGGAAGAAAAAAACTTGTTGCGTCGACCCCAAATCAAGCGGGAGAAGGGCAGGAAGATGATGATGATGAAAGGAAAAATAGTTTACGGGCGATCTGAGGTCGGGAAGTAGATGGAGCTGAAAAACAGTTTATCTCGATTTCCAGCAAAACTACAAGTCCTATGGAAAAGAAAGAATTAAATGACAAAGTTGTAGTCACTTTTGTATTTACACTTTTTTCACGTAACCTCAAAATTTCAAAATTAGTTTTTTCCACGAAATATGGTGAAACTAAGGTACCTTTTTGTGTTCCAAACACACCGTACTTTTTTTTATTTAAAAAATAAATTTTTGCACCTTTATTTTGACTTACTATCGCTAAAAACTAATAGGCTAGCAACTCGGCGTCGACCCTCAAGACTTTGAAGCTTCGACTCGACGAGTGCATCATTGCCAATGATCCTCCTGGCTCGCCTGTCAATTGCCTCAAGTGCATCAAAATGCTATCGGGCAGATCTGTCCCAAAGATAAGAGCAGTATTAAACAAAAGTTATACTCATGATGAATCTGTTTATATAATCTGCAATAAGGCAGATGATAAGCAAGTGTATGAAATAACAGCTCAAAATTTCTTTTAAACTAAATTTATCACAATTCTATTATATTTTTTTTTAAATTTATATAAACTAGTGCAATCCCACCTTATGGTAAGCAGTGATGCAATCGCATTGTCTTGAAGTAACATAGTCTGCACGTGTATTTTTATGAACGAAGCAGTTCACTGCTCTGTTTCTCGAATACTGGCTAACGAATTTTACAGCTGCTACGAAATAACACATAGTAAAGAGCAGTGCAGGCCCTCCCAGTCCCTTCCCCACTTCTCTATGAAATACCTTTGATGGGCTTCTTTGATTGTTAATAATTATAGTAACATAGAATCTTACATTTTTTTAATAAATCAATTGTAAATTATAATAAATAGCTTGAAATTGTACATAATGATTAAAAAAAGTTTTTGGCATTTTCTAAGTAAATTCACCACAGTAATTTAAGTATATTACACCACCAGAAAGTAGAGATTTTGACGAATAGAAAGCCTACCTACCGACTTTTTATAAAAAGCAGATATTTTGATGTGAGATTTTTCAATTGAAATTCAGGATATTTTTTCGATATTAAATCAAAATAAAGGTGATAAAATAAATATTTTAAATAAAAAAAATTACATTGTGTTTGTAAGTAAAAATAATTTTTGAAAAAGATACAAATAAAATACTTGGTTATGTGAAAAAAGCGTAAATACAAAAGTTGTAAATCTTTTTATTACCTACTACTTTACCATATAATTTATTTTTCTATAGGACTTGTACTCGTAGTTTTGCCAGAAATCGAGAAACGGTTGTTTATCCTTAAAAACGCACTCCCATCCGCTTTCCGACCTCAGATCGCCAGTAAATTATTTTTCCTTTCATTTTTGTTATATTCTCTTCCTTTTTCAATGGTTTTCATCCTACTATTATTATTTTTTTCAAATGTTTGGCACTGGTCTATAAGCTGAAACGTCATTATCTACGTAATAGATATGATTTATACTTACTCGCCAAGATCATCATTAGCTTTTCGAAACATTGTTAGAAAAAAAAACTATAAAATTTTAAATCTATCTTCCTATCTTCCTTGCTTCTTCAAACCGTGGGGAATTAAGTACTCTAAATCAATTACATAACCATTGCTTATTTAAAATTAATAACCAAGGCAATTTTTTTTAACTAAAAAAGTCTAATCATTTTAATTACTATTAAAAGATTTATTTTTCAAAAGTGAATATAAGTGAGAAAGACTACAGCAGTAATTTATACCGTTTTGCGTGCAATAAGCATTCGTTTCAAGTGTAAAAGATAATGTAATTTATACATATTTTTTTCAGGATCTAAAGAAATTTATAGATGAATCAGAGCATGGCATAATTTACATAAGTTTTGGATCGATGTTACGAGCCACCACTATACCCAAAGATAAATTGGAAGCCATCATCGAAGCTGTATCTCAGTTACCACAAAGAATCGTTTGGAAGTGGGAGGAGAAGACTTTACCAGGGAACCCTAAAAATATATACATATCAAACTGGTTACCACAAAACGATATATTAGGTATGTTATACACACATCATACCTGCATAATAATATGTTACATATAAGAATCACGTCGATCAAATTGGCTTATTTTGGATAAACATTGTGCCCAATCAAACGGTAAAAGAAACAATTACAGATATGGTAGTATCTACATAACTGAAATATTGAAAAGAGATAAAATTACCTCAAAGTACACCAATTCAACCGCACTATATTTACAAAGTAGAATAATATAATAATAATATTTGCCTTAAATATAAAATAGCATAGTATAGTCAGCCTTATAAGGTTCCCACTATTGGAACTGAGGCCTCTTTTCTAGAAGAAAATGAAAGAAAGAAGAGGGGAATTTATGAAGCAAATATCTCGATCAAATTGTGGATATGCATATTTTTACGCGTCATTCAACAACATGAACATTCAAAATGACCCTTAGAATATGCTGTCGATACCATGTTCTAAGGGTCATTTCTCTTCGACACAGACGCCTGATGCTAGCAAAGGAGAAGGCCGACCGCATGAGGCAACGGCGCTCATGCCCCAGCCAACCACACAGCCGGAATTCCGATCCCAATTTCTGGCCACCGTACCCAAGCCTGGGACCGAGCCCAAGTCCTCGACGGCGCGTATTGTTACCGCGCGCCTCAAAGAGTTGTCAGCAAACCGTAGGAGTCCAGCAAGGTCGAAGCCCACTGGTGCCAAGGGTCTGCTTCTGAAAGGAAGGCTCGGCCCTGGTATGAATGGCAACGAAGGAACGGGTTGGGCTTTTTAGTCAGTAAAAGTCTAACACTATCTCCCGCTACCCCTAAGGGCGGGAGATGTCTTTCGATGTTTTTCTGTTGAGTTTTCGATCTTGTCTTACGGCACGAGCACAGTTATAGCTTCCACATGGGGAATTTATATAACTTCAAAATAACTTGAAATGAACAAAAATTAAAACATTTTTTCCCGAGCTGCACGTTAAGATAGAAGTTACTTTGCCCCCTAATACATGGGTGAGTATTATGCCTATGTATCCTAAATATTCTGAATATAAAAAAACTATAAGATGCATACAGTAAATTAATATAAAATTAATTGATGATCGAAAAAATGTTGTAGCCTCAGAAAGATAAGATTTTCCTTTAACTATTTATATAATAATATGTGATTATTTAATGCAAGAGCAAACGACCCGAGCTCGAAAATATTTGCACTCAGTCATGCAAGTTTACATTTCTTTTGAACATTATATTTGGAAAGCAATCATGCGTAAGTAAAAAAAGCGAGCTTCAAAATCTTTGCAAAATTTCATTGATCATTAATACAGAAACAGGAGTTACTTTGTAAACTCACACAAAACAGTTAAAGAAACAATAGTGTATGTAGGTTTTAAGAGCGATCGAAACGAGTTCTAAATAAAACATCTACTGGTTCCTAATTTACATTACATTTAAAAAGTAGGATGGCGTGGTTTCGATTTTAGTGAGAAAATATGAAATGAACAAATTAAACGCAAAAATATTTATTTAGTCAGAACCTACAGATGTACATATTTGTTTTTACTAAGTGGCTAACATTGAGATCAAGAAAAGTAAACTTCTACATTTTTTATGGTTACGTAACACGACAAAATGAACAGCTGATTATTTATTCAGGTGATTCCAGGTTTATACCCGTAATAAAATTTGTTTAAACTGAAAAATAAATATGACAAACTGAAAATTATAATATGGCCAAACGCGTATAAAAAAATATCAAAACTTCATAGACACATCAAGATCAAAACATTGTTCAACTCCAAGCATTCACGCTTAACGAAACGATCGTAACTTGGCTAAGAGGACAGAGCGTTTATGAGAACAGTGAATACCATAGAAATCGACCAATTGCAGAGTAAGTGGGAGTTTGACGATACTGAGCGAAAATGGAAATGAAGATGTTTGGTCAGGAAGAATTTAGCAGATAAGAACGAATGTATAATGATTTGAAGAAAACGATTAGCTCGAAGATGTAGTCTGTATCCCATTGCGACAAATGTACGCCACAGATGGATATCCAGACTTTCCAGGGTAACTACCACCAGTGGATTTCTTTTAAATATTTGTTCACAGAAACCATCCATAAAAACCCATTCTTATCCAACGCACAAAAAATGCAGTTTTTTAAAAGTAAAGTGTCAGGTCAGGCTGAGCGTCTGATACACCTTCCATTCACCACCACCATCTTCAAATTAGTTCCGAAAATTATGAAGTATGCTGGGAAATATTTAACCGTAGATATGGCAACAGTAGACTTATTTTTACATCTCGCGTAAATATAATGCTCTGTGATAATGCTGAACATTCCTAATATGCAGCAACCATCCATAGGTATGTTCAGAAAACTGCATGACGTCACCAAAGAATGTCTTCACGCTATACAAAATATGGGAGTAGATATCGCCACTTGGGATCCACTGCTAGTACTTCTGTTCGGTCAGAAACTGGACAGTGAATCATTTGCTGAATATAGCGAATCAGTAAAGAACCCTAGGGAGCTACCAATCCTACAAGAATTCCTAGATTTCCTGGAAAACAAGTTTACAGCTCTAGAAGCATTTCGCCATTAACAAGAATCAAACCATCAAAAGTCAACCACTCAACCACAAAACCTTGCGAGTTGCTAGGCAAACCAATAGGGAACTTATAAGTCTAATCATAAGATTAGAATTATAAATTCCCAGCAGACATCCAACTAAAACCTCCATAACATTAACCACTACAGGAAATCACTCCACGTTTCGCGTGATGACCTGTGGTGCTATTCTTTAAGAAAACGCAGCGCTGCCTCAACGACGAACACTCAAATAGGATACATTGGATTGCCAACCTAATATACCTATACATTGGATTGTTAATTCAATGTATCCTATTTGGACGTTCGTCGTTGCGGCAGCGCTGCGTTTCCTTAAAGAATAGCACCACTTCTCATTGCGCAACAACGACCACGGTCTTTAAATGTGTCCCCAATTTTTGCAAATGTCGGATGAGCAAAAATTGAAAACTGTCAACAAGCTGACACTATGATACACCATGTTTTTCGAGCAAAACATGTCGCAAGTGCAACGCCAGGCATAATTCGTTATTGTATGAAACAATCGCTACAAAAAGTAAACCAACCACATCAGCAAAATCTAACCATAAGGCTGTGCACACACTTAGCACGTCTCGCGTAACCAATAATGAACTAGTACTAACTGCGACCCACTTATCCTGGGATGAGGCATCGGAAACACTTTTGGCTTCGGCTATAGTCAAAGTTGAAGTCAATATCAAATGGTACATATCATAACATGAGAGCCTTAATTGACAAAAGTTCGCAAATTTCCTTGATAAGCGAAAAAGCGGCGCAAGTTTTAAAATTACCAAGACAACGTTGCAAAGGGACAATCTTCAGATTAGAAGAAAAAGAAAACAGCTGCAAGGGAGCGATGAACATCTACTCATAGCGACTTCGTCTTAGAAGGGGACACCTCAAACCATCTATGAAACCAGTTTGGAGATAAAAAAGCGGTACGATCCAATGCGGTAGTCGTGGAGCAACATGAAAAACAAACCATGACTTAATATTATTGACCATTTGATACACAAATACTCGTATAATTCTATAGCAAAAATTACACGTATTTTTACATGGATACTATTGTAGCGACATCTATGTCGTCACAAATGAACTAATCCTGTATCGCGCAAGTAAGATTCGCGGCGCGATCGGAACATATAGAACAAACCCGAAATCATCTATCGGGCAGTAGCCCACCAGATATAACACCTGTCTGGTCGGAGGATCCTCCCTTTTCAACGGAGGTACGTGGGACTTTACTCTCTGTTCCGTTACCCCCAAACTGGTGACCCTCGACAAAGAACGTCAGCGCAGCCTTCGTGCAGCAACTACCTCGTGACGTCATCATCACTTCCTCAAGCTTTCGAGCAGCGAGCCATACAGCCAGCACCCACGGCTATATGGGTATCCTGACCACCAGCATGCCTACTTGGTCATACCTGGTCATCACCCTCAGCCTCATCAGCGACCTTGGCTAAGCACCTGTACCTTCGGCCAGTCACATGAAGAGCCTTGAAGAACCTCTCCTGGTCGACGACAGCAGTCAAGCCCTACGTCGCACAGCACCGCTCCGACTCACTGGAGCCAGCCGCACTACTCCGACTCACTGGAGCCTGCAGCATCGTATCCCGACTCACTGGGATAGCACCACCCCGACTCACTGGGGCATCACCGCAGACAGTTCCGACTCACCGAGAACTATGCGGAATCCGGTTCCGACTCACTGGAGCCAGCCGCACTACTCCGACTCACTGGAGCCTGCAGCATCGTATCCCGACTCACTGGGATAGCACCACCCCGACTCACTGGGGCATCACCGCAGACAGTTCCGACTCACCGAGAACTATGCGGAATCCGGTTCCGACTCACTGGAACCAACCTCCATTGGCTTGGCACGCATCACGACGCATCAAGAAGTATCAAGAACCATCGATCTCCGATCTCCGGAGGGAAGTGATGTAGCGACATCTATGTCGTCACAAATGAACTAATCCTGTATCGCGCAAGTAAGATTCGCGGCGCGATCGGAACATATAGAACAAACCCGAAATCATCTATCGGGCAGTAGCCCACCAGATATAACACCTGTCTGGTCGGAGGATCCTCCCTTTTCAACGGAGGTACGTGGGACTTTACTCTCTGTTCCACTACCTCCAAACTATATATACGATTACAAAGTAAAAGTGGTGCGTCAACCTTATCTCCCATTACATGAATTACGTCGGGCAAAATACCCGACGTAATGCTGATTTTAAAAAATATACAACAAACAAAAGTGAAGTTCATAGTTTACAGGAGAATAAAAAGATGCTTTCGAAAAGTAAACTTTTATCTTTACATCCCTTTCTAGATCAAGATGGAATTTTGCGTGTAAGTGTTAGATTAAGGAATGCTCAACTGAACAGCGAGATGAAACATCCGATAATACTACCTCATAACCACCGAATAAACACACTAATAATCAAATATGCTTACGAGTTAACCTATCATGGCGGAGCTCGGCTTACTTTATCTAATATTAGACAAAATTATTGGATTAACAAAGAATATATAGCTACCAAGAAATTTATACGGCAGTGCATTTCCTGTAAAAAGCAAGAACCAATTCGACAACATCAGCTCATGGGCGATTTACCAGAATTCAGGGTTAACCTTGAAAGAGGCTTCTACCATTGCGATGTCGATTACACAGGCTTTGTTGAAGTGAAAACAACATAAGGCGCATTACACAGGCTAGCAGCACGACGTGGAGGTCCATGTCATATTTATAGTGACAATGAAACCAATTTCGTTGAAGCTATGTTCCTAATCTTCAGAATGTATTTAGTGAAAATTTATGTACGGATATAACAGAACTACCCGTTAAGAACGTCGAAACAGATTAATAACACTTACATAAGCTACTGAGAATAAAGGCTCGCGTAACAAAAGAATATATTGTCTTTGAAATTTCTTTCCCGCTCATAGCTAGGAACACTTTCAATTATACCGAATAATACCAGTTCCTCAACAAATCAATGACAGCATGATCAGCCTCAAACCAGTATCAGAATATGTAGCCGTAAATCTGAAAAAAAGACGCTTAATTTATACCAACCGTCCATGAACTAGACACGTGCTTGTACCGTGGTGAATACTTCATTTGCCAACTTTTTAAACCAGTTTTACATTTTTGGAAAAATATGAAAACTTTTGTGAAACAAAGCCGGTAAACAAAAAATGCAAGACAGAAAGGTCAATGTGTACCAGCAGATGGGCAGACTTACACTTGACGTCTGTATTTATGTTGTGTTATGTTGTGACACATATTCAATTAAAATCATATGTGACGATCAAGTTACGGCACGTCAGCTGACTCGAGCAGGGGTCATTAGCATGAACCAGAAATTCTTCGTGAAGGGCAAGGATTTTAAACTGTTTTCGCTACAGCAACAATCTAAGCAAATTGAGGTTTCACCAAACATACTAGTGCCAGAGTTAGACCAAATAAACCATATTGTAGGCGTAAAACTACCAACCGAAGAAGAGCTACCAGAAGACAAGGGGATAAACAGTTCTCTGTCTATCCTCAGAAAGTAGATCGAGACCCTGAAATCGACCAAAGCAGAAGTAAACGATATATTAGTTCACGATATCCACCACTACACTATCATCTACATTTTGCTCGGAATCGCACTTTGTGCAGTAATCATCTGGATAAGAGCAAAACCCTGTTTGCGTTCTGGGCCCAGTCGTGTGGAGCATCGCCACAGACAGGAGTCTGCGGCGTCTGCATCTACATCGTCCAACAACAGGAATACATTCGGAGCAATACAACCAAACAGCTAAGCACTTTTGCTTTCGTGCATTTTTATAAAACCAAGTATAGTTAAATTCGGCCGTCAATCGCGTAACACAAATGATACCAATTCTTTCAAACCATCTTTTAGATGAAATCTAATAAGTTTTCTGCCGCCAGCCTTTTGGGCACACTTCCAGTCGACAGCGATGCGGAGGAGTTTTTTGACGCCATATTTTAGTTAGGAGTAGCCATCGACCTATATTCTACATATATATCGATGGGAGTAGCCTTTAGTGTGTATATTTATGTTTTCGTGTAATGTATATAATATAATTATCAGTTAAATTAAATAAGGTTTCTTTGCTTGTAGATTATATTATTTGTCTAAACCATAAAATCATAACCAAAGTCGTTCCACAAGCAATGTGCCCTGCCCACTGCCACTTAAGTCTGGCGATTCTTCGATTATTTTATGATATAGTAAAACCATCTTTTAGATTAAATCTAATTAGTTTTTTTTTACTTGTAGATTATAATTATTTGTCTAAACCTTCAAATCATAAGTTGTACTACGAGCAATGTGCCCCGCCCACTGCCACTTAAATCTGGTGATATATCGATTACTTTCTGATATGTCAAAACTAAAAAAAAGTACATCATTTTTTAAACCACAATGATAATTTTTTAACTGTCGCATTTATTATTATTTCAGCTCATCCAAATGTTTTGGCTTTCTATTCTCACTGTGGTATGTTGGGTACCACAGAGGCAATTCATCATGGAGTACCCATAATTGGCATGCCAATCTTTGGAGATCAGCCATCAAATGCTGCAGCCGTTGAAGAGAGCGGTTTAGGGGTACAGATCCAATTCAAAGAACTGACTTCAAAGCTTTTATCGGAGAAAATCAAAATCGTACTAAATCCTGAGTAAGTATTACGTCAGTAAAATCTTTGTATACTCGATATATAATCATGAACGTTTGGCGTATTGGTTGAACTACTGACTGCTGCGCTGTGAGTCGCGGCTTCGATTCAGGAACGGAACACATACTTGAATGGCCTACGGAGAGATGTTCCGAGTTTGAGTTTCTTTTGTATGTAAGTTTACGTGTTTGCGATCGCACCCATGATATCCACAAGAAAACCAAGGTTACTGACAAAGCCCAAACAATCAGTGGGCAGGCTCACAGAACAGATGATCGTTGGGGCCGAAAGGTTCTGGAGTGGCGATGCAGTGTTGATAGGAGTCCCACAAGGCGAACTGATGACCTACTGAGAATCGTGGGAATCCGATGGATTCGAGACGCACAAGACCGTTCGTTGTGGTGACACTTGAGGGAGACCTGTGTCCAAAAGTGGACGCCTTTCGGCTGAAATAATGATGATGATCAGGTAGATATTTGTGGCATAATAGCTGACATGGATAAAATTATAGACTTTAAACGTTTTAGCAACACGGTACAAGCAGTTAGTACTGTGTATATATATAATTTAATATTGAGCTAATAGCTCAATATTACTTGCAGCACAGGTACATTTAACTGGTTATAATTAATTTGATAATTATACTCATTTACACGTGTATAATCTTCAAAGTAAGTGTAACCAGTAAACTATTTTAACCACTTAAAAGACTTAGTAATGTGGATGCATGGAAACGGAAAAGGAAGCCAAAAAAAAAAACTGGATGTAAATATGTGGAGAATGACATAAAAGCTATACTGAGCTAATAGCTCAATATTACTTGCAGCTTAGGTACATTTAACTTGTTATATTTACTTTGATAATTATACTCATCCACACATGTATAGTCATCAAAGTAAGTATAACAAGTAAAGTCTTTTTCAATACACTTGCTCAGAAAGTGGCTTTTATTGCACAACACTTAGGTATATAATGGCACCTGTTACCAAACTGTGACATTTTGATTACCATTACGCACTAGTGCTGTAATGTAGCTATAACCTTTTTGTTCAACCTCTTTGTTCGCAAAACAAATTTTGAATACGAAAAAATAAAAATTGTTTGTGGTCTAGGGTCGTCATTTTAAAATGGCCGCGGTTTTTAGCGTAATTTTTTCGAGTGAAATTCATGGTCTGTATTAATTTAATAAAATCAAATACTACATTACAAAATGTTATATTCATATGCTATTGTCATTACGAATGACATTAACGTAAAATCTTTTCACACAAGAAAACAAACGACATCTAGGCAATATGATCAAAAGACCATATAGCCTAGCCTAGCGCGTGCTCATAGGTAACAGATTTAATTTTTTACCGCCATGTTATGAAAAATTTTACTAGTTTTACCGTTGTAATATTAGTTAACTAAATTATTTTTCTTCACAAGTGTATTGAAAAACGTCGTATGATGCACGTGAGTAATGAATGGTTACCGTTCTTGGCTCTCTTAAGACCCTTGCCAAGGCTCGGGTCTTAATACCGCCTCGACGGTAACCTCCTACATTACACACTTGTATCATAATGTACTATTAACCACGTAAAGACTTAAGAATATACCTAAATGTGTATGCATGGAAACAAAAAAGGAAGTCAAAAAAAGCTGGATGTATGTATGTGGAGAATGATATAAAAGAAAAGGGAGTGAATATATAGCCTGACATTCACTTGTTGACAGAGGTGAATATGGAAGAGATTGTGTTGAGTCGACCCTAAGGAACATATTATTATAACAGACGATAACGATGAATGTATAGTTACTTAATAAGTGAAAATTTGATCTCAGTTTCAGACGGAAGGTAAAGGATCTGACCAGAATATGGCACGACCGTCCGCAGTCAGCCATGGACAGTGCAATCTATTGGACGGAGTTCGCAGCCCGAACCAGCAACTACAGCTTTGCAACTCCAGCGAGCTCAGTCCCCCTGTACCAATACAGATCATGGGATGTCATAGCCGTGTTAGGAAGCATCCTATTTGCAATTCTGTACTCATTAAAACTGATAATCTCTTTATTTACGAAAAGCAACACACAGCAAATCAAACGTAAACTTAAAACAAAATAAGTGTTCTATGAAGGAATCATGTTTTCACAGAAATTAATAAAAGAGTAGTTTATCAAGATGAAGAGTATGGAGATGATGAGATGGGTTTGCCTATGATTTTCTGTTATTGAATTTATTTAAGCGTTTTATTGAGTCATGGAGACAGATTCCTGTTTCCCCTTTCAAACAAAAACGACGAGTTTTTTAATGAACCTTAAAGGCGAGTCACTTTGGGCCTAAGGTACCTATAACTTTAGCCCAAACTTATGTTCCTATTAGTTAATAACCTTGGGCCAAAGTCTTATTGTAAGCTAAATGTATATAAAAAGTATAATAAAAATATTATGTTTGAGGGATTTCCCCTACGCATTGAATTGTTTTTCCCATATGCCTAAGCAATAGTCTCGTTTTCATTTAGAGAATAGACGGATGTCATCATAATTGGATCTGGATCCTATAATAATCTCGGTGAGATTTAAGTCAGTCATGTTTCCTTAATTTCCATTATTCCCTATTTAATATGAAATAAATAGACACAAACACAATGCAACGTTATTAACCCAATAGAAAAGTATAAAACGAAAAATGTAATAGCACATTTTTACGATACCACATCGTGACGATGAGATTAGATAAAGATTTAAATAGCCCTTACTCATAATCAAGATCAAAGTCCGTAAAATAGTAAGCATATTGAAACAAGTAAACGTAGTACTCATCGTGACGATTAGATTAAGCTTTAATTATCTTCGTATAAATAAGGTCTCTTATTATTTACTTACTATAAGTAAAGACGCTATGGTATGCCACTGGCCCTCTTGTACACCTAAAATGAATCGACCAAATAATAGAAAAAAATAACAATATACTTATATAAGCTAAATAACACTCACTGATTAATCACGAAATCTCAGAAACTATAACACCTACAAACTTAGACATTTGAGAGATTTTATGAAACTCTACTCTTAAGGGGGTAAACCGCAGGTTGGAAGTTTATATGGAGAAACCTACCTTCACGCGGGCGAAGCCACGTGCAGAAGCTAGTATGCTATAAATAGTTTTCTACTAGAAAGAAAGAAAAAAATCTACAGGAAAACATTTTATTTGCGGGAAAAGGCGAATACTTACAACAGACTAATATATAACAGATTACAAATATTATAGGGGAAAAAAAGGTATACATGCGCCACGCCCGCGCAAAACGGCTGAAGATTTTAGCGGCGAAGCGCCGCCCCGTAACGCGGTTATGTGTTTCGGCTCTTAATGGTGTGTCTACACGCAAAATGCAACGAGTCCACAGCGCTGGTTTTCAGCGTGGGCCGGTCTACATTTTTTATTTCTTACATGTTTCTTATAATATGATTCTTGGATAATTGAGAAAAGTGCCACCTATGGTGCACAATTAGAACTACGTCCTACTCGTAGAGGCTTCTCTTGGAATGAAAATATTGAACTGAGAGCAGAGGGTGCCTCAAGGCATTGTAGGACCACAATATTTTGTGTTTATTGTCAAAAAATAGAAGCCCAGTTTTGACATTTGATGTTTTTATTATTTACGTCATTATTTTACCCTGTGATGTTACCATTATATTATTATTACATTAAAGCACTTTAAGTAATTAATTAAATTATTATTTTACTTATTGTTTTTTTTTTTCAGTTTCGTTCCAAGTTACATTTTTGTAGGGTCTTTCTCAAATCTCAAAACGGGCCTCATATTTTTTTACGAGGTATTAATATTATAAAGAGGAAAGATCATATTTTTGTTTGTGATGAATAAACTGACCGATAGACCTAGACAGATTTTAAATTTTTAAAATCGGTATAGGTCTATCGGTCAGTTTCTCCAGTAGAATGCATTTTTTTTATTTTCTCTCTTTCGCTAGTTTAAATTATTAAAAAAATTCAAATTAATTGAGTGAGGTACTCTTCCGTTTGTTTAAGTCACTAAAATTGTTTGTTAAGCTACGAATATTTTAAATAGATAAAATAATAACCTGTTCCGTAGATAAAATACAATCTTTCAGGGCTATCCATAAATTACCTTACAATTCTTGATAGGCTTTGGAATAAGTATTTGTCAATCTCTAAATAACCAGTCTTATAGGACGTTTCTCCTGTTTTTATTACCTTTTTGTAGGTATGATTCATTTTTTGTCTGTCTTTGTGAAAGGTGGGTAATAGATTTATTTAACCAAATAATCGAAATAGAATATCCTTTACAAAAATTTGTTAAAACATATTAAGTTTATTCATATGGATATGGCATCAAATGCTGCGTCTACGTCAATCATAGATATGCAGCTAAGTATCTATTTATAATAAATGTAAGTTAATTATCGTTATCAGAGCATACTCCAGGCTAGTCAATCTTACCTACAACTATCAGATATTATCAGTACCTACGTTTAAAGATAGATAAATTAATAACATAGCTAACAGCAAGGTTTGTCCAGCAATTGCATCTTCTAATATGGTATATTATGATGTTCTTAGTCGTATTATATGTAATTCGATGGCATGACTCGTGAGTCGTGATATTGCCGGTCACTAGTCTAGTCAGTCTGTTGGTGAGTGCCAACGGGTACGCACCAGCGCGGTAACGCTAAAATAAATTTTTCCTATGTTCGCGTGACCTTCAAATTCACAAACATGAAACCAAATCTATTAATCGCTACATTATCATTACTAGTGCTAACGGACTACGCGTGCAGCCTTAACATACTTGGAATATTTCCGTATCAAGGCAAGAGCCATTTTATTGTTTTCCGTATTTATTTGCGTGAACTCGCCAAGAGAGGTCACAATGTGACTGTTATTTCTCATTTCCCCGAACAAGATCCACCGGTGAATTATCATGACATTAGCTTGGCTGGAAGCATAAAACCCATTGAAGGCGAAGCATCTTTTGAGAGCTCTTATTTGACATTGTTTATGGTCAGTCTCTACCTTGCTAATGCCGCAGTAGAGAACTGCAATGTGATGTTGGCTAATGACCGAGTGCAAAGTTTAATTAAAGAAAAACCGAAGTTCGATGTAATAGTTGTGGAGCATTTCAACAGTGATTGTGCTCTTGGTGTTGCCCACAAGCTACAGGCGCCGGTGGTAGGCATTATGTCACACATACTGATGCCGTTTCATTATCAAAGGTTCGGCGTCCCCTACAATCCAGCTTATGTTCCTTTCCATTTCTTAGAGGGGGGAACCAAACCCACTCTATATCAAAGAGTAGAAAGAACAATACTGGACTTTTATTTTAGACAACTTAATCACTACTACACCCAAAGAACTAACCAAAACACTCTTGCACAATACTTCGATGACATTCCGCCTTTAGAAGATCTAGCCCGAGAAATTAAGTTTCTTCTAGTGTATCAACACTTTATACTTACTGGATCGAGACTATTTCCTTCGAATGTTATCGAGATCGGAGGCTTTCATGTAGTTGATGCAAAACCATTATCCGGGGTAAGTATCTATTTATATAATTTTTATTGAGCATAAAAATCATTTACATTTAAGAAAGTATAAAGATGAAAGATGAGAAAGCCCATAGGAAGCAATTAAACACATAGAAACTTTAGTCTAAGTGATCGAAATTACCATGATGCCCACAATGCTTTCAACAGCCTTTTTTGAGTTGGAAATCTACAAATGACAGGTCATCCTCGAGGTGGAGCGAGAAGGAATTCAGACTTTTAGTGACTAAAACCCGTCAATGTTCTTTCATTTGAACTTTTCATTCCAGAGCCGCGGCGAATCTTTCAAACAATGCCGCATCTCTGACAGGCATCGACCGTACCAAGCCCTGTCAATTATGATGACATTATATCTCTTTGAAGCCCGTTTCCAGGTCGAACCGGGCTTGGTCCTTATCGAATGGCAAGCTAGCAATGGGTATTGCTCACTACACAAAAATACAAAAAGTAGTATTTACATGTCATAATTTCGAATTCCAGGATATCAAAAAGTTCGTCGACGAGGCAGAACACGGTGTAATTTACATCAGTTTCGGTTCCGTCGTAAGAGCTTCCACGATGCCGGCTGACAAAGTACAAGAAGTTATTAAGGTCATGCAACAATTGCCACAAAGATTCATCTGGAAATGGGAAGACGAAACTTTACTAGTAGATAAAAAAAAACTTTATACAAATAGCTGGTTACCTCAAGTGGATATTTTAGGTAAGTTTTTTTGAACTAATTAAAAAAAATATTGACTACCATATTAAAAAAAAAAAAAATAGAAAATAAAGAAGAAAAACAGAAGAGGACAAAAATCTCAGCTGCGATATTTTAACAAAAAAAGCAAAATAACACAGCACAATAAATGAAAAACTAGTTTTATTTAGAAAACTAATACTAGAAGTACAAACTTGCGATTTTTTTTACCTCATCTTCTAAAGGAAGAATAATCTTCATGAATAACAAGAATAATAACAATTTTCAGTAGGTACCTAACATTTACTGAGCATAAAGTAATTTTAAAACCTTAAACAATTTCAGCACATCCGAAAACCATGGCATTTTTCTCTCATGCTGGCAACGGCGGCACAACAGAAGCTATACACTATGGCGTGCCAGTGGTAGCCATGCCAGTGGGAGGGGACCAACCAGCCAACGCTGCAGCGATCGAAGAAAGCGGCCTTGGAGTCCAGTTACAAGTCAGAGACTTAACGGCGGAAAACTTACTGAACGCTTTCAAAAAAGTATTGGATCCAAAGTTAGTATCCACAAGCATACATTACCTAGTTGAGAGGAATTTAGCTTTTGTCATCAGTATCTCCTGCATGATAGTAGCAAACCTTATAGGATTCAAATTACCGTGGTCCTTAATCGAGGTCATGGTCTATTCGAATCCGTTCAACTGGTGAAGCCGCTACTACGATCCTTACGTAAAAGTTTAGTTTCGTTCAACACACAAACTCTTTTTTACCTGGGTAGTCATCAAATGACTTCTCCAGTGGAGACTTCTTTGAGTAGAGTGAGACTTAAACCCACCTGTGTTCCTTCAGTTGCTCTTTATGAAGGTCATAATGACTTGCGAGTAGGTCGGCATTACGCGTACCGAAGGACATCACCAAGTTTGTCGGTAATGTCATTTCCGTGTGCAGCCCTCCTAGTGTCGTGGTTATTACTATTTTTTAGGAATTAAAGCCCCTCACACAATTTCGAAAACAGAATTATTTTTCTTTTATCGAAACCTCGTTTCCAATAAAGGGAAATAATAGTTTTCCAATAACTAGTTTCCAAAATAACTGAAGGGATTAAAGCGACCTAAATTAATATAATCTGTCATTGAGTCTACGGCAGTTTAAATAAAAAAAAAAGTTAAATTTATCAATTAGCTACCCACCCTGGTCTCACGCAGGTGTACTATTTTAAGATTTCATTCATACTAACTTTGATCTAATAATTACAAATGCTACGATAACAGAACAGTCAAATCGATAGAGCTATTATCGAGTTTATACGAAAACGACGTACGGTTATCAATTTTTATGTATTACGATAACAACAAAAAATTAATAAACCTGTCGAGTCATTAAATACTTTGTGCAATTCATATACGGCAGTCGATTTTTACATAAATATAGATTAAGATTACATTTACAATTTAAACAAAATGTTATGAACGTCGATAAAGAAAACATGTGCCATTGCAACACTGATGTCCTGTAACAAAATAGATTGTTAAAAAAATTCATTCTCACCTAGTCCTAGTGAATACTCTATTAGACACGTTTCATTCCAAAAACAAAAATTAATCAATCAATCTACCTTCTCCCAACAACTGGGTTATGGGTATATACTTACAGTTTTTTTTTAGTTCTGACAGTCAATTTTGTTTTAATACTGCTGCTACAAAAAAATATTCATCATTCTTACAATGTCGTTGGTTCCCACAGATGGCTTGCCCGAATTTTACTACTTAACTAAATTATCATTACAATATAAATATGCTTACGAATTACGGCCAACTCTCTTTCCTAGAGAGGATGCCAGAAACCCAGCAGTGGGAACATTATAAGGCTGATTATGCTATGCTAATATATGCTTTTTTACAAAAAAAAAAGTGCATAAGTGTATGTGGGCGTTATATCAAATTTAGATAAAACTCTTACATGAACTCAAAAAGGTCAAAAGGCACAGATAAAGTATTATTTTAGTAGAGATTGTGATGTTCTGTATACAATATACATTTTTTTTTTATTTGAAACAATATTTATCAATGATTTTTTCCAGATTTCAGCAAAGAGTGAAGGAAGTATCAAGAGCATGGCATGATCGTCCAATGTCACCAATGGACACCGCTGTATATTGGACAGAATATGCTGCTAAACATTCAAACTTCACTTTTAGAACGGCCGCAGCCGATGTACCATTTTATCAGTATATCAATTTAGACGTAGTATTGGTTTTAATCACAATGTTTAGTATTTATCTAGTTTTATTAAGAGCACTTATAATAAAGTGCTGCGGTTCGAAGAAAATTATAAAGACAACAGCCAAGACAGAAAAGAAGAAGTCAAAACGAGCGTAGATTTCGAACAAGATCAGCAAAGAGAAAATCAATGCTATACCTAGATACAAGAGAAAAACAATATTGTCATGGAACAAATAACTGCAACCACCACGCCACTAAAGTTTTAATTTAAACTACGTAATAATATATAGGTATTTTTATTCACAACGACACAATGTTAAATGAGTATTAAACTAAAAATAAATTATATTTCTGGTTGAAAATTGGCAAATATTGGAAATTATTTCTTGGGCCAAGCTAGAAAACCAAAAAATCAGATTAAGATATTCACACTTCTGTGGAAAGTGCAATATTGTAAACACTAGTTAATAGTTTGTTTACTTTATGTAAATAATTACAACTCTGGTATGTTTGTTAAATTATAACTAAGTTAATGCTATTTTAACTCTAGTCTATTTTCTTTCTCTTTAGTTTGTGTTTTTCCAAAAGAGCTACAAAAATTAATGATAGTTCTTTCAATGATGTCGATGTTAGGACAATAACCGATGATGTCATTATAAGGAAAACATTCAGAATTAAGTATTGATACAGTTGCAAGTTAACAGTCGGCGGCTTTAAATATCTGCTCTTTTGTTTCTGGATACATATTTAGTCCAGGATATCGCAGTATATCGCAAAATTTTGATCAACAGTTTTGATTGATATTTAATATTAAACTGACTCGACTGAACTGAACTACATTTATCAGAAAAAAAAGAACATTTTATCTATTGAAAGCAAATAGCGCTTTTATTTTGAATACCAATGAAAACCTACATCATTAACTGTGGTGGTATTCCGTAAATTCTCATCATGAAAATTTAGGTCAAATGAACTTGAAGGCTGACATACTCAAGCAACAGACAGATCAACCACTCACTTTACCTTAACTACAAAGTTTCCACAGCAATTTATTTATAAAATAGACCGGTTGATCAATTTGCGTAGTCGTGTATCAAAGTTGTCAAATTGGTATAAAATTCGTGCAGTTTTTTAACTCAAGTGCAAAAAATCCTTGAAATAGGCGTGATTTTAGTAAAATAGAACCGAGAATTTTATTGTGGTATTGACTATCTCAGCGAAGCTTGCCGAGAAGACCGAGTTTATCTTTTAACTGCTAAATATTGCAAAATGTATACATAAAATGGTGTTACATCTTCATTCTAATGGAAAGCAACCCTGTTACAAAAATTAAATACTTTCTAAATTTGTTATTGGCTAATCGCAAAATTTTTCTTAAAGGATGCTCTCACTTTCTCTGTGACACGTATACTAAAGAGATCCTTGAGTGTCCTTGAGATCATCTAAAAATCTAAAATTAAGTATTTGCATGCATTCCACATCCTTCTTTGATAAATGTTTTACAATTCCAGCTGCTCCTATGTGGAATTGTTACTTATAGAATTAACGCGTGCTTAAATGTTACTAACATTTTTTTTAATGATGAAGGAACATTATCTTTATCTGGAGTAAATCTATGGGCTTAAAGTATGAACTATTCCTATTACAAGCGTATTGTACTTGTGCAACAAAGGCAACAGCTAAACTATAACCCGTCACAAATGGTTAAACTATCACCAAATCGAAATGTGCTGCTTTGTCTATAAGGTCCTGTACTTCTTGATTGTGCATCAGTTTCTTACAATTTTTATTTGCTACATTTTTAAACACCTGGATAGTTGCATATCAGGAAACGTCAAATATAGAAAGAAATTCCAAACGTTACTTATCAATACTAGCACTGGTAGCATTTTCTCTATCCTGAAGAGATGTTTGCCGTAAAGTGGAAAGTTCAGCATAGGATGGTAGTATACCGCTGTCACGTTATGGCGTCTTATTCTGCGACAAGTGGCGTGAAACAAATATTGTGACTTCGATCACTACGAGGTAAATGTTTGTCTCTAAATTAAAAGAAAACCTGAAATTGCCCCGTTGAATTTTGATGAGTTGAGTTTTTTTAATTGATACTTCGCAACATCCCGTTCCGTCTCGATGTGAGCTGATCCTAGACCACATGTGTACTAGACGCCTGCGCACTCTGGCACGCAGGTCCACGCATCAACCTAATGGCATTTGATAATACGCATTCTTATCGGCGTTTTGACGATATTGCATAGAGATTATTACTTTATTATCGAAAGATTTTTTTAATTTTTAATGAAATATTCACGTTTGACTGCCTGTCTCGCCTAAAGGTAGGCGATTATGTCATGCTTAGAAGTGTATCTTGTGTTACCTATTCAGTCTTGACTTAAATACCCCTGCGTTGTAGCTATCAGGATACACAGAGTCTCCAGGTTCCAACAGGAGCTTCCAAGAAAGTATTTTTACCCTAGGTAAGCCTAACGAGAACGTGACGACGGTGTACATATCCTTTTGCTCGGAGATGAGCATAGAGTCATGGTGATTAATGAGTTTTTGTAGCGAATTGCCGATTTCTCCAATCCTACTAATGGACCAATGATTGCTAAGAAAGTAACCCATATTCGACCAATGGATTGCCATCGTCAACAAATACCAGATACACAGAACTGAAGAATACTGTGGATATTTTTATGTCAATAGTGCCAGGCGGGTTAACGTTGACATCACAGCTGTTGTAAACTAATGTAATTGATGTCACTTCATTAACGAATTCTATTATTAACCGTTTTAATATACAAAGGTATTATTGTCTATCTGTGTTCTGTGATAATATATATATATATATATATATATATATACATATATATATATATATGTTGCTGTTAGATTATAAGAAAATGATTATCAATATTAAATTTGCTTTTATGCTACTACATTTGGAAACCTTGAAAACAAATCAAATACTTTTTTTATTGTTAGCTTAGCTTATCAATGTTAATTAGAGGGGATCCCTTCTTTTCGCATAATATTCTTTGTCCTAATATACTTCGGCATAACGATTTTGGCACAATTTATTTTCGCATAATAATACTTCGGCATAATTTTTTTTGGCATACATTTTATGTTGGCATAATCATCTTAAAGACTAATTTGTTTTGGCATAAATTTGATTCGCAAAAACGTTAGTAGGCCTAATGACTATTAGCATAACGTTAGTAGGTTTTTAAACCAATGTGCTATAGTTTCTGTAACAATTAAATAATATTGTAGGTTAAAAATTTAACGTGTAAAAAATTTAACGCCGTGCAACAAAAGTTAGTGACAGAACCGAATTGCTGCAAAACCGACTCTACGTAGTCTTGTTTGTCCTACCCCCTAGAGTGTAATTTAAAATCGCGTAGGCGCGTAGGGGCGAGGCGGCCCGCGGGCTGAGGAGCAGGTGGCTGCGAGCGAGCGGTGGTGAGCGAAAGCCGTCTGCGACGATTAGCAGGCGTGGGGCCGCCGGAGGCCCGCAGCGCCGGAGCCGTGACAGAAAACCCTGCCTGCTGCATGTTGCATGCTCGCTTGAATGCTGCATGCTTGCTCATTGCACATTGGACACGCTGAGTCCTTAATTTTTTAAAGAATTTATGTAACGAAACACATTCCCTAGCTTTCCTTTTTCTCATTGATGTTTCTTTTTATTTGTTTCCTTAACACTCTTCTGTGGTGGCGACTTTTTTGTAACCAATCTTACTAATTTCACTAAAATAAATATGATTAACAGAATCACTGATACTGCGACGAAAATAGCATCCAGCATGAAGTATTCATAAAATGGCATGTCAACAGTCGGCGGCTTCAAGTTGACCGCTCCTTTGTTTCTGGCGACATATTCAATCCAGAATATCGTTGTGTTCATCGGAGATAGTGGTCTATCCTTCCACAACCGAGACAATTCCTTTGCTTTCTTCTGGTATCTGAAAAACAAAACGAACCCTTTCAAAATATACAGCTTCAGTGATCATTGAAAAATTTTTAAAAGGTCCTCCTCATCTTTTAATTTTTTCATACATAAACGACATATAATTAGATTATTGCACACCCCAATCAGAAAATTAAGTTACTATCATAATTTACGCATTGATACATAGTTTTTTTTTAAGAAATTACTTTTCCTAATAATAGGCAAATAATATGGACATCGATGTACTACATTGGTATCGTATCGATATTCATATCTACGCATACACAAACCAACATCCTAGTGACACAATAATTATAAAAACATTCCTTAGAATTTCAGTTTTTATTCTAAAATAACTTATTAAATTACTTTTTTTTTAATAACTAAAATCAATTTAGAAGCCGATTCTGAACATATTACTTTCAGGATGTGCGTTGAATATGTAACATGAATGTGTCATATATTTAGGTATATGAATTAAATTAGTAGTAGTTAGTAGCTTCCAATATCACAATCTATAAGTACTTTTTTAATGATATAAGCTAGTGCTTGACTGCGATCACCTGATGGTAAGCAGTGGTACAATCATTGATGGTAAAGCACACTAGTTTATAAAGAGCCGATTCACTCTAGCCTTACTTGTTTGACAAATTGTTTTGTTTACATTGTTCAAATATGTATACTTACTTCTCTTGCAGAATCGTATTTAAAGCATCTTCAAGAACTCGTTGATTAAGAGATAGGACATCAACCGATAGTCCTAAACCGCTTTCAACAGCCGATTGTGCATTTGAGTACTGTTCTCCAAATAGAGGAATAGCTACAATAGGTATCCCACAGTGCATAGCCTCCGTGGTACTCAACATTCCTGAATGCGTAATGAATGCCACTACTTTCGGATGGCCTAGAAAATAAAAATAAAAATGTAATTCAATAAAGATTGCCTCGACATGCTGCATCGTAACATAAAGATAAAATAGCTCCATATCTAAAAGATATGGTAGATTCTTATCTACTAAACCTTTGCAGGTTATGTCGACAGCAATCCGTATCTAAGCTAATATTATTGAAAATTAAAAGAAATTAATTTTTTCAGTAATAACTCACATATAATAGCTGTCTGTGGCATCCATTTCCCTAAGAACACGTTGCTGGGTGGTACCCAGTCTGTAAGATCTGTTTTCCAAATAAACAGCAAATTACTATTCTTTTCCACAACCTTTTTTATTTCGTTTGTAATTTTGCGAGAAACATTCGATGCTACACTTCCAAAACTTATGTAAACCACATCTTTGTTTGCATTATCCAAAAATCTTTGTAAACTCTGAAACAATATAAACGGAAAGAGTAAGTACTTTCATAATGTATGCTATCATTGGGAAACTCTTGATCCTCCACAAAGAAAATGAATAAAGAAAAAAATGGCGACAGTCAGGAACGCACAACAGAAATAAAATAAAAAGTAAAATCATTGAAAATACAACATTGTGTGTGCCTCACCTGCGCCAAAAAAGGCTCAAAAACAACAGCGTTATTCGAGACTATCTTATATGGTGACAAACCTTATCTTCTATTTGAACATTTTCTTTAACATGCATGCCGCCAATTTCCACAACATTGGAGCTATATAAACGCGGACCAGTTAAAGGGAAATACTGATTTATCAATATTAATGACATATTTTTCCCAAGATCTTCTAAGTGCGGCGTGCCGGGATATACTTCATTCACAATTTCCGTATCAATTCTCTGTGTTACATGCCTATAGTAAGTGTTCATTCCGAAGTTTATTATAGCACCCTTTATTTTATTCCACATACTAGGATATGTTCCGGATGCAAAAAAGTGGTTTTGCACAAATGCTGGATTGTTAGGTGCACCTAACCTTGAGTAAGTCCATGGCAACAAAATATGACTGGTCATTCCAATAGCGGGCGCATTCAACTTGTAGGCAACAGCTAAGCCACAGTCAGTCACAAATTGCTCAACCAAAACCACATCAAAGCGTATCCCCGATGCTATTAACTCTTGAACTTCACGATTGTTCATCAGTTTTTTACAGTTTGTATTCGCTAAATATTGACATGCAAAAGCTTCTTCATACGCTACAGAAAAGTCTGATCTTGAAAGTATTTTCAGATGTTCTTCGATATTAACTTGATCAATTTCATTTTCTTTGTCCTGTAAGGAGATTTGACGCAGGTTTGGTAGTGATGGTACAGAGTGGTAGTTAATTACTGTCACATCATGTTTCCTCGCAGCTAATTCTTCAATTAATGCCGTAAAAAATATGTGATGACTGCGTCCATTATGCGGAAATATAGCCAATATTTTGTAACTGTCACATTTAACAATAAAGCACAGCGTTAATATTGCTAATATCTTCATTTTAACACATTTGATTCACAAAATACTTAACTTATGACTTATGAGCCAAGTTTCTTAACGCACACTCTCTTCAATGATCACACGCGTACTACGACAGAACACGTTCACAAAGATAACTGTAAACCTTCTAACGGATTCACTGGCGACTATCTATTTTCGTTAACAGCTGTATACTAAGCTAATACAAATTAAACAGTACCTATACTAGGTTATAATAAAATATATACTTCTCAAGATAAGATAGGTAAGATGCGTTTACGATATTTTTTTAGTCTTATCACAGATATTGCAAAAAATATGACTTTAACTCACTTTTAACAAATATTTCTTAAAATATAATATTATCAGACGTAAAACACTCACCCATTGAGTGAGTTACACCAACTAACAACGATAAACAGTACCTATATCGTCAGTCGTCATGCCATATCTCTGATTGAGCGAAGTACGGGTTCCATCAATTTAGCAATTGTTAAAATTACGTTACAAATATTGATAACATTAATGACTTACATATGTTTGGATGGTTATGGACTATTTATTAGTTACGATTAAAACCGATGTGTAATCCAATCTAGACTAATCTGCTACGTAGTTTTATCTAACCTATAATAATACTGCGGGCAATAAATTTCCGTTTTGATTGAAAAACGGTTTCAATTAGGAACTAGCTTTTGTCTTCGATTTCGTCTACGTGTAGGTATGTCGGTTAGTAGCTTAATCGTGGCATTATTAGTACGAACATCTTTTATCTAAGACCATGGCAACGGCACTGGCTTCTAAAGGTACTAAACCTTTGCTGAAAACAAGGACTAATGTTGTACCAACTCGTACACTTATAACTTTATATATAAAAGATAAAGTTATAAGTTTTTGTGTGAATGTCAGACTTTTACTAACTAAAACCCACCTGCCTTTTGCGTTCCAGGACCTCGGTAACTCTTTCGTACAATCCCGCTGTCCTGCTGCAGGCATTGGCCCTAGCGAACCCCGTCAATTATGCTGACAGCTCTTCGAAGCTGTGTGGAACACAACGCGCCGTCGACCTTATCGATTTGATCCTTATCCGACGGTGAGCTACCCATAGCCTGGCCCTCGTGCATTTCGCCTCCTCCTTCGTTCACATTATCTACAACTTCGTAGAAGGAAGTGACTGTTTCCCATAAGCTCTCGCTCTGTACCGGTCACTGTCACCATGCCGCTATAAAATCTTGAGTCCTGTCCGCCGTAACGAGATTGGTCGCGACAGCAGACTCACCCCGGCGACCACCATCACGCGCCACTCGTGTGTGTATGTAAGAATTGTTGAGCCCTAATCCCATAGTGGCAGATGATCAAGGTAACGCCTCAAAATGCTCCGCGAAGTTTCACCGACAAAGACGAGTTCTAAATACTTAATTAAGTATCTATGTTAGAACTGAATTTAATAGTTACCTGTATTATAAGTAATCATGTGCTAGTCTCTACATAATCTTCCTATATATAACAATGAATAGCTGTTCGTTAGTGTTCGTTAGTCTCGCTTAAACTAGAGAACGGCTGGATCGATTTGGCAATTGAAAAATGTTGATCTTGAAATATTCGCGATAGTCTGGGGAAGGTCTGGAAAAGTCTGGGGAAATCCGACTATTAGGCGGTATGAAGTTTGCCAGGTTAGCTAGTATGATATAAAATCGCTATCCGCGTCTGCTTTTCTGTTTATCCACTAACTCCTCCTCAACAATGCAACTGATTTTTATGCGGATACTGAATGCCTAGTGTGAATTTGTTTTACGTTACCGTGATCGACATGTTTATGACGTTCGTCGCTCTGATTGGCCCGCTCCAAGTTCATAACCAATCAGAGAGTCAAACGCGGTAAACATTTTAATCGCGTTAATGTAAAAACAACTCGCACTCAGAATGAATAAGGTTTGTGTTGGTATACAATTGGCGTCGTGCGGAGTCGGGCGGTTCGCTTATATTGTATAAAGACAACCCCCTCTGAACTGTGACAGAATGAATGTTTTACCTACCTTCTTAGTTAATATGAAAAAAAAAAAACAATTTTCAATAAGCAGTATTGTTGGCGACGAGTGCAATTAAGTGACAGTGATTAAGAAAGACTAAAGTGATTAGAGTGATTTTAAAAAAGTAAAGTGATAATTAATAGAGCTCGTAGGGACTCGGACACGCAATTAGTGTATGTGATTTACCGTAAGTACTTCGCAGGTAGCCTAAATTTGTGAATATTAGCTAATTACTTGTCTTAATTAAGTAAATACTTATATGTTTAATTAGGCTAGCTTATTAGACGCACTGACCAATAAGAATTGTAATTGAATCCTAATTAGATTCGTTCTTATAGCCTTTTCAAATAATTTTGTAACAATGACTTTGTTCATAGACAGATGTAAATTCGAACTTATCTTCTTATCTGATAACATAAGCAGTACGAATTATATATTTTAAGATAGCTCGAGACCTCTAGAAGTGATTTAAAGTAAAATCCAGGTGCAATATTGTAATTATTGATAAGAAACATTGTAAAAACTGTATAACCGAAAGTAAAAACTATTGTTCAAAGTCCTGTAAAAATCATGGTTCTCGTTAAGGTAAAGTTTAGTAGTACAATAGTAAACCGGTTTTTTCGGTCGTGGTCGTCTCCGGTCCTGAAAGTTTCTCCTTATTTGTGAAGCAAGAATAAACAAGACTGATCAAGATTGCTGGTTTTTATTGGAATCCCCTACAAAATATTGGTCCTTCGAGAGCCGGATTCAAGAAACCGAAGCCTGAAATCTGAAGAGGATCACAGTTCATCATAGAAAATCGTGAAGAACGCAAGGTTTATTCTACGAAAGGCGATTCACAAGCTTCGTCCGTCATATCAACGTGAAGGAACTCCGTTCAACGTGAAAAGAACTACGTGTCGAAGTACTCGAAGCTCAAGAGCAACGTCAAGAATATTTGGTTCGGTGGGTCGACCCTGCCACTACTTGCACCCACCTGAGAAGTACTTAAGCGACGTTGCACCTTGGAAGCCGGGAGCCGTCTACTTGAAGAAAGAATACTGAAGACATCTTGAAGACCCAGTAGCAGCCTAGGTCCAAGATTTGGATTCAAGTAGAAGCTTTTCGAAGACTTCGACTAGGAAGATCACTTGAAGAAGAATTCGATGCTCAAGACTAACGTCGGGAACGTTTGATTCGGTGGTTCGACCGTGTCACTACTTGCGCCCACCTGAGAAGTACTTAAGCGACGTTACATCTTGGAAGCTGGAAGTTTTCTACTTGAAGAAGGAACATTGAAGACATCTTGAAGATTCCATAGCAGACTAGGACTACGGGAATTGAACTTCAAGACTTTGGACTTCAAGTAGAGGCTTTTCGAAGACTTCAACGAAGTTTATGCTGAGAAGATAGCAAGCACTAGGAAGATTGAGTGTGTTGCCCTTCTTGAAGCCCAGATATGATGACGAGAAGCCGGAAGGGAGATAGTTCAAGATCAGTGACCGAGGAAGAGACCAGTGGTGGCGACACTACGACTACAGGAACGACATCGGGTACTACATCTGAAACAGTTACTGAAGATACCACGACTGCTGAAGAAACGACTGTAGTTGAAGAAGCTGACGTCACACTAATCGAAAGTAAAGGAAACAAGAAGAAGGCAACAAGATCCAACTCCAACAAGAACAGTAAGAAGAAAGAATTGGAAGCTAGGTTGGAACTTGAGAAGCTACAGTTGGAGGAGATCCGATTGAAGACGAAGCTGGCGAATACCAGATTGGAGCTGGCACGCGTTGAAGATGACTCGGACCACAGCGAAGAGGAAGAGGCTGAAGCTGAAGCGGCCGCAGCTAAGGCAACTGCGGCATGGGTGTCGAAGACGAAGAATGTGGAGCGCAACGAGGGGGAGCCAAGCAACGTCGACCTGCACACCTCGGGAACCGCACCAGCCACATCCAGTCCCACCAACCAGCTGGCTGAAGCTATCATGGAAGCAGTGAAGTCCGCAGCAGAGAACAAGGCGTCATCAATCATGCAGCGCGCACCAAAATACGTCAGCGAGTTACATCAATTCGACGGAGACCCTCGAGATTGGATGGCTTTCAAGGCTACTTATGAAGACACGCAAGCTCTCTTCAGCGATATAGAAAATATGGGAAGGCTAAGAAGAGCCATCAGGGGCAAGGCCAAGGAAGCAGTCAAGTCGCTACTCTTCACTCAAGTAGATCCAAGAGAAGTTATGACAGCTTTGGAACGCCGCTTTGGAAGACCTACCTACCTGATTCGAAGCGAAATAGAAAACATAGAGAAGCTTCCCGCCATGTCTGAAGACGCAAGAGAGTTGGTGCGTTATGCCGGGGCAGTATCCAACACCGTCAGCGTGGTGAAGCAAATGAAGAAACAAAGCTACCTACACTCCAGTGACATCTCGAACAGAATTATAGAGAAGATGTGTACTCTAGTACGTTTCAAGTGGTTCGAGTACCGTGCTACCAAAGAAGACGAAGATGAACCAGTGCTACTCAGCCTCATGCACTTCTTCAACAAGATGGTGGACCAATTCGAGATGCATGAATTTATGGGATCCAAAGTGAAGAGAGAAGGCATGAACACTAGATCAAGACCCACCGGTTCTCGAGGCGTGCACACAGCTCGGGCTACGAGGAACTCTGATGAAGAAGGATACACATCGGACGAAGAGGAAGATCGAGAGGAAGAACAGAACTTGAAATCGAAGACAGCTACGGTGTGCTCCTGCAAAGAAGATAGCAAGTCAGAACACAGTACGAAGATCACCTGCCCACAATGCAAGGGTGAACACACGCTCCTGAAATGCAAGAAGTTCAACGAAGCATCAATTCAGGAAAGATGGGAACAAGCCAAGAAGACTGGGACTTGTTTCAAATGCCTAGAAAGAAGACATCGAGGATTCAACTGCAGAGCGAAGCCATGCGGAAAGTGCAAGAAGGGACATCACCTGCTGTTGCATTATGAAGAAGCAACGAAGCCAAAGGCCCAAGAAGACCCTGCACGAACGATAGCTTCAACGATCAACGCTGCTCGTACAATTTCAAGAGCATACTTGAAGATAATTCCTGTGGAACTGATAGGACCGGAGACGAACGCCTGCGTCTATGCATTACTAGACGAAGGCTCAACAGTAACTCTAATAGAAGACGACATAGTCACGAAGATTGGAGCACAAGGGCCGGAGGAAGACTTACGAATAGAAGGCGTAGGTGGTCACCGGATGAATCAGAAGTCCAAGAAGATAGACGTGAAGATCCGCGGGATGTACGGGCGAAGCACCGAGAAGCTGACCGGCTATTCAGTGAAGAATCTGCATTTGACACCTCAAGAAGTTAACGAAAACGACCTGATGGGATGCGAGCACCTGAAGGAAATAGAAGATCAATTGAAGTATCCCAATGCAAAGCCAACGGTGCTCATAGGACAAGACAACTGGCATCTCATCGTTTCCCAAGAAGTGAAGCATGGCGACCGCAGCAAACCAGTCGCATCAAGAACCCAACTAGGATGGGTACTACATGGAACCCGATCGAGCAGCAACACCCCAGTGAAGATGGTGAACCACATCGTGACACAGCCTAGAGCCAAAGACGACCACCTGGAGAAGTTGATCAAGGATCATTTCGACATTGAGGCACTAGGAATTGCAGCTAAGAAGCCATCGAATGACATCGATCAGCGAGCTCTCGAGGTCCTAGACTCCACTACGAAGAGGCTCTCCAACGGAAGGTTCAGCACGGGGCTCATCTGGAAGACAAAGAACGAGAGCTTACCTGAAAGCAAGACGGCTGCTGTTCGACGCCTGAAGAACCTGGAAAAGAAGTTCCTGAAAGACAAAGACTTAGAAAAGAAATACGAAGAACAAGTGATCAACCTGATCAAAAGTGACTACGCAGAAGAAGTAACAGAAGAAGCCACTTCCAACAGGACTTGGTACCTGCCACACTTTGCTGTCATACACCCGCAGAAAAAGAAGATGAGACTGGTCTTCGACGCTGCAGCGAAGTCAAATGGAAGATCACTCAACGACGCGCTACTGGCCGGACCAGACCTGCTACAATCACTGTTTGGCGTCCTGCTCCGTTTCCGGCAAGGTGCAGTAGCAGTAGTTGCAGACATCAAAGAGATGTTCTTGCGCGTGAAGATCAATGAAGAAGACAGAGATAGCCTTCGATTTCTGTGGCGAGACAAGGAATACCGGATGACATCATTGATATTTGGAGCTGCTTGTTCCCCATGTGCAGCAATCTATGTGAAGAATAAGAATGCAGAAGACTTCGAAGAATGTCACCCAGAAGCAGTAGCAGCAATCAAGCGTAACCATTATATGGACGATTACTTGGGAAGCTATGAAGACGTGTCTACGGCTAGAAGAATTGCCAAAGAAGTCGACGAGATCCACAAGAAGGGAGGATTCTACCTAAGAGGCTGGGCAAGCAATCACCCCGAAGCTATTGAAGAATTCCACTCAGAAGACAAAAGCAACTCTGTTCGACTGGGCGAACAAAAGGATCAAGTCGAGAAAACACTGGGGTTGAACTGGAATGTGAAGAAAGACAGTCTACACTTCACGTTAACCCTAAGGAATACTCCAAAAGAAGCCATCGACGGCAGACGCGCTCCCACGAAGCGAGAGGCTACGAGTGCAGTGATGACAGTCTTCGATCCCTTAGGGCTGGCCGCTCCCATCACCATCCAAGGAAAAGTGATGCTTCAGAACCTGTGGAGATCCGGCATAGATTGGGACGAAAACTTACCACCGGCCTGCCAAGAAGAATGGATGAAGTGGCTCGAAGACTTGAAGAAGTTGGAAGGTCTGCACATCCCACGCTGCCTCACGAGAGACACCAACGAGGGGGAGCTGCATACTTTCTGCGATGCCAGCGAAAGGGCCTATGCGTGTGCAGTGTACTGGCGTTCGAAACACCCTCAAGTGGAAGTGAAGCTCCTGGCAGCGAAAGCAAGAGTGTCACCTTTGAAGCCCACCTCGATCCCGAGATTGGAGCTGCAAGCCTGTTTGCTGGGAAGTCGACTCGCAACAAGCACTGAGCAGGAGATGGATCTAAAGGCATCGAAGAGATATTTCTGGAGCGACTCAAGAACCGCGTTAGCATGGATCAGATCGGACCCGAGAAGATACAAACCCTTTGTCGCTCATAGGCTCGCCGAAATAGAAGAGCTGACGAAGCGAACGGAATGGCGATGGGTTCCGACGAAGCACAACGTCTGCGACGATGCCACGAGAGAAGCTCCGAGGGACTTCAACGAGAACCATCGATGGTTCAAAGGGCCGGAATTTCTCTATGAAGAATCCAAGAATTGGCCTGTAGAAGAAAAGAAACCTGCCACGAACACAGGCGAAGAAAAACCTTCGGCCATAGCGCTCAGCGTGAGGAAAATACAGCCAATAATTGTACCAGAGCCCTCTCGATTCTCAAGATGGACCAGATTGCTCCACGCAACAGCGAGATTCCTCCAAACCGTGGACGCGTTCAAGAGAAGTTTGATCCACAAGACCAACATCACCAAGAGAATCACGAGAAAGGAGCAAGATCCGGCTCAGAAGAAGATTCAGAACCCGCAAGTGAAGAAACCTCTCAGAACGCAGGAAAAAGGAAAGGACTTGAATCTTCGTGAAAAATCAGCATTATATGTAGAAAAGGCTGAACGACTATTGGTGCAACGAGTCCAAGAGGATAGTTATCCAGAGGAACTGACAACTCTGCGAAATCAGGAAGACTCTCAAGTTTCTAAACTCAAGAACTTCACCATCAAGTTAGAAGATGGACTAATACGACTGTCGACTCGCATTGGAGCGGCAAAATATTTGACGGCTGCATACAAGAACCCCATAATTCTAGATGGACATCACTGGATTACCCAGTTGTTGGTGAAGCACGTCCACGAAAAGTTGAACCATGGGAACCATCAGACCGTGATGAACGAACTTCGGCAGAAGTACTGGATACCTGGACTTCGAAATCTTGTCAAGACCACGGCGAGAACTTGTGGATGGTGCAGAGTACGCAGAAGGACACCACAGCTGGCACCCCAAGGAGACTTGCCAGAAGAGCGGCTGTCCAGAACGAACCCTCCTTTTACGTGCGTGGGTGTCGATTACTTCGGACCACTGCTCGTGACAGTTGGACGTCGCGTGGAAAAGCGATGGGGAGTACTCTTTACTTGTATGACGACAAGAGCGATTCATCTGGAATTGGCGTCGTCACTTACCACTGACTCCATGATTCTGGCCTTAAGAAGAATGATTGCCAGAAGAGGTTCACCGAAGATAATGATGAGTGACAACGGCACCAACTTCATCGGCGCGAATCGTGAGCTGCAAGAAGCGATCCAGTCAGCCACCAACCAGATCGGCATAGTGTGGAGGTTCATACCACCAGGAGCTCCCCACATGGGAGGATCTTGGGAGCGACTAGTGCGCACTGTCAAAACTGCGCTCGCAGCTACGCTCCACGAAAGAAGACCCAAAGAAGAAGTTCTGCACACCCTTCTCCTCGAGGCAGAACACATCGTGAACTCACGGCCCCTCTTTTCCGTGAGCACCGACCCACAAGAAGAAGAAGCGCTGACACCCAATCACTTTCTCATTGGGAGGTCCTGCGGAGCCAACCTTTTCGGCTCTTTCGACGACAGGGAGCTGATTGGCACCCCGTCCTGGAAGACGTCTCAGCGCCTGGCCGACCACTTTTGGGCCAGATGGGCGCGAGAGTACCTACCTACGCTCTCGCCCCGGTACTACCAGGGTCCCCACTACCGGGATCCCACCGTTGGCGATGTGGTCCTACTAGTGGACCATACCCTGCCACGCTGTTCCTGGCCGCGTGGTGAGATCGTCGCGACATACCCCGGACCTGACGGCAGAACGCGGATAGTCGACGTGCGGACATCAGCGGGCGTTCTACGGCGACCAGCGACGCGACTCGTCGTGATTGTTCCTGTCTCGTCACCCCGAGCGGCTGAGGTGCAACGCACCGAGGGGGAGACTGTTGGCGACGAGTGCAATTAAGTGACAGTGATTAAGAAAGACTAAAGTGATTAGAGTGATTTTAAAAAAGTAAAGTGATAATTAATAGAGCTCGTAGGGACTCGGACACGCAATTAGTGTATGTGATTTACCGTAAGTACTTCGCAGGTAGCCTAAATTTGTGAATATTAGCTAATTACTTGTCTTAATTAAGTAAATACTTATATGTTTAATTAGGCTAGCTTATTAGACGCACTGACCAATAAGAATTGTAATTGAATCCTAATTAGATTCGTTCTTATAGCCTTTTCAAATAATTTTGTAACAATGACTTTGTTCATAGACAGATGTAAATTCGAACTTATCTTCTTATCTGATAACATAAGCAGTACGAATTATATATTTTAAGATAGCTCGAGACCTCTAGAAGTGATTTAAAGTAAAATCCAGGTGCAATATTGTAATTATTGATAAGAAACATTGTAAAAACTGTATAACCGAAAGTAAAAACTATTGTTCAAAGTCCTGTAAAAATCATGGTTCTCGTTAAGGTAAAGTTTAGTAGTACAATAGTAAACCGGTTTTTTCGGTCGTGGTCGTCTCCGGTCCTGAAAGTTTCTCCTTATTTGTGAAGCAAGAATAAACAAGACTGATCAAGATTGCTGGTTTTTATTGGAATCCCCTACAAGTATCATTTTGAGTAACCATGAACATTAATTGAATTGCGTATATTTTTTCTTTTTTGTAAGTTACTCACTCAAAAAAAATTATATTTTGTAAGTACATACCCGGAAATTGGAAATTTTATGAGACATTTAAAGCTAAATTTCGCTTCAACCCAAACCTATTTCTCCCATGAAAATACCATCTCAACGTCAACCACATTGATTCCTGCACGTGTAAGTCCAATTTTATAAATTATCTCAAATTATCTCAGATCTACCTCAATCATCGTTAATATGCAGTCCCCATTGTATTAGAAAATAATGCATTTTTTCGTGTTTTACTTTAATCAATACCTAGCTATTTTAATCACTAGTTGGAACGGCTTTTATCAGAATATTAATGTTTACTAACAATATTTTTTAAATAAGTGGTTAATAGTATAGCATAGCATTTTAATGTTCCCACTGCTGGAACTCAGGCCTCCTCTCTAGGAGATGAGGCACACAGGCGCCAGTGCGGGTTGGTAAATGTCACATATCTTCACTATGTCATGTCACTCAATGTCAACGTCACTCGGTCACCACTGCTCTTTGCTTGCTCTTTGAAAAGCAGTGGTGGCCGAGTGGTAATGGCCGCAACTTTCGAGTTCGCGGGTTCAAACCCAGCCAGGCGCATTACTCATCAGCACTGCTCTCAAAATGATGAAGGAAAACATCCTGAGGAAACCGGCATGTTCTAGAACCAAAAATTCGAAGACATATGACAACCACTAATCCGCACTGGGTCCGCTTGGTGGATTACGGGCTTACGTCCCATTCCCTCTCCTAGCGAGGAAGCCTGCGTTTTTGTAGTGGGAACATTATAAGGTGGTTGATATTCACTTAAAAACCCGTTCGTCTTCTGCGGCGCATGACATCGCATCAACCATAGCATTACTTCCTCATTTCCAATCAAAGGACATGACGGTACCTACTTACGAGCGTCTTAGTTCGTAGCAAGATTTTCACTTCGAACCAGTTATACATTTTAAAAAAAACTTAGCTGATGCATCTATCAGAATTTGAAGCCTACCAAAAACAGTACCTCAATAAAACTCTTTCTACGGTTAAGGATAGAAGAAAAAAAAAATAAACGAACTTATTTAATACTAATTTGAAAGTTTATTTATTCCGTTTGTTTTGTTTGTCATTGTTTCAGTGATTTATTAAAAACATCAATACTACTATTGATTTGGTGATTCCACTTCAAATTGCCTCACAAGTAGATAATGACGCCACCAATGTCAATAATTTAACTCCTACCAAAAGGATAACGGTTATCTATTCGTCAGCGCAGAGCGCTAAAGGCCTTGACTACCCCTTTCTCTTTTCTAGACAAGCCTTCTTCCCCTTCTTATCTGAGGTCAGAAATTAAATTGCTTGTGCTCAGAGCACAATAAAAATCTTCGTTCTACAAATAATCGTCTTCTACGATGTCCCTCACACCGCTCTGGGCTTATCCACTCCTCCTTTTTGTCCAGGCGATGTCACTAAGGAATGCACTCCCTCTGAATGTCAGGATGGCGACCAGCCGATTTTCCTTTCAGGTGAAGGCACGTGAGTTCATTCGCAAGAAGTTGGCGGAATAATCACAACGCTGGTTGGTTGGATTCGTTTTTCACAATAACATTGCTTATTTATATGTATGTATTTATTATTGTATTTTTTCTTTTTTTTTCTTTTCTGTTTGTCTATTTATTACTTGCACCTACCATGTTAAGTTTCTGCACCACCATAAGGTCGACTGGTAGAAAATGCCTAAGGCGGACTTAATGTCCGTCTTTGTACATTGTTATGTGCATGAAGTCTGTATAAATAAATAAATAAAACTAAGTCTGCCACTGCACAGATAGCACTCGGGGGCTTCAGGTAGGCTGCTCCATTGCTTCTGGCTACACAATGTTCAATCCGGAATATCGCTGTATCCATCGGAGTTAGTGATCTGAAACTATTCCCTTGCTTTATTTTCGTATCTGAAAAAAAAAAGATAAAATATTCAGCAGTTTTGATTGATATTTAAATGTAAACTAACAACATCTTGGGAACATATTGAAATATACATATAATTTTATATTTCTTAAATAAAATTAGTCGAATATCTAAGTAGCTGCATGTAATAAATTAATAATGTTATTTATTAATTCGATTGCCTCTTAGTAAGATTAAAAAGTCGATTGACTAAAATATTATACCAACCTACTTCTCTTGATACGCGTTGATGACTGTTTCCATACTTAATAGTAATTTCAGCTCTCGAACTACGGTCAACAGCCGACTAATACATTTGCGATCTCTAAATAGTGGAACACCTACAATAGGTACCCCAAAATACAAAGCCTGTGAAGTACTCAACATTGCTGAATGTGTTCAAATGCAGCCACTTTTGGATGACCTAGAAAATAAACAATTTTATATAGCAGTAAAAAAAAGGAAACGATGTGGTCAATCATCTCTGCTTGTTAAATAAAGCATTGAAATAGTAAAGACTAGAAGAAGGAAATGTAGGTACATATAGGCAATTCGATTAGTTGAAAATATTTATAAAATAATAGCGTTAATACTCAGTTTTCCAGCTTCTAAGAACGGCGTCTCGGGGTACACTTCGTTCACAACTTTCTGATCAATCCTCTGTGACATAGGTGTATGGTGTAAGAAGCCTGAAAATCTGACAGCCGTCATATCAAATGGTATCGTGTTACCCATTTACTGGGTTGCGGAGGTCAGTTAAGCAGCCACTGCATGTACAATACTGGTATCAACTGCAACCGGTTTGACTGGAAGCCAACTCCAGCATCTTTGGAAAGCTCAAGGCGTCTCCTACGTTTGCATTGTCTACTCCTTACACCTCCTGCCACTTCTTTTGCCTGTATTACTGCTTTGCGGAAACAGGTGACTGATTCCCATTCACTCTCGCTCTGTACCATGGCCTAAACCAGGGCCAGACGCCAGACGTCGCTCCAGCTTATCGCCTCTACAAAAACATGGCGATGCTCTACCCAAGCGAGGCCTCCGGGTGATCCGAACAGTTATGACACCCAGGTAGATCTAACACTACTAACGTATGAACTGTGTGTTGTACAGGCTATAGCTTTGCTAAAGGATTTTTCGAAAGTGTCACAAAGAACACAGGTAGGTTTAAGACTAGTTATTTGTGAAAGGGATTTCACAAATAACTTTTTTCGCTGTAGGCCCATCCACAGCAAATCAAGTTAATGTTTTCCCAACCCAAAAGAAAAAAAAGGAATATCGCTATTAAAACATGTAATTTTGCAGATTGAAACACTCGGATTTGCTCATGTAGAACTGAGTCTGATGATGACAGTCGGAAGTAAACGAACTGCGTTCAGCTGCACTATAGGAATAAAAAACGATGCGCGAGCGCTATGCGGTAGGGCTTTTTTTATCAATGAGCTCAATCTTGACCTCAATTATGTCTGCTAGCAAGCGACGGATGTTTTGTGTTGAAAGTTTTTCGATGGAAAAAGCGTGCCCTATTGACCGTAGATTGCTTGATTAAATAGTTTCCGTGCTGCAACAGTAAAAAAATAATTAAATTTCTATTTTTTACATCTCATTGTGTTAGGTTAGGTTAGGTTAGGTAGGATATCTTGTAGTGTATATGTATGCTAGACTTTATTTTTCTCGAACCAAAAGTATATAAAATAAAATTAAGCATTTGTTTTGTCTTATACTACCATAATAATAAACATAATGTACTCACCACGTATATGAATATTGGCTAAGTAGGCTTGTATGTTTGTATGTTTTATTTATTTTCAGTCTATTCATTTTTATTTTTGACGTTCTCCTGAGCTGATATTCTTCTTATAACCAACGGTACTACCTTAACTACAATTAATACAATTAACAAAATTACAAATCCTGCGGCTAAAATAGCATCTAGCATCAAATACTGATAGAGTGGCATGTCAACAGTAGGCGGCTTCAAGTTGACTGCTCCTTTGTTTCTGGCTACATATTCAATCCAGAAAATAGCTGTGTCCATCGGAGATAGTGGTCTGTCCTTCCAGATTCGAGACAATTCCTTTGCTTTCTTTTGGTATCTGAGAAAAAAGATTAATGATGTAAAAAATAGCCATAACTTTAGAAACCACGTCAAAATAGGTTGAAAAGATTTTGGTACTATTTTTTTTTTCATTAGGAAGCTGCTTTTGTGTATCCACTAAAAGAAGTTTCGAGGAGGAGTGGCAGGCGGTCGCCTCCTTTTGCGAAGCAGTAATGCTAGCAAATGAGGAGGCCGACCGCATTAGGCAAAGGCGTACACGCTGCCGCCGCCGCCGGGATTTCTATCCTGATTTCCGGCCACCGTAGGCGCGGGCTCGCGGACACTGGGCAATGGGTAGCTCGCTGTCCGTCCGTCCGGTAAGAGACCGGTCCGAGCTCAAGCCGTCTACGGCGCGCACTGTTCCCGCGCGCCTCAAGGAGTTGTCAGCAAACTGTAGGGGTCCAGCAGGGCCGAAGCCTACTGGGGCCAAAGGTTATGTGAGAATGTCACCACGGGCCCCGGGACAAAGGCAATGAATGGAAGGGTAGGTTTTTAGTCAGTAAGACTCTGACACTATTTCCCACCCCACCCAAGGGCGGGATTTGTCATTGGATGATTTTACCTACCATAAAAAAAAAAAACTAAAAGAAGTTTTTATATTCAGTAGATATACAAATTCCCTTCTAAAATTCGATGATTTGTTGGCAAGATAAAAAAGATATAGTAAAATATTATGCAAACATACTTCTCTTGAAGGATAATATTAAGAGCATCTTTAAGTTCACGTTGATTAAGAGTAAAAAAATCAACAGTAACCCCTATACCACTTTCAACCGCCGACTGGGCATTGGCAAACTGATCTCCAAATAATGGAACACCTACAACAGGTACCCCACAATACACAGCCTCCGAGGTACTCAACATTCCAGAATGCGTTATAAATGCAACCACTTTTGGATGACCTAAAATATAGATACACTAAATTAAAAAGGTTTTCCATCGCCCGAGACAAATATCTATATAACATGTATAAAAAAAAGAAAGATAAAGAAAGTTTACATAACAGCAATTCATACCAAAAAAATGCAATGACAATAAAGAAAACCATAAAATAAAACTCACATAAGATAGCTATCTGTGGCATCCATTTCCTCATGAACACGTTGCTAGGTGGCACCCAGTCTGTGAGATTTGTTTTCCAAACAAATAACATATTGCCGTTCTCCGACTCCACAAGCTTTTTAATTTCATTTGTTATTTTGCGAGGAAAGTTTGATGCTACAGTTCCGAAACTGATATAAACAACATCTTTGTTTGCATTATCTAAAAACTTTTTTAAGTCCTGTAACATTGATATTGCTATTATGTTTAGAGATCTTCTTGAATGTACTTTTTCAGTTCGAATCAAAAAATTGAGTCACATTTATTGCCACAAATTGTATAAAATTACCAGGCATAACTTCTACAGACGACCATCACCAAATCCGTGACTTATAGGTAGAAGCACTACTAACTAGTTAAAAAAAAAGTTGATTACAAACCTTATCTTCTATATGAACACTTTTTTTTATGTGCATGCCACCAATTTCCACAACATTAGAGCCATATAAGCGCGGACCAGTCAAGGGGAAATACTGATTTATCATTATTAATGACATATTTTTTCCGAGATTTTCTAAGTGTGGCGTATCGGGATATACTTCATTCACAATTTTCTGATCAATTCTCTGCGTCACATGTGTATAGTAGGTATTCATTCCAAAGTTTATTACGGCACTCTTTATTTTATTCCACAAGTTTGGCTTTGTTCCATAACCGAGAATGCGATTCGGTACAAAACCTGGATTATCAGGTGCTCCTATCCTTGAGTAAGTCCATGGCATTAGAATATGAGTAGTGATTCCCACTGTGGGCGCATTTAACTTGTAAGCAACAGCTAAGCCGCAGTCCGTCACAAACTGCTCGACTATTACAACATCGAAATAAGTCGCCGATACTATTAACTCTCGTATTTGTCGATTACTCATAATTTTTTTGCAATATACGTTTGCTTGACCTTGAAACGCCTTAGACTGAGTATATGCTTTTAAAATGTCAGGTATCGCACGAAAATTCAAACGTCTTCCGATATTTATATCATGGTTAGTGGCATTTTCTTCATCCTGTAAGGAAATGTGACGCAGGTTAGGTAGTCGCGACACCGGGTAAGAGTTAATCACTGTCACATTATGGTGCCGTGTTGCTAATTCTTCAACTAGAGCCGAAAAAAATATATGATGACTCCGTCCATTATGTGGGAATATAGCCAAAATTTCATAACCATCACAACTAACGACGCAATAAAATAATAATGTGAACATAATCATTTTTAATAAGTATTTTTTTAACTGCAGTATATGTAAAGCACTAAACTAGAGATTACACTGGAATGCCACTAAGAATCTGGCGGATATCTAACGATCAACGACGACCGATTGACTGCACAGCAGTGATAACTATCCAATAATTATTACGTAGGTAATCGATTTCAGTCAAGAGCGATGCTGGCACGCAATCTGCCGGTTCCTTACAACTCGACTTTATTCTATGGAATCAACGACCAAGCCACTAGACGTGTAATAACAGGCGATGCATGTCTGTCATCGACTATATAGCCCCTAGACGCAGTCTGGCGAAAATCCATAAGAAAAAAATTATCTTCACCAAATGAATGAAACGGGTACTAATTTTAATGGCGGCTAAAATGGCGGCTATCGCTGTCTCGCTTTAACATCTATTCGACTCTGTCGCGGCTATCCATCCGCCATTATTTATCTTTTTCTCAAGAGGTGAATTGTAAACAAAGTTAAATTTTTGTTTTTAATATG
Organism: Leucania comma; assembly: GCA_958295575.1. Taxonomy (NCBI): domain Eukaryota; kingdom Metazoa; phylum Arthropoda; class Insecta; order Lepidoptera; family Noctuidae; genus Leucania; species Leucania comma. The sequence goes on from OY282475.1 coordinate 12,003,146, forward strand.
TGTTTCGTGAATTTTAAGAGAAAATTCCTATTAATAGGACTTTTACGTGTACCCATGTGAAGTAATCTGTTGATATGCACTATAAAATCTGTGAAATAAGGTGGGTGGACCATGGAAGGCCATGCTCCTTCGAAGGCCAATTATTGAAATGTCGTAGTTATTGCCATGTGATGACAAATTCCTTCTACATACATAAACACCCATCGAACTCAAAATCACAGACGCGGCGGCGAATCGCTCGCGCTACTATTTTGGCAGTACGGTCCCTCGCTTCATTGATTTCGGGAATCGACGACGTTAAAATAAGGTGGGTGTACCATGGAAGGCCACTCTAACAAATAAACAGTTATTATTCGATTATTTACTGGATAAATGAAACTAACAAATATTTAAGTGATACTTTGTTTCATTATGTAACATATAAACCACTTATTTTTATTGTAGATTTAATCGCTATTTATTAAACTTTAGTGTTCAATGACTGATTTATTATGATGGCCTTCTAAGGAGCCTTGTTCCTAGCAAGGCCATTTGGAAGAGTTCAATGAAACTTAAGTTCAATTCATATTGATTAAATCTGCAATTTGAAAAAGTGATTTATATGTTACATAATGAAACAAAGTATTACTTAAATATTTTTTAGTTTCATTTAACCAGTAAATAAACGAATAATAACTGTTTATTTGTTAGTGGCCTTCCATGGTACACCCACCTTATGTGGTTTATCAGCAAGCCGGTCGGATGGTCAAAAGCCAATGTTCATGGCTAAATATCCATTACATGAAGAGAGGTAAGCGTAAATAAACGTTCATTTTCAGTTACAGAAAAGGATTTGGTGATTTACAAATCAATTTTAATAAAAATCTGTCGAAAATCTATATAATAACCTATCAACAGTGCTGTGTAGTGGAATTTTTATCGACTATATCGATAGTTTTATTATTAAAATTTACAGGTTTGTGATAAAAAATAAAATTCTTCAATTTTGAAAATTATCTATCACTACTGCTATGACATGTTTATTCGACTATCGATAATTTTATAATTTAAACTTTATTTAGTACTAGCTGTGCCCGCGACTTCGTTCGCGTGGATGTCGGAACTTAACAATGTATTTTTTAGTGCGAAGCGCTGTTGGAGGATACCGATACAAATATAATTTATTTATTCTAGTGCTTCTTTATAAAAAACATTAGCTGCGGAACCATCTGGAGCGTACACAAAAAGATTATTGGGGTTGTTTACGCGTGAAAGAGCTACGTATAGTTGACCATGGGAAAAGCATCCAATACTTAAGTCCACCCCCGCAACGGATAATGTCTGGCCCTGAGCTTTATTAATCGTCATGGCATAACAGAGACTGACTGGGAATTGCACTCGTTTGAAAGTGAAAGGAAAGTTCTTGGAATAAAAACAATATCACCGGCGCCGCAACCAGTTAATATTTCAGCTTCGATTATATTTTGCTACAGATTCATGATTTTGAGCCGAATGCTGTTACAAAGTTTGGGAGGACATAAATTTCTGAGGAGAATTATTGGTACACCGATTTTTAAAACTATTTTGTGGGCTGAAAGTCCGGGTGTGTTGAGGGAATCCAAAAATTCTACCGGGTACTGCGTGGCGTCATCTTCTTAACCTAGTAAAACGAATAAGCGGCGATGTTTTGAAATCAAGACCAAACCTTTCAAACATAGAACTGCAAAGACACCTACAAATCTCAATGATGCTACCAGACATGGGGCAAAGATCATTCTTTCAAGGAAAATCTTAACACCACGATTCACGCATGGAGATGCAACGCCGGGGCGAAATGCCTCTGCCGCGACAAGTCGAGGCATGGCGGTCAGAGCTCCGGCGGGATCTCATGGCGAAATGGCGTCAACGACTATCGCAACATCGTTCGGGGCACGCCACAATCGAGGCGATAAGGCCCATCCTTGAGGAGTGGCTGGAAAGACCTCACGGCGTTCTAAACTTCCGCACGACGCAGGTCCTTACCGAACACGGCAAGTTCGCTAAGTTCCTGTTCCGGATTCGTGCGGAGGATTCGCCGGGGTGTCGCCACTGTGCGGAACATCCGGAGGACACGATGGAACATACTGTAGAGGTGTGCCCCGCCTGGGCGGGGCATCGCCGTGTCCTCGTGGGGGCAATCGGCGGCAGCGATCTCTCTCGCCGGGCCTTGGTTCAGGCCATGGTCCGGAGTGAGGAGGGATGGCAGGCGGTCGCCTCCTTCTGCGAAGCAGTAATGCTAGCAAAGGAGGAGGCCGACCGCATCAGGCAGAGGCAACGGGGTGCTCGCCCCAGCCACCGCCTTGATTCCGATCCCGATTTCCGACCACCGTAGGCGCGGGCTCGCGCCCAAGTCGTCGACGGCGCGTTTTGTTCCCGTGCGCCTCAAGGTGCTGTCAGCAAACCGTAGAGGTCCAGCCTGCTGCAGGCAGGCAGGGTCGAAGCCTGCTTGGGTCAGCTTCCGAAAGGAATACCCGACCCCGACATGATAGGCAACGAAGGAACGGGGTAGGTTTTTAGTCAGTATGAATCTGACACTACTTCCCGCTCCGCCCAAGGGCGGGATTTGTCATTGGATGATTTTACCTACCATAAAAAAAGTCCAGTCTAAGTTTGATAGATGGTGCTAATTCAATATTTGATTTCGAAAAGACTATATAATAATTATAATTTTACTAATTTTCATTTTTTTATTATAAGGTATGAACTGATTACGACGAAACAAAAAACTTAATATTACTACAATTTACGCACAATTTACTGTTATGTATAAAAGTTACGTGAAGTAATGAGACCAAGTGCACATAACCCTAATTTTACTTCTGGAAAACTTTAAATTCAAATATCTTTTGATAGACTGAACCGATTGCAATGAAACAAAAACTAAATGTTACTTCAAGTTACGCTCAATTCTTGTGTATAGAAATTATCTACATTGCTCTTGCACATTTTACGTGATGCCCGAACAAATAAACAGACAAACAGACAAAAATTCGAAAAATGCTGGAAACGGGATCTATTGGTTGTTCTTTAACACCCTAGCTATTTTTGTTTTTGGTGTTTTTTTCATGTACAAAAACCACTTTTCTACAGTTTTATTATATATGTATAGATATTTCAAATAGAACGGTCATGCTATTCGAACAACAAATATTTCAGGTATCTATATATAAAATGCTAATAAGTAATGGAACACATTTTTTTCTTCTAGATGTAAGGACGGACCCATTAAAAAGCTCCACCAATTAAAACACATTTGTGGCAAACATTTTCTGCCAAGCATTTTTACGAAGACAACTAAAAAAATCTGCAATTCCTTCTGTGGGACTTACTGCAGAACCATAAGAAGATGATTGGATTTTCCTCTACACATTGGCAAAACTGATACTGATTCGACTCTTAACGAAAATCAATAACTGGTTAACAATAAAATTTCAATTTTATTGTAGTAAGTATAAAATGATCGTATAAATAGTAAATAGGTATTTTGCTTTATCGAAAACAGAGGTGGTCATAAGAATTGGTACATCACTACACACATCAGATCTATTAGTCAGATGTGTTGACAGACATGCATCGCCTGTTATTACACGTCTAGTGGCTTTAAGGTCGTTGATGTCTGTCAACACATCTGACTAATAGATCCGAAAGATTCTGATTTTAAAAATAAATTGATAATTGCAAACAAGCGAGAAAAATAGTTCCTTGGGTATTATTTTTAATTGTTATAATAATTATAAGTACCTATGTTACGTTTTTATAAATAGAGATGACTTTTTCAGCTTTTTTGTTTTTTTTAATTTTACGTTAAGACTCAATTTTTTTTAATAACATAAAGTATGTTAATTTTATGTTAAAATAATATCAAGACCTATGAAGGTAAAAATATGATTAATTAATTGTACTAAATATTATTAAAAAAAAATATCGATACTTACGTGACTTATTTAAATCTATCCCATCCCTATTGTGTCGTAATGACCTTGGTCGGACCAATCAGAACGCAGTACCCCGCTTCCCGCACCTCAACTAGTTGACAGATTTTTTTCGGTACGTTAAAGCAAGCATGCGGCCTCTAGGGACTTTATAGTCGATGTATGGAATATATTATGATTAGAGGTTGCAATCGAATACTCGAATATTAGAATTAGTCGAATACTCTTTCCAAATTTATATTCGAATAGGAAATTAATATATATTCGAATATTACCAAAAAAATATTAGTCTAAAATCTAAACTTGACTTGACGCCATTTTGTCACTTAAAGTACACATTATTACAGTACACATATTTATTTGCAAAGTAGCAATGGGCCAACTCACATTTTTGGTAGGTAACTCAAGTTAATCGAATTGGAATGGTAACTAATTCGAATTACGATTCGAATCAACTCGTTCCGCTGAGTCAACTCGATCCGTCGATTCAACTCGGTCCTCCGGTTCAACTCTGTCGACTCGAATCGCCGATTCACCTCGTTGCGCCGATTCAACTCGTTCCGCCGAGTCAACTCAGTCCGCCAAGTCAGTTCTATAACCAGTTAATGAGCGTCAATCAAACACTGGTTGAATCAGACTAACTGAACTTAGACGGAAATTAAAGTACATTTAACGTTTTTGATTTGTAAGACTACCAAGTTTTTACTTTCCATAGCAGGCAAAGCACTATAATTCCTTTACGCTAATTTTAAATGGTTTATTTATTTAGTTAGATATTGATGTCAAATTTATAAATACAAGTAAAAATATTCATCATCATCTTTCTGCTCTTGTCCCGTTTTATTTGAGGTCGGCGCAATACATCTTTTTCTTCGATTCTCTCATGTCATCCGTCACGCTATCACTAACTCCTTTTTCTTTCATATTACTTCTCACACAATCCATACATCTTTCCTTTGGCCTCACTCTCTCTCTATCACTATCCATATGTATACTCATTATACTCATAACAATTCTAGTAACAGGCGTCTTATCCCTCCTCTTTACATGGCCACACCAACCCTTCAACTTGTGGGACATCCGTGAGTAACAAGTTGTGCCAGTGGCCTGTCGCCATTTCATCCATTCTGAGTTGATCCGATGTGCCACGTCTCGGTGTACCTCACCATCCCTATACCTCGGGTACCTCGGGTCGCTTATCCAATAAGCGACCCGAGGTACTGACGTCGGAACTTGGTACGGGCGTTCCGGTGGGAGCTATGGGTACAGGACTGGAGAGACCACCGAAATCGCAGGACAGGTACTCCGATTTGGTTCTGCTCAATTTTAAGCCAACTCTCCAGTCTTTGCCAATACGCTCTGGAACTTTGTGTCACTCTCGACAACCAGCACAATGTCATCAGCAAACAGCATACACCAAAAAGCCTCTTACTCGATGTCCAACGTCAGATCATCCATTATTATCAGGAAGAGATGAGGGCTAAGACCGACCCTAGATATAAGTAAAGCTGCTGCTGTTGCCCATGGGAGACCGGACTCGGGTACTGCAGCGACTATATAAATCGCTCTGATAACTGAAAATACTTCCCAGGTACACCTATCTCCATCCAAGGGCCCACCACAGAAATAAAAATAATCTCCAAATACATGTAATAAGGTTATTTTATTAAAATTTAACTTTCCCTAAATAATTCTCGTTTGGTAAGGTAAGCGTCGCGAATTTGCGATTCGGATCGTCGAGTCAAATCGAGTCCTACAGACTTGATTGATTCGTGCGGAGCGTAGCAACTCGCGTCACGTTGTCGTCGTCTTGCGAATCAATTCGAATTGAAGGAAAATAGTTGATTCACGTTGAAATTCGCGTCGACAGTGCGACGACTTGCGAATCAATTCGAATTGAAGGAAAAATAAACTCGAATTGATTCGTTAGTTGTTTGATTCGAGTAAGTCAATTAATATAAGTCCACTCCCCCATCGCTATTGCAAAACGGTGCATTTTGACTTTTTGCAAAGTGATTTTATTCTGGTGTTTTATACAAAAGTGTTCAAGAATTGTTTTATGTAAGTATTGAGTGCTAGCTGTTCCCGCAGTTTCAACCGGGGCTTTAGTTACTGCTCCGCTACCGTGGGTTGTTGCGTAATGTTTGTTACATATATCCTTTGTCGATAAATGGGCTATCGAACACAGTTTTGAGTTTTCACTAACAATTTTTTAATAGACGAACTTTAAGTCTTCTTAATTTGTATAAGATTTTTATAATTGTCTTGAATTTTTTTGAATAAGTAAATAATTATTATGCTAGGTTTACTTACCTGCACAAAAATATAGTCCCAAAGCAATAAAAGCTGATATTTTAAGTGCTTTTTTATTTTTTGAAAATATTCAAATAATATTCGAATAGCACTGAAAAAATATTCGAATACCAAAACTATCGAATATATGCAATCTCTAATTATGATCCCATGTCGTATCTGTGCCCTCAACGATAAAAACTGTTTTGATATTGGTATTAGATATCTCAATTTACAATTTCTTCAAAATCAGTTCTGACAAAACTATTTTGAACACTATTTTGGGTTTTTCGCTAAAAAAATAAGTCTTTTATATTTTGATGCTCATACTAATATAGTACAGACGCTACATTAACCGCAAGCCGCTTGTAAAAAATGAATCTAACTTTAAATTAGATAGTTATGTTTATGAGGTAGGTACCTAAATGACGCAAAATTCCAGGCTCTTTTTAAAGGTTTCCCCCAAAAACAAAAAAAGAAAGGTACCTTTGAAACCTTAAAACTTTGCAGTTTTATTTATATTATTGTATGTACCAACTTATGGCAACCGATTATTTTATTTTCCTTCCTGTTAGAGAAGAAAAAGGTAACACAATTTTTCAAAAGTTTATTAATGAAGTTCACATACCTACTTAAATTGTTTTATTACAATAATAAACAGTCTCTATCGCAGTATGATCTACTGCCAAACAATAATGTTTTTTTTTTTTTTTTTTGTGGTAGGTAAAAATCATCCAATGACGAATCCCGCCCTTGGGTGGGGCGGGAAACAGTGTCAGACTTTTACTGACTAAAAAACCTACCTTTCCATTCCTTGCCTTTATCCTGGGGCCTTTGGTGACAGTCTCACATAACCTTTGGCCCCAGTAGGCTTCGGCCCTGCTGGACCCCTACAGTATGCTGACAACTCCTTGAGGCGCGCGGGAACGGTGCGCGCCGTAGACGACCTGAGCTCGGACCGGTCTGTTACCGGACGGACGGACAGCGAGCTACCCATTGCCCACCGTCCGCGAGCCCGCGCCTACGGTGGCCGGAAATTGGGATCGGAAACCCGGCGGCGGCGGCGGCGTGTCCGCCTTTGCCTAAGGCGGTCGGCCTCCTCCTTTACTAGCATTACTGCTTCGCAGAAGGAGGCGACCGCCTGCCATTCCTCCTCGCTCCGGAGCATGGCTTGAACCAAGCCCCGGCGCGAGAGATCGCCGCCGATCGCCCCCACGAGGACACGGCGCTGCTCTTCCCACACGGCGCTGCTCTTCCCACACGGCGCTGCTCTTCCCACACGGCGCTGCTCTTCCCAAACAATAATGTGGTTTGGCGTTATCTGGGAGCACGGCAGTGTCCCCGCCAAGTGGAGCAAAGAAGTGGCACGGCGGTACCATACATTTCTCGATATAGTTCTTGCCATTTTCGTCCTCCCCATAACTTCGTTGTGGATAAAGCTGTGGAATGTTCATTAACCAAGCAGGCTGCATTTTATTTTATGCATTTTTCCAATTTATTTGCTTATAAAGAGCCAACTCTGCAACCTGTAATAATCGAATCTACCTAAGTACCTCTTTACTTAGGTGACGCTAGACTAATTTTGAATCATTTTATAATGGTTACGCGTTTTTTTTTTTTTGTTGATTGTTAAGGTAAAGGTACAAGGTCAAGCTTGCGCTTGACTGCTATTGACCGCTATTGTTGTTGTTTCAAGCTGTTTGACAACCTGAACAATTATTTTGGGTAAAGTACCTTCTGCTGTATGTTAAGGAACCCTAAAAGCACGATGCTCGAGCTTGATCCGTCTGGGACGGATGTAAATCAAAGTAGGAAGTAGAAGTTTAAATAAAAGCAAAAAAGTAGAGTTCATACAAGGTGGTCTGAATTAAAAATGGTCCAAATCAATTTCATAGATGCCTCTCACCAAGGACTTTTGAAAATACCTCGTGTATGTTCAGCTATATTAATAATTTAGGAGAAAAATTAGCTCTAATGTAATCACTGTACTCGACATCTTTTTTTTATTCCGGTGCGACTTTTTCAATGAGATATTTAGGATCAACAGATATCTAAAATGATAAGTACCTGATAGCTACAATCTAGGGATCTTTAAATCAAGAGTGAATAGGTAACCTACTTCTAGGCAAGCACGCTGCATTGTCGACTACATCAGTACTCACCAATGACTTACCGTGTGAGGCTCTACCACGAGCTGTTAACGCGATCCATTTTACAACCTAAACTGAACTGTTGCAAACTTGACCCTATCGGGCAGTAGCACCACCCCGACTCACTCCAGTTTGAAGGAATGTGAGAACAGAGAGTATAGTCCCACATACCTCCGTTGAAAAGGGAGGATCCTCAATCCAGACTGGTGTAATGGCTGGTGGGCTACTGCCCGATAGTTGATTTTGGGTTTGTTCTTTAAGTTCCAATCGCGCGGAGAATCTTACTTGCGCGATGCAGGATTAGTTCTTATGTGGCGTACATAGATGTCACTACACACTGTTGGCCTCAGTGGAAAGTAAGGTCAAGTTTGCATTAGGTATTTTATTATAAATCAAATATTTTCCCAATAATTATGTTATTGAGGTCCCTTCAGTTTTCTGGCTCAGCCATCATACTCTTCACTACCGCTAGCAGAGACAGACAATGAAGCCTATCTATATGTGCATCAACCTTCATTTTGGAATAAAAAATACATCACTGAGAAGATAAAAACCCATCAAGTATCTAAAATGGAAGCATAGGTACGACCTTGGCTTACCAGCGACAAAAAAAAACATCCGACATGATTTAAAAAACCCAGAAAAACAACAATGTTATGTGAAGCATGACAAAATCAAAGTCAAGTCGCTCAAAAGGAAAAGGAAGTAACCAAACCTGTTAAAAGTAGTTACCTATTATTATAGTTGGGCTATTCTACTTTTCGAGGGAAATAGTGCATAGGATGCCATCCTTTTATTCTGGTAGTGCCTATATATGTTCCCTTACGACAATTTTCTTCTATCACGGCGGTCAAGTGGCAACAGTTAGTAGCAAATAAAACTTAAATTAAATATTTTAAAATTCCTCAACCCAAAAATTATAAACTTTTAATGTAAAGTACGAACCATGAGTTTTCCACCCCCAACTTTAAAACAGATAAACCAATTTTCATTTATCATATAGTTCTATCATCATCTGTACATCTTATACACCCCTTCATTTGATACGCCAGCGTGCTACCACGAGCTCTTAATGCGATCCATTTTACGACCTAAAATAAACTTAAAAGGATGGAGCTAGAAAGGGTGTATCGCTCCAACCCTCTGTCTCGCTCGAACGACTGACATTTTAACACGTCATAGTAAGTATCCAGGTGGCCATTTTTGCAAACATACGGTTGTTCATTCCCACTTTATATTTGATAAACAATTTGCTTTCATATTTAAAAAACCGTAACCAAATCGGTTCAGCCGTTTAAGAGCTATGGTGTCGAGCAACGCGTAGCTCACCGTCCGGCAGTCCGGTAATTAACCGGACCGAGCCCAGTCGTCAACAGCGCGTAGATCTACGCCGGTCCACGCGCTTCTCAAAGAGATGTCAGCAAACCGTAGGGGCCCAGCAGGGCCGATGCCCACTTGCTAGGACCGCGGGGAATTTCCGAAGGGGAAACCCGTAGTCCTAAAACGTAAAGGGTAACTGAAGGACACACACCTGTGTCCTTCAGTTACCCACACAGTTTTAGTCAGTAAAAGACTGACACGCCCTCCCGCACCACCAATGGGCGGGAGATGTCATTGGATGATCTTCATTTTGCATTGTGAGTTAAGAAAGAAAGAAAGAAAACGCAGTGTGAAGATCTTCGATAGTCGTTACAGTAGTCAAAAGCCAAAAGAAATCATTTAACAGAGCTAGCTAGAGGTAGGATCATTTAACCAGGGGCGTAGCTACCGACGTATCTGCCGTATCAATTATATGGGGCCCCCACCCTACAGAGGCCCCGAAATAGGCAAAATTCGCAACATGTTATCCACAACCGTCTCGTAGGTAAACCAAGCATTTGTAAAACAACACCATTTTTTTATACGGGGGTGTGGGACTGTGCACTTAACAGTTTCTTTCTGAGTTCGATGAGTTTCGAGGTTTGCGGAATAGAGTGCAAACGTCCATCAAAGAGGAAGGTGTATATGGTCTGTCCGGGCAACTGCCCTATAGTTGATTTCGGACTTTAGTAGGTATGTGATCAAGTCGCGCTTTATTAGTTCTCTCTGGCTATATAGATGTCGCTACAAGGGCTTTTTTTTTTGGTGGTGGGTAAAATCATCCCTTGACATCTCCCGCCCTTGGGCGGAGCGGGAGATAGAGTCAGACTCTTACTGACTAAAAACCCACCCCGTTCCTTCGTTGCCTTAGATACATGGCCGTGTCGCCATAAGGGCTCAAATGCATCCGGTTGGAATGGATGTCGGTTGCCAACCTTCATAATATGTTGAGAAAAAGATAAGCAAAATGTTGAGAAAAAGATAAGCAAAATGTTGAGAAAAAGATAAGCAAATTGAGATATTGTTGAATCTATATACAAGGACCAGTACAATTCAAAGTACAATAAGGGTTTAGTATACCTACGTGCGCTGAATTATAATTCAGCGCACGTGGCCAATATTATTGTGCCCAATAATTATTGGGCACAATTACCTAATAATTAATTACCCAAATAATTGAGACCGTGGACCAACCCAATCCGTGATGAGAAAGATGAGATATGAGTGAATTCAGTGCTTTGGTGATAAGGAAAAAGTTTACATGGGTTTACAGAACGGCAAAAAAGAACACGTTCGAAGAACAAAAATCTTCAGAACTGACATATCACTCATTGGCCAATCTGACACCCGCCACCGTTTGAAATGCCGTCATGTCTGTGCTGATATAATGGATATTTTACCGTTTGAAAAACAGTAATTTAGATTAACTGCCAACCAACCTATCTCATGGATCTCAAAATTAAATACTAAGCAATGTCCTGCTTCCGGACTCCTTAGAATGTAAGTAGGACCGTAGCTCTTTGGCAGTCTTGTTTTCCTCTGTAGGTACTGTAACTCTGATAAGAGTTTGGAAAGAAAGAGCCTTCATTTAGGAGGTATCTTATATCAGATATTTAGATTTCGTAATAGTGTTGTTATGCTCGCCGGTATACTTCTTAGGTTGGTACCTACATGTCGCGGTATAAAGGTGGTGCTTTGTACCGCGACTTCGTCCGTGTGTATGTCGATTATTACAGACGCAAAGTCGTAGCTCGATAAAAAGAGTAGCCTGTGACCATTCTTGGGGTTCAAGCTTACCTGCTCAGTACCACATCAAAGATGGAAGTTGTCGTAGTTATAACAGACATTGAGCATGATCATTTGTTCTGTCTGTAGTAAGTATTTAAACAGTTGTCTAGTATTCATAGCACAAGCTCTGCTTAGTTTGGGACTAGATGGCGTTGTGTGAAAGTTGTAAAATAAAAAATTTTGATTGGAATCACAAATTCACAACACAACAGACTCACCTACTAATAGTAACCAAATCTAGCCAAATTAAAATACGGCACGTTGTCGGCACAGTTTACGCAGTGGTTGAGCGATAGGCTGCTGACTGCTGCGCTACGGTTCGCAGGTTCGATTCCCGCATAGAACAAATATTTGTATGGCCTACAGATAGGCATTCCGAATCTCGGTATCTTGTTTGTGAGAGCTTTCATATTTGTGGACGCACCCACAATACAGTAGGTATACCTAGTGGGGCAAAATTCTTTAAAAAAAAATTAACTTATACAAATAGTTTAATTCCAGAAAAGAGTCTCAAAAAAAATATTTATTTATCATGCAAAATTTCACGTTTCTAGTACCAGTAGTTTCGGCTTTGCGTTGATATGTCTGTCAGTCAGTGAGTTTTTCCTTTTATACTTATAGTTAGGTACACTGTATTGATAGGTGGTACGGTAGATGTATTGATGACACCTTGTGACCACACTTGACTTTAGATATACTTCTTAAGTATTACTTGGGTACTTGTATACCTAATTACTTACAAAAATTTAAAAGTTAGCATCTTTGTAAGTAATATGCCTAAAGGTTTACAACGACAAAAAGTTATTTCATAATACTTACTACTTTGTTGCAGATCCATAAATAAATTATAATAAATAAATCGGTATGGCTTGCTGCTGTAAATCAGCTGGTAAATGTAAGTGCCATGTCCCGTAAGTACATAGGTTGCTTCAGGAACCTAAATGTGACTGATTAGTTTACACTGAATTTCGTTACAGCTGAAAAAGCCTCTGCAAGTTGCTTGGGCCGCTGTGATCTACCTAAGCACAGATGCTTAGACAGAGAGGAAGTCAAGCCAGGGCCGGTGCCCAAGCATATGGGATGGCTGTACACAGCTAGAGACGCCCCTGAACATCAAGTAATTAGTTATATGCCAATGTATGTGTCGCAACCAACTAGCTCAATACGCCATTCAGAAGACCCTAGCGTTTTTACTAAATGACACCTTTCAATTATTAGCCACCCGAATTGTATTCAGCCATTCAATCAAACAGATAGGTAAATGAAGTGAATTGAAAACGATTAATTAGGTAGGTACCTGCCTAACCCAGTCATTAGAGGGTATGGCAACACCTAAAATTAATGTTGATTTACGTTCAGCCGGCAGACAACGAGGGCTTCGTTCGCTCGCTCTAGCTCTTTGATGGGGTCATAGCATACCATAATCAGCCATAAAATGTTCCCACATCTGGGACTCAGGACTTCCTCCTTTGGAGAGAGAATCGGCCGTAATCATAGAAATATCAGGATGCGGGTTTCCTTTCAATATTTTATTTCACCGTATTAAAAGTAACGGTGATGAAGTTAATTACATATTATTATGTAGTTACAATCATCTCTTTCAAACCTAACCTGTTCGTGTCGGCGTTGCCTACGCCTTTTTTCATTACATTGTCACCCTAAAAAATTAAAAAACCCTAATGTACGTGGGTAAAGCCGAAGCCTTATCCAGCCAGTTAATCCAATGTTGTCTATCGGCGTTTAGTTAGGTATCATGCTGTTAACGGTAGATAATTAGGCGAGCTAAGGTAGTTGATTGCGACATAAAGATAGATAGATAGATATATTCTTTATTGTTGTTCTTTGTTGTAAATATAGAATTGTTTAAAAGAGAAACATTCACTTCAATTGCAAACAGCAGACCACCTCTTAGCATAAGCAACAATTTGTCCATCTAATTTATCTCACTCACCTAAGAGTTATAACCGAAGTACCCAATTATTTCTTCAGTTGAGGTGTGGCTGGCGTCCAGGTCACATATCCTGCACAGTTCTCCGAAAAATCGAGGCCCACAACTGCGGAAAAACTGGCGAGTGCGGCGCTTGCACTTCAGCGTGTTTCCGCCCATGCTTCAAACCATGTTGCTTACCACAACCCAGGTGCCTCTCTGTCTGCCCATCGACCCCATCCTGCTGTAAACAACCCGTATCTCCCCCAGTTCTAATAAGGATCATCAGGCATGGTGGAAACTACAGTATCTGCACCAAACCTTCTAACATCAGCAATGCACCATCGGGGCCTTACCCACTGAAGTATGTTCTTAACACTGAATATGATGAGCCTGACCCTGAAGGGCCCACTGAAAAAGGAGCGAAAAAACCAGCACCGAAATACAGCGTAGAAGCGAAATATAATGACTATCATTTCGACTATACTAGTTCTCAATCATCCTTTGTACTAGATTTTTCGCCGCCTGACCAAAAGTGTGCAAAGCCATGTCCGAAGAGAAGCTTAATGTGCATGATGTGCAAGACACCACCACCTTGCTAGATCATAAATATCAAATACCACGTAGGAATTATACTCAAATGCAAACCAAACATCAAATTGTCTTACTTTAAACTTAATAAATAACTCCCATAACGATTTAATTTTTTTTTATTTTCATACTATAGTGTGGGACTGAGAACAGTAGTTTATCGTGCATGACGCACGTGGGCCACAAACTCACAAGGAGTACCCTCAAGAAAAGGGGAAGGAATACCCCCAAGGAAAGCCACCGCTTTGTTCTATTGAATACAGCGGAGGCTTTGGAGATATTCCTTGTGAGTGAGGCCATAAAATATTATGTCCTAGCTGCTTGTGCACAAGGTACACATGGAACTGTCCCTAATATCCGGTCATTTTATTTTCCAACAAAACGGTTTAATTTAGGTACTTCTGCACCAATATTTTTGTAACTTTATGGTGGTCCTGCAGCTGCGGCCTAATTGTTGCATAGGCTTACAGCGTTGCGCCACCGCTACTTGGTGAACATCCCACCCATACGTACAAAAAGTTGTTTTTTCTCCGCTCTAGTGTTTTCCGAGGGTTACAACCTAAGGGGTACTTATTTCGAAAGAGAGATTAAGTTACTTCTAGGTAAGCGTACTTTTTCTTCAGCCATTTCCCATCCGTTGAGGCAGTCGTTAAACGCGAGCCTTTCAAACCTATGTCCGTATTTATTAGGCCACCATACAGAGGGGCAGCGCAACAATTTTTAAATATTATTGGTAATACACAAATTAATATTTTCAGTTCGGTTTTGTTTCTTACCTCTGGTATCTTCGTCACAGAACCGATTCGGAAAATTCTTTTGCTATGACTAAGATTGGTCCCATTTTTATCAAAATTTACTTCTGCTGATGGGAACCATAAAGAATGCGAGGGAACTTCACAAGCAAACACTGATTTTGGTATTTTCATCAACAAAACATAGTACGCGGCAAATAAGTTGAACCATTTGCTAAGGTACTCACACAGCCCCTGACTTCGATTGAGACCCGAAAATCGGTTACTGCGCATTCAAGGTCGACCGTCATGATGATTCAACTTGTGTGTTGTAACGTACTATACCTACCTACCTGTACCTATTTACATTCAGAAATTATCACTTGAAGAAGACGAGATGGCTGCAAATATCTCGATTATGGTATTTAAGCGATAATGTGAAAATGAATCTGATCTGATAACGAAGCTGGAAGGTAGAGGTCGGGTTTTATTGAAATTCTCGTCGTTTATACCGCGCACATCGAAAGACTGGAACAGTTTGCCTGCTGCGGTCTTTCCGTCCGTTTATCATTTTAGTGTCTTCAAGGCTAAGTGAATAGGCTCTTAATAAACTAGTGCGCCTCACAGTCAACGATTTCATCACTGCTTACCATTAGGTGGCATTGCAGTCAAGCACTAGTTTCCATAAAAAAAAACCAGACTCCATGCAGAGATGAGCTAAGCAGATTGACGACTTGTTGCAAACATCCAACAGAATTTCATTATTTACATATCTCATCTCTGCACAGCTTTTGTTGTTATGGTTGAATAGAGGTGAGAAGATATGTATAGCGTGCAGCATGCTACAAGGATCACCACAAGCTTTTACTATATTTGCCCTACCTAATAAACATCTGTTGCCTCCGTACTTCTCCGTTTTAGTGGAATCTGGACCTTAATGCTAATGACATGAGTTTTATGAAGTATATCTCAGTATTCAATTTATTTATTCTCAGATAGTTTTCAATCACTTACACAATTGTCGACAGATGGTTCGTATAGTATGTTGATTTTAACACTAAAATCAACATACTATACAAACTATGTAATTTTATCATAATAGTCACACACCCATTGTGATAAAATGAGACCAAAGGGCATAATTCTATTAGAACTTTGTCAAGACTGTAAAACATTAAGTTGGTGTTTCCCAATTTCACTTAAACTCTGTAATTAATTGAGATTTTGGAGTAAAGTTTAGCTAAATACTGTGTAGTGATCAGCAAGATCTTTTTAAAAGGTTAAATAAAATTCCCTGGGATTCAGTCAACAACACTTTGTTTTTCTAACACTCAGGACAAAAAATCTATAACAAAATAAAATAAATACATCATGTATTATTAATTGCTAAACTTAACTACCTTGACCTGTCTTCTGTGCTAAAGCCAGCATATTCTCATTGGCAAGCATTTGGAACTCGTGGAATCTTTGTGAAACACGCTGATTTGTTCTTAAATATTTCTCCATACAGTTCAGTGTGCATTTATCCTGAAAACAAAAAAGTAAATCATAAAAATCTAATTTTAATTCTTCTGAAGAAATTATAAGTCAAGCCACACATTTCTTTATTAGAACATGATCAAAACTTCTCATTTTATAACTAAGCAACAGGAAAATCAGATAGTCTCTAATGAAATGATTGAACTTTTTTTACAACACCAACCATTTTGAATATTCCTAGTCTAAGAGAGTGACACAAGCTCGGAATTGTAGGGCATTCCAACACATTAGGTTAGAAGGCATGGTATTTTTTTATAGCCACCAAGAAAGTGGCTTACATATAAAATAACTAGTGGC
The DNA here is from genome assembly GCA_958295575.1 of Leucania comma. NCBI lineage: Eukaryota > Metazoa > Arthropoda > Insecta > Lepidoptera > Noctuidae > Leucania > Leucania comma. The sequence goes on from OY282475.1 coordinate 12,019,770, forward strand.
TAAGATAGTGTCTCATTAATTGTAGCTGACTGAGTATTTTAGAGGGCAATGTAGATTTTTAGAGGCAAATAATGCTATTAAAAAGAAGCCTGTTTAATTAGTACCTACCCATTCTTCTGCATCAATATGTTTCACAGTAGTCAGTAAATAGTTTATGACTGTAATGGTGCAGAATATCTATATTCTGCATCAATTCTATTTACATACTATATAAAATATCAGAATGAAATTGTTTGAAATATGGTCCTATTAACTGTTTCTAGTGACAGTAATACCAACCAATTTTCTTTCATGAACTTCTCCCTGAGTAGCAAAATTTTTAAAAATTATGAAAAGATGATGAAACTATGGGAATGTATAAACAATTTATGATAATACATACCTCAGATGGTTTGAGCGTTCTGGCTGTGAAGTCATGAACGCAGTCATTAAAGCACAACTCGGAAAGTTTGTTGTACTGGACCAGGAAATCTTTGAACTGAAAGGAGATCACACATACTAAGCTTTAGATAAACTTAACGCAATACATTTTACCCAACGCGAAAAACAGGCAAAAACCCGACATTGACCTAACTTATTAATAAATTAACATGATAATCTAGGAATAATAACATTTTTAAACCTTAAAACCAACTTACTGTTTTGATTTGATCAGCCTCGGTCATTTCAGCCATTTTTGCAATTTGATGAAACAAACGACCTTAATAGCAATAATTTATCAGTATTATTCCTACACGAAGTAATTGATTATAAACAATTAACAAATGAAAATAGGCAATAATGGTTACTCGAATTCAAATTTGAGGTTAATTTTGAGTCAAAAGTGTTGCAATGATACAAAATATATACAAATTCAATTCACTATGGTTGGAGATCGAGTTTCGAATACAAGTTTTGGGTCACCAATTATTTAATTTAGCATTGCCAATTTTATGCTTATTTAGAAAAGTTGATTAGATATACACTAATTGCAGTTTTTAACTTATAGCTACAGTTATCAAAGTACGTTTACTTTTCAAGTTACGATTCTAATTTATGATTGTTTATTATCGCTCATCTACTAAGCTACTATACGTAATTAGGAACGTAAAGTGACGATGCGTTTCGAAAATTTGTCAACTTGACAACTTGTGTTCATCTTCCAACTGTACCTGATATTTTATACATTTTACTGTTTTTATCTCTTTTACTCTCTCAAACAATCCAATATTGGTTTCTCAGTCTTAAGAATTTGTAATGTCATGTTGCTAGTTCATGAAATTGGCTTATTTCTATCAGTGAGGAGCATCCGTAGTATTTTTAATTTATTGAACTGATTTTGTTTATAATACAAACCAATTTATATTATCAGAATGGAAGAAATTGGTATTATATTGCCGGAAAAGGTAAAGAAATTCAATAGTCGTAAAAATATAAATGTTATAATTTTACTTTTTACTAACATCATTGTCTTTCAGGATGACCAAATCACTGATGCGAAAGGATTACCTTTTGCTGGGCCGCAATCTTTTGATGAATTGGAATCTGAGGATCTTTACACAAAATACAAGGTAATCAGTGTTCATTTTTAACAATAAGTAACAAAATGTCCATGGAAACACTCAATTTAAAAGACAGGCCATGCATCAAAATGTAATTATTTGGATTATTTCTTGATAACAGTAACAAAATTCCGTATTGTACAAATAGTTATAGTGAAATAAGTATTTATTATTTGGTCAACACAACTTTACTTACCACACAAAGGTTAATTATTTTATGTTCATAATTTATAGAAACTCCAACGGATGCTAGAATTTTTGGAAGTTCAAGAGGAGTACATCAAAGATGAACAAAGAAACCTGAAAAAAGAATACCTACATGCTCAAGAGGAAGTGAAGCGCATACAGTCTGTACCACTTGTCATTGGACAGTTTCTGGAAGCTGTAGACCAAAATACAGGCATAGGTTTGTTGTTTGTTGTATTTTGACACACATTGAAAAAACTTCTAATTTCGTTTATCGCAACTTTAATCACTTACGAGCTTTTGCCCGCGGCTTCGCTCCCACTCTACCCTATAACAAAAAATTAACAGGTATTTTTTTTATTTAACTTGATAAAAATCTTCTGGTTCTAAGCAACCTTCCTACCAATTTTCAATGAAATTGGTTCAGCCATTCTTGAGTTACAAATAGTATAAAAAACATGACTTTCTTATATATATAGAGATTTTATTAATAGATCTTTACTTTGATGTTATCTTTACTCTATTTTTAGATCCTTTTATGTAAGTAAATATTGTAAAGTCATCATCCCTTTTTTCCACAGTTGGCAGTACTACAGGGTCCAACTACTATGTTCGCATCTTATCAACTATAGACCGGGAGTTGTTGAAGCCATCTGCATCTGTGGCTTTGCACAAGCACTCCAATGCACTTGTGGATGTATTACCACCAGAAGCGGACAGCTCTATTTCTATGTTGCAAGCTGGTATGTATAATCTTTTTATTTTAGGTGTTTTTTTTTAGGAATATCCAGTTACTTAACTGGTTGTGAATATCAATTAGATAGTTATTCTATGTAAAATATTGATAATGGTCCAGTCTAACTTGATGTAACTGAAATTCTTGAACTTAGCCCATAGCAATCCCAAACAGGACAAAGGCTAGACTAATATATCCACATCTCTGTTTAAATTATGTCACAACTTAAAAAATTAAATTATTGAGAAGTGTATAAAATATTTAAATAAATAAAGTGGACCATTTACGGGCTAATAATTGGACTACATACATCACACTTATGAGCTTGAATTATGAAACTAACAATGAAATAAAAATTATTTTTACATTTTTTTAGTTGTACATTATTTATAGACACCATTTGAGCAGAGTTGCTAATAATGTATAAAACATGAAAAATTATGTTTTATTTATTATAAATTCTACTTCATAAGTAGGTAAGAATTGGCTTCACTAATCTTAAAATATCATGAAGTATTTCTGAAAAATCGTTTATCCATCAGATGAGAAACCTGATGTACAGTACTCCGACATTGGAGGGATGGACACACAGAAACAGGAGATCAGAGAGGCTGTGGAGCTGCCTCTCACACATGTTGAGCTGTACCGACAGATTGGTATTGAGCCTCCTCGCGGAGTGCTCATGTACGGACCTCCTGGCTGTGGCAAGACTATGTTAGCTAAAGCTGTAGCTCATCATACTACAGGTAAGTTAAATATGCAGCTGCAATACATTGTTTTTCCTAAATTTTTATTAATTTAAAAAAAAGGAATCAATTTCATAATTTTGCACAATGTGTATATAGTCCCAAAGGTTCTAATCAAACAAATATATTATTATGTCACACTGATACTGCTGAAGGGACATGGATAAAATTTGGCACATGGGTAGACCATCTCCTGGAATCTCACATAAGACATATATGCCACCATTGTTTGCTGTGCATCTGTCAGTTCATTCGTTAACTGCAGATTTTGAGGACTAGAGGGCAACAAAGTAGGTGACATCGAGTGTGATGCCGACAAAGTATGATTTATAGGAAAAGTTCTCATTAAACTTGTCTCAATTTCCATACACAGTAATAGGTATATCGAAATAATAAATTGTTGAAATATTTTCAACAAATTACATAATAAATTGTTCAAATAATTTATTATTTCGATTCAACAATAACAAATATCTATGCTTCTTTCAGCCGCGTTTATCCGCGTGGTGGGATCCGAATTCGTACAGAAATACCTCGGTGAGGGACCGCGCATGGTGCGCGATGTGTTCCGTCTAGCTAAGGAGAACAGCCCTGCCATCATCTTCATTGATGAAATTGATGCCATAGCCACTAAAAGGTATGCAATTTCTTTCAGTTACATCACTATAACACATGGCAGATTTCTTTTGTAATTTATGTCAATTTCTGCCCAGGTTTTAAGTTTATATCGTTTTTTGAACACTTCAAAATATGGTTATCATTACAAAGAATTGTTTGTAGCTATTTTACGCTTTTGCATTTTTGCTTTAACCATAATTATACGCCAAAAAATCTCCACTACTGGACAAAACAACCATTCGTGAGGAAACCGGCATATCCTAGAACCAAGAATTCGAAAACATGTGACATCCACTAATCCGCACTGGGCCCGCGTGATGGATTACAGTCATTACAGTCTCCTAGAGAGGAGGCCTGAGTCCCAGCAGTTGGAACATTATAAGGCTGATTATACTTATGCTTTTACTAATCATCCCAGCATTGGTGCTGATGTTATTGTTTCTGTTTTGTTTTCAGATTTGATGCTCAAACTGGTGCCGACAGAGAAGTGCAGAGAATCTTGCTCGAACTGCTTAACCAAATGGATGGTTTTGACCAAACCACCAATGTCAAGGTAACCATCATATCCAAATTATTAAAATAATTCTAATTTCATTACCTTTTTGGGATTTCAATATATTTTATTCTGTTCTAGGTGATTATGGCAACAAATCGTGCTGATACTTTAGACCCTGCTCTGCTTAGACCTGGTCGTCTTGACAGGAAGATTGAATTCCCTCTACCTGACAGGCAAGTACTATTAAAAAATTAAAAGCCCATCTCACCAGTATTTGTAACCTACATTGTCCATGATGCGTAGATTTGGAGATTTTAAAAAATACATAAGGACCTAATCTTTTTTTAAATTCGTAAATCTTTTAAGTACTAAACCTGCATTAATTCACCTTGGCTACACCTCCGTGGACGATACACAGCCTAGAGCTGACACAAAAGTATGCAAGTAGCTTGCATCCCTAGAGCTAGAACAAATTCTGTAGCTTGATTGCTAGCTACTTGCATACATTTACATTACAGGCATGTATATAGCCTCAATGCTTGTTGTTTGACATTCTGAAACTTACTCATTTTTATTTAAATTCCCACAGGCGTCAAAAGCGTCTAATTTTCTCCACAATCACAGCTAAGATGAACCTATCAGAAGAAGTCGATTTGGAGGAGTTTGTGGCGCGGCCGGATCGCGTCTCTGGTGCCGACATCAACGCTATTTGCCAAGAGGCTGGCATGCACGCCGTCCGTGAGAATAGGTGAGACACATTGGTTTTACTCACGTTTATGACTTTTCCATATTGACCTTCGGAATAAATTCAAATAAATAATGTCGCCGTATAATCGCAAAGACGGTTTATGATAAATCCCATAAAATTAGTAGTTAGTAAAGACTTTATTTTCGATAAGACTCAGTATATTTTAAGTGCCTGTGTTTATCGTTTAATAATGGATAAATAACACTAAAAATGATTCCTTTTCTGAAAAAACTTTTTACAAAAAATACAACCGATTTCAATAAAAAAAAAAGTAGATATAAGCTTTTGATCATAAGACCACCTTTTTTTAAGAATATGATAAAAAAAAAGAATTTGGCAAAACTGTCGAGACGTGTATGAATAAACGGGGAACATACAAAAAAATAATTTCTATACAGGAAAATTTTTTAACCACTGCGTAAATTTTTTTTGGTGGCTCAGTGTAAGCAATAGAACACATTTCCATTTTTAGTTTATGACTTTTTTTTTCTCATTTTTCCACTTTGTCCCAATTTGAAATAAGCAAGACATGGATATAATTTAATAGTAATACTATGAATGAGCATGAATGAAAACGCGAAGGCCGCCGGCCGCTGGACCACGCCCAGCGCACGAGACGGGGGTGCGGGGGCATGCGGCGCCGGCGTTTGATAAACAAAACGCATGCACATGCAGTACGTCACTTACTGAAGCGGAGGTCGGACGTTCGCGCCCTTCGCCGTCCCTGCGCGTGTGCCGCGTACTAGACTAGCGTAGTGACAATGTCTCATTTTACTCACCGCGAGTATTATGAAATGGTGCGAGTGTATTTGTTAAGGAATGAAAATTTACGAGCAGCACGAAGAAGATACGAAAGGGAGAGCGTACCTCGTATGCGAGCCCAAGGGATCCTCAATCCTACGGTCCCTAATGAGAGGACAATTTTAGCAGCTAACCAAAGGCTGCTTGATCACGGCCAGTTCAGAACACCGAGCCACGTACAAGGGTCTGGCAGACCTCGACTGGCAGTCGAAGCCGATTTTTTTGAACGCAATCCAAGAGCCAGTACCTACGACGCAGAACGACGTTTTGGTGTTAGCCAAAGCGCAGTATGGAAGCTGCTAAATACAGCCGGACTCCATCCATACCACTTTCAGCCGGTACAACAACTCCATGACCCAGACCCAGCACCACGTCGAGCCTTTTAAATCACACCACAATTTTTTAAATACGCCAAAATGCAATTGTTTCAATCTAAATTGTACCATGTCTAAATACCTATCATACCTAAATGTTTTATTTTGAATGGATTAAAACGTATTACCTACTTTCTTACTTATTATGATTTATTTTCTGCATTATGATGGTCCTAAGCCCATGAAAGTATGAAGGATAAATTGGAATTACGTTTACAAATGACTTTACACAGTCTAAACTTAAAAAATTGTAGCGCTAAACTGGGGTCAATAATCGCACCGCGTAAGTAGGTACCGTCGCATAGAGCGAGCGCGCGTGAGTACTTCTGATACCAGCTGGCGCGTCAGGCGAGCGGTCGACGCGCGGCGTGAATCGGGCGACCAGTCGACGGACTGGCAAGCGACGTCCATAAAATAAATTTCTGAGTAAACAAGTCTCGTAAGCGTTAATTTTTTACTATTGAAACATATCAAAATAAAAAATACGTGTTTATTAAAATATATTCAAGTTTATTATGTCAAAATTTGCGCACTGGTTAAAAACTTTTCCTGTATATATTTCTTATAAATCATAAAAATTCCGACGAATTGACAACTTCATCCTTTTTGAAATAATTAAAAAATGCTTCAAAATTGATTATTTCAAATATTTAATGAGGAAGAGTGTGTTCGTTAGAGAGATATGGGCACACCTCGCTGTTTTCTAACTTAATGGCGGTGACGTTACATTTAAGTTTGTCCTTTTCCGGCTACCTAAATTTCCCTTTCCACCAGATCTGAAAGGTTTGCAATTTTGGATAGTTACTTTTTGAAACAAACAATAATATAATAAAACAATATAATATTATAGACAGATAATCTTAGTAGTATTTGCAACTGTACGATGATACATACCTACAAGTCATACGATGCGGTAAGAAGAATAATTCTAATTGGCACCACTTTAAAATAAAGCTAAAGCGCTCTAAAAGGAAACGAATCCCGCGCGGGATTCGGACCGAAGTTTGCCCACGCCTATTGTGTCAACCAAAACTAACCAAACGAACTAGAACGTGTGACTTCAAAGTTAAAAGTATTGATGACCTACTTAAAATAAAGCTATTCAAAGTTACTATACTCCCATACTTTGTTTCAGGTATATTGTTCTGCCCAAGGACTTCGAAAAGGGTTACAAAAACAACATCAAGAAGGATGAGAGTGAATATGAATTCTACAAATAAATGTCTAAATTCGTCATTTTTATTACTATGTTTGAATTTACTGTAATGAATAAACTAAAATACACTTATGAAATACTTTTATTGTAAATTGCATCCATTGTTAGTTTTGCCCTGGACCTCTCCTCCTCGTCTCGTGTTCCTCATTACCGAGGATCGAGTTTATCCCCACGTGCGACGTGAAGTAGCTCTCTTTATGATGCTTTGCCCGCTGATTTCAACTTTTACACATTTAGTACTGTAAAGCGCTTCATCGAATTTTAGGTCCCGAAAAAAAGAAATGAGCTAATTTGATCTAAGTTGACTGATCCCTGGGACTCTTGCCATCGACCTTCCCAATAACCATTAGTTCTTCTAGATGATCTAGCAATGTGACCGAAAATTACAGGGTTCTATGCAGTCAGTTAACAAAAACATTTTACTCCAGCACCACCTCTCAAAAGTATTGATACGGTGATGATCAGTTATCCTGTATTATATAAAACAGATCTCCGTTTGGTGCCCTAGTTTTTGATAATTAATATGGCCAAGTCAGAGAGATTCTCTACAGATTAGACACCTATAAACTCTTACAACTTTTGAACTTTGATAAATTGTGACGTTTGGAGACAATTTTTTTTTAATGATTTATGATGATAATGCCGCGCCGCCCTACCTTTAAAGTAGAATTTTCGAAAGTTACCTATTTAATTAGCCCATACCAATTGAGCACGAATTATATACTCCAAAATTTAGAGGTGATTGGCGATGGGGCTTGGCTGTAGTTACAGACGTTATTCAGAGAATGGATGACGCCGAGTGAACAGAACACCATGACAAAAAAAAAAATAACGCCACTTATAGTTTCCAAGTCTATATTCTGTAACAGTTCTTAACAATGTGATTTTACAAATATGAAATAATACAATATATTTGGCATAATACCTTATAAAAAAAATGTTGTGAATGTAAAACAATAAATTAGAATAGATTTCACTTCATCGACTGAGACTTAAAATGAATATCATTGTGATGTGTTTAATATTATATAATATTAACATTATTATATAACAATGTCATTATCATCTTAGATATTTTAACAAATAATATCAAGTACAGTAACTAGTTTACTATAAACAATAATATATAGGCTTTATTAAGGCATTACAAATCCTAATAAGGCATTGTCAATACCTAAAATTATAAATCAATGTATGATTTTTTTTCTTATCTAGCTGCTTTTAATTGCATAAACACTAATATGTAATTTTAATATATTAGGTACATTTCTTGTTATGAGTAAAACGTCAGTAGAAACGTAACGTAACGCGCGACAAGACAGGCGCTTGAAATCACAGTACATTACAGACCAAATTAGAACTAATTTAGAAAAATAAGTAACATTATTCTCATATAATAATTATTAACATAATAATGTATATAAAAGACTCCAGCATTGTTTGTGACTAACCATCATTTTGAAAATATAACAAAACAGGAAGATCCTTTTTCGGAATGTTAGCTAGTTTACAAAGTAATAAATTACTGATTCACTAAATCTTAACCTAAAGAAAAGTGTATAAGTTTTTAATAATAAGTACAAGGCAATCCATAATACTGATTTATAATCGATTTTCATAATTTTCTGGCACTTTATGGTTCTAATTTTAATTACAGATAAAGAAAACACTTTTTACAAAACATTTGATTTATAAACGAGCACTAACCATTTAGAATTAGATAATATCGAGTAGAAGAAAATATTTAATTTTCACAACACGCTAATTTAACGTCTTTCATACAAATATACTACGACAGTATTCAACAATACCTACAGTAAACTGGACGGGGCAGAAATTTGGAATTGCTTAAATATAATGTTTCGTTTAAAAGACTTCACGAGACCGGAAACTTTCATTTACCAGCAACAGTATAAACTAAATAAACTTTACATGTAAATATAAAAGAATAAAAAAAAAACAAGGGAATGTGATAAATACCATATTGTTTCAAAAGAGATAAAAATACATAAATAATGGAATGATCACTGGGCTGCAGTGAATAAGTATGTTTCTTACTTCAGTGCTGCACACAAAATAAACTTAAACAAGTTGCTTTATAACAACTTTGGTATGTCATGTTCGATATTTTCCGTCTATCTACTAATAACTTAGAAGTACATCTGTATAAAAAGCTGCCGTTTATGTTCAACATTTGACCAGATTCTATCGGTCTGACCGAGGTGGACCAGGCGGCATCGAATCTGAAATCGAAATAATAGTATTATTTAAATGAAAACTACGATTCTCGGAAATTGTCATTAATTCATCTATCAAAAAACAAAAAATGTTTCTACCTATGTCCGTTATAGAAAAAAACTTCAAAGTTTGAAAAACCCTGCCTAAAGGCTTTTTTGTACAGTCGTTAGTTTTTCAAAAGAGGTGGGTCAGGTAACTTAGGGCACCGACCCTACTATGATCAGGTAATAAGACCTAAGTTAAAGTATAAGTTATATAGATGGGGATAGATGGGGATTTTGCGCGCCAGAAAATCATATGGGGAGAAACCTTGCATCCTGTAATGTACCCCTACCACATATGAACCCTTAATATAGTGGGGTGCGTTGAGGGCAGCCCGTCAGATTTGTAAAAAAATCGATCCTCGGAAAAACTCAAGCGCGTCAGATTAAGACAAGGTAAGTTGAGTATATGCAGAAAAGTGTGTTTCAATAATCTGACAATTTGAGCGTGGCGTAAGGAAATGGGCGAGTCACAGTTGTAAAAAAAAACGTTACCTATAATACTCGAGCGCGATTGAATTTTTACGACGATAATCTGACGGTTTCCACGGGGCGATGTAGCCAAAACCATCGATAAAGGATGAAGCGTAGACGCTGAGAATTGTGTATTCCCCACTCCGCGCCTAGGGTGAGAGATAAAGAAAGAGGTCTTTCCTTTTCACTCTTTCCTTATCTCTCACTCTAAATATGTGATATAAAATGTGTGAGTAACGATTTTTCTCAACAAGGGACAAATACAAAAAAAAAACAAAACAAGACAAATACTTTCGAGCTATAGAGATAAATATGATCTCGTAACTTCATCTAAACCTAATTGGTAGAAATAAAACGTTCACTAACTTTTACTGATATAATAAAATCATTTTTAAAGATGGACATTATGAATGAGAATAATGCAAAAGTATTTTTTTCAATCCATGTATTGGCATCTGGTGGATGTCGGGTCCGAAAATCTGAAATGGCTTTGATTTAAAAAAGTATAGGTATCTGGACTTGTTGTTGTACGTCGAAATGGAACCCACTTTAATGCGCGAAGCTTGTAGCACTTGCTATTCTTACAACGTGGCTTATCCGGCTTTGGAATCTGCTGTAAATAGTAATAACGTGTGTAGATATACTAACTGTTGGCGGGATCAGTGGCGGCGGCGTGGTGGTGGGTGGCGGGCGGCTTGGGCGGCATGAGCGGCACGAGCAGCGCGGGCGGGCCGGCGCGGCGCAGGAAGGGGTGCGCCAGCAGGCGCGCGGCCGGCAGGCGCTGCGCCGGGTCGCGCACCAGCGCCTGCTCCACGAAGCTCAGCAGGTCGGCGGGGCAGCGCGCCGCGCCGCGCGGCCGCGGCGGCGGCATGTCGCGGATGCGGCGCATCGCCTGCCACGACACAAATATTTTTTATTTCTTCGTGTATTAAGAAAATATCGTTTGGTATATGTAGACATTTGTCATTGCAGTCTCTCGACTCCATAACGACCTCACCTTCGGCTTGGGCGTATATTCCACAGCGGCTGCAATGACGTTTGCCCACTTTTACAACGTGGCGCCTTCAATACGACAATAAATTAAAATACTCTAGCCCATAGGAATACTATTAAACTACCAAATATATCTTAAAATCAAAATAAAAAAAGTTGTTTTCAAACTAAATAGCATAAAATGGTAAACAAAAAGAACACCATTTATAAATATAATAATAATATCGATACAATAACGATGAGTTGGCCAAGTTTTTTTAGTAATTGTCAACTTCATACACATCATGTAGTGAAATTAATTAACTGGAACGAGATAATAGAGCTGCAATATGTTAATGATATGGTCAATGAATTTAATTCGCGTCTAATTTTCACTATTGGATGTCTATGCACCTCTAAAAACTAGTGTTGTTAGGGAGTGTTCTCACCCTTGGATTACTGATAATGTTAAATTGATGATGCGTTTCAAGAAATAAAACACATGCAGAATATTTGAAGGATAAAAATACCGATTACAAAAAACAATATTATATAGAACTAAAGTCTCTCGTTTCTAGGACTCTTTTTTACGAAAAATCAGCATACTATAAACACAAAATTAACAGTCAAACAATTGATTCAAACACGCTTTGGAAAAACTTAAAATCTAACCTACTCCCAACTATACATAAGATTATTACCTTTGCACTTTAACGACCCTGACATAATTTGTGACCATTTTCTGCGGGTGCCAGGAACGGCTGTAGTTGGTGAATCTATGCTTGCAATTTTTAAATCCAATCGATTTAATGATTCTTTCTACATTTAGCTTAACCCCTATAACTAGCAAGGAAATCGTGAACATACTGAGAACAACCAAATCAAATGCTGAGGGCTGTGATGGTATTAACATTAATATGTTTCATTCAGAGAACTCTGCAAAAACTTTTAGGTCAAGGCTTTTTAGTCCGTTGTTTCTGGAAGCCAGGAGCATCCTTAAAAGAAGTTTTAAGGACAGAAAAGACAGAAATAAAACGTTTGGATAAAAATGAGTTCGTGATTGTTTTGGGAGGCCTAAATGAAAAACCCAAAAGAAATAAAAATTAGTCTTATAAACTTTTTAAATAATACGACAAACACTAATGTTTTGGTCTCTGAGGTTCTCTTTAATACATATCTACTCGTAAATGAAAGAAAGTTGAATTATAAGTTAAAATTTATATGTTCTCAATAAGTGTATAGAGTGCACACAAACTACGTGGATATGAATTGCAGCTTGTATGTACCCAAATATCGCTTATTATCGTTACACACATCACAATTGCTGCTTAAAGAAATTTTGAGAACTGGTTATAAACAAAATTATGACAAGACTCAGCAACATAAATAAAAATCCTACTTTGATTGATACAAAAGTACTCAGAGCGTAACTCAAGCATACCGAGAAAATTTAAATATAGGCCATAACAAACCTCACTCGAGTAACGATTTTTTTCGCTTATAAACACATAAACATTCTTCATTAGAATTTTAACGGTCTACTAACTAAATTGGATGAACTTACGGGCCACTTGTACACATTAAACAAAAACCATAACAGTAACCCGGTGGATGTACTTTGTATTTCTGAACATAATATGACTATTGAAGACACTAAGTTACTTAAATTGCCTAATTTTATATTGGGAGACGCTTTCTCACGAAATAAAAGGTATGGGGGCTCTTGCATTGTAATAAAATGGGGTCATAATTTCAGGGTCATTACTGAAGCGAAGAGCCTAAGTATTAGTAATATCTTTGAATGCAGTGGAATCGAACTAATTGAACACAAAATAGTAATACTATGTATTTATCGACCACCTAAAAATGGAAAGGACTACTTTGACTTATTTTTTGCTAGACTGAAAGAGCTTTTAAACAGAATAAGTTACACAACTAAAAAAGTTATAATTTATGGAGACTTTAATATTAACAGGTTAGACAATAATAATGTATCCTGACAGTTTGAGCGATTACTAGCGAGTTATAATTTACAATTGACAATAAATGAACCAACTAGATTGAGTAGCATGATTTGCATTAACAATATAGCCCACAATATTAAAGGCTCAAAATCAAAAGTTCTAGAACTTTCCTTGCCTGATCATACTGCACAATTAATGACATGCCCTGTAAAGAAAAGTTACCACACCACACACTGGTACAAATATAAACGAGAGGTGAAGATAATGTAAATAAGTTTGTGAACTGCATTAAAGGTCTCAGTTTTACAGAATGCTACACAGAGAGTAATCCCGAAAAGGCTTATGATACTTTCTTTGAGCTATTTAAACTGTTTTACGATCTGTGTTTCCCTACCTTAAAAGTAAAAATACCTACTGTTAGGAAGCCCAAATGGTTAAGTCAAGGTATCAAAGTGTGTTCAAAACGGAAACGTCAACTTCTTTGGAAATAAAGGTTAACGAAAAGTCCACAGGACAAGAAACATTTTAAAGATTATACAAAAAGACTAAGAACCATAACTAAAAAAACGCAAAGATCACAAAATAATTACTCTATAAATGCAGCTACCAACAAAGCAAAAGCAATTTGGCAAATTGTAAATAATTATAAAACTGTGACGCCTAAGGAAGATTTTAAGGAAATTAGAGTAAATGACAAAGTAGTAACATTACCGCAAGAAATTGCTGAATCATTTAATACTTATTTTCTGGACGATATTAAACCTACGCCTAAGGGAAATGATGATTATAAACAATGACATACATTAGTTGTAATTCAATGTTCATGAAACCGACAAATCCGTTTGAAATTGACCAGATAATAAAAGGACTTAAAAATACTAATAGTACAGGTTATGACAATATAAACACTAAAATAATAAAACGTGTATCTCATTTTATAGCTCCAGTACTTAGCACCATTATAAATCTGTACCTGGAACAGGGAATATTTCCCTCAAAAGTAAAAATAACTTTGATAAAACCAATGTTTAAAAAGGAGGATAGGGAACAGATGAAATATTATACGCCCAAAGCCTTAATATCTGTTATAGCAAAAGTTTTTGAAAGAGTTATTTATAACAACATATATAATTATTTTGAAGCCAATAAAATATTCGCAAAAGAACAATTTGGATTTCGTAAAGGCAAATCGACTAGCGACGCACTTTTTAATTTTCTAAAGACAGTTATGACAGGACTTGACAACAAACAACAGGTAACTGCAATATACATAGATATGTCAAAAGCCTTTGATCATGTAGATCATAATATTCTCATAAATAAATTAGAAAAGTATGGAGTGAGGGGAAATGCATAGAATCTTATAAGATCTTACTTGACAAATAGATTTCAAATACTCGTAAGTAACTAATATCTAAAATAGCTGATGCAACAAAATTCGAAGAAACGTTTAAATCGGAGCCTAAAATTGTTAATCACGGAGTGCCCTAAGAAAGTATTCTCGGCCCGCTTTTGTTCATTATATATATCAATAACCTTCCAAAAGCCGTAAATAATGAAATAATATTATTTGCAGGCGATAGTACTGCTATTTTTAGTGACGAAATTCAAGACAATTATTAAATGGATATAAATAATTCCCTTGAAAATATAATAAGTTGGTTAAGAGCAAATAATCTAAAAGTTAACATTGACAAATCATGCTATATGTCCTTTGCAAACAAAAATAAAAAAATCTTCCAATATATTATAGGGGTGAAACGGTGAAGGAAGTCAAGACTATAAAATTTCTTGGTTTTCAAATTGACTCCGAACTGAACTGGAAAACGCAAGTAGACCATGTTTGCAAAAAACTAAATCAGTTTTCATATGCCCTCTATATGTTAAGGAAAGTTACAAGTGAGAGTACTTTGCTGAGTGTCTATCATTCGTATGTCGGCTCCACACTAAGATATGGCATCCTCTTCTGGGGCAATTCAGCAAACAGGGAGTATGCTCTTAAAGCTCAAAAATATGTCTCAAAAGTATATGTGGCCTTAGACAGACTGACTCATGTAGACCAGTGTTAAAAAAATTGAAAATTTTCTTCTTAAAATCTTGACATTACCTTCATTATATATACTCGAAGCAGCAATAATGGTAAAACGTGTAAAAGTAGTTATGAAATATTGAGAAGTGCGAGACACAAAACTAAACTAAGAGGCTTTGTATGTAAAACTATGAAGTATAAGTCAAGTGTTTTTGGGATGAGAATAAAAATTTATAACAGACTCCCAATTCATTTTAAAAATATCCCGTCCTTGAATATTTTCAGGTTCAGGCTTAAAGAGTTTCATTTAACTAAAGCATATTATTCAATTGATGAATGTTTGAATGACCGAGCTATTGATTAAATATATTATTTCTTTGACTGTTTAATGCTATTATTGTGACTGATTATTGTATGATTATAAATGTTGATTATTAATCCAGATGAATTTGATTAGATTTAAGTAAAAAGTGACCTGTGATGTATATTATTTTAATTGAAATTGACATGTAAATAAAATTGTAACTTGTCATTTATTTTATATTTATTGCAATTGACACAATATTTATCTAACCAGTGTAATTGTGATCAGGTTCAAAGAATGATCCAAAGACTTCAAAATGCCTGTGCATGCTTCTGTTTTAATGTTCCTTTTAGAGGACACGTGACACCATTTTTAAATGAACACAACATTTTAAAAATGAAAGCTAGACGTAAACTGCACCTGGCGACCTTGCTTTTTGGAGTTATCAAGTCTCACTCCCCTTCTTACTTATATGATAAGCTGTCATGGACTCGTAGACACGGAATAGGTGAGGGAAGAAAATACTCTCATCAGCTTTCTACTCAGCATAAGTCAGCGGCTTTTAGAGGCAGTTTTCGTTACGCAGCTTCCAAATGTTGGAACAACATCCCGCCTCCAATAAAATTCAGTAAAAGTTGCACGGCATTCTAATCAAAATTAAAGCTATTTTTATTATCAAATTAATCATCAAATTGTCTTCAAAGAAGTTCGAGCCGACTTGTCAGCCATTTGAAATTCAACATCTTATATTTTATTATTTTTGTAAACTATTTACCTCTATCGATTTTAGCATTGTTATCTTTTTCACACATTTTAATTTTAGCCATGTTATAAATTTTTACACATTTTAATTTTAGCCTTGTTATCAAATTTTACACATGTTGTAATTTTCTATAAATTTTATGTGTTTTTGTAGTTTTAAGTTTTACCAATGTTATTAATTGTTTACACTTTTAACTGTTTCTAATATTTTTGAATGATATCTGTTTTTTATTTTTATTTGTTTAAAATGGGCACATAAACTTTTTTTGTACTGTTTATGAAATAAGAATCGCAAAATTTACTTTTACTTAGTTGATTTCTGCACAGAACCTTTTAGACATTTTTTTTTTCTGGTGGATATTTTTTTTCTGTTTGTGAGCATATGGCACCCAAGGGCTGCAGTTGAAAATCAGCGTCAGGTGGTAGCCTTGTGTTGCCATTTGGTATTATGCTGAGCTGTGGCCTTTTTGGCATTACTCAGTGTACGTTTTTTGTTTAATTTCAACGTGTTTCCGTTTTGTAATGCAAATAAATGAATTTTTCTTTTTTTCTTTTCTTTCTTTACTGGATGTACTCGAATAATTTTTGGTAAACAGACTAGGAATATCATGAGGTATACGCAGCAGTGGCGAAGGGTCCGTATAACACGATTCCCACTGGCTTCCCTTATGAAAATGTAATTTAAAGGTCAATGACCTTCTAAGTTCGTTCTATTGTTCGCTCACTTCGATTTTTTTAAACTTCTACAACATTTAACTAACAATGCCAAAATGATAAGCCGAAAAATACCGAGTTCCCACTTCGAACAACAAAATCCCATACTACGCAACTATCTCTTTCTTTCATATGAACTAACTCCTATTACTCCAACTCGTTCCGTCTCGCTCTAGCACGCAGAAAATTGTACCAAAATAACTCGCTGCTTAGCGGGTTATTCATGATGTACCTAATTGTAATGATTCCAAAATAAGAATGGATTTAGCTGCATAAAACTCACACTGACAAGAAATACACTTTATTTGGCAGGATTTTTTATAAGATAAAATTGACATGGAGGCCGGCGGCGTATGTGGCGCGAATTTTTTCGTTATTTGATATTGTTTACTTGTCGTATTTTATTTGTTTTTAATATTTTAGTGTGGTGACATAGTCTGTTATAATGTACAGTTCAACATTTATTTTGTGTGTTGGGTCGCGGACGTCATGGATAGGCAATAGATTAGATTGTTTATAGATAATGCAATGAAATTTCGTTTTCTAAATTAAGTTTTGAGAATTAAAATAAAAATGTGCAAATAGGCCGTGCCACTTCAAATAAGGCCATTATTTATAAACGCAGGGATGGATTTGGGTCTATTTTCTGCATCATTGAGCTTGTGGTATTTGGTGAGTGAACTTTTAATAATTCAAGCCGAATTAATAAATACTCTTCTGATAATATCCACGCTTCGCCACTGATACGTAGTTTAATTTATTGTGATATTGTCGGCGCCACCCTGTATAAAAATGTACTATACTTTTTTATGTTTGCTTCTCCTAAACCATTTTAAGGAATGTGTTTTAAAGCTCGTGTCAGTAAAACCGACATACAGCCGATTACATTATTCCTATGTTTTGTAGTGTTATGCAGACTATAAAGAAATTGAGACAAAAGTACTATAAAACATATACAATATTTAAATACCTGTAAGGGTGGTTCATTGAAGAAAGGTGGCTCGCCATCCACCATTTCCACGAGCATGATACCGAGCGACCACACATCCACCTCAGGTCCATACGGCAATCTTGATATCACTTCAGGTGACATCCAATATGGTGTTCCCACTAACGATTTTCTTTTAGGTAGTTCCTGAAACACGATCTCATACATGTTAACACCAATAATTTAATCAAAATCATTTTATTTGCCAACAATGTAAGTATACAAGTAGGATTTTGTTTTTGTCAATTGTCTATTTATTTTGCCTTAGGCCATGCAAAATATATGCGATTCAAATAAGAATAGGATCGATTTGGCGCCATGTTGTGACATCATGTCTGTCAAATCGAATCGGGTAGGGTGAGCAAAACCAGATAATTTTTAATTACAATTATTTAGGAATCTTGAAAGAAAAAGTTTGATCGCGTTGTTGTTTTATTTTGTATATAAATATATCAAGTATATCACATATAAATTCTTTTACCTACCATAAAAAAAAAACATATAAATTCTTTGATTGAGTAGTAACACCAAGTCTTGTCAAGTAGCAGTTTTGTAAATCGCTATTTAACATTTTTCTAACATATCATATTTTATTTAATAAATTTCAATGTGTTGAAAGCTAAATCATACGATATTATAAAATATCAAAATGTTCTTACCTCTGAGACTTGAGCACAAAATCCAAAGTCAGATAATTTCACCCGGCCGTCGGCAGTCATTAGAATGGAGTCTGATTTTATATCTCGATGAATAACACCTTGGCTGTGTAAGAATGCTAAAGCCTAGAAAATAAAAATAAATAAATGTATTTATTTTATTTTGACCTGAGTGCACAGTGGTTGAGCTATTACGCTGCTCGTCGTAGATTCGAATCGAGCACGGACCAATTTTATATGTGCAGATAGTTGTGCGTACAGATAGTTGTCCAGGTCGGTGTGTTTTGTGTATGTGAGTTTACATTGCGTTCCAAATAAGAATAGGATTAATTTTTACGCCATGTTCTGACGTCATAGCTGTCAAATCGGAAAACTGGGTAATTGAGCAAAACAAGAATTTATTAAAATAATATTTATTTACGAATCATGAATGAAAAAACATTAAGCAATGAAAATAAGAAATAAAAATAGTTTTACTTTTAACTAATTATGACTTAGATAATATATTTACCTAATTTAGATCAAACAATAACGTTTTTACTTCACCTAGATTTAACTAAGACTCAGTAATACAAAGCAAAAAACAAAAAAACATTACTAATACGCAAATAAGTTTTCTTTGCAAACCGTATTTTTCAATCAAATTTTGACAGATCGAGGTTTGACTTTTCTATTCTTATTTGGAACACATAGTACATGTTTGTGAAACCACGATACAGACGCAATTCCATCAACTTATATTCTTGCGACAAAAAAGCACGTTCATATAAACTATTTGTCAAAATACTGAAAAGTTCAAACAAAAGTTCGCTGCAGCGCTAGATTGGCATTATGTCTAACAAAACTTTTAAAATTTACAGCGCTGAAATAGCTTATAGAGGATAATTTTTTCGTGACCATGAATTTAATAGTACTTACGCGTTTCATTTAACATAATGTAAGGACATGTCATCCATATAGATTTTTATACAGTAGAAGTGACAATGCTTCTTGCCTACAATACTTAATATTTCAAAATGTAATAATAGTCTTCATTGGTATAAATTCTCTTCGATTACATTTCTTGATAAGTTTTATCGGGTACCAAAAAATGCACTTCCTCATAATTTCTGAACTTCGATAAAAATTCGTTGATTTATTATTCATACATATTCCTGAACATCTGTATGTGTTAGTCTAAAATGACCTGCCTGTATTGTAAAACAGGTACTGGACAACCAGTAGTTTTACTTCTTTCGACTACAGAATTATTATTATGTCCAGGTTTTTGTTTTATTCGCATTTATTAGCGCCGATCCCACAATGCATGAACGTCAAAATTGCACTAATGTCAGGTGGTGTGCGGACTGCAGTGTTTGCAGTTCACCTGATTAGAAAAAAGTGAATATACGACTCGCGTAATCTAGTGCGTAGTACATAGACATCGATGCGGAATTCCTAGAGTGGGGTACAACTTAAAAAAGATATTTAAAAAATATGGTACCTTGGACCTTTAATACAAGTGCAAATCCATAAACAGACAATGTTTAGCTAAAAAACTGCAATCATAATACTTTTGTGTTATGAGCAGTGTTATTACTAATTTGGCAAGCAAGCGAAACACTGTGCGAGGTGCATTTCGTTTTCCTAGTCAGACTCAGCGCAGCTCTGGTAAAATGGGCTAGCGAAACTAGGTATTTTCACCAACAAAAAACTAAAGAGATGTATGCAAAAAATGCTGACGAGGAGTGAGTGCGAGGGACCACGGGAGGAATATTCCACCCAGTGAAAGCTTGCTTGGTTTAAAATAAAAAAAATAAAAATGCAACCTACTTTCAAGCACTGTTTGCAGACAGTAGCGATCTGTTCCGGGTCCATGCGAGCTCGAGTCACGATGTCCGTGAGGGCCCCTCCCGCCATATACTCCATCACCACCCACAACTCGTCGCCAACTAGGTACGACGCGTGCATCTCCACGATGTTCGGATGGGGGTAGTCGCGCATTATAACCTGGAGAAAACAACACGTAACAATTTAATATGTTGTTTAAGGGTGGACCAGATGGTTGCAAACCAACGTCCCAATAAAGGTGACCTTGCTAGTTTCAATCCGTGTAGACAGCAGTTGTAAACCATGACGTTCAACGCCCTTGGTTGGCGGGCGCGTTTTCCCAACCGCAGTAACTGATTTGCGAACGTGGCGCGTGGTTTACATCCATGTAACCACAACACAAACCAAATACACACACCAAGCTCAAACCAAGATCACCAGGTTGGACAGCTAGTTTGCAACCGTCTGGTCCACCGTTTATTTTAGATTACATGGAAAATCTAACCTACTTTCAAACATCTAATGCTTAATTATTATTTTTTTTGCAGTAGTAGGTAAATCTGTTGCAAAGTAGAATGCTCATAATCGTCGGCTTCTTCACGAAGGAATGGAAATACACAAACTCATGGATTTTTTTTTTTTTTGGGTTTAAAACACTAGTATATAAAGACATGCCAAATTGTAAAAAAAAGCATACTGCTAATACTCACGACTTCATTGAACAACAGTTCTCGCCTCTGCTGTTTCCTGAGATTCATCATTTTGACAGCGACTCGACGGCGCGTGCGCGTGTCTGTGGCGGCGCACACCACGCCCGTGCTGCCCTCGCCGATCTTACTGAACCCGCTCAGCGTGGCGCGAGGGTCTCCCTCACTGACTACTAGGCGGAGAGCTGCGCGGAACTGTGGAATGAGATCGTTTTAAAAGAAATACTGTCAGTTATTTCATTACTGAAAAAAAAAAACAAAATCCCTTTACGTTATTGTACCTCAAACGGATTTTTGGAAAATACTAAATTGGCTGCGTACTGCCCACCCAGCCTTATTAGTGAATTAAGCACAAGAAAATAAATAACATGGGATGTAAATTCTTCACTAATAAATGTGTGAGAAAAAGGAGTCGACGGCAAACGACTAGCTTTAGAACTAGCTTTTGTACTTGGGTATCTCAGAATTAAGAATGTATTAACTTATACTGTAAAGAATTTTGAATGAAATAAAATATTATTATTATTGTTTCATTTATTCATTTTAAATACATATTGATTACGTTTTTAAATAAATTTTTTTAAAAGTTATATTAAAAATCATTAAAAAATATAAAAAAATATTATTATCTTAAGGTCGGGCCTAAGACAGTCAAGTACAAAGCCATGATATTTATTATTTATTGTGCACCAAAAATAAAATTAGAACAGGAACTTAAAATTAATTATTATTTGATTAGGTAATTAATGAACCCTCTTCAAAATATTATAATATATTTAATATTATTAATATATTTATGTTTTAATTAGATATTATTAATTAATTAAAACATAAATATATTTTTATTTTTATTATTTATTTGAAGTCCATGTTTTTACTGTAATTCAATTTTAAATTGGATGAAAAATGTTCCTAGGCGATTAATTCTCTTTATACAAAAACACTCCAGAAAGATACTGCCTAATAGTACGGTAAGACGCTATGCGAGTGTGTGGTGTTGTCCAAAATATGACTTATGCACCGTTAAATTTTGATCGTTTTAATCCCGTGGAGGGTCGATCCGGTACGTGAAACACTATCGATTTGTAAAGATTCACCCAGTTGTAGTGAACTCGCCCAGCTGACGATTACTTAAAGAAATTAATTTCGTACAAGCGTAAATTAATTCGAGTTTAAAAAAAAGTACTTTATTTTTTAATTTTATCTTACAAATCGGTAGTGTTTCATGTACCGAGTCGACCCTTCACGGGATTAAAACGATCAAATTTTAATGGTGTATATTATGGAGGTACCTACAAGTGTTGATACAATTTGAGAATCTGATAGCGCTCCTGACTCTGCTCTGATTAACGTAGCCCAACTATGTAATTTGAAAAGTACAACTAGCTTGGAAAGGAAAAAAGCTTAAAAATAGTTCAATTGAAGGTTTCACTCTAGAAGGTATTATTAAGCAATGAATTAATTGTTGCAATTGCTTACTAGCCTATATTCATTTTAATATACAACTAGTTTTTACGAGCATAACGTAATTGCAGTGACGTCACATTTTAGTTAGTGTATCCTTTTTCTCTTACTTCAGTTCCCCTTCCATCAAACTTGAAAGTTGTTTACCTTACTTAATTTTCAACGGGTTTAAACAACTCTTTATGGAGTTTCTTGCCGGTTCTTCTCCATAGGAAACGACCAATTTGGAACCGTGCACTAGCTTCTGACGTTTTATAAGTGCCCATGTAGGCCTATATGAAATAAAATATTTTGAATTTGAATTTTTGAATTCTTTGTAATTGCGAGATTTTGCATAAAGCTTTTGATACAAATAATTAAAAAATTAGTCAAGTACCCAACTAGAAATAGTGTAGATAATATTAAAATAATAAAGCAACAGATATATTTTGCAAAATCTCATATCGCGATTTTACGCCCAGACAAACTATGAGACCTATAAGAACTCACTCAATGAGAATATTTTATCAGACTAAACCTACATAATTAATATATAACAGAGAACTAAACTAATGCATGTTGTTAAATACAATGCTAAGAAGTATTAAATTCATGTAGTTGTGTGAAAACTAGATCGGGAACAAAGCGGGTGTCGTCATGAAGGAAACCTGTATTTAAGTCAATGAATGTGAGCTAAATAGATAGGTGTCGGATATCAAGCGCGATACTGCGTGAACTCTAAACACTTGCTTATCTTTTGCCCTCTTTTTAAACATCGAAAAAGGGGCCGAACAGATAATAGGCAGATATTTTATTTGATTTTTAAGCACAGTTCATATTATTGCAATATATTACAAAATGTTACTTCTCATAAATTCCTCAAAGATGATTATAGCTACCACAAGTTAATTAGCCCAATATGGTCGTATGACGTAACAAAACACGTTGAATACCTGTTCATGTGTCAATCGCAGTTCGTGCTTGGAAGCGGCGAGAGGCAGGTGTGCGGCCGAGCCTGGGGCACCTTGCGCACGCGATACTCCGTACGCGTCACCTGAATATGAAGAAAAAACACGTTATTTATTAACACTTTAAGACACTAATGATCATTGAAGCCCTGGCCTCTCCGACAAACACTCTCGCGTTTATTCCGGCAGGATCGCACATCCATAACCAACTTAAAACAAACTACCCAATCTCATTAGCTCTTCTTTAACCTAAGGGGATTGAAGAGCTAAACGAGATGGTGTACCAAGTCACAAACAGACGACCCTGGCGAATAGGACACGAAAACACCCATCGGACCAATTCGACGCGTTTGCGTCGGATTAGTCCGACCCTTGAACCCGCTTGTGATTAAGGGTTAAACGCGCATTAATTGTTGTGATTGCGACAGCAAATAGCATGTTGACTTGCATTTAATCTATACATATAAAATATAAAATTTCACAAGTTTTCCTTAAATTGCGTGAAATTTTGCACAAGTTTTCCTTTTATGACAAAGATGAGCAGTTCTTCTTTTCGAATCAATGGTAAACTCGCTAAACTGTTTGGGCCCAGCAGGTGGCTACGTTAACTGCAGCAGCGGCGGCACTCATTAAATCCTACATAGTTCAGGTGTATGGCCTGTAGGGCACTCCAACATGTGCGAGGCGAGCACTAAGAGACAATTTTCCAAATTCATCCCTTAAAGAGAAACCTACTGTTACGCGGGCGAAGCTGCTGGAAGAAGCTAGTCTGTGATAATTATTTACAGAAACTAAATTCAGATTGAAGATCAAAATACATCAATCGAAATTTAAGATTTCAAAATAACCAGGTCACATGGTAACAAAGACCAGACAAACAAATTATAAATCTATTGTTGTTTGGTGTTCCAGTAGTGCACAAAACACTATTGAGTCCATCCTATAATAATCAGTATGATCCATTCTGAATATGGCTAAAAATAAAACTGATCAAATTTTGCAACACATATCTTTCTATAGTAGTCACAAAACATGAGCACACATTCACAATAATCTGGGAGAATAGTGAGGAAGTCAGATGACTCATTTCTCACATCTACCTAAAATTATCTGTACATGCATATTGTGTTTGTGTGCGTGCGAAAGGTAATGAAAGCATGAAGTCAAGCTTTGTATAGAATGAATCTGAGATAGTGGTTTATCATTGCAAAATAATTGAAGAGTCAAAATGACTAATTGTGTTCAAGGATTATTTATTTTTGTTGAAGTAAAAATTTTCGATGATAATAGCAGTAATTATGACTAGATAACTTTCAAGTTGTTGAATAGTTTCTTTTTTTTTTAAATTTATATAGAGCTATGTTAAAATATAAAATAATGTTATGTTATTTTACATGGAGTCACAGATTATCTGACTTCTAGAACCCAAAATTAGCAACCTAAAACAATACCCCTTGTATTGTGTAAGGCACCTAATTACTATATCCATCTGTTTAGGTAGTTAACTAAATGTAAACAATCTTGAAATATCTTTTTATTTTGAAAAAATCGGACAGAAGACATACAAATATTATTTAAATTACTTAACATTGGTTTAGGTAAATAGCTAATTGTAAACTTTTTTAGATAACATTTTTAGATAAAAGACATGTGAAGATTGTTTACATTTAGTTAAGTACCTAAACAGATGGAGTATAGGTATGACTAGTATCAGATTTCTTGACTTCTAACTATCTAATATATTAATAGAATAGAATAGAATAAAACTTTATTGTACACCAAGAAAGTTACTTAATCAGTACTAAACTTAAATGTATGGGTACAATGGCGGTCTTATAGCTGACAGGGATATCTACCAGACAACCTTAGGATGGATTGTAAGATCTAAAATAATACAGGGGGTAGTCTGCGGTGTACTAATAAGAAAACAAATAAATAATTATAAAACGAATATATATATATATATAACTGGGACCAACAACTTAACATGCCAAGCGCTTAGGAATCTTGGTATATTAAGACAGGAGCTCATCTACAGACCGAACTTGGTTAGTGTTTCTTAACTTCCGAAATCAACATCTGGAGCTGGTATTATTTTAGTCACTAGCTACTAAACTATCATTGTAAAGAGACAGATCCTGTAGGAGGTACAGGACTGGCAGGAACTACTGGTCCAATTATAAAAAAGATTTCATCTGTAAAAAGCTACAAAATCAATTTGCCACAGGCTATTTTTTTTTTAAGTAATAAAAAATGTATGGTTAATGTATCATAGGCTGTATAATTTGAATGCAATACCATACATCCATATTCCCAAAAGAATAACTGTGGCAAGCCTAACAATGGTATGCATTCATTCTAAGCAAGTTTATTATTTAAATGCAAATGAATTCATGTTTTAAAATACAATTGCATGTTTGTTCATAAATATTATCATTCGTCAAATCAGCTTAAAAAAATGTCAATAAAGAAACTGAAGGCTCTGTTGCCTAGCTGTATTTGTGTAGTAGCACTAATACTGTACCTTTTAACTAGTTTGTTTAAATTTTAGCACTAATACTGTAACATGATATAGTTTGTTTTTACAATTGACTTACCCATGTTTATATTGTTTCCATTTAGTCCATGGGGTGCATGAGTCATTGGTTGTGGTGGATGATTATGTTGATAAGGGACATTAGCATTCTGTATGTTCTGATAAGTCATGGGGGTATGATGATTATCATTGATTTCTGGCACTTGTCGGACAGTAGCCTCATGTGCATGCTGGCTCCACTCCACAGGGGACTCAGCTATAGGTTTGTTCAAAGTATAGTTGCTGTGTTCTCGTCTCAGACTCAGGTATTGCTGTGGGGCAGGTGGCACAGGTGGTGACTCTTCAGGTACTGAAGGAGGAACATTAGGCTGACTCCTCAAGTCTCTCCTGATTCTCGGTGGGCTTGAACTCCTTAAAGAATTGGACCTGGCAACATTTGAAGTCTTTGGCAGCACAACACCATTTTGTACAGGCAGTTGTGGTTGTATGTTTGCAGGTAATGGCCGTGCTATTGATGACACTGAGGTAGTTCTGTGGTCACCTCTTACTATGGTTTTTAGATCTAGAATTTCGGTGGGTGTGATTTCTGATGGGTCTACCAGAGGTAGTGGTCTGTTTGTTGATTTTAATATCTGTAAAATACACAAATATTAGTATTTAGTAGAACAGTAAATTCTCAGATAAACTGATTAGATTTCTTTCTAGAAACAAGTGTAAAAACAACAATACTACACTAAATTGTAGCTCCATTTGAATTATATTAAAAACATGTTTACAGTCTTCACTCTAAGTAGCTCACAAATAGAGGAAATCACAAGTACATACCTGGTTATTACCTACAAGTGAGGCCCATTGCAAAGGAAGTCCAACAAACTTTCCCTCTCGTTTATCAAAGCCCGTATGTACTCTGTGTTCAAAATTACTTGGCGGCGAAATCAGAGGCTTTTTCTTTTTCTTAGAAAACATAGTGTGCTGTACACTGCAAACAAAACATCATCACTGGGGCAATTCAATGTTTACTTACTAATCTAATTGCCGAAATTCAGACTATAATATCATTAACAATGATACAAATGAAAAAGAAAGCTTACCGATTACCGATACTTTCTTTTACGATAACACCAATCGACAGTCAATTTGACACGGCTACTTTGATACGCTTTTTAAGTTCTACAACAAAAACAACTCACAGTTACTTTCGAGGTATGTACTCAGAGCTTAAAGTAGTTAAGAACACACACAGAATATTAAATCAAGAGCGTATTCAGACATTCCTCAGCAGGCATCCATGCTCTACACAGGTACTTATCACAACAAATTAAATTAACGTAATGATATTAAACACCCCGCATTCTCGGCAGAGATTAATAGACTGTACCTCAATAAGGAATCAGTAAATTATAAAGAAGAAATGCACTTTAGCACAGTAAAATTATGAAATTCGATAGATTTACTTTATAAAAACGATAAACGACAGCAACCAACAACGAACGAAAAACAACCATCCGAGCGACCCACAGATTACAGAGAGATACTACGTGAGCGACCATAGTAAAGCATAGTGATGTAGATTGGAAACCTCACCAAAATTGAAATCTGTCGATATAATTCGAGAATATCATAGACAATTAGGACTGGTTCAGACAGAACCAAGCCTGTAGTTAGTGGCAGAATTTAGCCAGTAAAGTGAATGAATTCCACCACACTTTATTAATAACTCAAAAAATCATTCTACATTCATCGACGGTGACGTTTCTTCTACAATATTTTCAATAAAACAATGATATTATTAAACTGAATCCGCGGCATTTTCGTTATTGCCAAACTCGACTAATTGTTAGTACTAAATCCAAGGAACAACTCTACTCGACCGGTGACAAACTGACACTGACAGAAATCAGAATACTCTTTGCTGACAGAACTCGCCAAGCCAAAACTATTTTGCTTTGATTTTATTCTTTGAATAATATTATTGTGAAACTGAACAGTATAATCGATTAAAAAACTTATTCTCATGCTTCAAGTCTATCTCTATCACCATGAAAGAAAAACATAAAAAGAGCAAGCACAATAAATCCAAGAAGTGCGAGAAGAAAAGCAAACGGCGTTCGCCAAGTGTAAGTTATTTTCTTCCTTTTAACTCCTATAAACAATACATTAATACATTGTAATTTAGTTTAAATAACTATAGCTTTCATCAGAGCATCTGTACATTTATTGACATTTAGTATTTGAAGATAACTTACCACTAAACTTTGATTTACAGACGTCAAACTCAAGTGGATCAGAGTCTGATGAATGGGTAGAACAAGAAACACGAAAGACTAATGAAGCACAGAGAGAGGACTGGATGTCAATGACTGGTATGCTGAAAACGTACACAAAAGAAGACATAAGGCCGAAGAGAGAAGAAAAAGAAAAAAAGAACATTGACTCATACAATCCTGGAACTAGTAGCAGAGAACTTAATCCATACTGGAAAAACGGAGGAACAGGTATACCAGAAACACCAGAAAACTTTCGAAAATCTAGGCCATTTATAAAACCTGTTGATGATGATGATGACTATTATTTAAAATCTCAAAGTTCCAGAGCAAGCACCTCTGACAGAAATTCTAGCAGAAGTTCTCATGATAGGCCTAAAGAACATTATAGGGAAAGTAGAGATTCTGACCGAGATTCATATAGAAGGTCGAGTAACTGGAGGAAACAAAATGAAAGCAGAGAAAGAAGACATGACACAGAATCTAAAGAAGAAGCTCCTGTACCTGTACCAAAAGAGAAGCACACTGATAAAATGCCTGCACCGCAAGACAAACTAAAAGATAGTAAGTATCTGAGTGATGACAAATTGAATAAATTGGCTGCAAAAATTGTCAAGGCTGAAATACTTGGTGATGAAAAGCTTGTTGTTGAACTTAAGTCTAAATTGGAAGCTGCAAGAGAATACAGGAAGCAGAATCCTGATGCTGGTAAAGAAGAGGAAGATGACAGAATTATGTTGATATCCACAAGTGCATCTGGAAACAGTAGACCACTTGCAATGAGCAGTGAAAAGGGAGACCCAAGGAGTAAGAGTGGTAAAAGAAAAGCAGAAACTCATGTTTCTGGTGAGAGGACAAAGTACTTTGGTGATGATGACAAGTATAATTTGGCACAAATGGTAAGTTTTAATGCAATAGGATGGCTGATCATTATAGTTATGGACAGGTTTTTAATTCTTACTCATTCTATTTCAGTTTCAACAAGAAAAATATGGAAATAATTATAATGATGAAGCAGAATTTGCTAAACTCGCTGCTAAACATAAAAATCCTAATGATGATATTGAAGATATTTTCATGGACAAAATATCAAGAAGCAAAGATGCTGCAAAAGAAAGTGACAATGAAAAACAGCTGGCTATCAACCAGCATGTTAAAATGGAAAGAACTTTAGAAGGATGTGAATATTGTGTAGATTCTAAGAACATGTTGAAACACCTCATGGTTAGTTGCGGAAACAAAGTATATTTAGCACTGCCTGCAAGGAAGTCTATTGTTAAAGATCAGTGTATAATAACCACCATTCAGCATGCTACTTGTGTTACCTCTGTAGATGAAGATGTTTGGGAAGAAATAATGGTAAGTGTTTCAGTAAAGTCCAACATAGTCTCAAGGTTGACCTTGGCCACAAACCAAAGCTACTTTATACAACACTAAATGCATGACATGGATGCAAAAGTGTATGTAATAAACCTACTCATACACCCCAGACCAATCATACATAGTATGATAAAATGACTTCAACAAATAAGAAAAGATTCCCTATATGTAATGATTTCCTTTCCAGAACTACAGAAAAGCTCTTACTCAGTTCTACAATTCTCAAGGAATGGATGTAGTGTTTTATGAAACAGCAACAAAATTGCATAAACACCCACATATGACAGTAAATTGTGTGCCTCTACCTAGAGATGTAGGTGATATGGCTGCAATCTATTTCAAGAAAGCCTTACTAGAATGTGAAGCAGAATGGTCTATGAATAAAAAAGTTGTGGACTTAAAAGGAAAAAATATAAGAAGAGGAATACCAAAAGGTTTACCATACTTCTGGGTAGATTTTGGCATGGATCCAGGATATGCCCATGTTATTGAGGATCAACAACTGTTTCCAATTACATTTGCTGAGGTAAGTTTTAACAACATCATTTTATGAACTGGATTTTTTTTAACCTTTTCACTGCCATGTCAAAAAAGAAAAAGCGTGCTCTCAGTGCCAAACTTTGATTTCATAGTGTTTGTTTTTGTGATCTTAAGGTGGATGTATCCTAAAAAAACCAAGGACAAATTCGTGTAATGTGGACCAGGTTGTAAGCCTCGAACGAGTGTGTTGCAAACATTTGGTTTGAGCTTGACTGTTGTGCTCTGCCTATTATTGTTTTTTTTACGAACACAAAAGTTTTCACTACACCTTCAGGACAGTGATTGTTGGAAGGTCATTATATAGGGTGACTGGTAATTAGTGAACGATACTTAAACACGTGATTGTAGTCATGATAACAAACAACTTTTACTATGGGACCGAACCTGAAATCGCGAAAAAAATCCGCCAAGTTCAGTACATTTTGACCAGTTAGGTGAACATAAATGTACTGACCAGCAGATTTTTTTTCGTGATTTCAGGTTCGGTCCCATAGTAAAAGTTGTTTGTTATCATGACTACAATTACGTGTGTAAGTATCATTCACTAATTACCAGTCACCATATATGTCCACACATTGTCAACATTGGGAGTGCAGCATCGCAGCTTGTGTTCGGCTCTTCTAGCATAGACCTACCTTTATGCTAATAGGGGTTTATTTTGAATGAATTGTATATTTCAGGAAGTTATTGCTGGGATTTTAGATTTAGACCACACATCATGGAGAAAACCTCACAAAGAATATGGAGATCTACAAAGGAAAAAAGTATTAGAGTTCCTAAAGGAATGGAAACTTTTTGATCCTGTTAAAAATAAGGGTAGTTAACCCTTATTTATAACAGGATCAAAAAGTTGCTGCACTACACTCAGGGACATCACTTAAAAATAATCATTATAATTATGACCCTGAGTACAGCTGAGTACCAATGTAATTTCTTTTTATTTTTCAAGTTACTTTGAAATACATTTCAATTATAAAATAACACCAGTTTTCTTTTTCTCTGTTCATAATAATTGTCTCAGTTTACTGATTATCAATAGCAACCATATTTTTTGAGTTTCTTCAATTCTACTTACATAATGGTTTTATAAATTTCAATATGGATATATTGTAAGCAAAACAGCTAAATTAAAATTGTTTAAAAATTATTATCATTATGATTTATTATCTTCTTTCAACATTTCTTCTATTAATTTTTGTCTTTCTGCTGCTTGCCTCATTTTTGTAAGAACTAGGGATTCATAATCTCTATCAGAGATCACTGATGGACCAGTTGCTTCCTTCTTAGTTGTCAATACTGGTCGCTCATTAACCCATTTTAATTCTAAAGGATTTTCTGGCAAACCTGAAAATAAATGAAATAATATTATCAGTACTGAGTAAATTATCTAATCTTTTGAACACTGTAATTAGAGACACAATAGAAAGATAATAGGTGTGTGAATGCCAGTGTTCGCTTGGGGGCTTGAGTAATTAAGCATACAACATTGACTTCAATAGTACTGCATGCATATTTTTAACTATAAAAACTCCTAGTTGTTTTTAGTAAAATAACCATTACAGTCTAATAAATTTACCTTTCTCTAGTTCTAGTGCCAATTCTGATGCTTCTTTACTTGCAAATTCCACCAATGCACTTCCTTTTTTCTTTGGAGATACAATTAAGGCCACAATATCACCATATTTCTTCAAGAACCTTCTAAGTGAAGTTTCGTCATAACCACCATTGCCTGTGTCATTCTTGTCTGCTTTCCACTTTATTTTAATCCTATTGAGACTTGAGTCCCACACTGGCTGACTCATAATATTCATAGTTTTTCGTATTTCCTCTTTCATTCTTTGCTGTTCTTCTATTAGTAGTCTGTTACCTTCTCTCTGTAGCCTCTCAATTTCTGCAGCTAATTTTTGTGCATCTGTTAAGTTATATGAGCCCGACCCGGCTTCCCGTTCCCGCCTTTCCAAATCTTCCTTTAATTTTTGTCTCTTACTGTCTAATTCTTGATGCCGAAGTTTTGCTGCGGCCTTAGCTCTAAGTACTTTGTCGTATGCAGCTCTAGCAGATACATCACATAATATTTCTAAAGCTTGTGACAATGCGTGAAAAGTCTCGGCAGCTTTGGGATCATCAGGATTTTTATCAGGATGGCATTTCAGTGCCTTCTTTCGGTATGCTTTTTTAATCTGAAATCATTAGAAATAACTATGTTAAAATACCGGAAAGATGGGAGAAGTTATGGTTTAAAAAGTGATTAAATCTACAATAAGTAAAATCGACCATACCTCTGATTCTGAAGCTGTTATTGGAACGTCAAGTACGGCGTACAAGTCGACATCTTCTATATTTTTAGGTGCCATGTTAAAACGTTATATTCAATCTAAATTATCTTAGATTTGAATAGTTATCGGAGTAACAAAAGCACTTCAACTTCAACTTCAACTCTTCATTAATGGCCGTAACAAAAGCACTTTCAACAAGTTTCACAACAATGCGACATCGACATTACAAATTGACAATGACAGATCATAGACAATTTATAAAACCGCGTTTACACGCTCGCGCTCGCGCGTGAATTCGTGATACGTAGTAATATTTCTGTCTAGTCTGTGATACGTATTATCACTCTTTCGCTTCACATGCCACTTGCATTCGACACTCGCACGACTATGTAAAATACAGAAGAAAAATCGACTAAAACTTGAAACAAGTTTTAGTCGATTTTTCTACTGCTACCACAGATGTTATTAAATTTTCCTAACTTACATAATCTGTTTTATAACCTCTCATTGCAGTTGCAGCTGACATTATTTTGTTATTAAAATTCAAAACGCTTTAATTTTATGAGATTCATAACAAAACACTTATATAAAACTATATAAGCTGCACATTTAATATGTTTTCTAATTGCATAAGTAAGTATTTATTTTAAAAACTACTAATATTCTTTTTCTATGGCTGTCTATTCCTCTTCTTGTATCATGTACGTTTTTGTAAAGTATTCGTTCTTTTTCAGAACACCGTGCGTTTATTCGTACTGCACCTTTGTTACGTTATAATTCTACTGCCACAGAATCAGTTGCATCGCCTGTATCGGCAAAACCTGAAGGTAAATACATAATTCAATTGCTAACATACCTATGTAAATATTTTTCATAAAATTACATTATCAGCCAACATTAGATTCAGTTTGTATTCCATACACACTAATTGCATAGAAACTGAATCTATTCAATCAATATAAACTCGAAATAGATTAGGCTGGCCTATTGTTCTATTGGTTAGTAGCCCTGACTACTGTACTATAGGTTGTGGGTTCTATTCTGTTAAATTATGTGAGAATTATGTGAAAATTATTTCAGACACGGACACACTCTTTCTTTTTTTTTTTTTACTGTCTAACATAAATCAAACATTCGTCAATCTCTCAGACTGCCAGTACTCACGATACAATTACAACCTCTTCTGACACTCCTCCTTAATTGTATTCGTCACTCTTTCATTCTCTTCAGCTACTCTCACTCGTACAACCAAACCCTCACACTTTTCACACCCTCAGTGGTTTTGCATCATATGACACCCATCTCTCTAGCACAAAATTCAAATTTGGCTTTCAGCAAACTTTTCGTTAAAATATCTGCTGTCATTTTGTTTGTCTCAAGGTATTTGAGTTTGATCTCCGAGTCACTAATCAATGTGTCTCGGACAAAATGATACCTCACATCAATATGTTTTGTCTGGTGATGATGCACCGGGTTTAGTGCAATAGCCATAGCCGATTGACTATCTGTGTGCATACACAGCTTCGTATTCTGTATACCTGTAAGTTCTTTAAAGAATCTTTTGAGGTACACAGCTTCTTTAGTAGCTTCGGAGAGGCTTACATACTCTGCTTCTGCAGTAGATAAAGCCACTGTCTTTTGTTTCATGCTTTGCCAGGAAATAGCAGCTCCACTTAACTTGAATACGTATCCAGAAAAAGATTTCCGGTCAACGATATTTCCACCATGATCAGCATCAGCAAAACCTTCAATCTCACATGCTTTCCCTCTAACATACGAGTATTTCAGACCTAAATTTGTCGTCTTTTTCAGGTACCGAAGAATTCGTTTTGCTGCTATCCAGTGAGCTTCCTCGTAGCAGTTGTTAAACTGACTCATAAAGTTCACTGCTTGAGCTATGTCTGGTCTTGTACAGACTGCTATATACATAAGTGATCCTATAAGTTCTCTGTAGGGAATCTTCTCGTTTGGTTTGTTTTCTCCATCTGGCTTCTGGAGCCTCAGTCCAGGTTCCATTGGAGTGGAAGCCGGTTTACAGTCCTCCATCTTAAAAGTCTTGAGAACCTTCCTGATGTAGTCTCCTTGGTCAATCTTGATCCATCCGTTCTCTTGAGTTACTTTAATACCCAATACTAGTTCGGCCTTTCCAAGGTCCTTCATTTCAAATTTAGACATCAGGTCTCTCTTAACCGTCTTCACTTCTTGTAAATCATTCCAAAATAAAAGTATATCATCGACGTAGATAGCAAGTATTATTATTTTCTTGTCTCTCTCACGTAAATATACACATGGCTCATTTAGTGATTGTTTGAATTTCAAATCGATTAACTCCTTGTGTAATCGTTGGTTCCAGGAACGTGGTGCCTGTTTCAATCCATATATGGAACGCTTCAAGAGGCATATGTGATCTTCCTTCCCTTTCTCTTCAAATCCAGGTGGTTGTCTCATGTACACCTTTTCGGCTAGGTGGCCATTTAAGAATGCCGTCTTTACATCCATATGGTCGCACTTGAGTCCCTTCTGTACTGCTAATGCTATTAGCATCCTCAGAGTACTATGTCGCACTACAGGTGAATACGTTTCAATGTAATCTACACCTCTACGTTGGCTGAAGCCTCGTGCCACCAGACGAGCCTTGTAACGGGTCTTATTTCCCGCCTCGTTTCGCAGAGCTTCCCATGCCTGCTTTGCAGTTTTACAGGACCTCACATAGACCTTGCAGTCCTTGTTTACCATAAGACATATTTTGCTGAATGCCTTTTGATCTCTTCTCTGACCTGCCTCATCGGTCACTGGCGGTGTTTCCTCTACATACTTCCAAAGATCATCATGCATTAGATGACACTGGATATCAAACTTCCAACTTCCATAATTACGCATACCTTCTAATTTTTCCGCGTATACTGGTGATAGCCCTCCGCTACCAGAAGCTGAAGTCTCCATCATGTTTTTTTTTATTTATTTTGAAAAAAAAACAAAGAATACTTTTCTCACATTGTGTCACTTTTTTATGCAAAAATCGTACTGATGTCCCATAACCTGTTAAATTATGTGAGAATTATGTGAAAATTATTTCAGACACGGACACACTCTTTCTTTTTTTTTTTACTGTCTAACATAAATCAAACATTCGTCAATCTCTCAGACTGCCAGTACTCACGATACAATTACAACCTCTTCTGACATATTCCCACTCAAGACAAATGTTTGTGTCACGAGCACGATCATTTGTTCTATGTCTGGGTGTAATTCAACTATAACATGTATGTATTTAGTATGTTCATCAGTTGTCTAGTACTCATAACACAAGCTCTACTTACCTTGGGGTTCATAATATTAAAAATATACTTTCTTCCTTGGTCCACACCTGTATTAAAGTTGAGAGATAATGCTTATGTTAGTTGACTTCCCAGTTCATAATAGAACTTCTTTAAATATATTACAATACAGAATCCGTTGGACCAAATGTTAACATTTATTTTTCAGATCAAGTTGCCAAGAAACAGATTTTGGATCACCCAGATTACTTCAGTGTACACAACTTATTTACTGTCAAAGATTTATTTGATGCAAGAATCCATTATGGGCACAAGGAGGGTTCACTAAATGACTACATGAGACCTTACATTTATGGATCCAGACTTGGCCATTTAATATTTGATTTGGACATAACTGCAGAACACCTAAGGAAAGCACTCAATTTTACTGCACATATTGCATACAGGGGAGGAATCATATGTTTTTTCAACAGGAATGCCCTGAACTCACACTTGGTTGAAAGGACTGCACAAGAATGTGGAGAATATGCACATACAAGGTTTTGGAGAGGAGGTATTTTCACCAATGCAAACCATCAATTTGGTGCAGTCACACGGTTACCTGATTTATGCATATTTTTAAACACGCAGAATAATATACTAAACCAGCACACTGCTGTCAGAGACAGTGCCAAGATGTTGATACCTACCATTGGTGTGGTTGACACCAACTGTAACCCCAACTTAATCACCTACCCGGTTCCCGGCAATGATGACACTCCAACTGCTATAGAACTATACTGTAAATTATTTAAAGCTGCCATACTCAGAGGGAAAGAAGAAAGAATGAAATTTTTACAAGAAAACAACTAAAAGGTTTGTTTATTCGGAGAAAGTGTAATTAAAATAGTTTTAAAAATATAATATTTTATTTCAATATAATTGGTTACTAAAATATGTATCACATATTGGCACAAACAAGTACCTAATGATAAAATAATTGATATTCATAATAACTATGGTCCCATTAGTGTAATCACAAACACATTTTTAAAACATAGTGAATGCCTTTGTTATTTATTATGAAATTTTCACTCAAAATGTTATTTTAGCTACATTGATTTTCCAAGGTTTTTAAATATTTTTAGGAATTGAGATTTTGTAAATTTAGAACAACATTAAAAATCATCAACATCAGATTAAGCAATAACAATCATATAACAAAACATATTTTCTTAGGTAATATTACTGTTATAGGTAATCTTAAAAGCAAGACAATATTCAACTAAGTTCTTATTATTTACATGCAATCATTACAAAAGAAATAAATACAGGGCATTAAATTTGAAATAATAAAATTAACAGAATAAAGTTTTGAAGTGTATAAAAATAACAAAAATATATATTTTAATCTTGCCCATAATTTGATCAGTTTTTATTCTTCTGGAACTTAGTTGTACTTACTATGAAATAAGATTTTAAAGGCTGCCATAGATGATCAGTCCTATATACAGATCCATCTGATCTAAAAAAAACTGTCCATGTTATGGCTTAAAGAACGACTACAATTCCAAGTAAACAGCCAGAGCGTTTTTGGTAGGTGGTTATAGAGGGGATGGGGCGTTTTAGATTTGTCTGTTAAGACCCCTCTCATTGATCTCTCCATGTATGGCAGTCTTCAGGCCAGAGAAAAAATAGACGAAAGCCAGTTCATAGTCAACCAAGTAGAACTTTTCTCATCATATGTGGATGAGGATTGTAACTGTTGTCTACCTCGCGACTCTCCCAGCTTCCAGTGATGCACTTAGAGCTGCACAGGTACTGTAGAAGTGGAATTCGGTATTTGCCACAGAAGTCTACGAATTTGATATGCTCTACGCGGTTGTCGAAGAAGACACCTGCAATAAAAATATATTTTATCAGACCTAAAAATTACACCACAGCGTTTTTCTTAAGAAAAACACAGTGATTGCCAAAAAGGTAGCATAAATTATTACTAGTTTACAAAATTCAACTTTTTGTCTGTTGCTGTGAATTTTGTGGGTGATATTGTTTACATGTGACATGATCTTAACAAATCTACCCTCAAAAGTTTTTGTACAGCTCGAGTTTCTTTGATAGTGATTTTCATCATTTTGGCGTACTTATTCGATAGTAACGTGGGTATTTCAGTGAGTTAATTAAAATTTCATAAGTTTTTGCGACATGAGTGGTTCAAGAAGATGTTTGTAAGTAATCCTAACCATTTTTGCTACATACGCGGTGTATATGTATTAAAAGAGTACAGAAAAGCTATATCACGTGTGCGTTAAAGGCACCTATTTACTGTACTTTAGGATATCTTTAAATGTCAAGTCTTAGGCTCCCGATTGTGTTTGTTAATCGTGTGTTGAATATTTAAGGTTATGAAAAGGTGGTAGAGGAAGTAATTTTAAATTAAAACACCGAACATTTGGCGAGAACCACGAAATCATACCTTATATGACTCTTACTTTTGAAGACTGTCGTTTGGGAGAAAATATGACTCCTGGGCAGCAAAGTTTAATCCGAAATTCTCTAGTAACTCGTGATAGAATTAATTGGTCGTTACTACATATAAAATGTAGGAATCATGAAATAGTTTGTTAAACCACTCGATAGAAACGGTAATTGCTTTTACTACATTAATTTGCCAAAAGTTTCCTCAGCTCACTATGGAAAAGATTAAAGTCGGTATTTTTGACGGACCCCAGAGAACTTACGAAAGATAGGTACTCAATTTAGAAATTATATGACAGAGCTTGAATAAAAGTATGGACAGCATTCGTATCGGTGATGTTAAACTTCATCGGAAACAGAAAGTCAGAAAATTATATAGAACTTGTAGAAGATCTCCTATTACAATTAAGAAGGCGGGGATGTAATATGAGCATAAAACTCCTCTTTCTTTATAATCACCTAGATAGGCTTCCCGAAAATATAAGAGATATGAGCGAAGAGCAGGGAGAGCGTATGCATCAAGATCTACGCGTCATAGAGGAGTGTTATCAGGGTTTCTGGAATAGGAATATTATATCTGACTATTGCTGGAGTCTTATACGCTATTCTTCTAAGTCCACACGTAAAAGAAGAACTTTAAAGAGAAGTTTTTTGGATCACAATGATTGATAACAAAAAAATCTTAGTAAAAACTTGTGTTTTTAATGTTTACCTGAAACTCGTAAACTAGAGCTGATAAAAAAATTCTACTTATATATTTGTAATCAGCATATCATATGTAATCAGCAACAGCAAAAATGTTCTAAGCAACAGATGCACTGTAAACTAGTGTATCAATGTTCTGCCGAAAGTCACCTGCTTTGGAACATAGAGGCCTCCCCGTAACATCTCTCAACTACCGGCCTCCTGCTCTTTTCGTACTCAGCTAGTTTTCGCGAACCGAATCTGGTTATCTGTCTATCTTGTGTGGGATCCACAAACATTTCGAACCGTTCCCATTCCTACCCATTTTTCATGCCAAGTCGGTTTTGTTATTTTACCTTCCGATCTCTCCAGTTAAAATATTTGAACATGCCGTTGAACTCTTGGGAGTTATTAGCATAGATTCTCCAAAATATATTTTGTAGTTCGTGAGGTCCAAACTATAAAATTATTCTCGATACTTATTAAGATTCATAATGAACCAGGTATCGTAGAGTAAAGCCTAAAAACGTGTTATCTTTAATAAAACTTGTAGCTCCTCCATGCACTAGATAGTTAAAGTGTACGAGACTTGATTGTTGATTGTGACCGATTTAACGAAGGCTACAGCAAGGTCATTTTGTCTCGATGCAATGATGCTTGAGAGCTGACATCCTGAACACTAGTATCCGATCATTTATCGTTTTTCTTGCAGTTTAACTAAAGTATAACCGGGAAAATGTCTGTATAATTTCTAAAGGCATACCACGGCCCAAGGCCTTTTGTTTTTGTTTTCACGGAGGTGCCTGGACTTATGGAGAATTTTTGCCTCACTAAAAACGGTAAGGTTGATTACCATCCGCACATGGAAGAGGCTGCGTGCGTGGTATGGTGTTCATTAAGAGGTTTGTGCAACATCTATTCGGGCACATCCGTGGGGAGAATAAAATGGCCTCCCCCGAGCCTCACTGCGTTCGGCAGTACGTGAACATTGTGCCACCCTCTTTCCTGGAATCACTCGGTTGGCGAACAGAATTCCCACTGTGAGCACCAACAAACTTGGAATCCCGTCTGCATCAAACTATGCAAGCGGGGTTTCTGCGATAAAGGCGACAAGACGGTAACCGATCGTGCCAAAAAACATCCTGGCACGCTCCCTTTGACAATGGGAGTGCGAAAATATTATGACAAAATGTGCCTTCTCTGCACTCATTCACCTATTTAAAATATTATCGAAATGTGTATTTAAAGCATCGACAGACTCGTGTCCGGCTCGCATTAATTGGCTTCAGTGGGTGTTACGGAACATATAAGCCCGGCCCCATTAATTAGGCAGATAGTCTATATTGTATTACGTACCTACTTATCTGCAAATAGTTTTAACGATAGGAACGCTACCAATTTCACTTGGTAAATACCGGTTTACCGAGATCTACAGTGAGGGCCACAGGGGCCACGATTGTGGCCACCAATGACGAGTGAGAGCGGTCTCACCTCGTTGTTGGCCGAACCAATTACCGACTCTCGCTGACCCTACCTTTGCACGGTTAAATTCAATAATTTTAAAAACTTTGTTCTTTTAGCTGCTGTAAACGTGCACCTAGGTCGGTGGGAGGAACGGGAATACACGGCTGCAAAGCTGTATGAATTTTTTGAAATTGTTTTAAAATAGGTACCTAGGTTTCGCAATTGATATTAGAGTGTTAAAGAGAATACGAAGGCTGATTGCGATTTTCATCGGGATACTGGATAGTTTAAAGATTCAGTTCTTCTCTTACATATCTACGAATAACCTGCAACTATTTTCTAAAACGTGATAAAATATCTTAGACATAAGGTTTACCTTTGCATTTAGGATTGACACAGCATTGAGCAGCTCCGAGGTATCTGATCAATGTGAAAGGTACTTCGCCAGCCCTAATCGGGATCTCATGAAGCTTGATAGTTCGACCAGCAAGCTCCAACAATGATGGCGGTTGTAACGTCATGTCTCTGACGAATCTTACTACAAGAGGGTTGTCGCGAAGACTCAACTGTAAAATAATATTTAGGTATAATTTAAGCATTTCCATTAAATCAATACATCTTCAAGTTGGAAATTAATGGCCTAGAAGTCATTAGTAGCTTCAATTGAAACTGATAGTCTATTGGACAAGTGTTAGATAATTATATACCTAACTAGCTTTTGCCCGCGGCTTCGCTCGCGCTCTTACGCCCAACTCTACCCTACTCTTCCCTACTCTACTCTACTCTACCCTGAATTTTCTTTGCTATAAACCTCACGGAGCCCGAGACCTTTCCAACGAATGCAAAACCGTGGAAATCGGTTCGTGCGTTCTGGAGTTATAGCGTCAGGAAGGAAAACCCGACTTATTTTTATATAGTAGATTATAAA
The DNA here is from genome assembly GCA_958295575.1 of Leucania comma. NCBI lineage: Eukaryota > Metazoa > Arthropoda > Insecta > Lepidoptera > Noctuidae > Leucania > Leucania comma. Next base: position 12,061,108 of record OY282475.1, read on the forward strand.
ACACCTTAGACAGACATTGAGTGAAAGAAAAAGAATAGCAGAATTATTCACCTTTAAACTGGTTATGGGGCATTTCAACGACAGTAGGTAAATAATTAAGGCCTTATTTTTTTTTTCAAATTGGTACATTGTATATTCAATAGCTCCAATCAGCTCCATTGTGACTGTTATTTTAAGTATTGTATGTAGGTATGTAAATAACCAGTGAGTCACCTGTTGTGTGTAAAATAACAAGATTAAAGATTGTCATTCGGACGGCATCGATCGGTGAATAGACGTTAAGCTGCTTATAATAGAATACCTCTTGGATTTACACATCACAAAGATACCTACATTCTATAATCCTTCAAACAAAAACATATAGATAGCAGTAACCGTGTTTTATTCAACAATATGTATCTACTCGTATGTATTAAATAACAATAGCAGGGCATCATACAGGACTCTAGAGATCCGATGTCTATAGAGTTAACTTCAATCGTATATGTGATCATGCGACTCTACAGCCAACACAATAACTAAAGATCTCATAGATGGAATCATCAATCAAACATGATGGAATGTAAGTTCAGTCTTGTACTCACTTCTGTCAAACATCTTAGCTTGATTATTTGCGTAGGTAAAGTCTTCAATCTGTTCTTGTGGATCAACAATGATCGTAGTTGATTCAATCTAGCGATGCTCGCTGGTAGTTGTTCTATTAGATTGTCGCTCAAAACTAACGCCTGGAGTCCTGTCAAGTGTCCGACGGATTCCGGGACTTCGACGATTTGGTTACCTCCTAATGATAGAATCTGCAAACTGTTGAAAATAATATAGAAATTAGGATTAGATTAAAAGATATTTAAGTCGCACTAATGCACCCGGAGGGATGGGCGAAGATTGCCACTCACTGGACACCTGCAGGGAGGACGGCGTCGCGTTGTCGAGATCGACCGCCCCGAAAGTGGTGTGATGATCTGATCATGTTCTCGGGGTATACTAGGCCAGAAAGCATCCAGTACGGAGAGGCTAGGAAGGAGAACGCAGAGGTCTTAAAGCTAGAACTACATTAGACCGACGTACACGTGTAACACGCCTTATTTGTACGTAGAACGACGTCGTGTGGCGTGTATCAAGTATACTCTACAAAGCTAGTTTCCATATAAAATGTATGGAGACCGACGCGCCCAGATCAGCGCAAGTGGCACACGTGTTAACAGTGTAGTTCTACCTTTACCCAGCAGGGAGACACAATATAAGCTAATGGAAAAATAAGTATAGGTGCTCGAAATAACAAAGGAAGGTATACTTTTTAATACACACACCGTCAAGTGTCGTTAGATCTAGCCATAATGGTACTACACAGTCAACTAGCAAGCCGCAAGTTCTATGGCCGATTGTAAAAATTTAGGCACAGAGAACTCAAAGGTGCAATATGTGCGGGTTCGATTCTTACGCGGAACAAAGTCTTTGCGCGACCTACAGTACTTCCAGGACTGGGTTTTTGAGCATGTGAGGAAACTCATTATACCGACTTAAATATGCAGGAGAAACTCCTGGAAATAATATATTTATGTACGTATTTGGGGATTATGCCTCATTCCCCAATTTACCCAAGAGCTAAAACGTACTTTGTGTCTACTCTCATTTAACATAACATAGACAAGCAGTGAAACCTGGGTTTCGTAACTCTTATTTATGCACGTAGTACAAGAGGTACAAAAGATAGTTTTGTAGGTAAATTATTTTAGCCATTTTGCGACGTCTAGCCACAGAATAAACGATAACGAACTTAGTACAAATAATATATTTTATCTATATGTCGTCAGTGGACAGAGATGTAGCGCTATCATTTAGCACATAATGGCATGATACAGCATTTTGATATCCAGAGAAACTGTAGTGTTTGTCTGTTTGAACCGCCTGATAACAAAAAGTATATCAGTTTTGACATGATATGCAAAAATTGCTGCCAGCGACGTAGACCGGACAAAGACATTATTTTTATATATTGACTTAAGTACCTACTTACAGATACATTGTAAATACATACTTAGCAACAATACTAAGTGAATTACCTACCTACTTAATTCATTCCTGACACCAAAGGGTGTCATTTCAAATGGTAGGCAATCAAATAGAAGTTAAATGTTTATTTTGTTTAATTATTACTGGCGTTGATTGTAAAATATGTATGTAGCATGTCCACAGTGAGCGTAGGTAGGCGATTAGACAAAGAGCTTCAATGTTTAATGTTTATAAATTCGCGATTGTTATTATGAGAAGATAGCCAGAAGCATTGAGATAAGTAATCATATAGGTGCAGGTATACAAAGGGTAACGTGTGCAACAAATTTTTCTTTAGAACTACCTGTATAGTTACAGATAGTTTTGACGAAAAATTAGTTTCAAGCATTAGATTTGAGTTGTAACAAGAAACGCATAAAGTAATATTTACCTGTTAAGTTTCCATATGTCCTTTGGTATGTTGACTATGTTGTTTCCACCTAAGTAAAGGTACCTAAGAGATATTATATCTAAGACTTGCTCAGGAAAGAAGTTCAGCTGATTTCCGCTCAAATTAAGCTCTCGCAGCGAACATTTGTTAATAAAAAATGATTTGGGAAGCGATTCGTTCGTGAGTTGATTATGTTTTGCTATCAGCGATGTAAGCCGACAATGTTTAAAGATATCAGGGAGTATCGTCAGCCTGTTGTTACTCACATCCAATATCTTCAAGTTGCTAAACCTGTTTATCGTTTCAGGCAATGCCTTTATCCTGTTGTTGTAGAGAAGTATTATCTCGTAATTTTCTGCGCAATTCTTCTCATCAACAATGCCTTTTAATTCTGATGATAGGCTGAGCGTTTCCAACAATTGACTCGACAAATCGAGGGTCTTCTGCTCCCTGGTGTCACTGTCACAGCTATCCGATGTGTAACATTCCATTTTTTCTAACTGCGTCGCCTGACGTCGGTCTTGGTATCATTTGATGTGGTGCAGTGGATTAAAATCACATCGTACTGAGGTGTGACAGCGGCTAGCGGACCGCTCGTCTCCTACGCGGCGCACGCGCAACTACTCTTGAGAGCGATAGCGTCTACGTACATAAGTATTCAACTTGATTAGAGTTTCCCACAATCGCATGTGATGTGATTCTGCGCCTGACATACATTGCGTTGCCTACAAAGAATCGATAACTGATTCATCATAAATATCGTACATACGCGCGCAATGTATTACAACTCAATAAAAATAATTGTGTATGAACAGATCCAGTGTTTCGAATACATATATTGCTGGGTTACATAATGTAACGCAATAGGTTGTTATTGAAGAAACTGACCCCAAAAATCTAGTTTTAGTAAAACAATAGTCGGAGTAACATTAATTGAGACTTGAATGATGTATATGTAAGTACAGTCATAAAGAGAAATGTTTGTAAAAGTTATTCTGTGCCAGGAAGCATAATAAGTATGCTTTACTTACTTTAACAACTTTATTCTAATCTACATAGAGTGAAAAACTTCAGACAAAAATAAATACGAATTATGAGGATTTTTGATCTAATTATAGTTAAATAGTGCTATAATGTAAACTAGGTTTTAGATGTTTACTTTGCTTCTTCACACTACATATTTCATCGAAGTTCACACTGCATGACAGATTTGAGGTGCTTGATCATTGCTTGGTGCATACCTATCACACCTATGTTATTAATGTTATGGAGTTTCCTAAGAGCTTCACAAGGTCACAAGCTGCAACCCTAAACGTAAGTGAAACCGCGATTTTATCATTTTTTTCTAAATCTTATAAAACATTATATTATTGCTTTCGGTAAAATTATCGAGAATATCATTATTTACGTTTATTTCTTTTTGATAGTTATCTGTGGCTGAACTGTTTTACTGAATGAGCTCACAAAATAAATAGGCGTTATCACTAGATGTCACTGTAAAGCGTTTACGTGACGTCACCTTCGTGCGTTCAGTAATCGAAGGTCCGAGTGAATGCCGAAACTAGCCGAACGAACGAGTACAAGTCTGAAGAAACTAAAATCTGTCGTACACTTTAGTGATGTAAATTTTGAAAAATTAACAAAATGATATTGTAAAACCGTAATAAGACAGTCTTATTTTGATTTCAATTGTATCTTAGTGATCTTGTTTTGACTATACCATCCTTAACTTGTATTTCGTCGGCAAAGTGAGTTCAGTGCGAGTGCAAGGGTGGTAACGAGAAATGTGAAGCATCTATGAAGTTCAGGATTCTAAGGCCGTTTATTTTATACCTATAATAATGAGCGGACGCCCTAGGACCACGTCATTCGCCGAGGGCAGCAAATCCGTTCGAAAGACTTTCGATAATCAGCCACCGAAACCACCTCTTGGAGGCGTAAAAATCAGTAGTAAGTACCTACCACCTAACCATTCTTTTGTCGGCCATCGTGATTTCTTACGCCTGTGACGTATTTCGATACTGACAATTTTAAAAATGGCTGCAAACTGCCACAAACTCAACTTCTAAGCACGTAATTTACCAAAATTTTGTAAGTTAATCAATATCGACAGCATTTCATGTCCGCAGTATTTCAAAAATGGCCACAGGCAGTGCTTAGCCTCTGCCACATAAGCCTGGCGTGTGACAGATAAATCGTGTCAAAATATCTATTGGAGGAGTAATGCGTCTTATTCGAGATTATCTCTCGGATATTTCATGAAATTGTTAGTTCTGCCTTTTTGTTTTCTATCATCTCGAATCCATTTCATATATTTCGCCTAGTTACGGGAATTCATGTTTTATAGAAATTACTAATAAGTCTTTGAGGTTACTTGCTATCTATCATGACGTAATAAATTAGGGTTTTTTGTATAAAACCAGTAGCCATTAATTGCTTGACGGAATTTTGAACGCAATTGTTCCCCTCCTATACTAGGGTAAGGCATTAGTTTCATTGGAGAGCTGTCATGAAGGCCCATCTATCATGCTGTTGTTCCACATCAATTCCTCAGATCTCAATGTCTCAGTTATTAACAGCTTTTTAGTTCTGATTCAATTATTTGTATGATGATGATTTTTGAGATTTAATTTTATTGTCCGTGGTTAGGGTTGAATCTTCTGATTGTTTAGCTCCAGATTATAGATTAGCTTACTCGAACATCCAGGAGTAACATTGAACTCAGAGATTCAGTTTACAGTAACTCTAAGTAAAATGTTATTATTGAAACATTGATAAAAAACAGTTCCTATGTTTTTATAGTATAATTTTATTTATACATAATTATTGTTTCTACACCTCTACTTAACACATTTTATTTACCTTCAGATATAAAAATATAGTTTTTGAGTAAACTATGTGTAGATATTAATATAGTATAGAGTTAAATTGGTAGGAATTTTAATTAAGCATGAAGTTGTGTTTGACACATAAAAAATATAATTTGATCATAATTTTTATGACATACATTTTGATAAGCAATAATTGGGAATAAATATGCTTATTGAAATGCCTGAACAGTGACAAATTAATGTTTTCTTCATTTTATTCAATGGTACTATGGAGGTTGTATTCAGTGAGGATAGATCATTTTTTTCTAAACAATAAGCATAACTTTTATCCTTGTACAATATTATACATACTCTATGTAACCAGTATGTGGGAAATCCAAAGCTGTAATGAACCAGCCTAATAAATTACCGCTCTTACAAATAATTGAAATATTTTAATTATTTTGTCTGTTATTTGTTTTCTTTGAAAACAAATTAATTGTGCAGTCTAGTAATACCATTTTAGGACCAAAGATAATCAGATTTTCAGAATAATTAATATTGTAAAAATTCATGTAGGTATTCTTATACAAATGAATGAAATTGGTACATAATAGGAATCAAACCAAATAGTAATAGTGGGGTCCTTCAGTTGACTCTTGACACTAGGCCGAGAAAATGCACTCAATGCAAGACAGTTCCACCAAGATAGTCTAACTAATTAGAATCTCTGGCAGACTGCTTGTACCAAGCGATCCACTCTGCAGTTGTATGCAAAACATGGAAATGCAAAGTACTTTGTTTTCAGTGGTGAGAGAAATATAAAGGATTACAAAAAACAGTTTTAGAAGTGGACGGAACTCTTGTCATACAATATGTAGGTAGATAATACCTACATATTTATACTCCCAGATCAGCTGTTATTTTATTTTATTTTATTCGGGACAAAAAAACATGCTAGAGAAAATACAAGAGAATCCTTTAAATTAGATGCACAAACATGTAACCCACTCCAATGTCCACGTGTTAACACAAGAATAACAGAAGTGAAGGACTGTGTTAAGAGTTTACAAAATACAGTGCCTTATGTGAAACTTATTATTGTTAAGATTTATAGGTTTTTCCAACTTGACCTGTTCTAAATTTATCTTTTCTAGCTTCTGTTTGTGGTGCTTGTATGTAAACTAGAATTTGTGTACATAATAATAGTACATGTACATAATATTTAATGCAAGCTTCCGCATGACGCAGGTTCTGACCGAACATGGTAAGTTCAGGAGGTACCTACACCGGATTCGTGCAGAAATGGTGACACCCTGGTGTCGCCACTGTGTGGACCACCCGGAGGACACGGTCGGGCACACGGTAGAGTTGTGCCCCGCTTGGGCAGAGCATCGCCGTGTCCTTGTAGGGGCGACCGGTGGCGGTGATCTCTTGCGCCGGACCTTGGTACAGGCCATGGTCCGGAGCGAAGAGGAGTGACGGTCGCCTCCTTCTGCGATGAGGCAATGGCGCTCACGCCCCAGCCGCGTAGGGGCGGACTTGCGGACGCCGAGCAATGGGTAGCTGTTCAACCGTCCGGATCGACCCCCAGGTCGTCGACGGCGCGTACTGTTCCCGCGCGCCGCGCGCAAACCGTAGGGGCCCAGTAGGGTCGAAGTCTACTGGAACCAAGGGTCAGCTTCTGAAAGGAAGGCTCGGTCCTGGTATAAAAGGCATTGAAGGAACAGGGTGGGTTTTTTAGTCGGTAAATGTCTAACACTATCTCCCGCTCTTGCCCAAGAGCTGGAGATATCATTGGATGATTGCGTTTATAATATTAGTATGGAAATCACTTTTCACTATAATATTACATAGTTTCCTAAAATTATCAATTTAACTTACATATTATTATAATTTTATAATTATAATAAACAATATTATCACAATTTGTAAACTGATGACTATGATCTGGAGATCCACAGCATGGATGCTATGGACACGCCTGGTACTGAAATGCTGCCTCTAACAGCTGGTATTATTGCACCTAACCAGCCTACTGGAGTCAAGAAACGTATATAAACATGGTAGACATAGGTATCTATTCAACAAGATTGTCCAGTTAAATTCAGCGTCAATATTGTTATAATGATAAAAAGCAGAAGATTAAGATTACGACGTATAAATGGTTTTATAACATTATAAATATCCCCATGACACTTTAAGGCATGTTTTTATTAATAAAAAATATTGATTAATTAATCTTGTAACCAATTAAATTTAGCAGGCCATTACTATCGTGTAGGTCTTATGACTAAATATAAAACGATCATGACATCTTCAACGTGACGTGTAGTGTGAAAGCTACGCCATTGATGATTAAAAAAAAACTACCAAGTGGTGGGGCCCTTCACGGTTAACATTTAGATTGTGACTTGTGCATTTTACTAACATGACGATCAACCTTGACTACACGATTCGTGGCTATTACTAACGAGATCGGTGTTTTGTTGTATATTTTTTCGTTAATAACATTCCGTTTTGTTACAAGTTTTGAGTAAAGGAGTCGTATCACAAATGCACGCATTACTGCATTGTGTATTATAAATTATAATAAAGCAGGTGGTGATTCGAATTTTATTCCTGTAATAAATACAGTGTCGATAAGTTTTATTTGCATCTCTGTATCACGTTTAGTTTGTTAGATATTAGTCAATTGTTCACGGTTATCGGTCGCGTTATCAGTGACTGTCGTCGATCTTGCTATCTCGCGGTCGACATGACCGCACCATCCTGTCATTCGCGGAAGAACCGTGCCAACGCACTCTCGGTTTTCGAGTTGCCTTTCGCTCGACGGCCGGTCACAGTCGACCGACGTGGTCGCCAGAGCCGGTGCATGTTGCAAAATTACCAATTGGTTCGTTAACCCACTTCCTCAGTGGTGCGCCGTTGCGGCAGCTATCCGGTACGCGAGTAATTTGAAAACAATCTGTCGTTTTGTTCGGTACTTACGAACGCGTGTCAAATATTATATACAGTGAGTAACAGTGCAACTTATACAGTTATATCATTAAACACTTGGTTGCGATCTGTGAAACGTGATGTGATACATATGTATTCTATATCAAGTTAATTCAGTGAAAAGGCCAATGAGAATGATAGTAATCTGTGCTGTGCCTCTTGTGAAAGACCTTTTGTTGTGTAGAAAACTCTATAAAAATAATGTTACGACGACGTGGTACTTACACTGTCAATGCTGATCCTGATAATCGGCATAGCAGAGTAAAACCTGCCGAACCCACGTTTGTTAGCAAAAAAATAGGTAGGTCACAATTTGTCACCGGAATTTTACATAACTTTATCGTAAAAACATTGCGATATTTGACGTAGGACTTTACAACTGCCAAAATATTATCGTGGTTAGAAACTACCTAAATGTCGTTAGATAATAATCTTAACGGTGTCTTATTGATATCTTGATAAAAAGTTAAGATACAAAACAATTTATGTACAAGAATCATTTTCCGCTTTGTATTAATAAAGCTATGTTTGTAATGCCAACTTCTGGTTAATCCTTCTGTTTTATTATAATAGAACAATGCTATTGTTTTGAGTGCGATCCGACATCGGCATGTTAAAGTGCGCAGGAACGCAGTTTTATTTTACTGTTCAAATGACAACTCATAACTAGATACTTATAATAACCGCTAACCTCTGAGCCCAGATATCAAATATCTAATCATTCCGTAATTAACTTACGTCGTAGCTGGGATAAAGGTCATTTCCCAAGTTAAACTACTCGAGATGACATGAGTGGTACGCTCGCCTATACGCTTGCCTAACTTCGTTCATATTCATGAAACGTATAATGGAAGGTGTTTAAGTTTAATACATTTTGTTGCCACCAGTTTTAAACCATATGGGTACCTAGCTTACAATTCAAAATGTAATTTACAATGACACAACTAACACTAATAGATTTTAGGTACCGTCGATAACTAAGACTCGATGACGATCAAATGATTAATATAATATAATTATATTGTCTACGGTACTATAAAACAATAAAATATGTCACAAAAATAATTAACGTAAGATTCTGATAAGATATAAATATTGTGTTCTAGATCGAATTCGGCAAAGTGGACTAAACAATCATTATTTACTCATCTAAATCACTAAAGTATTATAAAACTTAAATATGAGAGTCACGCATGGCCTTTGTGCATACTGTGCATAGCATCGCTTATTGTTGCTAGCGCACGCGGTAGGAAAGTGTTTAATTATGTACCTAATGAAGGCAATTGTATCTCCATTCCTATGTTGGTATTTAATTAGATGCAATTTTGTTTACAAAATCATTATGATAAATCTTGTACTTACCGATACGTGTATGCAGTAAGAAATCGGCCTAACATACGCAATCTCCGTGTGTTTACGTTTTTTCGTATAAAATCTGCGACAATATTAGCGTCATAAGTTCATAACCAAGGTGTCCCTTGGAAACGCGCCCAGATTTACCCCGCTTGATATAAATCACAGCGATATAATTAGAAAAGCGGCATCATGTTTTTAAGTAAGAAAGCCTCTAAACAAAGCGTTTATTAAAGCGAAGTGGGTGTTCTTTAATCACAGTTACAAGGAATTTGAGTCCGAGCTATAATATTATGTAATAAGTAAAGAGTAGCTAGCTTAGTTGACTCAGTCTGGCGGTGTTACTTTCCTATCTTTTTCGTTTATTATGTTTTGTTTAAAGTAATTACTATCCGCACAAAGCGTTTTGGGAACACTCATTATGCGTACAGCTAAGAAGTGGAATTCCCTGCCGGAGTCTGTGTTTCCTGATGGCTACAACCCGGGAATCTTTAAGTCAAGAGTGAATAGGTTTCTTCTAGGTAAGCGCGCTCCATCGTCGACCGTATCGTCGCTTTCCATCAGTTGAGATAGCGGTCAAGCGCGAACCTATCAATAAAAAAAAATATATAAAATCAATTGGTGGCGTCTTATCTAACGCGTTATGACCATCCATATAAGTATCGACTTATACGGATGGTCATGAAAGCCCTATTAATTCCAATAGATCAGGATTACAATATTTACGGATATAAACGGTATAATGCGGTAGGATAATCACATTCTGTACTCATCCGACCACATATGCTAAGGGGGCCACTCGCTCTAACTAAATGCGAACACCTACGTCCCATCATTGTGCGTCAAATTAATGATCAACATTCTTCATCAATAACCACTCTCTTTTGTGTAATTTCGTGTTATAAAAATAAATATAAACTTTAAATAACCTATGGTTATAAAAATAAATATAAACTTAAAATTAATTTACTAAGCAGGACCGTAATCAATACAACATTTACATTATTTACATATTACATTTATCAATTCTAATTTTACATCGTTTGTACACAAAGGTATCAGTGAAATCCAAGCACTTGACATGGGGTTGTTCCAATTCGAACATCGGGAGACTACGCAGCTTAGCAACATGAAGGCGCATTTTATTATAAGGTGAGCGATGCGTCATAAAGCTGGCACGACCGGTTCCCCCATTATCCGCGGTTAGTCTCTTGCGACAATAGGGCCTTGGTCGAATTCAGAGACGGAGAGCGTGCGCGTTAAGCGTAAAGAACCGCAACACGGTGTCGCTTTACAAGAACATTGAACAATGGCGTTGTGCACTCCACATACGTGAACTAGAGGAAGCTCGTTGTGCAGTGAGAGTAATTCGTGTACCGTGTACATTTTAATATCGTTTATTCATCAAAATAACCTGACCATAATTATAATACAAACAGCTCCCAGCAGCTTTGCCCGCATTAAAGTAGAAAATATGTGCCCATTGTTTATTAATTACAAACAAAAATATAAAAATCTTACTACATACTCAACACTATAACTACAACAGTATTAGTATAACTTGCTTTAGTTACTTGGATTTTGTATGTAAAGTGGTCAGCTGGGCGATCGATGTCACAAAAAAGTCATTGCTTGGTTTAAAAAAGAAAACAAATTAATGCCAGCTAGCATAATAATATACTCTGCGTGACTGCGTTAACCCATGAGGTTTTGTGGTGGGCTCTTAAGGAGAAAGGTGTGCTTGGAAAGTATGTGCACTTACTGAGTATTACTTGCAGCTTAAATATGAATGTTAGCTTGCACCAACGGCCAAATCACCGGCCGTCAGGCCTTAACTTCACCTAGGGATGATGGACTCTTATGTGAAGCATTCAGGAAAAGGGTTCTTGGTGTACTTGTTCACCTTCGCGCTGTACCTACTAGTTTAGAGGTCCAAAGCAAATTGTGTGTGGAAGCAAAGACTGGAATGGCTGAATGTTAACCTAAAACTAACCATAATCAAAACAAAATAAAACATGGTTTTGTGATTTCAACTGTATCTTCAGTGCTGCCTTTAACTTTCCCTTGTATGTCGTTACCGATCTGCTCAGACTACCGAAACCTTGGATAACATGAAGTTGGCATGACAATCTAGACAGAGGTGTAACTCCCCGGATCAGCTCTACACATAATTGATGGAAGTTAAAATAATACGTTAATTATAGAAAAGCAATACCTATGAGCCAAAATTTCGCTTATTTTCAAGTCGCCTGCTGAACTGAGCTGTATATCAATAACAAGTTAAATGGACCACAATGTAGAAGTAGGTATCAGAAAATACAGGTGACATTTTTGTCTCATCTTCTGTTCGATACGGTGCGGTTCGTGCGGTCAATTTGTTGTTATTTTCAAACACACACCACGTACAGGGGTATGTGTGTTCGATGTTTTCACTGTTTATATCAAATATTCCAATGTTACAAAATCAATTTGAAGTGGAATCGCATCGAATGATAGGTGCGTGGTCCCGAGGCCTTTCACGTGCGGAGAACCCAACAAACTCCGCCAAAAGTTCTAATCCAATTGCCGCGAGTCCATGACAACCATAATTCTATTAGCGTGCCTATGTACTTACCTATTGGTCGTAATAGTGATTACTTTCTGCGTAATAAATAAACAAGAGTCCTCCCCGTAAATGATCTATTATGACCGTGTATTTAAATTAAATAATTTTAAACATCGATTTAGGCCAAATTCGGTTCATACTCTGTATGCTCGGACTTTCATATTGCTAATAGTGTAAAAAAAAAACAGATCCATCGTTTTTGAACCATAACTTCTCTGAGAAGTGGTGAAACTACCTCTAAGTTCTGCATTGATTGGTTATATTGATACACACATAAGTTGGTGGTACTGGCTAGCATAATAATTTAATGTATAGGCCTAATCTGTCAGGTGGGCTTGGCTTTGAAATTGCACAAAATATTCAAAGTGGTCTCGGTTCGAATTTTTATGAAAACGAAATATTATCATTATTATAATTATAATATTGATTTCCGTTGATTTTTTTACAGTTATCATATCAGTTGATTAATTACACCATTCGATAGTATCGCTAATACGGGTGTCATTCTAGGAAATGTTGATATAAGTACCAACGGCACATAAATGATCAGTTGTCCTATTTCATCAACACCTCAAACCGTCTTCTGACCTGTTCATCGATCAATCTATTTGAACTCCTGCTCTTACGCTTCTTTGTCGTGATAGTTTCTAAAATTACTAGCGTATATTATGTTTCTGAAGATCTGATTATAACAAAAGACTTCCCTTTAGCTGAGCCTATCAGCTTTCCAATTATGTGAGCGCAGTGTTTGGCCTGACGTGCAATTCTACATTATCAAGTTGTGCGTCATGTTTTAAAAGGCACTCTGTATTATATACTCTACGTATAGTGTTCCCCAGAGCCTGGTGCTCAGGTTGCTTGGCATTTAAAACTTAGCCAGACAGTATTTTTCATTGCTCAAGAGCATTATTTTGGCGACTGGGACACAATAATTTATTTTTACTATATTGAAAAGAAAACTAGCTTCTACCAGCGGCTTTGCCCGCGTGAGAATAGAATCTATACGTCTACGTCACTCAGTGATAACGTAGCATTCTACTGATGACAGAATTATTAAAACCGGCCCAGTATTTTTTGACTTTATTAATTACAAACAAAAATACAAATCTCTATATATTAACTTAGTAGACTATCAGTTACTCGCTACTTTGTCCACGTTTTTAAAAACAGTTTCATAGGTTTTTCAAAAGAAAGTCTTGTCAAAATCGGTCCAGGCGTTCCGGAGATTAACGAAACTGAAACAAACAGACTAGTAGTCTATCTATTTTGACATTACAAACAGGCGCTTTAATTTTTATTTATTTGTATATATTTATAATGGATTTTTGTCAAATTCTTTCCATCTTCATTAAAACGAGGATAGTAGTATAATATTCCAACACGTAACGTCAACTTGCCTAAATAACTTCAAGACTTAGCTGGGCTAGGCTGCACTTTATAAAATAACTTATGGGAAAGACTAACTCGTGGAAAGTACTGAAGCTTTTTTATTTGATTCGTGTGTAGTATTTCACGACTTTCATTTTAAACGAACTTTTTACGAAGGTTCATATCGTGGAACTAAGTGACGTATTTCGACGTTTTATTGTGTTTCCCTAGGGAACATACGTTTATCGTTGTTATTTTGTGTACATAGTCATTTAAAGTTGAGAATTATTTAGAGTTCGCAGTGAGTGACGTCACGTCTAAATTATCACCGGCTCCATAAAAAGGTAGACACGCGCGCATGCTATGTGATACTGATAGAGTTCAAACGCTACTAAAACAACTGCGTCTTTCAGTTATTCTAATCATTTTCATGATTTTTTTTTTTCAATATTCTTTGTTTTTAATCAAGACAAAAACAAAGTATTAATGTTAAAATAGATCTAATATCAATACGTAAACAAGTCTGTAATTCTATAATTATCTATTAATTAATTTAAATATAATTAGTTAATATTCTATTATTCTATAGTTATAATAGAATATTAACCATTTTTTAATGATAATATACTTACGTGATGATTAACTTCATAATTAATTGATTTCTTTTTCATCCAAAGTCATATAGGTTGTTTAGTCCTATTATATGGATAATGTTTTTATTTTTACGATTCATTATGTTAGGGAAAAAAATAACAAATTAAGGTGTTCAATTACTACAAGGTACTATAGAATGTTTCAATTTCAACTTTTTTGCTGAAATCTTTTGCATGAGTTCTGCTACGTAATCTGGAGTTTAAAATTTGATCATGAATATCCCTCATTATCTAGGCTACCCTATCTAGGCTTTAGACTGAAACGGAGTTTTCATTTGTCTCTGATGTTTCCATCTATCATAATATTCATGAGAGTTAGAATTGCCTGTAGAGTATTTAGTCGCGAAGTTTGAATTAGCACCACATGCTATAGTATCGAAGTTCGACCTCTACGGGGCGGGGCGGCGGGCTTGAGTCCCCGCGCCTCCGACCGGCAGTCTACCACAACGCGCGCTCGCGTGCGATCCTCTGCCAAGCTGGAGTGTTCCGCAGGGCCGGTATGCTTCGACAACTTAGGAGTTTCCGAAGGACCCCCTACAGTGGCCCTGCGCCCCGTAGGAGAGGTTGCCGCTCGCTCCGAACCTTCGCTACTTCGATTACTTGAAACGGAAAAGAGTGGTCAATTAAGCCGCGCCCGTGATCGTCTCTCCTCTTTCTGTAAAAAACTTCGTCGTACCATTAGTGAGTGTCCATATAAGCACAAATATTCTCTTCTGCCGTTATTAACTTAACTTGTGTATAGACTCCCCTATCGGTGTTACTCGGTTCTAGATTGCAATCATCAACCAGTTTTGCACTATTTTAAATTCGCGTTAATGTATCGTTGCATCATGTATTGTATGTTCACCACCAATGTTCTAATGCTGCTTTTGTGTTTTGCTGCAACGCGCAGGCGACGTGGATACTCCTAAAAAGAACGAGCTGGCGTCGGAAAAGAAGGCGTCCTCGCATCGTAAGTGTTAGATTTCGCGCACATTAGCTCGGCTGTAGTGCCACATGATTCTGTTTAGTTTTACACCACCATTTTTACTATAAGTCAAGCGAGAGTCCTCCATTTGCTATCAAGTGTTCAGTAATGGTGACATTAATCTGGAAATAAGGTTCCGTAAAAGATTGGAGGATAATCGCAATATGATTAATAAAAAATGAGTTCATTTTACTATCATTTCTTGTCTGTGTTCCTTTTGTATTTGTCTGATTGTTGATGTTGTGATGTTTGTAGATCATAATATGGGCTCATGTCTTTTTCTAAATCTATCTACTTACTTATTCTTAGGTTTTCTATTAATTAGTAAGGATGTGTTGTGGTATTTACTTACAAAATTATGTGTGGGCTTGTATGTTGAATATTAATTCTTACTTCACGTTTCATTCACTGGGTAACATTAAACCAGTTTACATGTGCATATTAATATAGAAAAGAAACTATAATGTATTCATTATTGTTGTAAGGTTTATTGACTACATCTGTCTCATGCACCAATCATTTTGATGTAACATAATTAAATCCATAATACACTAATTTTCACTTTGACTCCGCATGATCAATTCTTGCACTAATAGTTTGTGAAGTGTTCCAAAAATTGAAAAAAGCAAGCCTTTTTAAAATTGTCTTTATCTACATTTCAAAAACAGGTACTTACAAGCAAACGTAATAAAATTGTATTGTGAAGTGTGATAGGTTCCTATGTATAGTAGTATTCGTTGCTAGTTTTTTTTAGTAAGTACATATTGTAAGGTTTTGCCCTTTCAATCTAAGTAAATGCTCTATGTTTCTTATAATAATAATATAATATTCCACAACTATTACACAACACCGTCTAGTCCCAAGCTAAGCAGAGCTTGTGTTATGGGCACCAGACAGCTGATAAACATACTTATATAATTCTAAATACATACATATTATAGATAAATAACACCCAGACACAGAACAAATGATCATGCTCATCACACAAACATTTGTTCTGGGTGGGAATCGAACCCACGACCTCCGGCATAGCAGTCAGGGCCACTAACCACTAGACCAACAGGCCTGTCAAGTTTATCTTTATTTATTAGTAAACTAGCTTTTTTTTTTTTGTTTTTGCCCCTCACGTGAAATTAGCATACTTCCCTCCTGTATAAGTTAAAGCCTATGGATACAAGCTGTCCTGGTACCAAAATTCATCCAAATCCGTTCAGCCGTTTGAGAATGAAGGAGTGACGAATATACCCGTAGCAACTTTCGCCTCTATTATATTAGGACGATAGAACAGGAGTCAGATAAATATTCAAGTAATAATAAATATTAAGAACTGTATTTATATTAACTATTTCACGTCTAAACAATACAAAAAACTGACCAAGTGCTAGTCTGACTCGCGCATGGAGAATTCCGTACCGTCTGTAGCAAAAAATCATTTTTGTTTTTTGGGAGCCACCACTTAATTATTTATTTTATTCTGTTTTTAGTATTTGTTGTTACAGCGGCAACAGAAATACCTACATTATCTGTGAAAATTTCAACTGTCTAGTTACCACGATTCATGAGATACAGCCTGATGACAAACCAACCAACAGCGGAATGATAGCAACTGGGTCCCGTTTTTACCCTTTGGATACGGAACCCTAAAAATAAACAAAAAAATATTCAACAACCTGCTGCTATCGTCGTACGTCACTTGCTATTCCATAACGTTTTCTTTTGTCCCAATATCAATTACCTAAATACTTTACTCAATAATTAAAAACTGGGCTGTAAATCGACTTTAGTTGCTAAGCCTCTCTGTCGTTATGTACGAGTAGGTAGGTTGTCATGCTCACTCAAATGTTTCGCTGATGGTGGCACGTGTTATTGGGTCATTCGGTTCCCTTAAAAATGGTTGAGCTGAGTGGGGCTGAGGCACGCGTCATGCTCGTGAACGGGCGCCGTCAGTTGGGACTGGTCATCTCTTAGCTGCCAGTGGCTTAATTCAATTACTATTTTTTTATTAGTTTATTGTATTTTTTCATTATTTGTGGTTTCATTGCTTTTTAATTATATTTTTTTTTCTTCATTGTGCTCACATAATAGAAGCGACAATAAATTTGTAACCAAGGTTATGTAACTCATAATATGATTTAAAAGAGTGTCCATGGAGTTTCTTGCACGTTCTTCTCCATAGAGATCTACGCTTTGGAACGTGCAATTTAGCTTCACTTTTTTTGGACTGACCGACATTTTGACAATTCAAAAGTGCCTGTAATTGGTCTATTTGAAATAAACTATTCTGATTCTGGTACCTACCTTAATGCTGGGTTACGTGAAAAGAAGTATTAGACACATAATGTAAATAGCGAGTAAATACTATAAGGCTGATTTTTAAAACCCATTGAAAATGTATCGTTGGAATTGTTCAAACTCGTATCTTTACGTTAGTTTTGATTTGACTATTGAATGAAAATTGATGAATTCCAAACGAATGCGGGTGGCGTACCTGCTTGAAACCAGACTGTTATTTATCGTAACCAAGTCACAAACAATGACCAAACATAACACGGATCATATTAAATAAGGCCCATTAACTAACAAAAAATAAAACAAAGGTGAAGGAACATTACCTTTCACTATAATATTTCGTTATTCTCCTTTCTTAATTTTATATTTGTTTGTATATTGATTGATATTATATATTTTTATTGTTAGTCTAATTAATATTATTTATGATATTTGTACGCTGACCGCCCCAAATCGTAATCGTATTCGTTCATTCCATCGAAGTTGTTTGTAAGAGATTGCCCTGCGCGACAATACCGCCTATTGTATACACTTAGTTTTTGCGAATATTTGTTCAGTTCAAGGGGTTTCTAAAGTATAACTTAATAATAAAATTTTAAAACGAATGAAATGAATAAAATAGCCTATTTTTTTCCCTGTCCACAGACCAGAAAAATATCTATTGAATGCAGTGGCGTGCCAGATACTTTAGCAAGCCAAGGAAACCTTGACATATCCACTACTTACCTAATATTCCAAATAAAAAAAAAACCTCGCGCTAATCCGTCATGTAGGTATCATCAGTGCAAAATTTCTTGCCACTGTAATCCTGATTTTAATATAATACATTTGTACGTTAGTTAACTCGCGGAACTCGGACAATCTAACATCGTGTGATCGGATACCTAATACGGTATATTTGTATCGGATCCCGACCCGATCCCAATACCTAAACTCAACACAAATTCAAAAAAGATATATTAGAAGTTAACAGACACACATATTATTGACGGAAATTCAATTAACAACGCCATCTAGTTGTAAAAACGGAAGTAAAACATGCATTAGTTCAGTCTATACATTATATTATTGACGGAAAATCTTAACACCGCGATGTAGAAAGTACATTTGAATGAACCACGCCATCTAGTTGTAAAAATGGAACTAATTTTTAAAACATGTTTTCTTTGAACAAATTGATAAAAACAAAATTTTCATTTGTTAATAATAAGATAGAAATTATGTAAACGTCATACCTGTATTTATGAGCAATCTATGAATATTTTTGGTCGCATTTTACGAAAACTACAGAACGAAATAATAGCATTCAAGTGCTTTCGAGAATTCTGAAGTCTATTCATGGCACCAGCATCGTAGTTATTTAAGTCATTATACTTATTCCAAGTATTCTTGTACGTTTGAGAAAAATATGCAACACCAGGGTAGGACTAAAGGTAAGAGATCATATTTATCTGATTATCTTAATGAGTTACCTGGCCAAGTATCGTTTTCCCACACATTTTAATCCGTCACAAGGAACAATTGTATGCGTTTCCGAATTCATTTCAAAGATAATAAACTTTAATCACTTCAAAACCAAGTAAATAGTAATAACTAATAAGAAAACTTTAACTTTAAATGACAGAAAACTAAAAAAAAACTATCAAAGCAATTACATAGGTACAATACGATTACCGCTCAAAGCAAATTTAAACTGATTTGTAGTTTGCAAAATATTTACGCGTCATAGAGGGCGCGTCGTAATTTTCGTACAGTATATTTTCATTCATTTATAAATGTCTCAAAAGCTGGGCTTTTATCTTGGTACTATTTTCAAATATCAGCCCACACACACAATACATACACATTTTTACCCGACTACGGCAAAGCCAAAGGAGGGTTATGATTTTGACCGGCTATGTATGTATGTATGTGTGTATGTTCATCTGTTCCCTCATAGCTTAATCTCCTTATCTGAACTTGACATATGAGGTATCGTTAGAACCGTCTTAATTGTCCGCTGAAAATAGGCTACGTAACGTGTCACAAAACTCTATGTGGCGACCTCTAGCGGACAAAACGTGATGTGTTAAAAAATAAAAATGAGATAAATATACCGTGTTTGGTATCATTAGAAAGGGCTTACTTTATACATTTCCAAAATATTATTCAAATTTAAAGTGACGCCCTCTAGCAGACAAAAAGTCATGTATGAAAAAGAAAAGTTAGGATAAATACACTGTGTTTTGATACCATTTGAAAGGGCTTCACTTTTACTTACCAAAAAAAAAATCATCAAAATTAAATGTTGTGGCCCTCTAGTGGAAAAAAAGTATTGTGTTAAAAAAATAAGATAAATACGTCGTGTTTAGTATCATTTGAAAGGGCTTCACTTGTAAATTTACAAAATATTGTTAAAATTTAAAGTGACGCCCTCTAACGGACAAAAAGTAATGGGTCAAAAAAAAGTTAATATAAATAAACCGTGAATGATATCATTTGAAAGGGCTTCACTTGTGCTTATCAAAAATATTATCATCAAATTTCAATGTGGCGTCCTCAATTGGTCAAAAACAGTATAGAAGCTCAGTGATTTAACACCACTCTCGTCTACGACAAAAAAGGACGTTAAAAACGTATGAAACAAGATTTTCAGGATGCTGAAATAAACAACGTTACTCGAGGACCAAGAAATACACAAAAAAAGTAGTAGTCACACGTAATTTTAAATACGGTTGGTACCTAGATATAAAACATGTGACTACGGCTTTTTTTGTGTACTTCTTGTTTCTCGATTAACCTTGTGTATGACTTTATATACGGGGTTATATTAACAAGGGTTACAATTATTTAGGAGATTCAGCAAGGGACCTTAAACGAAATTGACATAATGCGCAAAAGAAACAAACATGCGGTGTAATTGACTCCTACTTCTCACTTCTGTGACTGCTCTAATATTGATCCGCGCCTTGTGCCGTTTTTTAAATAATAAATTGCTAATGGTAAAATGTGTAGTCATTATGAGGAACACTGGTATTCTTCTAATTTGATCAGTAGAGGTAATACCGCATCGTAGTTCTAGCTAGCCTGTCAAGATTAAAAACGTCTCCTAAAAGCACTAATGAGATAAATAAAAGATTGCAAATAAGTTTTAAAAACATTTCTAAACTTCAATTTTTTTGTCAATTACTACTTACTTCAATTTAAAGTAGGTGAAGCCCGTGTTTCCTAACTGATTTCCCTGAGAAAAACAACAAAACAAACTCAGAGGTTTGAAAGAGCCATGGCCTTTTCTGGAGCGCCGGTGTGGTCGCCGTCGCCACGTCGCTACGTAAGCGACGGGTGGCCCAGCTGAACGCTTGCCAGACATGGCCATACGGATGGTGCGGGGATACCGCCCGGTTTCCCGCGAAGTGACCTCATGCTTCAGCGGCCTTCAGCCTCCTTGCTGGCCTGTCACCATGGGATCTGGAGGCAACTGTCCTTGCACGAATTGCGTGTCGAGATGCAACGCCGGGGCGAAACTCCGCTGCCGCGACAAGTAGCGGTATGGTTTATAGATTTCCGTCGCAAGCCAGTGCAAGGACCGCCATAATTATGGTGGTAAGTCCCCTCTTTGAGAAGTGGCTGGACAGACTACGGCGTTCTTACCTTCCGCATGACCCAGGTTCTCACCGAACATGGTTAGTTCGTAAGTTCCTCCACCGAATTCGTGCGGAAGGAACGCCCGGGTGTTATCACTGTGTGGACCGCCCGGAGGACATGGTGTAGCATACGGTAGAGGTGTGCCCCGCATGGGCAGAGTAACGCCGTGTCGGCAGGCCGTCGCCTCCTTCTGCGAAGCCGTAATGCAAAGGAGAAGGCCGCACGTACACGCGTGAGGGAGCGACCCTCACGCCTCGGCCGCCGGGATCCCGATCTCGGGATCAACCGAAATTCCAGCCACCAAATCGGTTTCCAGCCACCATAGGCGCTGGCTTGCGGACGGCGAGCAATGGGTAGCTTGCCGTCCGACCATCCGGTAACCGTCTGGACTGAGCCCAAGTCGTCGACGGTGCGTATTGTTTCACGCGCGCCTCAAGATATCAGCAAACCGTAGGGGTCCAGCAGCGTCGACACTTACTGGAGTTCGCTTCTAAAACCCGATCCTGGTATGAAAGGCAAAGAAGAAACAAGAGTGGGTTTTTAGTCAGTAAAAGTTTGTCACACCCTCCTTCTCCGCCCTAGAGCGGGAGATGTCAATGATTTTCCCAACTAAAAATAGCCAGTACTAGGTAATCCAAAATTAAAAGGTTTGGGTTTTTACCCAAAACATTCGGTAGTACCTCGTAGTTGAATAGTTTGTACGCACAACGATCGTGGCGGTGGGTCCTTTCTTTGAAGAGTGGCTAGACAGACGCCACGGTTTCCTCACTTTCCACCTGACGCAGGTCCTCACCGGACATGGCCAGTTCTGGAGATTCCTAGATAGAGCATACGATAAAACACCACCGTGTCGGTGATTGGCAACGGCGAACTTTCGCGTCTGGCTTTGGTCCAGGCTGATCCGGAGCGAGAGCGAATGGGAAGTGCACACCTCCAGCAGTAATGCGAGCAAAGAAGATGGCCGCAACTGTGAGGGAACAATCATCCTTACGCCCCAGCCGGGCAGCTGCCGCCAACGAAGACGCTCCAGAAGCTGCAGGGCGACTTTCGGCCACCGTCGGTGCATATTTGTGGACGACGAGCAATGGGTAGCTCGACGTCCGGTAAGATCCAAACCGGAGTCGATGGCGCGTAATTTTCCAATCGCACCTCAAAGAGATATCAACAAAAGCGAAGGGGCCCAGTAGGGCATCGGCCCTACAGCAGGTATCGACCTGCTAGGGCAGCGGAAACGTTTGAAACAGTAACCGTAGCCCTAGAACGCAAAGAGCAACTAAAAGACACAGGGTATTTACTACAAAAGTATTCGTACACACCGGGATCGATTTGGAAAGTTGTTGTTTTGCTTAAAATGGTATACTACTACGTGTTTAAGTTTTTTTACTAAAAAGTAAAAAAACGTAAACACGACTACGACAAAAATAATGACGCTGAAAAAGTATGAAACAAGATTTGCAGGAAGCTGAAATAAAGAAGGTTACTAAAGAAACAAGTATAAAACAAAAACTAAAACCGTAGTCATACGGTATCTATCGTGTGACTACGGCTTTTTATTATTTAAACTAATTTGGTGTTAAAATCACTGTGCTTCTTTACTATTTTCGACATCGAAATTTTTGATCGCGCTTGTGGGTCACAGTGAATTTTGCTGATAATATTTTTGATTATCACAAGTGAATCCCTTTCAAATGATACCAAACACGAAGTATTTCCTTTGGCTTCGCCGTAGTCGGATAAAAACACTGAAAAGTGCTAAATAACTTTACATTTCAATTGTAATTATTGCTCCTAAGTAAAAAAGTCACTCGTACGCTTATTGTTTCTTGGCTCTATCTTAGATGTTTCTTTAGACGCATTATCAAATTCAATAAAAAGACGTAATTTCATATCCAAAATGTAGGCAACTGTAAATCATCGTAATCGTCAAGTAACGATATCAAATGAATTCAAGGTTTAACGTGTTTTCAATGGAAATCGATTTTACATTGTAACAATAGAGCAAAAAAATAGAGCATTATCTTCTAAAAAAATCTTTTGTAGGACTGACTCGCTACTTGGCCAGTTGCGGAAAGTCAATTATTTTCCGTATTGCTTCACTTCCTACTAGTGGACACGTGAACGTCTGCACTTGCAAACTGCGGCGTAACGAACCTTCGTCTTTACTTTCTAATATTTATGTTCATGTTCTAAATAATTCACACTATCACGCTACGTGTTACCGTTGCTGCTACTCTATTATTAAAAAAGGTTAAAATTGAAAGATTGCACAACGTGTGACGTTGTATTGTTAAGAGTGATAAATAAAACTTGTGGATCGATCCAGTTTGTGATATTTTTTCGCGATCACTTTAAATGTTTAGTTAGTAGGAATACCACTGTATGTATTTGTAATTATTTCCGTCCGATAGAACTTGAAATAGCACATACAATTGAAAGAGTAGTTAGATAAAAAGCTGATAAACAAGGGTGGAGTGCGCTTAGGTTTACGTCAATAAGGGTTGCTATGGGTGTGGCAGGGTACCACATACTCAGAGTTCTTTCAAGGTAGCCATGATTGATATAGTCCATTTGCTACTATTAGTATTAGTACTGCTACACATAACATACTCGTTGCAATCATACGATGACGTACGTACGTGGCCCCTCATTTACGTTAATAGCGCATCATTTGAGAATTTAATGGTTGCCTTAGAAATTTTTAATCACTGCAGTCAGTTCTTCGAAGAGTTGGATCGATCAGTTTATATCAGTAATTGGTAGACACCAGTAATGTGTGTTATTAAAGCTTAGTGTTTACTTGTCTATTGAACATACTTTAGATATTATATCGATAGCTAGTCATGACCGTCAGAAGTAACATGACACCTATGTATTTAATTCGTCAGGTACACTGGTGTTGTAGATATAAACTTCGTCCACGGTAACCTCATTAAGGTAACACGTGTCAACAAAAGCGGGATAGGTCACGTCAAATAGTTGCCAAATAAGTCGTAGTCTGCAGAGGCTATCGAGGTCAGGGATTATACATACATAAACGTACATCTGAATTTCTGCAGTTTATCGATTTGGACGCTTTTAAATATCCGCTCATGGTTTAGCTACCGACGTGACTAGCAACAAGCTGTGATCATAAATCCATCTGCTAAGTTTCGATTTTGTATGTGAATTTAGCATGGCGGATTAAAATGAACTATGCTAAGGCCGCGAGTATTGTTTAGTAAGAAGATACGCGACAAATAAATTGAACCAAAATGACCGTCATTGCTATGGTTACGCACAGTCCCCCCCCCCCTCGTTTCGATTGTGACCCGAAAATCTGTTACGGCGCATTGAAAAGGTCGATCGTCATTTTTGATAAACTTATATGCCGCGCATTGTAAGGTTAATCTGCGAGTTTGTATAAATATTTTACATAATGTTAACAATCCCATTCAGTGTAACAAAATTAAACTGTAGTCCTCGGTAACGATATTGTAATTAGCTGGCACTAATTAAATGACGAACGCGCTAAGGTTTTGAAAACAGTGTACGTTACTTTATGAAATAGATGCTAAGTCCCCTGTATATTAATGACTTCATACTACTTGCACATTCGAATGTTATTAAAACATGTACATGTTAAGACAAACAAAAGTAACTGGGGAGTCCAGTGAAATGATGAGCATTGGTTATGACGTAAAATGTGCGATTTATTAGCTGGTGCCTTATTTATATAATGTAGCGAAGAGTTACGTCATTGTATTTGACCTCAATTGATGCTTTGATAATCTAACAGTTACGAGCGTTAACTTGATAGCATTCCAGGAGATTGAATGGTAAAAGCGTGTATTGTGATAAAACTATAAAAATCTTCTCATACTATTTGCACATAAATATAAGTTGCCCGCCAAAAAGCATTGTCAAGGCCCTGGCCTCTTCACAAGTCTTTAGAGTGCTGATGTATGTGCGTAGCGCGCAAAGCTGGTGAGGCAGTGTGAAAGCCGAAATATATTAACAATAGTCAAATTAAGAATACTTAAATACAATTCAACTTTTGCCAAAAAAAAAACCCGTCGATAAGGTTGCAATTTAAATATTATCTTAATTTTATCTTATAAGTCCTACATTGATTAAGAACTCACCGTAAGTATTCCTACACAAAGCAAGGATTTTAAGAATAACAAATGAAACTATAAAAAGTTACTAACTGCATAAATCGGAATTATAAGCCGTGAAGAAGACGGATGAAAGAAGATCACATGCCGGTCGGTCGATACCAAAATTGGTTCAATAAATTCCATTATGAAAGATATTAGTTAAGTTTACAATGACAGAATAGTTGAAAGGAGACAGCTTGTCTTGATAATGAATTAAAAATGGTCGATCATATTGTGTGTGAAAAAGAAAGATGAACTACCGAGCTAGCGAGTTCAATTTTGGAATTATTAATTAGAATCCGAACGTGGTACTCAAAACAGATGTACTTCACTAAGTAACTAGAATAACCCACTTATATACCTACTCGTTATTTAGTTGCTTATCCCTAAATTAAACAATTAAACCCTGCCTCGTAAGAAATCAACTTGGCATTCCTTGACCACGTAATATTGTGTAACTTATTATATTAACCAAGCGGATATATTTTGTTCATGAATGTGAAACTCCCTATCGGTTGTAGTCTCTCATCATTTACCGTTACAGATTGTAGATCTACCTATTAACGGGGTGTTTAGGGATTCTGGGGTCAATAGAAACAAAACTTTGACTAAGTTTTTAGCTGTGATACCATATTATTGGTTATTTACCAACCATCAATTTTTTTAAATGACTATTGATGATTAAATTGAGTGATTAAAAATTGCAATCCGTATATGGATAACATGATATATCCTTTAAAGTTTGCCTACTATGCATCCTGCATTCTTACCTGTTGGTAAATTATACTAGAGGTGCCGTTTGTGCCGGTAATAAATAATATTTCATTTACATCAGTAAAATGTAAACGCCCTATAAAATTAATTACCGCAATCCGAAGTGTACATTGTTAAATGAGCGAGTAAAATAAATCAATTGGAATATACATATACTTGGCTGAGTGCGCAGATGTCAGTACAATGCTATACGCTGTACAATTACCTTCATGATATTAAACAAATAAAAAACCAACAAAAAATACAAAATAATATGTATGCTAGGTCTCTAGAATATACCCTCTTAAAACGAGAAGAAAAGCTTAGGAAACGGTTTAAAAATAACTATGTAAGGTTACTTTCTCCGAAAAATTAATCCTTAAAAAGGTAAAAACTTCAAACTGTTTAACATAAGGCTAAACAAAATATGTAACCCATAAAATAATCACTCAATAAATATAGTGCGGTGACCGAGTGGCGTCCAAGAACCGAAAGCAGAAACGTCTGTAAAACTTGGATGAAACTTGCTCAGAAACGTAATTTGGCACAAGAGAAGCCTATGCTCTGCAGTGAATGATGAATCAAAACATAATTCCCATCTCTATGGAAGGATACCAATCTATGTAGTATCCAGTGCCCATTAGTGCCCATTAAAAAAAAAGAAACAAATTGAACATTTACAAATTGTCGGCCAAAAGCTATTTTATCAATATTTCCGAAGGTCTTTGATTCCTTGTTCTATATTAAAATAGAGTTAGCTTCCCAGCCCAACAGCACAAAGATCCACCACGACTAACTCAGCTCCTTATGTCATTAACCTCAATAGACTTGCCGCACACAAGTCGACTCTATTGAAATAGACTTTAGCAGCAGTGCCTTTGACGAGGTAGACCAGATCTTAATCCGAAAACTACCACACTTAGTGTATTTGGCCAGCTTGTCCAGCTTGCAAATTTTATTTAACTAAAACAAAAAAAAAGTAATAAAGAGGTATCAGTATTCTTTTTATTATGTTTAATTGTACTCTTGGAGTTCCACAAGGCTCTCATATGGTTACAATGTTGTTTCTGATATTTATCAACGATGTCTCGAACTACCTATGCATATATGCTATCAAAACGATGTCAAGTTCTATAAACGAATAAAGTTAACTAGAGATATATTTTTACTGCTAGTGGACCTGAACTCTAGATAGAACTGAAAATTTGGGTGTTCATTTAGACTGTAACCTGTCTTGGAATATCCACATTGCAGAAGTATTTTGCTCGTTTCAGTCACTGAAACGTCTTCAGAAGTTCCTGCCTTTCTCAACTAAAATTACTCTTGCTCAGTCTCTTCTTTTACCTCTTCTTGACTACGCTGATGTCTGCTTCCTTGATGCAACTGAGGAACTTCTTGACAAACTGGAGCGTCTGCAGAATTTTTGTATCCGCTTCATTTTTGGCCTTCGAAAGTATGACCATGTGTCGGAATTTCGTAGGCAGTTGAAGTGGCTGCCTATTCGGCAACGTCGGGATTACCATACTCTTTCTTTTCTATTCTCTGTTCTTCATAATCTCAACTCCCCCTTGTATCTTCGGGAACGCTTTGAGTATCTTGTTCCGAGAGGAAAACCTTGTCGCTCATCATCCTCTCTTCTCCTTCGTGTTCCTTCCCACTCTTCAAGTCGTTACAGTGGATCTTTTACCGTTCATGCTGTGCGCCTCTGGAATTCTCTTCCACACACATTGAGAGCTAGCCCTTCGTTGGAGGTTTTCAGGGGGAGAATTAGGGAACATTTTCTTTCAATATGACACGTAAATATGTACTTATGTATAGGTTTTTATTTATTTATTTATTATATGTATATATTTATGTATAGTGTGCTGTACACATATCTATTTAGTTTATTTTTTAGTTTTAAGTTAGTCTTAATAATAATTTATGTGATTAAGTTTTGTTGTGCATGTTTGTTTATTTATCCTCAAATATAAAGTTTATCTGTATTTTTTCTCCATGTATGGTTTGCTGTAAGAAAACCCAATTATGGGTTAAGCTCGCCTATGTACATCAACTGTCCTATTTTTTTAATGTGTAAAATTGTATGTACAATAAAGAATAAAGAAGAATAAAGAACTGGTGTATATGTCGTGGCTAGATCTTAGAATTGATCACTTCATGATGTGATCAGCTATTTCATGAAATAGTTGTATTTCATGATGTAGCCAACTAAAACTTGGTAAAACATTTACACTTTAAAGTTTGATGATATTTTGATCCAAGTTTAGTTTGGTTTCGCTGTTGTTAAACCCTACTTGTAAGGTCATTGAACGTGCTCTTTGGACAAAATGCTTTACTAGATATCTGTAATACAAGTCTATCAGCAGACCTAACCCTTTCTACAAGGTGAACTCATTTTAAACTAACAACCTTGAAATCCGCAGAAAAAATATGGACCACTGGTTCATAAACTTCTGGATTGCTTACATAAATATATCAGACCTGGGTTGAATACTAAACCCAGGTCTGATCGTAAATTTCCTTTTGTTTCTACCGCTTATTGCTCGAACAAACCCCGGACGATCAGCACCGTTGAACCGTTTGATAGGGACCTACAACGAAAGCCACTCTCCCACTTAGTGAATTGACATATTCTCCAACTCCTTGCCTCAATTTCGCAAACATCTTTTACAAACAACTTGTAGATTGCTACAGTAAATAAATAAACTGATTTTTGTTTTTATTTTATCATTGGCTTATTCTTTGTTGTGTATGTTATTATTTTTGTTTAACCATTGACCTAATTGATTAATGTCGAATGGGCAAACTATAAACTGACTAGCGACCCGCCCCAGCTTCGCACGGGTGCAATGGTGATATTAAATAGATTATGCATGTATTATACATATAAACCTTCCTCTTGAATCACTATCTATTAAAAAAAAACCGCATCAAAATCCGTTGCGTAGTTTTAAAGATCTAAGCATATATAGGGACAGAAAGTAAGAAGCGAATTTGTTTTATACTCTATGTAGTGATGTGCACAACTTTAAGTGAAAAGTTCGCAGTAGGATTAATTATAATATAATAATATAAATTTATTGTTGTGTGTCTGTTAACTATTCGTTGGTGTGCCGTAATAATAATTATACATAAATTATGATGATGGGTGGGGAGGAAGAGAGAAACCACACTAGGGATGGGAAGGATAATATGTAAGAGATTAGCATGCATTAGCATTATCAGCCTTTTAATGTTCCCACTTTTGGGACTCAGGCCTCCTCTCTAGGAGAGGGAATGGGCCGTAATCCACCACGCGGGTCCAGTGCGGATTGGTTAATGTCACATGTCTTCGAATTTTTGGTTCTAGGACATGCCGGTTTCCTCACGATGTTTTCCTTCACCGTTTTGAGAGCAGTGGTGATGAAATAAAGTACACAAAGTAATGCGCCTGGCAGGGTTTGAACCCGCGACCTACAACTCGTAAGTCGGGGCCGTTACTACTCGGCCACCACTGCTCATGTAAGGGATAATATTAACGAAATGGATACGACCTGAAGCTATATGGAACAAGAGTAGGAAGAATTGAATTAGCACAGTCAATTAATTAACTTAAGTTCACCTTATCTTGATGTGGGTTTTTTGAGTTCTAAAACATTTGTTTGAAAGTTATCAAAATTCTGTCAAATAAGGTTATTTTCGTGTCTATAATACATAAAGTCAAGGCAAAAGTATATTATTTCAAACTAGCTTTTGCCCGCGGCTTCGCTCCCGCTCTACCCTACTCTACACTACTCTACCCTATACCAATAAATGAGCAGGTTTTGATTTTTTTTTATTATTTAACAGGATAAAAATTACCCTACATCCTTCTCCTGGTTCCAAGCTACCTTTCCACCTTTTTCAGCCGACACAATTTTCAGCCAAATCGGTGCAGCCGTTCTTGAGTTATAAATAGTGTAACTAACACGACTTTCTTTTATATATATAGATAAATCATTTACAGGCACTTTTGAAAGTTCAAGAAGTCTGTCTGTCCGAAAAAAATAATGGGAATTGCACATTCCAAAACGTATATCTCTATGGAGAAGGTGCTAAAAACCTCAGGTGCTGTAGAAGACGTAAAATTAACCGTACTTATGTTACCGATTGCAGTATGTTACCATGTTAAATAGCAGCTACGTCAAATTGATTTCCGCCAACGTGCGCATTTAGTTCGTGCCGCTCCTTTGTATCTAAATTCTATATTTTCGCTCTTTGGTTGTACTCGCGGTGCTCTGAAGTGAGGCGCCCGAGCGTAAACAAATGTGCCATGCGTTAAACCCCATGTTGCGTGCCACACATGCTCTTTTCTGGTGAACGCTACTTTTTAAAACTTGCAAATAAATCTTTGTTTGTCAGAAACGAGAGCATCGATGATATTTTTATAATTTGCAGCACTGGTGTGTCTGGTTGTAATGAAACTATACCAAATATTTAACCTAAACGAAAAATAAACATAAGTTATTTTTTATATCTGGATGTTATCTAGTAGAAAAACATTACGCTGAAATTGAATAAAAATTTCTCTAAACCGAGGGATGACTTCGTTACACTATATTATTTAAAATATCTATGTCTTCTAAACATGCACTTAGCTGCACATTATAATAGTAACTTGTTTCAGCACTTAGTACTAGGGACAAATGAAAAGACAAGTTGCGCAAGTACGACTTGCACTTGGCCAGTTTAAACTATCTGCGACCTTGTCACAAAAACATCTAGATGGCCAAGATTTTGTAAAATGATTTTATTTTTAGTTAAATTGTTATTCAGTTCAATCTCGTAAAAATCGTAAGGATCTGATGGATAATGATCGACGCTATTCATATACACTAAATAATAATTCAGACACGGCAGGTTAGTTCCCGGACTCAGTCGATCGAGTCGTAATAAATGGTTTAGAATGGCTTCTTTTGAAAGTGTTTTAACTCGTACATAGAAATTAACTGGCATTTGGTTACTCTGTTTCGACGTAAATTACAATGATACGACCAACGCCGCTCACGCCACCTATTTGTTACCGTCTGTGAAATGGATTCGTTTACGTCACCTTACCACTCAATTGCTTTAGAGAGGCCATTCAAATCGTGTAAGAGTTTCTTTTAACCGACATCAAAAACAGAGGAGGATTTACACAATTTTATTGCCAAAATTTTATCATAAAAACTCCCAATCGAACCAAAATTATTTAAATTGGTACTAATATTAGTAAAAAGAAATATAGAAAGCATATTTAAAATGTATTTTGTGCGTGTTTCAGGCAAGGACGGCTCAAAGGTGACGACTGTGGTAGCGACGCCGGGGCAAGGCCCCGACCGGCCTCAGGAGGTGAGCTATGCTGACATGAAACTCATCGGTAACGGCAGCTTCGGCGTCGTCTACCAGGCCAAACTATGCGACACCGGCGAGCTCATTGCCATAAAGAAGGTGCTCCAGGATAAGAGGTTTAAGGTAAGTTTAGTTCAAATATATCTATCAAATTTTACGAAAGTAAAGATTCGTTGAATTTATAGTAAAGTTTGGTAGGAAGTTTGTCAAAACTCATAATTCAAAATCAATCAAAACCATTATTCGTTTTATTCAACTCGGTTTATTTTTTGTATGTCAAATATTTGAATACAGCAGCAGAAATCCCATCATTTACGGCTACAAATAAATGGGTTAAGTTGTGGATCGGTAAGGGTAACTTTGTTATTTCGCAACCTACATTTTCTAATAATGCGCTGAAAACTTATAGAAACCATGCAAATAATCAACTGATAATTTTAAATTCATCACTATCAAATCATTTCATTAACTCCTTGGTTATTTTGTATCCTGTTGCCTATTTCTCGAGTTAGGCCAGGTTATGTCTATACGTTATTAATTTCTTCATTGATGCATATTTAGTTACTAACGGCGTGTTACACTTTACACATTTCAGAACCGAGAGCTTCAAATCATGCGACGACTGGAGCATTGTAATATTGTCAAATTGAAATATTTCTTTTACTCCAGTGGAGAAAAGGTGAGCGTTTCACATTTTGATAATTGTACACCTATATCTATTTATGTGTCTAATCATTTTCTTTAGACTATTTTAATTTGTAGTAGTTATTGGATCTAACTTCTAGTTTGGACCCATTTTTACTATATGAAATCCGAATAACATATTTCCAAGGGTCTGCAAACAAGAAAGGAGATATCTCATGTAGTTTCTTTGGTTGATATTGTTTTCCGACGATTGCTATTAATAGTTGTGCAAATTATTTTGTTCCTCTGTTTGTTTATGTTAGGTTTGTGCTGGTAGTTCATGCTTATGAGCGTCATGTGTAGGTGTTATATGGTGGATTTTGTGGTTGGATTATCCAAGTTACATTTTATTCATATAATGTTGTGATCAAAACTTCCTTGGATTGATATGAGACATCTCCTTTGAACCCTATATCTTCAATATAAGTAACTGATTTACTTACTGTGTATTCTGATGTGATCAAATTACCTTTTTTAGTTCGCTTTATTAAGGGTGTATTATTTGTGTGTTTTATTTGGGGGAAGGCGGCAGTGCCCGCAGCAGTGAGCTCAATGTTAAACGCAATGCAGTCTCTTGATGTCGCAGTACGTTTATGAATCAATTAGATTGTTGCGCTAGTGTGCTAACGCACAAATTAGGCCTTCCAATTCAGGCTACGGTTAACGAACAATATTTTTTCTGTTGTTTTAATATAGTATGCAATATATAAGTGATTAAATTATGTAAGGGAATGAAAAGTATTGGTCAGTAGCCGTGACAGCCCTTCAAACAGTTGTGTGCATACATGATTTGTTGAGAGCAAGTCTTAATCACGTCATGAGCCGTAATCTTTCAGCCATGAGCTTTTACATCTGATCAGGTCGATGCCAACTATGTTCTTCCATCATCATCTCATAAAAATTAACTTGTTCTGTATTGCGTCATCTAAGTTGTGTTATATGATTCTAACTTATGCTTGCTTGATACATTTTGTTTTCTTAAAGACAGCTTTAGTGTTTCATTGCCATGTACGTGGTTTATTTGCACTCGCCTGTAAAAAACAGAAAAAGAAATTCTTAACGCATTATACACGCACACTAAAAATGTTAAGAATATTTCCGAAACCATCTGGTGAAAACAATCGATAAAATCAAGTGTTTATATTTAGGGTGAAGTCTATTCTAAAGTTGCCCTTAATATATTTAATAAAAATACGATAAGTCGGACGAAGAGTCGGATTCAATCATAATCGAATTGATTGGACTACGTCCTAATGAAAAATGTGTAGCGTTAAATATTTAAATAAACCTTGACTCACCATACAGATGCATAGAAAGGACATTTAACAAAATTAAGATCAGTCAAGGTAAATACGTATAGCTGCGAAATGTATTCACTTGCCCAAGACGCATGAGAAGGTCAGGTACTAAACAGAATTGTACTGATGACAAAAACATACAACATGTTTGAATAATGTAAAAATTTTTAGAACATTTTGTTTTTCGCGTGTGTAGTTCAAGGTTTGATTTTCAGCAGTAGAAGTCAGAGTTACGTATCAATAAAGCCAAAAACCTTTGGATAAAAGCCAACTTTGAAATCTACTTGCCTTGTTAAATGTTATATTTCAACTTTCCCAACTAAAGTTCGGGAAAGCTCCAATAATTTTGAAGATTTCTTCCTTGCACCAGATTTCTTTTAATGCATATTTTTCCAAAGAGATGTGTATAATGGAAAAGTATTTCAACTGCGTTAGTAGTGTTTTTATACCTTAATGTACTTTTCAATATTTGTCTTTTCTTACTTTTTCGTAGTAAACGATGTTTGCCTCATATTTATTTTTTCCCCTTAAGATTTTTCGTTCTTTATTTCTATACGTTTGAAGCATTATTCAGAATGATACAACTTGCAATATATTAACATGATATCTCATTGTTATTTACAAGAGCATCAAGAGCTAGGAACAATTTAATGTTGTCGATGCTGAAATTATTTTTATTTATCTGGTGTCTTAATTATTTTTTACAGAAAGACGAAGTGTACCTGAATTTGGTGCTGGAGTACATACCCGAGACTGTGTATAAAGTGGCACGTCATTACTCCAAAGATGAACAAACCATACCCATTAGTTTTATAAAGGTAGAGTTATTTGCATAGCAGTGGGCGCATAGATTGGGGTAATACATGATACTAATCGGTTTGCCTTTCCAACAGCTATATATGTACCAGTTGTTCAGAAGCCTCGCGTACATACATTCGCTGGGCATCTGTCACCGAGACATCAAGCCACAGAACCTACTCCTCGATCCTAAGACCGGCGTACTCAAACTTTGCGACTTTGGCTCGGCGAAACATCTCGTTCGTGGCGAGCCTAATGTGTCCTACATTTGTTCCCGATACTATCGCGCTCCAGAACTCATTTTTGGCGCCATAGATTACACCACTAAAATCGGTAAATAATTTACTTTCTGTCAAGTAACTAACAATTTTATACTATCTTAGCCTTTCTCATTTAGATTGAACTTACAGATCATTGCATTTGTAACGTCAAATATTTTATAAAAAAACTTCGATATCTAACCTCTGTATTCAATGCATGCGTGTGTGTTTTCAAAAGTTATAGCACTTACTGGTGCTCGACAGTCATGCAAAGTTGATTAGATACGCGAGTCAGACTGATCTGCGCAGTAGATGCCTTGAAACTAATTTTCAAACGTCAATGTCTGATAGGGATCAACACTCAGGCCACGCGATTAGGCTGCCAGGCAGTTGCAAAGATGGATACTTTGTTATCTCAGTCTGTTCTCTCATGTACTACAATTGTACATTATGTACAGATGCTATCAATACAACAGAACTCTTTTGTACAGTTGTCATTCGTACCGATTGTAATCGTTACTCTTTATTCTTTTGCAACAAAGCAGTACAAGAGCTCCAACCTTCGGATTAAACCACAAAATACTCGAATAAAAAAAAAAAAGTGACAGAAACATAGAATAATACTTGGTTCAAGAACCGAAGAGTTCACTTAACTTGCAACTGAACTGTTGTGTAAGAAAATTCAAGTGATGTGGAAAAGTGCCGAAGCTAGCTAACGTACAGCCCCTGCCCAAGAAGGGTAGTCAGGTTGACGCAGCTAACTGCAGACCAATCTCTGTAACGTCCATTCTCTGTAAAAAATTGGAATGTGTACTCAACACTAAGCTCCTGGCATACCTAGATGCTAATGATATCCTAATTGCCCGACAATACGGCTATCGCCGAAATCGGTCAACTGATGATCATCTAGCGTATGCCATCCACATCTGGAGTGAGGTCATCGAGAAGCACGAGGAAGCGCTTGCCGTCTCCCTCGAAATCTCGAAAGCTTTCGATAGGGCATGGCACGAAAGCCTTATTAGTAAGCTTCTTAGAGGCTATGGTTGAGCGCTTGAACTTGTCCTTGGAGGCAGTCTCTAAATGGGGCAATGCCAATTTGGCTAGGTTCAATGCTGCTAAAACCCAGGCGTGTCTTTTATCCGCTAAAAGGAGCCAATTCAGCCCTGCTGATACTTTCCGACCATCTTCACATTCTTGGTGTTACATTGACGTCAACTTTCCACTTTGGGCTATTCATCGGAGCAAAGGCTCAACTTGCTGCAAAACAGCTAGGAATCCTCGCAAAGG
This sequence comes from Leucania comma, assembly GCA_958295575.1. NCBI lineage: Eukaryota > Metazoa > Arthropoda > Insecta > Lepidoptera > Noctuidae > Leucania > Leucania comma. The sequence continues at coordinate 12,096,782 of OY282475.1, forward strand.
TCAGATAGTACTTCACGCTGGAATAACTGCTCATACTTTCTCAAGCGCAAGTTCGATCGTGTATGGAGTACTGCTCTCATCTTTGGGACGGATTTGCCCGATAATAGCTTGGTGCACTCGAGACAATTGAGAGGCGAGTCAAGAGGATCATTGGCAATGATGCACTTTTTGAGTCAATGCATCAAAGTCTTGAGCATCGACGCCGAGTTGCTAGCCTGACAGTTTTTTACCGGCTGCATTTCGGGGAGTGTACATCGGAATTGCATAACTTAATTCCGCCTAGCCCGTTCCATCATCGGACCACCAGGCGTACAGCGATGCGCAACCGGTACATGGTGAACATCCCACCTATACGCACAAAACGTTTTGGGAATACATTTATTGTGCGTACAGATAAGGAATGGAACCCCTGCCGGAGTTTTGTTTCCTGATGGCTACAATCCGGCAATCTTTAAGCCAAGAGTGAATAGGGTTCTTCTAGGTAAGCGCGCTCCATCGTCGACTGCATTGTCACTTTCCATCTGTTCAGACGATAGGTCCGCACTTGACCGCTGTCTGAACAGATGGAAAGTAAAAAAATACATGTACTATTTTCTGTTGGACTAAGGAGTTCCACATCACAACTCACGGTCTCTTTGGTATTTGTATGTATAAAGGTGCCTTCCCGGATTCTTCATATTCTGCTGACTTGTGAAAATCTTCACCTTTGAAGCTCACTGTAGTAGTTTAATAATCGGCTCTACAAATCAAGAAAGAAAATTAACGCCTTTTAATAATAGATTAATGGTAACTTTTTTTTTCTTGTCACAGATGTTTGGAGCGCTGGCTGCGTAGTAGCAGAATTATTATTGGGTCAGCCAATCTTCCCAGGAGATTCGGGGGTTGATCAATTGGTTGAGATCATCAAGGTAATTACTTTTTTACATCATCATCGTCATATTCCACAGCTCAACTTTCCGAGCCTTGGTTCAGGCCATGGAGGAGGGATGGCAGGCGGTCGCCTCCTGCGAAGCAGTAATGCTAGCAAAGGAGGAGGCCGACCGCATCAGGCAGAGGCAACGGGGCGCTCGCCCCAGCCGCCGCCGGGATTCCGATCCCGATTTCCGGCCACCGTAGGCGCGGGCTTGCGGACGGCGTGCAATGGGTAGCACGCTTTCTGAGAGGAAGGGCCGTTTTCTGAGAGGAAGGCTCAGCCCCGGCACTATAGGCAACGAAGGAACAGGTTTTTAGTCATTAAGAGTCTGACACTACTTTCCGCTCCGCCCAAGGGCGGGATTTGTCATTGGATGATTTTCTGAGCATATGCCTCTCTTGGCATATACCCACACCTCTATTATCCGCCTTATCCAGGTTCTAACCGCGAGGGCAACCAGGACAGTCTGCTCATCTCCCAGCTAGAGGACCAATGACGCATCTTCTAATCGTTGGACGCCATTCTGTCATTGCCTCATTTCACCTATCAATGCCATGCCTTGCCAGGTGTTCCCCGCCCAGCTTCATTAGATTTGCATAATTTGCTAAATAAGTCTTCGGATCTGGACGTTAATTTTATTTACTCGCATACTTCGCGAGCAGTAGTGGCCGAGTGGTAACGGCCCGACTTAAGAGTTGTAGGTCGCGGGTTCAAACCCAGCCAGGCGCATTACTTTGTGTAATTTATTTCATCATCACTGCTTTCAAAACGGTGAAGGAAAACATCGTGAGGAAACCGGCATGTCCTAGAACCAAAAATACGAAGACATGTGACATCCACCAACCCGCACTGGGCCCGCGTGGTGGATAACGGCCCATTCCTTCTCCTAGAGAGGAGGCCCAAGGGACAGGGAGGGGACATTATAAGGCTGGTGCTATGCTATGCTTACTTTTAAGGTGCCATTCATTTATTACGTACGTACGTACTTTAGGGCCGAGGGGGGTTGATCGTGTCTCATTTTTAAGTGGGCGCGATGGAATAATCTCTACAGACCTGACGAAACGACGATGACGATGATGTTACGATCTTGTAAGATCACAACAAAAATACACAGAGTTAGATTGATTTATACTCGGATGAATTTTAGGTAAACGATTTCCGATTCCCCAACAACGGACCCGCGCCGCCCGCATTGCATCACCAAGAAACTCCTCGTTTATGTTAACTCGTTACTTATTTAGCATTCGCTTAGAAAACAAAAAAATTGGGCAAGTGCGAGTCAGACTCGCACATTGAGGGTTCCGTACAAACTAACTTACGTTAATAATTCAATTCCCTAATCGAGTCTCAAGGATTTTTCCGAATCATAAAAAAAATTTTTTCGGGCGTAAACGTAACAACAAAATTAACTTAAACTTTATTTAAATTTAATAAAAAAAAAAAAAACTAAAAAATTACAATTTTCAGATTTATTCCTATACTTGTGCTATAAGGCCTTGCTTCATGGCAAATTGCAGGATTCTAGATCAACGGGTAGTACCCTATGAATTTCGATTCCCATAAGAGTGTCGAAATATACGTTTTTTTTTTTGCGATGTACCCAGCCGATATTTTTTATTCGTTAACTTGGATATTTTATTTTATGAGTTTTCGCTATAGGGACCGCAGATTTGAGTATATGGTTTATAATTTTAACTCGATACCTCCATGCATTCCCGAGATACACATTGATACACGGAGATTGTCTTGACAGACAGACGGACAACAAAGTGATAAGTGTTCCGTTTTTTCCTTTTGAAGTAAGGAACCCTAATAATTAAAACAAACCACGTCACGATTTTTTCTTTACGTACAAAAACCTTTTAAAATTTTCATAGTCTGTTTTTTATATTGATATAAACTAGTGCTTGACTGTGATCCCACCTGTGGTAAGCAGTGATACAATTGTTGGTGAGGCTCACTAGTTTATTAAGAACCTATTCACTCTAGCCCTTAAATTACGATTAAAACACTTAAATTATAATCGGACGGGAAGACCGCAGCAGGCAAATTCTACAACTTGTATGTTTTTTCATTTCATAAATTAATAGTGAGGTGTCGCAACTGACATTGACCAAAAGACCAAAAAATATTTGACAAATAACTATTTAATATTTTTGCAATTATGTATGATAGCTTTTTTATTTTCTGAAGGTAATTAGACAGATGCAAATAACTAACTGATATTAATTTATAATTGTTATTTTATATAATTTAAGCCTAAGAATTGAAAGGCTAGCAAAAGCTGTGTCATTTTATTTTCGTTTAGATTTGGTGATAACCCAAACAAAAATCTAGAATTACTCAAGCTTATACTTTATTACAACTTTACTAATAGGTTTTGTAATTTAAAAACTAATAATAGATCATTATAAATAAAACATAAGTCCTCTTTTTTGTATTTTCTCTTGCGGATATTGCCATCCTATAGACCTCTTATACACTGTAGTGATAAAAACGAATCGTGTGTCGGCCTTACAATGCAGACATGAATTCACAGCTTGACGATCAATGATGATAACTTTTTTACCTGAAGCATAAACTGCGACTGTCTCGTTCCGCTCTTGTAAACGAGATATAAAATTGTGGTGGGACGCTCATATACTGGAGCTCTCTGGTAAAAGGGAGGAGTGACCAAACATTCAGGTGTGGATCTAAGTTTATTCTGTACATACGCACTTTTTTTATCATAATTCAGAATTTTTAGTTTCACTTGTACCTATTGCCTTTTGTCTTAAAGTTGTACTTTGTAACTATTTTAAAGATTCGTACAAGTTTTGTAAAGTTGTCCATCTAGTTTCGATCCCTTCTAAAGTATGAAGTGTAATGTTCATTCAACAAATATGTTGAGAGATTCACAAAATCAGAAAATCAACAGCGTTGCTAGGCTACACAGAGTATACACCGTTAAATTTTAGTCCTTTTAGTCCTGCGGAATGTCGATTCGGTACATGAAATACTATCGATTTGTAAAAAATAAAGTACTTATTAAAAGTTCTGGTATAAAAAAATCGAATTTAGAGACAACTTTTATTAAAAAGCTCCAGAAATGTGTTGATATTTCTGAAGTTTTATATTTGCAGGCATAACAATTAATAATAAACGTACTTGACGTAATAATTAATGGTGCCTAATTTAAATCATGGTAAACAAGATATTCTCTGGCAATTGATCTAAATATATATTTGCTCATGAAGTGTTTTTTGTTTTACAGGTACTAGGTACACCGACACGAGAACAAATTCGAGAGATGAATCCTAATTATACAGAATTCAAATTCCCACAAATTAAGAGCCACCCATGGGCTAAGGTACAGTCATTTTTATATTATGATGAATTTAATATTGACCCGGCTATGTGCTCCATTCTACTTACGTATATAGCGTCAAACTTATAATTTAAGTATTTTATTTTGTGGATAACACGCTTTATTTACGTTTGTAACTCGGTGCTCGTAATGGAGGTCTTTAGTAGAAGGTTCATGAATTATGAATATAGGAATTATATCTAAACTTTCAAATAACTAAGGAGTTACGATGGCTGCAGTTGGATGGTCTGCTCTGAATAAATCAATGAGGCCAAAAACCAGATTTATAAAACTTGACACACATCTACTGACCTTACATGGTTGACACTACATTTTATAATAGGAAAAAAACATTTTTATGTTTAATACATAAGCATTTGTTTATACATTATCTTTTTACAGCAATAGGGAATATGCATGGAAATATATTTACTACTAGCTAACCCGGCAAACTATCGCCGCTGTATCGCCTAATAGTTGATTTTAGTTTTCGTGGTTTTTTCCATATTTTCTCTCCGTTTAAACCTTCCCTGGAGTATCATAAATATTTCAAGACCAAAATTGGCCAAATCGGTCCAGCCGTTCTCGAATTGAGTTAGCGAGACTAACGAACAGTTATTATTTTTTTTATATATTAGAAGATATAATCCAGTTTATCAATAAATATACCTACAAAAATAGAATACAACTGTGAAAATAAAGTCTAAATTAGTAGAAAAGCAAACGGGGCATAACAATTTTAAAGAAATGTATCTCTCGCTAAGACACTTCTATGGAGTCGAATGGCTACGGCTTACGGCTTACGGCAAGTTAGCTTCAAAGCTGCTAATAAGAAGGAGTTCTTTGTTGATGAAGATATTTTAAATATTTTGTCATAACTTTAGGAACTAAAAATGGTTTTATTTAGTAAATGAAAAAAAAAAACATGGATATTTCCTATTCTATCTTGTTAAACAGATTTCAGTAATAAACAAGTAAATAAACATTACTGTTCGACCAGAGGTTGCGTTTACTCCATGCTTGGAATTAAAAATTGTCAAATAGCCACCTTTCATTCAAAACATATCTATCTCATACATATCTCATTAGGAAATCTACCAAGAAGAGTACTCTTATTTCTTTAAGTAATAAAGATCAAAATATTGTCCCCTTCTTTCTTTGGTCTATAAACCGTTAAATTTTGGTCGTTTTAATCCCGTGGAGGGTCGATTCGGTACATGAAACACTATCGACCGACCGCCCGTGTCGGATTAAAACGACCAAAATTTAACGGTGTATGTGATCAAATTATTGGAATGGCCCTAGGTAAAACAAAAAAGCTACAATCTGTTATGCAGATGCAAGTTCTCACGACTATAATTTCACGCTCTCTATCGCTATCTCTCTCTCTATCACCCTACCCCCCCCCCCCCCTCTATCGATATCCCTTTCCGGTTTTTTTTTTAATAAAATGCTTCTTACAACGACAGCATCTTAGATTTCCACAGCCAGTTGAGGTCAGATCACGTATACATCGCACGTGTACGTGTTCCGACATCAATAGTAACACTTGATCAACGAAAAAACTAGGTGCAGCCAAATTCAAACTGTTGTCAAGGACGTACAGTTAACTAACACGTTGTAAACACGGTTTATTTGTTACAATTAGTAATTTTACAGTTGCATATTCCTATCTATTAAATTAGTAAAAAATCACCTAAAGTGATAACAAGTTTATAAGTATCACCATTTTTTCATAACAATAGATCGGCAAACTTACCTACCGTATATTCTTGCCAACGTACGTCGGCAAAATTAGTAACAATAATGAATAGAATCATAATTTAAAATTATATATAGAATTTTTTACTATTAAACTCAGTTTATAGGAAATCGATATTTTCCATAGTTTTGCAATAAATTGCCAGCCAAAAGAAAGCCAAGAAGAAGCATATTCTTCTTGGCTTTCTTTTCCACGCAGTCCAACATACAGAATTTTATAAAATTAAATTATTTATTTCAAGCGCAATGGTAAAGCATATGCCATGAAATAAACAATATACCTTTTAAATAACGTATAATAATGACCTATATATCGTGCAATACACTTAATAATTTATTTATGAGTAGAAACAAACTATTCCAGTTATTCTGTTGGCACTTGATCATTATTATTGCACAGTAACTAGTGTGACATTCATAATTAAGAAGCGCGCGTCATTGCAGTTCATGTTGCAGCGTATGTCTGCGCCCAAGTCTGCCACTGACCACCAGCGCATCCGAGTAAGATATCGCACTGCGGAGTTTCTAGATGCCTTCATTATTCTTGCTATACTACAACCATGCTTACGTCTTTTCAGTAAAATGATATCTACAATACCTCATACCAGGTTACAAAAATGAAGACATTTAGAGTAGATAATTTTGAACTTGAAAATAGCCTTGGCATGAGTTGAACAGATTGCCACATACAACTAATCAGTTGAAGCTGTCTCTTACTGCAATTTGTTTGTTGGTGTTCAGTGTGCATTCGTACTGTGCTACTCCATGCCAGTTTGTTTCTGTTTGTTTGTTCACGTTTTGAAACTCACCAGGCTTATATTTTTCATCAGAAGATATTCTTACAGAAACGAACTTACACCGTGGAGTAGCACTTAATCATTACATATTTAAATTAGGCTCAACTAAATCACTTCATCGAGATCCAATGATTGTTATCTAACCATTAACATTGTAAATACCGTTATATTTCTTCGTGTGTATAACTAGAAGGATTTATTTCAGTCGCTAACATTTAACGTCAAGTTTTTCCGTATCATCTAGGACTTGTGACCTTGTCCAATAAGTTGACATGTATAGAAGTTAGCGATCTAACGAACAGACTCACACAGACAGAGGAGGATCGCTGGGGTGCGGGCGGCGGTAGCTAGTATGTACGTGTGGTGTGTCCGCAGGTGTTCCGCGCCTGCACGCCGCCGGACGCCATCTCGCTGGTGTCGCGGCTGCTGGAGTACACGCCGGGCGCGCGCCTGTCGCCGCTGCAGGCGTGCGCGCACAGCTTCTTCGACGAGCTGCGCGAGCCGGCCGCGCGCCTGCCCAACGGCCGCCCGCTGCCGCCGCTGTTCAACTTCACGGAGTACGAGCTCAGCATCCAGCCGTCGCTCAACGACTTCCTGAAGCCGCGCGCGGGCGCCGCGGCGGCGGACGCGGCGGCGGGCGCGGCGCCGGCGGACGAGGCGCCCGGCAGCTGCTCGGCCGAGCCGCGCGCGTAGGCGCCGCACTGCACATCGGCCGGCTGGGCGGCGCCGAGGCCGTCCACACGTCCGCACGCGACCTAGTGATAGTTACTTTCGTGTTGGCCATCGGGAAAATTACATGCATAATAGGTGTTTTCGGCGAGTAATCGTGTGATACTGTAGTGTAATTGTCGATAAAGCTTGAGCTGTCGTAGTCGGTAAGAAGGGTAAATCCGTTGTAGATTCTAAACCGTCGCGATGTGATTACTTTGTACTTTTGTAAGCTCAAATTGTCCCCTTATGTACATACCTTATATGCTGAGTTTGAATGTTTATTTAGTAAACGACAGATAATTACCGTCTGGATAAATTGTTTTGTTTTATTTTCATTTTAATATCTCGTCAAATTCTGTTTCTTTTAAAATGATTTCGCTTATAACTGTAGCCTTAATGTACTCGGTGTGAGACGTTTTATCATAGAGAGAGGTTAGTCACCTGTTTGTTTGACTTGAATCACCTATCGAGGGGTAGCCACATGATACTTACCTTGCTTGGGCCGTGTAATCAGTAGGGAAGACATATTCAGTAGTGTATTAGAGTATTTATTGTTGAAAAGTATCACTAAATCAACAAACTTTTACGAAGCGTATGCCTAGTGTTATTTCAACGATGAAACTTAGCAAACGGAATACTTTGTTGCAACAATAGTACGCATTGTAAATTTTTATAACTAGCGTAAACTGATCTCTCAAGATAATTTATAATAATGATATGATATCTCAGAATATTTGTATAAACAATTCAGAGGATATAAATTTTAGATGTACTACACATATATATTTGTTTTCGGCAACTTCTATGTTAAACATTTTTTGCTGTGTATTTTTGAATTATCCATTGCTGGATAAATGTAATGTACCTATTTAATAGCACTGTCGGTGTCCTAATTATAACGACATAGTTTTTGGATAATATTGTATTCTATATTCAATAAATGATATTTCTATTATATGAAATTTGTCATTGAGAACACTATGGTTATTAGTAGTCATTTATGAAACGATGTTTAAATAATGGTAAAATTTCATTGTCATAGTTTTAAGTATTCGAGTAATTTCATTTTGCACTTCGATTTTGAATACAGTTACAAATTAGGAAAGGTTTAAACTTCTAAGTATAGACTAACAAAATCTTTTCTTCATGGTGTAGAAGTAGCCTAAACGCAAAACTTATTGGTGTAATGTCGATTACCTCTTGCACCACGTAATTAGAAAAACCTGGTATTTTAAAATTCAGGCAGCTGAAAAGCACGTTTTTGCATATGTAACATAATATTTTAGTCTTATTTGGACCAACTCATAGTAACACATCAGCTTTGCATTATAATATTGATTCAGAAAGCCTAAAACTAATCAATATTTTGGTTGTATACTGTTACCTCATTATCAATCATTTTAAATGCTTAGCTGATTCAGTGTACCTAACGTTTATTATCCATATTTTTCTAGACATAAACCAGGGCCCCGACCATTAAAATAATTAATTATAAAGTATCATTTTATCGTGTACCTACCATGTTACGACAGGATAGTGCTGAATTCGGTGTTTCTCGATAGTTTGCGGTGTTAAGGTCGCCCTTTTTCTTGTCGCGCCGTGTCTCACGACTTATGAAAGATCGAGTTCAGTGTTAGGTATGCCTGTAATTACTTATAAATTATTGTATTTTAAGAAAAGCGCTCCGCGCTTCGCTTTTAAATCACATAATAGTGGATCTTAGTTCTTGTCGTTAAGGCTATTAATTTGCTGGAACACCCATATAATTCGTGTAAATATATTATAATTATCTTTATGGTACGACTCTTGAGTGGCGCGTGCGGGAGGCAGCCAGGCACTCGCCGGCTCGTGACGTCGCGCACGCGATGCACCGACCGCACCCCACTCAATAAGAGGCAGTAGTTTAGATATTACATGTATTTTATTAAGTCTATCTATCTAATATGAATTTTGTAATCGACGTTGCTTCTTAAGACCTTCTGTGTAAAAAGTTATAAGACATACTAGTGACCTGAATATTTGAAGCGATGTTATTAAAATCTTTATCCCACTGAATTCTCACTTTCACGATTTGCGTGCACATTTACAACATGAGAATTTTTCGTAAAATACATAGTTCGAAATGGAGTTATGACTTATTATATAAATTATTTAAAGTAAAATTTTCTTATTACTGTAATAATATTAAATTTAATAGTGAGTGAAATTTGTATTTTGTTTTCATATTTGTTTTACTGAATTTAAATACTTCATAACCCTCATATCGTTGTTAGTTATGAATGAAAATAACATAATTATTAAAAGTAAATAATTAAATGAATAGTAAGCATGGCTTTTATTTTTTCATTAGTTATAAACCCTAGTCTGCATTAACAAATAAACGTTTACAGTCCTTTACGGAATGTGTCCTGAATTTTATTATGCCGTTATTATGCCGGTGTCGAGTAGGTGAGACACGGTGAGAGTTCTTAGATTTGAACAGGCCTTCAAACATCGCCAAATACAAACTAATCAAGTATTATGTCATTTTCTGTGGAAACTCCAGCATCAGCATCCAAGTACTAACTTTATTTGTATTTGTTTAGCATGTATATGGATTTCCTGTGTGCGTGTGGTTGTTAAAATTCTTTCAAAATATGCTTAAGATTTAGTGAACATTCCCAAAGAAATGTGGAGCTTGAAATCAGAATTTGTGAAAGTCAAATAAACGAGTTATGGACTGTTAAGGCGGGCCCTCAGTCCACACATAGAGGATTGAGGGCCCACCTGTACCGGATAAACTATGGACTCCACAAAAAAACTCTTTATGCTAAAATCTAAGCTAATGCCAAACAAAATTTGTGGAAACAAGATATTTTCGCAAAACACTCTCCTAATTTATACAGGAAAATTTTTTAACCACTGCGTAAATTTTTTTTGGTGGCTTAGTGTAAGCAATAGAACACATTTCCATTTTTAGTTTATGACTTTTTTTTTCTCATTTTTCCACTTTGTCCCAATTTGAAATAAGCAAGACATGGATATAATTTAATAGTAATACTATGAATGAGCATGAATGAAAACGCGAAGGCCGCCGGCCGCTGGACCACGCCCAGCGCACGAGACGGGGGTGCAGGGGCATGCGGCGCCGGCGTTTGATAAACAAAACGCATGCACATGCAGTACGTCACTTGCGGAAGTGGAGGTCGGACGTTCGCGCCCTTCGCCGTCCCTGCGCGTGTGCCGTGTACTAGACTAGCGTAGTGACAATGTCTCATTTTACTCACCGCGAGTATTATGAAATGGTGCGAGTGTATTTGTTAAGCAATGAAAATTTACGAGCAGCACGAAGAAGATACGAAAGGGAGAGCGTACCTCGTATGCGAGCCCAAGGGATCCTCAATCCTATCCCTAATGAGAGGACAATTTTAGCAGCTAACCAAAGGCTGCTTGATCACGGCCAGTTCAGAACACCGAGCCAGGCACAAGGATCTGGCAGACTTCGACTGGCAGTCGAAGCCGATTTTTTTGAACGCAATCCAAGAGCCAGTACCTACGACGCAGAACGACGTTTTGGTGTTAGCCAAAGCGCAGTATGGAAGCTGCTAAATACAGCCGGACTCCATCCATACCACTTTCAGCCGGTACAACAACTCCATGACCCAGACCCAGCACCACGTCGAGCCTTTTAAATCACACCACAATTTTTTAAATACGCCAAAATGCAATTGTTTCAATCTAAATTGTATCATGTCTAAATACCTATCATACCTAAATGTTTTATTTTGAATGGATTAAAACGTATTACCTAATTTCTTACTTATTATGATTTATTTTCTGCATTTTGATGGTCCTAAGCCCATGAAAGTATGAAGGATAAATTGGAATTACGTTTACAAATAACTTTACACAGTCTAAACTTAAAAAATTGTAGCGCTAAACTGGGGTCAATAATCGCACCGCGTAAGTAGGTACCGTCGCATAGAGCGAGCGCGCGTGAGTACTTCTGATACCAGCTGGCGCGTCAGGCGAGCGGTCGACGCGCGGCGTGAATCGGGCGACCAGTCGACGGACTGGCAAGCGACGTCCATAAAATAAATTTCTGAGTAAACAAGTCTCGTAAGCGTTAACTTAATTTTTTACTATTGAAACATATCAAAATAAAAAATACGTGTTTATTAAAATATATTCAAGTTTATTATGTCAAAATTTGCGCACTGGTTAAAAACTTTTCCTGTATATCCTTGTTCAAAATGGGCCCTCAATTCTCACTGACGTAAATGTTTACTACGCAAATAAAATGAAACCTTTAACTTACAGCTGCTGTTTGAAGCCCTATAAGCTACTAGATAAATTGTGAAAATTTGTGAAAGCAAGATCAGGTCACATCTTCTTGTTGTTTGAAAGTTACGACCTTGACAAAATTCGGGCCCTCAGTTCTCCATTTTTTCATGTTTTCGTTATATTACGCTTAACGTATGAGAGATACGATAAACACAAAAATGTCGCTTCATGTGAAAAAAAATGTGAAACAAATTCGGTAGAAGAAAGAATTAAAAAAACCCTTTATTGTACAAAAAAATCGAGTTTTACTATTATTCCTCGGAATTGGGACATAGGGTGTCCACAATTTTTTTGTGATGGTGTCATATATAAAGTTTTTATTTTCAAGTTATAAAATATTTAATATTAAAAAACAAATATTTGACTAACTGTAATTATAAATATATGTAAACTGCTCTTCCGGCTTCGCTTGGGTGCAGTTTCTTTTTAATTCAATATCTTTTCAAATCAATCCTTGCAACAAAAAAAATATAATTGGACGAATATATGCAGCTGTTCTAAATTGATGCGTTTACATACACTTGGTTTTTATTTATTTATATAGAACATATCATAGGCACATATAAAGGCCTGTTCAAACCTGAGTATGTATCGCAAACGCTATTTCTAGTGAAATTTGCTTGTGTTACTATTTTTGCTCACTCGTTCAGTTCCTGCTATTGTTAGCGAACTTCCACATGAAAAGCATTTTATTTTAATACTGAACAGAAAGGAGATACTGAGGTTTCATGCCGTAGAATTAAAATAACAATTCATTTCATAATCACTTTTTAAATAAAAGTGATTATGAAATGAATTGTTATTTATTGTTTTTTATTAATGACTGACTGGAAAAATCTTCTGCAGTTTTCGTTTCTTTTGCAGTTTTGGCATTGATTACTAACGGAAATATATTTTCCGCACACATGAGGCATATTTTAGACCTCGCTTTAGCATCCTTTTTCTTAGCAGCCTCGGTGTCCAATTTATAGCTGTCCGTAACTTCGACACAGTCCCAGAGATCGCAGTCGGTCAGATACATTTGCATAGCAAACGACCACGTACCATAATTGCTCTGACCGACGAGTTTTTGTATTGTCGTCGAGAGATTTTGCATCTTGACAAAATAATATATTTTATTTCGTCACAAACCTTCCTTGCGTGCCCATAACCTAATGTAAATAACACTACGCAGTAGAATTATATAGATTTTAATATTATAAAATCTATTGACAATACAACTCGTTTAAGATGTGACAGACACTTTTTATTTCTTTTAGTCTATGTGACCCAGAGACATATTGAATTACCTATTTTCGACAGTTTCGACTGGAAATGTACTCTAAAGACTAGCGGTGTTGGCACTCTGAATGGCAATGCTTATCCTTTGTCCCAGGTAAAAACCAGCCCACAATTCAACTCATCACAATTCACAATAGCAAATCGCACGAATACGAGATGAGTGATCTTAGATAGAGATGAAGTTTATATACTGGTACAGGTATGAAAACCAAGTATGTACTTTCCAGTATGCAGTCCGAGTATAGATCGAAATAATGGGCATATACCATTAAGGTATGGCGTCATACGTATAGGCGAGTACATACGGTCCAGTCAGCGTGGCACGCTGAAGCTACCTGAAAGCCTTCAAAATGAAGCATATAGTATGCTTTAAGTGCATTCGGATGATCTACTTCAGCTAGAAAAAAAATGATACATAATAATGTCTATGTGCTTGGGGAACATAATTAATAATAATTTGTTTAGCAATATTATAAAGAAGTAGGTACATTTTTGTCGTACCAGGGAGTCCCACACGCTTTAATATTTTGTAACATCAACATGCGTATATGTTGATGTTACAATATATTAAAGCGTGTATGAAGGAATTTTATAGTTATTATGTTTTGTGTATATACTCAAAAGTATTTTGAAACCCAGATTTTGTACTGCGTATTTGGCAATACCCATACCTTGCAGGCCGTGAGTTCACCAAGTATGTTTCATCTCTAATTCATAGATATTTAAAAGAAGTAATGAACTGCCAGTGTCACACAGATTTAAAGAAATTTTACACTTGAAAATAAACTTTTTGTCGATTATAGTAATTGATTTTACTCTTTAGTTATGAGTTTACTCATAACAATTTGTCTGTTTGTTTGTTTTGTTTGTTTGTTTGTTTATAAAAAAAAAAACAAATTCGCGTTATCCGCTTAGGTTTGAACAGGCCTTCCTATGAGCGAATGATATGTTCCATATTTGCTAATGTGGTGTTCACTCAAATTATTTTAGGGATTTGGATTTATAAATTAATCAACCAAATTATCAGTAAGCGGGCACAACTTGAGAATGATGGGGACAGATCGAGAGTGCCCACGACGTCACGCATCAGTTGATCTACATTTAAAGCGTATACCACATATATATTTTTTTTAAAAACCCAGTGTATGTAAACGCATCAATTTAGAACAGCTGCATATATTCGTCCAATTATATTTTTTTTGTTGCAAGGATTGATTTGATTATTTTTTTTTTATTTGCTATAAAAAATTTATTTGCGTAGTAAACATTTACGTCAGTGAGAATTGAGGGCCCATTTTGAACAAGGATATATAAATTAGGAGAGTGTTTTGCGAAAATATCTTGTTTCCACAAATTTTGTTTGGCATTAGCTTAGATTTTAGCATAAAGAGTTTTTTTGTGGAGTCCATAGTTTATCCGGTACAGGTGGGCCCTCAATCCTCTATGTGTGGACTGAGCGCCCGCCTTGACAGTCCATAACTCGTTTATTTGACTTTCACAAATTCTGATTTCAAGCTCCACATTTCTTTGGGAATGTTCACTAAATCTTAAGCATATTTTGAAAGAATTTTAACAACCGGGCCCTCACACCACACGCACACGATTTCCTTATTAGAAGTACCGAATATTAAGGATACTTTATTCTATTTCAAATATGTATTGTTTATTTATTGTGCACACCGACCACAGTGTAGTCTTTTATAACTTCTGGTAGAGAATGCCTTGTTGCCTTAAGTCCGCCTATGCACCTACCATTACTGAACATGAAGTTAAAATAAATAAATAAAAAAATACCCGATGATGTCTCGTTTTTTCTGCCCGAATGTTGACTCGATAGCTCAATTGAGTGGTGCACAAAAGGCCTGCAAGTCGATGGCAACACCACTTTACTCCCAATTGTGAATCTTAACCATCCAGTAATGCTAGCAAAGGAGGAGGTCGCACGCGTGAGGCCACTTCGCTGAGGCCTCTGCCTCGAATCTTGCGGGCAGTGGGGCGGCGGCAGCGATGGCGCGAGCAGACACCGTTTGACTGAATGATCTGAGATCCTGTAGAAGTACCCTCCCTCATCTGTTATTTGATTAGGATAAATATTATTAAACATTGCAAATAGGTTGCTTAGCTAAATCTGGTGCCAATGCTGTTAAACAATTAAATTTGTTGTTAAATTTTTTTCATCAACTACCCTGATGGGTTTTTTAAGAAAGTCGAGCATCAGCTGAAAGAATGCGCTCCAAGGAACTTAAAAAATATGAGTTGCCTACTTTTCCTCGGGGCAAATAGTATAGTAGTTTCCTCGTTTAAAGAGGTAGGGAAATTTTCATAATATACCCTCATCTGTTTTTTAATTGAATTATATATCAAATGAAAGGTGATTTTATTCCGAATCCAATCGTAGAAAGTTGCCTTAGCAAAAATGGTGCGAATCCATAGTTCCTTAGATTTAAGATGTACAATTTTTTGCGCTAGATCTGATATTAGAAATATATTCTCTCATCTGATTAAATGATAATAAAGATTATACGATGATTAGGATAAATATTATAATGCATTTATTTATACATTGCGAATAGATTGCTTAGCTAAATCAAATGCCAATGATGTTAAACAATAAAAAAAAATCGCCTTCCCTGACTTGCTATTTAAGAAAGTCTAGCTTCAGCTGAAAGAACTGGAAAAATATAAGTTATCTACTTTTTCTCAGTGCAACTATGGGGGATGCTTTGTATAAACAGGTAAGTAAAGGTTTATAATATCAGTTATCTAATCGAATTATATATCAAATAAAATGGCTATTTTTAGGAATAAAATAACCTTTCATTTGATATGTATTATGAACATTATCTTTTTAAACCAGGCAACCCCTATATTTGCACCGAGGAAAAGCAGGCAACTTATATTTTTTTAGTTCCTTGGAGCGCATTCTTTCAGCTGATGCTCGACTTTCTTAAATAACCAATCAGGGTAGTTGATGAAAAAAATGTAACAACAAATTTAATTGTTTAACATCATTGGCACCAGATTTAGCTAGGTAATCAATTCGCAATGTATAAATAAATGCATTATAATATTTATCCTAATCAAATAACTTATGAGCGAAGGTACTTCTTCTATTGGATCTCTCTCCACCGCTCGTTACCCGCCCCCGCGCCGCTATTTTTAACGGCCGGTCCATTTGATTTAACGCATAAGATCCTGTCGCTACTGCGTCGCCGCCGCCGCCCCGTTGTCCGCAAGATTCGAGGCAAGGGCCTCACGTCTCAGTCGCCGCCCTGATAACGATCCCGATTTCCGGCAATGGCAATGGGTAGTTAGAAAGAAAGAAAGAAAGAAAACACGTTTATTTGGCCTGCAATGAAGCACAATACAAGTTTTAAAACTTAAACATAAATAAAAAATAATAATTAAAAATAAAAAAAAATAAAAAATCAACAGCAACAAGAATATGCCTCACGGCTGCGCCAAATAGGTTCAGTTCAGCATGATGCCAGACAACTTCGTAGCAGTTGCCTGACGCTGGTTTTCAACTGAACCTTGGGTGCAATCACGGATGAGAATAAGAGTATAATGTGATTTAATAATATGATACATCAAATAAATACAAAAAACAAATAATTTTGAAGACGAATATGTGTGTTTTAGCTGTGTAGGTATGTAAATAAACCAAATAACGCCATAGTCAATAAAATTTTGAGTACGTTTAAATTTCCAATGATGACTAATAAAACCGGTCTCGAGCCACCGCCATCAATACAGTGCATAGTAGCATGTTACATAATTTACTATGCCATTAGCATCTGAGCGCGACAGACAGACGGTTGCACACCAGCGAGAAATGTGATATTGGAGCAAAAGAAATTTTATTCGGGTATTTGAAGAAAACAAATAATATTAATAAATAAATAGATAAAATGCAGATTATGCGTGTGTAATTCAACGTTAAGTTTGTAAAGTGAAACTTAGAAAGGTATTGACATAAGGTAAGTATTGCTTATCCATAGCATAAAACAAATAAGTGGATTCAATTACAAGTTTGTATGATTTTTCATATTTCCAGGTGCGGGTCATAACGATTTATCCATACCGTCAAAAAGGATATTTCTTGTAATGAGGATTAATGAAAGGCAGGCGCAAAACATCTACCAGCCGCACGTAGGCCAGGCACATACGGTATGTAACTATAAACGTATTTGACTAAACAACTTCAAGGCAATTAAATAGTAACTGTTTATTATTTGAGTATAATGAAATTCCGCGATAACAAGAGAAAAAAAAAGAAGAAAAAAAAAAAAAATTAAAAAAAAAAAAAAAAAAAGAAAAGATAAAAGAATTCATTAGCGTGTCATTCATTTCCCACAGGTCTCCCAACTGCGAGTGAGTGTCGGTGACGCGTATGATACGTCTTCACCAATGAGTTGCGAACACAAGAAAACGAGGCAGCTGTTAGAGAAACCGGTGCCCAAGGAACCTCCATCACCCAAAATATTGTAGCTATGTATACACTCTTACAATATCGCAACATGACCCATGCACACACAAAACGACGATAATAATTGAAAAATTGGCTCACATATCATATTATAGAAACATTTATATTAGTCAGGTCCAGTTTTCGCTGCGCATCAATTAAATATTGCCGTAAACGTCTTCTAAAAGTACTTATGGTGTTTATTGCTCTAATGGGGGGTGGAATATTGTTCCATACCTTAGATGATGAGTAACGGAAAGTGCCTCTGAATGCCGCTGTACTATGGGGCTGTGATGAGAGTTGCTGTGAACATTGCCTTCTTCCGCATTCTCGTTTGCCAGTGATCCAACTCAACTTATTGTATAGGTACTCTGGTTTTTTTAATTTAATTACACCAAATAGCAGGCATGCCAAGTGTAGCTTGCGTCTCGATTTCATTTTGAGGGTAAAATGCTTATTAAGGTATGGTGTTACGTGACTTCTGGGAGGTATTTTATAACAAAAACGAGCACACGCGTTTTGAACTCTTTGAATGAGCCGATCGGTACGAGCCAGTAGGCGTGGACCGTACACCGTATCTGCATAGTTCAATCTAGACAAAACAAGACTTTCCACAAGTTGTTCCCGAAGTGATTCTGATAGATAAGGCCTCATCTTGTATAGAATTTTCAGGCGATAAAAACAGTTTTTTACTGAGTCTGCGATATGCTTTTCAAACCGTAGTTCTTTGTCTAAAATAAGACCAAGGTTCCTTGCTTCATAGACTCTGTCTATCGGTTTGCCCATTAGTTGAAGCGAAAACATAGCGGGTAGTTTAGCTAGTTGCTGTTTAGAGCCAAGTACCAAGAATTTGGTTTTGTTTGGGTTTAGCGATAAACAATTATCTCCAGACCAGACAGCAATTCTGCTAAGATCGTCATTTAGGTCTTTAATGGCATTTTCATACTCGTCAGGATAAAAAGAAATATAAAGTTGGACATCATCAGCGTATATATGGTACTTGCACTTCTGGAGGCAATTGATGATATCCGCGCAATACAAGATAAAAAGTATTGGACCTAAGATAGACCCTTGCGGCACTCCTCTCTCTATGGCACTAAGTGCCGATTTTAGATTGGTCCCATCCCCCAAACGCAAATCTACAAATTGCTTTCTATCACCGAGGTAGCTCCGGAACCATTCCACAGCTCCAGGGTCGAAACCATAATATCTTAGCTTCGACAATAATAATGGTATATTAATTGCGTCAAATGCACGGGAAAAATCAAGCAGAACCAGACACGTACACATTCCCTTATCTTGGGCAGACAACACATTATCAGTAACATCCAGTAAAGCAGTAGCGGTACTTCGTTGCTTTCTGAAACCTGATTGTAAGTCTGGTAATATGCTGTTCTGCTCCAAAAAATGTGTTAATTGGTCACACACGACCCTCTCCAGCACCTTAGACAGACATGGTAAGATGCTAATAGGCCGGAGGTCTTTCAGATCAACGGGATTTGAATTCTTGGGTAAGGGCTTGACTGAGGCAATCTTCCACTCCTCGGGGAATTTTGAAGTCACTATTGAGCAATTTATCATGGCTGTAATAGCATTTAACGTGTGGGGTAGGGTCATGATAATCATGTCCAGGGTGATGTGATCATTTCCCTCGGCATTACTTTTAAGGTTAGAGATAATGCGAGAGATGTCAGCTTGCTCCACTGGAACGATTGAAAAAGTTTTCTCACCATGTTTGTGATTGTTGTACTTGGTCAGCAAGGACATGCTTGCCACTTTGTTACCAGGAACAGTCAAAAAGTTATCATTAATTTTATCAGGATCTGTGAAGTGCGACGGAAGGTCTTGTCTCGAATTTGTAGTTAGTAACGTGGTTTTCAGATTTTTCCAAAGTAATTTTGGATTTTTACTATGATTATTTATGTGGTGCTCGTAGTATGCCATTTTTTCTCTATATAGTGATCTTACCACTAAGGTTTTTAAATCTTTGTAGTATTCGCCTTTTGAACTCAATTTAGTTTTGCGGTAACTAGTAAGTGCGTCATCTCGTAAACGCATCATTAGCTTAATCGTATCAGTAATCCACGGATACGACTTTTCTTTTATTGTGGTAGTCTTCACTGGTGCATGAACATCAAATAAGGATGTGATGAGATGGTTAAAGAAACTCACCATATCATTGACATTTTCTAACTTTATAATGTTTTCGAAACAGAAAAGTCGTAAATCCGTGTTAAAGCTGTCCAAACAAATGTTTTTGAGTGGCCTAAATTTAGCAACGTATGGTTTAAACTTACCCCGTTTCACATGAAACTCCCCAACTATGACAGAATGGCCGTTGATTGAACCAAAAGATTCAACTGACGTATGTCTTGCTACCAGGTCGGTACATAGTAAATCAATAAGAGTTTCACTGGTAGCTGTGAAGTGTGTTGGTGTTGTGATCAGTTGAGAAAGGCTGAGGCTATGCAAAAACTCATTAATTTTCCTTGTCTTCAATCCGTATGTGTCTAGCAAGTTAACATTAAAGTCACCGAGCAATATGAAGTTGTCACAATGTCCCAATGAACTTATAAAATCTGTTATGGCATCAATAAAAAGGACAAGATCCAGCCAGGGCGGACGGTACGCGGTACCGACAGCAATTTTTTTGCCGTTTATTGTCAGCGTAAGCCACATCTGTTCAACGGATTCGAACCTAGGATCGACCGCGGCAGAACAAATACGTGCGTTTAGACCTTGCCGGATATAAAAGCCTGTACCCCCACCTCTACCCGAACGAACATTAGCCGGCCGCGGAGTGTGACGTAGTCGATAGCCCGGCACCACCGGCGCACGTCCGCCCTCCCCAGGCCGCAACCACGTCTCATTAATGGCCATAACATCGAAACAATGTCTGTCCAGTAAGCCAATCATGTCGTCATGACCCGTGCCCAACGATCCGGCATTTAGAAAACCAACCTTAAAAAACTTATCGCCTTTAGTCATCATTATAATAGTATATAGTAAAACTTGTATATTCAATAATTTCATAAAATAGTAGTATTAATTGTAGTCGTATTGTATATGTTAATGTATATGCATATGTATGTAGTCGTATGTCAATAGTGTAAAGTTTAGTTATAATAATTACGTGTATAATAATATCTGTAGTGTCAATAAACTCGTTTACGTGTACGTTGCAAAAAAGTGCCGTGAGACATATACCTACTACTAAGAAACAATATAAACAACTGCAATACAAGATAAACAACAATGTAACAGTTGAATTAGAGAGACGTAATACTCGTATATCAAATCCTACTTTATAAATCTGTTTGATAACCATTGAAACTAATAATATACAATATAATTGTTTGGCTTTAGCGTTTAACACAAAAACATCTTGGAAAGCAAAAAAAATAACTATAACAAAAACAAAAAAAAGACAACCCTTTCTTTGTGACCGCATAGTCGAGTAAAAAATTAAATTTTTAATGTCTGTTGCCACCGTCACCGCCAATTGGTGACGTCGTGAAAATGCGGTGCAAATCCGCCTCACAGCGAATATGATGAGTTGTGTCACCGGGCTTGCATCGGGCAAGAATACGGCCGCGCTTCGCCCACACATATTGCCAGCCCAAGCGACTGCCTGCCTCACGAGCGCACCGAAACAACTCTCTATTCACTTTCGTCAGGCGCTCGTTAACGTAAAAACGCTTCCCAGTACCAGGCAAACCGAGGTCAGCTGTAGTCATGCCGCGCCGTACCCGCGCCCCCTGTAGCAGCTCGTCCCGTAGATCTCGGCGCGCCAGGCGCACGACGAGAAAGCGAGGACGAGTCTCCACCGGCGCCGCCGCCTGCGTCGCGTTGATGCGCCTGCCCCCGACTCGCTCGGCGCTCACTATGTCGCGCGCCTCGATAGCGACTCCAAGCTTCGCAGCAACCAACAAAACGGTATGAGTGGGATTCTCACCGCTGGCCTCTGGGATGTTTGAAATTTGGAGGTCGTTGGCGAGTAGCTCCTGGTCCCGGTCGTTTATTTCGCTCCTTAATTGAGAGACTAGATCTTCCACCCCCGACGAAAGCGGCGCCTGGGGCTGAGCTTGTTTTTTCTCCATTAAATCCACTCTTTCCTCCAAACGACTCATCCTCTCATTTGTGGCAACCAGAGATGATCTCAGTTCCGACAGATCATCGCGGAGAAGCTGGAATTCGTTCCTAATAGACCTTAAAAAGTCTTCCTTGAAAATGCTCAGCTCCGTCCTGAAGACGTCCAAGCTGAGATCTTGTACAGCTTCTATGGCAGAGCTATTTATAGGGCTAGTATGCACTAGCACCACAGGGCTATCTTCGTGCGCAACAGGAGTACGCCCCCTTACCGGTGTGTCAGCCCGATTATCTCTAAGCACATTCTTTTTGCACTCAGGGCAGTGCCAAGTAGCAGCCACCGGTCCAGCATTTGGCAGTCCCACGCACGCCTTGTGATACCAGCACCTACATTTGGTGCAAATAGCGGCTTCCGTCGATGAGAGGAATTTGCCACAGCCACCGCACTTAGCCATGTCTAACTTGCTAACACTTAGCGCAATCGATTCCACTAATTAGTTCAACAACACGTCAACAGATGGCGCTGTGTTAAAGAAATACGTTTATGGCCGTTTTACGGTGTGCTATGGTGCAGACAGACACCATGTGATGAGTCACTGTATTGACGTAAGGTCGCGCACACACTGAGAGTTAGGTACAGTTTATATTATTGTTCGAATAAAAAATTGATTGTTTATTTTGAGTTAAGGGTACTCATATATTAAACTGGAGGTTGAGAAATTGTTTTTAGAGTTTTTTAATATTTTACACAGCACATATACACTCGATAACACTGTCTCTTGGAAGTTATACTTGTAAGATTAATTTCACAATAAAATTATTTGAATGTAACTGTTATGTTTTTAATTATTTGAGAGAAGTACACAGAGAGCTTATGGCTGATTGACATCCAAGTTAGATAAATACGGCGCCATCGATCGAAAATTTGAGACGTGCATCCCAGTACGTTCAGAAGAGAATGTAAGCAATACGTTTCCTTCATGACGAACGCGTTTTCTCTGCAATTTAGGATTCGTGATCACTAGATAACAACTTCGCTTCCTAAGTGTTCCTAAATTGGTTTCCCTAAAAATCGTTTAGTGTAGTAAGCATTTTAGTCAGATCGAGAGAAGATTTTTGTTCATTATTTATCTAAGCACTTGAATATGCAAGATCCTTGATCCTTATATATTTAAGGCTAGATCTACACATCAGACACTTACCACAAATTACAAAAAAAAAAAAAACAATTTACTAAAATTATCTAAATGGTTGCTGCATGATTCTGAAAAGTAGGTGTAGAACTTGCAGAAGTTACATTAGTTTGATGGAATTACTTTAAATAATGGATATATTAAAAAAAATGAGTAAAGTTCGGACTCGATTCATGTGACACAATCGATACGTGTGTCAGACTCCGACCAGTGATCCCTCGTTCTGAATTGCGTCAAATGCTTGTCAAATGATTATAGCGGCGCCAATTCAACCAACGCGCAACGTCACAATTATTACTTAACAGCCCCTATATTTTGTGACTATTTAATTTGATCGGATTCGTGCTATAGTCGCTTTTGACGCAATTCGGAATGCGGAGTATATGTCATTGTCATTGTCAATTATCTGAAGTTTCGACGGTGCGTTCCGAGATACGCTGTCAGCGCTATAAGCGCGCTCAAAGTCGTTCCGTTTTGACGTGAGCGCGCCCACGAACGATTTCTTGACGTCATGCATGACGTCATTATCGACGCCATCTTGTGCTTACAGTGCCAACACGTTGAAGCAAAAGTACTGTGGGCGCTGTCAAAAGTGACAGTTCAAAATATTGTTTGTTGTGATTGTTTGTTTATGTTTGCTTGGTTTGGTTAATTTGTATTAATTACTTATTACGTTTTTCTTTTTTACATACGATTTAATTACTTTAGTAATAAATGAATGTCAAGCAATAAACATATTTATGTTTTTAAATACATATACCAAATACATATTTGGTCTAATATAATTTTATTCCAGTAACCTGAAATGGGTTTTAAATGTTTCTGGGTTATATTTGGGTACGACTTTTTCAACATATCCTATGATACGGGGAATGGGTTGAATACGAGCCCTCCTGTGCCGCATTAAAATATGGGCAATTTCTTCTACATCCTCATCAGAGGACGACGATGAATCGCTTTGCTCACTTTCATCATCGCTGAAAAGCATTTCTAGTAAAAAATGGGGTTCCATTGCTCCTGAAGTTCAGTTAATTAAAACTTCACTTTGTTTTTTAGCAAATTATGACAAGAGTTAAACTGACTAAATTGCCAAATCACAGAATGATTGTCTACACAAACAATTATTATCTTATAGGTGAATCTCTGAGAGCAAACTCGAGTATGAGCGAGCGAACTGTCAACAACGCGAAGTGACATCAGTGTTGCCAGACGACTGTCACGAATTCCCCCAAAATCCCCCCAAAATTGAAGTTTTGAAGAAAAAATCCTCCACAAATATCTTTTTTTAAATACGAATATCACAAATAAAATTAAAAAAATAACCTGACAATAAAACAACAAAAAAAGTGCAAAATAACTTTAATTTTGGAAGTCGGTGTTTCAATAGTTTGGTCTCTTTGATATTAAACACCGACTTCCAAAATTAAAGTTATTTTGCACTTTTTGTTTAAACAATTTATTTCACATTTTTTAGTTGAAGTACCTCTCAAACAAACCTAATTAGATACCTTCCGCCATTTGGTTCCCTTATCAAATCATCATGACAATTCTAAAAACAGAACTTCCTTTTTTGAAGTTTGTTAGAATACCAAATTCTTCTCCAAAATGTGCAAAATGATATTCTGAAAACCGCATCAAAATCGGTTCATCCAAACGCGAAATAATCGCGGACAAACATACATACATACAGGCCAAACCTCCATTTTTTAGTTTTTTTTCAAGTCGGTATAAAAAAAAAACATTAGGAAGGATTGTTTTGTCGTCTGCTAAAAATAAGTATAGTATAGGTACTATAATATAAGAGTACTGAGACAAGACAAACACAGATGCGAAATTCGGAAGCTTTGCGAACTTGTGAACGTTGAACCAAAGAATATAATACTCTCTGACGAGAACACAGAGTACTTTGGACAAGAACGTTGAACGATGCACGTCGTGGTGCGAGGGGGCGCAATATGGTAACTTTTAAGATACTCGGATAATATCATCGTGCGCAAGATTGCTTTTCTTTTGTTATGTTTTTGGCTAAAATTCGTGAATATCAATATCAAACATGAAAAATTATGGAGAAAAAATTGTTTACAAAAACCCTCTAATTCCCTCCAATCCCAAAATTTTACCTCCACGTATCCCCCCAAAAATACTGTCCCTCCAATTTTCCCTCCATAACTATAAAAAACCTCCAGTTTTGGGGGAAATCCCCCCAATCTGGCATCACTGAGTGACATTCACTGTTTGCGCGCCCACAGGTCGTTCCAAATTGAAATATCGCTATCAACGCTATGAGCACGAAAACTAAATCGGAACGGCTGTTAGCGCTGTGAGCGCTCATAGCGATGTAAACGCAAAACGGAACGCGGGGCGAAACGTCTTCTTTTTGACTGACGGTGCGATTTGTGATCCGACAGAAATAAATAAATCAATTTAAATATTATATACTAGAAAATAATGCCTGTCGAGTAATATAACTTAAATTTATTGTGCGTGCTGTACAGTAGCATATTCCATAAAGAAGGGTGTGAAACAAGACTACCTTTAAATTAAAAGTGTTATGGGTGTATAGTTTAACATTGTAATATAATTTGAGGAGGAGTAATTATCTTATATTTTATTCACAATGCACGAAGCTTACGAGATATCTCACTTACTCAATGCAACCGTACAAATAGAGGCCATAGCTGCTTATGGTAAGTAAAAACATTGGTTTTGAATAAATCTTATCTCACAAAATAAAAAATGATACTAAATGAGTCACGCTCAAAACAGATCTAAGCTGCAGAGTATAACAACATTACCATTCATTCACTGTTATATGCAGAGATTAATTCATCTTTTTGTAAACTTTGTTAAAGTAATACAAAGGTATATTCTGTTGAAAATCTGCAGTCTGTTTATTTAAACTTATTATTTTTTGTGTTTTATGAGGACTATGTGGATCATTTTTTTCTTTTCAGTTATTTTGACGTACGTCTGGCAATTTGAGTATTTCTGCAGCCTACCCAAATGTCCTTTCATTGGTATTGTTTGTCGGATCGTTGAGCCCCTAGTAGTCCTAAGTTGAGCTATACAAATACTGACAAATGCTTGCACTGACTGGACAGGTCCACTCAAATCTGTATGGTTCTTTCCTCAAAAGACCATCTCAGACACTAATCTGCATGGTTCTCATACAATTTGACCATTACATGTTTGCAGTGTGGACTTTAAAAGAGACTTTGACCCCTGAGTTTGTTTCGGTGTTTCTTCTCAGGGTAGTCAGCTAGGAAACACCGGCCTCATCTAGTTTAAACTGAAAAAAAAGAAAATTGATGTGTAAAAGTGTTTTTGAAAAACTTATTTGCAAAAATAAATATCATTTCATCTCATTTCATTTGTTACGAAAAATATTTTTTGTGCCTGTAATGAAGATTAGCATCCAGGCATAGCTAAATATTTTTTACCCATTTTTGCTTTGAAAACAAGAAAAGTCCTTGTATACACCATCATATATGTTTTGTCAGGATTCCATATCCAATGGTTCACCAGTGGAAATCTTTTACTAAGCATCTGCTTTCTGTCTGTCTGTCTATCTGTCTGTCAGCAGGCTGTTACTCACAAAACATAGAGCACAGTTGAAATTTTTGCAGTGTGTTTTTCTGTTGCCACACAAGCAATAGAAATTTACCTGAACTTTTTCAATGTAAGCAAAACTCTTAATTGCCAATTTTCTATACTTTTGTTAATCGGTGGTGAAGATGTTATACAGGAATGTTATGAACTTAACAAAAGGAGATAAAAAAATACATTTTTAAATATTAAACTCTTATGTGTTAAAGTAATCACTGTTTTATTTTATGTTAGATAACAACTTGTTGCTGGGAACCAGGCAAGGTCATCTGCTCATGTACTCAGTTTCCCAAACAAATGGAAACCAGAAATATGAGTTGCAGCTTCTTAGATATTGTAAAAATTTTAGTAAAAAACCTATAACACAAATTGAAGTTATACCAGGTAAAATTTTTTCTCTTAATTTTCAAGAGTTGTTTGTTTTTTGGTGCACTTATATTAATTTAAATGCAGCCAATCTGATTATTATCGTAGAGTAAAATTCCACAAACCTCCGTTGGAAAAAGCCCGTTAAATGATTTCGGGCGGTTGTGTATTCAAATCGCGCTGAGAAATTTAATTGCACGATGCAGGATAGTTCCTTTGTGACAACATAGATGTCGCTACATACTTTATATTTCTGTCAAAAAGATTTGCTTCAAATAAAATAATCAAGTTAAATATCTTTCTTTTGCAGAAGAAAACTTGTTGCTTTGCCTGACTGATATGGTTCTGTCTACATACAATATAAATGGTGTTAATTTTCCATTGGTAAAGACATTTGAAGAAACAAAAGGTGCTTCATTGTTTGCATTAGACAACACGGTAAGTGCTGTTACAGTTATGACATTTTTCCTAAAGTGTTTGATTTTGGGACTTGAACCAAGGTAGAGTCTTTGTTCGTTTGGGCCACCGAGACCTCGACCCCGACTACTATCTACCATAAGCACAGGCTTGCGAATAACGAGTAATGAGTAGCTTGACGCGCGCCTCAAGGAGATATCAGCAAAACTGTAGAGGCCCAGCAAAGGTGACGCCTACTAGGGTTATGAGTGGTCTTCTGAAAAGGTTGCCCATGGTCCTAGAAATCAAAGGGCAACTGAAGAAACATAGGTGTGGTTTTAGTCAGTAAAAGTCTGATATGCCCTACCGCCCTGACCTAGAACGGGAGAAGTCATTAGATGCCACCTAAAAAAATGATAACTCTTGTGATTTTTCCAAAGCTAGTGTAAGGTTCCCGTGGGTCATGGACTCAGAGGCCATTTGCTCACATAGTTATTTTCATAATTAAGACAAACTCATGAAGTATATTAAATTTTCACAGCCCACAACATCAATGACTGGAGAATCCAATTCCGTTGTCCGTCTGTGCGTTGCAGTCAGGAGAAAACTACAACTGTATTATGGCAAGAATGGAGAATTCAAACAACACTTATTTGACTTTTCAATTCCTGATGTGCCGAAAGTCATGGCTTGGGGCCAACAGTATGTGTGCGTCGGGTTCAAAAACGAATATGTGCTGTATGATGTAGGTGATAAAGTCGAATTTACACATTTTTTCATAATCTAACCTAAAATTGTGAAGACCAAAAAATTTACATAGATCTTTAATTAAAGTTACCATGTTGTCTCTGCTGAGGCCAGTGACAGCTGGCGTCGCGGATGTAGTAGACAACCTAGACGACTTGGTTGTCTAAGGTCACAAGGTGGAATGTTATGCCCGTTTCACACATGGCCTGACAGGAAAACTGTTTTTTTTGTAAATAATTTGTGCGTCTATTTTAAGCAGAATAAACGTATTTTCTTTCTTTTCTTTCTTTCTTTCTTTCATGTCATTATATAGTGAGCAAATTATCCATTTTAGCTTTATTCATTTGATTACTTATAATATTGTCAAACAATCTGTCCTTGTAATGATTATTGAATTCTAATAATATTTTTGTTTTGCAGCTCTCATCAGGAAAGCCACAAGAATTATTCCCAACCAGCAGTTCTAAATCTCTTGAGCCAACAATAGCTAAATACTCTGAAACATCTTTTCTACTTGGGCGCGATCAAACATCGGTACTTGTGGAGGAAGCCAAAAACATAGATATAAAGAAAACTATTAAATGGTCCGAAGCGCCTATCGGAGTTGGTAAGAAAATATTGGCCACATTGTTTTGTTATTAATAAGAAATCTTGTAATGACCATTGTCATCATTAACCCTTGAAGTAAAAAAGAAGCAGGATACATTTTTTTAGGTGCGAAAATCATCCAATGACATCTTCCGCCCTTGGGCGGAGCGGAAGATAGTGTTAGACTTTTACTGACTACAAATCACTCCTGTTCCTCCTTTGCCTTCATTCCAGGGCCCCAGGGTTAATTTTTACATTACCCATGAGCTGGCAGGCATGGGTTTTAGACCCAGTAGTAAAACAACTTGTGCTGTAGGCGCGTTCACAAAAATGCAAACTCATTTGAAAAATGTAAACACCCTGACCAACTATTGAAGTATTCCTGTTTCGGCACCAATTTTTTCCGCACCAAAAGTTTCGGCACCCAAGCTGTTCCTCTTTCTGCACCAATAGGTATGTTAGCTTGGTGCCGAATCTGGAAACAACATACAAAAATACCTATTGGTGCCGAAAGAGGATTAGCTTGGGTACCGAAAAAATTGGTGCCGAAACAGGAATACTTCCAACTATCTGTTGGTCATACATATATTTGTTCCGTACCGGAATCGAACCCGTGACATGCAGCGCAGCATTCAAACGCTTTACCGCTGCGCCAACAGTAAATTAAAAAAAGAAGAGCAAACACATTTTGTGTACGTTATTTTCCTGAGTCGAATTTAACGATGGACTTTTTCTCGAAGTTAGACAAACGTAACTACACCATTTTTCCCAGGTAACAGTCCATAACACAGATATCGAGGGATATGCCTTGGGGGCGTGGCACGTGGCGCCTCGATATTGTAAAATTGATCTTATAATCGAACGGCGGCTGCGATGTGATGCGTAAAAAAAACGGTAATTTTACAAACTAAAAAACCCGACTGCTTTTCTGAGTATTCATGAAAAAGCTCTAAAACAAGAAAGTCGTTGTACCCGATTGCACTTAGCTATATAATATTTTAAATACAAGATAAATTGTAGCAGTCGGGACCCATTCTAGAAATGCAGACTTAGTGAAAAAAATCTTGGCAACCAAATCTATAATAAGTTACCTGAACATATAATAGAAATTAATAATATAATTAGATCAATTTAAAAAACTAAACGAATTATTAGTTGCGAAATCCAACTGTCATAATAATGATTATTTAAATGAAAGGTCTGATACATCCAATTTATTATATTAGGAAAAAATCAGTACCAGTTTTATGAATAATTAATTAATTATTTTGAACTAAGTTTGTATTAGTTTTAAATCTGACTGTAATCTATTACTGTGTTGAATAGTATTAGTGGTTGCGCCAATTTGCTATGTTCCGCGATTTTGTTTTTTGTAATTTATTTTTTTGGCCTAGCAATCCTATCCCTTCCGTTTATTTCCCCGCACGACCTCTAGAAATGATTTGACATTGACGTTTGTGCATCGATTGTGAATGTGACCGCACCGCTAACACGCCCGCTCGAAATTACAAGAAAATTGACTATTTTCGTGATCCAATCATTCAGAGACTCCACAATAGTGCTGTGTTAGTGCAATACAGGACCTGGCAGTGATTTAAATGTGCGAAGACGAGGATCGGCCGGTGCCACGTGCAATCTTCGAAGTGCCACGTGCAACCAACGAAGTCTAAAGGTCAGTGCTCCTTCCCAATACATTTATTCCATGCCAGGCGCAGTATCTGCATATTGTTAACAAACCTAAGATCGCTTTTCAAACCTACAGTCCATTAAAACATCAAGCAAATTCGCGCAACCATTACTTTTTTGGTCCTTCGAGCCGGATCGTGAATCATTTTCTTGTAATTTCGCAATATAGTATTTGTTCCATAGGGAATAAACGCAACGCGCCTATTTACCTAGATATAATAGTAGAAAACCCGCATCTAGGCATTTAGGCAACTATACGTTATTTCGCTCGTATAGTTAAAGAGTCATTGATAATTACGGTACCTACGCCGTCAACCGCACCGCATAATTATAGTTAGCTACGTAAATATCAGCGTAGATATAAATCGTTCGCATTCTTTTTCTTGACAAAATTCATTCGGAGGTCCTACAAATTGCATGTAGGTAGACGCATTTCAAAAATACCCGTTCATTGTTGAGTGAATATTTGTAGGAAACGGATAAACCATAGATTATATAGACAGGTTATTCCGTTCGTTCGCCGTTCGCTTTGTTGTTTACAATACTACCATATTGTTATCTGATAATTATCGCTTACTTAATAATTCGTTAAGTGTTTGTTTGAGTGTATAGTGTGAATATATCAAAACAAGATGTCTCTTAAGGGAACCAAGGTTAGTACTGATTTAAAGGTTCAGTTAAAGCTTTTATACGCCGAAAGGGACTCACAGTTTTCACGTGTTCAATCAATTTGTGATAAATCTTTGCAAATCTCGGATCTGATGATTAGAGATGCTTTCTTGTGTTCGTTGGAAACTTTAGATAGTTTGCGCGCGGATTTTAAATCTACAATTAAGGATATAAACATTTTAGAGTTGGAGTTAAATCCTGATTACTGTGTGAGTTATCAGGCATTGTCGTCCTTTGATGACTTGTATTGTCGTATCAAACGTATTGCTAGGAGTTTAGAGACTCCCCCCCCCGCGAGTGGTTTATCCAACCCTCCTCGCGAACGCCCACGATTGCCGCCAATTCAAATACCTGAATTTGATGGTGACATTCGAAATTGGAATTTATTTATAGATAGTTTCGAAAATATAATACATAGGAACACATCGCTGACAGATCACGAGAGATTGCATTATCTCGTAGAAAAATTAACCGGTAAGGCAAAGGCTGTCTGTGCTGGAATTACGTTTAGCGCTGAAAATTACAATTTAGTTTTGAACACTTTAAAAACAAAATACGAAGATAAGCGATTAGTAGCCACCGCATATTTAGATCAATTATTCGATTTGAAAAGTTTTTCCGTTTGTAACGATCATAATTTAGAGAAGTTTTTAAATATTTTCGCATCATCTGTTCGTGCAGTAAAGAACCTAAAGGTCAATGACCTCTGTGACTTTTTGTTTTT
The DNA here is from genome assembly GCA_958295575.1 of Leucania comma. Lineage (NCBI taxonomy): Eukaryota > Metazoa > Arthropoda > Insecta > Lepidoptera > Noctuidae > Leucania > Leucania comma. The sequence continues at coordinate 12,128,446 of OY282475.1, forward strand.
GTATATCGGTTTAAAGAAATTAGATCCTGAAACTGTTCGTCTGTTTGAAACGACTCAGCGCGGTAAAGAAATACCTAAGTTCGAAGATTTAGAATCTTTTATTCGCGACCATATTAAGGTATTGCAGCGCACGTCGGCACGTCATGAAGTCACGAATAGGACAGGTTCCGATCGCCGTATAGACGCGTCATCGAAGTCAGTCAAGACTGCACATACGCTAGTCAATACCGCCTCAACACCTGACTGTTCTCTGTGTAAGGGTAGCCATACACAGCTGTACAAGTGTTCGGGATTTCAGAGATTATCGCCTAGTGATCGTTACAAGTTTGTCCGCACTAATAATTTGTGTTTTAATTGTCTAAGTGACAAACATCTGGTTGCGTCATGTAACAGTGGTGTTAGCTGTCGTAAATGTCTAGCTAGACATCATACCTTCTTACATTTTGAGAGTAGTAAGCTGCCATCGCAGCAGCAGCCTGCGCAGACGCGCGACGCTTGTGACGCGCGGCCTGCTGCAAGTGCAAACGACGTAACATTGTGTTCGCTTTCCGCCGCTGGTACTCAAATCACTACCGTTTTACTTGCGACCGCGCAAGTTGTCATTGTAGATGCCTTTGGCAAACCGCACACCGTTCGAGCGCTACTAGATGGCGCTTCCCAGAGTAATTTTATTACTCGGGATTGTTGTCAACGCCTTGGTTTTAGTTTTAATAATTGGTCATCCCGCTCAGAAGTGAAAGGTTTTGGAGGTTTAAAGGCAACCATTCACGGTTCCATTAAAATAATATTTAGTTCACGTTTTAATCGTAATATTTCGTTTGAAATGGATTCGCTAGTCGCAGATAAGATTACGGAACGGTTGCCCACGGTACCGGTTGACACGTCCATGCTGACGGAGTTTAAGAACTTGCAGTTAGCCGACGGAAATTACGCTTTCCCTGGAGATATCGATCTATTGATCGGTGCTTCGATTCTCCCGCATCTCCAGTTATCACGTAAAATTCAAGGTCTTCCGATGTACCCCGCTCCGCACGCACTGGAAACAGTTCTCGGGTTTGTTATAGTTGGTTCCGCACCCGCTTATTTAAATAGTTACTCGACTGTGTCGCACTGTTGCACCGTCGAGCCGCCGCTTGAGTCTACTATCCGCAAGTTCTGGGAGATTGAAGAGGTCAATGTCCCGCCTATTCTCAGCCCTGAGGATCAGGTCACTGAGGAAATTTATACCCGCACGACTACTCGTGATAAAGATGGTCGTTATGTTGTCGCGCTCCCTTTCAAGGGTGATATTTTTTCGCTCGGTGGCTCCCGTGCCTCCGCAGAGGAAAATATGTTCCATGTCGCTGGAACAGAAAACCCAGCTGACTGTCTCTCACGTGGTTTGCTTCCCGCGCAAATTTTAAATCATCCGCTTTGGTTTTGTGGCCCTCCCTGGCTGCATACCACTCCTAACGAGTGGCCAAATGCTCCGTTTAACCCCGCTACTGTTTCAGAACCACCCGAGGAGAAGAAACATACGCTTGTAGTATCAGTTCCGCGTGAAGAGTCAGTTGTTTTGTTGTTGTCTAATCGAGTCTCGTCTTGGTCGAGACTATTACGCTGTGTAGTTTACGTCCTAAGATTTTTGAGATTATTACCATCGCGTGGTTCTATAATCGCAGCTGATTTGGATAGAGCTGAATCAGTTGTACTTCGAGAGTTGCAGAAATTTTATTTTTCAATAGAATTTCGTAGTTTAGAATCACATAAACCTTGTAGTCCCGCACTTCAACATTTGAAACCATTTTTGCAAGACGGACTCATTCGTGTCGGTGGCCGTCTGCGAAATGCTGAGTTAGAGTTTGAACAAATGCATCCAGTAGTTCTACCACGCAGGGATCACGTTTTGGATTTGTTGGTGGACTATCACCATAAGGTGAATTGTCACGCTGGTCCCGATTTATTAATGTCCATTCTTCGACAGAAGTACTGGATACTTTCCGCTCGCAATTTGATACGCGCTAGAGTGCACAGATGTGTGCCCTGCTTTAAGCTCCGCCCGCGTTTCAACGCGCCGGAAATGGCCGACCATCGTTCTTGTCGTGTTGTACAGACGGTGAAACCTTTCATACATACTGGGACGGACTATGCTGGACCGTTTAAAGTCACTATTGCCCGTGGTCGTGGTATACGTTCCACAAAGGCATACATTTGCCTATTCGTTTGTGTGACAACTCGTGCGGTTCACATAGAGTTAACCAGTGATTTGAGTACGCAGGGTTTTATGTCTGCATTTAAACGATTTTTATCTCGCCGTGGTCCCGTTAAGCGCTTATACTCTGACAACGGCACAAATTATGTTGGAGCGCGACGCAATATTTCGGAATTACATACATTCTTACGCTCCAAGTACTACCAAAGTGAATTCGCCCATGTCTTAGCTGAGAATCGCATTGATTGGTGTTTTAATACGCCAGCGGCTAGTCATTTTGGTGGCAATTGGGAGGCGAATATTAAAAGCCTTAAGTCGCACCTGTTTCGGGTCATAGGCGAACAGATTCTCTCGTACGAGGAGTTGAGCACCGTACTCGCTCAGGTAGAGGCGTTGATGAATACGCGTCCGTTGTGTCGGACTTTGTCTAGTGATCCATCGGAGCCACTAGCGTTGACGCCGGCTCACTTCTTGACGACGACTCCTCTTAAATATTTGCCCGCTTTAGATGTCGAGACTGACAAACTGCAGCTTCACCCGCGTCACGCTCTGCTAGATAGCTTAGTTCAGTCCTTTTGGAAGCGATGGAGGACAGATTATCTGCATACGCTGCAGTCGCGTCAAAAGTGGAACACTCCTTCAGATCCAGTCACAGTCGGTACTGTGGTGATACTGAAGACTGAGAGTGCGCCTCCTCTGCACTGGCCTCTTGGTGTAGTGGAAGAAGTTTTTCCGGGTTCGAACGGAATAACGCGAGTCGTAACGGTTAAAACCGCAACTGGATCGTACCTGCGTCCGGTTATTCGCCTCTGCCCTCTGCCTAATCAGTAGTAGTGGCATAGTTAGTTATAAGTTGTTTCGCTACCTAGTATTGTTAGTTTAGTTTAGTAATAGGGTTTAGTTTCGCTTTTGTTTTTTTTCTTTTCTTTGAAGGTAACCCTTCAAACCCGGGGGGAATGGTTGCGCCAATTTGCTATGTTCCGCGATTTTGTTTTTTGTAATTTATTTTTTTGGCCTAGCAATCCTATCCCTTCCGTTTATTTCCCCGCACGACCTCTAGAAATGATTTGACATTGACGTTTGTGCATCGATTGTGAATGTGACCGCACCGCTAACACGCCCGCTCGAAATTACAAGAAAATTGACTATTTTCGTGATCCAATCATTCAGAGACTCCACAATAGTGCTGTGTTAGTGCAATACAGGACCTGGCAGTGATTTAAATGTGCGAAGACGAGGATCGGCCGGTGCCACGTGCAATCTTCGAAGTGCCACGTGCAACCAACGAAGTCTAAAGGTCAGTGCTCCTTCCCAATACATTTATTCCATGCCAGGCGCAGTATCTGCATATTGTTAACAAACCTAAGATCGCTTTTCAAACCTACAGTCCATTAAAACATCAAGCAAATTCGCGCAACCAATTAGTATTTTAATTGTTTCAAATTTAATTTAGATTGTTTGTAATTTTATTTGTATTTGTATCTAGTTTTTTTTTTTATTCTGACATGTAATTATTATAATAATTATTTCGTAACTGTGACTGACAAGGCTGAAATTTTTAATCATATATTGTACTTTACATTATTTGCATACCCTATTGTATATAAAAAAAAACATCGATGTATACCCATGTTTACAAGTGAATAAATGATTTATGAAAAAGTAAACTATTTTCGGATAGGTATATAAAAAATAAATTATTTAAAGAAAATTAAACGAAGTAATTATATTACAAGAATATTATGTTGAAATTAAATATCGATAAAAATTATCGACCATCGTGTTTCGACTCCCTCATTGCATGCGTGTGCATTGAGTATCAAGTGTATACAAGTGAATGCCCCGCCCATTCTATTTATGTGTGCTATTAGAAATTGATTTAGTGAAGCTGCTTTCTTCTTAGAGTGCGTGTGCAAATTTTTAGTGTGTGTCGTAAATACACTATTCGTGAATGTTGTAATTATTTTGGTGGGAAGATAAGCGGATGCTTTGAAGGCATATCTTGGATATATATGGTCCATAACTTCGAGTGTAGAGTCACCGATCTTGATAGGAGTGGGTATCAGTACCACATGGGTGTTTACCATGACCTTGGTTTTTTCAAGTTTATTTTAGGACCCAATCTTTCGGAAGCTCTATTGAGGTCATCGAGCATTGAAATGCCAGCAGCATTGGAACGCCAGCAGCGTTGACGGGGCTCCCACAAGTTGGACCGACGACCTGAGATAAAGACGCACAAGACCGGTCGCTGTGGCGACACAGTGAGGAGGCCTATGTCCAGCAGTGGACATCTTTCGGCTTGATGATGATGATTTTTCCTGAACTTAGCAGTAATCCAGTTGTATTTTATTAGGTAGATAAGATAACTACAAATTAATGTGTAAATGATAAAATAATCTTTAAATTTCCAGTGTGGGATGAGCCATTTGTGCTTGGACTGTTATCAGATCAAGTTATCGTACAGACGGTAGAGCCATCCCTGTTCATACAAACCTTACCTGAACTGAACAAAGCAAGACTGATGTATAGGTAAGAATTATTATTTATTATAGTGGTTAAATTAGCGTAACAAAAATTATGCAGACACGTTTAAAATTGATTAACTCAACTCTACACAGACTTCCGAAATTAAAGTTGTTTTGCACTTTTTTTACATTGAAGTTGGTTGTATTTTTTTTAATTGAAAAGTTTTTTATTTCACACATTTTAGCTGTAGTACCCCTCAGCTAAACTGAAATAGAAACCTTTCGCCATTCGGTTCCATCATCAAATCATCATGACAATTCTTTCCGCTTTTTATTAAACAATCTAGTTCTTCTAAGTGATTAAGGCCCTCGCCCACGGCGACTTTTTGTAGCGATACAGTAGCGTGTTCGCATCGATTCAGTCGTGTTGCTGTAGCGCGTTAGTAGCGAGTTGGCATCTCTTCTATAGCGCTTTGCAAATGCGTCTAACCATCTGACTTCATACTTACCTTCCGTAGTATACGGTATATTATTTTTTTGGAATTCTGTTTGTTCCAGATGTAAGCGAGGCCTGATATTCGTCTCGTCGGTCGGCCAGGTCTGGTGTCTCAGCTCCGTGGACATCACGAAGCAAAGGCAACAGTTGCTAAAAGACAAACATTTCCAAATAGCAATAGAATTAACGGTAAGCAATTGATGTCGGAGCTTTCATTTGTTAATGGTTTCTTAAATTATTGAAAGTCCTCTATGAACCTCCTATGAGGTAAATAATTTGTTTCAAAATGGTGGTGCATATTGATTCTAACTTACAGTCGGCATTTTTCGTGGCTGACAATTTTTTCATCTACCCGTATTACTAAGGGAATGACTTACCTAAGTTTCAACGTCGAGTTTGGCTAGTAGACTTTGAACACCACCCTATAGTTATAGGGTGGTGTTCAAAGTCTACTAGCCAAACTATACAGAAGAACAGCTTATCGAAATTATCTGAGCAACTTAGAAAATTCGACTTTTATCTCAATAAGAAAAGGTTTATTTCGGTGCACTCGAATACCTGCATGGTCCTGTTCTATTATTTTTTAAACATTCTGTTCGTCATGTCATTTTTAGTTGAACTCATGGTTAAATAAATAATGCATTTATTATTGTAGATTTCGACGTTTTGCTTGGTATTTTATGCTCTTTTTACGCATCGCCCTCGGTGATTGACTGGTTGCGTAGTTATTTGGTCACCGGCAACATATTTGTCAATCTCCAATAATCTAATTTCATCCTACCACCTTTATGCTGAAGATCTCAAAATTTACTCACGAGCTTCTCTGCTAATCTGTCTTAAGCTATTGTCACCATCAACCAAGATCTGGCCCGCATATGCGACTGGAGCAACCGATATACTTATGGCAAATGGACGCAGGTTGTATTGGGGGGTAGTTCTAGAATGGATTCAAGGATCGATTGGAGGACTCTTCCTCAGGTTTTTTTTTGATAACTCGTTTATTCCCTTCTACTAAAGGAAAGTTAAAAACTTGGGGATAGTCATTGACAAGAACTGCGCTTAGTCTGCCTAGCTACATAAAATTAGCTGCAAGCTATTTGCGTCGGCTTGGTCTTTAAGGAGACTGCGAAATTTTCTTCCTACTGCTACCAAGATTGCACTTGCACAATCACTTCTTCTGCCTAACTTGAGCGGCTTCAAAACTTTTGCTTAAGGTACTTACATATTCGGTTTGCGAAAGTATGACCATGTTTGTGAATTTCGTGTGAAGCTCAAGTGGTTGCCAATTCGCCTTCACCGGAATGCTCGTATTCTTTCCATTTTATATAATGTACTGTTTTCTGCTTGCACCCCTCTTTACCTCAAGAGTCATTGCATTCCACAAGTTTCCTATAAAACTTGCTCAATCGTTGCCTATATTCAAAAGTTTAACCAGTTTCTGTAATTATTAAAAATCGCTATTTCTTTTTATTGTCTAGCATTTTGATATGTATGTATCTATCTATTATATAGCATATTTATGTATCTGTGTATCTATTATAGTATATTGTAATTAATTTTTGGTATTATGACAGCCCCATAACATGTTTTGAGAATTACTGTCCATTCAAGGTTGCCTGGAATGCGATAAGGCCACCGCGGTTTGTATTTTAGACATAAGTATTTCTTTGCTGTGTTTTTTTTATGTGCCAACAATAAAGTGGAATTACATGTCTGGTGGTCTAATAGCTTGACTACGGTAACGCAGTGACGAACTGTGAGGCGACTTTGCAAACAAAATATCATAAACGAATTCGTAGCAGAAAGCTCGCAGAATCCGCTGCCGTTTGCCGCTCAACTTTGCCTAGCGTTTTCTAATAGCAAATTTAAGAAAACGACATAATCGTGCTCAAAATTATAAAGCACTTGTACTGTTTAATTCGCGATTCAGTGACACGAAAGATCGCCACTAACTGCCTATTTGTGTCATAGCATATTATGAAAGCTGTAGGTAATATCATATAACTATATCAGTGGCATATTTATAGTCAAACGTTTGAATAAATATCAGTGACATGTTGAGGCAAGGAAAATAAGTAACCATTTATTTTCCTCTTTACATGTTGATGGATAAGTGTTGTAGTTTAATGACTTCTCTAAAATATTCAGTTGTGTAATACATTGTGATATTATTGTGTTGTTTGTGGTGTTTCGAAAAATCTAATATTATTTTAGTCTAAATGATTTTTTTTTTTTTATTGAACTTATATCAGTTAATTACGTACTATTTGAAAACTTGTTAAATAAAATAACTATTGGCCGGGTTTCTAGGAAAATTGTGGAAATGAATACTGAATTATTTGAGGTTTTTTTGTCCTAATACCAATCCTAATACCAATTTAAAACAAGTTCAGTCTTATCTCAAGATAAATACTAACTAAAACTAAAAATCTGATCTGAAAAAAATCTGCAGAACACACTTATAAAACCTTTGTCGTTTCGTAGGGCAATCAATTAAAAGTATAAAATGTGAGTTAGATATTTGATTTTTGTAGCTTCACGACCAGATACAAGTGCGGCAAAAATGCCATTTACAGTAAATCGTAAGGATCGACTTGCAACAATAGGGCTTTTAGTAGGAGTAAGTATTCTGGCAGTCCTCTTGCAGGAATTTGTTCTTAGCACGAGCAAAGAGTTAATTAAAATGTATACTTTAATTTTATCAGAGCCTCTCAGACTGCACACCCGAAGAAAAGGAGCAAAAGATACATTCCATACAGGTCTTGTACGCATTGGAACTTTTCGACAATAAGCAGTATTCTCAGTCAATGAAAGAGTTCACCAAACTCAAGACAGATCCCGCTGATGTCGTCAAACTGTTTCCTGAACTAGACGGTAAAACAAATGACGATAAAGAACAAACGAAGAAGTTGACAGGAAAAGATCTGGAGAGCGCTTTGAACGCACTAATAATGTATTTGAAGGAATTGAAATCGAATATAGGCAATAGTGCGGGTCTAGACGAAGCTACCAAGCAGAGGAATGTCACGCAGCAGCTAGAGTTGATAGATACTACTTTGTTGAAGTGCTACTTACAGGTAATGTGGGACATACTATATTATCGCATTGAAATTAAATTCTCGTGTCACAGCTTTTGTAATAGAACTCATCCGAAACGGCTTGACCGACTCGTATAAAATTTTGTGTGTATATTAGGTAGGTCTGAGAATAGTACCTAAACTATTTTTTAAGTTTTCGTGTAGGACAACGCGTGTCGGGACTCTGATTCGCTAGTACCTACAGTAATAAACTGTATGTAGAGTTATATTGACTAGCAATAAGTACACCACTGATTGAAAAAGGTGGTGTCTTATTTTTATAAGCTTTTATTTAATTTTACCTTATTATGACGTGGAGTTGATCTGATGATGGAACCGGAAGGTGGCCATAGGAACTCGGTAATTAAAAGACACAACCCCATTGAGTTTGGGTTTGTGTTATCCGTCTTGACGAGTACTTTGGTGCTAGATGGAAACCAGGGACTGATGATGGAACTGGAAGATGGCCATAGAAACTCAGTTATAAGCGCAATAAGATACTCGTATGTTTGAACTTTTTGGAATGGTCTTGATGAGTATATACCGCGCTATAAAAGCTTGCTATGCCAGTTTCGATCATTCTGGCAGTTATTTTGTTTTTTTCTGACCGTTCAAAATTCTGGTTGTCAAATAGCAACCATTGTCAGCAATAAGACCGCAATGTTAGACACTAAAATTGGTAAAGTGCCACTGAACTTTTGATCCCTGTACCTATAAATATATAATAAGCTTGTTTAAAAAGGACAACTTTCTTGGTGAATGATAAACTATTCGATTATTACAATGAGTCGATGAACAAATTATAACCTTGTTATTATATATTTTAGATAAACGATGCCTTAGTCGCACCTCTATTACGCAACAACAATTGTCGCCTAGAAGAAGCCGAGAAGATGTTACTACAGCACGGAAAACACAGCGAACTGATAATACTGTACCAAACTAAAGGACAGCATATGAAAGCGCTTCAGCTGCTGAGAGAACAGGCTAAAGAACCGGATTCTAGTTTGGAAGGTTATCAAGGAACAAAGAATTATTTACAGCAGCTTGGTAAGTTATAAGTGATAAGGAGGTGAAGGCTTAGATTATTATTTCAAAAAAAATCTCACACTTGTGTTTTTCTTTATTTATTGATTGTTGTCTATGTACACTAGTCTATTATTCTTTCACGATTAAACTATTTAAACGATTTTGATGAAAGGTAAAAACTAAGCTTTAGCCCCGAGGAAGGTCGCGTCCGCAATAAACGACAATCATTCCAAGGCACATTGTGATATGGCAAAGGTGACATTGTGATATGTTATTTTGTATTATCTTTTAAATTGATCTAATGGTGGAAGAGGAAATAGGCGGGAGTCAAAACTCAAATTTTGACTAAGTAGAAGGGTTATTTAGTCAGATCTCTCCGCTCGTATTCTCTCTTAAGGCTAAGAACTCACGAAGCGGTTTTCAACCACGCTCGCCGCGGTAGAGGAAACTGCTTCGTGAGTTCTTAGCCTAAAACTCATTATTTGTTTATTCAACATTCTATATAATCTATGCCAGGACTCAGGGTTTCACTTATTTTTGAACCAGTCTGGAGCCAATAAAAAATATATATTTTAATATTAAATCAATACTTCTATTTTCCAGGTGCCGAACACATAAACTTAATATTCAAGTTCTCTGACTGGATACTAAAAGAACATCCAGAGAAAGGCTTGAAGATATTTACCGAAGTAGAAGACTTGCCCCGTCCAAAGATATTAGATTTTCTTTTAAGAGAACACGAATCTCTAGTGATACCTTATTTAGAACATGTTATCCATACGTGGAACGATACGAATTCATTATTTCACGACGCCTTAATTAATATGTATAGAGACAAAATAACTGATAAGAAGGCGAACTTAACAGATGCCGAGGTGCAACATATAAAGTCGAAATTAGTTGCATTTTTAGAAAAATCAACGCATTACACTCCTGAGAGGGTTGCTGTGCATTTCCCTACTGACAGCTTGTTTGAGGAACGAGCTATCATTTATGGGAAGTTAGGACGGCACGAGCAGGCACTCGCTATTTATGTGCTAATATTGGGTAAGTGCGGCTTCTTTGCCTATCCTGTCTTTTTCTTCTAGTGGAAAATCATTAAATGACTATTCGCCTCTGTGCGGGAGAATTGTTTCCGCCTCACGCTTTCTGCTACCAGGAGAATACTTCCCATTCCTTCCCTGTCGCCCCGTATCATGGCCTGGCGTAGGGCCTGATGCGAGAGATCGCAGCCAACGACCGCCCCCGAGGATACGGTAGTACTCCGCCCCGTCTATGAAGGCATAGAATAGGTTCTGTCGTTGTAATTTGGCAACATAAATTTCTGTATTTGCTACAACTTTTTTTACATTGTCAGGAATCACGTTAATAATCACTTAAATTCGATGCTTGTCAAATATAAAAATAAAAGAAATTTTAAATAAATTAAGTAATCACTCTGGCTTTTAAGTTTGTAGCTTTAAATCTTCCTATTACCAACAGGTGACGTAGACCGAGCAATACGATACTGCGAGAATGTAAGCGCGAGTCCAAACGATAAGAACCAAGACGTTTATGTGATTCTAATGAGAATTCTCATGAACCCTGAACAAGACAGTGCGCTCATCGGTAACCCCTTAGCCAAGGTACCAAGACATCCCAAGACTGCTGTACCGGACTTGGAGACGGCACTCAAAATATTAGAGAAACATGCTGACAAGATATCGCCTTTGAAAGTAAGTGCTATTCGATGTAGTGTTGTAGATGTTAACAATTTGCATTGCAATTATGGTTGTCTTACTATTAAAACATAAACATAATCAGCTTGATGATGTTCCCACTGGGACTTGGGCCTGGGACCTCTCTAAGCGAAAGAATGGACCGTAGTCCATTACGCGGGTTCAGTGCGAGTACCAATCTGTCGTTATTACCATGACTCGGGTATAAATAAATGTAAGCTCTGATCTACTGTTGAAAATTTTCGATGAAAAAATGACATGTATGTATATAATGCGACCGAATAAGCCTGATTTAGCCCTATACTATCATTCATTATATTTACAGCGTATAGCGAAATCCTATGGTTGGTTAATTCAATTGAATTAGTTTTCTAAATTAAATTCCTTGCTTGGTCTGATATTCGGTCAATCAAATTATATACTTAGACTATATGCTATTCTGATATATAAGTTATATTTCATTTAAACTTTCATCTAAATTTGTTCAGTCGTTTGAGCGTAAAGGAATAACAAACATACACACACACTATTTACAGGCCCTGTCAGTGCTACCAGATTCAGTGCCCTTAAGTCGTCTGAAACATTTCTTGGAGAGCGCACTGGACGGTCAGTTGACGTTGAAGCGGCGCACGCAGGTGCTCAAGGGATTGTTGTACGCTGAACATATGCAGGTGAGAAATGATTCATATTCATAAAAAGTTCTTATTTGACTCATTTATCACTAAAACCTTTTCTGCACGTACTCGGCTGAATGATGACTTTGTAAAAGTGCTTAATACTAATTAATTGTATTTAAGTAATATTTAAACCCTAAATATTTAAAACCAACTCGCAAAGGCCCTTTAGACACTTTTAATGGAACGTGTTACCAACCGACGGTTATCTCTGTACGCGCTATGCTAATGCACTCAAGGAAAACCTCCGGTTAGTAAAAACTATTGCAACATATGAAAAACAAAGACAATAGGGCTATGGTTTTTGGAGTCTTAAGTGGACTGGTTACCAAGAACTATGTTGAATATGGCCCCGTCTGTACAATATTATTAATACCCATCGGTAAACAGGCTGGGGGTGACTTGCACATTCAATAAATGGGCCCCTGAAAACGGCCGCTAGCACGAAGTGACAGCAACAAGAGGGCAACATATCCTGAGGTGCTTGAGGAGTGGACAGGCGCGCTATCAGGACAATCCCGGAAGTACGGTCAAGATCCCTACCAGCACCTTACTGGATTATACATCCTTCTCCCGAACACGTTTGCTCTTGCGATTCTCCACTCAAGCCAGCCAATAAAAGCAAGAGAGGGGTGGGAGCTCTGTTCCTTGTCAGTGTTCACTACGGCCGGCCAATAAGGGAAGCCGCAGATGAGAAACAAGATTTCTCCCGGGAGATCGGGTCCATGGGGTCGCTAATGCCCATCAGTTCGTCAAAAAACTGCCCTGCGGATTGTGATTATTGTAATTCGTCTTTTTGTGAGAGTCATTAAAAAATCGAATATTTGTTACAGGTACAAGAACTAAAGCAGTTCCACGAATCGAAAAGTGTAGTAATAAATGCATATAACGTGTGCCCCGTGTGTAAGAAACGTTTCGGCAACCAGAGTGCCTTCGTCAGGTACCCCAACGGCGACATTGTACATTTCAGTTGTAGACTTGACAAGTAATACATACATAGTAGGTACCATGAAATCCTCATTTATCTTTTATTTCACCAGCTACATTAAATTAGATAAAGCGTAGCTAGGTAAAATGTGGATGTAGTTTTGTAGTACATACACATTTTCTTATTTATCGCTCTGCCTACCCATTTAGGAATACAGTCGTTATATTTATTGATGATGATGATACTCGTCAAATCGCCAAAGTTGCCGTTTACCAAACAGTTCTGTTCTATTCCTTTAATAAATGGGTAATAAGAGTTTATTTCTTGACTGTATTTTTTTTAAGAAGAATCAGTAGAAAAAATTTGCAATACAATATTATATTTATGAAATGGGAAGTTTGTTGAGAATATTATGTACTACTGACTCCTCATTTTGTACAAATGTAAATTATATTGCCCTTCCTCGTTTATTGCTCTTTTTTTATTAATGGAAAGTCCCATCAAACTCTGTTGCGTAATTAAGAAGGAGTTTAGGGATAAACAGACCGCCGTGTATAGCGACTTTCATGTATACTATGTAAAGATAACCTACGACACCTTTACTATGTTTATGTTTAGAAAACTGTGATTTTGTTACATCGATTAACGAATGTAGAAAATGCTTAAATACATTCACATATCGACTGAATCTGTATTGACCCTAGGTAAACTATCGGAATTGAAGCTTACTTAATAGGAGAGCGATTTGAAGTTTATTTTATGCATAACTTTCACATTAATGACTGTATCTGCATATAAATTTGGTTTCATACATCAGACAAAAATGTTTTTCATTAATTATTAATAGTTTTTGGAATAAATAAGTTACTAAAATATACTACGTAATTGCACTGACATAATAAATCGAAACTGGCACTTTCGATTAATTACAAGGACTTACCAAAACACATTGAAACAGGTAAAACCGATCGTTTACGTCGCTTAAACCTCGACGTATACAATCGAAAACAGAATTTTTGATATTATTTAGAATACGTACAGCGCAAAAATTATCAAAACTATCAGATTATAAAAAACATAAAAAAAAACGATTTATTACCTGGAAAACACTTTGAGAAAAGACAAACAATGTTCTAATGCCGTAACTTATTGTAAAATATAAATAAAACCGCGACCAGACTGCTGCGGCCTTCTTCGGTGAGTGGTGAACACTCGCGAAATCACACTCGCCACTACTGCGTACGTACGCGATACTTAACTTTCTTTCATATACGACGGCTAAACTGTTACGTTCCAATATTATTTGATTTCCAAAAAATAATAAGCGTTGATAATTATGTTTTTTTATTAGACGAGAAGATATTATAGAGAAAAGATACATGCTAAGCTTCAGATTCGAAAGTTTGCCTAGGGACAGTCGATATTTTCTAGAATAACCTCATAAATATATTAATGAAATAAAAATTTAAAAAATTAGTTGAAAAACAGGCTTCATTTCCGTGTATCACTTCTCATACAACAGCAATGTTTAGCTAATTTGTACAGTTGTTTCAAAGGTTTATAGTAAGAATCAATGTACAGAGTGTAATATAAATGTAGGCATGTATTTAATCTATATTTTACCTATGTATTATTAGCTCATGTATAAAATTTATGAAATTATAATAATGATATATATAATTTATATGCAACCACAGTTGTCTAATTTCTCTGTGACCCTTGTTGAAAAAAAAATAAAGTCCTAAAAAGAGAAGATTATTAAGTAGCATAACTGACTAATATGGTATGCTAATGAAATGACCATACAATTTTTCGATGAAATTCTCGTCGAAATTCTTTAAAAGACCACAGAGTTATGGAACAGCTCGATGCTTCAAAACCGTCTTAGTTTTGAAGCATTATTCGCAGAGTAAACTAACTATACGTCACCATGAACTAGGTGGGTAGAATGGCAAATTCTAAGGTGTTTAGTACTAATTTACGCTATAAAAGCAGAAACTGACTCAAAACTTACTGACTAGCAAATCGAGCGTGCAGCCGAAACTACTGGAACTAAGAATTTAAAAGTTTACATTATGATTCCTTTTATGACGTAGGCGAACACTAAGGATTTTCCAAAAATTCACCCCCAAATGGGATGAAATGTCCAAAGTTTGTATGGAGAAACCAACTTCCACGAGAGCGAAGCCGCCGGCAGAAGCTAGTATTACATACTTCAATACTTAACGCCAGATGGGGCTGGAGGATCGGAACCGCATGCTGATACTACAAGTGCGGATCTAGAACTAACCCTTGGGGAACCCTTGTGCCCACAGAGCTGATTAACCTGGACAAGTGGCTTTTTTTAGGTGGGAAATCATCCAATGACATCTCCCGCCTTTGTGCGGGGCGGGAGGGTGTGTCATACTTTTACTGACTAAAACCTGCTCCTGTTGCCTTCGTTCCAGGGCCTCAGGGTTCTCTTTCGCATAACCCATAACCCCAGTAGGATTCTACACTGCTGAGCCTCTACGGTTTTGGTGAAATCTCCTTGAGGCGCACGTGGAACACTATGTGCCGTCGACGACTTAAGCTCAGTCTGGACGGGCGGATGGCGAGCTACCTATTGCTCACCGTCCGCAAGCCTGCACCTCGTCATCATCATCATCATCATTTCAGCCCAAAGACGTCCACTGTTAGACATAGACCTCCCCCAAATGTCGCTATAATAAACGGTCTTGTGCGTTTCGCATCCATCGGATTCTCGCAGCCTTTACCAGGTTATCGGTCCACCTTGTAGGAGGCCTTCCAACTCTGCGTCTTCCGGTACGCGGCCGTCACTCCAGAACCTTTCGGCCTCAATGGCCATCTGTTCTGCGAGAAATGTGCCCTGCCCATTGCCACTTTAGTTTGGCGTTTCTCGTGCTATGTCGGCAACCTTGGTTCTCTTGCGGATATCTACATTCCTGATTCGATCACGCAACGAAACTCCGAGCATAACCCTTTCCATTGCCCTTTGGGTGACTTTAAGCCTTCTGATGAGGCTCATGGTAAGCGACCACGTTTCAGAGTCATACGTCATCACTGACAATATCTTCATTCCTGACTCGATCAAGCAAGGAAACTCCGAGCATAGCCGTTTCCATTGCCCTATGGGTGACTTTAAGCCTTCTGATGAGGCTCATGGTAAGCGACAGCGTTTCAGAGTCATACTTCATCATCACCAGCAACACGCACGGGTCATAGACTTTCGTCTTGAGACACTGGTATGTTGGATGACAAGATACCGCGCAGCTTCCCGAACGCTGCCCAGCAGAGTCGGATTCGACGATTGACCTCTTTCTCGAAATTATATCTACCTAACTGGACTGTCTGTCCGAGGTAGACGTAATCGTCCACAACTTCGAGTGTAGAGTCTCCGATCTTGATAGGAGTGGGTGCTACATGGCTGTTTATTATGACTTTGGTTTTGTCGATGTTTATTTTAAAACCCACTCTTTCGGAAGCTCTACTGAGGTCATTGAGCATTGTGCTGATATCCTCCGTAGTCTCAGCCATGATTAATATGTCGGCAAACCGAAGATGAGTGATGTACCCTGTTATTATGAGTTTCAAGGATTTACTAATAAAATTAAGTAAGTCAGTATTTATTACTGTTTATTCTTCATATCGCACTCTTAAAACTAAAGTTGCACTATACCAAAAAGGTGATTTATCAGCAATCATAAAGGTTTCAATGCACTTAAATAAATAAAAAAATAAAAGCCTTAGATTTCTTGCAGGAGAATACAAAAATAAACTTATTATTAATTTTATGTGTAAGTATTATATTTACTTAAACCCATTCCTTGTATTTATAGATATTTATATTATTAGCTATTTATTTATTCCCAAATAAATGGGATAAGGTCTAGCCAGAAGAAGAGAGAGATATTATTAGCTATTTATGTAAGAACCCCTCGTTCTCGAAGGTGAAGGCCTCCTCTAGATATTTCCATATGACCCTGTACTTCGCTGTCTCCATCCACTGTTTGCCAGCCACTTGTACTCGTATCGTCAGTCCACCGGACAGCTGGTCTACCTCTCTTTCTGGTGCCTGATGGACCCTTCCAGGTTGTTATCCAGGCTGTAAGTCTGGCACTGTATCTCTATGCACTTATAAATAAATAAAATAAAAATAAAAATAAAAAAGCCTTTATTTGATCCTGCTACATTACTTCTTAATTTACTATTTATATAACACTATGACTAATTATTAGCAAGGTCCCCAGGTTGGGTAAAGGCCTCCTCCAATGATGTCCACTTCTCTCTATCCTGTGCTATTTGCCACCACAATGAGCCCGCGACTTTTTTTATTTCGTCGTCCCAGCGTGTAGAGGGTCTTCCTCTTTTTCTTTTTCCTTGAGGTCCTCTTCATATGGTTGTGCTGTAGGTCCATCTTCTGTCTCTAAGCCTCGCTATATGACCAGCCCATTTCCACTTTAACTTTTGTGCGTAGTTTAAGGCATTTTTGGCTTTTGTTATTTCTCTTATCTTTACGTGTCTAATCTTATCTAGTTTTTTTATTTTAAGCATGCTTCTCTCCATTCCGCGCTGACAGGATGTTATTTTTTGCTTAACTTTTGACGTAAATTTCCATGTTTGACATCCATATGTCAAGCATGGTAAGAGGCTAGAGTTCATTGTCCTAGTTTTCAGTTTTAATGACATGTTACTTTTGAAAATTTCTTTCAGACTCCAGAATTTATTCCATGTTCGCTGAACTCTTCTTTCAATCTCTAGTTCGTTATTTTCTATTTCAAAGCTGATTGTTTTTCCTAGATAGATATATTTGTCTGTGTATTCTAGTGGGTATCCATTGACTACTATCTGTTTTTTGAGGCTGTTAGTCATTGTCATGGTCTTAGTGAGATTGATTTCGAGTCCTACCTCGGCGCTGGCTGTTTGTAAATCATTGATCATGAGCTGTAGTTCTGCGCTTGTCTCGGATAATATTACTATATCGTCGGCGAAACGCAAATGACTCAGATAGGTTCCTTGTATGAAGATTCCTCGTTTGTTCCAGTTCAGTTTGTTGATGATGCTTTCGAGTATGGCTATAAATATTTTTGGCGATAAGGGGTCACCCTGTCTTACACCTCTCTTTATTGCAAAGCTCGGGCCCAGTGTGTCTAGCTTAATTCTGCCCATGTTGTTGTTATATATGTTCCGAATCACTTCTATATACACTTCCCTGTTCTTTTAAGCTTTGCCAAACGCTATCATGAGTAACAGTGTCGAAGGCCTTTTGGTAGTCAATGAATCCGAGATAGAGTGGTCTCTGTAGTTCCCGATACTTCTCTATAATTAACTCTAAGGTATGTATATGGTCTATCGTAGAGAAACCCCTTCGGAAACCGGCCTGCTCTACAGGCTGTCTTGGTTCGATTACGGGGCTGATTCTAGAGTTTATAATCGCAGAGAAAAGCTTGTACAGAGTTGGTAGTAGGCTTATCGGTCTATAGTTGCCTATATCTTTTGGGTCTCCCTTTTTATATATTAAAATAATGTTGGATTCGGACCATTGTGCCGGCGTTTCAGAGCTTTGTAATATCAGATTGAATAGTTCAGCGAGCGGTGTTGCCAGTATATGTCTGATCCAGGGGATTTTTCTAGTTTGAGCCTTTTTATTGCTTCTATGATTTCATCTTAGTTAATGGTTTTTATGTTATCTTCGTTAATCCGTTCAATGTGGCCTTCGTGCATGTTTATAGCTTTAATAGTGTTTTTATTTTGTAGTGTAGTTAGCTGATTTTTACTGCTATATAGGTTTTTGTAAAAATTTGTTGCTGTGTTAATGATGTCTTTTCGATTGTTTAGGTCTTTGCCAAACTCTTTTAGTCCTTCTATCCAGGTTTTGCTTGTTTTGAGTTCTTTGTAGGCCTTTTTTGTGCTGCCAGTGAGGTTTAGATGCTTTTCTAATGTACTTTGTCTATAGGTTGAATAGTCTTTTCTTATATATTTATTGACTAGCTTGTAGAGCGCGGAGAGCTGATTTCTCATAGATCTCGATTTGTTTTTAGCTTTTTGAAGTTCCTTTCTTCTTTTTAAAAGAGACGATGTGCGTTCCGATAGTATCTTCTGTCGTTTTTGTTCATTTCTCATTTTTTGGGCTGAATTTAAACTCGTGGTGATTGCATTTGAGATGTTATCGTAGTGGGTGGGTCTATGCACTTATTTACTCGATAAGATGTCGCGAATCAATTATTGAAGAACATTAACTATTGGAACCTAAGACTTTGAAATTCAGATTATAAACGAGTTGTGTTAGTATTAATCTCTTGCACAGTAACTCTGCAATAGCTAATTCTAGCTGTGGAAGGGGCCTGGTGACCTGTAACACAGGTTTTTTTCCAAAAACCTATAACAGGCACCAGTCTCTCACAAAGATGGAATACAGCTGAGACATTGTCTTGTTAAAATCAAAATTGAGTTTATGTCAGCTTTGTGAAGAGAGAATAAATGGCTATTATTATTATTTATTATTATTATTAATAAGTTAAGGCTTTACTTAAAAATAAAAACACAAGTTTAGTATAGTGCCACTTATGTTTTAAAGTTGCGATATATTCTGTACATTAGATAACAACCTATCGTTCATAGATTTTTGAATCTAATCTTCTTGTTATAATATTAGGTAACGTATTTTTTGCATAGTTTGTTATGTAGTCCTCTAATATCACTGTTAAATACTTACTTATTATGAAGTCATATCAGAGCACTGATTAATTAAATAAAATGGATACGCTTGCCATTAATTAATAAGGACGGAGGAAAACGCGTTATTTATCATAAACAACCACAGTTAGTATTGAAAGTTCAGTGCAATTAAAGGACGTATTGCTAATATTTCAGACACAGATATAAAATGTTTCGCACTAAAATTAAAAAGCGGGAAGCAGAAATTATAAAAATCTTGAATGTAAGTTGTATTACTTTCAATTTGAAGCTTCATTAAGCATATTTAAGCGCAGTGTCTTAAGGAGAGAATTGTATATTTAAACCTAACCTAAGCAGGTAGGTTAGGCCTGGTAGTCAGTGGTGTCGGTGCTCCATTAACATCACAGATAACAGAAAAGATATTTCTATGATTAACATCATGCAGATTACTGAAGTATATCAAGAGGTCTCCTTAGCTGTGCTTGACAACAATAATTACAATATTAAAAAATATCTACTGCATAACTTTAGCGCAATAATATAACTTGGGTTAGTATCTACTCAAGTTATGCCTATTCTTGTTATTATAATGTCATACAGCTAGTACGTACGTAGGAAGGTACACCTAGTATGTAGGTACCTACCTATAACTGCGCTAAATATAAAACGGTTATCGTATGTATGTAGGTAAGTACTTACTGGTTACTGGAAGCGTCTTTTTTATGTTTTTGACATACTTAACTAGCATTTTGATAGAGCCTTGCAGATTGCACACCCGAACAGAAAGAGCAGAAGATAATTTCCATACAAGCCCTGTACGCGTTGGAACTTTTTGACAATAAGCAATATGCCCAAAGTATCAAGGAGTTCACTAAACTCAAGAAAGATCCCGCTGAAGTCATCAAGCTATTTCCTGAATTAGACAGCGATGACAAAGAAAAAACAAAGAAATTGGCAGGCAAAGATCTACAGTGCGGTTTGATTGCACTGATAGCGTATTTGAAGGAAGTGAAAGCGAACATAGGAAATAAAGCCGGTCAAGACGATGGGACAAAGCAGACGCAGCAACTGGAATTGATAGATACGACTTTGTTAAAGTGCTACATATTGGTATTTTTTTTTTTTTGTAAAAATTGTATTGATAAGTAGATAAAGCCGTACATATGCAAGATTGTTATAACTATTACCATATTGTAATACACATTTTAGATTAATGCTGAAGTATCACCTCTACTGCGAAACAGTAATCATTGTCGTGTTGAAGAAGCCGAGACGGTTTTACTACAGCATCGAAAGCACCGCGATTTGATGATACTATATCAAACCAAAGGCCTGCATTTGAAAGCGCTTCAACTACTGTCTCTACTGAAAGAGCAGGCCAAGGAACAGGATACCAACTTGGATATTTATCAAGAAACAATGAAATATTTGAAAAAACTTGGTTAGTTTTGGATATCTTTGCTGGCTTCTAGTAGGTACTGGTTGAATTAACGCAGCGTTTTAATTTTTTAGGAGCTGAACATATAAATTTAATATTTAAGTTCTCCGACTGGATATTGAAAGAACATCCAGAAAAAGGCTTGAAGATATTTACTGAAGAGAACGTTGAAGCACAAAATTTACCCCGTCGTGAGATATACAATTTTCTTAAAGATGAACATGAATCTCTGGTGTTACCTTACTTAGAACATGTCGTTTATAAGTGGAACGATTCGACATCTCTATTTCACAACGCCTTAATTGAAAAATACCGCGAAAAAATTACAGACAAGAAAGGACAGTTAACAGATATTGAAGTACAACACATTAGGCTAAAGTTACTTAGATTTCTTGAAAAATCTGAGCATTACACTCCTGAAACTGTTGCTGTGCATTTCCCTACTGATAGGATGTTTGAGGAACGAGCTATCATTTACGGAAAGTTAGAACGTCATGAGCAGGCACTCGCCATTTTTGTGTTGATATTAGGTTAGTGCTTGTTTTGTTGATTTTTCCTTGTTAAGACAATCATGTGGATTGGAATTTTTTATGGATTGCTCCCAATTCATTCTGAATGAACAGTTGTCTACCTCCCTAACCTCTTGTTGAAACTACAAACCTCGCTTTTCTTGCAGGCGACGTAGATAGAGCGTTAAGGTACTGCGATAATGTAGGCGCGAGTCCAAATGACGAGGGTCCAGACGTATACGTGATATTGATGAAGATTCTTATAAACCCAGTACAAAGCAGTGCTTTCATCGGCAAAGCTTTAGCTGATGTACCGAGGCATCCGGACACAGCTGTACCAGACTTGGATAAGGCACTTATTATACTGGATAAATATGCCAACTATATATCACCCTTGAAAGTAAGTTATTGGTTAGAGACAGTTCCAGTTCCCTTATTTGGTAGTGGATCACTATATGATTTGACCTCAATTATGATAGGAGACCAACTAGACATTAAAAAAAACATACAAGATCTTGCAACAATTGTCACTCTCACTATTTTCGATGAGAATCCTAATCGTATCACATTTATGGCGCTACTGCTATAAATTGCTCAACAATTCAGTTTAGATGGCTGTATTAAAAAAAATAGTAAAGAGAAGTGTTCAATAGTTCCATTCCTAATGAATGATTACAGGCTTTGTCAGTCTTGCCAGACTCAGTTCCCCTAGATCGTCTGAAGCATTTCTTAGAGAGTGCTATGGATGGACAGCTTATGATGAAGCGACGCATGCAGGTCGCCAAAGGATTGTGGTACGCTGAACAAGTTCAGGTTTGTGAGATATGTTTTTAATT
This sequence comes from Leucania comma, assembly GCA_958295575.1. Taxonomy (NCBI): domain Eukaryota; kingdom Metazoa; phylum Arthropoda; class Insecta; order Lepidoptera; family Noctuidae; genus Leucania; species Leucania comma. The sequence continues at coordinate 12,150,485 of OY282475.1, forward strand.
GAGATAGGTATACCTTTTGAAGTGCTGTGCAGTGCTTTCCTGAATAGTTTCAGCTTCTGAATTGATTCATGAAACTGATTGATGAAATTATGCTACGTATCGTATGTGATTGAAGAGCAGAATTTCTATACTGAGGTGAATGCTTATGAAGGATGTAACAGCTTATCTGATAAAATCATTTAGAGGTATTTGGGACAGAGAGTAAAGTCCTTCTAACCTCCATTGAAAAGGGAGGATCCTCCGACCAGACGGGTGTAATGTCTGGTGGGCTACAGCCCGGCTATTGCCCGATAGATGAGTTCGGGTTTGTTCTATGTTCAGAAGGCAGTACTCCTGGACACGGCGCGTATTGTCCGGAGGTTCCTCTCTCAGGAGCCTCGACCACACTGCAGCTTGGACCCTGTTCCCGATGCCAGTGGGCTACTATTTTTTTATATTTTTAAATGTTTTTTTTATATGTGTATTAAAAATATTTAAAAATGTTAAAAATATGTAATTTAAGTGAATAAAGGAAATAATAATAATAATAATAATAATAATGGAGACAACGTAAAACAGAAAAATAAGTTCTAAAAAAATATGTCTTGTATCTTTGTTACTCGTAGATCGAAAACTTTTCAGACAACCTGTGTATGATATAGACGCTGTGCTAATTTTATGCTGATGATAAATATCCTATATTTTATTATACCTTATCCTTGTTACAGACTGAAGAATTAGAACAGTTCTACAAATCGAAGAGCATAGTTATAAATGACGGCGACGTGTGTCCCGTGTGTAAGAAACGTTTCGGCAACCAGTCTGCCTTCGTCAGATATCCTAACGGTAAAATTGTACATTTCAATTGTAGACTTGACAAATACAAAAACATCGAATGAAATAGTCTACAACACATTTCAAATCAACGCGGGCGCAGTGGACTAATTCATGAACCGAAATATAGTCTGCTGGATAATGCTTAACTCAGCAGGCTATTGGTCCGTTGGACTTCTGTGGTACCAGACAGGCAGGCAGGCTCTATATTAGTAAAGCTTAGCATAGCGCGAAGCGATGCCTAGCTGTGGCAAAAGTCAGTGCTAAAATAACCGACTCATTTGCGGGTAGTTTTCGTTTCTGTGAAAACAAATGTAAAATTTGTCTTTCAAAAAAAAAAAAATTGAATCTTTTTAATTTACAGATTCTAAATCTATATAAATAATAGCTAGAAAATATTCTGTTTATTTTGTAAGAATATCATTTATAAAATAAGTGTACCTACTGTAAAACTATAACTAACTAACAAAAATAAAATAAATCAAAACAATGTAGGTGCCTACTTAGCCATGTTTAATTTTGTATCTATATTTTACAATGTAACCATCCTAGTTAGTAAGAAAATATATTTATAAAAAATGTAACAACACAAATAGTGGCCTAATTTCTTCTCCTAATAGAAAAATAGTGTGTGCCTGGTGCTAATAAAACCATTATTTTATATGTTTTTTTTTATTATTGAAAAATAATTTGTTTTATTATTGAAAAAAGAGAGTTTTGACAGAGATTGATTTCATTTCGTGGTTACCTATAGGTCACCTTGAACCAAGCCAAGCTTTCACCTTGAACTACTTTTGGACAGAACAAAAGGCGATTTATTAAAGTCTAGCAAACTTATGATGAGTTTTAAACTTGTATTGTTTGTGAGTAACGAAGTATATTTCGAAATAGCTCGTATATCGATGTCGTGCCGTGTCAATAGCGGTGATACTAAAATTAGACCGAGACTTGGGTACCAGTTTGGAAATGAGATACACAGACGTATCCGCCACGCATAGTGTAGCACCTACTATTTTCATTCACATACAAATATGTCTTCCTTCTTAAACATATTTTTTCTAGGTATAATTTATTTCGTTGATTGAAGCAGTCGACAAAATATGAATGAACCTCTAAAAAAGATTAAAGGCAGTGTAAAGATTTTTTAAATGCCGATAAGAATCAAATTATCAGTAACAAATGTTACGATAAAAATAATCAGGGCTACTATTGATTAATAGCTCGCGGTTCTAGTAATCAATCAAACTAATAAGATGTCAATATGTAAAATATTAGATGCGCCTCAAATCATATAGTAAGTAGTCGGTAGTCAGAAAACTGTACGCCCATGTTATCGTAGCAGATATCATGTTGTAAAAAAAGTGGGAAGTCCGCCTTGACGTCACATGGAGTTAATTTTAACTCAACATATTTGTAAAAACAAATAGGTTAGGTGGTTCTATCTAAGTGCTTCAACAATATGGAACTATTGGTACTTTGAGAGACAAACTTGCGTCCAGGTCGCTCTGCTTTTGATCATGTGACATTGAACTTATGTATTGACATTAATTATGTATGTATGAGTAATGTAATACATAATCAGTGTGGGTGTATATGTGTGCTCGCACGCGGCCGGTGACGCGCGGTGACGCAACGACGTCGTCAGCGCCGCCGAACGGGTGCGTCTACTCGCGCCAGTCAGCTGCTCGCCTCTGTGGCCCAATGGATAAGGCATCGGCCTCCTAAGCCGAGGATTGTGGGTTCGAGTCCCACCAGAGGTACATAACCGCCTTTTTGTATGAGTTCCGGTTCGTAAATGTACAATGTTACGAGTACACCAAAAGCGTCAGTCATTCAGTAGCTTTTAGATTATTCAATTCACAGGATTTTGTTGGTTAACAATTTTATCAAGAGTTATTATTAAATGGAACAGTACTAATTTAACTTTGATTACTATTTCGATGATTACTTTTTCTTTTTATAAATATTTTTGTAATAACCAAGCTATTGTGTCTTCAGATTACACAATGTTCAGGGTTCACTCTGCCGATTCGCGAGAAAGTTTTCTATTTATTTATCTGTCTAGAACCTAGGTTACATAAAATAAAAAGTAATCGTTTTATCTTGTAATATATAAAAATCAAGTGTCACAGTGTTTGTTGTCTCCTACAAACGGCTTGACTGATTTTAATGATATAATGATATTTTTGTTTATATTTGGTAGGATTTTTTAGGTGGGAAATTATCAAATGACATCCTTCCTTTGGGCGGAGCGGGAGGGCGTGGCAGACTTTTACTGACTAAAACCGACTCCTGATCATTCTTTGCCTTCGTTCCAGGGCCCCTTGGTTCACTTTCGCACAACTTGTGGCCCGTGGCGTAGGCTTCGACCCGGTTTGGTAACATCTCGAGAATAGGTCCTAGGGTATTTTTATCTTCCCATCCCCACCCACATTTTTCTCTTTGATATAGGTAATTTATGTTGAAAATCACGAAAATCACGTTTTCCGAGTCAGCTAGTATCTAACTATTAGGTAATTAATCTATTTCATAAAGACGCATGAAGCCAGGCTGCAGCACCTCCTAAGATCTAACATTTTCATCACCTATTTATCAAGCCCATAGCCCATCACCTGTCATTCCAGGATTTCGTGCGACACGGTGACACTGGCACGTTTCGCGCGCACATTACCTACATCTGACACAGATAAAACTATCGAGTACGTACAACATTGGCGTCGAGTTGCCGTAGTGTGTACCTATTATAAAAGTCCCATATCGCGGGGGAAAGCTGTTAGATATGATAACGATACAATTTTATTGATAAGGACCGGTGAAGCATCGATCAGTCGATAGCTCACCGGCCGCGGTCCCTGCGTGGCTCCTCGCGCTTGCAATCATTATCTATCAAATAATTAAGCTTTGTTATGAAATTGCCTTATCAGCGGTGATTTGAGGCAATAAACATTTTTTATTTATTTGTGAACAAAATCTTCGTTCATTAAATCAGCAGTAGTTTTTGAGTGTTCAGTGTTGACTAAACAGTAGTCTGTAATACCGTGGACGTTGGTAGTGTATGATGAGAATGATGGGCGAAGGTGAGATGGTCTATGGGGACTATTACAACTACGAGAACAGCTGGTCGATAATCCCGCCGGACTATGGCGCTGACCCTGGCTACCAAGTACGACAGCCGCAGATAGAGGAAGACTATAAATACAACTCCTATGCGTGAGTATTTATTTTGATACCAGTATTATTAGAAAATATGATTTAATACTTTGATGTATAAAAAATAGGTAAGTACCTACGCACAAATGTCATTAACTAGGATTACCGTTAAAACAAAACTTGTTGATATAATTTTTGTATTAGGAACTTCATTACAGGTAAAATATCATTTTTACCACAGTTAAACAAACTTGATAATTCTTGAAAGAACTAAAAGACTTCCTGAAACTTCTTTTTGATTTAGAACTAAAAGTTTCGGGTTCTGTCTATTTCAGGCATTGCAAAAGGGAATAAACATACTCGTATATGTGTGTATGTTTCTTCTTCACGCTTAAACTGCAGAACGAATTTAGATGAAACTTTACAATAATATAGCTTATACGTCCAGAATAACATACCTGTAATTATAATACTGTAATTTATATTGGCTGGAAGTATTACAAACACGCGAGCAAAGACACTGGCAAAAGCTAGGTAGGTACATTTATGAAAACGAAGTGCATTATTATGACAGCACGCGATCCCGACAATATCGTTGAAAAATGTCTTACGGACGAATTTAACAGAGTGCACTGGAATTGACAACGAGCGCGGTGAAACGACTTTGTCTTTCAGGCTTTCAGCATGATATTCATGTTGCTTTCTTTATTGAAACGAATTTACCATACGAAATCATATTATAGTGAGTGAAACGCAGCTTTCGGATTTTTCATGATATTGCTATTTCGTTTCTGAAATGATTTTCTTTCTTTCTTTTCTATAGCAGTTTTTTTAATACATATTATGGTTTTGTTGAAATTGGACCAAAGAAGGAATTTAACAAATATTCGAAAATGTGTATGGATTCCTAGAAGAGACAAGCTACGACGCGCTACCGTATTGAATATAGTAGGTATTATGTTGAGGTATACCTAGTATATTTCGCAATATCTGGATGAATCATTTATTTTGATAGAAGTTACATACAATATGGGTGTGTGTATCATGTATTTACCTGTATGATAGATTGACTTAAAATGGAAAATATTTACAAATTGAGGAAAATAATATAATGTTACTCCTTTTTGTACCTACTGTCTGGTAATAAAGAACATAATGGCGAAAAACCACTCAAACCTCTTTTCAGGATTCTTAATCCAGACTGGGGCCTTACCATGACGTTTTGCCGGAGCCTACTGGGGCCAAGAGTTAGGTAAAAATGAAGCCCGGGGCTCTAGATGGAAGGCAATGAATGGAACAGGGTAGGTTTTTAGTCAGTAAGAGTCTGACACTATCTCCCGCCCCACCCAAGGGCAGGATTTGTCATTTGATGATTTTACCTACCATAAAAAAACCATAACGTTTTAAAATGTTAAGCGTGCAAACGAAAGAAAGGGATCTAAAAGCTATATAGCTCCATTCCTTTAACAAGTCATTTTAGGTCTTCAAATGGATCGCGTTGAGAGCTCGTGGTAGGGCCTCTGTTCCTTGAACAATTAGTATCGTTAACAGTATTTCTCGCTGCGGAGCTATGGGATGATTCGAAAGAATTATCGTGGCTCTGGACAGCAAGGGCAACTGAAAGAACATAGATGGATTTTAGTCAGTAAGAGTCTAAAATTCCCTCTTGCTTCACTCAGAGTGGGAGCAGTCATTTGATGATTTCCTACGTCTCTTGCATATATAGATATATAGGTACTATATAAAAGTTTCCACTGTTGTCAATAAAGCTTGAATACATCCAAACCATTATGCATATTGTTACGTTTAGTATGCCGGGTAGCACGATCGTTCCGGTCGATCGGCTCGGGTTCGCGTGTCGCACACTTAGTCCCGTCGGCGATGAATCGGCGCACTGAGTACCATCGAGCTCGTAATCCACCAGCTGCGGGCTCTCCCATGCCTTCGTGGAGCCCTTAATTGGTTTGGAAACCCTCTTCGCGGGTTAGCGTGCTTTCACCCATTTAGGCTCAGTGCGCCTAACCAGATTGCCATAACGAAATATTCGTGAAACCCCATCGACCTACTCTATTCACTCGCGGAGGCACAAACTTGGATAAAGGAGTTTCTCCAGCTATAAATTCGCTTTAAGTATCATAGGTGCTGACTGACGTGTTGCCGACTGTCGTTTGTTTCTTTTTCCGTCAAACTATCCAGGTCACGAATGCGGTGTGATTTCTGCGCTTGATTTATGTTTCTTACTCTAATATGCGAACTTAATACCCTTGAACTTACATTTCGCTAGCCACATTTCGCAGTTCATAAAATTTTATGTTAAACAAAGGTTGTTGTGTAATTTGTTGACATTGTGATGTTTAGCTCGGGTAATGGCAGCCGGTTAGCTTGGTCATGAGGTAATTTTTTTCTCGCGGCGTCGTCGCTGGCGCTTGGTACGAGCGGCGCGACTCCTCAATACGATATTCTACTTTTATACAAATTACATTTCTATCGTGCTTACTATCAGCCCCTATTATTTTATCATTAACCAATGAAAATATAAAACGATCGTATTTTTATTTTCTGTGACTAATTCACCATGTAATATGTTTTGCTGTAGTAAGGTACGTGTTTTTTCATGTGTCTTTCAGAATATTCCTTTCTGATGTATCTAATGTATATTTTTTATGTATGGGAAATGATTTAGATTCATCAGTTGTTGCAGCATATTGTGACATAAAGTAACATGCGCAGTTGGTGAACTTGAACAATAATGATTCATTAAGCACCCCGCCCTTACTGATTACGAGTTAACATTTACACCTGGCCGACTCAGCCTCGTGTATTTATATATATAAACCCTCCCGGACAAATAAGATTTATTTATTCTAAGTTTCAATATCTTAAGTATTTACTGACGGATGTATGGCTATAAATCATGATTAAATTCTTTGAATCAAAACTTTACACATTTAAGAAAAGGCTTGACGATTTCACATATGTAGTAATTCATTTGATGTGTCGTACTTACTTAATTATTTTCCAAGTTATAATAATTATGATTAATTTATAGTACTCAATTTATTGGGTGGGAGATGCAATGTGTTTTACTAAAGCGTAGTGACTAGTGACCCGTGTAACAGAGGGCTATTGCACCTGCCTCCCGCCCCTCACAAATCTGGCCCTCGCAGCTTACCTCTCTATTATAGTATACGTAAAAATACACATAAAGTAACTTTACTAACTTGTAACTTAGGAAGTTAGAATTTTGTATAACTTGTAAAATTGAATTGGCGGAGAATATTGCTTAAGTTGGATAAATGTAGGTAATTTAAAAAGTTAGGAGAATTGTTTTTCTGCGATACGTGATCTGGAAGAAATGGAATCCATTCCAGTTTTGGGAGGATAATGCTAAGACTGTTATATAATTATTTGTGGTTGGATATGGTCACGAGAATCATTTATTGTGGACTCTACGGTAAATTTTACTGTTACGTATCTGCCATAGGCATAAACGATCAAGATCGTGAAAATAATAAAGAAAGGTACATAAATATTCGAAATTACACGAGTTCCAAAAATAATATTATTTGCGTCTGAATAAGATTATTTATAGCGAATTTAAACCTGTTTTTGATAATCAATGGTCAGTATTTTGTTGTAATTTGGTATATCGCGTAGGTGTTGCGTGGTGACAGTTATTGTCGTGCCGGCTGGCAACTATTCAGAAATAATTTTTAGCTGTATTGTTACTTAATAATGTAGTTTGCCAGTAATTTGTATCTCATAACTTGAGGTGTGTTATTTCGGGTATCTCTTTTAGCGTTCCAAATAAATAAATCAAATTTATTTTTTTGACTAGTTCCTACCGATTTTTTATTCTAAAGACTTAAGTATTTAACCATAATAGTTGTATATGCCAACACGCAGATATATATATGAGATCAATGGCAGGTACGAATAGGCTCTGCCTAGTTAGTTCCGATAAATTCAATGACGAAAACGGAAGAATTCAATGTGGAATTATTCGCGTTCCACGATCTTAGGCGGTTCCTTTGCAAACCATCAAATAGGTACTGTATTTTTTAATTTAAGTCCAAATTCGTTTTAAATTTTAATTAAGTTCATTAAATCCTTTCTGCTTTAACTAGAAATTGTAATTTTAATGCGAATAGCCTTTTGACGTACGTATATCTTAGATATGAAGTAAAATGAAAACCTTAAACTTAGGCCCAATTTTTAAAAACTATAGGTAATTTAATTATTCATACACCATCTGATAACTTGTCATATACTACGTTCCCTCACAAAGCGATGAGCGCGCGAGCGATTGTAGCGATAGATTTAAAAACTCATTCTCAATAAGTCAATTAAACATTTCGTGAGCAGCACGCCACTTAGGGGTTTGTTCCAATATAAATAATTGCCCTTTGTTATTGCTGCGCTTTCACAGGGAAAATGATGCATGCCCGGTGCCCTTTACCGGCTTCACTTGTATTTTGGTTTATCATTTTCGAAAAATGTTTAGTTTTGTTTACGTTTGTGGGAAACCTATAGAATCTCTAAAATATTCAAAGAGGCAATATCTAGGCAATTCTGATTTAGAAAATAGAAATACATTCGTATAAGATTCGAACGAGTACGACGACGTCAACTTAGATTTTTATTTTGTATTTGTTTCCTAAGTAGAAACTAATAAAGGACAAGAAGAAAGATATCGAATTAGAAGTATCCGTAATATAAATCATCATCAAATTATTTAATCTGAATTAAAAAATACAACTTAAATTCTAATTACTAGACTCTAATCGAAAAAGTACTTAAAAAGTATGAATCAATAGCAAAAATAGCCTCCAGTGAAATTTTGAATAACTTAGCAACGCGAAAGTTTGCTACTTGTAACCCGTAGGATCCGCTTAATGATTTAAGAGCAAGAATCAATCAAAGCATTTATTTCAAATAAACCATTTTTGCCACTTTTGAATTATCAAGAAGTTAGTCAATCAGAAAAATGATGCTATCTGCACATTCCAAAGCGTAAATCTCTATAGCGAAGAATGTTCTAGAAACTCCATGGCCACTTTTTTTTTAATAGACTTCAAAAAATAAATAAATTCTCAATTCAGTTGTATTTTTTAAATTTTGATATGTATGACAAATAGTTACAATTTTTTTGTTGCCTCAATATTGAAACGTGTAATCTCTATTTTATTTTATTGCAAGCTATAGCTTGCTTTAATGACGTGCATTTTATAATAAACACTATTCTATCAATTGTGTTGTGTAATTGTGTTGTGGAGGACCTAAAGTTACCGACATAACCCGAAGAATCGACATACTTAAGTGACAGTGGGCAGAGCACATTGCTTGTAGAATAGATGGTCGATGAAGTCGAAAGGTTCTGGAGTAGCTACCGCGTAGGCGTCCCACGAGGTAGACCGATAACTTGATGAGGGTCAATGGATGCGAGATACAGAAAGGATCGTTGCGGCGACACTTGGAGAGGCCTATCTCCAACAGTGGACGTCTTTCAACTAAAATGATGACGACGTTTTTTTTTTATATTTTAAGTATAGTTAAAAGATATTAACATTTATGTTAGACCTATAATGATTAGGTAAAAGTTTAAAGGCTTTTGTTTTGTTTATGTTTGTAATAGATTAAGGGGCAGAGGATTTATATTAGTTTTTTAATTGATTCTGGGACTGAATATGTAATAAAAATAAAGATTATTTGAATTTAATAGACCAAATAAAAATTGTGTTCATTTACTAGGGTTTCAGGGTATTTTTCAATTTATTGCTAAATGTCTAAGAATGTATATCTAGGTTATATTGTAAATCTAACTTACAAAATATTTATTAATATATTCACAATACCAAAATATAGCGTTACCTTAGAGGTAACATAGTGTAATAATTTTATGAAGTTCAAAGATGGCTTATCCCATTATACTGGACCATAACCTATTATTATTTTTACCAATTTTAAATTTTAATTCCGTGACAAAGTTCATTATAAGCAAATGGTCTGGTGAGTTGAGCTGCTGCGCGGAGCTTTCGACATCATTTATATTTCTTATTTCTTGATGCAAATTATAAAGGCTAGTTTGTAATGTACTGCTTATGTTTGTTAGGTACTCCTTCACGCTCAAATAGATTATAGCTCTTATAGATTACCTATGTACTTTTTATTTTTATGTTGTTTGTTCTGTACAAGTCTCAAATAAATGTTTTACTTTCTTTCTTTCTAAAATGTAGAATGGATTTGGTTGAAATTTAACACCCTGGTACGCAGTCCTGGAATAGCACATAATATACACACCTGGAATATGTTTAACTGGAGCTAATCATTCACTATCATGTGGGCAAAAACGCTGAAAAAAGCTATACCTTCATTATATTGTGATAATTATCGAAAAAGAGCACATGAATAGCTTACCGTTGTTAGCATGCAATCTTGCTATAAAACAAATATACTTCTAAAGGGTTTTGCAAAATATAGAATTGAATTTGAATATGACAGGAAAATAATTTAATTGTTTTAAGTGAGGTTTGTGGCTTAATGCTCTAAGGGCTTGATAGATTGATATAACTGGAGTGCCGTTAATATAAAACATTATGCCTCAAGTTGCTCTTTATAAACACCACATCTCACGGCTGGTAATGGTTATAGATACCTAACATAAGTCATTTTTTATTGAATTAATAAAAACGCTTGGTAATTATAATAACAATAGTTAGATATAATAAAAACAGAAACAATTTACAGATTTGATACACACTCGTGCTTCAATCATAGATGTATAAGTAATTAATATTGGCGGTAATTGTTTGATATTTCGGAAAATACTACCTTTATAATAACGATATGAATGCAGATTTAATTTGAAAATTGTGACTAATACATGTGTAACTAAAGGCGTATTTGTATTGTGATAACAACTTAGATCAATAGCTGTAAACACTACAGGGCTTTGAAGGGTCCGTCAGCAACTAGAAATCGTTGAGTGCAGTTAAATATTAAACAAAAGTAAGGTCTAGTTTTTGTATTGTAATAATGGTAGTTCTTGTAATTCTATTGTTTTCCTCTAATCTGCTGTTGCACACCTGCATGTCGTAAAACTAACTTCTTAATACAATGCGCTTGTTCATAGTAACTTTTAGATTTGTAATGGATTTGATTATCTTTCACGTGATTTAAACAAAGTTTGGTTACTTACTTGTAATTAGGATTGTTGAGTAGTTGTCTTGAGTAGTTGAGGGCTCAAATACATACTTAGACAGATGTATGTCTCAGGAAGGTTCTTAAGAAGATATTTAGAAAAATTCCACGGATAACCATAAAAATCACTTTTTTTCTTTATTACATTCAAACTGTTCCTAGCTGTCAATCCTTATGTAGGTAGGTATATAAATTTTAATTTATTAGTGATAGAACGACATCGGTCGCACGCAATTACATATTTCAATTGTAATAATGTCAAACATTACTTACTATTAATAATCCGTAAGTCGGTACGGTCATCATTATTTTTATTTTTTTCGTAGGGAATCCATCACGTAACCCCTTCCACTCTGGGTGGGGTGAGAGGGAGTGTCATATTTTCTTGATCAAAACCCACCAACCCTTGCAGGTTTATTTATTGCATAATTTTAAGTTTTATTTAATCCAGAAACGACACGGACAGCTTAGGTTAGAATTCTATGGCAGGAGCGTAGAGGAGCGGCCCTTCACGCATGTGGGGAGTAACATATAAAGTTTTGGTCGGTAACATATATATCATAGGCGAGAATATAAGACGATTCAAAATTCTAGTAGCCCATCGATGCTGATTTCAAAGAAGCCTAATTTGAATAAAGGGCTCTCTCATCATCATCATCATTTCAGCCGAAACACGTCCACTGTTCGACATAGGCCCCCCAAGTGCCGCCATAACGACCGGTCCTCTGCGTCTCGCATACATCGGATTCCCGTGACCCTCACCAGGTCATCGGTCCACCCTGTAGGAGGCCTTCCAACGCTGAGTCTTCTGGTATGTAGTCACCAGAACCTTTTGTCTCCAATCAACTATCTGTTCTGCTAGCAATGTGCCCTGTCCACTGCCACTTAAGGGCTCACTACTCTAACACAATATATTAGGTTCTATTGTTCTAATTCTCTAAATACGTCCTTAATCTCGTATTGCACACCTGCAAGTTGTAAAACAAACTTCTATTGTTTCTATTATAATGACAGGATTTAGTGGTGCTGGTACTTCAACTATGGGTTGAGTGGTGGTTACCTAAAGGTTATTGTGTGTAAAAATGTAAACAATACCTACCTAAAAGTAATTGTTACAATGTTTTATTTTATAACTACTCGGAAATAAAGGTATTCTTCATAATGGTGTGAAGCATATTTTAGACTTGAATATCTATACTAGTAAATTATTATAAAGATGTAAAGTTTGTAATTCTGATTGTGGGAAGTTATCTCTGGAACTACTGAATCGAATTTTGAATTTTTTTTCATTCTTATTAAATTATATAATTTCTGAATGACATACGCTTTATTTGATTGTAATTAATAATATTTTTTTACCCATAAATATTTAATGCCCGGCGAAGCTGACATTAGTCAGTCCAATAGTAAACTAATATCCAGGGCTATGGGATTGGAAAGATAACTATGGCGCTAGCAAAGGGGAACTGAAGGCACAGGTGGGTTTTAGTCAGTGATAGTCTGACACTCCCTTTCATTCCACTCAGAGCGGGAGTAGTCATTTACTAGACTTCCTTCGAAACAAAGGATAAAGCTATAACAGCAGCGTTTTCTTATGTTAGATACTATTTATAAATTTGAGAATAAAATAAACTAGATCTTCGTTCTCGTGATCTTCCTCAAATTCCTTTGAGGGAGACCATGCGTTTTCTGTGATAAACATAGATTACATGACACTCAGCGGAACCACAGCTTTAATTACAATCAAAAACAAAAACCACAGCTTGCCATTGTATAAAGAATTTTCGTAATCTGTACTTCCAGAGCGTTTCAAGACTTTTTATAAACAATATAAACAAACAATCTTCCTTCTTATAAAATAACATTTTGTTTATCAATAAATATAAATCCATTAGATTGACAATCCAAGTCAATTTTTTTATTCCTAAAGTTGAATAAGCGTCAAGTCCAAACATGTGTCCGGTAAGGTTAATTTTAAAGTTAAAGAGACTATTGACAATGACAATACTAAAGTAATTCGTAACAATAACCATTTTTAATGAAAAGGAGCACCGAAACAATCGCCTGCGCACACGTGCAAGGCATAAACTGATAACCGAGGAGCCCTCTACCTGTTCGGAGACCGTCGCATTGTTTTGAAGATTTCAATTCGTTAAGTAGGTACTTCAACATGTGCAAGAGATTTGAGTGCTCGATCTCTACTGCGCGATGGATGGTTTTACCTAAGAAGGTTTTGTTAGAGGTACTAAAGTATTGTGTCTACTTTATGGTCACGTTTATATTTGTAACTCAAGAAGTGTTGCAAAATGAAAGCAAGTTATAAAATAAGATGGTATTTTCACAGTATATCAAGACCCCAGACAGAATATCTACTGGAAATAAAAAACTACTTTGTCAAAAAAGTTAAGACATTTTGCAAAAGTGTGAAAAAAACCACATGTGCAATATGAAAAGATGTTTAGAATTGCCTTAAAGATAAAAAAAATATTAAGTTACTATAAAAAAAAAACTACAGCCAAATAGAGAGGTATTTTAAAATAAGTAAGTACACAAAGTCCCTAAACATACTATGAACTATAGAGATACGTAACAAAAAATCGTTTCAAATATTTTGCTAACATAAGCTTACACGGGCTTATTAAAACACTCTAAATGAAAATCGTTATCCGGGCATTTGGAGCGGCGGCGTCCATAACGAAGCTGGGCTCAACAATGGCCTTAATGCTCGCACTCATTACAAAAAGCGACATAACATAACGCGCTACGTCGAAAGCTCCTCTATTCAAAGTGTATACTCCAGTTTTTTTTGTTGGGAAGGCTTCAGCCGCGGCGCGATTGGCCGCCGGGAATCCCGCCCAGTCGGCGGCGCGTCGCCATTGGCGCAGGTCAGTGGAGCACCCTCGAGGCTAGTCCGGAGCTGAGTAGGCTGTCGAGGCACGAGGGCGGCGCGGGGTGTTCTTCACCCCGAGCACCACTCGAGGGTTGTTTAGTGCGGACGCGGCGTCGCGAGGCGCAGCACGTGTTGTCGCGAGTGTAGCTACAGCCGTCAAGATTATCCCGAAGGCGAGTTCTCCCTGTCGGGAGATGAAGTGCGAGGAGGGTGAGAGCGCGCGGTCTCCGCCGCCGCTGCTGCCGCCGGCGTCGCTGCTGGCCTGGAGCCCCATCCTGCTGCCGCCGTGGGGCCCGGCCTTCCTGCCGGCGCTCTACCCGGCCGCTTTCCGATCCGCGTTCCCCGGGTGAGATACGGATATGTGATCATTAGTGAATCAAAAGTGATCAAGTGATTCGTTTAGAATTTTGATAGGATAAATTAAAAAAAAGTTTTTCTAAGTTACAATTTTAGGCTCAATAAAATGCAAGTATTTCACCATTTTTCAATTTGCTGGTTCGAGTTGTCTTAGAGAAAGTTCGATTTACCTACTTACTTCAATTTAACATTGTCCAAGTTGCTTCGTTTCCGTCCCACTAGTCTCCTATACACTTAATCCTTGTTCAGGATCGTGACGTGGCATTCCAGTGACAGTTTTTGCACCTCTCTCGGTGAGAGGTTGTTAATAGCGTTGTTTACAACCTGCAGGCTGTTATGTAGGCCGCCATTGATCAGGTCACGTATGGGACCCGCGGGAACCTCGCAGCTACATGTAACTGATTGACAAGCCGATGGAGCGCTACTCCAATGTAAAGAAACCGTCCATTCTTTACGTCACGTATTCTCGAGAGGTGCTCTTTAACAATAATGGATGAATTGATGGAATTTGGAATGTTTTCTTTCAATTACACACCATCAAAACTTGTCGCTTCTTAAGATGACGTGAGGTTTGAAGTTTATTTGTGAAGGAGTGTGTGCTTCGACTACGATGTCATATGATTCACTTGAATAGGATTTTTTTAGATTTCTCTGTCATTTTAACCAGGTTTATAATACGTCCCTATTCACTGTTCAGTTTAAAGGTTCCTTTCAGAACTTTCTGTTTATTTCAGTACTGAAAAAGATTACTTATGTATAAGCATTTTATGTACTTTTTTTCAGCATATTCTAAAAACCAAATCAGTAAGAAGATATTGCCAAATGATTAGGAACTATGATTTAGATTGAGAATTTAAAACAAATACAACAGATTAAAATTTTCAGATTTTGTGCGCGTTTAAATCTTTCCTTCAGAAATTTAAAACTTAAGCGCTTCAGGTAAAAAATCAGGTTCAATTACCATTTTATAGCTGTCATGTTTTTAGAAAGATTGTTTTATGACTTAAATACTTACTTTTAATTATAAAAGATTTCGATAAAAAAGTATGATGGCTTTCAGAAAAAAAATCTGGAAACCAAAATGTGTTGTCACTATTTCCCCATTTTCATAAATCTAACCCACAGTTTCCTTTGCCGCAGATTGCTGGACAGCATGAAGATGCCTGGTCAGCGGCCAGGGTTCCAGATCTCGGACATCCTGGGCCTGAACGAGGGCAAAGGCCTGGAGTCCGCGCCGCCGCAGGGCTCCCTGGGCGGATGTTCTCTGGAGCTGCCACCGTACGCGCCTCCTCATCACTCCTACTCGCATGAACTGCTGAGGCACCATCAACCCTGGCTGTCGCTGGAACACCATGATGCGCATAACAGCTGTAAGTATTCTTTTAAGTTTTTTTATTATTTTCTAGAATGTTTATGGTAGAGCTGCGAATTTTTTGAAGGGTTCTTAGGCCTCGCAATAAGCGACAACTGAAGGAACACTGTGGGTTTAGTCAGTAAAAGTCTGACACTACTTCTCGCCCCACCGAGAGCGGGAGAAATTATTTGTTGACATAAAAAAGATGGTTTATAGTGTTGTACAGCCTCCAACCAAAGAATTCAAAGTTTAGGCTTCACTTCGCACCACCTAGTGAGCTGCAACGTCCTGGGATTTTTTATAATTGTTGCGCCTTATTGATGTAGCATCATTTTTATAACTTGAATTGAAGCTATCCTTTGTCTGGTGATGATTACTATCTAATTATTTGCTTATGATTGTTTGTTAGGCAGATGTGAATTGAGTATTGAAAGAAAGGGAAGAAAGAAAAAATACGTATTTTATTGGCTTAACACAAGGTACACAAACACTGGATAGGTAAAAACGAAACAAAAAGGAAGTAAAAATAAAATTGTGTTCCCCTCAGCAGCAACAAAGTAGATCCCGTTCAGCATAAATGCCAGACAACTAGTGATTGTCGCTGGTTTTCAACTGAGCCTGAAGTTGTGACGCAAATGACGTAAAAAGGTCTTTATAGGTTATCGTAAGGGATGAATGAGCCCAGCGGCTACGAGATTGTTAGAAAGAGTCATCCACAAGGAGTTGTCAGCAAACCGTAGGGCCCCAGCAGGGTCGAAGCCTACTGGGACCAAGGAACGACTTCTGAAAAGTAGAATAGAATAAAACGAAGGAACAGGAGTGGATTTTTAGTCAATAAAATTCTGACACTATCTCCCGCCCCGCCCAAGGGCGCGGATATGTCATTGGATGATTTTCCCACCGAAAAAAAATCCATCGTGGCTCGCAAATTGCAATGGGCAACTGAAGGAACTCTCTCACTCAACCTAGAGCGACATTTTGCATTTGATTGTTTCTCATCCTAAAAATTCCTATTTTCGTATTTTCTATTTATTAGGCAATTGTAAGATATATATTTAACTTGATTTTAATCAATCAGGACTTTCATTTAGCTCAGATAATATTTATTAAAACCATTATTAAAAAATCTTTATGCATTTTCAGTGATAAATGTGGCTTTATGAGTGTTTTTATGTTATTTTTATTGATATTATTACCTACACTTTACGATTTTCATTAATCACGCTAACTAGAGAGTTAACAAGTTCAGCAAGTAGGTACTTAAATTAGTGAGTAAAGTTTAAAACAAACAGCAATACACCTAGTGTTGATCTAGCAACTTCATTGAAGAGATTTCTAACGAGCAATGCTTCATTCAAGTTATTACTATTCGACGGCGAGTGCCCTAATAAACACTGTACTGTATGGGCTGGATGAGTGGCGCTTGTGAACCTCTCATTATGACTATTGAAACGGGAATTATTGCTTTTTACTTACTTTATTAACGTTAGTATGTCCTGATACAATAGTAGTCGGAACAATATATCAAAAGCATTTGCCACATTGCAAGTAAACGCTGCTCGTGTCATCTCGAAAGCTGATGCGTAGCGTAAAGTATTTAAAGATTTGTTTATCTCCGTGTCACACTTCCAACCGCAATGATGATGACTCCTTTTCTGTAACTGCAGTGCATCTCTGGAATTCTCTTCCACACTCCCTTCATGATAGTCTTATTCAGGAGGTCTTCAAGAGGAAAATTATAGAACACTTACGTTAATATATTAGACTTATTTATGTATGTTTATATTGTACCTACACTGGATCTTGCCTTCGAATGTGATTTTTCTCTGCTACTTAAAGGTTTGCTCAGAGAAAACTCATTGCTGAGTTAAGCTTGCCTTTGTACATGATTTGTCAAATCACTGTGTAATATATTAAGCTTTTATGTAGAATGAAGAATTGAGATTTGACATTTGACAGCGTTGTTGCGGTTGCGGATGGATGGATTGTGTGAGGAGTGATATGAAAGAAAAGGGAGTTAGTTATAGTGTGACGGGTGACAGTTCAAAATGGAAGAAAAAACATGTTGCTCCAATCCAACCTCAAGTAATATAGGATGGGAAGAAGAAGATTTAACTGCGCGGTTGGAGCAGTTCTTGTGCGATTGGCATCTCCTTTGCGTGTCGCAGGTTTGATGGCCGCACAGAACAAATATTTGTATGGCCTACAGATCGGTATTCCGGATCTGGGTGTCTTGTGTATATTAGTTTACATGTTTGTTAATGTTTGTTAATGCACAAGTGATAAGGAGGTTTTTAAAAATTGATTTTGTAAAAGAATGTACGAAAAATATTTTTTTAAATCGCTTTGTCACTCTGTGAGATTTAGATGCTTAAACAATAAATCCACATCTTTTAGAAACAAATCTCTTAATGCTTAATAAGGGCAACTAACAAGCACCTACACAAAAAAAAAAACTTGGCCAAGTGGCCACTTGATTCACACAATCAAGTCACTGTTGAACTGCGATCACATTTCATTATGTAAATTCATTTATTTGTTCTCAAGTTGTTCAAGGTGCTTGTTAAGCATAATAAGTATAACAAACACTCCATTTGTTTTAAGAAATATGATGCAAACCTAAACAGTAGCACCAAGAAAAGGAAATGAAATATTATTGTTAAAAGAGAGACGGACATGGCAACCATGTTCTGTTCAGGCCTATAGATAAGCTCCGGTGTGAATACTACTGCACCTGATGATAAGCGATGATGCGGTTGACGAGGTGCTCGCTTGCCAGGAAGCAACCTATCCACTTGACGTAAAGACACCTTGGTTGTTATTATTTGTACGGTTCACGTACAGGCAAATCGCTAACGCTGCGACCTACTTTTCACTATTTACTTTTTTATACACATTATTATAAAAAAATTAGGTGACTAATAGCTGCCGTAGCGCTATAAACGTGAATTAGCATCCAACTTAACTTAGTGTAACTTTTACGAATATACTCAATTATTGTGAATTTTGTGGTTTTCGTCGACTCACATCCAACAACCCAACTGTAAGTAACTAGTTACCTCTGAGCCATATAAAAAAGGCAAAGGCATCTTGCCGATCAAACTATGAATTTGTCGCCTGCTTAACCAGACTTGACGACTGACGAGGATTAAAAAAAAAAAAAAACAAAAATTAATTAGGTTTCCACATTGTTATTGCATGTTTTAAGGTTTACTTTATTTTTTGACAAACGTGATCCTGACGTTACTTTACCAGTTTATTTTTTCAATATGGTTGTATTCATAGATTCGATAGTTCTTTTAACTATTTTTCGTTAAGTTAAAATCCTATAGGTCTTTTGAATTACTTCAATGATCGTTCAAAATATGAATTTAGGTAATAAAGATTTATCAGTCGGTGACTGTTATCGATACCATATGGGTAGTCTTACCGCCCACTTTATAAAGTCTTCATCTCATAAGATTATGTCTTTATCCGAAGATAAAATGATAAAAATATCGTTTGAACCTTCAGCAGAACATAGCGTGCTATTATATCAATTTGTTATCCAAATAAACGAATAATATTGTTAGTGGTATTTTCCATAGAGTTTTGTTCTTCATCAGGAATTGACGACAAATATCATTTGAAACCAACTGTGTGTTTTCAGCATATAGTCTTAGCAACTATAAGAACACGGGTCGGTTTTGATCAGTAGGAGTTTGGTACTACCACTTTTAGTGGAGTGAGAGGGATCTCGCTTTGCCAAGAATGGGGGTAGTTATTTTATGATTTCCCACACTAAAACCGCATATAGCCTTTGTTTTATTTAAATATGGCGTAGCCTCTAGTTAGAGCAATAATAGTGTACTGCTAAGGGAGTGGAATGATATACCTGGGGGTATTTAGGTTAAGAGTGAATAGGTTACATCAGCGTGCTCCAACGTCGTCTACATTATCGCACTTGCCATCAGAGCATCAGGTGATATAGTGGTAATCAACCACTAGGCGGGAGCCTTTTATCACAATAATAATAATAAAAAAGTCCCGAACAAAAGTAAAACGTCAAAGACCCCTAGCTGTTGGTTCCTATTTCATCCACTCCAAATCAGATACAAAAATAGGCCTATATCAGCGGTATTTATCTCCAAAATTGTCATCTCTGAATTATCATACACAAATAAGTTGACCCACTCGAAAGTAATGTATATTTGGTAGTAGTTGGAGAGGCCGAGATTATTTTTTGAAATGCTCCTTCATTCAAGTGCCTTCACCCGCTAATCTAGTGTTGTCATTAATTATTTTTATCGCTTATCAAACACTTTCGGCTCATTCTATATGTACTTGTGCATTGGATTGCTTGTAGCCGATTCTATCTGGCGTTGATTGATTGGCTTTTTGAGAGTTTTAGTGGCTCATTACCATCGAGATAGTTGTGTTCAATCTGTTGAAGTGGATGTCGGTGATGTGAAAGTTTCGTCTGAAGGGGTTTCACTTCAGTTAAATTGTTTTAAGCTACTTTCTGTCGTTACTAGTTAGACTACAAGCATGTTGCTGCCTTCTGCGACTGGACAGAGGCAGCTTGCGCCTGTTAGCAGGTAACATCACCGTACACTGCTCATTAAATAAACGCATTAGGTGTCTCTGATAGTGCCACGTGCAGAGTATACACGGACGAAGGAAACGGTCGTGATCGTGTTCTACGTGTGCACGGCCGTCACCGAAATATGCGTGCGAACTTTATGATCATCAAATCCTCTCATAGACGCCTTGAATTAACTAGCAGACTTAGATCAACTTCTGGAGTGAGGCGGGCTGGATGGAATGAAGGCCATTATGGTCCACGTACAATCATGGACTTGGTGCGGAAATTAAAGTCTAGCGACCTTGCACTAAGTGAAATCTAGCTTCAAATGCGTTTTCTGTAAAAAAAACTCTGCCATAGTGTCATTCTTCATAAAATATTTAAACTTGATATGGTAAAGACTTTCCGATTTGAACAGCAAAATCCCAGAATCGATGTCACCGGATATTGCAATTGTAACGAAATCGAAAATAAATAAAATCTCATGCGTCTTAACTGGGGTTGTGTGTAGTTCACGCCCTGCAGGGTAATTTGAGGGTAGCAGTACAGCTACCAGTGATTGTTTAGCGAGGGGTGACGCGGAACGAATTTGTCACCAATAGATGGTGATGGGGCTCATGGGGCTGGGGCCAGCTGTCGGCTATCAATTACACCATGTTTGCGGCTGTTAGGATGCTATTCGATGACAATTACACATTTTATTGTATTCACTTTGATTTAGGAAAGTATGAGGATGTAATGTGGGTATGGATTTGTATTTCTATGTATTTGAGTGATTAATGATCGATTATGCGACTTTGATTGATTTAGTTTTTTTGAAATATGGACAATTTTATTATAATAATAAATTAACATTTTAGTTCGTTATTTTCCTTAAAGGTATTATTTATTTCTTTATTTACTAACAACTTGCGGATGAAATGAGGACATATCTGAAATTATGAAAATAGTGACGATATCTTTGGCAACAATGCTGAATTTAGCAAGCGTAGCAACGATATTCAGCATCTTATACATTCTGTCAGCTCACTGCAATGTCACAAAATAACCCACTAAGTTAGGAGATAAAGAGAATCCGTGACTCGATACTTTTATTAAATTTCCTGGTTGCGCTTATGAAGGTAAGCAGGACGATCGTTGAACAAAAGCTGGCAGCTGCCGGGGGGTGGGTGTGGTCCTGTCTCCCCCGGCCTCCTCCCGCCGACCCACCCCGCGGTGGTCCACCACGCCCCGGCGTACCCCGCCCGTATTACCATAGCCGTGTGAAACAACTGAACCTCCGAGGGGTGAATACGGAACAATGTAATATTTGCTGTGATTTTTTCACGTCCCATTATTGTTGGGACATGGCATCTAGTTAGAGTTAAATAGAGCGCTACCCTCGCGAGATTAAGTGGAGATTTTGTGTGAGTGTTTGATGCAGTCGCAGTTTGTGTATTGGTTTTATTACTACGAGTTTAATATGATTTTATTGGTTGTTGAAAATTTTCTCACGAGTTATATGATGACAGTTTAATCCGTCTAAACCCTATTTTACATACTTCTAAAGTTAAATTGATATTTCTGCATAATAAGCATATTTCATATTTATGTATTTCTAATAAGCATATTTCTTTTGTCGTAGGTGTAGTGGGCCAACAAGCGAGTCCGGACAGCACTTCACGCGCTTCGGAACTGTCGTACGTGGGGCCGTCGGCGTCATCGCCGCCGGTGACCGACCCTCGACACGAGCACGAACATGAGCATGATGATGAGCACGACATCGAACATGATGACGACCACGACCACGAACCCACCGTCAACCCTGGCTCCGACACCCTCGCGCACAAGAAACGCAAACGACGAGTACTCTTCTCAAAGGCACAAACCTACGAGCTTGAGAGACGCTTCCGCCAACAAAGGTACCTGTCAGCCCCTGAGCGGGAACATCTCGCCAGCCTGATACGACTGACGCCAACGCAAGTCAAGATTTGGTTCCAAAACCACAGGTACAAGACTAAGAGGGCGGTGCAGGAGAAGGGGGCTCATGAATTAAATGTGGGGGGGCTGAACTCTCCGCGGAGGGTGGCTGTGCCGGTGCTGGTGAAGGACGGCAGGCCATGTGTTGGCAAGCCTGATGGTCTTCCACCTCTAGGTATGTCTCTCCCGCCGTACCACCAGTCCATGCACCATCAGCCCCCGGTGGCTGGCCATGGGCCACAAGGAGGCGGCTGCTGGTGGTGAAACATACCCACATACAAAGAGTTCAAGTGATTAACTAGTCCATGTGTCGGAGTTTGTAGAAATCGGTTCATTTGTCGCTTAGATTGATGGTCTCAACCAAAAAGCATAAAAGACACGACTTTTCAATTCCTATTTGAGTTAAACATACCAAATCTTTTTCACAAAAGTGGTTCTTAGTCATATTCTTGATATAATTCTTCAGTCAGTTGTTTCACCAACAATTCTACTTCATGTCAACAAATTAATCGATTTCTCCAAATGAGAGACATTTAAATTATGATCAAATGTTTCGTAGTTTTCGTTATGCAATTGTTAAAAGTATTGTTCAATTCAAATAGTAACTCGAATACGACTTTAAAGTACATTTATTCGTACTTAGATTGGAAATTTTAAGGTATCTGGAGTTCCTACTTATTTGTAATATAATAATGTCTAATATTAATGAGTCAAGTGAAATTTTCAGCTGATTTTTGTGATCGTCCTAGTTGCGGGCGGTCACCAAGTGATGGTGATGCATTCCATTTTGATTGCAGTTTGTATATTTGTGTAAAAACCTGTGTCACTTTTAGCTAAGTAATATTATGAGAAATGACCAGATTTTATCAGAATGCAATATCTAGATGTAAGTTTCAGTATTATCGTAGTCGAATATGTCTAGTTGATAGTTATTTATGTATATTCAAATGAAAGTTTTATATTAATATACGTATCCGTACGAAATTAGAATAATTAACGGTAAATGTATATTGTGTACATAATGTGTGATTAGTTACCGAGAATATAAAGTATTCCCGAACGGTATAGAAATTATATTGTCTAGTTTATGAAAATTCATAGTAGATAATGTTATTAGAAAATAATAATAATACATATACCAATCCTACTATATTCATAATCAATTTTCACGCAGTATTTAAGATTGTCCCTCCCATCATAGAAGATAAAACAAGATTGTAAAAATGTGTTATATATAAATTATTATCAAAATACATATTAAAATGATTGAAAGTATCTTAATGTTTTCCTTTCTCACCCTTGTATCATATTGTGCCTGAAAAGCTGTAAAAACAGTAATCTAAAATTTCTTAAAAAGAAAATTAAGAATTATACCTTTCAGTGGATAATAACCATTAATGATAAAGGTAACAATTGCAAAATAGATTGCAATGCAAAAGAAATAATAAAAGCCGTATAAATAATAATTATCGTAAATTTGTATTTATGATAATTATTATTTATTCATATATTATAATTATTATTTCAAATTTTCAACATTTTACTTCAAAACTTTGTAGTTTTGAAGTAAAATGTTGAAAATTTAATTCAAGCAGTTTTTTTATGGTATAGAGTCATTAAGAGTTAGGCAATTGTTGAGTTTACCAAAAGAAGTACAGACAGATGGCTAAACTCGTTAAAAAATAAAAAGCCTCTTTTGACATTTGAGAAAGATCCTAGAATGTTACTTGAAACGAAACAATAAAATAATTACATAGAGTATTTTAATGTAATTACATAATATAATATAGACGGTTACATAACGTAAATAATAAAGACATCAAATGTCAAAACGGGCCTTTTATTTTTTGACAAATTTAAGATATGTGGAAATTTTTGTATTTAATTAAATAGTGATATATTTTCATGAGATAGCCACTCAATAGGGTTAGATGAACTGAGAGGGTTAAATTGATTATAATTCCGTTAATAATAAATAATTAATTTAATAAATTATAGTGACGGTCGCAAATCATATTTTAACCAACATAAAATTTGATACCTTTTTTTTTCAAACATGCAAAATGGAAAAATCAAATAAAATATCTATTGAATTTCGCGATATGACCAGGCGCTTTTAATTGAAGTACATAGTATGAAAATTAAACTGCGCGGTACTCATATTCCTCGTGTTGACCGAATACGATTTGAAAAATCCAAGTTAATTTATAGATACTAATTTTATGAAGCTGAAGAGTTCTTTCGTTTGCTTTAAAAAGAGGTTAGAAAGAAAGGTTAGAAAGAAAGAAAAAGAGTTTATTTGCCACAAACATGGCGCATATCTTAAAATAACAGCTACACACACTGACTCTATATAAAAAAAAGTACATAATAAGATATGCGTCACATCCGCACAAAACGAATCGAATTGAAACAATATTTAGATGTTACCTAATTGAGAAGGCTAGGCTATTTTTTTTTTAACGTTGCTCCTTACTAGGAGCTACTTCTGCACCATGGGTGCGCTCACAAACAGTAAACTCACATATACAAGACACCCAGACCTGGAACACCTATCTGTAGACCATATAAATATTTGTTCCTTGCGTGGATCGAACCCACGACCGGAGCGCAGCAGCTAAACGCACAACCACTGTGCCAACCGTGCCGTCATAACATCACGCTTCGATCAATAGGAGCAGTAACCAAAGCCGTGGATGAAACCGCAGTGGACAGCTAGGCATAGTAACTAACATGTGAACAAATGGGGAAAAAAGGTCCCTGATTTAAAAAAAGAGGGTGTTTCATTCGTTTGGCCTAGTTTTTTTCTTTACATTTTGATCATTTATTTGCGTATTAGTTTTCCCCGATCACTAAATGTATCAGAGGAATTTGCGCCCAGTGGCTTACGACTCAATATAGATAGGTACGAAAACTAGGCCAGATGAATGAGACATCCTCTTGGTATCAAAGAATCACCCCGTAACAGACCTTATCTAATGGTAGCGTGGAGTTTTCAGTGAGATTTTTTCGAGTGAAGGCCAGATGAATGAGACGCTCTCTTTGTTTCAAAGAATCGCCAATAAATATTATAGGAAATTTGTAGTATCCGAATTTTTGATTCCGGGATTTTAGAGTAGGTAAGTGTTATCTTTCACGAACTTTAAATAAACATATCTACTCTACCTGTTCCGATCTCTGTTTATTACTTACAGTACCGTCTCATTGCGCCAACCAACAGAGGTTGTCCCGATCAAATAGTCCACGTATCAAGCAAATAGTACAAATAGTGCGGACGACACAAGTCAAGTCGCTGTGTGACCGATCATTGTTTACTGTTACAATATTTACCAGTCCCGTCGTTTATTATCTAATCGTCGGCTGCCAACCGCGATAGCTTGCGACCCGATTACTGAAATACCTGCGGCTCTAGTGTTTTCTATTCACCTGTTCTATTTATTTCTACTTGTAGAATGGATTCAACTTTATTGCACATAAAAATAGCAACAAACAATTTTGCACAAACTTAAATCTATGGGTGCAATAGCGGTCTTATGGCCGACAGCTACCAGACAATCTTAGGTAAGTCAGTAAGAACTTAAAACAAAAGTAGTTATTTTACCCAAACGTTTCTTCACACAAAGGTATACGTACTTAACGTGTAATTGTCAGGTAATTAATATTATTACATTTATAAAATCAATGTTATAATATTAAATGAGCGGCTCGCCATCACATAGATAAACCATGAGAGGTTTTCGTGGTGTCGCAATATCAATATTATAATGTGGTTTAAGAAATAAATAAATAATAATATTACTTGTAGTTTTAAAAGTAAACAAAACCTCTAGGAGGCTGCTGAACGGATTAGCAAGAACGGGTAGACCGCGTCTTGGAGTAGCACATAGGTTACTTTTTATCCCGGGAGTAGGTTTCCTTGGAATAATATTCTGTTTTCACGCAGGTGAAGCCGCCAACAGCAACTAGTTATATCATATATAAATTACTAAAGTAGGGCTTCTTTATATTACTATATTTCATCACATTCAAAGTCTGGTTTTCTAAATTTTCAAGCCTTTTATCTCTCGTGAGATTTACCTCAATTTAAGCGATAAAATTAATTTACTTAAAGCTAAAGATAGTTAAAATCTCATGTAACATGTTATATGAATTAGTTAGGCAAAATCCTTTGATCTTTAAAGGTACGAAATGGCTCAGAAGCTCTACTATGAGTTATTAACGCGATCCATTTGACGACCTAAACCGAACTGTTAAAGGGATGGAGCTGTATAGGCTGTATATCTCCATCCCCCTTTCTCGCTCGCACAGCCGACATTTTAACACGTCATGGTGAGGCCCCAGGTGTGATATACTGCTGTAACCTGGAACGTCCTGATTACCGAGCGTAAATAGGCACAGAGATAAATTACTGCGGGTTATCGAACTCTCCCTAAGGTACCTGATGGCCATTATTACCGCTCCTGGCAAATGATTTGCTGTAGAGCTTGTAATGTCAGTATCAGTAATTATACGGAGGTAAAGAAAACTTAAAAAAAAATGTAGCGTCCTAATGGATGCGATTAGTACACACACTACTAAGTGTACGAATAAGCTTTTTACAGTTGGTAGTTAGATGTGTCGTAGAGTTACTCGTATTGTGTTGAATATTATAGGGATCAGTATTTAATAATGTGCTTAAACAAAGAAAAGTTGCTTGAGTAAGAAGAACAGTTCAAGAAAGAAATAAAAAATTAATCGATAAGAGAGAAGATCAATGGTGAGAGGTAGAAGATAGGTCCTTATGAACCGCATCCACTAAGATTCTCTTTTAAGCTTCAAAGCAAAATACAAACATTTACTTCTTTACACAATGAAACATGAATGGCCAATCGGAAACTGTTGGGGTGTGATATAAAGACCTGATTAAAGATGTGTGAATATCTCCGACATACAAAAAGAATCGAACCTCTACAGCATTGATCGAAAACATTTTAACAAAGAGGTATAGCCGTTTATTAAATAAATAATAACAGTGGACAAAGGACTGAAGTCGTCGGTAGCTCAACAATGGCAAACAAACTGAGAATTATTTTCAATAAATTCTCGAAACGCCTTCGATTCTGTCGCAGTGAAAGGGCCCAATGGATGGAAGCGGTTGATTGTTGAAACGGAGGATAAGCCGATTAGTTTAATACAACAACATGAAGCAATACAGGCATTCGGTGCACGCTGACAGATTGGCAGTTTGTTATTATAAACGGTTCGTGTGGAGCAATCCTTGAAATTGGTATTAGATTTAAATAGAGAAATTCTTGAGCTGAAAAGGAAAAATATAGTTTTTTGTTTATTAAATATCTAATGATGGTGCGATTATATGACAATTTAAAACGGAGAGAAAGAGATTCATGCTCTTGGATGTCACTTACATATACATACGTAAATTAGGTATACATAAGTAAAACCTATAATTTGTTCTAGTGAAATTTTCAGTAGGAAAGTAACTTGCTAGAAAAGGTGAATGTAGATACTCAAATGATGTAACTAAACTCTCTGAATGCAAAAGAAAACTTTACTTTAATGGAGTTAATATAATCGGAAAACAAGTGATTTTGTGTGTTTTACAGGGTTACAGAAGCAGGGGTGCATCAACTTATCTTTATCCCATTGAATGACACTTTTGTAAGCATGATATGACCTAATAAGTGCTTCATATTTATGACTTGGCGTATTATAGCCGCTTGGACAAAACATTATCGAACATCGTAAACTTAAAGCAATATTTGCTTCTGTTAACTTGGCATACGATTCAATTTCCCCTGACAATAATCCATGGTGATAGTGCATGGTTGGTTCCGAATGACTGCGGGGTGTATTGATTTTGTTTTACAAGTTTGAGTGACTTTCATCCTTGTGTGTGGAAGTTAGGGTTTAATTTTGATTGTTGAGCTGTTTTCGAAACAGCAATATGAGATACAATATTGTCGGTGTAAGCGTAATATCGTTATGATGGACGAGCAGCGGGGCGGTCAGCGCGCAGTCGACTTGAAACAGATAACGTGGCCACATCAACTATGCACCTGGTTTGGGAGAGAAGAGCATTGCTATTAGTAACTAGTATAAAAGTAAAAAATACGAAAATAGACATAGCAATCAACTTATGGTATGTAACCATGATTTCTTGAGAGTATTAAATGGACCGGTTGATAAGGGAAGAGAAATTTTATGTGGGAAGGCCACACAAATTATGGGTGGATGACATTATATCGGTGGCAGTAATTGGACCAGAGTAGCAAATAAATTAAAGGAGGCCTGTGGTATAACTTGAATGTAGTGAAATTTTCCACATGTTTCCAGGATAGAAGGTGACGAAGCAGCAGTACCAGGGAATGCATTTAACTTCTATAGGTTTTCAGTAGACTAACGCTTATATGTATTTTATATTTGCTCATAAAGAAATTAGCTTCCCAGGATATAGTATACGAGAGTATAGGTTTAATTAAATTTCTTCAATTTTTCAAGGATTCATGTAAAATCATTTAGTTATAAACAATATGTATAAATTCCAATTAAAAACACTACAATTAACACTAGAGTCAATTAATTATTTATTAAATGCTTTATGCACACAAAAGTAGGTGGATTTAATGCCTTAGGCATTTTTTACCAGTCAACCATTTATTAACATGGGGTTAAGAACACATTTTTGTAAATATTTTTTCAAGTTTTATTATATGAAAAATAAAACAGCGTATTGTTATTTATACTAGGTATAAATTTGATTGACTAAACATAGTACTGGTAAGACATTAAACCACTTATTATTTCAGGATGGTATCTGATCGGACGATTCAAACAGCAGTAAAAAAAAACCACGTCACTCTATCATAGTTTTAAGTTTATTAAACAATAATATCAACCAGCAAATCTGAACGCACCCTTGTCCTTGCCCTCACAAGTTATTTCAACAAAATATACTTCCTAATCTGATCTGCTAGTAAATCACAGTCATCAAATATGTTAGTAGGATCTGAAGAACATCGTTAGAGCTTAGCCGACACGCGCTCCAGCCATTTGCGGCTAACCCTGAGCCACCCTCGCGACCCGCGATTTATTGCCATTCTCTAATAAACACGTTATGTTGTATACCTAACGAATATTAATAACAGACTTCCTGGAGCGCCCGATGATTCTCATTTTTGTTATTGCCTGTCGTCACGTTGTTAAGGCTCTTAAACAGATTAGCTGCCTATACGGATATGAATTTAAAGAATATTTTAAAGCTGGAAAAAATACTGAGGAAAGCTATTATTATCCAATATCACGACTGTCCTACATGGCCGCGCTTTTCACTGGAAAAACCATCCGTGAGTTTTACGAAACCATCCGTAGTTTTTTTTTCATTCGCCTGTTTTACGAACCAAGTTATGGTTTGTAGCGTAATAATTCTCGTAGTATCCACCATTCGCAAAAATGTTTTAGTTTTCCTATATGTATCGCAACAGCCATTTTTCACGTTCCAGCAACAACGCACAGACATAAAGGTTTACGACAGGCCGTCATATTTATGGCGCGGGTATTGTGATATATTTTTTGTTGTGCGCATTAGGTTTTATCTGACTTTCCGCTAAATCAAGTAGCTACTGGCCGGTGTCAGGAAATACCCTCGCATATATCATCCCTGGCGGATGCGAGCGTTTTGGGGTTACGTCTCGATTCCGCAGGGCGAGGTTCCCAATCATTTGTCTTATTGATTGCACTAACGGCCAATTTTCTTATTTGTTGCCAATAAATTAATTTGTTTGTGTAGATACTCTTGTTGTCCGGCGACTCTATTCGGTAGTTTACGCATAGCATGAGCTGCCTAGTTCATGAGTATAGCACATGCGTAGCGCCTCGATATTCTGATTTTAAGAAGACTTGGATATCAATTTTGCGATATGAGGTCTCAACACTTTATTGAATTACTTTGATAACAAAACACTAATGCTAACATAGCAATACATCCCTGATAATCTCCCGCTACGAAAACGGATATCCTCATTCTTTTACAAAGCTTCACAGGCTAAAAAAGTTCCATAGCAACGGTTTTGATAGCTGCGGATATTCGTAGCGATTTCGGTGAGAACACGTTTAGTCTGTGCCACGGGGCGATACGAGCTTGCCCTCGACAAAGTAGATGCTTCGATTAAGACGTATCGCGCCCTTTTTTCTGTAAAAAAGGGAAAATGAATAGTGCGGGGCGGAAATATTACGTAGTAACGGCATTTCCGCACAATAAATCGGCGTCCAATCAAAGGAAAGTCTGCTCCGCGTCCGCCGTATATCTTTGTTAATGCTACACTTTATTTTATTGGGCTTTTTATCGGTTGTATTGTTGTTATACATTTAGCTTAATTGATAACTATCCACTGTTTGGAAGTTTTTTGCTTCTTGACTTGGTGACTTTGATAACTCTATTATATTATATTGTGTTGCGTACAATACCGTTTTAAAAACTATACGTAAAAATCTCTTGAAATTCGGCTTCACTGATTTATATGTCTTTTTTTGTGCATATTTTGTGGTCGTATTTTTAACTTTCCTACTTCCACCCCCTATTTTTTTCTTTGATAATTTAAATGACAGTACGAGTCAGTTAGTTCCATTATAAATTGGAAACCTTATTTGTCATTTTGCTACTATTACTGTATGAGTCCTCAAAAGAAAATTAAGTTTGTACTGATAGCGAAAAACGAACAGCTTCAAAAGAAGAGTAATTTATAAAAATGTATTTTAAACGATGCACAAGGTAGAGTGAGTCTATCGTGTAAATAGTGGTGGCCTGTTACCTGTCGTCGTTATCTGCTGGGGGAGGCTAAATCAGAAAATCGATAAACGTAGCGAGCACTGCGTTTATTACAAATGTCGCCGTCGCCGCGCCGCCTCCGACCAATTTAAAAGTTTCCAATTTTGTCAGCAGCGATATTGGACAACTAAACCTGCTATTGCTTTTCTTGAAAAGTAGTTGGCAAAATAATAAATTCAGTTACATTAGCAGATGTTCTTTTTGCTTCACAGGCAACATTAGATTAAAGTACATATTTTACAAGAACAGATGAGTCAATTTATTCTATTGATTTTGGTTTCCTGTGGCGATGGTTAGTTTGTAACTTTACCATATTATTTGCCATAAATTCTTCACCCTGTCTGACTCAACCACTACCGTTACTTAACAAAATGACTAATATTTCTTAGTACAATACTTTTAGGCCAACGCGCGTCGCACGCGTACGGAAGTGCGGAATAGAGCCGTCACTGTGGACGTATCCGGAGTCACCACAATGTGCTCCCCGCTGTTTGTTGTGAATGAGCTGTCAAACATTGCCAATTAATTACTAACAGATTTGTTACCAATACCAACCACAGCTTTCAGTATTTACGGCTTTTGACGACCTATTGACCACCTAAGTGTTGGACACACGCGACGACGCAAAAACTGGCAGTTACCGGCAGCTGAAATGACTCAATTTGGCTAAACGTCTGCTATGTTCAAAGCTGCTTAGCTTTACAAAACTATTGTAAAATATAAAGAACAAAATGGTGATTTACGAAGGATATTATAAACTATACACAGACAGGTATTTTATCGTTTCGTAGTTAGATCTAAAATTAATAAGCGTCTAAAACATTTAAGCTGACAAGAGTACCATTTAAGACGTTAAAAAATTCAAACACATTTGTATCAATATTGAACCGCTGGGAACTCTTCACTGTTAAATCGTATTTAACAGTCCTTACGCCTTAGAAACGAACACTATGGTTAAAAAGTATTTAACAAGTGCACCATAGAAACATAACGTGTTATAATATCTGGTGGATCCCGTCCTTCGGCCACCGGGGCGCGATGAGTCAGCAGCTTGCTAATGGTCAGCGGTCTGTTGGCTCATGATTAATTATCGTTATCAGGGCACCCGAGCCCAGCTGATGGCTCAATGATGAGAGCTGGTTAGGGAATATGAGGAGCACTGTTTTGTTAAAGGATGCGGCAGTTGATATGTGTTTTAGCCATGTGGAGAAAATAAATTCAAAGTTAAGGGTTCTAATTCGAAACAGTTTATCTTCCTGGCAACATTATGTTATGCTGTTTGAAGCTAAATGAAAGATTACATTTCCTTTAGCTTCAGGATCAGCAAAAAAATTCGGTTTAATAACGAAAAAATAGCCAATCTATCTGTACTTATAAATAAAAATGAATGGTTAAACGTGTTGCTAAGCGCAGAACTCAAGAATCACAAGGTTTTGGATGAACTGGTCTTTCTTTTTCTCAAAATATCAAGAAAATTACATAAACTGCAAGAAAATCCGTAAAACCATATTTTTCTATAATACATTCAAACGGTTCCTAACCTATATTCGGGTTTGTTGTCAATTAATTCAATTTTTTTTACGATTTAACTTTTGTGCATTACCAATAGATTTTGACTGAACAACGTTTGTTGGGTCAACTAGTTAGAAATAAAATGATCTTTCTCTAGATTTATTTAGATAAAGTATTAAAACAAGAAAAATAAAAACTAATTAAAACTATTCTATAAGAGTGATGGATAGGTACCAGTAACAGAATTTCGATAGCATGTTTTATTATTTATCTGGCTTTTTCAAGTTTTACACAGTTGGGTAATTTGTGCGCGTGCAAGAGTCAGTAGCTATCTTTGAACATTGTTCTAAGAAAGTATTTATCGAATTGAGCTAAGTACTTG
Source organism: Leucania comma (assembly GCA_958295575.1). Taxonomy (NCBI): domain Eukaryota; kingdom Metazoa; phylum Arthropoda; class Insecta; order Lepidoptera; family Noctuidae; genus Leucania; species Leucania comma. Next base: position 12,183,490 of record OY282475.1, read on the forward strand.
AGTTTCTAGAAAATTCCGTGACACATCCCAGACATCCCTGATAACTAGAAAATTACTAGATAATAGAATAATTTGTTACACTTCCTTATGTTGATAAAAACAGGCATTGCATATCACTGTGCCTATCTAGTCGGCATTGGAAATATGCATTATCTATGTGCGCTACAATAACATGTACCTACTATGGGTGCCTAGATAACATGTAATAGGTAAGGTAGAATGTGCACCAAGATAAATATAAAGGGTGAGTTTTCATTCATTGAAAATCTTTCAGGAGGTGATAGTCCTTCTTTAAGAATATACATGGATCAACATTAAAACATATAAAACATCAAAATTAGACATTTAAAGAAGTAGCAAATATTGGTATAAGGAAGAGTGGGGCGTGGTGGGAACATCTTGCTATCTCTTTTGTACACACGTAACTGAATGCCGGTGATGTCACATTTCAGTATCTGCAACCCTATTCTGTTACTTGACAGTTTCCTCTTTCAGCAGATTTGAAACGGTTCTAAGGTAGGTACTTATTAATATTTAATGTATTTGAATAATTATTTCTGTTTGCGATTTTGGATAAAGGTACTTTTTGATACAATTAATAAAGTCTAATACTATCCAATTGTAGGACACAGCTGATTTTTCTTTCTTGCGATATCTGTTTTGTTTACGTGTGAAATATGGTAAATATATCTGAGTAAGGACTTTCACAGCCTAAAATATTGCTAATGATTTAAAAGTCACCCTGTACATGGCACGATGCATTTTTCCTATAGTCTAGCCATATCACTATTCGCTAATCTTATCTGATTAGCTGCAATGTAATTGCAAACTGCGTTAGTCAGTTAAGGGCAAGTTAAATGTGTCAATTATTATGTGTTTTAATTAAATTCAATTATTTTGTGATTATTATGTGTGTCAATTATGACGTGCAGCAGAGCAATTGCATAAATAAAAATCTAATCGTATCATTTGTTGTTATAAAGTCTTTTTAATTTCAGCAATTTTCAAATCAAGAAAATAGTTGAAGTTACAACTCACAAGTATTAAAAGAGTTTATGTTTTCTAGAATATAACGTCAAAATAACAATTTCATAAAATAGATATATAGAGTGCAATATTTACTTACAGTTTCTACTGGGAATATTTGTGTAACAGTTTTCCAGAAAAATGAACGTAAAGTACCACAAAGTAGACTTTATAACTTCTTAACAAAAAGTTTAACGATACGTACGGAACCACATTTGAATACAAATAAGTTTCAACACCCATCTCACGCTAATGATCGTATATAAAAATAAATAAAGTACTCTGATGTAGTTAAATGCTTGTTGGAGCTTGCAATTTGTTACCTACGTCAGTCAGACCCCTATGTTAAGAAACAAATAAAAAAACGTTTAAACTTTTAGATTGACCAGCTGGGAGGGGGGAATTAGATTGCTGCGGGGGGTCTCCGAGACTCCACCAGCCTCTGACAAAGGCACCGTCGGACTTAGTAACAACGGGAACGACAAAAAACTTTATCTCCAATAAATTATCTGTTCGCGAAGAAAAACACGAGCTAACTTATATTTCCGATTGTGTTTCTAAGTTTTCGAAGCAGTTTTTTAGCTATTGCGATATAAAGCAGACGTCACACTTGGGCGTCTTTGATTATCACCTCGCATTCGGCTTTTATTCTATTCAATAATCTAAATTACGCTAATCCCTTATCCTTTTACGCGCGTTTCTTTGAAATTCGGAAGCCGTATGGAGGGCCTTTTGAGAGGATGGCTACGCGTTGGTAATTCTAATAATTGGTTCCTTTATTTGTAAACCGGAAAGGAGACCCACGTCAATGTATCGCGCCTTTAAAAGGATTTGTAATGGCAAAAATGAAGTGAGAATATTTATGTCCTACTATAATGGGACAGGATTCTTTACTCCAGACAGAGTGTCGCCGGCGGGACGCAAAAAATTAAGAGCAGGTTTGTGATTATTTAGAGAACATTGGAGGTCTTACGAAGATAAGTGAATATTAAGGATGAAATAAAATTATAAATAAATAATAATAATAAAAAATAATAATAAATAATAATATTCCGATAAATAAATAAGGTTAGAGCTAAAGGTTCTACAAATTAAATAACTAAAAGGCCTTTATGGTCGTTGGTAGGTATACACCTATTATTCCATTATCAGGATATTAGGTAGGTTATAATCAATATATCAAAGCTATTGTTCAAGGAGTTGTCGATAAGAAATACTGATTTTATCTTTAATATGGAGCACTCATTTTTACAATATATAAAGATAAAATAAACAATAATGATAACAATAATTTAATATCAATCTATGTATTTGTATTGTTTGATAACATTCATTGCAATTATTGGTAATTGATTAAAGGTATACTTTGATTACTGGTATATAATGTTGTCTATTGTATACCTATCTTGTATTATGTAGACCTACCTATATAGATATGATTCGACACAGTTTAACAGAATAAGCTTTGAATATCCAGTGCTAACCCAAAGTGTCACAGTTACAATTGAAATCAAATGGCCACATTACACGTAGGGTACAACAACAATCAAATAATATTCGTACATAATCTCGAATGACATTTTATTCGTTTAAATGGAGTCCCTGATCGCGGCCATGTTTCGATTGAGCTTATTCTCCAGAGGCGTTCATTCATACAATTTGTTATTTCGAGTAAATCGCACGCAAAAATGCGGTGTTGTCACGGTGTCTGTTTGTGTAGGAACTTAGTTTTATGCAACGGCGCAGGATCATGAAATTGATTTCAATCCGCTGTATTGAAAAGGCGGAAGCCTCCTACCTATTTGATCACCTTCATTCATAGATGGTGTTCATTCATAAAAATTTACAACTGCACGTAGATACTTACTACGAGCTGTGGATTCGCAGGTAGATAAAAATTTTATGAATGACTTTTTAAAATCCTTTCGCAGGTTTTTGTTTCTCCAGATTGTCAAGCTTTTCGTAATAATTACATACGTAACTAATAATCGATATCGATCGTTTTAGTAAATGATCTCAAAAAGCATGTTTAAACTTAACGTACTTATCATTAGCACAAAGAAAACAACGTGGATACCAGATGATGACACAACTTCTTAAACATAATATGAGCCATTGAAGCTTGCCTAATGTCTCCAATAAAACTTGGACCATTTGGTTTTAAGAACACACAAGTATTCTTAACAACGGACAGTCGTTGAGAATGAGTAACTCCTCATCTTTCATTCACTCGGAGAGACCGACACTCAAGACACGAGAGAATAGTATTGAATGGACACCCATTTAGTGACGACGAGTGTTTTACGACGATTCTGCAAAAACTTAAGTCAGGTACAGATCCGGATGCGAACGCTGGTAAGGCGGGGTTCCCACGAGTGGACAGTTAACTTAATACAATAGTTTATGAAGTGACAAGTTCGGCGCTTGTTTGTTTCCCTTTCTTGATTGTTTCGGCCTTGTTACGAACAAAGCGCCATGTGTTTGGGACAGGCGAGATGAAAGCAATTGTAGTGTGGACAACAGATGTGGGTTTGCGTGTTTTTCTTCAGTATTAGTCATTATCTTGCAATTTACTTACGAAGCAACGCCTTCACGGAAAGGGATGGTTTTATTTCCTCGTATAAGAGTTAGAGTCGCTCACAATAGGCCTCATCAGCAGGCTTAAACTCACTCAAAGGATAATTAATTTCCATTGTATGTGTAACATGGCTCTCTGGCTATATTCCGAGGTTCCTGTATGATCGAATCAGAAATGAAGATATCCGCAGAAGAAAGTTGGTTACCGACCGACATAGCTCGAACATGCCACACTTTAGTAGCAGGTCGAAGGGCTCGAAAGTGGTGACCGCGAGCAAACAGACAAAGAGTTGGAAAGCCTATAAGGTGGACTGATGATCTGGTGAGGTTCGCAGGAATCTGATGGAAGCAAGATGCACAGGACTGGTCGTTGTAGCGATACTTGGGAAGGCCTATGTCCAGCTCAACAGCTGAAAGACGTCAACGACGTTTTTCAGCGGGAAAGGGCAGTAAAGTACTTTATGATCTCATTACAACCCTAAACTACAGTGCCTAGTTGGCATCAAAAAGGCATGATGATCACGAACAAATAGAACACAGTGCAAGCTTTTGGTGACCGACTGGGTCTTCAAAAAACATCACGTGGTTGGTGGCACAGGGATGATTGTCGCCATATCCAATATGATGGTGGTGAACTAAAAATATGCACAATTTTTTTTATTAAAAACTAACAATTCGGCAGAACTTAGGTCAAACTATGTGAGTAACAGACAAAATGTCAACTTTACCACTAAATAAAAAAAGAACGTTTCTTTATATAGTACGCAGCATATAAGTTCACCTATTTCTATTTTTACGCGCCCACTTTGATTTAGACCCAGAAATCGTTTACTTCGCATTCAAAGTTGACCGCCATGATGGTTCAGCTTACGTGTCGAGGATTATACACTGTGTTACGTAAGTAGAACAGTTGTCAAAATATTTAAGGGTAATTTTAGGTAAATTTGCAAAACGCTTTACACAAGTGATATTTTGTCAACGTTATCGTAATAGGAAAAAAATATTAATTGTGAACTAACCAGTTTATCAATAAATATATAAAAATGGAATACTAACTGTGAAAACAATATCATAATTAAAAAGCAAACCTGGTAGTAGGAAAGTATAAAAATTTTAAACATATAAATCGTTTTCCGTTACCGTTTTCTGTGGAACACCCATAGTACAGCACTATGGGTGTCACGGCCTTTGTTTTAAAAAACCATATCGGAGTTTTCTTGCATAATACATAGTAGCTTTGAAGCTTTATAACTTTGTTGTGGTTAGTTAGTGTTAGTTGGCCAAAAAATATAATTAAAGAAAGAAAGAAAGGTACAGGGCTCACTGACACTGCGCCTATAAACTTCTATCCGTCTTCGGAATACTCCTGGCCATACGGAATACTCTGCCGATGGCTGTGTTACTACAACCACAACCACAAAGATGATGGCGTATTTAAAAGTCAAGAGTGAATAGGTAAGCAAGCATGCTCCGACGTCGACTACATCTAGCTTACCACAAGATGTGTACGCGAGCCTATCAAAAATAAAGTAAATCCTCAAGTTGATTTTTTTCTTATTTATTTATTTATTTAAACTTCATGTACAGTAGTGGTACATAGGCGGACTTAATGCAACAAGGCATTCTCTACCAGTCAACCTTTGGGTTAAAAAAGAAAACGCTGTGGTAGGTTTCCACAATAAATAAATAACAAATATTTCAAAATATAATGTGAAATAAATTAAGTACCATATAATAATAAAATACTTATATTTCTTCTACGTAAAACCTTTTATTTATTTAATTTGCAATTATAAACTTTCTTTATACAACTGTAGCGGTTGATACAATTACTTTCGTGGAACATCCGTCCGGAAGTGCTCGGCGGTGTCCGCGGTGGTCTGTTTACACTGATCTTACTCACAATACTGGTCAATGAATGAGTTCCTCGACCACCCATAGTGTGGTCGTCGAGTAGCCAATTGCAGTAGTGTATGGCTATAAGAAAGTACTGCTTGCAATATATTTTATGCATGGTCTTGATTATAATATTATTTCTTTTAATTAATATTACAAAACAGGGTTTAAATATATTTGTTACCTAAAAGTAAAACGTAATACAAGTTTTAGTAAAATTTTGATACCAAATGAGAGGTTGTAAGAAAATCTTGCAAATAAGGAAAAAAATACGGACAAAATTATATCTCGGTCAAATAGCAAGTTTCTCTCAATTTCTTCAGCGATACAATGGAATATTTCCTAGACAAGTTGATGGTTATTTTTATGAAATTTTGGCACAAATTATTTCGTTCGTAAAACATCATTTGCTTATAATTGACCGTTCAGTGACGGCCACTGTGTTTGTAAGTTACGTATTCACGGCCTCAATGACGGCGGATGCGTGCCAACATTTCTTCGACCTTATTTTATAACATTGTTCCAGATTTTTGACGGTCAAATTATATTTAAAGTGTCCATTTGATGTGTACGCTTCACTGATAAATATTGGACGATTACAAAGTTTGCAAAGGCGTGTACGATAATGCTTAAATATTTATTTTAAAAATGCATTATGTGTTAGCAATCTGACAAAACTTGCATTACACTTAAAATCTGTAAGAGTAGGACTTTCTTGCTGCCATACCTGCGTAAAGTCGTGTCCATTGATCACGGCACCTTTAATTCCTGCCCACATTTGTCTATTGTAGACAGGCGTTATTCTGTAAACTCCTCATTATGGACCACACTTTGTATAAAAATATGTGCTCCACTATAAAGGTAAACATCGATTTTTTCTAACGCCTGAGAGAATACATGTTTGGGTCGGCTCTGACAGACGGACAAAGGGACAATGAGGGATGATCTTGAATGGCGACCGCACACTCGGTGCGTACGCGCATACCAACGACAACGAAGTAGTAACACTTACTTTATAAATTATAGCAATGACTTGAGCTTATAGAAACTTGAAAGCTCTTGGGACTTAGAGCAAATAAAATATGACAGTACTTACAACGTATATTTTTCATGTATATTTAGGTGAAAAAAAAAAATACAAAGCGTGGATCTCTCATGGAAATCATACAGATCAAAATGAGAAATGTCGTAATGGGTGTTTCATATCATACATGTTTTCACACAAGGTACAACAATACTGGGTTTGGAATGATTTTCAAGCACTACGTTCTTCGTTTCGTTTCTTTACTTGAATTCTTTCCGTGGTCTAATTGCGTACACAAATGAATGCAAAAAATGATTGTATTTTCTTACGAATTGTTATTTCAATACCATTTTTTACGTGTTTTTGTACCAGACCAAATTTTTAAACATATTTAAACAGAAACAATATGCGATTTTATGAGTTACGCAATTGCGACCCGAGCTTGGTACTTACCGGACGGCAAACTACCCATTGCTCGTCATCCGTAAGCCCACCGCGGCCAGCGGCCAACCTAAGTTTGTAATCGCAGTTTTTTAGATGGATAGAGTAGAATAGAATAGAAGAATAGAATAAAACTTTATTGTACACCAAAAAGTAAATAAATAGAGTAGAAAAGTGGAGGAATATTTATTTTCCAATAGTATGCATTTATCTCATTTGAACCAATGTCTTTCTAGGAGGTCGTATTTCTCAAACTAAATTTTACGTATATTTCAACGCGCAGAACTCTTCTATTATACAGAGTTTAAAGGTTGTTAGATAAAAAAGTCGTATTCGTAATAAATTCCAATGCCAAGAAATTTCATGTAGCAGTCTAGTAGGCTTCGCTTAAATAAGATCTACAATCAGGAAAGTATTCGATTATCTTGAATTTCAGTTGAAGAGACCGTTTCTGTAGGGTGTATTTGTGTACATTGTACAATGTCGGTTATAAAAACTGTTATTAAACTAGGGAATTACTGGACAACTTTTCAACAATATCAAATAATATTTCCCATTAATCCCTGTACCCTCGCGGTGAGGGTCACAGGAGATCACACCCACTCCTGCGCAATGACTTCCCCGCCCCCAGAAGAAGGCTCGATCACGTTCGGTTGAATGAAGGACGGTAAAGCATTGTTGTGAATTGTCAATGGTACGATATTTATGCATCCTTTTCATGTCTTGCGGTTTTATGTGGACTATTGAAAAAATAAGCCTCATGTGCCGAAGTATCGTCAAAGGTTTCTTGGACACGTGCTTAGAGTTAAAAAACTTCATTCTGAAACTTAAAAAAAAATGGTATTTATTACTACTAGCTATTTATTTTTATTATTACAGACTTATAACTGTTATTAAATCGACTTATTATTTATAATTATTAAACATTACTATAAGTAAATATAATGCAAAAACACAAAACCAGGGAGCTAGCTCGATTTTTGCCCAATGAATTAGCATTGCCATTCGACGTGGCAATACTGCTAGTCTTCTGGGCACATTTACCGGATGACAGCGATGTAGAGGAGTACTTGACGCCTGAGTAATTTTATGTTACTGCTTGCTTAATTATTATTTTCATTACACTTGTAACTAAAGCTGATAATGTTAGTAGATACTGATCTAATGTCAAGTCTGAAAATTCAGTAAAGTTTTGCTATATGAAGCCTAAAAGTTTATTTCATGTTATATGTTCTATATGATATTTCTTTATGAAAGTAGCATAAGTAATAACATAGAGATATACCAGAACATCGAGAATAATAATAAGATTGTTACAATATTGACAACTAGCTTTTACTACGGCTTCACCCGCGTTTAAGTCAAAAATTATTCCAAGGAAACATACACCCGGAATAAAACTATCCTATGGATGACCGTGTCCTCTGTCCGTGTTATCTGACTCCAGGCTTACCATGATTATCCAAATACGTTCAGCTGTATAAGCGTCAAGGAGTATAAACAAACACACATTATGTACATACAAACTTACGCCTTCATAATATTAGTGTGATTTCAAGATAGCTTTTACTTACATCCTAATTTTATGCGCTATAAGAAAAGCAGTATACTAAAAGCATTCGAGGATTTTCCTTCGTTATGTGCTTCCGAATTCAGAAGATTTATATGCCGCCATTGTGTGGGAGCGAGACGGAAACATCTATATAGACACTTACTCTCTAACAAGAACAAAAGATTGTCGTCTCTATTAGCTACCTAACGAATCGCGTAGCGACGCATAGTATACGCAAAGTCACAGAGAACTAAAACGTAATCTGAAATAAAGTTTTATATGTTTTTTTTATAGTTATTCAGATTATTTAAGAGTAAGAACTATTTAGTAGTTTTAAGTGCTCATTGTGCGTTCTGAATAACATCTTATTTATTTATTTAAAAACATAAGTTTACAGTAATGACAAAAACACTTATATTCTTATGTAGTGTAATAAAACTTAAATTCTATCTTAAAGTCGCCTTTGGGTATTAAGTTCCTTTCGTTCTCATATTTATAAGGTGCACTAAAAATAAGAATGTTGGATTTAGAAAATTCGCACATATTTGTAAGTTTTAGAAACTGAAAATAACTCAAATAAATCAGTTTTATTTTGATCCAGCACTTGGTTTATTGGTGACACAGTTAAATAATTGAGGACGGGATGTTATCTCGTGTGATTGGCATGAACAACAGGCAATATGGGTAAAATGAGGGCAAGCTTTTTATGTTGCTGAATTATTTTAGATTATCTACATTTCACATAATTTAGAGATATGATTCGAATTGGTCAGGGTTTTTTTTTAATAAAATCTGAATATTTTTATCACACCTACCGAATAAAGAAATTAAATCGTTGTCAAAAAAATCCCATAGCCATATCGGACATCGGCCCAACCGGTTACTGGATACTTTTTTGCTGACATCTCTTTGAGACACGCCGTATTTGGAATTTGGAATACTACGTGTCGACGACGCGTAGTATTCCAAATACTACGCGTCGTCGACAACTCGGTCCTTACCGGACGGCCCGAGCGGACGGCGACCTACGCATTACTCGTCAAGGATCGTCCTGTGACTCCCGATACCCGGAGTGCCTCCTGAGTTGGTGGCCGGATGTCTGCTCCCTTACGATTGCGGCCCGCTTCTTCGCTAGCATTTCTGGTTCCTATTCCCTCTCACTCTGGACCATGGCCTGAACCAGGGAAGGTCGCGAGGGGTCGCCACCGCCAGGAAATCAAAAATATCATATCTATATAAATATCATATCATATTTTCTTCTCTTTAGAAGAAACTTGCTAGGGCTGCGAGATTGTTCGAAAGAATTACCGTTAAACACAAAAGGCCACTTAACAAATACCGGTGGATTTTAGGCAGTCAAATAAAAATAATAAAATAGTCAGTATAAGTCAAGAGAGAGTATTACATAAATTAAAGAAAACTTAAAAAATAAGCGTGGCCATCTTTATTATTTTCTTGTCATTGTCTGTCTGAAGCAATGAGAATTATAATTTGATGAATGAGATTTAGTCTATCTCTGTACAAATATATTATGCAAACTTTCTTTTACATAACTTCTACATTTAGTGAATATTTGTTATGTCTTCAATAAAGGAGAAAAGAAAAGAAAATTATCCCTATTTAATACATATGCTACGTTAGGCGATCTTATGAAGCTCTGAAAATCCGTCTCGAGTAAATTGAAATTGGAGAGAGACGGCAGATATCAACGGCATAGGATTACACTGTATGAGCGTAAGGGACAGAGATATTGGGTGTGAGAGCTCAATAACGAGCGGGCCAAGGGTTGGCTGTTTCTCTTACAGTCTGATACTCGGAGCCAGGCAATATGTGGAGATTTATGTCCTCCCCATGTACCGAGCATGCTTACGAGGAAGTCTCATGACGCAACTTATTTCCATTGTTGCCAACATAATGCAGGCACCTAGTTATTGAGTCGTTATATTAAAAAAGTCTTGACAGCTGATTTTCTTTTTACGGAAGGAAAAATTAGATAATGTTAGGAAAATGTATCTCGAAAGGTTTTTCGCTTGTATAAAAATAGCTTTCCGTGATAGTGATGCAGAAGTAGGTATCAACTTAAATCATCCCAACATCCTCATAACCAGTTAACAACTAGTAAAGGATCTTCCTTACTGATATTTATTTAAATTCAGTGATGATGTCAAAATAGTCAATTTCATAAAAAAGAATTTGAAGTTTGAGTAAATCTGTCCTTTACTCTAAAAGCCTGTCAAACTTAGGCGTTAAAGTAGAGTTTGACACGTTCTTAACTCAGAATTGACAATTAGGAAAACATTCATAAGATCTCTGGGCTTCGAGATTTTCCGTAACCCTCGCAAAGTGCAATTGAAGGAACACAAATAGGTTTTAGTCAGTAAAAGTCTGATACTTCCTCCACCCAGACCGGGGTAAGCTATTTGATGATTTTCCACGATCAAAAAGAAAGCTTTCTGTTTTGATCAAACAGTTTTTTTTAGGTGGGAAATCATCCAATGAGTTCTCTCGCTCTTGGGCGGAGCGGGAGGGCATGTCAGACTTTTATTGACTAAACCCACTCCCATGTTCCTTCCTTGCCTTGCGTTCCAGGGCCCCGGGTTTTCCTTTCAGAAGCGAACCCCTGCCCTCAGAGGCTTCGACCCTACTGGGCCCCTACGGTTTTCTGACATCTCCTTGAAGCGTGCGTTGCGCCTTTGAAGACTTAGGCTCAGTCCGGACAGTTACCGGACGGCCGAACGGCGTTCCATCGCATGTGCAGCCTCCTTCGGTAGCATTATTGCTTCGCAGGTGGTGACCGCCTACAATACCTCCTAGCTCCGGACCATGGCCTGTACCAGGGCAGGGCGCGAGAGGCCGTTGCCGCCGATCGCCCCCACGAAGACACAGCGGTGCTCTGCCCAAGTGAAACATACCTCTAAGCTAGATTGTATAGGCAGAAATCCCGATTGCATAGTATCTACCTATTGAAACGTTAAACTGACTGTGAGCAGTTAAATCAGTCCAATAAATTGTAGAAGTAACAGTTGTTTGAGCTAATGTTATTTGAACTGCGAGTCGTCACTGCGAGACAGAAGGGCGCTAACTCTAATCATTATAGATGGTGTTGGATATTGCCCTGCAATAAATTATCTAACGGTTCGGTTCTACCATTGCTCATTGTCGATCGCAACACGATTTGGCCTGATTTTGTTCTTGTTTAAACAGAGCTTGAACAGTGTAATTAATCCGTCGGAGAAAAAAAAATCATAGAGTATAAATCATAGAATTAAAAAAAAAAAAATCCGAATCAATTATACGTAAATTCATTTTTTTCTTTGAAGTGGGGAATTGTTGATGGACTTCTCCAGTTCTGGGTAGAGCGAGAGATAGTAATAGACATTGGTGATAGTAGTCGAAAAAAAATCATAAAGTGAAATGTCAGAGGTACATTTTTATTTTCTTTGAAGTGTAAAATTATTAAATGACTTCTCCAGCTCCGGGTGGAGAGAGTGGTAGTGTCAGACTTTTACTGACTTCCCCACTCGGGTTCCTTCAGTTGTTTTTTGCGTTCCAGGGCCACAGTAACGCGTTCAAATAATATCGCAATCCTGACAGGGGGTTGGCATAGAAAGATCATGTAACATTTATGCATATACTCTGAATCATCGATTCGATTTCTTATCCTGCTAAAACTACGTATATTTTAAGAACCACATTTGAACCACCTACAGGATTGATAAACAAACTCACCGCAGGCTTGGACTAAAACGTGATCCTTTAGTTGCCCATTGCGTAAATGGGCAACCGACGGAACACGTTTTAGTCAAATGTCTGACCCTCTTTTTCGCGCTACCCAGAACAGGAGAAGTTATTGATAAAAATCTCTTCCCTTCAGAAGCGATGTTTTCAGAAAAATGTTCAGAAGTTGTAGGCAGTCACAAATTTATTTGATAATAATATTTATCTGTAATATTGATATTACCGATTATTACAGATAAATATTATTATATTGGATAGGTACTATCGATGTTTACTGAAATGAAATGAAAACTTATAGTAGGAGCTTTGGCCGGATAGAATGCGATTAGCGTCTTGGACACAGTATGAACGCAATAAGACCATGGCAGAGTTTCGAAACGCGTTAAATATAAATAACAGGTGATTCCGACGTTGGGAACGAAACTCCCGAAATATGTCTGTGGTTATTTTCGGATCCTGAGCTGTTTTTAGACAGGTATGTAATCTTTACACGAATCTGTATTTATCTATGCAGTTTTTTATAACTTTTATCCAGATTCTTTTGAATTTAGTTGGAAGTGAAAAATTATGGCAAAGAGAAACATCAAAAGAAATTGTAAAGTGGGCGCAGAAATACATAAGTAGAAAAAAAAATATTATTCAGGAAAAGAAAGTGGAAGTCGAATATTACTAATTTGACTAGGTTTCTTTTTACTACACTCTTGATTTAAAGATTCCCAGGTTGTAGTTATCATGTTTTTTTTTTTTTTTTGTAGTTGTCATGTTAAAAAGAACAGTTATCTCAGCTAAACAAACATATCTATAGTAAATATTTATTAACTTATATTAGTTTACCATTATTATTAAGCACTAAACAATAATAAATGACCGTGACTCCCTCTCCAAGAGCAGGCCCTCCCACTTAATCTCGGAGTATCGCTAACAAATTTAATATTTACTCGTGTGACTTATCCTTATAAATCGGCAACAATATTAAAACCGCCAGTACATTTGATTGTTGTGTTGCTGCCACCCCTTACTTTCTGTATTTGGTGCAAGTTGTAGAGGGTCGCGAAAAATCCGGCTCGAAGGACCAATTTATGCGATGATTATAAGTGGTCTATATTGGAGGGTAGACTGCGTACATAATATTTGTCATTGAGGAGAAGGATGAACCATGTTACCAGATAGTTATCATGTCATATTAATGAATATTACTCAATCAATCTGCACTTTGAGCTATTCTGTCAAATTCACTTTAGACTTCAACCAAGTTACAGTATTATTAAAAGTAAATATTTAACGCTCCTTTTCCTTCCACTTCATTTTTAGAGAACATTATAAAGTTAAAAATTGTTACGGTGTAGGTACTATCAAAGCCTCACCATCGCTAAGCTCATTTTTGCTTGCACTTGAAACGAAGACTTCAAAAGTTTGGTTTGGCGCGCTACAGCGGATAAGCGGAATTTTTTTAACTGATCATGCAGAAATGACCGCGATGGTACCTACAATAAAAATGGCTTATACTTTTCTTTATTCACTTAATTAATATAAGGCCTATTAACAAAGCTATAACTATAATAATGTTTACCTTTGTGATTTTAAATGTTTTACAAGTTTATTTTATCTGATGGTTTTTACTATAATTTGCAAATGCGATCTGACGGTTAGTTTAACTCGTCTTCGCTTATGACTTTGCCACTACAGTGAGTGAGCTTTAGCAGTATGCGCCCTCGTAGTATGCGAGCCCATGCGCGGATTACAACTAATCCGAGTCCCAGCCATGTCTATCGCTCTCCGATGCTTGCGCTGAACTATGTGTTAACTTTATTAAAAACTACCCGTTTATTTACGCCCCATGAGGATTTAGTTATGAGAAGATGTAATTTAAATAGGGAGACTTGATTTCCGGTGGTTAATGGGAAGTATAAGAGGAAATAGAGTGTTTTCTCTTCTTACTTTATATACCGACAAGTGGTTCCGAAGGACGTTGACTGAAAACAGGATATATGTCAGAAAAAAAGTGAGATCCCCATTGCAGCATTGCAGCGCTACCTACTACTACTACTACTGAAAATACAATTGACCCAAAATTGTATTTTCAAACCATCTAGAGACCCAATCCAACATACACACAAAGTTCCATCTTAATTGACCAATCCCTTTAGGAGGGGTTAGGTGACAACCACACGTACAGAAGAATTATATATATATAAAGTTTAAGTAAGATATAAAATAAGAAAAGAGAGAAAATACATTATGTCGTAGTAATCTTTCGTAATAAATTGAGAGAAAATATGTGATTATCACAGTATTCAATTTTATAATAAAAACCTAGGTAGGTTATGTACGGGGTTACCCCTACAGGCATAATTTCTGAAGTATAGAAATGTATTCATGTCCCTGAATAGTGATCTGTAAATTATTTTGCAAACTACATTTATTTTCAATCTAGTTTAGTTTTTGGGATAGTTTGGATTTTTTTACAGACATTCCGTGTATACCTTTAGGACACATAGCACATAGCCAGACTGCTAGCAATTATCACAGACCTTTCGTCCCATTCAATTAGAAACCATATTACTAGCAATTAAAGCTTAATTTGCATCAAAAGCTGCTGGCGAGGTAAAGACAGGGCGAAGATTTAATCAAGTCCGTAATCAAACTGACATTATGAGGTGTGGGATGTCGCCTCCGATGTTAATGACGCGTTCTGAACACAATCGTTAAGCGGTTCATGGACTTACTGAACGAGATTGTTGGAGATATTTTATCTTCTTCTTTTCTTTGCTTTGTCCCTTTCTTATTATTTTATCCCGCAGTTTAATAGTGGACTAGTAACCATGAAGTTTTTGAATTAAGAATTTCAAATTTTGAACATATCAAACCCTTCTTTTTTATTTTTTTTGTAATGTTTTTGGCTTGGATACTGAGTCCTTTAAGCCATGTCTTCGTAAAAATAGTTAATTTGTTTACGATTAGAATACATACAGATTCTAATGCCTTTGTAGTAATTAGCAGTAAATTTATTAAGTAAACCTTCCCGGCAAGCTTCACTGAGGTAGTGAACACTACAATAAAATTCTCAGTTACATTTTACCGAAATCGTGCCTATTTCAATGATTCCACATTGATATTGTTCCGTTGCGCAGACTGTTGAGATATATAACTGCACCAATTTTACAACACAACATGCACTAGGAATCAATTTGCGAATAATTAAAACAGCCACTGACTTCACATTAAAAAATTCCGACAAAAACTCCTCAAACTCTTCTTGAATACTTTTGCGTTGCTGCATAGGTTTCAGGCTAAAGTAGAGTTTGAAAAGTTAATTTAGAAATAGGGGTTTTCTTCAACAACCACGTACTGCGTCACGAAAGACGCAGCGTTGGAAGGCCTCCCACAAGGTGGACAAATGACTTGGTGAGGGTCGTGAGAAAACGATAGATCCGAGACGCACAGAACCGGTTGTTATGGCGACACTTAGAGAAGGCCTATGTCCAAAAGTGGACGTCTTTCGAACGAAATGAAAATAATGATGACGCTAATATAAGTATTTCTTTCGAGCAGGAATTGTAATACAAAAGCCGATAGATTAGCTACTGCGCCAACAGTATCTAAAAGCTTACATAGACTAGTTTGAAAGTCTAGAAACAATTTCTAGATAAAAATAAAACTGCATAATTCTACAGTGGGAGGAATTAGTTGCGGTGACTGGCAATAAAGTAAATATGAAAGTGAAGCCAAAATATATAGTGCAATTGTTTTGAAGCGCTAAATTATTGCATGCATTAGTTACAAAGTGCGGAAACTTTTTATTTTATTTTCATTTCTTCCTCGCTGGTGTAGTGATTAGTGATATGATGTAACATCCAATTTACACAACTTTTTAATAGAAGTGGCGTAAACACACACGCACACACATAATAAATGTTGTTGATCAATTTAGTTGTCCTAACAGCCCGAAGTTATAAAGAAATATGTATTGTAGAATTGCCAAAATCAAAGATATTTAGGTACATAAATTCCGTGCTAAGCAATAGGGTCTTTACAGCTTTGTAACAAATATAATTATATCAGTTAAGCGTGTAATTGATCACAGTTTCACTTTTAGTAACAGATGTATCCAGAAACAATCTGATTATAAAATCAACACTAGGTGTCTGTCTGTGTGCCGTCAACAATGACTGTCTAATTAAGCGAATAAAGGGTGACACCGCAAAGCTGGTGTGATAGATCCGTTTAATAACGCTCCGGATCCGAGCTTAGACACGCCTCGTGCTATCTTCATTTAAATATTATTAAAATAGGACGAAAGGTACACTCTGAACATCTTGCGTAGTGTTTTTTCAAGTAATTTCCATGTTTCCATTAAACTTTTTATTTATTTTTCTATTTGTAATTTTCCAACAATGCTACAAATGCAAGACTCGAATTAAACCCTCTGTTTTATGAATCAAAACTACGTATAAGCCATGAAGGACATAAATAATAAATCCATCGAAATCTTTATTAATAGGCCCATCATCTGATAAGACATCGTTACAAACATAATCAACTTAAACCAAAAAATTAGCTCGATATCGAAAGCCAATATTGTAACCTTCCGAAATCAGATGTCCGATCAAAATAGCTGAGGCGCATTAAGTAAGATGTAGCAGCAGGGGTCGGAGGGCGCGGCGAGGGTTCCGCAGGATATTGCCTAATCATTCCCGCCTTCACACCCTACTAACTGCCAGTTGTTTTAGTATTCATCGCTTTATATCGCACCCCGGAGCCCGCCACATGGAGATTGATTCCCCATTGTTACAGCACAAATGTTTTACTAAAAAGAGACTTAAATTGTCCGTTTGCTTTTTAATATCGGTTACCCTCTTTTCAAAAGTAAATTCTTCAGTAGCACAATTTCAACTTTCTTTTGAATAATGCATTCTAACCCCAATTATCCTGTCTCAGTTGATTCATGATTTACATATTTTTTTCTCGGTAAAAATGCAAAGTAAACAAATCCTCTTCAATATTATTTACGTAATTGGATTGCCAAGTTAATAATGCGTAAAACAATCCGAAAATCAGAAAAGTTGTGGCAGTGTGCTGTGAACCCCGGGCCGCATTCACGGGCTATTAATTCTGACAAAGTACTGTGGACTTGTCGAAAGGGTTGCGCTGAGAACGGTTCACGAAAATATTGTGACATTTTGTTGTAACATATGAAAGTAATGTAATTATATGCATTACTTATGGACAGACATCAGCTGTTGATATAGGAGTACCTACACTTCCAAATGCGTGTTAATCCTAAACTCCAATAACATACTTTACAACACGCATCACAATTAAACTATAGTATCCCTATCTCTGATTGATAGTAATGTTCAGTAAACATAGGACTATTGTGCAATAACATTACCAAGCCAAATGAGATCGGAAGGAACGCTCGCATCGAATAGACCCCCGAACATATATCATTCGTTCAATGAGCTTACAACAATTGAACAACAAGCATTGAGCGGCCGTCGCATTGTGTGACGTAATTTTATCAAAAATATCGGACATGACAATAGGAAGGCCGACAAAAGTCGGAAGAGCGGATGCGATTCGCGTCGTCTCGTCGGTCTTGTCCGACAAACGTAGTACGTTGATTTTTTACGCAATCGACACAAAGAACTTTCGTTTGTCGAAGGGGATGTTTCCACCCACAAGTCAGCGATACATGCTCATCGCTCATTACGGACAATCGGAAATGACATCACGAAGTTCGGAACTTTTGACGCACTTGTGTCGCTTGTAAAAAGTGGTCATTGATTCTATTGATGGCGACGTATGGCGTGTACACACAGGTGTGTGCTCTATTCTAGATTCGTAATAATGGTCGTTTTAATGCGAGCTGATATACAGCTTGAAAGTGTTATACAGAGAGGAGAAAAACATGTGTTTTGAGAAAAATATCTGGCCTTTGTTCTGATCACAAAGTTCAATAAACAAACCCTTTCTGCACCCATCTAAAACTGCAAACTATAAAATGGGGACGAAATTTATAGCGTCACAATTAATCTCGTGGCTTCGGCCATTAAGAAAGTGCCACATAGTTGACTCGAGCGAGCCGTGTTACTGGCCATTATAGGACTTTTACTGTTATCGCAAATCGTAACGCCAGCCGCGTACCATGTAATTAGTCGACAATTTCAAACCTTCTCATTACTAAGATCATCAAATCACCCTATTCTCACAACCTTAATTGAGTTCACAACAACCATTGCTGAATTTTACCTGCAGTATTGAAAACTCTCTATATAAATGAAGCAATGGATAGTGTTCGAATCGATACCGTTACTTTTAATGTTTCTAACCCCCGGGTTGCGTGTCAGGGGCGGCAGACAAAAGCATCACTTTGGTCATCGCAACAATACGATGGGTATGTCGAAATACAATTGATTTTCTGCTCGCTATTTAAGTCAATGTTAAGTGAGGGGAATTCGGTTCCGTTTTATGCTGTTACAATTTGACACTATAAAAAGCTACAACGGCTGCAACGCTTACAAACGATAAAAACCTAAAAATAAACTTACCAAAATACTCGTAATAACCATATTTATTATTATTTATTTACTCCTTTACTGCACACCTTAGTTCATCACAGGGCAAAGATGGCATGACAGGGAGATAATACAAGATGTACCTTCAGAAGTGATGAAGACAAGAGGTTTTTTCGGATACATATTACATTATATGACTTCTTTATTTTGTTTTTCTACACGAAATTAAAAAAAAAAAAAACTGTTCTATACATTTAAAACAAATACTCCTAAAGAAATATCTAAAACTTACTGTTCTGAAATAAAAATAGAAATTGAACTCAAGACGAGCTAAATTCGATCGATCTCCAAATGGTCATCACGGTCATATTAAATGATAGGTAAATTTTTTCGTCACTTAAAACTGGATAAATCCGATTAGATACTTCTTAATTAATTTCACGGCGTCAAAAATTCTCTACAGATTGGAATGATATAGTAGCAAAAACTGCCCATTACTAAAGTCATTGCATGAGACTACTTTGTCGGTGTTGCACAGGAGCTCCGCCCTTTTGGCTCGCCGACAGACAATACTTATTCTCCGCCATTCTCTCGTCATAGGAAGGAAGTGAATCATTTTTATTCGATTAGCATCCGAAATCGGTCTCACAAAGAGATCTGACACAAAAGAACTGCTACTGTTGCGTACTAGTTAAGTTTTAAGAGCGATGACTCGACAATCAATCAATAAAGGTATGTTATTGTGTAATCACACTATCACACAAATATTACAAAAGCAAGTTTGTGTGCGTAAGTTTGTTACATCTTCACGCTCAAACAACTGAACGGATTTCGATGAACTTGGCACACGGGAGGACCATGTCCTGGACTGGGCACGCCTTAATTATGACGGTAAGGCTAAGGTCTTTGAGGCGCGGCTGGAAAGACCTCACGGCGTTCTAACCTTCCGTATGACCCAGGTTCTCACCGGACACGGCGCAGTTCGGGAGGTTCCTGTTCCTGATTCGTGCGGAACCGACGCCCGGGTGCCACCACTGTGTGGACTGTCCGGAGGACATGGTGGAGCACACGGTCGAAGTGTGCCCCGCTTGGGCAGAGCATCGCCGTGTTTTCGTGAGGGCGATCGGCAGCGGTGATCTATCGCGCCAGGCCCTGCTACGGGCCATGGTCCGAAGCGAGGAGGTATGGCAGGCGGTCGCCTCCTTCTGCGACGCAGTAATGCTAGCAAAGGAGGAGGCCGCACGCGAGAGGCAACGGCCGATTCCGATTCCGATCCTGATTTCCAGCCAACATAGGCGAGGGCTTACGGACGGTGAGCTGTGGGTAGCTCGTTGTCCGACCGTCCGGTAACCATCCGGACCAAGCCCAGGTCGTCAACGGCGCGCACTGTTCCCGCGCGCCTCAAGGAGTTGTCAGCAAAGCGTAGAGACCCAGCCTGCTAGCTGCAGGCAGGCAGGGTCGAAGCCTACTGGGGTCAAGGGTTTGCTTCTGAAAGGAAAGCTCGGCCCTGGTATCTAAGGCAACGAAGGAACTTATACGTGGGTTTTTAGTCAGTAAGAGTCTGACACTATCTCCCGCTCCGCCCAAGGGCGGGAGATGTCATTGGATGATTTTACCCACCACCAAAAAAAAGGACCATGTCCTGGATTAGCACATAGGATACGTTTTATCCTGACAGTTTGTTCTTTAGGATATTTTTTCCACAACTAGTTCTGTATCTACAAAATTAATGTAGAGAACGGAATTCTATATCTTAGAAGTTTATCATCAGATCAAAACAATATTTCTATGGGAATAACTCGAGAGTATAGTCTTTCAAACAAAACAAAAAATTTCAAAATCATTCCACAATTGACCGAGATATCGGTAAACATACGAGTACATCTGAAAACGGTAGTTTAGTTATGATTTTTAAGAGTTCCGTTCTATATCTTCGAAATTCATTTATCAGATCAAAATAATATTACTAAGGGACCAATTCGGGAGTATAATCTTTCAATCAAAACAATTTCAAAATTGGTTCCCAATTATTGACTGAGATATCGGTGGACATACATAAAAAAAAAATACATACAGCCGAACATAGAACCTCCTCGGCCTTTTCGAAGTCGGTTAAAAAGTTATGAATGTAGTGATTACATTAACCTTTACCTTTTAGTTAAACATATTGAGCCAATGATTGAATGATTGAGGCCAATGTATTTGACAGTTGCTGTAATTTTTCGACGAATTTGAATATTTTTAACTATTTTTTTTGCGTGATTTTTTCCAATATTTTAATAGTTATTCTGCTATTTAGGGCAGAGAGGAATCATAAAGCAAAGATCATTAAAATCGATCAAACCGTTCTTGAGTTAGAAATGGTGTGACTTTGCATGTTTCTTCTCATTTCTATTATGTCAGATCAAAGTAAATAAAGTAAAAAAACCATTCAAAATATGCAAAAAAGGTGTCAATTATATTACTATTAGACCTGACAGTTTTGTCACAAGCATATAGAAGTTTATAGTAAGGATTGACAGCTAGTCCTAATATTGACAGCTAAGAACAATTTAAAGCTATAAAAATAATTCTCTATAGATTCCAAATTGATCCAGTCATTCTCGAGTTTTGCGCTTAACAACACATTTAGCCAGTCATTATATTATATACTCGTATTATTTAGTAGATAAATTACCAAGTACCAAGCTCGTATATCGTAAAACAAGTAAATATCTGTTTTCAAATGATGTGAGCGAGAGTCTGGACATAAAAGCTGTTGACCGTAAGAAACAGAAAATAAATACAATGTAGTAGAAATCCAGGCTTCAAAATAAGCAGACTAAATTTTACTAGTTGCCAAGTGCAATAGAAAACTGCCCGCGAAATTAATTTCAACACCATGTCGGAAACACTGCAGTTAATGCGTCCAATTATAACTCGTGAATAATCAAGGAACGCTATAATTGCCTTAGCTATCCTTGAGGGTAAGGTCTTCAGTTATTTTAGTACGATGACTTTAAATATCACTTTCCTTAGTCACTGCATAAATGCATCGAGAAATAAGGTTTGTCGTTTTACTGACTCAAAGTGCTGAATTTTAACAATTGCCCCTCTACGGCGTAGACCCTCAACGCTGGCGTAGACGGTCTACGCCGTAGAAGGGTACGTTGATTACTTATTGTCTATCTTTTACTAGATTAGCTTCTTCTAAAAAAATATGTATCTTTATTCAAACATTATATGAATAACTTTTTTGTGACAAGACGTTAGTAGGTTGGATGATACCTGAACCCTTTTCAAAATCCCAAATTATGCAAGACAAACACAGTTGATCTCACGATAACAATCAAGTTCATACTATTTTTACATACACAATAGATCAATTACCGTATCAAAGTTCTGTTTTCCAGTTGAGCCGGCAGCTGTAAGGCGTTAATAGTTCGTAAGTAACACGCTAACTACTGCCGTCAAGTCTCGAGGCGGCCCAGTGAAGGCATTGAAGCCTCGCTAACTAACGCACGCCGAAGCTAATTGGAACTTAATTGAAATAGAACACTGCCGCAAGTGTTAGAGGATTTATGATGCTCTATTTTTGTACGACGCGGACGATTCGTTGTCGTTGGGTAAGAGTAAATAGAATAGTGTGTACACTGGTAATTTCGCTGGTTAGTTAGTAATGGCCTTACGAACTTAATTATGAGTAGTAAGCGAGGTTTTTCAAGCTGGTCCAAATATATAAATATATATAAATATTTTTGAGGTTTCGAAATATAATATTAAGATTTCTTTAGAAATAAGCATCACCTTTGTATCTATTTTTCTGTTTCCTTCTTCTTTTCTTTTATTTTTATGTGTGTACATATGTAAATAGTTAAATAAATAAATAAAAATAATAATACCAAAGCTTAACTTCCATAAACCTTAGCTTATATGTATCTGATAAATGATATTTATTTTGCAAATTGGTTATAAACAACACATTTTTTTTTTTCGTCAATTGGGACTGGATGAAGTTGGTGTTTCCTAGCTGACTACCCTGTGAAGAAACACCGTAACAAACTCAGATGTGTTTCTTTTAAAGGTTATATAGTAAACAGATTATATGAGAACCATGCAGATTAGTATCTGAGATAGTAATAATATAATAATAAGAAAGAAAAAGGAAAGAACCACACAGATTTGAGTGGACCTGTCCAGTCCAGTGCCAGCATTTATCAGTATTTGTGTAGCTCAACTCGTACTCGAAACAGTAACCACATACTTTAATAAATTTAAAAGAACTCGCCTAGAAAGTCAATTCCAAGCTATCAGAAACACAATATGTGCCACTTAAAAACTATGCCGTAACATGAATATGGCCATCGAGTTTCCAAAGTTAGTTTTTATGTATGTCATTATCAAAATGGTTTCAGGAGCTTTTCACCCTACGATGTGTAGGCAATTAAGAGTTTTTACGATTCTTCAACACAAAAGTCAAATAGGGACAATAAAAAAGTGTCATCGTTTTTATCGCCATTGTCATAAAACTCAGGCTTTTTATATAACACAATGATAATTTGTCATCCAAAACTGAGTTGTGTGAGCACCTGGCCACCACGCGACCCTAACTCACCCATAGATCTCCGCCTCTAGCATGATTCGCAACGCTCCTACTTTGTGAATGATTGTTTAATTTATATTATGTGATCTTCAAATGTTATTTAAGTAGTTCTTTAAACATGCAGATGTTCCGGTAGGCGGGCCGTGCGGCAGATGCTCGGTTGCCGGTCTATGTGTATCTCTTGCCTTCACATATAATAGGTTGACATTGGAGAGCGTTTTATGAGACCGCTGTTTACCGATTGCATTATCGCCGTTGTGAATTCCACTGGTTAGACATACTTAGTCGCTGATAATAATGCATCAAGGTGATTTACCTACTTTACTGTTTGCTATTCTTCAATCACTTTTATCTTAAAAGTAAATATGTATGTAGGTATTATTGTTTATAGTTAATTTTGACCATGTATTTTTTTGTAATTTAGCATAGCACAGCATAATTAACTTTATAATGGTCCCACTGCTGGGACTCAGGCTTTCTCTCTAGGAGAGGGAATGGGCTGTCATCTACTACACGAGCCTAGTGTGGAATAGTAGATGTCACATACTCGTATCTTTGAATTTCTTGGTCTAGAACACGTCGGTATCCTAACGACGTTTTTGTTCACTGTTTTGAAATCAGTGGTGATAAAATAAATTACACAAAATAATGAGCCTGGCTGGATTCGAACTCGGGATCTACAACTCGTAAGTCAGGGCCGTTACCACTGGGCCACCACTGCTGCTTTGTAATTTACGTAACCTAAAATTTATGTTGTATTTTTCCAGAACTGAAAATAGGAAACAAAATTAAAAACGCAATAACCCTCTGTTGGGAGTGTGACAGTGGCGCCGACAACATTCGCGGTCGGCGAATCGACTTCCTGCGTACCGTTTCCCGCCAAAATGGATCGCTTCCGGCGGGTATTTGTCATCTCCAAATCACATACAGTAAAAAGAATCCTTATTGATACAATGTATGTCTTTTATTTTACGGTTTTTAGAAATGTAGGTCACTTTTAGCTGTATATTTTTCTCTAGGTCAGTAAATCTCAAATTATAACTTTGTGAGCGAATCATGGATATAATGAATGTAACTGACCAGTTAGAACTGAGTATGATACCAAATAAATTTGAGAACTAGCTTCGTTCTAATACGTTTACTTAATCTTTACGCCTTTTTAAAAAAAAAAAGCTGTACTCCACAATTTGAATTACTCCTGTATCGAAGGTGTTTTCACAAACATGTAATTCACATACATAAGACGCCCAGACTCCGATCAACTATCCGTATACCATATTTGTTCCGTGCGGGATTTGGAGCCGCGCACCAGCTATGCCGCCAAAACTGAAAAATAACATTCTTAAAATATTATTAAAAATTCCTAAAATAAAATGGGATGAGATCGTAAACCGTTTGTTTGTTACATATATTGTTAATGGTGAGTTTTCCCCTCAAGTTATTATTCATCCGAGTTCCGGACCCTTGTCGCCGCTTGCGCAAACCGAGAGTGCTTTCATGTCAACGCTTAATGAGCCAAATGTATTATGAATTTTTAACAAACGTAGAATTCACCTCGGATCTATAGTGAATAGTGGAAATTCACTGTTAAATGCTTGAAAAGAACCAAACACAATTTTGATGTTTATACATAAATAATACCTACATTGCCACATCAGCCGCATGCACTCTGACCGTTTGTCATGAGTCTCCACAAAATGGGTACCTGAAGATGGGCGATGCCGCTGAGGTAGACCTGGGAGGCGGCGAGATTATTAGACGCCTGCCCCAAAAGTTGGTTCAAGATGCCTCGAGAAAATACTACCTGGAGGAAGTTGGGGAGGCAATATTATATAGATATTAGGTGTCAACTAGTGTACCTACATCCAACATTAGATACACACTAATGTTGTTATCACAAAACTGTGCACATTCCCGATACACGTGGCTTCAAGTGTTTCTATTTACTACCGTTTGCAGCCTTTACTGTGCTCATTACACAAAGGAAATTAACATGAAAATACTTTTACGAAATCATCGCGTAGGCATCATCTGTAAGGGAAGACTAGGCACCTAGGACTAGGGAAGATTAGCGCAATTAAAAAATAAAAATTATTGTCTCAATTCTATTTACAAACTTAGATGAAGCCCTGCACCTGCCGGCACCTACTACTTATGGCGAATAGACTGAATTCGGTAATTGTTAATCGATTGTACCACGGGTACTTTAAAAAGCATTCTGGGTAGGCCTACTTGTAAATCTCTGTGAATCTGTGATCAGTGCAGCATTATATGTTTTTTTTAATACGGATCATGAGCCTCCTCTGATTTGTTATTAAATGATTACAATGTACAATTAATATTTTTTCTAAATTAATAATATAAAGAGGTAATCGTATATTATGATATAAGTGTGTAATGTAGGAGTTTACCGTTCTTGGCT
Source organism: Leucania comma (assembly GCA_958295575.1). Lineage (NCBI taxonomy): Eukaryota > Metazoa > Arthropoda > Insecta > Lepidoptera > Noctuidae > Leucania > Leucania comma. Next base: position 12,209,266 of record OY282475.1, read on the forward strand.
CTCTTAAGACCCTCGCCAAGGCTCGGGTCTTAATACCGCCTCGACGGTAACCACTCATTACTCACGTGTATCATACGACGTTTTTCAATACACTTGTGAAGAAAAATAATTTAGTTAACTAATATTACAACGGTAAAACTAGTAAAATTTTTCATAACATGGCGGTAAAAAATTAAATCTGTTTTCATAAAGACGCGGTAGGCTATGGCTATATGGTCTTTTGATCATATTGCCTAGTCGTCGTTTGTTTTCTATTGTGAAAAGTTTTTACGTTAATGTCATTGGTAGTGACAATAGAATGTAACATTTTATAATTTTTTTGTAGTATTTAATTTTATTTAATTAATACAGCCCTTGAATTTCACTCGAAAAAAATCACGTCAAAAACCGCGCGCATCTTAAAATGACAGCCATAGACCACAATTTTTTTCATTTTTTCGTATTCAAAATTTGAATCGCAATCAGCTGTAATGTATTGAATCGCAATCAAAGAGGTTGAACAAAAAGGTATAACCTTTTTGTTCAACCTCTTTGATTGCGATTCAATACATTACAGCACTAGTGCGTAATGGTAATCAAAATGGCACAGTTTGGTAACAGGTGCCATTATATACCTAAGTTTAGTGCAATAAGAGTCACTTTCTGAGCAAGTGTATTGAAAAATTACATTACAGTCGTACTAGACAGCTGACCATAGTTTTGAAACGGTTAGTTGGTATACCTAGCTTTGTTTTTTGAAAAAATGCCTTGAGGCATATAAAAAACGGGTGCGAAAACCGTGCTAGTTTATAGTAAATCACGAGTAAAACATTTCCGCCGTAAATTATCCGGAAACATTACCTTATGTGTAGATAAGACTGGGGCGTGGGCTGGTGTCACAGTGTCATAGGTAATTGTGAGAACTGATTGTGTAATTAGCGTGACAAGTCACAGAGGGCGCGGGAGAGACTCACCCTCTGTGTTTTACACCCGTGAGACTTTTTAATTGTTTCTGTTTGCACTGTGTGCCTTCTGATGATCGTATTACGGCTGTTTGGTTTAGAAAAGTAATTGTTATTTAATGCCTCTCACCTCACCTCGGTTTAGGGAGGGACGGCAAATTGGAATTTCTAGAGTTTGCATAGCCATGTTTATATTGTTTATTGACTATGTCATTAACACTTTTTGATAAAGTTGAAAACATTCTATGAAAACTTATGAAGTATATTATTCTATCTTTCAAAGTTTTAATATTTAAGTACGCAATAGGCAGGTAGTCAATTTTAAACCTAGTTCATTAATAGCGCTGACTATTTACCACCTTAGTGGATGACCTGCGAAAGTTATTGTACAACAAAATAATGTGAGTGCTTCCATTTATTTCAATTTACACGATGGTATTGTTTTGGCGGGCGAGGGCGGCGTTCCCGCGCTTCCGGGTTGCTTCCGACACGAGCGCGACGCGTGGCGCGCCATCTTTGAATTGCACCCTACAACAATCGACGATTGTTGCCAGGAAGAAAAACACATCACAAATTAAGTGTAAAATTACGCAATTTGTATCTTTATGTATTTGAAATTAAGGTATGTATTCCAGTGTCGCCTCAAAACAGTCTTCGGTCGTTTTGGATTTTTTAGAAAATCTTTGATTGTTTTGTCCGTTGTGCTAATGCTGTTTAATAATTATCTGGAACATGTTTCGTGCGGCGAGTGTATTATTGAACGACCGTCGCTTTTAGGATGACTATAATTTGAATTAAAAGTCACGTCGTCAGCTTACGCACAGTCAAAATGGAAAATGGAGGGGTCAGGTGGATGGGTATTATTATGCAGTTAGTCATTTTCAGCTTTTATTACTGTTTTTACGCAATCTTCTTTACTGTAACAGGAAATAACAAAGTAATAAAAATCAAAAAAAGGAAAATTTAAAACACACTTCTCAGTGTGTAGGTATTCATGAAACTAAAATAACAGAAACATAGGTCGTGGTTACGGCCTGAACAGCTGATCAACTGGCGACATAATTATCATTTTACTCATTTATAACCACTTGATAGTGAAAGGGGTATAAGAAACCGAAACAGAATAAAAAAAACTTCAATTAAACTTAATAATACATGCATACAGAGTTTAAATTGTGCCTAGATACAAACCGTGTATAATAATGGTACATTTCACACGTGTCGAAATCAAACAAAATCTGACCTTATGGAAAGCAATTAAATTGTCCATTACCGTAACAAATAGAGTAAATACGATGTGAGAACGTCAAACGAGGCGGACAGAGGTGGCGCGCGGCGCGTCACGGAGTCACGGCGGCTCGGCAAACGGGCAAACATTTGCGATGCCACTCCCCGTGTGTGCTCTTGATCGCTGTTTGTTCACTATATCCACGTTTGTTTCCAAGACGTGAGTAGGTTAACTAGCATTGCGAACTGTATAACCTACTTGTACCAATTCTAGGTAAACTGCTCACACTCTGGGAGGAGCAAAAGGGCATATCAGACTTTCACTGACTAAACTCCACCTGTGACGATTCAGTTGTTCTTTTCGTTCCTGGGCTACAGTAACTCTTTTAAACATTCCTGCAGTCTTAACCTTATTGGCGTAGTGTTTGCGTCGCTTCTTGGTCAAGCAGAAACAGAGAAATAATTTATCTTAAAATATACAAGCCAATTTGTTGTTATTAATATTTTGTTGTGACAAAATTTCACGTAGATGATGTCACACCTGTCAAAGTAACGCGCATACCTACAAACATTTTGATTTATAGACGGAAAAGTATTTGAATTTTTATTTTGCATAAACATCAGCCAGGGTTCGCACAGGGCTACGGATGGAACCAGGGAGTCTCACAGGAATAGAATACGGCAACCCAACAGGGTTGAAACATCAACTGTAGGTATTTATTCGTAGAATGAGACGATGATGATGCCAAACCTGTCAAAGTAATGCCCATAACCACAAACATTTTGATTTATAGACGGAAAAGAGTTATTATTATAAAATATATGCAAATAACTTTAAGTCCGAACAGACACTTGTGTTTTATGTTTACGTGCCCGTACTGCACTAAATTCAGAACGATCAAACAAGTCGCTCGAGTGAAATTGCACTATCTGTATGCACGCTATTTGACTAATTTTATAGTTTTTGTCAATTTGCCAACCGGAATAGAATAGTCAACGCGATCTTGAACTAGATTGGTGGTATTTTATTTTACAAGTAGGTAGGTACTATTTTTATTTGGGTAGACTAGTACCGCTTTTCTCACTATCGTTGCTTTAGTAAGCTGCTTTATTAAAAAAAGGCAATAGGTAATCTCCAATCCTCCACCATAACGTAAATGGTTATCCAATATCCATTACCTTGTCAAGTCATTTATGTTATAGTACTGTAGTAATACGTACTAATATTTTGTTTCCTCAAGCAAAAATTCTTTACTAAAACTAATCCACAGACTGCTTGGATTCTGAACACTAGACAGTTCTATTGAATGTTCAGATACTTATACTAAAATAAGTAGTTTAGAAAATAGTGCGGCAAGTTTTCTGTTTATCGAACAACTTGTGCAAGAGGAAGCGTCTGAAGAATTACGGGGTGAAGTACGCCAGCGTAGAGGGCATTACGCTAGAAAAGTTTTCTGTAACAATGTGTAATGTTGCCATTTCTATGCGCAAATCTCCCGACCGGAAGTGGCGGAGCGCGCGCGTCTCTCGCGGGGCTCGGACAACTTCGCTATTGTGGCGCCATCTACTACTGTCCGTACCACTGACGTGTTTCCGGCTTCTCTTCAAAAAGTCTTGAGCTGTCAACTCATGAGGGGATATCTTAGATTCTTTGAGAGTCCTTTTATTAATTCAGTTCTCGATGAAAGATTTATTATTCTATTTGGAAAACAGGTCGCTGTTACGTAGCTTTTTATTCCATCGTGGATTGATTGAGGAAAATCGTATGGCGCAGTTCTATTTGCGGAGAGACTGTTTGGTGCATTAACGTTTACAATAACAGTTTGCCTTACAACAATACGGTAAAATATTTTCTAGTAAGAATAATATAGACTCGATGTAAGTCAATACTATGAAATGCGTAGGTAGGATATCATAACATGAGTAACAGGCAGATAGTAATTATGTGGTAGCGCTAAACACTTGAAAATGTTCAGGCCATGGTCGTCGGTGCGTAATCACGATATGACCTAATTTATCCACTTGTATGATTCAAATATAATTCCACATACAATTACTGTAAATCTGTCTGGATTAATCATTGAAAGTGAATGCAGTATGCACGTTGCTGGATAAGGGATGGTCGAGAAGACATGAGCAGCGCCAAAATATGAGCTGCCACGACTGATTCACTTCATATTTTATAGGTGATTTCAAGCACGTGTATTCTGAAACACCTTATGTTTCATGATTCCGGTACCTATGTAGCAAGTACTTGAAAAGGCATGCGTCAAAGGTCTACTGGCACGTCTTAATTATAGCCTCATTATCAGAATATTTAACTTTAATAACTCTTTTTTTAGGCTCGATGCTATCTAACGCAATTTTCAAAATGCATCTAATAGAATCGTACGTATTTCCCGAGCACCTATTTTTTTAATGTATTATTATAATAATACGTATCTCCACGGTGCCTTACCCTACAGTCCGGCTCGGTGAGTGAGACACCTCTGATACGAGTATATTTTAAGAAAATCTGTTATTTGTCTTCCTATAAAATTTTCTTTTATTGAGTTATTTATTATGCTGATATAGAGCCTGAAGATTTGTCTACTGTATAGTTGAAAAAATGTCATCGATATCATATAATACATTATACAATTAGTTTTACTCCTATCAAAAGTATCTGTTTTGTTTATAGTTCTTCAATAGTAGATTTTCTCTTCAAGGGTTCATACTCTCTGTTTTTTACACCGTAACCAATATACGCAATATGGCATTTTTCCCGAACACCAAGTTTATTTATATCCATTTCAGTATTTATTTTTAGCCGTAGTAGTGTTTGTAAATACCTATGCCAGACTTAATGAGAAAAATTTAATTTTGGCAAGAAATGCAATGGACGCCAATTTCAATTATGACATTATAGTTTTTTAAAGACGTAAAAAAATAACCGGATACAATTAAAACTAATGAACACATCTGCTGCTATATAAAATCTTGTATTAACTACATGTATTTGAAACAGTGATCAGTGAAGCGTAGAACCATGCAACGCATCATCAGTCTATCCGTAGGCGGGCACTATTCGTAGCAAGGTCAGGCGATATTATATTTCAGCGTAGCACTACCAGTTTACGTAGATCCCTCCTGGTTTCTCTGTGAACCACTTCGTTATCTGTTTATCAAATAGGTATGGGAGACAGGGGAGGTCTTTTGTGGTGGTTGTATAGTGATCGCCATTGCTGTGTATGTGCCCACGCATATCGACGCACGCGTCACTCTGCTGGCGTCGGATAAACAGACGCCTGTAAGCGTGACTTTGTACTGAGTGCTAAGTAATGAGACGTTGTTCAATCAAAACTGAAAGTTATCCAATGTTCGAAGTCAGATGTCGTCACCACTTTTTGTATGCTGGAAAATCTGGCTGTTCATTAAGAAAATTATTGCAGCCATTTCGTAGATATCACTGTAGTAAATGTTAACGTTTAAAAGTTGTTGTGAAAATCGTATTAAATACGAGCAAATAAATGTAATCTTCTTCCTTTAGCTTGAGAAACATTGCCAAAACGATTTTACTATCCTGCATTGCATTGTAGGAACAGACTAGATTTTATAGTTAAGACATACAATGATTTAAATGATAAATTACAGCTGCGATGTCATTAAATACATATTTGTAACGTAACTATACCTACATTTAATACAAAATGTTGGCTCCCTTGTTCTTGTGGACGTAAATCATGGAGTTAACACTGTCTCTGGTGAACACAGGTCCCGTCATCGCTATTCTGAACAAAACGTGACTACAGTGTTGCCAAAAACAAAATAAACATTAATACTCTGGTGGCTTTCATTGATGGTAAACGACAGCGACCGCAACCGAATTACATTGACAGTTAGCAAATAAAAATACAGTTTTTTTTTAGAGATCACGTAGTGCTGGATTGTGGCACTTACATTATTCCTTCGTAGACCATGGCGACATTTCTTTTTGAAAATCTGTAACAGTAAGTGATAATGATACCTAGAGACACTAATGACGAAGTTTTCAAAATCAAAGTTCATCACGTCCATCCAGCTGCCATAGAGAATAGAGTTTTCGCGCGAGGAACAGATATAGTTGTTTAAAATAGTGATACCTCGTTTATTTTTCGTTCAAATATAAACTGGTGCGATATCAACGTTTCATGCATATTTTCTATTAGTTGTTCCTGCAGACATAATGATAAAGATTGTGATAGGCAGCTTGTCCGTGCTCCTGAGATCGTCTTGATAGGTTCGTTTTTGGGTGCCTATTTAATGAGTGTGCACATCTCCCCCGGTCTTTTTTTATTATGGATAGGCTTGCGTTTGACAACTATCTCACCTGATAGTAAGCGATGATGTGGCCGACGATGGAGCACGCTGGCTTAAAAATAACCTATTCAATCTTGATTTAAAGACCTTTAGGGAATTCCACTCCTTAGCTGTACGTATACTGAATCTGTTCACAAAATGCTTTGTACGTATGGGTGGGATGTCCACCATGTCCCGGTGGCGCAACGCCTTACGTCTTGTGGTCCGATGATGAAACGGACTCGGCGGAATTAAATTCTATCGTCTCGGTAAGAAGATCATCTCTCAGTCGACTCGAGACTCTTTTATGTTATCGATGTATATATAACATGGTTCTGGCAGGGGCCATAGTCTTTACACAGTTCTTGATATTCAGTCTACTTAAGCCTCTCAATACCATAGCCCTATATCTTTGTTTTCCAAGTATCACAGATCGCAGTAGTCTCCCACTGAGAGGGGTTTGTTCTTGAGTGCACTTCCATAGTTCGGACAAGGATAATTGTCGAAAACTGTGTAATAGACCTCTGCGAGTTGGCTTCAGCCCCTCGTACATGTTTTAAAAGTTCAGGACCCCAGGGTCCTCTTTTTTGAGGCGGGAAGTCATCCTATCACTTCTCACGCTCTAGGGAGGCTGTGTCAGACTTTTACGGACTAAAAATACACCTATGTCCTTCAGTTGCCGTTTGCGGCTCTTTCTTGCGACGGCTAGTGCGTGAGAATGTCCAATCTCTCACGGCTGCGACCATTTCCTTCGCTAGCATTACTGATTCGCACAAAGAGGCGACCGCTTCTTATTCTGTCTCTTGCTGAACCATGACCTGAACCAAGGCCCGACGCGAGAAGTCGCCTCAGCTGATCGCCTTCATGAGAACACGGGAGTATCCTTCACCACAAGCTCCACCATGCCCTCCAGGTGGTCCGCATAAAGGTGAAACCCGAACCTTAGGGTCCTGATATGAAAAATATCATAATAGGGAAAAAAATGCAGTTTTTTACTCATGGGTCGTCTTTAATGTTTAGTATTTGGATCCATAGAGTAGCGCTGGCTGAACTGCAGTTTTATAGACCTTGCCTTTTGTTTTTATAGGCATACGATTGTCACACAAAACACTTGTAAGTGATCTCCATTTCTGCCATGTTACATTCACTCTGTGGGTAACGTCTTCATCCACGGTTGCATCCGGTGTAAGCATGGACCCTAGACAATTAAATTTTATGGCTGACGGGATAGGCATAGTTCCAATACAGATAGTTCTGGAGTACCTACGTATTTCCACTAAATGGGCATTTTAGGTATTCTGTCTTGCTCCTGCAAACACAAAGGCCATACTTTTCCAGGCACTGTGTCCATGTGTTGAGTAATTCCTGCAGGTCTTCCGTGATCGGCATATAGCTATGTGGACGGTAGTGGTGACGGTATTACTCTGGTGAGATAGTCCATTACCAGGTTGAAGAGCAAGGGGCTGAGCGCAGAATCCTGATGAACACCCACTTTAACCTCGAATGCTTTACTAAGGCCGGCTATGCTTCGGACCCTCGTGCTGGCACAGTGATAAACGTCTTGAATGATCTGTATGTAGTATTCAGGTACTCTTTGGGCTCGAAGAGCCTGCCACACGAGGTTCCGTGGGACCCGATCAAAAGCTTTTTCAAGATCATTTACTGCCAGATGAAGGGCCCTTTTTATTGATCCTGTATTTTTCCATAACAATTCTGATCGCCTGTATAGCGTCACTGGTTGATCGGGTCGCTGTAAACCCGAACTGATTTGGAGACACCGCGGTGAGAGATGTGATGCGTTTGAAAGAAAGAAAAGAAAAGAAAGAAAGAAAAATTCATTTATTTGTATTACAAAACGGAAACACGTTAAAATTAAACAGAAAACGTACACTGAGTAATGCCAAAAAGGCCACAGCTCAGCATAATGCCAAATGGCAACACAAGGCTACCATCTGACGCTGATTTTCAGCTGCAGCCCTTGGGTGCCGTATGCTCAAAAACAGAAAAAAAAACATCCACCAGTAAAATAAAGTCTAAAACGCTCTGTGCAGAAACCAACTAAAAGTACTCGTAAATTTTGCGATTATTATTATTTTATTTTCAGTGTGCGAGGTCAGTTTTATACCTCTATAATTTTCACATTCTGCCACATCACCCTTATTATTATAGAATCGCAGTAGGTAGCTTTTCCGCCAAGCCTCCGGGATCGTTTTGGTGACTAGAATAGATACAGCCAGGTTATCCCTAATGGTCTCAGTCGTTTTCATAGATCTGCGGGTATCTCGTCTGGCCCAAGTAGTTTTGGCTTTATATAAATAAATAAGAAAAAGAATACAATACCAAGGTCGCTATGAACTGCACTAAATAACGATTCTCCACTATTTAATAAGTCGGAGTTTCTCAGATCGCCAAAGTTGGTCTTCATTGGTCCAAATCATCCGACCAAAAATCAAGGTTGAAATGTGATAAGGTTCTCAGCAAATCATTGATCTCTTCCATCAAACAATCAATCAGTCTGATCTAACGTACAACGTGTTCAAAAAAATAACAAATCTATTTGGAGAGAATCTACTTACCTATAAAAAACGCAAGCTATGGCCGTTCACTGACAAAAACAGATGAGATGCCATTAAAATGTTTTTTTTTATTATTACTTTTTTTAAGAAAATGGCATTACTGTTTTTTTTTTTTGTAAATAACATGCCAATATTCAAGGCTGTAGAACGGTATATTCGCCCTTTTTTGTGAAATCATAATAATAAAACTTGTGTCAAGATACGGAATCTTTTTATATGTGCTAGGCATCATAGAAAATAGTTTACTCACACAGAAAAATGTGCACGTGTATCTACTCGCGCAACTAAGACCAACACGTTAGATAGAATATCTTATTTTTGGGTTTTTAAAAACGGCCTGATAATTATTTGAAGATATACTTATCTTTTGAGGATAATAAAGACATACACAACTTACATACTAATGTTTGTACATAAAATTCTGTCAATTATTTATTAAATAAATTCAATGTCACGGACACAATGTCATATCAATAATAATAATGAAAAAATATTTAAAACATGTAATTTATATGTATATACAAAGAATAAAAGGAAATAATAATTAAATAACACAATGTCCTTTAGTTGCACTTTCTAGAAACACGGTTTCCCTTTCAGAAATTTAAAACTTTATCTTTTTTTTTACACAATCACCCAAAAAATTATTGGAGAAAATAATAAGTACCTACATACTAATTAATCCTAATTATATTAATACTCTAGACGTTGTTAATTACGCCGGCGGTTAGGATTGATCGATAGATAAAAGGGAGACATCCAGATTCGAAATCACTGGCAGCTCTACTGCAAAACTCTGATTAAAACACCGATAGAACGTAACATAGCTTAAATCAGTATGACGGAAACATGTTAGATACATATTCCAATAGACTAACGAGATTAAGAAAAGTCAAACGTAGAGCCAAGCTGTTTGAGTGTATTAGAGAAATAAATCATTCAAGCTGTATTGCGCAGTTCATTTTATAATCTAACTTTTTATTTTGGTTGGACACGCAACGGACTACGATTAGTTCATTTCTTTCCACTGTATGTATATGTTTGTTGAACTATGTCTCTTACTGTTTCATTTCATTAGACTCCTGATCATCCGTATACCTTGGCTCGGCTGTCTTATACTTTATTGTTGGCTCCTTACTTATTATATATATATGTATACCAACCTACATATAGCCTTTATTTATTTTTTTAATTTATATACACTGGTGCTTGATTGCGATCCTACCTGATGTTAAGTAGTGATGCAATCGTTGACACTAGTTTATTAAGAGCTTATTCACTCTAACCTTGAAGACACCTAAATTATAATCGGACGGGACGACCGCAGCAGGCAAACTGTTCCAGTCCCTCGACGTACGCGGTATAAACACCGTAGATGTACCTTTATAGCTTGATGTAGATGACAATTGCAAAAATTATGGATACCTACCTACGTATTAAACAACTGGCTGTCGTAATTTACTGGTTTTGTATTTAAAACAGTCTAACGTTTTCAGTCTAACCAGATGGTTAGACCGGAAGCCGACTTCATCACAATAATGGGAACCGATGGAATCTCATGGCGATATGACGTCAGCGACTGTCGCAGCCCAGTCTTAGGCTCTTTTAGGAATGGCTCGAGAGACGTTACAGCGTCCTCACCTTCTTCTTGGGTGGGGCACCACCGCCTCTCTCGGGTACTGGTACAGGCCATGGTCCGAAACGAGGAGGAATGGGCGGCGATCGACTCCTGTTAATTAGTAATGCTAGCGAAGGAGGCGGCCGCACGCGTATGGGAATGTACATCCTCACACCTCAGTCGCCGGAACCCAGAACCCAACTTCAAACCACCGTAGATGTGGACTTACGGACGACAAGCATTGGGTAGCTCGCCGTACGGCCTTCTGGTATCTATCCTTAGCCCGAGTCGTCGACGGCGCCTTGTGTTCCACGCGCGCATTAAAGAGATGTCAGCAACTATGGCCTCAGCAGGGCCGAAGCCTACAAGGGCCGTGGATTTACTTCAAGGCAAAAGGCAAATAAGGAACATTGGTGTGGTTTTAGTCACTAAAAGTCTGACACGCTCCGCCCTAGAGCGGGAGAAGTCATTAGATGATTTCCCACCTTAAAAAAAACACAATTGGGGAAGTAGTTAGGCAGATACCTACACGATGATGATTCTGATTATTAACTCTTGCTTCTTAATTTTATACCTATTTACAAAAACGTAGTAAAGATGATTAGTCTTGGAACTATTGTGTCAATCAGCTGGCCTCGCATTCTTTACGAAGACTGTATTGTGACGTATAGCTCGCAAGGTCAGAGTAGTCAAACTATAAAGACGTTACATCAATGCTTTTCCTGGTTCCATGGAGTTATTTATTGTTTATCTAGTTTGATATAAAACTTCCGTGCTATTAACGAAAGACTTCACGTAGATAATAAAAATATTGCTGAAAATCAAGCAAGTGCAATGCCGTCTTTAAACTATTTGAGGCCCTGGGCACATTAGTATCATGGGGCCCCTATGACCTTGAGAAAACACTATTTTGTTACAATAGATAAAGAAAGACAAACAAGGTTCTAAATTTATTTTTATTTAGTTACTAACTATAAAAAAATAGGAAATATAAAAAATAATCTACAAAAGTAACTCGCTTAACTTAAAATCCTTAGATTAATTCTATGTTGATTGCAAAGGTACCCTTCTAGATTTAAGATGAGCAAAATCGTTAATCACATCTTCAAAATCTATGGTATTGAGAATATCACATTCTATGGACATCAGCGACAAAGTAGTTAATCTCTCTTGAAGCATTGTATTTCTTAATTCATTTTTTATTCGTTTCAATTTGGAGAAGGAGCGTTCTCCGCTGCAGTTAGTTACCATCATACTTAAAAATATTCTCAATGCAATTTCTACGTTAGGAAATGTGTCTTCAATTTTGTTTTGCTTTAATAGATTATATACTTCCTGTACACTGTTAGATGCTTCATTTTCACTCTGAACATTTTTTAAGTATTCTTTTAAATGTTGACATTCTATTTCTAACTCTTTTTCATTTACGTCTTCGTGATAGATTTGAGAAAATTCTTTGCATCCTTGTCGTATCTCTTCGGAATTCACAGTTTTTAAGTGAAAAAATAAACTAAAACGTTGACTGACGGTCTCATATGAACTTTGTCGCTGTTTTAGATGAACACTCAAGGTATCGATTATTGGGAGAAAGGTTTCTACGTTGAATCGCTCTTTTCCATTCAATTGGACTGATGGCGCAGAGCCATCAAAAAATTCCAGCCGTGAGCTTCTACGTCTTGTTCTTTGAGATAGATCCTTGTAGTCAGATTCTGGGTTATTTTCTTTGGCAGATGATTCGAAGTTATCAAATTTATCCCTGAGGTTAGTAATAAAATCATAAAGTGAAGTCAACAAATTGGTTGCAACGTCCAGTGTTATTGTTTCTTTCTGAAGATAATTACTTGTTTTGTCTATTCTTTCCAATATGGTGCTCCAGATTTCCGTCAGTATAATAAATTCTAGATTTCCCATTTTTCTAGACAGACTAAGGGCTTCGTCTCTTGTTTCTCGTGCCTGTTCAGTATCGTTTGCGATGGTGATTAAAGCTTCTAATATTCTTTTATAACCCCCATGCAAAGCACTTACTGCATCAGCTCGGGCTGACCATCTGGTTTGTGAAAGACTCTTAACAACTTTTTTTGAACCTAAATGTTCTGTTAATATATTCCATCTGTGGGTAGAGCCCGAAAAAAAGTTGTACACTTTCTGAACTATTTCAAAAAACTGTGATGCCTCCGGTATACACTTAGCAGCATGGACACCTACCAAGTTTAGTGAATGTCCTGCACATGGTATAAAGGTGGCAAATTCACATTTTTCCTTGATTCTTGTTTGTAGACCACTATACTTTCCCGACATATTTGAAGCATTGTCGTAGCTTTGTCCTCTGCAATCTTTTATGGGAATATCATGTATCTCTAAAAAATTTAAGATGGTCTCCGCTAAATACTTAGATTTATGCTCTTTAATAGGTATAAATTTCAAAAACCTTTCAACAGGAACACAGTCTTTTACGTATCGAATGATGAAAGTTAGCTGGTCAATATGAGACAGATCGGGCGTACTGTCAACGCTTATGGAAAAATATTTTGCTGATTTAACTTCATTTATAATTTTTTTTAGAACCTGTTTTCCCATTACTTCAATAAACTCATTACAGATATTTGCTGATAAATAAGAAATGTTACCCTTTCCAGGATTCCCAAATTTTTTTAAGTGATCTGCAAGAAATGGATCAAATTCACTCAATAATTCCACACAACCCAAATAATTTCCATTGTTTGGAGATCCTAGGATTTCATTGTCGCCGCGAAATGGAAGCCCTCTCGATGCCAAAAATTTTACAACAGCTACAATCCGTTTAAGTACGTTTCTCCAATAATCCACTTCCTTTTGATGTTGAGATAATAACTATATCTACTCTACCAACCGCTTTACTTCGTGCCAGATAAGTCATCATAGATTGCTTATGCGCTGGGCTATTTTCATGTGTTAAAATTATGTGATTAATATGCTTCCAATCATTACATCCATTCCGAGAGCAAAGATTAACATCAGTTGGGTTAAATAAGCAGCATGAAAAACAAAATACAGAGCATTTGGAAGGCGAATACAGCAACCATTTTCTTTCGACGCTTGCATTGTTCTTTAATTTGCGCATAAATAATGCTTTGTTGAAATATCTCGTCACTAATTTATTACCATCTTTGTAGGTTCTGGATGCCTCGGAAAAGTCAGAATCTTTATTTTGAAAATATACTGGTCCCTTACGAATTAAAATTTCGCGATTTATTTCAACAAACTTTTCGTGAAAATAATCGGCGGGATCGTGCGATATGAATTCTTGTGTTGGAAAACTGCTGTTCAATTGACACAGTTGGAGTTGTCGGTTTTAGTGAAGTTACTGAAGTCGTTGCACTTTCGTCGTAGGAATAGTCGCTTTCTGATTCAATCTCTTTTTCAAAATTGGAACATGAAGGTTTAGAAATTCCCGCAATTTGTAATTGAGCTGAGTCATCATGTGGAATATTTATGAGTTGATTGCTACTTACAGAAGTTTCTCCAGTAGTAGTAGTAAAATATGATGTTAATTTTGGTAACTTTTCAATTACTTCTTTCTGATGTAGAGCTTTTTTCCTTTTTTCAGATCCACTAGGATATGACCGTTTCGACATTTTATATTATAATTCAATATTTAATTAATTTTATAACGAAAATATTCGCTAACACAAAACAGACAAACGACGATTTAATCAAACAATACTATTTTTTTGTCAGACCTCAAGCACAGTCAGTAACAAACTAACAACTACAAACAAAACAAACGCCACAACATCGCAGACAAATACTTGAAGGCAATTCCCGTTCGTCAAGTCAAACGACGATCGGGAGTCGGGAATTCCCCTTTTTTGTCTTTGGTATTACGAATGACGTTCGAATAGGTTTCTTTAAGACATAAACCACACCGCATCAAATAATTCTTCTTTTTTTAATTTAATAATTTTTCTTTTAATTGTATTCTTATATATACTTACATATAGGTATTTAAATTAACCTAAATATACTAATATCGGAAAAACTCATTTTTGAGAGAGAGTGGAGTACTTATACCCTGTTTATTTATTAGTTTGATCTTTCTTTTTGACGGATGTCAAATCTGAAATCGATATAACTTTGCAACGACGAACAATATTTTCTTATTTTAATAATATTAAAAATTGATAATAATCATAAGAATAGACACACAACATTAAAGTACCTGTTAAGGACTCAAGCATTTTCCGAAAGTCTTAAGTGGTTTTTATTGCTTCGAAGTAAAATTTAAATAGAAAAACTGAAAACAAAAACTGAAAAAAATGTTTTTATGTCTAGTGCAATAAAATTGATTGACGAATGAATTTATTTATTTTGAATAGTTTAAAACATACATACAGCCACATACTCGTATTATTTAGCCAACACATTTTTTACACCAATAGATATTTTCTGTTTCCCATCACTGACCCATCTGTCAAAAAGTTCAAGCTATGTTGTACAAGGAATAGCTATCCGCATGCGGCAATAGTATATTGTGCAACTAGGGCGGAAACTAGCCGATTGCCCACGCAGGCGGCCGCTGTACGCACGAGTGTAAGCGAGTGCGTTCGGCCGCCTTCGTGAGCAGTCGACTAGTTTCGGCCCGAGTCCCACACGATATTTTATACCACATCTGTATAGTGAATACTGGTTACCGCACGGGTTTAAGGTTGGAAACCGAGCGATTGAACTGTGGGCAATCGCTGAGTTTCCAACCGCAAATCCGTACGGAAACCTAGTGTTTACTATGCAGGCGTGGTATAAACTAAAGCTAATTATAATAATCGGTTATCATTTGGTAATCTGGCAGGAACTAGGGGGCCCCATTCGATCGCGGGGCCCTGGGCACGTGCCCATAGTGCCCAGTGGGGAAGAGGGGACTGAGCAAGTGTTTGAAAAATCACAAAACATAAATGCATTTTCAAGTAGGTATCTACCTAAGTAAGAAGAAATTGTTTTTAGAACTTCAAAAAGAGATAAATGTCTATGATTTTAATTAAAATTTCTTTCTGTTATCACGTATCTAAGTTATTCCTGTAGTTTTGTAGGGGTTAGGTAGCGTATACAATACACACTCTGTAATAGCGTAAACTTATAAATACGTACCTAACCGCAAAGCGAGTGACACACACTCGTTGGCTGTACACTGTGCTGTACACCATTGTCATTTATCCCCAATTACCACATCACCTATAGTTCAATAGGTAGTTCATTGCTAATATTATTAAATCTTCGACATATTTCTCGAAACAGCCCGCAGCGTAGACAATGTAATAGGCATTAACATTTTATACTAGTTAACGGACTTGTGTCATTAAATAATTGTGTGAAACACGTGTAAGCTCAGAATATGACATATACCTAATGGTTTGTAACACTGGTGACTGGATGCATGTCATCAACGTGTATTATATGCCAAGCTTTTACGACTGAGCCTGACGTGCGGGTATCATCAGCCCCGCTTATTCTTCAACACTTCAAACGATTATAATAATTCATGCTTATTTCAGTCAACACTACGCTAGCTTCAAGCCACCCATAATTAGCCAGAGGCACTGACTAATTCCGTTGCCAATTCAGCAGTTTTGTTGCTTTTATGGCAAATAACATGCTTCATGCATAAGAGAAATTTTCGGCCATAACTCCGACGTATACGAATTTAATCGCCCTTTGCTAAGTGCGACATTAACAGTTTGCAGAAATATCCTAAAGTTTTAGACAAACACATGCGTGTGGTGGAGTACCGCACATCCATATAATTAGCATCGATTAGGTTCCTGAAACATTTCTTGTTCTGTTACACGTTCCGCATTACACAGATGATTTATTGTTATAAACAGAGTTTCAGAGATGTTTATTGATAGTAAAATTCACGGTTGTGCTAGCGAGTCTGTAGTTTATACCTGACAATGTCAAGGTTATTAAAAATAATAACGATGTATGAAACAGAACAATTAAAAAATAAAATAGGTTATTTATTTCCAAGATCAGCGGCAATTTTTATAAAAATCACAGTTCAGTAAAGTTATATAATATAATAATGTGCATTTGCCAAAAAAATTACAGCAATTTTTACACGCATATGGTGATGCGGTAAGTAATTACATAAAAATAGTAGCATCTGTAGACAAACTAAGCAAAGCCTGTATTTTTGCTATCAGAGCAATTCCTCTCGAAATTATTTTAAGCAGGAGGCCGATATTTTTTTTTTTTGTAAAGCCGTCTAAAAAGTTGTATTACTATGTTAAATAGAAGAGTAGACTTTAAAGATCCCATTCATAAGAAGATTAAATGTCGTTGTAGGCAAGTACATTTATATACTTAGGTATAGGAGGGAACACAGCGGAATAAATTTTAGGCACGCCATAATTAATGCGCTAAGTCCCCTCTTTGAGGAGTGGCTGGAAAGACGTGCCAGCATGACGCAAGTCATCATCACCGGACATGGTAAGTTCGGGAGGTTCCTGCACCGGATTCATGCGGAAGAGACGCCCGGGAGTCACCACTGTGTGAACCGCCCGGAGGACACGGTGGAGCATAACACACGTAGCACGGTGGAAGTGTACCCCGCTAGGACGGAGCACCGCCGTGTCATCGTGGGGGTGATCGGCGGTGGCGACCTCTCGCTCGAGGAGGAATGGCAGTCAGTCGCTTCCTTCAGCCAAGCAGTAATACTAGCGAAGGAGGCGGCAACACGCGTGAGGAAGTGGACATCCTTGCGGCCCAGCCGCCGGGACCTCGATCCCAATTTCTAGTTACCATAATTGTGGGCTTCCGGTCGACGAGTAATGGGTAGCTCGCGGTCCAGCTGTTCGGTAACCGTCCGGACCGAGCCCGAGTTTCAAAGAGATGTCAGCAAACCGTAGAAGCCCAGTTGGGCCGAAATCTACTGAAGCCATGGATTGGCTTGCTAAGGGGAAACCCGGTGTCCTGGTCCGCAAGGTAAAGAAAGAACATAGCAATTGGTTTTAGCCAGTAAAAGTCTAACACGCCCTTCTGCTCTGTCCTAGAACAGGATAAGTCATCGGATTTTCCAATCTAAAAAAAAGGCCTTGGAATAGATTTGATACATGTTTCTGCTGCAAAACCGAATAATTCCAGATTTGTTTTTTGTATTTATTTTTTCTTTATATTTAAATTTAAACATTTGGTGAGATCTTGAAATGGCAATCTCGATCATTGTTCAGCTAAGTAGGTACCTACTATTAGATGAACGCGACAACCCCAACACAAATACTTTTGTAACTGCTAACTTTTTGGGTCCTCAGTTTATTAATGCAAAAAATTAAAATATCTGTTTCCTCTAAAAACATATTTTTAGAGAAAACAAATATTTTTATTTTTTGTATCATAAAATATTCTATAATTTATGCGGTCTACCCAAATGCCCTTTCTTAGGTATGTTCGTAGAGTCTTTGAGCTCCTTGCTAGTCCTCAGATGAGATACACGAATATTGACAGTTTGCATTTGCACTTACTGGACAGGCCCACTTAAATCTGTGTGGTAGGTCAAAAGACCTTCTCAGATATTAATCTGTTTGGTTCTAATGTAATTTGACCATTACATTTTTAATGTTTGGACTAAAAGAGACCGTGACCTCTGAGCTTCGGTATTTCTTTTCAAAGTAGACGGCTAAGAAATACCACCCTCTTATGGTTTAAATTGACGAGAGGAAGTGTTATTTATTATAACCAATTTGTAAAATATTAATAACATTTATTAGAACAATAAATGTTATTATTAATAAGTTTATTAAATTATATTCAAATATAATCTAAATTATTTTATTACTTGGATAAATTGCAAATACATATTTGGCCCGTCAACTTGACCGCTGCTCCTTTCACTCATAATTTTGTAATATCCACACTAAAACAACTTATGGTTATTCTAAGCATCAGATTGTTTATAGTCGAACATGGCTATTTCTAACAGGAATCGAGAACATATGGTATTCGTTAGCAAGTAATGCTCTATATGTTACATAGGTTTCTACAACTCGAAAATAGATATTCTCCATGTATCAAGCACTTGATCTATCTGATCATTTCCAGGACATGCCTTCCTTAAAGATTAAATGATTTTATCACCACTGGTAATTTACCAATCTTACCAATTACATTACCAGGTACATCACCGTTTATTATTAATATATATCTATATATATATAATTATGTTGATCTTTACTTGCATTGCCACACTGTGACGCCTATAAGCTACGTTTGTTGAGAATCCGTCACTCTTGCAACGAAACTAATGGTAATTATCTACAGGTAAATAGTTAAGTACTACATAGGTCGATGGATACAATATATTGCGTCTTTGTGTGATGACTGATGATTGATCTATAAATAAATTGTTAAAAACAGGGGAACTGACTCATTTTATTCCGCGCGTAGGTGTTTGAACATTTAACGTCACTGCTAAAATGTATACATACTGGTATATAACTACCATAAAAGTTAAGATATGTGTATACGAGCCAAATGACTTAATATTCCACTATCGGAAAGTTCCTAAGAATTGTTGATATATGACTGAATATACCTACATATGTGTGGATGGATATAAAGGGAGGCCAAAGAAAAGGGAGTTCTGTGATAGCGTGATTGCTGACAGGATAGAATGGAAGAAAAACCGTGATGCGCCGAGCCCAAGTTATATGGGACAAGAGCGCGACACGATATTGGAAAGTTCCTAAGAAAATCAACAAATTAAATCATCCATCTCTCTCTGATTCTAAAAATAAGACAAGGTAGCGATCGCGTTTGCTATAAAGTTGTCTGTTCACGTGTCAACAGATACTATATCTTTGGGGCTTGTGGCTATCGTTGCGTTTCTGTTCATCATCATTGTTTCTATTGCAAAACTAGCTCCAATTTATTTGCTATTGAATCCATTATTAATCTCTTGTTCTTCTCTTGTGACCCAAGTGTAAGTATCTAGATTAGTTCATATAATTTTTGTTAGGTTGTTGGAAGCTTTGATTTTAAATTTCTTAACCTTGCGTTAGCCAAGGATAAGGAAAATGTGAGCACGGACAATTATGGAAGTCGTCCGACAGTACAAAAACTCTGTGGTCACTACCGACACACTGCCGACTTGCCAAAACATTATGTCACAACGGCAAAAACTATTTAACTGCCTACCTATCATGATAATTGATGGCTGGGACAGGTTTCATTGTAGATACGAAAAAACAAAAGAAACAGTGTAGGTTAAAAAAATACTTACTGATCTGTTATGAACTCGTTTACATTTTTTAAAATTATGGATAGGCTGGCGTTTGATCACTTTTTCGATCACCTGATGGTAAGCAATGATGTGGCCGACGATGGAGCACGCTTGCCTAAAAGTAACCTATTCACTCTTGACTCAATGACTCCTCAGTTGTAGCCTAAATATGAAAATAGTCATAGTAGTCATAGTACTTTATTGGTAAGGGATTCTTACACGTCATATACAGAATTTGACATTAATTTCAACAAAAGATTATATTACAAATAAGTTAAAAAATAAAATAAAATAATTACTTTACTTTTTTTTTAAGATAAAAATTTATAAGTGCGAATTTGATCCAGTAATATTGATCAATACTTACCTACATTTCCATACCACTTGATAATTAACTTTAAAATAACTTTTTTACTCTGATATTTGCTCACGGACTATACTTAAGTCTCTTCAACGGTTGACAAAATTATTGACTATCGGTATAACGAAGTGTTTGTACAAAATGACACCATAGGTACCAGTCCGATTAAGGATCAGACCTCAAATCGAAACCTATCCTATTGCAGTGGTGAGTGAGGCAGGGAGACGTCATTTCTTCGAAACTGTTCATGGCAGCAATGGAGGATGTTTTCAAGGTTCAGTGGTGTTATTCTCTAGGAAAACACAGCGCTGCCGTAACGATGAAAATCCTAACTCGACGTACATTAGGTTGACAATCCAATGTACCCTATTTGGGTGTCCATCGTTGCGGCAGCGATGCGTTTTCTTAAAGAATAGCACCACCACTGGAATGGACAGGGCTAGGCATTAATGTCAATGGCGAGTATATCACTCATCTTCGGTTTGCTGGCGACTTAGTAGTCATGGCTGAGGCTACGGAAGAGCTCACTACAATGCTTGGTGGTTGCGCCAATTTGCTATGACCTCGGTAGAGCTTCCGAAAAAGTGGGACTTAAAATGAACATGGACAAAACTAAAGCCATGGTAAATATCCATGTAGCACCCACTCCTATTAAGATCGGAGACTCTACACTAGAAGTTGTGTCGACTACGTTTATCTGGGTCACACAGTCCAGTTAGGTAGGTCTAACTTCGAGAAGGAGGTCAATCGTGGAATACGACTCGGCTGGGCTGCGTTCGGGGAGCTGCGCGGTATCTTTTCGTCCAATATACCACAATGTCTCAAGACGAAAGTCTATGACCAGTGCGTGTTGTCAGTGATGACATATGGCTCCGAAACATTCGCATGCACGGCCACTTACAATGAGCCTCAACAGAAGACTTAAAATCACCCAATGGGCCCTGGAAAGGGCTATCCTCGTAGTTTCCTTGCGTTATTACGCCAGAAATGAAGATATCCGCAGGAGAATGAAAAAAGGAAGATACCGAAATAGTCCAAAGAATTGCCAAATTTAAGTGGCAGTGGGCAGGCCGCATTGCTCACAGAGAAGAAGCTCGTTCGGGATGAAAGGTTCTGATGTGTTTCTCTCCAGCGGGGCCCCTCGAGTTAAAGCGATAAAACTAGTGGCATTGCTTTGCTTGTTCAATGTACCTCACGAATTTACTGATAAAATTCAACGTACCTCAACCATTTTGATAGAAATTACGATCAAGCGCCTTGTCTATCCAGCGGGGCCCTCGATTATATTATGCTCGAAGTACACTAAAACTTGTTAAATACACTCAGATAAATTGTTCAAACGTGGTCTCATTCAGTAATTTCGTAAAATAAGATATCATTAAAGCTATTTCAAAATACTCTCGTACTACATTAAACTATTTTTTTGAGGTGGGAAATCAACTAATGACTTCAGGGCATGTCAGACTTTTAGTGTCTAAAACCACACACACCTATATTCATTTAGTTGCCTTTTGTGTTCTAGAACCACGAGTATCCTTTTTGATCTGCCAAGCATACATGTGCGTGTAGGGGCCCACCCCTTCGGTTTGGCTGTCATTTTTTTTTAAGCGCGCGTGAAACTCTACGCGCCATCAACAGCTTTGAATCGATCCTAATAGGACAATTGAACGGCCATTGCTTGTCGTCCATAAGTCCGCGCCTGTGTTGGTCGGAAATCGAACTAATGCCTGGGGCGTCTCCTGTCGTGGCGGTTGGGGTGTGAGGATGTAGATCCTTATGTTCCTTCATTCTTGCGGCCGCCTCCTTCGCTAGCATTACTGTTTCGTGGAAAAATGCGACTGCATCCCATTCTCCCACGCTCAGGATCAGGACCACAGCCTGAACCAGGGCCCGGCGCGAGGGATCGCCGTCGCTGATCGTCTCCACGAAGACACGGCGTTGCTTCGTCCAAGCGGAACATAACTCCACCGTGTCCTTCTGACGGCCTGCGCACATGGTGACAGCCAAGTGTTTCTTCCGCTTGAAACCCGCATACAAGAACGTATGTTAGTTCAGAAACAATGTTTGTTTTAGGCTTTTAGTTTATTGAGCTATGAAGATCAGTTGATAATGACTGATAAGTCTTTAATTGTATTAATACAGTCATTAGTTAGCTTGACCTAAGCTCATTAACTATCAAAATTATCTCGCCTTGCTCTCTTTGGACCGACTAAAAGTTAGATTAATCAAAATCCTACAGACAATTACAAGTAAATAAGTAATGAACATTAAAATATATAACCGTTTAGTGCTTCAGTCATTGACATTAAGCTGTTGTACAAATAGACACAAATAAAATAAATTGTCTATTGTAATAGTCTATAAATAATTACTATTTTATCTCCAAACAACCTGCATCATTAATATCTAAGATGTTTTGGCTGCATCTCTTAAGAATCTAATGTGATACAAATTATGTTCTCGTATGATCCCGAAGATTATAAATAAAACAAATGAGTGACGTCAGCGTCACTGCATCGGTAACGTTTACGAGTCATATCGTAGCGGAAAGGTGCCTGACTTGCTCACCCTTTACACCCCCGTATGCACTTCAAAATGTCACAAATGAGCAAAACACTTCACGAAAGGACGAAAATAGGTTAATTTATTTATATTTGCCAAAATGATATATGGGCATGACAAATGTAGTCGTTTTTTATTTTATTTTGAGTAAACATGAATAATAAATTGCTTTGACAGATATACGGTGATTGTTGATCTTTGAAAATTTAAATTTAAAATGTTATCAAAATAACAAATAAATCTATTTAGAGACTATTTCAGACTTCCTTTAATAGTAGTGGAGTTTTCTATTAACTGGTGGATAGAAGAACCAACCCTATAGAATGACTACTTCATTAGTAGGTACTGTTAACAGTCTGGGCGGTCTACATCTACATGTGAATTTTACGCACACACGGGAAAAGTATCTACAAATATTTTGCAATAACGCATTATCACAGTTCAGTTTTCGTCCCCTGCAAAGACGTTACGGTATGCTTCGGCTGAATATTGAGAACCCAGACGCCTCATTCGTGAGATTTCTAAAGTTCTCGATGCTCTAATAATATCTATTGTGAGCATTATTTGGTGTATGTTTGAACAGCTCGCTGTAATTTTAGGTCGGCCTTTATAATCGTGCTTGGCAATAACAAAGGGATTAGGGAATTTGCGATAATTAGGTACTATTCTTCCGATCGAACCCATCATTGTAAATCATGCTCGACCTTATAATGCTCTTCATCTTGGACGTTTCACCCTACAGAATTTAAATTAGTTTCTTGATTGTAATCTTCTGGTAAGAAACTGAAACAAAACGTGGCTGTAATTTTAGAAAGACGATAATGATTGTTTCATGGATCTAATTTAAACTATCCTTAACGTATAATATTGTAAGTATTTGCTTAATAAGAACAGAAAATTGAGAACTGATTATAGTAAAAGCAGGAAATTAAATATTATGTACTATTTACAATTTTTACACTGAAAATGCTTACAACATTGAATATGTTTTACTAAGTCCATTAACGGTCTTAACCTTTTGAATACCGTAATTAGAAACACAATAGAAAGACTATAGGTGTACGGACACCGGTGTCCTCTTGGGATTTCATTTCACAGTTTAAATGAAAATTCAGCACCGTTGTGGACTTGAAACAATGATTTTTTTTTAAATAGAATATTTCGGAAACTGACTCTCATTCTTTGAATAACTACACTAAAATGAAAAAACTTACGACTGTGAAGTTGGGTCACTGTATGGAATGAGCCTGATTTCTACGATGACATATTTACAAACACGATACCTCAAAATTAGGATGTTAGTAAACCAGGGTAAGTGGTCACTACTGATTCACCAAATATAATCCCTTCGTCACCTACTACGACGCCCACAAAACTGGCAGAACTGGCCTATAAGTAGCTTGCAAGGTCAACCTGGAAAATATGATATCATAGTATTTTTAGCTCCTGTTTGCTTCTTGAAGGGCAAAGACCTCACAACACTTCTACTTTCCTTGCTAAGACAAAAAAAAAACTAACAAAAAAACTATTCATTACAAGAAAGTCTAGCCAGGCAGGCACGTTACTACTAATAAAAAATATGAGCACGTACGTCTCGTGACAACAGAGGAAACAGAATATGCCTACCATCGGAAGTTGTTTTAAAGTCTGATCTTCAGTTGTTTATAGCAGATCTATTTATAGGCCCGTTGAATGCGGGCCAAAATTCGATAAAACGTGATTTTTCAGGGTGATGCACGTGGGTCGTATGACGCCACACAGCCAGACAACACACATACCTAAATGAGTAGGGTTATCGAATGTAAACAGACGAGACACTCAACAATCGTAAAAAGGAAATTCAAAACGTTTCACTGAATGAAATATTTCCAGCTGCTGATGCGCAAGTGCTTACCGTGTACGTCATACTTCGTGGTCATTACCACGGCACCAATCTCTTATAAGAACAAGGTGACCGATTTGTCTTTGAGAGATCATAGTATTCTATTAACAAAAATTCTTCCAGTGTTTTTGGTGGCACAACCCTGAACACAGATTACACGTGCAAAACGTGATAACAAAATGTCTCAAACGAAAGAGAAAAAAATCTGGGGGAAACGGGAAGATTCACACCTCATTTTGAAGCGAAAGCTTCTATGCGATACATCAAGCACAACTTCTAGTGAACGAGCATAGAACTAAATAAGTGAATACAAGAATAGCTTGAATCATAAAAGGGATGAGCCTTTGTTTCTTTTATACCTTTCTTATATGGCCCAGTAATGAAAAATGATGCGAAAGTTTTTACATCCTTGCCAGTGAAAAAAAATACACAGAATTATTGAAGAAAATGATACTGTTAGGATACACTAGTAAGATTAGAATTGTTTTTTTTTTTAAGTAGGTAAAACAATAAACTCTGGAAAAAAATCAAACATTAAAAGTATCAATACGAGGTCACCTGTCGCCAATGGCGCCGACCTTGTTACTCTTTCACAAAAATAAAATACATACACAAAATGGCATCAAACACTTTTTGTACTAGTAATAAATTACATCGTCTACATTATAAACATCCTGTTATGAATCCATTAATGACGTTGTTTTATACGAAATAAAAACGAATACTCGAATCCGATGATATTGAAATATCATTGATTTCCAAAAATAAGTCTGCAGAAGTTAAAGTAAGTAGTTTGTTGTTGGAGTGATTTGTTTGAGTTTTATTGTCGGATATCCACTGCGATTGTGCGGATTACTTACTGCTGAATACCTGTCTTATCTTATCTAAAATTACTTAAATATTTAAGTTAGTTTTTTTAATTTATTTAATACTTTATGCACATAAAGGTTTAGTCAACCTTTGGGGTGATGGGTAGGTGCAATAAAAGAGAAACAAAAGGTTAATCATAAATACAATGCATTATATAATACACGAACGAACTCTCTCAATCGCGCTACATTGCAATATCTACTCGAATTTGGATAAATTATATTATATAAATTAACTGAATAAATAATTGAAAATAAAAGAACAAAGCAAATGATGATCGTGCTCATCACACAAACATTTGTCCTGGGTGGGAATCGAACCCACGACCTCCGGCATAGCAGTCAGGGCCACTAACTACTAGACCAACAAGCCAGTCAAAAAAATAATTAATTATTGACTAGCTTCTTTCAGCGGCTATGCCCGCGTGAAAGTAGAAAGTAATGACACTCAGTAATAAAATAGCATTCTACTGGTGAAAGAACTTTTAAAATCGGTCCAGTAGTTTTTGAGTTTATTCATTTCAAACAAAAATACAAATGTTTTCTCTTAATTAAATATATTAGCTTATATAAGCTAATATATTTAATATATAAGCTTGCGCTTGACCACTCTTTTAGTTGATGGTAAGAGATGATGTGGTCTACGATGGAACACGCTTGCCTAGAAGTAACCTGAATAAGTTTCTAAGGTAGGTCTGAATAGGTTCTTCAGGTTGCAGCTATCAGGAAACACAGACTCCAACAGGGAATTCCATTCCGTAGTTGTTCGCACAATGAATGTGTTCCCAAAACGTTTGGTGCGTATGAGCGGGTTGTCTACCATGTACTCGTGGTGCATCGTTGTACGTTTTTTGGTCCAATGATGGAATGGGCTAGGCGAAATTCAAGTTATGCAATTGCAACGCATATTTTGTACGTGTCATCAGAAATTTTCCATAAACTAGTAAACCTTCTGAATTTCAAACTAATTATAAAATATTTAGTAGATGATTAATTTTGTAGGTTGGGTATTATAAACGAATTTGATATAATATTTTCATTCGACATTACAGTGGTGATCCAATAGAAAAAGTTACTACCACAAGATTTTCCGCGCACAAAACTGCTCTTGACATATTGTTTGTTGGTGTGAAAAATTTGGTTAGCTAGAGGATGTATAAAGCATCAAGCTCTCCTTTGTACCTTTGAGACTATTAGAAATTTATACATATAAATAAAAAGGCGTTATCAAACACTAGAGTCTAAAAACAAAGCCAACTCATTAACGTGGAATGTAAAGTTGAATCACCCACAAAGTTGGATAATCTCAGGTGGACGCTGTAAAGCCGCTATTTCAGTACTTTCACGGGCGAACCGTATATAAGTATGTAGTATCTAACTACCTGCAGAACAACGATGTATGTGCAATGTGGGAGGTTTTAATCGCTTCCAGGAATTCAAATAATAAAACAACAAATAGAAATGACATTCAAAATTGTTGTGGGAATACCGGGATCAAATAATCTAGATGGCTGGAACCTCCACCATTCATATTTGCTAAGATAGGTTAGTATTTGCCATCTGTACATACCAGTCTCTTTCTGAATTTTATCTGATGAAACGTAAAGAAAAGTTTACAAATATTTTTAAAGAAACTTTTTGAAATTATGATATTTTACCTGTAATTTTGTTTTCGACAGTACCTAAATGACAGCAATTGAAATACAAATATAAATAATTAGCATTTTTTATAATTCAATTAAAAGTGATAACAGTAAAGAAGTTGCATCCGGGAACAAAAACAGGCGCATAAGTAGTAAAATACGGGCAAATAAAATGTTTATTGAATGCTTTGGGCGGGCGGGCGGCGGGGCAGGGCGGGCGGCCGGCGAGCGAAGCTCGCGCCCGCCGCGACCAGTGCGCGCCCGCCCAGGTCCGACACTCGACGTCGGCTCGTCAACGAAACCACACAACTCTATTTATTTAACGACCATTATTTAATCGGTAAGAAACTGCCCAGTGCTCCATCGATAAGTCTGCAAGGGTTGTGCCAAGTGTACCCCGCGTGGGGTGGCCGTCGCCTCACGACGGTATCATCCCGAAGTTCGCGCCGTCTCGCTCTAAAGTTGCGCAATTGAAACTTTGTCTCACTCGGTTCGCGTCTTCGACTTGAGTCTAGTTTGTATTCTCGCGGGTGATTAGTCGAGATAAGCGGAGATATACGGTAACAATTGTTCAGCAGCACGTAAGTTACTTACACGTTATTCGACAGTGAACGACCAATACAGGTGGAAATTATTATACAACAATATTCTAGTAAGGATTTACGGAATATTTGTAAACAGTGTGATCAATCATAGTCATAAGCAATTATTAATTTGCTTCCCTCCTGAAGCTCGTTTTCAACTGGACCTATACCTATACCTACCTTATTATAGAAAATAAGTTAAACAATATTTTATATTTTTCTTTTGAAGAAAAAGTGACTGTTATTTATATGTTTTTTATGTAACGGAGGGACAGCTGGATAGCTTGAAAAAATCGTAACATGTAAATTCTAATGTTCTTATCTGAGTGAGAGAATTCAAGACATTCAATAAATTGTATACAATTCCTAAAGTGTACTCATTCATATATAAAAAGATTTTTCAAAATTAAAATTTTTATTTAATTGCATGTGTACATGCATTACATTTATATAGATGAACAATATTTTTTTCATTATGCAGAAAAATGCCACAATAATGCATTTCGCCAAAAAAAATTCGTTTATTACTATCTATATTATTTTTTCCTCTATTACAGTTACAGCTAATAAATAGTGTGTGTTCATGCATAAATCATAGATCGTGGGTAGTCGAGTATCAGCGCACCTGTGGCCGCGACAATGCGCCGGATCCGGGAATGCTGTGAATCCGATCCGGCCGCGCGCGCGCCTATTTTCAGCCACACTCATCCCGCGCCAAATTTGCAATCCCGCCAAATCGACGCGCCTCCATGTATTTTTGTAACCGTTTCACAATCGACTAGTCTTTTTTTTAACCGACAATCCGCAACGCGTTGATACCTACATAGGCACCTAACCTTCAATTTCTATCTGAACTAGATACGTACACCTGGAGTTTTGCACAGATACCGATGACAGACACTACAATCGTAGTACTATGGAATGGAGCATGGAAATGGATGTAGCAAAACATATTTGACATTGGCCTTAACTTGACCTAATTTGTAATAATAGGCAGGTAGTTAAGATTAATCTGATACCAATCAAGATAATTGAATTAAAGAAACTAAAAGCGATGTTTTTAATGGTCAAAATTATTTTATTTAGTCAAAAGTAAACTTTTAGGAAATATTCATTAAATTATTTATTAATAAGTTTGAAATTAGTATACGCAGGCATTTAGATTTTTGTCGATAGGTGATAAATAAATTGAAAACAGAATCTAAAATACATATTTAAATTGATGATAATTTATTGAGCTTTAATTTCATATAAAAAAGGCGTGGTCAACATCAAGATTTCAATATGTATGTCTAATTGTAGAATTTTTGACATTTAAATAATTAAGGAAGCTTTTATCGACTCTTCATTTTTTTTTTCCACTATTCTTTATCGCTATCGTTAAATAATGTTTATGGTATAAACATTATAACCGCTTCACTTGACCCAATTTACTGACATTTATTTATATATTACCTGCTTCTGATATAATTAAAATTCAATCAAATTAGTGCCAAGTCTCCTTTCACTTTTCTAACTGCCATAATGTTATGGCATGAGATCTAATGACAGGTGGAACTAACTTACCTTTCGCAATTGAGACATTTTAAGAAAATAAAAAAGCTTTAGTAAAGTAAAAGTTAATTTATCAAGTTACGTTTATTTTATTAATATTTTCAGTGGAAAAGGAAAATAAAATATGCAAATGCAATGTTGTAAAACAGTCGCAACCCTCTAATAGAGAGCTTATAATTGTTAAATCAAGCAGGTTAATAACATAAACTTCATTCGAACTAAATTAAACCTTTGTATACCTACGTATTGAAGATAACTCCTCGCAATGCTAGTGCATCTTCCACCGAGAAGATAAAATATTATGTGCATTCCATAGATCCTTAGTGTTTGCTCTTATCTACACAAACGTCGATCTGAACTGAAAGGCTGATGAATGGTGTTTCTGTTCTACTAAATTTAAACCCAATGACGCACGTCAATGAACAAACTGAACAAAATCCAGAGATTATGTTGTAAAAAGTATTTGTAGATTCGATCGTTTTAAAACTCCGTTAACAATCAGTCGGTTTCGTGCCTATTTAATGCTACAGAATGGGTGCGTATAACACACATTACATTGATGTAATGTGTGCTTCTTCTTAGAAAGCAATCGAAATTAAAATGGTATAGGGAAAACAACAGTAAGAGCAAATACAACAATAGTTAAAAAGTAATCAAACTAAAATAACATGCAGCTAACGTATAGAACCTTCCATAAGCTCTAGGCATATTGGAAGAGGACGTAGATACTATAGGAGCTCTTGAAACATACCGAGGTCACGGCGTGATACGATCATCAATTCGTCTTCGCATACTTAAAGCTCGAAGCTTACGTAACTAGAAATTGCGGCAGGCCGCTGACTTATCCACATCGTTACTCGCAACAAGGTCGTCACAAACTCTAAAATAGCAGAGCAATGAGTAGACATTCGTAAAAACGGCTGTTTTCAAGTTTCTCCTCGACACGAGTTAGATTGGCGAGTGTCCAAGTCCACGGGCCATTCGACACGAGCCAGCCACCGAGACGGCTATTTGCGGCCCTGCTGCTAACTCTTATGTACGTCATGCTGCTCTATTTACGAGACACTAGCACGCTATTGTACTCAATTATGTCACCTGGACATATTTCGAAAAAGATGTATTTTGCCAATCTCAAGGCTAACTTTTGACATTCTTAATGCGAGACATATGTATATTAAGCCAAACTTTTTTGTATAAATATCCTTGATTTATAATAACAAATGTTTACAGAGATAATTTTTGTTACAGACCACGAGCACGACATAAACTGCCAAAATGTTTAAAAATCATTTAGAAATGATTGGCAGAAACGAGACGCCGTCGAAGAAAGCCAGATTTTGGCAATCCTTCGTGCGATCTCTAAAAGGTAAGCATAAAAAATTACAACTTATTTACATAGTGAGAGATATTAGAGATCAAAAGAGAAGAGTATATTGAAGTGGTCAATGTTTCATCAAATGCCATGGAACTGAAAGATGTTTTGAAGGATTATGATAACTATACTATAATAAAATCTAAACTTCATCATCTTTCACCCCAGGATCGGAAGACATCAGAGCCGAGGAAAGGTACAGGCCTACCCGCCGTAGCGTGTTCCCCGAGCTCTTGAGCACCAGCTACCCCTACAGCAAGTCCATCTACGACGACCCCATTGGCGCCGCTGAGAGGATTAGTGTCCCCGGATACCGCTATCTGCCCGTCCACCGCGAGACCTATGGGTACTCCCCACGTGCAATCTACAGCCACAACTACCCGCGCTCCCTTGACTCGTACAGGCCAAGTTAGTATCACACTGTAAACAGCAAACCCACATCAACATACCCGCACACAAACACGCTACACTAACCGACTTGCCAATTGACCACCAATTTGATAATTATTATTGCTAAGCTTCATTAACGAAAATAGACAATGTTGATGGATCACCTGTTGGTAGCAGTTCAATAGGTAATCGATTGGCAAGTGCATCACTCACACTGACACGTCAATTTGGCATTCAAGGGTGACATCTTTGCCCGACTCAGCCTAGAAATAAAAGTTAAAAGTGTTGTAATAACAATTAGTTAGCAGAAATCAATGCTAAAATTAATGTTCATTGTAAATATTACATCTAATTCAATTATGAATAATACTGTACATAAAACATTTGCGCTTAACGCTGGGTCACTAAATTGTGTTGTGATCAAACACAGCAAACTTTAATCTGGTTCTGTAGTTTTTACTTCAGTTCTAGAACTGTATCAACATTTTGTTTCAGCACAAAAGATCTCCGGGAGAGAGTAGATTAAAATTCAGGACTTCTTTATTACGAATACTACATAATTAATGTATAGTCACATTCTGAGATATCATATCGTTATCAAAAAAACGAAGAATTTTTTTTATAATTTTATAACAAGTCGTTGCGGGCTATTCTGCTGACTATATTTTACTATGTAATAAAGTTTTATATAAATAAAGAATTATCTTGAAAATAAGATGATGTACAACCTGTCATCCGCTCGAAGATTGAATTTGGATGAACCACGGGTGAAACGATTTAACATTACATGGAGTTACATACAACCACAGATTTCTTTGATATCAATTTTATTTTCAATATCTATATTATTGTTATAACGTACCACGTTAGGTATTCTAGTGGAAAGGGATATTTGTAATTCTTTGCTGTATTGAAATGTTATAGGTACTCTAACCGTAGTCTTAAAATAAGAGGGTTTTTCATAATTGATAGTAGCTTTCATATGTTGAAATACGTACATGTTTACCGGCCGGCATTTGATGTTGTTGCTTGTGCAAGTTACAACTTATTTTACTAATATAACGCATGTGTCATTTGATAGAAATCACCTCTTTATACGTAACATTACTTCACACTTGTAATGTCCATGAATGTTATTTCGACGTCACTAGTACTGCATATCTTCTAGCATTTGTCAGGTGATACATAAATTATTATTTACCCCCTTTACATAATACTAATTGTGACTTAGCCCACAATGATTTTCTTTTTTTCGAGCCCTCCCGGCAAGTTGATGTAGCAGAGGTGAGTTCTATGAACAACTTTCATGATATATTGTGAATCCCTCCGACATTTTCACTATCGATACCTAAAGCTTCGCTCAGCAAACTAATCAAATACTAACATTAACATACCTTTCATTATTTTAATAGACATCTCTAGTTTATTTAAAAAATACCATATGGAATGGTCATTTATAATATTTTCTATACCACCTTTAGCACAGTCTACAATTTTACCGTTTGTGTCTTCAAGAATTTCCGTTTTTCAAAGCAAAAATCTGGGTTATCATTTTTTCCTTTCTTTTTTTAAATGGTTCTATCGACGAATCCAGTGTTTGAGCAGTACTGATATAAAAATAGAAATGGCAGTGAACGCTGGTTTCAGGTCATCCATATTAACATTAAAAATATTTAATATGGAAGTTTCATGGATACAAATAGAACTGGACACTGATATAATATGGTTCCAAACCAATTAATTGGCATTCTAAAGTGTAATGTTTGTAAGAGTTTTAATGTTTAAAAGTATGAAGCTTTATTAAATTTTGTCTGTTTCCACTACAGTTTATCACGTACCAAGGCGCGTGCGACGAGGCGTCGACCCCTTCGATGCCCACAAGGCGTGGCAGGACCATCTTGACAGACTGACAGCTATCGACCGGCTGTATCCCTCTCGCTACGGTCTCTACCTGAAGGACAGGGCATACCCCATCACCGACCTTAGCACTCCCATTTCCACATCCCTTCTGCAGCCCAAGAGCCTTAAGGGTATCGAATATGAGCCCGACAGCAAGCCCCACTGGGGAACAGGTAAATACTAACAACTTTATGCACGAACCAATAGGATAAGCTAGGATTAAGCGCTGCCGCGGTTTATCTGTACAAGTTTTACTTCTACAACTTATTTGTAGTCGTCTTTCGTGTCTGAGATAGACTGATTGTTATTGTAAATAAAGTACAGGCGAATCCCGGCTGTCTGCTGATCCATGTCGGGGGCTAAGTACGGAATACCAATTATGTTAACTGTAAATTATCTTATAAAGATAACTATTCTAGTTGGAATATCCCGGACCTAGCTCTTCACGTGGATTCAGATAAATATGAGAACTTATTGGGACTCCATTCACCTGTAAGATTCAACACAGTTGAATCTAATACGTGTGGTATGACGTTGTCCGGAGAAAAATAAGAAGCTATAACAACAACTTATAGAATTAACTGAAGTAATTAAAGTCTCTGATGAGTCAGAGTTTGGTACATCCAAATAAAAACAAGAGGTACCAAACACAATCTAAATCCCTACATACTTCACCTACTACATTGTTATCTATAAATAACCATCCAAAATTCAAAATTGTTAATAAGTAGAGCTTCAGTAGTTGAAATTGATGCATTACATCTGCGATATCTATATAAACATTTTGCCATCCTATTGTAAAAATTACATCAAAGCTATATTTTCTGGTTGAGTGAAATTTTAATTGTATTTGTTACGATACCTATATAGAAATAATTTTATACTTTCCCATAACTTGTTGAATAGTACAAAGTTTTAAGAACTTTTAACTAACACTACGATATATTTTGTATTAAAACATAAAAGACCAACCCGTATTTTGATTTAGTAGTTTAGTACCTCTCCACTGTAATTTAAAGTTCTTATCTATAAAATATTTTCTATACTTAATTCGGCACAAAAATTATTAACATTTTCAAACTTAAACGTACGTACTTGAGACTGCCACACATTCCTGCAACTTGTAATTATAACTACATATTACGTAATCTTTCACGAAGAAATACTATTTTTATTAAATATGTGTATGTTAAATATATATCTTAAATATGAAATAGGTATCTGCTTCTGGACTATTTCTCAGAAATGTGCGCCAGTCTGACAGAGGTGAAATTTTCATGCATCAATATTTTGAAATGAACATGTTTGCATGAGCTGCATTGTAAATATGAGCAAAGCAACATCCGTTCCCGATTCGGTATTCATGTTCGGCATACAAGAACACTACACTCTACAAGTATTTATACTATAATAGAAGACAGGTGATCTTTCTATGTGGTCTTATGTGTCTATGAACGTGGTCAATGGATTCTGTTATCAAACAACGACGTGTATATTTGAGATAGGTTATTGATTATGAGACTTGCCATGAAGGAGCGTGGCCGGCGAGAATATCGGACGTGTTCAAAAAGGACCCATTTTTCGCTGAAGCTGAAAAATGGGCAGACTTTGATCGCTCACTCCGAGGGAAGTCCCCGACGCCCGTGAAGCCGAGGATTAGCCCACCGCGCGACTGCGAGGTCGCATACGATGCCGACGGTAAGGGCAACAGACCACATCCCGAACATCCTGTATCTTCGTCATGACCCACTCTTGCTATCTGGGTTATTGAACTCTTCTAAGTCACAACCAAACTTTCTACGTCCGATGCCCCAGTTCAGTGTAGAAGTACCTAATTTTTCAGAGCTGTGTGAGACTAAGCACCTGTAGTTAATATAACCTAAACGTTTTACTTCTAATTTCTGTCGATTTGACTTCCAAGTGAATAAGAAAACAGGACATTTTTATTCACAAAATCTTTCCTATTGTAGGTAAATACTATACATTAACATTGTACCTACTAGTCCTGTGAGGTCCTGGTCAATGAGTGTATGTGTTCTTTTATATTAAATTACATTTTTGCTGAAGAATCGCATGATGTGAACGCAGAAATTATAACATAATCATATTAATCACAATCGTTCATTAGTTTGTTGATTAAGGCCCATGCTTCATTAGGACCCTAAAGCGGTGCTGCCAGTTCTTGCAGCCAAGAAAATGCATGCAGCTCTATGGTGAGTACCTCACCTGACCTCTGGTGGTCACGCAGTCATTTTTTTGATGTCATATCCTGGCTACACCGCCATGGCGTTCAAGTGAGGCACGGCCTTAACACTTATCCTTAGATGTACCTACCTACAGTTTATTTATGAGTCCTTCTTTTTCAAGCACTGCCTGGACAAAAGTATTTGCCTATATATCTAGTTTCAAATAATTCGGAATGTACTTAGTATGGCTTCCCTCTAAGTGCCAGACATTTTAAAATTACGATTATGTTAAATAACGCATACCTTTTATGTTTTGCCATACTATTCATATTATCACGTATCCTATTGTTTCATCTGCTCTGTTGCGTATTTTGTAATTACTTTTCTTACAAAGTTAAACGTTTTCAGCGGTATATAGGAAGCTTTTTTTATAATTTGTACTGTATTTCCAGTTACTTAAAAAATCTCCGAAGGACTCGTAAATAACTAACATAATATGGACGCAGTGTCACGCAGCTGTGTTAAATGCTTGCTTAGTTAACACTGTTTGGGCGGGTGATGACGAAGTGCAGCTGTCGTAAGTCTGTTGTCCCGGCACTAAACGTTATAGTTGTGGCGTATAGGTGCACCGCTGTACAACGCTGGCGGACTCCGAAGAAGGCCTTGGGCTGACATTTTCAACCCGAGCCCCTATCTGCCGATCTCGGCCATCACTCGGGACCCCTTCTGGTACGACTGGCCGGAGCTGAGACCCATCGCTCGATGGGACCGCAGCCCCTCCTACATCCGTGACTCGTACCTGTCGCCAGTCAAACGCACCTTCCTCTGGGACAAACACCCGATCAGGCCGTTAGGTTAGTGGGTTGCTGTAAATATGCAAATTATCACTCTGCAGCTTTAATGATGTCTTCTGAGCTGTACAAACTGGCCTTCATCATCGACATGGATTACCATCGCCATTTTTTAACTTTGAATTTAGCAATTTTACTAAAATAAGACGACGAAATGCTGCAGTTGGTTACTTTTCATTAGGAAGTGCAACGTTTGCTGTAAGTGCGGTGCGCGTGTTACTTTTGATTGGTTTTAATAATATTGCACATTTAGCTGAATCTCAAATATTTACAAGTGTTTTAATATTATCTCTAATTACGGCAGATTTAATGGTGGCAGACCGGTTCACCGTGGACGATCTAAGCAAGACTTTACCATTCATTCGTAGTCTATAAAACATGCAAAAGCAGGTATCGGTCCGTAAAGTCGTGCAAGTGAATGTAGTTTGAATCCTGTTGTCTTGTTCACGTGTTATTCCTACTCATTTGTGGTAGATACACGTTATAGACGTAGATCACCGACATTTCCATTCATCATTATTGCAATTGAAACTAAACATTTCTCTTTTCAGAGCACTTAAATATTCAAAGAAATTTTTCTTCTATATACATCTTTTCTGTTCATTATATATTTATAGATATTTACATGAAGTTTGCAATCCTATTGAATCGTTCTTACAGTCACTCATCTAATCACCTCAAATTTCGATAGAACTATCTACATAATTGCAAAAGACCACGTATAATTATCATTATTATTATTTAAGCACGCAAAAAGAAGCCTGAATGCACAAAGTATCATCTCTTAAAACTACACACATAATAAACCATAGTCGAACTGTAAATAAGACCATTATTGTTAAGTATTACTTTAAGAAAATACACCTACCCAATTAAATACTCTGATTTCCTGAAGCATATCATTATATCTATTACTTGGTGATATGACTAAGCCTGAATTTTTTATCACAATCTGAAAAATATCTAAGCATTAAATTCATCTGTTTCCTACATTTTGTGTATGATGCAAATAAAAACGTTCCGAACAACTGAATTTATTAAGAGTTGATTTTTACATAATTCATGTCTTTGAATTTGCATGGTGAAAAAACCCTTGCCTGGAAAAACTTTAGACGGTGATAT
This sequence comes from Leucania comma, assembly GCA_958295575.1. NCBI lineage: Eukaryota > Metazoa > Arthropoda > Insecta > Lepidoptera > Noctuidae > Leucania > Leucania comma. The sequence continues at coordinate 12,246,470 of OY282475.1, forward strand.
AAAATTAGCCAAGATGTTTCTGTTAATGATAGTAATTAAAGAGATTTGGTACACTACGTACCTATCTCCTTAATTACGCAGAACTTTTAACTTGAGACTTGTAGAAATTATCTACCCTTGCTATTTCCCTACCTCGTACATTGGCACCCTCTAGCGCACCTAGTTTTGTTTAGGTACCTCAACCTGAAAACAAGAACAATAACAAGAGGGGGCGAGTCTTAATTTAATGTGCCATCTGCTTACCTTAAAAAAAAACCTTCTGATTTCTGTTGAATATCAATTAAAAAAAATGATATCAAATAAAAAATGGTAATTTAAAAAACTAAAAAACCCGACTGCTTTTCTGAGTATTCATGAAAAAGCCCTAAAACAAGAAAGTCGTTGTAGCAGTCGGGACCCATTACATCATAGATCTACTGACTAGACGGCTGACTTTCTAGAATGGGTACCGACTGCTACACCGACTTTCTTGTTTTAGGGCTTTTTCATGAATACTCAGAAAAGCAGTCGGGTTTTTTAGTTTTTTAAATTACCATTTTTTATTTTTTACTTTTTTAGTTTTATTTTTTTACGATATCACTTTCACAGTAATTACAAATCTAACGACATCTCGCAAACTAAAATCCATCGAGCCGTTCAAGCCACAGAGCGTGCCAAATATTTTAATTTGGCGCCAAAAATCCGCCATTTTGTTTTTTTTATTTTGATATACCCAGTGTCACTCTCACAATAAATACAAATCTAAAGACACCTCTCAAGCTAAAATCCAGCGAGCCGTTCAGGCTGCAGAGCGTGCCAAACAATTATACATACATACATACATACATACATACTCTCGAAAAACATAACCCTCCTTCTGGCGCAGTCGGGTAATAATACTGAAACCCACATTGTTTGCATTGACTACTTAGATTTTCAATGAAAATAGCCAAACCGGGGTAGGTATACAATTCAGGAAAATTCAAGACAAAAAATACATCGTCGCTACTAACAATTGATTTAAAAATTAAGTAACAGCTAGGTTTACTTTTGTTTTCTTTTCCAGCTGCTGCTTTCTAAGGGACGCGACACCGAACCCACAATATTATAAGAACTTAATTTATATTTTATAAACTTTTTCTGTTAAACATTGACTATGTTAAAACAATTATTTAACAATAAATTTTAAACTAAGCTACAAATTAAATTACAAATAATAATTTTTGATCAGTGATCACGCAAGATCTCAAAGACTGCAATAACATAGTCACTGCCACGAATATGAACTTGTTACAAAAGTTTTGTTTTTGTTACCTAAATATTTTTATTTATTCCATAAATTAAAAAAATCAATAAAATCGAAAAAAACACGACGTTGTTTCATTTTATCTCTATTCATAATAATTACACGTTGGTCAGTTCTAGTGTAGTGTTGCTTAATACCAAATAACCCAATGAAACGAAAAATGGGGCCCTATATTAAGTATCAAGCTTACGACCCAGTCTCTCACCCACGATTTCTGATTAAGTATTTGAAGTTGAATATTTTTCATTTTCTACTTTAGCCTGAAAACCTGTAAAAATGTATCACTAAAGTAGGGTTTGAGACGTGTCCGCTCTTAGTCACAGAAGTCACAAGGCCGTACCTTTCTTGAGCAAAAATAATAGAATATGTTGCCAATGTTACTATATGGACTCTTATCATGGCAAATGAAAGTAAATAGGTACCATCATGGATTATTTTCTCCATAGGTACCTTTGACCAGCGGGGTGGTAAACGCACCTATAAGTGCCAACCACCACTCTGTTTGGTAAGCTCAAAAGGAATAGAGGGTTTTACCCACTGTGTCCATTAGAAAGTTGTCCACAGATGATGGTAAAGACTGTTTTACATTGACATATATATTACTAGCGTTTCGAAATCATTGCTGTTTTAAGAATTCCAAACTATTGTGACGTTTGCTGCCAATAAAGACACATACCTATAAACTTTTCGTTGCTTGCTGGATCTTTTTCATAGTATTTAGCAAAAGACCATATAGAACCATTAATATGGATGATGGAATCGAAAATTAGCTTGACGTTTTATAATTTCAATGTGTTTGAATGATTACGTAAATGTTTAACATATTACACGTAAAATATTTTAAAAGTATGTCGCTTTGTCTATAATTAGATAGATAATACTTATATTAGTTTTTAGATTATAAAACGGGTAGTAAAAAGTAACCATACCTACTATACTAACAGAAGATTAGTGATGGCAGGGGCGCCGATTCCGTGGGTGCATGGGGGCTCAAGCACACATGAGAAATAAACAGTGAGTACCGAGCACCCCTAAGCATAGGCATCAAGAATCAGCCCCTCTAGCTAAGTTACAATCGTTTCGTTTTGCGTTAACGCTTGGAGTTGGCCACGCCCCCAACTCTTTTGTCCAAATAAACGAATTTGGGGGCGTGGCTAACTCCAAGCGTTAACGCAAAACGAAACGTTTGTAACATGGCTAGGGGGCAGATCAGTAATAGCCTTTTAGGAATGGGTGTTTTTTCATTACCCGACGACCCGTTTAGCGCAGTGGTATAGAGCGCCGCGTCGGTTGAGACGCAAGGGTCGTGGGTTCGATTTCCTCGCCAACACAAATCTAATTATATTTTTATTAAACATAATTAGTAATTAAGTACGCAGTATATAAGTTGTACATTTATTTATTTATAGGTCGATCAGTGTGCATTTTTCTTCTCACACTTCGCCACTTTTTCGAGTCATCAAAATTAAATAAACATGAGCACCCATTAGGTTTTCTAAAAACCGGCGCCCCGCTGGTACTTACTTCAAAATTGATGAGATAATATCAAAATACCAACTCACCTATTCAATTATTTCATGGCGAAATGGCGTCAGCGACTATCGCAACCTCGTTCGGGGCGCGCCACAATTGGGGCGATAAGGCCCATCTTTGAGGCGTGGCTGGAAAGACCTCACGGCGCTCTCAACTTCCGCACGACGCAGGTGCTTACCGAACACGGAAAGTTCGCTAAGTACCTGTTCCGGATTCGTGCGGAGGATTCGCCCGGGTGTCGCCACTGCGCGGAACACCCGGAGGACACGGTGGAGCACACTGTAGAGGTGTGCCCCGCCTGGGCGGAGCATCGCCGTGTCCTCGTGGGGGCGATCGGCGGCAGCGATCTCTCTCGCCGGGCCTTGGTTCAGGCCATGGTCCGTAGTGAGGAGGGATGGCAGGCGGTCGCCTCCTTCTGCGAAGCAGTAATGCTAGCAAAGGAGGAGGCCGACCGCATCAGACAGAGGCAACGGGGCGCTCGCCCCAGCCGCCGCCGGGATTCCGATCCCGATTTCCGGCCACCGTAGGCGCGGGCTTGCGGACGGCGTGCAATGGGTAGCACGCTGTCCGATCGTCCGGTAACCAGCCGGACCGAGCCCAAGTCGTCGACGGCGCGTTCTGTTCCCGCGCGCCTCAAGGAACTGTCAGCAAACCGAAGAGGCCCAGCCTGCTAACTGCAGGCAGGCAGGGTCGAAGCCTGCTGGGGTCAAGGGCCGTTTTCTGAGAGGAAGGCTCAGCCCCGGCACTATAGGCAACGAAGGAACGGGGTAGGTTTTTAGTCAGTAAGAGTCTGACACTACTTCCCGCTCCGCCCAAGGGCGGGATTTGTCATTGGATGATTTTACCTACCATAAAAAAAAAAAAAAAAAACCTATTCAATTATTACGGGTCAATCAACTTGCCAATGTGATAGTATTAATAATATAATTATGTAACCTGAAAACTAGTTGGCAAGTTTTTTTTTTTGACTTGCTTTACTAGTTGATTAAAATTCCCGCTCATTTGAGTTTACTTTTTTTCTTCGATTCAATATACAATGTGCGGACTTTTTTCTTGTGAAGGTAGCTGTTTTAATTCTTCACAATTGATGTTATAGAATATTATTGTAATGTACATACGCCAGCACATCAACCTACTTCAATCTGTCAAATTTCTCTAATAGATTTTCAACCTTAACACAATATCGGAAGATTAATGTTTGATTGGTAAAATTTGACAGATTAGGGTAGATTGACGTGCTGGCGTCTGTACAATTGGTGTAGTTTTGTATTCCAAGCACTCAGTAGAGTCATCAAAACCGGCACGATTTCGGAAAATTGGATCTCTGTTGCAGTGTTGATTGCCCCAGCAAGTTTGCTAATAAGGCTGATTCAATACATTTGCTGCTAAATACTAAAAGAATGTATTACATCTAGAATAAGGATGAATATTATAACGGTAAACCAAATAACTGTAAAATTAAAGACCAGGAAATATGGTCAAGGGCCTTAGGGGTAAATAAAAAAAATATGACTTTGGTAACATTAACATAATTCTGCTGTACTATTTCATAGGATATTAGTGTTCCGTGATCATCTCTTCATGAGGTTATCAATCTCTATAATTGATAACTTCCAGGTAAATTATTCAGGTCAAGTTGGTAGAAATCAATTTGATTCAACCCCGAAGGAAACACATTTGCGTAGTTCCACCATTTGTAACTATGCAAATGTTGCCCCAAAATCTTGATATCTCCAAATTACAATTCTTTGTTTTATGTACAATAATCTTAGAGTAGCTCTAAGACAATAATGTACAATGTAATATATGTTGTTATAACATCCGTATTCTAATAAAAAAACATGGCAGCTGATGGCTTAAAAGACTTAGTACCCAAACCAAAAACGTTTAAATTGTTTGACAGAAGGGGGAGCGTTACTGTTTAAAAACTCTTTGTTTAAAAATTTCAAATGAAATGTTATTGTTGACTGGTTGTTGACCAGGGTTCAAAAATTACAGATTATTTTATAATAATGGGAGAAAAAGTAGAAGATCTTATAAATGATGTAGAGTTGAACAGCTCTGAAATAACTTTTGACAATTTTACTATTCTAAAGGAATTCGGAAATATCATCAATCTTGTCCGGTAAGTAGTCAATGCTGAAACAAGCAGTTCAATGTTATTTCTATGTCTTTTATACAGAAATTAAGGACAGACCCGACAAAATTTCTTATTTTTAATGAATTAAAAGAACATAAAAATTATAAATTTTATGCAATCACTTTTTATTTCAAGGAATGAAGATTTTCTTGAAACTGTTCCCAAAGCAAAACTGAGGCGCGTAAAGTGGATGCCCATGTTCAACTGTTTGAAACAAGGAATTCTGGATGAGATGGTACAAGAATTAAGTTCGATGTGGGAGTACGAGAACATGCCCCAAAAACTAGAAATCCTTGAAAAGCAAAAAGAAAAATTCATGGACATGGAAACTGATAAAGTTTTGTGGTAAGAATTGAATCATTTTCTTGAATACAATCAGAGGGTCGCACAAGTGAAAAAGATGCACTTTAGGCTCTTTCTATAAAATAATTAAGGTAGTGGATTGTTACCAAACATAGAAATCACCTAAGGCCTATGCCTATGTTGCTAGGCTTTTTGCGTGTCTAGCCAAATTAGGCAGAGTTCAAACTGTCGGGCATTTTAAACTTGACTATATTTTTTGATTTAGCATTGTTTGTGTCTATCCGAAGAAGAGTTGGATGGATTGTGTGAGGATTGATATGAAAGAAAAGTTAGTGGTAGTGTGACGGGTGACAGGATAGAGTGGAAGTAATATGGGATAAGGGCAGGAAGAGAAGAAGATTGTTTTTGTCTATCAATACAAATATATATAGTTAAACACAAACAACTTAAAGGAATGACTGACCTGTTGGTCTAGTAATTAGGGTCCTGACTACTATGCCGTATGCCAGTCATGTGTTTGTGTGTAATTTTATTGTTTTATCTATAATATATGTATTTAGAAATATAGAAGTATATTTATCAGTTTATGTAATAAAACTGCTCACTTCAGTATAAAATAATATAATTATTACTCAAGAAACTACATGGACACTCTTTTTAAAATTATTTTGTTACATCATTTTCTTACACTATAATAAATGCAAGATACTAAATGTGCATCCTGCCTCAACGGCTGCCGAACTCAGACTGTTAGACTCATAACACAAACTCTGCTTAGCTTGGGACTAGACGGCATTGCATGATAGTTGTAGGATATATTAATAAGAAATTTAGTTTCTTGTCAAAACCACATTAATTTTCATTATATTGAAGCAAATAGCACATAATAGAAAGGCAAAAATATCTAAGCAATATTAAGTAAACTTTACAGGAGAGGTATTGTAAGGTTAAAGTTATATAAAAAAAAAAGAGTTTTTTTTTTTAAGTCTGATTTAGACACTATTACCATGATGTTAATAATATTTACTCAAGTCCCACACCTATTGTTTTTCTATTGTGTCTCTAATTACGGTATTCAAAAGATTAAATAAATCCAGCTATTTCATCATTTCTAACATTATTTTCCTAAAATTTTTAACTTTTCGTGCGATTCAGCTGGTGTAAGATTTGAAAAATTTTGATAAAATTTGAATGACTTTCGGAGAGAAGAAAGTCAGAAGGGAATGGGAGTTAATAAGGAGAGGAATTTTGAATTTGATATAAGTCGAAATAGAGGGAGTTCAGAGAGCATGAAAAAAGATATGGTCCAATGTACCATCATCAAGGGCGCACTCGCACAAAGCAGTGTCATGAATATGGATTTTATGTAGAAATACTGGACTGCAACAGTGGCAGAGTCTCAGTCTGCCCAAGGATGAAACCGTTTTTTTTCGAAAGTTTAAGGCAGGCTGGCGTAGTATTGTCTGTGTGTGTGTAGTACTTCGAAGTTGTCTGCCACACTGCTGACAAAACGAAAGTTTTTTTTTTTTAACTAGTACGAGCATAGGTCATAACTGTGAAGCAAGAAATGTCTTCGATCTACCGGTTTACCATACTTTGCCAGTAAATCGGCGCAATCATTGCCACATATACCCCAATGGCTGGGCACCCAAGTTAACTCAATGTTTAGACCTTTGTTAAGGCAGGTGAATAGTAAGTTACGTATAACCATAATAATTTTGCTGTGGAGTTTGCTTTTTAGTTGATTTTTACCTAGGTCCTGGATGCTACTATGAGAATCTGAAAAAATTACTAATTGTTGGATATTGTGTGCAAGTACAAAATTGATGGCTTCTAGAATACCAATGCATTCGCCTGTAAACACCAAGGCCTCTGGAGGGCATTGGAATAAGACAGCTATCCTGGAATTTTGGAAATATACTGATACACCTGTACAACCAGTTGGCAATAATTTAGATGCGTCCGTATAAAACAGATTCCAACCCTGCCAGTATCTCTTGATAGCCCGGTCGAAGTCGTCTTTTACGTTCTGGGGTTTTTGGATGTCCCAAAACGATGTTTGGCTTAAAATGGACCACCTCATAGGCGTAGGCAAAAACAGGAAGAGTAGAGTTTAAGCTCCCTGTACCTATTCTTTCTTGCATTAAGAGAGAGGTAGATTTGCTCCAAAATGGGAATTAAAGGATGGGATGAGAGGGAGAAAACTTTTGACAAAAAACGATCTGCTAAGTATTGCCGACGAAGGGTAAGGAGAGGATCCGCACATTCAACCTGGAGAGCATTGATGGGGGAGGATTTCATGGCACCGATTACGATTCTTAGACATTTAGACTGGACAGAATCTAGTCTTCGCAGAGCTTCTTTATTACATGGCTCAATTAGAAAGCTGCAGTAATCTAAGAGGCTTCTGACTATCGCATTATACAGACCAGTTTTAAGGTATATGGGTGAGCACCCCACCAGACACCTGCCAAAGCTCTCGAGCGTTCGCATTTTTTAACAGTGATGTTAATGTAATCCACTCCCGACAGTTTGGAATCGAGGGTCCCCAAACTCCCAGGAATCTGGCCCTTTCCTGAATAGGGATTGCTTGGCCGTCAATGTTGATATCAACCTGCGGTAAAGTGATAGTGAGAGTAAAAACAACTGCTGTACTTTTTGGAGCAATTAGAGTTTAATGAGGACAAAGATACATTCATCGATTGAGCTGCATCCTCGATGGATTTGTCACAGACCAGTAGTGCAATATCATCAGTATACTGAAGAATTTTACAGTTAAATTTAGACAAAAGGGAAGATCTAAAGTATAGATATTATATAAAGGGGGGCTAAGAACGGACCCCTAAAGTAGGCCCCGCCAAGCTAACATTGGTTCAGAGTCTTCCCTGGGTATCCTTAGTTTAAGAGTATGATCTGAGAAGATACTGGATATGATCTGACATATCCTAGCCGGGATTCTTAACTGTTGCATCTTCTGCCTGAGTATTGTGAGGAGAAAAGAGTCATAGGCAGCAGACATATCCAAGAAAACAGCTACCACAGACTCATTTCTGCTAAGGGCCAGTCGGATTTCTGACGTGAGGGTTCCCACACTATTCATCATCATCATCATCAGCCTTATCCGTCGTCATTATTATTCCCACTGCTGGGACACAGGCCTCCTCTCAAAGAGAGGGAATGGGCCGTAATCCACCACGCGGGCCCAGTGCGAGTTTTAGATGTGCCCAATCCTGAGTCGTTGGTAGTATTTTCCTGTTCTCCACAAACCATTCTAGATGGTTTTTAACCAAGTTTTCCAAAAGCTTCATCAGTATGGACGATAGAGCAGTTGGTCTGTAGGAAGAGTGAACACTAGGGTCTTTCCCAGGTTTTAGTAAGGGGATAATAACTTGACCTTCCAATCAGGAGGAATATATCCGGAGGAGAAACAATAATTAGACAAATCCAGGTAATAATGCAGGAGTCATCATCATCATTTCAGCCGAAAGGCATCCACTGTTGGAGATAGGCCTCCCCCAAGTGTCGCCACAATGAACGGTCCTGTGCTTCTTGCATCCACCGGATTCCCGCAACCTTAACCAGGTCATCGGTCCACCTTGTGGGAGGCCTTCCAACGCTACGTCTTCCGGTACGTGGCGTGGCTTCTGGCCCCAACGGCCATTCGTTCTGCGAGCAGTGTGCCCTGCCCATTGCCACTTAAGTTTAGCAATTCTTCGTGCTATGTCGGTAACCTTGGTTAGTCTCCTGCGGATATCCTCATTCCTTATACGATCATGCAAGGAAACTCCGAGCATAGTCCTTTCCATTGCCCCTTGGGTAACTTTAAGTCTTCTGATGAGGCCCTTTGTAAGCGACCACGTTTCGGAGCCATATGTCATCACTGGCAACACGCACTGGTCATAGACTTTCGTCTTGAGACACTGTGGTATATTGGACGAGAAGATACTGTGCAGCTTCCCGAACGCTGTCCAGCTGAGTCGGATTCGACGATTGATCTCTTTCTCGAAGTCAGACCTACTTAATTGGACCGTCTGGAAGGAGTACGGGAATCCTTCCACTCCAGGGGCAGAATCCCTTACGTGAGCGAGTATCGATTTCAGCTCCCCCAAAGTGAATGGTTCATCCAGAGGAACATCTGATGCCATATGGGGTTCAGAAGTAATACATTCATCTTTGTTCGGGGCATAAGCTGGAGGTAGTTTGGAGAAGAATTGGTGACCCAATTTTTTGGATGTCGTGCTGAAGCACGACAATCGAGCTTGTTACAATCAAATCGCATGTTCCTCTATTTTCACCCACTAAAATAGTTGATAATGGGTTAAAACCGGGTGATTTGGGTTTTAACTCAAGCGGGTTGAATGGGTTTTAACCCAATGCCCATTTCTACTAATATTTGCAAATTTTTTATCATGTGTGATTTGTATATCACGTGAGCTCACACCTTCGCAAATCATTGACCATCCGTTTGTTTCATTACAATATAAAAGAATTTGCAGCAGCTAAAAAGCCGTATTTTACCTGAAATAAAAATTGTCGGCTTTATTACCCAAATGTCTGGAATTCAAGCTCTGGCAAACCTACTTAAGGCAGAGAGTTTATAGCTACGCGTAGAGTATGCAGTGCTCTACATTTAATATCAAATGTAGAACAAAGTCACGTGCTCTTTCTTTGACTTATGTCTATTTTTATTAATTATTAAATATTAAATAAAATGAAAGCAGACAGTATAACACAATGCACTAATTTTTTTCATTGTGTAGCTTTAACTTGTGTCTTACGATTCTGAGGTTAACAAATTTTGATCAGGTCGAGATTAGTTTAATTGGATCCTGTAACATTAAAATATATTGAAAAAAATATTTATAAAAATTATGAAATATAAGACTACCCTTTTTAGCATTTTTTGTATTAGTTTTTGTATAACGGTTTTTACTTAACAATATTACCTAGATATGCTTCAACCTATTTTTTTTTATTCAGGAGACCACAACTAGCAGAAGTAAAAGCGCAGTTAAGAGCCAGTGATGTAGCCAATTTGAAAAAACAAAAAGTGCTACTTGAATCTTTGGCTAAAGAATATGAAGCTCGAGTTAATAGAGTCAAGAAGATTCTAGCAGCTAAACGAGGTTATCTGAAAGCTCTCCAGCTTGATATCCAAAAGTACCAAAGAAGAAATGAAGACCTTATTTTAAAAATTAATGATAAATTGGAGAACCACCACAATCTGATCAAAACCACTCTGACTGATAAAATTGATATTGAAGAGATAAACTGGAAAGAGACAGATATGGAAATTAATGAAATAAATTGATAATCTTATTTGAATAAAATTTATATTTCAGAAAATTGTACACACCTGAGAAAAAGTACAACAAAATTTTATAATAATAAGTTATATAATTTGAAACTCAACTGCTTTCGAAACTTATCTTTCTCTAAGTGTAGATGAAAATAGAATAAAATTTTAAATATTAAGTGACAGTAAATTACATAAGTTCTAATGTTGCTGCTATCTGTACCAGCTAAATATTTTACAGTATAGTTAAAAATAAGAACAGATATAATTTTATAGCAACATAATTATTTTCTAACAACAAATTTAATAAGCATCAAGTGATGTAAAAGTATGAAATAGATTAAGTCACATTTACTCTCTTAGTAGATACATAAATTGTTAGTCGTAAACAAAAATACATTTCGTAAATGCAAACCAAACTGAAAATAAAAAAAATAAACCTCTTAGTTTAAAATAGTGGTATTTATAATTTGAAAAATCATACATAGCTAAATAATAAAATTGTACAATGCAAAACCTGCATATAATTTTATAAAATAACAGTAATAATACAGCAATTGCACTATTGTTGCGAGGACTACACTGCTTCTACCACATTTTATAAATTATAATCAATTCATTTTGAGACTTAACAGTAAACTTTGAAGGGAAAGCCTCAGTAGGGGAGATCATGTTGAACACTCGTCAAATTTTGAAGAAACTTAATCGGTAAGAATAATACTGAGTGCAGAATAACATAATAATTTCACTGGGACTGTCGCTCCCTCCTTCACGCGCATAAGTGATTGCAATGGAGTCCTAGAACAGAAAAACACTTATTGCTATGACGAGGTGAAGGTTAATATCATGTCTTAGGCCAGTTCCACAATAGGATTATAGAAACAAAAGTAAAATTAATTAAAATAGTCAAAGGATGAAGTTCCATGGACGATCATTCAATTTAATTTTGCCTAATCCAATAAAACTAGAAATTTTAAATAACCAATTATCGTCACTTACTCAAGACCTATATATAATTTACATTTATAGGCACATTAGTTACAGAATAAACTAAGCGAATGTGCTTTCGATCCACTACAACTTAATAAATAGGTAATATGAAATGTAACGACGCTTTCGTCTCCAATGCCCGCATCTTTAAGATCGCTTGCCACCTCTCAAACTTTAAAATTAATGAAACAATTTACTACAACATCAACATGTTACAATAACACAACAGGGGACGATACCACTTAAAGGCTGCCTTAATAATCAGGGATCGAAAAAGCAATAGTCAGCAAGGCATCGCCGAATAGATAATGTCAGCTCAATACAATCTGTAGAACTAAATTCATAAATTAATATCACTCACATTAATAATAAAAATTAAAAATAAGAAGGCACAAGCAAATCGATAAATAAATTTTAACAATACGCGACATAATTATTCGGCTATGTCTAATGACCATACTAAACATAATAATTATAATACATGATATAATTAATTATTTGTAGCATTCCTCTCACTGTGCAGCACACTGGATCCCAAACGTCAGTTATTTCTTCTTAGGTGGTGATCGCTGAGGTGTGGCTGGCCTCCCACTGTTTATGCCATTGTACTGGTATTTTGCTTTCTTTTCAGATGGCTTTAGTATCTGGGGGAAAAAATATTATTATATAAATGATATAAACTCAAATCTTTGATTTCTCAAACCCACTACAAAAAATAACAACAAAACAAACCGCACTAAATATTACAACTCCTTTTTTATTGTCTAACGGACCAAGCTAGTGTTAGTTAAATATGGAACCCTAAAAAATACAATATAATACGTCTAGGATACCTACATCTATCTACCAATTCTTTTACGTTAATGCTTGATTCCAAAATTTTAATATTAATCTAACATTCCCTTTTTACACTTTAGGGGCAGGTTTTCTTGCTGTTTCTTAAAGTTTCCTTGAGCTTTTAGAAGCTTAAACTGTTCAAAGACTTAACATGCGAGCATTAGAAATGTACATAACGTCTTATTTTTGACAGCGCAATAACCCTTCTTGCAGTCGGGTAAAAATAAGTAGTTCTAGAAGAACATAAAGCAGATATTTTCTTCGTGTACATAGGTATCTTTTATTTTAAGCACTACAGAGATTCGCCAAGGAGTATCCGACGCCCTTAGTCCAGCGAGTAATTCCCTAGAGTTGGAAGTCTAGAAGAAATGAAGACCTCATGTTCAAAACATCGTCCCCTGTGTCAATGCATTCCAAGATTAATGAGTGCGTTTGGTGGCGAACAATAAACTTGGGCACACACTGTAATTGTCAGTGTTAACTTCGACTTTGGTAGACGAGCCACAGATTTGGTTCGCCTCCGTACCAAATCAGTCCATCTATAGAGTAGACCGGTGACCATAATTATTCGCTCTATCCCTCACTACCGAGCGTATATGTTCGTTCCGCACCAAATTAGTAGATACCTAAGTGTGGATGGTTTGCCCGGACCAATTATTAAATTTTGACCTATAAATCGATTTTTCGGTTAAAAGATCTGAGGTCGCCATGCCTACATTTGATGTGATTGCGAGAACGAAATTGGTCAGACGGGTTTTGCCCACCGTAGCGTGTGTTTAACACTATTAGCTTAGCCTTTTACCCGCTTGAGGTTGTGATTAGTGAACCAAAGCGTTAGCAGTTTCTGCCCTTTTTCCTCTCTATTATCATCTAAAAGTGTGACGATGCGACGGAAAAGTGCCCCCAGTAGTAGTGTTGTTGCATACAGCTTTGTATGCAATGCAACAATAGGCATATGCATACAAAAATATTTGTTATCCAACTGTTATCTAACATTGAAAACAGTATTAAAATTTATAGAAAAGCAAACAAGATATATTAATACAAATATATCTGTCTCTCTCGCTAAGACAAATTTTCCATGGCGATCGTATAGGTGTGATGTACTTTGACGTCCATGTTTATAAAACTTCACTTTCTTATTAGCATCTTTGAAGTTTATAACTTTGTTCTTGATAAAGATATTTCAAAAATTATTTTTTTTACTAGAGCTAAAAATGATTAGCATCAGCCTTATAATGTTCCTACTTCTGGAACTCGGGCCTCCTGTCTAGGAGAGGGAATGGGAAATTCACCACGCAGGCCCAGTGCGAATTGGCGAATTGTCACATGTCTCCGAATTTTCGGTTCTAGGACATGCCGCTTTCCTCACGAAGTTTTCCTTCACAGTTTTGAGAGCAGTGGTGATGAATTAAATTACACAAAGTAATGCGCCTGGCTGGGTTTGAACCCGCGACCTACAATTCGGAAGCCTGGGCCGTTACCACTCGGCCACCACTGCTCTCAAATGATTTATTTAAGAAAAAAAAAATGCACGCATATTCATTTTTGCAGGTTCTGAAGTGCTAATCCTAACGCACCCTCTTTAAAAATGTTATCTGCTGGGTAACTACAAACGTAATAAATTCACCCAGTGTGTTGCTAGGCAAGTTTACCTCTTTTTGCAGCTATTATTGTGTTTAGGATATCAAGTCTAACCATATGCATTTAAATCGAGTTTTACATTCAGTGATAGCTAGACAATCTATATCATATACGAAAGAACTTTTATTATTATGGAGTTAAGATTCCGACTGACCCACTGGTGATCACTATCAGGAGTTGTAATTAGACCAGTGACGACTGCTATAGTCATGATAGTGAGTTTTGATGCATGGAGGAGGCATTACATGCTGTCATGGCCCTTCACGTAGCCTCAGACAACCAAACTGGTTATTTGCGCAGTATATAGGATACCCCCCTGGGTAATTTCACACGATATTATTCAAGTAAATAGTTCATGCTATTGTAAATACATGTGTGTGAATGGAATGGGTTACTGCAAAAACCCGTGAAGATACTCAAGCAGTTAAACCTTGAAAGATACAAAATGATTGTAAAAAAATAGTGATTGATGAAAATCCAATTTCATTGTATATGTGTGTTCATTGAATTTAACATGAAAAATGAAAATAGCAAATCACGTCAATTTTATTCAGGAATTGGTTCATTTTGTGTTACATTTAGATACAGTTTGATAAATGTATTAACATAATACTTATGCCTTAAGGATGCATCCGCCATCCTAACGTCAGAATGGCGACTTACTTTCGTGTGTTCTCGTTTTGAAATTAAGTACATTGAAATCATAATAAAAAATACTGAAAAATACATTTAAGTTACATTAATTCAACATAATCATCTTCTCCATAAGTACACTCGCCATCCTGATGCTTATTCCTAGTCGTTTTACTGAAATTCCAGTCAATATTTTACAAAAAAACATAAAAACAAAATAGTGTTTGCTTTGCTCTATTCAAACAAGTGATTACTTTAACAAATCACATAAACATTACAGTATTAATTAAGTAAAACATTCTAGTACTAATTACTTTGTACTCTTTCACAAAAAAACAGCAGCCCGCTTTAAAATCCTCTTTTACAAAGTAAGGTAAAATAAATATACGGTCATTTTGAATAAGTAATTACCGATATTCCTACAAAATTAGTTAATACATAAAGTTCAAAATAATAGAGATACTGACGAAAAACCTCAAAAAGTTATATTTGCGTTTTCCCAAAAAAAAGTTGTTTCCGATTAAGACTGTATTGTCATGACAGGGCAGCATTGTACTGGTATTTTGCCTTCTTCTCAGATGGCTTTAGTATCTGAAGGAATAAATGTCGCATTAGTCTATGGAACTTCCATGGTTATTGCGTGGATGCAAGACTTAGCTTTGCATGGTGTTGTTAGACATAAATGAAGAAAACTACAAAAACGTCATGACAAACTACATGCCGATACTTGATTTATAGATTTACGGTACCCGCAGGCTTCAAAACTCGTCAAAGGTCACGTGACGCAACAAATTATTTCGATCAAATTGCTTTTCTATAAATATGCGTCATATAGCCACGGCCTGCGCTGGCCGCACTTGGCCCCAGAGTAAACCACCCCGTTAATTCTTCCGTCACATTACCAATGTTTTACGCTAGGTGAACTTTGTGAGTGCCTTTAATTCATAAATGAAAGATTTCATAAAATAAATAGGCAGTAGGTGTACGTAATAAACAACTTTAAAGTATGCTAAAACATAATTCACTAACCGTGATAGATGTTTTACTAATTTAGCATAATTTAAAGCTTGTTTAACCTCTACTTTGTGAAATACTGATTAAACGCCATTGAAAAACCATTATGCTCTTGAAACTGAGGGTGTGGTGTAAAAATAAATAAAAAACCAGAAATACCTGGAAAGAACACATGAGTGTTTCGTCAACAGACATCATGCCACCAGCATTGTCAAACTCTCCACAGTAGTTGGGCGCAGAAAACAGTGTCACCAGTTGTCGTTTGGCAAAGAACTCATATCCATCTTCTACTACCTAAAAGCACATACAATTTATTTTTTAAAATTTTTGTTTACTTCATAATTACAAAGGTCTGGTGAAATTTAGGTGTGCCAATAGATCCCTGCCTACCCTCTCGAGAATACTAGACGAGGCTACGTTAGTATTAATTTCATTATTTTACATCCTCTGTATATTATTTTGCTTCCATCCCGGAATATGGCTGTTTGCGATAAGGCCATCGCCGATTAAAAATTTTAACATCCTATTAAAAGTAATTGGTTTTGGTCCCCTGATTAATCCTCTTAAATACAAATATTTTGTGTTTTCGAGCCAACGCGTGCGGCGGTCCCCTTAGCGGAAACCGGATTATTACTTGCGCAGTGTCGCTAGTTCAACTTTAACGGTATGCATGTAGTTGTGTCGATAGAGAACTTTAATGTATCATTACGTAGCAAAACAGGCGGGAGTC
The DNA here is from genome assembly GCA_958295575.1 of Leucania comma. NCBI lineage: Eukaryota > Metazoa > Arthropoda > Insecta > Lepidoptera > Noctuidae > Leucania > Leucania comma. The sequence continues at coordinate 12,262,875 of OY282475.1, forward strand.
GCAATTGCCTGCGACGGGTGCCCGCGCGACGATCCGCGACGGGCCACATTTGTATGGGACCGTGCGGGCGACCGCGTAACGCAACAACCGGGCGCGGGCCGAGGCTGCCCGCGACTGGTGCCGAGCCCGAACGGAGCACTCTTGTAGGGGACCGCAAGTGCGCCCGCTTAACGCAGCGTTGGCTCTTATAGATATTGTAACATACCCCGATCTAGTTTCCACTGTACCTAACTCTTAAGGGCCTAGCACACGTACAAGATTCACCAGTTTTACATATACAGGTCGTTTTGAGCACGGAACACCGTGTAAAACTATGACTTTTACCAATCACACGCGCGGGGTTGGTTCTTTTTGTAAAAACCGGCGTGCGCAAGTAAAACTGTGCTGAAAATAAGCGCGTGGTAGCCCCATAACAGGCCAGCATACCCACTACCATCATCTTATCTTTTTGACACAAAAATCTTAACAATACACGACTTCTTACCCCAAATAAGCACTATTATTTTCATTAAAAAAAAACTACTATTTTCATAAAAAAAGCTAAGTAACAAAAAGTACAAACCTGGTGGGCGCGACAAATCAAGTCTAAGTCATGTCTGTTGAGGAATTTACTGACGACATCTGGACCGAATGTGAACGACACGCCGCGGTCATTCTCGCCCCAACCTTGTACATCTTTGTCTGGATCTGACCATAATAGGTCGCAAAGCAGTCCTGAAAACATTTTGTACGTTGATGTGACTAATTGGATCATGACATTTATAATATATATTTATGTACTACTCGGTTCGACTGTTTTAAATGACTTTGCAATAGTCAATTGTCTTGGGTTTAAACATACTAGGCAAGTGCGAGTCGGACTCGAACACTGAGGGTTCCGTACAAACTAATTTATGTAAATAGATCAATTCCCAAATCGAGTATCGAATGGAAGATTTTCGGGATCGAAAAAAGTATTTTTTTTGTGACGTCACAACAATTTTGCAGATTTCAGATTTATTCCTATACTTGTGCTATAACACCTTGCTTCATCCCAAATTTCAGGGTTCTAGGTCAACGGGAATTTCCCTATGAATTTTGATTCCCTTGAAAGACCCGAAATATAAGTTTTTGCGACATAAACGGCCGTATCTTTTTTTTTTGTTAACTGAGAAGACTGTTTTTTTCACAGCTTCAAGGAACCGCAGTTTTAATTTAAACCTGATACTTCAACGCGTCATCGAGATAAAGATTCTTGACAGACAGACAACTATAAGGGTTCCGATTTTTTCCTTTTGAGGTACGGAACTCAAAAAAAAAGAGTTTCTTTAATTACGTCAGGTGGCTTTAATATCAGCTACTACTGTTTTTAAATAACTCATTGGTCTCTCTCCACAGATTACCTTCATAACACATTTTGTAACTGGACCGTTGTTGGACACAATGATACGGAACATGTCAATGACGGAAGCGATTCGTTGGCTTAGTCACATGGATGTACGAACATGATTCATCAATTACAGAGTCATGTCTTGTAACTATTTTATTTTTGTCGTATATCAGGCAAGTCACTTTACCTGTATCAGGGACATCAGTGGGTCGCATTATTCGCCTGATTTGCTCCATGCCTTGTAGATCAGGAGAAAGGCCGCCATGACAGCAGAAAATCTTCTCGTCAATAATAGCTGCTATTGGCAAGCAGTTGAAGCAGTCTGTGAATGTCTTCCACAGCTTGATATTGTAGCGGCGTTTGCATTCGTCGTAGAAACCTGATGGATGCACATAGCGTGTCGAATTGCAATCGTAACTCATCTATCTAATAAAGATTCCAATCTATGGCATGTGAGCCTTGACAAAGTCGTAACAAGTAAGGTCAAGTATAAATTAAATTAGAAGTTTAAATGAACATTACTAAGTATTTACCTACTCACTAAGGTTCTTGCAACAGAAAATGCTATCAAGGGAGTTTAATTCAAAAATAATGGTGGTTTCGAAAGTATAATCGATCTCATTTGATAATGTCCATATGTTAGATAGGTATCATACAAAACTTATCATGTAACTCACTGTTTGTAAATGAAATATTTAAGTTGTTAATTCAGAATACTTACCATAAATGCGATTTATGCTAGCACATTCGTGATTGCCTCTGAGAAGGAAGAAGTTCTCAGGATACTTGATTTTGTAAGCGAGCAGAAGGCAAATGGTCTCAAGGGACTGCTTGCCGCGATCCACGTAATCTCCCAGGAATAGATAGTTAGCTTCGGGGGGGAAGCCGCCATATTCAAACAGACGTAGTAAATCCGTGTACTGACCATGTATATCACCTAAAATTTATATAATAATATAATATCCGATCTTTACATATCATAACAATGAAATAATGTCATTATTGCCAGTGTTATGTAAAGATCGGGAATGAGATGTAGGACCTACGGGCTCAAGAGTATTCGTAATAAGAAGTACCTATCTCAAGGATTCAATACCAGGACTTTATAGTCTACAGCTTGATAAGTTAGCATTAAAATAACCAGACAGCTGGCAGATATAAAGCAGTTAGCAATAGAATCCTTTTAAAATATGTAACTGAGAGTAAAAGAATTTATAATAATTACGAAATCGAGGTCAGAATGATCTTTTTATTGAGTTCTTTTCCAGCTTCAAAATCCTTTAGGTATTATTATATCTGCTCTGGTTTCAACTTATGATCATGTTGTATGGAACTCACTGACTGATAGGAGTTATCTTGCTATGGTTTATATTATCTGTCAAATACATTTTTTTTTTTCAACACAATATGCGCCCATCAGCCTAATTTGACATACATTATCTGTGATACTAGAAAAAATCGAGAAACCAAAACAATAGATTTTATTCATAAGATCAGTGAATTGGTGTCACTAAAATTGGCATTATATGGTTTGTTACAATACACATTTAACACATTCAGAGCTGAGAAGTTGGGTCATACAATAATCGAAAAATCTTAGAAATCTAAGTATATTTATCTAAGCATATTTAGAGTTGGATATTATCCAATGACTTCTCTAGGGCGGAGCAGGTGGGCGTGTTAGACTTTTACTGATTAAAATCTACTCCTATGTTCCTTTTTTGCCTTTGTTCCAGGGCTTCTGGGCTCTTTTACACAATCCATGGCCCCAGAGAGTAGGGTACTGGCGAAGACCATAAGTCAAATAGCTACATATTACAAAAACTCAGGAGGCGGGTTGTGAGCACACAAATAATGAATTTTATAACATGTTCTTGGCACTGAAAGTCTTAATTGAGAATGTCGGAATGAGCCCAAGCAACTTGGAAATAGACCTTTTTCCTAGAAAATCTTCAATACTACGTACCACAAATTTTAAGCGGTGCTTCCAATTCCAGTAGTATTGGCTGTTGCAGGAATATCTCTCTGGACTTGGTGCAAAGGCCCCTCACCTCTTGCTCCGACATCTGCACTGTCTTTCCAGGCCTGCATCCTCGAACTGAGACAACATTCAATTACTACTTAATTTGCTGTTCCAATTACTCTCTACATGAAGGCTGAACATTATATTATATGTAATGCTGCTGAAGAAATTTAAAATATAGCTTTTACATGATAATTTATTAATGAGTTGAGCTGCCATCTGGGGCATAACCCAGATACAGTTTCAAAAAGTCGAACAGCCAGGTACTTACCAATCTTGAATTCTCTGAAAATAAATGCAGACAAACCCAGATGGCAGCAGTAAGTGAGACCAAAATGCCTTATGAAATGAGAATTAAGAGTGATTACTAAGAAAACTAAATGAAGTTTCAAAAAAATAATACAATTACAACTTCAAGCAGTCACAATATGCATATGAAGTAAAACTAGAATATTAATAAAATTATTTGTGGCTAGGTACACTGTACAATACACATAAAACTTTTCACATTTATCATACAAGAACTAAACCCAAATAAATCCAATATCAATCTATTACACATGCATCTTAACATAATCCAAATAGCTGCAAATTAAGATTAATTCTCGGAAAATATTTTTGGGGATTGGAATAGCTGATAGAACCAATAAAATTAAACTTATGAAACAGAATTTAATAAGAATCTTTGAAAAACTATAATCCTGCAATTAATGTCATGCCTGTGTTACATAAAAAATTAAACAATAATTAAAAAAAAAAAAAAAAAAAAAACAGAAACTTGTCAAATAAAAACAAACTTCTAAAATTACTAGATGTAGAGAAATATCAGAAATCAATGATGTCACTTATTGTAGTGCAGTTCACACATTCTTGTACACAAATCTTTATAGTGGGTATGGAGATGGTCAAATTACAGTGTAACTTTAGGACAAGGTATACTGTATGGGCTTCCATTAGCTTTCCCTTGTATAAAGTGGGCTATTTTTAGGACCTATAGGCATAATAAAAATAAGTAAAAGAGAGTAAAAAATAAAATTTTAATGGGATTACTTGTTATGGGATTGGTCACTAAAGGAAGAAAATAAAGAATCTAGCTTAATACTTTGGCAAGAATTCTGGATATAACCATACATTCTCCTGAAAAGATGTCTTTCAATTTCCCTTTTCGCCTTGCTGTTTCCTGCTGCAGTCTGTATACTGCGGTAACCCACCAAAAAGCAGCATAATAAAGTGAAATAAACATGTTTAAATCATATAAAGTGATACAGAAAGCGAATAAAGCTTAACAATAGGCCCATGGAAGTGTTCCATGCTATGAAATCTGACATCATTGTTAGTAGTGTGATTATCTATTTTGTAGCTCTATAATTTAACTATTTACAGTGTCTGCTCTATTTCTAAGACGGAAATAGTTGCCTGCAATTCATCTAAAGATCTAACATCAAATGCAGAATCAGATAAGAATTGGGATAATCGATTTATTTATGAGTTTGACGTTTCTATACCTACATACTCGATGATAATTACGCAACAAGAGCACACTGAGCGGGGATCCATTATGTTAGAACATAACTTTCAGAGTCAGAGAATCAACGTACACTTTAGAAAATGAAATAATTGTATCTTTACCTTCTAAAAGTCTGTGAATTAGACTGTCAACATTGAGTTCGTCAGCCATATTTACTACACGAATAATTTACGTCAAAAAGTCAAATCTTTCGACACCACCACCGCCAACTGCTTGTTTTTGGTTTTTGAGTCTTGCGTTTCGATTCACGCATTTCAAGTTAGTTTGATTACTTTTCTGAAATCTACAGAATCATGTTTCAATCCGAAGCAATCCTAGTTTCAATGCGTATCTTGTGTGTTGCGCAGTAAAGTCTCATTGTATTCTGCTGCTTGATTCTAGTGGCGCTCAGAAATTACACTTTTAAAGTATATTTCGTCTTGCAGACTGCGGTGTTCACGTCTTCAATCTTTAAGCCAATTTTACTGCATAAACTAAGTCAAATGCTGCGTTCTAATATTTGACTCGGTTTTTGTAATTTTTTTGATACTTCTAGCTTAGAGAAAAGAACTGTAGATTTTAAAAACACGTTAGAAAAAGTTAAAATACTCTATGGTCAAACGGACAGAAGCCTTTTTCACGTGTGTCTTCTCACTCACTTAGTGATTCCATAGACAATACGAAAGCACAAATCATAGACAATCCTTTTTTATTTTTAAATTCTATTTTGCGGGCAAAATGTCGCTATTCTTGATTGTCAAGCTATTTTCTCATCGTAATGTTCCGTTCTGGCGCATAGTATGTATGAAACGCCGTGGTTTGGCGTGTGCGTTCTATTTTATTTTAGACAAGACTTGACGGCTGTTTAAAAAAACTTCATGGCTCTTTGTTCGATTTTGTTATACCATTGCTTAGGGTTTTCATAAACAACACGAACAAAACAACGTGAAAATTCAATGAAGTGGGCGGAAAATCGTTATTGTATCCAGTGGAAAACCTAGGCATTTCATCAAGACTGCCTAAACGTTGAACTACATCTCTGTGCTCAATGGATGAAAAGATGGAGAGTGAACACAGTTACAGTGGGGAGAGCAGTAGCTCCTCCGAAACATCTAGCGGCAGTTCGGAAGGAGATGATGAGGTGTTGGAGCCGGTTCGCATCCTGGGTCAGTCCCTGGAGCTTCCTCAAGAGTTATGTGAAGACTACTCTGTGTTCAAAGAGTTCTTTTCTATGAAAACTTGGGATTCTTTGGAAGATAAACATAAAGAGGAACTTAGTAAGTTTTTACCCAAATTTACTGAAAACGAAGAAGAGGAGAAGGAGAAAACCATCAAAATGCTATTTAACCACGAACCTTTTCATTTTACATCACCTCTTGATGATTTTTATAACAATTTAAGGCAGGGTAACTACCGGCCAGATATAGCTAAAATGAGAAAGTTTTTAATGAAAGCGAGGGCTAAACAGCAGAAGCACAAGGTAAATATAAACATAGATTCCAGATACAGACTTTGTTCTTTTCAATACTTTAAGAACTGTGAAGATTTTTTGCTGTGGGTTGAGTAGTCAGTGTTGACATAGAATATTGTTATTATTTCAGATGAAGTCATATTATGCTAAATTACTACCAGAAGTATTAATATCCCGTGAGCGCTTACTAGCAGCTGCCAAAGCGGCTCCACCAGGTCCCATACCACGTCTTCCTTTATTGCCGCCAAAACCTTCATCTAAGAATAACTTTAAGCCATTGTATCTGAGGGCCAAACAGAGATATTTTGAAGAGTTGGCTGCTATACGTAGTGAGGTTGGAGGGGATGAATCTGAAGATGAAAATTATCCTGAAGGTCCTCCAGAGCAGTCTATCAGAAAAAGGAAACAACTCACTCCTGGACAGGTAATAATTCAATTAAACATAATTCTGTAGTAACTCTTGATTACTACTTTTACTGCTGTAATATACAGGGCACTGTCAATGTCAAATTGGTTCCTTGCTTATTTCAATTAACACATAAGACATAAGTTGTAATACATGAATTTAATTTCAGACTGCTGATGGGAATGTATCTGGGACATTAGGTGGTTCAGATCAGTCAAACTTAACATCACTAGAGTGTTTGAAGAATGTTTTAGCAGCTCATAGGACTAGAAGACAGTATAGAGAGGTAGATATTTATTTATTGGGATGCCAGTTGTTTACATTCAAACGACTGTTATGTAAATATTGTGTGTACCGAATCTTATCTCATAAATTGAAAAATAATAAGCTGTGCTTTATAACATGTTATTTCATATGTGTTCCAATTTAAAATAAATGTTGCATTATTTTTAGTTGCATGTATTGTATGTATTCTGCACAATGAAAGGTTTATTTTTTTATTTTTCATGGTAACTCAAATGAAATGTGTTTTCAGAATCATCCAGAACTGAATACTACAGGAATATCAATTGATGACATAAAGCAGAGAGTGGCTCTTGTAAATGGTGCTAAGAAACTTATGTTTGGTGGCCAAAAAAGTGGATCACCATTACAGAAATTAAGGAGAGGGCCAAAGAAAGATGTTAGTAAAAGTAAAGTTCAAGATAAGGCAACAGGTAAAAAGGGGAAAGATGAATCATTAGAAGGTGTTGACAAAGCTTTATTGCTAAATGTAAAAATCAAATGTGAACACGATGAGTCTGATTCCGAAAGTTCATCATTAGTGGATCCTATTACTAGTCCAAAATCAACAAAAAAGGTTGAACAAGTTGAGATTAAACAAGAGATCATTGAAAAATATCCTCCTAATAATATACATAAGTAAGTATATTTCATCATTGTCTATGTTTAAGTTGGTTTAAGCCTTTCTACAACAAAATTAAAATTGCTTATGTTGACAAAATAACACTTATTTACAGTTTGAACTACAGTGATCCAAAGTTAGATAGTATAGTAAAACAAGAGCCTCCCGATATAATGACGCCTATTCCTAACTCTGCAAGGGTGCCTAGCATGCATCAAGCAGTGCCCATCAAACTAGAGGATTTGGATGGAATTGGTAAGTTGCCATATATTTCTCTGGATGGTAAGTATATCTCACTATCAATTTTTTCATCACCAATTCATGATTGAAATGCTAAGCGTTATTTTTCTTTGCATTGCAAATTCCTGATATGGTTTTGGCTTTCCCTTTTATGTTTCCATGACCCTATTTATTTATACTTTATTTCTTTTATTTTGCCTTATACACTTGCACCGCTGTTTATAAATTTTATGTTACTGAAAAAATCATTAATCATTATTATTTTTTACCTTGCTTTTTCATGCATTGATAGCATTTCTTCATTCCTACTTATAACTATCAAAATAATTTTCTGATTAAAACATGATTTTTTGATAATGCATGTGACTAACTCACTAGATGACTTTCGTGTATGGACAGCCTTATAAAATAACCCTGGGAAAAGGCCAACCCTTATTGGCCCATTGAAAGTTCCTCCATCCTTACATTTCAGATATGATGGCTTTACCAGTGGAACTAGCAGATGACTCAGGGGATGTGATTCAAGTAGAGACATCAACAGAAACAGTGGAAGAGACTCCTTTAGTTGACCCTGATGAGTCTCTGACAGAGACAACTCATGCTAATTTCTTGTCTTTGGTCCGGGCTCTATTCCCTGCGCGCGCGGCACATAGAGCGTCTAAACAACAATTGCACGCGAGATGTACGGCTGTCATGAGGTCGCCTATAGCACCTCTCAACACTTGGTATAATTGTAAGTGGTTATTCAATATTTATTTATTAAAAATTTATGCACAGCAAAAATTGACTCTATTAGTTAATCCATTAAACATTTTCTAATTTAATCGTAGGATGGTGCAACTTAATGCATAGCCAAATAGTACTTACATAACTGACAACTGTAAACAAAAATAACCAATGTTATCAAAAAAAAATCAACAAGAATCCAAAAAATCTATGCTGTAATGATTGTACTAACTCTTGCGAATGTGTCCACTTTCCTTCACTAAAGTAGAACCAACTGGTTGCATGCTTCATGTCAGTTGTCACTTTGTTTATCTATCTTGAATCTTTGTGTACTATTTTTCGCATTTAGTCCTTGGTGGACCAATGTGCGTGCTTCATCTATCTACTAAACTTGAAATTAAATTGTAAACTAAACTTAAAGATAGTTAGAAAACGCGTAAATAAGTTGGCAACTCTTTTGTATGTGATTTTTCAGAACTCTGTCTCTTGTCTCACTCCCACATTTTTTGACCACTGCTGCCATGTGCATTCACTTACAGTATCAGCAGACAATAATTTTTCTTTCTTTCATTGAGTTTCTCATTTATTTCTTTTAGTGTCTGCTGATTGGGTTGCTGAATTAGATTCAGCCTTGGACTTCCTCGCAGGAGAAAGAGGACAACATCCTGATGACTATGTTCCTTATCTACAGTTCTTACCAGAATCACAGGTCTGTTATAACAAGATTATCCAAGCAGAAAAGTTATCAAATATTTAATGAATCTGGTAAAATATTTTCATCATTGAATGTAAAAACCACAAGAAAACGTATCTACTTTTTGCATCAAGCGCATATTATAGGTAAGTTCACAAACATGTAAATTCCCATACACAAGACACCTAGACCTGGAACAACTAAATACACCGTTAAATTTTGATCGTTTTAATCCAGTGGAGGGTCGATCCGGTACATGAAGCACTATCGATTTGTAAAGATAAAATAAAATAGTAAAGTACTTTTTTCTAAAACTCGAATTAATTTACGCATGTACGAAATTAATTTCTTTAAGCAAACGAGTCAATGACCTTGTAGGTAGTTGTCGATCATTCCGTACTAACTACCTACAGGTCATTGATCCCGCCCAGCTGACGTTTATTTAATAAAATTAAATTCGAACATGCGTAAATTAATTCGAGTTATAAAAAAAGTACTTTATTTTTTTATTTAGCTTTACAAATCGATAATGTTTCATGTACCGGATCGACCCTCCACTGGATTAAAACGGTCAAAATTTAACGGTAATAATACGAGTAAAACGTGCTCGGGAGAAGGATGTGTAATCCAGTAAGGTACTGGTAGGGATCTTGACCATACTTCCGGGATTGTCCTGATAGCCGTGGTGTACCTCACCACTCCTCAAGCACCTCAGGATATGTTGCCCTCTTGTTGCTACGTCACTTCGTGCTAGCGGCCGTTTTTGGGGGGCCATTTATTGAGTGTGCAAGTCACCCCCAGCCTGTTTACCGATGGACATTAATAACATTGTTTAGGTAGGGGCCATAGTTTTCACATAGTTCCTAGTAACCAAACCACTTAAGACTCCAAAAACCATAGCCCTATTGTCTTTACTTTCCACATGTCACAATAGTTTTTCCAACCAGGGGTTGTCCTTGGATACACTAGCATTGCGTGTTCAGGGACAATCGTCGGGTTGGCATCACATTCCATTAAAAGTATCTAAAGGGCCTCTGTGAGTTGGTTTCGGCTCCTCGTACACCTTCCAAAGGATCAGGACTTTAGGGTCCTGTAATATATTGATGACTAATAATAATAATAGGCCATACAAATATTTGTTCCGTGCGAGAATCGAACCCGTGATACACAGAGCAACTGCATTGCTAAATTACTGCACCAACCGTGCCATTGAATGATCAAATCTTCGATTTGTGCCTGGGTCAACAGTAGAACTGGTGAAATAATATAACTGGTGAAATGTGGGTAGACTTGATGTATAAATTGCCGAACCCAACGACCTTAAAGCCACTAAACGCGTAATAACAGGCGACGCATGTCTGTCAACACATCTGACTAATAGATCAGATGTGTGTAGCGATGTACCAATTCTTATGACCGCCTCTGTTATCGCTAAAGCAAAAATGATCGTATAAATAGTAAATATACCTATTTACTATTTATACGATCATTTTATACTTACTACAATAAAATTAAAATTTTATTGTTAACGGGTTATTGGTTTTACGAGTAGTTTCCTGATTTTAAAAATAAATGGATAATTGCAAACAAACCAGAAAAATGGTTCCTTGGATACTATTTTTTACCGTTGTAATAATTAAAAGTACTATGTTATGTATTTTTTTAAATAGAGAGGATTTTTTTTAGCATTTCTGTTTTTTTTTTTTTTTAATTTTACGCTACCACTCAAAATTTATTAATAACATAAAGTATGTACAGTCAGCATCAAAAGTCGATAACCACATTCAAATTTTCAAAATCACTGTACATTATATCACCCATAAATCGCTTAACAAGAGAGGGCGCCAGTATTGAATGAACATCATTTAAGTTCAAAATTAACTGAACACTACTCTTCAAAGGTCACTGAACACCATTTTGTCAAAAATTGCTGATCGTTATAATATCCGAAAACATCATATCAATAAGTTTTACAAAAATCACTGAACAATATAAAATGCTTGTTTTGGTTATCTAGTGTAATCACGACGTCCAAAAATAACTTAAAATCATTGATAGCAAAAATTACTGAACATTACTTTGTTTCGGATTCGTAGCGTGTAAACTTATACTATCAAAAGTAGCTGAACTGCAAACTAAAAACGTTGACGATGTTGCTGTATTACGATTGAATAGTAACCATATTTGACTATCAAAAATCACGCAGATTCTGCTTGAATTTATACCATCACGTAATTAATTATTTTTTTAGTTCGATTGAATTGTAACCTTATTCGTAAAACAATAAGACTCATTTTCAAAAATCACACAGATTCTGTTCAAATTCATACCGTCGACTTAGTTTATGATTTTTATAGTTACGATTGAATTAGAACCTAATCTGTATACATATAAGAGTCATTTTCAAAATTAACACAAATTCCGTTTTAATTCAATTCTTAGGGAAACATAATTGTGGGTATTTGAAAAATTGTTTACCCTTGAATGTAAAAATAATATTTCTACTTAATTATCACTTTGTATCGGATGTAGACCATTGCGGTTGCAATTATTTTTCATCTATTTATTGTATTAGTTATCAATTGCGCTTTAGTAACAAATAAACATTATAATGTCATTTAATGTTCATATTACTGCATATGAACGTCACAAAATAGTGATATTGCGAGAAGAAGGACTTTCTGTTGCCGAAATAGCTAGAGAAATGGGAGTTGCTGCATAGACATATATATTACTAGCGTAAGGACCAGGCCAACCACGCGATTAAATGGCACTAGCGCGCTGGCCCTAAAATTACAGTTTAGGGCCAACGCGTCTCAGTTGACAGTGGCCCGTGTGCGGGAGTGAACGAATACTTGCTTGTCATAAAAATTCCTATTTGTCTGGTAAAAGGCTGCAAAAAATATGATACAAAGGTTAAAAAGGAACATGGGATATCGTATCATCGGTAAGTAACCTTACATTAATTTTGTTACCATTAAGTTATTAAATAAACACATTTTAAAGCGATAAATATTTTACCACCGAATACCACAATGGCAGCCATTGTGTGGCCGGTACTGCACGCGTGAAGTGCACGAAAGTAAACTTGTACGGACGTCATTTTTACTTCATTGTTGTACTTAGTACTTGTAATTTTGAATTTTAGTATCTAATGTGTTTTTTTTTATATTCAATAAGGATAAAACAAAAATATATTTACAAGAAATAAGAATCTTAGAAACGATACCTATCTAATTTAAATTGAATATTTTATTCTTAATATATTTTGAAATATAGTTTTATTTTCTTCACGCTGAGATGACATTTAAACTACCTAGCTTTCGCCTACGACTATTCCGCGTAAATTACGAAAAAATAATAATAATGTAGCTTACCTACATGCTTTCTTGAGGCTCAATCTTAGTCCGTACCACATAATTATCATCGAAAACGGTTCAGTAGTTTAACCGTGAAAACGCGGTAGACAGTTATTTTCGTATTTGTAATATAAGTAAGTAAAAGTATGGATATATGGACCAACTTCCGATGACGATGATTTTTTTTCAATTACAGATTTCCAAATGATGCAACGCGTAGAAAGATTTGGAGTCGCATTATTCGGGAACAACGACCGAACTGTACCTACCTTTATGGGCATGCAATTGATTTAATTGTACCTACTGACTGCTAAAATACGAAATAAAAAACCTATACGCGCGAACAAGGTTACGTCGATCATCTATGCAGTGCGGCAGTCACGTAATTCGAATGAGTTATCACAGATGTCGCTATTTTTGCTTGTATTATGAAAGTTTATAAGAAATGTTCAGTTGGGCGCATCCTTCCTTTCGAAATCATTGAGTTGCTGTAAGTTATTTTATTTTATGTATTTTGAGATTATACAGGATTAGAGATGTAAGTGCGGTATAATACAATTTCGTTTATTACGTATTAAACGAAAAATACCGTATTAAACGGTATAATACCATTTGATACCGTATTTTATGTATGAATCGATTGGTTCTGTATTTTTTAAATAAATCAACCCACACTGGGCCCCTGTTATAGATTACGGCCCCATCCCTCTCCAAGAGAAGAGGCCTGCATCCCAGCAGTGGGAACATTAAAAAAAAAGGCTGATAATTATATTATTTTAAGTAACCTATCTGAATATTCATTGAAATGCTGTCTCCTTGAGAGGAGGCCTGTATCCCAGCAGTGGGAACATTAAAAAAAAGGCTGATAATTATATTATTTTAAGTAACCTATCTGAATATTCATTGAAATGCTGTCTCCTTGAGAGGAGGCCTGTATCCCAGCAGTGGGAACATTAAAAACATATGGCTGGTGATAATATTTTTTAAGTAACCTATCTGAATATTCATTGAAATACTGTCTCCTAGAGAGTAGGCCTGTATCCCAGCAGTGGGATCATTAAAAAAATATGGCTGATGATGATATTTTTTAAGTAACCTTTCTGAATATTCACTGAAATACGGTTTTCTAGAAAGTAGGTCTGTATCCCAGCAGTGGGAATAACTTGTTGACGGCGACGAATACAACGTTAAGCCGCGGGCGGGCCGATCACTCAGTAAATCGTACCCTCTGTGCCTCATTTAAATGTATGAAAATATCTAACAAACACAACAATGACTACTATGACTATGACTATAAAATATTGACGGAAATATATCTCATAACGCAATAATATCAGTGAAGTTTAATTACAAAGTAATCATTATTAGTCATTCTGAAATATAGAATACAATTCAAACTTAAAAAATATATATAGGTATAGGTCATAGGTTCCGATCAATAAGGTGTTAGGTTCTAATGCATGTTTTTTTTGTAGCGTAATACCGTGTACTTGTGGATAAGACGATGGGATAATGAAGGAAATGTTGATGAAATTAAGAAGACCGGTAGACCAAGAAAAACTTCAAGAACACAGGACGTAAATATCATTCGTCAATTCAGAGAGACTCCGTTCCTTCAAACCAGAAATGTAGCTATAGCTAACAATATTTCTTTAACCACCGTTCGCCGACGTCTCCACGAAGGTGGTATACATTGCCGAAAACCAGCCCGTAAGTTAAAATTGACTGCTCGACATAAGTTGCAAAGACTTCAGTTTGCAGAACGATATTTAAATTTTGATTTTTCCAATGTAATATTTGCTGATGAAAAGACCTTCACATCTTCTGAACACGGTCGAATTACGTTATGGAGAATTAATAATACCCGTTATCAAGAGGAGCACTTATTAGAAAATAGATCCAGTGGAAGGATTTCTGTGGGTCTTTGGGGGTGGATGAATAAAAGTGGACCAGGGGAACTGATAGAAATTGGTGGTCGGCTAAATGCCGAAGGCTACAAAGACATCTTGCAAGATGTTATACTGCCCACAGCACAAATAGTGTTACCTGATATGGCCCCAATACATTTCATACATGACAACTGTTCAATCCACATGGCCCGAGTGTGCAGAGCTTGGTTCCGGGATAACGCTGATCACATTGTCGAAATTCCATTCCCACCAAAGAGCCCAGACCTTAACCCCATCGAAAATTTATGGGGGCTTATGGTCCAAGCTTGGGATGAAAGCACTCCTCGAACAAGGGAAAATTTACTTAATCACGCCATAGAAATCTGGGAAGATTTTAGAGGACGAGATACTTGTGCAAATATGGTAAACTCCATGCGAGAACGTCTCCAAAATGTCATCGATGCTAATGGGGGACACACTAGGTTTTAATTCTAAGTAGTTTAAGTCTAATCATAATTGTAATTGATAAAAAATCATACCTTGTTTTTGTTTATAAAACATTGATTTGATTTTGTGAAAGAGTTTTAAAAATCAGCCCAGTAGTTTTTGAGCCTATTCATTACAAACAAACAAAGTTTTCCTCTTTATAATATTATAGTATATAGTATAGATGATTGTATTGAGTTGTAATTAAAACAAATAATAATTATCTGTATTGATTTATCGAACCATTTAATTTAATTTTGTTGATAATAAATAAAAGGGTGGTGATTTACATGTGCATGTGTCTACTTAATATATATACCAAACACACATACCTGCCGAAAAAAATACACACACATATTAAACCCAAAATCGTTTATCTCTAAAGTCCCTGAACAAAATGAAATGGCATTTTGTTCAGGGACTTTAGAGATAAACGATGGTATGCTATTTTTGTCTAAAATTTGTTCAGAAACTTTAGAGACGAAGAATGTTATGCTTTTTTTACTATAACTTTGTTTAGCGACTTTTGAAAAGTAATGGTCACCTACTTATGCCCTTTTATGATAATCATTCATTTCTGGCGCTTGTTATGTTGAGCGATTTAGGTATAATACGGTGTACAGCGATTTTGAAAATCTAAATGTAGTCATCAGCTTTTGATGCTGACTGTACATTTAGTTTAAAATAATATCAAGAACTATGAAGGTAAAAAAAAAACATTTAATAAATGTACTAAATAAAAAAAAAATCGATACTTTCGTGATTTATTTAAATCTATCCCATCCCTATAGTGTCGTAATGACCTTGGTCGGACCAATCAGAACGCAGTACCCCGCTTCCCGCACCTCAGCTAGTTGACAGATTTTTTTGGTGCGTTAGAGCAAGCATGCGGCGTCTAAGGCCGTTTTTACGGAGATGCGGCACGTTGGGCGTTCGTCGTACATTGCAGCAGCGGGCCGCGTCACCGCTCGCGCATCACAAAAATATGGCTATGTACGACGATCGACCCAACGTGCCGCGCAACGCGCCGCATCTCCGTAATCGAGCACTAAGGTATATAAGTAACTAAGATATATAGTCGATGGCCGAACCTTACGACACTATGTAAAATGATTGTGTTGTTTTATTATGTCTGACATAGATGTATCAATGGATCGGCGCGGGGCGCGACTGCGACGCGATCCTGGGGCGCCTGTGCGAGCGCTGGCTGCGCGCTGCCTCGCCGCCGCCGCCGCAGAGCGAACCTCCACCTCCTAGGTATTATGACTGCCATAGATGTATCAATGAAAAATCAAAAAATGTTGTGGCCGATCCTTTTTTGCCATAAAACCACAGTTCTGCCCATTTAAACCACGTAGTGTTCCACGCGCGCCTCAAAGAGATGTCATCAAACTGTAAGTGCCCAGCAGAGTCTGAGCCTACTGGGGCCATGGGTTGTGCGAAAGAGAACCCCGGGGCCCTGGAACAAAGGCAAAGGAACAGGAGTGGGTTTTAGTTATCAAGTCTGACTCGCCCAAGAGCGGAAGAAGTCATTAGGGTATTCCCCACGTACGTATAGTTAATAATTTACTATTGGTAAATACGTGCATTCACATTCTGTTAATTTGGTCTGATTTGGTCACCTGTGTGTTTTTGATCCAAGATTCTAAGGGCCTAAAATAATTAATCTATCAATAATTATTCATTCAAAATATTATGTAGCGAATATCTTTCTGATTTTATAGAAAATTATGCCTTAAGGCATGTCCGCCTATGTACTGCTTGTGTTTCTAAAGGATAAATAAATAAATACTTTATGTGTTATTTTGTGATATTTATGTGATTGTGTTTTTTTTTACTTTCGTCAGGTATCCGACAACTTGGTCAGTCCGTCCAGCAACCGATTCAGAATTAGAAGAGTTCCGTTCACAGGAGCGACGGAGATTTTCAATGGCCGCCAAACCATTCACTTATGTCCAGCATGGGTAAGTTTTTGTTCGTGCTTCATGCTTATACTAAATCAGTACAAAACATCGATTATACGGTGCAAACTATGACGAATGCGATGTAGGAAACAGAACAGTGTTTGTGGTATGTGCGTAAGTTGAGCGGCTAAAATTTTATAAAAATGATGGTCTTTACGTGTATTAAATAAAGTAAATTACCACTAATCAATAAAGCAGTTCAAAACCACTTTAACTTTTATTCTTGTCTTTGAGTTGGGTAATTGTTAAATAAATTCTTCCACGTGGGGTCGTATATAAGACATACAAAGATTATTTTAATTTGGTTATTTAAATTATTTTAATTTAACATCGGTTTAGGTAAATAGCTAATTGTAAACATTATTAGAAATGTACCATTTAGAACATGGACATGTGAAAATTATGTACATTTAGTTAAGTACCTAAACAGATAAAGTATAGATCCGGAATAACTACTGTATTAGTGAGTCATAAAAAATATTTGTTCTGTGCGTATTCGTGATTTGAGGGACTGTGGTTTATAAATTATGGCGTTTAAAAGTGCTCAACTTATTTGTATAAAATACTTTTGAATCAAGGTCTGGAAAGCTAAAGCCCGGTCGCGGAGCGGGAAGAATTTCGTACAATGACCTTTGGGCCTACTAACAGTGGTCACAAACATTTTTATATTAAGTGCGTTTTACATTAAACATTTGAAGGAGAAAAAAATGACTAATTTATTAAATAAATTATTGTTATTAAATTTATAAATTATTTATTTATATTTTATATTTTATCAATTTAAAAATCGAGTTAAAATTACTAATTCGGTAGAAATATGATAATTATATAAAAATTATCATTGTCATTCATTATTTAAATTTATGAATTTCGTCAAGGATTTTTTGTAGTGACTAAATGCTAACCAAATAACATTACAAAAAAAAAACACATTCAAAAAAGAACAAAACTTACAATAACAGTAAAAAGTTTACAGTAAAGGGTTTACAATCCCTGACGACGGAGGCCATTGCATCTGTGCGAGCGAGACGCATTATCTTTACGCGGGAATGACAGAGACAAGTAATAATAGGTCAACGTACGAAATTCTTCCTGCTCCGTGTCCGAACTTTAGCTCATCTGAAGGCCTCGACTGTTAACGCGATCCATTTGACGAAACAACTGCTAAGGTATGCAGTTATGTAGAGTGTAGAAAACCCTCTTTCTGGGTCGTACGACTTATATCAAAATGTTAGTCGAGCCAGAAAGAGGGTTGGAGCTATACTCCCACGGAGCTATACTATATAGACCCAGAGAAATATAGACCTATATATATAGAATAGGTTTGTGGGCCTACTGTGTTGTATTTTATTTCAGGCTAAAGCGACTAAAGCGCGTATTTTGCATACGGGTGAGAAAAATAAGTCATTCGATGCACCTCATCTCCTCAAGGAAGGCCAGCAGCGCCTTGGTGTTACTGACCATTTCACGGAGGTTACCTAGGTTTCCCAAGTACTTTACCCTGAATCTAGCGACCACTTGGCAGCTTAAAAGCAGATGAGCTTCTGTCTCGTCCTCCCAGCTGTGCACAGTGGGCTGTCTGTAACGCCTCTGGGTCTAATTCGAAGCTATGTTGTGTACAGGTACCGTTCAGTGGTAGGTCCGTGCGCGCGCGGTTCCGGCGGCGGCGGCTCGGTGCTGCTGTCGTCGCGGCCGCGCCACGCCTCGCTGCCCGCGCTCGTGCGCGACGCGCTGGCTCGCCTGCCCAATGGCGAGGGCACACGGCATCATGTGCTGACGTTGCTCAGGTAACGGGCCACCATCATCTGCCCTAACTTTACTCAACTATTGTGGTCGATGACAGTACATCGTGTTTTATATGGATCGACTGAGTTCGACAACCCAATTAACGGGGAACTCGATATCCCTTGGACACTGCTGATACTTGGTAAGACTTTATACTGAATTAATTTCTATCCATTTTCATCAGAAATGTTAAATGTTTTCACTAGAGCAACAGAGAAGTTCTTTTGCACAAATAATCATGGGGTTTACACATCATAAGTTCGAAAAATATTTGACCGAATTTCATTTCACCTAAAACTTTTCAACGATTATCATTTCGTTTTTTTTTTATTTCATAGAATACACACTGTATCAATTGACCTATCGTCAATTAATTTTTTTTTCATTACTCCGACGTTTCATTTCGAACAACTTTTTACCGAAGTTACACTTAGCTGAAATAACATTTATTAAAAGTTTTATGTTTTCGAACATTCTTTATACCACCATTGTAGCAGGCATGCAACATGCAGCAAGAACTGTTTCTGTCCGGCTCCGGTACTGCGGGGTTTGGGCGGCCCCAGACGAGCTTATCATCGCAGATGGTTTTACGCTTACCATCGTAGCTTCGGCTTGCGCCTCAACAGGGGCGCTGGGCCTTCAAACCACCTGCTTCTCAGTTAGCTGGCTGCCCTAACCCTCCGCGCCGCAGACAAAGACTGTGTGAATTCGGTTTTGCAGCGATTCGTTTCTGTTACTAAATTTTCTAGCACAACATATTGACTTTTTATGACACTATTTTAATTTAATATTGAAAATGAAATGTTTTTCTTCTTCTTAAAATGCTACTAAGTAACCTTCTATGTATTTGTGACGAAAATTCTGTAAAATTTATTTTGGTGTGGTGAAGATATGGCAAATGCTCGTAAATCATTTGGCAAATGAAAAAGCTTATAAAACAGCCTTCGAGCAATAGAAAAAAGTTATTTTGTAAATTGGCGAAATATAGTTCGGAAAAATAAGAGGTACCCATGACACATGAAACTTCGATGATCTAGAAATATGTCAAATAATGCATAAAGAAAATAAGATGTCCGTTGGTCAATAGTCTTCGATAAAAGGAAATTCGAACAAAAAAAAATTTCGGAAATGTGACCAGTTCCCTAATCACGGTGTAAACTACAAATTCATGCGAACGGAAATTTCTCTCTAATAAATGACTCTTCTAAGTAACCGATAGAGATATAAAGTCAAAGAAACACAGGAAAAAAAAGAAGATAACAAATGTTACTTTCAGTTTCTTTTGCGTAAAAGAATATTTTTCTTTTCAAACTGTTATGGATGGTTTATCATACATTGATCTATCCACAGAATGTCACAATGGGTGGCGCCGTGCAATGATCAAACACTGTTGAGTGCAGTATCTTCAGTATTAGACCGACTACTTTCAGCGAAACGAGATCCTGTCGTCAAGTATGATCAAAGAACAGCTGTATGGACTTATCTGCATAGGCACAGGTATGTGGTTTATGGTTGCTGTTATACATCCCCTTTTTAATTCTGTAATCAACTACAGGCCTAGCCAAGTTACGATCGCTTTGTTTCGAATTTCTTTCGACGATCGCCTCGAGTCGGCAACGCCTCCGATTCCTTTATTCTGACTACGTGACTTAGCGTTGAAATTATGTCATTCCCATACATTTGAAGTATTCTACTAGCGTTAACGATTGTTGATTATCAACTTGGCTAAGCCCGCTGCTGCTCCGCTTCCCATTTTTTTTTTTTTTTTTTTCACAACTATCACACAATACCGTCTAGTCCCAAGCTAAGCAGAGCTTGTGTTATGGGTACCAGACAGCTGATAAACATACTTATATATTTCTAAATACATACATATTATAGATAAATATTGTATATTATATAATACATTGGTCGTAGCGTGATGTTATGTAGCCTATAGCTTTCCGCCATACAAATTATAGAGGGAGGCTTGGTTTTTTTAATGTATTATGTACTTCCTGTGATTAGCACGTACAAACTAGCGCTTCAATTTTATAATATTAGTATAGATAAATAATGCCTTCGAGATGTGGTGCTTGAGGTAATCTCAATCTTACAAGAACTGATCACCAAGTTTAGATTGTCAACTGGACTGTATGACGCAACCTAACATCACGCCCCCCGAGCCATCGTCGCCGTTAGTAAATATAATAATAATAAAATAGCCATTTATTTCCGAACATTGGGTGATACATTTTTCTTAATGTGGCTGTAGTACTGGTAATAGATTGTCTCTCAGTTCTGTGTGCCTTTTGGCATAGGCCTCCTCCAACTGTTTTCAGTGGACTCTGTCCATTGCTACCCTTATCCAGTATGGACCCAAGGTGAGGCGGATTTCGTCTTCCCATCTTCTCGTTGGATGACCGTTTTTTGACGCCATCTCTTAGGTACCAAAGAGTCACTTGCTCCATTTATTGGCCGTGGCGCGATTCATGTGACCTGTCCAGCTCCATTTCAGATGGATTCGGGTCAGAATGTCAGAAACTTTAGTTTTTTTCTTTATTTTGCACATTACTAATTCTATCCCTGAGTTTTAATCCCAACATTTCTCTCCATCGCTTTTTGGCATTTTGCAAGTTTCTCGCGATTATCTTGGTTGATAGACCATTTGGCAGAAGGTATGCAGGTGTTAAAAGGTTTTTTCTTCATAGTGATACTCGGCTCTTTACTTTTCATTATTTCCTTCAGGGACCAATATGATTTCCAACCACACACAGGCTATTCTTTTGTTTATTTCCATAGACGTTTGATTGCCATTTAAAGTGGGCTTAAATGTTTCAAAATACGCGCAACAAAATAATATAAAATTGTTTAACCTTCTGTACCTATAATTCCCTCTGGGTTATAGGTACAGACGAGTAAACAATTGATTGATTTGGTTCATAATAAAAATGGCTGTATAAGACATCCGAAGTAAGCTAACTAACAAAACCTATTCTTGATGAGCAATTTTTTTTTTAGGAGCGAAGAAGACTGGTTGAAGATCTCAAGTGGACGCGGTCGCAGCAGCAAGGTGGGCACCATGCTGCTGTCGCCGCTGCCGCCGCAGTCGCTGTCGCTGCCGACCCTGAAGACGCCCGCCGCGCCCAAGGAACAGACCTCACCGCATTCTGTGAGTTACAAAAACACACTTGATATTTTTTTTTTGGTCATATTATAACTCCTGAGAATAGCATCAACAGTGAGAACCAACAATCACCAGAAAAGCACCCTGTCAATCAAGCTTGATGAGTCTTGGAAAACTATTTAACTGTCTTAGGTCCCACAACAATATTAATTAGAAAATAACAGTGGTAAATGAAGAAATACAATAATTTACATTTGCCTCCTTATCAAGCAGGAATCTGAAGCAGTTAGACCAATGGGTACAGAGGGATGTATACAACTGGGATAAGCCCAGCATTTGCCAAGCTCTAAGGATTAAAAATGAATGCTATTGGCTTTCTTTAGATCATAGCTGGTTACTGATATCCAAGTTAACAAGGCAAAGGAATGGAAAGTATTGTCATTTATTGTAGTCATAACTGCCAGCTATGGATATTTTATGTATTACTTGCAGTACTGTAAAACTTTTTTGTGAGACCTTCTTTCTAAATAATCGTTCATCTCTTACAGTTGGAACTAGAAGTCGCTGGTGTCGAAGAAGTGGTAGAAAACGCTTCCGACAGCGACGTGGACGTGGACGACAGCGGGCCGCCGCCGTCGGCGCCGCAGCTGTCGTCGGCGCAGCTGCTCATGCAGGCCACGCAGGCGCACGCCAAGCTGCCGCCGGCGCCGCCCAAGCCCAAAGGGAAGCTCGTGGCCACACCGCCGCCCAAACCGAAACCCAACGCCGCACCCAAAACCACCCCATTCACGAAGCAAGGAACCGCAAAGCAATCAGTATTAATGGCTCAATCAGCTAAACAAGCAAACCTACTTGCACAAGCAGTCAGACAAAGTAACGTCCAAACAAAACAGACGACAGTCATTCAGCCAGTTAAAACATCAATACCTCAGTCCCCGAAACAAACCAATGTCACACCTCAAGCTACAAAACCTAACATAACGCAGACATCTAAACAAGGAACTGTGATAACTCAAGTGATTAAACCACCGACGATTGTGAAGCAAGCTGCTAGTCAGGCGAAACAAGTCAATCAGACGATATCGACAGCTCAATCGCCAAAACAGACTCAACCGCAACAAACTAAGCAGATTATTGTGAACCAAAGTGGAAATCTTGCGACACAGCTGTCAAAGTCGTTGCCTTCAGTTGTGGCAACACCCCATAAGTCACCACTCATCAAACAAAGACCTTTACAGAAAGTTGATGGGTCACAATCTCAGGTGAATATGAACCTTTTTGTTAGATCATTTTAAATATAAGATTCCACAAACCAAATAATTATGCAATTATTATTTTTTAGATAATAACAAGCAATATTGCGAATCCACCAAGTTTGCAATCGACGACTGTGATTCAACCTTCTAGTACTAATACAGTACAAGTATTGCAGAGTAAGGTATGACTTCTTTATCCATTCTCTTTTATTTCTGCACTCATTCTTCCTACATGTGTGTCATACAGTACCTTTTTTATATATTTGTAACCTTGTAATAAGCCTATAATTTTCACAATTTTAGTCAGTGTAATCGCTTTTTTGTGTGAAATAAAATAATTATTATTACAGTAGTTTTCTTATAATATAGGATTAATCTCCTTTTTTTCACAGGGAAATCAAGGTACGCGGTCACTATTGATTCGACCAAGTCCAGTGCAGACAACTGTAACGGCTGTAGTATCCACACCTTCGACTCAGGTACGTTCTAAATAGTGGACATTATAAATAAAAGAATTACGGCTTACTAGTCTATTCGCGTTAAGAAAATAGTGATTTATCAGTGCAACTGCAAACTAAAAGTGTATAGTGTCTATACACTATTCAATTTTGCTCTAATATTAATGTCTTAGTTTTTACCTTAGTATATAGATACTAAGGTAAAAACTAAGACATTAATATTAGAGCAAAATTTTATTACATAATATTTTTAAAATTTATTTATTTATATTATTATAATAATTATTTTAAAATTTTATCAGAATCGTCAGAATTTCGAATTTTATTTTCATGAATAGGTATTAATTTTTAAAATTGATAGAAGTCGCGTCATTAATGTCTAAACAGCTTACTCCAACTGGTCAATCTGAATACAGCATTCTAATTTACTATGTTCTAGTGGTTCAGTGGCGTAGTTATGCCGAGTGATGAGTCACTATTTTATTAACGCGAACTTGACGCTTAATCTATAAATACGTATAACAATAGCATCTTAGGTAATATCTAATGCATATTATTAACTGCATAAATGGCTGAAATTTTGTCATATTATAATTTATTACGTAGCTGTAATTGCTGTTTTCGTATTTCAAGACCTACGGTTGGGCAAAACATTGAGAGGAAATAAAATAAGTAGTAAATGCCTGTACTAGGGTGCCTTATCGCTCGAAGCGATATTTTCTAGGCAATCAAATTATAATAAAGAAAATTTATGTTTGTTAGGCAACACCTACGACAAGACGTGGTGTAGTCAGAGTACTAAGTCCGGCCACTCCAGCATCAGGAAAATCACTAATATCACCACGAGCGCTAATGCAGCAAGGTAATATAACTAAATAAAAATATTATATATTATATATGTCGTGGAAAACGAATTCTAGTTACTAAGTGTTTATGTTCTTTTTACTGTAGTACTAAGTAGTAAGCGAGTAGGGTGACGCCGTGACGTCACTTATTATGGCGTCAAGTGGTCAGAGTCGGCATTGGAGGGATGGGACCCCGGGAGCGCAAGGCATTAAGGTCTGCGCGGGCGCGGTTGTAACACCTCTCTGATACGAAACTGTCGGTTGCCCAAACATTCGTTATTACTTAGCATTGCTACCTGTGTTTCTATTTAGAGCACTACTTGTGAACTGTGAAAGAGACATTATAATTAATTGAAAATCAAGTGCGTAGTTATTTAAACTCCGTTCGGTATTAAACCCAGTACCACTGAACCAAGATGATGACGGCTATATCGCTCAGCCATTCCTGGCGCCGTCATCAGAAGTGGGATCTGGATCTGCTCTCACTGGCGCGCAATATTTGAGGTGTGACAGAGAAATATGATGCAACTAATTGAAACCATAAGAACGCCGATGTTGGTGCGTTTGAAATTACGCTACTAGTAATCAACCCAGAACAGCCTGATTCTAAACCGCGCGCTTTGTGTGCTACAGTGACAGTGATATCGGTCTCAATGAACCCTGAAAGACAGTGCTTCATCATGGTTGTCACAAATATCAAAAGTGGGCATGATGTGAGCGCATGTTCGTGACGTATTTTACGGAGTGTTCAAATATCAACAAGCTGGCTGTCACCGTGGGACGAGTACGGGAAGCACGGTGTCGAAGAAGCGTGCTTTACAGCAGCGCAGGCGCAGGCTTCACGGTTGCAGAGCAACATGACGAGTCTATGGTGGTCAAATATGGTGGTATATGCAGACAGTTGGAGCAATCTGGTCAGTCGTTCAATTTTTATTTTGTATCCTGTGCTGAATGGTCTTTTGTTAAGCAGTCTATCAGTCCTAATTTCGAGGGGCAACGTAAGTACGCTATTGTTTATATTAACAGTGTCGATCGGTCGGTTATCATAAATCGTAGAAAAATCTTAGGTGACGATTTTATTCATGGGCACTGCTTACGGCATATTTCAAGTGGTGCCAGACGATTGTTTGAAATATGGTGTGATGATTGAGCGTAAAATCTTTAAAGATTTCATAATACACAAAAAAACTTATTCTTCTTTGATTATTTCATAACAAAATTGGTTGCTAAGTGTAATTCTAAATCTAATACATTGCATTCTCGAGTTAAGTCCGGTGAGTTTTAAATCAGACTTCAAGACTCGTGGTCCATAATTAACCATGTGCATGAGTCACTAATGAACTTTGAGTGACAGAAAAGGCTCTTGAAAAGGTATACGGCCATTAGTTATTGGTTCGAACATGTAGCTTAATAAGTGCATAACAGGGCTGCCAGGTCCAAAAAAAGTTATGATCGTACGCCAACTTCAAAAAAATCGTATGCCAAGGAAATTTTGAAATAAAAAGATCGTAGAACTAAGAAGTACAAAGTTTTTTTTAAAAAATAACTAAAATTCGTTCAATATTAAAAAAAAAATGCTATAAAACTATTTTTACGTTTATACAATTTTTCTGTGGTCAGATTGTTTAAAAAAAAAAAATTATTGGCTTAAACTTCGTGAAATTTCGTTTTTTTCTATTGTTTGGCTAGTAAGTTCACTTCAGTGTTTCATCTGATGAACTGATTCTAAGTTTTGTTTTGATAAAATTTATCTAAAGATAAGAGACGAGACTGACGGAAAAACAGGTGTTTGACAAGTCACAAATATTACCGAAAGAAAAAAATAATAAGTTAGGTACGTAAAAATGCAAGCAAATGCAGCCTTTAAATGACTATTGAAAGAATCTTCATGCAAGTAAAAGATCTAGGTATGCGTTAGATTGTTGGAGAATTCCTTAAACTCATACTTGCCAGTAGAGCACATTCGTTTGTTATGAAATGTAGCCAGACTTGTAAGGTATAAAAAAATCGTACATTTTCCGTACGATCTTGGTCCAGCGATCGTACATGAGTAAAAATGCCAAAAAATCGTACGAGTACGGTTTAAATCGTACATCTGGCAGCGCTGGTCCATAAGTTCGTTGATGGGTGTATGACCTGTATATTTCTTAAGTCTAATTCTGGTCGTATACAATCGGAACCCAACCCGAGTCCTGAGTATTCATTGGCAAATCTGTTCATGTTGACATAAGGAGCATTATCAGTGCCATAAACGATGCTAATACGCCACAGTTTTTATTAATGCTCTATTAAATTTACACTTTTCGTAATAACTCAGCCAGCAACATTGAGTCACTAAAAGGTGCGTTAAATGTGTATTTTACGATGTCACAGCTAGTCATTGAGTTTAAAGAATAACAAAAAAAGAAACTCTAGAAACCTCTTAGAAACACATTTGGTCCATGTTTTGTGTGAAGCAACACTCAGTAAAAAGCAATAATTTACGTCAATATACATGTCATATTGTCCAACAAATTATGTGAAACAAATTCAGGATATCGGAGTGTAATGCACTTCAGTGCAGCAAAACAAAAAAAGGAGGCAAAACAAACATTTGGTTTAAACGTGGTCGACCCTTAACGACAGTGGAGAATTAATTGCGTAATAGAAAAAAAAGGGGTGTTTTAAAGTTTCCTAAACTTAAGTGGGCAATGAAGCTGAGCACAAGATTGCTCAGTTTAAGATTTTAAGTGGAACTACGTGAAAAAGTGTTGATAATAGACCACAAGAGCAAACAGCACACTGAGTTTATTTAATTTAAACAGGACGACCGAAGCCAAGAGCTATGATAGAGTGAAAACTTAGTAATTTTGATGGACTATAGGTTGAAATAGGTTTAGCAGTTGTGGAACAACCTGCGGTTGTTCTAGCTACACATTGTCAAATCATAGCCGACATCCTATCTTACAGAAATAAATATACCCGGCGTCCCATCTTACTGGAACTATTATAATGATTGGATTCTTGTAACATACTGGAAGGGTATCATGGCTCTATAGGACTCTGTATTTGTTTTATTACAATGCAAAGTTTCACATTATTTAAGTTCATCAGTCATACTTCTGATTTCGAATTGTTACTTTGGATATTAATCTTGCTTTATAATGGCATGTGGGGCTAGAGTATAAACATACTTGTCTTTTAATTTAATTTTATAATGTGTCAAGGGTGCTATAACTTAAAATTCCTATAGGGTAAAATAGGATCAGTGGTTGTGTGACACAACATGCTCCTATGAGAAGTTAGGAAGTTAAAGGAGTTAGTACCTGCATTTATCTTGTTGGACTTATGCGCCAGTTAAAATAGAATTTTACCAGGGTAATGCTTGTAAGTATCTTATTGGACCTGTATGCCAGTTGGAATAGAATTATGGCAGACTGATGCTTGCAGTTATCTTATTGGACTTTTGTGCCAGTTAGAATGGAATTATAGCAAGCTAAAGCTTGCAGTCATTTTATTGGACTTATTTGCCAGTTAGAATGGATTATTAGATTCTTTTATCTTAACGGATTATTAAAAAAAAAGTAGTGTTTTAAAGTCTTATAAACTTAAACAGGGACAAGGCCCTTGTACTGTTGACAGGACGTGTAACTAGACCGTTAAATCTTGTAACTGATCGTGAAACGAAACATAAATGTTTGCATGAGAAGAGAAAACGGCAATGAACATGAAAAAAAAAAGTAAGCGGTAAGTACGAAAATTTAAATTTAATAAGGTTAAAGCTTACTTATTTAAATTTGATATTGGTGATTTAGTTTTGATTCTAAAATAAAGAGAGAAACCAGACTAAATTGGATCCTAAATACATAGGATTTCAAATTATTAGAGTTACTTGATGTCGATTGTTATCTTTGAAGCCTTTGATTAGTAAACGAACCTATGAGTATGCTCACAATTGTATACGAAAGATGCCTCTAAGTAGTGCTCATGATGAGCTAGATTTATTTGATGTAGAAGATGAAGAGGATTATACCTCCACAGAAAAATAGACACATACCATGGCTATTTGGTCGCACTGCATGCACCAATCTGTAGCCGTAACTGCAATAAACTGTGAGTTGTTCAGGGCGCGGTGGGCAGTTGGTGATGTGGCGGGGGCCTGGGTTTCTGAGGAAACTATTTTTGTGTTGGTCATTTGATGACCTGAGTTTGGTCGCACTGCACGCACTTATCTGTAGTCGTGACTGCAATTCAATGGCGAGTTGTTCAGGGTGCGATGAGCAGTAAGTGGTGTGGCGGGGGCCTGGGTTTCTGCGGAAACTATTTTGTGTTGGTCATGTGATGGCCTGGGAGTCGTGGACTCTAGAGAAGTGACAAGGTTTGTCACATGCTGTTGAGACAGCTGGGCCATGAGCATTGTATGTGATCTGATTAAGTTTGGTTATTGTGTTTAAATGTTAACTTTTTGATATTTTTGAGACTTAGAGGTACCTTTTGATACTCTGATAAAATTTGGTTCTAACAAATGTTGACGTTAAATTATCGATTGCTATTGTATTTGTTCTTGGTCAGGTTGGCCGAGGATGTACTGTTACTCCAAATTTGAATTTTGGTTACAGGTGCACACGAGGACGTGTAATTTGTCAGGTTGGCCGTGTCGTGGAAAACGAATTCTAGTTACTAAGTGTTTATGTTCTTTTTACTGTAGTACTAAGTAGTAAGCGAGTAGGGTGACGCCGTGACGTCACTTATTATGGCGTCAAGTGGTCAGAGTCGGCATTGGAGGGATGGGACCCCGGGAGCGCAAGGCATTAAGGTCTGCGCGGGCGCGGTTGTAACACCTCTCTGATACGAAACTGTCGGTTGCCCAAACATTCGTTATTACTTAGCATTGCTACCTGTGTTTCTATTTAGAGCACTACTTGTGAACTGTGAAAGAGACATTATAATTAATTGAAAATCAAGTGCGTAGTTATTTAAACTCCGTTCGGTATTAAACCCAGTACCACTGAACCAAGATGATGACGGCTATATCGCTCAGCCATTCCTGGCGCCGTCATATATAAAAATATTACATGTAAAAAATATTATTATGTTTTGCGGAAAGAACAAAATAAATTCAGTCTTTTTCCGCAGGTACACCTGCAACCAAAAAGAGGCCTGCAGTACCAACTACTGCGTCTGTCACTACTATTGCACAGGTAATCTAGAGAGTTAATCTACACACCGAAATGGCTAAATATGAGGTAGCCGCATTACATTACGATGTTTTTTCAATACGGCGCGCCAACTTGTAACACGGCGTGTTCTATGATACGGCTGCACCATTATAAAATCTCTCGATCGCCGTTTTCGAGGCCGTAGAAAAGTTAGTACACAGTCTGGGAATTATTTTGTTAACTTCTGCCGAAAAGTTGTAAACAAAAGCGAGCGAAGGGTATGAGAAAATTATGTTGCTCCTCGACTCGGATGATTTTCTAAAGATACAAATGGAAATTAGAGTGTGCCTGAGTGACTGAGTTTTGAACTCGATTATTTTGATGTATAAAAAAACAAAAATATTCAGAGTGATGCGACGAATGCCACTGTACGACGTCTCTAGTAATGACTCGAAAACAAGGAAGCAAGATGTTACTCCCTTGTTTTATAATCTGCGTTCCATCCTCTACCACGAACGTTGCCGTAAAATATTGGAGACGTGCCTATTTTTATTCGCAAGTCTTCCGAGATTCGATTTGGGATTTGAACTATTTCCATAAGTTAGTTTGTAGGAAAGTTTTTTTTTTTCATTTTGATGTAATTTACATTAAATTGACCAAGAATAAGCATGTTGTATTACAGAGTACGGCAGGCGCGACGGCAGTTGTAAGCAGCGTGCCCACCGTGGTGACGTCATCGGTGTCCACGCGCACCGTGCAGCTGGCAGGCGGCCGCACCGTGCAGCTCGCCAACACCGTGCACCTGCCCACCAACGCCGTGCAGCTCACCTCTGGACACACGTTGCAACTGTCCTCTCTACAACTGCCCACACACAGCGTCCGCCTACCCAGCGGACAAACAGTGCAGCTAGCCAACCCACAAGCCGTCCGCGTTTCCAACGCCACAGTCAAATCCCCCAGTCCACGTGCACAACAAACCACACCCACTATCAAAACTACCCAACCCCTCCACATACCCGTTTCAACAGTACAATTAGCAGGACAAACAGTTCAAATCGCCGGACAAACAGTTCAATTAGCAGGACAAAGTGTACAATTAACTGGCCACACGGTCAAATTACCCAGTGGACAAAGTGTTCAAGTAGCTAGCCAAAGTGTGTTACCGTCGCAAAGTGTTCAATTACCGAGCGGTCAAACCGTCCAGTTAGCCAGTGGCAATATGCAAACAGTGCAGTTAAGTGGATCTAATGTTCAATTATCAGGTCAAAGTGTTCAAATGCCGAGTGGTCAGACTGTACAATTAGGTGGCCAAACAGTGCAATTAGGTGGTCAAACGGTTCAGTTAGCAGGACAAGCAGTTCAGTTGCCGAGTGGGCAGACGCTGCAGTTGTCTAGTGGGCAAACTGTACAGTTGTCGAGTGGGCAAACGTTGCAGTTGGCAAGTGGGCAGACAGTGCAGCTTGCTAATCAGACGCCGAAGTCGTTATCGCAAGTAGTGCGGAGTCAGGCAGGCGGCGACAAGTCGACTACTGCGCCGATAGTGGCGAAGCTGTTGACTAATGCACAGGTAAGTGATCGTTGATTACAACACTATCGAAGCGTCGTGATGTAGCCGCTTACGATTTTGGCCACATGGGAGTGCTGAAATTAATCTTATCTTTCCGATTATAGTTGCGAAGTACCTACATAATTAATTAATATTTGGATTAATATAGATAAGGTTGAGGAAATGTGACAGATTATACTGGTCAACAAAAACTAACTTTTTTTTGTCACAAGAATTTCTTTGTCATAATTATATGGCTTTATTTTGACTTCCCTTGATAGGAAATACATATAGCAAAAATTTGGCATGCATGCTTTTTTTGTGACAGCCACTTTAATTTTCATGAAAAATATTGATACCTACTTTACTTACAATTATACTTGAAAACACATTTTTTTTTACTTTATGTTACGATTTTCTGTAGTATTTAGCTTGAGGTTGGATTACTACAAGCGTCTAACTGAAAACTGCTAATTTTCAAGGACTCCATTTTCACTGATGCGAGATTTTCATGTTGGAAATGACCTGCTGGAATCATTCTCCATTGCTTTGCTATTCCTCCCAGATTTTTAGAACAGAAGTCAAAATGTGATTGTAGAAATGTTTAAATTGATTCATGTGTGAAATATTAGCAGTTATTTTTCTTGTAATATTAAAAAAAAAAAAATGATTTTTTAAGTTCGTTATAAATCATAAAAAAGATGATCTAGATCAGCATGAGTCATTAATTAATGTTTCTCTCTTATTGAATAAAAAGGCCAGATCTTGAATTTCATCTGCAATTGATCAGGAATTTCATTTATACGAAGGTAATTGATGGCATCAGTTCCTGGGCATATATTTAATTTGTCACTCCATGTATTGGTACATCAGCACTATGAGGAAGTGGTTATATCGCAAAACGTACATTTGTATATTATCTTGCAGTGTGTGTTTACGTCAGATTTATCACATTTACCCATATAAGTCAGATAAAAAGATCACAGATACGTGGTGTGTCTGCGGTCTTTAAGATACTGTTCAAATCACAGGGTTTCTGAAGCCAATTATCGCACTTCTTTTTTGTAAACTGTTTTTTTTTTTAAATCATGTCGTAGAGGACATATGAAACGTCCAATTTATATTGATGAACCACGGAAAAGCTAAAACCATAGCAATAACGCCGCTTTACAAGTTCACCAAAATTTCTTCATCGATTTTTAGAATTTGTTTCACCACATATATAGTAAAATCTGTTAGTGTAGACGATAGGCCTCCTATGCATGTCGAGAAACAAACAGCGATTAGTTTAAGCACGATAAATTTACAATGGATCACTATTTTTAAGGAAAACTTATTGCAATTCCACCGAACATAGCGGAAAATTTAGTAAATTTTTAAGTGCCTGTCACAAGAAATCTGTATGTGATAGAAACAAATTATGTTAGTGTTTTGTGGTCAGGGTGAGTAGATAAGTAAGAATAAGAGTACAAAATCCCTCTACTTCAAAAATCCTGTGGCAAAAACTTTGTTTACCAGTGTTATTAGACAAAGGTTATAAATAAATAATATAATTATAAAGTAAAGTATGTATTTGGGTTTATTTAATAACAACGGCAAGAATTAACACTGTTAAACTATTATAAATACGAGAGGTTTTTTTGAATTCATTTGTATGTCTTTAGAAGTTTGTTTTAGATATCATTGCCATATGACGAAATCTTGATAAAACTTTTACTAAATAGATTAAAATAAACTTATAGTGAGAAAGCTATTTATTTTCATTCCCGGGGCTGATGTTGCTATTGGCGAAATCTGGTGTCAGCATAAACTTAACAGAATATTTTTAAGAAATTACATCAGTAAATGTCCATAGAAACCGTGTAGGATAAGGAGAGCATTTGTAGGCGACTAGGTTTAATTGTGGTATGTTCAGGGGCAGATGCTGTCGCTGGAAGGCATGGTGGGCGGCGCGCGCGCGCTGCAGCTGGCGGGCGCGCGGCCGCAGCTGGCGGGCGTGCGGCCGCGCGCCGCCGTGCGCGTGCTGGCGCCGCCCGCGCGCCTGGCGCGCCCGCTGCTGCTCACGCCCGCCAAGCCGCTGCACAATATTATATTACAGGTTCCTCATTCATTTTTATATTTACTTGGATTCAGTTATGAAATAATTATCCAATTTTGGAACACCAAACTGGAGGACATACGAGGCAAATTAGTTCAAATTCAATTTTTTACACAAGTATGCTTTTTAAAACTTATTTTAGTGTACTGGTGTAAATAGAAAAAAAATATTATAGTGTTATACAGACCACTTATCGAGAAAGGCTATATAATATCACGTTATCTTGAGAGAACGTCTTAGACTTTTACTGACTACTTTTACCCACTTGTATTTATTTTCCACCACTACGATAACTCTATCGAACATTTCCCCAGCTTAGAGAAAAGTTGGGCAGATTTATTGACTGAGAATTTAAATTCCCATGAACCAAAAATAAAAGTTATTCTGCTTATATTTATTGGTTTCTTTTTCTATGAGATTGAATCTGATAACTTTGACTTATTTGAAAGTGTGGTGTGCCTTTAAATATTTGTTCATTTACTTTTTCAGCAAAGCGATGGCAATACGATCAGGGTAACGTCTAGTGGAGCTGCGCCATCATCACAGACTTTAGTTTTAAGTAATCTTGGTGAGTGTCAAAAAATATTTTCACATCTTAACTTTTGTGAATTTGATTTAACTTTAATTATCTTTATCATATTCTTAGGTGCTCAAACTGTGACTACATCGACAACATCAGCGCCCGTTTTAAAATTACAACAGGTAATTAAAAATTCTAAGAAATCCATTAAAGGTGTATCATTCACATTTTATTTATTTTTTATAAATTCCATTCAGAATAAGTTATTTTCATATATTGTTTTTTTATCATTATTTTAGGTGAATCCAATACAACAAGTAAAACTCGCGCAAGGAATTAAAATTCAACAGGTGAATTTTGACAGATTGCATGGTTTGAAAAATGCTTCAGATTGAATTGTAGTTTAAGATTTGCATGAATCTAAGTGGATACAGACAGCACAGACGTCCAACTGGCTTTTACAGAGCAGTGAAACCTTGACTACCACTACTGAAATCTTGTGCTCTGTGGACTCCGCGTTCTATAGGTTGTACCAAATAAAAAAATATTTTTTGCCAGCAAGATAGACTAAACCAACCGAGACATAATATAAATGTATGCAATTTAACTTGTAAGGTTGTATACTCTCTGCTTTTCTACATTTTGATACAAGTAGAATGGTGCGAAATCGTTATAGAACCGAGAGACTGCAATGGCAAATGTATCAAACGTCGTTTTTCAACACACTAAAAAATAGCATCAGACTTATAATGTTCCCACTGCTGGGACTCAGGCTTCCTCTCTAGAAGAGGAATTGGGCCGTAATCCACTACGCGGGCCCAGTGCGGATTGGTGGATGTCACATGTCTTCGAATTTTTGGTTCTAGGAAATGCCAGTTTCCTCACGATGGTTTCCTTTACCGTTTTAAGAGCAGTGGTGATGAAATAAATTACGCAAAGTAATGCGCCTGGCTGGGTTTGAACTGGCGACCTACAACACTCGTAAATCGGGGCCTATGTAATCAAAGTTTATCCACATTAAAGTTAATATCATTTCATACGAGCTGTATGCTGCGAGTTGAATCTACTTTCAATCCCAACATTATATGGCGACCCTGCCAGAGCGGTTAGCTTCTCGCGTATGAATTTGATACCATGACTATATAAGGCTAGTGATAACTAACTTTCATAATACACGAACAAAATGATGACTTTTAAAGAAACAATACTGTGAACTGTCGTGTTCGTTGGGGCAATATCTTCGTTGCGATACAGAAAAAAATCAAAGATGGGCACCACTCAAAGTAACTTGAAAGAAGAGTTAGTGATAGCTCAAGCTGCATCCGGTAATGGCCAAAATTCAACCATAACAGAACAACTGCTGTATCATGCAAGTACTGCACACTGCTTCTGGATATTGGAGGCATTTTTATGGTGTATAAATGTATCGGCGATGTCATGCAAACCACCACCACCACCATTCGGCTACCACTGCTCCCATACTATTATTACTATTTAGTAATAAATTATAGTGAGAAATAGTACACGGATTCTTATTGGACCGACAAGGTCGATTTTCGTGGCGGTCCCCAACTACCGACCAATGTAGAATTTTCGGTGACCAACCTGATGTTATAATATGTATCATAAATTGAATAGGCTTGGGGGGCTATCCAGAGCATTTTTCCACACCAGTGCCAAATGCACTTTATTGTGTTCCTAAAAGCGGTTAGTTAGGAGCCAGTTGTGTTGAAAAATACATTCTACAGTTAGCTTGCAATATGTTTGTCTGTCTGTATACACTGAAGAGAGTTGATTGCATGTGAGACTGGATGCGACGGACGGGTCTAATTACTATAACACAATAACAGTATTTTTTTTATATTTTCTTCACTGATTGAACATTTTGCTTTATTTATTTAACAAGCACTTCTTACATAAACCTAGTAATAACGTAGATTTTAAGGTGGCAGTCAGTAACTAGATAATAAGATTTTTTGGATTGCTTAATTTTGTGTTACTCACTCAAGGTAATACAAAGTAGTCTTTTGGATTCCACCCATATTGTTCTCTATAGTTTTTATCAGATCTTAATATTTAACATAACCAACTTTAACAAAGCTTTTTTCATGTTAAAAATATTAATAATTTTATTGAGCGGCAAAACGAATTGCACGCACTAGGTTTAATAAGGTTAATTCTATATTGTTAAAAGTATTAGTGCAAAAGTTCTTACTATTGGACAAAAAATGTCCGCACCACATCTCTTTGTATTGCTTTTATTGGTTAATGTGTCATGAACACTTACAAAGCATAGCTCAAATGTTCTCTAGGCCTATCTCTAAACAAATTCATTTTTCACTACGCCGGCCCATTCTTGCTAATTTCCATACTTGAAGAAGTTATTGCCCACATCAACATTTGCATTTGTAAACTGCCTACGTCGGATATCCGACAAACACTCTCGCGTTTATTCCGCTAGGGTCGAACATCCACGACCAAATACTGCATCTCGTCAACTCTTAACCTAATTGGATTGAAGAGCTAAACGAGATGGAGTACCCAGTCGCTAACACACGACCCTGGCGAATAGGACACGAAAACACTCGTCGGACCAATCCGACGCAAGCGGTTAAAGGGTTCCACCGTCTATAAACTAAAATATTAAGTTTCATCTTTTTACGGCCGACTTAACGATAAAAAAATCGGCAACTTTGCTTTATTTTTGCTCTATATTTCCAGGCGGTGACAAGTACATCAGCTCCGAACTCTAGCGGCGTCCGCAGCGTACTGATGGACGGCCAGCAGCTGAAGCTGGTGGGGGGGCGCCACGTGCTCGCCAGGATACTGCGGCCCGCACACCCGCCGCAATAACTACATGCCATGTCTTTGTAACTATAAAGATATTATTGAATTTTTGAGGCCATACCATGAGGTCATAACGTGATCCATTTTACTACCTAAATTGAACTGTTAAAGGTATGGAGCTATATGTGTAGGTCGTATAGCTATCGTATAGTTATCGTATATCCCTCTTTTTTCACTCGCTCGCCTGACATTTTAAAACGTCATGGTAAGGCCCCTTCTTTCAACATTGACATTCAAAAAATCCAAGATACACTTCAGCAATTAAAACAGTGCTCTAATCATTTATTTGTATTACAAATTATAAGCGTAATTTTAGGTGTGTTAATTTTGTTCAAAGCACCACTTTATGTTGGTTGCTTGACGTTTTATTTTGTCTTTATCAAAATAAAATAGCAATTTATTGCGTTTTGGACCACGTGAACCTTAGGTTTTTTGAATCAATGTTTCGCAACATTTCTCGAGGATTGTTCAGCTATAGCTGACATGGAGAACCTTAACGTCAATACGTCTCCCACAAAATATAATTTTATTTTGTAATATTAGAAACAAAATTTGATTTATTTTAATTTCCTTAAGAAGGTAATATTGTACAAATCTAGGACTCGGTTGTAAAGTTTTTAAGTTCAGAGTATTTTTATATAAAATTGATACGACTATTAACAATTCGTTTATTAATGAAGTGAAAAGGAAGTAATGGTACTCGAGTACTTTCAAAACTGAACTAAAGAAAGTAGGTTCTAATATTATGATGTAAATAAAAACCAATTATTAATAATTAGGTGTTAAAGGGGACACTAATGATTTAATTATATTCTTGTTATGATTATGTTAATTTATTATTTGTATATAGAGGACAAGAAAGCTAAATGTTAGCCTGACACGACTTGACAAAATACGGTAATAAGAAAATCTTGGTTATTCATTAATTTAACTAATCACATTATACCCTGTATAATAGGTATGATCCTACTGGGTGGGTATTTTATACCCATCATTGACAACACAAAGATTTTTCATAATGAAATAATGTTGTCTGAAGATCTTGATTGCAATGTATTTTTTTATTTAATATGTTGTTATGATTATTTTATTGTTCGTTTGTAAATAGTGGGTCTGATCCCCTTTAATTATTGTGACATATAAGTCAATTGCTCTAATGAGTAAAACTTGTTTATAGTATTTTAAAGGCAATTTAAAATGTATGCTATAGTTTGTAATATTAAATATTAGGTTCTTATTGCACAGTTTTTCACTGTTAGATAAATAAATAAAAATATGTATAAATACTTTTTCATGTTTTATTGTTAAGATAAAATCCCTATTGAAATGGGTTTTATTATGTATTTTAGCTTTAATATTCAACCAAGTAGATGACCTCTACATATTATAGTATGAATCATAGATTTTAAATGGATACACAATGCATGCAGTCGTTACTAGTTGAATAGAGTAACAAATACTTGCGCTTTTATAATAGTTAAATTGCTATCTTGAAGTAAGTATTCGAAATAATACAAAAGCTAAAAAGTTATTATTTGCTTGTCAACACTTCATCGTCGTGGTAATTGTGTATATATTTACTCAAATACATGGACTATATACTATGATTTTTTATTAGATGAAGTAAAGTGACAGCAGTGGACAATGCCCAACTGTCAAATAACAAAGCCCAACTGTCAAACAACCATTGTTATAGCTGTCACTTTACTTCATCTAATAAAAAATCATAGTATAGGTATCATGTAACTTGTAATACAGGTTTAGAACAAGGATTAACAAAAATACCATATTCGGGTGGGAAAACATAATTTATTTCATTACTTATGTACATGGTGTGTTCTCAGCAAATACAAAATAATCACACTGCTCAAGGCATTCATAAAACTAATTCTAACACAAAGCTAATGAAAATAAATACTATTGATACGTTACTGTGCGATGTTACTTTGCATGATACAAAATGTTAGCATGAATTATAATGATCCACATGTTAATATAGAGGTAATTAATTATTTCCAAACTTTGCCTTAACACGACTCCTTGCGCTCGACACGATTCCATAAATACAAATCCTATCGCACGCAAGACTAACAATTCCTTCTACAGGGGAAACGACAATATTCAAAGATACTACGGAGGTATCACATTTTAATTTCTAACTAACATTTCTCCCCTCTCTCCTCTCACATATGATGTACAGTCATATTACATACCTAACATTGAATTACATAATACGCATAAGTGCTTATATTTTCTTAACACACAAAGTTACACATACATTGAAAGTAATAGTGCCGTTATAAAATAACTTTGTAACAGATTACACGTCTTTTTAAAATAAAACTTACTAATCCTAAAAAACTCAATCATATATCAGTCTTATAACTATGTTTTAAAATTATATAAATACTTAATTGAGATTTAAGTTAGATAATTAAAATGTATAGTAATAAAAGAGCGACGTTGAAACACAGATAAACATTACACCAAGATTGATATTATTTCATCTTATCCTAACAGGCTACACAAAAAATAAACGAGTATGCTTATTATGTAGATTTATAAGTACCACAGGTTTAGTTAATACTGACGAGTCATACAATCGAAACTTTCAGAGATATGATATACATAGCACGAAGGTCGCGATGAGTCGCGTGCTGCGTCCCGACAAGACGCTGCTATGTGATGTGTGGCAGTGCGCCGTGCTGGCCAGACTGTATCGCGGCTTGATACAGAGTCTGATAGCGTGGATATTGAGCCCACTGTGGCCGAACCCGAACCTTACAACGCACCTATACATTTATTAATAATGAATGAACAGAAGCTTCGAATGCCACCACTTTATAGTTAGGTTCTAGCAAGCTCATAAGTACACTATCAATATCTAATTGTCATGTTTTATTACGATGCCGAATGGCATTTGTGAGTCACAGGGAAATGACGAAGTCAGTTATTGGGTCACGCTGCCACCACCAACTATTAATGACATACATGAGCACTCGAAGCTAGGAACCACGGAGCCCTCTACGTATTGACGTGACACGAAAATATATTTGCTATTTAATGGTGCCTGACCAAACAGATGAATAATAAAATAACCTGGTTCAGCATTCCCCTGCGACCGACGTATCTACGAAGTAATTTTTGTAACAAAAATATTTTAGCAATTTTGGCATTGACCGTACGTCCCTAATTTACAATCGAATATCTAGTGCGATTACAAAATATACTTACATATTATATCGTATCTCTGAACATGGAACCACCTCCCGGCCTTCGCTGGTACGAGACCAACCGAATCGTACATTATATACAAACAATAGGCACTGAAAGTCTGAAATATGATCGGTGTGTAAGAAGACGAACACTGACAGGTCTTCTAATGCGACTTCGAGAATCTACACTATGGCGGCTAAATCATTACAAAGTGCGTGGAATGCCTGATGTACAATTGAGGTGACAAGGACGCGTGCACGTTACTACAGCGCTGCCGATATAATCACTGTTCATTTTCATTATAATGTCTATTAGTCATACACACAAGCAAAATTGAGTACTCTTAAGTGCAACATTTACGTTATACAATTTATATTCATTATAATTTAGTTAAAAATCAGTTAAATATAAACACAATAGGTCATTAGTCATTCACGTGAAGCAGTGGCGGTTACAACAGTTTCAGTGATTGTGACAGGTGCCACAACTTGACCTAATGGTTGGTTGTGTTTATGAATGATTGAGTGGTCGCGATGCCGTCGCTGTTGCTCCATAGTTGACGCTCTAGCATAGCGAATAGCGTTAACTAGTAATCCTTTATACGTATAAATATATATTCTATTAATATTTAAATAAAAGTATTTTGATGTAGAAGTAGACGAGTGTTAAAGTATGTCGATATCGATATGTACCCGAGTTGTACACGAGGCATCCTGCCGGCGCAGCGGCGGGCGGCGTCTGCTAACAAGCTCAAGCGAGGACGCTCACTCTTCGCCGTCGCCGTCCTCGGCGTTCTCAGCCGTCAACAGGTTGGTGTTGTCGTCAGCCTGCAGGTCGGCGGTCAACTGCTGAAACAAGTGCTACGATTATGCACATACCTATGTGTCGTAGACGTATCGTAGAATTGGCCATTTTAAAGGTTTGAGGTGGCAATTTCATAATGTGGCCGAGGGTGGGTTTGATGTTTTTTTTTTTATGGTGGATGAAAATCATCCAATGACATCCCCCGCTCTTGGGCGGAGCGGGAGATAGTGTCAGACTCTTACTGACTAAAAAACCCACCCCGTTCCTTCTTTGCTTATCATACAGGGGCTGAGCCTTCTTCGCCGGACAGCGAGCTATCCATTGTTCGCCGTTCACGAATCCCGGCGGAGGCTGGGTAAGGTTTGAGGTGGCCAATTCAACGATTTATTCACGAATTCCGGCGAAGGCTGGGTAAGGTTTG
This sequence comes from Leucania comma, assembly GCA_958295575.1. NCBI lineage: Eukaryota > Metazoa > Arthropoda > Insecta > Lepidoptera > Noctuidae > Leucania > Leucania comma. The sequence continues at coordinate 12,303,953 of OY282475.1, forward strand.
AGATGGCCAATTCAACGATTTATTTACGACGTAAGCATCAAAGCTCCAAATGCTACTTAGGTATTTATTTCTACACAGATATGTGCATGTTCGTGTAGTAAAACTAAATTGCTTCACCACTTTCAACAACAACCATCTTTTATGCGAGGTACCGGGCACCTACCTACTAAAGATTACATTAATTTACGAAATGGTGATAGGTAAGAAGCCTGACTGATGTTCCATTCTAATGATGTTTTTTATAGTAAAATTGCAATCTTAGAGTTGTTCATTAAGAGGCATTCAGAAGCTGTACCTAACAGTCTAGATTGTAATGAAATTACTTCACGGTAATTCAATACGACGCGACGGTTGTTTTGTCTATCCATCTAAAATTATGCATGTACAGTCGGTACCCTAAGATAGCTAACCCACCTTCTTTGAAAAACTATTACATGGGTGGGTCAGGTTGACTGGCCTGTTGGTCTAGTGGTTAGTGGCCCTGACTGCTATGCCGGAGGTCGTGGGTTCGATTCCCACCCAGGACAAATGTTTGTGTGATGAGCACGATCATTTGTTCTGTGTCTGGGTGTTATTTATCTATAATATGTATGTATTTAGAAATATATAAGTATGTTTATCAGTTGTCTGGTACCCATAACACAAGCTCTGCTTAGCTTGGGACTAGACGGTGTTGTGTGATAGTTGTGGAAATATATTATTATTATTATATTGGGATTTTTTTTTTTTTTTTTTACTTGATGAATTAAAGTTACTTGCATGATCACAAAATGACAAGGTCTATTTATGTTTGTGCCGGTAAGATAGTAAAGATAGTTTTATTGTAGGGTGCGTGTGGTAGTAAAAATCATACAGTTTTACGCGGTGATTCCGTGTACAAACTGGCCTGCGCAAGCTAAACTGTGGTAATGCGTCTAGTACTGGTTAGTAAGGAATTACTGGGAATGGCATCAAAGGTGGTAAAAAAATAAATTTTCCTGGATTATAATATAATATAATATTCCACATCACACACCACATCCACATCACATATATTTAGAAAAATATAAGTATGTTTATCAGTTGTCTATTATTGTTAGTTTTATTAGTTGTCAGTTGTTGACTAGGCGGCGTTATGATCACACAACGCCGCCTAGTCAACCATAGCCCATACTAAGCAGAGCTTGTGTTATGAATAATAGACAACTGATAAACATACTTATATTTTTCTAAATATATATAATATAGATAAATTACATCCAGACACAAAACAAATGATCATGCTCATCACACAAACATTTGTCCTGGGTGGGAATCGAACCCACGACCTCCAGCATAGCAGTCAGGGCTACTAACCACTAGACCAACAGTCCAGTCAAATTGTAGATTTATAGATAATTATAGATTTATCTATAGTTACCTAATAGAAAATTGGTTTGTGATACATTTCAGCTAAGTACTAAATTGTCTTAGATATCCTTATGCGGAGAGACGTAGGTAGGGCCCACCTATAGGCTGGTATACGTAAGTTTTATTATTACTCGTAACTTCGTAAGTATTATTTTCAGTCAGTTTTATCCCATGGTCGTTCAAGTTGAATAAAAAACAATGCGTGTAAGCACATACCCCAAGCTTCGAGGAGGCGATCAGCGAACGCTTGCGCCGGCGCACTGCTAGAGCCAGTAGCAGCACCAGCGCGATGGACGACAGGGCGGCCACCAACAGCGGCAGAAGCAGGTTGTCGCCCGGGGAGTAACCCTGGAAAGGACAGCAGGTAAGTTTTGTATGTTATATTCATGAAGGTTTTCTGGAATGGCATGGCGTGCACCAGGTGGCAGCCCTGACAAGTTAGGTACCGGCTTGTCAAAGCTCAAAGGTTTTCCGTCATAAGTTGACGTCAGCGTCAGCGTCATTCCGACGTCGTAAGTCACGTTTCCGACGGAAAAGCTCTCGCCCTAATAGCCAACTTTTTTCTACACAATTTAATATAGTTAAGCAAACGTAGGTACGCCCTTCTCCTAGAGAGAAGGCCTGATCGAGTTTTCGAGTAGGTACGATAAAAAACTCACACTAGGCCCCCTAAATTCAACGAAGTCGACTAGGAGCCTTACCATGACGTGTTATATGTCAGTCATGCAAACTCAAAGTCATTTATTTCACATAGGGCACTTAAAAAACGTGAGAAGTTAGCGCACGGTTCGTATGGATAAGAACCGGCAAAAAAACTCCATGAATACTCTATAAAAAAATATTGTTTCTACTATATTTCCATAGAGAGCAGTGGTGGCCGAGTGGTAACGGCCCCGACTTACGAGTTGTAGGTCGCGGGTTCAAACCCAGCCAGGCGCATTACTTTGTGTAATTTATTTCATCACCACTGCTCTCAAAACGGTGAAGGAAAACATCGTGAGGAAACCGGCATGTCCTAGAACTAAAAATTCGAAGACATATGACATTCACCAACCCGCACTGGGCCCGCGTGGTGGATTACGGCCCATTCCCTCTCCTAGAGAGGAGGCCTGTGTCCCAGCAGTGGGAACATTAAAAGGCTGATGATGATGATGATATTTCCATATTACAATATTAATAGATATGAGAGGATAATGTAGACCGGTCAGCTTTGTACCCAAAAGCACAATAAAAGTAGTAAACCTCTAAATAATAGAGGAGGAGATGAAGAGAAAGAATATCATTATAAATAATTAAAATAAAACAATAGATAACTATAAGATAATGTTGTCAAACAAGCGTGTCTTCAACGTACTCTTTAACTTGTTAAACGCTTTCTTGGCAAGGACACGCTTAGTATGGGTTTTGATCTTTTCCTCTCTAAATCGGTACCTTTCCGACTTAAACGGTTTACTAATGATAAGCATAAAATATATTACATATTATGATAAGCTTATTGATCATTACGCATAATATTATTGGGCATATATGTTTTGCCATAATGCTTGTTGCCATAAATACCTACTACTAGTATAATAATAATGAAACATAATTTAATAAAGCATAATGTTATAAGATATACAAAAACAAACATGTTCGCGGCTCATGGGTGGCCCAAGGGCCACCCTCGCCGCACCGTAACCTATTCCAATAAAGTAATTCCCAAATTGTAATAAATAAATTTCTATAAAATTTATGCAATTCCACTTCAACTTATGCCAAAACATATTAATGTTTTGGCATAAGTTGAAGTTGCATAGTCAAATGACTAAATGACAGTTATGCTAACCTTTGCATTATGCCAAAGTAAGATTATGCAGCAGTATCATTATGCTAATAAAAGTTATGAGAAACCGTTACGTCAAACTATATTATGCCAAGGGGGTGTTACCGCTTAAACAACTTGTTATTACTATAACAAGTTGCCTAAGTCGGTCGAATTACTTGCTTGTCTTTACTCTATTTCGGTATGGAGGCGAAGAAGCAAGAAAGTGGGATGGAGTTATACCATAAACCCTACATAACTCCATCCCTTTAAGAATTCAGAATGTCGTAGTATGGCTTCAGGCGTGCGCCGGGCGGTATCACAGTAATGCAACTCCGTACAAATTGAATCCTAATAAATCTTTATATCTCCTCCAAGTCCTAATAGGCAAATCTATAGCGACACGAGGAATTTCAACCTATTCTAAATTCTACCGCGGAGACGCAAACGGAACGTTTTCGAGACAAAAGCAAGCTGGGCATTTTTTGTGTGGGATATTATCAAGTAACTTTTCCCGCTCGGGGGGAGCGAGAGGAAGTGTCAGACATTTACTGAATAGACCCAACCCGTTTTCTTTCAGTTCCCCTTTGTGCTTGAACAATCTCGCAAAAAAAAAAACTCAAAAGTGGCCTCATAAGCAAAGTTCTTAGTGCGAGTTTATTTTACGTCAAGTACCGAAATACCTCGTGGTTGATCAATCAAAATAAAATGAAAAATTATAGGTTACCGATAATACTTATAACGCCCCAGATCTCGTTCATAGTAAATACTTAGAGCATCATGGAACGTGCAGACTGAAACTGCAGTAGTTATCTAAAGGCTAATTGAATCCGTCAGCTTCTTGCCACAGTTCCTTAACTGCAGCAAGAGTAACAGGGTTAAAGATTATTTTTTTTAATTAATAGTGCTTGAATACAATCCCACCTGTTGGTAAGCAGTGATGCAATCGTTGATGGTGAGGCGCACTAGTTTATTAAGAGCCTATTCATTCTAGCCTTGAAGACACCTAAATTATAATCGGACGGGAAGCCCGCAGCAGGCAAACTGTTCCAGTCCTTCGATGTACCTACGCGATATAAACGACGAGACAAAACGCTTAGTCCGGACCGTAGCAGTTTCTACAACGTAAGGGTGGATATTCGCCATACACCGGGTTGTCCGATGGTATGTTCCTATTGTTGGGACTCAGGCCCCGTCTCTAGGATAGGGAATGGGCCGGAATCCACCCCGCAGGCCTGGACGCCTGGTGCAGATTGATAGATGTCTCATGTCTTCGAATTTTTGGTTCTGGACATGACGGTTTCCTCACGATGTTTTCCTTCACCATTTTGAGAGCAGTGGTGATGAAATTAATTACACAAAGTAATGCACTTGGTTGGGTTTGAACCCGTGAACTATTACTCGTAAGTCAAGGCCGTTACCACTGGGCCACCCCTGCTTAATTTAGAAACCTACTTCAAATCCAAATAACATTGCTATCTAGCTTCCACCGTGATAACACTCTGGCAGAAAAGTCAAAACTGGCTAAATTGCCATAAAAAACATTGCTAACTATACTTTTTTAGTACAAATTACATAATGCTAAAGTCGTAAAAGTAGGTAGGTAAAGTACCAACTTGAGCTAGTGGCAATGGATCGTAATTACGTATCTCGAAATACAAATTCAAGTACATGTAGGTTTACACTAATCAACGTAGCTAAATAGTGATGTTAACTACCGCTCTATAGAGAACAACAAAATAAAAGGAGCCTTAATAAACCAACAACAATTGAAAATTACTTTTGGCATTGTACCACATAATTCCATGTACCTACGTACATCATAATCATCATTAGTGCCCTTAGGCTGTTTACAACAAAATAAATAGTAAATGTAGTTTCTAAGTAGTATATATGTATATAATTACCTAGAATATAAAAATAAAAAACATCACAACTACTTAATGATTTGCTATTAATTATTGAAGAGTTCTAAAGTCCAACACTGAAGTTCTTCATGTTTTCAACAAATTTAAATGGCACCATCTGAAAAAACACTAAGTAACAACCTCTGTGGAACTGGCAACAAAAGAAAGAATCCTCAAAATTCAAATTTATCGCTCGATATAAAAAGAAAAAACAGTCAAATTGAAAACCTCCTTTTTTAAAATTGGTTAGAAAGCAATAAATGACAAAACCTCGACAGTAACGAAACTTTAATGCTTATAGTAAAACCCATGTCTTTCGCTTTTTGCCAATTTTCCCAAGCACATGACATCCATATGTTTCTTACAGTGTTGTAATAATTTATTGTTCATGAATGTCGTACTTATTAGGTCATGAGGATTATATTATGTACTGTAGCTTGTACCCGACACATGTGTTCGATCGAAGACTTACGTTCGTTATCTCGCACAATGTATATTATTCCCTGAACAATATTGTAAAAGGCTTTTCACGAGAGCGGAACCTGAGTTAACGAATTTTACGAATTCAAACTTGCATAGATTTGGTTATCTTCCTTCTTGATACCATAAAATGGATTTGTGAAATATTAAGACATGTAGTTGGGCCACTACCTACATGGCTGCATCTTTCTATCGATATAAAAACAGCTTGAAAACATGCGTTTTCCCAAATGCAAAAGCGGACCTACAATTCGCTGCTAAGAGCGTTTCATATTCATTTCATGATAAGATGGGTGAGCTATGGCCACTTTTTGGGCAAGTGGCCAAGGCTTCATCCCGTTTAAAAGAATTACTACCACTTGAAAATTAGCAGTCACATTTATATCCTTATCACTTCTTTGCTTAGATTTGTATATTTTAGAAGATGTCTAAAAATAAACAGTTTTGATTTTAACTTTGATTTGATCGACAATAGAGCTAGCTTGCATATAACTCTTACAAGTAACCTATTCAGCTATAAATTCCGCCAAGTTAAAGCTACCAGTTAAACCGAAAATAAAAAGACTGGTACCCAAGTAGCAAAATTTGGTACTATAGAAGCTCAGAGAACGATTTAGGACGTGCTAATTAGTATTCACGATTAGTACTATAACGATGTTGTAAACTTTTACAAAACCCCAAAAAGGCCCTAGTTTTATCACTGATTTATTCTATAAACTTTATATAAAAGCTCTCACGGTGATTAATCAGCTCTGTAGTTGAAATGTAAAAGTGTCGAGAACCGCTTTTCAGTACTAAAATACTGCTGTCTGCAACATTTATGTTACAAATTTGCACTATAAAAGTAACCAAAACCTGTTTATAGTGTTATTTTGCACCATAAACGATTCCAGTGATCTTTCATATCACACTTGTTCGTGTTGTAATCGTATCATCTTGAGTGTTCCTCAAGAATACAAAATATATTGATTGGAAGTTATGCTTTATGTCATTGCCATTGTTGCAAAAGGACATACTAAAAAACATTCATAAATCGTAACTTTACCATAGCTTGCACTTGCGAAAATAATTTTGTCGATAAAATCATTATGCTGATTTCAAATTTGACAATGCGCCTTCATAATTTTCGTGTTTTAATTAAATTTTAATTAATAAAATAAGGTCTTGTTCCGACAATAGCTGCTATAGTACACATTGACTCCAGCCGTGCTGCTAACGTGCTATCATGGCAGAAAACAGCAGCCATATTTGCATAGAAAACGAATATGTCACACTTTAAGTCTCGTAGCAGAAGCACAAACTCATTTATAGAGCTATTTAAAATTTAAGTTACTTAAAAACTGCGCCAGGTGTCGCTATGGTACTATTTAGTACCATATAAGAGTTTTCATGACTTATACAGAACTAGCCTCATAGCGATATTGAGGGAGCGTATAAGAAGCTAAAAGGTTACGTATTGGTGGTGCAAGGTACTTTTATAGCACAAATTGATGCTGTAATAGTGTTTACGATACTCCTACAATACTAGTACTGTAAAAGTTATTTTGACACATTATTAGTGCAAAATAAATACACAAAAGTGTCAGTAAGGTCGTCTATAGTACTAAATAGTACCATAATCGCTTTTTTCATATCTATTACAGTGCAATACTTTAAAGATTCTTTTGTATGGTCCTATAAGCATTTTAAGAGCTACATTTTAGAACTTAAATGCTCTTTAATCTTAAAGAACCAAAACACTCTCTTGAAAACCTTTATAGTACAAGCAGTCACAATGGTTACCATTATAGGCCTACTGTATCACTGTCTGGTGATAAAACGCCTGGGTTATAGAAGCTTTTGTTACTTGGGTAAGGAATTCTACTACTTATTTGTATCTGTACATATCAGGCTTAAAAAGGAACTTTACAACAGAAGACAATATACAATACTAATATACCCTTTATTCTATACCAGCTTCTACCAGTGGCTTTACCCGCGTAAAAGTCTAAGATTATACCAAGCTTCGGGATAATCTTGGGACGTACGTCCCAGGGAACAAACTAGTGAGTTGGGGGTTGAGTCAGCCGCGTCCGTAGGAGAATACCCACAGCCAGGCCCTACACGTGGTCCCCGTGTGGTGCTAATCAGGTGACATTAACTGGTGGTAGGTTTCGACCGATGGCTTGTGACCACCCACTGGGCAAAGGCGTACCGCCAAGCGGCCTAGCCGTATTCCGGTACGATACCCAGTGTAGCCAATTCAGAGGAGTTGGGTCGAAGTGGCGATTCCAATGCATGCAGACCAGCCTGCCCCGCGTTGGTATTAACGTATCGGGAGACTAGTCGTGGAGTGTAGCCGGTTACGAGGCACGGTGCACCGCTGACCGACTGCAGTTAGTTTGGGGCCCAAGTGATGTGCTAGCCACACATGAATGGCTGCTCCGCCAACTGACGAAGAATCCCGGAATGCATCATCGTGCTGCTTGGCGACCAGATGAGAGGGCCCGATGGTCCCCGCAGTCTCCAGACTAGTACCCCAATGATGCCGTCCAGCTAGTGCGTGACTGATGGTTAGGAACATGGGATTCCATCTCACTTCCTTCTCCTCTCTTCTTACCTCCCCCTCTTCTTACCTTCACTCTCGATATGCCAAGGTACAAAAAGAGGAACGTTAAACAGTGGCTGCACTCCCTCTCGCTTACAGTGCACCTCAGCAATATTTGAGGTCTGCACTCCAATCTCGCAGTAATCCATCATCTGATACTGACTGATAAACCATCCCTCTTTTTTTCTTTTGGAGACGCAGGTCAAAAGTCCGTCAGATGTGTCGTACCTGTCTTACCCAGGGTTTATCTTTGAGCACAATTTTAAACCACACGCTGGTGTGTGTTTGTACGCCCGGGACGACATCTGTTTTCGGCGTCTCCGCAACCTTGAGGATTCCAGGTTCTCAACGCTTTGGGCTCTGGTGGACACAGGCATGGATAAAATTATGTATGCTTGTGTTTAGCGTTCGCACAGGGGAGATCAGGAGGCGACCAGGCTCACACAGTACCTTAGTGAGGCGGTGGATGCGGCTCAGCAGAGGTACTCTTCCGCACAATTGGTGTTACTGGGGGATTTTAATGCCCACCACCAGGAGTGGCTCTTCCCATACCAGTGCACAGACTATGCTGGTCGTGAGACCCGAAAGCTTGCGCTAGCGTTAAATCTCACTCAGCTGGTCCAGGGAGCTACGAGGGTGCCGGGATATTGATTCGCACACAGCCAATTACTTGGACCTTCTGCTGACAACAGATCCAGACCGTTACTCAGTGTCGATATCATCACCGTTAGGTAGTTCCGACCACTGTCTGGTGACATCTGTATCAATCTATTCTCCGCCCGATCGCTGCCCTAGAGGCACCAGGGTTTGGCGATTTAGGTCAGCAGATTGGGATGGCATGCGATCTTTCTTCGCATGTTATCCTTGGCAGCCTACTTGCTTTTCTTCGGATGATCCCATCGTCGTGCGCAGATGCTGTGGCAGATGTGCTGCGGCGGGGGATGAAGTACTACATTCCATTTTGCGACGTAGCAATGTCTAGCCAAGCTCGCCCTTTGTTTGGTGCGGAGTGTGATCGTTCTAATGCGCTTAAACACGCGGCATACCAGGCTTGGGCCGACGCTCGTATGCACAAGGCGAGTGACGTGAGTCAGAAGAAGAGAGCCTTCAACAGAGCTGCCAAGTCTTGCAAGAAGGTGATGCGGAGGTCTCGGTTCAACCACATTGGCCGCATCGGGAAAAAACTCGCTTCAGACCCTGCAGGTAGTAAAGTTTGGTCCCTGGCTAAGTCGGTTGAATCGAACTTCTGTCGTCCCTCACTACCGCCACTGCTTAAACCCGACGGGTCGCTGGCCCACACCGCTGAGAAGAAAGCGAATTGGTTTGCCTTTCTCTTCGCGTCTAGATCCTGGTGACGCGCTGCTACTTATCCTGATGGTTGCGAGACGAGTATGTCGGATATTCGTATCCGTCAGAAGGACGTCCGTAGGGTGCTACGTAACCTTGACGTGAACAAGGATAGCAGTCCTGACGAGATACCGACAATAGTATTAAAAACGTGTGCGCCTGAACTGTCTCCGATCCTGACACGCCTGTTTAGGCTTTCATTTGAGACTGGAAAAGTGCCGACTGCATGGAAACAAGCTAATGTACAGCCCGTGCCCAAAAAGGGTAGTCGGACTGACCCAGCTAACTACAGGCCAATATCAGTAACGTCCATTCTCTGCAAGACTTTGGAACGTATACTCAACACTAAGCTCCTGGCATACCTAGAAGCAAATGATATCCTAAGTGACCGACAATATGGATTTCGTCGAAATCGGTCAACTTATAGTGTATGCCATCCACATCTGGAGTGAGGCCATCGAGAAGCACGGGGAAGCGCTTGCCATTTCCCTCGACATCTCGAAGGCTTTCATACCAGACCCTATCTGGTACGAAAGCCTGATAAGTAAGCTTCCTTCATTCGATATACCTGCTGGATTGTATGCTTAGATCGCAGACTTCCAGAGGCACCGGTCCATCCAAGTGGTCATCGATGGCTGCTCATCTGGTCAAATGACCATTAATGCCAGGGTCCCTCAGGGGTCAGTACTCTCGGGAACATGGTTCTTGCTGCACATAAACGATCTGCTTAAACCTTTGGGTAGGTAGACGACAGCACTGTTGCTGAGAGTTACATATCCAGCGCACGAGTTAGTGGGTCACAGACCCAGTCTCTTTGAGAGGCTATGGTTGAGTGCTTGAACTTGTCCTTGGAGACAGTCTCTGAATGGGGCGATGCCAATTTGGTCAGGTTCCATGCTGCTAAGACCCAGGCGTGTCTATTTTCAGCCCTGCTCCAACTTTCAGGGGTGTAACCGTGCCGATAACCGACCATCTTAATCTTCTTGGTGTAACGTTGACATCTATCTACTTTCAACTTTGGGCCACACATCGAAGCAAAGGCTCAAATGGCTGCAAAAAAGCTAGGAATCCTCGCAAAGGTCAAGCAGTACTTCACGCCGGAACAGCTGCTCAAACTCGTTGCGCCACCGGTACATGGTGGACATCCCACCTATACGCACGAAGCGTTTTGGGAACACATTCACTGTGCGTACAGCTAAGGAGTGGAATTCCCTGCCGGAGTCTGTGTTTCTTGATGGCTTCAACCCGGGATTTTTTAAGTCAAGAGTGAAAAGGTTACTTCTAGGTAAGCGCGCTCCATTGACGACCGCATTGTCGCTTTCCATCAGGTGTGATAGCGGTCAAGCGCGAAACTATCAACAATAAAAAACAATAACTCTCGGAATAAAAAAATGTTCTATAATCTATTCCATAACATGGTCTACCCATGTTTCATCCATACCTATTCAACCCTTTGAGCTTGAAGGACTGATGAGACGTCTTTATAATATTAATGTGATTGTCTTCTATATTTTATAAATTATTGTGTAATTTGCGTAACTACAAATCTCGACGTATTTACATATGCCTATGTGCTAACAGAAACAAAGGTCATCGCAAACATGGAGTAGAATTTTGATGCACCTTATGTGTTTTACCCACCATTTAGAGTGTAATGAACCAGGATCAATAAGTTGGAGCTCTCGCTTGTAGTCTCTCTGATTGAATCATTGTAGGTATCTAAACATTACGAAGGCTAAATTCCATACACACGTGGCTTTAAATATGTTTTCAAGTGAAACCCTGCATTTGAATAAGTTTGATTGCGTGTCTGCCTGCCATGGTTTTAAGACAAAAATAATGTTTTAATTTTAAGATATCAAAAGTAGGTAAAAATTAATCATAAAGGTACCAATCACATAGACATAGACTAGAAAAATATAATTAGGTAACAAAAATACTATTTCATTATATCCCGTCAAAGAATACGTTCTCGGTTGAATTTTGTAAGACCTTAATTCCAAGTCTGTTCTCTGGAATTATCGATTTCTGACAATATAATCGACATTACATTCAACTACAAAACCTACTTACTGCAGGTTATCAGAATTGCATTACATAAGTACACAACACAATCCGCAATGGATTTCATAAATCAACTACATTTTCCATGTTCGCTTTCGTTAAATTACCAGCTGTTACCGAACAATTGTTATGATTAGTCACTTAAAACACGCATCGGCGTTATGATTAAGTAATTAGGTAGGTAAACATTAGGTTAGTTAATAGCGCAGTACATACCGTCCATTGGAAGTAAGATGACGTGTCGACGAAGGGCCAGCGCGCTCCATACCACCCGGCATCGCCAGCCTTTGACACCGTAACTTCATCCGAGTCCGTGCCTGGAGCCGCGTAGTCAGGCTTCAGAGGTGGCAAAGAAAACACTTCATCTACTTCAAGCGACTCTTTAAATTCGTCATCGTCATCCACAGACAGCATTGTATCTTTCAAATCTCTTAATTTAGAATTTTCACTAGAAGTGGAAAGCTCTGTCGTTACTGGAGTCCTCGTGGTAGTAACTTTCGTAGTGATCAAAACGTCATCGAACCCTTTTGTAGCGAATACTGATTTCTCTGAAGGAACCTGTGTTCTTGAGTAGTATCTTAGAACGCTGCGTAGCGTGATTGGTTCCGGAGTGACTGTCGCTCGGATTATAATGTCTTTCTCCCATTTGACTGATGCATCGTTAATGTTACTGGATGCAGTACCAATGAGGGGAATTACGTTATCTTCTGTTGGTATAGGCGGAATAACTGTAGAGGTCGTGGAGCTCTTCCACGATCGTAACGCTGGCATCGTCCACGGAGGCGCAGTCGCTCTATCGCCGGTGACTGTTGGTGGAACAGTAGACGGGGTGGTTGAAGGCGATGTCGAAGGAGTACTCGTTTCGAACTTCTCACCTAGGGTTAGCACGACTTCTGGGAACATCTTCAGCTCTTTTTTCCTAGACTTCACCATCTCACGTGCCGCAGATGCCATCGGTGCAGGGGTGATGATGACTTCTTGTTGGCCTTGCTGATTCCTTGCATCAATAATATAAAGTGGAACGAGAGTTAGAACGAGTGTAGCTGCCATACTGGATATTATCCATAAAGCATATTTCAAGTCTGATTTCCTTCGAGTTCGTCGCACGTGGATGGAGGGACTGTAGTCACGTCCCTTGCCCTTCAGGCCGCTGTTGCTCAGCACCTCCTCGGTCTGCGGGAGGATGGTGTACTGGAGGCTGTTCTCGCCGTGTCGCACTGTCTTGTACATTTTTCTGTTGCTCCTACTTAGTTATCACAAAAGGAAACACTACTTTAACGTTTTGTATTCACATTAAATGTTATCACATGCTCGTATTTTCACAATGCTGAGATGGATCCGCGGTGCTCGCGTGTCTCAGTTTTGCGAGTCATCAACGTGAAGAGTCGGTGCGAGACATCGCGGCCACTCGCGCTTTGTGCAGCGTCGTGGCCGGCTCGGCGGCGGGCGCCGGCCGCAGCGCGCACGCGCCACAACATTGAGCGGCTGCGCGTCCCCTATCCGCGGCGGCTCGACGGCCCCGAGCTTTTGAGGTTATATGACTTAGAAGCCGGCTTCTATTTTACATCACGCCGCACGACAATAACAATAACATTACAAACTCTTTAAGTAGGTATCTACCTCGCCTCATTAGCGACGATGAGCTTCAGCGACTTTTTAACATTCGCATCTGAATAAGGTAGCTTCTTTTGTGTGCGCCGAATTGCTACTGTTGAATGAAACGGAAAATTTATTTCGGGTCCACTTCGCTAATGTAATCGAAAGCCAATACCTACAGCCTGCCGAGTAAATCTAGCGTGGTTAAATTAAACTTGATTTGTACCAAACATTTACGTAGCTATTCCGGATTGAACGCTAGCATGTATTTTCTCGTATGGTTTTGTAGAACATTTGGTCCGACTCCAAATTGCAGCCCTCTGTTAAAAATTATGAGTCACGATCACTCACGATGTTACTTTTTCCCAATAACGAGTGCATGATTCAGTTTCGGTTTCGGGCAACTTCCATCCATTTAGTTTTTTGCGCGCATTGATCGAATGAAATGACGGATAATTTATCATTGAATACAAGTGGGTTTGGCATCGGCTCACTACCCACTACTTACTGCCGCATTGGTGCTCAGATCATTTCGCTGATAAAGCTCATACTTTGTTACCACTGTCATGTTGATGTAAATTTCGAAAGAAAAATATTTTCCATACAAAAAGGAGAGGTAGAGCTATGGAAGCGTTGATCTGAAAAACGTTACTTCTCTCAAAGATACGGCTACATCAAGTGTTAATCAACCTATAAATCAGCCCAATAAACTGCAACTAGATACTTCATTTTTACCTCCACAAGGAAGAAATTCCAGGAAATTCTTTGTTTCACCTTCCCAAAAAGTAAACTATCATTTCGCTTCTAAAAAGAGTATAGTCAAACTGCTACCAACCGTCTCTAATTAAAGCTTAGAAAAAAGTGTACAACGAGTGTATTAACATGTTTTTGCGGCCGGTCAAACAGCGAACACACCATACGAATACTAATTCACTTGACCTTCAACAGAATCACGTTTCCTTTCGAAATTGGTTCGTGAATGCTATATTTTTAGAATAAAAGTAAAAAGAGAACGGCCAAACAGAATAAAAGGGTTGGGCGGACGACTCGCCCCGGCTTTTTTGTTGGTCCACCATCATTTTCTACTTAGAATTTCGTAAGCGTTGAGTTAGATAAAGGTACCTAATTATTCCGAGTGTTTATAACGTGTGATGGGGTCTATCTATAGTATTATTTTGAAGACGGTTTTCAAAATGACTGTGGTGTAGACCATTGGCGACTGATGTGGCGTAAGCCGCTTGCGATTGGATCGATTTGAATCACTTAATAGTTAATTCTATCCCTATCACCGCCTGTTGGTACTACGTTGTCAGCTTTACAATCAGAAGTTATATCCTTGTTTCTAACTGTTCTATCAATTGCAGTTTAAGGTCAGGAATCATTAATCTTAATAAGCATATGGAAAAGTTCAAGTTTTACAAAGAGCGTAGCGGTGAACGTCAATTTGTTTTCATTATAGCTTTTCGCACAATATTACATCCAACCTAGTACATACTTAAAACTCGGTTAATGCTAAAATTGTGCACAGTGAACCGATAGCGATATACCTACATATCTTCAAACTGTTTGTTTACTGTCAACATGCAGATTCTTTTGATATCGAAATTCTTAGATCAGGGTTATATTTCGTAAAGCTTTTACTATCAGTGACAATATTGACTTTGGTCATTTACATATCGTATCTTTTCCCTTTAGCTACACTATTTGCTATAGATTGCTGTTTGACAATATTACAGCCATGTTTTTAGCTATTAAAATTCGACTTTACCCAATATCATTATTATCAGCGGCTGCCTTGCCAACCTACTTTTAGCAAGGCTCAGGTGTTACAAAAGCATTGACGACACTAAGGCGGTAGAGCATATCTGTTTACATAAAAAGATAGAATTAAGTAAACTTCATGAAATGTTTACATACCGAACTTATGATAAAGTTATAATTGTGGGTAATGCTGAATGACGAAATTAAGCTTCATATGAATTGCAAAAAGTTATGTTAGTGTATCTATTTGTTGGCACCATTTTGACCACGTGAGACGATGTTCCATTTAATAAATATGTAATCTCATTTAAATTGTGACTACTGGCACATTCTACATATAGCATCCTTTACACACATTCGATTCATAAAGATGTGTGAACAAATTTATCATCGTTTTCATTCTGGCTGTATATTATAAGTGTCTCTTATATCGATTGTATATCTAATATAGTTTGACGTGATAGTGCTGGAGATGTATCAATGAAATCTCGGTGGTGTGCAGTACAACGCTGGACTCTACCATGGCGTGCATTAGGGCGTCGTTTGCTCTAGTACAATGACATCGACAAAGCAGCTATTTTCGTAAGCCGCTGGAAGACGGCCAGCGCAGCGGGGCATCGCGTAAATAAACGTACATGACAAACGCATGCTGCGCTCGCTTCGGGACGATTTCGACAAATTTAGTAATGCCCTGTAGGAAGCTATCGACACAAAATATGGCTTGGCGCCGAACTGCATCGAGTGAGGATACCCGAGAGATCATTTGCAGTCAGAATATAAACTTTCATATTTTATAAACTATGCAGTGGCTTTCGCGTGACTTATGAGCTGCCTTTTACCTGGGATAGAGGATGAGTACTACCATATAGCTTGGTAATGCCACCAGTGTTTTGGGCTCCTTACAAGTCGCAGAGAAATTTGCAAAGAAATTTTTCGACACCATATGTTACATTGTTTTTATTATTCTTTTATTTTAGTGTATACAATATTATTATCATGGTTACCTATTTACGTTTTTTTAAATATGTAAATAGTATGTATGTAGCTGTATGTAGCAATTATTAAACCAAAAACGTAATGAAATAGGTAAGTACGTATATATTTATTCAAAATTTAAAGAATTAGTTATATGAAATCTTATGAAATGCAGAAAAATGTTAATGGTATTCGTGAATAATAACAGGTTTCATTCGCGAATATGTTACTGGTAATAAATCTTTACATTAATTACAATATGTTTAAAGATAATACTACATTTAGAAGTAATAATTTTGAATGTAGTTATTTTAAGTAACCTCCACAACCTTGAGGGTTCAAAGCACATCCTGCCGGCGAGTTTTACGAGGTTTGCCTAAATAAACAATTTCACGAACACGTGTTTGGTCGCTAATGTGGCGGCCAGGCGAGGCGACCAGTGTGCAGTGCAGCGAACCAACCTCCTTTGTCGTAAGAACTATTTATTGCCACACAGATATTTGTTCTTTCTTCCACTTACAAAGCAATTTCGGAGGGAGAAACTATACGTTACTTCACTACCTGCTGCGTTGTAAACGGCACCAAACGTTTTTATTACACTTTTTTTAACCAGGGCTTTCTAAATATTGTTTCGTCTCTCGATCCCGAGCCCTAAGATAAGCCCTCTCTCGCTTATCTTATCCCCAAGAGGCTGACTACGATAATAATTTAGGCGCAATCTTGCATAAAAACGCTTTTCATTTGGGATGAGGCGGTTGAATTGATAATTATCTCGACAGTGCCTTAAAGTTTTAATTACGAAAAGGTTTCTGAGTGTTTTGCGTCTTAAATAACTTTTGGGGTTGTGTTGATCTTTTGTTTAGGGTGACGTGTTTAGGTTTCAGTACTGTTTGTCAGCGTGACAGCGGCGGGTGCATCGGCCGCTCCTGACCCTGGCTGGCCCAATGCCACGATATATTCGCTGAACACCGGCCCGGTGGCAGCTCGCCAACACCCAGACCCTTCCGCATCGTTAGCAAATCATCATTCTGCGCAAACTGTTGAAACGGCTATTTTCAGGAACCGTTTAGTGATTCCAGAAAATGCTGATTCACCATTATTTCTTTTACCACCTTTAATATGTTTTGTCACATCTTGTCGAAATTATTAAGTACTAGTGTTCTGTGGTTGATGATTTCATGAAAAAGTGTTCCAGTTAATGGAGTCTATTTAGAACACGCCGCAATGTGGTAGCCATAAAATATAATTAAAATATGGGTCGATAGCGAAGTGTGGGTATCATCTAGAATTGACGGTTATTTGGACTAAACTTGTATAATTCCAGGATGGTTCTACTATAACTGTCATCAAGGCGGCAGTCGGCGGGTAGTTACTCTAACAGGCGATCAACTGGCCGGTATTGGCAGCCAGGAGTGTTGGCATTGGCATAGGTTCAGGCCGTTGAACCCGACGCATGTGATGTATGGGCGTATCTACACGTGAGATTGAAAGTGCAAGTGCATTGTCCGATCTTGGCAGAGTCTAGCCTCTGGAAGATACAGTTATTTTGTGTGTCTTTTACATTTAGTTGATCATAATATTTTTTGGTAATTTATAAACATATTGATCTCACACTAAAGCTTAAATTTTGGATTCTGATATTGTTTATAGGTTTATAAATTTTTTGTTCATCTTGTATTTCCAATTTTTATTATTTGTATAAACTACAAAATGAGAAAATGGCTGTGGAATGAAAGGAATTTATATATGCATATATTTTCAAGAACTCCATCGAAGTAATTTTGATAAGTAGTTGAAAAAAAATAAATTTTTTTTTACTTTATTAGGACGCGCCATGCTTATGTTCATGCAAATAAAAAAAATACTTTTTATTAAATTAAAACAGATACCATACTTAGTGTTGATAAAACTACCTACCTGGAAATAATTTAAAATTGTAAACATATATTCGTGTTTGCATTACCAATTTAACATAATGTTACATACATTGTGTAGATATATTATTCCCAGAATATTATATTTTAAATAATATTTTTATGACTTGTAAGAACATTCAAATTGATATTATTATCATTATTTTTCAATATATTTAGTTTTAATAATATCTAACTTATGCATGCTTACATATGCGTTGTGTTGGCATTATGAAAAAATGTGCATAATCTTGTAGTTTTTTACGAGGGCCTTGTAATTTCAAAGACATTTTATTTATTTATTTATTTATAAAGACTTCATGCACATAACAATGTACAAAGGCGGACTAAATGCTTAATATTTTATACTTATTTATTTTTTATTTTAAATACGAGACAAATGCTGCATGAAAAATTATACTTACAATATCATAATGTACTATAGTACGCGGAAAATAAGTTGCATCCATTGCTATGGTGACGCGCAGCTCCCCGTTTCTATTGAGACCCGAAGATCTGTTACTGCGCATTGAAGGCTATTTTGGTTCAACATATATCCCGCTTATTGTACGAAAGCTCCGAGGGCCTTCACCAGTGCTGTAATTAGGGCGGGGCTAGTGGGGCCCAGGAACACGGCGCAGTCACTGGCAGGGCGCAAAAAAATTATATCTAGTCCTTTTTGTTTGTATTGTACTTTTTTCTAGGGGCGCAGTTATAGAAGCTCACACCGGGCGTATAAAAGGTTGGTTTCGGCGCTGGCCTTCACCACAAAGAAAAGTCCATGTCGGATAAAAATTTCCACAAAGCTTTTGGATATCCGCCAGTTCTACTGATCATCCGAAATACTCTGCCTTGAACT
Source organism: Leucania comma (assembly GCA_958295575.1). NCBI lineage: Eukaryota > Metazoa > Arthropoda > Insecta > Lepidoptera > Noctuidae > Leucania > Leucania comma. The sequence continues at coordinate 12,322,635 of OY282475.1, forward strand.
TGACGGGACGGCATAGTGACGTCATTGGCGACCTGTCAGGTGCCAGGGAACACACGCGGGACACTCATCCTGTCACTTCTGTCTGATTAACAAATGTGAGGTAATTGACAGTAAGAAATATTGTTATGTCGCGTCTTGTCTCATATGAGTAATTATTGCGTAAACGCTCAACGCTTTGACGAAGTTAAAATTAATGATTGTACACACTAAAGCTCGACTCTGATTTATTCCAGCAACTAAAATTAAAATTCAATACATAGTTTATTCTGGAATGTTTATACTTAATGTATGCAAACGTAGCAACTTGCTAAAACACTATAAATCAAAATAATCTTGTTTATGCAATCAAATTACTATTTTAATTATAAATTTATATAGATTAGGGATTAATATGGCACTATCATGCTGGCATATAACGTTAAATAGTCGTAGCGAGCAGTTCATTATCTATATGTGCAAGTGTTCGGTCATTACGAGGCCGGCGCAGATCGTGTTAACTAAACGGTTTTTATTATTATAAACGTCACGTAATACGCATGGTGAAGATAAAGCTGCGGTCCACATGTGCGCTTGCGACGTTCCCACGCCTCGATCCCCCCTCCGCGCCCCTCCACCCACACCATGTGTTATCGACCATTGTAATGTGAACCATCCCCTTATAATTTAAATTTGAGAGTCTTGTTATTGTTAGTGATGATGGAGGCCACCGTATGCTGGTGATTATTTACCTCCCGGGCTCGTAGCATGTTCACGCCTAGGGTTTCAGGACTGACGGTTCTCTAATTGATCGACGGGCAATTGACTAATGAAATATGAAAGTGACTGCGTAATGCATCCTGCTTAGTACGTCAGACATCGCAGATTTTAAATGCCGACATTATGGTTTTTTAATCGCAAAAAAAAGCGGAAGTGGCGTACTTAGCCAAGTAGTAAGACGGAGCCATGTGCTAGTACTATTTTCACACGGTGTTTTAAGATTACTTTAACATACCTAATAGAGACACCAGAGGGCCTAATCTGAGTTTTCTAACGTGCTTATACACACGTAACAGTACAAACAAAAAAAGGTTTTCGGTGATTGTCGCCACCAGACCGAGCATGATCAGTTTTAGTACAAATTAGCGGGTACGCGTAACACGTTGCACGCTCGCGCTATTACGTTAAAAAGAAATATTTTATTATTTAATTTTTACTCGTTTGAAAAAAAAAGAAATTTGCATTTTTTATTAATGTTGCATTCTATTGCCTTTTTATGGCTTAGTAAAACCTGTTTGCGACACTGCGGTTGGATATTTTTAAAATCTATAACCATCATAGGTTGTTTTTTTTTTTTTTATGGTAGGTAAAATCATCCAATGACAAATCCCGAGAAATAGTGTCAGACTCTTACTGACTAAAACCTACCCTGTTCCATTCATTGCCTTCGTCCCAAGGCCCCAGAAACAATTAATTATACTCTTCAACAAAGGTGCTTACGGCTAAGTAATTGCTTACGGCTAAGTAATTGCTAAGTTTATTTTTAAAATCGCAAATGAAGGATTTTTTCAAATTTGAAAAAAAAATTGGTAATCTGGTGGAAGAACTGTCAAAAACAGGAAAACAATACACGAACTGTCAATTATGACATTACTGCTATTATGTAGGTTACTTACGCCGCGGTTACGCGTGCACAAAAGAGATGACGAGATGTTTCCACCACGCCCCCACTCTTCCTCTTGTCAATATTTAAAAAGCTAATTGCTACTTCATTTAAAAACCAATTTTGATGCTGTTTTAATTAGAGTGATAGGTTGTGTCCTGGAAAGTAACGGTCAAGTGATGGAACACAGGTAGGTTTTAATCAATAAGAGTCTGACACACCCTCTCTCTCACTCTGCTAAGAGCAGGGAGGTTTTGAAGATTTCTCACTAAACAAAAAATAACTGTAGACAGTCTACGTAGTGAACCCCGGGGCCCTGGAAGGAAGGGAAAGAAGGAACAGGAGTGGAATTTTAGTCAGTAAAAGCCTGACACTATCTCACGCTCCGTCCAAAGGCGGGAGATATCATTGGATGAATTTCCCACCTAAAAAAAAGACAGTCTACGTAGATAACCCTAACTTTAGTTTATAATGTTTTGTTAAAAAAAAGGGCAAGAAAAAAGTGACAAGTAGTTGATAGATTACTCGTACGTAAGAACAAAGTAATACGACGATAATGGATTGTGTTAGAGAGTTATAGACATATCACATGAGCACACATAGTCGCCTCACATAACGAGACTTGGCTCATAAAGAAGCGTAGTACGCGGCAAATACTTTGAACCAAAATGGCCGTCGTTGCTTCCACGATTGAGATCCGAAAATTGGTTATTTCGCATTCAAGGGCGACCGCCATTTAGGTTTAACTTATATGCCGCGTATTTTATGTTGATGTAACCAGGGGCCTTACCATCCATGTCGTGTTAAAATGTGCGAGCAAGAAAAAGGGATGGAATTATACACCCTTTACAGCTCCCGGCTCCATATTATATTATATTATCCCTTTAACGATTCAGTTTAGGTCGTCAAATAAATCGCACTAAAAGTTCGTGGTAGGGTTTTTAGAAGGCAACGGCAATTAAAGGAATATTTTGGATCTGACTGAATACAGACAAGAAGATACAAATAATATACACCGTTAAATTTTGATCGTTTTAATCCTGTGGAGAGTCGATTCGGTACATGAAACTCTATCGATTTGAAAGATAAAATTAAAAAATAAGGTCCTTTTTTCAACTCGAATTAATTTACTCGTGTACGAAATTAATTTCTTTAAGTAAACGTCAGCTGGGCGAGTTCAAGGACCTGTAGGTAGTTAGTACGCAACGATCGACAACTATCTACAAGGTCATTGACTCGTTTACTTAAAGAAATTAATTTCGTGCATGCCTATATTAATTCAAGTTTTAGAAAAAAAAATACTTACTTTATTTTTTTATTTTATCTTTACAAATCGATAGTGTTTCATGTACCGGATCGACCCTCCGCGGGATTAAAACAATCAAAATTTAACGGTGGGTTTATTATACTTACCGGTTACGCATACGGCTACGGATTTGAAATTATTTCGGATTATCCGCTAGTTTCGGATACGTATCTTCTCCATCCCTGTAACAATTCATTTTAGGTCGTCAAATTAGAGCTCTTAAAACTCTTCTCCTCCTCCTCCTCCTTTCTTCTTCCTTCTTGAGATGGAAATAAACATTCTTATAGCAACGGTTTACCAGCTGAGATTATCAGCCTTTGTGTGCAGAGCTTCGCAGAAATAACGTTTGTGAACCGCGAAGCTACATAGAATACTTGTAATTAACATAAATTATTTTGTTTGCTGAGAGTCTGCTGTCTTGTTTATATATTATGTGTGCATGTTGTCAATGTCCGGTCTTTGCCATTAATATTATACTAGCTTCTGCTAGCGGCTTCGCTCGCATTTGAGTACCACTACTGCCAAACTTGTTCATACAAAAGTAGACTCTAAACATCGGAATTATGGCCTATAGTGGAGTGGATGTGAGAGGACACCGGTGTCCTATCGAGCTAGGACAGGTTAAAGTCTGTTTATCCCCTTACGGGTGGAGTTTCGTAAAATCCGTTCTTAGCTGATATCTTTATAAGGAACCTGTCTGCCAAATTTTAAGTTTGTAGCTGCTATAGTTTCTGAGATTTCGACACAAGTTTATATCAAATAAAAAAAATGGTACCCAAATGCTCGTCTAATAGTGTGTTTTTGAATTAGGTATTTTGAGGTAAGCTCGTCTCAAAACTTATTATAATTTCTTTCGACAGATTTTAAGCTAAATAGAGTTTCAGAATAAGCGGGGGTAAGTCTGTGTTAGTAAACTTTAGATAAAGTTTTTGAAAGTTAACTTCGGAGAAAGAACATTCTAATGAGTAAGTGAGTATATTACCTACCTATATCTACTTACTTGAATTGAAAATTGGTTATTGAAATCTTGCCAAATTAGCAAGCCGCATATTGGTGCCATGGCTGCGGGACCTAGAGCGGATGCATTGTTGTTTTTTTAAGCAGGATTCATCCAATGACTTCTCCCACTCTAGGGCAGAGCGGAAGGGAGAAAAGTCAACCCATGGAGCAGATCCACTGTTGTGGACACGTTGGACATGCCCACAACCCTACCAGGTTTGTATCATCACACTTTCATGATTATGCTGATGATGCTATTTTTGTAATTTCGTGAGTGAACATACTAAGATTTTACAGGTTTATTTATTTATTTACAAAATCTTGGTCAAGCGGTCATGCATTTTGTAAACACCTTTGTAGGAATTCAATATCGATCATAAACGAGCTCAGACTTCGACTTGCACTTGTCCGTTTTTCGGGTAGGTAGCTAAAGCTGTGACTACAACTTTTTTTGAGGTGATGAATATGAGACGGCAGAACAACAACAAATTAGGGAAGGTACACGTAGAAAAGTTATTAAATATAACGAAACAATATTGTGGAACACAGTCCACAACATCAATCAGTTAAATGATTAAATATGTTTTAAAACCACTATCTGCACTAGTGCTTTTAAAACCCGGCTTATGGATTTCCTGTTGAATAAGTGTCTATATTCTGTTGATATATTATTATGTAGAATTTGCTTTGTCAAATTTATTATTATTGAAATTTTTAATATAATATGTAATTCAGATACAATTTTTTTTGTTGTTGAATAAATTACTATGAGGATTGGATCTGCGCTTGTGCTGTTTGAAAAGTAACTAAAGAAACATAAGTAGGTTTTAGTCAATAAAATTCTGACGTAAGCGGGAGAAGTCATTAAATGATCTCTCAGATCTTGATGATGATGAGATTGATACCAAATACGAATTTTCATATTTTTTCTGAAAGCAACAAAGTTTTATTACAAAGACAATTGTAGCATGCATCCTCTGGCCCCCTAGAATCTAGATTTACAATTTCGCAGATGTCTGGGCTTCGTGAAAATCTCAACTTATTTATATGGCTTCATACAGATTCGTATCGGCACACCTGCTGCAATATGATACATGGATGATCTTATCATGAACTCTTGCACTTACTAGAAAATTGTCCTGCTATCTAGTTAGCTCTGTGTTCGCTGTCATAATTATTAACCTTTATCTTGCTTTAAAGGATATTTCTTCGTAGTCGTGGAAATTATTGTTATTTCTTCATAACGTAAACATGAATAGGAATAACACGCTTTAGGTTAGGTTTTACATGCAGCTTACAAAGTAAATACAACTTACGAGTCAGTTTCTTTCAAAATGTTTTAGCAAGTGAGCCAGTGATTCACTCGCTTCATGTATTTTTTGTAGTCGAGTCTTGACCACACGAGTCGAATAGAAATGTGATTAAGTCCAACATAGTTGCAGAAAATACTACTATATCCTAAACAACACAATCGAACTGTCATGTGGATTCTCGAAACGCTCTTGGCTGTTCTTTTTCTTTAATATACCTTTTTCGTAAAACTTGTAAACTTTGGCAGCTTTTTACGATACTGTAGTAACTTTAAAGTTTAACGTATAACCTCACAGGCACGCAATAACTACTGCTTGAATAACTTTTCCAGGAAGGTCGACAACTGTTTAAACATAATGTCTAAATGGGGCTCTACTCTACTATCTCTGTTCTATTCAATTAATCATGCTTTAAAAAGAAAATAATTATGTACTTATAGATTCAAGTCCCATTCAGCTTAATTAAAAGTGATTACAAACATTTAATTGAAAGCATACTTGAACCACGTGTTACACTTAAGTGGGTGTTTGATTAAACTATCGTACAGCGTACAGGGCCACTCGCCACTCCACTTGAAAGCGTTTCGTAACGAGCAAAAAATCAAAACTAAACAAAGCATGATTTGTATTAGTGTGTGGTGTGTGTCGTCTGCATGTGCAGTGGAGTGTGTCACCTGACCTAGCCCAACCCTGCACTTGTAAGTTTGACTCCCGCCGACATGCTAGTGATGGCACCCACGACTACAAAATACGACACGGATTTATCGATTCAACGTCTCTTTATCTTCAAGTCTATGACTGATGCATGTCGCCATTTGAATGTCGCCGGTTAATTATGCCATATTCAATTAACATTGTTGATAAATTTGGCATCATGTTTGTTTACAACATTACTAAAACACCTCACGTATTTCCTTACCTAATACAATCTGAGTGGCAGAAAGTATTAATTAAAATTGAAGTTATTTTATAATCAACTGCTTGTAATACAACACATCACATGTGTCGAAATCTGCAATGATAATGTACTTGTTTATGAGTAATGTAATACTTGGATGACACAGAAATGTCGATAATATCATGATTTGAGAACGAGGTCGAGCCCATCACTAAATTGTTTTGTGTTCAAAGTGAGTGGGGTTGACGGGTGCTACAAAAAACACAAGCTTCGCTATGGTGACAACGGAAAATTTTCTACGACGACCCTTCACAAGGACGAGTTTTGAAGAATTTTGTATTGAATTTCTCACCCTTAAGCAACCCGGTTGGAGGACTGCAAATAGCTCGTAAATATAGCTGCGTGGTTTATAATAAATTTACACTTGACAACGTAAATTGCTTTTGCCGTAATGTTTTTGTGGTGTATTTTGGAACAGCGTTGCAACATCCTGTCCCCGTCAATTCAGGTAGTTCTGATGTGGTAATAATATTGTGCACGTTTTGATTACCTATACGCTCTCCGAAGAGAAATATAACACAATCTGTAACAGAAGTTTGACCTGAAAGAACTTTAACGAGAAGTTAGGTAATGCGAGGTATTGTTTCATGAGAACATTGCGAGCCGCGTCGGATGTCTTAGTGAATATTTTAACACTCGACACGCTGGGATCTCGCCAAAACCGTCTATCTACCTGTTACAAGATATATTCTTATCTTCATATAACTTTTCGCTGGTAACGATGTAAAAATATTGAATAAGAAAGTAAGTATTATATAAAAGTTATGCGTGCAGAGACTACGTAATAAGTTACTTGACTTTTTATTCTATTGGCTGTGTTGTTATTGGCTGTTGTCCCGTCTTGATTGCCAGGCTCTCTCGCATGTGAAGAATGCGATATTGGACATATTTACTAGCTACGCATTTATTCTTGATTTTCCTGATCGGCTATAGAAAATTCTGTGCTTAAGCAAAGCAATGAAGTTGCATACTTGATGAACATAAAGCTGCCTTGCTTCCATAATGAGCACTCCGTCTTAACTGAAATACACAAGTGTGTAGCGGTATTTGCAAGTTAAATTCCAAAGTCATCATATTCCTGCCTTGTCTCTTGTTACTAGTGGTCGGCAACACATCTTTTTCTTCCTTTCTGTCTTGTCAACCGACACGCTGTCATTGATCCTTTTCTTTCATATAACTCAATCATATCAGAATCTATCCATTTATTCTTTGGCTTCCCTCTTCCTTTTCGTCCATCCACATGTAAAATCATAACTCTTTTAGTAAGATGCGTTTCATCTCTCTTCTTCACATAAAGATACTGAGACAAACGATTCCTTTTCAACTTTTCCTTTTTTCTAAGTAAATTTCTAAAGTACCAAACCGTAACTAAGCCTCATATTGTTTATGTTTTTGTTTTGGATACTCATTGCTTACCTACTTTGAGTACCTACCTACAATTGGAATGCCTATGAGAATATGCTACATCCTAATGATTTCGCATTATTTGGCAGTAAAATCGAGTGAGCTTCGCTGAGGTAGTCAATCCTACGGTAAAATTCTCAACTACACTTTTCAGAGATCGTGCTTGTTTTAATGATTCCACCATATATTGTCTAATTGTGTAGATATTTAAGCCTAAGAAAAATACAGCCACTGTAGATACTGGTCTCAATAAAAAACAAAAATCTTATAAGCCAATACATACGCAGTTTACCACAACTTATATAGCTACATTATTTTAAAACAGAATGTATCAAAATTTAAAAACAGATTAAGTTTAAGTTAACAGGTAAAATCATTTTGAAAAGCGATTAAATAAAGTTCCTTTATCGAATTTGCTCACGTAAATAAGCGGATTTCTTTGATTACATTCGTACGTGGCTTGATTCTCTGTCGAAACTATATGAGCCATGTAAACCGACAGAAAAGTATTTGGCAAGAATATTTCATCACGAGAAAATTGTGCCGACCGGCCGACAATTTCACATACACGTAATACCGACTGGTTTGAGCTTAAACGAGGATTAACGGGCATGTACATGTGTGTAAAAGCCCGGTTTTAGCAATATTACAACGATTCAAGTGTCAACTAAGTTAACTTATTACGGAGATAAGAAAAGCTTGAGAGGATGTGGGGAAAAACGTTGAAGACGCTTGCCAGATTTTCGCGCCGAGTTTGGCTAAAATTGGCTCTGTATTACGATTTCTCTATAAAGAGTTTTCACTATGACGATTTACTCGAACTCGAAGCATTTATTTCAATTAAATATTACAGGCACTATTAAACTGAGACAAAAAGATAAAGCTATTAGCACGTTGCAAAGTTTATATGAAGAGCTACGGAAGAGAATGTGCAAGAAACTCAAGGACACTCTTTAAAACAATAAAGGTAACATAATCTAACGGATTATTGTAATATTTAATCCAACGGATTATGTTACTTCTCGCTTCCAGCCACTATGATGGCTCCATTTCTGTAGCTGCAGTGCATCTCTGGAACCCTCCCTCCACATCCTTTCGTGAAAGCCCATCTTTGAAGATCTTCAAGAGGAAAATTAAAGGGCACTTCCTTTCACAACTGACATAACTTACATTCATATTGGTATCGTATATATTTTTATACTTAGATGTACCTACATAAATAAGTCTAACATATAAAAATATATACGATACTTACAACATAAACCTTTATGTTTTAAGTACATTTAAGGGCGTCGCCAAGGGGGAGGCAGGGGGGGTGGCTACGGTACGGACCCCCTAGAAGCTTGCTTTACAGCTTCAGAGCCTAGTTTAGGCACCAGTCTCCCACAATGTAATGCCCTCCTATATGCTACCGTAGATACAAGGCTAGCAATTAGGAGTTATACAGGGCGTTTGGCAGAACGTTGAACATATGAAAATGGTGGAAAGGTGGACCAGGGCAAAATGAATTAGGGCTGAGTAAGTAGCAGATGACCCCACCTATCCACCATTTTCCTATGTTCAACGTTCTGCCAAACACCCTGTATTGTGGAGAAAATAAACTTTTTTTATTATTTAAAAAATATATTTTTTATTATTCTCTATACTTCCAATAGATCCCTTGAGTACATTGGATCCTACCCTCGTATCGTATGTAATCTATCTCTGTCACTCAACGGTTTGCTGGACGAAAACTCATGTTGAGTTAAGCTCGCCAGTGTACATGAATTGCCAAATCACTGTGTGTATTATTATTTTATTTTTTAAATACATCGTTTTTATTGAAGCTATACATATGTAATTGATGTAAGAACGAGCAGGCTAAAAGCGTTCAGTAGGTATAAAAACGCAATACAAAGAACATAAAAATGTATTTACATAAATAAAATAAACTGTAGCAGCCAGCAGCTGAGATGAGAGATGACCAGTCCCAACTGACGGCGCCCGGTTTCTACATATAAAGAATCAAAGAATAAAAGATTTAGGATGGATTATGTAGCATTTGTTCAGAAAAGTGGTGTTTATTTTTTGTGACGTAGCTACAAATTTACAGCTTTCAGATTTATTCCTGTACTTGTGCTCCTTGCTTCATGCCAAATTTCAAGGTTCTAGGTCAAAGGGATATGAATATGAATTTTAATTCCCTTGAGAGTGTCGAAACGTACGTTTTTCACGACATAAACGGCTGTAACATTTTTTTCAGTTAACTTATAAGTTTGATTTTTTCACAGCTTCAAGGGTTCACAGACCTAAGTATATGGTAATAACTTCAACTCGTTACCTCCACGCGTTCCCGAGATAAAGGGTATATGAGTTCCGTTTTTTTCTTTTGAGATACGGAACTATAAAAAGGTGTGTCATCATAATCGTACGTAAGAATATATTATCAATCAGAAAAACAGGAAAAACCGCACAAACTGAATCGTTTATCCGATCTGAGAAAAGAATTGTTTTTGTTGTTTGTTATTGAACTTACAAAAAACCCAAAGCTCTACCACGATTTAATTGCCAAAGGGATTATCATTATCAATTACATCCATAACCTGCTGATGATACACGATGACACCCAAGCGACGTTATCCACAGGATCCTCACCTCATTTATTTCCTTATGATATGAATAAATGAATAATATTAGTACCTATTAATAAATGAATAAAATTAACTCTAATTGAAATAATAATAATCGTAAACACGGTTAAAATCATATAGGTACTATAACATGTATAATAAAGCCGTTAATAAGTCTGTAAATAAATTAATACTTTTTGACGTGTATCTTATGCTATGTTATTAATGGTAATCAAGATAACTATGTGTTTTATCAAGAGAAGTGAAGTCTCGTCGGATTTCTAAGAGTCTTAGCTTCACATATAGGTATATACACCGTTAAATTTTGATCGTATTAATCCCGTGGAGGGTCGATCCGGTACATGAAACACTATCAATTTGTAAAGATAAAATAAAAAGTACTAATTAATTTACGCATGTAGGAAATTAATTTCTTTAAGTAAACGTCAGCTGGGCCAGTCCAATGTACTGTTGGTAGTTATAATACGCAACGACAAACAACTACTACAAGGTCATTGACTCGTTTACTTAAAGAAATTAATTTCGCACATGCGTATTAATTCTAGTTTTAGAAAAAAAAAAACTTTTTTTTTTATCTTTACAAATCGATAGTGTTTCATGTACGACCGATCAACCCTCCACGAGATTAAAACGATCAAAATTTAACGGTGTATAAAATATGAAAACAATGCTTAATTACGAAAATCCTTTACTATTGCCGTATTTTCCACCGGCTAGACTGTATTGTCTGTCATTAAATGACGGCTTGGTGTTAATACAATAGTTTGGGTTCCCTAGCTTTTGTTGCCATTGCACTAATGACTACGACCCAACCTCAAGTGTGATTTACGTATAGACAAACGTAGTGATTTACACGAATTTGTCTAGAGCCTCGTTTTTCCATTGAATGTCTGTTTATTTTTAAATCAATTTTAAAACATTTTGAACATATTTGGCGGCACGTTTGGCTCGGTGGTTACGATTGGGTACTGCGCTTTGTGACGCAGGCTCGAATCTCGTGCGGAACAAATATTTGTATGGCTTACAGAGAGTTGTTCCGGGTCTGAGTATCTTTTATATGTGAGTTTACATATTTTTGAACGCACCTATGATACCTACAGGCGTAATTCCTCCTAGTGTGGGAAGTATTCCTGTTGCAGCACCGATTTTTTCGGCACCCAAGCTGTTCCTTTTTCGGCACCAATAGATATGTTAGGTTGATGCCGATTCTGGAAACAACATACCAAAAATAGTGGCGAAAAAATTGGTGCCGAAATAAGAATACTTCTAGTGTGGGGCATTTAATAAAAGTAGGTAAATAAAAAGTAATTATTAAGTTACTCGTAGGTTATTTTTGCGTGATAAGATGTGTATCATCTTTCCCATCGTCTTTTTTTTACCTTCATTCGTACCTTCACAATCCCCTCTCTTGTAACTGACGCAAGAGTAAATTTTGTTGTATTTGGTTAGCATACATATTTAGTGTAACATTTATGTTTTACAAAATGTATAAAAGTGTATGTAAATATTGTGCTGCAATGTTTGAGAAACGCGAAGGTTACTTATAAAGTTCTATGTTATGTCGCCATTAGTGCGTTTTGTTTTGTCCACTTCGCAGTTTGATTTTATCTAATGGATGTCGTAATACTTGTAACGCTCTGACTTAACTAGGACTGGGGCCATCACCGAGTATGTTTCAAGTATTGTCTTTGTTTTTAGGGTTCTGTACCTCTTTTAGCTAAAACGGAACCCTTATAGGATCACTTTGTTGAAACTTTTTTCTCAAAAACGCATGGAGGTATTAAACTGAAATTAATATGTATCAAATAGTCAGATGTGCTACTCTATGGAACTGTGAACAAATCAAACTTCTTAGTCAACACAATTTAAAGATATAACCGTTTATATTACGTGTTGGCGCATATTTTGATACTCGCAAGGAAATCAAAACTTATGGGGTACTTCCCGTTGACCTAAGATTCTGAAAATTGGAAATAAGATCTCATAGCACAAGTTTAAACTAAAATCTGAAAACTGTAAAGTAGTTGATTAGTTGTTGTAGTAGTAGTACCTATTTTTGGCGACTCGGAAAAATCTTCGAGATTTGATTCGGGATCCGATTTATTTACATAGGTAAGTTTGAACGGAACCCTCGCTATACAAATCCAACTTGCACTTGACCGGTTTTTTATTAGGAGTTACGTCTCACCTTTGTCACGTTTCGAAGAAGTAAAGACGACTGGTTGAGCCTTGCATCCAAAACGAGGTATCACACAAAAACTTCTCATATGAGTTCTTTTTGAGCACACGTCCGTATGTTTGTGCTTAATTTTTTTTGTCTAAATGCAAGAAATATTAAGATGTGTATAGCCTTTTTTTGGTTCTTACAGTCATGGTCGTAAGAGGCATTCAAAATTTTTTCGCTTCCTGTATTTTGAGTTCTTGTAAGATGGACATGATTTCAAGTACCCATCGAGTGCCAATAGTTGCTAAAGTTTTTTTTACTTGTTACATACAATAATGGTCGCCGCCTTATTATTGATATCTGCTTCAGTACCACGTTGAACATTAACATGTTCACCGAAATGTTTTGACAAATACCTTGTAGCAGCATTGCTTTGGGGAAGATTTAGTTAGCATATGGATCGATAGATGAAGATTACATCTATGTTTTAATCTGTTTAGATAGAATGATACATAAAAAACGTTTATTTGATACAACACAGAAAAATAAACAGTTCACAAAAGCACGATTTAATTATAAAACTAACTACCTAAACAAAATAAAATAAAAATTGGATGTTAAGTGTATCCAATTGCATTAACTTTATTAAACTGTGAACAATTTGCTCGTATTAGCAGCAGATTCGAACTCAGTTCCGTAACAATAAATCAAAATATTAATATAATATAGTATAATAATAAGATTCTGTGTTTACAGTCGCCACACAAGGAGAAGCTTTGTTGGTTTTATAGAGCTTTATATATCAGCCAACACGTTTGACATGAAACTCCTACATTAACTATAAACAGATCATTTAATAATGTAAATATTATTGTCATACTGGGAGGTGCTGCTTAGTCTTAAGTTCTGAATCGTGGTCACTCACAATGTGTCTAATGAGAAGGCTATCTTCGGAGTTTCCTTGCGTGATTGCATCAGAGATGATGATATCTGCAGGAAAACCAAGGTTACCAACAAAGCCTGAAGAATCACTAAACTTAAGTAGCATTGGGCAGGCCAGGTTGTTGATCATTGGGGCCGAAAGTTCTAGTGTGGCGACCGCGTACCGGAAGGCGTAACGTTGGAAGGTGACCGATGACCTTCGTCGCAGGAATGCGATGGACACGCACAGGACAGCGACACTTGGGGGAGGAGTGTTTCCAACAGTGGACATCTTTCGGCTAAAATGATGATAATAATGATGACTGCGTCGGACTTAGGTCCCTGCGTGCCAGATGGACTGTGGGCTAAAAGAACCACTATTTAGGTCCCTTTCTGTACTAGGCTTCTTGCAGATGATGCAATGCAATGGCAGAGGGCAGACGTGTGGAAAGGGTAGAGGGCGTCGTGTTTTCTGCAGTAGGACGTAATGGGTTAAATTAGGTAAGTATTTAGATAGATCGTTATAAATAGTAATTTTTAAAACTCTACGGTAGTCTGGAAGACCACAACGGAGGTGAAGAGATAATTACACTCTTATCGGACTGACTGACTCGTATGGCAGATGACCGACTTGTGTGGAACACAAAACCAATACCACATCAATTACTAATTCACTAGATCAATTAGATAAATTGTGCTCGAGTTTTGTACGTAACTTCGTCACCAAAGCTCGTATTTCACGCGAGCTCTGTATAACGATGCAGTTACTGCCTATATGTAAATATGTTCAGATGACGTACTATGATTTCCAAGAGGTGTACAATGCACTTTTATAGTATGCCAACCGCGTGAAGCACACCACAAGAGTGTTGACCTCAGCTCGATACCTAACTATCGATACATTTATGTATATGTTTGTACCTAATACCCTGCGACAACTTTATTGATGTTATTTTGCATGAGGAAAAGTGTATCGGTTGCCATATTTTCCTTTATGGTGAGAACAACACGTGTATTTAATTTTAATCATCATTAAAGACATTACCTCTGTTTCAGGAAAATGTATAATTGGATCCGACTTATAAGTTCTTATGTAAAACTAAGACTGTTTATATGTGAATCAATATGAACAGGTTAACTTCATTATTTTAATACTTATCTTGTCATTTGTGATGTAGAGAATATTTATAAGCTTTTCAAAAGCTCAAAAAAACATCGATAATAATCCTGTCATCCATCTGTTTCGACGGTACATCCCTATCGTCAACCGCAAGTTATAAGGCTGGTCACGCACTTCCCTAAACGCGTCCCGTCGCATTGTCCTCCAGACGTTACAGCATTTATATGTATATATTATATTATGTATACCTTGTGTTTTTAAAAACGTATTCAAACACAACCATAAAAATTTTACTCGCATAACCAAGGGCGTACCTGTTACCTATACGTATGTTTCTTAGGGAAGGGCTGTGCTTTTCTTTTTTGTGCATATGTTACAGCCAAAAAACCGGATTGTGATTGCATATACATACATAGTTATAACCGTCTAGAACAAGCTGCAACTGCCACGCTGGCGCAGTGCGGGTTGGTGGATGTCACATGTCTTCGAATTTTTGGCTCTAAGACATGCGGATTTCCTCACAATGTTTTCTTTCATCAACTGTTTTCGTTAAACAAACAGTTATCTTGTAATGCAAATAGTTTATTCTATATTACTGTGTTACGATCAAATTGAGCTGATTCATGTGCATTAATTAAAGAGATTGCATTCGTACTCATATATAATAACAGGTTATTTTGCTTGTCCATCGCTAAAAGCATTAAGTAACCATATCCGGGACGTCTGCCACTTGGGTGGGAATATCGATATATTTACAACACTATGCTAGTATTTATCAGATCTTGCAATATTATTATTATTATATTATTACATTTTATGACCAAAAATTACCTAGTTTTATTAATACAAAATGCTTTAGGTATGAGTTGTCGCAAAAAAAATGCCCAATTATGATATCATAACTTCTATAATCATATTGTGAATGAGCGTATTAAATGCAGCAAAAACTTTTCATTGAAATGTAATTTAGAACTTACTAGTGATATCCAAGGTTCTAATAAAATAAAAAAATGATAAGTTACAAAAAAGCATGACTGTTGCTAGTTTCAGCGAGAATACCCATATTTTTAAATAGCGTAATTATTAATTTTATTTTTGTAACCTAAGTTTTTTTGTACATGATATTTTTATGAAGTCCTCATTAAATAGGTAACGATTTCTTTGATTGATCCATTGAGATAGTTCGTTATTTAATATAACCGATTAAAATGCTCGGTCACGTATACCCTTACCTTGTTCAGTGAATTTGGATTTCAAAAGTAACTCTAGAAAAAAAAAAAAACCTGTACCTTATTCTACCATGACAGCTGAAGAAAAAACTGGGAGTGAGACAATTAATGTGGTTATTTGCTTCAGGCAGTTATTAAATGTTTACTTCTTTACGTCAGAGTATACGAAATTTTTTTGCTCAATTTTATTTGTAATTAAACATGTGCAATAATAATAACTACCGGCAAAACGGGGTGACATTGATTGGTTTTAAATTTGAAATGCATATTGCATTTCAAATTTAAAACCAATCAATGTGAATGCATTTGAAATGCAAGCAATATCAACAAAAAAAAAACTGTAATGCTAATAAGAATCATTAAATGAATTAGTGTAACAAAAAGTTTTTAAATTGTAAATACATTATAAGAAAAAAATATTATACCTACCTACTTATTAAAGTACCTAATATTGATAATTGGGCTATTATCCAAGAAGTGGCTGAAAGAGATTTAGAGATTTTGGTTAAAATCCTTGTCACACCAGTTGAACCATCATTGCGGTCAACCTGTTGATGATGTTGGGTCACTACAATTTGTCTGACTACTGAAATATAACTTTGTAATTGTTACCTTAATAACATATTTAAAAACCAGACATGTAAAATAATAAGTAAAGTTCATTTAATTTTTGTAGAGCTTTAAAGCGTTTGATGAAGTTTTGGTCCATGAAAAGTGTCTGATACTTATGATACTACTTTAGAATAATATTCTACTAAACATTTATAAAAATTAGCCATAAAAATATAAGTTAAGTAACTCTTATTTGTACCTTCCACTCAAGTTATTCAGACCTTTTAC
Source organism: Leucania comma (assembly GCA_958295575.1). Lineage (NCBI taxonomy): Eukaryota > Metazoa > Arthropoda > Insecta > Lepidoptera > Noctuidae > Leucania > Leucania comma. Next base: position 12,339,155 of record OY282475.1, read on the forward strand.
ACCTATTGAACACAAACTTTAACAAACAATTTTAATAATTGGTTCTGACAACAACTGCACGTTGGCGTTTCGTCTAAATATAGCCAATCTATCAGTCTGGCCATCGAAACAAGAAAAAATTTGCCTGCTTTCAGTATGATGCTGTATTAATTCCAAAAAAACATACGAAGTCTAGCTATCATCAAAAGATACCACAACTCCAGTGGTGTAGCTAGATGACCAACAGCCCAGGAGCAAGAAAAAGACTGGGACCCCTTCTTTTGGTGGGAAATCATAAAATAACTTCTCCAGCTCTGGATGAAGCGAGAGGTGTCAGACTTTTCTGACTAAAACGAGTTACCATAAATAAAGTGTTTAATCATCATTTCTTTAAATTTCGAAGGTGGGAAAATTTTTCGTTAGTTCAATAATGAGTTTATTAATCAGGTTTTGGGAGCCCCCGAGTTAGAGGGCACCGTCCCGCCTAGGCCTTTGGTTTTTTTTTTTTTTTGGTAGGTAAAATCATCCAATGACAAATCCCGCCCTTGGGTGGGGCGGGAAAGGCCTTTGGTAGCTACGCCAGTGCCCAGCTCTCACAGTAACCCCGCTTAATTATAATCTGGGAAACCTCTGATTTAATTCGATAAAAGAGTTTTCCTGGGGATTACGCTTGAATGAAGGCTAATGATGATAGTAAGCTTTAAAGATAACATACAAAACAAAATAAAAATAACAAACTAAACTAACTCACTATGTAATTTGCAAAAAAAAAAAAACTTTTTAATTTATTTTTTGAGTTTTTAGCGTTTTAGAGGTATTTAAAATTTTGTATAGCCACAGGAAGTTTGTTTTTTTTTATTTTTCGCACTATATAAATCAAAGTTATCATACCATATGTATTGTTGCATCATTTCCGAATATATATTATTATTAAGACATTAGACGACATTTATAGATATAGGAAACGGTAATGCGATGCTACCAGCAGTCAGGAAGGCGAGCCGACCTCGCATGTATCCGCATATTATAGGAAGCAACTCTTTGGTTCCTACATTTTATTGTTCTTTGTCATATGCATAATGCGCACGAAATTAAGATAACGACAAACATGTTTAAAAATACTAACAACATAAACAGTAACATTATCTTTATATACAAACAGCCAAAAAATTAGCAGTCTTGTTTTCATGTGTAATATTGTTCTTGCAAATTTTCGTCCTGTCAAGACATTGACTGAATTGCTATGCCGCTGAGGAATGAGCAATGATGTACTCGTGGATTTAATATTAGACATGGAAAACAACATTTAATATTTGCAAATTAAAAAAAGAAAGACGTTTTTACCAAATTACACGTTCTTTGTTTACATAAACACATACTAACAGGAATACTTATCAGAACTCATAAAATGTATAATGCAAATTATCTAGCGGTTAAGCTGTCGTCTTCATACATTATAATAATTATTCGCGTTGCTAATGTTCAAATGCACAAACTCGTTTTAGAGATTCTAGTTAAGCGTATAAGCATATCTATTTTTTCCACACAGAAGCCTTAGGCGGTATTCAAACCAAGGAGGGCCTAAAAACTGGTCCCACAACCGGCGGCTCTCTTTGATACTCCAGGGAATGTGTGCGCGCTCAAAAAGCGCCAGCTCCATTTACTTAATCAGTTTCGCAGGGGGTTTTTAACGACCTAACAACCTAATAACCAATGTATGCCTACGATTGCTCGTATAAATAGAGTCAATATCCCTAAATGGTGATAAAATGACTAACATGTCAACCATCTAGATCAACAGACTTTAGTAGTCTTTATTGATCTCCCCAAGAAAATAAGTCGCGATCTGTGTCCGTATAAGGCAGTAGGTATAACAAAATTATATTCTATTAGAGGTATTTTGCCAGAGTCGTTATCAGATCATCCGAATAGCCGAGACGTGCCAAATTTTCGCAAGAAACAAAGAGTCGACTGTTTCGAGTTCCCTACGCTGAAGTTAATTGGTGCCGTGGCCGAGAAATACCGAGAACTTTGTACATTTATATGTACACAAAGTTCCTATAGATCGATTCTACATTAAGCGTGAGGTTCCCTAAAATTTAGAGAAGACGGACTGTATTCTAATCTGAAAATGGATACGTTTTAAATGATGCTAGAACTATTAAAACGAACGGTTTTTTAAGCTAGAATATTTGCCAAATTAGATCTCACCTCTGCCAAAGAAACACATAATTATAATAAGCGTATACAAGTCATTTCTAAGAAATCAATTAATATTCATGGGTTCTTTCCGCTACAGAACTTGTAACTGACATATAGAATTTTAGTGATTGTAATAGTAATCTATTAACATTACATTCTTCCTTCCTCGTTCTACAAGATACAGAGTGCCTTATAAGTCGGGAGAGGCGAGGCGGCGAGGCGCGAGGTGGCTTGAACTCGGGCAGGCTCGGCGACACAAAGGGGCCTTGTTCGTGAACCACCGAAGGCCGCCCAGCTCGGCGACAACGAGTTTCCTACATACACTAGCAATGTACTCGCACTTACGTTTTGAGAAGTTCATGGCTACTTTTATTTTTAAATGAGATAAACTCGAAGCACGAAGGTCAAGGACTTTATTTTTGGCGGATGCGCCGCGCTCTTGTTGCCAACGACCCGCTTTTAAATCTTTCAGTTGTTTATCTTTCTCCGAGCATGTAGCTGCGATGGTATTCATGGATTTATACTATATAGTAAACATCGTATCTAAAGGAGCGTCATCAATGAATTTGTAAATATCTGTATCTATTACTATATCGGAGAGGAGACGCTCTACGGCAGAATCTAATGTATTTAGTTCACAGGCCTCTTAGCCCAGATCAGTAATGGTCTCTTTACTCATACGCCTGTATTTGACAGACTAGCGAAACCCGTTTTCATTGAAGACCCATTCGTGTCCAAATAATTAACGTGAGTAATTGGCTGTCGTTGTCTGTACATATAAAGTATCTTATGCCGTGTTTATCTTCGGCATTTTCCTATGGCAGCCTCTTAGTATGTAGGTATGGCAGTTTTTTAAGATCGCATAAAGTATTCACCGTAGCGAACGAATTAGCATTTCGTTCGCGATTCGTCGGTGCGGGCGGCGGCTGACTGTCCTTGGAATAAGGATGTAGCAAATGGGTGTCTTATCTGACCGTTTGGACTGTCAGTAGGCTTTAAATAAAGCTACATGTCGTCGGCAGCTTCAGTTATAATAATATCTTATTTTGCATGTGGTTAGCGTCACCGCCCTGTTCCTGTTCATTGTTATATAAGCAGCACAAGTTAGATTATTCAGTTCGTGATTATTGATTAGATGGAGGACGTGAGATGAGTGAACCCCGCAGCTGTTTATACGCTCATTTCTATGCGTCCCTTACGGTGTACCGAGAACTTTTTAAAATCCTAAATCATCGATGCCCAGCTGTATGAATCAATGAATTTAAATTCTCTTTGAGTTGTAGAGCACGCAAATTGTAACTATGTTGCAAGCATTGATTCACAGTTCAGCGTAGATAAACACGTTTGAATGCAAATCATTAATATTACGATTTCCTGTTAAATACTCCTGGAATATGATCGGCAATTTACTATGAAGTGTCGGTAGTTAAGCTAGCAACTGTGATGGCTGACGGTGGGTAATTTTAGCGAAGTGCTAAACAACGGCTAAGGTTTCCCCTTGTGAGATTCTGGAATGCAGCTTGTGTTGATAAATACGAGTGTGCTACGTTTGTATTACTAGTTTTGTCATCTTGAGAGACAACGTTGGCAAAAATGTAGGAAGAACTCGGGTCGGTTATTAGTCATTGTCTATTTTGAATACAACATTTGTATTTCAGTGAATGTTACAGAACATTCACGGATTTACGGTTTAATTGAGCTTTTGTTTCCCGTCACTGCGAGACTATTCACGAGTTAGCGACACATTACAACAGACTTTATTATTTCATCACCAACATTTCCTGCGAACTGCGGCTAATACCTAAACGTTAGTTTATTTTAGTAGTTAATGAACACTAAACTTAAAGCGTTGATTTCATTTTATGACGCCATAAAATTCAGGTCCTGCAGGGAATTCACAATAATCTTAAGATAAGCGAAATTATTACAATGACAACCTCGTGAAACATTCGATTCTCATTTAGAGGATTAATACAAAAATACATGAATCGTTTATACGAAATAAAAATTTTATATCGGAGAGTTCAACGCACTGTTGAAGTTTTGCGCATAATTGCGCCTTGGCGAGTAATTTACCAGAAATATCAGATAAATATTTGTGGCCGTCACAAGCTCTCGGCTTCTGCGAACAAAAATATGACGTGTTCTGGCAACTCTACTAATAAGGCACATGTTATGAGTGTTGCTAGTTTTTACGTCCGTTGGGCGCTAATGCATTCTAGTGCCGCGCTTGTGTTGACATTTGCTCAAAATAAAACGACAAGACAAGAGTGGGCTCAGTACTCCCCGTCAGTTCATAATGTTTTGCTAACGTTTTGTTGATATGTTTAACGAGAAAGAATGTGACAACAAGACTGTTAGTCTTGATGTATTAAAAGAAAGTAAGTAGGTACTTTTTTGTATAGTGCAGTATGTCTGGAGCTTTTTAACATTATTTGGTCACTTAAAATATGTTCAAAAGTTTTGTGTTCTGGTACTTCTTTTTTAAAGGTAGAAATCATCTAACGACTTTCCCCGCTCTGGGTGAAGCGAGACGGCCTGTCAGAACTGGCTAAAACCACACCTGTGTCTTTCAGTTGCCCCTTGCGTACTAGGACTACGGGTTTCTTTTTCAGAAATTCCCCGCGGTCCTAGCTAGTGGACATCGGCTCTGCTGGATCACTCCTTACTACTACTGTGTTTTGAAACTAGAAAATATTTATTTGAATCAGTAAAATTGTCCTTTTTCCATTATCTTGAGAGTGCTGCGTGATAGTACAAAGAGTCACCCCAGCCCTAGAATGCAAAAGGCAACTGAAGGAACACAGGACAAATGGGTTTTAGTCAGTAAAAGTCACTCACTCCACGTAATTTATAATTAAAAAAACATTGAAGTAGAACCTGACAAAGAACGGTTTCATAGAAACACTTTCTCGAAATTATGACAATACGTTGAGAAAATGAATCATATATTACAATAGAGACTATATTTTAATTAAAGAAGCAGAAGAAAAAACATATGCTGTTACGGGAAATTCTAACATGAAATAACATGTCTTTTATGAAGACAGATCAAGTCAAGTCAACTCAAAATCGTTTATTTTACATAGACCTAAATAAGGACATATAAAACGTCAGAAGCTGGCGCACGGTTCCAATTGGTCGTTTCTGGAGAAGAACCGGCAAGAAACTCCATGGTAACTCTTTTAAAAAAGTGATTGTTTCTACAATATTTTCATACTACAATATTAATATATACGAGAGGGCAATGTAGACCGGTCAGCTTTGTACCCAAAAAGCACAATAAAAATTGTAATCCTTGAATCCGCGAAGTCTACGGTATGCCCACATTCACATTATAAAAAGAAGCAATACAAAAATAAAAATAAACCTGTCAATAAATTACTAGTAAAATTGGTCGGCTATGTTTTATATAATATAAAAACATTGCAAAAACAATGTCACAGGAGAGGAAGAGGAAAAAAAGTATCAATATACATTAAGAAGTTAAAACAATAACACTAATAACAAGGAACATATTGTTGTGGTAAATTATGTAGTACATAAAAGAAACTCAACAAGTTGCATCTCGGATACCTTGAATTAATAATAATATAATAATAATCGACCTAGCCAATAATAATTGGCCTAATATGTAATAATAATTGGCCTAGCTGTGTCCGCCTCTATCACCAATGTGGACGCCTCAACGTGACCACGACCGCTCTGCCAAGAGCGAAACGACAGAGAAGAAGAGAGAATAATCGACACCAACTAAAGAGCTGAGAAAATAATCTGTACCCGAAAATAATAATATTTCCACAACTATCACACAACACCGTCTAGTCCCAAGCTAAGCAGAGCTTGTGTTATGGGTATCAGACAGCTGATAAACATACTTATATATTTCTAAATACATACATATTATAGATAATTGGTAAGAGGTTTCATAGATTTGTAATCAACTCGAACATTTATGACCTATTAGTACCATGAGGCGTAAAACAACATAGTCATTATGGCAAGGACTGTGCAGACAATTTATTATGACATAAAACTATCAAACCCTACAACCTAATGTTGTATAATATCTACTTAGCAATGGGCCTTGCGAATTCCGGTCAGGGGGAGTATTGCTCAAGATTGAAATCGTTTCGAAATGTATCAACGCCATGATCTTTCTCAATTTATCTTATTTACCCATGAAAGTTATGGTAATTCGATGTGTTTTACACTTTATGACGTTGTAAATTGATACTATTTGTAATATCTACGTATTTCCACATGAAGTCAGTAAATAAATATGAAACGAACCTGTTTATTATATAGAGAAGATTGAATTGTAACTTGTTTTCGATATGTTACCGCGTACATCGAAGGATTGAAACAATTTGCCTGCTGCGGTCTTCCCGTCTGATTATAATTTAGGTTCTTCAAGGCTGGAGTGAATAGGCTCTCTTAGTAAACTAGTGCGATTCACCATCAAGCACTGGTTTTTATCATTAAAAAAGAAATGTATTTCATACGTATGGCTCAGTTCGATTAAAATTACGTCATCAAGCAGAAATGCACTTATGGTGACGTTTTATACCTACTTGAATGACGTGATATGTAAATTAAATGACGCTTCCGAAGTGATTGTGTTGCGAGATTTATTAAGATGACAAAAGAGCTAAAGCAGTGAATGTAATAGAACTTACGTTAATTGAAGCACCTTCTACAGTTTCACGTTAACCTTACCTTAAGGTTCTACTCATTTTGAAATTTTTTGAACTTCTATGAATCCATAAATATAAAAAAGGACACCATGAAAAATATTTGATAAAAATTGACCATATTAATTGGATCGATAATTTTTTTTTTTATATATTAAACCGCTGTTACGGTGCCGTGAAGTGGACATAGACCTGGGTGGAGTTCATACAAAATACTCTGTGAATACAACTGACTCTTAAATTCTCCTACAATATATTCTAAAAAAAATCTTCTCCAACATTTCCTTATAGAAGTGACATATCGCCCGGTATCGTAAGATAATGAGCTACTAAAAGATTTATAGATATATAATGCGGAACATCGACCGGCCTCGCTGGGAGTGCCGCGATGCCGTCTGAGGAAGCCTGCGACTTCCGACCGGAAGTCGGTGCAGACGGAAGACTTGCGTCACTTCCGTTCGGCCTCTGCACGGCGCCTTATGTGTAGGACCACTGGGATCACTCAATATATTGCTCTTAGAATTTTCTGCATGTATTTCAGAAAAGCTACCTTAAGATATGTATCTAGATGTCTGCCACATGTGATTACCTGACCATTTATTTACACTTAGCGTATTCATATGAGTAGTAAAACCAAATCCACTCAATATTTTAGAATTCATAATACTTCGGGGAACAAGTAAGCTAGCTATTAGGTATAAACACAATTTATAGTCCAGTCTTATACCGTTAACTTTTCTGGTGAGGCAAATAAGATATAAGGTAGTCACAGCCTAGGCGTTTCAAGGAAAAATACCTTCAGATGCAAATAGTTTGGTAACTAACTTGCTGTTATTAGGTGACCACTCGAGAACCTGCGCTTTTATAATCTGCATTGGCTGTACTACCCTACCATTTTCGATACATCACCATCCATTACCGCTTTTGTTTGTTATTATTTTATCAGATCACCTATCAACTGTTCAATGGACGTGATCTTAGTTGATCTGAACTGTGTTCTTGTGGTGGTGTGGTACTGATGTTAAGTGACGCAGTGGAGACGGCGGGCGTTGCGTGGGCCTACAGAACGAGTGCGACCGGTCCCCAGGTGTCAGCTCAGTACTACAGGGCCGTACTTGGCCGTAATGTAGCTTGTTTAATAAGGATATGTTCCTGATTAATAAAGCCGCAAAGTATGCGGCTTTAGAGATATTTGAAATGAAGAATAAAACTACAGTGTCTTATAGTGCTACCCTCGAACAGATAATTTCGATGAAACCTCAACGTGACAGATCTTTTTTGTCTTTTATTAAGAAGGTATTAGGTTCTAAAAACTTGGTCCTATCAATTGGGAAACTTGTCCATTCTTAGTACAATATCAGAGTTTGACAGTATGCCAGGTTAAATCACAGTTTGGCAAAGATAAAACTTCTTAACCCCAAAACTGAATGACGGTTAATCTTGATTAGTTTCATGTACATTCTGCTTCATAGAGATCTACGTTTTGGAATGTGCAATTAGTATCATACTTCTGAGTTCTGACTGACTCAGACAAGGAATCTCGTGTCATTTCTAAGTGCCTGTAAATAGTTTATTTAAAATAAAAAGTTTTGGATATAAAATATCTATCTTTAATTATAAAATGATCTAAAAGAAATGTAAAAAGCAACAGCTTGGCTACCTTAGAATCTATTTTATCTTTTTTTTTAGATTGAAAGCCTAACGAGTATGTTGAATTGCATACTTTTATAAAATATATTCTTATAGATTCTTGTTATTAAGATAAAAATAATATATTCTGCATCTTAATAGCTTAATTAATTTTATGTTAATTATTAATCGTGCGAAACTTGAGACACTAGATTTTTAAGAAAGTGAATCCGGACTAAATATTTTTGGATTATGTATTAAGAGAAGAGATGGATCTACTATAGACTAAGGACTTCAACTAGTAAAAATAAATGAAAGCAAATTCAAACAATCGGAATAGGAAATAATCAAATTTAAATCAAACCAAATCATAAAGCATAAACCACAAGTACCACAAGCACAAATTAGCTTTTGGATAGTAGCAACAAAGGTTACTCATTCACTTCTTAGGTGTTTTATCCGACTAAATTTCTGACATTTCAAAGGTGCCTGTAAATGGAATTTGAAACAAAATGCTTCGAATTTTTAAACTAGTATAGAACTTTATTTCTGCAAGTCTCAGTCCGCTCCTGTGCGAATAGCAATCTAAGGGACTCGCTATGTTGAGAAGCCAATACGGTTGTTTGCGTAAACCTCCACTGCATCAGCTGGGTTACTTAGTAACTTAGTGCTTAACTTAAAACTTCTTCGTACCTTTACAACATGTTCTTGTTCATGCTGTAGTCTTGACTTTGTAAGACGAGTAATAGAGATATGCTTGCTATTTGTCGTCAATAAGTATCTCAGTTTGTTTACCTCGTTCGGATTACGTCTTAAAAATGCAAGTATTGAGAATCTTTACACTTCTAGTATAGGTGTTGGTCAACTTTTTCCTTTTTTCCCTTTTTGCAAATCCACTTTATAAGATCGGTCTTTTCAGTTCATTTTTAGCTTACGAATCAATCGTTATTTTTTTATGAATTCTCTATAATAAAAATATGTTTAGTCATGGATTCTTTTTAGAGCATTCGTAGTCATATGTTGGAATCCTCACAAACTTATATTATACGATATATTTACTTTTGTGTATCAGAATTTGGAAATGTGTTTAACCACATTTTCTTTTGTAATAACTGTCTTCTACCCTACTTTATCTTTTGGGACGATTCCAATATAAATAAAGATTATTTTCATTCATATGTGACAAAGTTGGTGAGATGTTTGCGATTGTAAAGGTCCACGAAAACATCTCACCAAAAAGCAAAATAGAAGACTTCAAAGTGAGAATTCCAGGAATCCAACCCGCGACCCTGAACGTATGAAAGCGTTCCGCAGTATTGGCATTCGGGCCGTCTATCGATTATGAAATTTCGTCTTTCTTTGTCTAACGTTCAATACTAGTGTTGGCACTTTTAGGTAAAAAAATCTTTTTTAAATTAATATTCATGTTGACCGTTCACCATCTTATATATGGTAAGCGATGATGCTGTCGACGAGGAGCATGCAACATACGACTAATTATTTGTTCTTGTTATGTTTCGCTGTATTTACATTGTTTAACTGTCCCCACACTCGCTATTCTATTTCTTCAGGTAAATCTCATCTTCCTTGAAACTTTGCATTACCGAGTGTTTTCTGTGAAACAAGCTTACGTCACTAAAACATTTTCAAGAAGATTTTGCTTGCAAAAAACTGATAAATATATTAGTTCGGTTCTTTTGGACGTAGGTGCTATGACGTTGTTACATTATGAACATAAATAAATTGGATGGAACATCTGTTAGTGATAAACATTTTCGTCCTAGTGAGGGAATTGAACCCTTGACCCTGGCTGCAATGCGTGGACGCTGGTGTTTGTGTGTTGTTGTCATCGTCAATACTATACGTCTTCGCATTTATTACATCACAATCTTGTTCACCATAATTTTATATAAGTACCTATTATTCTTTTTTATAATGGTTTCTATGAATCGTTGAATATCATTAACAATCGGTGCAAAAACATTGGTTTAAATAGGCCGACGATGGGCTGTAAAAGTACCAAGTATGCTATTTCGTTAGACAATCCGGTCCGGAGCTTTGCTGAAGCCATCTGGGGCCATAGGTTGTGTGAAAGAGAAACACGGGGGCACGGGGCCCGAAAGCAAAGAAGGAACAGGAGATAGTTTTAGTCAGTAAAAGTCTGATACGCCAGCTGCTCCGCCAAAAGGCAGGAGATGTTATTGGATGATTTACCACCTAAAAGAAAAAAAAAAACAATCGTTCAGAGACTTCAGTTAGTCACGGAGCAATTATTTAAGCATGCAAAAAAATAACCACTTACCCAAAACTACACATATTTGTGCCCAAAAATAATCTCAAAGTACCTGGTTAAACATCTTTAAGTGTGAGTAAATAAAAGTATTATATCCACTTACTAAACGCAAGGTATTGGCAGATAGATACCTTCTAATTATTCATCGTGAATCAACAGACAGTGGGCTGACTGTATAAGTGTACAATTACTTGGTACATTGTCAACTAGAGTCGGTATATTTTGATGTTTAATTTACCACAAACGTGGGCAGTGTAGTGACTACAAGGTCCAATGTAATTGTTTGTTGTGCTGGAAATTTTATAATTAATTTAAATTGATGGAGAATAGGGTGTGTCAGATGTTTCCTGTTCTGTATACATACTTTTTCTTAGTAGTTTCAAGATCGATTCCCTTTATCTTACACTTCGATATTTTTTTTTTTAATTTTAATAATATTCCACAAATATCACACAACGTCGTCTAGTCCCAAGCTAAACAGAGCTTGTGTTATGGGTACTAGACAACTGATAAACATACCTATATATTTCTAAATACATACTTAATATAGATAAATTACACCCAGACACAGAAAAAATTTTCGTGCTCACAAACATTTGTCTTGGATGGGAATCGAACCCACGACCTCCGGCATAGCAGTCAGGGCCACTAACTACTAGACCAACAGGCCAGTCACATATCCTACGTACGTTCATAGTTTTAGATTTTCGTGTACTTCAGTATGTTCCATTCCATCTTCCATTTTTGCATTCTCTTCACAATATTTGTTTTAGTAAGCAGCTATCAAATTATCGCCTAACCGGCTGCCTACGGGTGTATATTGATGACCCCAATTGTTATCTTAGTGGCATAACTGGTATCTGGTCTCACTGCACAGTAGTGGTTTAATCTGTTCCGTTATTGATAACACTTTAGGTAATCGACATTTGATATTATTATTGGTTTAAATATACACTGAAACAGATAGCAGAAGCTGACCAGGATGTAACGCTCTCTGTAGAAACCTCAGACTCTACGTGGTGAACGTGGCTTATCGCATTTTTAAATGGTCTATCTATTATGTTCTTAACGTTAGACGTCACAATCTATTCTTCAAGTTTTTTTTTGGTATCGCATGTTACGGTTTGAATAATCAAAGCGTGGGCGTTCTAACTGGTTTTAAAATAAAATAAAAATATGTTCTTACTTTTTATCACGCACCCGAATTGTGAATACGATTAATTAAGTGTTCATTTAATTATACGGATGGTTTATTAGTTTTGATCAGACTTTAATATATCTAGAATACGTCGGTGAATGTTAGGATGCACAGATTACTCGGTGTATGTTCTGCTTATCATCGCATTCTCACAGTCGTTTTCAATATGTTGCATGTCCAATGTGTGTTTGTAATACGTGAAAGCAACTGCAACTGAAATGAATTACCAATATATACCTGGATTACGCGCCGTTGTTCTTCAGCGTGGTTTGGGAGGTTTAGCTTTCCGAGCACGTTCGTAAGCACTATATATCAGCAAGAGCTATAGCCGTAGTTTTGTAAGGCGATACGACATGTTTTACACGGTTACCTCGGTGATGTAATCTCTACTTGATGTAATAGGGACAATGTCAATAAAATAGTCCCATAAATTTCACTTGTCAACGCCATTGATAACAAATAAGTAGCTACCTAAAAACTACTAAGTATTTAAGACCGCAAAAAACTTAAAATAAATAGGTATTTGCTATAGTCATTAGCGCGACCATAAATTTAGCGTTGTGATATTTCCAACATTTACGTATGAATTTTTCCGTAAGTAAATATCTTAACTTTTCCTTAAATGAAACATTTGATTCGAAAATATGTCCGACTATATTATTGTGTATCTTGAAAATATGCCAAAATATCTTGCGTGGACGATGTTAAGTGCTAGTGTATGTGTATGAACCTTTAACAAAATTACATGAGAAAGCCTAGGTTTTTTTTTTGTGGTAGGTAAAATCATCCAATGACAAATCCCGCCCTTGGGTGGAGCGGGAAGTAGTGTCAGACTCTTACTGACTAAAAACCTACCCCGTTCCTTCGTTGCCTATAGTGCCGGGGCTGAGCCTTCCTCTCAGAAAACGGCCCTTGACCCCAGCAGGCTTCGACCCTGCCTGCCTGCAGTAGCAGGCTGGGTCTCTTCGGTGTGCTGACAGCTCCTTGAGGCGCGCGGGAACAGAACGCGCCGTCGACGACTTGGGCTCGGTCCGGTCGGTTACCGGACGATCGGACAGCGTGCTACCCATTGCACGCCGTCCGCAAGCCCGCGCCTACGGTGGCCGGAAATCGGGATCGGAATCCCGGCGGCGGGCGGCTGGGGCGAGCGCCCCGTTGCCTCTGCCTGATGCGGTCGGCCTCCTCCTTTGCTAGCATTACTGCTTCGCAGAAGGAGGCGACCGCCTGCCATCCCTCCTCACTACGGACCATGGCCTGAACCAAGGCCCGGCGAGAGAGATCGCTGCCGCCGATCGCCCCCACGAGGACACGGCGATGCTTCGCCCAGGCGGGGCACACCTCTACAGTGTGCTCCACCGTGTCCTCCGGGTGTTCAGCACAGTGGCGACACCCGGGCGAATCTTCCGCACGAATCCGGAACAGGTACTTAGCGAACTTTCCGTGTTCGGTAAGCACCTGCGTCGTGCGGAAGTTGAGAGCGCCGTGAGGTCTTTCCAGCCACGCCTCAAGGATGGGCCTTATCGCCCCAATTGTGGCGCGCCCCGAACGAGGTTGCGATAGTCGCTGACGCCATTTCGCCATGAGATCCCGCCGGAGCTCTGTCCGCCATGCCTCGACTTGTCGCGGCAGCGGAATTTCGCCCCGGCGTTGCATCTCCATGCGCTTATCGTGCATGTGTGCAAGGACTGTTGCCTCCAGATCCCATGGCGGTTGGCCAGCAAGGAGGGTCGCCGCCTCGCGGGAAATCGTTCGGTACCCTCGCACCATGCGTATTGCCATGACCCTCTGGCACGCATTCATCTGGGCCCTCGGTTGCTGTTGCAACGTCGGTGCCCACACCGGAGCCCCGTAGAGGGCCATGGACCGAACGATTCCCGCGTAGAGCTTCCGGCAGGAGGCGTCTGGTCCCCTGAGGTTGGGCAGGAGCCGCCCGAGAGCAGCCCCAGTCCGATTCAGTTTGGGAGCCAGACGTCGGAAGTGCTCCTTGAAGTTCCACCAGCTGTCGAGGACGAGTCCCAGGTACTTCATCGTCGACCCGACGCTGATGTGAACCCCTCCTACCGTTAGCTGGGATCCCGGTGGTGGCGCACCCCGAGGGCCGTGAAAGCACATGGCCTCGGACTTGTGCAGTGCCACCTCGAGCCCCAACTGCTGGATCCTTTCAACGACTATCGCAACCCCGCGTGTCGCTAGTTCGACCGCCGTCCGGTACGACTCTCCCCGCGCTAGGATCAACGTGTCGTCCGCGTAGCAGACCACGCTGACCCCGTCGGGGAAGTCGCCGCGCAGCACGTAGTCGTACCCGATGTTCCACAAGGGTGGTCCTAGTACCGATCCCTGCGGAACACCGCACGACATCTCTCGACGTTTCCACTCTCCCTGGTGACCGGGGTAGATAATATACCTCTCCGAAAGGTAGGCCTCGATCACACGACAGAGGTAGTCGGGCACCCGGTGGTACCGGAGTGCCGTTCCAATGCTACTCCAGGGCAGGGAATTAAAGGCGTTGGCAATGTCCAAGGACACTGCCACGACACACCTGCCCTGGGACACCGCATCCCCCGTCGTGAGGGCTCGTACGCGCATGATGGCGTCCACCGTGGAGCGCATCCTGCGAAAGCCGAACTGTCCGTCCGAAAGGTCCGGCCCCACCCGTGCTAGGCGCGCGACGAGGCGGTTTGCAATGACTCTTTCAAAGAGCTTGCCCACCTCGTCGAGCAGCACAATGGGCCGGTATGCGGATGGAGAGTCCGCAGGGCGCCCCGGCTTCGCTATGAGGACCAGTTTTCCCGTCTTCCAGCGAAGTGGGAACTGGCCCCTCTCCAAGCACGCGCTAAAGAGCCCCCTCAATCGAGGCCCGAGAGCCTCCATGGCCAGGACCCAGGCTTTTCCAGGCAAGCCGTCGGGTCCTGGGGCGGTATTTTTGGCACTCAGCCTTCGTACCGCCACTCTCATCTCTACCTCGGTCACCTCTGGAACATCGTCGTCGTCGTGGTCCGCGTCAGGTACTGCTGGTGGTGGTGGAGCCATGGGCGGGGGGGAGTGTACCCCCCGCGTAGGGAACAGAGTGCCGACTACACCCTCCTCGAGCTCGGGCCGGAGACTCTGAGTCAGCGGGGGAGCCCATGGGCGGAGTTTCTCCCGCACCATCTTGTATGGGCGTCCCCACGGGTCTGCATTCAGAGACCCCAGCCAGACGTTGCGGGCCTCCAGTTTGGCCCGCTTAATCTCCGCTCGGAGGGTGCGCTTCGCCACCCTGTAACCCTCGTATAGCTCCGCCTCTATAGCCTCCGCATCCGACGGGCGGTTGCGGCGCTTGCAGTACCTGGCGTACCGGCGCCGCGCGTGATTGCATGCATTGCGTAATGCCGCAATCTCCGGCGACCACCAGTACACCTGGCGCTTGGCACGTCCTGGACGGACTCGGGGCATAGCCGCGTCGCAAATTTGCGACATGCCCTCCCGGAACCACTCTGCCTCGACGTCTATGTCGACAGGCCTGTCCGGTGCTTGCACCCAGGCCTGTACCGTCGCGGCTTCCAGGAGGAACTCCCGGTCCATCTGCCTCAGCGCCCACCGCGGACCACAAGGGCTCTGCTGGACCGGCGCGGTCGAGGTTTGGGCGGAGACGTCAAACCGGATATACCGGTGGTCTGAGAACGTCTCCACCCCCTCCGTAACGCGCCAGTCAACGACACGTGGTGCCAGATCGGGGCTGGCGAACGATAGGTCCACGACTGATTCGCCCCGCATCCGCACACACGTGGAGACAGAGCCCTGGTTTAGGATGACCAGGCCGGACTCCTCAGCCCAGGCCTCTACCGACCGACCCCGCCCGTTCGTGTACCGGGAACCCCAAGCCTCGTTCCAGGCATTGAAGTCCCCGCAAACGACTACGGGGAGGTCCCTAAACCCGACGACGATGAGAAAGCCTAGGTACTACTATCTGGTAATTTTAAATTATGTTACTGTGATATTCTCTTCGTATGATGTCGCAATACGCAATATCGTTCAAACACCTGATATAGTTCGATGCCTGAATATTTTGTTAATAACAAACAAAATTAAATGATTATATTGTTTTACAAATTATCAGTTAAATAATAAATAATATAAATCAGTTTTGGTAACTGTGGAAATAATTCAATGAATTCTGTAACATGCGTCAAGGATTGAACTTATTATACCAATAGGCCACTTATTTGTTATTATTATGAAGCAAAATAATGTATTACAAAATATAATTTGTTTCGTGGATATAACAAAGAACATTGACAAGTCAATGCTATAGAGGAAATAATAGAAGCAAGGAAGGACACAGTCTTGACTGACACTATAGGGTGACTGGTAATTAGTGAACGATACTTAAACACGTGATTGTAGTCATGATAACAAACAACTTTTACCATGGAACCAAACCTGAAATCCCGAAAAAAATCTACCAAGTTCAGTACATTTTGTTGGGCGAACATAAATGTACTGAACTTGGCATTTTTTTTTTTAATTTATACAAACTTGTGCTTGAGTGCGATCCCAACTGATGGTAAGCAGTGATGCAATCGTTGATGGTGAGGCGTACCAGTTTATGTGACACAACGTTGGGGTTTCCCGATAGAAAATTGATACTGTTACGAGTGAATGCGTTTTCACTACCCGCTGTAGACAATCTGGTAATCAGTGAACTAAGAATGTACTGACCCTTTGATAAGTCGGATGTTTGATATTTTCTATTAATACTCGTGTTCGACCGTTATCTCCTCTAATGGTGAGCAATAATGTGGTCAACGGTGGAGCACGCTTGCTTAGAAGTAACCTATTCACTCTTGATCTCTACCTAGGTTGTATTGTATTGTAGCTATCAGGAAACACAGACTCCGGTAAGGAATTCCACTTATTAGCTGTACGTATAATAAACGTGTTCCCAAAACGTTTTGTAAGCATGGGTGGGATGGCCACAATATACCGGTGTGCAAAGCCCTATGTCTAGTGGTCTAATGATGGAACGGGCTTGGCTGGATTAGACACTTGACAAAATATTTAGAAAGGGGATGG
Source organism: Leucania comma (assembly GCA_958295575.1). Classification (NCBI taxonomy): domain Eukaryota; kingdom Metazoa; phylum Arthropoda; class Insecta; order Lepidoptera; family Noctuidae; genus Leucania; species Leucania comma. Next base: position 12,356,202 of record OY282475.1, read on the forward strand.
AGATCTTTGCATAACAACATTTAAAAATTAAACAACCCTGCAACAAGTTTCTTATCGTTACCGGAATTAGGAATTACGAGGTAAACTGACTTGGGACTTAGTACCAAGAATATCGACATTCTATATTAATTACAGTAATTTATTTGTGCAATATATTTCTACCACATTATTACCGTTAAATACATTTACCGCAATGCTGATCAGATATTGTCTTGTACAATAATAAGCTCAATTATGTGATCTATTGAGTCCACTCTACTCAGGTGGAAACGCTGTTAGCATCAAATTATTTGATGGTTTGGCTACTTGTATATTATGTTTAAGGGAATTAATTTTTTTTGAGATGGCATAATTATACAAATACTTCCCGCTTTAAGTGGGTTGTGAGGGCGTGTCAGAATTTTACTGACTGAAACCACACCTGTGTCCTTCAGTTGCCCTTTTTGTTCTAGAACTGCGGGTTCTCTTTTCTGATATTTATTCCCTACAGCCCTTGCGAGCCATCTCCTTCGCTAGTATTACTGTGTCGCATAAGAAAGCGACGGCATCCCGTTTCCTCTAGCTCCGGACAATGGCCTGAACCAGGGCCCAGCTCCAAAGGTCGCTGCAGCTGACTGCCTTCACGAGAACACAACGATACTCCACCCAAGCGGGGCACACCTCCACCGTGTCCTCCGAGTGATCTGCACAATGGTGACTCCCAGGTGTTTTTTCCGCCTGAATCCGAAACAGAAATCTTCTGTACTTGCCATGTCCGGTGAGGACCTGCATCATGCGGAAGTTGAGGACGCCGTGGCGTTTCTCTAGCCACTTTTTAAAGAGGGGGTTATCGCCGTGATAGTGGCATGTCCATTGAAAACATACAAAGACTAACCTTATTGCAGAATATACGAGTACGTATTAGAAAAACAATAAATTTTATTTAACTTGGTTTCTAGGTAGCCAGATAAATAAGACAAACATAAATATACATATGGCTATTGAACTTTATTTTGCCAGAACAGTCGAAATCTATGATCTTCAAAAAACTTTTTCAATTTGGTTATTACTTTTAACCGTATCAAAATTTTTCGATCACTGGAACGTGTCGAAGGCCTTTCCAAAAAATCTTGGGTTAGGCAAATCACTGGGGTTTGTTTGTCCCAAAAGTTTTCTATAACTTTTGGGACAAACAAACCCCAGTGATTGAAAGTTTTAAAACAAATTACACTTATTAGAAAGAGCTTTTGTTTGTTATATAACAATTTTAATTGCTGCAAGGAAATTGTGCGCAATAATACTTCAACAGAGGAAGGAGAGTTTAAAGTATATCAATAGAGCTTGTCGAATATTGCCGAGGGATAACTAAGTGACTGTACTCTACTTAATACTTAGTTGCACTTGCTACAACAGTTTCGCAGCCTCAAATATTAATATTGTTTTGGCATCTGCTACCAGCCACAGTAGTTCTACGTTGAACGTACTTGCAACACTTGATCTTGTTTTACTACTTTTCCCAAAGTTACTCCGACTAGCAGATATTCTTTACTATCATGTTCAAAAGTCTAAGTATTAAACTCAAACTACCACGGAGGTGATTATTAAAGTCACCATGCTTCGTTAAATTTAAAACTAATTAATAATAAAGTACTCTAAAACCTTGAAATCTTGTAATTGCTCGTGGAATTTTTTGTCATTAGTCTTTAGTTTAAAACATGTGTTAACTTGCAACTAGTTTTAAATGTTTTTTTTTAGTTGTTCACTTTTGACATTTGGTTCTCGTTAAGTTCAGCTATTGATATGTTTGTATGTTATACGAGTGAGCTTTGTATTTTTTGCACACCATCATTGTTTGGGCGAGGCAGACGGGCGGGCGTTCCGGACAAGGAACCAGTTTCGTTGGGAATCAGACGGCAAAACCTGTATGTATGGCGCGCACTAAACTCCTTGAAACATCTCTAAATTTACTGCTTTTTAAGTACAACACAATACAACTACAGTTACATATAAATCAATGTACTTTATTGCGATAAAGTTATTGAAATTGGTAATCAAAGGTCACATGGATTATTTATGTTTATACCTCTACAAACAATATTTAACATGACGTTAGCTACGAACTGTTAACACGGTTGTACTTGTCACATAAATACGAGTATATTTGTGTGTTGTGTAAATATTTTAATATAAATAGCCGAGAAACACGAACAAAAAGGGTGTTTAAGCACACAACGGGATACTGTTGAAACATTTGAATGATTATGTTTCGGACAATAAGTGTTTAGTTTTTTTTCATAAGTTGCTGTCTAGATTCGATAACTATTGTAACTTTGCGGTTCATCCGTTCATGTCATGCTCTGTATTTTAAATGATTTGCATGTAAAATGTGTTAGTAATGACTAATTAATACATTTATTGTACGTACAGCTAAGGAGTGGAATTTCCTGCTGGAGTCTGTGTTTCCTGATAGCTACAACAAAAAGATCTTGAAGTCAAGAGTGAAAAGGTTATTTTTAGGCAAGTGTGCTCCATCGTCGAGCACATCATCGCTTACCATCAAGTGAGATAGTTGTCAAACGTGAGCCTATCACTATTAATTTAAAAAAAGAATTGAATTTGTTGGTTAAGAGAGTTATAGATCGGTTACAACATTTTTAGTAAATGGAGAAAGTAGAGGTGTGTACTACAGTCTACGAGTCTGTCTTGAAAGTGTGTTAATACCGCTTGAGACATGAATAGCAATCACTTCACGCAATAGTGCACAACTGCACAAGTGACGGCTTGCAGCTCATTGCATACTGGCACCATTAAGTAACCTGTTCCCTTACATGCACAGCCAACATGCCCTTACTTACAAGTCTCGAAGGAAGATAGCCTGATATGATATGGGTGGTCATTAGCAATTATTAATCTTTACAAAGTGTGAATTCTCTATTGAAGAACATTATGAAGGAATATGGAGAACATGATAAGGTAACAGATATATTACTAGAGCCCGGATTATTATGCAATATAAAAAGCTTGATACATGCATGCAAATATGCACGAAAGTTGTCAGAATATGCGAACTAGAGCCCAAGAAAAGAAGAAAAGTAAGATTTTTCTTACTTGAAAATCAGCATACAATTGATTAATTATCCAGTGATGACATGACATTACAATTATTTAATGTTTTTGTTAACGTAAACAATCAAGTATTGTTCCAATTAGCTATACATGGGTAAGATAATAATAATATAAGTAATAATATAATATTTCCACAACTATCACATAACACCGTTTAGTCCCAAGCTAAGCAGAGCTTGTGTTATGGGTACCAGACAGCTGATAAACATACTTATATATTTCTAAATACAAAATTATAGATAAATAACACCCAGATACAGAACAAATGATCGTGCTCATCACACAAATATTTGTCCTGGGTGGGAATCGAACCCACGACCTCCGGCATAGCAGCCAGGGCCACTAACCACTAGACCAACAGGCCAGTCAAGATTGTCGTCGATCATTTAAACTATTTTTATAAGTGAAAAAGGTTCGCTCCACATCCACTATTATTCAGTTTTATACTTTGGGATTGACGAATATATTTTTTTCAACTTGTCATTTCATAAATTCACATTGACATGAGTATTCTTAGGGTTCCGTAGTCAAATGGCAAAAAACGGAACCCTTATGGATCCGTCATGTCTGTCTGTCGGTCGGTCTGTCTGTCCGTATGTCACAGCCACTTTATTCCGAAACTATAAGAACTATATACTGTTGAAAATTGATAAGTATATGTATTCTGTGAACCGCATTAAGATTTTCACACAAAAATAGAAAAAAACCAAAAAAATTTTGGGGTTCCCCATACTTAAAACTGAAACTTAAAATTTTTTTTTCGTTAAACCCATACATGTGGGGTATTTATGGATAGGTCTTCAAATGATATTGAGGTTTCTAATATAAATTTTTTCTGAACTGAATAGTTGGCGCGAGAGACACTTCCAAAGTGGTAAAATGTGCCCATAATGTAACATATTATAATGTTTTTGCAGTATTTGGCAGCAAATGTGGGGTCAGCCTTCTCGGTAAGCTTCGCTGTGGTAGTCAATGATTAATGAGATCCTGCCTGTTTCAATGATTCTATATATTGTCCACAGACACTTGAGATACAAAACTACACCAATTTACATCACAATATCCACTAGGAATAAATTTGCGCATAATTAAAACGGACACTGAACTGCACTCGAAGAAATCAAGCCAAAAACTCCAAGTATTGGCTTAATAAACATTTTTTTTTTGTGTATTAATGCAAACCTTGTGGATTATTCTTCTTTTCATGCATTTTAACGTTTGTCTGGCAGTTTGAGTACTCTATGCGGCCTACCCAAATGCCCTTTCTTTGGTATTGTTTTATAAATGCTTGCTCTGACTGGAAAAAAGGCCATCTCAGATACCATACCAAATCATGATTCTCATGATTTGACAATTACATATTGTATGGATGGACCATAAAAGAGACTGACTTCTGAATTTGTTTCGGTGTTTCTTCTCAGGGTAGTTAGCTAGGAAACATCGGCTTGATCAAGTTTAAATTGACGTATAAGACGTGTGTTAAAGTGATACTTACGATCGATATTTCGATTTGACCAAAAAATGTTCTATTAAAATGTGTTTTTCTACTTTTTTGCTAAAGTCCATTCTCATCGTTATTTCATCACATACCTAACACGTCGAACACAATTTCAAATATAAAAGGGTAAAATCCCAAATACCGTCCTCGGAATTCACTTTTACATTTCCCAACATTTTCCTAATCGCTTTCGATTTCGTTGATAAAGTTCAATGATCCGTGAAACGCAATCCTAAATTCTGTTCCGACTTCAAGTGGATATTCATTACGATACAGCTGTACCTATATAATTATATGACCGAAGGATATTGCTATTGAAAAGTGAAACTGGATTATCATTTCTATTTCAATAATAAGGAGATTTGGTTTTGATTTATCGTGGAGTGTGTTTGCGAAAGATCCGCAACGAGTAGTAGTCTTCCAACTAATATGTATTATAAATGGGAAATTATGTTAGTTTGTTACCTTTTACGTGTAAACATTGAACTGATCATCATGACAGTTTGCATATTCATGTTCAGGGTTACGTAAAAGGACATAAGATACCTTTCACTCATGAAAAAAGTAATGTTCCTGGTGGCTTTAAGATAAATTTATCATGATTATTATCAGTATTTCAGTTGAAAAACATCTACTGTTGGACACAGGCCCAAATGTCGCCAGAACGACTCGCATCGTTTCGATTCCCGTAACCCTCGGTCTACCTAGTGGGAAGCCTTCCAACGCAGCGTCTTAGGGTCTGCGTTCGCCACTTCAGAACCTTTCATTCAATCGGACATTTCTGCAAGCTAGAATGATATTCTGAGCATAATGATCTTCATTGCCCTTTGGGTGACTTTTAGCCTTCCGATCAGGCCCATTGTGAGTTTTTTATTTTATTTTATTTATTTATGGTAGGTAAAATCATCCAATGCAAATCCCGCCCTTGGGCGGAGCGGGAAGTAGTGTCAGACTCTTACTGACTAAAAACCTACCCCGTTCCTTCGTTGCCTATAGTGCCGGGGCTGAGCCTTCCTCTCAGAAAACGGCCCTTGACCCCAGCAGCGACCCTGCCTGCCTGCAGTTAGCAGGCTGGGCCTCTACGGTTTGCTGACAGCTCCTTGAGGCGCGCGGGAACAGAACGCGCCGTCGACGACTTGGGCTCAGTCCTGTCGGTTACCGGACGATCGGACAGCGTGCTACATTGCACGCCGGCCGCAAGCCCGCGCCTACGGTGGCCGGAAATCGGGATCGGAATCCCGGCGGCGGCTGGGGCGAGCGCCCCGTTGCCTCTGCCTGATGCGGTCGGCCTCCTCCTTTGCTAGCATTGTGAGTTGTCACTCCCACAACAGCTCACACAGCAAGCGCGAGCATTTCTGAGCAGGAACATCATTATTATCATTTCAACCTGATGCTCCATAACAGTTTTTGAAGACTTTTAGATTACAAAACTAAAAAAAAAAAATGTTGATATTTTTTTATTTGAAACATTTTTTTCTCGGTTTTTGTATTTATTTATTTAGTACATGGAGGACTTGCAGCTAATAAAAACAGACAAAAAGAAACCATAATAAGTGAAGTAATATAGCCGGCATTCATGAACAGTTTATGTCCTAGCTATTTAAAGTCTACTTATTAATGGTACTGTGGGCTACATTATTATTTAAGATTTTTATGTTTTTAATATCCTGTAATGCACAGACTGTGGTACCTTACCTATGTAAATAATATGTTATCACTGGTAAAATCATAGATTGTCTTGAGATACAGTGGAATATTGGACGAAAAAATACCCCATAAGTAGGTACCATCACACCTTTGCTCCATGCCTGTGACGTGTTCCTCTCGAGTATGACGAAATGATATAGTTTTTGAAGGGCTTTTTTTCTACTAGCCTTCAGAAGTTCGGCCGTAATTCCGTCATCACCCGACGCTTTGATGTCTTTAAGCTGCTTCAGAGCCATCTACATCTTGTACAGGCTGACTTTCATGATGATTTCGGTATACTGTCGGGTCAATCTAGCTCTTGATTCCTTTATTCGATTCTCAGTGGGTTGAGTAGTTGAGTCATGATTGAATTGCATTATTAGAAACCTACTTTTTTTTTAAATGTGTCACCATTGTGTGGACCGCCCGGAGGACACGGAGGTGCATACAGTAGAAGCGTACCCCCATTTGGGCACTTTGGGCTTCGCACCACCGTGTTCTTCTGGGGGCGATCGGAGGCAACGACCTCTCGCACCGGGCCTTTGTACAGACCTTGGTCCGGAGCGAGGTAGAAAGCGTAGGCACGGGCTTGCGGACAGCGAGCATAGGGTGGCTCGCCGTCCGGCCGTCCGGTAATCTTTCGGGCGAAAACCAAATCGTCGATGGTGCGTAGTTTTCTACGCGTGCCTCAAGGAGATGTCAGCAAAACCGTAGGGTAGCAGGGTCGAAGTCAACTTATTTGCCGCGCACGATAGTAACTTATACATAGTAGCATGTTAAGAGTAGGTATTTTTTTCAAGTATGAGTAATATTACTCGTGAATCTAAATAAAAGCAAGCGAGGCCGAAGCAAAAGCTAGTGGCTTTACAATTTGCACTAGTGCATTATGCAACTCGTCTGTGCCGATGGTCGTTAAATCCTACGCTTTATGAACTGTTGCGATCGCATGCCATGACCGATTTATAGCCGTAGCTCGGTTCATAGGTGATTGATCCGGTATACAATGTTAGACAATTTTATGCCCTACCTGCTTATCGATTGCATAAGGAAATAATATTGACCTGTTTAAACTTCAGCGTCTTGTCTGTATATGAAACGATTTTAATAACTGTCGTTAGCCTTTATGTGACGTCAGTACATTCTAACATGTGTACAGACGCCAGCACGTCAATCTACCCCAAACTGTCAAATTTTACCAATCGAACATTAACCTTCCGTTATTGTGATAAGGTTGAAAATCTATTAAAGAAATTTGACAGATTGAGGTAGGTTGATGTGCTGGCGTCTGTACAAAAATCTCGTGTCACAGTGTTTGTTGACTGGCTTGCCCCCCTAGCCAAGTTACAATCGTTTCGTTTAGCGTGAACGCTTGGAGTTGTCCACGCAGCCAATTTTTTTGTTTGGGTCTAGATGGCGTTGTGTGAAAGTTGTGGAATATTATTATTATTTGTTATCATACTATCGAATACCTCTAAAACGGCTTTGACTGATTTATATGAATTCTATTGTGTATATATTTGTTTTTTTTTTCTTAAGTAGGTAAAATCATCTAATGACATCCCCCGCCCTTGGGCGGAGCGGGAGATAGTGTCAGACTCTTACTGACTAAGAACCTACTCCGTTCCTCCTTTGCTTTGGTTCCAGGGCCCTGGTATGCATTTTCATACCTCCCCAAAGCCCCAGATTAGGCTTCGACCCTACTGGGCCCCTACAGTTTGCTGACAACTCCTTGAGGCGCGGGAACAGTGCGCGCCGCAAACGACTTCGACTCGGTCCGGTCTGTTACCGGACGGACAGCGAGCTACCCATTGTGTATATTTCGTAGATCTAAGATTAAGTAATAGGGTATACTTTACCCTTCTACCAACACCCCCATTTTTTCTTTGACGATTTATTTGGCAGAACATTATTGGCCGGGTCAGCTAGTATTCTTAAAGTATACTAGCTTCGGTCAGCGGTTTCGTCTGCATGAAATTAGAAAATACATATAAATACATTTATCTACCTATGTATATGTCGAAATAGAATACCGATAATAATGATCCTTTCCAGAGACTCTATTTTGTGAGTGGGTAACGAGCAATAAACAAACTATTCCAATAACTTATTTATTATGATGTACGCTTAAGGTACAACAAGCAGTGAGATATCCCCTGTCTAAATGTTATTCACACGGCTGCCGACAGAAAAAAAGGAGATTCCGTCTGTGCGGTTCGCGAGAACTCAGCCTAGACTTTATGACAGAGTCGCATTGTGACATGCCGTTGTCAAGTTGGCATCCGTACTATTGACTTCGCCGACACTTTCCGTACTATTGACTTTTCTGACATTTATAATCTATATTGCTCAGTGATAAAATAGCATTGTACTATACTATGATTTTTTATTAGATGAAGTAAAGTGACAGCTATAACAATGGTTGTTTGACAGTTGGGCATTGTTATTTGACAGTTGGGCATTGTCCACTGCTGTCATTTTACTTCATCTAATAAAAAATCATAGTATACTTAGTTTAACAATTTTCAGAATCGGTGACATAGTTTCATACAAACTTACAACTTTTATTGATCAATGATATTTATTTCTTTATAATACATACTATACCTATAGTATAGATATTTTTATTGCTGTGCTAAAAACATTCTTATCGACTTATCAATTAAACTGTTGACCGCATTGAAGGAAAACTAATTCTAATTCAGTCAGTATTTTTTCAAGTCGGCTAACAAACTACGTAGTTGTTTTATTTAATTGCCTTTTGGACTGTGGGAATTGTTTTTTCCTAAATACGAGTATAAAGAACAGGTTATTTCCAATAATCTATAATTCTACTAAGTGACTAAATTTAGCTATTGGTACATCCGCCAAGGTACTAATATGGATAAACAAATAACAGATCTCCAATAAAATAAAATACAAATAGTCACGAGAAAAGTCGATAATGAAGAAGGAAAACCTTCTTGTGTTGGGGTAATTGAACTGTGCCTTTTACCTCTTCATTAACTAAACAATTAACACCTTTTTCATTCCAGTTTCTTTACAATTGTCCAAATAATAGAGAATGAGTCAGTATACTTCGTTGTAGGTACTCGCTCGAATAAACTGATCAAATCGAACATAAAGAAAAGTTTCGTAAGGGGCCATTCATATACTATGTAAGAAAGACGATTTAGCCCCCTAAATCGTCTTTCTTACATAGATCGACCATGTCTTAGTTTTGTCTTACAAGAGGGTGGGAGGGAGTCTTGGTAGTTCTTAAGGTACGAATAGACTACGATACTTTATACGGTACCTACACTCAGTGTATTCATCGAGTGTCACTGTATGAACACGAGTGTCTCTAATTGCACACCCGTGATCATACAGAGACACTCGATGTATACATTGAGTGTATCGTATAAAATGTCGTAATCTAAACATTTCTTTACGTAAGATCACAAAAATATGCAAAGTTAAAATTTGAAAAAGTATACGTTTAAATACTTGTAGGTAAACTATTTCTCTGGTAACGATTGCAATGTCAACTTGTAACCGTTCTTAAAAATTAGTCAATTTTAAAAATAACCAACCAAACGTATATTTTTTTTCCTTTAGATTTCCTTGTGTAACAAACATTAAACAGTGAGGAGGGGTAGGCCTATTCGTATTTTATCTTATTTAAGGGATGGAGGGGGTCAAAAACTAGCAAAAATTGTCTTGCGTAATAAATGAATAGTCCCGAAACAGAATTTATGAACAATGTCCGCAACTTTTCTTAGTCGTAATTTTCCATTTTATAACACAACTTGATTATCACTTATTAAACAATTAAATTACGCAGATAATAGTAGCATTTCACACACTATGACACCATTAAATACCAGGAAAACAATACATGATACAAAGAAAATCGATCTGTATGGCTGCCGTGTGAACTCAGCCTTACAAACGATTACGAAAGTGATTGAGCATTTAGAATATTATGCGATTGTTGGAACACTGACAATCAACAGTTTTAAAATTATATATTAAAGTTCATTAAATATAAGTGTTTATTTTAACACCTGGGTACATTTAACCTTACTCAACCTTGGCTTGGGTACTTACAATACCTACCTACGCATATACAACAAATTCCGTGCCTACCATTATATTATCCTCGCATTGTTCCATGAGAGGAAAATCTAAAAACATAAATGGATATAGTTTTTCTCAGATCATTACAATGTATTAGTTAACATGACCCGGATATTCGATCGGACTACTTCATAAAGCGTCTAGTTATGCTAAAAAAACAACGAGGAAATAGCAAAAACATTTTTTTTATAAAGATTCAAGGATTCACCGCACGTCATTTGGAAGTTTTTTGTTCTAAACTTGTAATAATATAATTCAAGATATGATGCGTGGCCTGCCTCCTAAGTGATTAATTAAACTTGCCAAATTAGTCGGTTTTATATTAGGTTAACTGGTTTTGACAGTTATAAACGGTTTCCGAGAATTTGCGATGACTCTGTCTCAAGGTTGGAAAATCTCAGACTGTATGGATTATCTAATTGTGTGAAACTACATTTTCTATTTATTGCTTAATATGTATAAAAATGGGTTTTGGGTAAGACGTCACTATATCATAAATCCAAGTAATGGTATGTGGTAAGTTATTTTATTATGAAGTGAGTTTTTTTTTTAAGTAAGAAATCATCCAGTGACTTCTCCCGCTCTCCGGAGCGTGAGGGCATGTCACTTTTACTGATTAAAACTCAATCCTATGTTCCTTTTTTCCTTGCGCTTCAGGACCCTGGAGTTCCCTTTCGGACTACCCATGGTCCCAGTAGATGCCGAACTGGGTAGAGGCTCAGCAGGGTTTTGCTGACATTTCTTTCAGGCTGGAATACAGGTAGGTATTAATCAGAAATAGTCTGACATTCCTCGCTACACCCAGAGTGAGAGAAGTAATTTGATGTATCTGTATATATATAAATTTAGAAGTAAAAATACTCAAATAATAAAACCCACTCCTATTGTTACCTAAAGTTCAATAGTCCGTGCTGCTAGAACTAAACCAATTATGTACCTAGTTTATAAATACATAATAAAGTTTTAAACGATAACTAGATGTATATCAACTGTCTACAATGATAGTGCACTATAATTTGCCAACAGTTCGCATTGTTATTAACCTGCCAAATCGTAAGTTGTAATTGCTCTTATTGTTAAGCTACACTGGCCTTCAAAACTTATTAGTATCACACTTTTAGAATTGCATTTGTCCTAAACTATAGACGTTGGTGTTTTGAAATAAAAAATGTTCTATAGTAAATTAAATGAACTTTTTTTTTAGCTGTATTTTATTAGAATTAGTAAAGTACGTACGAGGAACCAAAACCAACTCGCAGAAGCCTCTTCGACAGTTTTCATGGAACGTTGCACCAACCGACGATTAACCCTGTACGCGCTATAAGTAGGTACCCATTTTTTTTAAGGATAAATAATTTATTAATCATTATACATTAGTAATGTACATTAGTAACTTTAAGAAAAGATAAAAACCAAAAAAAATCCGTTTATTTACAACTTACTGGCAAAAAACTCAAACAATATTAATTATAAGTATGTTTTACATCTTATTTACATTTTAATAACTGGTATTGCCCCTTCTGACTCTGATTACAGCTTCAAGCCGGTTTGGTATATTGAAGACGAGGTTTCGTAGGCGAAGTGGTTTTTTATTTTTATTTATTTTTTTATCGTAGGTAAAATTATCCAATGACAAATCCCGCCCTTGGGTGGGCCGGGAAATAGTGTCAGACTTTTACTGACTAAAAACCTACCCTTCCATTCATTGCCTTTGTCCCGGGGCCCGTGGTGACATTCTCACATAACCTTTGGCCCCAATAGGTTTCGGCCCTGCTGAGGCGAAGTGGTGGAATATTCTTCTATTCTTCTGTTACACAGGCCTGAGGGTGTTAGGACTGGACGCGGTGTACGGCTTCTTCTGGCTAACCTTCCAAGCTCATCCCAGGCACGGTCGATCGGGTCGAGAAAATGACGCAGAGAACTCTTGTCTTGCACGTTCTTTTCCATTGAGATCTACGCTTCGAAACGTGCAAATAGCTCCACCTTTTTTTTAACTGACCGACCATTGACAATTTAAAAGTGCCTGTAAATGGTTGCTTTGAGTTTGAATTAAGACTTCTTGATGCATATGAAGGCATCAAGCTGATTCTAACCGCCTGAATGTATTTCTGTGCTGTCCATCACCCATGTTTTTTTAAACTTAACAAATTACAATTTGAGAAGTGTAGTGCTATTCGAAATTACCGCATAAACATTCATAAATTGACTGAAAAAAAAGAAAGCTCTGGATTTATCATCGTTGGTCGGTTATTATGTGAATAACTTCAAATTGAATACTAATGTCACATCTACGTACTCTTACGACAGTTTGTGTGATATGGTAATTGCATTTGATTGATGTTCATCCAAAAACAAAGAATTTTGATGATTTAAAAAATCATCTATTATGTAATCTTGATTTTAAATGGATACCATACCTCAAACGTTACCAACTTTTCCGTCTTTATTTTTATGACATTTGATCTGGTTTCGACTAATATGCTAGTGCCACGTGTCTGTTCTAGTCGTCGTAAGCATTACTTACTGCTGATCAAAAGTTCTGGGTTTGATTACCGGGTTAAGCAAAGTGTTACTTGCACCTTCCGCGACTTGCATGGCGGACAGAGCTCCGGCGGGATCTCATGGTGAAATGGCGAGAGCGACTGTCGCAACCTCGTGCTGGGCACGCCACGATCGAGGCGGTAAGGCCCCTCTTTGAGGCGTGGCTGGAAAGGCCCCACGGCGTCGTCACCTTCCGTTTGGCGCAGGTGCTGACCGAACACGGGAAAGTTCGGTCCGTACCTGTACAAGATTCGTGCGGAGACGACGCCCGGGTGTCGCCACTGTGCGGACCGCCCGGTGGACACGGTGGAGCACACAGTCGAGGTGTGCCCCGCTTGGGAAGAGCATCGCCGTGTCCTCGTGGGGGCGATCGGCGGCGATCTCTCGCGCCGGGGCTTGGTTCAAGCCATGCTCCGGAGCGAGGAGGAGTGGCAGGCGGTCGCCTCCTTTTGCGAAGCAGTGATGCTAGTAAAGGAGGAGGCCGACCGCATTAGGCAAAGGCGCACACGCCGCCGCCGCCGCCGGGTTTCCGATCCCAATTTCCGGCCACCGTAGGCGCGGGCTCGCGGACGGTGGGCAATGGGTAGCTCGCTGTCCGTCCGTCCGGTAACAGACCGGTCCGAGCTCAGGTCGTCTACGGCGCGCACCGTTCCCGCGCGCTTCAAGGAGTTGTCAGCAAACTGTAGGGGTCCAGCAGGGCCGAAGCCTACTGGGGCCCAAAGGTTATGTGAGACTGTCACCACGGGCACCAGGATAAAGGCAAGGAATGGAAAGGCAGGTTACCTAACCTTCCGCGACTTATGCGAGGGCAATGTTGAGCTGTCCAGATGGCTAAATATTAGTCTGACCAGGTTGGAGTCAGATCGAAATGAAAGAAGAGTTGCTACTCTTTCTTCTTGCCTGAAGTTTGTACTCGTGCCTTTACTTAAACACATATTAATTGGCGAAATGTGAATGTATTACTGGTTTTCTCATACCTACCTCGAAAGGTAATACAGGTGTGATGATGATGATGCCATCTAGCCGATTTCGTCCAGAGCAACCTCATTCCTTGGCTCCTCATGGTAGCTGTGAGCTTGTGTGATATGCTGCACTGTTCTATGACTTGCGCAACTTTGGCCGAAAAACTCCGAGCACAGAGCGGACATGTTACAATACCGAATATGATTAAATGGCAGCTTGTTGCTGGTCTAGCTTTGAGGTCGACACAGTTTGGACTATTTCCAACCTCCTTTTGTATTTAAAGGCCTGCACGTAACGATAATAACGACTGAAACCAAACGAATTCCAATGTGACCTATGATATAATATCCGGATCCATTTAGTTAGATTCCATTAAAACAGGTTCAAAATGAGTTAAGTCTGTTATTCTGTTAAGCATGACAGCGTTAGATAAGTACAATAAATTATTCTGAAACTAGCTCTTTGACATTTGCATTCCACCTAGAAGACTTTTTGCTTCTCATAGCCTAAAATAATGCAGCACAATAATGGGTAATCTAGGGTTAAGCCTAATCTACGAAGCCTGGGGCACAGGCGTAGGTTAGCCAGCCATTCGGTATTTTACACGATGCATTTTGGAAAGTTGGCGCGGAAATTATATGACTTGATTCCGCCATCTCCTTTCTACTATCGGACACCCGACGTACCGGTGAATATCTACCCTTACGTTGTTGAAACCTTTATGGATAGGACTAAGCGTTGCGCCTCATCGTTTATACCGCGTACATACGGACTGGAAGAATTTGCCTGTTGCGGTCTTCAAAGTCCGATTATAATTTAGATGTCTTCCAGGCTAGAGTGAACAGGCTCTTACTATTACTGCTTACAATTAGGTGAGATCTCAGTTATGCACTGGTTTATGTCATTAAAAAAAATTAGTACCTACTTTATATGTATGGCTGAGTTCGATGAAAATGACGTCATCAAGCAGAAATGCAGTTATGATGACGTTTTATACTTGAATGACGTGATATGTAAACTAAATGTATGACGCTTCCGAAGTGATTGTGTTGTGGGATATTTAAGATGACAAAATACGATGACGATTACATCACTACTTACCATCAGATGGGGTCGCAGTCAAGCACTAGTTTATATTATAAAATAAAATTATGATAGTAATATGTAACACACTAGCTAATGGAGTAGATACTTTATGATTACCAAGGTTACCGACATTGCCCGAAGAATAATCGCCAAACTTACTCGTAAGTGGCAGTAGGCCAGGACATTGTTCGTAGACCAGATGGTCGATGGTTTCGAAAGATTCTGGAGTGGCGACCGCGTACCAGAAGACGCAGCGTTGGAAGACCAATAAGGTGGACCGATCATCAGTACCTCTACCATGAGTTTTAAGCAATAGTATTCGTCGCTACTCGATATCGACGCCGTAAATATTTTGTATGGCAAATTTTGGTTCTGCAAGTGACCGCTAGAGGCACTGCAAAAGGAGATCATTTATTTTGGTCCAAATTCAAAAGTGCCGGCCAAGAAAAAAAAATATAGCAATCTGTTAGAGCTTGACTCCTTGAGCATTTTTTATTATTACACCAAAACTGTAGGACCGTTGCCCTGGGTTTTATTTAAGTTTTAAAAAATAATTTTCCGTACATTTTTGGTAACATGAATTGTAAAAACAAAGAGTTAGAGCTTGAATAGAAAGTTCCAGGTAGCTGCCGTTTACCATCACATGATGTGGTGACTTCCCCTCCCCTAGGCATTGTACGCTCGCCCCACCTCGAATATCTTATCTGTTACTTTAGTAGGTACCTGAAGCAACGCGTATGATATTGTATCACTCCCGTCCCAATTGACCATGGATGGGAAGACCAAAATCTACCATATCGAATCAGTTAGATTTTATCCCCGATTTCTTGAGTCTCAGTCGCTGACACGACAGCAGCGTTCGATTCACATATGGACCACGAACGATCCGTCCTGAATGATTTTTCAGGGGGCGATCACAGTGACTGATGACCATCGCTTAAAACTCCTGGGCGATGTATGTGGTCTGAAAACCGAAAAGAATGCAGCTCCCGTCGAAGTAAACAAAACTCAAGCAACAGAGCAGCGTGCCGCGCTGGGATAAAATGTAAGCTAGAACCCGCTCACCTCACCTTCTAGCACCTTCAGAGGAAGTAGAGGCTTCCATGTCTGTTCTTATTCGCCCCGATAAGAGCATCGCTTTCGATAATTGTGACAAAGCGAAATGCTGTATTTTCTACAGTTACAATAACAGCCTACAGTTCCATTGTTTCTCTAGTCAACCAATAGACAAAACTCACCTTGATATGAGAGACGCTAAAGTTGAACGTAGAGCTACCCTAGCACTCATCGTAGATCCTAATGATCCTTTGTCCCTCTTTATCTCAGAGGAGGTGGGGAATATCATCAAAAAGCTTTAGCCCCGGAAAGACCTCGGCTCTGACGGTGTCATCAACAAGGTGTTTCAACTCTTCCCATCCCAACTCATAATACTAATGAGCGTCGTCTTCAATGGTGCATTAAGGAATAACATGTTCCCCCAAGCGTGGAAAAAGGTCACTATATTCCTAAACTATGCAAGTCCAAGTCAAGTTTGCCCCTCCAGCTACCTTTTCATCAGTCCATTCAATGTCCTCGGTAAAATCTACGAGAGGCTTATTTACAAGCAGCGCAGAGATTATGCTGAAGTTAAGAGTTTTATTCCCAACGGTAGTTTGGTTTGGTTGGTCGATGATGGACGTCTAGTTTTTTGACTCAACGAAAGCTTTTGACAAAGTGTAACATAATGGTTTATCATTTAAGCTATATCAACTCGGTGTGCCAGATTGTCTAGTACTCATCTTGCGGAACTTTTTATTGAATCGTACCTTCCACTATAGCTATTGAGCAAGCGGGATTTGTCAAGGGTAAAGGAACAAGAGAGCAGATACTAATTCTTCGACAAATAATCGAAAAGTCTAGAGAGTTTAACATCCCACTCTATATCTGCTTCGTCAACTTCCGCAAGGCCTTCGATACCGTGAAATGGCATATTCTATGGGACGTGCTAATTCAAATGGGAGTACCGCTCCACCTAGGTAGTCTCATACGCCGACTTTATGAGGACGGAACTGCGACTGTTCGTATAGACGACGTTGACTCAAAAAGCTTTCACACCCACGCTGGCGTTCGACAGGGTTGTATATTGTCTCCACTCCTGTTCAACATTTATTCAGAGTATATAATGAGAATCGTGGTGGAACAGTGGGACAAAGGGATCTCAGTGGGAGGTAGAAAGGTGTCTAACTTGAGATATGCCGATGACACTACCCTTCTAGCACAATCGAAGGAAGATATGGAACACCTGCTGACATTTTTAGAGACAAAAAGCCTCTCCTTCGGTCTTACGCTCAACAGAGACAAAACCAAGATGATGATAGTGGATCGAGCTGTACTGAATCATCCTGATATCACTGTGATTGCCAACTGTGAAGTTTTTCAATCGTATGTATATCTTGGTTCCACCGTCACGAACACTGGAGGATGTGAAGATGAGATTCGAAGGAGATGTGCTATCACACGATCTGCTGTTGACAGGCTGAAAAGGATCTGGTGCAACCGTAACATCACTAAAGCCACGAAAGTCCGCCTCATGAGAAGCTTGGTCTTCCCAATATTTATTTATGGCGCAGAAACGTGGACGGTTCGCCTCAAAGACCGACGCAAAATCGATGCACTCGAGATGTGGTGTTAGCGGCGACTGCTGCGGATCCCTTGGACAGCGCGGAGGACTAACGTCTCGATCCTGGAGGAGTTAAAAGATTATCGTCGACTGTGCAAGTACGAATCCTTAAATATTTCGGTCACATTGTTCGCAACGAAGATTCCATGGAGCGACTCGTTATCCAGGGACAAGTGGAAGGGAAGCGGTCACGCGGGCGCTCACCTACGCGTTGGACAGACCTCATCAGAGCTGCAACACAAACTTCCATAGTCCAGTGTTCCCGAGACGCCGTTAGCCGGGATAAGTGGAGACACATCGCAGTAGCCTCACTCGCCAACGAAAATGCAACATGGTCAACCACGACCACTCTGTCAAGAGTGAGCGAAAAAGGAGGAGGACCTTCCACTATTGACTACCAGATGGTAGCGCTCCCTCTATGCGATAGTGGGGAGATCTCCTCACCTCCCATACGAGGAGGAGTTCTTCAAGGGTCTCCCTCTGATCACCACATACCTATACCAATCCGATCCCTTGGGAGAAGCACGCTCGGTGTGATTCTAGATCAGCATTTGACCTTACCTGAGTACATAAAGCAAACTTGTACGTATGCGTGCCGCTTTCGCACAAAGAAGGCTCCACTAAATCCTGCCAACCCGTAGGTATGGTCGCATTTTTAATATTACTCCGTCTTTGCACATGCAAAGCCCCGCCATCTCCATATAAAGCAAATACTTCAAAAGCGATCCCTAAAAATCCGCGGAGCCTATCATATCTAAAATGAGAGTTCTTTTTGACCACAAAAGGGGATTTTTAGGGGAGATCATAAAATCTCCATCATCCAGCATTTCATGAAACGCTTTCCAACGTTTTCTTAACGCTTCTATTAGACACCGTAACCCCACCTCTGATATTGACCGTCTAAAATGAGTGCTTTTTGAAATTCGCCGTCATATGCCCTTTTTTATGTGGTTCTAAAAGATAACTATATGGGTACTTGTTATGACTTTTCTAAACTATTAAAGCATTGAGCATTACATATACCGGTTTTTTTTTTTAAATAACGTAATAAAGGCACAGCTACAGACTGGCTGTTTTTTATTTGTTGCATTTTTTTAAAAGTATTGTTATGTATAGGATATTTCATTTTTTGAGAGCAATTTTCTTTGAAAACCAATCATTTTTGAACTTAAATAATACCGAGGCTAATGCTCCCACAGCATTCTTGCCATAATAAAAAATGTTCGTAAGAACAAGTTCTAACAGAATATTGTATTTTTTTTCTTTGGCCGGCACTCTTAAATTTGGACCAAAAATGTATGGACCGTGGGTGATGTCCTTTGCCATACAAAATATTTATGGCGTCGATATCGAGAAGCGACGAATACTATTGCTTAAAACTCATGGTAGAGGTACTGGTGAGGGTCGCAAGAATTCGATGGATGCGAGACGCACTTCTGCGTCGCCACCTGTCGTAGAAGCAATGATATATTTTTTTAATTGATATAAACTAATGCTTGACTGCGATCCCACCTGATGGTAAGTAGTGATGCAATCGTTGATAGTGAGGTGCACTAGTTTATTAGTAGCCTATTCACTCTAGCCTTGAAAATACCTAAATTATAATCGGATGAAAAGACCGCAGCAGGTTATTTTATTAATATAATATCAATGTAGGGAAGCTAGTTTATTAGCTAAGTGATTATGACTACAAATCGTTATATAATGTCAATGAACGTTATATAGGTACTATGAAAGATTCTCTAGGTACATTCCGTCTACTACCTTTCTAGATTTTAATATGGAGCTGAAACACTTCGTGCCTTTCTCCTATTTAGTTAGGTTTCTTCGCGGAAGTTAGTTTTATGAGATCATAACTGAGCTATTGATAAAGAATTAACAACGTTTCGATTATACGATAAGAGATTGCCATTGTTACACAATAAAATAATCAGTCCATATATCATTAAGAGGTGATCATGTTGTCAAGTAATTGTAATTGTGCTATTGTTTCTTTTTAATTGGTAAGTTCTATTATAAAAGGGCGTACGTAAAGAGTGCATGGATTAGTAGCCAAGATATTCTTAAATCAACTACAAACTATGTAGTATTTGTACTTGATTTGTGAATGTGTTTGTTATTAACCGGCTGCGCCAGAAGGAGGGTTATGTTTTTCGAGAGTATGTATGTATGTATAATTGTTTGACACGCTCTGCAGCCTGAACGGCTCGATGGATTTTAGCTTGAGAGGTATCGTTACTGTGAGAGTGACACTGGGTATATCAAAATATAAAAAAAAAAAACAAAATGACGGATTTTTGGCGCCAAATTCAAATGTTTGGTAAAGGGCTCGATGGATTTTTGTTTGCGAGGTGTCGTTAGATTCGTAATTACTGTGAAAGTTATATTGTAATAAAATAAAACGAAAAAAATAAAAAACCGTTAATTTAAAAAACTAAGACACCCGACTGCTTTTCTGAGTATTCATGAAAAACCCCTAAAACAAGAAAGTCGTTGTACCCGATTGCACTTAACTATATAATATTTTAAATACAAGATAAATTGTAGCAATCGGGACCCATTCTAGAAAGTCAGCCACCTAGTCAGTAGGAGTAATCTGCAATGTAATATAGGTATGTGCTCTCAATTCACTAAGCGTCCATTTCTAGAATGGACTGCTACAATTTATCTTGTATTTAAAATATTATATAGTTAAGTGCAATCGGGTACAACGACTTTCTTGTTTTAGGGTTTTTCATTTTATGTTTGTTTTATGTTATTTTTGTTTTTTTTTTTTATTGTAATTGGCTCGTGTTTGACCACTATCATATCTCACCTGACTGTAAGTGACGATCTGGTCGACGATAGAGATACGGTTACCTAGAATTAACCTATACATTAGACACTTAGGTTGTCGCTTTCAGGAAACACAGACTCTGGCAGAGAGTTCCACTCCTTAGCTTAGCGTTTTGTAGGTTGGTATGTTTTGTAACTCCGTACATGTGGTCTGGTGATCTGGCTCATCAAGCTGGTATTCAGCAGATCCATCTCAAAGATGAGAGCAGTAGATACACGACCGAACTTGATAAAGTTAGAACAGCTGTTCCGGTGTGAAGTACCGTCTTACCTTTGCTAAGGTCTCCAAATTTTTTGGTAGCTCGTTGAGCTTTTTCCTCATTGTGTTAGCAGAAATTGAGGGTAACTCCAACGTAACCTCAAGAAGTTCATAATGGTCGTAGATGGCTTTAAGATTACTCTTAGCAGTATTAAATTCGGCACTTAAGAATTAGAAAATACTCTTAGCTACTTTAATAAATCACCCAAGTTTTAAGACAGCTTTTGAGACTTTGGTTTTCTTTGATCCTGAGATTAGCGTATAAGTTTGAAGGCTAAACAAAGATTAAACAAAAGTGTGGATATTATTGTATCTCACGGGTATTATTCATCGGAACATAATGACCAGAGAAAAAATGATTGCCGATATAAATCTCATTGTAACGCCAATTTGCCACGTGGTGGAATTTGAAGGCACCGACCACGTAGGTACCATGGCGCCCACAGTCACGTTACAATCAAAATCTAACCTTGGGCTGGGTTATAAACATGCCCCTTTGTTCTCAATAACCAATTTAAATGTAAAAATTGATCATCTACGCATTACGCGTATTGCGTAGCCACTTTGTTTACTAACACATTATGAATGCGAAATAACATTTTTTCCTACTGTACCTATATCAATCGTTTACCTTTTAAGGCATAAACGGCTTACTGGTTGTATGTCACCTGTCACATATTATAAAGATAACGAGTTGAATGGAATGCTTCTCCATACGAGCATTCAATTGAATGTAGTACTTACTTACCTACCTAGTAGTCCACAAAGAGCAGTAGTATCAATGTTATAGTCATTCCAATTCCGTTTGCTTTCTATGTATAAACACGCACACTCGAAATTTATCAATTTATAATGTGTGAGAATCAGTACAAAAATGTTTGAATTTGCCTGTAGCTGGCAATTTCACGGGGCGTGGACCCACACATTCATGCTTGGAATGCAATTATATGCGGTCCAAGAGACAATAATGAAGCAAGTATCTCAGACCTCTGTGTGTATCGCATTATGTACCTCGCGTCGCAGCCAGCGGCGGCGGACAAAACATGCGATGTATTCCAACTTATCGTTCAAAATATTTGCACATAAAACAAATAAAAGAATGGCAATAACACGAGGCACGTAAAAACTGTTTATTTATAATTTCATTGCTGAATAACGCTCGCATTCTGAAACAAAGACCACATATTGGGACCACATCCAAAGCTATTTTGGCGTACGTTTGTTTTGGGCAAACATCCGGCACCCTACACCTTGTTTTATTAAGTGCACAATGTATTAATGTGTTGAAACCTTTTGTTTGAAACACTCGTACCGAGAGCTGCGCGGTTCTTAATTAGGGGTTACGAGCTTGCCAAGATGTTTAAAATGCTTTAGTGTCTCTTTGCTGATAAACAGTGGACGCATGAATAAGCAATAAATAAGACTAATCAATCCAAATTTCGCTGATTCAAAACAAAGTAATTCAGGAATGATGAGTGAGAATATTACCCCTTATTGTACTTTATTTGAGGTTGGTAGAACAGTATATCCCCCGATTTCTGATTTAAGCATTTGAGGTTGAGAATTACTCAAATTCTATTTTAGCCTATAAACCTGTCAAAATTTGGCATTTAAGTATGGTTTGAGACGTTCTTAACTCAAAATACTCAATTCAGAAATCCGCCTTAAGTCTTTTGTTACAGTTAGTTGGTTGAAACTGGACCTTTGATCTCCGGCCACCATGGGCGCGGGCTTGCGCACAACGAGCAACGGGAAGCTCACTGTCCGGTAAGGACAGACTCCGAGTCGTCGACGCAGCGTAGTGTTACACATGCACCTCAAAGAAATGTTAGCAAGACCGTACGGACCATAGGAGCAGGGAAGTTGACTGCTTGGGCCACGGAAGTTTTGAAGAGTTACTGTCCTTAGGTAAGAACGTGTCTTTTGGCCCCAACACAATGGTCGCCTCTTTTCTGAATAGAGGTGATTACTGACATGAGGAGACTTTCACCAAATCTAAAGATCATTTAATTTTACTCAATCACTTCTTTCTCCACATTTATACTCAAAGCTATGTTAGCATCCCGTCGTGGATTCTATTTCTTCTTTAAAAAACGAAGCGAACGTGAACATAAAATTTTGAAATTTTATTTTTGACGTCACGATTGACGCCGTGGTTTAGAGATTGACTGTTACGGGTTCGATTCCCGCACGGATTACACAGCAATTGTATACACCGTTAAATTTTGATCGTTTTAATCCCGTGGAGGGTCGATCCGGTACATGAAACACTATCGATTTGTAAAGATAAAATAAAAAATATAAATATAGTACTTTTTTTCTAATACTCGAATTAATATACGCATGTATGAAATTAATTTCTTTAAGTAAACGAGTCAAAGACCTTGTAGGTAGTTGTCTGTCGTTACGTACTAACTACCTACAGGTCATTAAACTCACCCCGGTGACGTTTACTTAAAGAAATTAATTTCATAGATGCGTACATTAATTCGAGTTTAAAAATATACTTTATTTTTTAATTTTATATTTACATATCTATAGTGTTTCATGTACCGGATCGACCCTCCACGTTAATAAAACGATAAAAAAAAGGTGTACAAACACGAATAATTAAATATTGTATTTCCTGGTAATACAACACGAATATTTTTGTTTATGGCAAGACTGTGGCAGTCAATATTATTTGTGGCGAGAATCTTCGAGTATTGCCAACACAAGGCCCATATATTAGCATGATATGAACCCTCATACTGCAATAACCTAATGGGTTCAAACGTTGCAGCAACGTACAAATAGAATTCCAAGTGGAACGTGAAATATTAGTACTCCCCAAATGAAACAGCTGCAGGGTTTGGATTTTGAAATAGGGCATCATAGTAGCAAATTACTGACTTACGGCGGCGGCGCTGCGTCATGGATACGTGGTAGACATACATTCATACGCACAAAACGTTTTGTAAATCATTTTATTATGCTTATGTACACCTTTTTTAAGGTGGGAAATCATCCAATGACTTCTCCCGCTCTAGGGCGGAGCGGGAGGGTGTGTCAGATTTTTACGGTTACTTACGAACTACTCACGAGATACAGTACAGAATGGAATTCCCTGCTGTGGTCTGCGTCGCTACTCGATATCGACGCCGTAAATATTTTGTATGGCAAATTTTGCAGCGCCTCTAGTGGTCACTTGCAGAACCAAAATTTGCCATACAAAATATTTACGGCGTCGATATCGAGTAGCGACGAATACTATTGCTTAAAACTCATGGTAGAGGTACTGTTTCTTTAAATCTAACCGGAGTCTTTACATAAAGATTGAATAGGTTACTTTTAGACAAATGTGCTGTCTTGTCAATCACGTCATCTTAATTTCTATTCTTTTTTTTTAGGGTTCCGTACCCAAAATGAAAAAAACTGAACCCTTATAGGACCACTTTGTTGGCCGTCTGTCTGTCTGTCAAGACCCTTTATCTCGGGAACGCTTGGTGGTATCAGCTTGAAATTTGAAACGGCCAAACGGCCGTATCTTTTTTTCTCGTTATCTGTGAAGTTTGCTTTTTGAAAAATGTATGTTTTTGCGGCTTAAACATGCCGCAAACACATACATTTTGACACTCTCAAAGGAATCAAAATACATAGGATACTTCCCGTTGACCTAGAACCCTGAAGTTTGGCATGAAGCTAGGTCTCATAGCACAAGTATAGGAATAAATCTGAAAACTGTAAATTTGTAGTTACGTCACAAAAAGAAATATTTTTCGATTCGGAAAATTTTCGAGCCTCGTTTCGGGAATTGAACGAATTAATAAGTTATTTTGTATGGAACCCTCGGTATACGAGTCCGACTCTGACTTACCCAGTTTTTTTTATAAAGTGTGAGAAAAACACTATGAATTACCTACCTAATACTGTATCGTGGGTGCGATCACAAACATGTAAACTCGCATACTTACCAAGAGACTTATATCCGGAACAACTATCTGTATATATATAAATATTTTATCCGTACAGGAATCGAACCTGCGGTACGCAGCGCAGCAGCCAATCACTCTTCTACTGCTTCCCATCGATAAGATAGTAGTCAAACGCGAACCTGTCAATTATAAAAAAAAAGTGGTTATACCTATCAAACCTGTATAGTTTGTGCAGAAGATCCACAAATGGGTCGCCAAGATATGCGGGATTAGTATTCAGATGGGGCGCGAAGCGGGCAGCGCAGCCGCCACGACTCAGTCTATCTTACAATTATCTATTCTGAGAGCTACCCAATTAAACTTTAGTGCAAACTCAGAATTAAACGCCAGACTTCTCCAACTCAAACACAGGCCGAAGTTTCGTTATTATAGCCAGTGAGGCGACAAGTTACCCTCGGTTTAGGCTACGGATAATCATATCACGATACAAAGACGGTAGTAATTGGACAGCTAAAACTAGAGTGGAAAGGGCTAGGAGGAACAAGAAGAGTAGCCAGACCTAAGAGAAGGTGGACTAATAATATAATTTATTAGATATAGCGGGAAATGATTGACAGAATATTTATAGAGACAGGGACAAATTTAAAAAACTGGATGAGGCCTTCACCCGTTTGTGCCCCGCTTGGAAAGAGCATCGCCGTGTCCTCGTGGGGGCGATCGGCGACGGCGATCTCTCGTGCCGGGCTTTGGTACAAGCCATGCTCCGGAGCGAGGAGGAGTGGCAGGCGGTCGCCTCCTCCTAATCTGCTCCTCCTTCGCTAGCATTCTAGCGAAGGAGGAGGCTGATCGCATCAGGCAACGGCGCTCACGCCGCAGCCGCCGCCGTAATTCCGATCCAAATTTCCCACCTCCGTAGGCGCGGGCTTGCGGACGGCGGGCAATGGGTAGCTCGCTGTCCATTTGTCCGGTAACAGACTGGACCGAGCCCAAGTCGACTGACTTTGACTATAAGAATTTAAATAAAAAGTACTAACAAATTTTAAACAAAAAATAATGTAGATTTAAAAATGTCATGGGAAATAAAGGCTTTTTTAAACTATTTATAAAGAGAAAAGATTTTTTATTGTAATGACTTAACTAAAAAACTACGGCACCGATTTAAAAAAATCTTTTACTATTAGAATACTACTTTATCATTGCATGGCAATACATACTTTACTTGTACTCTGACGAAGCCGCTGTCAGTAGCTAGTATTTTATAAGTCTCATTATTTTATTCATTCGCCGTCCATATGTGTAAGATTTCAACGATACCACATTATAATATCTCGTATTATTATAGTATATTTAAATTCCAAGATAATCTCAAATCTTAAAACTGAATGAAGTCGTTGTAACATCGTAACATAATATTCGTTTTACATTTCAAACAAGCGACGACGCTTGCGAATGAACCTGCGAGCTGCGCGGTCGCAGTTAGCGTGCTTTGTTCCTAGTTTATCAAGCATTGGACAACATGACACCCGGTGTCAGCCTTGAATTTCATTGCGGAGCTGATAAACGGCCACTACACACACCAATGTTTATGTTAATTTATTTTATTACAAGATTAACATATTCACCAGTTTATTTGGTTGTGTGTTAAATGCAATCGCTAAATAATGTATAAGTTACAATATTTGTTCGCTTTAGTTGAAGTGCTAAAACTCTAGTCAATATTGTGGAGTTCTTATGTCAATATGCAACATTCATTGTTCCGGATAATTACACCCTTGGGTAATAACATTAATGATGGTTTAAAGTCGAACATTTTCACCGTACTCATACTTAATTTAGAAACCAATGTAAATTATAACTTTTTCCCTCGAAGGTAAATCGACACAACTATACCCTTTAGAATGTCATTGCGAAATACTGTCAGGATAACCTAGTTTGAGGGACAGAGTTAAACCAATTGTGTACCGATTTCTGCAGCATCTAAATATTTTATATATTTTTTCTTATCATACTAATATCATATAAAAATTGCAAATATAAGTTATGATTTTATCTGTTTTTTTTTTGTAAATATATTTCAGTTGCCTCCTCCCTAACAAGTCTGTCTTCTTATCGGTTTTAAAATTTAAGCTTCACAGCGTTATTATTCTAGTAGGGGGAAGGCGCCTGTGTCTGTAACACAGTTTACACTAGCACGGACACAGACGTTCACTCCGTCTCAAGTAATGTTTAGCGTTGTATTGTACTCATTTATTCTATATTCGACTGAGATGGACAAATTGTATCTGGCTTTTATGAAAAATAAACGAATTATTATTATTATTATTCTAAGCTTCACTCATTGGTTCTTTAAAACTCCTTCTTTGATAGTTAGAGGCACCCTTTTTTCATCTACGAAGGTACATCATCGTTCTACGAACTAAAACAAAAAAGCCTAATAACTTCAATCCTAAGAAAACTTCAACCGTTGACCTATTTAGCAGTTCTTGGAACTGATCGTAATTAATATATTTTTGCCTAGGAACAGGCCTAGTAACAGATGCCTATCATGTCAATCATGATTAATTTAATGTGTTTTTAGTTGGGAAATTATCTAATTACTTCTCCCGCTCTAGGGCGGAGCGGAAGTGAGTGTGGGTGGACGTTGGACTACCCGGCCGTCTACAAGCCCACGCCTACCGTGGCTGGAAATTGGTGTTGGGATTCCGGGCGGCTGGGGCGTAAGGAAGGCTGTTCTCTCACGCTTGTGGCCACCGCGGGCAGATACCCGGGCAATTCTTCCGCACGAAACCGGTGCAGGAACTTCTAGAACTTGCCATGAGGACCTGCGTTATGCAGAAGGTGAGGACGCCGTGACGTCTTTCCAGCCACTCCTCAAAGAGGGGACTTACCGCCATAATTATGGCATGCCCATAATTGTATGTGCTAATCGTGTTAAAACGGAAAGTACATGTAAGGCATATGGTTTTTTCTTTAGCAAAAAATGTCTAAATTAATTTGCACATATTAAGTACACCTGTCTAAATCTAAAGCAAATATATGGGGGGCCCCTCAAACAAAAAAAAAGTTGGGCGCGGTTTTATCAAATAGACTATTAATTAATGTGACTAGACATAATCACAGTTCGACAAGGCCCCCAGTATGTTGCACTCACTGTACATAATATCAATATGCCTACCATTATCTATGTAACACGACAATGTAAATGCAGTTTATTAACCAATAATATGTGCCATTATACACATTATTTATTGACTAGATTTCGCGTTTTGATTATATTATACAAATGGGAAATATTAATGCTATTCGAATATGTATTAGATTTGATACCATTAATTAAATATGACAGTATGTTCCAGGCTGCCAGTGACAGAGGATCGGTGAATGTTATACACCATATAATAATATATTGACATACTAGCTGCCAGCAGCGGCTTCATCTGCGTATAAGTAAGAAATATTATGCCTATGTCACTTAGTGCTAAAGTGGCATTCTACTGATGGAAGAATATTTTAAATCGGTTCGGTCGTTATTGGGTTTATTAATTACAAAGAAAAAATTTGATACGCGTAGGTATAATCTTTTATCTTTATGTTAGTAGGTATAAATTAATTATAACGTTTATCAGTAAACTTGCATGAAATTTAAGAGATCAGGTAAATAAGTAGGTTACGTTGTTAAAAGCAAGTACAATAAAACATAAAGTGCTAACAAAAAATTCTACACCCTTCAAAGATTAGGAAACGAACTCAACGTAAGCGCCATTCACTTGGTGAAAATAATGCTGCGTCATTCTATCGACTAAACAATTTATTTTATTGAAGAACAATTCAAATATTCGAATTCCTCGATAAGTCAAGAGGACATCGAATGAACTAGAAGTTGATTCATAATTCCGAACACGAGGCGATCTTAAATCTTGGTAGTGTAGAAAAAATCGTCAATAAGTGCGAAGTAGGTACGTTAGAGTGAGTTAAGTATAAGCAGTGTGGCTTGATGTGTGTGAATGTGTCGTGTTGTAACCAGGAGCCTAATTCTAGTGAGAGGTGGTTGCTCAAGCGGCGACTCGACGAGCTGCTTGCCAACGAGGAAGTGATGGTGCGTTGCGTGGAGCAATTGACCTTGGACGTGTGCTCGTTGCTTGCTTACTAATGATTGACTACCAGTTCGGTGTCGCTTGAATTTAACTTGGCTCCTGACTAATGCTGTGGATCGAATTACTTGCCGAATAGAGATTGGATCGATAAGAATTTACCTGTAATTGAATAAAAAACTTCGCACTTTAAAGAAGGTTCTTGAATTTTAAATTTGGCCACACAAGGCTCTTATGTCATGATGTTGGCAACTATTAAGTTTTTTAGGTGTTCTTCTTGTTCTTGTGCCCCAGAAGTGAAAACTATGGCACAATTGATTTTTTTTGTTTACGTTACGTTTTGGTTACGTTTTTGTTTTTCGTTACGTCTGACTGATGGACTTTCAATTAAATTCAGAATCATAGCTAACTCGTTATCTTCAAAAAAAAAAACAAAAAAGAAACAGTTTTCTGTCCCCGCGTGACAATTAGTCATCCAACCTTTTCTCCAGGGTGTTGTAAAGGGAATTAAAACTTTGAAAGGATCATATCAGGTGAAAGATTTCTATTAGTTCCAAAATGTTATAAAAAAAACTTGCCACCCTTTTTTTCCCCACAGAATTTTTGGGGTCCCCTGATAAATGTCAGATCTCCGTAACTTTTAGATAAACGTACAGAATGTTCAAAAAGCGACGTTGCCAGCTCGGACAGCCTAGCTAAAAAAACAGACATGGATATCAGACTTATCAGAGCTTGAGAAGTTTATCCAAAAATAAACGTCCAACATTTGTAACGTGTGGATCTGATATTTAAGCTGACATACGGGAAGATATTTTATTTATTGGATAGAAAGATGGAAGCCTTCTAAAACACTCAAATAATACTACTAAAGGAGCTATAACCAGAGCAATTAATGATCTTGTTATTGCCACCACACATATAAGTATAAAATTATCAGTTGTCAATCGGACTTATTTTTCATAAACATTTGTTCATAGTAAGTATTTGCCTATGCCCAATCAAAATCAATGAATTTTACAGTTCCTTCATATTTCAGTTAACATAACTCATAGAAGCGTAATGCAGCTTTACAGTTGTAAAATCTGATAACTATAGATACTTAGTTCTTAGGAAATCACAACACTAACAGTCGTAGACACATTGTCTGCATCTTCACAGTCATAATGTTACATTTTAATGAAGCAAGTGGATATGGCTAGAACGTAGAAAACAATAGAGTAAGATCTGTGTTCACAACGTAACAACTCAAAAATTCAAGTTTTGCAACCAAAGCCATTACTATGAAATTAATGTAACACGGCCGTTGGCAATTTAAAATTTAGAGCAGAAATACTATTGCGTTGCGTTGTGTTGAATGTTTTTCAACTGTCATTTGTTCACGTCGACTATGATTTTCATATTCAGATGGTGTTTGCTAACATATCAGGCTGTTTCTTTTATTTATCGTATTTTTTCCCATCAAGGCCGTCAACTACGCACTACTGTGAAAGATATGTTGACGTTTTACGGAAGGATTCTAATATAGATTTATATTTTTGGAGCTATGTGACGCATTTTTATCAGCATTCATGAATGTGACAAAAAATACGGAAACTGAGCTTTTCCGTCCTTAGTGAAGTAGTTCCTTGTTAGTAGAGTAGAAGTATGAAATGTAGCATTATTTAATTCGTCTTCTTTCTGAATGTTAGAGTGAAACAAAGTAACGCTTGGTTTCCTGTTGTTAATTTTAAATGTGTAAAACCTTGTAAAACTAGATAATTTTACTACATTATTATTATTTTGAACCCGTTGTGTTCCACTGCAAGGCAAAGACTTCCCTTCCGTTCTTCAACTTTTTTCTTTCCTTAGCCACTTCTGGTCAATCCTTTAAGTAGGAGACCAAATTGTCACGCCATCTCTTTCTGGGCCTACCGCGTCGCCGGCTCCTGCTGTTCGCCTTCGCCCAATTTCGTTGCGACATGCAGCATGTGTGGCAAATTCTACTATAACTTGTAGGTTAGCCAACCTTTCGGTGTTTAACGGGATGCATTTTGGAGAGTATGCGTAGGAATTGCATGACTTAATTCCGCCATCTCCTTTTTACCATCAACCCAACGTACGGCGAGTATCCTCTCTTACGATGTTGAAACATCTACGGTCCGAACAGGGCATTTCGCTTCGTCGTTTATACTGCGTACATCGAAGGACTGGAACAATTTGCTTGCTGCAGTCTTCCCATCTAATTTTAATTTAGGCGTCTTCAAGGCTAGAGTGAATAGGCTCTTAATAAACTAGTGCGCCTCACACTCAACGACTGCGTCACTACTCAGTTATCAGTTGGGATCGTAGTCAAGCACTAATTATTATGGTATCAATTAAAAAAATACTTCTGGCTTTACATCAAAGTCAGATTTATGGCTATTACATACCTTCATAAATTCAAATTCGGTTACAAGTATAGTTGTTTATTACAGTTCTGTTACATCCCTGTAATCAACCACTGCTGTATATGGTCCTTCCACAGGAACCACAAACACGATCAAAATTATACCATACACTGGTGTTTATGTTATTATTCCAGTCAGTTCGTGATCCATGTTCCGTTGCCTGGTCGATACGGGATCACAGTGCGCATTATGTTCAAACACAACTGCAAACAGAGTTGCAAACGATTCGGACATAATATGACAAACAATAAAACAATATCAAAAATGTGTCAATACGGACGCTGGGTCCGTATTGACACATTTTTATTTTAATATTGTTTTTTATTGACCATTCGGACACACACTGTTTATTCAGTCAGATAAAGTTTTAAAATATAATACATGGGGAAAAAGCGTTGCCAAACCTATTTTAGGCTTAAGGAAGCAACTTCGGGAATAAATTTCTTCAAATCATATCTAAAAAAAATACCTGACTGTACTAAACAGCTTCAATAAAGGTGGTGTCCGAATAGTCAGTGAAAAAATATTGCACATAAAATGTGTCGAATTGGAAACTGTCCGAATGTATTAATTGTATCCGAAACGTCAGCAACTCTGCCAACTGATCAATGAAAACCACCACTGAACAATGAAAAAAAAAAAAAAAATCCACTGAACAATGAAAATATTTCTTTTTATTTCCATTAAACATTGTTCATAAAAACTCTATAAATAGCTTAGTTTCACTGGCCTTTACTTCACACATTAATTAAATTTTAATATACAAAGCTGTTATGTATGAGAAGATCACGCAAGTTTATTATTCAACCTAGTACGTATAAACTTGTTGATGAGAATCCGTACTAGATGAATAACTTGACATTTATTTTAATACTTTGTTTATATCCACCTGCATATAATTACGTTTTTAATTATGAATAATGATTAATTAAGTATTGTGAGATAACAAGGCTCACACATACTTTTTATATACAGGCATACATTTTTTTAAAAAGCAATTAAAAAGATGTGAATAAAGTCTCGTTGAATTTTGATTCACTCGATCAGAAGACTTGGGCTGAGGTGAAAATAATAACAAACTAATTAAAACCAATAAAAAATCGATGCTTTTATGTCAAGGACATTTCATGGTTAACTAATATTAAAATTATTTAACAAAATTTAATATAATTTAGATTATCCTTTAATATACAAAAAAATGTGTTGTGAGTCGATTTGATCGCAAGTATATCAAAGCCTCAGTTGGCACTTTAAGACATATTTGAATAAATCCTGACATGTATTGACATTTAAAAAACACTTAAATATATATAAAAAGAATTCGAAAATAGAACAGAAGAATCTTTATTTCCTCTTAAATGTAAATCAAACGTGTTTAATTTGACTCCCATCAGACTTGCCCACATCAATTTGAAAGATTGTAATTAACACACAGGTATAATGTTTTTTACTCCGTGGTAACGTTTTATGGGCGTTATATTGTAGGTCATTTTTTGTTCGATAAACGTGATCTTTATTTATATATTTCAGAATAAAAAAGGGGCAAACGTAATAAATAAAAAAAAGTATTGCCTCAATTTTGTAGGGTCTTCGGAAAACACGTACCGTAGATCGAATTATGTAATCATTTCAGTCGAGGCAACAATCATATTGCATCAGAATATTCTATCAGATTATTTCGTAGTCTTGTTACATGTATAAGTTACGTATGAATAAAAATCAAATGTCGTGGAGCACTATTGAGTCCGATAGTAACGTAATGACATTTGAAACCACTATCTCTGACCCACGATGACTAAGCGCGAACAAAACTGGTATAACCGAGGATGATGCCAAAGGGAAGTTCGAAAGAGACCACCGTACCCAAGCAAGGTGAGTACAACAGAGACAAACGCATACCTCATCCCTCCTCTTTTTAAGAGGGAAGTGAGGACGGTGCGGTTGCACCGAAAGTAAAAGTGAACGCTTTTCTGTCTTAGGATTTAATATTATGAAACTATGTCTTCGTTTGTAGGTATTTGTAAAGGTTTCCAATAATTCTTACTTCATGTGATAATGCTCAAATGATATTGCACGATTATGCAAGTTTATAGAACAAATCAAGCAAGCAACGTACTGGGGTTTTTGTAATCATTTTTTACAATAATTGTTAAAAGATTTTTGTGGTAATATCGTGTTATAATACCTATTGAATGGAAACCACATCAACAATGATCTTCCGATTAAGCATCCAGTTTGGAAAAAAATGCCTGCTGAAGATAGATTATATCGCTTCATCTGTGAGCATTTACTTACTGAACGATCCAATTACTGGTACCATTTAAATTAACTGATACCTCAAGAATACTCACTATAATCATACCACAAAAATCTGTCCGATGCGGTCTTTTCCTACAGATTGGGTTGCTCAGACAGTAGATGGACCGCGTAAAACCGGTAACTTGCCACGTCAGGGATGAAAAAACAGATCGTGCAGCCGATAATGAATGCACGACGGAAAGTTCCAACTCAAGTGAACCCCGTTCATAAAAACGTTCGAATAAAGAAGAAAAACACAGTGACGTGACCGAAAATGAAGCTGGCAGCCAATAAGCAGTCAATTGTGACAGGGCGTAATAAATTGAAGACGATTCCGGAATATGAAACGATTCAAGCAAGCCAACATTAATTTAAGCATTTCTAATCCTTCCTCTATTTATCCGGCAGAAACATTAACGTGATTATACTTCGAGTATAAGATAATGCTCTTTAACATACGAAGGAAATACAATTGCATATTTAGTAAAATCAGAATAATATTACTTTATTACTCAGTAGAAGTTATCAAGATTGCGGGCTCTTTTAATGATCCAACTCATAAAGGTTTGAAATAAGTGTCCATGGTCAGTAATTTCTCTATTCCGCTAGAAAATCCTGTTCCCGCTCGGGTAAGTGGAAAAATACTGTTTTGCGTAACATCTCATTAGGTAATACACGATTATGTAAAGTAAACAGCCTGTAATGCAGCATCTTGGGCATCATGCTGTATAACTTGTGTCCATTATCCGAGAACAGGTCCCTGTTAAGCGTTCGGTTTAGGAATACATTAAAACTTCTCATATACGCATACAGCGATTCATTTCTTGAAGTTCCGCCAACTTAGCTGATCACTATCAACGTTATGAGTTCTTCGATTCTTTCTGCATTATAAATTGCATCGATCTATTTGCTAATTTCATTGCCTACGTTCCTCTGCGAAGCCATAAAATATCATGTGGAATTGCATCGATGTTTTGGATCGTAACTTCACAAAAAATAAATGGAGGGATTGGAGGATGACGTCATCCAGTAACCGGTTCCACGTTGTATAACGAGCGGCCTGATATAACCAGACAGGAGCGCACAACTCACTCCCACTTTTGTAACTCCTGTTAACTCAGAGTTATGTATCCCTGGCAGCCAATAAAAGGAAATAAGTGCCAATGCTGCTTTATGTTCCATTTCCAGCTTTTACTTTCTACTTGTTATTTATTAGATTGATAGATACTCAGTTTCTGTGTGCTAAACTGTTTCCAAACAATTTTATGTTATGGAATTAACCAGAATGATGATATATTTAAATATAGTATGCGATTCACTAATTTTTTTACACGCTCCCAAGTCAAATAGGCTTTGAAATGTAAATACCGGTAAAGATTGATCCAAATCTTGCATATCAGTAGTTGTATGTTTGTCATTTGGGCTCAGTCAACCCACCGCCGTTCAGTTCACTCTTATCAGTAGATAGCCTCGACCTCTTCCCCTGCTTCTCACTGTCGATATCGCTGCAAAATTGTATTAAGAATATCGTAAAACAGTCCTTATTACAAGTAAGTTAAAGACTCGTTTAACAGTATTTAAAGTTTGGGAATGGTGTACCCCTATCCTGTGTAGGTATATAACGATATCCACAGTACATATGCAGTGCCAAGGAGTGATAAAATAAGTCATGGACATGATTTATTGTATGACCAAACCGCTGAGACCACCAGTGCAGTGCCGGGTCAGATAAGTCAGGGCTAGCGCTTAGATACCGTAATTATAATAATGCATGAGCACTCGGTAAAGATAGATACGTCAGTCAAGTCTCCCGCTGCGAGTACTTACTAATTAGGTCACATTTCCTCCATGTGATTGTTGGCACGCCAACAAAAGGAATATTCAATTTGTTTGTTCCTTTTTGTACGAAGTAAAATTAGTAACTTATTTAGTTATGCTGTATTTTTATAAAGTAAATAACAATATATGTACTCGTAGCTAGGTAGCTACGAGTACATATATTGTACCAGTTTTTTATATAGCTAGGTAGGTACCTAGCTATATAAAAAACTGAAATATTATCTAAATGAATGATAAAAAAAAACAACATACACTCAGGCATCACATCCTTGCCCATCACTGTCACACAAAAATGTGCCCAGAAGACTGGTAGTATTATACTGAAATTCTAAGTACTTCACAGTCGAAACTACTGGGACTAGGAGCGTGAAATTTCGTACAAGGTTTCCTTTTATGACGTCGGTGAGTACTAAGAGAGCATTTTCTAAAATTCAGCCCCTAATTAGATGAAACAGGGTTCTAAATTTTGTATGGAGAAGCCTACTTTCATGCGGGCAAATCCGCTGGGCTAGTCTATCTATCAAATGTTTTGATTGTAAATACAATTATTGTCAAGCCCAAGTTACTTATTGACACGACCTTAAACAAAAATGTAAAAACGAATCTTTATATTGAGAAATCGGCAGCTCTTTTGTAAATGTTAATAATTTAAAGAAGATCAGCGCGCTACATCTTGTTACTTAGACAAAACGCATGACGAATAATAGTGAAATGTGCATGTTTTATTTTTAGTTCGATATTGACAGGCTCGCATTTGACTTCTATATCATTTATTGGTAAGCTATGATGCAGTGTACGTTGAAGTACGCAGGCCTAGAAGTAAGACATACACTCTTGACGGCAGGCTTTTACGTACAATGAATGTCGTACAATGCCACCATGTTGTAGGTAATTTTTCAATCTCTTGCTAGACAAGTGATAGACACCGCACCATCTTCAAAGCCTGATTTTCAAATTCGTGGTGACCAAATTTCTTCCAAATTTGTTATGAGTTTGTTACTGTCTCTCTACCATTTCGAAATTAACTTATATTCAGTGAGAATAAGAAAATTATGTTGATGAAAGTCTATCTCTGACCGTTACAAAGCCAATTGAAGGGCAGGGAAGCAATAAGCATTCGTTAAGTTTGCAAAACTCAGGATTTCAGCTGAAAACGTCGAATGCTGGACAGAAGTCAGTGTTATATTTCTCTATCAAGAATTAAAAATGTATCTATCCTATTTTGTCGTACGTCTGAGTATAGTACACGGTAAATAAGTTGAACCCGTTGCTATGGTTACGCGCAACCCCCCACCCGACCGCCATGATAGTTCACCTTAGGTGTCGATGGTTTGAAGGTCTTCCTCTCCCTATTCTGTACAATTATGTCTTTTGCTAATGCGGGTCAATCTTTTTTGTAGCAGTCTAGCTCGGACAGCCATCTTCTGCGTCTAGATCTAGCAGTAACGAAGTCATCTGACGTTTATTGAATCAATTCGGTTATTATTTTTTAGCCATTCCTCATCTGACTTACGAGCAAACAGTGCGGCCCAATTCCACTTAAGCTTAGTGGTTTTGTCTGAGGGTGAGGAGATTGCGTACAGGACTATACAGTATCTATCTGGGTCAAATAACCTCCTTAAAGGAAAACGCCTGGTTGTATGGTCAAAGATCATTTAAAAGGGCACCTCACACTCTCAAACGAAGAATTATGGACATGTATATTCTCTTCACCTCACATACGGTGCACAAACTTCAACAGCGATCCGAATTTGAGGTTTACAAGCGAGCCATGGAGCAAAAAGAGACTTGTACCTGTTATCCTGAGGTCTACCATGAATGTACAGTACGATCGACGGAACTTGGCGCGTCTGAATTTAGGCTCTGCTTACTTTAGCGCTCAAAATAAGCCATAATAATAATAAATGCCAATAACAGTTGTTAACAGCAATAAAAAATGCTATTGGCATTAGAGATTGCAAACCGGGCCCGGCCGGGCCCGGTGCCCTTTTAGACATTCATCGGGCCCGGCCATTATAGCGGGCTGGTGACCGGGCCGGGTATGAATGGCTGGGCCGGTCACCGGGCCCAATATGAATAGTCGGGCCCGGTGGATGTCAGCCGGATCCGGTTTGCAATCTCTAATTGGCATTTATTTTATCAAACAATTTTTTTACGAGTGCACAAGCGCTAAATTTTGGAGAGCCTAAATTCAGATGCGCCAAGATCCGTTGGCTGTACTGTAAGTACCAGAATTACCTACCGATGTTAAAGTGATAAATCATTTAGCATAGGTTATTATGTATAAACCCAAGTACTCACAAGCGCTGAATTTAATCAAATCTAACTGAAACATAAAACTTGCAAGGCTCTAATTTCGTTTCCCACTCAGTTGCAAATAAAATTGCACGTTAGTTGAAATTGCAGAGGTAGAGTGTAACGTTAGCTTTTTTCGTCGTAAACTCTTTGATTTGTCGGCAGTTATTGTACACTTCAAGCCATGAACGTGAGACCCTTTCTTGTTCAAAACAACAACTAATATTTCTAGCTTAGAAGTTTTTCTATCATAATTTTCTGCTTTATAATCATTCTTTAACTAACTTGAAGCTTCTGCCTTGGTTTAATGGTTCCTTGTCTGTTTTTCATTCCCATATTTAGGTACTATTCCTACCCAGTATTGTCCTACTGTTAGACAAAGGTTAATTAAAGTATTAATTTTATCGGCAAAGCTTAAGACCTGTCTGTAATAAATCATCTAAATATCTGTTAGTCTTTCAATATTTATAATTCACGGAATGTCTAAGAAATCGTCTTCAAATTGTTTTTTAAATTAGACAATGGAAAGCACAAAATTCTCATACTTGTAATCATTCTTTTTATTGTTATTCAAGTGTATTGTCTGTGTTATTTAACATTTAAATATCTTCGCAGGGTAAAGCGGATTATAAAAATCTGAGTGAGTGAGCGCTAAGCAAATACGATTAACATTACGAAAGAGAGAGTCTCAGAGTATTAATGAATATTCCAAGATTGTGGCTAACCGCGGGTATGATCAAAATCCAAAATAAACTTTGATATATTTTGCCTCCTCTATTTCCAAATATATTGTCTATATTCATATTCCATGTGGTACGAGGAACTAACTCATATCATATCACTAGCCTGCCTACACAAACAGACGGCCGGCTTAAAATGTTTAGTAAATATCACGAACCCCGTCAAGGACTGATTTGGGAAATAAACTCCATTTATATGTGAAAATATTATTTATACATATATCTGTACATTAGTCACCTTAGATATTATCAATGCAAATTGATAATATCTATTCATATTTTGGAGGTTATGTTTATTAAATGCAGCTTGTATATTGTCATAACATCTATCTATGTATATGAAAGAATGTCGTGTTAGTTACATTATTTATAACTCAAGAACGGCTGAACTGATTTGGCTGAAAATTGGTGGGAAGGTAGCTCGGAACTAGGAGAAGGATATTATAGGATATAGGAATTTTTATCCCGTAAAATAAAAAAAATAAAAATTCCAATTGGTATAGAGTAGAGTAGGGTAGAGCGGGAGCGAAGCCGCGGGAAAAAGCTAGTAATTATTATAAAACAAAGTCCCCCCCACACCGCGTCTGTTTGCTCACAATAATCTCCAAAACTACTGAATGGAATTTCATGCGATTTTCACCAATAGACAGAGTAATTCATGAATATTATATGACATGGGCATTATGTCTACAATACAAACATATTATGGCAGAGAAAAGCTGAGAGTTGCAAAGATTTGTAACAGTCGTGTAAAGCTGGGGCGGGTGGCCAGTAATTTCATAAAAGCTAAATTACACAAAGAATAAAAATCCATAATTAGGTATAAGTACTAAGATCTAATTTTTTGGTAATTTATTATTATTTACGGGATGAAATCTAAATCTGTAAATCTAAAAGATGATATATCAACGCACAGTGAAAACTACTGCGACTAGAAACATGAAATCCTGCACATCCTGTTTTGAGGGGGTGTAAAAGAGGAAAATTCGTTTGTATGCAAAATTTTGTTTTTCGAACCCATATACACCGTTAAATTTTGGTCGTTTTAATCCTGCGGAGGGTCGATTTGGTACATGAAACAATATCGATTTGTAAGAATAAAATTAAAAAATAAAGTACCTTTTTTCTAAAACTCGAGTTAATATAGATACACATGTACGAAATTAATTTCTTTAAGTAAACGAGTCAATGACCTTGTAGCTAGGTGTCGGTCGTTGCGTACTAACTACTTAAAGTTCATTGACCTCGCTCAGCTAACGTTTACTTGAACAAATTTCGTAAATGCGTAATTTAATTCGAGTTTAAAAAAAGTACTTTATTTTTTTTCTCTTTACAAATCGATAATATTTCATGTACCGAATCGACCCTCCGCGGGATTAAAACTTTAACGGTAAAAAATTAACAGTGATGAATAGTAGAACAAGTAAATAAAAAAGATTTTGATAATTCGTTTTTAAAAGCTATCTCTGTAAAACGATTTAGGGAGTGTTCCAG
Organism: Leucania comma; assembly: GCA_958295575.1. Lineage (NCBI taxonomy): Eukaryota > Metazoa > Arthropoda > Insecta > Lepidoptera > Noctuidae > Leucania > Leucania comma. The sequence continues at coordinate 12,396,047 of OY282475.1, forward strand.
GTCTTAGAGAAGAATCTTATTCCTTGAGTTTATAAACATGAAACTTTGTTCAAATTCTAATCAAAGTGAATACCTAATTAAGACTGTCATTGTTAGTTTTTAAACAACCCTCATATACAGTTTAAGGGGTGTTTAAGAAAACATTCTCGTGAACAAAGTCGCTGGTATAGTCCTAGTAAAAGATAAAGTTTATGATAGAAGTAATAAACTGTTTAAGCTCTGATTAGCGTAAAGAAATGGCTTGCGCTTGCGCAGGGGCTTGTTAACAAGTTATTGCTTTACTTATTATATTACCCCTTATTTACCTTTATTTATCCTGTTCTGTTTTATAATACTTTTATTACACAAATATTTATTTTAAAAGATTACCTTTGAAAGTTTATACTTGACCAACTGCTGCCAGCGACTTCGTCCGCGTGATAGTCGAAAATTATCCCAAAGGAATATACTGCCGGGACAAAAAGGATCCTATGTGCTATACCAGAATATGGTCTATCCGTGTAACAAGTTTCATCGAAATTTATTCAGTACTTTTTGCGTAAACAGTAACAACCATATATATATACAAACCTTCGCATAATATTAGTTGGATTGATCGATACTTACGTAAGAACCAGAAACAATACTGCATCACTGAAACCAATGAAAATAAACTTTTCAACAAATAAATAAATTAAAAAATCTGGAGTTGAATCGTCTGATGACGCTGCAAGATTCTTTGCCAGGTTTAATGTAAATATTATCACATGTGAAAGAAGAAAATATGTGCCTACTTTACGTACGTAGAAATTAACATTCCGGGCCAAAGTATTAATAAAATTTATTTAATGTATTTGCAAAGCGACATTTAAAATATCCTTACACAAAGTCAACACTGTAAAATTTTCAATTATCAACGGAGCGGAGTTTTGAATACAAAGGCAATTAATTTCCAAGTTTAATTCAAAGATTCTGTTGTTGATCTCAATTTCTGATTCTGAAGTTGACAATAACGAGTTGTAATGGTTTTAGCTAAATGTGTTTTGGACTTTGGCCTTTCCTTTATGAAAAATGTACCCAAAATATAGGTAATAATAATAATAATAATAATAATAATATTTATTAACGAAAAAATACATTTTATGTGTTGAATTCCTGGAACTCACACTAGGATCCCCTGTGTTGTGAGAACCAGGCTCTATCGTTACATTTCTTGTTAACGCTATTATTGTAATACGTTTGTTACATATAGTGCTTTAATGCAATCTTGAAAAACTAATACAAAATAAACACAACAGATTACCGTGTATGTGTGCATGATGGTGTAATCAAGACTGTTACATCAATGTGTTTAGAGTGTATGTCTGTATGTTACAACTGTGAATGTGTTTATATAATGTGAATATGTGTCACCTATTTATTTGTGGTTAGCGAATTTTAAGTTAGGAGACTTTCAGTGCGGTAATAATCTAATGTAAGAAGCCATTCAGATACAGTATTTCTACATTGATTTCGTGTTAATGGTAGGATTTTGTGTTGGTCATTGAGTTTCTCATAAATATGCGGACCCACAAAACTGTAGGACCTTCTGCCGACCGCTTTACGGAATCGCACCTTCTGCCAATGTACCCTTCGACTTGACTTGATACAAGTGTTCATGGACGTTTTGTGAAATCTTAGGGTAACAGCTAGGATATAAAGCTGTCTGACTCTAAGAACCCCCAAATCGGTGTATAGTGTGTTAGTGGGGTATCGGAACGGTCGTCCATAGGCCAGGTCGTCCATAGGTAGAAAATTATTAAAATAGCTCTTAAAGTCGTATTCATATTAAATGAAGATTAAGTGTTAATTAAATATAATTGTTATGACGACTAATTTTATCTAATATATTTATTTGTTTTTCTCAAAAAGGTACAAAGGTTGAATTTGTACAGTCTATCCTTTGTTAGAATTGGAATTTAGACGGGGTACAAGAAGTTTGACGTTATTATTTTGTTTAGGTACCTAGTCTCCAGAAGTGTTGATATAAGCATAGAGACCCGAAAATCGGTTACTGCGCATTCAAGGTCGACCACCATGATGGTTCAACTTGTGTGACGAGGATCACAACCGGTTTTCGGGTTTCAATCGAAGTGGAGGGCTGCTCGTAACCATAACAAAAGGTTAAACTTATTTGCCGCGTACTATAACAATTTGTGGGTTTCATGTCGTCGACAGGAAACTATATAAAAGCTTGTAGCGAGATTATTTTCGCTCAAAGTTGCGACTTGCGAGCTAAATATGCTACGAGTGTGTTCTCGCTGTTCTCAGAAACTGCGGTGGTCGGCCCGGCCCTTTGTTTTTGAACGTGACTGGCGTTTTAGATGCACGCAAATTGACTAAAAATAGACCATTTCCACTCTCGCATAAGTGTTTATAAGTTCACAACTCGCGAAAACAACACAAACGAACTTTTTAAACTCACTTTGCAATAAAAAAACAATATTAATTATCTTATTTACCCGAAACCATGCCCTGCAATGTCAAGGTTTCGCAGTTGGAATAAATTTAGCAAGTGTTTTTCGATGTTAACAAAGTTAAAAGGTTAACACACGATAATATGTTACTAATGTGACAGTTGTTTATGTATGTATATTGGTTTTTAAATTAAGTATTGTTTTATGAGTTGCTGTGTTTTGTAAAAATGTAAACAATGAAACAGGATTGTTTGTGAAGTTAAGTTATTTTAAATGAAAATGAATGGGCGAACGTTTGTTTGAAATTAAACTGTTGATGCATTTCAGTGGAGCGACACCCTCTGGTTTTAAATAGCCCTCGTGAAGGGGAATCGTGGCTAGATTGGCGCACCGCTAATAAACACTTATGCGGGTACTTGTTGCCCTACCTCCCCTGCTTCCCCACATGGAAGCCATTTTTATAGTGACCGTTGGCGGTCGCTCATTCTACAATTACCATATTGATTTCGCTAAGATAAGCGAAGAGCTCGCTTATAAATTATAACATAAAATTACTTTTAATTGCCCCGCTATGTAGTCGCCTCAGTATTTTTTCCGTCTCCTTGTTACATTGAAGAGTTAATGGTTCAAGCCTAAACTAACGACCCGTCACAAATCTTTTCCATTATCTTTCACAAGTTAGTAAGATTTTATCAGGTTAACATATTTATTAGCTTTTGCAACGTTTTGTATTTAGTTGTTGCAGGATATTTCAAATTATCAACTGGATAAGATAAAGAGTATTTGTTATGAGTACATACTAATGTGCTGTGCACTAAGTATAATAATTGATGTAGCCAAAATGTTTGTAACTCATAACATCCATGGAGTTTCCTGCACGTTCACTTTCTCCATAGAGGTTCTCTCCAGACCGATATTTTCACAATTCAAAAGTTCCTGCAAGTGCTTTATTTCAAAAAATAAAATGGTTTTTGATTGATTTGATTGTAGGTAGGTACTTACATATTTTTATTCAATTTTGTTAATATGTTTAGTAGTAGATAGAAGAAGCTCTTAGCGGGATTTTTCAGAAGAAGCACCGTGGCCCTGAAACGCAAAGGGTACCTAACTGAAGGACAAGGGGGTTTTAGTCAGTAAAAGTCGGACACTTTCTACCGCCGGGGAGTATTAGTATTACGTAATTGCGCGCTTTTTAGAAAATTACATAAAAAAAATCCCGAATGAATTTCGTACACCCGTATGTACAGTAGGTACGGCAAGCATTTTTCAAGGTCATTCAAGTTGTACAAATGTGTAATCGGCGCTAAAAAAGAATAAGCATTTTCAAATTAGTTTGGCCAATTTTTTCCCATGACATTTAGCCCACATAAGGTCCTTAACAAAATGTTTCACTGGTGCTTTCCCCGTGATTAGTAGGGCTATACCACCCTAAACTGTGGAACTGTATTTAATCTGACGGGTAGATTATGCGGGTACACTACAAGGCGCGAGAGGACCAACAATGAACTTTTTATTAAGTAAGCCCCTTTATTTACAACGAACTTAGAACCATCGCCCAATAGAAATAAGGTTTACTTTCGGTTTTTCGTTGTACAAAATTTAGCAATCTGCTATTAATGGAGAAATCAAAACAGGGAAGATTGATGTCATGGGAAATAAACGTGGGATTCTGATAGCTTTTTGTTATTACTAACTTAATTACATTTAAAAAAAGAACAGCAGACTCTTAGTTCGGACTTCGGAACTTGTATATTTTTTAGAACGTTCGGTAAGCAAATGATTCAAGTACTGTCGCGTTCAAAGTCCAAAGGTGATCGAACGCTATAAAGTAATAATGAAAAGCTGCTTGAGTTTTTACTTCAAATCAAATAGTTTTTATCTGCAAAACATACAGACTGCCGCTCGGAAAACCGACGTTACCATCCATTATGTATTTTTATCACGCTCCCGACTCTCCTCAATAAGACATATTGTGTGTATTATTGGCTAAGGTACTGAAGATGTGATTACAAAAGAATGCAGCTCGACAATTAAATGCAGCTCCCATGTTGAATACGAGTACCGACTTCAAAACGGATTTTAGGGTTCCGCACCCAAAGAATAAAAACGGGACCCGATTACTAACACCCATAATAATAAAGAAGTAATTACTTGTTGCTAAGTAATTTCTAAGTCATTGGTTGAGGTTAGACATCTTCATAAAAAAAAAAAATTCTTAACGATAGAATACAAATTGTTACTTAAGTAGTTACTTTTACTCAAGTTATTAGTTTTACTTGTTTATAAATACGGGTGTAAGACTTCACTGCCCGTCTTGTTAGACCTTTCACATATTTCTGTTGCCGCTATAACAACAAATAGGTACTAAAACAGAATAAAATAAATATAACGTGAGTGTACTAAAGTGAACCATACACAACGAACGTGTTTTTTCAAAAAATACCAGAACAGGTGCAACTAAAAAAATAAAGGTTATGATGCATGGTACAGAACCCGTCGTATGCAAGTGTGACTCGTACTGGACCTGTTTTTTATAAGAATTTATTATCAGTACAGTGTGGCCGTGTATTAAAGCAATCGTGTATTACGGAAGCAATCTACTACGAAACAAAACTTATTACGTGAATACGACTTCAGTATCGGCTCGACACGTACAGGCGTACGTAAGGTCCGGTAATCTAGCGAAGGTTGTAACAATCATAATATACGTCATCACCACTCGTCATATTTATGGTGTTACACCGAATACTGTTATTCGTACAGCGATTTATATCATTCATGAATAAAGGTCCTCTTACTTAAAAATAGAGTCGTGTAACTGGAGAATTTGTTACGTTTCTTCTTTTTCCTAGTATATTTTTTATTCTACTGGATACGGAATCCGATGGATGCGAGCCGCAAGGGCGCAGTCGTTATGATGTCACTTCGAGGGGGAGGGAGGAATGTCCAATAGTGCACGACTTTCGGCTGAAATGATGATGATAATGATATTATACTAGGATCAGAACTGCGGGATAGTTTGAAAGAGTTACTGCAGCCCTTGAAAAGGTAGCTAGAGAAACACAGGCGCGTTTTAGTCAGTAAAAGTCTGACATTTGTTCCCACTGCACCCAAAGTGAAAAAAGTTATAACACTAGGAAATGGTGAAGGGTGCGAATTTTGTAGGAAAGTGATTCTTTGAAACCGAAAGGCTGTCATTCATCTGGCCTTGTTTTCGTACCTGTCAATTTTGTGTCGTAAGCTACTGGGCGCAAATAAGTGCCTTTGATAGGTACACTCAGTGACCGGGGCAAAGTAATATGTAAAAAAAAAAACGTAAAGAAAAAGCTAGGACAGATGAATGAGGCATATCACCAAGGACTACTTCTATTTCCTATGGTGGGAAATCATCAAATATCTACTCCAGCTTGAGGGTGAAGCGAAAAGGCGTGTCAGACTGTTACTGACTAAAACCCACTAGAGTTCTTTCAGTTGCCTTTGCGTTCCCGGATCACGGTAACTCTTTCGAACGACGAAAGTCCCGCAGGCCACAGGCATCGGTCCTACAAGACCCCTTCAGTTTTGCAGAGAACACAACTCGCCGTCATCCGCGTTGATGACAGCGAGTGGTCCATACCGGACCGTCGGACGGTGATCTACCCATTCGTCGCCGCCCGCTTTGAAGACTATCCTTATGTAAAATTTTGACATTCAAAACATGCTGAATCTAAGCTAGATTTGAATAAATTACTTATTTTTATGTGACTGTTAACTCTGTCATGCAGACGTAATTGGCTGGTCGCAAGCAGTTGAGTAAATATTGAAGTACTACGATTAGACAATGGTCTCCTCATAGCATATTATATCTATTAGGGGTGAGACTCGTTACTAATCGGTGGGGTTATCATGCAACGGTCGCCACCCCTAGCTGGGGGACAAAGGTTAACACATTCACTTATCTATGCGCGTACGCAACTAACGAACAGGGTTGATCGTTTGGAACGCTCACCAAGTCACCTGTTCACCACCGTTTATGACCAACACTTTTTTAGGCCCTTGGATTATTAATGTCAATTTATATTAACTGTGTAGAAATACTGTTTTCAATGTAACCGCAATAATAAATGAAACGTTTTATTTAAAATTTTTAATAACGATAAAAACTAAACAAAATAACAATGTTAGTTAAACTATCTTGTTAGTAGCTTGATAATGATAAAAAAACATGGCAAGTACGAGTCGGGCTCACGCACTGAGAGTTCCGAACAAAACCTATGAAAATAATTTAATTCCCGAATCTACAGTTTTCCTATATTGGTGATATGAGACTTTGCTTCATGCCCAATTTCAGGATTCTAGGTCAACGGGAAGTACACTATAAATTTTAATTCCCTTGAGAGTGTCAAAAATTCGAAATATACTTTTTTTGCGACATAAACGGCCGTATTCTTTTTTTTTCACAGCTTCCTATGATTTTAATTTGAACATAGAGTTCAAATTAAAACCTACACGTGTTTCGCAGATAAAGGGTCTTGACAGACAGACAGACGACAAAGTGATCCTGTAAGCATTACATTTTTTCCATTTAAGGTATGTTACCCTAAAAATAACTGCGTTGTTTGATATTCTTCTTTAAATTTATAACTCTTATGTACGTGTGTTTGTCACCTAACTCCGTGTCGGCTTGGTCGATTTGGATGAAGTTTTGTGTATATTTGAGTTGGTCTTTGGGTGGTATGTAAATACAATGGGACCTGTACCTCTCCCATGAGTTGTAAGCAATAGTATTCGTAGCTACTCGATATCGACGCCATAAATATTTTGTATGGCAAATTTTTGTTCTGCAAGTGACCGCTAGAGGCGCTGCAAAATTTGCCATACAAAATATTTACGGCGTCGATATCGAGTAGCGCCGAATACTATCGCTTAAAACTCATGGTAGAGGTACTGGCAGGTAGTAAGCAATTGGGTTCTCACTTTTTTTCCGACTAAAAGCAGTTTTCAGACAAGAAAACGTTTGTAGGGACCGCTAGTTACTTATAATCATAATATAATGTAATGATGTACGGCGGCCTCTACGGTCCGAACTAAGCGTTTCGCCTCGTTGTTAATACCGTGTACATCGAAGGATTGGAACAATTTGCCTGCTGCTGTCTTCCCATCCGATTATAATTTAGGTGTCTTCAAGGCTAGAGAGAATAGGCTCTTAAAAAACTAGTGCGCCTCTTGCATCATTGCTTATCATCAGGTGGGATCGCAGCCAATCGCTAGTTTGTTATTATTAAAAAATAAAAAATACTGTAGATATATATAATCTGGAATGTACCTACGTAATTAATTTATCTCGATCACTTCTATTTTTATTGAAAATCAGAAGAAACCATAAAGTCACTAATCCGGTTTGCAAATATCAACCGGTGTACTCTTTGCAAAACATACCCAGTTTAGTATGCTAATGGCGCTATTTGTGTTCGCGAGCGAGCCTTGATCTTTGGCACCTTCCCTCGAGCCGCGCCGCCGAGCGCACCCCTTCGAATCAGCATAAAGTGCCGCCGCTTACACAAACAGCTCATCACTAAGTTTATGCGTGTTTCAAGTGTCGATTTGAACTTTTTATTATGTTCAAATTTGCGTGCTATGTGGGACACGCGCACAGCACGCGACCCGCATGGGAGCAGCCGGGGGTGTTTTTTGTAACAATCATTATTCGCAAATGAATAATGTCGGCTACACTTTTGTTGCGCCATAAAACGAATGAAGTTATGTGCCTTCGCGGTTTCGTTATGGGAATACTTTATTTTAACCATCAACTCTCCGCCCAAGTCATAAAGTGTAACGTGCTATAAGTACCACTTTTAAGGTTGTCCTCTGTCTTGAAATTGTAGTTTATTGAAACCTTGACGTTTAAAACGATATGAATAATGTGATGGACTTCTTCACACGCATACATTGGTCTAAATTTAGAATGAGACGGTACCTTCAACATTATAAATGGGTACTTGTCATGAATCACAAGTCAACGAACAGATAAAACGTGTCGTCTGTGTTTGTGTTGTAATTACGTAGCGAGCGATTACATTGTCTTAACTTGTTAACAGATATGAATTCGATAAATACTCATTGGTTATTATCGTGCGTCGACCCCGTCCAGAGCACTGGCTGCCAATCAATCCCGCAACTATCGATAACATAATGGACGAATACATGAATGTGTGAGATGAAACCCGCATTTAAATTTCACTTTATATTCATAAGCTCTTTAACACACGATACCTTGATTCGCTGTTATTGTTGTACACTGAACTGATAAATATTAATCCTGGGCTCGTAAACATGGCTCTTTCGACATGAGAGGACGATGGTTTTTGCGCAGCATGGTGGAAAAATTTTGAATTTCAAAACTGAAACGATTTGTTTCGAAATCCGAACATCAGTCTTCTTCAGGTTTAATATTCTTGTATAAATAAATGTTCACGAGTGAAATCGTATCCAGAATTGGTATTTCATAATTTTTTCCAATGAAATGAGGACGTGCTAAATAAATCAATATAGTATCTACTTTCTCTAACCTCGGATTCGCATACATTCAGTTCAGTGCCAATTATTATTGGGTTTTGTTCTGTGATTATGACGGAACCTTAATTTGTAGCTAACACTGCTATAATTAGGAGTGATTTGTGGCATCAGATTTAATTTTAATCTCTCCTTGTATGGTCTGAAATATCAAAGGCAAATTGATTGTGTGGCAATAAAATAGTGTTGAAACTGGTGTTGTGCAATGTTTGAGAACGTCGGATGATGCTGATGAGTCGTCGTTAGTCTTAGATTAAGATTCACAGCGTGATCTCGTTTAGGAAGTGCAATTTGACTAATATTTTTACGCCGCCGCCATAATTAAGTATCTAGTTGACGATTAGGGTCACGACTCACGACTTGGTTCCCGAGCGGCTGAGCGAGCCGAGCCTCATTCAATTTTCTGCGGCTTTACTTTGAAGTACCTAATACTGTTTCTGAGATGAATTTGTTTACGTTGTTTTAGGTGAATTTATGCTAATTAGAATAATAAGAGCCTGTTTAGTACCGCTCCTTATTCCAGAAGCCAAAAATTAATATGCATGAAGATTTGTTTAGGTAAACTAGAGTTTAGATTTTGTTTATTATTTTGGTAGCCGCAAGATCCTCTTTGCTATCTTGGAGAAAGAATAACAAACTGTTCCTATCAGCTGGATGATAAACCTATCATCCAGTAGAAGTCGTTAAAGTCGTTCGTGATGAGGGCATCAGAACAAAGGTCATTATTTTATTACTAAAAGATATTTTTACTTTGCCGACTTGCTCTAAATTAAATGTTATAGGACAGCAGACTTTTAAATCTTTTATATTCAACTAGTTTCTGCCAATGGTTCTACTCGTGTGAAAATCGAAAATTATCCCAAGGAAACATAATCCCGAAAACAAAATACCCTAAGCCCGTTTCTACCTGTGGCGGTAGCTCGCCGTCCGACCATCCGGTAGCCGTCCGGACCGAGCCCAAGTCGTTGACTGCGCGTTCAATTCCACGCGCGCCTCAAGGAGTTGTCAGCAAACCATATCCAGCAGGGTCGAAGCCTACTGGGGCCAAAGGTTTGCTTCTGAAAGGAAAATTCGGCCCTGGTTTGAAAGGCAAAGAAGGAACAGGAGTGGGTTTTTAGTCAGTAAAAGTGTAAGACTATCTGGAGATGCCGACTGGGGTGAAGGGTGCCTACTGGGGTCATGGGTTAACTTCCGAAAGGAATGCCCGGTCCCGGCACGATAGGCTACGAAGGAACGGGGTAGGTTTTTAGTCAGTAAGAGTCTGACACTACTTCCCGCTCCGCCCAAGATGGATGGATGGATGGATGGTGGATTGGATGATTTTACCTACCATAAAAAAAAACACTATCTGGAGATGGAGATATCATTGGATGATTTTCCCACATAGAAAAAAATCTCTTGGTAAGAAGGAAAGAAGACGTTAGGTACTTTGAATGAAATAAAATTTATGTTGTGTTCTTTGTGCTCAAGACCGAGTCATCTCCCTAACAAATTTCGATAAAATCTAAGCACAAAGCCAAGATGTATTTAACTATTCAGCTGATGACTCAACTCACTTCCTCAGTTATAATCAGGCTATTATTCAACTTCGCATAGCATATAACAGGGTAAACACTAAGTTATTTGACTTCCTCATTTCCAAGGAGGAAAGTCTCATTGAAAACGAACCCGTTCCTTACCAACAATCACTGATAACCACTGAATCAAGGATGTTGTCAAAAATAATTCAAATTCTTCCACGTGTGCTATGTACACACGACGAAAGAGGTTTGTGTACAGGCAACAACAGCAATGAAACTGATTTGCACCATGTCCGTGGTAATACCTCTTACGATAGATTTTTTCATTTCCCGACAGTGAACACCAAACATATTCGACTCAACATAATTAAATGGCTCACAAAAGATCAAGGTTATGTTCAGAAGATAAAACTTTTTGTTGATATTCGTGACCAAACTTGAATAATGGTAAAAAATAACCGTGTAATTGCAAATAGGCCCCAGAAAACGCAAACTGGCATAGCGACATCGTCGGCTGTAACTACGGAGTTACACGAAAGGGTAAGTGAATGAGACAAGCGGAATGCCGAAACGTAGCAGTACAAGCAATAGAACTGGCTGTAGAAACAGAATGGGAAGTAATCGTCGGCGTAAATAACTTTCAGTTGAAATTGAAAGCTGGGAATTAAACAGTTTCTATGGCTGCGAGATTTTTCAAAAGAACTACTTTAGTACTAGAAGAAAGCAGAAGACTACTGAAGGAACAGATGTCGCTAAAAATCTGACATTCTCTGTCACGAGTGGGAGGAGTTCTTTGTAAGGTTTCGTACCTCAAAAGGAAAAACTGAACCCATATAAGACCACTTTGTTGTCCGTCTGTCTGTCTGTCTTTCAAGACCCTTTATCTCGAGATCGCGTGGAGGTATTGAGTTGAAATAAAAACTATATATTTAGGTCTATGGTCTCTTGAAGCTGTATAAAAATCAAATTTCTGAGTAAACTGAAAAAAAGATACGGCCGTAAATATATGTCACAAAAAACGGAATCAAAATTCATAGGGTGTACTTCCCGTTGACCTAGAATCTTGAAATTTGGCATGAAGCAAGATCTTATAGTGTACACGTACAGGAAAAAATCTGAAAACTGAAAATTTCTAGTTATGTCAGAAAAAAAATCTTTTTTGTGATTCGGAAATATCTTCGAGACTCGATTCAGGAATTGAACTGTTTTTATAGGTAAGTACGGACTCAATGCGCGTGTCCAACTCGCACTTGGCCGGTTTTTTTAACTTTATCCCATACTAGGAAATACTTATGTATCATAGTTGTGTTCACAAACATGTAAATTCATATACAAGACACTCATACGGCCATACAAATATTTGTTGCGTGCGGGAATCGAACCCATGAAACGCAGCGCAGCAGTCTGCACGGCATCAAACGTGCCGTCTAATTTATTTTTTTGATTTCCCACCTTTAGACACCCAGTCTAGATATATAGCACTATTGTTAGTAGTAAATAAGTTAGACAAGTAAAACAAAGAATAAAGATTCTGAACAAGTCACATTAGATCAAGACAAAGACACTAGGAAGTGGATTTCAGTTTCCTTCTTTGATAACATAATGAAATACAAAGTCCTAAACTGGAACTATCACACAAAACACTAAAAAAACACAAACTACGTATGTCTAACCGACTTTACAAGCTAAAATGCGCATTTGAAGACTGTAATGGCTCGTCTACATAACTAAATGCCAGCGTCATATACTCAAATGAGCTGCTCAACCACATTAGGCACCTAAACACGCCTATACAGTGTTCATCATGATACGGAACACTAAGTACGGAATAAAATTACAGAACAAGTCAAGGTCAAAACATATGCGGATATGGCGGCGTGCTGTGTTGCCAGCCCACGAATGTATGTACAGACGACGAAGGAACTTTGTGTACAGGCAACAATGAAACTGATTTGCACCATATCTGGCACTACAGAATATTTTCCATTAAATAAATAACACTCAAGGACTGTTTAATTACTTTCTCTGTAATTTATAAATAGAAAATGAATAAATTATTATTATTATTATACTCTTATGCTAGCAGTGTTGTATTCGTATTTGACAGTTTTGTTTTTGACATCTCCGTAAATATCGTTAGCTTTTTGTGTTCACAATGTTTTTGAAAAAAGAGTTAGATACCTAAACTGTAAGCATGGAAATGCTGCGTTAGAGACAATATTTTTAACTACAGCCTGTGCAATGATGTATCACACATTTTCTAGCTTTCATTCACAGCTTTAGCCATAAACAAAATAATAGTCATAGGCCGACAATTTTTCATCAGTGTCTGCCTGTATGCGTATCTTTTGTTTTTACTGTACTAGTAAGTAAGTAGGTGCTTGAAATCATAAGATCTATGTACACTGCATGCCAAGGACAGTGTGATCAGAATACGAGATCTGTAATCGTTCAGCATTTGTAATTATTAGTTTTAATTTGTCATTTTGAATGGAAAATTAGCTTAATTACAGTCTACATAATTATAATCTCAATGTAAGTGTAATGTTCGCGTTATTAAATCTACTTTGACTTACAGTCTTTGGTTTCTTAAATCTAAATGTTCAGCCCAGATTCAAGTTTTGCAAGAGAAAATGTTGAAATGTTTCGTTTGCTAAATTCTAGATCATGGATGATTTCCATATTGGCGTGGGTGTGTATTGGTCAATGTAACGCCGGGTACAAAAGCTTGTATGCTATGAATAACTATCCTTGTTTCACATTTCAGTGTTATACTACATATTTATAACACATGCATCTTTATCCGTAAAGTTCTAAACAAAAGCATACATACCAACATCACACTTACCCAACATAAACAAGTTAGTCAACGAAGCACACGACGAGCAAGTTTATTGGTTCTACCAAAAACCAGGACTAATTATGGCAAAAAAATGCTTACATTTGAAGGAGCACAGCTATATAATAAGATACCCTCACGCATAAGGAACCTTCTCTCATTCAGCGCATTTAAAACCCAGCTTAGTCATTATTTAATCACCAACTAAACATCACTCGAAAAGTGAATGCGTTGGGTGGGACGAGTTTCGGGTAGTTTTTTAATGTTTTTGTGTCCATTGTTATCCGCTGTTTTGATTTAATCTAAGTTTGTGACGGATGTTGTCGAACCTAAATTATTGAATATTTAAGTTATAATTATTGTTCTCAAGTAAGCGACATGTAATGTTTTTATTGAGAATAAAGTTTCTTTAAACCTATATGGACATAAATTATGGCGCTTACCTCTCGTACAAATAAATGGCGGTGGTTTGAGAAGTAAGCGGAGCCAATTTGCATAATAAACCAATTTTTACGTAATATAAAACTGGTATTGGTTGTATTAGTCTAATTAAAAGAAGAATCAAAATGCTGCCTAATAATGGAAATTAAAGATAAGTTGATTAAGAGGTTTTTAATTAAGTGTTAGTTAAAAGAGCGAAAGGCATTAGCACTATTGTGTGGCAAGTGGCGCTCAGTAATAGTGGTAGTAGGTAGTAGCTACGAGCAGTTACATTTTATGATAGCAATCGAGAGCTTTTCCGTAAACGATTACGTGCTCGTACGTCTAGTCTGTGGTTCTACAGCTTGTTGCGTACACGCAGGCTCAGTACTCGTCAAACAAAAAAGCGCACGAATTCACACGATGTTACCAATAGTTATGAACTTACGAGTTATCGAACAAAGTTCCGCTTGATCAATTAGCGAAGTAAATTGCTCCAACACCTCACGCCACTTACACAAACATGAATACCCGACTTTTTTGTGCGTCCACTAATTTGATTGTTGCAGCCACTCGGTCACGTCTAACGAGATAAATTGATGCTAAGCCATGAACTAAATGAGCGCCTCAATGACATAACTTATGATGGATATCTTGGTTCATACATAAAGCGCATATTAGAGAAGGTCCGTCGTATAATAAGCAGTACCTACCTACTCAATCTTGATTACACAGCAATAAAAAGCATGCCAAATTAGATAATAACATAATTAGTACATTAAACATCGTCTTACATCATAATATTCGACCTGCATCTTTCTATTACTGAATACCAAAACAAATTAAATATAATAATAATTATTATTATCGGCAATTATTGAATATCACGTTGCGTCATCGCTACATAACGAATTTATTCGTTTGACTTTTCTGCACTAAAATTGTACAGCGTATAAATGTGTAATAGAATAGAACAACTTCCTATTGTGTGTGTAAGTAAGTCAGTGGCGTAGTGTTGAGGTATTATCTAACAGTGAAAGTGTGAGTGTGTGCGCGCGCTGACGTAACGCGCCGGTGCGCGGGCGCCGCCGCTGCGCTGCTCCACTCGCTCCACTCTCACTGCCGACGATTGATGCTGATTTTCAAGTAAACAACTAGGAAGTTCCAGGTGAACTGGATATTTATTAATTCCTTATTAAGATTAAAGCCAGCTTTATAAGGAAGTGCGTGAAATGACTACGTGTAGGTACCTTCGATTATGTTTAGATAAGCAAGCGCGTTGAAGTCTTTTGAGTGACACGCTACGCCTCGCATTTATGTAACGTCTTGACTCTTTGTGCATTATTTACATAATGCCTGGCTCAGTTACTGCTTCAGATACGTATTATCATTTTCGACTTATAACTCTTTATGGTTATGGCAATACATTATTACATTCTTGTGATGTTCGCATTAAGACGGTTTATGTTTTTTTGTTATATTGTCTACATAATTGTTGTGTATTACTTTAAGCCATTCATTAACGTCTTTAGGTAGTTTTGTAATGAAAATAGAATTCGTATAGTTATAATGGTGTAGCTATAATGACTATACATATTTAAAATACATTTAAGCTTTTTGCATTTAGAGCAAAGACTTTTTGTGTAGCGTTGGATTTTGTGCCTTCCGTTATGTATCTTGGTACTGTAGTGGCCAAGGTCCCGAGCTGAGGGTAGGCGATGACTGGCCGACTCCTGCGCAGCCGAGTGGACACGCCACGCACTGCCCAATTTAAGAAGCCACGCTTCGCCGCACAACTATTTTCAATCTTGAACTTTTTGCTCAAACCCGACCCACTCTAGATTTATAGAGCAGGATTAAATCACAGCACAAATTTGAATAAATATTCGATACTAGTTCGCTATTCAGATAAATTGGCAGACTGTGAAGTATTATTAATTATAATTATTCTTCCTTAATGTTGCCATTGAGACTGTATTATTTATAACTACGTATAAACTTATCTAATAATAGCAAGTTATTACGCTTTACGATCTCCATTTCAATTTGCGTGCGGATACAGGCGTAATAATGTCGTCAATTCATCTCTATAACGTAAACATCCATCTTAGTCAGCGTCGTAACTAGTAATGCATAACTCGGAGTGTGAGCGAGCGAGCAGCTCAACGTAGGATGACGTCATCAGCCATTTAACACGCTATACACCAGCATTCTTCGACGTCGTCGGTAAAACGAGGTTAGGCGGATAACATACAAATCTGAATGAGTTTACTTAGATCCAATCGCTTGTTCTAGCCTATTTTGTATTGCCTCTCGTTTCCATCGTCCAAATGTCACAGGAGTACGCGATGACCTCACTCCGACGTTACATCTTGACATTTAGGAGGTACTTGTCTACATGTGTGCACGCTTTGTTTGTCTTCTACATATATGTTCCTACTTTTAAACAAGTTTTGAGACAAACATGACTACAAAAGCACTGTCAAATTGTTGTCATGTCACATAAAGTCTTCCACTACTTTTCATCAGCTATCTAATGACACCATAAGTAACATGCTGTTTTATTCTCTATGCATAAATATATCTATCACTGGGTAGCTACATACACTTATCATAGGTATGTAAAGTAAATATGTGCCGAGTGCTCGTAAAATATCACACGTGTATCTACGTGCAAAAATGAACAAATAAACTTTATTTATACCGTCCCTATATTTAGCAGACACTAAGTAGAACATAACGTTACGTTTCAGCTAAGGTCAGGTTAAGATTACACCACCAACCTCATTTGCTACAATTAAAGAAAAAAAAAGCGTGCCGGAAGGCTCGCAGTGGGAAAATCCGTCGAAGAAATAATAAGCTGAACAGAAATATCCGAAATTATGCAATATGTTGTCATGTGTTGTTGACGCAACGCTTGTTTTCGTGGGTCGTGCTAAGTGTGCCGCGACCATTACGGTCAGGCACTGGCCCACTGAGCCCCAAGCTGTGACATAACTGAGCTTCCGCCACTGCGCACCGGCGGCGGTGGCGCTCGCAGTGAAAGGTACGTTTTAACTCACACAAACTACCGAGTTACCGAGCTAAATAGACCCCACCATTGAGGTTTCCGTACTAAGTAAAATAGTCAACACTCAACTCGTCGCGCCATCGCCAGTTAAACGACTCCTCAACAAAAAGTTTAAGGAGCTTTTAAAAGGTTGCGTTCTAAGGATGCCGGTGAAGTAACGCCTACAATTATAACATCGTTACGGTGATTAGGCATAATAAGATACACAGCGAGCCAATAAACAGTCTATAGAGCAGGGGTGGCCAACCGGTCCATCATGGTTGTTAATCCAGTCGATCTTGGCAAGCTGTAGCTTTGCTTTTAGACCTAGAGGTCTATGATGTGAGGTGACAGCTAGCTCTAACGACCCTATTACATTCTATTACTCCATTGCCCTTACTTGCCTTATTTACTTGTTCGAAAATCAAACTTGTTCGAGGTAAGTTGGTTAAATTTTTAAATTCGCTTGGCTCGATCCGTCGTTTTTGACTACCCGGTTTTTCAGCACAATTTGAGAAAATTTTAAGATGTGGAAGTTTATTAAATTAAAACTCTTTAAAGCGTTGTACTAAAAGTTTTAAGCTACTTTTTACTTATATTTTTATTGTACAATTGATTGTATAACAATTATCTTTGGAAAAACATTACCCCACACTAGGAATTGCTCCTATATCATGATTTGTGAATTTTTAAATTTGTTAACTTATATAGAAAAGAAACTCAGTCCCAAAACGACTATCTAGAGACCCGCAACGTTGTTTTGACTTTTTTAAGACCTCACAGAATCTAGTCAGCAAACAGTAGATCCTGACTCGAATCAAGTTGGCCACCCCTGCTATAGTCCATTTGGTTAGATTGTATAAATAAATGAACACAAGTACCTGCGGTGTAATGCTTGTGTCGCAACTCTTGACTAGCTGCAGATAAGTCTTTGGAGCCAGACACTTATCAGAGCAATCTGGCAGCTTATAATTTGTTACAGCCCTAATATTGTCATTGGAAATTGTAACGCGTTTATTCTAGCAAAACTGTTGTAATTTTACAAGTAGATAAATATAAAGGCGTTCTAGTTACCTTGAAGTCGTAGTAATGTTCGCAATGTTTCATTCGAATTTTATGTAGGTTTATACAATAAACCTACCCATAGGTACTGGATCCTACCCTCGAATGTGATCTCTCTCTATGACATAATTCGTTCATCTCAGCCGATAGACTGGTCCACTGTTGGACATATGCCTCCCCAAGTGTCGCCACAACCTGTTCTCTTCCATGATTCCGTCCTGTCTCATCCATTGGATCCCCGCGACCTTTACCAAGTCATCGGTCTTCCAACAGCATGTTTTCCGGACAAGGGATCAAGCACTCATGATCTTCCAGTTAAAGGATGGCTGGGAGTAAAACATCGTTGAATTAAGCATGCCTTTGAACGTGAATTGTCTTATCACTAGGTTTTTTTATGGTAGGTAAAATTATCCAATGACAAATCCTGCCCTTGGGCGGAGCGGGAGATAGTGTCAGACTCCTACTGACTAAAAACCTACCCTGTTCCTTCCTTGCCTTGGTTCCAGGGCCCTGGTATGCATTTTCATAGCTCCCCAGAGCCCCAGATTAGGCTTCGACCCCACTGGACCCCTACAGTTTGCTGACAACTCCTTGAGTCTTATCACTGGGTAAGTTTTAATGTATAAAATAGGAGTACTATGTGTTCTAAATAAGAATAGGAAAGTCAATAACCTCGATCTGTCAAAGTTTGATCGAAAAGTACGGTTTGCAAAGAAAACTTATGTTCGTATTAATAACTTTTTTTGGTTTGTATTACTGAGTCTTAGTTAAAAGTATTAAAACGTTATTATTTAATCTAAATTAGCTAAATATATTATTTAAGTCATAATAAATAGCTTTAACATGTTCAGATCGGCGTGTACCAACGGTGGAGCACGGAGTATTTGCTGATATGGCGGGGTGTACCACCGGTGACCACGTCACACTATACTTTCAATTTCAAATACCTTATATTACGATTACTTGCTTATTAGAAAGAGAGAGGAAACATAATTCCTGTCTAATCCTGTCCGTGCCCACCGGTGGCGTACCCCGCCCGGCAAGACTTTTGGTTCATAGGGCGGTGATGTACCACCGGTGGCCATATGAAGTTTTGCGCCGTTGGATACCAAGTACCTACTCCTGAGGTGAACGTGTTAAACCATCAATTTTCTTTCTTATTTTCATTGTTAAAAACAATTCGCCTTCTCCGTCCATTCACCACTTCTCAGACACTTCATACAGCGATGTAGAGATTAGTAAAATTGAAGAACTGGATTCTGACTAAACTTTTTCGTTAATTATTCGTAAATAAATATTACCTATTTTTTTTTAAATTATCTACTTTAAAAAATCTGGTTTTGCTCACCCTACTCAATTTTCCGATTTGACAGCTATGACGTTACAATGTGACGTAAAAATCGACAATAGTCTTATTTCGAACGCATTATAGGAATATTCATTTTCAAATAACTCTCAGTTATAACGCGGTGAGTGTACCGCAGAAAACTCGAAGCAATTTGCCGCATTTAAATAAATTGTTTAGCCAACTTCATCGAAAAGAAAGCCTATAATTTGATAAAGAAACAACTTCCGTGAAATTGGACTGGTGATTTTAAAGTTTTAAAACAAAGTAAATGTGCTTAAAATATGTGTTGTGTTTCAATACTTAGAAAGGCAAGATTTTCGAACGTGGATACAACCAATATAAACAGATTAACATTCCGTGTTCACTATCCGCCTTATTCCAAAACGCGATCTAAAATAGTTCCGGGACTATTACTAGTTTTAATTGGCATTAAACCTAATAACAGTCTCGGAAATACATTTAGATCACTTTTAATTGGTATTAAATTTAGTAATAATCCCGAAAACTACATTTAAATAGCGTTTAATCGGGATTAAACCTAGTAACAGTCCCGAAACTATTTTAGATCGCGTTTTGGAACAAGGCTGTATGTGTTTGTTTAAGATTTGAAGGTCTTTCTTGATTTGGGAAATCATCAGATAACTTCTCCCGCTTTTGCTGGAACTGGAGGGCGTGCCAGAATTTAACTGACTGATACCTATCCGTATTTTTTCAGTTGCCCTTTGCCTTCTACAGCCACAGTAACTCTTTCGGACATTCCCGCAGCCCTGACAGGCAGCGGGTCTACTGGGCCCCTCCAATTTTGCTGACATCAGGTTTGAAGGTCTTTACTAAAAGAATTTTAATCTAAACATTGTAGGAATCTCTACCATGTTTAATATCCAAGTATGAGAGTAATAAACTACCAGATGATGTTAAGTGAGCCTATATTTTTTATTTATTTTTTTGAGTTTGAAATTATCAAATAATTTATCCCGCTTTGGGATGAAGCGAGAAAGCCCGTCAGAATGTTATTCACTGAAACCAACCACAAGGGCAATTGGAGGACGCGTTCCTCGCCTGATCCTCCTTGCGTTCCTCTTCCGAACAATCCACCAGCTCTGAATGGGTCACACTTTCTTTTTTGAAGTGAGAACTCATCAAATAACCTTTCTCGCTCTGGGGTGATGCGAAAAGACGTATCAGACTTTTACTGACTAATACCTGTATTCCTTCAGTGGCCCTTTGTGTTCCAGGGCTACAGTAATTCTATTGAACCGCAGCCCTGAAGAATAGAAACCTACCATTTTCTTTATAGAACAGGTTGAGTTATGAAAATAGGAAGCATATTTTCTATATAAAGATGTTAGCAAACAAGTTCACAGTTTACTGGTAATGTTTTAGTGATATAATTGCAGCGCTAGTTCCTACTTACCTAGAAGCGGGATCTAGGGCTTCCGCGCTCATAATAATATAACTAGTTGGTACATTCACACTATGAGTTATTCTCACTTTTTGGTCATGAATGTGAAGTGGCGGGAAGAGAGGAACAGGGCTTTATTGAAATTAATTAAAAATGATCTTCTGTGGTGCTATTCTCTAAGAAAACGCAGCGCTGCCGGGACGTCGAACACCCAAATAGGATACATTGGATTGTCAACCTAATGTACCTATACATTGGATTGTTAATTCAATGTATCATATTTGTATGTTCGACGTTGTGGCAGCGCTGGGTTTTCTTAGAGAATAGCAGCACAGATCCTACTATTTTTTTGAAAACCATGTAAAATTGTTATATTATGTGCTGCAAAAACTTCATTAAATACCTTTTTAATTTTTAAAAATATTATGTATTTGATACTTTTTTATAAGTCCGTATAAACTCTTTATTTACCTTTTTCGAAATCAGGTACACTCTATTTCTTCTAATAAAAGTTGGCAACCCAAATTAGCTGGCACAAAAATATGCAAGTAGCTTGCATGCCAGAGAACTAAAAAAATCTCATTGATGGAGGTCCCAATGGCATGCTAGCTACTCGCACGATTTATTACGTGTTACAGGCATGTGTATGTATGGCTGCACCCGGACTAGGAGAAGCTGTTTCATAATTTGCCAAAAAAATTCTTAAAAAAATTCGTTGTGAAAGAAGGTCAGTGGTCCATGACTGACTTAATCTTTAGTGCCTATCGGCAGTATGTAATATCAGTTCGAGCTCTGACGTAAAAGATTAGCGAGTCAGCAAGGATGTTTGCGAGGCTGATGGCCCCTGGGGCGCCGGACGTGGGTAGACACTTACGTATGACCAGCGTAGAGTCTTCTTAGAAGCATCCGACCCATGGATATGTACGACGAATAATAATAGCAGTAATGGTGCGATGATGCACCTTTGGGTACATCAACCCTGTTCTTGTTTATCCACAATACTGCGAGTTCGTCCTTTTTCATATTGTATGACTAGGTACTAATAATATTTGACAAAGTGTCTAGAAACATCGTTTTTAGTCAGTACGCTGGACTATTTCGAAAAATCCCCCTGGCCCTAATGACATAAAAATACTGGGTAAAAGTGAGTTGAACTCGCACACTGAGGGTTCCGTACAAACTTATGTAAATAGTTCAATCACCGAATCGAGTCTCGAAGATTTTTCTGAATCTAAAAAGGTTTAACTACAAATTTACAGTTTTCAGATTTATTCCTATACTTGTTATATAGGGTGACTGGTAATTAGTGAACAATACTTAAACACATGATTGTAGTCATGATAACAAATAACTTTTACTATGGGACCAATCCTGAAACCTCGAAAAAAATTAGTCAATGCCAGTACATTTTGACCAGTTAGGCGAACACAAATGTACTGACCAGCAGATCTGCGGTCAGTACATTTCAATTATGTAGATACCTTGACAGTCAGACAAACCGACAGATAGATGGACAACAAAGTCATCCTATAAGGGTTTCGTCTTTTTCTTTTGCGGAAACCCTAATAAGAAAAATGAAGTGCACTCCTACCCTTGAATATGTTTTCTCTCTGTAACTCAAAGGTTTGCTGGGAGAAAACTCGTTTTTGATTAAATCTCGCCTTTGTGTCATATTACCGCATACTTACTATGTTATGTTTTTGTGTACAGCAAAGAATTTAAAAAATGGCCCTCCGTCACCTCCTTCAGTAAGGCCCTGTACAATCAGGAATTTGAACCTCTTTACACACCTTTCGTGACTTTTGCTTCCCCATTCTGCAGTATGCATATCTACGTTCGTGTACGCGCGTGTACTTATTAGGCCATGCCAGCTGTTCACAAACACCAACCGTCAATTAAACATTGATTTTGCCTATTGCCCGTAAACGGCATTGAGTTCACGCCATTGACTGAAATAGAACAACAAATTCATCGCATCATAACCCGCACAATTGCTAAATTACAAACATTGATTCATTTTGTTTGTTTTCCTGTCACTTCTATTACTCATTACAACTAATTAAGCATATAAATCATAATAAACGTACCTATTGTTCTGATTTATACTATATTATTGTCTAAAGTATCTTATACTATATTATTGTCTAAAATCATGAAATAAAACCATATATTCAGGTCTGCAGTTCCTTAAAGCTGAGAAAAAATCAATCTTCTAAGTTAACGAAAAACAAAATGATACGGCCGTTTATTTCGCTAAAAACGTATATTTTGACGATCTCAAGGGAATCAACCCGTTGACATAGAATCATGAAATTTGGCATGAAGCAAGGTCTCATAGCAAAAGTATGCGATAAAAAACTGAGAACTGTAAATTTACGTCATAAAAAAATATATTTGCGATTCTAAAAAATCTTCGGGATTTGAATTGTTTTCTTAGGTACGAGTAAGTTTGTACGGAATCCACAGTGCGCGAGTCCGATTCGCACTTGACCGGTTTATAATTCAGATAAAAAGTTGGTCTTATGCTTTACATTTAAAAATTGCTATCTTCTCCCGTAAGAAAAACATTGTAATAAAATACTGACCAATGAAGGCCCCAGTTGCAGTTTGTTTAATTGGTCTTAAAGTATGTTTCATTAAATGCAAAAATAATGCTAAGATACCACTAATTTCACAAAACAAATAAACGTAACTTACATAAGTATTCCAACCACATTCTCAGGAAATAGTTCACATCCAATTCAGAACGTAAATAACGAGAAACGCTTGAAATTCTACTCGACCCAAGTTGAGAAAGGTCAACAGCACAACTTATATAGCACACAGGATCTGGGTGACCTAGATATTGCGTAAAAGCAGCATACAAAGTAATATACTAAAGCCCTGTATAAAGTGGGACTACAAAAATAGACGCACACAGATGTATCACCAAACATTATTGATCATTTAATGGGACTAGATGAGAAACAATGAAACAAGAGAAGAGTAATCAGCTCCAATACGTCTGGCGCGGGATAGAATTTCTTCGGAGAACAGTTCAATCAACGCTGAAACGAACCGAGCTCGAGAACATGTCAAACTCATTACAACTCGTTACGATGAGTAACAGATAACAGACCATCTTTTTAGTACTCCTCCATATAAAATCGACTGGGTTTCAACTGGGATTCGAGTGTTTATAAATAAATAACAGGTATATCTGCTACTTAGTGTGGTCTTAAAGTCAGCTTATGAGATTGGCCGGATCATTTTATTGAGCACGCTTTAAGGGTTTTATAAGCACTTAATATGATGGTATTTTAAATTAAATACGAGGATAAAACAGGCGACCGTTGTAGCTGTTTTGTCAACCAGAGAAAGATCATATTTAATTAAAAGAATAATTTATAGCTGTTTATACATAAAACGTCCAATGTCACGAGCAGTTCAAAAACCCTTAGACCTTCAACCGGCTATGCAAATATCGTATAATGTGTCATCATCAGTCAATATAAACAGACAACTAGTGTCATTACTTGTATTGGTCAACTTGAGCTCATGACGCGAGCGCCGACCGGCCGGCTAGCTACTGAGCAAACTCAGCAATTGGCTCAACGAGACACGTTATTATACCTACAGATACTTAATTTACCATACGAACTACATAAAAGTTCTATACGTAGCTTTCTACAGAATTCTAATATTACAAGGAAATGGTATTTATTGGAATTAAGGAAAAAACATTTGATTGTCTTGTCCCACACGAAATCAAGGAAAATAATTTTATGCTAATTGTCAGCTGTGTCTATCACATCATACGTAGTTGTAAACTGTACAACTATATTACACTTTAGTACCTCTTAAAGTGAAACTCTACATCACGGTAGGTACATACAGCAGCATCATTTGGGTACTACTCTCACATTATAATACTTAAGAAAAGGGGGTATTTTTTTTTAAAACAGTTGATGAAAAAACACGATCAGTGTCTCCGCACTTCTGCATAATTTTGTATAAAAATACAGAATGAGTTTAGTATCTTAACTGCAGAAAGCTTCAATGGATCGGATTATGTCTGTGCTTGATAGAACTGCAATAAAATTTTGCAACTAGCTAATGATACAATACAATCTCAGACACAGGAAATAAAGCCAGAAAAACCTAGCCGCCTAGCGCGAGTTGGTTTCACGTTAAAGTATTCGTCACATTTATAACGTCTGGCTCTCCGATTGGCCCGCTCCATGCTCTTAACCAATCAGAGAACCAAACGTTTCGATCGCGTAAACGTAAAAACAACTTGCACTCAGTGCACAGCCGTGTGTCACGAAACCAAATGCAAAAACTATTGCTTTAAGACAATTGCCCTGCGACTGTTTGATTGGCAATTGAATCGAAGAGATGCACCTATAGTATCAGCTGTGTTTCTGCTGATGCACGTCTCATGATCATCACGACTCCATGCGATGCTCTATGAGTAGCAAGGCCACTACGAGGCGCGTGATTGGTGGAGTGGCGCCTTTGGCCAGCCGGCTGGGGTCAATTGATGGCTAATTGTGGAGTCGACGACTGAGCAGTGAGCTGGCTGGAGCGAGTCGATGCCCACCGATACAATTGTGCGTTGTTGATATTTTTCTATAAATAACATTCTCATTTGCAGCACAGTGCTTTCTATTTCTGTTTTTATGTCCCTTTTTGTTTAAGTCCTTGAGTTTCCTTTGTGCTGCACCAATAACTCTACCAGTATTTAAATAGGTAACTAATAATCATTTGCCGCAGACTGAGTGTCCTAGAATATCGAATTCATAGACAGATATCTATGATTGTTACACCGATAAAGACTAATAGGTAGTTGTGGCAATTATGTGTACTTTATGCGGGTGCTTTGGTCCAAACAGAGATCGGTATCGGAACCGTGGATTACAATTATCGGTATAAAATATTGGTATAATGTTGGTACTTTACTTGGTAGTTGGAGTTCGTTACAGCGGTGCATATCGGCGCAGGCGCAGGCGGCGGCGAGTGCGTTATCGGGCACGCTGGCTGGGGTCGTCGGCTTCTGATAAGGTATCGGCCTCGCCTCTCCAAGTCTCAACTCACACCATATATTTCAATTATTAACTTTAATGATAAAGTAAGATGTTAAATCGAATGTACCCATTTAAAATTACAACGCGCTTGAGATTTATGTTTTTTTTATTAGCCGCCACAGTCATTGAGTGGAAGGTCTGTATCTGCGTGTTTATGAATCGAGGCACCATACGCACAATTATGATTTTACATTAATCGCGCAGTGATGTATTATCACAATATTGGAGTTTGTATTTTTCACAATGAGGTAAGTAACTCAATTTCTATGAAACCGCATAATGTTAAGGTTATGTCGAACATATCTACGCTAGTTTCAAGGAAACAAGATGATTAAATACCTATTTGAATACATGAAATACTTAGTCAATAACAGTCAGTTCGAATATAAATACCTAAGGCCTTAAGAAATCCATGTAATCCATATTCAGTCAGATTGAACATTTTAAAGAGCATTGTGAAATCCAAACATTTCAGCGATAATAACCATAATTCAGCAGCAGTTCACTCCAATCAAAATCGGAGACTGCACTCGAAGTTATAGACGTTTGCCTGGAGAAAAAAGGGATCTGCGCGGTATCTTCTTATCCTACGTACTTACAGACACAAGACAGAAGACTATGACCAGTGCGTGTGATATGGCTCTGAAACGTGTTCGATGGGCTTTATCAGAAGGCTTAAAGTCGCTCGAAACCGAAACTGTTTGTGAAACGTACCTTGAGAAGTAAAGTTACCGACATAGTCCGAAGAATCGCCAAACTTATGTGGTAGTGGGCTGGCCGCATTTCTCCCAGAACAGATGATGGATGCGGCCGAAAGGTTCTGTCCCTCCTATCCAAGTTACAATCGTTTCGTTTAACGTAAACGCTTGGAGTTGGCCACGCCCCCAATTCCTTTGTTGATATGACGTCAGAAGAAAGGAATTGAGGGCGTGGCCAAATCCAAGCGTTCACGCTAAATGAAACGATTGTACCTTGGCTAGGGAGGCTGGAGTGTCGAACACGTACCTAAAGACGCAGCGTTGGAAGCTGTCCCACACGGTGGCATGATAAAATGTTTAGGGTGGCGAGAATCCGATGGATGCGAGGCGCACAACGACCGGCCAGTATAGCGACACTTGGGGGAGGCCTATGCCCAGCAGTGGACGTCTTACACCTAAAATGGTGATGATGAAACACAAATCAATGTCACCCATCCAAATGTCAGTTAGGCCAACCATTGCATAAATCATAAATTGGTAAACAACACGGTTTCAACAGAAGGTTTTAATTATCATTTGATTAACATATTTCCAAAAACGATGAATTTGAAATGTTTTGACGCCTTTGAGAATGACGTATCTTTATTGTTGTTTTGAGTTATGAATATGAAAATCTCCTTGTTTCACGTTGTAAGAAAGATAGGACCATCTCAATTTCGCACAGATTATTCTTTGGTTATCTACCTATATTTCGAACGCCTAATCAATAAGAGTAACGGCCCTGTGGTAACGCTTCTGACTTACGAGTTTGTAGGTAGTGGCTTAACAGGGGCGTAGCTACCACCGTATCTGCCGTATTATACGGGGGCCCCACCCTACAGGGGCCCCGTCGTAGACAAAAATTCGGAACATATTATCCACAACCGTCTCATATGGTAAACTAAGCATTAGTAAAAAAGCACCTTTTGTTTTATACGGGGTCCTGTGGTAATTTTGATACGGGGCACCTTTTGGACTAGCTACGCCACTGTGGCTTAAATTGATTTTTTTTTATCACCTATACTCTCAAAACTGTGAAGGAAGATATCGTGAGGAAACCACAAGACATAAAGAAGGACATACCGTCCTAGAACCATCGATATATTATATAGAATATGAGTCGATGTAGAACAAGCCTAGAACCAAAAAAAAAATAAGACATGTTACATCCATCAACCCGCACTGGGCTCACGTTGTAGATCACGACCTTTCCTAGAGAGGAGACCGAGTCTCAGCAGTAGGAACATTATATAACTGCTTATTTTAAATCTTGAATGACCCTCTTTTACAATATTTCTTAGCAATGCAATGCAATGCTTAATAAACTAGTGCGCCTCATCATCAACGATTGCATCACGGCTTAACATCAGGTGGAATTGCAGGCAAGCACTAGTTTACGAGTATATCACTAAAAAAAAAAATAGCTTTTAAAAATGGAATACTAACGACAAGGAAATGTAAGATAGGTCCTAACTCCAACGCAAATATATCATGAGCTTCATCATACCTATTTGATATGTAACATGAATATGTAACAGTGGCCACATTTTGGCACATGTCAATAATTATTGAAACTTCCGCCATGACACTGCAACAAATATCATTGAATATTCAACCCGCTAACCCATTATTTTATAGTTCATGAAATTCAAATCAATCTGCCGAGCCTTTTTGTCGACTTAGGTGGGGTCGGCTTCCTGTTTGACTGGATTCAGCAGAGTATAGTACGCGGCAAATAAGTTGAACCAGTTGCTGTGGTTACGCGCCCCCCACTTCGATTGAGATCCGAAAATCGGTTACTGCATATTCAAAGTCGACCGCCATGATAGTTCAACTAATGTTTTTAACTGGCCTGTTGGACTAGTGGTTAGTAACCCTGACTGCTTTGCCGGAGGTCGTGGGTTCGATTCCCACCCAGGACAAATGTTTGTATGATGAGCACAATCATTTTTTCTGTGTCTGGGTGTAATTTATCTATAATATGTATGTATTTAGAAATATAGAATAAGTATGTAAGTATGCATAACACAAGCTCTGCTTAGCTTGGAAGTAGACGGCGTTGTGTAAAAATTGTGCTGAGAATTATACCAGTATTATGTGTCGAGTTACTGCCTGACTTCACCAACCCAGTCTTTGTCAAGACTGGTATTACATTTTTCTGATTTCTGATAACCTCTAATCTAGTCAAAGATCTTCAAATGACGGATGGGAAAAGCTTAGGCCTACTGTCTATGGATGCGTAGCTTCATAGACGCATATTCGTTATTATACGCTTAGTGTAAGCTGTGTAATGATGTACACGCGTCTATAAAGCTACGCGTCCGAGCACATTACGTACTTTAACGTACTTTTCGAGGCGCGGAGGAATCTTGACATGTTCAGATGGTCACCTATCCATGCAACGACCTCAGTAAGCTTTGCTTAACCTTGAAGACCAGCCCGCTGTTCTTACTTAGCAATGAGCACCTTATGTTTACGAAACCCAAATAAAAACCATTAACATTATTTTTTAATTTATTTGGTTAACCGTCCAATTCAAATTGGTAATTGTAACGTCAATGAAAAACTGCTCACGCGATGATCGTGATCTCACAATCTGACTGCGTAATTGTGCGGTTGCTGATGTTTCGACAGACTCAAAATGGATCAATCAAGAAAATGAAACAAAAAACGGAATATTATAAACGGAAATAAGAATAAGTATTAATAATACCCAACTATCACAGGCCAAACCGCAACCCACTTTAAGTTGATAAGCGCAATATTAATTAATGGTGTCGACGATAAACTCAATAGTAATAATATTGTTTATCTCTACGAAAGCGAAAACAATCCGTTCAATTTGGACTCAAGATAAACTTGTTTATAATAAGATGCTGCGGTCTATTTCCTGGAAACTGGTCAAAATAAACTTAAATGTGCACACTTTGCTGTACTTGCGATATGTAATCGCAAAAAAAAAAATCAATTAATATTTAATAACATACAATAATAAGACGATATTGAGATAAGCATACATACATAATATCGATTCTATGACTTCCTCTTCTTATTATACAAAATAGTAATCTTAATAAGTATCTACCACATTATGCTAATTACATAAATTGACTTAGGATTCGATACAGACTGACTAAATGCGAATAAGCAATACCAGTTTGGATTTATTTCAAACACGCACAAAGCCGGTCGAATGGAGTCAGTCGGACGTTTGTAAGTGGTATCGAAATGCCGAACGATCTTATGTAATATCCCGCTAGTCGACTATTTCGTTGGCAAAAAAAAATCAAAACATAAATGGCTGCTTTCATTGTTTCCGTCCTCATGGGCGCGATTTATGTGGCAGTTTAAACGGCCAGGCTTACTTCAGATGTGCCTAAAAACATAACTTGGCGAATGCACGCTTTGTTCTCGTCCCAACTCTGCGGGCGTCAGTTTTTTTCCTAGACCCTTTTGTTCTTAAATTATGTTACTTCGAATATCTAACGAACAAACAAAAAAGTCAGATGATGAATCGCTGGCGATGTTACTTTAATGATGCTTCCTCTGATGCGTTCGTGGATTTTAAACAACATTTCTGTTGAACTCTACTATTACATTGGATTCGTAAAACGGTTTGCAATAACTTTACATTTTCATTTCTTTTAACGTTCAATTCGAGAGAATGGCAAAAGGTTTTACTGCTCACGTTTATAGGCCAGCATCCCTTGATCGTAAAGCAGCGCTCGCGCAGGCACGCCGGCGCGGTCGCGTGATCAAACCGGTTTCGGGGTAACATTGTTCATTATTCAAATTAGTGCGTGCTGTTATAATTCGAGGCGAGCCGTTCCAACCGCGATTAGGTGCTCGGGGCGAGCTGGATCTGCAGAAACACTGTCTTCAAAGTTTTAATACCTGCACATATTTCGAATTAATATAGCAACAACATTCCATAAGAAATGTGCATTTTATTTGTACCGATCGGCGATCGCTATTTTTGCTTAAGAATAAATCGATAAATTAATTTAGTTATTTATTTACGCGTTCTTATTATCATATCTTCTACGAAACTTGTTTGTAGACCGGTCGTGGTCACAAAATTTAAACAAAGAGTGCCAGAACTTTCCGTAACGAGCGATAACGTACGATAATCGTTGCAATGATCGCGTCATACGAGTACCGATACTTCCTAGTTGTAGTCTGTCAGTAGAAGGGGGCATTATAATAAATGGCATGTGTATATCGCTGGCGACAACACGTCGCACGAGAGGTGGAACCGGTCCTAAACTTCCTCATGAGCGATCAGCCTTATTGGAACTATTAGCGACTCGACCAGGCGAAGTGTTTATGGCTGCTTATTGCTAAAGGATCTTTACTTTTGATGCAATTGATTTGAGCTAATAGTTACTACGTTTCTCAGAATCTCCTTTAACTTAACAAGTTAACACGTTCATAATTTCCTCTTGTTTAAATTTTAATGCGTCGTACAGCCAACTATCTTTATCCTCTCCAGTAAAACACGCCGCAAAAAGTTTTCAGTTAACTTGTTTTGTAATTCAAAAGGGATTTTGTGTTTTCCGTCGTAATAATTTTCTTTATCTTCATGTACTTTTTTGCCTGTAGGCAGGTTATGCACGGTATTTCGCAATTCTTCTTGTACTTTTGTTGCTGTGGAGTAATAATTTACTTGCATAAGACTCATAAACGATCTAAATGACAAACACAGCTGTAGTTGCTGAATTAAGATATTCTTTTGTTAAGTTTTAATTTTCTTAATCAGAAGATAACCTTTGACTCGCCTGATCATAGAACCGTAAAATAGAAACGGGGATATGTATTCATCGGCTAAGTCTCGTAAACATTATCTAATAATAGCTCCCTGATAAGACTTTACATCTTTAATATAATAAAAGTCAATAACTTGAAAAACAAAATCTTTAGTTATTTTTCGCAGTTTCGCAGTATAAACTTGTGGATCTTGTATAGATAGATGGACAAGTCCGACATAATAAAATTACATCCCATCCCATATTAAAATTTCATCCCATATTATGGGAAACTGGAAGAAAGAGTGTAATTTACATAGTTATTGTATAGGGACATTGCTGGGCCCACTATGCGGCCCTGAGTAACTCTACTTATGATCTATTGATATTCTCCATACACTTACTTTTTTTTTTTTTTTTTGTGGTAGGTAAAATCATCCAATGACGAATCCCGCCCTTGGGTGGGGCGGGAAACAGTGTCAGACTTTTACTGACTAAAAACCTACCTTTCCATTCCTCGCCTTTGTCCCGGGGCCCGTGGTGACACTCTCGCATAACCTTTGGCCCCAGTAGGCTTCGGCCCTGCTGGACCCCTACAGTTTGCTGACAACTCCTTGAGGCGCGCGGGAACGGTGCGCGCCGTAGACGACCTGAGCTCGGACCGGTCTGTTACCGGACGGACGGACAGCGAGCTACCCATTGCCCACCGTCCGCGAGCCCGCGCCTACGGTGGCCGGAAATTGGGATCGGAAACCCGGCGGCGGCGGCGGCGTGTCCGCCTTTGCCTAAGGCGGTCGGCCTCCTCCTTTACTAGCATTACTGCTTCGCAGAAGGAGGCGACCGCCTGCCAATCCTCCTCGCTCCGGAGCATGGCTTGAACCAAGCCCCGGCGCGAGAGATCGCCGCCGATCGCCCCCACGAGGACACGGCGATGCTCTTCCCAAGCGGGGCACACCTCGACTGTGTGCTCCACCGTGTCCACCGGGCGGTCCGCACAGTGGCGACACCCGGGCGTCGTCTCCGCACGAATCTTGTACAGGTACGGACCGAACTTGCCGTGTTCGGTCAGCACCTGCGCCAAACGGAAGGTGACGACGCCGTGGGGCCTTTCCAGCCACGCCTCAAAGAGGGGCCTTACCGCCTCGATCGTGGCGTGCCCAGCACGAGGTTGCGACAGTCGCTCTCGCCATTTCACCATGAGATCCCGCCGGAGCTCTGTCCGCCATGCCGCGACTTGTCGCGGCAGCGGAGTTTCGCCCCGACGTTGCATCTCCACGCGTAAGTCATGCATGTGTGCAAGGACTGTTGCCTCCAAATCCCACGGTGGTAGGCCAGCAAGGAGGCTCGCCGCTTCACAGGACACCGTACGGTATCCGCGAATCATCCGGATGGCCATGACCCTCTGGCAGGCGGTTAGCCGGGCCGCCACTCGCTTTCGTAGCGATGGCGCCCACACCGGCGCACCGTAAAGGGCCATGGACCGAACGATGCCTGCGTAGAGCCTCCGGCAGGAGGCGTCTGGACCCCCTAGGTTCGGCAGGAGCCGCTTGAGCGCAGCCCCAGTCGCATTCAACCTGGGAGCCAGACGTCGGAAGTGCTCCTTGAAGTTCCACCGGCTGTCGAGGACGAGTCCCAGGTACTTCATCGTCGACCCGACGCCGATGTGAACTCCTCCTACCATACACTTACTTGGACTACCATTCTTTAATGGTAATTTTAAGTGACGTATCTTATTGTAACTTGTAATATAGGACTTTGCATATTACAAGAAGTGGATTTTTCTGGTTACGAGTTAAATGCACTTCTAATGCAAACTTGAGATGAATAGTTAACAACCCTTACCATAGTGAGTGAGATACATTGCATAAGCCTAGTTTATTATACAGAGGCGCCTATAATAGTGTCCATTATGATGGAAAAATACAGTGTAGGTTTCTGTCTAGTATCTACTCATGCTAGCTTCCTTATATTTTTCATATATTTACCTGTTATTAAGTGACTCAAAGAGAACGTGAGTACATGCTCGTTATTCTGAATGAAAAACGTAATTTTCTATACTTTTATAGTTTCCATCGGTGTCTACTAGCCAATTTGAGTTATGCAACTAATATTTCCGCCTGTTTACCGGTTGTTTGAATGCGAAACAATACTGAGTGTCACCTATATACCGCACGTATAGAACCATTGCAACAGCTAAAGTGGCTTTAGTCAAGTCCTATTGAGTATAGACTGTATAGCTTTGTTTATTGTTTACAAAGAGTAGGTAGGTCCAGTGTGGTCATACTAACGGAATGGGGAAGTTTCAAGTTAGGAATATTATATTGAACTGTAATAAAAGGAATTAAAATATAGATCACCACTGACAAATCAGTGACAATATTTTTGAAATCCATGATATGATATAAATAACAGAGAAATAAATAATTCCAGTTCACGCACAAGGCTTGCAGTCTCTCAGTAGAGAGTGTCGTTATTTGACCTATTAATAAATGTGATCGTCGCATCACAAATTACAACTTTTTAAAAGTCGCTTTGCACTTTTTTTATAATCTAAGTTAGTAAGTTCTTTAGGGTGTGGGCCCCTCCACGGGTGAAGGCCTTCTCAAGTTCCTTCCATTTGTCCCTGTCCTATGAAATATTTTGCCAATCATTAGAAATAAAACAATAATTAGATTAAGATTTATAACTATATGGGAAATAAAGGCTTTTTATTTTAATTTTATTTATTTATTTAGGTGCATTTTCGCGTTGTTGTATTTTACGTACAACTATGCTGTTTTTTTATTTATTGGTAGTATTTCTATTTATTTTACGGTACGGTAAAGGGTCGTGTGACGTCACACACGGGAGCTCCGCGTGATATGAAATTATTCTTGCAAATGCAACTTTAAACTTACATAACTTTTTGATTTGTTGAGATATTTTAATGATTCATTCATTATTTTTTCATAAATTTATTAAAATACAATTGAAACTTCTCCATTACTTAAATAGTTTTTTTTTTAAAAGAAGTATATTTAATTTATAAAGTAATTATGAACCGCGTCATAATTAATGTTCATTAAACTCTCGTTACTAAAATGATCTTCATTAAACTCTAGAGAGCTATTAACATTATAATAAGCTATTATTGGAGATAATTTAGAATTTTCCTTAGCAGACTATCAGAGTCTCGTAGTTGACAAAATCAACTAAGATAGATATTGCAACAAATAGGGAAAACACTTACGACTTAATAATCTTGGTGTAGGTAAGTAAGTATATACGAGAAATATCTTAGAGATCAACAAAGCTGTTATGTACATAAGCATCACGACAGTGCAGAGGATAGGAATACAAGAAGCATTATAATGTGGATTGCAACTGTAAGTGGAGGAAAATGAAATATAGAATAAGTCCAATAACAGATGGTGATAATATTGCGAACCAATTCATTTGTGAGTCAATTCTTCTAGACCCTACCACGAGTTCCTCATTTCACGATCTAAACAAAACTATTAAAGAAATAGAGCTATATAGGGTGTGTAGTTTCTTTCTCGCACTCACGCTTGACATTCTGATCGACTGGCCTGTTGGTCTAGTGGTTAGTGGCCCTACTGCTATGCCAGAGGTCGTGGGTTCGATTCCCATTCAGGACAAATGTTTGTGTGATGAGCACGACCATTTGTTCTGTGTCTGGGTGTAATTTATCTATAATATTTAGAAATATATAAGTATGTTTATCAGTTGTCTAGTACTACTCATAACACAAGCTCTGCTTAGCTTGGGACTAGACGGCGTTGTGTGATAGTTGTGGAATACCTATATTATACTGTGGAATACCTATATTATATACTATGTGGAATACCTATACTATTATACATTTCATCACGTAATGGTATGGTCTTACCATATCGTGTTAAACGCTTTATATAGGGTGACTGCTAATTAGTGAGCGATACTTAAACACGTGATTGTAGTCATGATAACAAACAACTTTTACTATGGGACCAAATCAGAAATCGCGAAAAAAATCAGCCAAGCTTAGTACATTTTGACCAGTTACGCGAACACATTTTTCGCGATTTCTGTTTTGGTTCCATAGTAAAAGTTGTTTGTTATCATGAGTACAATCGCGTGTTTAAGTATTATTTACTAATTACCAGTCACCTTACACACCGTTAAATTTTGGTCGTTTTATTGGCGCGGAGGGTCGATTCGGTACATGAAATACTATCGATTTGTAAAGAGAAAATTAAAAAATAAAGTACTTTATTTTAAAACTGGAATAAATTTACGCATGTACGAAATAAAGTTTTTTAAGTAAACGTCACCAAAGCGAGGCCAATGAACTGTAGGTAGTTAGTACGCAACGACCGACACGTACCTACAAGGTCATTGTCTCGTTTACTTAAAGAAATTAATTTCGTATATAATGCGTATATTAATTCGAGTTTTTGAAAAAAAAAGTACGTTATTTAATATATTTCATATACCGAATCGACCGACCCTCCGCGGGATTACAACGACTTAAATTTAACTATGTATAGATCGGTCCTTTTAACAGATCAGTTTAGGTCGTAAAATGGATCGCGTTTAAATCTCGTGGTAGGGCCTCTTTTCTGGTGACAATTACGCCAAGTAGACGTGAGTCGATAATAGCCCGATAGTAATTTATTATAGAATCCAATTAGTAGGTCTGTATACATTTGAAACTGTGTTCAGTAATCAACACAAGCTAATTATATCCTTGCCGATAGTGTTTCGTTAAAAATAGGTTAACGAGTCCTTAATCAATTGTTTACATTTGTAGAGGAAAACTGCGCGCTTTGTGAATAACGTTTGCTTAGCCAACATTGTTCCTGACCACGTACATTTTTTTTTTTTTGGATATAGGCACTTTTTTTGCAAAATGCTCAAGGTTAGGGCCGATTGTAGTCACTGAGTATTTTGTATGAAGTATGTCGACTTCGCGGTCCCGAAACAGTGGTTTTATTTTTATAAAAAAAAAAAATATATAATAACTATTCAAGATTTTTGTTTTTGCGAGGTGCTTTTAAAAAACAAGCTTTATTTTTTTTTATAACTTTCAAATATTTCTGCGATATAATCTCTTTCTAAGATATTATATGTATGTATATACGAGTATACGTTTGAAATCGTAAATTAGGGTTAGATTCGCGTTTTTTTTTTTTATCCAGCCAACTAATTTATGTCATGTTTTGATTTTTGCCTGGCTTGGTCATAAAGGAGAATTTTAATAAAATAATTTTTTATGGTGTTTTTTTTTTATATTTGTCAATTTCCAGAGGTTTAAAAAAGTCCTTGACCTTAATATCCTATAAAATGCTAGCTACAGTCAGTGGTTTCGCCCGCGTGAAAGCAGAAAATTGTCCCAAAGAGCATGAGAATCTATTCCCGGGATAAACGGTATCGAGATCAAATGTGAGCTATATTTTACCTAAATTCGCTCAGCCGTTTGAGTGTGAATGAGCAACAAACATACAGATACAACACCTACACAGCAATATACTTTCGCTTCCAATATCAGTATGATTCAGTTTACTAACAGAGTGCCAAGTTTGAGTTGGTTTTACGATCGACACGATCATGACGTATGACGCTCTAATTGGCTCGCTCCGAACTTTTAACCAATCAGAAAGCCAAACGCGGTAAACGTTTCGATCACTTTAAGGTAAAATGGTAATTTAAAAAACTAAAAAACCCGACTGCTTTTCTGAGTATTCATGAAAAAGCCCTAAAACAAGAAAGTCGTTGTAGCAGTCGGGACCCATTACATCATAGATCTACTGACTAGACGATAGACTTTCTAGAATGGGTCCCGACTGCTACAACGACTTTCTTGTTTTAGGGCTTTTTCATGAATACTCAGAAAAGCAGTCGGGTTTTTTAGTTTTTTAAATTACCATTTTTTATTTTTTACTTTTTTATTTTTATTTTTTTACGATATCACTTTCACAGTAATTACAAATCTAACGACACGTCGCAAACTAAAATCCATCGAGCCGTTCAGGCCACAGAGCGTGCCAAATATTTGAATTTGGCGCCAAAAATCCGACATTTTGTTTTTTTTTTATTTTGATATACCCAGTGTCACTCTCACAGTAAATACGAATCTAACGACACCTCTCCAGCTAAAATCCATCGAGCCGTTCAGGCTGCAGAGCGTGCCAAACAATTATACATACATACATACATACATACATACATACATACATAAATACATACATACATACATACATACTCTCGAAAAACATAACCCTCCTTCTGGCGCAGTCGGGTAAAAAACAACTCGCACTCAGCGTATCGATATACAAGTAGATGCTAAACATGTTTATAAGAGAAAAAAATGAGTTTATCTATGAAAATCATGGTTGGTGAAAGCACACACTCCCTGATTTATAATTTTATCGTACACATTCCTTATAAGAGAAGGTAGTAAAAGTGAAGCGCCACTTTTAGCGTAGAATCTAAACCTGGTATTGGTTTATCCAATCAGCAATTATGTTCTCCTGTCGAGAATCGAAATAAAGCAAGGTAATCTTTACAATCCCTAACTACCATTTTACATACATTTACCTTATTATATTATAGAATTACATACGATTCGTTTCCTATCACGGTAACTTGTTTTGTTCTCGCAAAAGGAAAAACAAGATAACGTGCGTGCACAGCGGACCAGAAACATAATATATGTTTTTTAAGAGTCTTGTCGTATATGTGTATGTTCGTTAAGCGTGTATGTTCAGAACTGGTAGTCGGCAATGGCTCAGTATTGTCTTATTGGAATCTTCATTATAATTTGCCAGGTGTGCTGCAAGAGCGACCCTTCTTTATCCCGGCCAATCGGGTAAACCGCACCGACTAGATTAATTATATCGGTAATTCTGTAATAAAAACACTTTATTTAATAAACTTGATATATTCTCCTTCAGCATTATACAAACTATTGTTGTATACCATTTATTATATAAACAACCAGTCTGGTTATTAAATCGTAATCTTTACAATTTAAAACAAAGCAATACTCGATAATGATGCTGGGCCTTTCGATAGTTTACTTGACATGATACATAAAGAATAACTTGCCTGTTTGCCTTTCTCGCCTGAGGCGATCAAGATAAAACTAATATTTTCTTGGAACATTCGATATACGGACCTGTCTTTCTGACCGAGGAGAATTTTGATTTTTCCAGAAATACGTGGAATATATTGAGTAAGTGGAATATGCATGCTCATAATTCATAAATTGTATAAAGTATATTTTTAGATAGACACTGATTTATAAGATACAGGCTGTACTATAAAAAAAAACTAGGCATCTGTCTAGTTTTTTTTTTTATGGTAGGTAAAATCATCCAATGATAAATCCCGCCCTTGAGTGGAGCGGGAAGTAGTATCAAAATCTTACTGACTAAAAACCTACCCCGTTCCTTCGTTGCCTATTGTGCAGGGCCGGGCCATCCTTTCAGAAACTGACCAATGACCCAAGCAGGCTTCGACCCTGCCTGCCTGCAGCTAGCAGGCGGGGCCTCTACGGTGGCATCTGCCTAGTTTAGAAGTCGGGGTTTTAGTTTTTAATTTTAGCCTTACTAAGTAGGATTAACAGAGTAAGGCTAAAATTATTACCACTTAAAACTATTTTGTATGGCTTGGATGAATAAGAAATATTGTTATTATTAAGAGTATGACATCCTGCTACGTGCTGGATCAGCATGGCGAAACTCCTGTCAAAATAAGAGCTGCCAGATCCGACAACCCAGAATAGATTATCCTATTGATCAAAATCCAAATGAGCAAAACTATAAGAGCCGACCCAAAATCAAGTGGCAGATAGCGAAGAAGAACAAGACCCTCGTTTGTATGGACCCTGTTTGTTTATTGCTGTTCCAGTTCCGGCAATCCAGTGAATCATTGGATTAAATGATCCGTGAATACATTATGAAATATCGTTGGATAACTAGCGATTGCCTTGCTTGACTGTTTTTGTTGATATTGTTTGTTAAGAAGCCAACGAAGAAAGCTGATTTGAAATGCCTAGTTTATCATGATTTCGTCAATAATAGTAATTTCAAGTCTGAAAGCTGTTGGCATAGATCACTAACAAAATATTAAAAATAGTTACACATTTTAATGAGGACTTAAGGGGTGATGCAGTAGAACATTGTCTGATCAGCGTGCCTAGTGTGAGTTTGTTTTACGTTAACGTGATCGACACGTTTATGACGTTCGGCGCACTGATTGGCCCGCTTCAGTCTCTTAACCAATCAGAGAGCCAAATGCGATGCACGTTTCGATCGCGTTAACGTAAAAACAACTCGCACTCAGTGCACGGACTGGCGCTATGTCGGTATGTTTTGGCAACATGATGTATAACTAGCTGTTGCGCGCTTCGTCCCCGTGATATTAGAAAACTATCACAAGTAAACATACCCCCGGGCATAAAAAAGCCTATGTGCTATTCCATGAAATACTTTCTACTTAGGTACCAAGTTTCATCGAAATTAGTTCAGACGTTCGAGCGTGAAGAAGAACAAACACACGGATTTAAAATATTATAAGTGTGAATTGTGATAAATTGTATTCTAAACTTACACTCTGAAAACTGCAAAGAAATTCGCCCTACTTTGGAGAGATCAATGAAGAATCAACAGTGGACTGCGGTAGACTGGCTTAACGATTTCTTTATATTTACTGAGGGCGTCTTGTCGTCTTGTAAAAATAAATTCATATTAACACTATCCAAAATTGGTTTTAACTGGCTTAATATCTGAGCACATATCATATTATTGTTGTTAAATCCAACCTTATCTAATAGCAAATGTTGACTAGGCTGGACTGTGACGAAACGATTACGATAGCTCGCATGGGACTAATTGCGTGGATCACGTAAACTCCATGTTTTTTCGCACACACTCGCCGCGCCGTGCGTGCAGCCGATGCACGATTTCATACACAAATATAGTACAAACTTGAGGCCATGTTGTAATTCAGTAATTATTACACAATGGTTATAATGATGTGAGCGGTTTTGCAGCTAATTAACCAGGCGTTCTATTCACAAATTAAGTTTCCGAATAGCATTAAAGGATACTCAGATTAAGATGAAAAAACGTGACAATGCATTAACGTAATAGCCTCTTTTTCTCGTAATACGGAAGCTCTATTGATTGGCTTCTTTTTCCTTTTGGTACGTGAAGTGGATTTAGTTTAAGTAATCTACTTACTTTTAAATTACCTACGTAATAACATGTACGTTAGTATGACCACGTTCGTTTGTAATAATTACAGAACTAGTTCAATGTGCTACTGCTGAAAAAAGGCTTAGTAAACTGCTGCAGATAATATTAGTTACACGGTTACACCATAACTCACCAATCAATAGTCATAGTCATAAGACAGACACAGAACATAGAGACTTATGTAACTTACACTACATTATAAGGAAGCACGTCATAATTCTAGTAATGCCCTAGGAAAGGAACACTATACATTCGGCTACGCAGTACAGCAGGAAACACAGAAACACGCTTCCTGGTCTACCAAATACGTACACAAGCACCTATTGAAAGTATCGCCGGCCTCAGTTGGCCTTTCATCTTTTTTATTATTAATCCATTATGAATGTGGACAAGCAACGAGAACCCGGCAGTAATCAGGAGGTCACCAACGTCGTCTCGAGGTAATCGTTTAGCTGCCCTTTACAAACTGCCGATACACCATACAGGGAGTGGCGTAGGGCTGGCTGTTCTACTCAAATAAGGAAGGTCGGGTTGAAGACCCTATGACTTTTAGAGCCTCCTTACACATCGACGTCTTCATCTGCAAATCAACCTAATTTGGTATTCACACATATGTCATGATGTGGCTAACAAATCGCTTTTACTGGGAAGGATTGTATTCTCCTATAAGTATATTCATTGATTCAACTTTTAAACCGGATTTTCCAGTATTTATAACTTTTTGCACGTTTACAGACATAAGTTGCACATTTTTTGGTTTGTTTCTCGTCCTTTTTGTTTATAAATAAACCTTGAAGCATATTTTTAGTCTGTGGTACAAAAAATAAATACTAGTAAGGCGAAATAATCTGAGAAATGCAACAACAAAGTAACCTTTTGTTTGTCGGGTGCTAATGAATGATTGCAGTGATATCATACACGTTAATAGTGCAAGGAAGTCTGAAGCACGCACCGCCCCACGTGTCGTGGCATAATAAGCTTATCATTGCACCTCCATCAGAGGTGAATTCATTATTATTATTGTAGTATTAAATTCAAACTCACCTGTTGCTCTTGACGTGTGCTGCCAATGTCAGCTATCTATTTTTCCTTTGTTTTTGGGATTTTAAAAGAAAGTTCCAATATGTTGATTTCATTATCCGTTTCGTTTTCCTGAATGTCTTCATTAAATAATCTTCTTTCTTTCAACAATCAGAGTGCCTAGTGCGAGTTTGATTAACATTAACGCAATCGACACGATTATGACGTTCGACGCTCCAATTGGCCTGCTTAAAGCTCTTAACCAATCAGAGAGCCAAACGCGGCAAACGTTTCGAACGCGTTAACGCAAAAACAACTAGCACTCCTACCAATACTGATGTACAACATAGCATAATATAATCAGCCGTATAATTTTCCTACTGCTTAGACGCATGCCTCCTCTCTAGGAGATGGACATGTACGAGTACATGTCTTCGAATTTTTGGTTCTAGGACATGCCTTACCTCACAAAGTTTTCCTTCACCGTTTTGAGAGCAGTTTGCACAACAAGTGACCAATAATAATTGTTAATCACAGAAGTGGTTGCGTAGAATATAGGTGAGTTCTTTGTCCTGCAGCGTGACGTTATTAGGTCACTATTAACTTGTTAGAAAACTTTTTTATTTCACATTTTTTAGTAGTAGTACCCCTCAGCCAAACTTAAATAGATAGGTACCTTCCGCCATTCGGTTTCATCATCAAATCATCATGAAAATTCTAATAATACCAAACACGGCTAGGATACACTGATTTATTTCAAAGTTCCGGCTCTTACCTACCTTCCGTCTTCATCATCAGGTCAGTTCTATGTACCCCCTCCCCTTTTTCTTTTAGTCAGCCACCGACTACATGTATAACAAAGCAATTTTACTTGTTACGACAGTTCTGCTAAGGTTTTTTGAAGAGTTCTGTTCTATATTTTTGTAGTTCATCATCAGATCAAAACAATATTTCTATGGGACCAACTCGAGAGTATAATCTTTCAATCAAAACAAAAAAAAATTAATGTGGGTCCACAATTGACCGAGATATCGGCGAACAAACATATACAAACGACAGTTCTGCTATGATATTTTGAAGAGTTTCGTCCTATATCTTCGAAGTTTATCATCAGATCAAAAATATATTTTTATGGGACCAATTCGAAAGTATAATCTTTCAATCAAAACAAAAATTTTCGAAATCGGTCCACAATTGACCGAGATATCGGTGAACATACATAAAAAAAAAAAATACATACAGCCGAACATAGAACCTCCTCCTTTTCGAAGTCGGTTAAAAAGGAAGACACAGTCCGATGTTTCACAATAAAGAAATGTACTGATAACTTACGACATATCTTTTTATCACAGTAGCTTGAAATGCCTTAGGTACGTACTCCAATTTCGCCGAAATACAATAAAAAAAAATGCCTGATTTCTTCTCAGAACACACATTGCATGCAATTTGATAAGATCTAGTAAGCGAGTTTTCATGAACCGTTAACGGAAAACATCAACGATTCATCACACAGTCATGGCGATGTGTTGCCACAATGTACAGTCAGCATACTGCCCCAATCTGGTGAACAGCTTCACTGCTTTGATACTCATCTAATGGGCAATATTCGTTCTTATCATATTTTTATGGAACATTGCGAAAATATTGTGAATTTTTTGAACCCTGCTGTCCGTGCAGGGTCAGTTGTTGAAGATAGCAATCAGAGTACGTAGACAAAGAAATAAAAATCGTTTGTTATCGCTTCGCTACATCTTGTTAATGCTACAAAGATTATAAAAACACCCAAGTAGGTATTTATTATCGTTGAATGAATACACTATCACGGAGGGTCTGAGGCAGGGAAACTCCAAGCTTTGTCAATAAACAAGATGAATTCTAAAACATAATTTATCATTGCGCACACGCAGAATGCAAATGTGTGTTTACGAACGTGTTAAAGTTGATTGCGCTATTTGTTATGTTAGTTAGGTTCATTACATAAGTATGTAAAACAATAAATTATTATCGGGTATTGCTCTGAATTGCACACTGCAATGCTTTCGATGATAACGACGTCGCCCGCATATTGTTTCCACAATGTTGAAAACATTACACAGTTAGTTACTACGAGCGAGTAATGTTAGGGTGAACTCAATTGCACATGAATTAGACAATAGGTGCTTAGTTCAAATGTGATGATAAGAATACATTTTGCTGCAGTTCCTACGGAGTTTTACAAACAAGTTACATTTAACTACCATATACCTCAGGGATACTCTACGCCAATGTTTCAGTCATACAGCAATATGATTTTATTTTACGAAACATTCAAACAATCCCACTGCATTACAATAGGATATAGTGTAATTATGAGCATAAATTGTGCTATACATCGTTAAGTTTTGGTCGTTTTAATCCCGTGGAGGGTCGAATCGGTACATGAAACTTTCTAAAACTCGAGTTAATATATGCATGTACGAAATTAATTTCTTTAAGTAAACGAGACAATGACCTTGTAGGTAGTTGTCGGTCGTTGCGTACTAACAACCTACAGTTTAATGGCCTCGCTCAGCTGATGTTTACTTAACTTTTAAACTACGTATACACCGTTGTGTATACGTAATTGAAAAATTAAACAAAAATCAAACAAAATGAACAACACTTATCGAAACAACAAACTTAATGAATGCATGAGCAATTCAGATAGATATGGATATAATATTAATTGAAAACCGTCGTCATCAAATTGAAT
The DNA here is from genome assembly GCA_958295575.1 of Leucania comma. Lineage (NCBI taxonomy): Eukaryota > Metazoa > Arthropoda > Insecta > Lepidoptera > Noctuidae > Leucania > Leucania comma. The sequence goes on from OY282475.1 coordinate 12,440,215, forward strand.
TACAGACACGTTGTAAGTTTATATCAATCATAGAGCCTTGACGTCACGTCGACGTCTGTTTTAATATCTACTTTATTCTATAAATATGTAGGTACCTAGCTCTTTGTAATATAAAACAATGGAATCTCCTTTAACCGTTTTAAATTAACTTGGTATTTATTTTTAATGGAATTGCAATTTGACACGGCTAGTCATTAAGTTAGATCGATTTTAACATCAAATTAGATAAACAGATTGGTTGCGCAAATAAGCTTGGTGTGGACTGTATGTTTGAAAAAGCGATCTAAGGTTTGTTAACAATATGCAGGTACTGTGCCTGGATGGGACGGATGTATTAGGGAGGAACACTGACCTTTTGACCTCGAAGGTTCCACGTGGCGCCGGCCGGCGAACCCCGACTTCGTACTTTCAAATCACTGCCAGGTCCTGTATTGCACTACACTGCACTATTGTTGAGTCTTTGAATGGTTGGATCACGAAATAGTCAATTTTCTTGTAATTTCGAGCGGGCGATGTTAGCGGAGCGGTCACATTCACAATCGATGCACAAAACGTCAATGTCATTCCAATTCTTGAGGTCGTGCGGGGGAAGGGAAACGGAAGGGATAGGATTGCTAGGCCAAAAAAATAAATTACAAAAACAAAATCGCGGATCATAGCAAATTGGCGCAACCACAGATAGTGCATAGAATCCCATCGTTACTGGAATCAACGAAGAGGTCGGATTAGAACAACCATACTCAACCTTTTTTCTTCTCGGGCCATGTAGCCCTTCTTGATGAGCCGCAATAACCTGTAGGAACATAAAATTCTTTATTTATTAGTATGTAGATACTATACTAGTGAATAAAACCATTCAACCAGTGAATCTCACTATTGCGTATGCATATGCTACTAGCATACTTTAGTAAAACTACAGGCAAAATAATGGATATACCAGCCTTAAGAGCAGCCAACCCGAGGTATATTTTCATACAATCGCTCTTACGTGATTGTCATGTTATGGATACACATATATCTTATGGATATTACCTAGGCGTCTATAGAAATAGAAAACATAATATTTTGTAAAATTAATCCAGTAAAGACCTCTGAAAATCTGCTATTTTACGTGAACTTTGGCCCTCCATAATGTACTCATATATTTAAAAAAAAAATCACATTGTAAATCGTATACCTCACATTTAAAAGAGTTTTTTAATGAATCAATTTTTCTCAAAAACACATATTTCTTGGAACAAGTTTTGTGAAATATTCGAGTAAATCACGGAATTACCGTATGCCAAAAGAATTTTCAGGCGTTATCTCTCTCTTTCGTGTTGCCTCTCCACCAAACATCGTCTTGGTTTCTAGATGAAGCAACAAGCTTCTAAACCACGTTGACGAAGGGCTCACTTATCATGATAAACTCTTCTTGTAAAGACCACTCTGCGACGTTAAGTATTTATGATTAAACAAATAGATCACAACTTACGATCATAATAAACATTTTCATTGTTAACTTGGTTGCAAGTGTACACCAGCTGAGACTTCCCGTTGGTTTCGTAAGAGGAAATGATGATATCCTGAGGAAGAGCAGCAGCTTCCACTTTCGTTACTAACACCATTATGTGATTGCTATCTGCATGCCAAGCTCGCTGTTTATTGGCGCGGCCTGCCGTGAATTGTGCATTGCTTTCGTGTCGTGAACATTGCCGCAGATGCTGGACCATAGACTAAAGAAAACTGCTGGATATGCCAATGCTCGTAACCGTTATAAAGTTTGTTTCGGAGTTCTTTGGCGGGATTTTTTCAACTGAAGTTCTGTGGGTATTTAATTAATCACAAATTGTTTCCTTATGGATACTTTGACTTACAATTTGGTGGAGTTTTGTATCTCAATTGTCAACACAACAGGGCAATATGTAGAATCATAGAAGCAGGCGTGATCTCGCCAAAATGGAGCTGATAAATAAGTACATTGTAGCATTGACCACCACAGCCGAGTTTACCGAGAAAACTGCCTCAATACATTTGCTACCAAATAATACAAAAATCTTAGGAGGAGTTGCTCCCGCATTCTAATGTAACTCGAAAAAGATATTTATTACTGATGACAAGTCGATAAGGTCGACTTTAGCCTGCTCAAATGAGACGAAGAAAATAAAAAGTAGTAATTTCGTAATTAGTTGGTATTCGAATGTAATGTAATATTTACGGTGTAATAGAAATCGTCAAACCTAAATATTTTTTAGGTGACTAGAAACGAATTCTATAGACCGTCCCTAAACGAAATTACTCGTATAACAATAGTCTTTTACGATTTATTGTTACAAAAAACAAGTGAAAATGCCTGGTAACAGGTATCATTACAATAAAAAAAAAAAACTGGCCTAGTGCGATTCGGACTCGCAAACGAAGGGTTCCTTAGTACAAACTCAAACTCAAAATTATTTATTTCTCATTAGCCCACATGGGCACTTATAAAACGTCAGAATCTAGTGCACGGTTCCAATTGGTCGATACTTATGGAAAAGAACCGGCAAGAAACACTATCTTTTAAAAAATATGGTTTCTGCAATGTTTCCATATTATAATATTAATAGATATGAGAGGACAATGCAGACCAATCTGTTTTGTACCCAAAAGCATAAAAAAAATTGTAATCTTGAATGAATCAGTACAACATTACAAATATTGAAATCGAAAAAAAAAAATACACCAACCGAATAACGTGTCTTGTGTTGGATTGGAACCCCCTTTAATTTTAGTCAGTAAGAGTCTGACACTATTTCCTGTTCCGCCCAAGGGCGGGATTTGTCATTGGATGATTTCACCTACCATAAAAAAACCCTTTATTTTTTTTTAACGGCTGTAAGACCTCTTACGGTTTATGAGGTACAGCCCAGTGACAGACGCTTGGACTGACGGACGGACAGCAGAGGCTTAGAAATAGAAAAATAAATAATAAAGAAAGCAAAAAAGAAAAAGTAATAAAATAGCATTGAGTCGTAAATAATAATGGTAATGTATGTAGGATAGCAGGTAAACATGAATGACAAAGTCACCTTTGTTCTTTATCGCAGGACGAACATACATTAATGTCGTGTTTATCGGTAATTGTGGACTAACAAATGAATATTCGCAATCCATTGATAATTTTAGTACATTTAGAATTGATAATTACTTAGATGGAATATGTAGTTCGTGGTATAATAAAGACTGAGGCCTTACTCAAGGCGATATCGATTTCGAACCTATTAAGCAAGAATTCAAAATTCACTTGACAAGCAAAACTAATTTATAGAGAATTTAAAGCAGGTTTTTCTAAGTACATATTATTGTACGCCGCATAAAAGTTGAACTAAAATGGCGAACGACTGTCAATGCTCAGTATTAGATTTTCGAGTCTCAATCGAAGTACGGCACAGCTGGGGGCTGCGCGTAACCATAGCAACGACAGCCATTTTGTTCAACTTATTTGGCGCGTACAATACGTACTATTCCTAAGTAAGTATGCTTTATTGATACATCGTGATGACTTACATACTCTATGTAAGTGTACGCTATTGATATATCATGATGAATTTTATTACACGCAACCGAGTGGCGTCCAAAGAGCGGAAGCAAAAATTTTGGTCGTCCATCAGTGAGACGAGCAGACGGCACTGTTGCCATCGTGGGTGGAACCTGAATGAGATACAGGAACATGGGAATTGGCACAAGAAAAAGGCCTATGATCAGCAAGGGCCGAAGTAGGGCTGTGGATGATGATAACCATCATCATTTTACCCAGGTTTTACCCAACTATATTGGGTCTGATTTCACTTTAACCGGATGCACCTGAGTACTAGTATTTTACATGAAGCCACTGCCGGTCTTAGGGTTGCCAACTTTTATCAGAAGAATTGGAGTACTTACCTGTTCGAAGAATGGTCGATACCTAAAATAAGACCTTTGAAGTAAATAAAGAGTAGATACGGAATTATAAAAAATAATATTATTCATTCAATTTTTTTTTTTAAAGATATTTTTGGTACCTACTTTTTACAGCAGATGTCAATTTTTCATTGTTTTTAAAAGAATTGGTAAGTTTGCAAACATTCTAACTCTAAGTTCACAAATCACATTTTTAATTAATTTAAATAAAGCCTTTTTGCGTTCGTCCCGTCACTTCACATTCATGAAAATAGTCGCCTGTTTTGGTTACGATAATATGTAAAAAAAAAAGTATTTTAGCGTCCTCTATTAGTGTAGTACGCCTACATGATATAGAGTACAACTTTCTATTTTAGAGTACGGTTGGCAACCCTAGCCTATCTGTCCTCCATAATTCAGTAACTGGATAACATATACCCTTTTGGCAAGACTCATGTCAGATATCCTAACATCTAATTATCCGTAACGACTGTCAAAAATGAACACCATACTCGTCAACATCTTCCTGCCCCTGTCCAGAGTACCTAGTGTGAGTTTGTTTTACGTAAACGCGATCGACACGTATATGACGTTCGGCGCGCCGATTGGCCTACTCGAAGCTCTTAGCCAATCAGAGAGCCAAACGCGGTAAACGTGTCGATCGCGTTAACGTAAAAACAACTCGCACTCAGCACACAGTTATAGTTTATATTCTATTCTATTACTCTATATGCTATTACTAACTCCTTTTCTTTCATATCACTCTTTTATCTTTTCTTAGGCGTCCCTCTCCATCCATTCACATGTATACCTACTCATGACTCTTTTAGTAGCGTGCTTTTCAAGCCTCCTCTTTACAAGACCATGCCAAGGCAAAAATTAACATCAAAGGTACCTTAAAATACAAAATGAAAACTTAACTAAAAATAATAAATAAAGGTCGAAATTTCAGACCATCAAAGAAGTTACATTGTAACCAACGAGATGCATCTTCATTGAGCAATAACTAAGCAATAAATATACCGATTCCGCGGGCTATGCATCTGAGGCGAAGCAAAAACTACTATGATTGAGATAACATAGCTTTATTTTCTTAATACAGAGTAGAGGCTGGCTTTTTATTCCTTTATAGATTCTGCTGGTAATATTTATTAGCACATTTAAGATGAAAGCCTTTTAATATGTTGCCATTGATGGCATATGGCCCTGAAACAATGGACACAATGGGCCTCATCAGAAGGTTTAAAATTGCCCAAAGTGACACTCGAAGTTTCTTTGTGTCATCGCGTTAGGAGTGAAGATATCCTCAGGAGAACCAAGGTTACCGACATAGTCTGAAGAATCGCGAAACATAAGTGGCAATGGGCAGAGCTCATTGCACGCAGAACAGATGGCCGTTGGGGCTGAAAGATTCTGGAGTGGCGACCGCATACCTAAAGACGCAGCGTTAGAAGGCCTCACACAACCACAAGGTGGACCGATGACCATGGTCAGGGTCGTTGGAATCCGATGGACGCGAGACGCTTGGGGGAGGCCTATGTCCAACAGTGGACGTCTTTCGGATTTAAAAAAAAGGGCAGAATTTCGCGAGCTACCTTTGAGGATCCCCCTTAAAACTTTACTACAAAATAAACTACGTTGTATAGGACGCAGCAAATAATTTGAACTTAAATGGCCGTCGTTGCTATGGTTACGCGCAGCCCTCTTCTATGCCGCACTTCGATTTAGACCCAAAAATTATGTACTGCGCATTGAAGGTCAATCGCCATTTTGGTTCACTTACCTATATACCGCGTATTGTGCAAGTATTTCTTTGTGCCCCTTAAGGCCCTTAAGTTTTAGAAGGAAACAATAATATAAATTTAAGAAGATTTCTTCTCAGAAAAAATAACTTTACAATCCAATCCTATTGTTTAACAATTAGTTCCCTTATTTATGTAAAATTATTACAAAAGTTTCCTTTGAGTCAAAGGAAATTGTATTGTTCAATACGGGACCTTTTTACGAGTTAGTAACGTTTTTAAGTTCCATTATTTAACTAAGAGGAAATGATTGTTTGAATATTCACGGACTCACGGTCGTCCCTATGCTTTTGGTACCTGATGTACTCGTATTTCTTCGTTTTATTGAGCCGATATAAATGTTTTACGTAAGTTTTAGGACTGTAGGGTCGAGTAAAGATAAACCTTTCCTGAAGAGCCTTTTTATATAGATACCCACGACTCGTAAAATAGCCCAATGCCAATTAGTAACAATTTAAAAAGTAATAAAATAAGTCTAAATTAAAATTAGCTTAAATCTGCCAGTGAAAATCCATTCAAAATCAGTCCAGCTGTTTCGGAAATTAACCAGAACAAATAGACTGACTGATAGACGCACATACATTAGTAATTGTATTTTAGGTATTTATAAGTATATTAGTAATTTTGTTATTGGTATCAAATAAACCATCGTATGTATTGCAGAGAAAAATGGTATTAAAAACGGACACTTCAATTTTATTTAGATACCTATCTAAGTATATGTACGGATTTTTTGACATATGAACCCAGTCTCAAACAACAGGTATTATACCTACAAATAAAGAAAACCTAACAGGTACCTAGATAAATTCAGCATTATTGTTGTCTATACTCCATTCACTTCTGCATTAGACAAAAGAGGTTCAAAGAAGCAGGTGTGCACAACATTTATTTTTTAAGACAAATTCATACAGGGTCTACTATTTTTTTTTTTTAGAAACATCTAAACGCACAGATAAATATAACAGTAGGTCGTAGGCACAAAACTCAACGTATTTGTGTATACTCCTTTTGAGATAAACTAGTTTCAAAAACAAAATTAGTTCAGTATGTGAGTGGATTAAGATTATCATTTTAATTGCGGAATGTTACGCATGAAACGAATACAAATATATCTCGACATATCAAAATATTACGTAGGTATGCATATTAATGGCTCTCTAAATTTTATGCAGTCCGTTGCCTTACTACGAGCTCTCAACACGATTCATTTGACGACCTGAACTGAACTGTTACGTAGACCGTAAGGCCCCAGCAGGGTATCGTAGACGTAGGCAATGTGGGCCCTCGCCCATGGCCTCGCACCCCTAAGGAATCTAGGGCGTAAGCTCTCGCTTATTTAAAAACGAGAGTTTTTAATTATAATAGATCTAGGCTCTCTTTTGACCACTTTTTCACCTGATGGTAAGCGACTTTTTCGTTTTCGAATTTATGAAAAAAAAGGCCTCGCTGATGCACCTTTGTCCTCATCTAAACTAGTTCACGCTACGCCTCTGCACCCTACATAGTTCGTTTCCTTTAACAGTTCAGTTTAAGTCAAATGTAGTTCGTGGTAGGGCCTCTGATCATAATTCTAAAAATAAGTGAGGAGATTGTATCGTTGATTAATTCCAAGGTTCAATATGAAATAATAGCGGGCTGCGGGGTGCTGATTCACTAATGTCGGATACCTATAGCTTTGTCAACAGTACTAGCTAGGTAGCGTAGTGCTATGTGTTTGCACACAATGTATTGTATTACCAAGCGCCATAAGTTTAGGAGTAAGCACTACGTGACCGACACATGACACTGACCCATAATGTATAAAGACGGTCGTACAACAAACATTTCTTGACGTTGGGTTCCGTGAATAAATTAATTTGAATATTTTGACTGTGACGTTTAGCAAAACATTTCTGTGCTCGTGTGTGGCATAAGTAGTTACAAGCTCGTGTCTGCGACTTTGGCTGCGTAGAATTATTATTCGAGTATCCTATTTCCTTCTTCACTGTCAATTAAATCTACCTCCTTACTTGAATTTATCTACGGATTCAATGTCACATGTGAAAACGTAGTAAACAAACGAATATTATCTTTAAGGGCTGGTCCTAGTCACTGTTTTTTTTTGTATGAACTTCGCTCGGGTTTATGCCGTCTTCGCGGCCCGAAAACAGCGGTTTTATTTTTATATAAAAAAAAAACAACAACTATTCAAGACTTTTGTTCTTGCGAAGCGCTTTTAAATAACAAGCGTTATTTTTTTGTAACTTTCAAATAGTTCCGTAACGTAATCTCATAGATAAATACGTCTGAAATCGTAAATTAGGGTCAGATTTGCGAATTTTTTTTATCGAGACAACTATATCGTATTTTCATTTTTGCCAAGCCCTTGGCCATATAGTCAATTTTAATAAAATAATTTTTCATGTTTACTGTGTTTTATATTTGTGAATTTCCATAGGTTTAAAAAAGGCCAAAATGAGTAGAACCGGGCCTTAAGTATATCTCTTACAATAGTTTCTACAAGCGGCTTCGCCCGCTTGAAAGTAGAAATATTCAAAGTGAACGAACCCCCGAGTACGTAAAAAAAATCTCATCCAAAATTAAAAAAAAAACAATTCCTAATTTTGTCGAAATCTGTTCAGCCGTTCAAATTTAAAGAAGTAACAAACATATCTACAGACAAACTTTCAACTTTAAAATATTAGTGTGATTAGTACAGATAAGCTACTAGACTACTAAACAAAATATATAATTATAGTGTATTTAGTAAGTGGTTTCTTACCAAAGTACTAAAATTACTTAACAAATTATATTAAATTTACAAACAACTTAACTAATGAACATAATATTTTCTTAATAAGTAGGTATAATATACAGGTACAAAATACAAACGTGTAAAAGAAAAGAGTTCACTGGGCATGAAAATAAAATCATCCTCGTCGCTGTCAATGGCAAAAGTGCCCAGAACCCTGGCAGTGTTTAAAAATGCTGGTTGAATAGCAATGCTGATTCGATGGCCAAAGAAGATTGTGTCAAAAAGATAGACAGCAACAACGAACTAACCTAATATTGAGATCGTCGCTTTCATAATTCCACAAACCAAGTCTGACTAAATTATTTATTTTATATTGTTATTCACATAATTTAGTTTATTGCAGCATCGATTTCTCCTAAATATTTGACCACGGCCCATGTGTAGACGTCACCAAAAGGCCTGAAATGACGAAAATGATGAGTTGTTTTTGCGACACATTGTGAAATTAGTAACTGTGTTACTACACTTATTTATCACAAACATAACATTGTGGAGGAAGCCAATTTGCGCAATGTAATCATAATACTGTGAGGTCGATGACGTAAGGTTACAAAAGCCAAGTTTTTGTGCTTACTTAGCCAGTAATTAAAAGTAATACAAGGAAGGGAACTACATAAGTCTGTACCCACTTGTGGCATTACTTCTTGATCAACAGACCCCTAAATATATCGCTCCAGTTTATATTTCAGGTCGCATTTCAAAATATTTCCCATGAGAGACTGCCAGCCTTCAGCCAGCAATATTATATTTGAAGGAATATTATATTTCTTTCTTTTCTGACGTCTTAACTTATAACCCGACCTACTTTTATGAGTCATCAATTTCTTTTTAAAAAAAACTAACATTTAAAAAATACACGAGAGGAATAAATGCATTAATTAAAATTCTTACAGGAAGTTAGATTGCGGGTCACGTTAATAATGTAAGCAGATTAAAAACAAAGGCTAGTTAGGTGCGTTGTTATTTTGTCGGCATATATGTACTTCCTGTGATAAGCTCCAGTTACTTTATTAACTTAATTATAATAAGTGTAACGGTTTCCTTTCTCGGCACTATTTTATATTTTATGGAGGAACTGTTTGAATTTGAACAACAAGAAGGATTCACCACGTGGTCCCCTGTTCAGAACAGACATCCCCCATCCATTGTCGTGGGTGTCGTAATAGCTGATTATATCAGCAGGACAATGGGCAGTAGCACCCACCTTTTCACTGATAGCATCGGATTGCGAAAACCTGGGTCCTACGTTTTAGCAGTCGCTTGAGAACTTTGTTGGGAAAGACACATTGCTTTAGGAAGCAAGGGTTTGCTATTTGTTACCATCAAGTGGAATAAGCTATGTGAAGCCCAAATCCGATAAACGTATGGTCATCAGAAAGATGAGACACTAAGATCACGAACGCACTTCAACAGAACAAGAAACGTAAAGATTACATCTAGATGCTCACATTTATCTCCAGCATGTAAATGTGAACTAAAGGAATAAAAGAGGACGACGAGGTAAACAGAGACATTTACATAGTCAAATGATCTCCTAGGACATCACCCTTTTGCAAACATACAAGTAAACAAACAAACAAGTCTATTTCACACCTCGTAGAAAACGTATCGCTCGCAATTATGAGCTAGTATAATATAGTTTCATTCTCGCAACAATGTAAGGGCTCAGGCACTCAGGACTTGACTCCGATTCCTTGAGCCTGGTGTGTGCAACATAGCGAATAACACTAAAACCGTCAAACGGGTTTGCAACCAACGAATGCTATAATAAAAAGTTGTTCCCGAGACGCGGACGCGGCCTGTAAAGGGTTGGATATGTTGTTGAGAAGCAGCGAGCTCGCTTTGAAGAGATTTTCTTGAGATTTTACTTAGTCGGAAATTATAGGACTCGAACATAATTTAACTAGCCCGATTTCAAAACTAAGTACCTTTTTGGTAATTAACTTTGCAGTAAGGGGATTTGAATACTGTAAATCTTGTTCAGAAACACAAAATTTGTTTTGATCACGATTTGAGTTGCTTTGAGTTTGGAATATCAATTGATTTTTCAAACTCAAATTTAAATTTTTTGCAAAGCGTTGTAAAAAAGTTTCACCTGTCCCGATGTTTGACTGTGATCAAATCTTGTAAATTAAATTTGATCTACTTCCCGGTTACTGATTGAGCTGAAATTTGGCATGCATGTGCAGCATTATGCATGTGCATGTATGTATCAGGTGATAATGCAAAATTATTACGACATGGAGCTGATTTGTTGATGGAACCGGGAGGTGGCCATAGGAACTCAGTAATTAAACGACACAACCCCATCCAGTTTGGGCTCGTGTGATTAGTCTTGACAAATATTTTGGTGCTAGACGGTAACCAGGGTCTTATGATGGAACTGAATGATGGCCATACAAACGGTACCATGCGTAATAAGATAACTCTTTTGTTTTTGAACTTTTTGGAATGTTCTTGATGAGTATTAATTATGTAGGTATTTATCTGCGGAAGGCGCAGGATCGTTTATAATCCTCGTCACACAAGTTGAACCATCATGGCGGTCGTCCTTGGATGTGCAGTTACTGATTTTCAGGTCTCAATCGAAGTGGGGGGCTGCGCGTAACCATAGCGAATGGTTCAACTTATATGACACGTAATGTATCTTCAAGAAGCTTATTAATTTTAATTCCCCGCTTATGACTATGACCGCTACTCGCGCGGGTGACTGGCAGACATCTCGATTGGTATAACCAGCTCTAAAATCGCAACTTTTTGTGCTGTGTTTCAACCACTCATATTTACTGGGTATCCGCTCTGACTTCCTCGCTAAAAAGCTAATATTGAAATAATTGTGCTTTTTTCACTTAGGCTTTTCTTATTATCGTGCGGATTATATGACGCATGCGGAGTAATTCCGCAAGGACTGCTGCCCGGCTTATACAGGTAGGAAGTTATTAATTTTAGATTTCATCAAATTGACACTTGTGTTATAATAACCTGTTTAGTAATGATGAGATGATTTTAAACTTGACCCCAACCCCCTCTCTCTTCGTGGACGGTCAACGACAAGGTCCGGAGTCTAATAGTCTGAAACTAAACTGCACTAGCTAAATAGAGTATCTGAGCTCCTTAGTAGTCCTGAGTTGAGCTACACGATTACTGACAAATGCTTGCAATAACTGGACAGATCCACTAAGAACTGTGTGGTTCTTTTTTCAAAAGGTCATCTCAGACTCTCAATCTGCATAGTTCTCATATGATTTGACTAGATGGCATGGCCTTTAAAAGAGTCTTTGACCCCTGAGTTTGTTTCGGTGTTTCTTCTCAGGATAGTCAGTTAAGAAACACTCGTCTTGTTTATACTGACGAATAAAAAATGACTTGTAAAACTGTTTTTGAAAACCTATTTGAAAAATAAATATCATTTATCTAAATCTGAGGTTGAAGACACCAAACAAACCCTTTGAATACCGTAATTAGAGACACAATATAAAGACAATAGGTGCGGACACCGGTGTCCGCTTGGGGCTTGACAGTTGAGCAGGAATAATCAATAGTCCCTTTTAAGAACTTGGAACAGGTTTCTTTTTCAGAAAAAGTTGTTACTTACAACTTTTTCTGAAAATGAAACTAGTGTTCTAGATGTCAAAAGGTACCTAAGGCAACAGGTGTGGTTTTAGTCAGTAAAAGTATGACATGCCCTTTCCCTCCACCCTAGAACGGAGGTAATCATGAGGATTTCCTACCTCAAAAAAAGGTAAGTAGGTAAATACCTAGAATTGTTTACTTAAGTTTCACAATTTTTATTAAATTTTATATGGGTTTATTATATTATTCTCATTTTCATTAATCTCAAATTTTAAATCTACCTATTATTTTTTACCCCTTTTTACTTAGGATAGCTTTTTTTAGGTGGGAAAAACATCCAATAACATCTTCCCGCCCTTGGGCGGAGCGAGAGATAGCAACAGGCTTTTACTGTCTTAAAACTCACTCCAGCTCCTTCCGTACAGCCCCCGGTATCCTGGAACGGTACGGATCCAACCCCGCGCCTGCGGCGGAAACGCGCCTACCCGAAATCGGGACTGAAATCCCTGCGACAGCTGAGGCGTGAGGGCCGTTGCCTCACGCGTGCGGCCTCCTCCTTTGCTAGCATTACTGATTCGCCGAAGAAGGAATTACCTGCCTGCCAATCCGACTCGTTTTGGACCATAGGCTGTACCAAGGCCCAGCGCGAGAGATCGTCGCCGCCGATCGCCCCTACGAGGACACGGCGGTGCTCAGCCCAAACAGCGCACACCTCTACCGTGTGCTCCACTGTGTCTTTCGGGCAGTCCAAACAGTGGTGACATCAGGGCGTCACTTCCTCCCAAACCTGGGAAGTTCCTGTCTCAACTGACCATACTCGGTGAGAACCTGCGTCATGGGGAAGGTGAGGACATCGTGAGGTCTTTCCAGCCACTCTTCACTGGGTTGCGAGAGTCGCTGTCGCCATTTCACCATGAGATCCCTCTAGAACCCTATCTACCATGCCGCGACTTGTCCCGGCGGCGGAGTTTCGCCCCGGCGCTGCATCTCCACGCAAATCGCGCAAATCGTATGTTGCCTCCAGATCCCATGACCCTTTGGAATGCGTTCAGCTGGGCCGCTTTCGCAGTGACGGCGCCCACACTGGCGCTCTTTAAAGAGCCATGATTTTAGGATACCTAAGTTTCCTAACATTCAAATTAACTATAATCCTTGGTACACAAGTTGAACCATCATAGTGATCGACCTTGAATGCGCAGTAATCGATTTTCGGGTCTCAATCGAGGTGGGAGGCAAAGCGTAATCACAGCAATGGGGTCAACTTATTTGCCACGTACAATACCTACTTTTAGTACCCATAAGTTATGTTTTTGTCTGGTGGCGCGGCGGGCGGGGTGGTATGGCGGGCGAACTTCGCGATCGCGGACTGGCTGGCTGGCAAAGCAACAACAAAACACACAGCCGAATATATCCGAACTTAGCCGAACGAAAAACGAATCTCACTCCAAAACGTGATCGTGCTGTTTGATTTGAAAACAAAATCCACCCGCCCGCTGCCGGCGTTTCACGGGCGAAGGCGAAAACAACAAGAGCTCAGTTCAGTGCGCGAGCAAGCGTGATACGGAATGAACGTGTGGTGCGTCTTGCGCGGACGTTAACTCTGCGATTTATTTTTTATCTTATTACGATTTATACGGCCAGAATTAAAAAGTTTTGGAGTATACAGTCGATAAACTAAAAAGAGTTTTTATTATAAAAGTTGACTTCGTGACAGTTCGCGCAGAATTTTGACCAAAATTGTGAATTTCCGTATAGACGCGAAAAAAGTGAAGGAGACATTTCGAAACAAAGGACTGTTTTGTACATTTTCGCAACGATTGCGAAATTGTGTTCAAAAATACTGATCTGGCTCTATCGTGAAGGGCATAATAAAAAAAACTGCCCTCGGCCAACTAGTTCGGACACAATCTGTGGTCACCGAACGACAAAACAAAAACGCAGCGATTTTACTAGATTACTACAAGGACCATATTTATAAAGGTTTTCATAAAATTCTCGTCAAAAGTATCGTGAACTTTTCATCGGCTAACCTAAAAATTACAGTGAGTTCGTCGACCTTACAAATTCGTGCTTTAGTGGATCAGTCAGTTTGCAGATTTTTGATACGAGAAATAGCTCTAAAACCTGGATTAAGTGTCGAGTTGCATGATGTCTACCGCCATAATGCATCCGTCTGCGCTGTACGACTTTGGTGAACTGCTCATGAAGGTATGTTTGATTTATTTATTTACAAGACTATCTTATAATAAGTAAGACACGCTAACCTATACGCCAAGGTGACAACATTTTTGTGTTATAACAGGATTTTATTAAAATTTTCATATTGTTCTCCACTTCTCCCATGAATACCATAATGCTTGGTATTGTAGGTACCTACATATTTTATGTGCCTACCTACCACAACAACAATCGCCAGCTGCAGTTTTTATTGTTAGTTCAAAATCGTAGCTGGATAACGTATGTAAGTAGGTTTATGCAGCACGTATTGGACTCCGTTCTTTTTATAACCATACAATAGGTACCTACAAATGTATGAAATCTAATCTATTTTTCGAAAAAACAGAGGATCCGACGCCTAATTATACATATAATTCAATATTCCATTCTCCTTAAAATGTATTAAAATATCTATCACACTTATCCAAAACATTTGTTGCTTATCTTGTCAAAATTAATAACTATCAGATAGTGACAGCAAAAGCAATCGGCATTTTCTTACCGAGCTATCTAAGTGTTTACTGCAGGCAGAAATATGAAACGCCTTCGTTATAGGTTCATAGAACCATGGTGTATTTACTTTTTGAAATACCTACCATGTACCTATAATAGCTTTATATTTTCAACTCTCTGATCCAATTCATTGGTTAAATTAATAGAATATTTACGTAAAAAGTGCTAGACTTAATTTAACAAACATGGGTATCCACACAGCTATAAATCAGATCATAACGTAGGTAGGTACCTACCTATTCTACTAGACGAAAACGTAAAATAGGTAGTAACGAACTTGCTTGTTATTATTATTATTAAAATCAACACAACAACAATAACATTATTTATTCAATCAAATAAATGTGAATGTAGCTCAAATGTTGTTTGGGATGTAGGTAGGTAGGTACAACGTACCTACTAGGTAGATATACCTACTTATAAAAAAAAATTGATTATAAAAATATTTTCATTTTAATTCGTATAAACAGGAGTAATAAGTCATTGGATGCGAAATTAATAGTCACTTCAATAATTTACCTATAATGACCCTGATTCAGGAAAATTATAACTACCTACTTACTTAAGATTTGGTTTAGTTATGTAGGTATTTTTCTAGTGGTTTCAATTCCAAGTGAAGATAATGGTTCGGCAAACTTTAATTGGTTTTTAAGGGTCACAAAACTCATAAATTATAATTTGTGACTGGGATAGTGGGGATAATTGTCACAACGTTTATTCTGAGAACTCAACAATTACTACAATTATGCTTTATTGTTTATTGCAATAACATTTCGTTATAAAAGTAAGTTTTTCAATTTGTTTCTAGCGTAGTGATCACAAGAGCAGTTAATTTCCCGCTTAAGTCAATGTTCTTGCCACCATAATTACAAGATACGGAAAATGAGTAAAACCAGTTGGTGTGACTTGCGTGCACCCGCATGGTGTAACTACTAAAGTTGCAAGACGGGGGACTTATTCTCGAAACCGATAAAATGTACATGACCAACCGTTCTTACAACTTATTTACGATTCCAAGTCAATGTTATCAAGTCATTATAGCATTCTGTTTGGAATAATGAAACTTGTGTACCAACTCGATTATCAAAATTAAATAGGGACGTTCAACCACCCTGTGCCAACCTCTTCTCTAAGTAAGAGAGTTATGATGACTAAGTGTAGTGTGTGTGATTTGTGTAAAAAAATATACAATACATATCATTACCGTAAATATCGTTTTTGTTACCATACTAGCCAATTAAGCAGCAAATTTAAAAAAAGTCGGTATTTTGCTGGCTACCCTGGAGCATTCCTCTTTTAAAAATATTAACTTTGCTTATAAATAACCGAGGCGAAAGATAGAATAAGTCCTCAAGGTGTGCGGTAGTCTATCCAAGAATCTAACACGACTCGGCTCGCAGTAGGCAGTTTCCGTAGGAAAGTAAAAGTAACTAATATAAGGTTACGTTTGATTACCGCACAGGCACCGGTAGTGATTAGTTTTACTTGCTGTAGTACAATCTACAAACATTTAACTATGCTATGAGCATGTCTTGTATCGCAACTTTGATAATAATTTAAGTAAAATTGGCAACTTAATCAACTAAGCTCGTTAATTCTAAATTCTCGAATATTTTTCTCAATGCATGCGATGTTTAAATTTATACCAATACTTAGGTACGAACAGTAATCTGATTCATGTAAGTAGTTTCCCATATACCAAAAGTTTATGTTCCCACTAATGTTGAACTGATGATATCACCAACTGCAATTTAATGCAATCGTAATGCCAATTTCATATTCAAATCATTCAGTCATGTAATCAATCAGTTCAATAACGTAAGACCCAAAACGTATGTAGCTACAAACAGGTAAATAAAAATATTAACAGAACCCCTGAAGTTGCTTGATCAGGATTCTCGTTCAAATAAACTTGTTTTCATCTTGGTCATATTTCAGTAAAAAGGATTTTATTATAATAGTCATGCCTATCTGGCATGTTAAAATAAATGCTTGATCCTTTTCAAATCTCGGCAGGGGTGAGTTACAGACGAAGCTAAGTGGTATGACATGGTTGTCGATTCCATGAAACGCAACTAAAGCTATCTCGATAGGGATCAAAATCGACTAACGAAGCCAGTTTTGGAAGCTATTCGTAATGATGAAGAAAAACCGGTCCTATTGGTTCCTCGGTATGGTTATAAATGGTTTGGCCCTCGCATAAACTACCTGCTCGAAGTTTTTGTGGTCTTTTACTTTGCGTAAAAGACACTTGTTGCTTGGGGATATTCTGTTTTGTGTTGGGTTGTATGGCTGTAGTATATAAGACCACGTGAAAAGGGAAGAGGGTTAGTTTTACATAATATGGTTCGTTCGAACAAGTGATTTCTGAATTTGATATGTAAACTTTGAGTAAATTGATCATCTTACTCAACAAAATGTGAACTACTCACATTGCTTTTATTTTCTTGTAAAGGTTTTCTTGCATGTAGGCAGGTACCTATTTTGCAAATCGCTTTTAAACCGCAAACTACATTCATTTTACTTAAGTAACTGAAGTTGCAGTAAAGTTGTTATTAAAACCTTGTAAAACTTAAAAGATACTTTAGTAAATAAATGCCAATTTGCTCGGTGAAATGACGTCGTTAAATTCATTTTCGCAATACAATCATTTGCTTGCAATTTGTAATGCAGTAATAAAATCTAACGTACAAAATTGCAGTGGGAATTTGGAAAGGTGCATCGTGTAGCATTTTTTTTTTGTGCTTTTGAGTTCGATTCCAAAAAAAAATCTTTTTAAACCGTTGAATACACCTACAACCTTCTACCTGCCATCTATTTACAAATACAACCGCTGCTTTTATTTTTTGTCCCACTTTGAGATCCAGATAAAGAGCTTTTTGTTCATCTCTCCTCTTTGTCCCAAAACTGTTGGTGGGAAGGCCCTGATAATATTTTATATTCCGAGATTTTGTCTGCAACTGCCAAAAGTGAATAGGTATTTTTATACTATAACGTAATGGATTTCTGTTTTATTTTCCTTATTTATTATTAGTTAGTGGTTCACCTAATAAATACGGTCTATAAATATTTTTTTAAATCTATTCTTAAAAGACTTGATTAACAGAAGCGCACTGTTGTTATTGTACTATTTTTTTTCCTGTAATAGTAGCTAGCAAGGAAGGAGCAGACAGAACAATCCTTGTAATCTCTTGGGTTATTCCTATCTGAGATTTAAACTATTTCTTCGAAACATTTTAATCCTAACAAAAGGATGCTTATACCAGTATTACTTAAATATTATCATAAAGCTGCACTTGCCTGCACTTCTTTGGTTTCCTTTAAAACATTACATCGAATTGTTAAACGTAATGTAGGCAGGTCTTTGACATTTCTATGATAGGTAATGGACTTGTTAAAAAATACATGTTGTGTTGTTAAAAATGCCAGCGACTGGTTGTGTTTAAGTATTTCGCTAGTAGTTAGTTGGTCAGTAAGCCGTGTAATCACGTGGGGCGGCGGACCGTGGTCGTGCCACGCTTGCACGCAACAAGCCGATATTGTTCGCTTAATCGCAAATATCGCAACACATCACCTATTACCTTATTTACTTTTGTGCATCTTTTTCTGAACGCTTGAATGCGATCGCAGTACAACGTAGAACAGTCTTGAACGTGTATGAACTCGTGAATTCATAATACATTATCGTGGTCATTATTACTTATGCCTTTTTGGCTGTTACGTTCGGCTTCTTTTTTATCAGGTTTTAATTCAAGATGTTATCTTCAGTTGCAATCTAAATCCAAGCCATCAAAATAGAATATTTTAATTGCACCCAAAATAAACAAAAACTGCGTTGGTAGTTACGGAGTGGAGGTCGTCACGCGACGCGATTAGCTCTCCACGTGTGCTGAATTGCTGATAAAGGCTGATTGTATGGCAAATGGCAGCCCGCTGTAGAACCAAAATGTTGTCTGACGTCATACGTTAACTTCCACATATTACGTTAAGGACGCTGAAATACTTAGGTCCGCAATCATGAATCTAACTTCTCCTAACATTTCCTTACGCAAAACCCCAAGATTTCAGTCAAACATTAGGTCATGCCTTACTAGACAATTTCTGTATAATTCTATGCAAGTAAATACAAGCTTTCCACGCTTTTCGCAATCTAAACTCGAAAGGTTTCTCAAACAGCCGGTTTTAACCTCAAAGTCGACACCTCCGCCGACGTTTCCCAACACTTAGACGTTGCAGAAATCTCAGAGTGCAACGCAAACAATAAGTGTCGATCGTGGGAGTTCAGTAGTGCCAGCGCAGCATTCGTTTGTACACAATATAAGTAACTTTAGAGCATTTCCTCGCATGCTCTATTGGCGAAATGCGATGCCGCGCCGCGTGGGACATGTGACCGCATGCCTTGGTTATCTTGCTTTTATATTCAGTATTCATTCATGGTACCTAGTACCTACCTACTATTTTATGGTCGCCTAACATTGTACCTAAATTAAAACGTTGATTACTATGAATGCTGAACCTACGTAATCTGAACTACTCTAAATCGAAAGGTTCCAAGATTTATGGTCCTTTTAGATGGTCAACCATTTTCAATTCAATTAAAGGTCTGCCTTTTAAGATTAATGATTGTTGCATGTGTTAAGCCGTGGCGTGATAATTGGGTAGCCAGTGTCAGGGCAAGAGTATAAGACGCGATCTGCGTAGGCCAGGTCCAACGGCCGCACTCGTAACTGCCAGCGTACTATTTTTAGCCCGGCTCCTTTCTCCGCGGGCTGGGGCCCGGACGTGAGTCAACCCTTTGTTCCCCCGAAGCGCAACGGCCTCAACTCAACTGAGGACGCCTTGTCCGTTTACTTCACCACGCGTCCCTCTGATGTGGTCAACACACTTAAAGGTGTCGCTTTCCAAACATGCCTCAATATTATTTAAACTTTTAATATGTAGCTCGCCTTGGACGATTGGTTGCTCAATGTGGAGATGCCATTATGTTCCGATGCTCATATAAACACTAGACTCTAATTTGACGTAAAGATTAGAGGTTTCACACTACAGCCTGTCATTGAAGTTGCGACAATCGCCTCGCTCGCTGCCCACATAGTTTTAAATCCAAATGGAATATTTATGAGACTTTGCACCTCTTGGTCATAAAATCTGTTCACTTTGCAATAAGCTTAATAATGTCACAGTTTAACGAATCGCATTACTTTTTGTAACGACAACGCTTTTCAGTAACTTGTCACTTCAGTTGAATATAAATTCAAAGTAACTTAAAATTAGTATCGAAATCCGTTTCTGTGCGCAACTTCATGTAACCATAATCTTGAGAATAGCATTATTAAGTCCCCTTCGTAACCAATTGTTTAGACAAGGAAAAGTGAATGCTGTATACTTCACACGACATCTATTCAATTTGTTAGACACTTCTGACAATACAGCCAAGAATTTATATTTCCAAAGAATAATAAACACGGAAACAGTCTATCAATTTAAAATTATGTAATAAATAATGTTAGTTCTGTGTACGTATTGAATTAAAAACGTCGCATTATCATTGTTTGTAAATAAATGATTGATGAACTGGGCGCATCATTAATGTTTCTAAGTAGGCCGCATTTCTAAATAGGCATTTTGTAACAGTCACTGCAGAGCAAGGTAAACATATAAATAAAGAGGTCGTACACACAATTAACATCTAAACGATTAACTTTTGACCATTAAGAACCAGTTATGTGCACAATACCGATGAATCTGTTGCTGCCACGACTGTCTAGACTCCATAACATTACGTCAGCCGTAACTTCTTGAGATCTGTCCACATTTGAAATAAAATTAAATTGCTTTATAACAGGGATGTTATGGAACTCCAACCAACTGTAACCGTAACCGCAGCTATCGGATATTTAAAATTTTCGTATAAAGACGGAATCTAAATGACAGGTTAAAGGTCTTTTTACTTATTTTGTCCAGCCAAACAAATGTTGTATTTTAATTTTATAATTTGAAAATTCTAATGTTCGTAACCGAAACTGTTATATTCATAACTAGCGGATTATCTGCAAATATTTCGTATCTGTGACTGAATCCGAATCCAGATCCAAAATTACACTATAACATTCCAGCTTTATTATATACGGAGAACAATGACTTACTAGCGAGTAAGTCATTGTTCTCCAATTGATGTCCTAAGTTTTTGGAATCTGCCTTAGCAAATCTTGACAATGTCGTGAAGACGTTTGCTGTGTAAATATTCTTGTTAGATTCGCGACTCGTCGCTAATTGTTTCGGCAGAGCAAATGCGAGAGTTCATTGCCGGCCAAACGACATTGTCGTACGCCTGCCCACGGCCGTCGCTGTGTATTTCCAAACAACTATTTGATGAGTTTTATTTAATGTGTCTTTATTTAATAAAATATCATAAAATGAAACAATGCCTGATGTCTCGGATGTAGTTTTTACGATTCTATTGAACCTGAGTTCTCTGTTAAGATATTTAGAACTTGGAACTTTTATAACTATATTTGATTGAAGCTTAACTTCAGTGTTCTAAGGTGGGTGAGTCTACGCTAGAAGAGTCGAGCTCGAGCCGAGCTCAAGTTGCCAGTGTCGCTTGTTCTCGGCTCTTTCTAGAGTTGGTCCACACCACACGAATTTGAGTTCAACTCGTACTCCGCTCGAGCTTCGCTCCTTTAGCGAAGACCCACCTTAAGACCCTTTGCATATATGTTTTCTATGCTCAGATGATCATTTCAGTAGAAAATTCATTTCAATATAATGATTTTCAGGAAGTCGTGTAAAAAGGGTAGAATTCTGGACTCCTAAACTTAATAAATGCATTAACATTGCATGCGTGTAAATGCAACTCCTAAAATTGTTTCTGATTCCTGAACCTTGACCGACATTCGGACTGTGGCCGCTTTGTGGGTCAAGGTAGAGGTAACCAAAGTAGAAAGTGATTCTTCACTTTTACCAAACTGAAACGTACAAAACCGGTTTGCAATGTTATTGTGTAACTAGATATAATATCTGTTATTTTAGTAACGTTATCTAATTTAGTTTTACCATTCAATCATCAGAAGAAACTTGTATATATCTATCTGCGTGCGGTGTATATCTTTGATAAGAGGCATAATGGTAAATACAGTTATTAGTTACTGACTATACTTTTCTTTGAAATAGATAAGTACTGCTACATGGTATGATGTCTGATTAACTGGCTGATTAGTTAATGATAAGTAAACAATATGAATAATACGCCTAAAATATTTCAATAACGTACCATTTCATGTTACATTTTATTACAAGCCCTTGTCAGACTCTTTAAAATATTACCAAATATTTATTTTTTACCCTATTGATTACACATTATTCATTAACATAGGTTGAAGTATTTAGTTGACCTTACCTTGATTTTTCATGCGACCTCTGATCATCAATAATTATGTAGTTCTTTAAAAATTTATTTATGAAATGGATGTCAAGTAAAACGATATATTGCTACATTTTATTGAAGGTAGAATATTTTCAATATAACTTTTAGTAACAAAATTAACGTTTTTTTTTTATTTAATACATTCCTAGACAAAGAATAGACGTAAGCATCGGGTGAGTCAGCAAATAACTAGTTTATGTGCTTATGTAGATAGTACATTATCTGAGGTCTTATGCTAGAGTGCAATGCATAAACAAAGGGGTACTGTACTGTATCTTATCACGCCGCTGATAAACGACTGGAAACATAGTGTTGTGTGAGAAAACAACGTCGTTATTTAAAGTATTCAAAATTAACAACTTCTAATTAATTTCCTTTTACTTTTCAACGTAATTCATGTGTTGAATTGAAGGTGACTTTCCGCATTTTATCAAAACCGGTACCTGCTTGCTACCTACCTAACCAAAGGCTTTGCTATTATTTGGTTGGTCTACTTTTACGTATTAAGAACTTACAAATAAGCTTGTCTGCTCATATCCCCAGTTCATAATGAGCTAAAGTATGTTAATTTGTAATTCTAGCTAGTTGAACATTTTCCGGGAACTCAGTTTTCCAGAAATGAGGCAGTATATTAGAACAAACGTTTATTTGACGCTTGAATCTTACCGCTCCTAACAACTCACTAAGAAGACATGTGTTTCATCTCGCCAACTAATATCGAAGGTTTGACTGCACTTTTGGCATACATTCGCTGCGCGTTGCGTCACCGGCGCGCGCGCAGAATCGAGCACACCGCGTAACACTTTTACCATTACCTTACCGACAACCTCTCGCCTACCCACTTCTGCTCGGCGCGATCCACCGCTTTACATAATTGCTCGTAAAGAACACATCAAGTTATGCAATAGCAAAACATTTTGATATTCTGGTTAAGAGGGTCAGTTTTCTAGGTCGAAGAACTAGGTTTTGCACAATTTAACTAACAAACTTTATGCAATTGCATTATGTTACCGAAATATAGTTTGATGTTGATTGTTTAGGTGTCCGTATTGTTAGATTGATTTTAATTTAATTTGCTTTAATTTAAAGTAGGCTCTGACCTATATCTATAAAAGATTCATGGCAAAGGTTTTCTCGATATGGGCTAATTATTTAATAGTACCCCATTTCATTTCTTCATTAAGCAATCAACGAGTGACATAACTGCGATAATTGCATTCTGATTCACATAAAACATTTAGAACTTGGTCTAGGAAGACATAATTAATGTCGTAATTATAGATAATAAATTAAAGCATTCTAATGAGATTCTGTGCTCAATTCGATTGGAGAACGAGTTGAAGTGTGCTCGTTACTTCGTAAACAAACAAAAAGTGCAAGTTGCCGTAAAGCCGCGATTGCGTCACGACCGGAGCGGGGACGCCGAGGATGTAATATGGCACAACGTTGCAGTGCTGGCTGCGAGCCCACTGGAGCTACATTCTCTCGGCCGAAACGATTTTAACTTTCTTTTCTTGTTTCGTAATAACACGGCCGAGCGGAGAGGAGCTGTCTCGGACCAGCGCCGCGCCATTCTGTCGCTGGAAACGGCAGCATTGGCGCCGGTGCAACCAACATCCCAAGTTGCCACCATCACAAGTTGCTTACTGTGCATTAACTTTTTCATTTAGATGGTCGCTATCAAGTATTTTGTTATTTCACGGTAGGAAAGAAACTTCTTTCAAAATTAGGGACCCAGATCGTGCCTTCCAAGCGGAACTAAGTTAATCGGTTACCGTATCGTTTCATGGTCGCCCAACTCTTTGTAAGTCAACCTCTTTACCGAAGCCGTCTTACAGTCTGTAGTCATTTGCTCTTTATTGGGAGTGGGGAATACTGAAGGCAGCCCTAATTGTCATACATTGCGCATGTTTCGCGCAATTGCAGTTTGCATAAGCGTGTTGCACAAACGTGGAGTTAGGTACCGCGATGTGATTATAATCCGCGCGTGCCGCCATATCTTATGCACTCATTCGCCTTGCAGGAAGTGAACTTTCGAACTCTTTCACTTTTTATGGTATCACAATCCCCGACCTACTCCAACGTTACTTCACGCTGCGTCTACCTTTATTGTTAATAAATATTCAGTTGTAAGTACGGCACTTAATTAACAGAGTACTTATATTGTAAGTGGATAACAGATTGCTGGCGTTGTAAAAAAAATATTTTTGCAATGCTAATCTTTTCAGTACGACACTTCTTTTGAAGAATAAGATGTCAGTCCTCCTTGGTACTTTTTTTAGCTCACGCGTATCCAAAAATAAAGTAATTAGGTGTACCATATAGAATAATTATGTTACAACTCATTACCCTGTGTATTGTATGTATTAACATTTAAAACATTTGCTGCGCAACCGGGTTGCTATCGAACGACCTTACGAGGTACTCGGATGCGTCACCGACCCGATATATTATTGTATTGTAAGCTAAATATATGTGTCCGGGTTTTACTAACCTTACTAAGTGTTTAGTAATTCCAAAGGCTCATTTCAATTTAACAGGTCCAGTATAATCAACTCAACATTGATCTGCTCTACTCGAGTAACTCTAGGGCGCTTAGCCTTCCTCAGTTATTTATTCAATTTGTTATAGAAGTACAAAGTGATTCTTGTAGCGGTCGTACAATTTGCGGACGCAATAAATAGTATTTGTATCCGCTATCGTGTCCAGATAAGTACGATCGTTTGCTGGTATGGCGTGAATGATACGATACTGAGGCAATAGTATTTTATCGTAAAGGATAAGCAGCTAGTGCTGAATACCCCCCGAAGCGTGTAGATACGTGTCGTACACACACGTTGCGTCGTATCAAACGGCTGCAATCCTCATTACGTTGGACATCACGTCACTTATAATTGCTGTGTAACATTTTGCAACACTCGATGACCCGCCACCCGCAGACTAAGATTGTTTGCCTTGTAAAAACAACGATCGATAAAACACATGATACAAACATTGGATGCGGTATTGTTTATTTTTCACAAATTCTTAAGTGTAAACTTCGGTTAAGCTACACGCGGGCCAAAATCACACATCCGTTGTAACTTGTAAATATTATCCAACATGGCGAGCAAACGCGATTTTAAGTTAGCTTTGGAGCGAATAGAGGGCAATTTAACAACGTTTTTGGACCGCATCCATTTTTTGTAGACAATGGCGTTGCTCGTGTTTATATCGGCAATCACGTAGCTAAGCTTAGCGATAGTGGTTGTCCGTTTATAGATAGTGTGTCAATAATGAAAGGAAAGTAGCGCGGCCGGTCGCCGTCGGTAGGTCAGTGTCGGTCCACTCGCCTTTACGTAACCCATGTCATACTGCACATCCATCGTGCCAATTTCAGGCTTAATGATTCGTCCCAGTTTATTGCTAACTTCACTTCACTTCTAATATCGGAATTCATCAACGTATCGACGAAGTAAGTGGTGTTATCGATTGCATAAATGTTATCGGCCAACCGATTGCATCGATTTCAAGCTTACCAGTATTTAATATTCAAATTATTACTAGCGTTGTAAACCATAGTTTATTTTGTCTACTATTAAATTAAAGTCTCAGTTTGCTGCAATTTGGTTATTAAATTTTTAATAGCCAGAATATTTTCGTATAATTTACAGTTTCTCAATAAACTGTTTCAGGCTTCAAAGATCATTACGTCATTTACAAAATACAGAGACGAGTTAAAAGAAAGAAATAAAACTAAGTTTGGATGCCGCACAAGTTGACCAAGTTTTGACACTCACCCATACTCAGACCTAGGTAGTAATGGTGCATCCACGTACATTTCTATAGAATTTTGTCTGTGCAGCATAGCAGTAGCATATTAGAGGCGATAAGATATATTTAGCCAAGATTTATACATATAACTGATAAGTAATATGACTTCAAAGAATGCCCATGGAGTTTCTTGAACATTGTTCTCCATAGAGATCTACGTTTTGGAACGTGCAATTTAGCTTCCCTTTTTTTGACTGACCGACATTTTGACAATTCAAAAACGCCTGTAACTGGTCTATTTGAAATGAACGCTGTTTTCAGTGCAGAAAAATGTCTGTGTCTAATCTACGAAGTCTGTATCACGTGGGTGCACCGTGCACCACATTTTTCATAAAATTGTGCAAACTCAGTCTTGCAATTCAAAGTCACCTCAGTACTTGCATAATGCAGGGAATCAAAGCGTTTGATTGCGACATGCAGCAGGGTTCATAGGTCAGTTTTCTCTTGTAGCGGAAGCGAATATAAAATGTGTTGCCTCAGTACTGGGTGCGTGGGTCTTGTCATCAGCAGGCGTTGAACTTCGCAAGGTCTGCCACAAGCCACAACACTTCCTGCTTCAAGCACGAACCGAAACGTCTATTAAGGCGGAGTCTATACTATAATCTTGACGCCATTAAATTATATTTAATGAAATCATTTGAGGTTAGATGTTTTTGTTCGTGTTTTGTTGAAATTAATGAAACTTGAAGAAGCAGTTGGAACATTTGCTGTTGACTATTTCAATTAAACATATAATGGTTTATTACTTACTCTACATAAGTAAGTACTAGACTTCCTGTCTGTTTATTATCCTTCATGCCGAGTGTTTATTAGGTAACCCTTGACAAAATTGCTTACTGCAATAGAAGATAAATATTGCAAAACCAAACAACCTGTGTCCATACAGCTTTAATAAAACTCCAAGTTACAATAAGTACGCATGACTTAATCCGCGTTTCTGTAGATGATATAAAAAGCTCGACAAAACCTAATTACGTAATGTGGTTACTATCCGAGCTTACAGATGCTTCGCGATAGATACGAGTTGAGCCCATCGTGCCGTAACACTTCTAAGCCAAGATTATTCAATTGTAGCCAGTCATGCATGACTATCAATCATATACCGGCCACCGATTGATTGCTATTCAACGTTTACATTTATTCATTTAGTTTTCAAACCTAATATTTAATTAGGCTAGAACTGTGCAAAGGTCAAATTTTCAGAAACCAAATTAGTGCTGTCATATTAGGTTTCATGACATTTCTCTTACTTTGCACACATTTCTACTGTTTTAAAGTAAATAATTTGTTGTCAATTCTTTGCTGTTGAATAATCTAGAATGCTTGTTAATCATCTAATTAAAGTCTAGAAAACTAGACAATCAACACTGCAGACGATGTTTTTGTGTTATTTTAGTAAGAAATGTTTTATTCATTGCACATATAAGTTAAATAGTGCAGTGAGCGTGATATTTTATTTAAATAACAGGTTCCCAACAGGTGGAACTTGCCCTAACTGCATTCTGTGCAACAATACTGTGCATTATCAAATCGGTGCGTCCGCGCATCGGTGCTCCCTGCCCGTGGAACGTACCTGCGTGCTCAAGGGCCCGTGAAATACACCACCTCTACCTACCTCACAACATTACCCCGCCCACGAATAATAAATTAACCTTCTACCTGTCATTTTATTACTAGGATAGCAAAGTTATTAAGCTCATTGCAACAAATGCGATTACTTGATTATACGCAATTGCCTACATGATGCAAAGTCCCTCCATACATCTAACGGACACACATTAATATGCAAATAACACGTGTAATTTCAAAAACTCGTAGATTAATGCAAAAACTCGCGTCCAACAGAAACTGCTGATCGTAAGCGTTGTTAAATGATTGTGTAACCCATACGAAGCTGCAGACCCCACCAAGTGGATGGGCTGAGGCATCACCGTGACAAATGGGGTGGTCTATGCCATGACGTGGAAAGCCATGCTCCGATGAGCGGCCCCGTGGAAAACGGCTGCGATAACGAACGTAGGTAGTACAAGTTTCACGTAATTGTGACTGACTTTCCATGACCACGAAATAAATAAGACCATTTTACTGTGTTTACAGATGTAGGCTAGCTTGTAAAAATAATAGTATTGTGACGCACATTGATAACTTATCCGAAACTAGTACAGGCAGTTCAGAAGTTATCTGTGTTGACCCGGCGACGGCCCTCATTATCTACTTCGAGAGCTTACTTTATGACAGTTTGTTCAACTTGTGTTACGTTTCATCACAATGTTTTCTGTTTACTGTTTGTTATGGCTAGGTAAACAACAGTGTAATAATATTTAAGCACCTAGAAAGACGCGTAAATTAAGTGTCAACTTGGTTTGCTAATAGATGAGTGTGTGATCGTACAAGAAAAAATGCAATCAACAAAAAATCTGTGCAACAAATTGCTGCTAAGCAAACTTCTATCATCACCACACCAGGGTATCATTATTTATTGTTATAATAAATATTGCTGTCAATGATTGCCGTGTCAATAGTAAATTAGTAATATTCAAGTTAAATAGTGAGTGCACGCAATGTGAACGCAACTCGAGGCCACCGGCGTGCGCGGGCGGAGGCGGCCGGCGCAGGCGCATCGGTGCACTGCGCTGACCCGCATGCGCCTCTAACGAAAGTGAAACTAGATGTAATCGTCCGCTTGTTCTCTATTTTTGTTTGTAATAGAACCGCTCGCTATTACTACTTGCTTGCCCAACTAGCTATCTGATCATCTACGCGCTTTTAGAACTATGTATAGGATATAGGTAGGCAGTGAATCCTGATAACCTATTGTACATCACCTTCTACGGTTCACCGTACAGACGACTTTATCATTACTTCTTTTTATAGCCATCCAAGCTTAACATAAACAAAATACGACTGAAACCTTTGATAAACTGCTTTCCATATTTCATAGACGACTGCAACAGCCGCCATCTTGAATTAAACGCCATAAATAATTTGATTTAAACGCGCTTTGGAATGAATTACATTGCAAAACCGTATGATTTAACACCTATAAGTGTTGAGCCATTTGTACTTCTGTTTTCCGTGAGTGACGGAAGCCCTGATGAGTCAAGATCGTTACCCATAGCGAATTATGACTATGAAGACATAATGAATTCGCGCTGAAAAAAGAGTAAAGCGCGTTAGGAGCGGATGTTGCACATCTGTTGTTGGAGACATAATAACAAGTAATTAGCAAAGGAAGACGTCCAGCGGAGGCGGCCATGTTCGCACAATGTGTCCCGCACGTTAGACCGCTTCCGTCGCCCTCCGCCCCATCTTACCCCTCACACACCAACACCAAGACCCCTAAACGAACTGAATTATTATTGTGCGCTCAATTCATCAATTGATGAACACCACTCGAGACGAGGGTCTATTAACTCAGGACGGAACCAAAAAAAAAACTAATTGAACCAAAATACATTATGCATTCATTAACATTTATAAACGACGCACCCAAATAATTTAAAAATTGATGTTCAAGATATTCTCACATAACAATAAAAACAGAAGGTATCGCCTTACATTTATGTATACGTTAACATAAAAGTACTATTAATTAAAGCCATTTTGAACGTAGAGTGGTGGAGCGGCGTTGATGAGCCCATTCGCCTGCTCCTCCTGCCAAGGTCACCCGCTCGCACACCTACTTACCTTACCGCGCTGCGGCCGACCGTTGATTGTGTTCAACTTATTATATGTATTATTTCTGTTGCTGATTGCGATATTGAAATAAATTAGCGTTTTAATTTTTTAATAAACTGTCTAATCAACCATTCACAAAATGTCAGATTCGGTCTTGGAATTTAAAATAAAAATCTTGTCTACACAAACACGCTCTTGTTTTTATACAGTTTGTTATTAATCAACTTTATCTGCCTACAGTGTGTTTGCTCATTAACTATTATGACTTGACTTAAACATGTATGTATACGTGGCTCTACGTACTGAAAAATTACTGCTGTGCTGATTATTGTCCTCCAGAAATCAGATGTATTAACCAAAATGTCGACTGTGAGAAAATGGGTAGAAAGAGAGTAACAAGTTATTGGGAAGAAGACATGTTAATGATTGAATGAAGCCAAAAAAGTAGCAAGGCCAGATCTTACAGGAGATATATCCTCTTCAGCAGCACATTAATTTAAATGTTATGCTAATAAGTCCGCAACGAAGTGGGCGTATCGGCTGCGTAGCAAATGTGGCTAATCCACTATTTCAGTGGATTGTGAAAATATTGCTTAACGACGGCGGTTGGTGGCGCGGCACGTAGTTGCCTGCCTACCTCTAACATTTGCCGAAACAGCTTGCAACGCCACCATTGCGTCGTAAGGCAACCTTCGATTTCTCCCATTTTAACATAACATAGCGTTTGTTCGTCAAAACCAATTTCGATGACCACGTCTGTAAAATTTTACGTAAATCACGGTTTACTTACACTATATTACGCTCTGTGGCAATTTCACACTTGCCTAGACGTGGCCGACTGTGGTCAGTTACATAAGAACTTGGAGGCCTATATTTTTGTGACCGCATTAAATGTTATTAGTATTCAAATTGCTCTAGCCTGGCCGCCATCGACGCGCCGCTATCAATGCATTCAAGTCAGCGCACTATTATTCCTCTTGGACCTCGGACACGCGCTCTTGTGCCACAGATTAACTCTTGAGATCTTTGTTGAGGAATGATGCTGTGATAAAATACCTTGGAGAGAACCATTTATATTATTTTGTGATAGACTATATCTGCAGTCAGTGGCAAAAATGGATAGTTCTCAATAATAAAAATAATAAAAGGATAACGTTTTTGCAATTAAAGTGAACGGCAAGATTTCAACTCAAACTGTTGTGTAGTAAGTTATCTTATTTGTTGTGCAGTAAAACCTGTTTGTAACTTCACAATAAGATAATTAGATTCAATCAAACTCAAGTATGGTGAAATAGGTTAAGTGTTGGATATCTAAGCAAAACAAGTGGTTACTGAAACCAAAGTTGTATTAACTCGGAGATGTATTTGGTTTTGGCATGAGCAATTTACCTACGGATGGAAAACTTTATGTAAGCATGGAACCTTCCAAATCTTAACTTAGATGTTTACATGATACGCATAATGTTACGAAACAGTGTGGGTAATAATTATTATGGAAAGAGAATGTCTCGTCACAGTTGGAGACCAAGGCTTCGTTTAATAACAAAGCTGCTGAAGATACCGACGCTAATGTAATCTGAATAAAATTGTCCTCGCATTGTCCGTGTATAGAAACGCAGTAATTTTGGGTGATTATGTCAGCTGTTCCAAAGAATGCGTCGGCGTAATAGAGCTTGTGGAACATGTATTGTTTTGTGGAGTATACGTAACGCACGTGGGCTCTTGATCTGCAATGGAGAAAGTAGCACAGCCGGCGGCAAGGCCGTCTCGTCTCGTCCGGACCTGACCTTCCAACATGCATTTCCGGGGCCAGAACATTAAAACTGATCACTCACTATACAAGTCAAACTATACTTTTAATCCATATACTATCACGGTTGTGGAACATTCATAGACAATTCGAAGGTCTTCCATCGACAAGCCCTTATCCGCTTAATAGCTTTGCGTAAACGGCATCGTTTCACAAGTCTTTAATTACAAACGAAATCGAATAACCGAGAATGGGACGATTAAACATCACGTAATACTAATTTACTCGTCTTTCTAACCGCTTTCGACCTCTGCATGCAGCAATTAGCCGATACTTTTCCTAATAAATGTTTTACTAAAATATGAAGCAATTAAACATTTATCAAACTAGGAATAGTTGCTTGTAATCCTCTTCACCCTATCAACTTTCTGCCTCGTCCCTAACCTTTTCGTCTTCCCTCCTATTGTGAAGGTCTTCTTTGGTTGGAGGAACTAGTCATGCACTCATTGATATCAAGCGTATATCAGGCTCTAACCTCTTTACCCAGAAATTCTTAAACAGTGACTAGGTATTCGTAATTTTCCGGTTCAACTAAACAAAACATTTCAACATGTACGACATATTGCTGAAGTTTTTGAGTATATTGATAATGATAGTCTTGTATGAGTTGCTATAGGTGTTCTAAAGTGTAAAAACAGGTCGAGGGAATCTAACATTCATAACGATGATTAAATCGGTTGCTAAACAGAGGTCGCGTGACAGTCTCTACATGTGATTGCAACATCAGCAGTCGCGTGCATCACGCTGTAGTAACCGTACCGTAGATCCGCGTAACCTAATGTCTCAGTAACATTGTTTTAGACGCATTGGAAGCCTCATCTCTGGCAACTACAATATTAAGTTCATACAAAACTGACTTTAGCTGTCCACGCCATATACACACAGACCTCACCCCACTTGCATTGCATCTTATATTTCTACAAACAAGAATTGCATTTGCACCATCCGATACTCCGATACTCCAGACTTCCCATTGCGAAAACTGACAGGATTTGTCCAATCCTTGATAGCATCGTGGTCGTGACTTTAAGGTTTGTTAAAAGCAATTAACTTTTCAGACGTCAGTTATTGACAAAACGTTGATGAAGACTGATGAGCATAGGCAGTATAGGTATATAGTTTAAAAGCGTAGAGTGGTCGATTCTATATTGATCAGTGTCCGGATCTTAATGTGGAGTGGAGAATCAACACGCAAGCCACGGACTCGCCAAACGAGTTATGTTATAAATAATTAATTAATATTTGGCCGGCGAACTCTTTGTAGCTTCAAGGTCGTGGCAGCTGATCTTCAATATTAGTCAATTGGCTTTAAGTTTTTTGTAGATTCATTCTTATTTGAATACCGATTTGTGTCAAATGCTTGCGAGTTTGAACTTGAATCTTTTATCATAATTAAGCAGATCTGTTTTAGGATTTACTTTTTTTGTTATCTGTAGTGTTACGGAATTCTAGATATAGCAGTTCGTTAAAATTATTTTTGTTTTAATTCTGTTTTAGGGTTCCGTAACTCAAAAGGAATAAACGGAACCCTTATAAGATCGCTTTGTTGTCAGTCTGTCTGTCGGTCTAGACCCTTTATCTCGAGAACGCGTGGAGGTGTCGAGTTGAAATTTAAACCTAAGTCTGCATAAACCTGTGAAAACTAAAAACTTTCTAAGTTAAAGAAAAAGAAAACAGTATTATTCAGTAGTTATTTCGTAAAAAACGTTTATTTCGATACTTTCAAGGGAATCA
The DNA here is from genome assembly GCA_958295575.1 of Leucania comma. NCBI lineage: Eukaryota > Metazoa > Arthropoda > Insecta > Lepidoptera > Noctuidae > Leucania > Leucania comma. Next base: position 12,473,475 of record OY282475.1, read on the forward strand.
AAATTCATAGGGTACTTGCCGTTGACCTAGAATCTTGAAATTCGGCATTAATCAAGGTTTCATGACACAAGTAAAGGAGAAATCTGATAACTGTAAATTTGTAGAAAGATCTTCGAGATGCAAAACGGGAGTTGAACTGTTTTCAAGGTAACTTTGTACTGAACCTTAAATGAGCGTCAGACTCACACTTGCCCGGTTTATATTTTTTAAAATTAGTATTATCGTAAGTTACAGTATGCGTCTTATTGTTTTTTGTTCAGTTCTTAAACTTAGTGTATTTTTTCTGTTCTGCGTTCGTTTTATTTATAGTACCTACTTAATGTTCATTGGTATTAACTTTATGGTGTTTATATTGGCCGCAAGTAAATGTTACACCATTAGGGCCACGGGTTAAGGTTGTGCCATTAGCAATGAATGCATGGACCCAACAGTCATTTGCTATTTTAATGTCAATTCACCAGTCACTTGCGTGAATACACTAAATTATCAAATTTATTATTAATCATTGTAATTTGAAATCGTTATTAGATATTATAATAGACACCAACAAATGGCAACAATGTTAATGCCAGGCATCAATAAATTTATATTCCCGTTGATCTAGTAATAATCCGTTATGAATATGTAAACTTAAAGTATTTTAATCGAACTTCGGTTGCTACAAGGCAAACCTGTCAAGGATAATTTCGTAATAAATTAGATAACTAATGTTAAATAATTTGTGAACATAACTTTATGCAGTACTGTTTTATTATAATTATATTAGTCTATTATTTATCGCTCGTGAAATGATCACTTACAGCAGTATGTATAGGTCGATTTAAGAGCAGCCAACCCGAGGTACCTTTTAAAACATGCTTGACGTTGACGGTAGGCGAGCGGGGAAGGGCCACCTTAAGTTACTCATAAGTACAATAAATAAATACCGTAGAATTACACTTTTATATTGTATTATTATTCAAATTCTTACTCCGTATTATTATAATAATAACACACAAAACGCCTTACTCAGTTAAAATTTTCCCCAAATATAATGCCGACTTGAAATTATAATTTAAACTCGGCCTCCATTTGTACAAAAGAAGTTAAATTTAAATACATAAGTGATTTCTGCTAGTGCGGCCTTGTTAGCGAGTTCATTGTCTTACTTCACCTAATCTCACGTCTTATTAACACTGTATTGTGAAGAAATAACTTTATTAAACAACAAAATGCAACCGGTATTCATTCTTAAATAAAAAAAAAAACGTACATAGAAGAACGCCTTATTAAAAAACAGAGCTAATGTTGAGAATGTATAGCGATGATATCATGAAAGCTCTCACAAAGGCTTATTTATTTAGTTCATCACCCATTTAAATAGTTGAATAAATAATATTGTACATTTCATATATTTAAACAAGATTAAGAATACATTAAGCGAGTAAAGTAAAACACTTAATTGCGGCTATATTAATTATAACTAGGTCTGTCTGTCTGGTCAGTACTTTTCCATGTGCAATGCAAGAACTATTTTTATTTAGTACCAATGTAAACAGTAGCGCGATACGCCTGCTGAATTAATGTCCCCAATTCAATTGAAGTGTTTCATTAGCACAAGTGGCCCCGATTGCTTCGTTGATCGAGCCCGCTGCCCGACGATCGTCGCAAAACTCAGGCGCCATGAATACTTGCCAGTAACAGAAACAGTCACGTGATGATAAATTCATCTGGCCTGGTAATAAGGAAGTGGAATAAAGTAAGCCTAAAACGAATTATGACAAGACATAATAATTCATCATCTAAAATAATTTCCGTTTAGTCATTTAGTTTCTTACTCTTTGTTTGGAACTGTGGCTGCTGGCGAAGCTACAGCATCCCTGATTGCTATGCTTGACACATAATGTTAGGCAATTAACCAACCTTTTATTGAAGACTTAAGTCTTGTTTATAATTTTGAGCATCTAAGTCTCAACTTTATCCTTTTATTTTAAATACGCATCGTCAAATCCTTTTTTTGCTATGGGAAATCATCCAATGACTCCTCTCGCTCTAGGGTGGAGCGAGTCACATTTTTGGTCCTTCAGTTAAGTACCCCAGGACCGGTATTCAAACGTTCCCGCTGTCCTGACTGGCATCTGCCCTTCTGAGCCCTTACAGCCTTACAGTTTTGGTGACATCTTTTCGAGGTGCACGTGTAACGAGCCTGATTTGACTACGCGTAATAGTCAAGAAATCGCCGTGCGCCTCCTGACATCCGGGACGTCTCCTGTGGTAGCGGCTGGGACGTAAGGATGTCCGACCCCTCACCGGACCATGGCCTGAACCAAGGCTGGAATCGCCTCAAAGACAACAAGGCGCGCGGTGCTCTGCCCAAGCAGGCCAGACTTCCACTGTGTGTTCTGACGTGTCCTCCGGGAAATACGCACAATAGTGACACCCGAATTTTTCTTCTCGGGGATTCCTTATTCTGATTTACTGAATCCGAAAAAAAATACCCGAACTGGCCATGTCCGGTGAGGACCTGCGTCAGACGTAAAGGCATGACACCGTGGCGCCTCTCTAGCCACTCTTCAAAGAGGGGGCATATGCCACTGCGATTGCGGCGTGCCCAATCGTCGAATCCCTGCGGGATTATACTATGACTCAGCCAATACGGCGCGCGTCGCCTTAGTGATGATGAATTTAAAGGATCCGCGAGGCAACAGTTTAAACAATATTATGCAATTATTAAATTAAATGTATTACGTCCATGAAACAAGAAAAGGCTATGTAATTTTTCTTCTGGAACAGAAGAAAAAGCACATAAAAAGGTCGAAAATAAAAAATCCGGAAAAGCAAACCAATGACAATAAAATTCCCCAGCTTTTACAAGTGGCTTTATACTCTTTAGAATTAGTTCCTTTTACGTAATGCTGAAGTAAAATCCATTCAATGCACAAAAATCTCGCTAACAACAGATCATTCGGTCAATAAGATTGTGTTGCTAAGTTCGTGATCCGCGCAAGACCTTCGCGCGCTGCCGGGTTCAATTAGAGATCACCCAGTTGCGTTAGAAACGAAGTCTCCCATTACCGGCTAGGGTCGTGACACCACACGTCTAAACGCGGTGGCGTAATATCAGTATTGTTGTCAGTAATTTTCACGAACTAACTTGAACGTTAATTGTGCGCAATGAACACATGTACACATTTATTCGTTCGTAACTAGGAGCGAAAAATGTGGGCATTATCGCATTGTATCATTTGTATCGCTACGTGTGAAGGACAAACGTAAATTAATACTATTTGTACTATCGAAATTTCATTGTTCAATGCACATTGGATCGAGACAAGACATAAATTCACTGTGTATTTTATAGGTGCTTACTTTTGCAATGTTGTTGTTTATATTTGTAGAATTATATCACTTCTACATCTTTTCTATCCTATTCAATCAACGAGAACTAGTAAAGCCATATAAATAGGTCGTTAACAACATACCAATACCAGCCTAATATCGATACAGAACGTAATAGTTTCATAACTGATTTATTAGGTTCTTGCATAACACTTCTGATGGCTAATAACCATGAAGTGTAGTCAGTTGCAATAAAAACATCATAAAACGCCAGTAAAGCAGTAATTGCTGTATTACTCTCGCAATTATTTTCAATTATAAGCAGGCCATCGCTTTGGCAAACGTCGAGAAGTGTATTCTGTCTAACATAATCAGTTCAGTTATATCGGGCCGTCTGTGTAAGTTTTCCGGACGACTAGCGGAGTTCGTTTTACTTTCCTATAGGAAGTGCTGTCGCTTTCAACGGAGACCGGTTGAGAGTATCTACTCGCTGGATGCATTGGGATTTGATACTATTAGCGTGTACACAAGTAGTAGCAGTTATAGCTTACTGTATTACCTTCTGAAATCAACGTCGATTTTCTTTATTTTCTATTGTTTGCCAATCGCTTTTGTTGGCTGTAGTTTATTTTACAACTAAAAAGGCACTGTAATACTTAACTACATTTACATAAACGCAAATACCGAAGCTAAGCAACCCGATAGTAAAGCAATCGTTGCTGATTGCGCTTTAGTAATTAAGAAACTTTAAGCATTCCACCTAAATGTGACTTTAAGCAATACTTGACTACAACATTCCTATTGTGAACTGAAATAGCTTTGTTGTTTTAGTTAATAACTTTTACATTTTCTAATTTCTGTTTTCTTTTTTCACAGGTGAGTCCTGAATACGAGTTGGATGCAATGACAATCATTGTAAGTTTAGTTAATCTTCATCATAATCTAGTCTCTTCGAATGTTTCATCATCAGTTCAGCCGAAAGACGTCCACTGTTGGATATGTCCAAGAGTGGACGTTTTTCGGCCTCCCACAAGTGTCGCCATAACGACTGGTCCTGTGTATCTCGCATCCATCGGATTCCCACGACGGAGTCAGTAAGTTATCGGTCCACCTTGTGGGAGGCCTTATTCCAACGCTCCGTCTTATTTAACAAGAAAACAATTCAATAAATACTACATTCTTTCCCATAAGAGCAAAAAGCGGTACCGAACTAGCTATCAGTATATGAGAACTGAGAGGGAAGTCAAGAAGAAATATATGATACATAATTATCAAAAATAAATGTAAAACTCACATCACAATGCTAACTAAACCGGCTGACAAGCGTTTATAGACCTATAATTAATCTTGACAATGTAGTTTAGAATAATTTGTTTGGAATTATTGCCTAACCCATTGGTTAAGGCATTGGCATGGCACTGTTCATAGAAATATTAATCTTTTATCTGTGGCACTGTTCTAACAGTTTAATTCGTTACATTGTATAATGTAAAGCTGACAAGAATGCTTTACTTTAATTCGAGTTCTCCTGTTCGAGCACTCTACAATTTGTATATCAAGACAATTAGACAGTACTTATACACCAAAGACTCATAACTTGCAAAGTCCAAATAACAGACTGGTCTCGCCCACAACCTTACTGGTCGAAACTTAACAGTGACTCAAAAAGGGCCAAAGATGCATTAGTCACAGAAAATGTTTATCTATGTTATTACCTCTGCGTGACTCATACATGTCGAACGATTTGCGGGGAAAGTATAACCCGGTAGTGACGCAACAATAAAAATTACACGGACAAAGGAATTGTTGCAACTAGACCCGCGAGTGACGTAAGGGCCAACAGCTTGTCACTAATGACCGCTACACAATGATCCGTTGTCATAACGCTTCAGCTAGACACGCCATACACAAAGCGACTTTATAAAACACGCTACACTCTAAAGTTTACATCTTCAACAACTGCAGCGATCATCACGAACAAATTGTTTACCTGACCGGTTTCGCAAATCAACCCCGAGACGGCGTTGTCTTGTTGCATCTATAAATAAGGAGGTGCTAAAAGCGGCCCGACCGGGGGACGTGCTTCCTCCGCTTTGAGCGGCCGGGGGGTAAACATACTCGAGTTGAACGAAGCCCTTTGTTGACATTTGCTTTACGGCCGCCTTACCTCGAGTCGCGGGCTTTATGGCGCGCGCGCAATAAACACAGCACCCGAAGCGACGCCAGCGCCTCCGACGAAGAGGTGAACGTCTGTATGCAAGCGGCAGGCAGGCCACCCGCCATCGCCATAACAACTCACATCACGTCTCACTTACTACTACGACATTACACCAATATTATTAATTTCAATACTTTGTAAGCTTTGGATCAAGCGCCATTTTAGTTAGCCTTATAAAATATTTTCAATTTTGGGCAAAACGTTCAACTTGTGTTAAACTGCTATATTGATAACCCTTATCCTTTGTGTTAGATAGTAAACGCCAACAAAACCCCTTATACTGTGAAAGAGTTAAGAAAGGTTTTAGTGGCAGTGAAAGAGTTAGCCGTTCGGCCTGTTACTAGATAATAAAGCTAACACTTTTCAAAGTTAAATACAAACTGGTACATGGTGCTTATGGGTATTCGACTGCACGACTTAACCCTTGTTTTTTTATTACTATTATGAGTCTGTTGTGTCCCACTGCAGGGCTTCTCTTCCATTCTTCCTCTTTTCTCTGTCCTTAGCTACTTACGGTCCAATCCTATAGCTAGGTGTCCAACTCACGCTATCTTCTTCTGGGCGTGCCGCGTCGCTGGCTCCTGCTGTACGGAGTCCAGTCAGTGGTTACCTTCGCCCAAATTCGTTGCGACATGCGGCAACCCTTAACCCTTCTACTTATTTAAAACTTACCGAACCCCGTTTTCATAAGAATAATTTTAATATCCAAGCTTAACAATTTACATTAAGCTTACCAGGAAAATAATACAAACAGGCGATTTTACACATTCTCGAAACTTGTCTCCGGTACTACGTGATTTCCTTTTCGCTATGTTAATGATTACCTACTTACTTCTTCAAATACATTTCCATTGTTTCGTCTAATATAATAAACCAGCAGACAATCGTTTGGTAGGTGTTCGTAATATAAATAAAGAGGAGCGGTTGACATGTGATGGCATTTATACCTTAGCCGGTGTGTTCTCGCATTGCAATCACGGCGTGGTGCCCATCTGCATGCGCGCGGTACGCCCGGCGTCCGGTCTTACTCATCTAACAGTCGCTAACTATGTGAACTGAGTGGATACGTTTACCATATTCATATGCTGTACATACACAAACTGACTAACTATAAATAAGGATATTATTGTTAGTTATTTCTATTATTATTTCATCGTCATCTAATTTTGACTAATTAGCATCAGGTACGTAATTTTGCATCATTTACTCTGAGGACTTTATTCATCGTTATTTTGAAACTAAATGAAAACGCGTAGTAATAAACAATTTTAATCATAACATTATCTCTGTTAACATGAATAATCAAGCGGCACAATTATCAGGCTGTTTCGAATCATATGGAAACCATTTGAACGGATGTCTGGACTATGTGGGAGAGCATTGAATCGCGTTGTTATTTGTTGCGCTTGGGTCGCTATTTTAATGTGTTTCACAATTATATCGGCGTAAAACGTGTTTCGTAGACGAACCAGTCTAATTGTGGTAAAAAGCGCCACTTAAATAACCATAAGTGTTAGATACACCAGTAGTCACTACGCAGTGACACCGCGTGAATCACATAATACTCATCCATTGTTCACGATTTCGCGTGACCGCCCACTAAGCGGTAATTTCTATATTTCAATAATTTGAGGGAAATCTCTTTCATGTCCATTATTGTAACAAAAGGAACATGAATGAATAATATTCTCAGACTTATATGCAGACTGAAATAAACGACTTTATGTGCAACCAGGGGGCGACAACGTCAGAGACTGAAAGGTTAATGACTACTCTGGTCATTACTGGGAGACTGTTGTTGGTCTCTGTCAGAGGGGACTAACATCTCGACTGTGATCGTTTTCGCGCAATCATTCAATAAACGTGATGGGATCAATCGCCAAGACCCTCGCTTCACCGCTCAAAGAAATGATCTACTTCTAATAGTTGATACTACAATGCACAACGGTCCTTTGTAGTTTGGACTCATTGTTTTAAATTAACTTTTCGTTTCATTCGGTACTTTATTTTTGTCTGAGTACATAATGACTGGAGGCTGTCCTGATGAGAATAATTGTGTCTGTCCGAGAGTTTTAAATCGTTAAAAGTTCATTTAAATATAGAACGCATTTGATTAGAACCAATTAACGTTCAATTAAGCAGTTCCCTTGTTTGAGTTATATTGTTTTATCAATTGTCGCGAGGCAGTCTGTCTTAATGATTCGAATTCATGCTCGTTATGTTACTTACGACGGTTATGAAGTCCCAGTGAAATAACCACAAAGAACCTCTTCATTCAATAGATAATTATAATGAATGCAATAAAGGTCAGGTTAGGTCATTGTGATCCTGTAAATGTGAAGCCAAAGGTTACGGTTTTAAGCCATTTAGAAACCAGATACCGTACAACCCCAGTTAAGAATTAAGTCCTTCAAAAGGTTAACCCTATGGAGCATGTAATATCATGTAGATATGCCTTAACCCTTATTACTCAATATGGCAACAGAAACCTCTTAAAATGCCTTAGCGTTATAATGCTGGCAACTGATTAAATGGCTTATCTTAATGAAACCAATAAAATCCGGTGAATCCCTTTGAGGGAAATGTGACATGTTCAATAGTTCCCTTAAAAATTGATAGATTTTTTTAAGAAGTTGTCTTCTTACTTGTTCATTGGATAATAAAGATTAACCTTATATTATGCAATGACTGCCTGATGAAATTCAAGCGACCGATATAGCTAACCAAAATCGTCCCTGTTAGAAACAGCATACGACAGCCATTTTATAGTTTTTATTCACAATAGCAAGTCATTTGAATTGTTAAGTTTGAAGTCTTTTGAATTTGCTAGAAATAAGTAACCTGAATTCGCGTTCTTTGTTGTTCGATGCCGTTGCCCTCAGAGGTAATCTGGAAAACGAATATATTTAGCGAGACCCCGAGTTCGGAAAGCATCGACAGAGAGGTGTACATTTTCAGTGATTGCCAACGTAAATACAAGAGCACACGCGTAGCAATGCTTCGAGTTCGATAACCTCACTAACTACACAGTTTTTCAAATTCACCATCTTAAAGAAAACTGTTTATGCTCTTTAGAACCAAATTCAAAACTACTTGGGATAGTTTAGTAATGATTGGCTTTGATTAGCTAATTACACTTTATGTATTGTGAAAATGGCCACAAGTTATAACAGTTTTGTTTTTGTTATTCAAAAAGTCGTTGCCCTCTGTACGCTTTGGTATTAACATCTGAATATTCGCCACTAATGTTTACTCTTTCAATATTTACGACAGTAAATTGTCATTCCTTGGTAACAAAATACTTTTGAAATTAAACTTGTTTTCGTATGGCTGGAGCCATCAGCGTTTGCACTTCCTGGTATTTTAATTTTTCGCCTGGTATGTAATCAGTGCTTACTTAGAGCTGAACTTAAATAGCCTCGCCATAGAACATTATGCAACCGGCTGCCATCATAGTAACGAGAAGCACAAACACATTGGCTCGAGCGGTCGGCGTGTTTGTCACGTTGACAACATCGCGCGCTAACCAAAACAGTACACAGCGCAGCATGAGGCGCGACCTGTGCCCGCCGGATCTTTGGAAACGTTCATTACACCATCCTTTACCCAAAATTATATTTACCAAACAAACACCCGTTACAGTGTTATGGATTAGTTTGTTGGCCCGACCGTGTAAACTGTTGACGTAGAGTCAGTGTCTAAACATGTGTTATTATAATATGCGAGCCGAAGTCTTGGAGTACGCGCTACCGGCTGATTACCCTCAGCTTCGAACGCAACGACCGCGCCATTTGAAATCGACAGTGATTACAATTTTCCCTGGAGCTCGGTTGCGCGAGCGCAACGTCCGATGGAAAGCAGCGTTTAACCAATGTTCCGCTCTGATAACTCTCTAATTACGCCTCGACCGTTTTCCGTCGACACTTGGCCACCACCAACTTAACCCCTGGCTTTTCACTGCAACATTTCACCCGCGATTGTACTGACACGCTCATTTGTTTGCTTCACTTTCGCCTTTGACGTTACTGTACGGTAATATTGTTTCATTAAGAAGAAATATATTGTAGACGATAAATTCCTTACAAAACACTCGGCTTCTCGACAGTTTTGGAGTAGGACAAAGATAGCTTTCCTTTGTTATTTATATTGTCTGTCAGTTTTCCACCTTTTGGTAATGTGAACAGGGCAGAAACAATCTCTCATGAAGGACAAATAGCTACTGCGCAGACGCAGCCTTAAGAGTAGTCAGTTATTGCCCACATAGCGAACAATAGGTGCTCATACACCACTAAAAGCATTCGTGTGTAATTGTTTACTTACCGTTTGCTGCTAACCGCAAGACTTAACGTCTAGTATAGACTTTGTCGGCATGATCCATTAATACGAGACTTAATCGAACAAACCCCGTAGTAGCTGACATACTGTTTAATTTACTAACTAGTTATTTTTGAGATCAAAGTTATACCTAATAGATATGTTAGGGTGGGAACTATCTAGTACGGTTCATGCAAACAAAGAACGCAATATCATATAATAATTTGTCTGTTGTATTCCAAAACACAAGTGTTTGCGTGTTTACGATCCCCGGACGAGGCGGAGGCGAATAGAATATACAATGACGTGTCATTCACATCGATTGAGGCCGCATACAAGATGCGGCGTATCATACATTATGTATAGAGCTCGTGTTCCGCGTCCAACTCCAATCCGATCAGCCTTCATGGTGCCCTGGTCTAGCCGAAGATGTGCCATACCATACTTCTAATGTGCACCGCTTGTAACAGCTCAAACCTTTTGCAATTCTCCAACATACTAGCCAGTCTTCGTTTGTACAGTTGACCCTAAAGTGCAGCAGTCGTATGACATGCCAGACGATCAAAATACAAGGCATCGAATAGATCAGTATGGGAGTACTGTTATCTAACACGACACGCGCCGACCGTTGCCCCTCGCGCGGAGAAGTGTCGTCAAATAGCTCGTCGACAATTATTTGTCATAGTGGCGAGGCGTCAAGCTATGCCTGAACAATAGTGCACAATCACCGCGATTGTGGCCGCCGCGCCCGTGTCAACTGCCTCTCGCGTGAACACCAGCATTGTTATGGTGATGCTCTGTAACTTCAGGTTCGACGCTCTGTAAAAACAAAACATGCGCCACACATTTGCATCTCTAAACGTTACTTCTCTAGAAAGGGAATATTGATGGGAATTGGGAAGTTTACTGAAATAAATAATTCATAGTAGGCAAGGTTCCGGACGACCGCTGGTCGTTAAAAACTTAACATTAAAATTCGACACACCCTCGGGCATCAAAAACGCCATTTTGAAGTTCGGTTAATTGGTAGCATTAACCGTTTCAACATGTAGACCATTAGTGAAAACGAGATGAATCCGAGCAGGTAGACGACCAAACCAGCTTTCGGGGTAGTTCTTTTTTGTTTACTGGTTCAGGTACCCGGCCCTTATAGACAGATTTTGAACATTTTTTTTATTACACAAATAAATCGACTATATTGTAAATTAACGTTTTCTTATGTACCTTTTGGCACCCTTTTTTGTGACGATCTCTGTTTGCGTGTCCATAGCACCTCTATATAATCCAACCTTACCAAAACTATTTTTTTATTTCTTTTGTCCATGACAAAATGGCATCTGAAAAACTGTTTAGTAACGAATTATTTTTTCACTTTTCAGAACCAATCTCGGCCAGTGCAGACAATGAACGCCACACTGAGTGCCACCCTTGGACCGGTGGGAGCCGGAGGGGTCACAGGCACCGTCAACTGGGAGCAGCATCCAGTGCTAGCCCGTGCCGCGTCTGTACCCGCACATCGTGCGCTCGCCGGCCTGCTGGACCGCCTGGGCCACCGCCGGCTCGAGCGCACCACCAGTGAGCCCGCGCCGCCCCCGCCTGCCACCAGCAGATACAAGACCGAACTCTGCAGACCTTTTGAGGAAGCCGGTGTCTGTAAATATGGCGACAAGTGTCAATTTGCGCATGGCATGCGCGAACTGCGCAACTTGCAACGTCACCCCAAGTACAAGACGGAGCTTTGCCGTACGTTCCATTCGGTGGGATTCTGCCCGTATGGACCACGCTGCCACTTTGTACACAACGCGGAGGAAGCGCGGCGCCGTGAGCCGCCATCGCCCGGCGGGTCGCTGGCGTCGCTGTCGTCGGGCGGCTCCATGGCGTCGTACATGAGCGACGGCTCGCGCTCACCACGCTCGCCACACTCTCCGCTGGCACCGCAGTCGCCCCTGGCGCCGCATTCGCCACCTGCTATGTCTCCTCCCGCGCACGCCACCGCGTTCGCGTTCCGCCGTGCGCAGTCTCCCGAACCTGAAGAAGAGCGACTTCCTGTGTTCAACCGTCTGTCATCGGCGTTTGGGGACCTCGTCATTGCCTAAGGCCCCGCGACCGCCTAGTCCTAAGTTAACTTATACCGAACATAGCTTAAGGATCGTCCGTCACCTTAGTGCCTACTCGACGTCTTCCAGCCAGCGCCCGAGCGGCGTCCGCTCATCGCGCCTCGCGCACACGCACACCCGCTCAACGAATGATCTCCATTTTGTCGATGCTATTTTGCTACTTCGCCTTGTAATTTATAAAGTTAACGAAACGAAGTGTTTTCTGGCGTCTCGAAAGTTTGCGGTGTGAAATATAGAGGTTTCGTACCAACATGTTTTTAGTTATCGGCACGCACTTGTAAATGGCACCTTATAATATTAGATATTTATTGTGTAGCTCGCGGAAGTCTTCCCGATGATCCTCCGCCGAGCGGTGGTCTCTGTAAAGTTAGCTTATAGAACATTTTATTTATTTCGTACTGCCTATCCGCGCTCGGTACTGTACCGCGAGAAGGCGCTCGTGATCTATTTTTAAGGGTTTAAGATAATAATTTATTATTTATTTTGAGTCTCTTTAACTGTAATAATTATTTTATTTTGTAGCTAGCAGCTGCGATGCCGCACCGCATACGGACGAGGCCCGCGTCGACGGGACGTGGCTCGTTACCATACACAAACTCGACTGATTCTGGACCTGAACACAAATTATAATATTTTACTACAGTCACCGATACATAGCTACGGACAGAATCAGTCAGTCTACAACTCGGGAGCTCGATGGGCTTGTGGATCAAAGTATTCTAGTTTCATTAATCTCGAATATTATAGTCGACCTCTGCAGACAAAAACCGAAAGTGCTCATTTGTGGCTGCGTGCCGTACGATAATCTCCGGCTAGCCGACATCGCTAGCGATCTCCTCCGCGGCCCATCTGAGAACTATCGGCACGACCGCTCCTCGCGCTCAACTGGTCTGCCAAGGACTTTTGTTTCTTTTTTCTTTTTTTTTTCTTTTTACCTCGTGCGAGGAGGACGAGATGCGGCCCGAAACCGGTTCCAAGTTTTGGTGATTATTTTTGTAATGGTCGCGCCGAGTCCCTCTCTCCGCGCTCGCATCCGCCTCGCAAAAACCGCCGGGAGCGAGCCTCCCGAGCGCAGGCCCGCCGAACTCCTCGAGCTCTCGTACCGGTAAACCTGTATAAAGATATGACACAATAATATATGAAACATGTTTAAACAATTGTTGTGGCGAGCGGTCGCCGCGCGGGGCGCGGGCGGGGCCTCGCTCGCCCGCGCTCCGCCTAAAGTGTGCCTTTTACTTTATAAACGAGATAAATCGATTTATTTAATTTTTAGTTGATCGAGATAGATTATTGTTTATTTATTGTCTCCTTTTGAATATAATATTCAAATTGGCACAGTTTTACTTTAGTCCTACTTTGACAGAGCTAAGTGATTAGTTTCCAAGTAGCATAGTTTTCTTTTGAATTTAAAGTGTGATATTTTATAATATTTATGTAAAACAAAGTTTAAACTTTTAATTAAGGGACCAATGTAAGTGATTAGGAGAAATTCTGATAGAACCATCGTATGCTATCGAATCTTACCAAGAGACTGTATCCTCGCGCCACATATTGATGATATTTTTGTTACATGTCAGATCTACGAGTTCTTATAGTATAATATATTACAATAAAACGACATTTGACCAATACTGGTTTTGTGTTTAATTATTATTCAGCTTTATAGAACCGAGATGGTATTTTTTATTTTGTTTTATTATTTTGTTTTAGTTTCAGTTTTTCTCCCTTTCTAAGCGAGTCGTTGCATGGTGACCACAAGATAATAATTTTGTACCTAATGTTAAGGAATTTTTAGTTTTAAGCGTTCATAAAGATCACGATTATTATTTATTATCAGTTCATTACAAATTATAAACCATTAAAAACTGATTTATTTAATTTCTTTTGTATTTAAACCGACATTTAAGTCTTACGATTTCTTGTAACTTAATGTTAGTAATATATCATGAGTCATATAATATAACTGGTTAGTTTAGTACCTACGACACTTGTAATTAAGTATTTAATTTTTTTAATTTAATTCCAATTGTAAGTTAATCTTCCAAAAAATGACTACTACTACGTATTCTATTTTCTTATGGACAAACAAATTAAGTATAAAGCTTAATTATGACATTTTTCTTGTAAGTTTCCTTATTTCCATCTGCATTTTTATTGAATTATAGTCAAAATAATGTTTAATTTTGTTTTTTTTTGTTTTTCCTTTGTTTTATCCCTATCCTGAAACTTATTTTAAAGAATTGCTCTGCAAATACACACACAGACATATCAATAATAATTACAAATTTTGTAAACAGTCGCACACACGCACATTCACATTATGGATAACAAATCGATTTATTTATTTTTAGTTGATCGAGATAGATTACTGTTTATTTATTGTCTCCTTTTGAATATAATATGAAAGTTAGATAAGTACCTCAATTACCTAGAATATTAGTTCCTAAACAACTTGACTGTCATAACATACCTAATATCATTAGTAAAATAACGTGAAAATAAAACACGAAGATTCCTTGAAGAATTAAAAAAACATTACGAAGTCTAGACTTAAAACCCCCCATGGATTCTCTGAAGTTTATCTCACCAACTGATTAAATCAATTAATGACATCAAAAATTATGGGGAAAACCCGCACTAACAAATCTGACAGATACGGAAATTGCTTATGAATAAAATATTAGCATAATGAATGACGTTATTTTTATATGTAGTGAGTAAACAATTACAAAAAACGCTTTAGCAGATGTGTAGTTAATGTTATGTTATGAAGAAAACAATACCCAAATCCTGAGATCAGATTTGATATAGGTTACCGGTCCATCGAGCATTAGCAAAATTACCCTTATAATATTCCCACTGCTGGGACGGTGGCCTCCTCTCTAGGAGCGGAAACCGGTTCATGTAAGTTGCATCCGGTTAGACTGGAAGCAAACATAAATTTCAATGATAGGCAGAATAATTAAAGAAAATACTCTATAAAAACTAGAACATCCTAATATCCTTATTTCTAGATGATATTTAATAAAAAGTAATCCCATCAGCCCCCTTTCCGCCTCATTACAAAACGCGATCTAAAATAGTTCCGGGACTATTACTAGTTTTAATTGGCATTAAACCTAATAATAGTCCTGGAAATACATTTAGACCGCTTTTAATTGGTATTAAATTTAGAAATAATCCCGAAAACTACATTTAGATAGCGTTTATTCGGGATTAAACCTAGTAATTTTCCCGGAACTATTTTAGATCGAGTTCTGGAATTAGGAGGTTTGAGTATGCCACTGGGGTGATGATTGGTACCACATGGTACTAATAGGTGGCGTTTACCATCACGGTGGTCAATGGCACCTATTTAAATTCATCTGCTTTCTTCGTAGTTATATTACAATACAAGGGTTTACTCGTGGTTTACTGGCATTTTGTATGGGACATTAGCAATAGAAATTAAAATAAAATATCACTGGATATCAAGACTCATGAAGTCATGAGTAATGAAAATGTATAGTATTCCGATGTTTTGATTTAATCTAAAGACGAATAATAGAGCTTAGCACAGTATTACCTACCTTTATTGTCTCGTAGTGAGTTATTAAAATAATTGGCAAGTAGGTATACAAATGCTGACCGATACATTTTTGAATAGGATATGATTTCTATAAAAATAATAAGGAATAAACGTGTCAATCGATCTCCAATGACTTATCTTTAGCCTATATATTAAACAGTTTTGCCTGTAATTAAGGCTGTATAATAATTGCCAATCATTCTTCAACTTGTGTCTCGTGATGGCCTAGTGGTTAATCCTCTCATGCATGAGGTTGCGGGTTTGGAACCGGGCAAGTAGGTACTTATGTGAATTTTTCGATATTACTGACACCCCCTACCTCGGAAAGCACGTAGCCGTTGGTCGCGGTTGTCATTCCTAGATCTTCGATAGTCGTTACAGGTAGTAGACGTCAGAAAGTGTGACCATCCAAGGAGTATCAGATAAAGACTTAGTGAAAACATATTACTTAGGTATCCCTGTAATTTAATTATGTTATGCTGTTTCGTTTTTTGCTTTAGTAATTATAGTCTAGTCTAAATTATTAGTACGTATGTATTTATGTATCTATTTTAGTCTTAATATTTGTATCATCATCTTGAATCTTCCTACCCTTATCCCGGTTTATTTGGGGTTGGCGCAACACGATTTCTTTTTCCATTCTGTCCTGTCATTCGTCACGCCTGTCAAGTTTTAATATTTGTCTATTGTGTTTTTATTTTAATTGTCTTGTTTTGAAATGTACCAAGTGCAACCCCATTTTTGTCCAGGCAATCTCTCTCCATTCCAGGTTGCCTGGAAGAGATCGCAGAAAGCGATAAGGCCGCCCATTGTATATTTTAAGTTTTAAGCTCAAATTGTGTATCTTGGTGTACAATTAAGTATATATAAATAAATAAATAAACCATGGGTTTTCAGCCGCATCAGGCTAGACTTGAAGCCGATCCTAAAACGTTTGGAAAAGGTCAGGGAGATGAGTCATTCGCAATCATACTTTATACGTCTTAACGGGTTAGTAAACCTGTACCGTGTGATACGTTAACCCTTATCTCATACACGGGTTAAGGGTATTACTATAAAAGCCGTTAACCTCTGTAGGGGTAACCCCCCCCTTGTTTCAGTGGTTTGTCAAATAAATCAACCCGTTTTTAGGCAATCAGTGTTAGTTTAGCTAATGAATTTAATATAGTATGCGGCAAACAAGTTGATCTAAAATTGACGTTGTTTCTATGGTTATGGGCAGCCCGTCGCTGTGCTGCACTTGGATTGAGTTTCGAAAATCTGTTATTGCGCATTGAAAGTCGATCGCCGTTTTGGTTCAAGTTATATGCCTAGTATCGTACTGATGATGAAGTCTGTGACCATTGGCATTGTAACGATAGTTGCGTCAGGCTATGGCTTAATAACCCCCTGGCTTTGACCAATATCTTAAAAGGCTCTCGTTAGGAGGCTTGATTTAGCGTATAGTTATAGTAATTTCTTTTCTTTGAAGCCATGAGCGGCATTAGCTTGCCATTTCCTATATTTTTTTTTTAATGTTTTATTCAATACTAGCTGATTCGGCAAACTTCGTACTGCCTAATAGTCTAATTTTTTTGTCGTGATTTTTTTCCATATATTCTCACCGTTTAAACTTTTCCTGGAGTATCAAAAATATTTCAATACCAAAATTGGCCAAATTGATCGAGCCGTTCTCGAGTTTTAGCGAGACTAACGAACAGCTATTCATTTTTATATATAGGGAGGTCTAAAAATTCAATTTAAATGAATAAACGGACTAATGTAATTATTTATTGAAATGAATAAAGGAAAAAATAATATAATACTTATATAGGTAGGTAATTAATTTTGGTTATCATGATTCATAATTGTTAGTCACAAAATTAGTTTAAAATATACCTAGATACATAATAGGTTTTTATGAAGCTACGCTGGAACTCGTGGTAGGCAGAAAAAATTAAAGCATTTATCTCAAATCTGTCTGTCAGGCAGAAAAGTGAACTTTGATTCACTTTTCTGTCTGACGGATTTTTTGTACTTGGAATATTGAATTAGCTTTGGCTAATTCCATATTCCAAGTCTCTATGGAGAGGAACGCGCAAGAAAGTCCATAGACAATCTTTTAAATCATGTTATGAATTACAAAAATCCTGGTAACATAATTTCTTGTCACTTGTATTATGTATAAACACAATGTAAAAAATTTTAAAAAAAAGCTTAAATAGAAATTGAATTAAGCCTCTGGTAGTTAAGAGACGGACCATTTGACTAATCTCAACTGACGGCACTTGTTCACGAGGATGACGCGTGCATCAGCCCATAATTGCTATATTCTGAGCTCCACTCAACTCCACCATTTCGAAGGGAACTGAATAAACTAACACGAGTCACCATCAGCGAGACATTTCATCTGACCAGGGGGCTTACTCTCGAGTTTAATTCCAATCGGTCGACATTAGAATTTCGAAACGCCAAACCTAATCCCCATTTTACTTTCAGTTACCACAGTTTCTCAAAAAGGTCACGCAGTTTGGCGCTAGCACCGAATTCAAAAGTACTTAACGTCACAATTCCAATGTCGACCGATCGGAATTAAACTCGAGAGTAAGCCCCCCAGAACCCGAACGATAGCACTTATAACTGCCGAATCATAATTTTCAAACCGTGTTTACAGAATACTGTAAGTATCTACCTTCAGCCCTGCAGTGACTTAGTAACCTAAAAAGGTGGTAAGGTGTACCTTTTTTTTGAGGTGGATAACTTTTTATTTGATTCATCAAAAACTTCTCCCGCACTAGGTTAAGCGAGAGGGTGTCAGACTGACTAAAACAAACCTGTGATACTGTATTTGCTTTGCGTTCCAGAGTCACGGTACCTTTTTTCAACATAGCAGCAGATTGGCATTTATTTTTTTTAATCCATTATTTTTTTACGAGGGCAATAGCGCTAAAGTTCGCAAAGCCTAACTTCAGACTCGGCCGGCTAGTACAACTTTGGCGGCACGTCAAACAAAATGTGGTTATGACGTGCCGCCAAAGAAGTTGACTTTTTCTTTTGATTGGCAAAAAATTAAAGTGGATGGTTTTAACTCTTAATTTGCAACCCGAAATTAGTATTTTTATTTAATTAAACACATGAGAAAAGAGTGACAACTGCTTTTTCAAATTACCCAGAAGGTAAACATTTTATACGGGCGTGCTCGAATTATTTTGCCGTGTGACATTGATTCGCCATCCCTGTACTAGACTAAAAGAAGAAAAAGATAATAGGTAACTACGCACTGCAATATCAGAAGGCCAGTTATTTGTTTTAACTATTTATTCAGTGAATAACGAAAGCGAATATTTGTACCGAGTCTGCCGGTGAGTACCTGCATTGTGTTAACAGACAACAGTTGCGATAAAATAAAGGAAATGCGAACAAAAAATGTAAAGTCGCAATACCTATTATTGTTTGGCTTTGCAATGGATCGATTGCATTAGTTGGCCTGCGCAGTTATTGAGGGTAGATAATAATTAAAATTGTAGGTAACTGATACATGCTTATCAAGTTTTTTTAGTAATCTGACTCAACCAGAAATCTAGCTAATCTAAATAGATTATGTTATGTATTAAAATATATATAAAAGGTGTTTTTTTTTTACCTAAACTCCATATGTTTAGGTACCTAAATACACGTAAACAATCTTGACACCTATGACTTTTTATTTTTAATAAAATATAGTTTTATTTTAATTATAAAAGACAAAAAGATTAATTAAATTTAGTCAATTACCTAACATCAGTTTAGCTACATAACTAATTGTAAATATTTTTAGATAAAATTTTAAAGCAATTGGCTTACATTTCGTGACGATGCCCGTCATCAGATACCCACAATGTGATGATGATATTCGCCATCTATCCTCATGAATCCTACTAAGTATGTGTATACAATTCTGATTAGGGTCAAAAGCGAATGAAGCTAAAAAAAATTTAATACCTACTTATCCAGTTAAAGTAGGTAGACGTGGGTACTTAGTTATTTAGTATATTCCAACACCACCGGGATATTCGACGTCATACATACTCGTACACAATATTGGCAAACAAGGAACCTCAGTACAATGTCTTAAAGTTCAAGATCAAGTCATAAGGATGAGCATTCATTTTACTTCCTATAAATAATAAATTTTGTCTCTACCCACAATGATCTGCGAACTCCGATCACCTTGGGCGACAGACACCGGAATAAATAGAATGTGTGTATTTAATATTTATATGTATAATATTATGCGATTTAAGTATAAATGGTTTTGTGAGTCACTATGTACCTAGATAGTTTTTTAGAGGAAAAGAAATAAAACACTAGGTAGCATTGAGTTATCATTGGCAGTGGACACCGATGATGACCGTTGCCACGTTGTGGTCTTTTACTTGGGGTAGAATGGGGAACGACAATGCGCAAAACGTAAAATAATGCTAGTAACTGATAGCTTAATATATGCTAGTCAAAACAAAATAAGGGCCACTTGTTATTTTCTACATTGGTAGCGATAATTTATTTTTTAAGCGTTCCCTAGTAGCTGAATGTTTATTGTGGTGTTACCTTATTTGTTTACTCACATTATTTTGAGTGCTCTGCCTGCACAACTGTGTAAAGTGGGTAGTTTTTGATAATTTTTTGTAGCCACTTGATTGTACCCAATTTTAAAACAGATTTTAATTCAGTCTAACTGACGATTCTGTCAAGAACAGTTTTAGTTTTGTTTAAGTACTGGCTGAATTAGCATTTCAAAAAAGTTATGCCGAGAATCCGACGACATATGGACTAACCAACTGTAACTAGGGTCGTAACATTGCTACAAGAAGGCCATTCACAGCGTTCTGTTGCGTTGCAGCTGGGTTTTTCCCGGCGAGCGATTCAGAATGCTTGGAATCGGTTTCAAGAGACTGGGAGACTAACCAGGAGACGAGGATCTGGCAGAGTTTGAGCAACTACAGTTCAGGATGACCGCGGCGTGCGTTTGACTGCGCGCAGAGAGCGCTGCATCACAGCCCGCTCCTTACAAAACCGTTTGCGGCAGACGACGGGTACACGAGTTAGTGATCAAACCATTAGAAATCGGTTACACGAGGACCAGCAGTACTCCAGGAGACGCGTAGTGCAGATACCATTGACAAGTGCTCATCGTGCAAACCGATTATCGTTCGCAAGGCAGCATCTGACATGGGATATGAGTGATTGGAGCACAGTATTGTTTACGGATGAGTGTAAAGTTAAATTTTTTAGTGATGACCGTCGCATTAGGGTCTGGAGGCGTGAATGTGAGCGATTTTCGGATGCTTGTATCCATGAAAGTGACAAATTTGGGGGTCCCAATGTTATGGTGTGGGTAGGAATCTCTACATCAGGTAGAACCGAGTTGGTAATTCTCAACGAAGGCTCAATTACAGCTCAACGTTATATCGAGGAGGTCATACGACCCCATGTGGTTCCATATGCACAGCGAATCGGCGCAAGATTCCGTCTGATGCACGATAATGCTCGCGCTCATACAGCTAGGGCCATCAGAGAAGCTCTAGAGGAGGCTGGTATACAGGCGTTGCCCTGGCCTGCAAACAGTCCAGATCTCAATTCTATTGAACACATGTGGGATTTACTGAAACGCAGTGTTAGAAGCACAAACCAACCCGTGCACAATGAAAGACAGCTAATAAACGTTCTGAAATCAAGCTGGGAACAAATTCCTCAAGAAACAGTGGTACACCTGGTTGAGAGTTTACCATCCAGGCTTCAAGAGTGCATAAGAAAACGAGGAGGGCACACCAAATATTGAGGAATATCCTAAATTAACCAATACCTAATTTGATTTTTTTTACACTTAATTTTTATTCCTCAGTTTTTGTTTCCTCAAATGTTATTTTTAGAAAAAGTGGTGTTTTTTTTTTTTTGGAAACAATCCTTCATCATTGTATGCTGTTTGCAATAAAAATCAATTATTTGATAACTTATACTTAACTATATAGTTTACTCTAAGTGAAACCACCTTTCAGAGACAAAGACTATATTAACTACAAATCAGGACAACTGCCTCGCACAACATTTAGTAGAACACTGCACTAATAATATCTTAATAGTTGCTGGAAACACTGGGCTTGCTAGAGTTCTCATCCACTTGAGTCGGGTGTTTTTTTGTCTGGGCTCGGGGTAAGCGCGTGCACTCGAACGTAGATGCCGATCCCGTGACGTCACTCAGCATTCCAACGCCGCCGTAGCCGTCCGTCGATCACCGTTAGCCTTGCTGGCTCAGCAATCGCCAACACGGCCGTCCTGCAAGGTGCCTGTCCCATCAGGTACCCCACGAGTTCAGATAAAATGCTGAAACACAAATATTGACCACCTGTTAGTTTACTTGCTGCACATACGTTGAATGCGTTTCGGATGTTTTGGGATCTTAACGGTCATCTTTCATTTCGTTATTATCAGTGTATTCGAGGGCAGGTTCAAACGTATTAAATTATCGATACTGTAGGTGTCCAGGGACCAGTACACTATATTTGTTGTTATTTCATTTACTTTATTTTTTATTTTTTTTTTTGATTGCCCGTCTTTATTATTTGTTTTATTTATTATATTTAATTTGACGATTATTGTTATTTTACAATTATGACATTGTTAACTTTTTTAATTAATTTTTTTTTTTTTAATTCTTTTTTATACAATTATGTCATTGTTTATTTTTACAATTTGACATTAAAAATTACTTTTATAATTATATTTTGGCAATATTAACTCTGTAAAATTACATTTTGTATATTTTATTATTGTGAATTTGGGGACTATGTGGATTTTTTTTTTTCTTGTTTTTCTCTAATTTTAATTAATGTCTGACAGTTATGAGTACTTTTTGCGGCCTACCCAAATGTCCTTTCTTTGGTATTGTTCGTCAAGTCGTTGAGCTCCTTAGTAGTCCTGAGTTGAGCTTTACGAATACTGACAAATGCTTGCACTGACTGGACAGGTCCACTCAGAACTGTGTGGTTCTTTCTTCAAAAGACCATCCCAGACACTAATCTGCACGGTTCTCATATGCTTTGACCATTACTTGTTTGCTGTATGGACTTTAAAAAAGACTTTGACCCCTGAGTTTGTTTCGGTGTTTCTTCTCAGGGTAGTCAGCTAGGAAACACCGGCCTCATCTAGTTAAAATTGACGAAAAAAAAAAAATTTGACGTGTAAAAGTGTTTTTGAGAACCTATTTGCAAAAATAAAATATCATTTATCATTTATCATTTATCAGTTGCACTCAAAGGGCATCCGCCTCTACTAAGTGAAACAATTCCCTCCCGGAACCTCATACAATCAAAGGGCAATACGCCTCTACTAATTGTACGAAGTCTGTCCAGGAACCTCATGAACTGTAGGTGTCCAGGGACTAGTTGCACTCAAAGGGCATCCGCCTCTACTAAGTGAAACAATTCCCTCCCGGAACCTCATACAATCAAAGGGCAATACGCCTCTACTAATTGTATGAAGTATGTCCAGGAACCTCATGAACTGTAGGTGTCCAGGGACTAGTTGCACTCAAAGGGCATCCGCCTCTACTAAGTGAAACAATTCCCTCCCGGAACCTCATACAATCAAAGGGCAATACGCCTCTACTAATTGTATGAAGTATGTCCAGGAACCTCATGAACTGTAGGTGTCCAGGGACTAGTTGCACTCAAAGGGCATCCGCCTCTACTAAGTGAAACAATTCCCTCCCGGAACCTCATACAATCAAAGGGCAATACGCCTCTACTAATTGTATGAAGTATGTCCAGGAACCTCATGAACTCAAAGGGCATCTCGCCTCTACTAAGTCCATCACAGTACCTCATCCACTCAAAGGGCATCCGCCTCTACTAAGTGTATGAAGTCTATCCAGAAACCTTATGAACTCAAAGGGCATCTCGCCTCTACTAAGTCCATCACAGTACCTCATCCACTCAAAGGGCATCTCATCTCACCTGAGCTTTCTAAAACCTCAACTCAAAGGGTATCTCACCTCACTTGAGCTTTCTTAATTAATTCGCCATTTGAACCAATCACTCGGTTTTTTTTCTTTTAATGTGTAATTTACTAATTAATTTAACTCTCAATTATAAATATGGTTCTATGGTTTCATATTTTCCGCAGGTCATTTTCCAATACCTTTTTTTTATTACTCCTTTTGAATACCGTAATTAGAGACACAATAGAAAGACAATAGGTGGCAGACACCGGTGTCCTCTGGGGGCCTCACAGTTTAAACTGGCAAAAAACTTCCGACCTTTTTTATCATTAGTCGGGCTTTGTCTTTTAATAAGTACTTAATCTTAAGGTAAATTCGTGTCTTTGTGTTTTCGCACTGAGCTTAATATTTGCCTCTGTCCTCTCGCACAATTCTGTTACATCAAACTTATGCCCGTCACCAATCTCTGGACTCACAACTATCGATACCAAAAAAAAAAAAAAAAAAACTTCGCTAGGTATGTTTTTTGTCTAATTGACTGTGCTGTTTATACCTAATTGTAAGATTTTTATGTATTGACCCCATCTATCATCCGTATCTTTAACACTAAGCTTCTAGAATAGTACCTACTGTTAAGACGCTCAACCTGGTCATTAGAACGAGCCATACTGGTCGCCACAGTGTGTAAACGCATGTTGTTAAGCACTAAACTGCGTAAAATTATTTGAAGTGAAGCATATCGCTGCATCTGTATTGATTCTACGTGAACGGCCAAATGCATTTTTTTTTTTTCGGCCTTTCCTGATTGTATAATCGCTCGAGATGTCTTAACTTAAAATCTTGTAGTACGTATGTATGAATCGACAGAAATAATCCGCCTGTTATTGACATAATAATCTCAGTTTTTGATTTTTCTCCGAACTGCATTGGGTTACGTCTTTCCACGTGTTGCATTTGCGTGCCTTCTCGGTGAAATATTTAAATCAAACGAGAGTTTTTGTGTGCGATCGGGGGAATAATCTCTTGTTTTTTTTTTTTTTTTTTTTTTTTTTTTTTTTTTTTTTTTTTGTTAATGCGTATCGTATGGCGTCAATATTTTAGTAAGTGGCTATACCACCCGCTTTAAAACTGTCATCGCTATTGAGTCAACCTCTCTAACCACTACAAATTATTTTTGGTGTCAACCGTTAACATGTGAGTTATTATTTAGATAGAAGTTTCTTTTGAAAAACCTTGTAACAAAACTGGTGTGGATAGTACCTACAATGTAATTTAATAAATGGATTTTAGCAAACGATTAAAAATCAAAGAGCAACTGCTTCGCGTATCTTTAAATGCTTCATGACGAAAGAGAAATGTTTATTATTAATGTACCTATACTATTTTTCTTTTTTATAGTTTTACTAATTTAGCGGGTCAGGGGATGGAACAGTGTTTATTTCATGTTTCTCTAGTTCAGCATTATTCTTTTTATGATAACATGACGATTCCGTATGGCCTCATTTGCCACAATAGTCACATTTATTTAGATCAAAATTATATCGTTTATGATTACCACCGCAAACAAAACACTTCATTCCAGTTTGATTCCCATTTTGAGTCTGATTTACATCTTGATTCCTTACGTTCGCTCTAGGCACAGCCGCTGGTATAGCGTTCGCAGATATCTGATTCTGGCTAACTAGTTTCTGTCTATCGCGTGTGTTACTGCATATTTGTTTCATACCTTTCGATATAGACGTCCGACCGTGTAGAAAGCTACCTAAACTTGTGATAAAATTATTCGCTTCAATCGATGCGCCTATACCACTATCTCCTATATTGGCGACAATAAAGCACTCAAATGAAATAACTCATACAAGGACTGATTTTCAAACGGTTTTGTAACAATAATATCTTTTAATAGCTTGTACATATTCCGACGGATTTGTAAACTGGAAATCAATTTACGATTCCAGTCCTTCCATTTCCACGTAGGTCAATTACTATCAGATCGTAACAATGAATCATACCACACTTTTGCAGGACCCTTTAATTTGTTGCTTGAGAACGGGTCATTTCATCGCTCCATGTAAAAGTTTGAGCGTAGGGCCTGATGATATTAAGCCAAGCATTCACATCATCTTTGAGCGGATCGAATTCAGGTATTATGTTATTTAAAGAGTTGTCTGTACTCACAGTTGAGGTATCAGCCTTACGTGATACCTTTTTCCTGTGTTTCGGTGGAGGTGACGGAGTCCGGGCACTACTATTGGTGCTAGAACTCCTGGCGTCACTACTGCTGCTAGAGCTTGACCTTGAAGAATGTTTTCTTGCGCCTTCTTGATTTACCCATTGTGTGTGAGTGTGTGGGTACCGCTTCTCACTTCTGATGATAACTTATACTTAACTATATAGTTTACTCTAAGTGAAACCACCTTTCAGAGACAAAGACTATATTAACTACAAATCAGGACAACTGCCTCGCACAACATTTAGTAGAACACTGCACTAATAATATCTTAATAGTTGCTGGAAACACTGGGCTTGCTAGAGTTCTCATCCACTTGAGTCGGGTGTTTTTTTGTCTGGGCTCGGGGTAAGCGCGTGCACTCGAACGTAGATGCCGATCCCGTGACGTCACTCAGCATTCCAACGCCGCCGTAGCCGTCCGTCGATCACCGTTAGCCTTGCTGGCTCAGCAATCGCCAACATATTTTATGCAGTCTAATCCTTAATCAACCCTTGAACCCCGAGAATTCATGAGAACACTATAAAAACGTGGTGGCCCTTATTTTGTTTTGACTAGTATATAAATATATTCCACAACTATCACACAACACCGTCTAGTCCCAAGCTAAGCAGAGCTTGTGTTATGGGTACCAGACAGCTGACAAAAATACTTATATATTTCTAAATACATACATATTATAGATAAATAACACCCAGACACAGAACAAATGATCGTGCTCATCATACCAACATTTGTCCTGGGTGGGAATCGAACCCACGACCTCCGGCATAGCAGTCAGGGCCACTAACCACTAGACCAACATGCCAGTCAATAAGTTAATGGGATCAGATATAGTTGCCCCTTGCATTCTAGGAGGGTTTCCTTTTCTGAAATTCGACGTGGCCCGAGTGGGCATCGGCCCTGGCTGCTAGTCGCTGGTACCACAGAATAAGAAACTGGTAGGTACGTTACGCTGCATGCGTGGAATACCTACTACTTACCGTCGACGGCTTGTGTTCGGTCCTGGCGGTTACCAGACGACCGAACGGCGAACTAACCATTGCTCATCGTCGTCAAGCCCGCGTAAATTCAATGAGTACCTAAACGATACAATATCTACACGTGCATATAATTATATTTTATTAAATATAAAACGAATTATGCACTACTTTCAAGAACAGAGCTTCGTTTCGTAGTAATCAAGTAAATCGATCCTGTTTAAAGGCTGGCGTCGAGTTCTCTGGGCGAGTCGGCGACTCTTGTAACCCAACACGAAGATAAGGACTGGCCTTGACTAAACAGTAAGTATATACTAACGATAGTCAATACTAATTTCACGAATTTCAATACGACTTTAAATCAAGCGTGTAAGGTTTAAAATCCTACAGAATGATTGCCATAAATGCAGCGATGAAGTTGTACCTAAGTAATGTATAACGGATGTTATAATCTGGTGCTCGATGAACAAAATAATGAACGGGCTTGTACAGGGGTCATAGGATCAGTCTCTTAATTAGGTGGCTAGCTCAATAATAAAGCTATTGCTAAAAGGGGTCGAGGGGCTCTTTGGACCGGGAGTCGCAATTTCCACCTACATTTTTTTTTTCAGTGGTATTTTGGAAGCGCAAGGAAAAAGATATTAAAGTACAGTTACCAAAAAAATCTATATTTATTTTATTTGTGCTCCCAAAATACTACTAAAAAATATCCAGTGGTCAGGGCCTAAAGAGGTGGGGCTTTTTGGACCAGGACCGCGGTCCCAATTTGACCCGCTAAAAGTACCTAGGGTGGATCAGTGACATATAATTGCCGGAATTCAGTTTTATGCATGTTTTATGTGCAAAGTAAGTAAGCAATTAAAAATATCAATAGTGGTGTTGAATTTTGAGAATCCTGTTGACCTAGTAGCTCATCATCTTGCTGCTCCTGTCCAATTGTTTCTTGGGGTTAGGCGCGTGCGCAATTTGTTTTCTTCTTGTATTATCTTCTGCCTATGGTAGATACCTACCGTCATTTACTCCTTACTTCCACCTTTCACAAGCAAGGTAAATATTAAAAAAAAATGTGCAGGTTTTTTTATATTTATATGTATACAAGATCGGCTTCTGCCAGTGTCTTTGCTCGCGTGAAACTATGTTTCTCCATATGTATGGCATGGAGAAACATAGTTTTTTACTTTGGACTCGTTTTGATGAATATCGAAAAATTCTCTCATAGTACTCGCCTACGACTTATAAGGAAAGCCAAAAGCAAAATTTCACTATCCCAGTCCTAGCAGTTTCGATTGTGCGTTTATATCAGTCAGTTTCTCCTTATAGGCCGTGTTTACGTAGACGCGGCGCGTCGCGCGGCGCTTTGGGCGTTTCGTCGTACATTGCAGCAGCAGGCCGCGACATCGCTCGCGCAAGCACACACCTATTTCAATGTACGACGGACCGCCCGACGCGCCGCGCAACGCGACGCGTGTCTGTAAACGGGCACTTTGATTATGATTGATTAATAAAATTTACATCTAAAACTATTTTAAGTCTACCCTCAACCGCCCTGTAATAACAAAAGTCAAATTAGTAAGTTCTTCTAAGCGGTTCTTGAGCAATGCACTTGCTGATGGTGTATCCCCCATCAATTTGTATTTGATCTGCTGGTAGAATCAGGATCGAGTTATAAAAACATCATTTGTGTTGGCGATTGCTGAGCCAGCAAGGCTAACGGTGATCGACGGACGGCTACGGCGGCGCTGGAATGCTGAGTGACGTCACGGGATCGGCATCTACGTTCGAGTGCACGCGCTTACCCCGAGCCCAGACAAAAAAACATCCCTCTTGACTCAAGGGGCATAAGAACTCTAGCAAGCCCAGTGTTTCCATCAAATATTACGATATTATTAGTGTAGTGTTCTAGTAAATGTTGTGCGAGGCAGTTGTCCTGATTTGTAATTAATATAGTCTTTGTCTCTGAAAGGTGGTTTCACTTAGAGTAAACTATATAGTTAAGTATTAGTTATCATCAGAAGTGAGAAGCGGTACCCACACACTTACACACAATGGGTAAATCAAGAAGGCGCAATAAACGCCTTAAGTCGAGAAAACATTCTTCAAGGTCAAGCTCTAGCAGCAGTAGTGACGCCAGGAGTTCTAGCAGCAATAGTAGTGCTCGGACTCCGTCACCTCCACCGAAACACAGGAAAAAGGTATCACGTAAGGCTGATACCTCAACTGTGAGTACAAACAACTCTTTAAATAACATTATACCTGATTTCGATCCGCTCAAAGATGATTTGAACGCTTGGCTTAATATCATCAGGTCCTACGCTCAAACTTTTACATGGAGCGATGAAATGACCCGCTATCAAGCTCTCAACAAATTAAAGGGTCCTGCAAAAGTGTGGTATGATTCATTGTTACGATCTGATAGTAATTTGCCTACGTGGAAATGGAAGGACTGCAATCGTAAATTGATTTCCAGTTTCCAAATCCGTCGTAATATGTACGAGCTATTAAAAGATATTATTGTTACAAAACCGTTTGAAAATCAGTCCTTGTATGAGTTTTATTTTAAATAAAAATGTAAAATAGATAGTATATCTTTGGAATTTTCGGAACAAGATATTATTTCTATTAGTGTCGGCAATATAGGAGATAGTGGTATAGGCGCATCGATTGAAGCGAATAATTTTATCACATGTGACAGTTTAGCTAGCTTTCTACACGGTCGGACGTACATATCGAAAGGAATGAAAGAAATAAGCAGTAACACACGCGATAGCCAGAAACTAATTAGCCAGAACCTGCGACCGCAGCACCAGCGGCTGTGCCTAGAGCGAACGTAAGGAATCAGATGTAAATCAGGCCCAAAAGGGAATCAAACTGGAATGAAGTGTTTTTTTTGCGGTGGTAATCATAAACGATATAATTGCAATCTAAATAAATGTGACTATTGTGGCAAACGAGGCCATACGGAATCGTCATGCTATCATAAAAATAATAAAAAGTGTTTCATCCCCTGAGCCACTAAATTAGTAAAACAAAAAAAAATAGTATAGGTACATTAACAATAAGCATTTCTCTTTCGTCATGAAGCACTTAAAGATACGCGAAGCAGTTGCTCTTTGATTTTTTAATCGTTTGCTAAAATGCATTTATTGAATTACATTGTACTATCCGCACCAGTTTTTTTTTACAAGGTTTTTCAAAAGAAACTTTTATCTAAATAATAACTCACATGTTAACGGTTAACACCAAAATTTGTAGTGGTTAGAGAGGTTGACTCAATAGCGATGACAGTTTTAAAGCGGGTGGTATAGCCACTTATTAAAATAATGAAGCCGTACGATACGCATTAACAAAAAAAAAAAAGAGAGATTATTTCCCCGATTGCACGCTGGAATTTGTCCACACAAAAACTCTCGTTTGATTTAAATATTTCACCGAGAAGGCGCGCAAATGCAACACGTAGAAAGACGTAACCCAATGCAGTTCGAAAAAAAAAATATATATAAAAAACCAAGATTATAATGTCAATAACAGGCGGATTGGTTACTGTCGGTTCAACTACAAGATTTTAAGTTACGACATACTCGAGCGATTATAAAATCAGGAAAGTTCGAAAAAAAAAAAATGCATTTGGCAGTTCACGTAGAATCAATACAGATGCAGCGATATGCTTCACTTCAAATAATTTTACGCAGTTTAGTGCTTAGCAACATGCGTTTACACACTGTGGCGACCGGTATGCCTCGTTCTAATGACCAGGTTGAGCGTCTTAACAGTAGTATTCTAGAAGCGTAGTGTTAACGATACGGATGATAGATGGGGTCAATACATAAAAATCTTACAATTAGGTATAAACAGCACAGTCCATAAGACAAAAATCATACCTAGCGAAGTTTTTTTTTTTTTCTTTGGTATCGATAGTTGTGAGTCCAGAGATTGGTGACGGGCATAAGTTTGATGTAACAGAATTGTGCGAGAGGACAGAGGCAAATATTAAGCTCAGTGCGAAAACACAAAGACACGAATTTACCTTGAAGGAGATTAAGTACCTACTTATTAAAAGACAAAGCCCGACTAATGATAGAAAAGGTCGGAAATTTTTGCCAGTTTATAGAGGCCCCTTTAAAGTAATAAAAAAAAAGGTATTCGAAAATGACAAATATGAGGTGACGGATAAACAAAGTCAGTGAAAAGTGTATACGGGAGTGACCGCTGCGGAAAATATGAAACCATAGCACCATATTGATGATTGGGAGTTAAATTAAATTACGTTCTAATTTAAAAGGTCCCTTCCCGTGTTGGCGATAAAGGTATTATCAGATTTATTTAAGCGTATGTGCGAGTTAAGATAAAATGCTTTGAGTAATTTAATATACTCGTAAATGTTTTTAGTAAATTACACATTAAAAGAAAAAAAAAAACCTAGTGGTTGGTTCAAATGGTGAATTAATTAAGAAAGCTCAAGTGAGGTGAGATACCCTTTGAGTTGAGGTTTTAGAAAGCTCAAGTGAAATGAGATATCTTTTGAGTTGAGGTTCCTGGTCAGACCCCGTACACTTAGTAGAGGCGGATGCCCTTTGAGTGCACGAGGTTCCGGGGGGGACTTGTTTCACTTAGTAGAGGCGTATGCCCTTTGAGTGAAGCTTGTCCCTGGACACCTATAATACGGATGGACTTCATACGCTTAGTAGAGGCGGATGCCCTTTGAGTGCATGAGGTTCCGTGATGGACTTAGTAGAGGCGAGATGCCCTTTGAGTTCGTAAGGTTTCTGGACAGACTTCGTACAATTAGTAGAGGCGTATGCCCTTTGAGTGTATGAGGTTCCGGGAGGGAACTGTTTCACTTAGTAGAGGCGGATGCCCTTTGAGTGCAACTGGTCCCTGGACACCTACAGTTATGAGGTTCCTGGAAAGACTTCAAACAATTAGTAGAGGCGTATGCCCTTTGATTGTATGAGGTTCCGGGAGGGAATTGTTTCACTTAGTAGAGGCGGATGCCCTTTGAGTGCAACTAGTCCCTGGAAACCTACAGTATCGATAATCTAATACGTTTGAACCTGCCCTCGAATACACCGATAATAACGAAATGATAGATGACCGTTAAGATCCCAAAACATCCGAAACGCATTCAACGTATGTGCAGCAAGTAAACTAACAGGTGGTCAATATTTGTGTTTCAGCATTTTATCTGAACTCGTGGGGTACCTGATGGGACAGGCACCTTGCAGGACGGCCGTGTTGGCGATTGCTGAGCCAGCAAGGCTAACGGTGATCGACGGACGGCTACGGCGGCGCTGGAATGCTGAGTGACGTCACGGGATCGGCATCTACGTTCGAGTGCACGCGCTTACCCCGAGCCCAGACAAAAAAACATCCCTCTTGACTCAAGGGGCATAAGAACTCTAGCAAGCCCAGTGTTTCCATCAAATATTACGATATTATTAGTGTAGTGTTCTAGTAAATGTTGTGCGAGGCAGTTGTCCTGATTTGTAATTAATATAGTCTTTGTCTCTGAAAGGTGGTTTCACTTAGAGTAAACTATATAGTTAAGTATTAGTTATCATTTGGTAAACCTAATCTGGAAACAGGATTGTGTTGGATTGTTCGAATGAGTTACTGCGGCCCTAGAACGCAAAGGGCAACTAAAGGAACACCGATGGGTTTGTCAGTAAAAGTCCGACACTTCCTCTCGCGTCACCCAGAGGGGAAAAGTTATTTGATGATTTCGCACATAAAAACACTGACTGACATGCAGGGCGTCGGCGTCAGAATTTATCTATTTTATGACATTATTAGCCAGGTAGAACGTAGATACGATACAATAACTGCAGAGTTCAACATACGGTAAACTTTGTTTGTTCCACAACTGCAATCAAAACCTGCAATAATTACAACACGTGGCTTTGGGATCATCCGATATAAAGTGACGCCGTCCTATTGTCAACAAAACAATACCATTTGCAGTTCTGTATGGCGTATAACAAAACCATAGTGAACTTGACGGAACCTTATGAAATGTGGGCTTGCATAGAGCCGGATCAACCATCTAGTGCCAAGAGGCCCCGTGCTCTTGGGATACTAGACTAGACTAGAATTCATATAGAATAGGACCCACCCCAATGGGTAGGTCCTATCTTATATGAATTCTAGTCTATTCCGGATTTGCCATAAAGACAATGTAAGCAACTGGCTTTTAACTCATCGGTACCCCATGGTCTGTTTGAAAAATAAATTAAAGAAAATTTAATTTGTTATCATTTATAAACATTTAGGGGCCCCTTTGGTAGAATTTGCTAGGCCCCGCGCTAGCTTGCATCCAACACTGGTCTTCCATTAGGTACAATTTGTTCCAAAATTCAACCATGCATTCGTTCGTATATCAACCAACGTTATCATGTCTAAGAAAGTAAATACTTAACTCGATGTTGGTTCAGCGATAATAATAATTACTGCTGGATGTGTGAGGGCGAGCATTATCTAATATTTGTACAGAATGCTGATAAGATAACTGAGGAGATGTATAAATAGGAACAAGCGAGGAGTCACTAAACCGATTCAATTGATAGCAATTTTGAGAAGGCATTTGTTGGATATGATACGCCGAACTAATGTGATAGTGGGCAGGGCACATTGCTAGCAGAGCAGATG
This sequence comes from Leucania comma, assembly GCA_958295575.1. Lineage (NCBI taxonomy): Eukaryota > Metazoa > Arthropoda > Insecta > Lepidoptera > Noctuidae > Leucania > Leucania comma. The sequence goes on from OY282475.1 coordinate 12,506,816, forward strand.
ATCAGTTAGGCGAAAAGATTTTGGTGTGCCGTCCACATATATCGGAGGAAGCGGTGTTGGAAGGCCTCCCCACAATTTGGACTGATGACTTGGTACCTTGGAACCATCAGGAAAACCAATTAAGATATATCTAGCTTCAGTTATCGTCATCTTATGACCGACATTTTAATGAATTACGCTGTTGTAATGACATGACACTGCTTTTAATGAGTCAATCGACTCAGAACCTACATCTTCCGCATTATTTTAATTACGGAAGTAACTAAAAGTAATATCATGCATATTGCACCTCTTGCGGAGTAATAAATGATATGCGTAATTATAAAAGGTTAAAGAAAAATGGAGAATAAAACGGCAAGAGCGCAGCGGCGTAACCGCATCCATACTTGAGTAAGTAAATATGCGCACGGATTATACTGAAAGTTATTTATATTGTCATAAATCAGACAGAGGTGGAACTGAATGACGGACGCCTCAGTCCGCCTCGCCACGGCACGTCCGCTTCCTGCCCTGTTAATGCCGCGAAATATTTGGAAAGTCACGTTTTCAAGGGTAGTTGTAAAAAAGGAAATCACAAGATTTGCATTCTGTAACGTCATGCGGCGAGCTTCATGCCCGTTCCGTGTTTATTTATGGAATTAACAGAAGGGCAAACGGACGTGATAAGAGATTTTGAGGGTACTCTTGTATTAATAAATATACAAGCTTCGGGTAATGTGAAGGTTACTGATAAACTAAGTAAATTGAACAGGACACTGAAGAGGTTTATACATACTTCGATAAATAATAATCTGTCAATACAAAAAATGCAATGCTTTACAAAATTGATCTTGAAAGTAGGGTATGCACTGCCTACTTTATTATATCTATATTACTTTATTATTATTATAAAGCGGAATAGATTTTTTTTCTCATATAAAAGCGCTAATCTCTGAAACTAGTATACCAGGTTTATGACAAAAAGTATAAGTCATATTACATGGCGTGACGATCAACGGAAGTGGAGCAGTAACCAAAGATGCAGGGGACAGCTAATGTATTTATCGATTCCGTCGTTAAATAAATACACAATATCGATGATCATAAATGCTCACAAAATTAAAAGTTTACGAGTTTGTCTCACAATTACACAATGCCCTCGCCACTGTTTTCTCTCGAAACCAAATTAAAGATCTACCTTCGACAATGAAGTGAAATTTAAACGATTTCATTTAACGAAATAATCTTAGATTTTACAGTTGAATTAGCGTACAGTTTCGTCATTAACGTTACGTTGGACAAACTGTGGGTTGTGGCAGCCCTAGGGGTGTTACGGCGCAGATTCTATTACAATAAGCCTAGCTTAGAGAATGCTGTATCAACGGTTAGGCTCGGCGACAAGTGACCCGCTACCGGGTGAACGTAATATAAATTTTACTGCCCGATGCCTGTACCACCGCGTACACAAGCGGTATCTTTATAAAAAAACTTAATCTACAAACATTTTTTCAGTAAAACCACAACAGATCTGGTATGATTCATAAGGAAATAAACTAAAGGTTAGATTAAAGGAAAATTTCCCGAGTCAGTATGTTTTCAAATAATTATTTTGAGAAATACAAGTTGCTTCAAGCCCCCACAAGTGGCGTCATCGTCATCCGGCAAGAATCAAAACAATTTGTATGGTAATTATCTAATCAAGTAATTGTTATTTAAATTCGCAGTAATCTAAAATACAAATGTGCAAATCCATTTTCATGCTCAGGCCTGGGAATCAAACAGAAAGGGTCAAGTGTGAGTTTAGATTACCATTTCCACTCACAGTAGAAAGTGTTTTTTTTTTAAACCACCAAAACTTATTTTCTTGTATATTTACCTAATATAACACAGAAAACCATCTTCAGGCAGCAGTACAATAACAAAAACCCTTCAGAGGTGGCAAGCTGTTAACTCCAACACATAATTACACAAAACGAAAATAACCAAAAAGAAAAACCCCAAACAAAAGTTCATATTTTGGTTAATTGAATATTTTGTGGGCAAGTATACTCGAGCATTACGGTTGGCAGGAATCGAGACAAAGGCTCGTAAAGATACGCGACGTATCGTTCGCTTTACGTAACTCAGGCACTCACCTCGCACTCAAACTCACTCACACGCACTCACATGCACCACACACGCACTTAGCCGCCGAGTTCATGCACTTTTTTGTTTGGTCTTAATTGCCCGTTATGAAGCATTGTTTTGGGTGTTGATGTTGAGTTTGAACCTTAACAATCTCAAGTAACCCAGATTTCGAAATTATTCGCAGAGCTTTCCACTGAAGGAATTGAATGATTAAAAAAATTTTGAATTGAAAACTGCTGAAATCAAATTTTTGCTTAAATAACCGCTTGCCCCGTAATGACAGTTACATCTAATAAATGGCAAAAAAGCCTTCTCCCTTACAAAATTTGAATTAGCTAACTAGTACATAATGAAAGCTTTATCTTGGACAAATATTGTTTTGAGACAGCTTCTTAGCCAATCGTACTTTATAGATCGAAACAGACTTCCATCATTAGAGGTGGCTGCAGACTCATTATTTGTCACGTGGTAAAATCTCAAAGGTGGAGGCCGACCGCATCAGGCAGAGGCAACGGGGCGCTCGCCCCAGCCGCCGCCGGGATTCCGATCCCGATTTCCGGCCACCGTAGGCGCGGGCTTGTGGACGGCGTGCAATGGGTAGCACGCTGTCCGATCGTCCGGTAACCGACCGGACCGAGCCCATGTCGCGTTCTGTTCCCGCGCGCCTCAAGGAGCTGTCAGCACACCGAAAAGGCCCAGCCTGCTAACTGCAGGCAGGCAGGGTCGAAACCTACTGGGGTCATGGGTTAACTTCCGAAAGGAATACCCGGCCCCGGCACGATAGGCTACGAAGGAACGGGGTAGGTTTTTAGTCAGTAAGAGCCTGACATTACTTCCCGCTCCGCCCAAGGGCGGGATTTATCATTGGATGATTTTAACTATCATAAAAAAAAAAACGAGGTAAAATCTAGCAGTCGATTTTATTGTGAATCTCAAATCATTCTAGAATTGGGTCATATACAATTTGTTATGTCATCTGTCCAGGTAATAATAAATATAATGACTATATAATAATACATAATAATCATCATCATCATCAGCCTTTTTAATGTTCCCACTGCTGGGACACAGGCCTCCTCTCTAAGAAAGGGAATGGGCCGTAATCCGCCACGCGAGCTCAGTGCGGGTTGGTGGATGTCACATGTCTTCGAATTTTTGGTTCTAGGACATGCTGGTTTCCTCACGATGTTTTCCTTCACCGTTTTGAGAGCAGTGGTGATGAAATAAATTACAGAAAGTAATGCGCCTGGCCGGGCTTGAACCCGCGACCTACTAATCGTAAGTCGGGCCCGTTACCACTCGGCCACCACTGCTCTTTATAATAATACATAATATAATAAATCAATAATATAATAATGAAATTGAAATTGTAATAGATAATAAAAAGAAACCAAATATATGTGAAACTTTTTTTTTTGTAATAAAAAGCTATTAATCAAATTCTGAAATACTGTAAATGAATTCTTAAATGTGCCAACGACACTGAGTCCCACTCGGCATAAAACATTTACAAGTTACGAAGAAATCAAGTTATTATCAAAGAAATTACAGGTTAATGAAAGGTCCATCATAAGAACAAACAATTTTATGTCATGTGTTATTAATTATCACATAATTCCAGACGACAGAGACAGGTTTAACACTCTTAAATTGCTTTACAATTTGCTGATGTGATCACCGGGTGAGGCCGTACATTTATTAAAAGGTCAAATTCGCATTGATCGTCAAGAGAAGAATATAACCCATTGCTAACTTGAGTATAAATCAAGCACAGTGTGTGGGCCGCTTGTTGTTAGCGATAACCCGCGATTTTACAACACAACCGATGATGTCACCAGTTTCCCTCGTACTGTCAGTTTTAACATTTAGGTGCAATTTTCGTATTGACAATCGATATGATATGATGGACATCCCAATTTAGCTCGTTCATTCAAAACCGCTGTATAGTTAGTTATGCTAATAACTAGGGATTTCCTTGCTACACTGAATTATAAATGTGAAATTGCGAAAATCCTACTGTAAGCGTTGCTTCAAAATGGTTTCAGGTTTAATTGCTTGGTCTATGTTCAAATTAGGAAACTTAACTATGAACGAAATTATGTTTTTGGCGAATTTTCTTTAGCCTTGTCCGCACTGCAGTTACAAAATATGTCGCAGGACAGTTTATAGACCGAATTCTGCTGTGGTTTTAGAGACAAACTATATATATAATATGTATACCTAGATATTTGCCTACAAACCGTTTACACTCATGTAATCGAAGTCCCGATCCATTAATGCCGCTTTAATATATTGCTAGCGAACGATAAATACCGATAAAGAGCCGTTTAAGGTAACCGATAACGTTTTTTTTAAAAAATTCAATGATATAGAGGTCGGTTAGCCGGAATTCAACAGAATTCTTGAAATCTTTAGTAATCTGTGGACTCGGTAAAGAGTCTTTGTTGAATTTGTACACAATGATGTGTCAGGCTGTTGTTGATTCGTAACCTAATGTATAAATATTTCGTGTCACGGTGTTTGTGGGGTGCACTCCTTCAAAACGGCTCGACCGATTTTAATGAATTTTCTTTTTGAATATTTCATTGGTATGATTTCATAGGTATATTTTTTAGGTTCAATAGGTGACAAGGTCACCCTCCTGGGGATTGAATAAAATATACTTTAGCCTCATTTTTTAATTACGATTTTAGTGTTTTTTGTTTCATTTCTTTGATATTTTCAGAACAACTTTTGCCGGGTCAGTCAATACTTTAATATTTCTGAAAGACAACTGAAAACATTACAGGAAAATTCATCATGAAACTGTTTGGTTTCGTTATAAATATAATGCGTATATACGCTTATAGGTCAAAGTGTAACACAAAATTGTAAGCCATAAAGAAGCCAACATTTTATATAACAAATCATTGATGTTTTGCTGAAAAAAATAGTGTCGACAGACTTCGCATTCACACTAAAGAAAGACAAAACAAAAGAAAGAAGCTGAAAGACACATTCTAAAATACACAATAGCATATCCGGGAGTCCTAACTTTTAACAGCTGCATTCAAAGAGTAGTTATCGTCTAGTTAATGGCTTGCCGTTCGTAATCGTCACCGAGTTAGATCACTGGCGTTAAGCAACACAGCATAGCCACCAGCCACTCGATGTTGCATGATCATTTACGTGGCTTGCGATAAGTGGGGAACGCATTATATACATACGTGTGCTCCGGCCGATGGTAACATAACGACTGTTACAACAACCGAGTGCTTGATTGAATGCGTTGGCGCGAAAAAACTTGATAACCGCTGCCATTAAGTGCCTGCTTTAGTAATGTGGTAATGAGAACGGAGAATGTTTTGTAGACTTTTTTTCTTACTTGGTAAGTCACATCAATAATGTACATGGAGCAACTGTTTATCAGACCTTCGAAGCCCAGTACTTGGGTAACACGATATCTTTTGGTAAGACCTGTGTCAGATTTTCTGACTTCTGTAATAACTGTCCATGATCTAGATATGAGAGCCGGGACCAATGATTTAACGTGTTTTTAAAGCACGAAGGAATCGGTAAACCGTACTTAAAATGTTGTCTAATGAAATATCATTTTACAAAAGACTTTCAAAACCAAAGAACTACCGGTCCCAAAACGCGATATTCAGTAACATAAAGACTATCAAATACGCGAATCTACGAAGCGTCTACGCAGGTGGTAAAGAACAAATACACGAGACTACGAAACATGTACGCAGGCGTAACTGATCAAATACGCGAGCCTACGAAGCATCTACGCAGGTGGGAGCTAATTAAACGCGCGAATCTACGAATGGTCTACGCAGGCGTAGATGACCAAATACGCGAATCTAGGAGGTGTCTGCGCAAGCGTAGCGCGTAGCTAATTAAATACGTGAGTCTACGCAAGTGTATCTGTCTAAATTCGCGAGTCTACGAAGGTCCTACGCTGGCGTAGCATGACCTACGCAACGGTTACGATATTTTTCTTTAGAATTAGGGATTTTTATGGTTAAGAAATCGAGTATTCTTTCATAATTATGTCGAATTGTCAACCACATCGTCGCTTACCATCAGGAGGTATTCTGATTATAAAAGGAGTCAATAGTAACGCATACGTGAATAGAAACAAAACTTTGAATGAGTTTTTCGTTCTGATACCTACCATATTTATTAGCTTCTAACATAGATTCAGTATATATATATAGATATATCGATTTTATTTGTGAGGATATTGGAGACTTTCGTTTTTGCGTGAAGCCAAACCACAGGATAATACAAAAGCTAACAGGTGTTTCGACGAGTATCGAATGTTCGTCAAATGCTATTATTTCGCACTTCATATTCCAAAAGTACGATGGTCAGCAAAAAAGTATACGACATTTTGTCATAGATTTTCAATGCTTTTGCTTTTGTGATTCCTGGAAAATTAAGGCCAGGTTCTGCTAATTTTGTACTTTTTTAAATCTCTGGAAGTCCACAAATATAGAAGAGAACATCATGAAAAAATATTTTATTAAAATTGACTATATGACCAAGCGCTGGGCAAAAATAAAAACATGATATAAATTAGTTGGCTTGACAAAAAAAAAAATCGCGAATCTGACCCTAATTTACGATTTCAAACGTGTTTATCTACGAGATTACGTTACGTAAATATTTGAAAGGTACAAAAAAAAAAGCTTGTTATTTAAAAGTTCCTAAAAATAAAAATCTTGAATTTTTATTGTTTTTTTTTTTTTTAATAAATAAAACCGCTGTTTTGGTTTCGCGAAGTCGACATAGTCCCGGGCGGAGTTCATACAAAATACTCAGTGACTACAACCAGCGGACCGGTCTTTATCGAGTTATCCTGTTACAAAGTCCTGTTACAGGCAATGGTTTACCATCCCATTTGAGGGACGGATAAGCGCCGTGATTATCAACTGAGCAAAAATATTTATTTGCGTCTTCGACTTGAAAGAAGACAGTAATTTAGTAAATCCTAGATATAGAATGGTATCTGATGTGGGCAGGTCTCTGTTAGAAATCGAAGTTCATAATGTCACATTGCTATTATACGATATGACACATTGCTTGTAGAACAGATGCTCGTTAGGGCTGTAAGGTGACTGCGCATCGGAAGACCCAGCGTTGAAAGGTCTCCCACGAGGTGGACCGATGTTCTAGTGAATCGCGGTCGCGGAAAGATGGCGACACCTCAAGGAGGCCAATCTCCAACAGATATCTCTTGGCTGAAATGATGATGATCTTGAATAATTCTCTGGGGATCGTTTTATGAAGGTGACAATGGTATAGCTATAGCGTTTTACAAAAACAAGTCATCCGTTTATTAAGAATTTGTAGAATCCCTACGATAATGCAGGGCTGCCCTTTTAAAATGTTCAAGGAAATGTATTATCTAACTATTAACATTTAATTAGGTACCGAGGTAAACAACAATACACAAAATCTCCAATTTCGGCCTGAAATTGGGTCATGTTTATTAATAATCCTGTGTGGTGTCAGATAACGTCGTTTATCTTTAAATGCCTACTTTATTATTGTGAATTATGTATCGAACTGTTTCAGTAAAAATATCAATGTGAAAAAATAAATGTTTCAAATGTTTTATCGCTGTTTATTACTTTGAATAATGTATTTGTAATATTGACCCACTTATGGTGTTGCTATCAAGAAAAAAAAATCAAATACAAAATTGTTTTTTAGAAATAAAGAAATTGATATATACTTTACTACCAAGAAAAGACTGCACCAACAAGATCTCGATTAAGTAAACGTCAGCTGAGCGAGGCCAATGAACTGTAGGTAGTTAGTACGCAACGACCGACAACTACCTACAAGGTCATTGACTCGTTTACTTAAAAAAAATTATTTTGTACATGTGTATATTACCTCGACTTTTAGAAAAAAAGTACTTTATTTTTTAATTTTATCATTACAAATTGATAGTTTTTCATGTACCGAATCGACCCTCCACGGGATTAAAACGACCAAAATTTAACGGTGTATAAACAATATAAGTAATAATAAACATCGATACATGTGTACCTACTAATTATAAAAGTTTCTCCTTATCTCCGTTTCTTTGACCTACTACACATTGTAGGGAGACCAGAATTTTTATTTTTTATTTTTATGGTAGGTAAAATCATCCAATGACAAATCTCGCCCTTGGGCGGAGCGGGAAGTAGTGTCAGACTCTTACTGACTAAAAACCTACCCCGTTCCTTCGTAGCCTATCGTGCCGGGGCCAGGTATTCCTTTCGGAAGTTAACCCATGACCCCAGTAGGCTTCGACCCTGCCTGCCTGCAGTTAGCAGGCTGGGCCTCTTCGGTGTGCTGACAGCTCCTTGAGGCGCGCGGGAACAGAACGCGCCGTCGACGACTTCGGCTCGGTCCGGTCGGTTACCAGACAATCGGACAGCGTGCTACCTATTGCACGCCGTCCGCAAGCCCGCGCCTACGGTGAGGGGAGACCAGATGACCTGGTTTGGGTCGCGGAAGCTAGCAGGGTGCCAGAAGCACCGGACCGCTCAATGTGGTCAAAGTCTATGTCCAGCATAACGCTGCAATTACGGCGATAACATTATCACATAATCTTCTATAAATATAAAAGCGAAATATCACTCACTGATACGAAATCTCAGAAATTATAACACATACAAACTTTAGAGGCCCAGCCTGCTAGCTGCAGGCAGGCAGGGTCGAAGCCTGCTGGGGTCAAGAGCCGTTTTCTGAGAGGAAGGCTCAGCCCCGCCGGTATGATAGGCAACGAAGGAATGGGGTAAGTTTTTAGTCAGTAAGAGTTTGACATTATTTCCCGATTCGCCCAAGGGCGGGATCTGTTACTGGATGATTTTACCTACCATAAAAAAAGAAAAAACACCTACAAAATTAAAATTTGGCGGGTAGGTTTCTTATAGGGTGTAGACGTCCGCTAAGAACGGGTAAGAAACGCCTGCGTGAGAGTTGGTTTACCCTCTTAGGGGTTAAGAGGGTAAGCCGACATTCGCACGGGCGAAGCCGCTGGGAGAAGCTAGTATTATACAGGCGACTGATTGTGAGTGTGTATGTTTGTTACTTCTATACGCTTGAACGGCTCTCGGAGCCGACTCCCAGGAGTATTTCCCCTTGACATAATTTTCTACGTGCAATTTAGCTTTAAGATTTTTGACTGACTGACACTTTAAAAGTTCAAAACGCACACTTATCCAAGTAGAACGCGTCGAATGAATCGAAAGAAAAGAATTTTAGAATTCTCTTGATTTTGGACTCCTTCCAGATTCGGACGCTTCGACTCGGTTAGGTGCGCGGAGTTTCATAGGATTTCTTACTAAGAATTCTAAAATTTATTTTCTTTCGATTCGTTCGACGCGTTCGGCTCGGATAAATGTGCGTACACCATTATAAGGTCTATCTGAAATAAAGTTTCTTCGAAGTAAAAACAGTAATTTCTCACATATCCGAATTTCAAAATATTTATTTACATATTTCGAGCATTTTGTTGCTATCTGTACACACCGCCATCGGAGCCTTGAACAAAAAATGTCCCTGGAGGTATGTATGGCAAATTGATCACAGCTGCTGTTGCACGGAATGAAAATTAACATTAAACGTACACTTTATTATTTTCCTGTTTACCGCTATTGCTATAATAAACGTATGAAGAACACAATAATTGGCAAGTTATCACGATTTATATAACTTAATGCATCATACGATACTGCGTATTTGTAACTTTTAAATATGTGTACTACAACAACAGGCGTTTAAAGGTAGAACTACATTGCGCACTCGTGGGCCACGTACGCCGAGCGCGTCGGTCTCCATACATTTTACATGGCAACTAGATTTGTAGAGCTACATTAGATCCACGCGACGCAACGCGACTTCTCGTACAAATCAGGTGTGGCCCACGTGTGCGTCGGTCTAATGTAGTTCCAGCTTTATGTCCGTTTGTTCATCTGTACGTGTTATCTTTATCTTTACGAGGCAACATGTAACGAAATTAAGTTCATGTTTTAATTTATACACTATCTGGAAATTATGACGCGCTCGCAACCATACCGACTATGGACTTCTCTCCATGACTGCAGCAAATATAGGTGCATATATAAGCAACTAGCTGTTCTTTGTGTTTGATTACTGCTCCGCTCTTATTGGTCATAGCGTGATGTTATACACAGCAGTACAGCTTTCCTCAATAAACGGGCTATCCAACACTAAAATATTTTTTTAAATTCAAACTAATAATTTCTGAGATTAGCGAGTTCAAACAGACAAACTCTTCAACTTTATTATATTAAATCAATGTAGATGACAAAAAAGAAGAAAAGATAGTTGGTACAATGACCAATTTGGAAACAAGTATTTCATGAATGAAATTCTAATAATAACATACCTATAATGTTGTGCTTAAAACGAATTAAAAGTCATTAAGCATCATTACAGGTAATTAAATCCCTTGGCTATATCAGTCGACAAGCTCAAAGGAAAGTTGAACCAATAAACAATGCATTTATTACCTACTGCGTATTAAATGGTGTGTTTTTTCCTTCTTACTGACCGAGCAAGAGGTAGGTTCATTACTAAAAATAAAGAATTTAATGGATTGAACCAGTTCTGTGCGACCGCAGCCTCAGCCGACGCCCCGACCGACCGGCCAGTCTGTGTGGCTACCTCTTACTCATCCCTCGCTCACTATTGTTTATTACAGAAGCGTAGCTAGGCGTGAGCGATGTGGGCTCACCTACGGACTTGAACCAAAAGGGGCTCACTTCTTTAAGAACGAGGACTTTTTTATGGTAGATAGGCTCTCTTTTGACCACTTTTTCTTCTGATGGTAAGCGACAACGTGGCCGAACGCTGAGTTGCGACAGTGGCTGTTTCGTTTTCAAATTTATGAAAGAAAAAGGCCTCGCTAATGCGCTTTCGCCCACGTTTAAACTAGTCACGCTACCCTTCTGGTTCATTACTTGCCATCCTGCTACTTGTGACTGCACTTTGTAGTATGACAATGACCTTTGTTATCTTAATGCCTTACTTTTTATTCTCGACATCAACTTATCAGGTTATTACTCATAAAAAGTTCCTTGCTGTCAATTACAGCGTATTCGCATTAGTTGTCGTAGTAAACGTGTGGCCGTTTGTCACTGGTGAACTGTAGTGGCAGTTCATATCCTGTGCAACGCATGATTAGTAGCCTTGAGGCGAAACGTTAATAATTTCTTTACATTAATTTTATTTCCTCATAGCGTTTCGTTCGACAGTTTGAGAAATTGAAATTGTGTAAGTGCTAAACACAAACGCATTATTTGCACACGGAGTTCAAAGACGTATTGGGTACTTAGCTATCGCATTTTTCTTTGATAGCCCACTCCTAGGCTATCGTTGTTAATTATAATTAATCATAATATTTGACTGTTTACATTTATTATTATATTAGTTTAATGAGTTTCGAGGAAAGAACTGACGTGAGCAGCAGCATGTATTCATATTAATATCTATTCATATTTGAATATTTATCCTATTGGATAGAGATATACGTGTATAATATACCAAACATATTTTTGTCTTGGTTTAGAATCATGAAATAACTTCTTCACTCTGGGTGGAATGAGAGGATGTGTCAGACTTTTGCTGACTAAACTGCGTTCCATGGCCGCGTTAAAGCTAGAACTACATTAGTCCGACGCACACGGGACCACGCCTAATTTATACGTAGAACAACGTCACGTGGCGTGGATCTAACTGATGTAGCTCTACAAATCTAGTTGCTATGTAAAATGTATGGTGACCGACGGCCCACGTGTGTGCATTCCAACTATCTGACAGCATCATATTTAACACATTGACATTTAGTTTTACAGTGTTACAAAAGGAAATAACTTACATTCGTTTATTTAGTTGAAATTACGCTAAAGGTCATTTTTTCTGATTATTTCCGAAATTCTGAAGCGGTAAAATGACTGACATACTTCTCAGTAAACTGTAGGAAATTCTGAGTAAATATTATGTAAACCTATCTTGGTTATTACTTCGGTACCTAGTTGTAGAAAATTTTATTGAGTGTGGTTCATTTTTTTTATTTTATTTAGGTTTTTTTTATTTTTGGACTATCTTTGTATTTTATCATCATAATCTCCTACAGCCCGACTTTTCCCATTGCTGGGCAATAGTTATCAGGCATAAACAGTTTTCTTGAGCCATTGGTCATATTTTGGGGATATGTGGAATAGAGTGTAAAGTTCCGCAAATCTCCTTTAGAAAGAGAGGATTCTCCGACCGACGGGTGTTATGTCTGATTCGCGTAACTAACCAACAGATGATTTCTGGCTGTTTTATGTGTTCAAATCGCGTGGAGAACTCCAGGATAGTCCAGGTATGGGTGCTGCGCAAAAATACAGTAACGTGTGGTCACGTAGACCTTATTGCCTTACACCCATCGACTTTGCAATCCGTCGCCGCTTATGTAAAACTTATTATTAATATTCATAATACATCATAATTTTCATGATACAACATTGTGAATTGTGACACTAGTAAAACAACGTTATTCGATACTTGGAAGTACTCAATGTATTTTTATTGTTAACCGTTAATTTATTTTAGTATCGTATCGTATTTTAAGTATTTTTCCACATAGGGGTACGGTAGAATTCTAAGTGCTGACACGGTGCGTGTTGTTAGAATTACTTCAAATATAATAATAACATGCTTATACGGTATAAAGTTAGTAGCCCATTCTCAATCTATGATATTATTAAATATTATTATCACATGATTATTATTTTCTTTGTCTATTTCCTGCGATCAACATTGATCTTCTTCTTTTCGTGTCGAACTGACTCATATCTTGTCCGACCAATATGTAGCCACCTGGACAGCCCTGACGTTAGCCTCGTACTCATCGAAGGTGCAGGTAGCAGTGCACGCTGGACAGGAAAGGAGGTGACGCATATCTTGTGAAGGGGCCCGACACTGGCACTGTATTTGGGATGGGTCAAGGAAACCCCATTTGGCTGATTATCTCTGCAGCAGCCGACCTGAGCCCGCAGTCGGTTCAGAGATTTCCAGGTTGTTCACTGCAGTTCGTGTCCCGGTGGTAGATGTTCTGCCGGAGGGATGAAGTTAGGAGGAGTGGGATATCCTTTCCTCCATAATTCGCGTCTCTGTTCCGAGCCGCTGTTCTCCGAGGATCTCGTAAATCTTAAAAAACTTTTACGACTCTTTAAGCGAGCATGGGGGAGTTGATGCCCGTAAAAGGGGTGACGGCTGTCTCGTTCTTGCTTGGCTTTTCAATGCGGCTGGCTATTTCGCGTCGAACTTCCGGTGGAGCTATACCCGCCAGTGCGTACAGTATTGCAAGTGAGGTTGGTTTTAAGCATCCCGTAACGATGCGACAGGTATCGTTTAGTGCTGTGTCAACCTCTTTAGCGTTAGTGGAACGATGTCATACTGGGCATAAAAACTCACCCGCAGAAAATGAAAGACACAGGCCGGTTGTGCGCAGTAACTGTGGCGATGCTCCCCAGTTAGTAGATGTCAGGCGGCGAAGGTTATTGTTTCTAGTCCCGATTTTTTTTTTGGTTTTAACGCAGTTGTACTTAAAAGTTATAGACCGATCCAAAGTGATACACAGGTAGCGAGGATGGGGGCAGTGCTGAATACAATACACCTTGCCATGAGATGCTGAGAGCCCTATTTGACTGACGATTGCGAAGATGGAAAACACAGGACTGGGTCTTGATGAATTTGGCCGTAAACATTGATCGAAGACTAATATATGTATAAAATTCTTTGTGTAGGAAGTTTACGTTACTGAATAAAGTACCCTAAATACACAAACTGACTGGACAACGATTGTCAGAAGTGTTTTGGATTACCTGTATGACATTTTAAAGTTATGGTCAAGAGGTAACGGCACCGACTTATGACCAGTGCCGTAACCAGCCTTTTATACGCCCGGTGCAAGCTTCTATAACTGCGCCCAGTGCCTGGGCACAGTCACAGTCACGACTACTTACAAGATTAGTACATCGTGGGTTCAAATTCAAACCCAGCTAGGCACCACGGCCCTTAAAAACGGTGAACGGTAAAACATTGTGAGGAAACTACATGTCGTATAACCAAAAATGCGAAGACAAGTGACATCCACCTACCTGTACTGGACCCGCGTAGTGCGAGGAGGTCTGAGTCCCAGCAAAGGACACGTTGTGAGGCTGAGTATAATAGAACGCTATACGAAAGTAGAACGATATTTCAAAGGAAACATACTTGAGGGACAAAAAGTGGATCCTATTTGCTATTCTAGGACATTGAAGTCCGAAGTTTCATCGAAATCCGTTCAAGCATAAAGTATCAAACATATACACACATACATACACTCATAAACTTTCTCCTTTATAATATTAGTTAGTGTGATTAACATAATGTAAGGACGGTTCTAGAACATGCTGCGGTTAATACTCACTCTTCTCAAATTAATATACGACATATTCATATCAAATATGTATAAGTTTTAGCAAAAAAGGCATGAGAATCACTCTAATTAAAGATACATAAGGAAAGGTCAATAATATGTAACCTGACTCATCTGTTATTATATTAATGTTCTTAAATGTATTGCATTTTTTTCCCATTTTTTGCATCATTCACACGCTTTGATATAATTGCTTCAGTTAAACAAAAAAGTATATTGGATCGTGAATCAGTTTGACGTCACATCAATACAATCAAACCATGTTGTTCGCAGAAAAAAATAAACATAAAAGTTAACAAACCAGTCATTCGATTTAATAATGTTGGAGCAAGGAAAATCTTATTCACTTTTATCCGCTCGATCTTGGAATTACGGAAGAACATAATGTACACAAGTATATCTATATAGTTATCTGTGAGTTAGCACACATTGCTTATATAAAGGAAAACCATGAATCATGACATTAGTCAACTTTTTTAAGAAGCTTGTCATTAACACACGCATAACATCTTTTTTTTTTTTGTAAAGTAGGAAATCATCTAATGACTTCTTCCACCCTAGGCAGGGGCGTAGCTACCGCCGTTCTGCCGTATCAATTATACGGGGCCCCCACTCTACAGGGGCCCCGACGTAGACAAAAATTCGGAACATATTATCCACAACCGTCTCATAGGGTAAGCCAAGCATTTGTAAAAAGCACCATTTGCTTTATACGGGGCCCCTGTGGGAAGTTTACGCCACTGACCCTAGGGCAGAGCCGGAGGGCGACTGCAGGCTTTTACTGACTAATACTATACTTTCAGTTCCAGTTCCAGGACCACGGGGTTCCCTTTCGGAATTAAACCCATAGCCCCAGTAGGCTCCGACCATGCTGGGCATGCTGGGCTCCTACGGTTTTAATGACATCTCTTTGAGGCGCGCGTGTAACACTACGCGCCGTCTACGACTCGGGCTCGGTCAAGCTACGCCATTGCTCGTCGTCTGCAAGCCCACGCCTACGGTGGATGTAGACCGGGGTTAAGATCCCGGCGACTGGGGCATGAACTTGTTCGTGCCCTCAACGCATATCATATCTAAGATAGCGTTTCCATCTGCAAGCTAATTGCATGCAAGTTGAATTGTAGGGTACGAAAGTCGCTGTGAAAACGATTGAAAGTGTTACTGTGCCTCTGGAACACAAAAGGCAACTCAAGGACAGATGGGTTTTAGTCACCCTAGAGCAGGAGAAATCATTTGATGATATACCAACTCAAAAAAAGGGTACGAATGACCCTTTCATCACTTTATACCTCGGTAGGCCGCAGTATTATGAAATTGATAGTATTTGCTTACAGGTGGAAACATGGCCTGATAATGATCGGTGAGGAAGAGGATGACCACCAAGGAAATTGGAACTTTGAGGCTTACAAGCCCCGAGCTTCCAGCGAGTTGGTCGCCAACGCAGCACATGACACACACACACAGCACAGCTGCATGACGCAGCGACTGAGATGGACCCACTCTAATATCTAAATGTCTGGTTATGAGCTTCCATAGATGATGCTATTAGAAAAGTGGTAACTACTGAAGCGGTGGTTAATAGAGATATATGCATGCAGTGACGACTCCAAAAATATAGAGCACGAGGGTGATGAACAACTGGTAGTTTAACTTATTCTACATAGACTACTTTAGACTTTTTAATACGATATTCGAATTTGGATGATATGATAAAAGATGATAGTGATGATGAATATACACCAGTGGGCCTTCTTTTCATAAAGCTGTACAATGTAGATGAATGTAAGGGTCGCCGCACACGGGCCACAAAACAAAGCCGCCTCAAAAAAACGCCGCCACAGGCATATTTAACTAACGCCGCTACAAAAAGAAGCTAGAAGCCGCTTCCAGCTTCTTTTTGTGACGGAATGGCGGCGTTTTTTTGTGGTCCGTGTGCGGTGTCACTAAGAGGTTGCTCATTGTTTGAATTACATAAGCGAAATGGTGAGAAATCTGTGGTAATTCTGTTGAAATACGGCTCAAAATGACTTCTAAAAATATCATCAAACATACCATAACAAGATAAAACGTGCAAAACTAATAGTCATTATTATTGAGGTGTCAAAGTTTAAATCGCGGTTAGGATAAGTACGTACGTATTTATTTACCAATTATTACCTAATGGATCCGATTCCTCACTTTGAATTTGATAGACACCTGTGAAATTTAACGGGGTGTTGCATTTTAATCGTTAGAAATCGAATAAAAATTAGTAGTATTGCTTACAAGTTACAACATCTTATAAATTCTACAATAAAGAATATATAAATAAATAAAAGATTTTTAGGTACAATAAAAAAACAGCCTTCCTGAGATTTATTTGAGTCAGTGCTTGCTTCAACACATCATCATAAACCTCACCTCTCATATAATGTTCCAACTGCTGAGACCTAGGCCTCCTCTTTAGGAAGTGGAATGGGTGGACTTGCTGTAATCCACCACGTGGACCCAGGCAGGCTGCTTCAAAAGGTTTTGTTTTAAGACATGCCGGCTTCATCGCGACGTTTCCCTTTAGCTTTTTTAGATCAGTGGTGATGAAACTATATTACACAAGGTAGGGTACCTGCCCGGGTTTGAAATCAAGTCACGACGTACAAATTCATAAGTTGCAGCCGCTACCGCTATATGTAAAGGTGTTTTGTCAGTACATTCCCAAAAATGATTGTAGATATTTAAGTGTAATTCACAAAGAACCAAAAGTATAGATAAACCAGAGTAACACTCGTAATAAAAGCTACATTATCGGCGCTCTGCCTGCTATCACCGACGTCCGACACCAGTAACCCACATAACCAGTTATCAGATATATTTCGCTAAAAATAATGAACAAGTATCACTTGTGAAGTTCTGATTGTTATAATCTAATGTTTGCATTTGTTGACATAATTTCTAATGCTTACTTTAAAATAGAATACTGTATCGAAAAACCAAGAATAATACCTTGGAAAGCCCAAACCGTGAGAATATTGAAGCACCTTTGGGCAGAAAATAATTCACAGTGACCAGAGTTATGGATATTAATGTGGATGGATGCATAGGGAGGCCAAAGAAAAGATGGATAGATTGTGCGAGGAGTTATATGAAAGAAATAGGAGTAATGATAGCGTGAGAGTGGATAGAATAGATGAATAGAAGAAAAAAAGATAAGGGTGGAAGATTAGTCAGAAATCAGTAATCACTGACCAAGGGGGAAACTCTCTAGGGCTGAGCGGGAGAGCGTATCAGACTTTTATTAACTAAAATCAACTCCTATGCTCCTTCTTTGCCTTGCGTCCCGGGACCCCGGGGATCCCCTTCGGATAACTCATGGGTGTAGGGACTGCTAGGAAGTGAAATTCCCTACCGGAATCTGTGTTTCCTGATGTATCGTACTCCATCGTCGACCACATCATCGCTTACCATCAGGTGAGGTAGTGGTCAAGCGCGAGCATATCAATAATAAAAAAAGTCTGACAACTATTGGATTGTGGAGGCCAGACAGGCAGTCGCTCCATGTAAAATATTGGTATTCACTTCCATCTGATTGGACTGGAAGCCGACCTGGACAGATACTGCAAGACAGTGGGATATGGGATGGTATAAGACGTTACCTACTGGGGCTTAAGTTAAAAATCAACTGATACATGCAAAAGTTCTAGGGTTAGGAGGCCAAAACTCCAGCTATTCCGGGGCGCTGAAACGCAAATGGCAATTGAAAAAATATGATACAGGTGGGTTTTAGCCAATAAAAGTCTGACACTGTTTCTTCCTCCATTTAGAGTGACAAAAGTTGTTTGATGATTTCATACCTATAAAAAAGTGGTAAGAAAAACATTATTTTTCAATTAAAGATATCTTCAATAAGTTTGGTTCATATGCGGATATCCTCACTCCTGATATGATCACGCAAGGAAACTCCGAGCATAGCCCTTTTCATTGCCTTTTGGGTGCCTTTAAGTCTTCTGATGAGGCCCATTGTAAGCGATCACGTTTCGGAGCCATATGTCATCACGAGCAACACGCACTAGCGACCACGTACCAAAAGACGTAGCGTTGGAAGGCCTCCTACAAGGTGGACCAATGACCTGGTAAGGGTTGCGGGAATTCGATGGATGCGAGTCGCACAGGTCTGTTCATTGTGACGACTTGGGAGAGGCCTATGTCCAACAGTGGATGTCTTTCGGCTGTAATGACAGTCACCAGATCTAAACGTTTAGGCGTCTGCGACGAGTCGCAGAGGATGGTTTTTACTTAGGACAGAGGATATAAAATTCGGCATTTTCATAGAGCATGACAATGCCGAATGAGTTTAGTGTTTTTCTTTAGGTTTTTTTTTTATAAAATAAATTATAGTCTATTCCAAGATATATTACCTACGATAATCATGTATCACCAGATGCGTGAAGGAAAATTTGTTGTTAGTAGGTATGCTTTTGATAATGATAATATTTTATATAGCCGATAGCGGTAATCTCGATATAAGTGTACTCGAATTGTCTCAATACCTACATCCTTCCATTAACATGGTTATTGGGGACTTATAGTCTGCTGATATACGAATGTAGGTCTGATGTACACTTTATTTACGAAAAGTGACTCAATTTATGATACTATTTGTTATTATTTCCGGTGACTATATTTATTAGGCCGCGTAGCTTCATAGACGCGTATCCGTCATTATACTCTTTGTGTACGTCTGCTATGTACGTGAAGTTTATATACAAAACTATGATATTCATTCATTATGTGTACAGCTGAGGAATGGAATTCCCTGCCGGAGTCTGTGTTTCCTGATAACTAAAACTTAGGGTTATATAATTCAGGAGTGATTAGGTTACTTCTAGGCAAGCGTGCTCCATCGTCAGCCACATCTTCGCTTACCATCAGATGAGGTAGTGGTTTTTTTTGTGCTGGGTAAAATCATCCAATGTCATCTCCCGCCCTTGAGCGGAGCGGGAGATAGTGTCAGACTCTTACTGACTAAAAACCCACCCCGTTCCTTCTTTGTCTTTCATACTAGCGCCGAGCTTTCCTTTCAGAAACAGACCCTTGGCCCCAGTAGGCTTCGACTCTACTGGGTCCCTACGGTTTGCTGACAACTCCTTGAGGCACGCGCTCGCCGTCCGTAAGCCCGCGAGGTGAGGTAGTGGTCAAACGCGTGCCTATCTGTAATAAAACAAAATAAAATCTGTGTCGATGAAGCGGCAACGTTTGAGGACACGACGTTCTTCACGTAGCTTCACGCAGACGTAAGTACACAAAGCGTATAATGACGAATACGCGTTTCTGAAGCTACGCGTCCGTGAATATTAGACCTTAATCATCGCAAAATGTGTTTCGCGTTGGTTCCGTGGTCCCCTGCGCAGGCGCACACGCAACTAAGATATCAACAAGTAAACACGCAATCATCGTTAATTACGATTATATCGAGTAATGATAGTTGTAATTGCAACATTGATTACTATAAACTTACACAATATTATGAAATTGAATCAATTTATCTTCAATTTCATGTGTTAGTTTATCCGTTACGTAATGAAGTCTTAGTTCATTAATTGTTAGATTAGACAGAAGGCGGTGTGACGTGAGTGAACGGGCCTGCTAGGACCGATGACTTCTGACGCTATAGGTCTTTTACTGCATAAAATAATTTGGGTGTCTTCAAGGCTAGAGTGAATAGGCTCTTAATAAACTAGTGCGATTCACCATCAACGATTGCATCACTGCTTACCATCAGGTGGGATTGCAATCAAGCACTAGTTTATGTTCCTTGCGGGCTTGCGGACGGCGAGCAAGAGGTAGCTCGCCGTCCGACCTTCCGGTAACTGGCCGGACGAGCCCAAGTCGATGACGGCGCGTAATGTTCCAGTCGCGCCAAGAGATGTCAGCAAACCTGATGGGGCTGCGAAATTGTTGGAGAGTCACCATTGCACGAGTGCACAACCCTAGAACCCCTCATTTCACCCAGAAGAATTTATTTGATGATTTCTCACGCCAAAAAAAGGTGGCGTGAGGAACTGAGGACATACACACGACTGATCCTCGGGTAAAGGTCGAACTCCCTGTCCCTTGTAACAAAGAGTCGAGTCTAAACGTTCGTTTGTTTATACATAATTAAGTATAGATAAGATAGTAAGTATACAACGACTTTTTCCGATGATTTATCCAATAAAAGATTATTGTTTAAGCAGTCACGATGATAGTGACTTTATCTTTAAGTAAATAACAAGAGGTCAATAACGATGAGTTTCAAGTGTTTTTTTAGCAATTCCGCTTCTAGAAACTTCAGTTTAAACTTTCAAGGTTAACTGTCTACTAAAATTAGCAATTCGTTGTATTATGGGAATTTCATCAGTTAGCGAATTATGAGTCACTGATGATACTCGTACAAGTGAATGAGGAAAGAAATGTGTGTGCATGTAATTAAAGAAATCAATATAGATTTAATACTCGGCAAATAAGTTGAATCATTTGCTATGGTTACACGCAGCCCCCCACTTTTTTGAACCTTGAATGCGCAAAAAAACCAACTGGTTGGTTGGTATGGCAGTAACCGATTTTCGGGTTTCAATCGAAGTGCGGGGCTGCGCGTAACTATAACAAATGGTTCAACTAATTTGCCGCCTACTATACTAGGAATCTCGTAGAACAAACGAGTCTAAATGTCAAGATGACATAATAAAATGTGAATGTGTTTGTCTGAAGTAAACATCGCAACATTAGGAAATGGTATGCAGTGTCTAAATAGTAGAAACACCTGTGTCACTTCATTTCTGTAAGTAAACTCACACACCCTTTATTGAACAAAATAATAGTCAATTGTGGTGTGTGGGCCTGGGTATCCACACTGCTGGACTGCAGTACAGTTCAAAAGTGCGGGAGAGTTACCGAGACCCTGGAACGCAAAATGCAACTGAACACAGTTGGGTTTTAGTCAGTAAAGTAAGTCTGCTATCCCACTGGCGTTTCTCCAAAGTCTGCGCAGCGCCAACGTTACGTAAACGCGACGTTAACATCGCAAGTTTCTTGCGTCTTTTGGTAACAGCTGTGCAACCACGCCGTCTAGCTCTATCGGTGTGGGCGTGGGTGGAGGTTACGGCAGGCGGCTATTTGACGTCAACTTTGCGTTCAGTGAATATAACACTTGATACTAGAAACACTCGACGTTAAAATCGCGTCTGCGCAACGTTGTCGCTACGCTGACGGAGAAGCGCCAACGCTCGTAAAATGCTAGTGGGACAACCGTCTGAAACGCTCACGCTCTTCCGCTCAACCCCGAGCCAGCCCAGAGCAGATGATATTTGAAGATTACCTACATCAACAAAAAATAGGCCTTACACTATTGGTTTGATAAAGTGTTGAACAACAATGATAAAAATTTAACGAAGCCAAGTAAGTTAACAAGACATTATTTACGGCATAAATACATATATGTTACCGGCAATCTATATAATCCGGTATTCTATATAATCCCTAGGCAATGTATAGAAAACGGTTTAAAGTAAGGCTTTTATTTTCAGGTGGTGATAAAAAAAACCCTAACCTAACCTATCCGTATCGGTATGCCCTAAAATTACATCACCTCCTCCCCTGCTTGCGTCTTCTACACACATTACCGGCTGCGCATTCGGTATTGTATAGAATGCCTGAATAATACAGATTGCCGTTAACATATACATTTAGTGCCTGTATCCATGTTCCATGCCAACAATTCGATTCGTACTGCCTGTGGCTCTCGTTCGACGGGTTCCACCAAATCTAAATTTAACTAAACGGCGCCAATTTACCGGTTTCCGATATCAGAAGGTGCTAAAAAAGCAAATGCTTTAGGTAGGTATATGTCCAAAATCGACTGGTCGTGCCAGCTTAGGAATGCATTGTGAAAAAAAGTATTGAATTCTGAGTATGACGCTATGTTTTTTTCACCTAATAAAATGCAGTAGCTATACGAAGAGAATAGTCACAAGTTGTAGGCAGGTATCGAATTGAGGACAATACGGATATTTACTCAAGTGTTCGCCATTTGTTCTTCCACTTGTGTATTAACTTTATAATAAAATGAATTATGTGCTACAACAACGTAAATGTCGCTGTACACGGTCCAAAGTGTTGTTTTTTTATAAGTCGTCACTAACATAGGTTGTTATCGGTCAACATTTTTGTGCTTCCATCATCGCGTTGATACCTAATCGTTTGTTATTTGAATTTCCATTGAACTAACTGGTAAGGAGCAGGAGCGGTTCCACCGTTATAAGCACTTTTTCTTAATTGTAAATCATAAATCTCCCGTTCACGGGTTGAGTGACGAGAGTCAGACTTTTACTGATTAAAACCCGACTATTTTCCTTTAAGGTGTTTTTAATAACCGCGTCTCGCATGCGTATTCCACGCATTACAATAAATGCTTGTATGAAAAGCACATTTGCGGGGGTTACGCGTGCGGAGCAATGTCATACGTGACGAAATTCGCACGATATTAAACACCCTTAGTTGGCCTTTGACCTCCAGGACCCCGGTAATTCATTCTAACAATTTCGCAGCCCTAGCAGGCATCCTCCCCAGAAGGCTTCTTCTATTTTTCTGCTATATCTCTTTGAGGCGCGCATAGAACTCAGTGCCCTGACAACTTGGTCTTATGGTCCTTACCATGACAGTGAACTACCCATTGTTTGCCGTCCACTTCCACCACTAAGATTACTTCGCAAAGAGGGGATTTACCGCAGCGATTGTGTGGAGCCCAACGGTGGGCAAGCCTGTAACTCTAATTATGTTTACCAATTAGATTTTCTATTACTTTTTTCGCGACCAGCGCGCATATTTACGATTTGTCGATGAAAATTATCACTATAATTAACTTTGCCAGTTTTCATTAAAATTAATAAAGGACTATGAATCACAGATACCTATCTAAAATGACATCGTAATATAATCATCAGACATTTCGACATTGTTTTTTATTGATAAAATGCTTGTGTTGTAAATGTCTGTTTGATTAAGTACAGTTATGACAAATAGCAAAAAGGATACACATGAACCTGCACGAGATATTTGCGTGCCCTAGGATCACAGAGTTCGTTTTTCACATGGCCTGTCTATGAAAAACCTAGAGCAGGCAAATATCTTGTACAGGTTCATGTGTATTTGTTTTCTTTCTACTGGGTGTCTCGGAAATACTTTTGTAGATACATAATAAATTGATAATATAATTAGATTTATGTGCAACATTATTTTTAGTGTATCCGAAACCTGAATATTATTTAGTTTGTTCAGAATCAGTAACTTTATTGATTCCAATATTTTTTTCCTAAAGAAGGTCACTGGTTAGACACCACCGACACTAAGTACAATATAGGTTACGGCAGGTTATAGCGGGCATAAGGCGCCAGGCTTACAGCTGGATTCGGGTGCAAAACAACCCCTCAGTGGCCCGGATGGCCCAGTGACCATGTGTTTGTGTGGAAAACCAGGTAACATAACAAGCTTATAACTTTGTAATTTTTCATGATACATTTTATGAAATTTTGTACATAGATTTTGCGTAAAAAGGTTGTATACGCATTCATTTACAATAGCGCAAACTGGATATATGGGACAATTAGTTTTCAAAAATAAAAATGTCACCCTTTAATGCGGTTCTGGCGCTCTTCCAACCTATCTCTAACATTTATGAAAATGCTCCTTAGAAGTGGAGTAACAATACTTTTGATTACTTGTGTAATGTCTTTCTTCATCACGGGCCTAGACCTCACACCATCGGATTTTTTTACTCTGAGATTATCTGAAGAGTAGGATGTACAAGAGTAGGTAATTCGTTAAATTGTTTAACGGAGGCGCGTTTTCTTGAATGTGAGAGATCGCTTTGAAGAGTGCCAGAGCCACGAAGGATGACATTTTCTTGTCTTCAGTTTCTGAATTTGTAATTAAACGCGTTTATACATATATTTGTTAAGTTTGGTCCTTAAAACTTAACAAATATATTTGTCACAAAAAAAGTGAATTATGCATGAGACATCCTGTAGTATTATTTGGCATTTATTGATATTTAATTGTGTAGTAGATAGTAGATACCTAGTGTTAGTAAATACCTAGTCTTTAAAAGTAATAAATGGCGTTCAATTTAATTTAAAAGCTCATTATAACTAATGGTATTTTGTGAACTCAATCTAAGTGTGCTTATGAAATACACCATATGTTTTGCGGTTAGAGTAGGTAGTGTAGGTGATTTTAATGTCGCTCAGCGCCATTGTGTTGTGCGTGCGTTCGATAAACTTTGTTTATGGCTAAATGAGCGATACGGCGTGCGTTGACCTAGCTCTCAAATAGAGAACGTATTGCGTTTATATCAGGGATGGTCAAACTTTTTTCATCAGGGGCCAAAGAGAAAGATAAACAAAACATCTTTGTACTATACCCATGTTTGCAAAATAAATGTTTATATTATTATTTTCTTTATTCACTGAATGTAAAATATAAATTATATATTTAAATATTTTTTTAAAAACTTACAAAAAAAAAACATTTAAAAATATAAAAAATAGTAGCCCACCGGCATCGGGAACAGGGTCCAAGCTGCCGGTGGTCAGGGCTCCTGAGAGAGGAATCTACGGACGATTTGCGCCGTGTCCAGGAGTAGGTACTGCCTTCTGAATCAGGCTCTTGATCCAACTGTCTAACGAGAGCCTCCTAAGATGTTGGTCGAGGCTCTTGGCTATTAAGCCATTAGCCGGCCGACGTTATTATTATTATTATTGTATTATTAAAAAATAATGTAACGGTATTTTTGGGACATAATTATTATCATTGTGCAATTTTTAAAGCAATCCCAATGAAACTGTTAGGTAAACAACCATTATTACTGAACAATTTTACCTATTTATGTCGAGCTTAAACCAATGAATGGTGGGCTGTTGCATTCTGTTTCTGTAATGACATTATTAGACTGGGATTGCAACCCCGGTCAGATTCAGCGGACTTCGCGGACCACACTTTGATCATCTCTGGTTTAGATTGTGCGTCGATATGCGTTCGCGCACCAATTACGAGATTGCTCTGCGGGATAAGTACTGAATGCTGTGGCGTTTACATTTTATGTTAATTTAAAAACATGAAATACGGAATTACTGGTCGTAGCTGATTGTTAGGAGAAAGATTCCGCGTTTACGTGGCGTTAGATCTGTATTTTTACACTTCCCTGAACTCAAAAATTGCTTGTATCAGCTCCTGCAGTATACCTACATACGTTTGTTATTTCCGTTGACTAAAGTATAGTCCTAAAGCAGGAAGAATCATGATTTGCATGGAGCTCAGTGCACTGTGTGTGTATGAATCATTGGTTTCTCGGAAAATTCAACAACTGACTAGATCGTCTTTAAATAATAAAACATTGTGCGGTAGCAATAATTTTATATTCCTTGCATTTATGAGTTACTTTTGAAGGTTCTGGATTTTCCAAGAGATTCCCTATTGCGTTATGTATGTCCACGTTTAATCTATTTTTATTTTTGAATAGTGTGTACCTATTTATGTCGTGTCAAATTATTATTGGTTATTATCGATTATGCTACTTTAGTGTTAGTAAACACCGCTGTTTACAAACATGAAAGCAAGATAAAGGTTTTTAGAATATAGCGCCACATCTATATCCTAAAAAAATATATATCGTAAGAGAATGGGATGTGACTGAAATTCAGAATCAGAAAAACTAAAAACTGGCATATTGCTTCTCCTTTTTTTTGGTGTTTGTAATCAGTAATCATCGAATAACTTCTCCCACTGGGTGAACGAGGCGTAGTGTTAGATTTAGACTTACTGACTAAAACCTTCCCGTGTACCTTTAGTACACGGGAAGCAGAGACTCTCTTGTACAATCTTGCAACCCTTGTATCTACTTATACCCAATACAATTTTATTTCGGCACGTGGAACAGCCAGACCAATCTTGAAGCAAAGAAAACTCAAGTAGGTAATCTCTGTTTATTAGTTCTTAAATCTCATAAAAACATCCTCTACATGTTAATTACCAAGAAAATTTATGAAAACAGCAACAGAATCATTTGAATATTCATGTACGGAGTTCATTTTAATTTAAATTCCTAAAACTTGTTGGAAAAATCAACATGACACATTGTCAGTTGTGCAAACTGTGAACGTGCAAGGTTCACAGATGTTTCGCGAAAAGTTAGATTCAAGAACATTAAAATTGGATACTTCCCAATGTTTATTTTTGTGCAGTATTTTATAGGTATTCATCATCATCATTTAAGCCGAACGACGTCCACTGTTGGACATAGGTCCCCCAAGTGCCGCCACAACGAACGGTCCTTTTGTGCCACGTATCCCTCGCCTATCCGTGAACTTCACCAGGTCATCGGTCCACCATGTAGGAGGTCTACCAACGCTGTGTCTTTCAGTATCCGGTCGCCATTCCAGAACCTTTCGGCTCCAACGGCCATCTGTTTTGCAAGCAATGTGCCCTGCCCATTGACACTTAAGTTTTGCGATTCTTCTTGCTATGTCGGTAACCTTGGTTCTCCTGCGGATATCCTCAACATCATCTCATATTTTATCACCATTCAATTTTCCACTGACCTGCAAATGCAAAATAACTTAAAATAGAATGGAAACATGTATTCGGGACAGACACAACACAACGGTACTTTTTACTATTACTCTTATATCATGATGGCCACATCGAACATCTGAAACGAGCAATGCCTACTACCACTTAAGGGGATTACATCGCCCAAATCCAAAAAAACACCTAGGTTGTTTGAAGTTTCCTTATGTACGATTACCATATAAAAAATGAAGGGGATACTTAAGGACATTACTAATAAATTGTATTGATTACGTTTCTCAAAAAAATACCATAACTCTAGAAAAAAATCTGGTAAATAGGCCTTTTTTGAACATTAATTCCATATTTTCTCGAAAACGGCTCTATATTTATACATTGAATTTATACCAAAATATATGTTACGATAAATTGAATAACTTGTATTGATTTTTTTTCGAATTTCATTGAATATCGATAAGTAATCAAGAAAAAACTCGAATCAGTACTAACACCCCGCGCGCAGCACCCCCTGCAATGCCTGTTTAGAGGTCAATTCTTCTCTACTAATGTAGAGGTAAATTCTTGAAGGTCATTGAGCGATGTAATACCCTTAATTGGGGTATGTATAGGCGATTCTTCGGATTGTCTTTGACTGTGGTTTTCCTACGGATATCTTCATATTTTATATTAAACATCATTTAACACTAAAAAGAAATCTTTTTCTGAAAACAGTATCCAAATTGGTTAATAAATGAAGCAGCAAGTAGCATTTCAAATATTGGCATGAATGATGAAGAGTGGGGACATCTCACTATCTCTTTTGTACGGACGCAAACTAATGGCGGTGACGTCACATTTCAGTGTCTGCATCCCTATTATGTTACTTGACAGTTTCTTCTTCCACCAGATTTAAAAGGTTTCTAACTTACCTACTTAATATTGAAAGAATTCGAAAAATTTTGTGGCTGTGACATACGGACGGACAAATAGACAGACACGACGAATCCATAAGGGTTCCGTTTTTTGCCATTTGGCTACGGAATCCTAAAAATGAGTCAACTACCCAATTACGGTGAAAATGCAATACCTAATTATGATTAAGAAGCGGAAACGTACCTATGTTTATTGTGTATTTAAAAGAATGTTATCAAAATGTATGCCAAGCACGGTATCAGTCCGAAGTCTCAAGTACCTGGTAATGAGATGATACTGCGTTATCTACAAAACTCGCGCATTTTGTATGACATACCAAAATATTTCATACATTATGGATTAGTTGGTGCTCCGTGCTGTTCATAATGAATTCTTTTCTAAATAATAGTTGCTAGACAGGATGATCTACCAGGTAAAGCAACGCCTGAAAAATATGATCCGTGGACTAAGTAGGTATGCACAATATGCGACATATAAGTTGAACCAAAATGGCTGGATTTAATTTGAATCCGCAGTAACAGATGTTTCGTGTCTCAGTCGAAGTGGGGAGCTGCGCATAACCATAGCAAATGGATTTGGTTTAACTTATTTGACGCGTATTATAAGACTTGGACGCTGGGCTTGCGCACAACGAGCAATGGGTCGCTGGCCGGCCGTCTGGTAACCGTCTGGCCCGAGTCATCTACGGCGCGTAGTATTCTACGCACGCTTCAGTAAAACCGCAGGGGCCCAGCAGGGCCAAAGACTACTCGGGCCATGGGGTTCGATTTTGAAAGGCAAAGAAGGAACATAGGAGTGGGTTTCAGTCAGTAATCGACTTATTCCAAAACACGATTTATAATAGTTCCGGTACTATTACTAGGTTTAATTAGCATTAAATACGTTTAATTGGTATTCAATCTAGTAATAGACCCGAAAACTACATTTAGATCGTGTTTAATTGGTATTAAACCAAGTAATAGTCCCTGGAACTATTTTAGATCGGGTTTTGGAATAGGTAAGGCGGTAAAAGTTTTACTCGCCTCCCCGCTCCACCTTAGTGCGGGAGAAGTCAAAGGATTTCCCATCTAAAAAGAATAGAAACTAGGCTCTCGCTTTTACCTACATAATGTTTATGACATTGTTTTGTATTCACTATCATCTATTTTTGTAGACAAAGACTTTCATTCATACCTACCTCTACTATCGCAGAAGATAATGCTAATCGGTCACAAACAATTATATTGCAAGTTTTATGTTTTTAATGATTTACTCATAAAGTCGCCTCTGGCTAGGACTTAATAATAATTTATTCAAAATGATCTAAGGTGGACCAGTGGCGTAGCGTAGTGAGGACGAGAAAGACGGTCAGCTACGGGCGGTAGTTTTAGAGGGAGACAAATCTAAATAATAAAATCTCAATTATCATCTTGTAATACTTTTTATTATTTTATTTCAAATGTTTGTCGCACTAACGATTCGAGCTTTTATTTTTATTTTCTTACTGCATTTCAGGTATACAACCGAAGAAAGTACCCTTTTCTGCCATTTGATAAGGCGCTACCGTTACATTGGATCGATAAAAATTGGCAAAGTTTGTCGCCTCTCCTAATAAAATTTTTGGGCATTATTAAAAAAATCCTAGAAGCTTTGGCATTTCGATATCCAAGGCAGTTTTTTTACAATTTTTTAGCATGTTTTTCTGCATAAGTCGATAACTTTTGATTATGCCCTTCTCGTCGTCTCCTCTATTCAACAGTAAGTAGAGTTTTTATTAGAATACCCAATTATTTCTGTAGCGCTTGGCTTCAGCGCTAAAATTGGTAAAAAAAATAGAAATAGAGTCATATTTTATATGTGTCGTAATTGTTAAGTGTATAAAATATTAACAAAGAAAAAACAGTCAAAGTACATATTTGACTGATAATGAAAATAGAAGGGGCGCGCGGGCGGTGAAATTTTGATACACCCCGGGAAACGCAAACTTACGTTACGCTACTGGTAATGACACCTCAATAAACATAATAAATCATTAATATTATAGCAAACTGCCTTGGCAACACTAAAAGGTCATTCATCTTTACGTACCTCACATAGGTAGATACTTACTCGTATCTTGAACTATCTGTCTTTTTGTAATTGAGTAATTTTCTTTCTTTTCTAATCGTACACAGTTGAATAAATTGATTAGATATTTATTTACGCTGATAGTAAGATAGCGTACCAACATAATATACCTAACATTTTGTATTTACCTAAACTACCTTATGTGAGATTCTGATAAAAGACGAAATCCTCAATTTCACAAAAGATTACAAAACATTTTATGAATTACTCGAGCCGCCTCAGGTTTGAACGAGTGTTGCAAATCTTTGAAATGCTCGGCTTTATTTCTACTATATATTTTTTTAAATTATACTTCTAAATTTTCGTCATAAATCACTATTTCCATTGGTGAAAACTGCATGAAAATCCGTCTACTACTTTCTGAGTTAAACGTAAACATGCAGACAGACAGACAGACGCGGTGTGGTAGGTACGCACCTACTATGTTTTGTGGTAATGTAAGGATGGATCGTCAAAGTCGCATAGATGTTTACTACGCCTGCAAAACCCTCTGGATACGAATTAGATATTATTCTGTACAGTAAACTGGGGACTATCTTGAATTCACAATGCAAACCGAATTTAGCTGTTTACTTCTTGAAAATTAAACTGAAGCGTCATTCTTCAGCTGTTCAATAGTCAGCTAATATTGACCTTCTTTGTTATGATTTCGCGGTCTACGCATGATGAATAAAAATTGAACGTGACGGTAGTCATCATCTCATTTTTTCTCTGAAAAACGTAACCTCGTAATACGCAGTAGCCGCAGTGGGTAAACAAGAACGTATACCTAATCGAAATCACAGACATGACGCTATACTTAAAAATAAAGCACAACAACAAAGCAAACTGTTGATTCAAACATTCGATGTGTTATCATATAATGACTTGGTATATATTTACCGGCAATCTATATAATCCGGTATTCTATACCATACCTAGATAATGTATAGAATACGTTTTAAAGTAAGGCTTTTATTTTTAGGTGGTAATTAAAAAAAAATAGGTAACTCTAACCTAACCTGTCCGTGGCGGGGTGCCCTAAAATTACATCACCTCCTTCCCTGCTCTCGTCTTTTACGCACATTACCGGCTGCGCATTCGGTATTGTATAGAATACTTGAATTATACAGATTACCGGTAACATACCTTTAAAAAAGGAGAAACTGACTGACTAACATAATATAAACGCAAAGCCGAAACTAAAAGCGTGAAAAAGCGTTAAAGCGCGTCATTACCCGACTGCGCCAGAAGGAGGGTTATGTTTTTTTTTTCATTAAAGGGTTTTTGAAAATTCTACCTCTAAGGGTGAGAAAAGGGGAGATTTCGTTTTTATACAAAATCTCATTCCGTGTGACAATATACTTGAAAGTTAGCACAAATAGTAATCTAAGTAAATAAAAAGGGGTTTTCATTATTCTTTTTTCGAAACTACCCTCAAAATGCGGTTTAATATGTGTGTTAAAGTCTTGTGAACGAAGTCGTTGGGAAAGTGCAAGTCTCATATAATTAGGTATAATAACTTGGTATATTCAGTAAAATATTTGCATGTTAATAGTGATCAATCGAGTCTGCACTCTTGTGGGTATGAATTGGAAATGAAAATACCTTCACCAGACGGGAGAGGTTATCTCCTTGACCTGACTTATGCCAGGATTCCTTAACAATGTTGTCGAGAAATTCATTATTCTAATGAGGTAATAATTTGTGTGGTAGATAAGTTTCAAACAAAGTGGGTAGGTATTGGCTGCGGTCTGCGAGCCGGCGATTTATGGAGACTGCGTGGTTTGGTTATTTTAGGTAGGTACTACTAACTTGTGCCCGCTTTTTTGTCACGCGCGACTTTGTCAATACCATTTTTATAATACCATTTTGATCACATTTTCAAAAAGGTTTTTTTACAAGGAATACATAATTAGTTTTTCTGAAATAAAAAGTCTAAGTTACTCCTTATAACAACAGCTATCTACCAGTCTCGTCAATATCGGTCCTGCCGTTTTAGATTAGCCGGATCAAACAGACGGACAACTATTATAAAAATTGCCCTTGTTTTAGGTGTCGAATATGCTATGTGCAATGCATTTGGTAAAAAATGTTAGATCTCCCTATATCCACGCGGTTTTAGTCTTCACATCGCATGTAAGTGTGTTTACGAAGACGCGGCGCGTTGCGCGGCGCGTTGCGCGGCGCGTTGGTCTGCCCTTCGTACATTTTGCGCGTGCGATGACGCGGCGGCCCGCTGCTGCAATGTACGACGAACGTCTAACGCGCCGTGTATCCGTAAACAAGCCCTAAGGCGTAGGTGACCCATCAGATTAAACGACATACAAATAATAAACGAACATAAAAATCAATTGCCAATGACATTAATTAAGGGATTATCAATTACATAAAGTGTGACAACAACGTAGAAGCTGTGTTTACGTGATATTTTACAAACATTGTCACTTTTATTATGAATTGTTTTTAGAAGTACATAAAGTCATTAAAGTATTGACCGATTTCCTTATCGAGAGATGTGAACATAACAGTCATGTCTATTTATAATCCGTTCGTATATAAGTATAAAGTAAGTTCGTATGTAAGTAATGAAACAAAACAGACCATTGTAGTATCTACGAATACCCCCCCCCCCCTAATTACTTTACAGCAAACCTGCAAACATTGGCGTACAGTACGGCCGACGGATCTTGGCGCGTCTGAAGTTAGGCTCTGCGAACATTAGCGCTCAAAATAAGAGTGCCAAATAAATGATTTATAAAAATAAATGCCAATAACAGTTGTTAACAGCAATAACAACTGCTATTGGCATTAATTTTTCAAACCATTTATTTTTTTACGAGTGCACAAGCGCTAAATTTCGCAGAGCCTTCACTTCTTCACACTTCACTTCAGACGCGCCAAGATCCGTCGGCCGTACTGTATGTAGGGTTATTTTTCAAAGGGGACATGCTGGCTCGGACATGTCTGTTTTTTTGTGTAAAGTTATCAGTATTTAAGTGTCCGATATATTTAGAATTTCGAATTGATAGCGCAATGTCCTGGGTTTAGCGCTGGACGGTACTGCCCCCACAACAAAGGAGTTGGGGCCACAGCCCCAACTCCTTTGTTCGAACAAACGAATTGGGGGCGTGGCCAACTCCAAGCGTTAACGCAAAACGAAACGATTTTAACTTGACTAGGGGGGCTGGTGTCGATACTGCAAGTAATCGTTTATTTTTTAGGAAATTATTCCCAATTTCCCATATTAAGCACAAATAGGTACACAATCATACACATTAGGTACTATATACGACTATGATAGTAAAGATTAACAATATGTTATATTTTTTCCGGGTCTAACCGAGTTCTTGTTTCCTTTAATCTCAAAGACTTCATAATTTACATTGCTAGCTATGCATTTAACACGTGAAAATTGTCGTTTCTGAACTCTGCACTCCTAGTGGGAACACCGGTTACCGAAGAAAAAGAATTAGGCACTCATTACAAGATTTTCTGGTGGTCTAGTGCTACTCGGTCGTGGTACCCTAGCCAAGTTACAATAGTTTCGTTTAGCGTGAACGCTTGGAGTTGGCCATGCCCCCAATTCCTTTGCTCTGACCACGTGAATGAGCGTTGAGATGACATCAGAACAAAGTAATTGGAGGCATGGCCAACTCCAAGCGTTCACGCTAAACGAAACGATTCTATCTTGGCTAGGGCAGAGGGCTTAGCCAAGTTTATAATAATCTACAATCGTTTACATTAGCTAGTAGACAACTTCAAATGTATGGGAATGACGTCATGTCAACGCTCAGTCACGTGGTCAGAACAATGGAATCGGAGACGTTGCCGACTCGAGGCGATCGACGAAAGAGAATCGAAACGAAATGGTCTTAACTTGGCTAGGTCTGCAGATAACAATATCGATGCTGCAAGTAAATTGGTTTTGCACACGATTGGCAGCAAGGTTTACAAATTTTGAGCAAATTCTAAACTATACACCAGAGATAAGACAGTTGCTCCTCAACGACCTAATCAATATACATCTGCAGGTAAATCACAATTGTATTGCTAAGCTCATAAACATTTTAATATGCCTGCGTCTAAATTACATAAACACCCGTGAAATAATAAAGTGAGATAAAGTAGTTTATGTTCAGCTGAAGTAGCGAAACCAATCCGGTGCAACAGCATTGCTGATTGTTAGATTACGCACGCACCAAGTACGAAGCATAACCTATTTTATACTGGAAATACTTGGAAAATATTGGATTTTCCGAGTGTTATGAAGAGATGGTGATGTTCCTACACTTCATGTTACTCAGGGTCGGTGCAATCCCCTTTTCTTCAAACAAAAAAACACACGGCTGTCATAGACACAACATTAAATTTTTCATTTTTAACCCCCGACGGAAAAGAGGGGTGTATAAGTTTAACGTGTCTATATATCTGTCCGTGGCATCATAGCTTCTAAAAGAATGTACCGAGTTTAATGCGAATTTTTTTTTGTTTAAAAGCTGACGAGATCGAGATGGTTCTTAGCTACAATTTGTGAAGATCTGTCCAGGTATTCTAGGTCATCAGCTTGTTTGTTAACTGCGGTAAGGTAGGTACTTACTTTACTTTTAAACATGTATGTGTGACCTAATATTTTAAATACTCATGTTCATGCTGGTACCATCGAGCTGGTCTCTAGCAGCATATTATATGAAATTATAATAGTAATAAAATCTGCTTTTTCATTTTTACTTGTTTAACTCGACAAAATGTACAAAACACATGATGTTTTTATTAAAACCGATCTGATACCCTCCTGGAAAATTACAATTGCTTGTTTTATGAATGATTTCGTTTCTTTGTTTATACTTTCTACGGATTAATCCATTTGTCAGTTAACGCTAACCGTGGATAGTTCAAAAGAAGGGTAACCGTAACGTTTATTTGATTCGTATTTTGGACCGAGCTTTGATTTTTCTGTAATGAGGTAAGTATTGTTTTATAGATTTTAAAATAGATTTTCTTGTTTACTGAAATTTGGGTTTCTTCCTACTTCTATGGTTATTGAATAGTCCAAAATTTTCCTTTGAAGCGTAATTTCATGTATTTTCCGTATTAACACGGACGTTGCTCTTTGTTTTAGTTTTGAAATGTATTTTTCTTTGTCTCGTCACAAGCTAGAAATGAATCATACATAGTTACGCAGCTCCTTACGTTTCTAATGAGTTTTTATTTCAAATCTGTGTAACGTTGGCTATTTTATGTTTGCACGGCCATAAGCGGCGAATGGAAACTGCTTTGCGATATTAAATTTTCATCCGCATTTTCAATCAGTCATTTCACCTACGTAGAGCGCTTGTGTGTGTAGACTCATTCGCTCCGGTAAGTCGTTGTGTGCATGACCGATAGGCCGGTCGTTGACCTTCTTATCAGGTTACCTACGTGCGCCTCCGCGTTGCACTGAATGATCTTTTCCAAAGGAACTCCTAGGCAACTAGATATTTACATGAATATTTTGTTTACCTAGATGAGCGATGGAAATGTTCCTACGTGCCTCTGTAAACGTAGCCGTTGCGGTTGAATGAATGAATATTGATATGCGTTATCAGTCAAATTTGGGTTAACCGAGAAGTGATTTGAAGCAAAATCTCTGATTCATTTATTTTTCGTTATTCTCGTTGGTTGATGAATGAACAAATTCTCGTTTATAAAGTGTATTGTCTGGTTCTCGACATCGGGTGTGGTGTGTAATTAATGCGGCTTACCCAGAAATAGATTGTGGGATAAGATGAGCTGGACTTAATTTAAAATGAATTGCCCAAAATCGCTGAAGACCAAATCGGTGCTCAGCGATTTTGGGCAATTCAAATGTGTGTTGCTCAATCAGTGCAGTGCTTGCTCGATCGAAGCTGTTCAGTGCATTTTACCGAGTTATACAAACACAAATGTATGCATAATTATCCTTATGTTTCCCCTGCTGGGACTCAAGCCTCCTCACTAGGCTTTCCTCAAGGCATCTTGTAATTCCTTTGAATTGGGCCGTACTGTAATCCACCACGCGGGCCCAGTGCGGGTAAAAATGTCTTCGAATTTTTGGTTCTAGGGCATGCCGGTTTCCTTACAATGTTTCCTTCACAGTTTTAGATCAGTGCTGATGAAAATTAAATAAATTACCTACACAAAGTGTTGCGTCAGACTGGGTTTGAACCCGCGACTTATAACTTGGAAGGCAGGATCGTTGCCTCTGGCTGGGTCACCACTGACCACTGCTCATGATTGTAAACCTATGTAACAGAAGAATCTGTTGCCGTGATTTCAGTGATTATCCCACAGTAAAAGTGGTTCATATTGATGAGTATCGTCACTGTTTTCTTTTAGTTTATTGTATTGTCGTCTATGCGTTATTGTTGTAAGTAAGTATACTATACTATCTACTGCAGGATTGCTAGAAAGAGTTACCGTGACCCACCCAAAGAGCAACTGAAAAACACTGAGTCAGTCTGGTTTGTCAGCAAAAGTCTGATACTCCCTCTCACTCCAACTAGGGTGGGAGAAGTCTTTTGAAGATTTCCCACGAAAAAAAACATAGGTAAGTACTTACTTATCTATGTGTTGGAGCTGATGCAGTACCTACCTAAGTACTTACTTTTGGGTAGGTATGGCGCCAAAACTTAGCTAATTAGGTACAATATGCGGCATTTAACTTGAATCAAAATGGCGATCAACCTTGAATGTGCAGTAACATTTCGGATTTTCGGGTCTCAATCGAAGTGGGGGACTGCGCGTAACCATAGCAACGAAGGCCACTTGGGTTCGACTTATTTGCCGCGTAGGTACTATACCTGTACATGCCTGTACATATTATGTGATACCAACCGTCAAATTATGTAGAAACTATGTTTGTAATACTGGTACAGAAGAGTTATTATGTCTCTGTTTGATCAAGTGTTGGCTTATCAACACAGTGGGCCGCTGTGCTCCAGCCAGCCATCAACGGGGTCTTTGTGGCCGCCCTGACAACCCCACCGGATGCAAAATGTGCTTCCGAAATAACAACCATATTGTATCTACATGTCGCAACACGTATTTATGGGCGTCCACTAAGAATGTGCCGGCAAAAAGCGGCTTGAAAATAAGAACATGCACATCAGATTACAAAGTTGGGATAGGTAGTCGCAGCGTGGTCAGTTACTGCCAATGCACTTTGGATTCTAATGGTGGTTATTATATATGTTTACATTTCATACAAAAATTACGTTTGCGATAATTTGTGTTTTCACTAGATCCTGATATCATGGGTATTTGTGGGTAGATAGACAAAAGAAAAAGTTTTAAGGAATTTGCTTATTGCTGGAATTCGTAACTAGTAGCGCCCTCTGTTAATGAATGGCATAATTAATTAAAGTAATTTTTTGTTAGAGTTGCTAGTATTAGAAGATCGTTACTGTTAGTTTAATCCATTACCTATTATTTTATATTATCTACATAAAACATTATTTTGTTTATTTCTGATGTAAATATGTTACTTCCTTACTTACTGTTTAATAACTTAAAAGTTTTTTATAACATAATTTGATTCTCATACGATGATGTCACTAATGTCAGCTGTGAATGACAGTTTTAATAAGTCATTGTCAAAAAAAAAACGTCAAAGAAGAAAAATTACGTTCCATTATACGTGAAAAGTTTTATTTCTTTTATCACAGACTTGCTTATTTATTATTTACTTTATTTAAGCTAAAACTAGTTTCGGAAATAAAAATTGAATATATAAGCATTAAAAATTCCAGTTTACAGAGTAAATAAATGATTTTTTGAAAAAAAAAGAACTGTTAGTAGGTAAGTACTTCGTTTTACATTATAACGGAGCGCTGAGTTACTGTCAAATTATTTTAATCGAAAATCAAAACAAATCAACTGCGATGCATGACGACAAATGAAATTCAAGTTTATCAATTCAAGGCCAGATATATGTATTTTAATCAGTCGGCTTTGCCCCCTTCACGTCTAAGGGCCGCTCACAGATCTGGCTGGTTATCTTTAGCACGATAAATTATAGAAAAAGACCATGGCCTCTGCAATGCTGAAGTTATTGAAAACTGAAGTAAGTATAATTTTTGTTATTATTCATAGATAGCTATTATTCATTCAACATGTGTATTATACGCCGCACGTTGTGCGCAGTCACGTTATCGGCTTATAAATATTTAAACAAGAACTGCTCTGACCAGTATAATAAATTATGGGAAAGGAATTACAGTACCAGTATTCATAAGTACAAAATAAAAGTGTTTGGCATATAATAATTTACTGTGTGCATGGCAATTACAAGTAGTAGATATATGTATTTACATATTAGATTGCTGTCTTACATCTTGATTTAATCTAAAAGTTTTATTTTTGGCATTTTATGAATTTGATACCAATTCTATATTTTCTTTAACTTTAAATATTAATATTATACGAAAATAGTCTCAGTATGTCATTCTAGGTTTTTTTTCCTCTTGCTGACAGTAAGTAGCTGTTTTATAGACAAACAAAGGGGGTTTATACATTCACATAATTTGATATTTAAACAGGCTACATTATTTATAACCGATACTGATAGGATGTTGCGCAGTTGAATGTTGATGTTCTAGTTTCAACATGTCTTTCATTTATTTGCTTTTGAAAATTTCATTGAGTTTACGCAATGTTGACTTGTAAGTATGTCAAGAGGATGAGCAGAGGCATACAATTTTGAATATAAACAACATACTGCATATACAATGAAGTTGCCGAGTTTTACAACATTCCTTTTTTACAGTACATTTGCCCACTTATTTTTTAGTCTCAAACTATAAACTCAAAATCATTTATTTCACAAAGGCTTACATGGGCACTTATAAAACGTCAGAAGCTAGCGCACAGTACCAATTGGTTGTTTCTATGTATATGGAGAATAGAAGCTACTAACAACACTGTCATATAGTTTGTAATGTTAATACAATATACTAATCAATTCCTTCTGATAAAAAAAATCTTATGAGACAGTACTACTCTAACATCAACTTGGGCAAAATGATATAATATCATATTGTATGTTTTCAATATATAAATTTCTATTCTTTGCAGTTTTGTCAGGAGCAAAAAAGCTAGTATTAAATAAATTTTTATAAGATATGTTTTTAATCCTGTCCAGTCTCAGTGGGTTCTGCGTAGAAGCTACAGCAGTGCTGCTCCCACCACAAAGCTCTTCATTGATGGACAGTATGTGGAATCCAAGACTACCAACTGGATTGAGCTCACAAACCCGGCAACCAACGAAGTTATTGGCAGGTAAACCTTAACTTATTAGACATTCATCCATCCATCGACCGTATCGTCGCTTTCCATCAGGTGAGATAGCGGTCAAGCGCGAACCTATAATAATAAAAAAATAAATAAAAAAAAACATTAGTATAAATTTTTGTTGGACTTCTGAGCAAAAAATTTTTCTGAATTAATGTCAAATTTCACAACTTCGGGATCCTTGATGCTGGCAGATGCACAAGAGTGCTAGCCATAATCTCCTGTTGATAGGATGAGGTAAAAAAAAAGTCCAGATCAGTTCTTCACTTCTTGGTGAAAATTGCTTACAAATTATGTAGAGCTGGCCTTTTACGGGAGATTTTAACTGTCTCAAGAACATAACAACTGAAAGTTTGTGTCTGATCTTTCTATGTATTTATTATTGTTTGTTTAGCATTGCAGTCCTACAAAGTATGGTACCTCTCCAAAAAGGGGACATGTTACTGTCTTTTGATGTTGCACAAAAACAACAGAAAAGTTGCATACATCATTGTTTCAATCTTAGTTTTCAATTCCACCTATTTTATTGGATTCTATCAAAAACGGTAAATAATAAACTATGATTAGTTTAATGTTTACATTTTGATGGAATAAAATTATGTTACGACTATCTTCTGACAAGAGACTGCCTAAGTGAAAGGGGGTTTTTCTGTATAAAATTCTATTATATATCTATAAAGATATTTCAACTACCTAAGTTTTATGATAATTACCTCACCTCATTTACTTTTTTTTGGTTTGAAAATTATCAAATAACTTCTCCCGCTTTGGTGGAGTGAAAGTAAAAGGGAGTGTCAGACTTTTACCCACCCTTGCTTCTTTAGTTGCCCTTCGGTTCCAGGGTCACAGTGACTTTTCAAACAATCCCACAACCCATTTACCCATTACTTAACATTCACCAATTCATACATTTTGAATTAAAAGCATTCTAATTTGCATTTGCATTACTTACTATCCTATGTTAATTCATATCTGGAAAAAAAGTTTGTATTACCAAACATTGAGAATATGTAATTACATTACATCAATGTACTAGTTGCCCATTTTCGTTTATATGTACTGTTTGGCATACTTTTGTTGCCGGTATTGGTTTTTTTTTTTTTTTGGATAAGGAATAATGAAAGGTTGCATGCAACTGTACCAAAACTGTTCTTCTAAAGTTGTCAAAAATAAAAGGCACATTTTGACATTCGTATTTTGACTATTTAGCAACATTTCCGGTGTAGTGTAGGTACTACTAATATATCTACTACTACACCGGACCTCTAAATATTATTTTATTGTTCTGTTCCAAGCTACATTCTAGGGTCCTTCTCAGATGTCAAAGCGGACCTTATTTTTTAACGAGTCTAATAAAACCATACTGTACAGTAGTCATAGTCGCACTAACTGTTCAAAGTTAGAAAATTTACAGAAATAGAGTGATTCGTATGAGTTTTGTGACACAGCGACACAGTTTAATCAAAGTAAACCCACTAATTTCATATCAAGACTACCAAATCTGGCCTTATGTGTGACTTAATTCCTGATAACACGGTTTTTTTTGTTGCTATCTTGCATTATTTGCCTCCACGGCCAATTACGTATTTCTTTTCTTATCTTAAGTAGTTATGTAAGCGTAAACACACTATGACTACATTTTTGGACAATACAAAGGCGTCGCCAGCCGATGATCAAGGGGGGGCTATTTGAAGTAAAGAAAATAATAAAAAAAGTTATTTTTAAATAATAATAAAAGTTTTATTTTCTCCACAATATAACTCCTAATTGCTAGCCTTATATCTACGGTAACATATAGGATGGGCATTATATTGTGGGAGACTGATACCTAAACTAGGCTCTGAAGCTGATAAGCAAGCCTCTAGGGGGGGCCGTAGCCCACCCTGCCCCCCTTGGCGACGCCCATGGGACAATATATTGATGTGACTTAGGTATTTTATTTTTTAAAGATTTTGCTATGCATCTTGTGACAAAATAAAATTTCCTGATGTGTCCATTAGTGGAATACGTTCAGATTGTTGTTTTCATAGTGGCTGACATTGAAACCATGATTTTACCTCTGTGAGTTTTGAATCTAGAGAAAAAACAAGATCCATTCACTCGTATAAGATACATAATCTGTTAAAACTTGAATTAACGTTTTATATTTGTGCAGATAGGGACCTAATAAGTAAAAGCTGGCTTGTTGGTGTCGTGGGTTCGATTTCCATCCGCGACAAATGGTTCTGTGATGAGCACCATCATTTGTTCTGTGTCTGGGTGTAATTTATCTATAATATGTATGTATTTAAAAAGTTCATTAGGTACATTTTGACCAGTTAGGCGTACATAAAAATGTACTGAACTTGGCTGTTTTTTTTAACGATTTCAGGTTTGGTCTCATAGTAAAAGTTGTTTGCTATCATGACTACAATCACGTGTTTAAGTATTTGTCACTAATTACCATTCAACCGTATTTATAAGTATGTTTATCAGTTCTCTAGTACTCAAAGTTTAAGCTCTGCTTAGTTTAGGACTAGACTTTGGCTAAACTAGGCTTTGTGTGAAAGGTGTGGAATAGGTATTATTAATTATTATTGGCTAATGATTTTTCTCATCGCATATACACCGTTAAATTTTGATCGTTTTAATCCCGTGGAGGGTCGATTCCGAACATGAAACACTATCGATTTGTAAAGATAAAATTAACTTTTTTTTTAAACTCTAATTAATTTCTTTAAGTAAACGTCAGCTGGGCGAGTCCACTGACCTGTACGTAGTTAGTAAGCAACGACCGACAACTACCTACAAAGTGTTTGACTCTTTTACTTAAAGAAATTAATTTCGTACATGCGTATATTTATTCGAGTTTTAGAAAAAAAGTATTTGTTTATTTTAAATCAAATCGATAATTGAATCGATATAAAACGATCAATATTTAACGGTGTATATAAGAACCTATGTGTGTTAAAGTATGG
The DNA here is from genome assembly GCA_958295575.1 of Leucania comma. Taxonomy (NCBI): domain Eukaryota; kingdom Metazoa; phylum Arthropoda; class Insecta; order Lepidoptera; family Noctuidae; genus Leucania; species Leucania comma. Next base: position 12,549,260 of record OY282475.1, read on the forward strand.
TGATGATGATTAATCCCTAAGTTAGTAAGTATTTTCATCTACTTCCAGGGTACCAGAAGCCACTCAAGACGAACTGAACTCTGCGTTGGAATCAGCAAAGAATGCATACAAATCATGGAGTCAAAGCACTATCATGACCAGACAACAGCTTATGTTCAGGTTAGTACCAATGCAAAAAATAGAAGTAGTACAAGAGATGGGCATATTGAAGAGACTATTTTCGAATCCAAGACGCCTGTTTAGCGGAGCGTATTGTTTGCACTTCGCAGAACGGATGGCCGATAGGCCTTAAAGTTTTATAGCAAAGAGACTACTCTTTGCTTCAATCAAAGGGCCATGGGTGATGTAGATGTGCCTAACAACTGAGCCGTTTTCAAAGTCAAAAATATCTACTAATTCTTGTATATGTTACCGGCAATCTGTACAATTCAGGTATTCTATACAATACCGAATGCGCAATCCCGTGATGTGTATAAAATACGAGAGCAGGGAAGGAGGTGATGTAATTTTAGGGCACCCCGAACACGGACAGGTTAGGTTAGGGTTATTTTTTTATCACCACTTGAAAATAAAAGCGTTACTTTCAACCGAGTTCTATACATTGCCTAGATATTATTATATATAATACCGGATTTTTAGATTGCCGGTAACATGTACAATAAAATACATAACTGCACGTTCAAAACGATTTAATTACAGATTCGCACGTCTGTTAAGAGAAAACCAGAGCAAGCTGGCCGCCAAGATCACCGAAGAACAAGGCAAGACCCTCGCTGATGCTGAGGGCGATGTTCTCAGAGGCATTCGTAAGTGTCAGTGATCAATTGATCATGCAGACTTGAGACTACTAAACCCTTCAATGTCTGGTTAGCAGACCGCCATTTTACAAGACCAAAATAGTAAGCCATTGTCATACTATATAACTCACCGACGTTTTAACCAAATGCTGAAACATAGGTTGAACTAAATAAATATTCTTTGTCTTGTTACTAAATGTCTATGTGCCATTTCCTTGGGGAAAACAAATGCTATCGGCATAGGCTTATATTAGAATGTACATGAATAAGCGTTCTGGGAACACATTCATTTTGGAAACATATTCAGCTAAGGAGTGGAATTCCCTGCCGGAGTCTGTGTTTCCTGATAGCTACAACCTAGGGGTCTTTAAGAGAAGAGTGAATAGGTTACTTCTAGGCAAGAGTACTCCATCGTCGGCCACATCATCGCTTACCATCAGGTGAGATACTGGTCAAACGCGAGCCTATCAATGATAAAAAAAGTTAATTGGGCGTTAATGGCGTTAACCTGTGTTTATTTTAGGCAAATATTTTATATTAAACCAGAAATATCACTTAAAAGAAAACTTTTTTTGAAAATAGCTTGGAGGAAGGATGAGGGACACACATCTTGCTATCTCTTTCGTGCACATGTAACTTAATGGCAGTGACTTGAAATTTCAATGTTTATTTCTTTATTTATTCACTTAACAGTTTCCCCTTACACTAGGTTTGAAAGGTTTCTAACTTACTTAATATTTAAAAAGAAAATCATACTGAATGTAATGAAATAATTTGTTTCTTTGAATAAAAAGTATTGAGTTAATTACCCAATTCGAAGCATTTTATTCAGAGTGTTCAATTTTGGTATTATGATATTTTATTTGAATGATTTTATTCTTCTTAAACATCGACTTTCTATCTTATATCTTCAGAGTCAGTGGAGAACAGCTGCAGCATCACAACTCTTCAGTTAGGAGACTGCATACAGAATATCGCTAAAGATATGGATACACACAGCTATAAAGTACCCTTGGGCGTTGTTGGAGGTAAGTCACGCAGAAACACTGCGCAAGAGTGGTACTGGGGGGGCGGGGGAAGTACAAAATAATGATTTGATAGGTACTTGTTATAATAAATACAATTATTTTGCCCACGGCTCCATACCCGTGCTTTATCTCGCGTACGACCTGTGAATATCCGGTGATTAAGGGATTGCCATGCACTCGGCGATGGTGTAGGTTTCTATCAGTGAGGAGTTCGTTCCTGAGATTATATGAATCAGTTTTATTTGTCAATAAGGTAACAAATAGGTAGTGGATTTTAGAAAATCCCATCTTAGTGTTCACCTACGCCATAAAAGGAAACCTTATGCAAAATTTCACGATTCTAGTTCAAGTAGCTCCGGCTGTGCGTTGATAATTATGTCAATCAGTCCGTCATTCCGTTTATTTTTTTTTTATATGTAAATAATATGTATATCTAACCTGTACTGGGCCCGCGTAGAGAACTACGGTGCGAAGGCCTGTTCCAAACATGGGCACATTATAAGGCTGATTAGTTATGATATTATTATTTTTGAAGTTTGTATTATACTTTAATGCAAAAAAATGCAACATTGGGCGATTGTCATTAACCACAATATTTAAAAAAAAAATGCCAATAGTTGCGCTATTTTAGTTGCCAAAGAATGCGCCCCATTGAAACTGTTATGATTTCACTCGAAAGATAGAAGGGATTTTATATTTATATAATAATCATAATGCGATTATATATGGATATCGTAATAGTTAATGATATTACTGCTATGAAAAACATAATAATAAATATCACAAACAAGATAACATAACATGCGATTCATAACTAAATATATACCACTACATAGATTTATCATATTTATTTGACAACGGCTATACGTCATAATCATTATCTTATTTGTTTAAAACAAATGCAAGTGTGATGTTAAAAATAACGATGGTTGTGATATTGCATTATTGTAAATACTCGCATGTAGCGATGAAAGGCCTCCACAAGATGGACTGATGAATTAACGTCAGAGCTCATTAGAGCCATCCGGCGCCCAATAGCAATGCTATAGCGCGTTAGTAGCGAGTTGGCATCTCTTCTATAGCGTGTTGCAAATGCGACTGACGCGCGTTTTTAGCGATGCTGTTGCGCGCTTACAAATCGCGAGACAGCATGGCTACAAAACGTCACCGTGGGCGAGGGGCCTTAGTAAAGGCCACGGAATTCCGCTGAAGAGACGTACAGGACTGGTAGTTGTGGAGAGATTTGAGAGAGGCCTATGTCCAGCAGTGGACGTCTTTCGGTTAAAGGATGATGTTGATAATGTATACATTGGGTCTTTCTTCGTTTCGGCTGAGTACTTATTTATTTATTTATTAAAACTTCATGCAACACAAAGTACACAGGCGGACTTAATGCCTTAGGCATTCTCTACCAGTCAACCAAGGGTGGTGAAGAGAAAACGTGGCAGGTTCATAAAAAAAAGGATTAATGAAAACAAGGGTTCAAATATATATACAAATAAAAAAAATATACATATATACTTAATATAATGTATACCTACATATACATACATTTTTATAAAGTAAAAGAAAGGGATTTACGGGGTTTAAGGGGTTCTACGTTAACTGCAGCATCGGTGGCACTCATTAAATCCTGCAAAGTGCAGGTCTAGGGCACTTGGGGTATTCCAACGTGTGGCTTATGTTCTGAACTAGGGCATCGTACTCACATTGAGTATCTGATGTGTCTATAAAACCTCCATTTAATTAAGTTTTGTTTGAAGCGGTCTACCTGGGCAGGACTAGCCTACCCTATGTAAGACCGCCGTATATGCCACGCTATTTGAAATCACTTTATATCACTAAGCAAAACATTTTACATAGTTGTAAAACAGATAAGGACCCATACGTATTGGGTCATCTGTTTAATAGATAGTTATCCATATAATTTGCGTTTGGGATAGATGATGCGGCGAGAACCAGGACATACATACCGTATAAATTTTAATCGCACCTTGCTTTCATACGCAAACTCACAAAGGCATGCGATACTGTCAACTTAGTGATATTTCATAGTTGCAAAGTTTTTTTTATAGATAAATAAAATGCATGTAATTCATTCGTGAAACTAAAGTTATTATAATCGGAGCACCATTCTCTTGAGACATCTATCCCGGTTTCACCCTACATTTATGATTCTACTGTTGTTTACATAGATAATTCTGCTTTAACAATGATCAACGTTTCCTACGTAATCTTATCTCTAAGGTCAATCAATGCACTTGGTAATACCAAGTTGGAATATTATTTATCAGTAAGGTACCATCGCAAGGTTGCATTTTTACTGTCAAGGAAATTAATTATTGATGTCGTTAAGGTTGAACGTCATAAAACAACAAGGTCATTTAGATAGTTTCAACTTAATCAAGTTTCAATTAACTTGAAATTATTGTAAAATTGTGTTGCTCTGATTCTAAGTAACACGCGGCAATGGCAGCAGGAAGATGATGATGTTATCTATATTCTGCAATTATTACATCATTATTCCAGTATGACAGAGAAACGAGATTTGAATAATGAAGGCATTAAGGCCAGGTTCTACTTATTTTGAACTTTTTGAAGCTCTGGAAATCCACCAATATAGGGTGACTGGTAATTAGGGACCGATACTTAAACACGTGATAGTCATGATACTCGTAAAAAACAACTTTTACTAAGGGACCAAACCAGAAATCGCGAAAAAAATCTGCTGGTCAATACATTTATGTTCGCCTAACTGGTCAAATGTACTGAACTTGCTGCTTTTTTGTATCGGTCACTAATTACCAGTTCATGAGAACACCATGAAAAATTATTTTATTAAAATTGACCATTCTGCCCAACCGTTGGGCAAAAATTTAAATATGATATAAACTAGTTTTTTTTTTTTTTTTGGTGGTGGGTAAAATCATCCAATGACATCTCCCGCCCTTGGGCGGAGCGGGAGATAGTGTCAGACTCTTACTGACTAAAAACCCACCCCGTTCCTTCGTGGCCTTAGATACCAGGGCCGGGCTTTCCTTTCGGAAGCAAACCCTTGGCCCCAGTAGGCTTCGACCCTGCCTGCCTGCAGCTAGCAGGCTGGGTCTCTACGGTTTGCTGACAACTCCTTGAGGCGCGCGGGAACAGTGCGCGCCGTTGACGACCTGGGCTTGGTCCGGATGTTTACCGGACGGTCGGACAGCGAGCTACCCATAGCTCGCCGTCCGCAAGCCCGCGTCTACGTTGGCTGGAAATCAGGATCGGAATCGGAATCCCCGCGGCGGCTGGGCCTTGTGGGCCGTTGCCTCTCGCGTGCGGCCTCCTCCTTTGCTAGCATTACTGCTTCGCAGAAGGAGGCGACCGCCTGCCATCCCTCCTCGCTTCGGACCATGGCCCGTACCAGGGCCTGGCGCGAGAGAATGATATAAACTAGTTGACTCGAAAAAAAAAAAAACGTGAACCCTATGGGCCGCGAAGTCGACATAGACCCGTGCGGAGTTCATACAAAATACTCTGTGACTGACTACAATGGGCTATTAATCCTTGTAGCAATATTATAAATGCGAAATTACGGATAGTATATCAACTGAGTATACCCTTTTATAAGGTTTTAGATTGATAGATAGATATATTCTATAATATACACCAAAAATAAAATTACAATAGGAACTTAAAATTAATAGGAAATTTAAGTATAGAGATTTTACAGCAAAAGATTAAATATTTCTCTGACCCACCTTATCTAAATCTATGATGTTTAACGAGGCGCTAGAAAGCAAACAGCAACTGAAGATACACGAGTGCGTTTTAGTCAGTAAAAGCCTGACAATCCCTCTCGTGCCGCCCTGAGTGGGAGGCCTCCCCCACTCTAGGCGGGTTATCTGATGATTTCCACAAAAAAAAGATTGTACTACATTGTAGTTAGGAGATATCTGCGAATATAAAATTAAAACCTCCAAACCTGTCCAAATTACCAGGCGTGGCTGCCTTCAACTTCCCCGTGATGATTCCCCTATGGATGTTCCCGCCGGCGCTGGCGACCGGCAACACGTGCATCATCAAGCCTTCGGAGCAGGACCCTGGCGCGACCCTCATGATGATGGAGCTGCTCAACGAAGCTGGGGCACCCCCCGGTGTTGTTAACGTAAGCATTTATTTTTTTAGAAATTTTGCAAGGGCATAAGGATGGCATGACCGGCGAACCAAACTGGGTTGATTTGTCGCAGAGATGACCAGTGCAAATTTAATATTCTAGGGTTAGATTAGCTGTCATCTGACACGTCACGATGTCGCCGGAGCTTTCATATTTACTAATGGATCTAAATTCTGTTTTTGTGTTTACCAATAATGCAACTTAATTTTATAGATCGGTAAACGCGTGCCTTTATAATTTGACGACGATCGATCGATTCTTTGAGATAGGAAATCATCAAATAACTTCTTCCGCTCTGGGTGGAGAGAAAGGGCGTGTCAGACTATTACTGATTAAAACCCACCTAAGTTCCTTGAGACAACCTTTGCGTTCTACGGCCGTGGTGACGCTTTCGAAAAATCCTTTTAGATGTCTCCTGATATACATCAGGATGCATATAGATGATATAAATAGGTACTATGAATGAATATGGTGTGAAATACCTTTAAGCTAGAACTACATTAGACCGACGCAAACGTGGACCACGCTTGATTTGTACATATAACGACGTCGCGTGGCGTGGATCTATTGACTCGCTTGTATCGCCTCTCATTTAGGACTGGAATAGTGCCCAAGTCCTGGAAGCTTGCCAATGTACAACCCGTGCCCAAAAAGGGCAGTCGTGCCGATCCTAACAACTATCGGCCGATTTCGGTAACCTCCATACTCTGCAAGATTATGGAGCGTGTATTGAACTCGCGCCTCATGGCATACCTGGAAGGTAACGATCTCCTCAGTGACCGACAGTACGGGTTTCGCCGCAATCGATCTACTGGGGACCTACTAGTTTATGCCACCCACTTGTGGGGCGAGGCCCTCGAGAGGAATGGGGAAGCGATTGCGGTTTCTCTAGACGTCTCGAAGGCCTTCGACAGGGTATGGCACGCTAGCCTTTTGAGTAAGCTTCCAGCGTACGGCATTTCCCCTGGCCTGATTAGTTGGGTAAAAGACTTCCTGAGTGAACGGTCTCTCCGAGTTGTTGTCAACGGATGCTCATCAGAGCCCATGACGACTAATGCCGGAGTTCCTCAGGGGTCTGTTCTCTCTGCAACTCTCTTCCTCCTGCATATCAACGATCTGCTGATGCCCGGTATCTATGGGTATGCAGATGATAGCACAGTTGTAGACAGATACCTGCCAACTCCTCGGGCTAGTAAAGAGCTGATCCAGGCTGAAAGGGAGGCTATGGTGGAGCGGACGAATGCTTCACTTCAGGCAGTCTCCAAATGGGGCGAAGCCAATATTGTGGGATTCAACGCCACCAAAACACAAGCGTGTCTGTTCACCGCCAAAAGGAGCCCGTTCACCTTGGCTCCTGCTTTCCAGAATGTATCCCTGGAGTGCACCGACCGCCTTCAGCTCTTGGGGGTAGAAATTTCCTCAGACCTCAACTTTGGGCGGTTCATTGAGTCCAAAGCTAAGGTAGCTGCTAGGAAACTCGGCGTTCTAGCAAAAGTCCGGCGGTACTTCACACCGGAACAGCTTCTAATCTTATACAAAGCACAAGTCCGTTCGTGTGTGGAGTACTGCAGCCACATATGGGCTGGTGCTGCAAAATGCCACCTAGCAGCTTTGGACTCGGTGGAAAGGCGTGCGAAGAGGCTAATTGGTGATCCAGACTTGGTTAAGTCCAATCTACAAAGCCTCGAGCACAGGCGTAGAGTAGCCAGCCTTTCGGTGTTTTACAGGATGCATTTTGGAGAGTGTGCGCGGGAATTGCATGACTTGATACCGCCATCTCCTTTCTACCATCGAACAACCCGGCGTACGGCGAATATCCACCCTTACGTTGTTGAAACTTCCACGGTCCGGACTAAGCGTTTTGCCTCGTCGTTTATACCGCGTACATCGAGGGACTGGAACAATTTGCCTGCTGCGGTTTTCCCGGCCAATTATAATTTAGGCGTCTTCAAGGCTAGAGTGAATAGGCTCTTAATAAACTAGTGCGCTTTACCATCGACGATTGCATCACTGCTTACCATCAGGTAGGATTGCAGTCAAGTGCTAGTTTATAAAATATAAAAAAAAAAAAAAAAAAAAAATCTAATGTAGCTCTACAAATCTAGTTGCCATGTAAAATGTATGGATACCTACGCGCCCAGATCGTTGTACGTGGCCCACGTGCGCTATGTAGTTCTACCTTTATTTCCAAGGTTACCGACATAGCCCCTAGAATCTCCAAAGTCGCAGTGGGTAGGGCAAATTGCTCACAGAATAGATGGTCAATAGGGCCGAAAGGTACTCTGGTTTGGCGACCATGTACCGGAAGACGTCGCTTTGCATCTCATAAGGTGTACCGAAAACTTGGTCAGGGTCGCGGAAATCCGATGGGTGTGAGATACACACGACCGGTCAGGAATGCCTATATCCCTTGCCTTTCGGTTGAAATGATGATGATGACCTTTATCTAACTATTGTGTAATAATAGGCTGGCGTCTTTCACCAGGTCACTCCGTCCTGGTCCAGGTAAAAGGTCCTTTTTATCTTGGGAGTATCCCAAAATAAAAAAGACACGGTTTACCCATGTGCCAAACTTCATCCAAATCCCTTCAGCAGTTGCAGTGTAAAGAAGTAACAAACATACACACTCACAAATTTCGGCTTTATAATATTAATGTGTTTGTTTCAGGTGATCCACGGTACCCATGACCCAGTAAACTTCCTGTGCGATCACCCTGACGTCAAGGCGGTCTCGTTCGTTGGTGGCGACGCAGCCGGCAAACACATCTACACCAGAGCTTCTGCTAACGGTACGTGTGTGCTAGTGGGGTAGTTACTCTATCGCTCTCGTTAAAAAATCTGTGAAATTATTTTTGTTCTTTGCTTGTTGGGAGCAATTAGGAGGGCGCTGCTAGCTGAACAGCCTAGCGTCTAGTCCCAAGCTAAGCAGAGCTTGTGTTATGAGTACTAAACAACTGATAAACATACCTACTTATATATTTCTAAATAAATACTTATTGTAGATAAATTACACCCAGACACGGAACAAATGATCGTGCTCATCACACAAACATTTGTCCTGGATGGGAATCGAACCCACGACCTCCGGTGTAGCAGTCAGAGCCAAACACTAGACCAAGAGGCCTTATAATAAACTGGTAACATGTAGTTTTTGATGGAATTTTTCGAGTGAAGTTCAGTGGCCGTTTTTTCTGCGCCTGACTGGATTTCAACCCGAAACATATGATTCGTAAGTCGGGCCCTTTAACACTAGGCCACCACTACTCCCCCACTCCCTTTTATTTACCGACTTAATATTTCATATAGTGACATTTCGTTCCATTGTTCCAGGCAAGCGTGTACAAAGCAACATGGGCGCTAAGAACCACGGCGTGATAATGCCGGACGCCAACAAGGAACACACTCTGAACCAGTTAGCTGGCGCCGCCTTCGGGGCCGCCGGGCAGAGGTGCATGGCTCTCAGTACTGCAGTGTTTGTGGGTCAGTAGAATATTATCATATACTAACTTGTGTACTTTATAACCTAAAAATATATAGGTTTTCGACATCAGAAAAAACAGTTGCCCAGTTTCGGATAGTTAAAAAAATATCCATACTTGCGTATACTAACGAAACTTAGTTTCATTATTAATCTTTGTATAAGTGCAGGTATATTTCCTGAAGCATTAAAGATGTCTATAGTGAAACCGCTATATAAGAAAGACAATCATGAATTAATGATAAATTACAGACCGATCGCACTTATACCCGTTATTTCTAAAGTATTCGAAAAATATATATATGGTGAAATTAATACTTATTTAGAAAAATTTAATATACTAAGTGACGAACAAAAGGGATTTCGGAAAAATAAAAGTATAAATTTGGCTATTTTTGAATTTTTACATAATGTCATGCTAAATGTAGATAAGCGAAAACCGGTCTGTGCATTATTTTGCGACATGACACAGGCCTTTGACTGTGTCCATTATGACTCCCTAGCAGAGAAACTTGAAGCTTATGGTTTTAGAGGCAACGTTTTAAAACTAATTCAATCTTATCTTCATAACCGTACACAAATTACAGAAATATGTAAAATAAATAAAAAAAAACAATCAGGAAGAAACTTCAAGATCAGAAGAACGCGAAGTTATATATGGAGTACCCCAAGGTAGTGTATTGGGGCCTCCGTTTTTTACGTTGTATATAAACGATTTGCCTAAAGTAACTGAACAACCGATGACACTTTTTGCTGACGATTGCACTATGACAATAGCTTGTAATGACATAAACACATATGAACTAGACATTAATAATTCTCTAATATCTATTATAAATTGGTTAAATGATAATAATTTAAAAATTAATTTAAAGAAGACTAACGTAATGCACTTTAGACAACGTATGCAAACAATCAACAATCTCGACATTCAATTTAACAATATAAATATCAATGAAGTTGACACAACAAAATTTCTAGGACTAGTAATAGATTCTAAATTGACCTGGAAACCTCAAATAGAGGCACTTAGCAAAAAATTAAGTAGTGCAGCCTACGCTCTGCAACAACTTGCTGCGATTCTCAGCACAGATGCACTAATTACTGCTTACTATGGACTAGCCGAATCGAGTCTTAGATATGGAATCATCTTTTGGGGGAATAGCACAGATAATGAAATAGCGTTTCGAGCACAAAAAAGGTGCATTAGATCGATGTTTAGACTGCAAACAACGGACAGCTGTAAATCTTTTTTTATAAAACATAAAATATTGACATTGCCTTCATTATATATCCTGGAAACAGTGATGTTCATTAAATCCAATACTCATTTATTTCAGCGTTTGTCTAACGCTTTCCCTAGGAATAGAAGGGATAACTTCAAACTTTGTGGTCACGCCGCTAAAACAACTCTTATGCGTAAGAGCATCTTTTGCATGGCTCCCACCATTTTTAATAAATTGCCCAAGTCATGGAAAACATTAAATACATCTGCTCTTAAAAGTAAATTGAAAAGTTTACTAGCTGAAAGAGCATATTACAGTATAACAGAGTTTATGAAAGAGGACGATTTTTCTTTGTTTTCGAGATGACGATGTTGTGTTTGTGATGTAATAATATTGTATTTTGTTTTAGGTTTGACATATATTATTTTCATTATTTGGCGTATATTAAATAATTGTAATTTTAAATTGTAATTTTAAATTGAAATTTTAATGACTTTATTTCATAATTTTATTGACTAATTTATTTATTGACTATTTTGACATTGAATTTTATCTAAAACTATGCTTTTGATATGCACTGTATTTTTTATTTTTATTTGTAATGATTGTAATTTTAAATTGACGTCTTTAATGATAGTAACTAAATTTTTTTTATTGATTTATATAACGACTACCTTGACATTTAATTATATCTAAAACTATGCTGATGAAATGTAGTGATGCCTAAACTAAATTTAATAAGTACATAATTATATAATTTAGAATGTCTCGGTTTCTGCACCATACATCTCTTAATAAAAATTTGTACGCCTCGATATGCGGCTGAACATGTTAGAGCTTAATTCAAAATCATTATTATCTTGCATGAAATGTTTCATGTCCACCATGTTTAAACAAATAAATTTTTACTTACTTACTTACTTACTTAGCGCAGAATAGAATGTGCTATTTTAGTAAAATATGACGTTTTTTTTCACCTTGTCATTGGATGATTTTACCCACCATAAAAAAAACCTTGTCACTACCAAAAAAAGAAAAACCTTGTCTCTACCCTGGAGCATTCATCTTAAACATTTTGCAATGTCAAAGGAAATTGAAGCGACTATGAGCAGTAAAATATCATATTTATTGGCCTAACCGAAACGCTACGGAGCGACGACGTGCAGTTACGTTTGAGTTTATTTATTAAATTTCATGTAAACATGACATTTGATTACTTCAGAATCATTCATCAGGCAGTGATCGAGTATTATCTAAAAACTGGAAGCAAGGTCTGGCAGCAAAATGGGCAGAATCAGGAGGCCAGCACAGAGAGGCCTGTGTTCATTTTATATACTGCCTATGCTCAAATCGAAACTGTCCGACAGACAGTTTCGATTTTCGGTGTGTCTCCGTAAACCATGTCCCACATTTCATCCTGCGTCACCTGCCCTGTTACATGTTCACGTAGGGATTTGATAACAGTGTCAGCGGATAGCATTACATTGTTCAAAATTGTGCTAGGTAAAAGCATAAGTATCTTGTTTCGCCATGGACACGCTAAGAAGAAAATGAAGCGGGTACTAGAGCTTGAATTCACGAATTTTGTCTATTACTTCAATATTTATTATTTTATTTCGATAGTCTATTAATTTAACGTCCGTCACTGAGTTCGTGGCATAGCAGTGGGCCTTTAAAACCAGCGCTGCGATATTTATCGTTTTAAATATCGCAGCATATGCTGAGTTAGGTGCCTTTTGGCTGCGCACTGATTATAACTTTCTTTTTTATTATGTATTTTTAGTTTTTTTATGATTGTGTGAGGCACGAATAAACGGTTTTTCTTCCTTTTGTTTTGAGTTCATCAGAATTTGGCTGGCCTTTTCCTATAGATAGGAAGGGAATTGGATCTAGTTGGATTTGAATGTAGTAGGCTACAGTAGTATCCAGGGTTTCACATGGAGCCTCTGGCTATCTGTACACAATTATTGTTACACAGAGAAGTGTTGTTCAATAACTAAAGTTGTTAAACTTTAGTTACTGAACAATACTTCTCTTATTCGGGTATTATTATTGATAAATACTTTTCGTAGGGTCCTCAGTTACAAGAAGTTAGTCGCAAGATGTTTGCGTCTGCGGGGTCTTTATGAAGACTGCGCAATTTTCTTTTTACTGCTACCAAAACTGCGCTCGCTCAATCCCTCCTCCCAATCCTTGAGTATGCCGATTATGGTATCTTACTTGATAGTGCACCTTCTCGCAGGTGAAGCCAAGGAGTGGATCCCCGAGCTGGCGGCACGCGCGCGAGCGCTGAAGGTGAACGCCGGCCACGTGCCCGCCACGGACGTGGGCCCCGTCATCTCCGTCAAAGCTAAGCAGAGGGTCGAACGGCTTGTAGAATCAGGTAAACGATTATTTAAACACATTTTTATTACTACTACTACTGTACTACTATTGTACTAATACTGTAGTATTGCTGTACACCGCAATTTTTTAAAGATATAAACTCGATCACTAGTTTAAAAAAGCAATTACTCTTGACTGCGATCTCATCTGATGGTAAGCAGTGGTGCAATCGATAATGGCGAATTATCATATATTATGCAATTATAATTATTACTCTAACGAAGAAAGACTTTTTTTTTTACACGTAGTAAATCAGTTAAGAGTAAAAACACATTATAAATATGAATTTAAAGCGTATTTTTATAAAAATTCTTCCAGCAGACCTGTGAAAGGAAAAATTAAAAAGAAATTTAGATATACTATGTAAAAGATATAATATGTAGAATAGTATGTAAAAATAGGAGAATAGTATGTGACATTTTAAACTAAATCATCAAATAAACTTCACATATAATTTCTGCATATCACTTGACGAAACACGCGCGGTACGCATAAAACACACATGTTATACTCGTACTTTGACGGTTCGGCGCAACGGCAAGCATTAAATGCAAGCATTAAATGCTTGACTGCTGCGTTGTGTGTCGTGGGTTTGATTCCCGCAAGCCAATTTAAGCGACAGATTTCCAGATTTAATATTCAGGTCCAGGATCCTGGTCTGGGTATATTGTGTATGTGACTGTACTGTTGTACATGTATAATATGAACGCATCATACTGTGTGATCTGCAGCCATGCTAAAAAACACAAACTTGATCATATTAATCACTACCATAAGCTAGTCTTATGGGATTACCGTTAGTACTGGATCCATGGACATTCATATTACTTCAGTTACTTTTATTTCGATGGGTACAAAGTGACTTACTAAAACTATCATATTCCACATCATGTTGCCAGTTGTATTTTCTCACACGTGTTTTTATATTATAATTTTATAGTTTTGTAAGTTACTTCAATTCTATCAGAAAATTGGAAAATTGCAGAAAATTGCAGATATTTTTTTTCACTTTGCCCCTTTAAGTTTTTTAAAAGCTTCTTATAGACAGTAGGCCTAAGTAGATATGCTTGTAGTTGGATATAATATACCTCTTGTAGAAAATTTTAATTGAAATACATATCTTCAACTGTCCCTTGGTAAACTATCGAAAATGAAAAGCTTACTTTACAGGAGAGCAATTTGAAGTTTATTACCCGACTGCGCCAGAAGGAGGGTTATGTTTTTTTTATGGATAACCTTGTCATATAATGGCAATATCTGTATGTAGGTTTCATATAAAGTTGGGTTTAAAAATTCATTACAAAAAAATATTTTTTATTAAGCTACCTAGATTTAATTAAGCTTAAAACAGAAAAAAATGCTAATATTCAGATTCAATAGTTTACCTTGAGACAGTCGTATATTCTTTTTTACTTAGACCAAAACTCATCACCCGAATATTCCAACAGGTGTAAAGGAAGGAGCGAAATTAGTTCTCGACGGCCGCGGCGTCAAAGTCCCGGGCTTTGAAAAGGGTAACTTCGTCGGCCCCACCATCTTGACCGACGTTAAGACCAACATGGAATGCTACAAGGAAGAAATTTTCGGGCCCGTTCTAGTATGCCTCTTCGTCGATACTTTAGATGAGGCCATTCAAATGATCAACGCCAACCCTTATGGAAACGGAACAGCTATCTTCACAACCAATGGAGCTACGGCCAGAAAGTTCGCCAACGAAATCGATGTCGGACAAGTTGGTGTTAACGTTCCTATCCCAGTTCCTCTTTCTATGTTCTCTTTCACTGGTTCCCGAGGCAGTTTCCTTGGCACCAACCACTTCTGCGGCAAACAGGGTATTGATTTCTTCACAGAATTGAAAACTGTTGTGTCCTTCTGGAGACAGAGTGATGTATCACATTCTAAGGCTGCAGTTTCCATGCCAACTCAACAGTAAATTTGACATAATTAATATTTATTTTTATACGTATTCAAGAATGTCCAAGCATTTATTTTTTTACTACCTATGTACTTTTATAATCATGCCATGTAATTTAAGTCTTCCATGTTAAACTTAAGGATATTGTTCATTTGATATTTTTATAAAAGTCATATTAAATATTACTTGTTAAAAATACTTCTTTTATTTAACCATTTATTTACTCACAAAATAAATCAGGCAGGCAGCTAGAACATTATACTGATGCTAATAAAAGGCAACTAATGCCAATCTAACTAATGACCCGCCCAGTTTCGCGTGGGTGCAAATTAAATACATAAAGCTATTAAAACAGTTGTCATGTCGATTGAGCGTTGCGCATCATGTTGAAGGACGTTTTGTCCCCTAATGTATCCGAGGCTTGAAAAAGTATCCATGTCAGCGATTCCGATAGTTGTTTGTGGTCTATGTTGTGTACAAACTTCAAATAAACCGCGTAATGCTTCCCATGCGCGTACGCATCTGATGTAATATGGACCAATCATCAGTGAGATCATCTCTCATTGGCTGATACAATTTGCTACTTATTATCTCAATAAAAGTCCTTATTTGTTTACCAATAAGGATTATAGGATATGCATTAGGGTTTGTACCAGCATTCCTTTGTCAATGCAACGGTTTGATGTTAAAATGTAACACTATGAAATCATTCGGTTTTAGGCAGCCGTGCGTGCGTAATAATCGAAGGGAAATAATTGTGAATGTTGTGTAAACAAATCGATTGTTTGATATATTGCCGGTAGTGATGCGTCGTGTTTAATGACATCACTAACAAACGGGTATCGGGAACTTCCTGCGTGTCTTGTTACTTCGATTTCGTTACTCGGTGTTCGAACACGCGTCGCGATGTGTTTGTATATTGTACTTTTTGTGTTTTCAATTTTTGTGAGTGATTGCACGGGTTTGACTCCGCAATGTAGGAATGAAAGGGGAGAACCAGTGGATTGGTAAGTATTTTTCTTATTTTTCTACAGGTAGTAATACAAGACTTACCATAATCTATTCTTATTACGTAAATTGCGGTTCTTTGTTTATATTAAAATTATGGTTGTGGCTTTGTCTTTCCTGTTTGAATTGATAAGTAGTTCCAATCAAATAAACATACGTTTAAATTACAACCGAAACATACCAATACCTTTGTAACTATTAAAATAGATGAGGGCAACTATTGAGGGGTCCCCAATCGGAAGACAGCGTGATTTTATGGGTAGATCAGGGTTCGGCACACACTAATATAAAGGCGAAAGATTGCATGTATGTGTATGTAACTCCTTCACCCTTAAACGGCTGGAAGGATTTGGATGAAATTTGGCGTACAGGTAGACCATGTCCTGGAATAACACTTAAGATAACTTTGGGTTAATTTTCCACTTTTACGATGATCTATAACTGGATATCAATTTTACAATGTCTTGTTCGACGTTGTGATTGGTTGAATAAAATACTTACAGCTATTTCACTGTTAGTACTAGATTGAAGTTGATACAGTCACATGCAAAAATATGTGTGAAGGAAACTCCTTCATCAACGATCTCTTCTAAAGTATTTATTGAATTTTATGGCTGCAGCATATAATATTTTTAATGCATGTAATATTTTCACGTACTGGAAATAATGAATCCTTTCATAATTAATTTATTTCATTCATATAATCAGTTGAATTGCAGCAGCATTAAAGTTATGAACTGGTTGAAAAATAAAAGGCCCGTTTTGACATTTGATGTTTTTATTTTTTACGTTATGTAACCGTCTATATTACATTATGAAACCACTTTAAAACACTTTATGTATTTAATTATTATTTTATTGTTTCTTTCAGTTTCATCCTAAGTTACATTCTAAGGTCTTTCTCAAATGTCAAAACAGGCCTTTTATTTTTTAACGAGTTTAGTTAACTAGATAACCTTTCAAATTTGCTAAATGTAGGTATTGCTTTTTGCACGTGACTATACTATGCTTAATACCTGTATAGAAGTATGAATAATGATTAGAATATTTCCGAGTATGACTACTACATTGCACAGTAATGTTATAGACACTTTGTTTCACCAGCACAATAGATTATGTAGATAAACATTTTTCTTACAAAACGTAGGCTTGTTTGTAAACACCTGTTTGTGCCTATATTTATTTCAAACGAAGGTGGTGAATGATAGTTCTGCTGCAATTGCAGCGGTAAATCCCCTCTTTGAGGATTGGCTAGAGAGGCGCCATGGCGTCCCTATTTTCTACTTAACGCAGGTCCTCCCTGAAAATGGGAAATTCGGGAGGTTCATGTTTTGACGAGTGCAATAATAAGATACTTATGCTGACGCACAACTTCTCGGCTTGCAGGTGGTCTTAGTCAGGAACTTTGTAGGTTCCTATCTCTGAGACCAAAAGGGTAGGCAAAGAAAAGACATTCTAATTTCTTAATAGAATTTCTTTGTACTGCATTGCATGAGCTACATGTGCGGAAGGAAAACTCAAGAACAAGCTCATACAAAATGTGTGTAATCAAAGGGGTGATTTAGATCGGTAATATCACGAGTAAACGATGCGTGATAAAACTTAAATACGTCTTATGTATTCTAAACAGTCAGCCCAGCTGTCCACCATGCTGACTGAGGTTTACAGTACGAAATGGAAAGAGGAGAATACGAGATTATTACTTTTCATACATTAGATGTCGGTTTGTTGATGGATGATTGGATGGATTGACGAGTTTTAGTGATGGGAAATCATTTAATGACATCTCTGGCTTTAGGGCGGTTAGTAGTTCCTCATGGTAGTTGCGAGTTCAAATATGCTGCTCTGTTTGCGCACTCATGTGACTTACATATATGTAAAGCCTTAAAATCTTCGTCGTCTACAGAACGGACATATCAGAACACCTTTGTCTGCGTAATATCTATGGAGATGCCTTTACGTGACGGTCTTCCATTTTGCTAGGAGACACCATGTCTACACAAAGTTGTAACCTAAAAATATTATTGCAGGTTCTACGTCTATAAGTTGCCAAGGGAGAAGAACCATCTGAATCCTTTGGTTCGTCGAGGGGTTGCGTACATGCATCTGACACCTTCAAAACTAAGAGGCGGCTGGATCATGTCGGATATGGCCATCAGCGACCCACGGTCTATGGTGGGGAAGACTTTGTCGCCGCTTTATCAGGTAAGATAGCTACCAACCATGATTGACTGTCATGTGGTAATAGTAACATCATCAATGTATTTGGCGACATATTAAGTTGGTATTGTTTTATGATTTAGGTAAGTATATACATATTTGCTTAGCTTCAGAAAAAAAATTGGGTCGTTATTAAATCTTTATCACTAAAATTAAAGTATCACAGACCTACATATATTTGTAGCTGTAAACAAAACTTATCTGTACTAATAATATAAAGAGGAAAGATTTGTATTTTTGTTTGTAATTAATAAACTGAAAAACCACTGGACCAATTAAAAAAAATCTTACATTATTAGTATGTTACGTATGCTACTTTATCACTGAGTTGTCATATGCATATATTTTTATTAGCTTTTTTATGGCACATTGTTTTCCTTCCAGGATAGAAATATAATTTCTCTGATCTACAATGATCAACCACCGTCTTCTGAAAACCAACCTGACATCCTACAATCAGTTGCTGATATGTACTCCAAAAGCAAAAGAGGTAAGTACCATGAACTTATAGAGATTTGTAACATACTGTGGCTTATAGAACAAAAAAGTCATTCAGGTAAATAAATTAGGGTGATAAACAGCACTTTTGAATGTCTAAAATAAAATGGACACCCGAAACGCCTGTACTTAACAATTTTCTTAGTTGGGAAAGAGTGGTGCAACGAACTCCCCGGCAATACCTGAAAACTGAAATTGATAGACTCTAGCGCCTTTCAAAAGTTATCTCTAGCTAATCACCGTAGACGTAACCATCCGGACTGAGCCCGAGGCATCGACGGCGTGTTCCACGCGCACCTCATAGAGATGTCAGCAAAACCATAGAGGCCCAGTTGGGCCGTAGCCTACTGAGGCCATGGGTTTACTTCTGAAAGGGAAACCTGCGGTCTTGGAACGTAAGGCATATAAGGAACATAGGAAAGGGCTTTCGTCTAGAGCGGGAAAAGTCATTAGTAGATTTCCCAGCAAAAAAAACCCTGACAAATAAA
The DNA here is from genome assembly GCA_958295575.1 of Leucania comma. Taxonomy (NCBI): domain Eukaryota; kingdom Metazoa; phylum Arthropoda; class Insecta; order Lepidoptera; family Noctuidae; genus Leucania; species Leucania comma. The sequence continues at coordinate 12,568,456 of OY282475.1, forward strand.
ATTCACCTAAAAACTACTTGAATATCCCTTATTACTTCTTTCAGGGCAAATGAAGCAACAAGGAGTAAAGAAGTACAAGAAATTCAAACTGGGTGACAAGTACTATGATGACTATGATCTGGCCGAGATGTGCAAGATGCACTCAAAGTTCATGAAGACCAGGGTCGAGAGCGGACACACCAAAGGCGTTATACTAGGCGACAAGTTTACCTCGCTGTGGTTGGTGCATTCTGTGCCGAGGTTCCCGCCTCTTCCAGATTGTAAGTAATTTTATTGGCTGTAGAATGTTCACATAAGATTTAGTTGTAAGGCTCTTCATCTAACGATATTAAGAAGAAGAAATAAAGAGGCAAGATAGATTCTCGTCGACCCTACAGAGGCGAGAAAGATGCTAGTTAACTTAACAAGGGGAGATAGATTCTCGTCAACTCTACAGAGGGGAAAACAATTCTCGTCGCTTTAACCTATGTCCTTTTAACAGACAAAGATTCTTTTACCATTTGTTTGCACTGTGCCTGAACATTGTCTCCCCTTTTTTAATTCATAACTTTGCTTTTAGATGTTATGTAGTTCATCCATAACACACTGAAAATTATCAGTATCTCAGAAAGCTCGAAAGCTTCGAAGTTTAGTTAACAGATCTTCAAAAGCTTTACAGGTAAAAGTCCAAAATTTAGAGGTATGCGAAACTTGGTGTAAAGTCCCACAAACCTCTGTCGAAACGGGAGAATTTTTCGACCTGACTGGTGCTGGTCCGGGCAACTGCTCGATAGTTCATTTTCTGTAAAAATATGTTTAAATCACGCGGAGAATTCTGATACCACGATAATTATAGGATACTTACTATGTGGCGAAATAGATGTTAGCGACATCTATTTCGCCATCATGCTTGGTATAATTGAAATTAAATTGTAATAAAAGACTTCCCCCTTTCCAGTGGTCAATGGCCTCAACGTCAGCTCCTACGACTACCCGTCCAGCGGGATGAAGTACGGTCAGTCTTTCCTCTGCGTTTCCGTTCAGACATCCACACTGAACCAGATAGCGACCCAGCTGAAGTACAACGAACCACTGATTGTCTGGTCGCATATCCCCCAGGAGTTTGACAACGAACTCCCGAACTTAGTCGATGTTGTCCGAAACAAGACGATCGACGCATCGCCGTGGTAAGTTTAGATACGGATGTTTATGTTTAAAGTTAGTAGATTCATTCAATCGATTCGGCTGTTCCGTTCCCATGACTTAAATTGATTGTTACATGCACAACAATAATACTTCCTGGGCCATTTTATAAATTGTTTCTATAAAGCTTTCATTGTTTCGGTGCGATAAAGATGTGGTTATTTATTTTCGTTCTTTATAGTCCCATCTCTTTCTCGCTATCAAACATTTGTAACAGTGCGCAGAGTGACACCCATATTTATAAAGAAATAAATGACTTGTTTTTAAGTAAAATCGTGCTTAGTCATTACTTGACGTTAGAAATCTTCATTCAATATTTTATCTTAACTATAGAATACAAATTATTACTTAAATAGTTACTTTTACTCAAGTAATTAGTTTTACTTGTTTATAGATACGGGTGTGAAAGCTGTTTTTGCGTTAACACGATCGAAATGTTTACTGAGTTTGGCTCTCTGATTGGTTAAGAAGTTAGAGCGGGCCAATACGAGTACCGAATGTCATAAACGTGCTGATAGCGTTAATGTAAAACAAACTCGCAATAAGCACGCTTAACAAGGATAAAATGAAGTATTATATTATAGCTATTACTAATACTTAATTAGCTTTTGACACTATATCATTTGTGGTAAGGAATAATAAATATAGACATGACCTTGATCTTATTGTAAGACTAACAAAATAGAAAATAGCACTAACCACACGTGCTGATTTTACATTGATTAAGTATACCATTGATTCCGGAATCAATTGAATCCTGGTATCTGTTTTCTGGTATCTACAACTTGAGGATCTTTAAGTCAAGAGCGAATAGGTTTCATCAAGGCAAGTATGCTCCATCTTCGACCACATCGTCGTTTTCCATCAGGTGTAATAGTGGTCAAGCGCAAGCCTATGTATCAACAAAAAAAAAAAAATTATAGAATACGAAAAAACCTCGCAAAACCAAATGGTTTATGTTTGATCACTCAAACATTAACTATTTGGACATACTCAATATTATAAAGAGGAAAGATATGATTTTTTGTTTGTTTGTATGTTACCGATATAAAAATTCTTCACTATTAGAAAACTACATCTTCACTGAGTAACAAAGGCTATTTATTTTATACTTTCATGCGGTCGAAGCCGTTAGCTGAAGCTACTTTATAATACTAGCATGAATAAAAATGCAACAAGTTTTGCAAAGTAACAGACGGAAAATGTGAAAATATTCAACATATTTTTACAAAATTAAGAAAAACATTCGTACAAATCATAAACTATAAAACGAATATTCTATTATTAATTGTAATATCAATTATTACAGTACTGCGTAATTATGCGGTCATGTATAAACAAAGAAATCATCAATGAATCATCGTAAGAACAAATGACCCATAAATGACGTGATGTCTTTTAGAAACATTTTAACCCTCTCTCCCATGATACATGCTGACGTTTTAGATTACACTCCTTTCACTACCTCATCATCACCATCATCATCACCATCATCAGCCTTTTAATGTTCCCACTGCTGGGACACAGGCCTCCTCTCTAAGAGAGAAACTAAAAAACTAATATGAAAAAGAGTCAAGATTACGCACACGTTTTTGATTATGAAATCAAGTGCTCAGCAAAAATATAAATACATGTGATGTCTTAATAATCCTCACCCACTTCCATGAACATGTCCCCTATTTCGAATTCGAACCTAACGTGATTAATGGATGATCCCAAAAACGCAGATGTAAACCATAATGACTTCATAGCTGTAATTATTATGAATAACTAGAATGCAATATTTCAAACCAAATTCGATTGTTTACAAAATACTTGGTAGCAATAAATCAATGAAATGGAAGGAAAATATAAGTCAATAATAAACCGGTCCGGACATTGTATACATTTTTGGAAGTAGTTGTAGTCTGCAGGATGTTTTCCATTATCGTTGTTTTTAAATCCCAGTAAATGATATTTAGGGCGCCTTGAAATTAGCCGCAGTGCCGCGCGCTGGAAGCGCAGTTGCAGCGCTGCCGGCGCGCTGCTTGTTATTTCATATAAATGTAAAAAGCGACGGACGTGCGACGAAGGATTTTGATAAATTCTACCCCCAAGGGGATAAAATAGGGGATGAAAGTTTGTATGAAACTTTGTCAATTTTAAACTGATCGGGCTGAGACTTTGCATGCATATAGCTATTAGGCATAGGCATCCCCTAAGAAAGGATTTTGATACATTCCACCCCTAAGGGAATAAAATAGGGGATGAAAGTTTGTATAAATCTTCTTAGATTTTCGACTGATTGAACTGAAATAAAATATTGGTGCTACTATGATGAAGACGTCCGCTTAAATAGGATTTTGATAAATTCAACCCCCATGGGGATAATTTAGTTAAGAATATTGTGTACAAAGAAGTTTTGTAGGCCCTAAGTTTTTACACACGATAAACAAAAGTAAAGCCGCAAAAAATAATAATACTTAACGCGAGCGAAGCCGCGGGCAAAAGCTAGTGTGTGTATAAACATACGTTTTCACGCTCGAACGGTTGATCGGATTTCGATGAAATTTGGCACACAGATAGACCATATCCTGGAATAGCACATAGTATAATTTTTATTCTGGGATTATGTACCCTTGGGACATTTATCTACTTTCACACAGGCCATGCTGTTGTCAATAGCTAGTTGCTTATAAATAACACTTTTACACGTCAATTCAAATTAGATCAGTCTGGTGTATCATAAGTGACTACTCTGAGAAAAAACACCGAAACAAAATATTTCAAGCATAAAGCCTCTTTTAATGTCCATACTGTAAACTTATAACCGATGACCTGGCAAGGATAGCGGGATTCCATTCATCGGATTGACGAGAGTCACTTGAAGGAGGTCTTATATATTCAGCATCCAGTGGACGGTAACGGCCCATTCCCTCTCTTGGAGAAGAAGAGTGGAGGCCTGATTCCCACCAGTGTTCAGCAGAAATATTATAAGGTTGATTATGCTAAGCTATGTATGTTCGGCGAGCTTGAAAGTAAAAAAAATGTAGTAATAACTTTGTTCTAAGTCACGTAAATGGGTTGTGGGGTCAAATGATGAGGCATGAGGCTGTAACCCGATCTTAATAGAATCGAAAAGGCCAGATTAATGAGGACGTATAAACATTAGACCGAATATGTTGTTTTGTATAAGGATATTATGACTAATAGTTAGCACGATCTTAGCCTGCAACACGACACAAACAGAATCGAAAATGGTTTGACTAATGAGACCATATAAAAACAGATTATAACCACTAATATTTCTTTGTTCTTTTTTTTTCTCTCCCAATCTGGTTGGAGTGAGTGCAGGTATCAGACTTTTACTCATGTTTATAGACGAAAAATTTTATATTCTTCCCTACTTATATAAAGTTTAGAAGATAGCTTTAAATATCAACCACACTGGCCCAGTGCAGGTCGGTGAAAATGAGATTTAGGTATTTGATGACAGTTTTCTTTTACTGCTTTTCCCTTTTAATTGATTTATAGTATTTGTATCACTACTTACCATCAGGTGGGATCGCAGTCAAGCGGTAGTTTATATCATATCAACTAAAAAAAAAAGATGAATGAATGCATACATTTTTCGCCAATTTAGACAGGAGGCCTAAGTTCCAGCACATAAAGCAGATTATGCTTATAATTTGGCTGAATAATAACAGAGCTGCACGTGACCAACTTCGAGGTTAAGCAACGCTAACTGAGGTCGATCCCTGGATGGGTGACCATTCATTGGATGCCGAAATTCCTCGATTGCTCAGAGAAGATTATCATTAACCATATTATTATAACCAACACCAACTAAGTTAACCAACTTAGTTAGGAAAAGGCTAGACAAATAGATTGTACGATATCATTCCGAAACCAGAACCTATCCATTTTTTTCAGGTGGGAAATCATCAAATAACTTTTCCCGCTTGAATGAAATGAAAAAGCCAGACTTTTAATGACTAAAACCCACCCGTGTTCCTATGTTGCCCTTTGCGGCCCAGGGCCACAACACGTCTATCCAACATCCTGTAAAATCATTAATAACCTTTAACTTAATGTTTATAATTCCAGGTACCACATCGAGAGCTTCGAGACACTGGTAGGCAGAAAGTTCCTGTCGTTTGCGAAGAGTGCTATGTTCAACGATGATCTATACAGCGGCCTGGTGGCAGAAGTACTACAGTCAGATCTTCTCGTCGAGTCCTGGACGAATGGGCCTGGAACACTGGACTCGGAGTGTACTCGGAACTTCCAGTGAGTGTTTTTTTTAATTATTATTATTATGAGCGTATAGTGCCTCCCTTCCATTTTTTCACTCTTTTCTGACTTTAGCTACTTAGAAAGAAAGAAAGAAAAACTTTTTATTTGCCGGATAAAGGCGCAAGTAACAGTTACAATGAAAAATTAATATTGTGACCAACTTCTGGCCAATCCTTTAGAAAAGAGTCTAAATTGCCACGCCATCTCCTTCTGGGGCTACCGCCTCGCTGCCCCTCCTCTTTTTAATTGCGTCATGGAAATAAACAGACATTATATCGACTCGTCTCCATGTCCGTAGATGAACCTCGCATCTATTACCAACTACCTGCATCCTGAATTTTCATCTGGAATGTGCTGCCAAAAAAATATTTTTTACATGTTTTTGATTGAATCATTTATCGGAAAGCACTCTAAAGGGAAATGTAAAAGGCTATGTATGCAGTTTCCTTTCCTGATCCAATCAGTAATGAAGATGACCAAAGTTACCGATATAGCTCGAAGAATCGCCAAACTTATGTGGCAGTAGGCAGGGTATATTGCTCGCAGCACTGATTCTCGGTGGGACCAAAACATTCTGGTGTGGTAACCGCATACCCAACGATGCAGCCTTGGTAGGCCTTTTCAAGGTTGACCGATGACCTGATGAGGATCGTGGGAATCCAATGTTGCGAGATGAACAGGACCAGTTGTTGTGAACGCAGAAACTATACTACGTGACCTTGACCTTGAAATGAACCCTGAAAACCTTTCAATATCCACATAAAACACACCACACAAAGTATATACACATACAGTATATAATAAAATAAATAAATAATAAATAAAGTTTCACATTTCTTTTTCTAGAGTTCGAAACATAGATCGACTGAAGTTCCCGATAGCCAAGATGTCTTTTACGTCACACAACGACCATTCAAAATGGGCTGTTGCAGTGGCGCATAAGATGCACAACAGCCAGGACACGAAGGTCGCGGACTATTGGGTTTGCGTCGGAGATATCAATAGAGCGGTAAGATAAACCTTTATCTTCTTCTTTGCGAATCGATGGTAAACTCATTAACTGCATGGGTCCAGTAGGTGGTTACGTTGACCCATAAGGTTAACGTAGCAGTGAATAATCGCTGACTACTAAGAGTGGTAATAGAAAAGCACATGGCTAAGTAAGAGAACAGTCCCATTTTTCGACCTTGAACATAGTTATGTTCAAGGTTGAACATGACTATGTTCAAGAGATGATGGTAACATGGTTGTTTGCCGAGATCTATCCTACTATGGGTGACCGTCCAGATATACTCGATCAAATATGTTTTTAAATGGGCATGGCTAAATCCGTACGAGGAATAGCAAACAACGCTCAAAGGAGTCTCGGACTCAATTTTGATGATATTTAAAACTGCAATGTCGATATTTTTTTTTTCACAAACCATTATTGAACACGTTGAATCGTTAAAAAAAGTTGATAGGCATGCTGTAATGTTACACTGTCCGATAAATTTATGTACGCTAGCTAAAATTTGGTTAAAAGGAAAATAATCTATAATGCAAACGAAAACAAGTTTTTATTAAAATACGACCAGACCGAATTGAAACATTGAGTATTTTTGACCCAGCCGATAGCTGTCCTCTACACGAAATAAGTTTCTCCTAAGGTGATCGTAAGCGGTGATTTGATCAACGATGACGCACTTTTTCCTAGAAGAAAATTATTCCCTAGATTTGACTTATTCCTAATCTGTCCGAGACGCCTTTTATAAGTCGTAGGCTTTATATATTGGGAGTTGTTCGTTGCTAGCGTGATAAACATAATAACATTTGACTTGACTTGACCATCAATACAGTACCATTTCATTTGGGCGAGTTGCCCTTGGATTTTGTTGAATAAAATCATAAAAGTCAATTCTTAAATATTATGTTTTTTTTTTTTCAGTTACCACAAGAGTCTCGCGGCGGTGGGACAGTGTGCACCTCAGGTCCAATCCTATGGGGAAACTTCGCTCATCTCATAGAATCTGTGCAGACGTGTAACTAACTTTAATTACTAAGTCCAGTCGGGTCCAAATTTTATAATACAGCTAATACCAATAATGTCCAAAATACAGGTAAGGATTTTTTTTTTGCAAAATTTATAAATTTGTCGACCCTTTTAAGGTAGAACATCGTAAGCGACAGTTTGCATTTTCTGCGGATTTTGTATCATCTTTTTAAAAAAACTTATTACTTGTTATTCATACTACTACTTATGCATTAGAATAGTTTCTCTTAATAAATTATAATAAATACTTTTTAATCAGGAAAATATATTTTTTATTGCAAAAAACAAATTGTCGCTTATGGCGTTCTTCCTGAAGAGGATCGATATTTAGATGTTAAAAAGTTGCCATAAAATTTTAGTAACATAGCACTGACATATTAAGCGTTGTTCGATGATTTATTTTCCGAAAAAAGGGTTCTTTAACGGTGATTAAAAGTTTTCGTTTTTTTATGCCAAGGTAGTTAGCCAAAATATATCCATTGATATGTATGTCTAAGCAGCATTTTGCTACTATCAATAAATTGAGATATAATAGTAGATTATGTGACTAGGAGATAAAGCAATGTCTTTAAGTCGCGGGCGGTATGTTGAACTCGAACGAAACCAATGTTGCTACGTTTTAATCCCGTACGTCAGTGAGGGATTTACATAATTAACTCCTGAGCTTTTCGAGGAAATAAATATAGAAAACCGAGTGAAGTGAGAATACAAGCCGCCCGCACATAATAGCAATTGAGATTAAGGACGGCAGTGTAACATACCTCGCGTAACTGTTCGAGCTGAAGAAAATGACTTAATTCTAGACTTATAGATATGTATATATTTATATATTTTAAAGAGATAATGTATCAATTTGCCTCAATCCATTTAGAACAATACTTTTGGCTTCGGTGATTATGGATTGAGTCGCTTTCGGTCGCTCGTCTGATATTTAAATGTTTTAACGTGTAAATAGTAGAATGTTCCGAAATAGTTGTAATAATGCATTTTATTATAACATGATGAATCATGAAAAATTGGGCTGATCTTAGGTTAAAGCAGACATCAGTAAAATGTTCGAGCAGTTTTACATTGATACATTGAAAATGAACTCTAGGGTATTTGTAAAGTTGAGTTCAAAATAGCGTAAAAGAGAGGACATCCTGAGATGTGCGTGCGCTATGAATTTACACCTCGAGCATGCTTGCGCAATTTGTTGATTTGTTCTGGCTGCCTCTTGTTAAAGTAAATCTCCTTACTATTTATACGTACACAATGTAGTAGTAAAAAGATTTAACTTGTAATTTTTATATACGTACCTAAATATTTTTAAAAGATCGCTAGCAATATGGCAGTTTATATGATTACATAGTTGTACGAGCGCAGAGTTAATTTAGACCGCAATATTCCGATAGTAAGAACTATCCCTCTCCTAGAGAGGAGGCCTGTGTCCCAGCAGTGGGAACATTAAAAGGCTAATGATGATGATGATGAAGAACTATCGGAATATTTCGGTCTCAATTAACTCTATTGTGTTTCGCATATTTTAATTCCATGTCTCTGTTCAATATTTAAAACTGTCGCTCATACAAACACTTATATTATCATTCCCGGTTATAAAATTGTAAGTGAAGTAAGAAAATGCCAATAAAATATAGTTTTAGTACAAACGGTGTGTGTGATCTGTGATCATAGGATACGATTGTGTTGTGTTTTAGTCGTAAGATGCCTTGGTAAAGTCAAGCTTTGTGTACCTATTGTATGATAAAAATGTCATATAAAATGAGAGTGAAATATAGAATAATTATTAATTTACTTAATACAGCCTTTAATAAAATAAGAACTTACTATTCTGTGCCACTGGCTATTCTACTTTTATAGATTTTTGTACGTAATATTTTTATGTTTTAAAAATATCGTGTAGTATAAGTTACTATATAATTTTCTTAGCTTACTTTTAATTTAAGAATTAAAGCTAATTTTATAATAAAACGAAATACTTATAAAACTCGCATTTTTACTTTATTCATTGATTTGGTAACAGTGTATTAAAATAACATTACATTTATGTGTGAACTTATTTTACGATTCTATAAAGAATTGAATTGAAAATAAATCGATAAGAAATGGAGTGACTTCCACACTTTGACAGTTTCGATGTTTGTGAATTTAAAATGAAACAATGTCCTACATTAATTTGTTGTGTATTTTTGTGGTGGAGTGTTTTTATTGCATGCAACGTGCAAAAGGATGGGAATACTTAAATTTAGAATGCAGAGATAATGGCAATGAACCCGTGGACTGGTAAAATAATATTTTTTTATTTGGTAATAGCTAAAAAAAATTCAGTACAAAATCGATATAGATCCAATCAGAGATCTAGTTTAGGGCAACCCTTTCATTTAGAACCAAGGAACCTAGCTATGGATCTAGGTTCATGGTTCTCAAGCTGTTTGATTTTTTTTTTTTTACGGTAGGTAAAATCATCCAATGACAAATCCCGCCCTTGGGCGGAGCGGGAAATAGTGTCAGACTCTTACTGACTAAAAACCTACCCTGTTCCTTCCCTGCCTTGGTTCCAGGGCCCTGGTATGCATTTTCATACCTTCCCAGAGCCCCAGACTAGGCCTCGACCCTACTGGGCCCCTACGGTTTGCTGACAACTCCTTGAGGCGCACGGGAACAGTGCGCGCCGTAAACGACTTGGGCTTGGTCCGGTCTGTTACCGGACAAACGGACAGCGAACTACCCATTGCCCGCCGTCCGCAAGCCCGCGCCTACGGTGGCCGGAAATTTGGATCGGAATTACGGTGGCGGCTGCGGCGTGAGCGCCGTTGCCTGATACGGTCAGCCTCCTCCTTTGCTAGCATTACTGCTTCGCAGAAGGAGGCAACCGCCTGCCACTCCTCCTCGCTCCGGAGCATGGCTTGAACCAAGCCCCGGCGCGAGAGATCGCCGCCGATCGCCCCCACGAGGACACGGCGATGCTCTTCCCAAGCGGGGCACACCTCTACCGTGTGCTCCACCGTGTCCACCGGGCGTTCCGCACAGTGACGACACCCGGGCGTCACCTCCGCACGGATCTTGTACAGGTACGGCCCGAACTTGCCATGTTCGGTTAGTACCTGCGCCATGCGGAAGGTTACGACGCCGTGAGGCCTTTCCAGCCACGCCTCAAAGAGGGGCCTTACCGCCTCGATCGTGGCGTGCCCAGCACAGGGTTGCGACAGTCGTTCTCGCCATTTCACCATGAGATTTCGCCGGAACTCTGTCCGCCAAGCCGCGACTTGTCGCGGCAGCGGGAATTCGCCCCGGCAGCGGGGATTCGCCCCGGCAAAAGCTGTTTGATAGAGTTACTTACCTGCTACATGGTAGAGATCTATTCAGATAGCCAAAGCATATTAGTTTATTGCCCGATAGAATAATAAACTTCAACTTCAACTATTTATATGACTGATAAGGTATCACGTAGACGTCTTTCTAAAGCAAAACACTGATGATGACAGAGATGACGATTTCTTAAAACCTAAACCCTATTTTTTTTTTAACTTCTGCCAAATACTGTACTAGTTACGTATTGTTCTTTAATTGCTTTATTATTTCTGTCAACCGTTCCCAGCAAATTTTATCTTCAGTTAGGTTGAAATTGTAAAATTCACTCTGGTGAAAGCTATGGGCCCGACCGTTTTCGACCATTTTCTCGCTAGATGGCGGTGAACTCAACATTTTTAACTTTGTTTCTACTGTATGGAAGCGTTATTTTGTCAACATCGGACATTCCACTTTTTTAACTTATATTGCCCCAAACCCCACCACCATCATCTTCCTGCCCGTTTTATTTGGGGTCGGTGCAACACGTTTTTTTCTTCCATTCTGTCCTGTCACTCGTCACGCTATCACTAATTCCCTTTTCTTTCATATCACTCCTCACACAATCCATCCATCTCTGCTTTGGCCTCCCTCTCCCTCTCCATCCATCCACATGTAAACTCATAGCTCTTTTAGTAACATGCGTTTCATCCCTCCTTTTCACATGACCATACCAAGACAAACGAATTCCTTTCAACTTTTCAGTCACTGGCGCGACTTTCAAACTTCCTCTAAAAACAAATTTTTCACTTTATCCATTTTCGTCACACCACACATCTATCTCAACATTCTCATCTCCGCTATGTGCAGTCTTTTTTCATCCATCTTTTTCACAGCACGAATTCCTTTCAACTTTTCAGTCACTGGCGCCACTTTCAAACTTCCCCTAATATACGAGTACCCAAACCCCACCAATTCGCTAAAAATTACCTAAAGTAACAATCGATTCTAAGTGAGAATATATGTAGGTACAGCTTTCACTATTTGCTTTGCTTTACAACTTCTATCAATCATTTCAAGTTAGTTTTAACTTCAGTAAGATTAAAATTATCTGTCACAGTAGATTCTCGATGTATGATAGCAAGTATTCAGTTTTACAAGTAATAATTACCAAGTCTATTATGCTGACTCAACTATCTAAAACTGAAATAGTTCGCTTATATGGTCGCGTCTGGTGCTCTTACCTCAACTGCCAAGTGGCCACAAAGTGTTCGTAGGACCAGGGGCCTCAAGTCTGCTATTACAATAGTGTCAGAATCGTCTATTATTGGTTTCATAATTGTTGATTTTGACAAGTTTGGTAATCTGTTAATACAATGTCGTCATTATGACTTTCCAATAGTCAATCACTGACACACCATTGAAAGAAATGGTAATCTCGTACAAATGAATTTCTAACGTATGGGGTAATCTGCTAAAATTTTGCCAGTTCCTTTAATTAGTGACTTACCATTAGATTTGTCTGAATACGACAAAGTCATTCTACCACCAATCGTTAATGAGACCAATAACCGACCAATGATCAACCATTATGATTTAGCAGATTAAGAACTTTTAGCAAAATCACAATGCGATTGTGTTGGAATGTCGAATTTACAAAAATAGCCGACTTGGGCCCCAGGTCGACCAAAAAATGTGATTGGGGTTTTCTACTGGTAATTTCTTCACAGTTAGTGGCGAGACACTCCCGTCTTTAGAGCTATAATAATAAAGGAGTGCATCTGCGTTTGCGTACACACTTATGTGCACGCATATCTATAATATCGACCATTTTTTAGGAAGAACTTCGTAAGCGACAGTTTCCGTTTTTTGCACATGACTTTTCATTCCTACAACTACTGATCTATCAGTATATAGATCAGTAGATAGATAGATAGATAGATATATTCTTTATTGTACACCAAAAATATTATTACACTAGGAACTTAAAATAGTAGTAGTAGTTGTTGTTGTAAGTAAAGTAAGTCAAATAGTTCCTATTAACATATTATCATAAATACTTTTTAAATAGGGAAGGAAAAATCGCTTTCTGCAAAAAATTCAAACTGTCGCTTATGATGCTTTTCATGACGCTCTATACTTACGTATTTGGCTTATCTCCATTGACATTGACCGACTTTGAGTCGGGGAATAATTATATTATTTTTTGGCTGTCATTGCGAAGGTGGTACATATACAAGCCTCCGAGCAACACGGGCCCGCTCATGGAGAAAGGGATCAACTTCTCCTACATCGATCCGAACACTGATAGAAAGTGGACGGCCGCACCCGACGATATCTTCTCTGAGTCCATGCTGCGGTACACTATAGCGCCTATGTTTATCGTGAGTTATCTTAATATGCCAATACAGTACTACCTTTAATTAATTTGTTATAGGGGTTTAACTATTCGTATATATTTATTTATTAAAACTTTATGCACTAGTAAATAATATTGTACAGTCAGGGGTCAAAAGTGCAGTTGCATTCTAACAATGCTAAACTGTCTAAAATTTCTTTGTAGTAGAAGTCCAGTGTTCTACAACTAGTTTATTCAATATTTTAGATTATATGCTACAAACTAAATCGGTCATGATCCATTGACCCTCTTTTACAAAGAAATTTTACATACTTTAGTATTGGTAGAGTGCAACTGCACTTTTGAGCTCTGACTATACAAAGGTAAACTTATACACACACACATAAACACGATGGATTTTTGAGACGGATTAGTAAGGCCAGCTTACGTAATAAAATATAACATTTGGTTTTTTCTAGAAATTCTTGTTTAAAAGTGTGGCTGAAATAAAAAAAATAAAAAGTATCTATCTAAGTATGATGTTTATTTGTTTATTTAAAACTTTATGCACATAACACTGTACAAAGGCGGACTTAATGCCTTAGGCATTTTCTACCAGTCGACCTTAGGGTGGTGCAGAAACTTAACATGGTAGGTGCAACAAATAAATAGACAAACAGAAAAGAAACAATAAAGTAATAATTGCTTGGCTCTCTGGTACTGTTTGCTATGTTTTGAGTTCACTTAATTTTCACTTTCGTTTGAAGTCGTTTTTTTTTAGTACGAGTAACATCATTTTTTGATTGTATAAAAGACGTTGCCCCCCACGAGAATCGAACCAGTGATACCCAGCGTAGCAGTCAATCGCTCAACCACTGCGTACAACCGTGCCACAATTTTTTTAGGTCGATTTTTTTATAGCATTCTTGCTTAATTAATACTGATCGTTTCAGGAAGATTACGCGGATTACGTAGCGATAATGGAGTACGAAGGGAAAAAGCCCGCAAAGGATTTTGCGGGATCGGCCTCCCGTGGGATGATGATAGCAAATTCTTTAGGCGGAATTTGGATTGGACATACTGTCCCGGGATTTCCAGATATAACCAGTATGTATACATTTTAATGCGATGCGTTAGCAACCACCTATAGAGAGGATCTAGGCTTGTTCAACAACATCCTTGTAGGGATAGTAGATAGGTATGAGAAAGACAAGGCTACAATACGACGGGTGCAAAGTTATTTTTTAAATGATAATTATAAACTATTTAGAAAGAAAGGAAAAGAGTTTATTTACGCCAAATATCGCACATACCTTACAAAATAAGATAAAAACATTTTTTTTTTGTTTTGCTAGGTTTCATTTATTAAGAACATTTATGAATATTGTGAACACATTCAAAATCTATAATAATTAATATAACACATAAATTAGATTTCTGGGAAATTGGGAACATAAATAAACTGTAATATGTCTGGAATCCATAATTATTGATTTGAAACTATTTTATACTTAAAAAATAATACAAGTAATAAAATTAACATAGTGTTAATTACTGTAACAAATTCTATATAATAGGACGAATACGGCCAGCGCTCAGCAAATTGCTGGGGCCCATGTGTTGGACAGAGCCGCAGCGCTGATTTTCAGCACCCGCTGCCGTCGACGGTAAGACGCTGAACGGCTAGCATGTACATTATATGTAGCAAAAACCACTAGTTTTGTGAAAGCAACTTTGTAATTTTCTGATAATTAACGCAGCTTTTCTGATAACTAAAAATTAATATTCTAAGACATGACAAATCTTTTTTCATGTGTCAAAAATGTAGAAATGATAGATTCTTTTTAATAATAAATATTGAAAAAAAAAAAATGGATGACTAAATAACTGCTTAATATTAATAATATTATCAGACTTTTACTTTGCATCCATCGTATTGTCGTCTCGGAGCACACGCCACACGAGGGCGCTCTTTCTTGGCATTCTAACTCAGAAATTTTTGTAATATAACCAAGGGCATAGAAGACCAAGGGCGTCGCCATTTCAGTCCAGTTTAGGCACCGGTCTCCCACAATATAATGCCTATCCTATATGTTACCGTAGATATAAGGCTAGCAATTAGGAGTTATATTGTGGAGAAAATAAACTTTTATTATTATTAAAAAAAAAAATATAAAATATATTCTCAATGGTTCCGCCCCCCCCCTTGGTCATCGGCTGGCGACGCCCTTAAATATATCTACTGAAAAGTCTAGCATTGATCGTCGCAGTGAGTAGACGTCGAAAGTGTGAGTGTTGTGTTAGTAGCGAAACCGACAATCTGGTATGAGTATTGTTGCGTGTTTACTACAATCATTATCTATGTTCAGCGACTAAAAAGCTTTCCATTTTTTAAATACCAATTTTTTTTTGGATGCCTAGATTATTGTCAAGCTGGCTTAATGGCCTAAGTTGATTTTGATTTAAAATTAATTTATCAAACTGTTTCATTTAGAGAGTGGCCCAACATTTCCGCGAGAAGAATTAAAGTACGGCCACATGATAATGTGCCTGACATTGGACCTGATCACTCTGAACGAATTAGCTACGTCTATAATGCAAACGGAGCCTTATATAAAGAGGATTTTCATACCAAAAAGGATTAACCAATATCTCCCAGACTGGAAGATGTTCTTAGCTCCCCTTCCGAAGATACCGGGAACCTCTGTGTTAGTATTTAATTAAGTTTAAATTATTTTTCATGATGACATCATTCTCTTGGGCTCAGTGAGGTTCGCTTGTCAAATATTGATGTTTAAACCCCCACAGGGCCTACGATATTATATACCAACAGCATCAATAGTGGTATAACTGTAGACTGATATGCCTTAGCTAGCTGAAATTACTTGAGAGGTACGCGGAACAGAATGTAAAGTCCCGTAAACCTCTATTGAAAATGGAGGATCCTTTGATCAGTCAGGTGTTATGTCTGGTTTGGGCAACTGACCAATAGATGGTTTCAGGCTGCTGTTCAAATCACGCGGAGAACTGTAATTACACGATGCTGGATTTTTTTTTGTGGCGCCATAGATGAGAACAGCGAGTATGCACCCTTACGTTCTTGAACCTATACGGTCCGGACCGAGCGTTTCGCTTCGTTGTTTATAACAGCTTGCCTGCTGCGGACTTCCCGTCCGATTATAATTTAGGTGTCTTAAGGCTAGAGTGAATATTCTCCTCATGAACTAGTGCGCCTCGCCTTCAACGATTGCATTACTGCTTACCATCAGGTGGGATCCGAGTCAAGCACCAATTTATATCAAATAAAAAAAAACGTCTAAGAAAATTCTCTCTGTTTTCAGAAGGAACACCAAAGTCTTACATTTTGTGACAAGAAACAAGAGTTTACGCGCTTTAATGTTCGCCCGAAGCCCCGGGGATCATCGCTGCTTATATCGAAGTTTCGCTAAGACCAAACAAATCGTCATGGACGTTTATGGCCACAGGGAACATGATAATGTTTATTGTAGTAAACAATACAGGTAATTTTTATTCTTTACATTATATTTCATACTGACTTCCATTGGGGTTGAAACAAGATTAGCGTCTGTCATGTTAAACTAAGTTAAAACTTCCGAAATGAACTGTTGCTGATCAAAATAAATAACATCTTTATCTCACCTCTGCCTCATGCCTAACTGCGCCTAAGGGCCAAATTCACCAATAAACTAATCGCGATTATACAAACCAAAACGCAGTTTGAGCGCCTAATCGAGATTATAGCTTCATTTTGCGTTTCACCGCTATGAATTGAACCTACTTTACGTTAAACTCAGTTTCAATTCTTTTGTTGTCGCCCATGTTTACGACACGGGTCTTTAAACTAGATTACGCTGAGCTCAGTTTAGTTGAACTAAGTTTTTATATTGAATAATGAAATCAGCCCTAAGTCTCACTTTTAACTTTTGTATTTATTACCTAAGGTAATGTTAGATTCTATGCCTTTTCATCCTTCTGTCTTTTTTAAAATCAATATTCGTTGGGCGTAGTATTCCTATATTTCTTTAAACCGTCATCTCATCATTCACTTCCAATAAGTACCTATAGAGTATCTCTTTCTTCTTGTGGTTTACTATGCTTTTTTAAGCTTATGAAGTAAAATATCGCTCGCTTCATGACAGGATAACTAAGAACTCATAAAAAAACTTTTTACAAAAAAAATACCGAAGTCGGTGTTAAATAACGAAGAGACCGAACTATTAAAGAAACACTGACTTCCGAAATTAAAAGATATTTTGCACTTTTTGGTTGTTTTTGAAGTCGGTTGTATTTTTTTTTGTAAAAGTTTTTTATTTCACACTTTTTAGTAGTAGCACCCCTCAGCCAAACTTAAATAGATAGGTACCTTCCGCCATTCGGTTTCATCATCAAATCATCATGACAATTCTAATAATACTAAACACGGCTAGGATACACTGATTTATTACAAATTTCCGGCTCTTACCTACCTTCCGTCTTCATCATCAGATCAGTTTTATGTACCCCCTCCCCTTTTTCCTTTAGTCAGCCACCGACTACATGTATAAACAAAGCAATTTTACTTGTTACGACAGTTCTGCTAAGGTTTTTTGAAGTTCCGTTCTATATCTTCGTAGTTCATCATCAGATCAAAACAATATTTTTATGGGAAAATTATTCTATGGGACCAACTCGAGAGAATAATCTATCAATCAAAACAAAAATTTTCAAAATCGGTCCACAATTGACTGAGATATCGGCGAACAAACACGTACAAACGACAGTTCTGCTATGAATTTTTGAAGAGTTTCGTCCTATATCTTCGAAGTTTATCATCAGATCAAAAAAATATTTTTATGGGGCCAATTCGGAAGTATAATCTTTCAATCAAAACAAAAAAATTCGAAATCGGTCCACAATTGACCGAGATATCGGAGAACATACATAAAAAAAAAAAAACGTACAGCCGAACATAGAACCTCCTCCTTTTTGAAGTCGGTTAAAAATCTCTAAAATGTCAAAATCAATAAAGTAATGTTTATTATTATTATTTTCAGCTTACGTAACATAAATTCCATATCCCTAAAGTTTAAGGAAATGGTTTACTACATAAACAATTCATCAGATAAGATGGGCTTTGCCGTAAGCACAGCAGCAAATTGGCAGAAATCCGGCCTCAGTAAAAATCAGCATTGGACCTGTACTGGCAACATAGAAAACCAACATAGCAATGCGATGGGGGGATTGATTATCTGCGTTACTCATTTTCGCGTTTGGTTAGCATTTGATAATTTGAAAGTAAAAGAACCAGGTTGTAATGCAGCTGAAGATATTTAAAATGGTTTGTTCTTGAACATTGGAGTACTTAATATTCTCATACACACACAATTGTCGTCTAAATAAAATAAATGGCGGGGATATTACTTAGAGTATCCTACAAATATGGAACTAATCGGGGCTATATATTAAAGTTGGTCCGAGAGACCTCCCCTTTATGCAACAGACCTATAAGGCAGGTAGCTTCCTTTTGTATCTATTTTTATCCAGTACTTTTATACAGTACTACATAAATATTACATTCTATTCAATTGTATGAAGGGCAATATTACAGTAGAAAATATTAAGCTCAGTGAAAACAGTCCTTATTGTGTCAGATACATCATAGATTGTCCTAAGTGACGGTGTCAAAAGCTTTAGTAAGGTCAAGACTAAGACAGATTATAAGATATTATTTTTCTCTTAAGGTTTATAAACGTCCCTATAATTTTTGTTTTTGTGAAAATCAAAATAAAAAAGCTTTATATATAGACAAAATGTTTATTATACAACACAAACATTATTTACATGATTATGATTCATATCGCTTTAACACACAAGTGACGACATAAAAACAAACAACACTGAAAATCGTACAAACACTACAGAAAATATAATAAATGAAACCGTTATTATTATAAACTGGTTTCACTGGATCTATGAGATTATAGTGTCTAATATACAATTTCCACACTCATGAAACAAAGAGTTTCCTAATTGGCACCATGTGAGCTTGAAAATACTTATGTACAATTCCCACAAATAAAAAAATCTTTATGAAATAAGAATGCTTCGCTAAGCAAAGATTTTCAGTCACCGTGTAAGATAAGGCACTACTCCAAGTAAAACATGGAATACTTATTACTTTTAGAAACATCGTTTATAATATATTAGATTTAGGCACTGCAAAGCGCTTTACTTCCGTCCTCCCGAATTTTCGATATACCTGGGAACACGGGTCGCTAAAACTTACAACATACGATTATATATTATACTTAGGTACAGATAAATGAGTATAAATTGCAAAATCAGCCCGAACGGCAAACAATAAAATATAAAATTAAAAACTGACTCAATTAAAGCATAAGAAATAACAATAAAATGATTAGAAGTTAGTTTTTCGATGTGACAGTTTTGGACCCTTCACCTTAATGTTGGTGATCGTGTGTAAAATCAGACTAGTAATATTCATTCAACATCAATAATAAATTGATTAAATCCTTAACAAAACTACGTAAGCTTAACTACAACTTTATTAATGGGGCACACGCAAAACTTACAAAAATATATGATTCATTGAACTCTGTAACTAGTTAAGCAAACGTTCATTCATTCTGTGTGGACATTCAGAATATAACTTGGTTGTGACATGCGACCTGTATTGGCAGTGTACAAATTGTTGAGGGAGCTTCCCTTCAGTGCGCGACTCTCAACGAGGGCATCCTGGTGAACCAGGAGTCTTGCTTCACCTTTAGATAGTAGGCGTCTCTTGGTGAGGGTATTGTGAGCGCGTCTTCTAGCACCTTCAGTGCGCTGGTCGGCAGGATCTTTGCGCTATACTCAGCTGCTTCGCCTGGCATTGTGACCGCACAGCTGGCGGTGCTGGTGCTTACCTCCGAGCTTGGAGTTTCAGGACGACTGAAAGTTGAAGTAAAGTGATTTTTTAAGTCAAATGAAATTTTAGTTTTGCCTATAGATATTTGTGAAATTCGTCAACGATGTGAAAGTCCTTATGAAATATGCAGAACGTGTCTAAATTCAGCCACAGTGGCTGTATTAATTTTAGGTTTTTTCTAACTAGCATAACGTATCTACGAGCTTTAAGAGACAGGCTCTGACATAAGTTATTAATTAACGCAATTTTATGACCTATACTGAACTGCTAAAGGGATGGAGTTATATAGTGTGTCTAGCTCCATTTAGCAGCTCTTTCTTGCTCGCAAGTCTGACATTTCAATAACGAACTCAACTTTGTTCAAAGTCCTTTTTATTATTTACCATCCTTATAACAACATAGAATAGCTAATATTCTATTAGGTAGGTATGATGGTTTACCTTGCTGGCTGGCTAGGCGGCTGCAGCAACGTCGGCGGCGAGTAGATCTCTTGCGCCGCAAGATCAGGCGCGTGCAGCAACACGACGTGCAGACGACGCGCGCGCAGGCTCGCGCGCAGTGCACGCGCAGCGCCCCACACTCCCCATCGGGCGGCCGCTGCGACTGCGCTGTTCTCGCCCATTTCTCCTGCTTCAACGCGGGAAAGGCTTTCGCAAGCTGTGTCTGATGTTAATCCTGGAATAGAAGATAGAGATGATGGTTTTTTCAGGCTATTACTCATATATATATTTTTTTTAACTTTGCCCCACACTAGGAATAACTCCTGTATCGTGGGTGCGTTCACAAACATGTAAACGCATATACACGAAACTTCCCGACCCGAAACACTTATCTGTAGGATATAAAAATATTTGTTCCGTATGGGAATCGAATCCACGATCCGTAGCGTAGCAGCAAGTTGCACAACTGCCGTCGAAATTTTGGAGTGGTTATTGTGATGAACAGCTTGAACTTCTGGCATCCGTTAGTGTGATAGCTTGCCCGTGGAATATATGGCTGATCTTAGGTTGTACCTTCCTACTTATTTAGGTACTTACCAATATAAAACAGCCTGCCAGCATGTGGATGGTCGGCAGCTGCGGCGGCCAGTAAAGGAGAGAAGGTCCTGGCGACTCGTAGGGCTCCGAGCACGTTGCCTCGCAGAGCCCCCTCCCAACACGAAGCCCCGCCGTGACCACTGCTTCCTGCTGTATTGATTACCGCCCAGATACCTGGAAACAAAGAGGATTGGTTTAAAAATAGCTTATGCAATACGAGTATAACTAATAGGTAAGTATCTAACTTTTAGATGCGACATAAATTATTGATAAGTAGGTACTCGTATATTTTCTAATCTATTATACAAAAGCGAAATACCACTCACTGATTAATCACGAAATTTCATAAACTATAACACCTCCAAACTTAAATATTTGACAGATAGGTTCCTTATAGGGTGAAGACGTCCGCTAAGAACGGATTTTACGAAACTTCACCCGTAAGGGGGTCTGAAAGGAATGTCCGGCCCCGGTATAAAGGGCTACTGGAACAGGGCAAGTTTTTAGTTTTAGTCAGTAAAAGTAATTTAAAACAATCTCCTGCTCCGCCCAAGGGCGGTAGATGCCATTGGATGATTTTACCCACCAAAAAACTAAAAGAAAACCGTAAGGGGGTAAAGCGGGGATTGGAAGTTCCGTTCCCTCACCCGTGCTTGCGCCTCATTCGCTAGCATTGTTTGCTTCGCTGAAGGAAGCAACCATCTGCCATTCTTCCTCGCTCCGGTCGTGGTCCTATGCGAGAGGTTACCACCGCCGATCGCCCTACGAGGACCTCCTTACAATATTAGTGTAATATTGTATTGTAAAATAACTTGAGGAGCAGCAGACAAAGGGTCTGTTTCACAATATCCATATACCCGCTATTTCACTACATAGTATAAAACAAAGTCGCTTCCCGCTGTCTGTCCTTATGTATGCTTAGATCTTTAAAACTACGCAACGGTTTTTTTAATAGATAGAGTGATTCAAGAGGAAGCTTTATATGTATACCGATTACATGCATCTTATATTTAATATCACCATTGCACCCGTACGAAACTGGGGCAGGTCACTATAGTTTCTTAAATAAATTAAAAAATGGAACAGAAATTCCATGAAATTATCTGTCGAGTAAATTAACGGAAAATTAATCATAGATGGCGAAACAGGCCATAGGGCAGACAATTTACCGAAATATAACTGTTATTTGGTGTTATTATGATGCAGTCGCTATTGTGTGAGTAGCCCAAGTGTAGGTAAATAAGCGAATATTATTGATAACAATGTAAATTGAAACTACCTCGGGGTTCATAATGATAACATCCTCAGGAAACTTGCGTTCATAATAGATAGATACCTACCTACATGAAAAAATAACATCCGATAAAATGCATGTTAAATCAGAATGAACCGGTCAAAGAATATTAGATAAATCTTTTATGTTCTTTGGAACAGCTAAATAGTGACTGTTACCACTATTGAACATAGATCTCCCCCAAGTGTCGCCATAAAGACCGGTCCTGTGCATCTCGCATACATCGGATTCCCGCGACCATCAGGTCATTGGTCCACCTTGTGGAAGACCTTATACGTCTTCCGGTACGTAGTCGCCACTCCAGAACCTTTCGTCCTCATCGACCATCTAGTTAAAAATAGTATATTTATTTTAATAACCCAAGTAGGTAGATTGTGGTAACCAATAAAATTTTAGCAACTTACTATTGTATTAATTTAAATAGTAAATAATTTATGTGCATAATTTATAAATCCTTTACTTTTCAGTAATGTTAAACCTGACGAAAAGCGCCATCTACCGAGTAGCGCGATTACGTCATCCATCATCGTATATCGTGTTACACCGTTTGACAGTGAGAAATGTGAGTAGCTATAGTAAACTTCAACAGATGGCGTTAAGTTATCCTTTGGCGTAAGTGACTTTGATTATACATTTTTTTTGTTGAAAAGATGTTTTTTTTAGCGATTTTGCAAAAAAAATATTTTATGTGAAATTTTAAAATAATTTGCTAAACATAGTGAACGGTTATTTGACAATAATTTCTTAAGCACTGCTGGTGTAGTGGTATCATGCAAGATTCCCATTCTTGCGACCCGGGTTCGATTCCCGGGCAGTGCACTTTAAGTTTTGATTTTTTAACGCAGCTGGTGTAATTTCTCCAAATTAGTTGTATTGGTATGTGCATTTATATTAATTATCTTAAATAATAAAAATCATTGCTGTTCTTTAGGTTCGTAGCTAAACGACAAAAACAGTTAGCCGATTTTTCCAGTTAAGACTGATTTGAATACATTTTTTTTTTGTTTTATTCTCTCGTTTATAAACAAGGGTGGTACATAAAAAAAAATATTGGAATACCCACAAAAATTGTAAAAATTTATATGAAAGGTGGGAAGTACTCATTTCCCAGTGACAGAGTCGCGGACAGCAGCTGATGGTTTAAAATATAAAATAAAGATTTCAAAGGACGTTTTTAATTCACGTAAGTACTGCATTTTATTATCATTTTAATTAAGTATATGCTTTTTTTTTATTTTAATTAGGAAGCTTTGTCACAATATTGAATATGTCGCTCCATTATCATATATTTTATGTAGAATTCTGGCCTCGTCTGACGTAGGCATAGCTAGGACACTATTGCAAATACCGATTCCAAACATATTTATAGTGCTAAACAAATTTCTCCTGAGGCGTTCGCCCCGCTCATATTCCACCAGAATATGATATATGTCCTCGATTATTCCGTATTTTTCGCAGTTAGGTGAATGTTGATATTTGAAAATAATATTTCTAAATAAATGAAAACTAGCTTGTCTTATAAAACGGTCTTTTGCATAACATCAATTTATCTTTTGAATCCTAAGTCAAGCCCCCTAGCCAAGTTACAATCATTTCGTTTAGCGTGAATGCTTGGAGTTGGCCACGCCCCCAATTCCTTTGTTAGTCACGTGTTTTAATTTACTTTTGCTTAGCCAACATTATAAAAATAAACGAGGTTGTAAAGTCTGCTTAAGATGATTTAAATCTCACCCAAAATTCGCTTTTATTATGATACTAGCTGCTGCTCCCGACTTCACCTTGGTGAAAGTAGACAAGTGTCCCAACTTTCCTATATTAAATTGTAAAAATATTGGAAATACTCCCACTCTACTTTATCGGGATTAGCTTAGATTAAATCAAAACAGCGGAGGATATGTGACTTGCCTCTAACACGTGGACCATTAAAATCAGGCCCGTCGCCTAATTGCGATAACGCGATTTCGCTTGCACGACAGCGCCGGCTCTTATCTCTGTCCTTGTCTATCAGTGACGGTAGGTTTTCGACTGTGACGATACCTATCATAGCTGTATGAGTTTCGTCGAGTCGCTATCAGCGATAAGCCCGCCATTGTATGCATAGTTTTACGTTTCTGTATTTTTTTACTATTTTGGTGTTCAATAAAATTTATTTTGACTTGTTGGTCTAGTGGTTAGTGGTTCTGACTGCTATACTGGAGGTCGTGGGTTCAACTCCCACCCAAGACAAATGTTTATGTAGTGAGCAATTGTCGACCTGTGTCTGGGTGAATTTATCTTTAACTAGCTTTTGCCCGCGGCTTCGCTCCCGCTTTACCCTACTGTACCCTATACCGATAAATGAGCAGGTTTTGGATTTTTTTTATTTAACGAAGTAAAAATGTAATATCCTATGTCCGTCTCTTGGTTCTAAGCTACCTTCCCACCAATTTTCAATCAAATCGGTTCATCTGTTCTTGAGTTATAAATGGTGTAACTAACACGACTTTCTTTTATAGATTTAGATATGTAGGTATGTATTTAGATATTTATTTTATAAGTTTATAAGTTTTCTAGTAATCTTAGCACAAGGTCTGCTTAGTTTGGGGCTAGATGGCGTTGTGTGAACGTTGTGGAATATTAAAAATAACAAAAATCTATTCTGTTCCGTTGAACCTGCTACGTACCATGTTCTCCGGCAGGCAAATGCTGGGCAGTAGCCCTAGCAGCTTCCTCCAGCAGATCTTCTCTAGCTACGTCCAGCTCGAGGGTCACGAGCCTCGGTTTCGGCTGGTCTTCAGGCGTGGAAGCGATATGGGCTTGAAGCCAAGAGTCGGCTAGTCGAGCGCCTAAGCCTCCCGACCTGCAGCCGGCTATGACACGCCATCCTTTACTGCTTAGGTATGTTGCGATCTGGAGAAAAAAAGATCAGAATTAGGAAATTTGGAAACGACGAAGCTATTCATCTCATTATTTATAAGAGTATAGAATTCAGAAAAACATTTACTTAAGGTACAAACAAACGAAAAGAAACAAAAATAAAATAGAGTGCCTTACGACAACGCCAGAATATTTCCACTTCAGCATGAATGCCAGACAACTAATACTCGTGATTGAATAAGTGGCTGGACTATGCGCTGTCGACGACTTGAGCTCGGTCCGGACGGCGAGCTACCCATTGCTCGTCGACTGCAAGCTTTCGCCAACGGTGTCTGGTAGTTGGGGTCGGAGAACTGGCCGACACGGCGATGCTCCGTCCAAACGGGGCACACCTCCACCGAGTACTCATAGCGGTCTGCACAATAGCGACACCAGAGCTGATGCCCTATGCGTCTCTTCTCATGTTTAATAAACGGAATACAGTACTTCAGTACATTTCGCCGCATTCCTTGACAATTAAATCCCAATAAAAAAAGAAAAAAAGAGGCAATAGGTTTCGACCCGGTGTTGCTTGGGATGACGCGTCATCATGACGTTAAATCAGTATTTACAGCATGAAATGGCATCTGGCTAGGTGGGTGCTAACTGCAAGCTATAACATTTTATGGTAGTCGCAAATCTTCGTGCCAACTAGAACTGCGTGGTTTGATCCACCCACCATATTATTTGTCTTGAGACGGTTTAACAAAGATTACACAAAGAAATCCTCTTTCCTTGAGTTTTTTTTTGGTGAGGAAAAATTATCTAATGACATCTCCCGCCCTTGGGCGGAGCGGGTGATAGTGTCAACTAAAAACCCACCCCGTTCCCTCGTTGCCTTCGTTCCAGGGCTGTTTGTTCGAGGCATGGTTCATTTTCACATTACCTATGGCCCCAGTAGGCTTCAACCCTGCTGGGCCTCTGCAGTCTGACAACTCCTTTAGGCACGAGGGAACAGTACGCGCCGTCGATGGCTTGTGCTCGGTCCGGACGATTACCGGACGGTCAGACAGCGAACTACCCATTGCTCGTCGTCCGCAAGCCCGCGCCTACGGTGGCCAGAAATCAGGATCGGAACCCCGGCTGCGCGCGGCGGCTGGGGTGTGAGCGTCGTTGCCTCATGCAGCCAGCCTCTCTTTCCTTGAATATCCGTGAGGTCCTCTTTGGCTATTCATTTATGAACTGAATCATCATAAGCATGCGGCTAAAATATTTTTAGAGATATTCGTGCACATTGGCGTATCTAATAGGGTTTATTTTCAGGGGCTAGGCTGGCCCTTGATAAACCTAAATTTGTGTGAAATTTACAGTATTTAAGTGTCCGTCATAGAATTTCAAATCGGCAGCCCACCTTTCTGGAGTAAGCGCTATACCATACTGGGGCAGGCACGGCCAATTCACCCCCCCCCTTGCTAATATACGCCTATGTTTGTGCAACTTAGATTTGGGAGCTTGTACGTCAGCATTGAAGAGAATTGACGACTCCCAGTAGTCCCGAGAAATTTAAGTCGAGTCCCGACTCATGGTAACAGCTAGAAGAAATTTTTTATTGAGTAGTAATTCAACATAAACTGTGCCTTAGTCTGTCCCTGGCAGAAGCCAAGCACTGACAACTATTTCAACTTACTTGCAATCCAAGTGCCGTATCAACGGATGTGACAAGCACGGTCTTGGCGCTGTCGACGGGCAGCACCTCAGCTACCCTGACCTTCCTCAGCAGGTACAACAACAGGGCTCCGACGATTGAGCATAGTGCCGCGAATTGGAGCCCGAGAGACAACCACGTGAGCGCGTCCATTGCTGGTTCAGTGCGCGAACATTATTCTTTACTTGATCTGTAACAAGAGATGGATTATGATTATGTGGAGTCTCAACAGAAACGGAGCTGTGTTCATTGTTTTTTTATTGATATAAACTAGCGCTTCGCACCTGATGGTAAGCGGTGATGCAATTGTTGATGGTGAGGCGCATTAGTTAAACGAGTCAATGACCTTGTAGGTATTTGTCGGTCGTTGCGTAATAACTACTTACAGGTCACTGAAGTCGCCCAGCTGATGTTTACTCAAAGAAATTAATTTCGTACATGCGTAAATTAATTTGAGTTGAAAATAACTACTTTATTTTTAAATTTTATCTTTACAAATCGATAGTGTTTAATGGACCGATTCGACCCTCCACGAGATTAAAACGATCAAAATTGAACGGTGTATATTTTTAAATACATACATATTATAGATAAATTGCACCCAGACACAGAACAAATGATCGTGCTCATCACACAAACATTTAATTTTGTCTTGGGTGGGAATCGAACCCACCAGCGGCATAGCAGTCAGGGCCACTAACTAGACCAACAGGCCAGTCAAAGGTAAATAAAAAAAGTGTGATCGCCTTCCCGCTCCGCCCTAGCCCGCGAGAAGTCATTAGATGATTCTCACCTTACCTTGTACGAATATCCAAATCAGAAATCGGCCCTTACAATATTATTTAATCTATTTTTAGGATCATTTGCTGAGTAATCTCAGAGCGTTTAAAGCATCTTCAGTATCTTAATTTTAGTTGCGTCATCCCATTGTTCTCGTAATTATACCTACATATTTAATTATACCAGCAGGCGTAGTTACCATTAATTATGTTTTTTATCAATTTGTTTGTTATTTTACATACCCACACTTTACGTGTAGGCATTAAGAGTCCACAGATTGATGGTTTTTAATACGGCAAGATACAAATTAAGTAAGCAGTGCTAGTCTCTAAGAAAACAGCTTTGAGCAGCGCTGCCACAGCGACGAAAATACAAATAGGTACATTGGATTAACAATCCAATGTACAGTTTTTTGCTCCGGCAGCGCAACACTCAAGGCTGTTTTCTTAGTGCTTGTACGACGAACGCCCAACGCGCCGCGCAACGCACCGCGTCTCCGTAAACATGGCCTTAGAGAATAGCACTCCTGGTATACAAGTAAATTGATCAACACTAGTCATGGATCATTATATAATTTCGTGTCAGATTAACTGTACAGTAGGTTATTGAATTAAGGAATCTGGGTTATGAATAATTGATTAAAGCGAAGAATCAGATTCCATCACAATAAGTACCTTTGTACTTAAATCACGCAGCGTAGAATCGGAAATATTTGACCTGGTTGAGAGAATGCGTGGGAGCATGCGTTATTTTACTATTGTGGAGAATTGTGAATAACTGTTCACAATGTCAATGTCAAGAACGCAAGATGAGGTCAAATGAAGTTATTGTTTTATATATGGTTGCGCCAATTTGCTATGTTCCGCGACTTTGTTTTTTTGTAATTTATTTTTTTGGTCTAGCAATCCTATCCCTACCGTATCCGCTTCCCGCACGACCTCGAGAGAAAGGATTTGACGTTTTTTGTGCATTGTGAATGTGACCGCACCGCTAACACGCCCGCTCGAAATTACAAGAAAATTGGCTATTTCGTGTTCCAACCATTCGAAACTCAACAATAAGTGCAGTGTAGTGCAATACAGAAACTGGCAGTGCTTGAAAGTACGAAGTTCGGGATTCGCCGGCCGGCGCCATGTGGAACTTTCGAGGTTAAAGGTCAGTCCTTCTAATACATTTATCCCATTAATAAACGCTAGACGCAGTACCTGCATATTGTTAACAAACCTTAGATCGCTTTTTAAATCTACAGTCCACAAAGCAAAATTCGCGCAACCAATATAAAGATCAAAATCGCAATGTAATTTTGATACTTTATTTATACCTTTTTACTTTAACTGATTCCTAATCGGCACTTTCGATTTCTTCGGCTATCTATCAAACTGTTTTTCATGGAGCTTTCTTTACTTTTTATGTGGCAAACATTTTTAGTTTGCAGTCGTCAGTGCACTGGCACTGGTGAATTTCTTGTGAACTTTCTTGTGAAGTGTCTGCACTATTCAGTATTGGACAAGTAAGTACTGAAAAGACTATGTAAGTATTAGCTGGTTAATTCTTAAGATCTCATTTATCATTTTTCAATAAACAAAGATTTGTCTTTTGATGAGTTACTTTCAAGATACCTATCCTGAAATTTTGACTATCATGTTCAAGGATCATGCTTATTAAACTACCTATTTCTGAATTGTTTAAATTTAAATTGAAGAGCCACATTGAATTTCTTGGATAATAAACTAACAATATACCAAAATCGAGGAGTATTAGCAGTAAGTTTGTTTACAACTAGCGAGAAATTGGCGACAATTGACGTACGATTCATAAACACTAAACACCGGGTCGTAATGGATGCCCCATTATTTGTTATTGTGCCGGTCAAACAATGTATTTCCCATCGTTTGGTGTCGTATCAACAGCATTCCTTTCGATTTTATCCACGAAAGATACATACATATACAATAGACTTTTTGTTCTCTAATGATCCATAAGTTTTGCCAACTAAAACCTAGATAGAATCTAGATAGCCTTCTTATTAATACGAGTCACAATACACCATGTTGGATCATAAAATCGAAGTGGTTAGGCTACCTTGCAACTTTAAAAGCCGGCAAATACAAATATAGTATATTTTCAAACCTAAAACTTACTGATTTGAAATTGTAGAAAGCCTCCAAATGATAAAGGAAATTCTGTGTTTCTCTCTGTCTTGAATATTTCGATGAAACAGTGTGTTCCACGGGCATTGCAACTGTTGCGGTTAGCATTCCGCGTAGAACAAATACATATTGATATGGCCTATACAAGTATACAGTTAATTGTCCCGTGTTTGAGTATTTTGTGTATGTGTTTTTTTGAACCATTTTACTCCTGTAGAGCAGGTAATTTAGAATGTGAAAGAAAAAATAAACAATTTAATTCCGGTATTCGTCTTTCTGCCCTAAACGATGATTTACTAACATCAGCAGTCTGTAAGGAACATTTGCCGGATGTTAATGTTACTTACATGTAGGAAGAAATCCTTGACATGTATCTTACAAAGGAAATAGAGATGTTTGGTACTAAGTGGTACTAAGCCTATCAATTTCCATCATTGTTTCTGCGTCTATAGTGGCACAATTGTGTTCTAACTTGGAACAATGCCAATTGCCATGTAAGTAAGCACCTTCATTTAACATTGTATGCATTATAATTCGCCCTATGGGTTTGTGTCTAAGCCATTTTTTTTTAATTCTTGATAGACTCGCGCTTGACCTCTTATATCTCACCTGCTGGAAAGCGACTATGGAGCATGCGTGCTTAGAAGTAGCCTATTCACTCTTGACTTAGAGATCTCCAGGTTGTATCTATTAGGGAACACATATACACCGCAGGGGATTCCAGTTCTTAGCTATTCGCACAATTAATGATGTTGTTGAGAAGCAATTTCAGTGTTGGGTTCTCGTTCAAGTTTATTAATTAATCTTACTGGTATTGCTTGCTTTGGACCGGTAAGATATTTAGTTAACTTGTATAGGACTTTTTAATTTTGATTTTGAGCATTAATCACACAAATATTATTAAGGTTAAAGTTCATATGTATGTGTCATGGTGTGTGTGTGTGGGTATCTGATTTGGAATTTATTTGACACACTGGTAGACCATGATCTTCAATAGAACTTATAATACTTTTTATCCTACCAGTATATTTCCTATATTTCTACTTTCACCCAAGCCGCTGGTAAAAGCTAGAAACAGATATCAATAAGACATTAAACTATTTAATTGTCTCATAAACTTGTTTATTTTTCAAACAAAGTATCCAATGCAGCTAATAACTGGAGAGATCGAAACCACATTTCTTTTTATCGATGTGCAATCGAATGAAATAATCGATATCAATGTGGCGGCCATTACTATTGAGCAGCTGTGCGGTTTCTCTTGTAATAGGCCCCTATTATTAGAAGAAAGTCCTTTTCTATTCGACACTTGTTCCGCATGAAAGCTAGTGAGAATAAAAACAATGCAACTGCTTTACCGGGGTGCTATAATACGAGCATATCTACTCGTATAAAGTGGTGGTCATTTATGTGTCGTTGTGAGCCTATTTATATTGATTGGTAGGTGACTATGCTTCGTGGATTATAGATTACAGGTTGTTTTTGATTGAAGGTGGTTCATAAAGTGATTGTGAATAGTAAAGCGATTGACATAATTTATTAGTAATCAATAGAAACAATGAATGGGTTTCTACCACGATTTTTCGAGTGAAGTTCAGTGGCTGTTTTAATTGTTTGCAAATTGATTATTTTTGTATCTCAGTGTATATACAACTGGACAATATTGCAATTATTGAAACATTTGTGATGTAGATAAAAAGGAGCAAATAATTTTATTGTATTGATGACTATCTAAGCGAAGCTTGCTGAGAAGGCTGACTCGATACATTTGCTATCAAATGTTGCACACATTACAATGTGTTATATAAGCATTCTAAAAGTAAACAAATTGACTATTACCTATTAAAACGAAATACTTTCTAAATTTGACACAGGTAGAATGAAATGAATACGACAGAGACAGAAAAAAAACTAGATGGAATAGATTCCCGTGAAATGTGCCTTGTAGAGTTTTAAAATTTAAGTAAACATTTTTTTTTGTTTGTAATATATGTATATTAAATCTACTTCAGTACGTCAAAAACTAGGTATCAAGATTTTTTATAATGAAACAGGAACTTTGATTGCAAGATGCTTATAAAATGCAAAAACGATGTAAATCCGATGGCACGGGAGTAATAGCTAAACGGAGACGATGCTTATCATTACGTGACATGATCCAACCGCGCAGACGCACAAAAACGTGGGAGATGCATTGTGCTTTTCTTGTTCTTTTGTATCATAAACACAAGATCAAGGTTAAATGTCGTAAGTGATTGATACGTTTACATTTATGTTGTTTAGCACTTTTTTGGTGCTGCTGTCTTGGAGATCAGGGCCTTGAATTTTTTGGGCTCCATTAATCAAACTAATTATCATTTTGTCTATTTTTCTAAAGTGTGCCTCTTCGACAATACAGTCCAATTACCTTCGGACAAGGGTCTTTAGGTAAATAAAATACTGATCATGAATCACTATAGCAAATTTGAATGTCTTTGAATATATTGAATTGATAAACAAAGAAATAAAAATGTGACAAACTTAAACACCAATGTTGACTGTTCGTCATATCAGCAGAGATATCAAAGATTTCTTCCTATAAATTAAACTTCATTTGTTTTAAAAAGTTTTGTCGAAACAATCAAGCTGTATTGTTTTTATTGACTGAGTACCCTTTATATTTTTTTTTCTTTAGGATATAAAGGATATCCTAGGATTTTTACACCGAATTAATACAGTCCACTTTTATTCAAATTAGCCTACCCTGCGCCGAGGTATTCGCATTTAATTTATATATATTTCCGCCTAAAGTAATTTGGTGTAGGCGCCACCATTATTTTATGGTTCATCCTTTGGAGCTTGCAGCCCATTTCGCTATTAGGCAAGTAAGCAAGTATGTAGATGTCGAATGAATGTCCTTTTACTTTAGGTATTCACTGCTCTTGAAGTGGCCTGTTTGGAATTGTATGGCAGTAAAGAAGCTGAAACCGATAGACCAAATGTTTATTTACCCTGATCTAAATCTGTCGAGCCCAATAAATTTAATTTCGGAGCACTAAACCGTTGTTTCGGTTTGAAATCGTAATAAACCTCAATCTTTATTTGTCCCTTTGAACCGCAGTTGCTTAAATTACGCGACGCCGACTGCATTCGCTCTGGTAGTCAAAATACTTACGACAAGTTCGGGTGGTTATTAAGGATGTGCCTTGGATGGTAACAGCTTACATATCGATGACAAACACGATACTATACAAAAGAAAGGCTAATTTAAATAGTATTTTCTCGATAGAAGAATTCAGGCGTCCCTAGGGTAAGTATAACGGGTCCACACTGGTCACATACTAAGTTATTGCAATAAGAAAACTGTGATCTATCTCTAGATATATAAAATTATCTATTAGAGACATGCCAAATGCCAAAGAACCACATTTCATTATCAGCAGCGAGCGGTTGCACATTATCACAGTCATGCTGCGCTAAGCAAATCTAAGATAAGACTACATTATGGTTTCCCAACATGCTTTAGCGGTTCGTTCAAAGATACAAGACTTATATTAATATAAAACGGCAGCGATGTCGATGAATTATATTTTACAAGCCTACAAAACCGGCTCCTGGCTATAAAGCGCTTCAAGCAAGATCTCGAAATGGATGCCGCTAAAATTAGCATATCCTGTGAGTCTGTCGCGAGATATTCATCCCGACTGTGTTGTTCGTTTTGCAATAAAATACAAGTACCAATACCATTTATATGTGTTCTCAGAACTGGTAGGCCGACTGGATTTAGACTGTTATTGGTATTACCGTAATGGTTATGTGTGTCTTCTCATAAAGTCTTACGATGTTTGACAAATATTATTACAGCTGAGGGAAATTTCAGAGTCAATGGGTTAGAATCAAAAGAGAACAGGTTTTAAAAGGAGTATCTTGTCAGTTAGTTATAGATATAATATTTATGAAGTTAATAGAAATTCAACTAACATGGTTTTTAACATTCTTCATTATTTTGACTTAGATATAAGCTTGAAACTTCAAGTATAACATCAAATCTAATTCAATAGGAATATTCTACCTCGTATGTCTTACAATTTCAATAGTGTGAATTATTTCCTCTCTGTATTTCCTGTGCATAAGTGAAGTGATTCATTATTTGTCATGGATGAGTTGTCATTATAATCATTTGAGAGTTGATGTCATATGCGGTCATGTCTTTAGTATCAGATCTTTAGTAAAATGTTAAAATAATTTCGCATGTGACATTATATAAATGTGCGGGTGTCACGTCCTTGGCAACACTGATGCTGAATTAGCTATTTTAAAGTTGCCAGAGCTGCACGTTTGAATGAGTTACTAGGGCTCTTCAATTTAAGAGAAATTTAGGGAACATAGGTGGGCTTTAGTCAGTAAAAGTCTAACACTCCCTCTCGCATCACGTCCAAGTGGGACAAATCATATGATGATTTTTCATCCAAAAAAAGAAACTACGTCCATATTTAATATAAAACATTTGGAAAACATACATAAATTGTTTTAAGCTACTTGCAATATGAATACTGGAAACGGCGTTTATTGATCACGACGTAATTTTATACGAAAGAAGACATAGTAATACCATCAATCAGACGAAACAATAGAAAGGATGAATCACAAAGATAATGTAACCTTTGCGGAATGGATATAGATTTAGCAACAATTTGAGTTGAAAGGGAGGGCGGATAAAGAGTAACTAGTAGAGATTGTGATAAATGATTGAAAAGCGACAAGACAGGAATAAGAGAAAAGAAGACAGATCTAAAGACGCTGCCTTTTTCTATCCTTTTGAAGGAAACTTTGTCAATGGATGGAAACCTCGTCTACTCCACTATACTCAATCGCTAAAACAACGAAAAACTCGATCAATTTCAGTTTGATAGAATAGAATTGGGCTAATTACTTAGAATAATATATTAGATAAGAAGAAGATATTTGGGTCGGTTTCCTTCCAGTCTACCAGTATTTTACGTGGACTCACTGCTTATCAAACCTCTACAACCCAGCAACTGGGTAACACGATACTCCTTGGCAAGTCTGTCAGGTTTTCTGGTATCTGACTTTCCGTAATGACTGTCAAAGATCTTGAAATAACATCCGAGACCAATAAGTTAACATACTTTCGACGTACGGAGAAATCTCAGCATGTTAAGATTTTTCGTTTTAATTGATATAAACCAGTGCTTGACTGCAATCCCATCTGATGGTTAGCAGTGATGTAATCGTTGATGGCGACCTAGTTTATTAAGAGCCTATTTACTCTAGCCTTGAAGACACCTAAATTATAATCGGACGGGAAGACCACAGCAGGCAAACTGTTCTAGTCCTTCGCTGTAAGTACGCGGTATAAACGACGAGGCAAAATGCTTAGTCCGGACCGTAGAAGTTTCAACAACGTACGGGTGAACATTCGCCCTACGATTGTCCGATGGTAGAAATAAGATAGCTGAATCAAGTCATGCACTTCCCGCGCACACTCTCCAAAATGCGCACCATCTGTTCTGCGAGCAATGTGCCCTGCTCACTGCCACTTAAGTTTGGCGATTCTTCAGGCAACGTCGGTTACTTCTTTGTTTATATCTAATTACTTTTACAGTAAGTACAATGTTTACAAGCAGACAGCTTCCCAAATATCAATAAACATTAGATTGAATGAGACAATGATTCTTTGTGTTGTTTGAATGAAGTATTGTGATTCGTGTCCGCGTGTTTAATAATCGGGGGTATTGTTTAGGAGGATAGCTTTAATTTCAATATTGAGGATCCAATTATAATTTTCCCACAGGAACTATCTTCAAATCTTAATGGAGATTAACAAGAAATGCAGGAGATATTATGGTGCTCCAGCGTGTGCTCAAACATAGGTGTACTCTCTGTTTCGTTGCTCTCATAGTCCGATGAGACGGTGATCCGAAAAGACCGGGCTGAGATTAGGCGCAGGACCAACAGGTTTATTTGCTTTCCAAGACACGGAGGCATTACACCACAAATTTTAGAACTTTGGGCAGCTACAGAGAAACCCCTAATGGATAAACCTAATAGCACCATCCTGGGGATTGAACTACGAACGGCAGTCACTCTTGAGACCACGAGACCTTCAGGGAAATTAAAATGTAGGTACATAGTGTATGGTGATATCACAAAATATTCAATAAAAATTAAAGTTATTGCAATTTCGTCAGAATTAAACTCCTCATCCGATCTAAACCATTTAGTATACGCGATGCAAATGATAGCTAAGTACAGTCAATTAGCTATTACACGTCCGTGCGATATGTAATGCGCGCTGGCGAAGCGTTGCGGACCGTTTCGTTATAGACACGTTACCGTTGCCTAACACTCAGCGGGGTGCAAGTAGTGGGGTACAGCGCATAGCAGAGATTTTTGGAGAACTGTGAATGAGGTCTTTTTCAAGGCAGTGAGTGTTTCAATGACGGGAAATATCGATCGAATCCTTTAAGGTAACAAGAACGATTCTCAATCTATTGAAACACAGTTGCTTTCATTTTCAGTAAAATTAATTTAAACCAGGTGTAGCTATTTTGAAGGTTGCTGTTTGCACAGTTTTCAAAAGTCTAATATAGAAAAGGTAAGTACTAGAAAGCTTTTATGGAGAAGGCTGAATACATAACAAAGAATAATATATCTACTCCATGATTCAAGATAGTGGGGTCAATATAATTTGAAGACAAAGCATCTTCCTCTTCTCATGATTATTGACTAACTTTAAAAGGCATGAATACAAAACCAGCTAAACATTTATCAGGATGGTGACTAACAAGTCTTCAAATACGTTGCTTGATTTATTCATCAAGCCACTAAAGGTTGCTATTTAATTACCAAGATAAATTATTCGCCACGTCTCGTAACTTACGCCATACTTCGTCACCCGTATAAGCACCCTTGACAGTTAATAATATTCAGCCGTCGTGCTTCCATCGCCCACACATTAGTGTTGATACCCTATTATCGCCTGATTCGATAGTGTCTTGATTTCACAACTGATTCGATTGTTATGCTACCTCCAGACGTTTCTTTTTTAAGTAGGTGCTTGGTACAAATGCTCTGGTATAATCGATGCCAGGGTTGTGGCATTGTTCGATAGAGTTACCGGGACCCTGGAAAGCAAAGGCATATTGAAGGAACAGTTCGGTTTTTTGTCAGTAAAAGTCTGTGGATGAATGCGGTGGATATTCCTCCCACTCTGGGCACAGAGCGGGAGGAATTAAGCCAGATACTTTATGGGAAAAATGTCCCCTAAAACGATTTTTTTAAAATTGATATAAACTAGTGCTAGACTACGATCCCACCGATGGTAACCAGTGATGCAACAACAGAAACATGTGCCGTGTCACGTGATAGCGTTATAAAATGTTAGAGGGCAAGTTGCGGGATACAAGGCAACGTTGCGGGACACAAGGCAACATTGCAGCATCACGTAA
Organism: Leucania comma; assembly: GCA_958295575.1. Classification (NCBI taxonomy): domain Eukaryota; kingdom Metazoa; phylum Arthropoda; class Insecta; order Lepidoptera; family Noctuidae; genus Leucania; species Leucania comma. The sequence continues at coordinate 12,605,751 of OY282475.1, forward strand.
ATGGAGCGTTGGGCGTAATGTGTTGGGGGAAATTTTGTCTCCTAATATATGCGATTGTGAGGCGCGTTATTTTATGATTTACCGACTAAAAAAAAGGCAACTTTGTTCGACTCATTCTGAACTGAACAGACTACTAGTAAAATAGTGTTGAAATGATTGCTTGTTTCAATGTTCGACAAGATTAATCACGTATGATAGGTAGGATTTCAATATTTGCATAACTGTAAGCAAAAATATGTTTTATGCTTTTTTAACACATGTGTTTGCATAATATTTCCAAGGTTATTGATAAAACTTGTACATATCCGGAAAACGTGTTCTATTAATATCTACAATAACGAACGGTATTTTAGCTAATGTAAAATGTAAATCTTAGTGACTAAGGACTTGTGGTCGTAATGTTACGAATTAATTAAAATGACTAGCTATTGCCAGCGGCTTCGTCCGCGTGATGGTAGAGAATTATCCTAAGAGAACATACTTGCGGGATAAAAAGTATCTTAAGTGCTATTTCAGGACGTTATCTACTCGTGAACAAAGTTTAACCGAAACCAGCTCAGCTGTTCGATCAGTGAAGAAGTAAAAAACACACACTCACACTTACTTTCGGCTTTATAATATTAGTGTGATTTTACACTTAAAAAAAAGTTTCTTAAATTCTCTTTTATGTTAAAGTTACTATTAAAATACATACATACTATTTATTTAAGGGCTTTAATTGGATAGTATTTTTTTTTTTTAATTTGAGTAACTGAGTGAAAGAAATACGCCTACGTTACAATTTATTATATCTATCGGTAATCTATATAAAAGACGATCGTTCGTGTAAGCCTCAAATTAACTACAGCGTGTATAACGTTTAAAGTCATTAGTCACATAATAAGTAAACACACACGCAACATGTCTTAAGTGATAACTTAACAGGTCACAACTTACCTAATACGTCAAACATAATGCGTTTTTTAGTCGCATGCGTAACTGACGACTGTGCGATTGTTTAGTTTCACTTTCGACCACAAAACACACAAAAACTTGAAAGAGACCAAGCGCATCCAAATACAGGCGTGGTGTAACTTAGGGGGCTTAAAATGCTGCAGTTTGTTTACTTTTTTTTACATTCATTTTACATGGGAATAATGTATCGGTTCTGGCTTTTGTCACTCTTGGACTGTTGAGTGATTACGCTTTCCTCTCGTTTTTGCTGATTTATAAATAGTACAAGTAGGTAGCCCATCGACCTATACTCAAGCGCAAGTCAAGAAATCCGTTTGGCTGCTAAAAAATCACTCAGTCATACTGACCAGCTAATGAGTTTAGTAATAACATTAATGTTGCTATATATTTAAATTAATTGCCTGGTTAGTCAAGTAGTCACGATTGGGAATTTCTCAGTGTAGCAGCTCAGAGTTTGGTAGTCTGTAGTGTGACATCCTCATATCTCAGGAAAAAAGTAAAACCGTTGGTCGTTCGCCTGATATTTTCTCTGGCGGTCCCATTGGAATATGAGAGCAAAGAAACAAACAATGCCTCTGTATTTTTGTACACACTTGTGCACCGTAATATCTCGCGTTCCTACTAAGATAACTTCTGTTAAATTGGGCCACCATAGCCAATATTCGGTCGAGAGGACACTACAATTTATTTTTAATATTTTAATAAATAAATTATTTACTGCCCAAACAAAAAGAAAATACATTACTTGTTACATATCAAGTGTATGAGTTCTTTTTACTTTTTGCAACTACTTTTTATTTATTTATTGTAGTGACTTCGCTGTGTATAAATAGCCATGTTTTGCTTTTGTATTTTTTTACATAGAGGTTCCAATAACCTAACATAATACCCACTTAATTGGTACTTGGAAACTCTATCATATTATCAATAAATGCCACTATAGTTCAGTGAAATTGGTGTAATGGATTCGCTCCAACGTATATCAAGAACGCGTAATTGACAGGCAATGATACACTGGTGGTAATAATACGTCGTATAACATACTCGTATGTGTTATGGTCACGAAAATATGGCACACGTTATTTTACTTTCAGGTTTTTATCGAAAACTAACTTTGCCAGCGACTAGGTTTATTTCAAAGGCGAAAATTATCCCATGGAACTGTATTTATGGGATAAAAAGATACTCTCCTAGGGCTATGCCAAACTCCGAATTTGCCGTTGAGGGATGATAAATAAATATAAATAGACTTTCGCGTTATTATATAAAATTATTTGTAAATAGAATGCAACACAAGTTAGTGATAAATTATCACATCACGATAATATTTATAATAAAAAAGCAAAAGTTTGTGAGTGTGTTTGTTTATAAGTTTGTTACTTACATCTTCACACTCGAAGGTCTGAATAAAAATACGGATTTGGATTAAAGGCGCACGGGCAGGTCATATCCTGAAATAGCACATAAGATACTTTTTATTTATTGATTTATTAAAGCTTTTTATACTAGTAAAATCGCTGTACAAAGGCAAAATTTTGACGGAATTTATTCCAGGAGTATGTTTCTTCGAGATAATTTTCTAATATCACACGGTCGAAGCTGCTAGTAGCATCTACTATCAAAATAAAATACAGTAACTAAAACTGTTCGGCCATTTTGTTTTATGCAAAACCAAGCGCCATTTTAGTCAACCGCAAGATTAACCGCGTGTACAATTATTCAATTACCTAATGTGTGAATAAACACATTCGCTTACTGACCGTGACTATGTGTAAGTTTGAAAATAATTACCTCTATGTACCGCTACCCTGACCAATTACTGGATTTAATGTAAATACGCTTAGTAAAAGTGAAATTAAACGCGAAAGTATGAAAATTTTTGACTTAGTAGATGTTACCTCATTATCACTTTAGTTAATAGTTAATTTAGCACATGAGTTAAGTAAGACCTCTACATAATATATTGTGGTGAAGTTAATATAGTTTTAAGCGATAATATGTCCACATCTCTATTTTTCCCAACTCTCCTTTCGCAGGTATGCTGGAAAAGATTTCTTTAGAAAATAAGGATCAACTTTGCACCTGTTTGGTTTCCTCCTACTTATCTTTTATGTGTGTACATTAATCCTTAAATTAATAACTCATAAATATATAAAATATTGAAGAAAATAATGTGCATGTTTAGACTCACAATAAATTTCTGGTTAAAGATACGATTAATGCAAACTTTCATTAATAAATATTAATTAAAAGATTTCAAGATCAATTCTAAAAGAACCATAAACAAATTAAGACAGCGCCGGCAACTTGTATTTTCAATTTGAAATATTTTTTATATTAGACCTCGGTCCGAATGTTAGAACATCCTCAGTTACTGCAATAAATTGCATATCACATAGAAAATATGTTGATGCATATCATACAATTTATTACAATCACGAATAATTTCAAAAATCCATTGTTTTCGTAATCACGTGTCGAGATATCATCTCAACATTGTCCAGCGTCTATTGTATTAAATTACTTTTTAATTATATAGTAGATGGAGTTTGGATATTTTAAGATGTAGTGGCGAAGAAAATCGGGTTTTGAAAGATTGTTGATTCAGTAATCTTCCTTCCGATGATTTATGTTCTGTTTTATATTTATCATACGAGTAATGGCGTGACGATCTGGACAGGTTTGCTGAGGAAGTTCAGAGACAAAACGAGTTGGAACAATATGGGGAGGTTTTTGTCCAGCAGTGGGACAACATAAATAGATAAAAAAAAACGAGAAGTATCAATAAACTTTGTTTCTGATGTTTTGAAATTGGGACTATCAATAAACTATGTTTCTGATGTTTTGAAATTGGGACTTTTATCGGTATATGCAAACTGTAATCCCCTATTGATTCCTTTCAGAGGATAAGTTTTGAAAAATGCTTCTGTTCTACATTCGTTATCTAAGGACTCTTGTAAAGCATGTACAGCCTTTTCGCGGAGAAGAATTGAAAGCAAGAAATGTACATTATTTTTTTACTAATGTTTGAGTTATATCTACTGCAATATCTTGCATCAGTCTTTGTTCTGTTCCAATTCGTTTAGTTCATCATTAGCTATCTCAAAGATTCCTATGTTAATGTATGTTAATTGAGGCTAGTGCGTAATCCTGCAAAACAAATCAGTTACCTTGGTATTACGTAAGTTAATCAGCATGAAATCATCGTAATTCATTATGTTGTACGAGTACCTACTTGAGTAAAAGCAGGTCTACCCAGCGAGACAGAACCGGTTTCTCAATAGACTCTACGCGGACCAAGATGAAATTTCTTTTCACTGTCGTATGACATCCACCGGCTCCTCACGTAACAAAACTGTGATAAACGTGATTTAACAAAAGACTTAACAGTAAGTTGATCTAATCTATCTCAATCTAAACTACTGTTACAAAAAGGTATTTTTTTTGTAATACTTTTCTTCTACCTAAATTTATCTATGCTGTGCCCGACAGGGTCCATAATTGTGACTATTATCTATTTCCCTACCAACTATGTATACATTATGGTACGCAATAAAGAATTGAGAATTGAATTTTGTAGAAAAGAAAAAAAGAAAAGAAAAAAATTGTGACTCGCAAAACAAAAAAACAAAAAACAAAATTAACTCAATACATAACAACTAATTAATATAAAATAACATTATAATCAACCTGAAATCACACGACGGGGTCGCGGCAGACCAAGAAGGAGATGGTAGGACAACTTAGATGCCTTCCTTGGGAATTGTCAAGAAGCGGGTCAAAGCCGAAAACACTGGAAGGAATGGAGGGAGGCAGTACAGGCTAGATATAATAATAAAATAAAACCAGTGTAATTCCAAAGGCTCCTTATCTCAGCATGATATAATCACATTACGAAAATATTTTTAGTGAAAGAAAGCTGCATTATTAATGAGTGTCATACACTAGGAGACGATGACGACGACGCTGACGGGACATTTATTTTTTGTCTGTCTCGGAAAAATGCGAGGTTTCTGTGGAAAATTAGAAGCTAGAAAAGGCGCCGGAGTAAAAGTTAATTTTATAAAGAGGTAAAATTGTGTCTTTGTTAGGAGATTATTTCAGGAAACACTGGCTATGCTGTTTTTAAGGTTCCGTACCTCAAAAGGAGAAAACGGAACCCTTATAGGATCACTTTATTGTCCGTCTGTCTGTCTGTCAAGACCCTTTATCTCGATAACGTGTAAAGGTGTCGAGTTGAAATTACTTAATTAAACCATATAGTCAAGTCTGCGGTACCTTGAAACAGTGAAAAAATCAAACTTCTAAGTTAACGGAAAAGAAAAGATATGGAACCCACAGTGCGCGAAACCTACTCGCACTTGCCAGATTTTTTTATTGTTCCAATCTCACGAAGCATATTCTATTTTTGACTCCTAAGTCAACGGGGACATACAACATACTTTAGGACTCAGAGCGTTTAAAAATTAATTTTTTTTTTTTTTTGACGTACACTTATTATAAGCCTATGTTTAATTAATGTCTTGTGTTAGGAATTTTGTATCGGAAGGCTTATGGTGAAATAAAAAATAACAATATTATTATTATATTTTTTGCGTACTAAGGTATAAGATTTCCCTTCTCGCTGAATGTCATGCATAAGCTACGATTTGTCTCAAAAACAGCAGTGTTTTTATGGGACAAACCACTGCCCCACGGAAGCGAAACCACTGGCAATAGCTAGTAGAATACATTGTTATGGTAGGCGCTTATTACCTTAGTCAATTGTTGCGTCCACTCAAAGGTCAATAGGAGAGTCCGCGAGACGCCAGTTGCGACACGTCAGAGAAAGTCGAAAGTAAAGGACTCGCAACTTTTCTACAAGACAATGTACAATCGCGTCGGCTTTTCTTTTAGATAGCGTTAGCAAACGTTGTGCGGAAGGAATTATTGATTTATTGAAGAAAATGGCGAGAATCTTGGAAAGGAAATGAGAAGGTGTGCGAATGAAATTACATCCCGCAAAGACGATTTATAAGAACGTTGACTGTTGAATGGCCATATCGTCTAAGATGAGAAAGCCATTAAAAAAATTGAATGGTTTTTATATTACGCGGCAAATAATTAAACTATTTGCTCTGGTTTCACACAGTCCCCGCTTCGATTGGGACCCACAAATCGATTACTGCGCATTCAAGGTCAACCGTCATGATGGTTCAACTTGTGTGACGAGGACTATATACGTCTAAGTCTAAGTAATAGTCAGTAAGAGTTTGACACTATCTCTCGCTCCGCCCAAGAGCGGGAGATGTCATTGGATGATTTTAACCACCACCAAAAGTGCATAGACCGCTGAAATCAGTCCCGTCGCCTAAAACCACTCGCACAACAGCGCCGGCTCTTATCTCTGTCCTTGCCTATCAGTGACTATGGGTTTGCGACGTTAATGACGCAGATCATAGATATGTAAGTTTCGAGTCCATGTTTTCTAAAGTGATTGCGATGTTAGCGCGTAAGTGGTAACGTATCTTCTTTTATTATATCAATGGTATCCAGTTGTAGAGTTGTGTGAGAGCAGTGGTGGCCGAGTGGTAACGGCCCCGACTTACGAGTTGTAGGTCGAGGGTTCAAGCCCAGCTAGGCGCATTACTTTGTGTAATTTATTTCATCACCACTGCTCTCAAAACGGTGAAGGAAAACATCGTGAGAAAACTGGCATGTCCCAGAACTACAAATTCGAAGAAATGTGTCATCCACCAACTGGGCCCGCGTGGTGGATTACGGCCCATTCCCTCTCTTAGAGAGGAGGCCTGTGTCTCAGCAGTGGGAACATTAAAAGGCTGATGATGATGATGATGATGATGATCCAGTTGTAACTCGTTTGACTGGAAGCCGCAGATGGAAATCACTTGAAAGTCTAGAGATATTTTAAAATTCAAGTAACTACGAGTAGGTAAGTAGGTAACTTTTCTTTAAGTAACATTTAGCTTCAGATGCTAGCGGATAAGTGGACCGTACGGCAGTTTCAGGAGTGAGCTAATAAAGGCGAGTTCCGTAGCGACACGGATTTCAGTACTTAAGTGTTCTCAAAGCAGTGAATTTATTTTAGCACTTGTTCTATGTGTTTTTCCAGTTTACTCCAGTAAAGTGATATATATATGTAATGTATGTATGCGTAAATAAGATCATGGAATTCGTATTGGAAAACTATATTTTTTTGCTTATGTTTTTGGCATAGATACTAACCTTGTCTTCGTATGAAATTAATAAATATGGATATACACATTGTAATATTTTGTAGTATTTCGCAGCAAATATATCACCTTCAAACGTAAGTGAGATAGTCATTACTACGAGTACAATCAAATGTCAAGTTGATTTTATCGAGATCGCACCAATTTCAATGATGCCACATATTATCCAGATGTGCACACATTAGAGATACAAAACTACACCAATTTTACATCAAAATATCCACTAGAAATCAATTTGAGAATAATTCAAACAGCCACTGAAGTTTACTTGAGGAAATTCAGCCAGAACACCGCTGCGTTACAATGAAACGAGCTATCTTACAGATAAAATAAGCTGCTCACTAACTACAAAACCATGAATTAAATTATTGATAACACGATTTCAATTTGATGTTCCTTTTTTTCTTTTTTATCCACTAATCAAGAAAACGCTGAAGTTAAGCCAATTCCTTTCAGACATTCTTCTCCTGCACGGTCTCAAACCAGTTCTTATAGTAAGCGTTTAAATCGTCTCGCATCAGCCCCGTTGCCTGGACCAGGCACAATGCTCGTCTGGTCGGAGGAACCTCCCTTTTCAGCGGAGGTTTACAAACTATACCAGCACAACCTTTAAAAAGTAAACAAAACTAAATATCGCATGGATATAACTTGTTCAAATCATTCGTTCGTTGCTATAATATTATTTGCTAACCTTCTGCGTGACGTAAGGTTTTACTTTCACCAAACTCTTCAAATGGAATTGATGACACACGAGTCATTAGAAAGCTATGCCAGAAATGCATAATGCACGACAATAAATCAAATTGAAAACTCGAAGTTTGAGTTTTTTTTTTATTATTATGAATACAAGTATCATAATTTATAATTATGATAAGATTTATAATGTATTAAATGGTTTTTCAAGTCAACATAACATTATCTATTAAAGTTTTTTTTTTTTTTTATACAATTATTGTCTATAATATTGTATGGATTATGTATTTTATTCATATTTATTTAAGTAATTTTAAGGTTACCGATATAGCTAGAAGAATCTCCAAACTTAATGGGTCGAGTAATAATCGGACGAAAGGTTATGGAGTGGTTTGTTTTTTTTTTTTTTAGGTTATGGAGTGGTGACCATGTAGTGGAAGTCACAGCGTTGGAAAGGCTGTCACAAGGTGGACCGATGACCTGGTGAGGGTCGCGGGAATCAGATGGAGACGCACGGGTCGTTGTGGCGACGCTTGGGGAAGGCTATGTTCAACTGCGGACGTTTTTTGACAGAAATGAGGATGATGAAGTTTTTCTTTTGCTCTTATGTATACCATATATTACATACCAGTCCTGATATGTAGTCCTGTCCTTATAGTACGTACTTGTTGGTATGCTGTAAGAGACTTCAAAGTCTAGGTTATGCTTGGATTTGCGCATTAAATATCCTTTTTATTTTAGAATAAAGAAACAGTTTCAAGTCTCACAAAAACATCACAATGTTATTTTGGATAGTATCTTTGTACAGTTATACATTTTAGCGTGTAATCTAGTACCTATTTGATTTAATAAGTTATTTTACAGGCATGTGACTCATAAAATTTTCAATAATAAGATCACAATGAGTTCGCATATTGCTTCACACTTTTTTTTTAACCTTGAACACCAATAGGTGAGCCAAACCGTCAATAAAAAAAAAAAACAAATAAGTCTAACCGTGAAAGCCTCTTTAAACTGCACGATGGTATAGTATACCGTGTTTATGACCTGCCGAACCACCTGCTTATATCCAAAATGTAGATAAAATTAGACCAAAATAACTTGTAAATGGCCAAGTGATATATGAACTTATTGCTCTAATATGGTGAAGCAAAGTACATAAACACTTAAACAAATGCCATGAAGTTAGAACGCAGATCCACACGGGACAAAATAGCTTTTTAATTGTTTCTCTAATTACGGGGTATGAAAGGTTATTTTAGGGAGTAATGGAGCTCTTTAATCGTACCTAACCAAAACAATCGAATAACTGAAAGAATAGTAGGTAGATTACTGTGTGAGATGTGACTAGAGGATATAGCAGAGACTTTAGTCGCGTGCGGCATGTTGAATTTCGAAAGAAATAACTTTCATTTCGCTACGTTTTACTCCCGAACGCTAGTGAGGGAACTTCTTCGCGTTAACTGTATAAATACGATTAACTTTATAATAAAGGGGAAGTTAATTATATAATTAAGGGGAACGCCCATGCTACATTACACCCCAAGAGACAGCATGACTATACTGAAACCAATACAAAAGTTGCGAACAGTTTTGTATAAAGACTGAGACTGATGATGGACTGACTGATTTTAAAAAACAAATGAATAATCTAAGCTAGAATTAAAATTCAAATCATGCGATTTGTATTTTACTTTTAGAATTTTAAAAGTCTTATTAATATCCATAACCAAAACTATCCGACTGAAGCGGATAATCAGAAATAATTTAATATCCGTAACTGTATCAGAATCCGGTATTATATTATTCCTATACACGTATCCGAAATGACTTATCCACAACATCTTTACTCTTAAATCTCGAACAGGAAATATCTTTACCGGATCAGTCAAAATAAAAAGAAATCAGTCACTCAACAACTGAAAAATCGGGCAGCTAAAATGTGAACGGATTGTAAGTAAATGCCTGTATCCGTCCTTTCTAGAGAGTGAAGATCAATGACCTCACCGAGGTAACTGTCCTCCCAAGTGTGGGCGGGGCTAGGAAGAATCGGAGGAAATGGACCATGTACTCAGTAAATAATAAATACGTTTAATAAAGTACAATGAACGGATACGAGTTTTACAACAAACTGTCACAAGGAGAGATAGAATAGAATAAACTTTATCTTAAGGTAAAACCAGGATAGTTGCCCCACTTCTTGAAATTACTTTACATCTCTTTGTACAAAAAGCAAGATTCATCATCTGTAAAATGGGTAGGTACTTTGGTTTATTATCTTCATATTTATGAAAGAAATAAACATTATCTTTGATATTTCCTGAGTATTGGCGATTATTGCGGATCTCTAAATTTTGGGACAACTATCCCATATAGGGGATAGTTAAACCTAATCCATGTAAATTACATTTAGGATAGATGCCCCGTCGGGAAGGAGGAAATTTATCCCACAAAAACTTTGATCGCACCTTGCAGTCCCATGAAATCGCACACAGACATGCAACACGGGCAACTTAGTTGTAGTTGCAGTCTCTCGATTGACAAATAAAATAACATGTGTTTCATTTGCGAAACTAGAGTAATTGCAATCAAAGCTCGCCCCTGGCACCCCCGCGACACCCGGGGCGACTATCCGGGTCTTATCCAATACCAAAAACGTAACACAACTTGTACTCAAACTCAAAACTATGTGCGCAACGGCGGTCTTATCGCTGACAGCGATATCTACCAGACAACCTTAGGATGGATAAGAACTTAAATATTATACAGGAGGTAGTCTGCGGTGTACTGCTAACAAATGAATCAAACATTATACACATAGATAGATAAGCACATAACACATGCACATGGATATCTTTCCGCAGGGGCCCAGCAGGATCATGCGCAAGGGAACTCCGGGACCTTAGAACGAAGGCAAAGAAGGAACAGGAGTGGGTTTTAGACAGTAAAAGTCTGGCACGCCCTCGCGCTCCGTCCAAGAGCGGGAGATGTCATTGGATAGCGGCATCGCTCACTTTATATTAGATAAAATATCTAAAAGGAACATAGGTAAACTTTTTTTAACCTCTGGAAATGCACGGTTGGCGCAGTGGTTAAGTGATTGGCTGCGTTCCTGCATGTTGCGGGTTTGATACTCGCGATGAAGAAATGTTTGAATATCTTACAGATGTGTGTTCTAGGATTGCGTGTATTGCGTGCATTTAAATGGGGTAAAATTTTAATAATAATAAACCTGGGAACCTTTCAAAATGTACCATGTAGATAGTTTTATTTATAAAAAATGCCCTACTGCAATAACGGCACTAATTCCCGGTCTATCATTTAATTATTTACTTAACTAATCACTAAGCAAATGTGATAATCATTTCGGAATTTTAATTGATAATTCAAGAAATTTCGAAATCCAAAAAATCAATATTCCGTTAACAGTTTAATGTTTACATACTCTCAATTACATTACAAATATTTTTTCGCCACTTAAATTTGACCCCCGTTTGCTGTTTAGGAGTTTGCCGTTAATTTGATCTACACTGCCAATATATTGTCTTCTTTACCACATGATCATTAGGTACTTTTCAACATTATTTTTAGTCTATGCAAAACCTGAATATGGTTTGTTCAGAATCAGTAACTGAATCATTTTTACACCATGTTATATTTTATTCCAAAAATATTTAAGAAAGGTCACAAGTTGGAAACCACCTACACTAGGTACAACACAGGTCAAGGCAGACCATAGCGGGCATTAGGAACCAGAGTACAGCTGGGTAGGAGAGTATAACACCACGGTGGCCCGGGTGGCCCGGTGACCATGTGTTTGTGTGGACAACTAGATAACATAACAAGCTTATAACTTTGTGAATTTTTATGATACAGTTATGAAATTTTGTACATAGATTCTTTGCATAAAAATACTAGACCCGTGTTTCGGGTGTTGCATATTGTTCATGGTATAGTTAGATAAAATTATTAAGCACCCGAGATATGAAACTGAAATTTAGTCAGCGATGATGTTTGTCAAATCCCAAAATGTTTAGGATTGTGCACAGTCACTTTCTAAAAGGATAATGGTATTTTATATGATGTAAGAAATAAGTATGCAGTTGGTACAATTGGAATTAGTTATGCAAGGTATTATGTTTAGACAGAAAAAATATATAAATATTATCTTCCAAACACCCCGACATCGTGAGAGAAAAAGATGATGGTCAAGATTTGAGCTTGACTCTTACCAGAGGGACTGGCCCGATATGGCTGAGGTAGGAGAGACTTATGTGAAAAAGGGTGAGGGAAGCCTTCAAAAATAGTGGGACAAAATGGGGTAAATATATATTATAATATTGCGTTGTTGGCTTAACAATTGACAGCTGCAATAAACAGTTGGTATAGTACCATTTTTGGCTTTTAATACCATTCTTATGCCTATGGAGTAGAAGTCAAAATCGGCTAAACGGACAGTAAAAATGGTTTTTCCAATGTCTAATCTTATTTCAAACAGAGATACAGTGCGGCCGACGGATCTTGGCGAGTCTGAAATTAGGCTTTGCGAACTTTAGCACGTCTTGTTTATTTTTTAACGAGTGCATAAGCGCTAAGTTCGCAGAGCCTAACTTCGGACTCGCCAAGATTCGTCGGCCGTACTGTAAACAGATAGATCTTTTAAAATAATTTTTTTGCTTATTATCTTTGACGCACAAGGTGTCAAATTAATTAAATCCTAGTTAAACATAGAAGATAAACTTTCGGAATTAGTTTTATAACTGTATAAACATTATTGTAAAAAAAAAAACACCAATCGTGTTAATGGTTTCTAAACATGATGCTAGTTCACTACCGTTTAAAAACATCAAAGATTTGACGCCCAGTAGTAGTAAAAAACGCTTACTTTGAAGTACCGACGCTTTAGGAAGTTTTATGGCTAAAATATACATCAATGGATGCTTTAAGTAGACATTTTAAACATTAGGAAATTAAATTAAAAAGATGTTTGCTTCCGAGACTAAAGTAGATTAATTTTAATATACGTGAAACTTGAACGGCAAAAATAACTACATACATGGTAATCTTGTAGAGTTTGATGGCGCAAAATCTGCCATACAGGTTTCTAAAGACAATATCGAATAACCTCCTAACCGATAGTTAGCGTATTTTGCTTTCCTAACTTGAAAGTATTTATGATAATATTGATCTAAAAATGTTAAGACTTGTTATTAATACATTTATTGGTCTATTAGAATAGGCACTTAGACCTTTTTAGGTAAAAAAAAATCCCTTAATGCCAAAATTGCAAACTGTCGCTTACAATGGTCTTTCAAAGCCTTTCTTTATATGGTCTTTAAAACTGCTAGCGACTAAAGGTTTACCTATTTTTATTATCGTATAGCTCTATATCATAGCATTATCATCCTATACAAGTTCTTACTGCTGGGACACAGGCATTCTGTCTAGGAAGTGCCGTAATCGACCATGGGGGCCTAGTATGGACTGATGGATGTCACATGTCTTCGAATATTTGGTTCTAGGACATACCAGTTTCCTCACGATGTTTTCCTCCGCCGTTTTGAGAGTCGTAGTGATGAAGTGAATCAAAGTAATGCGCCTGCCTGGGTTTGAACCCGTGACCTAAAACTCGTAAGTTGGAGTCGTGACCACTGGTCGACCACTGCTCTCATTACCGTATCAAAAGTAATTTCAACATAGTCAAGAAACCAACTATTAACATCTCTCTATACATACCTGCATAACCTACAATGAATGGAGTTACATATGGATGATGGTCGTGGTAACTATCAGCACTGAAGCGGAAATTGAATAGAATTAGACCCACGTGTCACTGATGAACACATCAAACAAATGACATAACATCTTGATGTTACTTTTTCTTTAATAGAGAAGTAGCGGCTTAATCTATTTTCGATGCTCCGTCTTGAGATGCTCCAGTTTTTTCTTCTGAATGTACATTTTAGAGACGATGACTTTTTCAAAAATGTAGATAATAAGGTACACAAAACATATATCATTATTGTAGCCCACAATGTTGTTCGCAGATTAGCTGTAGGCTACATAAATAAAATCACTAAGATAATGGGCCAGTAGAATGGGATTAGAGTAATGATAAAATGTGAAAAGCTACGAATTAATTTCAATAAAATGCATTGCTTGTATTAAAAAGAAATATGTATCAAAAAAAGAAAATGTTGTCCCGCTCTAGGCATTACCGCTATATCATCGGTGAGTTCACAAACATTCAAATTCACTACACACCCAGAATTACATCATTATTGATTCTTGTTATCTCCCACTAAAATGCCCAGAGCAGTATGTTTATGGTTGGCAGTGTATATTTCTTAACGTGTTACCGTGATAAATAAATGTGCGAGGCTGACCATCTCAAATTACCCTAAACCGCCTGAAGATGACCCAAAGTCGAGGTGATTGTACCTTTGGGAACGCAAACTTTTCATGGGAAAATCTGAAGGAGGACGGAAGAAATTTTTTTCATAACCTTTCTCACATTGCATTAACAGACAATTAATCTAGTATTCGTATTAATTAACCACCACTTAACCAAGCCAGTGCGTACACATTCAACTTGAAAAAAGAAAAGCTGCGCTTGCGCTGGTTATCGTCTTTAAACAGCGTGTAATGGACGGTTTTGTGCCCACGCACTGTAATGGCAGTCGCACGCGTTGACCGCACTGTTACCACTAACTACTAGTAGTAAATAGGGATGTAAGTCAGGTAATCATGAAGTAAACTACTCGTATAAAAACCTATAGCACAAAACTGGGTTTTAAAAATCTCGTTTGTTGTATGGGAGCTCCACTTAAATATTTATTTTATTCCATTTTTAGTATTTGCTTTTATAGCGATGTACGAAATATTGTTTACTTTTTTAATCACAGATGGCGTTGTTAAATGAGCGCCAATTCCTAGATCGCGATATTAAAATTTTCCGCGTGGTGACTAAGACCGTGTTTACGGAGACGCGGCGCGTTGGGCGTTTCATCGTACATTGCAGCTGCGGGCCTCGTCATCGCTCGCGCAAACACAAACATATGTACGACGGACCGCCCGACGCGCCGCGCAATGCGCCGCATCTCTGTAATCGAACACTATGCTTCGAAATTAGTTGAGTTCTGAAGTTCATAACATACAGTGGAAGTAAAGTGAATTGTTTCATTGTCTGATGGCTTTCTCGACCCTCGTTGTGGTCGCGAGTGCTGCGGAACTAGTGCAGGTTCATTGAGCGAATGTTCAGGCGACAACAAAAACATCATCTGAGAAATTTTCAACTGTCTAGCTATCACGGTTCATGTCTAGTGACAAATAGATGGATAGCAAAGTGACAGCAATAGACCCCGTTTTTACCCACAAAAACAGTTTTTAAGCCTTAGCACTTTCTGGGTAACTTCTAAGTAAGACCACTAAAGAAATATCGCCTAGAAAGTGATAGGAGTAAAAAATATTCATCTTCGATATTTTATATGTACTGTATACTAATAATATAAAAAAGAAAAGTTTTTTTTTTTCAGTAGAACGCTGCTTTATTATTACTGAATGAAAAGGCATGTTTTCTAATTTCGAGCAGGCAAAGCCGTTGGCCCATTTGAACTAAAGAACCAACTCTGTTCGAAGATGGAACTAATTGCCATTCAGTATCCCTTAATTGCAGTAGAATTTTGTAACAATTTATTCCTAGCGGATGTTTCATATTTGCGGAGGTAAAGTTTTGTAACAACCCTAAGTTAGTAGGTACTTCTGTTCTCTACTCTTTTACACGCATAGGTACTGCATTAATGTTGATGCATTCATTTATAAATCTTTCCTGACTAACCATTCGAAGTATTTTTCTATTTTTTTTCGCTTTTCGCCTATCAGTCGATAGACAATTACTTGCGTGAAAATTACTTTGGGTATCAATCTGATAAGGTAATTTGTTAAGCTAGTATGTCTGACTTCTGAGAGAGTTATGGTTTCTGTATTTTTATGAGGTTTATTTATTGTTAATTACTAAAGAAGTTAGTGGGTAAGTATTACGATTGAGGCATGTAATTATAAGAATAAATGTAAGGCATAAAAATCCTCATATCCTTCAAATATACCCAATTCTTGTCTTCTTTTATTTTATCTGTTCTTTTCTTTTAATTGGTGATGGTTACCATTGTATTGTATTTGTATGAATAATTTCTGTTTTATTTTCTTACTTATTATTCACTCTACACATATTTCTAGATACCGCTATAAATTCATCTATATTTTTACTTACAGCAACAAATCATGTAGATATCTTCACTTCAGCTCCATGTCAATAATTTCTCGCTAGTCTGTAGATTACGTTGGCGTGCTAAATGCCCGTTACTTGGTAGTTAGTATACCTATACTTTAAGCTAACAATCATCAGACACGGGATATTCTTGTACCACTTACCGATCTTCTGATGTCTTGAAAGCGTGAACATTTATAATAAATATTTTGCTGAGCAACTAAAGTTTTGTTTTATAGACATTTTCATTAACAATTAACTGTTAATGTACTTTCTACAGAGTTGTTAATTAAATTATTATTATTATTATACTTATGAGTAAAGAAAATGACGTTTGTAACATGTTATCTGTTTAAAAGGGAAATAATTGTGTGTTTTTTGAGGTGGGAAATCATCAAATAACTTCTCTTGCTTCGAGTGGAGCGAGAGGGGGTGTCAAACTATTACTAGCTAAATCCCACCTATGTTCCTTCTGTTGCCTTTTGCGTTCCAAGGCAACTCTTTCGAACAATCTACCAGCCTTACTATAGTGTTTTGAGGTTACTACATATTTGCAATCTACACTAATATTATAAAGAGGTAAAATTTGTAAGTTTTCTTTAGAGGTAATCAAATGTTTTCACCAGTATTGCATTCTACTGGTGAAAACATTTGATTACCTCTAAAGATTAAGCTTCCATTAAGCTTCAACTACATTAGACCGACGCACACGTGTAACACGCCTGATTTGTACGTAGAACGATGTCTAGTGGCGTGGATCAAGTGTAGCTCTATAAGTCCAGTTTCCCTATAAAATGCATGGAGATTGGAGACCGCTTAGATCTTCGTGTGTGGCACACGTGCCTTTAGCATTGTCATTCCACGTGACAAAACTGCCAGTCTTCTGGGTACATTTCCCGATGACAGCGATGTGGAGAAGTACTTCAACGCCTGAGTGTACTATGTGTTTGTTTTTTAATATCTGTATATAATTTGGTTTTAGTATAAATAGTTTAATTATTATTTATGTGCATGTGCAGATATAATATTAATGCTAATTTATGATTGAGTGACATATTTTTTTTTTTTTTTTTACTTTCATGCGGGTGAAGTCGTAGTAATTAATATTATTTTTTTTTAGTATATCTTTGCCAGGTGTTTATTTATTTCGTGTCAGTCCAGAATTAAGCTGGTTTATAATAATTACGTCAGAACCATCCGACAGATTACATCAGGCACGCCTTTTGTCCTAGGAGACTTTATGCCATCATCGCCTTTATTAGTATCAGGTCCTTTGAGCATTACCAATATTATTCACGTCTTCGGGTCGGTTCTGTTTACAGTACCTATAATATTTATATTCAAAGTGCACGATAAACAGGTTTCGTAAGTCATAAGGTTTGATTTTACAAGGTCTGAGGAATCTTCGATGTTTGCAATGAAATTGACATTTAAAACATTGGTATTTTAACTGGCATCGTGACTGCTAAGTTTATAGACCTGTTTACGATATAAGAATGATTCGACAATATGCTTACAAGAGAGATTTACTTCGGTTGTAAAAGTTTTCTTCAACTCTGTGAATGCTTAATGTTGTACTGATGTACAACGGCACAACGGAATTTATATTTTCATTCAGTGACATGATAGCAACCTAAATTTCTTTACATTCACAGAACACTGTTGTAATATAATTGGTAGCATGCCCTCGAAGTATGGTATTTTCTTCTTACGAGTAAATATTTCTAAATTGTTACGAGCCAAGTCTGCCAAGAGCATTTCTTTTTTGAGTGTGAAATTATCCAATGACTTCTCCTGCTCTAAGGTAGAGTGGGAGGGTGTGTCAGACTTTTATTGACTAAAATAACACCTGTGTCCCTCAATTACCCTTTGCATTCTAGGGCCACAATTTCTTTTTCAGAAAATTCTCGTAAGCACCTACTTCTTCCGTCTAGTTTTACTTTATAGTGGCCATCATTAATGATAGATTTTCTATCCTCATTTTTCCTTTTATACATGTCAATATTACCTAATCTCTACATTACATATCCCGTTACCTTCAAATAAGTCCACATCCACATATAATTCACGTGCCGAGCACGGATCATGTATGGTTCGTGATACTACACTTAGCGCGGTTGTTAGCGGTCGCTTCGAGTCAAACGCTCCACTCCCATACATTCCGATAGGCGACACACATACTAAACGTGATGGTAATGTGAGGAATAAACTAGAATTCAGAATGTGAGCTATGGGTGGCAATCTATTGAGGAATATTCCTATTGTGTGATCTGTGAAGGTAAAGGGTATATAAGATAGACGTTTCTATACAGCCACTAACTTTCGCTAGGGGCATAGCCCGCGTGGAAGTAAAAAAATAATACCCAGATAAAAAATATCCTCTATCCAATTCCAGAAAATGGTCCAACCGTGTGCCAATTTCTAATGTACCCTCAATAGAATATTAGATTTTTATTGAGGGTATATTAGAATTTGAAATTTTAAAAAATCTCATAGGTTCAAACCACGCAAGTGCAATGAAATTTTTCGAAACGGTTACCGTGCCTTTGGAATGCAAAGGTCAATGAGGGATACAGGTTGGATTTTAGGAAGTAGAAGTCTGACATGCCCTCTTGATCCACCCTAGGTTGCAAAAGGTTTTGGATGATAATAAATAAAAAATAAAAATAGAGTTACAGTTCCAGCATAGTTCCACATACACACTGACAAATCACTGAAGTGATAAAGCGGTGTAATTAGTGTGAAGTGTTGCCTTCAACTATACGAGGCCCTTGAGGGCAAGCCCTCCGACGCCACGTCTTGTATGTAGGTTAAATATGTAGGAGCGGTATCTCACTACACGATAATTATGTACTTGAACTCTATAAGGAAAAAAATGTTGTCAGTTGGCTTTAAAAGCCATGTGGTTTGATGAATTTGATCTTATTTTTTTTTAAATTTAGGTATTGAATGGTTGTTAATGAGATGTGTTTTTTGGTTCAAATACATATCTTTGATTGACGGATGTCTTTCTCCTACTTACGCAGTTTTATATAAATAACTAGCAACACACCCCAGCTTTGCACGGGTTCAATGGCGATATTAAATATATTATGCATGTATTAACATATAAACCTTCCTCTTGAATCACTCTATCTATTAAAAAAAACCGCATCAAAATCCGTTGCGTAGTTTTAAAGATCTAAGCATACGTAGGGACAGACAGCGGAAAGCGACTTGTTTTATGCCATGTAGTGAAGAGAAAACTTTCTTCTTAAAGAAAATATTTGTTCCAAACTTAAATAGTCATGACCTACAGGATTTTGCATATTAAAATTTAAAGCCTCAAATTTTTAGTTGTTCTAGAATCTTCTCTCGACGTTCTTAAATAAAATGATTAACTTATTACAATTATTGAAGAAGCTCTCATAAAAAATAAACTAACGATAAAATTATTAATGAATTAGAGGTCAGTTGTATAGGCAAGTTATGTGTAATAAATATTTATGTTTGTTAACTACATCATCCATTACGAAATCACTATCTTTAGAATGGAATCTTCTTTCATTTGCTTAAAGAATATAATATATATTTTTTAAATTACAGGTCGCATTCAAAACAAACCAGTATTAAAATAAATACATTAGAATAAAAAACGAAGACAAAAAAGGAATTTAGTAACCTGTCGTCACCTTGAAAATGAATAAAGTTAAAGCACAGGACATAACGTTGTTGAAATAACATTCCTAATCATAATAATAATATGTCGCGTTGTCAATATTATTGCTGGCTTTGACAAGATAATAGAAGCTTGCTGTGTGGTCCTGTCTGTGATTATGACCCCATCATTTACGTGGTTGGACAGTGTGGCTAAAGACATACGACATATTAATTTAAGGATTTATTGTTCTTTATGGCCTTTTCATTTTGTCATAATTTTCACCAAGGAGTTCAATAACGTTAACTTCTCTGTTTTGTGAAATTTTGTTTAACTCTTCTTCTGGATTCTCGATTGTTTTCAGACAAATTCTGTCTTCATTTCCATTTCAGTTGTTGGATGTGTCTTTAGTTTTATTGTTGAAGCTACTGCCAGCATCTTCGTCTGCTTCAAAGTAGAAAATTATCCCAAGGGAACATACTCCTGGGCTAAAAAGATATATTGCATGCTATTCCAGCACAAGATCTACTTCATGCAAATCCGTTCAGCCGTTTGATTGTTAAGGGGTAACAAATAAAAGCACACACACATACATACAAATGGCTTTTATAAATTAGTATCATATTGCCAGGCCTTAGATGGTATTATGACTGAGTACTGATATAACGACTAATAAGGAAGTTAAGTAGAATAGAGTACATCGACCCGAAGTAAAGAGCAAAAAAACACGATTAACGATAGGATTTTAATACCGAATTCAAGAAACATGTAGGTTCCCACCTATATGTTAACTATCTCTAGTTACCTCCGGTGACCTAATTCGACGCAGCCTGCAGATTGATTAATTGAATAATAGACGGTGCAAATTGACAAATTGCTGTAAATTAGAGTGGTAACTGTACATATTGACGCTGAAGTACGTTTCCAATAACTTACTGAAACTAATTGGTTTGTAGGAGGACCTAATGGAACCGATAAAAAGGCATAAGAATAAATTAGGCTTAGAATGTCATAACATTCTAAGAATGCTTATCTTTCCAAATTGATACTTATGTACTTGACTTTATATCAAAGCATTTTCATTTTCACATTACCTACCTGTAGAATATTTAACTTAATTTTGAATCCAACTGGAGCTCTTGTTATAGTATCTATCTACTAGTGTAAAGATCGCAATTTTTTACCGGAAGAAACTTAACTGCTTGCAGGCTCGCAGAACCATAGTTCTAGCTTTTGAAATTTTGAAGAGTCAGTTTGTATCTGCTCCTTGACTAGCTAAGCTCCCGTTATATTTTTTTCAGCAAAGACTATCTTTTCACTAGTTGTACTTTAACCTTTTTTTGTCAGACTTTTACTGACTAAGGCCCACATGTGTTCCTTCTATTGCCTTTCGTTCCAGGGCAGTGGTGGACTACCAAATAATGCCGCAGGTGTACTATAATCCTAAACGTCATTACGGCACGTTTAAAATTTTCTCAAGCGTCTTTATAAGCAATGTTAAATAATAAATTATTGTATTGTTACTATATTATAGCAGTCTACATAGTTCCCACGGTGAAGATACTATATTACCGGTGGAATGCTTCATATAATAGAAACAAAAAGCAGCGACAAACGGAGATGGTATTGAAAACGACAAAGTCATCGAGAGATTCCATAACATATACTTATAATAAGCTGGTATTGTGAAGAAAATAATAACGGAACATTAAATGGAATACGAGTATACCGTTATTTCGTATGACCTTTTGACTGTAAAGGTGATGGCATTACATGGGTAACCTCAATTCTCAATTCGATATTTCTGAAGATTGTTAAGTCTTGTTATATCACATTTAAACGAGATTGTATTGGACATTGAGTATACTCGATTGAAGAGATCGATTGTGATGGTGTTATATTGTATAAATCGAAGGACATTTTAGACAAGGAAGTTAGAATGCCACAAAATGGAAAGTAAAACAATATAATATCAGACTAATAATATTGTGAAGAAAGCAACGGAAATAAAAATTATCTTTAACACGACCAAGGTGCTATAATATAGCCTATTATGGGTGTAAGTTGGTGTAAGTGTTATCAATGATCAGCGATTCTATCTGCATAGTAATGAAATACCTCGTGGGACAATATTACGTGCAATTATAAATATGGAGCCAAGGTCGCATGCGCTTGCAATGCCATCGCCTTGCTTCACATAGCCATATAAATTCTTGAATAGTGTACGTAAATAGGAACATACGTCTACTGAATATTAGGCATCCTCTTTAATGAGTTTCAAAGGATCTTTGTTTAATAGCACACAAATCACTTTTGTTCGATTTGTTATATTTATATCATCATCTTCTTCGTTTTTTAGGAGAAAGATGTCCACTGCTATGTTGGATTTCTAGTCAGTGTCACCTGCTTCTGTGGTCGCTACTCTTCCAATCATAGGATTGCCAATAATAATCATAGGATCCATATTTGGCTTTAATACTTGTTTTATCCTTTTTCTTATTATCTCGCACATACATTAGAATACAAATAGTATCTATTCTTAGCCACTACTAAGATTGGTCTTGCGAATAGGGCTTCACTATGATCGACTACAATGCCTTCTTTTTTGGACGCTGCATTGTTTCATTGCATTGACTTTTTCTTCAAGTAATTAAGTGTAGTTTGTCAATTTATTGTCGTACAGGTGAGAAAATACATTTGATTAGACTGTCTTTCAGGTTATCAAGTACCGAGTTTTTGTGATTTATTTCGTGTGTGTTTCTTAATTTTGAAGATTAATTATTGTTATGACTAGAGAGAACAAGTATTTTATCAGATAAAGCAATATTAGGCGCGAGGGTAAATTGGATGGACTAGATTTGATTTAAAATTATTTCAGCTATATTGAACTGAACACAAGTTTAGCATTCTTTAGATAACCTGAACATATTTTGAACTAGATAAAACATTAGATAAGCCTAGCTTCAAGTGATTATAAATGCAAAGCGCGTCCTTTTCCGGTTCCGCTTGGTCTTTGGCCCCTTCTGCATGTGAACGAGGCGTGACATTACCTAAGTATCGTATACCTAGATGTTTCTCAAGTTATCTTTTGTATTCTAATATTTTTTAGCCGTTGAATTCTATATGTATGTTAACTTCACCAGTTCTCTGCTGCGATAAAGATGACTAGATTATTGATGTATTGATCGCTATTGTCCGTATTTCAGTTCAACTTGTATTGCTATACTTTTTTTGGTTACAAAAATAAATAGTTGATGTTTTTGTAAGGAAGTTAGAATACCAAAAAAAAAAAAAATGAAATATTATTAGAAACGGGGAAATAATCTCTCCATAAATTTCTTTACTCAATGAGTGTTGCCGAACAGTATTTTGTTGTCAACATCGTTACAGAGTCGTCTACTCGTCACGCGACGCCTGCTTCACGTCACCATTCAATTTGCTAGGAAATTGTTACTGACATCGTGGAATATAGACAAAAAGAAGGTTCACTGCTCACTGAAGCGTCGTATAAAGATGGCTGATGTTGGATTGATTTTCAAGCTTTCTTTTAATTTATCTATTAATTTTTAATAGGGTAAGAGCTAGTCTCAAATTAAGAGCAGAAAAAAATAAATATGAAGTTCATCTTTGTAGCTTAGTTGCAACAGAGAATCTCCTCCATAACTTATCAACTTACAGCAGTGATGACGCGGGAAATCATCAAATGACTTTTCCACTCTAGTGTGGAACATGAGGGCGTATCAGATTTTTACTGGCTAAAACCTACCCGAATTTCTTTAATTTTGTCCTAATTATTGTTCTAGGGGCACAGCCCTACCAGGCATCGGCGCTATTGGGCACCTTTAGTTTTGCTGACATCGCTTTGAGGCGATTAGTATAGAATTACCCGTCTTGTTTCAAGTTGTGTTTCTGATTCTTCGCATTGTTTAATATCGTGCCTTATTGCCAAGCGTTGCTTCCTGTTATACGGCATACCACTTATTATTAAGAAAATTGTTATTTCTGTTGCCAACTTATTATGCGTTACGGCTTATGGATATTTATGGTATTGTAAATTGTTGGTGGCTGTTAATGGCGTTGTTGGTTTACACAATGGTACATTAAATATATTTATCGTCTTTTTAATAATTTTGACCGACAGCTTATTAATTTTTTTTTTTTTGAGAAATTGTAATTTGAGATAAGTTGACACCAATAAAATGTAGGTGTTGTTTAAAATTAAGCGTTTATTGTTTGTGACATTATGGCTAAAAAAGACTTCTACTTGGCTATAATCCTTTAAGTTGGTTATTAATATCCATCCTATTTTAAGCAAAGATTTTATAAATTAACAAATCACCGAAATCAGTTCAAACCAAATAAAAAATACATTCAAAACGCAAAATGTATTTGAAAACAAAACCAGTTGTTAAAACAAACTTAGAGACACACACTCGTAAATCATGATCACATTCCAGTAACTAACTGGTGTTACGACACGTCGCCGAACCTTCGGTTAATTGCTACGAGCAGTAACTACTTACGAACAACTGACAGTAAATGTTACGAATGGGACATGTACTTGCTTCAGTAATTACTTTGACGGAATAATTGGATATTTTTTGCAGTATATATCAAAAATGATACAAAAACCTGAAATTGGCTTCAAATGTCGTAATAATACAGAAAATGGATTAAAAATTGCAGAAAAAAGTTTAGTTACATTTATTTCCTGAATTTCATAGTAGGTAGGTAGGTTATAAAGAAAATTGCATTTAGAAAGATGATTAAAATTAGAAAGCTTTAACTTTCAAAAATCAACTGATCCAAATTATTACGATGATTTCTGACTATTCATCTTTTTTGATCTTTCGTCATGTTGGTTGATTAAAATATCGGTTTCGGTAAAATATAGAATATGTCGGTATGCTACAGTGTTAGCCTTGTTTTTTGGAACTCACAAATGTCGGCTTTAGAAAGTAGGTTATTGTAATCTTTGTACACAGTGGTTTAGTAACACATCATTTCTTTACGCTGTTGCAAATTCAGTATCTTTATTCACGGAGTTTCTATGGCTTTATCTGAAATAGTGTTGGAATCTGCTTTCTTATCTTTTAATTCGACAACGTCTGGTAAATCATTGATATTAGCATTGTTAAATTCTAATTCTATGGTCTGAATTGATATTTTATCCTCAATATTATAATTAGATAATCCATTTTCACCTTTGTCACTTCAAAAATGCACTCTAACTAAATCTTCATTCCAATTTGTGTTACTTTCACCTATCAAATTTTCTTTACCACAACATTTTTGTCAATGATGAAACCAATCTGTTCGACGGTGCTTTCTTATTCAGTTGGCATAAGGTTCTAAACCGTTTGTTCAATACTATTGATATCGGCAAAGAAGTCCACTCCATTGAAGTAGGTCAATTGTCTTTGACGGACGCTCAGTGTTTACAAACAAATAAACATTTACGCAACTCCATTGCACTCGAAACCGCATATTTCTTCAGTACCAATAAACTTTTATGTAAACAGTACTTCCGCGAAGCACAAAAAACTGGAAAACTGAACCAATGTAAATGTAAAAGAAGCAAGATTTTCTGATAAAATTACTGTTATGCAGCGAATATATACGTAATACTCAATTAGCATATAAAGTAACGGCAAAGTAAATAAAACATGCAACACCATTTAATGCTAAGATGCACTTAACATCAACACAGCATCTGAAAATTTGAATAAACACTCACTGAGTTGAAGATATGCAAAGTCGCGAGATAAAATTACCAATGCAGAACCTAGAAAGCGGTTTATATTGACGTGTCGTATATAGCGATGGAAACTTGTAGAATCGCATTACTATTCAATGTACTTCGAGGTCGACTTCATGCCATCGTATTAAGAAGGTCGTTACTTATCAATTCATAAGTGCAAGGGGAAACTGTGATTTGATGGACGCGCCATAATATGTATATTGAACACACCTTCATATTTAATAGAGTTATGCAATGTTTTGTTGATTTGGTTCATTTTAAACGACATTTAGATTGGATACTTGGATTATTTTATTATGTTTACACATTATAAAAATTTGGATACTGCTTAACCAACAAGTTTTAAAGTAGATCCGAAAGTAGATCTCTGGTAAATTGAAAAAATTGCAAATTTTATTGAAAGAGCCACCCTGACCCTAGAGCGCAAAAGGCAACAGGGGTAAGTTTTAGTCAGTAAAAGTCTGACACTTTCTCGCGCTTCATTCAGAGAGTGAAGTTTTCCACCCATAAAATAGGTAAATATTTAATATGTTATATTCTAAAATTACCATTGTGAGCCAGAGTTTTATACAAATAAGGAAGCTGGATGAAAGTTTGCGGTTAGAAACAATTTCATTCGGTTAAGAAATAAAACTGACACAATGCCTCTTTTTAAACCGCATGTAGACTCGACAAGTATTTTTGTAATATAAAACCGCTAATTTGTAAACCACCTGACTACAGCTGTGACGGATCGACCACCTGCATTGAAGATTAATAAGAAAAAGTAGGTCAACCATACAATTTTAAAATCTTAAGTACCCATCATACTGCAGTAATAGGAATAATTCTGAATTTGAAATACGTTAATTGGCTCAGTACTAACTAGTAATTTATCAGCAAAACATGTTGATTTTCGGCCCATTACGAAACAGTGTTACGCTGTATTTCATATGTTCTGTAAATGCATTCTGTATTACGTAAACCGCTCATCGCACGAGTAATTAGATTCGAATCGCATCCGTTAAGCACTTCATTAAAATATTAATAGAATTAATCTATTTCACAGATAGCCGTTTAATTGCGAACCTTAATAATGAGGGAAATAGCTGGAATGATTCATTAGGAAACGGTGATTTAGAAAACTCTGCTAAATTAATGGCTTTAGATGTTTGGTTTTTGAGTTTGGAAGTTATTGTTTCCTTCGGAAGTGAAAATGTCGGAGGCAATATAAATAAGAAAGCTGAGGAGATCATAATTAAAAGCAACGTTCAAGGTATGGTTGGTGAAGCAGTATATACCTAGTACCTTATTTTTATGGATAAAAGAAATAAACTGGCTAATATTATGTCACGTGTCTTTGTATAGATAGTTTGATGAGCGAATTAAGATAAAAGCAAATGCGAGCAGTTCAACAGTAAATATAAAAAATAATTTAATTTTCATCTCATTTTGTGTACTTTTAAAAGCTGTTAAAGTCAATTTTAAAGAGCCTCTTGTTGGAATTATAACTGTTTAGAAACCAACCCAACGTAAATACCACAGACATGATCAGTGTAATCTGAGGCAAACAGTAAGATCATTATTTATTGCGATTACTGCCAGTAGGCTCGACGCCATTGTTTCCCATATAGGCCTATCTACGCAGATATTACCAAATGTTAGCAGAGAGATAATTGAAGCAAATACTGCTGCTTTGGATTTATTCGGTTTCGCAACTCGAGAACTAAACACGCGATACTATGATATAGTCATGCGTGCAAACGACTGTTTGACTGTTAGTTTTGGAGGAGTAGGATGAACAAATGAAAATTTGGTAATCAAAAACTCTGTTTTGTAGCATGAATTAAATTTGCATCACAATAAATACAACGCTAACGATGAAGAAGACGAGATAGAAAAACTAAGAGTTCACGGCTAACAATACAAAAGAGTACTCAAAGAGTAAAAACCACCCATTTCAAATAAGGAAGGTGCCGATCAATTACGAGAAAATTCGGCTGAATGAGAACTAGTTATTTGTCGCTAACAGTATTATGTATAAGATTGTCTACAAATCGTGCGCACGACCTTCCAATGTAACTACTCAGTCAAGGCCATGGCTTATACCTGATGAGATCACGCAGACTTCAGTTAGGTATCTCGTAAATCGATTACGGAGTCCGCAAATCTATTTGATTTTATTTATTGATGTTTTTGAACGGGTCGTTGAGCTGCGAACAATCAATCATCATGATGATGGATATGGAATAAAAACGTTTTGAAATATGAATTGATTTGAGTTAGATGACTCACTTGCACTGTCCAAAAGGATAAAACGGAAAGGACTAAAGGATAAATGCTGGTGCATTATGTTGATAGACTAAATATCGAAGAGAAGAGAACCATTCTATCTATTTTAACCAAGTTAAATTAAAATAGATATAATGGCTCTGTCGTCAAAATAAATATAAATATTAGGCCGGTACCGTCTATCTAAATCGGAATAACTGTTTAACTGTTGAAAGAGACAAAATTGCATACGTCTGTTATACCAGAAGTTACTTAACCCAAAGCAAGTATACATTTATGACCAGATAAATGTTCCACTTATGGACATTAAACTTAATACTCGTACTAAGAATATAGATCAGCTTTCGTCATGTCGTACTGGATAATATCTGGCTTATGATATAGAGTGCAATATATTGATTGGTGTTTCATAAACTTAAATATATAGCCTGTCTCCACCTGTCACAGATATTATACCTTGTAAAATTGTGCTGTGAAGTATGATTGCAAACCGTATGAGTAGTAAATTAGGCGATTTGCAATATACAAGCAACTAAAGGGATAAATTTATAAGCTTTCATATACGAAAATAAAAACTTGACAATCTTACGTTCAATCATAGAGTTTTTTTTTAATCTGATGAATAATCAGAGAAGTATAATAAGGAATCGATTCTTTACTTCTAAAAAGTAAAAACTATATAATAATAATTAGTGAAAATATTAAGAGTAACATGTTTTTAATTAAATTGAAATATTGGCGATAGTGTTAAAAAACTCTGATTGAATACCTTTATGTATAAGTATTTATCTCTTTATTATGCAGTTTGTCATACCTCGGCTAGGATTGTGAATTCTTAATTAATACATTTGATAAAATTCAACTTGCTAATAAAATCACCACTCGAACACACGGGATCACCAAAAAGTGTTAGAAGACAGACATAGGAGAAGAACAGCGTAGGCAAGAAAAAACACACATGCAATTTCTGTAAAGATTTTCAACAATTATTTCCTTATGCAACTTTTAATCCACAGGACGGCTATTATAAAGCTGACATAAATTACGATTACGTATATCGATTAAGTAAGCAATATCTACCGCTGCAACTTTGAAAAGGGAAAGAGGAAACCTCTGAGTTAACGAATATAAATAACTTCATAGTCTCATAGTTCATGCATTATGCAACGCTTCGCTTCACCGGTAAACACGAAGGAGTAAATAGATGGAGAGTTTATAAGGAATTAAAACAAAACCGACGTTTCAACGGATTCGTTTTCAAATTACAAGTGTTTTGTACAAAAATCTTCTTCATTCAGAGTCGATGTTTTATCTATGTATTTAAAAGGAGAAACTGACTGACATATCAACACATGGTCGAAAAGAACTACTGGGACTATAAGTGTAAAATTTTGTACAAGATTTCCTTATACGACGTAGGCGGGCAATAAAAGATGATTCTTTATAATTCATTCCCTAAGGGGATAAAACGGGGATCCAGGGTTTTTGTATAGAGATACCTATTTATATTATAATTTTGTCTGACAATCGAGTAGCGACTTAGAAGGTACTTTCGTAGCAAAATTTATTGGGTGCAGGTCATTGGATATATTGTTATGTGGTTCTAAACTGACACTGTATCGGGGATGGATCTACAATGTCCCACTTGGCCAGATTGTCATTACAAGTAAGTCAGTTTGATGAAAATTATTATACATACCTGCTACAACGCTAATGACGGCTTAAGCACTTATGTTTTAAATTATCTTCGGTCTCGCAGCACTATTTAGAATTGCACAGTCACATGGATTGTCTTAGTACTCCATTTGTATATTATTCTGTGGTTACACGGTTTCAGTAGCCACTATTTTTTGTTTATTGTATCAAGGTCTTTTATACTTTATGAAAAATTTGTGGTTGTGGACGTGATTATGAATATCATGTAAAGTTTTATATATTTTTGAGCCCTTAAATTGGCCTTCGAAATGGTTGAACCGATATACATGATACGTGACGTGAATTTATATTGATTTGAGCTTGCTAAATAGAAAAATAGAGAGCAGCGGTAACTGTCCCAACTTGCGAGTTACAGGTCGTGGGTTCAAAGTAAGCCAGGCGCATTATTTTGCGTAATTTATTTCATCACCACTGCTCTAACAAAGGTAATAAAAACGCCGTGAGCAAACCGGTATGTCCGAAATAAACAAAAAACGTCGAAGACATGTGACATTCACTAACTTGCACTAAGCATGCGTAGTCACGTATTACGGTCTATTCCCTCTCCTAGACAGGAGGCCGATTATGTTGTGTAGGTACATTGGAAAATATAGGTTATTGATATGAGTCAGCAAGATTCAACGAAACATTAGCAACTAAGATGGGATGTACCTCAAAAGTGATTTATCACTGAAGAATCTATCCGTCTAACTCCGCCTAGACGCCCCAACACCAGCCATCTACGATCCTTCTTACGTAACTACATAGTGCTCAAATCTCAAACTATCACTGCGCTACCAAATTATTATTATATCATTCTCAGCGGTGCTGTCTCAGTAAAAAGTAGATAATAGACAAATTTATTGTGCAAACGTACTGGCCAGTAATTGAATTCAACTGTACTTTAGTTTTGATAATTTTTAGTTTAGTTTATGTAACAGCACAGATATGGACAAACCGCAGGATTTAGAGTGAAATTTTCGCGTCTTTGGGAATGTGTTCGCCACTCCTGAACCTTTTGGGCCCATCGACTGTCTGTTCTGCAGGTAACCTTGGTCAGAACCACCCAAAAGAATCACCCTAGAGATCCTTGCTTCATGAAAGGGTTATTCTTTGAAACCGAGAGAATGTCTCATTTAGCTTAGTTTTTTCTTTACAATTTGGTATTTTTATTTGCATATTAGTTTTCCCCGATCACTATGTGTATCAAAGGCACTCGTTTTTACCCAGTGGCTTAAGACACAAAATAGATTGGTACGAAAACTAGGCCAGATGAATGAGACATTCTCTCGATTCTAAAGAATCCCCCGAAATATCCTGGAATCCAGCCGTATCCGGTTTAACTGGAAGTCTAGTCTAATATACACTAGTGTCTTTGTTTGGTTGGCATGCGCAACGCGATCCTTATTAAGCAAGTAACTAACTATGATATGGTCAACGGAAATCATTCAAACACTATATCGGGATACGCTTTTCAATCGGTTATAGATTATGGTTATACGAGTTTTAATTATTATTCGTATTGTATTTTATATTGCGTAGGAACTCACTGACTGAGCTCTGTCCACGTGGAAGTCGAAAAATAAAACAGTTTATGATACTAATATTGTAAAGATAAGAAAAGTAAACTAAGGGAGCTAGTTCTACTAATATATACTGTAAAATTTAGGTCGTTTTAATTCCGCGGAGGGTCGATTCGGTACATGAAATACTATCGATTTGTAAAGATAAAATTAAAAAATAAAGTAATAGTTTTTGAGATTTTGTTAGAGAGGCCTTTGGTCATTAATTCGTATTCGGTTTTTTTTTCAGACACTAATATTTTAAAGAGTAGAAAAGGCTACTGATTTTTCCCGCTCTGATGTGGAGCGATATGTCGTAGCAGATTTTTAAACTACACTTTCTAAAGGCACAGCATTTCAGTGTTTATATATTATATTTGGACATTGAATGTCAAGCACAATCACGATATGCAATAATAATAATTACAGAAAATTGAGCTGCAACTCAATTTATTGTAATTATTTTACTAACATTGAACAATTCCCATTCAATGTTTACTATACTAAAATTTTAATTAAACACAAACAATTAATGTAGCTACAAGGTTAAGCCTTGACAGTAAAAACGCGAACGACGTCGAATTTGTAAGGAAATTGACGTGACACGCCAGCTAGCACGTTCGTGTTCGATTCAATATGAAATAAACATTACTTCTCACACATTTCCTTGCTAATTTCCGCAGTATTGCAATTTGTAATGTGTTTAACAGGTGTAGGATTGCAAATTTTTTAATCTGGCAACTAGGAGTAAAGAGTATAAATTCCGGATTTTTGAAGTCAAACTCGGACATATTATGACATGCTTAATCATAAAGAGAGCTGACTCAAAATAAGGTATTTGAATCTTATAGAATAATATAATAAATATGTATTAATAGGGTCCTTTTTTGATATACCCTCTTGTTGAGTTAGAGCTCTTTTCTGTATACTTTTTGTTTTAAACGGGCCCAGGATAATAAAAATAGTTCAAATTGTCATAAATCATTTTTGTGTTTATTGTCCATCAAACAACTAATTATAGCATCCTTCACAATCTTTACCCCTGTCGTACATTCCCCGGACCTCGTTTAAACTTGGACAAATCCGGGGAAATCATGACGGATGGCAACCCTAAACAGCAGTTAAAGGTTTTCGTTGAACATTGATAGCTTTGACGGGCTTTTTTGTTACGAATAAGTGAACGCGAGGTTTAACACTGAATTTATTTTACGGTTTGGTTATTTGAAAAGTAGTGATATGTTCGATTTAAATTTTATAAGCATTTTTTTGAACTTAACTATTCATTACCTCCCTATATTCTTAGTTGTTACAATGGAGAGTTATGATCAAACAAGGCTCTACCGCGAGCTCTTAACGCGGTCCATTTGACGACCTGAACTGAACTGTTAAAGGGATGGAGCTATTTGGGGTGTATAGCTCCATCCCTCTTGGCACGACTGCTATTTTAACACGCCATGGTAAGGCAAAAAAAAAAAGATAAAAAAGAATCTATATAATTATTTAAAAGAAAAATACCACTCACTAATTAATCAAGAAATCTCAGAAACTATAACACCTACAAACTTAAAATTTGGCAGGTAGGTTCCTTATAGGGTGTAGACGTCCGCTAAAAACTGATTTTACGAAACTCCTCCCCTAGAAGGGGTAAACCGACTTTCAAGCAGGCGAAGCCGCTGGCAGAAGCTAGTAAAACAAAAAATGAATTGCCTCCAAGGGTCCGCTTGAATTGCAGGAACTAGACATGAATGCATTAGCAATGCACACGCCATTTTCTTTCGTCCATTATAGAGCGTGGCATAACTGTTTGTGATTTACATGAATTATGTCATTGAATGGAGTATCGCTACACGTTCTTGGATCGTTAATCCGTACTGCTAATCAAACTACCTTTATTAAATATTTCGTTGTGTAGTATAAGAGTAGTTAATTAATGGTGGTTTAAAAAGATTATTATCTTATCCCTTCTTCTTATCTCTTTTTTTTTTCTTTCTGTCTATTACTTACTGCTGGGCAAAGCTCTCCTCCGAATCCTTCCAAATATTTTTTTTTCTTATTTTATTATACTATGATACAATCAATTTAAAGTACTTTGGATTTTTATTTTGTTTTGAATGCCCCTTACATATAAATACTAGTCGGATTCAATAATGATATTCTGTATTTGGATAGCCTAAGCTTCGAAATGAGGAGAGCAGTGGTTGCCCAGTGGTAACGGCCTCGACTTACGAGGTCCAAACCCAGGCAGGCGCATTACTTTGTGTATTTTTTTTTCATCATTGCTCTCAAAAAGGGTGAAGGAGACATCGTGAGGAAACCAGCATTTCCTAGAACCAAACAATTCGAAGATATGCGAAATCCAAAAATCTGCACAGGGCCAATTTTTTCTCCTAGAGAGATGGCCTGAGTCCGAACTGTGGAAATATACAAGGCTGATTATGCTTATTTTATGCTAATCCTCGAGGAAGGCTAGCGAAAGAGAAAAAATCAATTAAAACGCTAAGCGAACTAATAGCACAAGCGGGTGTCACTACGCAACACAGCTGGTATCGTACAGATTTTGTACATAAAGCAGATTTTTTTTCTATCATTGTAAATACTGGAGCACTGGTGGCCGAGTGGTAACGGCTCCGACTAACGAATTGTAAACCCAGCCAGGCGCATTATTTTGTGTAATTTAATTTATCACCACTGCTCTCAAAACGGTGAAGAAAAACATCGTGAGGAAACCGGCATGTCCTAAAACCAAAAATTCGAAGACATGTGACATCCACCAATCCGCACTGGGCCCGCGTGATGGATTACGGCCCATTCCCTCTCCTAGAGAGGAGGCCTGAGTCCCAGCAGTGAGAACATTAAAAGGCTGATGATGATGATGATGATGATGATTGTAAATACTCATTAAAGCCTAAACGTTTAAATATACCGCAAACGCTAACGGAAGACAGTAATGAGTGATAAGGATCTACGCTTTTACTGCTAAGTAATGCTAGCTTTCATTAGAACCGACTGATTGGCATCAACAGATTGTTATGCACGTTATTACATAATGAATTAATAGTGATACTGATAGTATATTAGATAGTAAATAATAGAATGTTACCATGCATTAAATAATCAAGTGCTAAGTTTACACTTGTTTCATTTTAGCGTGGCGTTAGCGGTCATTGCCCTTTCCTTTTTTCTTTAATTCATTTATTACACCAGAACATTATACTTTTACACAATTTTTCTATTAACTTATTCAAAATCCCACCGCTGAACTGATTAGCTTCAAGTTGCCCCAGCTTTCCGCTCTGGGTAGAGCAAGAGGGAGTGTCAGACCTTTACTAATACCCTCCGTGTACTTTCAGTTGCCCTCTGCGTTCCACAGGGCCACGATAACTCTTTCAATTTCTCAGCCCGTTGACTAAAATGACGAATCGTTTCTGATTGGCAATAACAGGTTGAGGATCATGATAGATATTATTCGGGACCGCTTTATATCTTTATTTTCGTTTTTATCAATAATGTCAATAAGTAGGCAGGTCAATAACCGCCATTGCCATGCTAAAATGTAACAGCTATAGTTTTATATAGGTGGTGAGCCTAGCAGCTAACTAAACTGAAATATTTTTGATAGCATTTCTTCGATCTTAACCGGTTGAAAGCTTAAAGTGCAAGTCTTGTAGTTACAAACTCCTAAAGCCAGCTACTCATATCGTATACTTTAAAACAATGAAGCTTTAAATAATGATTAAAGTCATCCATTAATTATCTTGGATACTGTTAAAGATCAAGAACACTGATCTATTTCTCAAGACCTATATGTAAAGGTGAGACTGTACTGCTTAGGCGGAAGCGGTGCACAAATATAGCTTTTATGTAACATTCAATAAATACTCTTAAATTTTAAGGAAAAAACCATGATAACATAAATAGAGTTTTAGTTCTTGTTATGTTAGGTGATGGCATTTGGTCACAATTTTTTTCGAGGTGGTATATCAACAAAGGACTTCTTCCGCTCTGGGGTAGAGCGAGGCGGCCTGTTAGATTTACTGGCTAAAACCCATCTGTGTACTCGAGTTAATTTTTGAGTTTTAGGGCCACCGCTCACTTTCAAATGTTACTGCAGCCCTAGCAGTCATCGGTCCCACTAGGCCCCTTTAGTTTTGTTGACATCTGTATGAAGCGCTTGTGGAACACTAGACGCCGTCGAATCATACCTGGTTATTACAAGACGGCTAGAAGGCAAGCTACCTATTGCTCATCGTTCGCAAGCCCGTGCCAACTGTGGCCGGAAATCGCCTTGCAACTCCCATCGCCCGGGGTGTTCCTTTCGGCGGCTACTGGGGTGTTAGGATGGCCCTTCCCTTACGATAACGGCCATCTCTTTGGCTCTACTTTGCTTTGAGTTATTGTATTGATACTGAAGAAGATAAGAAAAAATTAAGTTCAGATTCCCATCCATTTGTGTTATAATGTAAACTTGCCTATTTGTAAAAGGAAACAATGTACTAGAACACAATTATTTTTATTTTCTAATTGAAAAAATTTTGACCAACTTTCTAATTCAAATACTCCATAGTGTGTCGTCGAAGTGTGTCAGCATACGCTCGAAATCAGAACAAAGGTTTTCTTTTGGTAGTATATCAAATAAAGCTTAGCAGGCACAACTGTAAATCAGCAAAAGCATTGAAACACGATCAGTGATTTATGATCAAACCTTTTTAATGCTCCATGGAGAGAATCTATGTAGCTTGAGTATTAGATTCGGCACGAATTGGCAAGTCGTTTACACTTACTCGTATAAAGTTTTTCTAAATGAAGCCGATATTTCTATCTTTATGTAAATTTATTCTGAGTTAAATAGCGATTTGACTAGATTTTTGTAAGAAATATATTATGTGTGTAAAGATTTTTTATTTTAATATGTACGAGTATTATAAATAAATCTTAAGAGTTTGCTTGTTTGAACGAGCTAATGTCAGGAATAGCTGGTTCGATATAAAAAAAAATAGTGTTGAATAGCCCTGATAATATCGATAGTTATATAGGCTACAACCCACAGGAACGGAGCAGTAACCAAAAATTTGTGAGAAACCGTAGGGAACAGCGAGTCTATAAAAATCCTATGCTGGGATACCCAGCATCTCTCATCCAATGTATTCTTAACTTAAACAGCCCTCCAGGAAGATAAGTGTTACTAATTTTTCTTCAAGTTTCCCATCTCCAAGTTTATTCTCCAACAAAGGTATTAATGATACTTGCGTGCCGCGATTTTAAAATAAAGTTAGCTTCAGAAGCCTCGTGATTGGATGCTACATAGTGTGTTATTAACGATAATTCATGATTGTAGGTAATTGGTAGTAAGAGACGGTGATCGAAACGAAGTCACGTTTGATCTGGTCATCGAACTTATTTACTGTAGAGGACATTCGTCATAGTAGGAACAGGAGCCTTACCATGAAGTGTTAAAATGAAAAGCGTACGAGTGAGAAAGAGGGATGGACCTACACACCCTATATAGCTTCAGCCCTTTAAAATTCAGTTTAGGTCGTCAAATCTTAACCGTATATTAACTCAAGCTATGGAGCTCGCATAAGAAGCGATACGCGGCCACAGATCCGCGCACTCCTTCGCCACAGGTCCAGTAATGGCAGATCTTTTCATCTCGCCCTTGTTATTTACTATAACGCCTCGTTATCCTCGAAATATATGAAGACCCCGTCCTGCTTTCTGGATGGATCGCGTTGAGAGCTACCACTTTTTTACTAAAACCTGTTCTTCATTCAATTATAGTCGATATCGTGGTAGACAAAGATATGTGATAAAGCATGACTTGACTTCCAGATTCTAACTAAGTGACTGACCAGCAACGATATAGGACAGACGTCTGCCCTTTAACTGCTTGCACCAGATCGGTCCGACGAACGTTTTCGTGTCGTATTCGCCAGAGTCGTGTGTTTGCGACTGGGTACTCTATCTCTGAGTACTTGGTCATGGATGTGCGACCTAAACGGAAGAAACGCGAGAGTATTTGTCGGATATATCCGACGTTGTAAAGTTAGGAATGGGCTTATAAAGCAGTGTGACACAAAAAGATAATTTCTTATTAATTTTTTTAATGATAATGTAGATGTTGATGTCAGAAAACCGTAGGAGCCTAGCAGGGTGGAAGGCTACCGGGGGCCATGGGTAGTGTAAAAGTGTAACCTGGGGCTCTGGAACGAAGGCAAAAAAGGAACAAGAGTGAGTTTTTAGTAAGATAAAGTCTGACACTATCTCCTGCTCCGCCCAAGGGCGGGAGATGTCATTGGATGTTTTTCCAAAAAAAAGATGTAGATATTACCAGTTTCAAAAAATTTACAACTTTTGTTACTTAATAGCATTTTAAAGTGCTGTTTTGGATTCACAGGTTATTTAATAATCATAGCGAAACCGGCTCTCATTCACGTTTGGGAACACCTTAAAATTCGTGTGTGGAATGCGAAAATGTGAAACAATTTCGCAACTCCACATTTGTACACACCTAATATTGTAAGTCAACATTCTAAGAACTAAATACATATTCTCTTAACGTAGCTGTTTAAATTGCGCGTAAGTGGCTTTCCACACACACCTATAGGTTGCCTTGTAAACGATTCTGAGGCGGTTCATTACCCTAATGTCAGGAGAAACCGTTTTTGTACGAAACGTTCATATTTGTAACCGTTTATCCGTTGCACGTATGTAAAGGCCTTAAGATTGAGAGTAACATTTTTAAGAGTAGCTAGTCGGTAACGTGGTTTGTCACAGACCGTGTCGTTTGACACAGTGTGAAAGGGTCGTTAGATTAAAATTATAGTTTTCAGGCGTTGTTCCTAGTGTGTTTTGTTATTGATAAATTAATTATACAGAAGCTTTTTTTCTAAGGTTGGATATCATCAAATAACTCATAGCGTTCTGAGTCTTTCCGTTGCCTTTTATGTTTCAGGGCTATCGTACGGTACGGTTAAAACCATCCCCCAGCCTAGTAGATGATTACAATGTGTATGTGAAATTACATGTTTGTAAACACACCCTCAATACAGGAGTATCTAATTCCCAAAGATGGGCGAATTTAACCTAATGCTTTTCTAGCAATTAAAGGTATTATAAACTTAGTTCATACCCTGAAGTTGAAAAAGCCTTCAAAACAGATAATATAATAGTTTTACTGACGCTTTGAATTTAAATTTTAATAAATTTAAAATGCCATTTTACAAACTAGTAGTACGTAAACGTAATAATATGCTTTGTAAACAAAACAGTGGCCTGTTTACCTAAATAGCTTTACTCTCTCGGGAGTATTACCTAAGTAAGCAGTAACAAGTCGTGCGCGAACGCATAATGTCACGTACGACTCCAACGCCGCGATAACCTCACGTTCAACACCCACTGGCAAATGGCAGACCTTTCCGCTTTCTTGGACACACTCCTCGCTTTTTAAATGAACTGTTAAGGTGTAGTAAAGTCGCCATGTTTAGTCTTTTTTACTGTGCTTCGTTTGGAATCATGGCAATTTTATCTTGGTGATTTGAATTCGTCGCAAACAGGGCTCGACACTTCAAATTCAAGTATTTGAATGTAGTCTGTGATAGTTGGTTTGGTTGATTACTTAGAAAATCCTCAAAGATCAAGTGCCAAATATAAACAGTAAGGATAGTAACTAAATAATCGTCTTTTATACTATAGCCACTTTTTCTTTAATAAATAACTTGATTTAATATTTCTGATGACTCTATCACTTACAACTACTTAATGATTTTAAATACAACTCCTCTTAAATTAGTTGTTCTGATTCATTGATTGATTTATTAATTATAAAACAATTTAAATACATTGTGTGCGATAACTTACAGTTACTAAATTATTATATGATATGACTTATTAAATTATTAAAATATAAAACATGTAGAAAATATATAGAATTACCATTAATTACGTAGTTTAAATAAACCATTACCTACAATAAAAACAGCATATGGTTATCAATGGAAGATTAAGGTAGTTGGGTATGTTATACCCAACTACCTAACCATCTAGAGATAAAACTTCCACGAGAGAAACTCAGGTAGCATTTTTAGTGGTAGTAACATAATGTACTCGAAGTTTGAAATGTATTTCTAATCTTACATTTACTAATATAAGGCGATGTTGCACTTACTGCAAAACTAGGCAGACCGGGAAAGGAGTGAATGTGATCTTATACCTCCTCTCACTCCTTTAAAGATGGAGGCCAACACTCCTTAGTCACATTTCTGTTTAGGTTCGATGACTTTATTTACTTTCCTTTATATTGTAAAGTAGGACAATTTTATTTACAATGCGTCTGAAATTGAGTATTTTTATTGCCGTCTGGACTTTTCCTTCAAAAGTAAAGTAGGCTTGATATTTTTTTTCGATACTTTTCCCCACATTATGAAAGACTCCTAAACCGTATGTGCGTTTACAAATATGTAAAACACATGCACAAGATACCCAGACCCAGAGCATCTATATATAGGCCATACAAATATTTGCTCCGGTCTGGAATTGAATCTGCGCTCGCAAAGCTGCAGCTAATGGCTCAACCACTGCGCCTACCGCGCCGTGAAATTTGTTAAAATGGTTAATATTAGTTGGTTATAATTAGTTACAATAATTAATTTGCTTAATTAATTTATCACATAATATTTACCACTATACCTTTAACAATTTTTTGAGTGTTTGTATGCCAGTAAATGGTGAAACATGCAAGATCATAATTTTAAAATAAGACCTAAAATGTACCATGTTTAAAAGCAAATAAAATTTTCTCAATCTTAAAAAATATAGTGTTTATTATGATATGTTTTAGTTTTTGAGAAGAGGTAGAGAAAGTGTAAAAAAATAAATTGTTTTGCATACTAAAAATATGGTTTTATTATTGTACTAGTTAACACTATTGCCCCTTTTTATATAACTCAAGAACTAAAAAAATAGGCCCCTAAATAAAAAAACTTATTATAATAAATTCTCTGATAATTATCATGGTATTGAGAGAGCAGATTATAATCTGCTCTTTCAATAACATTTTAATATCCGAGTTCTTTTTAAACTGTGCTTAAGATTGAGCTCATGATAAAATCATCTCTAAGTTTTACGTTAACAGATAAGTTCATTAATCAACTTAATACCTTAATTGTAAAAAGAAATATTTAAGACAACGCTTGAGGATGGAGAGATTTAAGTAGAATCTTTTGTAGAAAACAATAGGCCGGGTAATACACATAATCCAGGCGTGGCTTCTTATAAAAAGATAATGCGAGTTGTTTTTACGTAAACGCGATCGAAACGTTTACCGCGTTTGGCTCTCTCATTGGCTAAGAGCTTCGAGTAGGCCAATCGGTGCACCGAACGTCATAAACGTGTCGATCGCGTTTACGTAAAACAAACTCACACTAGGCACTCTGGCCTTGGTCGTTATCGCACGAATGATCTCTTTCGCACGCAGCGTCCGTGCCGCTTCTTGGTTCATTCACATTTTCATGAACGCTTTACTTGAACTTTTGACCTACGACGGCTAAAACTTCAAACCATTTAGTTTAGTATCTATTGTTAGCTTTTACTCAGAGATGTTACATAATTTTGATACATAAATTAAGTTGTATAATTGGGGTACACGAAAATCTGGTAACATACATTATTTTTTAGAAAGAAGCTACAATAAACATACGGTCATTAAATAAGACTATAAATAAATAAATTAGTTATTTGTTGAAAGATTGTTAGAATTTAACGAACAACTTCCTCTTGTTAGCATAGTTTTACGTTTTATCTTTCAAGTTAGAATGTTATAATGAGGTAGTATAACCTCGGAAGGTGTCGAAGTTTCTTTTATAATAACATATCGAATTAATTCATAAGCCGTTATTTTTAAATATCCGCTACTAGCAAAACAAGAAAATTGGCAAAGGAAGCAATAAAAAGAAAATTTTCAACAACCGACCATCAACCTAAATAGTAAAATACCTTATACTACAGAAGAAGAGTATTAACTGCTAAGATTAACGAAAAAAAATACCAAATATAAGTATACCAATTATGTTTCACAAAACAGTGCACTTGGCTACAGATACCGCCGTTCTACTAAGTCCTATTGAATTATAGATAACGTTTTACATTTACGACGTGAAATCGAATCTTCATTTAAAAAATATAAAATTATTGTTGGCCACCAACTATGAACC
Source organism: Leucania comma (assembly GCA_958295575.1). NCBI lineage: Eukaryota > Metazoa > Arthropoda > Insecta > Lepidoptera > Noctuidae > Leucania > Leucania comma. The sequence goes on from OY282475.1 coordinate 12,647,031, forward strand.
TAAAAGTGAACGACCCCAATATGCAGTAGAAGAGCATACTGCCAACATTGACGACAAAAAACCAAATCTCTTTATTGTAACTAACAAGAAACTAGAACTAAAAACAGTGCATTCGACCGCCGATGATACCGCAGCGCCACTAAACACTATTAAAGGATAAGACCCATTATCCGCTTACGACGTGAAATCGTAGTATCTCCTTCGCTAAGTACTGCGACAATGCGACAGTGCGACTTACGTGTGCTTATTGTTAAGCGATGCACGACAAATCGCCGGACAGCTCCATTGGACACGCGGTTTACCGGATCGGCGCAAGTAAGGAGCGAATCGGTTTTGCAACTGGTAATATTGGTGGAATTGTTATGGTTGGTTTGGAGTACGTGCTGTGGATGGATATTGCGTTTGTAGCTTACGGTTTTGTCATATCTTGGTTGGGAAGTTTCAAGATAGTACAATGACTTTATTAACTGTTAATGCAGTGACAACTTAGTCAACTTAGTATATTCTACATATTAATATGGATTTAGCTTTCAGCAGGCTGAAAATATATCTACAATTACTAAGATCCTCATGTGCGGAAGCTACAAAAAGAGAAATCACTAAAATAACAATAATCTTATTCTAAAATTGGGACTAAATTACATAAAAAGGAAATACGATTCGTTTTGCGTTCCTCGTATTTTTTGCCAGACACGAAATAATATAGCATTAAATATTCATTATAAACCGATTAAAGAAACAAAAACAATGTAATGGATACCGTACAACTAAAAACACAGCCAGGGGCCTTAAAGTCGGTAGAATTAAAGGTGAGGCGGTAAACATAAATTTTCTCGTGAATGCTTGACAAATTAGGGCCCGGGGTTATTATTCAACCCATTTTGCAGAAAAACATCCACTTCTGGATATAGGCCTTGCCAAGGTGTTGCCACAATGATCTGTCCTGTGCGTCTCTTGACTACCGAATTCCTGCAATTTTCACCAAGTCATCCACTTTGTGGGAGGTCTTTCAACACTGCGTCTTTAAGGGACGCTTCTCCAGAATCTTTCAGCCACTGCGTAAGTTATACATATTATTACTACATTATCAGAATAAGTCATTAATATGATTGAAACGTGATATTTAGTTTTAACGACTATTAAGTGTTATGAAGTAACAGCAACAGGTTTGTTATGCATGGACAACCACTCGACTTGGGGCCCCTCGCAAGGCAGGTCGAACAAATTCTTTTGACTCGTTAAGGTCATCGAAGGCATCGAGCTAAGAAGTTAATTTTATTTTTGGTTTTAAAACTTTTCGAAAAGAACTTGATTTTCTTAAATACATTTTTTATTCGCCTACTAGGTTAGGTAAGCCTATAACTTTTATAGATACCGCTATCGTTACCAACTTGTTACTTTTAACACTTCCTGGCACTAATGCCTTAACGGTGTCAAAGTAGACAAGACAAGTGAACGCCCAGGTAGTTTCCATCGTATAATGAAGCGAAAATGACCCGAAGAACATTGTCCATTGAAAGCCATGCCACGTTAGTGGACTCGGTTACACTTGCTAAGTGATTGAGAACTGCATTGTGAATGCAGATCGTCTATTGTAAGTTTGCAACTGGATGAGGTTTCAGATAAGGTATATTATGTCATATCTAAAAATACTACAGGATTACGTATCTATCACTCTAAGCAGCGTCAGAAACTTGACTTGTGACCAGACTTCTGATGTAACATTTTACGTGCTTTGTCATTAATTATAATGTGGTTTGGTATTCTACAGAATTCTGCTTGTGCTACTTGAGGAACCCAACTCGTCACTTAACCTCTGCCCTAGGATTTTGATAGAAATAAATAAAACAAATTGTTTTCAAAGCTAGATAAAAAGATATATTTGTCAAGACCATATAATATGTTCAGGGAGAGTCCTACTATCGCAATTCAGCAAAGGTACAACACCTATGGAGCTCAGCGGAAGCTCACGATCGAAATGTAATTTCTATGTTTCTTCATTTGTCACAATTCACCTTTATGTATAGTAGGTATGCTAAACGAGATCATGTTATTTTTTAAGAGTTGTAACAATTTTTATAAATAATAATAGGTATCGTATTCGTATCATTCTTGTGTGTATGTACAAAACTTTAAATCAGTTTGATTCGGAATCCATAGGTTTCTTACGTGGAAGCGCTGTCACTGCGCATCTTGTACAGGTGCCAAGTGATTTAGCACTTCTTCTTAGAAAGTGGTGACGCGTGAGGTGGTCAGTTGTACTAACTCTTATTGTAAACATTTGGAATTGTAGGCCGTTTGTTTTTCAACGCAGAATAAATAACACACCAGTTTGAAAGTGATCTGATTTCTTGATGGATGACTGAATGTTTTTGTTTTTACCCTTATAAATATTCTGATCTGTCTTTCATTGTTAGTCTACTACGAAAACTAGTTCTTAAATTAGATTAACAATATTATGATCTTCATAGAACATAACTACAAAGTAATCAGGTTTTCTTCAATATACCTAAAAATTATCCTTTGAGTATCAACTCATACAAATTTTCGCATAGAAGTAAACCTATAGTGAATTATTGGAATTTGTGATTTAGTATCACTTTGTAAGAATTTAGTATCACTTGTTCTTCCTGCCCTTATCCCATATTACCGATTTGGGGTCGGCGCAATGCGTTTTTCTCTTGCACTCCAAAATTTAAGATATTTGGTAAAAGAATACGGATGAAAATATTTTGTTTTTTACCTTCCTTAGGATTGGCAAGAAGTGGCCCAGAGTCGGGTACAAAGAAAAGAATGGAGAAAAGCCTTCGAAAAACATTGGAACTGGATAGATATAATAATAATGATAATTTTATACCTCGGCCTACTTTCCCTAGTTCATCGTGCTCTAAAAATTGATTGCTTGTGTTAGTCTGATTAATTGACTGAAACTGATTGGTTGAATCGCAACATCAAAAACATATAAACTTAAATATACAATTATTGGCACGATAAACATTAAATGTACGTAAGTTTAAAGAACAGTAAAGCTGATTTTAATTAAAAATTAATGGCAAAGTCTAGCTGTATTTAATTTTACGTTTTAGTATCTCGATTTCACAGTGACTGCTCTCTAGCTTTTATAGCTTGATCATTAATAAACATGGCGTTTTCTATTGGAAAATAAGAATTAATCTATCGCTCGAAGTTTAATTGGAAATTGTTTTAAATCCAGCAGAAAATACTTAAGGTGGGCCTTCTCCACTCGCTTATCGTTTAACGTCGAGCATGGTTCAAAAGCTTGTTGTGTCGTCTAAATTAATCCAACGCGATGTTTGATGAAGAGGCAACGCGAAAAAAGAGAGCTAACGCCTAAAAACTCTATTGGCATTGGGTAATTCCGTGATTTACTCGAAAATTTCACATAACTTGTTGCAGAAAATACGTGTTTTTTTAAAACCTTTAAAGTTATTGAGAAAAAATTTCATCATTTAAAATCTCGATTAAATGTGCAAGGCTTCTATAGAAGTACTTTTTATATTTACGACCCGCCCCAGCTTCGCATATAAGTAAGCTCATACTCGTATATGTACGTATAAACCTTCCGCTTGAATCACTGTATCTAAAAACAACCGCATCAAAATCCGTTGCGTAGTTTTAAAGATCTAAGCATACACAGGGACAGACAGCGGGAAGTGACTTTGTTTTATACTATGTACTGTTACGTCTGCGTAATGAGTTTGCATAAGATTATATGCAAACTCATGCGTATCCTCATAAGTTAGCATACTGGCTGTATAAGGGTTCGAAGATTGTTAGTATTCTAGATTTAATTTGAATATTTGTAAGAGTAGATTGTTTTGTTGTTTGATCCAGTTCCATGTAGTCGTTCAAAGCGTGAAGAAGTATTTTTAAAATATATCATCGTGAAAACCTTCAAGAAGTTTAATTTTATAGATAATTGATCCCGGTAGTCGAGCCCTTAGTATCCAGGGTTCGACATGATGTATGAGTACATTATGGAGAGCCAGTGTTCACGTAAAATAGCAGATTTTCAGAGGTCTTTACGGTTTAGTTTTACATAAATTTATGTTTTGATTTCTATAGAAGCCTAAATAATATCCACAAGATAACTGTGTGTCCAAATTATTTGAGGAAAGATAATATATGTAATAACATCATAATCACGTAAGAGCTTGCAGGTTGTATGAAAATGTACCTCGGGTTGGCCACTCTTAAGAGTAAATCTTTATAAATTGACGAACCAAAATAAATGTAGAAAGAAATTGTATCTGTACTGTAAGCTGTAACACATTCAATATAATGTTAACCTAGTTTAGTTTTCAAATAAACAAGCACGTCATAAATAAAATGGGTCTGAGGCGAACTGAAACATTGCTTTGCTGAATTTACTTGAATCGTAACTATTTCTTTATTTAAACATTTAGTATTTTCGTTTCTAGATCTGATAAGCAATTGTTTCATATAAAACTTGGGTATTAAGCCGCATCCGGTTGGATAGGAAGCTGACCCTAATCTAGTTGCTTGTAGATGATGAAATGTATATTATTTTCAGTGAAGGTTTTAATATACTAAGATCTGATTAAGATCTTCGGAGATTTACGACCTTGGGCGGAGCGGGAGATAGTGTCAGACTTTTGTTGACAAAAACCCACTACTGTTCCATCGTTGCCTTTCCTACCGGGGCCAAACCTTTCTTTCAGAAACCGATCCTTGGCCCCAGTAGCCTTCTACCCTGTTGGGCCTCTACGGTTTATTGACAACTCGCTGAGGCGCGCGTGGAACGATACGCACCGTTGACGACTTGGGCTCACTCCGGACGGTTACCGGATGGTCAGATGGTCAGACGGCGAGATACCCATTGCTGGTCCTTTGAAATCTCTGCAGCGGCGGGGGCGTGGGCGCCGTTGTCTTACGCGTGCGGCCTCCTCCTTTGCTAGCATTACTGCTTCGCAGAAGGAGGTGACTGCCTGCCACTCCTCCTCTCTTCGGACCATGGCCTGTACCAAGTCCTAGCGCGAAAGATCGCTGCTGCCATCGCCCCCACGAGGACACGGCGGTTAAAGGAGTAGGTATATTGATGTGTACAGTTCATCCTCATTTCACAAATAGCACCAACGTGATTGAGATGAGTCGATAAAGGCATTCCTATAGGCACCATATCGTACACTTGTTTACTGTTGTGGACCACCAACTTCCACCACTACCAAACCGGAATCTTTTTTTTTCATAAATATAGAAGTGATTTCCAAAAACAAAATTAATCCCAAAAAAGCTTCGCAAACAAAATCTAATCATTGTAAAATACGTACTTAAATATAGCTTTAATATGAAGAGAGTTTAAGATTTATAAAATATTACCGGTAATGCGGTAAGTTGATGCCTACAATTTTCAAGTTCATTAAGGTTCAATGACCCGTTTTAAATATCTGACTCACTCTCATTGTTCTTGAGAATATTGATCTTAGCGTAGCTCGAGTGTATCGGAAACTAATAGGAGCTACATACCTGTATGATTTAAATTTATGTAGTTACGAACTGAATATATAACACTAGTTTTAGTATAATTATTATGCGAAACCCGAAACACGTCTTTAGTATTTTTTATTTTTATATAAAGAATCTTTGCACAAAATTCCATAACTGTATCATGAAAAATCACAAAGCTCTAAGCTTGTTATATAACCTGGTTGTCATCCCAAATACTTGGTCACCGGGCCATCTGGGTGGGAGTTTGTTTTGCTCTCGCATCCAGCTGTGCGCTGGTAATAATGCCCGCTATGTCCTGCCGTGACCTATGTTGTACTTAGTGCCGGTGGTGTCCAACTTGTGACTTTTTTTGAAATATTTTTGAGAAAAATATAACATGGTTTAAAACGATTATGGAATCTGAACAAACTATATTCAGTTTTCGCTTATATATTAAAAATAATTTGTATAGACTGTGGTCTATACAAATTATTTTTCCACCTATGGTATATCATACTATGGTATTTAGGTAATATTGGACACTTGTTTCTGAAAACTTTGTATGCAGTGGTGTGCAGTGGTGGTCCAGTGGTAAAGGCCCCAACTTACGCGTAGTACGTCGTGGGCCAAACCCAGCCAGGCGCATTATTTGGATATTTTTTTAATCACCACTGCTCTCAAAATCATGAAAGAAAACAGAGTGAGGAAACCCGATATTTCGAAGAACTAAAAATTGACTGGATGTCACATTATGTCTTCTAATTTTTCACAGTAACTTTTAATACGCACTGGGCCCTCGTGGTAGATTACGGCCCATTCCCTCTCCCAGAAAGGAGGCCTAGTCCCAGCAGTGGGAAAATCAAAAGTTTGATTATGCTTATACTTTATGTGCAACTAAAAACCACAGTCCTAAGACTTTTGGAAAAATTGCAGGAAACACTATCGTTTAAACTCATCATGATCATCATTTGGTGTGTCAAATGAAAATATCTTTTATTTTCAAACAAATACAGATTTGTTTCTTTACTTCTTACGGGAAACATCTAAGTTAACTTTGTGATTATCTTATCCGATCTCAGATCATACACTTCCTGTGTCATTCTTTTATACTCACAAGTCTTGCATAACGATAAAGTATTAGAATAATCTGTTTTTCCTGCCTATTTGTCGTTTACTTTATAAATTTTGAGCATTATTTAGCATAGCATAGCATCAGCCTTATAATGTTCCCACTGTAGAGATTCAAGCCTCCTCTCTAGGAGAGGTAATGGGCCGAAATCCACCAAGCAGGCCCAGTGCGAGTTGGTACTCGTAGGTACATTGTTGGAGCATTATTTAATTCTATGGAAGTGGAGGCACGAGTTAGGACTGGTCGATAACTTTACACAAAATGACATACACTCTGCATGGCTGAAGAGAGTATAATGGAATAAAGGCACAGAAAGTGGTTTTAGATTGGTGCGAGATTTTTATCGCGTACTAGGAACTCGCTTAGGTTAGTACCTAGTAGGTGGCTACTGGTGGTGGTAAGTTCCGCTACATCCACGGCCCGCGATGCAAATGTTCGAAGGAACATCTGGGTGGTTTTAGTCAGTATGTATCTGACAGAACACCCGCCCACTCCAGGGGAAATATCCATGAGAATTTCCTCCCAGAAAAAAAAAATTACGTAGTAGGTATGCCAGAATGCAAAAAATTATGAGGTGTTGCACAGTAAAAGATACTTATATAGAAAGTCACCGCTTACAGGTAAACGAGATATAAGACAGAACAGAGATATAAGACAAAATCTGAAGCAAATAAACAAGATTAGGAACAACAAGATGATTGAGAAAGAATTCAGAGGTAAAAAGCCTATTATTCAAATCAGCCTACGTAAGAGCTTAGTCTCAAAACCAGGCATCCTAAGCCTCATGATGATGAAACGCACTTATCTTATATTGAGAACAATGAACCGAATATTCCGTATGACATCATAGTTTCAGCCACATGGGAAGTTAATGAACGCTAAATGTAACGCTTTTAACATAACACAACAGTTGTAATGCAGTACAAAAAGCTCTGTATTATACCAACACTCGAAACTGTGACACGATTCCTTTGAAATAAGAAAACATTCCACTATAACATCTATAGTTAAAGAAATAGCGTCGATAATTGGTTGAAAGATACTGATAAGGTATTGTCAGAATGCAAGTAAAATTGTAAGTCAATAGTGTTGTCGTGGAACAAAAGCAAGCAGAATAGGTCATTTAATTAGTTCCGTTGGGTGCTACGAGTGACGAAGTTTTGTTAATGGACATCGACATCAATTCAGTTGTAAGGCTAGATCACAATGCGAAAACTTTGATAGTAGCTTCCACACAGCTTAATTAAATAGTTCCAAATTCCGATTATTTGATAGGATTGCCTACTGAAAAATTTTCCACAAATGTCGTGTTTTTTTTTTAAACTTAGGTATAATGAGATCTACAATAAAAGGGACTAAGAGTCCTCAGATAGTCTATGCTCAATCCATAAATATTTCCTTGAGCAACTAGGAATGCAACAACTAACTCCATTTCACCAAAGAATTCTAGTGGCGGTAAACTCAGGGTTACGAAAATGTTCAGAGAGTTACTGTGGCCCAAAAACGCAAGGGATAACTTTTTTTTTTTTTTTCTGTGTTATTTCTAACACAGGCAGGTTTTAGTCAGTAAAAGTCTGATGGAGCTCCACCTAAAGCGGGAAAAGTCATTTATTTTTAGCATATCTACAATTGTTAACTTTGCATTCAAAATATACGTGCTTTTATATGAAATATGTGTGCAATATCATACGATAGACACAGCATGCATTTGATAATTACCCGGCGCAAAAAAGTTTCCGCAAAAATTCCTTGCCAGAAATTGACAGTCAAACGAAATAAAGTTGCAAACATTCATGCCATTTTATCTATCAACACGTCAAAGAAAACGATATTCGTGCTATGAACGGTAGAATGTAGAATCTTGCTGTTTTCATGATATATCGCCAGTGTTCACGAGGCGGCGTTCCGCATAACTTCATTGGAAACTCCTAACATACCACTGAACTTGGCTCCACAGAACTTCGCACAGATAATTGACAAACTAATTAGTTCAGCGGATGTTTATGCACTTACAGCAAAATATTTTAATTCAATTCGTTTTCACATTCCTTACTTTCGTCGCGTTTTTTTTTTTATTGATTTAATATGAAGGATAGCGTGTTACGAGGTTTGACGTGAATATATTTTTAGTTGGAAATTCATTTTTCTTTTCAATTAACTTAAGAAAAGGAAGCAAAAATCGTATGAGATTGCTTCCTAACTGTCTTAATGATATTGTAAGGACCATTTAATGAAAAGGCTTATTCCCATCAAATTATTATTTTTCATATCATTTACGCCTAGCGGCATGATAGACGGCCTCATTTTATCTGATAATTCCATTCAACCATTCTATCTTTCTTCTATAAAAATCGCCAATCAGAGATTATTTTATAAAGTGCTAGTTCTAAATCCTCTAAAGAAGTATGTACTGACGAGACAGCCTCTACAGTATTGAATATATGTCATTTATTTTTATTAAGCGCAGATGCTTCGTTAAAATAATTGTTAATTAACGTAATTTCATAAGCTTTAAATAAAATACCTTTTTTATCGTAAATCGCTATAAGCCTCTTTCAATCACCACGCGATCGATTAACTCAGCTTAAAAGTTATGACTATAAAACTACAACAATAAAACTAACGGACAGTTATTATACATATGTAAACGGTAACTTTAACCTCTCGTTTTTTAAATATAGGACAACAGATTAGTTGGCACTCATTATGCCTGCGTCAGATGCAATGTGAAGATTTGTTTATATGTTTCTGAGAATTTATCTGCATTACTTTGAAAAACAGTTATTTAGTAGGCGTTTGATACTTGTTGATACGTTATTCAGTATAATTTTGGAAAATGCGAGCTAAAAGCCTTTAAAAACATTATCTCAAAATTCTTGTGATATGACTTTATCATTGAGGTAAACACAAAATACCTCTCGAATCTATGGATTATGCTGGTTAAAATAATTACCATGCCATGTTCATGCACAGAAGTGATGGTCAGTTTAATAGATAGATAATTAATTATGTGTGTGATCATAAACTAATTTGTCGTTCACGTTACCAAGCCAATTTGTTTTATAGCTAACTTCGCGCAGCAGTTTTGTTTGCGTGAAAGTAAAAAAAATATAAAAAAGGAATATACTCCCGGGATAAAAAGTAATTATCTTATGTATTATTCCAGGATAAGGTCCCACCGTGTGCCAAATTTTAATCCAAATCTTTTCAGCCGTTTAACCGTAAAAGAGTATTAAATGTTCACGAATACATTTAGACAAATTTTTGCCTTTATAATATTTGTGTAATTAATCAGAAGATTGGCGTAAATAATGTAAAGAATATACATAGATTTAAGAATATGCAATTTGACAAAACAGTTATCTTATGCAAAGCCATTATGAAAACACTGCTGATAGTGATTGTGATATACTGTGTTTAAACTCAACATCAATAGCTCCTTTCTAACTAAAAATTACTTTTAGGTACTATATTACAAAGTAATCTATCTAAATTGCGCCCGAAGCGATGTTGCATAAAATCGTCAAATCATGCTTGAAAATGCCGTTTTAAGCCAATTGATGTAACAAAACAAGTTGCTAAAATTAATTCTGTTGGCAGGCATTCGTTCATGGTATAAAGGGTATTTAATTGATAAAATTTGATTCCATGACCATAAATGAATTAATTATGGACTAAAAATTTTCTGTAGCATCGAGACGGAAGCTGATGAAGATGGTGGGAACAGCTTACCTACATACAGGATGGTTTTAATTGCTTAAAATCTTGGATCTTGGAAGAACTCGGCAGTAAAACAAAACTGGTTACAAATAATCTTTAAATCAGGTCGAAAAACTAAAAGAGAATACCTATAGTAGACAAAAACCGATAGTAAAACTATTCTCGATATGGTTCTTAAGATATTGCATACGTTGCTTTTTTCAAAAGCAAATCTTGGATTTATTGAAAACAAACTAAATAATATATAAAACATAACGTTCAAAACTACAAAACATGTAATACATAAAACAAACACACGAAACAGATGTTATTTGTAAAACGTTTTAGTCTTCTGTAATAAGAGAACAGAGTGTGTTACAATTACAAGACTAATCTAAATTGTTTAAGTTTTCAATTGAATTACTCCTCAGTCGTGTCTACGAATTCACTCTTCGCATTATGCTTGACTTATTATAACTAAATGCTTTCATAAAGTTCTTTGGTGTCATGTATCTGGGACCAATCTTTAACTGATGCGTCACGTAATGCTTCTTCAGCAAGATCATTAAATTGCAATGTGATGCTTTATATTCGCGATTTTGCCTACGTAAAAAATTATAGATTTTTTATTTTTTGTTTCAGGTGAGAAAATATTAAACTATTTATCCGGCTAAAGGTAGATCAAGAGTGAGTATCAGACTAAAACTCACCTGTGTTCGTTTAGTCTCTGAGTTTTAGGGTCGCGGTGACTTTTTCTAACAATATCACAGCGATCACAGTCCAGGCAGCGAAATATGTCTTCTTCCATACATCTCTTCTACCCATATTATCTTCAACATAGTCTATTAATATCTTCTTTCCTTAGTCTCAGCTACTTTTAATATTAGCGGTATGTATTTAAAAACTTCACTTTCTTCAAAAAGTACAGAATATAAAACAACAAAATCAACATCGGAAGTTTCATGTTTGTGCGGAAGTCTCGACACCAAAATATTGGTCGAGACATTGTCTTCACGAGAAATTCTATTTGCTCAAACGGATGTTTAAGATATAAAAGATAAAGAAAATATTCTCAAGGACAGACGACATCCTTATTCAGTGTTTTGTAGGAATGTTCCATTGTCTTTACGATTAAAATTTTCATTCACGTCTTCGTCTTAATGTCTTTAGACCAACATTTTGATAATATCATGTAGTATAATAATTATTACCTAACACATTGTGTACTAAAGTCTATTATTAAGGAAACAATGGGAAGCTCTGTCGACAGTTTCATTACAGTAGCGTTTAATTTAGGAGCATGCAAATTGTCTCGTGGATCTAGAGGAGATAGTATTACAACAATTTCGCTTGAATTCTGTTTCTAATCCTGGGTTTTGGGTCGAATTGTGATTGCTGTTGCCAATTAGAAACAGTCAGTTAGAAACAGGATAGGATTCGTGTTTGATAAACGAGGGTTCTCCGTCAAGTTAATGAATAGTTTGACTTATTATTTGGTGTTACTAATTTAGCATGTTACAACAGATAAACGGTTTAATATTATTAATATAGTATGTTTACTAAAGAATAAATAAAAGAAAACTTTATTGGTTCTTTTAGAACGGCGGTTGATAAAATATATTATTATATAGTACAAAAAATAAGATAAGATAATAAGAGTTTGAGAAAGCCCAAAACTCACTAACTGAATCTGAAATATATCTACAGTTTACTCATATATAGTGATGTATAGGATAAGATGACATAGATTATTAAGTAGCTCCTTGGCATGATACTTGTAATTATATGCGAAGCATATTATTATGGATATCCATTGTATGATGATCACGATATGTGAGAAAACAACGGAAGTTTGGATATAGTGGGTGGGATGAAACCACTACTACATTCATGTATCGACAGAATTAGAAAATATTTTTAGACATAAAATATCGTTTGGAGAAATTTTCGCAGTTGATGGTATTTACACCAAGTCTTTGAACAGCTATCAGTATTTTTTTCTAAATGGAAAAATAATCAATAATTCTAAACCCAACTTGTGTTACACGGTAAGAAACGGAAGTTAATTACTGTTTCCCTTTACTGACAAATGCCTCTATTCTCTTTATTTATAGGTCAAAGAGCTTTGTAACTTAATTGGATACCAAAGACATTGACGTATTAAATCCCTTATTCTGTATAATTATTCCAGTTCAAAGCCCTACAACTCTCAGCAGCTCTGCAAAACACCACCTCTATTCAATATCAAAACCGTCCATTCAATTTTCAATAATACTAAAATTAGATTGTTTCACATGTCATTTGAGTTTTCGCACTTGTGCATGGAAACCGCATCTAGGCCGTTTGGCATCCGGAGTCTCGGCGTGAAATCGACTCCGCAAACATATTCGATTCCGATGCAAATCGAGCAATAGTATGCGAGTGAAAATGTCTAGACACGTTTGAATAAATCTTCACGAGTGAAATCATTTGCTTATAAGTATTATCCATAAAAACAAGATGATAGGTGTTGATTGAAAGCCTGAGTTAGAATAAATCGAATCTGAGAAATAAAATGATAGAGTCAAATCGGACAGCTATTTTGATCAAAGAGCTCTCTGTAAATATTATTATAACTATGATATCATAGAGTTGTTACTGTCAGATTTTGGTAGAAACTGAACTTGGCTGCTGAAAAGAATTTTTATGATAAGTTTTTGCATTTATTTCTAGTTTAAACACTAGAGAGCGATGGTGATAGTTTTAAATACTCAGTTTTTTATACAGTTTTTTAAAAAATTAGTTTTATTTTTTTAATATTTCTATTTTCAGGATAGAGGGATCTTGTATTTTCTTATGGAATCTAGAATTTACAAGCATTAAATGATGTCAATTATACACAATAAAATAATGACAAAATATTAATCAAAACTGTTGAATTTCATGGATCGCGGAGTAATTTAACTTTTAATTTTATTTTGATAATGTAATTGCTACATTATTTAACCGATTGCTTTGAAAGTAGAATGGTTAAATAATAGTTTTTTACAGGTGTCATTTAATTTCTAAACAGATGCAGAAATAGAGAAAAGTCGTTGCAGTTGGCCAATAAATTGTAGAACAGAACTGAATTAATTCAACCTTAAATCAATTTTAGTTTGCACATTATTATTATGATGGACACGAGTAAATTGCGGATGCGTGCGAACTAAATATCCTCGAACAAAATTACCTACAATCTGTTTGGAAATCTGAAACACCGGTTATTAAACTTAGCGCTATAATTTAAAGCAATTAACGCACATAATGACGGATTGGCTACTTACACAATAAACAATCCAATATCGGAGTATCGATACACTAATCTGTATCCAATTCGGGTGTCGGATGTACAGGCCGATTTAAATCCAATTAGTCAAATTCAAAGCACAGCACTGGCCACTATTTTTAGGATATAAAAAAGTTGAAAACTTCGGTATGTCAGATTTGAATTTAGAATTCCACCGTATTCCGAGAGCGCGTGTACGCGTTTGTTCAACGCGAGTCGTCCACACAACCGTGAGTCTACTTTCGAACTAAGTTCGCTACTGCGGGCCGGTTGAGACTACGGCTGTTGCCTGCCGAGGAATGCCGCGCTGCAAGTCGGCTATTTTTCTTCACATGGTAGATAAAACCTGACGGCAAAATAAAATACTGATTTGCCTCCAGCCATAACATTATATCTACCCACAATGACTACAGTGAACACGACGACCTTATTAATGACTTGAGGCAGGTTTAAGAACGTATAATTTATGGATGAATGAATTGTTAAACTTAACTATAGCTTGATTACTTAGACCTCCTTTGGGCCTATTCTTTTGGAACCACCGTTATTTGGAAGTCGTTAATAATAACGCAAAATCTTAATGGTAAAATTACAATACGTAAACCGATGTAAGCTTGTGTGGGTAATATGTTCCACTTAAATTAAATCGATAGTTGGTGATAAACGGTTCTTCAGCAATTTAGCTATAAGAATTGGTTGTTAAGTAAGTAACTTAATGTAGTTGATAATTCACATTCATCATACAAAGGACGCAAATAATATTGGATAATAATCACACTAATATTGTAAAGGCGAAAATTTATGTGTACGTTTGATATCTTCATGCGTTCTCAAACGGCAGAAGAGATTCGGTACGGCAATCCCGAGGACATAGAATACTTTTTATTCTGGGACTCCAGGAGTATAGGCCCTTGGGACAATTTTTTACTAATACACGGGCAAAACCGCTGGCAGCAGCTAGTACTTTAATAATAAAAAGCTTAGCTCTATTCATACAACCTTTCAAATATAAAACCACACTAACTGCAAAAGATTTTGAGTTCACCATGACTCTCAATAAACCCGTAACGCGGTGCAAAACGCGGCGTGTAGTGTATCTCTAAATAAGGAAGGGATAGCGGGATTTTTCCTGCTTTATACAGGATTGGCAAGCTTTGGCACTGGCTGGTAGAGTCCGACCGAAGCTCGATTTTTAGCCGAAGCCGATTATTCGAATATTCATATATGTAAGTCTAATAACTCTTAGAAAGTGATCAAGATTGGCAGCAAATGACATTTAAATAATGATTTTATAAAGTTGTCTACTTATAAACAACAATTGCAATTTGCCAAAAACTATAACATTATGACACTATTTTAAAAACGTTCAATTTCGGTGTTGCTGATATGAGGCGTGCGTGGAACACCGAACATACTGTCACCGCGTTGACTTGGGCTTGGGTTATCGGACGGCCGAACGACGAGCTACCCATTTCCCGTCGTCCGCCCAATTTCGGCACTTGCTGAAAATTTTCCGCTATGGCCAAAAGGTCGGCTCATTTTAGCCGAGCTCGAAGGTTTGGCATACTGTGCGAGTTTTGGCCGAAAGTGGCTGAAGATGTGCGAAGGTAGCCGAAGCCGAAACCGATGCCGAAGCTTCGGACGAACACTACTAGCTGGTATGCGGCAGTCTCGTGTCCGGCCACTTGCGATAAGTAGGAGCACCTACTTGCCATGCTCCTTCGCTGCGAGGGTCATTTAGAAAATTAAGTGCCGTTTTCTGACTGGCTGGCCAGAATTTTCCACACGTCGAACGGTTTTTAAATGGAGTTTAAATATAGCAGTTGCATGTGAGGAACGTGATTTAAAATCTAAGTGTAGATGAAGAACTGAGTTATGGTGGTTTAAGTACGTTTTGCTTTTTGTTTAAGCAATTTTAGATGTAGCAGTAATGATATCCTGAGATATTAGTAATGCAAATTCCAATTATAATTAAGGCACTTGTGTGTCCTTAATGCTTATGTAATCTAATCAAATTAAATCAGAAAAAAAAAACATGATTTAATAATACAAAAATAGTTCTCAGACTTTGATATTTGTTAAACCAGTGTAGTGGAATGTCACTTTTCAAGGTAACTTTGTTCCCGTATGGCCTTGCCAGGGTAAACAAACTGTTATTATAATATAAATAGAGAATAAGAAAAGACCTTGTGTTGTGCTACGACATTTTTCTGCAGCGTAGACGCGTAGGTTGTGCTACAATATTTTGAATAGTCCTTGCAGTTTTTAATCATCATTAGCTTTGCAATGAGGTTGCATTATAGAGTACAACCTCTCCCAGACCATTTCGTTTTTTTTTCTTTATTTGTTATTGATATTCTCACGCTTTACCACTACCTCATTTGATAGTGATAGCGACCATGTGGTCGACGATGGAGCACGCTTGCCTAGAAGTAACCTATTCACACTTGACTTAAATACTACTACTAGGTTGATTATAGACGTGATGTTTATGATATTCTTACTATTTTAAAATTTCTATTTCAAATAAAAATTTCAAATATTAATTTCCAGCGGCTTTATGATTTCAATGCACACAATTTCAAACACGATATTTCAGCTTCAAATACAAGAATGAAATTATAATTTAGACCGGTTATATTTGCAGTCACCTTATGCAAAATAGTAATGCGTAAGAAGGAGGTATCGGCTACCGTGAAGGAGAGGACATCTAGCCCTAGCCGCAGTAACAGGAGACGCCAAGGGCATCGGAAGTCGCTGGGTATTTCCCGGCCACCATTGGCGCGGGCTTGTGGACGGCTAGCAATGGGTAGCTCAGTATTTGGTAAGGGCAATTTCGATTTGACGGTGTATTGTATTCTACGCGTGCCTCAAGGAAATGTCAGCAAAATGTACGGGGCCCACTATGACCAATGAAAAACTATGCCTACTGCGGCTGCGGAATTGTTCAAAAAAGTTACTGTGTGGAAGGAAGGGTTTAGACAGTAATAAAAACATCCACCAACACGCACTGGGCCCGCGTGGTGGATTACGGCCCATTCCCTTTCTTAGAGAGAAGGCTGTGTCCCAGCAGTGGGAACATTAAAAGGCTGATGATGATGATGATGATGATGAGACAGTAATAGCCTCACACGCCCTCTAAAAAAAGACTGGTGTATTAATTATATCTTAAAATTAGATAACTTTTAGATGTATAAGGTAACTCACGTAACCGAATGCTCCTAACCAAATTAATGTTTTTTCTATTTAAAAGTTAGTCTTTTTTTCAAGGCTTATGTAATTGTATTTGTTCAGACTGTAAATAGTGCCTACTATGTATTGTTACATAATGCGGATATTATTTGTGCAAAGTGAAACACCTAACATTCTCCAAGGTGAAAGAACTCCGATTGCACGGACATACGAGTATGAAGTTTATATAGTGCGACTAGTACGTAATTGAAATATTGTATATAAATAAATAGTGGTGAACACACCTACATCTGCCACAAGTAAGCAATGTAATTTTTTCATTGTTTTTATATAGTCACACGACGATTGACATACTCGTAGCTATAGTGTCTACCAGCAGCTTCGTCCGAGTATTTCTTTTTTTATCCAAATTCATGAAAGTAGGATACTATCGCAATAGCACATACTCGCAGGTTACAATTTTATCCAAATCCATGAAAGTAGGAAACTATCCCAGCACATATTCCCGAGGTACACTTAACCAAATCCATGAAAGTACTTAGGAAACTATCCCTATGGCACAAATTTCCGGGATACATTTTTTTTTAATCTAAATTCAGTACAGTCATTTTGGTCACATCCACTCACACACACGTACATTATGTGCAAACTTACACCTTACCTGTGGTAGTTTTTAGGCGATAATGTGGTCGAAATCGGAACAGGCTTGCTTTAAAATAATCCATCTATTCTTTTTATTTTATAACCCCTAGGTTAACTAACTATCAATTAAACCGATTAAGGGATTTTGACAAACTGTACTTTAATCGGATATTAGTTAAAGAACGCAGAATAATAAATCATCATAGACTATTCGGTTTTCAAATTGATTTCATAGAGTGCCACAAAAATAAAAATAAAAAAGCTTTCAACTTTCTTATCCGTTGAACCAAAATTCCATTAACGGTTTTTCAGCTATTTGTAGATGTGCGAACACTGGAGTTTAAAAACGCAGCATCCATAAAAGATAGGCGCATTACTGTTGGATACGCAGCAGTTAATTTATTTCATGGTCGATCACAGATCTAGTCGGCCACAGAAGCGGATTTGTTCCGTTAGGCTCATCTCACACTGGCGCAGTCGAAGCATCGCGACGCATCATGTTTTTCTCCTAGACATCATTTCATCTCTTATGACCCATTATCAAGGTACAATTTTGTGTAACGCAAATGTTGAACCTCGCGTAGATGCTTGGTTAGATTCTGGTAGCATCGCGGGACGCCGTGCTTCACTCAAGCGCACAGTGCGTCGCCGTGCGTTAAGCGTGACGCGAGTAAGAGCGCCATCGCCATCCACGAATTTTCAAAAATCTCTGTACTTGTCCAGTAGGTAATGTAATTGGAGTGCGCTGATGCTGATGCGAGCTTCGTCGAGCGATGACGCGCGTCGCTACACTTTGTAGTTAAAAAATTGGACGCGACGTGACGATGCTTCGACGAGTTCAACAGGCATCTGAAAAAACATTGGTGTGTTTTAGTCAGTAATAGTCTCCCGAAAAGTGTTATTTGGAGATTTAAAAAAAAATAGTTGGACACAGAGAATCGAGTTACTCGCCAGCACTGCTAGAGTCAGCATTGTCAAATGGATTATTGTATAAAAAGAAAAATATAAAGATTTATTAATCTCACAATAGGTTTAATTTTCAACATTTTATGAAGATTCAAAAACCTAATCATGCGAAAGCGATAATTTACAATACATCTATGTCTTATTAGAAACAAAGAGTTTACAATGTCGCGAGATTTATTATAAACTTACGGTGTTTGGAATAACATAGAGACATACTATTGTCTAAGCTTGTATATGATTTACTGATAGAAATTGACAGCTTGTGACAGTAGGAGTACTGCAACCGATTTGCGCTCAGCGCACGTGGCTTAGTTCATGACGTAGCTACTCGCTGCCCTACGTGGTGATTCCGTGCTCTGTATATTCCACTATCTGTTTATTGCTTAACGCGTGAAAACCGATTACAAAATCAATGGAAAATCATGTTTAGTTTTCAGTATACTGTCCGGTAATAACATTCGAACGATTTCAAAGGCTGTTAGCTTCTATATAATCGAGTATTCAATCAAGTTATTTGGCATTGTAATTAGGCGTAAGGTAATTTTAATTAACAGTTATTGATACTTTATTAATTGCTGTAGTTACGTAAATTAATTACGCTGTGTTACCGGTATTCCATAACTAAGGAGGTACACTTGGTTTTAATTGTTTAACAAAAATTGTATGTGAGTAAATATGTATACCTACACCGTTAAATTTTAGTCGTTTTAATCCCGCGGAAGGTGGATTCGGTACATGAAATACTATCGATTTGTAAAGAAAAAATTAAAAAATAAAGTACTTTTTTTTCAAAAACTCGATTTATTATACACATGCACGAAATTAATATCTTTAAGTAAACGAGTCAATGACCTCGTAGGTAGTTATCAGTCGTTGCGTACTACCTACCTAAAGTTCATTGGCCTTGTTCAGCTGACGTTTACTTAAACAAATTAATTTCGTACATGCGTACATTAATTCGAGTTTAAAAAAAGTACTTCATTTTTTAATTTTCTCTTTACTAATCGATAATATTTCATGGACCGAATCGACCATACTTGGGATTAAAACGACCAAAATTTAACGGTATACTTACCTATTTGATTGGCGATAGTAACTGTCGCAAATATTTCAAGTAAACATATACTCATTACTCGAGGCTTAATAAAAATATATGAACATTACCTTCAAAAATAATATTAGGTTTTAGAAGTTCTGAAGTTGGTTTCCGCAGTATAATTTGCACTAATATAAATGTCACTTTACTTTTTTACAGTCCATTAGCATTTTTCATAAGTTGGTTACCAAATTAATAGCCCAATTTGGTAAACAAAAAACAGTCCAGTCTGTTTTTAAAACCCAATTCAATAAAGACACTTGTTTTCCCCCGAGGGTTCATTAAAACTGCTCCATATATTTAACAAAAGGTACGTGAGGGAAATGCACAAACCCGCTTTGTAAACACGAGCCATTTTCCCGAACAAAAGCATTGCGAACGGACGTATAATAAAAATAGAGACAAAACAAACAAACAAACCAATCAGAGGTATGAATATTAAACGAACGCTTGCGGCCAATGAATGTATTGGAACAGTATTCAATTTACTTGCTAAACTTGGCATGTCATGCCATGATTATGCTTCAGGTACAATTTTTAGCACGTTGTACTATCATTCAGCTAAAAGAGCACTCTTGGACATAGGCTTCCCCTTTGTAGATAAGCACAGCAGAGAGTAAAGTCCCGTAAAGGATTAGTTCATTTGTGACGACATAGATGGCGCTACACCCCCAAGTGTCACCATAACAACCGGTCCGGGCCTTGGTTCAGGCCATGGTCCGGAGTGAGGAGAGATGGCAGGCGGTCGCTAGCAAAGTAGGAGGCCGACCGCATCAGGCAGAGGCAACGGAACGCTCGCCCCAGCCGCCGCCGGAATTCCGATCCCGATTTCCGGCCACCGTAGGCGCGGGCTTGCGGACGGCGTGCAATGGGTAGCACGCTGTCCGATCGTCCGGTAACCGACCGGACCGAGCCCAAGTCGTCGACGGCGCGTACTGTTCCCGCGCGCCTCAATGAGCTGTCAGCAAACCGTAGAGGCCCAGCCTGCTAGCTGCAGGCAGGCAGGGCAGAAGCCTGCTGGGGTCATGGGTCAGCTTCCGAAAGAAATACCTGGCCCCGGTACTATAGGCGACCAAGGAACGGGTTAGGTTTTTAGTCAGTAAGAGTCTGACACTACTTCCCGCTCCACCCAAGGGCGGGATTTGTCGTTGGATGATTTTACCTACCATAAAAAAAAACCATAACAACCGGTCCTGTGCGTCCCGCATCCATTGGATTCCCGCGACCCTCACCAGGTCATCGTCTCCACCAAGTTCACTTTGCGGGAGGCGTCTTCTAGTACCCGGTCACCAATTCAGAACCTTTCTGCCCCAACGAAAGGACCATCTGTTCTACGAGCAGTATGCCATGCTCATTGCCACTTAAGTTTGGCGATTCTTCGAGCTATGTTGATAACTTAAAAATCTGCGCTTTTAAGAAAAAATAATCACCCTTGTTGTGATAAATGAAAAAAAATACACGAGGGTGATATAGATGGCATATCGAACCTAATCGTAGTGTGACCAAATTCTCACTTTTCATTTTAACGTCGTCGTAAGATTTTAATTATGTAAAAGTTTAATAAATTAAAATAAATCGCAAATTAACTCCACGCCGAAGACTAGTAATATAATGTAAGCGGAAGTTGAGTGAATTATGTATTGTACTTGATTTATTCCTAAAGCCAAGTGCACGCGAGGTAGCGGTTACATGGAGGAAAGAATAAACAACTTTTTAAATAATAATTTGTGTACTTTATGGATATTGTACAGTACGCGGCAAATAAGTTGAAACATTTGCTATGGTTACGTGCAGCCCCCCCGCTTCGATTGAGACCGGTTATAATCCTCGTCACACAAGTTGAACCATCATGACGGGCGACCTTGAATGTATGGTAACCGATTTTAGCCGATTTTAGCCCCTTACTTCGATTGAGGCCCGAATTGAGGAGAAGGAGGAGAAGAGATGAGGTCCATTAAGCCGATGGTATTTTTTTGTTTGCATATTTTAGTTTCATTTGCTATAAGTATCTAAATAATATCAATACTCAATACTCAATTCTTTATTGCAATACATCATAATCTGTAGTAATATTAGTAAACAAAAGGGTTTGTTTCTTTGTTTGGACACTGTAATCTCAGAAACTTATTGGTTCGAATAAAAATGCTTTTAATTTAAGATATATAGCTCATATAACATCACGCTATGATCCACTGGAGCGGAGTAGTACCTACCTAACTAAATACGTGAGTGTAAAAGGGAGATAATTAGTCACACTAATATTACAAAGGCTAAAGTTTGTGACTATGTGTATGTGTGTGTGAATGTTTGTTACTTCTGCGCGTTTAATGGTGGATCGGATTCGGATGGTAGGTACATGTGTAAATCATGTCCTGGAATAGCACATAGGACACTTGTTATCCCAGGAATATTTTCACTTTGGACATTTTTTTTAATTTAACGCGGGCGGAGCCATTGGCAGCAGCTATACTATGAAGCCTCGAACCAATTGAGTATTGGAGAAAAAACATAAGTTTAAAATTATAAACAAAATTCATCTTACAGTACCTACCTATAAAATAAAAGTATGTCAATTAAACGTCAATATAAATAAACGTATTCAACCCTAAACTGATGAATACAAGCATCAAATAAAAAAAATATTCGCCGAATTTCATTACAGTGCACAGTGAAAACAGAACGAAATAATACTGTAAAATTCACGAGAATTTGTTTCGAGCGCAATGAGAGGTATACAATAGTAAAATGAGAAGCCAGACTGGCCGCACTGCCCACACATGGTGGAGTTACGACCTTTCATATGTAAACCTGCTTGCTGTTACGTAAAACTAGTTATTTGCTTGAATAACTAAAATGACTATAGCTTTTAAACATATTGGTTTTTACTTTCACGTTACTTTTTTTGTATTTGGACCATCTAGCTTTTAGCTATGGTAAGAGTCAATGAACATATTTTGCAAGAGAAATGAATTTTTGTAAATGTATTTTTACAGCACTGCTGATTTGAGTTGGTAGAATAAAAATAAAATTTAGTCTATTATCATTATTATTTCTATTTAAACTTAATGTAAAGTAGCGGTATATTGGCGGACTTAATGAAACGGCATTCCCTACAACTAGGTACTCATAAAAATCTATTTGAATAAAAGAAAGTCGTGTTAGTTATACTATTTATAACTCAAGAACGCCTGAACCGATTTAGCTGAAAATTGATGGGAAGGTAGCTTAGAACATGCTCATTAATTGGTACAGTGTACAGTAGGGCAGATTAAGGTAGAGCAGGGTAGAGCGGGAGCGAAGCCGCGGGCAAAAGCTAGTAAAATATATAAGTATATTTATAGCTACGTTTGCTAAAATAATAAACTAATGAATCTATAAAAAGAGAAACTGACTGACTGACTTAACAACACAGACGAAACTTTTGGGACTAGGAATGTGTTTGGTACATAGTTTGTTCTTATGAGGTAGGAGAGCACAGAGAGAGAATTTTCCAAAATCTACACTGCGGGTCGCGAGTGCGATACCTGCTCGGAACAAATATTTGTATGACTTTAGAATATCTGTTCCGGGTCTAGGTATCTTGTGTAAGTGAGTTTATGAACGTGCCCACAGGATTGAGCGTGCAAAATATGACGATCGAATTCTGTACATAGTTTTGAACTCAGAAAAGCAAGCAGATTCGACAGGCTTGTTGGTCTAGTAGTCAGCGGCCTGCTATACCAGAGTTCATTCATTCATTCATGTCTGGGCTTAATTGATCTCTAATTTGTATTTAGAAATATATAAGTATATTCATCAGTTGTCTAGTACACAGCACAAGCTCTGCTTAGTATGGGTCTAGATGGCGTTGTGTGAAAGTTGCGTAAGAAAATAATTAAAATTCTAGATGATGCCAGGAGGGTTTTGTGTTCCATTTTTTACACCCCATTTCCCCTTAGATATCAAATAAATTAAAACATTCAGAATCATAATCTCCATACTTTTCACTCCACCCTTTGTATTTCCTTTGTTACCTGCACTAATAGGAGAAATTCTTAGTTTTTATGATAGGTAAAATCATCCAATGACATCTCCCGCCCCTGGGCGGAGCGCGAAATAGTGTCAGACTCTTACTGACTAAAAACCTATCCCGTTCCTTCATTGCCTTGGTTCCAGGGCCCTGGTATGCATTTTCATACTTGCCCAAAGCCCCAGAGTAGGTTTCGGCCCTGCTGGGCCCCTACAGTTTGCTGACAACTCCTTGAGGTTCGCGGGAATAGTGCGCGCCGTCGACGTCGACGTCGACTGTTGCCGGACGGACGGACAGCGAGCTACCCATTGCTCGCCGTCTTTTTCGCCCTCATTACTGCTTCGTAGAAGGAGGCGACCACCTGCCACTCCTCCTCGCTCCGGACCATGGCCTGTACCAAGGCTCATACGATCGCCCCGCCAAGGATACGGCGATGCTCTTCCCAAGCGGGGCACACCATTACCGTGTCCAACTAACGTTAAAAAATAAGATAAAACATACCACAACTTCTGCCGAGAACCACACAGTGTAACAAACCACTAAAAATGCAGTATTTCATAAGAAAAATAATTGCACGTAATAAAATGAATGTAATCTCGGCCACGGTTGTAATACGAACAACCTGTTCCATTCAATGTCACAAAATGATAACGTGTGTAAATGTAATTAAGTAGGTCAAAAAACCGTATGTTACTCGGAGGTAACGAGCTTTGCTTCAATTTACTAAAACTACCACACCTACACTCAATCATAGCGGCCAAGAAAAAGTTATAATTCAGTAGTTCAGTGGTAAGTGTCACCGAAATTCATATTTTAGGCTAAATTCATATTTTAGAGAGTTACCGTGGCTTCCGCTCAAAAGGCAATTGGTGAAACATGGGTGAGTAGTTTTAGTCAGTAGATGTTTAACACTATTTTCGAAATAGTTCTATTCAATTCTTGACCAAGTTAAAAGTTTAAAGGATTCTACCTATTTTACCGTACTTATACCATGATCATACCATGACCTATCAATCAAAATATTTTTTAAAGAATATTTTTATAAGGAATATTGTTGAATATTGTAAATAATATTCTTATAAAGAATATTTTTACATGCCAAACTGGTGTTGAAACGGTGAGCATACGGATTATAACCGTGTATGAGACAATAATCATCATTTTCTACAGACCGGACTAAGCGTTTCGCCCCGTGGTTTATACCGCGAACATCGAAGGACTAGAACAATTTGCTTGCAGCGGTTTTCCCTTCCGATTAAAATTTAGGTGTCTTCAAGGATAGAGTGAATAGGCTCTTAATAAACGAGTGCGCCTCACCATCAACGATTGCATCGCTGCTTACCGTCAGGTGGGATCGCAGTCGAGCATTAGTTTATATCAATAAAAATAAAATAGACGCGGGCATGATGGCTGTAAACGTTCGAATTGGCATAGTAGCCTGTGACGTGTTGTTTCCGTGCTTGATACGTTCCTAACACGATCATGGTGAGACTCGTTTATAATGAAACACATAGGCCTTGATATTGAAATGTAACATACATAATAAAGAATTCTTAATACCGAGCGACTTCCTGTAAATAAATAAAACTATAAATTAACTATGCAGCGGTACTATTTCAGACTGTTATCTTATAGGTTGTAAAGTATATCGTGCGTGTAGTTGATGATATATTACGCAGATGCAGTAGCGCAACAAAGTTGCTAAGTACAACACTGGGCTATGGTGTGCTAATCATTATTGCCATCATACTAATTTACAAAGGGAGATGAAGAAATATTATTGCTATTTCGAACTTAATTCTAGTTATAAACAATCATTGTTATAAAGGTACATTTTCTGTCAATTACTGTTTCAATTTCAATCAAGGGCGTCTTTCTATGTACTTATTCGGCTACTTCGGGTTACTACGATATTAAAAAAAGGTGCAGAATTTAAATATTAGCATAAAAAATAATAGTCTACTATAATATTTTAAATAAATTGTCTTTTATTTTTATTTTCGTAAATATCACTTAATACTTTAGTGGCAGTTAAAGTATACGTGACGGTTATAGTAATAGTATATTAGTCAGTTAATCTGATGAATGCGAGATGCAGTTTGGGTCGTTGTGATGACCTATAGGGGTTTTTTTAGATGTAAGTAAAATTATCCAATGACAGGAAATAGTGTCAGACTCTTACTGACTAAAAACCTACCCCATTCCTTGGTTGCCTATCATGCCGGGGCTGAGCCTTCTTCTCAGAAAACGGCCCTTGACCCCAGCAGGCTTCGACCCTGACTGCCTGCAGCTAGCAGGCTGGGCCTCTACGGTTCGCTGACAGCTCCTTGAGGCGCGCGGGAACAGTACGCGCCGTCGACGACGTGACATATAGGGGGGTGACTTACTATGATAAGAACTAAGCCGAAACCTGTATGATTATTTTAGGAATTCTTCTCAAACTTCTTACTTAATACTTATCCAAGTCTGTCTAAATGGAACTGCTGTGTAATTTTTGACAGCTTGTTATAGCAATCATGGCAGTAGTGACTTGAGTTTCTCAATGCATAATTATAAAAAAATACAAGTTCAACTTTGATCATATTTTAATCACAGCAAGTTTTCTTGCATGCGTGTGGCAACAGTATACTGAAAAAGGCGCATACAAGGCCAATATAACTTGATATAAACTTCAGTCATGACTGAAGCTCAATCCGACTGGCCTGCTAGTCAAGTGGTCAGTGGCCCTGACTGCTATGGCGGAGGTCGTGAGTTTGATTCTCACCTAAGACAAATTTTTGTGTGATGATCACGATCATTTCTGTGTCTGGGTGTAATTAATCTATAATATGTATCTATAAGTATGTTTAGCAGTTTTCTAAAACTCATAGCACAAGCTCTGCTTAGTTTGGAACTAGATGGCGTTGTGTGATAGTAAAAAAAAGGTTACTGATTTTGTTTTAATTTACAAACTATTTTTTTTTGCCGCTTCATTTCCTTTGTTGCCTATGAACACTGTTTTTTTTCAGTGATATTGTAATTTCTTAACGGTGAAAGTCTTTTAGTAGTTGGATTAGAACTTCGAGCGAAAATCTCCTGCAAAAAAATTGAGTCATCTTCTATAGAAATCTGTTCCAGCAAATCTGTGAAAGGAGAGTTGGAAAATGAAAAAGATATGTAAGAGTAATATGGAAATAAATACAAACAAAACAGTCATCATCAAAATAATATAACAGATAATTAAAAGATATACCGTTATAATTATCCTAATCATACACATTATTATTGCACGATATATTTTTTAGATATAAGTTTTAAGTTCTTATGTTTTTTGTTGTAAGTACAATTAATAAATAAATTAGTAGCCCAAATGAATGTTTCTATCAAATGTCATTTATTATTTTTAACATAATTATTTAGTCATGGGTTTTAATAGCCTGATCAAAACTGATTATTCAATCATCTGTCAATCTTCCTTTTAAGTAGGTATTCGCTCTGATTGGGTGATCATGGTTTGACCACTTGACACGGAATTCGACAAGAGAGTTTATAATCAATGGGGCTGGGCGTGAGCATTTTTATCAATATACTAAAGAAATAGGAAAAACATAAAAACAAATGAATAACTTTTACCTAATAACCAGCTCCTACCCCTACCGCTTTTAAGGTTGCTATGTAAATAAAGATTTTTTATTTGTATTTGTATGTAACCTCCATTTTACACTAGTGCGGAAAAGAGCTGTAGCCTGCCAGCACCACAATTTATTATATTTATTGTATTAGGTAGGCCACTCATCAGCCGCAACCATGACACGTAGAAAAAAAACCGCTAGCCATTTTTCACAGTATTTGTTTCTAAATATTATGGTTATGAAATTTTA
The DNA here is from genome assembly GCA_958295575.1 of Leucania comma. Classification (NCBI taxonomy): domain Eukaryota; kingdom Metazoa; phylum Arthropoda; class Insecta; order Lepidoptera; family Noctuidae; genus Leucania; species Leucania comma. The sequence goes on from OY282475.1 coordinate 12,674,400, forward strand.
CTTGTTATTTTCGAATAAGTCATGTCATTTGATATACGTGTCATTGCAGTTTCACGGTTCCAAAACAACATCACCTTCGGCTCGTGTGTACATTCCGTCGGCTGCAATTGGAAAAGGAATATCATGGCTTAAGAGGGCCCTACCTCACTCGTGTATCGTCAACTTGAATATAGCTTTGATTATGGTCTGATAAAAGGGCTACGCGAAAACAGAGACATAACACCTGAATTCACTCCATTCACTCGAATATTTCACAAAACTTATTCCAGGTAATACACGACGTGTTTTTTTAACTGTTAATGTTATAGGAAATACTTTTCGTCATTCCGAACCTTGATTTTTGCAAGATTTCTATAGTTATTTTTTTGACTTTTTTCATTTATGAAGAGTCAAAGTTCACGTAAAATAGCAAATTTTCAGAGGTCTTTACTGGTTTAGTTTTACACAAATTTATAAATTGATTACAATAGAAGCCTAGATAATATCCACAACATACCTGTTTTTTTTAAAATACCTACTCGTACCCGATAAAAAATGTGTAAAAATTTCATAATCATGAGTGGTTGTATGAAAAATGTCTGTATGTCGGGTTGGACGCTCTTCAATATAACGTTTATTTGAACTTAAAATTCCAAGTCAATCCGAAGTTATAGCAGTACAAAATTACCCGTATCATAGGGAGGCTATGGTGGAGCGAGCGGACGAATGCTTCACTTCAGGCAGTCTCCAAATGGGGCGAAGCCAATATTGTGGGATTCAACGCCACCAAAACACAAGCGTGTCTGTTCACCGCCAAAAGGAGCCCGTTCACCTTGGCTTCTGCTTTCCAGGATGTATCCCTGGAGTGCACCGACCGCCTTCAGCTCTTGGGGGTAGAAATTTCCTCAGACCTCAACTTTGGGCGGTTCATTGAGTCCAAAGCTAAGGTAGCTGCTAGGAAACTCGGCGTTCTAGCAAAAGTCCGGCGGTACTTCACACCGGAACAGCTTCTAATCTTATACAAAGCACAAGTCCGTTCGTGTGTGGAGTACTGCAGCCACATATGGGCTGGTGCTGCAAAATGCCACCTAGCAGCTTTGGACTCGGTGGAAAGGAGTGCGAAGAGGCTAATTGGTGATCCAGACTTGGTTAAGTCCAATCTACAAAGCCTCGAGCACAGGCGTAGAGTAGCCAGCCTTTCGGTGTTTTACAGGATGCATTTTGGAGAGTGTGCGCGGGAATTGCATGACTTGATACCGCCATCTCCTTTCTACCATCGAACAACCCGGCGTACGGCGAATATCCACCCTTACGTTGTTGAAACTTCCACGGTCCGGACTAAGCGTTTTGCCTCGTCGTTTATACCGCGTACATCGAGGGACTGGAACAATTTGCCTGCTGCGGTTTTCCCGGCCAATTATAATTTAGGCGTCTTCAAGGCTAGAGTGAATAGGCTCTTAATAAACTAGTGCGCTTTACCATCGACGATTGCATCACTGCTTACCATCAGGTAGGATTGCAGTCAAGTGCTAGTTTATAAAATATAAAAAAAAAAAACTGTAACTTTACCTATAGGTATTGTCATTGGATGATTTAACCTAAAATATAAAAAAAAAACCTTACATATAGGTAAAGCCGTAATATTACTCGTTACAAATAGCGAGGTGGTTCAAATAAAGTGGTTTGGGAAAGTATTCCTGTTTTGGCACCAATTTTTTCCGCATCAATTGTTTCGGCACCAAAGCTATTCCTCTTTCCGCACCAATAGGTATGTAGCTTGGTGCCGAATCTGGAAAAAACATACCAAAAATACCTATTAGTGCCGAAAGAGGAATAGCATTGGTGCAAAAAAAATCGGTGCCGAAAAAGGAATACTTTGGTTTGCGCATTAAAATAATTCGTACATCACAGTAGCTCAATATAATATAAGCCTTTCGCGATGCCCGTAAGCGACCACCTGGTGCTCAACAAAACGATCAACTTACTGACTCAGACCAATTAGTAAGCTTTAATCCTTTAATTGATATCGATTCACTCGATATAACTCGTTAATTAATCTTATTGTCAAAATAGATATGCAAACAAAATGATTTATTAGCTTCGCATATTAGCGTGGCTCGATCAATTATTATGTTTGCACATAAGGAGTTATTAAATCAAAAGTTATATCATAATAAATCAAACAATCATGTATATTACGTGTCTTGATGTTTGCATGTATTTGGAGGATTTAAATGCCTTTATTAACAGAAAATAGAAACATGTAATAGAACCATAATTTGTTAACACACGAACATTTTACAAGGGAGGTTTATGTAATTGGTTTTTGATGAATGCAAGGCACTGATTGTGCTGACCAACCATGAAGTTTGACTAACATGCACATTGAACAACCATTTTATTTTGGGGAAGCGTTGCGCATCTGTGCGATAATATATCTTTACTGCATTGTGTAATAAACTGACGAAGTAACTTTTATTTACGATGTCAACAATCTGACCCGTATAAAGCTCATGCCATGGTAGCTATGCGCAATAAAACTGCACACATAAAATGTGTGGTACTCACAAAAAATAGGACCGTTTTTCGTCGGACGTCGAATATTGTCATCGCGTAAACCCGCACGATATCGGTAATGTGTCGACCGATTAGCTCCATTATTATGGCACGATTTCATCACCGCATAAAAGCAGCTTGGTAAATTAATTTTAACTAAACTACATTAATTCAAAATACGTAACAATCCCTGATATAATAATTATTTACTACACGGTGATGCTACTCTAAATTTTAAATTATGATACGAAACTTCGGCCACCATCCGTTACGACGGAAAAGTGAGATTTCACTTTTCCCAAATATGTTAATATATTACTATACTTACTTATGCCGTTATATTAAAATTGTTTTATTTTTATTACCCATTTAAATAACTAACAAAAAAACTAAAAGTAAAAAAAAAATCCTGTCACGATAGCTTTTAAAAATCGGATCAAATCGACACGCAAAAAAATCCGCAAACTGATTTCGTGCACGATACGAGAGAAAAAAACGATTAATCACAATCCAAATATGCGATAGCAGGAAGATTAGCTGGATCCAGGGAATAATATGAAATATGACGGGCAATATTCCGATGCTACCGTTATTCGGTGGCTGGGGCAAGCATGCAAATTGCCCAACGATAATGTGCCCAATGAAGCATGAATCATGATGTGTGGAACAAGTTATGAGAGGGTAGCAGCTGGTACGGCTAAATGTGTTTTAAAATATGCACAATTTACATATATTTGAATATTAACTTTGCATGAAAGTAGAAAATTATCCTAGAGAAACATAAAAATGTGAGGAATAATCTTAAGTGACAGAAAAAATGATAACAGTGAATTTTCACTCCTAACAATTGTTAAAAAGTTATCTGATTTATCATGTATCATACAGATATGTAATATCTTATACCTTTTTCTCCGATGATTGATCAAAGACCTTTTTACTTGATATCTATCCCGTTAATTTTCACTTCCAGCCTCGGGACCCCATAACTTGTAAATGTCTGAACCAATTCTGATAAAACATTATCATCAACTATTGCCGTGTATTATGACAGCTGCTTTATTGAGAGGTAATATTTTCTCAACTTTTGCTATTAAAACAATACTTGCATAAATATTATATGATTGAATAAGTCTCTACGTATTACATTGAATAAGAACTTATGTAGGTGATTTTGTTATTGGACAAATAAATTATTAATTTGACTTTTGCTACCTACTCTCATCCATCTTATTCTTTTCATTTTATTATAATTTATGTTATTTTCCCATGTCACTCATTGTAAAAGAAATGATGTATGAGAATTACGAGTGTAATAAACAGCAAAATAAAATACCTATTAAGCATTAAATTAAGTTAATTTTAGACAGGAATGTTACTTATTATTTCAGGAAGTGTTCATTCTGGTTTTCTGTTAAACGCCCCGCTGCCGCTTACATATTGTCCATTAGTACAATATCAACAACAATGCGGTGTAGGTTTGCGCGGGCGCACCGGCTTTCCAAAATAATGTTCCTTATACTTTTTACGGCACTACAACACTATCGAAAGGTGTTTTTTACATTTCTAATTATATACCAAACAAATAGCCTCGAGTGTTGTAAAAAATTAAAAGCCTTACCAATTGATAGTATAACTAGCTGTAGGTACCCCGCGGTTTCATTTTTCATTCGCGTTTTTGGTCACCGGTCCACTCCTGTTGGTTGTAGCGTGGTGTTATATTAGGTATAATAGTGGCGTCTCTTGCCGGTTCTTCTCCATAGGAAACGCCCAATTTGGAACTGTGCATTAGCTTCTGACGTTTTATAAGTGCCCATGTAGGCCTATGTAAAATAAAAATATTTTGATTTTTGATTTTGAATAATAAATGTCTATAGCCTTCGTTAATAAATAAGTTATCCAACATTAAAAGATTTTTATAATTCGAATCAGTAATTCCTTAGGTGAGCGACTTCAATCAAACAAACTCATCAGTTTTAGCGAATCGTTCCAGCATTGCACGGGTGTTACAAAAATTCTCGACTTTACTATAATATGCTTGTTTTACACCTCAAGACTTTTTTGCTTAACTTTCACACCTAAACTTTCCTCAAGATTCACTTTCTCAATTGGCGAAAACCATATGAAAAACCGTTCAGTAGTTTTTCAGTTTATGGCGTTCATACAATAGATAGACAGATGCGGTTGGAGACTTTGCTTTATAAATAGACTAGCAACCCGCCCCAGCTTCGCACGGGTGAAATAGTGATATTAAATACATACTCGTATAAACTTTCCTCTTGAATCACACTGTCTATTAAAAAGAAAAATCGCATCAAAATCCGTTGCGTAGTTTTAAAGATCTAAACATACATAGAAACAGACAGCGGGAAACGACTTTATTTTATACTATGTAGTAATAAGGAAGTATAGTTCTAGCGATACATATAGGCACTCTTTTCTATAGATAGGTATATGTGTTAGTGCATGCATAAACCGTCTTACTTCGGACACTCAAACTAGGACATACCCTACGTCCTGTATTATTATTATTATTCTCTTTATTCATTAGATTAAACTTATAAATTATATTTTTAAATATTTCTTTAAAAAAAAACATAAAAAAAACATTTAAAAATATAAAAAATAGTGTCCCACCGGTATCGGGAACAGGGTCCAAGCTACCGGCGGTCAGGGCTCCAGAGAAAGGAACCGATTACCGATTTATTATTATTATTATTATACACTTTATTGTATATACATATTGAAATAAACAAAGAAAAAAAACATTTAATCAAAGCACATACAATGGGCGGCCTTATCGCATTCCGCGATTTCTTACAGGCAACCAGGAATGGAAAGTAATTTTCGGGACATGATATGGGGCTGTCACAATAAGCACCAACACTTATAACCAAATATACAATAATAGAAAAACAGATACATACATATGCTATATAATAGATACATAAATACATACATACAAAAATATATACAATAAAAAGAAATGAATACTTTCGATAATCACAGAGACAGGTAGTGATCTTTAACAAGTTTCTTGAAAGTAAGCAACGATTGAGCACGTTTTACAGCATCTGGCAATGCATTCCACAGACGAGCAGCCTGGACAGTAAAAGATTTATCAAAGAAAGTTGTATTCATTTCTTTTTGGCTAATCTCAAAATGTTACTTAAGTATGCTGCTTACCTTTAATTTTTATTAAAATTATCATAAGATCGAAATGAGAAAAAGATATATAGACGGAATACTTTCAAGTTGAGCTGCTTTATTAATCATGCACAAAATAAACCTACTTGACGAACGCATGAACAAACATCTTAGCCATTTTTCTGGTTACACTCAGTAATGTTGGATCATTAACAGACAACACATTAGGACGTAATATAGATTTATTGGATTACTGAAGCATACGGTTTCGAGATTCCAATAGTGCATAACTAATAGCTTACAATAACATAACCGCATATAAAATAGAGCATAACCAAAGCGAATAGCGACAGAGGTAAGTTACTTCAGAATAATGTTCCACTAAAAGATCCATTCGGTTACTTATGGACTGAACATCGTAAGTTCTCAGTAGAAGGACCATTAAATCTTGGGGCTAAGAAGTTCTAGTGAAAACTGTAAGTTGGGAAAAGTGGTAAGAGGTGCTAGTGCTAATTGAAATTACGACTTTAGGAAGGTTGTTGGGGCAGAATGGAAACGAAAAGTGACCATCAATGATTCTAGTGCAAGCACATTAAGAGATTTCTTTCTTAAGTGATTGATTCGGTTTTGCTGACCTCTTTTTAAACACTACGTTCCGACGGACGGCGAGCTACATATTGCTCGCCATCCGCAAGCCTAAGCCTACGGTGACCGGAGATCATCCTGCAACTCCTGACGACCAGGGATTGATTGGATTAGGTACTATGATGTAATAACTCTTACTGTGTTTTATACATCTCCTGAAAAATAGTAGGAAGGTTATGGTTTAATGAGTAGGTAAATGTAATAACCTTGTCTAAAATAAAGAAACTGAATAAAATATTTTTGTTTCAGGATGCTGCTGTTCGGGCATTCCCAGCTCAACTCCCTCGGAACAGCGCAATAGCAGGAGATTAATTTGATAGAAACATAAATAGCGCATACCACTAAAAGACATTATAATTTCACACAGCATAAAATATGCGATTTCTAAACGTCATGAACATAAAATTCGTTCCTAATTATGATATTAAAGAAGGCGCAAATGTAGCGAACCGAGCGCCCGTCCGGAACCAATCAGGTAATAGTCAAACGTTGCTGTGCGTGGTGTCACAGTAAAAGTTACGATACTAATCTTACTATTACACCTTTTTTACATAGAAAATCCATGGCTTCTTCTGCTCTAGACGAGACCTGTGGTTCTATTCTCTAAGAAAACGCAGCGCTGCTTCAACGAACGACGAACACCCAAATAGGATACATTGGATTGTCAACCTAAATTGAGCTAAATTATGATCGTTTCGTTAAGCGTGAACGCTTGGAGATGGCCACGCCCCCAATTCCTTTGTTCTGACGTCATCTCAACGCTCAGTCACGTTTATAGTAAAAGCCGTCTTTGCGAGACAGTTCGATATTATATATGTTTCAAATTATTAGAGGTCTAATTTGCTTTTCTACCATTTTGACATTGTTTTCACAATTAGTATTCTATTCTTATACATATACATATTTGTAGATAAACTGGTTAGATATTTTTTCATGGGTATTGCCTATTTTTACCCGACTGCGCCAGAAGGAGGATTGGGTCCCGACTGCTACAAATTTATCTTGTATTTAAAATATTATATGGTTAAGTGCAATCAGGTACAACGACTTTCTTGTTTAGGGCATTTTCTACTCTGAAAAGCAGTCGGGTTTTTTAGTTTTATAAATTACCGTTTTTTTTACTATATGCTTTTAAATTCATTGGCTTATTCACAAAATAATATAAATGTTGTGTTAAAGGACACTCATAAAGGTAACTGATTGATATAAAACCACCTCATTATTTTTTTTTTAATACATACATTGTAGTGTTTTAAATTTAATATCTAAATCAATGTGGTAACTCAATCTATTTAAATTAAAATATGTCCCTTCGATATTCAAATCGAAATGGGTGCTGTTTTATAATGTGACAAATAAAATCTCATTTATAAGATACACTGAGTGAAAATCCATGTTTGTTTCTCCTTTGCATGCAGCATGTAGATGAGGTGGCTCATACAGGTTGTATCAAGAAATTACCTATTTGCAAGCTTTATATACAACATAATTTTTAGTATATGTGAAACATAATAAGCTAGCAGTGGGTTTTAGTCAGTAAAATTCTGACACGCCCTCCCGCACCGCCCTAGAGCGGGAGAAGTCAATAGATGATTTCCCACCTATGGTAAGTTCGGGTGTCACCATTGTGTGGATTGCTCGGAGGACACGGATGAGCATACAATAGAGTTATGCCCCCCGCTTGGGCAGAGCATCGCTGTGTCCTCGTGGGGGCGATCGATGGCAGCGATCGGGCCTTGATACAGGCCATGGTCTGGATCGAGGAGGAGAGGCAGGCGGTCGCCTCCTTCTGCGAAGCAGTAATGCTAACAAAGAAGCTGCAGCACGTGAGGTAACGGCTCTCACGCCCCAGTCGCCGGGATCCCGATCCCGATTTCCAGCCACCGTAGGCTTGCGGACGGCGAGCAACGGATAGCTCGCCGTCCGGCCTCGCAGTCCAAGTCATTAACGAAGCGTAGTGTTCCACGCGCGCCTCAAGAAGATGTCAAATATTCTCTAGATATAATATTCCTAGTACCAAAGATCGACTAGCTAGTTGGTCTAGTGGTTAGTGGCCCTGACGGCTATGCTGGAGGTCGTGGGTTCGATTCTCACCCAGGAAAAATGTTTGTGTGATGAGCACGATCATTAGTTCTGTGACTGGGTGTAATTTATCTATGATATGTATGTATTTAGAAATATATAAGTCAGTACGTTTATCTGTTTATATAGATATTTATAAGTTGTCTAGCACTCATAACACAAGCTCTGCTTAGCTTGAGACTAGACGACGTTGTGTCATAGTTGTGGAATATTATGTAATAATATTATTTTAATGATAAGATGTATTAATAGATTATTTGAGGAGTAACTTAGTGCTCGTTTAATATACTCGAAAGTAAGTGAAATAAGATAAACCTTAATACAAGTACACCTAATAATTTATTAAACGGAGATAGTACGTTATCTTTACTGAATTGAATATTTTTTTGCACCAAGTATAAGTAGGTCATCACTGTGCGTATAAATAGAAATTGGTGATAGGTCTGTTGATATTAACGAATAAGTTTGATTGTAAAGTCAATATTAAGAGTCAATGATTTGAGCATGAAGTGTGTGGCTAAAGTAAGAGTATGGAAGATTATTACGAGTAATATTACCTCCTTTATTCCATTTATATACATATTTGCTATATTTATAAATATTAAAAAAAATATATATATAAAAAATAGTATCCTAGTAGCGTCGGGAATAGGGTCCAAGCTACCCGGCGGTCAGGGCTCCAGAGAAAGGAACCTCCTGACTATACGAGCCGTGCCCAGAAGTACCGCTTTTTGAATCAAGCCCTTGATCCAGCCGCCTCACGCGAGCCTCCTAAGATGTTGTTGATGTTGTTAATGTTGTTATTATTATTATTATTATATATACTTTATTGTACACAGAATAAACAAAAAATATAGAATAAGGGTACAATGGGCGGTCTTATTGCACAGGGCAATTTCTAAGATTATTATGGATGAAAAGATGAAATGGCATGAAATTAGTAGAATGATAAACGAAAATAAGCCAAAGTCGCGACTAATCCCACTGGGGCCATGAGTTCTCTTCTGAAAAGAAAACCCGGGATCCTAGAACGCAAGGCTAAGAAGGAATATAGGAGTGGGTTTTAGTCAGTAAAAATCTGACACGCCGTCTCGCACCGTCCTAGAGCGGGGGAAGTCACTAGATGATTTTCCACCTATGGTAAGTTCAGGGTTTTCCTGCATCGGATTCATGCGGAAGAAACACCCGGGTGTCACCATTGTATGGACCGCCCGGAGGACACAGTGGAGCATACGGTAGAGTTGGTGCCCCGCTTGGACACAGCACCGCCGTGTCCTCGTGGGGCCTTAGTACAGGCCATGGTCCGGAGCGAGGAGGAGTAGCAGGCGGTGGCCTCCTGCGAAGCAATAATGCTAGAAAAGGAAGCGGCTGCACACGCGAGGTAACGGCCCTCACGCCCCAGCCGCCAGGATCCCGATCCCGATTTCCAGCCACCGTAGGCGTGGGCTTGCGGAAGGCGAGCAATGGGTAGCTCACCGTCCGACCTTATAGTACAAGTCGTCAAGGGCGCGTAGTGTTCCACGCGCGCCTCAAGCAGATGTCAGCAAAACCGTAGGACCCAGCAGGGTCGAAGCCTCTGTGGCCATGAGTTCGCTTCTGAAAGGAAAACCCGGGGCCCTGGAATACAAAGCAACGAAGGAATTTGTTAATGAGGTTTTAGTCAGTAGAAGTCTGACACACGCTTCGCTGTATAGCGAGAGAAGTCATTAGATAAATACTGCTCAAGATAAAGATACGAATCGTACAAAACGTCGACCCTAAAAACATGAACTTAAGTAGAGATTTTATGATACCTCTGTTCACCTGGTAGATAAGGTCGATACGAGTAAACAAAGACTCCTTCAATTCCTCCAAGCAATCGCTTTCATTCCTTTAGAAGACTCCACGGATTGTCATTCATATGTGGATATCAAAGGAAGTGTTAAATAAAGCACAAACTCAATACGACCCGTAGAATATAGGAACTGCATACTCGGCTGGTTGGGTTAAGTGCCGTTTGTCGTGTGAACAGTATGTGGAGTGAGACAATTTAAGTAGACATACGCAGAAATTACGGTGAAAACGAGACATTTTGAAAGCATGACTAGTAGGATGTTTTATGCATTACACGGTCGGAAGTAAGAATGTGTCTTTAAGGCTAGAATGAAAAGGCTCCTAATAAACTAGTGCGCCTCACCATCAACGATTGCATCACTGCTTAGCATCATGTGGGATCGCAGTCAAGCACTAATTAATTTATAATATTAAAAAAAAAACTGGGTAAGTGCTTTAAGCAGAGGGTCAGCCTCGTACACTGAGGGTTCCGTACATACTAAATCCCGAATCGAATCTCTAAGATTTTCCGAAATCGAAACAATATTTATTTTTGTCGTAACTGCTACAGTTCCCAAAGGACATTGCTACATTCCTATACTCATACTAGTGTAATAATTTTGATTTTTGCCAAATTTCGAGATCAACTGGAAGTACCCTATAAATTTTTATTCCCTTGAGTGTGTCAAAACATACATTTTTTGCGTCATAAACAGTCGTATCTTTTTATTTCATTAACTTAGAAGTTTGATTCTTTCACAGATTTAAAGTATCGCAGACTTGAGTATTTGGTTTTAATTTCAATTTCACATCTCCACGCGTTCCCGAGATAAAGGGAACAGACAGACAGACGGACAAAAAAGTGGTCTTATAAGGCTTATCATACATTTTTTCCTTATGAGGTTTGGAACCCTAAAAAGAAAATTAGATTGGCAGAATTGCCGAAATGTGGGTGTAGAAGATTTACCTCAGTATAACCCCTCGAGGAATTCTGTGTGTTTTCGTTTATGGTAAATAAATTTCACAAGTATCTCATGTGAGAAACATTTAATAAGAACAAACAAGTAAACACAGCAACCTCAAAGTCCTCTTCGCGAAAAAGTTGAACTTTGAAGAGTGGGAGTTGGTAGCACCGATTTACTTCGTATACCTACGGGTTTATTTTTACGTTACACTAACGCTACAAGTTGATCCCAAATCTCGAGGAAAACATCGTGAGAAGTAGTAAACTATTTTTTTCCAAATAAGACTCAGTCATGTTGGAAACTAATGAATTTAGATTCGATAGAATAGAATAGAATAGAATAAACTTTATTGTACAAAAAAATAGTAACAATTCATAGAAACTTTATGTGATTTATCGTATACAAAACGATTTTTTCATAATATATCGAGTAATTTTAATCTAATAAAGATTTATTAAAATTTGCCGGTGTCATATATAATTCTTTTGTTCGTGTGTTTGTCACCTAACTCCTCCTAAAAGGCAGTTTGGATGATTTTTTTGTGTATGTTCAAGTGGGTCAATGGATGGTTTGAAAATACAGTTGGAATCGGTAGGTGGCGCTACAATCACTATCTCTTTTTTTTCTGACAAATAGCCAGTTTTTGAGCAGGATGACATCTACCAGTTTCGCTAGTATTGTATAAAATGTATTTCCAAAAATTCTCAAAATATTTGTAAGTAATAAGACAAAATTAAACAGAATATTCCTGCTAAATCCTAAATTACACACAGTTCAACAATATCATAATCAATGCGTACTTTATTAGGCGTAATGACCCTTCAAATACCCGTGCCCAGTTCGCAGAACCCGCAAGTTTTAGTCATAACCTGCAAAAGGCCTGCACAGTGGAACGACCTCATCGTCCTTAATGACTAAATTCACAATCACTTCTATATTAGCACTGGCTTATTGCCAATAGAGACTTTTGTGGGCATGCAAAACTAATTTTGGCAATTTAGAGAAAGTTTTGGTTTTAATCCCGTTAAAAGTTACATTTGGTTGAAGAAAGCATATAAAGTTTGCTAAAGGAATGCATTAAAATAAAACTAGTTGGTTTTACTTTAGTCTTAACGCAGTACAATACATAGAAGGACGAGAAGAGGTAGTTGAGGATCTATAAACGTAAAAGTTTGAATATAGAGAAACAGTAACGGTTTTTCATTTAAATCAAGCAGAAAACTTAGAGAAATCGTAACTTAAAAATAAACCATCAATCTTAGATAAAAAGAGAACATGAATTTATTTCAATTCATACTCAACACCCTCATGAAGCTTGCAAAAACATCAAATCAGAAAACAGCACATTATTCAGCCACCACGTCTCTCACCGCACAACGCGCCAAACAAAACCAGGGCCCTATTTCTTTTTACCGCTGACAGCTAATTTAACGTCAATATCGTGGTTTAAGGAAGCCAACGACGGCTTTTATCACTGGAGGAGCATAAAACACGTCGTGAGCGTAACGCCGAGCATGTGGGTCGACCGCAATCGATGCTATAACAACTTACATCCATTGATTTAATATTCCATTTTCGTAAGAATAAGGCAACCGACCACAAACATCCGGACTGAGTTTCTATTATATTACTCTAACAATTGAACTGTCGGATTCACTCTTTTATTACTTCATATTATAAATATCTCAATAAACTATTACCCAAATTGCCCTAAATATCATATTTTTAGAACGCTACGTAGATTAGCCTAAATTGATAAAATTCCGATAGAAATAATGTTCGCATTACACCGCTCGGATTACATAAAACCCTTCGGAACAACAAAGCGCGTGCCATAATGTTCAACCTGATACATAAACATGAATATTGATAATATAACGTGATTGTATATTATTTTGACCTTGTCAGCGCTATCTAGCGGTTCGATGCGATACCACAAACTCAGATATGTAGCTGATATGCACCGGTGTTTCATTATTCTGCAAGTATTGCTAAATGTAGTTCTTTTTCGACTGTTTTATTGGAGAAAACTTGACCAAATCTGTATTTTTAATAATCTTTGACCACTTAAATAACGTTTTCTGTCCAAATAAGTCATAAATAATAAATTACAAACACAGAGTGGTACGCCAGCTCTTCATTTCGTTCCTTTAACTGCCGCTAGATGCTCCACTGTGCCCCGACGTAGTGAGATTCAATATGGCGGCGCCATTCGCCTCTGGAACAGGGCGGGGAGAACAGTCGCCGAATCGACACTACAATATCTACGCGTATTTTTGTCGAATCCGTCGGCTTCGTGACTCGAACGCGGGTGATATTGCAAAATAATCAAGTGTTTCTGTGTTCATTTATGCTGTTTGTGTTATCATAAGTGTATTATGGTGGTTTTGTGGTGAAAAACGTGAAAGGACTTTAGGGTAACAATGTCTAGCAGTTGACATGTTTATCTGTGTCGTGTGTGAAGATTTTCCCTTCGCGTGAGGAGGTGCGGTGCGCGAGTGTGCGCGCTGGCGCCTGTGTGCGTACGGCCGTGGATACGCGAGGATCCAATGATGGATTGCATTTCCATGGATGTATAGGTAAAAATCACCCGCAAATTTCTGTCCGTGTATTCTTGCACGTTGTTCCACTGTGCAGTGCACAATGAACCAATTCGATTTTAGTCAGTTGCTTTGTTTAAAATTTTAATCCTTTTTACATCTTAGTTCTTTAGTTCGATGTAAGGGACTTAGTTATCCTTGAGTCGATGGCGATAACGTTGGATTAGACCGTGAATTAAACTATGAGCTTTCCGGTTTTCATTTTCCTTATCTGAATGAATGAGGTTGGCTTACAACTGGACCTTGAGTAACACTCGGTCTGACAAAATATTTCCTTTCATGGTTCATTGTGTAACGAGCAGTTTAGTTGTAAAATCCTTATAGACTGAAACTAAATTGATATAAACTCTTTAAATACATAAAAAATCTAAACAAAAACTGACGTCTTAAAAGTTCTAATTAGTTTCTGATTGAGTTTACAATACCCGCCACTTTACAAAGAATGTAAAATCACACAGCATAATACAAATACAGTGAGCTTTATGTTAAAAGCGATTCACACTCACGCACCAAGTCTTGCTTGTATACCATTGAATTTTAATTCATTACATTCATGCAGACTCGCTCGAGAATATGGTTCCCCTCGCTCTGTTCGCTGCCTCTGGTTATCAGCTTACAAAATGTCTGATGCTGTCTTACTCTGACGAACAGCTAATACGTATAGTTCCGTCTCTTTTCGGCGCATATTGCGCGTTTTTCTTCTTTTGCCGCGTCATATGCCAGTGTCGAAGCATAAGCGTAGTTTGGATTGTTTCAAAAGTGTAGTCGATGAACGAATGCATTCCGAATACGACGGTCTGATCCGGCCCTAATTGTAAGGCTGCCGGTCTGACCCTAATTGATTTGAGTTCCTTTGTTTAGGAGGTCGGGTAGGTTATTTATAAGAGGGTACCTACGTTAAGGGTACCCGCGCAGCCAGAGTGCGCAGTTAGACGTTGGGAACCCGACCGCGCCGCACGTGGTTTCGTGTGGACAATTTGCCGCGAATCTTTTGTCCTGTTCAGTGCTTAATGCCGTGGAAAATGGGATTTTATCATTCATGGACCACCTGGTAATAAAACTTCCAATGGACCCGTTTGAGTCAAATTGCCGAGAATTTTGTTTGTAATGTATATTTTCGCCGCGATCCTTTAATTTGGTCTCGGTGAATGAGAAATATTAAATCAGGGTTTACAGTGTGTGAAAATAAAACAATTTATTTTTGCATAAATCTGTAATTTGTACCCTATGTAAATCTTATACTGTATCGTATAATTAAGTATAATATTTTCAGTGAAGTGAGGGTGAGTGCGCCCGCCAGTGCGAATGTAGTCTACGTTATTCATGGGTCTGGACTCGTTATGCAAAGCGAAATGCCAAATTATGCAAATAATAACAATAATACCCGCTTAAGTTTTATTACGTCTTTAAGTAATGTTCCTTCTATATGTTAGTACAAATTCTTAGAAATGAAATACAAGAAGAATGTGTTAAATGAGATAAACTAACAAAAAATTGAAGAAATACCTACATCCTTTAGAGGTTTAGGCAACAAAATAAGATCAAATATAATTGTCAATGTTTACATTATTTAATAATGCAAAATCTAAAAATAAAACCCATAAAATTGAATCCGTAAACCGAATCTAAAGTTAAGTATTCTTAATTTTCATAGAGATCGACGTATCTGACCTTTTGGAGAGCGCTAAACAAACAAGATTCCTTCGCAAATACTTTGAAAGGAAGGGATTTATTTACTCTTGGATATTTGAAAAGATACTGTCAGTAATAAATCTCAAATATAAACACCTTTACGTATCCTTTTAGGAAAGACAAAAGTTTTTACTCTATCGGTATTCATTTTCTACTCATATAACTTTTCTTCGTCTATTTGCTGACAGTCAATGCCTAACTATTCAGCTCCAGTCTAATGTTATTTTTCTAAATCAATTGAACATATACATGAAATCAGATTTCCAATATATTTATTCGCCGAACATATCTATACTCTCGAACAAATCGTATCAATTTCCAATCTCTTACATTCACTGAAATATTTTTCTCTCGACTCTCAAAGGACTTATTTAACATTTTAAAATATTATCAACACATTTCATAGAAGCAGCTTTTGCTCCGTAGTCTAGTAGATTATTTTATTTTATAGACTCTTCAACGTTTCAATTGTCTTGTTTTCCAAGAAATGTTTCGTCTTACTAATCATCTTAATATTGCGAACATTTTCTAGTGATCAAGGTATTTGTAAAACTTGAGTTACTTTGTTTTTAGTTATAATTCTACTATTATTCAAAGACATTAAATATCTCTAATATCACATTAATATCTCTTTAAATCTCTTTGCTATTATGGAAGATCTTTGAGGTACGTGGATAAGTTTTAATGAGGTCCTGAAAATTAAATCCACCAATTTTTAAATTGCAATTCTCTGAATGTTTACTTATTAAAAACCAGTGATCGAATTTTGATGATGATGGTAACCATAATGACGTCCTGAATACTTTTCGCATTTATTTTTTTCCAAAAACATTGAAGTGGTTTGAATTCCGATTGTTTTTTAAAAGGCGTAATTTTGTTTGTATTTTTCAAATATTTTTAGTATCTTTTTATCAGTAAAAAGTTCAAAACTCATTTCATTAAGCTTTTTCTCTAATTTCGATAGCATACACTTTTACATAACATCGTTAATGTAGTAATTTTTAATGTGATTTGCATAGATAATATAATCCATCGTATTGGGAAGTCATGTCTCTATAACGGCCCGTCGATTACTGAAGAAAGTACGTTTCGCTCCATCTCCAACTCATTCGAAAGTAGCAACACCGCCAAAGTTGTTTAAAGTACTTTACTGGCTATTAAGTTAATCTGTTAATATTTTTTGTTATATCTTGCTCTTTTCCCCTTAGGGGAGCAGACAAGAGAGCGAGAGGGAGGGAGGGAAAGGTTTAAAAACGAAAGTAGGTATTACTTATAACGTGCTCAAGGTTTAAATGCTTGAAACAACCTTTTATTTCATACTCTTCAATCAGCTATTACTCACTACCTTATTCGTGTCGGTTATCTCAGAAACATTTATCAAATTAATATTCCCGAAATAACATCGGATAAAATCATCCCTGAAGTCTTGTCCGAAGTAATCGTTTACAAATAACACAATATCAAAATTAAACTCGATATGCCAATCAAAATGCTGATACAGAACGTTCCTCTTTGAACGAAAAGCAATTTACATCAGCAGCCAATTTGTGCTGAGATAAAATCAATATTATATCGTTTTCAGGTAATTCCTTTGCCAAGCAGTTCTAGGCAAAATACTGGGAATATCAACAAAGTTATTGGAGATAAATTCATATTATTGCGAACTATCAATATTATAAATATCACAACACAAAGACATATACAGCTTGAAATAATATTACATATACATACATTTAAAGAAAAGAAAAAATATCTCAAAGGACTCTTGGGATAAACCAAGAGTCCTTTGAGATATTTTTTCTACTAACACGTTATCATAAAGAAGAAATTTCGATAATATGTATGCTTGTTACTTCCTTTCAAGTTCAAATGGCTGAACGGATTTAGATGACATTTGGCGCACGGGTCGACCATATCCTGGAATAGGAATTATCTAGAATACGTTTTAGTCCCTTTAGTGTTTCCTTGGGATAGTTGTCTACTTTCATGCGAGTAAAACCACTGCTAGAAGCTAGTAATTTATAAACCAAAACTAGTTCTAAATTGAAACTCCTAATTCAAAGCACTACCTTTTTTAGAGCAACAAAAAGATTTAGTCATTAGTGCACAGCATAAATGACAAATCTAATCTAGATTTCAAGTTCAGTTGTAACAGTGCCTCCAAAAATTTATAAATGTGTAAGCCGATGAAGTGCCATAATTAATTTAACAAAATTACATATTTCTAAAACTCGTTTTGATTAAAAACACTCTAAATGATTCCGGAAAATATTGCGATAAACATTGAAAATCCAGTAAATGCTGTATCAAAATTCTTTTGTAATAATTGTTACACCATTTTTGACGGCCAATTGATATTTTGTTTCGGATGATTGACTCAATCGCTTTTGTGTTCGTTTTATTAATCACTTTTATACAATAGATTTATAAATTATTAATCGTAGCTTTTTATTCGTTTGCTTCATTTTTCATGGTTTTTATTAGGCTTTCGAGCAATTAATTTAATCAGGTCAATGCACTTACAAAAACATCAGCATTTGTTTTTGCTCCTTTCCTAAATTATTTTGGGTAGGGGGTAGGCGTAAAATGTTCTCTTCTCCAATACTTTTTAAAATTTCAAACACTGGAAAAAACTCCGACACAGTGGATGTTCTTTAGGATTACATTTATACCAAAAATAGAAGTAAAGATATCTAGGATAGCGGGATTGTTTGAAAGAGTTACCGTAGCCCTAGAACGCAAATTGCAACTAAAGAAACACAGGCGGCTTTCAGTTAGTACTTTAGAAAGTCTCTCTCCTTTGAACCAGAGCGAAGAAATTAAAAACTTTTTTGAAATCTACAGGTATATGGTCAGCCCTTGATGAAGTATTTGAACACATTTTTTGTGAACAAATTCAAAAGCAAGTCAATATTCATAATTATGTGTACCTAATAAGCAACTTGATTTTCGCAATAAAAAGTCAGTTAACACCAATTTGTTGCCGTCAGTTGATTTAATTTCTTCTCTAATGAACTGCGGACAGTATTGTAATAGCTGTACTCCCATTTCCGCAAGGCCTGTGATTGAATTAATAACGCCATCTTGTTACAAATGTTAAGTGCCCTAGGATTTACACCCAATTTTCATCTCCTGATTTCAGACTATTTTAGAGAACACCAGCAATTTTTCGTCTTCACTCATATAAATCGCATACTTATCATACACGATCAGGCATGACTCAGGGTTCCATTTTGGGTCCTCTGCTATCTTTGATAATGGTCAACAATCAACGACGACAAATAATAAAACTTGTGAAATGTTTAGTTTATACTGGTCACCTAGAGATTTTTGTGATTGGCTATATATGTAGCTTTCCAGCTCCAGTTACAGACGGCCATAGTAAATGTGCCACTACCAACAAGTTGGAATTAAACACCAAATAATAAAGCTTTAGCCGCACGTGGAGTACGATTACTATGTGAACAATGATCTCATAGTTTAACAAGACTCTCGACAGTAAAGACTTCGATGTTTAGTTTGACACCAACCTAACTTCCATACGCACACCATTAGCCTGGCTAAAAAAAATATTTAGACATTTAAGATTAGTTTAAGGCAAGTGTCAAGGGTTTTGAAACCAAGCAATTATCGTCAGCCACATCATCGTTTACCATCAGGAAAAGCTAATCCATAATTTGAAATATATATATATATATATATATATACCTAATGCTTTTGTTTTAGGCTCGGTGCAAGTTTGAAACCAGCGCTTGTTTATGGAATCCTTATGCATTACACTCATGATGGAAAAAGTAAAAAAGTTTTTCAGAGATCATACAAGAGATTATTTGGATATTAGCTAATTACCCATACATGTATCTACACTACTAAGCTTAGGTATTTAAAAATGTTTAAATTTTAATCATTAAAATGCTGGCTGTTGACTAAATGACAACAGTTTGTAAAATTATTCGTAGTTATACCGAAAATCGGATTTACATGCGAAGGAGTCAATGATTTATGCCGAATAATTACGATTGCTCTAGAAAGCATACATAATTGAATGTGCCATTTTGTTGAATTGTAGCTCAAACCGCCTTTCCTATATTCGATGCTCATTGCGCTCGTATAGACCTACACAGATTTGGATTTGTTCGAAAGATGTTTCTTTAACCACAAGCTCTTGCCACAGCTTTGCACGAGCCATTGGTAGCTCGCCGTCCACTTGTCCTAAATGAACCGAGCCCGAGTCGTCGACGGCGTGTGTGTTCCATATCTGCATACAGTAAGGGCCCAGCAGAGTCTGATAAAGCCCTAGGAAAAGTATGAAAGGGATACTCATGATCCTAGAACGCAAAAGGCAACTGAAGGAAAATAGTAGTGGTTTTAGTAAGTAAAACTCTGAGACACCCTCTCATTCCACCTTAGAGCGGGAGAAGTAATTACATGACTCCTCAAATAAAAAAAAAGCGACGAACTTTTTCGAGTTTTTTTTTTAATCACTTTGTGTTACACAGCAAGTCTTAATATAACATCTGCCAAACTGCATAGCGTTTGTCGGCAGTAAAATAACCCGTTGAATTAGAATCTAAAAACATTGATCGTTATTTACATTTGCACCTGCAGTTGTTTCATTCATTTATAATTGCAAAGTGCTTTTACCAATCAGTCGCACTAATCGAGCTTTAAAAGCTTCTACATAAACTTTTCATTACATTCTGGCGTTAGTATACGTGTCTTTTTATATTTACAGCCTACTGTATAAATAACTGAATAACTACACGTAATATTATATGTTTTTGAATACATAATATCTATATTAATACTCGTATAATAAATATAACATTATAATTTTCCACAACCATCACACAACGCCATTTAGTACCAAACTAACCAGAGCTTATGCTATGAGTACTAGACAACTGATAAACATTAAACATACATATAATTTTCTAAACCAGACACAAGAAATTATCGTGCTCATCCGACAAATCATTGTTTTGGGTGGGAATCGAATCCACGACCTAAAAAATCTGTCAATCTGAATCTGCGTCTTGATGGGTATAAAGACAGTCGGCTTAAAATATAAAATCACTTTTGCATAACATACATTGTAGTAATGCTTTTACTGCACTTTCTTTTCTGCCTTTATCTGAAAGGAGCTGTGCGTTTTCAATGTTTTCACGACTTACAAGTTGTACGTCGTGGGTACAATCCCAGGCGAAAGCCTAAGTTAGTGTTTTTATTTTACCATAACTGCTCTCAAAACGGTAAATGAAAACATCGTGAGGAAACCGGCAAGTTCTAGATACGAAAAATCGGAGATATGTGACATCCACCAGCCTGCAGTAATCGTAACATAAATATGTATATAGTCCGTGCTTCCAGGGATTACCTTTTTCAAAATATCAAACATAGAAACAAGCAGTTTTCACCTCTTTATTTTATTCGGTTCTCTATTGTTAAAATGTACGGAATGAAATACGTATTTTTGCTTTGTATTTCGCTTTCAACTCTGCTCACAGTAAGCTGGCATCCTAATAAAATAAATAGACTATCAGGAAACTGAGGTAATGTTGAATAAGTAAATAAAAAAAAAAATAAGTTACTAGTAGTTGTAGATTCGTACTTAAGACAATAGGTAATAAATAATAATACTTAAGCCTGTCTTATTAACTAGCAAAGTAAAACCGTCTCGTAAAATTTCATGAAGGTGCCTAATTTATTACTATATGGTATATCTTGCCTCTACTGGCCACTGCTGGGCAAAGATCTCCCTCCATTTCTGCCATTGTCCCTGGCTCTGGAGCATTCCTTGCCAATTCCAAAGGAAGATATTTCAGTCACCCCGCCATCACCTTCGTGGGCTGCCGCGACCCCGTAGTGCAATTTCAGGGCATTAATTTTGTGTTTTACAGGCCCTCTGCTTGATCGGGCAGCCTAGGCTCTTACTGACATGTTTTAGAAGACTGCCCTTAATTCTGATCTGTGTTGAAAACAGCATAGAGTTTCGAACGCGATCCTTTAGTTTAAAACCAAATATACTGTTCCGTAGTACTTAGGTTTGCTAAACTCCAGTTTGAACTCATAGACCAGTTAAAGATCAACTCTATCACATACTGAGGCGGACAGACTTTGTCTTTGCTGAGAACTAACCCTCCTCTCTGATAACACAAGTAAACTTTTAAATTAAATAAAATTTACAAATTATTTTGTAATGCTAGTAAACATTTAAGTATAACTAGCAAGAACGAGTTAAGAATAATTAGCAATCGTAAACAAGGACACAGCCTTGCCGTACAAAAGATTACTTCCTATTAGTTATAAAAAGCTCTTGTTTTTGTATAATTATGAAGTCAGTATGCAATTTTTTTAAACTAATTTTGGATATGGTTATGCTCATGTGGGTGTGGTCTCACTCTCCAAAACGTATATAAACCAAAACCTAAGGCTTCGTATTTTAAAACGTGCAAATCAATCAAATCGCTATTTATTTATACCTACTTATCGTTGTCGAATTTTGACAAAAATATAAAATTAGAGGAGTTAAGGTGGTGTGAAATTAGAACTACTAAGTCTTGATTGCCCCACTCTAAATTTTTCCTCTCTTTAGTTAATTCACACATTCATTGGTACAGGTATCTATAGCTAAGGAGTGAAATTCCTTGTCGGAGTCGGTGTTGTCTTTAAGAATAGGCTGTATTCTAGGTATTTAAGGTAGAGTAGTACTGCAGTAGCATTGTCGACCAAAGCGTGGCTTTCCATCAGGTTGAGATAGTGGTCAAAAAAATAAAATACGATTCAAACTACTGTAAAAATAAACTGGTCTATTGGTATCTTTAGCGTGTTGGAACGTACATCCTCACACCTCACCTGCCGTGATACTGACGCCGACTGCCATCCGCTGTAGGCGCGGGCTTTCGGACGACGAGCAATAGGTAGCTCGCCGTCCGGCCGTCCGGTAATCGTTCGGGTCAAGCCTAAGTCGTCGACAGCGGGTAGAGTTCTACGTGCTCCTTCAATAGATGTTACCAAACTCTAGGGGCCCAGCAGGGCCGATGCTCGGTAAGGTTGCGTAGATTTTCTGAAAAGGAAAACCGTGTTTTGTGGTTCAGCTGAAGGACACAGGTGTGGTTTTAGTCACTAAAAGCCAGACACGCCCTGCTCTAGGCTGGAGCGGGTCCTCCAAGAGAAGTCGTTGGAATATTTCCCACCTTTAAAAAAAAGCTAGCACTGCTACTTTGCTCGAAGTCTGCTCTTGAAACTTTTCCAGAAAACACCTCATACTTTAAAAATTAGTCCAACTACACGAGAAAACAAAGGTTTTAATATAAAGTGCTTTAACTATGTTTGTTTTTCTGTTTGAAAAATAGCCGCTTCTTCCATCTTTATAGCTATTTAACCGAGGGTCATAGTTTAAACATGGGCCTAGCCATAAAATTTCAATGTATCCTTTGTCCTTTTTCATGGCACTGAAATACGTGCGGTATTTTCAGTCAGGTTTAAGATATTGAACGCGTAATACATATATTTTATGACACAAAAGAAGAGTGGTTTTTTTTATTAATAGTTATAGAAGCGTAAGTGTTATGGAAGTCGGGTTTCATACTTTAGAGCTAGCTGCAACCATTGACAAATTATAGAGTCGCAAATAAATTTGTAAAAATAACTTATAATGTACCTACATCATAAGTACTCATAGATGAGCAAAATATGCAAAACTCTAATAACGCTGCTAAAATTAACCACGTTAAAACCGTAAAATATTAGTTAATATTGTAACGAAATATGCAAAATATCACTACACTTGACAAATGGGGGACAAATATGATCCGGCGATCCGGCGTGGGAAGCAATGTATGAGTTTCAATTAGGATCTACAAAGCAAAGTATAACAAAATTAATTTACCAAACAAAAACAATTTAATCTCAAAATAAATTTCAGTTGGCGTAATTTACCAAATTAAGCAATAAATGATGAATATTGATGGCAAACATTAATTGAAACATAGCTCCAGTTAATTATGTATTACTATGTAAATTCATTCATACAATGTGGATGGGGCAAGCTAGGCAAAACGGTATCTCTACTAGCGTAGTTGCTGTAACCAAATGTGTACTTTCGTCAATATTTATTTTGATATTGTATGTGCATTCAATTCGCTTGAATATATTCGTGGTTTATCCAATGTGTCGAATTGTAGAGCTCTTTCCACGTATTCCTAATATTTTTGTAGGTTTCTATATTTGTTTGAGTATGCAAACCACTCTGAAACGTAGCATTTACAGATAATTTAGCTTTAAAATTTAACCATTTGACGTTGACACACTTGGAGGCCGCTTATCGAGGTTTTTAAGTCATCATCCAGCTAGTTGATTCTTCACGTGGCCCGAGAACTGCACTTTTATGTGTCAAAAAATCGGCATTGCCATTCAACGTGCCACTACTGCCAGTTTTATGGGCATGTTTTCCAACCAATGAAAAACTCTTCCGTCACTTTTTATAATATTTATACTAAATCATTTAGTATCGGGCATCTTCGCACATGGATTCATATCTTACAAACTAATATACATAGAGTAAATAAAACTTGTTGCAAAATTAGATTTAATTTAAACAGAGACCCACTTAAATATCTATATAAAGTTTTGTCCAAATTAGCCAAGCGGTTTAGGAGGAGTTAGGTAACAAACACACGTACAGAAAAGTTAGTCCAAGATCTCACAAAGCGGTTTTTAACCGCGCCCGACGCGGTACAGGAAACCGCTGCTTTATTTCTAAACTCACGATACCGCAGTTTTGTGCTGTTACGAAGCACTCGCAGTTGCGTTTATCGCCCACAAACCTCGGGGTGATTATCGTAAGACATGCGGTTGCACGACGGCCTGCCGTCGCCGGTGCAATGGGAGCCGCGAACAACCGCTGACGCCGCAGGCGTAAATGCATCATGAAATGTGCTTTAATTTTTATTAATATCTTATCTGCATTCTACAGAAGCTGCGAGCCTGCAACCACGGCGGCCACGAGTGGAAACCGCTTCGTGAGTTCTTAGCCTTATTTGTAGATATTATTATATAATATCTTACATACCAATAAAATAAAGTAAATATTAACTCTGATAATTCAATATAATACTCGATTAGTAAACAAGAATAAGATGCTAAGAATGATGGTATTAAGAAAGCCGATACACCAACTTACGAAGATGCTAAAGACGAGCGAGAGAAACAAAATTATCTTGAAGACGGAAGTTAGCAAAATGTGTAATTAATTTGGCTAGACGCAGTAGAGAATTTCACATAATAATGTTAAAATCCACACTGAACATATTAATGGAGAAACATTTCGGCTTGGCACAGTGTACGAGAGAGCAAACTTTTTAGTTTTTTGTTCAAGCGCCGGTGCTGTTCAGAAATGGCAATTTCATTGTTGTTACAATCTTTTTGGCTTTTAGAAGTTTTTCTAGTGTCCTGTTATTGGAAAGAGTCTTTGTTGATGTTACAATTTCAAGTATACCAAAGAATTTTAAAACAGCTGCCGAAACTTATTTAATTATTAGTTCAAAAATTTGATTACGCAAGTTACAAATAAAGCCTATCCAGCGAGATAAATTGCGTAAATCACAAATCTTAATACCCGTTCAAATTTTGTGAACTCTAACTAAACGACGTACTGTCTGCAGTTAATGTCATTATTTGCTATTCAAATGAATTAGAAGTAAAAAGATTTTCATAGAATGGGTCTCTTAATCTGCTCGGGAGCACTAAATCTCCCTTATCCTTTGACGTATAGAGGTCTGTCGCAACGCTGATTACTACAATTATTTAGAGCCATTCTGTATGAAGATCGACATGACACTGCGTAGTACGTGATGAGATTACACAAATTGTTTATCCAAAGTGTACATAATTACTCCCATGTAGACGCTTTAGCGGAGCCAGTGCCCTAACGTAATAATTGTAATTCATTTCAGCCAGACGAAGAATTTCTGTTTATTACGAACAATACCGAAAGTAATGTTTCAACTGTACTCCCGTTAAATACAGAACAAAATGAAACTGCGGGAAGCGATAAACTTGGGAGAATTAAAAATGTACAATCAGTTACAGTCGGCGGTTTATATACAACACTGATATTATAAGAGGTTGTCCAAATCCGCTGAGATCCACTGCAATGCGGCTGCATAATCAGGTCAACCTAGTACCTAGGTACGTACCAAATGAATTTAGACCGACATGGCTTCTTACATAAACGACAAACAAGATTTAAGCCGAACATAAAATTGGTGCATTGTGAAAATAACTGAACGATCCAATTTACTCGGATCAGTCCATCTGGCAGTTCCAATTCCCGCAATTTTTAATTCAAGAAAGTTTTATGGACTTGAATTTTATTTTCGAGTACTTATTCAAGAATATTTGAACAAATAAATGGATTTGAAAGGATCTGCTCGTTGCAAACTGAAAATTGTTAAAACGATTGAGAGACAACCACAATTAGGGTTCAGAATAATTTTAATTTAACACTTTCTGGGTTGGAATTCTAATTAAATGAGACTAAAGCGATCGCTTAAGTAATTAATATTCATAGAGAAGTCTTGCTAGGACGTATTTTCCACAATTTCAACTCAGTAATGGGAGTTGAAAAGTGTTATTTTTAAATTCGCTTATCTGAGATCTCGCGCATCTCCCTCGGGCTTTCATTTATATGAAGCGAGCAAATAATCGTGGCTCGCGTTTCTTTCATTTGGAGGATTAACTCTTAAATTAATGTTAAATGATAATTAAAGAACGTTTAATGTTTTAATAAAACGGATCCTCTTTACCGACTGGTTTCAAAATTTCCGCGGTATCTTTAAGTTTGACTTTAAAATAATTCTGTAATACCTTCCATTGATGCCTCATAAAAGCGTTAATAATTACGCATTACTTTGATACTCCTGCCGCCGCTGGATCCGCTCCGGCGTATAAAAAAGTAATTAAATTCTTTATAAATTCGCTTACATGTTTGCGTTTAATTTATTGAAAGTGAGGCACACTGATGACTCGCTTTGATTGATATTAACTGTGATTAAGGTTAATTTTTAATCAGTTATGAAGGTATGATGTCGTCAAGTGGTGAGTTAAATTAACAGACTTGTTAGGGCGGTGAATACCGGCCGTATATAACGTCTTACAAGTAGCAGTTATCGCGGCAACTAATGTTATACAATCCTGGCATCTGTTTCCTTTGTCTAGAACTCGACGGCATAGATAACTTCATACTATGTTGTTTAACTCCACTTCATACCTAACGTTAACGTTTGCGTTTACGTTACTCAACTCCCAATATTCTGTATTTATAAAACTCAACCCACAAAACCCAATATTTAAGTGATGTGGTACGTTTTTCATTAAAACAGGAAGGGTCTGTCAGTATCTTAAACCTGAAATCGGATATCCACGAGGTTTTCGGTCATTTATTACTTCGGTTCGGTATTTTATAAGCTTTACGTTATATTATAAGGGGTGACGAGCTACGAACGGATCCGAACGGATCAGAGCATTCAGAGTAACCCTTATTTTAAACGTTTCGTTTAACCCAAATTTTGTCAGTGTGGACTGAAATTGTGAGTAGTCATTCTGGCCACCTCTGTTCGTATTATATTTTATTATCAATTTGGTCTTGCCTTATAAAAACATTATGTTTTGTTGCGAAACCTCAATATAGTTTGTTCAGAATCAGTAACTGAATCGATTCCAATAATTTGCTATGTTTTTTTTATGGTATGTAAAATCATCCTATGATAAATCCCACTCTTGGGCGGAGTGGGAGATTGTGTCAGACTCTTATTGACTAAAAACCTACCCCGTTCTTTCTTTGCCTATCATACCGGGGCCGAGCTTTCCTTTCAGAAGCTGACCCTTGGCCCCAATAGGCTTCGACCCTGCCTGCTTGCAGCTAGCAGGCTGGGCCTCTACGGTTTGCTGACAGCTCCTTGAGGAGCGCGGGTCGACGACTTGGGCTCGGTCCGGTCAGTTACCGGACGGTTGGACAGCAAGCTACCCATTGCTCGCCATCCGCAAGCCCGCGCCTACGGTGGCCGGAAATCGGGATCGAAATCCCGGCGGAGGCTGGGACGTGAGCTCCGTTGCCTTTGCCTGATGCGGTCGGCCTCCTCTTTTGCTAGCATTACTGCTTCGCAGAAGGAGGCGACAGCTTGCCATCCCTCTTCGCTTCGGACCATGACCTATACCATGGCCCGGCGTGAGAAATCGCCGCCGCCGATCACCCCCACGGAAACAAGGCGCTGCTCTACCCAGGCGGGGTACAGTGTGCTCCACTGTGTCTTCATAATTTGCCATTTTATATTTTTTCACAAACATATTTAAAAAAGGTCACAAATTGGACACCACCGAGACTAAGTACAATAAAGGTCACGGCAGGTCATAGTGGGCATGAGACACCAGCACACAGCTGGGTGCGGGAGCAAAACAACTCCTCAGTGGCCTGGATGGCCCGGTGACCATGTGTTTGTGTGGACGACCAGGTAACATAACAAGCTTATAACTTTGATTTTTCATGATAAACTTATGAAATTTTATTTATTTATTTAAACTTCATGTACAGTAGTGGTACATAGGCGGACTTAATGCAAACAAGGCATTCTCTACCAGTCAACCTTTGGGTTAAAAAAGAAAATACTGTGGTAGGTTTGCACAATAAATAAATAACAAATATTTCAAAATATAATGTGAAATAAATTAAGTACCATATAAAAATAATAAAACTGTATTTCGGGTTTCGCATAATATACTAAAAATAAGGTTGAATATTTCCATCCCTTTAACAGTTCAGTTTAGGTCGTAAAATGGATTGCGTTAACAGCTCGTGATTGGCCTACTTTATCTTTTACCTGTATCTTTTTTTTTTAAGGTGAGGAATCCTCAAAGAAGTATTTTTTTGGAGCATTCCGTCTGTGGCTGTTCACCTGTGTTCCTTCAATTTCCCTTTACGTTCCATTGTAGGGCCGTGCGGTAACAGTAGACAAAGTGTTTCCAAAATTTCATGACGATCCCTTGAGTAGTTCAGTACATTTCAGGCGTAAAAGCAAAACAAACAAACTCAAATTCATATAATTATGAAATATTTTGTTACATATTATGTAAGTTAGAATTAAATTACTATTAATAATAATTATTTGTTAAAATTACAGAAGTTAGGCATACTGCTATTTACTGGTAATAAATATTAATTATTTATTAGTTTATGACTTATGTGCTTGTAAAACTGATTTTATTATTAACATTAAATTAAATTAGTAACTACAAAGTTGATTTAATCCAAAGATTCATAATATTGTGATTTTAGGGCCGTTTTCTGAGAGGAAGGCTCAGCTCCGGTATGATAGGCAACGATGGAACGGGGTAGGTTTTTATTCAGTAAGAGTCTGTCACTATTTCCCGCTCCGCCCAAAGGCGGGATTTGTCATTGGATGATTTTAACAACCATAAAAAAAAGTGTTGGTGTCCTATTTTGTAATAGATTTTTTTACAAAGTTAGTTTTGTGGTGCTTATTGTTACCTGTTAAGCAATGGCAATCTGTATTTTAAATACAAGTTATTTCAATGCATGTACGTCTATAATTATCTAATAGGTTCAAGGCTTGGTTTTAGAATTAAGAGCGCCCAACCTAGATATTTTGGAAAAACAGATTATTTTGTGAATGTTATCTAGATTTCTATTGAAATCAAAACAAATCCTGTAAAGACCACTGAAAATCTGGTATGAAAATATCCATAAAGTAATCATAAATTAAAAATTCATCCATCTATAGAAACATTAGGTACCTATACATTTAATCGATTTTCTGAATACCCACTCTTTTTTTCAAATAAAAAACATGTATTTTCTAGAACCAGGTTTGTCAAATATTCAAGTAAATGACAGAATGCTAACAGAGTTTTCACGCGTTATCTCTCTTTTTTCGCGTTGCCTTTTCATCAAACATTGCGTTGGAATGCGTTAGACGAAACAACAAGCTTACGTTGACGATAGACGAGTGGGAAGAGGCCCTCTTAAAATGCATTTTAATTATTACAACTAGAAGATAATATTGCAAACAAATTACCTATTTGTTTTCCTGTATCAGTCTTTATTGATTTATTATGTAAGGTTTATCCTCAAAAAGTGCCAGAGCTAGACCGACTGAAACATATTAGGAAATCATCAAATGATTTCACCCGCTTTAGGGTAAAGAGAGAAGGCGTGTCAGACTTTTACTGACTAAAACAGACTTATGTTCCCTCATTTGCCCTTTGCGTTCTAAAGCCACGGAAAGCCAAACTTTTTCCTGAAACTAGAAGTGTCATTATCGGCCGGTAACTAAACCTACGCAGCGTGGTACCTAGATACCTAGTATTTCCACATCTCCGCCCAACCGTACAATGTTGTTTATTCCGCGGCGCGCCGTGTTTGTTAGCACTTAATAATCGGCCACTTCCAGCTGTCTTCCGACTTTCCGACTATCTCTGTGTGCCTAAGACTTAATATTTCATTGCGAATTTTCCCGCAATGTATCTACAAGGAAACATTTAACAAATCATTTCCTTATATTGACTTGGTAATTTATTTGCGTTTGTAATTGTTATATTCATAAGTATTGTAATTTATTAGGCATACAATAATTATATGATTAATTGGCATTCTACTATTGTCTGCTTGATGACGTTACCTTATTAGTTGATTGATTGTTATTAATATATTATCCTGTTTTATCTCCAATTTCTCAGTTTTTGCTTGCTGTCGAGCTCGAAATCTTTATTTATTTATTTATCAATTGCTTGCTATACTTACAGTATTCACCAAAGCGTATAGCAAGCCAAAAATCTACGAACTAAAAAAGATACATCTATATATATATGTTACCGGTCAAACCCAATTTTAGGATGAACTAGTCTCGCCTAGACTAAACCTGCATAATAAGTCCACGAGCGAGTGAAGCAAAATCAGAATTTTGGGGCACAACGACACGGACAGGTTAGGTTTAAAGGCCTTCGTGGTTATTTTTTTATAACCAACTAGAAATAGGAGCCTCGTGGAGCGGGGCTCCACGCGTGCAGGAAGAATTGGTTTGGCTTTGGCTAAATTAGTTGGCAAAGTTTGACAAAGTCCAAACGCACTCATTAACTCATCATCGCCCAAGCCAAGCCAAGCCCTTGGACTTAGAACGCTGAAATTTTGCATAGAGATTCCTTTTATGATGTAAACAAAGAATAAGAAAAGCTTTTCCAAAATTCAACCCCACTAAAAGGATGAAACGGGGTCAAAGTTTGTATTAAGAAACTTACTTTCGCACGGCCACTGGCTTCTGCTAATACGTACTTACTTATTATAAAACAAAGTCGTTTTCCAGATTTGTCTGTTTATCAGATAAACTCCTAAACCATACGAAGGAGGGCCCTGGTGAGAGTTGTGGGAATGCGATGGATGCGAGACGCACAGGACCGATCATTGTGGCGACACTTGGGGAGGCCTATGTGGCCGAAAGACTTCTAATGCTGTATTGGACGACTTTCGGCTGAAGTGATAGTAAAACCATACAGCGGATTAGAAGAAGAAGCAATAAACGGGACATAGCATAGCATAGCATCAGCCTTTTAATGTTCCCATTGCTGGGACTCAGGCCTTCTCTCTAAGAGAGGGAATGGGCCGTAATCCACCACGCGGGCCCAGTGCGGGTGGATATAAACGGGTAAAGTTTATTAATTTGCACTCCGTACGAAGCCGGGTCGACTCACTAGAAAATAAAAAAAAAAACTACTAAAAAAAACATATAAGTATGTATTTTTAAAGCTATGAAATTCTGCTATATCGCTAACAAGACATAAGGACCAGTAAGAAATGTAATATTATCTGCAAACATATCTTACTAAGTACAACACTCCAAGTTTAGAAAATAGACAAAGCGCGCACGTGTTCGAAACAAAAGGCAATAAGGAACAGGGTTGGCAAACATTTCCTGATTAAATTATTAATAAATCTTCATTATATTGTAACCAGTCTGCTGCCGAGAAGCCTTGAGTTAACGAGTTACTTTAAGATAAAGTTATTACTGTTTATTTAGTTAAGGGTTTATTACTTATACAGCTTCTGACAGCGACTGCGCCCATGTGAAAGTAAATAATTATTCCGAGGGAATATACGCTCAAGATAAAAAGTATCTTCTGTCCTATTTCTATATATGATCTTCATGTCGACACTGTCACCGGCCTGCGCTGAAAACCAGCGTAGACTCGTCGCACTTTGCGTGTGGTTATGGCGTTATGCTGAGCCGTTCGGCCGTTTTGCTCGGACGTGGCGCATATTTTTCACAAAGTTACTATACTTATAATTTGTTAGTCCTAAATTTGCGCCTTTTTACGCCAAGTAAAATGTTTTTATTTTTTTCTATCTATCCACACGTGTACCTAATAGCATCCAAATCCGTAGACCTATTTTCGCATGAAGGGCTAAAAATCATACACACACCTATCTACATATAAACTTTCACGTAAACAGTATCAGCGGTTTCACCATTTTAAAAGTTGAAAATTGATGTATGAAAACAAATTACCGGGTTAAAAAGTTTATCGTATTCTCAGGCTGTGGTTTATTCATGTTCTCGTTTAATGTCGATCAACCGTTAAGGCCTGATTGATGATCAAACAACCAAACAAATGCACAGAAATTCATACTTATAATAATTCTAGCATAGAAGGGCATATTGATTAATTAATTGTTGCAATAAATGCACTGTTTAATGGTCTAAAACCCTCTTCGCTTTTTAAATAAAACCGCTTAAGGGCAGATCGGTTGGATGGTTTCAGTCTATAACAGCCGTAAGAAGAAACAATTTTTGTGTTTTATATATTAGGATTATAGTAGGACTAGCTGCTGCCAACGGCACCGCCTGCGTGAAAGTAAAAAAAAAATCCTAAAGAAACATTCCTTGGCAAAAAAGCATCCTATGTGTTATTCCAGGACATGGTCCAAACTTCATCCAAATCCGTTCCACCTTTCGAGCTTGAAGAAGTAACAGATATACACACACCTACAAACGTTCGTCTTTATAATATTAGTGTGGCAGGAGTAAAGGATTCAAAAATATTATGGAGCTGTTGTTTGCAATATTTTCGTTCCTTGACACCTACCGCAAAATAAATAAAAGTCCGCCACCACGTTTTATAGAACACAAAGACCGGTCTGTTTCACATTTACCTTTTATTCCGATTTGCTCGAAGCTTCGGGGAATAAAGGTATAGTGCCTTAAAATTGCAAACGTGAAAATAGACCCCAGTTCTGTACTCTATGAATGTGTACATTTCGGGAAGTTTTAAAATGTTTACTACGTTTTCTATACAAATCGAAATATTTACACAGGATAGAGAAAGTGATACTTTACAATATAGGGATACAAATAACGATATTGGTTTTTGCCGAGGTTACATATATGAAACATTAAATAACTATGTATAAATGTAAAACCAAAAGAGCATCTGTTGCAAATACTCGCGGTGGGAAACTCATCATAATCAGTTAATTTTATTAATAAAATGTTATTTCCTTTATGCTAAAGTAGAAATTACATGTTATATTAAGTCTGTCTTTGTATCACTACTAGTTTGATTAATTAATTAAAAAATAATACACAACCGAAAATATTTATTTTAACACAAACTGAAGTAATAATTATTATTTTGAGCAGGCATGATATCGAGCTCCGTAATCGTAACTGAAACGATTGGATATTCGAAATAAAAACATATTCGAAACCGTTATAAAAGTTTCAGTAAGTATCGGATCGAGGCGGAATCTAAATGATTGGTTACGACGGGCTTTTGATCTTTTTATGATTTGATAGATCATTAACTTTAACTTTTTGTTTTTTTTTTTTGCTTTTAAAATTCTAATATCTGTAACCGAAACTAGCAGATAATCAGTAATCATTTCATATCTGTAACCGTATCCGAAAAAGGTGTAATATTATTCCTATATCCGCTTTCAGATCCGAATTATATCGTCTCTGATTTTGAGTGGGTATGCAAAATGTCAAAGTGGCCCACTTGACAACCCTGCTTTTGCGGCGCGAATCTTGTTATTTATGTTCACTGACCACTATTGAGTGTTCTCGTCTCTTTATGTTAATAGTTAGAACTACAATAGTCACAATGTAATTGTTTATTTTAGTATAAGCTGGGGCAATAATCTGTATTAATCTTTTGTATTTTTGTTTGTATTGAATAAACTTGAAAACTACAGGACTGATTTTAAAATTCTTACATCAGTAGTATTGTGCTTTATTACTGATTGAAAGGTAAAATAGCTATTACATGTTTTTTTTTTATTATACAATATTGTTTTATATAGAAAAAAGATGATGTTTCCTAGCTGACTACCTTGAAAAGACACATCTAAACTAACTCAGAGGTGATAGTCTCTATTAAAGTCGATACAATAATCATATTATCTTCTGACAACCGTGTAGGTTAAGGTCTGAGGTCGTTTTCTGATGACCACATGGTTTTAAGTGGATCAGTTTAGTCAGTGTAAGCCAATCATGTATCCCAACTCAGGACTATAAAGAAGGTCAACGACTCGACGAACAATACCTACTAAAGAAAGGAGATTTGGGAAGGCTGAATAAAACTACTAAAACAGCTGGACAAATGCTAAAATTTCTGAAAACAAAATAAAAAATGTTAATAAAAAAATTTATTGCAATAAAATGACGGGAATACAAATAAAAATGTAAAAATAATTTTTATCTTTATTTTGATGGTGATAAAATTAAAAACCAGACAGAAGTTAAAAAAAACGGTGATTTTCACCGTGTTTAAAACGCGGCAACCCTGTTATTGCGGCGCGAATCTTGTTATTTATGTCTACTGACCACTATTGAGTGTTCCCGTCTCTTTATGCTAATGACTGACATTACAACGTGCATGTGTGATTATTTATTTGTTTGTAACAGTGTACTGTTTTCACAGTTTTAATATTAGAGAGAAGGTAATCTTTGTGTTGTTTTTGCCGTAGAAGGCAGTAAAAGAAATAAGCGCTTGCAATGTGTGGAGCTTTCTATTGTCTCGCGTAAGCAGGCTATATGTAGCTACAGGGTTCTCGAATACAA
The DNA here is from genome assembly GCA_958295575.1 of Leucania comma. Lineage (NCBI taxonomy): Eukaryota > Metazoa > Arthropoda > Insecta > Lepidoptera > Noctuidae > Leucania > Leucania comma. The sequence goes on from OY282475.1 coordinate 12,709,005, forward strand.
AGGTATGGAGACAGCACTTACCTTTTTATGAGAGCCTGGTAACTTGTCACTATGTTGTAAACATTCTTACAATGTTAAACCGCAATGTTATCTAGCTTTGAAGGTGTATTTTAGACCCTTCTGTGATTTTGTTGGAGAAAACTTAAAGGCATTTGTTATTTATCGTATAATTTACCGTACGAAAACACTTGTTCTTGGAAATTATCTGTAGAATTTTATTGAAGTCTTATTATGTAGATTTAAAATCAATAAAAAAATCTACAATAGAAAATGTGAGGCACTGCGTAGCGCAAGTAAAGAATTCCCATTTATCTTTTTTGCTACGCTCAGACAGATTCTACGCGATTTTCTCAAACCGCTCAATGCAGAAAAGATTGCAAATAAAACATCTTCTTTGTTTTAAAATATGTATTAATTCTGTTTGCGCATGAGAAATATAAAACAAACAATTTAAAATACTGTCAAAATGTTATACAAATTCTTTGTAATCTTATGTTAAATCAAAAGTTCTCACTTCATTTGCTTCCATTTTGTTAAAAGTAAACGCTAAATCTTTTTGAAGTAAACCTACATTAAAATCATCTTCAAAAGTTTAATATTTTTAAGCACTTAGATGTCGGGCTTCGCAAAATGTAAAGATTCTTTAAATTTAAATATAGGTAACACCTCTGAAATTATGTACCTATATTCGTGTTATGATTTTTGTATTTTTTCAGCATAAGGTTTAACATTTACCTACATAGACGAGCGACTGCGAACCTTTATTTAACCCTTTACGAACGTACCAGTACATAATATAATATGAAAAAAGAATTAAGGTAGAATTACACTGCGCACACGTGTATGTGTGCCACAGATGCCGATCTGGGCACGTTGGTCTCCATACATTTTATATAGTGGCTAGACTTGTAGAGCTACACTTGACACACGCCACGCGAAGTCATTCTATGTACAAATCAGGCTGGTGTTACACGTGTGCGTTGGTCTAATGTAGTTCTAGCTTTAACGTGGTCATTAAGTGCCGCCAAATAATCTCGACTTTGCGAATTAATAGGCAAAAAATTAAATTCTTCGTCTGAAACTCAATATTCGTATATCGTAATGTTTAATAAGATTGCTTATTTCATTGAATAAATCAGAAAGTTACTATGATTACTCTTGTTTCCAATTATCTAGAAACTCTACTCTACTCTCTTAATAGATACAAATTATTTTCCGTTGTGCCAGGTTTGCCATCTCTGACATAGATTGATAAATATCCCTCATAATATTCTTCATTTCAGGATAACAAAATAGTTAACACTTAGGTACCATCAGAGGGTTTACTCTTGAGTTTAATTCCGATCGCTCGACATTGGAATTATGATGTTTTGTACTCTGGAATTCGATGCTAGCGCCAAATTGGTTTAAAATTGCATGACGACACGCCAAGCCCAATCCTGATTTTACTTAGTTTAGAATTCAAGAGTACCTAACGTCACAATTCCAATGTCGAGCGATCGGAATTACACTCGAGAGTAAGCCCTCAGGTGGGATTGCAGTCAAGCACTAGTTTATAGTAATTAAAAATAAATATTGTATCATTTCAAACCAATCACAACATCGTAGCCTATTGGATTTACCTAAATCTTCTGTACAGAAATACCAAAACTTTATTATTGCTAAATATTGATCAAAAATGAACTTATTATTTACAAATTAAAACGAAGCTTTAATCCAGTGATTAGCACATATTAAATGAGCAACTGCTAATCAATTGCTAAACCACAGAGATATTTACAAATAAAGGTCAATGTCAGCCAGAAAATGACTAGAACTGTTACATAGCCTGTTTACCGATATCCATTTACAGCGTTGGCATGTTTGGTGACACTACAAGTACATTCATCTCCTAGTTCGCACGCAGAATACCCAACAAATATTAATTTGGTAACCCATGCATGTTGGAAATGAAATACGGCCGACATAGATCATTCTGTACGAGACCTACAACGTTTTACACCACAAACCGTGTCGGGTTGGCGACCCGCTCGCAGCAATAAAACAATACACTTCTCCAAATGACAAAGAACTTTGGAAGATAAGCGACGAACGAAACACTTTTATTTCGTTCCCCCAAATACTTGAAGTGTTGGTAAATGTACTGGCACGTTTGTAGTTTAAAGAAGTGCTATCGTTCAGGCGGTTCGAGTCACGCGACGGCCATTTCACTCGCAGCACTTGTACACCTCCCTCGGAACATCTACGATGTCTGGAAAAACCGTAATGGCACCCACGACATCTATTGTAACTAGCTCAAATGCTGAAATCGGAGCTTTTTTTGGTGTAGTTTAGTGTGAAACAAGGTCTTTTGTTGTCAACAGAATAATCTCCAAAGACATGTACCTTGTTAAATGTTACGAAGATTTTGCTTTGATCTTTATAAACCCCTTTTCCATCTGCACAGATTCTATTGTAGATTAAAAGCATTACTTCTCAAACAATTCCAGGTTCATCCGTTCTCAAACGACCAGTTAATGAACTTGAACCTCTACTATTCCGTTCTCCATTCCGTTAGTAGTTATACCTATAGAGCTTCACCGCACAAATAGTTTTGTAAGCAAGTCAGCCACCGTTACGCGTCTGTGACAGCTACAAGCTGAATCCTCGTCCAGAAATCCGACCATTTCACTTTAAATATTATCTACGAGGGTTCAGTTGATAGATTCGCCCCGTCAGTATTCGACAGATATCTAGTCGGAATGTCCCTCGATCCTCGATCTATTTGTTTTATATTTGTTTGTTGTGTAATCCGAAGTGTGCTGGCAAATTTGCAGAGTCAGCGATTGATCTATGCGAAGTTAAAACTTTATTGTCAAGTCTTGGTTTTAGATTATTTTCTGATCGGAGTATTGGAAAAGTTGGTACCGCTTACTGAGTACATTCACGCGCCAAACAATAAAGCAAGTCTGCTATTTTATTGTTTTGATACTTTAACTTTCTACTTCATATTGGCTGGTGCACTACGGTACGTGTATTGCGTACTCATGTTAGTAAAGTAACACTATTTAAAGAAGCGTTCTAAACCTAATAGTTTTATCTTGAGTTTCTTTTTGAAATTGTTAGAGTTATCTTGTGATAAACTTTTTTCTTCTTCTTAGCTCGTTGAGGTCAATGAACAATACTTTATAGTTTGTTTATTCCTTCTATATATTTTAGTTAATTCATGAAGATAGTACAAGCTATTGCCTGCGGCTCTATCCTTGTGAAATTATTAGGCGCATCCCACTTTTTAGCGACAAACAAAATCACAAAATTATCAATTTTGTTTTTTTTCCTACTGTTTTTTATAGGTTTTCCGTCTTATTATTATTTTGTTAAGCCAACAAAAAAAATCAAATCGGTCTACTGGTTTTTGACTTCTCTTTGAACTCGTCCTGTACTTTTTTTTTTTTTTTGTGGTAGGTAAAATCATCCAATGACGAATCCCGCCCTTGGGTGGGGCGGGAAACAGTGTCAGACTTTTACTGACTAAAAACCTACCTTTCCATTCCTCGCCTTTGTCCCGGGGCCCGTGGTGACACTCTCGCATAACCTTTGGCCCCAGTAGGCTTCGGCCCTGCTGAACTCGTCCTGTACTAGGTATATAGCTTAAGTGCTTAAACCTATGCCAAGTAACTATCTTAGCAGATGAATTAGCGTTTAAGCTTAGAATTATAAGCTTACATGGCTTTCGAATTAAGGATTAGTGTGTTTAACTTCAAGATTCATGCGTATTTAATTAGTCTAATTGACTTTATACATTCAAGCTGGTATCTCCATAGTTTAAGCTACTCGTACTTAACCTCCTAACTTGGTTCACAGAAATAAGATTAAGTTAAGGAACATGATTTTTATAGTATACTTAATTTTTATTATTGGTGTCTACAGTCTCCTTTTGTAATTAGAGAAAGAGTTTGTGGGAAACTCAAAAAAAAGCTAATAACTTCATGATCGTCGGCTTGAGCTAACCGGAGGCGGTTACGAGAAATTTTTTAAAGATTAAAATATGAAGAGCGCTGCATATAAAATACTCGCGGCCCCATGCATAATGAGTAAGTTAACTGGAAAACTTAATAGAACCCTCGACACGTTTTATTCATGACCATAAAGCCTTTTAACTTTAAATCACAAGGTACCCTCGCTTCGGAAATTTATGAGGTGGCATTGGAAAAGTTAAGTCGTTGATCAAACTTGTGCCGCCTTGTTTCAAGATTATCTCACTAGATATTAATCAGTAACCGCTTAATTTGCATAACTTAATACAGAGTATTGTAAGACGAACCAACTAGGCAACTGCCTACACAACATGGATAATGATAAATGGACCCCTCTCTGTGTACACGGCAAAGATTGTCATTTGTTTTGAAATGAGTGTTTTATTTTTAAACTAACGGCGAAACGTTCCCTATGAGCTTTCGGAAGACACAAAAATATTATAAACTAGAAAAAAATAAAGAAAACATGTTTAACTAGCTTTTGCCAGTGATTTAATCTGCGTGAAAGTAGAAAATTATCTCAAGAAAGAAAGAATAAGTATTTATTTGGCACACACAGTGTAGAAAATAATCAAACTTACCTACTCCCAGCATAAAAAGTATGACATTCCAAAACATGGTCTATCTGTGTGCCAAATTTCATCAAAATCCTTTCAACCGTCTAAGCATGATGCTAACAAACAATCACATACCTAAACACAAACTTTGGGCTTCATAATATTAGTATATAAAATGTGATTAACACAACCATTTCGAATATTTATGCAAACATTAAGTTACAAAAAAGCAATAAGTTAACAAACGCACCGACTATAACAAGCACTCTTCAAGTTTTATGATAATTATGGAGCAAGTAAGTGAAGCAAGAATATCGTTCAGAGTACAGTTCAAGTTAGTCAGGAGCTAGCGAAGTTAATAAATCAATTATTCGCATCTTACATCGATACGTAACTGAGTTTCCAAGCCAAGGTTCTATAAGCTCAGAGAGTAGGGGAAACTAATCTTCTACAGCTAGTGTAGTAAACCATCGGCAAATCTCTCGTTTGTCACTTCGGGACCGCTGGCCAGACTCGTTACTCCGAGTAAATTTATCGCCACTTTATACAGCGCTGAGTCAGTTCCAGTCAATTCATGCGCTCTGTTGAGATCGATTGGCTGACGACGGCCACGTTTTATTGTTTAGAAAACGGTACAAGCGCCCAATGGCACATACATCGTTAATATCATTCTCTCCCGCCACGTTGAAATGTCAACCGAGCGTAATAAATGTCTCAATAACTCAACACGGTGACAGATCACTCGGGCTATCATTAAGGCATAAGTAAATTATTTCGTTCGTTAAACAGTCGACAAATAGTCGAGTTTCCTCGTCGACGGATTCCGTCGAGTGTCCCGGGAGTCCCAATCAAAAGTCTGCAACAGTACTTAGGGACTTTATATTACGAATGAGAGTGTTACGCCGAGAATTGCTACTGCGGAGCGTAGATTCAGACTTCTTATTAATTAGCTGTCACTGTGACGCCTACGAGGGAAACTGCCTACGTGGGAACACAGCCACGTGACGAAAGTTATGTTTTTACAATGAATCTGCCGAGCGATTCATCACAAATTGAGTGGATAATATTTACATCGAAAATTTAACATGAGAACGGAGATATTTTTAGAGTGTATGAAAACGAAAGTTTATTATCGGGTTTGTATTTCTTTTGAGATAAACTTAGATACTTAACCGCGTTTCAATCATCGTAATAAATACTTGGCACGCGCTGCGTCTGCGGACCAGGGACATAAATCAAGAAATAAAAACGTTAATGACTCTCACATTCACATATACAGGCTGGTGTATAAACATTAAGCACAGTTGGATACTATATTGTACATTATTATGCCTGTGTGTCCCTCAATGTCCTAAAAGTTTTTTCATTTGTTTTTTTTTTTGTTGAGCTCGCCTGCACTTTTGGTAATTGCTGTGTTTTATGGCTACTTCAACGGCCACACAAAACGTTTATTCGTAAAGCATGAAGACATGAGATGGTAGAATGAAAATACAACAGAGACAAATATATGATGCCTGTTTGGAATGAGCCTGCGTTCTTGTTATCACAGTTTTTGTAGGATTTATGAATTTAACAAAGTTTTATTTAGTATTCGGTTAGGTTAATTTATATATTTACTAGTTCCTGCCAGCGGTTTCGCCTCGTGAAAGTGGAAAATAAATAGCCTTACGTTACTCAATGATAAAATAGCATTCTAATGGTGCCAAAGTTTTTAAAATCGGTTCTGTAGTTTTATTTATAATAAAAAAGTACGGATCTGTCCTATAAATTAGCCTGTTTTTATATATCATGTGGATTCCATCGGGCATGCCTATTTATTCTGCATACCGAAAAAGCCAAAAGTCAAAAAAATGCGGAGCAAATCCGCATACTTACGTGATGAAATCCACACGATATTAAAAACACCCTTACATATCTTTACTAGGTAAATATTTTTTATACTTATTTTATTGTACACGAAAATAATAAATAACACAATGGGAACCCTAAAATTAGTTAAATTTGTTATTAAAAAATTAGTCATTTTATAAATTTAATTTAAATTAATTATTAACATTGTAGAAAATTATTCGACATCACTATGTACCACAGTGTTGTCAAACCGCCAAATTCATCAGTTCGTTTTAGTAGATACACTCTCTGTTTATATTTTCTATGTTCACAAATCGAGGAAATACATTGCAACTGCAAAACACGTTTCACTCTTTCCTATCGACATAAATTATATTTATACATATTACAAATTGTCGGTGTATATCATAATTAAATGTCAGATAAGAATAATAATATTTCGATCCGTATCTACAAATATGTACATCATATTTAATACAAAACAATTATTACTTAATTGACATTTGAGCGTCAATTTATCAATTTAATTTATAGTGTTTTAGACTCGTGACATTTTAAGTTTCTCTTTTTGCTATTTACACTTTGGCAAGATATTTTATTCTGCAGTATTATTTGGATATAATTTATGATATAGTTGTTTTTGCTAGCGGTTTCGCTCGCGTAAACGTTGAAAATAATCCCACGGGAATTTACAACAAGGATACATAGAATGCTTTTTTTTCGTGGGTCAAAGGACTTCTCCCGCTCTGCTTGGAGCAAGAGTGAAGTATCAAACTTTTACTAACTAAACCCATAGTGTTCCTTCAGTTGCCTTTTACCTTTGCTGTCCCTGTCACTCTTGATCATCTCCTTACGGCGCGCATGGATCACAACGCATCCCCGACTTGGGCTTGGTCCTTTTTGGGATGGCGACTTACCCATTGCTCGCCGTCCGCAAGCCCGGGCCTGCGGTGGCCGGAAATCATCCTGTGAATACCGCCGCTTGGGGCTTTTTTGAGGATAAGTAATATTCTTAATCCTAATACGGGTCATGTTTACCAGTATTCTTCATCCAAATCTTTTCAGCCGTTGTGAGGCCAAATACAAACTTTTTTTAAATAGAATATAAAAATAGACGACCTATGAAATTACCGCATTTAAAATGGGTTGCTTTGAAGTGTTATATTTTTGGAAAACACTTGAAATTATAAGTTCAAATAAACTTTATATTAAAGGCAGGTTATTCTTTTTTGGATATTTTTTTGGTTTATTTGTGTCTTGTATTTTCTGTAATACCGCAGTACAGCTAATTAAAAAAGCGTTTGTTGATATTAATAGTTCCAACGTAGAAACTAAATATTTGAAAGGGCAAGCAATATCAATGAAGTACACCTACGACTTTCTTCTCACAAAAGAACTCTGTGTTCTTTGTTTAATAACTTTCGTCTTGGAAATTTTGTCTTGTAGCAGCCCTGAGAATAAATGTTTTTTTAATTAGTGGGATAAAATTTTCCACGTGAAATTGATTGAAATAAAAATAGAAATCCCATTCATTAGCAGTTTTAGGTCCATAATCATCAATCCATCAACAGTCAATATTGTATAGGTACCGTTTGAGACAAAATGGAGTTTCTTGCCGGTTCTTCTCCATAGGAAACGACCAATTTGGAACCGTGCACTAGCTTCTGACGTTTTATAAGTGCCCATGTAGGCCTATGTAGAATAAAAATATTTTTTGATTTGATCTTGAAATTGTTTCCAAGGCTCATATTTGAACTCATAAAATAATGCGAATTTTCTTAGATTTCATACAAAAATGATTATAAATACAGGGATATTACAGAAATTACAAAACTGAAAGAAACCAATAAATACCTAATTTCGAAAAAAAAATAACATACCTTTAATGTAAAGTTTATATGAACTTATAATTCCCAGTCAATCTAAAGAAATAACATTCAAAACAATCCGTATTAAAAACGGCAATTGCATTAAGGTAGACCTTTTTTTACATATTAGTATATTAAGTAGGGCAGTTGGATGTGGTACCTAGTTGAATAAAAACAACATTAAAATTAAAAAAAAAACTTTCTTAAATCCAAAAAAAACATCTTCTGAATTTGAATATCCTACTAAATTTTCATTCATCAATCAACCACTACTGTGTCTGTGTAACATTAAAAAATTATATCTTAAAAAATAAAATACATTCATGTCGTAATCACAGATACGGCCCTCTATTTATAACTGAAGATTAATCCGGTGTTGATACGTCTCTTTCTTGACCAAGACCGATCCGTCGGTTATCGTGAAGTCGGGTATTTTTAGTGAAGCCACGCGGTGTTCCCGAGACATCCCTAGTCCCGGCACAACACAACATGTGTAGACATCGCCTTAGGCTCAGGACAGGGTGAGGAGCTTATATGGGTGCAAAGGCGAGACCAAAGTACTCCTATCAAACATAACATTCTTCTTTTCCAGTCAATGGTTACTTCTTTTATAGTTTGGTAGGTGATCACATTTACAGTGACAGGAAGCGTTCAAAGTATGTAAGTAGTTGGAGCAGTTCAACAATGACAGATAAAACATTATATGGCCTGGAGTCCTGAAGTGACTTAAGAGGATCCTTTATGTTTTACCCTGAGGACTCACTTCTAACCTGTGTACTCTGAATCGCGCCAGCCACCGCGTACACTCTGGTTAAGGTCTGTTGCAGGATCTTAGTGCGAGCGACGTAACTGAGCGGCCTCGCTGGTGGGCGATTGTCTATTATTTTATCCAAAAGAAACTCGTCAAGCTTCCACTGCCTACTCGAACAGCTTGTGATGCCATGTAGCCAACAAATCGCGCCCGCCACCGCAAACGCACTCGCTACCGCACACGCACCCGCTCTAGTCACCCTGGCCAAGGCCTTATTAGTGACATGTGTAGATACTGCCCTATTTGTGGATCAAAATAATCTCCTGTCTGAGCTAATGAGAGGTTTTTATGTTCTTGTTAGTTAATGACGTCTGACAGTTTAAAGTTTGTTTTGATAGTGTCATAGTTGGTGTTGAAGATTTTGGTTCGAATAGGATTTGTGGTTAGACTAAAAAGATGAGTAGGTATACTTAGTATAGTTTTCAATTTCAACAATGAAAAACTGCTAATATTTTAGGTAAGATGTCGTGCGAATAGATTGACAATAAATATAACACAGATAACGAAGCAATTAGATATTAATGTCAATAAAGACAAGATCTATCTGATAAGAAACTAGTTGATTTATTTGACGTGCTAAGTTGACGCTGGTTTGATTTAGGTATTAAACTGGTAAATTTATTCATTATAATTCTTTAAAATATAACTAGTATAGAACACACTGAACACAGTAGGTACAATAGTTACTCCATACACAGTTCAGTACAGTGGAGGTAGGTACTGCTCTAGTGCTCTCATCTTTGGGATGGATCTGCCAGATACCAGCTTAATGCGCTTGAGTCAAGGTAAGCGTGCTCCATAGTCGGCCACATTATCGCTGACGATCAGGTGACACAGTGGCCCATTCATGGACTGGCGCTAATGAATAATAATAAATAAATCCATAGCAGCTTGCTTTCCTAAAAACAAAACTAATATATGCCTGTAATACCCGATTACGGTATTGCGTCAACACTTACATCACTTTAGTGTTTGTCTACCTAGATTGTCTGCTTTATCTAATATTAGTTATTATCTGTCTTGATATTAACTACGGATAGTAACGTTCATCGCTGTAAATTAATAGACAATATGCGGATTACAATCGGACGGCAATTCGTCATCTTCACCTATACGGTAATACACTAACACCACTTGTACATAACACATGAATGATTACGGTGTTAACATAGACATGACAATGTCTACTTTAATGGACAGCTGCGATGCTTAACTTCTATATAGTTAACAGGCAAAGAAAATTTTTCCTTGAAAATGTACATTTGAAGATCAACTGGCACTTGTTCAAGCCACGAATTTTAAGCCTATTTAAAAATGCTAAAGGTCACATCTTACGTTAATCCAGCGTAAATGTAGAACATTAAATTTAGGCTGCGCAGGCACTGCTATGCGACGCTTACGATGCGTAGTTACTGGCAAGTCACGGCTACGAAGCGTAGTTGATTGGACGTCATGGCTACGAAGCGTAGTCGCAAATCACGGCTACAAAGCTTAGTCACTATCACGTCACGGCTACAAAGCGTAGTCGCATGCACGTCACGGTTACGAATCGTAGTTGCTTGCACGTCACGGCTACGAAGCGTAGTCGCTAATACGACAACTCTACAGTGCTTAAACTATACTATTTTACCACTTAGTCGCTATTACATCCGCTCTTTGCAGCTTAGCAATGTTTCGATACCTCAACGTAGCGTATAGTCACTGTAAAGTTATTTGGGGACAGCGTAGTAAAGCTACAACACGCCGTCTTCCTATGACGTCTACGCAGCGTTGCGAATCGTTTTCAACTGTAACGTTGAACATATTCAGTGCGAATTTAGGCTTCCATACACAAACTTTCCTCATTTATCGCTCTTTATATTTCTGAAAACCGTATCAAAATGCGTTGTGTGGTTTAAGAGGAGTTAGTGAATGTAAAGACAATTTTGGATGAAAAGCAAATTTGTTTAATACAATGTAAGTATGTGAATAATGCTAATAATGATGAACTAACACGAAAATAACATGCCTACAGAGTATCTCAGAGTATCTCTCAAAACTTTGCTAAACAATAAATATTCAAGACGTATAAAATTATATCTTTCATAAACATATTTGTTCAAAGTAAACATCAAATCCATACAACGCCACGGGAGGTCTGTTCTTCGCAATAACTACACAACTTTGTGTGTAACATAATTGTAATACACAGTAATTATGATTTAAACGTGTTATTATCCCATTAGATATCTGTATGAGACTTTAAAATGTGATTTATGAAAGAGCAGATCTTTCTCATGCAGCCGAGGCTGGAGTGTGCATTATGCAATGCTGACTAACCATTGTTAGAGTTCCGTAACCAAAAGGTAAAAATAGGACTTTATTAGTAAGACTCTAATGTCTGTCTGTCATCACGCTGTAACTCATGAACAATGATGGCTAGACAGTTGAAATTTCATATTTTTTATTTATAATATACCACACATAAACATATATAAAAGGTATGTAATTTTTAAATTACCCTACACCTTACACTGATAACTAGGTAAATAAACCAATTTTCAGCCGTTCACTCGAAATAAGGTTCAGTTGAAAACCAGCGTCAGGCAACTACCACCTGGTAGTTGTCTGGCATTTATGCTGAACTGGACCTATGTGGCGCAGCCGTAAGCACAATGTTAGTTTTTTTTTTCATTTAAGTATTTTTTTTAATTTTAAGTGTCTAATATGTAGTTTCAGCATTGTGTTTCTATGCCCAATAAAATATTTTTCTTTTTTTTTAAATTAAAAAAAAGGAAAAAAATAGAAAAGGAAGTAAAATAAATATTTAAGTGCAAATGACGCCGTTTTTTGCTACGGACGGTACGGAATACTTCGTGTGCGAATCCTACTCGCACTTAGCCAATATACTGTTAACCTTTAGTCAAAGAATAAAGAGAATATTTTTTAAGTTTTAATGTTGCAAAGACTATTGTGTAATGATTTTAAGTCTAGTGTGCCATTAACACCGTTTTAAGTTGGAGAAAAAAGACTTAAAAACCTTAGTATTACAGCTAAGTATTGACTTCAGCTCAGATATCTAGTTTTTTTTACTGTTGATAGACACGCTCTTGACATATCTCACCTGATGGAAAGCGAAGACGGGGTCGACGATAGAGTACGCTTGCCTACAAGTAACCAATTCACTTTTGACTTAAGATCTTCAAGTTTTGCGTCATCACGTTGCGGGTAGAACAATTGGTCGATGGGGCCGAAAGGTTCTGGAGTGTCGACCGCGTATTAGAAGACCCAGCATTGGTCCTTAGAGAGTAGACCGATGACTTGAAGAGGGTCACGGGAAACCGATGGATCCAAGACGCACAGGACCGGTCATTGTGAAGTCTTATATCCGATAGTGGACGTCTTTTTGATGAAATTATGATGCCATTTAAAATGGGAAATTTATATGTTTTTATGTTAAGGCTGTACTTACCATGTATGAAGTGGTTATTTTCTACTAGTCAGTGCTTGAGTTAAATTGACGACCATCTGTCGTCAATTTAACTCAAGCGAAGAGAATCAAGAATTTACGTTATGTATAAACGCTATGAATTAAAAAACTACAGAACAGATTTTCATACTGTTTTTACCAATAGACGGAGTGATTTATGCAAAAGATTTAAGTGTATAACACATCCATTGTTTTTAACAGAAAAAAATCGAGAATTTCAAAGATTTCGAAGACCCGTGCGCAGCTGGGGCGCTAGTCTTAGATAAAAAAAAACGAAAGCTCAAAACCGTATGACCTTGTAACAATCACTTAAAATACAAATATTAACGAAACAAATGGGATGAATGAACAGAAACAAGACAAAAAATGAACACGTGACCGCCTGACATAACATGTATGTATGATTGTACGTAACAACCTTGTAAACGTCCTCCTCTACATTTGAGAAGGTCACCGCTGGTTTTACAATTTATACTTGCATCACATCTGAAAGGATCGGTCTTTAGCTAGGTGTTCCATTTTTAAATCCTTGTTTTCATGTCATGTAAATTCCACGTAAAGAAATATCAACTTTATGTTGGTTGAAAATAAGTTTATTTTAGGTTTTAACTAGAAGGTACTACTGGAACAGTGTAAAAAAAATTAATTAAATATCCAGGCTTTTGTTATTCGAAAAATAATTGTAGTTGTAGCACTTGTAGCTTAGAAATTAAAGTTCTTTTTTGAAACATCGTTATTTTGCCATGTTTGGATTTTGAATTGCGAACAGAACAAATATTGTGCATTATTGATTCTCTGACGTCACAAACGAAAGATTGCACAACGCCACGCTAGATTGTCTCGCCAGAGATGCTCAACCTAAACTACGCAGTTTATGTCACACGAAGCCAGTTTAAATTGTAATGAATTACTGTGAATACTAAAATAACTTGATGTTTTCGTTGACGTCAACACTGCAACACAACAATAATATTTACGACTCGTTAACTGACATAGTAGACACCCAAAACTTACAGATACTAAGAAAATTATTAAACAGCCTATAAAATTCTCGCGTAAGCATACAAACTGACGAAATAGTTAACTTATTAGTTTTCCTGTTAAACAAAATTGTTTGTTCGGATTTTGTAGGTTAATCGCCTTGGATGGAGTCAAAAGTTCAATTTGCTACCGAGATTAGACACTTCTCAGAATATATTTTGCTATCCGAAAAAAAATAGACCGATATTCAATAATCGTGATCTCGTTAAGCTGCTCTCGGAAACGTCTTGTTCTGTTTAACGTTAATGTAAAGATAAAAGAAAAAAAGATAAGCGTAATTGATATTGTTTTTGTCTGTTGATGACTAACAACGACCTGATTGAATTACATCTTGTTTTATTTCGTTTCTTAAAACAATGAATTAATTCTTTACTTTAACATCTAAATAAACAATACTTGGACAAATTTTCAAGAGATTGTTTTGAAAACGTCATTTTATTAACCCAATTTTGTTTGGCTCTAAATAAACTGCCCTGAATAAAAAAGCGATAAAGATGAAGTTAACCTGATAAAAAAAGCTTCAAAATATTACATCCATGTTTTTTTTTTTTTATTATTTTGCATGTGAAAAATCTTAGCAACAGCAATAAGATGTTATCCGTCAAATACTTGGGTTCGGTGCGAACGGTTACCCGACGACCTCGCCTCAAATAGATGTCAGCAAAACCGAAGGTTCCACGCGCGCAACAAAGAGATGTCAGCAAAATCGCGGGGGCCCAGAAGGGCCGAAGGCTACTGGGGTCATACGTTCGATTTTAAAAAGAAAACCCGGGGTCCTGGAACGCAAGACAAATAAAGAACCAACTTCTAGTGGGTTTTAGTCAGTAACAGATTGACATGCCCTCGCGCTCATGCACCCTAGAGCGGAACAGGTCATTGGATAATTTTGATTTTCAATCTAAAATAAAAACCGTCACATACCTACGTATCAATCGGGAGTTCCATTGGCAATATGTGGTATTCTTTATCAGTTCGACTTCATCAAGTAATGCTTTTGATTGAATGCTTTAAGAACTCAAGGGCTTAATCAGAAAGCATCATCAATGCCTATATTATTTTAAAAGTTCCCTCAATTCCTCATTGATGCTATCATGTCCAATTTATTAAATCTTCATGCAACATATAGGTACAAAGGCGGATATGGCTTAAGCATTTTCTACCAGTCAACCAAATGTGGCGGAGAGACAACATGGTAGACGCATAAAAAAAAAGAAAAAAGAACAATTTTTTTCCAAATTGATGCATTTCATAAATAACAGATTTTTAAGGTAACAAATATTAAAAAAAAAGTTACAATCAAATTGAGAACCTCTTTCTGTTTTGAACTCGTTTAAAATCATAAACAAACTATTACATACATATATTGCAGTTCATCATCATCTTCCTGCCCTTGTCCCGTATTATTTGAGGTCGGCACAACACGTTTTTTCTTCCATTTTGTCCTGTCACCTGTCATGCTATCACTAACTTCGTTTACTTTCATAAAGCTAGAACTACGTTAGACCGACGCACACGTGAAACACGCCTTTATACGTAGAACAACGCCGTGAGGCGTTGCGTTGCGTGGATCAAGTGTAGCTCTACAAATCTAGTTTCCATTTAAATTGTAGAGAGACCGAAGCGCCCAGATCGGCGTGTGTGGCACACGTGTGCTCAGTGTAGTTCTACCTTAACACTTTTCACACAATCCTCTCATTTTTTCTTTGGCCTCCTTCTCCCTTTCTACTCATCCACATGTATGCTCATAATTATTTTAGTAAAATGCTCTATATTGTAGTTAGAAACCCTTTATATTTCAATAAAACCAATCACCGAGCTAATTGTATAGATATCACTGCGAAACCCGCCATATTGATTCAGTGGGGTCGAATTCCTAATGGCGACCTCCTGATCGTTGGTCCACACCCAATTTGCCGGCCATTACCGTCCTTCAACAAGGACTTATAAAGCTATACTTCTTACTAAAGAAGATTTACTGCGACCAAGTTTAATCGCAACTTCTGATCAAGGAGTGCTTTATTTTTATTCTTTGTAAGTAAACAATCCAACCGCAAATTTATTATTATTTAGAAACTTGTTTTATTAAGAGAAAGTTTGTGTAATTTAATGTGGATATTGCTTTGTAATTTTATTAGATTTGCTCGTGGTTTCGCTTGCGTGAATTTGTTTTAGTTCTCTGAGGTAAAAAGTATGTAGGTACTTATAATAATAATAAATCTTATCTTATCAGGCAACTGAGGCCCATGTACAAAATCCATAAATAATAATTTTACAATTCAATTTCTTTAGGGTTCCGTACCTCAAAAAGAAAAAAACGGATCCCTTATAGAATTACTTTGTTGTCCATCCGTCTGTCTGTTAAGATCCTTTATCTCGGGAACGCGAGTACGTATCGAGTTGAAATTAAAACCATTTACTCAGGTTTTTTTTTCGGTGTGTAAAAATCATCTAATGACATCTCCCGCCCTTGGGCGAAGCGGGAGATAGTGTCAGACAACCTACCCCGTTCCTTCGTTGTCTTCGTTCCAGGGCCCTAGTGTTCACTTTCACATTTACCCATAGCCCCAGTAGGCTTCGACCGTAGGACAGGTACCGGACGGTTACCGGACGGTTGGACAGCGAGCTACTCATAGCTCCCCGTTCGAAAGCCCGCGCCTCGGTGGCCAGAGATCGGGATCGGAATCCTAGCAGCGTATACTCAGGTATGCGGTTCCTTAATCTGTCCTAGCTCAGAGGACACCGGTGTCCTCTCACATCCACGCCACTATAGGCCTTAATTCCGATGTTTAGAGTCTACTTTTGTATGAACAAGTTGGGTAGTTGTGGATCGAAGTGTTAAAGCTGTAAAAAATCAAACTTCTGAGATAACGGAAAAAAAGATACGGCCATTTATGTCACAAAGAACGTGTATAACTCGAGGGAGTCAAAATTCATTCAAAATTCATACTTCCCGTTGACCTAAAATCCTGAAATTTCGCACGAAGCAACGTCTCATAGCACAAATATAGGAAAAAAAAAGTAATTTCGTTGATGCGTGTATTACCTCGACTTTAAAAAAAAGTACTTTATTTTTTAATTTTATCTTTACAAATCGATAGTGTTTCATGTACTGAACGACCCTCCACGGGATTAAAACGTCCAAAATTTAATATTATAAATAATTATTATTGTAAATCTAAAATCAAATCAATCTTCAAAATATTGAAATTGTAAATATTATTTAAATGTACAAACGATGGTTTAACATTGACATGATGTAATTAATATCGTCAAAATTTGTTTGGTAGGTAGTTAAAATGCAGCACGGAATTAGTTGCTCATTTATAATATCAGCGAGAATTAAATTAAATTGCATTAACATACAACATAATATTGCGTTAAATAAACTATAAAATTTCCTTTGAAACGCAGTTAAATTGGTCGCGTGGTAAGGATTAACGTAGTGTTAAAAAGGTTAACTGAGCGGTTACACTTGTGAACTGCGACCACGACAAATGACTGATTCGCAGTAATCACGGATCGTCGACGCAAACCTGATAAAAAATGTATAAACAAAGAAATCAGCTCTACATTTTTATTTATTTATCTTATTTCATTTTACAGAAGGTTGCAGACAAAGAAACCAATGATAATTTAATATTAACAAATAGCCTTCTGACATAGATAAAAACGTCGATAAAAAGAAAGTACAGACACGTTAAAAAGAGTATAAATAAGGTCGACTGGTAGAAAATTCCTACGGCATTAAGTCCGCCTTTGTACACTAGTGCATAAAGATTTAATAAATAAATAAATATAAATATTGAAAAATGAATGTGTCAAAAGTCGTCCTAAGATCGTCACATTGGTGCAGAACTAATCGACATTAAGGTGTTAGACCTTAATGTCGATTAGTTCTGCACCAATGTCATTAAAAGTCTATTAAAATTAAGCGCACTTCTTATTGAAAACACATTCCGCGTATAATTAGTCAATACGAAAGGTTTTGCCGCTAAATACCTAGTAATTTATATGCAACAGATACACGTTCTTAGCTTACTTGATTATATAGATACGTAGAATATTCTTCTAGCATTACCTACATACTAAAACTGAAGCAAACTACCCCACGAAACTTAGTAGACTACCAAAATCACTTCATTTCAACTTGCTAAAGCTCCTCGTTTCAATAATCACCCTACCGTATCCCAGCTTCATCAAAGCTTATACGCGGCAAACTTGAGTCAAGTTAGGGTTGTCCCCATAACATAGATTGGGTAAGGTTAGTTCCTCAGACTTGTATGTAGCTTAGTCGATGCGTAGATCATCGTTGCGGTTGGCGCCGCACTAGCTCGGCTAAATTATATGGTGGCTTGTCACGGAGTGCATGCTGTGTTTAAGATTGAGATAGTGTATGGTGTTAGGGATGGCAGATGTGTGTAGATTGTTGTCGATAGTTCCAACGGTGGTCTTAATTTGTTAGGTGTTCTTGTTTCGTGTTTGCATGCTTTTATAAACTAGCTTATATCTTGTTAAATGATTTGTTTTGCAGCAAGGCTGGCGAGATAAAGTGCGCGTGTATTTTTGCATCATGGAGGGTTGGTTTCAAGTCACAGTAAACGTTATGACCGATAACTGCGATTTTATCTGGGTTGCCTTTATTATTCTGGTACAATATGTATATTATCATAGATGATTTTATTATAGATATAAGTAAAGATCAAAAATTATAAAAAGGGGTTACGCTTCAACTAGGTTCATGCAGGTTTAAAGTAGATGAGGGATTGAAAAATAATATTTATTAAAGTTATTTTTTAGTTACAAGAAATCTCCAAGGTTAAGCATGACTTGCCGGGGTCCGTTGTGGATGGGTGACGATCGTAGCACATCGTGATTCCTTCGTATCTCGGAAAGCACGTTAAGAGCAGCCAACGATACATTTCCATACAACCGCTCCTACGTGATTATGACGTTATTAAACATCTTTCTCCAAATATTTTGGATACACAGATATCTTGTGAATATTATTTAGGCTTCTATTGAAATCAAAACATAAATTTATGTAAAATTCATCCAGCAAAGAACTCTGAAAATCTCCTACTTTACATCTATTTTGGCTCTGCATAATGTACCTACGCCTCAATTAAAAATATATTTATAAAGAATTCTGGCACATTTAACCGAGATTCTGAAAAAAAAAAATGTATTCGAAAACAAAAAAAAAAACATGTATTTCTTGGAACAAGTTTTATAAAATATTCTAGTAAATGATAGAATTACATAACCAACAGATTTTTTAGGTGTTATCTCTCTTTTTTTGCGTTGCCTCTTTATCAAACATTACGCTGGATTGCATAAGATGAAGCAACTAGCTTTTATAACCATGCTTACGTTGATGATAGATGACTGGGGAACGGCCCTCTTAAGCAGTTGGTCTTGACTGTCATTTATAAATATTTGAAAGTCGTTACGGATAATCGAAAACCAGGGAATCTGATACCTGTCTTGTTTCTAAATTACTGTATCGTGGAGGTAAGATAGTCAGTCGCTTCCTGCAAAATACTGATAACCAGCTACATTTATTTTCACTGGAAGCTAATACAGTTGAAACAAGACTAGGCAGATTGATATCAATTAAAAGACAAAAGTTAACTCAAACGACATCAACTTACTTGTAATTAAAACCACAAAACCACCGTAACGACCCAACAACAAGAAGAATACTTCTGCAACCCAACCCTACATCAATGATGGCTTCCATCAAAAGTATCGTGCGTGCGCTTGCAATCCGATAGTTTGACGAAGTGCCGTAAAAGACCACTAGCGTCATACTCGACTTCTACTCCAACTTTGAATTTGTTTGTAACAACTAAGTCAACTTTGATCATTCTCAGGATTACGATATACAAAGGGGAAGTTTCCCATTCCTTTGTGGTTGAGGAGATAAGAAAAACCGCTACTATTATTACTGAGGCTCCAGTGAGAAGTGTGGCTTATAAAGTTTTAAATTATGAAAGACTTAGTTGCCCAGAGTGTAGATTCCTGACCCTGGTTTAAGCCATCGTAGGAAGCTCACTTTCGGACGACGAACAATCCAGTCGTCCGGTGATCATCCGGAGTAAACCTGAGTTGTCGACGGTGGTTCCACGCGCGCCTCAAAGAGATGTCAGCAAAACCGTAGCCGCCGAGCAGGGCTGAAGCCTACTGGGGCCATGGGTTGACTTCCGAAAGGGAAACCCGGGACGCAAGGCAAAGAGGGAACATAGGTGGTTTAGTCAGTAAAAGTCTGTCTTACCCTTCCGTCCCGCCTTAGAGTGGGAGAAGACATTAGATGATTTTCCGCCGTAAAGAAAAGATCCAGAGAGTTAATGTCGTAAACATTGTTGAGGTTATCTAACATAGTGTAATTTGCGAGCATTTGTTTCTTGTCCGGAGGTTTTTTGTTTTATCGAAATTAGCTTGATCAATGAATGTCCTTTCTTTGGTGTTGTTCGTCAAGTCGTTGGTTCCTTAGTTATTTTGCTTTGAGCTATATGAATACTGAGAAGTGTTTACACTGACTGGAGAGGGAATCTGTAAGATGCTCATAATAATATGACCTTTAATTACATGCTAAGAAATACTGGACTCATCTAGTATAAATCGACGAAAAACTTGACGTGTATTTAAAACCTATTTGCAAAATAAATATAATTTAATATTTCATTGGTGTTTTAAATATGAAAGGCAATCGAGCATTTTCCTGTGTTTATTTTTGTACGAAATTTTAAACGAAGCAAAAACTATTTTTATTTTCCGAAAACAGTAAATATTGGTTATTAAATGATGCATCGATTAGTGTTCCAAATATTGGTATAAGGAAGACTGGGGCTGTGGCGGAAACCTCACGCTATCTCTTTTGTACATTGCATTGCATCAGCCTTGTAATGTTCCCACTGCTGGGACTCACGCCTCCTCCCGCAACCGTAATCCACCACGCGGGCCAGCGCGGGTTGGTGTGAATGTTGTTCTTCTTTTGTACAATCGTAGCTAAATGGCGGTGACGTCAAATTTCAGTTTATCCTTCCTTATTCTGCTACTTCACAGTTTTCCCTTCCACTAGGATTTGAAGCTTTCTAACTTACTTCATTTTGAACGGATTCATAAAATTCTTTTTTATTTTAGAATTAGGAAAAAAATTGATTCGATTATGTAATAAAAAATTGTCGATTAGTAGGATATAATTATTAAAAATAATTTTTAAAACATAAGTTAGCTACGTTAATGTGCCTCCTGTTTAAGTTGCTTTTAATTAACATTAATTATAAAGTTTATCTAATTAAAACATGGTGCTTACAAATGGTTTAATAGTCACGATAAAATGTAATTTGACCACAGACTAAGTAACTCACAGAGTGTTAAGGAAACAGTATTACAACGCATTAAATCAACATTATTTTAGCAAAACATTATAATAAGTTAAATATGGAATTAGCATTACAAAAAATCTATCGGGAATCTGACTTCGATATTGTATAAATTTTTACTTACATTTTGTTTATTAAACATTTTAAACATAATTTGTATCATTTTCAACTCTCATTTTATAAATGAGAAGTAAAAATGCCTATAATTAATCATTATAGATTTTATCTTTGCCTGTTTGTTAAAATACTTACAGAGTAGAAGACTGCAATACAAAAATTTACCACAATAACCGCTGTCCCAAAAAATAAACCTTACCATAACTTTTTGTATAAAGACGTACTTGTCATATTTTCCTTAAGTATCACGAACGACGATATTTTTTTGTTATTTGCACAATAAATCGCCAAATGTTCGTAGGTGGTCGGGTCGACATAATTCAAACTAGTGCCCGCCATTTTGATTAATGTTTCCGGCAATATGACACCTGTGACTCCTTGCAAGGAAACTATTGGCTACACATAAGGTGGCGACATCCGTATCCTCGATGTTTAGCCCATTATACATAACTAATGGCTCATTTTGGTAACTGGGTGCAAACTACTATTATCACTCGTGTTATGAAGGTAGTTTTCAACTGTTCTTGTTCTCTCTAATTCATTATGAAGGAGTGAGAGAGATGGATAATTTGCTTTGCTCTAGTCGAATAAAATTAGTTTTGAATTTGCTGGTAAAATGTTTTGGCAAACTCTTCTGATTTTTGTTTGCAATGAATAAACTCAAAAACTTCTGAATAGGATTTAAAAAAAAACACAAAATTGTGCAAAATGAGTTTAATTTCGGAAGTGGGTGTTTTTATAATTTATGAATACTTTTTTTCATATAGGTGTGTGTATTTCTAAACTGTGATCCCACGCGATGGTAAGCAATGGTGTAGTCTATAAAAGTGAAGCGCTTTAGTTCACTAAGAGCCACTCTAGCCTTTACGATACTTAATATACTAATAATATACAAAAAAAAAAACGAGATTGACATTATCGATATACGGTGTTGTAGAATAAAAGTCCCTAAAAAAATTAAGTTAAACGATCCCTAAAATGGTAAATTGCGAATTTGTGATTGCTAATGTTTACGTGAATAACAATATATTTACAATTCCTTCAATCGTTTCAAGTAAACAATCAATTTTGGCAACAATACCCCACTCGATTGTTATGATCATATTTGGCTTGTAATCGCGTTGCAAAAATACACGCAATATGTTTACAATTTTGTGATAAAACAATGCATAATTCTCAAACAAACGTGGGCGGTTTTAAAAACAATATTTACAATAAGTATGTAGACAGCGAAAGCTATCGAATATTTCGTATGAAATCGTATCGGTATTAATGAATGGAATGTGTAATTAACTATGAATCTAGGGTTGCCGTAAATTTTGCGTCGAAATAAAATAATTAAAATTTCTTTAACAGCAGCCGGAATTTCCACTAGTTTTAATAGAAGGAAAAATACTCAACGTAGGTATCGTTCTATTAAGGGCTGATTTCACCATTCAATATAAAAACTCAGTTCAACTAAACTGAGCTCAGCGTGATCTAGTTTAATTCATAGCGGTGAAACGCAAAATGAAGCTATAATCTCGATTAGGCGCTCAAACTGCGTTTTGTTTTATATAATCGCGATTAATTTCTTGGTGAATTTGGCCCTAATACGTTTAAAATGTGCATGCAAAGAAGAATAGTATGATGAGTAGGTACTTTTGCACAATACAGTATATTTTTTCTAATATTTACACTCGGGCGGATAAGTGAGTACAAAGGTTAACCCTTTGTTGTTTAGATTCGTGATTTATCTAAAATGAATGCTACTACATCTGACTTTGTAACTAGTTTTAAACTTTTTGGTTTTTAAAAAACTTATTTTTTCTGGTACTATTATTCTTGTTGGTGGCTAGCTCTTATAACAATCAAATATGGTGCACTAAAAATTATTATCCTCCAGCTTTGAACCCATTTACACTATTATTTGACGTAAAACACAATGTATAATTTGTTGGAGATATTGTACTTTGCAACTGTGTTAAGAAAACACATTCTATTTACTGTAAAACTTTTCTCCTATTTACACTTGGTGGAAGATCTTCTAAAACTCTACAACTATTTTAAAAGTAACAGGTTCGATGTTTTAGTGACTACAGAGAAAACTTTTCGAGATAGTTTTAAACTAAAAAAGTTGAGTTTCTTTCACGCGCAGATTTTTCTTGCCTAAACTGTCGGATAACATTTAGTCTTTATTCTTAATTAATAATAACTCAATACTTCTCATATGTTTATAAAATATGTAAAATAACAAATGCATATCTTGAAAGTAGTTAGAATAATAAAGAGTAGATCAGAATCGGCCACTGAAAAATAACTGAAATCGACTATATTTGATATATAGGGTGACTGGTAATTAGTGAACGATACATAAACACGTGATTGTAGTCATGATAACAAAAAACTTACGATGGGACCAAACGTGAAATCGCAAAAAAAAAATCTACTGGTTAAAACATTTGTGAACTTGACTGTTTTTTTTTTCGCGATTTCAGGTTTGGTTCCATAGTAAAAGTTGTTTGTTATCATAACTACAATCATATGTTTAAGTATCATTCACCAACTACCAGTCACCCTATAGGTGGCAGTGGGCAGGGCACATTGCTCGCAGAACAGATGGTCGTTGAGACCTAAAGGTTCTGGAGTGGCGACCGAGTGAAGACCGAAGGCCTCCTAAATGGTGGACCGATGATGAGGGAATTCGGTGGATGCGAAACGCACAGGACCGTAAATTGCGGCGACGCTTGGGGGAGACCTATGTCCAACAGTGAACGTCTTTCGGCTGAAATGATGATGATGATGATCAAATAATTTAATTGAGCATATAAAAAAAATTGTTTGTATAATCCCTATTGGATTGCGTACAAGACTACAAAAACATTTAATCACACAAATATACCATGAAACATTAATATCAAACCACAAACTGTCGGATAGCGACCGATATTAGCAGAATCTAATAGCAATAGTGTTTTATTAGGAGGAGGGATGCCCCATGCCCTGGGGAGATTGGGGCTGAACATCTGTTATGCGATCGTTATAAGCCGACTATCGCCCTTTTATTGTTTTGTTTGCGAGTCCGATGTAATTATTGGTTGCGTATTTCAATTATTCGATTCGTTTTTAGAAATAAAGCCCGTGCCTCACCGAGACGCCATGGCGGCGCAGCCAGTTCGCGCAACCAAGGAAATGCATGCAGCTCTATAGTGTGTACCTCACCTGGCAACTGTTGGCCACGCAGCCAATCCATACTTTTTATTGGCGCCTTGATCTGGCTACGCCGCCATGGCATCCCAGAGAGGCATAGCATTAAGAGACACGCGTTTAAATAAAATATGACGTATTTGCCTTCTCGTGCAGTCCAGTGTATCACACTATCGCTAATATAGAACAGTTACTGCGCATTCAAAGTCGAAAGTTATGATAGTTCAACTTGTATGACGATGATTATAACCGATTTAAAGGTCTCAATCAAAGGGGGGGGGGGGGGCTGCGCATTGCCACACCAAATGGTTCTATTTATTTACCGCGTACTTTACCTATTCTAAAATCGAAAGTTTGTGTGTTTGTTAATTCTTCACACTCGAACAGCTGAAAGGATTCCGATAAACCTTGATACACAGGAAGACTAAATGCTGGAATAGCATACCTAGGTTCTTAATATTCTGGGAGTATGTTCCCTTGGGATATATTTCTACTTTCAGTCGGTTGAAGCCGCGGGCAAAAGCTAGTTACTATAAAAGCAAAAGTTTGTTTATTTGTTTGTGTGTGTGTATATTTGTTACTTCTTCATGCTCAAACGACTAAACAGGTTTGGATGACTTGGTACACGGGTAGACCATGTCCTGGAATAGCATATAGGATATTTTATATTCCGGGAATATGTTTACCTACTTGGGATAATTTTATACGTTGACTACGTTAGTAAAACATATTGCCAAATAGATAACAGAGTTCTACCAAGAGCGGGAGAAGTTAAACTTTTATAAAATCTTCACAAGGATCTACAAATTATTTTGCATGTAGGAAAGGTAGTCCTACTACATAACTGTCAATTACCCAAATAGAAGTTCTTAGTTGGTACAATTGGTTTTTAACAAGACAGTTTCAATTTTGTTACTAGATTTGTTAAAAAACAATTTTCTACTAAAAGTATTAGTCTTATTTCGACCATAGATGTACTACCTATCATTACATTTTGGGTCCTGTGAAATTGATTTTTCCCGGTACTATACCGTTACGGTACTGTTTTTTCCCGGTTTGTAAAACAGAAGGACTTTCCGAACGGGAATTCACACTACATTTGAAACAACAAGTTGTTTTCCCGGTATTGTTTGTTTCTAATTTAACACCGTCTTCCGAAATTAAAGTTATTTTGATCAATTTTTGTGTTTTTTTTACTTTTTTTTTTTACTTTTACTGTATGTTTCGAAAGTACTCCTTATGGCAAGTCGTTTTGCCGCGGGAAAACCACCACTAAAATTTCACGGTGTATAGATTCTAACTAATTTCCAATACGCTTCCTCAATTTCTCAAAATAAAGAAAATCTAAAATTCTGCAACGAAAACCAATTTCGCGTCAATAATTCATTTACAAAAACGAGTATGTAAGCTAAAACTATTCGTACACATATTGTGGGTATAACACGGGCCAATATTGTTGAACGGCGGTGTACACGAGTAATTAACTGTATAGCTGTGGAGAACACGCCTGCCCCCACTACGTAACTTGCGACTATAGGCATAGAGAATGAACTGAGTAACCTCATTAAATAGCGAGGATGACTAAAAAAATCTCTTTGGTTCGATTTCTTCTGATGTAGCGTAACAAAATAAATTCACGTAATACCATACAGTAGGCCGCATAACTTGACTAGAGATTTTCGCGGTTAGGTTGCATGAGCATTTCAAAATGTATGGAATTATGGGTAGTGGGAGAAGCTCCCACCACAAAATTTTGAATCAAGTTATTTTGCTGCCTTCTGTACTTGCATTCGTAAAAAAATATCAATTTTTACTTAGAAGTGATGTAACAAGCCCACTTTATCGATGATTCAAGATTAATACGTATCCCATATTGCTTTGATAATAATCGAACTGACGGACTAAATAGAAATTATTTAAACCTTTATCTAGGAAACCTCTATATTGACCACTTTACAAAAAAGAACGGCTAAAACTCTTTTTAGTGACAACATCCAATCAGAATTTTTAAAAAGGCAACTACTAACCGCACAATCGATTTATATCTCTCACACTTTTCCGATCATATTCACGTTATTGCAGAACAGGAAACGCTCAGTCCATTCCATTTGTAAATGTATACTTGCGACAGTGACTCTGATACGTCAAATAGATAACGATTTGACGTTTATCACTTATCTTCATTGGGGTAACGTTATTCGAAGTGACGTGATGTTTGTGCTACTTCGTGCTTTTTTTTGTTAATGATTAAGGACTTTACAATTTAATATTGATATATTAAACGCAATCGCTTTTTTAATTGCTACCAGACAAAATACTTTTACTACAGACTTTTTAATTACGTACGCTAGCTAAGTTAGCTGACAAGTAACAAAGGTCAATGAAACAGCGGGTAAGTATTGAATTATTTTTGAATAAGTTCGCGCTTTTCTACTATTTCACCTGTTGGTAAGCGATGTGGTTGACGATGGAGCATGCTTGCTAAGACGTAATCTACTACTATGGGTTTTTAAGTAAAGATTAACTTTACTTAAAAACCTATAGAACTCACAGTGAAGTCTACGCTGAGTGCGAGTGGTTTTTATGTTAATACAATCGAAACGTTTACTGCGTTTAGCTCTCTGATTGGTTAAGAGCTTGGAGCGGACCAATCGGAGCGCCAAACGTCATAAACGCGTCAATAGCGTTAACGTATCACAAACTTGCACTAGGCAATGTACGGACAATGAAACGATGATTTACGAATCATATAAGAATCATATAAAATAAACGTAGGAATATCCAAAATATCACTCCCACTCCCACCACAACATTTTGGCAATAGCAACTGCAATTGCATCGGGTAACTATGTAGATACGTAATATCGTCGGGCACCCAGTCAATTCGTGACTGTACAAAGATCTACATATACAAACAAAATAGGTTAGTAGGTGAATCTCGTCTCTTTGTTTCAGAACATGTAAACGAGAGATCCATTGACGTTATTGTACAGGTGCAAATACGCATATATAATCTAAGGCAGGCTGCCAGGGGCGTAGCTAGTTAACTAAAGGCCCTGGGGCAAAAAGTAAACTCATCATAATTCATCATTTCTGCCGAAAAACGTCCACTGTTGGACATAGTCCTCCCCCAAATCAAAAATTATACTGGGCCCCTTTATTACATGGGTAAATATCAAATTAAAAACCTCTCCTGCTCTGGGTGCAGTGGGAAATAGTGTCAGACTTTTACTGACTAAAATGAATTGCAAAGTAGTATTGCAACTTTGCAGCCTATTTTATTTAGATTTCGAAGGGAGAGAAATTCTCGGTAGTTTAATAAGAATAGCAAACCTTATGAGGTTTTGGCCCCCCCGAGTTTGGTGGCCCCAGGGTACTGCCCCGTCAGTAACTACGCCAGTGCAAGCTGGACTGGACTATGCGATATGCAAATACATGGCGGTTAGGATGTTTGGAAGCGCTGAACTGCGCTTGCTGAGTGAGATGTGTGCCGATGGCGTGCCCATTCGATAGATTTACATTGGTAACGGGTGAATAAATGTTTAACTATTGATCTTGCATATATGAAGTGGTTTTGAAACTGTTATTGTTCTTGCTTATAATGTATTGTCTAATATAATTCAATACAAAGTCATTTATTTTATTTTCACCGAATAAGTTTTCTTAAAAAAAAATAACAAAGTATGCGAGTTATTCTAAAAACTATATTCCGCTATTGTAAGAGACCGGTACGTTAAGATTTTTGGTACCTTAAGAAAAGATCAGCTGAGCGAGTTCAATGACCTGTAGGTTTTTTTTATGGTAGGTAAAATCATCAAATGATAAATCCCGCCCTTGGGTTGGGCGGGAAATAGTGTCAGACTCTTACTGACTAAAAACCTACCCTGCTCCTTTCATTGCCTTCGTCCCAGGGCCCCAGGTTTCATTTTCACATAACCTTTGGCCCCAGTAGGCTTCGGCCCTGCTGGGCCCCTACAGTTTGCTGACCACTCCTTGAGGCGCGCGGGAAAAGTGCGCGACGTAAACGACTTGAGCTCGGACCGGTCTGTTACCGGACGGACGTACAGCGAGGTACCCATTGCCCGCCATTCGCGAGCCCGCGCCTACGGTGGCCGGAAATCGTGATCGGAATCCCGGCGGTGGCGGTGGCGTGTGCGCCGTTGCCTGATGCGATCGGCTTCCTCCTTTGCTAGCATTACTGCTTTGCAGAAGGAGGCCGCCTGCCATTCCTCCTCGCTCCGGAGCATGGCCTGGACCAAGGCCCGGCGCTAGAGATCGCCGCCGCCGATCGCCCCCACAAGGACACGGCGATGCTCTTCCCAAGCGGGGCATACCTCGACTGTGTGCTCCACCGTGTCCTCCGGGCGGTCCGCACAGTGGCGGGACCCGGGCGTCGTCTCCGCACGAATCTTGTACAGGTACTTCGCGAACTTGCCATGTTCGTTAGTACCTGCACCAAGCGGAAGGTGACGACGCCGTGAGGCCTTTCCAGCCACGCCTCAAAGAGGGGCCTTACCGCCTCGATCGTGGCGTGCCCAAATGACAAGTAGGTAGTTTTCAGTCTTTGCATGCTAACTACCTACAACTCATTGGACTTGCTCAGCGGACGTTTACTTAATAAAATTAATTTCCTACATGCGTATATTAATTCGAGTTTTAGAAAAAAAGTACTATATTTTTTTATTTTATCTTTACAAATTGATAGTGTTTCATGTACCGGAACGACTCTCCACGGGATTAAAACTATCAAAATTTTACGGTGTAGGTATAATCTAAACAGTAATTCCAAACTTTCAATAGCTAGTAGACAACAATATTGATATAGTCATTACTTCAATTATGTAAACATGACTGATATTCAAACTATTATAAAGTCATTACTATATCGACGGAGGCAGCCGTAAATTACATACAATTATGACTTCTATTTCATTGGTCGGCTCGACTTCAATGCTACGGTGCGCGATTGCAAGTGAATAGGGCCAGACATCGGTAATTATGACAAGATTCCGATGTCGGAATTTAATATAGATAAACGCGTTTAGAATGCACAAAGAGATTTAATTATTTAATGTCTTTGGGAATGCATTATTGAACAGAGACCAGTTGTATTTTTCTTGTGGATTCATCATTTATCTGAATTCTACGAGCATATTCTTATCACTGTTAAATTTTTATTTTAATGTTTACATTGACGTGCAGTGTATGGATAAAAACACGAATAATCAATCAATTGAGTAGTTTAGTAGTCGCATAGCATCAATAAAAGACATTTATCGATTTTATCGACTGGCCTGTTGGTCTAGTGGTTAATGGCCCTGACTGCTATGCCAGAGGTCGTGGGTTCGATTCCCACCCAGGATAAATGTTTGTGAGATGAGCACGATCATTTTTTCTGTGTCTGGGTGTTATTTATCTATAATATGTATATATTTAGAAATATATAAGTATGTTTATCAGCTGTCTGGTACCCATAACACAAGCTCTGCTTAGCTTGGGACTAGACGGTGTTATGTGATAGTTGTGGAAATATTATTATTATATTATTTGCTGCGGGTCGATCATTTATTAATTTCGGGTGTTTGAACAACAAATTGAACTTAAAAATAGTGTTTCAATACACTTACTCAAAAATCCGCCCTTAACGCCCTTCCGTGCGAAAAACAGTAAATTACGCAATTTACTGTTTTTCGCACTCGTGCGGAAAAGTATGTGAACTCCCTTGTTTTATTACATTTTATCGTATTAGGCTGGGCGCTAAGCGACCCTCACGAGTCACGCGTCATCCTCAGTTTATTTCTTTGCAAGTGCATTAAAAAGCGTCGTTTGATACACATGAAAAGTCACTACGACACTCGACTCCGTAACTAACGCCTACACCTAAAGCTTAAGTGAATTCCGCCTCGATGACACACTCTTCACTTGTATAAAAATGTATTGTATCATTTTATATAAGGTACATATGTACCGAAAAGGAATGAAGTAGTCTTTGTTGCTAAAATAAATTCTCTGAAAAACCACTTTACCGACCTTCGGACCTTCTCTAGTTCGCAATGTGAGTAGTCCTTCAGAAAAATCGATTGTGTAAATCCATCTACATGTAAATAATAATGTAGTATTTCTTAACACATTCATTGAGTATTATACAAGAAATGTATAGGCGTGTTGTTCATAAACAAACAATGAATGAATGGAATTATTGATCAATACACGTCGTAATAAACTGGATGGCGTGCTCCGGTATCAAGCGGATGCGTGCTATGCACGGTTTTGGATTGTTTCCGAGCCACGAGCTTCAATTGTGTCGATTTGAAGCCCCTAATAAATTCAACTAACCATATAACATTCGGTGGAAGGTCGAATTAGAAAGGAATAGTAGAAAATAGATCTCTTTCAACCTACTATAGCAAGTCGAATTTAAACATAAACCGCAATATTTATAACGCTCAGTTTAAACTTAGTTTAAATGCTGAATTGTGAATTCCAAATTCGAATTGTACGTTGATTTTTTTTTTTAAATCCGCCATATTTATAAAACTTTGTAAAAATTTTAACATTAAAGTCTCCTCCGAAATTTTTGAATTAAGAACCTGCCAGTCAGTATGAAAAACTAATCAAATTGTTAGCGAATGTGGTAAATAAGTAATTTATACATCTGTATATCGATGTTTATAATATACTTTATTGAGATTAGGTGGTTTTATATTTAGTTAGGTGCCTATCTTCTTTGGCTGCAGTTTCTTCTCAAACTGTTTATTATTTTTCAATAAGTAGACTTATTCACTCAATTTATTGTTTTCTACACTAGGGTGGAAAAGTGCTCGAGCTCGCCCCCACCACAATACACAGTATTTATCAAAACTGCCTAGGCGCTTAGCGACACCCACGAGTCACACGTCAGTCACCGTTTATTTATATTTTCGTAAGTGTATTGAAAAACGTCGTTTGATAAACTTCCTTCGGTCGCAATGACAAACTTCCTCCACTTGCATCAAAATGTACAAGCAAGCCCACGGGCATAAAAGAAAACCATACAAAATAAAGAAATCTTCTTTCCGTACAGAATCGATTTCATATGTTGCGAGAAACCAGCAGTATACGAACATATATTCCAAGTTATTGAGCTTAAAGGTCGTGATTGTGCGTAAGCTGTAACAGCCTAACAGGTTTATAGTCCGCGGCAAATCGACGTGCTCCTAGTAACCCGATTACTTCAGTTAGTTTCTTTTTGTCTTTATGAACCTCCGGTGTGGGTTGGGAATGATATGTCTATACACGTTGACTTTTATTTATTTATTTATTGATTTATGTACACACAAACACTTAAAAAAGAAAATAACAAACACAGATAGAAGAACACAAAGGTACTGCTTATTTCAATAATAGAAATACCTAATATGTTTATTACAATATAAAGCACGGGCGTACCAAATTTGACCCATTCCTATGTTTTTCCTGCTCTAGTTTTATTACTCATAGAATCGTAAAGCAAACAAAAATATGTATAATAAATAATTTATTTATTGAAATTGTTTAGAGTTATTTAAATATATTCCTATTTATTAAAATATAAGTACATTAATGAAGTTACCTGAGAGACAGGTTTATACCTAGTTCAGGTAGAATGCAATTGTTATATTTTTACTTCTATTTTAGCAATTATAGTATGAGTAGTATAGTTATTTACCTTTAAATAAAGTCCTATAGTTACAAATATTTGTGTAAATCAAATAATTTATCATTAGAAGTGCGGGTGTCCCAAATTTGACCCATTTTGATGTTCTTCCTGCTCTAGTTTATGTTTTATAATGTATCGAATCGCAATTTTTTATGACTTTTTAGTAAATGTGATGATTAATGTTTACACAAAGTTTCATAAAAAGTCAAAACTTTAACTAGAACAAATAAAACATCAACTAGAGCAGGAAGAAAACCGAAATAGGTTTTTGGGACGCCCGCGCTTCTAACGTTAAACAATTTGGAACGTTTTGAATTCTTCTCTTTAGTTATAATTCTCTTCATTAGCTACCCTTGTTTTCGATAAGTTTTAATAAGGTTTCATTTGACACTTCTGCCTCAGCCTCCACCTCGGAGGTCAGTTTCGATTTCGACAAATCAAATTTAAAAACTTTGGTTATGAATTCGCTTTCGATATAATCACTGTCACTTTACATCCCTAGTATTCAATGAAAAAGAATGTGTTTTCCTGTATTGTTCCCAGACGGACCTTATCAAGTTTCGATACTTTACGTTCAAAGTGAAAATACGAACACGTCAACCCAAGAACTGTAATCAAAAGCTTGGCCTTTTAGCCAAAAATGTTCTGACTTGCATGTATAGACCAACTTTTGATCGTTTAAGATACAAAGCCAGCGGTTTCCGGACCCAAAAAACGATGCCTTCATCCCTTTCACGAAACATCCTACATACATAAAAATTTAAGATAGCTTTCACATACCAGCGACCCTTTTTGTTAGCTTAAATTGAAGATTTAAATTCCTCTACGCAAATTCGCTTTACAATCCGTTACCCAACTTGATACCTAATAAACAGGGAATTGGTAAAACAACCGCATTCGGTAAACAGGCCCAAACGAGGCATTAGCTTTTCATTATTATTTTAACATTTGTGGAAACATTATTTCAGTAAGCGCTTCTGAAAACATGGAAAGCCACTGAATATTTTGGTTATTACATGGTTTTCGAATAACCCGATAACATCAATTAGGTCAATAATTTGTACCTGGATCAATTAATTGCATAACTTTTGTACCTCATTAATCATTGTGGTTACTACTATAATTATGTGGTAAACGAGTTTTGATATAACTTTAATTGTTAAAAAATAATTTGGTTATTGCGGAGCAGTGGTGGCCCGACTTACGAGTTGTATTATATACACGCGCATTACTTTGTTTAATTTATTTCATCACCACTGCTTTTAAAACGGTGAAGGAAAACATCGTGAGGAAACCGGCATGTCTTAGAACCAAAAATTCTAAGACAATGTGACGTCCACCAACCCGCACTGAGACCGCGTGGTGGATTACGGCCCATTTATTCAGAGAGGAGGCCTGAGTCACAGCACTGGGAATATTACAGGGTTGATGCTACACTGTCCTAATTGCAACCAAAGGACGTCTAGTGAGCTTTTTTTTTGAAGTGGGATATCCCATCCCATTACTTCTCCCGCTCTAGGGTGGTCGGGTGTGTCAGACAGATTTCTACTGACTAAAACCCATCTGTATCCTTCAGGCATCCTTTACGTTCTGGGGAACTTGAAAGAGTGACTATGAGTCACTCTTTCAAACATTTCTGCCGCCCTAGCAGGCATCGGCCTTATAAAACCCTTTTAAGAGGAGCCTTTCCCGTTCGTTTATATTCGTCTAACGCAATCTAACGCGATGTTTAAAGAAGAGGCAACGCGAAAAAAGAGAGGTAACGCTTGAATGCTATGTTGGCATTCAGTAATTCCGTGATTTACTAGAATATTTCTTGTTCCAGGAAATACGAGTAATTTTTAAAACCCTTAAAAGTTTTTGAGAAAATTTGTGGTCATAGACGTACTTTTTATATTATTAATTAATGATGTGAGTTTATGCTCATGATTTTAATTTATGAAAGGATCTTAGGTGGTTTTTTCGATTTTTCAACCCCTGGACGGTGATATCATCAGTCCTTATGAGAGTCAGTAACGTATTGAAATGAAGGACTCGAGGAAAAATTTCAATTATACTACTAAAACAGTGTAAAAACACCAGACCGCAGGAGGAACTAAAATATTCGAAACGAGTCACTTTAATCTGTCCTAGCTCAGAGGACACCGGTGTCCTCTCACATCCACGCCACTATAGGCCTTAATTCCGATGTTTAGAGTCTACTTTTGTATGAACAAGTTGGGTAGTTGTGGATCGAAGTGTTAAGCAGTCTGATGCAATTGATAGCTTCAAATCTGTGATTGAACTACATAAAATAAACACAAACTAAAATACAAAAACTCCTATTACTCAAAAACTGGTAAAGAATCTAGAAAAAAAATCGGGTCCTCGAGAAATATCTACATATTTCTGATTTATTCAGAACAACTTGAAAGTTCGCTACCTTTCGATAAAGTAGATAAGTTTATCAGCTTACACGTGAATCTGCCTGTTCCTACGTAGTTTTATATCATCACTTAGTGGCCTTTTTAAGAAACCAGTCCTCCGAGGAAAGGCGAACTATTTTTAGCTTGACTGAAGCGATAAAATATCTAATACACCTATTCCTAGGAAGCTTTGGCTGCGTGAAAATAGGAAATATATACTTTTAGCATATCACTCTCTTACTTTTAGTGATAAAGTATCATTCTACTGGTAATTTTTTTAGAGTAACCCTGAAGTTTCTTGCTGAGTGTTCTACATGGAAAGTACCAATAGGAACCATGTGCTAGCTTCTGACGTTTTATAAGTGCCTATTTAGGCCTATGTATAAAAAGAAAAAAAAATAATCTCGAAAACGCAAAAAAAAACGACGCTGCAAAAGAAAACGTTATTAAAGTCACACGCGGTTTTTGTTTTGTTCTTGTTTCTCCATAATGGCTTTTTTTTGCCGTAGTCTGGTAAAAATCATAACCCTCCTTTGGCTTTGCCGTAGCTGGATAAAAAAAAAATTGAGTTTGACTTGGAAAGAATTTTTTAAATCGGTCCAGTAGTTTTAGAGTTTATTCATTACAAACAAAAATACAAATTGTTCCTCTTTACGATATTACTATATAGAATCATAGATAAACTTTATTAATCGTAGCTTCCTCTATCGATGAAGTCTTTTAACACAGAATTGTTATAATTTTTTTTATTATGAACTCAAACTTTTGCAATCAAGCTGTAGTCTTGGGTACACCCGAATCATTTTATTTTGAACTCGATACGAATCTTATGGTAGTCTTATGGTATGATCTTCTTACGACGTAACGAGGAAGGTTTTACGAATCGGTCAGTAGGTTGTGTTGTGTTATAAGTACAGTGAAAGTCGGGCTATGGAAGAGTTCGACAGAATTACCATAGCCCTGGATCGCAACGAGTATCATAAGGAACACAAGTAGGTTTTGAATCGCGATGCGGCCACCTTCTTCTGTGAAGCAGTTATGCTAACGAAGAAGACAGGCGCGCTGGTGAGAGAACGGGCATCCTCACTCCCCAGCTACTCTGACTGTTGACGCCCTGGGCGTCGAAATTCGCAGTACCGACTACCCTCCACCTTAGGCTCGGGCTTACGGACGAGCAATGGATAGCTCCCCGTCCGGCCGTCGACGGCACGTAGCCCGCTAGGGCTATGGGGAATTCCTGATAGGGAAACCCGAAAACTCAAAAAGCATCTGAAGAAAATAGATGGGTTTCAGCTAACTCAAAAAATAAATAAATAAAAGGCTTCGCGAAAGTCACTAAAAAAGGCCAAACTGTAATTTGTACTTACAAAACTACCTTAATCCGGAAACTCTCATAAACTTTTCTACATTATTTATGACTTATAATTCCACTGGAAGTCTCCCACGAACACCAGCACACGACCGGGGACATAGATATAATATTCCTTATTCTATTAGGAACTGGAATGTTATAAAATAGTCATCCATTCAATTAGTAGCCGTCATAATTGTTACTACACATTAATGGAATAACAAGCCATTCGTCATTACGTCCGCAGCTGGTTATTTTATTTACATTTACATCTTTAATGATGTTGTTAAACAATACAAATGGTGATACAGTATCGTTGAGAATCTCCCAGAAAGTTATACGAGCAATGTTTTTATTGGGACGTTATTAAATAATAGGTAATAAGAACATATAGTTTATCTATCATCTAAATAAAGCAAGTCATTCTGTTCCTAGGCATTTGATGTAAAATTAGGCGTTCCCTAGAATAATGAGATTTGAATTTGGAACGTCAAAAACCATTATTTTGAAAAAAAAAAACACGTTAATTGAATTAAAATTAAAATGTACGTGCATTAAACAAGTTTAAAAAAAAAAAACAAATTGACTAAAGTGGCCAGAGCGGGAGCGTTATAGAGAATTAAAACTATAGTTCAATCTTAGAGTATTGAATTTGTTTATTTCAAATCTGAAAATATGTCGATTTTTTTAAATAATTTTACAAATGGTGAAAAAAAGAAAGTATCCAACACGGGATTAAAGCTGTCTTTGTCTTGGGCAGCTTCAATTGTGACAAATTTAGGTAAGTCGCCCAAGACAAACAAATTCACTCAGGTTTTTATATTAACTCCCTTGCAATGCTCGGGGTTAACTATATAAATCCCTCACTGGCGTTCGGGATTCAAACTTAGCAACCTTCCGTTCATTTGGAATTTAACATGGTGCCCTCGACTTACAGACACTGCTTTATCCCCTAGTTATATAATCTGATCTATGTTTAATTATTTATTTTTTTAATTTAAACTTGAGGTTTTCGTTTAAAATAGAGTCAATAAAGTTTTCTAAAGATTTCATCATTTCAAAAAGGAATAAAAAAAAAACAAAAGTTTAAAAAACTAATAAGGAAAACAATAAAACACCAAAGATTATAATAAATCATTTCCTATGACTCAGTAGGAACGAGCATTTAAATCGGCGCACACACAGTCGCGCAAGCCATTCAGAGTCGACAACGTATCAATTATAAAACGATTCATAAACTAACACGTGGCATTATGTCAGAGTTAATTATAATATAAACTTGGCGATTAACTGACTGAGTTATCGTACGCAAAGACAAATAGCTAATCGCTTAGGAGCAAAACCATCTATAGTAACATCACGATAAATGACGAATTTACTACTTATTAAACCCTTTTAGGAGTGTCCTGCGCGATCAATGGAGGAAAACGTCTGTCACTCCTTCTCGTTTTACCCGGTGCGAGAGAAGTTATTTGATTTTCTTGAATCCTTGCTAGGACTATGTAAAATTTGTATGCTATTAGACCGAGTGATTAAGGCTGTATGTTGTCAGAAATAAAAAAGATTTTCATAAAGGAGATTGTGCTGAAAATAAGTCAAGCGCTCCTATCTTAGCCAATAAATAATCATCATCAGCCTTTTGATGTTCCCACTGTTGGGACACAGGCCTTCTCTCTAAGAGAGGGAATGGGCCGTAATCCAGCACGTGGGCCCAGTGCGGGTTGGCAATAAATAATATGGTGTGTTAAATAGGCTCTATAAACTTTTACTCCATGAAGTATCATTATCATCATGATTTCAGCCGAAAGACGTCCAAATATTGGATAAAGGCATCTCTCCTATGCGCCTCGCATCCAGCGAAGTCCCATGCCCCTTACCAGGTCATCGGTCTACCTTGTAGGAGGCCTTCCAACGTTGTGTCTTCCAGTGCGCGGTTGCCACTCTAGAAACTTTCGACTTCATCATCCATCTGTAGGTACTACAAGCGTTGTGCCCTGCCCTGGCGAATCTTCGGCCTATGTCGGTAACCTTGAAGCATAATCCCCTTGTAAAATCTCGCCTTTGTTACTTTAGTAACAGGATGATTACAAAATTATTTGTAAATTAATTTTACCTCACCTCTAATTCCCTGTATTTTTTCCTGATAAAAAGAAATCGGTTACTACGAGGAAAATTAAAACACGAAAGTAAACTGTAGACGTGGAAGTAGATTTTTATATTGCAGGACGCGCTTAAATCTTCCTGGACCTAATCGAATTCCTTGAGATGACATACTTAGTTAGTTACTAGGTTTATACTAAGTTAACGTTTCAGCTTTATAACTATGTCAACAAACAGAATTAGATTATTCTATAGATACTTATAAAGATGGACAAAGATAGAGACTTTTAGATTTTAAAGTTTTGTAGACCAAAATTTTTTTTTGGCTTTTATTTATGTAGGTAAGTAAACACAAAAACTTAAGTAACATTATTTACATATTAAAAATACTGGACTACTTATAACTAACTTACAATATATACCTATATTACCTATTACCTACAAACTGAAAATAAATCTATGTAAAGAAATCCTTGAGCATCAAAAAATAATTCACATCGCTGTCAATAGCACAAGAGCCTAGAACGCTAGCAGCCATTCATTGCCATTCAAAGTGGCCATCTTTGAATGGCAATGCTGATTCTTGGCTAAAGAAAATCATCGCTCTCCGGTCCTAATAGTCCACTCAAAACTGCCGAAAAACTGTACGTAAATTTTCTTGAATAAACCATTAAAAAAAATTACATTTCCAAGTTCAAAACTTGAGTGCCGTATAGATACTTACGCATGTTTTCAGTTTCAAGTTTATGACAAGAATTCCAGGCACTGTAATAATAATTTTCGCAAAAACCTGTATAACCAGCTTTTAATTCGGTATCGACGTAGCTACGGCCAACAACTTTGGCATGACGTAACGAAAGAAACTTAATTAGGCACCCACTTCGCGATGTAGTTTAATGACCCCTCAATCCTACGTAAATATACGTCAGAATTTATATGTATGTGTCATTGTGTTAAATAAAACTTTCATTTAAAACACGCGGCAGTTAAAATAGTTTGCGAACTATACTAAAGAGCATGTGAAAACATAATGAAATGAACAGAACATAAAAATGTGGACAACAGTTTTAAAATATGAGTTTGAAAATTAAAAAATAGTTTGGTTTTAAGTTGGACTGTTTAAATAGCTTAGATTTTTAGTGGAATGGGCTATTAATATTTGAGCGATTGTTAGGTTTTCTTTGTGACTAAATTGTCGTGTTTTTCACACGTTATATGGCGGGCGGGGCGGGGGCGCGCTGTAGGTGGTGTTTAAAAGATACTCCTCGGCGTATGAAAAAGCACGGACCAGTGTGCTTTTTCATACGCGCTTTGTCGTGTATGCTCTTTCAACCGTACTTTTCCTCAGTTTGTCTCTTATTTTACTCGTACTTAGAACTAAGCTATCCTTTGTCATTTATGTTCAAATATTCCCAAAACCCCTGTTCTATGCGAATTGCTTAAGCTGAGATTATTTATAAGTTTACCCAATTTTTTAAAGGGAAAGTATATTTAAGGTTCAAATAATGTAAGACGAATAAATCGTTTTCATAACTAAACCGTCTTTAAGCGATATATATATCATTTATCCCCTGAGGTCTTGTCCTCATCTATTGGCTTAATGGAGTTCTATAAGCCTTTAGTGATCTCAATATTAAAAGTTCTACCATTATTGAAGTAAGAGTATCGTGTCTGGATTAAAAGTATTCGAGAAACGAGCCGATAAACATATTTTTCATCTTCCATCGTAAATCTAATACTTCAGTATCAGAATGTTTTACCTCGAAAATTCCGACCTCGATAAAAAGCGAAGATGTTAAAATAATTTGCTAACTAAACATTCGTAAGACAGAATTTAATAATAAAATAAACAGCCATTCACAAACAAGCGCGAGCTTTTATAAGCAAAAAATTGACGTTCACCCACAAACAACATCCGGCATGATCATTTTATTAGCTATTCTTTTTTATTCAGCGATTCCGGGCGAGCTCTGGCGTGCTCTCCCATTGTTTTCGCGCGTAACTTTGACAATCTTCCATAAAACGAGGTATTAAAGTGGTAAAGAGCTTGCCGGTCGGGGATCTGACGTGAACTGACGAGCCAAGTTGTCTGGTCGACGAGAAGCGTAGCGTGACGACGTGTAATCCTTACGGACTTGACAACGTAATTGTTCCGCCATTTTGACATTGTGCCAACTCAACAGACGAGTTACAACGGCGAAATTTTAAATGAGTGCGTTGACATGTGTTGTGTTTTGGCAGACGGGGGAAAGTTTTGACGAGTTCGAGTAGGTACTTGACGTACCCACTTAAGGCATTGTTTCTTGATGTCCGTGTACTCAAGAGTACATCGAGCCGTTCGCGATTCGTGCGCCATCAAGATAAGTCCCGCGCGAAGTAGAAATTAAGATTCAGGTGGGAGATAGGCTAATTTGTACAACGTTAATATAAAACTACACAGTTTGCTTAAATGCCTTAATTATTACCTCGATTTTATGAGAATTTGTCGTTGCGGCTGTCCATTTGGTAATGAATGTGGCTTAGTTTAGTTGATAAATTATTCTAACTACTTGTCTAATAGTTATAAACAGATCTAGGGAACAAAATATAATGGAAGTTTTATACTTACTGTAGAATACTAAGTTATGCCAAATAAACACGTTGAAATTATGAGGATCTAAAGTATTTTACTTGAAAAAAATAAAACGGATAGGAAGAGCGATAACTTAGTAATAAAAGCTCCTGGAATATTTCTCCCCTGAGTAGTATCACAGTATTTTCATATTTTCTAGGCAACACGGCGCTTTCAAACGCCGCCGGCCGATAATTACTTCCAGCGATATTTTTTAATCCTGAGATCATTATCGCTTTTTTAAACCATTTTCCTGGAAAATTATTTAGTTAGGTACTGAGTTTTATTTCAGACTAAATTAAGAAGCTCAATATCTATCTGTGCGGTATTATAAGAAAGCAATTTCATTTTATTAATTTAAAAAAATACTTACCTAACTATCGATATTACAGCAAAATAAAATAAAAAAACCCTACGCTAAACCCTGCGGTATTATTGATTAGATATTTTCATCCGAATTCATAATTAATTATGAAACCACTTAATTATTTTATTCATTGTAGTACCTATACTTACTTACATTTCTCAATAACTAAAGCTGCCACTACTAATGATTTAAACCCAATCGTGATCCTTCAGTTGCCCTTTGCGTTCCAGAGCCACGGTAACTCTGGAACGCAAAAGGCATCTGAAGAAACACAAGAATTTTTGTCGATAAAAGTCTGAA
This sequence comes from Leucania comma, assembly GCA_958295575.1. Classification (NCBI taxonomy): domain Eukaryota; kingdom Metazoa; phylum Arthropoda; class Insecta; order Lepidoptera; family Noctuidae; genus Leucania; species Leucania comma. Next base: position 12,750,118 of record OY282475.1, read on the forward strand.
ACTCCCTCTCGCACTACCACGAGTAAGAGGAGTTATTTGATAGTTAACTACCTCAAAAAAAAAACATTGGGCCAATTAATGCTAAATGGTTAGTTTAGTGTTTTTTAAGTTTAACAGCGCATACGGAACGCGGATCTTGTAATCCACTACTAAGCTCTACGTCAGTCGGTAGGCGGGGCAAGGGGCGTAGCAAGGCGGTAGCACCTACAGAAATATTGAATTATAGCTTGTTTATTTTTGAAGGGTCGTTTGAAAAACAAGCAAAGACGAACTCATACGAAACATAACCGGAAAACATTCCAGCAATGCCGAAACCCTGTCACTCCTTGACACATATCACTTTATCCCACAAACTTACGAAAAAGCGACAAAATAAATACGAATCGATGTATTTTGCTACCTACCAAATCGGAGTTGCCTGTCTGCCGTAAATTAATGGCACTTATCTGAATTTCAGAGTTAAACTCTATAAATAAGTAATACGTACGAAACCGGAGCGAAGCATACCCGAATACCCGCCTTTTTAACCAAACACATTTGTTTTGCCAAAGTTTTATTTGATAACCAATTCGGCAAGCGAGGCGAATAAGATAAACTTTAGTAATAAACTTCTTGTCTTTCTTTTAGCTATTTTGCTTGAGAAATAAAAAGTTTTCTTCAAAGAGATGTGCAAACATAAGTATGTATTGCAATTTATAATACACTGTTTAGGAGAAGTTTTCGTAATATTCTTGTTAGCCAAAGCTTTGGATGAGTGTTCATGTGTTCGAAGGTTTCGATAGTTAAAGTAAATTTTACGTAAGTATCATGCTTTAAAGACCTCATGTTTTTCAATCAAATCAAAACACTATTTATTTCAAATGAACCATTTTACAAGGGCAGGAACTTGACAGATTAATGAATTTTATTTATAGATTCTATCGCTGATAATGTTTATTCCTTAAAGAAAGGATACAGACAAATAAACAGACAAGATGCCTGAGTAAAGTCTGTTTATCACAACAAGCGATACTAACTCTTGCAAGTCTTAACTCTCGAGCAACACGCAGCACTATTTCCTTCCTCTGTCATCGTAAAAACGTAATTTTCTAGTAAAAGTCTAGCAATAAGCCATAACACTTCAGCACTACCGACAAATAAATAACTGGGTTCTAAAAAAATACACGTTCATATAATACTGTGCCGTCATGAATAAATCGCGGGAGAATGGCGGCAAAATCGCCATTTGAACTGACTGCGGATATATTGGCTGAGCAGAACCGAATTGGCGTAAAAGTGATTCTGTTTCGGCGAACCTAACAAGTGATTTCATTTTCGCAGACCTTTACAATAGACGGAAATCGAAATTTACCCGACACCGGCTGTGCTCCCTAATCTGGAATCGCTTTAACAAATCATAGGGACCCTGAAACGTGCGGTTGTTTTTCGTGAAGGATTATTCCTTATTATTCATTAATTTGGTTTGCTAACCGCAGGTTTTCTACAGGAAAATTCGTGTTACCTCCTTGCTATGGCTGTGTAGGTATCATCCTCGCTACTTATCGCTCCACAATGAGTAATATCGGTGCCAATGCATTTATTGTGAGTAAATTGAGGATAATCACGGAGGATAATGTTCTTGACAGAAAAATAAAACAAAAAAGCTGCCTGCAAACTAAATTACGAACAATAAAGATGACAGATTTAAAGACTTCGCTAAAAGTTGCCTTGTCAAACGATCGATAATCGTGTTCGGGGGATGTTCCCGCAAGCTTTGGCGAAGGGGAAGTTAATTGTGTGAAGTGTGATGAATTACATTCTTCAAACAGTAGATTAGTTTCAAGGGACTTGTCAAGGGACTTAAAGTAAATTTTATATTATTTTGGAACACTTACGTACTAAATGATTAAAACTTGCATTTGCTTTATTACCTATCTTTATCGCAGGTGCTGACCGAACACGGCAAGTTCGGTCCGTACCTGTACAAGATTCGTGCGGAGACCACGCCCGGATGTCGCCACTGTGCGGAGCGTCCGGAGGACACGGTGGAGCACACAGTCGAGGTGTGCCCCGCTTGGGAAGAGCATCGCCGTGTCCTTGTGGGGGCGATCGGCGGCAGCGATCTCTCGCGCCGGGGTTTGGTTCAAGCCATGCTCCGGAGCGAGGAGGAGTGGCAAGCGGTCGCCTCCTTCTGCGAAGCAGTAATGGAGGAGGCCGATCGCATCAGGCAACGGCGTACACGCCGCCGCCGCCGCCGGGTTTCCGATCCCCATTTCCGGCCACCGTAGGCGCGGGCTCGCGGACAGCGGGCAATGGGTAGCTCGCTGTCCGTCCGTCCGGTAACAGACCGGTCCGAGCTCAAGTTGTTTACGGCGCGCACTGTTCCCGCGCGCCTCAAGGAGTTGTCAGCAAACTGTAGGGGCCCGACAGGGCCGAAGCCTACTGGGGTCAAAGGGTATGTGAAAATGGCACCCGGGGCCCTGGGACCAAGGCGAAGAATGGAACGGGGTAGGTTTTTAGTCAGTAAGAGTCTGACACTACTTCCCGCTCCACCCAAGGGCGGGATTTGTCATTGGAAGATTTTACCTACCGAAAAAAAAAAAAAAACCTATCTTTATGAATTTTAAGCGTGGCTTCTTCAAGCTTACTGAAGTTCAGAAGATAAAAGATCCAATGCGTCAAAAGTTTCTTACAAACCAGTTATGTTGTTTTAAAAGCAGACATTATCTAGGTTAAACTTGCTGTTCTACGAGATTTTTCTACTAAATAATAACTCTCGGATTCCGTGAACTTCAGATCTCTCTCCCAAATCGAAATATAAAGTATTAGGGGATATCGGGAAGCGTTAGGTATCAATGTTGCTGACATATAGCAATCATTGAGGGAGCGCTTATTTGACCGCCTAAAGAAGGTATTCAATGGCCTTCTATCAGGCGGAAACAAGATGACTTCAATGGTTGGGTCTTGCCTGTATTAATGTACTCTTTTGGCGTAGGTACTCAAATGAACTCAAACAGAAATTGATGCCCTGGATAGATAAGACCGTACATTTTTTTTCTGGCCCCACATGGGTCTATTGTAAACCAACCAGCGTCCATAACCTGACCGCATTAGGGTAATGTCTTTTGGGATTATTATGGACGAAGTTGTCATAATGAATCGGAGAGTTTTTTTTGAAGGACGACACGTTTGACATCTGTCGGGCCAATCACCATCTGGGAGATCAATCAATCAACCCGCCGTGGTATTTGTGGTTGTTCTCGTCTAGTTAACGGAGAGTGCTGGCATAGGCAGGCATTAGGTACCTAATAGTCAGGATCTATCAGCAACTTGCTCTAAAATACTTTGCTGTAGCGCGCAGGGTCAACGGTTTTACGTGCTATCCGATTTACTTACAGTAAATATTTTACTACTTTTAACTAACGAATTGATTGATTTTATTTTTATCAAATGTTCAATCTAAACGACTATTTACGCTGATCACCCTTCACCAAACGGTTAACCGTTTTAACGCCTACGTTGGACATAATCGACAAACACTCTCGCGTTTATTCCACCAGGGTCGCACATCATCATCAGCCTTTTAATGTTCCCACTGCTGGGACACAGACCTTCTCTCTAAGAGAAGGAATGGGCCGTAATTCACCACGCGGGCCCAGTGCGGCTTGGTGAATGTCACATGTCTTCGAATTTTTGGTTCTAGGACATGCCGGTTTCCTCACGATGTTTTCCTTCACCGTTTTGAGAGCAGTTGTGATGAAATAAATTACACAAAGTAATGCGCCTGGCTGGGTTTGAACCCGTGACCTACAACTCGTAAGTCGGGGCCGTTACCACTCGGCCACCACGACCACGACTAAATACTCCATCTCGTCAGCTCTTCTGCCACCTGAAGAGAGAAAACCCTTGTCGGTTAATATTAGATATATGAATGGGACTGCACCCTACAATCTAAGCACAAAGCATTTCCATAATAAACTTACATACATAGTTGGGTTCTTTTGTAAGCAGAAAATATGCTGCGAATCCTATGAAAACACGTATCAATGTTAAATTGAAAGAAATAAGTAGGGTGAGACTCATGACGTTTGGCTGTGTGACCGCATTATTTGCGACCCTTCTTATGTCAGACGGCAGATTATAATCAACTGAACGAAGCGACCACCTCACGCAATGAAGGGTTACTTTTATTTTTTAAGAAAGAGATATTTCGTTAAGATAGTTTTTTTACATTAATTCTTACCGTTTCTGATCTTCCTGCCTGGATTTTTAATTATTTTTAATGTTAAATAATTCAATGACTTTTTTTTTGGTGGAATAATCATCCAATGACATCTACCACCCTCGGGCGGAGCGAGAGGGTGTGTCGGACTTTTACTGACTAAAAACCCACTCCTGTTCCTTCTTTGCTTTCGTTCCAGTGCCCCAGGGTTCATTTTCGCACAACTTGTGGCCCTAAGATCATCCAATGACTTGTCCCGCTCGAGAAACAGGAGGGCGTGTTCCTCACAGGTATACAGGCAGGTCATAGGTGCAGTTTTAGTCAGTAAATCTCTATTTGCTGACTAAAACTACACCTATATCCTTCAGTTCCCATTTTCGACCAAAGGTTTCCTTTTCTGAAAATCCTCACGGCCCTAGCGGGCATCGGCTAGGGCCGACGCTTGGGCTCAGTCCTAACGGTTACCGGACGGGCGGACGTCGAGTTACCCATTGTTATGTTAACTGGGGTTGAAGGTTATTTTTTGGAGATTCTTACCTGTACTCTCACGTCTCTCAGGTCACCGACTCTCGTATTTGAGAATTGTTTGACTGATGCGAGTTTTTGTCATTTTGTAAACAGATTCAGGAGATACCCGCACTTAGAACATTTCAAGAATGATAATTTTTACTAAGTTTGATACTTTTTGAGATGTTCATGTGTCAATGAAGTGTAAATCTACTTTTACGTTTTATATTTCCTTTATTTATTATTTATTTATTTCTTTATTGTACACCTTACCTTATTAAAGGACAAACACCCTTTATTTATTTCTTTACTTATTTATTTAATATATTTTTAAATATTTTTAAAACACATATAAAAAAAATATAAAAAAATAGTGTCCCACCGTTTTATATTATTATTAACTTGTATTATTTATTTGATGTTAAGTGATCACTTGGTCGACGATGATTATTTATCGATTTACTTTTTGTGACTTAGGTAAAAACGTTTGTACATGAAAAATCGTTGATAGATATCAATGTAGTTTCGAAACTCGATGAACTGACTGGACTGGAGGGTGAAGGAACTGACGTCATCAGCAATACACCGGAGGATGCACGTCACCCACGCTAGACCGTCTGTGTGACGTACGTTTGATGTCAACACTAAAAGAATGGGGAGAAATGGGCTCTAGAATGATATGTTACGTTAGAGGGTAATATCAGTTATTTTTGAAGGAGAAGGATTAGATTTAAATCAAGTAGGGCCTTATAATGTTCCCACTGCTGGGACTCAGGCCTCATTTCTAAGAGTGGGAATATGCCGTAATTCTCCACGTGGGCCCAGTGCGGGTTCGTTGATGTCACATGTCATGCCGGTTTCCTCACGAGGTTTTCCTTCACCGTTTTGAGAGCAGTGGTGATGAAACAAATTACACAAAGTAATGCGCCTGGCTGGCTTTGAACCCACGACCTACATCTCGTAATTTGGGCCTGTTACCACTGCTCTCAAGATCTTAACAGTATGACATAAACAATTAACAAATACTCTTCCTACACTCCGCATAAAATGTCTACCGCTATAAATATAACTTAATCTGGTAAAATAAATGTGATCGCGGTTAAAAGCGATCGCGAGCCGGATGGGGCAGGAACTGACGTCATCAGCGATACGCCGGGGGACGCACGTCACCCGCGCGCGCGACGGCCGTTTGTGTGACGTACGTTTGATGACAAACACCACGGAAAGAATGGGGGAAACGAGGTTTGGAATGAAATGTTATGGGCTTAGGTATTTTATTTTTTAAAAGGAGAACAGTTATACCGCATTTACACATTCGCTTCTCCATTCGCCTCGCTATTGGCGTTACCTCTCGCGAAAATGTGTAACGGTTTTGAAATTGAGTCCAAGGGATTGGGAGTTGAAAACTTTTGATTGGATGAGTATTTTTGATGTTTAAAAATTATGTAGTCATAACAAATTACCGAAAAGTTCTGAATTCCGGAGTACTTTTATTAACTTAAAAGGATTTCATCATCATCATCATTGATTCCTCCCCAATTGTCGCCACAGATTGCCATAACGCTCACCAGGTCATCGGTCCACATCGGAGGCCTTCTAAGTCTTCTTCCTTCCAGTAGGTACTCGGTAGGCCTTCCACTCCAGAACCTTTCGGTCTTTTAACGGCCATCTGTTTTACGAGCAATGTGCCCTGAAACGATATAATAGGTAGATTATGGTTATTTTTATTACAAAAGAAATTGCTGTTTACTATCATTGATCAATGGGAACCTTTCATTCATTCGTGTTGTGTCTATTCATTAATAGACAGAACGTTGATTGCAGATTGTAGTTAGTACCAGTAGGAAGACCGACACGATAATTTACAACTTGAATAATAAAAACGCGCGTCGGTTACACTCAACTACAATATAACGTAGATAAAATCAGACCTGCCCGCTGAATGCTGAGTTTTCTGATTGGTTGAGAGCATGGAGCGGCCAATCGGAGCGCTGAACGTCAAAAACGTGTCGATCACGTTGACGTAAAATAAGGCACTCTGATGATCAGATTGCAGATTGTAAATAGAAACTCACTCTTATAAACTGGCTCTTATATTTAAAACTATTTAAAAAAAAAGTGTTTGTTTTTCCTTCACGCTCAAATGGCCGAACGGATTTAGGTGAAACTTGGCACACAAGAAGACCATATCCTGAAATAGGATTTAAAAGACTTTTTTAATTCAGGAGGAAGTTCCTTTGGCATAATTTTCCATTTTCACACAAGCGAAACCGTTAACAGAAGCTAGTGAGAATTAAAAAATATATTTCAAAATCGCGCCAATGACTAACCATGCACTTACCATGTTTGATGGACAGATTATAATGGTGATGGTAGATAGCAAGAAAGTACACACAAGCTAGTTTGAATGAAAGAAATGCGTAGGGGTAAAAACATAACTACGCAAAGAAAAAACTTAGATTTTAAACTCACGCTCAATGGCGGTAAAAACGCATTACCTACTTACACGTTGACTAACAATAACTTCGCCTATGAGTTATGCATGCTAATCATCATAGTAATGTTTTCGTCAGGGATGGCGAACCTTTATTAAGAAATGTGGCTTCTTTATACATCAAATCACACTATACAGTCGCCTCTTGTGAATTCAAACCAGATACGCGAACTTTGGAGGAAATTATATATCCTACTCCTCCAAATTTCATCTCTCCGGCAGAACATCTGCCATCGAGACACGAACTGCAGTGGCTAATTTGGAAATCTCTAAACCGACTATGGCTTCAGGTTGGCCGCTGCAGAGATAATCGGGCCAAATCGGGTATCCTTGACCCATCGCAAATACAGTGCCAGTGTGGAGACTCTTCAAAAGATATGCGTCACCTCCTATCGTGCCCAGCATGCACTGTATAATTCGAAGTGTTCACGAGTTCGCTAGAACATCTCTTTATATTTGTAAAAAAAATGTGTACATTTTTAAACACTTGGTAATTTAAACAAAAATATCATCTTTACGTAATAAAACGACGTTACTTTGAACTCACAAGAAACACTCGAGAAGACGAGAAGATTGTACTTAATAATAATTTTATATTTAATAATAATATTAATTTTATTGGTCTAAGTAAATAATATAGATATAAATACATTATTAAGAAAAAATTGCAATGGTATGCTCGAATATTGACACGCGTGCTACAGCCGACACGCGTGTCATAGGTTTGCAATCTCTGGTATAGGCAACACAGTAAGGTGTGCGCAATAATTTCTACTGCTTGCCATATCAATTACCCTGTAATCAGCAAGTTGACATTCTAAGTTAACATCACGTGACTTAATGACATGCGATGTTAATAACTTAGTAAGTCAGTGATTTAAACGCTACGCACAAGTAAATAGGTATTGTAATTAATTTTCTCGATAATGTTCAGCTTTGATTTTGAGCATGTTATTCGTATTATCGTGATATCGTATTTGATTTCCGTTCGGAATTTTTTTCTGTTATGTTTCTCTTGCTGCTATGTTCGCCATGAATAAATTATCAAATTAATTATGAAAGCAATATCTTTCATACATAGTGTTTATTTATGTACTCGTAAACACTTTGAAAATAGAAGAAAAATACCTATTTCAAAGTGCTTAAAGATATTTTTCTAGATGTAGCGACATCCATGTCGTCACAAAAAGAACTAATCCTGCATCGCGCAAGTAAGATTCGCGGCGCGATTGGAACATATAGAACAAACCCGAAATCATCTATCGGGCAGTAGCCCACCAGATATAACACCTGTCTGGTCGGAGGATCCTCCCTTTTCAACGGAGGTATGCGGGACTTTACTCTCTGTCCCAAATACCCCCAAACTGGTGACCCTCGACAAAGAACGTCAGCGCAGCCTTCGTGCAGCAACTACTTCGTGACGTCATCATCACTTCCTCAAGCTTTCGAGCAGCGAGCCATACAGCCAGCACCCACGGCTATATGGGTATCCTGACCACCAGCATGCCTACTTGGACATACCTGGTCATCACCCTCAGCCTCATCAGCGACCTTGGCTAAACACCTGCACCTTCGGCCAGTCACATGAAGAGCCTTGAAGAACCTCTCCTGGTCGACGACAGCAGTCAAGCCCTACGTCGCACAGCACCGCTCCGACTCACTGGAGCCAGCCGCACTACTCCGACTCACTGGAGCCTGCAGCATCGTATCCCGACTCACTGGGATAGCACCGCCCCGACTCACTGGGGCATCACCGCAGACAGTTCCGACTCACCGAGAACTATGCGGAATCCGGTTCCGACTCACTGGAACCAACCTCCATTGGCCTGGCACGCATCACGACGCCTCAAGAAGCATCAAGAACCATCGATCTCCGATCTCCGGAGGGGAGTGATGTAGCGACATCCATGTCGTCACAAAAAGAACTAATCCTGCATCGCGCAAGTAAGATTCGCGGCGCGATTGGAACATATAGAACAAACCCGAAATCATCTATCGGGCAGTAGCCCACCAGATATAACACCTGTCTGGTCGGAGGATCCTCCCTTTTCAACGGAGGTATGCGGGACTTTACTCTCTGTTCCGCTACCTCCAAACTAGAGACCAACAGGAAAACGCTAGTTTATAGGAAAAAAATGAAAATGACTTATTTGTAATATTAGTTTCAAGTAAACACAGAAAGCGGTCCTTTAAAAATTACATGCATGAACCAAGTCAAGAAAAAATAATTTAGTCCAATTCAGCAAAAAAAAAAAAAAAACTATTTGCCATAAAATCTCCTCCTTTTGGTCTCCATGTCATCAAAATAAGCAAAGCTGAAACCGCCACCCACATTTATACCATATATTTATCGTTAAAATCATCGATTAATTGTTTAGCTTGTGTTGAAACTCACCAAGTGTAACCCCATTTTGTTTCCAGAAAATCTCCGTCCATTCTACCTCATACAACCTTGCTTTGGTGTACAATAAAGTGTAAATAAATAAATGTTTCCAATGTTAGGACTTTGGCCTCTTCTCTAGGAGAGAGAATGGGCCTTAATCCATCACGCGGGCCAGTGCGGATTGACAGATATCACATGTCTTGAATTTTTGGTTCCAAGACATGCCGCTATCCTCACGTTTTTTTCCTTCATCGTTTTGAGAGCAGCGGCGATGAAATAAAGTAAAGCGCCTGCCTAGGTTTGAACCACCAATGTAAGTCGGGGTTGTCACCACTGGGACATCACTACATATGATGTTTACGTATTAGTTCACTAAAGTTTCACTAAAATCTCATTAATAAATCAGTTAATAACCTGTTGGTTATCAAACGTTTTTCGTACACGTACATATTTATTTCACAAACAATTAATTCTGCAAATGTTTTATTTTATAAATACTCGCTTAACAAACATTTATCTGGAAAATGCTTCTCTACGAATGTTTCCGATGATTTTTGATTATTTATACATTTTCTACAGTCAAACGTTTTAACCCATTTTATTTTTATTTCAAACCTTATTTATACAATTGCATATTCGATTTTAAAAGTGGCTTTATTAAGTTTGTGATCAAAGAAAACGTAATTCGTTTTTATTCCAAAGTTGTTCTAAAAATAAAATGAATAAAAATTTTAAATTACGAGTATTTGTCAAAGAACACGTTAATAATCAAAAGTTTATTTGGTAATTATTTTGAAAAGTGGATTAATATGGAAAACTTGTTGATGTATATCAACAAGTTTTCCATATTAATCCACTATAGTATAATAAAATGATCAATGATGAGCTATAATAATAAAATGATCAATCATGTAGACCATGACCATGACATAGCGCATGCCATGCGTGACCATGTGTGTTATGATGTGTAGTTTTTACGATCCATCCTAAGTTTGTCTGGTAGATATCGCTATCAGCGATAAGACCACCATTTTACCCATAGATTTAAGTTTAATTCATTAATTCCCAAGAGGACGCCGGCGTCCGCCGTACCTATTGTCCTTCTATTGTGTCTCTAATTACGGTATTCAAAAGGACCACCGGGTTCAAGGGTACCTATAGATTGTGTTACTTCTTTGGTGTACAATAAAGTTTTATTCTATTCTATTCATGTTTCTGGCAATCATTGCTTCTCAAATAAAAATTTGTTAAGTTAGGTGAACTGCAAACTCCTTACGTATTACTTGAATTGCCGTTTAGACTAACCATTAAGAACTATACAGAACAACTATACCGGAACCGAAATTTACTTAAGTAACGACCTTACCCTCATCCTCATAACACAGTAACTACCTCACCATCCCTCAGAGAATAAAAATGATCCTTTAAGACCACCCGAGCTACTATACACACATTAAACCATATTCAAATGGCGTCAAACGACACAGCATCACACGAGCTCCTAACTCAATGGCACATAAAAGCCAAACAAACACCTTAATTAAAATTTCCTACCAGCTAATTGTTTATTAAGTTAATCGGATAATGTCGGGTAACAGGCATTTTGTTGGATAATTGCCTGCCGTGGGTTCCGTAGTTATTCTCCGCTCAAATTGTATCACGTAGAACTCTGCTCTAGAATATACCGATAAAAATTCAGTACCGGGAGTTTGATTTTGCACGCAGTTTCTATAGGTACGTGATTGAAAATAATGATTATTTTTTTAACATTTGTTTAATACGGTTACTTTACTATGATAGACTTATGAAGCACAAATTGCAAAGGCAAAATAGCGTTCTTTGACAATCTTTTAGACTCAAATTGATTTCTCGAGTTTTTGACTTTTCTTGAGCTTCATCTCCCGGGAACAGAACCCAACGATTTCCCATGAATGAACCCTATATGTGCCTCTAAGAATCTTTTTAGGAGCGCCGGTTCATCTTCATTCATCTACTTTGATAATGAAGCTCTAGTTTCAAAGCGATGCGTAGAACTTTCTTATCTGTGCCTTAGTCGCATTCGTCATACCTATCGAAAAAAACAATATATCAATCGATGAAATAATTACGATTATTCTAGTCGATGAAATATAATGTTTCCAATTTATTTGCTATATCTACCAGACAAAACAAATATTTAAACCAAGCTCAAACTTAATGGAAATTTAATTTGTTCTAACTAACTCTGCTCAAATACAAGTCAGCGGTTAACAACTATGGATTTTATTAACTTTTACCTCCAAATACTTAAATGTATATTGAATTTCAAAACAACGTGTTTTTTTAACGTGTTACGTATTACAGTTTCTGTGAATTGCAAATGGATCACTAAACCAATACAGGGCTGTCAGCGCAGCTTTTACCAAACCAAGTAAAGCTATCTGATGGGTCGTTAAAAGCCTGAAAATAATAGATAGGTATCGATTTTTTATTAGCATCAATCATCCCTAAAACAAAAAGTGACAGCATAAAGCCTGATTGATAACACAACACTATACCTAATACTTTATGATACCCGTACCTACTGTAATTTTAACGCACAAATACTTACACTTATGGTGTGTCCATATTTATTTTTAGGATTCCGTACCTCAAAAGGAAAAACATGGAACCCTTATAGGACCTCTTTTTTGTCCGTCTGTCTGTCAAGACCCTTTATCTCAAGAATGTGAGGAGGTATCGAGTTCAAATTAAAACCATAAACCTACTCAGGTCTGCGGTCTCTTGAAACTGTGAAAAAATCAAACATATAAGTTAACGAAAAAAATATATATATTTCGACACTTTCAAGTTTCATCGAAGCTCTCAAGAGAACTAAAATTCATAGAATACTTCCAGTTAATCCAGAATCCTGAAATTTGGCATAAAACAAGGTCTTATAGCTCAGGTATATGAATAAAACTGACAGTAAATTTGTTGAAGTCAGAAAAAAAACTTCATATGCCTTTTTCGGAAAAAATCTTCGACAGTCTCTCGTTATACGGAAACGTCAGTACGCGAGTCCGACTCGCACTTGCCCAGGTTTTTTTTGAGATGGGAAGTTGTTAAATAACTTTTTGAGCTCTAAGAGATAAAGAAAAAATTAAATCTGCATTTTAATAAACCCATTTAAATCGTTAATGTGTCTACAAAACATTTATGTTGTACACACAATCACGACTCATGGTTTTGATAAATTGTTTTTTTTTATTCTACAAAAATTTATTCAAGATACGCCTTAAACACCTACTACTTATATGCCATCTTAATTTCAAATTACAAAACCAGCTCTTAATAACATTCCCAACCTCCGCCTTTAAGGTTTTTAATGTGCAAAGTGGCCAATTAAATGTATAGTTTATTTAGTTAATGATTTTATATCTAAATCGCTTAATTAAAAGACGTTGTTAATTTTAGACCATTCACGATGTCAAACTGCGCAAATACTTTTGAAATCATAATCATAATGCAAATGTGGATTGAGTCTAGGGTTGCCAACCATACTCTATTATTGAGTAGCTATTGTACTCTATTTTGCGTAGAAGTACTTTATAATCTACAAACACAATAGAGTAAATACGCTAAAATACTCTATTTATTTTGACTGTGACTTTGAATTGAACTAAATGAAATCCTGCCATTTCAGTATTTTACTGAAACAATTTTTGCTTCCTCGGTCGTAAATTGTAAAGTTGGGGTAAAAAAACCCACGGCTTTATTGATTCTGTTCGGTAGTCATGTCATTATTTTATAACAACAAAATTTTGGTTTTGCTAAAAGCATAACCATATAGGATACTGTTTTTTCTACCAATGTACTCTTAAATTTATTTTTATTCAATCATATATACTCTATCACTTCTTAAAAAAGTTGGCAACCCTAATTGAGTCCTCCCTAAGGAACTGTATTCATATCTAGTGAGTCCTCCACGCCTCCTTAGCCTAACAAAAGGGAGAAAAATTGTCAAGAGACGAGCTGCGAGTTCAAAGTGAAAATGAATAGCGGACGTATAATAACCGTGATAAAAGACTCTTCGTGCGTGCGCTTGCGACGAACAAACGGTGCGGCGACGTGTAATTTTGACACTTGATTTCTTTATTCAAAACTCGTAAATCTCTTTTCTGATGGAACCCCGCTGCTTTATGATCAAAATTTATAAATAAAAATGAGCGCAACAATCAACTCAAGGCGAGGTTGTACTAATGGTCAACTTTTTTGAACCTCTGGAAATCCACAAATATAAAAAAGAATACCATGAATGATTATTTTATTAAAATTGATCATATGACCAATCGCTGAGTAAAAATCAAAATATGTAATATAAATGATATAAATAAGTTGGCTCGATAAAAAACTGATCAAATGTGAGTCGGACGCGCACACTGTGGGTCCCGTACAAACGTACTTACTTACTCGTATATATGATTAGTTCAATTCTCGAATCGAGTCTCGAAGATTTTTCCTAGTCACATAAAAATGTTTTTTTTTTTTGTGACGTAACAACAAATTTACTGTTTTCAGATTTACACAACATATCGGAAATGTGTGCTAGAAGACAAGACTGCTTTACGCCAAATTTCAGGATTCTGGATCAACGGAAAGTACCCTATGAATTTAGATTCCTTAAGAGTGTCAAACGTATTTGTTACACGGAGTTGTAAACGTATTTTGCGACATGTACGGCAATATCTTTTATTTTTTAATTGTTAATTTAGAGGTTTATAGCTTCAAGACCCCCCTCTCCTAGAGAGGAGGTCTGAGTCCCAGCAGTGGGAACAATATAAGGCTGATGCAATGCAATGCAATAGCTTCAAGGCACCGCGGACCTAAATATACATTTTTAATTTCAACTCGATAAGTCTACGCGTTCCCGAGATAAAGGATCTTGACAGACAGACAGACAGATAGACGGACAACAAAATGATCCTATAAGGGTTCCTTTTTTTCCTTTTGAGGTACGGAACACTAAAAATCACGAATCTGACCGTAACTTAAGATTTCAAACGTCTAGCTATATCTACGAGGTTAAATACGGAAATATTTAAAAGTTACATAAAATAATAAAGCTAGTTTTTAAAAGGATCTAGCAGAAACAAAATTCTTGAATAGTTATTATATTATTTTTTTTTGTATAAAAATAAAATTGCTGTCACTTGGCCGTAAAGTCAAAATAGACCCGGGCTAGTACCTACAAAAAACTGTGAAGCGGCTCTTAATACCTTTCACATTTCATTATTACCTATCATTCATCATCATTTCAGCCCAAAGACGTCCACTGTTGGACATAGGCCTCCCCCAAATGTCACCACAATGAACGGTCCTATGCGTCTCGCATTCATCGGATCCCCGCAGCCTTTACCAGTCCATTTCATTATAGTTTAAAATAATTATCTCATTAATCTGTCCTAGCTCAGAGGACACCGGTGTCCTCTCACATCCACGCCACTATAGGCCTTAATTCCGATGTTTAGAGTCTACTTTTGTATGAACAAGTTGGGTAGTTGTGGATCGACGTGTAGGAAGCTCGGTGCAGCGGGCGGCGCGTCGATATTACGAGTATTACACCATTGCGCACCATCAAATAATTACAATTACAATTTGTAGCATAATTACAAAGGTAAACATGTGTAAATTACAGCAATTACAATAGCCCTGTAATTGCCGTAATTGAAAATTTGTTGGTAGTTCTGTAATGTGTCGTAATATTAGGTAATAGCAGGGTCTGGGTAATGACTACAGGTAGCAACATTACAATTGTTATTTAATTGCGTGTATGTTATTACAATGGAAACTTAAAAAGAAAGTCCAACAGGATCAGATAAAAACTTCACGTTGTTTGAGTCTCGAAATTATTTATTTTAGTGATAGTGAAAATATAATACAAAACATATGCTCAATTTGTGATTGTTTGTATATCACTCTGAAGGTGAGATCGTTAAATAAAATTCTGATTAGAAATTGCATACAAATTGAAAAATTACACACCTGCTCGTTAGTTACGTCCGGAATAAAATTATTGTTTAAAATATCTGATAACCTAACCCTTTATAACAGTGGTGTACTTCGAAACTAATGAGGGTGTACACGAAAATTCACACCACCAGTTGGCGCCACGTAGCCGTCAGGTTTTTTCTTTTGAAAACATGACGTATACATGACGTTGACGTCTAACATTTGACATTGACGTTGATTTTTCGTTCGATCGTTTAAGTCATAAACATAAGCGTTTTGACTGGACCTGACGCCTCAGGGCTGCCACCTGGTGAACGTCTTTTTAGAACACTCTCATTACATAATCTTTCATTCGAAAACGTCGATTATGTATTTTCGTTCTTGTACGATACAAATAATCTCACTAATATTATAAAGGCAATAGTTTGTGAGTGTGTGCACAGAATAAGTATTAGTGTGTGTTATTTTTAACCTAGGTATATGTATGTTGGTTAAATCTTCACGCTTGAATGGATGAACCGATTTAGATGAGACATACGCGTTGACCATGTTTGGGAATCTCACTAATATAAAGGTGAGAGATTGTGACTGCGTGTTTCACTCACAATTCAAATTTCAGGGTTCTAGGTCAACGGGAAATACCCTATGAATTTTGATTTCCGTGATAGTGTCTAAATGTATGTTTATTGTGACATAAACGGCCGTTTGTTTTTTTTTTTTTTTCAAAGCGTCAAAGGACAGCAGACCTGCGTATATGTTTTTAATTTCAATTCGATACCTCCACGCGTACCCGAGATAATGAGTCTTGCCAGACAGACAACCAGACAGACGGACAACAAAGTGATCCTATAAGGGTTCTGATTTATCCTTTTTAGGTACGGAGCCCTACAAAAGGAAATCAATAGATTTATTCTCGGCCTCCAATTTATTACTTCCCTTTCAATTCAACACTCCCGTTCAAAAACAAAAAAAAAGACTAATCCGATTGCCTTAATCAAAATAAACCGGTTGACAATGCAACGATTGAAAATATTGCAGTGCATTTTATTCATTTCTCTTTTAGTCCGCAAACAAAAGCTACGATGTGAGACTAAAGGCGCAATGGACGATTCCATTAACGTTCGCTCTTGGATCGGTAGTCATTTGCACTAATTAAATAACTGCCAGTTTCTGTAACCACTTACTGAGCGTTCCGTATTAAATAGAGTGGCTCATTTCCTTAACGTTTTCGTTATTAAGAATTATTTCTGAGAACGTATGTTGTTCTTAGGTGTATTTGGTTTTTTTTATTTTCTCTGTGTGTTACAGTACGGCCGACGGATCTTGGCGCGTCTGAAGTTAGGCTCTGCGAACTTTAGCGCTTGTGCACTCGTAAAAAAATAAATGGTGTGAAAAAATAAATTCCAATAGCAATTGTTATTGCTGTTAACAATTGTTATTGGCATTTATTTTTATAAATAATTTATTTGGCGCGCTTATTTTGAGCGCTAAAGTTCGCAGAGCCTAACTTCAGATGCGCCAAGATCCGCCGACTGTACTGTACTTTACTCATCTGTTTTTTTATTTGGTATACATTATGTTTGCTTTCAAAAGCAAGTATCACCTACCATAAAACAAGGATTTTACCTATTATAGTTATTTAGTTGTAACTGAACCTCTCCAAGTGTCGCCACAACGAACGGTCTTATGCGTCTCGCATCCATCGCATTCCCGCTACTCTCACTAGATTATCGTTCACCTTGACCAATGACCTGGACCGTTCGTTTTGGCGATACTTAGGGGCCTATGTCCAACAGTGGACGTCCTTCGGCTGAAATGATGATGATGATGATGAACTTCTCCAAACGCGCGTGTTGTAGCGACTGTGAACTGGAAGACGCAGCGTTGGTAGACCTCCCACAAGGTGGTGAGGGTCACGGGAATCGTAAAAGTTAGCTTAAGTTACCTTTTAACTATAACATAATCTATCTATCAGTAAAATTCTCGTCAAAATATGTCTAGCCGTTTCCGAGATTATCCGGAATAAACAGACAGTTAGATACATCTTTTTAAATTGCTTTTTCGTTTTAGGTACAGTCAGATACTTCTTTTTACATTGCGTTTTCGTAGGTAATGAGTAAAGTCTTATACGCAAAAATAGTCATAGTCAAGAAAAAATAAAAACACAAAAAATAACAAACAAAAAATCTAACAACTTGCGCTGGTTAGTGTATATTTTGATTTATGATATTATAAGATGTAAGAAGAATTCGACAGATCACTATCATAAAATTCAGAGCGAGTTTCTAAGACCCACAAATCCTCAACATCTTAACAAACACAATCCTAATCACGCTCCCATCAGCCGATACATCAATACAATAACTCGAAGGCAAATCTAATCCATTCTAGTTACCAACAAGTTAGTTGGGTTAACCTTATTTGACAGTTGACGTGTGACGTCACAGTAGTCGCGTGGCGGCCATTACTGCAGAGTAAATATAAGCTGGTTACTGTCAGCACTCTCCGGCTACTATGAGAATGGCCATAATTGAAGGGGATGTGGCAAGAGACGGGCTTTGTGGATAATGCAATTAAATTGATACGGGATAGGCAAGATATCGAGTTGTTAATGCAATGTAATGATAGGTTTTTGGACTGTTGCCTGCTGTATGGTGCTGCTAAAATTCATTGGAATTTTAGCAGTACCATACCGCATTCTACGATTGCGTAGAAAGCGGTAGGAATCACAGCATCTTTAAGAAATAATAATACTTCTGACAGAACTAAAAATAATAAGTAAATATAGTTATTTAGTAATATAGTCGTTTAGTATTAGTATACTGTAGGGGCCACGCAGGGTCGAAGCCTACTGGGGCCATGTGTGATGTGATAGTGAATACCAGGGCCTTGGAACGAAGGCAACAAAGGAACGGGGTGAGTTTTTTAGTCAGTAGAAGTCTGACACTATCTCCCGCTCTGCCCAAGGGCCGGGGGAAGTCATTGAATGATTTTCCCTACTAAAAAAAAAAATAAAATTTAAAAAAACCTGGCCTAGCTATACCGGATTAAATATCTTGACTTAACTACATTTTCTGGAATCCTCATAATACACTATAAAACATCATACAGTCTGTTAAAAAGCATACCATTGTGATACTCTAAACTAGTCCAGTCTTTATTATTGACGAACAAAATGTTTATTACCTGGTAACTGTCAACACTCGTCTATCAGCCTTACGAACTGTAATCGACGGGCAAGTGGCGAAAAAGTGAATCTGAGGCGTCTCGGATGTTAGGACGCTGGCTCGCGAGCCAGATCGATAGTCCCCCCTCTCTCGCGCGTATTACCCCCACCCTACGGCTAGAAACAACCATGCTTTCACGAAATCACTGGGCTTTGAAAAATGTTCAACTTATTCGCAAAGGGGATCACAACAATCTGTTAGAAATAGTTTATTTGTAAGATGCCGACTCCTTAACTGTATTGTATATATTTGTATCGGTATTTGATCGTGTATTTCGAATTTGATGCCAAATACTTGGCTGTTTCAATTTCTAATTTAAGTTTCACACTAAACCGAAGTACATTTGTGGCAAGAAATCGTTAATTTTACAGCGTATCCCAGTAGCCAATTAGGAATGAAAACCAATTGCTAGAGTAGCAATAAATATTATGTCAAAGTTGTCGAACGGGTTGACACAGAATACCTACTGCCATTAATACTCGCTTTCAGAACACAGATTGGATAAAGTGGCTCACTCGGAACTGAGACGCCAGCAATACACTAGAGCAGTAGGAAATTAACACTCTCGCCAAAGGCAAAGAAAGAAAAGGCTTTAAAGAAAAATACGTTATTGTGTCTTTCTATGCTCATAAAGACAGAATAGGGGACTGTTGTGAGTCTGTGGCTGTGTCTACAAGGGATCGTTTTAATTACTAAAACGTATCATTTGGATTAAAAACTAAGGGTTTATTTGGAAAGTGTACATACATAACTTGCTAAAACCCCTTAAATTGGCGAAAACATAAAGGTTGTTGCTTCTACAGATAACGGACTGTATATACCAGGAGTCAGGCAAATATTTTGTAAGCGGTGAAGTGGATTTCATATAAGAACCAGATGTGAAATAAGAACTATAGATATTGAAGAGTACGTTATAAAATTGAACCCTAATGGCCATTGCAAGCGACAAGCTAGCCACCTGTAACAACTATTCTCCATTAAAGTCTTTAAAGTCCTATAAGTCATAGATGAAGTTTCCAGTCTCGTGCTAGACTCATTTGTCATAGTCGGGTCTATGTCGCACTTGTGTGAAAAGTATCTTTATGATGTTTGAAAACAAATATCATCAATCCTTCTTAACCTACCTTTGTCCAGGACGAGATTTTTGTACTAAATCATCTCATTTGTCTTTTCAAATCAACGCCAAATGTTGGATAAAATTTATTGGGCGCAAAGATATCTCCTTGAGGCAGGCTTTGTCTAAAATAATGAATTGGTCCCTTATTAGTATGCGTACGACCATTTCTTCGTTCTTGATTTATGGAAAATTACAGCTTTGTAAGGACTGATTTCCGTCTGACCTTAGGGACGATATAGGGCGGCGCGTCTGCGTATTCATCCTATAATTTGCCACTTGGCCACCCAAGGAGTGCTCGAGCAAATAACAAATTATGTTGAAGTTCAACAGAAGCAATAATTTAATGATAGTTGGCTAGCCACGCATGCTATGACATTTGAACAGCGACAAATAACCGACTTCCCTCTTAAATGCATTAATATCTAGTTTTTATATATGGTATGCATGTATCATATGCATGGGTATGCATGTTTCTTTTTATGAAAGTATATATAAAACTTTTTTATTAGGCATAGGCTCGCGTTTGACCACTATGTCACTTGATGGTAAGCGATGATACGGCTGACGACGGAGCACGCTTGCCTAGAAGTAACTTATTAACTCTTCACTTAAAGACAGCTAGTTTGTAGCTATCAGCAGACACAGAGTGCGGCAGGGAATTCCACTCCTTAACGTACGCATAATAAATGTGTTCCCAAAACGCTTTGAGACTTGACTTGCCAGCTTGGCTTGATCTTCATCACCGGCTCATTGGGATGAACGATGGTGATTAAAATAATTTTAAATATACAATATTTGGTGTACCAAACATCGTAGATTTGATATTACTTTATTCTCTCATCTTTATTAAATCTTAACTTAATGAAAACAACACCAATTTAAACCAAAACAAACTTAAACAACTACAGAAACTTATGCCAACAACTTTCCAGTATCATTTTCACGTATTGTAAGTCCATTGGCAACAACGACAACAAACACTTGGCTGAGTACTCTTAGTTTCTTGGAGATAAAAATAAAGTAGAGTAACTTGAAACAATAATAAGTGCTTTCAGGTCTGTTGCCCTCTATTAAAGTTATCTTGACAAAAGACTGGCTTAATTATGAGACAAGCTGCACTTTCAATTATATTTTGAGTAGATTCTGCTTTAATTTTACTCTCTTTCGTTGGCTTATAATCCTAAATAGGGTCAGCCATTCTTATTTTTCTTTTCCACTTGACTGTATTTTCAACATCTGGGTAAATATTCATTATTTCTGCCTTGTGTTTATAAACTGGTCGGTGTGGTATTTGTTTATTGTTATTTTGGCGAAGTTATATTATTTATGTGATGCCAAGAATGTAGTATTTGTTGTAAGGAGCTTACCGCACAGAGAGTGAGCATAAAATTAGTTGTTTCATTACTTTATTATTAAAAGTTCACTATAGTGCCCTTTACAAAATCTACTGCACTACCAACTACTTTTCCTGCTGATATTATTAATGTGACACACCATCCATCCATCAATATATAAGTACGAAACTTATAAATTTTTAAATAGTGTTGTTTACTAAATGCATAATTAAAGTGTAATTTCTAAAAAATATGCAATTTATAATATTTGTCTGTTTGATCTGGCTTGGCGAAACACACAACTTGGCGAAATGGGGGTTTATAGACCCGTCGGATACTCAATGCGAGTGCGGTGCTGTTCAAAACATGACCCACATGTTGGAATGTCCCAGGTGCCCTTACACCTGCACTTTGGAGGACTTAATGGGTGCCACCGATGCTGCAGTTAACGTGGCAACTTACTGGGCCCAAATAATTTAACGAGTTTACCATCGATTCGAAAAGAAGAAGAAGAAGAAGATCTGGCTAATCTCGGAAACGGCTAGATTGATTTTTACGGGAGATTCTCTGGTAGATAGGTTTTTTTTATGGTTGGTAAAATCATCCTCTGCTATATAGGTGATGTTACATGAAGCAACCCAAGAAACTTTTATTTTAAGAAAAGATTTCTTCCACACAAAAAAAGAGGTTAAAATTGTGACCAAAACGGCATTATGCTGTTTTATAAGTCTGACGTGGACGAAATCACAGAACTATTTTGTTGGAAATAAAATTCTCATTCTTACTTAACTGTCCATCGATAAAAATCGTTGTATCCATTACTACTTCAAGGCAAAAACGAACACCATAAAAAGATGGGCTTCAACATGCACACTTATACCGCACATGAAAAAATAGGCACATAATATACACGCTCAATATATCCTGTATGTAACCTCTTGGAAACAGGCATGCGGTGAATTTGCTCCCGTTTTCCCCAATGTCAAAGGTCACGCAAGCTTCCATCAAAGGAAGCCGGTTGCATAATAAGATTGATCTCGTGTTACTAAGGCTCACTCACTGTTGCCATAAAACCTTTGACCCTAAATTAGAGCGTATAATATTATATTAACTAGTTAAATTTTATTAGAAAAGGAAGTATATAGTTTAGAATAATGATGATGAAGTTTGTTTAAGGGCGTATAAAATATGTTTCTTGTGCGTAACTAAGGAGTGGCATTCTCTGCCGGAGTCTGTGTTCTTTAAGTCAGTCGCTGGACAACTACTGGCCATTGTAGACGCGGTTTTGCGGACAGCAAGCTGTGAGTAGCTCGCCGTCTGGTAATGACTAAACCCGTGTCGACGGCGTTTTGTCCCAAGCACGCCTTCAAGAAATCTCAGCAAAATTGTAGGGGCCAGTTAGAGCCAACGCATACAAGGGCTGCGGATTTATTCGAAGGAGTTATCGCCGCCCTCACAATAAAGGGCCACTAAATGATTCCAGTGGGTTCTAGTCGGTAAAAGTTTGACACTTCCTCCCGCTCTACCCAGAGCGGGAGAAGTTATTTGATGATTTCTGATGTAAAAATGGAGATCTTCAAGTCAGGATTGAATAGTTTACTTCTAGGCATGCGTGCTCCATCGTCAACCATATCATCGCTTGCCATCAAGTGAGATATTAGTCAAACGCGAGCCTAACAATAATTAAAAAATGATGTAATTTTCCTAACTAAGAACATATTTTTTCTCGCTGCTTGAATTGTGCACAAACCAAAAGTTTTTATAGAATATATTTTAGGTTAATATAGCTTTCCAATAGTATATAAGAAAATTCATAAACGAACCATGTTCCAAGCAAATAAATGATTTATTATTATTATTCCACGATTACTTTTTAAAAGTAGACAATTTTACCTCTTAGTATATTAGTTTAAATTTAAAAAAAAACGTGTGTATTTACTACAACATAGTACCTACATTTCTACTTACAAAATTATTGCATTATCTGTCCTCGTTTGCCTTCACGTGCGGTAAGCACGGCCAAAATATCTTGACCACTCCGAACTTCAAACAGTTGGTTGCGCAGTATTTTTTTTTAAGATTTAAATGGCAAATTATTACGTTATTATCGCATATTTTGTTATTATTTAAGAATTAAACGGTGAAGGAAAACATCTTGAGGAAACCGGCATGTCCTAGAACCAAAAATTCGAAGGCATGTAACATCCACCAACCCGCACTGGGCCCATGGTGGATTACGGGCCGTTCCCTTTCTTAGAGAGAAGACCTGTGTCTCAGCAGTGGAAACATTAAAAGGCTGATGGTGAAATGGCAAATGCGTATTACGTAATTTCTTTGAGTATGCGCAATGTGTCAAACGCCTAAGTTCAGTCTAGCTAACATATTTTGACCGTACTGTAAAAAGAAAAACTAGTTACTCGTTACCTATTTGCGGTTCCACTGAATACAGCTTTAAGCTCACAAACTTAAATAAAAACCATAATGTACAATATCCCTCTGGAAAAGTAGCAAAATGATACTACAATGGCGGCGCTCCTTAAGCGAAAGGAGTCTTTATTTTTTTCTTTATTGCAAACAACACAATTCTTATTATGACGGCTTGGATTACACAAGAAATGTTATTAAAACACTCGTGTTTTTTTTTATTAATGTTTGGATACAATCGATTTGTATTAAGAAAATACATTTTTCTTTTTTGTTTTCATATAATTGGAAGGATGACGATTTTGTAACCGAAAACGTTTGATGTTGATGTTTCGTAGTTTGGCAAATAAACTATCTAATTGAACACAATTTGGTATTGTACTACTGTGAACTGATCTGTCCTTTTAAGTAAACTAGACATGTTTGATGCTCTGCTCCCGTAAGTCATAGCGTGATGATACGTGTATAAATATAGCCTATAGCTTTCCTTAATTCATGTGTTAGTAACACATGCCCATTACCTACTAAAAATATACAAGAAAGCAAAACGAATACTAGCTTTATAATAGAAAATGAATGTAGCTTTCATGCAGAAAAGATCTTATTTCAACGTCATCTACTAACACCCGTATTTATAAACAAGTAAAACTAAATACTTGAGTGACAGTAACTACTTAAGTAATAATTTCTATTTTATAGTCAAGAAAAAATTAACGAATGAAGATTTCGAACGTCTAGTAATGACTTAATATGATTTTACTTAGTAACCAGTAATTACTTCTTTATAAATACGGGTATTAGAAATTGAAGGTAAGAGTAACTTGTACAATCTCAAGAATAATTTACTTAGATTTATAAACTTTGATGAATACGTAAGTTTATAAATCTAAGCAAAGTTCATATTAATAAAGTAGACAACACATATTCAAGCGAAATATTTAATAAAACATTACAAAACAGCGCCACACAATATTTACGGAAAGCCAGCGAAGGCCGCTCAAAAAGTTTTATTGAAATAGTTCCACACTGACGCTTTCGCTCAAAATGTTTGACCTCAATGAACATCGGTCTTTTTACGACTGTGTTTGAGTTCAAGCAACGCGTAGATATGTCTTTAAATTCTACTTTGAAGCTGTACTTTTATTTCATCTTAGCGATATTACATAAGTACCTATTGAAATAAATGACAGCGTGAATGTTTTACCATAGTTAACGGTGACGCGAGATATATATATATATATTCCACATTAAAAATATTGTAGAAATTAACTAACTATAATCACAGTAAAATTAAAAAAAATAGCCATAAACTAGTTACAACTGAAAAACAAACTATTATGGCGTCAAACAACTCTTGTCGACTTGTAATTTGCCCAAAAGACTGGCAAAAAAATATACTTAATAAAATTATAAAAATCATTTTATTTATTTAAATATTGACACTTTCATTAACACCTTGAGTGCTACATTTTAATTTTAAACAGCTATCTACATCATTATTAGATAACCAACAACATAATCTATTTTTTATTTTTCTGTTAGCTTACGGCTATAATCTTATCTTTTTTGTATTCACTAATGACGGCACGTGCTCACAGGTATAAAATTCGGTTAGTTTCGGTCCCTTTTCAATAAAAAAAACGCCTACTTGGTGTAGACTCGGGCTTATTTATGTGCCTGCGCATGATTGTTATCACAGCAGATGTTAGCTTTGGCCCGAATTTTATTTTATTTTACATTAAGCACGCGTTTACATCGGTAATCGTAACGACATACATTTTTTTTTGTATTTATTTTTGGCTTTATTTATATTATTACTTAGATAAATTGTAAGTTTTATAAATATATTTCGGTGATTTGTATAGATAGGTAAATCTGTTTAGGTTAAACTCTAAAAAAATATAGTTTAATGATATCTCATCATACACAAATCTATAGATAGTTCTTGTGGCAGTTTCAAATTATCTAAAATAAGCTATGGGGTTAAAATGACAAAAGCTTGCACAACAATTTTTTTTAATTCTTCACTTTTACCTACGAATCCGTTACTCGAAGAAAACCAAGCGTAACAATAACGGCCATCTGTCGTGGGGCAAACCATATTACAAAAGGTTTTTTGCTCGATTAAAGACGGCTGCAAGATTTGATAGTTAGAAACGGGTTGCAGCTGGCATGGCGTCAATTATACTTATATTAATTTTGTCAGTAGCCCGTGTCGTTTCATAATTAATTCGTTAAAAATAATTCTTTCTCTCTTTTTGTTTCAGAATGTGATCACCGGAATCACTTCATCGATGACGACAAAATTCATATGACTATAGCAGACAATGCGGTCACAAGCATCAAAACCCTTACCTAAGAAAGGTGACCTGAGTAAAACATCGTTTAAGAGCTCAACTATTAAGCAAGTGGTCAAAAAATCAGTGTCACCTAAAAAAGTAAAAAATTTAGTAAAAAAATCATTGATTAAAAATCCTAAGAAAACTACTTCCAAAGATGAATCTTCCAGTTCCAAAAGTGATGATAGCTCCGGAACATCTGAAAAGCATGATACGTCGACTGAATCCAATAAATCTATACCATGTAAAGCTTCTACGTCTCGAGGTGATTCACCATCAAAAAAACTCAAGAAAGATCCCAAGGAAAAAAAAGACGCGCTTAAAAGCACTTCAGACAATGTAAAGAAAGGTCCTCCGAAAAAAGTAGTCAAGGCAGTAAAGAGAGCAAAACCTGCTAAGCCCAATGTTAAAAAGTGCGCTAAACGGAAAACAGATGTTAAGTACAAAATTAATAAGGATGTCATAAAGAAAACATCACCGAAATTTTCCAAAGCTAAGACGGTGATCAAAAAAGGCAATGTTGCCACTAATGACAAAAAGAAAGGGGCAGCTCAGCCAAAATTGGAAACAATGGAAAAAGAACAAATTGATAAAGATCCGGATTGCGCCGATGAATCTATAAACGACAAATCAAATGCGTCTAATGACAAAAATGATGAGAGTGATAAAACTAAGACTAATGACGAAAAAATCGATGTCAATATTGATTCAAAAAATATTTCTGATTCTTCAGCTTGTAAAACACCTCCTAAAGTTTCTTCCAATAATCAACCAGAGACTCCAAAATCAGAAACAGAAAGACCTCCTAAGTTTTTCACATCAACTAGATCACCGCGTACAGTAGATATTGACGTCAAATGTTGCAAAAATTCAAAAGGAAATCTTAGTGTTTCAGAAAGATTCGTATCAATGAAATTAGAAAATAAAGTGGAAGACAATGCTAAAGATAAAAATTCTTCAAACACATTAGTATCACAAGGTTCTGATATTGATGTTTATACCTTCTCAGAAAAGGTGGACTCACCAAAAAGCATACTGTCTGATTTCCGCAGTCCTGTAAACAAGAATGTTGGCAGAGTTCGGCCAATAGCTAGAGTCAAAGGAACAATTATAGATAAAAAGACTGAATCAGAAAAGAAAAAATATTCGCCTCATAGACCTATAGAAGAAGTAGTAAAACAACTGAAGAATAAACGATCAGAAGAGTTAAATGCTAATCAAAATCAAAGTATTTGCCCTGCAACAAGTTTAGAGACGAATATGGCTAGCAGTGAAACAGAAGCTGAAGAAAAGCCTAAACCTATTGTTAGCAAATCTTATAAAATGGTGGCTCGAAAATCAAGTATAACTGGGAAACCTTTTAGTCCCATCAAATTCCTTGAGCAAGAAACTGCAGCAATTAAAAATGAGAAACTAGAAAAATCTGTCAAGCCAAATCCGAATGCAAAGAAACCTTCAGCTAAAACTAAAAAACAAACTAAGAAAAGCAGCCTTTCTGATGAAGATATAGATAATTCTAAATTTGCCTTGAATACTAAAGCTTTCCACTACTCATCATCCGAAGAAAGCGAGTCGAATGATGATAATGACACCAAAGAGTCTTCCGAATCCGACAACCCAAAAAATAAGAAAGCAAAAAATAAAAAATTCAAGAAGAATAGAATCATGGATGGCGTGAAGAAACCTCCATCTAAAGAATTAAAAGAGCTATCAAAAGATTCTCTAATTGATCTCAAAGAAAGTTCCGCTTTGCTAGGTAATGAAAAACCTAGTAAAAGGCGACTTAAACTTTTGTCGATGTGGTCTGGGCCTAAAAAACATCGAATGGCGTCTCTTAACGCAATAGCAAAAGTTCATTGCTTGTACGAAAATGAAAGTAAAACCCATATGGAATTGGGTCTGATGAAAACTGTGGACAGACAAGTATTACCGAGCACATCGAAGACTGTGTCACCTAAAAAGAAGGAAGCAAAGCCCAAGGAACCCGAAAAACAAGAAAGTACTTCGGAATCGGAATATGAAGCTAAAAAAGAGAAGAAAGATGATAGTTCTGAAAGCTCAGACGACAACCCTCCTCAGAGATCGTTGCGAGGAGAACCTGGTATCAGAAGTGCTGGCAAATATTGGGATCCGAAATCCTCTACCTCTTCTAGTGAAGATAGTGAACAAGATACAAGAAAAAAAGTGACTATTTCAGAAAAAAAGAAAGCCTCACCCAAAGCAGCTACGGGCAAGTCGGATTCTGATAAACCACCAGCTAAAATGAAAAAGACAGCCGGTGTACCTGTAAAGAAAAAGCGTAATCGAAATGAAGTTGTAATGGACCTAAAAGACATGGTCGTACAAAAACGGATGGCAAGCCTTAACGCCACAGCAATTCTAGCAGCTAGTTACGAAAAACGTTCGCCAAAATCCAATAAAGATGATACTACATCAGACTCATGTAGCGATGAATCTTATTCACAGAAGTCAAAAAACGGGGTAAGTTCCGGCGTTAAGTCGGAATCAAAAAACGAGTATGAAGCTACATCTGAAAGTGATGAATCTGCTGTGTCAGATAGAAAACAAAAGGTAGAAGTTATTGTTAACCAGGACACTGATGTGACCATTACCGGGGTATACGCTACTCACCATCATGAGGGGTTTTGTACGGTGTCCGGTATGCAGTACCGGATTTCATCAACTAGTCATACGCAGACCACAGCCACAGCCAACTGCGAAAAGGTAAGACCATTAATCAATAGTTGCCAATAGAAATTCTAATGTAAAGTCGAGTGCTAATAAATTCTCATCGTTAATGTGAATCATGGGGATAGAAGACCCTTTACCCCCAAGGAAGTTAGTAAATCGAGTGGCGTATTACCCATACGTAAAACAGACTACACACCCGCTGGCGCTTCGGTTCTCATTAATACGCGGTAATGAAGTAAGTTCTATGTAAACACGCCCCTAGACCTCATCCACACATTATCCTTCATCGCTTTGCCTTACTTTCATATGAAAATAAGCTTTTTGCTCTGAACGTGAACGGCTTTTTTCGTTTGCATTCTCGATATCAATAGAGGCGTGAATGATTTACACGTGAAAGGAGTAACCATCGTGTTACCCTTGACGCAGATTATATCGTCTGAAGCGTTAAATCTTATAAATGTTATGTTAAACTCTCAGAAGCGCCAGGGATCCTAAATAGATATGCATAAACCAAGCTTGTTGATCTACGTACGATACCTTACTCCCGACGGTATATTTCACATTAGCCCTTTTTGCGCCGAGCCATAATGTAATCCTATCTTAGTCGGCGTCGAGGCTTTCTTCTTTTCGCTCTTTGTGCCTCATTGTTAGTCAACTTGAGTTAACATTAGTGGATTTAGGTAACGTGTTAGTAAAGTAGACAACTACATAAAAATAATTAATGAAGCTACCGTATCGAATGTTAGTAACGTTACCTTCTCCACAGGAGGGATGTTCTCGTGAGGACGGAGCTCGCTACACTCCGCTTTCTGCCTTGTCATCAATGCAGCCGCCCGCTGAACACAACCACCCACATCCAGGTAAATATTTTGAAGATAATTGTTACCTACACTAGTCAAAAGAAAATGGGGTCCACTTTGTTTTTATTTTCTAAAATGAAAATTGATAAATCTATGTACCTACCTATAGATAGATATGTTAAGAGTAAAAAAGCGTTATTAATTGTTTAAACCAATTAAATGTAAAAAAGGAATTTTGAAAATCAATTTAATAATTATGATTTTGGTATTTAAATGAATTAGGATGGTTACGCAAGTGTATCTTTAGTAATAGGTGGATCATCCTCAGGGGCGCCAACTCCGTGGGTGCTCAGGGGCTCGAGCACCCATGAGAAATAAACAGTGGGTGTCGTTCACCCCTGAGAACAGACATTTATTTATTTGTCGGTCGAAGAGAAATGCACACATTTCTCTTCTCACACATCGCCACTTTTTCGAGTCATCAAATGATCATATGCACCCATGAGGTTTTCTAAAAGCCGGCGCCCCGGGTCATCCTCGTAAGGCAAGGGCTTATCGTAGTCGGTTTTGTAAAGTGGCATAAGTCAATAACAAATTGGGCAAAGGGTAATTATGAGTTAATTGGTTTTTGTCCCGCCACTTGAGGGTTAAAATAAAAAAAATGTTGTTCAAAAAAATGATAAGAACTCATAAATCGCTTAATTTTACGGTAAAACACTTGAACTTACCTATAAATAACTTTGAAGTAAAATGCAAACATTTTTTGTGAACAAATTGTGGTGGGCCCTATTTTGTTTTGAGTAAGCAAGCAAGTCTGGACCATTGTACTAACAACTGTTTTAAAAAAAAGATCTATCCCATCTTAAACTAAGTAAGTCAGCAAATAAATATTAAACTCTAACCGTAAAAAAAAAAAACACTTTTAATATACGGTCTCAGTATCGTAAAGATTTCAGTCTCAGATAAATTGGTAGGCTTGCGATATACGCATCTTTAGAGATAATTTCATTTAGATCGTTAGGTTTTTTTCTGGGATATACATGATGATACCACTGTCGCTAGATTGCAAAGTATATAAACATGACGGCAAGTAGCTTACCTAATATAAATAATAACATGTATCAAGTCGGTAGCCCATCAACGGCGATAACATCTACAAAACCCGTTTCTCGAATGATGTAGGTATTTTATTAATTATTTTTCAATTCATTCAGGAATAAATTATACGCTCGTGTAAATATCGTACATAATTGAATAATTTTATGGTAATGTTATTTAGAAGTTTTAAGCAAATTTTCTCTCAAATTATTTGGGACTGGTCAAAAACCGAAGTTGGATTTGAAAATATACAATTATTTCATCAGTTACATATATTTTAATCCAGTTAGTATTTATAGTAGAATATTTTGTAGGTGTACGAACCGCACGTGCTTACTTGAATTATTATTAGATAATAATCGTACATGAATTTTAAACAGGGTAACAAATCACTATTATTATTTTAGTCCATACATCATGTTTGCATAGAAACATAAAACGAACAACCTTCTCCTTACATTATTAATTACTGTTGTTTATTACACGTAACTTCCACGTTCAACCTCGTTTATTAAAAAACGGAAACTGTGAAACTCATTTTGATTGTGTTCGAGCAACTGAAGCTGAAAAAAGTTCTTTGCAATTTTTTTTTTTCATAACTTTGAGGAGTTTCGATACAATTTTTCTAGAAACATTTCCTTGTGTCTAAAAATGGAAACCGTTATACAACCAGTTGAAAATGTTAAAAAAATACTCTACCTGAATACTTAATCTTAGTAAGGTGCGAGTGGCCTTACCACGTCATTTGACAACCTATACTGAACTGTTAATGGAATAAAGCTATTCAGGGTGTATAACTCCGTGTCTCTTTCTCGCTCGCACGCTTGACATTTTAACACGTCAAGGTAAGGCCTCTGATGTTAAATAGTTTTATTTTGCGACCTTTCTTAGGATTTTTGCATTTTGTAAGTCAACTACATTTTGTAGCTCATCTGGATTATCAGGCTGAATAGGGTCCTAGAATGTCCATTAGTTAACACTAATTCATTATTTCCCAAGAGGACGCCGGCGTCTGCACACCTATTGTCTTTCTATTGTGTCTCTAATTACGGTATTCTACAGGTTAATAGACATTCAAAGAATGAATTAAAAAATCATCAACATAATTGTGACTGATTTTAGAGCGGGACAACGTGTTGAATGATTTCCCACTTGAAAAAAAAAAAACGTCTGGCACTTAAACCTTAAGATACGATATCAAAATGACATACCATTCTATTTCTCCAAGCTTAGATCGAAACCTATAAAAGGAAGGTAAAGCTACTTGACTGTAAATAAAACAGGTATAATACAACCGTAAATTGCGTAAAAAAACATATAATAAGGTAAAACCTTGAAGAGATTTCAGTAAAATCGCTGACAAATACATTTATTTGTATTTTTACTTGAGGAAAACATTTTGTCGCGGAAACTGAAATATTATGATGGAAACGTCTCACGTTTCTACGAGCAATATTTATATTAAATTACCAATATGATAAATTCTGAAAGCAAAATATTCAACTTAATTAATTAAGCAATTTTATACAATAAATTAAATCCATTAACTTATGTTTTATTTCTTGTTGAAACTATAAATCATGTTTAAACTGAGTTTAACTTTTCACATACGTTTTTTTGCGTCACGGATTAGCTAAGCTTTAAGTGGTGTTAACATGAGCGTTGAGCCGTGCAGCCATGAGTTTCAATCTAACCACATATTAGCCACCAACGCCAACAAACAAGTCCATTGCCTCATTGGTTCGCAGATTGATGGAGCTGTTAAAAAAAAACTAGTATTGTATGTAATTATTTCATGTTAACCAACATTTGTTTGGTCTGTGTGGGGGCACAGTTTAAAATTCAAGTCTACAACGCATCATTGCTCATGTTAACACTTTAAAGTGAGTGGGCGTTGGAATAGTAATGACAAGACTATCTAGTACAGCTCACGTCGATCGTCGCTAGTAGTCTATACACATATTTTAAAGAGAAAAGATTTGTATTTTGGTTTGTCTACTGAACAGTTACGCAAAATTCTTTCACCAGTAGAATACTACTCAATTCAAAATGTTCATCATCATCATCATCATTATTTCAGCCAAAAGACATCCACTGTTGGAGATAGGCCTCCCCCAAGTGTCACCACAATGAACGGTGCTGTGCGTCTTGTATCCACCGGATTCCCGCAACCTTTACCAGGTCATCGGTCCACCTTGTAAGAGGCCTTCCAACGCTACGTCTTCCGGTACGTGGCCGCCATTCCAGAACCTTCCGGCCCCAACGGCCATCCGTTCTGCGAGCAATGTGCCCTGCCCGATTGCCACTTAAGTTTGGCAATTCTTCATGCTATGTCAGTAACCTTGGTTCTCCTGCATTCCTGCATCCACTGTTGCTGGATTGACATAGGCTATATATTTTACAGGGTTCCGTATCTCAAAAAGAAAAAAACTGAACCCTTATAAGATCACTTTGTTTTCCGTCTGTCTGTCTGTCAAGACCATTTATCTCGGAAATGCGTGGAGGTATCGAGTTGAAATTAAAACCATATACTCAAGTCTGTGGTCCCTTCAAGCTGTGAAAAAAGTTATAGTTCGATATTCTCAAGGGAATCAAAATTCACAGGGTACACCCGTTGAAATTTTGTACTTAGATTCTTTACATAAAAATACTAGACACGTGTTTCGGGTTTCGCTTAAACTAAAATAAGGTTGTATATTTCAGGGCCGCGGTGACTATTTCAAATAATTCTGTTACTCTACCAAGCATCGGCCTTGGAGAGCCCCAATAATTTTGCTGACAGCTTTTTAAAGCAACATAATTTTCAGAACACACCGGCGACCCATGCTTGATTCTTGGAACATTGAACTATCCGTTGCTCACCGTCCGCAAGGCTGCGCTTTTCGCCAGTTTTTTCGCTCGCATTACTGCTTCACAGAAGGAAGTGACTGCTTCTCATACTCTCTCACTCTGGACCATGTCCTAAACCAAGGACAGACTGAAGAAGTCGCCGTCGTATAGGCCCTATAACTAAGATCAATTTGATTTAGCTATAGGCAGTTGAAAGTACGAATCATAGATCTTCAGAATATACTAGTTCAGCCAATCATCGGCATAGGCTCTTCAGCACGTATGCAATGCATCGTATTTTCCAGATTATAATCTAGTAGCTCTTACCCGCGGCTCCGCTCGCTTTGACAAAGTTGAAAAGTCGGTCCTTTAGCTGTTACTCATCCCTTTTGCAATGTAGTGTGATAATTCATACCTCGTATTTTATGGGCGATGTCGAGTAATGTATCAACATTCTCATATCATTAACATAAAAATATACAGGTAAAAAATTATCAGACCACGTTCGAAGCTTTGGCTTGAGCTTTAACTTTAAAATATCCGTAAGAAGTTACTAGAAATTTTATTTATTCTTTCTTTTGTCCTTTTTTTTTGTCCATTGAGTTTCTTGCACGTTCTTTTCCATAGAAATCTGCGCTTTGAAACATGTAGTTTAGCTTAACATTTTAAAAATTCAAAAGTTCCTGTAAATAGTTTATTTCAAATAAGCTTTTGATTTGATTAAATTACATTTAAAATTGCAACAACAGCCCCGGAACCCCGTTTTATCTGATCTCGTCCAATATCAAAACGAATATAGTTTATTTGACGCAATGGTAAATATAAGCGACAATGAAAAAAGAGACGATCTTTTAGCAGACGACATTACCCAAGTTAGCAAATAATATATTTTTCATTTCGGTAGTCAAACAATCCGTATTAGGATCAATTAGACGAACAACGGCTTCCATTAGCATGTCTGACCATACATTAACTGACAACTGGACTGTAAATATAACAGTATCCAAAGGCCCAGACTACCCAGTTCCCAGACTGTCCCCGACTCACAAAAACAAAATGACAGACAGACCTTTTAACGACCCTTTTTACGTTATTTATTAATCCATAACATTCACCATAAATATCAGAAGATATAAATGCGATGTAGACATATTTATATTTTACTTTTACGTTATCAAAGTCCGTAGATCATCACAAACATGTTTATGAACTTTATGCTCCTTAACTCCTTTCACACTTTATGATCTTGTAAGCGCAATATTGTTACAATCCGTTGTGTTAGGGATTCTAAATTCATTCATTCATCCCTCTGCCAATATCCCCAATTTGTTTAGGGTTGGCGTAGACCGTCTTTTTATTTTATATGACTCCATTAGCCATCATCCCTGAATTCACTTCCATCCTGGCTAAACCATGTTTTCTATCTTCATCCAATTACGTTTTCTTTATTCAGCCTTTTATTTTAGGTATAGCCTTGGTAAAATATTTGAGCTGAAGAAGCAATATGATCAGGATTCCAATGTATGTATCGTCGTGACCGGTTGCCTCATATCGCACGTTAATAGGTCAATGTTTTTCGTCGAGCGCCGACCTCGCTTCGCGCCGCCGCCGGCGCAAGCGCAGCCGATGTGTCGCGTTTCACACACTCCGGACGTTTTTTGTTCGTTTCGCTTCGTTCATTGGTCGTGCCACCGTGTTCACGTTTTGGTTATTAATTTTTATATCATGTCGGCTTGTTGCTTGTTATGTTCTCATTTTTGTTTTTTTTTTTATCATTTGAATGAATTGATTATAACCTTGTTTTGCTTCAACCGTATAACTTTTCAAAGTGAATGAACATGATACGTTCTCACATAAATAATAATTCAGTGTCACGTTCACTATTTCTTGTCCTTGCTATTTAATAAAAATACATTAGCAATTAATTTTAAAGTTTATAACTACATAGGCACAAGCGTCCTTTAGCTTCTCATCACGATCACGTACAATCAAAATTGCAATCACTCTAATTGATACGTTCTGAATCTAAATTACCCCATTAAAAAGATAAGATACTTCAAAGATAGCTTCAACAACAGTTGGCCGTAATTACCCCTGGAATAACGAAGTCGAAAAAATGTTTGTTCTGTGAAGGGATTCTAAACATTTTATAAACACAGTGTAAGTTAAGTACCGACTGGAGTAGGTATAACGACTAGTTTGGCGCTGTGCCAAGCCTGCAGATGTCGAAGCAGAATCTTGGCCTCTCCGGGCTCTTCCCAGAGAATATTATAACAGCTATTAACATAATCTCTTATGTTTTAGTCTCATTTTCCAACTAATGTCCTCTGTGATCCCTAGACATGTCTGCTTCTGTTTGTAGTTCGAGTCTTTGCTTTAGGTTTCGTCTTTTGATGAGTCAATTAAGGATTACGCGGAATAAATGTTTGGACTTGGGAATGAAAAGCTATTTTCTTTTAAAAAGA
Source organism: Leucania comma (assembly GCA_958295575.1). Classification (NCBI taxonomy): domain Eukaryota; kingdom Metazoa; phylum Arthropoda; class Insecta; order Lepidoptera; family Noctuidae; genus Leucania; species Leucania comma. Next base: position 12,785,997 of record OY282475.1, read on the forward strand.
TTATCTTAGATTGGTTTTGCCTTTGTTGTTGTTTTAGACTTTGATTTCAGGATTACAAGGACCTGTTTGTAGTTTTGTATTTATCTTTTCAAAGAAACAGACGTGACGTCGCGCGTCGTGTAAAAATTTACACTACCCTTTACAAAAGATACTTACTTTAAGTATAATATTAAAATTATTACCATTTTTTCTTTCGGTGGGAAAATCATCCAATGCCATCTCCACTGCCTTGGGTGGGGCGGGAGATAGTGTCAGACTTTTACTGACTAAAAACCAACTCCTGTTCCTTTGTTGCCTTTCATCATCATCATCATCAGCCTTTTAATGTTCCCACGGCTGGGACTCAATCCTCCTCTCTAAGAGAGGGAATGGGCCGTATGCCTTTCATACAAAGGCCGAATCTTCCTTTCAAAAACCGACCCTGGCCCCAGTAGGCTTCGACCCTATTTGGCCCCTATGGAAAATCTTTACAATAATAGTCGATCATCATTTGAGGTTTTAGCTAAAGATACGTCATAAAATAGACAAACAATTTTGTTGAATCCAGTAAATCTTCCGTCCATTCGAAATAGGTCCTACACTTACAAATATTGACCGACTGAGGTCGTGTTTGTCAGTGCAAAATAAACTTTTAATCCCTTTAGTTGGAACTGTGCTCAAACATTTAAACCGCTGCGAACGCAACTGAGCCGTAGTTGACACTCTGTGTTAGACAAACAAAAATACTTTAATAACGGGATAATGATACTGAAACTACGAAATAATTAATTTGGAGACTGATGTACTTAACTGAAGAGATTTAAATGAAATGTTTAATGAGCGAAGCTATTTTGAACATTTTATTTATGTTAGTGTGGGGGACTTTAAAGGTCATAGCTCATTAGAGTCACCCGGAACCCACCCCGCACCGCCACGCTTCCTGCGGCTAGTATTCTTTATATGGACTTGTATTGACATGCGCTCCCTAAATCCACTCCGTAACTTCACTAGATCGTCTCCGCCGTAAGGGTTCCGGGTGGCTCTAATGAGCTTTTAGTCAAAATTGAATGGGTCACTTCGAAGCAAGCGTGCTCCATTGTCGACCACGACATCACTTACCATCAGGTAAGATAGTGGTCAAGTGTAAGCCTATCAATAACAAAAAATATTGTAGCCAGTCTAAATATGAACACTAGGATAAACAAGATGTTTTTAATAAGAACGAAAACACATTTTATGCTACGGTTGTACTAGAGAAACCCAAGGAAGAGACAAAAGGAAATTACAAAGCTATATAAGCACACAAGGATATGTTTAATGGCATGTAAACAAGTAAACCGAAACCAACACTGTTTGTATCTATCTTTTACGCTTATTTCGCTAAAGGAACGAGTTTTAGTAAAATTATCCTTACATTATTACTTGGTTTAATGTATGTAAGTAATACTTTAAGCTTGGAGATAGCTATAAAATGTGCTTTAAGAACTTGGGATATAATTATGTCTGGAATATGTCGGTGACGACTAATTAAATGTGGTCCAGTAATAAACTCTTCAAGCTTATCTAGCTACGGTGGTAGGTAGGTATGTAAGTTTTTAAGATTTCATTTTATAACAAGGCGGTTGCGGCCTTTGACATCGGGAAAGTTTTAGGGTGACCTTGGCCCAGCAGTGGGACAACAAAGGGAAAAAATAGAAACACAAGAAAAATCCAACAATTGACCTATACCTATAATGGTAAAAAAAATTGTGGAAGCGAAAAGATCTAAAAATGGGGAGCTCTCCAATATAAAAGCGAAATACTACTCATTGGAGTTGAAATCTCAATAAACTATAAACACTTACAATCTTAACCGTAGAGGCCCAGCCTGCTAGCTGCAGGCAGGCAGCCTGCTGAGGTCATGCTCAGCTTCCGAAAGGAATACCCGGCCCCGACACAATAGGCAACGAAGGAACGGGGTAGGTTTTATGTCAGTAAGAGTCTGACACTACTTCCCGCTCCGCCCAAGGGCGGGATTTGTCATTGGATGATTTTACCTACCATAAAAAAAGAACACCTACAAACTTAAAATTTGGCAAGTAGGTTCCTTATAGGATGTGAACTCCTAAAGGGGTAAAACGGGGTTTTTTTTATTGGGGGGGGGGTTTAAAGTTTCTATGGAGAAACGGACTTTCACGCGGATGACGCCATTGGCAGAAGTTAGTTTTAATAAAAGTACAAAAAATCCTTAGGATAGTGGAAAATGTATGAAGTAAATAATATAAAATTTATAACGTACGTTCTCTTTCTGTTCCGTTTCCCCTAGTCGGGGCTGAGAGCAGTCACATGACCTCTCCACCGCTCGTGTCAGGCTGCGCGCCTAACCCCACGCCAGGTAAGATCTTGAGCCTAAGCTTCCCCTGTAGATGTGATGGCAGGTTAGCCGCTTATGCTGTAAAAGGGAAGGCTTTTTAAACTGTTCTAACACTATTCTTAATACGGCTATATAATCTAGTCTAACCTCGTCTAATACACCGTTAAATTTTGGTCGTTTTAATCCTGCGGAGGGTCGATTAGGTACATGAAACACTATCTATTTGTAAAGAGAAAATTAAAAAAAAAGTACTTTTTTTAAACTCGAATTAATTTACGTATGTATGAAATTAATTTCTTTAAGTAAACGTCAGACTCATTGACTCGTTTACTTAAAAATAATAATTTCGTACATTCATATAGTACCTAGACATATAGAAAAAAAGTACTTTATTTTTTAATTTTATCTTTACAAATCGATAGTGTTTCATGTTCCGAATCGACCCTTCACGGGCTTAAATCGACCAAAATTTAACGGTGTATAGTTATATAACAAAACATTTCATTTCACTCTTCACAATGGTACATCGGTTAAATTAACCTATATTGGCTAATACTATTTTTTATCTATCAATTCTGCACTATAACAATTATTTTCTAATGCTGCTGGGTTTTCCAAACTCTACAAGGACATATTTCATTTTTCAGTCTAACATTACTTATTTTCGTAACAACATTATTATGCGTATCACAGATTATCTACCCCAATTATTGCTATGAGCAAGTCCTTTGACTGCTTTCTGTTGTAAACCTCATGTCTATTTTTTAACTTCGCTCTCAGTAACATCTTTTTCTATACTAGGTAGCTCACGATCCCGTTCGTTCCCAACAAATGCTTCTACCATTACTCGCATAAACGAATCATTCTGTGCTCGCGACTCATTCCGAAAGGATTTAATAGTAAAGGCCAAAATGACAATTACATTCAGTAATTACAATATGAAAGAATCTATTATAATCACGAACAAACATCAATGAAGAAGAAGGACTACGTTATGATTGTTGCTAAAAAGTTGATGAAATAATAACATTAACGTGCCTGTTTGAAATAGGCCTCCCAAGCGTCGCCATAATGACCCATCGCTGTGCATTTCGCATTCATCGTATTCCCACGACCCTTACAAGCTGGTAAGGGTCCATCTTGCGAGAGGGCTTGCAATGCTGCGTCTCCTGGGACTCGATCACCACTCCAGAGCCTTTCGGTCCCATTAGTTATTAATAAAACAATTCTGTACGTTACATTTGTAGGTTTGCTTTTACTAGCTAAAATATCCAGAGAGTCAGGACTAGTGACGCGGAAGCAAGCGACGTACATCATGTTGATAGTCTTTACGGAGCATACACTCAAAAGGAACTGCAGGCGCTCATATTTGAAGAGGTAATAGCAGTGAATCAGATAGTAACAAACGGGGCTTAAACAGTTTTATCAACACCACAACCCGTAAGAATATTCACCTCGAGTATATTTATCTGCAGTTTGCCAAGACCCCTTATACTTCTGAAGAAGAATAATCGTAACACTGAACTTCATCTGGGCGGCGTCCACTGATAGTTCATTCAAATTCAAAAACTCTATGGGGTAATGTGTGACGTTATCGTTAGCTTTACAATGTTTTTATTGATGTGTATTACCTCTAATTTGTAAGAGAATACTTAAGTTGATGTTTTTTTTAATTTTTGGCGAGTAAATGAGCTATTCAAAAATAGCTCATTTACTGACCCACTTGGTGCGGCGGATGACTCAGTCTATAGTGGAATCTACCGAGAAGCTTTGGTAGAGTGCCTACACCAACTTTAAACAAAACTTTTGCGAATTCTTCAGTGCGTGTATTTCCAACTTATCGAGCTGATTGCGCAGACTGTGAACTCTCAACCATAGAGTTTTTCTGATATCGCTGACAAACACAACTGTGAGATTCCCATCATGTCTTCTTAATCTTAATGGGTCTATACAGCCACCTCTGCTTTTCTATTTGCTCTAATGTATTCATCCCCTATTATCAAAGAGCAATTCCTGATCACGGCCCTTGTCACTGTTGCGTGACAGCCCACCAGAGACGTTTTGTAGCTGTCTAAATCGATGGATATCTTGCACAGTTTTGCCACCAAGATGTACTGAGACTCCGATATTTAAATAAAAATGTAAAAAATATATGATATACAAAAAAGATGTAATATTAAAATTAATCACAAAAATTTTAACTGTAGCTGGGGATCCAACCCGCCGTAAAGTGTTGAATACAGATTTATTGCAAAATTGTTTACATTTCCCATAGCAAATAGCATGATAATTTATAACCTAAATTTTGACCTTTATGGAATGTTCAAGGGCTGCTTTCTGAAAAGAGGCTCAGCTCCGGTATGATAGGCAACGAAGGAACGGGCTAGGTTTTTAGTCAGTAAGAGTCTGACACTATCTCCTGCTCCGCCCAGGGACAGGATTTGTCATTGGATGATTTCATCTACCATAAAAAAAAACCTATATGGAATGTACATAATTATGCAAAATTAAAACCGAATCTTTTTAATAATTTTCGCACTAGTCAAATACAACGCTCCACTTTTTCATAGTCTTACGTGCTATAAAATTTATTAAAATCACATTTCACAGTAACAATAAATTGGGAATAAACTAAGGGTTTCGGTATAATTTCTAATAGCCGCTAAGCCTAACATGCTGTAGTAACACGCCGATATCACGCTTCTATCCCCAAAGGGTTGGGTCAAATGTATAGCACACCTAAATATTACAAGTCACAAATGTATTACAAGTATATTAATCTATGGTATTAATTGAATCGGGCAGAAACTATATGTAAGTAGTTAACGCATATTTATATATTTTTTTTACTTTATTTAAATTGTTCTAACATAATAATAGCGACAAGAAATATGTAACCGAGATATTTGTAAAATAAAGAGTGTCCACGGTGTTTCTTGCACATTTTTCTCTATAGAGATCTACGCTTTGGAATGTACTATTAGCGTCATTTTTCTGCCAGACTAACTTCTTGACAATTTAAAATTGAATGTAAATGGTTTATTTGAAATAAATGCTTTGAATCTTTAATCTTTGTATGTGAAGATTTTTTTACTAAAACACATACATCTGGTGGCCCTATCACATCCCACGATCTTTTCTAAGCATCTAGGATTGGTTGGTTGGGGTTGGTAAAAATAATAAATAAATAATGTACCTTTTTTGTGTCCCCTTTCCCCTAGTGGGGGCTGAATGCAGGCACAAATCTTCTCCACCGCATACAATCACAGGCTGCTCATCTAACCTCATTCCAGGTAACATATATTTATATATACTTTATTGTACACTACGGCTGACGGATCTTGGCGAGTCTGAAGTTAGGCTCTGTTAACTTTAGCGCCTGTTTACTCGCAAAAAAATGGTTTAAAAAAATAAATGCCTATAACAGTTGTTAAAAGCAATAACTGATAAAATAGAACTGATGACAGCAGACTACATACGTGACTGAGCGTTGAGAATACGTCACAACAAAGGAATTGGAGCCATATGCAACTCGAGGCGTTCGACGCTAGAGAATCAAAACGAAACGGCTGTAAATTAACTAGGCCTGCAGGAAATTGGGCTGGATTTGTTCGACTGAAGTTCAGTGGGCGTTTCCTAGTGGATAATGCATATTGGTGTAGTAGTATATCTCAAGTGTGTACATAGTGATTCAATAATTCTACTTATTGTGCAGATAAGTAATTCCAATTTATATCCAAATAAGTGAAATCATTGAAACAGTACGATCTCACTAAAATAGAGCTGTAAATTTAATTGTAATTATGACTACCTTAGCGACGCTTACTGAGAAGGCTGTCTTGATAAAATGGCTGTCAAATACTGCAAAAACATTAAAATGAGTTGTACATATTCGTATTCTAATGAAAATTAAGTAGTGACTATATTTTGTATAAAAAAAACTAAACATTTTCTAAACTTCACACTGTATACAGAAACCGTTTGAAACCAAATGAAAAAAAAATACCTAAAGTGTATACCTACGTCATTTTACCAGCCGTTCTGGAAGTAAACAAAAATAATGAACGTACGTATCCTTTCTTTTTGCCCCAGTTCCCCCAGTCGGGGCAGATGGCAGAATCAATTCCTCTTCAGCACATTCTGTCTCAGGCTCTGAGCCTAATCTGCCTAACCTCATTCCAGGTAAGATTGTCCCTTTACGCTTCCATAATTGCGGTTGATGGTTTGGGTTTCATTGTTTATTCATACCTTTTACCTAAATGCTTTGAGCTTATAAAGCCGCTATAACTGAAAACGTAACCATAGAGACTATAACAACACTTTAATATTATAACTTTTAACATTACTTATACGTTAGTCAATACTCCAAGGACTGCGTGTGGGCTTGTGGACGACGAGCAAGGGAGCTTGCCGTCCGGCCACCCGGTAACTATCCGGACCGAGAAAGAGGCGTCGACAGCGCGAAGTAATCCACGCCCCCTTAAAGAGATTCCAGCAAAACTGTAGGGGCCCAGCAGGACCAAACCCTACTGAGACCATGGGTTAGCTTCCGAAAGGCAAAGAAAGAATATAGGTGTGGTTTTAGTCAGAAAAGTCTGACACCCCCACCCACTCCGGCCAAGTGCGCGAGAATTCATTGAATTATTTCCCTCAAAAAAAAGCTAGTTGGGAAAGGACTACGTGTAATTAATGTCAAACTAAAATTCTATTTTTTTCATCGTAAATTATACACAACAACACAATAAAAATAAAAACGACTTATTCAGAAAATGTCCGTCCTTTTTATTCTTTAATATCATAATTTGTGACAACACGATAAACAAAGGATAAAAAGTCTTCATTTTATACTCTATGGGTACTTTGCCCTTCACAACGAGGGCTGTTAAGCGATTTCTGACAGGTAATATGCAATATATAACTTTATCGCCTCAATTAAACCGTCTCGAGCACCATAAACAGTTTCTTTAGTGCGTAATGAGTTATTTGTCGAGTAATTGAGTTAAGTTCTTGCGTTCCGCGAGTTATGAGTTGTGCCTATTTGTAATTCGACGTAGTCCGGTGGCACCGCGCCAGCCCCCTATCTTGCAGATATTAAATAGCAGCCACTTATCTAAGCGCCCGTTCACCGCACAGACTCCAAATCAGCACTATCTCAACTGTTTGATATTCAATTTAATTTCGTTTCGACATAATTCTAAATTGAACAGCGTTTACGTGTGTGAAATTTTACAGCACTTTAACACACAGTTATCTAGCTACAGTTCAAGGGGGTGAATAGGAACGCGGGGGTAAATAGAAACAAACATTTGGAGGGATTTTTACGTTAACTATTTATTTATTGTAATAAATATCAATGCTTTCATACAAATCAATAATGGGGAATTTGAAACCAAGAATGTGTCTCATTCGTCTGGTCTAGCTTTATTTTTTTACAATTTGGTTTTTTTTTTATTTGCGTATTGGTTTCCCCCCCCCCCCCCCCCCCCGATCACAAAATGTGTCAAAGGCACTCATTTGCGCCCAGTGGCTTACGACTCAATATAGATAGGTACGAAAGCTAGGCCAGATGAATGAGATGTTCTCTCGGTTTCAAAGAATCGGCCTAACATAAATATAAACTGAAGTGAAAACCCTAATCAAAGTTTTTGTCCTATTCACTCCGTTTGAAGGGATTTGCACATTAGTTAGTTAGCCCATTCTATCCCACTGCTGGGCGAAGGCCTCTTTCTCCCTATGTGTAAATATATATGTTATGTTTTTATATGCAAATTAGTGTCGGCATAAAAAAAAACATCTTGATTTTAGTAAAATAACTGAGGCTCTACCACGAACTTTTAAAACGATCCATTTGACGACCTAAACTGAATTGTTAAAAGGATGGAGCTACAGGTATAGGGTGTATAGCTCCATCCTTCTTTCTTGATTGCACGCTTGACCTTTTAAAAAGTGATGGTAAGTGAGACTTCAGACTTTTCCATTCCCAAAGTTTTAGTTACATTTTTAAGATTCCCGTGCCAACTATGCTAACTCATACAACAAATCTGGCAATAAACAAATTAAAAGTCACAATATAGAGTTAAGTTGGACTGAGAAAAGTCCGCTGAGGTTGGGGTTTAAATTACAAGCCACGTTGAATTTATTTCATCTCATCTCGGTATAATTCAAATTTGAGAGCAGAGCATAATTTTCATAGCTTAGCGAAATCCCATTTCGGTGAAACCTGATTAGTGTCTAAGCGACCGTGGCCTATTTGTTATCTTGCAGAGAAAAACCATTTGAACATTTCTCGGGATGTGCAAACAACAAATAGCGAAGCAGATGCGTATCGTGGATTAGTTTAGACGTGGGTGAAGCGCATCAGCAAAACCTTTTTCTTTCATAAATTCGAAAATGAAACAGCCACTGTCGCAACCCAGCCTTAAGGTCACTGCTCATTAGAGCCACCCGGCACCTACTCCACACCGCCTCGTCAACTTACGACCGAGGCGATCCGGTGACGCTACATAGTGAATGTAGTGAGCGCATGCCCATACAAGTCCATATAAAGACTACTAACCGCAGCAGGCGAGGCGGTGTGGAGTGGGTTCCGGGTGGCTCTAATTAACTGTGACATTTAGACAACATCGTCGCTCCACTAGGTCAAAAAGTGGAGTGAAAAAGAGAGCCTATCTATTATAAAAAAAACCGTCGTTCTTAAAGTAACGAGGGTATGCGCGCCCCTTTTCGGTGCGAGGCAGTTAGCAAGGGCCCACATCGCCCACGCCTAGGTACGCCACTGAAGAGGGGAGCAGCAGACTTGGTCGAGTTAATCATGAAAGCCGAACGCTAATCGCTTCGCATTTGCCGCTTCGGATTCACTTTTTTGTGTTGTTTACTGACGGGATGAAAGTATGACAACTCCGAGATATGTTTGAAGTATATTTATCTGTCTTCTCTTTGTTTAACTCCGAACTCCTCGTGTCAGCTTCGTGTTGGCAAAAGAATATTATATTTTTCAAGGAACTTTAGAATTTGTAGGAACAAAAGCAAATGTGTTCCGTATCTGAATAAAATTCAAACTCGATTTCAGATTTCTAGGAATCGCCATCGTTTTCCTTTGCTGAATGTTTACGAACATTATTTTATACTGAGTTCTTGAATGTAAAACTTTTCAGCTGTACTCAAAGAGCATAACTCTGGAATGAGATGCCTGAAATTCATGAGTAGTAAAAGTGTGTCAGCCGAGTGGATTGAAATAAAACCATTACTTCTGTGACCAGACTGTAAATAAAACAATTCGTTTAGCGCTTCATTCGTACGCTGGCTTTACTATGGTGCTATTCTCTAAGAAAACGCAGCGCTGCCTCAACGACGAACACCCTAATAGGATACATTGGATTGTCAACCTAATGTACCTAAATATTGGATTGTTAATTCAATGTATCCTATTTGGATGTTCGTCGTTGCGTTTTCCTAGAGAATAGCACCACGTTCGTATTTACTTCATTCTAATTAAACTGACCAAGTGGGTGGAGAAATATTAATAAATAACTTTGATTTGTTTGACTACAATTATTAACTATTATAACTATCCTCCCTTACTAATAGTATCTGATATCGAAAAGGTAGTGAAAATGAATAAAATATGGGGAATAATAACTTTATATTTGCCTTCTTCATCGACACGATTGGCGCAGTGGTTGAGCGATTGGCTACTACGCTGCAAGTCGAAGGTTCGATTCCCGCACAGAACAAATATTTCTATCGCCTACAGATAGTACTCCAGGTTTGCGTTTCTTGTGTTTACGTCACAACATAGAAGTAATTCCTAGTTTGGGGTAAAGTTAAAAAAAAAAATCAAATGAATGTAGAGAGAAAATATCTCTATTTTCAATCATCAAGTTACTGAAAAAGTTCAAGTAGCTACCAGCAGTTTTATCATCCGTGTCGGTGAAGGTGTGTGAGAAAGGCAAACCAATGAGACCGGACCGAGTCCGAGCCGTCGATGGTGTGGTAGTGTTCCACGCATCAATAACATATCAGTAAAACCGTAGGTTCTCAGCAGGGCTGAAGCCTATTGGGGCATGAGTTCTCTACCGAAAGGAAAACCAGGAGTCCTAGAACACAAAGCAAAGACATAACAAATGAAAATCGGTTACTGTCGACCGCCATGATGATTCAACTTGTTTGACGAAGAATTTAACCGATTTTCGGACCTCTATCGAAGTGGGAGTGGGGGCTGCGCGTAACCATAGCAAAATGGTTCAACTTATTTGCCACGTATAACATAGATACTAATATAGTTGTATTTTGTGCGCAGTGCCAGAACTGGGAGGACTGGCGCGCCGGCCTGGTTGCTCCAGCGCATTCTCCGCGCCGTCTACCGCTGCCCATCATGAACAAGGTTAGTCATTCATACTAACATACTATAAGAACAGTGGTGGCCTAGTGGTAACAGCTCCGACTTACAAGTTGTAGGTCGCGGGTTCAAGCTGAGTGTTCAGCCGCTTGCGCGGATGTGGCGCATATTTTCCCTACAGAATGTTTATAATTTGTAAGCTAGTCCTAAGATTGCGTATTTTCTGTAAAATAAAATGTTTCTTCTTTCTTCCTTTCTTCCTTTTACTAGCACCTAGGCGCATTACTTTGCGTAATCAAAATGGAAAATATCGTAAAGACTTGGCCAAACTAACAAGCTGTGACTTATTACTTGTGCTTAGCATAGCTATCACAGGCTGCTAGTTTTTAGGAGCGATTGGTGCCCAGAGGATACGGTGGAGCACACAGTAGCGGTGAGTCCCGTTTGGGAAGAGCACCGCCGTGTCCTCGTGGGGGCGATCGGTGGCAGTGATCTCTCACGCCGGACCTTTGTACAGGTCATGGTCCGAAGCGAAGACGAGTGGCAGGAGGTTGCCTCCTTCTGCGAAATGTTAGTAAGAAAGAGGCCGCATACCAATTTCCGGCCAACGTTGGCGCGGGCTTGTGGACGGCGAGCAATGGGTAGCTCGCCTTTCGGCCGTCCGGTAATCGTCCGCACCGGGCCCAAGTCGTCAACGGTCGAAAAAAAATAGGCGGTTAGTGATACTAATTGAAACGTTTGGTTACATAAAAAGTATTCACAATGACGTGTCCAGTCACAACTGCCGATGGAACCCACCAATACATATTACCTATTTTCATTTATATTAGTACTTAAGTAATAAATTTAATTTCTTAACAACATAAATTGTGTGCTCAAAGAAAACCTCAAGACTAAATTCAATTAAAACGAATAAAACATCTAAATCACATTAACTTAATTCAATATCTGATAATAATTTATGAACGACAGAATAGAAACTCAAGAGTACGTTTGTCACATATAAAAAAGGTAAAAATAAAACAACCTTCCAATATTAATAAGTAACATAATTAAAAAATAATAAATACAAAATAATAATAATTAACACCCCATTTAATATTCATACTACCTACATATTTAAATATTTATCATTTAGTATTTACATTCATGGTTTTTTTTTTTTTTTTTTTTTTACGGTAGGTGAAATCATCCAATGACAAATCCCGCCCTTGGGCGGAGCGGGAAATAGTGTCAGACTCTTACTGACTAAAAACCTACCCTGTTCCTTCCCTGCCTTGGTTCCAGGGCCCTGGTATGCATTTTCATACCTTCCCAGAGCCCCAGACTAGGCCTCGACCCTACTGGGCCCCTACGGTTTGCTGACAACTCCTTGAGGCACACGGGAACAGTGCGCGCCGTAAACGACCTGGGCTCGGTCCGGTCTGTTACCGGACAAACGGACAGCGAGCTACCCATTGCCCGCCGTCCGCAAGCCCGCGTCTACGGTGGCCGGAAATTTGGATCGGAGTTACGGCGGCGGCTGCGGCGTGAGCGCCGTTGCCTGATACGGTCAGCCTCCTCCTTTGCTAGCATTACTGCTTCGCAGAAAGAATTTACATTCATGGTACAAATCCAATTATGTATGGTTGTCATTGGTTTTCAATAATAAAACTAATAGGACTATTCTATATTAAGTAATTTACGATGAAAATAATTTTACTTGTATTTGTAATGTAAGCCTTGGCATATGGTTTGGCCTTGAATCCTGTAATTTTGTACACGTGGCGCTTTGCTCCGAGCTCTTCGTAACGAAGTTATTGAAGCGTGTGTTTATATAAGACTTCCTTGTCCTTCCCACATTACGTAAGAAAGGGAAAAGTAAAATCTGTCTTGGGCAGAAAATCTAACAACTATCTTAACATGTGGCTATTTTTTTTGGTGACAAATTTTCAAAGAAGTTCTTCCACTCTAGGTGGAGCAAGAGAGAGTATCAGACTTTCACTAACTAATAACCACCTGTGTTCTTTCAGTGCTCCTTGCGTTCTTGGGTCGCGGTAATTTTTTCGAACATTCCCATCTTGTTACCCAGATACTGGGTCAAATAGATAAGTATATTGTTTTTCGTCAGTATTCGGTTAAACCGAAAGCCGTCCTTAACATACTTAGGAAAAAAAAATGCTCATTGTTTGATAAAGTTACTATTGTACCTTTGTTTGTACTTAGTATGTTCTAAGATTCATCATCATCGACATCTCGACTCCACCCACAGCTAGAATAGATATTAGACATCTCTGTTTTGGTGCCAAAGTCTACGCTCCCGTGCCAACCATATCTAATTTGTGCCCGCGATGGCAAACAATGTCGTCTGCCCATCTCACCACCGGGTTCTTCTCCAGTTCTCGGACGCCATTTGTCCACAGTAAAGTTTTAAGACGAGACAGGGTGTATCGGAAATGGGTAATCATATTTTAAATACTTTCTGCTTAGCTGCTCATGGAAATAAACAGCTTTCTTAATGGAAGCCATAGTAATTCTTTTTTATTTATTTATTTAGGAATCACAACAATTTATTGTAATAATAATAATTTCAGAAGTGTGACACTGTGTCGTTTATTATCATCACTTGTCAGTGCAAAAAACATGTCATGATACTTAAAGGATTTTAACTTAGGTATAAATACAAAGAACAGACGCACTGTGTTGTTCAAAAAGTAAATACTAGAAGAAAAAGAAATTGTAAGCAACGAACCATAATATTGACAGATAAATTGAAATAAAACCAATTAAAATTCATATCAAAAAGAAAATTCAAAAAATAAAATGATAAACAAAACCGAATTAAAATCTAAAATAAAAATAAAATTAACAAAAAGAAAGTAAAACAAAAATATATTTAAAAAAAAATGAATTGGTATTTCCACACAAAGTTATCTTTCAGCTATAAAGTCAAAGTTTGCATGCGAGATTTTCTTGTTGGTAATTGATTATGAGAGCCGTAAAGAAAGTTGTTTATTACCATGGACCTAAGCAGTATATAAAATGTGACTATCCATTTCCGTTACATCCTGTACATAAACATTAAGAAACATGCTAATCTAAGATAATGTCAACAAATTCCAGAGACACTAGCATAACGTGAACATAAAGCATTATTCACGCCAAACGCATTATCTGCCGCCGACTGTGAGTATGCTCACTGACAACTCTAGTGTGAACGTGAACTGCGTCTGAAGTATACATTCTTACCAAGCCAATACGCTATAAGGTACAATGTGCTAGTTGTGCCAATAAAAGTGCAGGCTTTTTTTTATGGTAGGTAAAATCATCCAATGACGGGGCACGGCACTTGGGCGGAGCGGGAAGTAGTGTCAGACTCTTACTGACTAAAAACCTACCCCGTTCCTTCGTAACCTATCGTGCAGGGGCCGGGTATTCCTTTCGGAAGTTAACCCAAGTCCCCAGTAGGCTTCGACCCTGCCTGCCTGCTCCAATCTACGATCTCACAAGCCGGCATCGTAGCCAATCCGCGATGCACGTGCATAGGCGCGTAGTACAATAATTATAATTGGCCACCGAAAGTCAGCGAAAACGCACTACGTAATAGCAATGGTTTGATGTGAACGAGAAGTTATATAATATAATTATGGAAAAGCAATAAAATGCGCAACGCGCGCTCAAAGTGAGCGGCCGATAATACGTTGGGTCAGAATGAACAATGCCTTAGTCGTAAACAATCAATAAATTACCGGTATGACAAATTTTAATGATCTACGGCTAAGGTTTCATTTCATATTTGTCTACGGAACTAATTTATTGACTGCTCAGTGAGGAGGTACATTTATCAAGTTAGAGGAAAATTGCTTAATCTTCTGGTCTAATGGAGCTATTATTTTTACTATAAATGTTGGAGACGGAGATGGTTTCATTGGCAAAGTGGGTGATAGATTAGCTTTGCGCTATGTGTAACAGATACGATTCGATTGGAAAAATAATATTCTTTTGTTTAAGCAGGGTCCCTAATACCTAGTTGGTTTAAGGTATTTGTTCAAGAGGACAGGTGGTTCTATTTAAGTATCTGAGACTAACTCTTGTCGGCGGCTTCGCCTTCGTAAAAGTATGTTTCTCCGTAAGAAACGCCGTGTCTTCCCTTTAGGAAGGGAATTTTGAATAATCCTTTCATTATCTTTGTATGCGTCATAAAAGGCCATTGGCCCTTGAATTTGGATTGGGCGGTGATGAGACAGTAAGTGAGCCAAACTTTTGTTTTTATGCATAGCTTAAATTGTATTGTGTAATTGAATTCATGGTTTTAATTTCAACTCGATACCTCCACGCATTCCGGAGATAAAGGGTCTTGACAGACAGACAGACAACAAAGTTCCTATAAGAGTTCCGTTTTTCCTTTTCAGATACAGAATCCTAAAAATGCAAAGTCATCATAGTTCTTTTATAAGAACCTATTCTCCATAAAGGTATCTTTGTTAAAATAAATCTTAGAAACTGTTGTGAGACTTAGGAAAAGTTCAATTCCAGGTTTCATAATAATAACCATGAAGTTTAACGACCCCATTCTATTGAAATATCGACGGAACTTGCAAGCAAGCATTTCACAGCATTCTTTAATGAAACACAATAGAAACTCGTAACTAATATTTATTGCAAACCAATTACGTACAACAGTGATGAATTATTGACTAAGTCGTGACAAGGATTCAGAAAAAATATACACTAACCGCTGCCGGCGGTTTCGCCTACGTGTTCCTAAATAGAAAATTGTCCCAAGGAAAAATTCAAGGACTGAGGTGTTTAATTCGTGTGTGGTGTTTTAATGAGTAAGTGAAGGTAATTGTGTGAGAAATTATATACACAATTGTACCACGGTTAATTGCAATTATATATGAACTCTGTTAGCTTGTCGTGTCTTCTGTAACGGATACTTGCATTATTCATTTAACTGAAAAACTTCGTCAAATGTTTTACAAAACAAACTGTGAGTTTACCTTACATATATACAAAATGAGCCTACGAATGTTTTTCAGTTACACATAAATGCAATAACGAAGTCACACCACCCTTAAGCTCACACACACACACTACTCTGGGGCCTTGGGTAAAAGTGAAAGTGGACAACAGGGCCCTGGAACCAAGGCAACGAAGGAACTGGATGGGATTTTTAGTCAGTAAAAGTGTAACCCTATTTCCCGCACCGCCCTAGGGCGGGAGTTGTCATTGGATGATTTTTACCCACCGGGAAAAAATAACCACCCTTAACACAAAAGTGAAACTGAACTGAACTTATATCCCAAAATCTCACTCAATTTATGGAAACATTGTACAGGTTATTGTTTATGAATGAAAAAATGTCACTAAAAATGGAAAAACACTGCGCTTAGTATTTTCTGGTAGTAGCTGTTATGAATGATTGATTCAATTATGAATTTACCGAATGACAAATTTTCGGGGACAATTTTGGGATTTCGTTTTTTTTACTTTTGACTACATAAATATGATCAGTAACGGGTACTGATTGAGCCCCATTTTTTTTTGCACTAATTAAAAAATAGGGGTGTATATGTGTGTAGACTAATTGTTTTTTTTTTTTTTTTGCTTGTAGCATAAAATTAAAGCAATAAATGAACAGTTTTATTTCCTCTTATTCAAATAAATAAATAATAAATAACTTCTAAGAAATATACACAGGTTAAAAATAAATTAAACTAGTTAGTGTCAATCAGTCGTTATTTAGCTTTTGTTATACGTAATAACTTTAAATTAAAAGTATCTGATTAAAAGTATTTGATAATCGACTCACCCACTGGGGAAGCCTACTATACTAAACCTAACCACTACATTTCCTGAAAACCATAATCAACAGTGGTGTCTTCCAGAAAACCCACTGAGACAGTAAAGAGTCGATGAATCCCCGACAAACTATGCAACTGTCTTGGATTCCAGAAAAAATAAACAGAAAAGAAAAGAGTAGGAATAAATGAACTTTTTTTAAATTTGTAGATGAGTTAGGTAAAAATCAGGCTTTTTTTTATTATTGTGGATATAATTTACGCTCGCGTTTGATCACTCTCTCACTCGGTAGTGAGCGATGATGTAGCCGACGGTGGATCACGCTTAAAAATTCACGCTTCCTAGAAGTAACCTGTACACTTATTTCTTTGTTTGACGGTACAAGCCACCTGCAGTAACTCAAGCGCCGGGAAGTTCCTTCAGTAGTTAGTACCGACACTCGGTTAAGTAATTAATTCTTTTGCTACTCTGTTTGAATAAATCAAGTAGTCAACTTCAACGTTATACACGACTTTTGAACGTTATTTCACATTGAATTATTGGACGGTTCATCGATTTAATGGCATTACCAATTTCTAGATGCTTTCGTTTGAAAATGTGGAACTTTTACCCCGTATAAGAGTATCTAATTGTCTCTGTAGCAAGTTCGTAAGTTATTTAATTAATTGGTGGACAATTTACCTACCCACGCCTTGATACAACAATATACCTGACGGTAATTTTAGTCAGTAATTTAGTGCAAAACATATTCGTCACATATTTTTTTGTTATTTACACAAACAAACTATTATCGATTACATCCTAGAAAAAAAAACCGGTCAAATGCGAGTTGAACGCACACATCGAGGGTTCTGTACAAGCTTACGTAATTTGATTCCCGAATCGACGATTTTGCTAAATTGTAAAAAAAGTAATTATTTTGTGATATTATAATAAAACGGTTTTCAGTCTTTAGCCTTTACACAAGCTAAGATTTAACTTTTTGCCAAATTTCAGGATTTTATGGAAAGACCTATGAGCTTTGATTCCCTAACGTGTTAAAAAAATGCGCCATAAATGGCCTTGTATTTAGATTGAATTGATTAGAAGACTGAGGTTGAGATTTCATTACTGTTCTAAGACCTCTTAACATTGATAAAATCTACCCACCAGACCTGAGTTTTTAATATTCGCCTTCTTCTTCTTCGCCTCCTTACCCTATATTACTTGAGGTCGGCGCAATACGCGTTTCGTAGCAAAAAGGTTTTTGACAGAAATCTATATTAACAACAAAGTGATCCTTTAAGGATTTAGTTATTGCTGTTATACTTACGGAACCTTAAACACAAAAAGTTTGTAGGATTAAACATGTAATTTTCACTATACTATAATAGTCTATCTGATTGAATCCTTTGAGTCGGTAAAGCGTAATTGAATTTAAAAAAAAAATTGCATGCTAAATCAAAAAGAACCGTAACCCGAAAAATATCTGAAAATTGAATCTTATTTTTAAACATATGTTTACTGAAACAGATTCAAATATTCTCTTTTTTTGAGTTAGGTCACTTTACGAAGCATGCGATATGTTGGATACGCTACGCTTTTTAATAAAAACTTAATGATGCCCTAATCCCTTTGTATAATTAATTTAATTTGATACGCAACGATCACAAATATTTGCCGCGTCGCTCAATTACACGGAAATTCTTACATCGTTAAGCTTTTAAGATCTTCATCAGTCAACATTTCGTTAATTATTTGTTTTAATTACGTAATTGACTTATTATTATTTTGTTTGTTTTATGTTTTGCCGTCTTTTGTCATTAAATAATTGTTTACTCGAAAGTTTAGCCAGATGTTGTTTTGTATTCGCCAATTTTGTTTAGAATTCCTTACAGTGGATACAAAATATCTGGAAAGAGATGTGTAATAACATCATAATCATTTAAGGCCCGGTTCTACTCATTTTGACCTTTTTTAAACCTATGGAAATCCACAAATATAAAAGAGAACACCATGAAAATTTATTTTATTAAAATTGACTATATGGCCAAGGGCTTGGCAAAAATGAAAACACGATATAAATTAGTTGGCTCGATAAAAAGAAATCGCGAATCTGACCCTAATTTACGATTTCAAACGTATTTATCTGCGAGATTACATTACGGAACTATTTGAAAGCTACAAAAAAAAAAAACTTGTTATTTAAAAGCGCTTCGCAAGAACAAAAATCTTGAATAGTTGTTGTTTTTTTTTTTGATATAAAAATAAAACCGCTGTTTTTGGGCCGCGAAGACGACATAATCCCGAGCGAAGTTCATTCAAAAAAAACAGTGACTAGAACTGGCCCTTAAGAGCGGTTATATGACAATTTACTTTGGGTTGGCCGCTCTTAAGGCCTAAAAGGCTTTCAATCTAAACAAATATTATAGCGTAAACATTCCTTTGTTTCTGCAACATAATCAAGGTTTATTAAAATTCATCAAAATGTTCTATCTCACATCAACTACAAAATAAACACAGACATTGTGATATAATCTACACATCAGTATATTGTAACAGTGTGTGTAGCAAACACATATCATCAAATCTATCCATTACCCGAGAGAAAAGCAAAACAAACAAAGTTCAAAGGAGTCTTTTACATGTAGTTCATACACTTTTAAGAGATACAAGCAATATCCATCAAGCAAATAAAATAATAACAAAAGACGTGAGGCCCGGCGCACACTGCACGAAATCCCCGCTCGGTTTAGTTCCAGTGCCGTCCTGAGCTCCTATTTGCAATAAACACGTCCCGTGTGGTCCTACACTAGGAGCAAGTTTCACAGACTTGTTTGCACTTGGAAATGTTAAAACTGGGACTAAAGTTCGTAAACGGCTTGAATTTCTTTGGTCTCTCGTGAACCCTAAATTAGCTACCGTAGAGATCTTTAAGAAATGGGTTTTCTTAGTTAAAACTATATCTAGTTACCACTTACCAAGTGCTAAAGATACCGTACCCGATGAAAATGTTAGAGGTTTTTAAGTCGTTCGGCATTTCCATGGGAATGCATTTTATTTTTCTTTCGCGTATCGATGATTTTCTATTCATTAACATCTATTAATCTATTGGACATTTTTGCTAGTTTTTTTTTAATCATCAACAAATTAAACGCATCAAAAATTGCAGTGAGACAGAAGGTTCTTTAACATATGTGGTTGCGCCAATTTGCTATGTTCCGCGACTTTGTTTTTTGTAATTTATTTTTTTGGTCTAGCAATCCTATCCCTACCGTATCCGCTTCCCGCACGACCTCGAGAGAAAGGATTTGACATTGACGTTTTGTGCATTGTGAATGTGACCGCACCGCTAACACGCCCGCTCGAAATTACAAGAAAATTGGCTATTTCGTGTTCCAACCATTCGAAACTCAACAATAAGTGCAGTGTAGTGCAATACAGAAACTGGCAGTGCTTGAAAGTACGAAGTTCGGGATTCGCCGGCCGGCGCCATGTGGAACTTTCGAGGTTAAAGGTCAGTCCTTCTAATACATTTATCCCATTAATAAACGCTAGACGCAGTACCTGCATATTGTTAACAAACCTTAGATCGCTTTTTAAATCTACAGTCCACAAAGCAAATTCGCGCAACCATTACTTTTTGGTCCATACGAGCAGGATCGTGAATCATTTTCTTGTAATTTCGCAATATAGTATTTGTTCCATAGGGAATAAACGCAACGCGCCTATTTACCTAGATATAATAGTAGAAAACCCGCATCTAGGCATTTAGGCAACTATACGTTATTTCGCTCGTATAGTTAAAGAGTCATTGATAATTACGGTACCTACGCCGTCAACCGCACCGCATAATTATAGTTAGCTACGTAAATATCAGCGTAGATATAAATCGATCGCATTCTTTTTCTTGACAAAATTCATTCGACCATCCTACAAATTGCATGTAGGTAGACGCATTTCAAAAATACCCGTTTATTGTTGAGTGAATATTTGTAGGAAACGGATAAACCATAGATTATATACGCATATGGTATTCCGTTCGTTCGCCGTTCACTTTGTTGTTTACAATATTACCATATTGTTATCTGTTAATTATCGCTTACTTAATAATTCGTTAAGTGTTTGTTTGAGTGTATAGTGTGAATATATCAAAACAAGATGTCTCTTAAGGGAACCAAGGTTAGTACTGATTTAAAGGTTCAGTTAAAGCTTTTATACGCTAAAAGGGACTCACAGTTTTCACGTGTTCAATCAATTTGTGATAAATCTTTGCAAATCTCGGATCTGGCGATTAGAGATGCTTTCTTGTGTTCGTTGGAAACTTTAGATAGTTTGCGCGCGGATTTTGAATCTACAATTAATAATATAAACATTTTAGAGTTGGAATTAAATCCTGATTACTGTGTGAGTTATCAGGCATTGTCGTCCTTTGATGACTTGTATTGTCGTATCAAACGTATTGCTAGGAGTTTAGAGACTCCCCCCCCCGCGAGTGGTTTATCCAACCCTCCTCGCGAACGCCCACGATTGCCGCCAATTCAAATACCTGAATTTGATGGTGACATTCGAAATTGGAATTTATTTATAGATAGTTTCGAAAATATAATACATAGGAACACATCGCTGACAGATCACGAGAGATTGCATTATCTCGTAGAGAAATTGACCGGTAAGGCAAAGGCTGTCTGTGCTGGAATTACGTTTAGCGCTGAAAATTACAATTTAGTTTTGAACACTTTAAAAACAAAATACGAAGATAAGCGATTAGTAGCCACCGCATATTTAGATCAATTATTCGATTTGAAAAATTTTTCCTTTTGTAACGATCATAATTTAGAGAAGTTTTTAAATATTTTCGCATCATCTGTTCGTGCAGTAAAGAACCTAAAGGTCAATGACCTCTGTGACTTTTTGTTTTTGTATATCGGTTTAAATAAATTAGATCCTGAAACTGTTCGTCTGTTTGAAACGACTCAGCGCGGCAAAGAAATACCTAAGTTCGAAGATTTAGAATCTTTTATTCGCGACCATATTAAGGTGTTGCAGCGCACGTCGGCGCGTCATGAGGTCACGAATAGGACAGGTTCCGATCGCCGTATAGACGCGTCATCGAAGTCAGTCAAGACTGCACATACGCTAGTTAATACCGCCTCAACACCTGACTGTTCTCTGTGTAAGGGTAGCCATACACAGCTGTACAAGTGTTCGAGATTCCAGAGATTATCGCCTAGGGATCGTTACAAGTTTGTCCGCACTAATAATTTGTGTTTTAATTGTCTAAGTGACAAACATCTGGTTACGTCATGTAAAAGTGGTGTTAGCTGTCGTAAATGTCCAGCTAGACATCATACCTTCTTACATTTTGAGAGTAGTAAGCTGCCATCGCAGCCGCGGCCTGCGCAGACGCGCGACGCTTGTGACGCACGGCCTGCTGCAAGTGCAAACGACGTAACATTGTGTTCGCTTTCCGCCGCTGGTACTCAAATCACTACCGTTTTACTTGCGACCGCGCAAGTTGTCATTGTAGATGCCTTTGGCAAACCGCACACCGTTCGGGCGCTACTAGATGGCGCTTCCCAGAGTAATTTTATTACTCGGGATTGTTGTCAACGCCTTGGTTTTAGTTTTAATAATTGGTCATCCCGCTCAGAAGTGAAAGGTTTTGGAGGTTTAAAGGCAACCATTCACGGTTCCATTAAAATAATATTTAGTTCACGTTTTAATCGTAATATTTCGTTTGAAATGGATTCGCTAGTCGCAGATAAGATTACGGAACGGTTGCCCACGGTACCGGTTGACACGTCCATGCTGACGGAGTTTAAGAACTTGCAGTTAGCCGACGGAAATTACGCTTTCCCTGGAGATATCGATCTATTGATCGGTGCTTCGATTCTCCCGCATCTCCAGTTATCACGTAAAATTCAAGGTCTTCCGATGTACCCCGCTCCGCACGCACTGGAAACAGTTCTCGGGTTTGTTATAGTTGGTTCCGCACCCGCTTGTTCAGTTAGTTACTCGACTGTGTCGCACTGTTGCACCGTCGAGCCGCCGCTTGAGTCTACCATCCGTAAGTTCTGGGAGATTGAAGAGGTCAATGTCCCGCCTATTCTCAGCCCTGAGGATCAGGTCACTGAGGAGATTTATACCCGCACGACTACTCGTGATAAAGATGGTCGTTATGTTGTCGCGCTCCCTTTCAAGGGTGATATTTTTTCGCTCGGTGGCTCCCGTGCCTCCGCAGAGGAAAATATATTCCATGTCGCTGGAACAGAAAACCCAGCTGATTGTCTCTCACGTGGTTTGCTTCCTGCGCAAATTTTAAATCGTCCGCTTTGGTTTTGTGGTCCTCCCTGGCTTCATGCCGCTTCTAACGAGTGGCCAAGTGCTCCGTTTGGCCCCGCTACTGTTTCAGAGCCACCCGAGGAGAAGAAACATACGCTTGTAGTATCAGTTCCGCGTGAAGAGTCAGTTGTTTTGTTGTTGTCTAATCGAGTCTCGTCTTGGTCGAGACTATTACGCTGTGTAGTTTATGTCCTAAGATTTTTGAGATTATTACCATCGCGTGGTTCTATAATCGCAGCTGATTTGGATAGAGCTGAATCAGTTGTACTTCGAGAGTTGCAGAAATTTTATTTTTCAATAGAATTTCGTAGTTTAGAATCACATAAACCTTGTAGTCCCGCACTTCAACATTTGAAGCCATTTTTGCAAGACGGACTCATTCGTGTCGGTGGCCGTCTGCGAAATGCTAAGTTAGAGTTTGAACAAATGCATCCAGTAGTTCTACCACGCAAGGATCACGTTTTGGATTTGTTGGTGGATTATCACCATAAGGTGAATTGTCACGCTGGTCCCGATTTATTAATGTCCATTCTTCGACCGAAGTACTGGATACTTTCCGCTCGCAATTTGATACGCGCTAGAGTGCACAGATGTGTGCCCTGCTTTAAGCTCCGCCCGCGTTTCAACGCGCCGGAAATGGCCGACCATCGTTCTTGTCGTGTTGTACAGACGGTGAAACCTTTCATACATACTGGGACGGACTATGCTGGACCGTTTAAAGTCACTATTGCCCGTGGTCGTGGTATACGTTCCACAAAGGCATACATTTGCCTATTCGTTTGTATGACAACTCGTGCGGTTCACATAGAGTTAACCAGTGATTTGAGTACGCAGGGTTTTATGTCTGCATTTAAACGATTTTTATCTCGCCGTGGTCCCGTTAAGCGCTTATACTCTGACAACGGCACAAATTATGTTGGAGCGCGACGCAATATTTCGGAATTACATACATTCTTACGCTCCAAGTACTACCAAAGTGAATTCGCCCATGTCTTAGCTGAGAATCGCATTGATTGGTGTTTTAATACGCCAGCAGCTAGTCATTTTGGTGGCAATTGGGAGGCGAATATTAAAAGCCTTAAGTCGCACCTGTTTCGGGTCATAGGCGAACAGATTCTCTCGTACGAGGAGTTGAGCACTGTACTCGCTCAGGTAGAGGCGTTGATGAATACGCGTCCGTTGTGTCGGACTTTGTCTAGTGATCCATCGGAGCCACTAGCGTTGACGCCGGCTCACTTCTTGACGACGACTCCTCTTAAATATTTGCCCGCTTTAGATGTCGAGACTGACAAACTGCAGCTCCACCCGCGTCACGCTCTGCTAGATAGCTTAGTTCAGTCCTTTTGGAAGCGATGGAGGACAGATTATCTGCATACGCTGCAGTCGCGTCAAAAGTGGAACACTCCTTCAGATCCAGTCACAGTCGGTACTGTGGTGATACTGAAGACTGAGAGTGCGCCTCCTCTGCACTGGCCTCTTGGTGTAGTGGAAGAAGTTTTTCCGGGTTCGAACGGAATAACGCGAGTCGTAAAAGTTAAAACCGCAACTGGATCGTACCTGCGTCCGGTTATTCGCCTCTGCCCTCTGCCTAATCAGTAGTAGTGGCATAGTTAGTTATAAGTTGTTTCGCTACCTAGTATTGATAGTTTAGATTAGTAATAGGGTTTAGTTTCGCTTTTGTTTTTTTTCTTTTCTTTGAAGGTAACCCTTCAAACCCGGGGGGAATGGTTGCGCCAATTTGCTATGTTCCGCGACTTTGTTTTTTGTAATTTATTTTTTTGGTCTAGCAATCCTATCCCTACCGTATCCGCTTCCCGCACGACCTCGAGAGAAAGGATTTGACATTGACGTTTTGTGCATTGTGAATGTGACCGCACCGCTAACACGCCCGCTCGAAATTACAAGAAAATTGGCTATTTCGTGTTCCAACCATTCGAAACTCAACAATAAGTGCAGTGTAGTGCAATACAGAAACTGGCAGTGCTTGAAAGTACGAAGTTCGGGATTCGCCGGCCGGCGCCATGTGGAACTTTCGAGGTTAAAGGTCAGTCCTTCTAATACATTTATCCCATTAATAAACGCTAGACGCAGTACCTGCATATTGTTAACAAACCTTAGATCGCTTTTTAAATCTACAGTCCACAAAGCAAATTCGCGCAACCAATATGTTCAGTTATAAGAGACTATAGCATGCAAATATAACTTTGTAAAAATAACACAGAACACCAAGGCACATAATAATTTTAAAGAAAAACCATTATACTCAATTATTATTGAAAAAAAAAGAATCGTGATAAATAATAAATTTGCTAAAAATATATATATAAAAGGAACTTAGGTAAGGTAAAGGGCCCAATAACCGTGAAGTTTTGAACTTCCTTGACTTTGCATGCGCGCTAGGCTAAAACTAGTGGACTTATATAAATAAATTTTATATGACTAGTTAGATATTTTAATATACTTTCAGTATATTATACTTCTATTAAATTAGTGTAAATGTTAATTATCAATAAACCAAAAATAAATAAAAAAGGGCTGTTTGTACCAGTACCCGGTAGAGTTGTACTAGTTAACGTTAAATTGTCCCGGAATCCGGTAATTTTAACCGCGAATTTGAACTCTATTCCTTTACGTTAAAGTTCACAGAAATAAAATATTTTCAAATAAAAAGAGGTGAAAATAATTAGGGTCTGTATTTAACAAAAAAAAAAACATGATTCGTTTTAACTTTTAATGTTTCTTTTTTTAATTTATGTTGTACAAATTATAGGTTAACACTAGTAATATTTTTTTAATCTTGACTAACCTTTGGTATAAAAAATATAACTAACATAAATATATTTACAACTTTTAATTAGAAACAGTCGTTTAAAAACAAACATAAGTTTTTATTTGAGCCTAAATATATTTTCTTAATCAGTCATTATAAATAGGTAAAACCAGGAACCTCTTTTTTAATATATATAAACTAGTGCTTGACTGCGATCCCACCTGATGGTAAAAGGGATGCAACCGTTGATGGTGAGGTGCACTAGTATATTAAGAACCTATTCCCTCCCTTGAAGTCACCTAAATTATAATTGGACGGGAAAACCGCAGCAGGCAAACTGTTCCAGTCCCTCGAGGTACGCGGTATAAACGACGAAGTAAAACGCTTAGTCCGGACCATAGAAGTTTCAATAACGTAAGGGTTTTTTTAAGGTAGGTAAAATCATCCAATGACAAATCTCGCCCTTGGGCGGAGCGGGAAATAGTGTCAGGCTCTTACTGACTAAAAACCTACCCCGTTCCTTCGTTGCCTATCGTGCCGGGGCCGGGCCTTGCTTTCAGAAACTGACCCTTGACCCAAGCAGGCTTCGACCATGCCTGCCTGCAGCTAGCAGGCTGGGCCTCTATGGTTTGCTGACAGCCCCTTAAGGCGAGCGGGAACAATACCCGCCGTCGACGACTTGGGCTCGGTCTGGTCAGTTACCAGACGATCGGACAGCGTGCTACCCATTGCACGCCGCCCGCAAGCCCGCGCCTACAATGGCCGGAAATCGGGATTGGAATCCCGGCGGCGGCTAGGGCAAACGCGCCCCGTTGCCTTTGCCTAATGAGGTCGGCCTCCTCCTTTGCTAGCATTACTGCTTCGCAGAAGGAGGCGACCGCCTGCCATCCCTCCTCACTCCGAACCATAGCCTGAACCAAGACCCGGCGAGAGGGATCGCTGCCGCCGATCACCCCCACGAGGGCGATGCCCAGGCGGGGCACACCTCTACTGTTTGCTCCACCGTGTCCTCCAGGTGTTCCGAGGATTAAGTCATGCAGTTCCCGCGCACACTCAAATGTGCGTCCTGAAAAAAAAAAGAACCGAAAAACACATTTTACACGATGCTTGAGCACAGGCGTAGAGTAGCCACTCTACGCCTGTGCTCAAGGCTTTAAAGATTGGACTTAACCAAATCTGGATCACCAGTTAGCCTCTTCGCACGCCTTTCCACCGAGTCCAAAGCCGCTAGGTGACATTTTGCAGCACTAGCCCATATGTGGCTGCAGTACTCCACACACGACCGGACCTGTGCTTTGTGTAACATTAGAAGCTGTCCCGGTGTGAAGTACCGTCGGACTTTTGCAAGAAAGACGAATTTCCAAGCACCTACCTTGCTAATGAGGCGATAAGTCTCGTCTTTGAGGCGTGGCTGGGAAGACCTCACGGCGTCATCACCTTCCGCATGACGCAGGTACTAACCGCACATTGCAAGTACGGGAAGTACCTGTACAAAATTCGTGGGGAGGTGACGCTCGGGTGTCAACACTGTGTGGACCGTCCCGAGGACTTGGTGGAGCCAACGGTAGAGGTGTGCCCCGCTTGGAAAGAGCATCACCATGTCCTTGTGGAGGTGATCGGCGGCGGCGATCTCTCACGCCGGGCCTTGGTACAGGCCGTGCTCCGGAGCAAGGAGGAGTGGCAAGCGGACGCCTCCTTCTGCGATGCAGTATTTCTAGCAAAAGAGGAGGCCGACCGCATCAGTAACGGTGCTCACGCCGCAGCCGCTGCCGTAATTCCGATCCCGATTTCCGGCCACCGTAGGCGCGGGCTTGCGGACGGCAGGCAATGGGTAGCTCGCTGTCCGTCCGTTCTGTAACAGACCCGACCGAGCCCAAGTCGTTTACGGCGCGCACTGTTCCCGCACACCTCAAGGAGTTGTCAACAAACATAGGGGCGCAGTAGGGTCTATGATAAGGACGATGCATACCAGGGGTGTGGAACCAAGGCAAAGAAGGAACAGGGAGGTTTTTAGTCAGCACACTGGCGAGATTTGTCATTGGATGATTTTACCTACCATAAAAAAGCTACCTTGGCTTTGAAATCAATGAACCGCCCAAAGTTAAGGTCGGAGGAAATTTCGACTCCCAAAAGCTAAAGACAGTCGGTGCACCCCACATTGTGAAAAGCAGGAGCCAAGGTGAACGGGCTCCTTTTGGCGGTGAACAAACACGCTTGTGTTTTGGCGGCGTTGAATCCTACCAGATTGGCTTCGCCCCAGTTGGAGACTGCCTGAAGTGAAAAATTCGTACGCTCTACCATAGCCTCTCTTTCAGACTGGATGGCAATTTCAGACTGGCAAGTATCTCTCTATAATTGTGCTATCATCTGTATACCTATAGATACCGGGTACCAGCAGATCGTTGGTATGCAGCAGGAATAGAGTTCCAGAGAGAACAGAATCCTGAGGAACCCCGACTCGTCATGGGCTCTTATGAGCATCCATCGACAACTCGGAGAGACTATTTACTCAGAAAGTCGTTTATCAGTTAATCGGACCAGAGGAAATGCCGTACGCTGGAAGTTTACTCTAAAGGCTAGCGTCCCAAACCCTGCCAAAGGTCTTAGAGGCGTCTATTGAAACGGCAATCGCTTCTTCATTCCTCTCGAGAGCCTCGCCCCACAAGTGGGTGCATACACTAGTAGGTCCCCAGTAGACCGACTGCGGTGAAACCCGTAGTGTCGGTCACTGAGGAGATCGTTACCTTTCAGGTATGCCATGAGGCGCGAGTTCAATACATGCTCCATAATCTTGCAGGGTATGAAGGTTACCGAAATCGGCCGACAGTTGGCAGGATCGGCACGACTGCCCTTTTTGGGCAAGGGTTGCACGTTGGCCAGCTTCCAGTACTTGGGCAATATACCAGTCCTAAATGAGAGGCGATACAAGCGCGTCCATACAGGAGACAACTCGGGCGCACAAGCCTTGAGAACTATTGCTGGTATGCCGTCTGGTCCACTAGCTTTATTCACGTCAAGACGACACAGTGCTCTCAGAACTTCTTTGTTCCTTATACAAACCTCAGGCATCGTGGTGTCGCAGAGAGTCAGAGTCGGTGGAGTAGCACCGCAAGTGTCAAGACGAGAATTATGGGTGAAGAGACTTGCTTTTTCTCTCGCGGTATGAGCTAGAGTTCCATCATCCAGTGGAGGCAGAGTGGGCCGACAGAAATTCGCTTCGACCGACTTGGCAAGGGACCAAAATGCTCTGCTAACGGATGGCTGTGCAGAGACTTTGTCCCGATATGGCCTTTTTGTAGGACTTGGCAGCTCTCTTTTTTGAACTCAAATGCGGTGCATTGCGGTCACGGCATCAACCCAGGTGAGAAACGCTGAATGCTTACGCTCTTCAGCTGCAATCAGCGTTGAACTGGCGAGCTGAGCCTCCGATGACTACGTCACTATAAGGGATGAAATACTCCATAACTTGACGTATCACATTGGATATAGCATCCCCACAGCTCGACGGACTTTCAGAAGAGAAGCAGACCTGCAGCCAAAACAAACCAGGCACCTAGTAACTACATTGTATTGAGTCAACGGAAAATAATACTTAACTCAAGGCAATAAGAACCGTGACGGATTTAAATGCAACTTTTAATGCATGTACCCAGTATCCGGTAGAAAATATTTAATATAAACTACAGTTTCAAAGGAAAATGAGACCTATTTCAAAGCAATAAGGATACAATAACGGGTTTCGGTGCAACGGGATGATAGTGTACCAGTATCCGGTAAAAAACATCCGAATTTACCGGGTACTAGGTCAAGTAGGGGTTTGTGAGTACCAATAGATGTAAAATGCAAAAACATTTACTTTTCGGTGAGATTTACCTTAATTTATAGTCTGCATCGTTAAATAATACACACAATTTTTTATAAAGATTAACACTTTTACCTTAATTTTATCCATCGAAGTATGGCTAGATGATCTCTGCGACCGGGTGGTCTCGTAGTTCACTGACAGAACTTTGAACTTATAGATAATTTTACTATAACGTATTTTTAAGTTGACACAGTTTTTAAGCCTTTAAACTTTTTGGTGAGTATTGCCATTAAAATTGTATAAAATAGTACCAAGAATAAATTGTCATTTGCAAACTTTCATTTGATTTTGGTAGAAAGACGCAAAAAATAAAAAACTGACTAGTTAACGGGTACTGGGACACTACCGGGAATACGTACTTCTACCTTACATAATTATGTACTTACATTACTGCCACGGAAACGTTTGGAAAGAATTACCGTGGTTACCTAGGGCCACGAATACTCTTTAAAAACGTTCTTAAAGGCAAATGAAGGAATACAGGTGGATTTTATTCAGTAATAGTCCAACACGTTCTCTCGCTTCACCCTTGAGCGGAAGAAGTTATTTCATGATTTTACATCTCAAAAAGAAACATTGATATTTTACGGATATAAGATCTTTTTGTACTTTAAGATCGGAAGATTTCTGTTCAAGTTAAAACGCTTTGATAAATCGTTGTATTTATTTCCCACAAAGTCTTTCTCAATATAATTTCTGTAGCAGATTATCAAAAACGTCTCGATTATTTAACTCAAGGATTTCCTTATTATATTCGTAAGTCGTGACCGATCATACCAATTCGTTACAATCATACCTTTTTAACCGAGAGGGAACACTTCCAACAGAGTAAGCATTATCCGAGGAGGTTAACAATCCCATCCAAATATTTAACCAGAAGTATATAAAACCAAACTGAAAATTCACCCGTCGTCTAAGCAATGATTTCAGCAGTTAAACAACCGAACAGCTCGAATATGCACGGCGGTGTTTTGTCTAAAAATAAAATGGAGTGAGAACGAGACTCGAATAAAAATGCTTGGCGACCAGGAGAGGCTTATTATGAAGGCAATATTCCCTGACGCGGACGGAATTTATATTTAACCGCTAAACATCAGCTCCACGTAATACTCGGCCACGTAAATTAGAGCTGTCGTAAACTAATTAACATTATTTTATCCACTAATTATATCAAGTAATAAACAACGAATTCATTAACACTAAAAGCTTTAATATTACATGTAATGTTTATATTGAAACACTTGATATAGTGAATACTAGATTTATTAGACTTAGAACATGTACATAATATTAAGATTAATCAGACACTGCTTAGGCGGCCACACCCATACCGACAATGACCGATATATCTCACTAGGGTTGTGACCATTAGTTTTACTAACTAGTGATGTGATATTACAACATCCCCCTTGTTAAGTTCAAATTAACCTTTAACAAACAATGTAACATAGGCTGTGGACGGACTTGACTTAAATTCAATTGACAATACAAAGTATCTGACAAGTACTTATTTAGTTTTACAATACAAAACATCTTGGCTTAAATATGACTTAATCTAAAATACACTTTAGTACATTTAATTGATTTCATCAATTAGCCTTCTAGTTGGCTTTACAATTCTACCATAACGGGTTGACTTTTGACCTATGAATTGAGATGAGGATTCTTGAGGTGCTGACTCCTGACTATCACCTTCCTCTCTCCCCTGCGACGAGTTGGATAACATAGGAGAATGTTTATGCCTTAGGTGAATTCTGTTTCTCCTATACCTAACTCCATTGACATCCTCAATGATATATGACCTATTTCCTGTCAACCTTTGTTTGACAATGGCCTGTTCCCAATTATAATTTGGTTTTCTTTTGAAGTAGACATGATCATTGGGATATAATATTGACAATGACTTAGTATTCTTGTTATAATACTTAGACTTTTTTTCATTGTTCTTATTGACACACTCTTTATAATTTTTAAATGTTACAACCTTTGGTTTTAATTTTTTGTATGACATTGGAATGTTATCTCTTAAATTCCTAGACATTAACAATTGTGCTGGAGATGGTAAGTTATTCTTAGGTGTATTTCTATATTGTAATAAGGCTATATATGGGTCAGACGAATTTTCTCTACATTTTTTTAACATATTTTTGACTATTTTGACTGAACTTTCTGCTTGTCCATTTGACTGTGAATGATATGGACTAGTTACATTATGTTCTATGTCCCATTCATGTAGGAAATTTTTAAATTCTAATGACTGAAAAGGAGGTCCACCATCTGACACTAATGACAAAGGTATTCCATGACGGGCAAAAATAGACTTTAAATGTGTAATTACATTTTTGGCTGTACTGTTTTTATTTAACAAAGCTATTTCTATGTATTTAGAATAATAATCTGTGACAATTAAATATGTAAGGTTATCAAAATACATTAAATCAATACCAACTTGTTGCCATGGATACTTATTTATTTCAAAATTTTGTAGTGGTTCCTTTTGATTACACGGTTTATATTTTGCACATATGAGACACTGTTCTACCACATTTTTAATATCTGCTGACATGCTTGGCCAATACAAAGAATCTCTTGCTACTTTTAAACATTTATTTATACCTTGGTGACCTTCGTGGATTTTAGCCAACATTTCTTTATACATAGACTGAGGTACTATTAATTTTGAACCTTTAAACAACAAATCTTTGACTACATGAATTTCAGCTTGTGTACTCCAAAATGGTTTTGCCAATGGACTGACTTTATTTTTATTTTTTGGCCAACCTTCATAATAATATTTCTTTAACAATTGCAAAGTTTCATCTTTATTTGTATGTTGCAACAGTTTTGTACTGTATTCCTTTGTGACAGCTAAATTTGAATACATTAAATTGACATGACAAGACATTTCAGATTCATTCTCTGGTATATAATGATCTTTTAAGGCTGCTCTGGACAATGTATCTGATATATACATCTGGTTTCCTGGGACATGTATAACTCTCAAATCATATTTTTGTAAAGTTAACATCATTCGCTGTAATCTAGCTGGTACATCATGTAATGGTTTATCAAATAAGTAGACTAAGGGTTTGTGATCAGTATGGACAGTTACCCTATGACCATATACATACTGGTGAAACTTTTCACAACCAAATTGTATTGCTAACAATTCTTTCTCAATTTGAGCATACCTAGACTGAGTTTCTGTTAGTGTTTTTGAACTATAAGCAATGGGTTTATTGTTTTGTAAAATGACTGCTCCCAATGCTGACTTAGACGAATCTACTGACAAGACTAATGGAATATTGGGGTTATAATGAGCTAAGACTGGTGACTTTGTGATTTCATCTATTAAACTCTTAAGACATTTACTATGATTTTCATCCCAAGTCCAGACTGAATCTTTTTTCAAAAGATTTCTTAAAATTTGAGTTTTTTCTGACAAATTGCTAATAAAGGGACCTAAATAGTTGATCATACCTAAAATTCTTTGCAATTCTTTGACATTTTGTGGTGTAGGCATATTGACAATTGCTTTTACTTTTTCTTGATCGACCCTAGCACCATGTTTACTAAAAACATAACCTAAAAAACAGACTTCAGAAACTAGAAATTTACATTTAGACTTATTGAACTTTAAATTGACTTGACGTGCTCTTTGCATGACCTTATGTAATCTCTCATTATGTATGGCCTCATTCGGTCCATAGACAAGAATGTCATCGATGAATATTAAGACTCCTCCTAAATCACCAAACAAATTCATCATAACTCTCTGAAATATTTCTGATGATGCATTTATACCAAAAGGCAATCTTAAATATTTATATCTACCAAAGGGTGTTTGAAAGGTACATAAATCAGAACTATATTCATCTAATCTTAACATCCAGAATCCTGAAAAAGCATCTAAATGAGAGAAACATTCAGCTCCAACTAACTGAGATCTTATCTCATCAATTGACTTAAGTGGATAGATTTCCCTTATAATATTCTTATTTAAATTTCTAGGATCTAAACAAATTCTCAACTGACCTGAATTCTTGACAGTAATTACTATGCTATTCACCCATTCTGTAGGCTTAGTGACTTTCTCAATCACCTGCATTCTTTCCATGCGATCCAACTCTTCGCGAAGTTTATCGAGCAACGCAAATGGTACTCTCCTGGGAGGATCCACACATGGCACTGCATCAGGTTTGAGTTTCAGGTGACAGACAGGAGGCAGACATCCAAGACCCTGGAATACATCATTGTATTGTGTAAGAATTTGTTGACAAAAATTTTGTTTTGACACTGAAAAAACTCTTTTAATTATACCTAATTTCTCACAAGTGGGAAGACCTAGGACATTTGGACAAACTAAATCTGCGACTATAAATACTATATTTTCTATAATAGTACTGTTATTCAAGGTTAAGCTGCATCTGACATTGACTTTACCAATTATGGGTATTGACTTGCCACCAAATCCAGTGACATTTATCTGACATTTGACAAGTGTCATTTGAGAATGACGTTTTAAACAAAGAAAAGTTTGTTTTGACATTATGTTAAGATCAGCTCCTGAATCAATGATACAACTAATTTGTGTATGACCTACTAAAATGTTTATGTTCCATGACTGATTAGAATAGTATTTGTTTTGTGTTGTATCTACTGTGTTGACTTGTTGACTTTGTGGTGATGTGATTGACGTACTTGTTCTAAGTGTAACAAATGACTTTTGATGAAATGGTTTTGTTATGATAGTGAGTGATTCCTCAGACATGTGTCTGTGTTCATCATTGAGATATGAACTTTGACTTTGACTATATTTATTTGACTTCTTTGACTTGACACTGAATCTCTCAGACTGGTGATTGCATTCATCACCGAGGCTATTTCTAGACCTCTCAGATATTACATTTTCACCACTTTCATCATTGAGACATGACTTATAATATTTTTTATGACAATGTGAGTCTACATGAGATCTCTCAGATATGACACCAATCTCATCATCGGAATCATTCCTAGACTGTGACTGGCCATTATATGACCATCCTGACTGTGATTGTCGGTGTGGTTGCATTGTGTGTGACGGTGTGCCTATTGACTTGACATGTTTATGTGACTTTGAATGACTGTTGGATTGACTTGACTTATGACTAATAATTCCAACAAAATTATCTTGACTATTATTATGACTAAATGACACTAAGCGACTGACTTTTTTATTTGTAAAACAATACTTAGCAAAATGACCAAAAGATTTACATGACCTGCATTTGACTCCTTGCGCTGGGCACTTGTAGCGGTGAGACTGCCCACAGCGGCTACACGTCCTCGAGCGCTTTTCAGGGTTGGGAGACTGCTTTCCCTTGTTGGGTGACTTCCCTGCGCCAGATCCCTGCTGACCGACTGGTGAAGCTCGCTGTCGACGTTCCCCTCGACTACGGCTCCTCCGACGTAGATGCATGACATTTTCCGTATTTTCCTTTGTAGAATCATTGAGCATCTTTTCTGCATCCTGCTGAGCAACGATGAGTGTCCTTGCTAGTTCTCGCATCCTCTGGTATGTCAGATCAGGTTCCTGCAGCAATCTCTGACGGACATGTGCTAAATCTAGATTTAGATTTGCGATAAAAATATCCCTGATGAGTGATTCCCTGAGCGTTCCAAATTCGCATTCTTGACTTTTATTTTCTAGATCTGCCAGGAATCCCTCGATGGACTCGGATTTCTGTTGTCTCCTTGTGAAGAAACTATAACGGCACATGGTCAAGTTTCTCCTAGGCTCAAAATAATGGTCGAATTTTTCTTTGACATCCAGTATCGTGGTCTCTTCTAATTTGAGGTTAAAAGTGTTAAATATATTTAAACCGTTCTCACCAATGAGATGGAGTAAAATGGCGATCTTGCGTTTTTCACCTGCCCTGTCCAGACCTGTGGCTAACAAATACAGCTCAAATTGCTGCCACCAGCGTTTCCATGCTTCCGCATTGTTGTTTGTTGAATCTGAGGTGATTTTCAAGGCTTTAATCGCATTGTTCAGACTTTGTTCAAAATGGCTACCGCTTTTGACTGTTGATGAGTGGTCCATTTTTTTCGCGATTTTCTTCGTGTTTTTGGATTCTTCACTTCTGACACCATGTAATGTTTATATTGAAACACTTGATATAGTGAATACTAGATTTATTAGACTTAGAACATGTACATAATATTAAGAATATTATAAGGGAAATCTATCCACTTAAGTCAATTGATGAGATAAGATCTCAGTTAGTTGGAGCTGAATGTTTCTCTCATTTAGATGCTTTTTCAGGACCGAGAATTTTACTAAGTATTTACATACTTAGTAAAATTCTCGGTAAAACTCTTCCTTCCAGTCTATTGATGTAAACAATTTACTGTACCAATAATTCTGAGATACAAGCAAATACCAGAGATTTATGATAAGCCGGATTTAGGCAAGTATTATGTCGGTTAAAGGATTTTTATCTATTTTTCGCATAATCATAAAGTTTTACAGGATTTTTTCTCAGCTCTGTCGTAATCTTGTAAAGATACGTCTGTAGAGCAATTTGAAAATATACAGGTGAGCGAGGCGGGGAATGCAAAATGTGTGGAATTGCGTTTCCGCCCGTTTGACGGCGCGGAGTAAATGGTGAAAAGTCAATTCATTTCCAAGACCGCTTTAGAGCGAACATTGTCAGTTTCCCAATGTTATTTTTCACTAAAAATGTTATTTCGTCGTCGGATAACACGGTTTATACCGTTTCCGCGCCATTGCGAGGCGTTCGCTGCCCGCGGCTTTCCACGCCGCGGCCGGGCATAAATATTTGATATGAAGCAGGCGCAAACCACAATTTTACTTTATCACATACCACACGTTTGTTGCTCTATTTCAACCGACGATAACTTGTTTACAAACGTTATTATGTCGCATGAATGACGCGCGATAATGAATGTGTGAATAAATGGCACCTACTTACTATTCGAAATGATGAAATGTGCTTCGAGTTAAGTGGACCAATATAGTGGCGTAATGAGGCCGCAATGGGCTATTATCGTTATCCTATATACATTGGGGCGGGAACCTCCCCTGCCGAGAGGATCCAGTGACCCTTGACCTAGTCTGTAAGGGGCCTCTTCCCCCGACTTTTCTCTCCCGATACCCCAACTACAGTTTCATAATCAAAATTTCAGAGCATTCTGTTTACAGAGGGGTATGCAATATAATCGAATATTCGTTATTAGTGGATTACAAAGCAGATGAGAGTGCCAACAAAGCTTTAACTGCATGTTACACAGAAAACCGATCCAATTTGGCCTGTAGCCTATGACAAAGAGGTTGGATATTTTCAATGCTCAAAGTCGGGCTAGAACCCGGCTCTGAGTATTATTTTTGTTAGTAATTCGTAATGTATTTGGTTTGTACCAATCTACCTGCGGAATCATTCTACTGTATACGTATTTTCTATCGATTGAGTTAAGTTATTATGTCAAGTTTAAAACTTATCACTTATAACATATTTGACTTAATTAACTTCACTTACGATCCTATCTATATCTTCTAGCAGAGGTAGAGGGCGTCCTGGGCAGTTACCCATCGTAATAGAATAACATATTTATGACTTAAATATTCCCATGGTACAAAGCAAAGTGATTTTCACAATCAAATAAAGACCACAATCATTATTTCTATTACGAAATCTCAAAAAAAAAAAAAATAGCTAAAAAAATCCCCTATCTGATTAAGAGCAAAAACAACCTAATCAGATTGAGGTAAAAAAATCCCTAAGTAGAAAAATAACATCACGCAATTTGTAACTAACATCATGCCCAGTATATTTTGATAGGTGGCAAATTAAATAACTAAACAATGTAATAAATTTCGATATTATTGCTCTGTGTGTTTACAAGCAGCGCCACTACAAAGGACCAGGATATATTGGGTGATTCACACACATCAGATACTAATCCAAATCAGATTACACTAAAGATATCATTGATGACATCAGCGTTACACTTGTGATATATAAAGTGTCAAAGGTTTGACGTTACACAGCCACAGCACAGATTGTCAATGATGAGATTAAATCCCATGGGGTAAGGGAGAACCGATCGCATTTGCTCTTTGAAATCCAATACAAAGAGTCTGATCGTTTCGATTCAATAAAATGTGGTTATTTCTCTGCGAGTTTGAATTTGGAACTTATAGCCGCCATATTTTATAACCGGCTAATGAAGTGACATCCAAAATCAAAGTGACACAAGTTCGAAAACCAACGGTAGAAGCCGTCAGCCTTTACTTTGAGACAAATTATTGAGGAAACGACGCTCAGGAGTATGCCATAACACGTCAGCCTTATTCAACTCTTCATCGTGAAGGATTATTGGACGGAATTATGGTTCGGGAATACTCGGGCCGTGTCGTGATTACCTCGGAGATAATAGAAAAGCTTTGTTTTGTTCTTAACACGATAATACCGTTATTTCGAGTGGTGTCGGGTCTGTTGATACAGATGTAGTCGGAACGGATTGGACGGCTAACTAGATGGTATGCGTATGTCTTTCTTTTTGTTTATTACAAAAAGCTTTTTGTTTGGTTGTTTTTTTACATACTTACTAAAGAGATTTTTGTGTTTTTTCTTGCTAGGTGTCTAATGGAAAGTAGGGTTAGGGTTAATAACGCCATCACAGGCATATGCCACAGATAAGATAAAAAAAAATCGTTTATTTAGTCAAACATGTACTACAGAATACAAACAAAGATACATCGCAAATTAGCATATTAAAATAAAAATAAGTCGTCATATTTATCTTGGACATTAGCATGTAAATATTTCATTCTAGTATGTCATTAAGTCAAATCATGAAAAAATATGTAATTATATTTTTTAATATATTATACAAGTCAAAATCACACTAACATTATAAAGAAGGAAGTTCTTAATTGTGATGTTTATAACTTAATTAAGCTCGAACGAATTTAGATGAAATTTGGCACAAGGGTAGGCCATCTTCTATTCTATTCTATTGTGTGTAAAGTGTAGTTTTACACGGGTCAGTAAAATTTTAATTACGACTTACCGAACACTATAAGTGAATGAGAAAAGTATAATGAGAGCAGTGGTGGCCGAGTGGTAACGGCCCCGACTTACAAATTGTAGGTCGCGGGTTCAAACCCAGCCAGGCGCAGTACTTTGTGTAATTTATATCATCACCACTGCTCTCAAAACGGTGAAGGAAAACATCGTGAGGAAACGGACTCAACTCCTCAACTAAAAAATTCGAAAACATGTGACATCCACCAATCCGCACTGGGCCCGCGTGGTGGATTAGGGCCCATTCCCTCTCCTAGAGAGGAGGCTTGAGTCCCAGCAGTGGGAACATTAAAAGGCTGATGATGATGATGATGATGAATACTATAAGTATAAACACAAACAATTGGTACAATTGGTATTGGTATTGGTTGCAATTGGTTGGTTGGTTGGTTGTATTGGTATTCTGATCAGTTAAACTTTAAAGTAATTGCGCCATCGGTACATGGTGAACATCCCACCCATATGAGTACAAAGCGTTTTAGGAACACATTCATTACGCGTACAGACAAGGAGTGGAATTCTTTGCCGGACTCTGTGTTTCCTGATAGTTATAACTTAGGGGTTTTTAAGTCAAGTGTGAATAGGATAATTCTAGGCAGGAGTGTTCCATCGTCAGCCACATCATCGCTTACCATCAGATGAGATAGTGGTCAAATGCGGGCCTATGCCCAAATAAAAAAAAAACTCAAGTAAAACAATAAATCGTTGCTTCAAATTACGTCCAAACCATAACTCATTTCCCCACTCCACTTAAATTAACATATAATCACCCACCGTTAGACACACAACATTGGCTATGCAGCCGCAGTAATCCCTCAAGCCGATATCAATATGCGGAATGCAATACATATCCAATTACAAATGATATTAGTCGATCGACCAGTAATTGTATTGACTGAGACCACTATCCCGTAATTAGTTCCCGATAACCTGTCCGTGATAATATCACTAGCTGCCGCCTGTGTGATATTACAATAATGATAATGATAAATTTATTCAAAGACGAAGAGTTTTTGTCCACACTATATAAATATGTTATTGTCACTTATTTCTTTGTTAGTTCAGAAGTTCAATAATATTACAATAAAATTAAGTATTCTTATAATAAAATAAATTATAAATAAAATTTTAACTGTCACAGAAAACATCATTGAATAAAAATTTAAAATGTGACTCAATTACGAGTAAATGTCATTGAATAAAAAGTTATTTTTCTACTCGTTTGTACATATTATTATTTTTAATTTGTATACCTACCTACTAAGTTTTGATTATTACCGTTAAATAAAATTTATTATTAAATAAAAAGTTAAAAATGCCACTCAGTTAAAATTCAATGAATAGAAATTTAAAAATGTAATATAATTAAAATGAAATACATTAGGTTCTTCTCGTATTTAAAAATTATAGCCTATGTTTTAATCCTCTATGTCTGCGAAATTGTTCAAAACTCTTGCCGCGCCTCTGCAACACAAGGGGCAACACTTAAAATCTCTGGTGGTTTCTCAATATAAAAATAATAATGAAATTCAACATATAAGCTATCCTGGTATCCGATTTCATTCTAATCCGTTCAACCATTTAAGCGTGAAGGAGTAACCAACATAACACAAATACACACATGCAAACTTTTGCCTTTTTAATATCAGTATCGTCTCTAACATTGGATCCTCAAATAGTTGATTTAATTACAATCTCCTGTGAACCACTGCCTCTCAGGACGGTAGTCTCACATTCATTATTAGTTGGATTCCCAGTAACTGTAAAGACTATTCGTAGGAATTGTTGTGCCTCTCAAAAGGAGCAGTATATTCTTATTAGAGCATACTAAGATAAATGATAAATGATAAATGATATTTATTTTGTAAGTAGGTTTTTAAAAACACTTTTACACGTCAAAAATTTTTTTTTGTCATTTTTATCACTAGATGAGGCCGGTGTTTCCTAGCTGACTACCCTGAGAAGAAACACCGAAACAAACTCAGGGGTCAAAGTCTCTTTTAAAGTCCATACAGTAAATATGTATTGGTCAAATCACATGAGAAAACGTATATATTCGCTAGCATTTCATAATCTTAATGGATATTAGATTACCAATGATCATTGGTGTATGTATAAGAGGGGGCCAAGTGGGCCGTGACCCCGTATGGTTTAGCGCCCACCCCAGGATTTTGGGCTATCGATTAACAATTCTATAATAACTTTAATAATACAAGACCATAATAAAAGAGATCCATAACAAATAAATACTCTAAAAAAAATACATAGATACTTTACATACCTGCATGACGATCTATGATGGACTTCAATCAAAATAATGATAACATCACACAAACATCAGGCATGTTAAGGGCTAGGCCTACCTGAAAAATAACTTTAGGATTCGCCCATGCCAATGACAAGCATACATATATGTAGTTACATAAAATACCTAAATTAATATTACCTCCATCCTGTGCCATTCTTGTTATCCTGATTCAAATAAAATTATTCCTTGGCTAAGCTAGCTGAGAGATTAAGAAAACTTATAATAACAAACCTGAAACGACAGTGGACTACAGGACTTAAAGCACGTTCACTGTCTGTAAAGACTGCATACAAAAGGAAGAAATAAAAAAAGACACCATAGTAAGGCACAATATGAAGCATTTCAGAGATTTACTAAAATCTGCAGATTTGTTTATAAAATTAAAACACTACAATTTTGCTTTTAAAATAATCTGTTTGTTATTCATGTTTATTAGTCCGGTTTTTAATCGATAAAAGTAATTTTAGAGGCATCTTCGTGATTAGCTGTATTATGTTTTGAACACAGTATCTATGTATTTATCATTTTCATTTTCTGCTTTGGATTACATATAAAATATTACAAAAGCCAAGATTAGCTCCAGTAGCTCTTAAAATTCTGTCTCTCTTTTAGGATTATAATTTTTTCTTTTCATAGTAAATATAGAAAAAACCCGACAGGTTTTCATGTAAACCACGTTTGTACGTAAGTTTCCAGAAAACACAATACCAAAATGTCATAACGCAAGAAAGAAAGACAAAGCCCCGTAAAAAGGAGTCTTCAAAAAATAGTGCAGAAAATAAGAGAGTTTTATTATTTAAAACGCAATCCTGTGCAAGTACAAATTAGGCACAAAGACAAGCATCCGAGTTACGTCAACAAAATATCTCGGACACAGGCCATGGAGACCGACACGGATGCTCGCTAATTCTTACTAGAAGAGACACCTGTTAAACTTTTATTTAGGTTTTGTCTGCTACGTAAAAATAAATGCTTACGATGGAGCATATTAAATGACCAACAAACGGCATAATACATATAATAAAGAAGTTTTATACTGGTTGTAAAAAAAAAATGTTGAGTCTACATAGCTCAAAAATAATTATGCGCAGTTCATTATCATTCCAAATAACCGATGATTCGAAATAAGTTATTATCTACACTATTGAAAATTTCATTTGCAGTGGCTTCTTTTATTGACCCATTATAATCAACAATATTTTATTGCCTGTTTTATTATTAAATAAATAATTAGTTAGATACTATTTATAAATATCACTTAGCACATCAGCTGTTAACTATAAAATTGAAGTTTTACGCTCTTAGAGCACTACAGTATACAGAAAAATGCATTCGGGAGAAAACAATGCCTAATTACAAATTTCTTGCGTGGCTCATCTAGAGTCCCTAATCCTATGTAGTCGCTCATTTCTTAGTTAATTGAGCTTCATTATTTATTTTTCCTGTCTTGTTTTCGTCGTCTCTTCTCAGTGAACGACAAATGAAATGCTTTTTTGAGTCTCTTATTTCATTGTTAGTGGGTATTATCACTCTGCACCTCGTATAATGTGTTTTAGTAAAAAACATGGTGCTTTGTCTTCATCATTGTGTTCAAAATTCGTACAAATATCAAAGAAATTCTCAGAAAATTCACGCTTTGTTGAACTAGACTAGACTAAATTCCATAAGTTCTTTTCTTCTTATAAAACATACTTATACTCAACAAAAGCTGAAACTTTTACCGTTCTTCTCAGAGAAGTATAAAGTCGAACTGATAACTCGAAATGAGCGCAGAGAATTTCTTAGAAAAATAAAACTAAGAACATTTTATTGGATATAAAAATTTTTAAACATAAAACTGTAATTAACCGGTTGGCCGACCAACAAATAAACTGTAACTTTACTTTGGGAAGGCGAAGTAAACTTTATTAATTATTTTCTGCAAACGTGGAAAATTTGCGACAGAAATGTGAGTAGCCATGAATACGGTATGCTGGATAAAATCTCAGAGTACGCATTTACGAACCAAATGAAAACTATCTTAATTAAAATTATATTTCAAAGCTTTCTTTTGTAAGTGGGTGAACTAGCAGCTCAGTCCTTGTATAATTTAAAAGTACTCTTGAGTCGAGCTTTGTAGATGTACAAGTATTCATTCTTTAAATAATCATGGTTCTAGTGACTTATTATCTTTGATGGCTACTTATTAAAGTAGGATGTAAAATAAAAACTGATTATCTGATTGAAATGAAGCCAACGATATCTGCAGATATTTATCAGTCTAATTATATACGTAACTGCGTGCTAAGCAGGACTTTGAGATTGATGCACACGATACTTATCAGATTATTTCTATTTTAATAAGCAACCATAACTTTTCGGGTCAGTCTTTATAAAATTATCAACAATGTAAATTTTGGTTAATATGAAAAGTTTCACTGTACTTGAATGTGCAAAAATAAGTTTTTATTTTATTTTATTCAAGAAAACAAAACAATCGTTAATCGTATATTATATCTAGATACATATTATGCTTGATGTAAATGTTTAATTTACTATGTTTCCACATGTAAATTTAAATAAAACTAACATACAACAACAATAAAATGATTTCGTTATCATGAAATCCAATACCTTTTTAAATAATTTAAAAAATATGAGCAAGGCGCTAAAAAACTACTATTAAAGTAGTTTTTTTTCATTCATGTACCTATACAGATAAATTGGTAAATATAAATACATCGAATTTTTAATTCAAATATGAAACTTTATAATTTGCAACATCAAACCAATCAAAGCCATGTAGTAGCTTGAATTTTTAAACTACAAAATATTGGTCAAATGAAACCTTACAATCCGATATAAAACGGAAAAGTAAAATAAATAAAAATATTTATTGAACGCGTTGTTCAAATTGAAATACCTACTTGGAAACATTTTGATTCAACTTTTCATATTGGACACTGTTAAAATCAGCAAATATAAGTGTAACAATATTTTTTGAAAGAATAAAAATATATATTTTCATCTGATAATTCAATTATTTCTTTATGATGTATTAATTATTTGTGGGCTTTAAACATTAATGTATTGTTTTTAATTTAATAACTGAAATATAAAAGACAAATAAATTTTAGGTACTTAAATGACTCGTAGTTTTTTATAAAAACCCCACCCAGACTGAGCCCAAGTCGTTGACGGTGCGTAGTGATCCACGCGCACCTGAAAGAGATCTGGGGTTGTGGGGAGGTATAAAAGTGCAGTACCAGGGCCCTGGAACTAAGGCAAAGAAGGAACAGGGTAGGTTTTGAGTCAGTAAGGGTCTGAGTGCTCGATTACGGAAACGCGGTGCGTTGCGCGGCGCGTGGGGCGGTCCGTCGTACATTACCATATGTTTGCGTTTGCGCGAGCGATGACGCGGCCCGCTGGTGCAATGTACAACGAATCGCCCAACGCGCCGCGCAACGCACTGCGCCTCCGTAAACACGACCTAACACTATCTCCCACTCCGCCCAAGAGCGAGCGATGTCATTGGATGATTTTACCTACCATAAAAAAAACCTGAAAGAGATGTCAGCAAAACCGTAGGAGCCCAACAGGGCCGACGCGTGCTAGGGCCTTAGGGAATTTCTGAAAAGGAAATCCGTGGTCCTAAAAAAGGGCAACTGAAAGAACATTAGGAGGTTTTTTGGTCAGTAAAAGTCTGACACGCCCTCTCGCTCCACCCTAGTGCGTTAGAAGTGATTAGATGAATTCACACATACTAAAAAAAGAAATGTATATATTTTGCACTTATGCGAAGCCGGAGCGGTTTGCTAGTGTCTTATAATTCATTCAACATTAGGTACAGTCCAGTACAGAATTGAAGCCAA
Source organism: Leucania comma (assembly GCA_958295575.1). Classification (NCBI taxonomy): domain Eukaryota; kingdom Metazoa; phylum Arthropoda; class Insecta; order Lepidoptera; family Noctuidae; genus Leucania; species Leucania comma. The sequence goes on from OY282475.1 coordinate 12,830,661, forward strand.
GACACTTAGATATTTACGAAGTCAAACCACCGTCATTTCTAGAACTCCATAAAATCCTTTCTCAGAAAGCTGCATCACAATATTTGCAAGTATCCACCAATTTATTGGACACGTGGTTCAACGAATGGACTCAAGAGAAAACAGCATTACTATGTAGCACCGTTATTTTTGCGTATCGTAAATCTGAAACTAGTTACCATAAATTGGCGATGTCTGAAAGGGAATTGATTTCGTGGCCGTAGTTGGTACTAAAAACATACATATAATGACAAGATGGCGCCCTGAAATACTAAATAATTTATGATTTCTTAGCTACTTTTCTCTATTTTGCTTCAGAATAGTTTTGCATTTCCATTCGTGTTTAAGTATGTTTAACGGAGAATAGTTGGTTCTAAGAACTGGTTCCGTGATTTTGTTTTGTTATATCCTCTCGGAGGCTCTCGTTAAGATTATCATAATAGGCGACTCTTAGCCTTTGCTCTGAGATGAGGGTTATAACAGGAAGACGAGGAACATTAGGTACCGAAACGATCACAATATACTCCTAATGTCTTTGATTTGTTTGCTAAACTTGGCTAGCGTTAGCTTTCGATGTCATTTCTTCATTTTTAATTAGGGTTCCGTACCTTAAAAGGGATAAACGGAACCCCTATAGGGTCACTTTGTGGTCCGTCTGTCATCTATCTATCAAGACTATATATCTCGGGAATGCGTAGGTACCTATCGAGTTGAAAATAAAATCATATATTCAGCGAGTCCAATGATGAGGTGGTTTTCGGTCGTTACGATCAAACATCAGCTGATCGAGTGCAATGACCTGTAGGTGTACTAACTACCTACAGGTCATTGCACTCGATCAGCTGATGTTTACTTAAAGAAATTAATTTCGTACATGCGTATATTAATTCGAGTTTTAGATAAAAAGTACTTTATCTTTACAAATCGATAGTGTTTCATGTACCTGATCGACCCTTCACGGTAATAAAACGATCAAAATTTGGCCGTGTATAGTTTTAATCAGTTAATTGTTTTCATTTTTCTTTTATTAATACAGTAAATAAAAAAAATATTTAAAAAAGGTACAATCCTAAAACTATTGCAAATACTCAAAAAAAAATATTTGTTTCGTTATCCTTAATTAGGCAAAAGATCTTTACGAATACTAGAAAGAGAACAGTTAAGGCGATAACGGGTTAGGTGGAAATCTCTTATACGGAGTGCGTAGGAGTGCCATTAAGAGGGAATCGGTTTATTCAAGTGATTCATTGAATGGACGATAATCAAGTAATGCTCCTATCACTTGCCGTTGCTTTATTTTCTATTAGTGTCTTCCAGCGGCTTTTCTCGTGATACTAGAATTATTAACCCAAGTGAATATACTTCCGGGATAAAAACTATCGTATGCGCTATACTGTATATGTATCGTATGCGCTATATATGTTGAACAGATTTCGATGAAATTTGTTACATTGGTAGGTGGTCTACCCATGTAACAATTTCATTGAAATCTGTTCAATGAAGAAATAATGGCCTGCATAGTATTGCCTGCGCAGGCCAGTTTGTACACGAAATACCATGCGTGTGGTTGGTAAAACTTTTTTTTTATTTGAAATAAACTAGAGCTTGACTGCGATCCCACCTGATGGTAAGCAGTGATGCAATTGTTGATGGGCCTATTCACTCTAGCCTTGAAGACACCCAAATTACAATCGGATGGGAAGACCGCAGCAGGCAAATTGTTCCAGTTCTTTGATGTACGCGAAACGCGACCTGACCGTAGAGGTTTCAAAAACGTAAGGATGGAAATGAGATGGCGGAATCAAGTCATACAACTCCCGCGCACACTCTCCACTCCAAAATGCACTCATACAGTTTTATACGGAGCTCCGTGTACAAACCGGCCTGCTTAGGCAAAACAGACTGTGGTGAAGCTTGTGCGCGTAGTAGGCCCGTTAGTTCCAGAGCACTTTACTTGTCTGTAGTTTTTTTTTTATGTTTGGTAAAATCATCCAAATCCCGCCCTTGGGCGGCGCGGGAAATAGTGTCACTCTTACTGACTAAAAATCTACCCCGTTCCTTCGTTGCCATACGTGCCAGGGCCGGGCCTTCCTTTCAGAAGCTGACCCATGACCCAAGCAGACTTCGACCCTGCCTGCCTGCAGCTAGCAGCAGAATTTTACGCTTGCAGGAACATTTACTCTCAGCTTTTTTATGATAATGAACACCTGATTATAATATTTACAATCACCTACCGTTATTTATAAACGAAACCTTCTTTTGTACGGCGTGTATTGTTTAATATCAACAGTATTATAGTACTACCACCTTATCCCTATAACGCTCAACAAATGTAACCGTGAGACGCCTACCAGCTGGTTAAATTAATCAATGTTACACCAAGCAAGTTTACTAAATGTATTCTGTTTGATATTGTTCATGTTTAACTTAGTCAATTAGTTGGCAAGTGGTTGAACAGCTAAGTAGATAAACTATTTACCCTTGAGTAATCACGTTATGAGCATTTTACCGTCCTCAATTTTAAATTGTCCTTACTAAATTAAGTTGGTATTTTCAATACTATGCAGGTTTCACGTAACCCTGTAGCCACACTAGTGTCCCGTAAAAGGCCATGGACTGCACGATTCCCACTAAGAGCCTCAAGAAGGAGGCATTCTACCTCCATGTAGCGGCAAACTGCTCTCCACGTGAGCACTCTAAGGTCAAAGAAGTAATTTATAAGTGCCCATGTAGGCCTATATGAAATAAAAACATTTTGACTTTGAATTCTCCGATCATAGGACAATACAGTATAAATACTTGTTTATCTCTTCAGATTGTCGTCTATGGTCACCAGCTGTCTACCCTTTTCCTAAACATATTGAGACTGGCTTCAAGACAAAAAAAGACGTATGAACTTTAATACCAATATTTTTTCACCAGTCTGAATTCCACAATCCAGTTAAGACAAACGGATTTACTCAGCAACTCTAAAGAGTTACTGGGAAACACTATAATCTTTGGTGAAATGTGTTCTCAGACTTTCGAGCTCTTGACTCCCGTAACTGAATCGGTAGCTGACCAATCTCTCAGTCACTGCAACCGTGCTAATATCTATCAAGTTCTGGTCCTGTGACAGTCGTAACGTAAATTCTGTGACATGTCACGGTGTCGGCTCCCGCACGGAACAGATATTTGTACGGCCCAGGTTTGTGTATGCGAAACTCATATGTTCGTGAACGCAGCCACAATAAAGATGTAGATAATTCCTAGGGTGAGGTACTTTTTTATAAAAAAGAAAAAAGATTCACATATTAATCTAATGTTGCCATTTATATAAAAGGAAATGTAATATTATGAAGAATTGTAGGCACATTATGTTCCATATAGAACAAAGAGTAGTTATTCAATAAATCATGAGTCAACATCACTGCATACTGTTTCGGTTATTTATTCATCAATTATCCTGTTTTGAGAATTTTGCTTTCCAGCAATAATTCACTGAAAACCTAACTTCTGTCTGTATATTTTATAACATAGTAGGTGGATTTTGATGTTTGATTCTAAGAACAAATGTCCGCAATTCAGATTATTTCAACTTCCTCGAACAAATGTCTGAATTTCTGAATAACAATTGCGTAATAACTAAATGGTATCACGATTCGGCGGTATATCTCCGAAATGATCTAATATCTGCGCTCCTTTGAACAGCAGTTCCCCTAAAAAAGGATCAATATTTTAATAATAATACCCTTTACCGTGGCTATCCAATAAACCATCATTGGGTACACGTGGCCAATTTACTTTTATGAATAAATCGCAAGCAACGGCTGGTAACCGACAATTTGCGCGCCGACTTTATTATTTCACCACTTCATATTTCGGGGTGTTTATTAATGATTTTGTAATTGGTGGGCTGTCGCTCGCAGTCGTATTTACGTGGCCCATTACATGGGATCGCCAAAAATGTGTGCGGACATGTCGACGAGACGCCAACGCCACTGCACAAAGGCAAATTTTCATATTGTGGCGGCCATTGGCGGCTTTCACTCCGCTTTGATTGTTTAATATGTATTACCGCAGCGTAATCCATATTATTGTTTTCATATTGTGATACGTGTCAAAAAACTACTGGTTTTTAGTACTACTAGCTACCTTTTACTGAATTTCAGCCGAATTCAGTGTGACCTAGTATTTTAATTTAATAGTTACAGTTTGCGCTGCCGTTCCCAGTTCATAATGACCGAGGTAAATAGCGTACTCTACAATGCGATAGGAATTTCAGATTGTTTTAAATGCCCCACATTGCCAGCGCTACAAAGTTCATATAAATTAATTAGTAGCAAATAGGAGTAGACAAAGATCTCGCCCTTAATTGGCGCGTATTAGAAGGGATCGCTAATAGTAATTACATAACTAGCCCGCGCTTTGTCCATACCGACACTACATAATATATTTGCTCTGTATCTTATAACTACGAGTTCTGCGCGGTTTATACATGCGGTTTATATATAATGACCTGTATATAGTTAGTACGCAACGACCGAAAGCTACCTACAGGTTATTGGACTCGTGTATCAATTCAAGTTTTAGAAAAAAAGTACTTGCGTACGTACTTTATTTTTTAAATTTTTCATACAAATCGATAGTGTTTCATGTGCCAAATCGACCCTCCAAGGGATTAAAACGATCAAAATTTGGCCGTGTAACCGTCTCTGTGTGAGTCGTAACATAAATATTATATGCCTGTACTGTTCGTCATGAACCTGGCTATCCCATGCAGAAAGATTTCTTCTAATCCATCTGACAGTTCCAAAGATTAGCGTGTTTAAATAAACAAACAAAATAAACTTCCGCTGTATAATAATAGTAGAGTAAAGATAACTAAAAAGAATCACGTACAACATTTTATTAATACAGCTATGTAGAGTGAATTGCGATAATGTTCCGAACAATATGCCAGAAGTAAGGAAAATTAATATCCATATATTGTCGCCTTAGAACGCAACGCTCGAGAATGTAATTTTGGTAATTTTTATTTTATGACCTTCTTAGAAAGAAAAGCTCGGCACGCACGCCCTAATATCACACAAAAAAGTAACCCGTAACACCATCAATGACGTTTCATGAGAACCTCGTAAAATTCGCAAGTATCTTTAAGAAAAGGTCATAAGTAGCATTAGACGTTTTTGCGATAATAACCTGAAATATGAAACGTATCATAATTGTAAACTAAATTTATTATTATTATAGCTAATTTTCTATGGTCATCATCATCATTTCAGCCGAAAGACGTCCACTGTTAAACATAGGCCTTCCCCAAGCGTCGCCGCAACGACCGGTCCTGTGCGTCTTGCATCCACCGGGCTCCAGCGACCCTGACCAGGTCATCGGTCCACCTTGTGGGAGGCCTTCCAATGCTGGGTCTTCCAGTAACGCATTCGTCACTCCAGAACTATTCGGCCCCTGTTTTGCGTGCAATGTGCCCTGCCCATTGTCGCTTAAATTTGGTGATTCTCTTGGTCCTCTTGCAGATATCTTCATTTCTGATTCGATCACGCAAGGAAACTCCGAGCTTAGCCCTTTCCATTGTTCTTTGGGTAACTTTAATTCTTCTTATGAGGCCCACTGTAAGCGACCACGTTTCAGAGCCATATGTCATCACGGGCAACACGCAGTAGTCATAGACTTTTGTCTTGAGACACTGTGATATATTGGACGAGAAGACACCGCGCAGTTTCCCGAGGGCCGCCCATTAAGGTCCCTAAAGCCAATTGTCCACGGATGCGCAGGTTGATAGCCTGCTCACAACTTATATACCAAACTATGAAACTCTATTAACGAAGCGGCAACGTAGTGTCGTTAAACTAAGCGTATAATGACGAATACGCATCTATGAAGTTATGCGTTCGTAGACAATAAGCCTAAGGGGTATAAACCTCATCCAGGCTTGCAACCTTTATAATGTCATCAGCCCATCTTTTCTGCCTTCCAACAGTTCTTTTCCCTACTAGGCCATGCCATTTTGTTGTTGCGAAAGTACAACTTTTATTTCTATACTGAGGTATTCAGTGTACTAGATGACCTGACCACCTTCATTTCTTTTTGAAGCTATAAAAAATAGCATCTGTAATTGTAACTAAAATTGAGCAATATAAGTAATGATAATATTTTGTTTTTTTTCGAACCATCAGAGTCCATAAAACGAATCAACACAGCAATCACAATTAGACTACACAACAAATTGCACATACAGAAACAAATTATACAAACAGAAATAAAATACACACACATAAGCAAATTACATATACAGAAACAAATCACATTTACACAAACATATTAATAAACAGTGGTAGAAAAAAATTCCAGGGCGGAGTATTTTCTTCCTCTTGCAAAGTTTCCTCTTTCGCACTTATAAGGTTTTCACAATGAGTAACGATACACTTAGACAATATGTAACATAATAACGTGCATTCTGAAAGTAATATGTTTAGAATTGGCTAATGAATCGACTAAGTTATTTGGGGTCGGCGAAATACGTTTCTTTCTCCCGTACTGTTCTGTCACCTTCATGCTACCACTAACTCTCATTTCCATCATACTCGTTACGCTCCCCTTCTTTTCTTTGGCTTACCTCTCCCTCTCAATCCATTCGCATGTGGGTGATTTTTCGGCTTGCAGACGGCGAGCAATAGGTAACTCGCTGTCCGACCATCCGGTAACCGTCCGGAAAGAGCCCAAGTCGTCGACGGCAACCATAGGGGCCCAGCAGGGTCGAAGCCTACTGGAACCAAGCGTCTGCTTCTGTGTAGTCAGTAAATATCTGACGCTATCTCCCGTTCCACCCAAAGGCGGGAAAGTCATTGTATAATTTTCCAAAAAATAAAACTGAGAGGGTGTCTCATTCATCTGGCCTAGCTTTCGTATCTATCAATTTTGAGTCGTAAGCCACTGGGAGCAAATGAGCGCCTTTGATACATTTAGTGATCGGGGAAAACTAATATGCAAATAAAAATACCAAAATTCTAAAGAAAAAACTAGGAAAGATGAATGAGACATTCTCTTGGTTTCATTGAACGTATACCCATAATTCTTTTAGTAACATGTATTTCATCCCACCTCTTCACATAGCCTTACCAAGAAAAGTTGAAAGGGAATAATTTATCGATTCCATTTCAACTTTTCAGTAACTGGCGCTTTCCATTTCTCACTATATCCATTTTTTTCACACCACACATCCATCTCAACATGCTCATCTCCGCTACATACAATCTCTTTTCAAGAAAAAAAAATGACTTGTGTGTGTTTTTAAAAACCTATTTGCAAAAATAAATATCATTTATCCGTCTTTTTCACAGCCCAACATTCTGATCCATACAATACAAGATTTTCTGGCAACCACAATCTTATTTATATAACCTTTAAATCTCGCCATGAAATGTAGATTTAAACAAATATGCTTAATCATTGGTATCGGTATAACAAACCGTTCACACTCAACGTACTCGTATATCACTTACCGACAGAATCCTGAATTATGTAAGTACCACAGACAGGACCGACCTAAACAAACAGAACCGATATTTGGGTCATACTTTCTGGTTTATGGACTTTCATTTACGACCTTTGTCCTACGAACACAATTTAGTTAGTTTTCAGTAATGTTTTCTTTATATACAGATTTTCATTCGTCTCGATAACCCATGAGTGTTTACGTGTTTACCTATTGTTCAGTGTTTTGTTTATTGACCGTCTCTAGTGCTCGCGAAATTGATATTTTAGTGAATACATATAGAATTTAGATGCTTCAAAAACCTTATCATCGGACCTGTATTTACATTGTTTTGTTCAATAAAACAAAGCAAGTTTTATTTTATATTAGCTGGTGCCACCGACTTTGTTCGCGTTAAACTCAAAAACAGCTCAATACCTTTTGGTCACGATTATTATATATTATTAAGAAGATTTTTTTTCGAAGAACCTTATTTATTTTTCTAAAATAAAAGTAGCTTAAGTTATTTAATATCAGCTATCTAGTAGTGAAAGTCCTATCAAAATCGGTCCCGACATTACGGAGATTATGTGGAAAAAATATCAGACAAAAAAATTTTAAGAATTGAATTTTTGTTATAACTTTAATTTTATTTTAATAAGTCATCAATTTGCCAGTTTGTTAATAAAATATCTTATAATTATAATTAGTGTTAGTAGTAGGTACACAAACCATGGATAAAGAAAAAAAAAACAGTAAAGTGGATGTTTGAAGCAAGATGTGCAAAGAACGATATAACAAGAAGTAAACTACCTGACCATTCTCTCCACATAGTGCCTCAGGGTTAGCGAGTAGGTAAGGGACTCTCAACCACTGTTTTCAGGATGTCCTAATAATTTTGCATTGTCACCTGATTTACATATGCATGCAAAATTTCTGCTCTCGGTATCCGGAAAGTGGATCAAATTTAATTCGCAATATTTGATCACGGACAAACATCGGCACAGGTGAAACTAAATAACATAAAAAAACATAACATAAAAAACATAAAAATATTTATTTTGGACACAAAACAGCTGACAATAAAGACATAGATAACGATGACAGTTGCAAAAGTTACAAACTGTGTCGGAACTATCAACGCCCATCTTAATATTAAGAAAAACAATGTCCCAGACTTAACAGTAAGTGTGAAGTATGTAGTGTATAATTTGTAGTGTGTTTTGTGTGTGTGTGTGTGTGTGTGTGTGTGTGTGTGTGTGTGTGAAACTTGTAAAAAAAAATTGTTTGATATGTAAGGGATGTCAGGACAGCTATCAAGCCGCCAACCGGCAATTTTATTTTACAATAATATGTAATACAAAGTGCTTCATAAATAAATTAATTAATAATTCGGAGCACAGAAACATTTCATTACGTTTCCGCTGCCACAGATGTAGATTTTTACTTAGCTGTTATCCACATAGGCCAACAATCTAACATCACTATTTCATACGCAGCAAACAGATTTGTTTCCGTACGCCGTTTATCGGTCTCCAATAAAAAATATTTACACAATGTTCATAGATAACACCGGAAACAAAAATAGATTGAAAACTACAGGCATTTTTCAATTAAACGTTTTGCCTCGAAACGGCACGGTTCGATCTGCCGGCCGGAATCGAAAATAAAACCAAATATACCCGTAACCGACGGTGTCCATGGCTCAATACGAGAGTTAAAACCAGTTAATACGCTGCTCTTTATTATACCACCATTTATTTTATGGAAATTCTCACTTACAGTTCGTTAACTCCGATTTGTTTAAGAGCTGTTTTAAATAGAATATCCTCGTTTTTGTTTCAGGTAAGTTGGGTTTTGAAATCAGTCATTTCATTGGGCTGTCAACGTAAGGTAAGTTATTTTTTTATTTTAAATAAAAATGAATGGGTTTCAACACTAACTACAATCTTATTTTTAGTATATGGGAAACCCGAAACACGGGTCTAGTATTTTTATGCAAAGAATCTAAGTGGGTGCAAATTTCATAACTGTATCGTAAAAAATCACAAAGTTATAAGCTTGTTATGTTACCTGGTTGTCCACACAAACACATGGTCACCGGGCCATTCAAGCCACTGAGGGGTGGTTTAGTTACCGCATCCAGCTGTGTGTTGTTATCTAATACCCGCTATGAACTACCGTGACCTGTATTGTACTTAGTCTCGGTGGTGTCCAACTTGTGACCTTTTTTAAATATTTTTGGGAAAAAATATGACATGAAAAAATATGAATAAAAATTATTGGAATCGGTGCAGTTACAAACAGATTCTGAAAAAAACTGTATTTAGGTTTCGCATATACTAAAAATAATGTTGTTTACGTATATGACAATCGTAAGGGCAAAATGGCAACGTCCCATAGAAATGATCATCATAATGGTGAACCAATCAGATCATGACAATACATATATCTATCGAACGTCATTTCTACCGTCAGGTTGACATATAATAATTTTCCGTATTTTTAATTTAAATCAATTTCCTTTGAAAAGTCTACATCGACAGAGCCTTAAAATTTTGTGAATAAAGAATGTATTCGATATGGAATTCGGTACATTTAGAATCCTGAAAGAGCGCTGGCCTGATGCTGTACCTTCATATCTTTCTCCCAAAGCCTCTCTTGTCGGTGAATCCTAAAAGTAGGGTAACTTCTACTTTAACTGTACTCTTTGCAAGTTACTTCATGCTACTGCAATTTCAACAATCAAATTCATCATTTCAACCAAAAGACGTCCACTATTGGACATAAGCCTCTCCCAAGTGTCGCCACAACGGCCGGTCCTGTGCACTTTGCAACCATTGGAATCTCATGACCCTGACTAAGTCATCGGTTTATCTTGTGGGAGGCCGCAACGCTTTTGACAAATGAGTTTTTACTCCCGTCGAGCCCCGCCATACGACGAGTACAAAATGTATGACAATAACATTTCCTGTCACGTGACATCAATGCCATTGCTTTATAGAAATAGTACATTTTGATACAAGTGCAGAAAGTTTATCATTGGACCGAGGCGGAAGTCGCAAGAGTGCGAGGCGAGGAGCCGAGGAGGCTGCATTGAATTTGCACGTGTATCTTAATTACTTACGACTTGTGGTGGTTGACGCGCACTTCGTGGGCAATGTAATAAAGTTGTGGCGAGGGCGAGCACGCGCGCTTTTCTGTACTAGTGTGGAAAACAGTCAATCGCGTGCCTAAAAGCGGTGTGATAAGACCGGGTTTTTAAGTAAGTGTATTGAAAAGCCATTTGCCTGCAAATTGAATTAAATTAATTTTCCTCCAACTTACAACGCGCTGTACATGAATTTTCTGCTCATGTCTTCAACTATAAATATACCGTAACCCACGTTTACTTATTGATATTTATCTTGGCTGTATCACAGATGTGTATTCCTCGTAATCACCACTTAGCCGTCGCTTAAACAGCACAATGGCCAGCTCGTCCGAACCGGGCCTTAAATAAGGAGCGATTTTATCACACGTTCACGCAAATTATCTCCGCGGCCGTCGAGCTGAATGGCTCGTAAAACATCCACTACACTTATATTAGGGTAATATCAGTGATCTTGGTCATGCTAAACGACCTTCAAGATTCAAGACATCATCTAAAGGGGATTGTGAAAAAGTGCCCCTGCTTATCTTTCTTAATATAGATGTCGTTGAAATCGCATCCGTTTCGGCGTGAGGCGGCATCTGACAGATCATCTACGTTATATTTTCACTTGGTTGCTGTTTATCACCGGTCGGTAGCGAGACTCCCTTTGTAACTTACACCCCGTTCGTGTATTGGCTGAAGCGTTTAATTTGTCTATTATTTATTTATTACTTATTGGCTACTGCTCGCAGTCTTGAACATCGACGCCGAGTCGCTGGCCTTTTGGTTTTCTATCGCTTGCATTTAGGGGAGTGTGCATTGGAATTGCATAATTTAATGTCGCCAAGTCCGTTCTATCTTCGGACCACAAGACGAACAGCGTTGCGCCCCCATCACATGGCGGAGACCCCACCCATACGTACAAAGCGTTTTGGGAACACATTCATTATGCGTACAGCTAAGGAGTGGAAATCCTGCCGGAGTCGGTTTCCTGATAGCTATAAACTAGGGGTCTTTAAGTTAAGACTTCTAGGCAAGCGTGCACCATTGTCGGCCACATCATCGCTTACCATCAGGTGAAATAGTGGTCAAAAGCGAGCCTATTAATGATAAAAAATAAATGCTTCGCCCGTCTGAAAGTAGGGAATTGTCCCAAAAGAACATAATATCTCAGGATAAAAAGTCCTACGTGCTATTCCAGGACATGTTCTACTTATGTACCATTTCATCCAAATCCATTCAGCCATTCGACCATGAAGAAGTAACAAACATACGCACAAACTCACAACTTTCGCCTTCATTTTATTTTTAATTTATTTTATTTTATTTTACTTATTTAACTTTCGCCTTCATAATAATTAATGTGGTTAAAGTTAGATGTACACTGCGCACACGTGTGCCATACACGGTGACGGTCTCCATACATTTTATATGGAAACTACCACGGATGGAAATTACACTTGTCTTCATTAGATCCACGCCACGCGACGTCGTTCTCCGTACAAATCAGGCGTAGCTCACGTGCGCGTCGGCTAGCTTTAAACTTCATGCAACACAAAGGTACACAGGTGGACTTAATGCCTTAAGAATTCTCTACTCTACCAGTCAACCAAGGATTTTTTTGAGATGGTAAGTAATCTTGTCCAGCCATTGACATATATATTACTAGCACTATTACTAGTCCTATTGGTAGAGAGAGGGTTTGTCAGACTTTCACTGACTAAACTCACCTATATTTCTTCATTTATCCTTTGCGTTCTCGGTCCACGGGTTACCGTGATCTCTCAAACTCTCTACGGGTGGTGGAGAAGTAAAATGGCAAATGCATAAAAAAAAAGAAAATCACTCATCTTGCCAATGAAGCATCTTGTTGGAACAAAACAAAGTCTCACACAGCAATAAGAAAAAATGTGGTCCTCCAAGTGCCAAAAATTACAATAGCTATTATACGTCTAAAATCCCCATGCGGCCAACAAAGACTCAACTTCGCCTTAACCTATGTTTGTTTTATTAATCCCAATTACTAAGTTGAGCAATAAATTGTGGCCATAACAAAGAACATTTTAACTTGGAAACTAGTTAATAATGAAGCCGAGTTAGTCAAGGAATCGACTCCGGGGACACGGAACCATCCTTGACCTCATGTGCTACTTAAATAGGTTTCTGAACGAAAATGGATATCTCCGTTCAGCTAAGTAATTTAATAACTTATAGGTTTCCTAGGAATTTATAATGGAAACCGCGTGTGGGGAAAACTGGAGCAAGTAAATCAATTTATTTTCCGTCCCGGATTTTTGCTTCATTAACAGCTTGTTACTTTAAAATTATTTATGTAGTACTCACTAAAATTACATCATCATCATCATTTCTGCCGAAAGAAGTCCACTGCTGGACATAGGGTTCCCCCAATAGCCATAACGACTAGTCCTGCGCGTCCCGCATCCATCGGATTCCCGCGACTCTCACTAGATCATCGGTCCACCTTGTGGGAGACCTTCCACCACTCTAAACCTTTCGTCCCTATCGACCATCTCTTCTGGGAGCAATATGCCCAAAATCACACATATTTTAATCCCATTAGACGACACCACTTTCCGCCTCGCTGCTTCCATACGTCTAGAAGCTCCCTGTTGTTCTTCTCATTAAATTCGTCATCAGCCTCAGTGACCACGGTCTATCAGTCGAAATGCGAGTGGCATTTCGCAGCACGCGCTCTTGTCATCATCATTGTTCTGGCGATCAGATGTTATGTCTTTATTTCTACGAAAGATTGGTAAAGTTTTAGTGTTGGACGGTACTTGTGTCGATACTCTTGCGCCATCTCGTCTTCATTGCTTGTCATGCTGTGCTGCCACTGCGGCTGCGGACAACTCCGAGCGGCGGAAATGTAATAACTTTGTTGTGAGTCATATTTAAGAACCGTTTAGGGTTGCAACTCTCCATTGACTTAGTGCGTAGTACATATATATCAATGCAACTCTCGGATTGCGGGGTAAAAATGCTCACAAATTGTACATAGGCCTTATTAAAATTTCACTTAACCCAAGGACTGGCTTTCACCTTGAACAGAGAGAGACCAAAAAATTTCTCCGCATTGCTAATTGGTAATGTGCAATCCAAATTACCAATAAGCAATGCGAAGAAAATTTTTGACGCCATTAACGCCATATTGATTTAATTAGTTAGTTCTTAGTCACGGGCTTTCATTCTTTACTATTTTAGTGTAGGTATATATAATTATAGTAAGTTAAGTACTTTATGAGTACATATGTAGCAATTGTTAAATAAAATCTCCGCTTCACTAGACGATGTAAAGTTAATACTCAATTAGATTTCTCTCTACTAACATAACACAAAGAGAATGCAATTGAAATTATTTAGCTCTCTTATCAGAAAAAAATGAAGTCGGTGTTTAATAATGAAGAGACTAAACTATTATAGAAACACCGACTTCCGAAATTAAAGTTATTTTGCACTTTTTTGTGTTTTCTTTTTCTTCATTAAGGTCGGTTGTATTTTTTTTGTAAAAAGTTTTTTATTTCACATTTTTAGTTGTAGTACTTACCCCTTAGCAAAACTTAAATAGATACCTTCCGCCATTCGGTTCCATCATCAAATCATCATGACAAATCTAATAATACCAAACATGGCTGGGATATACGGATTTATTACAGAATTCCGGTTCTTACCTACCTTCCGGTTTCATCATCAGATCAGCTCTATATCTTCGAAGCTCATCATTAGATCAAAACAATATTTCAATGGACCAATTCGGGAGTATAATCTTTCAATCAATACAAAAATTTTCAAAATCGGTCCACAATTGACCGAGATATCGACGAACAAACATATACAAACGACATTTCTGCTATGATTTTTTGAAGAGTTTCGTCCTATATCTTCGAATTTCATCATTAGATCAAAAAATTATTTTTATGGGACTAATTCGGAAGTATAATCTTTCAATCAAAATAAAAAATTTCGAAATCGGTCCACAATTGACCGAGATATCGATGAACATACATAAAAAAAAAATACATACAGCCGAACACAGAACCCCTCCTTTTCGAAGTCGGTTAATGATAGATATACGAGCAGATACCTACGCACATAATTAAGTATTAAAACTGATAGTTTCCAGGTGCAATTTAATAAGCATTTATACGAAATGAGGCCCTACATTCTTTCTGAATGAAGACATTAAAACTAGTAATGCTAATATCACCTGCTTTTAGCGCTCCTGATAGTTCAAACATGCAAAAGTCCTTATTATCACCCACCAGCCTACATAACAATTTATCAGGGGTTGGAGCAGCACATTTTTGATAATCGTTCATTCATCTCAGTGTTCATCCAGTTTCTGACGACTCAAAACATCTTCATTCAATCCACCGTCCCTCGATCTACTCCTATCTCCTAAAAACCTAACGCCCAAACTAATTCAATTTAAAAAGAGAATCTTGACCTTATAAGGCTTCAAGGGCACCGAACGTAGTAATACAGAACCAGTTTTGTTATAGCGATCACTGGAAACGGCAATGTGTTCGAAGAAGTTTAGACGAAAATTGATAACTACTTCAAACAACTTTACTAATACCGATGATACAAGTAGGTAGGTACTATAGATACCGATACTATAACAGCAGACAAGAATTCAGTTTGTCTCAAATATTCACAGTTTGAAACTATTGCAGTACCTATCCATAAAGTTCTGACTCAATTGCACATAGCTGCATAATCTCATGACTTACCGAATTATGGAGGACTTTTATTGTTTATTTTCTGGCCTTTCATTGTAGATTTTGCAATTTAATACATTTTTCTAATAATACTCTGCAATTTTTCTGACCGCTTAGCAGTCTATGAAAAGTTCACTCGTGGCCCAACTACATCATGAACCATAGTAGTTAATGTTTTCCGACCCTAAAGACAAAGAGAAAAATAAAAGAAAAGCGACCATTGTTTATGTTCCCCAAAAGTAAACTCAGTCAAACGTAAACAGTTCCCCAATTTCGATGTTCTCATGAATAAGTGCGCTCACTTACAACAATATTTTTTCTGAGGAACAAATTTCCTTACACGCGCAGAGAAATATTAACTTCAACGAAAACTTTTAATGCGGTTCATGTTAATGTCTGATGGTTTTCGGAATGCAACTGTTTTATTTTGAAAAAATCCTTTAAGTAACCTAACCGACCTACGTCTGACACCTCCTTGTGGCGCGCATGTTCGCGGAAGTCGTTTCTAGAAAACGCTTCCCGCGTTTGTGTTCGCGCATGCGTGTGTCGCATCCTATCCCTTTCTGGCGAATTGCGCGCCAGTCTGTTCCTCGCGCTGCTCGCGCTGTACCGCATCGCCACGCGGCTTGAGCTTGAAACCAAAACAAATCCTTCTGCACGATGATCGCTGACTTGCCACCGTATGCTGCAGCGGAGCGTCGCTACAAGCGTGACGACTCTCTCACGCAGTGCGGGGGAGCCGTGCAACACATGACTGGTACTGCACTATTTGTTTTTCTCGTATGCAAAGCTTTTGAGTACGGCGTAGTAAGCGTGCGGCGCACATACTCTGTATAAGCGTACTACGAGTGGTTACTTTTAGTGCATTCATGAAAAACGTGGATAAGCAATTACGTGCTTTGACAGAGTTTAAGCGACCGCCAATTTCCTGAAAGTTGCCTACGTATGTTTGATATGAAAATTGGGGTTATTACGCATCAGCGGTCTGATCCGTATAACTCGTGGGTGGTGGATAAGGATAGATGGTATCGTAAATGTCGTAAAAGGCCGGAAGAGGTCGTGCGGGAGCGAAGCCGCCCCCGCGACTTGTTGCTTTCCCTGCTCGTTCGTTGTTTACAATGTGGTTTCCCTATTTTGGTGTCGATTTACGACGAGAGAAATAACAAGTAGATACGTATGAATGAGTCGCAACAGATTACGCAAATAACATGATTAGGTGTCTGTACCGTAAACCACAAAACAAAGTCTGTAGAGTGTCGCGCAAGTGGCTGAAAGTAATTGTTTGCTCGGCGCTAATTGATATGAAGCCGAGTTGTTTTCGCTCATTTTGTTTTCTTTGCGCCACACGTTAAGCGGATAAGCAGACGCTTCTTGTGGAAGTTATTGCGAAGTTTTATGTTGCTTAAGAAGTTTAAAGCTTAAGTAGATTTGTTTGTTTCTTTGTGTTTTATTGATGTTTAGACACGTAACTTTTAGTTCTATTGACATACCAACCGTTCAATGCTGAGATTGTACAGTTTATCTAATAAACATAAGTAAAAAAGGCAATCAACATAAATAAATCTCCGATACAGAAATATTATAAATTCTAAGAAATAAATTTCAAACCGCAGAAGCTATTTGCAATTGAATTAAGTAGATTATAATACTAGTAACATTAATAATTTGATTGAGGTTGCTTGATAAAAAAGCCGAGATAAGCGATAACTGGTTGCGATGCATTTTCTTGGAGGCGGAGTCAATCGGTCTGCTAGAGACTAAAGAGCCACTAATGATAGTTCTCTGACGTTTAATCGAACGAGTGAACGAATGAATGAAGCTTGTGCTGTCGTACACCTGCCATTTTCTCTACACTTGGTGCGATAATTATAGGTGTTCGGTCATGGAGTCGTGAACACTATAGCCCCATTACGGGGACAAATGACATGTGATCGGGGGCTACAGTTACCATTATATATAATTGTCTTTACCGCTTCTTGTACAGTAATATTAATTAATAAATATAATGTATTGAATGTACAATCCAATTATGGAATGGAAAGTGGTGAAAACGTGGTGGGTTCGGTCATTATTCACCTGTCAATTCATTCGTTCATAACTGATGTTCAATGAAGAAAACTAAGATGCGTGGGAGAAAGCAAAGATTACAATACTGTAAATTTAATATAAGTACTAACTACTACAAATACCGCAAAACAAGTGCCTACCAAAAATACAACAGAAATTGAAAACCCTAGAGACGGTACAGTAATAACAAGACATCAAGGGAATTTATAACTAAAATAGAATCCACAACTTCTCAGTTTTGAAAACTAATTAAACTAAAGAACCTAAACAATAACAACAAAGATGGGCCAAGCCGACCCTTACGACCTTGACCGACAAATCTGTTTAATATGAAGGTTAAAACGCTTAAATATAGGGGGTCTGAAGCAAGGGAGAGGATTTAAAAAGATACGATTTATAGAAGTATGAAGAACCCAAAGATAGACAGAGGTGCGGAGCGAGGAGGAATGGCTGGCGATCGCCACCTTCTACGACCCAGTTATGCTAGCGAAGGAGGAGGTCGGACTTCTGACGCCCCAGCCATCAGGATCCCGACCCCGACTTTTAGCCACCGTAGACGTGGGCTTGCGAACGACAAGTAATGAGTAGCTCGTTGTCTGACCGTTCTTTCGTCCGGTAATCGTCCGGAACAAGCCCAAGTAGTCGACGGCGCGTAGTGTTTCAAGTGGGCCTCAAAGAGTTGTCAGCAAAACTCAGCAAGGCCGAAGCCTACTGGGGCCATGGGTTGACTTCCGAAAGGGAAACCCGTGATCCTGGAACGCAAGGACAAAGAAGAAACATGTGGTTTTAGTCTGACACGCCCTCCCGCTCCGTTCTAGAGCGACAGAAATCATTAAATAACTTCCCAACTTAAAAAAAAAAAATGAAGAACCTTACCAACTTAACCAAAGGGCAACGAACGAAAATCCTCTTAAATATCTTTGAAGTTGAGGATGAGTTTGACGGAAAAGGTGTTCGATGTCGATAAAACGGGCCTTTTTATTCAAAGCTTCAGTGTCCTACATTATATCTTTGTCCCATATTAATGTCCTACATTGGTGAGAACGAAATACGCAACTTCATACGTATGGTGTTGAAGGACGTGACCTTAATCGCCATCAATTACTATCAGCATTACAAGTCCACCTTGGCTCTCTGCAGTCCAGTCTAGCTTTGTGAAGACTGTATTGTGGCTAGCGTTGTGGATATTGTTTTTATTAAATCTTTCTTGTATACCTCATAATGTCAACAGGACAAACATTTACAAAAACATGTGTACAATAGGAGATCTTAGATCTCAGATAACCTTTGGATTGACTGCAAGAAAGGGCCGTCAGTGTAAATCCTAAATAATATTAATTAGATATAATATTAAATACATATCTATATATGCATATATAATACTGAAACAGGAATTTAAAAAATTATAGTGAAAGTTAATGCTCATTGACCATTTTTTAAATTCGGTAGCGTTTGAGAATGCGTTCTTCTAGGGGTAGTGCATTCCACAAATGAGCTGCTTGAATAGTAAACCATTCTCAACATAGTAACTGAAATACATACAAATATGTACTTATTTTTTTTTTTTTTACAAAAGTTCTCAAAGCGTTACTTAAGATAAAAAGGAGTAGAAGAATTAAAGGGTACAAGTATCATCTCTATATGAATCTTAATCCACTTTATTTGGTCCAACTGTTATCCTAGTATTTTCACTGGTAAGTACTTTATTTTTAGCAATATCATCTTTCACACTCAAATCCTTCCTTAGTAAGCTCTTCTCACCCTTCTAAAGCCTTATCAATCCTCTTAATTTTTCACCCTAACCTATCTGAAATCAATATAAAACTTTTCTGGTAATATGATCAGGATTGCTGCTATGAGTGGGTAATTTTGATATCTGAAAATCAATAATAATTAATTTAAAAAGTTCTAAAACAAGTCCTATTAAAATATATAATATCTAGAAATAAGTCGAAATGGTTTTATAATGCGATAGATACGACGATATTAAGTCCGTTTAGGACATAAAGGTCAGGGAGGACACAGCCGTGACCTCTAGACCGGAGCTTTCCTAAAGAACTGCGCAGTACCTGGAACTGTAGATACTGTTTATGTATGTAGCTTTGTTACGTGAAGTCTAGATTTACTTTTATTTTTGATAAATTATTTGAGTATTTTGCACTAAATCTTTTCGTGGTTATTGTGGAGGCGCAAATGCAATGAAAGCCATTTATATTCTTAGAAGCACTATTTATAAAAATATTATCTCGGCCCAGCGGCTTGACAGCCGTCCTCACTTATCTGACTTAATAAACAATTTCCTTTTCTTCGTATCAGAATACAAATACCTATGCTATATAGCAGAAACCTTAAAAAGTGTCATTAATAAGAGCCATATAAATATAGACGATAGATAAAGAAAGTTACTTTTTGATATTAACCAACATGACGATATTACTGTATAATATCAATAAGTACTATCGATAGAAAAATATTATTTTCCCAATAATTCTTCAGAAAACGATGTCGAATTTTTACGCAACGTCTGAGAATCTAGACCGCGAATAACTTCCAAATAACCTTGTGAAGTAGCTCTACTTGTAATACTCTTTTGTTCCCTTATTTAAAACTCTAATTTTTACATAATGCTGAGCTCGAGTTTTTTAGCGAAAGGTCTTGAATTCTCTACATTCCTATTTATCGTTGTCCCTGCCTAATTATTGTTCTCTTTGACTCATCTTTTTTTTCTTCTTGTGGCTTGTTAATGATGTCTTTATTATCTGCGTAGTAGACTGTTAGAAGGTCCGTTTTAACTTAATTTTTTTCCTTACTGTTAAGCAATACTCGACTTTAATATATATATTATGAAAACAATATTATTTTAATACCGCAATAATCTTTTTAATATTACCTTTTAGAAAACATGGATTAATGAAAATTACCCTTTATTTCCCCATTAAACATTTTAAAGAAACATCAAACAATTTACTTAAATTAATTTAATGATGTATCTACGTTTGAAATGACTCAGTTCATGAACCTTCCCGGAATCCTTACAGTTTCGATCTCTCAGTCTGAAATGTAATCACAAGTTCCTTATAATTCGGCTTCCATTAATTTGTCCTGCTCTTCCTACGTTGAATTTCTGAGAAAAGACTTCTTGCGTTGCCAGGAATTGAAGGGACTTGCGGGATGAATTTATATTGGTTGGAATGTGTAGATGCATTCACTTATTAAATTACTTTTTTATGATTGGTGTCTCGCAGGTCAACCAACGAGCTCTCGATTGCTTAAGAGGACTTGCCTGTGGCGACCTTAATAGTATTGATACCTTCAGGCAGGACTTTTTTGATTACATTACTCAAACAAGATATCGAAACACTGGAACAATTTGCCTGCTGCGGTTTTCCCGTCCGATTATAATTTGGGTGTCTTCAAGGTTACAGTGAATAGGGTCTTAATAAACTAGTGCGTCTCATCATCAACGCTTGCATCACTGCTTACTATCAGATGGGATCGGAGTCAAGCACTACTTTATTTACTATGAACACTTCTAAAAATAAAAACAACTTCTTCCGTTATCTCTATACAGTAGTTTGATTGTTTATCCAATAACTCTTAAACCATGAAACAAATCTTCATGCGGTTTTCACTTATACAAGGTGCAAGTTTTGATTCTGCATAAAAATTCAGGAGCCAATTATGATAGTGATTCTCGACCAAAATCAACAATAAAATGGGTGGGCAGTTTTTTTTAATTTTTGTCTTAATTGCGGAAATCGGCAAAAGCGTTTCGTGGAATAAATAGGTGGAGCCTCGTACAGGTTGACGCACTCACCAACACAATGACATGACGCGCGATAAATTGCAAGGGTGATTCTGTTTTTTTTTTTTTTTTTTTGAAGTGATTATTAAGTAATTTATTCTGAATAACACTTGAAATTTAAAAAAACAGAGACTTAATAAACAATTACTATGCTTATTGATACAATTTAGTAGGTACAGTATTTTTATATGATTATTTACGAATTTTATAACAACTTCCGCAGATGTGCAGATTCAAAACTGTATCTTGTAAAAAAAACTGGAAACAGATAATTTTTGTGTGTATGATTTGTACCCCTGCGATGCCAGGGCTGGTCACTAGTTTAATTATAAAATTATTATTAAATATTTATAATTATTATTTATTATAAAAATGATATTAATAATTTTAAATGTTTGCATGCCGAATGGTCAAATATAGCTGAATTATGTACTACCCGTATTTGCAAAATAAATTTTTATTATTATATATACACAAGATATTTTTTTAATGAATGGGATACAAGTATTAAAAAAAACCCGTAAAGTTCCACAGTATTTTAAACGGCGATAAAATATTTAAATGGCTTCCTTAAAATGCACAACGTCCGCCGCAATAAAATAACAAACGTGAAGTATCTGTGAGTTAATAAACACGATTCATGTTAGAACTTTATAATCAAAAACACGTTTAAACTTTTTATATGGTAAATTAAACATGCTTCGTCTGTAGTGACCCAATTTGCTGAGCGTCATAAAATACTGGGCGGCCACACTACGCTGGCTTGGGCCGAATTTCCCGCGAATAGGATTTTTATAGCTTGTATCTACATCTTTACCTAATACATTTAAAGTATAAAGTGGGTTAGGGCAGCTCTTTATAGTACCTTGTTCGGCTTTTAAAATTGTTAAAGTAGCAAATTTTTACTTAGGTTTTTGCGCTGAACTAATTTCTGTTTTATTGGAGTTTTTGCACGTTCAAGCTCTAAATTGTTAGTCGTTGTCGTCTTTTTATTTACAGTTGCGGTAAGCTTGTAGCCACTAACAAAGCTAAATTCGAATAGTTGGAAAATCTACTATACTTTTTATAACAATTACCTATTATTATTTTTGTTATTATTATTGATAGGCCTGACCATTAACTCACCTTATGGAGATGGTGTGATCGACGGTGGAGCACGGTTGACTAGAATTAACCCATTGCCGCACATATTATCTGTACTGTCCCACTACTGGGCAAAGGCCTTCTTCCATCGTTTCCATTGTTCTCGACTCTACGGGGCCATTGAAGTATTACGTAAGCACTACAGGGGGGTGGGTGGCCTTAGCTTTGACGAAACCAGAGTACATTACCAACACAGGTACCAATGTTTACGTAAGCATGGGGGGGTGAGAGCTTTACTTAGTTTTGCTGACGAGAGGAAGGGGTGGTTAATATTTGCCAAAAATCTGCTTACGTAATACTTGAACGGCCCCTCCGCTACTTCTTGCCGATTCCTAAGAAAGACACATAAGTCATGTCGCCATTTCCTTCGTTGTCTGCCGTGACCCCGTTGACACTTATTTGAAAGTTTATATTTATCTAACAATCGATTAAGTAAAAGAGGATTTCCTTCTATCACAATAACCTATGATTCTAGTTACATAAAATCTAATCATTGTTTATAATGCTACTAGCTGATTATTTGAATTATCAAGAAATAAATGGGGGTGGGAGTAAGAGGGTAAACAAATTTTTTCATGGCAAGCTTTTTTATCGCAGGTATATACCTATACACAATTAATACTCATCAAGACCATTCTAAAAAGCCCAAACACGATTTATCTTATTACACTTATTATCGAATTCCTATGGCCATCTTCCAGCACCATCGTCAGACCTTGGTTACCATCTAGCACCAAAATACTCGTCAAGACGGATCAAATGAATCCAAACTCGATGGGGTTTGTATAATTTAGCTACCAAGCTCCTATGGGCACCTTCTGATTCCATCATCAGATCAGCGCGACGTCATAATAATTTTGTATTGTCATCTGATTTACACATGCTTGCAAAATTTCAGCTCAATCGGTGACCGGGGAAGTGGATCAAATTTAATTTGTAAGATTTCATCGGTCAGGTGAAACCAAATAAAAGCTTGTGAAAATAGCCTATCAATAGGTTTCTTAAAACAAAAAAAAATATGTATTAAATAAAATAGAGGTTACTATAGTAAATAGGTCCATGCCCTACAGCGGACATCTTTCGGCTGAAATGATGATGATGACGGGTAAATATTACTTTACAGCATACAATCTAAAATGCAAACATGCAATGCCAAATTCAAGTGAATTTAAATTAAATGACATGACGCATATGATCCCAATATGGCGGTCACACATGTAGAGAACGGAAGTGTCGCAACCGGCGCGCGCGCACCTTTTGTTCTGTCCGTATTTATAGATATGTTCGTTTTATCGATAATAACGATTATATTATTACTTGTTACTGCTGTCGTCGCGTGAGTATTATCAGGTTTATCTGACTTAATGTTACATTTGTTTACATTACAACATCTACACGGAATTTTTATTTTTTTGGTTAGACCTCCAACATTTTGGTATTTTTTTATGTTAAATATTTCGGCACGTAAGTTGAACTATGACCTTTAATGCGTAGTAACAGATTTTCGGGTCTCAGTCAAACTGCACCACTACGACAATCGCAACAATCGACATTTTAGTTCAACTTATCCACGTACAATACTGTGTATTGATGTAATAAAATATCGTATAAAAATAATAATTAGGTCAGTTATCTTTCGTATACTCCATTCGCCATAAGATTAGACTTTTAAGCAATCCTTTTTTACTGTCTTTACTACCTATTTTGTATTAAGGAAATAAGGATGGCAAAAGTGGTTACAATACCAACTATTTTATGTAGCTGCCATCTGTCATGCAACGTATGAAATAAAAGTCAAAATCGGTTGAAAGGACAGTACAAAAGGTTTGTTTAATCGTCTAATCTTATTGGAATGTAGTATATTTGATAACTCTGTCAATGGAAGCCGACACATGTTTTAAGGAATACCAAGCAGAACCCACTTTTTTACGTAGGTTAGTTTACGTGTCAAATGACTTATCCTGCTCAGATTGGAGCGAGTAGGAGTATCCAACTTTTATAGACTAAAACCCACCTGTGTTCCTTCAGTGTGTCTTCATGTTCTCCCCAAATATCCCGCAGTCCTAACGCCAAGCGTAAATCAAGGATCACGATAATACATCACAAAAATTAATTATCTACAGCATTATCATTGTAACAAATCGATGGCACTGTTGGCGCAATGGTTAAGCAATTAGCTACTGTGTTGTGTGTTGCCGATTCGATTCTCGGAAGGTTCATGGCTACCGATAGTTGTTCATCGTCTGGGTGTCATATGTATGTGAATTTACATGTTTGTGAACGAACCTACGATACAGGAGTGACGGCGCTCACTGTTCCCGTGCGTCTCAAGGAGATGTCAGCAAACTATAGGGGCCCAGCAGGGCCGAAGCCTACTGGGGCCTAGGGTTAGGCGAAAGTGAACCCCGGGGCCCTGGAACAAAAGGAATGAAGGAATAGGGTAGGTATTTAGTCAGTAAGAGTCTGACACTATCTCCCGCCCTGCCCAATAAAAAAAAAGCAATACAGGAGTAATTCCTAATTTGGGACGTTTTTTTTTAATTTAAAAAAAGAAGAAATAACATAATCCCGAAATCACCTTAGTATCAATAACCAAGCCAAAACTACCCGTAGGGGCAAGTTTCAATGTAATAACAATATCAGCATACCTTCTGTCAAAATTCGTATTTCCCGCCAACTCCCACGTATTTCCAGCACAAAGGTCAAAGTTCAGCAAGTAGAGCAACACCCACGCAAAGGTCATGTGAAACTAAGGTTTTATTTATATCTCGTGATAAGGGTATATTGACCTGTGACATAGTGCGGAATCGAGCATGAATTTCCATTTGTTGTGTCGGCATTTTTGTGTAATTCTAAAGAAAATTGGCAATACAGAAACCGAAATATTTATTTCGTGGCAACAGATAAAGTAGGTTCATTGAACCTACTTCATCTGTTTTAGCACTTTTCAGTTAAGACAGAAAATATGGCTATCATTCATCTTCTTCCAGGCTCTGTTCCATGTTATTTGGAGTCGGCGCAACACATCTTTTCCTTCCATTCTGTCTTGTTACACGTCACGTTATCACTAACTTCCTTTTCTTTCATATCACTCCTTACACAATTCATCCGTCCTATGACAGAATATATGGCAATCAGTCACATTAAAATTGAGAAGTTCGTACATAAAGTATTATTTTACCTACATACATATATATTTCTAAATTAATCATTAAGAAAGAAGTAAATTCGTCAGATAATGCCTTAATTATACATTAGGGGACAAAATGTCCCTCAACATGATGCATAACGCTCAATCTACGGGACGCTGCAACGTTGCCCAGTGTCCCGCAACTTACCCCCCAACATTTTACAACGCATAGACGTCACGAGGGATATCTTGTTGGACAATTTGACAGCGCTACGCGTCAAGTGGGGGACTTCTTATTACCCGACTGCGCCAGAAGGAGGGTTATGTTTTTCGAGAGTATGTATGTATGTATGTTTGTATGTATGTATGTATGTATGTATGTATGTATAATTGTTTGGCACGCTCTGCAGCTTGAACGGCTCGATGGATTTCAACTTGAGAGGTGTCGTTAGATTCGTATTTACTGTGAGAGTGACACTGGGTATATCAAAATAAAAAAAAAAACAAAATGGCGAATTTTTGGCGCCAAATTCAAATATTTGGCACGCTCTGTGGCCTGAACGGCTCGATGGATTTTAGTTTGCGAGGTGTCGTTAGATTTGTAATTACTGTGAAAGTGATATCGTAAAAAAATAAAACTAAAAAAGTAAAAAATAAAAAATGGTAATTTAAAAAACTAAAAAACCCGACTGTTTTTCTGAGTATTCATGAAAAAGCCCTAAAACAAGAAAGTCGTTGTAGCAGTCGGGACCCATTCTAGAAAGTCAGCCGTCTAGTCAGTAGATCTATGATGTAATGGGTCCCGACTGCTACAACGACTTTCTTGTTTTAGGGCTTTTTCATGAATACTCAGAAAAACAGTCGGGTTTTTTAGTTTTTTAAATTACCATTTTTTCTTATCTTCTGAGTATGGTTTCCGCACTTAGTCCTAGGTGGATCATTGTACGTAGGCCAAGTGGGGGGACCTTTTGTCCCCTAGTACTTTGAGGCTTTAGAAAAATACATAAAAAAATATATCATCATATCTATCTTACTTTTTCATGAACAAAACAAAACACTGATAAATATTTAATCTAATCAGATGGCCAATCGTAAAGCTTTCATTAGAATGTATCTGTGAACAAATGTATTATTCAAACATTTAGTGAACTTTTTGTTTAAAAAACAAACATTGAGCTGGCAAGATGTCGATAAAAAATAAGATAGAATAGTCGATGCAATTTATTTATTGTTTTAGTGTCGTAGAGCTGTGACTGATTGCTACTACAATTGTTTATTAGTGTTTTTTAGTTCTTCTATAATTCTTTATTGTACACTTGCACTTTAACAAGTTATTATTGAAATAATTATGTGGATAACAGAATTCATGTACTTGCATAAGCAAGCTTAACTCAAAGTTGAATTTTCTTCCAACAAACCATCAAACCAAACATACAGAGAGATCACGATTCTTCATACTAGTGATGTGTTTATTTATTGTACTGATGAAAATAGTACATTTTGATACAAGTGGAATAAGTTGTTATAGTTTTTCATTGCGACTGAGGCGGGATTCGCCCGACCCATAGACGAGGGTGTTATGGAGCCGAGTGCGACTTTTCACGTGTATCAAACGACGTTTTTCAATTCATTTACGAAGATATATATAAACAGGGGTTGACGCGCTACTTTTGGGGGTCGCTTAGCGCCCAGCCTGATACGATAAAATGTAAAAAATTGTGGCTCGCGTACTTTTCCGCACTAGTGTGAAAAACAGTAAATTGCTTACCTTAAAGAATAAGGATAAGAGCTAGTTTTCGAATAAGTCTAGATATTGAAAAGGTAATTGCAACTACATTTTTTGCAAAAGTTGTGTAGTTTTATGTGGATTTTATGGAAAAACTTTTCTACAGATGAGAGATTTTTTCGATATTCAAGATTCCAAGCAAAATTACATTTTTAATCAAAGCTCTTCGATTCAACGCTCTGCACTGGATTTATTGAAAAACGCTTATAGTAGCACTAACTGTGATCAAAATCACTGCTGTCGTTCAACGTTTTCTTTTAGCCAAGCAGCTCTTAAAGAATTGCAGTTAAGTTCAAAGTTAACGGCATTCCGTGATATGATTTTACATCTCTTTTTATAAACGATTAGCTTCTACTAGTGGCTTTGCCCGAGTGAAAATTGGCTTCTCTTCCGCTCCTGTATCATGACGCTATAATCCGGACACTCTAAATAAGGTTCAGTTGAAAACCAGCGTCAGGCAACTACCACGTAGCTGTCTGGCATTTTTGCTGAACTGGACCTATTTGGCGCAACCGTGAGACACACAATGTTAGTTTTATCTTTTTTTTTATCTTAAGTGCCTACATGTTGTTTCTGCATTGTGTGTGTCTATATGTGTCAAATAAAATATTTTCTTTCTTTCTTTTTTTTTCTATTGTTTTTCTTTTTTTTTCACTTTTGTCTATTGATGTTTTTTTTTCTTTTCTATATTAATGAATGTATACCTACAATTTATTTGTATGTTGTAAGTATAAACTGCCAATAAAAAAGAAGAAAAAATTAAAAATATTATAAAAGCAGTAGAAACGCAGGGACGAATAGAAACAGAACTTTCGTTTGGTTTTTTACTTTGATACCATATTATCGGCTTCTAATAAAGCACCGTCCTTTTAGAATAAAAATTTATTGATAAATTGATATAGTTAAATGCTGAAAGAAATATTCAAATATCGTGAAAATATCCTTTAAAGTTTTGTTTCTATTCACCCTGAGTTTCTATTCACCCCATTTTACCCGGTACCTTTGTAAAAATAACTTATAATACTTTATCGCCTCTACATTTATATGTGTATGCATAAATTATAAAATTAATAAATAAATAAAACCTGCCACAATAAACAGGCTATCCAACATTAAAAGAATTTTTCAAATCGAAGTAATGGTTCTTAAGATAAACGCGTTCAAACAACCGAACAAAAAACAATCTCTGTAGTTTTATAATATTTCTCTTTTTATTAACGATTTTATGACTAAAGCGGTGTTTTTCACACGATTTCTCATGTAACTCGAGATTCACGACTTTTAATATAATTTATTCCATATTTTATCAACAGAACCTGTTTAATGAAAATGCTACCTTATCCATGTCGTATCTTGATTGGTATTATACTGCTTCCTTATATCGAATATTCGGATCAACGAATAATATCGACTTGTAAACCTTCAATTAACATATTAAAATGTATGGAATTCCTATCGTAGAATAATTTTAAACATCACTGTAGATTGCTTGTTATGTAATTATGTTTTTATTACTTATATTGTATGTTAATTAGTTATATAAATCAAATTCGGATCACCGCACGGATAAATCACTACATAGTATAACAAAGTCGCTTCCCGCTGTCTGTACTTAAGGGTGACTGGTAATTAGTGAACGATACTTAAACACGTGATTGTAGTAATGATAACAAACAATTTTTACTACGGAACCAAACCAGAAATAACGAAAAAAATCTGCGTAATTCAGCTCATTTTGACGAGTTAGGCGAACATAAATGTACTGAACTTGGTAGATTTTTTTCGCGATTTCAGGTTTGGTCCTATAGTAAAAGTTGTTCGTAATCATGACTACAATCACGTGTTTAATTATCGTTCACTAATTACCAGTCACCCTAATACATATGCTTAGATCTTTAAAACTACGTAACGGATTTTGGTGCTGTTTTTTAATAGATAGAGTGATTCAAGAGGAAGGTTTATATGCATAATACATGCATAATATATTTAATATCACCATTGCATTCGAACGAAGCTGGTGCGAGTCGCTAGTAAAATTATAAGTGAGACAAAACAACCAACTTAATACTCATATCTACATAAATGTCGCTTCGCACGGAATTTATCAAAAGAGTTACCATGGCACTAGAACGCAAAGACCAACTAAAGGAACACAAGTGGGTTTAATCAGAAAAAGTCTGATACTTCCTCTCTCTCCATCCTAGAAAGAAAGGAGCTATTTGACATATTCCGACCTCAAAAAAGGGTTCGTGAATTAGAAAATTATAACCGGTTACATTAAGTTCTAAAACACACAATATTACATATTGATACGACAGCTCCTTCATCACAGTACTAATATTATTGTGTTTGTTTACCTTTTATGGAAAACATGACCTACTAGCCCGGCCTCGTCTGAGAAAAGGCAAAGGGGCGTCATAGACAAGCATTCTGCGTTCCACCTTTGAATTAAGTTGTATCTTAGCTAGCCAATCGCGAAACCGAACGCAAAATGTTCTACCTGTAACCACGGAGGAGATGGGTCTTATTTAATGTTTTTTCTTGGGAAGGTAGAAATCCTCTAATGACTTAGATGGAGGGAAGACCGCACCCGTATTTATAGACAAGTAAAACTAATTACTTGAATAAAAGTAATTACTTAGGTAATAATTTGTATTTTATAGTTAAGAAAAATTGATATTTATAATGAAGATTTCTAACCTCAAGTAATGACATAATAAAGAAAGAAAGAAAAAAGAATGAAAAACAATTATTCGTACCTCACACAATCCTATAAACTAAAAATACATAATGAAAAGACACGAAATCAGTGCGAGGCCAAAAAGGCACAACAAGCAACAACAGCAAGCAACAATCTACTTCTTCATAAATACGGGTGTTAGATGGAGGAAGAAGGCGTGTCAGATTTTTACTGTGTTCCTTCAGTTGGCCCACGTGTTCCTTCAGTTGGCCTGTGGCCCTAGCGTTTTAGCTCTAAGGTTTTGCTAATATTTCTTTGAGGCGGGCTTGGAACACAAGTCGCGACAACTGGAGCTCGGTCCTTACTAGATAGTCTGCTGGCGAGCCACCCATTGCCCCATACCTGGGGGGTCCAGACGCCTCCTGCCGGAGGCTCTACGCAGGCATCGTTCGGTCCATGGCCCTTTACGGTGCGCCGGTGTGGGCGCCATCGCTACGAAAGCGAGTGGCGGCCCGGCTAACCGCCTGCCAGAGGGTCATGGCCATCCGGATGATCCGCGGATACCGTACGGTGTCCTGTGAAGCGGCGAGCCTCCTTGCTGGCTGCATGATTTACGCGTGGAGATGCAACGTCGGGGCGAAACTCCGCTGCCGCGACAAGTCGCGGCATGGCGGACAGAGCTCCGGCGGGATCTTATGGTGAAATGGCGAGAGCGACTGTCGCAACCTCGTGCTGGGCACGCCACGATCGAGGCGGTAAGGCCCCTCTTTGAGGCGTGGCTGGAAAGGCCCCACGGCGTCGTCACTTTCCGTTTGGCGCAGGTACTGACCGAACACGGCAAGTTCGGTCCGTACCTGTACAAGATCCGTGCGGAGACGACGCCCGGGTGTCGCCACTGTGCGGACCGCCCGGTGGACACGGTGGAGCACACAGTCGAGGTGTGCCCCGCTTGGGAAGAGCATCGCCGTGTCCTCGTGGGGGCGATCGGCGGCGATCTCTCGCGCCGGGGCTTGGTTCAAGCCATGCTCCGGAGTGAGGAGGAGTGGCAGGCGGTCGCCTCCTTTTGCGAAGCAGTAATGCTAGCGGAGGAGGCCGACCGCATTAGGCAAAGGCGCACACGCCGCCGCCGCCGCCGGGTTTCTGATCCCGATTTCCGGCCACCGTAGGCGCGGGCTCGCGGACGGTGGGCAATGGGTAGCTCGCTGTCCGTCCGTCCGGTAACAGACCGGTCCGAGCTCAGGTCGTCTACGGCGCGCACTGTTCCCGCGCGCCTCAAGGAGTTGTCAGCAAACTGTAGGGGTCCAGCAGGGCCGAAGCCTACTGGGGCCAAAGGTTATGTGAGACTGTCACCACGGGCCCCGGGATAAAGGCAAGGAACGGAAAGGCAGGTTTTTAGTCAGTAAAAGTCTGACACTATTTCCCGCCCCACCCAAGGGCGGGATTTGTCATTGGATGATTTTACCTACCCATTGCCCCATCGTCTTCAAGCCTGCGACTCCCGACTCCAGGGGCCTCTCCTATTGCGCCAGCTGGGTTCATAAACGCTACAAACTGTAGATAAATGATGTAGGAAAAATAAGGTGAGAGCTCGTATTAAACGTATGAGCTTTTGCAGAGCGCCCACATAACTACCAAGATAAATACCTATTATATGAAATTGATTTACCTCAAAATATAGATAATAATATACTCAGCAAAATACCATCTTCATATTATTTTACACCTCGCAAAGGTAACAATGCTAATTCCACTTTATTTGAAAGCAAGTTACTGGAAACAGAATCAACAAATAAACAACAGTGCCTGTTCCGGGGAACTGTTATTGATACTTCTCAGAATTAACTTAATACGTAACGTGTCGGATGCGGTTACGTAAGGGCTCGTTTACATGAGGAGAGTCTCTCATCTCGCCTCGTGTGCAATCATTTCGTATGTCGAACATCGAAAGGCGAGAAACACCGTCCGCCTCTAAAAATTGGAGCGTCCGTTTCAACCCAAAATAGTTAGTTTTGATACATGTGGGCGAAGTTTTACATTGCAACCGAAATGGGACTGACGCAATGCAAGAATTTCATTTATTTCGTAACTAATGTTTGTGAGAATATTTTTATGGGTTGATTTTGTCGTGTACCATTTTCTAGATTCGTGATTAACCAGCTTTATATTACAAGTATAGGACAGAAAAACGCGCGCTTTTCCGTACGAGTTCGAATATGAAAAACAAAAAAGTAGAGTAATATCTTCATGGGTCTTTTCTGTACTCGTCATTAATTAGCTTTATATTTTGTAATATACTGGGGAATATTTGTATATAGGAAAGAAAAAACCGCGCGCTTTTCACACGAGTGCGGCAGTCGTCGAGTATGTTTTTTTTTTTTTAAAGATTGCAAGGACCTTACACTCCTTACCTGATCATGGATAAAATGATCAATCAGTCCTCAAAGTCAACATTCTCGGCGCGCCAGATTTCCTCACTGTGTAAATGAGTCTTATATCTTCCCACGTGTCGGAAACTGTCGGAATAAACGATCCACCCATTCTCCCACAGGGTGTTTCAATCGGAAAATTGTTAATCAAATTATCTTGTAAAAGACACCGCTATTAAATTCATGGAATTCCGTTCGTTTAAAATGAAAGACCGTTTACACAATCATGTCTATTCAATCTAGGAAACAAGGTTTGAAAATAATATCAGTAGGTAATGATAGCATCAACGATGCTAATTAACAAATAAGCTACTCATTTCGGAGTTAGTATAAGAATTTTTTATTCAGCGGAACTCCATTTTTTTTTCTTGTTAAAAATAATTCATTTATATTCGTTAATGTTAACAAAATATATAACTTTAATTTTAGTGCGAAACCCGAAACGTGTATAGTATTTTTATGTTATTATCTAAAAGCAACAGAGAGACTAAACAATACAAAGCTGTAACTAAAGAGACCGGATATGTACTACTAAACAAAGTAACTAAAAAATACTGTACAAGGGACTCGGAAACAAAAAAAAAGTATCATCGATCATATCAGCACAAATTTAAAACACGACAAATTCCACATGGCAATATTTAAGTCTTCTATGTCCGATCACTATCAAATGTACTTAGAACTCAAGAAAGTAAAATCCCCTCGAAAATTACGAGCTCAGTACGAAGCAATAAATTACACAAACTTATATAACCTTATGGAGGAAACTGATTATGAGAACCCTCAGAATGATTATCTGGTACTGGAGGATGTGATAAAGACATGTGTTGAAAAAAGTAGAGTTACGAAGACTAAAATACTCAACCCTCCACAAAAGGACTGGATTAATAAGGAGATTATAGCCCAGATCAATCAAAGGAACATGATGGGGATGGAACTTAAAAGTAATCCTAAGAACGAACTAATGAAAGAAGCATTTGTTAAAAAAAGTGACTATGTAGCAAAACTAATAAAAGTAACAAAAAATACCTACTACTATGAAGCTTTTACTAAGTGTATAAAAAAACCAAAAAAAATGTGGGGTCTTATAAATTCATTAGCAAACAATAAATCAAATCCAAGCTGTGTTCCTTCAAAACTAGTTGTTAATTCAAAACTCACTACAGAACCCAATGAAATGTGTCAAATATTTAATGATTATTTTTCCACGATAGGACCCTTGCTAGCGAATGAGATACCTGCTAAATTTCATAACGGTAGTGAACACGCTTTACCTATTTCTCCTCCTAAAAACCTCGAAGGGCTGTCCAGTATAACTCCTTGTTCGGCCAAGGAGATTTTTACAATAATTACAAACCTTGATCCTAACTGTAGCACGGGCATAGATGGCATTAACACTAAAGTTATAAAATGCACCAAAAATCTAATCGTAAATAACCTAAGTAAATGTTTTAATAAACTACTAGCCGAGGGGAGGCGGACACGCCGCCGCCGCCGCCGGGTTTCCGATCCCAATTTCCGGCCACCGTAGGCGCGGGCTCGCGGACGGTGGGCAATGGGTAGCTCGCTGTCCGTCCGTCCGGTAACAGACCGGTCCGAGCTCAGGTCGTCTACGGCGCGCACCGTTCCCGCGCGCCTCAAGGAGTTGTCAGCATACTGTAGGGGTCCAGCAGGGCCGAAGCCTACTGGGGCCAAAGGTTATGTGAGACTGTCACCAAAGGCCCCAGGATAAAGGCAAGGAATGGAAAGGTAGGTTTTTTAGTCAGTAAAAGTCTGACACTGTTTCCCGCCCCGCCCAAGGGCGGGATTCGTCATTGGATGATTTTTACCTACCACAAAAAAAAAAAAAAAAAAAAAAAGCCGAGGGGACCTTTCCTGAAACACTAAAAATAGCAAAAGTAACTCCTATATACAAGTCAGGAAATGCCACTGATCCTGGTAACTATCGTCCGATTTCGGTATTACCTGTAATGTCAAAAATACTAGAAAAAGTCCTCCACAATCGACTAGAAACATATTTAAAATCTATTAACTTTATTACCGATCGCCAATATGGTTTCAGACCAAAAAGTAATACAACTACTGCTACAATTGATCTTGTAAACAAGGTCAAGCACAACATAGACCGTAAAAATATATGCCTAGGTGTTTTTATAGACCTGAAAAAGGCATTTGACACGGTTTCCCACAAATTACTCTTAAAGAAACTGGAATCCATTAATATTACTGGAAATGCTCTAAAAATGTTCGAATCATACCTAACCAACCGCTCACAAGTAGTTAAACTTGGTAATCATAAAAGTAGTGCAAGACCTATAACATATGGCATTCCACAGGGATCAATTTTAGGTCCTTTGCTCTTTTTAATATACATAAACAATATAAACGACTTAAAGTTATACGGTCACCTTACCTTGTATGCCGATGATACATGTTTATTCTACTTTGGATCTTCAATTCATGACATAATATCACAAGCCCAAGAGGACTTAAACTCACTTTTCACGTGGTTTCAGTATAATCTTTTAACAATAAATACCTCTAAAACATGCTACGTAATTTATAAGGCAAAAAATAAACGTATACCTCCATTTGACCCGCTTACAATTAATGATGCGCCACTACAGTTGAAAACTTGCGAAAAATATCTCGGGCTGAAAATAGACAATTCCCTTTCGTGGAATGCTCACATTGATTACGTAAAAAACAAGCTTTCGTCACTAGTCGGAGCTCTTCACAACATAGTTCGATGCATTCCACAAGGATTGCGCTACACCATTTATAATTCCTTAGTAAAGCCGCATCTCCTTTACTTGGTTGAAATATGGGGTAGTGCTACAAAAACAAAACTGTCACAACTACAAATTTCTCAGAACAAACTGATAAAAATGCTCTTCAATTATCCGTATTTAACATCAACGACTAAAATATACAGAGAAACCAAAATAATGAATATAAAACAACTACATATTTATAACACATGCATCTTTATCCGTAAAGTTCTAAACAAAAGCATACATACCAACATCACACTTACCCAACATAAACAAGTTAGTCAGCGAAGCACACGACGAGCAAGTTTATTGGTTCTACCAAAAACCAGGACTAATTATGGCAAAAAAATGCTTACATTTGAAGGAGCACAGCTATATAATAAGATACCCTCACGCATAAGGAACCTTCTCTCATTCAGCGCATTTAAAACCCAGCTTAGTTTGTATTTAATCGCCAACCAAACATCAATCGAAAAATGAATGCGTTGGGTGGGACGAGTTTCGGGTAGTTTTTTAATGTTTTTGTGTCCATTGTTATCCGCTGTTTTGATTTAATCTAAGTTTGTGACGGATGTTGTCGAACCTAAATTAGTGAATATTTAAGTTATAATTATTGTTCTCAAGTAAGCGACATGTAATGTTTTTATTGAGAATAAAGTTTCTTTAAACCTATGTTAAGATATACAAAATTTCGTAACTGTAACATAAAAAATCACAAAGTTATAAGCTTGTTATGTTACCTGGTTGTTCACACAAACACATGGTCAGCGGGCCATCCCAGTGACTGAGGGATGGTTTTGCTCCAGCTGTGCGCTGGTGTTTAATGCCAGCTATGACCTGCCGACACCTGTGTAGTAATAGTGTCGGTGGTGTCCAATTTGTGACCTTCTTTAAATATTTTTGAAAAAAATATATCATGGTGTAAAAATTTTTGTAATTGATTCAGATACTGATTCTGAACAAACTATATTCAAATTTCGCATATACTAAAAATAATGTTGTGTATAATTGGGCCTTCCAAATGTTAAAACGATGGTAATGGTAATGGCGGTGGTTTTTTTTTTCGCTGCTTAGCTTGGGACTAGACGGCGTTGTGTGGTAGTTGTGGAATATTATTGTTTATTATTATTATTTTAACTTCTCAACATTCAACACAAAATACTAAATTCAGAACTCGCCCTTAATCACGGTAGAACATATCTATCGGGTTTACAAATTTACTGCGAGTACCCAAGCCCTTAACACTCTATTTTCCCGCTATACTATTTCTGGAATACTCGTAACTCTCAAACACGTCAGAATTCGATTAATGCATCTGCCCACGTGTTGAAAATGTCAGGCTTTACGCCCACTCGGCGTCCATTGCAATGTTACTGTTCCAAGTATTGAATTGTTTTGTCACGAGTAGGTAGGCAGTTATTTTAGTTAGGGGGTTGAAAGGCTCCGTATTAATAGACTTGATTCGTTTATCATTGAGCAATATTGAGCATTCTTGTTGTGATGGAAATATCGGCGTTTATTTTCAATGCAATCATTTTTTTTAGAATATAAAAATAACGCTGTTATATTCACAAAGAGTAGGCATAGTGAATATGGGACATTTATTCCAGATCTATTCAAAACTCACGTTACGAAGACAAGGTTTAACTTAAGAAACCGCACTACCACTGAAAACTTTATTCAGCTCGGCTCCAACCCTCGCCTACTGCTCGGGCGAACTCCACCTCGGTCGCAAGGGCAAGTTTTCTCCACTTTTATCAAAATGTAATGAAACTCTAAAACTAAAGTTTAAGTTCAAAATATTTTTATTAATTATAGGCCTACATGGAAATTTATAATAAAACTAGCTACTGACAGCGGTTTCGCCCGCTTTATAGTAGAACATAATCCCAAAGGAATAATCTTAGAGTAAACAATATCTTAAGTGCTACTGGACATGGTCTATAGAAGGGGGAAAATAACTAGACTCGAGATTTTTTTAGATTTTGTGGTAGGTAGCTCTTACCACCCATGATTCACCCATTTTCTCACCACAAAATCTCTAGTCATTTGCCGCCTACTGTAACCGTATGCCAAACAAAAAAATACAGCTGTTCGAGCTAGAAATGATAATCATACAAAACAATCAAAAACTTTCGCCTTTTTTATTATGACGGGAAATAATCCGATGACTTCTCTCGCTATTGGGCGGAGCGGTAGGGCGTGTCACACTTTTATTCTTTGTTTTTCTTTTGTTTTCAGACTTTTATGAAACATTGTACAAAGGCGAACTTAATATTAGTATAGCATAGCATAGCATTAGCCTTATAATGTTCCCACTGCTGGGGCTCAGGCCTTTTTTGTAGAAGTGGGAATAGGCCGTAATCCACCACGCGGGCCCGGTGCGGGGGATATCACATGTCTTCGAATTTTTGGTTCTAGGACATGCCGGTTTCCTCACGATGTTTTCCTTCCCTGTTTTGAAAGCAGTGTTGATGAAATAAATAACACAAAGTAATGCGCCTGGCTAGGTTTTAATCCGCGACCTACAACTCGTAAGTCGGGGCTGTTACCACTGGGCAACTTAATATTACTGTGATATAATTTGATTGTTACTTCATAAACAAACATTTTGCATTTTCAAATACTGCTACAATTTACCTTAACTTAACTCACATAAAAATTTAAATCCAAAGACGAAATCCCGGCGACGTCCCACGGTTTAAATTAACAATTAAGTGGAAAAGTATAAAAGGAATCAAAGTAATCTAGCTGCAGGTTGCGGTGGGCGGCGTGACGTCACTGTAGCCGCCCGCCCACGCCGTAATACATGGTAATACCGCTCATGGCGTTAAGGTTACATTCCACTGCAGTGTAACAGATGAATTGAGGATGTAAATTGTCATAAAATTGTTGAAAAATGTCGTTGGGTTCAATATGAACTAACAAACTCTTCGTGTTGATCTTGCCAAGGGAAATAGAGTATGTAGAAATGTTTGAAAGCTCTCTCTTAGGCTGTGTTTACGGAGACGCGGCGCGTTGCGCGGCACGTTGGGCGTTTCGTCGTACATTGCAGCTGCGGGCCGCGTCATTGCTCGCGCAAACACAAACATAATATGGCAATGTACGACGGACCGCCCGACTTGGCGACGCGCCGCGTCTCCGCAATCGAGCACTTATCGTGGCTCTGAAACATAAAGGGAAACTAAAGCAGAACAATGAAGCGTCTTTTTTACTGAAATGATGATGACAATAATGGTTGTCTCAAAGATAGCAGAAGGCTTTATTCTGTGTGCGGACGACGAGTAATGGGTAGCTCGTCGTGCGCACGGCCGGCAAGGACCAGGGCCGCGTTAACGGCGTCAAAAAGGCGTCGTCAAAAAGGCCCAGTAGGACCGTTGCCTGCTAGGACTGAAAAAGGGAAACTAAATGAACACAAGTAGGTTTTAGTCAGTAAAATTCTGATACACCTGCTCTCTCCACTCAAAGTAAGAGAAGTCATTTGGTGATATCTCACCTCAAAAAAATGGGTGTTATTAAAAAGATTTCCTATTAGAATAACTCAAAAAAATTTAAACGCACATAATTCCCATCGCTTTCTAGACAGTTATTATCTTTTTAAGAGATTTGATTTTACCAATCACAAAAGCTACAAAGAAATCTGACAGTTGATTTTCTCGATAGAAAAACTACGATCAGCTTTTTAAAAAGCTTGGGGTGCACTGTACTGTGTAAACTGGCAACTGCCAGTTTGAAGAGATAAAGTTTACGGAGAATTACAGACGGTTTAGATCTCTTCCTTCTTAAATAAGGATGATTTTACCTACCATAAAAAAACACCCATTTTAAGCTCCTGCTGTAATGTTATTTATGGTTTACAAAAAAAGTATATCAATCAATCAATTCTCACAAAGATAGTCAAAATACCAATATAACCGAGTTTCCGTCCTTACATCCATGCATTAGGACGAGTTAAATCAAAAATCAAATCATACCAACAAAAAATCAAATCTTTCTTCTTTCTTTCTTTATTCTTTATTGTACATACAGTTTCAACAAAACAATAAAAGGTCAGTGGATGTACATAGGCGAGCTTAACCCATAATTGGGTTTGAGTTTTCTTTATAATATTAGTTTAGATAATTTCGGGAACATTGTCTATTTTGGACCAACTGCGATTTGGACCAACCGCGAATTAGACTAACTGCGTATTGGTCATGTTTTTAAACATTAGACCAATCGCGAATTGGACCGATCGCGCCTAAAGGGACTTATCAATTACGGACTGTTTAGTGTCTATTTATAACTCAGACCGCATAGCAGACATTTTTTTTTTTTTTTTTTTTTTTTTATGGTAGGTAAAATCATCCAATGACAAATCCCGCCCTTGGGCGGAGCGGGAAGTAGTGTCAGACTCTTACTGACTAAAAACCTACCCCGTTCCTACCGCATAGCAGACATAGGATTAGTCCGTCTGTCCGTCTGAATTCCTAAGGAAGTACGTGCACTTATTCTAGACTATCGGAAGTCGGCGTGTTAAGACAGTGCGCAATACCATGCATTATGATGGCGTCATTCATAAAGTGACATTCATTATGTGTGTGGCACTTGTGCCAAGAATCGAGTCAATTAACATAATGTAGTGTGAATTTGATTGCAGTCCATGTTCGTTATCTGTGTTGTTAACGATGATATGTTTTGTTATAGACTACCTACACTACTGTCATTGGTGTAACCATACACATCACCATTTTTAGCTTAATACATAATAGGAAGAAAAATGAATAGATGAAGAAATCAAGCTTCACCGACTTCAAAAAAACTGGGATTATAGCTTATCATCTTCCTAGATGATAAAAAATAATAATTAGTACCTACTTGATTAACATTCTTGGTACTCTCTTCATTACATGAATATTTTATATCGTTTATGCAGCCATATTATTTGAATATCTTCCAACGTTCCACCTGGTCCTTCGAGCCGAATTATCCTCCAATTTAATAGCAATTTCTCTTAGTAAATAAATAAATGAGGAAGACGTCAGCAAATGTCAACTAAAAACATTAGTTTGATGTTTAAGCTTAGTTTCAAACTTAAGCCATCTCTTTCCTAATCATCCTGTGATGCAGTGTTTTTACTAGAGAGTGCTTATAGTCCCACAGTCAAACGGGGTGAACAGGACCGCAGGGGTGAATAGAAACAAAACTTCAAACTTTTTTCCCATTTTTAATATATTATTTGAAGCACTTCAACACTCTAATTTTTTCTTGCATTGTAATACAGGAGTAATGGTAGCTTTGTCAGAAACCAATATTAAGAGAAATGAGTGTAAGTCCCAATAAAAGTTTTGTTTCTATTCGCCCCTGTGTTCTTACTCACCCCGTTTGGATATTTTCTCTCCCCATCTCTATTTTCTACACAATTCTATAAGTATATACTACGTGGGCCGGGTCGTGAACTACAGCACAGTTTATTAATTTATGACTCAAGTGGAAGGTTACCTTAACATCGTCCCCGCTATTCGAAACCGACATTAATAGCTCGCTACTCAGTTTACACACGGCGCGCTCATTTTGCCGATGGACACGTTCAATTGGTTTTATATCATTCATTTTCATGGAAATTGAATTAAATTTTCCGCGGCATACCTTTTGAAGTGTACTTTTTAATCTTGTAAACTTGTAACGTAATGAGATGAACGCTCTAGTCGTTGTTATCTTTTAAATAATATATTTTATAAAGTGAAACTTTGTTTTTGAAGGTGAGAAATCATCAAATAACTTTTTCCGCTCTGGTTGGCGCGAGATGGAGTCTCAGATTTGTATTGATTAAAACCCTACCGTTTCCCTTTAGTTGCCTTTTGTTTTCCACAGCAACGGTGACTCTTACCGACATCGCGCCATGGATTAAAGCAAGTCTAAAGTGTCTAAACTGTTCAAGAACTAATAACACTATCGAAAAGATTAATTCTTGGTTTAAAACGCCTAAGGCATTAAGTCCACCTCTGTATTATTGGGTGCTAGAATCAAACAAATAAATAAATACCTTTTGAGTAATTCAAGGAATATTTTTCGCGATCCTGCACATAATTTTTGGCAGTGTTAAAAGATTTTAACAAAACATGCTATATTAAGAAAACTGAGATTCTTCAAAAACGGATAATAAACTGAGAATTTGTGGACTGGCGCCAAAAAGTAAAGGAAACAGCCATACATACTTACTCCATTTGAATTACTGTGAGGAAACGTTGCTACGTGAACATGCTCCCAGATACAAATCACCATCTTTGTATTGTAGAATCGAATAAATATTTTAGTATGAATAATATGAACAGTTTCCTCATTGTCTGTGCTTATGGTTTCTCTAAAAAAATATCCACGTTTTAATGCTTAAAAGCGTTATCTAAATGATTGGCAGTAACCATCATCATCTTCCTGCCCTTCTCCCGTTTTATTTGGGGTCGTTGCAACACGTTTTTTTCTTCCATTCTCTCCTGTCACTCGTCACGCTATCACTAACTCCCTTTTCTTTCATATCACTCCTCACACAATCCTGGATGGATTGTGTCTCATCTTTCATGATTGGCAGTAACCATTGCCTGAAAAAGCGGGTAAAAAAGTTACGGAAACCGCTTGTCACCATCATTCTCATGCCCTTTCCTAATATATTTAGGGTGAGTGGGATCGACATAATACGAGTAATATCTTTTTTCATCTTTCACTTCACTATAAGTCAAATAACTACAAGACTTGTATAACTGTTTTAGTGTACAATAAAGTACTATTTATTAAGTGTTAAACGCGGCTCTGCTCAAATTATAGCCTACTGGTTCTTACCAGTGACTCCGCCCACGTGTTAGTAGAAAATATATGTCTGTCAGTGATAAAGTAGCATTCTATACACCGTTAAATTTTAATCGTTTTAATCCCGTGGAAGGTTGATCCGGTACATGAAACACTATCGATTTGTAAAGATGAAATAAAAACATAAAGTACTTTTTTTCTAAAACTCGAATTAATATACGAATGAACGAAATTAATTTTTCTAAGTAAACGAGTGAATGACCTTGTAGGAAGTTTTCCGTCGTTGCGTACTAACTACCTACATTTCATTGGCCTCGATCAGCTGACGTTTACTTAAACAAATCAATTTCGTGCATGCGTAAATAATTAATTTACGAGTTTAAAAAAAATAGGGTTTCATGTACCGAATCGACTCTCCACGGGATTAAAACGACCAAAGTTTAACGGTGTATGTACTTATCTACACTTAGACAAACAAAATATTATGTAAGTATTTTTTCTATTGACGCGTTAATTTATTTTTAACTTGCGATAGGTACCTGCAATATGTAAACAAAAGTTCGTGCTACCGCTTCCTATATAACTATTGGACAAGTTAACTTAACCTTGGTGTTGATGTTGGTTTACAATCGACTAGCTTTTTAGTTTAACTACGCCAAAGGTAATGCGATAAAGTAGACGATAATACTAAAATAATTTTAACAGCGAAACTTTGGGATGTGTGTGTATGATTGGTACACATCCGCACATACTTTTGTCTTATTAATACTCTTTTTTTAATGTGGTTAGACCAGTTTGTGGGCCAATCGGCTAGCTTTGTCATTGCCACTAAAAAGGAAAAAAGGGTCGGTAATATCCTGTGAAGCTGAAGAAGCTCCGCATCAGTGGGATATCATCACATAACCATTCCCGCTCTGGGAGCAAGCCTCAAGGAGTTTCTAACTTTTACTGTCTAAAACCCACCTGTCTTCGTTTAGTTGCCCTTTGCGTCTAGGGCCACGGAAACTCTTTGGATGCGCCCGTGACCCGGGCCTGCAACTTGTGTTAAAATGTCAAGCGAGCGAGCGAGAAAGAATGATGGAGCTATACACCCTATATAGCTCCATCCCTTTCATAGTTCAGTTTAGGTCTTCAAATGAATCGCGTTAAGAACTCATGGTAGGGCCTCTAATCCTTATCGGACGATGAGCTACCCGTTACTCGGCTTCCGCAACCTCGCACTTACGACTGTATTTTATTAATATTTACATATCTAAGAAGCTCTGCTAAAAGATGTATTCTTTCACAATAAATAAAAATAAATTAAACAATCATAAAAAATCTCTATCAAAACACTCTATCAAGGCTTCAATATAGTTCATGACGTAAACGTTAGAGAATATAGTAGTAAAG
Organism: Leucania comma; assembly: GCA_958295575.1. NCBI lineage: Eukaryota > Metazoa > Arthropoda > Insecta > Lepidoptera > Noctuidae > Leucania > Leucania comma. Next base: position 12,874,008 of record OY282475.1, read on the forward strand.
TTATTAGCGACTTGGAAGTCGTAGCTGTACCGCCGTACTCCCGAACCACCCATACATAATTCATACATTTCATTCGCTCAAACCCCAGAGTTATGTGCGGAATTATATCTACACCTTTACCGAGCAATATTTGTTCTCGCGCTCATACTTCTTTATTGTAAATACAATATTGAGATATTACCGTGGATTTTCTTAACTGAAATATTGGATTCTTGTCGTTTTTCGATAAACAAACGCTATTACGATATAACTTGATTTTTTAACACTTACCTGGTTGATATTTAAGATTAAACGACGATTACTGCGGTCAGTCAGTGGATGGTTTACCATTCAGTATATACGAAGATGCCTACGTACTTTAGAAAACACGATAAGCTTTTCATCGTCATCATCATCATCATCATTTCAGCCGAAAGACGTCCACTGTTGGACATAGTATCGCCACAAGGAGCAGTCCTGTGCGTCTCACACTCATCGGATTCCCGCAACTCTCACCAGATCATCGGCCCACTTTGTAGGAGACTTTCTAACGCTGCGTCTTCTGGTGTGCGGTCACCACTCCAGAACCTTTCGGGTCCATCGACCATCTATTCTAGAAGCAACACGTACGTTGATAAGCTTTTGGGCCCTGTCATTTGTAGACCTTTTACAGTCGTTAAAAGTAACCAGCAGTCAGAAAATATGACAATAGCCTTGCCTAGGGATATTATATCTACCAACCCGCACTGGGCCCGCGTGGTGGATTACGGCCCATTCCCTCTCCTAGAGAGGAAGCCGGTGTACCAGCGGTTGGAACATTAAAAAAGGCTGATGATGATGATGAGGGATATCATGTAACCAAGTGACAGAGTTATAGAGGTCATAGATGGATAGGTAGACGCTCCATGTAAAATAGAATTTAATTGCTTTGGGTTAGTTTGGAAACGAGTTTTTTTTCTGGGTGGATATCCTCATGGATGTTCTCCACCCTGAAGTGGGTGAAGGGGTCGGTTAGACTCGTACTCACTAAAACCACCCCGATTGTTCCTCGCACACTTGTATCAGGGGCTGCGGATGCAGTCTGACTTTCTGTAAACGTCTCAGAAAGGCACGCGTGCGGCGTGGAACATACCACCATCTCGGATCCAGATCGATGGGGAGACGGATGTCCCCTAATCCGTAGACCTTTTTGGGGTTGTCTGCTCTTCCACGACTTCCGGTGTGCCTGGTAGAAGAAACTCATAGTCACGCTTTCCCTTTCCACGGTCTGTCATAATGCGAGAATGTCATCTCGCAGAAGGAGATCACCGCGTCCCAGGTGTCTGTACTGCTCATCATAGCTGATAGCTACAGGCCTTCCTGCTTGTTCCAACATTTACGGCACATCGTCTCTAGAAAGATTGACCGTAGATTTTCATATCGCACTTAGGCTGCTAAATGATCACTTTGTTTTTATCCAACAAACGATTTGTTTGCAGTTGAATGATAGATGATTTTATTGGCATATCAGAAGTACTGTAATAGGGATTGATGTACAAGTTGTTTCTAATGTTAATATTTTATTGCTTAGTTACTGTAATTGGTTGTAATTAATAAAAATAAATTAAAGAAATACTGGTTTCTTACATTTGATCTAACAGGCGACCGCACGTGTCTATTCACGACTATCGCTACAAGCAGTTAGTAGATCTATAATGATAACGACGTAGATAATGATGTAATCGATATGGATTATTAATTCAAATTTAGATATTCAATCGATTGATTAAATCTATCGGTGACCTAGTCCGGCTTTTATCACATCTAATTAAGCTTTATGTCAGTCTTCTGTTGGACATTAGGTACTTAGCATAATAAATTATGCTTATTATACATATTTAATCTTATATATATAAATGAATCCCTATTTCCTTTGGTCACGCCATCATGCGTAAACGGCTGGACCGATTCTGCTAATTCTTTTTTGTTGTGTTTGTTATTGTCAGGAGAAGGTTCTTATAAAATAAAAAAATAGGGTAAAGTAGGGTAGGGCAGAGTAGGGTAGAGTAGTCATTTGACAAAAGCTAGTACAATACATAAAATCCACAAATATTGAAGTGAACAATCAATTTGACCTTTTCCAAACTACATGGAATACAAATATTTGTTGCGGAAGACATTCAGAATGTCTTCTGTTTTTGAGTTTACATGTTTATGAACTCACACATGATACAGGAATTATTCCCAGTGTGGGTAACGTTTAATTTAAAAAAAAATCTATGTTGGGATCGTATTACAGTCAAACCGTATGTATCTGGATGTCAATATTTTACTTTACGTCCTAGGACCCTGGGATTCCCTTTCGGACAAGCCTTAGCCCCAGAAGGTTTCGACCCTGCTGTGCCCCTTACTCACACTCATCTCATTGAGGCACACGTGGAAACACTACGCGCCGTTGACGACTTGGGCTGGAGCATTCGCCTTAATAGCATAGTTGGTGTAGTACTTAAACTACAGTAAAGCATAAACATAAATTGTATATTAACCAACCATTACACTGCACTAATTGGATCATTTCCCCGAGATGGCTGTAGCAATTCACAACTATAGTCAACCAATTTTATTCCTAGATCATAATTTGCATACTTGACAAGTTTCATAAAATTATTGCTCTAAGTTTTCTTATGTAAAGGTTCCAAGGACAAGCCAAGAAATATCTCAACTTAAATTTCCATACTGAGGACAAAGCTTTGAAATATTTCACACGGCTTCCACCATAAATACACGAGGAAATTGCGTCACGCAACACATTCGGAATTAAATTCAACGCTACAAATAACTGAAATTATAACAGAATTACTTAAATATTGATACGAAAATAACTAAACGGTAGCATCCGATTTTGAACTAAAATTTATTAGCCTCGTAGTTTGTACCGTGAAAAAGTTTTTAAAACGCAGTTGAACGTGTGCCAGCGTTTGGTAACTTTTAAATGACAACAATATTACTTTATAGCTCTCGGTTTGAAATTAATCATAAACTTTACCCTATACATACAAACTGAAAGTAATAATTATTATCATGAGCCTGTTCCATCCCACTACAGGGCACAGGCCTACCTTTCATTCTTCTACTCTTCTCTATCCTTAGCCACTTCTGGCCTATCCTTAAGGTTTTTTTTTTTTTTTTACGGTAGGTAAAATCATCCAATGACAAATCCCGCCCTTGGGCGGAGCGGGAAATAGTGTCAGACTCTTACTGACTAAAAACCTACCCTGTTCCTTCCCTGCCTTGGTTCCAGGGCCCTGGTATGCATTTTCATACCTTCCCAGAGCCCCAGACTAGGCCTCGACCCTACTGGGCCCCTACGGTTTGCTGACAACTCCTTGAGGCGCACGGGAACAGTGCGCGCCGTAAACGACTTGGGCTTGGTCAGGTCTGTTACCGGACAAACGGACAGCGAGCTACCCATTGCCCGCCGTCCGCAAGCTCGCGTCTACGGTGGCCGGAAATTTGGATCGGAATCCTTAAGGTAGGAGTCCAAATCCTCATGCAATCTCCTTCTGGGCTTACCGCGTCGTGGGGTCCTGCCATATCCGTGGGTCCTGCTGTTCGGGATCCAAACTGAAAATAAAAAAAATATCGTCCATGAGGCCAAGGCAAATGCTAAAGGGATTGTTCTAAAGATTAGGAAAAGAGCTAGTCGACCCTTCACGTGACCAGAAGGCTGGGCTTTTCTTTTAGCCAACGAATCAGCATTTCCACTCAACGCATGCTGGGCAATTTTGCCATTGACAGTGATGTTGATGAATGTTTTATGCTCAGTGATTTATGTATTTACGCTACGCGTTTATTATACATATTATTATTATTTTCAATTTGTGTATAATTATACCTATTGAGTTGTTTATTAGTTTATTTCATTGTGTGCAAATTGGCTTAACTCCTCGATCCTATTTATAGTTATTTAATTTGCTAGCGACAGCATAATTCGTGTCGGAGTTATCGTTGTACCCATCTCCGAGATATTCTACGAACTATAAAACAGACAGCAGATTAGTGTCAAGCAAACATAAGAGGCATACGAAACAAACGATTATCGCCCACAACGAGTCCAACGCAGTATTTTTTCATAGGAACCGTAAATAAATCAACAGATTTTATCGAACGTAGTGCAGACCATTGTTCCTCACAGCCAGAAGCTTTCTGGGTCAATCTGGGTGGTAATTTATTTGGAGAGAGCAAGCGTGAACTCGATACTGCGAAATACGGACGACACTCTTCGCGCGCCCCATTACGCCGCCAACACGACTATGTAGAAAATCGCTTTTTATACACCGACAATCCTGTAAACGTTCTGTTTCCCGTTTTTGCCGTCTCATATCGTTTGGATGAGGGCGGTTTTGCGTTTTAGGGAATTTGTCGTTGCTTCTGAATTACATTTAGTACGTGTACAATTGCGTATGTAAATCTAAACGATTTGTAGGGTAAAACGGCTAATTTATTTACGTATTCCCTTTTTGCGCCATGTTTTTATAAATAATTTACTTACGTAAATCATAAAGTCTCGGTTGAAAGGGCAGAGAAACCGTGCACTCTCTCGTGAAATACGCACTTTTGCTCGGAATGGTTGTGTTCTACCTACAGTCCTTTTTTTAGTTTATTTTTGTGAAGTAAAACAAAACCTCACTGACGGTCTTTTGTCGCGTCTATAAAGTTTTCAAAAACAGTCTAAAAATAAACCTCAACTGAAACTACATTTCAGTGTTCAGAGAAATGCTTACGTAACAGTTTTACGGGAAAGTAATATGTAGAGTCATTTCGTATAATTGCGGATCCCGCAAACATCTTGCGATGTCGAATCATTATCCTCATGCCATATTAACCCCTCAATGTCGAGTCTGCCACAGATTGGCCTCTCTCCCATAAGTGTAGACAAGGGTCTGTTGTGAGGACAACCATTAATGATCCTGTCTTCATTTCATCACAAGAGGAAGATCATTGCATTATAGATTTCTGTGTTCATTAGCTATGCTACCATAAAATTATCTATCAAATCTGTACATTGGTATGTTTGTTACTAATTCACTCTCAAACGGTTAAACAGATTTGGATTAAATGTGACACACTTTTTATTATTATTGATAGGCTCGATTTTTATCACTATCTCACCTGATGGTAAGCGACGATGTGATCCACGCTTGCCTAGAAGTTACCTATCTTGACTTCAAAGACCTATAAGTTGTACAAGTAGCTATCAGGAAAGAAGGAAACACAGACCCTGGCTAGGAATTCTACTCCATGCCACATTTTGATCACTTCTTCAAATAGCTCAGAAGATACTTTTTACCCCAGCAGCGTGTTTCCTTGGGGTAATTGTCTTCTTTCAAGCGGAAGAAGCCTTAACCAATCAAATCAAAACAAAAACCTCACTTGTAATTGAAATTCATTTCCTGAAGCAAAACCCGTCCAACTAATAGAACGCTAACTAGTAACTTACTAAGTAAGTACCGCGTTACTTGCAGCTAAGCAAGTTTATTCAAGTAAGTACAACATAGTACGTCAGCTTAGTACTGTAGCAGGCTGAATAGGATGCCTGCCAGTGCCTTATGGCAGCCATCTTTGTGCCTCAATTACACTAGTCTTGCATTCCAGTGTTGAGTTTTGACAGATGGTCTATGAAAATTTACATGCATTCTTATTGTATTTTTTTTTAGGTGCTAGTCGTTTTATTGTTTAGAGGAATAAGATCAATTTGTATAATTAATTAAGGAACGTCTATTACTAACGCTAGTCTAAAATCTTTAAGTCTAAGAACTTACGAGGCGGTTTTCAACCGCGGCCGCCGCGATAGAGGAAATCGCTGCTTTATTTCTAAACTCACGAGACCACAGCGATTTTCGCCTGCAAACCGGGCGATTGCAAGACAGCACGCCGGTGCAACGGGAGCCGCGAAAAACTGCGCATTCCGCGGGTATAAAACGCGTCGTGAAATGTGCTTTAATTTTTTACATATGTATCAGTATTCTACAGAAGCTGCGGGCCCACAACCACGGTGGCTGCGGGCCCGCAACCACAACGGCCGCGGATGACAACCGCTTCATGAGTTTTTAGCCTTAGTTATCCTAATTGTGGACGCACTAGTATCGGAAATGTATCGATATGGGTATTAGCAGATACCTATCTGCTAATAGATACCTATCTATGCACGCATACACAAGCACATTAGTGACTTAATCAAGATTTATCAAGAATTTATCACAACAAGTAACTTTTTTATGCAAAAATTATTTTTGGTTATTTCAAGATAAAAAATTACCTGTTTAAAAATAACTGAAATTGGTTCAGTTGCTGATTCTGAACATACTGTTATCAGGATGTGCGTTTATTATGTTACATGTTGTTTTATATTGTTTTTTAACTATAAAATACCTTGTAGGATGTATATACTTACAACTTTATTTTTAATATATGCGAAATCTGAAACACGCGTAAAAAAACCGAAAAACGGGCAAACTGAGCCATGAAAAATTACAAAGCTATAAACTTGTTATGTTAGCTGGTTGTCCACACAAACACATGGTCACCGGGCCGTCCGAGCCACTGAGAGGTTGTTTTGCTCCCGCACCCAGCTGAACTGTGGCACCTAATGCCCGCTATGATTTGCCGTGACCTGTATTGTACTTAATATCGGTGGTGAACAACTTGTGACCTTGTCTTGACTTTTGTAAAAATTATTAGAATCGAATCAGTTACTCTTTCTGAACAAACTTTATTCAGGATTCGAATAAACGAAAAATAATGTTGTGTACTCGTAATTATAGAATTTTTCTTCATCTTTAAATACTGTCATGTGTAAAATAACTCCTGAACACTACAATATCACAAACACTTTAAACACACTAAACAGTAAAGACAACCCACTCCTAAACTTCAGCTTCAAACTGAAAAGAAAAGCTCACTGGAGTAAGTTATCCGCCTTCTCACCGGAAACGTCGTTTAGAATCAACTGGGGAGATTGTTGTTCATAGCACGGCCGCTCAGCTACGTAAGGTAACATAACTGGGGCTTGACAAGCCACTATTTGTGTAAACTGTTCTAACTAGGGGACATTAGTGGTGTATATTGTGTCAACTGTGCGCGGGGAATCTTCTCTCCTGTCTGTTGGTTGTAGAATTTAGATTAGAGCATTATCCTTTCTGTGGAGTATTTTCATACGCTGTGCTCCTCAGCCTGATGTTTGTTTATACGGTTTCTATTATAATGAAATAAAACCTTTTTTTGTTGCATAGCATAGCATCCAGCCTTATAATATTCCCACTGCCTAGGACTCAGACCTCCTCTCTAGAAGAGGGAATGGGCCGTAATCCATCACGTGGACTCAGTGCGGGTTGGTCGATGTAGGGAGTGTGTTTTTTTGTTAGAAAGTCATTAAATACCTTCTCCAGCTCAGGGTGTAGTGAAACGGAATGACAGATTTCTACTAACTAAAACCCAACCGTGTTCTTTCAGTTGGCCTTTGGGTTCCAGAACCATGGCTAATCTTTCTAATAACCTCACGGAATAAACCGTTTTTTGAGGTTTGAAATCATCTAATGATTTTTCTCTCTATGGTGGAACGAGAGAGCGTATAAGACTTTTACTAACTAAAATAACTTGTTGTAAGTTGCCCTTTACGTTTTTGGGTCATGGTTACTCTTTCAAACGTTCTAGCAGGCCTCAGTCGGTTCTACTGGCCCCTTTAGCTTTACTGACGTCTCCTTGAGGTACGCGTTGAACATTACGCGCCGGCGACTCGAGCCTGCAGTGCTATTCTCTAAGATAACAACCTTGAGCGCAGCGCTGGCGCAGGTGACGAATTCCAAATAGGTAGATGCATTCAATTTTCGTTCTTTCAATGTACTTATTTGGATTTCGTCACTGAGCCAGCGCTGCGCTTATGACTGTTTTCTTAGAGAATAGAACTACTGGTCCTTACCAGACGGACGGATGACGAGCTACCCTTTACTCTCGAATAAAGCTTATGCCTATCGTTGAGACTACCATTTCAATCCTCAGCTAAATATACTTCAGGCAGGGTCGAAGCCTACTGGGGCCAAGGGTTTGCTTCCGAAAGGAAAGCCCGGCCCTGGTATCTAAAGCCACGAAGGAACGGGGTGGGTTTTTAGTCAGTAAGAGTCTGACACTATCTCCCGCTCCGCCCAAGGGCGGGAGATGTCATTGGATGATTCTACCCAAAACAAAAAAAAAGGTATATGTAAGTACTTAATTTATCTTTCAAGACAAATCACCAATACAATACCTACCACTGTATAGTGAACTTAATCCACTCTCAACACAAAATGACAGAAAGGTCAAAACACACAGGAAACAAAGAGATTCCCAAGATTTTCGAATATACTACGTATATAAATTATATAAATAAATGTATTTTAAACTGAAATAAAGTGGTTTAAAATGAAAACATTTCCGAACAGTGCGAAATGCCGATCAATCAGAGGCAGTCAAAACAATTTATTGAGTCCATATTTGCCAACAGTAGGGCTTTGAAAGCCACAAACAACGTGTGAACAAGCTAACAGTTATTGTTCTGGTGGGCGACAGTATCGCACAGCCCTAGCGAGAATCACAGATAGAAAAATGAACCTTATTATCTTGAAGATAAGGATAATAGAGGTTAGTGACGTATGTTCCCCGATCGTTGTCTCGTCACGTCTCAATTAATCTCAAATGAATATGGTTTACGCTTATTGCAGTGCTTCCTATGATCTCTGTTCTCCTGGTACACAGTTCACGAGTGTATCGTTACAAGGAAAATTGATTACTTCCGTGCACGGGGTGTTGTTGTGCTCCTTTGTTTGTAAATAATGATGTGAGCACTAGCGTAGCTATCAAAGGATAGACGGGGCGCGAGGCCCCCGATTTCGAGGGGCCCCAAATCAAATCAAATCACTTTTATTTGTTAACACAGGTATAAAATACAGATCTTAAATTTGAGTAACAGAGCGCCATGTTATGCCAAGAGGCGTACAAATATGGTGTGCATTATAGCTCACAATTACAATTTTTTTCTAAAAAAAATTTAGGAATCATGCTTATAGCCCCGAAACCTGATTATAGTAAGCGGCAAATTGGTTGAACCCATTGCCATGGTTACCCGCAGCCTCCCGCTTCGGTATAGACTCGAAAATCCGATAAAGAATACAGCGAATAAGTTGAACTAAAATGGCCATCGCTGTTATAGTTACGCGCCACCTACCGCGCGAGACCTGAATATCGGTTACTATTTTGGTTCAACGGAATAATTCTCCCACCTTCGAAATCTAAAAAAATATTTTGCAACACTATTTAATCATGGTAACTCGTTTCAGTCAGTAAAAGTCTGACTCTCTCTCTCTGGCTCCACATTGGGTGGAGTGGGAGAGGTTATTTGATGTTTTCCCATGTAAAAAGGGACCCCAGTCTTTTTTGCCCTGGACCGTTAGTCATCTAGCTACGCCACTGGCTTTAAGGTCACCCAATGAATGAACCCGTTTAATTACAATACAATTTCAGTTTAAATAAATAAACTGTTGCGCATTTCCGGAGAATTCTGTTCGAATATTCCATCAAAACGTTCGATAATTTTATTATTTAACTTTAACACGTTCGTATTTACATGTCCAATACGCTATTTGACGAATAAATCTATCAAACTAAACATCAACAAGGTTTATTGGAGTAACTCATTGAATTTAAATGGCTGCCTTAATCGTTTAGAACATAATGAACACATCTACATTTTCTACATCATTAGCCTACTTATTTATGTGTTTTATCCGAGGCTTTCGTTCGTCTATGCGTGTGTTGCCATCCGCTCCTCTGTTTATGGAAATCTGTCACGACTCCACGATGAGAAAGCTCCATACATCGCAATTATAAAGTGTCGTAACTCTATAAAAGTTTAGTGACGTCATAATGTCTTGAATTTAAAATTGGAATGCTCTTCTGTAAAGATGGAAGACGTCAGTGGTTCGGTGATGACGTAACGGGTTATTCCTTATACTCACTGGTACGGGTTCGTTCTTAGAGGACATTTGTTACAAGCTTACTTAGTCGGAATAACCGCAGAGTAGAAAAATGTCGAACGTAACTTACAGCGAAACTTCATCGAGAGTTTATGAGAAAAAAGCTGGCAATGATTGGTCATCGAATGAATTTAATATTTTAGAAGAAACTGCTGGAGATTGCGTAGCTGTTTTGAGGAGTTTCTTTTAATTTCAGCGAAGTTTGTACGGCTGTACGAGTACTTCTTTTATGTAACTTTGCTGTGCTTCCAGAATACATTAGCTTATTAGGTTGTACCTTGAATTTATTACTTAATCCAAATTATACAAACAAACCTAAAAGCGACTTTGTTTTATATTATGTAAACTATATAAGTTCTCGTAAAAAATTAAATTTCTACGAAATTCAGGTGTATGTACTTTAGCTGATCATTTGTTTAAAAAGGCTCTAAACATTATGTAAAATTATTTGTCCCAAAAATTGTTCATTACGTCGAATTCTGTTGAACATTTTATTTATCCTCGAGTGAGTTAGGAAACTCTTTTAGATATAACAAACGCAAAGCATAAGTTATCGTCCTTAAACCACAAACAAATCTCATCCACGTCTACAAACTAGATTCGGGTTAAATAGTCATGAATTTCTGTTATTTTCGGCTACAAATTGTAATAACAGCGAAGAATGATTGTACTCTCGAAAACATGGGAGGCACATTTTTTATAATTCTAGAAAAATGCCAGAATGCTAAATCATCATCTTTTTGCTCTTATCCCGTTTTATATATGGCCAGCGCAACACGTTTTATTTTTCCATTCTGTCCTGTCACGCTATCACTTCTTCTTCCATCTTCTTCCAAATCAAAATCAAAATTATTTTTATCTCACATAGGCCTACATATGGACACTTATAAACGTCAGAAGCTAGTACACACCAAATTGGTCGTTTCCTATGGAGAAGAACCGGCAAGAAAATCCATGGTTACTCTTTTAAAAAATATGGTTTTCTTAAAATATTTCCTTATTACAGCATTGTACCAGTCAATATTGCCCAAGAGCACAATAAAAATAATTATTTAAAAAAAGTGAGTAATCTAAGAATTTGCGGAGTCTACAGTGTTCACAGTGAATGTGAATTCACATTATAAAAGAGGCTATATAAAAGTAAGAAAAAAATAACAATTAGAACGTTGTTACATTCACATTCATTTATTATTGAAAGAGATTTCTTTAGAAATAAGCATCACCTTTGTACCTATTTTTCTGTTTCCTTCTTTTTTCTTTTATTTGTATGTGTTTACATAAAAAGTTAAATAAATAAATATAAAAGAGGCTATATAAAAGTAAAAAAAAATATATATTTTACAACTATCACTACAACAATTACACCATCATATGCTAACATAACAAAACAAATTACTAACGAATCCAAGGCGGTTGAGGTCAAAATATAAAAAAATAAAATTGCAAAAGCAATGTGTCAAAAAAAATACATGTCATATATTAAAACAAATATGAAGCAGCATATCGCTTCTCAAACAAACCATCTATCTTTTCTTTGGCCACCTCTCCCTCTTCATCCATTCAAATGTATAACTCTTAACTCTTTTAGTAACATGTGTTTCATTCCTCCTTTTCAGTTGGCTATACCAAGACAAACGATTCCCTTTTAACTTTTCAATTACTTGCGCCACTTTCAAACTTCCTCTAATATAATTATTTTACACTATACACCGTTAAATTTTAGTCGTTTTAATCACGGTAAGGATCGATTCGGTACATGAAACACTATCGATTTATAAAGATAAAATTAAAAAATTAAGTACTTTTTTCCAAAAACTCGAATCAATATACGCATGTACGGAATTAATTTCTTTAAGTAAACGAATCAATGACCTTGTAGCGAGTTGTCAATCGTTGATCTCGATCAGCTGACGTTTACTTAAAGAAATTAATTTCGTACATGCGTAAATTAATTCGAGATCTTTACAAATCGATAGGATTTCATGTACCGAATGGACCCTCCGCGGGATTAAAACGACCAAAATTTTACGGTGTATATCCATTCTTGTCACACCACATATTATGCATCTTAACAGCCTGGTAAATGTCCCAACATGTCTTTCAAATAAGACATCACTATTCTTCATTTTATAGTTAATTATATCACTATACTACAGTACAACTTGAACTTACATTTTAGTCTATGGTACCATTTCAATTCGAAACTAGAGTCTAATGAGGAAAGCTAAATGTAACGTAAGCAGACGTCAAAGTTTCACTTCAGTGATACAGATACCAAGTTGAGTAAAGACTAAACAGTTGAGCTAATATGGTCGGTACATATCTGACGGAAAATGCGTTGATCGTGTCGAGTTTATACTATACTTTACGCTCGTCGCATTAGCGCATCATCGGTTAAGTGTGAAAGGTCGAATGTTTTATTATATATTTGTCTGTTCTGGCGTTACGTGACCGATAATACGCGACTCCTTTTCCGTCAGATATGTACCGACCCTATGTTAGATAGTCTTGTCTTAAGTTTTTACTTTAATATTACTTAATATTCGAGAATAAATTGAGGGTTTTAAGATCAAAACTAACTCAGTGAAAAGTGTGCTAGAATCATAAAAGCTTACAGAGACATTCGCATCTCGATAATGCACTCATACAACACGTTCATTATGCGTAGAAAATGTAGAAATAGTACATTTGGATACATGTGGAGAAATTTTGTCATTATGAGGCCGCATTCACGCGAGTCTTGGCGAGGGTGATAATTGGTGCCGAGAGCTGCAGTGACAAATTTCCGCATTTATCAAACGACGTGTGATAAAATCAGATTTTCGAGTGTGTTGAAAAAGTATAGTTACTCTTTCACGCTCAAATAAATGTTTTGGATGACAATATGTAGATAGCTTGTGCTCTGGATTAAAACATAAAGGTCCACACGTGGAAACTTGTAGTTTTATAGAAATTGAAATATTGAAAAGCAACTGACACCTTTAATTTAGGGACTACAGGAGCATATGTGGTTACTCTATCGGCAATAAACTTCAGCTACACTACAAAAACTTAACTAAGAACGTGCAAATGGCGCTTTGACCCACAAAAGACTACACATAAGTATACAGCCGCACCAGTAAACATTACGGCAGTTTATCTAGTCCACTGCGTAATTGGAGCTAACTTGAGCGTCCTCACGTTTTGATGAGCACGGACTTATCATGTGATTTGTGACCGATGGTAATCGTATTAAGACGCTCTCGTTCACAAAAAACTACTATTTTTCCTAAATAGTTTGTAGTTGCATTAAAATATATAATACTAGCTGTTAGTGAAAGTAGAAATGTCACTCAGTGATATAGTAGCATTCAGGTGAAAGAATTTTTGAACATTTTTTTTTAAGTAGTTTTTGAGCTTACATTATAAAAAAAATATATAAAAATGCAAATCTTTTCTCTTTTTAATATTAATCTTCTTATATATAAAAATGAATAGCTGTTCGTTAGTCTCGCTAAAACTCGAGAACGGCTGGACCGATTTGGCCTATTTTGATCTTGAAATATCAGTTATAATCCAAGGAAAGTTTTTTTTTTATGGTAGGTAAAATCATCCAATGACAAATCCCGCCCTTGGGCGGAACGGAAGGTTTTAACGGTAAGAAAATAGGGAAAAATTCACGAAAACATAAGCCGTTATCACAATATTCACTACTTATGATAATAGGTTTCATGTACCACTTTCTTTAATGTTTTTTCTCGCATTCAACGCAATACACAAACGATCATACATATTATGTCTGTCTATACAAAACGCAAACGATCCCGTTTCAACGGATTGTCACAATTGCCTTCAATATTCACAATGTCTAAGTACCTCTGTTCACGATGAAACTCATTTTTCTTCTTAGCATTCAAACCCATTTGTACAACATCAATGAAATGTATTACTTATTCATAAAATGGCAACACAAGTATCACAAACAAATGGTCTCGATTCAAGCGTTCAAACGTTGTGATGTAGGGATCAGAGTATTCAGAACAGATTAGCTTCAGCGGGTTGTATTCGAAACAAATATTTTAGATGTGATTGGCCACAGCGTCGGTCGGCGAGTGTACACAAATAATCGAATGTTCGCCAAAACAATCCAACCGTAAACTGCTGCCACGAAATAAATTGAAAAAATACGAAGTTAACGTGAAGTGAAGTATTGATATTAAGTTTGGTAGATGATTTAAAACCTCTCGAATTCAAATATCGATTTCCGATTATTGTAAGAATAAGGATACTCAATTCCAACACGCGTTCACCGAAGTACTGGAACAGTTTGCCTGCTGTGGTCTTCTCGTCCGATTATAATTTAGGTGTCTTCAAGGTTCGAGTGAATTGGCTCTTAATAAACTAGTGCGCCTCATCCTCAACAATTGCATTACTGCTTACCATCAGGTGGGATACCACTAGTTTAAGTAAGTATATCAATAAAAAAAATCTCTATACAGGATAACCTGTATGGAGATTTTGATTATCGTTTATTTACTTTCTCGATAAATAAACGATGGTAATAATACCATCGTTTATTTACTGAGAAAGTAAACTTTCCTTTGACATCATGCAAGTTGAGTCAACTAAAGAAAAACTTGCAATAGTACGTGTAGGCAAAGAGCCAGCAACAAGTCAGTATTGTGATCTCCGAAGCTGCGAGCTTTCAGAGTAATGCACCTCGTGTTGATACCAGTTTAAAGCTTAACCCCGATACTACTTTCCAATCACAACAACAAAATAGTGGCTTAGCGGGGCCACTGTTTCATTGTTGTGGCGACCAAAACAAACGATACTGAATCTAGTCAGGCGATCGCAATTTTATTGTTCTTTGCCAACTTGCGAGTTGAAATCTAACTTATAGTAAATTTATCTATCATTCTATTGATTCGTAGTTCATTCATTTGAGCACAGATTATATTGTACTTATTATATCTATGGTTTTTATGTATATATTTTCTAGTATCACCTTTCTTGCACCTAGTGATATTTTTCTCTGTATCACGCAAAGGGTGACTAGTAGAAAATTTCTAAGGCATTAAGTTCGCTTCTGCAGTTTTCTTTGCATATAATATTTAATAAATAAATTCCTCATTCTCATTGAAAAAAAAACTCGTTTCCATACAGATTATTATACATATTCGATTGGAAGCATCTTCAAAGAATTCACGCAAACTTTGCCAAATCACTTTGATAAGTTTAGAAGCCCGAGTTGGCGAATCACATCCAACTTTCTTGGATTTCTGTCGAATTTCAGATGCTAACATAACTTTATTCGTTTCCTTATCGAGCTTAATAACCAACTTATTTAACTTGGAGCCGTGTTTAATTTAAATAAAGAAAGAAATTATATTTAAACGAGGTAATCAAATGATTGTTGTTTGTCAAAAAACAATCTTTTTGAGTCAAAGTAAAATATTGATTTTCGTTTAGAAGTTAAAACGGAGTAAAACCGATGAAACAAATTGTTAAGTATTTATTTATTTGAAAACATATCACATTAAATTTATTTATTTCTGATAACATTTAGAAATAAATATTTTAAAGTTGTGTACCAAGAACAGGACGTCAGAGTATACTTCGACCTTTTACAGTCACGTAGGCACACATTTATAAAAATAATGAGTCTTATTTTAGAACAGTATTGAAATATTTCAAGACAGCAGTCGACACAAATAAAAAATGTCCCAATAAACAAATGCCTTACAAACTGCATTTATTTTGATATCGACGTTAATGTCAATCTATATAGTGAGACGCGGCTTCACCATCGACAAATTGGTCGACATTTCCAATAATGGATCGGTCACTTTAGTAACTATTTTCATAACGGATGACTTTATGAAAAAATATACCGTCTGGCTACAGTCATAAAATTAATCAACACAATTTGGAAGTATTGTATTGCTTCCGAACTTGAGTTTTACCTGTTGAGTCTAAATACATATACAAGGAAAATAAAAATAAAATCTTTTATAAAGTAATTTTCCTTAAAAATTCGGTACGGTAAATAATTACGTCGATAATTACAATGTGCCGTACATGTCAAGTAAAACAATTTAAAGAAGGAATGATTGAAATCTGTCGAGTGAGCGAGCCTTACATACCGGCAATAAAAAGTTTTATTGTCTCCAGTACGATATGCCTTGACCCAGTTGCGACAGGAGCACAACACAGCGGGAGGTCGGCCGTCTGATCGTACGGAATGTTTACGTGTGAATCGACTATTTCAATATCGATTACAATCATTTGCGGAGCCATCGTCGACTGACAACTGACGATTGATAATTCCATCACTACTTTGTCGTAATATGATAAGATCGGAAAGGCATTTCCCGTATTTTGAATTAAATTTGTTCATATTCTTACATTAGATTATCGGACTCAATCTGTCAAAAATATTGCTAACTCTACCTAACACATTTTTTTTCGGGTTGGGACACCATCAAATGACTTCCCGCTCTGGGTTGAATTAAATGGGAGTGTAAGACTGTTACTCAGTAAAACCCACCTTCAGTTGCCCTTTGCGTTCCAAAACCACGGTAACTCTTTCAAAGAATTCTGCAATCCACGTTGGCAGTACTTGAGAGGACACTGCAAAAAAATTTTTAAAGTTTTTAATAAATATTTATATTTTTTGTGCGGATCTCTCCTGTATACACATTACACAGAAGACCATACAGGATCTCTACTGTATGATCTGTACATACAAGACAGACCATGTTCTAGTTATAAGACTGGTTAGCAACACTAGTCATTCCGCTGATAAATTAACGAGACGACATTATCAAGTAAAGTTTTGTCCAATAATGTGACATCTTTAAAAGCTTTTCCGTTATCTGATAAAGACGGCCATAAAATATGGCCGAGTATCTGACATTAATGGGTTCTAAAATTATGTATTTACATACAACTTGTGTTTCTTTTTATGTTTGAAAAGTAAAACATGATATTTTGTTTCTGATATTAGTTACAATGACACATTAAAAACACATAAAAAAATCTTTAATAAAACGATCGTTGAGCTTCTGGACTTCTCTATTATTGAATAAATTCTACACAAATTACGCAACAATTTATGTATTTTACACAAGAATTACTCAACAATAATTTTTTTTTACAAAAAATACTCTACATTTGCACACAGGAATTACTCAATATTTTACTAAATTATTACCCAATATTTTCCATAAAATTAATCAATAATATACATGTTTTATACGAAAACTTATTGAACAATATGTATATTTTCCAACAACAACAACAAAAATAGACAAAGTAAAGACATGAATGATTTGATAACCGTTGATAGTTAAATCTGATAACAATGCGGTTGAGTGAAGATCACGTAAAGGGAACGATGAGGTTCCGCCGTTCCGGGTCGCTTGAAGGGATGACTGACGGCCGTTTTGAGGAGGGCCTGGCGGGTAATGTGCTGCTATATTCCCGTTTTCATTCATGCCCGCCTTGAGCATGAATGGAAATAGACTGCGAAGGAAATTGACAGAAGGATTGAGTTAAACGGACGAACAATACCAAAATATTTTTTTTTTTTTCTTTTGGATTTACTCGTTTTGTACCTTTAGCCAGTGCCAAGTTTAAGTAGTTACTATTCTTTTATACAGATTACAGTTACTTCGTTTTCCATCATAGGCAGAAAATGTATCGAGCCAGACTTCTCGGCAATCTTCGCTGAGGTAGACAATATTACAATAAAATTCACAGCCCCAAACATTTATAGTGAGTTCCCAATTATTCCACATCTGGTCAAATTCTACCTAAAATACAAAACTAAGCCAATTTTACATCACTATACCTACACTCAGTCGCGGGTTCAAACCCAGCCAGGCGCAATAAATCGTGAGGAAACCGTCTTAGAACCAAAAATTTGAAGACATGTGTCATCCATCTACCAGCACTGAGCCCGCGTGGTAGATTACGGCCCATCCTAGAGAGGAGGCCTGAGTCCCAGCAGTGGGAACATTATAAGGTTGATGCTATATCTACACTACGAACGCAAATAATTAATACAATCATTGAACTTTACTCATAAACAGTGATAGGAATAGGTAGTGCCTATTTGCCTAAACTTCGAAGAACAGAGACAAGAAACGGAGACTTCCTTAGGACTAATTTTTTTCCGAGACATCTGTCCCGAAATTTCGAGACAACACTTAAAGACATTAAAAAAAAAATGTTATTTGGAATAAGTAATTCGTCTATATTTACCTAAAGTTTGCGACTAGATATATCATAATAAATAACATACACAGTCGTTACAACCATAAAATTTTCTGATTTTTTTTTGGAGAACATTTTGTGAATGACTTGTTGATCGTAATACACAATGAATCACAATGTTTGTATAAGAAGCCGTACACGTTTCGAAGTAAATGCTCGTATCTTCTTTCTAGCTCACTCTCGGCTACGTTTAATGAGATTTCTAAAGTTCAAGTGTAAAAAAAGGCATTTTGTCTTTAAAATAATAAAACGGTAATTTTTTATCATTTTCGCATTCTCTATAGTAGAAAGAATTTATCATTAAAAAAAGGTACTTAAAATAAATAAATAATTCATTTTTTTGCCAGAATGTAGGTATAGAAAGTGGTATGATCTTAATATTAATGAGGTTTTTTTTTTGCATGGAAATCTTCTAATAATCGCCAGACAATATCGGTGGTGTGAAAGGACCCTTACGCTTTTTTTTAACTAGTTAATGCCCGCGGCTTTTCCCGCGTGTACTACTGTTTTTGTATCCCATGGGAACTATACTTTTTTTTAAATAGGAAGTAGGCTATGTGCTAATCCACACCTTAATCTATATCACTACCAAATTCAGCATTTTCAGTGGAATTGAGGAATGGTCATCCATACAAACTATCACATTTATAATATTAGTAATTGCATAGGCATTAGATATAACATAGTCTGTGGTCTCTGCCTACTCCTCCGGGATAAAGGACTGAAAAAAATACGGAAGTCATCTATATCATGCACATTTTAAGAAGATCTCTGATCACAACAATACGAACACACGCAGTGTGTGTCACTAGGCTGATATAGCCTTGCATTCCATTGCATCAACCTTACAATGTTCCCACTGCTGGGACTCAGGCCTCCTCTCTAGGAGAGGGATATATAGACTAATATAGGATAGGCTGATATAGGATAAGTTGTTATTATGGAGTTATAAATTATAAATGGTATGTCTAATCGCAAACTTAAGATAAATATAGACGAATTACTAATTCCAAATAACACATTTTTTTAAATGTATTTAAGTGTTGTCTCAAAATTTCGAGACAAATGTCCCGGAAATAATTTAGTCCTAAGGAAGTCTCCGTTTTTTGTCTCTGTTCTTCGAAGTTTAGGCTAATAGGCACTACCTATTCCTATCACTGCTCATAAAAGCCCCATCAAAGTCTACTTTTACATTCATTCATTTGAAGATAAATATAGCCAGAGCTTATGAACTTATTTAATCTAACACATAATGAAGCGTTTCTAGCAGTTACGGCACATTCTCTCACAATAATTTATCGGTAATTAAACCAACTGTCTATAGTCGAACGTACTGATCCAAACCTCGTTAATTGGATAAATAAGAAAGTATATTAAACCACATCACTTTCTCTAATAAAATTTCTTTCCGCTCCTAATCTGTGCTCTCTTGAACATAAATTCTATCTCACTTATCTCGTAACTTCTGTATCGATAGAAAAACAAAACGTTTCAAATTCATAGAATGTTGTTTTTTTTTTTTCTGGAGATAAATATCGGGTGTAAAGATAAGTACTGTTTTCGGAGAATTTTCGACATCGAAAAGCTTTTTCTTCGACGCATAATAAACGAATATCGTGTTATCAATGACACATTATACTGTGTAAACATTTTTAGCTTCTCGTTATCCGACTTATCTAAACAAGATTGGATGTAAAGTATTGTTTTTTTTTTGTAGATAGGTACCAGGGGCTTTAGCATGACGTGTCAAAATGTCAAGCGTGCGAATGAGAAAGAAGGACGGAGCTATACACCCTATATAGCTCCATCCCTTAAATGAATCGTGTTAAGGTAGGCCTTCCCTACTCGCTTATCGTCAACGTCGAGCATGGTTTAATAGCTTGTTGCTTCATCTAAAGCAATTCAAGGCGATGTTTGATGAAGTGGCATTGCGAAAAAAGAGAGATAATGCCTGAAAACTCTGTTCGCTAATTTACTCGAATATTTTACAAAACTTGTTCCAGGAAATACGTGATTTTTTTTTAAATCCTTAAATGTTTTTTCAAAAAGTGGTCATCGTTTAGAATCTCGATTAAATGTGCAATGCTAATTTAGAAATACTTTTTTATATTTTTAATATATGATTACATTATGGAAAGCCATTATGGAGAGCTAAAGATCACGTAAAATAACAGATTTTTAGAGGTCTTTATTAAATTAGTTTTACACAAATTTATGTTTTGATTTCTATTGAAGCCTAGAAAATATCCAAAAGATACCTGTGTATCCTAAATATCTGAAGAAAGATGTGTAATAACATTATAATCACGTAAGAACGGTTGTATGAAAATATACCTCGGGTTGGCCGCTCTTAAGAGGTCGTAGTATCTCTGTTCTTAGTGATGACAGTGTATCAATATTTTGGTTTAGTTAATAGTTGGAAGTACAAATTATAGGTAACTAGCGACCCGCCCCAGCTTCGCACGGGTGCAATGGTGATATTAAATATATTATGAATGTATTACACATATAAAACACCCTCTTGAATCACTCTATCTTAAAGATCTAAGCATACATAGGGACAGACAGCGGGAAGCGACATTGTTTTATACTATGTAGTGATACATTAAGTACCAATATCGCATCATTATAACAGCCTATTAACGAACACCACAAGCGCTAAAATAACCACTAAAGCAATACAAACACATTAAAATAAAACCAAACACTACAATAATTTCAAATACTCCACAATCATTATCCATTTCAGTTCCATTCAATATTAATTTGTCAACAGAAGTTAATTAGCAAATTAAATCCCCATTTGACTAAATCAAAATTAATTTAACAGTTCCGAAGTTATTGATGTTCAAATAATTAGTAAGTTTATATTATCAGAGTCAAGTAACGCGGTGTACAAACGATGTACCAAATTTTAATCAAAGATGGTCATAAAACGCCAAATGAAATTCTTGGGTGCGTCACGCCCAGGCAAGTCGTGGGGTCCTGGTAAATAAGCAATTATCGGCTCACTTAAGCTCTGATTTTCATATTTTTCTGGGCACGGAGGGTCTACTAATTGGGCAATAAATTATTCCTCAATTCCTTTGCTATCCCGTAAGGGTGGGTTCGGAGATTGGCGCCTGGAACACAGCTGCCGCGCGGTCATTTTCGTTCACTTGAGCATTTTGATAATTAAGGTTAATAATCTTTCATTCATTTGCTATCACTCGTAGTCCGACTGTCTATCTCATGAACTATGATAATAACTAGACAATTGAAATTTTCATATATATATAAATGTATTTATATTGCTGCTATAACAACAAATACTAAAAACAGAGTAAAATATTTAAGAGGCTCCTATACAACAAACCGGCCGATTTTTAATAGACTGCTAAACTGTGAAAAAGCCTTACTATAAATACATTTTAATTTCACTTTGATACGTTGTCTATAATAGCTTCGATAACACACCGCGGAAACTCGGATTTCCTTCATGAAAAAATAGGTCAAACCTGAAGCGAATTAATTTATTTTATTAATCACCGTAATTGTAAACGCATGCAGTACCTAAATACTATTTTATAAAACCACTAACTGACCCTGCAATTTCACTTACGTCTTTGGTTACAGTTCCGCTTCAGTGGGTCGTAGCGTGATGTTATGTAGCTTAAAGCCTTCCTCGATAAATGGGCTTTTTGACACTAATTTTTTTTTTTCATTCGAGCCAGTGAGATTATCGTTTCCGACCAAACAAACAATTTCGTCAGCTTTATAGTAATAGTATAAATTTGTCTATTAAGTAGTATGTATTAGGTAGAATTAAGCTAATCTCACTCTACCCTACCCATACGTAATTGAAATTGCGCAATAAATTCCAACTCATATGTATATTTTTCTAATATATTCCAATATTGTGTAAAAACAATCCATACCTAACGACCCATTGACGCAAACTACATATTATTCTTGTGGTGTAGCATGCTGTTTCATTGTGCGGTTAGCATTGTGATAAATAACAACCTAAATAGGGGACAATTTAATGTTTTTTTTACAATATTATATAAAAATAATTTACACGAAAATGTAATACTTGATTGATGACATTATTGTTATAAATAAAATAATGCATATGTACAGGAAAAAAATATTATAATAAGACTTATAATGTTCCCACTGCTGGGACTCAGGTCTCCTCTCTATGAGAGTTAATGGACCGTAATCTCACACAAGGGCCCAGTGCGGGTTTGTGAATGTCGCATAAGCTCCGAGTTTTTGGTTCTAGGATATATCAGTTTAATCACAATCGTTTCCTTCCACCGTGATGAAATAAAATACATAAATAAAGTAAGTTTAAACCCAAGCTCCTGGGTTTCGACCTACGACGTACAACTTGTAAGTCGGGGTCGTTACGACTGAGTCACCAATGCTCTATAAATAATTTACTTAAATAATTTCGAGAAAACAGAGGAAATGCTAAGAAGTTTTTCGTATTAAATACAGCCGAGCGCTTTCTTAAGTATTTTCAACATAGTTTCATCTTGAATTCAGAAAAAAAAATGTAAGTTTTATAGGGTGTTCTGAATTTTCTGTTGTAGCAGTTTGAACTGACAAAAACAAACACAGCACTGGTTTAGAGAAAAACGAATCGTTTACCATAAGAACCCCTCAAACCAGAAACCAACCCCTTATTGCTATCATAACACATCCCGCCATTAGTACCCTGCGTCCAAACAGCGACAACACATGAAATCTTTTGTTTACCTACGCGTTCAATTGTTTGCACAAAAGCTGAGCAAAAAGCAAACATTAAGTGAGATGAGTCCGGGCTTAGGCCGTGGTCGCACTAGAGATGTGCTAAGCTGTAGATGTGTCGGATTTCCACCAATAGGATTGCTCAGTTTTCAAAGCTTAGTTTAGCGTAGCCCTAACGCAGATATGGCGAACCTATGGTAGGCGTGCAAATGGTAGAACGTGGGAAATAATTCAGGCACGCCGGTGTGAGATGTCTAACATCTAAGTAATGTGAAACAGTATTCGTAATAATTAATCACTTTACTTTCTCATATATTTAATTAAATAAACAAACCGTTACCTATGATATACGGGTATAACGGGTTGCAGAAATTAAAACTTAAAAGCATGTCGTTTAATAAATCACACAGCTACTCAACTTAGCTGTGGTTTTTTTTATGGTATTTAAAATCATCAAATGACAAATCCCGCCCTTGGGTGAGGTGAGAGATAGGGTCAGACTCTAACTAAAAACCTACCCTGTTCCATTCATTGCCTTCGATCCGGGGCCCCGGGGTTCATTTTCACCTATGGTGGAACTGGACACTTATTTTAGCTTAGCTTCGCCGCTTAGCTACCTCGCACATCTCTAGTGGCACGCAGCCTTACGGTCTCCTTTACCACGCCGATCGGTACGGCCGGCAGCTTTTTAATTTACCTTCCTCTGTATAATTAAAACGTGAGGTAGCTTTTCTGTCGGTTTTCTAAAAGTAACAATAGACTTTTTCTCGTAAAAATAAGACAAGTAATTCAAGATGGAGTGCTTTAACCACAAATCAATGTAGCGGTAATGAAATTGTGTTTTTAATATCATTTTCTGTTGGGATTTTTTTAGTCTGTGCTGCGATACTGTTGCTTTTCTCGTTGCTTAACGTTTGAGATTATTTTTTGTTTTAAATTGTATCTTATTCAGAACAATCCCGCAGTTGGGGTTCCTGGAACTCAATGATAACTGATGGGTTTTAGTTAATCAGCCAGACTTTAGTCTGACTGATTTCCCTCCACAAAAAAAAAAATTAAAAAAAAAAATAAATATTACTACTACTCTTTTCCTAATTTCGTTATTATAATACGCAATGACCAGCTGTCCCACTTTTACCGGCGTTTTCGCCCGGCCCTCGGGAAAGTCAAAAACTATTCTACGGGAACGTAGAACTACGATGGAAGAATTCTATAACCTACCATGAACCCATGTTCCAGGTTCTGTGATGTGCTATGAAAAATAAAGTGTAAAGGTCTATGGACCTCTTACATTACTTATCATCAAGCTAAATTGCGGTAAGACCAGGAACGCCAGGAACTTAAAAAAACGAACCACTATAGAGGCTTTGTTCGTTAACAAAAACCTAAACATACTTTTAAAGAAATTAATTTCGTACATGCGTATAGTAATTCGAGTTTTAGAAAAAAAGTTTATTTTTATTTTATCTTTACAAATCGATAGTGTTTGATGTACCGGATCGACCCTCCACGGGATTAAAACGACCAAAATTTAACGGTGTATAGCTTGGATAATCTAAAGTCAAACTGTTAAACAATAACTTTCAGCAGCATCAGACCAATAAACAAAAACCTCTCACTCTTAGTACACACGGGTCACTCCCAAATTACTTTTGTATCTTCTCACACCTCTAAAACTCGTGATAATACAGAAAGAGACAAACAATAGTCTATCAACCTCTTTCCTAACCAGCATCGGCAAACCCGCGCTATTTACGTCCAACATTGTTTTACAGCAGGAGCCACGAGTGCCATGCACTAATTGCAATTATGTTTGCCTGATAGAGATCTGAAGCGCACTTATAATTCTAATACTGAGCATAGCGAACATTTTAGTTTACAAATGTTATGTGGAAGTTGAGACAAAGGAAGTCTTGTTCTATCTAGATTTGTATCCTAAGATAATGTTAATTTAGTTGCCACGGCTGCGAGATTGTTCGAAAGAGGTATCGCAGAACTAGAAAGCAAAGGGTCACTGAAGAAACACAGGAGGATTTTACCCAGTAGTCACTATAGCACGCGGCAAATAAGTTGAAGCCGTTGCTATGGTTACGCGCGGCCCCCACTTCGATTGAGACCCGAAAATCTGTTACTGCGCATTCAAGGTCGACCGCCGTGTTGGTTTAACTTGTGTGCCGAGGATTATACCTCTTGGTCTGTTCGGAATGTCCCATTGATTTTGTACCTCCAATTCCAATTTTAAATCTGAGGTTCAACAAATTTTTGCCTTTATACTATTAGGCCTTGTTTACGGAGACGCAGCGCGTTGCTGTTCGTCGTACATTGCAGCAGCGGGCCGCGTCATCGCTCGCGCAAACACAAACTTATAGCAATGTACGACGGACCACCCAAAGCGCCGCCCAACGCGCCGCGTCTCCGTAATTGAGCACTTAGAGTAAATTATAATAAGTGTGATTTTAATGTTACTAACTATGAGTTAATTGGTCCAAAATAAAGTTATTATTATTATTTTAAAGAAAATTATCATCCAGTCATAGAATAGAATAAACTTTACTGTACAGAACTTTTAGCATAGCTATCAGCCTTATAATGTTCCCACTGCTGAGACTCAGGCCTCTTCTTTAGTATGAGGGAATGGGCCGTAATCCACCACGCGGGCCCAGTGCGGATTGGTGGATGTTCTTCGAATTTTTGGTTCTAGGACATGCCGGTTTCCTCACAGTACTTTTTTTTTATGATAACGCGGCGTTTGAAACTCCTGCAAATTTGTCACTGTAGTCCTCGGCTCTATAACACGCGAATTCCGCCTCGATCCCAATAACAAACTTTCTGCACTTGTATCAAAATGTACTATTTTCGATTCAAGAAGCTCTTTCAGATTAAAAAACATATCTACGAGTACTCGTTCGTTATTTTGGCCGGCTACAGCCACGAGCTCGAATTGAACTCCACTTCAGTTCACGTGACCTTTACGCCAAGATATTCTGCAACAAAAGCCTTGCGATAGACAATGCTGACCCAAGTTACTTCACAGAAAATACACTTCTTACGAACTCCCAATTTAAAAAGCGAAATTATGTTTGTTTTTCGTTTTTGTAAAAGGTTTTTTGTATTAGTTGAAATGGTCTATATACTACATGTCTATATGCCATTTTTTTAAACTAAAAATACTCTAAAACCCACTCCTATGTTCCTATTTTGCTTTGCGTTACTTGGCCGCAGTAGGCTCCGACCCTGCTGGGCGGACGGTTTTATATTTTTTAATTTTATCGCTACAAATCGATAGTGTTTCATATCCCGGATCGACCCTTCACGGGATTAAAACGGTCAAAATTTGGCAAACTCCTGATTGACTCACTGACCCATCAACGCGCAGCGCTTGAACCAGAAACGCTAAAATTTTGCACAGAGGTTCCTTTTATGATAGGTAGAAAAAATAAGAATAGATTTTCCTAAATCCTTCTCTTAACGGAATAAAACGGGGTTCCTAAGTTTGTATAGAGATAGTTATTTTAACGCGAGTGAAACCACTGGCAGAAGATAGTTAAATATAAAACAAAGTTCTTAAAAATGTACACTCACGTTTCATTCATTCATTCATTTCAGCCGATAGACATCCACTGTTGTAGATAGGCCTCCCCCAAGTGTCGCCACAACGAATGGTCCTGTGCGTCTTGTATCCACCGGATTCCCGCAACCTTTACCAAGTCATCGGTCCACCTTGTAGGAGGCCTTCTCGAGACTTTGACCCCTGAGTTTGTTTCGGTGTTTCTTCTCAGGGTAGTCAGCTAGGAAACACCGGCCTCATCTACATTAAAATGACAAATAAATTTTGACGTGTAAAAGTGTTTTTAAAAACCTACTTACAAAATAAATATTATTTATCATTTATCACTTCCAACGCTCTGTCTTCCGGTACGCGGTCGCCATTCCAGAACCTTTCGGCCCCAACGGCCATCCGTTCTGCGAACAAAGTGCCCTGCCCATTGCCACTTAAGTTTGGCAATTCTTCGTGCTATGTCGGTAACTTTGGTTCTCCTGCGGATATCCTCATTCCTGATTTGATCACGCAAGGAAACTCCGAGCATAGCCCTTTCCATTGCCCTTTGGGTTACTTTAAGTCTTCTGATGAGGCCCATTGTAAGCGACCACATTTCGGAGCCATATGTTATTAATGGCAACACGCACTAGTCATAGACACTCATGTAGTTACGTACCTAGTTTGCAAAATAAACTACTAAGCCGTAACATATTTTATTTCTGAAAACATATAAGTAACTGATATTGGGATACCGGCGGCACCGCTAAAATCCATAAGTTATTTTATGAGATGCCGATAAACTTATATCGTACAATCCTTCTAGTCAACACTTTCAATATTATGAAAAATAACTTACCTATACATATTTACTATCTATGTGTATTCTTTCCTCTACTTCCGCGAAAAATTCTTTACTTTTCCGGACGTGTGCCTTATGCCTGGCATGTTATGAACTATCGACATATTGTGAACAGATTATTTCGGTGCAGGGTTGACATCCCACTCATACAGCATAAAATGTTTTGGGAACACATTTATTGTATATACAGCTAGGGAGTGGAATTCTCTGCCGGAGTCCATGTGTCTGATAGCTACAACCTAGCATTCTTTAAGTCAAGAGTGAACCGGTTACTTCTAGGCGTGCTCCTTCACTTTACTTTGTGTATTTTATTTTATCACCACTGCTCTCAAAAACGGTGAAGGAAAACATCGTGAGGAAACCGGCATGTCTTAGAACCAAAAATTCGAAGACATGTGACATCCACCAATCCGCACTGGGCCCGCGTGGTAGATTCCATCTCCTAGAGAGGAGGCAGGAGGACTCAGGAGTCCCAGTAGTGTGAACATTATAAGTCTGATGCAATGCAATGCAATTATTTCAAACACAATAAATTCCGACCTAATGCATCCTACACATCCAAGACATTTCACTTCTTTAAAAACATTTTTGAATAACTGAATAGAAACTGAAAGTTTGTATGTGACATTCTTTCACATCACTTCTTGCCCTTGGGGTCGGCGCAACTCGTATTTTTTTCCATTCTGTCCTGTCAACTGGCATGATATCACTAGCTCCTTTTTCTTTCTTATCACTTGACACACAATAATCCATCCATATTTTCTTTGGCTTCTCTTTTCCTCTTCATTTGGCCATCTGTTAACCTCTTCACGTGACCATCCCAAGACAAACGATTAACTATTTTTCAACTATTCAGTCACTGGCAAACTTCCACATCAATACCAAGAATAAATAACAGATATACGCACTCATTGAACAATAACCAAGCATTCCACTGAAACAAAAAGCTCGACAAGCCTGTTTGACTTTAAAACAATTACATATCATTAACGATGTTCTCTCTTCTCAATGACAACATGATCAACACTTTCACCTCTATGCGTGTCCTTATTCCGGCCGCCGGCGCCAGCGACGCGACGGGTTGACAGCTTGCGGTTCGACCATTGTTCGTCACAATGGCAGAATAACGAAACGCCATGTTTGTCCGCTTGACTTTCCCTTGCCGTAAACCCACTATTAATTACTTAGTTCCACTTTGTGATGTGGGTGTGAGCGGTTTTTGAATTTGTGGGACAAATGGAACTATAAGGTTATACTCGGTCCTAAATTGGTGACATTTTTCTGATCGCCGCACTATAGGAAAGTAGGTGTAACGTATGAGAGCTCAACCACACATTAGTTTTATAAAAAGTTGCGTAGGTACTTGTAGATAACAAAAAAAAAATTCCGTTTATTTATATGTATGTATAACATATTTTAAACGTTTATGGATATTAAACGTATTTTAAAGTGGTATTTTTTCTTATTTTATTTAATAACAGTAATTTTAAAAGGTTTTTTTTATGAATCTTAATAAAAGGTTTGATCATCGATTTATTTAGGTGTCTATAGGATACCGAAAACAGTTTCATCTCTTTCAAAGACAAATGAAGTCATGGCACAAATGACTATCCAATCTTACGAAATTATCTTGCTATCTTTGGCCACTCTCACCAATCTGCTACTTACCCGCCACATAACAAGAAATATTAAACCTATCTCCCGCCACGCACAAGAGTGGGATTTGTCATTGGTTGATTTTACCTACCATAAAAAAATCCTATTACTAATATATTTAACGAATATTATTTCTTAGATAATTATTTAAACCTGGCATAGGTTAAAATAATAAAGACTCGCTTTCATCCATTCACACTTAACAAAAACAGCAATTAATTTACCTAAACAATAGGATTCATCTTAAACGAGAGAAAAACATTATTCACAGAAAAATTAACAAAGTTGTGTTATCAACTTATCACTAATTCGTTGACAAGCGTCCCCCATTCATCGGCGGGAGCTCGGGGGCCCTTCCTACTGCTCGTATCGCCACTCGAAATCTAAATTGGCGTAAAAAACGAATCGAAATAAACTTTACTTTGTCATGATTTGTTTTTGTGATGACGGGGTCCGATGGTGTGGATTTACTTTGCTGTGACATGCAAATATTAATGGTTATAGCGGGAAACCGTTGTTTTATAAACACCCTATTTCTTGTCTTTAGAAAATATTTAATACATTCTTAAAGCTAGAACTACATTAGACTGACGCACACGTGTAACACGCTTGTTTTCGTTAACGACGTCACGTGGCGTGGATCAAGTGTAGCTCTTCAAATCTAATTTCCATATAAAATGTATGGAGACCGACGCGCCCAGATCGGCGTGTGTGGCACACGTGTGCGCAATGTAGTTCTATCTTAAATCCTGTCATGGGCGTCGTCCTGGGCTGCAGGTTTTTTTGAGTTACCGTGGTTCTATGAAACGTAAAGGGTAACTGAATGAACTCAGGTGGGTTTGTTATGTTATGGGAGACAAACCTTATATTGTTTAGCATAATAATTCGAGAGAGTTCCTTATGATAAATCCTGTCATTACTTACAACCTATCGTATACTTTTATAGTTTAGTTTGTCTTTTTGTGAACACATTTTGTTTACCGTTAGGGGCCGAACGCTGTAATTAAGTACTATTGTTTACCTTTATAGTTTAGTTTCATTTTGTATGTTATATGGAAACACATTTTGTAAGTACCGTTAGGGTTTTGGGTAACTGAACACCTATTGTATATAGTTTAATATTTTTGTAATGTTTTCCGTGAACATTCTGGAATGTTTCATTTACAGTTAGCCAACTATAAAAGAATCAACTTCACTCCCGAAGAGCCAGTTCATCTTCATAATTAAACGTGTCTATATCCAATTTCTAACCAGAATTCTTGTAATTTAGCCTTAGTGAATAAATAAATAATATTTTAAAGCAATTGTGCTTCTCACTGCGTAACAGGTTTTAGTCAGTCTCTTTCTTTTCGAAGCTGTAATAAACTCCTTAAACAGTACTTATAGACCCAATAGGTAGATAGCTGCGTCAACTGCTGTATTGGTGGCACTCACTAAGTCCTCCAAGTGGAGGTGTATGGGCACTTAGGGTTCATGTTTTGAGGAGTTGTAGTCAGTAAATTATGAGACTCCTTCTCGCTTCACCCAGAGCGGGAGAAGTTATTTTAAGATTTACAACCTCAAAAGAAAATGCAAGTCGTCCTGAGCGGTTTTTTTATGAACGCAAGGGGATTGCTGTAAACTCGTTAAATATTGTTACTTTCCTTCTTAAGTATAAAAATGTTGGGTACGAGTATTTTATTCCCTTAAGGAAAAAGTCTGTTCAAAAAGTCCTTTAATTACTTAATTGTGCAAAACAACACTTACAGAACCAAGTAACAGCCTCCAAATGAAACGAAACTCGCCAACATTAAACGTCTTCATTTGAAACGGGTTTTAAATAGTGTTAATTTTGTTTACCTGCACCAATTACCGCTTGCCTATCGCCCGAAACAATAAATATAGTCAGCCATTAACTAAGTGTAGCGGCGCCGTAAAGTACCGCTAATAAATACTACTTACATTTGTAGATCTGTTTAGAAACGTTTATAAGATCGGTTTTAGTATATCTGCTTTAAGTAATTGAGAATTGATTTAGGGAAAAATATGCGTGTTTGTTTTAGAAATCTCAGCTTTATCTGCGGAATTGTTCGAAAGAGTTAAAGGCAACTGAAAGATCTACATATTTATAGTAGCAGGTATGTAATTATACTACACGTGTTATTTGATACTTTAGATTAAGATTTCACACACTCTTCTCTTGCTTTCTACACACTGTTTTCTACATTTCTTTTAATATCTCCTTTCACTGATCTGCTGGAAGACTTTTATCTGGAAATAAGAAGTACCTTTGTACTAATATCTATTGTGATTGTAGTCATGATAACAAACAACTTTTACTGTGGGACCAAACCTGAAATCGCGAAAAAAATCTGCTACACTACAATCACGTGTTTAAGTATCGGTCACTAATTACCAGTCACCCTATATATTATTTATCTGTATCTATTTTTTGTGAGTACATAAATATTAAAATAAATAAACGCTGTGGTTGTTAGTCAGTAAAAGTCTGATCATTTGATGAATTCCCACGTAAAAAATCTTTATTGTGTGACTATTCTATACTTATAGACTGCTGTGAAAACAGAATATCATCCCAAGTAAATATACTTACTCCTGGGAGAAAAAGTATCATATGTACTATATTATTAGGATTTCTGTGTATGTACTAGGTATTTCAAGACATAGTCCATCCGTGTGTCCCAGTTTCATCGAAATTAAAAAGCCGTTTGAGTGTGAATTAGTAACAAACATGCAAAACGTACGTAATATAAACTTTCGCCTTTTTAGTAATAGAGTAAAGTGAGATGGTGATATATGAACTCAGGTCGTACCAAAATAAACCAGAAGAGTTGGATGGTAAGAAGTAAATCTTTAGATACTTACGAAAGAAACCTGACTTCACTCTGTCTAGAAACTAATGAGCCCTCATTTAAGGCTCTATGTAACATCTAGATTAAACGTTTAGCTTCACCTTATCTTGACTTAATTGTTCACTCCATTGGGAGTGAACATGAGAACCCATTTTCTCATAAAATAAAATCCTCCACCGCGTCTGTTTTTCTGTTCGCAATAAACGCAAAAACTACTGAACGGATCTTCAAGCGATGTTCATCAATTGACAGAGTGATTGACTACCCATTGCTCACCATCCGCAAGCCTGCGCCTGCAGTGGCTGGAAATCGGGATCGGGATCCTGGCGGCTGGGGCGTGAGAGCCGTTCCCTCGCGCGTGCAGCCGCTTCCTTTGCTAGCATTACTGCTTCACAGAAGGAGGCGACCGTCTGCCACTCCTCGCTCCGGACCATGGCTTGTACCAAGGCACGGCGCAGCGCGAGAGATCGTTGCAGCCCAGCACCCCCACGAGCAGACGGTGGTGCTCTGCCTAGGCGAGGCACATCTCTACCGTATGCTCCACCGTATCGTCCATACTCCTCCGACACCCGTGGAAAGTTAGGACGGGTTATTAGTATCAAATAAACTTAGTTTGTTAAGGAGATATCGGCTCACTTAATAGCCCTTAATATAAATAGACATCTCATGCAAAGATTGTCATCAATTATAAATTAATTAATATCCCATAAAAGTCAAAGCGTATTGAAAAGGTAATTATAATCGTCAATTCAAAACATCGAGTATTGACTGTATCAATGAAATACGTCAATTTAAACGATCTTTCTGAAGAACCAGCTGGGTGACTTTCTAATTTATATTTTTCTTGATTTCTGTTATCTTTTATTCAGCAATAATTGTCACGATGGGAAGGGCAAGATATTTATTGGTCAATTAAAATTCATATATACATTTTATCGTTACTCATTCAGAACATAAATAAATTCGTAATCATGTTTATAAGAAAATAACGCGTTTATAACTTAACCATGAACAGTAATTTTATAACTTACTCAGATGCTTTTTATTGTGGGAAACCGTCTTGCAGTTGTATGATGATTTTTACTGACTAAAACCCACGTATGTTCCTTCAGTAGCCCTTTGCGTTTCAGGGCCGTTTCCTTTCAAACTACCCTGCAGTCCAATGCCTGTTTAGGTATATGAACGGAATCCCTCCTGAGCGTGTGGCCATCCAATTTGCAGCCCTGATACAGACACTTAAACTGAAGAAATTAGGACATAAGATGAAACCCAAATCTACAACCATATCGCGTTTCGAATATTTCATAACATCCTTGAAATATAAAACTAAAATAACAATGTGAGCTTAAAATAGAGTTTCAAGCGTCTGATCATTAGTTTTAGATGTAGACATAAATAAAAAATCGATAATCGTGCGTATCACATGTCAATAAACGTCATAGATTTAGTTATGTCTAAGGTAAAGTTGTGACATTTGTCAATAAGAATAACAGTTGGAAGCTTTACATCACCACTCTTGAGAAATACATTATATAAATGGTAGAGATTGTAAAATGAGGAACAGACGAGAAATTCAAAAGATTTGTGATGACAGTACAAAAAACGAACACACCTACAAAATTAAAAATGATTGAGTTTTATTTCATGAACCAGATCGTTCGTTCGGATACCTAGATTAATTGCGGTCTCAATTTGTAGCCGATAAAAAACCAATTGATTAAGTTAACACAAAAACGGGTGGCGGTTAAAATAAATGGAAGTGTTTAATCAAAAGTATAAATTATACAACTTTACCTCCGTCTCACTGTCACCTTAATCAGTAAAGAACGTAATAAATTAACCATATAGAAATAATTACGATGCCTTAATTACGTCACGAATTTCATTATAAGATCATTGTTAAGTTTGAGTTATTTTCTTTTTCTTATAGCCTGTTATATCTCACTCCTTGGCAGCTAGGCTTTCTCCTTTCAGATCTGGCAAAATCCGCCAAGCACGTCCTGCCACCTCCTTCGTGGTCTGCCGCGACTACAAATTCAAGTTTAAAATTTAAAAAAAAACTTAATTCATGTTTTTCATGTTATTGTAATTTATGGAAACCTGGCGTGTTGGATTATTCTCAATTATTTAACGAGAGTACACTGAGGAAAATTTACACCTTTGTATTATAGCATTTATTTACACGTAAAATAACACAATGCTCATAGCAATTACAAGTTACAACATAATATCCTTGACCATTAACTAATCAATGTCCTGTTGATTGTTTCCCAAACTTCGCACAACTTCGCAACTGTTTCAAAACAAATGAAAAACACAATCAAAAAATTCTCTTTGTTCGCATGTAAGAAATAGGTCAAAAAGGTTAGTCTTAAAATTATTTTTAAACCGCTTGTGATCTTTCACAACTCAGAACATTAGCAATCGTTAAATCTAAAAACTTTTATAACGTGAATGAAAAAAGGTCCCCTCAAATCTAGCTCATAAAACCGTACAGACAACTCTATAATAGCTTTTAAGCTCCTTTAAAAGCACAAATGCAAAGCTAATTTAAATAATATACTGGCCAGTAAGCATTCGTGATGAGGTACTGTACTCGAATCGAAAATGCAACCGGGCAACTACGCCGGCGGAATACAGGATGTCGAGGAAAGCGGGCCGCATCTAACCACCACTGGCTTTTCATTAAGCGGAAAGCCTTACTAAGCAGTTATCAACCGCGGCCCGCTCGCGAATTAGCGCCCAACTTATTTGTTAAATATATTTTCAGATTACTTTATACGATTCTGTTGTTGCTGTTATTTGAGTTTAAATGTGATGAACAACTTTGTTGTAGCTGTTTGCTGTATCAACAAAAGCTCGAACAGTGCGTGTGCTTTATAACAATGAATCATTCAAATCAATTTATTTAGCCATTTTCCAGCTATGTTGGCATCGGCATCCGGTCTAAACGGATGCAGTTGGTTATGAATTTATTGTGCACACCTACCCCAGTGTAGTTTTTTTTTTTAACTCAAAGGTTTACTGGTAGAGAATGCCTTGTTGCGTTAAGTAAGTCCGCCTATATACCACAACTGTACATGAAGTTTAAATAAATATCAGTATTTTATATGAAGCGACCACCTATCCAAACTCCATAACCCAGCAATTGGGTAACACGATATTTGTTGGCAAGACTGCTGTCAGATTTCTTTGGCTTCTGACTATTGGTAGCGGCCGTCAAAGCTCGACAAATGATAACTGGGAACAACGGCTTCACGTGCTTTCTGAGGCACGGAAGAATTTCGATTCGTTAAGATGGTCATCCAACCAAAGACCTATAGTAGGCGGCAAGTAAGTTGAACTATTGGCTATGGTTACACGCAGCCCCGCACTTCGATTGAGACCCAAAAATCGGTTATAAGCCTCGTCACACAAGTTGAACCATCGTGGCAACCGATCTTGAATGCGCAGTAACCGATTTTCGGACTAGAACCTACTAACAAACTTAGCTTAACCATAGAGATCGACCCGGGAGGCTGTGTACATGGCCACGAGCTACAACGAACAATGGACAATAGGGTGGGTCGATTTTGTAAGGATTTTTTTATTTTTTATTTTTTTATGTTGGGTGGGATTAAAAAGTTGCCTTTTAATATGCAAGTTTATATTCTGTTTTTAGTTTTTAAATACATTATGACTTTTGGCCCTCTACCGTCAATTGAAAAAAATTAAATAAATTAGAAGCAACTTATAAGGTATATCGGTCCAAATAAATAAATAAAACAAAGATTAGTGTAAAAAAGTATTTTAATTTAACACTTGTATTGTGCCTTACAATCAAACGTCGGCATTATAGATCTAGACTGCAGCTTTGAGCGGATAATTCCATCTCTAGCCTTTTCTCCAGCTACTGTTACTGAAGCTTCAGTCACAAGTTTTACGCAGCGCTCCAGTCACAAGTTTTACGCAGCGCTCCACCGCCTGCGTGTGACATGGAAATGACGAAAAAGTTATATCAACCGGCTTCAATTTTTGCACCATATCGTTTAAATCTTTATCTGTCAGGTGACTTAAAAGTGGCGGAGGTGTTATTTGGCACTCAGCCCAAACAATCACATCTATGTAATCAGTTGCACTGAAGTTTAGTTTTGGTAGCTTGAATACTCTGATGGAACGAGTTGCTTTGTTTCTTGCTTCTACTATTCTCCGCAAGCCAAGTTCTCTGACAAACCTTCTTTCATCCGATATCATAGCCAGCAATAAATTTTCTGGATGAGCAAAAAAAGCATTTCTCTGAATGACTGGGTCAATTATTTCTCTGACTTTCTGATCAAAACATCTTGAAAACTGTATTAATTTAAACACGTGCTGTGGACCCCGGTGACAAGCTGGTTCTCGTTTAATGAGAAACCAAATAGGAGCATATACCTTTATAATGTACTCCACCAGAACTTTTAAATTTTCGCTTGGCTCACGACATCCAACGTAAAGCCGCAAAATACGGTTGGCTGTGGTAAGCCAGCGAGAATGAGCCATTTTTCTAGGCTGTCTGTTTGCAAGTTCTGCACTGCAGACTCCCGATGATACTGCATGGCACATTTCGTACAGATATTTCTGATCTGTACTCAAAGAAACCACGACATCTTGCTGCAGATCAATGATATCGCCTGTAACCGCTAAGTATTTCTGTATTGGCAAAGACTCGCAATTCTCTAAAGCTTTCCCGATTGGACCAGAATATTCGCGTGGTCCACTTGTGCTACCATCCAAATCATTAAATAAATGCCGTAGAGGCAACTCATTCGCATGCAACTGGCAAATGCACCATTGCAAAGGTCTGCCTAACTTTAATTCAGTAAAACGGATGACTCCCGATTTCCAGCCCGTATTTGTAGCGGTTCCATCACATCCTATGCATTTGATGTTTTTTAAATCAATGTTATTAGTTTTGCAATAATTCACAATTGAATCGGAAATAGCTTTGCCAGTACCAGTTCGTGGTGTAGTGTGTCCCAAATAAAGTGAGCCAGGTTCACTCACGAGTGAAATGTGTTCTTTTACGACAACTCGACGATGAGAACGGCCATTTATCTTTTCGATAAGCAAGGTCTTGTCCTTGCGACCATCAAAATAAATGCTTTCCACTACGACGTCAGCAACTTTTGTTTGTAAGTCATTTCGTGCCTTATTCCTAGCTCGTCGCAACTTACTCTTATCTACAACCAAACTCTTTTCTTCAGATGAGACCAATCCTAGATCTTGGAGTACTGCAGTTGTTATAGCAGCTGCTGACCTGTTTGATACTCCATATCGATCACAGACTCTTGCAAGTTTTGGTATCTTTAAAGTATTATAAGATGTTGATGGTATAGGTTCAGGTTGGGGCACATTAAGAGGTGAAGCAGTTTCATTTTTCTTTTCACTCGGAATTTTACTCGGGCCCGCCTGTGAATCTTTGTAAATACGACATCTTTCCTGGCATTTTTGTTGTCTTTCAATTTTCGATAAAAAATTTTCCGTTTCTTTTTTATCTAAGCCTGCTATTATCATTTCTTTCAGACCTTTGATCAAATAGAAACTTCTGTTCAATTACAGGTACTTTTTTGCTTTTAGGACAAACACATGAAATAAAGTTCAGGCACTTACAAGCTGCAATGTCAAAAATCTTTGTAGTGGTGATGTTCTGGAACGTTTTCACTTTTTCCAAATAACTGTCTGACCTTTTACTTTGCGGATATCTAATGAGCTTCAGATATTCATCATAATATTTTTTTAATAATTCTTTTATACGCTTAGAGCTCACTATAGGTATGGAAGCTGAAACCCAAATACTTTCAACGTCGCGACTTACTATGGCGAACACTTCAGTCGTAGCCGGCTGTTTTCCTGAGTTTTGAAATTGTAAATCATGTCTTACATGAAGTATGTACTTAATAATGTCTGATATAGTAGGTAACTTTGTTGCATTAAGTTCAGATGGTGCTCCAAATATAGGACAATCCACTTCACTTCGTGTTATAAACGATTTTAGCTTACTCATTTTGAAAACTTTATAGGAATCTATTTATAAGGCTAATTAAGTGTTCGTTTTATACGAATTAGAAAGAAGTACGTAAAAATACAATAATATTATGCAAACACGACGACACTCGCGGCTTACTTGTCGCGACGCACTGGCGGCACTGGCGCGGGCGTTCGCATAATGGTACCAAATTAGCTTAAACAAAACATATATCTATCTCGCTCGTTGATAATAAATGTGGATGTAATAACATGGTAACAACTCTGTAGTACAATTAATTTTAAAATTTTAACAAATTCGGCTTAAGTAACCTTCGATATTAGCTAATTAATTTACTGATTTTTTCAGTAAAAAATAAAAACTTAGGAAACTTTCGGTCTCGGTAGAGGGCTTAAAGTTATAACGGATAATTTTTTATTTATTTTTTTCCTTTCAACTACAATAAAACGCAACTTTATAAATACCCCCACTATTGAAATTCGAAAATTTTCAAAATCGACCCACCCTAATGGACAAGTACCGAATTTTTAACACTTACCCTTTGTTGCTTGTGTATATTTTTGTAAAGTTTTCAGGTCAGTCATAACTTGAAGCCGGCTTCTTATTTACAAAGTTGGAGTGGCGTGGTCCGTTTCTAATGTCGTTAAGTGGGTCAGAGTCCTCGTAAACGTGTCAGCCCGGACATAGATACGGCACTTGATGGCACAGATTACATTGTTACCTGTTTATGCTGTCCTGTTAGTTTATGGACAGGATGAAAGTACTGTTTTAAAGTGCGATTTAAATAAATGGAAATTACGAAATTATAACGATAACTGTTATTTCAGCTGAAAGACACCCACTTTTGGAAATACTCACTTAAGAGCCTGTGCACACTACGTTTTATAAACGCGCCGATGACGCGCGTTTTTAGCGATACTTATGACCTTCTAGGATAAAAGCGAGCTGTAAACGCACGTTCCCAAAACGCGCGTCAACGGTGCGTTTAAAAAACGTGCCTAAGTGTCGCCTAGCGAACGGTCTTTTGCGTCTCGCATTTGACCTTTTACTTAACTGAAATTATATTGGTATGTAGATAGGTAGACTTTACTGCAATGTATCACAGTAATAATAAAGACGAAAGTTTGTATGTATGTTTGTTAGAAATTCACGCTGAAACGGCTGAATGAATTTGAAGTAAATTTGGCAAACAGATATTTTTATACCGCCACACCGGCAAAATTAGTTACAAATATTTCTGATTGGTTTATTTGAGATTAAGACATTAGTGTTTGAAATTTTATTGTTTTGGAATCTGATTGATGTAATGAATGTGTTTTGTGTATTTTACGTATCAATAATAATAATAAAAATTAATGGCTGTACATTTTAGTTTCAACTGTTAGTGCAAAGGATATCTGTTATAAAATAATTAGGTAATAGATATTAATAAATCTGAGAACAGAGTTTAGTAACAGCTTACTAACTCATTCTGAATGTACGCTTGGAAAGGTAGGTACCGCATTTCATAGAAATTAAATTTTGCTTCAACGTCATAACACTCGAAATATGAAGAACCGCTTAGTTACTAGGTCCTAGTCGTTTCAAAAGCAACTACCTGCGGTCCGAGTTCCAGGAAAACTTATATTTGGTTTTCCGGAAATTTCAGGAAATTCAAACAGCCCAAACTTTGGGAGGGCGCTTGATAAATCGCATGAGGTTCAATTTATACAGGAAATGTGAGTTCACAGTAAAAACCTATCCACATCTCACAGTTTTCGGAGAATACAGATTTTATGCCATGTGTGCCTTTAACAAAGCTGCCACTAGACAACTTCCAGGAAATCTTGACACGCGTTCAATTCAACGCTAAACTACTACTCAAATAAATTAGAAGCTCAATCAATATTTCCGCGTAACGCTTATTATCATACGACAACAGACATCTCGACATCACATGTAACGGTAGACGGAGAAGGGCAAATGATTTTTTTATCAGTTTTGATCTTACGTTGGAGACTCAACCGAGCTTTGACGAGTGAGCTCATTAGTTTCCCTAGGTAGCGAATAAAGCCAATGACAAAAGCAATTATATAAAACTGTCAACAAAAATATTAAGACTTCATCACAAAAAAGTTGTATTTGAAAGTGGCGCTAATGACTGAAAAGTTGAAAGGAAATCACTGTTCTTATGGTATGGTTATGTAAAAAGAAGGGATGAAACGCATGGTACTAAAAGAGTTATGAACATACATGTGGATGGATGAAGAGGGAAAAGGAGGACAAAGAAAAGACCTAAGGAATGTGTGAGTAGTGATATGAAAGAAAAGAGAATCAGTGATAGAGAGACGGTTGATAAGACCGAAAGGAAGACCTAAGCACGTTGTTAGCAATGACCCCAAATAACATAGCACAAGGCCAGGAAAATAATAATGATGACAAAGTTTTAATTGAAAGGACACGATTTTATATCAATATCCACCATGCAATTTTCATACTCTAACGCCAACCGGTATTCTGAAACTTCGGAAATAACTCCTCATTTTAGAATAGAAAATCTTTTGTTGGAGCTATCGTGGTGTTTTCAATAGCCAGGCCCAAGTGCCAGTTATTGAATACGCGACGTTATATTTCATCTCTCTATTAGGATTTCATTGTCATCTTTCGTATCTATAGAAGCATGAGCATAGATATTACTGTATAGTTTGTAAAGACGCAAAACTCGTAATGGGAACGCTATAAAGAACTGTTCTGTTTCTCTATCTACAGTTTTGGATCATATTATTGTTTTTTCTTTCAGGATTGAACGTAAAATAATCTTAAAATTAGCTGTATTAAAGTTATCGTAGTCAAGCGCAACTACAATGATTCGACGACTATCATTACTATTATTAAACGTATTGATACCTATTATAAAATCAAGTCTGCCACTGTGACTGTCTGTCTATTCGCGATAAACTTACACACTATAAAACCGATCTGAATGCAGTTTTCCAGCAATAGACTGAGTGATTCATGAAGAAGTCTTGGGCGTAACAATACTTACATGTATATTACTGGTAAAGTATTAAAAAACCGAGTAATTCAAAGATTTGAAAAGCGCATACGAAGCCAAGGCTATCTAGCGAACTTTCGTCTGTCATAATAAAATGTTGTCTGTTAACTATTTAAAAACAATTTCTATAAAACATGCCATTGCATAGTTTAAAAACAACCATAGTTGGGCCCTGACTTCCTCAGCTATTTATTTTTCTATGCCTCAATCTTTCATTGTACGTACGTAAATATGTAAAGTGGTGATATAGCTACGTAAACAAACTTCTGATTTGGTGTCAAGTTTTAAGCTCAAACTTCTGAGAAGTTTATAGAACTTTACTTCGTAGAAAATATTTATTTTGAAAATATTTATGGATCGAAGTAGGTAATGAGCGTATTTAAAATGCTAATCGGTCGATATTTATGACAGAGGCCGTATTAGCTTTGTAAGCTTAGTTATGTATTTTTCTATTATCATGCATAACAGTGTTATATCGTCAACTACCAACTTCAACTTTGCCGATCATACACTTGAGACATGTACAGTATAGTCGGCAAAGTTCACTACTGACCAGTTTTCAACCTTCTTTCAAGGACTTAATAGTGAAATTTGGTTCTCCGCCAACGTTGTCGAGTGTAATGTACATCTCTACAATGTTCTCAACGACAGTCGTGTGGACATGGACAAATCTTGCAAATTGCTTGCTGGATTTTGTTAGAGCTTTCACCACTACTTAGAGAGGATTTCCAGCAATATACTGGTGTATTTTTACGAGCGTTTCACACAGTGTTTCGTTACTATGTAGACAACATTTATGATGAACAAATATAGTAATTAGAAAATACTTGCTAGTCATGATGTGTCGACACGTTTTTGTGGATGATTCTCATGAGTCACGTACAAAAACCAATAAGTATCATAACAATATATGTATCTGAAACTAGATTTATTTGTAAGAAACTAATCATGGCAAACGAGGTTTAATTGAAATCACAAAGCGACTATAAAAGAAGGTCCTATTATTTAGCTTTTATTTCATGCGTTATGTAAGGCTGTATGTTTTTAAATTTAAGACTCAAATTTTATTGTCATATTTATTTTCTTGGTGTACAATAAAGTTTATATAAATAAATGAGTTTAAGCAAATAAGTGCTGACTAGTGCGTAATGTATTACAAGAATAGGTAGAGGTATAGCCAGTTTCAACGAATATAGCAGAACAAAAACTGATTCAGTAGTCTACGTGTCTCTGTACTCTCGTCTCTCTGACGTCTACTGTATTTTTAGATTCGTACGTTGTTACATTATTTTCTTTTTAACTTGTGACTAAGCCGAATACCCGACCGTCTTTCCCGAAATCTGTCAATATCTACAAAAAATACAATTTATCAACTCTTTTTTACATATACTCACTAGTACTCGTATATGTAGAAAATTTACGAGCTTTGAAGCATTCCAATTAATGCAGGGCGTACAGATTGTTCTTCCAGATCTAACTGTCTTGTGTATGTGACTTTACATGTGGGCTATCGCAACCATGACACAGAATAGGTAATTACTAGTGTAGGGCAGAGAAAATAAATTTAAACTCAGTAAAAAATTAACCGTGCATATTCAGAACATAAAATATGAATACTGGATATGGTTTTGTGTAACAGTAAAACATGGCTCAAAACGGAGGCGAACTCAGCAATGCGTTAAATATGGCTATCAATGGAAATGAAGCGGCCAAGAAGCTTTTAAAGCCTCAACAAAACAAAGCTGCAACTCCAAATATACCTCAAGATAAATCCCAAAATCTGATGTTAGCTAAACCGAAGTGCACACACACATAAGCAATGAGTAATACTGGGACTAACGGCAGCGGGGCGAGTCGTCTGCGCGATAGAGCACGCTCGCGTCCGCCGCCCACTAGCCAGTCTCCGTCGACACTCGCCTTTTTCACGGTTTCTGCAATTTTAGAGGTACAAATTTTTAAAATAATGCATGCACAGCAAAATTCTCTTCGTCTCTTTG
Source organism: Leucania comma (assembly GCA_958295575.1). Lineage (NCBI taxonomy): Eukaryota > Metazoa > Arthropoda > Insecta > Lepidoptera > Noctuidae > Leucania > Leucania comma. Next base: position 12,916,972 of record OY282475.1, read on the forward strand.
TTTTTGTGAAGTTCGCCGAACTGTTTGCTTGGTTTAAAGCTCATAAAGTATGTGATAGTTGGTTTGTTATGCAGTTTTTGGGATTATGACGTTTTATGTATTTTGTTTCGTTGGCGTGAGAGTACTTACTGAGTTTTGCTGCCGTAAGCAGTCGATCCGATAAACCAATATAATGCAGTTGGATTGAGATTAGATTCACCCTAAAAACCTTTACAGGATTGTCGGTATATCGAAGATTGATTCAAAAATTTATCTTTGATAATAATGTCTTTCCTTCCGATTATAATTTATCTACAAGGCTAAAGTGAATAGAGGTTTAGTAAACTAGTGCGCCTCACCATCAACGATGGCATCACTACTTACCATCAGGTAGGATCGCACTCAATCACTAGTTTATAATCAGTAATTAAAAAAAAATGTCTTCTGCAGTGCACGTAGAAAAAGATAAGATAACATTCCAAAACATTCAATTCAAACACTTTCATAAGATCGTAAACACAAATACTCAAAAAGAACATTATTATGAAGCTCTTTGAAATATATTCAAAGGATTTTATAGGTACATTCTCAAAAGTGGCGGTCATAAAGATTGCGTGACGTCATATCCGGCCCTGGCGCACAATTATCGCGTCTGTGGACTAGTTTCAAGGATTCTTTAAAATTACTGCATCTGTTTGCGTAAATTGTGTGCAGACTTTTTTTTTGCGTCAGTTTTGAGTGTACTAATTGGATACTTTATTAAACTCTTTTTTTATGAAGGTATCATTTATCTTTGTCTTAATCCTGAGCCTCCTGACGCTTTCTTCTTAGTAATAATAATACCTATATTTCGGGTGGCATAGAACCATAGAAATCTTTTATTTTTTTACGTTTTATTTGCCACGACTGGCCACACCTATACAAGATATAATCCACTGATTTTGAGAAGGACAGTCAAAACGTTCAGCAATTGCGCTTTCTATGCGGCCCAGCAGGGAAACTGCTTTTTTGCGCATGATAGCCTGGAAACCATCAGTGCGCGCTTCAGTAAACATAAACATCCCAGGGGCGCTGCACCGCCACGGCAGACCCAACATCATCCTGAATGCATTATTTTACTGTGTGCGCAAGGCTCTTCAGGCTCGCTGCGTGTCTCACCCACAGGCCGCTTGAGTAAAAAGACTGGCAAACACGTTTAAATAGTGTAATTTTCACTTCCCTCGTGCATCACGGGAACCTGCGGGTAAGCATAGTAGCTCTCACTGCCAGAGCCCTGCCCTGCTGCTTTCGCTCAATATCATCATCGTCCCTGAGGTCACTAGTAATAGTACCTTTATCTTGTTTCATATTAGTCCCTTAAATTCTTCATCAATGCTTATATGTCTCGACAGTCCCATTAAACGCATGCCACGTAATTATATTGGCAGTTGATGCCATCTCGCGTCAGTCTAGAATGCGCATGATGACTTCAGATAACGGCTCAGTAACACCATAAGCTATACTGATTCCATCACATCACGATACTCGTATAACTGCATTTACATTCATACACCAATAGCATTGCCATTTATTTATAGTAATTTTTATACAAAATTTATAACGTTTTAATTATTGTTTTATTTGATAAAACTAGCTGTCTTTCTTAGTGTTTAAATTTTATATGTTCTGTGTGTATTTTTTTAATGTAATTCATTTATTTTTGATTGCTTATATTATAGATCGTATGATCCGAAATAAACATTATTATTATTGTTATAGCTGTTTATTTGTTCATGTTGAAGTGAAACTGTCAACAAAGCTATGTGTTTCTCTACAGTACGACCGGCCCTGGTATCATGGTCAGTTTCACAGTGTAGGTATCAAGTTATAGCAAAGTTTTGCTTCAAATGTCACGTCATAACGCTACCTCCTGCAGGGTATATTTTGAACTGGGTCAAGGATGTCAAGGTTGAACCTACATCGGATTGTTTCTCAATGTTTAAACAATCTTCTTTTAATATAAAAGCTTTATCCTAACCGAATATACAGACAACAAATTGGCAGACGACAAGCGAGAGAGGCCAGCAAACACGAAGCCTATGGCCGCAGCAGAAAAATATTTCTGAGCTGATGAGACTGAAGCCATGAGATAGCTGTAACATACACGATCATAACAAACATACAAACAGACACACGCACAAGCATACAACCACACACACACACACTGTCAAACATCTGTCGTCTCGTTCCTACACTCCACGCAGGGTGCGGGGTGGGAGGGGTCAGTCTGCGTCCCACCGCCGCAGAGTGGAGACGTGTTCTAGTGAGGATAGCGAGCCGATATATAAACTTAGCAAATGGTTCATTACGTTATCGTACATAGTTATTTCATTGTAGATTAGTGTCTACTACATTTTGGAGACGTCGGAAAACTGTAAGTAATTTGTTTGACCTATTTAAATAAAAAGGGAAAAGTAATTCGTTTGGTTTCGTAAATAAACAAACATATTTGTTCTTTGAATGTAAGACCCTTTTTAGATCCGTAGAAATTTTTATTTATTTCAACCGCCAATAAAGTAGAATCAAACAAATGCTCGGATAGGTAGTTAAAATTTCATGAACCTAACTTTTATTATTGTATAGTAGCTTCAAAACAAAAAAAAAACCGTTCTAAACTGTTTTTCTTTGTTCCACTGTATGTACTTTCAATTGCAATAAAGAATATAATTTTTGCATACCTACTTACCCATCATTTTACGAAATAATTATCCATGGTGGAAAATGAACAATGTATCTTTGTTTTGTTTACCTACTGCTTGTGTTAAACCGGTTGCACTTTAGCACTGGTACATATTTTGATTTGCATAATGTTCCAGTGATCTAAGGGATATGTGCAAGGTTGCCTAGACATGTAATTAAGCATATATACAAAAAAAAAAAGAAAGTAAGGGAGAGATGTAGCATACACGATCATAACAAACATACAAACATACACACGCACAACCATACAACCACACACACACACTGTCAAACATCTGTCGTCTCGTTACTACACTCCACGCAGGGTGCGGGGTGGGAGGGGTCAGTCTGCGTCCCACCACCACAGAGTGAAGACGTGTTCTAGTGAGGATAGCGAGCCGATATATAAACTTAGCAAATGGTTAATTACATTATCATACATAGTTATTTCATTGTAGATTAGTGTCTACTACAATAGGCATACCTATAATCCTGCAAATACTCAATTTTGGTAAATAAAGAATGTTTAAATATGATCTAAAACTACGAGTATATATACCTACTTCTTCTATACCTACTTCTAATTTTTTTTTAAAGCTGGCAATTTAAAGTCAAGATATGCTTGCGCTAGAATATCAACCGGCTATTAAAGCTTAAAGATGTAATTATAACATGAGTGTTTTAAATAAACCTTCGATTTGATATTGAAATGCCGCCAGAATGCAACAATGGGCATTTAACGGCGCGAAGTGATTCATTGACCGAGTTACCCATGGACAAAGCTAGCGTTCTGGTGCTAATTGATACCACACTTATGCAGTGGCGTAGCCAGGCGTGGACGATATAGGCCCACTCCCACGGCCTCGCACCCAAAGAGGCCTCGCATAAACCTTCGCTTCTTTAAGAACGAAGGTTTTTTTAACAGATAGGTTCTCTTTTGATCACTTATCACCTGATGGTAAGCGCCGATGTGATCGAACGCTGGGTTGCGAATGTGGCTTTCATGTTTTCGAATTTCTGAAAGAAAATGGCCTCGTTGATGTGCCTTCGCCCACGTCTAAACTAGTCCACGTTACGGCTCTGCACATATGCCATAGTTTGTGATTGGTTCCAGTTAAATGTACGGTGGATAAATAAACATAATACTGGGCTTTGTTGCCCGATGGGAAACGATTGCTGATATCGCTCGCTTGATTTTGTTTGCGTTGGGTTTTCCCAGTGCTCGATAATTTTCAATATTTTGGAATTCGATTTCCTATGATTTCATATATATTTTATTTATGTATTTTCGAGTTCTCTATGAACGTTAATTTCAGGCTGTTGCTAAAATCCCATCGGTTTTAATTCTCTAATGAGTTTAATATGGTGGCAATGTTTATTGTATTTTTGGTTTTACTTCAAATAATAAAGACCTCAATTTATTCAGTTAAAACAATTTTAAAAAACGCAGATAATAACAATTGACGTGAATCAGAAGGCTGCCCAGCTTAAGTGGGACTAGGCTGGACATATTTGCCTTATGCCGAAATGCTTTGGACCAATAAAACACAAAGTTGGTGTCCTAAAATCGCACGACAGGGTCCTGCGTGGCAGACCAAGAAGGAGATGACAGGATGACTTAGATGCCTTCCTTAAGAGTTGGCAAGAAGTGGCTCAAAGCTGAAAACCCTGGAAGGAATGAAGGGAGGCCTTTTGGGCAAAGGCCTCCCTTCATTCCTTCCAGTACTTCCAATGGAATAGTATAGGCTAGATATAATAATAAAATTTAAAAAGTAATAAGTCTCCCAACCGAATTTCCACCACTGTGACCAAACTCAACAGAGATTAGCCAAGTAAGGACACAGGAAATGTTATACTTAGTGCAAAAGTGTGTGCGCAAACACAAGTGCACTCTCTGTTCCTTTACTCTCATAGTCCGATGGGGACTGGTGGAACGGCAATCCAACACGACCGGGGAGAGATCAGGCGCAGGTCCAACAGCTATACATGCTTTCCAAAGTATGGAAGTGTCACACTAACTTCCAAACTTCAGACTGCTACAGATTAATTCTTATTAGTCGTTTTTAAATCCGCCTTAGTTCAGCGACCTTTTATAAGTGCCTAAAGTTTTAATAAATAAATAAAAATATAAAAGAACCTTTTGTCCGACCTGGTAATTGAACCCAGGATCCCATCAAGAGTAGAACCAGTGACCACGAGACCACAGTGGCAGTTAAACAACAAAAACAACTACCAATACTAATTACATGATTTTTTTTTCCTGTTAACAACTACCGCCCACTTGCCTCACTCGTACCTAACTCGGAACACAAAATTATTACCTAAGTTAGTATTAATTTCAGTTTGCATCATAATATGTAAAATATTTGTAACAATTCATCACGATTGCGTGCACTGTTTGTTTGTGAGTCATATACCTACGTACTGTACATGCTTAACTTATCTGTAATAAACCTTTTGATTACCGTAATTAGAGACACACTAGAAAGACAATAGGTGTGCGGACACCGGTGACCTCTTGGGGCTTCACAGTTTAAATCGAAGAATTTGTTTGTTTGAACATATTTATCTCAGTCAGATTTCCAATCTTTTTCTTTTTATTTGATTGCTTAATTTTCTAAAAAGGTTACAAACCTTAAAAGGTACCTGTATTTGTTTTGGCGACAGCTAGATACTTCGCAAAACGAACTTCAGCAGCCGAACATGTTATGTGAAAAACAAAATTACAGCGTGGGTAGATAAAACCTCGGGGCATCTGTAAAAAAGTGCACCTAGAACCAAAACCGTAAAAAGTGTAAAAACTTTGGATTAATGTTCTCAAAACCCGTCCGGGTTCGGTACATATCATTACTTTTTTTTAAACTTACTCCAATAATAAAAAAAGTAGATCTGAATATTGTCATAAATCAATTCGTTATTTATTTTTAAATAACATTAAACCAAATATAGCATCTTTCACCATCTATTTTACGTGGGAAATCAGCACATCTGCTCGGAGTGGAGCAAAAGAAGTACAGTCTCGAGCAGTAATATATAAATATACATTGTCACATTTTCTATCCACCTAACTTCTGCCATCCAAGAAATATGTGAATGACAACTGGTTCTAAATTACCTATTTGATCGTTAGGTAATTAGGAACCATTTTCGTTCAGTGCTCGTGGCAGTACGAGTCGCGCCGACGACAGCGCCGGCAGCGTTCCATGGTTTGAAAATTGTATACCCGAACAGCAAATGAAACACTCCCCGGACACTCTCTGGACGCTCTTTAAACTCGGACAAACCCGGACGGATGGTAATCCTTGTTATATTATTATTTTACGTATGTCCAGTAGTGATTCAGGTTAGAACTACGGTACCTCGTACATAGATCATATCGGAACGGACATTATTTATTCATGTTAACACAACTTTATTATACTTTATCACGATGAGTACGAGAGTAGAATGTTTAATCACTATTTACTTACCAAGTGGCAGTAACGGCTTCATTCTAATGCTATAAATATTTGTATAAGATATACGTATTGTTAGAGATCACGGCAATGGATGTGTTTTTTTCTAAGCTATTACAGTAATTGCTAGAAATGTTAGGTAGGTAGGTATTGTTAAATTAAAATATTCCCATATATGTATAAACGCTGCAAATAATTTATTTATTATTTTATTTTCACACAAAAATTACATTATGTTTGAATAATAAATAGTAAATAAACACAAAAATATCATTAACATTTCACTAAGATAATATGATAAATCTGATATCAAAAAGTAGATTGTAAATAAATAGTCATTATAATTATGAATGATTGTAAATATTTTTATGTGAGATTATTGGTAAGTAATATTTACATTAGCAACTGGTGCTCATAAATTACCAAAGAATGCGCAGAAATCGCAATAAATGTAAGCCCTTTCCGAAAAGAGCTTGCTGTATCTCCAGGTATTATTATTATTATTATTATTATATACTTTATTGCACACAATAATTTAACAAAGTACAAACATAATTCTCAAAGAAGTGTACAATAGGCGGTCTTATCGCACAGGGCAATTTCTTACAGACAACCTTTGGATGGACTGTAAGAGAGGAAAAGAGTTAGGGCTGTCAGTGTGCAACAACATAAGTAATAAATATCCTTTTGAATACCGTAATTAGAGACACAATAGAAAGACAATAGGTGTGCGGCGTCCTCTTGGAGATTCACAGTAAAGAGAAAGCGGTAAAGTCTTGACTACCATCAAAGTAAAGACAACAATACTTCAATACTCAAGCAATAACTTTAAAACTGATCACTAAGCTTGAACATGACTGTGACCTTGTACCACTCGATAAGATAAGCGTATCAAAAGCGCACGATAACCGTATTTATATTCCCACAGAGAGCCACAGTTTCTGTCCTTTATAAAAACATATCCTTTCACTTGTTGCACCCCATTATATCCCTATTTATAACACAATACAATAATGCGGTTGCAATTTCGTATGAATCAGTCGGACATGCGTCAGCCCCTCAGTCGGACATGGCATTTGTCACCAGCGGACTGCTGACCGTAAACTCTCGCTGACTCTACAAAGTGGATAAATTACACTACATTTATATTCACAGTTTTAAATAAACTCGCTTCTTTTCTACCGATAAAATATTACGCACTCATATGAGCGTATTTTTTCGGGTAACCCGAAAAAAAAACCGTGAAACTGTAAACAGTCAACACTATCGCAGCTCTCGCTAAGAAGTCCAGACGCGTTTCAATTACATTCAGCGACGTGTTATTTTATTTGAACAGACGTGCGACGAAGCGTGTTGAGAGCCTAGTAAAACACATTAAACCAAAATACAAACAAAAGATCGAGCCAATTAAAGTTCACGTTTACAAGCGTGAAGTTCCCATAGTCGGCGTAACGACGAGTTATCGTGAACTGGTTCTGTATGGTGAGTGATTGATTTCCATTCGTTGTTCCGTGTGTGTGTTGAGTTTGAAATGATCCGGTGTTTTTATTAGCACTGCACGTCTTTGTTCGCGATACGTGACGCTTTTCAAAAAGGGGTGGTTGAAAAAATAGCACCCACACATTTTCCCTTTTTTGTGTTCTCTTGAGCTCGTTGTGGTGTGCCCTGCCGTGATTCAAATTGAACTGCACCTTTAGCGTGCGAAACGGTAATTTGTCTCCTATGTAACAGGAAAAAACCAGGTTTTTTTTCTGAAATAAGCGTTACATGAAAAATGTGTAGTATTATGAAAAAGTTCTCACTTCTTACGTAGTAAAGTTTCACTCAGTAGAAATCATATTGCGATAACAATAAGAACATGCTTCGGGTTTTACATATTTATATTCCTCGACGATATCGTATCGGGGAATTCCTGGAATACTTTTATCCCGGAGCAAACCAAATGGCGCTTAGCTTAAACATACATACAATAAGTAGTTGTTCAGTGAGAACAGTGAGCGTTGATGTCGACTGCGGAGTCTGTGAACAAACAATGTTCGTATTACACGGTGTCAGCGGGCGGCGTGTTTGTGCTCACCGGTATCGAAGGATCTAGTGTTGTGTCGTGTCCCGACCGGCCGCCCGGGACAGGTAGCCGACAACATGCCGCCGGGATTCCCGAGATACCCCCGCAATCCGGGAACTTCCTACAGTAAATATTTTTGAAGATGAATGGTTTAGTGGGCGGCCGACCCGACTCGTCTCCATTCAATAATGAATGCCTTTTAGTTCTCTCGTCGTCATTCATTGTTGTTTAGCCCTTTTGCTTATTTGACAAATTTAGAGGCTGGTTCTCACATAATTAAAGGTGATTTATGCTTTTAGGAGAGACCCTCTACATTAGAGATTAGGTCATAATGTTTCACAAATACTTCCAACACTCCCCTCTCTGAATCATCGCTGAGTCAGATTAGTGCATGTTCGATATCTGCGGAGATTTTCTTTTGAGTGTTACCACTGCACAAACATAAAGTACGCACGAATGAGCTGGGTAACCATTAATCAGTTCGTAGAACTTCTTAATAATTGCTACGCGATAAGTAGTCGGTTTAAAAAATAAACAGACGCAGTTTTATCGCGTTTCGAAATAAATCACATTGGGAAATTATGAGCAGATCTATTTTTAATCTTTTTTTTTCTGTTTACTTGATATAATAATATTAATTTACTTTAAGTAAAGCAAGGTCAAGACTGATTATGATTAAGTATCTACATACTACTATATTACAAATGAAATATTAACCTAGTTTCCACCAGCGTCTTCGCCTATATGAAAATATATTATGCTTATGTCAATCAGTGATAAAGCAGCATTCTTATTGTGCAAGAATTTTTAAAATCTGTCCAATACTTTTTGAATTTATTCATTATTAGCGACCCGCTCCAGCTTCGCGCGGGTGAAATGGTGATATTAAATATATTATGCATGTATTATACATATAAACCTTCCTCTTGAATCACTCTATTAAAAAAAACCGCATCAAAATCCGTTGCGTAGTTTTAAAGATCTAAATATAGGTACGTAGGGACAGACAGCGGGAAGTGACTTTGTTTTATATTAAGTAGTAAACAAAAATACAAATCTTTCCTCAGTATTTAAATATTATTAGTACAGAAAACAGTTTTTATTATTGTTTATCTCAAATTAACGCTATTATTAGATTCTTGAATTTATAAATGATTGTACAATCATAACATTTCAAGAACGCAATAACAATAAATAACAAAAATAATAAATAAACTATTACCTACCTACATGATCACAATTTCATTGCCGACCAATCTTCAATGTCGGCTCTACGGAAAACTACAAAAATAGTGCGGTGACTCATTTGCCGTCCTACGCATTACCGATACATACTGAACATAAAACATCCCAGCGGACATCGTATTGCCATTTTATGTTCTCGTTTATATAAAAAACGTACGTAATATGGATGAAATCTTGTACACTTTTACATAATCTTTGCGATATAAAAACGTTTTATTTTTCTATTTTTTTTTCCGCGGGTTGCGCACGTCACTATTTATAACTGTGAGTTTTTACGATAAAATGCAGTATGTACTCGTATTTATGAGGTTTTCTTGTTTTGCTTGCACTTATTTACATAAAATTTTCATTTCTATTGAGTGCTTCAATATTTCTAACACATAATCCAGACATCATGAAATAGGACAACATAATATAAAGGATATTAACTAATTTACTTCATTATAATTTGACTAGTGGTCCACCGCGTTTACCCGCGATCTTTGGTTACTGCTTCGCTTCCGTAGATCATAGTACGTACTATATTTCATGAACCTGGTAATCCCATAAAGATAGAATTTTCCAATCCAACTGGTAGTTTTAGAAATTAGTGCGCTTAAACAAACAAACAAACCCATCAGATTTATTATAAAATATTTGTCGTAGAATTGGCCAAATCTACGATATAGCTGAGACATTAGTACCTATAGATTAGCTAAATAAACTAGTTTTAAGTTTATACTAGAATAAATGCCTTGTGGTGTCTAGAAACTCAATACGTTTATTTAGCCAGTTCTGACAGCTTTAGCAACGAAGTTTTCCAAATGTTCACTAATAAGTACCAAAGTATTAAATTTACTAGATAACTTTTGAACTAACAGATACATTTAATATGTTGATAGAAAAATGCCTTCATGAAAAACAACCCTCGAATCACTCGGGCGTGACCCACGCGAGCCTATTTCTATAACAAGTCCCGTGGCAAATTAAACTCAACCTTCCTTTTTCTGTTTCAGGTAAGACACGTCGAAAATCTTTTGAGCAGTTTCTTTTGACGCCAGTAAGTATATTATACGATAGACGAATAACATGGAGATCCCTTTCATTTATGTCAATAAAAGGGAATCTTCGGAGCTACCGGCAACAATATTTTTTTACGACCTTTTCCCTTATCTCGTGCCTTAATTTATAGACAAATCAGCGTTATCATAAGCACGTTACTATCTGATAAATTCGCTGTTTCCGTTCCACGTGTTGTTTTTATCTAATGCTAATAGGGAAGTTATCTCCTTTCATTATCAGCTTTTTTGCGCGTGTCTATACATATTTTTTTAAACATAATTTTTAGCTTTTCTAATGAGGGATTTCCGTTCAGTAAAAGGCCGGTCAATGTTATACCTATGGGCAAATAAATGATTTTATATAAATTAGCAAATGAATAAACAACACACTAAAAACCCTGGGTTTCAATGGGTTTGTGTCGACTAAAGGCTATCAGTTAACCCGTAAAAGCGATAACCTTTTTTCTATAGATAAGTAAGTACATTCATAAAACACATTTTTGTTTCCTTAATTGTTTCCGAGTGTTATAAAAGCATAATCAGCCTAATATTGTTCCCACTGCTGGGACTCAACCCTCCTCTCTAGGAGAATTGGCTGTAATTCACCACACGGGTCCTTGCGGGTGGTTGATTTCACATGTTTTCGATTTTTGGGGTTTTTCCTACACTGTTTTGGCGAGTAACAGTAGAATATTTGTAACATGGAATATCCAACTTTTCGATGCGTTTATTCCATTACATAATAATAATATACTATTAATAAGTATTATTGTGGTAAAGTTTAATTCAGGTTAAATTGCTTCTACAGCATCGACAGTTCTACACCCAATAAATAGTAACCTACCTCTCGATTTAAATTACCTCTTACACTACGTCCTATATCAATTTCCATAATCGCTATCAATTAGCTTTGCGATAATATGGTTTGCTCGATCGTATCTAACATAATTTTATAGTATCTGTAGAATATTAAACAACAGACTAACTGATAAAGTGTCTTTCGACTTGCAATCTTTAATAATCCAACTATTATTCTAATAATAATGATTAAATAATCAATTAAATAATCGTAAAAGAATTAAATTGAGATAGCCCTCTCCCGCAGTTTGTCTCGTATTTTGTTACTGCTCCGGTCCCGTGGGTTGTAGTATGATGTTATACACCGTTAAATTTTGATCGTTTTAATCCCGTGGAGGGTTCGATTCAGAACATGAAACACTATCGATTTGTAAAGATAAAATTAAAAAATAAAGTGGTTTTTTTTTTAAACACGAATTAATTTACGCTTGTACAAAATTAATTTCTTTAAGTAAACGTCAGCTGGGCGAGTCCAATGAACTTACGTAGGTAGTTAGTCTAGTACCCAACGACCGATAACTACCTACAAGATCATTGACTCGTTTACGTATTTTATCTTTACAAATCGATAGTGTTTCATGTACCGGATCGACTCTCCACGGGATTAAAACGATCAAAATTTAACGGTATATGCCTTTAGCCTTCCTCAATAAATTAGCTATCCAACACAAAACGATTTTGTCAGTTCGAACCAGTAATTCTTGAGATTAACGCGTTCAAACAAATAAAGTCTTCAGTTTTATAATATTAATTTAAAAAAACCGGGCAAGTGCGAGTCGGACTAGCGCATTGAGGGTTCCGTACAAACTTACCTATAAAAACAGTTCAATTCCCGAATTGAGTTACGAAGATTTTACGAAATCGCATTTTTTTTTTGTGCCGTAACTACAAAACAGTTTTCAGATTGTTTCTTATCTTGTGCTATGAGACCTTGTTTCATGCCAAACTCCAAGATTCTAGGTCAACAGGAAGTACCCTATGAATTTTGATTCCCTTGAGAGTATCGAAATTTAGGTTTTTTTTTGCATATAAACGGCCGTATCTTTTTCTCCATTAACATAGAAGTTTGATTTTATCACAGCTTCAAGGGCGTATGGTTTTAATTTCAACTTGATTTCTCCACGTGTTTCCGAGATAAAGGTGATTGACAGACAGACGAAAAACAAAGTGATCCTATAAGGATTCCGTTTTTTCCTTTTGAGGTACGGGTCCCTAAAAATAATCACGAAGGGGGTGGCACTGCCTGTGTCCACTCGCTTTCCTAGACCCCGCCATCCTCTTCTAACCCAACCTTTCCAAGTTTCTTAATATGTAATTGTAAAAAGTCTATTAATATTTGGTATACATGCAATTTGTAAATCAGTGAAGAATAAGATTTCTGTTGCAGGTAAAAATATCACATAAATGTAATAAAAATAAACAGAATCATAGATCGATTTAAAAATGTATCAACATCCGTAAAGCGAGTGCTTACATCCGTTCGAACGCAAAAATTTTATCTTCTCGGAGCTTTGAGGAGCATTCGGAAATCCGCTTCGGCTTTATAATGTCGGCATGACGTTTAGCGGAACTCGCCCGCACAAATATACATGCGTAGGGCTGCACCGACTACGATCAATTGAAAATATAAAAATGATGACATATTTTAGCTAGGAGTTACTGTCTTTAGTGTATATATAGGGTGACTGATAATTAGTGAACGATACTTAACCACGTGATTGTAGTCATGATAACAAACAACTTTTACTAAGGGACCAAACCTGAAATCGCGAAAAAAATCTGCTGGACAGTACATTTGTGTTCGCCTAACTGGTCAAAATTTTACTGAACTTGGCTGAATTTTTTTGCGACTTCAGTTTTAGTCCCATAATAAAAGTTGTTTGTTATCATGACTACAATCACATGTTTAAGTATCGTTCACTAATTAGCAGTCACCCTATATAGTTTTAATTAGTTAAGTATTTTCATTAAACCAATAATAAATCAAATAAAAAATTATGACCATTATACAATACAAATTCACAATGTTGTGAAATTCTTTGTCTCCTGTGCTAGTAAAAAAGAAGTCATTGCCCTGTCGTCACCATCTTTATCATTTCAGCCAAAGAATGTCCGCTATTGGACATAGGCCTCCCCCAAGTGTAGCCACAAGGAACGGTCCTGTGCGTCAACACAAAATAAAAAGCGCTATCAAAATGATGAAAAAATAAATAAACATGTAGTTTTATATTTTTAATCAACTGAATTATGCCTGAATCAAAAGTTACGTGTAAAAGAAGATATAACAAAGAGTTTAACACTTTTTTTATCAGTGCTTGAAGCAAAGTATACGATTTCAATTAACTCATGTTTATGTCCCGACTATTTACATTCATACGATAAACACAACTACATATTTTTATAAACGCTTAACAGTATTTAAGCCAATTTGTAACATTTATTTCTGGTCTAAAAAACAGATTCTACAGAAAAATGTTTCCGTAAATTCGACACATTGCTGTCAACTCTATTTCACTCGTTTATAGCGCGCGCCATCTTTATAGTGACCCTTAAAACGGGTTGCAAATAAACCTTTTTTCGGAGTATAAAACAATTTTGTTTATATATATGGCAACCCTAGAAAAGTGAGTGAAAGCTCGACTGTTGGACTTCATTGTGGCACAATCAGGAATAAAAACACGTCCCTCTTTGTGTCCGGAGTCCGGACGGACGGGACTATTGTCGGACGAACGGGACCATTGCCGGACGGATGGTAGCGGCGACGGACGCACCAATTCACTCGCTCCCCTACGCACTTTACACTTTTGTATATATTTTGATATGAAAAAATAAAAATACAACCGACTTCTAAAGTTAGTATTTTTTTTTTTTACTTTATTATTTAGAAGTCGGTTGTACCTATTTATTTTGTAAAAAGTTTATTTGTTGTACAGACGCCAGCACGTCGATCTACCCTAATCTGTCAAATTTTACCAATCGAACATTAACCTTTGTTTATTGTAATATGGTTGAAAATCTATTAAAGAAATTTGACAGATTGAAGTAGGTTGATGTGCTGGCGTCTGTACATTTAAATATAACACAGATAATTTTTTTAAAAAAAGGTTGTACTCTATTCGGAGAACCTCCTCCTTTTTTTGAAGTCGTCACCAGACACATGTATCATTCAACGAAAAAATCAGTTGGTACTGTTATATTAGTTACTGTAATTTTTTGAGATTTACTCGTATAATTAAATTAATTTCTCCATGCGGCTTCGTCGTGGGAAAAAGTACCCTATGTGCTATTCCAGATCATGGCACCTAGGTACTAACCTACTTTTAGGTACCTGGGTACCAAATTTTATCTAAACCTATTAGTTTGAGCGTAGAGGAGCAACAAATTCTACAGACAAACTTTCATCTTTGGTGTTAGTGTGATTCTTTACACCAGTTACAAAGTGGTAACAAAATTAGCTTTTGCTGTCAACTGATGGTTTTGCTGCTACATCATGCACATCTTCATCACACAGAGCCCTCCAGATCCAATTGACTCACTTGACGAGGCTAAGTCCCTTAGCTTGTTTAGGTATGTAGTCAGAATCCCACCGAAGCGTGTAACCAATCCATCTCCACTCACGACACGAGGATTCAATTGCTTTCCGAGAAATTTTACCAAATAGACACGGCGCCTAGTTGACTTAACTGGAAACGTCCCAGTGAGTGTTGGTAAACAACAATACTCCACTCCACACCTTTGTCGACGGGTTGGGTTCCTATTCTAGAACCGGCAAAGACTGATTGATGTAACAAGCAAAGCTGTTAAGCCCTAGCGAGCCGTCCCGGCTTCCTACAGGTGTCAGAAATCGTTAAAATTCTCAACTTTATCTCATTGTTCGCCGTTAGCAAGCCTGCACCTATGGAAACTACTAATGCCTATAGCCATAGAATTATCCTTCATTACATATTATAAATCAAAGACCGGTCTATAGGTTTGCGAAAAACTCAAAAACTACTGAATGAATTTTCGATTTTTTTCGATACAGCGAAGAGTGATTCATGAGGAAATTTTTTTAACTGCACAACACAGTTTAGTCAGTAAAAGACTGACACTCCATCCTGCTCCTCCCAGAGCGGGAGAAGTGATTTTTTATATCAAAAAAGGCATTATTAGTTCAGAGTTGAGTAATATTTTTCCAGATTACGCACAACATAAGCTTAGCTTAATGGCCCAGAAAGGCAAACTACGTAAGTCAGCTTAATTAACAACTTATTTGGATTCTGCTCAGACAAATAGAGAAATTATGTTCTCAGAAGTTTTATGTAATAAGCCTTTTCTACAAGCTGTAACATATTATACTATGTTTGTATACTTCAAAGCTTACTTGCATAACGTAAGTAGGAAGTTAATGAGTGTTACGCTTGTGTTACGTCAGTTTTTTAGTCAGCTTATAGATGTATTCACGTATTCTAAAAGGATCCTACCACTTCGATGGGTCCCAGGCACAAAATCGTATATGAAAAATTATCGATTTACGGTATAAGATTTTAAAGTTCTGTGAATAGGAATAAAATAAATTGCGTCTTATTTTTAGAAAAGATTTTGTTCTTGGGACCCGTCGACTTACAATCACACTAATTCTACTAATATTAAAAACGAGAAAGTTTCAGTGTATGTTTGTTTGTTACTGTTTCACGAAAAAACTACTGAATGGATTTCGATGCAACTTGGTACACGGTTAGACTACGTCCTGGAATAGTACATAAGATACTTTTTATCTCGAGATTATGTTCCCTTGGGGTAATTTTCTACGTTCACGCGAACGAAGTCACTGGCATAAGCAGCCCCCCTAGCCAAGATACAATCGTTTCGTTTGGCGTGAGAGAAATTGGGGGCGTGGCCAACTCCAAGCGTTCACGCTAAAAAAAGATTGTTTATTTTTTTAGGGGGGCTGATCTCTGATAAATAATTGCTCCAGGTACAATTTATTTAAAAGTAATTCATATATCATGTAAGTATAAATCAATAGTCACCGTCATCATTAAACAACATTTAAGTACAGCTTAGTAGATATTAGGCAAAACAAATGAGTTACCTAACTAATTATTTCTAGTTAAAACTAGTTAACGGCAGGCAGGTACAGTAATGCGCTTCTGAAACTCGTAACAGCAAACAGTACTAAGCATGTTTGGTTTTGAAATTTACGTAAACACGCGATAATCGTCCTTCAATGTTTATTCACAAGGATGGTGCTTGAAAAGCATGACTCGCTCAGTGATACTATGCAAGTTTTGATTAAAAAAAAATTAAATACTGATTCTGTTTCATTTGACTTCGCCCCGTTTTCCACTTATTATTTATTATAAAGGTGAATGTTTGTATGTGTGTAAGTATCTGTGTGTCTATGTTTGTTATCCCTTCACGCTCAAATGGATGAACGGATTTGAATGAAATTGTGCTCACGGGTAGATCACTATGAAATGATTGTTCGAAAGAGTTACCGCGGCCTTGGAACGCAAAGGGTCACTAAAAACTAAAGTAAAACAGATCATTATCCTTTTCGCGCTATAGAGCGGAGCGAAAGGGCATGTCAAACTTTTACTGACTAAAACCCATTCCTTAGTTCCATCAATGCCATCGTTTCAGGGCCGCGGGATTCTCTTACGCATAACTCTTGGCACCGGTAGGCTTCGGGCTTCGACTCTGCTAGGCCCCTACGGTTTGGCTGACATAACCTTGAGACACGCGTGGAATACAACGCGCCTTTGACGACTCGAGCTCGGTCCGGACGGCCGGAGTCCCTCCTCACTCCGGACCATAGCCAGTATCAGGGCCCGAAATCATGGTCCTATGCGTCTTGCATCCATTGGATTCCCACGACGCTAACCAGGTCATCGGTCCGACTTGTAAGAAATGGGGACCTTCTAACGCTGCGTCCTCCGGAACGCATTCGCCACTTCGGCCCCATCAACCATTGTTCTGCGAGCCATCTGCCCTGCCCACTGCCCATGAGGAACTCTGCAGGAATTCTACCTACATTTTTAGGAATGATAGCGTATAACACACATCAATAGTGGAATACTTTATGAGATTATCTCCCATAACATCAGCTTAGAGTTTTGACAATTAACACGATGTTTTGAAATCTATCAGCCATACGTGATGCTTCAGCCATAAACGCTGTTATGCGCAACAAACCATAAACTACCAGAGCTCCTCACGTCACTACTACCCACGAGATTCTTTCATGTCTTCTTATTAAGTTTCGTAACGTCAATAAAAACCAACAGAAACAAGATATTAAGATTGGTATGATCTGAGTAACATAACAAGATATTGTTATAATAATATTTACAAAAACATACTTACTTTTAAAAAATTGTCCGCCATATGAGTTTTATTGTGACGTAGTTATTTTTTTGTATTCTTCTCAACAAACCAAGAGAGAATGGGTTACTTCAAGCAAGCATGCTCCATCGTCGGCCACATCATCTCTTACCATCAGGTGAGATAGTGGTCAAACGCGTGCTTATGCAAAATTAAAACAACCTTTTAATTGATACCATCACACAAAAATAACTAGTCCTCCATCTTCGGTTTTAAAATTCATTTGCAAGATTCCACCACAAATAACATACAAACCTTGAAAATTAATGAAAATCTTGTAAAAATCGGAATATATTTAATATCTCTCTGAGCTAAGTTATAGAACCGATATTTCAGGAGCAAATTGTCCATCCTAAATCGAATTTCAAAAGCCACACTTGAACATAATAATATCTGAATTTGCAAATTTGCACAATAATTGTTTCATCACGACTAAGTTGTTTGGAGTCAATGACTTATGCTAAAATAATAATTGGACTTCCAAAGGTCGTTAACATGAATTAAGTTGAACAAAACAAGAGATCAGAACCAACAATAAAGTATTTAAGTTTAGCCTTACAAATATATAATTTTTTAGCTTTACACGCGCCTCGATAAATATCTATTCAAACCACTCAGTAAATTATCGAATACTTAAAAACTTCTAACTAAACTAAACACAAATAAAATTATCTTAAAATATAGCGTCAAAAAATTGCTACGCATTGCTGTCGACTAGAAGTGCGCACAAAAGATTGGTGGACTCAGAAAATTGAAAATTCACCTATTACTTTACATACAATTCTATTTGCACCACAATATTGTCCGTCATTCTAAATAACATGACGCACGCCATGATTAGCCTATAAAATTCCCAAAGCTGGAATCCTGGCATCCTCTTCAAGCGGATCGAAAACGGGTTGGTGATTGTCAAGTCTTGCTCCTCCTCGTCCCATTATATTCTTTGTTACTGAGGGTCGAGTGATTCCTCCGAAGTGGGTTATTTTATATTAAGAGATGTTTCCTCATCTGTTTCCTTGTTAATTTGATTTTCATTATCCTTTCTAACATACTCATATTACAAAGCAAGTCCCCCACCGCACTACTCGCGATAAACTCAAAAATTATTGAACGGATTTTAATGCGGATTTCACCAATAGTCAGAGATATTGATGAAAAAGCTTTAGATACATATCGTAGTAAAGAAAAGCCCAGAATAAAAAAAAATCACTCGTACAAAGCTGGTCAGATCGCTAGTCATCTAAAGTAGTGACGACGAAATAAATAGCACCGAAAAACAAACTCACGACCAATAAGATGGGGCCGCTACCACTGCTCCTGGTTCTAATTATAAAGGAGTTCTCAAATATCGCCACGTAAATCGAAAGGCGCGAAGAGTAGAACTAACGAGGTAAAGGATGGAAGCAGGGATCAACAGGCTCAAGCAGATGGGACGTCTCGTTACGAGCTTTACTTATTAGTGCTAGTTTAACTTGTTATTTTGATATGTTGTGCTTAAGGATGTTAAATGTGTGTTGATGTTTGCTTGAGTAATTAATTGTTATTTTATTGTGGTTTCCTCCTGATCTTGAATTTTTAAACTAGAGATGTTACGGGTCGGTGGAGTGACAAGTTTAGACACAGTTGCAGTTGTTTTGACACTTTGATCGTCAGTTTTATATTGATAAGATCCAGTAGATGCGGAACTCAACATTGTAGAATAATTTCTTTAAGACTTACTGAACTTCGTAAGTTGAAAATTCGTTAGCAGCTAGAAATAACAGGAATCACAAAAACAACTATTGCAACTGGCAATAGTGGCTGTAAAGAAGTGTAAAGGTGAGTCTACGCTAGAGGAGCTGAGCACGAGCGTAGCACGAGCCAAGCTCAAATACGTGTAGCGTGGAGCAATTCTAGAGGATCCGAGCACGAGCGTAGCATGAGCCGAGCTCAAATACGTGTAGCGTGGAGCAATTCTAGAGGATCCGAGCACGAGCGTAGCACGAGCCGAGCTCAAATACGTGTAGCGTGGAGCAATTGTAGAGGAGCTGAGCACGAGCGTAGCATGACCCGAGCTCAAATACGTGTAGCGTGGAGCAATTCTAGAGGAGCCGAGCACGAGCGTAGCACGAGCCGAGCTCAAATACGTGTAGCGTGGAGCAATTCTAGAGGATCCGAGCACGAGCGTAGCATGAGCCGAGCTCAAATACGTGTAGCGCGGAGCAATTGTAGAGGAGCCGAGTACGAGCGTAGCATGACCCGAGCTCAAATACGTGTAGCGTGGAGCAATTCTAGAGGAGCCGAGCACGAGCGTAGCACGAGCCGAGCTCAAATACGTGTAGCGTGGAGCAATTCTAGAGGAGCCGAGCACGAGCGTAGCACGAGCCGAGCTCAAATACGTGTAGCGTGGAGCAATACTAGAGGAGCCGAGCACGAGCGTAGCACGAGCCGAGCTCAAATACGTGTAGCGTGGAGCAATTCTAGAGGAGCCGAGCACGAGCGTAGCACGAGCCGAGCTCAAATACGTGTAGCGTGGAGCAATTGTAGAGGAGCTGAGCACGAGCGTAGCACGAGCCGAGCTCAAATACGTGTAGCGTGGAGCAATTCTAGAGGAGCCGAGCACGAGCGTAGCACGAGCCGAGCTCAAATACGTGAAGCGTGGAGCAATTCTAGAGGAGCCGAGCACGAGCGACGCTACGCGAATTCAAGCTCGGATCGTGCTCCACTCGTGCTCAGCTCTTCAAACGTAGACTCACCTTTAGATTTTTCTAAAAGACATAATAAGATGTTTGGTTATTGCTTGCCCAACGGCGTAGTAAATTAATGTTCTCTAAAAATCGAGTTATTTCTTAATCTCACGATTGTGCGCAGTTAACGATATCTTATCTTTCTCAATTATCTTTTATCAGCTGAATTGAATGTACTGTTTTAACACATCTTTGAATGAAAAAATTAAGTTAAATTATATTCTTTGAAACCTGTTCTTACCTCTGTTAAATTTATTCCATGATTATTACTTATACAAACATGAATGGGCTCATTAATTCAGTTCATATATTTTACGCCTATATATCGTATGTATACCTATGAACGGTGACTCGATTTTATTTTAGTAAACTTAAGTAAATTGTTAACACCGTTTTATTTTGTATGGTTGATATCAGCCTGATGAAAGGGTTTCGTGTTGCCCGGGTGGTCCATCTTGTCCACCGTGCGTGTGGGCTTGCAGACGGCAAGCATTGGGTACATCGCCGTCCGGCCGTCTGGTAACCGTCTGGACCGAGTCCGAATTGTCGATGACGCGTATTAATCCACGCGCGCCTCTTAGAGATACCAGCAAAACCTTAGAGGCCCAGCAGGGCCGAAGCCTACGGGGGCCATAGGTTCGCTTCTGAAAGGAAAACCTGGAGTCCTGACCCTGACACGCCCTTCCCGCTCCGCTCTAGATTGGGAGAAGTCATTGGATGATTTCCTACCTATAAAAAAAAACTGGCTTGTGAAGGTCAGATAGGCGGTCGCTTCATATAAAATAATGGTATTCAGCTGCGTCAGGTGAGACTGGAAGCAGACCCTAACATGGTTGGGAAAAGGCTACGCAGATTTATTGAATCTTGTTTTGTTTGGTGACAGCTTTCCTCTCGTACATCGGAATTTTGGAATTTGCTGAAGATTTATTTTAGACCCGTTTTTCTTTTTTTTTTTCTTATCGGGAGATACGTGAAAACTATACTACGAGTAGATTACAAAGTTAAGAAATACATTTAAGTTTAACCAATAGACGTGGGATATTAAATCACATCACCAACTGCCAATTGCCAAACTCCGGGCAACCACAGAATAATTCCTAATGAAAAAACCCGACTACCCTCGCAGGTCTCGCTGGTGTCAGACCTGTGAGTCCAACCTCCAGGACGAAACGCTCATCATTCGCGCTTAATTATGAAAATATACACATAATGTACACCCTTACATTTTGATCGTTTTAATCCCGTGGAGGTTCGATCTGGTCACGAAACACTATCGATTTGTAAACATAAAATTAAAAAAACTCTAAGTAAACGAGTCAATGACGTTTACTTAAAGAAATTAATTTCGTACATGCGTAAATTATTACGTGTTTAAAAAAAATACTTTATTTTTTAATTTTCTCTTTACAAATTGATAGTGTTTCATGTACCAAATCGACCCTCTGCGGGATTAAAACGACCAAAATTTAACGGTGTATAGCACGCATTTTATAATATATATAGTACCTACATTTGACCTAAATATTGTACGATGCTATAACACAATGGGACAGTCCCGAAGCATATAGACTATACACGTTTATGTTCCAGGAGTTCCCCATGACCTACCATTGGGAACTCCCTAAACATAAATATGTCCTTATAGATTTATAGGTCCACAAACATAAAAACAACCTTTAATCTCTGGTTGCGCGAATTTGCTGTGTGGACTGTAGGTTTGAAAAGCGATCTTAGGTTTGTTAACAATATGCAGATACTGCGCCTGGCATGGAATAAATGTATTGGGAAGGAGCACTGACCTTTAGACTTCGAAGGTTGCACGTGGCACCGGCCGATCCTCGTCTTCGCACATTTAAATCACTGCCAGGTCCTGTTTTGCACTACACTGCACCACTGTTGAGTTCTGAATGGTTGGATCACGAAAATAGTCAATTTTCTTGTAATTTCGAGCGGGCGCGGTTAGCGGTGCGGTCACATTCACTCGATGCACAAACGTCAAATGTCAAATCATTTCTTCAAGAGGTCGTGCGGGAAGCGGAAACGGTAGGGATAGGATTGCTAGGCCAAAAAAATAAATTACAAAAAACAAAGTCGCGGATCATAGCAAATTGGCGCAACCATTCCCCCCGGGTTTGAAGGGTTACCTTCAAAGAAAAGAAAAAAAACAAAAGCGAAACTAAACCCTATTACTAATCTAAACTATCAATACTAGGTAGCGAAACAACTTATAACTAACTATGCCACTACTACTGATTAGGCAGAGGGCAGAGGCGAATAACCGGACGCAGGTACGATCCAGTTGCGGTTTTAACTTTTACGACTCGCGTTATTCCGTTCGAACCCGGAAAAACTTCTTCCACTACACCAAGAGGCCAGTGCAGAGGAGGCGCACTCTCAGTCTTCAGTATCACCACAGTACCGACTGTGACTGGATCTGAAGGAGTGTTCCACTTTTGACGCGACTGCAGCGTATGCAGATAATCTGTCCTCCATCGCTTCCAAAAGGACTGAACTAAGCTATCTAGCAGAGCGTGACGCGGGTGAAGCTGCAGTTTGTCAGTCTCGACATCTAAAGCGGGCAAATATTTAAGAGGAGTCGTCGTCAAGAAGTGAGCCGGCGTCAACGCTAGTGGCTCCGATGGATCACTTGACAAAGTCCGACACAACGGACGCGTATTCATCAACGCCTCTACCTGAGCGAGTACGGTGCTCAACTCCTCGTACGAGAGATTCTGTTCGCCTATGACCCGTAACAGGTGCGACTTAAGGCTTTTAATATTCGCCTCCCAATTGCCACCAAAATGACTAGCCGCTGGCGTATTAAAACACCAATCAATGCGATTTTCAGCTAAGACATGGGCGAATTCACTTTGGTAGTACTTGGAGCGTAAGAATGTATGTAATTCCGAAATATTGCGTCGCGCTCCAACATAATTTGTGCCGTTGTCAGAGTATAAGCGCTTAACGGGACCACGGCGAGATAAAAATCGTTTAAATGCAGACATAAAACCCTGCGTACTCAAATCACTGGTTAACTCTATGTGAACCGCACGAGTTGTCATACAAACGAATAGGCAAATGTATGCCTTTGTGGAACGTATACCACGACCACGGGCAATAGTGACTTTAAACGGTCCAGCATAGTCCGTCCCAGTATGTATGAAAGGTTTCACCGTCTGTACAACACGACAAGAACGATGGTCGGCCATTTCCGGCGCGTTGAAACGCGGGCGGAGCTTAAAGCAGGGCACACATCTGTGCACTCTAGCGCGTATCAAATTGCGAGCGGAAAGTATCCAGTACTTCTGTCGAAGAATGGACATTAATAAATCGGGACCAGCGTGACAATTCACCTTATGGTGATAGTCCACCAACAAATCCAAAACGTGATCCTTGCGTGGTAGAACTACTGGATGCATTTGTTCAAACTCTAACTTAGCATTTCGCAGACGGCCACCGACACGAATGAGTCCGTCTTGCAAAAATGGTTTCAAATGTTGAAGTGCGGGACTACAAGGTTTATGTGATTCTAAACTACGAAATTCTATTGAAAAATAAAATTTCTGCAACTCTCGAAGTACAACTGATTCAGCTCTATCCAAATCAGCTGCGATTATAGAACCACGCGATGGTAATAATCTCAAAAATCTTAGGACATAAACTACACAGCGTAATAGTCTCGACCAAGACGAGACTCGATTAGACAACAACAAAACAACTGACTCTTCACGCGGAACTGATACTACAAGCGTATGTTTCTTCTCCTCGGGTGGCTCTGAAACAGTAGCGGGGTTAAACGGAACACTTGGCCACTCGTTAGGAGTGGTATGAAGCCAGGGAGGGCCACAAAACCAAAGCGGATGATTTAAAATTTGCGCAGGAAGCAAACCACGTGAGAGACAATCAGCTGGGTTTTCTGTTCCAGCGACATAGAATATATTTTCTGCGGAGGCACGGGAGCCACCGAGCGAAAAAATATCACCCTTGAAAGGGAGCGCGACAACATAACGACCATCTTTATCACGAGTAGTCGTGCGGGTATAAATCTCCTCAGTGACCTGATCCTCAGGGCTGAGAATAGGCGGGACATTGACCTCTTCAATCTCCCAGAACTTGCGGATGGTAGACTCAAGCGGCGGCTCGACGGTGCAACAGTGCGACACAGTCGAGTAACTATTTAAATAAGCGGGTGCGGAACCAACTATAACAAACCCGAGAACTGTTTCCAGTGCGTGCGGAGCGGGGTACATCGGAAGACCCTGAATTTTACGTGATAACTGGAGATGCGGGAGAATCGAAGCACCGATCAATAGATCGATATCTCCAGGGAAAGCGTAATTTCCGTCGGCTAACTGCAAGTTCTTAAACTCCGTCAGCATGGACGTGTCAACCGGTACCGTGGGCAACCGTTCCGTAATCTTATCTGCGACTAGCGAATCCATTTCAAACGAAATATTACGATTAAAACGTGAACTAAATATTATTTTAATGGAACCGTGAATGGTTGCCTTTAAACCTCCAAAACCTTTCACTTCTGAGCGGGATGACCAATTATTAAAACTAAAACCAAGGCGTTGACAACAATCCCGAGTAATAAAATTACTCTGGGAAGCGCCATCTAGTAGCGCTCGAACGGTGTGCGGTTTGCCAAAGGCATCTACAATGACAACTTGCGCGGTCGCAAGTAAAACGGTAGTGACTTGAGTACCAGCGGCGGAAAGCGAACACAATGTTACGTCGTTTGCACCTGCAGCAGGCCGCGCGTCACAAGCGTCGCGCGTCTGCGCAGGCTGCTGCTGCGATGGCAGCTTACTACTCTCAAAATGTAAGAAGGTATGATGTCTAGCTAGACATTTACGACAGCTAACACCACTGTTACATGACGTAACCAGATGTTTGTCACTTAGACAATTAAAACACAAATTATTAGTGCGGACAAACTTGTAACGATCACTAGGCGATAATCTCTGAAATTCCGAACACTTGTACAGCTGTGTATGGCTACCCTTACACAGAGAACAGTCAGGTGTTGAGGCGGTATTAACTAGCGTATGTGCAGTCTTGACTGACTTCGATGACGCGTCTATACGGCGATCGGAACCTGTCCTATTCGTGACTTCATGACGTGCCGACGTGCGCTGCAATACCTTAATATGGTCGCGAATAAAAGATTCTAAATCTTCGAACTTAGGTATTTCTTTGCCGCGCTGAGTCGTTTCAAACAGACGAACAGTTTCAGGATCTAATTTCTTTAAACCGATATACAAAAACAAAAAGTCACAGAGGTCATTGACCTTTAGGTTCTTTACTGCACGAACAGATGATGCGAAAATATTTAAAAACTTCTCTAAATTATGATCGTTACAAACGGAAAAACTTTTCAAATCGAATAATTGATCTAAATATGCGGTGGCTACTAATCGCTTATCTTCGTATTTTGTTTTTAAAGTGTTCAAAACTAAATTGTAATTTTCAGCGCTAAACGTAATTCCAGCACAGACAGCCTTTGCCTTACCGGTCAATTTTTCTACGAGATAATGCAATCTCTCGTGATCTGTCAGCGATGTGTTCCTATGTATTATATTTTCGAAACTATCTATAAATAAATTCCAATTTCGAATGTCACCATCAAATTCAGGTATTTGAATTGGCGGCAATCGTGGGCGTTCGCGAGGAGGGTTGGATAAACCACTCGCGGGGGGGGGAGTCTCTAAACTCCTAGCAATACGTTTGATACGACAATACAAGTCATCAAAGGACGACAATGCCTGATAACTCACACAGTAATCAGGATTTAACTCCAACTCTAAAATGTTTATATCCTTAATTGTAGATTTAAAATCCGCGCGCAAACTATCTAAAGTTTCCAACGAACACAAGAAAGCATCTCTAATCGCCAGATCCGAGGTTTGCAAAGATTTATCACAAATTGATTGAACACGTGAAAACTGTGAGTCCCTTTCAGCGTATAAAAGCTTTAACTGAACCTTTAAATCAGTACTAACCTTGGTTCCCTTAAGAGACATCTTGTCTTGATATATTCACACTATACACTCAAACAAACACTTAACGAATTATTAAGTAAGCGATAATTATCAGATAACAATATGGTAGTATTGTAAACAACAAAGCGAACGGCGAACGAACGGAATAACCTGTCTATATAATCTATGGTTTATCCGTTTCCTACAAATATTCACTCAACAATGAACGGGTATTTTTGAAATGCGTCTACCTACATGCAATTTGTAGGATGGTCGAATGAATTTTGTCAAGAAAAAGAATGCGATCGATTTATATCTACGCTGATATTTACGTAGCTAACTATAATTATGCGGTGCGGTTGACGGCGTAGGTACCGTAATTATCAATGACTCTTTAACTATACGAGCGAAATAACGTATAGTTGCCTAAATGCCTAGATGCGGGTTTTCTACTATTATATCTAGGTAAACAGGCGCGTTGCGTTTATTCCCTATGGAACAAATACTATATTGCGAAATTACAAGAAAATGATTCACGATCCTGCTCGTAGGACCAAAAATAAATGGTTGCGCGAATTTGCTGTGTGGACTGTAGGTTTGAAAAGCGATCTTAGGTTTGTTAACAATATGCAGATACTGCGCCTGGCATGGAATAAATGTATTGGGAAGGAGCACTGACCTTTAGACTTCGAAGGTTGCACGTGGCACCGGCCGATCCTCGTCTTCGCACATTTAAATCACTGCCAGGTCCTGTTTTGCACTACACTGCACCACTGTTGAGTTCTGAATGGTTGGATCACGAAAATAGTCAATTTTCTTGTAATTTCGAGCGGGCACGGTTAGCGGTGCGGTCACATTCACTCGATGCACAAACGTCAAATGTCAAATCATTTCTTCAAGAGGTCGTGCGGGAAGCGGAAACGGTAGGGATAGGATTGCTAGGCCAAAAAAATAAATTACAAAAAACAAAGTCGCGGATCATAGCAAATTGGCGCAACCAATCTCTTTTTAAAAAACCTCCATTGAAATCAATTCAAGCGACATTCATGTTTTGATTTACAAGTATATCTATATCTTTATAAAACTTTAAATTCTACTGATACTTATATTTTACCACTTTAAGCAGAATTTAATAATTACTTAGTAAGTGTTTCTACGAATTACTTAACTTAAAACCGATGTTAATTTACTCATCTAAGTATTCATGCTTTTACAATTAAAAACGCTTAACTTGTACGATCTCATTAAAACTGAAAAGGATTTTCCACGAAAATTTTCCAGTTAATTTTAAAAATATATTGTTTAGCATTAACTGAGCTAATGTTTCCACGTATTTACCAACGCGTCTCTGGTTACTGCTCCGTTCCTATTGGTCATAGTCGATAAATGGGCTATACCTGCAATACCAATAATGCTACTTGCTAAACTTTGATACAAGTGCAGAAGTTTGTCATTGCGACCGAGGTTGAATTCGCACGAACCGTAGGCTAATCTGTTATGGAGCCGAGTGCTGCTGTGTCAAATTTGCACGTGTATCATACGACGTTTTTTAATACACTTAAGTACGATTCGTCGGGGTGTAGAAAATCAGAATACGATAACTGAAATAAAAGTGTAGCCGTGTGGGCATGCGCACTTTTCTGCACTAATGCGACAACAGACAATTGCGTGCCTAAAAGCAGTGGGATAAGAGCGGGTTTTCGAGTAAGTGTAATGAAAAAGAATTTATTCAATTCGGCCCTGTAGTTCCTGAGATTAGCGCAGTCAACGAAACTAACTTATCAACTTTATAACATTAATCTACCCACAGTATAATATAATAGAGCTGACGAGTTTATTTGTTTTTTTTTTTTTGTTTGAACGCACTTATCTCTGGAACTACTGGTTAGAATTGATAAATTGATTAAGTGTTGGATAGCCCATTTATCGAGGTACTCTATAAGCTTTAAAACATCACGCTACGAC
The DNA here is from genome assembly GCA_958295575.1 of Leucania comma. Lineage (NCBI taxonomy): Eukaryota > Metazoa > Arthropoda > Insecta > Lepidoptera > Noctuidae > Leucania > Leucania comma. The sequence continues at coordinate 12,945,373 of OY282475.1, forward strand.
CTCTAGGTGCGGAGCAGCAACCAAACACGCGGGTAAAACAGCGGGTGACCACTAGCAAAGTGCAGTTTTATTTATTTATTAACTTTAAGTGTAAACAATAGATCTTGGTCATAATAACCGATCAACAATCAATCGATCATCAAGTGATCAACCTCCTTTTAAATAAACTTGTTTCTCTAATTGATACTGCTGCCACAGAGTAACAAAAACAGTACAAATAAACAAAACCAACAAGATTGTAATCTGTGGCGTTAACTATTCACAAACTATAGACTAATACCTCGTGATACAGTCGACGAGCGATTTCGCAGTTAACGGTCCGGACTCTGACCGTTAAACTGGTTCCGTACTGCTGCCATTTGTACCTGCCGAGATTTGCCGTACCCCTTAGGGGAGACTTTGAGCTTCCGTACACAGTAGGCCACAATTCTATTATGATTTTAAGGTACCTACTTCTCTTAAGTTAACGGTTTCTTCAAGGTTTTTGCGGTATACTAACCTTAATGATCGAATGTTGAGGAGATGTGCCCTTATTTATTTTGCTATTGTAACAGTTGTCTATTGTTATTTTGTGCCGTTATTCTCGATTGTCAGTTATTAGATGTAATCATATTTGCTATTTTCTTTGTAGACTTTCTCTTGTCAATAAGCGTGACAACCGTAGAGTACCTACCTACTGCTTTTTATTTCAGTGGGAAAATATCAATTTACTAGCTGACCCGGCAGACTTCGTACCGCCTAAAAGTCGAATATTTCCTCCTTTTCTCACCGTTTAAACTTTCCCTGGATTATCACGAATATTTCAAGACCAAAAGTTAGCCAAATCGGTCCAACCGTTCTCGTGTTTTAGCGAGACTAACGAACAGCTATTTATTTTTATATTTAAGACTACTCCCGCTCTAGGAGCGTGAGAGTATGTCAGACTTTAACTGACTAAAGCCTCCTATGTTCCTTGGTAACCCATGCGTTCAATGGGTTTGATAATTCCTGTGAATTTGAAAAAAAAAATGTTTAACCCCCGCAGGTAAATAAATTATATCAATTTGTCACAAATTAAAAAAAAACTAATAAAACGATTGACTGTTAAAATTATTTTTAACTAATCACATCTGCGAACGCGCGTATGTCAATTTTTTACATCGCTTTTTTTAATGATATAAGCTAGTGCTTAACCCGCCCGAATTTTTGCAGTGATGCAATCGTTGATGGGAAGCGCACTATACTCCATTCGGAATATCATAAGACAATTAAACAAACCTTTTTTAATGTCCGTTCAACCGATTTTGACTTCTATTTCGTAGGCATAAGAATGGCATTAAAAGCAAAAAAGTGGTTACAATACCAACTATTTACTGCAGCCGCTATTGGTCATGCCAACGTAATAAAAGTCAAAATTGGTTGAACATACAGTAAAAAAAATGTTTAATATTATTGCGAATGGATTCGAGACTTGTATGTAGTTTATTAAGAGCCTATTCATAAAGTGCCTTGAACTCTTGAAGACACCCAAATTATAATCGGAAGGGAAGACCGCAGCAGGCAAATTGTTCGCAAAACATTCGATCGTTCTATAAACTGGATTCAAATCAAGTATATAAAACAAACTTTACTTGAGAATCTAAATATAATTACTTAAGCTAATAGCTATGTAACAATTAAATCTAGCTGTATAGTATCATTGGCATCAATTAAGATAGAAGATAAGCATGATTATCTAAGAAGCCAAGTCCTTACCAGTCATTTATACGCTCAAAGAACACATTAATAAGTCAGTTTAGTGGATAATGCTAATTAGTACGGAGTTCGTGGTACTGATTTGACTTGTGAGGTTCAAGTAAACGGGTAAGGAGATATTGAAGACGAGGTCTAGGAGGGTATAAATCTAAACAAAAATTGTAGTGATAAAATTGATTGTTTATAAATGGTAAACTGCGGAAGTTATTCTGAAAATTCTGTAGACAAAGCCGTGAAAACCATACCGCGAAAGGTAGTTGAACATAAATCCGTTGATAGAGAATAGCATACGTGAAAAGTTTGAGATCGAAAAATTAGAACTGCTTGAAAACTTTTCCTAAAGGAAAAGCTTGAAAAGTTCTTCTTAGCTACATGCATTTTTTTAGACTATAAAAATTCTAATATATATTTAGAATTTTTATAATCCTCTGTTTATCTATTTCTCGTTTAATATAATCTGTTTAAACACCGTTAAATTTTGGTCGTTTTAATCCCGCGGTGGGTCAATTCGGTACATAAAACCCTATCGATTTGTAAAGAGAAAATTAGTAAAGTAATTTTTTTTTAAACTCGAATGTATTTACGAATGTACGAAATTATTATTTTTAAGTAAACGTCAGCTGAGCGAGGTCAATGAACTGTAGGTATATAGAACGCAACGACCTACACCTACCTACAAGGTCATTGACTCGTTTACTTAAAGAAATTAATTTCGTACATGCGTATATTAATTCGAGTTTTAGAAAAAAAGTATTTTATTTTTTAATTTTATCTTTATAAATCGATAGTGTTTCATGTACCGAATTGATCGTGCACGGGATTAAAACGGGTGTATAAAAGGAGTAATTGACTGACTGACATATCAATGCACAGCCGAAACTATAGGGCCTAGGAGCGTGCAATTTTGCACAAGGTTTCCTTTAATGCCGTAAGTGAGGACTGAGAAGGGGAAAGGATTTTCTTAAATTCACCCCCTCGTTGGTGAAATGGAAGTTCAAAGTTTGTATGAAGAAACCGACTATCACGCGGGCGAAACCGCTGATAGAAGTTAATCTGTAAAAGGCTCTGTCCTGAGGCACGCACTGATCCAAGGGTATTTTTTATGGTAGGTAAACTCATACAATGACAAATCCCGCCCTTGGGCGGAGCGGGAAGTAGTGTTAGACTCTTACTGACTGAAAACCTACCCTGTTCCTTCGTAGCCTATCGTGCCGGGGTCGGGTCTTCCTTTCGGAAGCTGACCCATGACCCAAGCTGGCTTCGACCCTGCCTGCCTGCATCTAGGAGGCTGGGCCCCTACAGTTTGCTGATAGCTCCTTGAGGCGCGCGGGAACAGTACGCGCCGTCGACGACTTAGGCTCGGTCCGGTCGGTTACCGGACGATCGAACAGCGTGCTAGCCATTGCACGCCGTCCGCAAGTTTGTGCCTACGGTGGCCGGAAATCGGGATCGGAATCCTAGCGGTGGCTGGGGCGAGCGCCCCGTTGCCTCTGCCTGATGCGGTCGGCCTCCTCCTATGCTAGCATTACTGCTTCGCAGAAGAAGGCGACCGCCTGCCATCCCTCCTCACTCCGGACCATGGCCTGAACCAAGGCCCGGCGAGAGAGATCGCTGCCGCCGATCACGCCCACGAGGACACGGCGATGTTCCGCCCAGGCGGGGCACACCTCTACAGTATGCTCCACCGTGTCCTTCGGGTGTTCCACACAGTGGCGACACCCGAGCGAATCCTCCGCACGAATCCGGAACAGGAACTTAGCGAACTTGCCGTGGTCGGTAAGCACCTGCATCGTGCGCAAGTTAATAACGCCGTATTCTAGATCCAAGGGTAAGGACTGTCTTACCCTTGGGCCTAGAACGCTGAAATTCACCCCCTGAGGGGATGATACGGGGTTCTTTCTAAATTTTGTATATAGCAAAATATTTTCACGCGGGCGAAGCCGCTAGCAATTTTTATTACTTACACAACTATTGCATCAACTTGGATATAAATTAAAAACAACTTGTCAAAGTCATTTCCTTAGCACGGGTCACAAGCTAAGCACAACCTCTATATTATTGACTCTAACATGACACAAACTTCTTCTAAAAAATAGTTATAATTTATAAAATAGACAAGTCATAAAAAGAACACTAAAACAAATTTGCTTAAAAATGATAATGCAAAAATGTGTCTACTACTTGTGAAACAAGCTGGTCACATATATTTTATCCTGTCTATGCACTGCCATTACCTGTTCCTTTACAAAATTGTTTGCTAACACAGCAATATAAATATTTACATAAACTTATGTGAAATAAATAATTTCCATGGTGACTTAGCAATGAAAGAAAAACAAGATTTATCGTCTGCTTGTTTCGCTGTTAAAGTCGTGAGTCAATTGAGAAGAACGAGTTACTTTACCATACATTGGTCAAATGTTTAACCCAACCGTTTGTCTAAGCAGTTAGGGCTAAGATACACCAACAGGGAAACTTAGACTTGTGAGGTACAAAGAACGTTATCAAAGTAATAAAGAAGGTTGGCGGTTGGGTAGAAATAAGTTTGTTTTAGGGCGTGTCAGACTTTTACTGACTAAAACTGACTCATGCTCCTTCTTTGCCTTGTTCTAATGACTAAAATACTCTTGTCAGTCTTATTTATTTATTAGTCTGGGATAATCCATCGTAAAGTGCATTCTAAAAAAAATACCTACTAAGTACATACTCGTAACTTGTTTATTTTGGACGAAACATGTTGCAAACCCACCAAACTCCGTTAAAGTTTGTCGGCAGGATTAGCACTTGATTGTAACAATTGATTCAAATGCAATCTAGGTATTAATAAATCTAAAATTAAATTAGTACCTAGGTTTTTCCACATGTGACCACTACTATAAAATTTGTTGTTAAAACAAATGTTTGTTGCCAATTCAAATTTTCCCAACAGTCGTAGGCATGCAACGTGTAAACTAGGCAACACATTAAATTAGGTAGATAATAAATAAACTCTCGATAATTATCGAACGTTTATTCCTGTTTATTGCAATTCGCTGTATGTGGGATTTTCCGTGAATTTTATTCGATTGATGTTTTTATCGTGTGGTCATAGTGTTTGTATAACAATCTGGTAAACAGTATTGAAGTAACTATGACAAATCACCTACTACTGAATTTATAAAAAACGTTTATTACGTGCTTTAAATTATTTAAATCAGTGCGTTGACTGATAGTTGTTTTTACTTTAATGCGATCGAAACGTTTACCGCGTTTGGCTCTCTGATTGGTTAAGAGCTTGAAGCGGGCCAATCGAAGCACCGAACGTCAAAAACGTGTCGATCGCGTTAACATAAAACGCACTCGCACTAAAATGTTATAATCTCTGGAACTAAGTACAAATCAGATGAGAAAAAATTTTGATTTTAATTCCGCCAGCAAACTTTTACGGAGTTTTGTGGGTTTGTAAAATGTACAAAATTAATTGATGGTTATGTTTCTGCACCACCTTAGGGTGACTGGTAGAAAATGCCTAAGGCATAAGTCCGCCTTTGTGCATAGTTTTTTACTAGTGCATAAAGATTTAAATAAAATCTTTATGTATGGGATAGCCAGAGTCATGACAAACAGCATAAGCTATATTAACATCACGCTGCGACCCATGGGAGCGGAGCAGTAACCACAGCCGTGGATGAAACTGCAGGGGACAACTAGAGTTAAACATATCATGAAATTAGTACCGCTTATCGTATCAGACTAAACGCAGATAATAAATAAATGACCCGCTCATCGTGGGGGTTCCACCATTTACGATAACATAAGTACAAACATACGTATACACCGACATTCACCATTTAGTAGTCCAATAAATCGGTGCTAATGTACGAATAACATCGACTAAACGATTATAACTGTTTAAAAACAAACAGCAAACCAATTTCAATCTCTTAAGAGGAAGCTGACCGTTATTCCTATTGATAACTCTACGCCGGAAGACTAGAACATATGTAGTTAATTTAATACTTGATCTCTGAGTGAGCCTTGAATTTATCTCGGTACTTCCTCTTCCTTCAGTACGTAAGTGTAACATTCCAGCACAGTTTCATCCGCACTACGACGGTGACATACTCAGATAAAGCTTGACCTTAACCGCTCTACAGTCTTGTTATCAGTCAACGACAAATTATTTAGTGATTGTGGGTAGGGCTGCCCAAATAGCGGTTATCTCGAAAAAACATGGTAGAAAAAAGCGGTAATAGCGCAGTTCAGTTTATTTTATTTACGAGTATGTACACACAAACACTTTAATATGAAAAAAACAAATACAGATAGAAAAGCACAAAGGTGTTACTTATTTCAAATAAAATTACTTCCAGTAGACTCTCCTGTCGCGACAGGAGAGTTAATTGAGAGATGTAGACACTACATAAATTAAACTGTGATTTTTGTTAAATATAGAATGTATTAAATCCTCAGTAAACAAGCAACTTTGGTTGGAAGCAGTTCAGAATAAAAATAAAACACCCCATTTAAAACTCTTCCGCAACCTACCAACTTAATAATTGAATACGTTCACCATAAATCGCTTTAACCATTATAAATTTTATTAACCTTACCCTTTAAAACTGGTTGGATCATGTGGCTTTTAAATTGTATGTATCTTTCTCAACTTGGTGAGGTACAGCCCTAGATAAACTGTGTTAAGTAGAACCTTTCAAGTCCAGTATCAGTGTGAGTGACAGCTCAACGATAACAACGATGTTACGCACAAGTGCGATTATTACCTATTAGATAGATTTCATTCAATAAAATACTAAAGGTAGAACTACATTGCGTACACGTGAGCCACGTACGCCAAACTGGGCGCGTCGGTCTCCATACATTTTATATGGCAACTAGACTTGAAGAGCTACATTAGATCCACGCCACGCGACGCCGTTTTACGTACAAATCAGGCGTGGTCCACGTGTGCGTCGGTCTAATGTAGTTCTAGCTTTAAGCTATTTGTTACAAGAAGTGACGTATATAGACTTGTTCGTTTAACTAATTAAACAGATGCCATAATGATAGATATGTTTCTTTCACGGCACGTTTAAACGACATTATCTCAATTCGTTCTCGATCGCTCGAGTGACGTCTAACAGACAATGTTCCGCAATTAGCAACGTTTGCAAATTATATAATGAGCTTGACGGAACCCCAAGTGTTAAACGACGGCGTCATAACAATGACAATTTATTGACGAGCGACCACCCTTTTGTCCCGGCGCCCCGTACCCGTTTACAACCAAATAAAAATCAACAAGCTCTGCAACAAAACGCATTATTATCAAAGAACAGGCGCTTTGCGGAAGACTGCCGTTATTATCTCGATGGAGAAGCCACTCATTACTGTCATCTCGCTTCCCCGTGGGACGGTGCGGTTCGACAGCAAAGGATAGCTGCATGTCGTCGTGATCAATGGATGCAAAAAGGTGTTGTGACGTCGACAGGATGCTCGGGCGCAGCTGGCTGGAACTTTTGTGTTTTTGTTCTTTTTCTTTTTCCTCAGACAAAAAGAGGTTCGTTTCGCGCGGTTTAGCTTCGAACAGCCCGCGCCTGTTTCCGTAATGGGAACGGAAAATGTTAATGAAGCATACCCCTTAGTAGAATGCGTGTTAAATTATGCTCCTCCGTCGAGAATCTGTAATTTGTTAAAATAATCACTTTGAAAACTGACGATTAATTAGGCTGAGTATCAATTTCGAAGCTCGCATCAATAAAGTTACGGATTTCATCGTGTAATTTACAAATTATTGGAGTAAATCCCGCAATTAGGTGCTGGCAGGTTTGCCCTGAGGCGATGGGATGACACCCTCACGTTTAAATTGTTTTACAAGGTTAGTCATGAAAGCAATTAAAATCAATCGGGCGGATCCTCCCTCGTATTTCCTCGTGTCATTAACAGATGCTAGATAATGAAAACGTTAACGATAGGGAATTTCATGCGATTGATGGCTTCGGCCAAGAGTTCCTGACATGCGGGCCGAGAAAAAAAGACGATACAACGACTCGCATTACTTAATAGAGACATTTATAATTAAATTACTGAGATCTATCTGATCATTTATCGAACATAAAAATAGCTGTATGGAAAAACCGAATCGTAGCAAAACGGGTTTAACTAATATATAACATCACACAGATGGGTATGAATTAGATCGATAACTAGATTAAATATTACAGATCCTATCGAAATAAGATCTACAATATTTCATATATTTTTTCCGGCTGTCAATGCCAGTAATATCTACCTAACTTATAAGTATCTATATAATTATCATGATTTTAATGACACATTAAGTTGCCAAACAAATTTATTTTCCTTTCCTTCCTTCCTTGTTTGTTATCCGACTACAGTGCTTACATTGAAGGAGACTCTTACTTATATTGATTTCAATGTTTGTTTTATCTACTTTTCATAAAGTAAATTCTGAGAAGCCTGAATCCTATCAAATTCTAAAGACTTCATCATTAAAATAGTGTTGGACATTCTCATAAAGCCATAGTCCTTACTCTATGAAAGTACTGTGGGCATTAGCGCAGCTACCGAAGGGCTAGGTGGAGAAGTGCCCTGGGGCCCTCAACCTCTGGGGGCCCCAAAACCTGATTAGCAAACCTCTTATTGAACTACCGAAAAATTCTCCCACCTTCGAAATCTAAATAAAATAGGATGCAACACTACAAAAGTTTAATTTTTTGAATACCGTAATTAGAGACCCAATAGAAAGAAAATAGGTGTGCAGACACTGATGTCCTCTTGGGGCTTGAGAGTTAAATCATGGTAGCTCGTTTGAGTGTGTTAATTCTTACACTCCCTCCTCACCTGACCATCGGCCTCTGACTGTGGGGGGTATCGTAAAATGATTTTTTCCATTCTACCGTAAAAGTTAAGACGTGTAGTGATCGTATCTTTACATCAAACGTGTTGACCCAGATCTGCAGACGTTCTTGTGCCGCTATTCAACTCGCTTCAACTTAAAATATGTATTCGTTTGCATACAGTGACTGTAGCCCGACTTCTTCTGAGATATCGGATCTGATTGCTTAAGTATTTGTTGTGTGATACGCTGTGGCTTTGAATCGATCGGTTTATTCATGTGAATATTGCCGAGCTCAGATTTAAAAGCTTTGTCTTTGATCTCCTATCTTAGTCTTACGTCTTACTTAATAATTTATTTGAACCAATTGCTTTTGTTTTTGAAGTAAGCTTATGTCGATAAATAAAGGATAATGGTCAGATTTTGCTATCATCACTAACAGGAAATCGATATTATTAGGTAACCTTTTTTAATTCTTAAATTATGAAGGTCGTGCAAGAATTTTGAACAAAACACCGGTAATTTTAAATAAAAATGCAACACGGTTATCACTTCCGAGTATAATTTAAATTATCTTTTGGATAGGAATTCTAAACGAGTTAATGCAATAAATAAAAATAAAAAGTTAAAGAGCACGTTGCTGTCCTCACTGATATTTCGGGTTTATCATTTTCAATTATATTGATAAAAGAAATGTGATATCATAATTGGATTTTTTATCTTGTTATTTATACCTTCGCTTAGTTTTACCTAATGTATCAACGGCTTGTTCCCGCAGCTTCGATTGTGTGGGAAGTCCCACAGAAACAGTCTATTTTTAAGAATAACATCTGTGACACTAAGAGACAATGCAGATTGCCCTATTGGTAAAAAAAAAAATTGTAATTGCATCATTGCGTTTAGACTCGAGGCGAGCTGTTAACGCTATCTATTTTACGACCTAAACTGAATTGTTAAAGGTTTGGAGCTGCATAGGGTGTATAGCTCCATTTCTCTTTCTCGGTTGGCCGAATTCTCTCGCTCGCACATTTTAACACGTCATGGTAGCAGCACCAATTTATAATATAACTAGGTTCTGACAGCGGAATCGCCCGTGTTTAATCAGAAAAATATCTCAAGGGAACATACTGCTGAAATAAATAGATTTCTAATTCCTATTCCAGGACATGGTCTATTATGTGCCAAGTTTCACTCTAATCCGTTAAGCTGTTAGTTGTGAAGGGGTAACAGAGTTATTTTCGCATTTATAGGTAATTTTAATGTGTTTTGTAAATTGATAATATCAAAATACTCGTAAAATCGTTTTAAAAGTTCGTGATTACATTCTCATCTCCATCTGCAAAAGCGTCGAACGACTTTTATAATGCCGATATCGCCCCTTACCCTTTTCCTAGTTTCTACCTACTATAAAAGCGTCGGTAGCAGAAAGCTCTACCCACCTTGCTCGGAAAGTTATAACTCCTATACATCCTATGGGCGGGATTTGTCATTGGATGATTTTACCTACCATAAAAAAAAACTCCTACACATCACTTATTCAAAACTTAGTATTAACTGTTTAAAATCTGGTAAACTAGACTAAAATGAAAACAGTACTATTGTGCAATTCTCTGAAAATGAGCTATAAGCTGAACAATTTTCTAGGAATAACAAATATCTCAGTGCGAGATTTATTTTACACCAACGCTTTGACTAATTGTGAAATGCAAGGTTAACTAATTAATTTAATTTTTCTCTACGAAACGAAAATGCTTTTACTGAATGTGTTGCCTTTTTTTTTATTAATATTTAAATGTCTTCTTTGGCATTTGCTTTAGAATGTGGGTAGATACTTACATTAAAATCCTTAAGCGAACTGCTTGCTGGGATTTTTTATTTTTCAAATTAGAAGATTAATGTAAGTAGAAATAAATAGAGATGGGTTTTTAATAGAGAAGCATTTTACTTTGGAGCGGGTTTTTATTACAAAAGCATTTTACTTTAGGTATAATGACAGACAAATGCCCTTATGCCTTTATATCTCTGCTGTAAGAGTGTGTGTATCGTACATAGCACTCGCTCATTGCTGATGTAGATAGGCCCTACGATGATGTGTTAAAATGCCAGGCGTATGAGCGAAAATGAGGGATGGATCTATACACAAAGCTCCATCCCTTAAACAGTTCATGTAGGTCGTCAAATGAATCGAATCATTAAGGCGACACGAAATGCCAGCGACCTTGAGCGAACAAAAGTGGAGCTAGCGTCACTGGGCGCATCAAGATTATTCGAATATATATCCTTCATTTATTAAATACCCTACAATATGAATATGAATAAAAACCTTATATCAAAAGATTGGTAATTTCATCTTTTAGTTTGTAAAAGTTTCATAAAAATACACCCAATAGTTTTTGCCTGATCTTCGCTTTTTTGTCTGTGTTAGACATAACTTTGAAAATAAATCACACCAAGTTCTATGAAAAAAAAAATGTGAATATTCGTGTATCAAATTATTAGGCAAATAGTCTAGTTTTACATTTTTTTTTTTTCAAAACCTACGGACTAGCCGTTTAGACGTGATGTTGGATTTAAAATCATCAAAAATCATGGTCTCCCCCTTAAGAGCTCGTACATTGCACAAAATTATATTTTTTAAAATACTACTAGATGTACAATATTGTACAACGCAAAACGATTTTTTTCTTTTTCCCTCATATATCGGTTAATTTTTGTAAGCCTCTTCTTTGATTTGCTGCCAACCTGTCATAGTTTTTTAGAGATAGTATACTTTGATCTATTTATAACAATAACTCCCTACTACCTGCTCAGCACTGATGCACTGAACTGTACCGCTTGTATTCGCAGGCTTGCTTCGACCTTGGACTTAAATCATTATGCGCATAATATAATTTATAATAAACAGTACCTAGTGTTCTACGCAGTCTGTGTTCCATTTAGATCAGTCAGCCACATTAAATACCTACCAGTATTCTTTTTTTTATGCGTTTTCAATAGATAAATGGTTGACGCCAATTTACAAAGCCTGGAGCATAGGCGTAGGGTAACTAGACTTTCGGTATATAACAGGCATCTTGGAGAGTGTGCGCAGGAATTACATGAATTCATTCTGCTATCACCTTTCTACCATCGGTCAAACCGACGACGACAAGTCGACAAGTGTCCACCCTTACGTTGACACCTCTACGGTCCAGATTAAGCGATTCACCTCGTTATTTATACCTCGTACTGTACGTTCTGTCGTTTATACGCTGCTGGCTAATTGTTCCAATCCTTAAACGTACGTCCCGTTCGTAATCGTTCTTCCCGTCTGATAATAATTTAGGTTTCTTCAAGGCTAGAGTAAATAGGCTCTTAATGAACTAGTGCGATCCACCATCAAAGATTGCATCACTGCTTATCTTTAGGTGGGATCACATCATCACAGTCACGCACTAGTTTATATAATTTAAAAAAAAAGACAAATCAATTTTTTGATGTTATAACAAAAACAAATACATAATCAATTCCGTAAAGATGATTAGACACTTCTATGTGAAGTTAGAATATGCAGACATTAATCACTATGAGTGACGGTGACAACAGGTGGTAAGAATGCTTGCAAGTTTATTAAGTAGGTAACTTTAACACGTCGATACCTTTTCCTCCTAAATTTTCCTGTCCGCAACCGCAGTTGATCAAACTCTACTTCAGTCGCCACTCCTCTAATAATGTAATGTATTTTTTACTAAAAACTAATACTAAACGTTAGAAAAACGTGCGCTAAAAATTTACTGATGTCTCTATTCAACTGTTTTATTTTTACCCCCTTATTATTTGACCCCTTTTCATTCCTGTAATTTACCTACTCCCAAAATACTTCGGTCAAAATCTATATAAAAACACCTTATATTGGTGAGCAAGATCTCCTTATGTCAAAGTTTGAAGTGGGTAGGTAAAGATCAAACGTTGTAGATACTTACTATAGTTGGAATCAATACAATCTTGACATTTTATTCTATCTCCATACGTTACTATGTTTATTTATTTGCTCCTTCCTTGAGCATAAACTATTTGTTTATGTTACGTTGCGCACTACAAAAATATCAGATGATGATAAAAATATAGAAATATCTTATCGAACCAATCTCAAAACCATTTTCACTAATATATATACCATTTATCACAATCATAAAGTTTGTATAGCAGCTTGAACACTGTTCTTATCTCCAGATTATTATTTCGCATATTTCTCTTTTGACATCATGAAATTTTTCGTTCCAAGTGGAACTCACTTAACTTTTAATGTACTGTCTATCTTATGTTTAAGGAGCTAAAAGCCTCCACAATGTCTTAAGTTTCAACGAGACCCATTACTGAGATGTGATACTATCGTTTTTATTTGAAACTTTCTATTAATTTCAGCCGCATTTTCAGGTTTAATTACAGATTTATTCAAGGGAATGGGGTTTAGAATGTCAACCCCTCTAGATAATCGTCTTCCGAGACGGAAAAGTAATTCATTTAGGACAATTCCTGTCGAGCCCTAGGTGTTTTATCGATCTCAGTAGGTTTAGTTAATGCGAGTAGTAAAATGTTACGCAGTACCGAATGACGCCAGTTCTATTTTCGTCCTGTGGAAAATCTAACAGTTCCAGGAAAGATGTTTGATTTATTAAGCTATTCAATTAACAGTTAAAAGGCATTCCAGTAGATTGTGCCAGTAGATGTTTACGTCTATAAATCTAGCCTAGACAAAGTGTAATGGGATAGCACAATAAAGTGTATGTTGTAGTGTGGCTAGGTACCTACGTCAGTGGCCACGTGCCCGGGCCACGTGCCGTGTCCACGCGGTCACCGGCGTGGTGATATATACATTATACAGACGGATATGTTGTGACTAACGCCAACCTTCCGACCAACCGGTGCAGTCTGTATTCACAAGTACCAGTAACTATAAGTCTAGTGCACGGGCACCTAACCTTTTGTATTATAAAACTTATAGGTAGGCACCTACTTTCAATAGAATCAATTTATATTCAGAAATACATAACGATGCGGTTGGTTGGTTACTTTACATATATTAAAGTCTTGTAGGTAATTACTTAACTAGATAACCATCCTTTTTGTAACACTTCGACCAATAAAAACTTAACTTACACAACAACAAGACGATATATTCGGGCCCTTGATCTAATGACCCTCCTAATGTAATTGCTGGTCTGTCTTTATTGGTTAATAAATCTAACACTATCGGATCTCCATTAATATATAAACGAAAACATTTTAAAATGTTAGTGGAATATAACTACTGAATCTGAAAAATATATAAATTATCGTGGTTTTGGTCATGCAGTTGTAATTTTTTTTTTAATTATGATTGGCTGCGGGAATGTTCAAAAGATTCACCATGGCTCTGGAACACGATTATTATTGGCCACTGAAGAAACACGGGTTGATTTTACTCGGCAAAAGTCTAAGAAAATAGTAACCTATGTTTTATGTTGTTATTAACGATTCTGTAAATTTTTGTATGCCAATAAATGGCGATTCATGTATGATTGCAATATAATTAGAAGACCTTTAATGGGCCATGTTTTTATTTAAATAAAATATTCTTATTCTAATTCTTGCCTAGAAAGCTCTCTCCAAAGTCTTTCCTTACACAAATAATCTTATGTATTGGTTTGACCTTTCATACATGATGTGATTAATATTATGCTATCACCCTATTTCTGTACCTTATGATGGAGAACAAAATACTCGGAAGTCGGAACTTTTATCAAAATTTCAGTCTGAGCAATCAGTAATTGATTGACCCGATTGGCTTGCTTCAGATTAGATAATCCTTCGACAGTCGAAGATGATGGTTATAAAATTCTACACTGCCGTCATCCTTGTATACTTGACACCGGCAAACGATACGGTCGATACTATGAAAGTTTAAGTTAGACTGATGACCATGACGACTAATATTTTATTCGGTCACTAGGAGATCCTACATAACAGACTTTAATAAGTCCTACTATATCTATCCCAAAAACTGCAGGTCAGATCTCCCAAAACGATGAACTACCACAAGGAAGTGCTCTTGTGCCCATTCTCTTTTAAACATACCAATGACCAGCATAATTTAGGGGTTTCTGATGTAATTACTAGTACACACTTCTATAGATGCAGTTATTTGGAAAACCGCTGGAATGAACAGGTGAAGGTATAATGGCATAACACGTCTCACAATTTGTTGAGGTTGGCTGTCGTACATTATATAATTTTAGGGCAGGAGGACGCTATTACCCATTACTTAATTTCTATCCATCATCGTCATGTATTTTTTATTTTTTTCTGAAATATTCTTATTTTCGCCATGGAATTATTAATTTTAATTAATTAATTATTATTTAATTAAGTCGCCCTTTGTACATTGTTACATATGTATAAAGTTTTATAAATAAATAAATTATCTAAATAAATGACCATCTAAATAGTTTTTAAGAAGATGAGTAGTTTTAGTTTGATATCTTACCTCATAAAATGTTTAGTCTATCTAATTTACCCATGTTTACGAAACTTGAGACTAATTATTGGTTTGAAAAGATAATAGAAAAATACCTACATGTTTTGACATACGTGGGTCTGAAGCGTAGATATTATTTTACAAAAGCAATCATTATTTCTGTTGTTGCCTTCGGGTTATAATAACGAGAGAGATGGATAGATTAATGTGTATATTTAGAAATTAGAGTGCGAGTAGCTAATTCTATTTTTTTTAACTCGTGTATTGAATCGGAGAAACAACTTGTTTTATTTTTATTGGTCTGGTTCTGTAAGGATATCTTATAATAATTGTAAACATTAATCATTTATTGTTGTTATGTATTAATGTTAGGCGTGAATTACCTTTAATATTTACTTACCATTAGCAACAACAATAAAGTTTATCTAAGGTACGGTTATTTATTCAAATTCAGGATTTATCAACAAACAACAGCAAGTAATGGGTAATACTAGTATCTAGATGTATCTATGCTAAACAAGTATTCAATATAATCTATTGGGGACCTGCATTATTCATCGAGTTATGTGCCATTTGTTTAACATAAGTCTGAAATTCAATAGAGTGCGCACACGCATGGGTCGCGGTGGGATAGCTCGCGCACGAGGCGAAAGCTCAGTGCATGCTCGAGTGTGAATTGCCTACATGAATGTTGTCGTATTGCATTGCATTTAATGTGCAAGCAGAAACGAGCTTACGGTCACACGGTTAGGCGCGCCTAATGAGAAAGTTTATCGAGCGTTTATTGCGTAGCAGCGGGAAGCTTCGCCGCGTCGCCCGAGGCAAGAGGCGCTCCCGCCGCCCGCAGGTGTGCCCGCCCCCCGCGCGCGCCCCCCTCGCCCCGCGCACGACACAGCTTTCTTTCGTCCGCGAGCGCCGCCAGTCGACTGTCAACCACGGAAGCGGGCGGTTGCTTCGTACACGCTCAAACCGCAAAACGCCGCGCCAACTGTAAACACGACGCACTATCTGAGCAGTGCTTCCGTTCGCGACTTAACCTGAATTCAGCGAAACATTTCACGTCTAGTGTCGTGTTGTGCCAACCAGTGGATGTTTTGATACCTACTCTTATGGATCGTGAAACGTAACTGAACTTCCAATACATGTAAATGTCACAAGTGTCGCGTATGTAGCGGTGTGGTGTCGGCCGGCGAGTGCCGTTGATCAGATCGTGCAAAGAAATTGTGGGCATTGTGGTATTGTGCGAAACGGGTTCTGTCTACTGGACGAGGTCGCAAAATCCACCGAATCTCCATACGGCTACTGGTGTCGGAGACCGCTTTCATCGCGCCTTTGATTGCTATCGTGCGGCATCATCAAATAAGCTGTCTGACGTAAATGGACGCGGTACACGGTGTCACATTACAATGTTCACGGAATGTCAACAAGCGATAAAATACTTATTTGCTCAGCAGAACAGAGCTTTAATGCAAACTGTATCTATCTATCGCTAATGTAATACATTGCAATACCTTGTAAATGTTATCTTTGAGCGTATAATGAAGCTGAAAACGTTTATCTAGGCAACGAAAAGCTTGATTCACTTGTTGAGAAATAATCAACATTTTCAAGGTCTCACTAATCTTATTTACCAAAACAAAATTGTTTACTAACATGAAGTCTAAATTCATTGGGGTTGTCAAGAATACCAGGCGGCGTGCTTGGGACATCTAGTGAACACAAGAACGCCTCTAAATTAATTCTAACCAGTTCCTTGAATTCACCTGAAATTCCGAGCTGTATCCAGAGTAAACCTCCGTGGAATCTGTGCTGTAAGCCGAGCTTGTCAATGCTATCAATTAATGCCATCGAGGTAGTGCCCTAGTTAGACAAAAGGCGGCAAACAAGCTATTACGCTGGCATAGAGGGGCGATTTGGAACGCTGTTATTGGCTCTCCACTAAATACCAATACGGAATACACTAGTATAATCAATTTGTTTAGGATTATGGAGATTAAGACGCGGCCATTTGCAGCAATAACTGAAAGCTCAGTTTAGATAAATAATCATATAAACACTACATTCTTGTTTATTTTATCTGAACACGACTAAAGTTAAACTATACTTTCGAAGACTTACAAAAAGTTTGCTGAAAAAGTCATGGATAATATTTTATTATTGGTTGGTTTATTTATTACTATTTGTCTATTGGTTCGTTAAAACTAGTTACACGCCACATTTTCATCTGCATCAAAGGGAAGCAGGAATCGTTCATTTTTCTGATCTTTTTCTGGCATTAAACCATTCAATGTCACTCATCAATAACGTAACGTTCTAACATTATTATTTTTTTAATCTAAATCAGTGATATTGGCATTGCCTGTCTTTACACATCACTGAATTCACGAATTTATCGGATTCGGAAATTTCAGAATATTTTTTACAATTAGTAAAATAACAGTTAAAAAGTATTCTAAACGCCATATTCAAAATCTAAACAAACATTCTAATTAAAATTCATATTTCAGATCTAATACACCAACTGGTAATATTCTGTAAAAGATTTTTGATATTACTTAATTCCGTGAGGGATTCTAGACCTGTAGATTACAAGGCTAGAGGCTTCAAGGATCCTTTTAAGTTAAAATTTATTGTTCTGCGCTAGGCAATACTAATTTGTACTTTGCCTATAAACCGCCTCATAAAACGAATCTATTATCCTTCTCCGTAGCTCTTCAATTATTCGTGAAGTATTGAAGAATGTGAATCTGTTTATAGTTATTGAAACACAAAAGTACTTTATTAATCTCTTTAAACTCTTTTAATACGTTCAAATCAAGAAAGTAGACGTCAACTAAGTAAGAAAGATTTCATCAAGTGTAATTGTATTATCAAAAATTCCACCGCTTGTTCTCGTAATTTGAAGCAAATTGCTTTCTGAAAAGTTTGCGGACGCTTTGGTCCTATATTTTCTTTTAACATCAGTTTAGTTTAAAACCGAGTGGTACATCCATAATATAATTCATTGGGGGCTTTGTATCTTCACTAGCGAGTTTGCGGTCTGTTGCTGCAGGTTGCACTCAAACTTCAACCTTTGTGGTCCTTAAACTTTACCTCATATCGCCATTCTCGACTCTCGAGTTAATCTTCTACTTAGCTAGCTTTAATAGTACAAACCACAGCCTGTTGAGTTTAATTATCTCCGTTTAACTTTAATGAAGTAACTCGGAAATAAATATAAAATCATCTATTAGAATTTGCAAAACTGGATTGAAGATCGTAATGCATTAAATAACTGACGTTGTCAGTGATACGAGAATTCACGGAAAACATTGATTGTTTTTATAAAAAGCCGCACGAATTTACGTCAGGGATTTCATCGATTAGATGATGTGATAAGAGCCTTTTGTATTCGCTTTTACGATACGAGGATAAATAGAGGTGAATGCAACAAAATTGATATAGCTGTATTACCTGTAACAGTTCCGTGATTTTCGGAACATTATCCCTAGCTGTGATCTTGAAATGAATAGGTAGCTATAACAATAGGCATGATTGCGTATGATTGTTTAAATTAGTGCCGCGGAGCGTGGTAGGCTCGAGTGAAAGGCTCACTTTCTCCAGCCCTCCGGCCCTCTTGTACGATGTGGCTCTATTGCAAAATTTCACACTCTCCTAACACCGATAGCTATCAATTACATTGATAAATAGCTTTAGAAACCTTATCTCTTGCGCTTTCCTTTACCTTTCAGTAAGGAGTTGTTATGCTTTAATTACCGCTACGGATTAGGGAGTGCTGGATCTACCTAGCATCTGGTTAATTAGTTATCACTGTACCTTCTTTGTTTATCAATTGATTTGATTAAAGAGCTTAATATTAGTGTACTATGGCATTATTTCATGGTAAAATATATTCAAATGAATGCTGATAAAAAATGTTCTCATGATTGGCACAAATTAGCCTGAGTGACACGGTCCGGTGCTCGTCCGACATCGAGAGAGTTTTCATTGCTCCTTTCTACCTCACGTATGTGGGTCGTCACGAATCGCTTTGTCAGTCTCCCATTTTGTTTCGATATAATTTCCCGGCAATTACCGTAACCAGGTTTTATATGGCTGACTATTTAAGTCTAAATATGATCTAAATTGTTTATACAGTATATTAAAGAAAACTTTTAATAGCTTTATCGTGTTTACTGCTCCATTTTTCGGTGAGTCTGCTCGAAAAAGATTTATAAAATCCACTGATTTAACTGTCATAAATCATCATTTAGTTTTAAACACTCGTAATCAGATTCAAGCTCCATTGTAATTCTTTTCAACAGCCTTCATCGAGCTCTAATATTTATGGAGTCAATTGGGCAATAAGGAGGGCCGATATAATCGATCTGTTATTTCGCACGGCCCGACGTACGTGAACTTAAAGCTAACTTACGATAGAGCTGTGCACCTAAGTGGAGTTTACGCAAGACGCCTTATGCCTTATGTAAGCAGTTTGTGATGCTTGTGAAACCAACCAGTGTGCTTTCGTTACTCGGGTTGCAGAGAACGGGCCATCGGCAAATTGCTAATAATGATTAATGAGATCGTGATGTTCTTTTGAAATTACCAATCAACAACAACAAAACAACCACTGACAAACTGTCCAATAAATCATAAAACGGTTTTCCTTTTCTATTTTTATACTCTGAAATTAACATACTGGCAGTAACCAGTACAAATCAAAGGCCATAATATACATAAAGGAAAGTGTTAGATTATTTATTGTATTGAGTTATCGCACTGTCACGATAGTGGTAATCGATACTGATAACTTCACTCGCGATAAAGCAACTCTTACTGCAACGTTTCTTAAACACAGTATCAGTGAAATAATGTTGAATTATTATAAGTGTGTTATGGGCACATGGTCACGAACTCAAATAATACATTCGGATAGCACAGTGAATCATCTACATAGGCACTGGTAAAAATACGTTAACTGTAGAGTCTGTAGGAGTTGGTAAATAACATATCATAACAGTATCTAGTACGAGTGGATGCAAGTATACAGCCGTAGTTGGCACAAATTGGGATCTCGCCAACATTAGTTGCCAACTGCATCAAAGGGGGTGCCCTTTCGAGCGATTGATTTTGTAAACGGAACATTTTTGACCTGGAAGCTATTTATTGAAAAGCAAATGAATACCATCGAACATAACTCAGTAGCACCGGAACGAAACAATAAAACTGCATTGGAAATTGGTGATGATGTCCCTGGGCAGAAGCCAAGGAGCTCTGCCAAAAGAATTTAACTACAAGAGTTATTGTGAACTGAGTCCATGAAACTAGCGAGTTCATATATATTATAGAAATGCAAACAAGCATGACACAAAGACACGCGCTTCAACCAAAGCTCATCGTTTAAGCTGAGCGATCAAGTGCTGGGCACTTGTTATTAGACCTTATTGAATGCCTGTCCTATTGGGCGAACGCCAGAAAACATTGCCAAAATATTTACAGCGTTGTCGCCATTTGCTAACGCTAGAACTTTGGATTGAAGCTTCAGTTTATATTGAACTGAATACGAAGAATTCCTTCAGTGCTATCAAAAGCATGAGAAATTACGATCGATTCTAAGAATCGGATATGCCATGATGTAGTCTGCACTTCTGTGCCTACTTATAATAAAACTGCGCAAAATTCTTCATCTCCTAATTTTATCATGATTTGATTTATCGTTATGGCCCATAATTGTTGCACTTAAGGCCTTGATTAATTAGGGTGGATCTTGTTTATGTTATGGTCCTTGGATCCTGATGTGTGCTTCAAATATAATAATGTGGAATTAAGTGAGGTTGTAAGTCAGGTGAGGCAGGTAGTGCGGAGGGTTCGCGGGGTTGGAAGGGGGGGCGACCTTCCGTCGACAACATCTGTCACGGCAGCTGTTTGCCCCACGATCGCACGTGCGACTATACCTATTATATTATTAAGTGTGTTTTTTTTTCTCGAAAACTTTGGAAGTGTTACGGAAGATTCCAACTCATGTAGTTTTATTCCCTTTTGTGCTACAACGGCAGTTATTAACAGAAGCAGTAGTATTGAATAGTTGCCCGATAAAGGATGATTAAGTACTCATTTAGGTAATTACGTACACAAAAACTTATCACCACAGATTACCTACCTATATACTTTTACAGCAAACGATAAGTAATCCCCTGCACTTATGTATAACCAGCACGTGACTTACTTACGCAGAAGACTAACAAAATAGTAGAAAAAGATCGCGAGCAACGATTTTTAATATGTTTCCACTGGCGCACACGTGACGTTTGTTTACCGGCGGACTCAAGGCCACGTGCATTATTGCGACGCTATTCCGCGCACGTAAGCGAATAGCGATGGATAACAAAAAATAAAAAATAGTCTGCAGTTCACTGAAAATCGAGCTACAACCCAACTCGACTCACAGTATTAATATTTATAACGCTTTAATGCCGATTCTCCGAAACAGATTCAGATGAAAATATTTTGCTATATTGCTATTACTATATTATTATGACACAATCACCACAAGTTGTGGTGTAAACAAACAATAATGAATCATCGTTGGACTCGGGATTGTTGAATTCACAGGAATTGTGTTTCGAGATGTGAGCCGAGCTAACTGTTCAAAGCGGTTTCATTGGCGGGATCATTTGATGGATGATGCAGATTACGGTCCATCTTGCCAAGCAGATAATCTGTAAATTTGCGACACGTCGTTGACTTTAATTATAAAAACTATTGACATTTTAAAACCATTTATAACGAAGTATATCATTCTATTTTGAATTTACATTGAGAACAGTTGGGTCAAGATGACGTCAAGGCTATCTGAGAACAACGATCAAGTCGTCGAACACATGAATGACGCAGTTTAAATTAGTTAGACGATAACGGACCGTAACGTAGGAATGATGATTAGACGTCGAGTGTAGGATCAGGATGAGCAACAATAGCGCATCGCTCGCAATTTTAATCGTCCGACGGCATTGCACCTCTGACCCGGCACAGCCGCAATGCAGCGCTCGCCTACACCACACCAAACTACGTTTTATGTTTGTTTACCATCACATGCATAATCGTCGCCATCTCCCAATAAACTTATTTCGCAAACCGTCGCCAGGACCGCGTATTAACTCGTTTTAATTGCATTTACGGCTAATAAATTCGACATATCAAGTAAAACATATTAAATTGCATCATAATTTAATACGATGTTTAAAGTGTCATCTCTAAATATTATGCAAGTGTTAATAACGCAAATGAAGCTATTGGTTTACAAATTGATGACCATATTGGGTTCAGTGTGGGAGATGACATTTCAATGTCAAAGTTCAGAGCTACCTATGAATTTATTGATATCTCCATGAAACGCAACCGATAAATTATACTTGAAAATGTTTTACATCGAAGAATGGATTTACAGTGTGTGATTGAATACGTACAGTCGCCAACAAAATTTGTTGTAACTGTCAAAAGTGTTAAATATAAAGCGATTAAGATGTTGGCAAATGTACGATAGGCGATTTGAATGTGTTGGTAAACTTCGTGTTTGGACTGATTTCGTTTTTGAGAAACGAAATTAGTCCAAACTAGAGTCACGCTTAAATAGTTATAGAGTCTATACTAGACGTCTATCTCTTGAACAGCGGAATTCAACATGGATTTCTGTTTTAATAGGACCGGATTACAGACGCCGAACTTGCTGCTGTGATATCTTCTGTGATGTGCGAGCCAGCCCACGGATATTTTTATATGTGATTTACTAGTGCCCAGTACAAACCGAGTACAAAAAAAAACGGATAATAGAGTTATATTTATTAGTGTTATTGGAACAATGAAGGAGGAGTGTAAGTTGTGTAGTTCGAATGGATGGGGTGGTGGTGCTCAGGGGCTGACGGATTTTTCTATATCGTCGCTGATGCGTCCGGCAGCGAGCCACGCGGGACAGGATCCCCGGCACGAGGCAGTGCTGCTGTCGGCCTACCTATGCAAATTGACTGGACGAGGTGACTATCCCTTGTATACGCTTCACGATCTCTACGCCAACAGCGGTGAGTATCGTGCACCACACACTACTTCGCACGTTGTACCTATTAACACTTCCGTCTCTAACAAGTAAGTGGATATATCACCTCCCACTAACAGCTCACCGTGCATTAGATAAGTGACGTTAATTGTGTAATTATGTTCATTGTGGAAGTATCGTTTTTTTATAATAAATAAACTGATTATTGGTAAGGGTTGGTGAGGGCCGCAGGAATCCAATGGATGCAAGATGCACAGGACCGGTCGCTGTGGCAACACTTGGCTCAGGCCTATATACCACAGTGATTATGATAATGTTACCCTCAAAAATATAAGGAACTTTAAATACTATCAATCTTCATTCAACATTTAAAATAACTGTTTGGAGCCACAACTTCAGCAGATAAATACAGTTTACAACAAATTCATCGCACTTAAACGATGTTGAGAAGATTAACGAGATGGAATTGGGATTCCCAAAGAGACATCCGCAGAACTCATTGTATTCCCCGAATGCAAACGCGCTGACAAATCTGAGGAACTTAAAAGGCCAGTTACGTCTTCAATTGCTCCACAAATATCCCCGTCTTCTGTTCTGTTTACTACAACAACAAACATTTCAAATTTTTATCTGATCAAAACGAGAATTAACGAAACATCTCCGTTAATGATTATGCTAATACATTTCATTATCATTTCTATTAAACGGGCGTAATTAAAAAACTTTACAAAAAAGTATCAGCATTTATCATTTTTATGGCCGAAAATTACTAACATTAGCTATTAATGCCACCATACTTCATTGAATTAATTATGTGATTACTCAGTTGGGATATCATCCACTCTATCAGTGTAAATTGATTTATTGTAGCGTTGTGTGCCTTTATGTGTATGCGCATAAGTAGGCATCACAATGCGTCAGTGATGTTTTGTTCATAAGCCAGTAACTATTGTCCGTCTGTTCGCTTTGCTAAAGATACTGCGCATAGATCATAACGCGGAAAATAACATGAAAAAAGATCATTTATCAATATGTCCGGAACCGAGACTTAAAATACATGTTATTGAATACATTCGCGTTAAAATGCAAACCGTCGCAAGTGAGTCACTGAACAAATTGCTTACGCGAGTTCTATCACATTTTTTTTTATCGGTGGCTAGACACAGGAAGTGATATAAATACGGTATTTTTATTATAAATTGTGGGAAAAATACGTTGCGGATCAAACTACCATGAATTGATTTAATTAATATTACATCCTGATGATTCCATCTTTGGTGGCTAATATTTATTATTATCACGAAGCAATAAACACTTAAATGGAAATCGTTATCCTTAAGCATTAATTTACTTTTTACAAGTGCATATATTAACTTCTCTAGGATTAACCGTATTAAGTGTTCTACATATCATTTGATAAAATGTATATATTCCGCAAAATGCTGCGATATTACGTTGCAGATAAAGTATAAATCAAAATTTGAGGAAACTAAGTTTTATTAAAAACTTACACGGCACTCGACAAGTTAAATATAACTATCGGCAAGCTGGCGTTTAATATCCGGCATCGCCTACATTCATATTAAACCATTTTTAGGATAGCATTTATGGCAAATCTAGACATTTAGCCGTTTGATCATTTTTATTGCCAATCGATAAACGACAATAATATGGTTTTTATGCGACGTTAGTATAACTCTTTACAGGGGTTTGAGCATGTTACAATGCTATAAATTCGCACTTATAAAGGTTACTTAGAAGAGAAACCTGATATGAGGTATTAATCTATGTATTTTATAACTAGTAATCTATTCAACTAGGCATTTATCATGTTCGCTAACCCAACATGGGATCAAAGGTTTAATTCATCAAGAGAGCTTTGGCAAAAACAAAGAAACTCAAATGACATCAGAGTTGATCCGATTTTCTCTGCTTTCCACAGTGATTTTTTTACGAAAAGGGCAGCTTAGAGTCAGTAAAGAACGTTCATTTGTTTTAATTGCGAACTGTAAAATATTTAACGATTAGAATTTGTAAATGTGGAAGATAAGCTTAAAGCACTAGCGAGCACTAGATGCATTTATCTAGTTTATTCCAATGTTATCGCAAATTATACGTCGTCGGCACGATGTGAACCGACCTCGCGCAGATCCGTGAGCGAATCCGGATCTGTTCGAATGTCTCTTGTCACTTCTAGATTTATTCGAGCCATGATATGATGCAGCTATTCAATGACAAACAATATTGTTGTCAGCGCATGTCACATAACATCATATAAAAGTGACGAGAGAATGCTAAGTAATAAAGGATTGGCCCACATTATGCTTTCATCTTTAAACTCGTTATATAATGTCTATAGGAAAATGATGAATAATGTTGGAACTAAACATAATATAAATAGATGTAAGAGTGTAAGACGTGGATATAAACTTGATACTTGAAGTCTATTATCATATTAATGATGAATAGAACCGATTAGTGGTTTATTACGCCAAAGATAACAACCATTGCAGTTTCATGCGCAATTGATTTTTTTGTTAATTTCATTGCAATAAAGGTATTAATTTAAATTACATCAAAAATAAATGAAAGTTACACTGACCGTTACAAAAATAAAGCAGTGTGTACATTTTGACTCTCATCGAAGTTGTAGCTAAAACCCTGAAACATTTTCGAAAACAATAGAGTGTACATAAAAATTTGACGAGAATATTCGACTTTAATACGGGAATGGGATTAACTGTGATAGCATCGCTCTCAAACTGCCTAGATTTTATACCTGAAACTTTTTCTAGTATGAGCGTTTTATACGGCTTCAACAGCAAAAAGTTTGTATTAACACTGTTAGTGTTGTGCTTGTCAAGTTTTTTTATAGTTTCACAATTTCACGAGACATGTGTTCTGCGAATAGAATCAGATTGTTGTTGTAAAGTGTAACAGCTGCAAAATTATTTGCAATCCAGTAGGATTGCTTACTGTTCTTATCGGTAAATTTGCAAAATTCTGCCATATAGTTATAATATACACCAATGTTTTGTATCGCAAAGTCTATAATAAACCTATTAGGGCTGTCCTTGTATCTGCAATCGTTATAAATCTTAATATAATCATGACAATGGCACGTGTAGTTTTTTCCCTCAAGCTTCTAACTCTGCATTCTCATCACGTGTCCCCTAAGTTCTAAGCCAAACATAATCAGGCAAATCATCGATCTTTTCCCTGTTATTTAAACTGTCATCAGGCCATATTAAGTCCATGACAGAAACAAAGCATCCATTGTTAGAATCGTAAAGGCACTTTACTGATGTAATCGATAAGGGACTTAAATTGCTCTTCAATGTTTACACTGTGACATGAGGTGATGACGTCACGGGTAGACCCCCAGTGTGACTCACAAAAATCTCACTGGCACCACATAATCTCTTCCCGTTTTTTTATCTCCCTCGCTCTTCAGTCAACCTTTGACGAGCGAGTGAGACAGTGCTCAACATAATCGCTCTTATTGCTCCAGGAAACGGTCGGGGAATAATCAACTCATTGAATTAATTCACACGAATCTAGAATCATCTGGAAAGTGGATTGTCTCTCTTTGCATTTTATTCATTCATACGCTTTTTTAAATAAAGTCCTTTCATATTGTAATTTAATTTTTGTGTCGGGATGTTTTGTATTGGTGAGTTGTATTTCATATTACTGTAAGCTTATTTTTATGCTTCTTCTAAAGTTGCGAAATATTTCGCAAATCTGATTATAATTTCTAATAATTAATTAAAATAATTTATCTTTTTAGCAACAATAAATCTGAATAAAATTTAGACAATAAAATATCTTATTTCCTGTTTACAGAACATCACGATATTTAAACTGTGAAGCCCCAAGAGGACACCGGTGTCCGCACACCTATTACACTTTTTATTGTGTCTCTAATTACGGTATTTAAAAAAATCGAAGTCGTGAAATGATCTAAAGCTAAATATTCAATATCAATACCATATACTTATTTCGCTCCAGTGCTGTTTATTTCCTATAAATTTCGATCTTAAATAATATTATAGATAAGTATGTGATATTGAAATTTTTGGTTTTTAGATCTGCTACTGACTACTTCGGTTTTAAAAATCATGTCCGTTCTATAAACGAAATATTTTATTATGTCTAAATTTAATTTAAATTACTGTTGATCACTACTAAAAAGATGAATCATTTAGAGATGCGAAACATGAAAACTGTATTCAGACTTTCACATGTCTCATATCCGATAAAAATTCTTTAATAATTACTCGGAAAATTCAGTAAAGTAGATTCCCGTAAGTAACCAAAACCACACACAGATTTTTTTTTTAATATCCGTTCAAAATTAAGTAAATGGAAATCTTTCAAATATGGTGGAAGGGGCAACTGTCAAGTAACAAAAAAGGACGCACAAACTGAAATGTGACGTCACCTCCATTGGTTACGAGCGTACAAAAGAGATAGCGAGACGTTCCTACGACACTCCCACTCTACCTCAGATATCTTCTTCTACTCTTGAACTTCTTGTTCTTTATAAAAATAGAGTTATTTTAGTGTTTTATTTTTGTTCTGTATAAAATATTATACCTACATAATAATATACAAAAAACAGAAACTGCCCAATTCTATCGTAATAAAATAGTAACAGTATTCCGTGCATGGTGGGCTGTCACTCCAGTTTAGTGCTGCCTCTCGGCGCGATCCAATACCTACTGTTTGTTCACCAATATTCGAGTTTGTGGGAATAGAAATAACTAGACTCTTCACTTGGCGCATATTCTGAATTTTCTCTGAATTTTTGTCCGTGAAATGTTTTCAGTGTCCAAATATTTATAGATTTTGGAAATAGATTTCAAACACTGTGTTGTGGAATTGTTACAAAAATAAACTTCATAAAATAGTAAAAACTTATACCCCTCGAATGCCGATTGTACATACCTACGTTTGTACAACTTGAATGACCTTGAAAAACGTTAATTGTCGTACTGTACACAAGGGTGTACGAAATAAATTCGGACAAAAATTTTGGTTTCTATATCTTTATTTTAGCTGGAAAAAAACAGATTTTTTTTTAAATTATTTCTTTATTTTTTATGTGATTTTCTAAAAAGGGGGCAATTACTTGATAATAATACCCCTTAGCGTGTATAGATAAGTTGGAGTTGGAGCATATAAAAAACTTATGGCTGCCTTAATTAATTTAAAGTCAAATATACTATTTATTGTATTTTCAATACACTAAAATAGAAAAGGTGTTCATAACATTATTTAACAAATAATACTTTGTAAAATTAACGTTTATATAATCGTAATAAGCTCATATTAACGCCATAAACTACAAATAAAACATCCGCTAGCAACTAAAACTCAATTAAAAGTTTTAAAACTGTTCTTAGTAAAATAACTTGGTAACACGCAAGAACATTGTGTACAACACTACGAGAATACAACCCCACGGAGCAGGGAATGGTGGCCGCGCGATGGGCTATAAAAAGTTAAGTAAAACAATAATCAGTCGAGCGGGGGCCCTTTAGTCCTTCGCCCTCTCACTCCAACCGTAAACATTAAACAGTCGCTATGCATAAGGAAAAAGCTTTTTATAATTTCAATAAAAAAACCCATGAATATTTAAAAACATTCTAGCACTAATACATGTTCTAAAATTAAACTACGATGTGCACTGCGTGCACCTTACTTAATGACATTTTCAATCAATATAAAATATAATTATCCATAATACGAGTATATCTATGGCCGTCATAAAATTGTATTGCCTGGAATAAGCAAATCATCACAAAACACAATAATTAACTCCTAGGACATGTTTTTGTTGTTTAATGAATTAGTGAAACGTATTTTTGTTGGCAGCTATCGGCGGCGTTTATAAGGGCACGTTAATGAATTATTTTAGTGTATTGACTGCGGCGGCTTTTGCAATGCCACGCATTGAATTATAGATATCATAAAACATTACGGTCACTTGTAACTAATAGTAGCTTGATGTTGAACGATATTTAATCATTTGTCTGTTTGTCGTGTTACCCATTGAGGTCTTATAGGTGTGTCAGACAAAATTGAGCAACTGCTGAACATGTTTATGACAAATTAGCTTAAGTTTCAACTGACAGATATCAATATTGAATGTTTTTATCGTTAAAAATATATTAAGCAAGATTTTTTAAGCAAGTCAATAACAAATTAAGTTGTTACGAAGTAATAAACTTCAACAGAAACAAAGAACGGAGTGAATATAGTCGGAACTGCTTCTACTGACAATAATAAAGCAATTAATATTAACAAGGGGAAATGAAACACCTGGTAATGGAATAGTTGTAAGAATTCTTTACTATCATTCAAGTAATGCCCATGCAATAGAATACAAACATTGAAAAAACCAATCAAACGATGGTAATATTTAAAGCGATAATTGGCTAAATGAAAGGCTATCGTTCATAAGGCGTTGCGGTACAAACAGGCGCGGCCATATCGCCGATCATTAGACATTACGTATGCATGCAGACGGTATTCCATTGAGAATCCATTAGAATCTTAATAACCTCGTGCAAATAGACGTGTCTAACACTTTATGTAGCTTGTAAAAAGTTATTATTTGTGTGACATTTTATAGGAACGCAGCAGATACTTAGATAGATATTATATCTATCTGCTGCGTTCCTATAAATGTCTATGCATGTAAGCCATGTGTATGACTACTACGTTCATATAGAAAGATAGATCTATCTACTTATCTTAATGAACGCAGTAGTTACATACATGGCTTTTATTCTTGCTTATATCATTCTGATTGAAATTACTTACCATGCTAATGATATCTAACAATAGAAAAAAGGGGTGTCTTTTTGTGCGGGAAATCATCAAATTATTTGTCATGCTCTAGGTTGAGTGACAGAGAGTGTCAGACTTTTACTGACTAAAACCAACCTACGTTTCTTCAGTTAGTCTTTGCAGTCTTGGACCGCGGTAACTCCTTTGATCAATCCCCTAACCTTGAATGCAGGTTTCGACCCTGGCGGACTCCAGCAGTGTCCATCATTATATACAGTTTTTTTTTTTTTGTAAATATAGAATACTTCAAATTTCTCTTATTTATTACACGTAGCTGCAATATCTATAGCTCGATTACAATCCTCAGCTTCCAATTCAAAATCTATTTACAATTCTAGAGTATCACGTTGAACACTCTTGAAGGCAAACTAAGCTTAGCCTCAAATGTGTCTTTTGAAAACTCCTTCGCAGTAATAGAGCTCTTTACATGCAGCGCCTGCGATGTCTTTACATTTATTGGTCCTTCTTTATGAAAAATCTTAGTACGATACCGCTTAAAATTTTGTATGACATAAAAATTATATTCTTGCAACGTTTAAAAAGCTCATAGAGAAATGTGATATAATATAATAGATTCGTTGGTATATGTGACCACCACACAATAGAAATTCAATTTCTATGCAGAAAGTTGTTGGACTATAGGCTCAGACGGAATTAATTCCTACTCCACCACGTTGTAATTTCTGTCGCTATGTGAGATTGAATACGTGCTCCTAATTTTATTACCTGCATCGCATATAATATAATCTGTACTTTAAGTTAGTCGGCTTTATGCAGTTATTTAACAAGCCCGCATTTTGTTTCAGGTAAGCCGACCTGCACATGCAGCTTATGTGACAGAATGCCTCGTACCTCGATTTACGGTAAGTTTCACAATAAAACAACAGACAACCCTGACCTTTCTCTCGACCACTTTGGACACAGGTTGCAAATTACAGGCCAATTTGCATATTTAACGTCACCGGCTCAGTAAGGGAGCATTATAAATATAATCGCATTAACCGTGTTTTCAGCCTTTGTCCAATTGAATCCTCGGTGCAGTAATCAAGTGAGTACGAGAGTGGGTCAGCGGGTCGTTCCGAGCCGGCGCGCGCCCGCATCGTCCCGGCTCCCGCCGCCGCACCGCTCCCATGTTACATTATTCACAAATATAACTGACGATAAAAACGACCAATAAATATCTCACCCCTATGTTACGCACCACGTAAACACTAAACTCTTTTGTTTATCCCGAACGATACCACCATACGATGTCTCACTGCCAGCAAACAATACTAAAATGTAAATTCGAATTCGTTCAACGTTTGCAATCCATTTATTTCCCGTTTCCTTATATTATGTTTGCGCGTGAGATTATCATAGATCGACGTCAAATAAGACGCGGAATCTTTTATAAGCGAGTGTTGTTTGTAGAGTTTCTCAGTTGATTATGCTGTGACCTCAACTATTTCTGAGCTTTTTGAATTTGACAATCGCAGTCATAAATACAATTAAATCGATTGTATCCTTTCACATTTCAATGTAAACCATAGTTGATTGCGTTTCGTCGGCCTTCGGAATCGGTTCGTATCATGTTTCCCCATACATATCTTAATCACACAGTGCTCTGTATTTAACGAGATTTAATGCCGGCCCAATAACCCCGCTCGCTAATTGCTCGGTTAAATGTTGACGGCAATTTAATTTCGTCATTCTGTGCGGCTCCCGTCGGCGCAAGCCTCGGTTCGTCGAGAGGAAGTACGCACCGGTTGCTTCCCTCAGTAAACTTAACTCCGTCTCCGTGTTAAGTGGCGATAGCGTTCGGTTCCATCGGGTGATTAATAAATAATATTAGTTGCTGGCCCGCATCGTGTACATTAATAACTCAAAAAGGAGTGATCGGGGCGGCATCGGTATCGCGGCAAGCGAGCCAGACGAGCACTCCTACACCCAATCTATTATTTCATTACTATAATTATAGCAATTCTATTCGTGTCGCAAGCGGCACTTTCTCGATTGATTGTCGATATAATTAGCCGAAGGGAATCTCATCAGTATACTTTGACGAGGCAATCACAGATTCACCCAGCGCCCTCGCCACCCACGGTACCCTTTTACGATTTAAATAAAATCGTGCTTACTCTTCTTTCGGAGCGTTTATCGTTCATCTGGCGATATAAAATATCTATTTCGGGTCGTGTTTAAATATTGATGGTAATAATAGAAGGCGTCGCGTCAGTTATCATCAATTAATCTAAACTGGAATGTAGCACCTCCTAATAGATCAGCTAGTAAATGAACGGACATTTTATTATTGAGAACCACTTAATTAGGTTAATTAGACGCCTTTTGGTAAGCTCAAATATATGAGGTGTCCGTATTTGCTGCACGAAAAGACGACACGTGTTAAAATATTTTTTAAATAGTGATTGAGGTTACTCGGCTATTTTTAAAGTTAACGAGATACTTAGTAATTATCTACATGTTTCGTTTGTATTATTCATACTACAGTAATTACGTTACTGGTTAATGACAGACTTGGGAGCCGAGTGACATTGAGGATTACATTATAATCTCACAATACAATGTAGACGATTTACTAAACGATGCTTTTAGGTTAAACTTGTGAACAATGAAATATGCTTTCTATTCTAATGTTCTCCACACAAAAGAGTTATTTACGGTATAGTATCAGGTAGTTTATTTGTAAATATATTAAAAATCCCTCGAAGACGTATTTACTATAGACCTGTGATATTTGCTTTAGATCATACAGCTTAAATAATAAAATAAACAGCTTCCAACGCTAATACGGGCTGACCTAGTCATTTCCTAGTTCTGATATTTCGTTAGACGTGATCTCATACGGTTTTCATCATTTATATTATCAATATCCGTACCTACTCCTCTAGATAATGTAAATAATGTAGGTACCTATGCGTTATGTAAATCGCGCTAATTTTTGCGAAGGCCGCGTCGAGACCTCGCAAAAAGCAGATTCGACCTCGCGTTTATCATTGTCGTGATATCTTGATATGCGCACTAACTGCCTTTTGATAGCCTTTACTTCTGCGGCTTCCTAGTGCCCTGGTTAGACGTCGCGATACAAACTTACATTAACTTCAAGTACTGTTACTTATTTATCTTTATAATTATGTGGAAAAAGCTGTATGCCAGTAAGTCTTTTTATTGATTTTTTTTCAAAGGGGACACTGTATTGTATTTGTTCATTCGTCTGGTATCCGTTCATTCATTCACTCACTCACTGTATCGGTCGACCTTGAATGACTGATCAACTTTGTCACGCGAGTGGTCTAATCGCAAATCGGGAAGTGTCAAATATATTGTTGAAATTGATTGTTGTTTTGCAGTTATATTTTTTGTTTAACTTTCTATTTTGCACGTGTTTTTCCTTGTTCACGTTTAGAAACATAAAGCGATAAATTAATTTGTTGGGAATAATTAAAACTTTTCCTGTTGTTTAACTACTAGTTTATTATTAGGTATTTATTTCGACACGAGCAGGCTCCGTCTGCTCGTTTCATTGCCATGTTAGTCCGTTTAATTAAGTACCACCATTAAAAG
The DNA here is from genome assembly GCA_958295575.1 of Leucania comma. Taxonomy (NCBI): domain Eukaryota; kingdom Metazoa; phylum Arthropoda; class Insecta; order Lepidoptera; family Noctuidae; genus Leucania; species Leucania comma. The sequence goes on from OY282475.1 coordinate 12,978,892, forward strand.
TATTATTTTAGTAAACCTTAACACCGTTATTTAATATGATGTTAGTAACATAATACCAACCCACATTTATTTATACGAACAAACTTTATCAATGATTTTATTAGTTAAATATTAGCTTGGTCAATAGAGGAAATGTTGTAAAAAAAACAGCAAGCTAATATTTTTGTACGTTATTAGGTATAAAATCTGGTAGACAATAGACATTATTTCTGATAGCAATAGGTACATATTGTATACTAATAGCCATACTATTTATTGCATATTACTCGTTCATAAAATCTACAATTGGCGATAACACTATGTATATTTTTCTTATAATTGATAGGCTTGTGCTTGACCATCATTGCTGTTTAAACCATTAAAACATTGCCTATTATATATTATATTATTGCTATATTTTAAATAAAACATGTTTTTTTAACAATAGGCAATTAAATATATTTTAACATGTACCTACCTAGAAGGCTTATTTCTAAGTAATAATTATATAAATACTTCAGAGTTCGGAAAATGTTGAATGAGTTCAGAGTGCCTAGTGCGAGTTTTTGTAACGTTAACGCGATCGAAACGTTTATGACGTTTGGTGCTCCGATTGGTCCCATCCAAACTCTTAACCAATCAAAGAACCAAACACGGTTAACGTTACAATCGCGTTGACGTAAAAACCACTCGCACTCAGCGAACAGATAATTTACCACTATACTTAATAGAGTGTAACTCTGACCCACGATGGCCACGATGTTACACAATTGAAAAGTTCAATAAAAACAATCAGCAAGAGTGGTCCAAGCGCCATTTTATTCAATTGCAGTCATATCAAAATTACTCGCTATCAAATTCAGCATCGTATGCAATAACATTAAAAACAAATCAAGTGGTTCATATCCACATAATTTATTCATATATTATCTTGTTTTAAATATAACCTCAATTAATTTAATATTGGCGATCTTTCTTCATTTGCCTCTGTCGAGGTAAAATGTTAGGAGTTTCATGAAAACATTAAGTTGTTAGAACTAGTTAAAACCTAATTGAATTTCCAAGAGTTCCTACATAGATTCAGAACTCAGTTACTCTAGAGTTTGGTCCTACGAGAAAATTATTTAAGTTACAACTGCACATGCAACATCCTTAAATAATATTAAAAATTATAGAACAACTGTACTCTTACTGTTGCTATCTCCCAACCACAACCACAATTCTTATCCTAGAATGCCAAAGCCAATAGAATGGAAAACCAAGAATTCTTTGTCAAACTAATAGAAATCGCTTGAGTAATTAATGAAGTCAACAAAGTTATGTTTCATATTTCAAAAATAAATGACCGTATGACCAATCTATCGTTACGTGATAATTATTTTCAACGAGCACCATAAAATTATCATATTAAGTACCGTGTATGTTCTGACTATTAAATGTTAAATTATTAATTCTTATGAATCAAAGGGCGGTAAGGCAAAACGTGTTAACCGCCATACCTTGTAAAATAGGGTTGTCGTTTACAATACATACGTCGTTCACCCGCGGCCCGAACACCGCACTCGACCGAAACGGAATTTTTAAAGGGTTTTTGGGTTAAAGACCAAATTTTTACGCAAAGTATATAAGTAGGCGTTTATTTTCTTCTGTCTAGTGTTTACATGAGTTTCGCTGTGCTTTGGTTTGTAGACTTTGTTAGGGAGACGCATTTATGAGCTAAATAAATAGCGTTAGTGTCAGCCTCATCTAGTTTAAACAGACGAAAAAAAAATTGACAAAAATGTTTTTAAACTTATTTGCAAAATAAATATCAATTATCGATTATGTTTGTAGTTTATCATCTTCCTAAATCACTCTCAAATGTAATCAAAATGACCATAGAAACATTTCTATTACCCATTGCCAACTTATTTCAGAAAACTCTAATTAATTAGAGGTTCCATGTCAAATAATTTTCCAACTTTTGGCCAACCATAAGCATTGAAGAGTTCTCAAGAGTATTCAACGCGATGTTTTATAGCTGTTTACTTGTTTTGTAAATGCCACCGACACAAGGCTACTCGCAAAGTAAATTAACTTGCCAAATCTGAACTTGAGCACAAAAAATATTTTATACTAACAATAAAATTATGATGTCGCATACATTACATTGTTTCCGGAATTATATTTAGATAATGCATCACGTCATACGCTCAAATATGATTTGTTAACGCTAAAATTGCTCTAACCTTGGTCGGGCCTAATACCCGCATAATTTTGTTTATCCACTTAACTCAGGATGCGTTTCAACAATATAAAATTTTAAGTGGATCACAAAAAGAAGATTTTCAATTCACGTTTAAAAGCAGTTATTCTACCTAGCGCAACAATGTTTATGAGTAGATTCCTAGTATTAATCTAGAATGTAACTTTTATGACACTAATAAAGCTTTTCGTCGCGATCTATCATCAATTCAAAACAATAATTCGCAATAGAGTCGCTTCGGGTACATTTAACAGAATGACAAATAAAACACGACACGAATCCAACTATCAATAACTGTGTGTTGTTTAAAATTCGTCGCCCGTCAGGGATTTGGCACTTGGGCGCGAGGCTCGAATTCATAATACTTTTTATAGCCACCATCTTGATTTGAATGAATTTGATGTATCTGTTATTCTATCAGCTTCGGCAAGTTTTGGAGAGTATTCTGTGTATTTGAGGGAATTTTAAAAATAAACCTTATGATTATGCTGTAAAGTTAACTTACAGTCTCTTATTTATTTTCAGTATTCATTTCATAAAAAGATAAAATACATTTGATTTTTTTTTATATATTTATATTTCATGTTATTTTTTTAAAACCAGCTTCTGCCAGTAGTTTTGCCTGCGTGAAAGTAGTAAATATATGCCTGTGTCACTCAATGATAAAGCAACTTTCTACTGGTAAAAGTATTTTTAAAATCAGTCCAATAGTATTAGATTTTTTTAATTTTGCATTATTAGTATAGTAGTAGTAGTAAGGATTCAAGCAGCCGATGGTCAGGGCTCCAAAGTAAAGGTTTCTGTTCCGTTCTTCTACTTTTCTCTTTCGTCAGTTACAACTGGCCAATGCTTTAGGTAGTAGAGCCTATATCGTCATGCCATCTCCTCCTGAGCCTACCGCATCGCGGATTGCTGTTATTCGGACTCCAGTCAGTCGCTGCTTTAACCCAATTCCGTTTTGAATTCGTTCAGAATGCAACTTTACTGGCTATGACCTGCCCAGTTCCATTTAAGTTTGGCGGCTGAATTACCTTCCATATGCAGTTTTTTTTTTTTGGTGGTGAAAATCATCCAATGACATCTCCAGCCCCTTGGGCGGGACGAGAGCTAGTGTCAGACTTTTACTGACTAAATAAAATACACACCGCATTCCTTCGATGCCTTTCATACCGGTGCCGAGCCTTCCTTTCAGGAGCAGACCCTTAGCCCCAGTTTGCGGTCTGTGATTTTAACCCCGAGAATACTTCGTTCCATTGCTTGCTGGCAGAACCATTTTTTGGAGTTGGGAAGACATCTAATTACTTCTTCCACTTTAGGGTGCACCAAGAGTTTCAGACTATTACTGACTAAAACCCACCCATATTTCTTCAGTTGTCCTTTGCGGTCCACGAGTTTTCTTATCAGAAATTCCTCTGTGACTCTAGCGGGCATCGGCCCAGCTGTCTCTACAATTTATTGAGGTTCATGCAGAAGTAAAAACTGTACAAAGACGGACCTAATCCTCTCTTCTCAATCTTGGGCGGGTTTACTGATATCTCCTTGAGGTGCAAGTTGGACACTGCGCGCCGCTGATGTGTGACCCCTTGAGCGGACTTTTGACGTTTCGTTAATGACCACGTATACTTTCCTTAGGTAAAAGTAGGAAGGATGCACATGTGTATGACTATCTTTTTAAAGAAAAGTGACCCATACCATCTCTGACCTAACAAAAAACAACAACAGTATAATACAGTGAATATAATTTGAATAAAATTTTCTTAACACAAAGATGAAAGATGAGATGAGATGTCTTCAGATTGAAAAATGTCGTGCGAGTGAAAGTGAAGCAGGGAGGTCGCGACTCTCAGCATTGAGGAATACGATGCAAGAAGGAGGAGGGAAAACTCTCTTTTTTAGGGTTTATGACACCCAAAGGGTAAAAACAGGACCCTATTACTAAGACTCCAATGTCCGGCTGTCTGTCACCAGGCAAATTTTCAGAGATGATATAGTTCTGTTGCCCCTGTATAGATAACCTTTCGTGCGCGATTCCGACTCGCACTTGGCCTTCAATATAAAATATAAATTCTTGCTTATATTTCAACTTATTCGCGAAACAACTAAATAAATACAAAGCAGTTCCTACCAACCAAACCAATCACCGAGACAGTTCATAATTTTTTTACTAGGTAACTCTTACTTACTGTAAGTATATACTGAATATTCGTTACTAGTTTTATCCCGCAAATCCACCCGGGTATTTTTACAGAAAAATATTAATATCCGCAATAGCACCCGGCCGTGGCGAAGCCTTCAATCAGCGATTGAGTTTTGTAATCAGATCGGTACTGCCTACCTTTTACAGACAAAAAAAAAGAAAGAAAAAAAAAAATTGCTAGGAGAAAACTCATTGCTGAGTTTAGCTCGCCTTTGTACATGAACTCTGTATCTTCATATATTTTGTTATGTTTTTTTGTGTGCAATAAAGAATTAAAGAAACAAAAAAAAATCACAACTTTGCAAGTTCCCATTTTAATTCTACCGTACATTTAGATATAGGTTATCCGTTTACATTTGAGTGCGGCTCGCTGTCGGCTCGGATTTAATTTAGACAGCAGTCGGTCAGCATTGCTGTCATTTGCTCTCTAGCGGATTCACTGAACACATAGAGCCAGTTAATAATGAATATTTTGTCAGAAAACATGAATGTTAAAATATTTTGTCACATGCGTCAGTAGAATTGGTAACTATGTGGAATATGAATATGTGTAGTTTACAAAAGATATGTATTATGTAAATAACCATGACATAAATTCCCTTTTCTTTGCCTTTAGCAGTATAGTGGAAAAGCTTCTTAAAGTAACCTCTCCTTTCCTTAAAAGGTAACGAAAGTATCTAAGTGGCAGCTTCGCTCCGAGTTTTCTCGAAATCTGTTAAACCGCCTTTTCCGTGGAAACTACACTAAAGCTAAAGCCCTAAGAATTCAGTGCCGGGTGTTGCAATAAGTAGTAACAGTTTATTTGCCCTAATAAATGTCGTCTCACTATAGCCACCTCAGTAACCCATTTCCCGAGGTGAACTCTACAGGAACGCGGGAAAAGCAACACTATTTTTTTACAAGTTCCTTTTTTAAATCTGGCATTAGTTAGGAGACGAACTTTTACTAACTTTTTGGTTGGTGAGACTATGAAGGATGAGACTGGCAGGATAGAAAAGAATTAAGGTAGAGGATACATAAAAGGATTACTTTTAGGTTTATGAAATGACATGCAAAGACACTAGCTCCTGCCAGCTGTTTCGCTTGCATGTTAAATTACATAAATACATTACATACATTAAATACATCGCCTAAAATTTAGAGAAAGATATGTCCTTCTATTAAATTTCTAAATTTAGATTTAACTACTTAGGCGTGAAAATGTGAACAAAAAATAAGAACAGCGATATTTATTTCGCATTTGTAGCTATAATATTAGTTTAAATTTGGAACTTGCAAATATAGTTTTTATTTAGTAACGTAACTAAAACTACATAAATCTAAAAAAACTACCCTTTTAAATATCACTGAAAATCTCGTAGGCCACGTAGACCCTGCTACGGCGTAGCGCACAAATTCTCCGTCTTTTTTGGTGAACAATCAAACTGACGCCTCACTCGGTTTCGAAACAATCAAATTACGAATTAACCTGGAACCTAGTTCTACACTTTTTACCCGACTGCGCCAGAAGGAGGGTTATGTTTTTCGAGAGTATGTATGTATGTATGTATGTTTGTATGTATGTATGTATAATTGTTTGGCACGCTCTGCAGCCTGAACGGCTCGATGGATTTTAGCTTGAGAGGTGTCGTTAGATTTGTATTTACTGTGAGAGTGACACTGGGTATATCAAAATAAAAAAAAAACAAAATGGCGGATTTTTGGCGCCAAATTCAAATATTTGGCACGCTCTGTGGCCTGAACGGCTCGAAGGATTTTAGTTTGCGAGGTGTCGTTAGATTTGTAATTACTGTGAAAGTGATATCGTAAAAAAATAAAACTAAAAAAGTAAAAAATAAAAAATGGTAATTTAAAAAACTAAAAAACCCGACTGCTTTTCTGAGTATTCATGAAAAAGCCCTAAAACAAGAAAGTCGTTGTAGCAGTCGGGACCCATTCTAGAAAGTCAGCCGTCTAGTCAGTAGATCTATGATGTAATGGGTCCCGACTGCTACAACGACTTTCTTGTTTTAGGGCTTTTTCATGAATACTCAGAAAAGCAGTCGGGTTTTTTAGTTTTTTAAATTACCATTTTTTATTTCTCAGTTTTTTTTTTTTATTTCGCACGGTTTGTGCATTTAACCCTTTGCTTTTTTATTTAGTTGGTGTCAAGTTTAGAAAGTAATTTGTTTTTATACGGTATACAGCCACTTTATTTTTTGCAGTATTAAGCAGCAAATGTATCGAATGAGCCTTCTCAGCAAGCTTCGCTAAGGTACCTAGTCAATACTCCCATAACCTTTCTCAGCTCCATTTTACCGAAATCGCGCCCGTTCCAATGATTCCTTATCTATGTAGACACGTGAGATACAAAACCACACCAATTTACTGCCATCACAATATCCAATAGGAAACAATTTTATGTAATAAAAACAACCAATGAAAAACGCTTAAAAAATCCCGCCAAAAACCCTCTTAGTTTTAAACTAACAAGTGGAATAGTAACGGCATAGGAACACAAATCTCTATAGTCTATAACATGCTACAGTACGGCCGACGGATCTTGGCGCGTCTGAAGTTAGGCTCTGCGAACATTAGCGCTTGGCACTCGTAAAAAATAAATGGTTTGAAAAATAAATGCCAATAGCAGTTGTTATTGCTTTTAACAACTGTTATTGGCATTTATTTTTATAAATCATTTATTTGGCGCGCTTATTCTGAGCGCTAAAATTCGCAGAGCCTAACTTCAGACGCGCCAAGATCCGTCGGCCGTACTGTACATATCAGTAATCTGTGGTAGCTTGCTACATATCAATAATCTGTGGTCTGTAATATTAATTTGTAAAAAAAAAACTTTTTTTTCGAGATACTAGGCTTTTCGCCTTACTGATGTACTTAATCCGTTTTTATTTTCTGCTAAATAAACTAATATTCTTTCTTTCGGTTACGCTGTAATTGGAGCAGCTGAGACGAACAACTTTAAAAACATTAGATCTTATCTCAAACAGTTTCGGGTCGTGTTGGACCGCACGATGCGATGTGCCAATGACTTTACATACTCCTTTATCTTTCATCTCTGAACTAACTTGTGAAGTTTCTAATTGCCGTACTATCCGTTGCAGACGGTTGGAAGTGCACTCAAGTTACTGAAACAGAAAAAAAATGTTTTTTCATTATTATTATTTATTTATTTTTTAAACTTTATGCACTAGGTAGTAAGAAACACTACACAAAGGCAGGTAATGCCTTATTAATGATCTTATTCGTTTTTATATTACCAATTTAAAGTTTTACGACGTTTTTATGTACTTCTTGTGCGTTTAATATTACAAGGTAATTAAAATCATTCTTAATTATTTTTGTGCCCCTTAATTTTTGGAAGTAGATTCCTTCTTAATTAATTAATAAATACTTACTTAATTTCGACTGTGGGCGTGAAGTTTTAATGCGGTATATTTTTCCATTAAAAAGAATACATTATGAGAATATTCTGAAACTTTTTGATTAGAATATTTCATTGAAGTTTGGATCAAGAATTCGCTAAACATTTTGAATTCCATAACTTCTTTACTAGATCTATAAATCATATATTTATATTCGATAATCCCTACTAAATAATAATAAAAACACGTTCCCTTAATAATAAAATAAAAATCAAGTTTCCTTACAATGGCATCGGCATCAACGAGGTTTTTTTGTTTATGGTAAAGATGAAGTTCCGTCCAAAGACAAGGTCAATGATTTGTTCATGCAAATCACGCCAGAGAATAAACAGACACAAAGTATGACAATATTTTAACTCGGATTAAGTATTGCTAAACGACAAATTTTATAGTTTTTATCTTGATATATAAAACTAAAAACTAGCGCCTTGAAAGATATAAATGTATATTAGTTTTTAAAAGTCCATTATTGTTTTCTAATAAATTTTTTAGTGCTCGTAACCTGATAAACGGCAAGAGTAGGTAGAACATTTGGTTTTATTTATATCTATTAGTAGAAATAAAGTCAATAAGTACAGAGAAAAATAAAACCCTCTTCACATACCGAATTTCAAACAATAACTAATAACGTATGTACCTAAATTAACTATCGCAACTCCATATTACTTAGCGATAGATCAATAATGAGGTACACATGATCGCAGAAGGTAATAATTTGGTATTCATTAAGATTCCAGCAGACAATGTTTACTCAAGTGTACACAATACCCACTGGCCTTGAAACGACCAATTTTATGTTCCAAAGTTCCAAACAACGCAAAGCGAACATGCTAATTGAACACTTGATTTATATCGCGCAATATATTAACAGTGCAGTAATTTGGGATGAAAGGCATATTTATATTATAACCACGTTCACTGTAAACATACAATTAAGTACACTTTTTATTGGCGTGCGAAATTTTTCATGTGCTGCAAAAAGCGTGGCGAACGCAATCAATCGTTTTGATACGGGAGGCGCTATTACCATAGCTCACAACAATTGGCTTCTTATATGAACACTGAGGTTTCATTCGCTTTTTTTTTTACTGTTCCGCTCCCTTCCCTACATAATCTCAATAAATGGGCTATCCAACACTAACATAATTTTTCAATTCGAACCGGTTGTTCCTGAGATTCAACTAAAGAAACAAACTCTTCAGCTCTACAATATTACATAAGTGCTAGCTTCTGCCAGCGGATTCACTCGCGTGATTTTGAAAATATTTAGCCGATAGCACTCAGGGTTTTTTATGGTAGGTAAAATCATCCACTAATTACAAACTTATATTATGTATCTTACCACTTTATAAATACATTCTGAACAAAGGATTAATACAAGCGTTTTCCCTAAAGAAATCATGCGTTATTGTTCATATAGTCTACGAAGGCAGTAGGTATCGTTCCCAATGTGTACAGACTAGGCGGCCTCTTTCGCCCTGATCATTCAAATGTCTGGTCGCAATTAGGGCTGCCATCCGTTCCATCGTACGGACATCGTCCTAGTTTTTAGCACGACGAGGTGAACGGTCGGGGAATATCCGAAAATATCCATTCGCAAAATTCGCCCGATACTATAAACCGTATCGAAGACTCTGAACAGTTAATAGTTTTAGTGTAAACGGTATCGATATGAACAGGAAAATGTTTACTGAAACCGCAATGAAATAGCAGTTTTAGGTACTTTATTATATCATAAGGGAAACTAGAATTGCTTAAATTATGGTTTCTTTTAGTAAACCCACACTTTAGTTGCGGTTATTCATGAACAATATTCATGGAACTATATCACTTTTTATTCGACGGTTATATTTTAGTTTCGATAAATGTCTGCAAAATGAAAAGATTTATTTAAATAAATTACTTAACACATAATCGTGAAGGTAGGTAGGTAGTATCTTACATGCCATACGGATGTTCGATACCGTTAAGTAGAAATTTTTGAAAATAAATCGTCCTTAGATTTCTAATTTAAGTCTATCTCGACAATCACATTCGCAAAGTGAGCACAGCACTAAAAGAATAATATATTCGTAGACATCCTGGTGACCCTAAGTATGGGATGTAGAGCGGGTCGCCGGCGCCCCAGGGCGCTCATTCTGCGCACAGTCGCGACTGGCCGCCTGCCGCCTGCCTGTTGACAAGCCCATTGTCAATACTCTGCCTACACCACCAGCCACATTCAGGACAACGACACACTTCCCTTTTTAGGCGATTATATTTAGAACGGGGCGTAGAAGACACGATTTATTCTGTATTTTATGGTAATGTTAGACTCAGTCTAGTCCTTTCTTTGTTCAAACTCTGTCTTAGAAACATTTTCGCTTTTTGATTTAAGTATCTAGCTCATGAATATTGGATTCCGAATAATATTTTAACTTGACTGAATGCTAAATTGGCTGTATCTGAAATTCGATACATAAATATAGCGCTTTTTGCGTTTAAATCGTAGTTTTGATTTACTGAACCAAAACTAAAATTCCCATGAGAAACCACTTGTTGGTGTGAAACGGTCATTTTCAATGAAATATGCTAAATGCACGTTTGATTCATAAGTATTTATGAACAATAAAATAAGTGTCGCATTTTATGGTGTGTGAAACATTAATCGCTTTTGATCATAATGTGGAAACTGAAAGCCCCATAAGTGCCATTGAGGAGTATTTTTATGACAACATTTGAAATGGACGTTAATTTCTGTCAAAGCTCAATTGATGGTCGGAGATAGGCGGTGCGGTGCAGATGTCAAACGTTACTTAGCTGTAATTATGTCAGTGTCGCTGCTCCGCGCTACCCACGTCGGCGCCGTCGTCGATAAAAGCGTTCCGTGATCGTCCTCGTCAGTCCTGGCTAATTGTCTGATTGGATCCGGATATTGTTATTGATTAAACATTACACTGGCTTTTAGTGTCTAACTAATATTGTTCCAGACGATCTCCCTTTCATACTTTCTGTACTAATATTATAAAGCTGAAGAGTTTATTCAATTGGTCGAATTTGATTTGTAAAATTCTTTTAGTTTTGAATAGTCCGTTTATCGAGGAAGGCTATAGGCTTTATAACATCACGCTTCGACCAACAAGAGCGGGGCAGTAGCCAAAGACGCATGTGAACCCGCGGGATTCAGCTCATTGTTTATAAATTGAATGATTTCGACCATGTCGCCAAGAACAGCCCAATCTACTCCATTCAAGGCTTTGGCTTTAATCCGTTTTAATCCTTACAATAATAAAACTTAGATTTAATAATAATCAACATACCCAATAATATAATTATGCTCAAAAGAAAATTATCTTATCATTAGAGTGTCATAAATGTAATATCACATTTACTTTTTATCTTTGATAATGTCTGTATAATTATATATATAACCATTTTTAAACCTCAACATACATTAATTTGGTGTCAGATATTTCGGATATTAGTCTTTTGTTCGTCACAAAAGCGGGCAAAGCGGTTGATAGTGATGTAGGTTGCTACAGTTATAAACCCATTAACTATGTACAGTGTTTACTGCACGATAATAACCACTCGATGAATCGGTTCGTGCAACGGAGGGGGCCAACCCTACCCGCTCAAGGTCGCAGGGGTGAGCACAGCGTATACAATTTGTTTTATGTATGTACACTACGCTTTACGATGCGCGCCTCTTATATTTGTACTTTCTGTACCTTTCTGAATAAATAAACGTTTTAGTGACATTGTTACAACACTATAGGTGTACTTTTTACCAAATTGCCTTTCGATAGAATTTGCTTTTGTAACGAATTATTGATTTTATAGTCTCATAAAAGTTGTGGTGTTGAAATGCGATATTTGTATGTCAAGTTATATGACCGCGCATAAAACTTTTAATTGAGTATTAGCCGCAAAAAAACGTAGAATAGGCAGGATTTTAAATAAAAAATTCAAAGATCTACCTATTTATTTTAATTAAGAGTTAAGTTAACTTCTCCAAATTTTAATGTTCACGACCTGATAATAATTTTATAACGAAGAAGGTACAGTAATAATGTCAATTTCTAATGCAGTACAAGGTTAATAAAATGTTAATCAAATACATTATATAAACTACACTTTTTACAACCCGTGAGTAAGTAGGTATATCTTGAAGTGATAAATGCAAATGAAAACTTCGCCGCCTCCGCAATGAAGTCGCGTAGTGTCCAAGTTAGTGCCGCCTCTGAAGCATACGAGGTAAAAATCGGAATAGGTATAGACAACACTAGGATAGGAAAATAGAACCGTTTCGCTTCACTGAACGACTTTTATTAACGATTTCCACGAAACGCGATCATCGGAATTGTTTTTGTTGCAGTGCGATTTGTAAATATGACATTTGGATGTGATATAAGCACGCGTGTATGTTATGTAGCATATTACAGTTAAGTATCTATCTACCCATCTGCTGTTGTGTTTTTTACTATTTTTTATTGCCTAAACAGTAAGCATTGGTAGAAACACCAGTTGTTTAGACTTGATTGTAAGCTTAACTGACGTCTATAATGTTATTGTGTCAGTTTCACTGATTTTTTGCCGTGATATCATTTTAGAGCTAATATGTAATTAAAAATTTACTTGGGTATTGATATAACGTGAACAAACACATTTTATTATCCTGAAATGAAGTTCAGAAAGACGCTAGTGTTTGGTATTGTTTAACATGCTTAAATTCAATTAAGCATGTTCTCTGAAAAATATATTCCTTGTGCGACATAAAAATGCACTAAACGGCACATAAATTTGCATAGGAAGTAGGTAGGCTTGCTGGAAAATTGTAAAGCTCGACAAGAACTGTTTTTTTTTTAAACTAAGTATCTACCAACGATGTAAAAAATAATGCTTTGTCCAGTAGTCTGCTCCGTACACGTGTCGTTTTGTTCAATCTGGCAAAGACTCTACTAATGAACCTATTAATAGTGCTGCCTACAAAGTTAATATAACGCAATCACAGGGAGGTGACTTCAATCGAAAAGTACAGGAAAGACCTATTACAAACAGTGATGTGAGGGTAACGCACGCGAGAACGACAAAAACCGTGATAAAAAAAAAAACAACTCAGCGAGGAGTCGTGTCTAACCAATCTGAGGGCACTGACCTCGCGAATCCGCGTACCTACACACTTTTTGCTATTCCACGTTTGGATACACACTCGTGCGTCAACCGAGTAACTTTTTACAATGAACTCCATTATATTATGCGCTTTATTTTATAAATAGACATTCAATTTCGTCTTATGACAAGACACGATTATTCAATTGGAGCTTAGCAAACAACACGCTCTTGTTAACGAGCCGGATGTGTGAAAACCCTAATTGTCATGTCGTAAAATGAAAAATTTGCCGGCAAAAAGTTGAGCGTGAAAAATTTGTAACAGAATTATTTTATTATTGTGTCTGTCTACATGTACTATGTGTGTTATTTATGATACATAAATTACACGGATGTATTACAGTTACGTAAATTTTGAATAAAATATTGCCCTCTTAAAACTTCAGTCTTAGAAAAATTGGATTAATACTCAAATATAAACTGGAAACACAATTGTAATGGGTGTTTTTCACTAAGTATTCATTATTCTGAATGATTATACGATTGCCACACAATTGGCTGCGGTCGTTCACATTGCGGTTTGACCCCAACCGACTGAAATCCCATTGAAATAACCGTGATTGTACCGGGTATTGGGTAATGGGTACTTCCAATATTTGTGATCGAGACAGTTTTTGATGCCTGACTAATTTTGTAAGTCAATTTGATAAGATGTTTAGGGTACTTGCAGTTATTTTTTTATCGTATTTATTATTTTCTGTTTAATTAGGTGTTAAAAATATAGCCAGATAATTCATATATCTAACAAAAGAATAGGGTAGCAATTACCTTGGCTTGCCAGATAGCCGGGAATTCCGGAATGTCCCGGAATTTACGTCCTTTTGTTGTACAAACATTGTAAAAAAAACAAGTTGGTTTGGAACAACTTGTTTTTTTTTTACAATGTTTAGAGATAACTAAAGTTGACATACACAGTTTTTTTATAGTAAAGGAAGGTTTACACATTTCCTAAACAAATGGATTAAAAAATTTCTCGCATAAAAAAAAGAAACATATTAATATGTTTCTTCATGTTTAAGTTTTTTTTTTTTCTTCGAAACGGCTGCACCTAATGTGATATAACAGGTATATTTTAAAGATTGTTTATCTAAGAATATATAAATAGGTGTTTAATTAAGCCTCAATATTTCTACTTGTCGTATTTTTAAAAGCAAAGAAAAATCGTCTCAGGTACCTACAAATTAATATACCTATAAAAATAAAGTGTGTGTTTATTATGTCAAACTAACAGCTCTTTTATTAAAAGCATAAGAATATGAATCGTTACATGGCATTTATACGAAAATAAAAATTATAAAATAATATCTCCCTTTGTGTTTGTTTATTCCGGGTAATCTCGAAAACGTCTGAACTGATTTTGACAAGACTATCACTGCAATCAAGACTATCACAGTCTTTATTTTTGGAAAATAATTTAAAAAAACATAAATGGCATACGAAATAATAATAATAATATTTCCACAACTATCACACAACACCGTCTAGTCCCAAGCTAAGCAGAGCTTGTCTTTTTACGACTCTATCAATTTTATTGGTACTTTTGGTTCAATTAAATTAAATAACTTATCTGTAAAATAATACCGATTTTATGAAAAACTCAATAAATATTCCGTTTTTCCAAAAAACCAGCCAGCAACACCGAAAAGTTTAGCGCCAGTAAAAACTTTCTAAAAATAAAACTAATAAAACGCGACACACTAGTTTTTACAAGAAAGACTGCCAAACACATTTCATATTTCTTATTAAAATATTTTATATCATTACGAAATAACAGTTATTTGACAAACACAACGTCTGAACTGGTGCGATAAATATCATTCGTAGAATAGATAGCTAGACGGTTTTCCGACTGGTTTCATTAATTGTTTACAAGATTGATTCCTAGTGAGGGGAAATCACTCGATGACGTTATTATGTTGACTTTTGTACGAGGTAATTGGTTTTTTCTAACGAATGCCCTCGCTCTATAGAAACGTTATTCCCACGGGCCGTCAACCGAAACTATCTAACGCCCGCAGCAATTATCCAAAATCCTTAATGGAAATATTTAGTTCTGTTCTGTGTATCATTCAAAACATTGAATAAACGACCAATTAAGACGCTTATTGCATTAAATTCAATTATATCTGGTGCTTATCAATTTTGGTGCTTTATTTGGCAAACCACATCCGTATTTTAATTTAGCACCTTTGTACGCTCTGTAAGCATACAAAGCTAAATTAGAATAATAAAAAAACTGGATTTGCTTAACCAAAAGCTTGCCCGCCATTTACAGCTCTAGAGTTTTTTTTTTATACATAATACATGTACTGCACCGGAACGAATCGTTGGCGATACCTAGATTGTTTTCATTTCACGGTCGATCTGACCAGTGTGAATAAACTCCGCGGCACGGTTCTAAATTCAAATCATATCGAATGACCAATTCAAAATTCGAATAGCGCTCGGTATTTTCTGTGAGCCAGTTTAACATTTTATTGATATCGATTTGAGAGTAGTTACGGTCATCCACAGTGCTATTATTTATTTTAGGTTTATTATAAAGGAATGCGTCCAGTCGTGCACGCTAAGCTATTTCCAACGATAAGTTCCTTTGAAAACCTTTTACGACTACAACCGATGCGAGTATTTTTTATGATTACCTTCCTATTAACAAGTAAACGTTGAATAACAGCACTTCTCGCCATTTGATAAGTTAAATAAAAAACCTATAAATTGAGAACTCATTAAGTTAAAAGGAAATATTTTAGAGTAAAAAAATAATCAACATTCTTAGATGATAGAACCCACGCAACATCTAAAAAGTTTCTTGCATGTACACAAAGAGCAACAAGCGGCCTAGTCATCGCGTCTAAAATACAACTTGCATAATTTGCGTCTATTACGTTTATTTAAAGTGTGCGTTCCAAGCAAGCGTCAATTATACAATAGATCTAGCATTTGCCACGGTGGCATCATCTATCAACCTCGGTGGTCCGCACATTACACTACTGCGCGACCGTTACAAATTCGCGTTTGAAAAATTATGCCTCTATCCGAGAGCCCGAGCTGAGTCGGGATCGTTTTCTAAAACGCCGGTTGTGAGAACGCGATCATACCGCTACCGTTCGTTCGTTCGGTTAATCTTGTTCATTCAATCGCTCGTAGATTACATCGTACGTCTGGCTTATTAATCTGTCTGAAAGTTCGAATCAGGGGTTTAGAGACTTTATTTACGATGCTGGGATTCTGTCAGATATTATTTTCTCCCAGAAATAATTTTCTGTTACCCAATATCTCCGATAACAGGGATTAATGCAAAAACTTATATGAAAACAAGAAATAAAAGAACAACTCTGCTTCAATGAGAATTCAATATTTTTGAACATTTTACTTTTAACTAACCCACGGGCTAACCAGTGTAAGTTAACTTTCTAAATTAGAGAGAAAGAAAGACAAATTTTAATTTTAAATTGGTATCAAAGAATGTCTACGATAAGATTGAAACTATGCAACTGTTTTGCATGTTTTTGATAGTTCTTTGATCATCGACTGTGAAATACTTCAGATGTTGTAGATAGTGTGCCGAACAAGGCCGAACGTTAAAACTTTGTTTAGCATGTATATGATAAAGCAACAATTTGAGGAATTTTCGTGAAGTTAACGCAATGATTTAGTGTATAAAGACATTAAATTCGGGAACTGCGAGGAAAATTAAGCAGGTCAGGGATATCTTCAGATTCGTTCCTAAATACTTCGAAATAAACATACCTTGGCGAAACTTAAGCTAAGGACCTAATGGTATGGAACTGGCAACCGAGCAGAAAGCGGGAGGATTTAATTAAAACCTAAATTAAAATTTCTTCATCAAAAAAAAAAACTGGTTTTTAGACTTAATTGAAGAAGGCAAGCACAAATAAACTACACCAGCTTCCGTATGCGCATGAGTATTTAATTTTCTTCACCTTATCAAAAATGTTTAAGTATGGCTGTAAAGATTATTCTATTTACCTAAATTCATCAATTCATCAACATACATGTTGAATTACTTCTCAGCAACTTGCGATAACTTTATGTACCTATATGTAGAAACTAGGTTTATACCTCGTTTCGGAATTGTTCGATAGCGTTACAGGTTTTTTTTTTTTTTTGGTAGGTAAAATCATCCAATGACAATAGCGTTACAGGTGGGCTTTAGTCAGTAAAACTCGGGCTCTCTTCGTTCCACCTACAGGATGTTGATTTCCCACATCATCTTCCTTCCCTTGTCCAGTTTCATTTAAAGTCGGCGCCACACGCATTTTTCTTCCATTCTGTCCTGTCACCCGTCACGCTATCACTAACTGCCTTTTCTTCTATATCACTTCTCACTTAATCCATTGATCTCTTCTTTGGCCTCCCTCTCCCTCTCCATCCATGCACATTTATACTCCTAACTCTTTTAGTAACATGATGATGATTTCAAAAATACACCCCGTGTATTGCCAAATCGACCATATCATTGACACAGGGGAACGCCTATGCTAACGCCGCCTCCTATCAAGTCCTAACTACATAATATAAGTACTTACCCTGGGGCAAAATTAAATGAAGAAATCAAACCTATCACACGTGCTTGCATTACAAACTCAAAAAAATGAAATATTCCTTGGTAACTGATTTTCTTGTAGACAGCTTTTTACATGTTATTCTTATAAGTAGTTATGTTAAGGAAGACGATGCAATAACTCTCAAATTGTCTCAATCAACCCAAATATAATTACCAACAGGGGTCTTAAAAGACGTGTTACTCGTAAATGTCAAGCGTGCGAGCGAGAAAGAGGGATGGCGCTGTACACCTTTCCCGCTCCGACCAAGGGCGGGATTTGTCATTGGATGATTTCACCTACCATAAAAAAACCCATATCGCTACATCCCTTTAACTGTCCAGATTAGGTCGTCAATTGGATCGCGTTAAGAGCTCTGTACTTTAGGGTACCATATCACAGGTTTTGTCCTGAGATGTCAGGATTTTTGGACTATTCTCAGGATTGCGGCTGAATTTTTCAAAACTTACATGAAATGTCAGCTTTTTTAGAATTTTCAAACAAATACTATAATTTTCATAAAAACAGCTTGCAGTTCAAAGTTAAAGTTAAAAAAAAAGAAAAACTTAATAAAAAGTTAAATAAACTAAAATTAATCTTCCTTTTGTGCCCCCCCAGCTTTGAGTGGGATGTGCAACGCGTGAGCGAGATCCGCTCTGTATAAAAACAATAAGATAACGACTTTTTTTAAATAAATATACCTATAAAAAAATTGTTTTAAAAAAAACAAAATGTAAGAGTAAATACCTATGCTGTGACTATAATAAATTCTAACCTTTGTTTACTACTTCGTTACAATATTCAATATTCAAGAAATAAACCTACCAATCAAGCTATGACTGTACAAAGCTATTTTAAAACGAAGAGTACAATATTGTGTATAAACCATATTAAAAGTACCTCCAACTCGAGGCAAAGCTAAGATTGGCCAGTTAAATATTAATGATAGAATCCGCTAGAGGTTTAATGGAGACTTTAAATAGTATTGTACATTCTATGCCATCATTGTGCAAACAAACATCCAGGGCCGGTAAAGTTCAGATTTTAACTGACTTCGCCAAGTTTGGAAACATTTTATAAATAGCAACAAGGGAGTAGAAATGTACAATACTCGCTCGTTTATAAGAAACCTGTTGAAGATATTATACAGGTAAAGTTCTATTATGTAAGTGATTGCAGAAACGGATTTTCTCACATGTTTATAATAAACTAGCATTTACCCGCGGCTTCGCCCGCGTACCTAGCAGCTTTCTATCGGTGAAAAAAAATTAGCAATCAAGTACTTTCAGAGATTACCTTCTACAAACAAAAAAACAAACTCCTCTATAATATTAGTGTAGAAAACCAATTAATCCTTTCTCCATTTCACCCCTCTGCATAAATATTAAGTTTCGTATTGCAGCAAGCTTAATCTTAAAATCATCTGCCGTAACTAGTAATACGTACTAGCAGTACTTGACTGCTAATCGCTTGCAAGTGTCGGGACGGCCGCTGTCGTCCGCCGCTTTTTGTCGTGCAGTGTGCGGCGGGTCTAATTGGCCGCACTGTCGCTAATTGAACGGTTAGCCCGTACCGGTCCAAGCGGTGTTTGTTAAACGATTAAGCGGCTTATTAAATGTGATTTGCAGATCTGTGCTCTTTTTTTTCATTAGGCTGTTTGATTGTTTTCCGTTGCTTATGCACCGTGAAATAGAGAGTTGTGATCATATCACCATAGATGAGTTAAAAAGTTTAGATACTCTTTACGTAATGAAATTTTGTTTGAAATGACTTAAGTACAGTACGTTCAACGGTTCTTGGCGCGCCTGAAGTTAGGCTCTGCGAACTTTAGCGCTTGTGCACTCGTAAAAAATAAATGCCAATAGCAGTTGTTATTGCTGTTAACAACTGTTATTGGCATTTACTTTTATAAATCATTTATTTGACGCGCTTATTTTGAGCGCTAAAGGTCGCAGAGCCTAACTTCAGGCGCGTCAAGAACCGTCGAACGGCAGCAACTCTCTCACAGTCTAATACCTCACCAGATTTCATTTGACGTCGGATCTCCTCGTCATTCTTCGCCAGACATACTGGGTCTTCAAAGTGTATTTCTACATACATCTAAGCTTCCTTCAAGTCCTTGTTTTTGTCGATCACATATAAGTGACGACTCTGACTCCTAGCTGTTCTGTTATCTGAGTATGTGTATCATCATCATCGTCACAATTATATTAAAATTTTGTAAAGACTGTCTGTTTGAATATCTAATGCTTTAAAAATAGACTTGCACCCATTTGCTTACATACTCTAAATATTGTAGAACTTTGCATAACTCTCATATCAATTAATAATTGACAAAGTACTTTCGCTTCTAGGATCAATACCTTTATTTTGTTTTGGTGTTGCACAGTTTGAGCATTTAGCGATTATCAAGTTTAGAAATTATTTCGTTTTTACAGTAATTTTAATTTTCATTACAATACGGTTCTAACAAGTTCTATCGCAGAATTTGACAACAAATGCAGCCTTCTCAGTTCTCGGCAAACTTCACTAAGGTAATCAATACTACAATAAAATTCGCAAATCCATTTGACCGAGACCGCCCCTGATTCGAGATTAGTAGTAATGATTCCACGAATTGTCCCGTTGTGTAGCTGTATACACTAGAAATCAATTTGCGAATTACGAATAAAGAAAAACATTACACCATAAACTTCGGATCGATACAGCTTGACGGAGCTTATTTAAAAATCTAGAAAACGAAGCCTATGTACAAGAACAACCGCATTCAAAATAAGAATTCGCATTTCAAAAACAGCAGCGTCACAAGATTTCGCACGTACTCTTGACTCCTGTAACATTACAATGAAACCGGTAGATAAATAAAATAAGTACAAAAAGTTGTTTCAGAAATAGAGCCCCTTATAGAATTGCAGCTGCCCTCATACCGGCTCAAGGCAAACCGCCCGCTTCTTTTAGGCCCCGTTTTGCAACGTAAATTGTTATTTTTTCTTCTTTTCCCAACGAGACTAGACCTTACAATGGCACGGATAAGTTTTAAATGCCTTCTTAGTTTATGGTCTTTAATGGAAGTCGGTACCTATTTATTTAATTAATAAACGACATGCGACGACACAAATGGTGTTATGGCTCTATTATTATTTATGAAGTAATTTATTAGAAACATGTGTTTCTGTTTTGTTAAGATTTGTTGAACGACATTTGTTTTATATTTTTTGCATATACTTTTATTAAGTTGATGTCAAAAAAAGATCATATTGACCTTGAATGAAAATCTTTTTAATATTATAGAAAAAAATATTAAAGTTATCTTAAAGTTGATATGTTTTCTTTGATTATATTAGTGTTCTAGATCAGCCGGTACAAGTCCAACAGAATTAAGTTAAAATATGTTCACTTATTCGAATTTTGCTGTCTGGTTTTATTCCTTTGAACACACCTGCCCACGGCTTTGATATTTCCGTCCTTATCTGGTGCATCACATCCAGCATAGGGCTCTCTTTTTCTATAATATCACATGTTTGTTTTTATCGCCATTATTACTGGTGCGATTGTGATCTGAATGAATTAATGAACACTCCGGAGTTGTTTTACGATATTGTAATGTTTTTTTTATGGACATTTATGTTAGTTATGAGGCTTATCATGTTAGATAGGAAAGCTTTATTGAATTGTAACAGAAAGTATAATTGATTTTTTGGAGATAATTTTGTTGATTTTTATAATCGAACTAACTGAATGTTGACCACTGAGCTTATGATATTAATTGACAACATTTCATATTTGTAACCTGCATGTATATTTTTCCATCTTTCGAAATTATGTATATTTATATGTATATTTCTATTTTTCGTTTAAATGTCATCACAGTAAGTACATAATGTTTTCTTGTTATTACATGGTTATTGCGTGTTGCTGCACCATTTTGACCACAACTTTTGCAGTCAATGCAGTAGGTTGGTAGATAGGTAGGTATATAAATCAGTTCATAGGAACCTTTTTACGTCAACTCACTCGTCATTGAAACTTCAATGAAAAATATTGCTTTAAGTATATTCTTCTAAATAAATTTAACTTCTTATTCAAAAGTTACAAACAATGATCTTGTAAAGTAGATTACTGTAAAAAAGATCACGGAAAGAGCCCGCTCGTTTGAGAGGCGGTGATTGGAGTGGCGTACTCCAAGTTAGGTCCGCCTCCCCGCCCCCGTATCAGCCGACCACGAAGTTCGCAATAACGGTATGAGAGCACACTAGCGTTGCGCGGAATTTACCGGAACTACTTCGACAGTTGACTGATGTAATGTTTTGGATCATTTTACTCTGCTTCTTTTGTTATTTTAAAGCGGGAAATTTTATTAGGTGTAAAAACACTAAGTCTACTTAATTAAAAAATTAGAGGATATGTAAATTCTTTATTGCACATAAAACAGCAAAAATAGGAAAACTTACGAGCTTAACCCACAATTGGTTTTTCTTACAGCAAAAATGTGAGAGAAATTAATTAGAAAACATAGAAAATGTCAAGATGTGAGCAATGTTTAGCGGTACCTGTATCTATAGGTAAAAATAAATCTCATAGATATTTGTGCAATATTAGACGTGCCTAAGCATAAATCCAAATAAATCTTTTAATTAGGTAATTAATTAGATGTCTAAAGATTACATGTACTTAACAATTTTAAGAAAACTAACTGTGAGTTGATAGGTATTATTTCAAACCACGTTATTTCTTAAACCCACAAATTATTTTCACATAGCGTTGAGCTATTGAGCATTGCCTACCTCTGTGCCTATCCCATTTTTGTATTGAATAAATCCCTGATTTTTAACATGAAGTCCTAACCAAACAAAAAATATATCAACCAAAACACTCAAGCTCATAAAACAGTTTCAAATCTAAAATTACTCATTTGCGTAATCGGAAGTGGTGGCGCACACTACCTACAAATGCGGTGAGAAGTCGTGCTGTCGGATGGTGTGCGCGGGACGTTAGAAGTTAACACGTCGCGTTTGTGCTGACCGCATCCGACAGATACGAGGCCGTGATAGAACTGTTTCAAGTTTTTCCTTTGTTTTAAATTTATAAACATTTGTGAGGATAACGCAGCGGGTTTTTCTATTAACGAAATAAATGTGGTTCTGTGGTCTGCCAAACACGAAACTTGACCTAAATGTGTCACACTTCGAGTAACATATATAGTATAGGTACTTAAAGGTAACAATTTTTTTTTTACTTTTTGTGAAAACCTACCACAATGTTTTCTTTTTTAACCCAAAGGTTGACTGGTAGAGAATGCCTTGTTGCATTAAGTCCGCCTATGTACCACTACTGTGCATGAAGTTTAAATAAATAAATAAAATTCCCAATGTTCATAAAAACCGACAAATTAGCGACAAATTATTGCGTTGCTTAATTCCTTTTTTTTTAGATTGGATATCATCAAATAACTCCTCCAGCTCTAGGCTTGTGGGTGGAGCGAGAGAGCGTCAGACTTTTACTGACCAATCTAAGTTCCAACAGTTACCCTTTGCGTTACAAAAAAAAAAGTTCCACGGTAACGCTTTCGAACAGTCCCGCAGCCATAGCAGGCATTATTTACATAAGCAGTAGTTGAATCATCGAAAAATATCGCTAATTATGTCACTGATATTTTTGATCCAGGTATACGAATTATAGGTCAAAAATACTTGTATAGAGCAGCAAACCAAGAAAAATCATTAACAACCACTATCTCTCCAAAGGTATCTACGAGTATCAGTTAAACTGAAGCAATGAGTGAACGAAAGAACGTTAGACCGAATTCCATTTATCTAGCCAGTGCATCATCCTCCATCACCATCATTCCATTTATCTAGACAGTTACCCTTTGCGTTACAAAAAAAAAAGTTCCACGGTAACGCTTTCGAACAGTCCCGCAGCCATAGCAGGCATTATTTACATAAGCAGTAGTTGAATCATCGAAAAATATCGCTAATTATGTCACTGATATTTTTGATCCAGGTATACGAATTATAGGTCAAAAATACTTGTATAGAGCAGCAAACCAAGAAAAATCATTAACAACCACTATCTCTCCAAAGGTATCAGTTAAACTGAAGCAATGAGTGAACGAAAGAACGTTAGACCGAATTCCATTTATCTAGCCAGTGCATCATCCTCAGATGCATCGTTTGAACTATAACTCACTTAACCCACTTACACTCGCCTCCAAAAATGTTTCGTAGAACTCTGATTCTCATTGAGTACATATTTGATTGAAAGTTCGTTACTTGGACTAGCTGTTACCCATAACTTCACGTAGAAGTTTAGGTAATACGCTCATCTCTCGTTTTGAAATCCATTTCAGTGCACTCTGTGTCATGTTTGTTATGTTTGGGTTTTATTTTCAGTGGCGTGGCTGTTCGTGTTCTTTAAATTAACCATGGAACTGCTTATTGTAATACCGGTCTGTAAATGTTCTTATGCAGGGTGATAGTCTTGTGTTAGAGAGAAGACATGAGCATTAATAATTACGCGATTACAAGCTTACGTGTTACCAGTGACGATATAGGAATCCCAACGTGGTCGCTCACAATGCAGAACAGATGGTTCATGAGGCCGAAAGGGGAGTGGCGACCACATAACGAAAGACACAGCTTTGGAAGACCTCCCGCAAGGTGGACCTGGTTAGGGTCGCGGGAACCGGATGGATGCGAAACGCTCGGGACCGGTTGTTATGACGATGCTTGATGATGATGATGAAACATACTTATTATATTATTAGTTATTACTGTTACTTCTATGACGTGCCAAAGCCATCATGATTTCGTAGTGTGAGAGAGATGGAGCTATACAGGCCAAATAGCACTATCCCCTTTTCACAGCAGATTCACGATAGCAATGACACATCATAATAGAGGGATGTGTCCTCCATATCGTGCCCCCACTAATGTCAAAGATGATGACAAACTTAATTTAATGTGTGTAAGTTACGTAAATTATCAGTGTATTAAACATGTCCGTCTCGTTGTTACAGGATATTATCAGCCGGCGGGACCGCTGATCAAAGAGTCGAGCGCAGACGCTGAGCGCGCGCTCGCCAGGTACCACCCACACTACCACGCGCCGCATCCACCGGTAAGCCATAATAATACTAGCACTTAACTATCACTATACACTGTATCTAGCAATTACTAACCTTCTGATCCCAGAAATACTTGATAGCCTGAGGAGCTCCCAAAAAATACAAAGGAGAATCAATGAGGGAGTAATCTATGGCACCGTGTATCTAATACTTATTGTAAGTTATGGGTTAGAATTTAGAATATTGTCTGCCAGGCTTGCAATTTGCGCAATTTGTTGCATCACCTCTGAACAGCGAAAGAAAATATATGTAGCGACATCTATAACGTCACATAAAAATTAAACTAAGAAATCCTGCATCGCACAACTAGAGTTCTCCGCGCGATTAGAGCACATACAACGGGCCGAAATCATCTATTGGGCAACTGCCCGATAGAAGATTTCGGTCCGTTTGCCCAGATCTGACAAAATATCCGTCTAGTCAGAAGATCCTCCTATTTCAAAGAAGGTTTGCGAGACTTTGTTCCTCACCCCTCCAAATATACGATACATACATCGTTAGGAATAAAAAATTCTGACTCATGGTAACAGGTTTCTCAAAAAGACTCTGAGAACTGGTAGCAGGCGCAAGTATATACCCAACGAATTGGCTGTTCGTAATATTTTATATGAGAAAGCATACAATGAATCCTCCAATGAAACTGCGGGTTACACATAATTCAGTCCTTGACATAACAATGTCGATTGCCGAGCCTTTAACTCAGGCAGCTTTGTGTAATGGTTTACATCAGATATCTATATGTGTGTGCTGGTAGACCTACGGTTGGAGTAGAAATTAAAGAGAGGCAGAACTTCATTTTAGCAGGATATTTTCTGATTAACCTGCATTTACAGGTGCTTGATTTAGGTACCTGTACTACAGATGATCATAGATGGCGGCCACATCTTACTGGCAAATGATCAGCCTGCTTTTTTGGCACGAAAAGTATCTTTACCCTAATACCCTTTTCATTTTTTCGCAGGTACTGCAACAATATGGCCCGCCATATTACCCGGACCTCTGTTATGGCCGCTACTACAGGCCTCCGGGATCTTACCACATGCCACCACCACAACCGGATGCGCAGGTACGGACAAACGAAATAAAGAAATAGTAATTAGCACTTGCAGTCAGCGTGCAATTAGCATAATATGACAGACTAGTGGGTTTTCAGTTTTAAACCAGTGATGTCAACTTCACAATTTTATAGTAATTTTGAAAATGGCGTCAACTTAGCCCATCTGATCAGAGAGAGACAAAGAAAAGAAGTTGCGTAAAGTTTAAATAATAGCTCCCAGTAATGGCTAGAACAGCTGCCTTTTTTAAAATATAGGAAAGAGTTGTAGGTTAGACAGTGACTTAATTGTTGGTATCTTGTTTACAGATGGTTGGTGTCGGCAGTGAGCCGTACCCACCACCACCACAGTATTATGGTAGTCCACCATGTTACCAACATTCACCTCAAAGGATACCATACGTAGGTGAGTAATAGCGTCATTTCAAAACTACTTACAACTAGGTTATTCCCAAATTACAAAGTTACTGATGAATCTAACATCAATCGTAACACGTCATGCCCAGCGCATAGTTACATCAGTAACTAGAATGCTTTAGTTTGTTTCGATAATCACCTCAAAGATTAGATACTAAAACTGTATGATTATGCCACATGCTTTATGTTTTTGCCCATTGTTACAGAATATCGCGGATGCCCGTGCCCATTAAACGCGTGTCCAAAAAACGTGCATATTGGGCCCGCTACTGGTAAAGCCCCAGCCGGTGGTGGCCCAGCAGACGTTCCCCCTGCCCTTGCGCCGCCCGGGGCCGCCTTCCGACCGAAGGTGCGGGTGTGCGCCATTGACGCTGCAGCAGATA
Organism: Leucania comma; assembly: GCA_958295575.1. Taxonomy (NCBI): domain Eukaryota; kingdom Metazoa; phylum Arthropoda; class Insecta; order Lepidoptera; family Noctuidae; genus Leucania; species Leucania comma. The sequence continues at coordinate 13,005,431 of OY282475.1, forward strand.
CCCATGGCAGCGGCAAGGTACGGTTAAATTTCCCTCCGCCAAAAGATCAATTCTAAACACAATAGTCCCAGTGATTAATTTTGTACTCTTTTGTTCTTTCCAGGATCCGCCATTAGAGCTGGAGCCACCAGCTGCAGCGGATGCTCCACATCCCTGTGCTATGCCTGCCATGGGTGGCGTCTCACCCAAACGTGAGATCTACGATGTTCGGGATAAGTTACGAATCGCCAATGATATCCCAGGTCCAGCTGAAGCTCTCGGACCACCATCACCAGCGCGCGGCTCGGCCGGTGCATGTGCGCCGCAGCCCCCGCCGGTAGCACCGCGCCGCGCTCGCCTCGGAAAGGCCATGGCAAGGCGCTCTCTTGCTGGTGACGATACTGGCCTCCTGCTGTCCACACCACAACCACCACTTCTAGCACATCACAGCGATGCCGATGATGATGTCCTCGCTATTTCACCTCCGACCTGTGCTCCAATTGATTTATCTTCGTCAGATGAGAGGTCGACCCCATTAGTCGATGTCAAAAAGGAAAATGAAGGACCGACATATAACGCAGCAAGAAAACCCGACGCGCAGGCTCTCAGAGAACATAACAGTGCCACTGTAATGGAAGCTAGCGTTGTTTCTGATGCGGCCAAAGCAGTAAAGCGAAGATATTCGAAGCCTAAACTAGAGATCGATATGAAAGATACTCAACTTGAGGAAACTTGTAAGACGAATGGTATTGGTGAACATGTCAAGCTCGTAAAGCGGAGAAAGGTTTCGGGAGATCAGACTGACATTCAAAGGACAGAAACTATCACTAAGGAACCGAAGAAAAAACAAACGGTACCTAAAAGAACGCCGAAATCACCGACAGCAGAAAAGAAGAGCGTGAAGAGGAAATTAGATTGTGCAGTGAGTGGACCTAAGCCAAAAAAGATGCTTTTAGATAAACCAGCTGAAGAGGATGCCAGGCTAAAAAATGTCGCTGCAGTGACGGATGAACTGTTACCCTCAAAACCAAAAAACAAAAGCGCCTTACTTCTCGACAATCTTATAAGAAAAAATAGCATTGACAGGCCTGATGCAAAGGGTTTGGACGCTGAGTTAAATCCTGCTGAACTATTTCTTTCTCCCACAGAGAACATCACACAAAATTCAGTCAAGAAAACTTTAAATATTAACAATAACATAGTAGAGAATGCAAACACTCCTAACGGAGTTCGTGCCAATACACTTGCTGCAGTGTCTCAACTAATAGGCAAGAAAATGGCGTGTAAAGTAGAGAAAGTTGATTCCAAAGTTACTCATGGAGTAAAATCAGTATTAAAAGCACCCACCGTAAAATCTGGTCCCGAGGAAGACCGTAAACCCCTGAGCAAGTCCGATGATGTTGATGACAAATTGAGGACATGTGCCAAGACAGAAACCGAAGTAATTGTACCCCAAGTGGAAAAAGATGTACCAGAAATAGTGAAAGACAATAAAAATTGCGTTAACGTTATTGCGTCGGATGTGGATATAACGATACCCCCACAGATAACTTTAACTTCAAAGGAAAAAGAAGATTTTGAACTAGATGTTGAGGAAATAGCAATCGAAGCAGAGATTGCCGAAAAACTTGAAGAGGGAGAGGAGAAAAAGATACAAGAGATTGAAAAGGAGAAGCCGAAACCAATGAAACTGGATAGGACGACAGTGAAGCGATGCAAACTGTCAACTGGAGAAATGAAGGCTAAGAATGTGGAGAAGGTGGTTAAGTTGTTGGTTTCTAAGAGGCCGGCTATTAAGACGGATGAGGCGACATTGGTAGTAGAGGAAGCGTGTGCATCCCCGGTGCCGACGGGCGCGGCCTTCAGAAGAGCGCGGCGGCGGGGCGGACACTCGCGCCGCGGTCGCCGCCTGCTCGCGCCTCCTGCACTGCCGCCGCTTGAGCCGCACGCACCACCGCGCTGGAGCAATGGATGGAACTGGGATGGCGAACATTACCTATCCAAAGTCTACCTCAATGTGAGTATCGACACCATAATAACCATTATACTTATAACTTACATTTTCATCCCTCCGGTCTCCATCCATTAATCCCTCTTATTCACGATATTTTTGAACGCTTACAGAACGATTCCCGACTGGACCGCACGGCACGTTGCTGGTCGCGGATGACGCACACAAGCGGCGACAGTGTGGCGCGAGGCGACTGTGTCCTACTGCGGGCTTCCCTTGCGCGAGCGCAGCCTTACGTCGCCAGGGTCGCCAGTCTATGGGAGAACCCTGATGATGGTGAGAACCGTGAGAACCATTAATATATTATGTCAAATTAGCTTTTGAAAAAAGAGAATGAATCTTGGAGTTCATTCCTGCTTGAATTATGCGTAGGTACCTAATACTCGTTATTTTCCTTTGCAGGTGAAATGATGGTGTCTCTAGTGTGGTACTACCGGCCGGAACACACAGACATTGGTCGGCAGCCATCTGACGCACCCGATGAAGTGTTCGCGTCACGGCACCGTGACGCCAATTCCGTCGCCTGCATCGAGGACAAGTGTTACGTACTCACCTTCAACGAGTATTGCCGGTCAGTCTCTACCCACTTCTGTCCCATCGACACACAGCTTCCTTTGAAGCCAATATTGCTGATTGCTTAGCGGAAATACTTCAGGAAATTTGTGAAAATTGAAAGAGTAATCAAGGTTGTATCGCTACAGGTATCGCAAGCGGCTAAAAGCAGCCGAGGAAGGCGTGTCGTGGGCGTCGCCGATCGTGCCGCCGCTGCCGGCCAGCGAGCTGAGCGCGCCGTACGCGCCCAACGACGCGCGCCTGCCGCCCTCCGTGTCGCCCGAGCTCGTGCTCTTCTGCCGCAAGATATACGACTTCAGGTCCAAGAAGATCCACGTCCCCAACAAATGAACCCCGCGCGGCACTCTCTGGATATCGTTTGTAAGATCTGTGTCGATCTGTGCACTGAGGATGAGGTGTCGACGAGCTGCGGACGCGGCATACAATTTTTTATAATGTATTTTATCAGAAAGAAGTGAACACCAAAGTTACGTTACGAAGGTTTACCAGTTGATTGTCGGCGGTACTTCATGGAGCTCGGTGTCAGGCGCGGGCGGAGGACGCCGCTCCTCCACAGACTTGATCGTTTCTTATCTAGTAGTGTCTCATCGCAAACCTTTAAATTAGTACAAAAACGCGTTCCCGGGTGCAATCGTAGAATGTGTGACCTGTGGCCATTTTATGTGAAGATAAACTACGTAATCGTTGTGTTAGTAGTTGCCGATCGGTCAGTTTTGTTGCTTGTGTCGTGATTTGTCGTAGAAGTTTCTTTCGTATTTAGATTTACAGTGATTTGCGGTATTCAAATAATTTGGATGAATAATTATTTTTATCAAAGGATGCCTTTTATAATGTATAAGTAGTTTTAAGGAGATCATGTTTGAAGATGCATAATTATTGTATAGCAATATATTTTTCTTTTTGCTTGAAATTAAAATGAGCGATTGTCCTATTTATTCTCACTCTTGTATAAGTGATGAGAAATGCTGAGTACTGATTCGATAGCTATTCTGTATAGCTGATACGATTTTGTATGACATTTAAGATTTGATTGGCTACTCGGAAAATGAAAAGGCATTTATAATTATTACAATTTATGTTTAATTATGTACCTATTTGTTATATTGTTGCACAGGCATTATGTACTTAGTGTCTGTGTCTTGTTGTCAAGGTAGAGTCTATATTAAATTATTCTTTTATTTTTTAAGAGCATACAGCTGCGCGTGAGCAATGTCAGAATCGTCGCGATTAGATCTCTTCTGTATATTGTGTTCGCGGCTGGATATGTCGCCGGATAATTTTAAACACCGTTAGTTTATAATAAATCACGTAAAATTGTGATCTTTTTGATTTCAATTAGACTCGGATACATTGTAAATTAGAGATGTATTGTATTTCAATGATATATCGAGAGTTTACACTCGCGAGGTTTATTACAATCTTACGGTGTGTGCAATGATCCGGTGACAGATACATCACAGACGGTGCCACGTAGCTCGCGATAAGCGTATCGTTTCGAACCATACTGTTTAAGTTTCTAAAATATACGTGACTCTTGGAAAGAGTTAACAATTAAATTAAGTAGTTATCGACACATCACAAGTTTGCAAGTTTTATAATTTTATGACATAGGAACGTAATTTTAATCGGATTACGGGGTGAAGGTTGCCTCAGTTAGGTTCCGTATAGCGTACCCTGCCCCCCGCCGCCGCCAGCCATCCCGCCACCCTGCCTCGCCTGTCTACAGGCTGTAACTCCCCGTAGGCGCGTTCGTGTAGATTTTTAAACTTTTTAATAATATCAAGTAAACGATAGAACGAAAGTAATTAACGTTAACCCTGCCTTTGAAGGAATTGATTTTAAATTTTGCATTTCGGCCTTTTAATATCCAAAGTAGCAAGTAATTGATTTTACTAGGACCGGTCCAGAGTAGTTACAGGAAGACTGATTTTGCGAAAATTTCACATGTTGTCTATTTATTTTATAATTTAGCAACATTACCTTCATAAAAATTCAAAATAACTTTTCATTTCATTTACATGTCAGGCAATATTTACAATTTACGGAAAATAACAAATGGGAACATTGTAACATATTTTAAATGTAATATTAGTGCATAGATGTAAACAAAAAAAAAACACTTGGGTGTTAAAGAGATATATTGTAAGACTATAATAGTGAAATCTCTTTATCATTAGAAACATAATTTTAAGTAGTGCGATCGAAATAAAGAATATATATTTAACGTTATATTTCCTGTGTGGAAAATTGAATGGGCATTTATTCGTTTCAATTTGATTACCTATTAGATACGTTATTTCCTACCTTCACTATTTCCTACAATGTATCTCTATATTGTGTTGACTATTATTTTTTGTACATATCTACTATAAATTTGTTTAAGTATATATTTGCTAATTTTGTTATCTATCCAGTGAGATTTGTAACTAACTGTATTGTATTGATAATTCCGAACTAATGGAGGTAATATTCTCTGCGATTCGTGTGAAATGTGCATTCCGTTTTACGATAGATAACTTGAGTCATGCGATGTAATCATAAAGCATCACTTTACAGTTTTGTTACACGTTTCTTTTAATTTTTCCTAAGGCTGTTCCTACTTATTCGTTTTTCAAATAAAAACTAAGCTTTGGTCGTATTTGGTGCAACAATGAATGGACAGAAGCAGTCCCTGGGGATACAATAGTTAAGAAGTCAACTTTCCATTTTACTGATCACGATTATTGTAAAAACCATTGAAAGTTTAAAAAATTGCTATCATGAGCGTGTGTTCCAATTCTGAAATAATTATTCCGACGTTTTACCTGGCTTGTCAACGCAGCTCCCATCTAAGGGAAATTAATCTTCAATAGGTAGGTATTTAACGTAAGTAGTAGGTAGGTATGAAATGTAAATCTGTGTTAACGGGGTTTCCCCGTTTATACAATGGCTACACAATAGCGATTGGGTGAGGCTAGGCCCACATGTAAACGTAGCATTAGGGCGCGAAGTGACGGCAGCGCGACTGCTGCGCTACATCTGCGCTGCGGTCGCGCTTTTTTTATTTACATAGAATAACAAAGCAGCGCGAAGCGCTGCAGCCGCACTGCAGTCGCGCGGGACTTTGCGGCTAATTTGAAGGCGCCATAACAGATTTACAATTCATACTTACGTTAAATACCTATTGAAGATTAATAAACTAGATAACTACAAAACACACGCAATACGATTCAAAGACCTAGCATATTTTAGAATAATTTAAGGCCATCGCATACTTCAGCAACTCTACACCACCTCAACCGGTAAAGTCCAATACTTTACTTTACTGTGATCTTTATTTAGATCAACTTAAGGTTTAATTAAATAAATCCGTTCAGCGGTTTATATAGCGGTTACATCCATAATACGCGCTAACCCTTCTCAGTAAATCGGGTAAAAAACGAGGAGACACTAAGTTGTCCATAGTGTTGGGATTGGTATCGAGTTATAGAGGTTACGCTACTCGATAGACATTATTTTACAACTCATCAAATTGTTATATTCTCATTATGAACTGTATACGTCAAAATCTCACTGGTGGTCTATTCCAAAGCTTATGTTTTCTATGTTCTTTTTTCTATTCCATTGCTTGATGCCAAAAATTTAGCAGCAAAAATTCTATTATTCAATAATGATGTAATACCAGTCTCCTTCTATTTAGGTTAAAGGATGACGGGGGAGTCGGCGCCTGACCTTCCAACTAATATTATAGTCCATACCTAGTATCTAGGTCCCGATGACAACTCCAGTTTTTATTAAAAACTATTAAATCCCTTAGCATGCTTACAACTGTATTTATCGTAGTCTATGTGTAGGAGATAGTTTTAGAGCACAAATACCTACAGATGGACTCTCTCATGTGCTGATTCGCCCGACATCAATACTCATTATTAATTAATCATAGAATTAATGAGTAAATTCCATAATAATACTATAAGTGAGCGCTCCCTTGCTTGTAGGAGGATTGTTTTAAATGTTACCTGGACTATGCGTTTGCTAAGAGTCAATGATTTTAGCGTTAGCTCTACTAATAAGGAAAACGTTTCTGTTTTTATTATTTATTTTGTTTTTAAATAAAAATTATATAGGTATATTTTATTATTGTAACCTACATAATGAACTGTGTAGGAAATATAATATTAATTGATGTAATTAATATATGTATTTTTATTTCATCCCCGACTTTTATTTACTGCAAGAAACAGATTTCTATGATCTCTACGACTGCAGAGTGTTTGGCTAAAGTACTATAAGTAACATAAAACCAATTTTTTATATCCGAATAATCCAATAATAAAAGTACCGAGAATAAATTGTAAATACCGATTTTATTTGTAGACTAACACGTCATGAAGCAAGTATACAATAAATAACATCAACTTCCATTAACATGTTAATACAAAGTAGATATTACACATACTATAAATTTCCAAATCACATCCAAAATTCACAAAGGTTATCATACAGATTGGCGTATTTCCTTTTCCTTGTTCAATCTGAAAGAACACTGGTTAGTGATCGATCCACCTCGTTATGTTTTTACAAAGACCTGTTAGGTTGAAGGTCATCCATATTATCACTATGTGGATAGGGAATCACGGGGGTTGATAATTCATGCACCTCACTCCAAAAATATTATGCGTTTCACGCAACCAGTGTCTTGAAATGAACACGGAAAAGTAAATACGCTATAGTTTCTTCTATCTACAAAACTAAAGTTCGATACACATTGTTTTACATTGACAGTGGCAGATAGTGGTTGAAAGACCACATAACTTGAGAATTGTTATGATGCAGCCCATATCGGAACGGCCACGAGAGTGGTAGGTGGCACGATGCGTTTGATTTCCGAGTAGGACAACGTAATTGGGTATTTGACATTTTTGAAACAAGTAACTATCAAAATCGCAATTTTTTAAATACGTTCAAAACTAAAGAAGTTGAAAACCTTTCAAATCTGGTGGAAATGGAAAATCTCAAGTAACAGAAATAGGATGCACAACCTACAATGTAACCACCAATTAGGCTATGCGCGTAGAAAAGATATAGCGGAATGTTCCCACCGCACCACTCTTCCTCATATACGTACCTACAAACTTGAAATGGCAATATATAATGCTAGTTGTATCTACATTTTGTAACCAATTTTGATGCTGGTTTTAAAAAAGATTTCTTTTCATTATTGGTTGTTTTGTATAAAAATAAACTCAGGCAAATAACCAATTGTGTCTATACTCCATCGGTTTAATAGTTAACTAAACGTAAACAATCTCAATGTCTTTTTATTTCAAAAAAATCGTATAGAAGACATACAAAGATTATTTCAATTTAATTAATTACCAAACATCGTTTTAGGTAAATGGCTAGTTGTAAACATTTTTAGACAATTTTTAGATATAAGACATGTGAAGATTTAAACGTGGTTTAATCAGGAAAACCATTCATATCGGTTGGTAAGTAGATAACTACAGGCTACATGAGCGCTAACATTACCTCTAAGTGACGCCAAATCAGTCACCTCGATTATCAATTTATTTTAGTAGCAGATAAAACCTCGCCACACGTTAGGCTTCCACTAGACGGACTGCAACGCAGAAACCGCGCGTAGTCCTTATATTTAACTGCATGCAGTTGTACATTCAATTTCTTTTTGTCATGACATCAACTTCACGCAGTCGTGTGAAGTCAATATTAACTGCAAACAGTCGTGACTTCAACTATACGCGGTCTGCTACAGTCTTGTAGTGCCGACGCACGCTATCTATCTCTAACATACAGTTAGTGTACAATTAATCAATGAGTATAACGCACGTCGGTCGCGTCGAACGCATTGACATTATGCAATCAATAGTCATCTTTATTTCGAAACTCTTAAAGATCAAATCTTACTGGGCTCCTGGGTTATATACGTGACGCAAACGGCAGTCAGATCCGACTGCAGATAACTGCTTGTATTTGACTATATCGACAATGCGCGGTTGCTGCGATGCAGTCCGTCTGACGGCAGCCTTAGAGTAAACAAATATGTATCGACCCTTATCAAGACGTGTCACCACTTATCATAAAAGGTTTACCTTCTCTTTAAACATGTACATACCTATACAAACTAAATAAATCTTATCCTCATTTGGATAACTTAATATCTGCAAGGGCCCGGCTGCCTTTTACAATTTACAGATCTAATCTACCAACAAGTAGGAATGTATTGCTGTATTACAATAGTCTTTATTTTTCTGTAAGCCGAGGTAAGTACAGTGAACAAAATCAGGCAATACAATCGATGGTTATACTTCAAGAGATGCTAAATACTCTGCATAGGTACCTTTCCGAAGTTGCAAAAACCTGCCTGCATTCTTATCTCTTTTGTTGACTGTACTTTATAATGCAGCCGCTACGTAATCAGGTCAAATTCAAGGATCTAGGTCAGATAAGTTCGTAAAATGTGACCTCGCGTCAGTGCTCCCGCCACCTCTTTATATCCAATAAATGGACAATAACTATAGATTTATGCACCGCAGTGCTTTTAAACCGACCCGACTATATAGACAATATTTACGCAGTATACAATAATTAAACCAATCAATTCATTAGTAACTGTGGCTCTTGCGGTAGCGGTGTCAACAAAGGACGGGTTTATTATTTACTAATGCTACGATCCGTTTACAGTTTTTTATTTACAACAACATTGAATAACTTAATCATGACGTCAGACAACCGACTGCGATGCAAACACTGCAAAGTGTTATCTGTTTCAATACAGATGTTTTTATACTGCATCTTTTCGATTAAATTAGAAAGGGAATAGACACGTAACCAATATTATTTTTTCTTCACGAATCTTATACCAGTAGTAAACGCACGCAGTCACAGATGACCAGCATTTCCGCAATGCACATCCTTTTACCAAATTTTCCAATGTTTTTTTGACACCACTACCTCAGAGCTGTATCACTAAAATTAGAATTTAAGTAGCAAATGACTTTAAGTATCTCATATAATTTTATTGGCAATTTAGTTAGGTGGGGAACAAAGTTATTGCATTTTATCTAACAGATGCAACTATACAAATTATATGATCAACTGTGTGCAGAGTTTATAAGTATTTTATGAACCAACTTCTATTATTGTATGAATGATATTTAGACACATTAAAATACATTAAATACATTTAACTTCCTGTTTTCAATATTAAATCTCATGACTCATGACACTCAGTATACTATACTAGCTTTTTAACAGTTTCTACATTACGGACATACATAGTTATAATAATTTATAGATAATATTGCTTACACACATCCATTACACTCTGACTCTATTACAGTATACATTTTAATAATAATGTAGAAATCAAGCTAGTAAATAAATAAACTTTGTTTCGAACTTACACTATTTTTGTAATTCGGGCTGGTGTCTGCACTCCACGACTAAAGCGCGTATTTTGCGAACAGAGCTTATATTAAAAAGTAGTAGTAATAAACCTTTTGTACTCCTGCTTTTTATCAAACTTGTTCTTAATCCCCATTCTTGTATCAAAAGCATGACATACTTAATAATGCTGGCTTGAAAGGTTTTTTTTATTGATTATAATAACAGCTTCTCTTAAATCGAGTCATAGAACCATTGATTGCACCATCGAATTTTCATGAAACAAATTTACAACACACATAATTTATTATTGGGCTGACTTTTTTTTTCTACTCAAGTAGAACACAACTTTAAAATAATTACTATTAGGTATTTGTTCGATTCAAAGTCATATTATATTAAAATGGAGATATAATATTATATGATAGTCAATCAATACAAGTTTGGATGTGTGCAGCCATAACAAATGTTCTTTATTTATTGTAATCAACACTTAGGCCACAGTGAAAGCATATGATACACTTGTCAGTATCTTTATCAATAATATTGTGATGATCACACTGGTTTGGCATCATAGCAAAATTGTTTATTAGAATAGGATCATATTTGACAACTGTCACACCTAAAGATATTCGTTAATGATTTCAACAATACATCAAACCCCAAAAACATGATATTTATGTATAATATCTACATAATTGAATATAATATTGTGACTAACGTAAAGCATGACAGAAAAATAAATCTAATATTTTTACTAATCAATTTTACAGTGGGTATAATAATGGCCACAATAATATTTTATCAAGCCTTTAAAACTCCACTTGAACTCATCATAACCATATTATAAATTAATTGAACTATGGCCAAGTCAGGTATAACACCAGGATGTTTAAAAATTACAGCAGCTGTTAGTCTTTCGGGCAGTCTTGTAGAACAATTTACTCTGCGTTGATAGACTCTCAGTCTTAGCAACAACATCGTCTAATTTCTCACCGCGTTCTAACACTGCTTTTATAGTATCATGTAGAATAATCTTTGTTTCATCCAAGTCATTCTGTATTTTGGTCAAGGCATCAGCTTCCCGGGGATTCTGGTATCTTGTTAAGTACTCTGGTAGAAGATGAAAATCTGTCCTATCTTCAGTTCCAGTGGGCCACTGACTTGCAGGCACTGCTGCAGTAAACTCATCCAATATTTTAGTAATCAATGTGTGCGCCACTCTATTTGGGTACTCATGGTCAGATATCAGGACTCCTGCCAAGTTGTCTGCTCTCACATACACCTGGAGCATGTATTCACCTTCCTTAACTGACTGCCGAGAGGCTGGCTGAGTTCTTTCTACTATTGTTTTACTAACAAAACCCATAAACTCTTGAACTGAGCCTCGTTGAAATATACTGAAACTTTGCAGGTTGTAAGCTGCTTTAAGGATGGTGGCATTGTTCACACCTTTGTAAAGCACAGCCAGACCGTAGATTTTTACCATCTTGATAGTAGATCTATAACTACTTCAGGTACTCCAAGTTAACTGCAATTATAATTAATCCATAAAAGTATTACAAAAAATAAAATAAAAACACTTATATTCAGTCAGAGGGTCATCTTATAACAATAATAACAAGTTAAATTAACGTTCTTGTCAATGATCTTACTTTCTAATTACAACATCTAAGTTTCAAAGTTTATAGCAATTATGTAAAACACTAAACTAAGCAATTAACAATGGCGTTATTAGAATACTCTATACAGAATTATACTGACGGGTTGATATTCTGCTCTATTAGGCTGGAAAATTTATATTTATACGAATGCAATTATGATTAGGCAAGGCACTTACCCAATTTACTATCCAATTGGTGACTTTGGTGAGTCATACATAAGTCAATTCGAACCAAAATTCTCATCTAAACTAGAACACAAACCTCCAAAAGTAGCTTTCTTCAAAAGAAATACATTTTAGCTAAGCTAGGACCGAAAAGGGCACAAAATCAGTAAAAATTTGTGACGAAATCGATGCTTGCTTTGTGCTTACGCATTTACGTCAATATCGCAATGTGTCATACTGACTGTCAATGTCAAGTTTTTTTTTTATGTTTTTGGGCTTGGATATCCAGTTGTCGTTATTTGTTCATTAGTTTACCATACCCGATATATTATTTTCCTCTATGGTTTACCATTAGAATGAGGATGCGACACATTCTAATGTTTTTGTAGTATTTGGTGACAAATATTTCGAGTCAACCTTCTTGGTAAACTTCGCTGAGGTAGCCAAAACTACAATAAAATTCTCAGCTCCATTTTACCGAGTTCACGCCTGTTTCCACATATTGTCCAGTTGCGCAGACATTAAAACTCCAGAATTAAATCTAAATGAAATGGATGTATTTTAGTTTTTGTCTATGCCTTGGCTGAAAATATCCGATAAGGTAAGATATCATCAGTTTAATGCAAGTAACGAAAAAAAAACTCAGGGTTTTTGGCGAGATGCTGAGATTTCGGAAGTTAGGGAAGCAAAATTGATAGCGAATTAGCGACTGATCACACTATCCTACATTGAATCCTAAATCGTAGCCAATCGTACCGACGACTAGACATGGGCGGTTTTGGTTTTAAACGCAAACGGATATATATCCGATTTCGGATTTTGAAATTGATTTCAATATCCGATTTCTGTAGCCCTTAGCTTCATCAATTTGTTCCTTACAACACGCGGCATATAAGTTAAACCACAATGGCGATCAACCTTGAATACGCAGTAAGAAACTGATTTTTGGGTCTAAATCGAAGTGGGGGCTGCGCGTAACCCCAGCAACGACGGCCATTTTGTTTCAACTTATTTGCCGCATTTTTTTATTGCCCTGTTTGTGAATTTCATTAGAATGTGGGTGGTTCAACCAAAATCTATTGCACATTATGCGGAAAAACTAGTATTCAGTGATTATGCGTTGATTTATTTTGGTTTTAATTTAGTGTATAATATCAATTTTTTTCGTTCGGAGATGCAAACTTGAACTTGGTGACAAGTGCGCGCGTCTACGTATCACCATATCAGTGAAAAGAATTTCCCGACTTTTTGTATGTGTTAGTTTAGAGTGGATTAATTAAAGATAATTAATAAATGTAAATAGTTAAGTACTTATTAAGATTTTTTGGTTCAGACCCTATTTTAATTGATTTGTAATGAAATTCAAACAACAGGGTAAATCAAACATGTATAAGTACTACGCGGTAAGTAAGTTAAACCAAAATGGCTGTCGTTGCTATGGTTACGCGCAGCTGTCCACTTAGATTTAGTCCCGAAAATCGGTTACAGATGATTATTATTATATTAGAGTGCATTCAAGTTCGATCGCCATTTTAGTTCAACTTATATACCGAGTATTGTAAGGAACGAATTGGTGATGTTAAGTGCCACGGGAATCGGGTATCTAAAATCGGATATTGAAATCGATTTCAAAATAAAAAATCGGATATATATCCGTTTGCATTCAAAACCAAAAACGCCCATGTCTACTAAATCGTAACGTATTGTACACAATTTGGGAAGTAGAGTGATCGGGTCTCCAATTTTACACTAAATTGGATCCAATCTCTCCTAACAGCGATTACATCTTCTGATTTCATAAATTGGTTTCCTAAAAATCGGATAGTGTAATAAGGCTTTAAGTGAAGTTCAGTGGCTGTTTTAATTATTCGCGAATTGATTCCTAGTGGATATTGTGATGTAAAATTGGTGTAGTTTTGTATCTCAAGTGTGGAATCATTGTATCTCAACTGGACAATATGTGGAATCATTGAAACAGGCGCGATCTCGGTAAAATGGAGCTGAGAATTTTATTGTAGTTTTGATTACCTACCTCAGCGAAGTTTGCCGAGAAGGTTGACTTGATACATTTGCTGCCAAACACTACAAAACAAAAAAAAAACAATTAGAATGTGTACATCCATATTCTAATGGTAAACCAAAGTTTTTACACTAAGACATGGCTTAAAGGACTTAGTATCCATGCCAAAAATATTAGCAAAAAAAAAACTCAAACTGTCAAAAAAAAGCCAAATAAAAATATCGCCTACTTATTCGCCTTCGTGTTTGTGTGGTGTTTGTTGATTGTAATTACCAAGTGCTTACATACTCTTTGGTAATTACTTGGTAATTGCTAATATTTTTAAGCTAGGTTCGTAAGATTCTGTGGTAAGATTGCTCTCCAAGAAATGGCAGAAAGCACAGAAAAGGTAGAAAGTGGTACAGATGCACGGAGACGTATACTAAACATAGCAGTTTCCACTGTACTGCTAGAAACTGGCTTCGAAGCTGCTGACAAAATGTCACTGGAAACTCTCACAGAAATGCTTCAGTGTTGTAAGTATAAGTTTCAATAAAATAATCAAAATTTTGAAACGTTCTTATATTATGTTGTAACCAAAACAGCATACAGCAAATTATAATTTTAGCATTTAATAGAAATAGTACACTATCCTCTATAACCAGAGGTCGGAGTAGGTAGATTGATTTTACATACTTGCATCAAGATATTATAATATGGACATGCCATTTTATCCATAATGTGCGGGAAGTAACGGAAAAAGTTCCGGTATTAGAATTATGGACTAAAATAAAATAAAGCGTCTTACTGTCAAGCGTTATTCCTAATTCAACAGTAAGGGACAAAATACGGTGTAACTATTCCAAGGTATTTTTGTATAAAATAAAATACTGATTTCTTTCACCATTAGCTAACACTGGCAGCTTAGATTGATATTATTAATACGTTTTTCACCTTAAACACAAATGCGTGCTAATTTCAAAATTCTGGAACAAATATCACAATAAATATGAAGTTCTGGTATTTTGGAGGCATATCCATATTATCCTCTACGTTTGACATCAACAACCTTACATCAGTCTACGTACTCCGACCTCTGTCTATAACCTTAGACTTTCTTTTACATTATTTTTAATGTTTAAGGGGTACCTATAGGTACCTACATTAACGTATAAAATTTATACATTTTCTTTTAGTTCTATCGGAAGTTGGAAACTCTGCTAAAGGCTACTGTGAGCTTTCAGGAAGGGTAGAGCCAGTGCTTGGAGATGTAGTCATGGCCCTAATCAATATGGGTAAGCATTTAGTTTTTACTTACTGTAGGTACAGTCACTTTGCTATGGAATATAGTATACTTGGTGTTAAACTAATAAATCACATTAAAAAAAACCCCACACTCTAAAACACAGATTGTTAACATGGCATTGCACAACTTAATGGGACACACATGTCTTCCGCGTGCCTAGTAAGTGGTAGGCCTGTAAATCACAAAATTGATGCCTCAAATGGCACACCAGAGATGGCAGGATGGCTTAGATGTGAATTTTGGAAAATACTCTCTTAGTACTCGCCTATATCGTAAAAGGAAGCTGTACACAATTTCACACTTCTAGTCTTAGTAGTTCCAGCTGTATGTTAATACATCATTCAGTTAGTTTCTCTTTTTATATTTGTATATAGATTATAGAGCTCATGACTAATTCCTCAAGACCAACTTTAGAAATGGAAAACCAGTTTGAATGAGCTATAGTTAAGAATGAAAGAAGCAACAATCAAAGCAGTAGCTCCATACTGTGCAAGATTAGCACAGAAAAAAACATATCCTAGGACAGATTGCAGAAGGAGAAAAATAAATGTTTAACCATTTACAGGAATCAGCCTACAAGGCTTAGAGCAGTATGCAGCACGTCCCAACAGACATGTCATCCAGCCACCGCAACAGGCCCCAGCTCCACGGACACCAGCCATGCTGTCAGCTGGATCCAAAGCTAAAGCAGCTCCTCACATACCATTCCACCTGCCACCTCTACCAGATCCACATGCCTACATTAGGACACCTGTAAGTGCTAGACATTTTATAATGCCATGGTTTGGTGGCTTTAAATTGACATGTATTATCCCAAAACTAGGAAACTGTATCACTCCCATGTCACATGTATGCTTGTTTACAAATATATTCATATGGTAAAGCAATCTACGTATCTATTCATGGTAATTAAAATTTACCAAATCATTTAGTTTATCTACAAGTAAAACTTAGGCCACCTTATTGTGTAATGTTGCGTTGCAAAGTTGCAAAAACGGTACTCAGTTGAAAAGCAAAGAAAATATAACACTTAAACAAAAATATAAGATGCCGTTTTCTATGACGGCCGTACAGGTGACAAGGCTTTTGACGTCAAAGAACATGTCGGACTTCTAGTCGATATTCTAGTCTTCTTCTCAATATGTATGCAATTTTTAATATTAAGAAATGTCTTCTGTATTTCAGACGCACAAACAGCCAGTAACAGAATATGAATTTATCAGAGAGAAAGCTGCCAACCAGAAAAGAGACATTGAGAGAGCATTGACTAAATTCCTAGCAAAGACAAGTGAGACACACAACCTGTTCAACACAGAAGATAATCAAGTGTTCCCATGTGAGTACATCTTGTTCTGTACTTCGGTCATCTTTTTATCTGTTGCCATTTCCAAAATAAAATCTAGTAAGTGGCAAAACGCAATACAGAACTGGGTTATTATTGCAAAATTGAGAATATTATCACAACACTTACAAAACATATTCCAATGTTTTGCTATCATTGTTGCATTATTCTATATAATTATTTCTAATCTTTATTCACCAAAAAAAGAGTATATAATTTTTTTAAATATTTGGAATAAAAACTACTTGTACTTTGCTAATTCATAAGGTGTGACAAATGATGTTTGATTTTTTTTTTTTTTTTTTCAGTAATAGCATGTAAGCCTACATTCCCAGCGTATTTACCATGCCTCCTGCCTACAGACCAAGTATTTGACTTTGACGAATTGGAGTACCACTTCCAAGTCGCCAATAGAACTGAGGATATGCCAGCAGATAAGAAAGGTAATTCACATTATTTCTGATCAAAAAAAGTTGTTACCAGTCACGTTAACTTTAGAAATGTTTGTAACTGTGTCAATGACTGACTGACAAGCCTCGCGTCAGTTATGGCGATACTATTCGGCAACTTGACAATGAAGTGACTAATGAGCAAATGAACTAAAGGCGCTTAAGTCCACCAGTGAGTATATCGCCACGATTCCACATGATTATTCATCCTCCTGTGTATCATAGCGATTTGCGAATGATCGTCATGTTATCGCAATTACGACTCATCCTATGGTGCTATTCTCTAAGAAAACGCAACGCTGCCTCAACGACGAACACCCAAATAGGATACATTGGATTGTCAACCTAATTGACCTACACATAGAATTATTCATTCAATGTATCCTATTTGTATGTTCGTCGTTGCGGCAGTGCTGAATTTATTAGAGAATAGCACCACTGAACCGTGACGAATTGCCACGTGTACCCAAAAATCGTTGTAGTTGTTTTTTAGGGTTCCTTACCCAAAGGGTAATACGGATCCCTATTACTAAGATTACGCTGGCCGTCCGTCTCTTTCTCTGTCTGTCTGTCCATCCGTCTGTCGCCAGGCTGAATTCTCGTAAACCGTGATGAGAGTTGTTTTCATAGTTGTATTTCTGTTGCCGCTATATTGTAC
The DNA here is from genome assembly GCA_958295575.1 of Leucania comma. NCBI lineage: Eukaryota > Metazoa > Arthropoda > Insecta > Lepidoptera > Noctuidae > Leucania > Leucania comma. The sequence continues at coordinate 13,022,962 of OY282475.1, forward strand.
CGCAACTCCACGACTGAAGCGCGTATTTTGCATACAGCTATAACTAGTCATCATCATCATCATCCTTTTAATGTTCCCACTGCTGGGACACAGGCCTCCTCTCTAAGAGAGGGAATGGGCCGTAATCCACCACGCGGGCCGAGTGCGGCTTGGTGAATGTCACATGTCTTCGAATGTCTTGTAACTAGTATTGTGTTAGTATTTAAAAACAGAATAAATATTTAAGTCCGAATCCCATACAACAAACGTGATTATTGTCTTTTTAGAGTTCCTTAGAAAAATGGCAAAAAACGGAACCCTTATGGATTCGTCATGTCTGTCTGTTTGTCTGTCCGACCATCCTTCCGTCCGTCCGTCCGTTTCCCAAGCAGCACGCAAGTGTATCAAACATCAATAAAGCAGCCGATATACAGCTTAGAGCTGTATAAGGGCTGTACAAGGGTGTAAAACACAGCTTTAGGCTGCATAAAGGTATCCGCGTACGCTTATGGTTCTATATCAGAGTATTTTTACTCAATTAAACAGCTTTAAGAGTTTTTTGACACTTAAGGCTGCGTTTTACACTTAAAGCTGTATATAGGCTGTATATTGCACGTCACCACTTCCTTTATACAGGTCTAAGTGTTATATTAGTGTAAAATGATACTTATTGCTGTATATTGGTGTAAACGAACTCCATTATACCTCTTATTCGTTTGGTGTAATTGTACACTCTTATAACTATTGTGGTGTTATAACTACTGCCTACAAGGGTGATATACAGCTATAAGAGTAAATGAACGCTATAGTACAGCGTTAGGCTGTATTACTAATGGAATCACTCGGATTGTGTTTTTGTGAACATCAATATGGAGGAAAAGACCGGTCAAGTGCGAGTTGGACTCGCGAACCAAGGATTCCGTGAAAACTTACTCGCACCGTGTCCGTTCTATGGGCCCTATGATTAAAAAAAAGAAATTCAATTATCTCGAAAACGGTGCGTCCTAGGTCAAAAATAACCAAAATTTTAACCCCCCTGTGACACCCCCGTGTAAGTACCAATAGAATACAAAAACGTAAAAAAAAAAATTTTTTTCGTGATCGAATCAGAGCAAGAATTCATTCCAGAAAAAAAAAATATCCGAGCAATTGGTGAATATTTTAATATAAAATAAAACTAAAGGCACATAACTCATAAGGCCATGAAACTTGGAACCTAAATAGTTTCTATGGTTGAGGTTAACCCAAAACTACAAAAAACAAAATGCTGTAGGTATTCTGTACCAATCAACTAAGGGTGGTGAAGAGAAAACATTGAATTAAGAGGAAGGTCAAAAGGAAATATTTAAATATTACAAATACAGATAATTTATTTAAATACCACAGACAGTAGAGATAGTAAAGTATAATTTATTGGAGAAGATAAAGTAATAGATCACAATCTGCTTCTTCAATGATGATAATAATAGACTTTATACGCAGCATTTTGATGTAATCCCACGATGATCTGGAGGGTTAGAACTGTCATCCTTCACCAATGCGTCCGACGTCTAATCACTCGTTTAGTAATTTTAGGTCGCCTTCTGATTCTCGTGACCTTGATATTAGACCAAGTCAAAGGCCTTATTGTACCTTTTCTGAAAAATAGATGAAAGATCGGTTTCAAATCTTACTCACTACTTCACAATAAGTATATAAATTGTATTCGGACATATGAGATTTAGTCGTAGGTAGCTGAGGATTTTTTATTCCTTATACGTATCTCTAAAGATGGTTAGAAATGTACGTACTTGTTATGAACAATTACACAGATTATGGAGTAAAAATACTCTATTATACAGCCTAAGTCGTAAAAATACTCTATTATACAGCCTAAGTCGTAAAAATACTCTATTATACAGCCTAGGTCGTAAAAATACTCTATTATGCAAGCTGTCGCCATTTTGCAATTTACATAATGATTTTATAAACATAATAAAAGGCTTATTTGGCAAAAGCCTAAAGTCATATCATGATTATCAGCTTGAATTACGGTTGATTTGCATTTATACCTATTATTTCAACATATTTTTTTAATATAACCTAAAAAAATAATAACATTACTTACCGTATTTACTATTTTCCTTGATGTTAAAATTGATTATTTCGCTGGCGCGTTAATATTTTCACCGAAAATATACACACTTTTACAATGAAATTAAATCGGCACTATAAATTCACCATATTACTAAGGTCAACAAGTCCAATTTAACATATTTTATTTAAAATTAAATGTATATGGCGTAGTCGCCATTAGTAAAATATTATAAAAAATAATCTTTAAGTTTGGATTCTTTCGTATTCTTACACCAATTAACAGCTTTTTGCTGTATATGATAGTTATAATTGAATATCTGTAGAGTTAAAGTGTAATTGTACACCGATATACAGCTTAGGGTGTACAAAAACGCCTTTATACAGCCGATATACAGCCAACACGCAGCCAATATACAGCTTTTATTCTCCACTTACACTTAACGCTGTATATAGGCTGTATATGTGGGCCCTTTTTGGAGTTATAAGGGCTGTATATAGGCTTATACAGCCTATATACAGCTTACTGTACAGCTTAGAGTGTAAACCTGAACCTATATACAGCCCTTGTACAGCCTTTTGTGCTGCTTGGGTTGTCACAGCCACTTTTTTCCGAAACTATAAGAACTATACTGTTGAAACATGGTAAGCAGATGTATTCTGTGAACCGCATTAAGATTTTCACACAAAAATAGAAAAAAAACGGGGTTCCCCATAGTTAGAACTGAAATTCAAAAATATTTTTCGTTATACCCATATGTGTGGGGTATCTACGGATAGGTCTTCAAAAATACAAGATAATCATTAGAAAGATAAGAGTGAGAAGAAAGGCATAAATCGTAATCCACAATTTACCAAGTTTGTACGGAACGCAACCCTTCGTGCGTGCGAATCCAACTCGCACATGGCCATTTTTTTTTAATTTTTTAAAGTTTCACTCGAGTCCGTTGCGAGTAGGTCGCGTCATTCGATGCATCGCCGTGTGAGTAGATTTCTTTGACTTGTAGTGGCAGGACTGTAATAGATATCATCGTGAGACTCACTCAGGCTCAAGGGCGTCGCCAAGGGGGTCAGGGGGGGCTACGGTCCCCCCCCCCTCTAAAGACTAGAAAAAAATTGACTTTTTTTTTTTATCTAATCAGCCACATTCGTAACATCTGTTAGCCACTTGTAAACTTGTCATTTAAAAAAAAACTATTAATTAGAAGCAACATTTTAACAAGTAAAACGCGCCTTCGAGGGGGTTTTAAACTTTGGTTTTGGTCACTTTGACGTTTCACTGGCCGGAATTAAGAAAGAAGGGGCAAAATATGGCGCCACGCGCTTCGTCTGGTGTTGCGAACTCAGCACTTTCAGATTTAGTACTTTTATGGTAAGAATTTTGGTGGTAATTATAGTCCCCTTGGACATTTTAGTGGGCATTCCACCAACTACAGCACTAAACAGTTGAAGTTTTCACTTGTTTAGCTTCAAAAGCTCTCGACTAAAACTACTATTCATACTTATACCATACTATGGTGACCTAACATACAGACCTTGAGCCAAGTTTAAGCACCAGTCTCCCATAATGTAATGCCCATCCTAAATGTTACCGTAGAAATAAGGCTAGCAATTACTAGTAAGAGTTATATTGTGGGAAAAAAAAACTTTTATTATTATAAAAAATAAACTTCTATTATTATTCTCAATACTTCCAATAGCTCTCCCCCCCCCCCCCCCCCCCTTGATCATCGGCTGGCGACGCCCTTGCAGGCTCATGCAGTTGAATTGCGCCTTATTGTTTGGCCTCGCCTATATTCTGGTTCGCGATTTGACTTGCTTATGGTACAAAAATCGGTATTTATGTTACAGAGCAATCAGACAATGAAGGTGACAACATGGGCGATGGCGAAAACCCCAATAATTCACAAATGGACAGTCAAGATGCAACTATGGTGTCTAGTCCAGAACGAAGCAAGGCCGGCGGATAAATAAATTAAGAAAATTTTTAGGCTAAGCAAAGAAGTATTTAATTAAAAATACAATTTAAGGCCATTTGGTTTTTTTTTACATACTGAAGGTAATGGCTAAGACAGATCCCACCCACCGCCGATGATGAAGTGATTACTTCCTCGAAAACAAGCAAAACTAGGAAGCACCATTTAAGTGCTTCTTTCGGAGACGCGTTTTTACTCGCAGCGAACGGGGAAGTTCATAGTAAGGATCTACGCTGCGATAACCGGGCGCATGCGCGGTCCCATACAAAAATGCTCCGTCTGGGCTCGCCGCACCCCGCGCCCGTTTTTCTACGTAATAATACATTAAAGTTCTCCATCGATACGATTACATGCACACCGTTAAAGTTGAGCTAGTAACACTGCGCAGGTAATAATCCTGTTTCCGGTATGGGAACCGCCGCAAACGTCACACGCGCATAAATCTCTCTGTAATCTGTGATAGTCACGCAACGGGTGCGGGCGCTGACGTCCACGCGGTCTGCCGCTTAACGCAGTCTGTAATGTGAATTGGTATGTAAGTGGAGCTGAGTGGACTTTCAATTTTTTACGTAGTTGATGGGCTTTATTATAGATTTTTTTTATTTGGGGTCGAAACGCTTGGATCGCACAGGTCGGAGAGCACGCCATTTTTTTTAAATATTTCTCGTCGATTGATCGACACTGCATAACCAGAGCTGGCTCGTTCTTTACCCCAAAGATTCAGGAGCAAGAGTTCTGTGTAGTTGATAAAATTCTGTATTGTATCTTACTTAAAAAGTAAGCACAGCATTGTGTCACAGTGTAAGCTGATACTAAAAAGAGACGCCCATTTTGTGATAATAAGGGTCAATTCATGTTAGTCTAGTGCAGAGTCGAAGCGTATTACATTACAAGACAAACTATACTAATCCGCATATATTCTGTTAGGTAATTTAATAACGATTCTAATGATATAACTGGTAGCGAGTAGTTTCGAAGATATCGTCGTTTTAATCAGACGCGCCGAAACCGCACGCGATCAATTCGCGAATTCGCAGATCTTGCGCATGCGCATTTTGGCCCTCACAGTTAAGAAGGTATAGAAGTTGGCAGGAAGGAGCGCGCATTCAAACGCTTAAAAGTAGAACTAAATTAAGCACACGTAGACCACGTACTCCGGTCTGGGCCTGTCGGTCTCTATACATCTTATATGGCAACTAGACTTGTAGAGCTACATCAGACCCACGTCACATGATGCGCCGCAACGGCGCAACGTACAAATCATGCGTGGTCCGTGGTCCACGTGTGCGTCTCGGTCTAATGTAGTTCTTGCTTTAACTTTTCGATAGTTGATGGACATCAGTTGACTCATGTGGCTGAAACTCGTATGATTGACTTTGCTATAAAATATTAACTAAATCGGAAGTTGAAGAAGAAAACGAATATGCTGCTCCATTAATCCGAAGCAGTTTCTCACCAACTAGAACGTATTCCGCAGCATGCGCTCGAATTAGCGACTTATATTTGGACGTAGTTAAGCAGAAAGGACTCAATCCTTACTTGATCTAATGAGGATTGAGTCCTTTCTACTGTACTACTTACTTGCTGCTGTTGGGTGTTGTTGTTGTTGCATTTTCAGACCATAGAAATATAAAAAACAAGAAGTGGCAAGGGTTGGCGTCCGCGGAACAAGCCCAACAAGGGCACATTCCGGCAAACAGCCGTTTGACGGCCGTCAGTTAGATCGCGAAAGTGATATGCCGTGTTGTTCAATGGTTTCTGTTTAGTCAATCACTTACGTAAATGTAAAATAAATTGCTTTTGCACAGCACATCGATGTTTATGTGTGCGTAAGTTATACGGTGCATGGAAAATACACGCTGTTTAGAACAATAAGGTTTATACTTGGTTGTGTAATATGGTGATTTATTATTTGCGGATGCTGCGCGACTGTGTACCTATTGTTGCATGTGTAGTGGTGTCGGTGGTGGTAGGGACAACTGGAGACATCGTGATCCGATACATTTTTCACTATGTAACACATCTCCTTTCTTCTATCTATGGTTCAGACAAAGGCGATTTTGCTATATTTACTTTTGCTAATCGAAGCATTAATCTACGCTTCGACTGGCCATGCAGTCAAATGAAAAAGAATATTAACTAAAAAGGCAAGTTAAAAAAAAAATAATTATGGTGAAAATATTACTTTATTACGAAAATTACTTCAACAGTGCTGAGTTAATAACGGGCAGTACTTTGATGCCCTCCCTATTGACAACAGACACTTGGAAGTTGGGCAGGCTGACAAACAATCTCCTATGGACCTCCTTAACACACATCTTCAGTATTTCATAAGCTTCCTCCTCAGTGGCATCTGAAAAATTACATTGTGTGAACAATTAAAAGCTCATCAACACAGGATTTTATTTTTTATATTGCAGTTAAACTAGGACTGCTTGGTGTCCCAATTAAGCTCAGACAGGACATCCTGCAAAACAACCAATTTTTAAAAGATCCAGGGCTTATACATGATCCATATTATGGACATATTTTCAATCCAATAAAGGTATTTTTAAAGCAGATGATTCATAAAAAACCCAAACCGACCTAATTAATTAAACATTTTTTACTTAATTATTTTTGTTTATTTATTTAGAATAATCTTAGGGTACATGTCCCGAGTCTGAATCTTCATGTGATTATCAGAAAAAAATTAAGTCAATTCTGATTAAAACAAAATCAGAGGTAATATTATAAAGATGGCAGAAAATGGAAAATACAATACAATGAACAGTAAGTCAGACTATATTTTTACCTTTTTTATGGTAGCGGTCCATGATACTCAAACTAAGGTAACCACCAAAGCCATGGCAAGCAAAAGGTACTTTTACACTGGATGCCAAGTAGTCCATGAAGTATAGTTCTGGGCCATTCTCCTTATCGTAACCAGCCATCAGCACATTCACAAAGTAAGGCGTCTGAAACATTCATAATATAAACATTAACTGTTTTTTGAATCCTTGTGAAAATGAAGTTGCAATATAATTTTTTTTTTATAGATAAAGGAAGAAAGGGGTAAGCTTTGACTTCATGATGGTATAACAGAAATTCTGAAGTGGTGGACTGTTTCTTTTGGCTTTCTCTTTCTCATGTGTGGACTAATCTAATAAGATATAATAGTTACACTGCTTCTCAGATATTCAGCGAGATTCCTGCGTGTGAAATTAGCGGCAGCAGTAGGTCCTAACTCGTAACCATTACGCATTTTATACAATTGGATGTTTTTAGCAATGTATTCAGCAAACTGGGTAGAGTCGCCCTGATCGCCAATCACTCCCATGATCAGTTTTTCCGATATCTTGTGGATCTTCTCCTCATCTAGAAGATATTAAAGATACGTTAATGAAGGAACATGGAAAAATATAATTCAACTCCATGACCGAAAACCGCTAACTCACCGTCTTTCATCACCATAATACTGTGGCTAGTGCTCTGATCGGCTGCTATCATTACGAAATCATTACACTGTATTCCTAACAGACATTGTAGATTAATGTTCGACATTTTGGTGAAAAAATATACCCAAAAATTATTAAATACCGCAAGAATAACCTACGTTACTGTGCAAGCAAACTTCAACAAACAAACTTGTCAAATCACCGAGTATCACAGATTATAAAAAACCTGAAATTATTAAGGCTGGCAACCTGACAACCATAAAGCAAAACCGTACATTTCATAATTTCAGCCGAAAGACATCCACTGTTGGACATGGGCCTCCTCCAAGTGTCGCCATAATGACTGAATGAATGAGTACGTGACGTACAGAACCATACATTTACTTAGTAATTATCAAAGAACGTAAGCTTTTGTCACTAGATCCCAGATTGATTGATCGTCTACGATCGCCCTTAGTGTCATGTAAACAAAACCATAGATAATCGCTGACTGTCATCTCATTTGTCAGCCTATGGTCATCTTAAATCAATGTCATTGTCGGTTGGTTGTCATAACGGGAAAATAATCCAAGTTGCAAAAGCTCGTGACGCTCGTGAGTGGTAGTAAAAATCAAAAAATGTGTTATCTATAAGTGAAGAATGTTATAATAAACATCAATTATGTTTAAAAAAGTTGCATTAGGTATCTCAGGTGGCGTTGACAGTGCCGTGGCTGCACTACTACTCAAACGAGCTGGTAATTTCAACAGACAACTTTTACTATTTTTGTGCAGAATTCTTATCGTCAAATTTATCATAATTTATGACTGCAATGATACTTACAGGATACCAAGTAGAAGGAGTGTTTATGAGAAATTGGGATAACAACTATGAAGCCGGATTTTGCTCAGATGAAAGAGATTTTGAAGACGCAACATACGTGTGTCGTAAGCTCGATATTCCCTTGCATAGAGTTTACTTTATAAAAGAATACTGGAACGATGTATTTACTGTAATACTTAGAGAATATGAGACGGGTCTAACACCAAACCCAGACATATTGTGCAATAGATATATTAAATTTGATAGCTTTTTCCAACATTGCAGGAACAATTTAGGATTTGATGTTATTGCTACTGGTCACTATGCAAATACGTCATTTGGTCCATTTTTGGAAAAGTATAATAACAATGAAGGTATAGTTCTGTACCTACTACAAAGTAAGCACTATTACAAGTCCATAAACACTTGAATGTAAAGTTAATAATTTCTACTGATTTTCAGGTGTTAGGTTGCTGCAGCCCAAAGATAAGCACAAAGATCAAACATTCTTCCTATCACAAGTAAAGCAATTCTCTCTCAGAAAATGCATGTTTCCCTTAGCAGGGTTACTAAAGAAGGAAGTAAGAGACATAGCCAAAAGCGAAGGCCTGTTAAATGTAGCTAACAAAAAGGACAGCACAGGAATATGCTTCATTGGAAAAAATAAGTTCCAGAAATTTATTGAAGAAGTAAGTATTAGATAAAAAATATTTTGGCATTCACCTCACAATGTGGTCTCACAATCTCACAACTAACTGCACAGCAGCTAACTGCTGTATTCTTTGCAAATAAAAACAGTACTGGTTTAAGTATCATACAAAAATGATCTCAAATAAACTTATTCCTGCCCTTATTCCAATTTACTTTGAAAACTAGCAACCCACCTAAGCTTTGCAAGGATATTACAAATCTTAAATTAACTTCTCTCCACTATAATATCCTTGTATGATAAACCTAAATCTTTGAACTGAATCTCTGTCTATTGGTGAAAATTACAATAGAATCCATTTGGTAGTTTTTAAGATTATCACAAACAAGGAATGTTACGGAAGTGGTTTAATCTGAACCAAAATCGGTGTTGAGTTTAAATTCAGTTCATTGAAACCAAAGGCAGGAGCAAATGCATCAAATGAAACACTAAGAACCCGGATATGTATAAATGAAGAGTGGCCGCTGCTATGCATATCAACAAAATTATTTTTATTCCAACAAACCAAAATTAGAATTGAAGGTTCATAATCAATATTTGAAGTTGCCAAGTTTCCAAACCTCCGTAACATCTCTGTCGTAAACAGACAGCCACAGTGGCACACCATGATTGTTGTCCATAGATTCCTGCTCAGCACTTTTATTTCACCAACAAAACCATAGTACCAAGTACTTCAATATTAATGGTTAATGTGTATTTTGAAATGAATCAACTAAAATATTTTTAATTTCTTACAGTACATTGAAACAAAGAAAGGAAAATTTATAGACATAGATACTGGTCAAGTTGTAGGTGAACATGGAGGTCTGCACAAATGGACAGTGGGCCAAAGATGTGGCGTGCCAAGCTACAAAGATGCATACTTTATATTCAAAAAAGATTTGGATACAAACAATATTTATGTGGTATGTAAAGATTTTGATCAAAGATTGAGGCTAGATTGCAAATACTAAACAACATAATATTTTTTATTTAATTTGTCAAAATAATGTCACGATATCATATGGTTGACACTATATTATATTATTATATATTTTATTTATATAAACTAGTGCTTGACTGCGATCCCACCTGATAGTAAGCAGTAATGCAATTGATGGTAAGGCGCACTAGTCTATTAAGAGCCTATTCACTCTAGCCTTGAAGACACCTAAATTTTAAATGGACGAGAAGACCGCAGCAGGCAAACTTTTCCAGTCCTTTGAAGTACGCGGTATAAACGTTGAGGCAAAACGCTTAGTCCGGACCATAGAAGTTTCAAAAACACAAGGGTAGATATTCGCCGCAAAAATCAGAATTATTATTATTTGTCGCCAAATATCAGAAGTTGTTGGTCACCGGTTCACAAATTAATAAGGGTTTATATGTGGCCAATCCAGAAAGAGTTTCCCTGGCTTACCCACATTATTACTAACGCAAAAATTAGGGTACCAAGTGAAGATCTTTTTCTCCCTAATTTTGTCGCTAGTTAGTCGCAATTTGTCGGCACATCACATATTTTGTCTGTTATTAATTTAGAAGAAGGAAAAGAAGAAGAAATTAGTGAACAAAACTGAGAGAAAATTTAACAGAGCTTTGATGCTGACCAAGCCTGATTTAAAATTCTTTTACATTTTTCCTTTTTTAATAAACCGATTTTTTTTTTTCAGGTTTCTGGTACCAAACACCCAGCACTATGGAATAATATCTGCTTTACTGGCGCTCCTCATTGGATACACAGTGAGCCAACAGAACTAGTCGCTAATAATGTATTCAATTGCCACTTCAGGTTTCAACACACAAAACCCCTTACGCCCTGTAGAATTGTCAAAAACACTGAGGGACTTACTATTATTTTAGAAAATAAACTAAGAGCACTCACTGAAGGCCAATTTGGAGTCCTTTATAAGGATGGAGAATGCCTTGGGAGTGCTAAAATAAGGAATATTTGTCATAATTTAGTTTATTCTTCGAATTCATGAAGTATGTACTTAAGTAAGAACAGTATATGACTGTTGAATAAAGTTGTTAATGTTTTACGAAAATTGTTTTATTCTTGTCCAGTTTTTCACATGAATAGAGAAGCTTGTGGGTAAATAATAACGGCCACATCGAGTCAAACTTCAAGTTTAAGCACTTACCTAATTCAAGGGCCTCTTACCATAATGTGTTAAAATGTTAAGGCCCGTATTACAGAACCTTACTCAAGTACTACTTAAACTGCGTTCAACCGATTACTGCTTGAGCGAAGAATCTCGACTTAAGCGTACAGTTTATTTTAGAACTATCCTCAAACTCAAATCAAACTAAACTACGCTTGAGTAGAGATTTTTATCCCTGATTACGTGAGTAAGCTATCATTGTGGTAACCCTGAATAATAGTTTGTTTTCTACTGCAATTTTTTTTTTTCGCACGATTAAACTGGATCAAAACCGGATTCACTCCAAATCCACAAAAAATTTCATGGGAATCTATGCTCAAGCGTGGTCTCGACTACACTTGCGAAAACACGACACATTGAGTGGAGTTCAGTCAAGCCTCAAGCACTGTTCTATAATACGTAAAAAATGTCATTTTAAAGTGACATTGCTCAGGTGATTATTGATTGTAGTTTCTCTGCTCAAGTTAAATTCTAAAATTAAAACTCCAATTGAGACTAGTTTTAAGTAATGCTTGAGCCTTGATTGTAGTTCTGTAATACGGGCCTAAGAGTACGAGTGAGAAAGAGAGATGGCTAGAGTGTGTATAGCTCCATCTCTCTCGCTCGCACTCGCTGTACACCCTCTATAGCTTTAACACTTCAGTATATAATAATAAAACATATTTTATTTCAGACGAAGTCCATATTCTGTTAGTAAGAATTATCTTAAAAACTAATGTTAGTAGGTATTAACAACACAATACACAACTATACTTCGACATGAAGCCGCACTCATCTTTGCAACATGGGGGACTCCCACTTATCTGCAAAAACACTCAATATAGTGTTGGTGCTGCCACGAACGCAAGTAACTAGGGAGACGCATCTCTTCCTCATTATGGCGGCAAAGCATCAAACCCACGCTTCAACAATCATCCCTGACGCACTGCATCGCCACGGCAGCCCCAACAGTTACCTGAGTGCATTGTTGTATTAGACACGAAGGTCGCTGTATGCCCGCTGCGAATATCCGACCTACAGGCTGCAGGTGTAATGCCACGTTTACATGTAGGCCCAGCCTCGGCCAATCGCCATTAAAAAAAGAAATTTCTCCTTTATGAGTGTGTAAAATATTTACACACTGCGATTCTAGGAGTATTTTCGTTTCAAATACTGTATTTTACGATCAAAATACAATATTATTGCGATTCTTTCATGAAAAGTCATTCAATAGGGTAAGACGAAATGAAAGCGTTGTATTGATGGTTTTAATGATTTATAATTCAAATAAACGTACGTACATATTTTAATCAACATAGGTACTAAACTCGATTCTGAACTCCGAAATGCAAAACACCTAAGAAATTTTGATTTTCGCGTTTTACCTTGGCGCTTTCACCATGGAATCCATACCTAGTAAATAAACTGATTTTTAGTTTTACGTGTAATCTATATATAAAAGAAAGTCGTGTTAGTTACAATATTTATAACTCACGAACGGCTGAACTGATTTGGCTAAAAATTGGTGGGGGTTGGTAGCTTTGAACCAGGAGAATTAATATTCAGTAGAAGTCATACGCGTGTTCGACTATGCTGCTTGTCATGCGCTAACGGAAATTATTTTTCGAATTATTCATTGAATATTCTATCGAGTTTTTAATTAAAGTGTTTGCGACATTAATCACGGAAAAACGGAAAAAAATCAATGATCTTAAAAATCAAAAAACAATTTATGTAAACCTCCCAGTACTAAGTTATACTAATGCAAGGTCAACATTTAAAAATATAAAAGATAGTAGCCCACCGGTATCGGAAACAGGATCCAAGCTACCAGCGGTCAGGACTCCAAAGAAAGGATTCTCCTGACTATACGAGCTGTGTCCAGAAATACCGCTTTCTGAATCAAGCCCAAGGTGTTGGTCGAGGCTCTCGATTATAAAGCCATTGGTTATTATGTTATTACTATTACTTTCTAAAACTAAATTTTATAGTATACATATAGGAGTACAATAGTACAAATCTCGGTAAAATCATTAGGTACCTACCTATCTACCATATAATTTTAGAAAATCTGAATATATTCAGATAATCCTCATCACAGTCATCACACAAGCTGAACCATCATGGCAGTCGACTTTGAACGCTCAGTAACCGATTTTCGGGTCCCAATCGAAGTGGAGCCGCGCGCATCCATAGCAAATGGTTCAACTTATTTGCTGCGCCTACTTATTTCTCAATTTTCAAAAACAACTAACTTTATAACAATAGTGGCCTTCAAAGGTACATAACAGGCGTAATATAAGAGACTCTCGGTCGTGGACATAAGATGCATTTTGATTCGTTACGAGCGCGACTAGCCCCGTTACGCTAATATAATAAAGGTTACGTCCATGCCGTGCAATATATTATGAACATTAGTTCCGTTGTTAGTAGGTTTAAATTCGTATGTTTGCTTTCGCAGAGTGAAATTTCTGTACTTGTACTATTACTTATTCTGTGGTCTAACCATATGTAGCTGGAAAAAAAAACCGGAAATATTTCCACTAATCGAGTATTATTTATCTTTGTAATACATGGACATCGATAAATTACGGTGTGAAAACCAAGGATCTTATGCCTAGTTTACACGTGGACCCGGCCTCGGCCATTCGCCAAATAGCCATTGTGTTAAAGGGGTTTCCCCGTTTATACAATGGCTATGGCGATTGAAAACTAAAAAATATGATTGGTTATGATATGATTCGATCGCAATCGATAAAACCGGGTATCTAAAAATTATGGATTAAACGTCAATGTCAAAGTTGGACAAAGTGAAATTTATAGTGTTGTATTTTCAGCGTTGTGGATCGTCTCGTCTTGCTTCCTCATACACAATTTGTATCAGCTGGCCTGCTTTTGAATGTAACCACAACATGTTTTCTTAATTTCCGGTACAAACAAAGTAAGTTGTAACTAAAACTAGTTAGAAACTCAAAACAGTTTACATTTTTAGAAATAAATATGTGATGGACATGTTTATCACATTGAAGAGTCGTCAGTCGAATTAACGAAAATGTCCGTGCCACTTGTGAGGATGAGCTACAGTGTTCCCCCGCCGAATTTGAACGTGCCACCGCCGGTTCCAATACTTCCGAGCCTGCCGCCTCCACAGATATTCTGCTATCCACCACCGTGCGCGCCGCCGCCGTACAACTCCATGCCAGCTCCAGCCTTACCCCCTATGAACATACCTCCTCCAATCAAACCATATCCCGTGGTGCCATTCGATTGCTCAGCTCCACCACCTTTTTGTGCAGCACCAAATAATTATTCCACTGTGAATCATACAAGACCAAGCACCTCCAAAGCCTTTCAAGACCCATTCTCAATAAGTTTGAGTTCTGGAAAATCAAAATCACCTGGATCTCACAGTGAAAGGGAGGGTAGATCAGAAAGAGATTCATTTGACAGACACTCTCGTAGTTGTACATCTAGAAAAATTCAATCTTCTAGTCATGAAAAAAAATATGATAAAGATGGTGAGAGAGAACAAGAGAAAAGATACCCTGAACACAAATACAGTCGTAGTCACAATACGCGTAGACATAGCCCATCACAAATCAGCCATAGAGACAGGGAAAAGTCTTACAGGCAAAGATTTGATGAAAGATGGGAGTATGAGAGAAAAAGGTGCAAATATGAAAGATATCATAGCATTTCTCGAATCAGAGACCACAGAAGTCACAGTCGAGCTGAGTCCCGGGACTCCCGAAGGTCTTTCCAGTATCCCAGAAGAATAAGCAAGCGATCACCCACCAGGGACCGTCTTCTCAGCCGAACAAGGGAGCTGTCGCATGTATCAAGACAGTCAAGACATGAATCTCCCTCAAAGCCAATGACTGACCGTGACAAAATTTTAGAAGAATACAGGTTAGTTCAAAAGTTATAGAATACCATTAAACACAATCTTATTTACAGATTCAAAGCTACAGTACGTTCAACGGTTCTTGGCGTGCCTGAAGTTAGGCTCTGTGAACTTTAGCGCTTGTGCACTCGTAAAAAAATAAGTGGTTTCAAAGATCCTGCTAATACATATTATATATGTAGAAGTTTGTATGTATTGATGTTTGGTTACTCTTGCATGTAAAAATTACTGAATGGATTTCAATGATAATTGGTACATGGGTAGATCATGTCCTGGAATAACACATAGAATACTTTTAATCCTGGGAGTATATGCCTATAGTTGTGATAATTTTCTACTAACACATGGGCATAACTGCTGGCTGTAGTTAGTATACAATACTTTGTTTGTGTGCACACAACTCACCTCTAGGGTCATTGTTCCATGTAATTATTGTTGACTTGTGTTTATGCCCAGTACTCAAAAAACGAGTCCAACTAAATATGTTTTATGAGACTTATTTTAGATTTTCGCAGACCATTGGCACCAAGCAATTTCATATACTTGTATGAATATTTTTTAAATGTTTGTGTATTTTTATTGTACAAAATAATGATTATTATCTTCATTTATAGGAAAGACTATTGCAAAACCTCTGATGACTTAATTAAAAAAATGGAACAGTGGTCAAAGGAGCACAAATCAGATGAAGAGGAGGTAATTTAAACACATTTGTACTTATCGTATCTGTACGGCGAACCGCACATCATAACATTTAATTGCATTTAGCCAAATCATCACTTTGCGCGTCTACGCCAAACGGTCAAAATTATTAATTAAGCAAATCAGTACGTGATCAGATCGCCTTAAGTTGCGTCGCGCGTGCTCCCTCGCTCTTTTAATTAACATATATTATTTGTAGCATTTTTAACAATACAGTTTTTAGTGAACATTCCAATCTATCATTTAACATCCTAGCATACAACCTTTACAGTATCAGCCATGTGTATTTCAATATTGGTCTTGTTAAACACTATTTGCAGTTATTGTAAAATAATCTAAATAAATACTTTAGATATTGCTCTACCTATTTCAGTAAGGATAACCAAAAAGCAAATGTTAGTTTAATTTTTATAAACCAATATTGTTAGTTTATAAAAAATCTCTCGCTCTCTCAGTGACGCAAAAAGCTTTAAAACCATAAAGGCCATAAAAGCAGGGCCAAAGCCTACTGAAAAACTCGTGGTCCTGGAAGACAAAGGGCAAAGAAAAAACTTAGGTGTGGTTTTTTTTGGTAAAAGTCTGACATGTTCCGCCCTAGAGTGGGAGAAGTTATTACATGATAACCAAACATGGAAAAAAAAACAGACAGAGTTGCTTTTACATTTATAATACTAGCTTATGCCCTCGGATTCACGCAGACAAAGTGCGTGAATGTCGGTTATAGTAGTCGCGAAGTAAAAGCCAGATAAAAAATTGCATAATAATATGTGTCCTTCTTTGGGGTTCAAATTTCATCAAAATCGGTTTAGTAGTTAAACTGTGCTTTTCAATGTAAATAATTTTTCAGTTGCCAGTGCATACAACAGATCATCAATAGGGGGTGTTACCTTGAAATTATGTAAGAATTCTTTAAGATGCTCTGTTGATCACCTATGTGAGGTAGCATATGCAGAGGTTGTAGGCCGAAATGTCTTCTGTGTCTACAGACCATCTTCATCAAACTTAACATCTTTTTTGATAGTAATAGAAGAAATACTAAATAAACTTCTTATTCTTATTCTTATTCTTTATTGTACATACAGTTTTAATAAAACAATAAAAGGTCAGTAGTAGGTAATTAGTTTTCATTTGTAGGGACTTAAATATGGATTTACTAGTAAATTCACCAGAAAAATTTAAACTTCTCTCATTGTTTGGTTCTTTTAATCTAAAATGTATTTTTAATGAAGCAACAAGAATAACACCTACTTCAGCTTCATGCATAGATAATATATTTACTAATTGTAATATAAAAGACTCTTCCCTAATTAGTGGCGTGAGGTCTGACCATACTGGTCAACTCGTATCTTTCGAGTTAGTCAAAAAGTTACTACTAATAGATTCAACTGCAGAGTTTAGACCCCTTACTAAAAATAAATTAAATTATTTTAATAATAATGTCCTTAGTAGTCTCTCTACAGCCAATTTTGATTCGCAAGACCCCAATGTAAACTATGATAGGTACATTATTTTCTACAGTATGTCAAGAATTTAATAAGGCGTGTCCAGTTAAAAAAGTTCAAATCAATAATAAATCAAATTTTAATGAGATACTTTATATCAGCTATGTTAGAAAGTTTTCAAAGATATTCAAAAAAATCTGCGCCCAAGCTAAATCTAAATCAATAAGTAAGAAAATTGGAAATTCTAATAATAAAACAAAAGCTCTAGAAGGTGATAAACAAGGAAACTGGAAAGACAAACCAACGAGCTCGGAATAAATTGTCGCTAAAAATTGATTATAAAATCATCTCAGATAGGCCAAAAGTGACTGAGACGTTAGAAAACTTTTTCACCAACATCCCAATAAAAGTTACGAAATCTCACCTTTCATCATCTTTGTTAGCTGAATCTTTTTTAAAAGAACATTTCACTAAGAATATACCAACTACCTTTGAATTTAAGTTTATCTCTGTTCATACAATAAAAAAAAAAAAAATTCAAAAGCCTTAACATAAAAAACACTGAGGACTTATGAGGTATATCCATTAACTTCTTGGAGATATTATTGATACAATTGGTCCTGTCCTAACAGGTATATTTAATCAATGTTTAGACAGCGGTACATTCCCTGATTTAATGAAACATAGTAAAGTAGTACCAATTTTCAAATCAGGTAGTAAGAGCAATACTTCTAATTATAGACCTATATCTGGGCTTCCAGCATTTGATTAAAATTAAAATGGGGCAACAGATGTTGTCTCGTTTTAATTTAAATGGTATTTTGCATAGTCATCAGTTTGGCTTCACGAAAGGAAGGTCAACAACGAATGCAGGAGTGAAACTCATCAGTCACATTTTGGAATCCAAGTTCCAGGATGCAATTGGCATATTCTGTGAGAGGATTTGACTGCGTTGACCACAATACTCTAATCTATAAATGAAATCATTACGGAATTCGTGGACGAGCTGCAGATCTTGTTTTTTCCTATTTGTCTTACAGGCAGCAAAAATAAACCATTAATGGGGCGACGCCCGTCGGGGTCTCTAGTAAAAATGGGCGTGCCTCAGGGTTCAATTCTTGGCCCTTTCCTTTTTCTAGTTTATATTAATGACGTTCCTTACATGATGGCTAATTTATCCGATATAATTTTGTTTGCTGATCACACTTCCCTTATTTTTAAAGTGGATACGGATGTCTTGCATGTCAACGAAAGTCTGGCTGTTCTTTCGAAATGGTTTGCAGCTAATAACCTCTTATTAAATGCAAATAAAACTAAATGTGTAAAGTTTTCATTATTTCATTATTGAAACCGTGTTCTTAGGTATAACCATCGATTCTAAACTGCAGTGGGGCGCTCGTCATAGAACTCTCTCAGGTAGACTAAGCTCACCAGCATATGCAGTAAGAAAAATATGGCAATTGACAGATGTAACCACAGCTAGTTTAGTTTACTATGCTTATTTCCACAGCAATATATCTTATGGCATTTTACTGTGGGGATCTGCTGCTGATGTAGACTATTTTCAAATTACAAAAGAGAGCAACCCGGGCTATAAAATGGGTCCTCGCGAGTCCCTCAGAGATAAATTTAAAGAAATCGATATACTGACTCTGCCCTCTCTTTATATCTTAGAAAGTATTTTGTATGTTCATAAAAACTTAGGACTATTTAAAATTAGAAGCGATATTCATAACAAAAATACGCCTAGTAAACACGAAATTGTATTACCCAAATGGAGATTAGCTAAGACCAGCAAGTCATTCTTAGTAAACAGCATACACTTTTACAACAAGCTTCCAAAGGCGGTAACTGAACTTAGCGAGGGAAAGTTCAAAACTCATATTAAGCGTGCCCTAACCAAAAAAGCATATTATAAGGTTAAAGACTATGTCAAAGACACGCTTGTTTGGCAATGACTGCTTCTGTACATGTGGCCCCCGGCCCCTGGTAAATGATTAATACGGTTTAAACGTGTCTATTAACTGCTCCATCTTTGTTTTAATTTATACAGATTTTTTTTTTGACACTGCTATATTTTTTATATTATCTTAACCTCAACAACTTTATATTCGTTAATAATTTATTTTATTAACATTTTATAGGTAAAATTAATGTAGTGATAGTTGTAATTATTTATTTTTTGTCGTTTTTTTATATAGCCTCTTTTATAAAATGTGAATGTGAGAACCTTGTAGACTTCGCGAATTCTTAGAGTACTTTCTATTACCACCCACTTTTATATTATGATTATTTTTATTGTGCTTTTGCGTTTAGTATTGACCGGTCTACACTGTCCTTACATAATTATGAATACTGTAATGTGGAAATATTGTAAGACAAACCATCTTTTTAAAAGAGTAACCATGGAGGTTCTTGCCGGTTCTTCTCCATAGGAAACGACCAATTTGGAAACGTGCACTAGCTTCTGACGTTTTATAAGTACCCATGTAGGCCTATATGATATAAAAATATTTGGATTGAATTGTCAAAGCATAACAGACAGAAAAAGTTACTTTCACATTTGTAATATTAAAGTTTGGGGTACAAAAAATTCACAACAACATAATACTAAACTTCATTTGATTCCAACATAATAATTTCAGACATCAAATATGTGGTACAGAAGCTCGCCAGCAGAATTATACTATAAACAAGTAGAAAATGGATCTGGTGTCCAACAAACACCCAAACTGGAGATGATCTGTGCTACATTCTTCAAGAAACTGATTGAAAGGGGGCGAAAAGCCAGGCCGGAAGTAGATGAATTGCCTCCTATGAAGCCCTTTAAAGTTGGCTTGTGCAATGATGGTAAGTTTTATGTCTTATAAAGATTGCCCTTTATACAGCATTAAGTTTTTATACAACTTTTCTTAGGCCGACGCTATAAAAAGACAAATCCATCCGAGTAACCGTGATAATTGGAAATAATGGAGGGAGGCCTTTTCCCGCAACGGGACAGTACAGGCTAAATATAATACTTAATAATAATAAATCTATCCTATGAAAGGAACAATTTATTTATAACTAGCTTCTGCCCGCGACTTCGTCCGCGGAAACAAAGTTTACACTCGACATTACTGTACCTTCCCATTACTAAAATAATTTATGGAATCGGATCAGTAATTTCGAAGATTACCGAAGTTCTCTTGTCTGCTCAAGGTAAATGATCCCTTAGTGCTCGATTACGGAGACGCGGCGCGTCGGGCGGTTCGTCGTACATTGCCAATGTTTGTATTTGCGCGAGCGATGACGCGGCCCGCAGCTGCAATGTACGACGAAAAGCCCAACGCGCCGCGTCTCCGATAACATGGCCTTAGTCGCTTTTTACGGCACGAACTTGTACGAAACGAACGAAACAACCGAAACCAATAAGCAACAGACTGACATGCAACTATTTGAACACCCACTAACGACAACGTGGGCCTGGGCACAATAATTCGAGCGCGTCATCAATCCACGGAAAATCTTAACACCGCGATTCAGAAAAATTACGTATTTGCAGAACGCCATCTATGGGCAAATGGATAAAACGTCCGCACAAACCATGATAGATCTAGAGCTCTACGAATGAAAGTTGTGCTAGTGGCATTTTGCGTTTTAGTAATTTTATATTATCTCCGAAACTATATGACCAATTGACATACTGTAAATGGCAAATCTTATCTGTATGATGTCCTTGTGATACTGAAATAATTTATTGTGACAAAAATTAATATTTCGTTGCTCAAATAATTAACCAAACGTAAGTATGCCGAAAAAATACTTTTTTAATGCAAATAAAGAAGTATAAAAGATAACATAATAGATAGAAATATGGTATCGCGGACTTTTTTGTAGATATAATTAAGAGGAATCAGGTTGCCATACATTGTTTTTAATTTTAAGCAACTCTCTAGGCAGCGCACGCAAATAATTCTGTTTTATGAGGTATTTTTTTCCGACTTGCAAGACAAAAATTGTGATAGCTCGGTTAATGTACATGTTATAAAAATAATTTATAGCCTATAGCACTCAGGAATAATGTAGCTTTCTACCAATGTATTTTTTTAGAATTGGATCATGAGTTCCAGAGATTACCCCCTACATACAAACTTACAAATTTTACCTCTTTATAATATTAGTATAGATTAGTATAGATTTCTAAGGTTTCTTAACTAGGTTAGCAAAAAAGGAACCTTTATTGGATCACCTTGTTGTATGTCTGTCCATCTGTCAAGACCCTCTTTGGGAGGAGGTCTGAAGCAGAAATTGATATCAAATACTCAATTCTGCTGCCCCAAGCAGCTGTTTGTAACAAACTTCTAAGTCAACGAAATCTAACGCTAAGGCTATTTATGCTTTGTTTAGGTGCATATTTTGACACTCACTAGGAAATGAACACCTATATGGTACTCCCCGTCGACCCGGAATCCTGGAAGTAAGGTCTAAGCACAAGTACCTATAGGAAAGGTCTAAAAATTGTAAATTTGTAGTTACGTCACAAAAAATTACTTCTTTTTGATTCAGAAAAATCTTTGAGAGTCGATTCGGGAATTGAACTATGCATATTTAAAATACGGAAAGCCCGGTGCGCGACTCGCACTCTCACTTAGCTGGTTTTTTTTTATTGATGTGTGTAGTTCGCAGATAGATTGTCGATGGGGCTGAAAGGTTTTGGACTGGCGACCACGTACCGGAAGACGCAGCGTTGGAGGGTCTCCCACTAGCGACCCGAGGTCCTGGTGAGGGTCGCACGAATCCGATGCATGAGAGACGCACAGGATCGTTCGTTGTGGTAACACTTGGGGGAGTCCTATGTCCAACAGTGGACGTTTTTCGGTTGAAATGTTGATGATGATGGGTAGTTGTACTGTGTAGTTCTATCAACAGCAGAGCAGGTTTAGTTTGAGATTCTATTTGAAAATATTGTTCTTGATTTCGGCCAAAGAGTTGCTTCTCTTCTGTTTGCATTTCATCATTATTACAGGTCTTACTATTTTTCCATAATTTATTTTAAGCTGAAGAAGGAAATTCCTCGACGGAAAGTGAAGATGAGTGTTTGGATGAAGATGATCTTCAAGGCTACACAGATAGGATTATGCAGGAGTTGAAGAGGAAGCAAAGTCATCCTAGGAGACTTCATCCTGAGCTGTGGTACGTAATACAAAACAGTATTTAATTAAAAAAATACTAGTTACTTATGAGCTTACTTAATACTGTAGCGGCATCCATGATGCCACATATGAACTAAATTACTAAATTCTGCATCGCGCAATTAGAGTTTTCCCCGCGATTAACATATATCAGCCCAAAATCATCTCTCTGGCAGTTACCCAGTTCAGACAAAACATTGGTTTGGTTAGAGGATCCTCCCTTTTCAATGGAGGTATGTGGGACTTTATGTTCCGCATTACATTTGTAAACACTTAGAGTGTTTCTAATATCATGCGGATTTGCTCCGCATATAGAAAATTTCAAAAGGCAAAAAAAAACGCGTCCCGTGCGTATTGCAATAGTTGTTTAATTAAAAAGGACATTTGCGGAGGTTACGCATGCGGAGTAAATCCGCATTCGTGATGAAATTCGCACGATATTAAAAACACCCTTATTGTCTTTCCATCTGCTGAAATAATATAACGTTAATCCATAAATTCCAAAAGGTTCAACAACACTGGCGAAATGAACGGCGGCCCACTGTGCCGATGTAGTGCTCGCGCGCGACGCCAGGGCATGCGGCACGGAGTGTATGCGAACGAGGAGCTCTTCCCCAAATGTATACCGACGCAGAGCAACATTGAAAAGCTGTATCACTATAGGTAAGTGATGACACTTCGACCCACTATTAACGTGCTTGACTCACACAAGACTCACACTGACATTATTTAAGCGAAAGTTTGTATGTATCTGTGTGTATTTTTGTTAGGCTAAGAACTTACGATGTGGCTTTCACCTGCGCCCGCCACGGTAGAGGAAACAGCTATTTTATTTCAAAACTTACGAGATGGCAGATTTGCGCGGTTAGGCAGCCCTCGCGGTTGCGTTTTTCGATTGCAAGCCTGGCGGCCAATTATCGCCAGCCACTGTGCGGTCGCCAACCGATTGCAGAGCGTGCGTCTGCAAACCGCCGAGGCGATTCTAAAAGTTGCCCGCCGGTGCAGCGGGAGCCGCTAACAACCGCGTACACTGCGGCCATAAAACGCATCGTGAAATGTGCTTTAATTTTATTTATTTATTGTACACTTTTATTATATTATTATTATTATATTATATTATTTTTGAAAAGTTGTTTTCTACTCGGATTTTTCCCGGTGGTTTTTCCTTGCTCCCGCTCTGAGACCCTCAGAGAAAAGGAGTTTCGGATCCCCTGTTAGTTAGTAACAAATACTGTATCCCCCAGTACTTTGCTTAAAATGGTAACTGTATGAATCGCTGCTTGCTTTTGTATTATATGGATGTTTATGCCTGAATCTAATTTATCACAATATCTATGTATGCTTTTTGCTACTATTCCTGTCGCTCCTATTACTATCGGTATGACTTCTATATGATACGAATGGGCGGTGTTGCATTCCGCGACCTCAATCAATAATTTTTTTACATATTATTTATGCATTCTACAGAAACCGTGGGCCCGCAACCGCGGCGGCCTTGGGTTAAAACCGCTTCGTGAGTACTTAGCCTTACGCCTTCATGCACAAATGGCTTAACAAATTTAGATGATATTGGCTAAAACATCGTTTTAATCAGTACTCTGGGAAGAGTATACAGTCTATTCGTTGCTTGCGCATACATTTTTTTTTCAAATGTGTTTTTTATAATGTATTTCAACTATAGGCGACAACTGAAAAAGAAATTACTGGTTAGATTTTAACAAATTATTATGTTTTAATTGGTTTCTACAAAAACATTTGGAAAAATATTGAATAAAAAGGTCTAAGAATAAAAATAAGCCGGAGATCGAGCTTATCAGAGAATACAGACACAATGCAATATTGTTCACTTCCCTTAGCAAATATCCGCGGCACGTAAGTTGAACCATGATCTTCAATGCGCAGTAACCGATATTCGGGTCTCAATCGAAGTGCGGCACAGCAAAGTGATGCGCGTAGCAACGACGGCCATTTTAGTTCAACTTATTTGCCGCGTACAACCTAACTAGCAGAAACGCTATATCGTCGTTCGACTTTTAGACCTCTTATGTGTAATTTTTGGCCAAACCACTTTAGAACCCTGCCTTTTAGACATTTTGAAGTTTTATGGAATGTAAAAACTCTCATGTATACACATGATGGATGGATGAATTAATCGTCATCATCCTATACACATGAGAGTTTTAGCTTAAATACTCTCATGTGTATAATTGTTTTGGGGGTAAACAAAAGTGGTGTCGCCAATAGTGACACATAAGAGGTCTAAGTCGCAACGATGATATTACTCGTATTATAGCGTTTATGAAATATAAGGAATTATTTATACGGTAATAACTCTTGTACATGTTTTATAATAGCATTCGTTTTTCGTTTTATAAGTGATTTTTACTAATATAGTAAATTGGTCTTATCACCGTATCTTACATACATTTATATGACCAATTTAAATGTCCATTATAAAGCATTGAACTTATAGAAGCATATAATATAGCTTTTCAGACATATAATAATTTAGCTTTGTAGTCGCATTTGCTTCATACTAATTGCAAAATTAATAGAGCTGTTATAAAACCTATACCTTTATAATGGTTATTTAAATGCAGCTTTAAAGCCACTGCTAAAAGGCAAGTTTATAGCTTTTATATATAAATATGGTGTTGACTGTGCCACTATGTAACAGTTAAAAGAACTTTATTCTTATAAGTATACTTGACTTTGCCTCTACATAAGTTTATCGTCAGCCATGACCTTTTAAACTATAATAGTGTCTTGGGGGGCGACCACAAGCTCTTATAGCAGTATTGTTTTAATCTTACTTATGTTTTTCTTACCATGTGGCCTTCAAAACAATCTTATAACCATAATAAAACAAAAATGTTTTGTTAGTGATTCTGTGACGTCACACGTTATAAAGTACATTCAATTCGTACTATAAGGCGATTTTTGATCGCTAGCAGTATTGTTTTTACGTCAAATTAGCAGGCTTAAAAAAGTTGCTCGGACGCAGCGGATTTATTATTGTTTTCCAAATTTATACTATTTAAAGTGTTTTTCGTGACATATAAAGTATTTAAAACTTATTTCGATGCCTAAACGTGTCGAGTTAATGGTTTTGAGTACATACGTGGGTTATTAATTTATTATTGTATTCTAGATGGGGAACACATATTAAATTTTTTGAGTTTTTGGAAGCAGATAACACTGAATTCAATAGTGCACGAACAACTAGTTACGTATTTCACTGGAATACACTGTTTAACTTTACCTCGATTCCATGATGTCCATGTACAATAAGTTTCAAGTAAAACCAAACACTAACACTAACTAGATTACTTTAAATTTAAGCACTTGAAAACAAATTCGTTCGCACTAAACAAATAAACACTGATAAGAATTTTGTTAATGTAAACAAACGTTCCGAATTCCAAATGTTACGATTCACACTAACATGCAACTAAATGTCGATGTTGTCGCTCGCAACTTTTTGTTTTTTCTACTTTATTAATGTTAAAATCTTGAAAGTTATTACGTCCTTTTTATGAAAGTTACATAGATCCTTTTAAAAATATATTTTAACAAGGCATCTTTTGAGTTAAATGTATTCTATTAGTTCACGATAAACTATAATGTAGCGATTCGAACAACAAATATCTGAAAGAGACAACGCAATACAGATCAGTATGGCGCGTGTCTTTTCTGTTTTAGCAGGGAATAGACAAAATCTTTAGAATCGTTCATTCTTTCCCAGCCCTTAGCAGGAATACAATCACACTGAGCGATTAAGCTTATGGTACAAAATGAAGTAATATTACTTTAAGATTGAAACAAAACTCTCCTGCAATAAGATTGTTTTCTCAAAGTTTATGGTCGGTCTCTTGGTACGCGCAGAGATGATATGGGTTCCGTAGAAATATTTTCACAACATTTTCATAATGACAAACATTACCTTACATTTTACAGAGAGATAATGAATTAACTGATGAGCAAATAATTGATGCGCCTCGTCATCAATTATTTGCTATAAAATTTCCCAACAGTTGTCACAAACCTCCTTTGCCACGTAAATCTTGAGTACAATACGAAAAAATTGCGAAGTGCTCAATGTCTAATATATTTTTATACTAATTAGGCGTATTGAGGCAAATGACTCTTAAATAAATCATGAACTTCTCATATTCGTATTGCGTTTGTTACAATAAGAGAGATTTCCCTTAAAGCCGCTTTTTTAAGGCCGTTATAAGGGCAATTTTTAAATTTAGCAAATGTCTTGCCTGTTTATAATTAACCTGTTGAATATCGTAATTAGAGACACAATAGAAAGACAATAGATGTGCGGACGCCGGCGTCCTCTCGGGGAATAATGAATTAAGCAGCCATATAATATAAAAAAATAAAAATAAATAAATAAATATGCCTTAATATAGCGAGTTTGAGGGGGATTCGCCAATCATATGGTCGTACCACCGCTAAAACACATATTAACCTACTACAAACGGCTCAAAATAAATTACTAAAAACCTTATTTAAATATGATTTTCTAACTCCAACCGAAACTCTTTACAAGGAAATTAAAGTAATGAACATTAAACAAACATACATTTACAACTCATGCATACTAATTCATAAAATTCTTAATAAGAAAATACACACAAACATAACCTTCACAAAAAATATAAAAAAACACAAAATGATACTTCGACGTGAACAAAACTTTCTAAAGCTACATCCAACTCGAACAAACTACGGAAAAAAAACAATTTTATATGAAGGATCCAAATTATTTAATAAATTACCAAAAGACCTCAAAGAATCTAAATCTAAAAACCGTTTTAAAAAGTTACTCAAACAATTTGTATTGAAACACTCACTGTCCCTAACACAGTAATGAGCCACATCCAGATACGCTTATATCCGTTTATCTTTGTTTAAACTTTGACTTGTGAACCGGTATATCGAACAAACTTTTTGCATTTCTATTTTTTTTTTATGCTACCCTCAAAACATGTTACAATCGATGTCTAGTTTTGTAATACGTCCAACTAAATCGATTTTTTTTTTTAGTTTTTAATTCTCATGTAAGTGAATTTATGTAATTCTTTATGGGAATAAACAATCTCAAACCAGATATGGTAACTATAAAACTTCTACAAGGTTTTACTTTTTATAATTTGTACCCAAACGCTTGTGTCTTATTAACATTAATATGGCCTTTATAAAACATATATATTTTTTTTAATGTCATTTATATAGCTAATTTTTGCTAGTTAAGAATATCTTATAATTTATGGTCTAAATGTTGACCAGACTTCTAAGGCCGTGTTTACGGAGACGCGGCGCGTTGCGCGTTTCGTCGTAGATTGCAGCAGCGGGCCGCGTTATCGCTTGCGCAAACACAAACATATGGCAATGTACGACAAGACCGGCCGACGCGCCGCGCAACGCGCCGCGTCTCCGTAATCGAACACTAAGGATTATTTTATACACAATTTGAACAGAATCGATTTAGTAGTCTTTCCGCCTAATGAAAACATTGCTCCACACATATTTTTTATTATACGAGTATGTATGTGGATTACCGGTATTAGAATAGGTATAACCTATTCTGTCACCCACTTGAATACTTGGCTTGGATAACACTTTAGACTATTTATTGCCAACACATGATTGTGATGCATGCACTCTTCGTGTTGCTCATGACCCGTCAACACACTCTTCTCATCTTTCCAGAATAACAGTGTCACCACCAACAAACTTCTTGATAAAATTTCCAACTATGATCTCTCACGATAAGCATGAGTTCCTATTCTCTGGCTTCTCGATGTTCTCTCACTACAAACTCGCCAAGTTGCCGACTTGCAAAGTTCTACGGTTCAACATTGAATACACCATCTTGTATGTGGAAGAACCGGCCCCGCAGAACTTCACTGTCAAGGAATTGGACTTGTTTGGTCAGTTTTCTTTTTTTTATATATATATGGCTTAGTTTGTAACAAAATATTACATAATATAAGTGTATTAAAATTTTGTTACATTTCACAAGATTATAGCTACATAATATGTATTATGTAGCTGTAATCATGTGAAATACTTGAAATCAGGGTCTTGTTATAACGTCTCATTCCCATCATGTTCTGAAAAGCGATTAGTCACGTTAGCGTAGGTACAGTAGGATCCGTTTATAATGATATCGAAGGAAAGTGACAAACACATATGAGTACACATGCGATATGTCAACTTACTGACTGACTGGGTTTCAAAAAAAGATTAATCATTCCAGTCCCAGAATGAGACCTCTAGTAGTTTTTTGATCATCTGAAGTGTGAAGTGTTCTACTACTACAAAAAAAGATGCAAACAAAAAATCCCAACGCATGAATATTTTTATATTTACCTATAATATTTGCGCTTTTAATATTTCTACAGACGAAGTACAGAATAGTAGATCATATGAATAGGGGATAAAGCAGTGTAAGTTGCGGGCGGCTTTTTAAATAAAAAATGTTACGAAGGTTGCTAAGTTTTAATCCCGAACGCAGTGAGGTAATTATATAATTAACTCCCGAGCACTGCGAGGGTCTCCATCATCATTACTAACTCAAACTAACTACTTCTGGTCTCCATAATAACTCCAATTATAAGTACCCACCAGTGAAATTAAATTCATATGAGCCTAAGTACAAATTACAATGCATTGCACTCGTTAAAAACTACAATGAATAGTATTCGTGGGCATGACTGAGTGAAATGAACTTAAACACAATGGTTATACTAGTGGCCAACTAAAGATCTTAATAGATAGATCTAGAATTATTCATATTTCCATCACCAGTCTCTTGTTACTTTGATAGATATCTATGCTATGCTAGCGTAAAATTGGATGAAAAATAATTTCTTTCCTTCGCTTGCAGAGGCGTAGCTATATATATATATCGTCTGAGGCCCGTGGCAAATTCATTGGATGAGGTCCCAGAAAAACTTCTCGTATTTTTCTAAAATAGGTTGGATTATTTCTGCCGTGCTCCCAGTCTCTCAGACAGGGGGCCTTGTCGGACCGGTTTCCCGTGGCATTTTTCCAGGCTTGCCACCCTATAGTTCTGCCACTGTTCGCTTGAAGGAATGCTCAAGATCATATATTTAGACCTTAGACAACCAAAACCGAAAAATAAATAAACGTAGTTTTCTTACACTAAGAAACTAGGATAGGACTTATTTCTGTAAGGATTAGATTAATTATTCCGTAAAGGCCGTGACCATTCTTCTTTGTTAAAAAGAATTATATGAAAACCAATTTTTTCTCTGCAATTACGTCATGTTCAGATGTAAGTCAATATAGGCGGAGTCATAATAAACGGAATCTGTAATATTATAACGTGGTCCTACTGTGTTTATTGATCAGAGTGCTTAGTGCGAGTTTGTTTTACATTAACGCGATAGACACGTTTATGACGTTCGGTGCTTCGATTGGCCCGCTCCAAGCTCTTAACCAATCAGAGAGTTAAACGCAGTAAACGTTTCCATCACGTTAACTTACCTAAACATAATTCACACAGTCACACTCAGCGTATTGAACTGTTCGAGATAGTAGCTCTTGCGAAGTAATTTTTTTTCAGTGTCGCGATGCGAGTAAAGTTAGCCAGGTGTGGAGAGGGTTTTGCAAAAACTCCAATCTTATTTTCTTCTAAAGCTATGCTATGCGATCTATTTATAGCTTCCTCGTACAGCATTAGTTAGAAGAATAATGTATCTAATGATTTATTTACGTAAAAGTCATCCACGTTTGCCATTTGCATTCATAGTTTCTGTTTGACTATAATATTTTTCAGAGGAATTCCTGTTCTACGAATTGTTGGAGCTCGTCGACTTAGATTTGGGTAAAGGTACTGACACAACATGCTCACAATTCCACTTCCTGCCCAGATTCGTAAGAAATCTACCAGATGGCGGATGTGAGGTATAACCTGATTTATTTTCTTCTTAAAATCTTGTTTCTGACTGTTTTGTTATTACTCTTTCCCTTCGTCATAGGTGCGCGACAATTAATAAAAAAAAGCTATAATTTCTGAGGATTTTTTAAAACAAATATTGTTTTTAACTGAAAATTCCCTTGACTATAAACCTATCTAGTATCATCATTGTTAGAACGTAAACGCAGCATGAACGTCTTACAAAGGCGACGTTAACACTGCGTTCTTGTCGCTCACACAGGACGTTGGGTAACTACTTTTGTTCCTTCCACTTTTATTAATATTTTTATACATGCTTACTGATCGTGTTTGGTTAGGCGTCTAAGGTCAGTATTTGTGCTATGTTAATATGCTGTAGACATTAGAAAAAACAGAGATTTTAATGAATTATTATAGGTATATCTAAATTATTTTACTACATCTTCTCCCTAATTGTGTGCATTCACGTTAAGCAAATAGTGACTCATCAGTATAACTGCTAAGTAAAGGTATACTGGGATAAAAATTAAACTAGTAATATTGAAATAATTTTTTTTATTAAACAGTATTTTAAAATATTAATTAACGATTTTTAAATGTAATCAGAATGAATATAAAAATAGGTGAGACATTCATTTTTGAAATTGATAAAAGACGGGTCCGGACTGTCTGAAGTGCTTATTTTAACTGGTCAAAGTGAACACGGCTTTCTAATTTACTACGCTCTAATTAGGGCTTGGTTACCGTGAGTTTCAATGATGAGTCACTATTTTCTTAACGTGAATAAACAATTTTTTTATATTATAAACAAGTGCGTGACTGCGATCCCACCTGTTGGTTAGCAGTGATGCAATCGTTCACAATATCAATCACAACGAATGGTCGACAAGGAATAAAATACAGATGAATTCAAAATGAAATAGATTTGATTACGAGTATGTTGAATTTATGTGCTACGAAATTAGCCCGCTGATCTACAATTATAGATTTATTTTGTTACCAATGAGTACAAATATAGAGGTATGATGTGTGCTTTTTATTCCAGGTTTTATCAATGTGCGAAGTACTGAAATACTTGATAGCGGAAAGTGGACTATTGATAGCACCGGAAGCCTTGGAAGATGTTCATAATATGGACCATTATACTTGGCAGAAGTTCGTTGACAATATTAAAGGTAGGTTACCTTAAATCTGTAATGTTCATGCTTTAAAATAATTGAAGAAGAAATTAGACCTTATGATGGTAGTGACACAAAATTCAATATCGATAACTAGCAAATGCATGTGCTTATTTTGTTCCATTTTCAGGTATGATAGTGACATACCCAGGCAAGAAACCGTGTTCCGTGAGGATAGACCAGTTGGATCGCAGTCCTCCTAGCTCCAACAATGATGGCGCTGGATGTTCCAAGAATTTAAAAACGTTTTACCCCGAGATCGTACACTTTGGCATACGACCACCACAACTCAGTTATGCTGGGAACCCTGAGTAAGTGAATTCAGTTTTTAAACAAGTAAAGTATGATATGTATGATCAAATTAGCAATTATGCGACAGTGGTGCTATTCTCTAAGAAAACGCAGTGCTGCCTCAACGACGAACACCCAAATAGGATACATTGGATTGTCAACCTAATGTCCCTACGCATTGGATTGTTAATTCAATGTATCCTATTTGAATGTTCATCGTTGCGGCAGCGCTGCGTTTTTTTAGAGAATAGCACCAGAGGTGTTTTGATTGAGATTATGCGAGATGTCTTATGTTGCGTTTTGTCAACAGTAAAAGTTAATTTGAATTAAAACCAGTTACTTCGATATTTTGCCCGACATGGTCCCATTATAGTAGGAGATCTAAAGATCCATATATACTCTTTAAAATTATAGATACCAAAAAGCTTGGCGGCATTTCGTAAAGAACAGGCACTTGGTTGCCAATATGGCCAAACCTTCATTCAAGGAACGTCAGAAACTGGCTGTCAAAGAGGTACAGTTGCGGCAGATGAGGACTCAGTCTAAGATGAAGAGAGATGTCACTATTGCTCTCTCGTCAGAAGGGTTTCATACAACTGGACTTATGTGTGATGTGGTACAGGTTAGTGGAAATTTTTTCATAACTTGTAGGACAACTTCAAACGATGATAAAATTAGCAACTAGCTCGCCTGCAGTTTTGAAAATCATTTCTAGCCATTATGAAAACTTTACTTAGAATAAAAAGTTACACTAACTTTGAAGAGTGTGCGCAGGAATTACATGGTTTGATTTCGTCTCACCTTTCTACCATCAGATAATCGAACGTCCGGCAAGTATTCACCCTTACGTTATTAACACCTCTACGGTACGGACTAAGCATTTCGCCTCGTCGTTTATACCGTGTACTTTCGTGGACATTTCTGCCTGATCACACAAAAAAATTCGCTTGAATCCTGCGACGCGGCGTCAAACCAAACCCTTTGTAGTTTTCGTTTCGAGTAGACTTGTGTAAGTAATGCGATTGTTGCACTACGCGTCATATAACACGACCGCGTCATGTAGCATTACACATGACTCGAACAAACTAAGCATGACACATGACTCTCAAACATGACCGAGTTCGCCTTGTGTGCGAGAGAGAAGGAGCATGCCCGAATATAACTAAACTTCGCCGTACTAACGTTCGTCACAATACAGTATCTCATAATACCATAACGCGCTATCTCATATCATGTAATGATGTATATATTTCATAACACGAGCATTTCATTACAATAATTATCTCGTGTGGCGCTTCATTACGCGTCATGTTAGGAGTCATGGTGTAATGCAACATTATTTGGTACTAAATGTAATGTCATGTTACATCACTTTAAAACGCACTGTTTTGCGCATATCTAGTTTCGAGTGTAAGCAAAAATTAACTTAGCGGTGGTCAGGCAAAAGTGTCTTTGATGGTACATCGAAGGACTAGAATAATTTGCTTGTTGCGGTCTTCCTGTATAGTTTAGGTATCTTCACGGCTAAAGTGAATAGGCTCTTAATAAACTAGCGCGATTCATCGTCAACGATTGCATCACTGCTTACCATCAGGTGTGATCTCAGTCAAGCACTGGTTTATATAATAAAAAAAAATACACCCTCATTACCACTTGTTTTATTTTCAGCATGCCATGTTAATCCCAGTTCTTGTCAAACATCTCCGTTTCCACAAATCCCTGGTCAATCTCGAGAGAAAGATAGGCTACGTGTTCAAACAACGGGCACTGTTACAAACGGCCCTGACTCACCCTTCGTACAGGGAGAACTTTGGAACGAATCCTGATCATGCTAGAAACAGCCTCAATAACTGTGGGATACGGCAGCCTGAATACGGAGATAGGAGGATACATAATACAAGGAAGAAGGGTGAGTTGTGTTTTTTTTTACAGTAATACGGATTGTATTATTGATGCTGCTGGTCGCTGCCAGACTTTATTTCCGAATGGTAATTTAACACAAATCGTTTTTATTTCCTTTGTAATCATGTAAGAAGACGAGTACGGCCAAAATACTCATACATATTAGAAGGCGTAAAAAACACGATTTTCATGGTGGCCTTTTATTTTTACCCTGTTACCAATATAAACCGTTTTAGTGGTTTATGCCACCTTAACTCCCACAACCTTAGTTGAATACTAATAATATCTAAAACATTTGATGGCACCAATAAAAAATACGAATCGTCTGTAGCGACATCTATAACGCCATATAAGAACTAAAATTCAAAATCCTGCATCGCGGTATTAGAGCAAAACATCTGTCTAGTCGGACAGTCCTCCCCTTTCAACGGAAGTTTACGGGACTCCACACTCTGTTCCGCATACCTCTAAACGTCTTTTATGAAAATAGCGGCTTATTTGTTATCCCGTTATTAAAACATTATTAAACACATGCTTTTTTAAACTTAATTAAAATTGACTTATAAACGAAACTTACTTTTTGACTAATCCTCTTCCCTATTCCTCTTCACTCTTTCCCAGGTATCGTTACTCTATTAAACATGATGTCCCGCTTCGGCAAGAAGAGCGAGACAGAGTCCCACATGAAGCACAACGAGCGACTAGAGTTCCTTGGCGACGCGGTGGTGGAGTTCCTGTCAAGCATACACCTGTTCCGCATGTTCCCGGCGCTGACAGAGGGCGGGCTGGCTACCTACAGGGCTTCCATCGTGCAGAACCAGCATCTGGCGCAGCTGGCTAAGGTACCCATGAGCTTCATGAACAAATGAAGCACAACGAGCGTCTAGAGTTCCTCGGCAACGCGGTGTTGGAGTTCCTGTCGAGCATACACCTGTTCCGCATGTTCCCGGCGCTGACAGAGGGCGGGCTGGCTACCTACAGGGCTTCCATCGTGCAGAACCAGCATCTGGCGCAGCTGGCTAAGGTACCCATGAGCTTCATGAACAAATGAAGCACAACGAGCGTCTAGAGTTCCTCGGCAACGCGGTGTTGGAGTTCCTGTCGAGCATACACCTGTTCCGCATGTTCCCGGCGCTGACAGAGGGCGGGCTGGCTACCTACAGGGCTTCCATCGTGCAGAACCAGCATCTGGCGCAGCTGGCTAAGGTACCCATGAGCTTCATGAACAAATGAAGCACAACGAGCGTCTAGAGTTCCTCGGCAACGCGGTGTTGTAGTTCCTGTCGAGCATACACCTGTTCCGCATGTTCCCGGCGCTGACAGAGGGCGGGCTGGCTACCTACAGGGCTTCCATCGTGCAGAACCAGCATCTGCGCAGCTGGCTAAGGTACCCATGAGCTTCATGAAGAATAGCGTACGATAAACAAAAATGCACATGTGTACATCTTGATACAAATAGAGAAATCTTATCATTGTGACCGAGTGCTGCATTGAACAAAAACTTGAACTATATCGTGACCGTATTCAAACGAGCTTTTAGCCCAACAGTTGAGCGCGCGTAGATGGCCGTGCTACGTAAGAGACGACGTGTATTGACTGGTAGCTGATTAATCGGTGGCGATTGGTCGCCACCGATTAGGCTATTATTTAGACATTAATACCCATTAACAAGGTTGACTGCCCTGATCTAGCACCGCAGAATCCTATGCCGACCAGTGCCAATTATTAGCAGTAGGCGGTGTGCCTACTGCTACTTACTACTTAGGTATACATAACAGATGAAATGTAAGTGTTTGACTGGGCATAATTCTGCCAGTATCTTCTAGAAATACAGAAGCGTTTCTATTTAGCTATTATAAACATAAATTCGCAATTTATTTGTTGCAGAACATAGGATTGGAGCAGTACATGCTATACGCACACGGTTCGGATCTGTGTCGCGAAGTGGTGATGCGACACGCTATGGCCAACTGCTTCGAAGCGCTCATGGGATCTGTGTTCTTGGATGCTGGGGTAGAAGTAAGTGGAGATGAGATCCGATGGTCAGTGGTCTTCCCGTCCGATTATAATTTAGGTGTCTTCAAGGCTAGAGTGAATAGGCTCTTAATAACTAGTGCACTTCACCATCAGCGATTGTAT
Source organism: Leucania comma (assembly GCA_958295575.1). Taxonomy (NCBI): domain Eukaryota; kingdom Metazoa; phylum Arthropoda; class Insecta; order Lepidoptera; family Noctuidae; genus Leucania; species Leucania comma. The sequence continues at coordinate 13,058,728 of OY282475.1, forward strand.
CACTGCTTGCCATCAGGTGGGATTGCAATTGACTGCGACAACTAGTGTATTAAACATATACACATCGTCTATACAGCCCCTAGACGCCGCATGCTTGCTCTAACGCACCAAATAATCTGTCAACTGGTTGAGGTGCGGGAAGCGGGGTACTGCGTTCTGATTGGTCCGACCAAGGTCATTACGACACTCTAGGGATGGGATAGATTTAAATAAATCACGAAAGTATCGATATTTCTTTTATAATATTAAGTACAATTAATAATTATATTTTTTACTTTCCTTGTTCTTGATATTATTTTAACATGAAATATACATACTTTATGTTACTAATAAATTTTGAGTGGTAACGTAAAATAAAATAAAAAAAAAAAAGCTAAAAAGTTCTCTCTATTTATAAAATCGTAACATTGGTACTTATAATTATTATCACGGTAAAAAATAGTATCCAAGGAAACATTTTTCTTGCTTGTTTGCAATTATCCATATATTTTTAAAATCAGAATCTTCCGGGAAACTAAAGTCAATAACCGGTTAAGTATAAAATGATCGTATAAATAGTAAATAGGTATTTTGCTTTATCGAAAACAGAGGCGGTCATAAGAATTGGTACATCACTACACACATCAGATCTATTAGTCCGATGTGTCGACAGACATACATCGCCTGTTATTACATGTCTAGTGGCTGTAGGTTCGGGGACATTGCAGTGGTAGGCGTCTACCTGTCCCCGAGCAGATCTCTCGGCGATTTCCACATCTCCCTTATGGAGCTGAAAAACGTCGTCGTTGGGTTTAGGGACCTCCCCGTGGTCGTTTGCGGGGACTTCAATGCCTGGAACGAGGCTTGGGGTTCCCGCTACACGAACGGGCGGGGTCGGTCGGTAGAGGCCTGGGCTGAGGAGTCCGGCCTGGCCCTCCTAAACCGGGGCTCTGTTTCCACGTGTGTGCGGATGCGGGGCGAATCAGTGGTGGACCTGTCGTTCGCCAGCCCCGATCTGGCACCGCGTGTCGTCGACTGGCGTGTTATGGAGGGGGTGGAGACGTTCTCAGACCACCGGTACATCCGGTTTGACGTCTCCGCCCAAACCTCGACCGCGCCGGTACAGCAGAGCCCTTGTGGTCCGCGATGGGCGCTGAGGCAGATGGACCGGGAGCTCCTCCTGGAAGCCGCGACGGTACAGGCCTGGGTGCAAGCACCGGACAGGCCTGTCGACATTGACGTCGAGGCAGATTGGTTCCGGGAGGGCATGTCGCAAATCTGCGACGCGTCAATGCCCCGAGTCCGTCCAGGACGTGCCAAGCGCCAGGTGTACTGGTGGTCGCCGGAGATTGCGGCATTGCGCAATGCGTGCAATCACGCGCGACGCCGGTACGCCAGGTACTGCAAGCGCCGCAACCGCCTGCCGGATGCGGAGGCTGTTGAGGCGGAGCTGTACGAGGGTTACAGGGTAGCGAAGCGCACCCTCCGAGCGGAGATTAAGCGGTCCAAAATGGAGGCCCGCAACGTCTGGCTGGGGTCTCTGAATGCAGACCCGTGGGGACGCCCATACAAGATGATACGGGAGAAACTCCGTCCATGGGCTCCCCCACTGACTCAGAGTCTCCGGCCCGAGCTCGTGGAGGGTGTGGTCAGCACTCTGTTCCCTACGCGGGGGGTACACTCCCCCCCGTCTATGGCTCCGCCAACACCGGCAGTACCTGACGCGGACCACGACGACGACGACGATGTTCCAGAGGTGACCGAGGTAGAGATGAGAGTGGCGGTACGAAGGCTGAGTGCCAAGAATACCGCCCCAGGACCTGACGGCCTGCCTGGGAGGGCCTGGGTCCTGGCTATGGAGGCTCTCGGGCCTCGATTGAGGGGGCTCTTTAGCGCATGTCTGGAGAGGGGCCAGTTCCCACTTCGCTGGAAGACGGGGAAACTGGTCCTCATAGCGAAGCCTGGGCGCCCTGCGGACTCTCCGTCCGCGTACCGGCCCATTGTGCTGCTCGACGAGGTGGGCAAGCTCTTTGAAAGAGTCATTGCAAACCGCCTCGTCGCGCGCCTTGCAAGGGTGGGGCCGGACCTGTCGGACGGACAGTTCGGTTTTCGCAGGATGCGCTTCACGGTGGACGCCATCATGCGCGTGCGAGCCCTCACGACGGGGGATGCGGTGTCCCAGGGCAGGTGTGTCGTGGCAGTGTCCTTGGACATTGCCAACGCCTTCAACTCCCTGCCCTGGAGTTGCATTGGAACGGCACTCCGGTACCACCGGGTGCCCGACTACCTCTGTCGTGTGATCGAGGCCTACCTATCGGAGAGGTATATCATCTACCCCGGTCACCAGGGAGAGTGGAAACGTCGAGAGATGTCGTGCGGTGTTCCGCAGGGATCGGTACTAGGACCACCCTTGTGGAACATCGGGTACGACTACGTGCTGCGCGGCGACTTCCCCGACGGGGTCAGCGTGGTCTGCTACGCGGACGACACGTTGGTCCTAGCGCGGGGAGAGTCGTACCGGACGGCGGTCGAATTAGCGACACGCGGGGTTGCGATGGTCGTTGACAGGATCCAGCAGTTGGGACTCGAGGTGGCACTGCACAAGTCCGAGGCCATGTGCTTCCACGGCCCTCGGGGTGCGCCACCACCGCGTTCCCAGCTAACGGTAGGAGGGGTTCACATCAGCGTCGGGTCGACGATGAAGTACCTGGGACTCGTCCTCGACAGCTGGTGGAACTTCAAGGAGCACTTCCGACGTCTGGCTCCCAAACTGAATCGGACTGGGGCTGCTCTCGGGCGGCTCCTGCCCAACCTCAGGGGACCAGACGCCTCCTGCCGGAAGCTCTACGCGGGAATCGTTCGGTCCATGGCTCTCTACGGGGCTCCGGTGTGGGCACCGACGTTGCAACAGCAACCGAGGACCCAGCTGAATGCGTGCCAGAGGGTCATGGCAATACGCATGGTGCGAGGGTACCGAACGATCTCCCGCGAGGCGGCGACCCTCCTTGCTGGCCAACCGCCGTGGGATCTGGAGGCAACAGTCCTTGCACACATGCACGACAAGCGCATGGAGATGCAACGCCGGGGCGAAATTCCGCTGCCACGACAAGTCGAGGCATGGCGGACAGAGCTCCGGCGGGATCTCATGGCGAAATGGCGTCAACGACTATCGCAACCTCGTTCGGGGCGCGCCACAATTGGGGCAATAAGGCCCATCCTTGGGGCGTGGCTGGAAAGACCTCACGGCGTTCTCAACTTCCGCACGACGCAGGTGCTTACCGAACACGGAAAGTTCGCTAAGTACCTGTTCCGGATTCGTGCGGAGGATTCGCCCGGGTGTCGCCACTGTGCGGAACATCCGGAGGACACGGTGGAGCACACTGTAGAGGTGTGCCCCGCCTGGGCGGAGCATCGCCGTGTCCTCGTGGGGGCAATCGGCGGCAGCGATCTCTCTCGCCGGGCCTTGGTTCAGGCCATAGTCCGTAGTGAGGAGGGATGGCAGGCGGTCGCCTCCTTCTGCGAAGCAGTAATGCTAGCAAAGGAGGAGGCCGACCGCATCAGGCAGAGGCAACGGGGCGCTCGCCCCAGCCGCCGCCGGGATTCCGATCCCGATTTCCGGCCACCGTAGGCGCGGGCTTGCGGACGGCGTGCAATGGGTAGCACGCTGTCCGATCGTCCGGTAACCGACCGGACCGAGCCCAAGTCGTCGACGGCGCGTTCTGTTCCCGCGCGCCTCAAGGAGCTGTCAGCACACCGAAGAGGCCCAGCCTGCTAGCTGCAGGCAGGCAGGGCCGAAGCCTGCTGGGGCCAAGGGCCGTTTTCTGAGAGGAAGGCTCAGCCCCGGCACTATAGGCAACGAAGGAACGGGGTAGGTTTTTAGTCAGTAAGAGTCTGACACTACTTCCCGCTCCGCCCAAGGGCGGGATTTGTCATTGGATGATTTTACCTACCAAAAAAAAAAAAAAAATGTCTAGTGGCTGTAAGGTCGTTGCATATACATATTTTTTTTATTAATGCTTACAGTTCTTATTCTAGTGGCAAGTTGATTTATTGGACGATGTCCCTCAGAACTAAGACTAAGACCAATTTGAATAAAAAGTCTTACGAGACGAATTTAGAAACTAAATAATAATAGGCCAATTTACAGCCAATGACGATAGAATTTGTTTAGGAGAAGCGTCCGAAATGTAGTCTTGTTTATATCCAATACATTTTTATTCGTAAATACAGCTATCGTTATGTTCCCAAAGTCATACCAAACTGTAGTTTGGTTTTTTAGTTTGGTAAAGACAATATTGAACTTTTGTTATAGCACAACGGCAAATAATTATAAGGCAACAGTAAGTTATTTCGGAGCAAACTCCCGCTTCACTATAGCGTTCTATTCAGAAACGAATGGTTTGGCCCACGATTTAACAAAATCTATATTGAGTTTGTTTTCTTATTATAGTCCTTAAAAACAAGTTTAATATTGTCTTTACTCCTTTTATCCAATTAAATAAATCATTCCCTTTAGGTTGCAGATCGTGTATTTGCTCTAGCCTTATGGCACAACGAGCCAGACTTACTAGAAGTGTGGATGAAGGAGAGACCTCATCCGCTGCAGGAACAAGAACCACTCGGCGACAGGAAGTATATCAAGGACTTCGAGTTTCTGCAGAAACTTGTACTTTTTGAAAACTCAATTGGTGTGTTGTTGTTCATCAAATGATTTTGTTAGACCTTATTAATAAGGGAGAATGGTATGAACAAGCGAATGTGAGTAAACTCTACAGACGAATATAAATTCTATGTGGTGAAGATAAAGAATAAAAGTGCGCTCTGGGAAACTCGTTTTTACTCCCGACAGCTTTATCTGTGTAAAATTCGAACGAGTAAAAATGAGTATAGATAAGTATAATCTGCAAACTATCTCAGCCAGTTTGTTTTTGAGCTTGATCGGTAATTGGAATCATATACCACCTATATATATATTTATATATGTTAAGGAGCCTATAATGATGTTTTCCGCAGGTGTTCAATTCAACCATATACGCCTATTAGCCCGCGCATTCACCGACCGTTCCGTGGGCTTCACACACTTGACACTAGGCTCCAACCAACGTCTGGAGTTCCTCGGCGACACGGTGCTGCAGCTGGTCGTGTCTGACAAACTGTACCGATACTTCCCCGACCATCACGAAGGGCATCTGACTGTGAGTATAACTCCACAAGATTATAAATAACTCTATAATAGTCCACAGCTGGCTGTTGTTGTATGTTGGCTTTCGTCGGTAAAATTATCAGCTATGGGGCGAAAATCTTCAAAAACGTACATCTGAATCTAGTATGTTCAGAATCGCCGATTATAACTGTTTCCTAATAGTCAATTTTTTTCCTAATTTAATTAAATGTTATTTTAAGATAAAAAGTGTTACATATTTGATCAGTTTGATCCATACCAATATTTATGCGCTACCATTCCAGTGCGTCGATTCCCATATTATTTGTCTACAATTAAGATTAACTAATTTCTTCAAAAAGCACCACCTAAGTGCATTTAACTAAAATTTCAGTGCTTGAACTAAGATTGTTGGGGTGTATTAGGGTATGCATTATGCCAGTCAAGGGCGTCGCCAGCCGGTGATCAAGGGGGGAGGGGGGCTATTGGAAGTATAGAGAATTTTATATTATATTATTTCTACGGCATTACATTGTTGGAGACTGGTCCCTAAACTAGGCTCAAGGCCTGTATTTCACGTCACCATGGCAAACATATGAATTGTAGTTAGTTCAGAGCTTTTGAAGATAAAATAAGAGAAAACTTCAACATTATTTTTTTAAATGTTCAAGGGGACTGTAGTCACCTCCAAAATTTTTACCATAATAGTGCTAGATCTAGCACTTAAAGTACTAAGTTCGCAACACCAAACGAAGGGTGTGGCCAATATTGCCTGCCCACAACTTCCTTGGTTCCGACCAGTGAAATGACACAACCACCAAAACCAAAGTAAGGCGCGTTTTACTTGTTCTAATGTTCCTTTTAAATAATCGAATTTAAAAAATGACTTTTGAAAAATGAAGTTTACAAGTGGTTAACATAGTTACGAATGTGACAGATTAGATAAAACAAAATAAAGTCAATTTGTTTTCTCTATTCTCTAGAAGGGGGGGCGCTGCCCCTCATTGGCGACGCCTTGATCCCACTTACATGTTGTTTTTATAAGTAACTAGCTTCTGCCAGCGGCTTCGCAAGCGTGAAACTCGGTTTCTCCATGCAACTTCCAACCCCCGTTTTACCCCTTTTAGGGGTGGTAAAATCTTAGCGGATTCTAAGGAACCTACCTGCCAAATTTTAAGTTTGTAGGTGTTATAGTTTCTGAGATTTCGTGATTAATCAGTGAGTGGTATTTTTCTTTTATTTATAAGTAATTTTGCCTAAAAAATCTTTCCGCTACTAACTTTATGACTAATTACAAAATGAGTTTTATATGTCTACTGCAACATCCATTAACTGTCCTTCCTAGTATTACATAAATGTACGTTCACAGCTACTTCGTTCATCTCTAGTCAACAACCGGACTCAATCAATGGTGTGCGACGACCTCGACATGTCTAGGTACGCGATATACAACAATCCGCAAGCGAAGCCCACCAGTACGAAACAGAAAGCCGATCTGGTCGAAGCCTTCCTAGGAGCACTGTATATTGACAAAGTAAGTAACATTTCTATTAGTTTGCTCATCAATTGGGTAGTTGATTCAGTTGTTTTTATTATTTGTGTCAAAGGATCTTTAATTCAAATAGAAACATTTTTCAAATAAAAGAAAAAGGTTGCACACTTTGAAATTTGACGTCCCCTCATCGCTACACTACTCTATATTAAATCTTAAAACTCCGCTTATTTTTATGAATGATTCAAGTTCTTTCATTACATACATACATACTAGATAAAACACAAAGATATCTAAAAACATTGGAAACTTTTAGGTTAAAAATGACAAACTAATCCACCAATTTTTGTTTGGTTACATGTGGACAAAAGAGATAGCTTGATGTTCCCACCACGCCTCCACTCTTCCTTCTTCTTGCTTTAACTTATTGCTGCTTTATTTAAACCAATTCAGATGCTGATTCCAGAAATCGTTTTTTTTTTGTGTTGTTGTTTAGTATTATGTATTGTAAAAAAAAAAAATGATATTACCTGATTTCTTCTTGTTTTGTGTCAAAATAAAACTTTTTTCGATTCCGACAGTCTATAATATGATAAGTTTTAGCCAACGAGACCACTTTGTCGTTTCTATTTTTGAAATCCTAAAGGATACTAGAATAGATGTTATTTGATATGACCAGGAAAGAAGGAAGGAATAAATCACACTGCAACTCTAAAACCGTTTACAGACACATTCATATCTATCAAATTGCCTACAGAACACTGAAGTGAGTCGTCTGTCCTAAAGCGAAGATTCCTATAGAACTGGATGACCAAGTAACTCTACTTTTACTTCATTAAATCCTTCATAGTTATAGTTTCTTGAAACGCACAAAGCGTTTTGGGAACACTTTTATTATGCGTACAGCTAAGGAGTGGAATTCCCTGCCGGAGTCTGTGTTTCCAGATGGCTACAACCCGGGAATCTTTAAGTCAAGAGTGAATAGGTTTCTTCTAGGTAAGCGCGATCCATCGTCGACCGTATCGTCGCTTTCCATCAGGTGAGAAAGCGGTCAAGCGCGAACCTATCAATAATAAAAAAAAATATGGCTGCGGGAATGTTTGAATGAATTTCCACTGCCTAAGAACACAAAGGGCAACTGACAGAACGCAGGCGGGTTTTAGTCACTAAAAGTCTACTCTCGCTCCACTTAGGGCGAGATCCGTTTTGCGATGACTGTTACTTGAATTAGTATTCGTAATTCAATTTTGGCCAATGTAACATTGTTCCAGAACCTAAAGTACTGCGAAGTATTCTGCAACGTCTGCCTGTTCCCGCGGCTGCAGGAGTTCATCGTGAACCAGGACTGGAACGACCCTAAGTCCAAACTGCAGCAGTGCTGCCTCACGTTGCGCTCCATGGAGGGTGGGGAGCCCGATATACCGGTCTACAAGTATGTCCAATGGCGTCTTATCTACTTTACTCATTTATCATTTCATTTAGCCCAAACCATTTCACCCAGACCCAGGTCATTTTTGGTCGCAACTTACTCAGGTTATTTTTAACGGTGCTGATATCCCTGAGATATTAAGCAAAAAAGTAAAGAGGTTGCACACTTCGAAATTTGACGTCCCCTCATCGCTACACTACTCTATATTAAATCTTAAAACTTCGCTTATTTTTAAGAATGATTCAAGTTCTTTCATTACATACATACTAGATAAAACACAAAGATATCTAAAAGCGTTGGAAACTTTTAGGTTAAAAATGACAAACTAATCCACCAATTTTTACGACGAGTCGTTCGCAATTCAAGCAATGTCTGTAAAACAAGTAAAAATTACCCATTTTTTTAATGTTTTCCAGGGAGCTTACTTTCGAGTTAAATTCCGATTGGTCGACATTGGAATTGTGACGTTAGGTACTCTTGAATTCGATGCTAGCGCCAAATTGGCTTAAAATTGCGTGACCACACGCCAAGCCCAATCCCCATTTTACTTATTTTCCCAAAAAGGTCACGCAATTTGGCCCTAGCAGGCCCTCGAATTCAAGAGCACCTAACGTCACAATTCCAATGTCGACCGATCGGAATTAAACTCGAGAGTAAGCTCCCAGGATCCAAATGTGTGTGCGTGTGTGTGTATTAGATTTGCAAATGACTTAAGTAGATTGACTTAAACTATTTATCTTTTCAACACTAACATAAATTATAAATGAATATCAGAATAGTTTATTTCAAATAGACCAATTACAGGCACTTTTGAATTGTCAAAATGTCGGTCAGTCCAAAAAAAGTGAAGCTAAATTGCACGTTCCAAAGCGTAGATCTCTATGGAGAAGAACGTGCAAGAAACTCCATGGACACTCTTTTAAATCATATTATGAGTTACATAATCTTGGTTACAAAGGATATTGCCACGGGGCAGGTCCCTTTTGTGCTGTCGTGTGCCTGTTTGGAATAATAACCTAAAAATATTATTTATTTTTTTGTGTGCAAATTATTTTTTATACAATTTTTTTCACCTTGGGAATAAAATTAAAGTGAATTAATAGTTAAACATTACATCGACATCCGTTTGATAAGATACAAAAAAAAGTTGCCAGAAATCAAATAATATTCAAAATGCGTATAATAATGGAGTAATCGATATCAAAACAAAACGATAATTAACAATAAAAAAATACATTTTTTAATTATTACAACTAGTTTAGGTGTCTCAACATTTAAATGTAGGTCTCAACATTTGGCAACCTCAAATATAATGTTTTAGTATTATAGTCTATGCGGTAATATCGATGGAACGATGACCACAATAGATTGCTTATTTTCATAATTAGTTTATATTGTTTATTAGATGTTCATAAAAGCGATTTACACAAACAAAAAAGCATTACGTATTTTGTAAACGCCGTATTAACAAAACAGTTTTAATCGATAAATTGATAAAAAAAAAACTGAATTCGATTTAGTAACGATTAAAAATAATCGATCTGGCAACATTTACTTCCGCTTGTCACAGCACTTTGGTTTTGAGATTCGTTACGTTCGTGATTGCTTTGTTTAAATACGTTGAGTTTTGAATTCCGTATTTGCATAGTTATTATTTACGATACGTGCTTTTTCTGCGACTACCGAGTTGAGCTAATAAGTTCCTCGAGTACTTTATGTTTTGTGAGATAATTGACTCTTGTTTGTGCTGTTCTTTGTGAGATATTTGACTCTAAGTGCTATCTTTGTTGAGATTTGGACTCCCGAACAGTTTTTATCAGAACTATGTCTACCCCAGCCAGAAGTCGGGCACGCCGTCTGCCTTCCCAACGCTGTATTAACTGTTCGATTTTATTAGCACCTAATTTACGCCGGTATACAGTTGAGGAGTTGAACGAGCAAATGACAGTTCTTCTACGAACTTGGACAATGCCTACACCTGTAAGTTATCGTGTGCATACACAACAATATTTATTATAGACGATATAGCAAACTCAAAATATCATTTGATTAAACGAAGTGCACTGTATAATTATATATTCCTTTATGAGGATTTATTTTATGTATTTTAAAGTTTAAACAGTAATAAATGTAGAAGAGTAATGATTTTATAATCTGTTCCAGGTAACGTCGGATAATATCCTGTGTATTGAATGTTATTTGTTGTTGCAACAAAGGATTTTATGTAATATAACTGGATCCCACGAGGATATGTCACCTGCATATGGTCACTTGAACATCTGTTATGGATGTGGTATCTCTATTGCAAGTCGGAGAACCCATAGAGTTGAGTTAGACTGCCCACAACGTAGCATGATTTTAAGATGGACTCTAGCACACCTGGTCAGTATTTTTTTAATAACATTTCATATCATCACAACGTAATCCCCAATCATAAGTGTGATGATAATTAGGCACAGGTGTATCTAACAGTACAAATACATTTATTTAAGTCTCAAGTAATAGGGATGAGACTAGTGCCATTAACCAGGCACAAACCCAGTCTACCAGACTCCTGGCTGCTACTCAGGAATTCTCATTGGAAAAAACCCAGATACCCAACCTGGGAAACGGACCTGAGACCTCATGCTCTGCAATTGTGCTTAACATTTTCTAAATATATTTAAGAAAAACTGCTGCACTGTTTCTTTCTGATTGATAGTATTTTTATTCATTTTCTTGCACAATAGCAATATAGGGTTTGGTGCGTATTCTGACATTCATTAATCTGTCCTAGCTCAGAGGACACCGGTGTCCTCTCACATCCACGCCACTATAGGCCTTAATTCCGATGTTTAGAGTCTACTTTTGTATGAACAAGTTGGGTAGTTGTGGATCGAAGTGTTAATACTGACTATTTCATTTTAGGCTCCACATTTGCAAAGAGTGTGCATTCCTTGCTGGTTAGCGGCTACTCGGGAAACAAGACGATTGGAGGCTCAAGACTCAAACAGACCCGACAGTGTCATGGATGTAGCTTCGCCTTCATTGGAAGACACCGGGATACCTGAACCACCTCCAATGCCTGCTCCAACACCCCAACCACAACAAGTATTACGACTACAAACTAAAATTAGCTCACAAAAGTATAAACGAGTTGCTGCAGCTTCTCGTCACTGTATGTTTGTAGGCTGTGAAAATAATGAACGTCTTTTAGTGCCTATGACTATAAAGGAATTATTGTTATTGCAGTACAATATACCGGGTGTAATTGACAGGTTGGCAAAAACGAAAAGTATGAATTCAGACTGCTATTGTTAATATTTTGATAGTGAAATATTTTCCCGGAAATGATAGGTGAACGTTTTTCAATTTTCAATTTTATTTCGGCTACGCAATGTATAACGAACATTGCGATACGCGCGCGACCCTGTAACTCGTGCGTTGTCCATTCATACCTTGTTTGGAATAAATACATAGTACACTACACACACAAACACACCTATCAAAAAATTTAAACACAAATTCAACACCTATCAAAAATTAAAATAGTCACTTACCTAAAGTCTCTCGGGTCGTTCACCCGTGAAACGAATTGGCGATTTAGCTGCTGCCGATGTATCAGCCATCTGCAGTACGCCAGTCTACGCGTTGAGTCACCAGGTACCAGAGCCTGCACTTTATGGATCCGATATGGACGTTGCTTGTCCTTTCGAAGGACTTTGTGCACAGCCCAATGTGAAACACGGGGTCCGTTATTACCTACGCTTTACAAGTTTTGCAGCAGTACGGGTTCCGAAACGCGGATTTCGACGGACAACATCTAAAATCGCCTGCTCAGAACGAGCACGGATTGTCCTTCCAGCACCCTGATGCGGCACAATAGGTAAATTTTCTAAAACACGCTGATATGCCCGTGTGATAGTACGACTATTAGCTGGATGTCGTTCATTTGGGTGTCTTTGAACATAGAGCCTTAATGCCAACGACGCGTTTCCTCTAGCTTCACCCAAGCACATTAACATCTGGCCATATTCGCGAGCACTAAACGTTTCATTACGCCGATTCATGACGATAAGTACCACACAACACAAAAACACACAACTCAACTGAACGCAACACACAGTCCCGAACTCTCGACAGTTGAAAGAAAACGAAATAGACGTCTAGATCGCACCATCAATCGCGGCAAACTAAAATGGCGGCTCAGCGCCTCAGCGGCTTCGTTTGTCGGCACGCCTTTGAGAGTGTGACACGTGTAGCAATTAGGGCTGCCCACATGGTATGAAATTAAACATTTTTATTTCGGTAATAGTAAGTACGTTAGTCGAGGTGCCCATGGCGCAGTAGTTACAGTGGTCGGCCTGCGATTGAGATAAAGATGAAGAACTAGGTATTGAAAAATAATCGTATCGTAATCGTATGATAAACATTGTTATTAACCGCTATCTTTTGTAACTTTTACTCATGGTTCTGCTTCCAAGTTTAAACCTAGTACCTGTCAATCCCCAAGCAGCACGCGCGCGATTTTGCACCATTTTCTAAACACTAAACAAACGTCGGCGTTCGCATAGATTATAAATTAAGGTTTTTTTTATAGGGTATTTATTCAAGAACGTAAATAAGAAGTTTTTCTTATAGTATGTAAAAATCGAAAATAAGCAAAGATTTTCGTAACTACACGCGCGTACGCCGGCTTTCGCTCAGGGATTGACAGGTTAAAGAATGTGAATCTGGCAATATTAACACGATGTTTTTATGTTTTATGTACCACTAAATTGTCTAAAGCAAACAATTTACATTACTGTAAAGCAACGCGTGTGTACAGTTCGGGTAGCTTCGTAATTGATACTGTAGATCATTAACGATTTAAAATAAGGTTTTTGGAATTAATAAATAATAAAGTAATCATACTTCTGAGTATCTAATTATTATTAAAGCATTTTACATAAAGAAAATAAAATTACAAGTATTAAATTCCGTACGCGGTACAACCCTAGAGTGTCGGCGCGTAAGCAAAGGCGTACCAAACAATAGGAGCGAGCGAGCGAGCGGTATGCTGTCTCTGTCTGTGTAGGTACTATGGAGGCCAGTAAACTTTTACAGCTAACAGCTGATTCCGCGCGGGTTGAATGAATTTTCTTTTACGATTACATTGCCGAATTTAAGTTTTTTGCTTTTTTTCACTAAAATTGTGTTTTTAGGGCTGGATTTTGTTGTAACAAATGAATAAAACACAAATCTAGTTGAAAAACGGTCGGAAAATTCGACAATTTTCCTGAAGAAAATTCCAACGTTTTTCAGTCATAATCATGGTCATGAAGCTACTGTTTCAGTTTTTGCCAACCTGTCAATTACACGGTGTATATATACCGTTAAATGCTAGGATCTGTCATCACCATTTACATAGTAATCAGTGGGATGAACTGACTGCTATTTTAAATGACTTTACTGGCTTTCAAGTCGATGACATATTTTCCATGCTGGAAAGGGCTTCTCAAAGGACTTTAGATTTTAATAATATTGCGGCAATGGATTCTCATTTACGCCATTATTGGCTGGGACTAACAGAAGTGCAGTTTAATGAAATATTAAATAGCATTCATAGTTTGAATAATGCAGTTACAAATCCTAGCCTTGCATTGAGCATATATCTTGTTAAGCTTAGGACAGGAGACAGCAATCAAAGACTGTCAACTCTTTTTCAATTGCCACGATCTACATTAGAAAAAAAAATGAAGATTGTTAGAGAATGTTTAAAAGAACATTTTGTACCAATGCATTTGGGTCTTACTCATACTAATGTACAAAATGTGGCCTCACGTAACAGGACTATTCCTGAAGGTCTATTTGGAGACAGTAGCATGGCTTCAGATGCTAAACCTGCTATTGTCATATGTGATGGTACATATGTTTATGTACAGAGTAGTAGTAACTACAAATACCAGAAACAAACATATAGTCTACATAAGTATGCTAATTTGGTTAAACCATTTTTAATTACATGTTGTGATGGATATATTTTAGAGTGCACTGGACCGTATGAAGCAACAAAAAATGACTCAACAATCATGAGTGATCTATTTCGTAATGAAAGTGGTCCAATGCGCTCATTTTTTAGACAGGGGGACGTCTTCATATTGGATAGGGGATTTAGAGACGTGATCCCCGAGTTGGAAAGCTATAATTATAAAACTTACATGCCTGAGTCATTATTGGAAAATGAATTTCAATTGACAACTGATCAAGCAAATAAGTCTAGATGTGTAACTATGTGTAGATGGGTAGTTGAAGTTGTAAACGGTCGCATTAAAAGAGACTACAAACTCTTTCGACAAGAATATTTTAACAGAGCATCAACACACCTTATGGATGATTTTAAAATTGCTTGTGCTCTTTTGAATAAATTCCACCCAACAATAGAAGACAGACCTGATGCTGGGGAGTATTTACAAATTGCTCAGGCGAGATTAAATACTAGCAATTTTTTAGGGGAATTTATTCGAAGGGAAAACATCAATAGGAGACGTGCGGTTTTCCAAAACATAGACAGCAATGCTCCCCATTTAGACCATTTTCCCAGATTAACTTTAAATGATTTAAGAAGATTTGCTTTGGGATCTTACCAATTAAAACAGGCTAGATCCTATTATGGGGAGCACATAAGAAGTAATGGTACATATAATGTTGAAGTAAGCAATGTGTTGGAAGAGGATTTGCCCTTAATATTGGGTCAAAATAATTATTTAATTAGGGCTAGAATTAAGTCCCGCCATGTGAGCCACAAAACATATTACTCTTATTTATTGATAAGTAAAGATGAAAATCGGGCAAATTCTTTAGAAAGTATCATTGCTTACTATTGTAACTGTCTAGTGGGTAACCGTACAGTAGGGTGTTGTGCTCATACTATGACAGTATTATGGTATTTAAGCTGGGGCCGCTTCAACAATGTAAGTGCTCCAGCTCCATCTTTGGATGAAATATTTTATGAAGAATAAATAGTTTATCCAAGTTTTATTTGTTTTATTTCCCTTGGTATGTACTATTACTAAAATCAGCAACGTTAATTATGAGTCATTACTAAAAAATTAATCCAGTGCTGAAGCTGTGAACTAATTACACATTTTTTGTTAGATTTAAACATTATAATTCTACACAATAGATGAGCACCTAAGTATCTACTTTTTACCAAACTGCTAAATAGCAGTACAATATGATTATGTCTTTATTACTTATGTAAGTATAAATATGCTTATAGTGTAGAAATATGCATAAACTAATGGATTTATGTCTCTATTACTTTATGCATAAAGTAATAGAGACATAATTCCATGCTCATGGTGATTCTATTGGTGAGTATAGTCTGTCAATTTGTAATTATAACCTAGATTTTTAAAACAGAAAAATAAGGATATCTCCTGAACCAGTGTGACAAAATTAAAAAAGGTTTCCGATTATGAAAATGCTATGTTTTTACTATTAGGTAAAACAAAAGTCTTCAGGGCACAAGCATTTTCCACTGGGACCCAACTTCCCTTACAAAACGGGCAATCTCCTTTATTGTCGCTTCTATTATGTGAGCACAATGAAGAGAAAAAAATAATTAAAAAGCAATGACACCACAAATAATGAAAAAATACAATAAATTAATAAAAAAAATAGTAATTGAATTAAGCCACTGGCAGCTAAGAGATGGCCAGTCCCAACTGACGGCGCCCGTTCACGAGCATGACGCGTGCCTCAGCCCCACTCAGCTCAACCATTTTGAAGGGAACCGAATGACCCAATAACACGTGCCACCAACAGCGAAACATTTGAGTGAGCATGACAAACTCTCAACTGCCTTGCTCGTAACGTCAAACAAGTTGTTACCTAATAAAATAAAAATGCTTCATGGTACTTCACATTCACAAATTAGTAAAAAAAAAGTGCTTCTACATTATACAATGTTATTGTTCCCAATTACAAAAAGTAATAATTGATCACAAGCTCCATCAAAATAAACTAATCAATTATAATATATATATATATATTATATTGAAAAAGAAAGACAAATCATTTCGAAAACCACGATACAAAAAGGGTCCCAGCATCTCCTCCATATTAAAAAGTAATAAAATACATAAAATAAAATGTAGAACTAATTTGTAGGCAAATGTGGCTGTGGCTGTGGAGCAGGACCGGCATTTAGCCAAGCATTTTTATCAAGGATGTAATCATCCAATCTATAATATGCTTGTCTACATAGCGTGCGTTTAATGCATGTTTTAAATTTTGACTCATTTAGATGGAGAATCTCAAGTGGTATTTAGTACAGTGCAATGCGCGGTCAAGTACGGACGTGTTTGCACTGCTCGATACGAATTTTATATTCGCGTGTTGCGCGGCAGTAGCCGTTGCCTGTTTTTTGTCGCTATGAGTCAACCACTCATAGCCAACGAGGTGTTGGCATTCATCAAGCATGCCATTGACTACATGGACGAGGTCAGCATCCTGCAGATCTGCAAGTCCAGTTTCAACGAGGAGGAGATCGGCAGTGCCAAGCTGCTGCTGTTCCAAACGCTGGGCAAAGTTGACCAGATGCAATCCCGACGGAGGGATGGCGGCCAGAGAAGTGTGCAGGATATCATGACTATGATGAAGAGCACCGACCCGGATGACGTGCCTGCTTTTGTGGCGAAGGAGCTGCATAAGCTGCCTCCTGTCACGTTCGACCACGTCGATGTCACCAGGTTGCTGAAGGACATAACATCCCTGAAAGCAAGCTTTGCCGAGGTACAATCCAAGCTGGAGGTGTCAAATACCACCGTAGGTGCACTGCGTGCCGAAGTAGAGTTGTTGCGCAACGCTGTATCGGAAAGTAGAGCCTGACAACTCCAGCGTGAACATTCGTCGCGGGGCACGAAATGCATCCATCGGCATTTTTGAGTCGGCGAGTAGCAGTGCGTCACCCGCTGCTTATAATGCCTGCGTTGCATCTTGCTCCGCCGCTGCCGTCGCTGTATCATCACCGGTCGAAGCGGTGACGCATGTAGGCACGTCGACCCCTAAACGTGCCTATTCCGCTATTGTTGCCGCAAACAAACCTGCTGTGTCGCAAACAACACGACAAGCAGGTAAAACAAAGGGGGACAAGCAGAGCGATGAGGATGGCTTCACAAAGGTAGAGAAGAAGAAGAAAAAGAAGCCTACTTGTCAGAACCAGTGCGGTACCGCGCTGGCTGGAGCCAACATGCTGCTGCGTCCAGCAATACCCACGACGCAGCTGTACGTTTCGAGGCTACATCACACCACGAAGGTTGAGAATATTGTGGAGTATGTATGGGTGAAGACCAACCGGACTTTGAGAGTCGTGCAGTTGGAGCCGCGCCATAACACTAATTTCAAGTCGTTTGTGGTGCGGGTACCGACTCACCATCTGGAGACCTGCCTCAAGGGAGAGTTTTGGCCGAAGGGTGTCGTGTATCGACGATTTCGCGGAAAGATACCGACCTCGCAGCGAAACATGACGCCGTCACTTCGTGTGCAATAGTTTAGTTTTGTTATGTTATAGTTTAATTTTATATGTATTAGTGTATTATTTTGTAAGATTATGTGTGTATTTGTGTTATGGGCCTTAGTTGCCTGATAATAAAAGGATTATTATTATTATAAAATTTTACACAGCACCCCATAAAAGAACTTTGTACTTTAGTCAATCTGAATCGAGGTTGATCTAATTGGTTCCTATTCCTAGTATTAAAATTGTGCCTGTCACTTATCTTAGTAAAAAGATGAATATTTTTAGTAATAGTTCTCTAAGAGAATCGCGCCTGCGAACATTATATATGGCTCTGATAGCTCTTTTCTGCAGAATAAAAATAAACTCCATGTCTGCAGCCCGTCCCCATAGTAATATACCGTAAGACATTATGCTATGGAAGTAACTAAAATAGACTAGTCTCGCAGTATACTGTAAATTGACGGATTTTTCTAACAGCATATGCTGCTGAACTAAGCCGACCTGCCAGAGATGTTAAATAAGGACCCCATTGTAGCCTGGAGTCAAGCGTGATCCCCAGGAAAACCGTGTTCTCGACGAATTCGAGTTTCTCCTTGTTCAATACTATATCGGAATCATTACTTTTTACATTCGGTAACGCAAATCTTATGCACTTAGTCTTTTTTCCATTTAACACTAAATTATTAACAGTGAACCATTTGTGGACTTCCTGTAGAGCTTTGTTTACGTCATCAAGGTTTGTAGAACGTCTATTGACCTTAAAAATTAACGACGTATCGTCAGCAAACAATACAATGTGTGGTTGTTTTTTTAATAGATGCGGTAAATCATTAATATACACTAAAAAGAGAAAAGGACCCAATATTGAGCCTTGTGGGACACGCATTTTGACTCTCAAACCTTGAGAATTTATACCATTTATTTGAACTTGCTGTTGCCTGTCATTTAAATAAGATTTCACCAAGCTGAGTGCAAGTTTACCTAGCCCATAATGGTTTAGTTGTAAAAGCAAGGTTTCGTGATTAACGGAATCGAAATCCTTTGAGAGGTCACAAAAAATCCCTATCGCATCTTGGGCTTCCTCCCACGCTGCAAATATATGATTTAATTAAGCGACACCAGCGTCTGTCGTACATCGACCTTTGGTAAAGCCATACTGCTGATCGTGAAAGATTTTATTGCTGTTAAAATGGTAGAGCATTTGATTCAGCATAACTTTTTCAAACACCCTACTAAAAACTGGCAAAACCGATACAGGTCTATAATTATTATTGTCATTATGGTCACCGGATTTAAAAAGTGGTATAACCTTACTGTATTTCATTATATCTGGAAAGACTCCTTGGTCCACACATAAATTAAATATTAAAGCTGTACACGCGCATGTGTGTACCGGGGGCCGCGACAGACGGTCTATGTGAGGAGAGCCAAACCGCGCAAGCGCGGGGCGGCCGCCATTATTCGGACGACGATGACCGTCACGCGTGCTTGTATTTTCCGCGTCACTGTTATATTTTATTTTGTTATTAAACATAATTGGTCATATTATAATTATCGAGTCCGTTTCAATCACCAACCCCAACAAAAGCTAAGTATGGTGCTATGGTCTCAATTATGGATGTACATACCTTAACAGACATTCCCCATAGGTCTTCAGTTAATTTGATTTTAATTTGCCTAAAAGCCTTTATGACTGTCATAGGGTTTATATGTTTGAATTGAAATTTAACCGGACAGCCTGGCAAGTTTGCTTTCAATAAAGCAATTGAGACTTCAGGGGAGGAATTTAGAGCTTCCGTTGTTCTAAGAGGTATATCAGTAGGTAAAATAATTCAAAAACTCTTGGGCTACTTCTATGTTAGAGCTTATGGGACCATGTGACGTCTCCAGTAAAAAATCCGTGTTGTGTACTTTATTCCTACCAGTTTCACTATTAATAATTTTCCACACAGTCTTTATTTTATTGTCTGCCGATTTGATCTTGTTGCTAATTTACAGGGCCTTTGCTGCCTTGCAAATCTTTCTAAAAAATTTAGAATATAATGAACAGGGTGATCGAGTGCCTGGGCCCGTCAAACACTCGTATATACACAGTAGGTGTGTACTTCCGCGGACAGAGGCTGGCGGAGGCGCGCGGACACTCGATACAGGAGGCTGAGATGAACGCTGCGGAGAAAGCGTTGAGGTGCTCGCCTGGTATGTATGACAACTGAACTCGTACATATTTTCGCGACTTCGGTATGTAACTAGCCAGATTACGTAGCGCTGCAAACCCGCTGCCGTCGCGCGGCCCTTTGCGGCTAATTTGAAGGCAAAATAAAACAAGGAAATCGTATAAATCGATTTTATTATACGGCTCTTAGAATAAGAGTCAGGTTTTTATCAAAACGATTGATTACTATATTTTCGATACCGTACCCGGTATGCTGGAATAGCCACCATAAATGAGCTAAAATGACTTATTGCAATTAATAGTGTTTCGCCTCGTCGCGTATATCGAAGGACTGGAACAATTTGTCCGCTGCGGTTTTTCCGTCTGATTGTATTTTAGGTGTCTTCAAGGCTAGAGCGAATAGGCTCTTAATGAACTAGTGTGCCTCACTATCAACACTCACATCACTGCTTACCATCAGGTGGGATCACAGTCAAGTACTAGTTTAAATAGTAGTTCTATTGATAAATTCGACCCATTTAAACTTCGATGAAAATTTAACAACCACACAAAAATAAATATATTTTTTCCGTACAGAACTATTTCCACTACTGGGCCACCAGAAACGAGCCATCGCGAACAGGTTGCGTCAACATACGAAGCACTGCGACAGACGTAGACCTGTAGACCTCATAGCGCCCAGGCAACGCAAACGTATGGAAGACAAAGTCCCAAAAGCGTACCGCCTCGACAATCAGTACGAAAGCTCAGAAGAATCCTCCCACGAAGTGTCAGACGAAGAAGTGATCGTCGACAGATCTTTAGAAGATTCAGGTCTAGACAGCGATGTGTCAATACCAAATGAAAAATTGAACAACGTTCGGGTAAGCAGCCTTCTTAGCGATATGCAAAGGATTAAAGCGGATTTGATTAGGAGGAATGAATATGAGAAGTTGCTGCAAAAGTGTAGACGGTCGGATTCGGATGACGATTAGTGATATTGTGGGATTAACGCTTCGGGTCAACGCATACTGAATAACTAAATCCTCAACCTTATTCTTTGCAGTCAAGATTACTAAAACATACGAAAGCATGTAAACTTTAACATCATTATGCAATTGGAAAATAATATCTTCACGCTGTTTTCAACTCCACTTTTATAAATGAACTAAAAGATTGCTCGAGCTTTTTGTATCTCAGTGTGTGCTGGCCGTTATGGTAAAGGACCTTACTTATATGCTCAGATCACCGTATTTTTATTTCTTTCTGTCACTTATAGGAGTCATAAGTTAAGTCTTGTGTGAGTGCGGGAGTCCGTAACCACAAACATTCGCCGTATCATTTTTTTTATTTTTGATATTAATAATTGTAAAATGAAATTTTATGAAATGCTGGTACATAAAAAAGAAAAAGGAAAAATCTTTTGCCAGGAA
Source organism: Leucania comma (assembly GCA_958295575.1). NCBI lineage: Eukaryota > Metazoa > Arthropoda > Insecta > Lepidoptera > Noctuidae > Leucania > Leucania comma. The sequence goes on from OY282475.1 coordinate 13,079,858, forward strand.
TATTAGAATAGATAATATGATATATATCAAAATCTAAACTAAATTTTTATTAATTTAGTTAATGATTATATTATATACAAAGAGTATTTATTTATAAATTTATTTACCACAGGTTTTACCTGAAAAAATAATAATTTATTCTTCATATTTTAGAATCACTTTTACACGTGAAAACTTCTAGCTTTAGTCGATTGCATTTCTCGGCGTGAGAGAAAGGGATAAAGATACAGGAATAACCTAAATGTATTTATTGTTTAGCCATGGGACACCTGACTAGTTCGTTCTCTTTCGACCTCTTAACTTGTCTCAATATCGAAACAATTTGAAACCCCATCTCTAGCATCGACCAGTAAGTAAGGCCATTTTACAGAACAAAGCACTGACACACAACTGACTGAAAACACAAGACTGGTTTAGTCATGGACTGAATGTGTAGAAGTCATTAGTCTTAGTATAATTTTAAAATATTTAAATGTATTATATCAATGGTAAGAATGGTAAGGCTTCAATTAGAATCTTAAAAAACAAAGTCTATTTTCTATTGGTCTTTTTACCTCAATGTCACCGACTTGTACCTTTAAGAGCTTTAAACAAATCAATTTAGATAAACTTGACGATATCATAGATTTAAATGAACGGGATACAGCCGTCCGAACGACTGCTTATATATGTCTTCATCATACAAAAAACTTGGCGTTTTTAATGTCTCGTGCATACGACCTCTTGCGAAAATAGCCGACCGCATGACGAGTTCGCATGTATCTATTCGGACCACTGTCGGGCCAATTTACGACATCCGAGATACTCGCGGCCCGCCCTTTAAGTTTTATATTGTCACCCTATTCCTAACGTGATAAATATTACCAAAAAAAGTCGTCAAACAAAGAACATACAATTTTTTTTTTGTTTACTACAAGCCGATGATACAATTTTAGCTCTCCACTTCACTTATTCCTATATAAACAAGATTTTTTAAAGACGATATATGTGTTGGATGTTGTGTCGATGTTTTCTGTGTATTTCAGTGTAATGCATTCGTTAGGAGTACACCCATAAAGGAATTATGTAACAGTAATATACTCTACAATTTAAAAATCATACGATAAAAAAAGAATATCTGGTGTGTAGTGACAATATTTGAAATATCAATGTTATCTATTTCAATAAATGTAGAATCATTTAGTAATAAGTTCATCTCAATATTAAATTAAGGATAGATAATAATAAATGTGATGAAATGTATCTTAGAACTATTTATTCTGCTGCATTTATTTTTTCGGTTCGGAAGAGAGTTGTTTGCTTGCGCTCTCTAGATTGTTACTTCGTTAAAATCATGCAGAAATTGCATTCCTGCACCATTGCAACCATTCCAGGATGAAGCATTAAATGTTTATCAAGACTGGTTTAGTCATTGACTGAATGTGTAGAAGTCATTAGTTTTAAATACAATTTGAAATATTTATATTTATTACGGTTATTAACACACTTTTGTCACTCAAGTAGTATTTAAAAAAAAAAAACTGATCGATTGCAATGTACTTAATTCTTAAATAAAATAGTCTAACTTATATTTACCTTTGTATTGTACCTTTCACGGATTTGTACTTTTAGGAATTATACACAATTCCACACAAAATAAAATTGACGTTAAATGACAAAGATAAGGCCGTCCGAACATTTACTTAAACACTTTCATCTTAAGAGAGACGGCTTTTTTATTCGAAGATAACCAGCGTGGTTAGTTCGCTTCGATCTGTCCGTCCTGTCCTTGCTAGATGTATATGTCAATGACCTTATGTCCTAATCGATTTTTTTTTAACCTAGCATGTCCCACGACTGAGCAAAGACCTTTCTCCCAACATCTTTTGACACTCTTTTCTTGAGCTATCACGAACCAGCCTTCGTGGAGTGCTTCCAGGTCAATCCGCTATTGCTTTCTGGGCCGACCTAGGCGACGCCATCCATCCTCTGGCTCCCATTGCGTGGAGACTTACCCAGCTGTTACTGTGCAAGCGGCTGACGTGACCATCCCCCACCTCAATCGTATTTGAATCTGGCAGACTTTTTGCCCAATTCTATACTATAATTTCTAGTTTTGGAGCGCAGTGTTGTGTTCCTTGCTCAATCTTTTCTTTTTGCACTCAATATTGCGGTTCATTACTCTTTGGCACACACCAAGATGAAACTTACGACTGGGTATATACCATTCTTTCTTACCAGTCATCACTTACCGAATCGATACGGTAATCGATTCCTTATTCCTGAATTTTATCACACATTAATGTAATTTCCTACCTATCTACCCAATGGTTATTGCTATTTATTAGTCATTATTTTAGAACGATTTATCGCGAATCCCACCTTAAAGCTAGCCGTGCTCAGGTATTGGAGCATGGTCTGTAGTTCCAGAGTTGTGGGGCAAAAATAACAATATCTCATTTTGCTGACTTCAACGCCTTTGGTCATCCATAAGGCTGCCAGCGCCTGAGATATTGCCTCAAGAGTGGTTGTAAACAATTTGGGAGAGTGGGTCATCCTGTTTAGCACTTCTTTATATGCTAAAAGATGGGCCTGAAATATTGAGTTTTATGCAAAACCTTTTAAGATTCTATTCTATATTCTGAGTATGGTTTCCGCACTTAGTCCTATGCGGACCATTGTACGTGGGCCATGGCGGCCATTTATGATACAGTTAAGTTCTCCGCTTCGCTTATAAAATTATGAGTGTATTGTACGGATTGTTTTACTATAGAGATGTGTTTGATGTCGTATCGATGTTTCTGTGTATTTCGATGTAAACCAGTCAATGAACTGTCATAAAAATATGTAAGATAAGTAATCTTAAAAAAATCTTTGGTGTGTAATGACGAAATATGATATACCAATTAAAACGAATTATTAAAATAAAATGGATCCAAATGTTTATTTATAAGGGTAAAAATATTTAATCTCAATATGTAATTGAAGAAAAATAATAAATGACATTGAATGTTGAAATCTATATATTTTATTTATATTTTCTATCTACATCAACTTAGTACGATGCAGCATAATGTAAAAGCGATTGGTCCTTTCATTTTCTTAGCGCGCAACGTCAGCCATTGCTTTTGGTTGGGGACATACATCTCGGCAGGCATTAGTTGTTCAGGAGTATCGTTTTCTGTTACTGAAAAAAGGAGAATTAACTTACTTTAGAGTAAGGAGGCTATAATAAAGCATGTGTCAACATTATTCAATTGCATTTTGAAGAGATTAACTTATTATGTACACTGACTGTCATTCTGGTGTAGTTATTGTCATGTCATTCGGGTTATAGTTTATACAATACAGATGTCCAATAAGATGAATGCGACACACATTCATCTGTGACGTTTCTCCCAAAGAAACGAAAGCTTATCGCAGGATTACTTATCGCGATCATCGCTGTTTCGAATCATTGAATAAGCTCTACCGAACATTGCCTCACAATCTCTATCTTTCAAGTGCTATCGATAGATAAGCATACACAGTACAGAAGATTTCCGTTGGTTTATAAAATTAGTAATTAAGTTTGAAAACTTACTCTCCTTACGAACTTGCTGAGCAGACTGCATGGTGGAGTCCTGCATCGATATGAGATCTCCAGGAGCATGTAATAGCAACCTGCCCACACCTTCACACCTCCTGAATACATCACACGTAAATTATGAAATCGTTGTAATATAGACCATAATTTGTAAGACAATAAGGTGCATTTTAAAATGTTTTGTACCTTAGAAGTTCATTCTGAAGCATTTGTTTTCTTGATGCAGTCGCGAGTTGTTTGCAATCGCTCAGCCAATTTCTTACTTCATTAAAATCGTGCAAAAGTTGCATTGCAGCATCTTTACTGTAAAAAAAGGAAAAAAAATTAAGATACGGAGTTCCAATTTTAATTTAATTTTGTAAGGAAATATGTACTTCTCGTGAGCTTTTGAATTTTCTAAATACTCACGTGAATTTAACTTTGGCGACGTAGATGTGATGCAGCCATGACTCGCACATAAGTCGGAGCACCATGTTCAAAGTCGTTATGTCTTGTGTTGCCATTATTACTGGTAGCAACATTGTATCTGAAAACAAGTAAATAGTACCACCGATGCAGTTAGTAGATGTACAGAACAATATTAAAATAGTCTCCAATTTTTTTTAATTTACAGCGCTTCGCACGAGGTTAGAATTTTTTTGCGTACTCTTAAAAATTTTCTTTCTTAAAAAGCTTGTCCTGACATAACAAAAAAACTTAAGCCGAATTTCTTCTTTCGTTTTATGTTAGGTTCTATGGTAACTGCAGATAAATATTTACGATTGTAGTCCATTCGCCACTGTTTGAGGAACAGTGGCGAATGGATTACAATCGTTTCAAGGCTTCTATGATGAGATCGCGACTTTCCCAGCTTCTTCGCCCGTTGTTTTGTACTGGATAAGTGAATTTACTGCTCGCAGACCATTTAGTGGATGGGACCAATTGGCCAAACTGTTCTAGAGTAATCGTGTATCTGAAGGCCTCATAGAAGATATCTTTCGGCCGAAATGATGGTGATTTTTTTTTTGAGACGATAAATCATCAAAATATAAGTTCTTCCGCAATGGGTGATGGTCCTCCCGGAAGTGTTATATTTGAACCGACTAAATTCCACCTGCGTTCTTCAGTTGCAGTTTGGGTTCCAGGTGACTCTTTCGAACAATCCCGTAAAAATAATGGTTATTTATGAAGCACTTACTTAGAAACTCATGTACATAAATAGAATTGATGGTCTGTGGTGGTCGTGTCACAAGCCGCCATTCCGCGTTGCTCGGGAATATCATGGTCAGGTGTGCCAAACTTGTGGTCACACATACCGATGATAGCACTTGAATTATTTCTTCCGTTGCTTCCTACAATATAATAATAATATATAATATTACACAACTATCACACAACGCCGTGTAGTCCTAAGCTAAGCACAGCTTGTGTTATGGATACTAGACAACTGATAAACATACTAATATAGATAAATTATACCCAGACACAGAACAAATGATCATGCTCATCACACAAACATTTGTCCTGGGTGGGAATCGAATTGACGACCTCCGGCATAGCAGTCAGGTCCACTAACCACTAGAAAAACAGGCTAGTCGAAAGACAATAAAGCGTCTATTCGTTTATTCATACAATATTCAAAATATTTTTATTTCACTTAGACTTACATAAGTACTTATAAAATATCATAAGCTAGTGCAAAGAACATCTTTCCAATTATGTTTGTTATGTTACGTCAAAATTAGAAGTAATGCGTTGATAAAAAGCCGGTGGTCTCGGTTGTTATTCGTAGATTTTTGAATTCGTTACAGATAGTCTGACGCCAGAAAGTCTGAACATTCTATAAAAAAGTACCGTGTTGCCTGATAGGCAGGCAAGGTCTGATAGGCAGTCGCTCCATGTAAAACACAGGCATTCCGCCTCATATGGTTAGACTGGAAGCCGACTCTAAGGCCGTGTTTACGGAGACGCGGCGCGTTGGGCGTTTCGTCGTACACTGCAGCAGCGGGCCGCGTCATCGCTCGCGCAAACACAAACATATGGCAATGTACGACGGACCGCCCGACGCGCCGCGCAACGCACCGCGTCTCCGTAATCGAGCACTAAGCTAGTTGGGAAAGGGCTAGAGAGGTGACTGAATTGTTTTTATTGTATTTATAAAACCACAATTTTAGTGTATTTAGTTTATTATCTACCTGTTGTTTTTCCTTACCTTGAGTTTTTGAATATTAACTTTGACTTCCGAAACTAACTTCTCTCTCATTTTGGCGCATACGTTTTCGTGTTCTCCAATTTTTCCTGCAAAGAGGTATTGCCATTTGATCAACATTGGAAGTTTCTACTTAAACGTTTTAAAGTATCGAATTTACCTGATTCGATAGTCGCCGTATGATCAGCAAACCTCAAATTAATGAGTTGCTCCATACATGCTTGCATATCATTGTGAGCAATTCGGAAGAAATCTCTCATCTCCCACAAGTTTGCTAGGCGTCGCGTTTCCGCCAAGCACCAGAGTCTGTATGTGTGGATGGAATGATCTGAAAAATTGTAAACGTGTTACACAAGTTTAACCCCGATATTACTTATCGTGTCTTATTTGGAACCTTTTCAAACTTCCCAAACAATTTTTTCTTTCTAAAGCACAAAAGTAAATTATGTGACTAGGGAATAAAGTAGTGTCTTTAGGTCGCGGACAACATGTTGAATTCTGAACGAAACGAAGGTTGTTAAGTTTCAATCCCGAACGCCAGTGAGGGATTTACAAAATTAACTCCCAAGCACTGCGAGGGAGTTAATTATATTCACTTTGTGTTTTTTTTTTTTAAATAATAGTTTTGACGTTTCAAATTCTAGGAACGTCGGGAACGTCCATACTACATTAGATTCCTAGGGACAGAATGACTTACTTTAGGTAAGGGTTGTATGACTTAAAAAAGGGCATTATAGACCAAGTGGTGTTAAAAATGTTTTATTTTCCAGTTATAAATTCTCACCTAGACGATGTAAGATAGGTATTTGCTCCACAATCGGTAAATCTTCTAAAGGCGCTCCCAGAATGTAGTCCCATGTTACTTCGCATTGGTTATTCAGGGTCACTAATGCTTGTAACATCAACGCGAAATTGGCGCCAGATTCTGTACTCTGGGAAAAGAATTAAAAAAATACATTCTCGATTTTTGGGTAAAATTGTATCAAAGAAAAATTTATGAATTTTTTACAAAACTTGCCTCGGTAATGTACAAGGATATTTCAGGGTTAACTTTTAGCGTCGTTAATTGTAGATTGGTAGTCAAAGTCGCGCTGAAAGATATAAAAATAATAATTTCAGCAATCTTTGAAATAGGAGATCATCACATTCATAGGGCTAGGCAATAAAAATGAAACCATTTACCCACCCAAAATATTTGTCCCAAGATGTTGATGTAACATGACATCCTAGAGCATCAGCTAATATTCTTAAAGATGATAAAATTAATTCTGGAGTATCTGAAATAGTGAATAGCTAGCTGTTATCAGTAGAATTGAATATTATTTCTACGCTTATCGTAGGTAATGGATGCATAGGTACTTACTGTTAACGTTGAAAGTTGCAAACAACCACTCTCGTAGATTTTGGCTCGTGTTTGGTGACCTGAAAGCATTTTAGGGTTAAGTTACATCTGGCCACACCGAATTGAACTTTCCTATGCTTGCTGACCGCCTCATCCATTCTGCCGCGTACGACCGCACTCACGCTCTCTTTCTCGCTCTAGTAAATGTCGGTTCTAAATGAAAGAAAAGGATAGAAGCACAGATGAGTGAGATTCGGTGCGGTTAGATGTAGTTCAAAACTCTTTTACGTAAACAAAATATCATCATCATCATTTCAGCCGAAAGACGTCCACGGCTGGACATAGGCCTCCCTTTAAGTGTCGCTACAATGAACGATCCTGTGTGTCTTCTCATCGGATTCCCGCGAACCTCACTTGGACGCCTTCCACACAAAATAAATAACAAAATATATCATTGTCAAAATAAATCACTAAATGGAAGTTTTACCTCATAGCTAAGGGATAATGAGACCACCATAAAACAATATGTTCGAGACAGCTTCCAACATCGCCCCAAAGTATGTTCTGATAGTATTCAGTCACTTTGTGAGCTGCTTTCTTGCTGGCTTGAATTCGGCCTAAACAAAAACCAACCAATATTATATTTCGGCGAAGTCAATAGAACGGAAGGCAACTTGACAACGAGATGAAGCGGCAATGACGTCACGCCACTTTAAGAGAGTATGGGGTGAGTTCACGCGAGCCAAGCAGATGACAGTTGCAATCAACCGCATGGACGTGGTCTCCTTGGCAACACTGATCTAGAAATTAAATATCTAAAGCCTACACTCCATTCGCAATAAGATTAGACATTTAAACAAACCTTATTTATTGTCCGTTCAATCAATTTTGACTTCTATTTCGTAGGCATAAGGATGGCATTAAAAAAAAAACAATACAAACTTACTGCACGTGTCATTTGTCATGCTAATAACGTAATAGAAGTCAAAATGGGTTGAACGAATCATGAAAAAACTTTTTTTAAACGTCTAATCTTATTTCAAATGGAGTATAGAACAGCTTGTTTATTGCTCGTTACCCACTCCACTCACACAATATGTTCTCTGGTGGAGATTAATAGCATCATGAACCGATATTATGTATTTTCAATTCAAAAACAATCATGGGTCCTCACGGGTTATTTAGGAATTATCTGTAGCAAATTAAGTTCGAAAGATTTTGGCTTCTTCTTCTTAAAAAATACGGAGCGCCACACTATGATTTACTCCTGTATCATGAATGCGTTCATAAACATGTAAAATCACAAACAGAAGAACGCAGACACGGAACAAATATCTGTAGGTCGTACAAATATTTCTTCCATACAGGCAAACCCGCGACAGGCATTGCAGCAGCCAAACGATCAACCACTGCGCCAACCGCATCGTCAAAGGTATTTGCTAAGGAAGAACAGACACAGTTCAAATACTATTAATTGATAGATTACGGAACTTCGTATTTGTCCTTTTCATCAGTAATCTGTAGGCTGCTAGACGGTAAAAAATACTAACCATTTTTTAACTTTTTGACACCATTTGTTCCTAGTAGATTAGGTGACATATGTGCTACTGTATCTAAAAGTATTTCTATGTACATTTCTTCGCTTTGTAGTATACTGTTTATATTGTCTGAAACAAATAAGTTTTCATGTAGGTTCATACAAGAAAGAAAGAAATGATAAATGATATTTATTTTGCAAATAGGTTTTAAAAAACACTAACACATCATTTTTTTTTTCGTCAGTTTAAACTAGATGAGGCCAGTGTTTCCTAGCTAAAGAAAACATGTGCTCGAATAAAGTCACAATAAATTACCGGCCAGGACCAATAGAAATAAACATAGGAATTTAAAAAAAAAAAAACTCAAACCTTTCACTATATTGATTATAAGAAATGATGATCTAAAAGGTACCTTCGCTGTTAAAAATATGTTCTAATGTGTACTCATTAGTCAAGAGTGACAAGTACGGTACTTCCGCATCCGAGTTCTGCGTAGTCACCAATTCATTAAGTCTTTTGTTGTGTTCGTTCTTCAACTCAATGAGGCTCTGCGCTTGCTTCATTTTCAGCTTTTTATTCACTATGAAGGCGTCTCGACGCTTATCAACTGTGTTTCGAGACATCGTGGATGTAGGTGGGGTAATGTGCTTCGTTAGGGTGCTGAAAATTTTATGTTTCTTATTAAATAATATGCCCGGAAACCACATAAACCTCATTAGACTAGAAAATGTGAAAAAGGAAACGGATGTTTTTATTACTCTATGCTAGCTGCTATAAGAACGATGTTGCCATTTTGAAAGTTTTTTTTTTGTAATATTAATTGCTGAATCAAAATATTTGCATAAATTATTCATATTCATACACATTCGATATGATTTGTGACCGTAAGCGTAACACGTATTTATTTACGGAATTATCCCCTCTCAGTTCGTCTAACCGTGTTAACGCCTAGGTATTTCATAAAACAGAAGCTGGACTTACGTCCAGCCTATCTTATCTATGCATTACTTACTGATAGATTTCCAAACTCTCGGCTGAACTAGAACTTGAATCGTTATCAGAGTTATGAGCAGGTTCATATACTTTCACCAAACAGTTTATTAGGCGTTGACAGTTGATTTCAGCGCGGCTTTTGGACAGCACCTGTGAAAATAATTATATTGAACTTGTATAATAACTTATTTTTTCTGGACGGTAGGCATAGTATCCATGTTCATATGGACGATATCATGAAGACCTATAATCGAGAACTCCCAAACGATTTTTCATCAAGAGAATGGTTTCAAGTTTATTTTACGTTAGATACCAGCTATTAAACATATTCTATGAACTGTTATGTATTTCTCCAAACCTATTACCATAAATTGGTATTACACAATGATATACCTACCCACTTGTTATTTTTCTGGGCCCACATAAACATCAGTAGGTAATGAATATTTCATAAGTCGGATTCGATTATGCTCACTGTTCATAAAGTCATAGATTTATAGTCGAATTTTAGATTTCTGTGTCGAATATGTTTCTACCTATTATGGTGAAATGGCGAGAGCGACTGTCGCAACCCAGTGCTGAGCACGCCACGATCGAGGCGGTAAGGCCCCTCTTTGAGGCGTGGCTGGAAAGGCCTCACGGCGTCGTCACCTTCAGCTTGGCGCAGGTCCTAACCGAACACGGCAAGTTCGCGAAGTACCTGTACAAGATTCGTGCGGAGACGACGGCGGCGACCTGAGCCATCAGAGATGTCCAATGTCGGTATCAATTCAATATTTATTTTCTTTCAAGGGTGTCTTTTCTGAACAATATAATCGATTTCTATTCAGGAAGGGTTCGTAAATTAGGCAGTAACTGTGCAGAACTTTCAATGATATGTTAAGTTTATACAAATTGATACAGGCCGTGAAGCTATTACTTATCTGTAGAATCTATTCAAACGACCTTGATACGGTACCGGTACTTGGGGTTGGGTAGGCAAGCAGGGTAGTTCCACTGCGCTCCAAAAATAAATAGAGTCAGCATAAAAGGCAAACCATAAGTTGTTAATTAAACACAAATAGAAATATTGATCATCATCATCAGCCTTTTAATGTTTCCACTGCTGGGACATAGGCCTCCTCTCTAAGAGAGGGAGAAATATTGATATTGGAATATTTTTTACCAATTAATCTGTGTGTCATAAATGCTGAAAGTCATTTCGAATTTTTAGTTTTGGTTTAATATTTTTGTAATAAAAATATTAAAACTGTTGTGTTGTAATTACCCGACTGCGCCAGAAGGAGGGTTATGTTTTTCGAGAGTATGTATGTATGTAATTGTTTGGCACGCTCTGCAGCCTAAACGGTTCGATGGATTTTAGCTTGAGAGGTGTCGTTAGATTCGTATTTACTGTGAGAGTGACAGTGGGTATATCAAAATAAAATAAAAAATGGCGGATTTTTGGCGCCAAATTCAAATGTTTGGCACGCGCTGCGGCCTGAACGGCTCAATGGATTTTAGTTTGCGAGGTGTCGTTATAATCGTAATTACTGTGAAAGTAATATAGTAATAAAATAAAACTAAAAGCATAAAAAATAAAAAACTGTAATTTAAAAAACCCGACTGCTTTTCTGAGTATTCATGAAAAAGTTCTAAAACAAGAAAGTCGTTGTAACCGAATGCACTTAGCTATATAATATTTTAAATACAAGATAAATTGTAGCAGTCGGGACCCATTCTAGAAATTGAGGCTTAGTGAATTGAGAGCACATACCTATATTACATTGCAGATTACTCCAATCTACTGACTAATTAAAGTTTTTTTTTGTAACCCTGTTTAAAAAAAAAATCTAATCTCTTTTGTGTTGTATTTCTTTTGTGTGGTAGTTTATTTTAAGATATTTTTTTTAATTATAACGTAGGAATAGTTAATCGATAAATGTATGAAAAATAACATTAATATGTTGTGACGTGTATTCCAAATTTAACTTTTCTAATTTGAAACTGTTTACATTAAAAAAAAAAATAGATGTGTCGTGATTATGACTGAATGCCTACTCGATATGCATTTTTTCCTTTTTTATTATATTTAATATAATGTATTTATGCTTGCATGCTTGATTTATTTTTTGCTAACTCTACTTAAAATTTCTATGAACAATAGGAACTAACCGCAAGCATTAGGCACGAACATAAGCGTACTTTTTGAAAGGAGGAAACAAAAAATATTATTTGAAAATCTTACTTGAACAATCTTCGTCAGGGTGAGATTTTTAGTTTCACTTATAATGTTAGGATATGAGTTGCTTCCGATGTTAAATTTTGCTGCGAATTTCTTATAACTTAAACCGATCAAGTCATTGTATATTCCCACCAAACTGAAAAAAAATATTTAATAAAACCAATCTCAAAGAAAATAAAATTCGCGTAAAAATTTAAGCGCCTATTACACCACACGATATTCCGCACACGATACACAGACTGTCTTAGAGTTTACTTTCGAGTTATAAGACAGTTTGACCCTTATTACATTACGAGACGTCGACTAAGCCCGTCTGAATATCGAGTGGTGTAATATAGGCCTTTTACAGTGGTCAAAAAAAACTTACCTCAAACACGATTCGATCATTTTCCTCGAGTCTTCTCGATGCAGACAAGTATTCAATATAGTTGTTATAAGCCCATGTATAGTTTGTAACATCACAAATCGTATGCTACACAATCTATCAAAAATATGATCATGTTTACTCAGGAGTAACCCATTGTCTTTTTTCAATCGAGCCAACTTTGGATTCAATTTGTAAAATGATTTCACTAATTTTGTTAAATATTCTATTATTTGATCTAATACCTGAAATTCATAAAGGAAATTGAAAAATACAACATAGGTAATACCTACACGATGTGTTTGCTCGATTCCACTACGCCATCGCCACGATTAATGGAGTTGAATGAATCAGCTGATGTTGTTTTCCTTTCCTGATTTTTTTTCTGTTATTTATTTTAATTAATTACTTAATTAACTTCTAGAAACGCTACTTATTTATTTCAGTCACATTGTCTACAACATTTTTCTTTAATTAGAAATAAAATAATATACTTAATGGAAGACCACAGTTCCTTACCTGTATATTCACTAACTCCATAATATAATTCCGATTGGACAAAGAATGTGAATTATTTTTCCCAAGTGCACCCTTCCATTTGTTGTCAGAGTCTAATATTACTTTAGTAACTGCAAAACAAACCATTTCCATCTCCCGGCAATGAGAGAAAAGCTCTTCCTCATCAGGTGTTTCCTCACTTATCCATTTCTTACTAGTCACTTTGGTAGATAACATTGTTAAAAAAAATATTCTATGGCGAAAACAAAAATAAAAAAATCTGTTTGTTTCGTACTAACTGGTGGAAATCATGGTAACGACTGAATCTGACTGCTTAGTATTGTGTAGGTACAAAATCAATGTATAGCGACATCCGTGCCAGCCACCCGAGGTGACTCCGACGAAGCGTCTAAACCCTTGCTGGACAACTTGCGAATTGCGATCGTTAAACTTTTTATTAGTGTTCAGCCTTGAGTTTATGACTAGCGAAATTGTTGAAGACTTTTCTGTGTGAAGTTCGTAATAGATTCCAATTGACTGAACAAATTTGTTTTTCAAATTGTTTGTAAGAACAGGAACGTACTCGGGATGTGGAATTAACATTATAGGTAAGTATAAACAGTTTCAGTGCATCGTGAGCACAGGATGCACTAGGCCCTACCACGATCATCTTTTCCATTTGACGACCTAAACTGAACTGCTAAAGGTATGGAGCTATATAGGGTGTATAGCTCCATCCCTCTTTTTCACTCCACGCCTGACATTTGTCACGTCATCGTAAGGGCCTAGAACAAAGAGTCCCATAAAGCTTTACGTGTTTCTACTGCAGGTTTCTCAAACGAGCCTATCGAAATCCAATGCCATAAAATGCCCAGTTATTATAAAACATTTTGGACAGGATTCCTAAAGCTTTAATTAACCATGAAAAACCAGCGTAAAAAACCAAATTGTAGGTACGATCTGTAACCTACAATTTATACAAACAAAATAAATTCTTCGACTATAAAATACTGTGTTGCTTAAAATCAGCCGAGTAGAGGTCAAATATAATCCTGCAACACTAAATTCTTGCAAAGTTCGTATTTATAGGACCATCGACAAACATCAAATCGGTAGGTAAGTCTGCAAGTATACATAGCAAGCTATACAGCACATCTTAAATCGATGTTTCCTGGCAAAAACTTCTACTTTCATATAGCAGGTCAAGGAAAGTTCAGCAGCGAATCAAAAGTCCTTGGTAAACAGCAAATTGTGGATCTGGCATACAGTTGCCTATTTTTATTGCAGGCATTATCGACGTATAAAAAGTGAAATGTTTACTTCGATCCACCTTTTTGCCTCGCATGATCATAAGTTGTTTGAATCTCATAAAGAATACTGAGTAGCAGGCCTGCGGATATGGTCGATTCCACGGAATAGAAAATTTCGTGGTCGACTTATTTTTTTGTTCTTTGATCATAATTATATACCACTTTAATAAATTGTCTCTTTTACCTTAGAGTTTAGACTATGACTGACTGCTTAAAAACCCAAGCTCTGCTGTGGTTCATTATTTTTATTAATTCTACCGACGTACATTAGCTACTTAGCTAGTAATACAGAAATCATAACCAAAAATAATAATGGTATGTAAAAAAGAAAACATTTCAAACTTTTTAAAAATTTGTCCGCCATATTGGATTTACTGTGACGTAGTTTTTTCTTATTTTTCTCAACAAACCTGTAGCGACATCCATGTCGTCACAAAAAGAACTAATCCTGCATCGCGCAAGTAAGATTCGCGGCGCGATTGGAACATATAGAACAAACCCGAATTCATCTATGGGGCAGTAGCCCACCAGACACAACACCCGTCTGGTCGGAGGATCCTCCCTTTTCAACGGAGGTATGTGGGACTTTACTCTCTGTTCCACTACCTCCAAACTGGTGACCCTCGACAAAGAACGTCAGCGCAGCCTTCGTGCAGTTACTACTTCGTGACGTCATCATCACTTCCTCAAGCTTTCGAGCAGCGAGCCATAAAGCCAGCACCCACGGCTATATGGGTATCCTGACCACCAGCATGCCTACTTGGTCATACCTGGTCATCACCCTCAGCCTCATCAGCGACCTTGGCTAAGCACTTGCACCTTCGGCCAGTCACATGAAGAGTATTGAAGAACCTCTCCTGGTCGACGACAGCAGTCAAGCCCTACGTCACACAGCGCCGCTCCGACTCACTGGAGCCAGCCGCAATACTCCGACTCACTGGAGCCTGCAGCATCATATCCCGACTCACTGGGATAGCACCACCCCGACTCACTGGGGCATCACCGCAGACAGTTCCGACTCACCGAGAACTATGCGGAATCCGGTTCCGACTCACTGGAACCAACCTCCATTGGCCTGGCACGCATCACGACGCCTCAAGAAGCATCAAGAACCATCGATCTCCGATCTCCGGAGGGGAGTGATGTAGCGACATCCATGTCGTCACAAAAAGAACTAATCCTGCATCGCGCAAGTAAGATTCGCGGCGCGATTGGAACATATAGAACAAACCCGAATTCATCTATGGGGCAGTAGCCCACCAGACACAACACCCGTCTGGTCGGAGGATCCTCCCTTTTCAACGGAGGTATGTGGGACTTTACTCTCTGTTCCACTACCTCCAAACTCCATAAAATCGATATCCATATCGTGGGGGTGGGGGTGATAGTCCGCCATCTTCAGGATACAGGAATGACGTCAGTACTTAGCTACGCATGCATTGTCATCCAAACTGAACTTGACTGAAACATTTCAGTCCAATCGGTCGGAGGCAACTGTTTCAAAATTCGTAAATGTTTGTCACGCCCTCTTGCTCTGCCCAAGAGCGGAAGAAGCCATTAGATGATTTTCCACGTTAAAAAAAAAGATAAGATAGGGACCCTAAACAAACATACATATTCATTCACTAACGTTGCAAGCTTTGCCTTTTAATTTGAGTGTTAGAAGTTCGAGATTTCTCGACCTAAAAAATTCTCAGAATCAGTTGCAGCGAATACAATCTTCATCTGCAACGTTCAACATATTTGGCATGAATAATTAGGGTTGTAGACTGTTATATGAGGCTTATTTCAGATCGAGGTACAAGCTTCCATGGGGTGATATCAACTTATATACAACATTAATCTAACATTCTAAAAAAAATATGCAAATGATAAGCGACGTGAAAATGGGAGAAGGTATTTATAAACAAAACACATTGGATATGTACAGTTGATAAGTATTTTTAATAATTTGCGAAACAATATAAACAAACATTATTTATTATTAACAAAATATTCAGGTAATTGTTCGAACGATATTGCGTATTGCGACATCATAGGAAGAGAATATCACAGTAACATAATTTATAGGTAGCCCTGTACAGTTTTAAGGTTTTATCATGTAACATAAAGGTTCAAACACACCCGTCAGCCACGTCACTGTGTGTGTGAATGACTCAGAAGCGCCGGTCGTTGCGTAATTGACGCGTACAATATCCTTACGACTTCTACGGGACTATATTTTAGGCGCGACTGAACGGTGCCGTGACTGATGTATGTGTAAACCTTAATTAGTACATGAACGCATGTATGACAAAGTACGTTAGCTTTTTATTGAAGCGGCAAGACAGACATTTCTATACCTTACTAAACGGTTCACTTCCTTTCGCTCTAAAACTTCTGGGTAAGTATACAGTTGGAATAATTATTATTACCAATGTCAGACATGCAAAGGTTATTTTATGTTAATTTCTTCATTTGCTTTGCTAAGTTTGACTGATGGAAGATAAGCCATGTTCGCGTCAAAGCATTTTTGAATACCATCAACAAAACTTTGTGAACATTTTAGTCAATTAGTCAACAAGACACTAAGGCTACATTTATGGCTTATTTTGGCTTAAAACCAATTTGTGCTACCGACAAATTAGGTCTGGGGCAAAATAAGCTATAAATTGTAGCTGTTTATATGAAGTTAGAATAAATAGTGTCGCGGTGATGAATCATAACTAGGCAGTGCGTGTTTCCCCTTTTGGATGTCACTATCGCCACCCAGTTGATATATGATGGCGTTTTTCGAGCAACATGAATGGCTTTTTATCACGTAACGTGTACTTTAGTATCGTTCACCAATTTTTGATGTGCGTGCGTAGTACCATAAGAAAAAACTTACCAGTATTCCGTGTTTCTTTATAAACACAGATCGTAGTATTATGAATGACAATTGAAAATATTCAACCACCAATTCAACCATTTTCTACACTTATTTCTCAGCCGATAATTATAGAAGAGAATTCCGACATTTACACTTATACATATGTATGTATGTATGTTGATAACTTGATTGTACATATTTGTTTCAGCTCAAATAAACATCGAAAGTTCATGTCTCAAAACATGTCCAGTGACTAAATATTTACTATTAGTACCGTTTACTGAATAGTATTGTTTTAATTCATAAAAAAGTAATACCTGGATCTGCAAGTACCTACACCAGACCTGTATAAAGTAAAACTAACTTTTCAACCACTTACGTCCGACAAACTCTCGCGTTTATTCAACTAAGGTCGCAAATCCTAGACCAAATACTACATCTCGGCTGCTTTTCCGTCACCTATGGGGTTTGAAGAGCTAAACAAGATGTAGTACCCAGCTACAAACACACGACCTTGGAAAATAGAACGCGAAAACACTCGTCGGACCAATTCGACGCGAGAGGTCAAAAAGTTTCCAGGATTTCTTTATCATATGAGTTTTCTCGTGAATACATACCGTCCTACATTATGCAATTGCCTCAAATACATTAGCCTCATAAGGTATATTTTCTCTAGTGCAAGGAAGTTTGAACTCTTTCTTTTTAATTTTAATGTATTTAACACAAATTTCTTTTAATAACTAATAGAGATATTCAAGTTGAAACTACATTATTACAAAGAGTTTGTGTTCTTATAACTCAGTCTCATTGAAGTCTGGCAAGACTTTAAGACAGTTGCTCTTAAATCACTAAAGGTCAACACACACTCGGTATTGAATCATGTCAATTTTAAAAGCCCTTTAACCATCTACGTCGGATATATTCGACAAACACTCTCGCCTTTATTCCGCCAGGATCACACAACCACGACCAAATAAGCCATATCGTCAGCTCTTCTGTCACCTATGGGGATTGAAGAGCTAAACGAGATGGAGTACCCAGTTGCAAACACAAGAGCCTGACGAAAACACTCGTCGGACCAACCCGAAACGTTAAAGGATTTAAACATGACTTGTTGTAACAGCGTTAACGGATTTACAAAAATGGAACACGTCTCTTTATTAACATTCCTTATAAAGGTATTGGAATTTGTCTTAAAATCTCTATTTAATCAACTACTGACAAATACTCAACCGGGTCAAAGCCACGCATAAAATCGATCATATTGTTTCGAAGACAAAAAATAGCTTTATCCAAACTAGGAAGAAAAGATCCTTATCACTTACCAATATGCTTCACTTTTTTTTTCGCAAACATAAGGGCTAGGCAAGTATTATCTTACAATTATATATTGTCACTAAGACAATTCGTTCGTTTACAAATATGTGCACAACGCCAACATGTTAAAATTGTTAAGTATACCTTTATGCCCGTCAGTTTAAAATATAATAACCTTTATCCTACAAAAAATTACCTAAGGACATGATTTGCAAAATAAACATTAATTCGTACGCCTAAGCGTTGAAACTGAACTTCAGAATATTTTTGCATCTAAAAATAATGGCAAAATATTTATTAAAACTGGGTTAGTATACCTAGTAGTAAATGTGACAACCAACAATACTACGAGCTACACAGCAAGATTGCTTATTTTGATATGACTAACAATTATCACCATTACCTGCCAGGTTTAATACTAAAGTCACTTCATTAAATTAGAGATTAATTCATTCACAGGTACCTCCTATAAAAATACTTTTTAAATTTATCACTTTCAATATAAATGTTGCAAAATATTCTACTATACCAAAGGAATTCATTGATACAATCTGTATTGTCTAATTAAAATCTTATTCTATTACACCAGAAAAATTATTAAGGAGTATGAAAAAAACAATGCCATTTGGTATCACAATAACTTGTATGTGGAGTGAGTTAACGACACAAAACTTAATAAGGCCGGTTGAAACTTAGCAACAAATAAAACTGTTCTACAATAAACATTAATTAATTAGCCTAAATAGAAATAACAATAAAAAATAATGTACGCGTTGTAATATCTTTTTCTAATTAAACCTAAACACGGAACGTGTAGCTTAGCCCTAATATCAAACTTAACAATGTTTAATATTGCTTCATGGTAATATTTAGAAGCCCGATAATTACAGAAGATATTTAACGAGTGAACACACATTGCAGCACTTACCCAGCAATACAAACATCAATCTGGCATGTCTATACTCGTTATAGGCACTACTGGTTTCATGAATTCGTTTTTCTTTTGATTCTTGTGTGATTTTTTGCTTTCTTTGACCTTCTTCTGTGTTTCGTCGTCTCGGTAAGGTTCTGGCGGGTCGCTCGGTACGACGTTCGCGCCTCTATTGACGTTGTTGTTGTACGCAATGTTCGCGTACTCTTGTAACAGTGGGAATACTGATAAGAGGAACTGACAGAAGTCTTTCCTAATACCAAACCACCCTGAAAAAAATAAAAAAATATTAAGGTTGTCTGTTAAATATTGCCCTGTGCGATAAGAACGCCCATTGTAGACGTGGTTTTTACAAATGTTCATCCTGTCACATTATGAGGTGTACAATAAAGTATATAATAAAATAATATCGATTCACTAAACATAAAAGCAAGATAATATTCGGTATAAATGCCTGCCTGTTCAAGTATCAAATATTTATTACTGCAGAGATCTTGATAGTAGGTACTAAAAATTTTATAACTATAAAATTTATCGTCATTAAAGTAAACCGTAGGAGACTGAAATAAAGCTCTAAATCGATAAGGAGGTTTTTTATATAATGTTTTTGGCTTGGATAGCCATGTCTTCGTATGGATACAAATACTTTATTATTATTATTAGAATGCGTATGTAACACATTCTAATGTTTTTGTAAGTCAGTCTTCTTGGCCAGTTTCGCTGAAGTGGTCAACACTACAATAAAAATCACAGTCTCAGTTATGATGGACACTTGATGCACAAAACTAATTTTTTACATCGCAATATTTACGAGGAATCAATTCACGAAAAATTAAAACAGCCACTGACGTCGGTGGAGGACAGTAACCGGTATAAGAAAGAAAGAAATTTTATACATATCATTATAAAATTTCTTTCTTTCTTAGACCGAAAAAAAGAAAAGAAGAAAAAGAAAAAAGTTTATTTGTATCAAAACATGGCGCATATCTTAAAATAACAGCTACACACACTGACTCTATATAATAAAATAAAAAAATAAAAAAGTACATAAAAAGATATGCGTCACATCCGCACAAAACGGCCAGCGCCTGGCCTGGCCGCCTGGTTACTGTCCTCGGTTATTGAAATTTATTTCAACTAAATTTTGTTTATTCGAGATCCCTGTGGTATCTATCGGTCAAGCTTTCCGACTTGGTAAATAAACAGGAAAATACCTATACATACATATTAGTTATTTTTTCCGCATGACCGCTGAATACCAACTCAGTAACAAGTCGACACAATACAGTAACAATGCAATTACAATTGTTGGCAATGCAGTTCTATGGTGTGTCATGTCACTCATATTTTCTTTCAATTTCATGCACATTTTGACACATACACATATATACGTACTTACCATAAGTAAATCCCGGTCGCTTTCATCAATGCAAGAACTGTAAAATGCATTCACATGACGTGGAACATGTTGTTGATCAATTTGACAGCATTGAGCTTTATGTTGGTAGGTAATTATATCCCCTAACGTATCTGAAGCTTAAAAGATAAAGATGCTACTTACATTTGTTGCCGCCTTTGGAACTAAACGACATGATGATGAGGGTGGCATAGCTGACGAACAGTGGACTGACCACCACTGTGTAGGAGAGCGGCAGGCCATCGTCCAGCTTGTTTGTTAATAGCACCTGTGGAACATACAAAATTGAGCTTACGAACTTTCTACAGTAATATGATGATGTTGAAGTATAACAAAAACAAATCCATCCTACTTCATCACTGTGGTCTTTCTCTTTCTAACCAATAAATATTGTATTTAATTGTTCTGAGTCCCCTGTCACCACTTGACTGAAATCCCTAATTTGGTTACTGTTACTGTATCCCACTAGCATTGCTTAGGAGCACACGTCTCACGTAATATTACTGAAACACACCTTCCTATATAAAAAGAAAAGGATAATAAACAGTTATTATTGAAATCCTTAATACGGTCTTTACTTTGGCTATCCATAAATCCCAACAGATGAAACGGGCTAAAATTCCGATACGGGTAAAAACCTCTCCAGTGTAAAAAAAAAAATTAAAACATTGAACACCCACTTACTTTCAAATTTCTTCTTTTTGTTCATAAAAGTAAAATTATTTGAAATGTAAAACCGTTTTGTTTCTTACTATTTCTCTATTTACTTTATTCAAAGGGCTTGTTTTGCTAATAAATATAATGACAAATTTTTTAGACATTAAACAAAAATAATTGTAAACCATTTCTTTGTTTCTTTGTATCAAATATGATTTCCGGGTATCCATGCTCTGCTCTGGCATTTCGCCAGACTACAGTGCGACATCAACAATACAAGCCAAGGAATTAAATGAAATACAACCTTCCTTACATGACCAATAACGTAACTATTTATTACTATTACATAACGCACCGCATAAACAATTCTCAACAACTCATATCTGCTTTAACCGAAGTCCTTTAGAAATCATGAGCGTGCCACATCCTATTTAATAATATAATGACATGAGAGTATCATGAAGCATGTCATTGTTTTACGGTTTAATATAAGTGATTCACGCAATACTGCCCGAATTTAGTAATGACTAACCACGTAAGTTACCAAAAAAAAAAAAATGTAATTATTACAGATGTTTCGATTTAATGGCTATCCATAACTTTAAGGCCCTAGCGCCCGAGCAGTGCCATAAAACAGTGACTTTCTGAAGCCTACTCCTCGGTAACGGCTGGGTAGAAAGATTTAAAAAAAAAAATGTTTATCATGGATTTATGTACAACATTATCTACATATGATTTTTCGTGAGTGAAAAAATATTTAACGATTTCGGAACTTTTTCCTACTCTTTCGAAATGGCTTGAATCTTTAGAAATAGCTGGTTAAGTGTTTTTCAGAATGTAAATAGCATTTATGTAAAAAGATAAATAATCAATACATCGCAAAGAAAATGGATTTAATTGTGGGCTCTATCTGAGCGCAGCTGGCCGGAATTAAACGCACAGATACTCGTTAGTCGCCTAGGCTGCAGCACGAGTATGTGTGCATTTTAACACGTCGATCCACAACTACCCAACTTGTTCATACAAAAGTAGACTCTAAACATCGGAATTAAGGCCTATAGTGGCGTGGATGTGAGAGGACACCGGTGTCCTCTGAGCTAGGACAGATTAAAAATAATAAAATTAAGTCCGCCACTGTGCCTGATGTTGTTATTACTGCGAAAAACTCAAAACTTAAATAAGTAATTTTCGTGCGGTTTTCGTCAAGACAGAGTGGGTAGGTATAGGTTCATCAGAAAGGTTTTCAAAGAACTGTAACACCCGTAAGAAGTTGGATGGGTCGGCAAATAAATAAATATGTCGTCATACAAACCTGAAACACTAATATAGGTATGACGGTGAATGTGTAAGCTAGCGCCGAGTTGAAGCTAGTTCGTCGTTGTTGAATGTTAACTTCTGGCGTCCGAAGCAAGATCCCAGCGAATATTATGCTGTATAGCACCCCTGGGAATAGAAGGAAATTGGTATTTTAAATCATTTGTGTTCGAAAATTTCTTAATAAATGGCAATTACATATGGCACAACAAACCAAATAAGAATCTAAAAGCTATATAGTATACTTTATACCATAGATAGTCTAGTGACCCCATGAACAGGTATCTATGAGTAATGGTGAACTTCGGTGGCTGCTATTGGAACTCGTAGATAACAAGAGATAGCTGTGTCGAGGTTGGACTCGTTTTTTTAGTTATAGTGAGATCTTACCTCCATACAAAAGAAGAAGTATTCTAGTTATTGCTACTGGAACTGCTAGACTCAGATCTGGTACACATCAGTGAATACAGTAAAGTGCAAAGAAACTGGTGAACTGAAAGACGATGTTCACGATCATTTGCATACTACTTGTCATGGATGACACTAAAATGGCTTTGGGAGTCCATTATTACGAACTAGCTTTTGCCCGCGGCTTCGCTCACGCTCCACCCTACTCTACCCTATAAATGAGCGGGTTTTGGATTTTTTTTAATTTAACGGGATAAAAAATATTTTATGTCCGTCTTCTGGTTCTAAGCTACATTCCCACCAATTTTCAGCTAAATCGGTTCAACCCTTCTTGAGTTATAAATAGTATAACTAACACGACTTTCTTTTATTTATATAGATACGGGGTAAATTTCAGAATCTTATATGTATATTCGGATTTTTACTAAGCTATACTACATTGTTTGTTGACAGCTGGGCATTATCCACTGCTGGTGGACAATGCCCAGCTGTCAACAAACAATGCCCCACTGTCATTAAACCATTGATAAAGCTATCACTTTGATCCATCAAATAAAAAAATAAAAAACGGTAATTTAAAAAACTTAAAAACCTGACTGCTTTTCTGGGTATTCATGAAAAAGCCCTAAAACAAGAAAGTCGTTGTACCCGATTGCACTTAACTATATTATAATATTTTAAATACAAGATAAATTGTACTAGTAGGGAGCCATTCTAGAAATGGAGGCCTAGTGAATTGAGAGCACAATCTACTGACTAGACGGCTGACTTTCTAGAATGGGTCCCGACCCGACTGCTACAATTTATCTTGTATTTAAAATATTATATAGTGAAGTGCAATCGAGTACAACGTAAAACTTTCTTGTTTTAGGGCTTTTTCATAAATACTCAGAAAAGCAGTCGGGTTTTTTAGTTTTTTAAATTACCGTTACTTATTTTTTATTTTATTACGATATCACTTTCACAGTAATTACGAATCTAACGACACCTCAAGCTAAAATCCATCGAGCCGTTCAGGCTGCAGAGCGTGCCAAACAATTATACATACATACATACATACTCTCGAAAAACATAACCCTCCTTCTGGCGCAGTCCAGTAAAATATTGGCATAGATTTTGGGGTCAGTAAAAACGAATGAGTCAAATTAAAAATAGAAGATGGTATGGACTGTACAGCCAAATGTACAGCTACCAAAAATGACATACAGCTACATCAGCAAGTACATTTAAAATATTTTTATGAACGCACAACTCACCACATGGGTATTTAGCGCTAAATGTCTACTGAGCCGGAATATAGACCCCTTAATTCTAACAAAAAAAAATTAAATCTATATATACAAAATATAGTATTATTGGTTACACTCATCGATATATATGTACTACGCACTAGATGACGCGTGCCGTACATTCACTTTTTTCTAATTAGTTGTTAGGCATGCAGTACAATCTGCGCTCAGCTGACGTTAGTGCAATTTTGACGTTCATGCAGTGTAGGAGAGCCGCTAATAAATTCGAGTCAAAGTAAACTAGGACATAAACAATAATTCTGTAGCTAAATAAATAAAGCTACTGGTTATCCAAGCGATGTAATAGCTTCTAATATCGTAATAATATAATAGAAATGATAATATTCCAAAAAAGCGCCCTCCATTTTACAATCATAGACTAAAACATACAGATGCTCCCCCCTATGAAAACGAATTGTAGATTTTTACCTACAACTGTTTTACAGAACACAGACTTTATGCGGTGTTTTATAACCAGTTCGATATTTTTGAATATTTTTTAGGGTTCCGTACCTTAAAAGGAAAAATTGGAACCTTTATAAGATAACTTTGTAGTCCGTCTGTCCGTCTGTCAAGACCCTTTATCTCGAGAACGCGTGGAGGTATCAAATTGAAGCTAAATACTCGAATCGATTTATTTTATCACCACTGCTCTCAAAAACGGTGAAGGAAAACATCGTGAGGAAACCGACATGTCCTAGAACCAAAAATTCGAAGACATGTGACATCCACCAATCCGTACAGGGCCCGCGTGGTGGATTATGGCCCATTGCTTTTCCTAGAGAGGAGGCCTGAGTCCCAGCAGTGGGAATATTAAAAGGCTGATGCAATGCAATGCAACTCAAATCTGTGTTGGTACAGCCTGCTAGCTGCAGGCAGGCAGGGTCGAAGCCTGCTTGGGTCATGGGTCAGCTTCTGAAAGGAAGGCCCGGCCCCGGCACGATAGGCAACGAAGGAACAGGATAGGTTTTTAGTCAGTAAGAGTCTGACACTATTTCCCGCTCCGCTCAAAGGCGGGATTTGACATTAGATGATTTTACCTACAATAAAAAAACTGTGCTGGTAAAATTTTATAATAAAATACCACTTTAGATTATCTATCCAATTAAATGAATCCAAATTGCAAAACATGTATAAAACGCATAGTGTGCGTTATAAATTGGAAGATTATATTAATATTATTAGACAAGCATATTATAAATTGGAAGATTAGATACTTTATAAAAATGCTTGGCTAAATGCTGTTCCGGCTCTACTGCCACAAAATCAAACTAAGTTAAAAAAAAGATGACGATAATGATGTTTTGATGTCGCTAAAAACGCATGTTTCGACATTCTCAAGGGTATCAAAATTCATAGGGTACTTCCCGTTGACCTAGAATCCTGAAATATGGCACGAAGTAAGGTCAGATATAGGAATAAATCTGAAAATTTGTCGTTACGTCATAAAAAAAATTTTTTTGCTATTCAGAAAAATCTTCAAGACTCTATTCGGGATTTGAAGTATGAACGCTCAGAGCGCGAGTCCGACTCTCACTTGCCGAGTTTTCTGTTCTTTCTTTTCTTGTATTAATATTAGACATCGTTAAATTTTAGTCGTTTCAATCCCGCGGAGGGTCGTTTCGGTTCATGAAATACTATCGATTTGTAAAGTAAAAAATAAAAAATAAACTACTTTTTTCAAAACTCGAATAATTTAACGGTGTATTAACATATTTTTATCAAAGTTTAAAAATTACGACGACATTTTTTGATACCCAATAAAAACTCATCAAGAAATGTCAACGAAGAGAATTTATACCATCGAAGACTATTATTACATTTTGAAATAGAGTATTATTGTAATGAAGTATTGTAGGCAAGAAACTGTGTCACGTCTGCGGTATAAAAATCTATATAGATGTCATGTCATTACACTAAGTTGAAAGCAACGCGTAAGTACTAGGATATTCATGGCGTTTTAGACCTTTTGGTCGCGAAAAAGTATCCTCTATAAGCTATCTTAGCGCTGTAAGTTTTAAAAGTTTTGTTAGACGACATAATGGCAATCTAGCGCTGCAGCGATTAATTGTTTGATTTTTCCAGTATTTTGACAAAGAGTTTATTTGAACGTGCTTGTCTATCGCAAGAATATAGGTCGATGGTTACACTATTTATAACTCAAGAATGGCTGAATCGATTTGGCTGAAACAACTTAGAACCAGTAACCCAGGAGAGGCACATAGAAGAATATTCAAAAATATTATCCCAATAAATAAAAAAAATATCCAGATCCTGCTCATTTATTGGGTATAGGGTAGAGTAGGGTAGATAGTTAAAATGGAGTCTTAGTTTCACTGGTTGCATGGAAATTATTGAAAGTGGATCAGTGTAGGTTGGTCATTGTCATAATAGCCACAGTATTTTATTGGTAAAGGTTATTATCCCAGCTAGTTCTAAAGCTAATATTCCTACTTGGTACATGAATAAAGCTGTACATACACTCACCTACAAGACTGAGGCACATCAGTATCCACAGTGGCACAAACACAACCTCCCAGGACCAACTGATGAACTCATCCAACTTGAGTGCCAGGAATATGAACTGGAGTATATTTACAGCACAAAATAATTCCAACTGTAATTAAAAAAAAAAAACTATCATTTTCATGCCTTTTTGTTCCATGCTTCTCCTTTATTTATATCCCTGTAGTCATTCACACAAGTTTCATTTTATTGTAAAAGACTGAAATGAGTAGAGGTGCAATTCCAAATAATTATAATTTTGTTTGTTCTAATCACAAGCTGATTGGTGACTAGACTTTGATAGGTCATTAGTTCAAACAATATTGCCATCTACTGCAAAATAACCAATCTTACAGTTATCAATATAAATGATGTATGTCAATGTCATCATTAATTAATAATGCAGTAAGGCATGTTAACCCCCTAATTTCTAAGCGGACGCCGGCGTCCTCGCGGGTTTTAAGTGGCTTTTTAAATTTATTGTGAGAACAGTATTAACAAAGACTTTTGAAATGTTTGTGTCTGTTTTGAGAGGAGATTGGGTGAATACGCAAGAAAAAGTTGCGTCACGAAAATATCAAGGCACTGCGAGGCTATCAGCGATGGCTGAGACTAGACTTGCAAAATGTTAATTGTGTAGACTAAGTGATGGGTTAATCAGGAAATGAACTAAACCTTTTACATATAAAGGATAACTTAAACATACCTCATAGCTTCGATCATGTTTTACAGACCATATACAGATGGCAATGGAAACTATGCTTATGAAGATAAGTGGTATGAAGACCAGTATCCACACATGGCGTCCGGTGGTCAACTGGTCACATACAAGCAACTCAAACATTAGGAGAATGAGGTGGATGGCAAGACTTATGAGCATAGCCTTGTAATGAATGTACGCCTCACCCTCCAACCTGAAAAAATAAGATAATAACATTTTACCATTGAAACAATTTTATTACTGATATCATAACATCTTGCTTACTCCATTCCAAATGACTGTTGATTATACACTTTTGACTTAGATAAATATGGTGTATCATAAAAATTAAAATTATGCAGTGACATTGAATAATTTAATATTATATGCTTGTATGAATTAAAAGATAATAATAAAAAATCTGTATTCATCATTCAAGGTAAACTTAACATTATACTCTTATACATACTTATCAAACTAAGTAAATGGACCTTTCATTTTTTATGTAACTCTGTTCACTGCTATTTTTTTTATATTAGTTTGATTTAATGTTGAACATATTAAAGGTGAACTGATACTAAATTTAAGTGTTTGATTAGCTTTGAACCACTTACCTGAAGTGAGGGTACTGCCACCACACATATGTGCCAACTGTAGCACCAAGAACTACAAGAAATTTCCACACCCATATTGGCGTAAACACGGCCCAGTATGACCATGATATAGAATTATCTAACTTTAAAGCTAATAATGCAGTGAATATTAGCAAACAGCTGTGAACCACGAATTTGCTGTGAAAAACAAAAACAAATTATAACAACTTTACGAATCACCCAGTCATTTCAATAAAACATAAATTACGCTATACCTAGGATTAAAATCCTGAAATAAAGTTTGTAAATTCATTTCCATACACATTCGTATTGTTGAATGTTTTTAACATCTCACATAAACAAACCAATACTTGATGACCGATTTATTTGATTTATTCGATAATATTCTCACAAATCACAACACAAGAGACATTCCATTTTACATTTTTATCAGCTGCATGTATAAACCACAGACTAAAAAATTTGATTCTTGTTATGTCAAAATTAATGACTGATATTCTTGATATACTTGTCGATGCAAGGGGCTAAAGCTACAAATATAATACAGCCATATACGGTTCACCATGAATTTATCTTCAAGGTGTTGCATACACTTTCCAAAATTATTAACCAGCAGGGCTATTGGCTAACTTTTTCAAAACAGTTGACAACTGGCATTTGATGAACAGACGCCAGCACATCAACCAACCTAAATATGTAATTTTTTTTTAATAGATTTTTAACCTTATCACAATTATGGAAGGTTAATGTTCGATTGGTAAAATTTTACAGATTGGGGTAGATTGACGTGCTGGTGTCTGTACACTAACAATTTAATAACTTTGGTATTACGTATGACATCAAGTGGCTAACAAAAATTATCGATGCATATTATCCCGGCTCTAGTTTTTAACGACCATTATACAGCTAAATTAAATATCGCATCGTCAGCTTAAAGCTCACGATCACAATTTCAAAGTTTATATACAATAACATCTGTCAAAACGTGTCACGGTGGATATCAAAGGCACCGGTGGATAATGACGTCATATCAGTTGGTCACTAAAGATAGGCATTACGAAATTAGCTGTTTGACAGTTATACGATGTACAATTCTAGCAAGTGATCTTCACTTGAGCTGTCAACAGAGTTACGCAATAGCCCCGTTGATTGTTATTTAACTCAGTATTGTCGATCCATTATAACATTTCAGATTTCCAATATTATTACTCAAACTCATTATTGTTGGACAAAGGTCAGACAGATAATGACCGATTACAAATTATATATAATCCCCCGTTCACGACCTCGCCTCTGTGAGCGGCAGCGGCGCGCGGTGGCGGCGAGCGGTAAAATCAAAAGTATGAACATATTTCAAGCACGCCACGAGTCGTCGCGCGACATGCCGCAGCGTTATGAGCGGCGACTCGTGGCGTGCTGCAAACATTTTCCGCCGCTGCCGCTCAGAGCAGCAAGTCGTGAATGCGCCGTAATAACTCGTCGGGTGATCCGTAGGATATCTATGATCCTTGGTGAAAACTTTATGCACCAGTACAGTTTTTTGAAGTGAAATTCGACACATTCTCTCTAAATGACCCTCATTTCTCCTTCTTTAAATCTCCGTCCATTTATTGATCACTATTGTGAACCTGGCACAACAGTTGCAGCCACACGATGTGAGTGCACATTGTGATTGTGGTCAACTGATTGACCGTGGAATTAGTAAGAATTTCTATCAAATCATTAGTTGTTTGCCGCACAGATTACTGATATGTAGCAAGCTAATGGACACCGTAATGTCTATAAGATCCTTGTTGTTTGCTTACTTAATAAATGTCTGTGGTTGTCTGTTGATAGTTTTTGGCGGGATTTCTTCGAGTAGTTTTCCTAGTGGTTATTGTTATGTAGTTTTTTATTTCAAGAGTCTGTGCAACTGAATAATAAATATGTGGAATCATTGTTTGGCGCGATCTCAGTAGAATAGAGCTGAGTTTTTTTGTAGTATTACTTCAGTAAAGCTTGCCGAGAAGGCTGACTCGATGCATTTGCTGCCAAATACAGCAAAAACATTAGTGTGTTGCACCCGTGTATTCTAATTTAACTCAACATCGCATTTTTTTGAAACTATACGGTCTTAGACCTTAGCCTACGCAATAAAAGCGAAGAAAAAAAAAAATTATTTTCCGTTGTCAAGTCTGTCAGTGACATTACTCTATCAGGGCTGCCAGATGTACGATTTAAATCGTACTCCTACGATTTTTTGTCATTTTTACTCATGTACGATCGCTAGACCAAGATCGTACGGAAAATGTACGATTTTTTTATACCTAACAAGTCTGGCAACATTTCATAACAAGCGAATGTGCTCTACTGGGGGTTTGACGCGTTTGTTGGACATCTCAACTTGTACACCACGCTCAAATGGTGAACTTAGCAACTGGTGCACTTCGCAAAAGGAGCACTTTTTAAGATGAGTGGAGATTTAGAAAAATTGACAAAAAATTAAAGGGTTTTGCGTAGGTAATTTTCTTAAAAATACAATCAAAAATAATTTTTGATTGTATTTTTTTGAGTGGAGTTTTCGAAAAATTGTCTAAAAATTAAAGAATCTTCGGTTTTGTGTAAATAATTTTCTTAAAAATACAATCAAAAATAATTTTTAAGAAGATTACCTACGCAAAACCAAAGATTCTTTAATTTTTATACGAATTTTTATATTATAAGTGCACCAGTTGCGAAGTATAACATATGAGAAGTGCACCAGTTCCTAAGTTCACCATTTGAGCATGGTGTACAAGTTGAGATGTGCACCAAATGCGTCAAACCTTCTACTGGCATACTTGTCAGTAGAAGGTTTGACACATTTGGAGTTTTGAGGAATTCTCCAACAATCTAACGCTAACTAGATGTTTTACTTGAATGAAGACTCTTTTAATAGTCATTTAAAGGCTGTATTTGCATGCATTTTTACGAAACTTGTTATTTTTTTTCTTTCGGTAATATTTGTGACTTGTCAAAAACCTGTTCTTCTCGTCAGTCTCGTCCCTTATCTTTAAATTAAATAAATTTTATCAAAACAAAACTTAGAAACAGTTTATCAAATGAAACACTGAAGTGAACTTACTAGCCACAATAGAAAAAAACGAAAATTGCACGAAGTTGCAATAAAAAAAAGTTAAATAATCTGACCACAGAAAATTTGTATAAGCGTAAAAATAGTCTTATGTATTTGACATTTTTAAAAGAAAACTCGGAACAACCTACTAGTATTTTTTAATTTAAAATGACAAACAATCAGAAAACCGTTACACCGATATATATAATTCCAAATTATGAGGCCTGAAACACGTCCGTCACACAGAGCAAAAGTTGGCAAAAGTGGCAGAGACAAGTCCGTGCACCACTCATGGTGTGTTGCCCCCTCTGCTTGATTGCGTCACCGTAGTCGCGTCATGTCATCGCCTTCTTAGCTGTCAAATCCTCTAAAAGAATAGTTTTATTGCATTTTTTTTAAATATTAAACCAATTTTAGTTATTTTTAATAAAAACTTTGTACTTCTTAGCTGTACGATCTTTTGATTTCATTTCCTTGGCATACGATTTTTTTGAAGTTGGCGTAAATCATACCTTTTTTGGACCTGGCAGCCCTGTATGAACTTGTCAATCTCTAAAATTGACGGAGCCGCAGAGCTAGATTTTGCTTTTTGGGTTTTTGTTTTTGCAATACATAAATCTAAGTTAACTTGAGTAGGTAATTTGTAGTAAGTTGTAGACTATATACGAATTTTATAAAAGTAACTAATCTTTTAATATTGCTCAAATATTATGGCTTCGCCGTCACCGAAGTCACCGGAACAAAGCGAAAAGACGAAACAATACGACCGGCAACTTCGATTATGGGGAGACCACGGCCAATCTGCACTTGAACATGGACATATTTGTTTGATAAACGCCACGGCATTGGGTACTGAAGTATTAAAATCTATAGTCCTTCCTGGTGTTGGCGCAGTAACAATGGTTGATGATAAAACCGTAAGTGATGAAGACATTGGTAGTAACTTTTTCTTGGAGTGTTCTAGTAAAGGCTTAAATAGGGGATCAGAGACGCTGCGGTTATTGCTAGAATTAAATCCGGCAGTACAAGGCCACGCAGTTCAGGAACCACCTGACCAAATCTTAAAAGAAAACCCTGATTTTTTCAAGTCATTCAGTGTAGTTATAGCTACCACACTTGCAGAGCAGACCATTCAAGATCTATCCCAACATCTGTGGGATATCAATGTTTCACTAATCCTGTGCAGATCAGTTGGCTTTTTAGGATCATTCAGAATCCAGATGAGAGAACATGCAGTAGTTGAAACTCACCCTGATAATGAACAACCTGATTTACGCTTAGATTATCCATTTCAAGCATTATCAGACTTCTTAGATAGTTTTGATATAGATGCTGTTGATTTGAAAGACCATGGGCATATACCATGGATTGTAATAGTATACAAAGCTGTGCAAAAATGGAAAGGCAGTAATCAAAATCGCTGGCCAATGAGCAGGAAAGAAAAGAATGAAATCAAAGCTATTATTGAAGGTTTTATCAGAAAAGATGAAAATGGTATTCCAATTAATGAAGAAAATTTTGAAGAAGCATTAAAAGCAGTTAATACTGCTCTTATACCCACATTTTTGCCTGTAAAGAGTCAAGAACTTCTATACTGCAGTGCTGCTACCAATTTAACAAAAGAAAGTACCCCTTTCTGGATCATGTGCTCAGCACTGAGAGGATTTGTTGAGGGAGAAGGAAAGGGTAAACTCCCTGTGAAGGGTATTTTGCCAGACATGACTGCATCAACAGACCACTATATTAAATTACAAAATTTGTACAGAACTCAAGCTGCTATGGATACAGAAATAGTGTACAGGAAAGTGCAACAAATTTGTGCCCAATTACATTGTGACAATATCAGTGAAGCTGAGGTGAAACTGTTCTGTAGACATGCTCATGACTTGCATCTTATTAGTGGATCAAGCATAGTATCAGAGTATCAACTAACCAGTTCTGTGGCATCTTACATAGCCAGGTATTTAGAGGAACCTGATGTGATGATGATCCATTATGTTTTACTACGAGCTGCTGAAATGTTCGCATCGGAACATTGTAGAGCTCCAGGTGATTCAGAACCTGAAGGTGATATTCCTAAATTAAAGGCTTGTGTAACTAAAGTTCTTGGGGATATATCATGCCCTCCTTTTCCAAAGGATGATCATGTTCAAGAAATGTGTCGGTATGGAGGAGCAGAAATACATAGTGTTTCAGCCTTTTTAGGTGGCTGTGTAGCTCATGAAGCTATCAAAATTGTTACCAAACAATATAAGCCAGTGAACAATACATTTATTTATGATGCTGCTTCAACTAACACTGCTACATTTACATTTTGAATGAATACTCAATTGATAATAAATTATTAGAAAAAATATGGATTTTATTTTCTTATTATATAATATTATTGGACTCAGTCAGGGATAAAAAATAAAATCTAGTGAATGCTATTGTTCAAATACTTTACTATGAATTCAAAGATTTCATATATTTATTTATTTAACAGTACATAAAAATCAAGTAGATACAAAATATCTACTTTGTCAAGTTAGTATGATGAAAAAAACTATATTGATTTATGTGATGAAATCAAAATTGCAGGGTGACAAATATAAATAAACAGTGACTACAATATAATTCTTCAAAGTTGTGTATTTAGTTTGGATATTAACCACTTTTAAAATCTTACAGTCAAAATATAAAAGAATTGGTGAAAATATTTTCATTAACAATTTTTAACACATAAATTAGATAAACATATCACATGACTAAAACATTATTGAAACAAACTATACATTTGGCTAAATCCTCATGGATGGCAATAGAAGGTTACACCATGTCAACAGTAATCTGCTTTTATATGCTTGAGATGGCATGGCCTCCAGAAGTATGTAACACAACGTTGAGAATTTCTCTTTAGATACCTACTTATTTCACCTAAGCCATAACTTCAATCTCAATGCATCTACACCATTCAGATAGTATCGAAATAAGCGTTTGTCCCGCACAAAGCCTAGATTTTCATAAAGCTTCAGTGCTGGTTTATTTGTGATTTCAGTTTCTAAAACAACTTCATCTGCATTGTCATTTATCATTGCCTGAAACAAACACATTTGGGATTAGTGCTACTAAAACTTTTAAGTAATAGTATGCAATAAGACACCATTAAGAATAGGGTTAGCTTCAGAGGTGTAGCTACCGCCGTATCAATTATACGGGGCCCCCAACCTACAGGGGCCCCGACGTAGGCAAAAATTCGCAACTTATTATTCACACACAACCGTCTCGTAGGGTAAACCAAGCTTTTGTAAAAAAGAAAGAAAGAAAAAAAAAATATACGGGGCCCCTGTGAGAATTTTGATAGGGGGCCCCTGTGGGACTAGCTACGCCACTGGTTAGCTTGTGGTTTGTTGCAATATTTACAAGTCTAAACATTTTATAACACCATCACTATTTTAATCTTTTTTTGCATTCATGGTGGTCTGCATTATTATTAATATATTGTTCCTTTCTATGACAAAGATTTGGATCATTCCATGTAATAAACTTGGGTCATTATTTTAGGCATATTAAGAATTTTTTAAAGCATTTTGGCAAAGAAATTTGAATGAATATTGTCATTCTACCAAACATGTAAAAATATGAACATATCAGGGGGCTTACTCTCGAGTTTAATTCCGATCGGTCGACATTGGAATTGTGACGTTAGGTACTCTGTAATTCAATGCTAGCACCAAGTTGGTTTAAAATTGCGTGACCACACGCCAAGCCCAATCCCCATTTTACTTAGTTTCCCAAAAAGGTCATGCATTTTGGCCCTAGCATCAAATTCAAGAGTACCTATCGTCACAATTCCAATGTCGACCGATCGGAATTAAACTGTAGAGTAAGCCCCCAGATCCACTTAATGTAAAGGATGTTAAAAAGTTAATAATATTAAATTACCTGTATTGCTTTTCTGACCAGTCTCGAGCCAATCTTTCTCTTTCTATATTTCTCATCAACAGCTAACATAGCAATGTAGCCTCTTTTTACAACATTGCGATGCATATCTAATTTACAAACGATGGCACCAATGCACTTTCCTTCATGAGTAGCTAAG
Source organism: Leucania comma (assembly GCA_958295575.1). NCBI lineage: Eukaryota > Metazoa > Arthropoda > Insecta > Lepidoptera > Noctuidae > Leucania > Leucania comma. Next base: position 13,115,058 of record OY282475.1, read on the forward strand.
AAGCAAAGCTTAGGCCAGTTGTGTATAAAATATCTATAAGTATAGATGGAGTAGGGCTCTGACAAATCTTTTTGTATAAGTCTCATGATCTCAGGCATTTGTAGCTCAGATTCGTATGAAATAATTTCAATGTCATCTTGAGGTTCTTGCTCCTCATTGCTAATAGCATTTTCGAGGTTTTCTAAAGCATCATCGAAAATACACCTGCCTATTTGTTGAGCAGGTGTGTCCTTGCACTCTCGTAGACACGTTTCATCACTACACTGTACACTATTTACATCTTTCACGTCCTCGCTTGGAGCATTTTCTTGGGTGTCCGATTTATCCTTCAGAATTTCGGGGCTGCCGTTTGGATGATCACTAGTCCCATTAGTTAGGTTACTATTGATGTTTTTAATATGAAGAGTATTGGCTAACGTATCGCTTAAATTCTCTTGATTAGATATACTTATTTCGTCCGGACTTTCAGAAGGATCTTTGGCCTTTTTACTTTTGTTTTTAATATTCGTGCTTTTTTGACTGCACTTCATATTCTGAACATTTTCTTCGGTAAGTTGATTCATATTGACGTTATTCTAGCTATAATTATTTACACATTCAAACGATTATAAGCTCATATAAATTTCACATAAGCTTTTATAACGATACATAGATCTTTTTCTTGTCAAAATTGTAGAAGAGTATCACCGACATCTTGGTAAGTATAAAAGCAACAGTTCCCATAAAAACTTGATCTGACTGTATCTATGTGCGTTCTTAGGATATAGTAGAAATATATAAATAAAATAATGAGATAATAAATAACAAATCTGAAAATACTTCTTGAAAATGTACGAAATTTGTAATAAGTCCAATGCCTTCCACAATCACATTGCAAAAAAATACCAGTCGCATTACAGTGCTATAGAACCGTAGACGGTTAGGCGTCGTTATTCATTTATTCTTATCGGAATACACAGGCAATCAGACAAAGAGAGAACATTCATAATGCTTAAACTTTGAAACAGAATGTTGATCGGATCTGAAACGTGAATGATAACCATAGACTGTACAGATATAAAGTGTTACCAAAAATTACGTTGTGTTGCTACAAAAAGAAACTTGCTGGTACTATTTTCCGATAGTGAGAACTTTGCTTTAGAAGAAGCGCCGGTCTCATTAGATGCAATATGAATGCAATACAAATATGTAGTATGCGACAAATAACTTGAACCATTTGTTATGATTACGCGCAGCCCCGCACTTACTTCGGAAACCATGTTTTGGTATTCCAAGATTTTTGGCTACTTTCTATGTAGGCTACTTTTATCACAGGAGTAAATTTTTTTAGAATTATTTTCTATTATCTTTCTATCACAACAGCTAATCTACCATTCAACTCACGGGGCAAGTGCGAGTCGGACTCGCTCACTGAAGGTTTCGTACAACTAACATAAGTAAATAGTTCAATTCCCGATTCGAGTCTCGAAGATTTTTCCAAATCGAAAGTGCCTTTTTTTTGTGACTGTGCTGTGAGACCTTTCTTCATGCCAAATTTCAAGATTCGAGGTCAACGGGAAGTACCCTATGAATTTTTATTCCCCTGAGAGTGTCGAAATATGCGGTATTTGCTATATAAACGGCTGTATCTTTTTTCCATTAACTTAAAAGTTTGATTTTTTCTCAGCTTCAAGGGATCGCAGATCTGCGTATATGGTTTTAATTTCAACTCGATACTTCCACGCGTTGTCGAGATAAAGGGTCTTGACAGACAAACAGACAGACGCAAAACAAAGTGATCCTTTAAGGATTCTGTTTTTTTCCTTTTGCGGTACGTAACCTTAAAATATAAAACAAACTGGCCACTAACAAAAAAAAAATGAATAAAATATGGTTACTGGCTGCCGTGTCTCTAAAAAAAGTAATGAACAGGAGCGTTATAGAAAATTAAAACCAAAGTACTCTGTGATTAAAACTATAAAAATATAAAGCGAATAGTTAAGATTAACTTGTAAAATATAATACTTAAATTATCTAAATTTTTATTAAATTGACTTTAATATCTAGTGCTTGATTGCAATCCCACCTGATGGTAAGCAGTGATGCAATTGTTGATGGTGAGTCGCACTAGTTATCTCATAGATGGTGTAAAAAGTAGACTATCCAACACGGGGATAAAGCTGTCTTTGTCTTGGGCGGCTTGAATTCCTGACTCCACTCAGGTTTCTATATTAACGCCCTCGCGATGCTCGGGAGTTAATTATATAAATCCCTCACTTACATTTGGAGAAAAACTCGTTAACCCGTAAAAGCCGTTTATCTACTCAGGTGTTAAAACTTAGCAACCTTCGTTCGCTCGGAATTCAACATGCCGCCCGCGACTTACTGCTTTATCCCCTAGTCACATAATCAACTTTTTGTTTTACAAATTGCAGCTATGTTTTACCTATCATATCGGGATATACACCGTTAAATTTTGGTCGTTTTAATCCCGTGGAGGGTCGATTCGGTACATAAAACACTATCGATTTGTAAAGATAAAATTAAAAAATAAAGTACTTTTTTTCTAAAACTCGAATTAATTTACGCATGTACGAAATTAATTTCTTTAAGTAAACGGAGTCAATGACCTTGTAGGTAGCTGTCGGTCGTTGCGTACTAACTACCTACAGTTCATTGACCTCGCTCAGTTGACGTTTACTTAAAGAAATTAATTTCGTACAGGCGTGAATTAATTCGAGCTTGAAAAAAAAGTACTTTAGTTTTCATTTTTATTTTTACAAATCGATAGTGTTTCATGAACCGAATCGACCTTCCGCGGGATTAAAACGACCAAAATTTAACGGAGTTTAATTATGATCACGGAATAGAAAATACAGATAAATTTAATATAAGTATTTCTACAACGAAACACTTTTGGTAGGTATCGTCATTTTTCACGAAATACTTTTTATTTTCCATCAAACACAGCTACTCCCTTTCGAGCTGAGCCTCTACCATATTTTCAATTGATTTCAAAAATACCTCTCAATAATTAAAAAGGTGGGTAGTTTGAAATTAACTAAGAAAATGGTAGTTACTGTTTGCCTCGTTATGCAACGTTAAATGTTGGTAGCTTGTCAGTGTGTGATTATCAACATTTTAATGTTGGAATGTTGGTAAAAAGATTCTTGAATAGAGCAAATAAAATGTTTCTCCACATAGTTGTTGCCTGCGTAGAGTTTTAGACTTATGATTGACTCTGAATCTATGTATACCTAGAGTGTTTCAAAAATATCATAATGAAGGAATGTGCATACGATTTTGTGTAACCGATATAGAATTGTAAACTATATAGATTATTAAAAGTATGCAGTGTAGGTATACGTAGGTAGTCCGACTTAACACCGAACGCCTTGTTGACGTCATGAAGAAAATCAACATGGCTGGCAGGCGACTGAAAGCGCGCGCGTGTACAGCCGCGGTAGGTGGTGTGCTTGGTTCTACGAGTACTCGACTCGATCGACGCGAGACTCGAGTTCAGTACCCGGTTGACAGCCGGTGAGGCGGCGGCGTGACGTGGTGCTCTGAGCTTGATATACGCGCACGCCGCCTCTGAGCGATTTTCTATTAATTGTAAATAATTTTTGTATACAAAATAATTAACGTGCTAATGAGAAACATTAACTAATCAGTGTGTGATTCCCTAAGCTGTTTTTAAAAACAATCTAATATAGTGTTGTTTATTTATACGGAACACGTTATATAGTGTGTTTGATACGATTTACTCTACTAGGGAGTAACGAATCGCGTAATTCACAATCAAAACATGTATTTATTATTTATTGAATGACGTTTAAGGGATTATACGTTCGTGATTGTTCATTATTGTGTGCTTAATAACTCGCTCCAATTTTTGTGTGCGTTAATGACTGCCTTTGATGGATATAAACAAAAAAGTGTTACGGATGATTTTGTATAAATCCTCCGAAGTGTTAAAATATTCATTTGGAATTTGATGATTATATTATAATCAACAATGGCGGACCGTGAACGTCCTGCGAAAACCCCCATTAGGGTGGGTTTTTATGACATCGAGAGGACCATTGGCAAGGGAAATTTTGCCGTTGTTAAGTTAGCACGACATCGAATAACGAAGACTGAGGTAAGGGATAAGGAGCAATCGATAACTTCGGCACCTAATGCACATGGTATATACCTACCTACTTCCATTACACTCTCTCACTATCAATCAATTATTACCTCCACAATATTATAATTATGATATATAGTCATCAGTTAGAACCTTATCCTGCGAACCACACGCGGTAATGAAGGCCATTAATTAGGCAACTGCAACTTCCGAAATTAATAGACGACCTAACCATTCCTGGATCTAAAGTTTTTTTTTTATATATATATAGGCTACCTAAGTAGGCATATCAATTTTTTTCCCATCGATATCACAAAATAACAAACTTACCAGCTCGGTACTTCACCTGGGAAATCCAAGTGTTTAAAAGACAAACATACTGAGGTATTAAAAATGAATTTACCTAGCTACTTACCTTCCTTAAGATAAGATTTGATGTCATTATAGGTACCTACTTGTTCCAAATCTTTACAATAGATCGCGGTATATCGTCACACATTTACTTAAAAAAAGAGTCAATTATTAAACCCTAACATCGCATTTATTTGTTTCCAGAAGTTTTTATTTCAGTCTCATCGTCAATCATCATCGTCAGTCGTGCCATTGTCTAGATTTTCATAATCGTAATGAATGTTTCAAATTTCTGCATAATTATTTTTGGTGTTATCACTATAAGAAGCTTTTACATTTCCCTTCCCACAACAAGTATTGGATGATTTATCAACCCAACCACCCATATTTTTATGTTTACATAAAAAGCTGTAACAAATTAATAAAACTAGCACCAAGTCGCGTAAAGTACGATTACGCCTTCATAAACATGTACGTTGATCGAAGGATTACGCACTTAAAAAATCAAACAAATGCTAAAAATAACTACGATTTATAATCATCATCCTGTAAACAATGTGCTATTAATCATAATGGCGAAGTAACCCAGGATCGTTCTGACTGGTTTAGCATTTGTGAGTAACAACCGAAAGTAGCAGACTAACCGAAAAGTTAATTAAAACTATAGGTTGTACGATCACAATAGGCTACTGTGGAAGTAACAAGTTTATCGACATAAATGATGATGAACAAATGGATGTGCATACTTAGTTATGACGAAATGGTCAACATTTGGAAGGTTTTAAAAACCACAGTGCAAGATGTCTCGCATTGAAAATATTTGGATTGTTGCGAAGTGCAACCATTTTAGAAAACTCAGTCGTTAAAGATACTCATGTTATTTTAATATAAGTCTATAAGGAAAAACGTTATTTAACTAATGAAATACCTTATATAGATCTATATTTATTTATATATTATTATAATTTGTGAATCTACTACCACATCAAACATGAAGAATTCAGGAAATATATATGTTTAAAAACCGAAACAACCTAATTAATATTCGATGATTGGGTATCTGCAAAGATACCTACTTATCAAAGGCTGAAAATTCAAAAGGGGCAGAACTTGGTCACGCTCGATATAGCTCCGAGAAAGAAGCCAGGCAAAGCACCAGTTTGTACAGCAATAATTGCCAGGGATCGAAAGTCTTCTCGAAGGACATTTGGAAGTTTATGACGTTCAATGGATCAATGAAGAATATTGTGTCGAGACTAACGATTTAGAAATTGAAAATACTTCAGCAAAAAATTAGTCTCTCGACAAACTAGAACTGCAGTAGTCTTTTTGATATTTCTTTAATGGAAAACTAGCTTGAATGGAAATACTCCATCAAAAAACTGTCTGGGATTCTGCATCCTGGAGTTCAGCTTGACCGTCAGAAATAAGAAGAAATAAATGAAGTTGAGCAACTAAAGAGAAAGAGAGGCTTCTTTAAGATGATGTCATGCAATCTATTTAATAATAATTATGGCTATTAATTTGCAAAAATAATAACATTACATAATGGGAATAAAGATAACTAGGTACAAGACAAACGTAAACCAGTTCTCCAAACATAGTCACGTTTCTAAGTCGTACGAGTATGTTTCAATTTTGTTTGGTTCTGGAACAAGTTTTTATTTTAGTTTACTAGGTAAATGTTGGAAGATCACTTCTAAACCATATTGGATTACCTTACAAGAGTTCGGAACTTGAACTTTCAAGTATTGATTTAGAAATAATCGTGACACCGACATTTCTTTTAAATTGACTAGAGCAACAAATGTATGCCAACGTCCTACCTCGTCCAAGTACATAGAAACCAGGCGAGATATAGAATGAACGATTGAGTCTTCTTTAGTGTCAGCGACCGTTCGTCTGGTTACCAAGGCGTTGTTAAATTGCGGGAACTCAGTTTTTGTCATAACGTGCATTCTAAAATGTAAGTTTCAAACTAAAGTTCCGTCTTCAAAATAATTCCGATAAGAAAAGTTCTGAATTGTTCACCTACATTTTTAAAGAAGCAATTTAAATCGAAAAGTAATTTTACTCAAGAGCGATAGGAGCAAAATGTCGCTGCAAAGGTCATTTTCTATTTGTAAACTTCAAACTGAAGTATGTTTGTAGCAGATACGGTGGACGCAGATTGCATTTTACGTAGTTCTACTTTATAACTACGTACAACAATCTGATGATGATTTGACATAATTTTTAGTATACAGAGGATCGATGGAAGCCTCTAAGTAAATTATGTATGATGGAAGACAAAAACCGGCTCAGACAGTTTTAAATTATTTGATTTTGGTAATTGCTTATAGAGTTCTTTAAACATGAAATGGTTTAATCAATGAATTAAGTTTTTTGGAATATTGTTTGTTATGAGAAATTATTTACGGCGGACCTAATAAGTTTCCTAACCTATTTTTAACTTGTACTCGTAATAATTTGAAATTCCTATTTAAGGTTCGCATTGTAACTGGCAATTGCTGAAATTAAACGATGTTTCAATCCTAAACTGAAGAAATTGCCATTTCAATGTCCATCAGGTACAAAAGGCTACTTAAAGTCGTACGAGTCTATGGCACCGAAGTGGGTCATTGGCCGAATACTGTACATCGCCGTCGTCGTGAATGACTCACGGCGCACGGCCTGCGTTTGTGAACGACTTTTTAACCGCCGATTACATCGATTTCAGGGTTTCTGCTGCTATAAAGCGGAATATAAATAAAGACTTTTGTTTAGAATTGGCGATGAAGATGACGCACCACAGAAAGCGACTGATACGAGGACGCGACGTTGAATGAATGCACCAAAATAACAGAACAGACGCCCTCGGCCTTCGGTGGTGCTTCACTCTGCGTTTCATATGGACATGGTTACCTTTTAACAAGTTTACATACCGTAAATCCGGTTTAATGTTTACACAATCTTTTGTAGGATGTGTGATGCTATGGTTAGGAGATTTTTTGTACAAAAAATATGCGTTATTTCCAGAAACGTAAAATTTTCTTTGGATTAAAGACCAGTTGGGTGCTGGGATAACTCAACGGCTGTACAACGATTTAAACATGTTCATTAACAAGTAAATGCGTGAGAAGCACTGCGAATCGGTGTAAATATAAACAAAGCGCCAAAAAAGTACATTGAAAAACTTGTCGAAACATTTCGTTTCGAGGAACGCAGCTATCAATCAGTGATTCAGCGTAGTCAGTTGGATGAGGTCGGAACGAGCGCCGGCGGCGGTCTGCCGCGTACAGAAATACCACGGCATCGACCTTGCCTCCGGTGCACGCATCGTGTTGTTTTTATTATTTTACTTTTTTCAGTGCGAGCCATTAACACCAAGGTGACGGCCAGACATTCGGCGCTACCAACGTGAACTCACCGGTTTCGTAGCTCAGATTGAGAAACATTTTCATTCATGTTGTAACATAAGTGACCTATGTTGAGTTGTATTCTTGAATATCCAATCATCTTTGCTAATCAGTAGGTGGCGTGTATGATGTTATGTACATCTTTGACGTCTCCATATGTATACGACAGGCAGTTAATGCAAATGCCACACAAACAATCCATCGTGGTGTAAAATTGATAAACGATGTGTGCCTAGACAGTTTGAATCATTGCGTTGCGCTTGGTAAAATAAAGAAAGCGTGATCAGCAAGGAGATGCGTGATCGCCACAAGTTGGCGAATATTTTGCCAGGAAATCTTACAGTATGGCACGCGCTCCGTTTATACTGATTGAAAAATGTGCGCTTGACGCAAATGCGTTATCTATTTTGGAGCTCAAGCGTCAGTCGTTGCTTGTTATCTACACTTTGCAGTCTGGCGGTCACCCTTGGCGTCTCCTCCGTTTTAGTTTTGTGACTTTCTAGTTTTACATTTTTTCCATAAATAGAGAACTATTCATAAATATCTTGAAACTCGCACTAGGATACGTTTATCAATAGATAGTTCAGAGCGATAACATGGAGACACGCGTATTTGTTTGCTCTCGATAAGTAGTTATCTTCTGTCATGACGTCAATATCATTTTGAATTGAAAATGACTGTAATAAAATTGTATGTTAGGAACAAATCTCTTTCATTGGCGTGCTTATGTGTGGTGACAAATTGCTGAATGCTATTGCTGTTTTTTGATTTTAGCCATATTATATCCAGCCATTTAGTTAAGCTTCTTTTATTTTGCAGCCATTAATTCCGTATGTGAATGATCTAAGTAACAATGTAGAATGCACCTTGCATTAGTCAATTTTTCTCTTTTGGTTTGTTGCACGCATTTTGGTGTATAAACAGTAATGCTAAAAAGGTAACATGGAGGCACACAAGAGTTGACAAATTGAATGCTCTGTGTGATGTCTCCCGTTTTTATCCTTGAAAAAGTCGTCTGTAGTGGTCCGGACGACATGATGGAAGGGGGGCACTAGAATGGAGGGTACTACGTTTCCCCGGCGTCGCTTCGTACTACATTTACTAGAAGTTGCCTACTCTTGTGTCCATTGTTTTGAAATGCGTAGGCAGAAGACTGTAATGGAACAACTTTACACTGTTGACAGGTTTCAAAAATTTTCAGTTTAGCTTATTTAATGACTATTTCTATAAAGCATATATTATATAGCACTTGGGGGAGGCCTATGACTAAGAGTAAACATCCTTCGGCTGAAATGATGATGATATATTATATAATATATAGTCATTTAATAATTTCATTATGAGATTAACAGACCAATTAGCTGTTATTCCCTATGACAGTTAATTGTTGTTCTTTTAAACCCCATTAATAAACCACAACCTTAATAGCATTTCGTAAATTAAATGGACATTTTGCGTTACGATACGTACCCACCCCATCCCCTAGCTAGCTTATTTTAATCATGCCGTAGATATATGCCTATACGTTTCCATTTTACTTTACATTGTACAATCTTATCTTCTATTCAGAACGTTTATCAAAAGATACTTATTACCGCACAGCATTTTGTGAATTTTCCCTACACAAGGATTGTTAGTAGAGTCTGTAGAGGAGAAAATGAATATTATCTGTCTTTCTCCCACGTATGCTGTCTCGCTTTGGCGAGTATATTGATCGTCGTCTAGACTTGTTGATTGTGACTGAAGGGCTTAACGTCCCTGAATTCGGTCGAAGCTTGCACTCCTGCTTGCGAACTAAAATACGTGATTCCTTTTCGAAGACTTATGAATCCAATCTGGGAGAAACTCTTTTGAAGCGCTTTATTTTGTTCGAGTTCTACTGCAACTTTCCGTGAAGGAAAACGTTTTCCATGATTTATTTTTAGATACTTTTTCCTTGTCTGATATCGTCGTGTTATTTTTTGTGTTGGTCTGTTGTTGCTTATAAGTTAGTTTATGAGCCTGCCAACTAGTGTAATCACATGCACTCAGTAGGCACTCAAGGCCTTAATTTATGTATTTCTGTCGTCATTATCCTTGGTTTATAGTTTGTCCTCACTCCTGAGTGTGGTTGTACTCGTTTAATTAAAGGCATCAATAGCCACACCAAGCTAGTCAAACATCTGATCACCTAATTGTAAAAAATATCATTAAAAAAAATATCATAGGCGATCAAAATTCGCCGTTAATTATGAGAAATTGCGACATGCAGACATGATAAGTTGAGTTATAAATGCACGGATTAACAGCTGGTATTGACGTAAAATATATTGTATTGAAGTTATGTCGATAATAAAGTGTGTATTTCCAAATAATGTTTCTCCCTTTACTGTTATGGGCATGATACAAAATTGAACATTTCTGGGAAATATCTTTCTTTAAGTTATGTCTAAAAATATCATATTTGCGTCGTTCCTCTGCACAGTATCCAATACTTCGATTTAAATTCCGGTTCTAGCTACAGAATATTGAATTGTGGGGGCACGGTTTCGTTATATAATCCATAGTGCATTCAATTCAAAACGTTAGGCACACAGATCGACCATTTTATTTCTCTAAACTTTATAATCCTTTTATGAGGATCGGGTGGAAATCCGGTAAATCATACCAAGAATTAAGAATGTCGTTAGTTTTCTTAGGAGTTAACAAAGCCAACATAAATTTGAATGTCAAATTATGATTTGATTTCTTAATTACTCGTGTTTTTGTGTAACACGAGTAATTAAGTTTATGTACATATAATTGTAACTAATATGGATATATTATGTCTGTAATAATAAAAATTTAAATTATGATAAAAGCTAAAAATTAAGCTCTGAAAACAAATTGAATCCTGTTTAAGATTACAAAAGGAAGGAACGAATACTTAAGTTAATAATTATTGAATCTAATAAGTAAATAAGCTCAAAATCCTTTAATACATATTCTTAGAATTACAAGCAAAAAATACTAATTGCAGGTATTGACATAGGTAATTTGGAACGTATTGTCGAGTGAGGTAAATCCCCATTGCGGTCGATAAAGTCAACGCAAGAGTCTCGACTCTCGAATCATCTCCAAGATCTCATGATTAGCAACCAGGTGCGAAACATACGAGATTCGCTGTCACAGTATTAGGAGACTAGTGCTAATTTATCACTGGCATCCTAATTATAGTTATGAGGGTTTCGGTCTGTAGGAAAGTAATAGCCGATGTGCGTCATAGGTATTGTGTGAGCGGTGACACTGTTATTAATAGCTAACCGTAGGTCTAACAGGTAATTTTAGTAGGTTTCTAGAATTATCGTAGGAGAGAGATTGTATCAGTCACGTGGTTAGACTGCGCTAACTGTGGTCAGTATATGCATACCCAAACTGACCACAACGATGATAGGTACATTGTAGAGCTTGTACAGCAAGTTCCATTGAATCGGGCGACCATGATCTCTTGATATGAGGTATGAACGTAAACGAAGCCTGAGGATTATTAAGGATCGTAACAGATGGGGTTCATTGCCAGGTCTGCGAGCTTGTTCGAAAGAGTTCTCGCGGCTCTAGAACGCAAAGGGCAGTTGAAGGTATACAGTTAGATTTTAGACGGTAAAAATCTGACACTCCCTCGTGTTCCACCCAGAACGGGAAAAGTTTTTAAATGATTTCACACTTAAAAATAAAAGTAGGTGTCGTTCTGTGATCTCTGTCTACCCCTCTTATGCATAGAAGCCAAAGCCAATCCAACGTTATGAAAGGCAAGGCGACGAATATCATTAATCTAGGATAGAACAAAGTGGCTGGTTAGGTAATCAGAGTTAATGAATATGTAAGTCCTATTGTTTCTTCATGATAATCAAGATGTAACCGGTATTGTTTTCAAGAAGAAGGCTTTTAATTAAGGCGTTTATTTCTTAGTGTCAGCTCCAGAAATTCTCGTAGCTAAGACACAATTCTCAAATTAACATCATAGTACTGTGAACATTAACAAATCTTTTGTACAAATCTTAGGTACATGTCCAAATTCATAATTACGATAATTTCATACACCTATGTAAGCCTATGTGAAGTAGATTTTCCTACTGTAAAAAACAGCACAAGGCATCTACTTGCAGATATTACGTAACGGGAAGTCAGCAAAAATATAATTAATGAAATCATTGAATGATAATTCAGAGAATAATTTACCTATCTACTTCATGGTTTAAACATAGACTGGAGCTAGTTATGCTCAGGTTTTTACACGTTCAGTTTGTGGTATGGGAACATATTTCTTGCAACACTCAATGATTGAAGTTAGTTCCCAGTACTTAATTTTAAACAATGGGGTGAACGGTCGATGACCCCAGTTTACCGAACCTTGCATGATGAGCGGAGGTTTGAGGTGTATCCGTGATACTGTATATCCGGATGGGAGCCTGGTACTGGCAGCGTCCTCGGTTCATTTCGTTAGAAAAGTCTTTCCGCGTTGTGCAATCGAGATTCCGCGCCGGCCACTTACCTCTACCCACAAGCAATCGTTGGTGGTATGGGCCGCAGAATTCATGTGGGAAATTGTACATCTGATGTTTTAATAATATCAATGCAACCTTATTTTTAAAACTCGCTAACCGTATTGCTTAGTTTAAATATTGATTAGCGGATTCTAAATTCAAAATCTTCTCAAAAAAATTTTGAATTAGGAATCAGTGTTCAAACTAATCAATTGGTTTTTTTTATAAAGAAATAAGGTCTATTATGTCCACCAGATAACATTGGGCCACGTGTGACGAACGACTGCCAGCCATGGGATTACGTTATCTCCATTTGATGTTGCCAATGCGATGATGAAATAATTTGGTAGGTACATTATGTATTTGCAATGAATCCTTAGTGAAGGAAAATTCTACTCAGTAACATATGACGCATACTTGAATAAGGTCATTCTCTTGTCCGTTGGCAAGTCACACAAGCATTATATTTATTTATTTGTCAAGAACAAGAACTGATAAGACAATGTTTTGTTTCGAATTTAGATGATATTAAAAATATATATCCATTGCGGCCTTTAATATTGTAGTCGAACAATTACCTAAAAAAAATTACAACTTCATCAATAGATAAACATTTACTTGAATGAAATCAACTCATCGCAACTTGGCATAACGATATCAGAATTCTAATCTAACAATTTTCTTTAATCCGTTTTTCTTGAATGGGCTAACAATAGCGCATTAAAACAACAAGCTTGTAATCTGTCACGTGGACAGTGAGTAATGTCGTTATTATACAATAATTAACAGATTGTTACTTAATTGGACCATTAGGTACATTTTCTCTTTCATTTGTCACGTCGCTCGTGTCGTGTCACTTTCTACGTGTGACTTAAATTAAAATATATTTAAGCACGATTCAAGAGCTAGAAATCTAATTAATTGCACGTTTTAGGATATTGTAATGCTTGAAGTAGACAACATGTTACATAGCAATACACTAAAAATTCACGTAGGTATAATGAAATCAAAACGAAACCTAAGAATCTCTTCGGAGGAAAACAGAGAACCTAACTGCAGTTACTGAAATTATATACGTACCTACATAAATACGTAATTACTTAATGGAGGCTTTCCTTGTCAGATTGCGTAAGCTCCTGAGTGTATCTGGAATAAGGGGTGTTTCCAACGCAGTGACGTCAGAGTGTCGTGTGCGCAATGCCGCTATCTGTCCAATGAGGTCAATGTCAGAGCAGCTGACCGGTAGTTCAGCTTCTATTACTGCATTTACAATCATTACTGTCCCTGTGTCCTGTTCTAATAATAAAATATACAAGAAATCGTGTTTGTAGGCTACAAGATAATTTTAAACGAGTTTGATACAGTCTTATATATTTACTTTATAATACTATTTCCAATGCGCAGTGTTTTCCTGTTCTTTAAACAATTATTTCTTTTAAAAGGTCGTAGGTACAGTTATCTGGTTTTTTTTTTTTTTTTTTTTTTTTTTTTTTTTTGTGGTAGGTAAAATCATCCAATGACGAATCCCGCCCTTGGGTGGGGCGGGAAACAGTGTCAGACTTTTACTGACTAAAAACCTACCTTTCCATTCCTCGCCTTTGTCCCGGGGCCCGTGGTGACACTCTCGCATGACCTTTGGCCCCAGTAGGCTTCGGCCCTGCTGGACCCCTACAGTTTGCTGACAACTCCTTGAGGCGCGCGGGAACGGTGCGCGCCGTAGACGACCTGAGCTCGGACCGGTCTGTTACCGGACGGACGGACAGCGAGCTACCCATTGCCCACCGTCCGCGAGCCCGCGCCTACGGTGGCCGGAAATTGGGATCGGAAACCCGGCGGCGGCGGCGGCGTGTCCGCCTTTGCCTAAGGCGGTCGGCCTCCTCCTTTACTAGCATTACTGCTTCGCAGAAGGAGGCGACCGCCTGCCATTCCTCCTCGCTCCGGAGCATGGCTTGAACCAAGCCCCGGCGCGAGAGATCGCCGCCGATCGCCCCCACGAGGACACGGCGCTGCTCTTCCCAAGCGGGGCACACCTCGACTGTGTGCTCCACCGTGTCCACCGGGCGGTCCGCACAGTGGCGACACCCGGGCGTCGTCTCCGCACGAATCTTGTACAGGTACGGACCGAACTTGCCGTGTTCGGTCAGCACCTGCGCCAAACGGAAGGTGACGACGCCGTGGGGCCTTTCCAGCCACGCCTCAAAGAGGGGCCTTACCGCCTCGATCGTGGCGTGCCCAGCACGAGGTTGCGACAATCGCTCTCGCCATTTCACCATGAGATCCCGCCGGAGCTCTGTCCGCCATGCCGCGACTTGTCGCGGCAGCGGAGTTTCGCCCCGACGTTGCATCTCCACGCGTAAGTCATGCATGTGTGCAAGGACTGTTGCCTCCAAATCCCACGGTGGTAGGCCAGCAAGGAGGCTCGCCGCTTCGCAGGACACCGTACGGTATCCGCGGATCATCCGGATGGCCATGACCCTCTGACAGGCGGTTAGCCGGGCCGCCACTCGCTTCCGTAGCGATGGCGCCCACACCGGCGCACCGTAAAGGGCCATGGACCGAACGATGCCTGCGTAGAGCCTCCGGCAGGAGGCGTCTGGACCCCCTAGGTTCGGCAGGAGCCGCTTGAGCGCAGCCCCAGTCGCATTCAACCTGGGAGCCAGACGTCGGAAGTGCTCCTTGAAGTTCCACCGGCTGTCGAGGACGAGTCCCAGGTACTTCATCGTCGACCCGACGCCGATGTGAACTCCTCCTACCGTTAATTGGGAGCCCGGAGGTGGCGCGCTCCGAGGGCCGTGAAAACACATGGCCTCGGACTTGTGCAATGCCACCTCGAGTCCCAACTGCTGTATCCTCTCCACGACTGTCGCAACCCCGCGCGTCGCTAGTTCGACCGCCGCCTGGTACGACCGTCCCCGCGCCAGGACCAGCGTGTCGTCTGCGTAACAGACCACGCTGACCCCGTCGGGGAGGTCACAGTTATCTGGTAAGAATATCATATAGGTATTTAATGTACTCAAACAAAGATTACGATTATGAACTACCAATTGAAATAAATAGAATCATGTCACGTACATATCACTCTGCCCATTTAATTGACACCGTTTTTGAATTAGATGTGAAATGTTGCTAACGCTTTATCAAAATATTTTGCAAAACACTTGCATATCTTTTGCCGTGAACCACATTGCGAAACGATAATAATGTGTACCTAGTCTGGTTGTTTATATACGAAGTATTTCCAATGCCTAGTTTATACTCCTTATAGAGAGACTATCCCCCGATTTCTGATTTAAGCATTTGAAGTTAAGAATTACTCAAACACTACTTTAGCCTGTAAACTTGTCGAAATTTGGCATTAAAGTATAGTTTGAGACGTTCTTAACTCAAAATACTCAATTCAGTAACCCGCCTTATATACACAAGCGCAGTAAGTACTTAAAAACTTTTTACAAAAAAAAAAAATACAAACAATTATCGGAATCGGAAGTCGGTGTTTCTATAATATTTTTGTCTCTTCGTTAGTTATTTAACACCGACTTCCAAAATTAAAGTTATTTTGCACTATTTTGATTTTTTTTTACACTGAAGTGGGTTTTATTTTTTTTGTAAAAAGTTTTTTATTTCACACTTTTTGTTGGTAGTACTAGTACCCCTCAGCCAAACATAAATAGATACCTTCCGCCATTCGGTTCCATCATCAAATCATCATGACAATTCTAATAATACCAAACACGGATATTATACATAGATTTATTATAGAATTCCGGAACATACTTCGCGGCTTCATCATCAGATCAGTTATATGTATTCCCTCCTCCTCATCCTTCAGTCAGTCACCGACTACATGTATAAACAAAGCAATTTTACTTGTTACGACAGTTCTGCTATGATTTTTTGAAGAGTTCCATTCTATATCTTCGAAGTTCATCATCAGATAAAAACAATATTTCTATGGTAACAACTCGGGACGTTATAAAAGGAAATCTTGTGCAAAATTTCATACCCCTAGTCCCAATAGTTACACTAGTTACGACTTACGACTGTGTGTTGATATGTCAGTCAGTCAGTTTCTTTTTTTATATATACCTTTAGATGACGGACTGGGTCCAACATTATAAATTGCCACGATATAGAAAATACTCAGCCTTTGGCATTCACGCACCCGTTCATTCACCAAAACATATAGAACAGTTGACAGTTGCACATATTTTTTCTTTAAATGCTTTCATTGCTCCAAAACCTTTCAAAGGATAAAATATGAAAGAAAAATGAAAACATTCGGAAACCACTGTGATATTCTTGTTCACCCATCCATCTTATAAAGACATCTTTTCATTGTGCTTGCGGAGATACCTTTTCTTAGCTTGCACGGATTGTCCGCAAGAAATAATACTGCAACGGTAGGGTAAAGCTTTCTTTTTCTGGGGTATTTTGCTGTCTCATAATTTAACCCGGCTGCGGTGGACGGATCCGTTGGCGTAATCACGTCAATTGCTTCAATCGTTGGGGAGTGACGCTCGTCTTGACGTCACCGCCCCCTTTGTAAGTCTGGAAACACACAAGCCACTAACGGTATTGTTCCGTTACGATCACTGAAAAAACTTGATTAGGCACTTTGTCTTCAAGTGCGAATGTCGTTTAGCAGGCTTCTATTTACTGTCACGATCAATTAGTAATATTTCGGGAACTACAAAGATTTGTAGCGATAGTTATAAAATTTCTGTATTTTTTTTAATTACCAAGATTATTGGCCTCCAAAATTTCTTAGGACACACGTTTCATTCACTATCCACCTAGTGGTGATAATTCAATTATCACAGTTACTTAACTTGTCATTAAGGGTGTGTTTATTTTTTGTTGCAGGTAGCAATTAAGATAATAGATAAATCACAATTAGACGCCAGCAATCTTCAAAAGGTCTACAGAGAGGTGGACATCATGAAGAGACTGGATCATCCTCATATAATTAAGCTTTACCAGGTGAGTTATAAAATTAATTTATTCGTGAACAGAGGCTAAATTATACGTCTGTGGGAAGTTAGATACAAGATGTAGGTAAATATGAGATTTATAATGCACCCACAAAAGGCGTGATAGCTAGGTAAATACAAATACCAGCTACGACTGACGATGATGTCAGAAAAGATTTTTAAACCTAGTTAAAAACTGTTAGCATTACGGTTATTGGCATCAGGTTAGTAGCAAATAAAAGTGGGAAAAGAGAAACTCCTGAGGCCACGGTAGCACTAAGTAGCGGAACAAATGCATAAGAATTTGCAGACTTACCGGCCTGATGGAGCGAATACTCTTATGCTTATTACCCACATGCTTCGCTCCGAATAATGCGGCAATAATGCCTTTAGCGGACAAAATGAGCCACTAGTACGGCATGCCGTTAGCTGTTTTGACGCGTGACATTACTATCTTGGCATTGCTGCCATCTCATCTCACTACCTCTAATTCTGCTCAGAAGTTAGTGGAAGTGGAGTGGAACGACATCGGACTCATGTTATTGCTTGTAAGGTCATGTTTTGCACATATGAATTACGTGGCAACGAGAACGACTCGTATACATCGTTCTGCGCCATTTATGATAAGAAATGTCGCTTTTTCTACTCACGTAACTATAACAAAAACTTGCGGCGGTCCAACATACTATACTTCGTCTTTCAAACGTTCTTTACGTCAGAAACTTAGTCAGTGTGGATTGCTTTTACGTATGAGGCAATTTACGTCAGCAATCGCATGTTTGGCTCTCATATTTCACATCGAAATTTAGTAACCCACATGTATACCTTTCTTATTGGGGAAGATAAAAATAGGTTAACACGTAGGCTTCATATTATGGGTAACCTCAAATAGAATTAAGGGCTCTTTTGGGAATGGGATCATCATTTATGGATCGGGGCTAATCAAATAGCTTTAACATCAAAGACCAGTTACGACACGTGAAACAAAAATCGAATTTGTTATTATAGTTACTCCTAAGTTGTACGACACCAGCTGCAGTTGTAAGTACAAGCTAACTTATTTTGCTTGGTCCTTGTTCGGTAAATACATGAGCGGAAAGCACTAACGACGCTGAAGGTGAGCGCCGAGCAGCTAGCCTCGTGCGGAACGCGACGTGCCTAATTGATTAGACGTGCATCACCCTCACGTTAGTGCTCACGAACACTCCAGCCCACCGAACGACAAGTGACAAATCAATAATCAATATTTGGTTCTTTATTAATAGCTAGAGCTACACTATGGTAGAAGATGAAAAAGGGTTATTACTTATTTTATGACTAATAACATAGGCGCCGTCTACTAAAGAGATTCTGAAAGATGACTCGCTAGAGCTTAGTACAATACGAATTTTATGAATGTCAGAGTGAGCTTCCGAAATGAGAGTACAGGAACCCGACGGGCTGCGAGATTGTTCGAAAGAGTTATTGCGGCCCTAGAACGCAAATGGTAACTAAAGCAATACAGCAGCAGGGTTATAGTCAGTAAAACTATGATACTTCTTAGCGAGAGAAGTTATTTGACAATTTCTCGCCTTAAAAAAAGGTTAGACTGGAAACAATAAAACTTTGGTGGAAAGAGTCATGAGCCCAAACCTGCATAGTACTCACGTAATTGCAGTAAACAGCAAGTCTAATTGACAGAACCTTTTTTTAGTATCGTCTACTACCTATTTCATGAATCAGATTCGATAATACCACTCACATTCACATTATAGACACAGGTGTACTAAGAAACAAAGATATTGTATGTGTTTAATTATGCGTCATCGAAGTTCATGTGGGATGAGGATTTCGAGGTAGATGAGCTCATAGGTTGATATAATTGCATGCACACGATACTTTCTATCACTATATGAGCATGAATAGAAAGTAGCACTTAACTGATATTAAGAAATGCCTTCAGAGAGACTGTAAAGAATGTTTTAATAAAGTCGGAAACCATTATGAATGAATAAGGAGGCTTGGTGGACTTAGCATTTGAATTATTGCATTTAATAAACACATTTCGATAGTGTAGTCTCAACGCTGCACGCTGGACTGGAATTTACTTAAGAAACCGGCACTTAAATCAGTTGTTGGTATAGTATGTACGAAGTAATCCCGCGTGCACTGATCTTAACATAGTAACAGTCCTGCGGATGAAACTAACCAGGCAAATAGGTTACAGCACAATACCAATTCTTGTAATTGGAACAATGCATTGTTACGTAATCTGGGTTTCGTAACACGTGCCAAAGTATGAATGGATTTGATACTATTATTAAAAGCTTCAATGGTCGCAAGTTCCTTGTGTACAAACATTGTCATCGTGAATGGCACTTAGTGTTTATGCTATGTCCTTAACCCACGGGAAGAGACCGTTTCCGCTTGTTGAGATGTTATCATTACACAATCAAACACCCATATCCGTTGTTTTCAGTTGCAAAACAATCATGTTACCCCAATGTATATTTATAGACAACACAGCACGGTTTTCATTCATTTCCACGGCGTAGTGATGACTTCTGAACAGCTGGTAGCCGTTTTAAAAAGACAGAACAGAAATATTGAGTCATGCTCATATTTTTAGTGATAACTACGAATTTAAGGCCGAGGTCACGGGCGCGGTTAATCTGACTAATCTCCAAAACCTCTATTTTAATATATAAAGTGCTCCGGGCCTAAGTGGTGTTTCCTTAATAGATTCCATTTACCGATAGATAAACTGCGTGAGCGTGGTGTGGTTAGAATAGATTGACGTTATGAATATTTTGTTCCGATAAAAATCAGTAGGTAGGTGATAACGACTAACGAAATTCTAGGACATCACTACTAGGTACGTGACGTTTATGATATTTATCGTTTCTATCTTTAATCGACATCAAAAAGGAGGTTGTTCTTGTTATATACATAATAATATATGATCGGCGAATATATGCGGTCTTCCCGTCCGATTATATTTAGAGTGAATAGGCTCTTAATAAACTAGTGCGCCTCACCATCAATGATTGCATCACTGCTTAACATCAGGTGGGATTGCAGTCAAGCACTAGTTTATATCAAATAAAAATTAAAAAAAATATATATATATTGGGCTGTAGGTGGGTATTTTTTCATATGATTAAGTTGTATATAATAGGTACCGGTTAGAATAGATTGACGTTATGAATATTTTGTTCCGATAAAAATCAGTAGGTAGGTGATAACGACTAACGAAATTCTAGGACATCACTACTAGGTACGTGACGTTTATGATATTTATCGTTTCTATCTTTAATCGACATCAAAAAGGAGGTTGTTCTTGTTATATACATAATAATATATGATCGGCGAATATATGCGGTCTTCCCGTCCGATTATATTTAGAGTGAATAGGCTCTTAATAAACTAGTGCGCCTCACCATCAATGATTGCATCACTGCTTAACATCAGGTGGGATTGCAGTCAAGCACTAGTTTATATCAAATAAAAATTTAAAAAAAAATATATATATTGGGCTGTAGGTGGGTATTTTTTCATATGATTAAGTTGTATATAATAGGTACCATCAGTTACCAGTAAGTGTATTGGTACAGAAAACCACAAGGTTGACCCGGGAGGACTAAGGGGCCCCGGAACTAAGGCAATGAATGAACAGGGTAGGTTTTTAGTCAGTAAGAGTCTGACACTATCTCCCGCCCCGCCCCGCCCAAGGGTGGGGTTTGTCATTGGATGATTTTACCTACCATAAAAAAAAAGGTTGATCGATGACCTGGTGAGGGCTGTGAGAATCCAGCAATGGACGTCTTTCTGCTGACATGATCAATCAATCAACAAGTCAAATGAAAATGATGTAGGTTTAAATCCTTTGGAAACAACATTAAAGAGTAGCTGATAGTGTAGCCATAGTATGATGCTGTTTTCCATGTCTTCAGATATAAGACAAAAGCTAACAAGACCGTTGATTAAACTATTAAAAAAAATAGACAATTAAACGCTTAACTTCAATTTAACAGTAATATCTAAAAGTAAAATCTAAAGAATAATTTGAAATTTTGAATTGAGCAATTTGATAGGAGAGGAGAAAGTTTAGCTGAATTTATAAAAGGCCCTCATTGAATGTTGAGATGAGAACTTTTCCATCAAAATTATTAAGTGCCGTTAAGAGATGGTATTGGGACGAAAGGCAATTGACTTCACTTCGAATACGATCGTCAGAAATTCGTGTTGACTTGTCATTTTACTCAGATATTACTTACGTTTAAAGAAGTAAGTATTTTCTTAACTAAACACAAGCTTCGCATTCTTTGTAAATGCCAAATTGTATCTAATGTTTTTTTATGTTGCATCTCATAATTCGTATAAACATTAACATTAATAATTTTATCATTTCATTTGATTTCGTAAATCATAATTTGTAAAAGGTTTTTTTTTTGTTTACATAAATGATATTGATTTTGCAAATAGGTTTTTTAAAAACACTTTTACACGTAAATTTTTTCGTCAGTTTAAACTAGATGAGGCCGGTGTTTCCTAGCTGATTACCCTGAGAAGTAACACCGAAACAAACTTAGGGGTCAAAGTCTCTTTTAAAAGTCCATACAGCAAACATGTAATGGTCATCACAAAATCATGTGAGAATCATGCAGACTTGTGTCTGTGATGGTCTTTTGAGGAAAGAACCACGTAGATTTGAGTGGCTCCTGTCCAGTCAGTGCAAGCAATTGCCAGTATTCGAATAGTTCAGCTTATGATTACCAAGGAGCTCAACGAGTTGACGAACAATACCAATGAAAGGGCATTTGGACAGGCCGCAGAAATACTCAAATTGTCAAACATATGTCAAAATAACTGAAAAGAAAAAAAATTATCCACATAGTCCTCACATTCACAATTATTTACGAAAATACAAAATAAAGTGTAGAAAAATGTAATATTTAACAAAGTAAATATTTATGTCAAAATTAGATTAAAAAAACGAATAAATAAATTCATATTGTAAAACAAAAAACAATTTACAACGTATTATTATTAATTATCGATGTCAAATTGTAAAAAATAATTAAAAAAACACAATTGAAATATTATAAAAATCTCAGATTTTTTTTTACAACTTTTGTAAAGCGTACTGGAGCAGGTCAATCCCAAGCCTTTTTGTCCTCAAGATAATCTTTTATAGTTTAAAAAGCCTTTTGTAAAAGTTTTCGCTTTACAAATGATTTGAATTTATTAAGGCTTAGTTCTTGAATAGAACTAGGAAGTTTATTATAAAAGTGTATACATTGGCAGCTAAATAATCCTCCTATTTTTTTAAGCCTGGTAGCAGGAACTACGAGTTTATGTTTGTTCCTAGTATTAAAATCATGAATATCATTTTATTTCTTGATCATAAGTAACAATATCTTGAAAAAGTCATATTTGATTGTCCTGAGTTCAGAAGGCTTAATATTTTCTTTAAAATATTTTTTTTTTTTGTGATTCTTGTAGAGTTTGCTTACTTTTAGCACATTTATATCATATTTTAATATTTTAATATTTCATGGCGAACTGTGTCTGCACTAAATATGTAAATTATTATATGTTACCAACTTATCTCCTCTTGTACCACGTTTAATGTAAATAAATAGCTTTGACTTTGTAATTGCAGCTTTTTGTTTTGTTTTCATGTTCACGTTTTAAGATTTTTTGAATTTGACAAATTGAATCACTTTATGATTTTATGAACATTTAAATACAAACAGCTGGCTTTTTATAAACAAATACTATAATATTGTCTGTTGAATTAATTGGTAGCAAAGTTATGAAAGAAAACCGGTTATAACTTAAATATTGCAAAGTTTAGCAAATTAATGTTATGTGTGAAAATGTTTAGTTTTATGACTAAATTAAGCATAAGAGAGGGCAGGAGAAATTCATTGGACATAAAAAGTTCATCCGCATCGCTATTTAAATTAAATTGTCACAATTTTAATAAATTACTTCCATCACGGACAAATTTTGGTTACAAATTGAATGATTGATCATGAGAAACATGATAAATCATTCAGTTTTGAGAAGTGTGTTGTTCAGTGGCTTTTTTCTATAGGCTATTTGATTACCCACATAAAATAATTTTATTGTATTTAACATCGGTCGATTGTTTTGTTGTTTCAAATACTTTTACTTAGGAAAAATACTTCTTAGGTTTTAAATGAAGTTTTTTTTTTGGAATAGGTAAAATTATATTTTCGGACGTTTTTCATGTTTGTCGAGCAAGACGAATACTGTGAATCTAAAGAATTCAAATTTGTTTTATATAATAATAAGTTATAAATTAGGTTAGTTACCTAAAATAATACCAACTACGCACGGGTGTTACAAATCTTTAAAATTCTATAATGTGTCTGTATACATTTGTATCTTCTACATAAAATCATTGTCTATTGGTAAAAATAAATTAAATCATTTTTGAGTTTATGACTAACATAGTTACAGACAGGCAGACTCGGTGGGGGACCTTGGTTTATAACATTTAATGAAATGATAGTCTTTCTCCTAGATGAGAAATCTGGTTCCCTCTCCTAGAGAGGAGGCTTAGGTACTTCCCAGTGGTGGGAAAATTATAAGGCCGATTATGCTTGTGCAGTATTAAGGATGGTCTGGGCCAGCAGTAGCAGTAGTGTTATTTCACGTAGGTACCTAAAATTTCGGGAATCAACAAGAATTTAACCTAAACACACGTGTTGTAATAAAAATCGTGCGTGCTACACAAACGTTTGAAAATAAAAATTACAATCAAAGGCCTACTGGCAAGTTTATTACAAATATTTTTCCCAGGATAATTACCCTATAATTAATTGGTTTTATTATTAAAGAAAAACAGTATGTAAATACCAACAGGCGATCCTAAAAAAAGGTCCTTTACACGTCCTAAAATACCTTTGAAAAAGGGTTACGGAGCCAACCTATATTAATGCCATTTTGCATATTTATAGGCGCATTATTTAAGTGTCATTTACTACGTTATCTGTCAAGCTATTTATTGCCAAGTAAAGACAAAAGCTTCTTTAACAAAGCCCTCATTAAATAAGCCTTGGCATTTAATTAGCGAAACTTACGTAAGTTTAATGACTTCATGGTTTTAGCGTTTATACAAGATTGTAATTGCGAGTACTAAAGCCTATAGGTACCTAAGTAATGCACAGACGAAGGTTGCAGTGACGTTAGTTCTGCGTAGCTAAGGTTAGCTTAGTGGCGTGTGATCGATGAATAAGTAAAATATATTACCATATTTGGTCTCTGGAGTCTTATCCATATAAAAGCGGAATGTATAAAATGACCTCGTGTACGTCACTTAGGTACTTTTATTTTACAAAACTAAGTTCAGAATACTAACTTTAAATTCAAAATTTGAAGTTAGTCAATATAGTGACAAAACTTCTTAATAAAGATTTTAAAAATCCACGGCAATCAATTAGTGTCTATTTACTCTAGTGCAAAAAGCTCACTTCTAAGTTCAAATTCAATAAACTCAAAATTCTTGTATCTTCTTAAAAATTGTATTAATGCAGCATAATAATAGCATAATCAGCGATATAATGTATTATTCCCACTGCTGGGACTCAGGTCCCTTCTTTATGAAAAGGAACGGGCCGAAATCTACCACGCGGGCCCAGTGTGAGTTAGTGCATGTCATATCTATTAGAATTTTTCGATTTAAGACATGCCTTGGTTTCTCCACGATGTTTTCCTTCACCTTTTTGAGAGCAGTGGTGATAAAATAAATAGGTAACACAAAGTTAAACGCTTAGCTGGTGGGTAGAAACAGCGACATTATGACTCGAAACTCGGGGTCGATGCCATTGGGCCATCACTGCTCAATCTGCTGCACTATTCACAAGAAAACAGAAGTCTAGATTAATTAATGCTAAATTTAAACCAAAATAAATTGGAAACTGCGTTTGTTTCAGGTCATGGAGACGAAGAACATGATCTACATAGTTTCTGAATATGCAAGCAAAGGAGAAATATTTGGTAAGTTATCTTAAAAACATATTATCAAGCATGACTAGGATGCAAATATCACTATGGTGTATACAGAAATCGATTCACTATGCATCATGGAGAAAAATTAGTAACAGACTCTCTAAAGAAAGAATTTCGTAGAAAACACTTTATACTATAACAATACTAACATATTTGCATTGTTTATTTGTCATTCAATCTCGTTAGTTATCTCATTTTTCAGAGAGTCTGCATTAAGTATTTAACATTGGCAAGTTTCCAGAATACGTTCAATGAGATCATCAATCTTTAGTCATTGTAGCCCGCCATGCCGCCATGTTCACATGTTTTTATTTTACATACCTACATGAATTAAATATTTATAGCCTGAGTGTAGTTCCGTTGAAGGAAGCTTAGTAAATAAATGGCAGATAAAGAGATATACTCGTATTATGCCTAATAGAAACGGCTTTTACAAAGGATGTACTCAGTTGGTCATTTCTAATTCGAACCTATTGATTCACTAAACACCTATGAATCTGTGAGCAACATATTCATATTTATTCATCGACTAGGTAAACAGTTTCTCCTAAACGCAACCAAAAATAAAACGTAGTAAATAACCTCGAAATCGATTAAGGGTATTCGTTTGGTAAGTTCGTGGCCGCTTTGTCTATGACGTAAGCAGGCCTGGCGTGACGTCACTAGCAGGGTGCCACTGACGGAGGCGGGGGTAAGGGGTGGAAGAGGGAAGCAATTTCGCGCACAGCTGACTACGTTCCCCAAAATCCAACTGCGATCTCCAAGGCTCGAATCCCGGTTCTTTTGCATGAATTTCATTAAATATGAAGTCGTCATCAGAGATTATGATTCATACCAAAAGAGTTTTATGTTAAATGAGTGTTTCTGATTTGCAAGCAGCTTTATATTTAAATCATTTACCTGGATAAGGGGGATACTCAAAGGTAGCCGCGCAATAACTACAAATTTTATAAAGTTTTTCAGACAGATCAGAGCCAAGTTGTATGTACAATCATGTAATTCAATTGTCGGCCGTAAAACATATATATTTACGGTATTATAATCATTAATATCATCTATCCTGTCAGTGCGTCTATTCAATGGGTATTTTATGTAAAAAGTTATTCAATAGTCCGTAAATAAATACGTATTATGTCCACCAATCATATTTCAACGCACCGACCTACAAAATGTTCGAAAATTTAAGAAAAATTGTATTTCTCTGGTTATCCCTGGCAATGACTGTTTCTGATTTGCAAGTTTAAATCATTTACCTGGTTAAACAGAAGTTGCGAAGTTGTTTCACTCATTTTAAATGCGCTACACACTCGAAAAAAGGTTTCGCTCTACTAGGCTTTGGTAATTATTACCATTCATAATTTTTAATGAGAGGGAAATGTCTTACTAATTGGCTCAGTTATTATAAAGCTCCTTTTAATTAAAATTAGGTAAAGCGGAAACCCTGTTAAGATTTCCTTTATTATCACTTACCAAGGATTTAATTCGGCTTTACTTTGTAAAACTCTACATCTCGTACAAAAACTTTAGGGGTGAGCAAAATATATATTTTGCTGTTTTATTTCAATGTTAATCTTAACAACTGATGACAATAATGAGGCAGATGCTTTTTGATTTAAGACCAGTGTTTTTTTATTAAAAAAAATCATAAAAAACTTCTTCCGCTAAAGCAAGAAGGAGTGTCAGAGCTTTCAATCCAATTAGGATTTGGAAATTTCGTTGTTAACCCAAAATGTATCCATTTGGATTTGGTCACTGCGGCCAGCGTTGCACTCAAGGCTGTTTTCTTAGAGAATAGCACTGCTTTACAAACTAATACCCACCTGTGTTCCTCCAATTGTTCTTTTCGTTCCAGGACCACGGTAACCTTTAGCCCTGGCAGGGGTTACCCTGGCATCGGCTCAAGCAAGCCTCACAATCATAAAGGTGTTATTTTGCTACGATCATTCAATTCGATCATCACATGACGCTATGTTGTTAATAATACTCGTAGCAAAGGTTGCTCTGTGCCCTGTGTTTAATGACACGCAGGGGACGGGAAAGGCATCAGCCAAGCGTGATTAATTTCTTCTCTGCAATTTAATCTTTTTCACTTTATTCCATCATCTATATAAAAGGAGAAACTGACTGACATATCAACAGACAGCCAAAACTACTGAGACAACGTACATAACATTTTATACAAAGCTTCCTTATATAATGTAGGCGAGCTCTAAGAGGTTTTTGAATATTCAACTTTTAAGCGTGTGAAGTGAGGGAAATTCGTTTTTATATAAAATCTTATTTCGTGTGCCAATATATTTAAAAGTTAGTACAAATAGTAACATCTATATATATATATATAAAAGAAAGTCGTGTTAGTTACACTATTTATAACTCAAGAACGGTTGAACCGATTTGGCTGAAAATTGGTGGTAAGGTACTCGTAGCTTAGAATAAGGAGAAGGACATAGGATATTTTTTATCCAGTTAAATAATAATAAAAAAATCCAAAGCCTGCTCCTTTATTGGTATAAGGTAGAGTAGGGTAGAGTTGAATAGAGTAGCCAGTTGACGGGAGCGAAGCCGCGGGCAAAAGCTAGTAAGTAAATAAAGATAGGCATTATTTCAATTATTTCTTTTCAAAACTACCCTCGATAGATTGTATATGTATATTGGAGAGTATTCTTACTCCTTGGGTCATTGGCATACATTTTAATCAAAATGAGTAATAAAGTCAGTCTTTACAGTTTTTTGAAACTACCCTCAAAATACAGTTAAAGGAATGTACCACTTTAAAAATAATAATAATAAAAACCTAAGGAATGTTAAAGTTTTTATGATAATATTCCCACGTTCGTAGCCACTAGCAAAGTACTAGTGTTCGAATATGTTAGTATAGTATATAGTTAATTAATAGGCGATTGTCCAAGTTGATGAGAATACAGCCTCAATGTGCATTTGTCCGACTTCATCAACACCTGCGTCAGGTGTTTTCAATACGAAGCGGATGAATTTACAATTCCTTTTTCGCCGCAGCTTATGTTATTAAATAGGTGCCTACTGTAGGTCCGACTCTGGCGGAACATAACATCACATGCGGTGGCGTGTGATCCTCCGGGGAACAGAATGTTCTACTTACTGTCATGTACCCATATCGTTATGACGGTAAGCCTTAAACAGGTCCCTTGGGGTCAATAACAGACGACCTATACCTCCCTAAAGACGGACCTTCTTTTTGGGTCGATTACTAATTTCCTGGTATTCAGAGAAGCCTAGTTCTTACCGAGCTGGGAATCGAGCATTCGAACTCAACGTTTACAGCTATTCTTTTAGTTGTTTAGTCGACAGTTTGAGTGTTTGATAAACTCTGGTCAACTTTAACCCTTTAACCGCTTGTGTTGGATTGATCCGACGAGTATTTTTGTGTCCTATTCGCCAGGGTCGTGTGTTTTCGTCTAGGTACTCCATCTCGTTTAGTTCTTAAATCCCTATAGGTGACAGAAATGCTGACGAAATGGATTATTTGGTCGTGGATGTGCGACAATGGCGGGATAAACGCGGGTGTGAAACGGGGAGGGTTCCCTGGTGTTTGCATCGAGGTCCACGCTTGTGCCGAAGAAATACTATCGTTATTTATCGTCTTTACGTAAATATTTTGTACGTAGTTGCCTGTTATTAGGTACCTACTTTTAATGAACTCGGCGCTAAAGTTATCTGTACAGCAAGCTGCTAATAAATAATAAGCGATCTGTTCTTGCAACACAGTTAACTGCTGTTACGTAATAGTTTGTTTACTGTTATTTTTTTGTATTTGAATTATTACAAGTAATTAGTCCCAGCTTCGCACGAGTGTTATAGTTCTTTGAAATTCTTGGTCTTTCTCGTCTATAATAAGCTTGTATCATCTAAACCTTCCTCATGAATAACTTTCTTTGTCTTTTGTAAAAATTGCATGCAAATCAGTTTAGTATAGATAGATACGGTGGAGGCCTTTATTTTATGATAAGTTAGGAAGGAAAGGAGTATCGTATTGCCCACTTACGTACTGGTTTGTGGTCTGATAGGCAGTCGCTCCATATAAAATACTGGTATGCAGCTGCATTTGGTTAGCCTGGAAACCGACTCCAATTCAGTTGGGATAAGGCAAGGGAGATGATGATGGTTAAGAAGGAAAGGACAAGTAAGAATGTTACAGAAATAAATTGCATTGAAACATATATTTTTTTATGATTCAATCTTCAAATCCATCATTTTTGAGTTGTGTCTCTTCATGATTCAGAGTGTAGACAAATATTAATAGAATTTACTACCTATCACTACTAATTAGGTAGATATTCTGAAAGAACACATTGTTATCAGAATTAATATTATTAAAGTCTATTGACCTTTATATTTACGCAGTAAATTTTGCCATAGGTTTCGCCCGAGTGAAAGTCGAAATCCCATCAGAACATAATCCCAGGATAAAAAGTATTTCAGAATATCGTCTACTCGTGTACCTAAAGGTAGAACTACATTGCGCACACGTGGGCCTCGGACGCCGATCTGGGCGCGTCGGTGTCCATACATTTTATATGGCAACTAGACTTGTAGACCTGCATTAGATCCACGCCAAGCGACGTCGTTCTACGTGGTTCACGTGTGCGTCGATCTAATGTGGTTCTAGCTTAATCCTTTCAGCTGTTTGTGTGTGTAAGAGTAACAAACATATGCCCAAACTATCGTCTTTATAATTTTAGTGTGATCCTTACCTGCGTGGTCCCAAAGAAAAAATATATTTTGTGTTTTAAGTGGCCTCCGCCTAATCTCACCTTGGGATTTAAAATATGCTGCTCACAGTTCCTGAAAATAGGCTTAGGTAATATGTCATATTGTCAGATAAGCAATCGTTTTACTGAGTTCTCCTTTATTTATATTGATAGGTACATTCGTTCACGATATAATAATCAGTTCTACGATCAATTTGTGACGTAGTTTCAGCGTGCGACAACAGAAAATACGCGCATACTTATCTACCGTAGGTACCTACGCTAATGTATGTAGATGTTCTAGCTTGATAGGTACTCTTTGTATTCAGATGCATCATCATTTTACCGGAAACTTCCGATAATCGTCCCTAGAACAATAACATAAGTGCTAAACGTGTGACGCTTTGTCGTTTGCGACAAATTGTTTGAATGATTGTACGTTTGAAGGTTCATAATGTAATACGTGAAGTATAAAGGCATTGTATATTAGTGTTCTGTAATCTTCAACTGTTCGCCACACACGGTTGTGGAACATGGTGACACAATGCCTTCATACTTTACTTCCAACTACCAAATGAAGTATACTTTTCACGATCGATATCTAAAGACAAAATGATAATGATATATCTACCTACCTATAAAAAAATTCTTCCTCTACGCTGCGCGTGTAATTTGAAAGCTATTTCTAAAAAAAAAATATTGAAGTCGTTTCATTCAGGGTAGATTCTTATATCATTTAATTTCTATAATGTTGATTAACATCACAGAGACAGAGCACATGTCCAGATTTCTGTGGTTAATATCAACATGTTGCTTGCAGACTACATTGCGAGGTACGGCCGCATGGCTGAGCAGGCGGCGCGGCGTAAGTTCTGGCAGATCCTCTCCGCAGTGGAGTACTGCCATGAGAGGCGCATCGTCCACAGGGATCTTAAGGTAATGAGTTGAAGAGGACGGTTTAACGGGTTTATCACACGTACTAGCTTTACCACAGTTTTGGTTTTGGAATAGGTCAGTGTACTTATAAAGACGATCGTCGATCAGCCATCTGTTGTGATTTCTGTGTTAATAACACCAACCATTTAGGTTACAGAAGTGCGGATAGATTAATTAAGTATAAACATTTGTACAAGGTACAGTTTGTACTGACTGTCAAGAAATTTACCATCCTATGTGATGTATGTATATTCGATAGTATCAATGAATGGACTTAGCACTGTTGAAATAATTATTCAGTAATGTAAAATATGTAGGTAATAATAGGTATAACTTTCATTACGAACTATAAATTACTCGGGGTAATTTATTGCCGGGCAACTTAAGCGCGAAGCCTTGAAATACTAACCCATTTAGATATACCAAGTATTTATTATACCCACTCGCTGGGAACAGGTTAATTAAAAAATATAATTTTAAGCTGCAGAGACCAGCATAATTTTTAATTAAGCAAGGGACTTAAAGCCCTTGCCAATTGTGAAAAATATATCTCACATAAAATATAAATGTGAAAGACAGTCAAATTCTTTATGACGGCTCCGCTAATAAAAGAACTGAGATTTAATTGCATACCAAGTTCTCTCGAAGTTCCATAAATGATTAAATCATGGCTTCTTTTTGCACTACGTTCGACAGTTGAGTGAGACTTAGCAAGTTGTTACCCAGCAATTTTAACATCCTAATTCGCCTGGATGTTGTCAGTCTAACGTTTAGATGAAAAAGTCAGTGATAAAAATAGCGATTTTCAGATATCAATATGTCATGAATCAAATCAAATATGAATAGGTCATAGGTGAAACAAATTACAGTTATGGGGGTCAAAAGTGGGCCGAAATGGTTCGTATGTCGTTGGTGTTCCCACAGCGTTGTGTCGCTCTTTTGCATCGCGAACTTGGCTGAAACAATGCCATGTGACTAGTGTGCTGAGTGCGAGATGTTTTTACGTTAACACGATCGAAACGTTTACCGCGTTTGGCTCTCTGATTGGCTAAGAGTTTCGAGTAGGCCAATCAGTGCGACGAACGTCATAAACGTGTCGATCGCGTTTACGTAAAACAAACTCATACTAGGCACTCTGATTCCTACATTTTCAACGTTATTCGGACGGCGGAAAATATAGCTAATGCTTAGTATAGCCGTATAACTGAGCATAGTTGGGAACTAGACTAAAATAACAGTTGGGCTAAGCATTATGCATAAATCTATCAAACTTCACTTTAGTTAGCCGGCGTCGGTCGAGTAGTTTTGCGAGCACGCGCTTTTAGTGTTAAAATGTAGTTACGAGAGCGTTTCAGTGTCCTTTCAACCACTACTTCACGTTAACCCAAACTTCAACTATAAAACAAGTTAATTTCCCCTCTTTGCTGTGGTTGTATAAAATTAATTTTAAGTTACATTCAAGCTAGAAGTTTAAATGTGTTTCTCGACTTTAAAAGAACCACTTGTACATACAAAAAGAATTGGAAATTATTGTACTCGTATCAAAGTTTACAGCTGTTTGGACTGAAAACAATTATGAAAGTGTTGCTTTTGTTGTCCATCGGAAGTTGTAGAGACGGGGAAGCACGGGTATTTGGGAATTCCTGTTTATATATGATTCAATGTTTATTATTAACCTCATGAATTCTGTACTATAAATAAGAATATTAACGAACTGTCAGCGAAGCACCTTGAAATGGCTCGCGTCTTGCATATTATTAGTGGCGCAAGGGAAAAGTGGCGAAACGATATTCAAGTAGGTACAAAGTTTAATTTCCTCTTCCCTGAATGAGGCTATCAGACTATTCATATAAAGTTAATTCATGGAACATTTTACGTCAGTAGTCTACCATGTTTTTAAGACCTTTTTATTGTTTTTTTTAAAGAAAACGTTTCCTTCTAGGCGGAAAATTTGCTACTAGATGCCAACATGAACATCAAGATTGCAGATTTTGGATTTAGTAACTATTACGCAACTGGCGAGCTTCTGGCGACGTGGTGTGGGTCTCCTCCCTATGCTGCTCCTGAGGTCTTTGAGGGCAAGAGATATACTGGCCCGGAAATTGACATATGGGTAAGCCTTGCACCAATTAGGTACAATTCATCATGTCACTGCATAATAATAAAAAATCTTAAAGAGACATAGAGAAGGCTTCCGAAAAACAATCAATTTTCAGTTAAGTAATAAAACTCAATTCTGCTAATTCAATTTTCACACTTGTGAACAGTTTAACGTAATTTAGCTTCTTATTTCGTCACAGTTGACGCACTAGAAACCATATTTATTTTATGATAACGTCATAGCACGAAATCACAGTTTTATTATTTACGACTCAATAATAATAAATGTCATTTGGTAGGTATAATTTTTATGGAAAGTTTGTACGAAGTTTTATTTTGAAAGTAAAGAATATTGTAGGGGTTATAATTAGTATTATTATAATAATAATATTATAAGATGTGCATAAAAGTATCTCCAAGGAATTGAAATGCAAAAACTTTCATAAGTTTTCAATTTATTTCATTATAGGTACATTCTAAACACATATACCATCCATCCAAGTTCTTGTAGTTATAATATTAAAAATATCTTTTCTTTTTCCCAGATAGGTAAAGAGGCAAGTTTTCAAGACTAATGATGATATACTTTCCTCAGAGTCTCGGCGTGGTGTTATACGTGCTCGTATGTGGGGCACTGCCTTTCGACGGCTCCACTCTTCAGTCATTACGCGACAGGGTGCTCTCCGGCAGATTTAGGATACCATATTTTATGAGCGAAGGTAAGCGACAGCAAACTCATTATGTCTCAATTTGATACTTATCGAAGTTTCAATGCCTCTCGTTGATAGGTAATGTGATACGCGTGAAACCGTCGAGACATTTTCCAGCCTGTATATTATATTAAGCACGTATCAATATTCATGTCTACTAGAAGATTGTGCTGCCTAGAGCGGAAAGGAAAAATATCTCTCTTGATTATACGCTGAGCGAGCCTCGACATTGCTTTCTTCATTGAAGACCGTTCAAGGTTGATACGTCACAGCATTGTCCGACTATCGTACCGAAACTGTAAACTAAATTACCCTTGACGCTCTTCAAACGGATGACGTATGTGCTTATCGTCGGCTTGCTAATCGTTATGATTCCAACTAAACGGTTCGAGATCTCGGCCTCCTTTATTCGAGTTTCAAGGCACGTAGGTATCTACTCGTTTGGAGTGCCGTCGTGGACTAACAATTTCGCTTTACTTTTAAAGGGCGATGTAGGTGAAAACTCATTTGCTCGAAAAGGTAGACATGCAAGTAACAATGCCACTTTCCTCGCGCCGAGTTTCAAAAGAAAACCGTTTCTGTATGAGCAAGTTTTCAAGTGCTACCAAGAGATTAACTGGGGCTCAGACTGACTGACACGTTTCGACTAACTTCACCAATTTTCTATCTAATTAAGAAGGTTCTTTGTGGCCATCACGTTGAGTGTCTTAATAGCTTTGAGATGTTACGCAGACTTCGATAAAAAATGGAGCGTTTTTATTTTTGTTCTTGTTAAAGCTTTTGGGTACAGAGTAGGTACAGTTTCTTTTGCAATCTGATTTATTTTTAATCTTGTTTTACAACGGGTAGCTTTAGTATTTTCTCTTTTAAATTTATAATTTGATACTGAAATCGCAATCCTACGTAACTCTCCTCTTTATGCGATTACCTAAGTTTCTTTTGTAAATAACTTGTTACTGTTTGCATAACAAGTGATTTGTATGTGAATAGTATTCACTGAGTATGAATGTTATATCTATTTCGATAGTTGTATTTAATAACTGAGATTCTATTTTGATGCCCGATAAAAATAATCTAGAATTATACGTAAGCAGGATTTTGATTAAAGAACCACAAGTTAAAGTAATGTAAAGTAGGTACTTATATTATCTGGATTTAATTCCTTTCATGCTATAGCGGTTTCGCCCGCGTGAAACAGGAAAATTATCCCAAGAGAACATTACCTCTGGGATAAGAAGTATGTTCTATTCCTATAAATTCAGAACCTAGACTACTCGTGTGTCAAATTCCATTCACATCCGTTCAGCCGTTTGCTGGGATTTGAGTATGAAGGAGTCACTCACGTACACATATACACATACGTATACTTTTGCTTTTGTGATATTAGTGTGATTGTTATATTGATAAAATAGTTATATTATATTGCTGCTAACCTAAAACGATAGTATACATAAAAAAAGAGTTACAATTACATAAAGTAGAACAACTTTATAAATACACCCACAAGACTCAGAAACGTGATGAGTAATCGTGTATAATCAAGTTAAAAATAATTAAATGCTAAAAATAACGTAAAGGTTCTTCCATCCCAAAATAAGCCTCAACAATTCTTAATTTAAAACGAGGTTAAGGAAAATTTTCACCTTAAATAAACAATGTAAGTCGGAGAAGAACTTGAGCATTTCGGTAACTTACAACTTTGTACTTTAAAAGTTTAAATAACAGATTTTTCTAAAGATTCTCAAACCAAAAATAATAACACTGACATAACAGTTTTATTCTTATTAGTATTAGCTAAAGCCAATACTCATGCATTCATTGTGCGTACAGCTAAGGAGTGGAATTCCCTGCTGGAGTATACAACCTAGGGGTCTTTAAGTCAAGAGTGTATACTTCTAAGCAAGCGTGCTCCATCGTCGGCCACATCATCGCTTACCATCAGATGAGATGATGGTCAAACGCGAGCCTATTCATAATTAAAAAAAAAGTTCAGTAAGTGCGCAATAATTACCATAATGAGTTAGCGCGTTTATAATAGTTTTAGATACCAATTTACGTCAAATGCTTCTAAATCCAAAAGGATTATCTGTAATTAGTCAGTCTTAATGAAGCATTACACTATCACTATAGTTTCCAGACTATTGTGAACGTAGAAGATAAAAAAAAATAATGAAATCGATAAGCGGCCGTCCACTTGCGTCATCGGCGATGTTCAATCATGCATCCCGTGGACCGACCGCGAATACAGACCAATAAATTAGGACTGCCCAACACGTATTCTTGTTGAAATAATATCAATTGCTCGACTTTATCCTTATTTAGAGATTTGTTGAAACAATATTTCAGACAACCTAATTCTGTAGTACTTACGACTGACATGAAATTCTTACTGGTACTTATTAAATTCAAATAACTTCCCAAGTGCCACGATTAACTTGTAAGAATTCTAGTAACAAATGAAATTATGATTTAAATTTCCTGACCATGGGCCGACGCCAAAAGCTATCAATTCAGATTCGATTACCAAGGAGCGTTGGATTTCTATTATGTTGAGTAATTCAGCCGTATGAATTACACTGATAAGAAAGATAAAACGACTCCTTTTGAAGTCGAATCACTTTTTGTAAGTGTAACACTGTTATTGATATTCATTTCATGGCCTTCTGCAAGATTATCGCTATTTACAGTGGTTACATTAAAATCAAAGAGGTAGGTACAATGAATGACGCAGATTGCGTCTTCATTCGAAGATCTTACCCGTTCCGTATATACCTAAAATTACGCATTCACAACAAAAACTCTATGGGTAAATCATTGCTTTGACTTCAAGAGATTATTATTTCATACTTTTCAGCACGTGAGTTGCACATGATGAAATGAATCTTAATTCCCTTGTCATGAAAATATTTATCTTATCAATATTAGACTAGGTCATTTCTTACGTATATTCAGGTACATAATAATATAAACTGTCGCTAAAGACAAACCAAACAAAAGAAGATAAACAGCTTTGACGCAGTTTACATACAAGAGATTAGATAATTGGATTACAAGAAAATCCATGTAAACGTTTTAAAATTTTGTTGTAAATGTGACTATACATGTGTGCCACAAATAAGAGCTAACAGCTATCAAATAAATGTTATTTTATAACCTCAGATGTTGTCTAGATGACGAAGCAAAGTCACCCCAGTAAAGTACTCAAAAAGGGCAACGTCTTTCTCGATGTGTATGTCCTTTTTAGTTGATTCAATGAGCACCTTGATGCTGATGACGGGCGTGATCCAGAAATAGTGGGTGCTGACGTTACTTCAGTACGTCGATACATTTCTCGCTGAAGGTTTGACGCAAGAAATGTTAATGACTTTGTATAAACACGGAATAAATAAGAAGATATTAAAAATCCCTAAGTTTTTTGTAATTTAGTTTTTACGATCAGGATTTTCGGATGCATAAGTTTTCTTTAGCTTAATTCTAGCTTCAAGATTACCTTTATTGGCTTCTTTTAGTACTTTGCTGACCAGTTTTATGACATCCGAAATCAGGACTTAAGCAATTTTCTTTTAAATATGATAACAAAGAAAAAAATGGAACCTTTAAAAGATTACCTCGTTATCCATCTTTAAATGCTCGTCAAGACCAAGACCTTGTTTCTTTCAAATACGGTCAAAAGTCCTTTTTAAAATGAAGTTTATGCTGACTCAATACAATAAAAAGTTATTACCAGAAGTTATATATATTTTTATACTGACTGTCGGAAGTAAACTGACTCATGGGAAAAACTGCTCAGTTTTTTAACACACAGTAAGTTATAGTTTGCTATGTTTTACTAGTAACTACTTTTACTGGTAAATACTGTATTTTTATTCAGGGAATATTGCCAGGGCGACCTCCAGAGATTCGGTCCTGTTCAGGTGGTACAAGAGGTTACGTGACGCGGTTACCAATTTGTAACTTGATAGAAACATTAGGAAACAGTGAAGGACATTTGGCGAAAATGTCTACCATTGTTTATAACTTTATTTGTGTTATTTGGGCCACGTTCGAGTACGAGGACCATCTGACATTTGTTTCGTAAAGAAATATAATGTACAATCTTTTGTGTATTTATAATTGCTCCATAACGCATAAAATGTTAGTTGGCCGCAAATTTTTAATCAGTTCATTTCGTTGAGTGCTTTCAGAGGACAAGTGCGGTTGCAAACGTCCTCTAGACCGTTATAGTCATTCGGCTGTGGCCCTTATTACGGGCGTTTCATGCCCCTCTCCCACGGAGCACCTTGTCTGCGTCCTCATCATGAGCAGTACTTGTAACTTCGCCGGCGGGAACGAACGTGCCCATTCCGACAAATTTAAAAAAACCTGCCCATTCGTCTCCATGCTATAGCACTAACGAACGGATTATTTCCTTTTTCATGGCACAAAGATTGAGGTCGCCTGGGGGATGATAATCTCTAGCTTTGTTCGTCGATTTTAAGCTTTACTTTTCCACATAAAAAAATATGCTATTATTTGTTTTAACGACCTTACCATACAGTTTCAAACTTTCATCCAAAAAAAAAAATTAGTGGATGTTATTATTTGGGTAACGAGCAAGGCTATTTGATGAATTATTCAGATTCGTAATAGGAAGTTCGTGTCGTGGAAAATTTGGTCTTGTCTTCGGAAGTTTACGAGTTTCGATAATTCGAGAAAACCCTTCCTGAATTAAGTAGGAAACTAGTAATCCAAACAAGTTTCGTTAACTCGATTCAAAACTTGTTAGATTGGACGACTGTGGATTTCTATCAGAAGTGTATTAAAAGTTGGACTGAATGTTTTTTGACTAAACAGATATCCAGACTTGAAAAACAAATTACGGAGGAGGGACTGAAGTATGAGAAACTTTAGGTATTTTCATTTGTTTTTCTCTTCACGTTAAGTTAGGATCCACTTCACGCTGCTTTAAAAAGTTTAACTTTGTTTATATTATCTGCTTTGAAATTAAAAATAGATAGCATACTATCCCTAACTTTTCCATGAAAAACATGTTTCTATATTCAGGTAGGCATCTAATTTCTCAACACATTGCGTCGACTGAGAAGATGTGTTGCGCACGTGAGTTCTCGGATCGAAGATGTATCAATATATTCTCAACTTGTTTCATATATTGTCAGCCAATGATTTGTTATTACATGATTTGTGATGAATAATTATGCACAATAGATGTGCATATTCATGTCTTCTTTTTGATCCCGTAGTAGAATTTACAAATTTGAAATCTGTCGATATTTTTTTGTTTACCAGATTTGTGGTTACAAGCAAGACCCAGACTTAGAGGGCAAATCGTATATTTCTTGTAGGGTATATTTAAAGCTATTTGATGAGTGGCTATTCATAAGTTCAAATGATAAAGATGAACCGCATATCCATAGAAAAAAACATTTACAATGAATATGCGGTTCACCTTTGTGGTGGATTGCGGATGGTGGAGGTGCGGAGAGTTTATGCTTTAGTAGGTGCTTTGAAAGGATTTAATAATTAGGACTTATATGCCGTGTACAGTGTACGTCATTTTTGCCCAAATACGTTATTAAATGCGGTCGGTGTTACGATAAAGTAATAAAAGACATTTAATATCACATTC
Source organism: Leucania comma (assembly GCA_958295575.1). Classification (NCBI taxonomy): domain Eukaryota; kingdom Metazoa; phylum Arthropoda; class Insecta; order Lepidoptera; family Noctuidae; genus Leucania; species Leucania comma. Next base: position 13,154,511 of record OY282475.1, read on the forward strand.
CGGATATGACAAGCGCATTCGGTTAGCGTTTCTCACGCGACTGGCAGCAAGTAGTAATGTCTCACTTTTTATACTACTAAAGGCTTTGCGTGTTGGTATTAACGCCTCAAACAAAGTATATTTGAGGTGCGTATAATTTACTCTTTCCTTACATGCTCATGTACGTTGACGATTTCCTTTCCGTTGCGAAATTAATTGCTATGGGCGCTCGTGCTAGCAGGTTTGTAATGTTTCATACTAACCTACTGCGCATTGTACTGTACTGTGCTCATTAAGATTGCGGATAGCGATTATGAAACATCTAATCAACGTATATTACACCTAATTACCTACTACACAAGTAAAATGCTATTTTGAATTTAATGATGCGTTCATTAGATTCAGTTTGTGAGTCTTAATTGAACTCAGTTTCGGTTCTCTAAAAAATATTTCTTATCAATGACCACCTGCAATTTGAAAAACAAACGTATATATTATCATTACTAAAACTCGCAGTAGACACTAGACAGACACATTATAACCAAACTGGATTTAATTATTATTTACTTGTTTAGGTCAGACGAAAATATTGATTTTATAATGGTCGTTTAGCACGTTTGCCGTCTAGCCTTTTCCTAACATGTTAGGGTCGGCTTCTAGTCTAACAAGATGCAGTTGAGTAACAGGAGCATATTTTATATGGAGCGGTGGTTGGTAGATAGTTGTCACATTTTTTGGCTTCTGCGTAATAACTGACAAAGATGTGTTTAAATGACAGATGAATCAACTGCCTAACGGGCTTTCTGAGGCTCAGAGGGAACTGGGTAATACTGGGTATACAATGTAACCAACCATTGTATACTCAGTTCCCTCTGTATCATCTCAAAGCTTAACCTCGAAGGTACGACCCGCGCAGCTATATTTAGCCACGTTTAGCACGCAAGGAAAAAAACAAACACTCCTTTTTTTGGGCAGTCGTGTAAATAATCATGCTCACCATCATTTTAGCCGAAAGACGTCCACTGTTGGACATAGTCAACACAATTAACGGTCCTGTGCGTCTCGCAAAATATAAATTAAAAAAATAAATGTTTAAATCTCGAACATGTGCCGAATAAGGCAGCTATTATCCGCAGGTCTGTAGACTGTCGTCCGTCACGTTGCCGCGCTGTCATAACGGAGGACATTATGAAAAATGTATTTTCTTTCAGAGGCGATCGCTTGTTCAGCTCGCCTCTGACGTCAGCCCTGTGGACCGACAAAATATTAACGTTTCATGCAAATGCGATCAGAAAACACAGTCGCTTCTAAAATAAAATTTTCTTATGTATCAAATTTTATATTCACTTTAAAAGATATATAGGAAAAAAATGTTGTAGCAAATACATCATGATATGCAATTAATTTGAAAACGTGAAAACCACTTCGTTCCGGACAGTTTAAATTAACAATTATATAGCTGCAAGCCGTGCAGCTGTTGGAATAATAGAGAACATTCTTGGATCGCTTTGAATTGAGTATTAATGTTTATCATCATCATCAGCCTTTTTAATGTTCCCACTGCTGGGACACAGGCCTCCTCTCTAGGAGAGGGAATGGGCCGTAATCCTCCACGCGGGCCCAGTGCGGGTTAGTATTAATGTTTAACTACAGGAAAATAAAGTAAGATAAATGAAAGTTACGTAAGACACTCACACAGTATTTGCATTCGTTAAATAAATTTTCAATGAAAATTATTTCTTCATAATTTTTTTTTTATAGCGGTATATAGTAGGTACAAGACCATTCCAAAAAGCTCAAACACGACGGAGTTTTTATGTCGCGCTCAGTAGTAGTTCCTATAGCCACTATCCAACTGCATCATCAGATCTATGGTACCATATTAATGTATTGTCATCCATGTTTTTTTATGTAGGTATACACCGTTAAATTTTAGTCATTTTAATCCCGCGGAGGGTCGATTCGGTACATGAAACACTATCGATTTGTAAAGATAAAATAAAAAATTAAAGTACTTTTTTTCTAAAACTCGAGTTATATGTTATTATGATTATTTCTATTGTGCTTTTGGGCACAATATTGACTGATCTACACTATCCTTATTTACATAATTAATTATTAATACTGTAACTTAGAAATATTGTACAACAAACAATTTTTTTAAAAGAGTAACCATGGAGTTTCTTGCCGGTTCTTCTTCATAGGAAATGACTAATTTGGAACCGTTCACTAGCTTCAGACGTTTTATAAGTGCCCATGTAGTTTTATATGGAATAAAAACATTTTGACTTTGACTTAAAGAAATTAATTTCGTACATGCGTAAATTAATTCGAGTTAAAAAAAAACTTAATTTTTTAAATTTTCTCTTTACAAATCGATAGTGTTTCATGTACCGCATCGATCCTTCGCGGGATTAAAACGACTAAAAAACCTTGTATATACAGCATTTTAGCTCAATCGGATAGGAGTTTAAAAATCCATTAGCAAGATTTGCCTTACACACATTTATGTATACACACATTGGAAAAAATAAAAGCATGCAATAAGTTATAGATAGGTACGTGTATTTCTTATAACATGGCTTTTTTATTAAGTTGTTAAATATACCTCGTTAATTCCGTAATGATGTAAACAGAAGAGTCTATATCGCTCGCTCAATTGTTGGTACAGTACACCTAATACTGTTAGTCTTTTTCCTTTACAAAATGACTTGCAAACCACAGTGCGATGTTACTACCGTAAAAAAAAAATGTGGAAAACCCTAACCATACGCTTTTCATTTAAAAAAACCCAGCACAAAAATCGTCAAAAAAAAAAAAAAAACAGTTTACAATGCATGCAATATTTTGGCGCAAAGATGTCTGAGTGCTTGAGTTTGGCGTGATATTGTAATGTTATTGTAGTGAGCAACATTGTTGGATGTACGTCAACGGACTTATGGTTATGTTTACATGTGCTTTACGGCTTGTAAAATAATTAGCGGCATTAACGGCGCGGGCCAATGCCAGCGACGCGGCGGCGAGCGGTGACGCGGGTGACGGCTAGCTCGTAAACTTGCTCAAGTTCATGGAGCACCAGTACGCCCGCATCAGCGCCACCCACCCGACTCCACCGTTTCATTAAATAACACCCGCACATTTTTCACTCGATTGCGTCAATGGTCAAGCCAAGCACGCGATATTTGCGTCCGAGCGATTATTAATAGATTTGCCTAGCAAAAAGTCGACCACTCATCGGCTTTATTTTAGAAAGCAGGAGGAAGGTAAATAAAATAGTATCTTCTGAATTACTCTCAGCGTGGTGTTTTGTTAGCGAGATTTTGGATGCGCATTAGCTATTTTCAGCGCGCAAGTGCGTTTAAACGAATATTTATAATCGTATTCGTCACTCGAATCGCAACTATGTTTTGTTAATGCCAAGTAAAGAGGGAGTGCTGTGAATGAAATATTTACTTAAGATTATTTTCGGTATTGGATTTATTTATTTCTCAACGGGCGTCATTCTCTTTCGGCACATGAAAGCAATTATTCGTATTTTCGATGGTATGACGCACGACCTGAATGTTTTCGAAAGGACGACATTTTCTAAATACATCAAAATATTATCTTGTCTTATATCTATTGGTTACACGCTGTATAACCAATATAGATATAAGACAAGATAATAATTTGTAGAAAGAACATAACCGATAGGTTCTGGAGTGGCTACCGCGTACCGGAAGAAGCAGTATTGGAAAGCCTCCCACAAGGTGGACCGATGACTTGGTGAGGTTCGGGAATCCGCTGTATGCGAGACGCATAGGACTGTTCATTGTGGCAGCATTTAGGGAAGGCCTATGCCCAACAGTGGACGTTTTTTGGCTGAAATAACGATGATGATGTTGAAGAACTATATCAATTACTAATTACTTTTGTACAGTTAGAACAGATCGAACATACTTGCTTAGCTTTGAGCGGGGATGTCCCGTACTATTTTTGTTTATAAAGCAGAGGTAGGCATTTTAGATGGTAAATAACATGAAAATATGATGAACCTTAATGTGTTTACTATTAATTGCTCTTTCACGTAGGCGGAATAATTGAGTATAAGCAAAGGATAATTGCCGCTAAAACTCACGCCTATCTTGTTCTGCACTAAACGGCTCTATCTTTTCGAGGTGTAACCGTACCGATAACCGACCGATCTTACGTCTGTTGGGGTTATGTTGAAATCTACCCCCAATATTATTAGGCCCCCAGGCTTTGGCCCGGTTTCCAAAAAAGCGGAGAGGAGAGGAGACGAGAGGAGATGTGCTGCGAAGCTGGCAGGTTATTTCCACCAAAGCGGAGAGGAGAAGTGTAGCGGAGAGGAGATGTGAGCTTTGTGTAGCAGAGATGTGAGCTGTGATAGACGAGACGCAAGGAGAAGGCAGCAGGGTGCGGGGTGCGCGAGTGCGTGCACTTCCCGGCCGCCCGACTAGACACTTCTCCGCTCTGCCGCACCGCTTGCTCGCTCGCCCCACAAAATTCTATAGAAAAATGAGACATCTCCTCTCCTCTCCGCTTGATCCATTTCCACCAAAGCTATGCGGAGAAGAGATGTGGAAATAACGAAATCGGACTGGTTTATTCAAACACATCTCCTCTCGTCTCCTCTCCTCTTTGGTGGAGACCGGGCCTTATACATCGAGGTATAGGCTAAACTAGCTACCAAAAATTTGGGAATCCTAGCGAAGTTGAGACAATACCTAATGCCGAGTCAGCTTTATAGATTAAGCGAAAAGTCAGTCGTGTATAGGTTATTGCTCTAATCTTTGAGAGTTCTGCCAGTTGCTGGCTTGATGAGCTAGAGTGGATTAAGAAAAGAGGCATGAAGATCATGGGCATTGATGCGCTCATCAAGTCAAAACTTCAGTCTTGAACATCAACGCTGCGTTGCTAGCTATTCAATTTTCTATCGTTTACTTTTCGGAGAGTGTGCGTCAGAATTCCACTAAGCCCCCATCATCGAACTACAAGACTTACGGCGATCGGCTACCGGCGCGTGATGGACATCCCACCCATATCATAGGGGTCTTTAAGCTAAGACTGAATGAGTTGCTTGGGCTACAGGAATTTTCGAACGACTAACCGTGACCCTTGAACGCAAAGAGTAACTGAAGTGAGTCTGAACAGACGGGTTTTAGTCAGTAAAGTCTGAAACGCTCTCCTGCTTCATTCAGGGGGGGAGAAGTTATTTGATGTCTTCCCAACCATATTTTTTTTAAAAAAGTTCAACGGAAGAAATGGGCTGCTTCTAGGCACACATCTCTTGCCATCTGGTGAGATAGAGGTCAAATGCGAGCCTATAACTAATAAAAAGAAAATTCGTGAAAATAAGCTGCAGCTTTCAATGCGCTATTACAGCTGAAAAGAAGGATTTGATATCTTACGGAACTTATGCAGATGTTTACAGGCTCACCCCTGTGACGGCTTGCCTTTATTGCTTTGCTTATTATATTTTGTTTTATATATAAGTTTGACGTCAATTTAAGACCTCAACAGCTTATCGATGGCGAAAACTAGAATTTTATGATAGGAGAAGATAAAAGCCAGACGGGATCAGCCAGTCCGGCTTTTCGTAGTCCCAAATACTTACACGTGCAATATTTAAAAAACAGCAAAAAGTTTTGTTTCTAACTTTTTAAGTTTGGACTTTAAACTTTTTAACGATTGTCCATTGTATTCTCTACCCAACAAGGTTTGACGCAACACTCACAAAAAGCGTACAAGAAAAGCTCTTCTAAGCCGTAATATAATTATTATTGTACCGTGAATGCTAAGTCATCGGCTCACTGTGATCCGGCTTATGTACCTACTTGATCCAAGAGTTGATGTCATTCCTCCATGTGACGCAAATCTAGCCTTTGTAAGTGAATTAGCAATGTAGCTCCTCACATAGATGTAAGTATAGAAAGCTAAATCACCATAACAAAAGCCTTTCAATGAAATACCTATACCTAACAAGGTCACGATTCTATTCCTGAAATCCGTAGGGGACACATGGAGGTTTATTTTCGTACTCCCAGTGTATTTTTAGGCTTCACGTCGAAAATAATACCTAAAGATAAAATAGCTGTCTGCTATATATTTTTCACAGAGTTACTAGAAGGATGTAGAGCATATAACATCGTTATCATTGGCTTCTATAACGCTGAAAATTACCTCTGTGCTTAAAGAGCAGCGTACATAGGTGTTAGAGGTTCATACGCTTCGTACATTTTGCAACGGATGTGACCGTCATTTGGCGCAACGACCGTATTTGCTCGGCTACAGAGGTCTGACGTCACGTTCCCAAGTTACCCGGCCTGTGACCTTTCGGTGTTTTGCGAACACCTTGCCGTGCTTACCTACTACTCCGCTTATGACGTCAGTCGAGAGGATTAACTGGAGGACTTTGATTAGACGCTATTGTAAGGTACTTAATAAGGTCTTTAAGTGGGTGTAATTCGGTCTGATAGATGTAGGTAGGTCAATTGAAAGATTTTTAGGACAGACGTGAGGTAAATCGGATTACCAGCTGTATGAAAGGAATCATTTTAGAAAAAAAAGCTTCGCAAATATAAATCTTTGTCCTTACTTACTTTTTATAATAGATATCTATAATAAAATATCACAACCGTCTAGACGAGTGGGATTCTTGACTTTTCCTTAAAATAATATTGCTATTATAGTAGAGTCAAAAGTCAAGAATTGCAATGATTTCTAACACCTATGCAAAGCAGTGGCGGGTCGCTAGTATAGGTGAACCACAAATTAAGGTAAGGATAGCTTCTGCTAAGCTAAGGATCCTACTGTATTATATTATTTTAAGCTTAGATATTATAACTGCATAAATACATATATAGTAAAGTAAAGTAATGATATAACCGATAAACGAAAAAGAAGAACTAATTTTAATTAACTTAACTTTTATAGCAGAAAAGCAAAGATTAAAACCTGTTTACATATTCAAATCTTTGCAAGACGTGTTAATCGTAGGTATTTTGTAATAATCACGTGTCGCATTACGTCGCAGCGTGTATCTGATTGCTGTCATTCAGGTTAATGACCGTTACTGATAAAAAATTGGACTCAGAACTTGCAGCACGTAATTGACAAAGAGCCAAACATTCTAAGCGTTTTGTTACCTGTTAAAGCGGACAGCGCACTGAATGAGGCTTGTTTTTACGTTAACGTGATCGGAACGTTTATCGCGTTTTGTTCTCTGATTGGTTAAGAGCTCTGGGCGGACCAATCGGTGCGACGAACGTCATAAACGTGTCGATCGCGTTAACATAAAACATACTCGCACTAGGCACTCTGAACCGATTATGCCTTACGTCACGGAGCTATATGTATCTAACTATATCTACATAATAATATATCTTCTAGTCCGTATCGCACGTCAATTGTTTTATGAGAAACACATTGCACTAATGGATGTACCTACGCAATTTAAAACAATGACCAGTCTTGGATAACGTCAAAGGTTATGAATATGAATTATTTTGTAACGTCAATAGATACTTACTTCAATAGTCCGTACTTAACTTTTTGTAAAAAAAAATCAGAAAAAAGGTTGCTGACTTCATTCTTACATAACAAGCCGTATTCTGTATAGTATATTTTTCCATGTTCTTTACAATGGGAAGTATCCGGATGGAATCTTTTTGATTTTAGATCTTGAGACGAACTTTATGACCAGCATAAACAAAGTTCCAAAATCTTTTCTATCCTTTTATTTATAGTCTTTATAGCTTCGTACGAGTAACTTATTAATAAGTCGAGATAGATAACTGTTTGTATTCAAAACAACAAAGTTTTAACATTACGCAATCTTCTTTCCAGATTGTGAGTCTCTAATTCGCAAGATGCTTGTCCTGGAGCCGATGAAGAGGTACACAATAGAACAGATCAAGAAACACCGATGGATGGCAGCGGAACCTTATGTAGTACCCACAGTGTCGGCCGACCCTGCACGGAGTCCAGCACACGCGCCAGCCGAGTCTAACGAGCAGGTGCTAAGGCTCATGCAGAGTTTAGGCATAGATCCTATTAAGACCAAAGAGGTAGGCAACTAAAATCTTTGAAATTACAGAATCGATTGGAAACTGAAGAACATGTGTGCAAGAAAGAGGTCAATGGTCTTAATGTTCCTTCACTTTCTTTTTACAGAGCCTCCGATCCAACAGCTACGATCACCACGCGGCAATATACCTCCTTCTACTGGAGAAGTTGCGGGCGAGAGCGGCGAGCAGTGTGTCGAATGTGGAAGCTCGTACCAGACCCTCACGCAGACCGTCCTCTGTGGCCGATCAAGCCTTAGCTAAAGAAGCTCATGATGCGAGACGGGAACATCACACTAGGTAAACAATCATGCTGTGAAATAGTAGTAAAATGCCGTTAGCGACGTCCTTTTAGAGCAGATCATTTTTAAGATAAATTTGAAGCTACAAATCTACAATGCATCTATTTTTATTTCAGACTTCTTCATGCTGGCGATCCTCAATCACGGGATTACAGAGTCACGCCGACCATATCCACTGCACCGGTGGACTCATCGTCTGCCGAAACGCAGCGACTGCTGTCATTAGCGGCCGTCAATATGACCGAACAACGACTGCTCCAGCGAAACTCCGACCCCTCGGATACGCACCGGAGCTTTCTAGTCGGCAACCTAGATGCTATCTCCAGAAGTCATGAATCAGAATCCACTAGGCTACTTTCCATGCGAAATATTGACGTAACTCAATCAAACCAAAGGCTAGGTGCTAAAGTCAATGAGACCAATGTGCCAACTCATAGGCTCCTCACCTCAACTTATGAACAACAACAAAACATACTAAAACAGTCAAGTGAAGACTGCCGACGGCTACTACAACAGTCGACGACCGTGGGACCTGAAACTACCAAAAGTACTATTGATGGTACTAGATTACTCACTTCATCAAGTTTCGATTCAAAGTGTGCTATTGACAGTGGAAGAAGTTCTTCAGCAACTGATCATAACGCCATAGCAAATTTTTTACAAAATTCTGCTTCGGCGACTAATTTCAACGCTGAAACTATGAAGATACCTAATTCAACAACGTTCACTATGTGTTCTGAAGCAGCTAAACTAATGAATACTTTACAACAGTCACCGCTACCTTTGAAAGGAACTGTGAACTTAAGCACAAGCCCTATTCCATTACAGCTTGGAGAGTCTAAACTGAGCAGTGTATTAGAACAACCAAAACCTCTTGAATCCACAAGACTTGTATCACAAGCGCAACAACAAGATCTCAATCGTCTCCAAACTAGTACGCCACCATTTAAAGACTACATGAATCATCATCTTCCTGCATATGCGTACTTACAAAATTCTGTTTTGCCACCGATGTCGAGTACAGCAGATGGCAATTTTTCTATGTCTACTGCGGGTACCGGTGATTTATTTCCGACTGGGCTTTACAGACCAGATAGTAAATTTTCACTTAACAGATATACAACAGGCCAAACTTATTCGCAAAATCTTCAAGGTAGCGGCAATACGGCGGAAGCGACAAAATTTCAACAACAGTATTCTTCGTCGACAGACGAAGGTTGCGAGACAGATATGGAGGATGTCGCGAACGCAACCAGCGGAGTTCAAAACAGACTAAGCTCTTACGCAAGTTCAAGTTCCAGTAGTGGTGTAGTTACTTTTTTTAATAACAAAAGTCTCAGCCAAAATCTGAGTTGCGATTCGTCACAAAGTAATTTTTCCACATTCGAAAGTCTGGATTATCAATTGTCGGATTGTTCCAGTGAGCTAGCTAGTAGTCTTCCTAGCTGTACATCCAATGAAGAAAAATTAGCATATGAGAACAATTCGCTTGTCAACACGAGTCCAATGCATCCATGCGTTTACATATCTTCTTACAACAATAAAACCCCGGGCGTGGGATTTATTGCCCGACACAATCCATTGAACTATCAATCTGTCAATAATAAGAATTGTCCTCGGGCAATCACGCGGAGTCCGGTTGACTTTCGGGAAGGTCGTCGTGCGAGCGATGGCCTCGTAGCACAACAAGTTGCACAGTCCAATGAATCACAAAAGAACAGTCTGGCTTTTAATAGCCAACGGTTAAACGAAAATTGTAAAGCGAAAGGTGTCTTGGAACTTCATCTGGTCCAGAAAGAGGCTCAAAAGTTAAAAACTCAGTACCAGTCAACAATACCAGCAGAGGAAATGACACAGAGACAAATCCAACACAATCAGTTTGCGGCGAGTTTCAGTCCGCATTACTTAGATACAAAAAATCCTACACCTAAGCGTATCAGCCTTCCCGAAACCTTCAACTACTCGAGCACGTCGCCACCGATGCCTGCCAGTCCTAAAATGGTAGCACAGCTACAAGACCAGGCAGAGCTGCAACATGCCGCTTCACAAGTCAAACCCCCCTTACAGCAGCAGCTCATGCAACACAGACTGTTCCAACAAAAGCGACAGCTATTACAGAAACAAATGACTCCACCAAATATGCCCTGCAACCCTGCTCACGACATGGGTATTCACACTCTGCAAGTCGGCCTCAGCAGGCGACAAATGCTTCGACAGCAAAGCTACAAAATAGCTCAGCAACAACAAATATTACCCCCTTTGCCTTTAACGGAAACGGAGAATCGTGATTTGCTCGCTTTCCAAGCTATAGTAGAGGGTCCAAACCGGACGCTGAAACACAAATCGGAAGAAGGTACAGAGGAGGCAAAATTCGCATATCAAGGCTCGATGGAGATTAGTATAATGAATAAGGAAAGGTTGGGTAATGAGACTTGGTCGAACTTACCATCGAGCCTGCAGACTGCTTGCCAGATATCGGAGCTGGCGGGGCGGCGGGAGGCGCGGGAGGTGCGCGAGGGGGAGGGCGAGGCGGGCGCGCTGGCGGCCGTGGACGCGCCGCTGTGGCCGGGCCAGTGGAACGCCGCTCTATTCCAGCCACAGCCCTGCTTCCAGGTATTCCAACAGATCAATTAGTAGAACTCCACGTAAAAAGTAGATTTTGTAGTGTGGATTACGTAAACACGATGTGGAATCCGTACTCATATAAGAGCTATGGTCTCCACGTTAGTGTTCCCGCTAGATGAACGAATGGTCTCATTATGGTTTATATTCGTACTGTATGTAAACGCGTAGAAAATTGTAATTTTACAGATATATTGCGCATATGTAGAGTGCATGACAATAAATAGCGCTTTAACATTATATAGTACACCAGTAGTTCATTGCAATATAATCCAAACTGCCGTTAAGTACCTACCTTTATGATATAATAAAATAAACACCAATAAATAGTCATGTATTCTTAGCATAATTTGCATTGTATCAATATAATAGATGCACTCAATATTTGATAATTATACCAAATAAAATTAAATAAAAATATACAACACCTTGTTATAAAGTATTCATTCCTGTTGTTCGTTAGAATTATAGTTAATATCATCAGTAAATAGCAACGTGTTTGTATGTTCTATAACATAGCTATTCCATTTATACATTTTTACTTGCCAAGTATTGTATTAATTTCTAGACGTTGTATGTTTTGCATTTGCCGGTTTGTGCTAAGACTACGACATCTTATGAGAATGTTCCTACATTATATATTTGAACGTTATTTTCTCCATGGTACATTACTTTTTTAGACCTAAGTATCTATTTATTATAGATATTAAAGTTATGAATGAGTCTGTACTTTTTCTTTGTGAAAGTCTGTACCAATAGTTTTTTGTTATTATTTGCTAATTATAAAATAATTTATTTAAGATGTGATAGCTTTACTTAGAGGCAAGTTTTATTTAAATACAAGTTATTGTAAATTTATAATAATAGTTTTATTTTTTACACCTTATTATTTATGGCAAATAGCTTTTTTGTAGAGGACACAGTTGCTAAGCACGTTTGCAATAGATGCATACCTATTTTTATTTTTATGCTTGAATGGTAAATATTATGTGTCATACCAAAAAGCTAATGGTTCTAATCTGATATTATATCCCCCTTTCATTTGCCCACGGCTGAGTGTCGTGGTGTGACCGACTCATCTTTTTGACGAACTTTGGTCTCAACAACATCGTGTCAGAGATCTTGGAGTCTAGGTGTTGTTTTACCTGGTCAAATTGACGTATTGGGCTTCGATCCGCCCATCTTTCCAGTTGTCATAAATGTTTCCAGACTAGCGGATGGCTTCCGGACGATACGTCTGATAAGTCCTCAATGAAGACAAATTCTAAACCTTCGGGGCCTATTATTGCTTGATATTCCTAGCAGGCTGAGATTTAAGGACAGAGAAGCTAAAATATACAGCAAAAAGGAAAATAGTAGTGCAGTAGGTAGTATACAGCATACAGCGGTAGTTAGCAATAAAGCCGTTGAGAATCCTTAAGCAATAGCAAAGAGCGTTACCTATACCTATAAAACTATACACTATTGCTTTTGCGTAAGCATTTGCGTTGTTCTTCTTAGGCGTTAGTAAATAATTAGCAGAAGGAAATTAGTTATGGATTTCTAAATAGCAAGGCAGAAATATTTACATTTTCAGGATGTAGAGCCAGAAAAGTAAGTAGAGCAAAAGATGTAACTGATAATAACTACGACAATTTTATAAATACGCTATTTTTTAGTTTTCGTAGGAACTTTAAGTTATGAGTGAAAAGGTTACTTTTAGGCAAGCGTGCTCCATCGTTAACCATATCGTCGCTTTCCTTCAGATGAGTGGTCAAGCACGGACTTATTAACAATAAAAAAGATATATAATAGATAGATATAGAATACATACAAACGGAAAACTATTACGAGGTCTCAGGGATATGAATCAAGTTGGCAAGGCTTTTCCAAAATTGGTTTACCTAAATATTCCTGTGTCTAACTTAAAAATATTATTTTAAATCCATTCTTGATCGCAGTTTAAATGTTTGTTTCCAGTCCAACTGGCAAGGCCACAGTCTCCCACCTACGACTGGCATGCTACCTCTCAGCGAAAGCCCTATTCTGGAGCTTACGGAGCAAATGGAGTCCATTTAATTGTAATTTTTAATGACCTTATTTACCTTAAACGTTGTTAAAAAATACGAATGGTCAGATTGTGTCGTAGACTTGAGGAAATTCCCTATTTTCTAAATATAGACGCATGACGCTTTTCTTTACGCTTACTTTATAGATTGGAAAGTTTTCGTTAAGAAAAAAGGGAGCAATTGACGTCATACTTCGAACATCCTGCCCGATAATAAACTCACGGTCAGCTCTTGTTAACAACTGTTTTTCCATTATAATCAATGAGGCCATACCCTAAATTAGAAATATACAATGGATTTTACCGACAAAACCAACTGGGTTTGTCCTCATCAACGACACAATACAACCATTATAGATCTGAAACGCTTCACAACACCGATTATTTAGAATTAAACGCGATTGTTAAAGGACGTCAGTAAACGTAAACATTTCTAATATTGTTAGTATAACTATGCACTATGTTAGTCAATAGATTGGCGAATATCCCAATGAATATTAAATTAATTTAGTGATAAATAACGCGACAATATCCATAGGTTAAGTTGTTACATGGATGCGTTTTAATTTTCTAAGCAACTTTGAAAATCTCTTATGAATTTTATGATACTCTTCTTGACTTCGTTACGATTGCTTGGACAATAAAATTTAAAATGCATGTAGGTATCAACCTGTGCACTCTATTTTTCAAGAGAATTTACTTTTATATCTCTTAGGTGTATTGAATGCATTCGAATTTAAACGTACGTAAGCGTTGGCCGTGTTCATTAAAATGCAGTAAAATATTGGGTGTTTAATCACAAAATTCAGCTGATCAAATCTGCAATGGCCGGCTAACGTATCTCATAGTTGTGAAAAAAGGCTCGTAAGGGCCTATATTTGCAAATAAAAATCTATAGCCTGGTTTCAATTACGATACTAATACATAATATATTTACCTATGAGTGAGTCCACCCATGTAGCTTGTGTGTCGTCTGGCCTGTCCTAGTGACAAGGGGCCATGTCCGACATTTACTAGTAACTTTCTGACTTGCATGTCTTCTTAATCTTAGTGTAAGGGGTATAGTTGTGTATGTCGTAGAAACTTAAACAAACAAGCTCCAGTTTTGTTTGAACTGTAGAAACTGAATATAAAGCCTAATAAATTACGTAGGTTTCTCTAACAAATTGCTATTAAATATTATCTAATAGCTAATTCTATGTACCTATACCTACTTATGGCACCACAAGAAAGGTTCAATATTAAAACTTAAGAGCAATGGATTGAGAGACAAGGTTTACAGTAGAATAGCTTGATTATAGGAGCCTAAGAAACACAAGCCATAGTGTGTTAGAAATATTAAACGTTCATTTGGCATAATTCATTGATATATATTTGTTTATAGTTTGTTCCGAACGACGATCTTGTATAAGATAACAATATTCCTTGTAAATAAACTACCTCTAATTAACTTCGAATACAAGACTGAATTCAGTGTCAATTCAGAACATGTATTGTCACACGATACCATCCGAAAGTCGAAGATTTTATGTTATTTTTAAATACATACATTTAATTTTTAAGGTTCTTTGCAGAACAGTTTTTAAATAGCTAAGCGTGTTTGTGACGATTGAAGTTAGGACATATCACAGTTTGTTAGTAAACGTCACTGCACGATTATAAATTAGAGTAGTTAATACAATAATTATTGACTTTTTCACTGATTTTGTCAATAAAATGATCAACTCAAACTACAATTTTTGAACATGAAGTGAATAAGTAAACATAATATAAGACATTGTAGTTTTTTTTAAGTTACGATAGGTGAGCGAATTGTGGCTATTAATAATAGTCTCGAAAGTCCCAAATACACGTGCATTTTAGCGACGCATTTATTGTTATTATCATTGTCCATTTATTATCTACTAAGTAGATAAAAAATAATCGAATCGCCATCAAAATTACCATTTATGATCGGTGCCACACTGATCATTATGAAGCTTTACCGAACCGTAACAATAACTTACATACGTAAGAATTATCTTATTATTACAATGAAACTAGTTTTCAATAAGTCATTACTAATGTAGAGGATCGTAGAATAGGTGTTTGGAGGCTTTTACACAATTAGAATATTGCCACTTGTATTATATTCTGACATTATCGAGCAGACTTCATGTTATTCGCAATTAATAATTAATCTTAGGTCATTAGATAAGTAGACAATTTTATATAATGGAGGATGTAGAAGACGTAGGTGACAGCAATAATAATATGTTCATTGTACAAGTACCTACTTATTACACGACATGTTACGGCTTAACAGCTTCATTTGAAGATTTTGTAGTGACGTTACCGTATACAGTTTTTTCGTTGATTGTACCTTTTGGGTTGTGATAAAGATATGGCTGATTGTTAATCAATGTATAGAGCAGTCATATTACAATACCTAATTAATAAAACCTTGTTTTATTTAACCTAACCCCTTACTTTTTTTACTAGGTACCCTATCATTTTATGTTATGACTGTAGAAGTTGCTGTATGGAGAATTTGCGCAAATATCAAGTCGACTATTTTATGAAAAATATAAATATAAAAAAATAAAGGTTGTTTTAATACGGTATTATATTGGGGTTTTCAAAAATATTATTAAATTTATTAATGTAAGTAATCCAATAATCTAATTTAATTTAATAGATCTATTATGCTGTAAAAATTTAATTTAATTCAATACCTAGTGTTTAAATGGGTTAATTCCTGAAACAAACCATAATATATATGAAAGCGAAACTATAACACCTACAAACTTAAAATTTGGCAGGTAGGTGCCTTGTAGGGTGTGGACATCCACTAAGAACGGATTTTACGAAACTCTACCCCTAGGGGGGTAAAATGGGGTTAGGAAGTTTGTATGGAAAAACCGACATTCACGCGGGCGAAGCTGCTGCCAGAAGTTAGTAAGTAATAAAAGCTGGTCTCGATCATCATAGAACGACAAACGTCATTAGGTGGCATCTTCGGATATTCTGGAGGACAAGTGATGCAATAGCTAGCATTTAAAAACGTATCCATTACTTATTAGTGCAGCAGTCATAGGGAGCAATATAGATTACTTAATATTATCAATAGGCAACAGCTGCACCTGTTATCGAACACGTATATTTACTGGCGTAAATTATTATAAGTATAGCTTCTGTCTTATCGCACCTAAGCGACTCAGGCGTTAGCTTTACATACTCTTTGGACTCAGGCGGACCTATCGCGTGAAGTCTCTACGGTCATTCACTTGTGCAGTGTGTTTAAGTAGTGTCGTGGTTTGTTTTTAAGTGTAGAGTTCTTTACAAAATAGGTCGTGACCTATATGACGAAGGCAATTACCAACCAACGAGATTATATTCAAAGACATTCTACAAATCAGTGACAGCTACAAGACAGTTTTGTAAAAAAAAAATCAACCGCAGACATAATAATATCCCAAATACTCTCCAGCGTTTCATGGTAGGTATAATAATAATTCGTACGTGTTATTGGCAAAATTGTGGTGTCTCTTCCACAAAGGCCAGAAGACAAGCAAGCGGCAAGAGTTGAAGTTGAAGATTTCAAGTGATTTTCTTAAAATGGAAGACAAAGGACCGATCAAACTTACCGAATTGATAAAAAATAAAGGAAAAGGAAAATTCAGCTATTCGTTTGAAGTTACTCCTGATATTTCCGAAGAAGATATTGACAACATAAAGGTGGATCCGGCATTCTTCTCGGTGACTTGGCACGCGAAAACCCACAAATGTGCAAACTTGAGTATAGATCCTATCAAAACTGCCATCCTTTTGAGGAGTAAACAAAAGCAGGTCCTACTGCACTTATCTTGTGATATGATGAAGGCTACCTATTTGGAGGAATTATTGACTCTACTTCAAAAAAATAATATTTGCAATTTATTCTTGGTTTTAGGAGGTAAGTACATCAGTTCCTATTGAAAAATCAAAATACAAAAGGGTAATGCAGCACAGCAAATTCAATTAGCTCTGCTGCTGTTATATATCATGATACCTATTTCTAATTATGGGAGACTTAGTTTCTGGTTTTAAGAAATCAGAATTGTCTTCTGACAGTTTCGCCCCTTTTTAAACTGCCCCTTTCTCGGGAGGGAAATAATTAAATAACTTCTTCTGATGTCAGACTTCTTTTGACTATAACTAACCCGTGATCCTTCAAGATGCCCTTTGCGTACCAGGGCCGCGATAACTCTTTTGAAGACTTTCACTCAGAACAATTTAGAGACGTAACTTCCTTTACGGGTATGAACGTCGTACGTTTCAGTAACAGCTATTTCTTTTTCAGAGGGCTACGACCCAGAGACTTCAGATTTCAAAACAACTTCGGAACTGATAAAATTCATAAGGGAGAAGTCAAACGACTATTTCTGCATGGGTATTGCAGGCTTCCCCGGCTGCTCCGACGAAAAACTGATGCAAATCAAAGAGAAAATCGACATTGGGGCTAATTTCATATTGACACAAGCTTTCTTTGATGTTGATGCTTTTAAACATTTACAAGAGCGTGTTGTTAAAATGAGCCCCAACGTACCAGTCATACCAGGGGTATTTTTATTTGAAACACCGAAACAGCTAGAGGGTTTTATTAAAATGTGTAAAATTAAAGTGTCTGATGATTTGTTGGAAGCAGCTCATAATAAAGAAAAAATGAATAAACCTTGCACTGAAATAATTAAAGAGTTAATTGAACAGCTGTCTTCTAAATGTAACTCGACTCATTTTCATTTTTTTACTATAAATAAATTAGAAAATGTTCAAAAATTAATTGAAGAAATAAATTAATCAATTTATTATCATTATTTTTATTTTCCACTTTTCTTAAGTGCTGAGACGATAAATAACACTGGACCTGTGAGTTTTATTTGGCAGTGAGTTGAAAAACTTGCTACCGACTCTTACCGACTGCAATGAATACAACACAGTACAAGTACAGTAAAGATGATGGACCCGAAAACAATTCATCAGAGGCCACTTGTGGACACGCGTTTTGTTAATGTGAACTGTGTTCTTTCACGAGAAGAAAATTTGTGAACTGGCCTTTATGAGGCAGTGATTAGACAGTGGGGATTTAATCACATTATTCATGTCAAGCCTCTCGTCAGAGAGTATTATTTTCTTTGTGTCAAGCTGGGGGGGCTAAAAAGGCCACTTTAGCAGAATCATAATATGAATCATATTTTTTTATACGGCAATATTTACAAGATTGAATATCTTGTTGATTCTGATATGCAGTATGATTTTGAGTATGATTCGACTAATTTGTGTAACCATTTTATGAACATAAGAAGAATTGCTTATGATCTGCTAGAAATTCTGAATATGATTTGCTCTAGATGAATTGCTCATGTGACGTTTTTTGGCCCGCTGCCGATTGCTGTACAACAAAGAGTATAGTAAATATGGAATTGTTAAGTGTATAGGCCTGCTGTCAACGTCAATTCGAACCCTTAGATTATATATACCTCTAGATGTAGCCATGAGACTCTATTGAAGTGCGGAAATGTGAAGCATATATACGAAATAAGTAAGAAAATTGAGATAAAACATAACATGCTCTGTCTCAGACGGCGTACCGGTTTTTTGCTTGGCTCAATTTTCAAAGTGAGCCAAACAAAGGCCTGTTAGGGCCTATTCACGAATTCGGCCTTAGCGACGAGCGGCGCGGCGAGCGGTGCAGTATCGGTAGGTGATTGGTCAAGCGCGCGCCGCTATGGTCGCCATGAGCGGCGTCGATCAATCGCTTACCGATACGGCCCTGCTCGCCGCGCGGCGCGCCGCTCGCCGCTAAGACCGAAGTCGTGAATAAGCCCTTACTGTCACTGAGAGGTCGATTTGAGTAAAGTTTTGATTTTAGAATAATTTCTGCAATTGAAGTAATAATTTTAGTGTAAGTACGAGAAATAGACTCCAGTAGCAAAGTTTTTAGTGTATTTCAGTGGTAATATTTAATGAAAAGTATATGTAATAATCTCAATGAAGTCTGATAGTGCTATCTCAAATGCGGCCACGTGGTGGCTACATCTATAGGTATTTAATCTAAGCTCGAACCAAATTACCAAACTGTTAGAGGAGTTTTTGGCGGGATCTTTGCTAGTGAAGTTTAGTAGCTGTTTTAATTTATTCGCAAATTGATTCCTATTGTATAAACATGCGTCTATTTAGTCAAAATAGACATGTTTTCTTTCTTTTCTTCTTTAGTTTTGTATTTCAAGTGTCTACACAACTGGACATTAGATAGTACCATTGAAACAGGGGACTTATCATAACCTGTTATAGCAGGCCTGAAGTTGAACTGCCCAGCGTTTCTGTACCTCGTTATAGCAGGCCTGCGACTGGGCTGCTAAAGTGACGTTTACTAAATCCGCTCAAAATTCGTTCACCTTTTTGTTTTGTATAGACTTTTCGTACTATAGCGTGCTATTTGACAGCAGATGACCGTCTTTTGAGCGTCTGTAATGTCAAATTAAGCGATCTTTAAAAAGTTATGTAGGTACTATTTAAAAGCTATCACAGAGTATTTTTTTTATTAAATAAGCCTATTCAACCATCTAATCAACATTTTTTTTGTGGACGTAGATTGGTATTCGAATGTGTAGACGTAAGTTCAAAGAGCAAAATAATAATAATGAGTAAGTTATTGCGAGGTTGCACTTAAAATTTGTAAACCACACTTGAACCCAATTGAACCACACTTTTTTATTTTAATAAAATATGTCCCGCCTTTTAAAATTCAATGTTCACAGTTCACATAAATTAGAAACTTTTAGTGTCCGACCGAATTTTCGGTTTCGTTTTTATTTGAGTTGCGGCAAAAACACGAGTTTCGGTTTAGTTTCGTTTTCGGCGGCAAACTTGCCGAAACTACGACCGAATGTGCATTCGGGAGTTTTCGCACTGTGTTAGTTCATGTTCGGCGCGTTAAATGAATTAATGAATCCCATCAGAGCCAATGTCGTGATTCGCTTGTTTGTTTGCTGTTCATTTTGTTTTGTTGTGGTGGCGAGTTTTCGAGTGATTTATTTTGAATTATGTTAGTTTTATCTCGTTTTATGTCGTTATAACATAAGAGCGGGTAGTAAACATCAAAAAAATATTCAATATGACTGATATGGTTTTTTTAAACTACTTAATTACTTATACCTATTGTGAATGTGATATTAGTAACACCTTAATTAGTTTCCTTAAGTACATAATCCTAGGTGTAATAATATAACTGTCTACCCACTCAAATAAATACCCATTGTGAGTATTTTTGCGGCGCAACTTTTATTTTTTTCTTAAATAAAGGTTCCTATGTTGATTATTAATAAATGGAAATGTCAAAGACTGCTTATCTATGTGATTTAAAGAGAGAACAATAAAGACTGACTGATCATAATAACATTTTCTTTATTTTTCCCTCAAAATATGATCCTTTTAAGGAAGTTTCCGTTTCGGTTTCGGCCGAAACAGAGACCGTTGCCAAAATTCGTTTTCGGTTTCGGTTTCGGTCGGACACTAGAAACTTAATAACAATCCAACTCTCAACGTAGGCGTTCTTTACTCTGCTTAAAAAAGCGCTTTATAGCTATAATTATGTTTGCAGGTTTTAACCGCAACCTATATTTATGCTCATGGATCTTATCAGAAACCTACAGGTAGTACTCAACAAGTTGCCCAGCAAACAGTGTCTGCAGTTTTGGCAGAGGTTTCTGCAGCTATATTAAACCACATTGAAATTAAAAAAAAAAACTTTCCACAATTTGAATCTGAGTGGAATACAAATAAGTTAAGGTACTAATTTATTTTAACATTAACAATGTTAGTCAATTTTAAAATTGCATATAGGTTAGGATGTCAATATAATATTTTCAGTGGAATATTGTGTAACATAATTATACCTATAAATCAGATTAATATATTCAAAAATATTTTTTCTGATCCCACTGGTGGCTTCAGGGAAAAGAAAGTAAAAAAAAAAAAATGGTGCAGCTTTAATTAAAATAATATACCTGTTCATATTGATTACCTATCTACTTGTACTATAATGTTTTGTTTGTAGATTTTATGAAAAGTTTTATCCCAGGTATAATAGGTTGCACTGGTGGTACTCATAAAGCCATAGTAAAACCTAATGAACATGAAGATAAGTACTTTTGCAGAAATAATTATCACTCTGAACATACAATTAGTAAGTGAATTTTCTTTTGTGTAAATACTATATTACTTTAAAAATGTATGTAATGTGTTAATACAGTTTTTCATAACAAAAAATATCTTGGAATGTTTATGTTTTAGGTATTGAAGTATTAAAAAAAGATTCGGAAAATGTCGCTTAATTTTTTTTTTGTAGTATTGACTACCTCAGTAAAGCTTGCCAAGAAGGCTGACTCGATACATTTGCTGCCAAATACTGCAAAAACATTAGAATCATTATATTTAATAGAAGTCTGTCTAACGAAAGCGCGACCTGAGAAAATGAGGTCAAATCAAAAAATATTGAATATGGTATTACTGTCATACTAGGAGAAAAAAATTTTGATACTTGAGTATTTTTTTGTATTTGCGACAATCGTATAATTCTTTTTGACGAACTATATTCCTAATATGAGGAACACAAAATTTTTAGAAATAAATATACTCAACCAATACGCTTTTAACAGCATCACACACTCAGAAATATTCAATTCCCTTACAAAACAAAAAATAGAATCCACACATACTTCTTCCAGCAAGTTAGAGAGATTAGATCCTATGTTTCAAACAGAAATGAGTCAAACAGGGCGTCCCGTTGTCCCCAAAGTTATTCACCACTTCTTTCAGACAGCAGTCGAATGGGAAGAGAAGGGCATTGTCATCAGCAAAGCTAAGTAATTTGCGTTTCTCTGATAATATTGTCCTGTTCTCTCCTACAGCCACAGGACTAGATCAAATGCTGGTTGGTCTACATATAAAAATGTTGAAGACCAAAATCATAACCAGCAGCTCCTAAAGGAACGTACACGTAGACGGACAGAATATACAATACGTCTTAAAATATATTATTGTCTACTTGGGCCAAGTAGTCTCTTTCTGGGCCAGGTAAGACAAAGAAATAACGTGTCGAACAGAAAATACCTGAAAAAGTTACTGGTCCACCAAGGAACTATTTAAGGGCACTTTGCCCATATCACTAAAACGTAAGCTTATGGACATGTGTAATCTCCTCATTTGACCTATGGTGTATACAGACTTGGGGGGCGACCACAAGCTCTTAAAGCAGTATTGTTTTAATCTTACTTATGTTTTTCGTACCATGTGGCCTTCAAAACAATCTTATTACAATATTAAAACAAGAATGTTTTCTTAGCGATTTTGTGACGTCAATGTAATAAAACTTCACTCATTGTGTACTATAAGGCGATTTTTGACCGCTAGCAGTATTGTTTTTACGTCAAATTAGCAGGCTTAAAAAAGTTGCTCGGACGCAGCGGATTTATTATTGTTTTCCAAATATATACTATTTAAAGTGTTTTTCGTGACATACAAAGTGCTTAAAAATTATTTCGATGCCAAAACGTGTCAAGTTAATTGTTTTTAGCACTTATGTGGGTTATTAATTTATTATTGTCTGGTACCCATAACACAAGCTCTGCTTAGCTTGGGGCTAGACGGTGTTGTGTGATAGTTGTGGAATATATATATTGTATTCTAGATGGGGAACATATATGAATTTTTTGAGTTTTTGGAAGCAGATAGATAACAGTGAATTCAATAGTGCACGAAAAACAATACGAACAACCAGTTACGTATTTCACTGGAATACACTGTTTAACTTTACCTTAATTCCATGATGTCAATGTACAATAAGTTTCAAGCATAGTTCATTATCCGCTTCGAACACCAAACACTTAAAGATAGCTAGATTACTCTAAATTTAAGCACTTGAAAACTATTTTAATTCAAAAAATCAAACTTCGTTCGCACTATACAAATAAACACTGATAAGAATTTTGTTAATGTAAACAAACGTTCCGAATTCCGAATGTTGTAATTCACACTAACGTGCAACTAAATGTCGACGTTGTCGCTCGCAGCTTTTTTGGTTTTTCTACTTTATTAATGTAAAATCTTGAAAGTTATTACGTCCTTTTTTATAAAAGTTACATAGATCCTTTTAAAAGTATATTTTAACAAGGCATCTTTTGAGTTAAATGTATTCTATTAGTTCACGATCAACTTTAATGTAGCGATTCGAACAACAAACATTTGAAAGAGACAACGCAATACAGATCAGTATAGCGCGTATCTTTTCTGTCTTAGCAGGGAATAGACAAAATCTTTAGAATCGTTCATTCTTTCCCGGCCCTTAGCAGGAATACAATCATACTGAGCGATTAAGCTTATGGTACAAAATGAAGTAATATTACTTTAAGATTGAAACAAAACTCTCCTGCAATAAGATTGTTTTCTCAAAGTTTATGGTCGGCCCCTTGGTCTTTGACTAACATCCAAAAGTCTAAACTCAAGGTTTGCCAACCCGACCTGGATGTCTTTCTAAGAAATGGAATGTGAGTAAGGGACTGAGACCATTAGAAAGAGTGGATGGCTTTTGCACAGCAGTAGAACAATACTGGATAGCTATAAATAACCAATACAATACAAAAACGAGTAAAGATTTATTTATTGGTATATTACTATTCTATCAAGAAAGTCACGGGAAAAGGTGAATAACACAAAATGTTGAATTTTATCATCCTCAAAGTATGCTATTTCATCACATAAATTCGACCGCTTTTGAACATATAAAGTGCGGTAATGAAGATATTTCTTCTTAAAGCTTAGTTTTAAGTGTTAGACTGAATTTTTTTTTATTTATTTCGCGCAGTCCTTTAATATCTTGCAAGATTATCTATAAACATAAGAAAAATTATTATCATATCGTAAAATATATCTAATAGTCAGTCAACAATGATCAAGATTATAATGTCATACTAACTTAAAAACCCGACCACAAAAAACCACTACATTCTCTTCTTGTTTTTCTTTAAACTTACTGATCATAGTATTTCACAGTTTCCTACATAACTTTTTATTGTTTTACCCATGATAAGCAATTATATTTTTAAAATCAATCTTTGACAAAATACATTGCTTTTGACGGCAACATTATGTTGCCAATTTAATTTAAAAAAAAACTCCAGGTCGCGCTTTCGTTAGACAGACTCTATCAATACATTAGAATACGGGTGTAATACCGTATTCTAATGTAACTCAAAAAACATATTACCCATGATGAGGCGATATGGTCTTAGAACTTAGCTTGCCCAAATGGGGCGAAGAAAAAATAACTAAACTGTCAGTGTCAGACGTCTCACGTCAGTATCGCACGGGAAATTTTAGGTTATGCGAAGCTGTTCTAAAGAAAACGACAATATCGTCAAATAAAAGTTGTGGTAAATAGCAATTCCTACAGATATTATTTCGAGTAATAATTTCTGGAGTGCTCGTGCGTGAGTTTCCTTACATTCTTTTACTGCTTCTACAAATTATCGATTATTACCAGCGTCATATTACAGAAACAAAAATTTATATTGTAGGTGCTCAGAAACAGTGGAAAATGTCGTTTCCTGATAGACAGCAGCGGAAACTATGCTGGGACTCCAGAGATCGTTACTGGGAATGCCTAGATAAGGAAAATGTTAAAGATAATTCACAGAAACCTAAGGCATGCTTGGAATTCAGAAGCATGTTTGAAAAGTCCTGCCCTACGCAATGGGTCTCGCATTTCGATAGAAAGAGAGACTTTAATGTTTATAAAGAGAAAATCCAGAAAGAAGGATATGAGCCCATTAAAGAGTCATAGTTATATTAACCGTTGATTGTTATTGTAAATATAGTTTATGTAGTAAATAATTATGTTTCATGAATTGTTGTCTTTTACTTTTTTTAAAATCTTATAAGATTCCAATAAACCTAGGTGAAGCAATTATTATTTATCAATTTAATGTTTATTGTGCTTCACTGTTTTAAATAATTAAAATTATAAAATTGTGCATTTTTCAGTAACATATTACACAATGGAGAGATATGATAAAATTTTAGCAGAGATTAACATTTCTACTTGTGAATTGAAGATAAAGTCTATACAGGTAAAACTTCTTTTCTTTCTTGCTACTGCCTACCCACTAATCAATGATAAATGTTATTTATTTTGAAAATTGGTTGTGAAAACCGTTTTTAACCGACTTCGAAAAGGAGGAGGTTCTATGTTAGGCTGTATGTATTTTTAACACATCAAAAACTGATAGTAATTTGTAAAAACTTTACCTCAATTTTCTCTTATTTTCAGGATGTGTTGAAATTATCAAAACAAAACTCCAACAAAAATACAGAATTTTGGAATCAAGTATCTGACATTTTATGGTCACATTTACAAACAGGATTTAAAATATTTGATGATCAATTGCTATGTGCGACATGTTTTTATACAGTGATACCACTAACGGACAAACAAGATGTCTACCTAACAGAATTATTACAAATGATTGACAAAGAATTATTCATAAAGAAGAACAGTGAAGCAAAGTCAGCTAAAACATATAATCTGGTATCTATGATGTATGGAATGTTTCAATCAACTTTTCTAACACAGAAAATTCACAATGATGTTTCAACAACTACAGCTGTACTCAAATCAATGTTTGATTTACTCCTTCTAATGGGATACGAGTACTCCCAATTCACATTCATATCATTCAAGACAGTTAAATTATTCAAAAAGGTACAAGGGACAGATTATCAAGGCTACATTTTCAGTAAAGAAAATCAAATCAAATTGCTCAACTTTGTCAACCATAATTGGGAAAATCCTGTTACTGGCATCAGAGATTTGAATAGATGTATATTTCAGACACTAATTTCAATATTAGATGATGAAATGTATCAGACGGTGGTAAATGAAATCAATGGTTTCTACTGGAATAAAGCAAAGTATTTGATGCTCTCAGAAATTATTGAACTAAGAAGAGGTAACTTGTTCTCTTTAGTCTATGATAACAAATGGGTTGATGGTCTCATATACAGCCTATATAAACCAGGACTGGTTTCTGCCGGTGCTGATATGTACTATGCTTTACTTAAGCAAATCAATTACGAGCTTGATTGGTGTAAATTATTCCAATGCCAAGTCATAAAAGTTTTAAATGGCAATGGCAGCAAGGCAATTGAGAATTTTAAAAACTTCTGGTGTTTGATAACCATGAAGAAATTCCCTACATTACCCAATATATTGCTTGAGGAATTAAAATATCATAAGTCAGAACAAAATCTTTGTAGCCAATTGTGTATAACAAAGCAAGCTAATAAACTTGGCATCATTGACAAAAAATTTATTACCCCTGAAGATTTTGGTTACATTGAACAAACAGTATTAAAAGGAATAGAGCACTGCAATTATAATATAAGAATGTTAGCATTTGATATTGTCTGTGTGTCACAAAGGAAGATAATTCCAAGTCAATTGGAGTATGATTTAATACTGAACTTCCTATATAACAATGTGAATTCAGATTGTACAGTATTGAGATTAAGCATGTTGAATAGTCTCAACAATTTCTTAACACAATTGCATTCCATATTTCTTATTGTGAAGGCTAAAGATGAGGATACTGAAGACTTAAAAGAGTTACTACAATTTTGTCAAAGACTGCAGAGTTTTGTTGTGAGTTCACTAAACTTGAATGGCAATTATCAAAGGAAGATCACAAGTGTGAAGCTATGCCACACCATTCTCAGTTGTTTTAGTGAAATTCCTTGCAAAAAACGAGGTCAAACAAGACATGCAAACATTACACTCCTAGACTATATCAAGGAAAAAGGATGTTGGTTACTATCCACAGAAGATTTTGTTGTAAAGCTGGTCAATTTACTAAAAGACCCTACAGATGATGTCAGAGAAAATGTGATTAATCTATTGCTGAATCACTACTCAGAGGAGTTGAAAATACCCAATATTATGCAACATTTAGTAAATGGTGCTCTAAAAAGCATGAAGAGTAAATTCTTCTATGAGATAAGTTGTGGCCAGAGTATGTTTAAATTACTGACCAATTTAGTCATCAAAGATAAATATTCCATAGCAGAATACGAAAGTGTAGAGGATATCTTTTATTTTGCATATAATGAATTAATTGCTGAACATAAAGCAAAAACTAACATAATGAAGTCTATTGAAACAGGAAAGCAGTTACATTCCTTAATGAACATTTTGCTAGTTGTATTAGAGACTTGCGTTTCAAGTTCCTACAAAATTGATATAGACAAAATTATGCCAGAATTTGTTGAGGTCTTAGAAAGTATATCCAACCAGTTTGCTTGGGAAGAAGAAAGTTCAACAAGTTCTGATTTTTCTAAAATGAGTGATATGGTAGAAAATATGATTGATAATTCTGGTCTCAGTATTGGTGATGAGGCTGATGAGACAAAAATATCTGGTTTACACCAAATTGTATTGAACTCTCTTTGGTTGAATGTCAAGGTAAGTTGCGGTATTCGCGGTTTTCACTGACAAACAAATGCCGGATCGAAATGTTAAGTAAGGTTATTTATTTGAACTTAATTTTAAGAGGTTCAACTGAGTTTTACAAACAAGATTCAATACTGAGTTTCTTGATGTGTTAATATGATTGATTGATGAATTTGTTAATTATTATTACAGGCATCTTGTAATTTAGCATCAATTTTGGTGCAACTGAACAAGGATGATGCCATTATGTGTGAGAAGTATCTGAATATAATTACTCATGTTTTGGAAACTTCTCGACATAAAGGAGCCATAGAAGCTGCAGGAGCTTCTTTGGGTAAATGATTTATATATTTCAATAGTTAATTTAAAAATTGAATTCATACCAATTTAATTCATTTAAATTCATAATTATTATTTCACAAAGGCCTACAATAGCACTTATAAAACGTCAAGAATGATTACTTGACATGTTTCTTAATTTTAGGAAAAGGCATTCAATTTTTAACTTCCTTGCCCGAAGAGAACAATGCATCGGAAGTGCCCAACACTTTACTCAGATGCAAACTGAGTGATTTGATATCAGAAACAAATAAAATGGCGTCCATAACGAGAAGGGGTGCAGGCTTATCTATAATGGTACACAGAATAGTATCAAATGATATGAAGAAGGGAAAGGTAAGGAAATTTTTATCTTTATGATAGAATTTTGTAACTACCCACTTCTGCTTTATTTTTTTCCAAAACTAATTTGTATTGTATCCTTGTTTCAGCCCTTATTCCATTACTTCATAAACACATTGTTACAAATATGTGATACCACAAAAGATACTCCAAAGAAGGCAGATGAAAATCAGATTGATTTACCAAAAGCTATCTATATTCATTTTTTGACGAGAATTGTCACTGACAGCAGTTTAGCTTCAGACATGATGTTTTATTTTGCCAGATTGGCTGAACTTGCGTTCAGTAATCTTACAAGTCATCATTGGCAAATTAGGTATTTAATTGGTGTAGATCTATTTACTGCTAACTACAATTTCAACTCTACAATAGGGATTATTCCTAAATAAAAAATATTGGGTCTATTGGTACATTTATCAAAAAATATTGGATGCGGTTTTTCCTGCTAAACAAACAAATAAAAAAAATTGACAGAGGTTAAGGAGTGGGAATTGAGACGTCTTCTAGGTTAAAAGTGTGTCAAGGTGTAACTTCAAACAATATTTCAACACACTCCACACATTGTTTGTTTATGTGTCAAAAAGAAGTACTATATTTTTTGATAACCTAACCGATAGACCAAATTTGCTTAGGAAACTACCCTATTTATAAATGAAATTTACTCACCAATATACACTTAAATATTTTCAGGAATGCAGCTCTTCAGTTATATGGGGCCTTAATTCCGAAACAGATAGGTGAGAAGAAAGCTTCAGGCAGTGATGAACAAACTACTGCAACAGTGGCGTGCGATGAGCTGCGAACACATTCACCCAAGCTATGGAAATATATCATGGAACAATTGGAAGATACTTATGAACCTGATATAGTACAGATTCACTCAAACTTAGTACCTATTTTGAACTTATTGGCAAACAGTGCAAAGAGATACAGCTTTTCTTATGATATGATTGAACAGAAAAATGTTACTGAGGAACTATTTGATCGCTTAGTTTTGCTCCTTGATAGTCCTATACACACAGTAAGACGGTTGACTGCTAAATGCATATTTAACATTCATGATTTTATGCAAATCTCAGACAATTTATGGTTTTTGTTATACCATGCCTCTGTGTCAGAAAATTTTCTACATGGTAGTTTAATTTTGCTAAACCTATGCCATAAGTATTATTATTCGCATCAAGCCTACAAAGTGCATTCTGAGAAGTTCAGAGAATTGTTTAAAACAAAAATTTTAAATGAGCAACATTCATACATATGTAGAAAACTGTTTGAAGATATTTTTATAAACAGTTACAAATTAGAAGACATTGAAAGAACAATTTTGGAAATGAATAATAATGTGTTATTCCCTGGGGTTGATCTGTGGGCAGAATCTCGATTGAAAAAATATATTATAAATTCAAGTGCATGGAATGAGGTACCAGCATTTCTAAATATAATACTGAAACAGAGTAATTATGAAAAGTATTGTGAGTTCATTTTCATGAAAGTTAAAACACAGGATTGTAAAGCAGAAGTTCTATTGAAAGTGGTTGAAGTTCTGCTAGCATTTGAGAAGAAATACAACAGCAGTATTATTTGGAGGATACTCTTTGAAATATCACTAAAAACTAATTTATCTGGCCATTTAGATACAGCAAAACTCCTGAAAATATTACAGGAAAGAGAATCAGTATACAGAGTAAGATACAGTATCCCATTGTTAGCAAGATATATTACTAAGATTCAAAATGATGATCAATTGAATTTGATGAAAATCATAACAAAGTTCTGTGATTTTGAAAACTCTGATGTGGATATGAGATGCATAGCAGCACTTGCTAATAATGAACTTGCAAATGAATTTCATAACTTACCTGATTCAGTAAAAGTTATTTCAATAAAAAGTGCAATAATGCTATTGCAAGATGAAGACGAGGATGTGAGACACTTAAGTGTGGCCTTCTACCATAGATTAAGTAAACAAGAAGTAGTAGTACACCCATATGTCTGTTTAAATAATATTTTAAGTCGTAATTTTTTGCATACTGCTTTTAATGGATCTCAGCATTTTATAAATGAGCTAGCAAAAGAGTTATCAGAAATATTACAATCGAACCACAACCCAGATGAGTACAATCCATTTGCAAATGATTCTAAAAATATTTACCTTGAACCAGATGTACTGAAACACTTGATTGAGAACTTTAATACTATTTAATTTAAATAAACACCTAGAATTTCTTATTTGATTAATTGTTTTATTTTATCTTAAAAAATTAGAAAACTTAATTAGTGTTAAATATAAATATCATGTACAATATCAAACTAAGGAGGCTTATTAATAAAAAGGGGTATTTAATTACAAAACCAAGGACAATGGGGAGGAATCACTCATCGTAACAATACATTTGTGGTGGAGTAGTGTCATCTAATTGAATGGAAACAATATGTCGACCAGGTACCATGACTAGACCAAGTACTCTTGGCTCTTCTGTCTCACCATCACAGCCTTTTAGGTATTCTGAACAAGCTCCTAAAAACAAAAATTGTACATTGAAATGATATAGAAAAATTAACATTTTTTTTTTGGATCTTGAAAAAAAAAAGGTTAAATATATCTTTTTATTTTCAAAAGATTTCAATATGAAAAGATATTTCCCTCCTTACCTAGAATAACATTGGCATCCCGATCTGTGCACAAGAATACTCCAATTAGAACCCTTCCATCAGTCATTTCTATTCTAAAGTTCATGTTCAACCATTTTTTTAATTTAGCTTTTCCATCTTCAAAATTCTGTAATAGGTGGGTACATAAGAAATAACAATTGGCTAATGCTTTTGCGAAGCCAGAAAAAAAAAAATAACAATAAAATTAGACAGGCAATTATAGATGACAAAAAATCATTGCCTTAAGGTTGTTGCCTTTTCCCTGTTATCTCTTTCTCGGATTTAAAATGTTGATGCAAATTATCAATTTCAATTTAATACAGTCAAATGGGTGAATAGGAACAAAAGTTATAGGATTTTCACATTTTTTAACAACTTTTCCCAGTATTTAAGTACTCCTGTTTATTCATCAATTGTAATAAAAATTGATACAGTAATTGAGTTATTATTATAATTGAGCAGTTGTGGCCGAGTGGTAATGGCCCTGACTTATGAGTTGTAGGTTGCAGGATCGAACCCAGCCAGGCACATTACTTTGTGTATTTCATCACTACTACATAACCGCACTGGGCACACATGGTGGATTATGTCCCATTCTCTTTCCTAGAGAGGTGGCCTGAGTTCCAGCAGTGGGAACATTAAGAGGCTGATTATGCTATGCTATGCTTTAATAGAAAAAAATAATCTAAATATATATCAAATTGAAAATCTTTAGTTTTGGTCCTATTCACTTAATTAGATGGTACCTACTATAATTTTTAAAACTATTTTATTCTTATTTTCGGCTTGAATTTGTACAATATACTGGCGCGTTTTGACCGTGGTCTGGACCACTGATTTTGTAGTCACCACATTCACACTATGTGAGAAAAGGTAAAAGGAGAGGATACCAAGAATACATAGGAACCGCTACATATTACTATCTGTTATTATAGATAAAATTAAATATGTTTAAAGTTCGTTTACCTTGACAGCATCTATCGGTTGCTCCGAAATCGTATTACTCATATTGATTTTGAAAGTTGCAAATAAAAGAACCTATGTAAGTAATTTGTAAAAAAATCGTAACAACCACACACAAAACACCAACAACAATATTTTCACCGTGTTTGACATTGACTTTTATTTTTGACACATTCATTTATTGTGAACGTGGCTGTGTGAAGACGATCAATATTTTACAATAATAAGGTACATTCTCACTAGACTCAAGTAATGTGTACGTATTGCGAGTAAAATAATCATGTAAATTCAGGTTTTTCATAAATAAATGCCTAAAATGTTTACAGATTAAATGCTCTTTGAATACATGTAATAAATGTCAATGTTTGGATATTAAACAGCTGATTTATCGGCGAGCGGGCCGTGTACACAAAGTTAAAGATTGATATGCTTCGACTTAGAAAAAATGTTTGTCGTACGACTGATCCTACGGCCAAACTTTCATACTTGGCCTCTGCGGCCAAGACTTGCGGACAGTTTTATTAGATTTTTTTAGAACGCGCTCCTAAACAACAACGTCAATGTTAGGTATATGTTATTGTTGTCAATGTCAAATATAAATGTCAACAAACCACCTGATAGGCCTGTAATTGTTTATCATTATGTTTAATTGGAAATAATGGAAGAAAATACAAATTTACCCATTTTAGAAGATAAGTTTATGAAGACGTTCAAATATTATAAGTCATATAAATCAAAGCCGTCGTTGGAACACGTGATACAATTAGAAAAATGCTCTACTGAAAAGGTTAGGTTAATATCATAGTTTTCTCCTGATCCCAAGTCTATTTGGTACTGAATTAAACATTTCATTTAATTTTTAGGTTACTAATGTTACACCAGGAAGTGTCATCGAAGATGCAAGAGCTGAACTATTGGGATTAAAAAGTTTAAAAGAATGGAAAATATTCAATTTAAATAGGCACCCTGGTTTATTATTTATCAGAAATCCATTCACGGCTTTAGGACAAAGATACTGGGTCAGAAAATGTCTAGAAGAATACCCAAGGAAGCCGAGTAAATTGAATATTGATATAGAAATGAATTTACAAGATTGGTGGGATAAATGCTTTAGAAATGGACAGTGTGATAGGATACTTCAAAAGAAACTTCGTTGGACAACACTAGGATACCATCACAACTGGGATACAAAAGTAAAATTTTAATATTATCATTTGATACCTTATTAATTTTGGTGAAATATTCAAAAGGACTCTGTCTTGGCACAGCATTCTAATTAAATGAATGAATTCTAAATATTTTTTTATTATTATTGTTTTTCCTGAATAAAATTGAATTGAATTGAATCTATATCTTAAAATGCACTGTAAATATTTCAGGTTTACACAGAACAGAACAGATCTCCATTTCCTGAGGATTTGGCAGAACTATCAGATATACTGGCTAAGTACCTAGGTTACTCCAACTTCAGGGCTGAGGCAGCCATTGTGAACTACTACCATATGAATTCCACATTATCTGCTCATACTGACCATTCAGAAATCAATTTGGAAGCACCCTTATTTTCATTCAGGTAGTTGAAAAAATTTCAGAACCAATAAAAGGAAATGTTATTGGCCAGAGTGGGAGATTAAGGTTGATGTTTCAGGGTAGCTAGCAAAATTCAATTTTTTTTTTTTTTGCTTTTTGCTAGTTTTATAGATTTTAATGATTATTCTGCTTTTACCATCAGGTGGGATTGCAGTCAAGCACTAGTTTATGTCAATTATTAAAAAATTAAAAAAAAACTAATTAAAAACACAATTTGACTTTCGGGAGCTACCCTGGCACTTTAACTAGAGTTACCTATATAAAGTAGGTAGAAAAATTCAATTAAAGGTCCATTTTCCAGTGTGTATTGATTGGTAATGACCAACATAATGCTACTTGTTTAGTCTCTGATAATAACTGACAGCTTAATTAACTATTATAAAGTGCTTCTTAGAAAGGTATTACTAAGGTATGACTGGCCTGTTGGTCTAGTAGTTAGTGGCCCTGACTGCTATGCCGGAGGTCATGGGTTCGATTCTCACCCAGGACAAATGTTTGTGTGATGAGCACGATCATTTGTTCTGTGTCTGGGTGTTATTTATCTATAACATGTATGTATTTAAAAATATATAAGTATGTTTATCAGCTGTCTGGTACCCATAACACAAGCTCTGCTTAGCTTGGGACTAGACGGTGTTGTGTGATAGTTGTGGAAATATTATTATTATATTATATTATATTATATTATTATAATTATAGAAAAGCTGTAACTTCACAAATAAAATTCAAAATTTTGTTTCATACAATACATAATCATAGCAATTTGTTGTTTCAGTTTTGGCCAGTCAGCAATATTTCTACTTGGAGGCAAAGATAAGTCAATAGAACCATCAGCAATTCTTATAAATAGTGGAGATATAGTAGTAATGTCAAAGGAGGCTAGATTAAGTTATCATGCTGTACCAAAAATACTACCTGCTACAGAGTCCCCTTGGGATGACTTTGGTATTGCAAAAGAATCAAGTAAAAACCCTAGTTTTAAGTATATATCAAAATCAGAAGAATTGAAATTAATGATAAGAAAAAATGAAGACAACAAGGAATGGGAGCAATTTAAAAATTATATCAAAGAGTCAAGGATAAATATGAATGTACGCCAAGTACTTAAAGAAAAACAAAGCTCTATATCATTGTGATTTTTATTATTGAACTTGTAAATAATATATGCAATTTTTAGTATGTGGTTGTTGTATAATTTGAGACTTTCGTTGGCAGGTCTTTAGGTTTTCACAGCAATATCATTCATTATTCTTACATTTTTGTATGGCAGCTCTTGAGATCTTGGTTGATCTGTCACTACTGGAACAAAATATTCCATGTTAGTATCTTAGTATCTTCTAGCTGATAAAGACCATAAAAGTAGTAGTAGTTTAAGATTTGCTTTGAGCCATAATTATGGCGGTAAGTCCCTTCTTTAAGAAGTGGCTATAAAGACCTTTTTTTTTTGGTGGTGGGTAAAATCATCCAATGACATCTCCCGCTCTTGGGTCAGGAGCGGGAGATAGTGTCAGACTCTTACTGACTAAAAACCCACCCCGTTCCTTCGTTGCCTTTAATACCAGGGCCGAGCCTTCCTTTCAGAAGTAGATCCTTGGCCTCAGTAGGCTTCGACCCTTCCTGCCTGCAGCTAGCAGGCAGGGCCTCTACGGTTTGCTGACAACTCCTTGAGGCGCGCGGGAACAGTGCGTGCCGTTGACGACCTGGGCTTGGTCCGGATGGTTACCGGGCGGTCGGATAGCGAGCTACCCATAGCTTTCCGTCCGCAAGCTCGCGCCTACGTTGGCTGGAAATCAGGATCGGAATCGGAATCCCCGCGGCGGCTGGGGCGTGAGGGCCGTTGCCTCTCGCGTGCGGCCTCCTCCTTTGCTAGCATTACTGCTTCGTAGAAACTGGTGACCGCAACGACTTGAGGCAACGGCCCTCACGCCCCAGTCGCCACCGGAATTCCGGACCCAATTTCCAACCACTGTCGGTGCGGGCTTGCGGACGGCGAGCAATGGATAGCGACGGCGCGAATTGTTTCACGCCCGCCTCAAGGAGTTGTCAGTAAACCGTAGCGGCCTAACTGGTTCGAAGCCTACTGGGGCCAGGGTCGGTTTCTGAAAGGAAGATTATTTATTTAAAAGTATGACACTAGTAGTAGTATATTATTGGGCATTCTATACCACTATCGGCAAGTGCTCGGGCGAGTGCGCCTCGCTGCCGATAGTGGTATAGAAAGCCCAATAATGAACGATCGACTCGACTGTGTAGCATATTACTGTACTCGCCTGAAGATTATATGAGTTGTACCACTGGCCGCCAGTAGGTAGGCAAGTTCTCCGTGCTGCGGACGATGGTATGGATCATATTAGCAGGCGTTTCGTTTTTAGAAACTACTTGATGATTCTGATATGCGCTTCATATGGTGGAAACGACTTGTTGGGTTTTGTAATGCGCTTCAGCATGGAAACGACTTGATGAATTTGGTACTTATTTCAGTATTAGAATCGATTGGTATCATTCTACTCATACAAAGATCGTGCGAGTTATACGACTGCCTGCCAGTAGCTAGGCGAGTTTGCTTCGCTTCGGACAGTAGTGACAAATATCGACATGATCAATGATTAAAATTTAACTTATTCATTTTGACATGCGTTTCGTGGTTAG
Source organism: Leucania comma (assembly GCA_958295575.1). Classification (NCBI taxonomy): domain Eukaryota; kingdom Metazoa; phylum Arthropoda; class Insecta; order Lepidoptera; family Noctuidae; genus Leucania; species Leucania comma. Next base: position 13,190,583 of record OY282475.1, read on the forward strand.
AAACGACTTGTTGGTTTTTAGAATGCGCTTCAAAGGTGGAAACGACTAGTGATTTGGTCATGCATTTCAGTATTAGAAACGACTTGTTGGTTTTTGTAATGCATTTCGTGGGTCGAAACGACTTGGTGTTTGTGAAATGCGCTTCAATATTAGAAACGACTTGTTGGTTTTTGTAATGCGTTTCGTGGGTCGAAACGACTTGGTGTTTGTGAAATGCGCTTCAATATTAGAAACGACTTGTTGGTTTTTGTAATGCGTTTCGTGGGGTCGAAACGACTTGGTGTTTGTGAAATGCGCTTCAATATTAGAAACGACTTGTTGGTTTTTGTAATGCGTTTCGTGGGTCGAAACGACTTGGTCTTTGTGAAATGCGTTTCAATATTAGAAACGACTTGTTAACGCACTGCTTTCTGGATCTGCATAATAAACAAGGTACAAATTATATATTAGGTTTATTTTTCGTAAAACATTGGTTTTTCTCGGAAAATTGTATCTACCGAACGCACGAACTCTTGTAGTTTCTGCCACTGAGATGAATTCGCGTCGGTCTGGAACTTGAGTCGCACAAGCGCCTTCTTCCACAGCTCCTGGGAGTCGGTGTGGCGCGCGTCGTCGGCCTTGTACACCTTGCAGTCGACGTAGTACTCTCCGTTGATGCTCGCTGCTCGCCGCTCGCAGCCTTTGGCGACTCGGTTAACGAAGAATGATGATAGACATGTACTCGATGAATCGTCTTTTGGCACGGTGTCAGTCCCGTAGTTGTTACTGATACCGAATACATCATTATCTGTATTGGTTTTTTTACTGAAACAACGACGAAAGTTTTATTAGTTTATCATACACTTACAGGGTACATTTAACGTTTAGATACACGCAGAAAAAAAAATACACACTTAGTTTTTAATTGGTATGGTGAACTAAATTATTGAATAGTTTGTTTACCTCTTACGAATTAAATTCGTTGATGATGGGTGCGACTTGCGTTTCCTATTATCTGCAGACAGCTTGCGGCTGGGAGTCGTTCTCTGGTCTGGGATCGGAGCTTGTTGAAGGTACTCGCACTCAGAGTCAGACCTGAAAATATAAAGATAAAACAAAATAATAATCAAACACAAATCAAATTATTACAATCACCTACAATGGGTCAGATCTCTAAGCTATGACCTGATCGGAAATATTTTATACTTACATTTTCCACTTATGTCCGTTTGATATACCAGGCTGATGATAGCAGGCGTAGTGACTGTTGGCAGCAGGCAGCGGTTAGATATCAACATTGATAGGATAACTCAGCAAGATCGCAGAGCACTTCTTGAAGATTACTTCCACACTTGTAGACTTCAGTTGGTTTGTACCGAGTACTTCGAAAACATGTAGCTTATAAATCGGAAAACGAACGATAATTCGCTATATTAAAAATGACTGCAACTGTTCATTATAATGTTGCGTAAAACAACATTTTTCCTTAGACGTATTATACTTGTTCAAAAAGTGAACACTAAGGTTCTTTTAGCTAGCACCGAATGACAAGACAGCGAAACGACTTAGGGCTGTCAAAACGTTTACCAGTAGATAGAATAGCAACAACGGTATTAAGGAATATTCTAGCAAGTAATTTAATTATTTAGCAATCTAGAGACAATCATAAGATTAGTATTTATCATGTTATATATCCAAGTTTTACTTGTGATACTTTTATGCTTGAGTAAAGTAAGTACAGGAAATAAGTTGACTTGTAACAGTAACAAATTTTAAATGAATTTTCTCTTCGGTTAGAAACCTATAGGTTTCTGACCTGGTATTCGACATTTTATTCTACTTGTATTTTGTGATAGTGTTCCTATGTAGTTTCTGATACTTATCCATACTTTAATATGTATGCGTGCCAACCTTGACTAAAACAGCTTACTGTTGCGAATGCAACTAAGCTGACGAAAAGAAAGAAACAAGGTTACACGTGTAATGTTTTACGCAATAACAATTATTTCAATCAAATATTTTATAAATTTACTAATTAATGGAGTATTCGTTATTGACTAGGTAATCAGTAACGAATACTCCGTTAATTAGTAATGTCGAAAAATAATTTGACATTATCTCAAAGCTACGACGCGTGACGGGGTGTAAATCGTTTAATCATTTAAAAAATATATAGATTTACAGCGAATGTCGAAATAACTAGTTTTATAATCTCGCGAAGCTGTACCTGACGTTTAATATTGCGATCTGAAAACACACACACGTACATAAAATTGGAACATTTATGTACAACATTAAATAATTTTCAAAAAAGGTAATTATTGAATACGTTTCGTATTTTTATTTAAAATTGTGTTATTTTTTACTAAAAATAGGCACTAACCGATCTTTCTTTTTTTCAGAAATACGTTGATACCTAATCAGATGCACTGCCTGAAGAATAAGTGATCATCAAACCAATAGGCGTATGCAGACTTGCTCCAGATTAAAAAAATCAATAAAGTAATGCAAAAAGGTAATTAAAGAATATGTTTCGTATTTTTGTTTAAAATGTTGTTATTTTTTACTAAAAATAGGTACTAACCGATCTTTATTTTTTTCAGAAATACCTTGATACCTTATCAGATGCAATGCTTGAAGAACAATTAGTGATCATCAAACCAAAAGGCGTATGCAGACTTGCTCCAGATTCAAAAATTTAATAATTCTGTCACACTACACTAACTTCGATTGTTTATTAGTCGTTATACGTGGGTAAGATCGTTTCGAGTTTAAATGGGATAATAGTTAATATCAAATAGTAAAATAATGCCCCACTGTTTGGTTTGCAATTTATTTGTAGATAATCGTCGATGGTCTGGTCATTTACGTAGTAATATTCATAAAAGTAAAGGTGCGACCACTGTTTTTGACAATGTCGCAATTATTAATTCTGCGTTTAAAAAACGAATCGTTAGTTACAAGATCATCGCAACTGGCGAACAAATAAATAATTTTCCTGAAATTTTTCTTAATAATATTAGTGAACAAGTTAAAACTCTAATAAACCGATCATTATTGAAACATACAGCTCTGAAAATAAATTTTGAACTTTTTTCTTTTTTTCTTATGTTTAAAAATGATCAAAAGGAAATGAAATCGTTCGCCACAAAAAACATTATTATTAATTTTAATTATGATTTTGATTCAATTTATAAAGCAACGGTTGATTTACTGTTAAAGAAAATTGAAGAGTTTCAGGAGAGAGATAGTGGTTGGTCATTTTTGAGCAATTCCCATGTAGAATTAAATATTAATAAATATCAGCCTCTCGGTGGATCTAAATTTATAATTTTACCAAAATGTATAAAAAATAAAAAAGCTTGTTTGAATATTCGTAACAATGATGAGTTTTGCTTTTTATGGTGCGTAGTGGCAGCTCTGTACCCCGCTAACAAACATCCCGACAGAGTTTCATCTTATCCCTACTTCCGGGATGTTTTGAATGTTGATGGTTTAACATTTCCGATAACATTTTCGGATATAGCTGTATTTGAGAAAAATAATCCGTTTTTGAATATTTACGTGTATGGTTTAAAAAATAATAAGACTATCGTTGGACCTTTGTATTCAACATCTAATCAAAAATATAAGAGCATCCATCTATTGTTTTTAGAAAATAATACTAATACTCATTATTGTCTTATCAATGATTTATCTCGTCTAGTCAGAAATCAGATAACTAAACATCATGGTAAACTGTACTTCTGCGAAACGTGCTTATTGTTTTTTCCGACACGCATCCAAATTGAATCACACCTGTGTGGAGGAATTGCTACGGTATTACCAGAAAAAGGAACATTTTTAAAATTCAAAAATTATGATAGAAAACAAAACATTCCTTTCGTCATATATGCTGATTTCGAAACGATACTCGAACCGATTTCCGGCGATGATTTCAACACCGCTAAAACGTCATACTCACATCGACACATTCCGGCCGCATTCGCGTATAATGTAGTGTCATCATTTAACGATAGGGTTGGCGGCTATAGAAGTTATCGTGGAAAAGATTGTGTTTCAAAATTTATACATTTACTGACTGAAGATGCTAAAGCAATACACAGAATTCTAACTAAAAGCGAGCCTATGATATTCACAGAAATAGATGCTCTAGATTTCAAACGCGCTGTTAAGTGCTACCTTTGTGATAATTTACTGTTGACAGATAGAGTAAGGGATCACTGTCATATTACAGGCCGGTACCGAGGTGCAGCACACCGACACTGCAACCTACAAAATAAAGTACCAAAATTCATCCCAATATTTTTTCATAACCTGTCCGGGTACGATTGTCATTTATTTATTAAAAAGTTAGGTGAAATTCCAGGACAAATTAAAATAATACCCAAGACTAAGGAAAAATATATATCGTTTACAAAGTTTATTCCTCTTGCTGATAATGAGTTTATACAAATAAGGTTTTTAGATTCCTTCAACTTTCTAGGAACTAGTTTAGACAAACTTGCTAAAACTTTGCAAGTTGACGATTTTGTTAACCTTAAATCAATTTTTCCCGATGAAGCGCAATTTAGTTTGCTGATTCGTAAAGGTGTGTACCCGTATGACTATATGAAAGACTGGAAATGTTACGAACAAAAGTCATTACCATCTAAATATTATTTCCATAATTATTTGACTAACGAAGGTATTAGCGATGAAGATTATAATCATGCTCAGAATGTTTGGGCTGTTTTCAATATTTCTGACCTAGGCGAGTATACAGATCTATACTTAAAAACAGATGTGCTTTTGTTGACAGACATATTTCAAAATTTTCGGAAAACATGTAAACAATATTACAAACTCGATCCTGCCTTTTACATAACTGCACCCAGTTTATCTTTCGATGCAATGTTACTAAAAACAGGTGTTCAGTTAGAACTGATTTCGGATTTAGCTATCGTCAGAATGATTCAAAGCGGTATACGAGGGGGCTTGTGCATGTGTTCCCATCGGTATGCAAAAGCAAATCACAAATACATGCCAGAACATGATGCATCACAGCCTCAGAGTTTTATAGTATATTTAGACTGTAATAACCTATACGGCTTTAGCATGTGTCAGTATTTACCGTATTCTAGTTTTAGATTTCTTGATGAAAACGAATTAACTAATTTTCGGGTAGAAAATATCGAGAATAACTCTGAGTGGGGCTTTATATTAGAAGTCGATCTTTTTTATCCTGAACATTTACACAAACACCACAATGATTTACCATTTTGCCCTGAGAAATGTATACCTCCAGGAGGTAAAACGAAGAAATTAGTTGCAAATTTGCATAATAAATACAACTACGTAATACATTATGTTCATTTAAAAAAGTGTTTAGAACATGGTTTAATATTACGTAAAGTTCATAAAGCTATTACTTTTAGACAAAGTTCTTATTTAAAACAGTACATAGAATTAAACACTCGATTAAGACAAAAGGCAAAAAGTTCTTTTGAACAAGACTTTTTTAAGTTGTTAAACAATAGTGTTTTTGGCAAAACATTAGAAAATACTGAAAATAGAGTAACCGTTCATTTAGTTAATCAATGGTGCGATCAATCTAATCGAACTAAGAAATTTATATCCTCCGAGAGACTTGTAGCCAATCCCTACTTCCATAGCGCTTCTATTCTAACTGAAAACTTAGTTGCAATACAAATGAAACCTGACCAAATTATTTTAGATAAACCTATTTATATTGGGTTCACTGTATTAGAACTTTCTAAGACACATATGTATGACTTTCATTATAATATTGTAAAACCTTTTTATGAAGATCGAGTGCAGTTGTGTTACACAGATACCGATTCGTTTGTTTATAAAATATTCACGTTTGACTTTTATCAGGACTTGAAGTATAATTTTTTGCAATATTTCGACACCAGTAACTATAATGATAAAAATGATTTTGACATACCAATTATAAACAAAAAAGTTCCAGGTTTGTTCAAAGACGAAATGGGAGGAAAATATATCTCAGATTTTGTTGGTTTGAGATCGAAGCTTTACTCAATAAAAACAGTCGATAAAGTCATTAAAAAAGCAAAAGGAGTAAAATCAAGTGTAATAAGAGACTTAACTATAACAGATTATGAAAATATTTTATTAAATGGTGGAATTATTCGTAGAAAAAATATTATGTTTAAATCTATAAAGCACGAAATATTTACTAAGAGTGTCAACAAAATTGCCTTATCTCGAAATGATGATAAACGCTCAATATCTGTAGATGGAATATCAACGCGAGCCTGGGGTCACTCACTTATTTTAAAGAGCGAAAATGTATTTCAAGATTAAGCTAATTAGTAATAGAGTTCGAATTTGATTTATGTAACCAGTGTAATATAATCTTAATATTAGTTCTTAAAAATATACCTAGGTAACTGTTTAATGTATGATAAATAATAATTCTTAGTTGTAAAAACCTAAGTTAATATGAATATATAAATAAAATGTGATTTATTATGACTACTTGTTTAATTTATGTTTTGAAACATCATCTTCCTTTTTTGTAGTTGGTTAAATAAAATGAAACCTGACTAAGATTCAATTTGCAAACATGAAGTGCATGTTTCGACATGCACTTCATGTTTGCAAATTGAATCTGAAAAATGAACGATTCAAGTTTCGACTTGAATCGTTCATTTTTCAGATGTAAAATGAATTTTGTACGTATTACAATAAGACTGATTATACAAATTTCGAAGAGCCATGTTTGCGTCAATTCAATCATAACGCTGATCATACAATACGTAACAGTGCATTACCCTCATAAATGCATAGTTAACACTTTAATCTCAATTAGGAATTGTTTCGATAGTATTTTTTTCTTTTTTTGACCATTTGCGAAATAAAACTCGTCTTTAGTACTTGTACTAAGCAGCGCTGTGCTTACCTCGAACATGTCATCGGTAAGTTTCTCAATTTATTTTTATATTGTTTAGTAACTAGTGGATCTGCTATGAATGTTGTAACCCGCTGACAGTTCGTTTATGCATCGCTATATCAACGTCTACGTTTTAGTTTAAACTTAATGAATGTCTATTTTTATTCCAGAATACAGAATCAGAAATTATGTTTAGCCAGTATGCTCAAAATCCTTATGAAGTATTCTCCGAAACGCTTCACAACGAACCCGAGTACAGCAAAAAAGTGATGAAAGAAAAGAAATCAAAACAACGTTGCAGGGACAAGTCGAAGAAGCACAATTCAACTAAATCTTTTGTAATGAGTCGACTACAGCGACGAGGTATCAAACTAATTAAAATATCAGTCATAGATTTAAGCAATAACAATCCGCAAACCAGTGACAGTGACAGTGACAGTGAGAACGTCATTATAAGTGCGCAATACATTGTTAAAGACGCTATCGACAATGTTATGGACGAAACTGAATCTCTAGTTAAAAAAATTTCTAAATCTTTAATAGATAGTGATTTTTAGTACTTATCTGTTTGCGTATTAAGTTGATTAGGCAAATATTTAGTCCTTATAAATTTGTTTTATTTAATTTTAAAGTACTCGTAGATTATTTTATATAAAGAAGTGTTGGGTGTTTATCAAAATAAAAGAAGTTTTACAATACAAATGGTTTTTTATTTAAGAAAACAATAACCTAAGTAGGTACACATTTATAACTCTAACCACTTTCTTATACATAACACATTTTTAAGAGCACAATGCTTTAAATGTTTTACACAATTTAAATTAGTTCTTCCTTCACAGTATTTTTTATGTAAAATAAAGAAATTAGGACATCCTTCAGTACCAAGGTCTGATACTTTACAGTTCTCACAAAGTTCCTTAACCCACTTAACTTTCTCCAAACCATTAACAACGATTTCCTTATTTTCTAGATAGGGAACGATTATACGACGAAATTCTTTATAGTCGATATACCCTTCGTTCCAATAAATACCTCTGTTTCTTTCTAGCCACTTAACTTGCCGTTTTTCGTCACTTGTTAAGTATTTAAACAAATATGGTGGTTTTATTAAAAATGTTTGGGTATAATCACGGGTAGCAAAAGCTAACTCTTTTATTATAAAATTATTGTACAGGTCTTTAAACCCTTGAACATCTAATATGACAGTATTCGGATTCATGATATTTTCCTGACTGTATTACTTAAAGGTTTATATTCAATAATACAGTCGTTCAATATAAGACAATACGCTGAAGTCTGATCTGGTATTTCCGAATCACTCTCAATTTCCACTCTTACGTCTACAACAGGGCCTGACTTTATATTATCAGCTTGTCTAGAGCAATCGATGACAAATAGTGGCGCCAAATCTTTAAATTGTTTTTCACTTAGTAAAGGCTCCGGTCGACGCCCATAATAAGACTGCTGAAATCTGACGTATTGCTCGTATAATAAAGCGATTCTGTTTTTTGCGAAACTCACATTTAGGTTTTCATATGGAAAGTAAGTAGAATTAAGGTACACTTTTACATCACGAACGTGACAATGATCGAACTGAGACATATCAGAACTGCTATTGTTTTTTCTATTTGTCTGTAGTCCCATAATAATGTATCTTGGTTTCTCTATTTGCGAGGATGTTTTGATTGACCAGGTATGTTTAGTAGTTTTAGGTAAAGCCGGATATTCGTACAGATCCCAATTTCTGAATATCATCTGGAGTGGTCGATCTTTTTCTAATAGTTTCAGCAAACTTATTTTTTCTTTGTCAGACACTTTAACGTGCGGTACGCGCCAAATGATTTTATTTATCTGAACGTCTTCTACAATTTCACCGGTGTTAAGTTTTACAGCATTTAGGTTAGTGTTGCTTCGTAGCAATATCAGTTCGTGCCTACAATTGATCACGACTTTCTTGAAATCCTCTGCGAAACCGATGATGTTACAGAGTGGTATAGAAGCAGAAAAATTACCACCATTAATGTTTTTTGTACCATCAATATTCCAGCCCCATGAATTAGATGTCTTTGATTCGTTCTCATTCATTGATATCAACGATTTCATGGTGGTAGTTACGCCAGCATTTTTTATTCTATCAATTTCTACTCCATTCAGCTCGTACCTTATATCTTGAAACAAGTAGAGTAGAGCATTATTCGTGAAATGAACACTAGTGACTTTATCTTTCATATCCTTTTTGCTTACGATAATGGTTCCTTCTAAATACAAGGTACTCGCTGATGGAAGAATGTACAAGTCCTGTTGGTTAATAGGTATACGAATTTCGTCATTTCTATTAAAACTAGTTACATAGGGCTTGTAAGAATGAAATTCAATTCCTTCAACCGTATTATCAGAAGTCGGAGCGGATAAAACGTCTAAGATATTCATTTTAGCAAACCAATCACTTTGAGAAATGCTTTGTTGTCTTTAGTTAATTTTATTTTCTTACAGCGAGCTCTTATTTGGGTGGATGCTTGAGGGGGACTGATATTTTGAATTTGTTGATGCGCATATTTATTGTAGTCAATCATTTTTTGCTTCTCAGGTGCAAATACAGTTGCACTTCTTCACCCCGTAAATTTATTAAGCGGTTATTTATATCAATCAATCGGATATGTATGCAGCTTATGTTGTTTTGGTTGACTGGAAAGTATATTGCGTTTTTTGGAATTTCTATAATTCTATAACCAGGAGGTACGTTAAGTGCAAATTCGTGAATTATGTGACTCGGTTTTCCGTTTGTGTACGAGCCGCTTACAATATCACATTCGATCCTGATCACTGTCGTAGGTAAAATGTTGACTGGAAACTGTGACACGTGCCATTTATTTGGTTCCAAGATCTGCTTATCAAAACCTAATAAATTTCTGATAGTATTCTCTTTATTAAAATTTATGTTTTTTGTACAGAATACAGTAGTTTTTAACGTATTGTTATTGCACTGCAGTTTGATTGATGCATCTTTAATTTTAGATTTTAAGTAATCATTAATATCTTGCAATTCGTAGGTGCCTTCTGGTATTTCAATAACTTTGTTAGAGTCATAATAAAACTTATTATTCGTTTTGTCGATGTTTGGAATAGAATTAAATGTTGAGAAATGCAATAAGGCACACTCATACTGTTCATTTAGTTGCAATGTGTTAGGATAGTACGTAGATAAAGTTGACGAGTTTCCAGTTATTGACAATGTGAATGACATCTTGCAAATGATTGAAATAAAAGAAAATTATAATTTTTATACGTTTTTATTCCAAAAAGTCCTTAGATATTCTAAACATAAGTGCCCACAGTTTTCTGTGTTAAATTTCTGATATCTAGTATAGTTATAAAAAACATTACATTTCTTAAAATATCGCATTAGTTCCAATGGAGGTTTCAAATCCCCAAAGCTATCAAAATATTCACAATAGTGGTTAATTTTAACATAAGCTACCCAATGTGTCCCAACATTCTTATAATTATCCAAGTTAACGACACCGCATTCAATCCGTTTTGGCACCCTTGGTAATTGATCCTTCATGTAAACTCCTCGAAAGTAGGGGATGTCACGTGCATACTTTTGTATATCTACATTAGTTAGAGGACGATTAGGTAGCTTATTTCTTAGTTTTTTGAACATTTTATACATAAACCTTTACCATTTTTATGTGACTTAATGTATAAACCCTTACCTAACTTTAAAGACTCCATAGCCTTATTGTGTCTTACTGTTTCTTGCAAATTTTGCTGACTAGCTTTGTAATCGTTAACAGTTTTTGCAATACCCGCCGCACCACCAGCTAAAGTACCTAAAGCCGATAAACCAGCAAAAATTGGAATCAAAGGTAGAATTCCTCCAGTTTTTGGTAACGGTATCACTCGCGGTATTCGAATCTTTGAGATTTTTGGAAATATTTTTTTTGCCGCTGCGTAAGCAACGTTGATTAATGTTTTGCTATCCTTTGGATTCAGTTTCTTGATCGTTGATTTTATTTTTGACACGAAGTTCTTAAACGTTTTAACGCCGGCACCAGATTTCAATTTGGCTTTCATAACTTTGCTTACTATCCATGAACTCAGTTTTTCTCCTTTTCCAGCATCTTTGGACTTAAGTCTTTGTTTAGCCATATTTAATAGTTGTAAATCGGCTTTGTGGCGATTGGTTAAGTCTGTATGGTTTGCATAAGCAATGTCGTGATGCATACAAGCTTCGTCTAGCTTATTTACACCTCGATCACCTCGTTGTAATCGTTTCTGGAGTTTGGTTCCTGGTCCGCAATAATTGTAACCAGGCAAATGAAGTTCAAACGGTAAATTATTAATTAATGTATTAACTAGTTCACCTCCTTGCATTGTCCGAATTGTAATGATGAAAATAGTGCAAAAATAATGTTTATATTAATATTATTTTATCCTACGATTGCAGTTTTGTCAATCCAACTGTTTTCTTCATTGTTTAGACCCAACCATTTTACGAAAATTTTTGATCCTTTTCTTTTTAAAACTCTTTCTATCAAATAAACACCAGGAAAGTTGGATTTTTGAAGTTCTTGCTCGTAAAAAGTTCCCAATATAGCTTGCTTTCGCTGATCTTCTAAATGATATGTAACAGGTATGGTAAAATTAATCTTTTTTATGGTAAATATTTCAGTTGACCAATTAGGTGTATAACCTTTCTCAAACTGGTGTTTGTATTTACTGATCCGAACAAAATCACCCACTTTGAACTTAGGTTTTCTACAAATAGAGGAATGTTTAAATGATTTTCTTATATTTTCTGCTATAATGGACATATTAGCTTTATTCACTTCGATTGGCTTAACTCTAATTGTTCGATGTTTTGTATTGTTATATGTCTTTAATATATCTTGTAACGGTAAATCTAACCATTTATAGTTTCCGTTCAGACTAAAATATTTATATAATTTATTTTTAATAGTTTTAATTAGTCGCTCAACAATAGAAGCTTTTTTGGTAGAAAATGATGAGTAATGGTTAATATTGTATGACTTCATAAGCATCTGAAATGAGTTGTTATAAAACTCTGTTCCCATATCTGTTTGTAAATTATCAGGTTTGCGTTTGCTATTAATTAATATTTTTTTGAATGCATGAGTAACATCAAGTTTATTTTTTGTTTTTAATGGCTCCGTCCAAGCATACTTTGAGAAGCAGTCAATCACTACTAAAATGTAATTGTAACCTTTATTATATTTCTTTAGGTTTTGCATGTCCATCAGATCAGCTTGCCATAAGTCATCGACTCCCTTTAGAATGACAGGACGCCTAAGAAAATTTCTTCGTGCTGCTTTGTGTATTTCATTTACAATTTGCTGCTTTGCCATTACGAAGGTTTTTGAAGTAATTTATCTACCTCTGCCTTAGTATAAAACTTATCTTGCAAATGAGTTAAAATCTCAGGTATTCTTTGCTTTTAAAGTAGCCTGAACTGTACCCTTAGCGTCTTTCATGATTTGAGAACGCAATAAACCAATCATATTATTAAATTCTTTTAACATGTTAGCATTTAAATGATCCACATAATCCTTGTTCACAGCATCGTCTGATTCTACCGGATACCGAATTCCTCTCAGTCTTGATGTTTTTAAATCAAAATCTCCGTTTTCTAATTTTAACAATGCATTCTCATTAAACTCAAATAACTCCGAAAAACGCATTCTTTTGTGAATGTAGTGTCCGAATTTGTCTACGTTCATGTCTAGGTGTATTGTATCGAGAAGCTGGTAATAAAATAAACACATTTTATTTATTATTTATTTATTTATAACTTTACTTTCACGCAATTCTTCAATGATAGATATAATTTCATTATCTAATCCTGTGTTACCAGCATCTCGAGATGCAATCAATAATTTTAATCTATCCACCAGTTCATTGGGATCGTCCCAATATACAAAATCTACGTTTTTCTTCCACATTTTTGTTAAGGGTAGTCCTTTTCCCTGCGATTGGTGCTCTTGAATTGTACTTCGTAGTTGGAATAGAGGCTTAATAATTTGCAAATATTTTTGTCCTTTATTACTTTTTATTGGTTTACCAGGCTCATAGTCTCGTCGATGTGCATTTGTGTCTAGTAGCATCGACTTATAATGTTTCATATCACTCTCTGTAACCAAGCTTAAATCTACGTTCTTTTTCAACAGCAACTGTTTTAAACCAGGCGTATTTCGGTATTTGCGTCCAGCCACGATGATATACTCATCGCTGATCGTTATACGAGCAGAACCTAACATCAATTTGCCGCCTTCTACTCTAACACCAAACGGAATATCTGACAGTGCTTCTGAGGACACTGACCAGGACGACGTATCACATCCCTGCTTGTTTTCAACTAATGATTTATACGAAGAGTCACTTTCGATATCAGATTCAAAATCGTCTTCATTGTTTCCTTTACTAATTGGAACTTCTTTATGTAAAGTTTTATCGATAAATGGAACTTCGGTTTCTTCATTTTCTATATTATGCAGGAGAGGAGCCTGCTTACTGACATTAGCAATTAGGTTGAGTGGTTCTGTTACCGGCTTGAAAACTGATTCCAGCACTTGCTGATTGTTAATCTCAACATCTCTCATCTTTCGTACTTTCTTCTTAACAGCTTCTGCAGCCTCAACTATTTGTCTTTTCAGTGATTTTTCCATAATAACAAAAAAAGTTCGTGATTGATTATGCGTTGTCTGAAGAAGAATAATAATATAGCGAGGGTACAGGTCTTAAATATTAATATTTTTAATCAAAGACAACAAAAGTGTCAAATTTATTTCTGTAACATCCTTTATTTTTGGAGCAATCCTTATTAATTACTACATAATTGAAGGGTTCACTCCATATTTTTGAACACATTTCACGAAATTCAATCCATGACATATCAGTGTTGACATGTTCTTCATAAATATGTCGTAAATTAATTTCATCTTGTTTAAAAAGTATGATTAAGTTCGCATTGTCTCTTACTAACTGCTTAGGGATTTTACTGTATGTTTGGTTTAGATAAAAACAATCAATGCATTTGTGTCTTCCCATCGCAAAATAATCACGCATGTTACTTTGATTTTCACAAGCAACATCATCAAAAATAATCACGGAGTTGGGTTTTGCGTCCTGAACGCTTAGTACCTCCTCATTTCCCTGATATTTCTGGAGGGAAATACCAGGCACCCGTTGCAAAACTCTTTCTAAAAAAATGTACTTGGGTTGGTGCAGAGTTTTTGAATAAACATAAACATTTTCAAATCTTAATCCGTTTTCGTGTATAAGAAGACCAATTAATAAATTGGTTTTTCCGCAGTTGGACGGACCGCAAATGATACATCGTACTGTGTTAGGCAATAATTCTCCATGACGAAAACTAGTCTTACAAATATCATCGCAGACTGTATTAACATGCAGCGATTGCGGTTGTTTTACAAATTTCATGATTACTGTCGGAAATGAACCGATTGAAAATGAGTGAATGTATATAGAACGTTAACATTTATAAACTTACCTCTTTTGGGTTCCTGGTCATTGATCGAGTCGATTGTTCATTATTGAGCATTCTGTACCACCCTTCAGAGCGATAGCGAGCTCGCAAGATCATTGGTCGTGTACAGTAATGCACTAGAGAGTAAGTAAACGGAGAATCGAGTTGATGGTTGATTTTTCATCGTGCTCCTAAACGCGGCATACTAGCCAGCCGTACGGAAGATAGTGTTAAGAAGCAGGTAACTAGTTATTGGTCGAGTTAATCGTTCCTAATACACGGTCCATCAAACTGTCTCGTTCGAGTGGAGAGTCGAGTCGATTGTCGATTATTGGGCATTCTATACCACTATCGGCAGCGAGGCGCACTCGCCCGAGCACTTGCCGATAGTGGAATAGAATGCCCAATAATATACTACTGACACTATCTCCCGCCCCGCCCAAGGGAGCGGAGATGTCATTGGATGATTTTCCTACCTACAAAAAAGGGGTGAAAGTTTGATACTAAAGATCATGAGCGATATACATATATGTAGTTGAAAGTGTTTCTATGACCATTCGCCACGATGCGCTCTCCCTTCGCTTGAAGACAGAATTAGGTTTTGTGCACGCCATTGTTAAGCCTAGTGAATATAATTAAGCACATGGTAATGAATTTTACGGCACAGTTGGCGCAGTGCGTAAGCGATAGGCAGCTGCGCTGCGTATCACGGGTTCGAATCCCGCACGAAATAAATTTTTGTATGGCCTATAGATAGTTGTTCCGGGCGGGAGTGAATTTGGGTAAGACGTTTAACACACTGCTACGCACCACGGAGCGTAGCGCGTGAATGCGTGTTTTAACGTTGCTTGTAAGTATCTCCGTTTGTATAGAAAATACGCACAGTCCAACACACAGAAAATGCATCCACGCGCGTTCATGCAGATCTAGTGCCTACAAGCGGAGAAACATGCGCATACGCGCGTGGGTGCGGGACGAGACGCAAGGTATGGCACACCGAGTCTCGCAGAGCTCTGCGAGATTTCGTGCGGCTTTGAATGAAATGAGTCAGAGCCACCGTGAATCCACAAAACGCAACTACGCGTGTGAGTGTGACAAAAACCCAGGCAAGTGCTAGTCGGACTCGCGCACTGAAGGTTCCGTAAGTACAAACTTACCTAAGACAATAGTTCAATTTTATTCACGAATTGAGTCTCGAATGTTTTTTCGAATAGCAATTTTTTTTGTGTTCCTATAATTGTGCTATGAGACCTTGTTTCATGCCAGATTCCAGCAATCTAGGACAACGAGAATGTCGAAATATATACTTTTTTGCAATATAAACGGCCGTATTTTTTTTATGTTAACGTATCTAAGTTTGATTTTCTCACAGGTTCAAGGGACCGCAGACTTAAGTATATATATGGTTTTAATTCCAATTTGATACTTTCATGCTAGCGTTGCCAACCGTACTATAATATATAGTATTGTAATATATTTTGGGTCTGTGGTCGTTTTGAACTTAACGTCAAACGTAGTTTTGTCATTGGTCTGCTATGTTTATATTCTTTGATTTTAATGATTATTTTTAACTAGCTTTTGCCTGCAGCTTCGCACCCGCTCTTACCCTACTCTACTGTACTCTACCCTACTCTATCCTACTCTACTCTACTCTACTCTACCCTACTCTACCCTACTCTACCCTACTCTACCCTACTCTATTCTACTCTACCCTACTCTACCCTACTCTATCTACTCTACCCTACTCTACCCTACTCTACCCTACTCTACCCTACTCTACCCTACTCTACCTGCTCTACCTACTCTACCCTACTCTACCCTACTTTACCCTGCTCTACCCTACTCTACCCTACTCAACCCTACTCAACCCTACTCTATCCTACTCTACCCTACTCTACCCTACTCTACTCCCTCCCTAATGAGCAGGTTTTGGATTTTTTATTTATTTTTTTGTCCTTCTCCTGGTTTCCCACCAATTTTCAGCCAAATCGGTTCAGCCGTTCTTGAGTTATCAATAGTGTAACTAACACGACTTTCTTTTTTAAATATAGATTAAGTATTGTCATTTTCTATAAGAAGTCCTAAATAAATTAGTTAGAGAAAGTAGTAGCGGTCGCTATCACCGATAGTCAAAAAGGAAAGTACAAAAAATCCTTTAACAAAAATATCGTTTTTGATTTAAATACAATTGTATAATTAATTTAAAAAGGTTGTCATAAAGCATGAAACTTTTATTTTAGAATTTGAATAGTTAAAAAATGCAAGAAGTGCAAACAAATATAGTTAAAAAAATACGTAAATATAACAAATAAAATTTTTTGCTTCTTCCAGGAATTACTATATTTTTTTTAAGTGTAGTATTTTTTATTATAGTTTAGTTTGAAAAATACTATATTTCGAAGAAGAAATCTTGGCAATCCTACTTCATGCGTTCCCGAGACAAAGGGTCTTGACAGACAGATAGGCAGACGGACAATAAAGTGATCCTATAAGGGTTTATTTTTCCTTTTGAGGTAGTTACGGAACCGTAAAAATGACATAAATGCAACTCATTGCAGGCCATGATTCATTAGCAGTAGGATCTATCGGACATCGCATGCAATCCCCAGCTACTCCTACTATCGTGTACGTAAACACATTACTTAAACAGACTGATCATTACTTTTTTTGGACTGGCCTCTTGGTCTAGTGGTTAGTGGCCCTGACTGCTATGCCGGAGGTCGTGGGTTCGATTCCCACCCAGAACAAATGTTTGTGTGATGAGCACGATCATTTGTTCTGTGTCTGGGTGTAATTTATCTATAATATGTATGTATTTAGAAATATATAAGTATGTTTATCATTTGTCTAGTACCCATGACACAAGCTCTGCTTAGGTTGGCATTAGACGACGTTGTGTAATAGTGTGTGTGATATATTATTATTATTATATTATTAATTTATGTCTGACCTTTAATATCTGGAGTGTGAATGATATCCTCGTTACTTCTGTGCATATCGCAGAGTCCCCAAAAACATTTGACGTAACTCTCTGCATAGCACTCGTACTCGTCCTTAGCTTTGAACAAGGCGAGGCGCCGCATTACCGGCTTGATGCAATTATCGCACTTTAAATTTGAACTCTGTCGCTGCTTTACCAACATGGTTATATTGTAAGGTGGTCAAAAATAAATTTGAAAAATAAGTAAGTACTTCCTAATTTTATAGTCCCATTTGTCCTAATCTGAGTTATTTTTTATCTATATATGTCAAACATGTCAACATTTCGCGTGGCTACGGAAATTGAGGGGAATAGAAAAGGAGTCTATGAACATATTTACTATACTGTTTGTCTATGAAAAAGTTGTGAAAATCTTTTACTAAAAAGGTTCTCTTCTCTTGGTCGTATAGAATGTAATAGAAACCTAGATTTTATCTTATTAGCTAACATTATTTTCTTAAAGAGAGTATTCAAAGCTGCTATGCAAGATTCAAATGAGTTTCGTATTTTGTACCGACACTATTGACTCGCTACTCGAGTAAGCTTCAATATTCCGATCAGTTCTTTGTATCGAGTGTAGGTATTCATTCGTCGCAGCGATCGGCAGTTAGCTGCTCCATACGAAATCGAATCCAGCCCTTTCAATCCGAAGCGAATGGTAGACGACAAAGCGGCACGGCTCTACCATTTGCTCAATGGAAATGCCATTTGGCGTTTCAATTCAAAAAGATGATTATTCTCAAGATACTTTCAATATCTGTTTGAATTTTATATAAAACTTATCTAAATGCGTAACACCAATTACATCTGAGCAGCTGCAGAGCTCTAGATACGTTGCTAAACGGTGTTGACTACATTTTTCTAGGCACAATTGGGCCTAGGCTGAGAATTGAGTCCGCCTCGCTTATTATACCACCCATTACTTCGATCCTATATTATGCAGTAAGACAAAGCAAATCCAGTGTTCCACCATCCTATAGCGTAGCGATTAAGTAGATAGTGTTCACTACAATACGCAAATTGAGTTAGGTAGTAGTGTCGTAAACAAGCGACGCAATTTGCGTGCGTGTCGACATGACTCCCTCGTCAAGCGATTAGACTTCAACAAGTATACTGTCATACGCAACCGAGTTCTCAATCCACCATCGACGGTTTAATGGAACCTGAGTGATGCCTTCTATGGCTAGACATTTGTGTATGCCTGTTTATGTACCTAGGTGGATACTGTGTAAGTACTTAGACATAATTAAACGAGAAGACGATAGCACACGTAGGTGTATTCGGGATGTGATTACAATACGCTTTGTACATATTAATACGCAAATATTGACGTTCAGTCTGTTTAGGTGATTGCTGTAATATGATTTGCTGAGAGAATTAATTTCCAATATGTACAGTCTAGATAGGTAGTTACTCACTTAGGATCCTAACCTTATGTAAAAAAACTGGCCAAATGAGGGTTCCGTACAAACTTACCGAGTATGTGAATAGTTCAATTCCCGAGTGGAGTTTCGAAGATTTTTCCTAATAAAAGTATTTTTTAGTGATAAAACAGCAAATTTACTCTTTTCATATTTATTCCTATATGTACTGTGCTATAAGACTTAAATTTCAGGGCTTTGGGCCAACAGGAAGTACCCTATGAATTTTGATTCGTTTGAAAGTGTTGAAATATAATTATGTTTTTTTTTTGTGACATAAACGTCCGTATCTTTTTTAGTTAACTTATTCTGTTTGATTTTTTCCCAGCTTCAAGGATCTCCACACCTGACTGTGTGGTTTTAATTTCAACTTGATACCTTCACGCGTTCCTGAGATTTTGTTTTTGACAGACAGACGGACAGACAACAAAGTGATCGTTCCGTATCCTATAAGTGTTCCGTTTTTTTGTGCTTTTGAGGTACTTACGGAACCTTAAAAACTAAATAAGTAGGTATTTCTCGTATAACTTAGGTAGGTATCTTCCTCAACCTATTGGGAAAGGTCATTGAGGTCATTCATGCGTTTAACGAGCAGTGGATGAGGTGCATTTTAAAATAAATGCTTGAATTAGCCTTGTAATGGAATGCAAGGAACTCGGTAACTCAGGATCCGACTTACCGAACTATAATCATTGACACATCACCTTTGTATGTAAAATGAGCTCGGTGACATTTGGCGGGGCCGGCAAAAAGCGCGAGCTGGCGTAGGCTGGCATCTTCTCTTTTATTGACATTAAATGGCCGATATAAATTCAGTTGGCGGATTACAAAATTTATTGGCTTCAAAATTAAAGGAGACCGATTTCAATGGCGATGGCTGACAGCGTTCGTTTATGGGTGAACGAAGTGGATGAAAAAAGAAGCTTTTGCGAAATCCCTCATTGAAAAATTTATCGTTTTAATGGCGGGTTTTTGTGGACTAGGCGCTGTTGTGTAGCTGCCGAGTAGTGCTTTGCCTACTGATTAACTTTTGTTGTGGTGATGCGGGCTTTGTAATGACCCTATATAGAGATAGGTCCTCTAAGAAATAAAGGTTTTATATTGTAGTAGTTGTTAGTGTCCATCCATGAGTTAAGCTCGTTTTTGTGCGAGGTGTGGAGTTGGGAGGCAGTGTGCAAGTGCCTTATTTATCTCGCTTTATCTACATTTCTTTGGCCATTACGTAGCAAGGGCTCAGATAACCATTTAAATAGTTACCCAATATAATTTTATGGACAAAAGTGTGAGCTTTCAGAATATGAGAAGCATTGAGCATTGATTTACGTAATATTATGTCCTCTAACTAGAGTTTTTGCTTTATCAACATGTTTATAGTTTGTTTATAGACCAGTAGGTACCTACTCTTTAGTTTTAAACGTTTGTAAATAAATATAAATGTAATAAAGCTTTGTGTGCTAAAGATTTATGTGGTGCCGTGTGTGGTCTAGGGCGTATGCAGGATACATAAACAAAACCGATCAATTTCCGACTTTACGGCACTGGAACAGCGAATAACGTTAAATTAATGAGGATTTAATACCGTTGTCACTTCGATTGACTTGCATGAATGCGAGTTTTTTGTCACAGAACTATAAAAATAAAAGAGCGGTCCTCAATAAGGCGTAGGGTGGTGAGAGCCATGTCATTAATGGACAGATTAAAGAGCATTGTGTGATGGTAGCCGGGGACAAATATGGGTATGTCTGAAAAAGCCTGACATTGATTCCGCGTCGGCCCGTCCTTTCGATACCGTCTACATAATTAATTCGACCTTTTCTACTGCGAAGGGTTTCCTTATTATCCGAATAGGTCCGCAGCCTTGTCTCTTATGTAGGAATGTTATGTTTAGCTCTTTTGGAACGTTTCGTATCAAGGGGCTTAGCCGATTGCGGTATCGAAATCCTCGTAGTAAATTAACATCGGATAACAATTTGATAAAACGGAACTGAATTTGAACGGGATTTGTCATCATTTTCCGTGTACCGGTTAGCACTAAAAGAATTTGTTAATATAAAAATAACTTTGATTAAAACTACGCAGCCGGTCGTAATTCTTAAAATAAAATAATTGAAAGCTTTAACCGTACACAATCTCGGGCCTTGCAAAGTTGGTGTGCAGCATACATAATTTATAGCAGCAGAACAATAACAAGTGAAATACAATAAATAATAAGTTGGTAGTATTTACTTAGTGCGGACGGCTATAAGCTATGGATGTAGGAGTAGAGCGCTGTTTCGTGCGCTGCACAATAACGAGTTAATTAAGAAAGTTTGGCCTGCCCGCACTCCGCGGTCTCACTCAACCAATCAATTCTCCACTATTGCGCTCAGACGTTATTACGTTTAAATACATTTAACATATACCTACACTGATTATTTATCTATCTACAATACCGTATTTGCCTTTACCTATAGGGGTAGGGACCAAGCTGAGTAGTTACCTACATTATTTTTTATTCAATTGTGTTTTATATTGGTTTCTCGCGGTAGATATGTGGGTTTGTAGAGTCTTTAATAAGTATTTTTACGCCACCGGCTACATGATGCCCCTTGTTTGTTTTTGACTGCATGCGATCATAAGAATCATCCCATCATACAATCATCACTTGAAGCAAGTTATTCTGTCCCTAGGGAGATAATGTAGTATGGGCGATCCGTATGGTAGCCACACACGTTCCAGCATATTTGCGCAAGTTAAGACTTGCACAGGTATACTGAAACGTGTGTTGTACGGAAACTTGCGCAAGTATCTTCCAACACACGTTTCAGTATACTTGTGCAAGTCTTAATTTGGTCAAGTATACTGGAACGTGTGTGGCTGCCATTAGGGAATACTGAAATTTGAATTTGGAACGTCAAAAACCATTATTAAAAAAAAAAACACGTTATGTGCGTGCACCAACATCATTGCTATTTACCACTAAATAGTACAGATAAGTGTGTTCGTGCATCACACAAGATTAATTCAAAAATTAAACTACTCACTAACAAAACAAAAGAATAAAATTTAAACTAGAATCTTAGAGTACCTAGCGCCTAATCTCATAAATGATACATATATAACTGATATGTCAAACCTATATTAGTAAATTGTTTTTTAATTATAATATAGATGGCGTAAAAAGTAGAGTATCCAAAATGGGGATAAAGCTATCTTTTTCTTGGGCGGCTTGAATTCCTCACTTCACTCAGGTTTCTATATTGACTCCCTCGCAATTTAATTATATGAATCCCTCACTAACGTTAGGGAGTTAAGAACTTAGCAACCTACGTTTCGTTCGGAATTCACCATGCAGTGGTGCTATTCTCTAAGAAAACGCAGCGCTGCCTCAACGACAAACACTCAAATAGGATACATTGGATTGTCAACCTAATCTACCTATAAATTGGATTGTTAATTCAATGTATCCTATTTGGATGTTCGTCGTTGCGGCAGCGCTGCGTTTTCTAAGAGAATAGCACCACTGCCCGCGATTTAGCTTTAACTGTTTTTTATATTCCTATAACTTTAACCCCTAGTCACATAATCTTCTATTAGCTTTGATACTTAAAAATAGTTTTTCTTTCTTTTACATTAGTATAATGCAGACGTAACACATTTCAATGTTTTTGCAGTATTTGACAGCAAATGTGTCGAGTCCCTTCTTGGTAAACTTCGCTTAGATAGTCATGTTAGATAAAATTGTTCTCTCCATTTTACCATGATCTGATCGTGCCTGTTTCAATGAACTTACGTATTGTATAGTTGTGTAGATGAGACTCTTGAAATACCGAAAAAATCTATACAAAACATGATTTGTGCTTGCTATCAGTCACAGGTACCTATCTAATAGTTCGTAAGCTATTTATTGAAGTATTTCTATAATTTATGCCTAGCCAGTAGGTACGCACATATGTTTCAGGAAAAAACATAATTTCTTCACAGCGTCAGCACTATCTTCCAAATGCATGTCTTCTGCATTTTTCTCCGTTGCTCTATCAACAATATAATTATGGGAATTCGATTCCTATTTTTCAACCTATCAATCACAACCATGACCACCGTAACAATATACACTGTAGTGGGCGTCACATGAATTTAATCAGCTGTACTGAAGCGTGGTTACAAGCCCATATTAATTGCAAAATTTCCAGACACTGGATGGCACACAATGGTGCAATAATGGGACAGGCTTGTTTGCAAGCCAGCCACAAAGTACAAAGCGCGTTTGTAAACAGCCTTATTGGTCTCGAAGCAATATTAATGTACCTATCTACGTGAACAGAGTATGCAGGTAGCTCAAAATGCTGCTAGAGCTGTTATTGCATGCTGAGTATTGAGATCGATTACCCATCCTTACACTGAAGGTGCATGAATATTTCAGGGTTTAATGAATGCAATTAAGGCACGATCTGAGGTTGGATTGAGAGTTCACGTAACGTGCATAGTAGAAGGACGTAGACAGAAATAAAAGTCAAAGTTGTACAAGCGAGTAAGCAATAGGTATGTTCATTTTTTAAACCCTTAAAATGAAATATTTGTATTGCTTACTGGTGTTTAATAATAAGCTTAGATGTTTGTGAAAGCACCCAAGATACTGGATTCTTTCCTAATTTGAAGTACTTAAAGCTTTTTTTTTTTAAGTAAGGCTGCCCAATTAATTTTATCAAATAAGTCGAGTTCAATAAAACCTTTATATAAGCACTGCTGGCATCAATCGCTCCCAATCCAAAATGTTTCCGCAGATTCAGATTAAGTTGGGACGTCAGATGGATGACCCCATCGTCAGTTCGTCCATTTCCCAACTCCCCGTAGATTTCAGTTGAAAGACGGAGACGGTCCTAATTAGGGCGCGATTTCATAAATCATTATAATGATGGTTATTTTAATTCCGGACCTTAGGAGGGAATTAAGAAGCCCGTAGTTTATTCATAAATTATGAAGTAAAAAGCTTGAAATATTTATTTAAATATCGAGTAAGACCTACTTCGAGTAGTACTCTTACCTACTTAAATTATGTTTTAGGAGGAAAATGTCGTGTTATTTATATTTTCTTTATGAGGAACTTTGTGGAAGTCAATAGGTAGTAACATACAATCAACAATATATTTACGGACGATAATAATGTTGTTTGTCGGATTATTTCCTTGCCTGTTGTCAGAATATGACGAAATTGTTACTTTGTCAGATACTGTGATTGAAGATAGAAGTAGATATAGGGCATTATCTATTTTCTTTTTATTGAAGCTTTTATTTGGCGGTCAGCCAACTCCTCTGCTGAGTGTAAGACGCACCTACACAAGCAACATGAAACAGGGCTGGATATTATAAAAAGTCACTTTCAAGTACCAGTTTTGAAACCATCTTTTAAGACGTAAAATTACTTACAATAAGCAATTGCAACAAAACCGTTCATGTCCCTTGATCTCACACACGGGTTAGTTTATACACCGTTAAAGCTTGGTCGTTTTAATCCCGTGGAGGTTCGATCTGGTACAGGAAACACTATCGATTTGTAAAGATAAAATTAAAAAATAAAGTACTTTTTTTCTAAAAGTCAAATTATAATACTAATGTACGAAATTAATGTTGTTTAAGTAAACAGATCAATGACCTTGTAGGTATTTGCCGGTCGTTGCGTACTAACTACCACAGTTCTTTGGCCTCGCTCAGCTGATGTTCAGCTTCCTCTCAGAAAACGGCCCTTGACCCCAGCAGGCTTCAACCCTGCCTGCCTGCAGTTAGCAGGCTGGGCCTCTTCGGTTTGCTGACAGCTCCTTGAGGCGCGCGGGAACGCTCAGCTGATGTTTACTTAAAGAAATTAATTTCGTACATGCGTAAATTAATTCGGAGTTTGAAAGAAAAAGTACCATATTTTTCATTTTATCTTTACAAATCGATAGTATTTCATGTACCGAATCGACCCCCGTGGGATTAAAACGACCAAAATTTTACGTATACATTTTGATCTATAAAATACTTTTTTTCTTATAAAATACTTTCTACTTTTTCTCGCTCCACCCAAAGCTCTCCCGCTTTGGGTGGAGCGAGAGAAAGCGTGTCAGACTTTTACTGTTACTACTGACTAAACTCAGTTGCGTTTGCGTTCCAGGATCGCATTGTGTTACACATTTATGGTGCGTACAGATAAGGAGTGGAGTTCCCTGCCAGAGTCTGTGTTTCCTGACAGCTACAATATAGAGGTCTTACCAGATTGAATTGGTTACTTTTACGCAAGAGTGCTCCATTGTCACCCCCATCACCCACATCATCGCTTGTCATCAGGCGAGATAGTGGTCGAACGCGGGCCTATACGTAATAAAAAAAAAAACGATGCCTCAGTTCATATAGGTATATCTACCTAAATTGGTGTAAATCGAATAATAGGTAGGTAGTAGGTAGTAAGTTCTGCGATCGCTAAGAGGTTCGCTAGCTATGGCTAGCTACTCTAGCTAGGTTGTTTATGCCTATGTTTTCGCCCGCACCCGCCGTGCCGGAGCGGGTGCGCCACTCAAACCGTACGAATTTTAATTGGAACCAATTTTTGAGTGATCCATCTACAGTGCAGGTAAAAATATCTAGGAACTCAGTTTTTTTTTACTATATTCCAGATTCCGGTCGAATAAGAGTGATTTGTTTTTTCGAAACGACGTTAGTTAAGTTTAGTAGAGTGAAGATGTTTTAGCGATTTCTATGGCGAGACAGATTTGAAGATCTTGTTACTGTCAAGCAGGCATGGAACCGTATTTCTATATGTAACGAAATCTAAGAGATTTTGTCAAGTAAAGGCAGGAACCGTTTTTCTATTTGTAACGAAATTTTAGAGATTTTGTCAAGTGAAGTTCAGTGCCAGTTTTAATTATTCGTTGATTAATTCCCAGTGCATGTTTTGATGTAAAATTGGTGTAGTTTTGAATTTCAAGTGTTAAACAATTGGAAAATTATCGGAAATTTAATTGGGTATTTCATCGAGATGTGTAAAAAGTACAGTATCCAATACGGGGATAAAACTGTCTTTGTCTTGGGCGGCTTGAATTCGTCACTTCACTCAGGTTTCTATATTAACTTCCTCGCAATGCAAAGGAGTTAAATAAGTCCCTCACTGGCGTTCGGGATATCTAAGCAACCTTCGTTTCGTTCGAAATTCAACATGCCGCTCACGACTTTAAAGACACTGCCTTATCCCCTAATCACATAATCTACTATTAGTAAAATACTGAAATGGTTGGATCATTTCACTCAATTTAATTCAAAATTAGTAGAGCGTACGTATTTACATTATAAAGTCTCTAGACTCTAATAACCTAGTTACCTAGGTACAATGCAATACTATATACATATATACAATACAGTCAAAATCAAACTCATTTATTTCAAATAGACAATAGATTTACAGGCACTTTAGAATAGTCAAAATGTCGGTCAGACAAAAAAAGTGAAGCTAAATTGTCAGTGGATAACCCTGTCATTATCTGATGCCATGATTGCCATCAACCTAATGGGTCAATCTACTCGTACATAGGTACATGTTTCTTCCTTCCATTGCTGAAATATACACAATAAGTTTACCTTTATTGGTCTCGTTATATTACTGTTGTATGATATACCTTGACATAATTTATATTCTGCCTCATAGACATAGTTAAGGAAGTTACCGACGCGGGTGTGTAGAGTTACGACGTGGGAATACAATTTATAGAATGCCTATTAGAATAGTGATGAGAAAATGTGTTAGCGTTTGTTCTTCTTTCAAAGAAATTGAATTATAGTATTTTGAAAGAGGAAAAGTTGAATGAACAATACCTACGGCAAAAACAATCACCGAAGAAATTCTATTACCATGCACGACTATAGAGTATATTATTACAAACTTTTATTTAACTGGCAGTGTATGTTTGTAACTACGTTTGTTCGGGTAAAACCTAGCAACTCAATTTTGAAGCAGATATCTTCAACCGATTGAGCTGAATTTTTGTATACACTTTTAGTTTGGATGACAGTGCATTCTTAGCTATGTGATGTCATTCTAAATCCAACACAGCGGTCTTCTAAAGATGGCGGACTAAGTTTTTCATGCTTTCATATGATATAGGTATGAAATGAAAGGAGTTGCTGAGAATGAAATTATATGAAGGGTTTTTACTTTTAAATAATTTGAAAGTAAAAACCTTTTTTAAAAACAAGATTTTAATTACATAAATGCGTTAAAATAAGTAGGTAAAATATTTTTTTCCTATAAAACTATTACTTTCAATTTATAACGTCATTACTTAATTTATATGATATATATTTAGTTAGTTTGATCTGTTATAGAATCGGTCGATTATAATGTTATCTGTGTTGTCGGGATAGGCCTAGCCTAGTGAACAGAGTGCCTAGTGTGAGTTTGTTTTACGTAAACGCGATCGACACGTTTATGACTTTCGGCGCACTGATTGGCCTACTCGAAGCTTTTAGCCAATCAGAGAGCCAAACGCGGTAACCGTTTCGATCGCGTTAACGTAAAAACATCTCGCACTCAGCACACAGTATTTGAAAACTCTCATGTATTATTATACCTGTACATTTAGTTTTTTAAATTTTAATCTTATATTGTTAGTTGAGTACTTCAAACTATGTTAATAAAATACTTATATATTATAAATACAATTAAATTACAAATCAGTTATTTTTCATTACTTATACTCGGAAAGTAGGCCTGAAGTTGTCTAAGGAGAAGTTTGAAAGCAATACTTTCAAGCTCAAGGGAGAATTGCTTTCAATTGACAGCTGTCAAATTATTAGAAACACTAGTTCTGTTTTCATATTTCTATTGAATCATGTCCCTATACAGCTACTCAATTGCAGCGCGATTTAAAATTGAAATAACATAAAAATAAGTGTTAATTACGATTAATTAAGTGTTTACCTCGATTTAAAGGCTTATTTAGTGCCCTCGCTACGCTTGGGCACGAAACCGCTTCTCAGGATTAAATAAGTGTTGCTTTCACCCCTAGAGTAATAATGTACTATTTTATAAGACACAGTCGTTTTAAATATGTACATTCAAATAAATAAATAAAATTTGTGACTGTGTGAATTACTTTACTGAATTTAAAGACTAAGAAAAATAAGTTAATAAAATTAAAAAAGATATCACAATTAAAATGAGTAATTAAAATGATGTAATTTTAAATTGTTTAAACCTAACCCTCTATAATATGATCTCTCTATCACTCAAAACTTTACTCGAAGAAAACTCAATTTTGAGTTAATCTCATCTTTGAGTACATGGACCCTACTCTCACTGTTGATGTTATGTAGTACAATATAGAACTAAGAAGTAAAGTTTCAACAATAATTTAAAATTTAAAGTACATAACATCAAAGTGGATATAGAATAAATCTCTTCGTTCACATTTACCACAACAATACCTTTCAAGAAAATGTACATAGCCTCATTAAAAACCCTCCATTTAAATACCACCTTGACGTTCTCAAGGTGTTTAGTTTGGCCTGAAACTGTACATATATGAATATGGAGAACCGCGGTTGTCTACAGCCCTTAATATGCATGAACTGCTAACTTATTAATTCACTACACAACTATGTAGGCACGCCAATCCGCTTACTGGCTGAGTGTAGGCACTGTCGTAGAGCAGTGTCGTACTGCTGACACTACTGGAGACAAGGAG
Source organism: Leucania comma (assembly GCA_958295575.1). Classification (NCBI taxonomy): domain Eukaryota; kingdom Metazoa; phylum Arthropoda; class Insecta; order Lepidoptera; family Noctuidae; genus Leucania; species Leucania comma. The sequence goes on from OY282475.1 coordinate 13,219,081, forward strand.
AACGAATGTGTCGAATGTTTATTGAGTTTGTAGCTGTAAGAATAGCTCCAGAAAATTGTGTGTCGTGCTGAGAATAATGGGATTGAGGGTACTTTTAGAAAGTATGTTAAAACGTGATGTGTGGGATATAGGGTTTACTGCTACTGTTTCATTGTAAAGTATCGTCTATCGCAGCCTTTTCTAAAAGTTATTTTTCGCTGTAAATATGATTATGTCTAAATCATTTCAGGTTTAATAAAATTCAATGTATTTAAAAAACCGACTGGAATAGATTTAAAATAAATTTTAAGCAAAGAAATATTCAGCTAACTGCAAAAGCGACTTCATAATCAAAGCCTCGGTTACCGTAAATAGTAGTTATAAAGTAGCCCTGTCAAGGCAGGTGTTGCGCGCGCTCGCCTGCCTCAGAACAGTTCGACTATGATAATATTTTTCTAAGAAGTTAACAATTGCAGAAAGAGCTGTCAACGGCGGGTGCTGTCACGAAGTTTAAATGAAATCTCGGGGCTATGTCTGTGTAATTACAAACAAGTCGGCGTCGTAAGGTCGCTGTCGACCCCGTCAAGCGTGTAATGGACTTTTCAAGTATTCGTAACGTGAAAACTTTCACTTCAGTCGACTTAAACGCCTCCGACAATGTGCTTAACGATGTTTTTAACTACTTCACTCCATTCCTCGACTATTGCAGGTTAAATTAATTATTTGACTGTCATTCTATTCAGTTTGGAGTTGGATGATTCTTGGTGCAGTATATTTATATGGCAGTGTGTTTCTTTGTTACCGGAGGGAGACCTTAAAAAGGCGCCTGGATTTTTAAGAAAGACCCCACTAAAATCCACCCTGGTGATCATTATCAGCGCATGGAAGGCGATAACCTTTAAATACCTCTCCGGAACCTCTTCTGTGTAACGCCAACGTGCCCCAACGGCACATACCTGAGGACACTCGAGCCTCACTGGCATCATTCAATAGACGTTCAAAGTCTCGGCATACATTAAATGATTCAAGTGGTGTTTTAGCGTATCAGACTCTTTCTTCTCCGAACAAGATTTGCCCTCTCAGATTCCATTCCATACCCTCCTTCTAGAAATCAAGGTCTCTCAGAACGAGACCATTTCCCTCCAGTTTTCTATATCAGCCGTCTTACTAGTGTTGCCAGAGACCGGTCTTGCCCGACCCTTGCGACCAGGTGCCATCACCCAGGTAGCGCACTCCTTGAGAAACCAAGTTGCTGTAACAATAGTGGTTACTACTACCGTAACTCTCGCCCAATCATAATCAGGAACAATATACTCTTTGAAGTAACTGTGTATAGTCAGTAGCTGAGTGAGGCTGTGGGGTACTAACCTCTTTCAGCCAGGCTTCCAAGTGCGGTAATAAGGTACTTACACTAATTATGTAACATATAATATTTGTGTATATACATAGGTACATAATTTTAATTCTGACAGGTACATAGTTTTCATTTTTTACGGTCTATCCAAAGGTTGTCTGGTAGATTTCAATGTTAGCAATAAACCACTGTATTCGTTTCCGATTTTGTAAAAGTTTAGATACTATTTTGGTGTTCCTACAATAAAGATTATTCTACTCTAACTTAAATCGTTCCTTCTCTTGGAACTTACACTCCACGATAACTTATAAAGTTGCTTAAATATAGAATATAATATAAATAAATGTATAATAGAGCTATGCATTAGGTACTGATTCAGGACACGTTTAGCTTTTAAGTAATTAACCTCATTTCGAAAACAACTACTAGATAAATACGCAAATCACTTCTCTATCGGCCCATAAAGTTGCACAAACCACTCATATATCTCTCGATTTACTATCGATACTAGAGTAAAACTTATCGATACGATAGTGTATAGGACTTGGGCTAGCCGACAGCCGCTTGGGACACATTAGTATGCGTGAAGCAAGTATTTGTGCGGTTCCTGGCTGTTTGTGTTATCTTTGGCACCAAAACACACCAAATGCACGTTTAGAGCCATTTAACTGTGATTTTACGTTAGTAAAACCGATATTTTATATCGATAATGCTGTTATATTGAGTATTGATAACGTATTTTCGTTTATAGGTATAAATATCGGTTTGGTTAATTTTCTACTTCTAGTGAAAATTCGCCTAACTGTTGGAACGATTGAAACGAAGTGCTGTGAGTGTATTCAAATCAAACCTTCCGAAGTTAAACAAACGAATGCTAATTCCATGCATATGTATGTACGAAAGGTAATTCAAACAGCTTTCCTACGTAGGTGCCGATAGCTTTACAGACAGTAAAGCTACGAAGATTTTCAGATTTCCAAACGTGCAAATGATGATCGCGATTGCAGACACGTTTTGGAGAGTCGACGACATCGTGTTATCAAAATTACCCCCAGCGAAGAGAGCCGGCACGTCGACGGCGAATAAAACGCGCTGATTGCACAAAGCTCCTTCCTCTCCCCTCTCATTCGTTATCGTTGCAATTGTCCTCTACTGTATACATTTCTTAATAACAGAACACAGTAAATGATCAAATGCAATTCCCAGCGCATTGTAGTTACCCACAAAGGCTCTACGACGTATATTTCATAATAAAAGCTCTCTAATTAGGCGAATAATACATTATTTTTAACGTAAACCGCGCGTTTTTATTCAAATCCTGCGGGAATTTTCTTTAGAAGCGTTTCCTGTATTACATTTAGGCAGCCGACGCTGTTAAAATAAGTAATTATATTTTACAAAAGGGTTTCTAATTAATAAAGCTGTGTTTTAATTAGGAACGAACAGTTTATGCATTACCGGTTTTAATTAAAAGAAGTCATTATTTGAAAATTTTGAGTTTATTTTTGAGGCTTCATGTGATATTGATTGGTTAATTACTAAGTGGGGGAAATTATTATTTTTGGGGTTCCGTGCCCGAAGGTTAAAACGGAATCCTATTACTAAGAATCCGCTGTCCGTCCTTCTGTCTATCTATCCGTCTGTCACCACAGTATCGTATCTATCATATCTCGTGAACCATGATTTTTTTTTGCCGTTTTTTGCTACCGACGGCGACGGTACGGAACTCTTTTGGGCGCGAGTCCGACTCGCACTTGGCTAGTTTTTATTGTTATTTCGGTGCTTAAAAACCCGGGTTATCGTTTTACTCCACGTTAGGCAGTGAAAAGGTTATATTATCTATTAACATGTTTACCCTCAGTAGATGACCATCTTAGGTCTCAGGAACGGGCCATTGTCTTTTACTGAGAGACATTCCAAATAACAGGACCTTACGCGCAGCACCCCCACTTATTGTGATCGAATTTTGCCAATAACATTGAGCCACATAACTGTTTATACTGTCGGAAAATACCGCCATTATTTTCTGATGTAAGTAAATACTCTGTTTATGTAAGAAAAACAGCTTGAAATCTACCCAAAGGCTTAGCACACACTGCGATTAAACGCCCGCGTTTTCCCGCTGATCTGAAACCGCAAAAAAATATTACAAATGGCTTTCTATACAAGCGCACGCATTAGCGATTTTTTCAGTGACTGATATTACAAACTGACACGCGGTTTTGCATTTTCAGCTATTCCTAAACCGCTTGCGTTTAATCGCAGTGCGTGCTAAGCCTTAGTCCTGGTTAATATTAAAGGAGGTTGACGGAAAAAAGGAGATTCGGAATGACCTTAATTTCCTGGTCATATCCGGCGAGTTTGTTACAAGGACCACAGTTTTACCAAAGTGACGTATTATACTTATGATGTGATTTATATCTGAAGTTTTAGAGGGAATAATCTACTCTATTTTGGCATGGTAGTTTTCGGGAACACAACTTTGTATCCCCATGCGGCTGCGTCGACGATGTATCCTACCCAGTAGATGTAAATCTGAAACTGGGATACTATTAGTTTCTCTCAGCTGTTCTAGTTTTAGAAAGTAGTTAAAAATAATTTTATTTATCACCTTTTGGCTGCACTGGCCACTCAAACGAACAGGTGGACTACCTGTTCGTTTGACGGATCATGGTATTAAAAAAAAACCTGCAAAGTGTGAGTCGGATTTGCGGACGAAAGGTACCGTAAACAACAGAACAACAAAAAAATAGGCAAAAAATGGCGTATTTGTATGGAACTTTGGGGGTAATGGAACAGAGAGTAAAGTCCCACATACCTCCGTTGAAAAGGGAGGATCCTCCGACTCCGACAGGTATTATATCTGGTGGGCTACTGCCCGATAGATGATTTCGGGTTTGTTCTATATGTTCCAATTGCACGGAGAATCTTACTTGCGCGATGCAGGATTAGTTCTTAGTGACGACATAGATGTCGCTACATCACTCCCCTCCGGAGATCGGAGATCGATGGTTCTTGATGCTTATTGATGCGTCGTGTGATGCGTGCCAGGCCAATGGAGGTTGGTTCCAGTGAGTCGGAACCGGATTCCGCATAGTTCTCGGTGAGTCGGAGCGGTGCTGTGCGACGTAGGGCTTGACTGCTGTCGTCGACCAGGAGAAAGCTCTTCATATGACTGGCCGAAGGTGCATGTGCTTAGCCATGGTCTCTGATGAGGCTGAGGGTGATGACCAGGTATGACCAAGTAGGCATGCTGGTGGTCAGGATACTCATATAGCCGTGGGTGCTGGCTGTATGGCTCGCTGCTCGAAAGCTTGAGGAAGTGATGATGACGTCACGAAGTAGTAGCTGCACGAAGGCTGCGCTGACGTTCTTTGTCGAGGGTCACCAGTTTGGGGGTAATGGAACAGAGAGTAAAGTCCCACATACCTCCGTTGAAAAGGGAGGATCCTCCGACCAGACAGGTGTTATATCTGGTGGGCTACTGCCCGATAGATGATTTCGGGTTTGTTCTATATGTTCCAATTGCACGGAGAATCTTACTTGCGCGATGCAGGATTAGTTCTTAGTGACGACATAGATGTCGCTACAGAACTAAACATTTATTACTAAACTAAAACTAAACACTTATTTTATTTTAATTTAATTATTTATTAAAGTAAAAATACAATTGAGTATCTTGTGAATATTTCAAGTGCCTACCTGTTGCCACTATTGATATCGAGCAAAAAGGGCAAAAAAATCGTGTTTGTTGGGTCCTCTTAAATATTTATTTTGTTTTGTTTTTAGTATTTGTTGTTGTACCGGCAACAGAAATACATAATTTGTGAAATTTTCAACTACCTAGCTATCATGGTTCTTGAGATACAGCCTGGTGACAGTCGTCTGTCTGGCAACAGACGGACAGACAGCGAAGTCTTAGTAATAGAGTCCCATTTTTACCGAAATCAATTTGCAAATAATTAAACGGTCATTCTCCAATTCGGCGTTCTTTGCCTAATTACCGTAACTTTTTTTATTTTTCACTGATTTGACTTAAAATATGAAAGAAATCAAAGATACGAATTCAATAATTAATGTGGCATGTAACAATTAATAGTGGTTTTCTAGTTATTGAGACTAAAAAATTTTATGAGTACGGTAATTAGAAAGAAAAAATGTTTTAATGTAACGGTAATTAGAAAATATCATCAAGTCAATGTAAAATATGATATAATACAATGATAATAACACACACTAATAATTTGTACACATATAATTATAATTAAAGCAATAGAATTAAAGATGTCCCTCATAACCATAATAAATAGTACAAAAAAGACACTTTATCATTACTATAATTTATTAAAAATTAGACACTTTTAATGAAAATCAGGTAACAACAAACTAAATAAAACAAACTTAACATTGTTTTAATTGGTATTTTTTTTAGTTTGTTGAAACGATATTTATAAAAAAAATTTAGTAGGATGGAACTTAAAAGAATAATATTCTAAATCTTCTTAGATAATAAAGATAGATCTATCTTTCGCTTAAAGATACTCACAGCTCTTTTAAGATTTGCTTGTATTAATATTACTAAGTACATATATACTTGATAAAGAATCATCATAATTATACACTCGACTATTATGTCATAAATTTCAATCAGTCTTGTTTTATAGTAATTTTCTATTTAAAAATAACAAGCAAACAAAAAAACAATATAAAAACAGAATATACGTATTAATGTTTTAAAAATAGATTCTTCTTATCTTTAATACTATTATTTGGAACGTTTGTCATTGTTTTAAAGGAAAACGTTGGAATCAAGAGACACGGAGCCCAAAAACTGTCTGTGTTAGATCATCATCATAATCATTTCAGTCAAAAGACGTCCACTGTTGGACATAGGCCTCCCCCAAGCGTCGCCACAATGGCCAGTCCTGTGCGTCTCGCATCCATCGGACTCCAGCGACCCTGACCAGGTCATCGATCCACCTTGTCGGAGGCCTTCCAACGCTGCGTCTTCCGGTACGCGGCCGCCACTTCAGAACCTTTCAGCCCCAACGGCCATCTGTTCTGCGTGCAATGTGCCCTGCCCATTGCCACTTAAGTTTGGAAATTTTACGTGCTATGTCGGCAACCCTGATTCTCTTGCGGATATCTTCATTCCTGATTCGATCACGCAAGGAAACTCCAAGCATAGCCCTTTCCATTGCCCTTTGGGTGAGTTTAAGTCTTCTTATGAGGCCCATTGTAAGCGACCACGTTTCAGAGCCATATGTCATCACTGGCAACATGCACTGGTTAAATAAATCGCACTATGTCAGATAAATTTACGCTATTTCCCGCCTTTTCGAACCTCTCAAACCTCTCCTGGGCAGAGCATCGCCGTGTCCTCGTGAGGGCGATCGGCGGCAGCGATCTCTCTCGCCAGGCCTTGGTTCAGGCCATGTTCCGGAGTGAGCAGGGATGGCAGGCGGTCGCCTCCTTCTGCCAAACAGTAATACTAGCAAAGGCGGAGGCCGACCGCATCAGGCAGAGGCAACGGGGCGCACCCCCAGCCGACGCCGGGATTCCGATCCCGATTTCCGGTCACAGTAGGCGCGGGCTTGCGAACGGCATGCAATGGGTAGCACGCTGTCCGATTGTCCGATAACCGATCGGGCCGAGCCCAAGTCGTCGACGGTGCGTACTGTTCCCTCAAGGAGCTGTCAGCAAACCGTAGAGGCCTGTTTGGGTCATGGGTCAGCTTCCGAAAGGAATACCCGGCCCCGGCACGATAGGCAACGAAGGAACGGGGTAGGTTTTTAGTCAGTAAGAGTCTAACACTACTTCCCGCTCCACCCAAGGGCGTAAAAAGTATTAATTTTACATATAACGGTAATTATAAGCATATGGTAATTAGTATACGGAAATTAGAAAACGACAGATTTTCTTAAAAATGACAAAAACCGACACAGTATGTAAATATTAGCTTATTACAACGTAAGGAGGCCAAAGTACTGTCTCCATTTACATGATTAACTTGGGTCTAACTTAAAAAATCAAGTGTTAAAATAAGTGCAACGGTAATTAGAAAAGTTTTTAACCAAGGCCACGGTAATTATACACTCACGTGCTTCATTGGCGGTACACTAACGTTAGAGACGAGCAACTGCTGATGGGCTGCGGCACATGCTGAGCAGACGCGACACATACGGTAGTGATGTGCAAAATATTGTTATTTAGGGGTGTGCACCCGAGAACAGAAAATGTCACGGCAATTATAACTTTCGACTGGACATGCGGTTACTTAGTGATAGTTAATTATAGACTGGTTCTATTGAGTCCACATTTTGATAAACGATACACGTTGCTTAATACCGTTTCAAACGTTGAATGGATCAAAGTAAATGATGTACGTTACAAAAATTACAAGCAATTTTTAACATTAAGTTGGTGTGCGGACACACCACGGTAATTAGAGAACAGAGGTTCTTTGAACATAGGTTCAATTAATTTAGTCTTAACTACTTAAAACAGAAGCCAATGTTTTTGTTTACAGCTAGATATGGATACTATCTAACATATAAAAAAAATCCATGATTGAATATGATAATATTACGGATTATGCAAGCCCGGACACGTAAAACTTGCTTGTCGGAGAATGGCCGTAAACAGCCACTGGACTCGAAGAAGAGAGAAGAAATCCCGCCAAAAACTGTTTTTTTTTATTGATATAAACTCGTACTTGACTGCGATTCTACCTGAAGGTAAGCAGTGATGCAATCGATGATGGTGAGCTATACCAGGGGAACATAAGACTACCACAATAAACATGGTAAAAGTAAGCATTCATTAAAAGAAATCAAACGTAACCTGTCTCCGCAGTCCGCACCAGGCGCCACGGTCTCGTATCCTGATTCAATACTGTCTTTCATTACGTCGACATCGTTCAATTATGTGAAACACGCGGCGTGTAAACTGGGAAGAATGTTTTGTTTATAAGCTGTATTAAGAACTTGTGAAAGTTGTTTTACTATAATAAAATACGATACCTACAGTCATACGGGCTGATCTTCACGGCAAGCAACGGGTAGCTCGCCGTCTGGTCGTCCGGTAACCGTCTTGATCAAGCCTGAGTCGTCGACTACATGTAGTGTAACAACGTGCGACTCAAAGAGATATCAGCAAAATCGCTGCAGCAGTGTCGAAGCCTACTGGCCCATGGGTTGTGTGAAAGGGAACCCCGTAGCCCTGGAACGAAGGCAAAGAAGGAACATAGGAGTGGTTTTTAGTCCACAAAAGTCTTAAATGACCTCCCGCACCAACCTGAGTGGGAGAAGTTATTGCATGACTGAAAAAAACGAGCCGTTCTGCATCGCTCGCCAGTTACTCCGTAGATGGGTGATCAGCCCATCCATTACTATTTGAGAACCTCCTTGCATCGGATTGCACACACACAAAATGTCCGATGGCTCCGGCTGTCAATTGTGAATCTTTGACAGTCGTTACGGGTAGTTAGAAACCAGAAAATCTGACACCAGGCTTGCCAATGGATATCGTGTTTACCATATACTGTAGCGCAGGGCGGGAGATAGTGTCCGACTCTTACTGACTAAAAACCTACCCTGCTCCTTTATCCCAGGGCCCCGGGGTTCATTTTCACATAACCCTTGGCCCCAGTAGGCTTCGACCTTGCTGGGCTCTTACAGTTTGCTGATAACTCCTTAAGGCGCGCGGGAACAGTGCGCGCTGAAAACGACTTGGGCTCGGACCGGTCTGTTACCAGACGGACGGACAGCGAGTTACCCATTGCCCGCCGTCCGCGAGCCCGCGCCTATGGTGGCCGGAAATCGGGATCGGAATACCGCGGCGGCGGCGGCGTGTGCGCCGTTGCCTGATACGGTCGGCCTCTTTCTTTGCTAGCATTACTGCTTCGCAGAAGGAGGCGACCGCCTGCCACTCCTCTTCGCTCCGGAGCATGGCCAGTGGAGGTTGGATATGTATTTAAAGTAATGGTTTAATATTCAGTTACACCACGTTAGACTGAAAAGTGACCCCAAATTTAGCTAGGAGAAAGCTGGGCAGATCATCGCCTGGAAGGAATAGGTTAGGTACGCCACCCGACTCACATAACGTACGTCGAAAAGTAGAAAGAAGCTCTGACACAAGTGCATACTTGTATCAAAGTTGCTGTTGTTGTTAGCCTATTGTGTCTTACTGCTGGGCGAAGGCCTCTATTTCCTTTATTCTCACACCCCTTCCATCTGACCGCAGCTATTGCGGTCCAGTCCCTCCGGTAGTTGTCAAGTTCATCTCTCCACCTTCGCTTTGGTCTGCCGCGATTTCGCCTTATGTTTAATGCGTACTAATAAATGGCTCTTCTAGCGCACACCTCATCTGACATGCGGCAGAGTGCAGACATATCCGGGCCAATCTCACTTTAAAGTAGCAGCTTTACAGTTAGCATCTTTTATCTTGGTTTTGATGTCGCCTTGCGTTTAATGGAACCCATTAAGTGGATCTTCTGTATTGTATTGTACAGCTGCAGTATTGTATGAAAGAGTCACCACGTGTAGCCCTGAAACGCAAAGGAAAACTAAAGGAACATGTTGACACTCCTTCTCTCTCCACCCACAGCGGGAGAAGTTATTTGAAGATTTCCAACCCTTAAAAAGACTAAAGAAAAGACTTTTACTATTAAAGGCTAAACTGTTTTTACTCCGAAATTGCTAATTAAAGCTCGTCCATCAACATCATCCTTCGTGACTCCCAAATAAAACGGTTCACGAAATAACTGTATGATGATAGTAACAGTTTGTGAATGGAATTGCAAATATATGGGGGGATGTTTCGGCACACTTCATCACGCGAACTAACGAAGTGGGGTGGTAGGAGTACGTGACGATAATTCAGTCCCGCGGGACCCCTTTGTGCAATCAGAGCGGTTTCTTGGACCTCAAACACTTTATTCGGATAGTTATGTTTTTTCTGGACACCCTTTAAGTGGGCACCTATAGGGTGATGGTGAGTGTTTCTTTGAATATTGAGGAGGAACAAAGAAGGGGAAAATTTCTTTACATAAGGATAAAGTAAACATAGTTACAAGTAGATACAAAACAATAAATTGTTGCGTTGTGGTTTAGTCAGGTATACCCCTGATCTTAATAAGGAAAACTTTACTCTTCAATGAGAGATGGACAATGTCTGAAATAAAACGACATAGTCTTAGTACTAAATTGTTGCTAAGGCTGACTAGATCTTCGTTCGGCATCGCATTGGTCCGCGAGCTAATATTTCAGCGGTACTGTATTGTCCTGCCTCGGGCTCCGTCACATTGCGACTTTCTGAGCCTTTTTCGAAATAATAAGCCGTGTAATTGGGATTTATGTCCCTTTTACGATGATTAAATGGCCAGCTCTCTCATTTAAGCTCCCACAGTAATGCATTGCCTCAGAAACGTTACTGATGAGATTTGCAATCAACGACAATTAATTCTACGCATGGCCGTTAAAGTGTTCGAAGTAAGCTAATTGGTTCATAAAAAACTTTAAATTACTCGTTTGAGATGATGCGTATGCCATCTCATTGTGCTTGGAAAACAGCGATACAATTAAGTAAAGTTGTATTGCACGATATTTCTAAGCGAGGACGCACTAAATAAGAGCCATCTCATTAACTAGCGTGGTGATTTAAGCAACAAGGTTAAGTGAGGTGAACGTACATATAAATAACTTTCTTACGAAGGATTTTTGGGAGTAGCCACATAAACTTGGCCGAGAATATTTAATGTGCTCTCAGGCTAAGAGCTTCTACATACACGTCGTTATTTCAACCGAAAAAGGAAAAATCTTATTAATCATGCCCTAAGCACGATCGTTTGTTATTTTTTGCAAAAACATATTTGTTGAAAAAATCTCTCCAACATTGCAAAGTTCTACGAAATATTATTAAAGAATCTAAGTATTTTAGAATCAAGAATAGGTACCGTTCTGCTGAAATATTATGAACATTCTTCCAGACACATTATATAATACTTCTATGAAAGTTTCATATATAAAAGCATCTACAAGTAAAGATAATTACGAAACAGACAACATTATGTAGAACCATTTTGTATAAACGTGTACAAATAAAATTATTTTATTTATTTCTTAAAACAGGTAAACCAAAGTTCAACTAAGTCACGTGGTGGTAACAAAACCACGTCTTGAAACGCGTGAGCCTCACCTTACAAGTTGACCGCACTAATCCTGCAATTTCACGGAGAAACGAAGAAACTTTCTGCGTCCGACTCCAAGTCCAAAGTAGATAGTTAAGGTGGAAAGAAAGACTATAACATTACTTACAACACTTTTTCTAAATGAGGTAAGTGAATCAGTTCTACAAGTCTGCCCGGGACGGGGTGGCCTCACTTCGTACCCGTCAATTAGACACATGGGAGATTTATATGGCTATCTATCTTGTTCCTTGTACAGCGAACCCGGACCCAGCCGGGCCAACGGAAATTGTTTTTCAAAGGATCGTTTTGAACAACGATGCTTTAAAAATAGACTTTGGCAAGGTAAAGCAAAATAAATGGCGTGTTTTCACAAAACAAAGAACGATACAGGATGTTAATGTTGTTGCTGATTTATGTCCGTGATTTTACTTCGTGTTGACAACGAATAACTTTGCTTTGGTATTTCAGCGATTTATGAAAATTGCCAAAAAACTAGATTGTCGGAGGCGCTCGGTTTACGTCATATTTGCCGGACAGAATTTGTAAGGAAAGCATAAAGCATCTGTAACGAAGTAATGCAATCAACGTGTGGACTCGCTATATATTAAACAGTTTGCTTTTCCCTCTGTTTTTCATGAATACGGGTTGATTGTGAGCAGTATTTCAAAATAAACATTGTCCCTGTGCGAATCGTAAAATGAAAGAAAGACGGTATAGATGCAGTCAGCCAGTCACGTTTCATGCATGCAAAAGTTTAGTCTGAATAATGGTTCATGATTTTACTTGCTTACGTCCTTGGGAAATAAAAAAAACATCATTACTGCTCTAACGACCGAGCTCTGCACGAAGGAACCTTCTTACTAAATTGAAAGCAACTCTTGAACCTGAACCGAATTAAACCTTCTTATAGTATACCTAAGAGGAACATATGTCCTGCCAAGGCTGCGGGATTCCTCGAAAGAGCCACCATGGTTCTGGAACGTAAAAGGCAACTGAAGGAACTCGGGCGAGTCTTAGTAAAAGTCTAACACTCCTTATCGCTCCACTCAGAGCGGAAGACGTAAAAAAGGAGGTACTTAGGGTTGGAGAGGATCTAAAATTAAACTGTAACAAGAATACAGGTCTCAGGAAAACTTGTGTGTAGCAGTAAACAAACTCTACCAGAATTTTAACGACATCCTCTACATTCTTAATACAGCTTACTACAGTTAATGAACAAAAATTTCCTCAGTTAAACCGCCATCTGCGCAATTAAGCAGCCCACTTAATTTCTACTTACGATTATTATCGTTTAAAAGATAACACATTGCAAATGAATTGTTTTTATCGCTGCTACTTAAAACCGATACTTTCCGACACAGTTTATAATAAATTAAACGACCAGGACCAGATTAAAACGGCTTATCCAGATAGCAAAACACGGCAAAATTAAATGGGAAGACAAAAATTAAAGCGATCAGTCCAACGATTTAGTTAATGAGTGAATATAATCCGAGGCAGAACGTGAGCGGAATTAATAAGAGAAGTCAGGGTGTATGCTATGTTTGTCTGGTGCCACCAGTGTTGGTTTGGCTGCTTTCGTTGATTGTCACAAAGCCCTTTTTTATAACCATCAACCAGTTTACTGATAAGCGGAAAGTGACGTGACGTTTCCTCATTGATTCTGATATTTTTTTTTTAATTTTGATAGGCTAGTGATTGGATCAGTAATTCGCCGGTTGTTAAGCGATAGTTCAATCAAAGAAATTCATTCATTGTGTGTTCACATAGTTCATTTGTTGTGTGTGGAATTTAATTTGAAGAACTTCAAATTTTTATCTTTATTATTTTCTTCTTCCACTACAGTCCTAGTTTCGTGGTCCGCTTTTATGGCCTTGACTTTGAGGTGCCACTTGTTCTGTTAGTAAGCACCCTTAGTTTTTTTTTTTTTTTTTTTTTTTTTGTGGTAGGTAAAATCATCCAATGACGAATCCCGCCCTTGGGTGGGGCGGGAAACAGTGTCAGACTTTTACTGACTAAAAACCTACCTTTCCATTCCTCGCCTTTGTCCCGGGGCCCGTGGTGACACTCTCGCATGACCTTTGGCCCCAGTAGGCTTCGGCCCTGCTGGACCCCTACAGTTTGCTGACAACTCCTTGAGGCGCGCGGGAACGGTGCGCGCCGTAGACGACCTGAGCTCGGACCGGTCTGTTACCGGACGGACGGACAGCGAGCTACCCATTGCCCACCGTCCGCGAGCCCGCGCCTACGGTGGCCGGAAATTGGGATCGGAAACCCGGCGGCGGCGGCGGCGTGTCCGCCTTTGCCTAAGGCGGTCGGCCTCCTCCTTTACTAGCATTACTGCTTCGCAGAAGGAGGCGACCGCCTGCCACTCCTCCTCGCTCCGGAGCATGGCTTGAACCAAGCCCCGGCGCGAGAGATCGCCGCCGATCGCCCCCACGAGGACACGGCGCTGCTCTTCCCAAGCGGGGCACACCTCGACTGTGTGCTCCACCGTGTCCACAAGCACCCTTAGTAGATAGACCGAACTTCTTCATACCTTTCTGGTTACTCGTAATCTAAGATATTAACAGTCTACAACTCACTTTCCATCTAAATTTCTTTTTATTTGTTTAAAGGGGCTTTTACGCATAGCGTATGTCAGTCCCATCATATCCAAAACAATTGTCAATTTTCAATTTTGTTGATTGATTGATTGTTGATTGTTTGTTTGTTGTTGATTGTGATTGTTGTCAATTGTCATCACAAGACATGGGCCATGAATTCGAACAAATTTTTCGCATCGTCACCATTTGGTCGGGGTAAAATGTTATGGTACATGCTTACATCAGTTCTGTTGAAATTCAGAGACCTTATCAAATTATTTCTAATGAACTCATATTGCACACATTCCAACAATAAATGTTGTAGGTAGGTCCTCAACAACTCCACATTCCTCACAATTGTGTGAATTGATTTTCTTCATCATGAAGACAAATTTTTTGCATGTAATGTGTCCAGATCTGAGTCTAAGAGCAGTAACAATAAGTTTCCAGTCTCCAACTCCCTTTCCATCTAAATAAATTTGTAATTTATCAGATGTTTTGATTTGCAGTTTGAAGTGTTACCTGTGTTTAAATTTCTACAGTTTTCCTGGCAGAAACTTAAAAAGACTTGAGCTGGTGCTCACATAACAACTGGTATACACATACAAGGTAACTAGTGAACAGTTTTCAGGTTTAAGATTCAGGTATATGAATTCTATACTACTCATACTCATTATTTAGTGATCTTAACGTACTCGTACATTGAACAAGTCTTATATTACGAGGCGCCAGAGTATAAATCATAGTTTTTTTAGACCAAAATGTTTGTGAGTAAGGATTTTATCACCGCAATAATTTATTTAAGGAGCTATTTATACTTTATGGCACCTTTAAGATATAGGGGTTGTGAGAAGAAGTGAGTTAGTATATTTATATAATATATCATTCCTGAGATAGTAAACTTTATGACTTAAATGTAGGTATGATCTTTCATGACAGTACTAAAAGAAAGTGACCTGGGCGTCTCATAAAATGGCTCGTTTTCCTCCGTTACACTGAGGCCAATTTTGTAACAAATCGAGCAACTATGAGGTGTAACCTTTAGCGGCGTCGGCGCGAACTACTTTCGTTACGTTTTATTAAAGGCAATAAAGTTGGGTTCATTAGATTTTTTTTTATTTTCTGCGTAGTAAAGTGAGTCTCTGCACGTACTGAGTTCATACTTCATTCAGCTCGTAAAAGGCAGGTCGGGAATTGCTCGAATTTATTCACGAACTTGCGCTCGGCGCGGCGTGCTCGGAGTGCGAGTGTGAACTGACCTTTATGAGATGACGCCATGTTAGACGGAGGTTTTCCTAAAGGAAAAAAAGGAGTCGCATTCGAAAATTTAATTTAACAGAATGTAATGGAATCGGGCTCTGACGATGTTGAAAGCGAATGCTGGAAACACGCTGTAATTAACATTCATTCTGAATACGAAATAACTCCTTATAGACGGGTCTACCCTTTATAGCAGAACTTTTTATGTCATAATTTTATTTTGCATAACAACAGATAGCATAATCTTCCTTTCGCAGAAAATCGTTACGCATACACTCATTTGTCATACATTCTAAAGTCATAATTTTGTTAGTCAGAATTATCTTTAAGCATAAATTTCATGTCCATAAAAATTATAAAGCATAACCATTGCAGAATAATCACAGTCAGAGTCGTCTTTTGGCATATTATTTTATATCGAAAGTCATTAGTTGCGGTGGAAGTAATATCAAAACGGTAAGTAAAATTATTACAAAACATTGTTGGTTTGATTGGTTTGAGGCATATGCAGCATGCAAGCAGATATGCAGAATGCTAGCATGCATGCAAAATGAAATCAGCATAGAAGCAAGCATGCAAGCAGGCATGTAAGCAGGTATGCAAGCAGACATGCAAGCAGGCATGTAAGCAGGCATGCGAGCAGACATGCAAGCAAGCATGTAAGCAGGCATGCAAACAGGCATGCAAGTAGCATGCAAGCAGGTATGCAAGTAGGCATGCAAGCAAGCATGTAAGCAGGCATGCAAACAGGCATGCAAGTAGCATGCAAGCAGGTATGCAAGTAGGCATGCAAGCAGACATGCAAGCAGGCATAAAACATGCAGTAGGCATGCGAAAAGGCATGCGGCGTGTTTGGGCGGCCGCACGCGAGCGTATCGTCGCAGATGGTTTTAACGTTCACCACCGCAGCTTCGGCTTACTCCTCCTCCTGCAGCCTCAGCCGCGGGCCGTCCTACCCCTCCGCACCTACGCGGGTTTAAGTTACACTCTAGGGGTAGGGCAGACAAGACTGTGTGAAGTCGGTTTTCCAGCGGTTCGTTTCTGACACTAAATTTTGTAGCACAACATATTGACTTTTTATAACACTATTTTAATTTAGTATCAAAAATGCTGCCAAGTCTTTATATTTGTGTCAAAATTCCATAAAATTTTGTTTTGTTTTGGTGAAAATATGGCAAACAAATCATTTGGAAAATTAAAAAAGTTCAAAAGAGGCTTTGGCCAATAGCAAAAAGTAATTTTGTAAATCGACGAAACATGATTCGGTAAAAAATTACCTATGACACATGATAATTCGATGATCTAAAAATATGTCAAATAATGCAATAGGTATAGCAAAAAACATGTCGGTAAATCGTTTTCGGTAAAATAAAATTCGAACAAAACTACTTCGGAAAAGTGATCGGTTGCCCAAATAATCATATCCTTAAATAAATTATGCTAAACGATATTATGTGTAATATTAAAAATGCAAAGGTAATTATGAAAAATAAAATTCTACCATGTTAAAAGTATGCCTTTGTAAATTCGGACACGCTAAATATTTTTTCCGTCTAAAAAATATTCGATCAAAGAAGATTGTGACAAGTGTGTTATGCCAAATAAATTTCGGAGTATCAAGTTTCTGCTAAATAGCACACCTTATAGACAAATTACCCGTCTATCGTAGAAATTGTGACAAGACAAATAAATATGCATAAAAAATTCGTCAAAAGGCACATGTAAAATTGGAACCCTTACGACTTTGGTATGAAATCGCAAGAAAGAGTGAGCGGAACGTAAGAAAATGTAATAAATAAGCAATCTGCTACAATTTGATAGTCAACATTGGTACAAATATCATTATGGACGGTACATTGCGCTGTGCGTTCGATATTTTCGCTCCCTCGTATCTTTATGAGCGTATTTTTTTTATTATTTATGTCAGACATCGGTATAGTGTATTGCTTATGAATTTTATTTTATATTGAGATATTTTTGAATATTACCTACTTACAATGTACAAGCTAGCTACATTCGTTTAACCTGTTTTAACATTTTTGGAGCAGAAAATTATCAAATAAATTGTTGTGTTATGATTGGAGCCAAAGGGAGTGTTAGAATCTGACTATAAGGGCCAACGCTGCGTTGAGCGGGCGTCGCCTCGAAGGGAGACCGCCATCACGACACATAGTCACCTATGCGAGTGTGTCGTGATAGCGGTCTCCGTAGCGAAAATCGTATTAGTATACCTGCGCAGGGTCGCTAGTTCAACTTTGATGGTGTGCATGTAGTCGTGTCGATGGAGAACTTTAATGTACCATTACGTAGCAAAAGGGGCGCAGGCGCAGCTGTCCGCGACGGGGACCCACGCGGCGAGCCGCGGCGCTACGACGGTGCACTTTTGTATGGGACCGCCCATAATCCTTTAGTTGCCGTTAAGGTCGCGGTAATTCTTGTGCACAATCCTGCAGGTATTCGGTTGACCTGGAAGTTAAATCCAACATAGTTTGGAAAAGGCTCGACAAAGTGAGACAGGGTACAAATAGGTGAACTTTACTAATCTTAATTTTTCATCGAAAAATATTTTTTTACAGAATCCTGTCGGCCCCAAATAGTCTTTGTTCAAAAAGAATTGAAATCCAAACCAAGGAAATACTTGCAAGCAATAAATAAAAGCGTAGCGATACAATTTGACAGCGCACGCCTGCAAATAACATCAAGCTAGCAAAGCACATTGCACCGCCGCTATCCGGGCCATCGGGCCGATACATCGACGGATAGATCTCAGGATACTATTAGTAGCTGCTGTGATACCGTATTTACTATTGCATTGTTTCCTTACCGTTATCGTTTTTGATGTCCTGGTGAGAATCCAAGATCATGGGAAAGGCCAACTGTTTCTAGTTTGTCGCCTAAAAATTCTTCCGTTAAATCTTGATTGTAACCCTCTGGATGATAACTGGGATCTCCTCTGTCACATTGCGACTTTACATTGTTTTCAGTTTTTACGGAAGACTTTGCTACTCACTTCAGGTTCTGCACATTGTTTCTTTTTATAGTAGTGTATTTCGTTGAGATTATGATTAACGTGAACTTAGTTTGAAACTTTTTATTTTTTCTCTACAGTCCGCCACAGTGGTAGATATTTAGAACTGTTATAAAATTCCATTCTTAGTTGCTTGAAAATGATTATGATACTTAAGCCATAACGTTAAAGTTATTAAAAAAACGTTTTTTAAATTACCCTTTTTTATTTTTTTTAGTTTTATTTTATTACGATATCACTTTCACAATAATTACGAATCTAACGACACCTCGCAAACTAAAATCCAATCGAGCCGTTCAGGCCGCAGAGCGTGTCAAACATTTGAATTTGGCGCCAAAAATCCACCATTTTGTTTTTTTATTTATTTTTATATACTCAGTGTCACTCTCACAGAAAATACGAATCTAACGACACCTCTCAAGCTAAAATCCATCGAGCCGTTCAGGCTGCAGAACGTGCCAAACAATTATACGTACATACATACATAAATACCCTCGAAAAACATAACCCTCCTTCTGGCGCAGTCGAGTAAAAAGGATATTCTTATCAGTTGTTTGAGTTGTATTATGCTATTCCAGTAGTAATAGTATAGGGACATTATAAGACAGACTAACAGCCTTATAATGTTCCCTATTGCTAGGACGCAGGCCTCCTCTCCAAGAGCGGGAAATGGACCGTAGTCCATTTCCACAAGTCTACGCGATTCCTATGTCTTCGATTTTTTCTAGGACATGCCAGTTTCCTCACGATATTTTCCTATACCGTTTTAAGAGCAGTGGTCATTAGTTAAATTACATAAAGTATGACGACTGCCTGGGTTAGAAGAGGCTATTATATCAGGTATCACTTCTGGTTCCATAGAAAAGATCAATGATGTCTTATAACATCAGAGTGCCTGAATATCAATTTGGCATCTATTCATTCCTTTTATTGAATAAAATTCTATCGGTTTCGATATTAGGTCCTTTGTAGGCAGGGCACAGAATTCTAGCGCGCACCATCTCGCCAATTGAAGTAGTCACAGCATTTTATATTGGCACCGAGTCTACTTCGATTTTAGATTTTGCTATGTTTGAGATAGGTGACTTAGATCTGTGATCAAATCTGTTCGATTTTAGTTGCTTTAACAAATAAATCTGTTAAACAGCCTTCTTGGTTGTAAAATTAATAATGTTAATATTTTCCTTTTATTAACACACTAATATTAAAGGTAAAAAACGGTAATTTAAAAAACTAAAAAACCCGACTGCTTATGAAAAAGCCCTAAAACAAGAAAGTCGTTGTACCCGATTGCACTTATCTATACAATATTTTAAATACTGGCAGTCGGGACCCATTCTAGAATTGAGAGCACATACCTATATTACATTGCAGATTACTCCAATCTATTGACTAGACGGCTGACTTTCTACATTGAGCTGAGTGATGGTGATATACCATTCATGTCCATGGACGGGCGCTGTCAGTTGAGACTGGTCATCTCTTAGCTGCTGGTGACTTATTTTAATTTTTATATTGAGATTTAAAATAAAAAAAAAATTATATTGTTCTCACATAATTATATTAGCGAAAAGAAATATGTAACCGAGATATTTGGAATACTCGTACATAACATGATTTAGAAGAATGTCCATGAAGTTTCTTGCACATTCTTCTCTATAAGATCTACGCTTGAAATGTGCAATTAGCATTATTTTTCTGACTTTTTGACAATCCAAAAGTGCCTGTAAATGGTTTATTTGAAATAAGTGCTTTGATTTTTGATTCTTCATCCCTAAATACGGTTTTATTTGTGAGATTTTATTGAGGGGCGACTCCAAAAGAGCGGTCTCACAATATTCAGACGCGGCTTTGCTTACGATTTGCGACTTTCCGCCAACAATAGGCATCTGATTTATCGCTCGTCGATGTAACATCGCTCCTTTTTAGGAAACGACGCCTACACGGGACCGATTCGATATTGAAGTGAACACCAACATAATGTCACGTAACAGAAGAAAAGTATTGTTGTCAATAAATTAAACGAGTGCCTGATTGTATTCTTGAATATGTATGAGAGCTTTTGTACCACGAATACCTTGTTTTTTTTTGTTTTAAAAAAAAGAATAGAGCCGTAATTTTTCGACCAGTACTTTTTTTGTATTTGTAGCAGACTGCAGTAATGCCTCAACCGTAAAACGGAACGGGAAAGGTAACTGTGGAGGAGAAAATTGTGAAGGAATTAATAACGCTTAAGTAGTTAATTCTGCTTTAATGTTCTGCATTTACTTTACTATTCATAAAATAATGGATTTGCTTGGCTGGCTGTACCTCATATAACATGTTACGGTACGACCGAGGTTTTATCGTTGTTTTTATTACAACTCTGATTAGTTGGGATTACTACTGCCTTTGTTTCTTTATTTAGGTACATTATTCAGGTCTGGTTATGTTCATCATCATCATTATCACCATATCAGCCAAAAGATGTGCAATGCTGGACACGGGCTTCCTTTAAGTTTAACCACAACGATCGGTCCTCTTCGTTTCGCTCTCTTCGGTTTCCCGTGACCCTCATCGGTCGCCACTCCAGAACCTTTCAGCCCCGTCAACCATCTGTTCTGCGAGAAATGTGTTCTGCTACCCCTACTACCACTTAATTTTGGCGATTCTTCGGGCTATGATTTTCCTGTGAATGTCTTCACTCTCATCATCATTCATCTTAATTCTTGTTCTATTAGCCCATCGACCTATATTCTTGCGATAGACAAGCACGTTCATATAAACTATTTGTCAAAATACTGAAAAGTTCAAACAATAAATCGCTACAGCGCTAGATTGCCATTATGTCGTCTAACAAAACTTTTAAAACTGACAGCGCTAAGAAAGCTTATAGAGGATACTTTTTCGCGAACAAAAGGTCTAAAGCGCCATGCATTTCCTAGTACTTACGCGTTTCGTTCAACTTAGTGTGATGACATGTCATCTATATAGATTTTTATACCGCAGAAGTGACACAGTTTCTTGCCTACAATACTTCATTACAATAATATTCTATTTCAAAATGTAATTATAGTGTATGTAAAAACGAGATCTCAATAACAGTAAAACAAATAAATAAATCAGTAATCACTAATAAGACTACAAATTCAACTGAACCTAATTCAAATTTAATATTAACCTGCACGTAATATGGTACGTAAATTACCTACCTAAGTGCTAACGAATGACAGCATGGTTAACAACAAAACTTACCGATGAAAACTGATACCTCATGATTTGCTGACATTTCGTCGTAATTTATTTAAAAAAAAAAAACATTGTTATTAATTATACAAAAAAAGAAAGAGCATTAAATAAAATATTTAAAAATTTCAAACAGTATAAAAGACCGTGCGAAGTCTGTATTTGGTAAACTAGCTGTAGGTAAAAACCTAATTCAGCTTTTTGTGGGAGGAAACATCTGCATGTTATAGTCTATGATTGTAAAATGGGGAAGAGTTTAAATAAAATAATATCTTCTCTAACGTACTATTACGATAGTAGAAGCTATTACATTGCTTGTACAACCAGTGGTTTTACTTACTTGACTACAAAATTATTATATATGTCCAAGTTCACTTAAATTTGTATTTATAAGCGTCGCGCTGACACTGCATGAACGTCAAAACTGCACTAATGCCATCAATCTAAAAGTGTTCGGCCTGCAGGTCAATTAAGTGAAGTAAAGTGACTGTACGGCACGCCTCATCTAGTGCGTAGTACATATATATCAATGTATTAGCCTTACTTTATCACGCATATCCTGCAAATTCTCTGTGTAGCTTTTCGTCGTACTTTTACTTTAATTTTCTGTCTTGTGCAAAACTTTGTCAGACACGACTATTAAACTGGTAGTCCCCTTAAAGTTTACCGAAATGTAGTCCCCAATCTACAAAAACTACTTCAAAAATGTTGGTAACAAACTCTTGCAGACAAGTGCACACAGGGTGTCTAAGCATGAATAATTTAGAGAAGACGCCTCTTTATTCGTCGCGAGCAAATCTTTGAATTATAAAGTGGAGTGAGGTGGGACATTTGGGGACTCGATGCCATCTGGCGGCGCTGGTGTGAGTTAACAAGTTACATTCATACATATTAACTTAGCGCCGATGTTATTCCATATTCATGCGACGATTGTGAGGTAGCGCTTCCGAATGGCGAATTTGCCTCGTGATTATTGTCTTCACTGTCAAATTACAGGAATTTGTAATAAGTTTTTGGAGTGTTGATGCTTTAGTGTCGTGAGCTTTCAAATCTCTTTGTTGCTTTAATTTATAATCATTATTCATTAACATAAAAATAACCGTTACATCAGCTTTTCGCGCAGCAAGTTTATTTTTTTCTTTTAATTAATATTAATGAGGGTATTCAATTAAATATGTATGCCAGGGTAATCTCTATTTCATTAACAATTTTCGGTAAAAAATCAAGTAACTTTGTTAATGAATACAACAGACATGAATTATGTTATATTAGACCAAAATTATGTTCGTAAATCATTATAAGCTCTCTGACACCTTTGGGTAATATTTTTTCTAAGATTTCAAGTACGTATGTGAGTCACTTTATTAATATTTAATTCCTTTGTTCGACAAAGCTAAGTTCATCTAAAATTCATGTAAAATCTTCATCGTTCAAGTCTTTTTATTCATGGAACTCCTTAAGCGGCCAATCGTTAAGATTTCTGGAGACTATAAACTGTATGATCAAGAATAAAATGTTTTATTGCTTTTTATTTGTTTTTGGTAGAACCTCTTATGGTTATAGTTTTGATGTTTCGAGGAACAAAAAGGTTGCTAAGCTCAGATTTATTACTTAATGTGCTTCGATAATGTATTGGGTATAAGTTGTAATTTTGCCATTCTGATGGGCCAGAGTGTTGCAACGACTTTCAAAGGTATAATCGGTACATACTTGGATGGATATCTTTTTATTAAATCAAAGATGGATGGTAAATTCAACGTGAATAAAATGCTAAAGCAACAGACGTTTCACGAATTTAAAATAAAGACTTTTCTGTCTTCCACCCAGAGGTTGTTAATAAAATCGGCCACAATCTGTTCGAAAACTTTATTCTCTGAAGATGCGGACGTTTCCATTGATACGCAATCTATACATGGAATCTGTGTGTGTCACCAAAATCCTTATTTCGAGCTCCGTTCAGGCGGGCTTTATGTCTCGTTTCCTCACAAATCCGAAGATAACGGGCCGTGTTGGCAGCCCCGCCGACACTAGACGACTATAAAAGTCTGGACCGAGGAACGGTTACAAAGAAATTTTAAAAGAAATTTGCGTTCACTCACTGTGAAATTGTATAGATCCCAATCATTGCGAATTACCTCGTCCGATCAAAAAGTTTGAGATTTCTTCAAATAATACTGGGTTATAGAACGAAGGATTGACGATGCAGTAAAAGAATACTCGGTAGGCGTCGAAAAGAATTTTTATTTAAAATGAAATCTGAATTGTGAGATGAAGCTTTAGAAAATTGTGTTTAAACCACAGATATAGATATACCTAGATAACGCAAGAGCAACTACTTCGCGTGCCTAGCTTACGTACAAAAATCGTAAGTGGTCACTTTCACGCTCAGTCTGCATCAGAGTACAGCGCTAGTCGGGTGCAGTTAAAAATATAAAAATGGTTAATTGTGCTGTTGGTGTGGGGGTGGAGCGAGGGGGACGCCGTACGCGGCGGCGTCTTCACTAAATAGTGCTTGTGACGTCATAATAGGTAGTAAAAAAATGGCACGCTTGGTTTTCATACAGATCGTGATGCTTGCGTTATCTATGTCTATCTATATCTGTGGTTTAAACCAACCAACCTGGTATGAAAAGAAGATTTTTTATTTTGAAGATTATTTATTATATTAGATTCACTAACAAATGTTTACACTAAATAGAGTAACTTTTTTATAATTAGATTACAGCGTAACAATGACTTACAGGTAAATCACCACATGCAAAAAGTAATAAATTGGAGAAATTAATGAGTTTAAAAAGTACATTTTTTTATTGTTGTAGGTTCGCGGTTGACCGCTATCTCAACTGATGAAAGCGACGATGTGGTTGATGAAGGAGCGCGCTTACCTAGAAGTAACCTATTCACTCTTGACTTAAAGGTTCATTGCAACTTTAGGTTGTAAATTAAATTATAACTGAGATTAAAAAAAAAGTAATAATAATAATAAATAGTTGCGCGGTTGGATCAAGGGCCTGATACAGAAGGCAGTACTCCTCGATACGGCTCGCATTTTGAGGAGGTTTCTTTCTCTGGAGCCCTAACCACCGGTAGCTTGGACCATGCTCCCGGCGGACTACTGTTTTTTTATATTTTTAAATGTTTTTTATACGTTTTTTAGGAAATATTTAAAAATTATAAAAGATATGTATAAATAGCTAATAAAGGAGATAATAATTATATATAATATATGCGACAATTATCACACAACGCTGTCTAGTCCCAAGCTAAGCAGAGCTTGTGTTATGAGTACTAGACAACTGATAAACACACATATTTCTAAATACATACATATTATAGATACATTACACCCAGACACAGAACAAATGATTGATGGATAAATTTTTAATATTGCAACTTTAGTTTAAAAAAATAGACCGGAATACATTGTATCATTGGGTATGAGGTTATGTGGTATACATAAAAGCAAGGTTAGATATTGCTGATCTAAGGATCAGCTAAATCGTACCATTTGACATGCAAATGATGCAATATTCTAAACTTTGGACGTGCCTTTAAAGGCATCAAGAACTGTTTAGCCAAGTCAGACGCGTGGGTAGTGGTATTCTACATTTCCAATCATTGACTGCTGTCCAACTCAAATCGATCGGGTACTTGAGCCCTATAGATTGTTCGTATCTTGAACAAGGAACAGCTCAGAGGAAACTAGATACTTAATGTTGTAAATAACTTGTATTTCCTTAATTTGTCTCTTGGAACCTGCAGGGAATGATAAGACCTACCATTTCCTTGTCAATAAATTGGTTGAGATACATTTTGTTTATCTATATCTTCAAGTTCAATTTACCAAGGGAATTTGCAAAACTATTGGTGCGCAATAACGTGATATCTGTATTTTATACTTGCCTTTACATTTCTAGAAATTACTTGCGGCACATGGACTTTGCCACGTGTGTGTCTTGAAGTTCAATTCTTGACAAACAAGCTTCTTGAATGGAATGAGTTTTCAAAGGCTTTGAGAAACTGAGAATTATTCGAGTATTTCGAATGACAAGCACAAATTCTGGTGGTGGTGATGGTAGTGATGTGTAGTGGTGGTTTTCTCATTTGATTTCAGCCCAGAGTATGGTTTCGAGCACAGCTGACGGAAATAAATATAAGCCTATATTAGTTAACTCGCCTCCTATTTTTACGTAATAAGGCATAAATATCACTAGCGACATATGAGTGTACCTACCTACTGCTTCTGCTAGGTACTAAGTACAAAAATTGGAGATATTTTGGATTCATCACCATCAACCACCAACTCAAGCATTAACTAATGAGAGCTAGCAACAGAATCGTTATAGATGACATAAAGTTTCAAAATTCAAATATAGACTTCAACCAACCCTTCGGCGAATACATACATGCGTGTTGTTCAGTAATGTCATGTAAATCATTTCTACAGTAACATCCATGCTCCACAGTAATATTAGCAGCAATGCATTGTCAAGTTATGTATTATGTCGCCTCAGATTAGGCAAAAGTTTAGTTGTCACCGAGACGCTGTAAAGTTCTGTTGTTGCTGCACACTGCAATTTTAGTGGACGCGGGGTTGCCTGCTACTGCTGAGTGCTTTTATCCAGATAGAGTGGGGTAAGTCAAGAGCGGATAGCGATTTCATTAGTGTTGACAAGTTTCTCAAGGATATTAACAATATCCTTAATTATCTGTTGGGTGTTACATCGCTATTCGTGATCTAGATGAATTTGGGATATGAAAAGAGAAGCTTCAAAAAGTTTATTTGTTTGGGTAGTTTTCTAGTAAGCCAACGATTGGATTGGTTCGATCTGTATGGAGGAACAAAGTGTCCTTACCGAGTGTCTTGTCAATTGATTTAGGTATGAAACTACACTTGTTACAAAAAAATTCTAGCTCTTTTCAAATATTCCGCAATAATATAAATAAAAGTAAAACACTACAAATGGTAACTTCCTGAAATATTTTACAGGCAGCAGACAGCTTAATTCTTCAGCGAAACTTAAAACAAGCTAGCAAGCGAGGTCGTTACTTTAAAACACACACTTAAACTTAGGTCGTAACTTGCGCCACGCGTCAAGTTCAAGCTGTTAAGCCGATGTTACAACAGATTTGCCGCTTTCATCCAGCGCGCTATGCGGGGGGACAGTGTACACGCGCCCTAGCGAACTGTCCCACCAAATTGGAGTGATAACAAAAGTGTGAATCGAACCGGATTCTCTTTTAAATCTATGAATTTAAAAACTGCTGTGACCCGGTTTGCCGCACAAACCCTGTGCAGTAAACACGTCGGTTATAGTTTTTTCAACGAATATTTGACATCACAAAACAGCAGATTCATTTTCATCATCGACTGTTTGTTTTAAAAATTAGTTCAATATTTGTCACACAATAAATAAACGGGGCTTGAATTGTTTTCGGGAATAACGATAAAGTGCGTCAATTTTAAACGATTGTTGAAAAACATGTTTTGATAGATATATTTTTGCCCTTGACGCTCGTGGATATTTTATGGGAAGTAATATTTGCGGGGACAGGAAGCCAAGCGAAAGTAACAAATGCAGCCGGAGCAACATAAAGTAAATAAGGTAGATAAAACCTGGACAAAATGCGACCCAGAGGTGTCGTTCGAAGATGCGGTGCAAGAATGAGTAGCGAAACTTCCGCACTAAGTTCTGGTTTTATTTTCTTCGGTAATAAGAAAGGCAGTCGAAGGTTTTTTTTTTTTTCAAGTTTGATGGTGGCAGAAATATAATTGATTGTTTTTATTTACAAAACATGGATCATTCTCTTAAAATTAACACCGGATATATACGATTTTTTGGAACCAGGGAAGAAACTGGAAAATGAAAAAAGTTTTTTTTTTTTTTTTTTTTTATAAACTAGCACTTGACTGCAATCCTACCTGATGGTAAGCAGTGATGCAATCGTCGATGGTAAAGCGCACTAGTTTATTAAGAGCCTATTCACTCTAGCCTTGAAGACGCCTAAATTATAATTGGCCGGGAAAACCGCAGCAGGCAAATTGTTCCAGTCCCTCGATGTACGCGGTATAAACGACGAGGCAAAACGCTTAGTCCGGAGTTGAAAGGGAACCGTTTGTCTTGGTATGATCATGTGAAGAGGAGGGATGAAAATACATGTTAATAAAAGAGTTATGAGTTCTAAATAGATTGTATGAGGATATGAAAGCAAATGGAATTAGTGATAGCGTGACAGGTGACAAGTCAGAATGAATGAGAAAAACGTGATGCACAAACCCCAAGTAAAATAGGACCAGGGCAGGAAGATGAGGATGACTAAGTTGTCTATATAAACAAACAATGAGCGTCAAAGAGAATTATATGGTCACTGGTGAGCGTCGATCAAACGGTGCATATTTTAGCACCTTGTTTATTGTTCTTCGTGAAATGTTTTCTTTGACCTTGCTGTTTGGAGGGCGTTCTCCGGTTTTCCCTTCCCCCGAAGTACCTTCCGGTTTAACATGGCACAAACGCAAAAATTAATAATTAACAGAATTTTATTTTTTGTTCCTAATTCTTGAGATAAAATTCTTTGTTCATAAAACATGTCCCCTACAAAGAAACATAATTCAATTTGTTGAATAATTAAAATACGTCCAAACAAGGAAATTGTAGCATGAACAAAAATAAATCCTCCTTCTAAAAACCCTCAATTCCCAGTAAGCACCTAATCCTATGGACAATGATTTCGCGAGGCGGGACCAACTAAGAGTTTTTTCTCATAACTCAAAATGAGATCATAACGTCGCAAATCTCGGGAGGCCTTAAAGAATAACAAAAGGAAAAAGCTCAAAATTACGTTGGCCGAGTAATTTTCGGGGCGAGCCACACAGAATGGTTCCTTAGGGACCCTCATCGGGACCCTTCGCGATTATGTAGCGGTTTTATAAGCTTTATGTTTTACGACCAAAATATAATGTTTACGGATATGCCCCGCTGGCTCGCAGTCGAAATGACTGGATGTACTGGACGTGTGTGCGTATTTATTAAAATTTTCTCCAATATAAATATTAACGACAACAGACGACGGCGGAAAGTCCTTTCAACGGGTGGTCTTTATGGTTAACAACGTGTTTCTGTTCTGAAGGTACTGTAAATATACGAAATATTGTGTGAATACAGTGATGTCGACATTCATTTTCTTTTTGCTAAAAGCGTTGAAGATAAAAATTGCTTTCAGTGCTATATTGCTTATACCCGTATTTTAAAAATTTAACGCCGTTGTATAAATTTATAATACTCTTACACATTCTTACTCAGCTATTGTGAAAATAAAAGCATACATAAGAAATATTTTCTTCTCGTAAAATTTGTTGTTGTTTTTGCAGTGTACTGGCCGGCTAAAGCGAATGACCCAAAGATTTATCTCTCGAGATAAAACCCAAGTTTACTTTGCAA
This sequence comes from Leucania comma, assembly GCA_958295575.1. Lineage (NCBI taxonomy): Eukaryota > Metazoa > Arthropoda > Insecta > Lepidoptera > Noctuidae > Leucania > Leucania comma. The sequence continues at coordinate 13,248,140 of OY282475.1, forward strand.
AGTAACCGTTGTTACGGACCAATCAGTTGGAGAGCTTTTAAAAATTAAAAAGTGTGGCATTTGTGTGTTCTATTCAGTGCACCACGTCCAGACTGGGAAAGTGGGGACTGGGAACTAAGTTGTTATTTACGGGAGTGCTTTAGTGTTAACCACTCTGTAGGTAATTTCTTTGAAAGTCTTTTAACTAAGCTGTTTCAAGTTCAATGGTTGAGCGTTGCGAATTGAAATGTGTGTCGAGCACGTTCCTTCACAATTGAATGAAATTAATGGTGATATTGTATCACCCGACTTTATATTCATCTGAACGTCAAGTCTTAGATCCTTTTCTACACGGGATCCTACCTTCTAATGTGATCTCTTTCGTTTGCCGGAAGAAAACTCTTAAATTCTTAAATTCTTTATTGTACACAAAAATATAACATATCATATAGAGATACAAACAGTTCATGTACAAAGGCGAGCTTAACTCATCAATGAGTTTTCTCCCAGCAAACCTTTGAGTTATAGAGAGAAAACATATTCGAGGGTAGAATTCAGTGCACAATATCATTCTACATAACTAAGTCTAAATATAGGTATAATTATATTATACATACTAATACATACTATACATACTATACATATTAATACATACTAAATACTCTAATATTATGTCAAAAATGAAAGGAAGTGCTCTTTAAGTTTCCTCTTGAAGACATCCAGAGAAGGGCTGTCGCGAAGAGAGTGAGGCAGAGAGTTCCAGAGACGCACTGCAGTTACCGAAAAGGAGCCATCGTAGCGGCTAGAAGTATGACGCGGAGTACGAAGGAGAAGAGAAGAGGTGGTGCGACAGAGTTTACCCCTCGGGACGAGGTACTCAAAGCGTTCACGAAGGTATTGAGGAGTATTAGGATTGTGTAGGATTGTATAAAGGAGAGATAGAATATGTATATCTCGCCGACGCCGAATCGGCAGCCACCTTAATCTGGTCCGAAACTCCGACACATGGTCGTATTTGCGGAGGCCAAAAATAAAGCGGATGCACAAATTCTGCAATCGTTCGAGTTTATTCAGAAGTACCTCCGTAGCATCAAGAAAACAGACATCCGCATAGTCTATGAGCGGTAGAAGAAGAGATTGTGCAAGATTAACCTTAGTGTGAAATGGTAGGAATTTTTGGAGACGTTTAAGAGACTGAAAAGAGTAAAAGACCCTCCTACTCACATCAGCAACATGGACTTCCCAGGATAGGTTAGTGTCCATATATATGCACGCCAAGGTTTTTAACGCTTTTAGAGTACAATATGGGCACAGAATCATACACCACAGGCGGAAGCGACTGGTGATCCAATAAATTGAGCATATATCTGCCACCAACTATGAGCGCTTGGGATTTAGTTGTGTTTAGTAAAAGTCCAAAAGATTTAGCCCACTGGTGAATATTTTCAAGATCATTGTTGATGGCAGCTACAGCTTCAGTGATTTCGTCTACTTTACAATGGCGATATAACTGCAAGTCGTCTGCATAGAGATGATAATTCGAAAGTAGGACCTTAGTGAGAGCATTTATAAAAATCGAGAAGAGAAGAGGAGAGAGGACGCCACCTTGAGGGACACCCGCAGCCAACTCACACCATTCAGAGGAATCCTCATCGGATCGAACAGACTGCGAGCGTCCCCGAAGATAAGATTTGAACCACTCAATTACTGGTCCTGAGATATTAAGAGAGGAAAGGATTCCTAAGAGGATGTCAAAGTCAACCGAGTTAAAAGCACTGCTGAAGTCCAGTAAAACCAATACTGTTAAGCATTTATTATCCATGGCCAGTCTTATGTCGTCAGTTATTTTGACAAGAGCTGTCACAGTGCTATGACCAGGTCTGAAACCAGATTGGTAAGGACTCAGCAGGCTATTAGAGGACAGATAGTGAGATAGTTGCTTCTGAACAACACTCTCGAGGACTTTGGAAAGGATAGGGAGGATGGATATTGGGCGGAACTGGGAAATCGAGGACGGATTTGATACTTTGGGAAGCGGTATTACGTGGGCCTTCTTCCAAGCAGAAGGAAAGGTGTTACTGAAGAGAGAAAAATTTATAATATGGGTTACGACAGGAACTATTTCACTCAAAATAGGTAAGAGCATTTGGAGTTGAAGGCCATCGTCACCTACCGCCCTAGTGGATATAGATAGGATACATTTCTTAATATCTAGCTCAGCAACTGGGTGGAAAGAGAAAGAAGTATTTGTAGGCAAAGAAACATTGGAAAGATCAGAGAGAGTGGAAGATTTCACTTGGTCATCAAGTATAATTGGTGACTTAGAAAAGTACGCATTAAGTGCATTGAGGTCCATCTTATCAGGAGAAGTCTTGCTAGTGGCTTTGCCAATACCAAGAGTCTTTAAAAATTGCCATACTTGTGATGGGTTGAAGTTTTCAATTGAATTGTGAATGTGGCGCCTTTTCGCATTCCTACACAAACGACTGCAGCGATTCCGCATCCTCTTATACAGCTCCCAGTTTTCCTCAGTGGGCCGCTTCCTGTACAACTGCTTGGCTTTGTCTCGCTTAGCCATCTGGTTTTTTATGGCTGGGGATAGCCATGGTGCAGGAAGGTGCTTCACCCTCACTTTTTTAAGAGGGGCATGTGTCTCGTACAATTGCAACATTGTCATGTTGAAGACTGACACCATAGTGTCAACATCCTTGCCGGTAAATACAGATGACCAGTCGATCCATTGTTGTTTAAATTATTTTTTGTGAATTATGACATCGTCAAAGAAATGGGTTTATTTATTAGGTAGGTGAACAAAACTGCCTATATCCGGTAATCCAACCGATGTGCTGCATGGTCGTTTTATTAGAAAGGCAATAATGTGATGATGGTTTTTAAAAATCCAACAGATAAACAGAATGTATTTCTCTTTTTAGGGTACCTAGAAGTACATGTCGGATATCTATGTACTAGATATGGATAAAAGAACGTTGAACTAATATTACAACCGGAAGTATAATAACTTAAAAATCTCTAATAGGAAAAACTACGTCGCATCTTTTGCTGCCAAATCAGCAAGAAAATGTAACGATGAAATAAAAGAACTTTTTTAATATCATAAATGACATCTTATTACTTATTGTCGACAAGAACTGTCAATTCGTTTGGCGTTTCTCCAATATGACCGTTCTTTCTTTGATTGTCTTATTTTACCTCGATAAATTGACGTTTTCATTTGTTGCTATCATTATTTTCACGGTTGGTGTATTATTACGGAAAAAGATGATTTTCTTTTAAGCTGGTAAACCGAGCTTCGTGGATCATAAAGCGGGGTTTAAAATTGTTTAAATTGTCTGTGAAATTTATTTTGAACTGCAATAAAAATATGTTTATACACGTGTCTTGGTTCTAGTTCAGCTTGGTTCCTTCTTGCTAGCTATTGTGATCGTTTTTTTTTTTTACGAGCTAGGTTTAACTACTATGACCTTTTACTAAGGTTAAACTAAGCTTGAATAGAAAGATGATCGATTGATTTACTCTGCTTTGCATCGGTGGTCATAATGTAGAGTTTCGAAAGTTGTTTTATTCATAGGTGTGAAGTATACAGAAAGAAAAAAAAATGGTTTAGTGGCACAAATCAAATCATTTACACACAATAAGTTAAGGTAAGGTAAGCTAAGGTATGCAATAAAATATTACATAAATAAATAATAAGTTATAAAAATTAAGCAAAAAAAAAAGAAATAGTGTGCCTCACGGTTGCGCCAAAATAGACCTCCAGTTCAGCAGTTAGTTAGTATTTCTAACTCAGTATCATATCATTTGAAATCATTAGAGTAAACCAGGGGCCCAAGTCAATATCACACACATTCAACGGCATTCACAATATTCACAATTTCCATGACAATAAACAAATGTGGTCGTTATTCAATCACCTGAAAACACTAAATTTAGCTGAAAGAATAGCTAGTCAGTCGTGGCCATTCATGAGTGCAGCGTGTAAATTCAGAATGGCAACACAGGCAAATAAACAGCGCCTCTGTCGCATAAACTCGCCAGCTACGATGCGTTAGTTTGAGACGCTCGGCTGGTCACACCGGTGTTGCCATTCGCAATTGCATAGAATTAGGGATTTGGAGTGGAAGAGATGTAAGATACGGGAATTGTGTAAGTAAATGGAAGGTTTGTTGTATTGGGAAAATACAGTGATTTTAATGCTGTTATATTTTAAACCAACGAGTTGAGAACAGATTGATGTTTTTTTATGCTTTTGTTTGGCTTGCGTTTGACCACTATCTCACTTGATGGTAAGCGATGACGTGGCCGACAGTGGAGCACGCTTGCCTAGAAGTAACCTATTCACTCTTTACTTAAATACCCTTAGGTTATAGCTATCAGGAAACCGAATACGGCAGGGAATTCCACTAAAGGAGTGGAATTCCCTGCCATAGTCTGTTATACATAATGAATGTATTCTCAAAAAAAATAAATTAAACGCTTGTTTGATAATTTGTGAGTTTGAATAAGAGACAAACCTTAGAAGATGTATTGACTTAACCTTCACCAGGTTTGAAACCCAATCACCGTAAAAAAAAAAACAGTAGATCGTGTAAATAAACCGTAAAAATTAGGCATGCTAACTAACTTTTCTGTGTCGTTATTTTCTATTTAAGATATTCCAACAAATGCTGTAACAGCTGGCAACACCGGTAACAGAGTTCTGCATAGAGTTACGCATTGATATTGTTAGCGTAGTGTAGCTTGAAACAAGCGAGTACAATAATTTTACAGCCATTTCATACGTGTATGCAAGCGTGTTGGAAAGCGATAGGCATGCATGCGCCACATTGAGTTTTGCTAGATACTAATGCTACAGGAAAAAGAGCGTAACTGTGAATACAGTGCAACCTCAACCCTTTCCAATTGTTTGAGGGAGAGAAAATATCAAATAATTTCTCACGCTCTGGGTTGAGTGGGAAGTTGGATACTTAAAGAAATTAATTTCGTACATGCGTAAATTTAATTTTATCTTTACAAATCGAGCCCGAGTACCGAGTCGACCCTCCACGGGATAAAAACGATCAAAATTTTGTGTCTATAGAACATGCTTCCTGAAAGAAAATGTCTTTGTTAATATCCATGTAAGTAGGTACATAACGACTTCCATCATATTCTCCCTAAACACATTATAGTATCAAGATTCTAAGAAGACGGAGTTAAGTTCAAGTAAAAGTCTTGAAGTTTCTTGTAGAGTTTATATTAGACTAAGTAGCCACTATAATTTTTAACTTGTACTTACAACTTACTTCCTGGAGGGGCGACGTAAAAGTTATGTTACTTCTTTGTTTCTGACTTAGGAGCTTTTAAGCATCGTGAGTTTTCATTTTGTTCTGAACAAGTGGAACCGTGCCTTGGCTTGCCTGCCTGGTTAGAAGCCGTAAACTCGAAATTTTACGGCTCTCAGTACAAGTGTTGCAAATATTAGGTTGTAACATAAAATGCTGTTATTTTTTTGTTTTTTTACGGGTGGGAAACAATTGATAGTTTGGGAAATTTTCGTGTTTATATTTGTAAGTCATGCTTTTTATTCTTAACAGTTTAGGTACACTTTTTGAGTAGGGAAATCATCAAATGACTTTCCCGTTCTGGGTGAGCGAGAGGAGTGTCAGATGATATACTATGAACCTTCAGTAGCCCTCTACATTCCAGGGCCGCGGTAACTCACTCGAACAGTCTCTCGATCCAAGTACAGGTAGGTAGGTTGGTACTCTCAATTTCGCAAATCTTTTTCTTTTTGCCATTTTAACAATAATACGTTCAGGGTGCACTAGTTTCTGCAAGCGGCTTTGTCTGCATGAAACTAGAAGATTGTCGTTAGGTAACATACTCTCGGGATAAAAAATCAATCATGTGCTATTCCAGGACGACGTCCACCCTTGTGCAAAGTTTCATTCAAATCTGTTCAACCGTTCAAGCGTGAAGAAGTAACAAACATACTCACACACACGCCTTTGTTATATTACTCGTAGTATGATCTTCCAATATTAAGAGATGCCACACCAGTCAGTTCCATAATAATCTCGGTTAGAGCAATTACTTTCGTGTTTGATGTCAAATTAGGAGCATTGACAGCAGTCTCGTACTGCGGTTAGCAATCAAGCGGCTGCAGCTAATTACTGCATGCAATATCCCTTCAGGATTGCAAGCTGTGGCAACTGCGTGGGGGCCCGATTAGGTAATTAAGCTGCCGCTAATTTTGTACAATAGTTCTGTATAATATCATTCATGAAATAATTGTCTTGCACCAGGGCTTTACCAAAATTTTAGCCAGCCAGCATTTTTAAGAAAATGCGCCCTAAATGTAGTTTGGGGATCAAAGCCCGCGTGTCACAATTGTGCGGAGGAGACCGTGGCATGAAAAGAAAGAGAATGGAAAACATTCGCTTTTTTCTGCGAAGGAAGCGGCAGAAAAATTCTGGAGGAGATAATCTTTTTACCCCGGCTTCCGCTGGAAACGCCCAGTCACTGCTTGCGCGAGCTTCCAATAAGAAGCTAAATACAACATGCTGGATACAATGCGCTGCCGACCGGTGCCTGGTCAGTAAGGACCAGGCACCGGTCGGCAGCGCGTCGGGGCGCGCAAAAAGATGTCAGCAAAATTGACGGGGCTTACCACGATTTATACCTGACAGGGTACAGGGGCAGGCTAGTATCTAATTTTTTTTGTAGAAGAATTGCAATCGTCTTAGACTAATTGATTCTATGCCTACAAGTGCCTAGACTGGAATAGCTACAAAATATTCAGCATCACATCACATCAATACTTAATATTATCAAGAGGAGAGCTTTGTATTTTGTTTTGTAATAAAAAACTACCGGATCAATTTAAAAAATTCTTTCACTATTGCTATTTATCACTGAGTGACGTAGGCAAATATCTTCTACATTTACGTAGGCGAAGCCGCCAGTTATAAAAGCTAGTTTAGAATAAAATTTAAAACGTTGCGACAAGTTTATGCAATACCAGGCCTACTAGCCAGCCCTTCATATTATCCACCCACATTTACTATTCACAAACAATTCAGCATACTAAAGGGTCTTTCAACAAGGACGGGTCGATGTTGAAATTAAATAAAACAAGCTGTATGTGAGATAACAAAGAAATTATTTTTTAATTTGAAAGGCCCATTTATGCCATTATTTATGAAATATGTCATTGGTCCGTACTTCTTCGAAAACGATGATGGCGAGGCCATTACTGTCAACGGCGAGTGCTACAGAACAATGATTTACTATTTTATTGGCCTGAATTGAACGATATGGACGTGGACAACATGTGGTTCTAACAAGACGGTGCTACGTGCCACACAGCAAGCGACACAATGGACATTCTGCATGCACGGTTTGAGGGTAGAGTTATTATTTACTTTCAACATCGACCCGTCCTTGTTGAAAGACCCTTTAGATCTCAAAAGACACACAGTGAAATGTCACAAAGTACATGGAGTCATTACTTACCTACATCTTCTAAAAAAAGTGTGTGGTGTGCGTGAGAAGTGAGCATTTTTATAGGATTATTGATCTAGGATATGGCAGAGCACCACCGTATCCTGGTGGAGGCGATCGCTAGCAGCGACTTTTGGCGCCGGTCTTTGGTTCAGGTCCTGGTCTGGAGTGAAAGGAAATGGGATGCGGCCGCATTTTTTTGCGAAGCAGTAATGCGGGCGAGGAAGGCAACCACAAGAGCCTCAAAATGTACGTTCCCTACGTACATCCTCACGCCCCCACCGCTGCGACAGGAGACGCCTCGGAAGTCGGAAATCGCAGAGCGATCTTCTCGCCATTCACTCGTCTTGTAAGGACCGAGACCAAGGCGACGGCGCGTAGTGTTCCACGCACGCCTCAAAGAGATGTCAGCAAGCTGTAAGAGTCCACGATGCCGATGATCTAGCATCATCTATGCATCTAGCAGGCTATGGGGAAAGTATGAATAGAATAGGGATACTTGAGGACCTAGAATGCAAAAGGCGATTGAAGTACTTAACACCTATGTTGTGTGGTTTTAAAATCTAAAACGCCCTTCCTCACTACCCCGGAGTGAGAGAAGTCATAAGATGATTTGCTACCACGAAAAATTTTTTAAAATTTTAATATTTTAGCTGTTTCCCGCGACTTTTTTGGCGTGCTATTTAAGAACGTTAGGTAAGGTTAGGTTAGCTAATCTAATTTTTTGAGCTAATCATTTTAAAAAAATGTTATCCATTTCGGAGATGTCCTCCCTAGTTCCAATTCTCACGGGAAATTAACGATAAATGATAAATGATATTTATTTTGCAAGTAGGTTTTAAAAACACTTTTGCACGTCAATTTTTTTTCCGTCATTTTAAACCTTAACCTTATTTACTCCTAATAACATCTATCTTTCAGTGAAAGACCCGCCTAAATTGGTTCACTCGTTTCGGAGATAAGCCAGAACAAATCGACAAAGTATCAAAATGTACTATTTTAAGGCATTGTTAAAAACTATCATTGCATTTAAAGAAACCAGTTTGGGGCACATCGGTTGGATGGTTTCAAAGTCTATAACGGACACAGGTAAACAATTTCCTGACTGAAACAGGTTTTTGTTAGTGTCGACAAATTGACAAAAACAAAACGATATTAACTCGCGTTTCCATTTCATATTTGACATTTTCAGAGTTGTTGAAAACCCCACTAGTAATTGTTATGGAGAAAAATATAGTATTTTTAATATTATTTGTTAATAGTAACTCATTTTATATTAAACTAGTACTTTGCTTGCTATTTGGTTACATATTCATGTGAAATTTTTAAATTATATACATCTAATCTAAAAAATATTACAACTTAACTTTTTGATTAAAAGGCGTGAATTGTGTGAAGTGGAGTGTGAAGCTATATAAATAAATACTTAGTAGAAACTAGAAATTCGTTTAGTTCCAAGTTCAATTTTAGTGATTTGCGGTGCCAACGGTCCCAAATGTCAGTTTGTGAATTGAATGAGTTGTCAGAGGTTCAACGTCTTGTTGGATTGTCATCGGGTGCCTAAACTAGTTGTCTTGTTTGCCTAGTAGGTGAGCCGTGGTGACAGCTAACACGCTGTCGTGTCAACCGTCCTGTCGTCGCCTTATTTGCGAGAATAGAGCGTGAATGACGAGACGGCTGATTGCAGATGTGGGAATTCTAATATGAATTGTGGATGGGAAATAATGGTGCAGTAGAAATGGAGTACGGAATATGTTGGAGTATGGAAGATATGTTGGAAAATTGTTCTGTAGTGTTAGATCTAAGCACGAAAATTTATCGTGGCTCCCCCCACCTACCCCACTCTCCTTCTGCACCATAGCAACTTCAAGCGTCGTGTCTAACGCAGACAAGATTTTTTTCTTGGTCAACACCGAAATACTGTACCCAGTTCGTGTGTAGAACCGACACGAATTCTTGCATAAGCTTGGTCTAAAGGTCTGATCCGTTCATATAACACATTGAGTTTATTAAGGATGGGGTGGACCTCGAGGTTTTCCAACGTAACAGTTAGGCCGATTACACCGAAGGGAACGCGCGCTGCAGTCGCCTATCTTCGGGAGGGGTCGTGTGTGCGAGACATCAAAAATACCATGTTTCTTGTAAGTGTACATTCGGACGGCACTATTGTTACTATTGAAATCTATGATCTAACCGCATAACTTGATATCATCATCATCATCAACCTTTTAATGTTCCCACTGCTGGGACTCAGGGCTCCTCTATAAGAGAGGGAAAATCACGCGGGCCCAGTGCGGTTGGTGGATGTCACATGTCTTCGAATTTTTGGTTCTAGGCCATGCCGGTTTTCTCATGATGTTTTCCTTCACCGTTTTGAGAGCAATGGTGATGAAATAAATTACACAAAGTAATACGCCAGGCTGGGTTTGAACCCGCGACCTACGACTCGTAAGTCGGGGCCGTTACCACTCGGCCACCGCTCTAACTTGATAGAATTTATCAATTTAAGAATGCAGTTGCATTGAGTATCATTTTCATCTAATGTGTGTGTCAGGTTTTTGTATCACCAAAATCAAAACTATGTAGGTATAGAAAATAACCGTACACTTGCTCAAACCACCTCTTTAACCAAACGCTAAAACCAGGGGAGTAGCTGCCCCCGTACCAGCCGAAGCAATGATACGAGGCCCCCTGCTGACAGGGGCCTCTGAATGAATAACGACTATATGATAGCATTTTCAAATTTTATAGCTCCTTCCACTCGTTGCTGCAATCTTTACATAAGGTGTCAATAAAAACTTAACGTATCCTAGCCCAAAATGCTCTAATTTTCGCATTTATTTTTAATCAAGACTTGTTTTATCAGTTGTCACAGTCATAGCAACCTTATTTTCGAGTTCAGCTTTATATGACGTCAAATTTTGTGAGCTTACACGTTTTGTAGACGGTATGGTCGTAAATTGTAATATATTTAGTTAGTTTGGCCATCTCTTTCTTGGCCTATCGTGACTTCATTTCGATGTCTCAATAAGGCTAGTAGTGCTAGTAGGATCTATTTTTCAAAACACAAAACAAGTTCTTAATTTGTTTGACTATACGGCCCCGGGTTTGGGATAAGCTACGCCACTGACTAAAACATAAACGACAATCATACAAGCAACTCTTCAACATAATCAAACGAACGCAAACAAACTTCGCATTCCTTTGTTAGCAACATGGCCAGCCGTATCGATGAGCTGACGTCACATAAATCTTTAAAGACTCACTCAGACCGTATTATTAGAGTTCACAGACCATCTTCTGCGAGTCTGCGACAGTCCAACTAGTTTGCGGCTGTAATAGCGAGTCTGTATAAACTGGAGTCAGCTGACACATGTCACTGAGGTAACGAGCACAGAATGCAGAGCCACTGTTTTCCAACAAAACACTGTGTAAATATCTATAGTACGTAGAAGATTAGATGAAGCTTGTTCCGTGTTGGTTTGCATTAAGTTTTAGCGTTGTATTAAATCTGAGATTACTTTTCACATTATTCTGTAGATACATTATTTATATGGGATAATAATTTGTTATTACAAAGATTTTATCTTGTATCAGGTTTCTATCACATTTGATATACGCGAGGTACCTGGTACGCTTATCTTAAATGTTTGAATGCATCTCCTAACGTATAATTAGTGCTTCGTCAACGTCCATCCTATAACTATCACTGCTAGAAAAAGCCAATCAGAAAAAAGGAAGCGGCCATGCACTATGCTCCATCATCGGCCACATCTTCGCTTACCATCAGGTACGATAGTGATCAACCACAAGCCTAAGCAAAAATAAAAAAAAAGAAAAATAAACTAGCTCAGAGAATCTGCTCACACACACGATTTTTTTTTGAGGTGGGCTTCTCCGGTCATGAATTCTCCCGCTCTAAGGTGCAGCAGGAGAGCGTGTCAGACTTTTACTAACTAAAACCACATCTGTGTCCTTTAGTTGCCTTTGGCGTTTTAGTTTCACGGGTTCCCCATATAATTTTAATTTCATTATTTCAATTTCATTCATCATAATTTCAGTCAAAAGACGGGCACTGTTGGACATAGGCCTCCTGTGCCTCCATAACGACCGGTCCTGTGCACCTTACATCCATCGAATTTCCGTGACCCTCGTCAGGTCATAGGTCAACCTTGTGGATGGAATTCCAACGCTGCGTTAGCGGGTATCACTCCAAAAACTTTCGCTACAACTACCTACTTTAGTTTCTTTTTTATTAAATTGAAAATGTTGAATAAATGATTGAATTATTGAATTTCACACCTGTTAACTGTACGGTGTTCAAAAATAAATCAAACTTTTGTAAACAATGGAGTTTAAATAGGTAAAGAAAGGAGACAAATTTTCTTGTTCGGGGAATAGGCCCACCACAAATTGTGCTTCGTAACTCTTTTTTACTATTATTTCATTATTCCAGTTAGATTTCTATATAATTTTTGGTCTGTTAATTATAATTAGATGATCACTTTTTCCATGTGTAATATGATTAATATACCTTACCGTTTAATAGTGGGCCCAAAAAAAATTGTCTCCTTTAGGTTTCATTTTCAGTCGACAAGATAGATACCGAAGATTCGGTTTCGGCATTCGGTAGAAAGTCCGGTTTCGGTTAGACACTAGTAAAAACCAAGGAAACATTTTACTACAGTACGTACTATTACAGATTCAATTCAGAGGTTACCAATGTTTGTACGAAATGTGCCCCACATTGTGGAATACAAATGAAATGAGCTAGCGTTGCCAGTTCGCGTCTGATATTAGAAATAACAAGTTGCAGTGCACGTATGCTTTGCTGCGATACCGCATATGTACGAGTGTACGGGCATGTGATATTAGATTAACAAATAACAATTCGTACATGCAAACTAGTATTTTGGTTCAAAATGACGAATAGCAATGATTTTGAAAACTGTTTTCAAAGAATTTCGAATAGAAAAGTGGATAGAGAGTGGTATGCATCGTAAGAGCAACGAACAGTATCAAACTTCGAGCAAGTAGTTTGTAAAGCTCGCCTTACTAAGGGGCCATAATGGCTAGGGAATCCCCCTATAGGGGAAAAACTTTTAAAGTGACAGTATCTACCTATATATTGACATATCTAAATTATAGAAAACTCTAGACAAGCGTGTTTATAAAAACCACTGGAAACGCCACAGTTAAAAAAAAAAAAAAAACGAAATACGAGTATAAACATTGAAGAAACATTTATAGAGGAACGTTTTCTACAAAACAGTGTGACATATACCAAACACATTCCACACAGAAGCCGAGCTCCCACGAAACTGAATCCCGATTCATGAGAAATTAGCACCGAAAATTCTAAAGTTCGCTTTTCACTTGCATTTAGGTGGAAGCCGGGGCAGGTTGTAATGTGTAGCGACTAGATGTGACAACGAAATGGGTCAAGAGCCCACATTCACTCACTGTTGCACCGGAGTAATTTGTACACCTCGCTATCCAACCTGTGGGACTTTGTGCTTCCTACTACGAACGGTGGCATACATTTTAATGTGGCCGCTCTGCGTGACATTACAACCGACGTATATGCGCTTATCTTTGCTTTATTTTTTTACTTCACTATAAATTCAAAGGGGTGAATCTGTACTATCTAAAACATTGAATTAAAAAACTGTGCGAAAGCTGTTCAAGGAATAAAATTGTGTTTTGCGAGTTTAAGTTTTTAGGGATTTTAAGTAGCAATTTGCCGGAGAAGTAGCTTTATAAAATATAGGTCTAAGATGAAATTTTGTAGCAAAACTTCAAAACATCAGCATAGAAATAGCGCACATTACAATAAAAAAAATGTAAAGCATGTTATCGTAAAATAGATAAAATGATTAATGCGTTTCCATTCCCCTTGCCAAAATATTATAACGCAAATGCTATTTTGTCGATTTCCATTGGAATTTCCATCTCGCTGTCAAAGATACGGCTTTATATTCGGCCGGGAGTCGGAGAATGCATTTTCTCGTAGGGTAAGAGGTCAATAAGCGTTAGGGGAGGAAAGTTTCCGCGAACCCCTTACAACTGTCAACGCGAGTTATTCACCCCATGTCAACCGGGGTTAAAAAGTTATCGCCGCGGCTCAATAGGAGAAAGTAATAGACGTCCATGGAGTTATAGCTAAAGTTAAAAGTTTTACTGGATATACAAAAATGTTAGGTAGTTCGGTCATCCCCGTGGTACCCCTGGGGTCGGAAGTAAATCTCTGATGTCAGCGGATAGTTCTATCAACAGTCGGTGAGCTGGGATTCCAAGTTTGAATTAGGTTTTCAAGTTACGAGTATCGTCACGCGCTTATTGGCTTTCCGAAAAAAAAGAAAAAACTTTTTAGTTAGGTAGGATTGTGTAACTGTGTTTATACTACTAAATCAAAGTGGCTCGTTTATACGTAGACAAAGTTTGAATAGGTTTCAAAATATAACATTAATTTATCCGGAGTAAAATCGGCGGTCGATGCGCTCTTGCAAGACAATTTAGTAGTCGTGAATGATCGGACAAGGTCTCTCCGAAAATGCAAATTGATCGAAATGAAGAAGAAGATACGAGAAGTTCCATATAAAATGTCGAAAAGGTACCATTGAATCCAGTATAGAGGTATGTGGGCAGAGTGATTGTTAGAAAGAGTTACCATAACTCTCACATACAAAGAGCAAATTCAGGTGTTACTTAGTAAGAGTCTGACACTCCCGCTCACTCCATCCAGAGCCGAAGATACTATAAGCATAGCATAATCAGCCCTAAAATGTTCCCACTGTAGGGGAGGGAATGGGCCTTAATCCACCACGCGGGCCCAGTGCGGATTGGTTGATTGCACATGTCTTCGAATTTTTGGTTCCAGTAAATGCTAGTTTCCTCGCAATGGTTTTTCTAATAGAGTAACTGTGTTGAAATAAATTAGACAAAGTAATATAACCTGGTCGAGTTGAGTTCGAACCCGCGACCTTACAACTCGTAAGTCAGGAACGTTACCACTCGAGTGGATGCTGTTATTTGACGATTTCTCCATGAGGAAGATGACGTACAATGCGTTCCAAATGAGAATATGATCGCCATGTTGTGACGTCACGTCATATTGTCAAATCGAATTGGGTAAGGAACCAAACAAGTTTTTTTTTTAATTTAATTTATTTACGAATCGTGAACAAAAATTGTTAAATCAGAATCCAGTTCTTTTATTTTGTTTAGAGATAAACGCGTCGTCACGCGTCAATGTGTGAAGTGTCTGAGTAGGGGCAAATGGAGGAAGAAGGCGAATTGTTGAAAAAAGAATTTAACTAAATATGACTTAAAACAAAATATTTAGCTAATTTATATTAAACAATAACGTTTTTACTTCACTTAGAATTAACTAAGCTCCCAGCAGTGGGAACATTAAAAGGCTGATTATGCTTTTAAGCTAGTAATAAAAAGCAAAAATCCTATACTGATACGCAAATAAGTTTTCTTTGCAAACCGCACTTTTCACTCAACATTTGACAGATCGAGGTTATTGACTTTCCTATTTTCATATGGAACATATAGTATACGTAATATTTATGCACCCATAACTATAATTTCGGAAGTCGGTGTTTCGGTATTGTTTGTTTCTTATTTAACACCTTTTTTTGTAAAAAGTTTTTTATTTCAAACTTTTTAGTGGCGATGCATTTATAACCAGAGTGCCTATTTCTCATGATAATTCCAATAAACCCAAACACTGCTAGGATACATTGTTTTATTATGAAGTTCTCGTGTCTACCTTCCACCTTCCGGCTCCATCATCAGATCAGTTTGATGGTACCTTATAGCCAAAGTGCATCTCATGACAATTCCAACAAGCCCAAACACGGCGGCACAGGATACATTGATTCATTACGGAGTTCCGGTGCCTATCTTCCGGCTCCATCATCATCATCAGGTCACTTTGATGATACCATTTTCAACATAACTGTTCAGAACCATTTATTTATTTGCATTGTCAAAGTCGCTTAACTATCCTCATTGTGATATCTATGTGAGTATGAAGTTCCGTTGGCCATTTCTGGTCTTTTTCATCAGTTTCATTTCATCAAATGTTACTTTTTGACTGTAAATGCTTAAGTCCTCGATAAAATACCAAAATCATTATATGATTGCCTATAATATTTCAGGACTTCCCTTGATTCCTCATGGATCCCATCATCAGAACTGGATTTTGAAAAAATAGGACCAATCTGGAAGCATACCCTTTAAGGAGAAAAAACAAATTTGCAAATCGGTCCATAAACGACAGAGTTATCCGCGAACAAATATAAAAAAAAGCATATATACGGTCGAATTGAGAAACCTCTTTTTTTAAGTCGGTTAAAAAGGGGGCAGTTTGCAGTGTAGGTACTGTTAGCAAATAATAGTAATCAGACTAAATTAAAAATTTCTATAAACATAAAAAAAAAATAGAAAGTAGAGCAAACATTCAACAATGTAGAGCACAAACAATATCACGATATCACTGACACATAGTATGTTCATTCAAAGTTAATATGGGTATCAGTACCTCTACCATGAGTTTTAAGCAATAGTATTCGTCGCTACTCGATATCGACGCCGTAAATATTTTGTATGGCAAATTTTGCAGCGCCTCTAGCGGTCACTTGCAGAACCAAAATTTGCCGTACAAAATATTTACGGCGTCGATATCGAGTAGCGACGAATACTATTGCTTAAAACTCATGGTAGAGGTACTGTACCTCTAAATATTTTGTATGGCAAATTTTGCAGCGCCTCTAACGGTCACTTGCAGAACCAAAATTTGCCATACAAAATATTTACGGCGTCGATATCGAGTAGCGATGAATACTATTGCTTAAAACTCATGGTAGAGGTACAGTTTCCTTTCCCTCGTAAACTGTTTGCGATAAAACGCTAAAAGGATTATTAAACAGCTGCTAATTACAGTTCTGAGTATAAAAAGCAATGTATTATCTCGTTTATTTCCACTAGGGGGATAGCAGGAGTATTTAATTATGGTTGTACCGTAATGGACTTTACTCGTATTGATTTTTAGTCGTGACGGGTGAATCTCGCTATATGAGTTTTTTGTATTTTAATGTAGTGAGAGGTATCCTATACATAATAATACATATACCTCAAGTAGTCTTGACTAGAAAATTAGTTGTAAGATAGTAGGATGTCACCGTAGGCGTGGGCTTCCGAACGGCGAGCAATGAGCAGCTCGCCGTTCAACCGTCCGGTAACCGTCCGGATCGGGCCCAAGTCGTCGACGGCGCGTAACGTTCCATACGCGCCTCAAGGAGATTTCAGCAAACCGTAGGGGCCCAGCAGGGTCGAAGCCTACTGGGGCCATGGGTAATGTGGAAGTGTACCCCGGGGCCTGGAACGAAGGTAAAGAAGGAACAGGAGTGGGATTTTAGTCAGTAATAATCTGATACTATCTCCCGCCCTGCCCAAAGGCGCAGAGATGTCATTGGATGATTGTACCAGCTAAAAAAAAGAGTAGGTTGTGCGTGTTTTCATCAATATTGAGGTTGGTAAGGGAGAGGGCGGGGATGGGACGTACTCCATGGAGTCTCGCTCGAGCACGGACGGCTTCACGTATTTATGGGGAAGAACTGGCTGGTGGTCGACATGATGCCCAGGTTCTCAAAGGTTTCGCGCTAGTGATAAGTACATACATAGGTATATACGTGGGAGATTGATGATGCTTAAGTCATTATACTTATACATGTATATCTCTATAGCTGCTGGATTATTTGAAAGAAAGTGGTAAGTGAAGGTATCCGGGTGAGTTTTAGTCAGCAATAGTATGGCACAAATTGGCAAATATATGGTTGGAAAAAAAATGTTAACGTAATAAGTAGCATGATTAATATACATCGAAATACTGAATGCAATGAAAAATTCATCGCTTCCTATTCTGTGGAAAGGTATAAAACCTAGATGGTCTGTCAAGCGCAGTGTGGCAAGATATATAAACTAGGTTATTACTGAATGGCTCTAAGAGACCAGGAACTTGGGGATGAGGGGAAAAGACTACCACACCATGCATTCGACAAACCACTTCTTCTTAGTCGTGCACTTCTGTCGGAGCGGTCGTGGTCATGGATCGTTTGGTAGGTTGGTAGCGGCTTTTGCGAGAATTCTTCATCTCTCTCTATTTAGGGCACTTCGTGTACACTCAATGAGGGAACACTTCGAGGATGACTTAATGAGGTCTGTCCATCTGCATCTGCCCTGTACCACTAAACGTTCCAAAGAGATTTCATTGCGGATGATTTATGTCCAAACATCTTAAAGATTCGTTGTTGCATAATCGACGAAAGTCTTTGTTTGATGCGAAGCTCCTTTAGAATGGAAACGTTACTACACAAACAAACACTCCGAACAAACAATTACTCCGACCTTTTTACTTACGACTTAAAAAAAAACTATTTACAAAAATAAAAAAGTTTAATCAAAAAAGGTTCTATTGGGACCAAAGGGCTTTTGACAGAATCTACGAGGGGAAACTTCTTGATTTCTGTAAGATCTTATTCTGTACTAGCGACTCGCCCCAACTTTGCACGGGTACAATGGTGATATTAAATATGTCATGCATGTATTATTCATATAAACCTTCCTCTTGAATCACTCTACATATTAAAGAAAACCGCATCAAAATCCGTTGCGTAGTTTTAAAGATACACATAGATACATTACATAGATACATTATGGGTTTTAGGGACAGACAGCGGGAAGCGAATTTGTTTTATACTCACACAGTATAAAACAAATTCGCTTCCCGCTGTGAAGTACCATAATCTGGAAATCGGTAAAGACACAACTGATGAACTCACTTCAACATCGTAAATGGCATTAATACCCAGATTTTGAACGAGGAGACGATGACAATAATGCATTGTCGTCTAAACGTGCAGCCGTGTCCGTTGCGGTTGATGGTAAGGCAGGCTACTCGCAGTAATCTACGACATCGCATTAGACGACTATTGTGACGTCCATCCACCATAGATATATGTATGAAAACCTATATAATAGTTGCCCTACTACATAGCTACAGGAATGTAGTTCAACTTATGAATATTAATTTATTGTCACACTATTACAATCTCTTTTTTTCTCTTCACCATCCTTGGTTGACAGAGAATGCCTAAGGAATTAAGTCCGCCTTTGTACTTGTCTGTTGCATGAAGTTTTCTTTTTCTTCTTCTTCCTGTTCTTATTCCATATTACTCGGGGTCGGCGCAACGTGTTTTTTTCTTCCACTTTGTCCTGTCACCCGTCACACTATCACTCCCTTTTTTTTCATATTACTCCTCACACAATCCATCCATCTCTTCTTTTGCCATGATTTTTTAATAAAAAAATAAATACACTAATGTCGTAAAAATGAAAAATTATTGTATATATGTTTGTTAGTGCTTCGTGCTCAAATGGCTGAAAAGATTTCTGTGAAACTTGTCACGCTCCTAGAACATGTTTTATTTTCTTGGGATAATTTTCGACTTTAACACGGGCGAAACCCATGGCAGAAGCTAGTTTTCAGTAGATGGCCTGGACGTTGGGTGTCGAACGGCGGAGAATCTCTTGCCAGCGTAAGTGCGGGCTTGCGGACGACGAGCAATGGATAGCTCGCCGTCCTGTAACCATCTGGACTGACTGAGAGACGCTCATCAATATCTTCCTGCCTTTGTACACTTTTATTTGGGGTCGGCACAACTCGTCATCTTCGTTCATTTTATGAGGACTGAGAGACACTCCCCCCTAGTAAATAGTATAGTTTTTATTCGTTTTTTATTTGTGTACCAACTATATTAAAAAGCATTTGGCTAGTTATGAAGGAAAAGTTTATAGATTTAATCAAATAACTAAGAATTTAAATTCTTAATGCAGTAGTTAGGTCTATTTAATGCATTTCGTCCAGCCAAGGAATATGCCACATCGATTAGATAATGTCCACTGCACTAATGCACTGGTTAGTGTGTGTGATGGTGTCTATGTGATGGTGTGTATGTGTGATGGTGTGTGTGTGTACGTATATATTATTCTTTAGGTCTGCCAGCGGTGTGAAAGGAGAAAATTATTCGAAAGGAACATACTCCCAGGGTAAAAACAAACTATGTGCTATTCCAGGACATGGTCTACCCGTCTAAAAGGATTTGAAATTTCATTCAAATCCATTCGACGATTAAGTGTCAAGGATAAACCTCTATAATATTAGTCTCATCTATATAGCATATACCTATATAGCGAAAATCCTACTGTAAATTGTAATAGAGTTCCATTTTATCACCACCATAGCATTGTGGTATCCGTGAAAATAATAGCACAGTGCATTTTCCACGCTATTCACGTCACGATGTCATTTCTGTTTCGAGTGGCAAAATAAATTGAAACATAGATGTATCTAAATTTTAGTTCGTCAGCTATATTTTAAACTGGATTTTCAATTGAGTTGGCGGATTATGTGTTTCATGTGAATTCATGTGATTTACGAGTATCTTATGACATCAGTTTTGATAGGAGAGAATGTTTTATTAAAATACGTTGCGTGTTAGTCTGAAAATAGTAATAGCACACTGTTGTTGTGATTTGATATATTTTGATCAAGTTTATCATTATTAAGGCCTGGCTTTTAGCTCGGCTCGAGATTATGATTGCCATAAGACGCGTCGTATGGCAAGACAATGCTGCTAGTCTTTTGGGCACATTTCTAGTTGAGAGCGATGCGGAGGAATTTTTGATGCTATAAATATTTAGTTAGAAGCTTTTGTTTTGATTGTATAAATGGTTAGAAAAAAACATAATAAAAAAACTTATTTTTTTTCAGGTGGGAGATCATCAAATGACAATTCTTTCGCTCTAGAGTGTTCGCTCGATAGGGTGTTCAAACTTATAATGACTATATTCTTCAGTTACCCTTTGGGTTCTAGGGCCACGGTAAACTCTAACTAACATTGTGTTAAATAGTTTATTTAAATTGCCTGTACAAGCCAGAACTATATCTATAGTGGGGACAGATTTATTTTTTGAGTTAATACTTATAAACTTTGCAGCTTTATTCCGTAAGCGCAATCTCAACACAGAATGTAGAACAGACGAAGTAGGTGCATTCTGATACAATGCCCTTTTGATATTCAAATCAAGACCAGCATTATCTATTGATTTCCAATTTGCAATCGGCAATAGTTGCTCTTAAATTGTTAACGTTTAAGCCCGGCCCTAATTATTGGTGCGCTTTACAGCCGATAGGCCGAAGCCGAACAGTTCCAGGTTTCGAGGCTAGTTAATTGTAGAACACAGGCTATTGCCGCTCCATAAATCTCCGTCGACTTAACGTCGGCGCCGTGAAATATTAACCACACGCCCGTTTTGACGCCGCACACTACACTAAATAAATAATAAAGTATTGCTGGAAGAGCCCGTAAATATTTTTATCAGCGCGCACCTTGATTAACCAACTCATTGTTTTTGTACCCTTGCACATTAATTTTATCTCTGTGTGTATTCGCCGTAATTCATTGCCTATCTACGTATAAGTATACAAACAATTGGTTCGAGGTAAAATGGACAGGCTTAACATTAATTAGTTCCATATCTTCGATTTAATGGTTTGCAAGAGCGTTTATTGAAATAAAACCTCTTTAATTAATGATGCCGATTCTTTTCTGTTTGCGATTTTTATTGTTGACTTTTTTCATTGATTGATTGATCAAGACAGCTCAACACACAAAGGAAACATGCCGAAATAATACGGAGACTTTTATTCGTTTAATAAAAGATGAGGAAAAGGACATTATTATATTTATCGAATTTGTTTTTATCGTATCCCATCTAGTTTTATTAGCATAATACTCTGTGATCTCAAATTATGACTTTACTATGCATACGGCGCTACGTGGGAGGGGTGGTTTAGCATCAATCAAGGAATTAGGACGCTAATCTCATTTGTCCGTTTATACTGCTCGGTCCCTCACGAGTATGCGTGAGCATTTGCAATGATAATCACGCGATACACATCGTGAATAATAAGCTATGCACATACATTAGTTTACACTAACTTTTTAACGAGTCCTTTATTATCTAATTTATTTGGGTCTCTGACGTATTTTTAATTGATAGTATTATGCGTACTATTTTCAATTCAATTTACAAACTAGATTGTCGAATAGAAATGTTTTTCGTTTTAACACACAATGTTTTTTTTATTGCATATTTGATAGAGATAAAATATCTTCTTAAGCTATTAATTAAATACCGGTTATTAAAGTTTGACGTTATTACACTAAATGGAACTAATTACAACTCATAAAACTGTACAGCCTGACGTGCTCCATGTCATTCATATGAACCTAAGGGCTTCAGTTAAAATCTAAGCAAAATATACTACGCAGTATGTTTGCATAATAACAACATAAGATAGATGCCATTTTTTTACTAACCTAAGCTGTTCTGCTCTGGAGAAAAGCCTCGCTCCACTTCTTCCACCGGTATCGTTCGGGAAACTGGGCATGTTTTTAATATATACGTAATTTTGAAAATTAAGTAAGGTTTTACAATGGGACGGAAAATAACATTATCAAAACATTCACAAACACACTTCACAATACACACTAGGAGTAACAAAACAGAACCTAGCCTTTGCCCCTCTACAAATTGTCACTGGTTTCCAGCGAAATTTATGAAGCGGCTTGGTGTTTTTGGCGAGATTTCTCGAGTGGAATTCAGTATCGGTTTTAATTATCCGCTTATTGATTTTTTTTTAATATTGTGATGTAAAATTGGTGTAGTTTTGCATCTCAAGTGCGCAACTGGACAATATGTAGAATCATCGAAACAGGCGCAATCTTGGTAAAATGGATCTGAGAATTTTATTGTAGTGTTGACTACCTCAGCGAAGTTTGCCGAGATGGTTGACTTCATAAAGTTGCCAAATATTACAAATATATTAGAATGTGTACCTCCATATTCTAATGGTAAACAAATTAACTATCCATTCGATATAATGTAGCTTGAAGGACTTAGTATCCAAGCCGAAAATATTAACAAAAAAAGCGGCCATTTTGAATTTGATTGCGTCACAGTCCCGCTACAGTCCATAAGTTACGCCAATCGCATAAAAGTGACGAGTGGTCAAGTGATATATGAGTGAGGCTCCGAAGCGATCCATACGTTCAGTTTTTACGGAGCCCCAGCCAATGATTGATGTTGCTGACATTGACCCGAATCGATTACCGGTCTGCACTGAATTTTGCTAGTAATTTCTTTCTTTATTCAGCTAATCATTAATTATTAGTTTTGTTGATTCACCTGATACTTTCATATTGTGTTTAGTATGAAAGCCAGCTACTATGACCAAGTCGTAGATCCGCCTGGTATTTGGCATGCCAATAGGCAATACCCCTATAAGAAGGTTAGGTATGTAAGGAGGCTCGAGAGTTGGTTAAGTGGCGTGCAATGGCTCAGGCCTATACGAAATCTATGTAATCGAAAGTGGAATTGGACTGGAGCGGGAGGACGTTTCAGACTTTTACCGATGACTTTTTAGGGCTGCCATAACTCCAAAGAGAGAGTCATTGGATAACTCCTACGAAAAGGCCGCAGCCATGGTAGATGTCGACCTTAACTGGCCCGACACGGTGGAGCACACGGTCGAAGTGTGCCCCGCTTGGGCAGAGCATCGCCGTGTTCTCGTGAGGGCGATCGGCAGCGGCAATCTCTCGCGCCAGGGCCTGGTACGGGCCATGGTCCGAAGCGAGGAGGGATGGCAGGCGGTCGCCTCCTTCTGCGAAGCAGTAATGCTAGCAAAGGAGGAGGCCACACGCGAGAGGCAACGGCCCTCACGGCCCAGTTGCCGCGGGGATTCCGATCCCGATCCTGATTTCCAGCCAACGTAGGCGCGGGCTTGCGGACGGCGAGCTATGGATAGGTCGCTGTCCGACCGTCCGGTAACCATCCGGACCAAGCCCAGGTTGTCGAAGGCGCGCACTGTTCCCGCGCGCCTCAAAGAGTTGTCAGCAAACCGTAGAGACCCAGCTTACTATCTGCAGGCAGGCAGGGTCGAAGCCTACTGGGGCCAAGGGTTTGCTTCTAAAAGGAAAGCTCGGCCCTGGTATCTAAGTCAACGAAGGAACGTGGTGGGTTTTTAGTCAGTAAGAGTCTGACACTATCTCCCGCTCCGCCCAAGGGCGGGAGATGTCATTGGATGATTTTACCCACCACCAAAAAAAAACCCTTAACTGGACCCATCTGCTGACATCTCATTGAGGGTGCGTGGACCACAAGGTGCCCCAGGCTTAGTTCTTATCGGAGGGCCGGTGAACGTGCTACTCATTGCTCGGCGTTCGTAAACCTTCGCCAGTGGCCAGTAGTCGTCCTGCGACTGCCAATGTCAGGGGCGCAGACTACATCTACTGCTTAAAGAATAATGACGAAAGCGTTGTCCAATACCACTGGATTTCCTTTCTAAAATATGGAGTTTGCTGTGTATGCATATCGTAGACACTGCTGTAGAGGTCCAAGCTTGAGGTTTGTTAGCGAACCATGGAGAGCAGTAGCCTGGGGGTACGCATTTCCGACCGCGTAAGGAACACAATACCAAGATAAATTATATTACCTGAAAAGGTGCTACTCTAAAGTGGAATTGGGCCGGACATGTCAGCCGTATGTCAGAGAAGCTGTGGGCTAGAAGAGTCACTTATTGACCCATTAAACGCATGGCGACATAGCGGCAGACCAATGCGAAGGTTTTTTTTTTTATGGTAGGTAAAATCATCCTATGACAAATCCCGCCCTTGGGTGGAGCGGGAAGTAGTGTCAGACTCTTACTGACTAAAAACCTACCCCGTTCCTTCGTTGCCTATAGTGCCGGGGCTGAGCCTTCCTCTCAGAAAACGGCCCTTGACCCCAGCAGGCTTCGACCCTGCCTGCTTGCAATGCGAAGGTGGAGAGATGAGCTTGAGAATTACCAGAGGGACAGGCTCGTAATGATTGAGGACAGACGAGTGTGGAAAAGGGAGAGGGAGTCCTTCGCTTAGCTGTTGGACATAATAAGCTAACAACAACTACAACTATTATTTCTAATGATTTTCGTATTACCTATCTAACTCATTTATCTAGTTCACGATTGGCTAACGTGATAAGCTCTATACAATCATTCAGTAGTTCATTGGAAATATTATTAAATTAATCAATTAAGCATGTTTGTCTGTATTGTAGTTTAGTGCGTGCGCACTAATCTTACGTATGCCAACAACGATTATAATAGTAGAATAAAATTAGAATGCTGTGAGTCCTTGTTGTGAAATATGGGTTCCGCACGAAGCCTATTTATTCTGTTATTAGTGTAAATATTTATTGGACTTTATTTTGCTGAAACATCGGACATTGGGTATCGTAGCAAAGGATCCGTCATCCGTCCAATATTTATAATCCTTCTGCTTGACAAAGTTCTCCCTCATGTGTTACCTCCTCCAACCAATCTCTCGCAAAAGCCACTAAGCGGTAACGCCAACGTTTCTTAGGCCTCCCTCGGCGGCGACGCCCTTTTTCTGAGGGATACAAATACTATGTATGATATTTATGTATCTCTTGGCTTCCTCGTTTAAAAGACAGAACCCTAAAATACGATCAGTTCATATAATATTATGATGGATATATTTTTTTAACCGGGCCCAGCAGGGTCAAAGCCTACTAGCCTAGCAAGGGGCCAGGGTCGGTTTCTGAAAGGAAGATTCGGCCCCGCCTCAGCTCGGTATGAAACGCAAAGAAGAAACAGGAGTGGGTTTTTAGTCAGTACAAGTCACTATTTCCCGTCCCGCCCAAGGGTGCGGAGATGTCACTTGATGATTTTACCACCAAAAAAAAAAAATATACCACTCAAAAGATATAAAATCTATTTAGTCTAATATGATAGAACAAAAATATTTAGAGAATATTTCAAAAAGAATTAAAAATTTAATTTAGAGTGTGATTTTTCTGTAATCTGGCGTGTTATACGATACAGCTGTGACAAATTTATTTTTTAATTGATTGACCTAACGATTTTCAATTGGATAATAATTATAAATGTTGTAAGTAAAAATGATGATTTGATTATATCAACACTATTTGGTATACAGTTGGTATACCTCATGTTTATTATATATGTATCTTGTGAACGTTTTTGGAATGAAAATATACCAAATAACTTTAGATGTGAGACTCGCCTTAAAATAAGTTAAGACATTGTTATTACAGATTTTTATCACATGTATAATAGATCAATTATTCCAAAAAATTATAATCCGACGATTATGAAAATAGATAAAATAATGAGAGATTACAAGTAATGGACGGATTTACGTCACATTAGATTAGAGTGCGACAAATTATGATTACGATCTCTTAAAAATGAAATGAGACTATCATCATAAATCAGTCAATATAGCTAGTAAACGTCCAGCGCAGAAGGTTTCTATGTATTTCGTGTTTTGACGAGAGAGAAGAATCAAAATAATCTCAAGGGAATGTCTTCAATGAATCAATCTCAAGATAAACTTCTTGGATAATCGAAGTTGTAATCCTTATATCAATTTTGCTGCCAAAACATGTCTTCATCTCCCTTCCTATATTAGTTCTAAGCACATTCGAAGACTAATAGTGGAGTTGATTCTCAGTAGCCACCCTTTTTTTCGCCATACAGTTTATTATTATTATATATCGTTTATTTCAGGCATTAATAAATCCATAATAAAATTATTTTAATACATAAAATTTTTATAGCATAATAAACAAATTAAATTAAATACAATGGATTATATAAATTAAATTATTGAAACTTTGATAAATTATTAAATAACAATTACAAACGAAAAAATTAAATTAATTAAAAATTAAAATTAACAACGTCTAAGGTTTCCGTTTAAGCAAACAACTTCAAACTTTTCCCACCACAGACGTCTAATGCTGAAAGCAATTTATGGAGTAAGAAATTAGTTTACAAAATAGAAAATTACAAAAATATTAAAATAGGCTCTTGATAAACTAGTGCGCTTCATCATTAAGATTGTATCACAGCTTACCATGAAGTGGGAACGCAGTCGAGCACTAGATTATAAAAAAAAAAAACAGGTTATGTGAGAACCCTCTACTCTGATAATTCCCAATATATTTGAAAGAAAGAAAGAAAGAAATATAAACCTTAACAACTACGATTTTTTTTAAGTTCGCTTACAAATTTAGAACTTTTTAGTTCTCTATTAGTGAAAAAATTCTGTATAATTTAATTAATTATCTAACATTCTGAATATTGGTCTGAAGTTGGCGGACAGTTTTGTTTGCAAAGTGCAAACAATCGAACTACTTCACGAGACGCTCTGTTAATAAGACACAAGTCTCTTCAAATCAGGCTATACGGAAAATTGGGGCCTTACCATGACGTGGTAAAAACCAAGCGTGCGAGCAAAAAAGAGGGATGGCGCTATACACCCTATATAGCTCCATACCTTTTACAGTACAGTTTAGGTAGTAAAATAGATCGTGATAGGGCTTCTGGGTACCTGAATGAAAGAATGAAGCTACTGCAAGTGGTAAAAAAACTTAGTGCCCTTGAAACCCCACTTACTCAATCTTAGGTTCCTTGAGAACCCAGTTACTCAATCATAGGTTCCTTGAGCCCCAGTTACTCAATCATAGGTTCCTTGAGAACCCAGTTACATCAATCATTGTTTCCTTGGGACCCCAGTTACTCAGTTTTCACTGTATTTTGACGGCACAAAATGTACTCAAAATTTATAAATACTAACCAATTGACCGATTAGAACGCAGTGAACAGCTTTGAAGATTTGTGTTATTGTTATTTGAGTCTACTGTAGTATCTGTTAGCTTTAGAGCTAGTATAAATTGCCAAGTTTATTCATCGTCTCCCAAGCATGAAACAATAAACTCGAAGGCCTTTTCTCCTATGTCATAAATATCGCGTAACTATAAGTGAGAATAATAAAGTTTAACGATATTACCGCGTCATGTCGGGATTTGACTACGAGTGTTTGTATTGAGACCATTATTTTTACGTGATGTTGGCTAATGTTTTTTTTTTTTTTTTTTTTTATGGTAGGTAAAATCATCCACTGACAAATCCCGCCCTTGGGCGGAGCGGGAAGTAGTGTCAGACTCTTACTGACTAAAAACCTACCCCGTTCCTTCGTTGCCTATAGTGCCGGGGCTGAGCCTTCCTCTCAGAAAACGGCCCTTGACCCCAGCAGGCTTCGACCCTGCCTGCCTGCAGTTAGCAGGCTGGGCCTCTTCGGTTTGCTGACAGCTCCTTGAGGCGCGCGGGAACAGAACGCGCCGTCAACGACTTGGGCTCGGTCCGGCCGGTTACCGGACGATCGGACAGCGTGCTACCCATTGCACGCCGTCCGCAAGCCCGCGCCTACGGTGGCCGGAAATCGGGATCGGAATCCCGGCGGCGGCTGGGGCGAGCGCCCCGTTATGTTGGCTAATGTACGAGTTTTGTGTTTGAATATATGTGTCTGTACATATCTGTACATGCTTTTCTATTTTTGGGTATTGAGAAATCAGCAAATAGTTTTTCACGCTCTGGGTGGAGCAAGGAGTGTGACATTTACTGACTTAAACCTAGCCTCGTATTCCTACACTTCAGTTTTTTGCATTCGAGGGTAGCAGCGATTCTGTCGAACAATTTAGCCGTTTATTAGTAGTTACCCCTTATAGTAATTACAGAAGATAATACAAAAATATTATCTGATTCTACAATTATTGTTTTACTATATAAATTATCAAAAAAAATAGGGGTAGGAAGATAAAATTAACCCACGGCCTTTTCTCAGAATTACCAAATAAACACAAAAAATATCATGAAAATCGGTCAAGCTGTTTCGGAGGAATTTGAAAACAAACATTGTGACAAGATATTTTTTGTATATTAGATTTTCAGTGATGGAACACTGGTGGACCATGCGGTGTTCCTTCAGAGTGCTTAGTGCGAGTTGGTTTTACTTTAAGGCATTGGACACTTTTATGACGTTCGGCACTCCGATTGGCTCGCTCCAAGTTTTTAACCAATCAGAAAGTCAGACGCGGTAAACGTTTCGATAAAAACAACGCTCACTCAGCGCACAGCTACTTTTCGTTCTGGCATCGCAGTGACTATATCGAACAATCGCGCAGCCCACATAATATGTATCGTACGTTTTATAACGGGCCGATAGTTTTTGATAAGATTACTTTAAAATAGAAGCAATTAAGATTTTAGGAGTTCTTGTGAATTAAGTAGAATACAATACCTATTATTTGGTTAAAGAAGATTGAAATAGGTCGAAGAAATAAATGGTTATTGAAGGTAGCTAACGATTTTCGATCCCATTGTTTGATAAGTAAAGTAGAATATCGAAACAATTCCTCGATATTGTTCTTTTAGTGTCTAAAGGCGCAGAGTCCTTTAGTGTTATCTTTTGGAAAGCACTTACATAATGAAAGAGAACGGAGCACTTGGGACAAAATGCGGGTAGTTTTGAAGCTCTTGAGCTTATGGCGTAATACTGATTTTATTTTGGTAAGAACGCCATTTAATTGATTGGAAGTATTGGAGCTCCAGACAAGCCTTTAGTTCGTTTTAGTTTCTTTGTACAAAATTTTCACTTCGCCAGTTTAGCCGTTTACATTGTATCTAAGATAAGGAATTATTTCAGAGTTTCAGCTTAACCTAATCCATTTAATATTAACCTCTGTAATAGTTGAAGAGTTTTTTACTCTTACGTTGTATAAACTCACAGAAAATTATCGATAGACATAAGATGTTACACTAAGCCAGTTTTCCTCTTATACCCATAACCAATTAAAATAGAGCTACGTTGATGGGTGGCTCAACATAATCCCCAACGTAAATTATTCCCAAATGTACATTCTACCCTTTATACACCAGTAACAATGTACATCTCTGTTTAATATAAAGCCAATGTAACCTCGACTACAACTCTGCACTGACCACGAAATTTAACATCACTCAAGGGTTGCTATAGCAATTACAAACTTATTATCTAAGCTGTAAAGTTCCTTTATGTATCACGGGGATTGTTGGGGGAAACTTCAGAAGTTCATTAAGACGCTACGGTTTCCCTGCACCGGTCAAAGTTGGGCTCTCAGACATGCTCGAGCACCTTCGGATGCCGTCTTAATGTTGGTAACTAAAGATGTAGCCACTCCCCACTATCTACCCTCCACTTTCGTAATTTTATCTCCGGCAGGATTAGTGAGTTACAACTGTTAGTCACACTTTAGTAAAAGTGCTAAGTATTGGCACACTTTGATGTTAAAGTTACTTTTATGTCATACGAAGTGTTTAGTTTCAGAAAGCCGTTGGCTTCAGATAAAATTATAGGTGCGCTAAAAGCGAGGATTTGTAATCAATACATATATAAATTTATAAAAACTCTGTTTAATATAACGTAAACAGTTCTCCAACAAACAGAACCAAAGGAAAATTTTAAACAATGAAAAATTTCCCTTCTCCCTTATCTCGTTATAATGAATACCTTCGAAGGATTCTTTTCGCATAGTTCTGATAAAGAGGAGCGTCGAAACTTCAAATTAAGATTCTTCGAGTTCCGCGCAAGGGAATAAGATTAATGAAGGATGGCACCTGGGGGTCGCCGCCCCACTAACGATAGCACCGGGTCAGAGGGGAAATAACTGTTAAAAATAATAAGCGGAAAAATCTCCTCGTTGATACCCGACTGTGGAGAGAATAGACGTTTATGAACTGTAGAAATAGATTCTGAAAAGGACTTCATATTTTGCGGATTTTTTCTAAACGCTGTCCCACACTATGAAGATGCGCTAATTACATAGTGTCTTAGAAAAATTATATTGTCAAACATATTTTTGAATGAAGCAGTAAATGCGATGAGAAGAAAAATGTGACTATTACTCAAGATAGTTGTTCCATCTTAATGTAGGTAAGAATTAGAAGATTTTATATATTATTGTATCTAGTGGGGTAATAAGCGACTACTAGCCTACTAGGATAGAAAAAGAAACTTCCAGTTTAAAAAAATATCCCATGTTCTACTCCAGAACATGGTCTACCTGTGAGCTAGATTTCATCCAAATCCGTACAGTCACATATGTGTGAAAGGGACACACACACCCACAAACTTTTGCGTTTGTTATATTAGTATGATCTTCTAATTTAAAGAGAAAACATAAAAGTTGGTTGTTTATTGAAAAACTTTTACATATAAAAAAACACTTAACTATAATTATAAATTAACTAAAAGTAATCTAAAGTAAGGCGTCAGTCGGTTGGTAAATACCTACTAACTGTCGCTTTTATAATATTAGTGTGGTCGGGATTCCGATCCCGATTTCCGGCCACCGTAGACGCGGGCTTGCGGACGGCGTGCAATGGGTAGCACGCTGTTCGATCGTCCGGTAACCGACCGGACCGAGCCCAAGTCGTCGACGGCGCGTTCTGTTCCCGCGCGCCTCAAGGAGCTGTCAGCACACCGAAGAGGCCCAGCCTGCTAACTGCAGGCAGGCAGGGTCGAAGCCTACTGGGGTCATGGGTTAGTTCCGAAAGGAATGCTCGACCCCGGCACGATAGGCTACGAAGGAACGGGGTAGGTTTTTAGTCAGTAAGAGTCTGACACTACTTCCCGCTCCGCCCAAGGGCGGGATTTTTCATTGGATGATTTTACCTACCATAAAAAAAAAAAAAAAATATTAGTGTGGTTATATGTATAATTATGTAGTAAGTTCTTCACTTAGTACGTAGTTAGTTTTACATCAAAACTATTCACGAACTTAATTAATGGAAGGCTTTTCATTTTCAGTTACTTTATTTTTAGGATTCCGTACCTCAGTCCGCAAAAACGAAACCCTTATAGGATATCTTTGTTTCCGTCTATGCTGTTTTGTCATGAACGCGTAAAGGTATTAAGTTGAAATTGTATCACAAACTATCTACTACCACTTAGAACAGTGAATAAATCAAACTTCTAAGTCAACGCAATTTAAAGAGAAAGCTGTTTATGCGCCATTTATGGTTCGTTTATGGTGTACATTTTGACGTTCACAAGGTAATCAAAATCTAGAAGGTACTGCCCATAAACCTAGAATCCTGAAATTTGGCAAGAAGAATGGTCTCTAGCACTAGTATAGGAATAAACCTGAAAAATGTAAAAAAAATTGCATAATTTGGGAAAAATCTTCGAGAACTTTTTCGGGAATCGAACTATTCACATAGGTATGTAAGTTTGTAAGGAACCTCAGTGCGCGAGCCCGACTCGCACATGGCCGTTTTTTTTACAATTTTTTTATCACACTTGATTTGAAATACGTTTCTAAAACCGTTACAGTTTTCTATTCAACTCCATTATTCTGGCGCATTAGAGCGTGCGTTAATAAGACAATAAGTATGTGTCTCAAACAATGAGAATAATAACAGCGCATAATGGCGAATGAGAAAATTGCTCGTTGACTGCCACTAGCCTGAATATCACAATGAGACGAGACAACAATGGCCTAGGACCTATATTCTCGAGCCTAGAGTAGCGAACTTAATGAAACAAAAACCGCTTTGGAACTCGAACAGAGAGTGTACGCAAATTGGAGGCGAACGACGCTGTTATAGACTTGGCAAAGTTAATGTAACGTTCTTTGTCAGACGTACGTTTTTATTCCGTCTACTAAAGCTTAGATTGGGTGTACCACGAGTCCACGAGTCCACGAATGGAGTGCAGCTTAATCAAAGAGCTCTATTGTTAAGAATATTTTCAGCGATGTTGGCGGTATATCATCGGGTTGCCTCTATATTTTAGATATTCCCTTGAAACAATGTGCTGGTAACATTTTGAAACGAGTTTCTCTTGAACGTCGAGTTGTTCATATCACTTTGTGCGGTGGCTTACTATGCACAATACCTATAGGTAGTATCGATTGATTAACTGTTTATGTTATGTATTTATATAAATGTTTATACTCTTATAGTGTAGTCTATAATAAGGTATTCAAATTATTTTTACGTGGAATGTTTTTTATTGTTGATAGGCTCGCGCTCGGCATCAAATGACTCTTCTCACTCCCACCCAAAGCGGAGTGTCAGACTATTACGGACAAAAATCCACCTGTGTTCCTTCACTTACCCTTTGCGATAGCCACGGTGATTCTCTAGAAGAATTTTGCCGCCTTGGCAGGCATCCGCTTTAATGGGCCCCGTTAATCTTGCTGATATCTTTTTGGGACACTAGTATAATACAACGCTTCGTCAACCCCGGCTTTGGTCCTAACCAGACGGTGAGCTACCCATTGCTCGCCGTCCAGGAGCCCACGTCTACTGTGGCCAATAAATGCCCTATGACTTCCGACGCCCGACAACCGCCCGTCTCCGGAGATGGTCGGGCGTGAGGATTGTCTTTTCGTGATTTCTGCCACCTCATTTTCCTCGCGTTTTTGCTTTGCAAAAGGAGGAGACAATAAAGCATGACTATAATGTAGAATTCTAGAGAAGGCTATCGCGTGTTGTGTATTCATGAAAACCTATTTCCATTCTTCTTTTTGTTCGACACAGTTCTGATATAGATCGCAAGCTCACAACAAAAGCTAACAGTGCACAAATCAGCTGACAATGTAACTATCGACGCGCAACCGTAGTTTATACGCAGTTCCACACAACTATAGTGCACTAAAGCTGCGCCCGGGCGGATTTTTATTACTTTTTGCATGTCAACCGTGAAGTTTATCGATGCAATTATTGTTGAAACACGCGGTGAGATTTATAGCAACGATCACGGTGACGCCTGGGTAGTGTTGCGCAGATTGTTTGATCATCATTAAAATATCGCCAAACTTGCCTATGGCTTTATTTATAAGTTTGTTGTTCAGTAAGGGTTTCACTTGCTTTTATTGTACATGAGATCCATTCCAGTGACGTTATAAATAATATAAACTTAAGAGCTTTTTTCCAAGTTAAGTTTGGTGATCAACAATAACTGCTACGTCGTAGGTATTTCATGAAAGTTTGGCACAAACATCTCTGTTAATCAAGCTTGTTAAAACGGAAATAGATACTTTATCAAACTCCGAAGCATGAGACTGTTGTGTTCTTCAAAAGACGATACATCGTTTAAACGGAAAACACAAATGTGAGAGAAAGTTCAGCAACTTCTAGGAATCTTGAAAGCCGCTAAGAACCCGACATCTCGTTGCGCGGGAAACAAGACAATGCTTTTAACCGATTCTAATGTGGGTGGGTCCACAGCTCATATATTTACATTTACCGTAAAGAGTTTTTCCGAAGTTTCAGGAAATATTCATGAATATGCACCCTAAGTAGAAAAATTGGATATGCAACTAGTTCAGACTGGATTTATATCAGAGGTGACTTGCATATTTGTACTTCATTTAAGTAGAGATAGATTATCGTCCAAGACTAATTACGAGTATTATCTTTATATATTATAATTATCACGGACACAGTATAGGTATACGGATGCTTTTGGGTAATGTTAAAAATGTAAAAACACGTATTACAATATTACCACGAGATTTTTCGGGATACAGCATAAAATGTGGTAAAAATATTTGAAACCTTATTTTATTGAGGGTTTAGGACCTTGGTCCTAAGCTTTTAACTGGCATTCGAATATGGCATGAATCGTATAGCTCAGAAAATGAGATTTTCCAAATATTGCCTGAATTCTTTATAGGCCTATTTTACTTAATATCCAGCCCTACTAAATGAACTAATTAAAAAGTAAGGACTAAATGATAGATGATAAATGATATTTATTTTGCATTCGCGTCCGGCCTTGGTTCAGGTCATGGTACGGAGTAAAAGGGAATGGGAAGCGGTCAATTCTTTCTGCGAAACTGTAATGCGAGCGAAGGAGGTGGTTGAAACCTTCAGGAAGAGAACATCATCACGTGCTAGGCGCCAATAGCACCTTAATATCTGGGCGTCGAAGGTCGCAGAACGATACTCGCCACCTTTGGGGTTTGGACGATGAACAACAGGAAGCTCACTATCCGGCCTTATGGTAAGGACCAAGCCAGGGTTGACGACGCGTTGTGTTCGACACGCGCCTGATAGAGATTTCTGAAAAATCAGTAGGGTCGATACCTGCTTGGGCAACGGCGTTGTTTGAAATGGTTACCGTGGCCCAGGAACGCAATAGTTAGTTTAAGGAACACAGGTGGGTTTTAATCAGTAAAAGTCTGATATTCCCTCTCGCTCTACCCAAATCAGGAGAGGTTATTTGGAGTTAGTAGTATCAGTTATGACTTGTATAAATACAGACAGATTGATAGTGAATTACATGAATGTACGTAATATAATTATCAAGTGTTCTACAAAAAAAGCGAGATATGCGTCGGCCTTGCAATACTTAAAATGATAAGAATTGTAATCATTGTATGTGTATGAGTGACTAATGTGACCATATGTATTTTTTACAACTTACCAAAATTTATTTTTGGGGTTTTTTAGGTGCGACAATAAAAAAGGAACTTAACCTAACCTTAATTTAATTGCAAAAAAAAAATAATTAAGAGGGTACTTCCACATCCGTCTAACGTCAACGTGAACATAGCTTAAAAGCTTGATGTGTCATCCAAGGCTTCTATAGATAGTTATATTTTCTTTACTTTTTAAAATTTATTATGAACGGCGAAAGTTCATGCAAAATAGCAGATTTTTAGACGTTTTTACTGGATTACTTTCAGACAAATTTATATTTTTATTTCAATAGAAACCTTGATAATATTCACAATATGATGGTGGTTCCAAAACATTTAAAAAAGTCGTACAATAACTTCATAGTCACTTAAGAGCGGTTGTATAGAAATGTGTCTCATATAATTATTTTAACCGAGACTATTTATTTTGTACTAGCGACCCGCTTACTGTGATATTAAATATATTATACAGGTATTATACATATAAACCTTCTTCTTGAATCACTCTATCTATTAAAAAAAACCGTATCAAAATATGTTGCGTAGTTTTAAAGATCTAAGCATACATAGGGACAGACAGCGAGAAGCGACTTGGTTTTATACTATGTAGTGATGTAGAGCTTTTATATATTTAAACGTAGTTAAACTTTAGTCACATAGTGTACATGAATAGATAGATAAATAGATAAAAAAAAATATTTGTTGCAACATAAAACGCTCAAATGAGCTAATATAACTTGATCCGAGTCAAAAACAGGCTTATCTCGCTATCTAATCAAACCCTATATAATAAAATTAATCTAATCATGAGTATGCTTGATTTCCTGATAATTTACTTCTAGAAACCAAACTGCAAAACTCTCACACACTCGCATAAAATATTTGCTCAACTGAAATTGACTAGGTACAAAGATATAGAAGGTAATATCGACACGAAGGTGCAACATCAATAAACAGTTGCGCTCACGTATGATGGGTAAATAAAAAGGGTGACGATGACCCGTTGCCGATCGCAAATTTTATCAATTTGCATGTTTATAGAAATTCTTGTAAGGCCCTATGTAAATTCACACGTCCACCACAAATGATTTACGTCGTAATGAAGACCATGAATCATTGGCCATCGTGACTGGCCGTAATTGCTTTGCCAATCGAATTAATTCCATCGCTTAGTATTTTATGGTACAGTTTTTGTAATTGATTCCACGGAGTTATCAATAAGTTTAAAATGTGTTTATAGTGGTCATATTTTTGAATGTTTATTGTACAGCGTTATGTAATGCTGTCTGGAATAAGGGTTTTACAATTGCTAGTGTTTGTGTATCATAGTATTTATTGCAATTTGATAAACGTTTCAATGTTTATTGGTTTCTAGATTCATATTTTCTGAAGTCTTATCGCTTTTACTCGACTTCCTCCCGTCAAAGGAGGTAACACGGGGTGATAATGTCGTATTATTACGCAAATTGCTGATGCTTGTGATTGCAGTTTGTGTTCGTTTGTTATATGAGTGTATAATGTAGCGTTCATGTGTAGCATAGTTAGTGATTTAGACAAATGTAGTAATCTTGTGTCATTGGGTCAGTGAACGGCAGGGCTGTCCTAAGATTGTTTTACTATCTTATATTGCAAGTTTACATTGTGCTCGGTTTCAATAAGTCAAGCTGAAATGGCTTTACTTCATACTTGTACATGGATCGGTTTTGGGAAAGAACCGTGTCGGATTGTCGTAGAAGTGGTAATTTTACAAAATGGGATTATTATATTTATTTCTTATTTTTTACTTTTTATTTTTGTTAACCCTACAACTAAATCTACATAGTATGGAAAAATGTATTAAGACATAGACATAAAAAGAAAATCCAATTAAACTAAGTATCTACGAACCAAAATGAAAAATTAAATATGCTGTGCCAACCAAACTGAAAATACTGTTTATTTCCACAAACCAGATTGTTACCTCATCCTACAAGGGGTGCCATGACAGAAAACCTCCACGAGTGCCCGCAGGCTATAGTTCCCTTGCGGATACGTCCGGAGCGAAGGCTAGTCTGCGGGACGGTGCACCCTGGGAGGCGGCCAACCACCCTCTTGGGCACTCCTGCCTAAGGGGCCTCGATGGCCGTCTGCGAATGTTCTGTCTGAAGGAGCGCTTCAACGCGTGTCCCTCTGCTCTAGCAGAGGGCACAGTGGCGAAGCAAGAGCGGGCTCGGCGTGCACTCACCCTGCCACCGGGCAGGCAGGAGGAAGGCTTTCTCCTCCTTCTGCCACCGTTGTTCTCGTAGCCCCAGAGATTGTCCAAGGTCATGTTTCTGACTTTTGATGGGGGTCGAGGGTCTTGGCTTAACCGCCCGGGCCGCGAGGAAGACAACCTCTATAAAAAATTACCCCAAACCTCCAAGCGGCGGCGCACCGTGAGGGAGGTTGTTAGCTTGACTAATGGGTAGCTAAATTAGTCACTAGTGCGGACCACCGATCTTGAGCAAGTACCCAAAGATAATTACTCGTGGGAACAGATATGGATAAAAACAAATTTTTCAGACACCCCATGGAGAGCGATGCGCGGTCGGAGTCCGACGCGGCATCCGGAAGGAGCTCGGAGAGCTCGGAGGTTGAGGAGGTGGAGGAGACGATAGCCGACTCCGGAAGAAACGCAAGTTCCTTCCGGAAACGCTCCCTATCTAGGGACAAATCGTCCTCCGATGCCGAAAAGGGCTCGGCCCGAAAAATCCCCACCAGTGGGCGGGGAGCGGGCCGAGCAACGGGAAAAGGGAGGGGAGGCACCTCCCAGGAGGAGGCGGCTGAGCGAGCTAAGAGGCTCGCCGCGGAAGGGCGCCACCCTGCTGCGATGGACCCCTCGGGGCCATCTGGCAGCGAAAAAGAAGACTCCGCCGAGGAGTCGCGTCGGTCTTTCGGCGAGCTCGTCGTCGCCGCGCTGCGCGATATGGGCCGCAAGCGAGAGAGGACGTCAAAGGAGAGGACGGTCCTCCGTCATGCCGCCTCTATGCAGGAGGCCTTTGACGTCGCTCTCAGAAAGAGCGTGGCCAGGCTCCAGACCGAGCTCCGAGCCGGGCTCCGGGCCGAGCTTCAGGCCGAGCTCGCTGCGGTCCATGGAGCCAGCAGCCAGAAGCCCGTGGAAGGGGGGTGCAAGCAAGGGCAGGGGCAGAGTCGGCCCCAGCCCCAGCCTCAGCCCCAGCCTCGGCCCCAGCCCCAGCCCCAGGCCGAGTCGGGAAGCCAGCTGCTGACGCTGGTGCAGCAGGAACTGGCTGCTTTTCAGCAGCAGCTGCAAAAGCAGCTGCAGGAGCAGCAGCAGCAGTTCCAGCTGCGGATCCAGCAGCAGCTGTCCCTGCTGGAGGGCATCGTGTTGCGCCCCCCACTAGCGGCCTCCGGCCAGCGAAGGGCGGCGTCATACGCTGCCGCCGCGGCCTCGGCGGCTGCGCCCAAGGCGGGCCCGTCAGGGCAGACCAGGCGCGTGGCCACGGTCGCGAACCCCGCCGGAGCGGCCCCACAGGCCAAGAAACAGCAGCAGGTGAGGCCAACCCCTGCTGCTGCCCCTAAGAAGGGCAAGTCGGCACCGGCCACAAAGGCGGCGGGAGCCCCTGCTGTGGCGGCAAGCAGGCGGCCTAGACCGCCTCCCCAACCTGCAGATCCTCCGGCCGAAGCCGGATGGCAAGTGGCCGGAGCCAAAAAGCAGGCTGGCAAGGCGGCTCGGGCTGCCAGGAGGCGTGAGCGGCAAAAGCTGCGGAAGCGGACGGCCCTCGCGGCCAGGATTCGCACCCCGCGCTCCACGGCTGTAGTTATCACACTGCAGCCGGAGGCAGCGAAAAAGGGTGCGACCTACGGCGAGGTCCTCCGTAAGGCGAAGCGGGCGGTGAACCTCACCGACCTCGGGATCACCGGGGGCTTCCAGATGCGGCATACCGCAACTGGTGCCCTGATGTTGGAGGTCCCCGGAGCCAACAGCGGCCCCACCGCAGACGCCCTGGCTGAAAAAATCAGGGCGTCCTTGGATGCGGAGGAGGTCCGGGTGTCCAGGCCCACAAGATGCGTCGACATGCGCATTATGGGCCTGGACGATTCCGTCGAGGTCGAGGAGGTCGTGGCCGCTGTCGCCAGGACGGGTGGGTGCCCTGCCGATCAGGTCCGGGCAGGCACCATCCGTGTTGACGGCACTGGCATGGGGGCGGTTACTGTAAACTGCCCCCTGTCAGCGGCCAGGAGCATCACCGGGGAGGGTAAGCGACTCCTGGTGGGCTGGGTCTCCGCGCGAGTCAAGCTGCTGGAGCCCAGACCGCTGCGCTGCTATCGCTGCCACGTGGGCCACCACGTGGGGGTCTGTTGCGCAGCGGAGGAAGATCGCAGCGACCGCTGCTTCCAGTGCGGTCAGCCCGGCCACAAGGCCGATACCTGCAGTGCAGCGCCGCACTGCTACGCATGTGCGGCGGCAGGCAAGTCGGCCGACCACCGGGCTGGGAGCAGGACCTGCGATCCCCCCGCCAAGGCCAAGGGCAAGGTCCCAAGGCCCGTCCCCGCGAAGGTGCTCACCGCCGCGGCTGCCCCGTTGGCTGCCGCCGCCATCGCCTCCGCAGACGCCGCCGCCGCTACCACCGCGGCAGGACCCTCACGGAGGGCCCGGGAGGAGACTGTAATGGACTGTCAATAACGGCTCCATTACGTCTCCTCCAGGCGAATATCAACCACTGCGCCCCCGCTCAGGATCTGTTGCTCCAGAGCATGGCGCAGTGGTCGATCAACATCGCCGTTGTCACCGAGCCGCACTTTGTCCTGCCCAGAGCCGACTGGGTTCAGGACCTGACCGGCTCGGTGACACTTATTTCGTCGGCCGCCGCCGGTACCCCGGCGCTCGAGGCCGTCAAGAAAGGTCGGGGTTGCGTGGCAGCACGGTTCGGGGACATAGTGGTGGTAGGCGTCTACCTGTCCCCGAACAGATCTCTCGCCGAATTGGATAGCTCCCTTTTGGAGCTGGATGCCGTCGTTGCTGGGTTTGACTCCAGCCTCCCCGTGGTCGTTTGCGGGGACTTCAATGCCTGGAACGAGGCTTGGGGTTCCCGGTTCACGAACCAGCGAGGTCGAAGGGTGGAGGAATGGGCCCTAGGGCAGGGCCTAGTCATACAAAACCGGGGTTCTGTCCCCACGTGTGTGCGGATGCAGGGCGAGTCGGTGGTGGACATTACGTTCGCCAGCCCTGCACTGGCACCGCGCGTCGTCGACTGGCGCGTCATAGAGGAGGTGGAGACGTTCTCCGACCACCGGTACATCCGGTTTGACGTCTCCGCCCAGACCTCGACCGTGCCGGTCCGACAGACCCCGTGTGGTCCGCGTTGGGCGCTGAGGCAGCTGGACAGGGACCTGCTCCAGGAAGCCGCGATAGTCCAGGCCTGGGTGCAAGCACCGGACAGGCCTGTCGACATCGACGTCGAGGCGGACTGGTTCCAGGTGGCCATGTCGCAAATATGCGACGCGGCCATGCCCCGAGTCCGGCCAGGACGTGCCCGGCGCCAAGTACACTGGTGGTCGCCAGAGATTGCGGCACTGCGCGATGCGTGCAATGCTGCGCGACGCCGGTATACTAGACACCGCAGGCGCCGCACCCGTCCACCGGGTGCGGAGGCCATAGAGGCGGAGCTGTATGAGGGATACAGAGCTGCAAAGCGCACCCTCCGAGCGGAGATAAAGCGGGCCAAACTCGAGGCCCGCAACGTGTGGCTGGAGTCTCTGAACGTCGATCCGTGGGGACGCCCATACAAAATGGTGATGGAGAAACTCCGCCCATGGGCTCCCCCGCTGACTCAGAGTCTCCGGCCCCAGCTCGTGGAGGGTGTGGTGAGCGCTCTGTTCCCTACGCGAGGGGAGCATACTCTCCCGCCTATGGCTCCGCCACCAGCAGCGGTGTCCGATGCGGACCACGACGGCAACGACGGCAACAATGCTCCAGAGGTGACCGAGGTGGAGATGAGAGTGGCGGTGCGAAGGCTGAGTGCCAAGAACACCGCCCCAGGACCCGATGGCTTGCCTGGAAAAGCCTGGGTCCTGGCCATGGAGGAACTCGGGTCTCGATTGAGAGGGCTCTTCAGCGCATGCATGGAGAGGGGCCAGTTCCCGCTTCGCTGGAAGACGGGGAAACTGGTCCTTATCGCGAAGCCGGGGCGCCCCGCGGACTCTCCGTCCGCGTATCGGCCCATTGTGCTGCTCGACGAGGTGGGCAAGCTCTTTGAAAGAGTAATTGCAGACCGCCTCGTCGTGCATCTGGCACGGAAGGGGCCGGATCTTGCGGACGGCCAGTTCGGATTTCGCAGGAGGCGCTCCACTGTGGACGCCATCATGCGCGTGCGAGCCCTCACGACGGGGGATGCGGTGTCCCGGGGCAGGTGTGTCTTGGCGGTGTCTCTGGACATCGCCAACGCCTTCAACTCCCTGCCCTGGAGTTGCATTGGTAGGGCACTCCGGTACCACCGGGTGCCCGACTACCTCTGTCGGGTGATCGAGGCCTACCTGTCGGACAGGTTCATCATCTACCCCGGTCATCAGGGGGAGTTGAAACGGCGAGAGATGTCGTGCGGTGTTCCGCAGGGATCGGTACTAGGACCGCCCTTGTGGAACATCGGGTACGACTACGTGCTGCGCGCCGACCTCCCCGACGGGGTCAGCGTGGTCTGTTACGCAGACGACACGCTGGTCCTGGCGCGGGGACGGTCGTACCAGGCGGCGGTCGAACTAGCGACGCGCGGGGTTGCGACAGTCGTGGAGAGGATACAGCAGTTGGGACTCGAGGTGGCATTGCACAAGTCCGAGGCCATGTGTTTTCACGGCCCTCGGAGCGCGCCACCTCCGGGCTCCCAATTAACGGTAGGAGGAGTTCACATCGGCGTCGGGTCGACGATGAAGTACCTGGGACTCGTCCTCGACAGCCGGTGGAACTTCAAGGAGCACTTCCGACGTCTGGCTCCCAGGTTGAATGCGACTGGGGCTGCGCTCAAGCGGCTCCTGCCGAACCTAGGGGGTCCAGACGCCTCCTGCCGGAGGCTCTACGCAGGCATCGTTCGGTCCATGGCCCTTTACGGTGCGCCGGTGTGGGCGCCATCGCTACGGAAGCGAGTGGCGGCCCGGCTAACCGCCTGCCAGAGGGTCATGGCCATCCGGATGATCCGCGGATACCGTACGGTGTCCTGCGAAGCGGCGAGCCTCCTTGCTGGCCTACCACCATGGGATTTGGAGGCAACAGTCCTTGCACACATGCATGACTTACGCGTGGAGATGCAACGTCGGGGCGAAACTCCGCTGCCGCGACAAGTCGCGGCATGGCGGACAGAGCTCCGGCGGGATCTCATGGTGAAATGGCGAGAGCGATTGTCGCAACCTCGTGCTGGGCACGCCACGATCGAGGCGGTAAGGCCCCTCTTTGAGGCGTGGCTGGAAAGGCCCCACGGCGTCGTCACCTTCCGTTTGGCGCAGGTGCTGACCGAGCACGGCAAGTTCGGTCCGTACCTGTACAAGATTCGTGCGGAGACGACGCCCGGGTGTCGCCACTGTGCGGACCGCCCGGTGGACACGGTGGAGCACACAGTCGAGGTGTGCCCCGCTTGGGAAGAGCAGCGCCGTGTCCTCGTGGGGGCGATCGGCGGCGATCTCTCGCGCCGGGGCTTGGTTCAAGCCATGCTCCGGAGCGAGGAGGAGTGGCAGGCGGTCGCCTCCTTCTGCGAAGCAGTAATGCTAGTAAAGGAGGAGGCCGACCGCCTTAGGCAAAGGCGGACACGCCGCCGCCGCCGCCGGGTTTCCGATCCCAATTTCCGGCCACCGTAGGCGCGGGCTCGCGGACGGTGGGCAATGGGTAGCTCGCCGTCCGTCCGTCCGGTAACAGACCGGTCCGAGCTCAGGTCGTCTACGGCGCGCACCGTTCCCGCGCGCCTCAAGGAGTTGTCAGCAAACTGTAGGGGTCCAGCAGGGCCGAAGCCTACTGGGGCCAAAGGTTATGTGAGACTGTCACCAAAGGCCCCAGGATAAAGGCAAGGAATGGAAAGGTAGGTTTTTTAGTCAGTAAAAGTCTGACACTGTTTCCCGCCCCACCCAAGGGCGGGATTCGTCATTGGATGATTTTACCTACCAATAAAAAAAAAAAAAAAAAAAAAAAACCTCATCCTACAAACATAAAAATTTTACAAGCGCTGTCGAGTCCAAAACATTTTCTGCGACACTTTTTAGGTTCACACAAATTATTCTTTGTATTAAGGCGACCCGAGATATTCACTTTTATTACGACAATTTCTTATATTTATACGTCAAAAAAGCAAACTCGTGTACCTTTGCAGTAATAAAAGGTAATGGTGGTAGGCGAAGAGCGAGGAGCCGTATCGTTTTGTGAGAGAAGCTTGAATCTCTGAGGTGAAGTCATTTTGTCGGGGATTATGGCTCCATCCCCGAATGAGCATTAAAAACACGAAGCAGGTCATTTTCGGATTGTCTTTGTGTAATTACGTGTTTATTTAAATAAGGGTTAATCAGAACAAGTCTGTTTAAAAGCTGGTAAGCATCATCTGCTGATGGAATGTGCTAAGAACAAAGATGAAAGGGAATTTCTGGCTCGAGAGTTTAAACTCAATATGTGGGATGTTGGACTTATATTTTTTCATACCCTACATCAGAAAGGACAAGACGTATAATTTGTGCGTTAATGCAGAAGATTAGGCAGTTATTCTCTTTCCTATTTTATAGTATAAGAGTAGGTATATGGTAATTTGTGTATATAGATTATAAGGTACAATGGGGTTGACGTACCCGTGTGTGTAAAAACCCCTTATTAACAAAGAATTAAAAAAAAAGCTGGTAGTTTTGACGTTTAGTTACTGAGTGATTAGTGTTATTAGCGACTGTCTGTGGAGTCATCAGAAGAGAAAGGGAACTAAAAGGCGGTAGACAAATACAGGGGAATATCAACGTTTTGAAGTCTTTACATGGTAAACTGAAAAATACCATTATACCGAATATTACCTTAATTGAGTATGATAGGTCATCATTGATGGCACTTTTTAAATAAATTTTTGTACTTTTTGGAAGCCTAAAAATTGGCTCTTAATTGACCCGTAAATTTCGGCAGCAGTCGGCAATCTTCGGGAATGTATCGGGAATATGTATTCGGGAAATAGGTTTCTGCTTTGATAAAGAAAAAGCTAGGTTAAGCCACCTCATGATTCTAGGGAAGACAGTGGCCCTTGTTGTCTCCTTAGGGTAGTTTTCTTTGTCATAACAGGCGTGGCACAAGATGGGGTTCCAACGTGGGTTTTTGTGTATGAGAGCTGAGAAGCTCTCGACTCTGGTTTTAACAAACATCTCCGAAGCACTGGAATGACATGGTAGCCGCAACAGAGTACTGAATGCGCTGTTATACTAGACTACAGGGCATTGGTAGCCCCATTGGTACACCTGATCTATAGAGCATTCAAGTACAAGGATG
The DNA here is from genome assembly GCA_958295575.1 of Leucania comma. Taxonomy (NCBI): domain Eukaryota; kingdom Metazoa; phylum Arthropoda; class Insecta; order Lepidoptera; family Noctuidae; genus Leucania; species Leucania comma. Next base: position 13,292,562 of record OY282475.1, read on the forward strand.
TACAGTACACTTTAAACAGCATGTCTTTGATCGCTATTGCACCTCGGGCGACCTACGGGCCAACATGTTCGAAATGATTTTTCACCTTTATTTTTGTCAATAATGAATAGAATATGCATTTCTACTGTTAAAAATATAAAATATTTCATCAAACCTTTCGTTTTCTCAATAAGTCAAATCAATGGATTTTCTTGCATTATTTATGCAACTGTATCAACAATATTTACTATTACGTTACTTTCTCCAAAGAGTATGTGGGATAATGGCCCCATTTGATTATGTTATCCGTGTTCGGTATCTTTGCACCATTTGTACACACGCTATTTGACACTGATGGCGATTTTATCATAAAATAAAACAATTTGTAGATATTGATATGACGGTTAGCATCATTACTTTTTATGATAACTACCGGATTCGCGCGATCCCCTACTCTCACTAACAATAGTAAAGTATACTAGTTTATCGGAACCACGGTGCACCAACAGGAAAATATTTTGGTTTTGTTACAATATAAGAACATCATATTGTCATAATATTAAGTAGGTAGTAATATATTATTTCTGAATGAGCATGTTTTCTGTGTGGCAACAAACAAACCGACCACCGCTAGATGGGGATCGTATCAAGCGACAAAGGGATCATTGTGAGGGTCCACTTATCATCCTTTTAATGTTCGTGGAAGATGCTACGATCGAGGTAGCCTGCCGGTAGTTTGCGATGCTCATTTTGATAGTTTCGTAGAAAAACTAACAAAAAAAGAAAAACAGTTTATTTACACGGAATGACGCAACTAAAAACTAGACAAACGTGAAATTTTAAAGGAAAGATCTGCTATATACTCAGGTTGTGCTTCAACCAACATGGCAGGATTGTTAAATCTTGGCAGGATTGTTAAAAAGTGACCACGGCCCTGCAGAAATATAGGCATATTTCATCTGTTTAGGTAGTTAACTAAACATAAACAATCTTGATAGGTTTTTTATTAAAAAAATCGTTTAGATACATAGATTATTTAAATTTAATTATTTGTTTGTTTCAAACGAACGCTCATAATTAAAAACCCTATTTAAAGGTGGACATAATGCCTGAAGCATTCTCTGCCAGTCAACCAAGGATGGTGATATGGAGAGAGATAATAATGGAAAGTGCAATGTTTAATCTAATGGAAGTCAATACATACTAAAATCCTTTTTAATAACATAAAACACATATAAATCGTTTCAAAGTCTATTACAGCCGCATGTTTTTTTTTTTATAATGCTAAACCAGTGAAAGTCGTTGGTATGTCAATATATATGGTACATAAAACGAATGCAAATTTCCTTTTTTTTTCCTACAAAGAGGTAAACCAAATGTATTTATTTTTTTAGCATAGTAGCAAACCACACGCCAGGTATAATTTAAAAGCTTAGTTACTAAATTAGATAAAGCACGAATATATACGTATATACATAAAGTTTGCATAAAGCCAACAACTTCATTCAACTTTAAATAACCTACAAGGAATACAATCTGTCTGAAAGACATGAACGATAAGCGTGCTAGTTTGATTTTAATTTACAATATTTGTTATTGACTAGCTTCGGCCAGCGGCTTCGCCCGTTTGAAAGTCCAAAATTACAAGGGAAGAAAAAATAACTTAACATAGGATAACTTAAAACACAAGTTTTTTTTCGGTGGGTTAAAATCATTCAATGACAACTCCCGCCCTTGGGCGGAGCGGGATGTAATGTCAGAATTTTACTGACTAAAAAATCCACCCGTTCTTTCATTGCCTTCGTGCCAGGGCTCTAGTGTTCACTTTCACATTTACCCAAAGCCCCAGATCCGATCAGACCCTGCTGGGCTCCTGCCCAGCAGGGTCGAAGGGATGTTTTAAGGTGTGTTTTTTGTAGGGACAGAACTTAAAACACAGTTAAAACCTGTAAGTTTAATTCAAACGCATACACATTTTTTGATTAGCCATTTTTTGGGCATTTTTTGTTTCGCGTTTGACCAGCATTTAAAAATTCAGAGATTTACGCGTAACTGAGTCACAAACATACACAAACGTACATAATATAAAAACTTACACCTGTTTAATATTAGTGTGATGCCATAAAAATGAATAAGATTACAATATCTTTGTAAGTACATATCCATCATATAGATAAACGAGTATGTGACTTCATAAAAGTATTTGCTTGGTTGTGATTGTGACCCGTAATAAAATTACACTTGTAAATCACTTAGAAATATTTCCATAAGCCGTTAAGGGTATTTTGGTTCTTAGATAGTATTAAACACAGACATAGCACAACGGTAACAAACACAAAGAAAAAAAGTTGGGCAAATGCGAGTCGCGTCGCGTTTATCTACCTATGAAAACAGTTGAATTCCCGAACCGAGTTTGCAGTTTTCCGAAACGCAAAAAAAAAATTGTGACTTAACTACAAATATACAGTTTTCAGATATTTCCTATATTTGTGCTATGAGACCTTGTTTTATGCCCAGGATTCTAGGACTTCCCGTTGAAGTACCCAATGAATTTCGATTCCTTTGAGGGGTCGAAATGTTTGATTTTTTGCGATATAAACGGCCGTATCTTTGTTTTTTCGTTAACTTAGAAGTTTGATTCTTTCACAGTTTCAAGGGATCGCATACGTACGTGTATGGTTTAAATTTCAACTCGATACCTCTACGCATTCTTGAGATAAAGGGTCTTGACAGACAGATAGACAGACGGACAGGAAATTGATCCTAAAGGGTTCCATTTTTTCCTTTTGAGGTACGGAACTCTAAAAAATGTACAGAATAATATAGTAAAATTCGCTGAGTGTGCCTATACCGAAAGGGACTATCTCAACATTTTTTGAGCATCAGACACCTAGTGCTGGTTTTCAGGTGGTAACCTCACAGTGTCGGACGGACGAGACTGAATAAAGTATAGATATACTAAATTCAATCTTAGTGCTTAAAAACTAAGGTAATAATTGAATTAAATTACGTAAACAAATAGTTTTAAATAACAAGATACTAACACCGGCGTTTCACACAATCTATTAAATTAGGTTGTGTGAAACGCTAGTTTAAAAGTATTGTTAATTATTTACTGTAACCACAATAATAAAATAACATGTGTACATTCCTCATCTGCCGACATCTTTAATAATTGTATTCCAAGCGGTAAAAAGAGTACCACCACACCGAATCACCACAGAAGAAGAAAGGATGTTTGAGGATTTGAAATCTTCAAATAACATCTCCGGTACTAGGTGGGAAGTACTGATACTTCCCATCCAGTACCGGTGATAAAAAAAAAGTAAATGTCAGAACGTTTTCTGGCTAAAACGGGTGTTTTCCATCAAGAGCACTTTTCATTTTCACTCTTTCGAGCAAATCTATAGCCCTGGCAGGACTATGACTGGTGTTCGACGAAATCCATACTACGAGTTGTATACATATATTATAAGTATTATAAATGTGAAAGTAACTCTGTCTGTATGTTACGTTTTTACGTTTAAACTACTGATTATGATAAAATTTGATATGGTGTTAGGTTGTACAACAAGCTAATTGTTATCTGGCTTTATCCTCGACAGTAGTAAATATAATAATAGTATATATTACGATACAAATGTGTAATGTTGGTGATTACCGTCGAGGCAGTATTAGACCCGAGCGATGGCGAGGGTCTTAAGAGAGCCAAGAACATTATAATCGACGTTTTTTAATACACTTGTGAAGAAAATCAAGTAACTATTACTACAACAGTAAAACTAGTAAAATTTTCTTATCTGCGCGCATCAATTTTTTTTACTTAACTCATATTGCCATAGGGAAAAGTCTTTGATCATATTGCCTAGTCTTACATTTATGTTTTATTTAAGTGAAAGGTTTTTAAATTATGTCTTTTTAGTAGTGAAAATAGAATACGGATGTAAAATTTTGTAATGTTTTTGTAGTAGTTAATTTTATTGAATTAAATTCATTTATTTCAGACATTGTCCATATGTACACACAATTAAAATCAAATTAAATAAAACATTAAAAATAGACATAAAAATTAAAATAGTCACTGAACCTCACCCGAAAAAATCATACATAGACCATAAAGAAAAACAAATTTTATTTGAATGAATGTTTAATTTTATTAAAAAATATTCAACAAATAAATCGTACAAGTTGCTTGCGGATGGCGTGCAATGGGTAGCACGCTGTCCGATCGTCCGTTAACAGAGCGGACCGAGCCCAAGTCGTCGACGGCGTGTACTATTCCCGCGCGTCTTAAGGAGTTGTCAGCAAAAGGTAGAGGCCCAGCCTGCTAGCTGCAGGCAGGCAGGGTCAAAGCCTGCTGGGGTCATGGGTCAGCTTCCGAAAGGAATACCCGGCCCCGGCACGATAGGCAACGAAGGAACGGGGTAGGGTTTTAGTCAATAAGAGTCTGACACTACTTCCCGCTCCGCCCAAGGGCGGGATTTGTCATTGGATGATTTTATCTACCATTAAAAAAAATATGTACAAGTTAAAATGGCTTATTCAAAGACGAAATTGCCTGAAATAAGCAAACAAGACACTAATTTAACTTATTGAACACAATAACTTAGTGATTTTTTTAATGAACTATGGGTAAATTTAAAAAAAATAGATGCGCGCTTATGAAAACAGGATTAATTTTTTACCGCAAGTTTTACTAGTTTTGCTGTTGTAATAATGGTTAACTAAATTATTTTTCTTCACAAGCGTATTGAAAAACATCGTATGATATATGTATGTATGGTTACCGTTCTTGGCTCTTTCATGACGCTCGCCACGGCTCGGGTCTTAATACCGCCTCGACGGTAACCACATACATTACACACTTATATTACAATGTACTATTATTTTAAAAGAATTTAATGGAGTATTTTCTATTTCAAATATTTATTAGGCATTCCCCTTCAAAGCTTTTGTATATTTTTTGTTTGGGATGCTGAAGTTTTGTCATTTTTTTTTTCATTTTCAAGTGAAGTTTGAAGCCTTTCCGCGCGACATCGCCGACAAGGGATTGCGCCATGTGTACGCTTGCGATCCGCTTTTTCACGCTCCCATAACTGAATTACTGATACACAAACTTGTTTATGTATGCCTTTAAATCTGTAAACCTTTGCAATAAAGTCGAAAATTGAAGTTGAACAGTTTGCATAAAAGTTTGTGGCGCAACGGGAAACTCTCAAACGTCCCGTGGGCCCGTCCGGCCGGCAGTGCGCAAAACATTGGATTCTCTTCAAATATTAATTGTTCAGTGTGCGTTGGACTTTGAAGAAAAATCCATTAAAATAGCTTTAGATAGAATTCAAACTGGTTGAATTATATATACGAATACACAACCTATTTGCTGGAAAAATATTAGATATCTGTATTGGCATGACGTTACCCAGCTGTCAGGTCTTTTGACGTTTATTTTAAAATATTTTTTTTAACTATTTATGTAAATAATTTATTTTACCAATAAATTTAATTTTTCTATAAAAGTATGGCCGATATTTACAAAACGTGCGATCTCGAATGCCAAGGCAAGGGCGTTGAGAAATTAGCCAATCGGCATGAATTTGTCGGTCCCGTGAAAATAGTATTAGTAGAATCGACACCTGCGGACTATAAACGTAAAATATGGTTTTCAGCTCTATTTACATTTACTATGTTGTTACTGGGAACTACTGTCTTCACAGTGTTTTACTTTACGTTAGATTTTCGAATTTCATTTAAAATGAACCTTCATGTGTTGCTGTGTACAATGGGAGTAAGTATTCGTAAACAAGTTGACCCGACTTTTTTTTAGCCCAACTGGCTATGTCTGTATCTTACTCGCGAGTACGAACAAAAAAATAGATACCTTATTTAGTGCATTTTAGTTTATTTTATCACCACTGCTCTCAAGTCGGCGAAGGAAAACATCGTCAAGAAACCTGTCCTACAATAAAAAATTATAACGGAGACATCATCAACCCGCTCCGCTGGTGGATTAAGGGTGAACATTATAAGGCTGATTGTGTTTATGCTCTTAAAATGAAACTGCATGACTTAGAACCAAAATTTGAAGCTATATGATAACTACCAACTCCGTCTAGGCCTGTTTGGTAGATATGGCCCATTGCCTGGCATAGTGCGGAGTCTTGTATACTACTCTGTAAGCTGATTAAGTCTAAGTATATTTGCACCCAGTGGCGTAGCTAGTCCCCCAGGGGCCCCATATAAAAAACAATGGTGATTTTTTACAAATATTTTTTTTTGTTCTACGAGACGGTTGTAGATAACATGTTGCGAATTTTTGCATACGTCGGGGCCCCTGTTTTGCGGGGGCCCCGTATCATTGATATGGCAGATACGGTGGTAGCTTCACCCCTGTTTACAATGCAACATTAGGTAACATGAAATTAAATGGACCTGGCAAAGTAACAAAAGATATTTAAAAGATAGTGCTGATCATCATTATCATCATTTCAGCTGAAAGCCGTCCACTGTAGGACATAGGCTTCCCCAAGTGCTATTGCAACGAATGGCCTTGTGCGTCTCGCATCCATCGGTTTCCCGCAACTCTTACCAGTTCATCGGTCCACATACCAACCTTCCAACGCTGCGTCTTCTAGTACGCGGTCGCCACTACAGAACTTTTCGGCCCCAGAGGCCATGTGTCAAGTGCCGTTCATCATCATCACCCTTTTAATGTTCCCACTGTTGGGATACAGGCCTCCTCTCTAAGAGAGATAATGGGTCATAATCCACGCGGGCCCAGTGCGGGTTGGTGAATGGTACATGTCTAGAATTTTTGATTTTAGGACATGCTGGATATTCATGTTTTCCTTCACCGTTTTGAGAGCAGTGGTGATGAAATAAATTACACAAATTAATGCGCAGGCTGGGTTCGAGCCCGCGACCTACACTCGTAAGTCGGGGCCGTTACCACTCGGCCACCACTACCATAATAGTGCCTTGAAGGAATAATTAATCTAAAACTTTGTTACAGTTCCAGTTATTTATGACGACAGGAATCATGATGTTCAGCACATTATTTGGCGGATCAATGATGCTGAAGCCCGGAGAGAAAAAGTTCCAGCATTTTTTCTTACAAATATGTACAGTGTTGTTTGGTCTGCTTGGGTCAGTTTGCGCGTTAGGAAGCATGTCTACGTCTATACACGCACTTACAGGTATTTATAAAAAAATCCATTATGTGAATATTTTTTGTCCGTCCGTCTGCTACAAACATCTTTCTCATAACATGTGTTGTACAATAAGATCATGATGTTAGATCGAACGATTTTAACGCTCTCAAAAACACACAGATTGCACATTCTGTTTAAAAGATAAATGATATTTATTTTGCAAATAGATTTTTAAAAACACTTTTACACGTAATTTTTTTCGTATTTGTTTTAAATTTACCAATTTGTAGGTCAATTCGATGCAAATCTGATCATCCATTACGATTTATGACTATTCGATAGAGTTACTTTCTTTAAAAACTTAAATAAACATACTTAAACTCGTTAAAAAATAAAAGGCCTGTTTTGACATTTGAGAAAGATCCCAGAATGTAACTTGGAATGAAACTGAAAGAAACAATAAAGTAATAATTAATTACAATTAGTAAGTTTAAAAAAAAATTTTTGGCGCGTTAAATAATATGATGAAATACGAGGGCGGGTCAATAACACAGTGACTTTTCGAAGTTCCCGCTTATAAATTGAAAGGGAAATACTGCTCCAGTTAACAGGCATCTTTCAGTGGACTCCTGGCAAAATTTGAACAAGCTGCGTCATTTCACCGTAGGCGCGGGCTTGCGGACGGCGTGCAATGGGTAGCACGCTGTCGGATCGTCCGGTAACCGTCCGGACCGAGCCCAAGTCGTCGACCGCGCGTACTGTTCGCGCGCGCCTCAAGGAGCTGTCAGCAAACCAAAGAGGCCCAGCCTGCTAGCTGCAGGCAGGCAGGGTCGAAACCTGCTTCGGTCATGGATCAGCTTCTGAAAGGAAAGCCCGGCCCCGGCACGATAGGCAACGAAGGAACGGGGTAGGTTTTTAGTCAGTAAGAGTCTGAAACTATTTCCCGCTCCGCCCAAGGACGGGATTTGTCATTGGATGATTTTACCAACCATAAAAAAAGCTGCAACATTTGGATCGTGTTTGCCAGCTGTTTCTAATAGACAACCGCGTGACTTGAGAAGAAAATGGAAATAAGTTAATATCGTGTGCATATTAAGCATTTTTTTTTGCGGAAAATAAGCATCACTGAAATCAAACCTAAGCTTGATAAATACTATGGGGATTTTGCACCATCAATTCCAATGGTAAAAAAGTGATTTATTAATTTTGTTGTGGCAGTACAGGCAGGGAAGATGCAGTACGTTCTGGACGCACAGTTGAGGTTTACACCTCCGAAACAATCGAAAAAATCCACGATACGGTGTTGGCCGATCTAACATTGAAAGCACGAGAGATAGTAGAAGCCATAGGCATCTCGCATGGCTTAGTGGTTTCCATTTCAATTTTGCACTTAGTTATGAGAATGCTTTCCGCAAGATGGGTGCCGCGTTTGCTCACAATCGATCACAAACGCAATTGTGTGACAACTTCGCAGGAGTGTTTGGCGTTTTAACCGTAATCTGAACGAGTTTTTACGCTGTTTCATAATCAATTTAGCTCTTAGTGCCTACTTCTTGTTTCCAAACCAAAAGTAATGTCTCGGCGGAAAGAGATTTTGACTTCAATAGTGAAGTCATCTCGCAAACAAATAGTTTTTTTGACGACCACAAATCGAATTTTTTGGAAGGGAAAGTTTTTTGGAGAGAATTTTTTATAAAAAAATTGGGGAAATGCTGGATAGAGTGTATAGAGCTCAAAGGAGACTATGGTGAAAAATAAAATTATATTTTATCCTAAAACCTGTTACATTTAAAAAGTACTTATTGATCCGCCCTCGTGGTCGTTCACTAAAAAAATGTTGACAGATGTCTAACAAGTGGAGTTCTATGCCTATTTCGTTCTATATTCTTACACTTTGATCAAGTATAAACAGGACAGATATAGTTTTGATTGACATTTATGTATATTTAAAACGCCCAACCGCGCATCGTGACAGAAATCGCCATTTTTTTAAATATCTTTAGAAGTCGACTGACTGTTGCGCGGATATGGCGAGTATTATTTTTGCACTTACTTTAAAAATGCGTATGTGTCAAAACGAACCTCTCCTCGCCCGAACAACTTCTCTTAAACTAATATTTGTTACTTGTTTATCTTTCCTAAGTCATTTTAACAATTGGCAAAGGGCTCCAAGTGTTTCTCTTCTTTCAATCTTCTGGCTTCGCTCAGGCCAACGATGTCCCATTTGATTTGTTATAACGCGTATTTTACTTTCATACGGTTTCGCGTTATATCAAAAACATAAAAATTCAAATAAACTTCTCATTCCAGGAGTTGCGGGTACAATTTTATCAATAGTTACCTGTCTTGTTGGACCTACTGTATATACCAAGGACCCAGAGAAGTTGTTCGGGCTATTTAACAGGAGATCACACAGAAATATCGGAGTGCCAGCTTTTGTGCTGTGTACAGTCTGTTTTTGTATGGGATTGATGAAAGAGAGTTTTATTAAATGGATGCCCTGCACCCATTTGAATTTTATATTAATTGCATTTACTGTTATATATTCTGCAACTGCTGTACTCTGCATGCTTGATAGGCTTATTAACGGCGTGTAAAAAAATGTTGAAAATAAAAAAAACCATTTCATATTTGTATTTTTTTTTGTTCAGAATCTATACATATAATAAAACTGTAGAAAAGTGGTTTTTGTACATGAAAAAAAAAACAAAAAAAAATAACTAGGGTGTTTTCCAGCATTTTTAGAATTTTTGTCTGTTTGTCTGTTTGTCCGTTTATTTGTTCGCGCATCACGTAAAATATGCGAAAGCAATGTAGATAACTATTATACACAAGGATTGAGCGTAACTTGAAGTAAAATTTAGTTTTTGTTTCATTGCAATCGGTTCAGTCTATCAAAAGATATTAAATAATTTAAAGTTTTCCAGAAGAAAAATTAGGGTTATGTGCACTTGGTCTCATTACTTCACATAACTTTTATACATACGAGTAACAATAAACTGTGCGTAAATTGTAGCAATATTAAGTTTTTTGTTTCATCGTAATCTTAATATAAATAAAATTATAATTATTATAGTCTTTCCGAAATAAAATATTGAAATAGCGCCATCTATCAAACTTAGACTGGACTATACCTAGAGGCGTTGGCGTGTGACGTGAATTTTCTGAATCGCGGTGTTTTATTTTATGGTAGGTAAAATCATCCAATGACAAATCCTGCCCTTGGGTGGAGCGGGAAGTAGTGTCAGACTCTTACTGACTAAAAACCTATCCTGTTCCTTCGTTGCCTATCGTGCCGGGGCCGGGTATTCCTTTCGGAAGCTGATCCATGACCCAAGTAGGCTTCGATCCTGCCTGCCAGCAGCTAGCAGGCTGGGCCTCTACGGTTTGCTGACAGCTCCTTGAGGCGCGCGGGAACAGAACGCGCCGTCGACGACTTGGGCTCGGTCCGGTCGGTTACCGGACGATCAGACAGCGTGCTACCCATTGCACGCCGTCCACAAGCCCGCGTCTACGGTGGCCGGAAATCGGGATCGAAATCCCGGCGGCGGCTGGGGTGAGCGCCCCGTTGCCTCTGTCTGATGCGGTCGGCCTCCTCCTTTGCTAGCATTACTGCTTCGCAGAAGGAGGCGACCGCCTGCCATCCCTCCTCACTACGGACCATGGTCTGAATCAAGGCCCGGCCAGAGAGATCCCCACGAGGACACAGCGATGCTCCACCCAGATGGGGCACACCTCTACAGTATTCTCCACCGTGTCCTCCGGGTGTTCCGCACAGTGGCGACACCCAGGCGATTCCTCCGCACAAATCCGGAACAGGAACTTAGCGAACTTGCCGTGTTCGGTAAGGACCTGCGTTAAACTTCTATACGACGCGTCGTATAGAAGTTTAGAACGCCGTGAGGTCTTTCCTGCCGCTCCTCAAGGATGGCCCTTATCGCCTCGATTGTGGCGTGCCCCGAACGAGGTTGCGATAGTCGTTGACGCCATTTCGCCATGAGATCCCACCTGAGCTCCCTGAGCTCTGTCCGCCATGCCTCGACTTATCGCGGCAGCGGAATTTCGCCCCGGCATTGTATCTCCATGCGTGAATCGCGGTGGTAAGATTTTCCTTGAAAGAATGACCTTCGCCCATGTCTGGTAGCATCTTTGAGATTTGTAGGTGTCTTTACAGTTCTATCTTTGAAAGATTTGGTCTTGATTTGAAAACAGCGCCGTAAATCGTTCACTTATTCGTTTTACTAGGTTAAGAAGATGACACCACTACCCGGTAGAATTTTTGGATTCTCTCAACACACCCGGACCTCCAGCCCACAAAATAGTTTTAAAAATCGGTGTACCAATAATTCTCCTCAGAAATTTATGGCCTACTCAAACTTTGTAACGGCACTCGGCTCAAAATCATGAATCTGCAGCAAAACATAATCGAAGCTGAAATATTAACTGGTTGCGGCGCCGGTGATATTGTTTTTATTCCAAGAATACCTGTAATTCCAAATAACTTTCCTTTCTCTTTCAAACGAGTGCAATTCCCAGTCAGTCTCTGTTATGCCATGACGATTAATAAAGCTCAGGGCGAGACATTATCCGTTGCGGGGGTGGACTTAAGTATTGGATGCTTTTCCCATGGTCAACTATAAGTAGCTCTTTCACGCGTAAACAACCCCAATAATCTTTTCAGATGATTCTAATCAGATGGTTCCTCAGCCTCATGTTGTTTATAAAGAAGCACTAGAATAAATAAATTATATTTGTATCGGTATCCTCGAATAGCGCTTCGCACTAAAAAAATACATTGTTAAGTTCCAACATCCACGCGAACGAAGTCGCGGGCACAGCTAGTGATTAAATATTTTTTCAAAAACTTTTAAGATTAAGAAAAAAAAAGACACCAATTTTGTGGAGCAAGTTACCAATAGTACTCGTTAATACCAATTGCCGAATCCCATCAGAGCGTTCAGGTGATATCTCATTTTTTTCGCATTGCCATTAAACATCGCGTTGGATTGCGTTAGTTAGATGAACCAACAACGTTTTTAACCATGCTCTGATTGACAATAGACTGTTCGGAAAGGACCCTCTTAATAGCAAGGTCAAATGGTAAAGGTGTGACTAAGTATTATGGACAAAACAATTAATTAAATTAAATTATTATTTAAATAAGCTGATTCTACTAATAACAATACAACAAGCCTACTTACTAAAGATGTATTGAAATAACTTATTTGTTAGATCTCTCAGGTATATTATGATACATATTGCTATATATATATAAATAAACTAGCTGATCCGGCAAACTTCGTACCGCGAAGTCAATGAATTTGTTTTTTTCTTTACTTTTAAACCTTCCCTGGACTATCCAGCCCGGTCCAGCCGTTCTCGAGTTTTACCAAGACTAACGAACAGTTATTCATTTTTATATATGAGCTATTCATTTTTATATATAAGAAGATGTTATGCACATTTAATAACTGTACTAAATGTCGAGGTATTTTTTTGAGAAGGCATTCGGTTATGTCTACAAACAAACGCAATTGTGTAATAAAGTATAATCGATATCGTATAGTTTTTATAATTTAATTTAATTGTGCTTTCGTGTATGTTCTGTGTTGTAACAAATAAAAGGTTTATCTATCTATCTATCTATCTATCTATCTATCGATATGTTTATTTTATGCGGCATATATATAATAAAAAAAAATATTAACTAATATTGGGGGGCATATTTATCAGAAAATTTGTTTTATTTATTTTACTATACACAAAGAGGTCTTCTAAAGTATATTAAAAAGGTTCAACATGTAATTTTTGCAAAAAACGTTTGTGACAGACGGACGAAAAAACGTTGAGGGAGGACCCTAGTGACCCTATCTCAAATCTTCTAAGAAAATTAGACCGATAGATAGATAGATGGCACCTATTACAATACTAGCAAAGGAGGAGGCCGACCGCATCAGGCAACGGCGCACACGCCGCCGCCGGGATTCCGATCCCGATTTCCGGCCACCGTAGGCGCGGGCTCGCGGACGATGGGCAATGAGTAGCTCGCTGTCCGTCCGTCCGGTAACAGACCGGCCCGAGCTCAAGTCGTCTACGGCGCGCACTGTTCCCGCGCGCCTCAAGAAGTTGTCAGCAAACTGTAGGGGCCCAGCAGGGCCGAAGCCTACTGGGTCCAAAGGTTATGAGAAAATATCGCCAAGGGGCCTGGAACAAAGGCAATGAATGGAACAGGGTAGGTTTTTAGTCAGTAAGAGTCTGACACTATTTCCCGCCCCACCCAGGGGCGGGATTTGTCATTGGATGATTTTACCTACCATAAAAAAAACCTATTACAATACTAGAATAGATGGCCACCTTATAGTATATCTTGGTTCAGAGACCTATTCGGGTCCTATTTAACATGATATTTCCCTACATGCGTCGTATTCCTCAATTCTGAGGGGTGACCTCCTTGCTTCATCACTTTCAATTTTATGGTATTCCTCTATCTATTTCTGGTTTGACTTGGTATTTCTTTCTTCTTTCTTCCATATGGGGGTCGCCAGACTTCTGGCTCCCGTGGGTAGCTTGCCGTTGGATAAGGACATGGTTGATGGCTTGTCGTGTATCATGCTCGCCTAAAAGAGATGTCAACAAAATGGACGGAGCCACTAACCTCTACTATTTATGGTCAACGCTGCTTTAAGCGGGCGCACGCGTGGTCTCATACAAAAGTGAGCCCCTTTTGCTACGTAATAATACTTCAAAGTTCTCCATCAGCACGACTACATGCACACCGTTAAAGTTGAACTAGCGACACTGCGCAGGTAATAATCCGGTTTCCGCCACCAAGACCGCCGCACACGACAAACGCGCATATAGTCGCGCGACGGGTGCCAGCGTGGACGTCTGCGCGTGTGCCCCTTTAACGCAGCGTTGGCTCTTAGGGCCGAAACACGTAACCGCCCACTACTGGTGGTGCAAAAGCGGCGGGCGTCACTGCTGATTTTAGCGTTGCAGTTGCAGTTTAGTTTATGTTTGCCATAAGCTCCTCATTTAATAACAAAAAAAAGCATCTGTAAATTTTCTTAAGAAGAACTAGATACCAAGTAAATTGAAAATGAGCTAGTCCTACAATTAGGGAAGAAGAGAATGGAGCAAAGTATTTACACTATTGTACTCAAAGAGGGAAAGAAATACAGGAAAACCATTCAGGAGATTGGAAGATGACTTGATTAAAGCAGTTGCAAAAATTTGGACTAGACTGCCGCGTAAGAGAGGATGGAAAAGTGTTGGAGGAGTCTTTTGCTTAAAGGCACACATAATAAATTAAAATAATAATGAAACATGGAAAATAAAATAAAATTTTGAATTTCACGGAATCTCCTGGAGCATTAACCTTAAGAATTTCCATAATAATGTGCATCATTCTGTTTCAGGTTTTGCAACTGCTGCAGGAGTAATAGCCGCCACGGTTATTGGACCTCTTGTATATATAACTAACCCATATAATTGTTTCGGGAAATTTGTTAAGAATGTCCATAGACTGTTCGCAGTGCCCGCTTTTGTATTCAGTAATTTGTGTTTTATTCTCGGATTGGTGCAAGAAAGTTTCATAAAATGGGAGCCATTCGAAAATATGCACAGATTATTAATTTTTTTTTGTATCGTATATTCTGTATCTGCTTTCGGTTCTATGGTTTTGAGATCGAAATATTATATATAAACATTTTAATTATTATTTCTTTTGTTTTGTTCATTTTCCATAAGTAAGGGAGGGAACTAAAATGTGTTTGGAAGCTTATTTTTGTAGTGTTCTGATACCAGCTGGTAGCAACTTTTAAAAATGATTAAGTACTTAGACACTAGAGGCATTTTTTACAAAAGTAAGATAAAAACCGAGCAATTAAACTAATAATTTGCCAGGCTTCGTATGTCAAACTGTAATGACTTATTCGTCGGATAAAAATGTAACTGACTCATTAAAATCGGAAATTATAATGACAATTATAATGATTTTGTGAGTTTTTGTATTATTATATTATATCAGATATATCTTATCTTGCCAATTCTTAAGGAAGACATCTAAGTCGGCCCGCCATCTCCTTCTTGGTCTGCCACGACGCGTTGTGCGGTTTCCAACTTTGTGTTTTACTGGCCCAAGCTCTTGATCGGTATACGGCAGACATGTCCAATCCAGTCTCACTTAAGCTGGACAGCCTTCTGAGCCACGTCAATGATCTGCGTTTTGGAACGCAATATAGTGTTTTGAACGCGATCCGTAATTTTAACACCTAGTATACTGCGCTCCATAGCACGTTGGCAAACCTTCAGTTTGGATTTTTTGGATGTTAGTCAAAGACCAAGTCTGTGCGCCATAGGTCAGGATGGGGAGTATATACATGTTCATTAACGTGACATAGGCAAAGTGCTTTTAAATAGTTCTTTCATGGACCAGTAGCTCTTCCAGGCATTTTCTGTTCGGCGTGTTATCCTTGTCTTGCCTTGCCTGGAAGGAAACTATTTGGCCCTAGTAGAGAAATTCCTGGACATATTGTACATTGTCCCCGCTCACATATGTTTCTTTTAGAACTAATTGATCATGATCTTGGTCTTTGAAGTGTTCATCTTGAGTCCAACCTGAAGGGTTGAGTCGATAAGGTCTTTTAACACTTGCTCTAAACCAGTGACTGAGGAAAAGAAGAGGATAATGTCATCCGCGAAGCGTAGATTGGTCAATCTCGCTTCACCAATTGCAATACCTTTTTTTTATTGTTGATGGGCTCGTGTTTGACGACTATCTCACCTTTGTCTTCCCACTTGTCTGCCAGCGTCTTAATTACTTCTTCAAGGGAGCTTGTGAACAACTTTGGAGATAGCGGGTCACCCCGTTTGATTCGTTTAAGAATTTAGAATTTAAGACCTAACCTTTCAAGTTTTATAGCGGCGGAGTAAAGCTCCGCGGCTATATTATAATATTATTATCAAAGAAGGTGGTGTGACGATCTAATCATGTTTGCAGGGCAAAATTGGCCAGAGATTGCCCTAGACAGGGATGTTTGGAAGGAGAAAGGGGAGGACTTTACCCAGCAGTGGGTCACACAATAGCAAAGAGTATAATAATAGATGTTTGGAAGGAGAAAGGGGAGGCCTTTACTCAGCAGTGGTTCACACAATAGCACAATAGGCTATAAAAAAAAAAAATATATTTATTCCACAACTATCACACAACACTGTCTAGTCCCAAGCTAAGCACTAAGAACTTGTTTTATGAGTACTAGACAACTGATAAACAAAATTATATATTTATAATTACATACATATTATAGACTAGCTGTTCCCGCAACTTCGCGTAAACGACGAAACTTATCAATGAGTTTTTTGTTTATAGTGCTATTTGTGTAGAACGTTATCTATCGAGCATACCGGTATTAATACTTCTGTCCCGGTGCGGGCCCTTTGTGGCTAATTACAATAGAAACGGGTGATGTAACCTACGACAAACTTATTATTTGCGGTTGGTACAGTAATCGGGTCAGGGATCGAACCGCAAAATTAAGTTTTTTTTTATTGTATATACTTTTCCGGGATAAAAAGTACCCAGTGTGGTGCCTAGGATATTAAAGAATAATTATCAAGTTTCATCGTAATCGAACCAGTAGTTTTTGCGTGATGCCTGAACAAACAGACAGACAGACAGACAAAAATTTTTTTAATAGCTTTTTTGGGTTCGGTGTCGGTCTAGTAACACCCCCTGCCATTTATTTTTTTGATATTTTCAATGAACAGAATTTTTACCTCTACAGATTTATTATAAGTAAGTATAGATAACCCAGATACAGAACAAATGATTGTGTTTATCTCAAAAATATTTGTCCTGGGTGGGAATCGAACCCACGACCTCCGGCATAGCAATCAGGGCCACTAACCACTAGATCAACAGGCTAATCAAAAATGTGTGTATAATTATGCCACAATTAAATATATTTATGAAAGGCGGGCAGAGCTAGATCGGGCTGTAGTTTTATATATTCCAACCAATTTCTACAGTTTTGTGAGTACATTCTCTATCGCCATACCGATAGATTATTTATAATCAAATCACAGACTATGAAGAAGAACTATGTCATAGTGAATATGACATCTGATTGAAAATGTCATAATAAATGTAAACAGTAAGCGAAAGAAACTAATAGCAATGGCATAGTACCCACGTGAGTTTAATAGCAAATCACTTAAACCACAATGCCTAACGAATTTCCGGTCCGTATAAGTTCTCACTTCCCAACCGAAAGACCATTGGAACTGGCAAGAGAATCTCTAATTCTTCTGACTCCTACTGAGGGTCACTCTTACAACATGACCTTGGTAATGTCCGCGGCGATTGGACTATCTCATACATTACTTGGTGCAGTTATAATATCCGTTGCCATACATTCTTTCCTCATGAAAAATACTCATGCAGCTATATTTGCTGTAGCGGTAAGTCTTAGCTTTCATCTCTCACTATTACTTTGAAGTTGCTTTAAAATTAAAGTATCTGAACTATGTAAATTTTAATAGTGATGCAAATTATCCCTACGTACAGGTTCTGTTTGAGATGTGAGGTTATTAGAAACTAGTAGTTTTTCTTTTTGATAGGTTAAGAAACCTCACGTTTACATTATGTTTATGTAGTTTATGGTTCATACAGTTATTTCATTATCTAGCAAAAGCTACAGTCTTTCAATCTGCCTAGTTTTATGTCCATGTTTTCATGCATGATAAGTTTTTAACAATAACTTTCATATAAATGGAATTAGCATTTTTTTTGGTGGGAAATCATCCAATGACATCACCCGCCCTTGGCCGGAGCGGGAGGACGTGTCAGAATTCTACTGACTAAAACGCACTCCTGCCTTCGTTTCTAAGGAACCCTTAGCGTGCCAGTCCGACTCGTACTTGCCCCAGTTTTAAATAAAAGTTATGCTGGCTACGTAAAGTGTTCTAGCTAAAGATACTCGTATATATAAATTCGTCAATCCTAGGTGGCGTTCTGGATATGTGCCGTGAGAGGTGGCGCAGCAAAAAATTTTTGGAAGAACTTAGAAAAGCTTTTGCGTGGTAGGGCCCAGGGTATTAGCCAGCGTTGCCAGTTTTTTTTTTGCCTAGTCGGGTAAAAAACGCGGTATTATTGCGTCGAAACAGGGGCATAGTTAAAAAATTCGGACAAGTGCAGGTCGCACTCGCGCACTGAGGGTTCTGCACAAACTTTCATATTAAACCGGGAGACTCGCCTCAAATATTTTTGGAGACGTATCTACAAATTTACTGTTTTTAGATTTAAGACCTTGCTCTGTGTTAAATTTCACGATTCTAGGTCAACGGGAAGTACCCTATGAATTTTGATTCCCTTGAGAGCGTCGTAATATATATTTTTTTTTGCAACATAAATGGCCCTATCTTTTTTCCCGTTAGAAGTTTGATTTTTTCACAACTTCAAAGGACCACAGACCTGAATATATAGTTTTAATTTCAACTGGATATCTCCACGCGTTCTGGAGGTAAAAGGTCTTGATAGACGGACAACAAAGTGATCCTCTAAGGGTTCCGTTTTTTCCTTTTGAGGTACGAAACCCTAAAAAACCGTGATTTTCGTTTTAAAAAGTTTGGACATAAGGAATCAAGGCCATAGTAGTAATACGTGGTCTTCTAACGCAGTCACCTACGCCTACAGCCTACAGCTTGCTACATATCAGTAATCTGTGACCAACGCCTAGATTGTTACTGACTTTTTGGGCCGAAACTGCTCAGTAACTAGAAAAAAGTAAAAGACCTTTTCACGAATAACTTCTTTAATTTCTTCTCAAACAATGTCACGAAAGTATGAAAGTCACACTGTCATTACTTTGGTCATTATTATTAAAAAAAATGGCAGTATCATTTTCAAGATTATCAAGAATTAGTTATAAAATAATGCCGATTTTAGTAAAGATTACATATGACCGTCTGTTGTAATGCAAGAAATTTCTCCAGCTGGACATATTAGTAATGTTAGCACTGTATCACGTCAATCAAATCGAAGCCACAGGGTACGGTTTGCAGGCCCTCTCGACGATCGAGTCATTGAAGATAGTGGGTACGCTTATTCTAAAACTGTTTTGTGGGCCGTCTTGGCAGGCATTTGCTATGTGCTCATAGGCACTGTTGTCATGTCCACAAGTATTTATTCTTTTCATAACGGAGAGTTTCATGGAGCTCTGTTTAGTATGGCAGTAAGTTTACATTCTTATACCGCTTAGAAAACGTGTATCTATGATTATTTTGGAATTAAAAAAAATTGGTCAACATATATTTGTGATCCAATCAATATTATTGATGGCCCCATTCTTATTTTTGCCTAAAGTAGCTGCCATAGTGATTGTTATTCAAAACCCTTCTGTAATTTCTCATTGGAATATGAGACATTTTCTGGATTCAACAAGAATTCAGAAAAGCCTTTTATAAATTCATTGAGGAGTTCACTAGACTCTTATTGAAAATATTTAAAAGTGCATGAGGTTTTATAAAATTTCAGCCGGATTTATTTTTTGTATCAGACCTATAAAATTTATAGAGTGAAATAAAACTGTCCTACACGAGTTTGCACTGATTAACTATCTTATTTAATTGACAATTATTTTCAGTATCATTTTTGCGCTGCGGAAGGTATACTAGGCCTGAGTTTCATCAACGGCTGGTCCACACCTATGCGAAAAACTCATCGACAATATGCTCATGTATTTCTCCAGACGTGTACGGTAACTTGTGCTATAATCGGAGTTATGATAGTGTCAATACCTAAAATAACTGCATCTAGAACTATCCACGGATTATCAGGTAACTACTCACTCATACTATACATATTATACATGTATACTTGAACGCTTTCAATTCAGCTCGATGATATATTACCTTCGACGGTATATTGTGCAGATCTATGGCCATGTATCATTTGTACAATATAGCTGTGTATTGAAATAGTCCTTCAAATTCCGAATTCTACTTTAATTAGTCTTACTTTGTTCAGTTTCGCTTGTTATTTAAAATTAGATCATAATGTTCCATTACGTTGCAATTAATATACGCGATTTTGTTCAAACTATAATATATGTACCAGCTTTACAAAGTACTTTGGATTTGGCTTGAATTTTTTTTTCTATAAACTGGCTTTAAATAATATAAATTAATTTTGCAGGATACTTACCTATATATTCTAATCTTTTTAATTTGAATCATTTTGATTTGCAGGGTTGATTACACTAGTTTTAACAGCTATGGCATGGGTAGTTGGCCCCTTCTTGATGAAGTGGGTAGTTGGTCCCTTCGTGCTGCGTGGGATCCGCCCACTACTTATTGTTCACAAGGTAGTTGGTTTACTATGTTTTTTTACGTCTAGCGTTTGCTTGTGTTCGGGGATAGTGTCGACCGAGTTCAGTAGATGGAGCGGCAAAGAAGTTGTTAGTATTTTGTTGGGATTTGTACTTTTTTACACATTTATTGTTATCTATACTTCATGTATGAAATACGTAAAGATGATGTTTTAAGCTTAGATTTTTACAAAGTTTATTTATTGTTCTTATTAAATTTTTATTTCTTTATAGTCTCTTTTTTTCTTTCGTATAAACCTTTTTTTGCTATTATATTGTTTGGTGGAACTATGTTACTTCTATGATCCCGTGTTATGTACAAACAACAATAAGTTGAATAAGGACTATACTTATTTATAAGGTGCGTTGGGGTAAGATCGATGCTGGGGTAATAACGTATAGTTAAATATCTCACTTAATTAGCTATATTTTTAATGCTATCCACATTGCGTGCATGTCATAATGATGTGCCGCCGAACAATGTAGCTAGTATTAAAATATGTAGCCAAATAAGTGAGATATTTGATTTATATGTTCTTACCCCAGCGTCGGTCTTACCCCAACACACTATATTCCTTTCCCTTCATCATCATCATCATCCACAGTCCAACTACACACAACGCACAGGTCTCCCTTTTTAACCGACTTCGAAAAGGAGGAGGTTCTATGTTCGGCTGTATGTTTTTTTTTTTTTATGTATGTTCACCGATATCTCGGTCAATTGTGGACCGATTTCGACAATTTTTGTTTTGATTGTAAGATTATACTTCCGAATTGGTCCCATAAAAATATCTTTTTGATCTGATGATGAATTTCGATGATATAGGACGAAACTCTTCAAAAAATCATAGCAGCACTGTCGTTTGTATATGTTTGTTCGCCGATATCTCAGTAAATTATGGACCGATTTTGAAAATTTTTGTTTTCATTGAAAGATACTCCCGAGTTGGTTTCATAGAAATTTAGTTTTGATCTGATGATGAACTTAGAAGATATAGAACAGAACTCTTCAAAAAATCATAGCAGAACTGTCGCAACAAGTAGAATTGCTTTGTTTATGCATGTAGTCGGTGAGTCAGAAATCAGAAATCAGAAGCGTTTATTTCAAATAGACCAATTACAGGCACTTTTGAATTGTCAAAATGTCGTTCAGTCCAAAAAAAAAGTGAAGCTAAATTGCACGTTCCAAAGCGTAGATCTCTATGGAGAAGAACGTGCAAGAAACTCCATGGACACTCTTTTAAATCATATTATTAGTTACATAATTCTTGGTTACATGAAGTGAATGAGTGACTGAAGGAAGGGGAGGGGATCTGATGATGAAACCGGAAGGTAGGTAAGAACCGGAATTCTGTATTACATCAGTGTATCCTTGATGATTTGATGATGGAACCAAATGGCGGAAGATATCTGTTTAAGTTTGACTGAGGGTTATTACAACTAAAAAGTGTGAAATAAATAAGTTATTTTGCACTTTTTGTGTTTTTTTCATTGAAGTCGGTTGTATTTATTTTTGTAAAAAGTTTTTTGTGCCGAGTTCTGTGCTCTTGTGCCATCCAATATTTTTTATGCAATTGTACCATATATAAGTTTTTTCTTTTAGTATATTTCGGCAAAAGTAGATGTACATGAGTAGGAATAGTCGTTAATCGATTGTTGATGGTAGCACTTTGAACTTGGTCAGCCTAGTGTAGTATTAAGAAACCAACTTTACTTATACATAACTACTTTTGGACGAGTACTCGTAAGTTATATCTTAACCTTTTGAATACCGTAATTAGAGACACAATAGAAAGACAATAGGTGTGCGGACGCCGGCGTCCTCTTGGGAATTAATGAATTCAAGCAGATCTTAGGCTGGTCATTAATGTTTCTGATAAAACTAGTGATGGTGATAAGGCAAAGATAATAAGAAGTGATTAATCAATTATTTAATAACATAACACAGTGATTAAAGGCGACATACCTGTACGGTATGATTTCGCACAACATCAATAAAGTGATGATGTCAGCATTATACATGATTATACATCATTTATTCTATTAATTTAGATTTAATTAAATTTTTTAGGAGTATTTACAAACTAGACACATTTTTGGAGTATTTACCAACTATGACTCATTTTTGGAGTGTTTATCAATCAGAAACATTTTTGAAGTGGTCATATTTTTATATTACCTAGTAAATTAACTACCAGACATAATAATAGCTAGGTCAAATATTCTTCATCCGACCGTCTTATGCTCATGTACTACTACTTAAACATCATTCATTTATTCTTCGAAGGATTTGGTAGAAGTGAACCAATACACTCATATTTTGCCAGTTAGTTTTTGTTTTACTTTCATGTAATACCCCTTCTAGGTTTATTACCTTCAATCAGCTACAAATTCAGACTTCACGTGGCATCTAAGAAAATAAGATTGAACAACCTAAAAATACTTTATTTTTTAGCAAGTGTGCAATTTTATGATCAAGGAATAAAATCAGTGATTTTAAGAAATAGTAATTTATAATCGCCTCTGCATCGGCATAAAGCGAATATTCACATACAATAGCGAAACTCGTTTCTGTTTCGCTAAACAGTTTTATTATTTCCTTTAAATACAGCTTTGAACTTGACAGATCTATAAAAATTGGATATTACTTATTACAGGATGTTTTAATTAAATCTTGAATACTAATTGCGATTCAATCTCGATAATATTTGAAAAAAAAAAATAACAAAGAATGTGAAGTTCTGCATAGGCGTGGTTATCAATAAAATTCATTCATTTTTTTTTTAAAGTAATACGTTTCATAGTAAGCCACGTTATCTAAGACTGCAGATAAGTTTTCTTTGACATGAGACTATCACTATCTCCCGCCCTTGGGCGGAGCGGGAGATAGTGTCAGACTGCAGCCGTCGATCGCTCCCACGAGGACACGGCGATGCTCTGCCCAAGTGGGGCACACCTCTACCGTGTGCTCCACCATGTCCTCCGGTGGTTCAGACAGTGGCGACACGGGCGTAGCTTCCGCACGAATCCAGTGCAGGATTTGTCGTTTGAGGCACTTGATAATGTAATATGTCATGTCCTACTGTTTGTGGATCTCGAATCCACCGATAGAATAGGAATAATGTCGCAGTGGGCTCCTGGTCAAAGGTCTATACACTGCTGCTAGAAGTGTCGCATTTATCAAACGATATGGTCGTACATCTCAAATATTAGCAATGGCAACAATACTCTATCCCAGAATGTGCGTATCGAGGGCCATTACTCTTCCCCGAGTTTCCTTTATATGTTTAGATGCTATAAAGATACGGTCGTGGTAGCGCACCGACTGGTTATCCGTTGTGATCGCTTACCTACCTGTTCTCAATCGAATTTAACGATATCGTATTTAGTTTTTATTGTCTCCTCTACTTTATGTATGTCTTTGTTTTATTTGAGTAGAGTTTTATTAAATTATTACCTGTATCAGGATTACATTTAGTTGATTTTAGGAACGGTACAGAAAACAATGAGTTTGGTTATATATAATTATTATTATTTAAATTACCCTTAAAACTAGTAATATCCTTTATTTGTACAAAACATAAAAAATAAGTGATTCTATCAGGTATACATTGAATTAGGTGGAAATACTGCATTAGTAAAAACATTACAGTAATAAATTCTTCATCAATGTGAATAAATTTTTGTGAAAGATCTTGGGCAAAAATCAGGCATAGATAAGATTGTATATCGCTCAACTTTTATTAGGTATCTAGAACGTTCTTGTTACCGACAGCAATTGTCGTTATTATCCCTTTGAAGTGCAATAAAAACATGAAAAACAGTATTAATGTACGCTTGAAATGATTGTTTCTCAATTTTGTTATTTTTTTTTTATTTATTACTAAAATGCATATTATTATTCAAAGGCTTTTTAGTTGAGTAATAATATTTTACTTTTTATTCTAAATATTGCGTGATCGAGTGGACAAAACACGCTTCCGTCATATTTATATATGTCGGTAAAAAATAAGAACGTCCCACCTACAATTAGGCAGTCTTCTTATTATGTCCTTATCTTTTTTCTGAAACTAGTCAAGTTTTTCAAGTTCACAATAAGTTTTCAGAACTAGTTGGTCTTGAATTTCTGGAAAAACGTGATCAACGGGGCGACGATTGTGATGCCGGTTAGGAGAGCGGTGAACGTAATCAATGTGTTGACTATTGGGCCGCTGTTTGTAGTAGAAATCCAGTTTCTGAACATATTCTTCTCAAATCCATAACAGAGACTAATGTTAGCAGTCAAAAAGACGACGATCCCGAAGCAAATATGGGTGATCTTGGATAACTTAGAAGGAAGGTACTTTCTGAGCTCGTATGCGTAGAGCGATGTTAGTCCATTGATTAGACTGGCCACAGTAAATACTAGAGCTATTAGACCTGTAAAATAAATAAAATAGAGTTTATTAAGATATTTGTTTCGTTGCTGAATGCAAGTGAACACTCCAGAATATGATCAAATCGCACGGGGCCGAACTCGACGACGTCGTCCTCAAATAAACGTCACTTACCAAATATTCCGTGCAGAGTGTCCCAATTTACTGCGTTTGGATTGTTATATTTGTCCATAATCTTAATAAAACTGCCCGCGATCGCCAGCGCAGACCCAACGACCTGAAGAACTGTATGCGCTCGTTTTTTGTCTGCCAGCTTCAGATGCATAGACCAGGTGTTGTAGGGAGACAGACTGAGGATGGCTTCGGCCATCAGAAGTTGGTACTGGAATATAATAGATAATGGTCAATCAATCAGTTGAGGTCGGCTACCAGTCTAACCGGATTACAAGCCTGAACTATATACTATATCTATATTAGTATTATAAAGAGGAAAGATTTGATTTTGTGTTTGTTTGTATGTTACGACTAGCTTCTGCTTGTGGCTTTGCCCTCGTGAGAGTAGAAAATATATAGCTTATGTTACTCAGTGAAGATATAGCTTTCTAATTGGAAAAGATTTTTTTAATCTGTGCAGTAGTTTTTGAGTTAAATTGAAACATAGCATAGCATAGCATAGCATCAACCTTATAATGTGCCCAATGCTGGGGTTCAGACCTCCTCTCTAGGAGAGAGAATGGGCCATAATCCACCACGCGGGTCCAGTGCCGGTTGATGGATGTCACATGTTCTCGAATTTTTGGTTGTAAGACATGCCAGTTACACGATGTTTTCCTTCACCGTATTGAGAGTAGTGGTGGTGAAATTAATTACAAAAAGTAATGCGTTTGGCTGGGTTTGAGCCCGCGACCTACAACTCGTAAGTCAGGGCCGTTACCACTCAGCTACCACTGCTCACCCAAATCGTAACATACAAACAAACATACAAAAATCAAATCTTTCCACTTTATAATATAAGTTTAGGTTTAATTCAAAAACTACTCAACCGATTTCAAAAATTCAATCACCATTACAAAGCTACATCTTCACTGAGTAACATGTTTATTTTCTACTTTCATTGAAAGAAGTTAGTATTTTATATGAAGCGACTGCCTTGGCCGTCAAGCTGTTGGTTCCGGCTGTCATTAGTCTATCTCTTAAGACAGTCATTAAGGAAAGTCGGAAGTCTGAAAATTAGACACCAGTCTCGTCCAAGTTGTGGAGGTCAGTTGATAATGGCCATTAAGTAATCATTATGAAAAGTTTCTTGGATTGGTTTTTGTAACATAGGCATGAATATTTATATTTTTTTTAAGGTTGGAAATCTTCAAATAAATTCTCTTTCTCATTTTACTAAACATATATAAAAATTAGCCATTAAAATTTAAGTAACTCTTATTTTTAATTCCCTCTCTCACCTGGTACCTGCCTAGAGTCTTTTTGTGGGGGTGCTCCACAAGCACACAGGTATTCAAAACTCATGAGACAATACTACCTAAGGTTTCATGTGAAACTAAATTATGTCAGACAGTTCTGGGATCTTAATCTAGAAAGTATGCAATTTTCCACTCTCTTAAAATCTGCTACATAGCTCTTTTGTCAATTATTTCGACGGATCTCAACAACAGAATCGTATCGAGAAATAACACGAAATGTATTTATTACGTGTTCGTATTGAAACACGTTACGTTACGTATTAGTAAAAACTATATTATTTATTTATTATACACCGTTAAATTTTGATCGTTTTAAGCCCATGGAGAGTAGATCCGGTACATCAAACACTATCGATTTGTAAAATTATAATAAAAAATAAAGTACTTTTTTTCTAAAACTCGAATTAATACACGCATGTACGAAATTAATTTCTTTAAGTTAACGAGTCAATGACCTTGTAGGTAGCTGTCGGTCGTTGCGTACGAGCTACCTACAGTTCATTGAATTCGCCCAGCTGACGTTTACTTAAAGAAAATAATTTTGTACATGTTTATATTAATTCGGTTTTAAAAAAGGACTTTATTTTTTATTTTATCTTTATAAATCGATAGTGTTTCAATACCGAATCGACCCGCCGCGGGATTAAAACGACCAAAATTTAACGGTGTATTCTTTTTTGTACACCGAATAAACAAAATATCCTTTTACTTATTGAAATAACCAATCGAACACTACAAAGCCACACACCGTAAAATAACTTTTCATATAGATTTTGTTCTTGGGATCCGTCCATTTGTATCGGAAAGTTATGTAGATACGTAGATAAAATTATCAAAAAACACTCACCCCAAGAACACATAATACGATATGTTGAGGTGTATCTCCAAGTGGTGTTGGAAGTCTAAACACGAAGACTAAGTTGATACCAACTATGATGCCTACCAATATATGACTCAACAGATTCATTGAAACCTGGAAGGTCTTAAAATGGTAGCTAGCACCAGTCAATTTTTTCGATTGTAGTCCATTTTCAGTATCCATGATTCACAGTTTAAAAAATGTAGTTTCAAGTATCCGACTTCCACCTTGTGCTTCAGATTGTGAATAAAGATGTCTGCTGAAATATTGGTGTGAAGTAATTGAAGATAATTTTAAATTTAATCAGACTAGACTAATAAAATTATTAGACTAACTATGTAAGTTCACGTCACCTGCCTATTTGTGTTTTATACAACGTAGCGCCGATAATACGACAATAAATTAAAATATTATAGTAAGTACTAGTCCATCGGAATATTATTAAACTACCAAAAAATGTCCTAAAATCCTAAAGTCAAAATAAAAACACCATTTATGAAAATCGGTATAATAACGATGAATTTTTCTCAGTTGGC
The DNA here is from genome assembly GCA_958295575.1 of Leucania comma. Taxonomy (NCBI): domain Eukaryota; kingdom Metazoa; phylum Arthropoda; class Insecta; order Lepidoptera; family Noctuidae; genus Leucania; species Leucania comma. The sequence goes on from OY282475.1 coordinate 13,320,299, forward strand.
AATGAAGTTATTTTTTAGTAATCGGTTCACGATTACTAAAAAATAACTTCCTTGCCTTCTTCTTTTTCTGCATATGTAGAAGATGCTGGAAATAAAAAATAATGTCCTGTTAAGAAAGAGAAGTCAGTGATAGTGTGACGGTTGACAGAACAGAATGGAAAAAAAGGTTTTGCGTCGACCCCTAGTAACTGGGACAAGAGCAGGAAGGTGATGCTATTACACCCCATGATTACACCATGGTTTTATATAATGCAACCGAATTGTTTCATTAACATTTCAGCCACAAGACGTCCATGCTGGATTTAGGTCTCTCCCAAGAATCACTGTTCGTTCCTGTTTGTCTGGCATCCATCAGATTCCCGCAACCTTACCATGTCATCACTTCACCTTTTGGGAGGCCTTCCAATGCTGTGTCTTTCAGTAGGCGGTCGCCACTCCAGAACCTTTCGATCCTATCGACCATTTGTTCTTCATTCAATCTGTCCTGATCACTGCCACTTAAGTTTGACGAGTCTTCCGGTTATATCGGTACCCTCGGTTCTCCTGCAGATATCTTCATGTCTGTCCATTGCCTTTTATTTGGCCTGTAGTGAGTGACCATGTTTCAGAGCCTTATGTAATTCCTGGTAACACTCATCGGTCATAGACTTTTGTCTTGAGGCACTGTTGTATGTCAAATGAGAAAATACCGAGCAGCTTCAAAACGCCCAGTCGAGTCAGAATCGATGATTAACTTCATTCTCCTCATTCATCACTAATGATAATTTATCGTATCGGGACTTAAAAATAACAAACGTAAAGGGAGAAATCGTGCAAGCGGTGAGAGCTTACAAGACTGTTCTTGTAAGCTCTCACCGCTTGCACGATTGCTTTGGATGGGTCGTGATCCTGTGATGACCCGTCTATTAGACTGGCATCAGGCTTGATGAAGACCAGAACCTTCATGAGGCTCAAAAGGCTTAGCCCACAAGATTTGACACTGTAACTAAACATCATAAAACGGTTTGATATGAGTGCACTAGTGGATGCATACCATCATCATTATCATCATCAGCCTTTTTTTTTAATGTTCCCATTGCTGGGACACAGGCCTCCTCTCTAAGAGAGGGAATGGGCCGTAATCCACCAGGCGGGCCCAGTACGGGTTGGTGGATGTCACTAGTCTTCGAATGGTGCATACCAAGCATGATAAACAACACAACAGATGCTGAATGTCTGAGTGGACAGATTGCATCAGAGAAGAAAGAAAAACAAAAATCTCATTCTCGAAGTTAGACCACACTGGATCCTTTTTCTCAAGTAAATGAAGATGAAATTGATTATTGCACTTGCGTGTAAAATTGAAAACTACTCCTAGTTTACTTTAGATTTTCAGACAGCAATCAGTAAAATAGCCTGTTGGTTAGTTTTATGAACATACGTAAAGATGTTAAATTTTCAGTATTTAAGATATCTAAATCATTTTGCGTAGAGATATTTAGATAAACGATGTTTGGAAATCAATCTACAGACAAGATAAGATATTATGCATGAATTATGACAATAGATACCGCATAAGTAATAACGATAGCGTTGAGTTTAAGTTGTTTCACGGCCGTCTCCAATTGAAGGTGTTGTATAGTTTTCATTATGCTTACTTATTGAAAAAATTTTTTGGTCAGTAAAAGTCTAACACTCTTCCGCCCCGCCCAAAGGCGGGAGATGTCATTGGATGATTTTCCCCACCCAAAAAAAAACCTATCTTGTTCTATGCTTACTGACTGCTCGTTTTTATAAGAACTAAGACCCAAGTCGTCGACGGCGCGTAGTGGCATAGGTTCTGAAAAGGATGAAGTCATAGTCCTGAAACGCAAAGGCAGCTGAAGGAACATAGGTCAGGTAGGTCAGGTTTTAGTAAGGAAATGTCTAACACACCCTCCTATTCTACCCTAGATTCGGAGAAGTCATAAGATGATTTCCCACCTCAAAAAAAAAACAATGTTAAAGGATTACCCCTATTGGGATAACCCAGATGTTGGGTTGTGGAGGGCAGATAGGCAGTCGCTCCATAAACCGGTATTTTACCGGTTTTCAGCCGTATCTGGTCAGATTAGAAGCTGACCCCAACATATTTGAGGAAAGACAGTTTTTTTTTTTTTTTTTTTATTAAGATTAACCTAGGCTTACCACAAGATGGACCAATGACCTGGTGAAGTGGTAAAATTCGCAGGAATCCGATAGATGCGTGACGCACAGAGCCGTCCGTTGTGGCGACACTTGTGGGGATTATTTCAAGTAGTGGTCTTTCGACTGAAATGATAATGATGCTGAAGTCTATTGAAAAACGTCGTTTAATACACGTGGAAAGTTATCAATGCAGCGCTAGGCACCATAACCCTCGCCTGCGACTCGGGCTTATTAACTCAGTTGCTATGACAAAGATTCACCAGTTTTTATTTTGCATCTACTTCATTTAAATTAAGTTTATGAGTTACCACGTCATGATTGCATATATTACGCGATATTCTCATAAACTATAAAAAAAGAAACATATTGACAAGCAATAACCTCTTTTCTTTTTTTTAGTTAAAAATACCTATCATTTCCCAACCTTACCCGACATTTTTGTAAAGTTTCTGAAATTGTTTATGGCAGGAATCTCTGCATAAATAACTCGCATTGAGCCCTTACTAAATAACCTATCCAGCAAATGGATGAGAAATAAGGTTGTGTCGTTTTTAAAACCGGTTTTTGTCGTGCGTGTGAAATAATGCACAATTAGATTGGCTTATTATTATTGTTATTATTATTTTTGTTAAATTTGATGTATTTTGTACACTGAACACTTATTTTTTATTTATTGATTACAACACAAACTTATATAATAGGTACGTAATTTTTTAATTACCCTACACCTTACACTGATCGGTTGAAAATTGGTTTATTTAAAACCAATTTTCAACCGATCACTCGAAATAAGGTTCAGTTGAAAACCAGCGTCATGCAACTACCACCTCGTAGTTGTCTGGCATTTATGCTGAACTGGACCTATTTGGCGCAGCCGGGAGACACACAATGTTAGTTTTCTATTAATTTATTTTTTGAATTTTACGTGTATCTAGGTAGTTTCAGCATTGTGTGTTTCTATGCCCAATAAAATATTTTTCTTTCTTTCTTTCTTTCAAATGTATTTTATGAACTTCTCATTAATGAAAACTGTCAAGTACCAAGAGGACACCGGTGTCCACACACCTATTGTCTTTCTATTTTGTCTCTAATTACGGTATTCAAAAGGTTAAAGATTACTGTGACTTGTAAATGTTTACCAATAAAGTTTATCGGTTTCTCCACTTGTATCAAAATGAACTAATAATTCATTGCAGAATTGTTTTCCTGACAGTTCAGAATGCGAACCTCCAACCGAGGTAGGTACTGCACTCCATCGCCAGCTGACAAACCAAATTTTAGGGTTCCGTACCTCAAAAGGAAAAACGGAACCCACACAGGATCACTTGAGTATTTACCAACAAGACACATTTTTGGAGTGGACATATTTTTATCCTACCTACTGATTTTACTACCAGGCACAAGCTACTGGCTGTGTCAAATATTCTTTCCTCATGTACTACTACTTGAACATCATTCATTTCATTCATTTATTCTTCGAAGGGTTTGGTAGACGTGTACCAATACACTCATATTTTGCCACCATTGTTTTTTTTTTTTACTTTCATGTAATAGGGGACGAGGTACCTTCAACCAGCTAGCAACAAATCCTAACTCCGGGTGGCATCTAAAAAATAAGACGGAAGAACTTGAAAATACTTTACTTTCTTAGTGTGCACTTTTACGCGTATGATCAAGGAATAAAAGCAGTGAATTTAACAAATTATAATCGCCTCTGCATCGAGATAATATACGGAATATTCGCATACAATAGCGAAACTCGTTTCTACTTCGCAAAATAGTTTTATTATTTCTTTTGAATACAGCTTCGAACTTGACAGATCTATAAATAATTGGATATTACTTATTACAATCGTTTTAATTACATCTTGAATACTTGTTCCAATTCCAAGACACAATGATCAACATTTAGAAACTAAGAAAATAAAGAATGTGAAGTTCTGCATAGGCCTGGAAGGTTATCTATAAAACTCATTCATTTTTTTAAAGTAATACGTTACATAGTAAGCCATGTTATCAAAGAGACTGCAGATAAATTTTCTGCTTCAGCCGTTTATCTAGCAAGTGTCATCTGAGGCACTTGATAACGTAATATCGGCATACGTCATGTCCCACCGTTTGTGGATTACGGATCCACCGATAGAATAGGAATAATGTCGCAGTGGGCTCCCGGTCAAAGGTCTACACACTGCTGCTAGAAGTGTCACATTTATCAAACGATATGGTCGTACATCGCAAACATTAGCAATGGCAACAATACTCTATCCCAGAATGTGCGTATCGAGGGCCATTACTCTTCCCCGAGTTTCCTTTATATGTTTAGATGCTATAAAGATACGGTCGTGGTAGCGCACCGACAGGTTATCCGTTGTGATCGCTTACCTACCTGTTCTCAATCGAATTTAAAGATATCGCATTTAGTTTTTATTGTGTCCTCTACTAAATAATTTCCTGGATCAGGATTACCTTTAGTTGCTTTTAGGAACGACACAAATGAAAATGAGTTCGTTTGGTTTATGTATTATTATTTAAATTACCCTTAAATCTAAGACTATTATTTGTACAAAACATAAAAAATAAGCGATTCTATTACGTATACATTAAATTAAGCGAAATACTGCATTAGTGAAAACAGTACAATAATAATTTCTACGTCAATGTGAATAAAATTTCGCAAAAAATCTAGCGTCAAAATCAGGCATACAATAGATTGTATATCGCTCAACTTTTAAGTACCTAGAACGATCTTCTTACCGACAGTGATTGATGTCGTTAACCCTTTGAAATGTAATATTTACATGAAAAACTGAAAAATAGTATAAAATTACGTTTGAAATTTTTACGTTCTCAATTTTTTTTATTGGTTAAAATGCATTCAAGGGCTTTAAGTTGAGTAACAAAGTTACAATATTTCAATTTTTTCTAAATTTTGCGTGACCGAGAGGACGAAATACGCTTCCGGCATATTTTTTTGTATTGACTGATTTGGTAAAAAAGGAGAACGTCCCACCTGCAATTAGGCAGTCTTCTTATTATGTCCATAGCTTTTCAACTAGTCAAGTTTTTTAAGTTCACAGTAAGTCTTTAGTCAGAATTAGTTGGTCTTGAATTTCTGGAAAAACGAGATCAATGGGGCAACGATGGTGATGCCGGTTAGGAGAGCGATGAAAGTAATCAATGTGTTGACTATTGGGCCGCTGTTTGTAGTGGAAACCCAGTTTCTGAACATATTCTTCTCAAACCCATAGCAGAGGCAGATGTTAGCAGCCACAAAAGCGACGATCCCGAAGCAAATATGGGTGATCTTGGATAGCTTAGAAGGAAGGTACTTTCTGAGCTCGTATGCGTAGAGCGACGTTAGTCCATTGATTAGACTGGCCACAGTAAATACTAGCGCTATCAGACCTGTAAAACAAAGGAAAAACAGAGTTTGGTTAAGATATTTGTTTCGTTGCTGAATACAAGTGAACACTTCAGAAAGATAAATAATAAGGCAAACTATGCGATTGCGATTTTAATGCTTTCCTATTCACAATATTGATCTTGGAGATATTTATTTGTTTATTATATATCTAATTTATGAAAGAAACTTTTTTACCCCCAAAATGGTATCCCACTGTTGGGCAAAGGCTTCTTCTCTTTCCAAAATTCTTTATTTGGACGATCCCTGGCCAAGTTTACCCCGCAAACATGATCAGATCGTTATAACACCTTAACTATGGGGTCGACGAAGACATCTTCATCGAAGAAACGTTACTTACCAAATATTCCGTGCAGAGTGTCCCAATTGACTGCGTTTGGATTGTTATATTTGTCCATAATCTTAATAAAACTGCCCGCGATCGCCAGCGCAGACCCAACGACCTGCAGAACTGTATGCGCTCGTTTTTTGTCTGCCAGCTTCAGATGCATAGACCAGGTGTTGTAGGGAGACAGACTGAGGATGGCTTCAGCCATCAGAAGTTGGTACTGAAATAGAATAGATAATGGTCAGTCAATCAGTTGGGTTCGGCTTCCAATCTATTATTAAGGATTAAGGATTACTAGAGTCTAATCTAATATTATAAAGTGAAAAGATTTGATTTTTGTTTGTTTGTGTGTTACAATTTAACTATTCGACCGATTTTAAAAATTCTTTCACCAATAGAAAGCTATATCTTTACTTATTAACATAAGCTTTTTTTTTTCTTTTATTATTGATAGGCTTGTGTTTGACTACTATCTCAACTAATGGTAAGCAATGATGTGGCCGACGATGGAGCACGCTTGCCAAATTTGAATAATGGAACCCGAGGGATCAAGAAAACGTCTGAAAATTAGTCACCAGTCTCGGCCAGGTTGTGCAGGTCAGAATTGATAATGGTCATTAAGAAACTTTACATTATGAAACTCCTTTTTTTTCCTGGATAGGTTTTTGTAACTTTTCCGGATTATTGATAAAATTTCCGCGATAAAGAGTATTCTATGAACTATTCTAGGATTTGATCTACTCGTGTATCAAGTTTATCAAAATCCATTCAGTAGTTTTGCGTGAAAGAGTAATAATAAACATCCATAAATCCATACATACAAACTTTTGCTTTTATAGCATTAGTAGAATAGGGATTGTGTGATGAATAGCTAAGGTATCAGTAGTATAAATATTTAATACAAATAATACGTACTTGATACATGAATTTTAACAAAGGAAAGTGTCAGCAAATACATTTTGTAAATAGTAAATATACTTATGAGTACGTTAATATCGACTTTCTAAACAGTTTAGAAAAACAACAGAGTCTCAAAAAACCCTACCGCAAAGTTGGTAGTTTTTTTTTTTTAGTTTAGTTATAGACTTGACGACACTAACTGCATCAGACTGTTTAGGGAGACTTGTTTCGAACCTATTATTAATTTAGTGATTTTTTGCGGTTAAATTTTTGACACTGTCAACTTTTTTTAATTCCTAAATTTTAGTAAGTGATTCTTTTGAAATTGTCTTTTTGAGCCTTTTATATTAATATTACAAGTGCCTATGTCACGAAAAAAAAAACACGTTTTGGCATCTGCATCCTTTTTTTTTTTATAATTTTGATGTACCTGGTGGCATCCTTACTACTAAGACAAATCTAACGACACCTCGTTGAGGTTGCCAAAGAATATATATAAATACATTCGAAAAACATAATCCTCTTTCTGGCGCACTCGGGTAATAAAATACAACATATTTTTTATTTTTCGTATGTGGGGACGTTTACTTGGAGTTCTCATTACAACAATGATTTATCTACACAACTTCAGTGCCAGTATTTTATTTTTGAAATGGGAAATCATCAAATGACTTTTTCACTCATAGGGTGGAGCGCGAGGGCGTGTCGGACTATTACTGACTAAAAACCCAACTGTGTCCTACAGTTACCTTTACCTTCCATAGAAGGCGTGGCCACAGCTTAGCAAAAATTGATATACTAATCACCCAATTTCCCAACAACAATAAGGTTATAGAAAGTATAAAATTATCAAAATTTCTTTTTTTTTTCTTCTGTGTTTTTTTTGTACATTTCAATTGTGCTTTTTATATTCTTTTTACAATTTGACATTGATAATTATTTTTTACAATTTGATATTGATATTTGTTTTTATTTTACAATATGAATTTATTTATTTTTTAAATAATTTTTTGACATAAATCTTTACTTTGCTAAATATAGGTTTTTGTACACTTTTATAAGTATTTTCGTTTATATTTGGTAATATGAGGACTGTGTGGATATTTTCTTTTTCTTTTCAGTTATTTTGATGTATGTCAATTTGAGTATTTCTGCAGACTACCCAAATATCTTTTCCTTGGTGTTGTTCATAAAATCGTTGAGCTTCTTAGTAGTCCTAAGTTAAGCTATACGAATACTGACAAATGCTTGCACTGACTGGACAGGTCCACTCAAATCTGTATGGTTCTTTCCTCAAAAAACCCATCTCAGACACTAATCTGCATGGTTCTCATTATGATTTGACCATTACATGTTTATGTATGGACTTTAAAAGAAACTTTGACCCCTCAGTTTTTTTTCGGTGTTTCTTCTCAGGGTAGTCAGCTAGGAAACACCGGCCTCATCTAGTTTAAACTGACAAAAAAAAAATACGTGTAAAAAAGGTTTTGAAAAACCTTTTGCAAAATAGAGAATTTATATTTTTTTTTTGTTTAATATCTTTCTTATTGAACACAGTCTTGTTATTTACACAGAACTTCAAAGCCTCATACTGTAAAACAATATTTTTTTATATACGATTTTGTTGAAAGTTGTATAGATATATTGAAAAAAAACTAGCCTTTATCGGCGGCTTCGGCCACGTGAAAGTAGATTTCTCCATACAAAGTTTGGACCCCGTGTCATCCCTTCAGAGAGCGAACTTCGGAAAATCATTTCTTAGAGTTCGCCTGCGTCATAAAAGGAAAGCCTTGTGCAACATTTCACGCTCCTAGTCCCAGTAGTATTGGCTCTGCGTTGATATGTCAGTCAGTCAGTTTCTTCTTTTATACACCGTTAAATTTTGGTCGTTTTAATCCCGTGGAGGATCGATTAGGTACATGAAACACTATCGATTTATAAAGATAAAATTAAAAAATAAAATACTTTTATTCTAAAACTCGAATTAAAATACGCATATATGAAATTAATTTCTTTAAGTAAACGTGTCAATGACCTTGTAGGGAGTTGTCAGTCGTTGCGTACTATCTACCTACAGTTCACTGGCCTCGATCAGCTGACGTTTACTTAAAGAAATCAATTTCGTACATGCGTAAATTAATTCGAGTTTAAAAAAAACGTACTTTATTTTTCGTTTTTATCTTTACAAATCGATAGGGTTTCATGTACCGAATCGACCCTCCGCGGGATTAAAACGACCAAAATTTAACGATGTATACATAGATGGATATAAAAAAAACACTTACCCCAAGAACACATAATACGATATGTTGAGGTGTATCTCCAAGTGGTGTTGGAAGTCTAAACACGAAGACTAAGTTGATACCAACTATGATGCCTACCAATATATGACTCAACAGATTCATTGAGACCTGGAAGGTCCTAAAATGGTAGCTAGCACCAGTCAATTTTTTCGATTGTAGTCCATTTTCAGTATCCATGATTCGCAGTTTAAAAACTATAATTTACAATATCCGACTTCTACCTTGTGCTTCAAATTGCGAATGAAGGCGTGAGTTAAAACATTGGTGTGAAGTAACTGTAGATAATTTTATCAGACACTAACAATATACGTTGACTTCACCTGCCTATTTGTGTTTTATATAATTATGATGATTGATATGAAATTTTATGGGAAGCGGTAAGAAAGAGAAGGAAGTCGGTGATAGTGTGACGGTCGACAAAACAGTATGAAAAAAAAAACACCTTGATTTGACATAATGCCACCGATTTGCTTTCCACTGTTGGATTTCGGCCTCTCTCAAGTTTTGCCGAACGTTCCTGTGTGTCTTGCATCCATCAGATTTCCGCAACCTTACCAGGTCATCAGTTCCCCTTCTGGGATGTCTTCCAACGCTGCGTCATCCAGTAAGAGGTCGCCCCTCCAGAACTTTTCAAGAACCATCTCTTCTTAAATATGTCCTGCCCACTTAAGTTGGCGATTCTTCGGGTTATGCCGGTAACCTTGGTTCTCCTATCTTAATGCTTTTCCATTGCCTTACGACGCGGTCTAACACTCACTGGTCATATATTTTTATCTTGAGGCACTGTTGTACGTTGAATGAGAAAATACCGCGCAGCTTCAAAACGTTACCCAGTCGAGTCAAAATCGATGATTAACCTCATTCTCGAAGTTAGACCACACTGGACCGTTTGTCTCAGGTAAATGTAGATGAAATTGATAGTTGCACTTACGTGTAAAGTTGAAAACTATTTCTAGAAGTCCTAAAATATATATCCCATTGTTTAGTTTCATGAACATACGTAAAGACGTTGAATTTTCGTAGATAACGATATTCGGGAAATTCATTTACTGATAAGATTATGATGCATGATCTATGGAAATACCAAAACGTAATAACGATATCGATGAGTTTAAGTTTTTTTACCGTTATCTCTAATTTCAAGGTGTTGTATTATAATCCAGTCAAATTAGATCAAAAAATAGGGGTAAGATTACAATGATTCAAAACATATTGCATATTATGCCGATTACCTCTTTCAACTTTTTAAATCATTATATCTCAAAAACGGTGGCTTTTAGGAAAAAAGTATTCAGATATTTTTATAGATAATTATCTGATCTACAATTTATGTCTAGGCTATTTATTTTATGATAAAACTTACCGTTTTGCTGAAAATCTCGTTTTTGTATCTTTGAACTCGAGTATCTTTTTCTCTAGGTGTCAGATCGATGAGGATTTTTTAGAATTAATTTATGATGGTGTTTTGAACAATTCTACCAATTTTCAGCTGGGTGCGAATTTTCGTAACCTCGGATGTCTAAATTGACCGAACTAATAGTTTTCATAAGCTTACTTGTTGTAATAGTATATTGTTACCCAAGGGCTGAAAGTAACTTATTTAGTCCCGAGAAGGTAGTTCGAGGGAGATCGGATCGCCGTTTTCACACCAATTTTTTTTTCTGTGGTCAACCAGCTGTTCAGCCATAATTTTTTATTAATAAATGGTAAATTGTAATTAAGTCATTTAAAAAAAAAAATAGGTCTTATCTTTATATTAATTCAATTGTATATCGCACTGTAATTGAGTGGCTGTATAGAAAGTTACGACACGGTTATGTGAAAATAGAAATAGTTTTTTTTTTTATTTGACTGCTGTCAGCTGAAAGTGATTCTCCTTAGCGATGAAAAGTGTTACTTTCAACCCGCTCCTCAGGCAACTTCAGACCTACTTTCTGACTAGAGTAATGAAAAAATCTTACAAACAAAATTAGTTGCTCGGGGCGACGTGTAGTAAACTTTTTTCACTTCTTTCTTATTTTCTAGCTCATAATCTTTTTGTATTAAAACAATCGGCCACTGAATTATACTAATATTTCCCGGCTTTGCCTAATGTCTTGATTTGAGTTGCAGTTTTTGAAGACCACCATTGTAACATTAAGTCTCTGTGAAATTGTTACTATTTTGGCGTACAATAAAGTTTATTCTATTCTATTCAATCAGCTATCATCATCGTTTTTGCAGTCAGTAGACATTCTCTGCTGGATATAGTGAATCCAGCCTTTCCCAAGCAACGTAACGTCAACGTATCCTGTTCTATTTACATCCTGCTGAAATGACCTATCATTAGGTCACATTTTGATAGGTTTATCACGCTGCGTCTTTCATTACTTTAATCGTTCACTAAGAAGAATCCTGTAAAAGTGAAATAGCACTACTGGCTTTCCTTGAGATGTGTGTGTGGGTTGTGTCGGTGTGTCAGTCGATCCAGCTCGGCCTTCAAGGGTCTATTACACCACTCGATATTCAGACCGGTCTTAGTCGACGTCGCGTTGTGTAATAAGGGTCAGACTGTCTTACTCGGAAGTAAACTTTAAGACAGTCTGTGTACCGTGTGCAGAATATCGAGTGGTGTAATAGGCGCTTAAAAAAACCCCAGCTTGGTAAGATCGAATGACATACCGTCTCATCCATTCGCAAAATAAAAGTTGTGGACGATAGAGTTGCGGACACTAGCCCGACACACATAATATAAGCGTACATATAAGCGGATTAATTAACTCGACAGTAGGTTTTTAGAATGCCAATGAATAAGCGTTTGTAATCAGCATTGCCTTAATCGCTATTAAGTTATGTATCAATACATTGTTTTCTTTTAATAGTGTTACGTAATTTGTATTATCAAAATCATTTCATACTCCAGCCACAATCGCATGTCAGTGGAATTTACTACAGTTATTTGTTTTAGATGTTAGAACACATTGCCACATACTCTGCGTTTGCGTATTAATTGAGGAGGTTCTTTTCAAAACTTAACTATTCCATTTTTTGTTTTTTCACAATCTGAGAAAATAGTTTTTTAGTTATGCAGATATGTTTTTAACCCGATATTTATTTTTGCAGCCGACAACAATTCATTGCTTTGTAGTACAGGATTCAAAATTTTGCTATAATACCAGGCCACTTAGAAAGTTTTGCGAAAAAAAGTTTTTATGTACAAAGCACTGGCCACATGTAATTATTTTTTAAACTTTGGTTATTTAAAAGTAAAAATACCATTGTTCGAATTTTGAGTTTCCCTCCTTAATTTTTCGAGAGCCAAATCAAATTATCGTGTCTCATTTAAAAATGTATCTGTATCGAGAACATTTTTGTGATGATTTTCTACGATTTTAAATATGATCTAAAACCTGATGAGTTATTTGATCGACTTCAAATTGCTTTTATGGATGAAGGACCTTCAAGAGCAATCATCTACCGCTGGTTCGAGCGAGTTCAAGCGCGGTCACCTTACTTTGGGGGTTGAACAAAGGAGTGGTCGTTCAACGACGACTGACACGGAAGAAAGTGTGCTGGCAGTGAAATAAAATATTCAAGAAAACAGGCGAGTTACATACGAAGAGATTCAGCATACGCTGCAGATTGGTGCGGGAACCGTTTACGAGATTCTACACGAGTACCTTCGCGCAAGGAGGATAGTTTGCCACTGGGTGCCGCACAACCTCACCGAAGCTCAGAAGCAGGCCCATGTGGAGTGGTGTCGTGATATGATTCAAAAATTTTGAGTAGGCTAGTCTCGGCTCGTTTACGACATAGTGACAGGTTTTTTTTTGACGCATTCTGGATTTATCAATATGGTCCAGAAATAAAGCGTCAGTCGACAGTTTGGCTGTTTCAAAACGAACCAACGCCTACGAAAGTGAAGCGATCGAGAAGCGCAGGGAAAATTTTGATTGCTAGTTTATTCACTTTGACGGGGTATCTGATTTCAATTCCATTACGAGACCAAAGCAGCATCAACGCCGAATGGAGGTTGGCTCCATAACACCATCGCCTGTACGGCTCGGGTGAATTGCGCCTCAGTTGTGATGACAAATTTTCTCCACTTATATCAACCCGTGGACCCCTACCGAGGAGTCAGCACACCGAAGAGGCCCAGCCTGCTAACTGCAGGCAGGCAGGGTCGAAGCCTACTGGGGTCATGGGTTAACTTCCGAAAGGAATGCTCGGCCCCGGCACGATAGGCTATGAAGGAACGGGGTAGGTTTTTAGTCAGTAAGAGTCTGACACTACTTCCCGCTCCACCCAAGGGCGGGATTTGTCATTGGATGATTTTACCTACCATAAAAAAAACCCCTACCGAGGTAATGCACTCCATTGCCGGCTGACAAACCTGGGTTTTTTTATTATATCCTTCATTGTCTCACAACTAGGCAAAGATTTTTTTCAAATACTTCTTAGTGTTCTTATTTAAACCACCTTGAATTCAATGGTCCTAATTCTTACGAGCAGCTTATCTATTTTTAACAAAGTAATCTGTAAGATATTTTTTTAGGTTTCGTAGGCATTGGCCTGACCGCCCGCAAACCCGCTCCTCTGGTGACTAGGAATTGTCCTGTGACTACCAACGCCCAGGGTTCCTCCTGTGCGGCTGCTGGGTGAAGAGGTCCACCTTTACTCCTTTGCTCGCGAGGTGTCTTTCCAGCCACTTCTCAAAGAGGGGCTTATCGCCGCGATTGTGGCGTGCTCCAACCTTTTTTGCCTGCATAGTTATACTTTCTTTACTCTTATTGACCGATGAACCGATGACCTAGTGAGGGTCGCAGGAACCCGATGGATGCGAGACGCACAAGGCCGGTCATTATGGCGATACTTGGGGGAGGCTTATGTCCAAGAATAGGTAGACGTCTTTGTGCTAAAATGATGATGATGTAATGAGCTCTTATTGGCGTGAACTGTACAAAAATAGCTAAGTTATCCAATTAATTCAATATTCGTTAACCTATTTTAAATAGTCGTCATTTTTAGTTTTCATTGATGAACATTTTGTGTACTTATAAAAAGTAAAATAGATTAAGATACGGTAAAATTTAATAAAGTGCGAAGATCGATTTTAGCAAGTGATGTGTTCCAGAATGAGAAAAACTTAAAACACAATAAACTAAAAATATTGAAATCAGCGCCATCTAGCGAGGAAACGGCCACACTCGGGCTGGCAGCTTTCGCCTTTGTAAATTAGAGGTGATTATTTTTCCGACCCAAATATCGACAAATAGAATTGCACCATTCGACGTCACGTGGTACAACCTACATGGTATTATACTGATAATTTTTTGAAAATTTTCTCTGGTAGTTGCTATATATAAAAAACAAAACATGATCCAGTCAAATTAACCACACGTCAAACTGACAGGTTGAATTCAATTGTGAAAATTGGAGATTCTATTGGCCGACATTTGGGACGGAAAAATAATCCCCCGAATACCACACGAGCTTCAAAATTATCTGGCATTTCCCTCAAGGTTCCCTGCAAACAAATAAAGTCGTCAAGTTTTTCAGGAAAAATCACTCGCGCATCGCGCTCGTGATTTTTTAACCTGAAAAACTTGACTCCTTCATTTGTTTGCAACGAACCTATCGGGAAATACCCGATAATTTTGAAGCTCTTGTGGTATTATAAGTGATTATTTTTCCGACCCAAATATCGACCAATAGAATTGCACCATTCGACGTCACGTGGTACAACCTACATGGTATTATACTGATAATTTTTTGAAAATTTTCTCTGGTAGTTGCTATATATAAAAAACAAAACATGATCCAGTCAAATTAACCACACGTCAAACTGACAGGTTGAATTCAATTGTGAAAATTGGAGATTCTATTGGCCGACATTTGGGACGGAAAAATAATCCCCCGAATACCACACGAGCTTCAAAATTATCTGGCATTTCCCTCAAGGTTCCCTGCAAACAAATAAAGTCGTCAAGTTTTTCAGGAAAAATCACTCGCGCATCGCGCTCGTGATTTTTTAACCTGAAAAACTTGACTCCTTCATTTGTTTGCAACGAACCTATCCGGAAATACCCGATAATTTTGAAGCTCTTGTGGTATTATAAGTGATAATATTTAATATTATTGAGATTATGTTAATATTTTTATTTACACTTTTAAGTGTAAAAAGTATCTAGATAAAAAAAAAAAAAATTATTCCAATAAAAAGCATTCAAAATCAATAAACTATTAATTAAGAATCAACAAGTGCACTTTCGACCGTAAAATAAGTAAACGAAGATAGGTAGGTGTGTAGGTATACTCCTCTTCAATTGAAGTTGAGTGCGATATTAATTATATTCACACCTGGCTGCAGTCACGTCCATGTATATCATCCAGATTAGGTATTACCCACTCATCGGTTCCAAGTGGTAACAGGGTTTCCGGTTTCTTCGTTAAGGAACTAGTTTAAAGATGCCGTTCTACTGCAGCCTAGATACACTTTACTTTATATCAGTTGTAGGATGGATCGACCAGTGTTGAATTGGATGCTGCGGGACCAAATGCACGTCAAGACTATTGAGTTGCTCAGTTAATGTGGCAAAATTCTCCTTGCATCTTTTATGTAGCAGTGGCCCGTCGACTTTACGCTTCATTAGTTTCAGGGTTATTATATATTTTTGAAGGCGAATAAAACAGTAACATTAGGTATCTTAACATATCAGGTACTACATACTTGGGTTGTAAATGTGTAACTCTTCCTCTCGTTCTACCTAGTGCGGGAAAAGTTAGTTGATGATTACCCAAGCCAGAAAAAGGTACTTAAATACCAAGCTGGATGTCATATTTGGGTTTGGAATCAGAGGTTCTACTTGTCTTATAAGGAGACATGTTAAATAATTAGTATTCCACAACTATCACTAACGCTATCTAGTGCTATGCTAAGCAGAGTTTGTGTTATGAGTACTAGACAACTGATAAACATATTTATATATTTCTAGATACACTCATATTATAGATAAATTACACCCAGATACAGAACAAATGGTGTATAGCTCCATCCCTTTAATAGTTCAGTTTAGGTCGTCAAATGGATCGCGTTAAGAGCTCGTGGTAGGGTCTCAAGACTCACGCTAAAAATCATACGAAAATTAGCTTTTAAAGCTACTGCTATATTTCCCATGAAAACTGATATTAATTACATAATTCTATAGTCACCTCCAGGGTGGGAAGCCGACCTATATTAAACCGAGACCTCACAGGCTAAGTGTTTATTATATAACACCTACAATATTAACACCGTGTGCGCTAGCAGTAATTGAATCCGTAATGGGACAGTATTCTCTCCATACCTAAACAATATAGGTGTATGTCATACTATCATCATTCTGTAGCTGTAGCTGAAATTATTTCGAGTTAGCTTCTATTTTGACTAAATGAACTGAAACTATTGGGGCTAGGAACGTAAAATTTTGCAGTTTCCTTTTATGACGTAAGCGAATATTAAGAGAGGATTTTCCAAAATTAACCCACTAAAGGCATGAAACAGGTTGAACCCTGTTTTTCCACCATTTTGTATGAAGTTACCTTCTTTCTCCCGTTAGAAGTCGCTGGCAGAAGCTAATTTATACAATATAGTAATATGACTGTGTTCTATAGCATAAGCATAGTCGGTCTTATAAAATTCCCTCTTTTGGGTTTCGGGCCTCCTCTCTAGGAAACAGAAAGGGCCTTAATCTACCACGTGGTAGATTTGCATGGTAGAGTCGCTTGTCTACGAACTTGTGGCTCTAGGATATGCCGGTTTTCTCACGATGTTTTACTTCACAGTTTTGAGACATACAACTCAAGCAAGTCAAAGTCGTGATCTATAATACTATCAAAATATGCCTGAATATAAATCATTGAGGAGATCATCCAAACAACTAAACACTACTCATTTTTATTAATATTTAGTCCTAAAAGCTTCAACAACACTATAGATTCTTTTGCACATCGTGATCAAAGGATTGATGATCATAATAAAGGTGAAGATGGCTGTGAAAGCAATAACGCCATTGGTGGCTTGATCGCCTGTCCAGGTCCTGAAGGAAAATTTATTGTAGCCGTGGCAGAGGCAGCTGGAGGCAAGAGCGAAGGTGGTGATACCCAAGACGATGTGGGTCAGCTTGGAGACGGAGCTCGGTATGAATCTTTTCAATGAATCAGAGAAGAAAGTAGGCACTCCGGTTAACAAACTCAATGTTGTGAATATTACGGCGACCAATCCTGGAAATAGATAAAATACTGAGTTAGTGAAACATTCAGGAAGTTCAGGTTATAGGTTAATTAAGTATAAGATTGATTCGGTCACAAACTCGTTCATTGGTGTATGAGTTAGCAGTAGAATCAAATGGATAGTACATACTTAAACTTTCATAAAATTTAGGATTGTGTTATTTCATAAAAAAAAATCCTTCACAAAATTGGAGTATATTTTTTTAAATCATTTCGGCTTGTGGTAACTGACCCGAAATATTTTGTCCTGTCCTTATAGCTTGGACAGGACAACATATTTCGGGTCAGTTTCATAAAGTATTAGAAAGGAAAGAAGAAAGGAATCGGTAAAGTCGTTCTCAAGTACATGGTGTAATTATGCGACATAAGAATTTACTTAAGTACATCTTTAATATCTTCGTATGTTTTTCATCTAACTTTTCCTTAACAGGTTGACTGATTTTGATGAAATTTTGTGTATATATGGATGTGTTCTTGTGGTCATAAGTGGATCCATGGATGGTGTGAATACACTATGTATTCACACCATCCATGATGGTCGGATACATTCTTTTTTATTGTGACGAAAATGTAATTTACGGAAAGAGCAACGTCTGTTTTTTTTTTTTTTTTTTTTTAACGTAGGTAAAATCATCCAATGACGAATCCCGCCCTTGGGTGGGGCGGGAGACAGTGTCAGACTTTTACTGACTAAAAACCTACCTTTCCATTCCTTGCCTTTATCCTGGGACCGTTATTATACAATAGATATTTTTAAAGGTTATAGAAAAAATTACCAAATTGCTTTTATAGATTGAAGGTTTATTGTAACAGAACTGCGACACCTGCTTCAGTCGATGTAACGTAACAAGGATTTCATCTGTCATTTTAGCCAATACAAGGGTCTTATCGATATCAATGATATGGATCTCGTTAATCTGCTTAATATTAAATTAAGCGTTTGTGATCTATTTATTGACCAATTTAAAACATTTGTGTTCACTGTCTGGTATTTGATTAAAATATTTGAAATATACCAACAAGTTAATGAAGAATTAACGCCTGAAAATCAAGTTTCATGATATTCAAGGAAACGTAGAAAAAGCCAAACTAATGAAACTAGAGCAATAGTCTACCAATAGATGGACCTACCACAAAAAAAAAAAAAAAAAAAAAAAAAAAAACCAATAGATGGACTGTATGGGGACTGGCATAAAAGGGAAAAATTAAACACGGTGCACAACCAAAGGGGCAAGGATAGAAAGATGATGATGGCGATGATCGATCAACCTACCAAGTCTTCCATGCATTGTGTTGAAATTGACGTCTTTATAAATCATAATGACGATACTGCCAGTAATGGCCATCGCTGAGCCCAACAGCTGCAAGATCCAATGAGCATGTATTCGGTTTGACTTCTTGAGATGTGACGACCATGCGTTATAGGGGCATAGACTGAGAAATGCCTGTGACATCAGCAGTTGGTACTGGAATGAGAAATACGGATTTATTATTACGAGTTTTTTCTTGCAGATGATCATTTTTTAGCGCATTGTCATGTATTTTGAAGTAATCCTGAATAATCATAATATTATATTGTCGAACATCAGTACTTGGGTGATACAATGTGGATTCGATAATGTAGATAGGTAGATTATAAAATATTTTGGAGATGTGTTCATCAATTTCAAGTTTCTGGATCTTATCAATATTTGATAAGATTTTACACTAGACATTTTTAGGTGTAAAATAAAATCATAACTGAATGATAGTTTTTATTTATGGCTGGCTCTAAGGAGTGAAATAAACAGTCAGATAAATTTTAACGAAAGACTACATTTTGATTGAAAGAAATGTAAAGAAAATGTGTCGAACTGTTAATCACATTATATTTAGCATAATATAGGGAAGTAAATAAACGTGTTTCTTCGTTTTTGACACCGAATGCAGAAATGAAAATTGTTTCCTTTTTTTTTCAATTATTGAGCAAGTTCAAGCGCCCCTAATCATTTTACACTATATTCTACTTCAAAGTTCAAGTTCCAATTCAAAGATCAGCCTACAAACAAAAAAGGTTTGCCAATCTTAGTAACATGGAATTTGAATATAATAAAAATTTGCTATCTTTTATTGAAGAATTCCATGGTTTGAAGGTCCTGATAATCTACACCAAATTGAAATGGGATCACCTAGGAA
The DNA here is from genome assembly GCA_958295575.1 of Leucania comma. Classification (NCBI taxonomy): domain Eukaryota; kingdom Metazoa; phylum Arthropoda; class Insecta; order Lepidoptera; family Noctuidae; genus Leucania; species Leucania comma. The sequence goes on from OY282475.1 coordinate 13,339,842, forward strand.
AATTCAATTAAATTGAGATTTTTTTTTTTAAGTCGGTTCAAGATCTACCCTAAAAATAAAGCTAAAAGCAAAAATAACTTACCCCAGGCACACAAAGCAGAATATGAAGCATAATGATATTATCCGGTGCGGAGGTTACATGGAACTCCTGGACAACCGCAAATAGGAGAGGTACCGCAATCAGTACTCCTAATAGAATGTGTACCAACACATTATAAGAAGACAGAATCATTTTAACGAAACTGTTATCTTCATAACTAAACATTGAATTCGTCATTTTGATTAAATAAATAAATATCACACTCTATTTACAGAATACTAAATATCACAGTTTTTTTATCACAGTATTACAACTAGTTTGGAAGGAGAGAATTATTACTTGAAAATATTTTCTAGCTTGCGTACGCGTTTCTATCGTCCATACCAAAATGCCAATAAAGATAATATCGTAGATAAAATTCGATACCCAGTGTAAATATTAACGAAAGATTAGTTCTTATCAAGGTATTCTGATTAACATGTTATGAAATATACCAAAAATAAAAGCTAGGTTTTTGGTGGTAAATAGTTTATTTTCTATTTAATCTTATTTTCTGTTAATACTGTAGTATCTAAAAGTCTATAAATTTCAAGGAGATCTAGTTTGATTAGATATAAGTACCATTTGTTTTACTCAAATAATTACTGATTAATGCTTGTTGACTGCTGTATATTGAAGATAAAATGGCGATAATCTAACAAAATTAACTTTATTCTACACAAATACAACATACACATAGATATAGATCATATTACCTAGCTGTAAAGGATTGGTCATCTAAAGTTAATTTGATGATCAAGTAAAATTCTTGCTTATTTTTATGCATCATCAAAGAACATTTTTAACGTGCATATCTTCTATTTCATTTTCACATATGTATAATTTCAATTTTAACAATGTAACCATCATGTTATTTATGGATTTAAAAGAATGTCCTTGGAGTTTCTTGTTCGTTGCTTTTTTTTACATAGCATGGATGACATCAGAAAATGTGCGTCTTTAAGATATAGTCTTTGCCCTAGCAAAGGATATATAGTTTCATTGTATGAATCCGACAGCAGTCACCTACAACATCCTATAGCTCTTGTAGGTTAATAAAATTCATTGCGTTATTTATATATGTATGTTGTCAAACCATTTTCTGAAAATGAGCAATGAATATTATTTCTATTAAAACCTTCGGGTTATGTTAGAATATAGGAAATTAATACAATTGGATCCTTAACAAGTTGTTGAACTAATCCCTAAGGTCCCTAGACCTTGAACGCTCATTATTATTTCAATGTTTGAGTATCGATCAAATGGTACGTAGGTCACAATTAATATCTTTCACGTTGAGCAAGGTTTGATAGCTCTATTGAAATGCAGGTCAAGTGTGGTTTGCATATTTAACGCGCACTGTTTTGGTTCTTAGTAATGGAGTTTAAGCCTCTTAGAGTGTGAGGGTAGCGTAAGCGATAGGAGTCAGCGATTACGTAGCGAAGGTTTAGTGTTACTGTTTGAAATTTTTTGTTTAATTTTATCTTGCAGATCAAGCGGCTATCGATGCTGAATGAAGTATTGATAAGAACAGCGTAGTGCTCAAAGCAAAATGCTGTACTAAGCGTTGTACTTTTGTAGGTATATAGATGTGTGTTTGTGATATCGTAGGATATCGCATATGGCAATTATATTGTCATGCACTACGTGTACGTGTATACTTTTTATAGTAAAATTTTATATAGTAGTTAAATATATAAAAATCTTGTGTCACAGTTTTGCTACTTTTTGTGTATATTTTGGAGGTTTAAAAATAGGGTTGCAGTCTATTTTTTACCCTTCTGCCCATATTTATCATTGATAATTTATATACAACAACGTTTGCCGGGTTAGCTAGTGCATAAATAAACTGGGTGATTGAATTTGATATATTAAAGAAAAGTATTGTTTTTAAAGTCAGATGAAGTTAGGATGGTTGCAAAACTGCTGGGTGGATTGAAGTTTAATATAATTAATGCTATAAAATGTAGTGCATCTAGGAATAAACCTGAATATTCCATGCTTAATAGCCTTTGTTTACTTTCCATCGCTAACAGTATTTACTTCCAGTCGAACTTAACATAGTAATACAAAACTGAAATGAATTTAAAAAATCCAGAAACTTAAAACGTAAGTGCCAGTCTCTTAAAATGATGTCATGTAACAATGATGTTTGTAGTGATAGATTCAGCTTATACATGTATACAGTCATAATTGATATGACAATTCGCAGAATATTTTATATGCTAGAAATCGGCACTCCGACCTAGGGGTCTTTACGTCAAAAGTGAATTGGTTACTTCTAAATAAGCGTGCTTCATCGTTGACCACATCGTCGTTTACTATCTTCGCGATGGTTGCCAATCGAGAGCCTGAAAAAAATTTAAAAAAAAAATGTAAATGTCATAATTATGAATATAAAAAAAACTCTCTCCCTTCTTCTTCTTATATAATTTGTAAGTTAGTCCGAAGACTGCGTCTTTTCCGCCAAATAAAATGTTTTTTCTTTACTTCCGCTTTTATTGTAGGTAAGATACAAGTAAAAATACAGTACAAGATTTTTAGTGTTTCATGAGAGAAAAAAAGTAATTATTATTTCTATCATGAAGATTCGCCCTGGCTTTCTTTTATCGCTTGGGCATTTCTGCTTAGTAATTGAAATTGAGAGTCGTTAGAAGGGTTGGTCCTATTGGCAATGTAAATTAATGTTCTGGCCATTTGTTTATTAGGTTTATATTGTGAAGTAGGCAACAATTTATTTGTCTCAACTGGAGCGAAACCAACATACGGTACAAATAAATTAATCGTTTTGAAGTTGGCCATTATTTAGCACTAGCTGCGGCTAGCGGATAGCGGCATCGCCCGCCTGATAGTAAAAATTACCCCAAGGCATCGTAGACCCGGGATAAAAAGTATCTTATACAGGGTGACTGGTAATTAGTGAACGATACTTAAACTCGTGATTGTAGTCATAACAACTTTTACTATGGGACCAAACCTGAAATCGAGCAAAATAATCTGCTGGTCAATACAATTGTGTTTGCCTAACTGGTCAAAATGTACTGAACTTTTTTTTCGTGATTTCAGGTTTGGTCCCATAGTAAAAGTTGTTTATTATAATGACTACAATCATGTGTTTAAGTATCGTTCACTAATTACCAGTCACCTTATATGCTAACTACCTTCAACATTTTCAACGTGAAAACTCTTTCACGTTTGTTACTCAACAAACACACCCACTCACAAAATTTAGCCTTTATTGATTGTATTAGGGTGTTTTAATATCATGCAGATTTCATCACGCATGGAGATTTGCTCCGCACACGGAAAATTTTAAAAAGCAAAACTACGCGTCCCACGTCTATATTGCAGGCATTCTAATAAATACTTGAATGAAAAGGACATTTGCGGAGGTTACGCATGCGGAGCAAATTCCGCATGCTTGATGAAATCCACACGATTTAAAAAAAACCCTCAGTGTGATCAATTAGTATTAGATTTTTTGATCCTTGCGAGTGTTCATGAAGTCGTGCAGTCTTGCTGCTGATGCTGATAGATGAAATATGAGACACCCTTTTTTATATTTAACTACTCAAACGATGTCAAGTTCAAAAAGTATGAAATAGATTTTGATTTATTCACATTTGTCAATTATGAAAAAAAAGCATTAGATAAAACAAGCATTCATAAAAAAACCGGCAGCAGCAAACATTACTGAATTGTGCAGTAAAAAAAAAGCATTAGAAAAAAAAGCAATAGATAGTGTTATATCCATATTAGTGGATATAACACAATCTAATGCTTTTGCTGAATTTGGCAGTAAATGTATTGAGTCAGATGTCTCAGCAAACTTCGTTGCGGTAGACTTCAATAAAATTCTCAGCTCAATTTTTAACGAGATCGCGCCTGTTTCAACGATTCCACATATTGTCCAGTTGTACAGATACTTGAGTGCAAGAGGCAACACAATATTAAGAATAAATTTAAACACTTTATTAATGGAAAATGTTAGTATCTACCACCTAATTAGTTGTCATTTTGGTTGATAGACTTTCAATCTTCTGAAATTATTTAGGCTGCTGATTAGAGGGAGAGTTTTATTATAATCTGATACAACAATATTGCAGTGGTTCAACCCATTATAACAACAGATGCTGAGCACTAAACTATACCATACCATGTTCAAATCATATCCACGATAAAAAAATATTAGCATAGCATAATCAGCCTTATTTTTCCTCTGCTGGGCCTGAGGCGTCAGGCCTAGGAGAGGGCCCAGAGCTAGTAGTAGTTGGTGGATGTCACTTGTCTTCGAATTTATTGTTCTTGGTCATGCCGGTTTCCTTACCTACACCGTTTTGAGAGCAGTAGTGATGATATAAATTACATAAAGTATTGCGCCTGGCTGAGTTTGAACCCACGACCTACAGCTCGAAAGTTGGGGCTACTACTATTGGCCTACTGCTCTAAAATAAAATAAAAAATGTATTAAAATTTGAAAAATTTGGCTAAAATCCGTAGCGTTATATTTTGACGGCGCTGACTCGCTATTCTTTGTCATAGTTTTCTCTACTAAAATATGCTCTAGATTTTCTTGACACGTCTGTTTCATTTATTTGTTAAAACTTTATGCACTAATTATACAGTGTACATAGTTGTACACTGTATAATTAGTGCATAGACAAACTACTACCTACTAACTACTAGGTATAACTGAGAGAACCGGAATGGGTATGATACTTGAATACGAGTAATCCTATGCGGAAGCTACGGTCATCGGTAATATATGAGTTTTTTTTTAAGTTGATAAAACATCAACTTCTCCCGCTCTAGGGCGAAGTGGGAGGGTATGTCAGACTTTGACTATCTAAAACCACACCTATTTTCCCTACCCTAGGTTTCCCTATCGTCGGAAGTCAACTGCCCCAATAGGGTTCGGCCCTGCATCTACGGTTTTTTCCGACATCTATTTGAGGCACGCGTGTAGTCCAGATGGTTACCAGACGGACAGATGGCGAGCTACCCATTGCTAGTCGTCCCCGCCTACGGTGGCAACGTATATACGGGTACGAGTATAATACGCTGTTCACATGATTTAGTGGTATGGGCATAGTATTCCGTAGTAGAAGTTTCATTTCGTGCTTGATACGTTCCTAGCATGGTCGCGGTATGATACGGTATCGTGGAAAGAATCTTCAAAAGGCCAAAACATGAGCTCGACGTAATCCAAAATACAAAGATCATATTAATACATTCCTCGCGTAAATACAAAGGTGTGCACACATTACAATTTAAAGCACGCGTATACGGCCAATATTCGTGTTTGCGAATGTTTTCCATAATGAAATGACGCACGTTCTCCGACGAGGTCCAGCCAGGGCTATATAATAAACCGGCATCGGTCAGCACAATTAAGGGGTCCCATTTGGACCTTTGCTAATGGAATTAAATCCAATTAGATTTTAGGGTTACGAGGTGAAGTTTGCCGACGGTAAACAAATGGCTTTCTATTAGGGTCTACACCTGCTGTTTGGGCTATTTGTCTGAGGACAAGGGTTGCTGTTCGGTTTGACGTTTTTGCCATTAATTAGTTTTATCTTAATCGGTGCTCGTCTCTTGCTTATTGTGTTCGATATTTGCTTACCTTTTTTATTGGTATAATCAATCAAAAATTACATAGATGGTTTCATTGCCAAACTGCAACACAGTTTGTCAGCAGTATTCTCGTGTATAGTGCCCTTGAATAAACTAATAGACAAAGACAGTAAGTAATAACCTAATACTAGATGTGTAGTGAGAAGTGGATTTTTAAATTCATGTAAAACTAGAGCTTGACCGCGATACCACCCGATGGTAAGCAGTGATGCAATCGATGATGGGGAGGCGCACTAGTTTTTGAGAGCCTATTCACTCTAACCTTGAAATCACCCCCATTTTATCGAACCGGAAGACCGCAGCAGGCAAACTGTTCCTGTCCTTCGATGTATGCGGTATAAACGACGTGTTACCTGTCATAATTGGGTTCGATTTCATATTTATTTGCCTTAGTATATAATTTTCAGAAATTATGAGAAATATCAGATATAATTTTCAACAATTTTCTTTAAAATTGTAGCATAACTTTCGCGTTCAATGATGAACTACGAACTTTAGATCCCAAGTTTTCAAAAGTTAATAAAACGTATTTGGACTTATAGACTGAATCCCAACTTTAACTGAAGTTACAATCTAGTTTTCCAAGTTTCCCACTATTCCCTTGTTAGATTAAGACAGAGGTCCGAACGAAGTAGTTATATATACAAATGTAGAACATACGTGTTCCACATGCTAACTTTTTCCTCCATTTAATGAGTTGGCGTGGTGCTGACGACTGTAGACACATCGTTACGTAGCTGCGAACATCGCCAGCACATCGCTATGACGTTCGCAACTTTTTCTCAAGACAAACATGACTGGATAAAATCAATCAGAATCCATCTCACGAGTATCTGAGATCAAACACGCCAAGTGTTCGGAACTTGTTTGGCTTAGAGCGTGCTGGTTGCAGCATATTCGATAAAATCCATGAAACTTCCCCTAGCGTGAACATTTTCTCTTGCTACAAGGTTTCTTACTACGTGCGGTTTCCGATCAAAGTTTTCCGTTTCATCGTCTACAGACAAGTGGGAGTTTACGAGCGTAGGCATCTCTCCGCAAAATGCCATGTCTGGAAATACGACAATTTGTGATTTACGGACATTTATAGGTAAAATCTTGTACAGATTTTTAGGTTCAGATAAAACAATGGCGCTCTACTATTTTATTTCAACCTAAAAATTTGGTTTAAAAATATTTTGAAGGTATAATTTAGAATATTGATTTGTTGTTTTTGCTTTGGGAGTTATATTTCAAATGTGCGATGCCTATGAAAGATTTCATAAAATAAAGTCCTTTGTTTTCCTTTGTGATCTGTTAAATTAAAATATTAATTTATCAGCAAATGCAAAAATTTATTTAACCTTTTTTCGGTAATTTTTGAATCGTTTTTCTCTGAATATTTGTTGTAAGATCGAATAACGCTCAATCACGAAACCCTTACATTCTGCAAATCTCATAGTCGCTCAGTGCATTATTGGCTGCAGTTGCAGCAACAAAACTGTTTGCTAGCTTCCGGCCATTACCCGAGCAAACAGTTATAAACGCAGCAAGTAATTTACGATCAGCATTCCCCTGATCCAAGGCGAAAAATTCAATAACATAGAGACATTTGTTAGCGCAACCGGGCCGGCTTTCATTTGGTGTCTCCCCTAGGCACTTAAGTTTACATTAAACTTGTCCAAGCGCGAAATTGATCTTTTAGTGAGGGGATCCCTCAACGAAAATATAAATTGCCACGCGATCCTATTGATATTACGCTCCAATGTCGAATTTTGGACGCGAAAGTATTTGTGTTTCGCTTAACGAGTGTCGTAAGTGTGGGGACGACAATGGTCACCGGTATAAGAAAATATTTTGTCAAGCGAGAGTTATTAGAGAATCGAAGGAAATTGGTTTTTCGTGGTCATCGGATTGATAATCCTGCAGAAGTAAATATTATTTATTGCGAGGTTATCCTTAAATAAGGATTGAGATTTCTTCCTCTGTATAACTCTTTATACGTTTAGGGAAATCGAATGTCTCAATGAGAGTCTGTATAACTGTCGAGTTTTTTTTGTCGAGTTAGTGCATTGGCCTGCCGAGACAGCAGGTTTTTTCGAAATACTTACTACGGCCCTAAAACGCTAAGAACAACTGAAAGAACATAGGTTGATTTTAGTCAGTAAAAGTTTGACACTTTCTCTCGCTCCTCCCAGAGCGGGAGAAGTTATGATTACTTACCCAAAAATAGGGGAAATCAGAAGCAAAATTTATCTACATTAAAATTTAAAGGTACGTTACACTTGACATTTGGTATCTTCAGCTGTAAAAAACCATTTTAACAACTGTTAAAGTTACAAATTAATTTAATGTTCATGAGCCACCCACATCCATAACTCATTACTATACAATGGGCGATGTACTTTACTCTCAACCTATAACTAAGAAGCGTATACGATACCTACTTAATTAATTACAAACGTAAGCACACACGTATGTAGGTAAGCCGCAGAATAATGAGGTTTTTAATTAACAATCTACATTGATATGAATAGCAAGTATAAAGTATCCATCGCAGGATTACGCTCGAAAATTTTAAAGTAAATCTCCAGTGGGTGAGAGGTGAAATATTTCGATTTCCTTAAATATATGCAGGTGGGAGCTTTAGGCGCCTCTGATGCTGAATTACAGGAAGCGCGAAAGTGTGGAGGGCAGGAAACGTATGTATATATGCGTGAGTTATTACGGTGTTGTAAGGTGTGAGCGAAATTTTGATAGAGGATTTTACTTATATTTTATGAGATATTTCTTATTTGTTTTTCCAGCTTTTAGCAGTGTTTTTTTAATAAATATTTTACTGTTGCAAATGTTTTACTAAACATTTGATTATAATAGACTAATCAGAAAAATGAAACTTTCTTTAGATTAACGAAAAAATAATCCAGTAAATATAATTAGCGAATAGCTATTGTATCTTGATAGTTATTGTTTGAGCTAATCAGTTTCATAAAAGTTATAACATTATCTTTAATACAATCTTACCTTGATTAACAATAGAGACTACAAATACAAGATAATATAAATTCATTTTCTTTATTAACCTCATCCATTCAGTCTGACATCTTTGACTTACTCCTCAAATCTGAGCGGGAGGAGTGGGACGTAATCAAGGATTAATTTTCTACTTGGATTATTTTCAATCCACCTTCGTATGTGAGCTTTAGATGTGTCTTCAATTTAAAGGGCTCCTCGACTCCCTTTATAATTTTGAGACGTCATGGATCTAGGTCGTGAACTCCAAAACTGACTCGATTTACAAAATATCTGCGACTTTATAGACACTGAGGGACATCGAAATATCGCCTCAGTAGAACAAATTAGGAATTTTGTTTTTGGTTTACGATATTATGCATGCTATTTTCATTGAATATTCTTGGTATACATTTTAAACCAAGAATTATTCAAATGACGTAATGAAAAATGAAACACATACATCCATCTACCTTCGTGTAATGTTATTTCTATATTTTAATTAGTATAATATGTACTTTCCTGTAATGGAAAACGGCTCTGAAATTACATTGTAATGATGCGTGTATACTGAAAATGTGGAATTTATATTCTCTCTGAAAATAGGTATGTTTGAATGAAGGTTCTTTCATTTCTTAGCATGTATGAGGAGATTTATGATGGCGTTAAATAAAATACAATTTCATCTCTCGTTTCGGCCTCGCGAAGAGGAGAATTAGAAAAATCTACATAATAATATAACACCAGCTCTCATATTCAATGGGCATACATTACCAGCGTGATGACACTTATTACGTTTGTAAAGAGATCTAAATCGTGGCTAGACGTGTTATGATTTTTTTTGATAAAATGCCAGCACGTTACCTGCTCTTTATATGAAACCGAAACCAGTTATTTACGACCTATCTTTTTAATTTATAGACCAATAAGTATGTTAACATTACTACCTGGTTTTTTGGAGGTATTTGGGACAGAGAGTAAAGTCCCACATACCTCCGTTGAAAAGGGAGGATCCTCCGACCAGACAGGTGTTATATCTGGTGGGCTACTGCCCGATAGATGATTTCGGGTTTGTTCTATATGTTCCAATCGCGCCGCGAATCTTACTTGTGCGATGTAGGGTTAGTTCATTTGTAACGACATAGATGTCGCTACAGTTTGTTTAGTTTTTTTTTATGGTAGATAAAATCATCCAATGACAAATCCCGGGGCGGGATATAGTGTCAGACTATTACTGACTAAAAACCTACTCCGTTCCTTCGTTGCCTATCATACCGGAGCCCAGCCTTCTTTTCAGAAAGAGGCCCTTGGGCCCATTAGGCTTCGACCCTGCCTGCCTGCAGGTAGCAGGCTGGGCCTCTACGATTTGCTGACAGTTCCTTGGAGCGCACGGGAACAGTACGCGCCGTCGACGACTTGGGCTCGGTCCGGTGGGTTACCGGACGGTCGGACAGCAAGCTACCCATAGCTCGCCGTTCGTAAGCCCGCGCCTACAGTGGCCAGAAATAGGGATCAGAATGGAAAAAAAAGGGAAAGGAAGGGATCAGAAGTAGCTGGGGCGTGAGCTCCGTTGCCTTTACTTGATGCGGTCGGCCTCCTCCTTTGCTAGCATTACTGCTTCGCAGAAGGAGGCGTTCGCCTGCCATCCCTCCTCACTCCGGACCATGGCCTGTACCAAGGCCCGGCGTGAGAGATCGCCGTTGCCGATGCCCACGAGGACACGGCGATGATGGTTTGTTTAGATTTTAATATTTAAAGACGGCTTAAACATTTAATTACTCTCACAAGACAAATTAACGACGTACCTACATGGATAGAGAAAACTGAAAATCAATTAAATTTAATTTGTTAAGACAAAAGAGGGATGGAAACTCGAAACAACAGTATTTGTTACGAAATTCCGAATATTATTCGAGAATATGGTTCTCAATCGACTTGGTTCTTTAAAGGCTTTTAATTTATAAACTTGAGTAAAGTGAAGCTACCGAGACTACGTTAACCAGAGGCGGATATTATAAAATTTATTGCCAGTTGAAAATAAACGGAGTTTTATCGTGTCCCAACAATTTCCCACCGTCCTATAATTTAGTTTGGAATTCAGTATCAAATTGTTACATTGTAATTGCTTTGATTTAAAGATGCTGTATTGGCATGTCTTTAACATTGTTACAAAGAGGTTGTAATTTGAAGTGATTTTTCGTGAATTTTCCAACAGATCACCAAATTTAAGTGGCTGTGGCACATTAGTCATGGAACAGACGGTCGATGGAGTTTAAAGTCCTTTGTTGACGTCAGAAGAAAGGAATTGGGGGCGTGGCCAACTACAAGCGTTCACGCTAAACGAAACGATTGTATCTTGGCTAGGAGGGCTGGAGTGGAGTGGGAAAGTCGCTGCGTTGGAAGCCCTAGTGAAGGTAAGAGTGCGGAATGTGATGGATACGAAAAACCCAGCATCGTTCGTGCGAAATTTGGGTGAAGCCTAGGACTTATTTTAAAAAGTATTTCCTTTTATACATGGACCGAATGTTAATGAACGGGCCTCGTTCGCTTGTCGAATGTTTACAAAAGTCAATTTAGAACTTTAACGTTTTCGGCCTTTGTTTTTGGAAAACAAATTATTTGTTTATAATGTTGCTCATTTTAATCCTATTTCCTACTAATGTACCTATACATCAGGGGAGTAGCTACCGCCGTATCTGCCGTATTAATTATACGGGGCCCCCGTGCTACAGGGGCCCCCGTAAGTAAAGCTTCGCAACATGTTATGCACAACCGTTTCGTAGGGTAAACCAAGTATGCATACGGGGCCCCTGTGAGACTTTTGGTACGGGGCCCCTGTGTGACTAGCTACGCCACTGCTGTACATTATTAGTTTATACGCTAAAGTTGACAAAAAATAAAAGGCCCGTTTTGACATTTGTATTTTGATTATCTAGCAGCTTGTCAGGTGTATTGTATTGTATTAGGGGTCTGTTGTAGTAGTAGATGTTTTAGCTATATTACAGCTAGGTAGTCAAAATATAAACGTCAAAATGGGCTTTTTTTCATTTTTAGACAACTTTAGCGATCTACCCACGGTTTTGCACGGCAAAAATATTTTTTCGAAGTAGGTACTAGAGCTTTATGTGAATCATCGCTTCTAAGGTATATCAGAGTAATAAATTACGCTTCATTATAGGCGAAGACACGAGTGTTAGTTTAAACCATTAACGGTCAGAAAGCCATTAGGAATCGAGCATAATCGATCGAACGCGAGTTGTGATGAATGGTAACATAGCCTGTACTCCTTCCTAGTTCAGCCGCGATGGCATAGATGGCGCTTGTCGGTCTTTCTAGGAAACACTTAATACTGAGCCTGGATTAATGGAGTTACCGTTGATTTCCTACCGTATTTGTACTCAAGATATTAATAAATCTATATCACATACTTAATTAAAATGAACTGGATAAAGTAACGGGAGTTTGTCTATGTCTATTTAAGGTGCATGTTTCAATTCATAGAGGATTATTGAGTACCTCGTCAGCTTACCTACTGCAAGAACTCACTTTGAATAAAGCCACTTTTAGTAACTAAAATGATGTGACGAGTTTTGTATGGATGAGTAAGAACTCATCCATACAAAACTTTGAATAAAAAAAATATATCGAAAAAACGGCTTACTGCAAGAGCAGTAAGCCGTTTTTTCGATATTTTTTTTTTATATCACACTTTCAGAATAGGATCGCTGTGGTTCAGTTATAGTGATTGTGTTTGGTAATTGATATTTATGATTTTTTGTTAAAAAATATTGCTTGAATATTATATAAATAGAAAATCGTGTTCTTACCTATTTCAAAAAAATTAGTTTGCGTCTAGAATTAAGTTTCGCGAAATAGTTTATTGAATTATTTTCTTTGTTTTTGATAAGATTTGTAGAAAAAGCTGATTCTTTGCAGGTCTCATTTAGCAGTCTAGAATTTTATATTTATTCAGTTCGTTTGCCCGCAGAATATGATTATAAGGATGAGCTTGATGTTTATCTTTGAAGATTTATGCAGAAAGCGTGTGAGTAATTACTTCGACGTGGCAAGTTCTATATGGTACTTATTAATCTATTTTTTGCGTTGAACGTCCGTGGATGATGCAGTCGTTTAATAGCGCTATGTCATCATCAGTGGGCGGGATGAAGATGTGATGTTCGTTGAAGTATGTGGCTATTGATAGGGACTAGTTTTTGTAAAGTTAAGACTATGTCCATGGTGGTCTCGTTTGTTTAGAGATTATTTCTGGTGCTTTATAATACAGGATAACACTTTTTTCAAACACCAGCAGCCCACATTTTCTTGACTCAAAAAATTTCCTGCAAGTTATTTGAGCTCATATAGGCATGTTTAACCATATAGGTCTTGTTTTGTAAGCGAAAATAAATGAAGGTTATATATTATTATAAAATCGCAAGTTTAAGGATTACAACATGCATATAGGTACTTACTTTAAAAAAAATATCGAAAAAACGGCTTACTGCTCTTGCAGTAAGCCGTTTTTTCGATATTTTTTTTTTATATCACACTTTCAGAATAGGATCGCTGTGGTTCAGTTATAGTGATTGTGTTTGGTAATTGATATTTATGATTTTTTGTTAAAAAATATTGCTTGAATATTATATAAATAGAAAATCGTGTTCTTACCTATTTCAAAAAAATTAGTTTGCGTCTAGAATTAAGTTTCGCGAAATAGTTTATTGAATTATTTTCTTTGTTTTTGATAAGATTTGTAGAAAAAGCTGATTCTTTGCAGGTCTCATTTAGCAGTCTAGAATTTTATATTTATTCAGTTCGTTTGCCCGCAGAATATGATTATAAGGATGAGCTTGATGTTTATCTTTGAAGATTTATGCAGAAAGCGTGTGAGTAATTACTTCGACGTGGCAAGTTCTATATGGTACTTATTAATCTATTTTTTGCGTTGAACGTCCGTGGATGATGCAGTCGTTTAATAGCGCTATGTCATCATCAGTGGGCGGGATGAAGATGTGATGTTCGTTGAAGTATGTGGCTATTGATAGGGACTAGTTTTTGTAAAGTTAAGACTATGTCCATGGTGGTCTCGTTTGTTTAGAGATTATTTCTGGTGCTTTATAATACAGGATAACACTTTTTTCAAACACCAGCAGCCCACATTTTCTTGACTCAAAAAATTTCCTGCAAGTTATTTGAGCTCATATAGGCATGTTTAACCATATAGGTCTTGTTTTGTAAGCGAAAATAAATGAAGGTTATATATTATTATAAAATCGCAAGTTTAAGGATTACAACATGCATATAGGTACTTACTTACTTACCATTGGGTACCATGGTCCTGGACTATGTTTTTCACAAAGAGACCACGCATGATGTGTCCAAGCGTCAAGCATCATGCGTGGTCTCTTTGTTTTTTTATGTTTTTTTGACTGTCTTACGTCGAGTCTTAGAAAACTATAGAAGATAATCTTAAATTTAAAATTAAACCACAATACAAGTTTTTGCATTTATATAATTTGGAAGATTTACCGCAAAAGAAACAGATAAGGTACAATAAAATACACTGTCAGTCCTCACTTTAAAGTACAGAACAATAGATACTACATTCTTTTAGGTACACAAAGCTTTATATATAATCTATACTTTTATTACATACATGGGATCCCTATGTAGGTAGTGCAGATGGCGAGCAATAAAGGTTTCTCTTGACTGTTCAACTATACGAAAACTCAATTTACTAAGGGTTGCGGAGAAGCAGGCAGCAGTATCGTCGCTTAAAAGCCAATATTAGCCATATTTTGGTAAACAGTTTTGTCTGCAGCCGTTCGCAAAATGGATTAGAAAGGCAAAACGCAATTTTGTAAAGAGTAAAAGAAGGTGGCTTTGTTTCAGCCATGAGTATTAGCTTGTTAAGGTAGGATAATATATAGTGATATCCCATCATTAGTTGTGGCTAGGGCATGGTAATCATACTTTTTTTTTAGTTAGGAAGTCCTTAAAGAAATAATTCTGCTCTCATTCTGTCCAGAGAATGAGAAGGTGTGTTAGACATTTATTGACTAAACCCTTACCTCCCTTAGTTACTCAGCGCTGGGAACACCATAATCATGGCGGTAAGTCCCCTCTTTTAGGAGTGGCTGGAACGGCAACACGACGTCTACATCTTCCGCATGACAATGGTTCTCACCGGACATTGCAAGTTCGGGATGTTTTTGCATCGGATCCATTTGAAAGCCCGGGTGCTACCATTGTAATGACGCGCAAACCATACGCAGCAGACGACGCGCGTGGTGGAGCGTAAGGGGGTGGTGTGACCCGCTGGGCGGAAAACCACCATGTCATCAATTGGCAACAGTGGAGGCAATTGGCAACAGTGACCTCTCGCGCCTGGCCCTGGGTCAGGCTATGGTTCGAAGCGAGGATGAATGGCAGGCGGTCGCCTCGCGGTCCTTCTGCGAAGCAGTAATGCTAGCGAAGGAGGAGTCCACACGCGTAAGGGAACGAACTTCCCCCCCCCCCCTAGCCGCCGAGATTCCGACCCATACTACGACCCACGGTAACGCGGGATACGACGAGTAATTTCTGAAAAAGAAACCTGTAGTCCTAGGGCGCTAAGGGCAACTGAAGGACACAGATGTGGTTTTAGTCAGTAAAAAGCCCCTCTCGCTCCGTCTAGAGCGGTAGAAATAATTGCATGATTTCCATCTTTAAAAAAAATCCTCCTTCAGTTGTTCTGATTCCTGTAACACAGGTGTTTCCACCTAGCATAGGAGTCAGGGTCTCATTCTATTTGTTCATGTTTTTTATGCCAATAAATTATCTTATCTTATCTTCTCTTTGCATACCAATGTTGTGGTAATTTTTCCAAGCAATCCCGCAGTCCTGACTGGCAGGCCTCGGTACTGACGGGCCGGGAACATAACTCGCTATCGACCCGGGACCGGATGGCCAGTTACCCATTTCTCTCTGCCATGGTAACTACCCTAATATTATAAAAGCGAATGTTTGTATATATATGTGAATGTGTGTGTGCTAATTATTTTTTTATGACCAAATGTCAAAAAGGATTTTTATAAAGTTTATTATTGGCACAAGGGTAGACTGTTCTGCTACAGCATAAAAGGAGATTTTTCATGATGGGTGTATATTCCCACTGGTTTTTTTTTTAATTTTACGAAGGATAAGGCCTTAGCGGGAGCTTGTAGCCAGACAAGTGTCAAAGCGATGAACTGTAGCAACTTTTTATCTATTAAAAAACTGTAGTCAAAGGTTCAGTTGAAAACCAGCGTCAGGCAACGGCTACGTAGTTATCTGGCATTATGTCGAACTTGACCTATTCGGTGGAGCTGTAAGACAAACAATATAATTGTTTTTTTTACATGTTTGTTCAATGTGTGTGTCTGTGTGTCAAATACATGTGTTTTCTTTCTTTCTTTTTAGTTACCTAGAATCCTTCCATAATCACTAAGGTTGCCTTACATAATCACTGAGCTTGCCTTAGTGATTATAGAAGGATTCCATATATTCGTTCCCGACACCAGTCATTAGTCAGTCGTAAATATTCAGCTATAAATCCTCATGCTGATGATATAAAATAAAGCCATGAACATAAGCTTCAATTGAATACCAAATACCAAGTTAGTATTCATTTATTCGCTCTACTACTTTCTTATATTCACCCTTTACGATCCAATATCTACAGTTAGTTTTTAATAGTTTATTTAGCGCATTCGAAAAGTAAGTGAAATGTATTCATGGCTTCGAGAGCGTCCTTCTATCCGTTGAGTCAATATTGGAGACATGCGTCTTCCAAGCGAGGGAATTTAAATTGCAAATGGTCCCGCTGAAACATTGAAATTGGAAGTATTATAAAAATATATGGTGGATTTGGTTTATGCACTGTGTGGCGTTCAAATATCAGTTAGATTTATCGAGAATTTTCGTATTTTCAATATGACAAAAAGGCAATTATGAATCGTTTTGAAGTATCGTAGTCTGAGATTTTTTCTTTTATACGCCAAATATCTATCTACGTTGCTACATTGCAGTGCTAGGGTTCCTTCTTTACCTTTTTCCAGGGCCACATGGTTTAGACATGGACCTGTAGGCTTCGAGCCCCTACAATTCCGACTCGGTGTGGACGGTCGCAGGCCCACGCATATTGTGGCTGGAAATCGGGATTGGGATGCCGGCGGCTGGGCTGTGAGAGCCGTTCACTTGCGCATGCGGCCGTCTTTTTCGCAAGCATTCTTGCTTCGTTGAAGGATGCGACCGTCTGCCATTCCTCCTCACTCGGTACCTGTATCAGGACCCAGCGAGAGAGGTCGTTGCCGCCGATCGCCCCCGCTAGGACACGAAGCGTCTGGAACTCCAAGGTTGGGCAGGAGCCGCTTGAGGGTAGCCAATCCAGTTTTATAGCTAGATGTTGGAAGTGCTCCCCGGAATTCCACCGGCTGTCGAAGACGAGTCTCAGGTACTTCATCGTCGACGCAAATGTAAACACATAACAGAGACATAAAAAACAAACACAACTCAACGGCGTATCAGTAGTACGTAAAATAACCAGAAATAGCTCGAGAGCTTACAGGGGACTTAAAAACTAGTGTATTTTAATGAGTTTGTGGTGCGATGATCTCATTTAGGTCAAACGACAACATTTTCTAATGAGACACAGTAATCGTTGTGGTAACCTAATTAATTTCCCCAGTCATTTATTGATGGAGTTTTCACTAATTAGTTAGTTTGCTTGGTACATATTTTGATTTCATTTCTGTGGCTTTTTTTTGTCTTCATAAATGTCAGAACAAGGATTGTACCTTTTTATGTGTTGTCATTTCCTTCTTATGTATCGGGATTATCCCGGTACATTTTTCATTTTTCGTTGGTGTAATTTGATAATTGCACCCATGTGAATCCGAGGTGGGTGGCTAGTAGATACCTTTATTATGCACTAAACATAGTACTAAGCACGTGTCTGTGCTGTGATATTTTATTATCTAAACTTTATAGGAGTAAACCCAGGTTATTCCACACTGTAAATCAATCTGACTTAGATTTTCACGTTGGTAAAGCAATAGGTTGCTTATCTTTGCATAGAGTAATGAACGCAAAGATGTATTTCAAACCACCAACTGACAGAATGTAATTGAACTACTTAACATAAAAGATACAATCATTAGTTATTCACACAAATAAAGCATGTACAACGTAGACACTTCTTCTTCTGACGTTGTTCTTAACTGACAGAAGATCAAATGGTCTGTCACTACTCATCACCGTGTACCTCCTATCTAAGACTTTAACTAGTCTATAAAACTGTTTTAAGGCATCGTTTACATCAAACGTATTGTCCATCGCCGATTGTGAGTACGCTGACTGTCATCTTCAGTATGAATGTGAACTCACTCTGTAGTATGCGATCTCACCAAGACGGTACGCTAAAGCTTATAATGCGTAACTTGTGTGAACAAAAGAGTAGGCTTGCTACTCGTGTGGAATAATCGGGCACCAAGAGTCAGCGACGATGCGTGACGGACTATGTAATAGCGTACAGTCGGTTTGGTGTAAACGAGAAGTTATTATTGCGTAACGCTCGCTCACAGTGAGCGGCCGATAATACGTTTGGTCTGAACAATGCCTTAGTTGTATGTGCGCACTAAAAGTTAGTCTGTGTATTTTCGTAACATTCAACTTGGCTATAAAATTATAACTTGCAGTCGGGTCGACAGTTGGGACTGGCTCTTGGATCTAGCTGAACGTTGGTCAGACGGAAACTTCAAAATTAATTTCGAAGTTTGATCGAAAAATGTTTTGCTCTGTCGTCAAAGTAAGTCGGTCGCTGTGGACCTATGCTACTGGGAAACGGGATCCAGTGAGGTGGATGTTCAGAACTTGCTCTGATGAGTTTTTGTTTTAAATTGTGTTAAAAGTGTTCTAGATATCTCAATAGAAAAAAGAATGAGAGAGAAATTTCGTCACCGACACTGCTCGAATCACACTAATCACATCCCACTATTACTATAAAGGCAAAAGTTTGTGTGTGTGTGTGAGTGTGACTGTGTGTGTAAGTTTGTTATGTCTTCCGGAACGGATTTGGATGAAATTTGGCGCACAGGTAGACCATGTCTTGACACAGTACATAAGATATTTCTTATTATCCTGAGAGTATGTTCCCTTGGGACAATTCTCTAGAAGTATTTATACATTTGCGGCTAGTATTATAAGGGCGAAAGTTTTTATGTATGTGTATATTTGTTAGTCCTTCACTCTCAAACGGCTAAACAGATTTGGATGAAATGTGACACACAGATAGATTACCTATGTCCTGGAATAGCTCATAGAATACTTTCGCGCGAGGTGAAGCCAGTAATGAATTTTAAAGTCGAAATTTGACGATGAATAATTACTTCTTATCATGTCCAAATCTTCCCAAAAGCGTGACATTAAAAATTACCGCTGTCATATTCCGCAAAGTTCATAAGTCGCCTGTCAAAAATACCTCTAGATACACGTCATCGAAACATAATCAAACAATACCCACTCAGCTCGTCTCAGGCCTGTCATTGATGGACGGTGTAGATTTAATAGATGATTTTTCTAACATTTCAAACAATGAGGCTCGTATCATTAATCTCTGGACTACCGGTAACGGGCCGTACTGCGGACAATGATAGCTAACTACCAACCGATGCTATCGGATTAGATGGAACTAATCGATTTACTGGTCCCCGGTTGGCTTTCATTAAAACTATTGGGTCACGATGTGATGATGATGATAAGTGTTTTGCGCCGGTTAACCCATTACTGTTACGTCGAGGAGCCAAAACAAATATAAGCTAACTAATACTCTATCAATTAACCCGATGAGATAACCATCTCTCCGTATTGTAAGATGCAGTTCAATTACATGCTTGTAAGTAAACTTGTTAGTGGCGGATGGTGTTTGATTTTCACACGGTATAAAACATAAGATCAAGATAACGATAGTAAATTAACAGAGGATATCTATAAATATCTATCTATGTATATAAAAGCGAAATACCACTCAATGATTAATCACGAAATATCAAAAACTATAACACCGACAAACTTAAAATTTGGCAGGTAGGCTCCTTATAGGATGTAGTGTAAACATCCGCTAATGATGGACTTTACGAAACTGGGCCCCTATAGGGGCAAAACGGGGGTTGGAAGTTTGTATGGAGAAACCCACTTTCATGCGGGCGAAGCCGCCGGCAGAAGCTAGTGTATTATAAAATAAAGTCCTCTAACACGTTTGTCTATCTGTCAAAAACTACTATACTATAATAATAATAATTTAATTTAATATTACTTACTATGATTATTTATTAGATGAAGTAAAGTGACAGCAGTGGACAATGCCCAACTGTCAAATAACAATGCCCAACTGTCAAACAACCATTGTTATATCTGTCAATTTACTTCATCTAATAAAAAATCATATTAAAAACGGATTTCCATACAGTTTTCACCAACAGACAGACAGCTGCATTCAAAAAGATTATATTAAATGTATAATACACACTGTAAAGCTGAGAATTTCAAAGACTTGTAACACCCGTGTGAAACTCGGATGAGGTTCTAGTGTTAAGCAATTAGCTTGTTAAACTTAGATTAAAGTATTAACGGAAGCTATAAGATTACTCACGATCTCAATAAAAAGGCGTTTTTATCGAAATAAGAGCCGGAAGCATATTTAATAGAACGTGTAATGCAAATTAATTGATTCTTCGTCCCGGCAAAGTTCCGTCTAGCTGGTAGCTTTAAAATTCTAGTTTATTATCCCATGTCTATATAGAATAAACTAGTCGGAGTTATCGCGAGCGAAAAGCGTATAAAAGCAAACACGGTTACTTAACACGGCGCACATAAATAAAACTAAGATATTTAATTGGTAGTACCGTCCGCTCAAAGCTTGTATTGTTGCTATCAAATTGTAAATACGAGCGTTTGCTAAATTGCCACAAAGCCGACGTTTGCGGATACACGTGTGCGATGGAAATCTCGTGTCAACAATGTGTTTTGGTTTGCCTTTATTGTGGTATGATTTACATAGTTGCGAATCGAAACTAAAATTACAGGAAGGCAGACGTATTGGCAGGCAGGTAATGGAGTTCAAATTGACACGTGGAGCTCATAAATCAATAAACTAAAAATCTAGGAATTATGCGAATCAGTTCTAGACTTATACGAGCGTATTGTAGTAAGTCAGATCGGCCAGTACGACTGTGACATATAGATACGAGGTTACAACCGGTTTACCGTGGCTCTAGAGATGCTCGCACCATGATATCTTTGCAACAGTCGGAATGGCTACAAGGAATTCTTTCCGATATTTAGAGGTACCAACCAAGGAGATTGTGACACGCAACCCAATGTAGGCATCGATGTGTACCGGATTGAATTTTAAACAAGAACATTAATTTGCGTTTAGCAAAGGACTTATAAATTAATAGTTAAAAATTTACAACGAAACTGATACTTGTTTCTAAATCCGCCGTGAAATTGATTAAAAAGTTATATTCAACGATAGATTTCTGTGACAGTGTAATTTATAAAATAAACTCTGTTAATCTGTTTTGTCCTCATGAAAATTCGCTTTACATGCTACCCTCACATTCGGAATTAGAACAGACAAACAAACTGTTAAACACATTATACAAAGTTGCACGTTAGGCGGTAGTTTCGCGACCTGGTTGCATAGGAGATTATAAACTACATACGTACATTGCTATACATGAGACGTTGTGGGTACGTGTATGTATGTATATATGGTGCTTCACATCCCAGTGCCTACTCGTTAATCGTAGGAATACGATCAGCTGCCGTCATGCGGAAGCACATCTTTGATCTCGGCACTAATCAATTGGTACCGATATCTCGATGTTCGACAATCGAATCAAATCGAAAGCGATGCAGCCCACGC
This sequence comes from Leucania comma, assembly GCA_958295575.1. Lineage (NCBI taxonomy): Eukaryota > Metazoa > Arthropoda > Insecta > Lepidoptera > Noctuidae > Leucania > Leucania comma. Next base: position 13,361,492 of record OY282475.1, read on the forward strand.
GCACCCTGTCTTATTCTATTAACGAAGGATTGTGATTAAAGTTCTTTATGAAGCGCCCACGCTATGCCGTTTTTTATTGTTTGTTTACAAAGTGAATGAATGTCCGTTTGTCAAGTAGACGCATAAAGCAAGATCTGACTGCGGAATTTATTTCGAACATAACTTGCAAGTTTGTTTAAGGATATTTATATTTACGCATGATTCATCATTTTATTAATCGGTTGCAAAAAAGGAGGAGATTTTATGTTTGACTTTATGTGTTTTCATCGGTTTTTTCATCAATTGTCAACCAAATTTGCTTCTTTTTTCCTTTGCCAGAGGTTTTTTCCAAGACAGTCCTGTTTGTGGATAGGATTTTATGAAGAACTTTGGATATACTCGTACGTAGTCAAGAAAACTCTATCATAAATGGCAACTAATTTTATGGTAGTTGCAATTGTATGTTTGTTTATTGTTACACCAGTTCCTAATACAACTTCAATCTGGTAAAGAGGTATGCAGAATCACTGTGTAACGCAATCACTACTATCAAAAGCAGAATGAATCCTTCATTTCACAAACAGCAGCAATGTGTAGGTTGAGTCCGTATGGGTACTATGTCATTTCTTTTGGTTTTTTGAGATGTGAAATCAATTTCAGACTTCATGTCAGAATTTTACTGATTAAAACCCACATGACGTGTTTCTTTAGTTGCGCTTTGGGTGTCAATGCTGTGATAACTTCTTCAAAAACTCCTTTCATTTACTTTTTATAAGTAATATATATTTATGTATATGTAGGTTGAATTATATGAATTATACATGTTTGTTTATTTTATTTACTGTTATATAAATTTGTATTCTTGTTTTCTTATTAATCTTTTGTTTTTTTTTTTTAAATAAAAGTGAAAATTAAAAAACGTTTCTTTTTAAAAAAAAAATACAACTTTCTAAAAAATCTGACACTAAAAACTGCAGAAAAACTTAATTTCGGAAGCTGGAGTGTCTGATTTTTTTTTTTCATTTCGGACACCGATTCATCATCATCATTTCAAACAAAATACGTCAATTGTTGGACATAGGCCTCCTCCAAGTGTCCTGATCTTTTGCATCTCGTATTTATCTTTTAACTATCTTATCTTTTGATGCGCAGCCGCTATCGCCACTCCAACGATTAAAATATTTTTATTGAGACTGCACGAAAAACTTAAAATATATCGTTACTAGTTTTGCAATGCAAGTACAGTCGCGATGGGCTATCACAAAAATGAAATATGTACATTCATCCGCAAACCGTCCTCAATTAACACAAAATATCCTTCTGACTCATGAACCGCGACAGAATCACGAAGCTCATAAATAAACACGTGTAGTGAATATCGATGCAAAGTCAATTCGTGACCATTAATGTGAATTTGAAAGTCGAACATAACTCGAACGGTTAACCGGGGACCATTAAACACTGATATAATAATGTCGAAATTATAAAATATTGCTTTCAGTGTGCCTTGGGACTATCGGGGCATCGGACTTACAAATTAACAATAAATATTCATGCGGCCAACGATTACACATACTCAATCGGTAGTGTATCGATGTTGATACGTCGTTGTATCGATACAGCCACTGCGTACCACAATCGATTTTTATAAATGCACGTGTCATTTTTTGAATAATGATCTCCAATACCTAATCGGTACATGCTATTGTTGCCTTTATAGAACATTGGTTTCTGCTAGCGGCTTTGATTGCAAGAAAGTAGAAAATTAGTTATTTAAACAGTACAGTAAAAGTTACACTACTTCATATAGAAATAAAGAGAATAATGTCTGCTATGATCCATCCGTGTGACAAATTTTATTGAAATCCATTCAGCCGTTTGAGCGTAAAGGGGTCACAAACATACACGCATATGTACAAAATGTAATATAGTTTGATTAAATTTAGCTTAACTGACAGTGGGGTCTAACTATAAAAGTTGATAGTCAGCGATTATTCTGAACCAATCTGCAAATAAAAGGAAAATGGCGAAGGATTATCGCTCGCCGTCCTTTTGTGGGATTTCTTCGAGATTGACTTGTTAATGGCCCTCATGGCACATTGGCATTGTGGGGACGACAAGCATTAAGCTCTACTTATGCATATAATTTTTATTGATGATATTTTGGTACTTAGATGCAGTAAAATACGACAAAAAGAAAGTAAGAAGCAGTAGGTAGGTGTAGTGTAATGCTAGAACTACACTGCGCGCACGTGTGCTACACACGCCGATCTGGGCGCGTCGGTCTCCATTTTATATGGAAACTAGACTTGTAGACCTAAACTTGATCCACGCCACGCGACGTCGTTCTACGTACCATCGCGGTTATTTCTGCCCGATCACTTAAAAAAAAAATCGCTTGAATACTACAGCGCGGCACCAAACCAAACCTTTGAAGTTTTCGTTTCGAGTGCAAGCAAAAGTGAACTTAGCGGTGGTCAGGCGGAAGTGTCTTTATACTACAAATCAGGCGTGTTACACGTGTGCATTGGTCTCATTTAGTTCTAGCTTTAGTATTTGCTGGTTGTATGGTTCGCTCCTCGAAAGCTTGAGGAACTTATTATGACGTCACGGTTGCGCGAAGGCGGCGCTGACGTTTATTACCTAGAGTCACCAGTTTTTTTTAATTATTATTATTATGGATAGACTCGCAACATAATCACTGTTGACTTAGATTCCCATCTTGGTGGATGGTCGTTACTTTAGACTTCAAGACAAAATCTACAGTGACGACCATCAGAACAGTGCAAGACTCGAAAAAAGCCAGGTTTTTAAGGTTCCGTACCTCAAAAGGAAAAAAAAAACAGAACCCATAGGATCATTTTGTAGTCCGTCTGTCTGTCTGTCTGTCTGTCAAGACCTTTTATCTCGGGAACGCGCGGAGGTATCGAGTTGAAATTAAAACCATACGTAAGCGTATGGTTTTGATTTCAACTCTGGGGTCAAGGTCTGGGGTCCCTTGAAGATGTGAAAAAAATAAATTTTTTAGGTTAACGGAATAAAAGAACGTGGTCGTTTATACTGCAAAAAACGTGTATTTCGACACTCTCAAGGGAATAAAAAATCATAGGGTACTTCTCGTTGAAGAATCCTGAAATTTGGCTTGAAGCAACATCTAATAGCATAAATATAGGAAAAAAATCTGAAAACAGTAAATTTTAGTGACGTCACCAATTTTTTTTGCGATTTGGAAAAATCTTCCAAACTCGATGCGGGAATTGAATTATTTTCATAGATAGGTTTGTACGGAATCCTCAGAGCGCGAGTTCTACTCGCACTTGCCCGGTTTTTTATTTTAATTAGCCTATTCTACGTTCCTTGAATGTGCCTATTGCATCACAATAGGCCCTGTCAGAATATCAGTGCTGCGTTATTAATTGTTATTAATATATATCCGCCGCTTTTTTGACCTCACACAGATTACTTTATTCATTTGTAAGTAGGTATAGAGTAGTAATAGGTTTTTAGTTTTAATAATTTTTTGTGTTATGCAAATTTATATTTTTCGAATCAATCGTAATATTTTATTTATGTTTGAAAACTCAATACTTAGAGTATGTTGACCTTACCTATACTCTATATTACTACGAACTTTAGGTAAATCACCATTTAAACTGACTGAAGACGACATAGAGCCCCCCCCCCTCCCAAATGTCACCACAATGGCACCGTGCGTCTCGTATCCACTGGATTCCCACAACCCTCATAAGATGGGAGGCTTTCCAACGGTGCATCTTTCGGTAGGTGGTCGCCACTCCAGGACCTTTCGGCCCCATCAAAACATCTGTTTTGCGAGCAATATGTAACTTCTATAATAACTCAGTTACACATTGCTCGCAAAATTGTCAGAAACACAATGTAAGGGCGTACTTAACCAGGTTTCATTATATTAAATACACTAACAGTAAGCTCAAATCTTCTCTTTGATATTATTACTAAACTCTGCTCACAAATACAAAGTCTAAGTGAAAGTATCTCACACTCGTCTTTGTGAACTTTAAGTCAATAAACACTGAATGTATGACTGATGAGAAACACTAATGATTAATGGTGTTGAGAGCTTTACCGTTTGCTTTAAGTGTTTGTTAAGACGTGTGTACACTGGCTATTAAAAGTTTTGCTATTTTCTGAAGGGGCTGTGCGATGAAATGGTTTAACTGATGGCGTCGATCAAGAGAGGTTCTTCGTAGCTCTTAATGTGATTGGCCGAAGGCGCAGTGTGATTAGCCAAAGTCTCTAATGAGGCTGAGGGTGATGACTAGGTAGGTCTGCTGTCACCAGCACACCTACCTAGTCATCCCCCTTAGCCTGATCACTCAGGATACGCTTTAAAGCCGTGGATGCTGGCTGTGTGGCCCGCTGCTCTAGAGCTTGAGGTAGTGATGATGACAAAACGCTGTAATAACTGCACGAAGACTACGTACATAGTCGAAGGTCACCAGTTTAGAAGTAAGCGGAATAGGGGGTAAAGTCCCATTTACCTAAGTCGCTACAAATGTTGGCACCGGAACCGATATCATAGGATACAGAATAAGATGTGGCCAGGAAACTGTATCTAGTAATTGAAGATCGGTGTCTGAAGAAAGGAATATGAAGTTAACAAAGTGCCAAATGCTGCCAATGAGCAGTGGTGGCCGATTGGTAACGGCCCCGACTTACGAGTTGTAGGTCGCGGGTTCAAACCCAGCCCAGCGCATTACTTTGTGTAATTTATTTCATCACCACTGCTCTCAAAACGGTGAAGGAAAACATCGTGAGAAAACCGGCATGTCCTAGAACCAAAAATTCGAAAACATGTGACATCCACCAATCCGCACTGGGCCCGCGTGGTGGCTACGGCTCATTCCCTCTACTATAGAGGAGGCCTGAGTCCCAGCGGTGGGAACATTAAAAGGCTGATGATGATGATGAATGTGCCAAACTCTATTTTAATACCATTTGAGATTTACCATTTGAAGTGTTCAGCCTTTAATAGATTTTGAAATCGAAGATTTGAGTTGAGATCTATTTATTTTTAACTTGGACAAGTCTATTAACTAATTATAGTTGGTTTTATTGGCCTTTGTGAGTTAGCTATTTTAAAGTTTTTAAATGTAGATTATTTTTAAGACGTAGATTCTTGCGGTTGTATCTTATTATTATTTTTCATTTATCACCATGCTGCCATGTAACTTGCATTTAAAGTTTAAATATTCTTAATATTTGTGATTTTTTAAAAGGTATTTTTTTTGCATCATCAGTTTGCATACCACTATCGCTACCATCTAACTTACATAATATTATAAAGTTTAATTCAATATTTGTGATTTTTTTAAAAGATATATTTTTTCTCTAACATCACATTTTTTACTATTTTTCATGCACGTACCACAATATCAATGACGTCTAACTTATGTAACTTTAGTATTGCGCAACATTTACCTGCCAGTCTAAACGCACCTTTAACGATCATCCATTGTATAATCAGTCACTTAGATCAAGCTCCGAATAAAACTGTTAGCTTTTAAGTTGCGTATCGCACTGAGATGCGATCGTGAATAGATGAATGATTAAATAGCTGCATCACACTAATAAACAAGGATGAAAGTTGGTGTATGTATGTTTGTTACACCTTCACGCTGAAACGGCTGAATGGTTTTTTTTTTTTTTTTTTTTATGGTAGGTAAAATCATCCAATGACAAATCCCGCCCTTGGGCGGAGCGGGAAGTAGTGTCAGACTCTTACTGACTAAAAACCTACCCCGTTCTTTCGTAGCCTATCGTGCCGGGGTCGAGCATTCCTTTCGGAACTAACCCATGACCCCAGTAGGCTTCGACCCTGCCTGCCTGCAGTTAGCAGGCTGGGCCTCTTCGGTGTGCTGACAGCTCCTTGAGGCGCGCGGGAACAGAACGCGCCGTCGACGACTTGGGCTCGGTCCGGTCGGTTACCGGACGATCGGACAGCGTGCTACCCATTGCACGCCGTCCGCAAGCCCGCGCCTACGGTGGCCGGAAATCGGGATCGGAATCCCGGCGGCGGCTGGGGCGAGCGCCCCGTTGCCTCTGCCTGATGCGGTCGGCCTCCTCCTTTGCTAGCATTACTGCTTCGCAGAAGGAGGCGACCGCCTGCCATCCCTCCTCACTACGGACCATGGCCTGAACAAAGGCCCGGCGAGAGAGATCGCTGCCGCCGATCGCCCCCACGAGGACACGGCGATGCTCCGCCCAGGCGGGGCACACCTCTACAGTGTGCTCCACCGTGTCCTCCGGATGTTCCGCACAGTGGCGACACCCGGGCGAATCCTCCGCACGAATCCGGAACAGGTACTTAGCGAACTTTCCGTGTTCGGTAAGCACCTGCGTCGTGCGGAAGTTGAGAACGCCGTGAGGTCTTTCCAGCCACGCCTCAAGGATGGGCCTTATCGCCCCAATTGTGGCGCGTCCCGAACGAGGTTGCGATAGTCGTTGACGCCATTTCGCCATGAGATCCCGCCAGAGCTCTGTCCGCCATGCCTCGACTTGTCGTGGCAGCGGAGTTTCGCCCCGGCAGCGGAGTTTCGCCCCGGCGCTGAATGGATGTTGGAATTTGGTGTAGGGGTAGACCATATTATGAAATAGCATAGGGGATATTTTATATTGAGATAATTTTAACTGCATCAAAAAACTTATCCTTCACTAAAACGAATTGTATACAAAAATATTAATGTACCTACTTTTAATTGTTACGGGAGTTGGGTCACCACAATTCGGTCAGATTAGGTTAGAAGGGGATGGCGGGGTCTACTGAGATAACGAAGCAATCGAACACAGACCCCGATTCTTTTATGTTTATTTATTACAGTTATTTTTTTTTTAATCCAAAAAAGCCTATACAAATTTTTTTTTTGTTTTTTTTTAGCACTATTATTTTTTGGTAGAACAAAAGCATATTTTGTAGCAGGAAACAGGAATAAAATGAGGAACAGTTAAAAACTACCCTTTATATTCCATCATTGTTCTTTTGGCATATTTTTTACTATCTCACGGACGAAGCTGCGGGCAGAAGCTAGTGTTTTAATATGTCAATGTTTATGCAGAAACGTTTAAAAAATACATATAGTCGAACAATCCTTTTGGAATTGGTTAAAAAAAATATGTCATAAAAACATAAACTTAATCAGGCATGCCAAAACGCATTTTCAAACATGCTATCTACATAATCTATTTATTTATTTATTTACATCATCTGATCATCTAAATCAACGTAGGTGTATACAGAAAATTCACACACACTCCCACACTACATTAATTCCTACGCAACCATAGTGAAAGGCAACCGAACACTGACCATAGATAGATGTTGTGTGTTCCCTGAATGATTCGGTGTCATCGGTTCTTAGTTAGGGGATCATTGTAGCCCAAGATTGATGGTAGCTTCATAGCGAGCCGATGAACCCGCGGTTGCCATCCTCCAGTCTTAATGAATGGCTTTGGAACTCAATAGATATTTTTTGGTAGGCTTAATAGAACCTGGGAAGCAACAAGTGAGGTATTTAGGAAGTTAAATACGTGTTTGTAAGGTTTTGTTATGAAAGTTGTTGGCGTTTTTGTGTTTATTATGATTTTAATTTGTTTTTTTTTTCAATCTTCTGGGAATTTACAGAAAATTTAGAGTTTTTGGAGGCTTGAAATGCACTTGCGTTTTTTATATAGTCAAATGTCTTTCTAACTTTTTGGTCTGAGCAAATGTAATCACAGATTAAGATGTTTAATTTTTTTTTATTGTAATTAAATTAAATTGCCAAGATTATGATTCAGAGAACGGGGTATACTATTGATGTATAAGTACGTAACACGTAAACACTTCACTAACATAGGTATCAGTGCGGGTTGGTTGATGTCACATGTCTTCGAATTTTGGTTCTAGGACATGCCGGTTTCCTCATGATGTTTTCCTTCACCGTTTTTGAGAGCAGTGGTAATGAAATAAATTAAAACATAGGTATAAATAAACTAAAAAGAAAGAATAATAAAACTAATACTTAATTAACTTTAAGTTTTAATAATATATGTACATTATAAAAAAATACTCGTAATACCCTTAACTAATTGAAATGACTAAATATAATCTAAAATATGCCGTCGAAAAATTCCTCCGCATCACTTCAAACTGATGAGAAATTGACAGGTGATGATAGTTGCTTTCAGATGTCAAAGCCGTTTCGTATGACACGTCGTATAGCCAGATTGAAAAATGTTGCTGTAATATGATGCGGCTACCTCAAGTCCAGCTAGATTTTCATTGATCACATTGTTCATTAAAGCGGCTTCTTTGTATTTGGGCTCTATGGTTTTAAAAACGTTGGACCCAAATACAAACGTGCGCATCGTCGATACGCTGCTTTGAAAGTTTTAGTTACAATAATCGCCGCAAGTGACGCTGTATAACGTCATATGTAGGTATTTATAACGAGTGCTTTAATGTAAAATTAAACGTTTTTACAACAGTTTTGCGAAATAATTGTGTAAATACTGTGTGTCGTTTTTGGAACACAGACAAAGTTCAAACAGCATACGAAAATAAAGAATTTTTCTCCCATCTTTTATATTCCTTTGTGTGATACTAAGAAACGTGTAAAGAATTTAAATTGCAAACACACAGAGGACGTTAGTTTGTCCATCGCTATTTCGGGGAGGGCTTAGCAAACATTTAAATTGGGCTAAAGCAAGCAATAAACAAATGATAACAAGCTCTCTGAGGGACAGAATAAACTTTATAAAGGTTGTTTTGATTTATTTGCTTTATAATTCTGTCCTTTGCCTCACTTTCACTGTGGTTTGTTATCTGTAAAAAAGGGTTGAATTAAACATTACGAGCTCAAAGTTTGGACTCGCAATTTTTATGTACATGGTTAATGAATCCTTTGACTCGATAAAATTCTAAGTAGAATAGACTAAAACATTTATTTGTGTTTTTTTTTTTAAATAACTCATTTTTATGAACACACTTTCTATTCTATACACTTAGTTAATTTAAAATGAAATCTTTCAGCATCTAGATCTACAAACTGCTAGAAAATGGTTCAGGGGTTTCAATTAAAAGATTCGAAGTTGCCACACTTGCCAAGCGGGTTAATGACCGAGATTTGCATACATAAGCTTAACCAACTAAAAGCAACAGAACACAAGACCGAAAGTATCACTTCCGAGCAATTTAGTATTCAATTTGCTAAAGTTAATCGCTAGTGCGCCAAACACGGATACGGTACAAACAACCGTGTGTTGCTCCGTTAACGTTTACAATTTCAGTAATATTCCCACACTCGGGTGGTCCTCATAAACGCCGCTTTTAACGGACCCGATACGGAAATAACGAAATAACACCCTCCATTTAAACAGAACTCTCGGAAATTAAAGAAAAATCGATTTCCCACCTGAAAAATAAACGCGAGTTAATTAAGTCGCTCGTTAGCTCTGTTACGTGTTTTTCATTAAATATTTTATCGAAAATATGAGAAACCCTTTTTTCTCTCATATCGAGCACGTTTTGTTTCTGCAGCTTTGAAAAACGTTTAAATGAAAAATGCTGTTTGTTTAGCTAAAAGGCCAAAGTTGGCTGTTTTCGTATCATTGTGCAGCACCTGTCGACGTGTATGAATTTCAATTACATTTAGTACTGTACATGAATGTGAATTCATTTAGTTGACTTACCGCTCTGTGCCATTAATTAATTAATCGACGTGGACATATATAGAGCTGTTATAATACCTTACATTTTAGGATAGTGAACATGGACTGGCTAAAATGCATGCAAAACCTATTTATCATTAAATAAAGATGAAAAGTTATTACCATCCTAATTGATACCAAAATATAATTCGTCTCAAAACTAAAATCTTAGATGTTCCTCGGAAAGCTACTGTTTTTGAGTGGAATTGGGAAGGAGATATCAACTGCTTGTCAGAGGAGCTGTGGGCTAAAAGAGCCACTTATTGAGTCCTATTAAACGTAAATCGATATCGGTCATACCAAGGCGAAAGTGGAGAAATGAGCCTGAATTTTACTAGAGGCCAGCAATGGCCGAAGACAGACTTGTGTAGAAAAGGAAGCCCAACCACTGCTGGGGACCCAAGTCTCACTAGGCGTAATGGTCTAAGTTTTATTAGATTCTAAGCGACGATGTAATCGAAGATGGAGTACGCTAGCCTAGAAGTAAACTATTCATCTCTTGACTTAAATACTCACAGCTTTAGGATGTCATTAACGCTTTTCGACAACGTTATACGCCGGGCGACAACGGTAGGAGAAGAATGCGCGAGAGGGGCGTCCTTGTTTTCCCTGGGCATACCAATTGTCAATTTCTAATATTATACAGTACAATATTACGACTGGAGTTTAATTAGATATTCCTATCATCAACAATAGAATTTATATAACGTCTTTCTATAGTTATCCGGCTCGAAGGACTAGTAAGGAGTTTATAGCTCTTTGAATTGTTCTGAGACATTGCAACAATGAAAAGACAAAGTTTCAATGACAAAATTTAAAAAGCATTGCATACAATCTAGTGTTATGAAAACTAAGCATTAGTACCATCCTAATTCGGTAGCTATCACAGTTGGTACAAAAATTACTGTTTTGAGATCTCACGATTATTTATTCGGATGTTAAAAAAAATATAGTAAATCTATAAAGATCTATTTTTATAAAACGGTAGTTTTCATCTTGGTTTCCTCACCGTGGCCTATCCTGCAACATATCTTAAAATCATCATGTATCCGATTTAAGAAAGAGATAGTGCTATCCGAACTGCATAACTCTATCTGTCTCTCACACTGGAATTGTGATGGTTTAAGACGTCATAGTAGATGACTGGTCCTGTGTTATAAGGCTAATGGGATAAAAGTATCTAATGGCACTCAGGAATTATATTATAGCTTTCAATCTGCGAAAAATAACCCTAATTTTATTAAGACTTTCAGAAATTGCCAAACAAACAAAAAGTTTACCTCTTTACTAATAAATAATTAATTTTAAAGCGTGAGAAATTACCCACACATACATTTACTACTCAAACTGCATCTAACTCTTCACATGCGACACCAATCACTTCAAAATATCTTCATACACGTCCATCCACGTATGATCAGAGCTAATACAAATACACGCACATTAAGCAACATGCAACCGTTTTTAAGTGATTTTAGACAAATAGTGGAGTTGGTCCCACAGTCGGGTGGGCTGTAATCGCCGTCATTACGAGTACCGGAGGGTTCTCGTGCGGCTCAGGGCTGCCACTGGCAGGTGAGTGGAGAAATTAAAAAAACCACGATCAACTCTTGATAACTTGATTTTATAGGTCACTGTGGAAAATATTGAGTGTAAATTGCAAAAAAATAAAAGAATGCAACCGACTAAACCAAACATGATGATAGGTAGTAGAAAATTGGATTTCTAGTAACAAATGACTATCTCCAACACTAAACAAACTATAAACAAAGGGGAAATCTGCAGACATTATTGCTGAAAAATTTAGCGTCACATCTTTTACGCAAGGAAATGGGAATCAAGCTTTGATATGATTTAATTACATTTACATATAATTTTATTTTTCACAGTAAATGGTTCTTATTAACCATTTACTGTGAAAAATAAAATCTTTTTTTTAACTATTGCATAACGCCATCTAGTCCCAGAAAAGCTTGTGTTATGAGTATTAGAAAACTGCTAAACATACTTATATATTTCTAAACACATATTATAGATAAATTACACATAGATGGAACAAATGATCATGCTCATCACACAAACATTTATCCTGGGTGGGAATCGAACCCACGACTTCCGGCATAGCAGTCAGGGCCACTAACTACTAGACCATTAGGTCAGTCATTTTTAAGGAGAGGACCTTTTCTTCCTATCTCTGAGGCTCTTGTCTCGCACCGTATCTTGCTCATGACTGGGGCCAGTCACGAAAAGTAGCAGCCGCAGATCTCTTCTTCGAGGATTTGGCGCGGTGCTCTGCCTAAGCAGTCTACTGCATGCTTCACCGTGTCCAACGCGTGATCCGTACAATGGTGATACCTAGCCGTATCTTCGCACCGAATCTGGAACATGAACCTCCCCAAACAATTGGGTCTAGTGAGGACCTGCGTTAGGTGGAAAGCGAGGACGTCGTGGCGCCTCTCTAACCACTCCTCAAAGAGGGGGCTTATTGCGCCGCAATTGTATATTAAATCAAAGTTAATTGATTTTCAAATCTAATGTGGCACCCCTACATTTAGCTACCTATGTGATTGTCGAGCCTTGCCAGCGAACCCGCCAATGTCATAATTCGCATATTGCATGTCTTAGTGATTTACGTTTTTAGTACTTTTTAATTGTTACTAAATTGAAAGTGTAGCCGCCTAACGAGCGGTTATGCTAAATTAAACGTTATTATGTGCTAATGGACGGTGAAAATACTGTTTTATGCCTTTTGTTATTCTTGATAATCGACTGGAAGGTAAGTATAGGTAGTTAGTACAGATTGATACTTGGGTTTATATTGCTAAAGAACTTACTGTTTATACGACGAGTATGAAAGGTGTTTACAATTTTCTGTAGGCACGAAACGATACTTTTGTAAAATATTGAGAAATGTCAAATACGTTCACAAACTGTTATATGGATGACCTAATTAACTGAGAATACTAATTTGATAATTTAGTGTTAGTTGTGTGTTAAATCATAAAACTAAACAAGTTAAAGTGTGTGCATACTATACCTAATAGGCGATTGATCGCATTGATCGCAGTGTTCGCTGAGTTCTAGTTAATTTAATGAAGCCAGATCTTGACCTTGATCTCACCACATGGAAAAAAATAGATCGAGTGATCGAGCATATGTGACGGAGTAAGTGTCCCTACAAGATGGTTGTTTTTTTTTTTATTGGCAGACAAGAAGACGTTGCAGGAAGCGTTACATTTTGGCTGTGTGCATAAAAATATGGAGTAGATACGCTTAGAACCAAGTTTGCCGACATAGCATGAAGAATTGTCAAATTTAAGTAGCAATGGGCAGGGCACATTGCTCGCAAAACAGTTCACCGTTGGGGCCGAAAGGTTGTGGAGCGGCGACTGCGTACCGGAAGACGTAGCATTAGAATGCCTCCGTCAAGGTGGACCGATGATCTGGTCAGGTCCCTGGAATCCGATAGATGCGAGACGCACAGGATTGGTCGCTGTAGCGACGCTTGGGGGAGACCTATGTCCAACAGTGGACGACATTCGGCTGAAATGATAACGATGAGAAACGCTTAGTATCCTATTTGTATTTATAGTCGAGACAACAACCAAGTGTGTGTGAGATTATGAAGTAACCAGCAGGACTAGTAATCCAAAACGAAAAATCATCATCATCACCATTTTAGCTGAAAGACATCCACTTTTGTACAAAAGCCTCCACAAGCGTGGCTACAATGAGAGGTCCTATGCATCACGCATCTATTGAATTCTCGTGACTCTCACCCGGTCATCAGTCCACTGGCACAACAAAACGGTAAAACAAAGCCACAAAGTAGGTAACGTTTTTTATTTTCTATTGTTTAAATGTATAGTAATTAAAAAAACATTCAATTGTAATTGATTTTTCAAGTTAAACGGATTTATCGCTTTAGCTTCGCCTACTGCTTTTACTACACGCAGGCCTTTATACCAACAGTAGGTTCTGTTTACAATGAAAGTACTGAGGCACGTAATTTGAGTGGATATCTAGTATTCGCAACCGATCCGCTAGTTATGCTAACCTTAGAATTAGATTGATTAAATGATAGGCCGCTTGAATAAGAATGAGGCAGAGGTATATTCTCAGTTATTGTTATTGTTTTCAGTACCTATCGATATTGATTCAGGCATTTGGGATTGGAATATATAGGGTGACTGGTAATTAGTGAACGATACTTAAACACGTGGTTGTAGTCATGATAACAAACAACTTTTATTACGGGACCAAACATGAAATCACAAAAAAAAAACTGCTAGTCATTATATTTGTGTTCGCTTATCTGGTCAAAATGTACTGAACTTGTCAGCCAGCCCAAGTCCGGCCCCGGCACAGTAGGCTACGGGGTAGGTTTTATAGTCAGTAAGAGTCTGACACTACTTCCCGCTCCGCCCAAGGGCGGGATTTGTCATTGGATGATTTTACCTACTATAAAAAAAGGGCTTGCTTCAGAAAGTGGTGCTCTTGGACACGGCTTGTATAGTTAGGAGGTTCCTCTCTCTGGAGCCCTGATCGTCGGTAGCGAGACTAATGAATAACAATCAATTTGTAGATATATAGGTATAGACTAGCTTCATCCAGCGACGTCGTCCGCGAGAAAGTAGGTTTCTCCATACATTATACTCACAAACTTTGATCCCCTGTTTCATCCCCTAAAGGGGCTAATTTTGAAAATCCTCTCTTAGTATTCGCCTATGTCATAAAAGCAAACCTCGTGCAAAATTTCGTGCTCCTAGTCCTGGTAGTTTTGGCTGTGTGTTGATATGTCAGTCAGTCAGTTACTCCGTTTTATGTACAACATTCATCATCATCATCATCATCCTATCAGCCGAAAGACGTCCACTGTTGGACATAGGCCTCCCCCAAGTGTCGTCAAAATGAACGGTCCTGTGCATCTCGCATCCATCGGATTCCCGCAACTCTTGCCAGGTCATCGGTCCATCTACAAGATTAGTTTTAGTATATATGAAACCTGGTACACTTGTCTAGTATTTTTATGTACAAAATTTCTAAACTTTATCATGAAAAATCACAAAGTTATAAGCTTGTAATATCTTGTTGACCGCACAAATACGTGGTCACTGGGCCATCCTGGCGACTATGGAGTTTTGGGGGTAGTGGAACAGAGAGTAAAGTCCCACATACCTCCGTTGAAAAGGGAGGATCCTCCGACCAGACAGGTGTTATATCTGGTGGGCTACTGCCCGATAGATGATTTCGGGTTTGTTCTATATGTTCCAATCGCGCCATGAATCTTACTTGCGCGATGCAGGATTAGTTCTTATGTGACGACATAGATGTCGCTACATCACTCCCCTCCGGAGATCGGAGATCGATGGTTCTTGATGCTTCTTGATGCGTCGTGATGCGTGCCAGGCCAGTGCAGGTTGGTTCCAGTGAGTCGGAACCGGATTCCGCATAGTTCTCGGTGAGTCGGAACTGTCTGCGGTGATGCCCCAGTGAGTCGGGGCGGTGCTATCCCAGTGAGTCGGGATACGATGCTGCAGGCTCCAGTGAGTCGGAGTAGTGCGGCTGGCTCCAGTGAGTCGGAGCGGTGCTGTGCGACGTAGGGCTTGACTGCTGTCTTCGACCAGGAGAGGTTCTTCAAGGCTCTTCATGTGACTGGCCGAAGGTACAGGTGCTTAGCCAAGGTCGCTGATGAGGCCGAGGGTGATGACCAGGTATGACCAAGTAGTCATGCTGGTGGTCAGGATACCCATATAGCCGTGGGTGCTGGCTGTATGGCTCGCTGCTCGAAAGCTTGAGGAACTGATGATGACGTCACGAAGTAGTAGCTGCACGAAGGCTGCGCTGACGTTCTTTGTCGAGGGTCACCAGTTACCACATACCTCCGTTGAAAAGGGAGGATCCTCCGACCAGACAGGTGTTATATCTGGTGGGCTACTGCCCGATAGATGATTTCGGGTTTGTTCTATATGTTCCAATCGCGCCGTGAATCTTACTTGCGCGATGCAGGATTAGTTCTTATGTGACGACATAGATGTCGCTACATCACTCCCCTCCGGAGATCGGAGATCGATGGTTCTTGATGCTTCTTGATGCGTCGTGATGCGTGCCAGGCCAGTGCAGGTTGGTTCCAGTGAGTCGGAACCGGATTCCGCATAGTTCTCGGTGAGTCGGAACTGTCTGCGGTGATGCCCCAGTGAGTCGGGGCGGTGCTATCCCAGTGAGTCGGGATACGATGCTGCAGGCTCCAGTGAGTCGGAGTAGTGCGGCTGGCTCCAGTGAGTCGGAGCGGTGCTGTGCGACGTAGGGCTTGACTGCTGTCTTCGACCAGGAGAGGTTCTTCAAGGCTCTTCATGTGACTGGCCGAAGGTACAGGTGCTTAGCCAAGGTCGCTGATGAGGCCGAGGGTGATGACCAGGTATGACCAAGTAGTCATGCTGGTGGTCAGGATACCCATGTAGTCGTGGGTGCTGGCTGTATGGCTCGCTGCTCGAAAGCTTGAGGAACTGATGATGACGTCACGAAGTAGTAGCTGCACGAAGGCTGCGCTGACGTTCTTTGTCGAGGGTCACCAGTTACCACATACCTCCGTTGAAAAGGGAGGATCCTCCGACCAGACAGGTGTTATATCTGGTGGGCTACTGCCCGATAGATGATTTCGGGTTTGTTCTATATGTTCCAATCGCGCCGTGAATCTTACTTGCGCGATGCAGGATTAGTTCTTATGTGACGACATAGATGTCGCTACAGAGTTGTTTCGTACCTGCTGTGTGTCCCAGCGCCCACGATGACCTGCCGTGACCTGTGTTGTACTTAGTGTCGGTGGTGCCTAACTTGTGAATTAAAAAAAAAATGGGAATAAATATAACATGGTGTAAATAAAAATTACTGGAATCGATTCAGATACTGATTCTGAACAAAATATATTCAGGTTTCGAATATACTAAAAATAATTTTATTTCTTTATTTTGTTTTAAAGAAGGCTTTTAAAGAAGGAAAAAAAAATGTTATATTTTCAAATAGCTAATAACAAGACTCCACACATAGATTTAAAAAATATATATATCGATAAAAAAAAAGAAATTACACAAAGCCAATTAAATGATATCATTTAATTGGCTTTGTGTAATTTCTTTTTCGAGAGTAAAATTAGCGATTTAACGAAAAAAAAAAAAAAAACTGTGCCATTTGTCGACGCAAAGTCGCCACATTGGTGCAGAACAAATCGATATCAAGAACCCTAGACAGTCTTTTAAAGTTATTTGCACTCCTTATTGAAAAAAAAATCTCATATAATTGGTCAATGCGAAAGGTACACTTAATATAGGTCGTTGACGTAATCCCAATAGGTTCGTGCGTAATGCTAAATTAGCAACGAGTTCAGGACAGTCAATGTGTCCATTCGCGACACCCATCAGCAGACTTATGTCTCCAATATGACGCCTCAACTCCAGAGGAAGGAAGTGGTATCGCTTACAGCGGTGCTCATAGTGAACTGAGTATTGCTGTGCCCTATAATCTAGGTAACGTAGAAATTTTTTTTTGACGCCTTCAATACGGAACTTATAAACCTCATACTGCGGATTTCAAACCTGAGATGCATATTCTAAATGGCTACGTACGAAAGAACAATACAAAATCTTAACCGGTTTAAGTGATCGGAAACAGGCCGTGGTGCGTAGTATAAATCCCAGAGCATATAGATAAATATCTATTTCAAAGTAGAAACAAAGTCATGCATGCATTTTACGCTTACTTTAGCTTGAAACATTACACAAAGCTTCTATACATCTTTATAGCCTACCTTCTTACATTTGACATTTATCCATTACACAATTTACGACGTTACAAACAGCTCGGGTGATATATTAGACGTCTAACATTAAGTGCGTAATTCAGCTGAGATTTCATGTCATATTTTAGGCTGTACGCACACAGGCGGGCGTGGACCGCACGATAAAATGACGCAGATTGGCTTTAAAAACACTTTATGACGTCGTGAACACACTTCAATCCGACCTGTCTTATGTCTTTATTAGTTCACTCAACGTCTCTTGGTTAATTTCTAAAGAATCTAGGTTATACAAGTACAAATAAAATCTATTTACTTCAACGAGTTGGTTAGGTTTTCTAATAAAGTTCCTGGGTGCGGCTTCGATTAACATGTTGTGGACGCATTGAATTGGTATTTTCGTTTGTGTTGTGCGTTTAATTACTATGTTAAGCGATATATACTCTCTGTTATGTTCTCTATTTTATGTAGTTATTTATTGAATAAAAAGTGAAAAATATTTACCTCTTACTAGTTTAGCTGATATTTTGATAACCATTTATTATTGTTTAATAGGAGTATCGTGTTCATCTTGTTGCCCAGTAATTTTGTTGTGAAGGTCTGATAGATAGTCGCTCCATGTACAAAACGTGTATTCTACCGAAACCCGGTTAGATTGAAAGCCTAGAGAGATGATTAACTTGATCACAGATACTCAAATATTATTTGTTTAAAGTTTATGTACAGTAGTGGTACATAGGATTTTTTTTTGTTTTTAGATCGTAGTAGATAAAATAATCCAATGACATCACCCGCCCTTCGGCGGAGCGGGAGATAGTGGCAGACTCTTACTGACTAAAAATCTACTCCGTTCCTTCATTGCCTTGGTTCCAGGGCCCTGGTATGCATTTCCATACTTTCCTGTTAAGTTTGAATTAGGGTTTGTAAAATAACCGATACGTTCAAGCTCATATATTGCACTCAAAAAAACAAACGCCATCTTTTTTACTTGTTTTTCTTGTCATCATGGCAACCATCCACATAAAATCCTACACTTTTAATTAGAAAAACTTCTTATAATCTACTGCAGTCTTATTTCGTTTTGATTGATTGACGAACTCAGGAACTATAGGAGGTGCTACCGGAGAAACTTCCTTTTCTGCGGAATGTTCGCCGTAAACAGGCGCTGTATACGTTTTAGACTCTATTGAAACCACAAAACACCATAGAAACCCCAAACCATAGAAACCACAGAAACCATAGAAACTTCAAATGGCTGCTGCCCAGAGCTACTCGTAGTCGGGTGTGAAGGTATTATAAATGCGGGAACGATCTCTTCACATGGCTTCTCTTATTTGATCGTATAACATTGCACTCAAAAAAACAAACGCCATTTTTTTTACTTGCTTTTCTTGTCACCATGGCAACCATCCACATAACATTTCCCAAAGCCCCAGAGTAGGCTTCGACCCTGCTGGGACCCTATAGTTTGCTGACAACAACTTAAAGTGCGCGGGAACAGTGCGCGCCTTAGTGGTATACAGGTTGACTTAGTGCTATAAAGCATTCTTTATCAGTCAATTTTTTGGTTAAAAATGTCTATACTGTCACGGACGTGTACAATTGAAATAAAATGAAATATTTAGAACAAAAATATATTTTTTTTTAAAGAATTTTACTTTAAATACGATTATAATTCTCATTCATTTTGTATCGGCTATTACGACCAATTTGTGGTCCCGGGTCCACAGCTATTCGTGGTTGAGATATGTGTGAAACTTGAGTCTGCAGCCTAAACAAACTGAACCTAAATCTATAAAGGTTTTAGATTCAATTAATTCAGGTTTTGTTTTGGTTAAACAACTGTGTATATTACATGCCTTAGTTATTTGAATACTGGGCCCTGTGGTTATGTTGTAGTAAAGTTGACGAAACATTCTCAAATATTCATTGGTATGTTTGATTTGGTTTGAGTTTGTTTTCAGCAGCGTTTGTTATCAAACCTCCAGAGTTTTTGATCATTCGAAATTTTATAAAATGATACGAATTTTGTTACACGTAAACTGTGGTGAAGTTAAGCGGCGCTGAGCGAACTGTACGTAGCGGAATTTATAATAACATTCGCTTCTCTGGTTGAAATTTTTAATGAGTTATGGCAGTACACTTCGAGCTCGAGCCTTAAAATGAATAGAGTCTCCGAGAATTACAACCAAGAATTAATTAGAGGACGGCCCCCATTGAAAAGTTTTGAATTGTCGCCACCTGGCAATCGTGACATGAAACAAAGCAAACACAAAATCGTCTTCACTCAGAAATTATCTTGTTTTATTTATCATAAGCACATCGAATTTTAATTCAAATTCTCAGAACTTCAAGTACATTATTAATAAAGCCCATTTTAATATTCGTCTGTAATTCTATATTAAATATTAGTCACGTTGATTCAAACGAGAGTTAATTATTTTGCGTTACATTTCAGATTAATAAACTTATCTACAATATGAACTTCTTGACGTAGTTCTCTGGAATTTCAACGTAATTAATTTACCCAATTTTATTTAAGTCATTACTTACTTAGAAAATTACTCTGCTCATATTTCGCTACCATTAAATTGGTACAGATAACAGGGTTTCAATAGAGCCGTGGTGAAACTAACAACTTGATAATATGATCTAAAGTAAACTATGGTTGAAGGATTTAAGACATAATTACGGTTTGGTAATTTTACCAGAAACATAAATTTTATTGCGGAACCCATTTGACTGAGCACAATTCCTGAGATGACATCTAAATTGCGCGAGCAGCTCCTCTAGCCAAGACATCACTTCGACGCTCAGTCACGTGGTCAGAACAAAGGAATTGGGGGCGTGGCCAACTCCAAGCGTTTACGCTCAACGAAACGATCATAACTTGGCTAGGCGGGCAGGAGCTTTACCATGTCGTGTTAAAATGTCAAGCGTGCGAGCGAGAGAGATAGAGCTATACATCCTATATAGCTCTATTCCTTTAACAGTTCAGTTTAGGTCATCAAATGGATCGCGTTAAGTGTTCGTGGTGGGGCCTCAGCAGATTTGAGCGGCTCGACGCGTTCAGCTAAGTAATAGCTCCACTAAACACATATGAATATTCATTGTGTTATAGGGATTTAGTGAAATTCGATCAGTGCTTAAAACGATATCAAAGGATAATGGTATTAGTGTCTGTAACGATACAGCTGCCGATGTAATTAGTCGTTTGATTGCCATTGTAATGTGCTTGTAATGTTCGTGACAGTTTTGGGCCCACTTGGGGATATAATTGATGGTTTCGTGGTGCTATTTATATCGAAATATATCTGGAATGTTTTCTTGACCTGAAGAAAATCATCTTATTGTTGCTATAACCTGCCAAACCTGCAAGATTGTTTGAAAAATTTCGGTGGTTCTTGAAAGTAAAGAAAAACTGAACGAACACAGGTAGGTTTCAGAGAGATTTCCTTCTAAAAGCAATAAAATAAAATAAACGCTTTTTAAAATTTTCTGGTACCTCCATCGTCATTGGAGACGTTGCTTGTTGAAATTAAACCCTTTCATACCGGTTTTCCTCTTGAACTTTTGTCCTTCATACTTTATCTTCCTTTCGTCATCCTTCATTTATAATGGGTTTACTCTCATTTTGTAAATTTATCTAATTCTAGTATTGCTATTGATTGTATCGAAATATATTAGACAATAGTCTATAACAGAGATGGCGGATCTATGGCTTGCGGAAATATTATTCGGATACTCCAGTTTAAGGTATTTAAAAATCTAGGTAGTTTGAAACAGCATTTATCACACTATTTTTATCATTTATTTAATTAATTAAACAAATAAGTTTAATGTAAATGTTTAAGATATATGATTTTTGAGATGCAAATTATGAATTAATAGCATTTGGTTTAAGTCAAAATATTTAGGCGGCTTGTCCACATTATTTCTTTTAAAAAAGTTCGATGTCTCTGATCCATACAGATACTTACCGGTCTACTTAGTATAGGTACCTACACATCTATTTGAAATAATATTTAATCGAACAATAGTAATGTAACAGTATAAAATCAACCTCTTTCGTAAACATTAGATTTAGTGAAGACCCGGTCGGGTATATCTAAGACGAATTTTCGTCTGTTTATTTCAAGCTAAGTATTTGAGTGAATTGTTAGTAAGGCCCGGCGCCTCGAGCGGCGTTCATAATAATGGAGTAGGTACCTCGAGTACTGATCATCAAAGGGAGTTAACAATGAGTGTTTTTGACGGTCATTGCTCAATGCTCTTTGATCTAAACGCTCGTGGAGAAATGTGCCAAATATTTGAGGTGGATTCACGGATCCCTCAGGTCAAGCGAGCAAAGGATTTGTGTGGGCGCGGCATCTTTACATCTCAAGCGCCCTACAATGGCCTGATGAGGGGACTCAAACAATTTTATATTTTCCGCTCACGCCAGTGTAATTTTGCGTGACGACACGAAGCTAATAGCCATGAAAATTACACGCTTAACAACGTTCCTATTTATTATTTCCAGAATTCAAATACTAATTCTACAAATTAGTGGACGCTCTAATTTGCCTTTAATTACATATTTATTAATTTGGAACATTCATCATAATGCGTCAATTTCCACTCGTATTAACCCTACCGACGCGTACGTGCAAATAAGCACACAACAATACGCATTGCGTGCGTTAATGACCCCTAAACTGGTTAAATCCGTTTTATGCTCGGTTTGTTTCATTCACGATATTTTGATAATGGCGTAAATTTATGCAGCCGTACTTCGAAATCCGAGACTGCATAATGACTTGGTGTCGGGCTTGTTTTATGCTAAGTACGAGGATGAAAGAGCCTGCAAATGTATGCAGATCGCTTGCGTGGGAAGTGGCAACAAGTGGCCGAGACGTTGGTGCCGAAACAAAAAAATAGGTTTTTGGGTCTTTTTGGCAGTCGAGATTAACCACGGGTTAATTAAAACATTAAGCGGCGGTACAAGAATTCGTGGAATCATGACAACATCTGACCATCTGCAGGAGAAAAAACATTAAAAACATCAGAGGTTGTGTTGATATTAGTATAGATAGTGTTCCATACATAAAATATCTCAACAGCAACTTAGACTTCAATGTTAAACAATAGACAATATAAATTATTAGTTTTGTTGTGTGTATAGTTAAATACTTGTGAGGATATCAATAAAAAGTTATATCGAATGCAGTTACAACAAATTGAGATAATTTGCAGTCAATCTTTTATTTCATACTTGGTGAGTAATGACATATTATTATTTGTAGCAAGAATATTTACCGTATTTTTTGTTGTTCTTCTAAATCTAATCTTTACCTTTTTTTACTTTTTATTTATAAATATGTAATCAATATTATTAATGATCTTTGTTATTGTTTAAAGTAGATTATGTTATCTAAATATATTCAATTTTATTAACATGCTAGTTTTGCAAATTGAATTTAAAGCAAGGTCCTACAAAATTTTTCATATCTATGAGAAACACACTGTTGTCAATAAAAATACATTTAAAAAAAAATATAGAAACCATTTGTTTATTAAAAAAATTTGTGACAAAAATATCTAATTACAAGCAAAAATAAGATGGGGTTGACAATAAAACTGTCATTTCTGTACATAAGCTAGATTTCCATCGCGGACAGTCAAAGGGTGGTCGGTGCAGTGGAACAGACGCGACACGTGAGATTACGCGACTTTGCAGGCTTGGTGACTCAGCCATGTTTAACATACTGTTCGAAAATACAGGAACCTTGCTACGTGAAGTGATCTTGTTTGGTGTCATGTCCTATGTCTGACGGTGACGAGCGTAAGCCAAGATAGATGTGGGATATCAGTTGAGACAGTGCATTTTCTGTATTTTATTTTCAGTTTTCCTGTTTATATTTCCAAAGGATTTATGTTCATGGTTCTTACGTGATAAAACTGCCAGCCTTTTGGGTACCTAATTCAGTCATTGATAAAGATTTAAGCGAATTTTTTGATGTACTATGAACGGTGTCACCCCTCTTTAACCGATTTCAAAAAGGAGGTAGTTATTGGCTTGTTAATGTGACATTTAATATTTCGGTAAAATCTTACGCGGGTCACGTTAGTTGCATGGACAATGCCCGCTGGGCAAGGGTCACCACAAAGTGGGTACATGAGGATGGATGATGTCGCCGAGACTGACCAGAGATGAGGTGGCGAGATGACCTAGACACCCAAGGCAAGGGCTGATATGAGGTGGCTCGAGAAAAGAATATCTGGAAGAAGTTGAAGGAGCCGTTACCCAGCTGTGGGTAAGCATAGATTAAATAAAAAAAATATCTACAAGAATTGAAATGTACCTGAATTAAACTCGTTAAAAAATAAAAGACCCGTTTTGGCATTTGAGAAAGACCCTAGAATGTAACTTGGAACGAAACTGAAAGAATTAATAAAATAATTATTAATTAAATAAAGTGTTTTTATTATAAAATGGTTTCATAATGTAATATAATAGACGGTTACATAACGTAAATAATAATAAAATAACCATCAAATGTCAAAACGGGCCTTTTACTTTTGAACAACTTTAAATGTTATTTAAAAATATGAGAAACTTTCTTCTTTGCGTTTTTATCTTAGCTAGTCCAAAAATCACGTCAAGTTTTATAAGATTGCTTTGATTTTATACAAACTTAAATTCTCCTTGGTGCATCTGCATACACATACACTGGCATACATGTAGAGGCGCGCGGTGGGGCGTGTCGACGCGATCTTATCACCGATCCAGTAATTACCGGGCATCCACTAAATTTTCACAAACACCCTTTATCAGATATTCAGTCAGTATGTTAATAGCACATATTCTGAATGCCGGCAGCTCGTAATCTTTTTTCCGTTGCGTTTATAAGCCTCGAAAGGTGAAACGACTAATTATAGTCAAGTGTAGTTAATGCGTTTTTAAGTGTTATATTTTCATAATAGAAAATAAATTGTTGTTATATAAATAATAAGTGCATTTCCTAGGGTTTTTTTTTTAATTTTTCGATTGATGTTGTTCGTGTGTTTATTGCAATACAGCTTCTGCCGCCCTAAACCAGGTTTTCAGTTATTCCAGTATTTGGTATTTTTAAGCCCCTCTATTTCATCGGAATCTGTGTATGTGTTTAAGAGTGAAAGAGTAAACATACGCACATTCACAAACTTTTGTCTTTACAATATTAGTGTGATCAGCGTCGCGTTTATTGAAAGGGTACACCTTCATTAACCAGAAATGATAAAAGTAAGCAAAGCTTGTGCGAGTCAGTCTCTCCAATTATTGGTTTTACAGAAAATCCCTGGGGGACCATTTATGTATCTTAGCTAAACTTGCGCACAGTTTAGCTAAGGTACATAAATGGTTAGTTAGTTTGCTAGCCCATTATGTCCCACTGCTGGGCGAAGGCCTCCCACTACCTTTTCCACACACGTCTATCCTCGGCCATCGATGGCCAGTCCCTCCGGTAATTATCCAGCTCATCTTTACACCGTCGCCTTGTTAGATATGTATTTTACGCTGTAGGTACTTGGTAGGTAGATATATTATTAAATGGTAGGTAGGTATATTACACAGCAAATAAGTTGAACCATTTGCTTTGGCTACGCGCAGCCCCCCACTTCGATTGAGGCCCAAAAATCTCATTTTAGCATTACCACAGTGCTTCACAGAAGGAGGTGACTGCCTGCCATTCTTCTTCGCTCCGGACCATGGCCTGTACTAGAGCACGGTGCGAGAGGTCGTGGTCGCCGATCACCCCCACGAGGAGACGGCGGTGCTCTGGCTGCGAGAAGGTGAGGATGCCGTGAGGTCTTTCCAGCCACTCCTCAAAGAGGGCACTTGCCGCTATAATTATGGCGTGCTCAGTTTATTAGTATGGAGTATGGACAGTACCTGAATTGTTGCATAGTACACGTATTAATTTATAAGTGAGGACTTGTTATTGGCTGTCAGTTTGTTTTACTGCTCCTTCTCTGTATTTTTCTAGCTGTAAGTCTTCCATAATACTTAAATAAATAAATAAATAAAATAAATAAATACAGTAAGAATCATCATCATCATCATTTCTGTCGAAAAACGTCCGCTGCTGGTTATAGACCAACCACAAATGACAATAACCGGTTCTGTGGCTCGCATCCAGCGGACTCCCACAGTCCTCACCAGATCGTGGGTCCATCTCTTAGGAGTCCTTCCAACGCTACGTCTTACTGTACATGGTCGCCACTCCAGAACATTTCGGTTCCATCGACCATAATTATGTTCTGAGAGTAAAGTGCCCTGTCCTTTGGCACTTAAGATTGGCGATTCTTTGGATAATGTCGGTAACCTTGGTTTTACTGCAGATAGTACAGATATCTAAAATTTTTGGCAATAAAAAATATTAAAGTTTAGTACGAAAACTGGGGCTTCAACCCTACAGCGGTCGGTGGATTTAATTGCATTGCGTGAATTCCTATTGTATGCTTACTTTATGCATTAAGCTAGAAATATTATAGTTTTATGTGAGTTGTAAAAGAGCATGACGTGCCAGCTATTTTACTTCCCCATAAAATTGAATTATTGAAGTACTTTTCCATTTTCCACCAGCATTTCGTAATACGGCTTTGGTTAAAAAAATGTAAAAAGTAATGGTTGCGCGAATTTGCTTGTGTGGACTGTAGGTTTGAAAAGCGATCTTAGGTTTGTTAACAATATGCAGATACTGCGCCTAGCGTTTATTAATGGGATAAATGTATTAGAAGGAACACTGACCTTTTAACCTCGAAGGTTCCACATGGCGCCGGCCGGCGGACCTCGACTTCGCACATTTAACCAC
This sequence comes from Leucania comma, assembly GCA_958295575.1. Lineage (NCBI taxonomy): Eukaryota > Metazoa > Arthropoda > Insecta > Lepidoptera > Noctuidae > Leucania > Leucania comma. Next base: position 13,387,823 of record OY282475.1, read on the forward strand.
TGCCAGGTTCTGTTTTGCACTACACTGCACTATTGTTGAGTTTTGAATGGTTGGATCACGAAATAGCCAATTTTCTTGTAATTTCGCGCGGGCGATGTTAGCGGTGCGGTCACATTCACAATCGATGCACACACGTCAATGTCAAATCATTTCTAGAGGTCGTGCGGGCGGAAAACGGAAGGGATAGGATTGCCAGGCCAAAAAAATAAATTACAAAAAACAAAATCGCGGAACATAGCAAATTGGCGCAACCATTCCCCCCGGGTTTGAAGGGTTACCTTCAAAGAAAAGAAAAAAAACAAAAGCGAAACTAAACCCTATTACTAATCTAAACTATCAATACTAGGTAGCGAAACAACTTATAACTAACTATGCCACTACTACTGATTAGGCAGAGGGCAGAGGCGAATAACCGGACGCAGGTACGATCCAGTTGCGGTTTTAACTTTTACGACTCGCGTTATTCTGTTCGAACCCGGAAAAACTTCTTCCACTACACCAAGAGGCCAGTGCAGAGGAGGCGCACTCTCAGTCTTCAGTATCACCACAGTACCGACTGTGACTGGATCTGAAGGAGTGTTCCACTTTTGACGCGACTGCAGCGTATGCAGATAATCTGTCCTCCATCGCTTCCAAAAGGACTGAACTAAGCTATCTAGCAGAGCGTGACGCGGGTGAAGCTGCAGTTTGTCAGTCTCGACATCTAAAGCGGGCAAATATTTAAGAGGAGTCGTCGTCAAGAAGTGAGCCGGCGTCAACGCTAGTGGCTCCGATGGATCACTAGACAAAGTCCGACACAACGGACGCGTATTCATCAACGCCTCTACCTGAGCGAGTACAGTGCTCAACTCCTCGTACGAGAGAATCTGTTCGCCTATGACCCGAAACAGGTGCGACTTAAGGCTTTTAATATTCGCCTCCCAATTGCCACCAAAATGACTAGCCGCTGGCGTATTAAAACACCAATCAATGCGATTCTCAGCTAAGACATGGGCGAATTCACTTTGGTAGTACTTGGAGCGTAAGAATGTATGTAATTCCGAAATATTGCGTCGCGCTCCAACATAATTTGTGCCGTTGTCAGAGTATAAGCGCTTAACGGGACCACGGCGAGATAAAAATCGTTTAAATGCAGACATAAAACCCTGCGTACTCAAATCACTGGTTAACTCTATGTGAACTGCACGAGTTGTCATACAAACGAATAGGCAAATGTATGCCTTTGTGGAACGTATACCACGACCACGGGCAATAGTGACTTTAAACGGTCCAGCATAGTCCGTCCCAGTATGTATGAAAGGTTTCACCGTCTGTACAACACGACAAGAACGATGGTCGGCCATTTCCGGCGCGTTGAAACGCGGGCGGAGCTTAAAGCAGGGCACACATCTGTGCACTCTAGTGCGTATCAAATTGCGAGCGGAAAGTATCCAGTACTTCTGTCGAAGAATGGACATTCATAAATCGGGACCAGCGTGACAATTCACCTTATGGTGATAATCCACCAACAAATCCAAAACGTGATCCCTGCGTGGTAGAACTACTGGATGCATTTGTTCAAACTCTAACTTAGCATTTCGCAGACGGCCACCGACACGAATGAGTCCGTCTTGCAAAAATGGTTTCAAATGTTGAAGTGCGCGACTACAAGGTTTTTGTGATTCTAAACTACGAAATTCTATTGAAAAATAAAATTTCTGCAACTCTCGAAGTACAACTGATTCAGCTCTATCCAAATCAGCTGCGATTATAGCACCACGCGATGGTAATAATCTCAAAAATCTTAGGACATAAACTACACAGCGTAATAGTCTCGACCAAGACGAGACTCGATTAGACAACAACAAAACAACTGACTCTTCACGCGGAACTGATACTACAAGCGTATGTTTCTTCTCCTCGGGTGGCTCTGAAACAGTAGCGGGGTTAAACGGAACACTTGGCCACTCGTTAGGAGTGGTATGAAGCCAGGGAGGGCCACAAAACCAAAGCGGATGATTTAAAATTTGCGCAGGAAGCAAACCACGTGAGAGACAATCAGCTGGGTTTTCTGTTCCAGCGACATGGAATATATTTTCCGGAGACAATTCAGCTTGAATCTTACGTTCCAAGCATAGAAAGCGTTTTTCTGCGGAGGCACGGGAGCCACCGAGCGAAAAAATATCACCCTTGAAAGGGAGCGCGACAACATAACGACCATCTTTATCACGAGTAGTCGTGCGGGTATAAATCTCCTCAGTGACCTGATCCTCAGGGCTGAGAATAGGCGGGACATTGACCTCTTCAATCTCCCAGAACTTGCGGATGGTAGACTCAAGCGGCGGCTCGACGGTGCAACAGTGCGACACAGTCGAGTAACTATTTAAATAAGCGGGTGCGGAACCAACTATAACAAACCCGAGAACTGTTTCCAGTGCGTGCGGAGCGGGGTACATCGGAAGACCTTGAATTTTACGTGATAACTGGAGATGCGGGAGAATCGAAGCACCGATCAATAGATCGATATCTCCAGGGAAAGCGTAATTTCCGTCGGCTAACTGCAAGTTCTTAAACTCCGTCAGCATGGACGTGTCAACCGGTACCGTGGGCAACCGTTCCGTAATCTTATCTGCGACTAGCGAATCCATTTCAAACGAAATATTACGATTAAAACGTGAACTAAATATTATTTTAATAGAACCGTGAATGGTTGCCTTTAAACCTCCAAAACCTTTCACTTCTGAGCGGGATGACCAATTATTAAAACTAAAACCAAGGCGTTGACAACAATCCCGAGTAATAAAATTACTCTGGGAAGCGCCATCTAGTAGCGCTCGAACGGTGTGCGGTTTGCCAAAGGCATCTACAATGACAACTTGCGCGGTCGCAAGTAAAACGGTAGTGATTTGAGTACCAGCGGCGGAAAGCGAACACAATGTTACGTCGTTTGCACTTGCAGCAGGCCGCGCGTCACAAGCGTCGCGCGTCTGCGCAGGCTGCTGCTGCGATGGCAGCTTACTACTCTCAAAATGTAAGAAGGTATGATGTCTAGCTAGACATTTACGACAGCTAACACCACTGTTACATGACGTAACCAGATGTTTGTCACTTAGACAATTAAAACACAAATTATTAGTGCGGACAAACTTGTAACGATCACTAGGCGATAATCTCTGAAATCCCGAACACTTGTACAGCTGTGTATGGCTACCCTTACACAGAGAACAGTCAGGTGTTGAGGCGGTATTAACTAGCGTATGTGCAGTCTTGACTGACTTCGATGACGCGTCTATACGGCGATCGGAACCTGTCCTATTCGTGACTTCATGACGTGCCGACGTGCGCTGCAATACCTTAATAATAATATGGTCGCGAATAAAAGATTCTAAATCTTTGAACTTAGGTATTTCGTTACCGCGCTGAGTCGTTTCAAACAGACGAACAGTTTCAGGATCTAATTTATTTAAACCGATATACAAAAACAAAAAGTCACAGAGGTCATTGACCTTTAGGTTCTTTACTGCACGAACAGATGATGCGAAAATATTTAAAAACTTCTCTAAATTATGATCGTTACAAACGGAAAAACTTTTCAAATCGAATAATTGATCTAAATATGCGGTGGCTACTAATCGCTTATCTTCGTATTTTGTTTTTAAAGTGTCCAAAACTAAAGTGTAATTTTCAGCGCTAAACGTAATTCCAGCACAGACAGCCTTTGCCTTACCGGTCAATTTTTCTACGAGATAATGCAATCTCTCGTGATCTGTCAGCGATGTGTTCCTATGTATTATATTTTCGAAACTATCTATAAATAAATTCCAATTTCGAATGTCACCATCAAATTCAGGTATTTGAATTGGCGGCAATCGTGGGCGTTCGCGAGGAGGGTTGGATAAACCACTCGCGGGGGGGGGAGTCTCTAAACTCCTAGCAATACGTTTGATACGACAATACAAGTCATCAAAGGACGACAATGCCTGATAACTCACACAGTAATCAGGATTTAACTCCAACTCTAAAATGTTTATATCCTTAATTGTAGATTTAAAATCCGCGCGCAAACTATCTAAAGTTTCCAACGAACACAAGAAAGCATCTCTAATCGTCAGATCCGAGATTTGCAAAGATTTATCACAAATTGATTGAACACGTGAAAACTGTGAGTCCCTTTCAGCGTATAAAAGCTTTAACTGAACCTTTAAATCAGTACTAACCTTGGTTCCCTTAAGAGACATCTTGTTTTGATATATTCACACTATACACTCAAACAAACACTTAACGAATTATTAAGTAAGCGATAATTATCAGATAACAATATGGTAGTATTGTAAACAACAAAGCGAACGGCGAACGAACGGAATAACCTGTCTATATAATCTATGGTTTATCCGTTTCCTACAAATATTCACTCAACAATGAACGGGTATTTTTGAAATGCGTCTACCTACATGCAATTTGTAGGATGGTCGAATGAATTTTGTCTAGAAAAAGAATGCGATCGATTTATATCTACGCTGATATTTACGTAGCTAACTATAATTATGCGGTGCGGTTGACGGCGTAGGTACCGTAATTATTAATGACTCTTTAACTATACGAGCGAAATAACGTATAGTTGCCTAAATGCCTAGATGCGGGTTTTCTACTATTATATCTAGGTAAATAGGCGCGTTGCGTTTATTCCCTATGGAACAAATACTATATTGCGAAATTACAAGAAAATGATTCACGATCCTGCTCGTAGGACCAAAAGTAATGGTTGCGCGAATTTGCTTGTGTGGACTGTAGGTTTGAAAAGCGATCTTAGGTTTGTTAACAATATGCAGATACTGCGCCTAGCGTTTATTAATGGGATAAATGTATTAGAAGGAACACTGACCTTTTAACCTCGAAGGTTCCACATGGCGCCGGCCGGCGGACCTCGACTTCGCACATTTAACCACTGCCAGGTTCTGTTTTGCACTACACTGCACTATTGTTGAGTTTTGAATGGTTGGATCACGAAATAGCCAATTTTCTTGTAATTTCGCGCGGGCGATGTTAGCGGTGCGGTCACATTCACAATCGATGCACACACGTCAATGTCAAATCATTTCTAGAGGTCGTGCGGGCGGAAAACGGAAGGGATAGGATTGCCAGGCCAAAAAAATAAATTACAAAAAACAAAATCGCGGAACATAGCAAATTGGCGCAACCAACTAAATTAGTTCACGGTATTATTTTCATAAATGCACTTAGTGGACTCCTAGGTTCCGCAGCTATTGTATGACAATTTTTTTATCATAATGTATCCAGAAATAGATATTCTAGTTTCAATTTCAAATATCGGGGTAGTAATCAATCGTTCGGTCTACGTAAAAAAATATTCTGATCCTTAAATTTTGTCGTAGTTTGTGAACAAAAATGCACTGAACAGCTGTTTCTTTGTATTTTTTTTAAAATTAATATTAACTAGTGTTTGACTGCAATTCCACCTGATAGTAAGCAGTGATGCAATCCTTGACGGTGAGGCACACTAGTTTATTAAGAGCCTATTGTATTGTAGCTTTCTTGTAGTAATAAAATCATTAAATTATATTTATCAATAAACAAGGGGTGTAAAGGTCATGCCAGGAGGGTTTGGAAGAGTCATTACACCCGTGGAACGCAATAGGTAAGTAGAAAAACACGGGTGGGATTTAGTCAGTAAATGTTTCACACTCTCTCTCTCTCTCCTGCCAGAGGGAGTAGTTAATTTTGATTACTCATCCTCAAATAAAGAAAAAAAGGGTGTTTAGACGTAGCGTGAACCATCATGCTACGTTTAAACACCAACACCACCAACAGCCCTCGCTGGCTGCCGCTGCCATAGCCTCCGCAGACGCCACCGCTGCAGACACTGCGGCAGGGCCCTCAAGAAGGGACAGGGAGGAGATCGTAATGGACTGTCAATAACGGCTCCATTACGTCTCCTCCAGGCGAATATAAACCACTGCGCCCCCGCTCAGGATCTGTTGCTCCAGAGCATGGCGCAGTGGTCGATAAACATCGCCGTCGTCTCCGAGCCGCACTTTGTCCTGCCCAGAGCCGACTGGGTTCAGGACCTGAGCGGCTCGGTGACACTTATTTCGTCGGCCGCCGCCGGTACCCCGGCACTTGAGGCCGTCAAGAAAGGTCGGGGTTGCGTGGCAGCACGGTTCGGGGACATAGTGGTGGTAGGCGTCTACCTATCCCCGAACAGATCTCTCGCCGAACTGGACAGCTCCCTTTTGGAACTGGACGCCGTCGTAGCTGGTTTTGATCCCAACCTCCCCGTGGTCGTTTGCGGGGACTTCAATGCCTGGAACGAGGCTTGGGGTTCCCGGTTCACGAACCAGCGGGGTCGAAGGGTGGAGGAATGGGCCCTAGGACAGGGCCTAGTCGTACAGAACCGGGGTTCTGTCCCCACGTGTGTGCGGATGCAGGGCGAGTCGGTGGTGGACATTACGTTCGCCAGCCCTGCACTGGCACCGCGCGTCGTCGACTGGCGCGTCATAGAGGAGGTGGAGACGTACTCCGACCACCGGTATATCCGGTTTGACGTCTCCGCCCAGACCTCGACCGCGCCGGTCCGACAGACCCCGTGTGGTCCGCGTTGGGCGCTGAGGCAGCTGGACAGGGACCTGCTCCAGGAAGCCACGATGGTACAGGCCTGGGTGCAAGCACCGGACAGGCCTGTCGACATCGACGTCGAGGCGGACTGGTTCCAGGTGGCCATGTCGCAAATCTGCGACGCGGCCATGCCCCGTGTCCGGCCAGGACGTGCCCGGCGCCAGGTACACTGGTGGTCGCCAGAGATTGCGGCTCTGCGCGATGCGTGCACTGCTGCGCGACGCCGGTATACCAGACACCGCAGGCGCCGCACCCGTCCACCGGGTGCGGAGGCCATGGAGGCGGAGCTGTATGAGGGATACAGGGTGGCAAAGCGCACCCTCCGAGCGGAGATAAAGCGGGCTAAACTCGAGGCCCGCAACGTGTGGCTGGGGTCTCTGAACGTCGATCCGTGGGGACGCCCATACAAAATGGTGATGGATAAACTCCGCCCATGGGCTCCCCCGCTGACTCAGAGTCTCCGGCCCCAGCTCGTGGAGGGTGTGGTGACCACCCTGTTCCCTACGCGAGGGGAGCATACTCCCCCGCCTATGGCTCCGCAACCACCAGCGGTGTCTGACGCGGACCACGACGGCAACGACGGCGTCATTGCTCCGGAGGTGACCGAGGTGGAGATGAGAGTGGCGGTGCGAAGGCTGAGTGCCAAAAACACCGCCCCAGGACCCGATGGCTTGCCTGGGAAAGCCTGGGTCCTGGCCATGGAGGAACTCGGGTCTCGACTAAGAGGGCTCTTCAGCGCATGCATGGAGAGGGGCCAGTTCCCGCTTCGCTGGAAGACGGGGAAACTGGTCCTTATCGCGAAGCCGGGGCGCCCCGCGGACTCGCCGTCCGCGTACCGGCCCATTGTGCTGCTCGACGAGGTGGGCAAGCTCTTTGAAAGAGTAATTGCAGACCGCCTCGTCGCGCACCTGGCACGGAAGGGGCCGGATCTTGCGGACGGCCAATTCGGATTTCGCAGGAGGCGCTCCACTGTGGACGCCATCATGCGCGTGCGAGCCCTCACGACGGGGGATGCGGTATCCCGGGGCAGGTGTGTCTTGGCGGTGTCTTTGGACATCGCCAACGCCTTCAACTCCCTGCCCTGGAGTTGCATTGGTAGGGCACTCCGGTACCACCGGGTGCCCGACTACCTCTGTCGGGTGATCGAGGCCTACCTGTCAGACAGGTTCATCATCTACCCCGGTCATCAGGGGGAGTTGAAACGGCGAGAGATGTCGTGCGGTGTTCCACAGGGATCGGTACTAGGGCCGCCCTTGTGGAACATCGGGTACGACTACGTGCTGCGCGCCGACCTCCCCGACAGGGTCAGCGTGGTCTGTTACGCAGACGACACGCTGGTCCTGGCGCGGGGACGGTCGTACCAGGCGGCGGTCGAACTAGCGACACGCGGGGTTGCGACAGTCGTGGAGAGGATCGAGCAGTTGGGACTCGAGGTGGCGCTACACAAGTCCGAGGCCATGTGTTTTCACGGCCCTCGGAGCGCGCCACCTCCGGGCTCCCAATTAACGGTAGGAGGAGTTCACATCGGCGTCGGGTCGACGATGAAGTACCTGGGACTCGTCCTCGACAGCCGGTGGCACTTCGGAGAGCATTTCCGACGTTTGGCTCCCAGATTGAATCTGACTGGGGCTGCTCTAAAGCGGCTCCTGCCGAACCTGGGAGGTCCAGACGCCTCCTGCCGGAGGCTCTATGCAGGCATCGTTCGGTCCATGGCCCTTTACGGGGCGCCGGTCTGGGCGCCGACGCTGCGAAAGCGAGTGGCGGCCCGGCTGAACGCCTGCCAGAGGGTCATGGCCATTCGGATGATCCGGGGATACCGTACGGTGTCCTGCGAAGCGGCGAGCCTCCTTGCTGGCCTACCACCATGGGATTTGGAGGCAACAGTCCTTGCACACATGCATGACTTACGCGTGGAGATGCAACGTCGGGGCGAAACTCCGCTGCCGCGACAAATCGCGGCATGGCGGACAGAGTTCCGGCGGGATCTCATGGTGAAATGGCGAGAACGATTGTCGCAACCTCGTGCTGGGCACGCCACGATCGCGGCGGTAAGGCCCCTCTTTGAGGCGTGGCTGGAAAGGCCCCACGGCGTCGTCACCTTCCGTTTGGCGCAGGTGCTGACCGAACACGGCAAGTTCGGTCCGTACCTGTACAAGATTCGTGCGGAGACGACGCCCGGATGTCGCCACTGTGCGGAGCGTCCGGAGGACACGGTGGAGCACACAGTCGAGGTGTGCCCCGCTTGGGAAGAGCATCGCCGTGTCCTTGTGGGGGCGATCGGCGGCAGCGATCTCTCGCGCCGGGGTTTGGTTCAAGCCATGCTCCGGAGCGAGGAGGAGTGGCAGGCGGTCGCCTCCTTCTGCGAAGCAGTGATGCTAGCAAAGGAGGAGGCCGACCGCATCAGGCAACGGCGTACACGCCGCCGCCGCCGCCGGGTTTCCGATCCCGATTTCCGGCCACCGTAGGCGCGGGCTCGCGGACAGCGGGCAATGGGTAGCTCGCTGTCCGTCCGTCCGGTAACAGACCGGTCCGAGCTCAAGTCGTTTACGGCGCGCACTGTTCCCGCGCGCCTCAAGGAGTTGTCAGCAAACTGAAGGGGCCCGATAGGGCCGAAGCCTACTGGGGTCAAAGGGTATGTGAAAATGGCACCCGGGGCCCTGGGACCAAGGCGAAGAATGGAACGGGGTAGGTTTTTAGTCAGTAAGAGTCTGACACTACTTCCCGCTCCACCCAAGGGCGGGATTTGTCATTGGATGATTTTACCTACCGAAAAAAAAAAAAAAAAAAAAAAAAAACACCACCAACAGCAATAACCATATTGCAGTTCTTGAATACATTTCTTTGAGGAGGGAATGTATCAAATTACTCTAACCCACTTGTGTACTTCAGTTGCCTTTTCCATTCAAAGCCCACGGTCACTCTTTCAACTTATTACTTTAGAATTTTAGAAAATATAAATTCTTAAAATATCTTCACAACAAGTAAGACACCCGCATCCAAAATACACACCGCATCTACATTACTTCTGAACACGAAAAATGTCAACTCTTCCTTACGAAATGGAAGTAGCAGAAAACTTGGCGTTTCGTCGGGTGATTCATGAAGGGAACCGGCGAGGTAGATTTATAGTGGCTCAACCTGACGGCTGACGTTTATTGCACAGAATAGCCCTCGATCTGCACACCAACAATTTTGTGTCGCTCTGTACCGAATGTGTTATTTGTCACTATGTGTTATGCACTTTCCGTGTCAGCGCTCGGGGGTTAGACGAAACTTACCTTTGTGCTGAACGGGTTGAGATTTAAATAAAAAACCAGTCAAGAGCAAGTCGGACTCGCGTACTGAGGATTGCAGACTTACTTATGTAAATATACACCGTTAAATTTTGGTCGTTTTAATCCCGCGGAGGGTCGATTAGGTACATGAAATAATATCGATTTGTAAAAGGGAAAATTAAAAAATAAAGTTAGTTAGTTAGCTTAGCCTATTATGTCCCACTGCTGGGCGAAGGCCGCATGTCAAATGAGCTGTGGGCTAAAAGAGCCACTTATTGGGTCCCGATAAACGCAAGGCGACCTCGCGGCAGACCAAGGCGAAGGTGGAGAGATGAGCTGGACAATTACCGGAGGGGCTGGCCCACAATGGCCGAGGACAGACGTCTGTTGAAAAGGGAGAGGAAAAAATAACGTACTTTTTTTTAAAACTCGAATTAATTTACGCATTGACGAAATTAATTTCCTTAATTAGTATTAGTAGTTATAGTTAGTACCCAACGACCGACAATTACCTACAAGGTCATTGACTCGTTTACTTAAAAAAAAAAAAATTCGTAGATTCGTATATAACTTCAACTTTTAGAAAAAATACTATATTTTTTAATTTTATCTTTACAAATCGATAGTGTTTCATTTACCGAATCGACCCTCCACGGAATTAAAACGAAAATTTAACGGTGTATAGTTCGATTCCCAATCTGAGCGTCAAAATATGTGTCATAAATGGAAAATAAGCGGCCGTATTTTTGTTCGAGTTTTTTACCGCTTCGAGGAGGAGTAGTAGACCATATCTTCATGTGTTCCCGAAAATGGGTCATCGCAGATAGGCGTACGGACACACGTACTATCAAAGACACATCCGCCTGATCACGACTAAGTTCATTTTTGCTTGCAATCGAAACGAAAACTTCAAAGGTTTGGTTTGGCGCCGCGCCGCAGTATTCAAGCGAAATTATTTTAAGTGATATGGCAGAAATTACTTTGTTGGTACAACACAAAGTGATCCTATAAGGGTTCCGTTATTGCCGACTGAGATACGGTACCCTAAAATTAATATATATATATCGGCTTCTTGGTTAATGGTACGAGTACTAGAAGTTACTCTACATTTTCGTAAGATATCTTAGATACACAAGACCTCATAAATTTTCCATCTTAATTAACCTGTTCCTTTTACAAATGAACTTACAAACCAGTCAATAAATTATTAGTGTATGTATTTGTAATACTATCTGTATCGCATTGTATCACTTTATATTCAAAATAAGAGAGTGCAGAAATATTTATTTCAAATGTAATACGAATGTCTTTAAAACATCTGCTCCAATAAAAAGTCTTTAGCATTCGGCACGCATGACTATGACCACTTTATTTTACAGTGGGAGACAAAAAAATGACACCAGTATCAACTATCAGGTGCACTTATCACGTAATGTCATTACGTGCCTTTAATGGCAAGGTGTAAAACCAGTTAAAATGTCTCGCGCAGGATTTGCTTAGTAAATTGCATCGCATCCATTGCACCCAGGGAGAGGCGTAAGTCAGCGCACGCCCGGGGCAATGCAGTTATGACGTCATTAGCACGTTATGTGACGTCATAACTCTCCAGCTATCTTCCGCCTGTCAGCAATTACCGCGATGGATGGAGCTACACGTGCTCCAAAATGTGCGTTATTATTTTATTCTATAGTTTATTTGGCAGGCAGTTGCTGCGACTGTCCTGCACTTAAAAGCTTCATGACATACAATGGCTTATATTGTATTTTTCATTCTATTCAACACAAATAAAGTTTTACGCTACGATAGCCATCTAAATTACATTCAATTACGCAGAACTTTACAAAGCTGTAAACAAAGTAATACAAACAGTTAACAATAGAAAGCAAAAGGACGAATTAAAACAAAAATCATCCATATATTCAGGTGCATCGCCCAACTTGTAGACGTAAATGAGAATAGTTGGTTCAGACAATGGATTCATAAATCGCGTGATTCTATCTATGTACTTGTAAAACTGCTAAAATAGAACGCGAGGCGACGTTCATTATGCGTATTTAGTTCCATTGTAATGAATGTTCTACCAAAAGGGGAGGACATGAATATTACAATAAAGAATATCTAGTTAAGCTTTTCAAGTTGTTAAATAGTGTGGTGTGCCTCCCACAGGTTGGATGGATGACCTGGCTCATCAGGTCATGTGTCTCAGACGCACAGAGCCGGTCGTTGTGGCGACACTTGAGGCAGACCAATGCCCACTAGTGGATGTCTTTCGGCTGAAATTATAAGGATGAAGTGGCATTTTAGATGTTTTGTGAATGTTTTAACAGTTTAAGGTATTGTTCCAACTTTGAGTTACGAGTAGCACCTGTATATTGTGCTACTCGTAACTCAAAGTTGGAACAATGATTTTGTCATTAGATAAAGATATTTTATTTGCATAAAACATGGTATAAAAGGTGTTATTGAAAATATATTGATCGAACATGTTTTGCTTGTAATTATAAGCAAAACATGTTTATTATAATTAAAGCATGCAAGCAATTTTAACTATATTTAAATTATAAAATTAAAATACATTACATTGAAATTAATTTAAAAAAGTCATTAATACTGTAATAATTATTGTTGTGGAGCCATTTGTACAATTGCATTTTAAATAATTTATAATTCAATGTTTTAAGCATATTTGGTAATTTATTATAAAGTCGTATACACATAGCCATGGAATTTTTATTATATTTTACTGATCTAGGTAGCTCTTCAAGCACAAGCCTGTGTTGGTCGCGCCGAGTTCGTGAGCTTTTAAATAGTTCCTCAGCTGTTTTAAATAATTGTAAGTGCTTTCGAACAAACATGCATGCTTCATATATATATAATGAAGGTAACGGTTTGCTACCGTTCCTTAAATATTACCAAGTTCCTTAAATATTGGCTGACATGATTCGTCAGATGGAATCTCGTATATAGCTCCTAAACATTTCTTTTGGGCACATAATTAGTCCATATTGTAGTGAGGACTCGACATATGTGCGGTAAGTCATCACAGCCATTTTTATATTGGTAGTTTTTTTTTATTTGTCTTAAAGCATACACAAATTTATTTATTTTCTTGCATACAGTATCAACTTGTGCTTTCCAGTCTAAGTATTCGTCAATTACTACTCCTAAAAATTTTGTTTGTGTCACTTGTGTAATTTTCGGTATGTCCATTTTAAAATTAAATACATTATTATAAGATTGTTTAAATTGTATATATACTGATTTATTTAGATTAATTGATAAATTATTACTATTCAGCCAGCTAATTAGATTTTCTATAGTATTATTTATATCCGCTTCATGATCTGTAATTGATTTATATTTTTTATCGGTAATAACAATTATGGAAATGTCATCGGCAAAAAGAAACATTTATGATTAGTTACATTAACTATGTCGTTTATGTTGTTAGGAAGCTTGTAATTAACAATTTAGTTATTTACTGTTGTCATTATTATGTTATTAGTCTGTTATTTATTTACACTTTATTGTACACCAAGATTACAATATACGAAACCTTACAAAAAAGAAAACATACAATTGGCTTATAAATTGCCTTATCGCACTCGGCGATTTCTTCCAGACAACCTAGTATGGATAGAAATTGCCAGGACACAAAATGGGGTTGCACTGGGGTTGGTTATGTAAGCATTATGAAGAAAAATACTGAAATTCTGTTCTTTGTTTAGACTACTTAGTTTTAATCATATAGCATAAGTTTCAATCATATATTATGTTTGAAAGTTATATCAAAAGTTAGGATTGATTTATGTATTCTAGTGATTCGGTTTCTTTTTTTTCGCAGTAGGTATTAGTAGGTAGGTTTGAATGATAATTGCCTTATTGTTACGAAATATTGTTAATTTTCGTCACGGATAACAAACCCGTTGTTTGCAGGAATCGCAAGGCGTTTTGATGAATTCCGAGAAACAGTTCTGTTTCAAGTAAAATCCCTAAGGATTGTGTTCGATATTTATTTGTATTTGCAAATTACAAACAAAATACAACACACCTACATAAGTCTTTTTGTATCGTAATTAGCCACAAAGGATTTTGTATTTGTTCTCTTTATTTTTTCTTTATATATTTAGAATATAGCCCTCTAGCCGTATATTTAGAGGCACGTGTTAGCCTCCGTAGAATTCTTTGCCATCATCAGTTTTACGGTGTCTCCCTGCGGCAATGACCTTTTCCCCTTTTCTGTATGTTTATACTAAAAATCCTTCAAGTAACGTTTTGTTCACGAATTGGGAATTAGAGAGGAAAGTCTCGTTATTAGTAGGCTGACATTCTGGTTGTTCAACAGGCCGAATAGGCTTAACTATATTTTCTATTTTAGTTTTAGTCTTGAATTTATCTTTCGTTATTATATTTATAGTGAATTAGCCACTCAATCAATTTACAATTGATAGGCTTTGAATTGACAAAATGACATCTTTTTCGTTAGTTTGTTTTGTTTACTCAATCAATTTGACTATATTCGTAGAAATCTTAAAATATATATAGATTTTGATAATTTTGAAGTAGATTTGAAGAATATAAAACTACAGTAGTCGACTGTTATTCGAAGGTATTGTTCTAAAGAGTCTCTGCAGCCCTAGAATACTAAGGCAACAGAAGAAACATTAGTGTGTGTGTGTTTTTTTGTTGTTGTTGTGTTTCACTCCTGGGCAAAGGCCTCCCTAGTGTGTTTTAGCCAGAAAAAAACCTGACATTCCCTCTCGCTCGACCCAGAGCGGGACAAGTTGTTTGAAGACTTCCTAACCAAAAATAGGCTGGAAATCAAAACTTTGTACGTTGATGTCATTGCTTTTAGAACGGACGTTTGAAGGTTCCAAAAAGTTCTAGAGTGACAACCGTGCACCAGACGCAGACGCAGTATTGGAAGGCCTCCCACAGAGTTCATCGATGACCTGGTGAGAGTCACGGGAATGCAATGGATGCGAGATGCGTAGGACCGTTCGTTTTCACAGAACGAGCGGTCCTATGCATCTCGCCCAAGTAGCAGCCTTGGGGGAGATCTATGTCCAACAGCGGACGTCCTTCGGCTGTAATAATGATGGCGTTGGTATGTGTATTGAACGTGCATCATTTTCTTCCCAGCAGCAGTTCAACATCGATTAAAAACACTCATACTAATCCACATAAATACACACAGATGACTAGGAATGCGTAATCATTCCATTAAAAGACGCATTCTTAAGGATTTGTTGGTATCCTTTATCCTACCGGGAATCAAAAGGAAAAAAAGGTCGAGTCATTTGTCTTTACTTGGAGGATTTATGTTGGGATCACTAGTATAGAGCAGTCGCCGGGGACTGGATGCTCCCGGAATGAATTGTTGATTATAATCGCCCTGTAAGGACCTATCACGTAACTGATATCTTACGTAAGTACCGAGGTGGTGGTACAGTCCATGCATCCTCCACCAATACTTCCTTTTAACTGAATCTGTTTCTATTTTGGACGACTTCAATACGGAATGGGTGTTGTTTTTCTGTGAACTTATGAATATTTGCTATGCATCTTTATAAAATATTTGTAATGACTAAATAATGGTTATGTATAAGGCAAGGTTTGAACGATTCTTCGGGTTATGTCTACAGTAGACATAGCCGGAAGAATTGTCAAACTTAAGTGCCAGTGGACAGTCGTAGAAAAGTCATAGTCACACGTTATTTTAAATACGGTTAGTACCTAGATATATAACGTGTGACTAAGGCTTTTTTTTGTGTACTTCTTGCTTCTCGAGTAACCTTGTTTATTTCAGCATCCTGAAAATCTTGTTTCATACTTATTTAGCTTCCTTTTTTTTTTTTTTTGCCTGTTTGGTCCAACTCCTGAGCAAAGGCCTCTCTCCACTGCTTCTATCTTTCACGGGCTCACGCTTCCTTTTTCCAATTCTGGCAAAATCTGTCTAAATAGTCACACCAACTGCGTTGTGGTCTTCAGTGGCGTTAACAGTTACTGGAAGAATTTTTACTTATTTCCGTTTGATTTTCAGATCATGTTCAGTTCTTGACACTATGTTATAACTTATATTTTTCTTAAATTACTATTAGCTAAATTATTTAATTATAAATTTAAGGCTTGTTGAGCAATTTTTTAGAGATTCAGGTCCGGTGGGATAGTTTCTAATGTTACACAAAGCACAGGTTCGATCGTGTGTGGAGTACTGCAGTCACTTATGGGCTGGTACTGCTAAAAGCTATCTATTTTTTGTATTTGTATTTCGAGCTGATTTCCGCAACTCCGCGATTAAAGTGCGTATGTCGCGTACGACAATGCTATCTAGCGATTTCGGATTTAGTAGAGAGGCGTACGAAGAGGCTAATTGATGACTCAGCACAGGTATAGGGTAGCCAGCCTTTCTGTATTTTATAGAATGCATTTTAGAGAGCGTGCGTGAATTACATGACTTGGTTCCGCCCGACGGTAAAAAGGCGATCTCTTTTACCATCGGACAACCCGACGTACGGCGAGTGTCTATCCTTACATTGTTGACGGCCCGGACTAACCGTTTCGCCTCGTCGTTTATACAGCATACATTGAATGACTGGAATAATTTACCTGTTGCGGTATTCCCTTCCCATTATAATTTAGGTGTCTTAAAGGCTATAGTGAATAGGCTCTAAATAAACTAGTGCACTTCACCATCAACGATTGTATGATTGCTTACCATCAGGTGGGATGCGCAGTCTAGTTCTAGTTCATGTAATTAGAAAAATAATTGCCTCAATCTTTACTATCTGGCTATATTGTCGATTCTGAGCTGCAATTGAAATAACTATGCCTTGTCATGTGAAGCATAACGGCATGGTCTGATGAAGGACAGACAAGAAGTCTGGACTGAAAAGTGGTCGAATATTTTACTCGGTTTCAAGTTCCAATCACGCTGCTACATGGCAAGTCAATCCCAAGATTAGCATTGTAAGATGTAATAATTGCATAAATAAAAGGTATGATTGCGGGACATGACGCACTTGGTCGGGTGTCAGTCACCGTGATGAATGTCTGACACTTGAAGTATGTACCGGCTGTACTAGTTTCTGAATGGACAGGTATATCCATCGCCGTTTTAGTTATCCACCACGTGGATAGAATATATGGATGAGGCAGTTTTCTCGAAAAAAAGTGGGTATGGTCTATGATGCCGACATTTTAATCGTCACGACATGGATTGCTGGAAAAAAATCTGATGATAAACAGCCGCATGTGATGTAGTATGGAGTTTTGTAAGTGCCTTGTATTTTTACTTTTTACTCTTATCGTATCAGTAGACTACATAGTGGCTTGCCGAGCGAGGACTTTTTTATATTATTGATAGCGTCGCGTTTACCCACTATCTCACCTGCCAAACGATGATGCGGTTCTTAATAGAGTATATTTGCCTAGAAAGGACCAACACCCAATTTATATTTTAATTAGAGACTGTCTTTAATCTGTTGTAGTGACTGTTAAAAGCGAACTGTTCTACCATCAAAATAATGCACAATTCAAATTCAAAACATTCCAAATTTAATTTACAAGCGTCCTCAAAGTTGTACAAGCATCCCCAATTTCTGCATGTTGAGCATAGTTACGTCATACTATGTACAAGGCATTTTAGTTTAACATCTATATATTCTAAATATAATCCACTAGTTGTTACTATGTACCAAGCTACCAGCTTTGCGAGGAAGGTTTCAATCCGGCCGTCTGCACACCGGCTGTCAAATGATGCGTTCGATTCATCGCCTCATTACGGCGCACGTGTGCATCAAGCCGCAGGCGCATAATCAAATGGATTTCAATAAAGTATTGTTAATTATTCACCGAAGGGCATCGTGATTATGATTTGAGTAGGGCTGTCTGCTCATTATTTGGAGATGCTGGGGTATCGATTTTTTTTTTTAGATTAGCTGTGGGTGTAGTGTTTGCAAATAACTTTTGGGACGTTCTTCCTTATTCTACAGTTTCTTGTACCCTCGATTTATTAATGCAAATATTTTTTGTTCATGAATTTTTTGAGTCTCTCAGTTTTGAAAGGCTTTAAATTACCAATTATATTTCATTTATTCATTCATACCTTTTTATTTCAATTTGCGAAACAGAGTAGATACACCTGCGTCACACTTCTAGAAGAACATCTCCTACAAAAAAAAAAAAAAAATACCACACATTTTTACCTTTATTATATTTTAATAACATTCTATAATTTATAAAGTTATTCCATCGTAACCACAAACATTTGACCATCAATTGCAAATTACACCACATAAAAATTACAAAGGGCGTGAACGCACTACACCACTCACCGGGCAATGCGTCTTTGCGTCACCTCATTACATTACACTTTGCGATTTACGTTGTCGCCGCACGCACGGTTCTCCGTGTTCTCGCGTGTACATGTAATCGCGGCCTTATTCGTTTTCATATTTCTTTTACCGGGTACTCGATACTAAGATATGAATCTAATATAGAATTGAAGGCTCCCGATAGCGTTGGCGGCTATTGATTGATACTTCATCCGTATTCTATTCGGTTCAACTAGTCATATAAATTCTGACAGTGTTGAAATGGTGATTGAGATTCTGTTATCCGCTTATCTTTACGGTAAGATGTGTAGGTATAGGAAAACTTTATATTTATGAGGGGCTAAGCGTCAATCATAAAGTATTCCTGTCATAATTGATGAAACAGCGGTTGTTATTTATCACTGGCGTCTGTCAGTGGAAAGCCACTGACGCTAGTGAGCAAGCGTTGAAATAGAAAATTATTCCAAGCGAACCTACTTTCTGGATAAAAAGTATTATATTTAGGTACTATTTCAAGACATGGTCCACCCGTGTGCCAAATTTCTTCGAAATGCGTCTGGCCGTTTAAGTATGAAAAAGTAAAAAACAATAAGTATAATATGTCTATACAAACTTTCGTCTTTGAAATATTAGTGAGATTCTAGTGCCAATATAAAAGGACGCTGTTTAAATTGGTATGCTTTAAGTTTTGAGTTACAATTTCAGTTCTTCGTTCTTGTGTTACGCTTATACCTAGTGCCATTTATCAAAGAACAGAGAGGCTTTAGTTTTCTTGCTAATGTCACTGCTGGACATTACTTAGGAAGGAACAGGCACCTAGATACTCGTATATAACGTGTGACTGCGGCTTTTCTTTGTGTACTTCTTGTTTCTCGAGTAACCTTTTTTAATTCAGCATCCTGAAAATCTTGTTTCATACTTTTTTAGCGTCCTTTTTTTGTCGTAGTCGGGTTATAGTTTTTTTACTTTTTTTAGTATGTGCATTGTGCATCCTTATTCTGTTATTTGACAGTTTCTCATACCATCAGATTTGAAAGGTGTCTTTCTAACTTACATAATACTACGAGTATAGTACTGGATTTGATAAATACTTTTTATTTTTGGTTTTGTTATAAAGTATATAATAAAAAAATCACTTGACTTACTTATTGAAAACATTGCTTAAAATTCTACAACTAATAAATCTGGACTAAAAATCAAAGAAAAAACATGCCATAGTATACATCCACACACACTTGAAAATCTCCCACTCATTAATGTATCCCATTGTCTTCTTAATATCCAAAAAGCCTGAGGTTTTACGACTAGGGAGACAGAACAGTCGTAAGAACATTAATTCCACCCAAGCGACTTTCGCTCGGCAAATATTATGAGTGGCCTCCGACAACATTCACATATGAATTGTTCAGTGTAACGAAACGATGCTATCCTTAGGGATACCGCATAAATTGTTCAACAACTTTCTTTCTGAACCTTTGTTTTACTCGAGATTGGATTCGAAAGAAAATTCTTTATTAGGAACGAAAAAATCACGGACGTGGAAAAGTCCTGTATTCTCGTGGGTGGATGTCTGAAATAGTACATTTTAATACAAGTGGAGAAAGTTTGACACGACAATTGTGGCGGCATTCGCTCGAGCCTTAGGCGAGGGTATTATGGAGCCGAGGGCTGAAGTGACTGTATCAAACGATGTATTTCAATGCACTTACGAAGACAAACGGGGTTGACGAGCGACTTGTGGGGGTTGCTTAGCGCCCAGCCTGATACGATATGTAATAAAATTGTGCGGAGTTTCCGCACTTTTTTGGACTAGTATGAAAAACAGTAGGCAAATTTAATGCCTTAAAGCGGGATAAATAAGAGCGGGTTTCGAGTAAGTGTATTAAAAGATAATTTTGAATCTTCTTGAAAACTTTTTTTTCTTATTATAGTAGTTACTTCTGTATCTTGAGTGCATTTACAAGACAACCAGATCTGGAATAAGATATAATCTATCCCGTATATGTAGTCCATACAAATATTTGTCCTTGCGGGAATCAAATCCGTGACAAGCAACACAGCAGTCAATCGCTCAACCACTACGCTACGGCTGCAGTCATCGACTTTTTCTGTTCTCATCGTTGTTGTCGGTTTTGGATCATTTCCTACCGTTGTCTGCAAATGACATCACCAAACCATACTTGTAAATAATGATGTCGATTGACTTAGATTTTTGAAATGAAACCTTCTCTAGGGATATTGAAGACTGAGCTCTCACGTTCGGCTTTGTAAAGCTCGGACAGGTAAAGTCGGCTCGAGTCATCTGGCCTTACCCGAAAGATTACAATTGTGTTTTTCTGACCTCGTCTTCACAAAGATGACATTTCTGTCGTGCCGTTTTGCTGTATTTCAGTTATCAATCTCTGAAATTAAGCGGTTTCGGCGTAATGTCGTGCACCACCACGAACTTGACCGATTCGATTCAATTTGATGCTTACTAACCGATTCACTTAAACCGCTAACAATTCGTGATTTATACAACGCCATGTTAAGGCACGTATATCTAAGGCAGTGGCCCATTTTACCTATTCTAAGGCAGCGGGCACACGGCATTTATTAGCGATGTGTGTGAACACTCTTTACCTCATACACCCGAACACGATGTTGAACTCTGCCCTATGCTTTATTTGTTATCAAGTTCAGATGTTAGGAAAATATCGTGAGAAAATTACTAACAATTAGGTACTAGTTTTCAAGATGTGGACTAAGTTGGACCGGGGCTTTAGTGAACTATTTTTTAAGTTTATTTTATTTCTTATTTTATTTATTATAAGTTCATTTTGTGGCCTACAAAGCTGCGTAACAATGGAATCTTTAAGAATTGCCACAATTACCGTTAAAAGTGGCGATTTCATTAATCAGTAATTGACAAGGAAATTAGTTTCGAGTATGTTCATTATGATTATAAAGTTTATATTCGTACGTGTGTAGGTAAAAGGTCTGGGTGATTTTTATGTCAGACAATAGTAACAAACGACTACTAATCAAGTTCAATAATCGTGAAGTAACTGATATTCACTGAGTACTATTGGACCAAATCAGTGATCGGCATTATTTTGTTTGGAAATTCTGCTGAAGTCGGAATTTCGTCTATTTTTCCAAGAAGCTACTTAATTATGGGTATAATGTAAATAATATAACTGTAGATTGATCGAGCGGGAAACAGGCGATAGAGGGAAAGTGTTAGAGATAGCGTGTCGGTTGACGACGGTGTGTAGTGTTCCACATGCGCCTCAAAGAATTGTCAGCAAATAGGCCCAGCAGCAGGGCCGAAGTCTACCAGGACCAAGCCGACTACATGCTGAAACCCCGCGTTCTACAGAACGCAAGGCATAGAAGGACCATATGAGTGGGTTTTCGTTAGTAAAAGTCGGACACGCTCTCCCGCTCCACCCTAGAGAGGGAGAAGACATTGGTTAATTAGTCACCTAAAAAATGAAACAAGAAAGGACTGTCAACTGGCATGCTTTTTGACACTCTTTTCTTTTCTTTCTCGAATGGATAAAAGAAAACGTATTTGCGCTAACCCAAATAGCATACGAGTAGGTATAAAAAACTGTACCACAGCCTGTGTATGTTCGTATGTTGGTACTAATACCGAGTCTGGATGTTTTGTGTATACCTAGGATACAGGAACCATTCCATACAAGCAATTTTTTTTTTTAATTATAATATCTATGACTTTTGCTGACTAAAAGCACACCTATGTTTCGTCTTTGCCCTTGCATTCCACGACCATGGATTTCTGACATCTTTTAGAGACCAAGGGACTCAGTGAGAAGACCCCCTGGGTCCTAAGAAATACAAAAAGTAAAACAAAAAAGAACAATAATAGACTTTATGTTCATATTAACATACTGTAGTAGTTAACAATAAAGCACTTAGAATCTATTTATTTTCAAAGTCCTATGTTACTGAATATTCAATGTACTTTATACTGGAGGTTTATATGGGTAAATTGGTACAGCCGTATGAGTACTTATATCGTAAAGTTTATGTAAGCTAGGCTGAGCTATTGAAAGGATTACTATGTAAATGGCTGGGTTCTACTGCTAATAACTTGCGTGCAAATAAGTTACGGCTCTTGTGATGTAAGTACTCCTTGGTAAGGTTTCAGTTGTGGTAGTAAAACTGAACGAACAGACGGCTTGACAGTATGTTTTGATGGTTAAGTTGTTTATTTGGGTGGGATTGGTAAAATATTTAGAGAGATTCTCTGTCAATGTTTTCGTCTGTAAGGATGTGACTGAAACATCTATTTTTAGAGCTTGGGCGCTTGTTAAAATGCGCATGCTCTTTAACTTCTCGGCCAAAGGTAGCTACAAAAAACCGTGTGGTTGTACTCGGTAAGAAACTAACTGGATCTATTCGTCAGCCCCAGGGCAGGGAACATCAATGAGGATTACCACACTGTGTATAAGAGGGGTAATATGGCAACAGTGAAGTTCCCGCTTCTACTCCTGATTGAATCATTGCTTTCTCTACAGCATCAGCCTATAGATACAGAAAAAAAAATCATAGTTGGAGTACGTGGTGAAGCAATGCAAGATCAATTAAAGCTTACCGAAGTCGATCTGAGGATGAGTGACCATCTTAACATACTGAGGTGGCTCTATGCTTCGAAAAGCATGTTAAACCGATGGTCCTAGCTGTAATTAGTAGATCTTTAACAGTGGTTACGAATAATCAGAAGAAAATGTGGTACTAGTCTTGCTGACGTGGTGTCCTATGTAGGCGATTCTCGCTGTAGCAAAGCGGTACGATTGGAACAAACAATTGATACTCTATTACGGTGGCCTACGTGACCTACACCTCGTAGGTGCGGGACGGCGGTGAGCGAAGCGAAGCGGACGCATTGAGTTGGTTGGAGTTTCGCGCGAACTCTTGCGGTGCGGTTACTTAATTAAAATAAATTGCAGCTAAAATGGCTATTTCATGCGCACATAGAACAAAACTGTAACCGTCGTGATGAATTCGCGTAAACCGCATCGGATCACATCGCCTTGAATTGCACATGTAGGATGTCGATCGCGTAAGGCGTATTGTGTTTTTTAAATCCTTTCGATCGAGTTTCGATGCAAGTATGCAGTAGATATTATAGTGCTCAAGTGTGAGTGCAAACACAGATACACAATGATCCTTTATTCTTATAATCCGATGAGACGGCAATCTGACACGACTGCAGAGAGATCAGGCACAGGATCAATGGCTTTACGTGCTTTCCGAGGCATGAGGTTGTCACATCACTAACTTCCAAACCTCGGGATGCTTCGAGTACTGCCTAGAGGAAAAATTTCAATAGTACTTATTTCCCGACACGGGCATCATAGAACATGCTCAGCAGTCGCGCTTGCGACCATGAGATCCACAAGGCAGTGTTAACCTAAATATTGAATTATGTAGAACAAACTCAAACGCACTTATTTCAAATAGACGATTTACAGGCACTTTTAAATAGTCAAAATATCGGTCAGTAAAAAAAAAAGTGGAGCTCATTTGCACTTTCCAAAGCGTAGATCTCTATGGAGAAAACCGTGCAAGACACTCCATAGACAAGCTCAAAAGTGGCAATTGCTTCATGTAAAGTATTCAGCTGGGTTTTCGACCCCAAACAAAGTTGAGAAAAGGCGGGCACATAAATAATATGAAAACATTTTCCTTTTTATAGTAACACAGGCACTTACTTCGCTTTCCTTTCCACGAGTAGGTATCATTCCGTTAGTGATACGCACGAGACGCGCTTATTATAAGGGTAAATTGGATTTCTGATCTCCGAACATCTTAGATTTAAGCTGATCGGATTCCTGTCAACGACATTACTTCAGATGTACTCGCTCGTACAACACGTAATACGTTTGAATTATTTATTTATTTATTGGAGTGGGATTGGGAATATTGATCACCAATATTTTTGAGAAGTATGGTGATCATGGTACTTTCTCTTCTGGTATACGGTGGAGATGTAGCGACATCTGTGACGTCACATAAAAACGAATTCTGCATCGCGCAAGTAAAGTTCTCCGCGCGATTTGAACATATAGAACAGTCCAAAAACCACTATCGACAAAACACCCGTCTGGTCGGAGGATCCTCCCTTTTCAACGGAGGCTTGCGGGATTTTACTCTCTGTTCCGCACTCTTCCAAAGATATCTCATCCATATACATAATTGAACTGTATATAGACGACAAAGTCAAAACAAAACAAAGAAATATAATAGTTGGTGACTATGTGAAGTCCATCGTGATACTAGCGTCAATCAATATTTCCTAACACATACAGTACACTGAGCTGACCCAATAATGCTCCAATGATCAAATCACATATTCCTAGAAAACCTGGCGTTGTTGCATTAAATCCACCCAGAAAAATACTACCCGTACCGGTAGACGTAGCGATGATTAATAACGCAAAGAACGCGTAATAGTTTTATGAACAGGTCATCGGGTGTATCAATGAATATTATTAAAAATCTGCTTAATTGATCGGTTTATAATATAATATGTGTTATGGGTACTAGACAACTGATAAACATACATATTTCTAAATACAAACATATTATAGATAAATTACACCCAGACACAGAACAAATGATCGTGCTCATCACACAAACATTTGTCTTGGGTGGGAATCGAACCCACAACCTCCGGTATAGCAGTCAAGGCTATTAACCACTAGACTAATTAGGTCAGTCAAATAAAAATAATTAAATTTTCGAAAAAACAAACCTATCCTGGCATGGTAAGTGGGTATTTCATCTACGCCCAAAGATGCACAATTTGGTGTCAAAATATGGAATCATGTTTCGAAATTAAACCAAATTAAACAGTGAACTAATCGTCATTCCACGTTTGAATGGGATAATGTCCGACAGAGGACCTTTAAGGCCGTGCCATGACCAAAAGCGTGGTCACTGTCTGATTGCACAAAAAAGTAAGAGATGCGCAATAGTACACTCACGAAGTTAGTTACTAAAACCCAAAATTAACAATCTTGTAATTCTCGTACATAAAGGATGTTGTTAAAAACATAAAGCATGAAGTTATGAATGTTTCAAAACAAAATGAATGATAATTTATTCGCAGATCAAGAGTCTAGTCGCTCTTAGCCTGGCGACAAATTAACATCTGACAAGATTAAAATTAATGCAAATGCACTTAAGTTAATTAAATCAAAGTCGAACGAAGCTCTAGCACTTAGTCACAATTGTAGGATTACTTAAGCATTTGATTGTGAGTATTACAATGACTAATGATGTCTGCACCCTTGAGATAGGGTTGAAAAATTTGAGCACTTTCATTTGGCTCTAAAAAGTTTTTTCATTTATTTTTATGGTAACAAAAAGTACGATAAGTTTTACTTCAAATATAACTCATATACTGCTCCGAAAATCGCCTTTATTGACCACACGTTAAGGTGCTGTCAATACCCAACTGTTATACCTGGTTGATTCAACGATTTAAAATATGTATTTATTGGGGTTCTTAGATTTCATAAAAAAATAGTTATAAGTACTGTGATATTACAGAAAACACAAAGAAACCAATAAATACCTAATTTAGGAAAAAAAAGAATAGCGTACTTTTAATACAAAGTTTATTTAAATTTAAATTCCAAGGCAATCCAAAGATATAACACTTCCAAACATCCCGTTTAAAAAAAAACGACAACTTCGTAAGTAAATACTGTATACACCGTTTTTTGGTCGTTTTAATCCTGAGGAAGGTCGATTCGGTCCATGAAATACTATCGATTTGTAAAGAGAAAATTAATTCCAGTTTAAAAAAAGTACTTTACTTTTGTACTTTTTTTAAACTGGAATTAATTTACGCATGTACGAAATTAATTTCTTTAAGTAAACGTCAGCTGAGCGAGGCCCGAGGAGCGATTAAAACGACCAAAAATTAACGGTGTATAAGTATAACGTTATGAAACTTAGGACTCGCCCCTCTTGTCATACAATGTCACACTTTGCCAACCCCCTCCTCTCCCTTAACATGTGAGGTAATTTATGGATGACCCCCTTTTGATTTTACTTTTAGATGGGAAATGAACAAATAACTCCTCAGGCTTTGGGTGAAGCAAGAGTGATAGACTTTTACTAACTGAAATCCTCCTGTGTTCTTTCACAAGCTCTTTGTGTTCCAGGGCCGTGGTAACTGCTTCGAAGAAACCCACACCCTAAAAAGCCATATGAGGTTTGAACTACCATTGTCTACATACAAGTTGAGTCCTGTAACTCCTGCGCTACGATCTAACATAATATTATGCACTAGAACCAAAACACACAGTTTAATTATCGTTCATATTGTTTATTATAAGGTTTCGCTTTGTCGCACAAATTGCTAACAGGTAAATAATCAAAACATTCAATTCGCTGAACTAAGCTGATCCCGAAATCCCTGAGTGCAAAACTAGGTCATCATTGTAATCGGTGAACGAAGCCCCTGAAGCAAATCCTCTAATCACAGTAGCAGTAGCAGTCACGGTGCCACAGATACATAATAAAACAGTACTGTACTACCAAATCATTGTGCATAAGGTCTACTGATGTGTAGCTTCATAGACGCGTATTCATCATTATACGCTTGCAAGCTTCACACACACAAAACTCGACGAAGCCGCAGCATCTTGCAATCGTGTCGCGTATTATGGCTAATACGTGTCTATGAAGCTACGCGTTCGTAGATAGTAGCCATAGTTTTGTGTGTGTGAAGCTCAACAGTAGACCTCATCATCATCATCATCAGCATTTTAATGTTTCCACTGCTGGGACACAGGCCTCCTCTCTAAGAGAGGGAAAGGGCCTTAATCCATCACTCGGGCCCAGTGCGGGTTGGTGAATATCACATGTCTTCGAACTTTGGTTCTAGGACTAATATTATTTAATAAATAAATACTAATATCATTCAATGAACAGATTTTAAAAACATTTTTTGCCAGTGTCAATTGACTGATACAGAGAATTGTCTGAGCGACATAGGCTATATTTAGACATATTTTTCTAGCCCCAAAAATATTTCGAGCGCTGCGAAGCGCGCAAGAGTCAGCTAGCTTCAAATTAATGGTACAATTATACCCAGAAATCGAATTCAGTATTGCACTGGAGCCGAACGTATTGTCAGCAGATCAATAAGCAAACTTATTATTTCCTTTATGATATTGTTACAATACGATCCATTTCCCTTTGTGAGGGAAGATTGATAATGTATATCCTATAGCTGAAGTTAATTGCAATCAATCGGGCCTCGTAATACGATATAAATATTTAACAATCACAACATTGTCATGCAAACACGTCAGCTCAGACGAATCTTTTTGGTCATAATTTAAATATTAAATTATTCGACTTTTTCAGTATTGATGAAGTCGAATGAAATGAGTAAAATATATAGGCAGTACAAACATAAATAATTTCGTTGCTCACGAAAAATCTGCAATATGAAGTACCTGGAATTCTTGATTCGGTTTCTGATGTTGAGTAAATATTGAATTTATTGAAATTTTTATATCGCACCAAAGTATTCATCTTATACATCTTTTTTTTTTGGAAACATCCCAGTTCACCAGCGAAATCGTGGGGATTTATCTATTTGTTTCTGTAAAAACAAACGCTGAAATAGCTGATACAGAATGTAGGTCAGGAAATAAAGAAATCGGTCAGGCATTTTCTGATCTACACAAACAGTTCAAAGGAGACTTAATTTAACGAGTATTACGGTCAGCACAAACGTTCAGCTTGAATATAAACTGCTAAGAGAAGACAAACAAAATCTCGTTAACATAATAAACGTGTTATAACCAACTAAGTTTTCTATGCATTCACAATGCAAACACCTAGCTAGACGTACCAAGGAGGTTCTAGACGAGTTGAAAGGAATTTCTGCAAGGAACATGCAAGTATGCAGATGTTAATGAAATTATTTCTGGGAAAGTAAGATCTGAGACGGGTGCAATGCCCTGAGTGCTGGCAGCAATTTGCATTTTGAATACTAATGACGGGAGCACTCACTACGGCGACATCGCCGTGAACACTATAGAATAATAATAAAATTGCACGAAATGTAATTATTGATTAAAATGTTGCAGGCTCTACAATGTAGCGAGGGGGAAATTGCTTGCTTTTTTAATGCCATTGAAAGTAACATTATAGAAATGTTTCGGCAGCGGAAACAGACTGAAAGACTTTTTATGTAAACACAACAATAATACTCTAAGAAGATTGGGCAAAAGCGAGAGGAAGAGAATCCGCCCAAACACTTAACCGACTTTAAAGCAATTCCATTTGACTTCAAAAACCCGGAGTAATGTCACAAGAATAAAAAGTACATCAGTGGCTGTTAGCTGTTCAACAAATTGTCCATTTTGAAATTTTCGAGTGGCTCACAGCCTGCAAAAACTGTTCTGAGTAGCGGACAGGGTACTGGGCGACTGGGCGATAAGGAGTGCTTTTATTAAATTTTCTCGCATCGCCTGACTAATGCTGCCCAGCTGACGCGTATCCGACACACTTACTTTCTCTTTTTCGCTCGCTTGCGAAATTTATACGGATTGCTAAACACTGCCGTCATATTTTCCACGAATTTACTGCCAGGGTACCGTTTTGATACGTTATTATTACGAAACAATAACGTTTCAGTTAACATGAGAAATCCTACGAGAAATAATATATAAAATAAACGTTGAATCGTTCTTTAATAATACGGTAGCTGTCTATAACAACAGATCTCCCGAAACTTGTATTTAATCACACCGTTTCTAACTTAATCAATTTAAATGAACAACGGATTAAATGGAACGATTTAAAATTGGCTAACATTATTGAACATCTACAGTAGCGAAACGTTTGTTCTGTTCACATTAATTAAGAATGTTCGTTTTGCGAACACTACTGTCGATAGGGAGGGAACTCAGCCCGTTCGATTCCACGAAATTCATTAATTAATTTAAACATTCATGCTTAATTATCGAACTCTTCAATTAAAAATGCCTTTTAATTTGTTGTTTTATTTATTTACTCTATTACATTCATTAAGTTAAATGCAAATATCGGACATTTTTATATGGAAATCTATGTTTATTGTCGGGCCATCGGCGATTGTAATGAACGAGTAATGAATGGCATAATTATGTTTAACGGTGCTAATTACTTATTGGGTGATTTAATGGCGATCAAACACGTCCCCGAGGTTTAATTCAATTTGACCTTCAAGCGAATCATTGAGTGAGCAAAAACTTTCATTACTGATCAATAAATTTGGATTGGATTCAATTCAAAGATAAACTCTTTACCTGTTTTGGACGAAGGAAAACATTTTTAAAATTTGTCTTTGCGATGACTGAGAATCTATTTCCGCAATATTATTCGTTAAATACCGCTGTACCCATAAACTTTAACAATGGGTGACCCGGTTTATGCTCGAGTTCCAAAATTTTGAGTTCGTCTCAAAGAGAATGAATTTCTTATCCTTACGTAGGCACTGCGTATCACTGAATCAGAAACTTTTAATGGTGTGACTCGTCAGCAATCTGTCTACGGGACTCTAAAGAAGGCATTCTATCAGAACGTTTCGTAATAAGACCGAAGAAAATGTCCTCCCGTCGTAAAACTTCTCGACATTTGGTTTTTGGACAACAAGCCGAAAACGAATGACGTAGCTCAAACAGATTTGATTTTTGCGGTAAAAACCCGAAACCTAAAAACGAAAAAGAGATTCAGACTAAAGAATTGTCAGCAAGAAAAATTCACGTTTAAAATTTTTCACCGTTCTATTTTACGCTTCACTTGATATCCTTTAGATGCACAGTATAACATTATGTACCGTGTCAGTTTATATTATGGAATATCAAGAAAATCTTTGGCTTGAAGGTAGTGATAGCATCTAAAGTTAATTTTGTTTTGTTTGTCATAAACAATAATGGTTGTTTTGTTTCTCGATTGTGGGTTGTTCGCGGGTTGTTGTTGAACTTAAAGGGTGACTGAAGAAATACTAGCAGGTCATTATCGTAGACATAGGCCTTCCCCAAGTGTCGCCACAACGAACGGTCTTCTGCGTCTCGTATCGATCGGATTACCGCGTCTCTCACCAGGTCTTTGGTCCACCTTGTGGGAGGCCTTCAAACACTCCGTCTTCCTTTGCGTGGTTGCCACTCAGGTACCTTTCAGCCCCCTCATTGCCTCTTCAGTTTGGCGATTGTTCAGAATATCTCGATAACCTTGGTTTTCCTGCGGATATCTTAATTCCTGCCTGATGCGATAACGGAAAGAAACTCCGAGTATAGCAATAGAAAGCCATTGCCATTTGGATGACTTTAGGCCTTCTGATGAGGCCCACAGTTAGGTGCTACGGTTCAGTTATTGGCCCCAGAATAGTACATGCTCACTGATTAAGGTAATTATGAATCTACTATTCTGGTTATTTATTAAAGTGTTATGGTTGGTTCCTATATAACGTGTGACTACGCTTTTTCTTTTTATTTTATTTACAAAATAAAAAGAAAAGCCTTGTTTATTTCAGCAATATGAAAATCTTGTTTTATACTTTTTCAGCGTTGTTTTTTTTGTCGTTGTTTTGTTTTAGTATGGCCTCTTGGTCTAGTGGTTAGTGGCCCTGATTGATATGCCGGAGATCGTGGGTTTGATTCCCACCCTGGACAAATGTTTGTGTGATGAGCACGATCATTTGTTCTGTGTCGGGGTGTAATTTATCTATAATATGTATGTATTTAGAAATATATAAGTATGTTTATCAGTTGTACCCATAACACAAGCTCTGCTTAGCTTGGGACTAAACCTCTGGTGTGATAGTGTGTGTGATATTATATTATATTAGTTTTTTTTAAATTTTACATGTTGTACCTGTTAAAAGTTTTGTGCTGCAGTAACACTCAGCTTGACTTACACAGCATTATTTTTAGTAAGTATATGCGAAACCTGAATATAGTTTGTTCAAAATCAATAACCGAATCGATTCTAATATTTTTTAACCATGTTATATTTTTTCCCAAAAATATTTAAAGAAGGTCACAAGTTGGATACCACCGACACTAAGTACAACACAGGTCACGGCAGGTCATTGCGGGCATTAGGAGTCAGCGCACAGCTGGGTGCGGGAGCAAAACCACACCTCAGTCGCCCGGATGGCCTGGTAACCATGTGTTTGTGTGGACAACCAGGTAACATAACAAGCGATTAACTTTGTGACTTTTCATGATACAGTTTTGAAATTTTTATACATATTTACATAAAAATACTAGCCACGTGTTTCGGGTTTCACGTGTTTAAAAATAAGGTTGTAGAAGCCATTAAAACTTCATTTTATATGTACGAAGGATTGGTGGTCGATATTAATGTCGTTAAGTTCGTATCGGTGTGAGAGACGGCCATCTCACGTGCCGTCGTCTAGAGCTTGTTATTGGACAAACTTTCCACGTGACCACTTCCAATACTGCTTAGTAATATTTTCTTGAAGAAACATCTACTTGTAATCTACTGAATTTTCCTCAGTTGTTATTTTTATTTTAACAATCTTTGTGACAGATGAATAGTTGTTTTTTTTTTTTCGGTATAAACTAGTGCTTGACCGCAATCCCTCCTGATGGCAAGAAGTGATGCAATCGTTGAGGCATTACTTAGATGATACATTGACATGTGCAATGTATTAATATGTTTTGCCATGTCATATCATGCCTCTTATTGAGGTCCAGCAGGGACGAAGCCTACTTGACAATGGTTGGCGAAAGAGGACCTTGGGGTCCTGGAACGAAGGCAAAGAAGTAACATAGGGTAGGTAGGGAATAGGGAGGGTTTTAGTCAGTAAAGTCTGACACACTTTCCCGCTCCACCCAAAAACAGGTGAGTGATGTCATTGAATAATTTTCCATCGCCACTTATCCCAGAAAATAAGTTAGACATTCACACGAAAACAAAAACCCTTAAAAACGCGGACAAAGTCGCGGGCAACAGTTAGTATTAACACGCAAACACATACGAAATATTGGCATGCATTGCCGCTCACTGAATAGGATACAAACACAATACATTCTACCTTTTTTATCTACAATAATGTAGTGCAATCGACTCAATGCCTCTTTCAAGTATATCTTATCAACGTATTGTTCACATACTATGGACCCTTTTACCATTTTGCGGGACCTTTCCTAGAGATGACACAGTTTGTTCCAATACTGCAGCATCTGTGAGGTTAGTTTGATCTGATTTTTATTCAAACACAATTTTATGCCAAGGACGGACCCAAGATATTGTTTACAAAGCATAAAGAAGAGAAATGAGGACTAGTGGAGCCCTGGCGTACGCTGGCTTGCCTGCGGTTGTGGTGTGGTGTAAAATGATAGGAGACACTGGAAAAATTTTGGTCATAAAAATGCGATGTCATAGCGCGTCGTAAATGTCTGCGAGTTTGCAAACTCAAGAACTTGCGAATTGATTCGCATTGCACAATGACTGGTCACTAAAATCGATATTCAATGTGCGATGCGTTAAAACAAAGGCAAAGCTTCGGCTTTTCCATTCGAAAAAGTATCGCAACAATCCGTATTACAGTTTTGTGTAGTAGTGTTTATGATCCAAAATGATTAATTATGCTAATTTGTGGAAAACCAAAAGAAGGACCTCAAGTTGGGCCCAATTGCCGAAATCGACAATTCGGGAAAGACTCTCCTGGCAAAGAATTGTGAGGAGCTGACTCCAGATAATAGAAGCAGGGACAGATAAAGAAGAAGAAAATGCTTTTTTGTGGGAAAACTTCAAATGACTTCTCAGAGGGATTGCCAGATTTTTACTTACTGACTAAAGCCCACCTGTATTTCTTCAGTTGTCTTTTCCAGTCCTGACTCGCAGTAACTTTTTCAAACAATTCTGCCACAGTAATCCTCCCGACTTAGGAGCCTATTATCAGTATCCACTTTAACTTAAAATCTTGGGATTGTCATTAACCTATTATGTCTCACTGCTAGGTCTACAACGGCTTCTGATATTTTCGATGTGTGTCTTATTCTGTTCTTGGACTCGTTACACATGTTTTTAGTGTACCTGTGACTGTATTTTAATAAATTTGTACGTATTTCATTTTTGTAGCATTTTGAGTTACAAAACTTCAAGTATTATATCAACAGAACGTGTCAAAATCATTTGGCTTCTAGTATCCGTATAAATTACACTGCATCTCATTTGGTGAGGCTTGCATTCAAATCCTTAAATCAGTTTAGTCTGTTTTCGAAATAGAACAGTACAGTTGTTTGTGATCGAATTACGGCGGTGGTCAATTCGCTTCCGCTTATGATTTAATCACTTCATCAGAATTTGCATTCTGGGCGGCGTTGGCGGGGCTATCCCGGGAAACTATCCCGCCGGGACACTATCTGAATAGTATGTATTTCTAAGTGGCCTAACTCCGCCACGCAAAGATATATGTACGTGTAATTGTTTCCGCTTCACTCAAATCATTTCAGGTATTCCAAATCTGTTCTGATTGTTTCCAGTTACGTCTAAACTATTCATCCAGGGTGTTGGAGATATTACTACACTTGTAAAGGTCAGAATCCAAGTTACGCTTACCGTTTCTAGGAATGACGTCAATTCTATTTCAGCTGTTATGAACCGTGATAGTAACGTGATTGAAATCAATTTCTAGGTAGATAATAGATGGCAGCACGTGTAGCGTTTTCAATATCGTAGTCGGAAACAATGCTATTTCGGGTGATGGACAATTTCTGAGCCGTTTCAATTATTTTGATGTCGAATACATCAATACATATGATGAAGATCATTATAACAAAATGAGATAGGTAACTGTAGAATTGCAGATATATTTTGAAGATTATTATACACATGCCGTTGCCAGTTAGGTAAGCCAACTAGTTTCTTTCATTTAAAAATTTAGTCACAGACTATTTCCTATCTCTTTAGTGTTATTCTGGTTCTACTTAATTTCATTTCTTTACATTATTTTCTTTTTTTTTCGCTTCTTTCTATGACATTTTGTCATAGAAACGTAAAACATAATGTCTATTATGTAATTTTATATTTATGTATAAAGTTTGATGGTTGATTATTAAAATAGGGGTTGTATACGGTGAACACATACAACATATATTTTATTTTAAGTACTTTCAGTCCATCCAAAGGTTATCTGATAAATATTGCTGTCAGCGATAAGAAAACACTAGTATATAGTATATTTGCTCTTATAGATACAGGCTCGCGGTTTCAATAAGGTCGACGTCATCTGATGGTTACTAATGTTGTTGACTGGCCTGTTGGTCTAGTGGTTAGTGGCCCTGACTGCTATGCCGGAGGTCGTGGGTTCGATTCCCACCCAGGACAAATGTTTGTGTGATGAGCACGATCATTTGTTCTGTGTCTGGGTGTTATTTATCTATAATATGTATGTATTTAGAAATATAATAAGTATGTATATCAGCTGTCTAGTACCCATAACACAAGCTCTGCTTAGCTTGGGACTAGACGGTGTTGTGTGATAGTTGTGGAATATTATTATTATTATTATTATTATTAATGTGGTCGACGATGGAGCACGGTTGCCTAGAAGAAACCTATTCACTTTTTACTTAAAGAACCTAGGTTGTACGAGCAGCTATCAGGAAACACAGACTGGCTCTGTTCCGGTTCTATTTTATTAGAAATTCTACATGTATAAAAATAATATAGGTTATAATTTAGGTGTCCTCAAGACTAGAGGGAAAAGGCTCGTAATAAACTAGTGCGCTTCACTTTCAACGATTGCATCACTGCTGCACACTAGGTTGGCTCGCAGTCAAGCACTAGTTTATACCATTAAAAAATATCTACTATTATCGGTATATAAAAGTACTCAATACAATGTAACCAACAAATCCCATTGTAGTACGAGTATCAAGTATTTCAACGTATTTTTCTTTATTGTTCCGCGGATATATTTCGTTGTTTTGCTACTGGATGTGCTCCACTTACAATATGGTGAAAAATCGTCTGTTTACCGAGGTTCTAGCCAAGAAACTAACAAAAGCCACTGTTCTGTATCTACAAAAATTTACTTAATAGTATTTGGCAGAGGGAGCAGCTCTTCCAACCGAATGGCTGGATTATAAAAATTACTGGAATAACTGTAGGCTTTCAGAGGAAATTGTTGAGTATTTACGTACTTGGTAAACTGTGGCGTTTTAGGGTTGGGATTTGAGTGGTTTTTATTCATGTTTTTCTAAAGATCTGAACATAGAATAGACTCACCTTTTTATTATTATTATTTCTATGGAGTATCTTGTTATTGTATCGAGTTCTGAAATTATCTCTAGGTTCTGTATTTAGTCTAGGATGCGAGATCTTTCCAAAGAGTTACCACGGCCGAGGTTGGTTTTAGCCAGTCTGACGCTCCCTCACTCCACCCAGAGCGAGTGGAGTCGTGTGATGATTGCCAGCAGAAAAGGTATGGTTTAGTCGCGTAACCAAGATAACAGAAAGAGCTTCAAAGTAAACTAGTGCGCGTCATCATCAACTATTCCATAACTACTTACCATCAGGTGGGATCGCAGTAAAACACTAGGTACTATACATTATTAAAAATACTTATTTGGATAAGATAGTAACTATTATAGTCTCAAACAGACCGGGTTTGACGTTGCATATATTTTATTGACTGGAAAAATGGATCACTATTATTTGAAAAATTAGTTTTTAAATGAAAATTTAAAAACAATAAAAAAAAATACTTAAACAAACTAAGACACACTAAACATATCTACAATAAACAAAAATACAAAATGCGCTCAGCCCCCTTAACCAAGTTACAGTCGTTTCGTTTAGCGTGAACTACGTGACTGAGCGTTGAGATGATGTCAGAACAAAGGAATTGGGGGCGTGGCCAACTCCAAGCGTTCACGCTAAATGAAACGATTGTGACATAATCTCAACGCTCAGTCACGTGGTCAGAACAAAGGTATTGGGGGCGTTGCCAACTCCAAGCATTCACGCTAAACGAAACTATTGTAACTTGGCTAGGGGGACTTGTATCGAAGTTTCCGCAAACGTGCCCAAAAGGCTGGAAGCATTGCCACACATCTGTTATGCTTATTCTTTGGACAAAGACTAGCCAGTCCTCTGATCACGCAAAGTTTCGATTAGTTGGTGTGAAATTTTCATCAAAAGCAGATGCACCATTTAAAATAAATAATCTTTTTTCTAATGTTGCAGAGTTATATTCCTTTATTGTTCTTACCCTTTCTGCACTCGTGACTTTTGCTGCTTTACTGAATAAAACCTCTCTTTTTTCCAGGCTACTAATGCAAGTAGAAAAAACTCGCTTACGACGAACATATATCATTTTATTTACGCACTTTTTATTGCCAGCAGTAATTTCCTTCAAGATTTACTTACGTGGCAAACATGAATGACTGTTTACTATTTTATAGATACTGCTTGTTTTTTCCGGACTCCAAAAATAGACTAGTTGTAGGATAATAAAGTACAAGGAAATAAAATATAGTTTTCCCGAATACAACTAGTTTTTTTAAGGCATCATATGTTTCTGCTCTTTGCCTTCCAGGACTATGGGTTTTCTTTCCGAACTCAAGCTATAGCCCCAGTAGGCTTCAGCCCTACTAGGTCTCTATAGTTTTAATAGCATTTCTTTGAGGCGCGCGTGGAACATTATACGCCGATTCGGGCTCGGTCCATACTGTTACTAGACAGTCGAACGGCGAGCTACCAATTACTCGTCGTCCAAAAGCCGTACATTGACTGGAATAAAAATGTTTTAGCACGTGTCTACAATACCACTAGTCTAGATTCAAGGATAAGCTACGCTAGCCGTGTTTGGTCCATCGATGGATGACCTTTATTTTGTTAGTCCTGGCTGTCATTTGTAGACTTTGACAGTCATTACAGGTTGTCAAAAGCCAGAAAATCTGATACTAAGAACTATCGTGATAAGATTGCTGGATAAGCAACTGGGTTTTGGAGGACAGATTGGCCGTCGCTCCATTTAAAATACTGGTACCCAGCTGCATTCGGGTACGACTGGTATCCAGCATCAAATTAGCTTGAAAAAGGCACAGATCTACTGTTAGCACTCTCCTTTTAAATTTTTGATAAAAATAATTTTTATTAACACATAAAATAAACTACAACAACAAAACATTTCATTAATTACTTATGACTAACTAACTAGTTGCCAGAGATATTCACATAGAAACACGCAAAATAACTTAACCAGGTGTGCAAAACCGGCAAATAGAATACCTTATTCACAAATGATACATTCTCAACGACTGCATCGAATCTATTCACTAGGAGTAATATACAGCCATCGCATCTCATTTGTCTCAGATTCATCTACCACCCATCTCGAACTACCACATCGTTCCGAATTTGGTAGTGAAGAGATTTGCATTTAAGGGGACTACAACAGCTAAGCGCTAGTTTTATAAAGCGAAAAAGTATGTGATCCACTGTAAAAAGATTTAGAAAAATGTATGTTATTCTTTAGGATAAATGTTAGATTTAGTGTGTTCAAAACAGAATACAAGCTGATTTAGTACCACAGAAAAAATCACGGAGATGCCTAAAAAATTACTCTAGGCTAATACGACATGTAATTATTCTGATTGTTTGTCAAATTATTTTGCAAGCAACGTTTTACTGTTATTGTATTTTAATTTTACAATAAAATCTGTAGATTTTTAGTAAATTTCCAAAATGATTTACATTTGCAAGCATTGTGTCTTTGCGCATCTCTTTCTTGTGTATGCAGTCCGAGAGTGACCGCGCTTTAGGTGCTGTAGTCCTCTTAAAACGAGTTTTTACCACGACGTTATCACGGATTCGCGGGCCCAGCTCAATGGCCCCCGGCAAAAAGGTCCCATAGAAAAATGGGCAAAAACATTTTTTGGTAAGCTTGGCAACCCTTTTAGACGGTGTCTTAAAAAGAAAGACGTATCTTTGCTGCCTTTGTGAACTATCGTCTCTTCCCACACTGTTGAAATACGTGTAGGTACCTATCTGTTACTTTTCAAGATGTAGGTCAAAGCATGTAGTTTGTCACTTGAAGCCAGGAGATTTTACAATAAAAGACAGCATTTGTTTTAAAATTCATTAAAAATTAGATTAGTGATGTACGTGCGTCGAAAATGAAAAATGGGGTCTGAATGTTTCAAGTTTAAGATTAACGTGTTTCATTCCCATATTATTTTTAAAAATATAATTTAATTCGCGCCTTGAGTTTTTAAATTACCAAGCGTACACAATTTTTCATAAATTGAATTCTGTAAAACCTCATTTACAACAACGCAAATTATCTTTTGATGCCAGCTTACTTCAAACGTCGTGTAATAAGCATACTCATGGCAAAATTAGCGTGTTACATTTTTCCCGCGCGTTTGCTTTCGCGGGCCCTTCGGAGTGGTATCAAAATAAAACGCCTTACGCTTTGGCACATTTCAACGAAGTTCCCTGGTTCTCTGCAGGTAGCCCTAACTTCAAAGCGGCTTACAAACGGACGCCCCTAGACAACATTCGCTAATTCACTTTGATGTCACCCCTTCGCCCCCTTGCTTTACCCCACCCGTTAACGAGAAAACGCGCCTTAAAACTTTATACTCAGCGGTATGTATAATATTATTAAACGCGCAACAATTTTCAAATATTTTTTCAAACGAGAAATTGTTTTCAAACTTCTTTGAATAGGAATTTCCTCGACGCCCCGTGAAGCAACAGAAAAATATACAAGCGATTTTTTTTTATTAATTTAGTAAAGCAAAGTTAGAAACATGACTTTGAAGTTTGAATTATCTCTGTATTTTAAAGTGCAAGAAATAAGTAAATTTGTTACACGTTTGGTGTAAAACACCAAGTATACTTTTCTTAAAGTATTTTCTAAGTTTCCAAGATTAAATAGCATTATAGTAAAAAAGGTTAAAAACAAAGAAACAATATGGTGAACCTCACAGTTACGTCAAATTGGTCCCGTTCAGCAAGCAACAACGTTAACAATTTATTTTGTATTAAATAAAATTTTCTTGTCACATTGTTTGTTACCGAACTCCCCCAAAACGGCTTAATCGATTTTTGTGAAATTTTTTGTGTTTTTTTTTTTTGGTTGGTCTCAGAACAGGTTGTACACTTTTTTTACCCTCCTACTCCTGACCCACCCATTTTTTTCTTTGATAAAATTTATATGGCAGAACAATGTGTGGCAAGTCAAATCGACTTTCTATAAAAGTATAAACAACACCAAGTCCACCAATAATACCAAATAATGCTTCTTACACACATAGGATTCGAATACCAAACTGTAGACATAAATCTGTGTCTATGGATTTCATACGATATAATATGTCTGTTCGGATACACCTATTGTTAGCAGATAAAGGTATTATTAGGTGGTCAATAGTATACCTGTTGGCAGTATTAAACTAAATTGGATTATGAATTATGGGATTGTATGTACGCAGAAGTTTACTATACTGTCACACAATCACACAACGCCGTCTAGCAGAGCTCGTGTTATGAGTCTAGTACACAACTGATAAACATACTCATATATTTCTAAATAAAAACATATTATAGATAAATTACACCCAGCTACTGAACAAATGATCGTGCTTATCACACAAACATTTGTCCTGGGTGGGAATCGAACCCACTACCTTAGACATAGCAGTCAGGGTTACTAACAACTAGACCAACAGGTAAGTCAATCGATTGAACATTTACGCCACATGCTGATGGAACGACAAGCTCCATAAAACATAAAATTGGTGTTCAGTAATCATTAACCCATTACGCCATTCATATATCCCTGCAATCATCGACAACAAAAATAAACCTGTTCAGATACACTCCCAAAAACACATCAAACAATATTGATGTTAGCATATGAAGTTCTGGACGCAGTTAATACACATTAAGCTTTCAGCAATATTGCTTTGTGAAAGGCCAGCGGTTACGACGCTTTCATAACGTAGATTGAAAACGATACAAAGCAACCACAAGAACGCTTTGTGGTATATTTTGCGTCTCTTTTGTTTACAACTAAACTGGCCAACAAACTCGAGGTAACAACGGACATACCTGTGGTATACGAACGTACTTGAGGTAAATACTTATAGTCTCAGGTATGTTTAGTTTTAATGAGGCATGTTTGAGTGGTTAGTTAGAAGTATGTGCGGGTTTGTTGATGAAAAGTTGTTTAGAAAGTGTTTTTTTTTGTTCAAAGTTTAACTTAACTCTGCGGTAAAACGTTTGCTCCTTTTTTATTTTTAATCAGTTTAATTCGGTTATATATTAAATAATATAATTTATATTTTTTTTTGTACAAGGCTGTTTTATTTTTCATATTTTTTTCACATCAAGGTTGGTTATATCTAAGGTCAGCTTCTAAAAGGAAGGCTCGGCCCTGGCACGTTAGGCAACGAAGAAACGGGGTAGGTTTTTAGTCAGTAAGAGTCTGACACTCTGACTGACTAAAAACCTACCCCGTTCCTTCGCTCTTACTATTTCCCGCTCCGCCTAAGGGCGGGATCTGGCATTGGATGATTTTACCTATCATAAATAAAAGGTCGGTTATATTTTTATATTTTTTTTTTGTACGCATACTCGTATTTCGTTTCTGTATGTAAGTTAAAACCTAATCTATTCCACCATTGTGTAATCTGATTTAGCAAGCAAACTTTGAATACAGGAGTGATCACAAATACCCGGTTTTAGTCGAATAGTTTTTGTAATCGGGCTAAAACTCTATTTGTAAACGCCGGTTTAATCGGTAAATGTTCGCACTGCTATGCATCCTTTTATCTATGGCAATCAAACTAAACTATCGACGTAAAAAAACTGAAACGCTGCAACCTGCAATGTTAGACGCACACACGGTCATTATTTAGATTCGCAGTGTCTGCCGTTTGTTGATTTACAACTATAGGTAAACATGCGTTTTGTAGAGTTTATTCGGGTCTGCAAAGAGAAACACTGATAGTTAATGACTGTTTATCCTTATATTTATATTATACTACCAGTCCTTAGAGACAATGTCTTGCCCAAAGCTGATTATCTGTCAGACAAAAAATGAGAATCCGATTGCAGCACCACCTCTCTAATTCAATTGTATTTTCAAACCATCCAAGGACCCAATTAAATATACACGGAAATTTTCATCCAAATCGGTCAAGCCTCTTAACTGGGTCCAAATGATAACCAAAATGAAGTTTTTATGAAAAATTCTCGCGAACGGAATTGAAGACAAGTGGTAGTTGGTTCTTCAGTCCTTCACTTTTGACATTGGTGTGTGTTACATGTTTGTGCTTCTAGTTCTAAGGATTTTTTCTATCTTCTTTTATATCCTGAATAAAATATGTATCTACATGTTCGAGCCCATTCAAATGCTCTTTTGAAGTGTCCTATGAAAGATCAATTTGAATGTCAGTAACCTGTTTTTTTATTAGTGATGGTTACAGATTACAATAATGTAATGTAATGATATTCTATATTTTTTCATAATGTAGGTAGGTACTTATATAGTCTCATGTTTCATTCTTACACATAATTCGGGCGCTCTTTCAACGCAGCTTTAAAAAATAGATTTTTTAACTTCAGTTTATGACAAAAGCTCATACATATATATAAAATCCCTGTAAATGTTTTACAGGAATTTGGAGTTAATCCCTTTCATTCTAGGTGTTAAATACTTTGTCTCAAAATGAATTGGAGCTAAAATATAAAGGGACAATTAACATTCCCGGCTGTCTAGCGTAGGTACAGACACTCGCGTCTGATCACAAACAGATAAATCAAAGTAGGCTAATCAAATCAAAGATCTATTAACTGCTATTACACCACAACATTACTAATACCATTCACAATCGACTATTGAACATGTGTTTAACTTGTCGCTATTTTAATAGGTCTGTAGAACACGTAATTACCAAGGAATCTACCCGCCGTTTGTGAGTTAAAAGGGCTCTGTATGCAAATGTTAGGTGCGCAATGTGCGACTATGTTGCCAGCTATCCGCATTGTCTAGCATCCTAGTTACGACTCAATTATCTTCAGAAAGTAAGGAACACCAATTAACATCCTTTTATGCTGTCCCTACTTCAGTCCGTAAAAAAACGAGTTTCGCAATACTTGACAACTTTCATTTACCGCTCGAGAATTCTTCTTCCAACGAGTTTCTACCTTTTATTTTGGTGCACAAGGACCAAGTTTTAGTTGTTCGATAGCAAAATTATTGTTGTGAAGGGGTAAGGAATGATGCACACTCATTTGCAAGTGTCCGCGGCTAGATTACGTTTTGACATGTCTTAACAAACCACCAGTCGAACGGGAGTCGGATCGATTTGTTTTATTAATTTAAAGATTACTTTGTGAATAACGTCTGTGCTCTTTAGCTTAGTAACGAACAAAAATAACTTGAAATTGAATCATGATAAATGGTTAGTTGAAAAGGAACATGTGCCATTAAACAAGTTTCTGTTTACGAAATATTCTGTAGTGTT
Organism: Leucania comma; assembly: GCA_958295575.1. Classification (NCBI taxonomy): domain Eukaryota; kingdom Metazoa; phylum Arthropoda; class Insecta; order Lepidoptera; family Noctuidae; genus Leucania; species Leucania comma. Next base: position 13,430,588 of record OY282475.1, read on the forward strand.
TCTGTATTGTGAAATACTAGCGAAATACTTGGGAGGTAGTATGGAATAGTAGCAACTAAAATATATTTATGTAAGCATTAAAAGCAAATAAGTCAGTGACAGCATAAAAGCACAAACATTTCTACGCGGACCATAGAATGGGTACCACAGCACAAGCGTACAGACGCGACTAAAATTGTTATCAGAATTCCTTCTTTGAGCTTCTTTATAAGTACGATAGCTGGAGTTTAAAAGGATTGCTCGTATGAATATGTTGTAGGATTATCATCGAGGCTTTAAAATTGTTCTGTTCTTTTGAATTATTTTGTTAAAAATTGTTACAAAAATGTGTTTATTAGCGAAGGAAATGTACGTCACAGTGCAGGTTTAAAAGATCAAAAAATGCTGATGCAATCTATGATTATTTGTCAATCAAAACTTAGATACCTTACCATAAACAAGTTCAAAATCAGTATGTTCTTTTTTGCTTGGCATTTCATTTCTGCACTCATTTCATGATCGACCATTTTAGGAGACTCCAATATGTTGTGATAGGAATCTCTCTATAACCTTACACAAATCTTGTAACGAAACGCCTAAATTCCCTTAAACAAACCCATTGTTAGCGGAGGTACGCTGCTAGGCGGTGTTGGCGGCAAAGCAGGTGCCAACTCGAGTTCCATTCAATATGGCCCTATTGTGCCATTATGGGTAATCGAGATACATTTGGAACGAGATGAGGTGTCGAATTTATTACTAATATCGCCTTGTACGTGGGCTATTTGCTATTATTACTGTGCAAGCAGTTTTATTATTGGAAAAAGTATGATAAGCTCAGGTGCGAAGTGGTGGTTATTCTGAATGTGGTCTGAAATTGAGTCGATTCTTACATGAATGTCGTAGAAAAATGGCAGATTTGATTGCAAAAAAAACTTTTTACAAAAAAATACAACCGACTTCAAAAAAACACAAAAAAGTGCAAAATAACTTTAATTTCGGAAGTCGGTGTTTAATAACAAAGAGACTAAACTATTATAGAAACACCGACTTACGAAAATTTTTTTTGTAAAAAGTTTTTTATTTCACACTTTTTGGTTGTAGCACCTCTCAGCCAAACTTAAATAGATGCCTTCCGTCATTCAGTTTCATCATGACAATTGTAATAATAGCAAACACGGCTAGGATACACTGATTAATTGCAAAGTTCCGGCTTTTACCTACCTTCCGTCTTCATCATCAAATCAATTCTATGTATCCCCTCCCCTTCTTCTTTAAATTAGTCACCGACAACATGTATAAACAAAGCAATTTTACTTGTTACGACAGTTCTGCTATGATTTTTTGAAGAATTCCGTTCTATATCTTCGAAGTTCATCATCAGATCAAAACAATATTTCTATGGTACCAACTCGGAAGTATAATTTTTCAAACAAAACAAAAATTTTCAAAATCGGTTTACAATTGACCGAGATATCGGTGCACATACATATAAAACCAACAGTTCTGCTAAGAGTTTTTGAAGAGTTTCATCATATATCTTCAAAGTTCATCATCAGATCAAAACAATTTTTCTATGGGACCAACTCGGGAGTATAATCTTTCAATCAACATAGATGTAGTTTTAGTCAATAAAAGACTAATACATCCCACTCCGCCCTAGAGCTGTAGAAGTAATGAGATGATTTCTCAAGTAAAAAAAAAAACGTAATCGATCAAGTTAACGAAAACTTTTGCTAAATGTCAAATCGTATGGAAATCAAGAGGTTTTCCATTATTTTCATCAAACGGCGTTTTTATTGCGACGCCGATTGAGTTTGTTCAAAAAATCGCAACAAGGCTACAGAATTCTTGTAAGTGAAGGAAAATTTATGTTTCCTAAAAGTATAATATTCCCTCTTATTCCTCCCAGAACAGTGAGAAGTTATTTGATAAATTCGCACCCCAAAATATTGTCGCTAAATTCTACTTACTAGCGTTAACCTAACGTCTCATTATATATAATAAGTACCCATTATATGTAAAATTATATTTATGTAGTAACTTTATGATACCTAATTCAGATACGTCTGGCTACGTCTATAAACCGAAAGCACTTTAGGCCATAAAGTGTCCCCTAGCCTTTCATAGGGGATGTTTAGTAGGGTGAGCTCGCTGATCTCACATCTACATGTTTCGTAAAGACATTTTTGTGGACGGCCATCCATTGTTACGTTTTTAGAGTAGCAATTTTATTTTTATTTTATTTACATATTTAAGGAAAAATAAATAGTAGCAGAGTAAAAAAATGGTCATAGAATAGAATAAACTTTTCAATACACTTGCTCAGAAAGTGGCTTTTATTGCACTACACTTAGGTGTATAATGGCACCTGTTACCAAACTGTGACATTTTGATTACCATTACGCACTAGTGCTGTAATGTAGCTATAACTTTTTTATTCAACCTCTTTGTTCGCAAAACAAATTTTGAATACGAAAATATAAAAATTGTTTGTGGTCTATGGTCGTCATTTTAAGATGCGCGCGGTTTTTGGCGTAATTTTTTCGAGTGAAATTAATAGTCTGTATTAATTAAATAAAATCAAATACTACATTTTAAAATGTTACATCCATATTCTATTGTCACTACGAATGACATTAACGTAAAAACTTTTCACACAAGAAAACCAACGTCGACTAGAAACATGATCAAAAGACCATATAGCCATAGCCTAGCGCGTGCTCATAGGCAACAGATTTATTTTTTTACCGCCATGTTATGAAAAATTTTACTAGTTTTACCGTTGTAATATTAGTTAACTAAATTGTTTTCCTTCACAAGTGTATTGAAAAACGTCGTATGATACACGTGAGTAATGAATGGTTACCATTCTTGGCTCTTTTAAGACCCTCGCCAAGACTCGGGTCTTAATACCGCGTCGACGGTAACCTCCTACATTACACACTTGTATCATAATGTACTATTATTGTTCTCTAGAAATAATAAAAAAACCCACCTATTTTTTCACAGATTACGTTTGCATGTAGGTATTTATAACTAGGTACTACACATATGCAACTTCAATATAATATAAATTATTAAACCTTACATTTCCTCCTTAGTCGTTCACTCTTGACAGAGTGGGCGCGGCTATCGATGTTGCATTTTCGTTGGCGAGTGAGGCTCCCGCGATACGTCTTCACTTATTACGATTAACGACGTGTCGGGAACAGGACTATGGAGGTTTGTTTTGCAGTTCTGATGAGGTCTGTCCAACGCGTAGGTGAGCATCCGCGTGACCGCTTTCCCTCCAGTTGTCCTTGTACAACGAGTCGCTCCATGGAGTCTTCGTTGAGAACAACGTGATCGATATATTTAAGGTTTCGTACTTGTACAGTGTAGACGATAACACATACACACACACACACATTATTATATTGTAATTTGCAGATCTAAATCCAAGCTACCTATTTTTTTTCCGTAAATACATTTTTACTAAAAAGAAAATGTCGTTAGAAATAAACTCATTATTCTAAGTCTCATTCAAACGATAAAGTATTGAACGGGTAGCGTAGAATTTATACCGTTTGAAGTTTTTTTTTTAAAATACAAACCTTTTTAGAGTTCATCCCAATACAAGACACATGTACATTAGCTTCTTAATTTCTTTTTAGCTGACTTAAAAAAATGGAAGAGGTTCTCAATTCGGTTATATTTTTATTTTCAACTAGCTTTTGCCCGCGGCTTCGCTCCCGCTCTATTCTACTCTATCCTACTCCGCCCTACTCTACACTACTTTACTCTACTCTACCTAAGAAGCTTCTCCTGACAATAACGAACACAATAAAAAAAGAATTAGCGAAATCGGTCCTGCTGTTCTCGAGATTTGCTGTAGCAACACATTCAGTGATTCATTTTTATATTTTAGATTTCCCGTTAGACATTCTAGAATTTAGGATACAATTGCCTTCGTATTATAGTGAAGACCAGTCGATGCCACTCAGACGCTTTGTTACCGTCGTGTAAACGTGAATGTAACTAAAATAACGTAATCCAAGCATTGTGTAAAATGTGCGGAGGGTTTTTTTTTAGGTGGAATATCACCCGACGACTTATCCCGCTCTAAGTTGAAGCGAGATGGGAATGTCAGTAAAAGTCTGACAATCCCGTCAGACTTTTACGGAATAGAACCTATCCTTCACCAAGTGTTCTTTCAGTTGCATTTTGATGCCAGGCCTGTTGGTATAGTGATCAGTGGCCGTGACTGCTATGCCGTAGGTAGTGGGTTAGATTCCCACCCAGGACAAATGTTTGTGTGATGAGCACGATCATTTGTGCTGTGTCTGGGTGTAATTTATCTATAACATGTATGTATTTAGAACATTGTTTGTTTACTAAAAACTTATTGAATTTCATTTTTGCAATTTGTGGTCAAATATGACTGATTGGCTCGTGCCCACAGCCGCTGAAATGTTGAGTTGCTGACGATTCGGACACAATATATTCGGATACAGTCCGAATTGACACATTTTTGTAAACCAGACTATGCTATACAGTTTTAATTTTGGTGGCATCCGAATTTTCAGTGAAAAAACATTGAAAATAAAATGTGTCAGTAACTTAAAATGTTCACTTGTATTACAATACCAGAATGTTATTTATTTAAAATAGTTTATTTATAGAAACATTATTTTGTACACGGGTCTATATTTGTACGAAGTTACTCGTACATACACACACATATATGTAGGTAGCTATACGTATAGAGTCATAAGCTACCCACGCTGGTCGTAAAAGTTGATTGGCTTAAGGATTAGGTCCCTTCTATCCAGTAGGTAAGTCTGGTTACCTAAAAGGCTGTTTACTTATTTTCGTGCTGCCTATTATAGTCATAATTCTTATGAGGTGTTTTTCTGTGTAGTTTTTTGTCCGACCTTGAAAGTTTATCGTGAGCTTTCAGAAAGGACTTTTGGGCTTCTATTCCCTAAATAATCAAAGATTCAATAATCAAAATGTTTTTTATTTTACATAGGCCTAGATGGGCATTTATAAAACGTCAGAAGCTAGAGCACGGTTCCAAATTGGTCGTTTCCTAAATAAATAAATTGTGGCTTGTGAATACGGCACTCATTGTGCCAAAGTCTGACACTATTTCCCGCTCCGCCCAAGGGCGGGATTTGTCATTGGATGATTATACCTACAACCAAAAAAAAAATAGTCGTGTCGTCAATGGCATAATAGCTAAGAGCTTCGACAAATATCTGAGGAGGCTCTCGTTGGCCTGTGGGATCAAGGTCTTTAACCAAAAAACAGATTTCTTAGGAGCTCTGACGACCTCGTTTGGCCCATGAATCTGATGCCCGTTACTAGGCTACTATTTTTTTTAAATTTTTATATTTTCATATTTAATTATAGGCAAAGTAATTACTTTTTTTTCTTTTAATTAAACCAAAAAAGAAATTGCTATAAAAGATCTTAGTCACACAAAATACATAGGTACTTTCTGTACACTAGGTACCCTAAGTTTCGCAGCAATAGCAGGCAGTTTAGCATAGTTACGTACGAAAATGTGTGGTGTGGTGTACTGCTGATGTATTTACGACACACCCAACCTGACGTGTTGTCTCATCCGCGTAATTAAATCGGCATTATGATACTGACTTTGTAATTAATTAACTCTCTATCTACATTATATTTCAGAATGGACGAAACCTCTGCAATATTGAAATACACTAACTGACTACAGCATTTTCAGCTTGGTTTATTTTGAAATGAAATGACTACAACATTTGTATGGAGTTCATTTAAATTTCAAACTGCTGAGAAAACGGTCTGGCTTTGCGTTTTGTCTTAAATACCTGTTGCTTTTCTCTTTGCTAAGATTCAACAGCCCAAATTGTAAGGACTTTTACATACTTAAATTAATTAACTGTTTACAATATCTTGTTGGTTTTAAATAAGAAAAACAGTTTGAAATATCAGTAAGGTTATTCTGGCGTTCTCATCTAATCAAATAGCAACGACTATAGGTACAGGAGCCTACCCATGATATGTTATACAAAATGTCAGGCGTGCAAGCGACGAAAAGGGATGAAGCTTATATAGGATGACTGGTAATTAGTGAACGATACTTAAACACGTGATTGTAGTCATGATAACAAACAACTTTTACTATGGAACCAAACCTGAAATCGCGAAAAAATTAGCCAAGTTCAGTACATTTTGACCAGTAAGGCGAACACAAATATACAGATTAGCAGATTTTTTTCGCGATTAGTAAACGTTGCTTGTTATCATGACTAAAATCACGTGTTTAAGTATCATTCGCTACTTAATTACCAGTCACCCTATATAGCTCCATCCAACAGTACAGTTTAAAGCGTCAAATGAATCGAGAGCTTGGCCTCAGGTTTCTGTTACTGGCTGTAAGCTTGTTCGTAAAAGGAATTGTAAATCACAAGGGATATTTATAGGTACATGAGTGGATTTTGTCAGTAAAAGTCTGACACTCCCTCTTGATTTAACCAGATCTACCATGTTATTTAATGATTTCTCATACAAAAAGGTTACTGTCAAACAGTCGACAATGAGATGTCAACATAACTATAGAGCCCCAGTGGCACCAATACCCACCAGGGCCTCGACGCTTTTCGCAAAAGGAAATCCGTGGCCCTAAGGGTGTTTGAATATCATGCGAATTTCATCCCGCATGCGGATTGCTCCGCATGCAGAAAATTTTAAAGGGCAAAAAACACGTGCGTATTGTACGCATTGCATTAAATACTATATGAAAAGGACATTTGCGGAGGTTATGCATGCAGAGCAAATCCGTATGCGTGATGAAATTCGCACGAAGACCCTTAAACGTAAACAACAACTAAAGGACAGGTGTGATTTGTGTCAGTAAAAGTCTTACACATCCTCCCATTCCATCTTAGAGCAGGAAAGATGATTTCCTACCTTAATAACAAGCAACTTCGTTTTTCTCGAAGCACTATACAAATATCATGTGGGTAGTTACTTCTTTGCAATATAACTTTCATAATTTACGACCCCATGCAATGATAAATAAAGCGTTTGATGTATTCAAAAAGTCTCATATGTCATAGGTGAGTTCCCCATAAATGCTTCGTCGATAAACCATAAAATGTTTATACCTGCCAGACATGATGCCTGCAATAATGTTTATACTTTGTTTTGTGGATATTATATTGTATACTATGCGCTGAGTGCGAGTTGTTTTTATTTTAACATGATAGAGACAGTTACCGCGTCTAGCTTTCTGATTGGTTAAGAGTTTGGAGCGGGCCAATTGGAGCGCTGAACGTCATAAACGTGTCAATCGCGTTAACGTAAAACAAACTCACACTAAGCGCATACGAAGAATACACATAGAAGATTAAGCTGATTAACTGGTGTAGTAAAAATTTTACGTGGTTACTGATTTATACTTCCCGTAACAATCAGCAACCATGTAAACTTTCGTCGGCGCGTATCGTCCACGCACGCCTCAAGGAGTTGTCAGCAAACCGTAGGGGCCCAGCAGGGTCGAAGCCTACTAAGGCCAGAGTCGGTTTCTGAAAGGAAGATTTGGCCCCGGTATGAGTGGCAACAACGGAAAAGGAGTGGGTTTTTAAGTCAGTAAAAGTCTGACATTATCTCCCGCCCTGTCGAAGAGCGCGGGGATGTCATTGGATGATTTACCAACCGAAAAAAAAACCTAAAATTTGAAACTTTTGAAACAGCGACCGTGACCCGTATGCGATGGTACGGCCATATTCTTAGACGAAATTACCACCAACAAGAGGAAGAAGATGACTACCCGCGTCCTGGTGGTCGAATATACAGAAAGAGATCCAGAAAGTGCCTTCTAGTACATAGACTAGCCAGAACAGACTTCCCTGGCGCAGACTTACAAGGAGACCCGATCCTAGGAATAAAGGAACTGAGAGTGCACCAATGTATGCGCACACACTTGTGCACTATATCTCCTGCATACTTGGCTAACCTCTTTTGAGATTGGCAACCGTGATCGAAATTCGTCAAAGATCTCCCTCGATGAATTTCCTACTGATACCGATATACGCTAACGATACCGCTGAAAGTACCATGTACGCGCACAGCCTAAACTGTAAAAGCATTTATGACCGGATCATTGTGGGGTATTCATTCGCATAGGAAGCTATTTAGTTGATACTACAACCGCTAAACGTTTATGCGTTTAGGCCGAGTTCATATCGTTATCTCCCAACGTCCATGCTTTTGTTTTTAACGACTTTTGAGGTGGGAGCGAAAATTCACACTGAATATTTGAATTTCATGTTTGAATGCGGTTTTAAAACTGTTATGTGGATGTTTCAGGGTAAACGTGGCACTTGGTATTTGAATAGAACAGTTTAATTTACATACAGGGTTATGCAGCGCCTTTTTACCATGGAAGTAGGTTGAAACTACTTTTCGAGCTACGGTTCTTACCTCACTGTAAATGGTTCTTTCACAATCGTCCTTCGCTTCCTTTAAAAATAAAAGGGAGTATGTTTACTTAATTTGTTGATTGCGAACGTGGCTATGGCACCATAATGATCTGTGAAAATCGTCAAAATATTTATAACGACGTACTCGATGTGAAAATGAACATTGGTTTCTGTGAAAATAAATATCATCCATATGCTTGTCTAGATGATGTTTGTCTATGATGAAGTTTGTTTATGACGTTTGTGTACGTCGTTATAGATATTTTCATGATTTTAATAGATCATTTTGTTGCCATTGCCACTAAAAATTTGAAAAGGAGTCGTTTGTCTTGGTATGGTCTGGTGAAAAGGAGGAATGAAACGATGTAACTTTATAATGTTATTTAGTTTTTCAACAACTACGCTTATATCTAGGACTACTAAGATATACCCACGTACATAGCTGGTTATTCGAATAGCTTAGACCTAATGAATTTCCATCTTTCATTAAAGACGTTTCGTTTGTCAAAAAGTCCAAAATTTAGAGAATTGACACCAGCTACCAAACCAAAACAATTTAGACTTTCGAAAATTACCTCTTGTCTCTAGGACTACTAAGGTATATTCACGTAAACAGTTATCCGAATTAACGTTGTGATAATGCAAATATTCATAGATAAACAGTTTGCACCCTTAAAACTTGGAGATTGTACTGAAATGCCAGCAGGTGTAGCCCAGAGCCTTGTGTCGTTGCGGCCTCAGACATGTTGACAAGTGATGAGCTGACAACGGGTTGGGTAAATGTTTTTGGTGATTTATGTTATATAATGTTTGTGTTTGTTTATGTTTTTGAACATTGCGGAAGGACGAGGGACTTGAAAATGGTCATGTTAAAGAACAGAGATCCTATGAGTATTATAAATGTGACTCTGTATATTTTGGTGCTTGTTAATCAATGGCGCTTTAGCGAATGAACGGATTTGACTATACTACCAACAAGATGGAATTTAACATCTCCAAATGCCAAATAATGAGCTTTGGCCGCATGCGGAGTCCTATACAGTACGACTACAGTATAAACAATGATCTTATAACTAGAGTTTCGACTGTGAAAGACCTTGGTGTCCAATTTGACACAAAACTAACTTTCCATACGCACATATTAAGCCTGGCTAAAGAGTCATTTAGACGTTTAGGATTTGTTTTGCGTAACAGTCAATGTTTTAAAAACCAAGCAGTTATAAAGCTTCTCTATAATGCTTTAGTTCGGTGTAAACTCGAAACCAGCGCTTGTGTATGGAACTCTCATGAGGTTACATATACACTTATGCTGGAGAAAGTTCAAAAAGCTTTTCTCAGGTACCTATACAAGCGTCTATTTGGATATTATCCATACATGTATCCTACGAAGTTTATCCTCGGATGCTTAAATTACAACTCATTGAAAGTAAGACGTTCTGTTGACCAAATTACAACAGCCTTTAAAATTATCAATGGTTACACTGACGCATCCGACTTACATGCGGAGTTGTGTCAATTATTTGTTCCAAATAATTACAATCGCTCTAGAAAGCATAAATTATTTAATGTCCCATTTTGTCGCACTGTAGCTCGATCCACCTCTCCTATACCGCGTATGCTAACGATGTTCAACGCGCTCGTGGAGACCAACCCTGGATTGGATTTGTTTGCTGATGAATGGAAGACGATATTACTAGAAAGTTTAAGGTTCTGTGAGAAGACAGAGTGAAAGGTTTAATTTAATTTAGTATTAATGGCTATTTTGCTGTACTGAATAAATAAATAAATAAATAAAATAAATAAATAAATAAATAAATTGAATGAAAGTCGGAATGCGTTTCGACTGTAAACTGAATTAAGTACGACTTATTTCTCGGTCACGGGTAAAGTACCTTTTACCAGTGAAAATCAAAATATCTGCTATAAATAGCATATACGATGGATACATAAAATAGCAAGATGAGTCATTCGGATTTTCAGATTCATCAGGTGCAGATTCAAAATAAAACCCAAGAAGATCTTATTCTAATAATTTAATAATTATAAAAATATATTCTTAAATAAAGTTTTGTACTACTATTTTGTATTTGTATTTTTTGTAATAGGTATACAATTACCTAAATGTAAAATTTCTGGTAAAATGTCATTGGTGTTCCTAATAATAATAAATAAATTGCGAGATAAGTATGAGTATTTTTAATGATCCTTTTATGTCGTTCTGCTGGTCAAAGGCGTACATTTTTTTGGAACGGCTACTACAAATACTAAATTCTATAATTTTATGAGCTAACAAGGAAAGTATGATAAAGAAATAGAAAGAAATAAAAAAAAATGTGTTTTACCTTTAACAATGTAAAGAGAGTAACAATTGGATGTATTTTAGCCTCCTGTGCAAATAACAACCAAAGTATCTCACTCTTCAAACGTAAAATCACTTCCCGTATATACAGAAGAAAACTAAAATCAGACGCTCGCGTAAACACAACACACTATCACAATCACAGCGACAAAGAGTGACTCCATCACAGCTGTCAAATGAAAGTCCCATTTCTCTTTACTTAAACCACACACATGTTCCCTTGTGGTCCAGTTTACAGCAGTCCTTTGTTTTGAGGCGTCGCCCACGGCCTGTCATCAGCCGTTAAACGTTGCCCATTCCCATGTTGCTTTGTTAATTTCATACCGGTCTGAATTCGTCCTTGGGCGAAGCGAGCGAGCAAATTTATTTTACGGCGGTGGGTAAATTACCTTGTAACGTGTCTATGTGTCTAATTGCTGGAGAATTTGTTTGAGTTTTTGAAAGGTGTTGTTAAGTTGCTGGGTTTATGAGGCTATTGTCTGTCTGTGTGTTGTTAAAAGTTGGAGAATGTGGTCAGAGAACTATTATTGTTATGATCTTGTACTATGCTGGATTCTACAGGTTAATATTTCTATGTGTGTACATAAAAAATAAAATACATAAATCATACTAATATTATACGTATATCTGTACTTTTGTACTAATGAATTGTGTATTATCTTTTTCTTGTGTGTACATGAATAGATAATTAAATAAATAGAAAGGCTAAAGTTTGTATAAAGATATGCATGTGTGTTAGTTCTTCACGCTCGAATAGCTGCACACGTTTGAATGAAATTTGGCACAGAGGTAGACCATGATCTGAAATACCACATAGGATTATCATCCCGGGAGTATGACCCCTTGGGATTTTATGATTTCATGCGGCCGATACCCCTGGAAGTTACTAGAATCCTGTTAGTCGTAACTTTATACATGTGTCTATAAAAATTCACTGCTATTTTCTTTCACATTCAACTGCCCTCTATATACTGCGATTTTTTGTCAGTCCTTTGAGACAGTGCCATCTGTTATCCCACCATCATTTACAGTTCCAGTCTAAATAAAAGTGATCACTCCACTGCGTGTGGCTTTTGTCAGTCATTACCTTAAAAGCTAAAGAATAGCAATAAAGAAAGTACAAGAAAAGTCGTCCATTCTTAAGCTGCCGATGGTTCTATCGAGCTCATTGAATTAATTGTTGCAAGCAAGAAAATACTTAGTGGACGAACTAATTATTGGGATTGCACTCAATTCTTGTGAGTTAATTTATTAAATAGGTACTTTATGCGCATAGAAGTACAGAGGCGGACTTGATGCCTAAGTGCTTGTTTTCGGAGATGCGGCACGTTGCGCGGTGCGTTGGGCGTTCTTCGTACATAACGACAACGGGCCGCGTCATTTGGCAATGTATATGTAATGTGTCAAACATAAACATTTATGGCAATATATGACGACCGCCCAACGCGCCGCGTCTCCGTCAACAAGCCCTAAGGTAATATATTATATATTTATGTAAGTAAGTTTTTATCTACTCAACATAAAAGTAATATAATATTCACAGCACGGTTGGCAGTGGCACAGCAGTTGAACGATTGGCTGTAGCGCTGCGTGCAGTGGGATTGGTTTCCGGATTAAATTATGGTCCAACAGATGTATTTAATTTTGTACCTGGTCTGTGTGTCTTGTGTATGTAAGTTTACGTGTTTGTGAACAACAAACAACAAACAGGAGTCATTCCTAGTGAGAGGCAACAATTTAAATTAAGAAAAGAAAGAACCCGACTATATATTCCACAAAGAGAAGAATGGATTCTTCCCTTTGTGGAATATAGTCGGGTTCTTTGGATCCTTTGTGGCTTATAGGCGGGTTTTCGGGAAAAGATGTCTCCTAATAGACATGGAAGGAAGAAAAACGGAAAAAGGAAGATGGGGGAAGGATTATCTTTAGCTAACCCACACTTTGCCACACAAATTCACAAAAAAATATACAAATACACTTGGCCGGACTTTTTTTTAGGACACGAACCTAAATTATATCCTGGTTGATGGATAAACCTGATTATATATCATCTGTATATATATATTTTTCTTAAGGTGGGAAATTATTAAATAAATTTTCTCGCTCTGGGTAAAGCGAGAGTACGTGTCAGACTTTTACTCAATAAACCCCACCTGTGTGCGTTCCTTCAGTTATCCTTTGCAACGGTAAAACTTTCCAACAAGCCTGCAATAAATGTATATGTAAAATAAATAAAAACATTAAACCAACAATTCAAAGATCAAAGTCGTCCGCTCACGCACATGACAAATGCGCTAGCAGCATTCAACACAACCATTTTAAAGGAAACCGAATGCTCCAACACATGCACCACTATCAATAAGACATTTGAGGGAGCATCACACTTGCTTTCGACGCATTTATGTGCTACCTGAGTAGCAACCAAGAAGTAAAACAGAATTTCACACAAAGAATTAAAAAGTTGGTAATAAAAAATGTCTTTTAAACTTCAATTGTATTACATACAAATAAGTCTATTTGACATCCGTAGAAGGCAGTAATAAATAGTTAGGCACATTATTTATAGCGGAGAAAACTCCGCTATTGGAAAATTAACAATTTATCCGAATTTTTCGTTCCGAAATGGCGGCGACTGTATGGAAACTCGCAAGAGCCGGACTCATCTTGAGATTGCAATTCTCGTTTAGGATAGGGCTGTCTCGCATTTCTCAATGAAAAGTTTAATTTTAGGAAAAGTTTCAGTAAACCATTTGGAATATGTTAGTTTTTCACTATAGTAAATTAAGTTATGGTTTATTTATAAGAAAATACTACAATAATATAATTATGAACAACTTAATATTACTAAAAAAACGTAACTGACTATAAGTACATGCTATATATACATACAATTAAAACCAGTACTACTTACTAAATATCTGAAAATAAGGTGTAAATAAACTTCTCCGTATTGCTTGTTGACTGGGAGTGTGCCCAAAAGACTGGTGCCATTTCTACGTAAAATTTACCCTACGGGTCACGTGTTTTGTCAACTAGGCATATGGATAAATCTTTAAATAGTTGTAGAAGGTAAATCTTTTTAATTAATCAACTATGCATTTACAAAGTTGCAAATAGTACGAATTTACATATTTCGTATATTTATTCTATCATATTTATCTCATAACATCTGCGAAGTTGGTTTTGGTCAATAGTCTATCTTGATTTTTCTCTTCTGCCTAAATAAATGCAGTTATGTAATGTCGTTATTAGTTTAAGAATCGAAGAATCCCCTGATCCTATTTACTTATAAAATTATGATGTAACAGAGTATCTATTGAAAAATTATTACTGGCACATTCAATTAAATGAAAATTTCACATATCATTATAATTTTCAGTTTTTCTTAATTATTGTGTTTGTATGTATCTAGAATGTGTGTCAACCCTAGCCGACTTGCAGTACTTTATTGCTCGCTTCATTAAGCAAAAAGTATGCTGATGTTACGATCCAGGAAAACAACCAATTAATTAGTTTAAGTAATTGCTAGTATCTGAATCCCCGTAACTTTGCCCATTCCAAATAAATCCTTTAACTACTTGAATAATGTATGAAAGATTTTCTTCGGAAAGTTTCAGATAGAAAAATCGTGATTCTTAGCGTTTGTTTTGTTGATTTGTTATGTATTTGCTCCTTGATTGGTTTGACTTAAAGCGATAAAACATTGATGTTTGCTTGAAGTAGTGCTTGTTAAGGAAAGTTAATATAATTGCTGTTTAAATATTCACTTACTAGATGAGATAATATTTTCATGTAATATAAACGTGAGGGTATTATTTTTTTCCGAGAACTTTGTAGTGTATAACTTAAGTATACAAGAGAAAAATACGTCTCACGTAGTTACGTAATAAAGAAAAACTAAAGTCAGTTCTCATAATATATAGAAAGTTAAATAAAAGTACATAAAAAGTTAAGAGCGAGTTTCTGAGAAACAGGTCGTGTACAAACAGACATGATAACTTTTCGATGAAGTTTTTCTTGTAATAAAAAAAAGAGTAACCGTGTTATCCGTCCGAAAAGTTTTAACGACGTCTGTGATCCTCCGCGGTGGAACGAAAACTGGTCACTGTTTGATGAAGGACGATTTACTGAGAGTTCTTAGAATCGGGTTTTTGATGTAGAATCGTTCTTTTATTTTATTTGTTTATTTTATCGAGTGTTATTTAGATATAAGTGGTGGTAATCCGTTATATTATTATTGGAGATCATTTGGGTTTTTAAGAAATTTTTTCTCTTTTTTTTTAAGTATATAAAAGATACGCCCATTCCCTATCTTAGAGAGGTCTCAGTCCCAGTATCGGAAACGGCTTAAGGACACTTTTTTGAAGGTGGGAAAATCATCCAATGACATCTCCCGCCCTTTGATGGAGCGGGAATAGTATCTACACTTTTATAGACTAAAAACTCACTCCTGTTTCTTCTTTGCCTTCGTTATAACTCCTGTATCGTTGGTACGTTAAAAATATCGGCAGCAGAACCAAGGTCGTCGATATAGCCCAAGGAATCGCCAAACTAAAGTGGCAGTGGGCCAAAAAAAGGAAAGATTCTGAAGTGGCGACCACGCACCGCAACGCCAGGCCATCGTTCTACCAGCGCTGCGTCTCCGGCAACCTGAAGGTCGCGGGAGACGCAGGAGTGCGATGGACGCGAGACGCACAGTACCGTTCGTTGTGGTGACACTTGGGGGCGCCTATGTCCAACAGGGGACGTCCTTCGGTTGAAATGATGATGATGACACAAGACATGCAGTGCACAAGCTAATTGTTCGACCAATGTGCTAATCGTGCAATAATATGTTGCCGTATATGATGAAGAATTGCATTCATAGTACGTTAACCTAGTAGTAGTAGTTTTTGTTGATATAATATTATTATGCCATTGAGTTAAACCTTTTGGCTACATCAACAGGGTTTAAATTACAGGAACAACCAGCCAGCCAGCCAAACTAATAAAGAAAGAAAGTAAAAAAAAATCTTTCAGTAGTCGCGACGTCGCGGACTATAATTAAAATTTATTATGAATTAAGAAATTAAGACTGTCGAAACTTAAATTAAAAGCAAAAACAGCCAAATTAAATTACAGCCACATTGAAATTCGTGAGCGAATATAAACTGCACACGCGTCTCGAAGCACGACCTCCGCCCGGCGACGATTTCACGCTACAACTATTCCACTCCTACGTTGACTTTTAACGCACGTTTGTTGCTAAGAAATTTCGCTTTAAATTCTCATTCCGTTAACAAAATGTAAACAGAAAGTTCTGGCTGAAGGCGCCAGGGGGCGGAGGAAGCGCGGCCCGTTTGCACTCCTCCACTGATATAATTGAAATTTTGTTCAACGCCGCTCCTCCAGTATCTGTCCCCTCATTTAAGTCGTAATGGGAGTATGCTAATAAATTTCCCTACTTGGCTATTTTGTTTATTATGACGGCCATTTTTGTGGCGTTCATTTGTCCCTGTTTATGAATTGGATTGTCGATTCGGAAAAATATTATTGTAATGAAATCTGTTTGGGTTTTTGACGGGTCTGGCACTTTTGTTATTAAGAGGAAAATTTTCATCAAATTTTCTATCAAAGTCGATGTCGACTAACGTCAAATATTTACCCAAGTCCAACGAATATTGTTTAACAATAACAATACAGAGTTAAGGAAGTCAAAGTAATCAATTTCCTTGACCTTGAAGAATAACTTAGCTTCATTGAACTTACCCAAAACAAAGTTACAGAAAACAAATAAAATATGAACTTCAATATTGACCAATGGTGTTAGATTGTTGATTATATTAATTTAAACTTAGAATGAGGGTTGTTTCACAAAAACCGTTTGATTTGGGTTTTACGGAGTTCGGTGATGAGGGTTCTCCGAATGATCCCGAGTGCTTTTAATTTCTGACGAAGCGTTTATTCGTTGTCGGTTTTATTGCGCCTATTCACGAGGCTATTTTGTAACTATTCATTGCAATTTAGTGAATGATTTTAATAAAAGTATTGAATAATATTCTCTATATTAATATAAACAGTGTCTTACATTTTCTAAAATAAATATTGGTCAGTATTGGTGAAATAATTTACCCACATCAACACACTTCGATAGGTGTCTTAAAGTGATACAGCTAACGCGTGGAGTTCTTTGCCAGGGGATTCTGTCTCCTGTTGGTTATAACCTGGAGATTTTCATATACATCTTTTAAAATACTTAAGATTTGTATTTAGGTTTACCTTTATGAGTGGAAGTTCGATCGTGTATAGAGCACTGCTCTTATCTTTGGGATGAATCTGCCGAATACCAGCTTGTTGCGCTAGAGTCGATTGAGAAACGAGCCAAGAGTCACTCGTTGAGTTAAAACTTCAAAGCATTGCTCCTTTATCGATCAATCCATGATCCTTCATGTCGTGTTTGATACGTTCTTAGAATTAAATGTTATTTTATAAGTACACCATCTTTGTGGAAGAAAAACAAATATTTAAGCTGCCGTCAGCGGTTTAGCCGACGAGATAACAGAAAATAATCCCAAGGGAGCAGCTACCCTTGTGCCAAGTTCCATCGAAATCCGTCCATCCAATCGGGTGTGAATGTGATAAACACACATTCACAAACTTTTACCTTTATAATATTATCATTCATCATCATCATTATCAGCCTTTTAATGTTGCTGGGACTCAGGCCTCCTCTCTAGGAGAGGGAATGGGCCGTATATTATTATTATGGTGATTATATTATTCTGTTAGGTAATACAACAGGCAGTTTCATTTAAATTACGTATCTGTTTTCTTGAATATTTAGCTGCAATCAACGCGCGCACGCTACGTAATGCCAAAATTGCTCAATTTCCTGCCCGAGACTCAACTCCGTTCAACATCTTTATGAAAACTAACTTTAAAAAACTTTATATAAATTTTCCTTTCAAAGAAAGTAATTAGTTTTTAAATCGTCCTTCGTCGTTTACGAGGATAGTAAGAGATAA
Source organism: Leucania comma (assembly GCA_958295575.1). Lineage (NCBI taxonomy): Eukaryota > Metazoa > Arthropoda > Insecta > Lepidoptera > Noctuidae > Leucania > Leucania comma. The sequence continues at coordinate 13,448,383 of OY282475.1, forward strand.
CGATATCTAAACCCCGAGGTTATATTAACTTAATTTTTTTGTTGTCTTTATGAAAAAAGTAATTAAAAACATTCTACAGATGAGAGACTCTGAAATAATTGAACTTTATTGCTGCAGACTAACATAATTTTCGTTGGAAATCTCTTGTGATTTGTGGCTGGCGAAAGGAAATTAGGATTTTAGTTGGTCAATGAGTATTACGGGTGTTATTATTAACCGACTTTAAAAAAAGGAGAAGTTCTCAAATCATCTCAACAAGATAAATGTTTGCCAAATATTAATGAGAAGAAAATGGAAGAAGTCACTGGCTCCTGAAACACAGGCACCTAACCTAGCTCAGGAGTCAGGGTTTCAATTATATGTATACGTATTTGCAACAATAAAGATTATTATTATTATTATTTCCTTTTATTCTTTGTATATACATATAAATTACATTTTTAAATATTTTTTTATAGAAGGTAATACAAAAAAAAAAAAAAAACATTTAAAAATATAAAAAATAGTAGCCCACCGGCATCGGGAACAGGGTCCAAGCTACCGGTGGTCAGGGCTCCTGGGAGAGAAACCTCCGGACAATACGCGCCGTGTCCAAGAGTACTGCCTTCTGAATCAGACCCTTGATCCAACTGCCTAACGAGAGCCTCCGCAGGTGTTGGTCGAGGCTCTTGGCTATTAAGCCATTGGCCGTCACGACTATCGGCACAATGACTGCTGTGTCCACTTCCCACATGTCGACAACCTCGCGAGCCAAGTCAAGATATTTAGTTTTTTTATCCTTCTCAGCTTTCACGAGGTTCTCGTCATGAGGGACCGCTATATCAATAATCATTGTGCGACGCTCTAGTCGATCTATGACCACTATATCAGGCTTATTGGCAACAATAGTCCTGTCAGTGATTATAGATCGATCCCAATACAATGAGACATTGCCATTGTCGAGAACTGGGTCGGGCACATACCTATAGTACGGTACTTCTGTTTCCACAAGATTGTATTTAAGAGCAAGTTGCTGGTGGATAATCCTGGCTACGAGGTTGTGCCTATGCAAATAGTCTCCGTTAGCTAGATGAGAACATCCAGAAATAATGTGTCGGATTGATTCCCCGGGCCGGTGGCATGTTATTATTATTATTATTATTAATCGATTTTGATGTTTCTTTTTTTGTCTAAAAGAGTAGTTTTTCCAAGTGAACCCATTTCAATTTAGTGGCAGTATGGTAAAAACTTCGAAAATAGACCATGGAACTCTTTAACAAATGATAGTAAATGTTCTGATATTGCTGCAATCACTTAACTGATTATAATATAACATCCCACCAGTTAGGTATGTTCAAATTTCATAGTATTCGGGTTATCAATTCGTGCATATTTTTATTTATAGATAAAAAAAAAAATTAGAAGTAACTTTAATTTCAGAAGTCCGTGCATACAATGAAATAAAACCAGAAACATCGGCTATTTTGTAATTTTATGTATTTTTTTTTTTGTAAGTCATGTTGTTTTAGTAAAATTTACCTATTATATAATTGTAATATACTGAAAAGAGAGACTAGTAATAATTACTTTATACAAATATTTTATCGTCAGACTCATGAAAATATGATTTTGTTGTTGCTGCCTAATAATAACTAGACTTAATGTCCACATTTTCACTAACAATCCTTATAACAAATTCCAGAACTAATCACAACTCAAAAACTACCAACAAATTCTGAAAATTAACACTTTATTCTGTATAAAAAAGTCGCAGCCGTTACTTTAAATAAAGGGTCAATTTAAAGAGGAAATGAAAAATAAAGTTGATCCAGGTTGATCGCGACTCTAGATTAAAGTTAGCCTATTGAGAATTAACTAGGCTAAGCCAGCACCGGGGATTAATTCCATCATGCTTTTTTAGTTCCAGTTGTCCCCTCTGTGTCCCAGTTAGTTGAATTACTAAGCCTATTAACAGTTGTTAACGAAGGTGGTAGTTGTAACTTGACTTTCTGAGCTTAGTGGATTTACGGTACTGTTTCATTTGATTCTTTGAGTTTTGTATTAGATGTTTAAGTTTTATTAGAAGTTCTGTTGTGTTTAGCTTTCTAGTCTTTATCTTATTTTCTATCGTTAGTGTTTTACGCTGATTATAATCTTTTTTTTTTAATCACCATTATCTTTGGTTATACTACTACTGGTAAGTATTGGCACAATGAGCGGTTCTGAACTTAATGTGCTGTCTTCTAATGTATCGCAGTGCTCGTTATCGAACTCCTACGAAACCGGCGAGCAATAGATAGATCGCTGTCCGATCGTCCGGTAAACGTCCGGACTAAGCCCAAGTCGTCGACGGCGCGCACTGTGCCCGCGCGCCCCAAGCAGTTGTCAGCAAACCGTAGGGACCCTGCAGAAGAGTCGAAGCCTACTGGGGCCAAGGGTTCGCTTCTGAAAGGAAGGCTCGGCCCTGGTATGAAAGGCAACGTAGGAACGGGGTGGGTTTTTCAGTCAGTAAGAGTCTCTATCTCCTGCATCACCCAAGCGGGGGAGTGGTCATTGGATCATTTTTACCCACCATAAAAAAAAAACTACTACGAAACGGCATGACCAATTTTTTTGTTTTTTTTTTTTTGTGTATATATAGTAATTGTGTGAGATAAAATCGTAGGTTATTTTTTACCCTTCTACTTTTTGCTTTGAATCACCGCAGAAATTACTTCTGTATCGTGGTTTTGTTCATAAACATCTAAAGTTACATAAAAAAAACCCACAACCGGAACAATTTCATCACCTTTAGGTTATACCTTAGATTAAATCAATACAGCGAAAGGACCGCTGAAATTTTGCCAATTGACACAATTTCACATCGGTCGAGACGATCATTAACGATTAACGCTATTGTCGCTCGCACGACAGCGCCAGCTCTTATCTGTTCTTGTCTATCAGAGACTAAAAGGTTTGGGTTTCGAGTCCAGGTTTTCTGTTTGCGATGTTAGCGCGTAACGTATATTTCCTAATATATCAATAGGTTATACAAATATTTGTTCCGTGCGGGAATTGGATCTTGGACACGCAGCGCAGCAAACAATCGCGCCAACTGTGCCATAAAAGCTTGTTTGACTAGTTTCAAAATTGCCTTTTCCCTAATCTACATCCCACTCACCCACCGACCTATATCCCTATGCGATCCAATTAACAAGGACACAGCTGACCTATACAATTTCCTCTTTCGCTCTAAAAAAGATAATTTTCCACCCAACACAAGATATAGGAAGACTATTCTACGTGTTTTGGCATGTGCATTGCTCGGGACCTCGTTAGCGCGCACTCACCATCGCCCAATTATAGACCAAGTTCAGATGACGTAGCCATCAATTAAATCTGTACGGGAATTTGTCACGAATGAAATGATTAAAGCCTTTTGCTAGTTATTGTTCAAATGCTTGTTGTTTGCGCTGTGGTCTGTGAGCTGTGACGTTTTTGTTTAGTTTTGTTCCCTGGCTTGCTGTTGTTATGTCTGCTTAGTTCGGGTGACGGATTTTGTAGAGCTTGGATTAGTAGTTATGCCAGTGTTTTCTTTTTTTTTTTTAGATGCGAAGTCATCCAATGATTTCTCGCGCTCTAGGGCGGAGCGGGACTGCGTGTCAGATTTTTTTTACCCTCTCCTATGTTCCCTCTTCGCCTTCATTCCTTTTCTCTTTCGCATGCACAATCAATGGGCCCAGTAGGCTTCGAGCCAGCTTGGTCTTCTCGAGTCACGTGAAGAACACTACGCGCCGTTGACGTCTCAAACTCGGTCCGTATGTTTACTGGACGAACGGACGGCGAGCTACCCGTTGCTCGCCGTACCCAAGCTCCCTCTTACGATGGCTGTAAATTGGGGTCTGGATCCCAGCGGGTGGGGTGTGAGGACCGTATCCTTACGCGTGCGGTCGCCTCCTTCACTAGCATTACTACTTCGCAGAAGGAGGCAACCGGCTGCCATTCCTCCTCGTTCCGGACCATGGCCTGCACCAGGGCTCGATTATGCCAATTATGATATTAGGATTCAAACAAAATAAGTCCAACCCCATTTTGTGTCCTGGCAATTTCTATCCATACTAGGTTGCCTGGAAGAAATCGCCAAGTGCGATAAGGCCGCCGATTGTATGTTTTCTTTTTTTATAAGGTTTCCTTTTTATATTGTAATCTTGGTGTACGATAAAGTATAAATAAATAAATAAATAACGATGATTTGTGTGAAAAAACACTTGGCAAAAAAAGCTTATTCGAGATGTCAAGGTGAGACAAACAAGGCTTTGGCGAATCACACAAGCGAAGGAGACCTAAGCAAACAAAAATAAATCCTCTATTCTCTGTGATTATCCGAAAAACAAATAAAAAATACTACCATAGATTTTTAGGTCTGTGAAATGTGACCGCCTTTGTAGTGTGTACCTCTGCTGCGAGGGTTGCCAGTCTAAAAAATGCAAAACAAACACATGTTTGGCCTCGTTTGTCTAACAAGCTTGCGGTGGGCTAGGACTGGCTCGTTACACCTAACTACGAGTACCTAACTGCTAAGGTCGCGACCGGACCCGACCGCATCGCTTTTTGTACTCCTATTTATTTATTGTAATGTAAGCCAACATGGCGGGAAGTGTTTGTTTTTGTTATGCCGTTTGCTAAACATAGTCTTGAGAATCTAGGCTAGACGTGGAAACAAAGAAGTCGTAGGTAGTTCAGTTATGCTGTTTGTAATTTTCCCACTGCTGACAATCAGCCCTCTTCTATAGGCCGTAATCCACCATGTAGGCCTTGTGCGGGTTTTTAAATGTCAAATGTCTTAGGAATTTTCGTTTCTAGGACATGCCGGTTTCCTCACGATGTTTTCCTTCACCGTTTTGAGAGCAGTGGTGATGAAATAAATAACACAAAGTAATGCGCCTGGCTGGGTTTTAAACCGCGACCTACAACTAGTAATTCGGGGCCGTCACCCCTCGGCCACCACTGCTCACAATTCAAAATCTAATTCACTATTATTTTTCTGCCCTTATTTAGTGTTATTCGGGGTCGGCGTCGGGGCAGGTGATTTTTCTTCTGACAGTGACAGCCATACACCATCCAGTTTAAGCTTTGAAGTGGCGCCAGATTAACTATATGACTATAATATTATTGTATACATGACGAGTTTAATGTGAGTTTGAACGGTCGAGTATGTATGACGTTAGTTGACTGAAAACTTGACAGTCAATTGGATTGTGTTCGGCTGGCATTCTGTCATTCTTTTCTTTTATATCATTCCTCACGCACTCTTCAAATGACCACCCAACATTCTCTTCTCCGCTACATGCAGTCTTTTAACATTTGTCTTATTCACAGCCCAATATTCTGATCTACATAGTTTTTTAAAGGTCTTATCACGGACTTGTAGATTTTGCCCTTCAACTTGAGTGGCATCCGTGGGTCAACAGTTGTTCCATCCAATGGCCAGTGACTTTCAGACTAATAACGTTTTGTAGAAATTGTTTGTAAATATTTTTCTTTACTTTGCGCTCACAAAAGTCAAATGTCACGTACGTATGTTTTCATTGTGATATATGACCAAATATGTGCGAGCAAAGAATGAGAAGACTGCTGAAATATTTCCAATAATAACCTACATGGTACGACATTCTGAAATCCTACTGACAATCCTATGGACTGCCTATTTCTCACCAGTCCGACTTAACAGTACAATTTCAATTCCTGGACAAGTGACAGTTTGGACCCAACTTTGATTGACTGATGGATGCATGAAGTTTCAGGGAAAGCGTCTGGACTGGAATGTTTCATGGAAGTGGCAATTTAAAAATTGGCGCACTGTTGCCATCGCACAAAGGACACAGCGAAGTCTAGATTTCACTGTTATCTATTGAAAAATTTTACTCACTTAGATTTTTTTGCATCTTTACTAGTTTTATAGTTAAGTGAGTTGCATTAAGATAAACTAAGTAAATTTGGTTGTTTTAAATAAAAATCCCAATTAGCTTTGTGGGTAAGCCATTTAATTATAAATAAACATGGCTTTGTGTTAATTAAATATTCTATTTAGTCAGAATTCGCTGCGTTTATGAATACTATTAGCTGTGATGAGTTCAGTACAATGCACGTTGGTTAAGCTCGTTTTAAGCTGGATATTCTTTAGTGTATGGTACAAGTTTTAAGCTATAGGCGACGTTTCCTTTATTATAATATGTAGTAATAAATCATTTATTATCCAGGCATCTTGGTCCGTAGATACATACCTTAGAGCCTAACATATATAGAGTAAATACATCTTATCTTAAGTAAATAAGACTGAGGACTATGCTAGTAACAATTTATGCTCACTTTGTGCTGTTCTGTGACACCTGTCCGCGGAACCGACGGAATGCTACGCCCCGCGGCCACAAATCAAAAACATGAGGAGCAAAAAAATGATGACAATTGAATATGTTGACAATTTGTTGTTAGTGCTAATGAGAAATTGTCAAAAATGAAATATATAGGTAAGTGGGCACATCCCTACATGCCTACGTATTTCGTATTTAGAAGGTAAGATATCGAACGGGAAAAAAGATACGCTACAACTTTCCTCTTTGACTTATTATGACAGGTTTTCCTTAGAAAATTGAATTACCTCCTTTATTGACGAAAGGAGCTTATTGAGTAGAGTGTAGAATGTCACCTCACTTATAGATTTATTCTGTTGTGTTTCCTCAATATCCAGTACATTGCAGTCAATATGGTATATAATAGCCTCAAGAAGTTCAGCCATGAACTTCTTGGACCTATTATGTGCCATATTTGTTTTCAACACAGTTCGAGGGCAGCTCAAAGCAACAATTGCACCCTATAAGGTTCAAAATCGCTTCACAATTCAATTCATAATCTCTAACAATTCATTTTCTTCAGAATTGCTTAAAAGGATTACCGCGGCCCTGAAACCCAAAAGTCAACTAAAAAAAACACAGACACAGGTGGATTTTAGTCAGTAAAAGTCTGACACTCACTCAACCCAGAAGGGGAGAAGTTATTGGATGATTTCCCCAAAAAGAGTAACTCATTTTATTTGTTATAGCCTAAATGATTTATTTATTGAAACTTTATGCACTAGTAAACAACACTGCACAAAGGAGGCTTTAATGCCTTAGGTATTTTCTACCAGTCGAACTTAGGGTCGTGTAAATGATATATTTATTGATTTAACGATACCATCAAAGCAAGGTTGTTGACGGGTGATTACGTGGTCTAAGAAGGAGAAAAACGGTCAAAATTGACTACTTAAGCATATCATATCTGACAGGCCTGTTCCTGGTCTAGTGGTTAGGCCCTGACTGCTATGCCGGAGGTCGTGGGTTCGATTCCCACCCAGGACAAATGTTTGTGTGATGAGCACGATCATTTGTTCTGTGTCTAGGTGTTATTTATCTATAATATGTATATATTTAGAAATATATAAGTATGTTTATCAGCTATCTGGTACCCATAACACAAGCTCTGCTTGGGATTAGATGGTGTTGTGTGATAATTGTGGAAATATTATATTATATTATTATATCATACAACCCACAAACCGCCGCTTCTCCCATACTCATGAACCAAGCAGTACAGAATGCGATCCTCTTCGCAAGAGATACGTGTCGCAAACAAGCACGTGTCGAGGATTAAGTTGTTGTGCATAATAACCACCCACTTTATGTACACACCCTATTTTGATTACAAGGCTTAAACACAATAGTGATATTGTGTAGGTATCTGAGGGCTTAAGTCTGTTGTGAGTGGCTTTGGTTAGACTTTTTAGAAGTGAATGGACTGTAATTGCATCATGAGCATTTGGCATTGGGTTGCGGAATGTTACTATACGGAAGAGTTTCTGTGCTTTAGAACCCAAAGCGCAATTGAAAGAAGACAGGTGAGTTGAGTATGACACGCCTTCTTGCACCTCAAAAAAAATATATATGACGGCTCGTTCAGGATGGTTCGAGCTCTGATCATCTACCAGGTGGGCCTACTTGGGTATCGTGCAATGAATAAAAACGGTTAGGAATTGAATACGTTTACTTCTCAATACATTTCGGTACAGTGCACTGTTATTAGGTAAGTGCAAACAACGAAACGGACAGTTTCAGAACGTCTTGACTTTGCGACGGCCTGGCTGAGAGTGTCCGCTGTGCTCGGCGGATTCTCCTTCCCCAAGGTCGTAGCTAAAGCGGAAACGGTTGACTCTGTCTAGGCGCGCCACCTCTATTTCTTCTAGTCGCCACTAGATGGCGTGCCTTGTTTTGTTGTCAACAAATCAACGCTGGATCCGACATATATATATAGCGTTTGAGATTGCCATTTTAAAAGTTTTCTTGCCATTCTGGCCTGGTGGTCTGGTTGGTGATCGTGACTGCTGTTCCGGAGGTGGTGGATTCCATCCAGGACAAATGTTTGTGTGATGAGAACGATAATTTGTTCTGTGTCTGCGTGTAATTTATCTATGATATTTATGTATTTAAAAAAGTATGTTTATCAGTTGTCTAGTACTCATAACACAAGCTCTGCTTAGCTTGAGACTAGACGGCATTGTGTGATAGTTGTGGAATATGTTATATTATACCCAGTTTCTGTCATCATTGTTTTGTCAGCCAAAAGATATAAATCAGTACAGCTGAACATAGGCAACTCTTAGGTGTTGCTGCATCAACAGTTTCTATGCCTCGGGTAACCATTCCTTCAGCCTTCACCAGGTTATCAATCCGTCTTGTGGAAAACCCTCGACCGCTGCGTATTCCGGTAAGTGAAGTGGTCGCCATTTCAGAACTTTTCGATCTGATCGATCATTCATTCTGCGAGCAATGTGCCCACAGCCACTTAAGTTTTCCAATTGTTCAAGCTTTATAACACCACCTTAGTTTTACAACGATCGTCATTTCTGATTCCATTACAAAGGAAATTCTTAGCATAATCCTTTCCATTGCCTGTAGGTGCCTTCAAACCTTCTGATCAGGTTCATTTTGAGTATTTACTTACTGTACACAACCTTCATATGCTTGCAGGTTTTAAATATACAATCTATAGTCATTTTACATGGTTATAGCCACTTATAACCATGTAAATCCCTGGTTTATGTTGAACCCAGGTTTATGTCGGTTTAATGGCTTAGAAAAACGAATGTGTTATATAAATTTAGTTTTTTTTTTTTATTATTGGTAGGGTATTCGCACAAAGTACCTACTTACAATTTTGTTAATCTTTAATTTGTGCCTTTATCAGGCAATAAAAAGTTTTTCTTTCTTTCTCGCGTTTGATCACTATCTCACCTAATGGTAAACAATGATGTGATCTAGTTTGATGTCATCTTTTTAGTTTCAGGAATTATTAAAAAAAAAATTGCAAAACTTCCATATTTTATAGATCGGTGTTATAGTAATTAAGCTCACGTTTGACCACTATCTTACTTTGGTAAACTATAATGTGGTCTAGTTTGAAGTTATCTTTTTAATTTAGGGACTTATTTTTTAATAAATAATTACAAACCTTCTTAGATCGATGTTACAGTAATAGTTGTTTTTTCAAGATATTTACCTAACGTAAAATAAAATAAAGTTTTATTGTTTGCAGTGAAAATACGTTTACTTATAAGTGGAACATTCCATTTATATTGTTATAATAATTGAATATGAAAGTTGTAGCTGGATAAAACCAAGCCCTATTGTTAAAATTTTATAAAAAAATAATAAAATTCTATATCAGCTTTATTGAATATGCCTAGTTACTAAAATACACTGGGTCACAAAAATAATGGGTAAATAGAAAAATAGCTCCCAAAAAAGTAGGTACATAGATTGCTTATACAAATGATATAGTATAAACAGATTTGTCATGCTTATCATAAATTTCAAAATAATTTTTGTACATAAAAGTTTAGTACAGAAAAAAAAAAACAAAAGAATAACAAACTTCAAAATTAGAAAAAAAAATTACCGCTTGTGTTTCAAACAAAGCTGTTAATCATCATCATTCATCATCAGAATTTATTACCTTTGTATAAGAAAGAAGAAGTCAGCGTAGTATTACCAAAACAGTGGACGTATATTTAGCTGCCAGTTTGAACATTAGAAGATCAGGAAATGATAGCCCAAGGTGGACAACTACACGAAAAGCCCGATACGTGATAGTACTGCTAAAAAATATATAAATCAGTCTTCAAGAAGTTTACTACATCAATGTAGGTTCTGGCACGATCCTGCGATCACTTCGTGAAGTTGATAAAAGGCCTTACAGGCTAGTAAAAAGTCCCAAACTACTCAAAATACATCAAGTTGCCAGGTTACAGTTTGCTCGGGGTCATAGGATTTAAAGAGTTACTTTGGCCCTGGAACACGAAGGGTAACTGAAGAAATATAGGAGAAACTTTTAACGACTAGAAAGTTTCTGTTAAAATACCAAGTATTCTTTTAAGATAATAAAATCTATTTCGATATTTAAAAAAAAAAAAATTAAATTATTATAAACTAGCACTTTACTGCAATCCTACCTGATGGTAAGCAGTGATGCAATCGCTGATGGTAAAGCGCACTAGTTTATTAAGAGCCTATTCACTCTAGCCTTGAAGACGCCTAAATTATAATTGGACGGGAAAACCGCAGCAGGCAAATTATTTCAGTCCCTCGATGTACGCGGTATAAACGATGAGGGAAAACGCTTAGTCCGGGCCGTGGAAGTTTCAACAACGTAAGGGTGGATATTCGCCGTACGCCGGGTTGTTCGATGGTAGAAAGAAGGAAGAATTCTTGATAAACCTTGAACGTAATCAAGGTACACTAGACTAACACTAGTGTATTTGTGCCAATACCAATACCGATATAGTACCAATGTATTGCATCAATTCCCATACTATTTGCTTTTTTACATGACAGCCCAAAAAAGGTGTGTTATGTTTTCAGGGTTCGTGTATTTAAGTGATTTCTTTATTCCACCATAACTTCTAACTGAACTGATTTACGTGTATGAGGTATCGTTATAATCCTTGCACCATCCCGAGTAACACAGATTATTGAAAAAATATAAAAATCCAATGTGGTGGGTATGATAAATAAATGAATACCCAGCCGATTTTTTTTTTGGGTGAGTCCAATGACAATTCCCGTCCTTGGGTGGATTGGGAGATAGTGTTAGATTTTAACTGACTAAAACCCACTCCTGTTCCTTCTTTGCCTTCGACCCTGCTGGGCCTCTACGGTTTGCTGACATCTCGTTGATACTACATATTTGCGTACAATTAGCTTTTCTAAAAACTTTCTGTGCCTGAATTATTTAGATAATATTTTTCTTAGATAGGATTTTTACTTAGATAATTTTCTTTAAGAGTGTATATAGGTGTGCATTAATCTAGTTACAAGTTGTATAGTAGCAAATTCTATTAAAATACACGATAACACGACCTGATAGTGCAGCCGACGTGCGATGTAAATCCCATATAGCGGGTAGATTTGTTAGCAAACGGTCTACAGGCTCTGCCTTACACGAATTAAAGAGTGCGATGGTGGAAGAAGAGATAAACATAGACCAAAATCATATTAAAATTTTCAGTAAGTGGCATCATCATAATGAAGAGATACGTATTTGTGGTGGAAAATACAAAGTATTACAATATCCTATTTTTTCTTTTAAAATAAATTGCGTTGAAACTTTACAGTAATTTTATAATTTAATTTAAATTAAATAGGTATACTACAACATACCTCAGTTGCCCATACTCGCTTTATAAATTTAACAAACTCTTCTCTCAAAACTAACAGTTTTTATTAGCACCCAGAAATTTTGCAGGCCAGTGTATTAATGAATACTTTGTCCTCCAGAGTACTGGCACACTTAATCCGATGTCAATCAATTTGATGAATGCTTGGACGTCGTTGTAAGGGTTCGAACTAATGACGCGTTTCTGTCCAGTGACTACCTACCCCTAATCACTGGAATATTGCGGCGCCCTGATTGGCGGAAAATGGTTTATCATCATCTTGTGACGTCTTTGTCATTTGCTGAAAGTAATTTTGTCATTGTTTAGGAGTAGAGGCTGCGAAATTTAGTAATCCTGTTTTCGAAAAATTGTAAGACCTATACTTGAAATGTTTCTTACCGTGAATAATGTAATTTAACTTTAGTAGAGTTATAGTTTCAGGTAAAGACTTTATTTTTAAAATAATAATGTTAAATTTATTTTAATTATTTAAAACATGAATCAATTTAAGTAAAAGTAATAAAGAATATTTTCAGTGAATCTTCTCCATCTGATAAATGACAGCATTATAAATTCAGCCATTTTAAACAAAATATAACCATTTAATTTTATTATTAGTCAAATCACACACCAATTCAAAAATATTCTACTCTCAGCTCAACACAAATAACTCTCACCAAATTTAAATATAAATTAATGCCATTAATCCGCTAACAGAATCCGAATCTGCCATCGAATATATTATTACTCAATAGAATGTCCTCCAAAGGCCAATGCGGGGTCCCTGGCTCGCAGGGACCCGGCGGGCCCCGCCAGACTCCGGTCGATTATTTGCCGATACAGACGACAATCAACACAAATTTGCATGTGAGCCGTATTGAATTGAGACAAGCGGCCGTCACGAACCACCCGTGACGGGTCACGACTAACCGTGGGACTTGCTGGATGTGACACTTCTTCGATTGGTACTTATATCTACCTATGTCACTATTGATTGCATAATTTATCTTTAATAATGTGGGCGCAGTCGCCTTTTTAAATCCATAAATTTCAAGGGTACAGAATTATTCGGAAGAGTTCTATGGCCGTGGAAAACTGAAGAAATAAAAGAGATTTAGTCCGTAAAAGTTCGACACAATCACGTCCTCCCACTCTGGGTGGAGTGAAAGCTCTTCTTGCACTATCCAAAACGGTCGTTTGTTAATTAACCACCAAAAAATGCTTTAAATCTATACTCGATTCCGATACCTTTGTAAGTTAACGCATAGTATATAACAATTTGTTGATTTGAGACATGGACTTTAATTGAGTTTAATGACACAAAAATTATATTGATCAAATCTTTGAGTGATATACCATATATATATATATATTTAATTATATATAGTATATATATAATTGGTTATTTTCATTAAACTTTTTTAAAGAAAACTTGATGCTTCTTAAGCATTAAATACAAATTAAAACATTTTGCATAGTCTTCATTGCAAAAAAAAAGTCAGAACCTCAACAAAAGATTCCTTGACCATTCCAGCACTGTAGTTCTTCCTACAAATTTGCAATTCAGTAATCTACCGCCGAAGGGAAAGATAGCAGCCGAGTTTAATTTAACTGTCTGTAACTCTGTACCACGGGTCAACTGTTCCATACATTTCATTAGCACGTATATTTTTGTAGCATAATCAATTTTTCTAGTCCTTTCCCAAGTTGGGGTTATCTTCCAGTCTAACCGGGTGCAGTATCAGAATGTATTATGGAGTGACTGCCTATATTTTAACCTCTACTACTCCTAGGTAACATTAACCCTAGAAGGATAACCATATTTTGACAGCCACAAAAGATAACCATGCGCTTCGGAGGCGCACGGTATATTATTGTTTTTTTTTTTTTTTTTTATGAAAATCCTATTTATTGTATTTTTTACTTAATTGTTTTAATATGTGGTTAATGAACTAATAATAAAAAGTTTTTTTTAGTGAATTTTTTTATATATTTTAATCATTAAAGTTAAATCAAAAAAAGCTCTAGGAAAAGTCAACAAAATTAGCAGTCTTCTGTTTACAGGAACATAGTGTCAAAAAATAATATCTTTTTTCATAAAACTAATTATATTATTTCTTGCCAACTAATTAGCTAAAAAAAATCAGTCAAAATTATTAATTAATTATAATCATTTGGTTTGATAGGCATTCGAAACAAACATAATTTTTATGTTCGCCGCAAACTTGCATTTGGCGCAAGTCATCTTAGACATTCATTTTTTTTTATTAGTGTAAAAGGTGCAATACCGTCAATTCTTGGCTGGAAGTTCTTCTTCATTATCGGTATCGTTCTGCACAACCAGTTTCGGAGGAATATTCGCAAATGCTTTGGCAAAGTAGGAGCTTCCAGTCTTTCCTTCATCCACGATTCTGATAACTGGGTGCTTAACTTTTTCATATAATTCCTTCTATTTAGAGGCTTTTCATTTTGCGCAAGAATGTTATGACAGTATATAACATAAGAATTGACGAATGCTATGTTCAGAATGCCATAAAACATAGACATTGGCCATCTATTGGTTTTCCTCGAACATGACATTGAGGAACACATTTGATCGAAAGTGTCCACCCCGCCTTTGGACTTATATCATCTTCATTTTGTGTATTATTCATTTGTTGAGGCACTACATCATCGATAAACTCGTCTTCGAAATCACTCTGTAGGTCATCGTCACTCAAATGATCTTCTATCCCACTGTCACTTTCTTGTTCTCGTTCATGCTCGTTCTCTTCTTCTCCAGCGATCAACCTAGATATTGCATCATCAGTTAGTGTTCTCCGGCTCGTCATGATGAAGGCAAAAAGATTTCATGCTAAAAAAAAGAAATAAACAGTTATTATAAACATTTTATGTAAGTATAAACAAATTCTTACTCTCACTAAATGTCACACAAAAGATAACCATGCGCCTTTGGAGCGCAACATTTAGTCGTAACTGCAAAACTATGGTACTTACCGCGTTAAACCGGCCGTCCTGTGACGCTGTGCACCGTCCATTGAGCTAACTTAGAAGGACAGGTAGATAGGCGCGCTCATTAGGAAGAGACAGCGATTTCAAACCAACGCGGGCGCCTCTGAGGCGTAGGTTATCTTTCTAGGGTTAAGGTAGAACTACATTGCACACAAAAAAGGTAATGACTGTCTAAGATCTTCTTTTTTTTTAAATTGATCATGGAATCGTTGATGGTAAGGCGCACTAGGTTATTAAGAGCCTATTCACTCTAGCCTTGAAGACCTGAATTATAATAGGACGGGGAGACCATACATTTTTCTGCAAATGATAGCCGGCTTTACGTACTTTTTAAGGCACGTAGGAGTCTCTGTATGTATCGAAATACGGCTGAATGTCTTTGTTTCATAATTATGGAGCGACCTATCAGACCTCCACAACTCATTTACAGGGCAAGATGATACTTCTTGGATACACTGATGGTCAGACTTTCTGGCGTCTAACTACTTGTAACGACTGTCAAAGATCGACGAATGACAACCGGGAGCAACAGCTTTACGTACTTTCCGTCAGTAATATCCTAGATAAACTTAGAAAAGTACTTTTCAAGATTTAAAACATTTCCAATCAATCTTTTAGAGGCACTTTTGAAAGATCAAGAAGTCGGTCTGACAGAAAAAAATGATGTTAATTGCACATTCCAAAGCATACATCTCTATGGGAGAAGAATGTGCAAGAAAATCCATGGACATTCTTTTCAATCATGTTATGTATTACAAATATCTCGAAATATTAAAAATATGAGTCGAAAACTTTACATTGGTACCGTAATCTCATGCATGAGTGGCGGTTGCCTTTACCACTGGGCTATAACAACACTATACAAAGCTCTGCATTTCTAACCAGTGATAAACCCTCCTCTTATGTATATTCTATTTACATTAAGTATTGTATGAAATCATTATGTTCGTAGCGGTCTCGCAATGAAAGAAAAACAGTGCATCAGCTGCTACTCTTCCCACGCAGTTAGAGGGTTTTTGTGGGATACCGAAATAATTATATTGTGTGATGAAAGGTGCTGACATAATTGTAGTGTGTTGATAGCACTTAATAAGCTGGCTGGTTGAACAGTCAAGTCAATTCACGCTGAGAACGACTTTCAGAATTTTTGTATTGACAAACATCAAACAATTTAAAAAATGTGTTAATTTGAATGCAATTTAAAATCAATATCAACTTTCTAGTGTACACACCCGACGACTATTTAATTGGTTTTTGATACTGGTCCTGACTTACAAGTTGTAGGTCGTGAGATCAAACTCAGCGAGGTACATTACTTTGTGTTATTTATTTCATCACCACTACTTTCAAAACGGTGAAAGAATTGTAGACGGATGTATTAATTGTTGATTATGCTACATTTATAACTTTGTTTTTATATATGCAAAACCTGAAACACGGGTCCAGTATGTTTATGTAAAGAATCTATGTACAAACTTTCAAAACTATATTATGGAAAATCACAAAGTTCTAAGCCGGTTATGGTTTGCGACATAAATACTTGGTCATCGGGCCATCCGGGTGAGTGAGGAGTTGTTTTACTACCGCACCCAGCCGAGCGCTGGCGTCTAATTCCCGTTATGATCTGCCGTGACCTATGTTGTACTTAGTGTCGGTGGTGCTTGTGATAAACTTGTGACCTTTTTTAATCATTTTTTGAAAAAATATAACATGGTTTAAAAATTATTGGAATAGATTCACTTATTGATTCTGAACAAACTATATTCAGGTTTCACATATACTAAAAATAATGTTGTATATGAATCAGAAAACGTTTCATTTCTACATCATTTGTTCCTGTGATACAAGCCTTGCTCTACCCATTTACTGCAAACACAATTGTAATATCTGTTATGTTTTATATTGCCTTTTTAGAGCGGTTTCGCACTACTTCTGAACCGAATCCGATGCGACAATACCCCGCTCTTATCCCACCGCTTTTAGGCACGTAATTGACAGTTTTCCGCACTAGTGCAGAAAAGTGAGTGTGCTCACCCCCGCCACAATTTTATTGTACCTAATGAAATAGTTCTACGACTACTACGGACTATATTTTCACGAGTTTGGATCGGACTTAATGCGAAACCGCTAGTCATTAAATATTGTCTTCATCATCATCATCATTTGAACCAAAAGACGTCCACTGTTGGACATAGGCCTCCCCCAAGCGTCGCCACAATGGCCGGTACTATGCTTTCAAAAATCAAGTGGTCAGAAATCTATTGCAACATTTTATCATCAATGTTTTTTTTAACTCGTGAAGAACAGCTGTAGATGGCTGTATTTCGGTTAATGTCAAGTGGCTCTATGATATAGTGTTAACTTTCCACGAGTATGTGACACTCGCTTTATTGTTGTTGAAGAGGACTGAGATTCTTTGCAGAGCTCTCCCCATTTCTCTAGTTTATTTCACTTTAAAGTTTTCTTGGAGTAAGTTTTTCTTTTTAACAGACGCAATATTACTGACTTTTTCAGTGCCTAATGTTTTACCCGTTTCTTAAGCGATTTTTTTTTTCACAACTTTCACACAACACCGTCTACTCTCAAGCTAAGCAGAGCTTGTGTTATGAGTACTAGACAACTGTTAAACATACTTATATATTTCTAAATACATACATACTATAGATAAATTACACCCAGACCTAGAACAAATAATCGTGCTCATCACACAAACATTATTTTGTCCTGGGGGGGAATTGAACTCACGACCTCCGGCTTAGCAGTCAGGGACACTAACTACCAGTACCTCTACCATGAGTTTTAAGCAATAGTATTCGTCGCTACTCGATATCGACGCCGTAAATATTTTGTATGGCAAATTTTGCAGCGCCTCTAGCGGTCACTTGCAGAACCAAAATTTGCCATACAAAATATTTACGGCGTCGATATCGAGTAGCGACGAATACTATTGCTTAAAACTCATGGTAGAGGTACAGATCAGTCAAATTATTATTAGTTAGTTATTCTAAGCTTCATTTATAGGATACCTTGAAGATGTGAAATGACTTATTATTTCAATATTATTTTACCACCAGCTGCTGCCAGCAACTTCATCCACGTGATACTAGAAAATTATGCCTAGGGAATATATTTCCGAGATTAAAAGTGCTATGTCGTATTCCAGGGCAAGATACCTGTGTACCAAGTTTCACCGAAATCTGTTAAGCGATTCGAACTTGAAGTAGTAACAAACGTACATACAAACTTTCAGCTCAATACTCGTATTAAAGGTTTCAATGTGATTAATCATTTCTTGAACATTTTTAAAAACTACAATAATTTCAGTGTTTATTCTAAAATGAAGTGAAGGAATCTATCTTTTAAAATTAAAATAAATAGCTCAATGTATTGCTAAGTCAAATATTCGAGAAAAAGTGGAACAATTTATATGAACTTTTTTAATTTTAAATTGATTCACAGGAAGGTACTTATAAAAAAAACGCTTTTTTCTTTATTGTTTTCGTACTATCTCTAACTTTTATAAAACTTTATTTAATCCATAGATTAGACACTTTTTTGCGATATAATAGACGTAATGTATGTTGAGTCAGTTAGTACTTAATAAAATACAGCATTTAAAGAACACAAATGTACATATATTTGACCTAAATTATGGCTGAGCCATTTTTCAAATAAATGAAAGAAATGTGCATTATGAGCCGGGGTACTTATCCCATGAAATATGACAGTCTTTTGTGTGCCATTGCACCACGCTCCGTACTTTTAACAAAACATTAAAAAAAAAACTATTCCTTAATAGAAACTCGAGTTAATGGAGAAAATGTTTTCGTGTGTTAAGAACATTATGATGAAGGTGGCGTGAATTTTGTGGTGGTGTGAGTTTTTGGTTCATATTTCGTTCGTTCAGACTGTCATAGTCATATCTAGGCTAGATTTTAATCAATTATTTAATCAGATTAAAAAAATCTGACTATTGGTTTTGTATTCTTTAAATAATACAATCACTTTCGTGAAGATCATTATTTTATAAGTGACATACGCGATTTGAAAGAATACTCGAATTGAATGTTTCACACATTAATAGTGATTAACATAAAGACCACTGTTTGTACAGATATTCAATGTAAAATATTTAATTTCACATAGGTCTATCTGGGCACTTGTAAAACGTCAGAAGCTAGTGCCCGGTTTCAACTGGTAGTTTTCTATAGAGGAGGACCACAAAACAATCAGGTTAATTAAAAAAAAAAATATTTTGCAATATTTTTATAGCAACACGTGTAGAACAGTCAAAATTAACTCAAAAAATATTAATAATAAAAAAGTGGTTTGAAACAGAAAGTAAATTATGATTACTCGGAGTTTACAGTGCGATACATTAGCGCCAACATTCGCATTATAAAAATATAATTATATAAAATAATATAATAAAAAAAAGAAACACAATGTTTAGGAATCAAGACCTCATTCCCCTGTAATTCCCAAAATTATCATTTGACAACCGAAAATTTAGTATCTACGAAGCCTTTTAATGGTACTTTTCGGAAAAGTTCTCTTCTCTCTTAAAGGGAACAGGGTAATAAAGAAGTTTTAATTACTAATGCCATATTTCACAGAATTATCAAACCTGAAGGTTCGGGAGAATCCAAGGCCAGAGCTAGTTCATCATAATTAGGAATAATTTTAAAGGACTGGCTGCTGAAATCTGCGTAGAGATTTGGTGTCATGAATGTGAATTTTTTGATGCTAATGAGCTCTTTTTGTACGCGTTATATATTATCAGTTTTTATAAGATACAAGATTATTTATTTTACTAAAACATGACCGACTGAAAGATGTTAAATGAAATTCAGTTGAGTCACTATCATGTTTTGCTTTAATGGCGTACAAAATAGAGAATAAATAAAAAGAGTATGAATAAATGTCACAAAATTACTAACTCAAACATGTAATACTTAAAAACAATAATTAGCGAGTTTTATTCTGAAATATTTAATTAAAAATTATTTGTTCGTAATAAGGGTATGTTGAACGTAAATACGCAAACGCAAAGAGCAACTGAAGGAGGACAGGTGGGTTTTAGTCAGTAAAAATTTCATTTCACTCCACCCCGAGCGGGAGGAATCATTTGATGATTCTCCGCCTTTGAAAAAATACCAATATTTAAGCTAACTAAAAAAAAAATGAGTACTCACCTATGTAAATATTTCAATTCTCGAATTGAGTCTCGAAGATTTTTCCGTGTCACAAAAAACGTATTTTTTTTTCGTGACGTAACAACAAATTTACTATTTTTAGACTTAAGCGTATATTTGTGATGACCTTGCTTTGTGTTAAATTTCAGGTATCTGGATCAACGGGAAGTACCATATTATGATTGTTAATGCCTTGTGAGTGTCGAAATATACGTTTTTTGCGATATGAATAGCCATTTTTTTATCGCTGACTTAGAAGTTTGATTTTTTCACAGATTCAAGGGTATACGGTACCTAAATAATTATATTGTTTTAATTGCAACTCGATACGTCTACGCGTTCCCAAGATAAAGGGTCTTGACAGACAGACATACAGAAGGACACGAAGTGATCCTGGTCGTTTTAATCCCGCGAAGGGTTAATTTGGTACATGAAACCCTATCGATTTGTAAAGATAAAAATGAAAAATAAAGTACTTTTTTTAAACTAGAATTAATTTACGCATGTACGAAATTAATTTCTTTAAGTAAAAGTCAGCTGATCGAGGTCAATGAACTGGAAATAGTTAGGACGCAATGACTGACAACTCCCTACAAGGTCATTGACTCGTTTACTTAAAGAAATTAATTTCGTATATGCGTATATTAATTCGAGTTAAAAAAAGTACTTTATTTTTTAATTTTATCTCTAGAAATCGATAGTGTTTCATGTACTGAATTTACCCTCCACGGGATTAAAACGACCAAAATTTAACGGTGTATAGGTGCAGTACGGAATCCTAAAAACGGTAAGAAAGCTACTTAAAACTCGTGATTTGCTACGATTCTCCTTCCTATTCGTCCATGTTTATAATACAACCGGCAGTTATTTTCAATTTTCATGAAAGGCGCACATAATAATACCCCATACCCTAGATATTTGTCTAACCCAATCCTAAACCGAAGTAAATTTTCCGCCAAACGGCATTCAGCAGTCTGTAGTGATCAAAATGTAAATTAGGTATAGAGGTTCAGTGGCGGCCCTGACCCCGCCATATAAAATGCTATGTATATTGTTATGCCTTCAGGTGAAACGGCGCTCTTCGGGGTCTTCTTAGCTATTCTGACGTTATCGTACGTTTTCTTACTGAACATCTTTTTAGGTTTCCGTTCCTCAAAAGGATAAAACGGAACCTTCACAGGATCACTTTGTTATCCGTCTTTCTGTCTGTCTGTCTCACCCTTTATCTCAAGAACGCGTAGAGGTATCGAGTTGAAATTAGAACCGCATACCTAAATACCTCAAATTTATGGTCCCTTCAAGCTGAAAATCGTCGAGACTTGATTCAGGAATTGAATTATTTACATACGAGTAAGCTACTTTGTACGGCACCCTCAGTGTGCGAATCCGACTTATACTTGTCCAGTTTTTTTTTAGCTGAGAATTCATCCAATGGCCTCTCACGCTCTAAGGTTGAGCGGGAGGGCGTGTCAGACTTTTACTGACTAAAACTCCACTCCTATGCGTTTGTTTGCCTTCAATCCAGGGTCCCTTTTTCGCACAACACATGCATCCAGTAGGTTTCAATGCCGTTTGGCCCGTACTGTTTTGCTAACATCTCCTTGAGGCATGAGGGAAACATTCCCTCACGCTTGCGGCCGCCGCTAGCAATATTGCTTCGCAGAAGGGGACGACCACCGAATCCAGCGTGAGAGGTTGTTGCCGCCAATCGCTTTCTAAACATCCTTGCTGCTAAGATAAGTATGATTGAAATAAATAATTAAGGGCCGAAACACATTACCGCGTTGCGGTTCCGTACCACTAAAATCGACAGTGCGACTCGTCTGCTACGGACCCGGCCCTAAGGTATTTAGATGTGGCCTTTTTTTATGGTGGGAAATCATTTTATGGTTTCTCTTGTTCTAGGGTGGATCGGGAAAACGTGTCAGACTTTTACTGACTTAAACTACACCTATGTTTTATCAGTTGCCTTTTGCTTTCTAGGACCATGGGTAACTTTTGTTCTTTCAACAATAGTTCACAAGACTCACCGCGGCTCCTGGAGCGCAAAACGCAACTGAAAAGAACACAGATCGGCTTTACTCAGTAAAAGTCACTCACACTGACACTCACCCTCACTTCACATAGAGTGGAAGGAGTTATTTTATCCCTAAAAAAAATAACTCTCTTCTTCGTCCATCTTTGCTCCCGTTATCTAGAGTCAGGTCTCTTCACTATTTTGCGCCTGTTCTGTTTGGTCGATTTTCAATTTTCAATTAGATTTAAAAGAAAAACTATTGCTATAATACCAATTAATTTACAGCTTCGGGAAGAGAGTGGTTCTAGGCATCATACGTTCCTAACGTTCATCTTTATAGAAGGCGGAAAGATTCGCTGCAATATTCCGATATTCCGCATAACCATTAATTGCAGCGAAGTCGCAATAAGCTACAGACCTGTATAAATTGAAGTGGAAACGTCACGTACGTGTTACTCTCCACGACCAATAGAAATCTTAGAACCTCAAAACTACACCTTCTTGACTTTAACAACTAATATTTCAAAGCAACACTATGTTCAGGAACATTTATTTAGCTAGTTTTAATCGCAACGTTCTACCGAATGCGAGATTTGTTTCGAAACTAAACTGAAATCATATTAGAGTTGAGCAGAGTTTGCTTTGGCGTATTTCCAAGCGTGTTAGTCACGGCCAAGCGAACTAAGGCTTCGTCCATAATGGAAGTTCTGCGGCCAATGTTGGTGACGTAATTTGATTAAAAAGAAAGAAGAATACTTGTTAGTAAGGCGTTTTTTAAAGATATTGGGTTTTTGAATGAACAACGTGCACTTGCTCGGAGTTTTTTTGTGAAGATATCCGCAAGAGAATTAAGGTTACCGACATAGCACGTAGAATCGTCAAACTAAAGTGGTAGTGGGCAGGGCACATTGCTCGCAGAACAGATGGCCGTTGGGGCCGAAAGGTTTTAGAGTGGTGGCCGCGTACCAAAAGACGCAGCGTTGAAAGGCCTCCTACAAGGTGGACCGATGACCTTGTAAAGGCTGCGGGAATTCGATGGATGCTAGACGCACAGAACCGTTCATTGTGATGATATTTAGAGGAGGTCTTTGTCCAACAATGGACGTCTTTGGGTTGAAATGATGATGAAGAACGTGTACTTGCAAAATTCAGGGTCATTATTAATTCTCAGTTAGTTGCTAACTCGGGCCCATTATATATGAAATATTGGTTATTTAACTCAGTATTAGCAGCTAACTTAGTTTGTGCAGGGGCTTTTTTTTTTTTTTGAGGTTGTAAATTATTAAAGTTTGATTTGATTTACAGGGAGAGGGAATGTCAGACTTTTATTGACTTAAATTCAACTGTGTTCCTTCAGTTGCCCTCTGCATGGCAGGGCCGTGGTAACTCTTTTGAACAACACAAAAACCTCAGCAGGCTTTACGACCCAATGCAATGATGAAATGAGCACTTTGATGAATCAAAAAGTCACATATTATGTAGTAGGTTAATTCCCCCATTGTTAGTTGACGAACAATACGCTTCATGAAAGTGTCACAGTCATGTTTGTCATATCTTTTTGTCTTTACAATCTATGCTCATGTAGTACTGCTGCAAATAAGTTGAACTAAAATGGTCGTCGTTGCTATAGTTACGCGCAGCCTCCTGCTGTGTTGCACTTCGATTGAGACCCGAAAATCTGTTACTGCGCATTGTGCCTTTTAGTTCAACTAATATGCCGTGTTCAATATCTCCTCTCTGCTCGCTACTGAGCGAGGAGAGAGGGGATATTGTACTGGTTGATGCTCTCAATATATTATCAAAATCCTTCTTTTGTTTCTGCTAATAACCATCACCCATAAATGCTTCATCAAAACACTGCCACCCCTGGTGTTAGACAGTTTCTTAAACAAGATAAAGAATAATCTAGAGCAATTGCGTTCACCTGCAGCGGTCCTATTTTCCTAATGATTGTTGAATACTTAGGATTTTAATGCAAATGCAACTAAAATTGTTTAAAGGCATTTGTTGCAAAAGGTTTCTTGTTTTACCTTATAACCATGGTCGCATAATAGCATTAGTTTCTGGAGCTGGTGACTATTGTGCTACATAATCAGCTCGTAAATTTCCCTAGCTCAACATGGTCTGCTGTATGCAACAATAATGGAGATTGGAAGTGATATTGCCATAATCATATCGTTTGGTAGGCGGATTACTTAGAGCACCTAAATACTTCAATGGTAGTATGGCAATCAGAGAGCGTATTAGTGTACGATGTGTTCCAAATGAGAATAGGATCGATTGCCATGTTGTGACGTCACGTCAAACCGAAGAATTATAAAGGTGAGCAAAACAAGAAGTTTTTAAAATTGAATGTCTTTACGAACTGTGAATGAAAAAAGTTTAATCAGAATCTAGTTCTTCAATTTAACTCATCTCTGAGTTCTTCAATTTTGCCAAAATTTCTTCGATTTGACATTACGACGTGACGTCACAACATGGCAATTGATCCTATTCTCATTTGGACACATCGTACACTAATACGCTCTGTGATCGCCACACTTATATGGAACGATTTGTAGGATTTATTAAAATATTATTAAAAATCACTTTTATCGGCGTCACAGCCGTAGTAAGCGTGGAATAGGAACGCCAGAGGCAGACGGAGTTGCGAAAGGGAAGGTTAGATTTTTCTGACAAAGACTCCTCTGTGTTCTTTCAGTTGCCTTTTGCGTTCCAGGGTCACCTTTCAAACATTCTCACAGCCTCAGCAGTCATCGACCCTTGTGGGCCCTGTCTTATTTGCTATCAACACTTTGAAGCGCGTCTTGAACACAACACGCTGTCGACTTACCGTTGCCAGACCCATTGCTCATCATCCACAGTCCCGGTAACCGGGAATCGCTCTGCGATCCCGATGCCTGGGGCCATTTAAGCCTCATATCTTGCTGCGGTAGCTCGGGTGTAAGGATGTCCTCTGCCTCACGGTATCTAACTCTTATGTCCGATACAAATATAAGTTAGGACAGTGGCGTAATTATACCATCTGAGGCCCTTGGCAAAATCATTGGATGGGGCCCCAGGAAAATCGTCAACTTTGTGATTTTATTTGGACTAATCACTGAAGTACATACCTAAAATATTCTTAATTGTTATTAACCAGCAGGTTTTCTTAATACAGTAGCGTATCTACATGGTGTTAAGGCTGACAAAATACCACGGGAAATTGATCCTTTTCTTATGAATGCGCTTAATAAATCTTAATAATTTACTTGAATTTGTATATTTTACTTCTGAACTCAAGGCCTCTTAGACCGGGGGCCCCACCAGGTAAGGGGCCCATGGCATTTTGCTAGGCTTGCCACCCTATAGTTACGCCACTGCGTCAGGAAGAAACTGAGGAGCCTGTGCCTTTGTAGCCACTCCTCAAAAAAGAGACTTACTGCCTCGATTGTGGAGTGTCGATGTGTATATTAGAAATAAGTGAAGTATGTTTTATGTTTAAAACTGCACTAATGCTACTTCTTCTTTGTCCAAACGTTTTCGCAGTTAAGCTGGGGTCGGCTCTTTTTTTACGTTTGCACCAGAGAGTTCTGGCCCCACGGCGTCGTCACCTTCCGTTTGGCGCAGGTGCTGACCGAACACGGCAAGTTCGGTCCGTACCTGTACAAGATCCGTGCGGAGACGACGCCCGGGTGTCGCCACTGTGCGGACCGCCCGGTGGACACGGTGGAGCACACAGTCGAGGTGTGCCCCGCTCGGGAAGAGCATCGCCGTGTCCTCGTGGGGGCGATCGGCGGCGATCTCTCGCGCCGGGGCTTGCTTCAAGCCCTGCTCCGGAGCGAGGAGGAGTGGCACAGGCGGTCGCCTCCTTTTGCGAAGCAGTAATGCTAGCAACGGAGGAGGCCGACCGCATTAGGCAAAGGCGCACACGCCGCCGCCGCCGCCGGGTTTCTGATCCCGATTTCTAGCCACCGTAGGCGCGGGCTCGCGGACGGTGGGCAATGGGTAGCTCGCTGTCCGTCCGTCCGGTAACAGACCGGTCCGAGCTCAGGTTGTCTACGGCGCGCACTGTTCCCGCGCGCCTCAAGGAGTTGTCAGCAAACTATAGGGGTCCAGCAGGGCCGAAGCCTACTGGGCCAAAGGTTATGCGAGAGTGTCACCACGGGCCCCGGGACAAAGGCAAGGAACGGAAAGGTAGGTTTTTAGTCAGTAAAAGTCTGACACTATTTCCCGCCCCACCCAAGGGCGGGATTTGTCATTGGATGATTTTACCTACCCAAAAGAAAAAACCAGAGAGTTCTGTTCTAGCTTGGCTGCGTACTCAGAGACACTTGCTGGATCTATATTTGCATAAATTTGTCCACCAGGTGGCGAGATTGATACTTATGGTTCATAATATTATAATACGCAGACGAAGTAGCGAGTAAAAGCAAGCATAAAACCAACGTGCAATGCAGTAATAGGCCACAATAATTCAATACATTTTGTAAATAATCTTAACAGTCCGTGACTAGTTGATTTTAGTCCTGGCTTTCCACTTTTTGAAATATAAAATAAATATGAAAAGTGGCAACTTATAATACGTCATAAAATCGATATGTTCGAATATCGATATAAAACGACGCATTGAA
Source organism: Leucania comma (assembly GCA_958295575.1). Classification (NCBI taxonomy): domain Eukaryota; kingdom Metazoa; phylum Arthropoda; class Insecta; order Lepidoptera; family Noctuidae; genus Leucania; species Leucania comma. The sequence continues at coordinate 13,474,924 of OY282475.1, forward strand.
AGTAGAAACAATGCCGGGTATAAAATACAACATTCTAATATTATTATGGCATTTACAGATTCTCCTTTCTATGGTAATAAGGAGATCGTAATTTTTTTACGAGCGCCTTCAATAAACTTTCATAGTGAAATTATGCCGAGGTTTAAAAGTAAAGGTAGGTATGGCATCCGTTTTAGCGTCGACAGAAATCAAAAGGACGAAGATTGATGTGAATGAACTTTATGAGGCACGAACTTGTACAAGTCATACTTAAGTAAGTGTGACTTTTGCTTCGGTTTGAACAATGATTAATAAAAGTGAGTATTATTTCTTAGAAAGCTTTATTTTTATATGAAATTGACATAGAGTACAGCATGCTTATTAACTTGCAATTGAGAGTGACAATTACTGCATACATTTTTTTTGTTTGAAGGTAAGTTATGTTTCATTAATAATGTCTTAGTGGCTGGAAGGACTTTCATAAAACTTGGCACATGGGTCAACTATGTATATCCTGGACTTGGACATAGGATACTTTATATCCTGAGATTATGTTCCCTTGAGTAAATTTTGAGCAGTGGTGGCCGAGTGATAACGGGGGTCTTACGAGTTGTAGGTTGCGGGTTCAAACCTAGCCAGACGCATTACTTTGTGTAATTTATTTCATCACCATTGCTCTCAAAACGGTGAAGGAAAACATCGTGAGGAAACCGGCATGTCCTAGAACTAAAAATTCGAAGATATGTGACATCTACCAACCCGCATTGGGCCCGCGTGGTGGATTACGGTCCCTCTCATAGAGAGGAGGCCTGTGTCCAAGCAGTGGGAACATTAAAAGGCTGATGATGATGATGATGTCATGAGTAAATTTTGATTTCCACGAAGGGGTGATGCCGACAGCAGAAATTAGTTTAGATTTTTTTATCTAACCAATATTTTCGCCATAATACAATAATATAGCGAAAAAATATTCCTACTACCATTGTGATAAAACGCTGATGTAGATAACTTTTGAACTATTTCCATAAACGAACCCTATCAGAAACGCATCAAGCGTAATAAAATTGCCAAATATTCCATAATACAAACTTGAACCCAAATTAATGCGGGCCACACACGGCATTTACAGGTCACGAGCAAAGTAAAAGGGTGTAACTAGCTCAAGGGCACTGCTATGGAGATAAGAGCCTCGGGTTGGAAGCTCTCGCATAAAACGTCTCGGTGCCCACTTGTACCTGTAGCCAAAACACTTTGTTTGCTGCGAGGTAGGCAGGCTTTTTGTAATGTGTACGGAAGTTTCTTTTTGGTAGAAATAGGTTGGGAGGTTAGTTGGTCAGGTTTTTTTTGTAGGGGAAATTAAGAAGTGACTTTTCCCGCTCTGGTTGGATAGAAAGCGTGTCATTTTGTTGAATAAAATCCGTCTGTGTTACTCCAGCTGCCATGGTAGGTATCGGCCGAGTGGACCCCGTCTATTTTACTGTATGAGGCTTGTGTGGCACACAACGCGCTATAGACCCGAGCTTGGCCCTAATCAGACGACCCAGTGCTTACCGTCCGTAAGCCCGCAAACCAGCGTCTACTATGGCAAGGAATTCCTTGCCATCGTAGACACTGGTTGTTGGTTTGGTTTGGTTTGGATTACCTTGCATCTTCTGACATCCAGGGCATTTCCTACGGTGACTGGGGTGTGAGTATGTTCTTTCACTCACTTTTGTTGCAATCCTATGTCCAGGGACGACGGCTTAGGGAACATCCGTCGGCACATCTGGTACTGATATGGTGGCGCGTAGTATTTCCACGCGCGCCTCTCTTAGACGTATAGTAGAGCCATTTTCCGATATGGGGCGAGACCCACGGTCAACATTAGTCGGGCGAAGCGAAAGTGAAAGCGAGGAGGACACCGAGATGGTTTTATTAGTCAGTGAGAGTCTGACAGACCCCTCCACCCACCCGGGGCGGAGCACATCTATGAGGAAATCCATTAAAAAATTGCAAATGTATTAGATTTGGATATATTATACACATAAACCTTTCTCTTGAATAACTCTATCTATTAAAAAAAACCTCATCAAAATCCGTTGCGTAGTTTTAAAGATCTAAGCATACAGAATATAGATAAGGGGACAGACAGCGGGAAGCGACTTTGTTTTATTCTATGTAGTAATTAAATGGGTATTTTTTGCTATATGATATTGAATTCTTCAGCAAATAGAAGCAATGTTATCTATTTTACTCTCTAGAATCACTCACATCAAATCACTTCATCTGTTTTATTATTCACTAGCTGTGCCCGCGACTTCGTTCGCGTGGACGACGAAACTTATCAATGAGTTTTTTGTGTTAAGTGCTATTTGTGTAGAACATTATCTATCGAGCATACCGGTATTAATTAAAATACTTAAAATGCTTTGTGAATAATTAAAATAGAAAGGGGTGACGTAACCTACGACAAACTTATCATTTGCGGTTGGTACAGTAATCGGGTCTAGGGATCAAACCGCAAAATTAAGTTTGTTTTTTATTGTATATACTTTTCCGGGATAAAAAGTACCCAGTGTGGTGCACAGGATACTAAAGAATAATTATGTACCAAGTTTCATTGTAATCGAACCGGTAGTTTTTGCGTGATGCCTGAACAAACAGACAAACAGACAGACGGACAGACAGACGGACAGACGGACAGACAGAGAGACAAAAATTTTTTTAATCACATTTTTGGATTCGGTGTCGGTCTAGTGACACCCCCTGCCATTTATTCTTTTGATATTTTCAATGTACAGAATTTTTACTTCTACAGATTTATTATAAGTATAGATTACTTAAAAAAATCTCGAGATTTTCTTTTTTTTTTCTTTCTTAGTATAACAATAGATTTTTTCGAAATAAAATGTAGCAGTGAAGGATTTTTCAAAATCGGGTTTGTAAGTTTGCTTTTACAAACATAAACAAAAAAAAATACCAAAATCATAAGTCTGATGGTGTAAAGTAAATGAGAAAAAAAAAGAAACATAATCTTTAAAGCAAGCCGTTAAATATTCAAAAGAATCCGTGGAATTTAGCAGATGTTCTGTATTTTTAAATCCTGTCCCAGCACTGGCAAAAATTTAATAGACTAGTTATTTTAAAATGCTACGATATTTGAAACCATAACCATCGCTGGTAAATAGAGACATTACTTAACACTAAGAGCAATAACATGTTTACTGGCGCTAACCTACATATTAGAGGACATATAAATAGTAAAAAAAAAACATCACGCTGTCCTTCCAATGACCATTTTATTTTTAATTTAGACTGTAGGTGTCCCGATTGCAAATGTATGCAAATTATTTGCGTGGGACTCGGTTGTCAGCAGTCAAATTAAGCGACAGCAAAAAGAACGACAAGTGAAGTGTTAAAATCGTATTTTGTTTCTCCATTTTTTAAATAGACGACGATATATACATATCGTCTATTACCGGACTATATTATTGTACCGGCTACCAATATTTGTTATCTATGTAACAAATAAATATGGAAAAACATAACCCTCCTTCTGGCGCAGTCGGGTAAAAATATACCTAGTACTTACTACTAACTCTAAACACAAAATCCAAATTCAATACAATTTTCAACAAATACCTACCGGTTTGTATGGCTTGTGCTCACGTGGTATACTCTGGCGGCCGTACAGGCATGATGGTTTTTGACGTCAGAGTCCATGTCGGCCTTTTTTTTCTTACGAGCAGCTTTAAAACTTTATAATTTCATCGATAAAGTACATATTTAAAAAATTCTCTTATATTTTTTATTAGAGCTAATCATTTTTTTTTTATATTAAATGAAAAATCGTTTTGAATCTATTAAGTTACGATATTAGTAGGCACAACTCTTCTGCTTATCCATCAATCAACTGTAAATAGACAATTATTTAACAGAAATATTTCAAACTGAAAACAATAACAAATCGCTAAATAATATTTGTCACAAAACTGAAACCTGCTCCACAAGCTTAACAATTGTCTTTCGTGCAATAATTTAAATTGGATTATTTTACTTTCACAGCACATTTCGCGAACAACCTAATTCCGGTTATCCTCGACGACACTCAAAACAAACGAAAGTCTGATAAATGTTGCTATTAATCTTCCGGCAGCTTCAACGTTCACCCTTGCGAGAAAGGGACGGAAACAATTATAATAAAAATCTAGATTTGGGTTAAGTGTGCTTAGGAAGACATATGCCACTTTACGTTAGGGGTTATGCAGGAGAAGCAGACAATTTATTTATATTTCCCATTTTTTGGATTTGCTGGACCAATGCCTTCTTTTTCTGCTTATATTTTTCACGACAAACCAAAGCAAAACTGACAGGCATTTTTTTGTGTATTGTAAATAATGAAAATGGGACTGAAAACAAATCTTTACAACCCTTCAAAACATATGTACGTTTAATTGAGTTAGAACGAGGAAATCTGCCTATCTGTACCAGAATAATAACCGGACATTCATCAAAATGCTTATTATTAGAAATAAAACTATAAAAACGAAGAAAAAAGAACGGCAGCGGCAAATTGTTTTCTTACTAGTGACCACGGTCAGCATAAAACCACACTAACGTGAATAAACGGTGTTTTATTTTTAGCTTCATAACTCAGCGTGTGGCAATTCCTTCATATGCTTACTAGTTTTAACTTGACGTCTCGTACGTAATTGGGGGTATTAAGAAATGCGACACCCCCAATTATGTTCCAGCAATAAAAACTGAGCTGCAAGCAATAAAAAAGGTTTAAGTTTAAATAAAGGCGAATGGGGTCAACGAAGAGTAGTCGACGTCCGTACAATGGTAACAATACGGTGAAATATAACTAGGACAAATTGCATGGGAACATTTTGAATGGCAACAAGTGGACTGAAACTCTCTGAAATATGATTATCATATTCCGGAGCCGTACCCTTCACCTGTTTCATAATGTTTTTGTTTTTTGTTCTCTACGTAACGAGCATCCTGTTTCGTGGTTAATTTGAATGCGTGTTTTGTTGCTAGGAATTTGCCGTTGGATTTTTGTCACTTTTTTTTATGCCGCTTCGTAATTTCAGTGGAGAGATTTGTTATTTTTATAGGTTCCGCTGCCGAGTGGTGGGAATGTATTTTTTTTACGTAAAGTACGTTTGCCTAACATAACAATTGAGTGAAAACCACCTCGCTCGCGTGATGGAATCCTACGGAATAATGGACAAGCATTGCTAACTCTAAAAACTGCCATATTGGACTAACATGCTGCTTTTAACGGTTATAAACACTTGTTCAAATGAGGAAAAAGAGATGTTGGTTCAAATCGACAGCTGGTAGCGTATCAATTAAGCTTTTAATTAATAGAAAATGAAACAAAAGATAATTATTAATAGGCAGTAAGTTAAACCAGTGAATAACGATGTGCAAATATCTTTATAAAACAGCAATTAATTGCAGAATTCTGGGTGTCAAAAGAGCCAACAGAATAAGAAACGCCACGCTGCGCTGAAAAACGGGATATTATATATATATCATAGATGTATAAAAAAAGGTTACTAGTCTAAAATGATATTGGGTGAGTCACGTCTGCCACATACACATTGACCGTTGGACAAGAGTCTCCACAATCTTGGTGTCTGAGGATAGATGATGCTGGCGAAGCCGATTTAGAAAAAGACGACCTAGACGCCTACCCGCAAGGGCTGGCTCAAAGTATTTTTTTTAATTGATATAAACTAGTGTTTGACTGTGATTCCACCTGGTAAGCAGGGATGCAATTGTTGATGGTGAGGCGCTCTAGTTTATTAAGAGCCTAATCACTCTAGCTCGAGTTCAGCAGTGGGAAAATATATGCTAGATAATAAAAAAAAATCTATAAGCAAGTAGAACATCAGTACCAATTTTAATAACCTTCAATCTACTCGATCAATAACAACTTGGCCCTTTCAGTGAGAGCACCAAGAGCTTGCAAATTAAATTACAGAAATAAGAATACAGTAAAGTTAAACAAACTTCACCAGCTAAGCCGCCTTTGAACTAAACGAGAGGGGAATGGGGAATGGTAGCTTCAAACGTTTTATCCTGAAAACACCTAAATTAGAATTAGATCCTACCAACGAGTTCACTAATTAATTTTGTGATAATAGGTTTACCGTTTTCGTGTGTTTTTTGTCAGGCAAATTAGTTTTTTTCTCGCTCTGTTCTCGGGTTGAGATTAAATGGTAAGTGTTTTTTGAGGTGAGAAATCATCTATTTACTTCTTTCAGACTAGGGTGGAGCAGGAGGTCGTGTTAGACTTATACTGACTAAAACCACACTTATGTAAGTTTACCTGTAAGATATTGCCCTGTGAGATAAAACCGCTCTTTGTCCATTGTACATAGTATTTGAAATTTTTTATCCTGCCCATATTACGCAGTGTACAATAAAGTATATAATAAATAAATATGTTCCTATAGTTACGTTTTGCAGGACCATGAGTATATCCTTTTTAGAACCTATATCATAGCCTTAGCACGCATTGGCTCTGCTGGGCCCCTACGGTTTGCAAACATCTCGTTGAAGCGCGCGTAGATCACTATCCATAGCGGGTAAATTAATTATTTGGTTAGTTTTTTACATAAACAGATAATTAGCTGACTTGGCTTTTCAGTAAACAACGCTGTTATTTCATCTGGCTCTTGTTCTTGTAAATACTATTTCAATAATTTAATTAACATCGATAGTAATGTCGGTAGTACCACGTATAAGTCCTCGTTTCTCAGAAATCTCATGAATTCATAATTACGAGCCGGCAATACAACAGAATCCGATAACTTCACATTGTGTAGAGTTGCTCTCTAGTGGAATACTAGAGTTGCTCGGTATTTGCTCTGTGAACATATTTGAATTTGATTTACAATGCTTTCTTAGCTGTGCTCTGTTGTGTAGTAGTACTTCTAGAAATGGTTCGACGGTAACAAACGTTAGGACAAAGAAAAGTAACAAAGGTACAGTCGAGGGTCAAAATTGCAATTGCATTCTACGAATACTAAAGTGTCTAAATTTTCTTTGTGGAAGAGGGTCAGTGACAGATCTTATAGAAGCATAGAATCTAAAGTATTAAATAAACAGTTGCGGCTCAATAAATTTATAGTATACAAAATTTTTTGATATTTTAATTTTGGTAGAGTGCAACTGCACTTTTGACATCTGAGTGTACATCTCACTTCTGCGCATCACCTATCTTTTGCTGTGTCTTTTTTTTTAAATTTAAAAATTAATGTAATAAGAATAGATTATAATATATCTTAATTAGATTTTCAAACAACTACTTGCCCTTCTGGTACCTAAGATCATAAATCAAATGAAGCATAAATTACTCACAAACTTTGTAATAACTTAAAATTATTCTGAACAGACAAGATTTCCCATTTTGAATATATTTTTATCACGTAAGCCGGGAGCGTCTCTTGCAGTTGATCTAAGTGATTCGCGCCACTTGCGTCATCAGAATTCGTCCCTCAAACACAATCTCCCTCTGATAAGGTCAGAATATCAGTCGTTCGCTCTAAATGCAAATATTACCGCACCCGGGAGAGGTGTTATAGCCTCGGTTTTGAGGTAAAAAAGGACGAAAACAGCGCTAAATGGCAAGAAAGCGCTTTTTATGCTGACGGAATTGGGTAGTTAAAGATAAAAAATGGATAGACCGGCTCCTTAGATAGTTGTTTGAGTACACTATAGGTAGATAGGCACGTTACTTACTGTTTTATTTATGTAATGGGCCGAATAAGTTTTTTTGAATTCTGCCTTTGGTGGAGCGCATTAGTTTTGATGGGCAAAGATCTTGGGGATCATTACGTTGGAAAATGTTCGAAGTGAAGGAGTATATAAATGGAATGTCTATCTTGAGGTTTTCACAAAATGGATGTCTTTTAATGAAACCAAGTTACAGTTTCTGCACCAAAACAGTCTTGAACAAAGCCACAAGATTATAATATCTGACTGGCTGATTATTCTACTCTGGTATTAAGTCACCTTAAAAATTCATGCTTACTCTCTACGTTTATACAGCTTTATACTGCAATATTCATTTATGATTAAAAACCGAAGGAGGTCGATCGTTTCCGTGCTGGTAGGAAACGAATTCTCCAGGGAAATGAAACTACGAAGCGCAGTTCATTCTCTTCACTCTTCGTTATAGTCTCAAAGCGGATTGATTAACCTCAATTTTTCAAATAAATGTGGGTACTTAGAGAGTACCGGAAAAACAGAGGTGGATTGATGAACTGGTCATGGTCACGAGAATCTGATGGAAGCGAGACGCATAGAACTGGAAGTTGTGGTGACATTTCGGGTCGGCTTACCCGACCAGAAACGGATTTCTGGACCACTGCTAGACCGGAGTCTAGCAGTGGTCTTTTGTCTGAAATGATGTGTTATTATGATGATATTTTTCCAAAACACCCCCTCAGTCGCGCAGGAGGCTCGGCTACCATGTATTTGTGCGGACAACCAGGTAACATAACGAGCTTATAACTATTTAATCTTTTATGATACAGTTGATGAATGTATAAAAATACTAGACACATGTTTCGGGTTTCGTAATACTAAAAGTAATGTTGTATACATAAACATACATATACTTAATATAATATTTATTAGTTGAAAGCACTCAAAGATATCTCAATACAAAAACCCGACAACCCACTTTCTGCGTCTCAGAGACTCGATAAAGGCAGTGGGAGCTGAATTAAATCATCAACGGTCGTGTGCACTTGCAAACAATCTACAGCACACGACCACAATAAGATCTTGTTTGCAGTTTCTGAGTAAGTTTAGTGAGTTAGTCGCCACATCTATCTTTCCTAGTTATGTGCAGATACGTCACTATATGGCTAACTTTAACGTCTTCGTATATAGTCGCATGTTCTATGTGTTAGGAGTTTCATAATGACTGTGCAGAAATTCGAAGACACAAGAAAATGTATATGAAACACGATGTCTAATTTTTCTTGTCCTCTCCTTTCGATGATTCTCCTTATGCTGGAAGAGTTTTCTTTGGAAATAAACAGAATAATAAAAGCATCAAGTTTGTACCTACCTATTTTCTATTTTCTTATTATATGTATTTTATGCCTCTTTTTTATTGTATGTTGGTACATTTTTTCTTTTGCTTCTGTTTCGCAGGTTTATTGCATTTAGTTTAGAAAATACTTAGTTTTTACACTCACTTTAAGTTCCATTAGAATGCAGATATAACACATTTGTGGTGTTTTGCAGTATTTGACAGCAAATATATCGACTCAACCTTCTCAGACATAGTATAAAATGTTTTAGCTTGATTTTACTGAGGTCGTATCCGTATAGATGATTTTACATATCGTACGTATAGTTAATTAGACTTTAAGATACAAAACCAGACCAATACCCACCAGGTGACGGTGATTTGCAAATTTGTTAAAACAGAAACAGATTTAAGCTCAGTTTAATTCGAAAAATAATAATAATAAAAAAACCTAACATCAACTTGAGCGGATGTTATTAATTAGGCAAAAGTTTTTCGAGACTGTAACTACTGAAATAGAATCAAAAGCAATAGATAAGGGAGCTTTAACAATATATATGGGAGGTTTATTTATATTAATGTTTCCTAATATGCAAAAATGGAAAGAATAGAATGGAAATGAGTTATTATAGACCTTGACGAAGTAAAACCAAATGAAAAACAGAAGAATACAAAATTACTTAATTATCAATTACTGTCATTAAAATATCGTTTAAAACGTTCGTTATACAGCTTTATAAATCAGATCTCCCTGCAACGATGATAAATTCAACTAATTCCCTTGAGCAGAGACTAAATACTAAATTGATTATGCCTTTAATAGCTTTGTAGATAAAAGCTAATAATTCCCAGCAGACAGCCGAGATATTATGCTTAGGGAAATAAATTATTGGTATGTTCTCTGAGATTGCAGGTACCGCTACACACGTAAACGCACCAATTAACTTGGAAATATAACTAGGAGTAATTGCCAATCATGAAAGAGCCTACATATGTCCAAATATTCCACACGATCCACAAAGCCGATCTGTTAGAGCTTTGGGAAATCAAATCTGTACTTTGTTCGTTACCAATCTACGGTAATAGGTGAAAAATATGCGTAGTGAATTTTTAAAATAGGCTTGAGGCAAATCTGTAAGGAATTTCGAAAGGTACTCAAATAAGTCTCGATTCCGGTTAGGATGAACACTAAAACTGCATTATTGAATTTAAAAAATCAATATGCAAAGCCAAGAATCAAAGCAACCTTTTGCATAAATTAAATAATACGTATTATTGCACCATTTCCTGGTTTAAATCGTTTAGAAGAATCAAATTTCAATATAGACAATGTTATAATGACGATTAATAATTGGAGATTTATTGTGAAAGGCTTCACCGATGATATCTATCGGGCATGTCACCGTACGGAAGAAACAATTTGCCATAATATTGTCTCGTTCAGCTAATGGAGAGTACTCGCTTAGGAACAACTTTCTAGCCTGGATTACTAATCTACCCAGTTCTCGATAATTGTCATATAACATTGTACTGCCGTCGCCGCATTGGTTCATCATTACTATCAAGACTATTGTAGCCACTAAGTCTGATATAGTGGTGGTGGACCGAATCGAGAGGCGTGCAATAATTGTTGATATAAATGTTCCGCATGATGAAAACTTCGTGAAAGCCGAGAAAGATATGCGAAACGTCTAACTTGACTGTATAAGATCACCAGTGATCAAGAGGGAGAAGGAAGAACAGAGTTCAAACTACCACTAGTTTGGACCCTGTTCCCAATACCAGTGGCCAACTATTTTTTTAAGAATCTTAAAATATATTTCGTAATAAAAATGATGAATGAATTAACAACTATTATGTTAGAGATATAATTATAGGATCAACATTTACACATACACACAGATAAATCATTGCTTCCATTGTATTCCAGCCGAAATATAGGAGCAACAATTCATCACAAAACAGTCCGGCCTGTCAGCGAACACGCTTAGGATACCGTTGGACTACTGTTCTTACGCACCACGGATACACATCCTAAAAAAGGGAGTTTGATCTAGATTTTCCAAATAATTGCTCTGAGTAACTAAATTTATTTCAAAGTAAAGCTTGATCTGCTCTACGTTCGTGTCATTCATTTTTTTCGTTATAACAATTGTTTACTTTTGACATCGTATACCGAAGCAATTTTCCATCCCATTGTCTATAAGTATCAATATTATGAATTTTGTTTCCTCAATTGATTTTCATGACAATGGGCTGGATCAAAAATGATGTAGATATTGCATACTGCCTACTTTTGATATTAAACTTTTATGATTCTTAACGCGATAATCTTTTTTGCACACACGTCTCAAGGAGATGTCAGCACATCGTAGGGGTGCAGCATGCATCTTTATTCACCGTATTTTTTTTCGAAAGGTGATTTTTCGGACATATGCAATGCAGCTAGTTACTCGATAAAAAAAAATATATTCAAACAAAACTATCAGTAGGTAAAAACAGAAACGAAAAATACACATATCATTTTTATCCTAGAAATACCAAAAGATATTGAAACATAAGACAATTGATTCCAATCCCCTACGCTTCCCTGATAGAATATTCAGGTTTTACGTGAATATATTTATCAGAAATATAAGCGTACGGACGATATCTGTTGAAAATGGAAGGCAACGTCTTTCCCCTGAGACCTCATTAGATTGTCGCGCGCTGGTCGTCGAGGGAATCGACTGCTGGATAACCGATTCATCGCTTCGATTTCAAAACGAACCGTGTAAAAATACAGGGCATTGACAAATGATATTGATAAATGAAAGTTTTTTTTTGTATAGTTATTTGGGTTTGACAGTTTAATAGTTTAATTTTTTATTTTATGAGACGATGATATTTGTTTAAACTGACATCTAAATACATATGATACCAATCATCAATATCAAATTGGCTCCTTCTTGACGATTCAAGTATTTTTTTACATTTCCATCAATAATTCATCAAGATTGTTATTAACTTATTAGCTGGATTGTCTGACATTTTTAGTACAGTATTATAAAAGCATTGTAACAGTTGTTTTATCTTTACCAAAACTTTGTTCGCCCCAAATAATGTTTGTATAGTAACACTAAAATTGCTGCCAAATCAAAGTTTTTCGGAGCATCTGTAACACTTAAAACTTCGGAGAGCACATAATAGCAAGCAATAGATCGCAAAACACACAGAAGTATGTCTACTGTTCTCAACCACTGTGTTCATGACAGATAGAACTTGGAAACTACAGGGGACAAGTTAAATATTGAAGTTGACAAACTGGGACCTAAGACTGTGCTGCGCGAATCCAATTTGAGGTTAGCATCGGCTCTCACCGTGTATGTTTTAATAGATTTAACTGAATAACCAGCTTTATGAATAAGCGTGTCTAATGGTTTTGATTTAGACAAAGATTTATTGTTACATGGTGTGACTTGGGATATAATTTACAATATTACAAGGGCAAAGCGTAATAAGCGCATTAGAGTTATTAGCTCAGATTTGTGACACATGGTCTTATGGATATGTGAGCATAAAGGGAATTATGTTATATGTAAAAGTAATGATGATGAAGGTTCATTGACAGTTTCAGAATAAATTTAAGGAACCTTTTTGTCGTTTATGTTTAGACAAGATTTGGAGTTGAATAAATTCATAAATTTTTGTGACAAATTCGATTTAAGGTACCTTTTTGTCGTTTAAGACAAGATTTATAGTTGAATAAATTCATAAATTTTTAAATAAACAAAGTATTGTATCACGTTTAATTATGTATATTCAATTGGATATGTTAAGTCCAATCAAATTGGGCTTTGACAATATACCTACTTTTTTACAAAAAACATTTTTATTGAACAGAAAATCGTTTTATTGACGTTATCGCTCAAGCATTACTGGACTCATTAAGACGCCTTGCATACACGTCTGACATGAATAACATAGAAATATTACTATTCGTTCGGCACATGTGACGGTAAATTACAATTTGTGACCGCGCGTTAACTTTAGTGACAGATTTATTCTTCGTATACACGTCCTACTTTGTGTCACAGCTCATAAAGATGTCGTTACGTTGAATTAATATGGTCGCACATTGAATTAATTTATACTAATAATGTCGTTCGAAAATAAAAAGGGCCGTGACCAAAAATTGTTTTGTTGATTTCTTTGGTCGAAAGACGCGTGGGGCTAATTTAAAAATGGAATGTTAAGTAGATACATTTGACCTAAAATCTCTGATTAATTAGACTAATTAATCAGTAGAGTTTATTTGGGTGGGCTTTCGAGATTCAAACGAAAACCAGACATCTAGATTTGTAAAATTTTCACACCTTCAGTATTGAATTGCCTAACTAAGTTTTAAGAGATAGCGAATGTGGATTCGTTTACCTACTACTTACTACTAATAGGATAATGTAGGCAGGAATCTAGGTTTGCAAAAAAGAAGGGTTCTGCTGTTTTTCAAAATATTTATAGAATTTTACATATAATATGCATAATTGCTTTATGTGCTCCTTGTTAGCGTTCCGTAGCCAAATGGCAAAAAACGGAACCTTTATGGATTCGTCATGTCTGTCAGTCTGTCTGTCCGTCCGTATGTCATACCCACTTTATTCCGAAACTATAAGAACTATACTGTTAAAACTTGGTAAGTAGATGTATTCTGTGAACCGCAATAAGATTTTCACACAAAAATAGAAAAAAAAAACATTAAATTTTGGGGTTCCCTATATTTAGAACCGAAACTCAATTTTTTTTTTCTTTAAACCCATACGTGTGGGGTTAGGTCTTCAACAATGATATTGAGGTTTCTAATATAATTATTTTGTAAACTGAAAAGTTTGCGCGAGAGACACTTCTAAAGTGGTAAAATGTGTTCCCCCCTGTAACTTCTAAAATAAGAGAATGTAAAACTAAAAAAAAATTATAATATGAATTATAAACTAGTGCGCTTTACCATCGACGATTGCATCACTGCTTACCATCAGGTAGGATTGCAGTCAAGTGCTAGTTTATAAAATATAAAAAAAAAAAAAAAAAATTACCATGCAAACTTCCACCGAAAATTGTTTTGAACGAGATCTAGTAAGTAGTTTTTTTTTAATACGTCATAAATCGTAAACCGCAATTTGTACAGAACCCTCAGTGTGCGAGTCCGACTCGCACTTGCCAGGTTTTTTTTTTAATGTTTACTTCTGTATTGTGATCACAAACAAGTGAACGCAAACATATAAGACCAGAGAAACTATGTAAGCCATATGTAAAATGAAATGTTTGTTTCGTGCGAGAATCGAACCCTCAACACTCAGCAAGGCAACCAATCGCTCAACTTCTATACCCTTTTGTTTTTACACGTTTTTTAATTTTGCTCATGTTTCTGCATTACTAAAAGCAATTATTACTTTGATTGCACTGCAACTCAACTTCATAAGTTAAGTAATAACGATTTCTAAGAATCGTCTCTCATCTGGATTAAATTTGTCCGGAGTAATGTGAATAAGAAAATGGATCCCGAGTTCCTGAGGAAATTAACTTGAGTGAGGATTTAAATTTTTCATCAGACCAACCTAATTAACTTCATAATTAAACTTGGCAATCTTGTGGAGTTTTATTCATTTATTGAGACTTGGCCCATTCAAGCTTTGATCAAGTCTTTATTATTTGGAGTTAGTACTAAATCGAATTAGGTATTCCAGTTTAATCTCACAGTTTCTTCATTAATAATAACATTTCGTAAGTAATTAATGAATACGTAAAATTTACAATTTAGCAACGAAATGGCTTTCCTTCAATAAACGTTTCTGTTACAAAGCCTCGTTCAGATAAATAGGAATCGTGGGGGGGAGGCGAGTCCCTTCAAAATAAGCATTGTTAAATCTTTGTGAAGTCTCCAACTTTTCGCCATTAAGTACAATTTAAGTATGGAACTTAAATGAAGTGGAAAAGTTGACCGGAAAGAATCACCGTAGGGCAAATTCATCTCATCTCCAGTGTGAGCTATAAAACGATGTACCTATGGTTCTCATTGTTCTATTAAGTTTCTCTAAGCGATGAATATACGTTTAAGTTCCATTATTTACTGTAGGGGCCCAGCAGGGTCGAAGCCTACTGGGGCCATGGGTGTGCGAAAGAGAACTCCGGGACCCTGGAACGTAGGCAAAGAAGGAACAGATGTGGGTTTAAGTTAGTAAAAGTCTGACACGCCCTCCCGCTTCGCTCCGACTCCGACCGACCGAGGCGGAATTTGCCCGAACCACAAGCGAGGGTGTTATGGAGTGCTGCAGTGACAAATTTCTACTTTCATCAAACGACGTTTTTTAATACACTTACGAAAAAATAAAGGACCAGGGTTGATCGACGACTCGTGGGGGTCGCTTAACGCCCAGCCTGACGCGATAAATACAATAAATTGTGGCGGGGGCAAGCTTGCGCACTTTTCCACATTAGTGTGGAAAACAGTTAACTGTGCGACCACACGGCCGCGCCAGAAAAGTTCTTTTGAGTAATGTTGCCAGAAAGATGCTGTCTAACGCTTGTTTTACAATGAACCTTTAATCAATCCCAGCATTTAGTTAAGTACAGTTAAGATTTTTGAACTAAATCAGTCTGAGTACCATTTCCAGTAGCTGTGAACCTTCAAGATGGCTGCCATTTAATAAAACAGTTTAATTGCTTCATTCACTTCCCCATTACATTTTAAAAATGGAACAGAAAAAAAAGACTGATAGCGTGCCAACCAGCCCATCCAATTACACAACGATTATGTAAGTACATACCGTTCAATGTAATAGTTATGTCAAAGGCCATTAAACCCAGCTAATTGTTAGTCGGAAGTAGGTCATATAGTCTGCACTACACTACACTACCACTGGTTAATACACAAACTTTGTTGACAAGGGTCCACTATGCAGGGCTCAGAAAACCGCTTCATTAGCATACAAGTTTTAGTTTGAGATGCTTATATTCGTGTCATTTACAAAACACGACGCTTCTGGAGTTGTGTGTTAATTACGGCTCTAATATACTCGGAATACAATGTTAATTGTTGACTCAAAGTTATTTGCCTTGAGAGGATTATACTGTTTTCGGAAGTTCAAGTGAGTTTCGAGAAAACAGGGATTGTGTAGAAAAATTATGTCCATCTTTTTTTTTTTTTGGTGATGGGTAAAATCATCCAATGACATCTCCCGCCCTTGGGCGGAGCGAGATATAGTGTCAGACTCTTACTGACTAAAAACCCACCCCGTTCCTTTGTGGCCTTAGATACCAGGGCCGGGCTTTCCTTTCGGAAGCAAACCCTTAGCCCCAGTAGGCTTCGACCCAGCCTGCCTGGGTTTTTACGGTTTGCTGACAACTCCTTGAGGCGCGCGGGAAAAGTGCGCGCCTGAAGGAGTGCGCCTGTCGACCTGGGCTTGGTCCGGATGGTTACCGGACGGTCGTACAACGAGCTACCCATAGCTCGCCGTCCGCAAGCCCGCGCCTAAGTTGGCTGGAAATCAGGATCGGAATCCGAACCCCCGCGGCGGCTGGGCCGTGAGAGCCGTTGCGTCTTCATACTAAGTCATTATGGAGATGTTTAAAAATAGCTTCTACTAGCGTTTTCGCTCGTGTGAAAACGTCTTACTCCAAGTCTTAAATTTCATATTAGGCTAGTCAATATCAACATAGAAAAGGAAAACTACGATTTTTTTATATGTTGTTAGGTCCCTTGAGAGTAGTTAACATCCAAGTTTGTAACCTGTGCTCGAAAACAGCGAAATTTTGGCACGTTTCAGTTTTTTCAAAAAAAACTACCCTAAGGAAGCGTTTTTCAAGGATCTTTTTTATAATTTAATAAATGGGTGGTAGCTGGGTTTAAACTACTTTCAAGGAACCTAACAATATATAAAAAAATCGTAGAGACATACGCGTTTGCGATGTTTGATGTCGATATTGACTGGCCTGTATGGTGCACTTAAAAAAAAATAAAAATAAGTGAGGACTGTTTTTTTTTTTTCATTTTTCAATGTTTCAATAAAGTTACTGGTTTTCCGATGAGCTGATGCTGAAAGTTTTAAGTTTTTTTGAAACAGAATTTTGAAAAATTATGAAATGCTGCATTAGTGCAAGGGCGAAGGCAGTTTAGAAAACGGTCAGTCAAGTATATTGCGTTTATTAAGTGAAATGGGAATTTAAAGAATATACGAAAACGATATGAAATGTTAATTTATGTATATGAACACTATCACTGAGTAAGTTGCCTCTTTAACCCTAAAAAAAAAACTGGTTCTCGCGGGACTCGTCACTAGAAAAACTAGTACTTATCGAAACATTTTATCTTCCAGCTTCCTTATTTAAAAAAAATACTTAAATATTTTCAAGTTTAGGTAAATAAGACTAAATTAAAAACGGCACTCAACCTCTACGCGAGTATTTCCCCCATTTTCCAGGTGTATATACAAATTGGAATCAAATTTACGTACATTTTGTAGTGGTGGCGACACGCCTCCTCGTGTGTGGTTTGAGCGTACACAAAAACAATACCAGCATTTTTCTCATTTTGTTTTAGAAGAATTTAGTACCGAAACGTGGCCAAAAGGCTATTGGGCAATTGATTTTTGGTAATAACAAACATAGAGAGGTTACAAAAACATGGATAGAAGCTGCATAAGGTCGAATATGCAATGACAGGTTACTTAGACCCTAGCTAGAGCCTAGCGAGTAGCGAATTGGAACAACCGTTCTAAAATATTTGTAACTGACCACTCTGCGTGCTTGGTTCCATAGAGAGTCGCTTGGTGAGTATCGTCATCATTATCATCATCATTTCAGCCCAAAGACGCCTACTGTTGGACATAGGCTTCCCCAGTTTCGGCGTAAGTACCGGTCCTGTGCACCTCGTATCCATCGGATTCCCACAAACGACCCACCTTGTGGGAGGCCTTCCAACGCGACGTCTCCCTGTACTTGGTCAGAACCTTTTAGCGAGTATCAAAACCTGGGCAACGCTGAGATTATATTAATATTAATATGATTATTAACGTTCAATATTAAACAAATTAATACAGTAAATTTAGCATGATCTAAATAAACCATGAACTATTTCAGTATAAGGAAATAATATTTTTCCTATTTTGCCGATGTTAAAACCAGCAAAATAAACTAGAATCGAACGTACAATTTATTGCGGAGGCAACACTCCCCACACCACATAGCTTGAACGTATGCAAAAACTATTTCAGCGTTTCAGATCGCACCTACCTTTGTTATGGAAGAATTTAGTGCTAAACCGCAGTTAGAATGCTTTCATAAAAGTTTTATTCATTCGTACCGGGTCGGTTTTTGAATGGAGAAGGGATTTTTTTTTAATATACATTCAAAAAGTATTTAGGCACTCTTGGACAACAAATATTTATTGTATTTGACGCCAACATGTTGAACAAATCATCATTACTATATTGGTAGGTATTCAGATAACACGGAGACATGGACAACGGACCATCTTTATAGTCTGTAGTTCTGTCGTTGTTTTTTTTTCGTATTATTAGCTCACGTTTGACCACTATCTCACCTGATGGTAAGCGATGATGAGGTGGTGTATGTTTTTTTTTATTTCATTGATAAAATTATAATAAGCCAATGTTTTTAATGAATGAATATCTTTGTCTTATTAGTCGAAAACGTTTATTGATTTGTCTTTTTTTTGTTTGAATCAGAACATATCGATAGTTATTGCAAGTCAACACTGTTTTTGATATACATCAACAGTACACATACAAAAATCAGTATAGACTAGGTCTTTAATTTAACATTAGTTCATTTTTATTAATCTACTGACAACATGTTGTTTTCGTGTGAAATTATTAAAGGTTAATGGTACTTCTAGTAATATTTGCCCTGGTTGGATATAGTTAAAAATATCAAATATTAGAAAAGTGACTTCAAAACGCAGTACGAGAAAAATCGTCGCTTGTATCAATAGTGCCATTTAGGAATTTTTAAATCCCAAATACCGTACTGAACTTAAAGGTGGTTGAAAATTCTCTCCTCATAAAATTATATTGGCCCACAAACAGAACGAACTGCATCGGGCGAACAGCTCCGCTTACTTATAACAAATGCAGTTAGAACTTTGATAACGTCATAAATAGTTACCTAATCACGAGTAAAAAACTTGGACTTTACATATCGCAGCGCCAGCGAAACTGTTCGGTAACTATCATAAAGCTCCGGACTTTTATGACCGAAAATGTTCCCCAATTTAAAGTTCTTTCGTAAGCCAATGTGACATTTAAAATCCTAAATCCTTGTAAGTAGCCACTTCAATTTGTAACTGACTGTAGCAAGCTAAGTTGCGCTGCCCTCGGCTACGTCTCCTCCCTCTAGTTTCATACAAATTGATATTTACGGTTATAGCATGAGTTTTTCAACGAGAAGGCGAAGTTAGAGGATAACAGGCTCAGTTGGATACGCTCCGGAATCCAAATGGGCAAAAACGTTCAGTTAAAGAAGTGAAAAACGGATCTACAATTTTCCACGAGCGGAATTATTCAAGATCAATTTAATGTTTTACGGGTTAGCTTTTCAGTGGGGATTTTGTAAAGAATAAAAGCGGACGGCCCTCATTGTGGATATTACATTAATAATGGCACCAACAGTCTGTCGGAAGTGAGGTTTGGAGTGGTCATCTACTTAACATTTATTACGGATCGTAGCTTTTAATGATTGCGTAACGTTAAAAATATAAAAATATATTTCACATTTGTTATCCTCATTGCGATGGTTTTCATTACATTGTGACATTTCATGTCTGTGTATTATAAATGGGTTTTCATTTTAAATTGCAGTTGTTATTTTATTTGTTCTTTTATTGAGTATACACTTATTGCCAATAACTACATATTATGTGAACGGTAATTAAGAGAATGATAATTGGTTGCGCCAATTTGCTATGTTCCGCGATTTTGTTTTTTGTAATTTATTTTTTTGGCCTGGCAATCCTATCCCTTCCGTTTTCCGCCCGCACGACCTCTAGAAATGATTTGACATTTGACGTGTGTGCATCGATTGTGAATGTGACCGCACCGCTAACCGCGCCCGCTCGAAATTACAAGAAAATTGACTATTTTCGTGATCCAACCATTCAGAACTCAACAGTGGTGCAGTGTAGTGCAAAACAGGACCTGGCAGTGATTTAAATGTGCGAAGTCGAGGATCGGCCGGTGCCACGTGCAACCTTCGAAGTCTAAAGGTCAGTGCTCCTTCCCAATACATTTATCCCATGCCAGGCACAGTATCTGCATATTGTTAATAAACCTTAGATCGCTTTTTCAAACATACAGTCCATTAAAACATCAAGCAAATTCGCACATCCATTACTTTTGGTCCTACGAGCAGGATCGTGAATCATTTTCTTGTAATTTCGCAATATAGTATTTGTTCCATAGGGAATAAACGCAACGCGCCTATTTACCTAGATATAATAGTAGAAAACCCGCATCTAGGCATTTAGGCAACTATACGTTATTTCGCTCGTATAGTTAAAGAGTCATTGATAATTACGGTACCTACGCCGTCAACCGCACCGCATAATTATAGTTAGCTACGTAAATATCAGCGTAGATATAAATCGATCGCATTCTTTTTCTTGACAAAATTCATTCGGAAGTCCTACAAATTGCATGTAGGTAGACGCATTTCAAAAATACCCGTTCATTGTTGAGTGAATATTTGTAGGAAACGGATAAACCATAGATTATATACGCATATGTTATTCCGTTCGTTCGCCGTTCACTTTGTTGTTTACAATATTACCATATTGTTATCTGATAATTATCGCTTACTTAATAATTCGTTAAGTGTTTGTTTGAGTGTATAGTGTGAATATATCAAAACAAGATGTCTCTTAAGGGAACCAAGGTTAGTACTGATTTAAAGGTTCAGTTAAAGCTTTTATACGCTAAAAGGGACTCACAGTTTTCACGTGTTCAATCGATTTGTGATAAATCTTCGCAAACCTCGGATCTGGCGATTAGAGATGCTTTCTTGTGTTCGTTGGAAACTTTAGATAGTTTGCGCGCGGATTTTGAATCTACAATTAATAATATAAACATTTTAGAGTTGGAGTTAAATCCTGATTACTGTGTGAGTTATCAGGCATTGTCGTCCTTTGATGACTTGTATTGTCGTATCAAACGTATTGCTAGGAGTTTAGAGACTCCCCCCCCCGCGAGTGGTTTATCCAACCCTCCTCGCGAACGCCCACGATTGCCGCCAATTCAAATACCTGAATTTAATGGTGACATTCGAAATTGGAATTTATTTATAGATTGTTTCGAAAATATAATACATAGGAACACATCGCTGACAGATCACGAGAGATTGCATTATCTCGTAGAAAAATTGACCGGTAAGGCAAAGGCTGTCTGTGCTGGAATTACGTTTAGCGCTGAAAATTACACTTTAGTTTTAGACACTTTAAAAACAAAATACGAAGATAAGCGATTAGTAGCCACCGCATATTTAGATCAATTATTCGATTTGAAAAGTTTTTCCGTTTGTAACGATCATAATTTAGAGAAGTTTTTAAATATTTTCGCATCATCTGTTCGTGCAGTAAAGAACCTAAAGGTCAATGACCTCTGTGACTTTTTGTTTTTGTATATCGGTTTACAGAAATTAGATCCTGAAACTGTTCGTCTGTTTGAAACGACTCAGCGCGGTAAAGAAATACCTAAGTTCGAAGATTTAGAATCTTTTATTCGCGACCATATTAAGGTATTGCAGCGCACGTCGGCACGTCATGAAGTCACGAATAGGACAGGTTCCGATCGCCGTATAGACGCGTCATCGAAGTCAGTCAAGACTGCACATACGCTAGTTAATACCGCCTCAACACCTGACTGTTCTCTGTGTAAGGGTAGCCATACACAGCTGTACAAGTGTTCGGGATTTCAGAGATTATCGCCTAGTGATCGTTACAAGTTTGTCCGCACTAATAATTTGTGTTTTAATTGTCTAAGTGACAAACATCTGGTTACGTCATGTAACAGTGGTGTTAGCTGTCGTAAATGTCTAGCTAGACATCATACCTTCTTACATTTTGAGAGTAGTAAGCTGCCATCGCGGCCGCGGCCTGCGCGGACGCGCGACGCTTGTGACGCGCGGCCTGCTGCAAGTGCAAACGACGTAACATTGTGTTCGCTTTCCGCCGCTGGTACTCAAATCACTACCGTTTTACTTGCGACCGCGCAAGTTGTCATTGTAGATGCCTTTGGCAAACCGCGCACCGTTCGGGCGCTACTAGATGGCGCTTCCCAGAGTAATTTTATTACTCGGGATTGTTGTCAACGCCTTGGTTTTAGTTTTAATAATTGGTCATCCCGCTCAGAAGTGAAAGGTTTTGGAGGTTTAAAGGCAACCATTCACGGTTCCATTAAAATAATATTTAGTTCACGTTTTAATCGTAATATTTCGTTTGAAATGGATTCGCTAGTCGCAGATAAGATTACGGAACGGTTGCCCACGGTACCGGTTGACACGTCCATGCTGACGGAGTTTAAGAACTTGCAGTTAGCCGACGGAAATTACGCTTTCCCTGGAGATATCGATCTATTGATCGGTGCTTCGATTCTCCCGCATCTCCAGTTATCACGTAAAATTCAAGGTCTTCCGATGTACCCCGCTCCACACGCACTGGAAACAGTTCTCGGGTTTGTTATAGTTGGTTCCGCACCCGCTTGTTTAAATAGTTACTCGACTGTGTCGCACTGTTGCACCGTCGAGCCGCCGCTTGAGTCTACCATCCGCAAGTTCTGGGAGATTGAAGAGGTCAATGTCCCGCCTATTCTCAGCCCTGAGGATCAGGTCACTGAGGAGATTTATACCCGCACGACTACTCGTGATAAAGAATGTCGTTATGTTGTCGCGCTCCCTTTCAAGGGTGATATTTTTTCGCTCGGTGGCTCCCGTGCCTCCGCAGAAAAACGCTTTCTATGCTTGGAACGTAAGATTCAAGCTGAATTGTCACCGGAAAATATATTCCATGTCGCTGGAACAGAAAACCCAGCTGATTGTCTCTCACGTGGTTTGCTTCCTGCGCAAATTTTAAATCATCCGCTTTGGTTTTGTGGCCCTCCCTGGCTTCATACCACTCCTAACGAGTGGCCAAATGCTCCGTTTAACCCCGCTACTGTTTCAGAACCACCCGAGGAGAAGAAACATACGCTTGTAGTATCAGTTCCGCGTGAAGAGTCAGTTGTTTTGTTGTTGTCTAATCGAGTCTCGTCTTGGTCGAGACTATTACGCTGTGTAGTTTACGTCCTAAGATTTTTGAGATTATTACCATCGCGTGGTTCTATAATCGCAGCTGATTTGGATAGAGCTGAATCAGTTGTACTTCGAGAGTTGCAGAAATTTTATTTTTCAATAGAATTTCGTAGTTTAGAATCACATAAACCTTGTAGTCCCGCACTTCAACATTTGAAACCATTTTTGCAAGACGGACTCATTCGTGTCGGTGGCCGTCTGCGAAATGCTAAGTTAGAGTTTGAACAAATGCATCCAGTAGTTCTACCACGCAGGGATCACGTTTTGGATTTGTTGGTGGACTATCACCATAAGGTGAATTGTCACGCTGGTCCCGATTTATTAATGTCCATTCTTCGACAGAAGTACTGGATACTTTCCGCTCGCAATTTGATACGCGCTAGAGTGCACAGATGTGTGCCCTGCTTTAAGCTCCGCCCGCGTTTCAACGCGCCGGAAATGGCCGACCATCGTTCTTGTCGTGTTGTACAGACGGTGAAACCTTTCATACATACTGGGACGGACTATGCTGGACCGTTTAAAGTCACTATTGCCCGTGGTCGTGGTATACGTTCCACAAAGGCATACATTTGCCTATTCGTTTGTATGACAACTCGTGCGGTTCACATAGAGTTAACCAGTGATTTGAGTACGCAGGGTTTTATGTCTGCATTTAAACGATTTTTATCTCGCCGTGGTCCCGTTAAGCGCTTATACTCTGACAACGGCACAAATTATGTTGGAGCGCGACGCAATATTTCGGAATTACATACATTCTTACGCTCCAAGTACTACCAAAGTGAATTCGCCCATGTCTTAGCTGAGAATCGCATTGATTGGTGTTTTAATACGCCAGCGGCTAGTCATTTTGGTGGCAATTGGGAGGCGAATATTAAAAGCCTTAAGTCGCACCTGTTTCGGGTCATAGGCGAACAGATTCTCTCGTACGAGGAGTTGAGCACCGTACTCGCTCAGGTAGAGGCGTTGATGAATACGCGTCCGTTGTGTCGGACTTTGTCTAGTGATCCATCGGAGCCACTAGCGTTGACGCCGGCTCACTTCTTGACGACGACTCCTCTTAAATATTTGCCCGCTTTAGATGTCGAGACTGACAAACTGCAGCTTCACCCGCGTCACGCTCTGCTAGATAGCTTAGTTCAGTCCTTTTGGAAGCGATGGAGGACAGATTATCTGCATACGCTGCAGTCGCGTCAAAAGTGGAACACTCCTTCAGATCCAGTCACAGTCGGTACTATGGTGATACTGAAGACTGAGAGTGCGCCTCCTCTGCACTGGCCTCTTGGTGTAGTGGAAGAAGTTTTTCCGGGTTCGAACGGAATAACGCGAGTCGTAAAAGTTAAAACCGCAACTGGATCGTACCTGCGTCCGGTTATTCGCCTCTGCCCTCTGCCTAATCAGTAGTAGTGGCATAGTTAGTTATAAGTTGTTTCGCTACCTAGTATTGATAGTTTAGATTAGTAATAGGGTTTAGTTTCGCTTTTGTTTTTTTTCTTTTCTTTGAAGGTAACCCTTCAAACCCGGGGGGAATGGTTGCGCCAATTTGCTATGTTCCGCGATTTTGTTTTTTGTAATTTATTTTTTTGGCCTGGCAATCCTATCCCTTCCGTTTTCCGCCCGCACGACCTCTAGAAATGATTTGACATTTGACGTGTGTGCATCGATTGTGAATGTGACCGCACCGCTAACCGCGCCCGCTCGAAATTACAAGAAAATTGACTATTTTCGTGATCCAACCATTCAGAACTCAACAGTGGTGCAGTGTAGTGCAAAACAGGACCTGGCAGTGATTTAAATGTGCGAAGTCGAGGATCGGCCGGTGCCACGTGCAACCTTCGAAGTCTAAAGGTCAGTGCTCCTTCCCAATACATTTATCCCATGCCAGGCACAGTATCTGCATATTGTTAATAAACCTTAGATCGCTTTTTCAAACATACAGTCCATTAAAACATCAAGCAAATTCGCGCAACCAATAATAATTATTTAAATGTCGTATATTTGATATCGGGGAGAAAACATTTCAGAAAAGCTTATTTGATATTTAGTCACTAGGAAAAAATACAACAGTCGACTTCATTCACTGCCTTAATAACGTCTGCATACAAACACACACTACACAACACAAAGGGCTTATCCCCCGTACACATTCAGCTCCACAATAAACACCCTGCGTATCCATTTCTTATTCAGCGACCTCAAGTACCCATCTCGATATTAATAACAGCCGCAGAATACGTAACTATTAGATCTAGGTCCGCGGTTCTGAATAGGGCTTCGTAAATACGCGTCCCGTCTGCGCCACAGCGGGTACAGTCAGCCCAATAAATTATGCGGCGGACCACAGTACCGGGATCCGGACGCCTGTCGAATCCAACGGGAACCAATTAGTCGCACTCGAGAATATTTATTTGCGGTTTTCTCAAACAAGTGAGCATCCGACACTTTAACCTCGCACACACTTCGTGACTCGACTTCTTTATGTGATAGATGTAGTGGCCGTTCAGCTAAGTGATTACGATTAATGCCCTTCTTAGAGGTGTTCTCTTTATTTGGCGCCGCACTTATCTTTGGTTCGCTGTCGTGTATCAAGTTGTGTAGATCTCAATAAACCTCTATGCGGATCAGTTTGTGGTGATCGTTCGGATTTTATATCCGCAACAAGTTTATTGATGACAAGCCGAATTACTGGCACAACAATATAGAGAGAATTTAGACCTTATTAAAATAATTTATGAAAGGCTTTTGTTGTCATTGAAGTAAGTAATATATTGCGATCACAACTCACGATTAATAACTACGAGTTTTTATACTCTCCATTTTTAATGATAACAATGATACAAATACTTACAAAGATACGATAAATTGTTCTGAGAATTAAATATTAATAGCGAAAACCAATGTAACTGGACTGCACATCACAAGGAAAAATGCTTTCAAAATATGCCAGTGGGCATCTATCGTTATCCACGTGATCCATATTTCAATACCCCAATAAATAAACGGGTACCATAATTCGATAAACGCAGCCATTTATACGTATCTGTCTAGTTTAGGTGGGTCGACTCGGCTAATATGAACCGATGTCGGCAAGTACTACCATGTCACGCACGGCAAACACGCAACCGAATATCGTTGATCCCCACATAATGCCATGATTGATCGATGTTGGCACTTACTACATTAACTGTTGTGAAAAAATATTAAAGAGGTGGCGAGAAAATGTCGCCTACTGTACCTGTAAGGCACGGAGTGGGATGTAAATGGAATGACTAGTGACCTGTATTCAAGTTCGTGTGAAACACTGAATCGAATCGTCATTCGTCTTACATTCGATGCCAAGACTTGCGTTATAATTTATACGAGACATTCGCGTTTGTAGACTAAAGTTGTGGACTGGTTAATCCATTTTGTTTATTACTCTGTGTCGAAAAGGTGTGCGTCAGGGAATTAAGTGACCTTTGTGGATTGCTAATTCTGTGCTAGTTGTGACAAATGGTTTCTGACTTTGAAAATAACTAGCTTTTGTGTAGTTATTCAACAATTTGTCGCTGTTGTAACTAAGGGGAAACCTGAAAATACTGTCATGATTGATGTTGATTTTAGCTGAAGTTTCGACCAATTTCTCTCTAGAATGTATGCCATGTTAACTAACTGCAATGGCGTGTCATCAACAATCTAATTTACATGTAGTTTAGAACACAATTTATTTTTATAATAAAATATTTTATCTTTCGAAAGTCGCGTGTAATTTTAACTTGCGTGGTAGCGACGATTTTTCATAAACAAATTAGGTTGTTTTCATATAAAGCACTATATTAAAGTAATGTGCCATCCAAAGAAAGCTCAAGGGAGCTCTTTCACGGTATCATGATAACATTATAATGTTTTCATTTTAATATTGTTCATATCGACCAAAATATGTATTTATTATAATTTTATGCGATTAAAAAAATATATTTTTGATGAGATTTAAAACATACATATATGATCATTTTAAGTTTAACTAAAAACATACTTAAATTTTGCTTAAGCTGAAAACCTGTGGCCAAGCTGTTTTCGTAAATTTGAGGTTGGCACACCCGAAGAGCGCCATATTGCATGGCAAATGTTCGGTTCGTGAGTAGCCTAACCTTAAACTTTAAAAATCTATAAACACAAAGACGTAAAAGTTGATAAATGTCATAGTCATAATATATATGTAAAGTCGACGTTTTTATTAAAAATAGTAATAGTAGAAATAGTATAGTTTTAGTATAAATAGTTTAGTTAATATTTAAGGTTTTGTACATATGTAGATATAATTGTCCGTATTTATGCAAAATGGAACCACACAGCAAACACACACTTTTGAGATATCAAAGGGTTTACAAAAACATGTGCAGCACTGTTAAATGAAGTAAAATTACTATTTCTTTTATTTAATTACTAAATTTAGTATGTGTATATAATTTTTTGTTGATTACTGGTATACTTTCAAAATAATTAAGAAATCGTGCATGTGGTTCCTTTAAACATTAAGTAATTAATAGGTTTTCTCATATACAAAAAAGAACCACAATCTAGGGATTTGTTGATATAAGTGAAACAATGTGATTTATAATCGGGATAAAGCTTTAATTTATCAAAAATACACGTTTATTCGACGTTATCATCAAATTGGATTTCGAAATCCACCGTGTCTAGTCCATCACCACACCGGCACAATTAGGGGAACACAAAAAAAAAGGTTTATTTTTTTGTAACTCGTGGGTAATTTGTCAAGTGGTTTATTTTTTTAAGGTATTACTCTTGTATAACATAAAATTTTGACACATCTTGACACCTTTCAATAATCTAACAGAAATTATACCCTCTTAAGTGTTTTTTTAACAGTCAGCGCTTTTAAGTGTTTTTGATAAGAATTTTGTTTGTGTAGTCAATAGTGGCCCTAGCTTATTTTGTTGTTGTTCTTTGAAGAGTTAACATTGTATTGCATACAAAATGAGTGATTTGCCAGCAACTGAAGTCGCCAGAGCTGTGACAATGATCGAAGAAGGTCACACATACCGTTCAGTGAGTCGAACCTTAGGTGTATCAGTATCTGTGATCCACCGTAATGTGAAACGATACAGACAGACAGGATCTTACGTGCGGAGGCGAGGACAAGGCAGAAATCGTGCAACCAGTGCCTTAGATGATCGTTTTATAAGGGTGCAATCGTTGAGAAACCGTCGTCAAACAGCTGTCCAGACCCGAAATCTCTTGGAAGAAGTGCGTAACGTGCGTGTTAGTGAACGAACAGTAAGAAGAAGGTTAAACGAAGTTGGTTTAAAGTCATACGTACCAGCTAAAGCGCCTAAACTTGAGGTAAGTCATCGAGTCGCAAGATTAGCGTTCGCTCGTCAGCACCAAAATTGGTCCGATGAATGGGGTCGTGTTTTATTCTCTGACGAAAGCCGATTTTGTGTAAATTTCATCGACGGGAGGGAGAGGATGTGGAGGTATCGAGGAGAAAGGTACCATCAAGCCAATTTTACCGAAACGGTGTCATATGGTGGAGGGTCCGTTATGGTGTGGGGTGGCATAACTTTAACAGCCCGCACCGCTTTGGTCATCATTGATGGCGGTTCTCTGACTGCACACAGGTACATAACCGAAATCTTGGAACCCCATGTAATATGCCTTTTGCCCCGTTTATAGGCCCAGATTTTGTTTTTATGCACGATAACGCTCGGCCTCACACTGCTCGTGTGGTTCGCGATTACCTAACTGAAATCGGAATTACTCAAATGGACTGGCCAGCACGATCCCCAGACATGAACCCGATAGAGCATGTCTGGGACATGATTGGACGGAAAGTACGGGACAGAATTCCACCTCCTAGGAATGTTGAGGAGTTAAAATTGGCCCTGATTGAAGAGTGGGTCAATTTGCCCCAGGAAATGATTGAAAGTGTCATTAGAAGCATGGGTATTCTAAAGAAATAAACAAAAACAACAGAACTTTCTTTGCAGAGAAAAAAACGGTCGTCACGCATTCGAACTATTTCGTTGAATGTCGCCTATTTTGACAGATGACGTTTGACGTTTTACTTTGAAACTGAGTTATTGCACTTTGAGTCATACCATCAATGAAATAAAGTAAATATTTCGTTGTTTAAAACGAGAAATATGAAATCAATCATGTCATTTTTGTACCTTTGAGCGATCATAAGTTTCAAAACTATAAGCATAATGGAATCACATGCTAGTGGTTCTACTGTTTAACAATATTTATTTATACATGATAGAACCGAATGTTTGTGGTTCCCTTTTGCAAAACAATATTAGCAACTAAATAATAAGAATTTATTTTACGCATAACGATACCACAGAAATTTGGTTCTATTTTGTGTATAAAAAATAATCGTTAATAATAGAAATATGTGTAATGTATAATGGTACCAAGTATGCGTGGATCTTTTTTGTATAAAATTACATGATAGTACTATCGTTTATTTGTTTGATCAATAGAGTCATGTTGTGCCGTGGTTCCGTTTTGCTTTACAAGTAGCGTTTGTTATTGCTGTTGGTTCTGTTCTGCTTTGAATATACCTTGTTTCTAAGGGGAAAATCAGGTGGTTCTTTTTTGTATAAGAATTTAGACCACTTTTACATTAGTATTCTTCAAACAAAGTAAAAAATGAAATTTGTCGAGTGGTTCCATTTTGCATAAATACGGACAATTTGAAGATTAAATAAATAACAATAGTAGAAAAACGTTTGCTGCTGTATAGAGGTTTCTCTCATGCGCTGCTACTGTCAGCATTATACAAACAATATGCTTAAACAACAATGCATTCCTCACTGGGAGCATATAGCGCCTTAATAACGCGTTTAGAGTGTTGCTGGGGCTACCACGATTCTGCAGTGCCTCAACCATGTTCGCTTTGTTCGCACATTGCTTCCTAATGCAATGTGCGTCACTGCTGAAACGTGTTAGGACTAGTAGCAGCAGTAATGTGAAAGTGTTTGCGGATAGGTTGGACTCTCCTACACCACTGGATACGCCTGTACGCTGCACGGTGAGCACTGGATAGTTTCTCCTCACCGCACTAATATGTGTTGTTTTTTTGTTTTTCATAAACTGGTTTTTCGTTGTGTGTTGTATAAATGTTGTAAGTATTACCTATGGTCCGAAAGCACGCTGTCCGATCGTCCGGTAACATACCGGACCGAGCCCAAGTCGTCGACGGCGCGTTCTGTTCCCGTGCGCCTCAAGGAGCTGTCAGCAAACCGTAGAGTCCCAGCCTGCTAGCTGCAGGCAGGCAGGGTCGAAGCCTGCTGGGGTTAAGGGCCGTTTTCTGAGAGGAAGGGTCAGCCCCGGCATGATAGGCAACGAAGGAACGGGGTAGGTTTTTAGTCAGTAAGAGTCTGACACTACTTCCCGCTCCACCCAAGGGCGGGACTTGTCATTGGATGATTTTACCTACCATATAAAAAAACCTATGGTCCGAAAAAAAATTATTTTAAATTATTATTGGAACTTAACAGTATATATATATTGAGTGTTACTCTGTACAATTGGGTCTCATTTAAAGCCGAAAAACTTCAACAATACCGTCGTGAACTTCCTTCCAATTGCGTTTTGTAATCACGCAGATCTTGATTACGTATTAACCTCATTTGTTTATACAGGCTAAGTAGAAAAGTAAACAGCTATTTCCTTACCCCTGCTATTTTGTTTTAACCTAATTTAACTTTAGCTATTGAAGGCTCATTTTGCGTTAACGAAGTTATTTCGTAGGGTGGTATCATGTACGTTGTTCTGTTACTCGCGAAGCCGTAACGTATAATGTTCCCGGGAACGGCAAATATTAATAAATTTTTGATTAAAATTATGTGAGCGCGTGCAAGCAAAATATTCAGTGTTTTGAGAGCGTAATGGAGCACCCTGTTGACCTAAACGGGTGAGTAATTGATGGCAAATATGTTACAGGTATGTACGTTATTACATGTCCACTTTTCTGATTTTGTAGGGTTCCGTACCTCAAAAGGGAAAAAAGCGGAACCCTTATAGAATCACTTTGTTGTCCGTCTGTCTGTCTGTCTGTCTGTCAAGATCCTTTATCTCAAGAACGCGTGGAGGTATCGAGTTGAAATTCAAGTTATATGTTCAAGTCTGTGGTCCCTTGAAGCTGTGTGAAAAATCAAACTTCTAAGTTAACGGAAAAAAAGCAAGATTTCATAGCACAAGTATAGGAAAAAATCTGAAAACTGAAAATTTGATTTTGAATTGAACTGTTTTCATAGGTAAATTTGTACAGAACCCTCAGTGCACGAGTCCGACTCGCACTTGCCCGGTTTTTTTTTAATTTGTAGCAATAATTTAATACAAAAATATTTTTTATAAAATTTCTGGAAACTAAACTGAAAAAGAGTGTGTTTTATTTTATTTTTCAACACGCGTGCTAAACTTTATTCCAATGTCTTCAGCAGTTTCAGCGTGAATATGTAACGAACATACACACCCACAAACTTTTACCTTTACGACATTAGTGTTAAGTGTAATGTAAATTGTAAAGTTCATTTGTAATGATGACTACTGTGTATGTTTGTTTATATTTTTGTGAACACACCCGCGATGCAGGAGTAATTCCGAGTGTGGAGCAAAGTTTAAAAAAAAAAGTTAAAAAAAAGAATTTAAGAATCCCTTATTTTGACTCTGACTCAAAATAAAAGAGCCTGAAACAATGTTACTATGAGGAATAACAGTAACAAGTAATGTTACAAAAGCAACATGAATTTTCATGGGCAACTTATTTTCATAGACTTTTCCTTTCCCATTTCCAGGATTAATATTAGGCAACTAGAATGTGCAGACGTGTTCCACAGGTTTTGAAAAACCATGCTTATGGGCCAACTCGACGTTTACCGCCGGATAAATTGGTATTTATTATTATGAGTAACTTTTTTTTTACTACGGTAAAATGTCCGTGGTAGCCCCGAATGAGGGCCGTACTTAACCCAGCTTTAACATTTTGTGTAGATAGGATTTGTGAAAACCTATTTTTGGAGAGAATTGTAGGTTCATGTATGTAAGCCACTTCTTTTCATCTTTATGTTTGTGTTGGCTTTTGATGATTTTCTTGAAGTATTTATTCAGATTTTTTTTCTTTTGCTTCACGTATTCTAATTACTCGGTCTAGCCGAAGGTTTGTAACTGTCAACCAGATATGATAAGATAAAAAAGTTCACTATTATTTCGCATTTCACTAAATAAATTTCGTTAAAGAAATAATAAAAAAAAAAATTGCTAAACAAAATTAAAATTTCTTTCTTTTTATTCAAATTAAGTTAAAGTTTCAATAACTTAATTTGTAAGAAACTCATTAATGATTAACTTATTTTGGAATAACAAAATTAAAAACTCATAAAACAGCCACAAGGTTTTTAATGATTATTCATTTACTTTGATCATTATTTTTAACTCTGCATTCTAGTTAAATTAATAAAGTTTAAAATTTCAAAGCAAAAAGGTATGTAATTATAAAGTTTGAGCTCTGACCAAACTTTTAGTGCGCGTTCTAATTTCAAAAATAACTTCGCTTAGTTTGAATAATGTTTGTTAGTGCTCGCTCAAAATTCTTATTAAGTAAGGGACGCGAATATTAACACAGACTTCAAAGCTTTCAAGAAAATCAATCACTGTTGTAACTTTTAAGCATATTCTTGACAATATTTATGAGTAAAACATGAGTTCTGGAATAGATGGATATTAAGGTAATCAGTGACCAATACTTTTTTTGTTTCTACTTTGACTGTTTTTAAACGTAAAGCATTTACTTATACATCTACATTCCTAGATACTAATTCTTGGAAACACAAAAGACAATCCTATCAAGGCCAGAGTGATCCATGAATTAATCGCAGTATGAAAGATGAGAACAAAAAAGATAGTTAAAAAATAATTCATATGCCAATTGATTTTTTGATATGATCTCATTCATACCCTAGACTGCCTAGAGTTTTAGTATATAAAAGCACACAGTTGTATATGTGTATATATATAGTGGTGGTCATACCTAATTAAGAACGATTATTTAAAAAAATCTCAAAATTGTTCCACATTGTCGTAGCACACAGTTTTAACATGATTAATCCAATAATATATAGATAAACGTTTTACATTAAACCTTAACATATTATTGCAAACTTACTGGCTGGCCACATAATTAAAAACGCTGGATAGTTTATTTTTTATTCAAATTTAAATCGAGAATACTCTGTAACAAAGTCATTATTCGCGTAATTTTGGCGCCATTTAGTGCTGTAAAAGTCAAGAAGTTAATTATTTCATATAAAAACAATGAGGAAAAATAAAAGTTGCGATGAATCTACAAGGGAAGATAATAAAACTTCGCGATAAGAATTGGTCAAATAAAAATATAGCCGATCACCACAGCGCTCAAAAACGATGATATTCCACGCTGTGAAGCATTTTAACACGTATCAAATAACTTCAAGTATTTCACGTGTACCTCAACAGAGTAGTTCATCTCGGCGAGACGATAGAAATATCGTGCGTTTGGCAAAACAATACCTTGGTAAAAGCTAAGTTGAATGGAAGAATAGCAAGAAAGGTACCCATGTTGAAACAGTGTCATAGGCAAGCCCAGATTGCATTTGCTAAGGGGTATAAAAGCTGGACAGTAAGACAGTGGAAAAATGTTCTTTTCTTTGACGAGACAACAATTAACAGAGTATGTTCTGATGGGAAATTCGAACCCAAGCATACAAAAGTAACATTAAAGCATGGTGGTGGAAAAGTGAAAATTTAGAGGTGCTTCCCTGGTCATCGTGTTGGACCTATTAGATTGATAAAAGGAAACATGAATCAATTCCAGTACAAAAATATAATAGAAGAAACAATGTTACCACATACTGAAGGCGTGCTTCCGATTATTTGGACATTGCAACACACCAATGATCCCAAGCACACTGCACGCACGGTTTAAGATTTTTCACATTTCAATCAGTTCCTGTCTTACAATGGCCACCAAACAGTCCAGATTTAAATCCCATAGAGCATCTTTGGTGCGTAGTATTTCTTTTTCTTTTTTTTTGGTGTGCAGTTAGGAAAAGTTTTCAAATCGACGGTGTGGTAACCTAAGTGAGTTATACAACGTTTTTAAGAAGAATTCTTTTGACAAAAATTAATAGAGTCAATGCCTCGCTAGTGTAAGGCAGTCATCAAAAGCCGTGGACACGCTACAAATTAGATAGTAACTTAGAATAAAATACATTAAACTTCAAATTTTAACATTATCATCATCTTATTTTAATGAAATTTAAAAAATCTAAATATCTACTGAAACAGCTCTCCAGCAGTTTATGAATCGTTCTTAATTATTTGTCCAGCTTTATTACTATATGATGTTGTAACTGTCGATAGTAAATTAAATTTGTAAGGTAAATAGTGAGTGATTTTAATATTTACTCTTAATCCCGTTTACTCTATGCATGTTGCTATTTCATAACATAAATAATTACTTTTGAGAACGAACATAAAAGTACCGATATACGGTTAATAGAATAAACTTTATTGTACACCAAAATAGTAACAATTTCACAGAAACTTAATTCCGCTGGTAGAAGCTAATTCACAAATTAAACCAATAAAATGTATTATTATTAAAACACATACAACAATCTGAAAAAAAAATGTAGTGCAGTTGCCTGGACCAGACAACACATGCGTCTGGTCGGAAGCCCCACCCTTTCAACGGAGAGGTATGTGCAATTTTACACCCTGTTCTGCATACTTCTAAATTCCCATGCTGACGTGGATTTATGTGATTGTTAGTAGGTATGAACAGTTCCAAAATGTAACATTAGCATGCACTGGGTAAACCTCATACGACGCGTCTCAGCAAGAATAATAAAATAATCAAAGCTATGCCTGAGCACGTAACCATCACGGAGATAATAAGTCTTCTCTTCGAGGAGTGGTTCTGTGGTCTAACACACTGTCTTACTCCATCTAGAGCGGGAAAAATAATTTCATGAAACTCACTCATTTGTATGGCAAAAGTGTGTCCAAAATAAATCATTTAACTCCTAACAAAATTCAGTGCTGTAAAACATACATCAAACCGGAACAGAAGCTAACAAAAGTCCACAAACGTTCAAGATAAGCTTACATTTAGTCGCATAGGTGCAACCGTATATCGGATATGTCACAGGACTCCATGTCAGTGCTGAGTTATGGGCCGGCCCGCCCGTATTTTGGGGCGAATTGTTAATTAAACCGCACCAATATGCCACTCACAACAGCTTAATAAAATTATAGACCCGATTTTCGATCAGATTTAAATTGTTGGTGCACGTTACGTAATTAGGTAAGTATTGCACAGTATACTGTGTAATTATTATCATTAACATTTTTGCGGAATGACGTTCACTATTGGATATAAAACTCCCCCAAGTGTTGCTACAGTCCTGTGTATCTTGCATCCATCGGACTCCAGCGACCCTCACCAGGTCATCGGTCTACCTTGTGAGAGACCTTCGAACGCTGCGTCTTCCGGTATGTGGTCACCACTCTAGAACATTGCGGCTCTATAGACCTGTTGTGTGTCAAATCACCCTGGCCCACTGCCACTGAACATTTCAAAATAGTTTCTATAAAACTGATTATATAGCCTTGGAAACTATTACTATTTATACTATTTGTATACGTGTCAATATATCACAGAACCCTGAAGTCCTGGTCCTTTGGAAGGCGTACGAGGAGCCGAAACCAACTCGCAGGGGCCCTTTAGATACTTTTAATGGAATGTGATGCCAACCGACAATTATCGCTGTACGCCCAATTAGTGCATCCAAGGACAACCCCCGGTTGGTGAAAACTATTGTGACATATGGAAAAAAAAGACAATAGGGCTATGGTTTTTGAAGTCTTAAATGAACTGGTAGGTATAGTAGGAACTATGTTAAAACTATCACCCCTGCCTAAACAATGTTATTAATATCCTTATTATTATTACTAATTTCACTTCAATAGATTTCAAAACACCTTTGTTTTGAAATCTATTGAAGCGCAATTTCGCTTTTGTTTACATTTTTCGTTAGCTATTGAACTGGAATAATTTGCATACGGGCAAACCGTTTTTATATTCGTATAATTTATGATTTAACCATTACATGTTTATTGTATGAACTTTAGCAAAAACATACTCCTTAAATTTTTTTCGGGCTTTCTTTTTAGAGTATTCAGGTAGAAAACACCGGCAGGTTTAAATGATAAAAAATGACATGTAAAAGTATTTGTAATCAATTTACAAAATAAATTCATTAATCTTATAATTCTGTTCAATATTATATCATAATCATCCAAATCGAGCTCAGTGATAGTAGAGAAAAGCATGGTCGACGGGGGTCATTGATATTTTATTTATATGAAAGTGAACCTCGGGGCCCTGGAACGAAGGCAAAGAAGGAACAGGAGTGGGTTTTAGTCAGTAAATGTTAAAAGACACGCTCTCGCACTCCGCCCAAGAGCGGGAGATTTCCCACCTAGAAAAAGCCTAATCATTTCGTACATCTAAAGAAAAAGCGCAAAATACAATAAATGTAACTATTGTGTTTTAAACAAAAGTAAACGAAATCGAGTTGTTCCAGTTGGAGTTTTAATCCAACTCAGAAAAAGGTACTTACCTACATTAAAGGACCGTATTATTTCATATTTTAGTCGTTTTGCAACGCTGCAGCTGTTGCAAGTTGATTTATGTTGGAAAATGAGAGCCGAGGGATAACAATAAGTTGAGGACCGAAGAATTATGTAAGGAAGGGAGAAAAAATAACCGTAGCTCGCAATGTGGCGATATTTTATGTTAGAGGATGAAGATGTTGGCCGAGAACACGTTTTTATTATTACACTATACATATTTAGGTTCCTTTGTAGGCTCCTTAATGTTTTTCCGCTGAAAATCTTACAAATTTGACCTGTAATTTGGGTTTATAGAGTTTGTAGTGAAATAAAATGGCAATCAAGATTTTATGGACATTGTCGTAGTATGCATTGTAGGTTTTTAAAAACATTTATTTCGAAGTTATATCATCGTATACCATCAAGGAGATAGTGGTCAAACGGAAGCCAATCATTGACAAAAAATAAATCTAACAAGCATATTGACAATAAGTAATCCTGATTTCTATAGCTAATAATTCACAGCCGCCTGTAGCTAACCAATTAGCAAGTGCCAAATACCTAATTTCTTACAAAACCCGTGTCTATTGATCTAGAACAACATTCCTTTACAACTAAACTTTGGTATTATCCACTGATAAAATTAACAAAACTATTATTTTCGGAAATTTAACTTTACATTATACAGGGTGACCTTTCCTTGTTGGGAATCCTTTACGTGGTGGTAGTTATCATGAATATTAAAATATTTTGTTATGAAAATATATTTTATAAAATATGTAATAAGTTAAAAAAAAACTGATCTCGCATTTTGTAGTTATTGTTTTATACGAGTAAATAAATTTTGAATACCTAACATGTATAAAGGAGGATGCAAATCCTGGGCCCCCCCTTCCAATCCATATTATATGGGTAATTTTAAGGTATTTTTAAGCTGATTAAAAGTTACGTAATATGGCACCGAGGTGCAAATCTTAGTACGTGCAGAGTTATTCAAATACTACTTTTTTTTTCAAATAAAATTGTTATTATGTGTTTTGCGATTAAATGGCTGGTTTTTCCACTGGTTTTTTTTTTACAAAGATAGGAAAGTTGAACCCAAAGTTCATAGAAACCAACGCACCATTTTTCAGAACTATATTTTACTTTTATTTTTAGCCTTTTAAGAATCCATAAAAAATCGATTTAAAAATCAACGGTTCCTGACATTATGTCGATTTATGCTAACATAACTGAACCAGATGTAGAGTAGCTATCTGAAATGCAGTTTTTTTTTAATACCTATTTCAGTTTTTAGGCGCCCCATACACCTACAATAACATTGCGCAATGTATCTGATTGTACAATATTATAATACTATCCCTAATTTTTCAATCCGCAATTTTTCAATACTATCCCTACACGTTGAACGTGTAGGGATAGTATTGAAAAATTGCGCAATGATTTAACAAATGTTTGAGTGAGCTTAAATTTTATTGTGCAATATTATTTCAGGTGTATGGGTCGCTTTATACTACGGTAAAAGTTGCCGCTTCAAAATTGTCGACGAAATTAAAGTCAACCTGTATATCACGCTGATAATGAATTTGTGTAGTTTAGTAAAGATTGGCACATAGCCCTGGGCTCATAGCCATTCTAAACAGCAATTATGTGTCCCAGTAATCGTGTCCTAACATTATGTAATATTTTGAGAAGCTTGCCAATGAGTTTAGTTTTCAAGCGTGAACCGATCGCCGCCATTACAGGCTCTGATAACGACTGAAACTTTCAGTTTGATATGAGACTGGCTCAGAGTTTCTTGTTCAGCAATAGTTTAAATTTTACTGGGATTTTATAGTCTGGTAGTTAGATTTATTTTCTAAGTGAGCATTTTTTCCAATTAATGTAGTTTTCAATAGGACTGTCCATGGGGCTTACGATAACAATCTACCCTTCATAAATATATCGTCTAATTTTTTTCTTAAAAATATTCCTGAAAGAAAAATACTAAAATGCAGATATTCAATGAAACCAAACAGTTAGAAAAATCAGACTGACGTTTTTCAATAAAGAAACGTCCAACTTTTACCTACCAGCTTGTCTTACAGATTTTTTAGAGTATATTTTTTCGTTGTAGGAATTGAAGCAACATTTCCATTTAAAGTGAAGGAGAGCTGGCAACCGGTCAACGCAAGCAAAATTGAAAACTTTTTTAATACATCATGGATGCACGAGGATTTGAAAAATAGTTCTGTGTGTATAATACAGATAGCGGAATTCCACCCGACCAGACTGGGATTTTAGAAATGTACTACTTTAAAATGTTTAAAGGAATAAGGAAGGAAGTAAGTTACCTGAACACATTTTTTCTTTGAGTGGCGTTTTGCAATCGTCTCAAAAATTGATTTTTCGATACACTTACTCGAAAACTCGCTCTTAACCTATAATAGTTTGTTTTCACGACGCAGGTAGGTAATGGCTTTAAAATGTTGATGATATCTCACGAAAAATCGACCATCAGTCAAAAATTAAATTGTGAAAATACGTACTTATTGCCTTGATTATTTAAATAATAGCTTGCCTTTTAAAACTCTGTGCTTCTTTCAAAAATAAAGCATAGCATCAGCCTTATAATGTTCCCACTGCTAGGACTCAGGCCTCCTCTCTAGGAGAGGGAATGGACCGTAAGCCACCACGGGGGCCCGGTGCGGATTGGTGGATATCACATGTATTCGAAATTTTGGTTCTAGGACAGGACAATTTCCTCACGAGGTTTTCCTTTGTAATTTTTAAAGACAGTGGTGATGCAATAAATTACATAAAGTAATGGCGCCTGGCTGGGTTCGAAGCCGCGATCTACAACTCGTAAGTCGGGACCTTTACCACTTAGCCACCACTGCTCTCAAAAATATAAAATTCTTAAATTCATTGTAATATTTCAATAGACAAAAGTTTTTTTAAACTTTTTCAATCGGCATAACCTACGAACTTACTTACCCTGAAAATTGCCAATTCCTTCAGAATTAAAGAACAAAATGTCTACTCAACAATTCATTGTACAGCGTAGTACTGGTTACGATTTTATTACTCAACCAATCTCCAATATTATCGGAAACCTTCCAGTAGCACTTCGCTGTTTAATCTTAGGGCTTATATAAAATTTATTAAAGGTAAGGTTTGGCAAAAAACGCGAAAGAAAAGTAGAATTCAGATTCAGAAATGAAATGAATACGGGCTTGAGGCGTTTCGTCGCCGATGAATAATTTATTTCAGAACTGGGTTTTCACGAAATTACCTACTTGCCGTCTCATTTGAAAGAGTGTGCCGACGTTTGCTGAATCGACTGTTAATGCTGTACGCGGCTCTTTTTATATTTATATTGTTTTCTTGAAGAATGTTATGACGTAGAAGACGTTCTTCATGATTGTATTGCTGAATCGTTTGAGTGTGTTCGTACGTTGAGTTGTGTTGTTATCTAAAACAAGAATTATGCCTACCATGTGGCAGGGGTGCTGGAGTATTGCTCTCATCGCCTCAAGTTGTTCAAGTCGATTGAGAAACGAGCGAAGAAGATTATCAGCAATGATGCACTCGTCGAGTCGAGGCTTCAAACTCTTGGGCACTGACACTCAGTCGTTACCCTGTCGGTTTTCTAGCGGTTGTGTTTCGGGGAGTGTGCGTTGGAATTGCACAATTTAATTCCGCCAAGCCCGTTCCAGTATCGAAACACTAGTCCTAAGGCGATGTACCAATAATACACGGTAGACATCCCATCATATATCGCACAAAACGTTTCGGTAAACACTCATTGTGCGTACAGCTTAGGAGTGGTACTCCCTGCTGGAGTCTGTGTTTCTTGATAACTACAATCTGGGGGTTTTTAAGTCAAAAGTAAATATCGCTTACTATCAGGTGAGTCTTACTGTCAGGTGAGAATTATTAAAAAGATAGAGATATTCATTCGTTAGTAGTGACATCTATGTGGTCACAAATGAACTAATCTTGCATCGCGCAAGTAACATTTTTCGCGCGATTTGAACATATAGAACAACCCGAAATCATGTATCGGGCAATAGCCCACCAGACATAATACTTGCCCGGTCGGAGGATCCTCCCTTTTCAAACGGAGGTATATGGGACATTACTCACTGTTACACGTTTTCTCACTCCTCCAAACGTTATTGTCTTGATGGACTATTGGAATAAAATAAATAACTATGGTGACTTATGGCTTCTATGAAATTCGAAAGTTTGTTGAAGCATTATCGAATTTTGTCCATGTGAGTTTATACGTTTGTGAACGTACCTGCGATACAAGAGGAATTCCTAGTGTGGGGAAAGATTTTTTTAAAGAAATAAAATCATGCCGTGGGATCGTGTTTGACAACTTAGCATAGAGCAGTGTGTAAAGGGATTTTTTCCTTTCGATACTCGGGCTTAAATCTCCCTTTATAGAGGGGGCGTTTTGTATAGTACAAGAAGCTCTTGTTATACCAACACCTGCCAGGTTCCCATAACAAATAATCCTATTATTCAATTTAGTATCGTGTTGTGATTACGGCCAGACTTTGATTGCCGTAATTGTCTCGATGGGTTAATTAAGGCCAAAATTATAATACTGGTTATTAATTTTATTACCTAATAATAATAGATAATAACTAGATCATTGTTCCAGAGGCAATAATAAATCATAAATGTATTTTGTGTTAAATTTTATTCTTGCTTTGTGATGTAATAATTAATTATCGGCAGACGTTGTTCTGTCATATAAATTATCAAAGAAATTATTGTATATTAAAAAATAGCTTATGACCTATACCTGAGTATAAGTCATAAGTGATTTTTTGTGAATATTTGTTAGATTTGAATCTAATCAATATTCAAAAAATCATAAAAATCGGTCAAGTCGTTTCGGAAGAGTTCGATTAGAGATCGAGTAATTTCAAGAAAAAAATTAGCCAAATCGGTCTAGCAGTTTTCGAGTTTTAGCGAGACTAACGAAGAGCTATTAATTTGTATATGAAGAAGACTAGATTTTTTTGTGAAAGTGAGAGACAAACCCAAAAACAAATCATTAATTTTTTAATTATTATAATTCATTGGAACATTGTTATAAAGAAAAATCGTATCAAGAAAAATGGGCAAGGACCTCTATAAATATGAAATCATGTAAGGCATATAACCTTTAAAATAATAAATAATAACAAAACATTTTGATCGGAATATTAACCCAACTTCTCTTTAACTAGCCACAACTGTTGAAGTTCCCACATAAATAAGGAAAATTAACCACAACATGAAAATTTGTTGCCTATTCCTCTAACTTTACGTTACTTACAGGAAATGCCAGTAAAGCTCTTGTTTGGATCAGTAAGAAAGGTAATTTTTTTGTGAGTGGTTATAGTTATACATACAGCGCATATAGTTTTTAATAAAGAAGAATGGCCAATTTGGATTAGGAAAAAAAAGTATGGTCACCAAAATGAGATTGCCATCAAAATATATCAATCTAATTATTGAATAGAGAGGAGGCCTGAGTCCCAGCAGTGGGAACATTAAAAGGCTGATGATGATGATGATGAATTATTGAATACCATCAGTTTAATTTTAAAAGCAGGAGGAATAGTTATTCTTTTTTTAAATAATTTGTTTTTTCTAATTAGAACGTTTGATAATATCTTATTTATGAACGCATTCGTAATGTTTACGTCCTTAGAGAGGTCCATTCTTTTTCTAAAGTCGATATCGATTTAATTTCATAATTGAAATTAAATCCAAAGTTATATCAACTGTTTCTGAATTTGTTATTTATAATTATAAGATAAAACACTAACAAATTTGTTGTTTTTAAAGTTTTTTTTTTAAATTATTTAATTGAATCGATCGACTATGAAGCCACCCTATTTTTGACAAGCAAAAGTTTTTTTTTTACTCTGTTTTTTGAGCCATGTCTTCGTATGAATAAGTAGTTAATTTGTTTGATGTTCACATTCTGAGCAATTAATTTTTGAATAATTAAAACAGCCTTCGAGTGAAGTTCAGCAACTACATTTGAAGAAATGCCGCCAAAAAGTATACCTATTTGACATCTTTTTTGTTGTGCTAAAGATTACTAATAAACCATAAAACCTTAAAAAAAAAAACAATTTAATTATTTACTACTTTTTCCGTACTTATAAAACTATAATGAATACCGTACATAGTTATGTTAATTCAGGCAAATCAAACGATATATATTTTATCAAGACGTTTTATTATTGTTTTATAGTCCAAGAATGTTAGGAGAATGGGCATTGTTCTTTTTTGATACAATTATGTGCAGCAGTGTTACCACGAGCTTAACGCTTAACGCGATCCATTTTACGACCTAAACTGACCAGGATTAGAATAAGGGATAGAGCGAAAGAGAAGAGTGAGAAAGAGGAATGGACCTTGTATAGCTCCCTCCCTCAATTTCGCTCTCATGACTGGGCTTAAAAAAGGGACATATCAGAATGTACCCCCTATATTCTATGGTATTTTCTCTTCTTGGCGTATTATTAATTCAATAGAATTTTGTTTTTTAAGGTAAATTGAGGGTTTTTCTGTTGTCAATGCATTTCATCATCTTCTTGAACTTGTACTGTGCTATTTAGAGTCAGAGCAATACGGTTTTTTCTTTCATCCTGTCCTACTACCTGTCAATCTATCACTAACTCCCTTTTTTGTTCTTATAACTCCTCACACAATCTTTCCATATTTTTTTTTTTTAGCCTCTCCATCTATCCACATGTATACTCATTTTTAGTGAAATACTTTTCTTACCTGCTCTGGTTCCTCCATCCATCTAAATTAT
This sequence comes from Leucania comma, assembly GCA_958295575.1. Taxonomy (NCBI): domain Eukaryota; kingdom Metazoa; phylum Arthropoda; class Insecta; order Lepidoptera; family Noctuidae; genus Leucania; species Leucania comma. The sequence goes on from OY282475.1 coordinate 13,518,756, forward strand.
ATACGCTCTTAACCTCCTGGATGCCAATGTCATACTTATATTACATAAAGAATTGAAAATTCGTTCGAAATTTGTCTGTGAAATACTCGTGTCATATACAAAACCAGTGTTGTATATATAAGACATAAGTAAAATCTATATATAAAATACAATATTTTTTTATCATTTTTTTTTTACTTTTACAGACCCCTGAAACATAAGAAAACCTAAGTTTTAAATAATATCGATTTTTTTTTCTGGAATCCAGGAGGTTATAGTGACATGCATTCCATCCCCTTCTCTTTACATAACAATATCAAGATAAACGATTCCCTGTCAGCTTGTCTGATACAGGCGCTAATTTTCAACTTCCTCTTCTCCCGTTGTCATAGCAAGCGGCTTTTCCATTTTTTTTCCTTATTACCAACTAAAAAGTGGAAAATAAAGGAAACCTTTTAACGTTTTGTTTAGTTTTCAGTTACCAATTAATAGAAACAGCCAAAACAAATTGGATAATATAAAATAATTTAGTATTCCTCAACTTGATTAAAACAAAACGTAAATCAAACAAACCACCTGAAAGCAGACAGATATTCATTGGGGTGCTCATAACAAATTGCGTGATTGACATCTACCATTCGTCATTCTTAATTAAAATGAAAACCAGGTTTCAATATCGCCCAATACCCGAAGAATGACAGCCACTCAAACCATTCCCCCGTGAAAACGATTTTCTTACAATTTGAAGAACAATCCAACACGCAAATTGTGGGCTCGGTTACCGTAAAGTATTCTTACCTAAATAAATGTTCTAAATTGATTAGGGAAATCGTAAAGTTCTTTTAGATTCATGAAAGTAAAGACTGTTAAACGTAGTGATCGTAAAATCTAGCCACGTTTTCGAACTAAGTTTCAAATTAGGGTTTCGTGGCGTAGTCGAACGATGTTCGCAATGAATGTAAATAAAATGGAACTTTGTTTTTATATTTGCGGTTTTAGGAATATAGTTTGGCACGCCATGCTTTGCATTTTCAAGTAAATCAGGACGATTCGGATTAAGTATAAACCTGAAACTGTTTTGACGACATCTATGACACTACATAGGAACTAAAACTCTAAATCCTGCGTCGAAGTATGGTAGCCACACACGTTACAGTATACTTGCGCAAGTTAAGACTTGCACAAGTATACTGAAACGTATTTTGTGCAGAAACTTGCGCAAGTATCTTCCAACACACGATTCAGTATAGTTGTACAAGTCTTAACTTGCGCAAGTATACTGTAATGTGTATGGCTACCATTAGAGTTATTCGCGCGATTAATAGCGCGTATAACATCCCGAAATCAACTATCAGAGAACAGTCCCGACTAAACACAATACCAGTCTGGTTGAAGGTCCCATATACCTCTGTTGATAAAGCAGGATTCCTTTATCAACAGGCGTATTTAGGACTTTACATCCTCTTCCTCATACTTCTAAAACGTATTTCCCTGGTTACAGCCATGTTTAATAGTCAGCATGATAATAACATAGCTATAATATTATATTTTTTCATAAAGTATGCCAGGTTTTTCTCGTCGCTAAAGTTGAGAGATTGATCGAAAGAGTGACCGCGTCCATTCAACGTAAAAGGTAAACTGGAGGAACATAGATGGGTGCTTGTCGCTTCACTTCGCTCTGGATGGGGATATTTGTTGATTTCCCACTTCAAAAAAACAATTTTTTTTTTTTTTATTAGTGATAGGTTCGCGCTTGACCGCTATCTCACCTGATGGAAAGCGACGATACGGTTGACGATGGATCGCGCTTACCTAGAAGAAACCTATTCACTCTTGACTTAAAGACGACATCTATGTCGCCACATAAGAACTACAAGAAATACAAAGTCCTGCATCACGCAATCTAAGTTCTCCATGCAATTTGAATATTTATATGACAGCCCGGAATCATCTATCGGCCCACCAGACATAACACCCTTCTGCTCGGAGAATTCCGTTTGCCTTTTGAGGTATGTGGGACTTTACTCTCTACATACCTGCAAAAATTTTGCTTCTTTCTCCGCATCTATATAGTTTCCAGAAGTATAAAGTTTCCTAGTCCAAAATTGTCGAGCAAACTTTAGCCTCAACGCAAGTAGTTTGTATTTCGATGTTCCAATTACGGCAAGCAATAAAAGTTTTCTACGGGACGCTACGTGACAACGATACGTAGACGTTACGTGTGACGAATGGACAACACTGAAACGTTGGTGATACCAGGATTAGATTTAAGGGAGTTTTAGACTTTTATTAAGGAAAGTACCTACACAATTTGAGTTACGAAGCTGAAACAAAAGACTTGGCAGAAGTGAATGACCTCACAATCTAATAGGGAGTGACAGCCAATTTCACCAGTTTCAACTTTCGGTAAATTCAGGCATTTCAACTTCTAAATAAAATAAAAAGCCTTTATTCTACTACTTCCTTTCTACTTAAACTTGTACATGTTCATAATACCTACATGCCTAAGGTTTTTTGTTTAGAAAGAAGAATAAAGAAAGAAAAACAATTTATTTGCGTGAAATGACGCTGTCTAAAGACTAGTTTTGTGCTATATGGTGGGTGTTTTTTTTATGGTAGTTAAAATCATCCAATGACAAATCCCGCCCTTGGGCGGAGCGGGAAGTAGTGTCAGACTCTTACTGACTAAAAACCTACCCCGTTCCTTCGTTGCCTATCGTGCCGGGGCCGGGTATTCCTTTTGCTGACATCTCCTTGAGGCGCGCGCGAACAGAACGCGCCGTCGACAACTTGGGCTCGGTCCGGTCAGTTAACGGACGATCGGACAGCGTGCTACCCATTGTACGCTGTCCGCAAGCCCGCGCCTACGGTGGCCGGAAATCGGGATCGGAATCCCGGCGGCGGCTGGGGCGAGCGCCCCGTTGCCTCTGCCTGATGCGGTCGGCCTCCTCCTTTGTTAGCATTACTGCTTCGCAGAAGGATGCGACCGCCTGCCATCCCTCCTCACTCCGGACCATGGCCTGAACCAATATGTTTATGCGATTTGTTACCAACTAGTTTCAGCTAGCAGCTTCGCCAGCGTGAAGATAGGTTTCTTTAAACAATATTATGGACCCCCGTTTCATCGCCTTGTTGGATGAATTTTGGAAAATCCCAAACCAGTTCTCCTTGCTCGCGCGCTCCTTAACCACACTTTTTGTGGGTGGTTTAAAAAAAATAACCATAAAGGTTAAGGAGGGAGCTCCGCCTTTCTCCGCTCCCGCCGTAACCTTCTAATCTAACTTGTCCGTGTCGAGGTGCCTTAAACTTTGAGGCTCGCTTAGTACCCTCTTGGGCTAATATCACGGGATTGGTCTAGGTGAAACTAGTTCATCCTAAAATCGGGTTATGCCGGTAACATAATACATACATCACAAAAGACCGCTGTGCAAATTTTCAGCGTTCTAGGTCCAGTGGTTGGGACTGGACTTGGATGAGTCAGTGAGTGAGTCAGGATCTTGCCTTTTATTATATAATTTACCGCTCAAATGACGAAATAGTTTTTGAAATATGTGCAGCTGTTCCGGAGATTGCCTTCCATATCCAAACGTTGTTTATATAGTCTAGTTTCAAGATAAACCATAGTGTTTCTATGTGTTCAAGCCACAGAACGTAATAATATTAGGTACTGCATCCAGGTCACTGATAAGCTTCTAGTTCAAGTATCCTCTTTGCAGTACACTTTGTGGGCTCAAGCAGTAATTGCGCCGTCTGTATGTTGGTTTGCAGTTCACATATAATCCATTGCTTTCCAGCCCCTCTACCTTGTAGAGGTACTTAGTTACCTTAATGAAGTCTATTTACGAGATTGCAGTTCATTGAACATGTCGTCTTCACGGTTAGTGTACAGCACTGTCTTCTATACGATTATCTAGTGCAAGCAGCATTAACCCCTTGAACGCTATTCCTTTCATAGTGCTTCTCTTTGTCGAGCACATCGGGTTTGACAGATTTTCTAAAGCCTTGCTTATCAACCTTTATTCTGTATAAATTTTTTATCGTGAATTTTAAGTTGGCTTGGAGCAAGTGGTCAACCGCTAGTAGATCAAGAAGACCGATAGCTATTTACACTCACCGAAGATTCCAAGGTGAGTTTTTACGGTTCCTTACCAAAAAGGAAAAATGGGACCCTATTACTAAGACTCTACTGTCCATTGGTCTATCTCCAGGGTTCATCTCATGAACCGTAATAGCTAAACAGTTCAAATATCTAAATTAGACAGATGACGTATTTCTATTGCCGCTATAACTACAAATACTAAAAACAGAATTATATAAAATTGTATAAAAAAATATGTACGGAACCATTCATGCGCGAGTCTGATTCGCATTTGGCCGATTTTTTATAAAATAGCTCTACTGGTCTTAACTTTTTTCGAACTGGCGTAAGATCTTCTCCTTCATGGTTTTTGCCAACTCTTTCGCTCGCATCACTGCTTTGCAGAAGGATGTGACTGTTTCCCATTCCTTCTATCTTATATTGTAGAAATCTAGGTATGGAAAAAATATATTATGATCTCGATATAGAAACCAGCCAGAAACATTGTTCTCGCTACGACCTATACCTATGACATGTTTCATCCAAAAGCAGCTTATTTTAAAAAGATTTGATATTTTCTGTACACCTGGTAGCCCCAAAAACCCTCCCAATAAAGGTACTCTACGTGTTTTGTCTTCGCATAAAAGAGGATTGAACAGAATGTTGTATCACTTTGGGAAATGAAGCCACTTGAGCGTTTATCGACGTTTTTTACTTTGATACGACTCCGATGTTCAGTAAGACGTGATATGACGGGAACAAAGTTTGTAGAACTTTATGTTTATTAAGATTAGACGTCGTAGTGGTGGAATTCCCTGTCGGAGTATGTTTTTCCTGATAGCTACAACTTAGGGGTGAAAATAAGTTACTTCTAGGCAAGCCGAGTGGTAACGGCCCCGACTTACGAGCTGTAGGTCGCGGGTTCAAACCCACACAGGCGCAATACTTTGTGTAATTTATTTCATCACCACTGCTCTCAAAACGGTGAAGGAAAACATCGTGAGGAAACCGGCATGTCCTAGAATCAAAAAATTCGAAGACATGTGACATACACCAATCCGCACTGGGCCCGTGTGGTGGATTACGGCCCATTCCCTCTCCTAGAGAGGAGGCCTGTGTCCCAGCAGTGGGAACATTATAAAGCTGATGCTATGCTATGCTATGCTAGGCAAGCGTTCTCAATCGTCGGCCACATCATCGCTTACCATCAGGTGAGTTAGTGGTAAAATGCGAGCATATGAATAATAATTATAAAAAAAGTATCAAAAGAGTTTTTCGGAAAATTATAGAAATTGTAATGAACTGTTTGCAATAATGTTTGTTCTAATCAAAGTATTCATTAACATGGGCTCAATTCATCGTGGTTCTGGAAGGATGAGGATAACAAACAACACAAACTTGACGGTGTGTCTTCTTTATACTTTACTAGCCACGCGCCCCAGCTTCGCACGGCTGCAGCAGGGGTAATATTAAATATATTATGCATGTATTATACATATAAACCTTCCTCTTGAATCACTCTATCTATTAAAAAAGCCGCATCATTCCGTTGCGTAGTTATAAAGATCAAAGCATACATAGGGACATACAGCGGGAAGAGACTTTGTTTTATACTATGTAGTGATTGCACACAAAAAACTTAATATATTACACAAGTAGTAGTTTACAAGTAGTTTGACAATTCATGTACAAAGGCGAGCTTAATTCAATAATGAGTTATCTCTTTGTCGAGTTATATAACAATCAAGGGTAGAAACCAGTGTACAATCTCAGCCTACATAAATAAGACTAATATACGTACATACTAATAAATACAAATGTTATGTCAGTTGTGAAAGGAAGTTCTCTTAGAAGATTTGCAGAGATGGGCAGCCTTGAAAGGAATATGGGAGTGAGTTCCAAAGACGCACTGCAGTTACAGAAAAGGAGACATCGTCACCGCTGGAAGTGTGACGCGGAGTACGAAGAAGAGAATTGGTGTGTTGTGTTCCACGCGTGTCTCACGCAAATAGGCGGGACCCTCTAGGGCCGATTGCGGCAATGTTCGAAAGATTTAGTGTGGCCCTGTAGCGCCAAGTGTAATTGAACGCATAAGGTAATCAAAGGAATACTTCTTTGATTACATTATGCGGTCAGACTTTTGCTGACTAAAACTGACTTGTATAGTTGGGTTTTAAACTTCGTTCCACCAAGACCTGAAGAAGTTATTTTATAATTTCCAAACTAAACAAAAAAAAAACAACAATAATCACTTCACAGTGTGAGCTTTCGTAATCTTAAAAAAAAAAGGTTTTAGATAGCTCGGTTAAAAGACTAGATAGACCCAATATACAATTTAAAATGTTTCGAAAAAAGATCGAAGAAAATAAAAAGTATTTCTGACTGGATGCGAATTTTGATAAGCAAAGTGGAAAAAAAAAACAAGTTTTCGCAAAGTGCCTATAAACCTTACGGAATTTATGTAAGCCCCTGAAATAAACTCTCGAAGTTGTTTGAACGGCTTACTTATTAAGTTTTCCTGAGAGGCTTTTTCACAGACAATACCAAATAATAAAAAGAAACAAGGTTATTTTTTCTTATTATTTCAGAACTGTAATGAAAATCTACGCGCCGTACTGAGATTTTATTATTTTTGTTAATGTAAAAAGTAAATTAAACAAGACTGGAATGTGTTTTACATTCTATAATAAAATTTGAGATTGCCAATATTGCAATGAAAAATACTACCCAATTTTTGCAAAAGACAATTTCACGATGTGCCATACTTTGAAAGTATAAGGGATCGCAGGAAATTATAAATTATTTAAGATACTGTATTTTTTAGTTGCAAACTGTAGAATTTTACTGACTGAAACCCACCAGTGTTTCCTCAGTTGCCTTTATATAGACTATTATTCTTTTCTAAATACTAATTAATGTTTATAACTTTATAATGTTGGCTATTTTCAAGAAGAACGCCGTAAGCGACGGTATAAGCCTTTTCTGTCTTTTTTTCTGATTAAAAAGTAGTGTTGGTAATTGCGAAACCTTTCTAAGAATTTGTTATTCATAAACCTATGGTTCTATTAGAATAATTCCTGCTATTAACATACATATTAATACTTTTAATTAATATACTAAAACTACATCCTCTATCTACTTCCCACTCGCTCCCACTTCTCTGTATTTTATCAAATCATTTTCTATAAAAAACGCTAACTGTTGCTTGCTCTTGAAGAGCCTTAAGTTCTTCATAATCAGCCTGATTACGAAGAACTTCTCTATGAAAGGTGTGGACTTTGTTGTAATTCAACACGCAGGCCCGCGCCCCGTATTGTAGGTATACGTCAAATAACTTCCGATTTTTAGGGTTCGTCCTCAAAAGGTAAAACTCTATAACTAAGACTCCTCTGTCTGTCCGTCTGTCACCAGGCTGTATCTCATTAACCTGACCTGTATTAACCTGTCATTTCGATTCTTTCTTTACCCGAAACTATCCGCAGCTTTTATAATTATCGATTACGGTTACGGATATTTTTTTATTTCGAATATCCGATAGTTTTGGTTACGAAATCTGAGCTCCATAACATCCCTGGAGCCTTACCTTGACATGTTAAAATGTCAATCGTGCCAGCGAGTAAAAATGATGGGGCTTTACAACCGATATAGCTCCATCTCTTTAACGGTTCAGTTTAGGTCGTAAAATGAATCCCAATAAGAGCTCATGGTAGGGCTTCTGGTCTATAACAACATCAAACCCTAGTGGGGCTCGTTGTGAACATTACAATCGATTGGCGAGCGTCGATGGACAAATATTAGCAGGGACATAATGACAAAACCACAGAGTCAATGGGTTTGTTGGACGTGTGGTACGATTTCAGTTCATTGCGAGCCTCTATACGTTTGTTAGTATAGGATTAGTAAACAATGAAACATAGTGTTGTAATCGATTGATTGATTGGAACAATCGATTAGCTTTTAATACCTAGAGAATGACGGACTGTAAATCATTGATTGTAATCATAATCCGTGATGTTTGTCATAAAACCAAAGTGCTCAAAATTAGACTGAGGATTCGTTGGGTACAGTGGTTGAACGGTTGGCTGCTGCACTGCAAGTGGGTTCGATATACCTCGGCGAGTCTAATGCAGTGCTTTTCACTGTAATACTAGATCCAAGACCAAGTAAAGAGACATAAGTCTTTTCTACTAGAATATTATATTGGAGAAAGGTTCAGTTAGGGCTACAAAAAGGGAGAAAGGTTCAGTTAGGGCTGGAATGTAAAAGACAACTGAAGGAACACTGACGCGTTTTAGTCAGAGTGGGAGAAGTAGAGAAGGATGATTTCTCACTTGGAACCAAATCTTCAAAAAAGACATAAGTATGCTATCTACCAACCCGCACTGGGTTTGCAATCCACCAGATTGCGGCTCATTCCTTTTCCTAGAGAGAAGGCCTGATTCCCAACAGTGGGAACATTAAAATGCTGGTTATGTTATGGCATATACTCATAAGAGACAAAGGAGCTCTTATAAGAATTTATCGGTTTTCCCCCTAACTTTGTGAGCTCACACATACTGATTAATACCTACTAAAATACTGCAGCATACTTCAATCAAAAGTAAAACTATTTTCGCTTCCAGGTACCTACGGAAATTTTAATAGAGTTATTGTATGTATAAAGTGATCGAATTTAAGGTAAATTATTTGGTGAGCGCAAAGTCATAACAGTGCAGTTTGTGCAAGTACTAGGAAATTGTTTCCATGCTGATAATATATTTTTACTATTTTAATTAGTTTAATTTAACCTTCAGTTACTTATATATCTGGGTTTTACACGAGTTTCGAAATGTTTTTCAATCGATCCGAAAATATAATTGAAAGAGCCTTTTTGTTTTCCTTGTAAAATTAATACAAAAGGAAAAAAGAGCGGTTTAAACGTGTTTTACACATTTTGTAGAATTCAGCCTTTGGAAATTCGTAGTTAGGCCCTAAAACAACTTAAGCTTGAACAATTTTTACTGGGTACCTGCTACGTTTTGTTTTGTTAGTATGGGCTGTTTGGTTGACTTAATGGTCTCGTTGTCGCAAGCCCGAATTCTAAGCGTGGTGTCTTGGGTTCGATTCTTGGGTCAGGCAACAAGTGCTATTGGATTGTCTTATTAGGAATTACTCAGGAGTTGGTGGTGTACCTGAGTACTTCGGAAAACAAGTATAGGCGTTGGTTTCTCGCGCCTGTTAGATAAGAACAAAATGATAGTTCATTTTGTTCCTATCTAACTGGCGCGTTTCAATATCTCTATTGAAATTGTCGATCGTGATCGAAATTCAGTCAGGTTATTTTAACGTATGGGTTGGTTGGAACAGCTTCACAGTAAAGACAATTATATCGACTGCTTAACTTAACATATTATTTTTGGTAGTAAAATTGCAATTATGAACATTACGGTTTATCTTACCTTTACGGTTGCTCAGAGAAAAGTGGGTGATTGACGTACACACGGTGACTTTGATAGCGTAGCAGGGCACACTAACATGATAAATGTGTGCGTAAACGCTAGCCCGTGAAACACAACAGGTATTATCGTTGTGTGATACAAAGTAACTCGTTTCTACACTCACACTCTTGAAAAAAAAAATAGTAGCCGTCTAAGTTACACGACTATGAAAATACAGCAAAAATTGGCTACTGTTATTAATGGCGCTGTGGCGCAATGCGTATGATACTTAACTGACGAGTAAGAGGTCCCAAGTTCGATTCCAATTATCTGTTATTTTCTTTTTGTTTTACTCATGTTTTTTTTTAATAGTAATGTTATGGTTATTCTCGTAATAATTAAAATATTCAAAATATATTTTTGTAATTTTATACATATAAACTATGTATATTTACGAAATTAATTAACGAAATTTTTGTATATAACTTGTAATATTAATAATTTTATAATATATATATATATCATTTACGTAATATAACAATACGTTATTATTAATAGTTGACAATCCTTTCATTGTCAACTTTTTTTTTTATTTTCGCAAACATTCACTTATGAAATTATTATAGTTATTTAAATTAGCATCAAACACTTACACTTAATCTTTGGAAAGTAATTTTGATGATATGGGTAGGTAATCAGCAATAATGTTCACAATAATCAAGTAGCTGTGGGTATCAATACAAACAGAAGTAAAACCGAGCGTGCCATCCCACAATAATTCACCTATTCAAATAATATGTCTCCAGCTCAACTCGCAAACAAAATAAAACTCGTTTACTACTCGATATACACACACACATATTTGTATATGTGTTTGCTACGAATTAGATAAAAAAATTCGCTTCGTTCATTAGATGGAAAATTAGCACTGATTATCAAGTGCTTGCTTGCCGTTAAAGGTGTATCGAGTTCGATCCTAGCCATTGACAAAACATTATTTTCTATTTTATTGTAGTATAATGATAACGAAGTTTTATGAACCAGAAGCGAATTTTAAATAAAAAGACAACTGTCAGTCTAGCCTACCTTACATTTTATTTACAAACTCATTAATTACAGAAATAATGACGCACTATTTTATTGGAAACATTCGACTACGACAACACACAATAATTAAAGGCTCAGATGAACTCAATAACTTAGCTGTGATCCGTGACGAAATCCAACGACCTTACTGCGCGGGCGCTGACTGATGAAGAAAAGGGGTGCGGACCGATTGACAACCGCTTTTATAGGTGTTGTGTGAAACGTCAGGGATGACAGCTGTACAATCATTCGAAATATCGATTATAACCTAATACGGCCTCTCCTGACTGTGCACCGTCCTCGGGCACGTCTGCTTGGGGCAGTATCTTGAACTGGACCCTAGTCCGGGCTCGCAGTCTTCGGGTACGTACGAAATCATCCTCGCCGCAGTACTAATCCATCCTCATCACATAAGACAGGAGCATCGAAGCGCTCAACTGTCCTCCAAACCAGCACCGCAGCGCCAGTAGCCTGCCAGCAGCTCGCCAGTAGCCTGCCAGCAGCTCGCCAGTGGCCTGCCAGCAGCTCGCCAGCGGCCCGTCAGCAGCTTCGCCAGCTGCATGCCAGCGACTTGCCAGCTGCATGTCAGCGACTTGCCAGCTGCATGCCAGCGACTTGCCAGCGACTTGCCAGCTGCATGCCAGCGACTTGCCAGCGACTTGCCAGCTGCATGCCAGCGACTTGCCAGCGACTTGCCAGCTGCATGCCAGCTGCATGCCAGCAACTTGCCAGCTGCATGCCAGCGACTTGCCAGCTGCATGCCAGCGACTTGCCAGCTGCATGCCAGCGACTTGCCAGCTGCATGCCAGCGACTTTCCAGCTGCATGCCAGGTTGACCCGTGCTACAGTCAACGCCATCGGATTCATCATCTAATACATGCCAAAACACACAGAATAATTAAAACATTCTGAAAACTTAACTTTCAGCTACCCATTGGAATGAAGCTGCAAGCGATACATCATGCAGTCACATTAAAATAGGTAGGAAGCAATTTGTTAGCTGCATCACCAATGAAAGAGTTCCGGACCTCATTACCGAAACAGTCAACAAAGTCGCCTGAACACCACTATCGAGGTTCCAGAAACCAGTGCCACTATCCGGGGCAGGAAAACACTATCACTGTACCACTGGTCGGGGTAGGCAAACACTACCACTGTACCACAGGTCGGGATAGGAAAACACTACCACTGTACCTTAGGTCGGGATAGGAAAACACTACCACTGTACCACAGGTCGGGATAGGAAAACACTACCACTGTACCATAGGTCGGGATAGATAAACACTACCACTGTACCATAGGTCGGGATAGATAAACACTACCACTGTACCATAGGCCGGGATAGATAAACACTACCACTGTACCATAGGTCGGGATAGGAAAACACTACCACTGTACCATAGGTCGGGATAGGAAAACACTACCACTGTACCATAGGTCGGGATAGATAAACACTACCACTGTACCATAGGTCGGGATAGATAAACACTACCACTGTACCATAGGTCGGGATAGGAAAACACTACCACTGTACCATAGGTCGGGATAGGAAAACACTACCACTGTACCATAGGTCGGGATAGATAAACACTACCACTGTACCATAGGTCGGGATAGATAAACACTACCACTGTACCATAGGTCGGGGTAGATAAACACTACCACTGTACCATAGGTCGGGGTAGATAAACACTACTGCAACTGAACCATATGTTCTGCGCCGGTATGCGTCTTCTTTCCATACGAGCCAGCAAGCAGCTCGAGCTCATATCGGTCATGTGGTAGTACTCTTACTACCACGCACGGGCCACGCATTCCGGAGTCCAGCTTCGCGGTGCTCTGTGAACATTTACTCATAAACACAAAATTGCCGACATTAAATATACGCGGCTGACGACGACGCTCGTTGTAGTACTCGTCTTGTCACTGCTGATTCTTAGCAAGCAGCTCAGGAGACCTCGGTCTTTTCAGCGTAAAAAGAGCTCGGTTGGGCTGCGATTCGTCAGAGCAACGTCCCGCACGAGGGACCTCAGGACTGGAGTAGTTCCCTTCAACGCTATTCAGCAGCAGCAGGTCGCTGCTTGCCTAGTTATATTCAGGGTGAACTGAAAATCCTGCATGTAAACCTATCAGCAGGCCATACTTCCTTTACGCTCAGTGAACTTTAGTGAATTACAATCCGTTACTATTTTAAACTTTACACCGATTACGTAGTGCCGAAAATGTAAAGCGCGAACTATTACAAAGATCTCGAGTTCGTAACTGTGGTAACGGAACACGGCGCCCTGTGTGGATTTACTAAAATAGCCGACAACTCGCTTCCGTCTACCCTCATGTTCCTGCATAAGATAGTTTCGGCGACAAAGCTTTAGTCTTACTTAGGCTCGGCCGTACCTGACCATGCTTTATAAGTCTGCCCAGGTATTCTAACTCAGCGTATAGAAACGTAAATTTGAGTCATTTGTTCGAATGTAGGTATGGGACTCCGCTGGGAATTAGAACATCAGTAGGTACCAATCAGAATTGGGGAATGAATACAATCCGAGGGTAGTTCGGAAAAATCAATGACGGTGGTTACGTAATATGAAGTAGACTGTCTTGACTAGCAAAACATAAACGCGGCGGTAGGTAGGAATTCTGTTTAAACTAAAATGCTTTAACTCGGAATCAGAGATAAGTGAAATATGTAAACCGTAATCTATTAGAACATCAACAGGCACATTCTAAATAACGCCTTGATCTTACGTGAATAAATGAAGAAAGCGCACCCACAATTCTGTCCATAGCGTCAATCTCTCGCGAAACCTCAGGGGTCGCGGTCCTAGTAGTCTCCAAGACAGGAGTGGCAGGTGCCTCGGCAACCACTGCAGTTCTCAACGACAGCGTGTAGCACGGGTGAAACGTCGTGGGAGTAGCGTTTACAGGCAACCATTCCTCTAACGCATTTAATCGAACCAGTATTTCATTCAAACGATCACGACGAGGGCTATCACGGCGCCCATAAGAAATATCACGGCGCGTAGGCGGTCTTTCAGACTCCTCTAATCTCTCATTACGCGACGCCTTGATCTACTGCGTTGCACACTATAACGGTCTCGACGCCCACTATTAACATCGCGACGACTACGCGTATCGTCACGGTGATCACGGGAATTACTCCTAGGTACACGCGGTGTACCTTCAGAACTCAACAGTATCTACTACTAACAGAACAACACAAACTAAGCTCGAGAACAAAGACAATAAATCAACACGTGGCGTACCTACTATTTTTTAAATTACACAATGAGGATTAAAAAGATGGCAAACGAGCAGCTAAATCGCGTGAATTTAAACGAATCCCACTTCTGATTTTATGAACCAGAAGCGAATTTTAAATAAAAAGACAACTGTCAGTCTAGCCTACCTTACATTTTATTTACAAACTCATTAATTACAGAAATAATGACGCACTATTTTATTGGAAACATTCGACTACGACAACACACAATAATTAAAGGCTCAGATGAACTCAATAACTTAGCTGTGATCCGTGACGAAATCCAACGACCTTACTGCGCGGGCGCTGACTGATGAAGAAAAGGGGTGCGGACCGATTGACAACCGCTTTTATAGGTGTTGTGTGAAACGTCAGGGATGACAGCTGTACAATCATTCGAAATATCGATTATAACCTAATAGAAGTTTATTAAAGCTAAAACTTAGAATATTTGCTTTAAAAACTAAGTGTATGAATATTATCATCTACCCACTTTATTAGTTATTTACTAAGAAATGAGTCGGATAATAAGTTAACCTGGCATAACGCTTTTGCCTATCACGATCGTGTGTTCTACAACTTACTCCGAGACAAAAAATAATTAATCGTTGTGGAAAGTGATACTTTTTACAAGTAATAATTAACATGTCTCATTTGTCTACACTTTTGAGGGCTGAGATAGTAGTATTATATAAACAAAATGTATCCATAAGTGAAATTTCGAGGAGACTAATGCTACCGGTAAGTAACAAATCCAAACTTAACATAATGCGAAATAATTTAACATTGTTGATATTTGTTAGGTTTTAACGTAATTTTGTGATTGTTTACAGAGGAAAACTGTGCAGTTTTGGGTGCATAGATATACAGCTGAAGGGACAATCGATGCCAAACGTCCGGGTCCAAAAGCAATTGCATATACGGATGCCAACCCACTGCATCGAAATATTGTTGCTACGTATAGCGCTGACGGCTTTGCTACAACAAGAAACACTGCGATTATGCACGACGTGTCTATGACAATTGTTCGACGCCACTTACGAGCAGCAAAAATTAAATGTCGCAAGCCTGCGAAAAAAAATTTACTGACGGCGTTGCATAAGGAAGAAAGGATGCGGTTTGCAAGAAAATTTATAGATTTTGATTGGTGCAATAACATAGTTATATTTAGTGATGAAAAGTGTTTTAAGTCAGATAAGGATGGGCGTAAAATATTATGGAGAAAAGATGGAGAACGTTACCATCAGAAAAATATTCTCCCATGCAGGTCTAGTGGTCGCATTACGTTAGGTTATTGGGGCTGGATGTCATCGATGGGTCCCGGTGAGTTAGTGGAGGTAGGGGGTCGCAATACCAGTCAAGGTTACTTGGACATCTTGCAAAATGTTATGTTGCCTACCGTGCGCGTGGCATACCCGGACGAGCATATTTACTTCGTGCACGATAACTGCTCGGTGCACCGCGCACGAATGGTGCAAGACTGGTTAAGTGTCCAAGAAAACTTGACTGTTATTGAATGGCCCTCTAAAAGTCCCGATTTGAACCCCATAGAAAATCTATGGGGTCACATGGTGCTCAACTGGGATTCATCTGATGTGAGATCTAAACGTAATTTAGATAATTTAGTGTCATCCATGTGGGAATCGTTTCGCGGCACTGACCTGTGTGAAAATTTGGTGGCTAGCATGAGAACGAGGTTACAAGAAGTAATCGACAATGAAGGTGCACCAATTAGATATTAATTTTGATTTAAATTGAATCCAATTATAAATATTTTTAAAAAGCTGTATTACTGTATGCTGTTTTTGTTGTTGTTGTTTTTATCATGTTATTGTTATTGAAATCAAGAGTTACGATACCTATCATAGTTCATTTTTTAAAACATGTTGATTGATATGTTATAAGTAAAAAAAAAAGACTAAGAAGTAAGCTGTAGGTAATTATACTGTTGTTGTTATTATGTGACATGATGTTATTGTTATTGAGATCAAGAGTTGCGATATCTATCATAATTCATTCTTGATAACATGTTGATTTATGTCACTAATAAAAAACTTAAAAAAGTGACGTCCATCCTTGTCTGACTTAGAATATTTTCACTTTATATATTGTATTAAAGATAATCATGAACAGATTCGTTAATTGTGACCATTCCGTTTAATGTATGTAATTAATAAGTTGTAATAAACATAGTTGGATCGTTATCGCAGTTTTCTTTGTCACAATATTTTCAAAATATTTTAATTATTATGAGAGTAACTATAACATTACTATTAAAAAAAAAACAGGGGTAAATCAAAAAGAAAATAAAAACAAGCAAACTTTTTGTTACATCAGACGATTGGTATCGAACTTGGGACCTCTTACTCGTCAGTTAAGTATCATACGCATTGCGCCACAGCGCCATTAATAACAGTAGCCAATTTTTGCTGTATTTTCATAGTCGTGTAACTTAGACGGCTACTATTTTTTTTTTTCAAGAGTGTGAGTGTAGAAACGAGTTACTTTGTATCACACAACGATAATACCTGTTGTGTTTCACGCGCTAGCGTTTACGCACACATTTATCATGTTAGTGTGCCCTGCTACGCTATCAAAGTCACCGTGTGTACGAGCTAATACCGCGGTTTTATAGAACATCGGTTTTATTCGCGGCGTTGGTGCTGACCGACTAGCGAGTAAAACAGTTTTGAACGACGAACCGAGTAGAAAATGAAGCAAACACGACGAGCCATGAGCCAGGCTCGTCGTTTGTATTGCAATGAGACACCGGCGAGCTTTACCGACGAGCCATAAGACCGCGGTTTTACTCGCTCGTCGATCAGGGCCTTAATTCGGAACTGCACTAAAATTTTGTTCCAAATTCAAACTGACATAATGAAGCAAGCGGGTCACAAAAAAAGAACGTAATAAGGAGTGCCAAGTACAGATAAATAAAACACCAAAGAGTACAATTACGGATTTCTATTGTCCCGTTTGATTTTATACCCTTGAACGTGCAGTAACAAGCACAATACAATAGATAGGTACAATGAACCAGGGGTTGAAGAGGGTTGGCCACTGGATCCTTAACGAATTGTTATTTTGATGCATTCATTCGGAAAAACAATCGGGGCTCGTGAATCGAAGGGACAGAATTAAAGATTTTGTACGGTTAACGGTGATTCTGAGCTTGTAGCCGAAAAAAAATAAGAATATTTTTCTTGTTCAAACAATCTCGAATGTTGACTCAAGTTTTCTGTGAACTATGAAAGAAAATATTATTTTCGTTGTACAAAAATAAAAAGTTATTTCTAGGATTTTAAGTCTTATATTTACTGATACTTAATTTCAACAAATAGCGTGGGAATATTACCAGCTCTAAAAATATCTACCTAAATCGATTTACAATACAGGCAGATGAAAGATGGGAAACCAGCTACTGGGCTACGATACGCTAGGTCTGACTGAATTGTGCATAGTTTTGAAAATTGTAAGGTATGTTTTCTGAGGGCTGCAAAATTTTCATAGCGTGAGCACTTTAGGGTTAATAAATAGGCGCGGGCTTGCGGACGGTGAGTAATGGGTAGTTCGCCGTCCGACCGTCCGGTAACCGTCCGGACCGGGCCTAAGTCGTCGACGGCGAGTATCGTTCCGCGCGCGCCTCAAGGAGATGTCAGCAAACTTTAGGGGTCCAGCAGGGTCGAAGCCTACTGGGCTATGGGTAATGTGAAAGAGATCCCGGGGCCCTGGAACGAAGGCAAAGGAGGAACAGGAGTGGGTTTTTAGTCAGTAAAAGTCTGACACTATCCTTCACTCCGCCCAAGGGCGGGAGATGTCATTGGATCATTTTCCCACCATAATAAAAAATAAAATAAAAAAGGGTTAACGTAACCTCCTAACGACCTGGCACTTATTTAAGTCACGTAACTACCTAACATATGTACGACCGAAATGTTGATAAAAGTATAATCACAGATTTAATGTAAATCCGACTTTTTATAATAACATAATTTATGTTATACGTTATTACATAGGGCACACCTTTTCATTAAATGTAATTTTTCACACCATATAAAGAAATAATCAGAAGAATAAACGTCACGTAACTAGCTTACATACGTCTCAGAGACCCAAAGTAAAGTTTTCTTCTCACTACATAAACATATTACGCGCGCACTTTAGGACTCGGTAACCATATGTATAGCGCTACGTGAAGAAGATACATAGTGAAATTTGAATGTACGCATTGACTTAATTATTCATCAAAATAACAAAGTTGGGGTCTGAGAGACCTATGTCAGATAACTAAGGTTTTTTTTGGTGGGGAAAATCATCCAATAATATCTCCCACCTTTGAGCGGAGCGGGAGATAGTATCAAACTTTTATTGATTAAGAAACTCACCCCGTTTCTTCGTTGCCCTTCATACCAGGGCTGAGCCTCCCTTTCAGAAACAGATCCTTGGCCCCAGTGGGCTTCGAACCGACCCTACAGTTTGCTGGCAACTCACGCGCGCGTGGAACAGTTCGCGCCGTCGCCGACTTGGGCTCGGTCCGGATGTTTACCGGACGGTCGAATAGCGAGCTACCCATTGCTCGCCGTCCGCAAGCACTGAGGGTTACATTAAGTAACCTTAATTTTATGATAATAAAAACAAAAATTAAGTTTCGTTCATATATATTATACCTATATACTTACAACTTCGTTTATCCATGGAGCTTAGACTAAGGCTAGCTATCTAGAAGACTTCAGGGAAATATTAAAAAATAAATATTTTCAAGCTAGAGAAAAATTGTTCCAATCTGTATAATAAAGT
The DNA here is from genome assembly GCA_958295575.1 of Leucania comma. NCBI lineage: Eukaryota > Metazoa > Arthropoda > Insecta > Lepidoptera > Noctuidae > Leucania > Leucania comma. The sequence continues at coordinate 13,537,372 of OY282475.1, forward strand.
AATCGTGGGCGAGGGCTCTCCGGTGAGGTGCCAGTTAACGCCTTCAGGAGGGTTAAGTGAGGATAATTTCCCTTTGCGTGCCCACTCTTAATGACGAGCGGGAGCTAGGGACACTGAATAAGGAATTTAAGAAGTTCCACTCCTGGCAAAAGGTCATCAACCGATAAACCAATTTAAGCGATGCGGCTATGCACCAAGCTGAGCCTACTCCTTTTGCTACAATGAAAATTTACATTTTATAAATTTTTACTCCCTTTTTTTTCAGTGTTTGCTTTACTGTATTAAAAAACGTTGAAAAGTTATAGTGTGTGAGAGCGTGAGTGAATAAGAGAAGGAAAGAGTGTTAGAGAAGGCGAGTAACGCATACAGCATACATGTTTTTTTTTTTTTAACTCCCTAGTATTTTTCCAAGTACTTTGGGGTCGGCTTCCAGTCACTGATAGACAAGGACAGAGATGAGAGCTGGCACTGTCGTGCTAACGAAGTAGCGTTAGCCGCCAAATGTGTGTGATCAACGCGACCGATATGAAATCGTGCCATAGAGGAAAAATTTCAGCGGTCCACGCGTAGAGTTTTGACTTAATCCAAGATAAGAATGATAACCGAGACCAACCTGCGTTTCTGTGGCATGAAGTGTCAGTAACGTTCTAGACAAACATATCATAGTATTTATTAGTTTATAATATTAACATATATATGTATTTTATTATTATAACTTATAAATTCTATTTAAAATTATGTGTTACTTATTTATTGTGCGCACCAGTGTTGTCTTTCTTAACCCTAAGGCCGACTGGTAGAGAATACCTTATTGCATTAAGTCCGCCTATGTACCAATATTGTACATGAAGTTTAAATAAATAAATGAATTAAAAAAAATCACATCGGTAATTGCCCGTTTTGAACCTGTAACGTCATGCATGAGAGGCGCGTGCTTTAACTGGGCAATCACGAGTACCTACGACACTTTATCCAACATACACACACACATTATGAATCTTCTGTTTTTGTATTATTTGTGGCGCAAGGGAGGGGAGCAACGCACCCTCCCTTGGAGGGGCAATTTCGATTTTCTTCGTCTTGAATATATTTTTTTGTTTAATTATTCTTTTTTTTTTCGGTTCGGTTACTAATCGCAATGCGAAAAGGGTAATAAGTTTAAAATAGCGGGTAATTGTAAAATGTTTAAAGAAGATCGGTTTCCAGATAGGTGGTTTTTAAAAGAAGGTTTTCATGCTTCTCAGTTATTTAATTTATATTTTCCTCTTTACATTAAAATTTTAGTTAAGACTGTTACTTGTGATAAAAGTAGATGCCACAGAAAAAAAATACAAATTGGAAGTGGAAATGGTTGTCATTTCCCACGCTCTGATTGAGAAAAATGGGTTCTTCCTGTAACGCGTAGGCGAAGGGTTTGTGAATTTATTACGATCCTTAAGTTGCCATACTATCCATACATCTTCTGGCTGGTGCTTACTGCTCTCGGATCTAGTATAAGAACGTCAAGATTTATGTGGCACAGTTTTAATATCAGTCTATACCAAACCGAACTTTCAGAACTTTCTAGAACTTCAGTTGACCTGAAATGAATGGAAGAAAGTTTTACAAGCTCACCTAAAGCTGCCATTTTGAAATTCTTTATTAGGTAGGGAGGTAGAGCCCCACAAGTGGGAACAAAAGCATGACATAATAAGCCTATAACGTTCTGACTGTGAGAAATGACTAAAAAATGATGATAATATCATACTTGAAGTTAAGGTAAGGTCAAAGGAGCAAAGTCAGAGCAGTCTTCGAGCGTCACAAGGCAACGTAGGCGTGGACTTGCGAATGACAAGTAATGGGTATCTGCATCCGGTGAGGACTGAGCCCGAGTCCTCGATGGTAGCAGATGTTTGCTAAGCCGTAAGGCCTCATTAGACCCGATACCCCAATTTCTGAAAGGGAAACCGTGGTCTTAAGGTCACAGCTCATCAGAGCCACCCGGCACCCACTCCGCACCGCCTTGTCTCCGTTGGCTAGTATTCTTTTTATGGACTTGTATGGTGGCTCTAATGAGCCGTGACCTTTAGCACACAAAGAGCACATAAAGGACACAGGTGGGTTTAAGTAAGTAAAAGTCTGACATGCTTGAGAGAGCTCCCGCAACAACTTTTCCTACTCTAGGGTAAAGAAGGACGGGCCTGTTGGTCTGTTGGTCTAGTGGTTGGCCCTGCTATGCCGGAGTTCGTGGGTTCGATTCCCACCCAGGACAAATGGTTGTAGGATGAGCACAATCATTTGTTCTGTATGTTTATCAGTTGTCTAGAATTCATACCACAAGCTCTGCTTAGTTTGGGATTAGAAGGCGTTGTGTGAAAGTTAAAAAAAACATAGAGTGGGAGAATTGGTTGGATAATTTCCTACCTCAAAAAAGCAAAGTTCAGAAAATTTTTGCGTACAATAAGCTAAATAATATAGCAGTGAACTTGAGAACTCAAAATCCGATAAGTCACACATGATTTTCATTATCTTTAGCTAAACGCTGTAATGGAATGTCCACATCGCAGCCCCGTGCGAGATATTTGCCTTAATTAAAACTTGTCCCAGTCCAGTGAAACAAGGAAAAAGTGCTGCTGGATACGACAGTATTGTCTTGTTGCCAAAGATAAGTGACCTATCTATAGATACCAGCGTGTTAGATAAACATTAACTAAGTTCTTCTTTTCTCTATGCAGAAGACGGTTTGTGCCCACATGACCCTTAAATTGACCTATAGACAGCTTGTGCCCAGACTGCCACTATACAAACTAAACAGTTTGTTAACTTAAACTATCTATTTTTTAGTATACCAGAATGGGTCATAGGAAATTGAAGAGATAATAGGTGGATGCCTTGGGAGATTTCCTCTAAAATTAGTCTGAAGAAGTACAACACCGAGTAATTTGAGGAAATTGTCCATGAGAGGAACAGTTCTAGTAATTTATAAAGTTTATAATTTACAATTTTATCAAAATGCAACTTTCCATGGTTTGGTATAATCGGTCATGTTTTCATATAGATACTTGTTTACCTTGCATAGCTGTTGTAACTATTCATGTTCACTCCATAGATGATTCAGATCCATAGAGTCCCATCTTCTTCGTAACAGACTTTCACATCCAATCCCCTCAAGCATCCAGCTGTTGAAATTGGTTTAACTCATCTTTGTACATACTCTACGAAATTATATTTTGATGTTACTGTGTGTGCAATTCATAAATGATAAGGAATAAGTGATAAAAATAAGGGATAAGGATAAGTGATAAGGATAAGTGAATTAACCTCTTCTAGTTATCCTCTACATCTTGGTTAGCGCGCTCGTGTCCAGTAGCCGAACAGTTTGTCTTACAACGGAACTCATTAAGTTACGAGCAATATCGAATCGGTGCTTCTCAGCCCGTTAATTGGCGCAATGTTCATTGCGTAATAGCTCCTCATCTCACTAGGATTTCAGCTTGAATTGTTTTAAAATAATGGTGTATTTTCTAGGGTTATATAACGACTTTTGAGTAGTTGACAATTTGTAGGTTTCGTTTTGGAATCCTGACTTTTTCACTAGTTACAGGGATTTCGATTGTAGAAATGCCAAAATGTGTAAAAGTTTAGTAAAATCCACATAATAGTACACCACCACCACCCTAGGTTGACTGGTAGAGAATGCCTAAGGCATTAAGTCCGCCTTTGTACGTTGTGTTGCATGAAGATTAAATAAATAATAAATAAGTACATTTTCGGTTTTTTGACAACCATGATTGTATTTCACTTATGTTTATTATGCTAGTGCTCTGAGAATCTATATACGGTCTATCCTTTTAGCTTGAGCTACAACTACTGACACAAAAATTAAAAAAAAAAAAACAAAATCAACCGACCCAAATACTAAAATATTCTAGCGTAAAATACTACCGATTTTAGGACAATAACCCGACGCGTCGCAGGAGTATTGGTTATCACGTTTCGCTTGGCGAATCGAGTCAATTTCTCTATGTACTGTAATGCTATATAGTAAATTTCCTTTTTTTTAAGGTCGCATTTGCATCGCAATTTCAAACCGTCAAAAATGTCTATAGAGCAAATTTAAACCCTAGACGCAAAAAGACGGGTTTTTTAGTCTATATGTGTCTCTGTATGTGCCATCGAAGCTTGTAAATCAGGGAACTGATTTAGATATGGTTTTTGTTATTTAAAACCAGGTTTTAAATAACAAAAAAAGTTTCGGTCTAAATCGATTCAACTACATATTTAAAAGACATAGGGGTGGGGGGCGGTGGATTAAAATGAGAATAAACAAATGAATACTTACAAATATGATCAAATCAAATAAAAAGGTTTAAGATGTACTCAGTGACCTTAGAGCCCGGTCATTGATGTACTTACTACATTAAACTTTAACTTTTAATTAAAGTTTTACTAAGAACCAGAATGCTTTTAAATGTAACTTAATTTTTTGCTGATTAGATTGGATTCCAATTAACTTACTTCTATTCTTACTCAAGCAAAATCTAATCAATTTGTACAATCATTGTTCGGACTATCCGTACTTATGTTTATCCTGTTAACCCTAGTATCATCACCGATAAATAACAGATGCACCATTAAACGTCCTTCTTGATCAAATAAAACGTACATTTGTCCGATTAAGTCCGGACCGGACAGAATTCATTGATGTATACGTTGGAATGACGACGTGGACACGACGCCGGAACGGCACCGGAACGTGAGGATGACGTGCGCTTTCCGGATTAGGAAAAATACAGCTTTTTTGCTGACAGAATGCTGAATGGGCCTGAAATATAAATTGACTGTATTTGGTGTAGATTTCCTGGCAAAAATAATAAAGGTAATCATTTATTGACAAGAAAAATAGCCTTTTAATAACTAGAGTCAATTGATTTAATGTTTCTTTTTTAGGGTTCAGTATCCAAAGGGTAAAAACGGGACCCTATTACTAAAACATTACTACTAAGAACCAAATTCACCAATAAACTAATCGCGATTCGTTCAAACAAAACGCAGTTCGAGCGACTAATCGAGATTATAGCTTCATTTTGCGTTTCACCGCGATGTATTGAACTTAGTTTACGCTAAACTCAGTTTCAATTCTTTTGTTGTCGCCCATGTTTACGACACGGGTCTTTAAACTAGATTACGCTGAGCTCAGTTTAGTTGAACTAAGTTTTTATATTGAATGATGAAATCAGCCCTAAGACTCAACTGCCTGTCTGCCTGTCCGTTACCAGGCTGTATCTCATGAACCTTGATAGAGAGTTGAAATTTTTACAGCTGATTTATTTCCGTAACCGTTATAACAACCATAACTAAAAAAAACTGTGCAAGTGCAAGTCGGACTCGCACACCGAGGGTTCTGTACAAACTTAAATTAGTAAAAATTAAATTCATGAAATATTCTATAACTTTATAATTCAAATTTTTTTCCGAATGAAAATTGTAGTTAAACACAAAAAAAAGTATTTTATTTTACTGATAAAAATGCTCACTAAGGATGTTTTTAATATCGTGTGGATTTCATCACACATGCGGGAGTGACCCGCATGCAGAAAATTTCAAAATTGCTTTAAAACGCGTCCCGCTTGAATATTGCGTGCATTACAATAAATACTTGTATGAAATGGACATTTGCGGGAGCTACGTGTGCGGAGTTATCCCGCATGCGTGATCAAATCCTCACGATATTAAAAACACCCTAAGTTTAAGATCAGCTGGACTGCACACTCACACAGTTCTGCAACCGTTTGTTTCGGTCATATTTCACCGGTTCGACGGGCGTGTAAGCATTGGCTTCTCCATGAGGCTAGCTTCGATTAATGACCTCTACCTTTTTTCTGTTAATGCTAAATGTTCCGGACTTAGACTGCAATTGTTTTTGAAACTCGCTGTGTTTTTTTTTTAAAGTCCGTGTTGGAGTTTCGGGATTTCTTCTAATGGAATTCAGTGGCTGTTTTAATTATTCGCAAATTGATTCCTAGTGGATATTATGATGTAAAATTGGTGTAAGTTTGTATCTCAAGTGTCTGCGCAACTGTAAAATATATAGAGTCATTGAAACAAGAGCAATTTCAGTAAAATAGGGTTGTTTTTTACCCGACTGCGCCAGAACGCTCGCCCCAGCCGCCGCTGGGATTCCGATCCCGATTTCCGGCCACCGTAGGCGCGGGCTTGCGGACGGTGTGCAATGGGTAGCACGCTGTCCGATTGTCTGGTAACCGACCGGACCGAGCCCAAGTCGTCGACGGCGCGTTCTGTTCCCGCGCGCCTCAAGGAGCTGTCAGCATACCGAAGAGGCCCAGCCTGCTAACTGCAGGCAGGCATGGTCGAAGCCTGCTGGGGTCAAGGGCCGTTTTCTGAGAGGAAGGCTCAGCCCCTGCACTATAGGCAACGAAGGAACGGGGTAGGTTTTTAGTCAGTAAGAGTCTGACACTACTTCCCGCTCCACCCAAGGGCGGGATTTGTCATTGGATGATTTTACCTACCATAAAAAAAAAAACCCGACTGCGCCAGAAGGAGGGTTATGTTTTTCGAGAATATGTATGTATGTATGTATGTATGTATAATTGTTTGGCACGCTCTGCAGCCTAAACGGCTCGATGGATTTTAGCTTGAGAGGTGTCGTTAGTTTCGTATTAAGTGTGAGAGTGACACTGGGTATATCAAAATTAAAAAAAACAAAATGGCGGATTTTTGGCGCCAAATTCAAATGTTTGGCACGCGCTGCGGCCTGAAAGGCTCGATGGATTTTAGTTTGCGAGGTGTCGTTAGATTCGTAATTACTGTGAAAGTGATATAGTAATAAAATAAAACTAAAAACATAAAAAATAAAAAACTAAAAAAACCCGACTGCTTTTCTGAATATTCATGAAAAAGCTCTGAAAACAAGAAAGTCGTTGTACCCGATTGCACTTAGCTATATAATATTTTAAATACAAGATAAATTGTAGCAGTCGGGACCCATTCTAGAAAGCCAGATGTCTAGTCAGTAGATTGGAGTAATCTGCAATGTAATATAGGTATGTGCTCTCAATTCACTAAGCCTCCATTTCTAGAATGGGTCCCGACTGCTACCATTTATCTTGTATTTAAAATATTATATAGCTAAGTGCAATCGGGTACAACGAATTTCTTGTTTTAGAGCTTTTTCATGAATACTCAGAAAAGCAGGTTTTTTAAATTATCAAAAGGTTTTTTAGTTTTTTAAATTACCTTTTTTTTATAAAATTATTGTAGTAATGACTACCACACGACAGTAAAGTTTACCGTGAAGGCTGAACCAATACATTTGCTGTCAAATACTGCAAAAACATTAGAATGTGTTACATCCATGTTTTAAACTAACTGTGCGAAGCAAAAAAAAAAATTAATTCATTCAAAATTATGGAAACTTTTGAATCCTCACATAATTGTTAGAAAACAAAATCTCCAACACGTTTTTCTTTCTGTTTGTGGTAAACTTACAAACTACTGGATGGAGTTTTATGTGGTTTTCACCAATATACAAAGTGATATATGAAGAAGATTTAAGTGCATAAAATAATATAGTATAACCCGTCTTGTAATGTCCCCACTGCTATGACTCAGGCCTTCACTCTAGAGGAAGGAATGGGCCGCTGGCCCAATGCAGGTTTATGGATGTCACATGTCTTCGAATTTTGGTTTTAGGACATGCCGGTTTCCTCACGATATTTTCCTTTACCGTTTTAAAAGCAGTGGTTATAAAATAAATATAAACTGTACGCAAGATACGCGCTATAGTCGTGGAGTTGTAGACACTAGCCCGAAATAGAATACAATACACCAAATAATGTGACTGGCTGGGTTTGAAACCTCGATCTAAAACTCGTAAGTCTGGACCATTACCACGGGGATACCACAGCCCCTTAAGTGTATAATGCATAATTATCTTAGTAGAGAAAAACCGAAATTTCTCACAACCGTACGAAACTTGGCTGGATTGCTAGTTTATTGATTCTTGGTACTAGATTTCACCCAACATTATTAATATTTTGCTACCGTCTAGACTTCACGTTTTGTCTAGGTAATATTACTAAAATATGGAATTATATTCAATATGCAGAGTACTAATTTCGTGAGTGAAAATTGATATTTCAGTTTCACACAAACAAGGAATTAGTATATCATAAATTGTTTGGATTGCTATTTTAATAAAAGTCGTTTTAACTGTAACTTTGATTTCAAAGATTTTAGTTTAACAAATAATTTTTGAAATAGATTTTCCACATATTCAAAATGTTTTTAAATCCTTTTTAAAGCTTACAAAGGCTTTGTTTTAACGTTCACAATGTTGGAAAAACAAAAAGTTATATTCCCTTTCATTTGCATAAATGTTTTGACAGATGTGTAGGTTTAAAACGTACTCAACGTCCTCTCTGCAGAAAATTATGCAGGCGAGAACATTTCATTTTAATTAGCTTTAATTACCTTTGACTCCGGTCGTAATAGTAGCATTTTGTAAATTACAAATACTGTGTAAGCTCCTAATACAATAAAAGCTTGGTGTGAACAAATCACGCCGAGGTAAGGACGACATTAAGCGAGTGCGAAATATTAATTTTAATATATTCAGAGTGTAAGCCCGTTTCGGGCGAGGCAGTAAATTAAGTAAGCGGAAGAAAGCTCATTTATTTTTGGGCGGATGCGGCGAAATTCACATCCGCGTTAAATACACAACCCGCCGAAACGCGCACTTTCTCGTTTCGAGTGTTTTCTGTTAAAATTTAATTCCTCCCCGAAATTACTGTCTTTTTGTTCATTCACTTTCTGAATTTCTGATGATGAAATTAGCTCGTCTCTTGATCATTAATTCATACGCTGGAACATGTTTAATTGAGAATTGTATTAAATATTAATCAAAGATTTCAGCTCAGCGATGCGTAGATAAAACATACATATTTATGGATATTACTTTGGTAAATTAATAATTCGCGTTGAGATGGAGAAAGTATACTAATCCCTGCGTCGGAAAAGTGGATTCTGCGAAGAGACTTAGTGAGTGGCGTCGTGAATAACACACGAGTATTTGAGCCCTCGGTGGGATTCCGTCGTACATTAGCGAACAGTGTCTATCCGAAACTAAGTGAAACCGATAGTAATCTCGGCTTTCCAAGGTTAATTCGATTAACGAAATTCAGCTGGAGATTTTATACTTAGCTATTTTAATTAAATTTTGGTGTTATCGGACCCATACTCGGCTTTATTTGCTCTGAATCTGCTAGCACAATTAACCTGTAACTACTTCTGTGTATTACGGAGGTTTAACATCCAGAAAATAACGCAAAAGTAGTTTCTAAACACGGAAACAAAGCAACAACCCTTCCTTCCATCCTCAGTCCAAATGAGACCTTTCCTGAACAACCCAAAACCTCATTAAGTCGAGCTAATTGCGCCAAAACTTTGGCCGCAACTAATATGGCCCAAACGTTGTGAAGCAACCTTTAACACGCAATTACAAAACAAAACGACATATTGGTGGACAAAAACAACTGTCCACATGTTGTTGTTGTTCTATTCATTAACCCCCGGCTGCTGTATCGCGCATCTAAAATACAACAGCGAGCCAATTAAAGGTGACCCCATAGCGTTCCGGTACTGCACTCTTAATCAGCCGGCAGATACACGGTTAATTAATGTGATCCGCTTTTATTATTCTCCTCGTAAAATGGGATATTCGTCAGGATTTTAAACGGTAGTGGGTAAAGATTTTAGTGTTAAAAGCACGATTTACTGGCTATTAAGATGGTTTATCTGAGGTTCGGATAGTTTTTGGTGAAATAGAAGATTTATATTTCCAATTTTGCTTCATTTTTGTTTGGGGTAAGTCGTGGGTCGTAATTATTTTACGTTCATAATAAATTGATAATATGATGATTCTGATCATTAATAATTTCATACTTGTTCTATACCTAAGTCATTAACCAAATATCTCAAAATTAATTACTTAAGGTGATCTGTGCCCTTCTCCACTCGCTCATCGTCAACGTCGAGCATGGTTTAAAAGCTTGTTGCTCCATCTAAAGCAATCCAACGCAATGTTTGAAGGAGCGGCAACGTGAAAAAAGAGAGATAACACCTGAAAACTCTTTTGGCATTCCGTGATTTACTCGAATATTTTACAAAACTTATTCCAGAAATAAGTGTTTTTTTAAAACCCTTAAATTGTTTTTGAGAAAATTTGACATTATTTAGAATCTCGATCAAATGTGCAAGGCTTTGATAGGAGCACTTTTTTATATTTTTAATATATGAGTACTTTATGGAGGGCCAAATTTCACGTAAAATAGCAGATTTTCAGAGGTCTTTACTGAATTATTTTTATACAAATTTATGTTTTGATTTCTATAGAAGCCTAGATAATATCGTGAGGAAACCGGCATGTCCTCGAACTAAAAATTCGAAGACATGTGACATCCACCAACTCGCACTGGGCCCGCGTAAATTGTGTCCCAATCCCTCTCCTAGAGAGGAGGATATCCTTACGCTAGATAATATCTACAAGATATCTATGTATTCAAAATATCTGAAGAAAGATGTGTAATAACGTCGTAGTCATGTAAGAGTGGTTGTAATATATCTTGGGCCACCATACCATGATATGTATGTACCATTATTATATTATTTTAATTTTTTTATTAAATATGTCCATTATTTTGGGTTTTTGATTTGTTTGATTATTATTTTTGTTAATTATAATTTTTTACCATTTCAATTTACTTTTAAGTTATTGGTGTTATTTTCTTTTGTTTAGTTTTTATAATTGGCGGCTGTAATAAACTAAGGCTATTGTTATCTATACGTTAAATAAGCTGTATACAGAAGCTGTTGGTTTACCTTAAATAAATACTACATACCTAAAAAGTTTTCATCTACATTTATTTTCTTTATAGCATGCTACAATATTTTTCTAGACCGTCAAAACATAGTCAACTTCTAAGCAAAAGCAAAATTTCTTTATATTTCATTTTAATTTCCCGCCATAATGCTAGAAGTGAAACGCTCAAGTGTTGAAAGCGACCATTTTGAGTCGACGCGAAACAGAAATAAAACGAAACAACGTCTGAATTCAGTATATAGCTTTTTAAAAGTGTTCATAGTCGTCTAAAAAGAATAATTGTTTAAAATAAACAATACGACTTACGTTGCGTGTTCAAGACGCAATACATTAACAGTTTTGTTGTGCTAGACACGAAAGCTAATAATACGTATTCGGTAATGTAAATGCAATATTTCGAGGCTTGTTGGCTGTCACTCAAGCTTGCGTGATTTTCATTGCAATCTACAGGCAGGGGTTGTGCGCTTATGTTTGTTTTTATTTCAGGTAATATTTTCCCAAGAAAATTTATATTTTTTTTTACCTTAGTTCTCTGCATGGACAAGTAAAGAGTATAAAGTCTTCGTTACCCAATGGTGGTGAATGACATTTTTCATCAGATCTATCTATATGTGTGATGCATTACACTGCTTTACCTAACTTAAGTTTACATCATGAAGCCGTGATTAAAAATCTCAGTCGGTAAATTATACTCAGCATCGTATCTCAGTCCTTTTTTATCATCAAATAACTTTTTCCTGCTTTGGGAGGAGGGAGAGAGCGTGTCAAACTTTTACTGATTAAAACCTACCTATACTCCCATAAGTTGCTTTTTGCGTTCGTTTTCTAGCATTTTTCATATTAAGGAGGTGGCTGGTACCCATTCCCTCTTACCCTGTATAGCCTGAACTAGAGTCGATCGCGAGAGCTCGCCACCGCCGATCGCCTCTACGAGGACACGGCGGTGCTCCGCCCAAGCGGGGCAGACTACTTCCGTATGCTCCACCGTGCCCTCTGATCCGCACAATGATGACACCTAGGCGTATGTTCTTGGCGGGCCCGAAACAACAAGTACCTATCCCCCGCCCCCCCCCCCCGCCCCAACTCCAAATATCCATGTCTGTTGAGAAGGCAGAAAGTAAGGCCGACCGTGGTACATCTGAAGAACTTGGTACATATCCACCGTGATTGCAGCGTGTCCATTTTAAGGGAGCTGAAATGTTTTTTCAGCCGTAATTATAGTGTAATAAAAAAATATAATATACGGTATCTAAAAGCTATGAAATATTTTTTCAAATATGTATATTGGCATTCGGTCACGTACTAGATAAAGTTTTTGGAAAACTCATAGACCATGTAAGTTAAACTGAATCTCGAAATAGTGTGAACTGTATTAACTTAAACATAACTTAAAGACTTCAATTTCCAAGAATCGGTTCAAAGCTCATATTTATTTGCAATATTTTCCGCCACGTGTTTCCCAGAAGCGAGGTGGATAGATCCTAGTAGGTATTACTAATGGTTATATTTTCTACTCATTGATCTGAATTAACTATTTGTGAATATCGCGAAGTTATCAAAGATTATTCTTGTAATTGAATGGTATATTAAAATAATTACCACTTTTGTTTTGAGTTGGGAAAGCATTTAATGACTTCTCCCGATCTAGGAAGGAGCGGAAGAGCGTGTCAGATGTTTACTGACTAAAATCATACCCGTGTCCTTTTATTGCCCTTTGCATTTTAGTTTAGGGTTCTTTTTCAGAAAATTAGGAAATTCCCGTGACCATATCAGGCTCTTCTGGACCCTTGTGATTTGAGGAGCGTGTGGCACACTACGCGCTTTTGACGATTTGTTCTCCGTCCGGACGATTACCGGACGGAGAGCTACCCATAATAATTGCCAGTTTCATAAAATTATGATAGTTTTTTAACTGTTAAATTATCTAAAAGAAGTAAACAAGTTAACGTCACTTATAATCATTTCATTGGACACTAAATGGCACCCCGATCACAACAGAAAACTGCAATCAACGTGAATATTCCAATATGGCCCCCAGTCGGGTTGTTTAACCAACTTACCAACGTTAGCCTGGTGCGACATATTATTCGTCTGCTAGGGTACGTCACTCAATCGCTACGTTATGGCTACGTGCTCGCAATCAGAATACGGACAACGCAATCGTGCAACGCAAACTTTGTTATCAAAGTATTGATTTTTAGATCAACTGCGCTTAGCCGTCAACGACTTTATTGAAGTCGGCAACTTTCATATTAATGGAAACTAGATGTTCACTTATAGTGTACCGAGGCACGGTGAGCTACAGAATTGGAAGTATAAATTAGACTTAATTGGGTTTTCGTTCAGAGCTCTAAAATATTGGGCAGTTAGCTTTCGGATTTCAAGAGCGAAATATAGCTGGTTTGGTCCATATTAAAGTTTTGGGGTCTGAATTGTTTTGTAAATCAGTCGGCTGTCTTTCTATAAATTGATTAATCAGTCTTATTTGGAGACGAACTAATCAGTTTCTGATATTGTATTTTAATCCATTTGAATGAATTGAAAGCACTGTCACGAAATTGTATCTTCTAAGATATTCATAGTTTCTATGTATATTTACCTGTATTATCTTCTTCTTCCTGCCCTTGTCCCATATTACTTGGGGTCGGCGCAACACGTTTTTTTCTTCCACTCTATCCTGTCAGCCATCACACTATCACTATTTACCTGTATTATATAAAAGCGAAATACTACCCACGGTTTAATCACGAAATCTCAGAAACTATAACACCTACAAACTTAAAATTGGGCAGGTAGGTTCCTTATAGGGTGTAGACATCAGTTAAGAACGGATTTTACGAAACTCTACCTATAAGGGGGTAAAACGGGGGTTGGAAGTTTGTATGGAGAAACCAACTTTCACGTGAGCGAAGCCCTTACAGAAGCTAGTGATGTTATAAAGATGAAAAGTTTGTTTATTTGAGTGTCCTAATTTCAGAAAATACTGGATAGGATTTTTATAGGAAATGGATTTGTAATTGAAAAAATCTTAAATGTTTTGCTACCTATTTATCAAGAAATACATCACGCTAGTAGGATCAGTGACATATTAACCAAAAACGCAGGTGAAACCGCGGTGGAGAACTAATCTTTATCTTTATACATCGTTAAATTTTAGTCGTTTTAATCCTGTGGAGGATCGATTTAGTACATAAAACACTATCGATTTATAAAGATAAAATTAAAAAAATAAAGGACTTTTTTCTAAAACTCGAATTATTACTACTAAATACGAATGTACGAAATTAATTTCTTTGAGTAAATGAGTCAATGACCTTGTGAGGAGTTGTCGGTCGTTGCGTACTAACAACCTATAGTTCACTGGCCTCGATCAGCTGACGTTTACTTAAAGAAATCAATTTCGTACATGCGTAAATTAATTCGAGTGTAAAAAAAAGTACTTTATTTTTATTTTTACAAATCGATAGGGTTTCATGTACCGAATCGACCCTCTACGGGATTAAAACTACCAAAATTTAACGGTGTATGTAGGTATATATAATTTTTATGTGCGTGAATTTGTCTCTTAAACGGCTTGACTGATTTGGATGAAATTTCTTGAGTATATTTGAGTAGATCCTCGGATGATCTTTGGATATACAATGGAACTCAGTAGGTGGCGCTACAAAAAAAAAGCCACCTTTCGGCCAGGACAACGTCTATCAGGATCGCTAGTAGTAACATAAAGACCACCAAAATAAATCAACAGTAAAACCAGAAACTGTTGCTAAACACGGTAAGAATGCATAAACTAATTTATAACTTTAAATCATGCAAGACGCATACACGCGTATATCTTAGTTGGATAGAGTTTCCTTGCATTCTTGAACAAGAAATGCTCAACTACAATCAATAACAACGTTTGTACGTTTTTCATCGGCATGCTCACTTTGAATTAGACTTTCTATGAAGATATAAAGTATTGTAAAACTTCTACGTTTCCAATTGCAGAACTTGTACTTGTGAAATATTTTTCTTCTGCAGTTCAGGTGAGCTGGCAATAAAAGTTTTAAATTACAGCATTGGAAAGTATGGGGTTTCTTTTTTCTATTTATTGTGAGGATTTTTAGGGGAAATTGGTCGTTGTATAATTTTTGGATATAAGAATGTACAAAAAAAGATCAACTGCTGAAAATATCTACCAGATTAAAAATTTACCTTTATTATTACCGTGTGGAAATCCTAATAGACCTATTCCAATGCTGTGCTAAGCGAGAGTAAGTGCGCGCTCGCGCAAGCTCTTCGTCGCGTGATGACGTGCGTATGGCGTTTGCGACGGTCCCAGTAGCGGAAACCTGATTATTTTCTACGCAGTGTCGCTAGTTCAAATTTAACAGTGTGCATGTAGTAGTGTCAATGGAGAACTTTAATGTATTATACACACGTATGCAAAACGACCGCGGGTTGCGGCTGCCCGCGGGGCGATCCAGCCACTTTAGTACGGGCGTCTGCGTAATGCAGCGTTGGCCCTAAGGCGGGTGGAGACGTTTGTCGAATTCTTACTTTGTCAAACGACATTGTTCGCAGTTACCCGATTGGTCGGGGTACTGGAGCGCTTCTGCATTTTGTCACATTGATCTTGCAACACACACAGTGCGCTGCTTTTTAGAACCTTTGACTATTCGGGTAACTGACTTTCCAAGTCTGAGACCTGCAGGCCAAATCCAATGGATGTTAACCAAAGATCTTTTTGGGCCTTCCAGCGCTCGGTGTATCTTCTATGGATGGGAAAAGAAGTTGTATTCTCCTGTTCTCTTTCCACCGCCTCCTAAGCCACTATCACTTCCTCGCAGAAAGGGGTAATGGCGTCGCACACGCTCTCACTTCTGATCATGGACTGGACTACGACTGGAAGCGAGAGATTATCCATAGCATCAACCTCCACGAGTAGGATGTTCCTCATGGGTATGCTGCGCCGTAACATCAAGGAAATTGTAATAATGACAACTGGGTATCGGCTCCCGGCCCATACGGCTAAGTGTTTTCCGAAGCTCGGTTCTCTCCGGCATCCCATACCCGGAGAACTTGTGGCAGTTCCAACCTCAGGAAGGGTCTCATCGCTGCTATTGTGACATGCCCTATATTGTGTTGTGCAAGTCGCTGCTCCTATTGCACCATTATAACCTGAGCTTGTACGAATCTTTCAATCATTCAATTTACTGCTAATTGTAGGTATGCGTTTCCATGTTATATACTCTATCCTCTTTTTTTTAATGATTTGCTTTTCTATTTTTATGATTTCATGTGTGTTTTTTTCCATTTTGTTTATGATTTTTGTGGTAATAATTTTTGTTTCTGGCACACTATAATAATTCACACGGTGTAAGCTGTGCTGATGATGTGTGTGATTAGGCATGCATACCAGTATCTAGATTTTAATATTATTTTTCATAAAAATTCTGTTTATAGTGCTGTTGGTGTGCCAATAAATAAATAAACCTGACGGAGCGAGCTGCATACTGCTCGACATGAGGCCTTAGGTGCTCGCCTCGTTCCAGCGGAAAGCTCAAACACGCATTCGGTAGAGCTGGCGACTATTTAATGAACGTAACACGATATTTGTTGGTAGTTAGGTTTCATTAAATTGTCGGGTTCCAAAAACAAAATCGTATATGAAAAATATCCATTTATGGTATTTTTTTTTTTTGGTAGGTAAAATCATGTCAGACTCTTACTGATTAAAAACCTACCCCGTTCCTTCGTTGCCTATCGTGCCGGGGCCGGGTATTCCTTTCGGAAGCTGACCCATGACCCCAGCAGGCTTTGATCCTGCCTGCCTGCAGCTAGCAGACTGGGCCTCTACGGTTTGCTGACAGCTCCTTGAGGCGCGCGGGTACAGTACGCAACGTCGACGACTTGGGCTCGGTCCGGTCGGTTACTGGACGATCAGACAGCGTGCTACCCATTGCACGCCGTCCGCAAGCCCGCGCCTACGGTAGCCGGAAATCGGGATCGGAATCCCGGCGGCGGCTGGGTCGAGCGCTCCGTTGCATCTGCCTGATGCGGTCGGCCTCCTCCTTTACTAGCATTACTGTTTCGCAGAAGGAGGCGACCGCTTTATTATGGTATCAGGTTTTGAAGTCCTGTATAAATAATGTAGATAGTGTTGTGCGTGTGAACTGTGAATGTTATATCCTCAAGTTTCTCTTTTGAACAATCTCTTTGAAATTCACAAACTCAAGGTTTAGAGTAGATCATGTTCCAGAATAGCACTTGTTATCTCAGGATTATGTACCCATAGGACATATTACTATATTAACGCGAGCAAAGCCGCTGGTAAAAGCTGGTTTTACATAAAATTAAATGGATTCTACAGAAAAATAATTGCGTGTTCCAATCTTTAAAGTGTTTATTCTATTTGGCTCGCAGCGATACTCGCCACTGCAATCAGTAGCCAGACTAACAAGTTTCTGCACCATTATTAATTTGCGATAAGCTGCTAACACACTTTGCTTTTTTTCCTTTTAAGATTTTTTTTTTTTTTTTTTTTTTATGGTAGGTAAAATCATCCAATGACAAATCCCGCCCTTGGGCGGAGCGGAAAGTAGTGTCAGACTCTTACTGACTAAAAACCTACCCCGTTCCTTCGTAGCCTATCGTGCCGGGGTCGAGCATTCCTTTCGGAACTAACCCATGACCCCAGTAGGCTTCGACCCTGCCTGCCTGCAGTTAGCAGGCTGGGCCTCTTCGGTGTGCTGACAGCTCCTTGAGGCGCGCGGGAACAGAACGCGCCGTCGACGACTTGGGCTCGGTCCGGTCGGTTACCGGACGATCGGACAGCGTGCTACCCATTGCACGCCGTCCGCAAGCCCGCGCCTACGGTGGCCGGAAATCGGGATCGGAATCCCGGCGGCGGCTGGGGCGAGCGCCCCGTTGCCTCTGCCTGATGCGGTCGGCCTCCTCCTTTGCTAGCATTACTGCTTCGCAGAAGGAGGCGACCGCTTTCCTTTTAAGATCGTGATTATTGTGAGATATTTGTTTACGTTATTAGAGAGTTTATAAAGTTAGGTTAATTTTGCACCCAAACTACAATCGCATTTATTTATTTCAGCCCTATCATAATAATAACGACTATTAAATTTATTAATGACAAAGTATTTGACGAAACTTTCTTCAATTCACTCGACATAGATCGTATGATGATAAAAACATAAAAACGGTCTCAGAAATACCTTAATTTTTTTTTTTGCATTTTTTAGTTCAAATAGGTAGATGTTGCAGTACGAACTGTATACAGATTCTTGGTAAATTATATAGTGATTTATTTTTTGGATGCATAAAAAGGAATAATAATAAAAAAAAGTATCAATCATTTTTATATGAAAAGGAGGTGGAAACTCGTCCCAACAACGGCTGTGAATTTGAAGCTTCCACGAAATGCAACAGTATTATGGGTTAAGGTAAAAAAAAAGTTTATCCGTGGTATAAGCAAAGATTATCTTGTTTTAATAATGTTTACATCTCTTAACGTAGTCTGTTCAGTAGCCAGAAAAAACTTTCTGCAATTTAACACTATCATCAAATCACCCGACACCTGAGAGAGGCTTATGTCTTTCGCTGAAATAACGATGATGATGATAACTCGTGTTTAAAAGTTGTATTATGCAAGATCTTGGAGGGACATGAAAACAAAATCTAGCACAAACTTTCTGCACTCGGTGGACCAAATTTTCGCGTCTATCAAAAATACACGCCAGTGTAACATAGCGCCAGCGTTGTTAAACTTGAATAAAACAAGAGATTCATAGGGCATGATACGCATATCGACACTTATATGGGAACCATGTTATAAATCACCAAAGATAGCAATAATATAGGTACGTATCCGACATCATCCTAAGATACAAGGTTTTTGCACTTTTCAATGGGTCCCCATTAAAACTAAACGTATTCTTATTAATTATTGAAAGGCTTGCACTTGATTACTATTTCACCGGTTAGTCAGCGCTGATGTGTTTGATGATGGAGCTCTCTTGATTAAACAATAACTGCTACAAATAATAGCATGTTTTCTGTGTATATTTTCGCAACTCGCATTACATAATCAGCCTTATATTGTTCCCACTGTTGAGATACAGTCCTCTTCTCTAGGAGACGAAAAATTAACTGTAATCCACCACCCAGGTTCAAGGTGGGTAGGTAGATCGCTATTTGGTTCTAGGGTATGCTGGTTTTCTTACAATGTTTTCCTTAAGACTTTTGAGTGCAGTAGTGATAAAACAAATTACACAAATTACACATACCCGAATAAAACCCTACGACGTAGAACTCGTATGTCGAGGCCATCATCACTAGACCAGCACTGTTCTCCAATGCTCTGCAACTCATATAGACAAGAAAATACTTTTCATGCATCCACCTCGGTTTTCAGTAAAGTTACTCTACGATTTTGTTAGTGTGTCAAGTAAATTCAAACACTAAATGAAGGCTTGTTCGACGCTCACATATGTAAACTAACTTTACGTTTATGTGCCTAAATAACAATGCAGCTCCCGGTGCAAGCAACCTTTAGAAGCATAAGCCTCGAAATTGGGCTAAATCCCAGTTTACTTAAGTGCGATTCCAACTCCGAACACAGAGAGCACAGTGTTAAACTCGGCTCAAAACAGAGACTCCTACATAGAATGTGACAAGAGTCATAGTGCTGCGTAGTTTTCGGTGTACGTAAAGGAAAATGTCCCCTGTACAGCGACTAGCATGCGTTATTTGAATGTGTAATCCCCCAGCTCTCGCGTGCCAAGGATTTTGTGGATTAGAAATATCAGCGACATTACGTTCAGAAATATTTCGCTATAACTGTTATTATACGTACGCTACGTGCTTTTTCACTTGAGCAATATTGCCTTGCAGTGGAGTTTCAGCTGGATTTGCAACGCAGTCCTGTTTGATTATTCTGTTTAATTAGATGGCGAATTTACCTGTAATTTAATTTACTTTTCCCAGTTTGTGGCTCAAGAATGTGCGTGTATTTTATGAATCCACAGGAGTTTTGGTGAACATAAAATTTGAAATTGTTGTTGCTTTTGAACTGAGTTCTACAAGGTTTATAAGATCAAGGGCCTTACCATGACGTGTTAAAACGTCTGGCTTGCGATCGAGGAAGAGGAATGGAGCACTCTATAAGCTCAATCCCTTTAACAGTTCAGTTTAGGTCGTCAAATGGATCGCGTTAAGAGCTCGTGGTAGAGCCTCTGTTCTCACGATTGATTGCATTTAAAAGGT
The DNA here is from genome assembly GCA_958295575.1 of Leucania comma. Taxonomy (NCBI): domain Eukaryota; kingdom Metazoa; phylum Arthropoda; class Insecta; order Lepidoptera; family Noctuidae; genus Leucania; species Leucania comma. The sequence continues at coordinate 13,557,512 of OY282475.1, forward strand.
GATTCAGAAATTAACATTATAGTCTGTATTGATTTAGAATCTGCCGACAAACTGTACTGCATTTTAGCAGAAGATATGTGAAAATATTTACGTAAATTTTCTTGAATAAACCATTAAAAAAGTAGTTTTATAATATGCATTCTAGTGATTGCAATTTAGAACAATATTTTTTAGATGCCACACTGTTTCAGAACTACACGAATCCATTACACTAAATTGAGATCGTATTTTCGCTACAAAGCTCTTAATTTGCGTAGTCAAGCTCAATAATTTACAAACGTGACAGATAGCTAGAAATTTAGCTGCAGTTCAATTGCAAACTCATCAGAAATAAACTATACAGCGTTTCAGTGAAGCGATGCACCGACTTTATAACAAATACAACAGGTTATACCAACTTGAGCCATAAAGCCGCAGACATACTACCTACCCGTTATTCTATACAGTCTTATTCTCTGAAAGGTTCTTCACAATGTGTTCAGTCGTGTTATAAGCTCTCTTAAGGCCACTTTACGGTGAGCGTATAACTTACATTCTACGCTTTACTTTGTGCTTTGTGAACTATGAAATTATTGCTGCATAATTTCAGCGGCAGCTTGAAACGACGTCAGGTATTATTTACTGTCTAGAAAGTTTCGATTACAGACTTGTTATAAGTTTAAGAGTGACCTTAAACTCTTTGAACTGATGACAACTTGGAAAAGTAATTTAAAAATGCTCTCAAGGAAAATATTGTTTTCCAAAGTACTTTTCATTGAATCTAAAGAAAGCCAGATATATTTTTAGCATCTTACGCAAATGTATTTTCAGAAATAGGCCTCCTCACCGTCGTGATAAGCTCCTTAAAATAGGGCTGCACTTCATTTCGTGGGTGGATCTCTCTGCGGTCGCAAACGAATTTTGCGGAACCCGCTTATCAAGGGAATGCCTATTCACGTTAACAAATACGCAATCTACAAGAGCCAAGGGAACAATCCGGTATAGTAGGTGCGGCTTTGACGGCGGGACGCGTAATATTTGCCGGTTGTGGCTAAATTGCATCTCTCGCGTTCCTGCCTGACAACTTTAATCAACTCGATGGGAATTTGTCTTACTTGCGCGTTCAGCTCACGTCTCCGCGGATCCACTGAACAATGAGATTTGCTTTAGATAAATTCTTGCGATGGGAACGCGAGAGCTGAATGGATGCCCTGTTCTGTTATTCTGTGTACCCACATCTGTTACATGCTGCAAGCGAGAAACTACTTTATTTTCTTAACTAGTTTAAAGAATAGCTTTTGTTATATAGTGTTTGATACTACATCTTTTTCATTTTAAAATTTCTCAACTTTACGTGACTGTGACTGCGCTACGTTAAGAAGCTTTATTTCTCGCTTCCACAAGACCAATTACAGTTTTCTTATTACCAAAAGAATATTAAAATGTTATAGAATTACCCTCCGCGTCGCGGATGAAGTTAAAGCATTATAATGTAATACCAGCCCATTCTTTATGACTCCATTAAGTTGTTGGAGAAAAAATAAAGGGAGCGAGGAAATGGCAACCACTCAGCATGGTCCAGCCCTCGTCAAGATTGGACGGAGCCGCGAAAATTCTTTTCTCGATCGACTGACTTCCATGAATACTAATGTCTGGGGGAATGGGTGAAACATCACCAATACAAATGGCGTCACAGATAATATCCAGAAGGTGATAAGTAAGTACGGAGAAACTCTATTTATCTACTTTTAACTCTATTTAAATTGCACGAAACCTAGTACTTTTAGAGATTTGTTCGAAACTCTCCAAAATTCAGTATGCAAAGTAACAGAATATAAACTAGAAGCTATGTGGACATATGTGCTGTAATCTATCTTCCAAGTAATAATTTACACAAACGGCTGCCTGTGCAAAAGCGAAATATTCCCCAGAAAGGTGGCGCGGGGCGTTCAGACGTGGCGAAATTTACCTCAATTTCCATGCAGAAAATTCCATGAAAATGCACATAGGGGAAAATGTTGTTCTTATAATTGGACAGGTGCAACACCTAAGTCGTGCGTGGCATTTCTACAGCGCTACATTAGCATATAAATAAGCGACACCCCCTGAAAGCCGACGGTAAAGGGCGGTTCAGAAACCGAGCAGTTTTTTACATTTTTATGACCGGAAATCCAATTATCACAAGCAATTATCGAGTCAGCTAGATAGAAAGCGAATTGCTTTTTCAAAATACGAAATGCAATTTAGAATTCAATGGTCGCAGTTATTTCCCTATTTGAATTTTGGCGCAAGATTTTTTTTGGGTTAGGTTAGTTGAATTTCGTAGGTTTTCGAGTGGTCAATGCAAATTCGGAAAGGCGTACAGTGCGGATTTAGGTACGTACACATCGAGTCTCACACATCACTGGCGCACACATTAATCTGGTGATACATTGTATTGTACGCTTACGCCCTCACATTTGGACAGTGTTTGGGGCAAGAGTCGAGAAAAAGCGATTAAATATAAACAAATTCTATGTTTTCTTATTTTATTTATTAGGTACCAGGAAAATCCAGGAAAAAGCGTTGAAAGATTTAAACGCGTTTATAAGTACATAACTACATGCAGTATCACATCAACTTAAAAGCTTATCTAAGCCATTTTCAAAGAGTTTAGTAATAATACTACAAAAATGTGAAATGTGTAATCGGGTTTTCCAGTACTTAATAGATTTTTTTCAGCCGATATCTTATTCTTTCTGCGCTTACCAAATCACAGCGCGATATAATTCAACTCTATAACCATCTAGTTTCAATAAACGAATTACGTATTTCAGTTTGTATATTTTCAGAGCTTATTTTGAAATAGAGGATAAATAATTTAAATTTGAAAGTTACAGAACATTAATTTTAATTTAATTCAGAAAATGCAATTAATGTTCTGTAACTTTAAATATCTAGTGTCAAAAATACAAGCTATAAAAAAAACTTTGGTCTAATTCTTCTATTAATGATCTGTTATACCTCAACACAAGTATCTGGGAGCTGGCACTACAAAATATTTATTAACGTCCTTCTCCATTATTGTAGTCCCAATTTATTACCCCTAACTTAATTACACAAACAATCAAGCCCAATACATAACCTCTACAAACTTGGTAAACCTACCATTTGTTAGAAATTATACTAGTAATAATTAATACCAAAGTCTAGTTTAACTTTGAGGCCGGACTCATATATAAGTTCAATTTAGACTAGCCTAGAGGTCAAGTGTAAACTATATAATAAAAAAAGAAACTGACTGGCTGAATGACATATCAATGCACAGCTGAAATTACTGAGACTAACACCCGTATTTATAAAGAAGTAATTACATGTTACTAAGTAAAATATTAAGTCATTACTTGACGTTTGAAATCTTCATCAAAATTTATTTTTTTCTTAACTATAGAATAGAAATTATTACTTAAGTAGTTATTTTTACTCAAGTATTTAGTTTTACTTGTTTATAAATATGGGTGATAGAATGTAAATTTTTGACTAGGCTTGCTTTTAAGATTTAAGCAAGCGAGAATATTTAAAAAAAACCCATGGAACGATAATGATATAATTATGACATTTATTTTGCAAATAGGTTTAAAAAACACTTTTACACATCAATTCTTTTTTCGTCAGTTTAAACTATAGGAAAGGGTTGAAAAGGGAAGGGATAGTATACTTGAAACGCAGCATAAATGATAATAATTCAAGTAAATGAAAAAGATTTTCTTTATTTGTTTTTAAAATTACCCATATTAAACGATTTGTGGGATGTTAAAGGTTAAGGGAGCATCTTATTCTTTGGGTTAATAAATTCTAAACTTGGCACAAATTGTAATCAAAATGAATGATAAAGACTGTCATTATTAGTGACCCTATGAATATGGTTTACGAGTTGTTGAAGTTTTTATAAATCCATACTAATATTATAAATGCGAAAGTAACTCTGTCTGTCTGTCTGTCTGTCTGTCTGTCTGTTACGCGATCACGCTCAAACCACCCAACTAATTTTAATGAAATTTAGTACGAAGCAAGCTTGAACTCCAAGGATGAACATAGGCTATATATTATCACGCTATTTGGTATGGAGGGTGAGTAATATTACATTTTATCGGTAAAGTTTCTGCGCGTGGCCAAAATTGGAACTAATCGTTTGTTGCCATTTTGACATTTACGTCAGGTGTCAGGAGAATGTCTTGTGTTCTGTGTTTTTAATTGTTTTTAAATTAAATAATCGTCATCATTATACCGAAAGTGATTACAAGTGCTGGAAGGGATCTTGAAAATCAAACGTTTTTAATAAGAGGAATGAGAAAATATCGGACCTAAGATTCATTTTCCAAAGGTGGACAATTTAACAAATAAATTTTTGGGTGACCATAACAATAAAATTTCCCTATTTAATCGTACACTAGGGGTACCTGTCAGGAAAACTTAGTTTGTTAATAATGGACAGCTACTATGTTTTTGAGTCTTTATCAAGTGACTATCATGACGAATCAAAAATAATGACAGATCAGAAATCAGAAATACAAAAGCAAAGATGAAGAAGAAGGCAATACAAAAGCTCATAATGAAATAGCCTCAATCACTAAAGCGGCATTTAACACTGTAACACCAGAAGAATGACTGAATGTCGTCTACATGTTGACAAAATAAAAGACAAATATTTTAAATCGGATAGGTTAATGGATATCGAAATTAACAATAGACTCATCCGACTCTTCTGATAGTATTGGAGATTGATTCTAAAAGTTGTTGATGCTAAAAGTGTTACTAGATATTAATTTAATAAAAGATTTACAAAGTTTCCATGACTTTTTTTATAATCATCATCATCTTTCTGCCCTTCTCCTATGTTATTTGGGGTCGGCGCAACACGTTTTCTTCTTCCATTCTGCCCTGTCACCCGTCATGCTATCACTAACTTCCTTCTCTTTCATATCACTCTTCAAACAATCCATCCATCTTTTCTTTGGCCTCCCTCTCCCCCGCCATCCATCCACATGTATACTTTTAGTAACTCTTTTAGTAACATGTGTATCATCCCTCCTCTTTACATGACCATACCAAGATAAACGATTCCCCTTCAACTTTTCTGAAATTGTCGCCACTTTCAAACTTCCTCTAATATACCTACTCACTCCTCACTTTATCCTTTTTGTCACACCACACATCCATCTCACCATTTACGACTTTTTTGTAATATTTCCCCTAATAAAATAATCTGTAATGCAATCTATTCGTTTACTTTCCTTAAGTAAACTAAAGGTATAATTAAATAAATTCTTTAAATTACAATTTGAATTACTAAAGACTGTTTTTAATTATATGAAGGAAAATAGATTAGTTAGGCTGGCAACATTAAACATGGCCCTAGCAACGCGCATGCTCTATGAGTAATATTGTATTTTATCGGTATTATACGATTTGCCGCGAGTTCAAACCCCAGCGACAGTTAATATTTTTGTGATTATTTTATCTTCTTTTTTGCCGATAATATACAATGATACGTCGAATAAATCAATAAAATTGTTGTTTACAGATTTTAAACATAGCATAGACATTTTTATCCAATATTTTTCCAAGTGCTTTGTAAAAAGTAATCAAAACATAAAAAAATATCGAGACGGCGAAAAAAAAACTTACTAATTTTTTTAATTATTTCATTTAAGATAAAAATCATCACGCTATCATTGACAAGGAGCCATGCACTCTATGACGTTTATAACAAGAACGCCTATTTTTAAAGGAAATTATCTAAGAATTTAGCACATGTTTTATATGATTTGATGGTCCATAGCACGTAGGGCGATGGTAGTTCGAATCTCATATTAATGAGACGTTTTAATTTATTTATTTTTTTTGCTTTCTTACTGCTTCTTTTATTGAGGCTGGTTTTAAGGTCAGCACTTTCGAAACAGTTTGGCAGACACTGTCCTTTAAAATCTAACATTCAATTTCAAATCTTTCGTTTTCGTTGGATAAAATAAAATAAGTGTATGCATTTATAGAACGGTCCCAGAGAATTTTTAACAATCCTACTATTTTTTTACGGCGGAGAGAGTGCGTGTACCACTCGAAGGTTTCGCCAAATTTCATTTGAAAGTTGGAGATTCAGGGCTGTTGTGGCTGTTTCGAGTAGTTTCTATTTCGTATTCGGCCGGAAGTACAGATATTACCATTTTGCGAATCGTCCGGAGGACACAGTCGAGCGTGCGATGGAGGTCTATCCCGATTGGATAGAGCACCGCCGTATCCTCGTGGAACCGATCGGCGGCGGCGACTACAGCACTGCGTTTGGCCATCAATATGCGAGTTCAATTGGGCGGAGATACACGGGCTCAAGATTTCGCGGAAATTCCTTAAAAATTTGGAGACTCTTCCTAGGGTAGTTCCCACTATGGAAAATAATTCGTCTGATATATGAAGACGTCAGTCAAATATGCACGAACAATACTGGATAAATGAACGAGTAATTTAAACGCCCAAAGCAATCAAGCTGCAACAATCAATGCAAACATGCTTTCGCAAATCCATACTAATCTACAGCGACTGCCGAGGCGTGAAGATGTCCTATTTGTCATTGTTTCAAACACCACCTTCGATCGCATTATTGCTTCACTGAAGGAAATGACTGGTTGACATTTCCTCTAACGATCGCCTTCACGACGACACAGCGGCGCAGACTTCAACCGTAAGCTCCATTGTATCTCTGAGCGATCCGTACAATGGTGAGAATCGAGAGTTTCATTCTTCTAAATTCAATACAGATGTCTCCCGAAACGCCCACATCCAGTGAGTCATGCACAAAGACAGGACGCCGTGGTGCCTGTGTATCCACTCCTCAAAGACAGTAAAAACCACTGCGATTGTAGCATGCTTACTGCAACTCTGAAACGCAAAGGGTAACTATAGGGAAACAGGTGGGTTTTAGCCATTAAAAGTCTGACACTCTTTCTCGCTGCACCCAGACTGGGAGAAGATATTTGATAATTTAACTACGTTAAGAAGAAGGTACAGGATTGCAAACTCTGAAAGCTGAAGGTGCCGACCTCAGGCTCAACTCCACTGGTCACTTTTTTTATAGCCTACATTTAAAGGGATTTATTTAGTGTTACTAAAAACATACTGCGTGTTAATATGCTTTTTTCTGACGGACAAATTATTAAAAAAAAACTTACAACATGGTTTTACCAAAACATAAACCATAAACATACATAAACTTCTGTTTTTCTTTGGATAAGGGAGAAACACCCATTAATACAAATTTTACATACTCTTTCCAAGTGTCGCCACAATGAACGGTCCTGTGCATCTCGCTTCGCATCCATCGGATTCCCGCTGTCAAAGTGGGCGCTACATGGCTGTTTATCATGATTTTGGTTTTGTCCATGTTCATTTTAAGATCAACTCTTTCGGAAGCTTTGACGTTCATATGTACATAATACATATGTAAGAGTATATAACACGTTTCCGGAAGGTAATTTTCATTTTTACCTTTAGCCGTTTTATGTGAAAGTAAAACAAATAATTTCGATGCACAATGAATTGTAAGATCAGAATTATTGTACATATACAGTACAGTTCTACGAAATTAACGCGGACGAAGTTGCGGGTCACAGCTAGTATATATATATATATATTTTATTATTATTATTGATAGGCCCGTTTGTCCACTATATCACCTGATGGTATGAATATGAAAACATTCTTGCGAACGAAGTCGCTGGCAAGATGCTAGTTATTAATATGAGGTGACGTAACGTCACGTCATAGCCCGCTGAGTTCGCTAGAGGTTATCAATCAGACGGTAGGATGACGTCGACGTCGCGCGCCGGTTAACCGCAACGCTGATGTGGCATGCTACCCTTCGTGACCGACGCTGCGGATGGCAGTGTTATATGCAATTGTGTGTATTAATGTGTCTAATATTATTGCTAGACTTATACCAACATATGTACTTAGCCTAATGTCTATGGACGTCATCTGTCATCTTCAGTATTGATTAGTGACGTGAACTTTACCCACTGCAATTACCCTTCCAGACTATTACTCCATCTGTTAAGGTGCTTAACTAAGCGTAAATAATCTTGATATGTCTTTTTATTAAAAAAAAATCGTATAGAGAACATACAAAGATTTTTTAAATTTAGTTAATTACCTATCGTCGGTTTGAGTAAGTAGCTAAATTGTAAACCTGTTTAGATAAAGTTTTTAGACCATTTTTAGATAAAAGACTTGGGAAGGTTTGTAATTTAGTTAAGTACCTAAACGGATGGAGTGTATTCTATGTACGGATATCTGTGGTGTACGCTATGGAAGAGTTAAATTTACGAGTATTATTATATTTTATTGCACACCAAAATTTAACATAGAACAAACAAGACCGTTTATTGAAATTTATGTCTATAAAAGACATAAGTTTACAATAAACGGTCTAAATTTAATTTTACTCTCATCTGTGTTCTTCAGTTGTCTTTTGCGTTCTAGGGTCAAGGTAAACTCTTTCGAACTTTCCGGCAGCCCATCATTTATTTCTTTACGCTCAAACTGTTGATTGGTTTTAGATGAACACATAATGAAACACCTCTCATGAGGCTGCGGTTTGAAAACTGGTAAGTACCAATGTGAATCTTTCAATTCATATGTACTTTTCTGAGTTTATATCGGACATTATTGTAATTCCGTGCCTCGGAAAGTACGTAAAGCCGTTGGTCCCGGTTTTTATTCGTAGATCTTTGATAATCGGTACAGGTAGTCAGATTCCTGATTCTGACCATCAAGCTGGAACTACATTAGATCGACGCACACGTGTAACACGCCTGATTTGTAGTAGAACGACGTCGCGTGGCGTGGGTCAAGTGTAGCTCTACGAGTCTAGTTTCGGACGCGTCCAGATTGGCGTATACACACGCACACGTGTGTGTAGTCTATCCAAAGAGCATGTTGCCCAGTTACTGGGTTGTGGAGGCCACGGGTATTCAGCAGCATCCAGTTAGACTGGAAGCCAACCGCAAGCTAGTCGGAAAAAAGGCTAGAGAAATGATGATGATACTGGTAGGCCATATCCTGGAATAGCACATATACTTTTTATCCCGAGTATGTTTCTTTGGGATAATTTTCTACTTCAACACGAGAAAAGTCAATGGCAGAAGCTTGTATAGGTAGTTATAATTGTAACATAATGCCTTAACCATAAAAAATAATGTTGACTTATACAAAATAGTCAAGTTACAAAAACTTGTAATGACCGCCTCTTCAACCGTTCTGAAAATAAACTCACAAGTTAATAAATATAAAAATCAATTTTGTAAGATGGTCGAAAGGATTTCCGTTTAGTGTTGATCCATATTGCTAGTTCGCTACGACCATTTTACAACGTGATGATAGATTTATAGACGTTCGAATAATTTATATTTCCTCACCAATAAATATTTGTGCCAGGAAAATAAAAGATGCTTCACGATATTTTTATTCAAGACAACTAAAAATATGGATATGGATACTTATATTTTCTAACAAATTATAATATCGTATAGCTATATAGTGTAGTGGGACACCTTTACTCAGAATTAGGGACATTAGAGCCTAGATAGTAATAATGATAGCTATATAAATCATTCTCAAAATTTAGACATTCTTCGTCAATGTAACGATGCTACCAAATCGACAGTCCCTAAGTAAACTCTCGAATCTGAAAATTAGGATTTTTTTTTGTTTCTCTTTTAAGCTTAATATGAACTACTTAGCTTATTAAAAAATATTATCGTCTGATGATTTTTATAACCAACCTAAATATGAATCCAAATTTATATACAGATCTACATTAATGCCAAAGTTGTCCACAAAATAAACTTCAAATCGCTCCCTTGTAAAGTAAGCTTTTTCACTTGTGATAGTTTACCCAGGGACAGAATCAAGAATCTTCTGTATCTGTATAAATAAAAGGCAAAGTCCTGACTCACTCATTAACTCACCAATATCCAATCAAAGCCTTTGGACCTAGATTGCTCACATATTTCGCAGAGGTTCCTATTACGATGTAGTCAAAGAATAAGAAAGAACTTTCCAAAATTCACTACCTTAAATGAAACGGGGTTTCAAAGTTTGTGTAGAGGAACTTTCTTTCATTCAGGTGAAGCTGCTGGCAGAAGCTAGTGGACAATAAATGTCTCAAAATAGAATACAAATAATTGCACGAATAATAAAATACATGAAAAATTAACTAAGAAGAAACTAATAAAACTTTAAGCGTTATTCATTACCCGGTATCTGAGATAAATGAAATTTATTACAGCCAAGTAGTCACACATGGTAACAATGACTAGTTCGCCAGCAGTTCGATAGATGGCGCGACTAGTAGCTTCATATTAAACCCTCCGTAGTGAAGGATGGGGCGTTTTATCAACTTTATAGCACCGTGTGTTTCGAAAGAAAAGATTTTTTATCTTAGATAGGAGTATTTGTTTGAATCGGATTTGATCTAAGAAAACTTATGATCAAAGAATGAACTTATAGGTATGTGTAATGTACCTGTGAGTTCAGACAGAGTCAGAGAGGAGTCCTTACAATCAGTGTAAGGACTGTTATTACCAAATATATCATATGTAACTGAGAAATTTACCACAGTAATAGAAGATGTTCCAATATTTTTTTTATAAGTAGATTTGTTCTAATAGCTTTTTCATTGCTAAATTAGGTACTATGATATAATTAGTAATATAATTCAGTTTAAGTAATTGTTTGGTCACTTATCATTATTTATACATTTAACATTCGTCCATGGCTTTCATTTTTTTTTTATATTTTTATGCCAATAAATGGCCAAACATACAAAATCACAATTCTAAGAGCAGCATGTTATTATGCAAATAAAATATTCATATTCAAACAAAATATGAATATTTTGTACGTAGAAGATACCAATCTAATAATAACACTGATAAAGCCAAAAGTAGATACTATTGGTCTGCTACGCGGACGACACGTTGGTCCTAGCGCGGGGAGAGTCGTACCGGACGGCGGTCGAATTAGCGACACGCGGGGTTGCGATGGTCGTTGACAGGATCCAGCAGTTGGGACTCGAGGTGGCACTGCACAAGTCCGAGGCCATGTGCTTCCACGGCCCTCGGGGTGCGCCACCACCGCGTTCCCAGCTAACGGTAGGAGGGGTTCACATCAGCGTCGGGTCGACGATGAAGTACCTGGGACTCGTCCTCGACAGCTGGTGGAACTTCAAGGAGCACTTCCGACGTCTGGCTCCCAAACTGAATCGGACTGGGGCTGCTCTCGGGCGGCTCCTGCCCAACCTCAGGGGACCAGACGCCTCCTGCCGGAAGCTCTACGCGGGAATCGTTCGGTCCATGGCCCTCTACGGGGCTCCGGTGTGGGCACCGACGTTGCAACAGCAACCGAGGGCCCAGCTGAATGCGTGCCAGAGGGTCATGGCAATACGCATGGTGCGAGGGTACCGAACGATCTCCCGCGAGGCGGCGACCCTCCTTGCTGGCCAACCGCCGTGGGATCTGGAGGCAACAGTCCTTGCACACATGCACGACAAGCGCATGGAGATGCAACGCCGGGGCGAAATTCCACTGCCACGACAAGTCGAGGCATGGCGGACAGAGCTCCGGCGGGATCTCATGGCGAAATGGCGTCAACGACTATCGCAACCTCGTTCGGGGCGCGCCACAATTGGGGCGATAAGGCCCATCCTTGAGGCGTGGCTGGAAAGACCTCACGGCGTTCTCAACTTCCGCACGACGCAGGTGCTTACCGAACACGGAAAGTTCGCTAAGTACCTGTTCCGGATTCGTGCGGAGGATTCGCCCGGGTGTCGCCACTGTGCGGAACATCCGGAGGACACGGTGGAGCACACTGTAGAGGTGTGCCCCGCCTGGGCGGAGCATCGCCGTGTCCTCGTGGGGGCGATCGGCGGCAGCGATCTCTCTCGCCGGGCCTTGGTTCAGGCCATGGTCCGTAGTGAGGAGGGATGGCAGGCGGTCGCCTCCTTCTGCGAAGCAGTAATGCTAGCAAAGGAGGAGGCCGACCGCATCAGGCAGAGGCAACGGGGCGCTCGCCCCAGCCGCCGCCGGGATTCCGATCCCGATTTCCGGCCACCGTAGGCGCGGGCTTGCGGACGGCGTGCAATGGGTAGCACGCTGTCCGATCGTCCGGTAACCGACCGGACCGAGCCCAAGTCGTCGACGGCGCGTTCTGTTCCCGCGCGCCTCAAGGAGCTGTCAGCACACCGAAGAGGCCCAGCCTGCTAACTGCAGGCAGGCAGGGTCGAAGCCTACTGGGGTCATGGGTTAGTTCCGAAAGGAATGCTCGACCCCGGCACGATAGGCTACGGAGGAACGGGGTAGGTTTTTAGTCAGTAAGAGTCTGACACTACTTCCCGCTCCGCCCAAGGGCGGGATTTATCATTGGATGATTTTACCTACCATAAAAAAAAAAGTAAATACTATTACAAAGGATATAATAATATATAATTTAATAACTAGGACATAAAATGGACCCTTGTAGTCCTCAAACTCTAGACATAAACAAACCTGATACTAGCTGGAATTTCAGTAATATTTAGACTTCAACTGGTTTAACTTATTTCTTTGTCATCCATCCCAACTGTCACAAGATAGGACTCAGATAGAAAATATCTCGGCAAGGGATTAATCATAAATCTCAGAATCTCGGCATTACATATTATCAACTTTTTACAAGTCGCTTAAATCATCCTTATACGTTTACAACAGTAACAAAACTTCGTCCGGCCTTATTCGTTCGTGATGGCAAACTTTTTTACTCTGGCCGCCAATCAGGGTGTCCAAATCGGAGGGAATTTTTTTAGGACGTACTACAATTTTACTTTTTTACTTTTACAAAATTATAAAAACTGCTTAGTGCATATCTAATCTGCTTCATCTCTGCTTTAGGCTGTCTTTGTAGGTTTTTTGACGGTTGTTACTCTGCAGGAGGTCAGAAGCCAGAAGATCTGACACTAGGCCCGCGTGGTGGATTACGACCCATTCTCTCTCTTAGACAGGAGGCCTGAATCCCAGTAGTGGGAACATTTTAAGGCTGTTTATGCTATGCTATGGCTTCATTCTGTTATGGATAGCAGTAGCCATAGATCTAATATTTACCTTTATTCTAGATATTTTAGTAGTGCAGGTCAATAAAGTTTAGAGTTTTGTTAAGAATTGTTATCATGCACGTCAGCTTTAAAACGGCACATTTGGCTCATGCTTGCTAGGGCTGGTAGATCGTTTGAAAGATACGTCGATTTTTTGAGCAAAAGATTTTTCACTGCGGGAGCAGGACAAGTTATTTAATAATTAATCACCTCAAAAAGGAGGAAAATAATGTGACGTTACAAAAGATTTTTGAATTTTGTTAACGTGTTGACATTACATTGAAGAAAAGTAAACAAATAGTATTGTCATCACTATCAGTATATCGCTCCGTCCAAACCCTCTGTGTACATCACTATCTATGCAAATAAATAAATTGCATTTCTTTATTTAAATTTTGACGCCCTCCGTTCGATTGGTGGACCTGTGTGTTCTGCGCTGTAACACGGTCCATGGCTGTCAATGCCAAAATATAAACAAACGATTTTCTGAGTAAGACGAATATTTTTTTTTATTTGTTGATGTACCTACCGGAGAATTTCTTTTTCATGTAATAATGCATGCAATGTTAGTGTCAGAATACAAATCTTTAATTTCAGAGTTCAAACGTTTAATTTCTTTTTTCAATATCTACTTCTGAAAGAAAAAGATATTTCTACGCATTACACACGATATTTTGTTGATACACGAATAAGCTCGCTACCAGAAGTTAAAACAATTCAACTTTAAAACAACCATACGTGACTATGAGAATAATAGCTACAAGGAACAAAGGGACGATTGTCATATTATAATCAACCAGGCATGACAAATGGATTAGTGTTGCATTTTCTTTGTTCATGTTTTCAGGCTAAAGGATGCTATTGCCGAGGTCCACCCTTTTTTGGTTATGCCTTAGTTGCTTTTTATGTACCCACGTTAGTTTCAAGCCTCAAAGATTTTCCAAAACTGACGTATATCTAATTCTGTTATTAGCTAAATGTATTTATTACCTTACTTTCATTTTGGAAATTCTCCAAAAATCCTCAATACTGGGACACTCTACCACCAATAACTCAAGATACGTTGTCAACTTTTTTATGAGTCAAATGTTGGCGTACAAACATTATTAGTTTATGCGGTTATCGTGTCTGCCATGAATTATTGTTGTATTTTGATCAACATTGTCACAAAGTGATGTTTCTTGCAAAAAACTTGCAAAAATAACCTATGGAGTTTTTCTAACGTATGTTTTTCATTTCAGTATGAAAAATAGTTGCTGAATTTTGATCTGAGGGTAACGCTATATTTTTAAGAGTTCATTGAAGGTAATTTCAAATGATTAATTGAAATGAGTTTAATTGACTGTCGATATTTTTAAGGTATTTTTTTCCATAATCATCGTTATTAAGCTAAAATTATAAATTCTACGAAATTGACGGTAACTTTTTTTTCACAATAGTAATTCAGTTAATGATATTATTGAATACATAATTCTACGAACAAAGTTAAATAATTATTACAGGATCGTATTGTGATTTCTGAATAGTCACTGATTTTGTATAGAAATGTCACAATAATTTTACTTTTGTGTAAAACTCTTCATAGTAGAGCATTTATAGAATTCGTTCAAAATTATATTTTTTATGGAAAATAACAAAATTATACCACTTTTGAGGTCTTTCGAAGAGTACATAATAAAACAGTAACTTTGAACTTAATTTCTACGAGTAAGTGCTCTTTTAGCGTCCTCAAAGTCTTCAATGAAAATTGTTTTGGAAATGGTTTTAACTCGTTGAATGAAAACTTTTGAAGCTACACTTTGATTTGGTGTTATATTTTAGCTGTAATTAACATTTAATGGATTTTCTGCCAAAATCCGATTTATTATCGACGTTATAATACCACAAAAAATTATACTTCAGTAAAGTTTCGCGAGCAATATTTTGAGATGCATTATAGGAACCAGAAAGTGCCATGCCATGGGCGAGAAAAGGCAATAGAGAAAGAAATTGCATGCATTAGGAGAATAAAATTGATAAAAGAGATTTTTATTATTATTTTTAATAGGCTCGCGTTTGCCCACTATTTCACTTGATGGTAAGCGGTGATGTGGCCGACTATGGAGCACGCTTGCCCAGAAGTAACCATTCACTCTTGACTTAAAGACCCCTAGGTTATAGCTATCACGAAACACAGACTCCGGCAGGGGATTTCACTCCTTAGCTGTACGCATAATGAATGTGTTAACAAAATGCAGATTTCAGCAAATTTGACTCGGCCCAGTAGAGCCGATGCTTGCTTGGGCTGCAGGATTGTTCGATAACTCTATCTGGGGCCACGGTAACTCTAACGTGGCTCCGGAACATAAACGACAAATGATGGGATATGGAGGCAACAGTCCTTGCACGCATACGCGAGTTGCGCGTGGAGATGCAACGCCGGGGCGAAACTCCGCTGCCACGACCAGTGCTAGGCACGCCGTAATTATGGCGGTAAGTCCGCTCTTTGCGGTCCTCACCTTTTGCATGACGTAGGTTTTCCCCGGACATAAAAAAGGAGGACAAAATTGATATGTGACGACACGAAAGATTTTAGCAGTTTGTTTACACTCTGACATTATATTGAAGAAAAGTGAATAAATAGTATTTCAAAATGACATATTAAGCAGTTTATAGTAACTAGAGACAGCAGCTTGTCGCGTATAAATCTCGTAATACGTATAGGCTTTGGCGTTAGACAGCTGCGAATATTGACATAAATCATCCCAATGCTTGGCCCGAGTGTTAGTGGGCTGGTTATGTGAGCGGATTAGACATAATATCGCGGTAAACTGTCGTAACCATTCCGACCTTTACACCCAATGCGTCAATGCTGCATATTGCTTGGAGCGCTCGGTACGTTTAGCGATACCCTTTAGGTTCCCATTACGCCCATACTAGAAGAGAAATTGAGCTTCAGTTAACTAGTTAAGTTGCCATTTTCTGGTATGGAATAGGCCA
Organism: Leucania comma; assembly: GCA_958295575.1. NCBI lineage: Eukaryota > Metazoa > Arthropoda > Insecta > Lepidoptera > Noctuidae > Leucania > Leucania comma. Next base: position 13,573,626 of record OY282475.1, read on the forward strand.
CCCGTTATTTTCATGTTAGTGTAGTAAGATACTCTTGATTTCTTGCATAGTTTTTCGGAGAGTATCAATTATCAGCCTTATAATGGGCCGTAATTCACCATGCGCAGTGCGGGTTGGTGAATGTCGCATGTTTTCGAATTCTTGGTCCTAAGTCATACCGGTTTCCTCACGATGTTTTCCTTCACCGTTTTGAGAGCAGTGGTGATCAAGTAAATTACACAAAGTAATACGCCTGGCTGGGTTTGAACCCACGACCTTTACAACTCATGAGTCGGGGCCGTTATCACTCAGCACGGAACAAATATTTGTATGGCCTACAGATAGTTTTTCTGGATCTTGGGGTCTGTTGTATATGTGATTTTATAAGTTTGTGACCACATTACCGATACAAGAGTATCTCCTAGTGTGGTAAAACGTTTTTCTAAATAAAACCAAAAAGCGTTTCTTATTGACTCTTAGTCTATGACATTTAAGAGAGAGAGAGAGAGTTATATGAATATGAAGTTGGTATAGTCATCGATCATCTTCAACGATGGACATATTCGATTTATGTAAACTACTTCTGGATTCCACCGTTTTATTCTAACAATCAAATGTAGTAAAAAGTTTGTCATAAACCCTGTCTTACGGAACCGTGAAACGGGAACATAAAATTTGAAAGACGCGTATGTTAAAGATCGTAAATTAAGTGGATTAATAAAAATTAAACACGCTATCGACAATAAACAAAGGTGCAGTAGAGTTTAACAACGCTGAGTAGCGAAATTCGAAATTTTATAACTGTCGTAAAAGTGAAGGTTACGTTTCGAGTAGGTATAGTGTATCCTTTACTTGGATTATACAGGAATGTGAGGCTAATGAAAGCAGCCTAGCATGTTTTATGATCCTCTCAAATGCGGATGGCATAGTATAGAGTATAATCTTCAGTAGACTTGTCAAATGTGTCAAAGAATAAATACGTTTGACCGCACGACAAAGTCGGGCCGTGCGGAAGGAAGTTTGCATGGCTCGTTTTATGGGCTTTAATCTGTCCTAGCTCAGAGGACACCGGTGTCCTCTCACATCCACGCCACTATAGGCCTTAATTCCGATGTTTAGAGTCTACTTTTGTATGAACAAGTTGGGTAGTTGTGGATCGAAGTGTTAATTAAAGTTGATGTTACATTGTCGCATTAGTGCCTACGAACCCTTTGACGGAACGACTGTTAGGATTACTTTTCGTGGAATTAAAATAATTTATGCGTGTAAATTGTCTGGTCCTCGTATTGTCAGCTGTTTTAAAGGGTATGTGTTTCATCACATTGTTCTGGGTAATAACTATTACTGGTAGTAAAATTGTTGAATGATTGTTTTTAGTGTTTCAAAATGCAGATGTGCGTATAAACTTATAATAGGTATTTGAATATATTTGATGAAGAGGTTTATTGGTTTCTTTGTGTTTTGTACTTTCTGTAATATTGCTGTGTTCATAACCATTTTTGTGTGAAATCTAAGAAAACTTGCATTATTTTGTGATTTGAGTTCTACCGTGGAAAAAATGTGCCTCAAGTGGTATGCAATATTGACATGATATACGGACTTAACACTGCTAATGAATGGGATGTTAATTTTTGTGTCAATCACTTTCACTTGAGAAATTTTATCTCATGAATAACTTTTATTCTCAGGGCGGCTAAAAGACAAAATTTCCAAAATGAAAGCTAATAAACCAAGAACATAGAGTTATTTTGTTAGAATAAAATCGTAGGTATACATCATTTATATTGCTCGCTCTTTGAAATGCATAGTTTCTGCGTTGGACCTCTTAATATGAAAAAAACTTTTTTTTTTTTATATAAGCTTTCACTGACATCCTTTTCTTTTATATATTCTACTCCTCACAAAATCCATCCAACTTTGACATCATAATCACATGAAGTCTCAAAACTGAGCTAAATATTTTTAAATACCAACCTATAATGACTTTAATGATTATCATTTCTCGCACAATTGTCTACGTTATTTTTGCGTCCCCTCCCTCTTTATCCATTCATTTTGTGCTCCATCCTTTGGTATTACATATAATTCGATTATCATTATATGTTACCTACTCACGAATATGATGCGTTTGGCATATTGATTGGCATACGATTACCGGTGTTTTATCATGAAACATTTAGAAACCTGCCAGGAAATAAAATGTTACATAAGCAAGTTCTATTTATTGTTATATCTTTTACAAAATAAAAACCTTTTTTTTTGTACAGTTAAACCTTACGTTTACGGATCATAAACTGATATTCTTTCCATTTTTCTTTTACTCCAAGTTAAGCATAGCAGAGCAATATAAATAGCGGTGGGTACTATATTTTTCGCGCGGCTCCGCTCGCATGGTCCTTTGGGCTTATTCGGGATTTGTTTTATTGCTCATTCACTTTAGACAAACCGTGCTCCGTTGTTACCGGGGCCAAAATTGGGGCTCTTAGTACTGATGCCAGAAATCCTGAAATTCTCTTGTAATTGTACGGTGTATCTTGTGCTCTGTGGTAGGCTTTCCACAATGTTTATCTGAAAACTATCAAAGGATTTACAACTACGAGAATTATTTTTTTTCTTTTGGGATACAACAATGTGGAAGAACACATCGACACCGAAGTGTTTTTTGAGGCAACGGCCCTTACGCCCCAGTCGTCGTCGGGATTGCGATCCCGATTTTCCACCACCGTAAGCGCAGCTTGCGGATGGCGAGCAATGGCCATCTCGCCGTCCGACTGTCTGGTAACCGTCCGGATTGAGCCCGAGTCGTCGACGGCGCGCACTGTTCCCGTGTCCCGCAAGGAGTTGTCAGCGAACCGTAAAGGCTCAGCAGGGCCGATGCCTATTGGGGCCATGGACCGGTTTCTGAAAGGAAGTCCGGCCCCGGTATGAAGAATTAAGAAGGAACGGGTTTGGTTTTTTAGTTAGTAAAAGTCTGACACTATCTCCTGCTCCGCGCCAGGCAGGAAATGTCGTTGGATGATTTTTACACACCGAAAAGAAAAGTCTTCATTACTTTTCATGGTGCTGTCTGTTTATTTTTTCGCTTTCTAGTGATTTTTGAGTACAAATTTGCTATACATATAAGTAGACAACGTTGCAAAATTAAAATTCCCTCTCATCCGAGAAGGTCGCGCTGTGCGGATCCCTGATGTACAACTTTAACGCCAAACTTTTGTCGAACTATGCAAATTTTAGTTAACACTTCCAACAAACGCGCATTCCTCCTCTACATGAAATACGCTAGCTCTACGCCAGCTTTACGCCAACTCTACGCCAGAACGAAGCCAACGCTACTTTTTATTGACTACCCTCTTTAATGAAAACATTATTTCGTTACTTTACAACACTTCCCGAAGAGCGTTGAAGTTAGAATTTTAATTAGTTTTGTTTTTAAGTTCTAAGGCGGAGAGGAATAAAGGAAAACAGGAATACGAAATGAATTAGCTTTGGGAATATATTCTAGGGTATCTTAACATGATTACAGGAGCTTTTGATAGAAAGTCGAAGTAGGTTATTTGATTTTATTGGCGTCAATGTATAAAGAGATAAGAGAGAGTTTGTGATTAAGTAAGGGTAAGTAACAGCTGCATGAGTAAACGTCCTAGGTCTGCAATACTTATCGTAGGTGGTCTGAGGATGGGTCCGAGTTGACGACGTGTGGTGTCTGACGTGCAATTCAAAAATCTTTCAGCATCACTGACGGAGTCTGTTTGGGCGGATGCTAGCCAAGGCTGTGGCATTGGTTTTTTTTTTAAATAATTTTGAAGAGTTATTACGGCCCTGGAACTTGTAAGGAAGTGGGTTTTAATCTGCCGCTATAAGTCGAGGCATGGCGGAAAAGATTAATATCACTTTAGCATCAGCCTTATAATATTCCCCCTATGAGAGGGAATCGGCCATAATTCACCACGCGGGCCCAGTGCTGGTTGGTGGATGTCACATGTCTTCGAATTTTTGGTTCTAAGACTTGCCAGTTTCCTCACGATGTTTTTCCATCACCGTTTTGAGAGCAGTGGTGATGAAAAAATTACACAAAGTACAACTCGTAAGTTGAGGCCGTTACCACTAGGCCACAACTGCTCCATCATAATGACACTTTACTTTTGAAAGTTATAGAAAAGTTAAAGAAGGCTCTATAATGAACTTACCAAATGATTTTGTCACAATCACCATTTGATAGGAAGTTTCAGTTCCTGATCCATCATGTTAATTGGGTCTTAGGAACAATTTATCTTCAATTGTCGGAAATCGTGTCAATCCCTCACTCTAACCAAAGTTTAGTTGTTAGACTGTTAAATACAGTCTCGCTCTTTGGAAGAACCATTTCTTTGACAAAATCTACGTGGTCTATTGCCTTTTCAAAGAAAAAAATTTAGTCTGTGATTTTCTTGTTCTCTCCCCGTTCTTGACGAATTGCTGTCCCATTGGACTAAGAATGTACATAATAGAATAAAGTGTGCACCTGTGTTTGCGCGCAGAGATGAGAATTTTGAGATGGATGCATGGTGTGATGAGAACGGATAAAATGAGAAATGAGAGGAAGTTTAAAAGTGGCACCGGTGACTGAAAAGTTGAAAGGGAATCGTATGTTTTGATATGACCATGTAAAGAGGAGGTATGAAAAGGATGTTACTAAAAGAGTTATGTGTTTACATATGGATAGATTGAGAGGGAGAGGGAGGTCATTTTATAATTGGCTACCGAAAAGAGTAGATAGACTAGTTGCCGGACTAGTTGGTGCAGTGGTTGAGCGATTGGCTGTTACGCTGCATACGTCACGGGTTCGGTCCCCGCACAGAAAAAATATTTGTATGGTCTATAAATAGTTGTTCTAGTTTACATGTTTCTGAACGCCTACTATACAGGAGTCATTCCTTGTGTGAGGCAATGTTTTATATAAAAAAAAACAGGACGTAATTTTTTTTTTCTAATTTAATTCGAAACGACCACTGGTTCAAAATGACAAAAAAAATGATAAAGACAACATTTTGGTCTGAATTTGTCACTCACAGGCGTTCACAGCACTTGTACAATAAATTGATAAAAAACAATTGCGGTCACTAAAAAAAAATACATTAAAACTATTTAAAAATTGCACTGAAGAAGTGCAGTACTATTTAAATTATAAGACACCACCATTTAAAACAAAGAGCCCACAACTGTATCAAGTCAAAGCAAACCAATCCTCACAAATTGAATTCTAAAAAGTAAATAAAATTTGAACTGGCAGTGAAATAATTAATTAACATCGGTCCCGTCTCCACCAAGAAACCAAAGTTAATGTTTGTGTTCGTACCAACTTCGAAGTTACATATAGACGAACAATTATTACCTGCTCCTACCTATCTGAAGAAAGTTGGGCTTGTTCTAATAATATTGATTTAAGTGAGCTCGCTATTAATGCATAACTTATGGGTATGAACCCTTCCGGACAAGTTTATGTTAGTTTTGTACAAATATTATTGTGTTCGAGTCTATTTGGTCAGCTTGAACGTGAAAGTGATATTGTTGAGATACATGTTTTTGAGGTTTTTGTGTTGAGTGGCTGGTAAAGTTGTACGTAAGTACCGATTTTTGTGTACAATTTGTTGTTTGATGTGGGTTACTATGTTTCTGTATTTTTTATCCCACTTCTGTAGATCGTATCCGTGATGGAGGAAAACTTAAAAATAAATTACAATAATAGCCCATTTTTAGAAAATACACATATAGAAGACTGGCCTGTTGGTATAGCTGTTAGTGGCTCTGACCTGTGCCCTGACTGCTATATCGGAGGTCAAGGGTTCGATCCTAAGACAAGTGTTTGTGTGATGAGCACGATCATTTGTTCTATGTCTGGGTGTTATTTATCTATGATATGTATGTAATTTAGAAATATATAAGTATATTTAGCAGTTATCTAGTACTCATAACACAAGCTCTGCTTAGCTTGGGGCTAAACGGCGTTGTGTGTTAGTTGTGAAATATTATAATTTATTTATTTATTATTATAGAAGGTTTAATTAATAAACCGTTTTGCCAAATAACAAGAGGAAAGGAGCTTGGTTGGTACGTGTAGTAATGAAAAACATTGTATACAAAGGCACCAGCATCTTTCAAAATAATGAATAAATTAAAGAAGGTATAAAAATGATTCCCCTTTTTTAGGTTTTTTTTTTACGTATTTACCGTCTCCGTTTGGGGGTCGGCTTCCGGTCGAAACCGAATGCTTTTATGTGAAGAGACTGTACATCAGACCTTCGCAACCATACTACTGGACAACACTATACTCATTAGATAGACTGATGGTGAGAGTTTCTGGCGTCTGATTACCTGTAACGACTGCCAGAGATCTACTAATTACAACCGGGACCAACAGCTTTACGTCCTTTTCGAGGCATAGGGTGTCAAGAATGCCCTAGATAAACTTAGAAAAGTAAAAAAAAAAATCCCTTGGTACTTCTACTTACTCATGTATAAGAGATACCGGTGCTTTAGTCACTGAGCCATCACAACACCTTTTTTTATAAGTCTACAGGTACGGTCATCATCATCATCATCAGCTTTTTAATGTTCCCACTGCTGGTACTCAGGCCTCCTCTCTAGGAGAGGGAATGGGTCGTAATACACCACGCGGGCCCGGTGCGGATTGGTGTATGTCACATGATTTCGAATTTTTTGGTTCTAGGACATGCTACACACAGGACAGGTACGGTAACTTTTTATAAATAAATATTATTTCTCTGAATTATTTTGTTTCACTTTACTTCTTGCTTGAAACCTTGCAATATAATCCAACACAATAAATTACTTCGAACGTTTGTATGAACTAAACAGAATTTCGAATAGAACTAAAAGCTTATTCATGAACGGGATGTATAATATCACGTTATGCGTTTAATATTTATTTAGGTACATTATAATAATATTATCTTTAGACAAATATACGAAATATATTGAATAGTTCAACTTCAAATATCTACCTACATTGCTTGTATTTGAATGTTCAATATTATCGTAACTTGTCTCATTTGCGTCTTTAATTCTATAACATTTTTAATTTTTTTTTTTTTTTTTTACATTTAAAACCCTGATGTATACTGGCTTATATTTTATACATTGTTTCAGTTCTTACATTGTACTATTGTCACCACACAATAGCACCTATAATTATTTATATCCGAAGCTTGATTATCGAAAATTGATCTATCCATAACATGATATCGAAACATTAAAGCCAGTAATGGGCTTCAGCGCATCACTAACCTTCCATTTACCCGTACGTTGTAGCTATCCATCAATGTAAACAGAAGACCGGCCAACAACGGCCATTGTGTGCACAGCAATAAAACTTTTTATACAAAAACATTCGCAACAGCGAGCTATAACATAAAATCATAACCCGTCCACTGCAGTGGCCATAAACCGCTCCGTATTATAATGATGGATGACAAACAAGTCACATCACATTACATCATAGCCCACGTGTACATGAGCGGAATCGCGCTTAGACACCGTATTTTATACAGTAGGAGGTATACGAGCATATGGTACGCTATAACCGTAAAATTTTATCGTTTTCGATGCTGAAATGATACACGAAACAATCTAAATTATAGCGGGTGGCGTGGCCCTGGCACGAGGCCAGTGTATTGGTAATGACAGGGCTTATCCAATTTGTAACGTTATCTGTGCAAAAGGTTTGACAGCCCGCGCGTCTGGACCTTAACTGCTGACGTCAAAATATCAAATATTGTTCGGACTCGGGACCTTGTGTCATATGGTTGGCTATAACAATTTAAAAGGATGTTTCGTATACTACTGTTTCGTTCTACTGTTTCGAGAATATAAGTTTGGCCTATTTGTATAAAGTTATTTTCTATCGCCACTGCCTGTCATTTATATAACCTCAAAATCTAACAGAAGTAATGGTTAAGCGATTGACTGCTGAACTGCGTGCCGTGGGTTTGTTTCCCGCACGGAACAAATAAGTATTTATTTCACGTACAGATAGGTGTATAAGGTCTGGGTTTCATGTGTATGGGAGTTTACATGGGTATGGCAACATTTTTTTTGTATTTAACACAGTAAAAAAATATATACAACATCAAAAAAAGTTTGAGATCACTTTGATAATACGAAATCATTTTTGTTACGTTAGAATAAAACGTTTTATCTTTTTTTTTTCTAAGATTCTTCATTTAAAAATCAAATATTTTCATTACAAAAGAATTTAAAATATCAATTGTTTTTCTGTATAAAAAGAGATTTTTTCCTTGTTTACACTCATTCAGAAATCTGACCAACTTGATTCAAGCGTTTTTTCTGACTTTTCAAAGAAGGAGTTCATTCAAAAAGATGCCGAGGGGATTACAAGAAGTTTTACGACCAAGAATGGTTACTTTGGGGGAAGAAGGACATTCTACGAGAGAAATAGCACGCAGAGTGGCTGTACCCTAATCCTGTGTCGTGAAACGTTACGTAGGTATCGTGGCGTGGATAAATTTGCTGATCGACCTCGTAGTGGTCGGCCAACTGTTTTTACTGCTTCTTAGAAGCGTTACATCAGATTGCTGACTGCCCGAGACCCAACAATCAATGCCACTATAATAAAAACTGAGTTGCGAGCTGCTACTGGACTAGAAATTTGCACTCAGACCATCAGGAATTGCTTACACCAGGTTAGATTACAAGCGAGGAGATCCTGGCGAACACCCCTGCACTCACAGCAACGACAGCGACGCAGATTGCAGTAGGCTAGACTCCGCCAAAATGAAGAAAACGACGAGGAAAACATTTGGCGGAATTGTGTCTTCATTGACGAATCCAGAATTAGCAATCATCCAGACAACCGACGTTTTCGTGTCTGGAGAAAACGTGGGGACGCTGAAAGACAAAGAACTGCCACCGAAACCGTTCAACAAGGCGGGAAATCGGTGTCCTTTTGAGGCGGTATAATGATTGGTGCTAGAGCGCCGTTGATCCCGTATCGTGGATCGATGACTGCAGCTTTGTACCAAACCATTGCTATTAATGGAATTGTCAGGTCATTTAGAATAAACCATGGCCCTTGATTCGTAATGGTTGATGATAATGCACCCGCACATCGAGCTCAACGAATCAAGGCTGCTCTGCGTGAATAAGACCTGGTTAAACTGGCCTGCCGGCTCGCCTGACTTAAACCCGACAGAGCACGCGTGGGATGCTGTCAAGCGAACTGTTTGGAACCGTCAGCCACCTCCCCAGACAATGCCAGAGATCAGGGAAGCCGTTATTCAAGAATGGGACAGGTTACCGCAAGAAATGCTGGATAACTTAATTCTCAGCTTGCCAAGAAGGGTTGCCGCATGTGTTCGAGCCAGGGGAGAGTTATCTTGTACTAAATAAAAATATTTTCATATTTATTATGAAAATACTTTGTTGACAATCTTCTTCTTCTTCCTGCCCTTGTCCCATATTACTTGGGGTCGGCGCAACACGTTTTTTTCTTCCACTCTATCCTGTCAGCCGATAGATTGATATATTGTCAAAATATTTTGTTGACAATATTTAGTTAAATCTCTTTTTCTTTTCTTTCAATTATTTATTAGTCGAGATTGCATTGGGACTTTTAAATTCAATTTTTGTTAATAAAAAATAAAATAATAATTTATTTATTTTTTGTTTCAGAAAGTGTATCTTTTATATAAAAAACAACATCAACATTCCTTTAAAAAGTAAAATATTTAAAAAAATATGCCATCTTTTGCTAATGATCTCAAACTTTTTTGATGTGTGTATATTTTTCATCACATCACATCACTCTTTATTATTTCTATGTATAACGCTTATTATGGTAAACAGAACTTCTAATGAATAATCATACAAAAAAATCAATAAGCTACGGGTATCAATAAATGTAAAGGAAATTAATTAACTGAATTCGCTAGCTCTTTATACTTCTCCGTAATGATACTGTTTTTGCAATGATCTCCTAATTACGGTTAATTCCGAAATTTGAAATAATCTTGAAATTGAAAGAATTTCTTAGAAACGTATTGATTAAGGCATTAGTGTGTTTGGCCTTGGTGTTAATTAATTATTTATGGGTAACGAAGTGCGAAAGGCGACCTTATCAAAGTAAAAAGTCTGGTTCAATGGCTTTTCTCTCATTAAAAGTATAAGCTATTGCTTAGCCAACTTTCTGTATGGAACGTGCTCCGATCAAATTACGATAAAATACATTTTTAAAAAGTTTCCAACTTTATCTAGAACGCCAGCTTAAAAGGTTTGTAGTGGTTTCGAGGGAACGGCCCTCACACCCCAGCCGCCGGGATCCTAACCCTGATTTCCAGCCACCGTGGGTGTGGAGTTGTGGACTATCCGGAGGACACGGTGGAGCACACGGTCGAGGTGTGCCCCGCTTGGGCAGAGCATGGCCGTGTTCTGGTGGGGGTGATCGGTGGCGGCGATCTCTCGTGCCGGGCCTTGGTACAGGCCATGGTCCAAAGCGAGGAGGAGTGACAGGCGGTCGCCTCCAGAAGGAGGAAGGAAGAAGCAAAGCAGTAATTCTTGCAAAGGAGGAAGCCGCACGCGTCTGGCAACGGCCCTCATGCCCCAGCTACCGTAGGGATTTCGATCCTGATTTCCAGCCGCCTTAGGCGCGGGCTTGCGGACGGCGAGCATTGGGTAGCTCGCTTTCCGACCGTCCGGTAACTGTCCGGACCAAACCCAAGTCATCGACGGCGCGTACTGTTTCCGCACACCTCAAGGAGTTGTCAGCAAACCGTAGGGACTCAGCAGAGTCGAAGCTGGGCCAAGGGTCTATTTCTGAAAGGAAGACTCGGCCCTGGTATGAAATTCAACGAAGAAACGGGGTGGGTTTTTAGTCTGTAAAAGTCTGACACTATCTTCCGCTTCGCCCAAGGGCAAGAGATATCAGTGGATGATTTTACAAACCAAAATAAACATTTTAGTCAGTAAAAGTTTGACATGCCGTTCCGTTCCGCTCAAGAGCGGGACAAGTCATTGGATACCAACCTAAAAAAGCCATCTTTCTATAAAAAACGTGCTCCCATCAAATTACAATAAAATACAATTTTAAAAAGATTCCATCTTTATCTAGAACGCCAGCTTAAAAGGTTTGTAGTGATTTTGCGGCGGCTCTCATATATTTCTTATAGCAAGAAGCTACATTTATTGGCAAGTGAGACGGGCTAAGTACACTACTTTACGCCTATATTGCCTGCGACGACGTCGTAAGAAAACTTGCTCCCGGTCGCTGATCTCTCCTTATCAAAACACTGGAGCATAACCCTGAATGTTCTAAGTAAATAATAAACTTTACTTTTTTATGTTAAGTTGTCCATTTTTTGTCGGAACGATGTTATTTCAATGTATGAGATACGTTTATTGATTTCGGTTTTGCTATTTTTTGTGTGTTAGCCCTTTGTTTGACCGGTTCATATATGTTTCGTAGGCGGCCGGTCGGCGGAAGATATTCTATTTTTATTCTTATCGAACATTATAATATTCGATATATGGTTTATACATATGTAAGAAAAGAATGCGAAACGAAATATAAACTTTGAAGTTTTAGACTATGAACAAAAAAAAGTGATAAATAAAATTATAATAAGTACTAAACACATTATCTTTAACGTTTAAAAATATACAGAATAGCCCCGTCATCGATCAAACTTTATTATTATTTTGGTCTAATAAAAAATAATAACAAAAGACATTAGTACCATCCTAATGGCAAAAAAATCACTGTTGAACTCTCATAAAAAGGGTCCTAATCGCTATAGCAGAAGTGCATCATAAAACCACGCCCTACAATTTTTAAATAGCGAATATAAACCGCAAGCCATCAAATCTGCACTGATGATTAACCCTCAAGTTGCCATTAAAAATAGATAAAACAAAATATTGTCGGAGCTGGGTCCCTAAGGCCCGCGCACGTGACGCCGGCGCGCGCTAGCTCGCAATTCAATTACGTACCTATATACTATTCTGGTCTTCACATATCTGCAATAAAATCAAATAACTATGGGACACCGAGTAGGGTTGCATTTTCTTCAATATTAGAATTTTATTTTCAAAATAAATTCTCGATAAATCTGAATTTAGAGATATTCTTTATTCTTTATTGTACATACATACAGTTTCAACAAACAATAATGAGATATCCAAAGTGAATTAAAACCGATCCATAATAGTGTAGGATCAATGATACCACTTAATTCTGCAAACGCGTTTAAAATAACAACATTCTATATAATATTCAGTTTCAAACATAGTCGAATAATTCCCATCGCTTTGAACACAAAACTAAACCCTTAACGTCTATTTTCCTATAAAACAATTTCGCTGAAAATCCCCACCATAGGTATTATTGCCGTAAATATTGCAAGGGAATTTAATCACTACAATGTACATGACGTGCCAAACAACACCGAATTAATTTTGCATCCTGCAATCTAGGGATGCAACGCAGCGTCAGCTGCCGTGACATGACTGACCGATTTGATATGCACCCTTCCGTTGGGTCTAGCAGTCGTCATGATTATTCTGTGCTTATATTTCGATCTGTATCTCTTGAGTGTGCGTATCAATAAGTAGATATGTTACCGGCAATCTGAATAATCCGGTATTCTACACAATCCGGTAACGTGTGAAATATTAAATGTTTTACTTTGCCTAAGAATTCTATACAATACCGAATGCGCTCTCAGTAATGTGTGTAAAAGACGAGGGCAGAGACAGAGATGACGTAATTTTAGGGTACCCTGACATACACACACCGATAAATCCGGAGATACCTACAGAAACTTATTGATATTTAGCTGATAGCTTTCTGAATCTTAATTTGATTTTCATGATTTCTCGTAGAATTTTTATTTTGAGACAAGCTCGCCGTTTGTTTTATAGTAAATTTGTTTCTCCAATTTTTTTTCTCAATCTATACTACCAGTCTTCATTGCTGATTGATGATCATACTAGTATTTTTTGGTAAACCGGGATCATTTTTCAAAAAAAACTGCGTTTTTTGTAAGGTTAGCCAAAAGTGTGGTTAAAATTCATAATTGCTAAACCATTATAGTCTTCCCTGAAAATCTCGAGATAAGGTTAGGATGATGAAGTGTGTACCTTTAGTCAGTACACAAAAATACACAGTATTAGTAAGATACAAGCACTTACATAAATCTAAGAGGGTAATCACACGATGTGGAGTCTCGGTGTGACAAGCGACACTAATACGATAACGGAGTCGCTGCTGCAAGTGACTTTATACAATACTAGCTGCTGCCAGTGGCATGTCCATGCAAAAGTCGAGAATTATCCTAAGTAGACTCATTCTCGAGATAATAATATCCTATGTCTTTTTCCGGACATGACCTCCCTGTGTGTCTGAAATTTGTTTGAAGAGGTAAACAGACAGAGAACGTTGTTACTTTCTCATTTATAATATTAAAGTATATCGATAACAATGCGTCGTTAAAAGTGCAATGTTACTAGAAGAGAGTAAACGGCAAGAGATGTCGTGCGGCGTTCCGCAGGGATCAGTACTAGAGCCGCCCTTGCAGAACATCCGGTATGACTATGCGCTGCGAGATGACCTCCCCAATGGGACATGTTGGTCCTGGCGCAGGGAGAGTCACATCACATGGCGGCCGAACTAGCGACGCGCGTCGTTGCTACAGTCGTGGAGAGAATTCGGCAGTTGGGAGTCGAGGTGGCATTGCACAAAGTAGGAGGGGTTAACATTCGCGTCGGGTCGACGAAGAAAGTACCTGCGACTCGTTCTCAACTGGCGAAATTTCGCCACAAGAGTACATTCGACGTTTGGATCGCATACTAGTGTGGGACTACTAATAGCTACTGCACAGCCTAAGAAGAAGAAGGCACAGTCGAAGGGCTTATAGCTAGTTAGGGGGGGGGGGGGGGCTAGTTTATGCACATAAACAAAAGAAATTGTAAACGCCTGCCGGCTTTTGAACCTAGGACCCAGGATTTGTAAGTCGGAGCCATAAGCACTGGACCACTGCACTATTATTTTGCCATATTTCTCATGTGTGTCTAATCTAAAACGCTAATAAGATAGTTAGACAAACAATAGAATAGTTTTCTCTATGTATTTATACAGTCAACTGAATATTAGTAATAATAATAATACACATAAAGCTGCTGCCAATGTCAATTGGTTTGTATAGAAATCACACTTAATATTATTAAGGCGAAAGTTTGTTAGTGTGCGTTTGGTACTTCTTTACGTTCGAACAACTGAATAGATTTCGATGCAACTTGGTACACGGGTAGAAAATGTCCTGGAGCAGGACTGGAGGAAATATGATCCAATATGGGACAATTTTCAACATCAACGTGGGTGCAGCTACTGACAGCAACTAGCAAATGAATATTAATTTTGATTCATAAATTAAGTTTCTTTAAAAACCCCACAATAACTTCAGAACTCACATATTCACAGGAAAATTGAGAAACGTAGAAAATTAACATCATAAACCATAATGAGTCGTTATGCTAAGTGAATTGCGGGTTTAAACAAAACGCAAATTAATGCGCGGAACCCAAAACATTCGCTGAATCTGTCGAAATTATCACAATTAATTAAATATGCCAGTGTTATAATAAAATTAAAAACGTATAACACAAGTGAATGTCGCTTAATGAGGCTTCGGATGTGAAATAACATTTCAATATAGTGAAAATATTTCAATTTTATTTAATGTTAAGTTGGATAAATGGGTGTGTGGTCGGGAGTTCGCCAGTTATTTTGCCATTGCATACGAATCACCGTTTCCGTTAATGCAATTACCCGTTATCGTTACATTTATACAGCGTAATTGTTTAAGTGCGCTTTATATGTCGACATTTTGGCGGTTTTAAGCTCATTCTAACTGTGTCGATTAGGTATGTGTTTTTATTATTTTTAAAAACAAGGTATTCAACATTCCTAGGTATAAGTTAAATAGCAGACGTGTTGGTTATAGATATTTAGACACGCTGAAAAAAAGATTTTCTGAAGTTATACCTTTTTTTTTTTACAAACTTATACCTTAAGTATTTCCACATGCAGCCAATGATTTCGTAGTTTTTGCTATATCTGACAATTTCAACGCAAAGATATTAAATATAGACTACCAATACACAGCGAACAAAATCGTGATCGGATAGTTGTTACCTAGGAGTAGTAAGTCGCTCAGTCTAGTTAGGACGACTGGACCTAACTTCAATTTATTTCCGTAAATATTTTTCGTATTTACTCTGTAATTAATTAGAATTCAATAATTTTCGTAAACAGTTCTAGAAAATAGCGTAAAAACATATAAAATATTATAAAACTAATTCAGATGTTTACTATTGAAATCTAGATGAAATAGGATGACAGTTTTTCAAAGACATTTCTTCTGATGGACGCTCTATTGTATCTCTTTATTCTCTTTGTTTCAACGTAACTTTTTAGTAAGGACATGATTTGAAAAGTGTCAAAAACTTATCTGTACACCTAATATTTTTAGTTTGAATTGAGAGAAAATCCGTTTTCAGAGAGATACCTTACCCATCACGTTCGTAAAATTTCGCTTTATTTTTAATGTATTATCACAATATAATACATTAAAAATAAAGCGAAATTTTACGAATTAAGCCTAAAACAAAATTAAAAAAACTAACAACGCTTATTGTCGTTTGGTTGGATTGGTTGAATTTTTGGATTAGTAAAAGTCATATTTACGATAAATAATAATATTCTTAATTATGATAAATAATTTCCTAAATCATAGTTAAGATCTTAGAGACGGCAGCGGAGAAATAGGCTTAGGTCCCTGTCACCATCATATTACTAAATAATACTTTGTTGTTTAGTGGCTAGGCTTACAATACATACGATATTAACTGGTATTGTTTAATACCGAGAATGTTATTTCAGTTTCATAACGGAACAAGTTTATTGGCGAAACAATTTGTCTTATAAGACTTTAGTAAATTGGATGTAGGAGGATTTCCTCATATCACATCTACTTGTCTATTTCTTAGAACTTACTCAAATGCTTTATAGTTTTTTTTATCATATGAAGGTAAATAAATGATAAATGATATTTATTTTGTAAATAGGTTTTTTACAAACACTTTTACACGTCAATTTTTTTTTTTCAGTTTATGCTAGATGAGGCCGGTGTTTCCTAGCTGACTGCCCTGAGAAGAAACACCGAAACAAACTCAGGGGTCAAAGTCTCTTTTAAAAGTCCATACAGCAAACATGTAATGGTCAAATCATATGAGAACCATGTAGACTCGTGTCTGAGATGGTCTTTTGAGGAAAGAACCACGCAGATTTGAGTGGACCTGTCCAGTCAATGCAAGCATTTCTCAGTATTCGTGTAGCTCAACTTAAAACTACTAAGGAGCTCAACGAGTTGACGAACAATACCAATGAAAGAACATTTGGGTAGGCCGCAGAAATACTCAAATTGCCAGACATACGTCAAAATAACTGAAAAGATAAAATAAAATAATCCACATAGTCCTCATATTCACAATGTTAAACGTAAATACAAAAATACAAAAGTGTAGAAAAATTTAATATTTAACAAAGTAAATATTTATGTCAAATTTGAATTTAAAAGATAAATAAATAAGTTTATATTGAAAATAATAAAAAAAATATTATCAATTTCAAATTGTTAAAAGAATATAAAAAGAGTCGGCCTATTTGCTCGGGAACACCATGAAATACGGACATGTCCAAGTATGAATATTCAGAAAAAATATATACTTATACATAACTTCCTTCTAGATATTTTATGTGAGTTTTATTATCCTATTCCTAACATAAGTTTTAGCTGCAAGAACCTTTTTTTTTAATCTAAATTAGGGAGCTTGGTCACTATAATGACTATGACGCTCCATCAAAGTCAAGCTGCAAGAACCTTACATTAAATCAAAACAGCGTAAGATAGGTGACCCGCGTCTAACGCTTATACCGCTGAAATTATGCCTATATGACACGATGTGCCTATATGGCCCTAAAACCCAAAAAGCAACTGAAGGATACAAGTTCTAGTCGATAAAAGTCTGACACGCCCTCCCGTTCCATCCTAGAGCAGGAAAATTCATTTGGTGATTTACCATCTTCAAAAAAAGAGCTAATAGATACTTAGTGGTGGTAGTTATTGGTAGGTATCTACCGACTTATATACTTTTCCTAGGTAGGAACTTTGTCAATAATTGCTAAGTTTTGGTTGCCTGACTACTTCATCAAACAGCAAAGCCTTATCTAGACTCAAAACTTCTGAAGGTTAATATCTAAACATTAGTAGTAACTAAGTTAGTATTAGTAAATAAAAAGGCATAAAACTGATTAATAGAAATATGTAACAACTAATTAAATCTAATTTTAAGAAGAATAATATAATTATTAGTCAATCTATTCGACACAACAATGTACATATGTATATTGTATAAAGATACTACTAATGCTACTAAATAAAAATGGGCTATAAAGGATGAATAAAGTTATAGTTAAGCTGTTTTATAAACTAACTGAAAACCAAACCAATATTAACACTGCAATTGTTATCAACAACAAACTGATTCGAGTAGCGAAAAATGAAACAAAATCGTTGTACCAATTGCATTAATTCAACTGCATAAAAATCAGCCAATTATTCAAATCGGGAGCGCCATGGACCGAAGACCGTACCTATCAATGAATATTAATTGTTTTCGATCGCAATAAAAAAGAGCGAAATAAACTGAAATAACTGAATAACCAAGTAAGACTGTTTGCGAAGACAATGGCAATTAAGCAATTGGTTGATATCATTAAAATTGACGATCGTCTGTTAGGTATTCATTGTTATTATGACTGTGTTTGTAATAGTCGTTTTGAATAAGAATTCTCCAGTGGAATTTTTAATTAATATTTTTAATTTAGTTCTTCAGTATAGGGTGTAAAAAGGTTCGCCACTTCTAAAGTTAATAAACGTTTTTAATATGTGGATAGATGGAGAGGGAGAAGAATAGAATAGAATAGAATAAAACTTTATTGTACAGCAAGAAAGTTACTTAATCAATACTAAATTTAAATCTATGGGTACAATGGCGGTCTTATCGCTGAAAGCGATTTCTACCAGACTACCAAAGAAGAAGAAGGCCAAAGAAACAATGGATGGATTGTGTGAGAAGTGATATGAAAGAAAAGGGAGTTAGTGATAGCGTGACAGGTGACAGGACAGAATGGAAGAAAAAAATACATATTGCCTCGACCCCAAATAAAACGGGATAAGGGCAGGAATATAATGACAAAACGTTTGCTTTTATAACTGTTATGTATATTAGGAAATTTTAATTTCTGTTTTTTTTGCAGAAAAAACATTCTGATAATATTGTCTGTCCTTTTTTTCTGAGTTCTATAACATACTCATCATCATCATCATTTTTATTTAACTGAAAGACGGCCACTGTTGAACATCTTTCCCAAGTTTTGTCATAACGACCCGTCCTGTGTGTTTCGCATCCAAAGGATAGTGAGAGTTCAGTATCTTTTTTTGAGGTGGGAAATTTTCAATTCTACCGCTTCGGGTAGAGACAGAATCAGATTTTTACCAACTAAAAGCCACCCGTGTTTCTTCAGTTGCCTTTTGCGTTGTGTTGTTGTGCCCAGAGTGCGAATTGTTTTACGTTAACGCGGTTAAAACATTTACCGCGTTTAGCTCTCTGATTGGTTAGGAGCTTGGAGCGGGCCAATCGGAGCAATGAACGTCATAAACGTGTCGATTCGCAGTCTAGGCCCAGAGCGACTCTTGCGAACAATACCTACCGCAGCCCCAGTAAGCGTAGACTAAAATTTGATTTTTCCACGATAAATGATTTCAAATTTTTCTACAGAAAGTCAAATAGATGAGTTATTACCCAAAACTTAATTCGGATCACATTACGACTGAAGAATTTCCATTATTCCAACAATTTTAAATTTGGCTTTATTGATAGGTAATTTCAAACCTTTTCATATCAGTTTCATGAATTGAATTGTGAATGAATAGGCATATATTTGCTGTCTCAAATAAATTTTTATATTACATACTAGATATGGCAGCGGCTTTACTTGCGTGATAATTCAAAATTATTTTATTAAAAAATATATACAGCCGAACATACGCGTAATAACCTTCTTTTTTTGAAGTTGGTTAAAAATCAGATGCTACTAGGATAAAAAGAATCCGGTAATATCGAACTAATGTTTCAAAAGATCCAAATACGTGTAGTCAAAGGGGCATCATAAATATCTATAATATCCAAACACAGACTTTTTTTATGGTAGGTAAAATCATCCAATGACAAATCCCGCCCTCGGATGGAGTGGAATGTAGTGTCAGACTCTTACTGACTAAAAACCTACCCCGTTCCTTCGTTGCCTATCGTGCCGGGGCCGGGAATTCCTTTCGGAAGCTTTCAGACTTCACATTCACTTCAGACTTCACAGACTTTCAAATCCAATATAAAAAGTTTGTACGTATGTGTGCGTGTGTTTGTTACACTTTCACGTTCAAACTGCTGTGCGGATTTTAATGAATTTTGACACACGGTAGACCATGACCTGTGACAGGACCTACAATACTTTTTAACCCTAGACTACATTTTCTTTTAATAATCATCACTTCTACGTCGGCAAAGCCGCCGGTCGGAGCTAGTATACTTATAATTAGGGCAGGAAGTAGGGAATTAGGACAGAAGTAAACACAGCCTTTCGTTTAATTTTGTAACACAATCTACAAAGAGGTGGTCTTAGCAGGCTTTTATACCTGCATGAATATTCTCCTGTACAGATGTACCCAGAATGGTACATTTGTGTACCGTAATTTTGTTTACTTACGGTTATTGTAGGGTCAACAAACTAAAACGTTGACGTTACGTTGTAATTTGGTAACAAGGGACAATTTTAAATGTTAATAATTTTTGTGTTTTTATTAACATTAATTTAAAATGTAACAAATGATTATTCCAAAATGCTGGTATTTAGGTAAAACTGTGGGTAATGAACATGGTAACAGAGACACAATGAAAACAACTTTACAAACTAAAAAAGGCTTGTCTAGACTATGGCAGGCTAGGTTGATTGAACTGTGATAACATTTTCCGATGAATCTTTGGAACTAGAATTTCCTTTACGGCAGGTAGCACACACTCATACCAGTGGCGTTAGTAGTTGTTTCTTGGTACAGGGCCCTCGGTACTAATATTTTTGTTTTTTTAGGCTTCTTTACCACAAAAGGAAAAATCGGGGCTCTTATAGGGCCACTTTTTTGTATATCTGTCTGTCTATATATCTGTCAAAACCTTTTAGATATTTCGGGAACCCATGAAGGTATCTGGATCCTACCCTTGAATATGTTTTCTCTCTATAACTGAAAGGTTTGCTGGGAGAAAACTCATTGCTGAGTTAAGCTCGCCTTTGTACATGAACTGTTTGTATCTCTATATGCTATGTTATATTTTTGTGTACAATAAAGAATTAAGAAGGTATCGAGTAAAAATTTAAACCATACACTCAGGTCTGCAATCCCTTGAAGTTATGCAAATATCAAACTTCTGAGTTAACAAAAAAATAAAATGATACGGCCGTTTATGGCTCAAAAAACGTAATTTCGACACTCATGTAAATTTCGAAGCAAGGCCTCATAGCAAAACGTATATTTCGATGCAAGGTCTCATAGCACATGTATGGGAAAAAATCTGTAAACTGTAAATTTGTAGTTACGTCACAAAAAAAAAACTATTTTGCGATTCGGAAGAATCTTCAAAAACCGATTCGGTTATTGAATTGTTTTCATAGGTAAGTTTGTACGAGATTCTCAGTGCGCGGGTCTGACTCGCACTTGCCCGGTATTTGTTTTTAAATAGACCGTACTTGCACATAATAGTGCCTTGATACAGCACTGCAGAATCGCGATAGGCTGTGAAGGAAATAGCCAGAGTTAACTGAATAGTTTATTTCCACACTGACAAGAAAACGTACCGGGCCGGGAATGATAGAAAAAATGGTTTTGTCGTCATGAAGGCCGACCTAGCAAATTGGATTATGTACACTTACTAAGATAGGTCTTGATTGAAAATAAACTCATTTATTTGAACATTATGGACTTGGACAGGTTAAAGTATTGTGATATTATATAGAAAAAGCTAGAATGAGAGGAGACGGAATAGATTTTCATTAAACTACTGGCCTCTTATCAATAAGATTTAAGTTGTGGATAAGATGTTAACAATTTTTGCTCATATCGGTGACCTTGTAGCTTGGGGGCCCCGTATCAATGATACGGCTGATACAGCGGTAGTTATACCTCTGACCCATACATTAAGACAGAGTACTATAACTTGAAAATCATTATTTTGAGCAAAGTGTGTCCCACTGCAAAGCAAAGGTATCCTATTGTTTCTTCTTTCACTTTTCTTTGTTGTTGACTACATGTGGTAAATCAGAGGATTACCTAGATTACCCAGAGAGGTTCAACTCGTCTCCACCTCCTTCTGGGTCTACAACGTACCCGGTTCCTATTGTTGCGATATGCCGCAATTCTTTTCTGCTTTCATCCCTATTGTCTGCACTTACTGAATGCACGCGTAAACAATAAAAGCCAGATAATCAAGTTTCATTTGAGCGAATCGATTTGGTATAAATATCGGAATACATTAATTCGTTTGTTACAGTTGCGCATTTCATGCAGTCGATGGTGATAAAATTATTCCCTCTGGCTTAAAAGGTAAATTATTTTGTGCTGAAAGTGTTCATTAGTGGTCATTTAAAAAGCCTGTTTCTGTAGGAATATTGCATATTGATTTCTTGTTATAATGCAATGGCCCATAAAATTACAAGATGCATTTATCCGTAAAGCGGTGTATACTGTTTCTATGTGTAATTATAATATTAAGACTACTTTAAAAATTAAAACTTTACCCATTAGCCGATTGATTAGGTAGAATGAGGGATCGAAATTGTAGTCACACTCTTCCAAAACTAAAGCGATTAATTTTTTTAGAATATTGTTAATGTTTTATTATAACACTGGAGTACTACGAAACTTTTTCTCCTTTAAAAAATAACATTAAAAATTGGAGTAGGATCAAATAACTTCTTCTGCTCTAGGAGCAGCGGAGGGAGTGTCAGGTATGGCAGCCCTGGCAATGCGTTGTAGACCCTGGTTTGGTCTTTATTGGACGGTGAGCTACATCTTGCTCGTCAGCAGCAAGCCTGGGTTGATGACCTGGGCGTCGGGTGTCACAGAGGGTGATCCCTCTATGACACCTGACATCCAGGTGTGTAAGGATTGCTTTTCTCTCACATTTCTTCTACTTACGGTTGCTGCCATCGATCCCCTTCACGAAAACACGGTGTTGTGCCAATCAACCGGGGCAGAGTTCTTTGACCTCATAATGTCTTCTGGGCGATCCGCACAATGGTATCTAATACCTGGGCGTCTTCTCGCAGAATCCGCAACGGGAGCCTTCTAAAACCACCATACAACCGTCTCAAAGAGGGGACTAATCGCCGTGATTATAGCGTGGCAATAGTTTTCACCAATTTTTTTCTAGAAATGTTACTTTGGGCTGGTTATTAAAAGACCAACGCCATAGAAACATAAAAAGCAAACCAACGCAAACTCAAGGTACAACGCTGCATCGTCGTGGTACGATGCAACGTCGCTTTGAGTTGTTAAGCGATTTTATATAGAGAGTAAAGAGAGAGAGCTACTAAATAAAACACTTTTTCTCTACACACTCTATATGCTAGCTATACTCAACCTAATATGAAGGCAGGATTGCAAAACTCGCAAACGTGCCCAAAAATGGTAAAAAAAAAGCTCACGCAAGCAAATATTCAAGTTTCGTGCGGCCGAAATAGGCTGGCTGGCTGCTCGAGCAGCCGACGGAATCGATGCGAGTCTTCACCGCCATTCTGGCGTAACACCAGTCACATTTTTTTCAATCAAGTGGTAAATATTGCCACGAAGTTTTAGATGCTTTGCAATGTGTAAATATGTACCGTAATCGTCAGCGATCATCGAATCGTGAAAAGTAAGGTTTCCTACAAATATTTTACTTGTGATGATGCATTTTTTTTTCAGCCAGCTACACGTATATATGAACTAATCTATAAAAATCTTGTGTCAGTGTTTGTTATCAAACTCTTCCGTATCGGCATGACCGATTTTTATGTTTTTTTTTGTGTGTATTCTGTAGGTCTGAGACTAGGTTGTCAAGTATGTTGTGTTAGTAAGTGTTGAAGGGTCCTACCATATCCCCCATTTTTTAATTGCCATATTTTTTTGATACTTTATGTGCTAGAACAACATCTGCCAGGTCAGTTAGTAAGTATTATACAATATACTAGCGACCCGCCCCAAAAAGACCCAGGGGCAGGAGTCCAATACGTTGGTCAGACCAAATCCGTGCTACACTGGAGACCACAGTCTGCGACGCCATCCACATCGCCGAAGATAGGACAAAATGGCGAAAAATAGTCCATAGTAAAGTTATTCGTCGAGGTCACGACCCTCAGCATTGAGGATAAACGACGCAAGGAGGAGGAGGAGGAGCGACCCGCCCCAGCTTCGCACAGGTGCAATGGTGATATTAAATAAATTATGCATATAAACCTTCCTCTTGAATCACTTTGTCTATTAAAAAAAACCGCATCAAAATCCGTCGCGTGGTTTTAAAGATCTAAGCATTCATAGGGACAGACAGCTGAACCCTAGAAACTAATAGGTAGCGTAGGTAGGTACTTAACTGAGGGTGCAATTAAAGTGTTTTCTTTAAGTGATCTTTGAACGTATTTCAGCCAATGTATAATGCATCATCAGCATCGTACAATACAAGAGTATTACACTAGAAACAAAGAAAAAGAGTAAGAGAGAGAGACTGAGTAAAAGTATACAGTCATAGGAACAACTGCAGAGTTTTTTGAGACCGAATACACTCTGTTTTTCATCGGAAAACGGACATAACTCATTGTAATTCGTTTGCAGGATTTGGCAGCAAGTTTCGAATCAGTCTTCTGGGCAAACTTCACTGAGATACTGGAATAGTCAATACTATAATATAATTCTCAGCACCATTTTACCGAGATCATGTCTGTTTCAATCGTTCCATGTATTGCCCAGTTCATACAATATCCACTATCCACTGGGAATCAATTTGCGAATAATCAAAACAGCCACTAAACTTCACTTGTTACACACACACCCGCGTGGTGGATTATGACCTATTTCCTCTCCTAGAGAGGAGGCCCGAGTTTCAGCAATGGGGACATTAAAATGCTGTTTAATAATGCTGGATTAGCCAGCAAGATGGAATCGTTGTTCCATCAAATTCACCTAAGATGGAATTTCACCTTAGACGTATCGTTATACGTCTATAAGGTGAAATGACGTCATTCATTTGTTCAAGGTGTATACTTGTACGTATATTAATTATAAGGTAGACTACCACCTCATTAAAACTAACTACCTATTACAGTCCCACCGTACACACTACACGGAAACCCTATTCCCATTATCACTTGAAACTAGGAAACGTATTTCACGTACAACATTTGTACATTCCTATACATTTGTAAGTCCTTAATATATGCCTACAGCAGACTTATCACCTAAACATTATCGTGTTTCTAACGATAATGGAACTTTCGAGTGTCTGTAACCCAACATTAATTTAACTGGTACCTTCTCGTAATGGCGTCGGTTCTGCTAATTGTACGTTAGAATAATTATATTGCGCCACACGCGTATTCATTTTAATGGATTTTGAGTGTTATATACGGTTAAATGTCACTTGTACTGCTATTTAATGTAAACTAATTTAAGCTAGCAGTTTCTCTGTATGGCTTTGTGTCGGTTCAAAGATTAATTCCGGAAATGTACTTCTGCATAAGCTTAGGTAATTACGGTTGTAAATGCATCTGTTTTTACTACTTCTCCCGTAGAAACGTTACAGAGAACCTCATTTTCTTCGGCTTACTTCATTACGACTTGTTTTTATCTAAATGAGTATGTTTGCTTCCTGCGTAACGATAATAATATTTTTTTAAAGTTATAATAATAATAATGATGATTATAAATAATTTTATTTATTTTATTTATCAGGAAAAATTCAGTTAATTAATAATTATATACAATTTAATATTTTATTAGATGATATTTTAGCTAGATGAGTGATGAGTAGATAATAGTTTTTTATTGCATTCTGTATAAAAATCTATTTTAATTATTCTTAGTTGATGGTTTCTATACCTAATGAGTATTTCTGATTTTGCAGGCAAAGAAATATTAATATAATGTTTATTAACAAGTTTTCTAAAAAAAAAAATATTTTTTTTTACAAACCAGTGTAATGTTTTTATGATTGGACTTACCACTTATGTTGACATGGCAGGACATTCACGACCCTACAAATCGAGGAGGAGTAGAGAGATGTAGACATCACTAATTGTACATATATCTATCAGCTAACCTTAACATTTTCCTCCACAATTTCTGTAAGAAAACCAGAATTTCGTCAAATACAAGCATGTAACAACGTACTTCATCTCCTGGTTACAAGAAAGGCAAACCTTCCGAGAAGTACCATAATGATCTATCCTTCGAACAAGGCAGTATACACGGTGAGTTCAAAGTTCCCTGATGTACTCTAAGATAGGTTGCTAACTCTTTGCTTACAAGAATTATTAACTTACTACTATAACTTGTGATAACTTATTGGGTTTTCTGTCCGTTGCTAATATACTTTTTTTCTTTTCAGTATCCATTTTCTTTAGTTGTATCAATCGATCTGTAAGGATGTAATATAGCATCGTTTTATTTCAAAGGGGATATCATGTTTGATTGAACGGTTGTGGTAACATGTGTATTAGGGAATTTTGCTTTCGATTTGTTTTGCAGAGATGATATCCCAATAATTTTCTTTCTTTAGAGTTTAGTAACATATTGTGCTAAAATTATCCTTTTTTGAGGGAGAGCAGTTATCAAATTACTTCTGTCACCCTGAATGGAGCAAGAGGAAATATCAGACTTTTACCGGATCAAGCGTACCCGTGTTTCTTTGTGTTCTAGGGTAGCCATAACTCTTTAAAACAATACCGCAGCGCTTAGATTTAATCAAACAGGCGGAAGATAGGTGACCTGACTTTAGCGCGTGGACCGCTGAAATCAGGCCCGTCGCCTAATTGCGCCAAACGCGATTTACTTGAACGACATCACTGGTTCTCTGTCTTTGTCTATCAGTGACTGTGAGTTTGCGAATGTGATGACACTGATCATAGAATTGTGAGTTCCGAGTCCAGGGTTTCTAATTGCGATGTTAGCGCGTAATGGTGTAACGTATCTTCCCTTATATCAAAGCCGCAGCGTTAAAAAATTATGATTGCCGCTGCCTGATTTTGTTTTAAAAAAAACGTTACGTGGTGTAGGCACCAGGACTACTTCCTGTATCGTGAATGCATTCACAAACATGTAAACATATTTTTAGGCTATACACTGTTTCTTTTTCTCGGTGGGTAAAAATCATCCAGTGACATCTCCCGCCCTTGGGTGGAAAGAAAAAAAAATACTTTAATGTCAGACTTTTACTGAGTAAAAAACCCACCGTGTTCCTTCGTTGCCTTTCATACCAGGGCCGAGCCTTCCTTTCAGAAACAAACCCTTGGCCCTAGCAGGCTTCGACCCTGCTGGGTCCCTACGGTTTGCTGACAACTACTAGAGGCTCGCGGGCTCAGTACGCGCCGTCGACTATTTGGGCTTGGTCCGGACGTTAACCGGACGGTTGAACAGTGAGCTACCTATTGCTCGCCGAGGCTATGCACTTTGAATCCACGACATGTCGCATAGTAATCAATCGCTCAACTATTGCGCCAACCGTGCCGTTTGTTTTAGTCTCTTGTCTTGTCAACTGTTATCCCTTCTCTTATCACAAATGACATGTGACTCAATTTCAGAATAATATAGTAGAAAGAACATTGTTTACTAACGGAATACCCCAATGAGCGTAGACAAAGCATATCTGTCCACATTATTATTGTTACCATGCCCTGATAGCTGTCAGGTGCAACCAATTAGCTGAATGTGTGTTGTAAATGACAATACCATACTTCTGTTGAATGCTAATCATAAGCTGATTGACGTAATACATACTTGATTCGGGTATTGTAGATGCAATCTGTTTCCGACATTGAGTTTAACAGATGGCCAGTTTTATTGATAATCATTCATCATCATGTCAGCCGAATGACGTCCACTGCTGGACATAGGCTTCCGGTCGGTCATATACGTCTCGCATCCATAGGATTCCTGCGACCTTCACCAGGTCATTAGCTCATCTTGTGGGAGGTCTCCCAACGCTGTGTCTTCCAGTGCGTGGTTGCAAGTTCAAAACCTTTTAGCCCTATCGACCATATTATGTTCTTGCCCACTGCCACTTTTCTCCAACCCATGTACCTGCCAGTTAATACTGAAAAGAAGGTGTCATACTAAATACTATATTATGAAATTTAATCTATAATTATCATTATTTGTATGTTCATTATTTGATCCGATGGATGCGAGACGCACAGGACCGGCTATTGTGGCAACGCTTGGGGGAGGCCTATGTCCAACAGTGGACGTCTTTTGGCTAAAATGATGATGATGATAAGGATCATTATCCTAAAAAATAAAAACCTTTAATTTATGAAATAAGCATTAAAGTTTATAGTTAGTCGCAAATGTAATTTAAGGTAGAAATTGGAATTTATACACAATGACGACTCCCATCTGAAGGATTCTGTGCAATTCTCTCTAGCAATATCAGCCATGATGATATCATTACATAACCTGTAATATCCAATACCTAGACATATCGTACACGTACAAGCAGTAACATTAAATCACAGCAAAAAGTTTTACGTACAAAAATGTTTGTATCGGAGTAACAAGCCACGATGGAGCACAGAAAATGGCGTCTTCGGTGCCAATATATTGCTTTCTCGCGTGTTGTCGTTATCCACAGCTGCTGCCGTAACCTACTTGTTTGGCCGCCTATGTTAAAACATTATAAAATTTTCTACTTCATCATTCTCAGCACCCCTCCTCCCTACTAAGACTAGTCATTGCCATCAATAATTCCGTTGTTAAAAAGAAATAGCACTATCCGCCTTTTACAGCTCTGTTTTTTTTAGATGTTAAAATTTTATAATACAACATATAAAATAAAATTTATAATACAATGTACATATAACGAACCAAAAATGTCCTAGAACCAAAAATTCGAAGACACGTGACATTCACCAGCCCGCACTGGGCCCGCGTGGTGGATTAGATTCGTGGCCCATTCCCTCTCTTAGAGAGGAGGCTTGTGTCCCAGCAGTGGGAACATTAAAAGGCTAACGATGATGTTGATGATACATAGAAAATATTTTTTTTATAATACTTTAATAATAACAGTAAAAAAAAATGTTTGAAGCAGCTTTAATCTCGCGATATAGGGCATCTAAGGGCTGATTTCACCATTCAATATAAAAACTCAGTTCAACTAAACTGAGCTCAGCGTAATCTAGTTTAAAGACCCGTATCGTAGACATGGGCGACAACAAAAGAATTGAAACTGAGTTTAGGGTAAACTAGGTTTAATTCATAGCGGTGAAACGCAAAATGAAGCTATAATCTCGATTAGGAGCTCAAACTGCGTTTTGTTTATATAATCGCGATTAGTTTCTTGGTGAATTTGGCCCTTAGAATGGGTTTCAGAAAATCCAGCCGAATGTATTTTTACTTGGGCAATTTTTTTTATGTTAAGTGCTAAACGTCCCCTATTTTAGCAGTCGTAACTGACTAGTACTGGGTTTAATCTTCTGATAGATTAAAAAGTGCTATTGGATTTTTCTCTGGTTGTACCACATCCCAGTGCCTCAGAAACCACGTAAAGCTGTCGGCCTTGTGTCTGATTTCTCCTGGATGCCTTAGAACAGAGATAGAAAATTTTTGATCCTTTACTTTCATAGCCTGTTGAGACAGCAAGGAACAGAAGTTTCTGTTCCTTTACCTACCTGTGTGTGCGCACATACTTGGGCACTATAATATTACCTGTCTAATCTCCGGTAAGATTGGCCAGATTGTGATCTAAATTCAGTCTTCAAGATAGCTCCATCTCTCTCTCACATCGGAATTATGATGGTTTTAAGAAGTCATAGTAGGGCCCGAGGGTAATAAAGTTTACTTTGCTATATTAATTGCAGCTGCATGCAATGCGACAATCGGTTATGATCGTGTTTTATAGCATGCGACTTCAGTTTCGTGGAGTGCAGTGGGGTTTTTGCATATTTTAGAGATTGGTTATGCAGTATTGTTGTTTGTTTGATACTGTTTGTTTACTTTATAATTGCATGCAGCAGAAATGAATGTTGTTTTGTGGCTTTAGGTTTTATAAACACCTTTAAATTTTGGTCGTTTTAGTCCCGCGGAGGGTCGATTCGGTACATGAAATACTAACGATTTGTAAAGAGAAAATTAAAAAACAAAGTACTTTTTTTAAAACTCGAATTAATTTACGGATGTACGTAATTAATTTATTTAAGTAAACGTCAGCTGAGCGAGGCCAATGAACTGTAGGTAATTAGTACGCAAGGATCGAAAACTACCTACAAGGTCATTGACTCGTTTACTTAAAGAAATTAATTTCGAAAACTCGAATTAAAATAAGCATATAGCTTATATTAATTCGAGTTTTTGAAAAAAAGTACTTCATTTTTTAATTTTTTATTTTACAAATCAATAGTATTTCATGTACCGAATCCACCCTCCGTGGGATTAAAACGACTAAAATTTAACGGTGTATAAGTACTTAATATTTTATCTACGGGAGTTCTAACTTTGTCTATAGATACCGGTAGATACCTACAACGTACAAAAGTAGGGTTCACATAAATCCTGCAAAGCAAATGAATCTCTACTTATTTTCAATGTTATTTAATTTATCTGTTATCAGTAATGTCTTTTATAGGGTTCCCTACATCAAAAAGAAAAAAAAGGAACCCTTATAGGATCACTTTGTTGTCAGTCTATCAAGACCCTTTATCTCGGGAATGCATGGAGGTATCGAGTTAAAATTAAAACCATATACTTAAGTCTACGATCCTCAGAAGCTGTTAAAAAATCAAACTTCTTAGTTAACGAGAAATAAAAGATACACGCCGTAGCAAAAAAAGTTTCGCATTTCATAATTATAATATTTGTGCTTTTAATCTTTAATTATAAAAACAGCAGCCGGCAACAAAGATCAAGCAAGTGCATAACAAACACAGCAACATCCGCTTGTTCCAAGAAACCTGATCTCAGCAATAATTAACCTTGTTTACAGTTAAAATATTATAGAAAATTCCCAGTATTAGGTAATGTCGTTATTGTTACAAGTACAATAAGATATTTTTTATCTTATATTTAAATAACGACTAGGACTACTTTGTTTTTTTTTTAATATAAACTTGTGTTTCATTATTTACAACAACAACCTTTTTACTAAATATTTAATTAAAAATCGATTTGCAACAATGTCCACCTAACATGAAATTGTAATTTAATGACATATAACGCATTTCTTCAAAATACAGGTTTTACCTACTAGGTGTAGGTAAAACCTGTATTTGTGTGGTTTGGGGATAACCATCCAAAATAACAGGTTTTCAAAATAGTTACAGATCATTGATTTAATTATTATTCGTAAATAAATAGACTTTTTTGTAACAATGTACAAGTAGAAGTTATTATAAATTATATTATATTATAGAATATTAACTTACAAATTTTATTTTTGAATATTTCAATATAAACAAAAAAAAAATAATATCAAAAAAGTATTTAAAATTACTCAGATATTTACTACACTAATGACTCGACATCCTCATCTTTTCTAGAACACCAAATTATATCCGAGGATGTATGTTCATAAAAAAGAACGAATATCCAACGAGAAACAGAAAAACAAAATCGTAATAAAAGCATAAAAAGGAAATATGCCACGCATAAATTAAAAGGATTTAAAGAATTTGCCATGAAACGGGCGGAAAACATAAAAGGAAAATATGAAATATTGATAAACGTTGTAACACAATCTTTAAAGAATCATTATTTCGATGTCGATGAAAAAGCGTACGGATAAACATAAAACAAACACTAAAAATATTTACAAGCAACACTCGTAACTTTTAGAATCGTTCAATACATCCGAGGCCCAAATCATAACAAATTGAGTGGAGGTTAAAGGATAAAGGGAGATTGACAGCGGTCTTTAACACTGCCCCGAGGCTGGCATCAACTTGTGTTTCGTGGATAAGTCTCAATTTTATCGAGAGAATCCAGCCGTAATAATTTTTGAGGAGTTTATACTGAAAAGCTTTTCCCTTTTGATTGTTAGAGGCAATTCGGAGGTCCGACAATACGGGCCCCGTCCTATTTCTTGTTTCAAAGGCCACGATTCCCTTATGTCTTTTTTATAAGATAATGTTTTACTTTACTGAATACTTTTTGTCCCTTGGATTTATATTGAGGTAGGCAATAAAAAATATTTATAGCAGAGTGTTTGACCTTTTATACCTACATTAGCGTTTTAGAATGTTGTCTTTGTTTGAATGTACAGTACGGACAAAATATGTTGGCCACTGTGAAGTTAGCCATTCCGGACTATGTGCATACTCGATAAAATACGCAATACGTGGGCGTGAGCAAACAATTGTTCGAACTTTGAAGCGGTCAAGATATTTTGGTCATACTGTACTCCTTTGATATTGTGCGATTCCGTTTCAAACTATTTCGTCAACACGGCCGTACTTGATTATGTATGATACATTTCCCGAAAATGTTCCTCAACAACTGTTCCGAAGAAAACCGTTTTTGTCACAAAATGTAACGCCTTTTCGACGAAAGGCGTAAAACTTTTACGATAATGGAAAGAGAAAGAGGTCGAAAGAGAGTTTAAAATTCATATGCTCGAAACGGAAAACACCTATAAAAACCAATTTCTAAAGGTGTTGGTGTGAAAATAGGGCGTTTAATAGAGCACTCGGGCCTCACGTGTGATGACGTCCCTATCGCGTCCTAAATCTGTCCTATATTACTTGAAGGCTCTGCTATACAGAAAGCGGACGACGGCATCTGTTTTGTATAGGTATACGGGTTAGAGTGGACGACGGCCTTCTGAAAGCAATGCGGAAAGTCGGAGATATTGTTATAGTGATGCGACCGCATTTAATGTTGTGGAATTGTTATGTAATTGTTGAAAGTGTTACCGTGAACGTAAAAGAAACTGTACCTATACCTAAATATTTTGTATGGCAAATTTTGGTTCTGCAAGTGACCGCTAGAGGCGCTGCAAAATTTGCCGTACAAAATATTTACGGTGTTGATATCGAGTAGCGACGAATACTATTGCTTAAAACTCATGGTAGAGGTACTTAAGGGACACAGTCGAGTTTTAACCAGTATAAGCCTGATACTTCTTCTCGCTCCACCTACAACGTTAGAAGTTATTTGATGATTTCCCACCTCAAAGGGAAACCGCTTAGCGTGATGTAGTTGACCACAGAAGTGTAAGTCGGCCTGTGTAAATTGTCTGACAAATAACGCTGACATTTTTAAGGGAATCAAAACACTTGTTCCGTTATCGAAGCACTTTACCAGCTTTCTGGCATTTAAGCTGGCGGTATAAATATTGAACCGAAATCTGGGTTAATTCTTAAAAAAAAAAATAGATTTCTTTTGACAAAAATCTTATTTGGCTCCAAGATTTCGAGGGCAACAAACATTGATTTAAGAGGAGAGTCTCATAATTGATTTTGAAGTTGATTCGTGAACACACGTAATCGATTTCCAATTCGATTTGTAGGAGATCACACAAAAAGCGAATGCGTTCTCGATTCTAATTTCGTACACAACTGAACACATTATCGGAGCTGAGGCTATACATTCCTCTGTGTATCATATAACTAATTGAATTATTTGTGCACGATAGGCGATGCATGATTTGATGAAAACACGTGTCTAAATAACACGGTTTTAGATTGTTTGTTTGTGGAGTTTTTGGTGGGATTTTTTTCGATGAAGTTTAGTGGCTGTTTTAATTATACGCAAATTGGTTCCTTGTCCATATTGTGATGTAATTTTTTTTGGTCTTGTTATATCTAGTGTCTACAAAACTGGACAATATTGTATGATAATGATGATAACGTCTAGCTGATTTCGACCACAGCGATCGCATTGGCTTCTTATAGTGGTTGCGAGTTCAGATGTGCTAACCTATTATGAGCCCTCATGTGATTTGCATATATCCAATTTTGGCCGAAAAACTCTGAGTATGTATAAAAATGATCTCTGTACAATAGACCTACGAATTTTATTGTAGTAGGTACTAACTGACCCGGCAAATGTTGTTCTGCCATAGAAATTATCAAAGAAAAAAATGAGGAGTGGGAATGGGACAAAGAATTTCATAAAAATCGGTCAAGCTGTTTCAGAGGAGTTTGATAACAAACACTATGATACGAGATTTTTATACATATACTAGCTTTCGCCCGCGGCTTCGCTCCCGCTCTACCCTACTCTACCCTACTCTACCCTACTCGACCCTACTCTACCTTACTCTGCCCTACTCTGCCCTACTCTACCCTACTCTACCCTACTCTACCCTACTCTACCCTACTCTACCCTACTCTACCCTACTCTACCCTACTCTACCCTACTCTACCCTACTCTACCCTACTCTACCCTACTCTACCCTACTCTACCCTACTCTACCCTACTCTACCCTACTCTACCCTACTCTACCCTACTCTCCCCTACTCTACCCTACTCTACCCTACTCTACCCTACTCTACCCTACTCTACCCTACTCTACTCTACTCTACCCTACTCTACCCTACTCTACTCTACTCTACCCTACTCTACCCTGAATTTTCTTTGCTATAAACCTCACGGAGCCCGAGACCTTTCCAACGAATGCAAAACCGTGGAAATCGGTTCGTGTGTTCTGGAGTTATAGCGTCAGGAGGGAAAACCCGACTTATTTTTATATAGTAGATATTAGAGTGACCACTTCAGCGAAGCTTGTCGAGCTGACTAGATTCACGTTATATCAGCATTCTAATGAAAATCAAAGTGACTGTATTTTATATCGCAAACTAATATAATACAATTCTCCCACAACGCCATCTCGTCTCAAACTAAGCAGAGCTTGTGCTATGAGTAGTTGACAACTGATAAACTTATATATTTCTAAATACATATATATTATATAAATGTATATAATATAGATAAATTACTCTCAGACACAGAACAAATGATCTTATTCATCACACAAACATTTGTTTTGCCACTAGACTAACAGGCCAATACAAATATCTTACGTAAAAAAAAAAGAAAAATACATGAATCACGAAAATCATTATCGTAACATAACCCACTATCACAGGTTTGCCTATCTAAATTACGTTATCAGTTTGCCGTATTCAGGTCACTTTATTTTCCATTCCTTCCTAAGTGAATATTTGCATGCCGCTAGTGGACTCTAGGTAACGTTGAAATGGCCTATAAAAAGTAACTGGCTTTGTCTTCGGCGGTTTAATTAAAAAAATACGGTCAACTTTTATAATATATGTTGAAAATATAATTAGGTTGTGAAAATTGATTCATACTTCATAAAAGAAACGGTGGTTGATTAGTTTTCGCTCTTGACTTCACTAACTTTACCAGTATTACTCAGTACCTTGACTATTTTCCATAAAATAATTTACCATCCTGAAGGAAATATGAGATACGTTTAATATAATCTAACATTAATTATGGATATATATCCTGTTAACGCGTAGGTAGTGAATAGCCATATCAACCGCTGACCTACAGCAAAAATAATTCATTTCTCAGCGGAATGATTTATGTCGTAAGATATACTTACCCGTATAGCCGTAGTCGCTCATAAAAAAGGCAAGCAAGCAATGAAATAGTAATTTATTAGCAATTAATGAAGAAGACAAATGCAGAAATGTGTCGGTTAGCGGTTTTCATTTGTTTTCAGTTAAGTCTTAAGAATCTGTGACAAGTTTCCCTCAACCATACTATTTTGACCAAACTGTGGGATTGTTTTATGTGTTACAAATGGAATTAGTACTACATTTGTCTAGGCATTTGGTATCCTGTTTTAACAGTTATTGCAGGCTCGTAAACCATTGACCGCTACATCTATTGTTAACTTTACAAATCTACAATGACATTAGCCTTAACAATTAATGAACTAAGTTTTACCGTGAATTTAACATCGTTTTTGCCTACATATATCCGAATCGAGGGGTTAATAAGGACGGTAATACAAAAAAAAACATAGCCCTAGAAAGCCCATAAACAAAATGACAAAAACTACATCAATACCACAAAAAATTGAAGGCAACACTGTAATGACATACGCTTCGGCTCATCATCTTACTCAAGCAATAATCATTAAGTACTAAATCACGGGAAGACAACGCAACAGCTATCAAAACTGTGACCAATTTCAACACAGTTGAGGCCGCAAGCGGAATACTATTAATCATAAGTCAGCATATCCACACAGTGCCGCATGCACAATATATTACCTACGATAGTAAGGAGAACCAATGTGAACAGTTGGCGTTAATGGGCGGCCTTACCCCAGGGAAATGCGCTCTTGATAATGTGAACAGTAATTTTATGTTGCAACAAAAGCGATAGTACTCGTAGTTTGATTCCTTCGAACAGATAATATAAAATTTAAATATT
The DNA here is from genome assembly GCA_958295575.1 of Leucania comma. NCBI lineage: Eukaryota > Metazoa > Arthropoda > Insecta > Lepidoptera > Noctuidae > Leucania > Leucania comma. Next base: position 13,609,433 of record OY282475.1, read on the forward strand.
AAGAGACGGGTAATGGATTTTTTGATGGACTGTACCACGTTTTGAATAACAATTGCGTATCTATATCGTCTGTCTTTTGTTTTTTTTTTACATATTTGCATATTTATCTTGAGTGTTTTTCTCTAACGTTTAAAATAATATGATAAGTTTTTTAAATTACATCTAATTTATTATGATCTATTGTAGATTTCATTTGAATATATTTAACAAAGGCTATCTTGCATTAAATACAACAGTCTGATTCCCAACAGAACTATCAAAAGAGAATAATGTGAATGTGAAACAAATGGCCGCAATAAAATTATTTCTTCTAAATTCAAATTTATTTTTACAATCCCCTCTTCTCTTATTACTTCATCTAAATTATGTTGGAGTTCTTAAGTTTTATCACATCTTTAAAAATAATCACGCGCTTTAAAACCAAACATTATCTAAGACTAGATCATTAGCCGTAATATCTCTTAAGCCATAATGGTTCCATAAATATTTTCATATCACAGCTTTGAGTAGAAGTTCGAGTGAAAGTTCCCGATAGGGATACGGTTCAAGTTTTAACGGTAACGTGTTCTGTGTTATACTTCGAGCTTTATCTACCCTCTTTTGAACTCCCTTTGAAAAATCAAGAAATGAACTCGATAAATCAATGGGCATTAGATATTTCTGGCGTAATGTTGTGCATCTATCGATAGTGCCAAAACAAGCTTTATTTTTTTAAATTTGTTTTTCAAAGTGGTATATTTATTTATCTATTATATACTTTTTATAGGTTCTCCAACAAGGCACATAACAAAGAAAATCTTATCCATATATCTAAAACAGATAGTTAGATATACTCTATATTGTACACCAAAAATAAAATTACAATCAAAAATACAAACAATACAGAACAAAAACAGCAAAAGTTACAATAGGTGATTTTACGACCTCTTCCAGGCAACCTAGAATGGACAGTAATTATCAGAACGTGTTAAGGGGCTGTCATTACTTTGACAAAAATAATAGGTACATGCATAAAAAATATAGAAAGAAATAGCAACATTTGGTAATCACTGGAACAGGTAATGCGTATCTAATTGTTTTATAGTGCTGGGCTTTCAGAATACAAGTATCTACTGCCTACTGTTACATTTTCATTAGTGTTGCAAGAATCACGTAGTGCTTAGTATGCTGCGCGAAAAAGTCTATATTGAAATAGGTACTAATTGTTCCACTCAGATGAAGGTGACTTTGGTTCACCCTCATTTACACTTGCGAGAACTCTAGAAAGATTTTTATCATGAAAACTTTTAGCTTCAGATCAGCATTTATGGCGATTATACTCAATTCACTAGACTTGGATGTAACGTCGATCGCATCACTAAATAAATCTAAGCCGAGTTAGAGATTCCATATAAGCCCTATTACTGCCACAAATGTAATCCGAAATTTAAAAAAATAACTTATATATTTGGCCATGTACAGACATTCTAATTCAAGAATTCAGGTCGAAATAAAGGACGTAGTGACATTGACGAAGAAAGATACATTGAATTCTTTTGGTGCCTACCCCTATATTTTATTAGGGCAAAGAAAAGGGCAGACCAGACTTAGCACTTTCTTTACAACCTGGGCAATAAAACCGAACCTAACTTTTAGTTTTCCCAACAAAATTATTCCTTGATAGGGAAATAAATGGGACCACAGTTTTATATTATCATAGTATAAATATCATTACAGAAATGTTTTCCTACCAGCTCGCGAAAGACGTGAAATAACAAAGACAATCCCTAAATATTGAAATACAAAGACAACCTACTTAAATAATGTATGGGATAAAAAGGAGCCTAAATACATACGCAGCGGATCTCGTGTGGATTCTTTTGCTATAAACATGTATTTGCAAATCTTACCTTTTCAGATGTAAGGTGTCTGAAGTGCGTATTGTCGAAAACCGTTACGCTTTTAGAGCTCTATCGTGTAACAGTACGCAAATCCTTTCTGACAAACAGTGGCACAATCCCTCCGTGTCCGTCAAAGAGCCACGTATTAACGCATTGAATGAACGGAATTGCCCAAACTCTAATTCCGATGAGAATCGTCTTATTCCACTCGCTCAATGAAATCTTCCTAAAAGCTTCTTTTGTTGTCGCCCAACAACGCGAAATAAAATACTATTTTCTACGTCCATTTTCTAGAAATTACATTTTTGTTTGCCATTTTAATAATACCTCATTTTAAACCGTCCGTCCTTTTGCCTTGACACGGTACAAGATAACTGAATGGAAGCTAAAAGTGGCTGACAATTTATAAGACTTACAAAATAATTTCATAAATTTTTAAACGAAATTAAAGTTCCGACACTAAAACGGGAGTTCTTCACCTATTTTGGGTTAAGGATGCGTTTTATTTGAAAAATCTGGCTGTAAGACGGTAAACACCGAATTTACGTGCAAATTATGCAGCAGAAACTTAAGTTAATACCAATTTTCTTTCAAACTTACGGAGCGTATAATTTGGTCGGCGTGCAAGCAGGGAAGTTATCTAGTGGGGCATATGGCCGTGGTCAGTGCCCCAACAATTAAAGTCTACGTATCCGTTAAACAAAAGTAACACATGTTTAATTAGTCGCCGTGGCGGGATGACCTATGGCTTTGGTTGTTTGTCCCTGAAGTTGGGAAGAGATCCTTGATTTTAACAGTCAAACAGTGGCGATGTTTGCGCAAACAAAATATGCAAAGTGGGTGCGGGCGAGGGAGATACGGGCCTCGCTAATTATGTGGGAGCACGGCGAGCTGTGTCTGACCGCGTCCTACATTCGTAGAGGCTAATAAAAATGCAAAAAATGTGGCAAATTATCAATTATAATTAGCCACATGCTTTGTTGGCGGTTTTGAATTTATACCGAGGCTGTTAAGATTGTGGTTGCCATCATTGTTGTACAAATATCCAAGGTCAATAAAAAACTAAAAAGAGTCTCTTTTCTCGGTCGTTGGTACGTCATGAATGTGGACTATAAATATTGACTTATTCTGTGTTTGCTCGCCAAACACGGTGCATCTAACAGCGGTATTTCGCCGAATTAGATTTAATTCGGTTCAAATATTAAGAAGTGGTGTCTCATGCTTTAACTTTTGAATATTTATGAAGCGTCTCGGAGATAATTTTTTGTTTAAATAAAAACAAACCCTTCTCGTTTTAAGCTCAGTTATCTTATGATGCTCACAACTTAACACCTAAATATCGTTTTTCTACCGGATGACGTCATGATTTATTGTCAGTAAGACGAGCTAGCAAACGAAGGTTTTATCTCCCCCTCCAGCGCGATTTATATAACACCAAGATGTTTGAGATATTTCAATAAATCACAAAATGCGTGTCGAATTTCTAAAGTAAAGTCCCCTTCTGTTATTTCTTTTTGTCGGATCGTCCAAGGGTTGGGAGGAATTTTAATCTTTAAGGTTCATTTTTAATCACGTGTCTGAAGCGTATCGAATGTTTCGTGATCGAGTAATCCTATTAGTTTAAACGATTATCGATTATGTATGTAGAAGACTTCGAAGCGTTAAGACACTGTTGTAATTTGTAAACACGTTTGTGTCCGAGTGTAAGGAGATTGATAAACGATAGCGGTCGTGGGCGCGCGCTAACACAACAAAGCATTGTTCAACATTTGTTTTGTTCTATAGATTATTCTGTAAGATGTCGTGTTGGTAAATATTTTACTATGATGTTGCTTCGTAGACAGCCGTGATTTGCACCATGAGCAAATATATTCGTCGAGAGTACTTCGTGGCGTGTATTAAGGTTTATTAATCTTCTGAAGCTTGCGTAAGTAACACAGGCAAGTTATTTACATGCAGAATTAACTGAAATGAATTTCTAATAAACCCACGATTCTAAATCTGTTTGAGTATTTTATGGGCGTTGGTTTGTACAAAGGCTGAAATTAACTTGCCGTATTGAGTAAATTAATCAATTGAAAACTTTGAACTTGTGTTTGAGATAAATATTACAGTTAGTTTTACACTAAATTTAGCAGTGGTCTATTTAAGATTATGAGTAACTCTACTCTTCTTCCTAACCTTATCCCATATTACTTGGGGTCGGCGCAACACGTTTTTTTCTTCCACTCCGTCCTGTCACCCGTCACATTATCACTAACTCCCTTTTCTTTCACAATCCATCCATCTCTTCTTTGGCCTCCCTCTTCCTCTCCATCCATCTACGTGTAAACTTAAAACTCTTTTAGCAACATGCGTTTCATCCCTCCTCATCACATGACCATACCAAAACAATCCAGTAAATCTATTACGATATGAGTAACTCTATTACAGAAAATTTATTATTGAAAAATCCTTTGTATTTTATATCTGAAATAAAACGGTGTCCTTTTGCCTCCGATGGTTGTCATTTTACAAAAATCTCGATCACAACAAAGCCATATTTCCCATCGCGAAAGAATTCAAAAAGTTAAAAACTGGCATCGTTGCGTTTGGCTGACCGCGAAGGCTGCATGCAGCATCGTGTGCATCGTGAATGTAATGAATACCTGTCAGGCGCGCGTGTGGGCGATCCACCGGCACCGGTCGCTCTAAGTCGAACGCAAACATTTACCCTTCGCTCAACAGTAATTGTTTAAAATTGAGCCTAACTGTGTGGGCCTTGCCTGTTACCCGACTCTCCCCGAGTCCTGCCATGCACTCAAATACGCCGTCTTTCTTTGTTCATACACAATAAGTACCCACTAAGTGATACTGTATAGTCTGCTGCAATGATTTTCAATGTGAGTTACGCGATCGAAATTCGCAGTTATAATTTCTCGTGTATGGATGCACGGTCATGCATTTATAATTAAATCTTCCGACTCAATAAATAGAGATATCGACAAGTTAATGAAATTAATTGGACGTTGGTTGTAAATTAAAATGGTCGCTTCGTTAATTTTAAGCTTCGCATTTTGTATAAAATAATCGTTGCTAGGCCACCTAATACGATAGTAAATTAGGGTGTTTCGACGCTGTGGCACGGCGGCCATGCTGACGCGAACAGTTTTAGCTGATTTATGTCGCGCCGTTATCAGGATTACACCGTTGTCACTAAGCTCTAACTATAAGGCATTAAACAATGTTTGCCGTGAAGTTTGTACTTTAATTAATCGTCTTATGAAAACGCTGTGCTGCGGAAAATTCTCCATTTTCACTTGATAGTGTCTAAAATTTAATTAAGTATGATAATGGTTGTTAGTTACTGTCAAATGGTGCTGCATGTTACGGCAGTTGTTTGTTTATAATTGGTTACCAGTGACGACATATTCAGAAAATAATCGTTTTTTTTTTTTCGAATATTTGAATATTATCCCCAGATAAAAAGTATCATATTCTAGAACATGGTCTGCCCTTGTACCAAATTTCATCGATATCCATTTAATCGTCCGAGCATAAAAAAGGAACAAACACACATACAATTTCAGAAAGTTTCATATTTTGCTTTGTGATAATGTGACAAAACAAAAGTCACTTTCTGCATCTGTCTCTTCATTTCCTAAACTACGCAACAGATTTTGGTAAAATTTTCACCAACCGAAAAAACAATAAATGAGGAAGGTTTGTTTGTACATAATTTGCTTTCATGCAAAGACGGATAGAGTCACTAATAAATCATAAACTTTAAATTAATACCACATACCACACACTATTCCATAAAAACATAAGGGTGTTTTAGACATCAAAATTCAGACCAGTCCTCCTGTTCTAGGGTAGAGCGCGAGAACGTGTCTGACTTTTGAGTCATAAAAAAAAAACAATTTAAAAACACTCGAGATAAAAAAACAAAATTCGTTACACACAAGCCGAAAACTTCACACAGACTTTATAAGAACTATCGGTAGGTAGCTCGGTTTGCTATCGATCAACAACATCCCATACTCAGTATCAGACTGCAGATAAACAGAACGAACGACAAAAAGAACTAAAAATAAATCAACCTTTTGCTTTATAAATGGAAAATAGAACATGATCGGGGGTTGGAAGTAGTACAATGCACAACCAGTGGACCATTGCGATGGCACAAAAGAGTATTGTTCTTGCCATGTCGAATGTATCGGATGGGAACGGCAATACGTGAACTTTATTACCTTTTATACAGGGAAATGATAGAAAATGAAGGATCTGGGAATTAGGTTAACGTGGTTACGAGAGTTTACATTAAACAAAAAAAATAGACCTTTCACAGGATATTTATTCAACTGAATAAATATCCTGTATATATTTTTCAGATCATCTTTATTTCATTTTGTAGATGCGAAGCAACCAGAGAAAAATGAAATAAAAATGATCTGAAAAATATGTAATATAATTTAATAATATATTCCACATCAATCACACAACGCAGTCTAGTCTCAAGCTAAGCAGAGCTTGTGTTATGTGTACAAGACAACTGATAAATATACTTATATATTTCTAAATGCATACATAATCATAGATAAATTACACCCAAACACAGAACAAATGATCGTGCTCATCACAATCATTTGTCCTGGGTGAGAATCGAACCCACCACCTCCAGCATAGCAGTCAGGGTGACTAACTACTAGACCAACAGGCCAGTCAAACGGCAAATATACGGGTAAAGTCTTTGGCAGTGCGTGACAGCTAACCCAAAGGAACATACGAGATAAACACTATGCTATGAGCTATCACAGAACATGGTCTACCGGTCTACCCGTTTCAAGTTTCGAGTGACAAACTTAATCAGAAACTTTCCCGTTTTTTTATTATTGATATCCGCCGCATTGACCGCTATCTCACCTGATGGAAAGCGACGATGCGGTCGACGATAATAATAATAATAATAATTTATAATAATAATTACTGTGAATAGCTGCTGCTAGTGGATTCACCGCTGTCAAAGTGAAAAAAACTGGGCAAGTGCAAGTCGGACTCGCGCACTAAAAATTCCGTACAAACTTACATAAGAAAATAATAATAATAATAAATTGCTCGTATTGTTAGGAGGTTCCTTTCTCTGGAGCCCTGAGCGCCGGTAGCTTGGACCCTGTTCCCGATACCGGTGGGACACTATTTTTAATATTTTTAAATGTTTTTTTTTTAATGTGTTTGTTTTAAAGAAATATTTAAAAATATAATTTATAAGTATCTTAATGAATAAAGAGAATAATAATATGACGATATAACACAAATTTATAGCAAAAAAAAATTACAGATATACGTAGTATTAGGAAAACAAAATATACCCGACTTCATTGCAACAGGAGTAACGAAGAAAACCGTTCAATTCCCGAATTGAGTGACAAAGGTTTTTTCCAAATCTCAAAACTTTTTTTTGTGACGTCTTTTGCGACTTTTTTTTGTGACGCGGGTCAACTTATATGCCGCGTACATTTAATAGGTACTTGGTTATTGGCAAAACTAACATGTTAAACTGGGAAAAACTCTGAATGGACTAACATTTGGGACTTATTGCCATAGGTAGTAACTTTTATTCAGCTCAAAATTACCTATCCAACGATATAACTTACATAATCGTGTAGCTACTGGAAGCTGGGCCCAGGCTTGATAGAAACTCTGGCACCATTTCGCGGTTATAATATTACTGTGATTTCATTTTGACTTTAAGACTTTTTAGCCTGTGATACCACTCAAGGATGCCCTTAATTGAAACTTAAAACCCTAATTTCAAAGTTTATTTTTGAATTTACGGTATCCTAAAGTAAAAAAAAATCAATGTGTAGATAAGTCAAGATTTTTTCCAGAGTTTGTACAAGCATTTCCCACCAAAGCGTTACATCTGACGACAATGCGCCCCGTGCCAATACTGGTCTTGCTTGACTGTATTTGAACCGAATAAGCTAAACATTTTGGAGCCAAAAAAGGCGTTGAAGGGGACAGGCATTTTGGCCTTAATTCCATGTAGGTCTGTAGTTTTTTTTTATGTTTCATTCAATGTGATAATCAAAACAGCGGAGAATAGGTGATAGTTTGTTCTAATTTCACTCAGTCGCTATCGGCGTTGCTTCGGTTGCCATGATCACACACATTCGGTGGTTAACGCTATTTCACTCGCACGACAGCACCGGCTCTTATTTCTGTCCTTGTCTATCAGTGAATATTGTTAGTGTAGATGTGTGAGTTTCGAGTCCAAGTTTTCTGACTTTGATGTTAGCGCGTAAGAGCGTAACGTACCTATCTTCCCTTATAATACATCAATGGAAATTGAAAATTCAAGTGTGTACTGTCATGTAGGGTGACGTTAAAAATGTATTCTTGAGTCATGTTTTATCAAGTGTTAAAAAGCACATTTGAAGTCTAGGTCATTTATTTTGTTGTCAGTCTAAATTAATTTTATTTTAGAGCTACAGTGTATTTGCAAAAGGGTGTTAGGAATGATTAACGAGCTTAGTTTTTTTTTCTGCTGAAGAAAATCGACTGGAGCGTTCTGTGTTCAACGTTAGGCGATGACCTGATTTTGTGAAAATGTATCTATAGAAATAATGGGGTTTTTCCAGAGTCAATTTTTTATACAATAGATCTAGGTTTTTTCCTCTTATAGTTAAAGGGCAGACACCAAAAGAAAGGTCGTTTGTGGGATTTTAATATTAATAGTCTTTTTTTGCATCACGTGTTTCACAGAAAATTTATTATCCTTAATAGTTTTTATATTTTCTTTATATACTCTATCTGTGTGTGTACTAAGGAATGGAATTACCTGCTGGAGTAATGGCTACAACCCGGGAATCATTAAAGATTTAAGACTAGACTTAAGTCTAGAGTGAATAGGTTACTTCTTGGTAAGCGCGCTCCATCGTCGACCGTTCCATCAGGTTTTTTTTTTTTTTTTTTTTTTGTGGTAGGTAAAAATCATCCAATGACGAATCCCGCCCTTGGGTGGGGCGGGAAACAGTGTCAGACTTTTACTGACTAAAAAACCTACCTTTCCATTCCTTGCCTTTATCCTGGGGCCTTTGGTGACAGTCTCACATAACCTTTGGCCCCAGTAGGCTTCGGCCCTGCTGGACCCCTACAGTATGCTGACAACTCCTTGAGGCGCGCGGGAACGGTGCGCGCCGTAGACGACCTGAGCTCGGACCGGTCTGTTACCGGACGGACGGACAGCGAGCTACCCATTGCCCACCGTCCGCGAGCCCGCGCCTACGGTGGCCGGAAATTGGGATCGGAAACCCGGCGGCGGCGGCGGCGTGTCCGCCTTTGCCTAAGGCGGTCGGCCTCCTCCTTTACTAGCATTACTGCTTCGCAGAAGGAGGCGACCGCCTGCCACTCCTCCTCGCTCCGGAGCATGGCTTGAACCAAGCCCCGGCGCGAGAGATCGCCGCCGATCGCCCCCACGAGGACACGGCGCTGCTCTTCCCAAGCGGGGCACACCTCGACTGTGTGCTCCACCGTGTCCACCGGGCGGTCCGCACAGTGGCGACACCCGGGCGTCGTCTCCGCACGAATCTTGTACAGGTACGGACCGAACTTGCCGTGCTCGGTCAGCACCTGCGCCAGACGGAAGGTGACGACGCCGTGGGGCCTTTCCAGCCACGCCTCAAAGAGGGGCCTTACCGCCTCGATCGTGGCGTGCCCAGCACGAGGTTGCGACAATCGCTCTCGCCATTTCACCATGAGATCCCGCCGGAGCTCTGTCCGCCATGCCGCGACTTGTCGCGGCAGCGGAGTTTCGCCCCGACGTTGCATCTCCACGCGTAAGTCATGCATGTGTGCAAGGACTGTTGCCTCCAAATCCCACGGTGGTAGGCCAGCAAGGAGGCTCGCCGCTTCGCAGGACACCGTACGGTATCCGCGGATCATCCGGATGGCCATGACCCTCTGGCAGGCGGTTAGCCGGGCCGCCACTCGCTTCCGTAGCGATGGCGCCCACACCGGCGCACCGTAAAGGGCCATGGACCGAACGATGCCTGCGTAGAGCCTCCGGCAGGAGGCGTCTGGACCCCCTAGGTTCGGCAGGAGCCGCTTGAGCGCAGCCCCAGTCGCATTCAACCTGGGAGCCAGACGTCGGAAGTGCTCCTTGAAGTTCCACCGGCTGTCGAGGACGAGTCCCAGGTACTTCATCGTCGACCCGACGCCGATGTGAACTCCTCCTACCGTTAATTGGGAGCCCGGAGGTGGCGCGCTCCGAGGGCCGTGAAAACACATGGCCTCGGACTTGTGCAATGCCACCTCGAGTCCCAACTGCTGTATCCTCTCCACGACTGTCGCAACCCCGCGCGTCGCTAGTTCGACCGCCGCCTGGTACGACCGTCCCCGCGCCAGGACCAGCGTGTCGTCTGCGTAACAGACCACGCTGACCCCGTCGGGGAGGTCGGCGCGCAGCACGTAGTCGTACCCGATGTTCCACAAGGGCGGCCCTAGTACCGATCCCTGCGGAACACCGCACGACATCTCTCGCCGTTTCAGCTCCCCCTGATGACCGGGGTAGATGATGAACCTGTCCGACAGGTAGGCCTCGATCACCCGACAGAGGTAGTCGGGCACCCGGTGGTACCGGAGTGCCCTACCAATGCAACTCCAGGGCAGGGAGTTGAAGGCGTTGGCGATGTCCAGAGACACCGCCAAGACACACCTGCCCCGGGACACCGCATCCCCCGTCGTGAGGGCTCGCACGCGCACGATGGCGTCCACAGTGGAGCGCCTCCTGCGAAATCCGAACTGGCCGTCCGCAAGATCCGGCCCCTTCCGTGCCAGATGCACGACGAGGCGGTCTGCAATTACTCTTTCAAAGAGCTTGCCCACCTCGTCGAGCAGCACAATGGGCCGATACGCGGACGGAGAGTCCGCGGGGCGCCCCGGCTTCGCGATAAGGACCAGTTTCCCCGTCTTCCAGCGAAGCGGGAACTGGCCCCTCTCCATGCATGCGCTGAAGAGCCCTCTCAGTCGAGACCCGAGTTCCTCCATGGCCAGGACCCAGGCTTTTCCAGGCAAGCCATCGGGTCCTGGGGCGGTGTTCTTGGCACTCAGCCTTCGCACCGCCACTCTCATCTCCACCTCGGTCACCTCTGGAGCGTTGTTGCCGTCGTTGCCGTCGTGGTCCGCATCGGACACCGCTGCTGGTGGCGGAGCCATAGGCGGGGGAGTATGCTCCCCTCGCGTAGGGAACAGAGCGCTCACCACACCCTCCACGAGCTGGGGCCGGAGACTCTGAGTCAGCGGGGGAGCCCATGGGCGGAGTTTCTCCATCACCATTTTGTATGGGCGTCCCCACGGATCGACGTTCAGAGACTCCAGCCACACGTTGCGGGCCTCGAGTTTGGCCCGCTTTATCTCCGCTCGGAGGGTGCGCTTTGCAGCTCTGTATCCCTCATATAGCTCCGCCTCTATGGCCTCCGCACCCGGTGGACGGGTGCGGCGCCTGCGGTGTCTAGTATACCGGCGTCGCGCAGCATTGCACGCATCGCGCAGTGCCGCAATCTCTGGCGACCACCAGTGTACTTGGCGCCGGGCACGTCCTGGCCGGACTCGGGGCATGGCCGCGTCGCATATTTGCGACATGGCCACCTGAAACCAGTCCGCCTCGACGTCGATGTCGACAGGCCTGTCCGGTGCTTGCACCCAGGCCTGTACCATCGCGGCTTCCTGGAGCAGGTCCCTGTCCAGCTGCCTCAGCGCCCAACGCGGACCACACGGGGTCCGTCGGACCGGCGCGGTCGAGGTCTGGGCGGAGACGTCAAACCGGATATACCGGTGGTCGGAGTACGTCTCCACCTCCTCTATGACGCGCCAGTCGACGACGCGCGGTGCCAGTGCAGGGCTGGCGAACGTAACGTCCACCACCGACTCGCCCTGCATCCGCACACACGTGGGGACAGAACCCCGGTTTTGGACGAGTAGGCCCTGTCCTAGAGCCCATTCCTCAACCCTTCGACCCCGCTGGTTCGTGAACCGGGAACCCCAAGCCTCGTTCCAGGCATTGAAGTCCCCGCAAACGACCACGGGGAGGCTGGAGTCAAACCCAGCAACGACGGCATCCAGCTCCAAAAGGGAGCTATCCAATTCGGCGAGAGATCTGTTCGGGGACAGGTAGACGCCTACCACCACTATGTCCCCGAACCGTGCTGCCACGCAACCCCGGCCTTTCTTGACGGCTTCGAGTGCCGGGGTACCGGCGGCGGCCGACGAAATAAGTGTCACCGAGCCGCTCAGGTCCTGAACCCAGTCGGCTCTGGGCAGGACAAAGTGCGGCTCGGAGACGACGGCGATGTTGATCGACCACTGCGCCATGCTCTGGAGCAACAGATCCTGAGCGGGGGCGCAGTGGTTGATATTCGCCTGGAGGAGACGTAATGGAGCCGTTATTGACAGTCCATTACAGTCTCCTCCCGTGCCCTCTGCGAGGGTCCTGCCGCGGTGGTAGCGGCGGCGGCGTCTGCGGAGGCGATGGCGGCGGCAGCCAGCTGGGCAGCCGCGGCGGTGAGAATCTTCGCGGGGACGGGCCTTGGCACCTTGCCCTTGGCCTTGGCAGGGGGATCGCAGGTCCTGCTCCCAGCCCGGTGGTCGGCCGGCTTGCCCGCCGCCGCACATGCGTAGCAGTGCGGGGCTGCGTTGCAAGTTTCGGCCTTGTGGCCGGACTGACCGCACTGGAAGCAGTGGTCACTGCGATCTTCCTCCGCTGCGCAACAGACCCCCACGTGGTGCCCCACGTGGCAGCGGTAACAGCGCAGCGGTCTAGGCTCCAGCAGCTTAACTCGCGCGGAGACCCAGCCTACCAAGAGCCGTTGGCCCTCCCCTGTGATGATCCTGGCCGCTGACACGGGGCAGTTCACCGTCACCGCCCCCATGCCCGTGCCGTCAGCACGGATGGCGCCCGCCCGGACCTGGTCGGTAAGGCACCCCCCCGTCCTGGCGACAGCGGCCACGACTTCCTCGGCCGTCACGGAATCGTCCAGGCCCATAATGCGCATGTCGACGCATCTTGTGGGCCTGGACACCCGGGCCTCCTCCGCATCCAAGGTCGCCTTGATTCTTTCCGCCAGGGCGTCTGCGGTGGGGCCGCTGTTGGCCCCGGGGACCTCCAGCATCAGGGCACCGGTCGCGGTATGCCGCATCCGGAAGCCCCCGGTGATCCCGAACTCGTTTAGGTCCACCGCCTGCCTCGCCTTTCGGATGACCTGGCCGTAGGTCGCACCCTTTTTCGCTGCCTCCGGCTGCAGTGTTATCACTACAGCCGTGGAGCGCGGGGCGCGAATCCCAGCCATCCGTTTTCGCCGCTGCCGCCGCTGGCGTTTTTTAGCGGCCCGATTCGCCTTTCCTGCCTGTTTCTTTGCTCCAACCACTTGCCATTCGGCTTCGGCCGGAGATTCCGCAGGCTGGGGAGGCGGCATAGGCCGCCTATTAGCCACCACGGTAGGGGCTCCTGCCGCCTTAGGGGCCGGTGCCGCCATGCCCTTCTTGGGGGGAGCCGCAGGGGTTGGCTTCCCCTGCTGCTGTTTTTTGCCCTGCGGGGCAGACACAGACACAGCGGGGCTCGACACCACGGCCCCGCGCCTAGTCTGCCCTGACGGGCCCGCCATGGGCCCAGCCGCCGAGGCCGCGGCAGCAGCGTAAGATGCCGCCTTACGCTGGCCGGAGGCCGCTAGTGGGGGGCGCAGCACTATGCCCTCCAGCAGGGACAGCTGCTGCTGGATCCGCAGCTGGAACTGCTGCTGCTGCTCCTGCAGCTGCTTCTGCAGCTGCTGCTGAAAAGCAGCCAGTTCCCGCCGCACCAGCGTCAGCAGCTGGCTTCCCGACTCGGCCTGGGGCCGAGGCTGGGGCTGAGGCTGGGGCTGGGGCCGACTTTGCCCCTGCCCTTGCTTGCGCCCCCCTTCCACGGGCTCCTGGCTGCGGGCCCCATGGACCCCAGCGAGCTCGGCCTGGATCTCGGCCCGAAGCCCGGCTTTGAGCTCAGCCCGGAGCTTCGCCACGCTCTTTCTGAGAGCGACGTCGAAGGCTTCCTGTAGAGAAGCGGCGTGGCGGAGAACCGTCTTCTCCTTCGACGTCCTCTCCCTTTTGCGGCCCATGTCCCTCAGCGCAGCGACCACTAGCTCGCCGAAGGTCCTGCGCGACTCCTCGGCAGAGTCTTCGCGCTCACTGCCAGATGGCCCCGAGGGGTCCATCGCAGCGTTGATCGCAGCGGGGTGGCGCCCTTCCGCGGCGAGCCTCTCAGCTCGCTCAGTCACCTCCTGGGAGGTGACTCCCCTTCCTCTTCCCGATGCTCGGCCCGCTCCCCGCCCACTGGTGGGGATTTTTCGGGCCGAGCCCTTTTCGGCTTCATCGGAGGACGGTCTGTCCTTCGATATCCCAGCGTTTCCGGAAGAAACTCGCGTTTCTTCCGGAGTCGCCTCCCGCCTCCGCCACATCTTCCTCCTCCGAGCCTGAGCTCCTTCTGGATGCCGCGTCGGACTCCGACCGCGCATCACTCTCCGATGGGTGTTCAAAGAATTTGCTTTTTTCCATAAAGTTCCCACGAGTAAAAACTTCGGGTACTTGCTCAAAAACGTGGTCCGCACTAGGGACTAATTTAGCTACCCATTAGTCAAGCTACCAACCTCCCTCACGGTGCGCCGCCGCTTGGAGGTTTGGGGTAATTTTTTATAGAGGTTGTCTTCCTCGCGGCCCGGGCGGTTAAGCCAAGACCCTCGACCCCCATCAAAAGTCAGAAACATGACCTTGGACAATCTCTGGGGCTACGAGAACAACGGTGGCAGAAGGAGGGGGAAGTCTTCCTCCTGCCTGCCCGGTGGCAGAGTGAGTGCACGCCGAGCCCGCTCTTGCTTCGCCACTGTGCCCTCTGCTAGAGCAGAGGGACACGCGTTGAAGCGTACTCCCGACAGAACATTCGCAGACGGCCATCGAGGCCCCTTAGGCAGGAGTGCCCAAGGGGGTGGTTGGCCGCCTCCCAGGGTGCACCGTCCCGCAGACTAGCCTTCGCTTCGGACGTATCCGCAAGGGAACTATAGCCTGCGGGCACTCGTGGAGGTTTTCTGTCATGGCACCCCACCGTTCCATCAGGTGAGATAACTAGAATGTTAGTATTATACGTATAGCCTTATCTACAGCAGCTGCATTATGACAGGTGAGCTGCAATCTGCTTCATCATTATTACAACCCAAAGACGTCGAAGTCTTTCGTGAGTGTCACCACAATGAACGGTCCTATGGCCGTGTTTACGGTGACGCGGCGCGTTGGGCGGTCCGTCGTACATTGCCTTTATGTTTGTGCTTAAGCGAGCGATGACGCGGCCCGCTGCTGCAATGTACGACGAACGCAAAACGCGCCGTGTCTCCGTAAACACGGCCTATGAGTCTCGCACCGATCGGATACCCGTGATCCTCACCAAGTCATTGGTCCACTTTGTGGGAGGCTATTCAACGCGTTGTGTGGTTGCCACTACAAAACCTTTCGGTCAATATACTAAGGGCGCCTTCGACGGCAGAGCAGTGTAGTCTCAGATTTTTATTTATATGGTATAACAAAGCAACGTGGCGGCAGCGCTGTACTTTACGGCTAATTTGAAGGCACCCTTAACCTACAATTAATCAGCCATTATTAAATCATAGATCATTATGCAATCGCATTAAAGCCCTGATACGAATATCTACGAGTATTATCACAACAAATTCTGATTAACAATTATAATGCATAAATCATTGATTTTCTAACTGGCTACATTACCTCGCTAAAATTTCGTAACAATGAATAATTCAACATCATTATAACGTTATTTAGTTCATTATAATGTAACTTGGCAAACGACAGGTAGGTATTGTAGCGGTCGAAAATAACTAATAATGTAACTGTTCTGCAAATGCAAACAGCGTCATAGCATAGCGGGGATCATACATCATGTGATTCTAATTATTGTTGCGGCTGGTCTAAATCAATTCTGTCCCGGCACAGCACTCGATTCGCAGCACATTTCTATAATAAAATGGATTAACGTACACGCCAGTGTCCCGCGCCACGCAATAACTTAGCTTCTTAATGGTGCATACACCACTGTTATGACACTTAACTCCTACCGTTTACCCTTTTTAGGATCTCTACCTCAAAAAGGGAAAAAATCGGAACTCTTATAGGATCACTTTATTCTTCATCTGTCTATCTGACTGCCAGTCTGTTGTCGAGTTGAAATTAAAACCCTAAACTAAGGTCTGCAATCCCTTGAAATTGTGATAAAATGAAACCTCTAAGTAAATGAAATTAAAAAGATGCGACTGTTTATGTTGCGAAAAACTTATATTTCGACACTCTCAAGGGAACCAAAATTCATAGGGTTCTTCCCGTTGACAACAAAAAATTTGGCATAAAACAAGATGTTATTGAACAGCTAGGTATATGAATAAATCTGATTATAGTAAACTTGTTATTTTACGCTACAAAAAAAAACTTTATCGCCATCGAGAAAAATCTTCGGGTCTTCATTCGGGAATTGAACTATTTACAAACATATAAGTTTGTACGGATCACCCAGTACGTGAGTCCAACTCAGCCAGTTATTTTTAAAAAAAACCTCGATACAATTTTGTTAATGTTATCAAATAATGCCTGCAGTATTTACCTCGGTTATAGTAATTTGGCCGCGCAAATAGACGAGCGGTGACCCTACGGTCACAATTTGCCCCAGCGATGCCCCTCGGCCTTGCTTGAACTTGGGTAACGTTGTTACACCGTCCCCTGCGTCCCTTGAGGCGCTGAATGTCCCTACATCTGTTTCACAAGTCCAACTATAAAACCGTAGCGTAGTTTACAATCCACAATTTCATTTTGTAGATATTGTACAATAAATCATGATGACTAAGACTTTAATTCCGTCGTCTTTGTTCTGTGGTGGTTAAGCCCGCATCTAAAGGATCTCGGCCGATTGCAATTGAAAAACTGCAGCCTCATTTTCTCCTTTGCTATTGTTTTATCTGCTTTTATTTCAATGGGGTTTCCTGTTTTAATATGGAAGCTAATTGTTATCTTCAAGGAGATATCTGTATTCAGTTGACGTTAACAATGGAGGGTGGTCGCAAAGATTGACCAGGATTTCTCTATTTATTCGAGCAGGTGTCGTTTCCCAGTATAAAATATTTTTTCTATCGTGTAGCCCTGCAGCGTCCGCCTCCCCCGGGACGACGCAAGTCGTCTTAATAGACTTAGAGACGTACCTACCGTAGACTGCATCCCTTGGGGCTAACGTGTCCCCATCTCACCCTATGGCTATACCATCAAAAATACAAGATTAGCTTCTTTTGTGAAGCTTTACTCGTTTATCTGCAGACATTTCACGTAATTCCCTGTCTCAAATGAATCTCTTCATAATGTAAAGCGTTTCCTTTGTTTTATTATTTTCTACTTTGTTGCATTAACTAGTGAGTAGAGTAACGTTTTAGGATTCATAAACAATATGCTAACGACGTAGCTCGGGTCATAAACAGTGGAAAACTGGAAATAACGTTTGTAGTAATGGCACAACTTCAATTTACCTAGTTTCCGAACAAAAGTTTGAGTTAGTTGCAAAATATCCCTAACCGAGAGTACGTTTAAACGTGTTATAACGAGACTTTATTGAAGCAAAAGAATAATAAACGTACGTAAATGGCAGTCCCCTGGAATTTAATTACCAATATGCGAATTTCATGTTACCATTATGGCAAATCAGCACGTGCCTCCGACATAAATATTCACATTATTGCGTTGCCCTACCGTTGCGCGATTTTTTTCTGGATCTCCTGTTGTGCATTTAGATGTAGGGGATCGGGCGTAACATATCGATGCAAAGCGATGCGACGGAGGGTGACGCGAGCTCGCCTACTGTTTAGCCATTATTTGCTATAATGTGGGTGAAATTTAGCTCGTTTCGTACACCCAGCAATAATTGTCTCCGTTCTTTTATTTCGAACGCTTTTATTTATAGCGTTGTGGGGTTCGCATCGAAATCCCGGATTATTTGGCTAACAAATTATAGCGAATCTGTTAAGAATAGGACGGGCATGTCAATAAATCAATGTGAGGATTTATTGATGAAAGCTGACAAGTTTTTGCCATACAATTTGCAGTTTCTCCCTCATATTGATGACGATGTAAAAATTGGGCGGTTTAACGTTAACCATTTGTGATTAGTTACAGTAATGTGATGTGTCGTCATTATGTTTTCTGAATGTGTTGTATTTAATTCATAATAGAGGTATAAATTGAATTGATATCTAGCTTAATCAATCTTCGTATTAGACATACGTAAGTATGTACCGTACATATTCAATTTAATACTATTGAATAATATGTACATATGTACAATGGCCTCTTTTGTTGATCGAACACTAGCTGCCAGATAGAAAAAAACCTCTTTTTACAGTATTTTTAGAAGGCCAATCACGAACCACGATTCAGGCAAAAACCAAAAAGCCAAACCTCAATCTAGGAAATGACGAACAAGCACAAACAGAAATAAATAAAATTATCCGGAATCACTCAGTAGATTACGTACATTTCTGGCACAAATATTGTCTAGGTCAGACGGGGAGGAAAACAGTGAAATATAGCAGCATATACAGTCGCAAGGCACCGCAAGGCTACCCACAGTGATTAATGAAACCACACTATAACAAATATGTCGCATTCGTAAACGTATTCTGGGGTCTGCGAAGCAAATGTTCGTGTCGAAAATGTTATTTGTTAAGTCATTGTGTTAGTAGTGTGAATCGAAAAATACTTTCAATTGGAAGTGTTTTGTTGTGTCAAAATGTCTGAAACAATGCTCTTAGAGCCTAGGGCAAGTTGTTTAACATACTCAATCGCGATGAATATTTTTTTTAACTAAAAACAAAAAGCGTTTACTTTGTCAAATCGTATCTATGCAAAAAATTGTCACCAGGTGGCGTTTACATCATTATTATGCGAGTCTAAAATTATTTTACCATGTTATATATTATGGGAAATAAGTAAATTTCATTTCATCGAAATACTCGTAATTATTTTGCACCTAATAACAAGTCTACTGAATAAGGACAACGTTCACAAACAATTCTAGAAACGTAACGCCCAGGTAATAAGATGTTCGTTACCGTGTGTTATTGTCTACTTGAATAAACAATTCGAGATAATATCAATCTATGGCAACTAACTCAAGTACTACTTAAGCATTGTAAAAAAAATATAATAAAAATCATTTATTATCAGACCGGAGTCCATAGCCAAATAAAATACAAATCATAAAAATCATTTATTACCAGACCGGAGTCCATAGCCAATTAAAAAACAAATCACAAATTAAATAAAAATCACAATATATAAATAAAAATAAAATCACATTCACAACATTATATTAACTTACATTATGTATTCTGAGTTGTTTTTAAGTGATAAGTATTAAAAAAGTCTAAAAATAAAAATGTTGAAAGTGTTAAAAACCCAAGTGCAAAAAAACAACTAATAAGTTCGAAAAAAGTCACTGTAAGCTCAGCCGGTGGAATTTATTTTTAGTTCAATCATAGATTTGACGCCATCGCCTGCGGCTGCTTTAAGTTACTTGTTTCCAATTTTTTTGTTGTATTTTGCGGTTGGGTTTTTTTTTGTTACTGACAACTTTTTTGTTTAAGACATTTTAGTGAGAAGGTAACAATTATGAAATCGTCTCCTCGAGCCCTTTATTTTCATTCACTACGCGACTATGTTATGACTTTTTTCTGAATTCTTTTTATATACTTACCCCATAGTCAATTTCACAACGGAGACGAATTTAACAAAACTTCTCATGCCAAAATGTTATAAGCCGTTTATTAGGCTGTAGGCATTGATATATTATCTGCTTGGATTAAACCAAATCAGCGAAAGATAAGTGACTCGCCCACATAAAAAAAAATGCGTAACACCCCAGTTTATATTACTTGCTAATTGCGACTCAGTGAAATCAGGCCATAAAGGCCTGATTTCAGAGGTAAACGCATTAGAGGCAAGTCACCTATCTTCCGTTGTTTTGATTGAATCTAAGGCTCTAGGGCGTACCAAAAAACACACAGAGATAGAGTTTGTTATTCCTATCTAAAAATTATACCAAATCAAGTGTCTATCTACCTATTGGGCGTATATGTAGGTATGTATTTACTTAGCTGTTTTAAATATTATTAAAGTTAAATAAGAACAGGAATAAAATATATTTTGATTTTTCAGAAGTTCCTGTAATCCAACAGCTTGCTCTATGGAAGGTACAGAGTTAGATATAAATTAAATATTTTATGTGTTTAAAAAAAATAAACAGAAACACAAAAAGATAATATATGGTACCTGTTACTACAAAGTAACTTATTATTTAATTTGATATTTATTTATAATTAATTATTTCACATTTTAATGTAATTTATATTAAAAATATCGTTTTGTGTCTCACTGGTTAACATCAGCAACATCAACACAAAACCAAAATCTTATTACAAGCACATCCTGCCAATCTAAAGTCAAGATACAACAGACACAATAAAACACACCAAAATGATCTAAACCTTAGCTCAAAATGAAATCTAACTAATAAAGCTGTCTCTTAAACCGCTCGGTGATCCCATTTCGTCGAGGATCGTACCTCATATTGCATTGAACGCGCCATTACACACCTAAATTACAAGTCGGACAAGTGATATGTCACAACGCTTTATAATGCAAATACCTCGTAAACCCAAGGCAGAAGTACCCAGTATACCCACATTTAAATTATTCATAACTAGCTTCTGACTTCGGCTTTGGTTGTGAGTTCAGACAATTATTCGAAGTCATCGCAATTTTTTTTGGATGTTTGTATAGGTATACCAGAGTTATCCCAGGTGGGATAACTCATGTATTTCAGGTAATTAGACACAAAAACAGTTTTACAAATACACTCAATATAAGTCAAACAATAATATATTAATGATACAATAAAATTAATAATAAATGACAAAAATTAAAAACAAAAAAATCCAAAATACAATCATATCCGTAATCTGTCAAAACCAAACCCAAGGGTAGAACTACATTTGGTACAGGAGGGCCTTGTACGCTGATCTGGGTGTGTTGGTCTCCATACATTTCATATGGCAACTAGACGTGTAGCTACGTTATATTCACTCCACGCGACGCCATGCGACGCGATTCTACGTATGTAAAAACGGTCTAATGTAGGTCCTGCTTAAGTCAGAGTCTTAATCTAAAACCCCATCGTATTTTAAAATTCATCACCAGGTCTAGCTGGCTTATTTCAATTTCTTTTTAAATTTTTGCAATTAGTATTTTCTTTCATTATTTATCTACATTGTGCTCACATAATAGAAGCGATATGAAATATGTAACCAAGAATTATGTAACTAATAATATGATGTCCATGGAGTTTTTTTGCACGTTCTTCTCCATAGAGATCTACGCTTTAGAACGTGCAATTTAGCTTCACTTTTTTTTGGACTGACCGACATTTTGACAATTCAAAAGTGCCTGTAATTGGTCTATTTGAAATAAACGCTTCTGATTTCTGATTTCTAGCAGTTTAAACCTAAATCGCTGAATCAATTTAAAAACAAACACATTAGTTACTCTCGCGCATAACGTTATTAGCCATCCGCATGGAAAAGTAGAAAATTACCCCAAGGAAACGTACTATCGAGATAAAAGGTATTCCATATGCTATTTTTGGACATGGTCTACACGTGTTCCAAAATCCCAAAATTCTTTAAAACCTGTTCGACCATTTGAGAGTGAAGGAGTAACGAACATATATACATACACACAAACACATATTTACAAAAGCTTTTACAATATTAATGTGATATTATAAATAAAATGAACATATTGACGCGGCATTACCAAGTGAAATTGGCAGATTATTCTGATTAGTATAATTTAGTTCGCTGTTCATTTTCCATCATATTTATCTAGATTTAGCCGAGTTAGATAATTAGGTCGCAAATAATTAAAACGATTTATTGGATCAGAATTATATGTATTATTTGGATCTTTCATAGCGTGAGCATCTGATTTTTTTTATGTAGTATTTAATTTATTTAACTATAAAAGAGAAACAGATTGACTGACATACATATTATTAATACCTACATAGTCGAAACTACTGGGACTAAGAATGTGAAATATTGCACAAAGCCTTTTATGTAAATAGTTCAATTTCCGAATCGAGTCTCGAAGAGTTTCCGAATCGAAAAGTGTATTTTTTTTTGTGACGTTACTACTACTACTACGTTTTCAGTTTTATTCCTATATTTGTGCTAAAAAACCTTGCATCTTGCAAATTCAAGTTTCTAGGTCAACGGAAAGTGCCCTATGAATTTAGATTGCCTTGAGAGTTTCGAAATATAAGATTTTTGTTATTTAAATGGTCATATTTTCTTTTTTAGTTAACTTTGAAATTTGATTTTTTCACAGCTTCAGTGACTGTAGACCTGAGTATATGGTTTTGATTTTAACTCGATACCTCCGCGCGTTTCCGAGATAAAAAGGTCTTGACAGACAGACAAACAGACCAAGTGATGCTACAAGGGTTTCGTTTTTTTCTTTTGAGGTACGGAACTACCACTATAAAATGATTTATGGAACGTTGAAGTTTGATTGGGAGAATCTTATTCTATTATTATATAACTTGAAACTTAGCACAAGGTCTAATGAAAATGAATAATATAGACTTATTAGATTTTTTTAAACTACCCTCAAAATACAGTTTTATAAAAAATACTCTAGCGAGCAAAGTCGCTGGCAAAGTGTTAGTTTACACATAAAAATTTTAGAACAGAAGTAGTTTTATGAAAAAAGTTACACGAAAATCGCAACGTTCTTTATTCAGGTCAGTTAAAATTAATATCCACCACTAAGAGAAAACGGAAATAAAAGGAAAAAAATAAGTACGTTAGTCTTTCATTCATTTCTCACTATGATAAGGGGAAAAGGGGGAGCTTAATATTATGCGTGAATAAAATCTAGTTAAGGGGATTACATCGCCCAAATCCAAAAAAACACCTAGGTTGATTAAAGTTTATAGATTATTCCTTATGTACGATTACCATATAAAAAATGAAGGAGATACTTAAGGACATTACTAATAAATTGTATTGATTACGTTTCTCAAAAAAATACCCTAACTCTAGAAAATATTTGTAGTAGGTAGCGGAGTTTCATGAAAAACTGAGCACATAAAATTGAGTGCAATATTTACAAACATGTACCTATTTCAGGATGCATCGAGTACATTTTTTATGACTCTCTCTGTACTTTTTATGACTTGTGAATCACTTGTAGCATCTGTGGTGGATTTCAATTTCCTTTACGTACACAACTTCCGTTACTTAAGCTATGTATCGGTAATAAAAAATTTACAACTCTTTTATTTTTCAGTTGACGTTTGAAACGAGAATAGCTTTAATGTTTTCCTTTTAGAACTTGAGTACTTACGAGTATTCCTTCATTTGTTATGTACAACACTCTTCTAATGTTCACTAGGCTCTTTATTGATTCGTTGACTTGACACTGTAGATTTAATTTTTTTATCCGTGGATTTACAGATTTATATTCTTATTGTGCTTTTGGGTACAAAATTGACCGGTCTACATTGTTCTCTTAATATTTTAAGAAGGAAATATAGTAGAAACAATCATTTTTCTAAAAGAGTAACCATGAAGTAGTTCTCCATGGAAAACGAGAAATTGGAACCGTGCGCTTGCTTCTGACGTTTTATAAGTGCCCATGTCTGACTATGTGAAACAATAATTTTGAGTTAAAGTTTTGATCAGCCGTTTTAAGACCATCTCTAAGGCCAATTAAGTTACTACAAGTTTACCTTGAAACCGTAATTAATAATTAGAACCTAAAAATTATGATTAATAAAAAAATGGGCGCCAGTCCGCTAATAAAAATATTAACTATGGACATCTGTAAATAAAACCATTCAAATGCAATAAAATATATAACACGTTCATTAAAAAAACTACTTGGAGAAATTAATTCTTATATCTTGTTGACAAAGTCATTCGGTCCCCAAATGTGCGCCCGCGCAGCCATCAGCAGAACATTCGTTTGAAACATGTGGCACCAATTAAAGTTCTTTTACAGAGAGGATAATAAAGATAAGACGTGAATAATGATCTGTGGAGAAACGCTTTACGAATGACTGCCACTTGTACAAGCGACAAACTTATAAATAACTCTGTAATACACACATTCAAATTATTATTTTTAACCATAAATAATAAAAAACCTTATTATTTATTGTTTAAAAAACTTACGCTTACTTTTTAAATAATATAATAAACTTATTTTTTATTATTTATTGTTTGAGTTTATTACTATTTTATTTATTTTTATCTCGGTAGGCAGATTTCTACCGATATCTGATTTAAAAATTCTTGTTACAAATTTGAAAATTAACATGATTGATTGGTCATTGCCAATAATAGCCTACGAAAATTAATATGTCTTGGACTAAATATTTAGTCCACGAAATGAAAATAATAGCCTCCTAGCCGCTGCCTAATTTTGGGACCATTGTTCATTTTACTGTAAGAATATAACGTAAGTTTTGAAATTAAAATATAATACTAACGTAAATCGCAGTTGGTGATTCTCGTCGAGGTAGACAAAGGGAAACTCCCACACAGGCACATTCGGCCAATGACAGTTTTAGGTCTGAACTTGATATATGGCGGGCCTATCGCTGTTTATCATAATCACAGCTCTAATCCTGCATTCAGGATATTTCAATACAATACTATAATTTTACTCTTCCTTACACACAGTAGGTATATAAGTACTTGCTTCACTGAAGAGCAATGAGTAGCTTAAGGTCCGGTCGTCCGGTAATAGACCAGACCGAGCGAAAGAAGAGCCCTGCCACTCCGTCCTAGAGCGGGTGAAGTCATTGGATTGGATGATTACTAACCTAAAGTAAAAACTTTCTTCAATTGACGTTTTATTTTGAACATTTCAGATGACTAAACCAGCTTTTCGAGTCGGAGTAGTTTCACGAATTGAGTAGTCCAACGGCTCTGAATCGTTGTAACTAGGTAAGTGCCCCAATCGATAGATGGTACGCCGATTGAAATCGAAATTGCTTGACTAGGGCAGTGCGAAGCTCCAATATAGAAGTATTTGAAAGCACTCCTATTGTATTGAACAACAGCAAAAATACTCCAACCTGTACTGATTATTTAGGCATCCCTTTGTGCCTGTCTGTTGGCAAATTCCTAGAAAAATAGGGGTTTAAAATTTTGGTTGTGACCTACATTCGTATTTGGAAAATAAAATAATTGACAGAAAACTGACGGCACCACGGAATAATATCAGAATCATTTTTAAAATATAAATTGGCAGTGTGATTGACTAGTCACTAAAGTTATGTAAAATTGAATAGCAGGTAGGTATGGCTCCACACATAATTAGTTATAATTCTGGACATCGATTCCCGCCACCGCAGCTTTGGCCTTGCGGACGACGAGCAATGGGTAGCTCACCATCCGGTCGTTCGGGCCGAACCCGAGTCATTGATGGTGCGTAGTGTTCCGCACTCCTCAAAGAGATGTCAGCAAAATCTTTGGGGCCCAGCAGGGACGAAGCCCTTTTTTTTTACGGTAGGTACAACCATCAAATGACGAATCCCGCCCTTGGGTGGGGCGGGAGATAGTTTCAGACTCTTACTAACTAAAAGCCTACCCTGCTCCTTTTATTGCCTTCGTCCCAGGGCCCAGGGCTCTGGTGGGACCATGGATTCCCTTCCGAAAGGAAGTCCTGGAACGCAAGGCAAAGAAAGATCATAAGAATGGGTTTTTTTGTGGGTCAGCAAAAGTCTGACACTCCCTCACGCCATCCTGGAAGAAGTTATCGCACGATTTCCAACCAAAAAAAGAGTGTAGGTATATCCATAAAATCGGTCCAGATTATAACCATATTCATACAAATTTAGCAACACACAATTAGTCACAATTATGTCAGCAGTAAACTCGGATGAAATCTCCAAGTGGTAGTTATATAACAAAACTTATGGTAAAAGTTATGAAGTTTCGCTTACAGATTAAGTGTTAGTTACTAAGAAACACGGTTTTGAAATTTATTGAAGTGCTTTTCAGACATCAATGTAAGATATTTCACAGTTTAACACTAACATTTCAAATTGCACAAGGACATAATCATAGCGCGGCAATAGCCAGCTGCAGTAACTAATAAAGTACAATATTCATAATAATAAAATACAATAATCTGGAAGGTAAATAAAAATTACTGCCGTAACCGTCGAGTTCTAGGCTTTGAATGTCACAGTAATTCTTTTAAATTACAAGCCTATATTAAGGCAGGAATCTGCAATAATGATTTTGCATAAGCGACCGCTTGACGGGTTCAATTAAAATTGTAATTAATTGCTCTGCTCAGAGCACTGACAGGTTCACGGCGAACATCATTCACTTTTATATTTATGCGAATTCTCTTGACAGGTGAGGAACGATGCTCATCCTTTTCTAATACTCGTCCACTTTATTTGCATCACCTCGAATAGTTTACAAATAATAATGTAAATATTTTAATTGTTATTTTGGACTATTGTTCAATTGATATTTATTATTTTGTAGATAGAGAATAGATTGTTTTGTAGAACCGTGCCAACTCGATGACACAAATACCTTGTAAAGAAAAGAAAAACATCGTTCAACTTTATAGAACATTATGTTTTTCGATTTCCAACATCGTAGGTACTAAACTCACACACTCAGTAAATAAAGCAAAAGTATTCTCCGTATGTAAATACCTTGTATATCCAAACGCGTAATGTGTGTCAAACTTGTCAAAGACATAAATACTTCGTATAATATCTTGACATAACTGTGATTGGTTAATCGCTGGGATATTCAGCAAATGTATGGAGATAACTCCGTAAGTTAGCTACTTATCGAACTCGTGTGGAACTTGAGCGAATTTATCTTACTTTGGCATAGGCATGTAAACGACATTAAATATACGTTGGCTCCGATGTACTCGGGAACTTTGCCAGGCCTTGACGCTGTAAACTTAATATTTTGTTTTTCTTTAGTAACATACCTAATATGTAAATAATATCACATAGAAAAGACTTTCGACATACTTCAGTTATCAAGTTTTTAATGAAAAATTATGTTAACCGTTTGAGTGGTCGATCTTAAGTTGTCGTGTTATATGAGGTACAAGCATGGTTATTCTGTTACTAATGTTTATTCTGCTGCCATTTTTAAATGTGAATGTGTGTACATAATTTTAATTATCCAACGAAATGTTCGTTTTTGACCTTTACGAGTAGTCTAGAAAACAATTTCCTAACTATAAATGTTATTCATATATCACAACACCAATATTTTGTAAATGGTTATTGATTGTTAAAAAAACATTGTATTGGCAGTTTGGTGTTGGTAATTTTTGTGCAAAAAACATAAGATTTAGGAGTTTTAAAATACATTAAAATAATATTTGATGCCTAAATCTGTTCCTAACTGATTGGTTGTGCGTGGAGGGGAGTGACTGGGATTTTTGAAGGACTCTTATCTCGCGGTTACAAGCGTCTCTATTGAGAGGTCCTTGTTTGATTCCCAGGTTCCGAGTGATGTTATTGCAATTTTATAAAGACTTGCGATTGTTAGACATTCCCAATGGCATTGATGTTATTGTAAACATTGGAGTTTAGACTATCAAAACCAACAGTGATCAATGAATTTGCAAAATTGGAAAAATAATTCATAGTGTAAAAACATGTCCAATAATATTTATTTATTTTCGTCAGTTAGTTAGATATTTAAATTAAAACTTCCTAGCTCCAGCGTTAATTAAAAAAATTGTTATAAGAGCCAGTGCATTTCTAGATACCATTTTATCACTAAATTCATACAAGAAAAAATTGAAAAAAAAACATACGTTTTTCCCACCTAAAAAACACGACTTCTCTCGCTCTAGGTAGGAGAAGGAGGGACTGTCAGACTTTTAATGACTATAACCCACTCCTATGTTCCTTCGTTGCCTTGCGTTCGAGGGCCTCGGGTTTTCCTTTCAGACGCTAACCGCCAGTAGGCTTAGTTCGACCCTAGGTACTGGGCTCCTACAGTTTGGTGGCATGTCTTTGAGGCGTGTGTCACTGCGCCCCGTCGCCAACTCGGGCTTGGTCTGGACGGTTACCGGAAGACCGGATGGCGAGCTACTCATTGCTCGATATCCGCAAGCCCTAAAGTGGCTGGAAATCGGGATCGGGATCCCGTTGCCTGGGGCTGGAAGTCCGATCCCTCAAGAGTGTGGCCGTGTCCTTTACTAGCATTAGGTACTGTCGCAGTAGGAGGCGACCGCATGCCATTCCTACTCGCTCCGAACCATGTACTGTACCAGGGCTCGGCGCGAGAGGTCGTTGCCGCTGGTCACCCCTACGAGGACACAGCGGTGCTCTGCCCAAGCGGGGCAAACCTCCACCATATGCTACCCCGTTGGCTACTACTACTAACAAGATGGTTGGACAAAATATGTTACTAGTGATAGCGTGGGAAAGCAGTAGTTGAATAGGTAATTTCTTTAAAACAAGCTTCTTACGAAAGTTATTACGATCCTAATGTATACATACATCAAAAATAAGAAAATTACAAAACTAATAAGTTAATTACAAAAAAATAACGATGATCTGTAAGTAAAAGCGAGTTACGAAACTGCGGAAGCTGTAACAGTCAACCGTTGGAAACGGGTTGGCATCTTAACGAGTGATTTAGATGAACTTATTGACCTTTAAGGTAACTTGTTTCCTGTATGATCTTTAAAATGGTGAGGTACACGAAATAAAGCTGTTTACAGTAACAGCTAAACATAAATCTGGACTGCATCTGGGTTTAACGTAACGGATTTTAGGTTACTAAATAGTAATAAATAAGTGCAATAGTTACTAAATAGTTAAGAACTAAGTTAGTAATAGTTATTAAAAACAATAAATTAATAACTAAGTTAATAAATAGCAATGGCAAAGAATTATACATGTAGATTATTATACATTAGATTCTTCTGAAATAAAGCTGTTTACAGTAACAGCTAAACATAAATCTGGACTGCATTTGGGTTTAACGTAACGGATTTTAGGTTACTAAATAGCAATAAATAAGTGCAATAATTACTAAATAGTTAATAACTAAGTTAGTAATAGTTATTAAAAACAATAAATTAATAACTAAGTTACTAAATAGCAATGGCAAAGAATTATAAACGTAGATTAATTCTTCTGAAATAAAGCTGTTTACATTAACAGCTAAACATAAATCTGGACTGCATCTGGGTTTAACGCAACGAATTTTAGGTTACTAAATAGCAATAAATAAATGCAATAGTTACTAAATAGTTAATATCTAAGTTAGTTATAGATAATAAAAAACATTAAATTAATTACTAAGTTACTAAATAGCAATGGCAAAGAATTATAAATGTAGATTGATTATTCGATTATAGATTCAAAATATGACTTCCTAAAAACAAAATAACAATACATATCCATAATAAGCCTTATACTATTCTCACTGCAGGGGATTAGGTCTCCATTCTATGAGAAGAAATGGGCAGTAATTAGGGGTTAAAAATGCTATATGGCCGTAATACACCACGCGGGCCCAGTGTAAGTATCAACTTACACTGGGCCCGCGTGGTGTATTCATCAAATAAAAATATATGACATCCATCAGGATGTCACATGTTTTTATTTGATGTTTTCCTTTGCCGCCGTTTAGCGTGGTGGTAATAAAATAATTTACACAAAGTAAAACGTTGTGGCTGGTGATTAACGTTAATAACTACGAAAACTATTAATGAGTGAGCAAGAAACTGCGTAAAGTTTAACTAACCTTCCACTATCTTATTCCAGTCGTGTTGAATCTAAAGTGACCTTTAGCCATTAATATGAAACGCATTACGTTCATTTATTATCAAACTGGGTTTAAAACTGCACCATATTTCACTGTGGTTTTATTCTACTTTTGGTTAGTGGTCCTACTTTTTAAGCGACCTCCATTTTATGAGACAGAGCAAAATCTAATTTTTTTAAACTGGTTTTCGGTTCGCTTTCACACATTTTTCATGAAATGGGTTTATGATTGTCAGAATCGCCTTTGTATTACAGTTCCTGTTTTCCACGTGTTCAATTGTAGGTAGGTAAGTCTGTGTATATATAGGATTTCAGGTTTGGTCCCATAGTAAAAGTTGTTTGTTATTATAACTACAATCACGTGTTTAAGTATCGTTCACTAATTACCAGTCACCCTATATAAAAGGTAAAGTCCTTAAACACTTTTTGACTCATCAACGCCCGGCCCAAACCCTTGGACCTAGAACTCTGAAAAGTACAGAGGTCTCTTTTTAGACACATACAAAGAATAAGAAAAGATATTCCAAAATTCACTAATTTTTTCACACACACACTCACACATTTTTATTGTTTTCTTCTTTAAGGTAACCTTAATAATATTATTACTAACAGTATTGAATTTTACTCTAGGTCAGAATAATAGAAGCAATTTTTAGATTGTACTGCTCACCCTTTTGACCCAACATAAATAGATACTCTATACAATACCTATCTAAACATAGAAGGAAAATCTTTCACAAAGAATATGTTACCCACATAAGTATGAAAAGACTTTGTATCGTTCACAATAGGTCGGGATTGATCGGGTCCCTTCGGACGAGCATTTTATCAGCCCGTGGCAGTTGAGAGGCATCCGTTGTCCCGCGATCACATAAATAGGACTTGAGAGGTTCCAAGGATTAACCTGCGAAGGTACTAATAGCTTTGGCCTATCAGAGAAAATATTTTTGGCCTTTTGTTAAGCTTTTCTTTTCTTCATGTCGCCATTATTTATGATGCTCGACGAAGCGCTTAATAATGTAGCGTAGATTTGGCTGTATCTCAATTGGGTCTTGCATTTTACTCGACCATTTTTTTTTATTTGCTAAATTGGCTAAGGATCTCGAAAACGTAATTAACCGTTATTCTGCTAGGTAAACATCTAGATTTTGCATCTGTATTTCAAATTCAACAACACATTAATTGTCTGTACAGTTGATGAGTGGAATTCCCTGCCAGGGTTTCCTGATAGATACAACCTGAGAGTGTTTAAGTAAAAAGTGAATAGGTCTTCGATGGTGTCGTTTACCATGAGATGAGATGGTGTCTTAGCTGCAAATTATATTTTTTTCAAATTGGTTTCCATTGCAAAGTTGGTTACGTATTCATTACACAGGAGATAGTTAACAAAAATAATACTCCCGACCGAATTTTGATCAAGGTGGCGAATCTTAACAGAGATTAGCCAAGTTTGCAAGACATATTAGTGCTCAAGTATGTGCGTAACCGCAGGTGCATTATCTGTTCTTTTATTACCCGACTGCGCCAGAAAGCCGCCAGAAAGAGGGTTATTTACTCTCATAGTCCGATGAGACGGCAACCCGATACGACCGGAGAGAGATCAGAGGCAGGACCAACGGCTTTACATACTTTTCGAGGCACGGGGCTGTCATCACTAACTTTCAAACTCCGGGCTTTTACAGGAAATTTTGTGGAAAATTGGAAAATTTAATGGGAAGATCCAATAGCAAATTTTAACCGACAGATCAAACTCAAGGCCCCATAATCAGCAGTCGTGCATGCGATCGCAAGACCAACGATGAGGCAGTTTACCTATAGGTGAAACATCTGTCTGTCAGTCTATAACATAAAACAACATGATTACAACATACCCGAGAAAAATATCAACACGAAAACCAATATCATTCCAGCTGACTAGCTGTCTACTAAAGGAGAAAAATCTCAAAAAAGAAAAGAAGAGCATTACTAAAATTGTTCAGTAATTCGGCAACACTGTTCAATAAGACGCTGACATCACACAATAGATGTACCATCAATTTTGTTCACTAAATCGTTCAATCTTGTATAAAATTCATGGGGTGTAGCAACGAGGAGAATGATAAATAAGGCGGAGGCTCGGCCAAATATTCTCATTTAATACGTGACTTGTTTAGAGAAAACATCCCTTAGATATGAGTATCGCGATGGATGGTAATGCTGGAATGTTATCTATCACACGTTGTTATCAGCTGTGGGGTTGCGAAGTTTAAAAACGACGGCCACGTGATGTCTTCTCAAAAGTCGAGCAATGCTGCTGGAATAATAATAAACGTCTATTTAAGATACATAGGATCCAATTTGCTAGTAGTATAAGAACTTATAAATAGTGTTAGTAATACAACCTTAATCTATTTGCTCCCTGCCCGACCCATGAATCAAGGTTCATACTCATGTGAGCATGATACAACGATTCATGTACAGGCAGTCCAATCTGCTGGCTATCATACTTAAAACGATGTTGCTACTAGCCCGCACTGTGCTCAGCATTGTAGCGGAGTAAGTAACAATGAAATAATTATCCCATAATCAGCTTTATTTCTACTGTTAGGACTTGAATCTCCTCTCTAGAAGAGGGATTGAGTCGTAACCCACCATGCGGACCCAGTGCGGATTGGTGAATTTCATATGTCTTTGAATATATGGTTTTAGAACATGCCGGTTTTCTCACCATATTTTCCATTATGTATTTAGTATTGTATTTATATTTTTTACATTATTTTTGTTGTTCTATATTGACAGCCCTAAATCTATTTCTTTTCGTTCAATTCATCCAACGGTTGTCTCTAAAAGATGGCGAAAAGACCATCTATTGTACATTTATTTTTATAAATGTTAGTCCTGTTTTAATATACATACTTGGTCTTCATCAAAGTATATAACCTAATAATTACAGTCCTTTCTCTTTTCTAGAGAACATTGTACAATTGATCAGTACCAAATATATAAATAATTGGCACTGATTTACTGTACAATGTTCTCTAGTACAATGTTTTAATAGTTAATAATAAGAGAGTTCAATAACAGTTATGAGAACAGATTGGCAAAAGGCTCGTGATTCTGCGGTTCATATTGTGCCTAAAAGGCTATGAAAAGGAATGGATAGGCTTTTTCTCCAAGAACTTACATTACATGTCTTAATAATGATTTTTCTAGACCATTTACTCACACGAGAGTTTTATAAGCGACCTATATTCAAACTTCGATAACGTGTTTACGTCAAAAATAGTTGTTATGAAGCTTCGAACATTTTGGTTTCTTACATAACCTTTGTTATTGTAACAAAATGGAAGAAAAGAAACAACCAATATGAGAATACAAAGTCTAGTGAAAACTTGGAACAAGATTTTAGAGAGATATGATGCCTGTTCTCTAAAGTCAAGGAAACACAATAGTCGCATACGGTTCATTGCTTCGACAACAATGTTGCGGAAATATCGTAGATCTAGGCTATCTAAACTAATATTAAAAAATAAGTTATATTCTCTATTTATTTGTACGTGGGTTTTGCGGTTTTGCTTGTATCTTAACATACCCAAACTCGGCATAAGAGGTAACGGCTGTCATTTATGGAACTTTGTTAGTCCTTACGAATATTCTTAAGCCAGGAAATCTAACTCCAGCCTTCCGAAGAGTGTAGCTCGCCGTCCGACCGAGCCCAAGACATCGACGGCGCTATTGTTCCACACTCGCCTCAAGGAGTTATCAGACCGTAGGGGCCCAGCAGAGTCTGCCGGGGCCAATGGTCTGAAGAAAGAAAGATTCGGCCCCTGTATGAAAGGCAACGAAGGAACAGGAGTGGGTTTTTAGTCAGCAAAAGTCTGACACCCAAGGGCACGCACGGAGATGTCATTGGATGATTTTCCAAATTCACCAAAGAGTATTCTGTTATTCAAGTGGGTATCAGTACACGAAAATTCAAGTACAATATGTCTGGGCCAGTTCCAGTTGCATCCAATTTGACTTGAAGTTGACCCAAACATAGTTGAGAAAAGTCTAGGCAAATGGTTAAAGTTTTGAAAAGGTCTTAAAAATCTTGGGTTGAAAAATTCTTATACTTATAGATAACTACAGTATCGCTCAGTCATCTAGGTTTACGGGATAAGTCAAAAGAGTTACCGTGGCCTTGGAACGCAAAGGGCAACGATTCCTACAGTTTGATTTAACTGACTAAAACTCACATGTGTGGAACACAGTGTGTGTTACTCCGTCTCAACCCTGAGCGAGAGAAGTTATTTGACGATTTCCCCAATAAAAAACATATTTTTTTGTACTTACTTACCCTAATCTGTGCGTCACTGCGGGGTGTTAGCTGAAAACCCGCGTTGGATGTCTAATGCCCAGCAATTGCTGAGACGTCAAACATTTTGATTCGTCCATAACAATTAGAAAGAAGCAGATTAAAATTCTGTACTCTGCTACTTTCTTTCTTGTTTTGTTTTGTGTTTTTACTGTTGGGTTGACTGATCCGAATAAAATGTTATTCTATTCTTAAAAAAAAAAAAAACGTTGAGTCATATTACGCAGAAATGATGGGAATTCATTCCATCAAAATAAGCAGAAATGATGGAAATTTATCCCATCAAAATGTATGATTATTTTGGAGATATTCATCAGGACGGAAAAAAACTAATACCTAAGGCATATTTGAACAATCTAGAACCACGTAGTACCTACATATAAATTACATCTTCGAAGAAAAGGTTTTGCAGAAAGCTAGGGATTTATTTACTCAGGTGAGTGGGTCTACAAAGGAATTTTAGTTGACTTGGGCAGTATCAAAAGACAATTTCGAGAAACGATTCTGGAAATGAAGATTGCCTTTTAACTTTATGGTTGGTGCTTAAAGCTACCTGGAGGAGCACGTGGTTAGAATAATAACAGCTGCACAGTTCACTTGATGAGGATGACCTTTGGATGGATGTTTGGAGGTAGTGGAACAGAGATTAAAGTCCCACATACCTCCGTTGAAAAGGGAGGATCCTCCGACCAGACAGGTGTTATATCTGGTGGGCTACTGCCCGATAGATGATTTCGGGTTTGTTCTATATGTTCCGATCGCGCCGCGAATCTTACTTGCGCGATACAGGATTAGTTCATTTGTGACGACATAGATGTCGCTACAGATGGATTGGTAGCCACTTTGTCATAGATTTGTGACAGTCGTTATGAATTTTCAGAATTTTGTAAATGTGACATCAGTTTTGCCAAGGTGTACTGTGTTATGCAATTACTGGATCAAGGAGTACAGATAATAAAGTATATATAAAGAAAGATACAATACAATGGATACAATACAATGACAATTTATAAAAGAAAAACATACATCGGCCTTATCGTACTTGGCGATTTCTTCTACGCAACAGGTATACATCTGAATAAATGCCTATTAGACCTCCACGATCCGGTTAGTGGGCAGCACGCTACTCCTTGGATAGATTGATGTTCAGACTTTCTGACGTTTGCAGGTGACAGATCCCGTTTGTCACCTGGCTCTATGTGCTTTTCGAGGTACTGGATGGTGGAGTAATAAGAGCCCTAGATAAACTTAGAAAAGGACATTTTGTATGAATTCCCTATAAAAAATCACATTGGCACTTGCCTGATTTGGAACCCGCAAGCTTATGCATGAGAGGTGGGTGCTATACGGAGCCATACAACTGTTCAACATCATCATTTTAGCCGAAGGATATAGGCCGTATAGTGTCGCCATAACGAACGGTCCTGTGTGTCTCGCATCCACCACATTCCCGCGACTCTCATCTGGTCATCGGTCCACCTTGTGGGAGGCCTTTCAACACTGCGTTTTCCGGTGCGTGGTCGCCACTCTAGAACCTTTCGGCCCCATCGACCATCCGTTCTACGAGCAATGTGCCCTGCCCACTGCCACTTTAGTTTGACGATTCTTCGGCCTATGTCAGCGACCTTGGTTCTCTTGCGGATATCCATACAACTGAATTGGTAAAATTGAGTATCACTTTCTTTGGTGCTTCGTTATGTATTACATGACATAAAAAATTAGCACGATTAGATACATCCATCATACTGTCGTAAGCTAATAAGCTCATGTAACAAGCTACAATAGTGATTAATCAAACAAAACCCATCCCAAATAGCTAATATCCACATTAATTACACGTTTTTTTCTTTTTCTGCGGCCAATACGTTCGTCACGGGGTCTGTTGGCATAGTGCCTCGAACGATACCGGACGCCCGGCTAACATCCGTTTCCTGAAAATGGCAGACAGTGCAAACGGTTCACTTTTATTGTTTTCGTCTCAACAAAAAAGATCCGATGCGGTGATTAAGAGGAAATTTTGTTTGTGGGAAGATTTTTGAATTAACGGTGTGGTTTGGTTTTGTCTTTGTAGTGGCATAATTTACTGATAGTACAGACACCTGGTTTAGTATGACAGGATTGGGTGAAGAAATGTTAGTCAGCCGGCGGTGGGATGGACGTATCACATTGTCACCATCATGGATAGACCCTGAATGAGGTAGCCTCGGACGGTTTCTGCCTCATCGATCCGGACCCGAGATGGTGGCGACTAACATTCCACGGGCGCCTTTTACATGAAGTTACTCTTCGGGACAAAGCCCCCGAGCTTAGGGCTAACACTAGTAGAAACCAAGGCAGTAGAAGTCACATCACATCCCGCGATGCATGCGTGTATTACCGGGGTGGTTGACATGCAGAAGGATTTCTACGTAAAAGACAAAATAAGAGCGCAAGGAGTAGCACTAGAAAAGGGAGACCATTAAGCCCTTTACCCACGGCGATTTTTTGTAGCGATGCAGTCGCGCGATTCGTAAGTTCGTGACGGCATCGCTACTAAAATGAGTTAGTCGCATTTGCAAGCGCTATAGAAGAGATGCCAACTCGCTACTGACGCGCTACAGCATCGCGACTGTATCGGTATGAACGCACTACAGCAGTACCAATTACTGCATAGTGCATTACTACAAAAAGTCGCCGTGGCCATGGGCCTTATGCAACAATGGGCAAAGTCGGACTACGTATGATGATAAAAAGTACGTATCTAGCGAATTAAATAGACAATATTAATATTTTGGGACAAAAACTATCTGGACTACACATCTTTACAGTGACATCTGAAACAAAAATTAACACTTTTCTCTTATGGACTAGATACATTATCAAACTTGTTATGCATCCAAGTGTTCCTTAACATGAAAAAAGTCGCCAAGTTCTAGTTCAGTAGTCGATCTGCGTATCGCCTGAATCCTTCGATTATGGTCGTGGCCACGTTGCCTCGCTTAATTAGTCGCTCTTAGCTCAGCTTTAAGTGTAAGTCAATAGCAAATAAAAAGCTAATTAGGCTCGACTTGGAATTCAAACCTAGGGCCATTGAGGGCGTGCGACCCGATTAAGTTTACTGTAGGCGATATTGTAACTTGTGAAAAAAGAAAAGAATTTTACATGTACCCTATAAAGATCTATTTGTGTTGGAATTAAAATCTCTAACTATAGTAAGATACTAAGAAGCTCGATGGAGCCGAAAAGTTTGGATGTGGCGACCGCGCACCGGAACTTGCAGCGATTGAAGGCATTTCACAAGGTAGACAGAAGACCTGGTGACTGATGAGACTCGCGGTAATGCATCGATCACTAATAAACGGTAATATAATGGATGCGAGACGCACAGGACCATTCGGGGCTAACCTCCACCAGTGGACGTCTTTCGGCTAAAATACTGCTGATGATAAATGACAAATGATATTTATTGTGCAAATATGTTTTAAAAAACACTTTTACACGTCAATATTTTTTTTTCATCAGTTTAAGCTAGATGAGGCTGGTGTTTCCTGACTGACTAAGACAATGATGACTATGATGACTAAGACAAGCCAAAATTGTGGGACGAAAATTGGAGCATGCATGGAGACTAATAAAACGATAACACACGTGCTCCTTGAGTGCACAGGCGTAACCAAAATACGCAAGCGTACACTAACCGGATTCCGTCATAGTCGTTCTGAATAAATTGAGAGACAAAAGCTGCTTCTGG
This sequence comes from Leucania comma, assembly GCA_958295575.1. Taxonomy (NCBI): domain Eukaryota; kingdom Metazoa; phylum Arthropoda; class Insecta; order Lepidoptera; family Noctuidae; genus Leucania; species Leucania comma. Next base: position 13,647,328 of record OY282475.1, read on the forward strand.
AGAGAGGTCGGCTGAATGAAGTTAAGGCCGCTACGGCGTGTATACAAAAGTTCATCAAGGAAGAGGAGGAAGAAGATAGAGTGCGGAAATCAAACTCTAAAAGGTAAGACATCGAACTAAATTGACAAATTTATTCAACCAATCACAGTATAGCATTGATAACAATTTCTCCACATACACATGTAATTTTCGTTCATAAACTAAGCATAAGTATGATAAATGACATAACGAGATACTTTATGTACATATGAACAGAACCGAATAATTCCACAACCCGTTCGTGTCAACAAACCCGACATAATAGAAACGCAAATAAAATAAATAGACCTATTATGAAATCTAAACAGAGAAGCATAATAGAAAATTAACTGGCTACACTGAAAACAAATCAAGAAATATATTCATGTACAAATTAGTTTTAGAATAGACTCAATTTCAAACTGTTAACGCAAACAGGGCATTAAATTGAAACAAAACACTATCACACTCGTGTTGGGGCAACCCTAGAATGTATGGGAGAGCGCACACATGGCGACTTAACTGCGCGATTTTATAATGCGATTGTCTAGCGTGTATCAATCTATAGTTAATTAGTTGCGTTGTTATGATGTAAAAAAATCTGTATAAAAAGATCCATAGATAACTATTTTTTATGAAGGAGCGGACGAAGATTTATCAAAGATTTACCATACAAAACGGCTAAATTCAGTTACAAAGAATGCTCGAATGATCTAAAACTTAACTTGAAACAGAAAGATAAAAAAAAAGCAAGAGAAGAAAAACTATAGAGCAAGTTTACACAAAACAAATAATATTAAAATAAATTGATAACATGAATTAAATAACATGCGTAGGTATTAAAAGTGTGTTCAATGTCTTAATAAGATGATCTGATTTTGTTTTACTTCTTCCAACAAACCTTAAAATCGCTATTGGGCAAATAACGACGTGGGTTATTCTACAACCTATCTACTTGTAAGTATATTATACCTCACACATCATAATCGCTACATACACCGACCTAGATTATTAATAAGGTTATACGGATCCTGGCAAATTGCCGCGGGCAAATTGGAATTAAGTAAAAACATTGTTGATCACCGTCACTGTATTGTACCAAAACATTATCAACAAAAATATAACTACATCGATTTATATATATATAAAGTGTAAAGTGAAGTTTGCTGCTGTTTGTTGAGGAAAAATTAGAGTGAGATCACACATTTTACCAACTTCAACTTCATTTGTAAAAGCAACTAAAATGAACGGAGAGATATAAAAACCTGATGTCGTCAGATAAATCAAGTAGTGAGTCTTCACTGTTATTGTATGTGTACCAAAACGAAATGATTCACAAAAGTAAACGTTAATTACTATTTGGCAATAGTTAATCCCAAGGTGTGATGGGACTCCTCAGCTGCGCAAACAACCAAACTACCTTCCATGTACAGTCCTTAGTTCTTACATATATCTCCATAAGATTATCGCGCCCTCAATCGCATCTAATCTACCAGTGTGCAGCCGCCGTAAGTTCATTGAACCTCAATTCGTCGCAGTTTTTTGCCAATAGGAATTAAATCATAACCATCGGATGGTTAAACATGGCATTTTTCTTCGGGCTCCGATCATCATTCAACGTCAGCTGTAATGAGCCAGGACCCGCTTGCGTAGAGACGATATACATAAATCAGGGGAAATTATTCACTCACGCCTCTCAACTTATTTCGATGGATGCTGACGTGTCCTATGTATGAGTATGTGGTTATTAGATGCGGTACAGTTGATGCGTTTAGGTGCATTATGAGAGTGTGATTTAGTACAGACATTTATGTTGCTGATTTATGTATTTAGCGAGCGCGATATAGAAATAAGCGTAGACCACATAAAAAGCTATACTCCTTAAAATGTTCTTAGGAATGGCCCCATCAGCCGGAGAGGCCCCCGGCGATGGGAGTTGAAATATGACTACCGGCCATCGCAGGCGTAGGTTAGCGGTTGGCGAGCTATGGTTTGCTTGCCGTCCAGCCGTTCGGTGAGGACTAAGCCCTGGGTCAACAGCGCGTTGTGTTTTAAAATGGTAGGTTCCAGTTAGGATGGAGATTGTTTGGAGGAGTCCACAATACCCGCATTAAAAGGCAACTGAAGGAATATTACAGGTTTTAGTCAGTAAAAGTCTGACAACCAGAGTCGGAGAAGTTTATTGGTGATTAAAAAAATGTATTGACTCCATTAATCAACCAACTGCCTAAATCAAAAACAGCAACGAACTCAAGGTATTTTTGATAAAAACGTTAGGTGTGTGATAATTATAACATAACATAAAACTGGGCATTATACATTAACTATTATTATTAAACACACCTTACTCATTACTGTTAATGAATCAAATTTAAATTTGTACTAAAATGTAGCAAGCCTAAGTTGATAGAACATAGTAAACTGCGCGTTCACATACCATTTAGACCCATATTGATATATATTATGTATTATATATTATTGTACTGTGCCCTGCCATAAAGTTTTGACTTTGACTTTTATTTTTTAATACTAAAGGCAGAAGGCATTCTATAATAGTAGTTTAGTATGTAGTTGATTTGATATATATCATAGTATTTATTAGTTTATAATATTAGCATATATACGTATTTTATTATTATAAGTAACTAATTTTATTGATACTATATTATATTTGAAATTACACAGTTTTGTCTTTTTAACCCAAAGGTTGACTGGTAGAGAATGCCTTGTTGCATTAAGTCCGCCTATGTACCACTATTGTACATGAAGATTAAATAAATAAATAAATAAATAAATAGTCAGCCTATGAGTGGAAACGAAAATTTTGATATTTCGCGTAGGTTTTGGTTTTATATTCCCTAGAAACAACAATGGTAGGTAGTGTCTGTTTTTTGAAATATCTATACCGTATTTGTTGATTAACATGCCTCATATAATACATACACCTAATTATTGTTCCCCAATAAACTGGTCAATTTTGATTTACCGTATGAATGTTCAATACAATTTAAAATTGAAACTCTCAGCACGTAGGTCCACGTAATTTAATTTAACTTCAATACTGCATATGGTAACCAAGACTTTTTGCAACAGAATTTTTATATGCTAATATAATCAACGTTTACCCACATGCCCGTTGAACAAGTTCATTGAAGCAGATATTAAAATAATTGCCGCAAAAGTATTAAAAATGTAAATAAGCATAAAAACCGGTACAATAATTAAAGTCAGTTACCATATACATTGAATCATAAATGCAAAATTATGGTGTTCATACTTTAATTGAATTTAATTCATACATTTATATGAACGTAATTACTGCAACTGCAAGGAAAATAAGAAGGAATATTAAAAATGAGACCAAGTTCTCAGTAACTATGGATAATTATAAAGTAACCACCACAACGGAACTATTTAAGGAGAAATAAAAAATGTTGAAGTTGAGCTTTATACCGCCAAGTTGAAAATTGATAAACAGGTTCGGAACACATAAATTGAAAACCATTTGACTTTTACAAGGGTTTATAAGAATAACAAATATGTCATTGAGGACCGCCACAAATCTCCTAACAAAGCAATCTTTACGACATCGACTGTTCTAAATGTCGTAAGCTTAAAAAATATTGATTAAACTCATAAATAAAATTGATCCGTAAAACTTGTACCCGGTAATTTGGGAACACCGAAAGCGTTCGGGCGAATGGTCTTTTAAAAAGGCGTCGCAACAAAAATTTTTACCTACACCGTCTTAATTGTTGTCCGATCGATGGCTAAAGTCGTAGTGATTTAATCTCGGATCAAACGCGTTATTCTGCAACACATTTTTTTTTTGTTCTCTTCCAAACTTTATGGCGATTATCAAGATTCTGACCCAAGTTAACTTTTTTTTTCTGGTGATTTGAAAGGAATTCGTAATGAGGTTTTTTTTACATTTTATTAAAACATTTTTGGTTTCACTAATTTTATAAACTGTTTCAGTAATTTTGTTATAATTTAGAGAGGGTTTCAATTCCAAGTAATTATTCTGGTGAATAAAGATTAATTTGGAGAAATAATTACTTTAGGCTCATGTGTGATATTTAAGAGCTGTCATTTAAAACCATTTGTCTTATTCTGCGTTAGAGAATAATATTCATTTTACTCATTTAAAAATTCAAATAGGATTGTACCTCAAAATTTGGATAAGCATGTGTTTTAGAAAGCTTTTATTGTCGAATTCCACAAATGTTATTTTTTTTCCTGTTGCAACTTAACTGTACCTGGTAGAGTGAAAAGGAAATGGTTATATTGGAACCGAATTTGGAAGAATTGGAGTTTTTAATTTGATTTATCAGAATCGGAACTGAATTCGGAACGTGGAGGCAGAGGCAGGAGCGTCAAATGAAACACTATTAAAACTAATCAAAAACTCGGGTAAGCTTAAAAAGCGACTTCACAATATTCCTAATACGAAACAAAACAAAACAGTGAATAATGGTCGACAAAAGGCACGGGGAGAGGGAAGTTCCTCTCGCGACAAGTACAAATTTGTTTGTTCCACCGGTATAAGTTGCCTTTAAAATTTAATGTAACCGAAATCTGAATCGGAGATGCAAAATCAATCGTAAATTCCGTACTTTCGGAATCGTATACGAACATCCGAAAGACCTCTACTCATAGTTGTTTCTTTAGTATCTTTCGCTACGTATTCTATTCTGTGATTATTACTGTAATTAGTTACTAAAAATATAAACAACAATTCAAAAAAAAATTAGGTACTCAGTAGGTACACTAATCCAAATAGTTTCAGAATAGTCCATAGAAGTAAGCCCGGAGTCAGCGACGCCCGCGGCCGCCCCGCACTGTTATTACACCAGCTCCCGAGGTAAGCCACTTCTGCAATTGATTTTTATCGTGACGACATTATTACTAAACTTACTTGATAAAACCAAACTTCCAGTCTATAATTATTTTTTATTTATTAACAAAAAATCTATTATCTATAAACTAAACTAATATTTACCAGCCAATCGTTCCGGCTAGAACGAATTCCTTTGTTAGTACAACGAATAGTTTTTTTTTTAGACGATTACAAACCTTGAGATAACCGTGAAGTGTTTGGGACTGTCTTTGGATTTTGTTGGTAAATAGAAAACAGAAAACTTAAAAATATGAATGTCATCATCTGATAAAATAAGTACCACTTGCACTTAGTAACAGAAAAAACCGGGCAAGTCCGAGGTGGACTCGCACACTGAGGGTTCCGTACAAATTGCGGTTTACGATTTATGACGTATTAAAAAAAAATCTTACTACATATCGTTCATTTCGGTGGAAGTTTGCATGGTAATGTACATCATATATTTTTTTAGTTAAATCATTCTCTTATTTTAGAAGTTACAGGTCATTTTATCACTTTGGAAGGGTCTCTCGCGCAAACTATTCAGTTTAGAAAAAAATGATATTAAAAACCTCAATATAATTTTTGAAGACCTATCCATAGATAACCCACACGTACGGGTTTGATGAAAAAAAAAAGAGTTTCAGTTCTAAGTATTTGGGACCCCCAAAATTTATTGCTTTTTTTTCTATTTTTGTGTGTAAATCTTAATGCGGTTCACAGAATACATCTATTTACCAAGTTTCAACAGTATAGTTCTTATAGATTCGGAATAAAGTGGCTGTGACATACGGACGGACAGGCAGACAGACAGACAGACATGAAGAATCCATAAGGGTTTCGTTTTTTGCCATTTGGCTACGGAACCCTAAAAAGGACGCATACACAGCTCGTGGTTTTGCATTCAAATTGTGTTGTTACAATGTTGGCACCAAATACTTTGCATACCATCTGCAAGTGTAAACAATAGAAGCAACAATGTGTTGAGTCGCAATCGCAACCTTTCATAAGTTGTAACACATTGCACCCTTACTCAATAGGGTCACAACTCGTAACAAAAAAAGGAACATTCTTGATAACAAAACAAGTAAGTTTTGATGAAACCATTTTACGCTTTCAGAGGTTCCGACATCTCTATCTAGTAAAGGTTCTTGCATAATTCAAAGTTCAACCGAAAAACTTGTGTCGAACTGTCGAAGTGGGATAATCTGGTGGATCGGTGGCAGACGAGACCAGACGTTCCACCCAGAAATTTATGCGTTAACTTTTGCACATCACTTTTTCTTATCTTCAAGTTTGTTCGAGCCAGTAATCTGCGCTCTTTAGTGGGGTTTCAAACCGTTAAATCCTCCTATTTGAATCGAGGACCCGTGAATATTCATAGACTGCGTCTACACACGCAATAACTTCACCATTGGATATCTTTTAGGGTCCTAGCGGACAGCATTTATTTTACGACCCAAGCTGTACTTATTAGCTACCGTTCATGTTACATTATTCTGCGGCATCGCCGTCCACGGACATAAAATAAAGAAATTATTGATCGCAAAATTATGTTAGTAAATATAAAGTACTCGCTTTCTGGAAAACGAAAATGAAGAGGTGTCTTTAGCGAATACGCCATTATACATAGCAAGTTTATAGTGCACTATAATTGGTATAAATTATTAACGATATAGCCGCTTAATGCCAATATGTATTCATTGGTGATCAGATAAGATTACTTTAGCGTTCCTAGGATGTTTTACAGTAGTATAATTCTAGTTTACAAGCTTGTACGACGCATGCGCCGTGGGTGGCGTTTACTCAGTCTTCTCTTATCGAAGCACGCTCTTAATGACAGCTATTCGGTAATGGGCTCACGACTAAGGCAAGGATGTACTTTTATGATAATTAGTACGATCCAATATTTATTCGAGCGGCTTTATAGGTCCGCCCTTTTATCTCGTTGTTTATTAGTATTGCCCTGCTCCCAATCTTGCTTACTCAATGCTAATTACGCGTGCTTCATTTAACTTTAAATTTTTGGTGGCCATTATTACGACCTTCAATGTTAACCTGTTTATAAATGAGCAACGACTCGGTAATTGAAAGAAAAAGATTTGTTCTTTTAATCGCTCAATCTTCTTTTGTTTCTCAGAAAAATAATTGTGTAATGATGTAGGAAGAATATGCGATAATAACGTGAGAAATGGTAACAAAGCTCGGAGCGATACGCTTAGTCTAATGTTTGTTGTAACTACCGAAACATGTTACATCGTTCCGTCATTACTTGTAATCGTGGTAATTTTTCACACATTTTTTCACCACGCAACACCGAGCACACTTAGACCGTAATTCATTTCCATCATGCATCAGAAAAAAATGATTGATGCTACACGAGTAAGTTTTTACTCAAAAATTGCGACATATTCTCAAGTCATTAAATAAAGTTCCAACAAAAAAAATCAATAATCGAGCTTGTCTCGTATAGAAGGTATATAAAAAAATTAATAATGTAGAAGAGTATAAAAAATACATTAGCATCTTAATAATCTTGGCTGACATGTAACGGCAAGAAAAATAAATTAAGGCGTTTGTTTGGCAATACCTGACCATTATGTAATCTTCTAACAACATTAAAGCTTATATTAAAGTTAAATTAATCAGAAGCGGCAGTTTTTAATCTTTTATTAGGGGTCTGTGCTTTATATTTAAAATTTACTATCAGTTTTTGGGTTCAATTGATTCAATTATGAATTTCTCGTAATGTCATCATCATGATCATCATCATCATTTCAGCCGAATGACGTCCACTGTTGATCATAGGCCTCCCTCCAAGTGTCAACATAATTACCGGCCCTGTGCTTCTCGCATCCATCGAATTCCTGCGACCCTCACCTGGTTGTCGGTTCACCTTGTGGGAGGCCTTCCAACGTTGTGTCTTCTGATACGTGGTTTCCATTCAAGAACCTTCCGCCTTTTTTTTTGGTAGGGAAAACCATCCAATAACATCCCACGCCCTTGGGCGGAGTGGGAGTTAGTGTCAAATTTTACTGAATAAAAAACTCACCCCGTTCCTTCATTGCCTTTCACACAAGGGCCGAGTCTTCCTTTCAGACACAGATTCTTGGCCCCAGTAGGCTTCGACTCTTCTGGGTGGTTAGCTTGGTTAGGTGAAAACTTCATTTACACAAACGAATTTATAGAAATTGGATAGGTTAACTAAGATCTGTTTATTTTTTCAGTCATCGAAGTAAAAAGACCAAGTAGGTAACACAAGGAAAAATAACACTTGGCGAAAGAAAAAATTCAAATATTAGTCTATTTTAGGTACATCAAGACATACACAAACTTTCTTATTTTTTTTTAATATAGTCCAGGGTCGCTACCTTACTACCAAGCTATTTTTATGTTTAATATGTACTCGTATTTAAACATTTTTCTGCTTTCATGTAAGTATGTAAATGATATATATCTAAACCCATCAGTTGAACCGATGACCTGGTGGGAGATGCGGGAGAGGATTCTAATGGTATACAAATACTAAAGCATATTTTTACGTTATCAATCAACCAATTGAAGCATTTATTCCAAATAAACTATTTATAGGCACTTTTCATGTTATGCTTTTCAATCAGTCAGATAAATAATGGTAATTACAATTTCCAAATTAGATCTCTATGGAAAATATTCTTCTCTGAAAGAAGTTCTATGTACACTCTTTTAAATCATGTTATGTATTACAAATATCAGCGGGTAGATATATATTTCTTGTCGCTAGTATTTTGTGAGAACAATGTCAATAAAGTAAAAAAAACCTTGTGAAACAAGCTTCTAATATGCAAGCGTTTTACTCGTATTTTCATTAATACGGAATCCTTTAAATAAAAAGCTTTGCGCTTATCCAGTTTCATGCCGTTACATTTTTTCCTTATTTTTTTTTTAATGTTATATATAAAGCCAGTAGGCATTTTGTAACAGGACCCAGTTATCAAACTACCATGTCGATTATGTCAGATTATGTATCGATAAGTTTTGAAGTAATAAAAAGGGGAGCATCTTATTTAATAACTGCTATTGCAAAACGACAAGTAGAAATCAAATCAATTTAATTTGAAGGATAACCAACGGAATTATGTTACTATGCTTTCGCTGTCTGTCCCTACTGATGGAATATATCTCAAGAACCGCAATAAGTAACTATTTTGATTACCACACAGTGTGTATTTCTAGGACTTTTATGATCTTCCATATGTACTTATTTTCTTTTAAAATATTTACGTGGACATGAATTAATCCCACTAATGTAAAGGTGAAAATTTGTGACTGTATTTTTACATGCTCGAATAGTTCACCGGATTTGGATAAAAATTGGCACACGGGTAGGCCATATCTTGGTATAGCACGTATGATACTTTTTAACTTGAGAGTATGTTCCCTTGGGTCAATTTTCTCTGGGCGAAACCGCTAGCGAGTCAAAATAATACTTGGCCGGTACAATCTTAATTTTGAAATAAATAAGTGTATATGCGATATATACCTATCCGACAGATACACGTGCGCCCTCCAGCGCTTTGTTGGCGCTAAACATATATGTATCTATTTTATTATATCTGTAGGTACGTATCTGCGACCGTAATAACCAACACATCAATAAAGCTAGAACTACATTAGACCGAGTTTGTTCAGAAGACCGCGTTTAAGATTTGGGTCATATTTATTACAACTGAGTATATACCTGTCTTATGGTGGGAGTCACCGATCGTTATGGCGAAGCTTGGAGGAGGCCTATGTCCAACAGTGGAAGTCTTTCGGCTGAAATGATGAGTGTATTTCCGTAAACATTATTCATACTGCTAAGTACTGTAATTGAAATGCAAATCTAATTAAAACCATCTCAGAATTGAGATATTCAGCAAATTGAATTCAGTCGTCCACCAAAGAACTACAAAGGAAATATATACGCTATAAATCACAAGTAAAAAGATAATAAACATTTCATTGTTACCGCCTGACGTACCAGACATACCGTATTTCATACAGATTTCATTCGAGCATAAATTTTGCTCACATTGTTCAGTAATTATGCTTAGAAATACATTTGATATTACACTTTCTATTTGTTCTTCTTTTCAAGTTAGTTTTGTATCGTAAATCATGTGCTAATCTTATATTTAGCGCTCTTCGGAGAAGTATGTTGTGATATACTGTTCTATGTACAAAGTGTGTCGCATATGATTGTTGTTTTATTATTTATCTTTTTCATTTGCAGAATTATAACAATGTTTAGCAAAGTATCGTTCAATCCTTTTTTATCTTCATAAAATCAATTTGAATTTGCAATACCAATAGCCGGCTGGTTATTTGTAACGAGAGTAACTATGGTAACATTACTCTTCAAACTACTTGACTGAAATATCAATGAGCCTAATTCAACTTTTGTTGTATCATTGTATACATTTATTTAGTCAGCCAAAACCACAATTGTTGCCGTTTCTGCTAATTTCAAATCAACCGCATTTAATTTAGGAACTGTCTATACAATTGATTTAGCGGTTGCAATTTTCAGTTCAATTTTAGATTCGCTTGTATATTTTTGATGAATATTGTTTAAGGGTTTGATTATTAGTTTCCTATAAATACATTACCTTTATACTAATTAAGTATATGAAAAAATATTTGGTAAGAATCCAATCAATTAATTTATAAATTAAAATGTTGACAAAATGGCATCTAATTTCCTATCGATAGCTCGTTGCCTACGATACTACTACATGCTCTATGTGAATGTCACCCATCTCCTAACCGCAAGGATTACACAAATCTTAGCTTACACATAAACTAACTCGTATATTAAGGTAGTAGAGTTTATTATTGCTAGTCGGAAATATAATGGTATTTGCATAAGAGCACCTAGATCGCACTTCCAAGCGGTCAGCTGCGAGCGATGGCTAATTAAGAACCTAACCTCAGAGGCTTGGTGGCCTTAGGTCCGCTAAATGCGAACTAAGTGAGCTTCTGAGCTTGTCTTCTAAAGCATTAGTGAGGTACCTACGGCGTACTTGGTATTTACATTTGGTATAGACGCGCAATGAAGCATTTCGACGCTCAACGATAAATTTTGCATGAATTGAATTGCAAATAGTTGTTAAGTTTACAGTTTCGTATTGATATGCGGGACGCTGTCTGTGTATTTGAAGATTTATCATTTGATAAATTGTAGGTAGTGCATCTCCGGTATGTTTTTGTGAAGGAAATAAATTGTAGGTGAGCAGTGATGTATGTTGCAAAAAGTGCACTATCTTTCGAACTAATTTCTTTTTTTAACTCATTCGTTTTGAGTTCACAACAACATAGAAAAACAACATCTTAAAACAACACAACATATCGCAACATATTAAAATTCATTTTTCTAGTCTATTTATTCAGTCACGGCTTAGCCTAGTATTTTGACAGATATAGAATAACATTAACCCCACTAGTTTAGGTAATTTTTCAGAAAACGTGACGGATTATCATATCAGGCGGCAGCTTTTGGTTGGAATTTTGTAAGAATGAACGTTTGAAAGCGTTCTCAAAGAATAGCGGAGCGCATTAATATTCCTAGTATGTACGGAACATCACAGAATGTGAGAGTGCCTGAGGATCCCCAGGGATGGTTATTACGTTCAAAAACTGTATTATCATTTTTGAAACTTTGCATGAGAGGAAACTAGTGCAAAAGTAGTATGAAAGTTTTCATTTAACTATAATTTATGTAGGAGTCTAGTGTATTTACTACAGCATACCACTACCTATTATTTTCCATTACACTAAGATGTTTTTACTTACTGCTTCTCAGCCAGACTTAACTACTGCTGCCATTATTTCAAGGAGTTTATTCGGAAGGTAGAAATTATACTATTCTATCATGATTTTCCTCTATCATTCTTAAAAATATTTACCATGGATAATGCTTTCAACAAAGCCTTAAGAGAGCTCGTCCCGGTTCATCTATCGTTAACGTGAGCATGGTTGAAAAGTAGTTTTTTCTAAAGCTGTGTTAGATACAGAGTGTTGGTATAACAAGTTTTGTGAGCGACGGCAGTTACCGCCGTCGCTCACAAAACTTGCTTTAGGAAATACATGCGTTTTTAAACTTTAAAAAATATTGGAAAAAAACTATGTTGTTAATATTGATATAATTCATTATTTCCCAAGAGGACGCCGGTGTCCGCACACCTATTGTCTTTCTATTGTGTCTCTAATTACGGTATGTACAAGGTTTCCAAAAATTTATATTTTCTATACTTTTTAGGGAGTACAAAAAATGGTTTTGGAAAATACGCTACAAGATAGATAGATTGCACCTGTATTCTTTATTGTACACCAAAAAAAAAATTACATTAAGAACTTAAAATTAATGGGGTGTCATAATGGGCGGTCTTATTGCTAAAAGCGATCTCTTACAGATAACCTTTATCACTATGTTTCCAAAATATCTAAAATAAGTGTAATAAAGTCACCATAATGTAAGAATAGTTGTTTGGGAAATCGTCACGGGTTAGGCGCTCTTAAAAATACTTAGCTGTTATACTTGCTTGATAATTTTAAGCTTTGTTCTACTAACTTCAATTTAACAATAAATCGAAAACGTAATAAAGATTTTCAATAATGATTTGTATTGGATAAAAGTATTACATAAAACTGTAATATTTCATAGCTTTGCTTTGAGTATTATAGTGGACTCTCTATTTTCATGTTATCCCAACTAATTTTAGTTTTCTAAGCACGTCTTTCATGATAACAAACTCCAATATAGACGGAGATGGGCACACTGATAGCGTTGTATTGTAGATCAAAAGGTACTTTATTTATAAATAAAAGATTATTGGATTTCATTTTGAATCAAAGATAACAAATGGATTAAGAATGAGTTTTGATTAAAATGCCTTGACCTGTTTTTTATGAAATTCTGGTATCATCATCTTCACCATCATCATTTTAGCTGAAGGGCGTCCAATGAAAAAAGAAATGGAATGATAACAATAAGCATATTCGACCTTGTAATGTTCCCACTGCTAGGAATCAGTCTTCAACTCTAGGAGCCGTTATCAACTACGCGGTCCTAGTGCGCGTTGTTGGATGTTATACCACATTTTTTTTTTTACTAAGGCTTGATTGCGATCCCATTTGATGGTAAGCAGTAATGCAATCGTTGATGAGGAAGCGCACTAGTTTATTAAGAGTCTCACTCTAGCCTTGGAAACACCTAAATTATAATCAGACGGGAAGACCACTGCAGGTAAATTGTTCCAGTTCTTCGATGTAAGCTGTATAAACGATGAGGCGAAACGCTTACTAAGTAGCCTCTTTATTCGCATCTCCATTGAGTCTAAAGCTGCTAGATAGCATTGTGCAGCGTCAACCCATGTGTGGCTGCAGTACTCCACACACGATCGAACCTGTGCTTTGTATAACTTTAGAAGCGCTGTTCCGGTGCACCACACTTTTGTTAGAACGCCGAGTTTCCTAGCGAGCTACTTTGGCTTAGGACTCAACAAACCGCCTAAAGTTAAGGTATGAGAAAATTTCAACTCCCAAGAGCTGAAGGCAGCCGGTGCACTCTGCCGGTCATTCTGTAAATCAGCAACCAAGAGAAACATGCTTGGATGATGATGAGGACTCTAGGACACTCCAGTTTCTTCCTGATATTACTCTTCTCCATTTTGAGAGCAGTGGTAGGTTGCCTGCCGAGGTTCGAACTCACGATATATAACTCGTCGTAGTCGGGAAGTCGGGGCCACTAAAACTGGACCAGTACTGCTTTAATTGTAAATGATTTCAAAGATAATTATAATGGCCCCAGAAATAGTGACCTTCTATCACTAACGATTGTCTAAAAGTTTGAAATATATGAAATTATTTCCATGTATTTTGGACTTTGTCTATTTTATCACCACTTTGGATCTGATTTCATATTATTTTAACACCACCACGGTCGTCGAAAAGTCCAAAATGTCTTATTTTTTTTTCGGTCATTACTAGATAATGCTACTATAATTTCTGGAGATTTGAAAGACTGTATACGAAATGTCACTTTCCTTAAATTGATCTCGCAATACCCCACACACAAGGTAGCACATCGTACCTTTGTTCGTCAAGAAGTTTACAAATAAAATACAGTATCAAATATTCACAAACAATAATACATTGACATTATATTTTATGACAAAAGGTTCCTCGCCTACACTCAAACTCGACCCAGCTTGTGAGAGAAATGTCCAACAGATGAGTAGGAAATTTTCAAGATACTTTATTACCTCGTAAAACCAACTAGATTATTTATATTGAAGCACTTTTATTACCGATATCTTTTTTCATGGAAGCTAATTATTACCTACTTCCTTCCTCAAATTAATCGCGTTTATAGATTTAACGAAAATAACTTCGGAATTCGCTGCTCGTAAAAAAATGGAGAAGAATTTAATAAGCAACGCTTGGGAAAAAGTTGTGACAGAATTGATAATTATTTTAATGGGCTTTTTAATTTATGGGAGAAGTTTGATTATTTTCCTTTCATTAGTAAAATATAGGGCGGTGATGAAACAAAAACAATGAATTAATACGTCATGCTACACCTACAAAAAAAAAAAAAACACCTACGGATTTAGATATGAAATTGGGTATACAAATCGAGAGCGCGATGTGAACGTGAAAAAACCACATGCGAATATGTCCCTTATTCATCAATAAATCAAAAGATTGACATAAAAAATGACATCCATGTATTTGTCTATTTTACTCGAGCAAGTCGCGATGGGAAATAGAGACGTTCTGAAAGTTCCCAACACATAGGTTTTATTTTATTGGCAGATGCCTCCGTGTATCATTGATGTTTACGATGCACAACCCTCTTTATTTCCAAGTGCAGGCTTGCATTTTATTGTAATAAATTCTCTGGCTGTTTAGAACAAAGCTTGGACTTTGGAAAAACTATTATAAACAATATTTCATGTTCAGTTATAATTCGTAACATTTATAAATTAATAAGTTTGCTTGACTCACTGTGTGGCCAAGTTAAGAATAATACCCACGGCAGCTTTTGCTTTTGACGTCATATAAGTAAAAAACTGCTCAATGGAGTAAGAAGGCACTTAAACAGTATCAACCAAGGTGGCAAATAATTGTTTAATGTTGTGCTTGATTTAACTATAAAAAATATCAACTAGTAAAATGAAGGTTTAAAAAAATCAAGAAGTGAGCTAAAGCGTAACATGAATTCAAAAGCAAACTTACCAATAAAGACATGAATAATGTCACACTTGAACATCTCTAAACAGCAAACACAAGTATCACTTGAGTAGGAAAACAAATTGCAGAGTTTAAGATTGTGGTGAATAATGACTTGTTGGGCGTCTATCTTGTAACACCATCACACTTGCCAGTTTCCCTCAGCTGACCTTACAACTCGTGTATTCTAAGCACTTGATAAATAGCTTCATTCATTGTCAGATCTATAAAGCATATTGTGTGTTCTATTACTTTATTCTGGTGTTTACTTAGTGGATTATCTGGTTTTGCGTTGCAATTATTGACTTTGACTTTTTATTTCTTGGTCCTGCTGACGATCATTATCCGTCCTTATTTGATGGTCTATTGAAATTCATGATTTGTAATAAAAAGCTTAAGTTCCACCAAGATTGAATACTTTTGAGGATCGTGATTTTTATGGAAAACTTGTTAACAGTAAGCCCTTTATAAAAACGTTATTTATTCAGGTCTTTAGTTACGTCAGATATATCGTCTTGAGACGAAAGTCTATGACCAGTGCGTATTGCCAGTGATGACATATGGCTCTAAAACGTGTTCGCTTACAATGGGCCTCATAAGAAGACTCAAAGTCACCCAACGGGCAATGGAAAGGGCTATGCTCGGAGTTTCCTTGCGTGTTCGAATAAGAAATGAAGATATCCGCAAGAGAACCAGGGTTGCCGACATAGCGCGTAGAATTGCCCAACTTAAGTGGCAATGGGCTGTTCAAATTGCACGCAGAACAGATGGCCGTTGGGGCCGAAAGGTTCTGGAGTGGCGGCTGCGTACCGGAAGACGCAGCGTTGGAAGGCCTCTCACAAGGTGGACCGATGACCTGGTCAGGGTCGCTGGAGTCCGATGGATGCGAGAGGCACAGGACCGGCCATTGTGGCGACGCTTGGGGGAGGCCTATGTCCAACAGTGGACGTCTTTTGGCTGAAATGATGATGATGATGAGATATATAATGGGTAACTCTTTTCCATTACTTTATTTTGGGTTTTTCTTGGTGGTTTTGGTCAGCCCTGTATCTACTTAATTATTGATACTACTGAATTCATTTCTACAAGAGTATCTATTGGTTTGCGTTTTTAAGCTCTTCATATTAGTTTCATGTATTGTCAGATCTTATGTTTTGCTTCTGTAAATAACAAGTTTAACTGCAGTGGCCATCACTTTTGTCAGATGTGTTAAAATGTTTCGTTTGTATTTAAAATTATAATTATAAACTCTCATTGAATAAGAACATTTTATTTCAGGATTATGATTTCCATAGACGACTATGGTATGTTTAAGCTTCTTGCTTAGTTTATTACTGTGTTTTTTTTTTGCAATGATGATCATCATTCTTTTTTATATATTGTAGTTTTGCTGAAGTTTTTGGTTCGTTTATAATAATTTTTAATATTACATTTTATCCAAAAATGGTATTGTAATTTAGCATTACGATTTTAATACTACTACTAATTTTTAGAGTGATATATTCCTAAACACAACTTTAGTGACATTTGTCAACTAACAACGAAACCACGACTTAATCATATTGAATCAGTTGCAGCTGGTTACAAGATATGGAGTTGTTCAAATTCAGGTAAACCGCTTAATGCATTAATTTACAATAATTTCGTCACGGATAAATTTAATGATAATTTTATGTAACATTATACATTATCAACTAGTAATCATATCCCTAGATTTGTCACTAACTCTAATACTAATTTTATAATTGAGTTATGTCCATTGTGGAAACTAATCAAATCGACATAATTTGCCGATAAGTATTACAGCTTTTGTGTAAGTTAAAATACATTCTTTATTTCGGTTACTATCAAATATTTATGATGACACTGAATTTTTTAACTGTAGGATACTTTATCCTTTTTTCTAATATTTAAAATCTGTTTTATCTATTAGGGTTTTTCGCTAGTAATATTGTAGAAAATATATTTGCAATGCAAACAATACAAGAACATAATAATGGCGACTAATACGTAAGTTTAAAAAAAAAATCTTTTCGAGACATGATTATTATTTATGTAATAAGCAGGAATAAAAAAAAATCGAAATACATTATTTCATCATTACATTCATACACATATGTATGTAGTTTCAAATAACATTAGTGATTTGTAGTGACAATAGGAAACAACATTAGCAGTATATTTTACTCAATACCTCAGTAGTTATTGACTACAAATAGTAGGTAGTCCATAGAGCAAAAGGCAAAGCGTGGGTGGCGCTATGTCAGATGTAGAGATGACCTGGTAAGAGCCACGGGGAGGCGTTGGTAGCAAAAGGCATGGAGTCGTTTGTTTTGGAAATCTATGCCCAGAAGTGGATGCTATAGAGTTGACAGGTCGTGATTCATACTGAAGAATACATCAATAAACTTGATATTACAATGAGACATCGCGCTTAGAAATGTTTTACTGTATAGAAAATAGAAGGAAACCACAGAATTACAGAGTACACTTGCGCACTATACTGTATCTTAATCTGCGTTGAGATTAGCCACTGTGAGCCAAATTCAGTCAAGAAATTATTTAAAACGCTATCGAAATTATATATAACTAAGAAAAAAAAAACATAGAATAACTGGGGTAGTTCGAATACAAGCAGTTCGTATGAGACGTATGAAACTGCAGCAAATTAATTTTTATCAATAAATAGCTGACCCGGCGAAATTCGTACCGCCGATAGTCGATATTTTTTCTTGTTTTTTATATCATATTCTCTCACCATTCAAACCTTCGCTGGAATATCAAGAATATTCCAAGACCAAAATTGGCCAAATCGGTCCAGCCGTTTTTGAGATTTAGCGACTAACGGACAGCATTCATTTCCATATATAATTTGTAACCAAATAAAATCATCATCATTCACTATAATTTCAGGTGAAAGACGTCCACTGTTGGACATACCCGCCCTCAAGTGTCGCCAATACAAACGGTCCTGTACTTTCCCACCCATCGGATTCCCGCGACCCTGACCAACCTCCCTAGCTAAGTTACAATCGTTTCGTTTTGCGTTAACGCTTGGAGTTGACCACGAACAATTCGTTTGTTCGAACAAAGGGGAATGGGAGCGTAACTCGGCTATGGGGACTGGTCATCAGTCCACCTCGTGGTAGGCCTTCCAAAGCTGCGTTTCCCAGTAACCGATCGCCACTTCAGAACCTTTTAGTCTCATCGACCATCAATATCTACAAGCAATGTGCTTTGCCTACTACCACTTAAGTTTGGAGAATGGAGATTCTTCGAGATAAGTCGGCAACTTTAGTTTTCCTGTAGAAATTTTCATTCGTGATGCGATAACACAAAGAAACTCCAAGCAAATAAAGTAACTACTAATAATATATTTATACACTAGATTGCAAGTCTGAATCACTGAAAATGACATTAGTAAAGCTGCTAACATATCTGCAAAACTGGACTCTAATACAGCTAGCTCACTGTTGCAGACTGTACCATACCATAATGCAAAATCGGCATACTATAAATTTGCCCACGAAATAGACGTGCGTGCGGGTTCGCTTGCAGTAATAAATAAATTTTATGTGTACGTATGTACGGGTATACCTTTGTTTTGGTCACTTAGGGTAGGAACAGATGATCGGAAATACCGACTGATGCATTATAAGAATAATAGTTTTTTTTTTATATTTTCAAATAAAACCTTGACTGATAATTACGAATCATTTCTCATCAGGTGCCTCAGGGTTCTCACCAGGTACCACAGGATTCTTATTAGGTACCACAGGGTTCTCTCCAGATACTACAGGTTAAGTTGTTTGGGCTTGAATGAGAATTGTATTAATAATAAATACAAAATTTTATAATCATAATTGCTATATTAATATTAAAACTGTAACATTAAGTCTAAATTATAAGATTATTGACCTGAACAGTAAAAACAACCTACTCTGTACTAAATGAACTAGTTTAATCATTGGCACAACAAATCGTTTTCCGAAAAACCGATCGTATGTCCGTTTCCTTATTTATTTACACAACATAGTTTCAGTTGCGGTCGCACAAAGCTTTGTCCCGAAAGCCAACCTATTTATCCTTTGGCAAAATAAAAGTTTAACCTGATTAAAATTAGTAATTTTAACAGTATTTATTCGTAACTAGAAGATAAATTAAACTTTAGGTACCGGCCAAAGATTTGTTTTCAGTGATTCGGCACGTGTAGTATTTTTCAATAATAATTTTGTACGTAATATATATCTAAACCGCAAAGTGTACCATATGAATTTTTAGTACGTTTTAATTTAAGCGTTTTTACTTACTTTTTGGTTTAGAGTAAGAGTATAGTTATAAAAAATATATGTATTTATTAATTCGTCATTTATGTAGTTAGTTAAGTATATTATAAGTAGGTATAAAAGATTGTAAAACCACAAATTATAATTACACCCATTATTATGTTTTATATGAATAAATTTTGAGTAAACGAAAGTAATGGTTTAGGCAAATAATCTCTATGTACAAAACGCCCTTACAAAATAAACGTTAGCACATCAAATAAACCGCAAACTAAAGTTCCCCATGAGATTAAAATAATCCGATCCAAACCACGATGTTACGGAATAATTTCAAAATTTTGTGACCGGAATAACGATTAATTTAAAACAGCGCATTAACTCGAAAAGTTTTTGCCACAAAAGTAATGAGAATCGATCCTATCAGTATATTCCGGGGTAATAAAATCCTCTTCATATGATATTCCGTGATACGATTCGATGGAATCGATATTACATTGTTTTGCAATGAAAATAATTTTAGTTTTGCGAGCCGAGCTCACTGGAATATTATTATGAGACTCCTGACATAAAGTACCATGTTAGATTCTAAGGTTGCGTTCTACGGCCATATTCCTTTGGAATGAAAACCATTTAATGTCAGTTTACTTGCCAATAATTGACACTCATTGTTTAAGCTACAACGCCTAGCTGTATTCTATTCATGGCTTAGTAACAGAAAGGTTAGCCAGAGTATTCAATGGCTTTTTTGTAGAGGTGGGAAGTCATTCAATGACTTATTCTAGGATGGAGCAGGAGGGCGTTTCAGGCTTTTTCTGACTAAACCCACACCTGTGTTCTTCAGTTACTGTTTGCGTTCCGGGACTATAGGTTTCTTTTACAGAAATTCCCTTAGTTTTGCTGACATATCTTTGAGGATGGATCACTACGTGCCGACAATGAATCGGCCTTGGCAGCCCTTAAAGTGGCTGGGGATTGCCTTGCGACTACCAACGTCCGAGGTGTTTCCTATCATGGTGGATGGGGAGTGACGATGTCCGTTTCCTCAAGCCTGTGGCCATCTCTTTTGCTAGCATTACTGCTTCGCAGAAGAAGGGGACCACATTTCATTCCGTCTCACTCCGGACCATGGCCTGAACCACGGCGATAAGAGGTGAGGATAAGAGGTCGTCGAGAACAAGGTGGTGCTCCGCAAGCGAGGTACACTTCCACTGTGTCCCCGGGGTGGTCCGTACAATGGTAACACCCACAGACTTTCTTCCGTCTGAATACGAAACAGAAACTTCCTGAACTTCTCATGACCGTAAAAAGTAACCACCTATTCAAGGGCTGGAAGATACCGTAGCCCTGGAACGGTGGGTCAGTATACGTCCCACACCCCCTTTCACTGCACCCAGAGTTCGAGAAGATAGTTGATAATTTCCCACTTTAAAAAAAGTGCAGAGTATTAAATATTATCAGAAGATTGTTTTGCTGATGGTGGTTCCTCTATAATAAATCTTGATTATAGGTACATAATCTCCTCGGGGCTACGTCATAGTTTTCTGCCAGACGAGCTTAGTCACCCCTTGCGAGTATGATTCCTATGAATCAAATGCTGGATGATCAGTAGCCGTGCTTACCCGTTACACTAATGCGAGCGGTTATTATATAAGTAGTATGCTTGGTTGACTGGTAGAGAATGCCTAAGTCATTAAGTCTGCCTGTGTATCTTTGTGTTGCATGAAGTTTTAATAAATAAGTAAATACAAACTTCATAGGAAGTAATACTATTAAATTGAAAAATTATTTTTTAAAATTTGGAACTTAGAAAAACATTCTTAAAAATATTCTAAAAAAATGGTAATTAAACACATACAAATGATATTGTAAATCAATATAAAATTATTGTTTTATTTCTTTTTATGCTAACTCTACATCACAAATATTTGTAAGGTATTTATTTACTAGATCGAATCAGAAAATTATAAATAGGAGTAGAAATATTATTTATCTGTTTATATTTTTATCGGATCGGTGCGGAAACGGCTTTAGCCGTGCAATTGATCATGGTACCTTACGCCTGATTAAATATCCAGATATTAGCTGCATCTACTGCAAAGGAAATAAGTGAAACGCTCATCAATATTATTATATTTAGAACGACTTCAAAGAAATGTTGGAATAAAATTTATAGTATTTATGATTCTATTGCTTTTTTTGAGATGTTATAGGTATCTAGAATATACAAATATGTAGGTATTTTTCATACTACACCAAAAACACATCAGTCAAGATAAAAAGTACCTAATATAATATATTTAACTTTATATGTTAGCCAAAATAAAGTATATCGCAAGAAGTTCAAAGATAAGTACGACTGTTATTATTTTCGAAAAACTCAATAAAAGATGAAAAATGGTGTAGCAGGATAGTAGTAATACTACTTAAAGTCAAGTATTTTATTAAAATAAAACACATCGAAATATGCAAGTATATTCTATGCGAGGAAAATTTATTCGTTAAACAGTGAGTGCTGAAGGATATTACTAAATAACTTTATTATTTCTTAGGATATAAAGTTCCAATTGATATATTTATTACTCAATAAATTATTTATATTTCACGTTCATTTTTATATAAATAAAACGTCCCGGTTTTTATATTTTTTTTATGTTTCATTACCTCAGCAATTTATAAATTAAATATTGAAGTAAAGGTCCTCGTTTAATATTTTATTGCTGGCAATATATACATATATATATATATATATACGAGTATATATGAAGTTCTGTAATTAAAATTATAACGAGTTAAGGTTTAATAAATTAACTTAAGAGTTTCTTAATGATTTATTAAATGATAAGTGAATTTGGTATGAGAAATACAGTACAACGCAGTACAAACACAGTACAAATACAGTACAAATTAATTTATCGGTCTTGTGATATTGGAAGTAAGTCATATAACGAGTAGAATAGATCTTAATTGATTACAAGCATAATCCAGAATCTGAAATAAGCCAGGCGTCAATTGCAATGATTTTGCCAAATCAGTGCCACTAAAAGCTTGTTCTAAAAGTCGCTCAACGCTCTGGCCTAACCCGTGCCCTATAGGGAAAACCGTTAGCACATGAAGTACAAGCACAGATTCCAACTAAACTACCAATCAGCAGCCTGAATGTGTGGCATTAAACATCCATTCCCGAGCCCATTGCGGAGTTAATTAATAATTATACACAAGAACACTTTATTACACTGCGCACTAACTTTGCAATTACTAAAATCCAGACAATATCAACGATAATTTAACTCGTCGCAATTAAATCGACACTGCGCTGACTGGAAACAGTAATAAGTGGTCCAGACTGTTCGAGACTATTGTTTATGTAAATAAATCAGAAATCGCTGTCACAAATTACACAGATTACAGAGTTCGGGGAGCGCATGTGAGCAAAGTGCTGTGAGACAATCCTTAATAGTAGGTCAGGGTGTACCTAGATGTGCCTCAGGCGGACTAGTGCGCTCTCCAGATTGCTTTCTGTATCTAATGGAGACGCCTGTTGTGGCTTATGTGTGGCCGAGGTAGGAAAGAGGTCGGTTATAGTATCTAAAGCTATCTATTGAGTATTGTTATGTGAAATGTACTCTTTGGTCTGAACGTTATTAAGTGTTGCAAGTTCTTATTTGATGTGGTTGGAAGTACGGTATTTGTTTCTGTTACGCATTCTTAGAGATACTTAGCTGCAAGCGTGTCACTACTATGTTATGTGTCTTAAATACGAAATCTAGTGCACAGGAATTTGATATTTATTATAGAGCTGATTGAGAATAAATGTAATAACACGTTGTAGGTACTTTGTTTCTTTGACGATGGGTTGACTATTACTGTCACGAATGTGAATGCATCTGCTACATCACATTAATCTACATTGTAACATAATGTGCCCATAGATAAAGAGGGCAACAATTTTATGGTTTAATAATTAAATTACTTAGTAAAAATAACCAGCTATTAGTTCCATCGATTTTAAAACTTATTAAAGTTTAAATTAACTCAAGGCAAACAACTGCCTATCGATATCCAGCTGCGAAATTTAATACCGATTGAAATAACTACAAAATCGTTTACTTAAAAATTTATGAATTAAATTTCATACGATTGCACGTTAAACATTGTAAGCATTGGTTTTCGCATATAACACACGACACTTGACTGGCTCAGTTGAAAATTTGTAATAATTTGTAATTGTAATTGAGACAGGACGACATGCTACAGAACATAAAATTTTACGACTGTTGTCATTCGTTGCACTTTACGATATGAGCTGAAATACGCTTTCTTACATTACTAGGAACCACGTCTCGTTCACAATGAATTATTTATTTGCCAATTCACATACGAAAATTCATTACGTCCATCCTCTTTGTCTGCCTAACCGGCTGACTGTAAAACTGCATTGAAACTAAGTGAGAAATTGTAAATCTACAGATACGACTCATAAATACAAACTAAGCGCTTATTTAACTTCAAAGTCTTGAGAGCTATAATTTTTGCAGTTTAATGACTCAATTTATTGCATGTGAAAACGTTTGTGCGAGGTGATGAATTCTTTTGAAAATGTTTTTACAGCCACGTAGCTTAATGAATCCATAAATGGATGCTAACATTTTTTCTTTCAGAGGTATCAAAAGATTCCACGAAGAATATTTTGTTTAGACAAAAGATCATCTACCGTCGCCCTAACACAGGCTGATAAGCCAAACTCTCAGATGTCAAATGCAATATTGTAAGAAAAGGCACTCTATTTTCATACTCTCAAAGCCACTCCCGGGGCGGACCTAACTAACCGTGATAAGAGTCAAAGAAGGGGACTTAAAAACTTCACAAACTAAAGCACCGCCCAGTTTAAAAAGATCCATATCTCCCTCTTGAAACATTCTCATACTCAATTCAAAATATTTACGTCGACAAAACCTCCGCAGGTCTAACTTCTCTGGTTGGCAACGCAAATATCGCTCATATTCCGAAATTCACAAAATATTAAAAGCCAGCTCGAAAATTAAACGCCAAGTTTTGATACAAGCCAAAATTAAAAATAATTTTGGGGCAAATCAGATTGAATATCGAATGCTATAAACATGAATCGATATTATTTCATATGAAACATGTTGGCTTCCGAAAGCGAAGTGAAATAAAACTGTAGCGATTACGGTAAATGAGGCAAATCGTTGTTTGTTAAGTGGCATAAGCACTCACAGCGCACTTTACTTAAGTTCTATATTCAAATACTTTTATCCCACTCACGGTACGCTAATGCACTTTTTCGTTGAGGTGGCCAGTAATAACGTAGTCCATTAGTTGTTTCGACCCAAGGAGTCAATGCCGCATTAGTGCTGCGAACACAACTAACTATCGATAAATCGATTCTGAGTTCAGACGAAGTATAATAAAAAAATATAGTCTTGTAATATATTAAAGCTGTTGAGCCAGGAGAGGGTTACATCGATAGATATGATGTACGCTATCGACAAACTTAAACAAACATAGCATTCGACGTTCATAAACTTTCTCACAACGGACAAAACGCTTGAAAGTAAAATATTGTGACAACAGTGACATAAGTTTAACATTCAATGTAAACATCGACTTCTCGGAATCAAAACCATCGACTGGGTAATAGAGTTTACTGAGTAGAGAGTAAATAAAATAACAAACGGGCAAGTAGTGTAGGTACATTCGCAATGGTACACGAAGACTGGCTCGTTACCAGCACCGGGTGTTTTATCCTTTCTGTTTCTTTCTTTGTACTTTGCTACTTACGTGGGTACTTGTGTTTAGTTCGTATCGAATTTTATACTAAACTTCGTATAGGTTGAGTTTCTTGAAATTACTGCAGAGTTATTTTTAGTTTAGATTTTATGGCTAATCGCAGAATGTTTCTCTGAAGGTCGAATTTTATTGCTGTCTAGAGTGATCGAAGTCTAGATTAAAATCCAGCCGTTAATTCACATTAAATAGTGAACTCGTATCGTCATCCTGTACTAAATTAAAGCGGCCTCTTTGATGTATATTATTTAGTAAAGTAATTATAGGTGCATGTAATGTAATTTAGTCGTAACTTCTTTTAGCTACTAACGTTTTTTTATTGATACTAGTCGTGCATGAAGTTTTTGACTAGTTTAAGAATTAGATCATCAATTTTGCTATTAACTAAACATTTAGGATGAGTCATTGATGGATGTCTAATGTAGCTAAATAGTTTCCGGATTTGTTTCTTTTTTTAATTTAAATTTTGCATAAATTCATTACAAGTCTTGTACCTATTAGAGTTAGAGTTGAGTATTTTTGAAAATTAAATCGTACACTTTGTATCGATGAATGTTTGCCTGACGTATCGAAATCAGGCAAACATTCCATCGATCAATCTGTACATCGTTAGCATACCTTGTCATTGCAAATAAACGCCTTGCATACCTGAGTCACGACGCCGCATGACAGAGGGTTAACCCTCCCGTCATTCAGATCGAACAACATAATCAACTCCAAAAACCAGTAGCACTTCACTGACAAACGAACAAAATCATCACACATGTTTATCATGAACACATTCGTTCATATTTCAACGTCTTAAATAAAGATATGTTAAAATGGCTGCGATAAAAAGTGCCTAAGCCTTTGTCACACGTTCAAGTAACCCACCTCATGATTTATCATCGTTCTTACTAATTTATTCACCGACCACGACTCTTACATTATTTTTATACACGAAACCAACGGGTTAATTTATTATGTTAATTGGTGTTTGTTAAGTCACATAAATGTAGGTAGCTTTAACAAGCATATTTTTATTGTTGGGTGTAACAGGAAATTTTTCACATACACCTTTACTTACTCGTATGTGTGTCTGAAATTCTTGATGAATGTTCTGCTTTTTCATGACTACACAAAATAGGCCTTCTACTAAAATAATATCATCTAGGCTACCTACACTAATGTTGTAAAGAGGTAAATCTCTGAAAATACTGGTCCGATTACTATTTTTTTTACCCGACTGCGCCAGAAGGAGGGTTATGTTTTTCGAGTGTATGTATGTATGTATGTATGTATGTATAATTGTTTGGCACGCTCTGCAGCCTGAACGGCTCGATGAATTTTAGCTTTAGAGGTGTCGTTAGATTCGTATTTATTGTGAGAGTGACACTGGATATATCAAAATAAAAAAAAACAAAATGTCAGATTTTTGGCGCCAAATTCAAATATTTGGCACGCTCTGTAGCCTGAACGGCTCGATGGATTTTAGTTTGCGAGGTGTCGTTAGATTTGTAATTACTGTGAAAGTGATATCGAAAAAAAATAAAACTAAAAAAGTAAAAAATAAAAAATGGTAATTTAAAAAACTAAAAAATCCAACTGCTTTTCTGAGTATTCATGAAAAAGCCCTAAAACAAGAAAGTCGTTGTAGCAGTCGGGACCCATTCTAGAAAGTCAGCCGTCTAGTCAGTAGATCTATGATGTAATGGGTCCCGACTGCTACAACGACTTTCTTGTTTTAGGGCTTTTTCATGAATACTCAGAAAAGCAGTCGGGTTTTTTAGTTTTTTAAATTACCATTTTTTATTTAGGCTATATTTTATGTACGCAGGTAAAACCGCTGGCAAAAGCTAGTTATGAAATAGATGATTCAATTCCAAGATGTTTGTGGAAATGTTCACTACATCGGTGTTTATACTAGAGTAAGAGGCTTTTAGTGTTGTAGACAGCGTATTTTCTATTCGTGTCAGACCTACAAATAATACACGGGATTACGACGACAATAGAAGATTGCAGGAAATGTTATCATTATGATATTGTTAGAAACTATCTACTTCTTCTTAGTAACGAAACTCTTTACAAGCCACAAAAATATATACTGTATTTTACTTTCTATTTTCTTAGTGTTTAGTCGAGTCCAAGTCTATTGAACAATGATGGCAGTCGCGGGTTGAAACCCAGTCACATTACTTTGTGTAATTTATTTCATCATCACTGCTTTCAAAATGGTGAAAGAAAGCATCATGAGGAAACCGGCATGTCTTTGCACCAATGCGTGACGTAATACAGCCCACTTCATTTCCTAAAGAGGGGGCCTGAGTCCCAGCAGTGGGAACATTATAAGGCTGATTATGCTTTATTTATGCTAGTCTAGTCCAATGTGTTATATCATCATCAACAGCCTTTTAATGTTCCCATTGCTGGGACACAGGCCTCCTCTCTAAGAGGGAGAATGGGCCGTAATCCACCACGCGGGCCTAGTGTGGCTTGTTCGTTGAATGTCACGTTTCTTCGAATTTTTGGTTCTAGGACCTGCCGGTTTCCTCACGATGTTTTCCTTCACCGTTTTGAGAGCAGTGGTCATGAAATAAATTACACAAAGTAATGCGCCTGACTGGGTTTGAACCGCGACAACTCGTAAGTCAGGGCCGTTACCACTCGGCCATCACTCGGGTTATATCAATATGCGAGATTAACTGTGTAGGATCATGTATTACTTTTTGGTAACCATAAAACTAATAATTTGAATCCACGATCATACCTAGAAATTAAATGTTTAGTCTAATTAAACTAAATGGAAATTATGAAGAACTAGCTGCTATGTGGGGAAACGACTGTGACTGGAGAAGTTTATCCAGGTGAAACAAAAAACAGTTCGATTTAATCATTTAAAAAACAAATGAAAGAAAAAACACGTTATCAGTATAAAATTGATTCTGTCTGCAACATTTTATTGGTCGGTCAAGACAGTAATATCTAATATTTGTTTTCCATTTCCTATTCCCGATAGTATAAGTCGTTGGTGAAGATTTTCTACGTCATTGACTATGACCCTCAGTAATAACATTATTCAGAACAGATAGCTTTCAATGCCGCTAGATGGACTCTTTATAAAGAAATATGGGAGGTTCTTATAGGCTTGAGGCGTTTTCTTCTGTTTCTGCTGAATGGAGGCTACTGATAATTCTGGCATTGATTGTGAATTGTGTTCTAATAGATTGTCTAGTCATACCTACTCGTAGCTTAGTAAGTTCCATAACGATTTATCTCAAGACACACCTGACATAAGTAAGTATTTAATTGACCATAACAGAAATTTCAGCGTTTGGGCGGGTTATGTTCTGGTTATGATAATTTTCTTCTTATTAGTGTTCCGTACCTCAAAAGGAAAAAAATGAACCGCCATAATTATGGCGTGCCCAGCACTGGGTTCCAACCCAGCACTGGGTTCGCTGTCGCCATTCCACCATGAGAGCTCGCCGGTACTCTGTCCATCATGCCGCGACTTGTCGCGGTAGCAGAGTTTCGCCCCGGCATTGCATCTCCACGTGAAATTTATCAGTTGTCTAGTACTCATATCACAAGCTCTGCTTAGTTTGGGACTAGACCGCGTTGTATGAAAGTTCCGAAATATGTATTATATACTCTTCATGTTGATTTAGGGCGGTTAAAAATCAAAATCAGTATCGTACGAAAATAGTATCGCACCTTTCTAAAATTGCAGTGATGAAGAAAAATACTAAACTTCAGTTAGTCAAAACCGATTTTAAATCGTACTTTAGAATTGTATGTTCTCTACTTTGTGGCAAGATTGTTACCTATTTACGTTGGCGTTAAGAACGCTGCGTGGGACGCTAGAACTATGGGCACACTTTGTTTCCGTGTAAAGTGAGTACTAATACTTGAATATTGACTCAAATTGAAATGCCTTTATAGGCACATTGAGTGCGGAAGGTACTTGTAATATTTATACAATGAAACAGTTCCGGATTGGGAGTGGCTTGTCTATTTGTAGGTAGGTGAAGGGGCTTGATACTAAAGAAAATAGATGTATTTCATAATTAACTCTTTTGTTGTTCTTGTTTTTTTACGTGGTAACTTCTCTCATTCTTGTGTAATTGAAGGGAGTGTCAGACTTTTACTGACTAAAACCCACAGTGTTCCTTCAGTTGTGTTCCTGACGTCACATCGGGCCACACAACACATCGCACTCGCGGACGTCCCCTCTCCTTTCACTTGCTCGCCGACACCTTGCGCGTACGCACATATATCGGTTGTCTCAAAATTTGTAACTACTCCTACGTAATACAGTCTTTATAATATCGATTTCAAGCAGTTTTATTTTAGTCAAGACCACCAGCATCACACCTGGAGCTTGATACTCAACATATGGTCCTTCGAGCTAAAGAAGATCTCCGATTTTTGTGCTACGCACGCGCCTCCTGTGGACTTTGGACTGGCCGTCCGTACAGCGTACTTGCCTTTGTCGTAGAGGACACTTCAAGGACAGTCTACCCAGAGGGACAGTGTACTGAGTGAGTCCGTTCCTTTCTCCTTTTCTACTTTCCTTTTCTCCAGGATTTTTAAAATAGTGCTATACGGATCAGGCTTATATTGATCTCTTCATATATAGCTTACCTACACAGTGGAAATTTCCATAATCAATTCATTGTTATTGTGCATAACTTTACATAAGTTTTAAAACATTCCTTCGCTCGCTAACCGCAAGTGTTTGCTCAACGCGTAAACAACCTCATTAGTGAATTTTATATTTTTTTTCGATATTGTACTTATTGCATCGGTGACTCACCGGGCTCATTAGCCATATCAGCTGATTTTACCGTAAGCTTAGCCAGCTTTTTACGCTTAATATTATAACTGAACCAACATAATATTGGATTCTTTGTCTTTGCTTGCAAACTTTGACTTGACTGTGCTTTTTTCTGCCTTGCCTTTACGACCTACCTACACCTACTCATTATGTCTGATGCAAAATTAAGGGAACTCGTAAAGAGGCGTGGTAGCTACAAAGCAAAGCTTACGCATTTTAGCAACTTTTTAAGATTATTACCTAGCACGGGAAATGATTTAGATAATTTTCAAACAGCAGAATTAAAAAACCGTCTTAGCTCAATGGAAACATTATATAAGGAATTCGACGTGTTACAGACAGAGTTGGAGCTATTGTCGGAGGATGCGGATGAAATGTACGAAGAGAGGGAGCAGTTCGAGTCGCAGTATTACGCGCTGGTGGCCCGCGCGGGGGCGATCTTCGCAAACGCGCGCGCCTCCTCGCCCGCGCTCGAGTCTGCCACCTCCGCCGATGATCTACCGCGCCACGGCTCTGGCTGCAGGCACGACTTCGTTCGGCTGCCTAAGATAGACTTGCCTCACTTCGACGGGGACTATCAGCACTGGCTCGAATTCCGAGATACGTATCTTTCCCTTATTCATAATAATGACAGCATACAAGATATCAATAAATTTCACTACTTGCGTGCTGCCTTAACTAGCAGCGCGTCATTAGTGATAAAAAACATAGATTTCAAATCAGATAACTATAGTACAGCTTGGCAGTTATTATCCGAAAGGTACGACAATGAAAGACTACTCATTAATAATCACGTGCAGGCCTTATTTAATTTTGAACAAATTCAACATGAATCTTGTAAATCTTTACGGAACATGATCGACGTCATAAATAAAAATCTTCGTGCCTTGTCCTCCTTAAGACAGCCTTCTGAGCAAGGGGGTCTAGGGGAGACCCTTATAATATACATGATGTCAGAAAAACTTGACAAGTTCACACGACGGCAGTGGGAAGAATATAAAAATAATTTAGATAACATCCCAAATATAAAAGATTACATTAAATTTTTAACAAATAGAGCAGATTTACTTGAATCATTAAATTATAATAAAAACACAATAACAACAACAAAAAACACTAACGAACACAGCAAAAATAAAAACTTCCTTACAACAACAAAAACAAAAAACAATAACAATTCAGACAATATAAAATGCCCTATGTGTTCAGAAAATCACTTTTTATTCAGCTGTCAGCCTTTTAGAAAACTTGACATAGAAGCACGCATTAAAAAAGCATCAGAAAGCAATGTCTGCATGAACTGCCTTCGACCAGGTCATACTGAGAAACGTTGCAGTCTCTCGCATTGCAAATACTGCAAAAACAGACATAACACCCTTTTACATAGGGAAACAATAGAAAAACATACAGAGGAAAACATAGTTTTGTCCACAAACGTCGTATTACCAACAGAAACTAATCAGGTTAATATTTTGCTATCCACAGCCTTGGCAAAGGTAGCAGATGTCAATGGAGAACTTCATACCGTCAGACTGCTGCTAGACAATGGCAGCACCTCCAACTTCATCACCCAAGAGCTCTGCGGGAAGCTCGGCCTGGTAAAACACAGCACTAGCTCCACAGTCACAGGTATCAATGGTCAACTATCCAGTACCTCAGAAAGCTGCAGTCTTCATTTGCAGTCTTATGATGGTAGCTATCAGGCGAAAGTAAGCTGTTTTGTTTTGTCAAATATCACACAATCGCTGCCTGGCTCTTATATAGACAAAAGGTATATTACCATCCCACCAGGCATTAAATTAGCAGATCCATCTTTCAATGTGCCTACCGCCATCGACATTCTAGTAGGCGCAGAGGTATTCTGGGACGTCTTAGGTTCCAAGACCATTAATTTAGGCAATAATCAGCCTAGATTACAGTCATCAAAACTAGGTTGGCTTATTTCGGGCCGCGTTAGTCGGTCTCGTCTTCGTACACAACCTTCTGTTTGCCACTTTCTATCACATGAGGAGTCAGATCAGCTGACTCGGTTCTGGGAACTCGATACGGTGTCGTCTGCTAACTGTTTCTCTTCAGAAGAACAGGCTTGTGAAAAACTATTTCAAGAGACCACACGTCGGGACACGCATGGTCGCTTCGTTGTCACCATACCATTGAAGGACTCGCTCGAGTGCTTAGGTGACTCTTATGCGATGGCCAAGCGTCGTTTTCTCTCCCTAGAGCGTAGATTCGAGCGAGACTCCACATTTAAAAACAGATATATGCAATTCATGCAAGAATATATAGATCTTCATCACATGTCAGAATATTCAAAAACCAATAACTCAGAAATTAATTATTTCATGCCTCATCATGGTGTTGTGCGCGAGTTAAGTTCTACCACAAAACTTCGCGTAGTTTACGATGCTTCGGCCTCCAGCACCTCGGGCAAGTCCTTCAATGATATTCAGATGGTAGGTCCAACCGTACAAGAGGATCTGCTTTCCATCCTCTTAAGATACAGGCAACACAAGTTTGTTGTAACAGGCGACATTGAAAAAATGTACAGAGCAATTTTAGTTGAACCATCTCAGCGCCCGTTACAACAAATTGTTTTCAGATTCAACTCATCAGACCCTTTAAAGACGTATGCACTGAATACAGTGACATACGGTACTGCTTCAGCCCCATATTTGGCCACAAAGTGCCTAGTTTCACTTGCAGATCAATGTTCAGACCCAGAGGTTAGTCAGTCCATCAGACGGGATTTTTACGTTGACGACTATTTGAGTGGTGGCGACTCGATTGAGTCAGTCATAAATCTATGTCACGGGGTAGTAAACACTCTCGAGTCCGCCAAGTTTCACCTTAGAAAGTGGCAGTCAAATAGTCCCATGATATTAGAGGCCGTCACTAACATAAAACCAGAAAATCAAGATAAAAAATTAAATTTAAATGACACACCTAGCAAAACTCTTGGGCTACACTGGGATTGTAAAACAGACACATTATACTTTTCTATAAATTTAAAACCTATTTCCAAAATTACAAAGCGTAACATTTTATCTTTAATAAGTCAGGTGTTTGATCCAATCGGCCTCGTCGGGCCATGCATAGTTCAGGCTAAACTTATACTGCAGCAGCTGTGGATACTTAAATGTAACTGGGACGATGAAGTACCAACAGAAATAAAATCTCAATTCCTTGAGTTCACACAGTCACTTTCAGCCCTTAACTCAATTCGTATACCTCGTTGGGTATCTTGTAGTAATGCTTGTTTGGTGGAGCTACATACTTTCACAGACGCTTCAGAACGCGCTTATGGTGTGTGTATTTATGTCAGAACGGTAGCACACGATGGAACTGTTTGCGTTCGCCTTTTAGCTTCCAAAAATAAGGTTGCCCCTATAAAGCCTACAACCATACCAAGGTTGGAGTTGTGTGGTGCTTTACTGGGCACAAGACTTTTTCTGAAGGTACGTAAATCACTTACTCTAGAGTTTAATCACTGTTTCTTTTGGTGTGACTCGACGATCGTGCTTGGATGGCTGTCTACATTGCCAAGTCAGCTCGATCAATTCGTGCGCAATAGAGTGAGTGAAATCCAAGAAGCTACTACCGACCAGACGTGGAGCTATGTGCCATCCAAGAGCAACCCCGCTGATCTCACATCTCGGGGGGTGAAGGCTGATTGCATCAGCTCGTCCACTCTTTGGTGGTCGGGTCCTGATTTCCTAAATCACGAAGATATCCAATTTCCTAAATCACCTAATACACAAATTCACTCTTCACAACAAACTTCTTTACATACAACTACTGACACACATAAACAAAGTTATAGCAATATATTTTCGAACTTAATTCATAAAAAATCTTCATTTACATCACTCATAAGAATCGTCGCATATATACAAAGATTTATCTATAATTGTCAAAACCAGAATAATAAAAAATCATCTTACTTAACAGTTTCAGAATTGCAGTCATCACAAAATCTCATATTACAGATTTCTCAACAGGAAATGTTTCCTGAGGAATATTCATGTCTTAAAACTAATCAGGCCTTACATAAAAAAAATCGGTTAATAAGTCTTTCTCCCTTTATTGATTCAGACAACTTAATACGCGTCGGTGGACGTCTCAACCACTCCAACTATAGTTACAATGTTAAACATCCTATCCTTTTATGTAGCAAACATCACATAACGAAAATCATCTTCGAAAGAGAACACAAAACACTCTTTCACGCAGGGCCACAATTACTTTTAGCTCATATTAGACTCACCTACTGGCCGCTAGCAGGCAGAAACCTAGCTAAGCATGTAGTTCGTAGCTGCGTTCGCTGCACTCGCTTCAAAGCTCAGCCTATTCAGGTCATCATGGGCAACCTACCAAGCGATAGGACTACTCTAGAGTACCCTTTTTTGAACACAGGACTTGATTATGCCGGGCCAGTGCTGATAGCCGACCGTAGGGGCAGAGGATGTAAACTGATAAAATCTTATATTTGTGTTTTTGTGTGCTTTGCAGTCAGAGCTGTTCATCTGGAGCTAGTCTCCGACCTCACCAAGGAAGCCTTTCTTGCGGCCTTCAGCCGATTTATTAGTCGTCGGGGCAAGCCTCAACGCGTGTACTCCGACAATGGCACTACGTTTGTGGGAGCTTTCAATGAGCTTTCACGCTTCTTAAAGGTTTCATCTAGCAATATTGAGTCAGATCTTGCAGGCAAAGATATCGAATTCAAATTTATACCTGCCTACAGCCCACATTTTGGTGGTATTTGGGAAAGTGCAGTAAAGTCCACCAAACATTTATTACGTAGAGTTATGAGTCTAACTCATTTGACATATGAAGAGCTCTCAACATGTCTGATCCAAATAGAGGCTATTTTAAATTCCAGACCTTTAACACCCTTATCCACTGATCCATCAGATCTTTCTTATCTTTCTCCTTCACACTTCCTCATCGGACGATCACTCACATCAGTCCCTCGTCCTCAAATCACCGACATCAACATCCAGCGGCTACAGCGCTTCGATCGTATCGAAAAACTACGGCAACATTTTTGGCAGCGCTTCTCTAATGAGTACGTGTCTCTCCTACAGCAGAAAACCAAATGGCAGACAGCTGGGCAAGAACTCAAAACAGGCACCATGGTCTTAGTGAGAAACACCAATCTTCCTCCTCTTCTGTGGTTGCTGGGCAGAGTGGTCGCAGTGAAGACTGGCTCCGACGGGCATTGTCGAGTCGCCGACATCCTGACGAAGAAGGGCATCATAACACGTGCATACAACAACATATGCCCGCTTCCTGTCTCTTCAGCATCATCTTGAAGCATTCTCTTCAACGCGGGGAATATGTTCCTGACGTCACATCGGGCCACACAACACATCGCACTCGCGGACGTCCCCTCTCCTTTCACTTGCTCGCCGACACCTTGCGCGTACGCACATATATCGGTTGTCTCAAAATTTGTAACTACTCCTACGTAATACAGTCTTTATAATATCGATTTCAAGCAGTTTTATTTTAGTCAAGACCACCAGCATCACACCTGGAGCTTGATACTCAACAGTTGCCTTTATTTACGAGGGCTGCGGTAACCCAATCGGCAATTCTAGCAGGCGTTGGCACTAACTGGCCTCATCCGTTTTGCTGACCTCTCTTTGAAACGCGCGTGGAACACAACGCTCTATTGACCCGAACTTAATCCTTACCGAATAGCCGGACGGCGAGCAAGCCCGCACCTGCGGTGGCCGGCAACCATCTTCGGTGAGGCTAGGGCTTGAGGTTTGTCTCCGCTTCACGGTTTCGGTCACCTCCTTTGGTTGCATTTCTGTTACACAGAAAGAGGTGACCGACTTACATTCCTTCTCACTCCGTACCATGGCCTGAACCAAGGCCGGACGCAAAAGATCCTCATCGGTAGTTGTCTAAACATGGCGGCGCACCACCAAAGCACACAAGGTGTTGTTGTGTGACTATGTATTTTGAAGAGCAAGTAGGGAGCTTGATATGGGAGAGAATGGCAGATCTTTCAACCGCAGAGAAAGAAACGGTTGTACCAACTTCAAGCAACGTGGGACAAAAGCAGAAAGAGATGTTGATTATAGGTTCTTTATAAAACTTTTCCTCGCACTAGGCATCACTCCTGTACCTTTCGTAGGCGTGTTCACAAACGTAAACTCACATTCAAACCATACAAATATTTGGAAATGAGCTCAGAAAAAAACATAATATTATTGTAGTTAAATGGTGTTCTATGTCAAACAAGGGCTTTGCCAATGGTCCCTACAGCAATAATCACCAACTTTCGCACCTTTGATAATGGCAATAAGAAGTCATTAGCACAGGTGGATGTTACTGCCCATCCCCCTTCGGTAATCCCTTTGTCACGTCCTACGACACTCATGGGAAGCGATGGGGTGGTCCCATTAGTAAACGGAAACTATACAGTAATAAAAGATACGTAAAAGGTGGAATTAATTCGGCACGCACGTTGTTATGTAGCCGTTGCCTAATCGTATCTGTAACTTTTTGGAATTTTTGAAATTTAATAAAAATGTGCGGTGTGTCGATGGTTTTAGAGTGACCATCATTTTGTTTTTTTTTTTAACCCTGGATGTCACTAAATAATTTCTTCTTCTCTGGGTGGAGTGAGACAGAGTGACAGACTTTCATTGACTAACCCAGCAGAATTGTTTTCGTTGTCTTAGCAAGGGCCTCGGTAAAGGCGCGTTTCCACTAATGCGGAGCTAAGCAGAGTGGAGTGGAGAAGATCAGTGAAAAGTGGCAAGTGTTTCCATTGAAGCGCGAGCGGTGCGGAGTGGCTTTGAGTTACAATCCTAAAACGGTCTTCTGAATGAACTCGTTGATTCCTGTTGACTACGGTTATGTCAAATTGTTTGTTTGGGTAATCGATAATCTCTAGGAGTTCTTCGAATCTGAAATTTAAATCCAAAATACTTTCAAACCAAGGAGTTAGAAAGCTAGTGTAGGTTTTTCTCATTAATTATTTCTAAAGCCATTTAATCAACATAATATTTAGAAGCCGTTGTAAATATCTGTAGTGTATTTAAACTACATACATATAGGTTTATGTAGCGCTTAGAGACCGAAAACGCTCACTGAGCGAAAAATCAATTTTTCGTTAAAATTGCTGCTCTTTTTGTGTGGACATGGTTTAATTATTTTCATTAAATTAAATTGAAGCCGTGCCATTCTGGGGTCAGCCGTTTTAAACATTTTATAAAACATACATATGTTTTACTAATGTGAACTCATCAATTAGACTTTTTAAATAATTATATGGTACCTACTAGAATTTCGTTTGTGCAAACTCCACTCCATACAAAACTGTTACCAGGCTACTATTACTCAACAATGAGATTCATATTACTCTAAACACACGATAACCCACCAACAATGACAGGAAATATAATTTGCAAAATTGTGGGTACATTAGCAATTTAACAAAGCAACACACTGCCCTGTGTGTTCGCTCGCATTGTCAATCAATCTGCATAGTGGTGGGTTGTCACGCTAAACACGCACGTGTTGCGACGTCACGTCAACATCACGGTACGTTCACATGACTCATGTAGGTAGTGTTGATTTTTGCGTAGCTGCTTTTCGTTTGATGCAAATACTATGCACCGTTGTGCAAAATGTTGTCAAAGTATCTACAGATTATTTTGATTTTTTGAAGTAACGAGTTGAAAGAATGTGATTTTTAAAGCAGAAAGCTTATTGTAATGAAGGCTTTACTAATCTTTATCCTCTTTACCCATCAAACTGTTGGTAAATGCAACGCGTTTTACTTGCATTTGACCCTGATAATCAATATGTCTATAGTTGTGGGGACTATTTTTTTTAAATCAGGCCCGTGGCCTAATTACGGCTCACAAGATTTTACTCGTACGACAACACCGGCTCTTATCTCTGTCCTTGTCTATCAGTGACTGTAGGTTTGCAACTGTAATGAGGTGTGAGTTCAGAGTGCAGGTTTTTTTGCGATGTTAGCGCCTAACTCACAAGAAATATCTCTTGTATCGTGTGATGAATCACGTTCACAAACAAGACACCCATACCTAGAACCTGTAGGTTATACATATATATGGTTCTTTGCAAAAATCGAATCCAAAACACGCAGTGCACCAGCCAACCTCTCAATCACTGTACCACACGTGATGTTTTTAATAACCACCATAATAGTTCCCACTTAAAGCTTTTGCTTTAATCAATAAAAACACTAAAGCTACGAGTTTAAGTTTATAACAAAGACAATGACTACAATATGTAGTTTATGTGTCACTAAAATACCTTACTTACTTTTTCACATTTATCTTCATCGAACACAAGTCTAAGTCACATGTCCAATTGTCCAAGCGAGACAGTAATAGTAACTGCTTTTTGTAAGTCAAGATTTTAGTATTTAATTAGTCTACCTGCCTACATTGTCAATCAATCTTACGGAGCAGGTTGTCACGCTTAACACGCGCGTATCACGCGACGTGAGACGTCACGCTCGGATCCACATGACACACCAACTGTTAGCTGCTCAGTTCTATCTGCTTTGACCGTATTTCCCACACATGATTCTTCTTCCATTCTTACGAATGCATCGAATTCGAAACACAATCAGCATCGAGTTCTCGACGTCTATTATCATAAAGATAACTTGTGATATTTGCATGCAACTCATTGCAACGAACAAGTTATGAATTATTTATCGGCCAAAGCAATATATTCTAATTATGCTGTCTTATTTACGACGTCAAATGCACTCATTTATCACATAAATCAGTATTAGGCACAATGGCTACCGAGTGTACAGGGTTATCGTATACCGATAATCGTGAATAGATAATAATAAGACGGAGCACTAGGTTGTAAAAAAGGTCCTTATTTCACACGCGATGCACGCGAATAACAAGTAATAGCTTTACAACGTTTTAACCCCCGCGCAGTCACTGGGCGATACCTTGTCACGGCAATGTCACGCTGTCGACGCGCGTGCGACTGTGACACGCAAAATTTAAATCGGATTTATTGGTGTCACAACAAAAGGTATCCACGCGACCGTTGTAGGGTTATATTGTCTTGTCTTTTGTTGGAAATTTGAGAGACCGCACAGACGATTTGAATTTTTGTATTGGTGGTGTGAAAGCGGCGATTTCAATGGATACTTTTATCGATTCAAATGATTGTAAATGTTTTGATTTGAAAGTAATCGTAAGTAAAGTGAAGAAAACGAAAGTTGATATAGATAGTATTGCATTTTTATGCATGTGGGCAAAGTTTGCCATTGCACGGCTGATTTTACTTTAAAATAAGTAAATCTCTGTAAAAACTATTTATTCACAAAATGCACAGCTCTTTTACAAATATTACTTAATGATAAATTAATGTTACAGCCAATTAGGGATATACAATTTATTATCCAAACATCAGAAACAAACAGAATAAGAAAAAACGCTAGTACCAATATGTTTAGTAACAGTTACAGATTCTTGCTAAAAATGGCTCGTGATTTTTTATAATGTGTCTTGGTGGGGGCTGCCACGCAGCCAGGGGGGTGTCTAGCGATTAAACTAGGTACAATAAAAACTAATAAATTGTTACAGTGCCTGGCCGTCTCATTTTTCTGCACAAGTTTGAAATACACTACATTGCGAGTTTAAAAGCGGTAAGGGTAGAAATGGATTTTCGAGTAACTATAGTGAAAGTGTTATTTAGAGCACTAATTTTACTAATTGCATAAACATTGTACAAACAAACGCGTAGGAACAGTAAGAATCATATTCAATTCATTTCTTACCCATTCCATCGCAAATCATACCCTATTGCCATTGTCTTTATCCATATCTCAAAGCCCGTAACCAATACAATCACTAGATAAAGTTACATTAAACTGTCGCCATGATTTAATATATTAAGTAAAACTGCATAATGTCAACAAGATTTTGCGTCCGACGATTGCCATATCCTTTGAATTAGGGTTGTCACAGTTTCTTGGCCGCATCCGCATCTACTGCTTGCGGAGGCATTGTATTTGAGATCTATTAAGCTGAATGAGAGAGACATAAAAAGGAATGCGTTTGGTCGAAATGAAGTTTGGGTTCAAATGTTGAAGATATAACTTAGTGTTACAATTTTTGATCGCCTCCAGGGTGATAAAAGTCGAAAAACTTCTCATGCAATATACCCCTTTTTTTCCCTTAATTAGCAGTAAGTTGACTTTTTGATAAAAAAAAATTTTCACTAGTAAATGCCAGTAATTTTGCCCGAATCAAAGTAGAAAACTATCCCACGGAAACTCACTACTATTTACCAAGATAAAAAGGTGTGCCGTTCCAGCATGATCTGATGACTTGTGTCCTAAGTAAAAACCAAATTCGTTCAGTTGTTTGAGTGTGAATAAGTAACATCATCATCATCATTTCACTCCAAAGACGTCCACTTTTGGATATAGGCCTCCCCCAAATGTCGCCACATTGAACAGTCCTGTGCGTCTCGCATCCATCGGATTCCCGCAACTTTTACCAGGTCATCGATCTACCTTGCACGAGGCCTTCCAGCGCTGCGTCATGCGGTACGCGGTCGCCACTCCAGAACGTTTTGGTCCTAACGGCCATCGGTTCTGCGAGCAATGTGCCCAGCCCATTACCACTTTAGTTTGATGATTCTTCGTGCTATGTTTGAATAACTTTGGTTCTCCTGCGGATATCTTCATTCCTGATTTGATCACGCTAGGAAACTCCGAGTATGGCCCTTTTTGTATAAAAGAGCCTCTTTGAAGAAGTAACAAAAAGTTTAAATGTTTTATGACGACACGGTTGAGCATTTGGCTGCTGCACTGCGTGTCACGGGTTCGATTCCCGCTCGGGTCAAGTATTTGTATGGCCTACAGATAGTTGTTCCAGATCTAGGTGTCTTGTGTATATGAATTTACATGTTTGTGATTGTACCTTCAATACAGAAGTATAACTCAGATATTCTTAAAAGAAATTGTGTGTAACACACACATTAATACATATAAACTTTCCCCTTTTTGTATTAGAGTTATATATCTGCCTCAGTTAACCTCCAATTACGCGAAGATCAGGTTCTTCACCTCCGCCTCCGCTATGTGGCTTCCATTGCATCCCTTTATACAAACGGCGCACGAGACAAACCAAATAGAACAGCTAGTCGACGAATATCGTATGAATTGGAAAAGAGATTGGTTATCTTTAAAACAAACCCAGTTACGTATATGTTTATAGGTAGAACCAATTTATGCCCGCAGACTTGGGTCACACCAGACTTGAAATATATAGTAGAAGTGCTGGATCCCAGGAGATTTCTGCATAGCCGATAACATTGGTAGAGTAAAGTAGTGCTTTCGATTTTTCTTTGTTTATTGTAAAGAATTTCGGGTTAAAGTTTAGTGACTGTTTTAGTTTTTGGTGCATATACAACAGGAAAATATAAGGAATTTTAGAGAGAGGAACGATTTTGCTAAAATGAAGCTGAGAATTTTAGTGTAGTATAGAATACCTAAAGTATCCTATCTGTTCTAGGAGCAATGTGTCCTGCCAACTGCTACTAAGTTTGGCGATTCTTAGGGCTATATCGGTAATCTTGGTTCTCCTACGGCTATCTTCGTTTTGATGCAATCAGAGAAGGAATATTTGAGCATAGCCCTATTAGCCCGAAGGTTCTGGAGTAGCGGCTGCGTACTGGAAGACTCAGCGTTGGTAATCCCACGAGGTGGATCGATGGCCTGGTGAGGGTTGCGGGAATTCGATGGTTACGAGATGCACAGAATCAGTCATTGTGACACTTGGGGGGAGCCTATGTTGAATATAGCTCTTCCAGTCATCATGTTTTGGCTAAACTAATAATGATGGAATACCTCAGCGAAGTCGAGATAGCTGTTACGATACATTTGCTGCCAAATGCTGAAAATAATAATATAATACATTGCATCTACGAGTACATCGTATTTTACAACAAAGTGACCATATTTTTATCAAAAACTAAACACTGGTTCTCATCTTGACATTGGAAAAATGCAAAAAGTTGCAAAAGACAAAAGAAAAATAATATGGCACTTTAAATTTGTAAATTCCAAATTTGTTTTTAAAACATTTTTGAATAATGCTATACAGAATTTCCTAATTCGTAGCTTGTTCTAGTTAATCTATTTTGAAATACTGAAAAAAAAAAACGCCATAAGTAAAAAAAAAATATAGTGCCTAATTTTATAATAGTTTGCTATAACTTAGAAATAAAGTCCTCATTTTGTAGAAAAAGAAAACAACTTACTAAACTACTAAAGTGGAGTCTAGACGGTATAAACTGATCTTTCATTTCCATAACACATTTACCATTTAATAGAAGTTTAATAACGGACATCCTAAAGACGTTCGACATACAAAAGCCAAGTTTATGATGTTGCAAAAAGTTATTCAAATCTACATATTGGAATCATTCGGAAGCATTATTATAAAATATCCAGTAAATAGGCCGATTTAATCCCGCGGATGTTAATCTAAAAATGCTAATGTGATGCTCTAAATTGGTATTTAACAGAATATAATCCTTGTTTAATGTATGCTGTTTTTATGGCCCTATATTTATAGCATTACATTTCTTGTCCATCTGTGTGTACCATTAAAGGCACACTCTGACTGGCATTATGGCTAGTTTAGGATGAATATCCGATAATAACCGTGTTCTGATTGCTTGACGATGACGTGACCAAGCTGCGGTCACGTCATCGTCAGCCAATCAGAACACGGCTAAATAATATATATATCACACACACTATCACACAACATCGTCTAGTCCCAAGCTAAGCAGAGCTTGTGTTATGGGTACTAGACAACTGATAAACATACTTATATATTTCTAAATACATACATATTATACATAAATTACACCCAGACACAGAAGAAATGATCGTGCTCATCACACAAACATTTGTCCTGGGTGGGAATCGAACCCACGACCTCCGGCGTAGCAGTCAGGTCCACTAACCACTAGACCAACAGGCCAGTCAAATGGCGCTATAGTTTGTTTTGATTAGCCAGTATTATTCCCACTCCTTTTTCGATCGTTGCAAAAAATTTAGATTTATTGAGCAGAGGTGGCCAAGTGGTCCCAGCCAGTCGCATTACTTTGTGTAAGTTATTTCATCACCACTGCTCTCAAAACGGTGAAAAAAAATATCGTAAGGAAATCGGCATGTCCTAGAACCAAAAATTCGAAGACACGTGATATCCAACAATCCGTACCTGGACCGCGTGGTGGTTTACTGCCCATTCCCTCGCATAGAGAGGAGGCCTGAGTCCCAGCAGCGGGAACATTAAAAGGCTGATGCTATGCTATGCTACTGTAAAAAATTTAGGTGCTCAATACATTCGCAAATTACCATTATTACTTCGTTTTTCTAAAAAGCTGCCAAAAAATAAAATAAATCTAGTAGATCAATCATAACTTAACAGCGAAATTACATTTTTAAAGAATTAGAACAATATTTCTCAATAGTATTGCATATAAACATGATATCCCAACGTTGTCGCGCCTGTCTGCAAGAGTCTTAAAAATACCATTTGCCTTTGCAGGTTGAGTATAAAGATAAAATATTGTGTTTAAATGGTGGAGATTAAGGTTTGTTGTTGACACGAGATATGGCAACGAGGTGCTAAACGGATACGAAATAAAAAAATGTGTGAAACTTGTCAGGTAGGAGTTGGATTTGCAGAAGGCGTGTCTCTCACATTACACTAACATTTATTATAAAGGCAAAAGTTTGTGAGTTTTTTTTTTAAACTGACAAATCATTTTTATTACTTCTCTCGCTCTAGGCTGGAGCGGGAGCGTGAGTCAGACTTTTAACCTACTCCTTGTTCCTTCTTTGTCTTGCTTTCCAGGAACCTAGTAGGCTGTAACCCAGCGGGGCCCCTACGGTTTTCCTGATACCTCTTTGAGACGCTCTTTTTTTTGCGTGCACAACGCGCCGTCGACGACTCAGGCTCGGTTTAGACGCCGGACGGCGGGCTACCCATTGCTCGTCGTCCGCAAGCACACGCCTACAGAGAAGTTTGCTCAGAGGTGTGAAGCTTCTTCCCACCGAAACGGCTGGACGAATTTGGATATAATTTGGCGCAAGGTTCTACCGTTGTACCTAATTTAGTATCCTGTAGTGCTTTTCTAGGACATGGTCTAGTATATTCTATAATTATGTTACTTTTTTCCGGGTCTATGTTCCCTTGAAATAATTTACCAACTAATTTTACGCGGGCAAAGCCGCTGGCAGAAGGTAA
This sequence comes from Leucania comma, assembly GCA_958295575.1. Taxonomy (NCBI): domain Eukaryota; kingdom Metazoa; phylum Arthropoda; class Insecta; order Lepidoptera; family Noctuidae; genus Leucania; species Leucania comma. The sequence goes on from OY282475.1 coordinate 13,691,680, forward strand.
TACCATATATTATCGAGAATTCATTTTGTTAGAAGGAGGAAAAAGTAGACAGAAAAGGTTTTCTGTTGTGTCAATAAAGCTTATAGGAAAAATGTTATGACAAATAATTAATTTTACCCAATTGACTAAATAATAACAAACCAATACAACAACGTTTGAAGCCTCCCTCAAGGTGGACTGATGACCTAAAGCACTTAAAGCACTTTTAAAATTTCGCTTTTGGGAAAAATGACTGCTACCGGAAGTTAGCAGATCATATTTTCATTTGACATTTTTCCAGGAAAAACTGCAGAAATTTTCCTAAAAAGTATCAGGAACTCCAGAACTATGCTGCATGCGAGTAGAACTCTAATTTTTTCATGCTCTGCTGGAAAATGATCTGTAAAGTTCACGGCCATACTGATGACCTGGTGAGCGCCGCGGTTATCCGATGGATGCCAGACGCACAAGACCGGTCGTTGTGGTGACTCTTAAGGCCAGATTCTACTCATTTTGATTTTTTTTTAAACCTTTGGAAATCCACAAGTATAAAAGAGAACACCATAAAAAATTATTTGATTCAAATTGACTATACTATTATGATCAATCGCCGGGCAAAAATCAAAACATGATATGAATTGGTCGGCTCAATAAAAAAAAAATCGTGAATCTGACGAACTTATGATTTCAAACGTGTATGTCTACGAGATTACGTTGCGGTAATATTTGAAAGAAAAAAAAAATAAAGCTTTTTTTTTAAAGTGCCTCGCAAGAACAAAAATTTTGAATAAAATCTTGAATAGTTTTTTTTTAATAAAAATAAAACCGCTGTTTCGGGGCCACGAAGCCGACATAGTCCCGGGCGGAGTTCATACAAAACACTCAGTGACTACAACCGGCCCTTAAGAGAGAGGCCTACGTCTAGCAGTGAACATTTTCGGTTGAAATGATGATGAAGGCTAAAAAAAAAACCTGGAAAAACTTTGCAACAAAAACAGTCCAAACTTTTTGTGACACAGATCATAAATTTTTATTTTACAGCTTTATAATTTAACATTAAAACACATTTTAAGAGAACATTGTTGCATTCTTCACGTAACTTTAAGCAGATGACGTTTTAAATTAACTAACAATGTTGCATCGAATACAGATAATAATGATAATATGGTTAGCGGAATTATTAAACAAAGCAGCCAAGTGCGAGTCGGACTCGCGCACGAAGGGTTCCGTACTATTATTATCTGTACTTACAACATTAAACACTATATATCATAACCCTAGCTTGATAGCTAGGGTTATACGAAATATGATTGTTTTATGAGATACAGTCTGGCGACAGACAGACAGACGGACAGTGGAGTCCCGTTTTAACCCTTTGGTTACGTAACCCTAAAAATGTTAATAACAGTTAAGTAATAAATATCTACAATGACATTAATATTCTAAAGGTGAAAGTTTGTAAGTGTGTTTATGATTTTGTTACTCTTTCACGCTCAAAACGGCTGGACGGATTTGGAAGAAATTGGTATACGAGTAGATCATGTCCTGGAATAGCCTAGAGAGTATCTTTCATTCCAGGAGTATTTTTCTTTCGCGGGCAAAACCACTGTGCAACAGCTGCTTTTAAAATAATTACCGTGTATTTAATTAGTTTTCAATCGTAAAATCGAACTCGGTGAACCTGAAATTTTGCGATTTTGGGTCTCACAACTTGCACTGGTTTCAACAAGCTTGATCCTTGTTTACGATTCAGATTCTTCGTAAGCTTACAAGTTAAAATTCGGACTATAAAATCCTGATGAGAAATATATACACTATAATATTATATATTTTAAATTAAAAATATATATATTTTAATTAAAATTGAAAATATCAACTTGCTAAAATGCTTGTTATTTTTATAGATAATTATATTCTACTGAAATTAGGCATTTTTTTATTATTTATTTTAGATATCATTTTAGATCTACACATATCAACTGGTACTGGACAACGAAATTTTTTTTTTAATTTAAAACACCTTTACCTATTTCTTTTTTTTTATGGTAGGTAAAATCATCCAATGACAAATCCCGCCCTTGGGCGGAGCGGGAAGTAGTGTCAGACTCTTACTGACTAAAAACCTACCCCGTTCCTTCGTAGCCTATCGTGCCGGGGCCGAGCACTCCTTTCGGAAATAAACCCATGACCCCAGTAGGCTTCGACCCTGCCTGCCTGCAGTTAGCAGGCTGGGCCTCTTCGGTGTGCTGACAGCTTCTTGAGGCGCGCGGGAACAGAACGCGCCGTCGACGACTTGGGCTCGGTCCGGTCGGTTACCGGACGATCGGACAACGTGCCACCCATTGCACGCCGTCCGCAAGCCCGCGCCTACGGTGGCCGGAAATCGGGATCGGAATCGCGGCGGCGGCTGGGGCGAGCGCACCGTTGCCTCTGCCTGGTGCGGTCGGCCTCCTCCTTTGCTAGCATAACTGCTTCGCAGAAGGAGGCGACCGCCTGCCATCTCTCCTCACTACGGACCATGGCCTGAACCAAGGCCCGGCGAGAGAGATCGCTGCCGCCGATCGCCCCCACGAGGACACGGCGATGCTCCGCCCAGGTGGGGCACACCTCTACAGTGTGCTCCACCGTGTCCTCCGGATGTTCCGCACAGTGGCGACACCCGGGTGAATCCTCCGCACGAATCCGGAACAGGTACTTAGCGAACTTTCCGTGTTCGGTAAGCACCTGCGTCGTGCGGAAGTTGAGAACGCCGTGAGGTCTTTCCAACCACGCCCCAAGGATGGGCCTTATCGCCCCAATTGTGGCGCGCCCCGAACGAGGTTGCGATACCTTTACCTATTACTATTTCTGCTTTTTTTCACTTAGTAGTTTGTGTAGATATTTTTATATATATGACTTATGAATTTATGTAGGTTTATATTGTACACTGGATTTGTAGGTTTATATTATACCTTTGAATGGTATCTCTCTGTATCACTCGAAGAACAAAACTCATTGTTGAGTTAAGCTCCCCTTTGTACATGAATATAGTCAAACTACTGCGTACTTTACCAAAGTGTGTTGTTTATAATATAGAATAAAAATAAGTAAGTAACTACCTAACTAAAATTACAGTGATACTCGTACAAACTCATTAAATTTAACTAAATAATAAACTAAAATATGGCTTCACAAAAAACCTCCACATCGCTGTCGACTAGAACTGTCAAAGACTGGCGGCATTGCCACGCCAACTAATTATGTAGTTTAAACCTATGAATAAACAATCACATATAGCAATTGAAAAAGTTCAATGTTATTTAAAATATCAAGAAAAGAATAACAATTATATTCTGGGTTTCTATCGTGCATCGTGATCGTTTACAAAGTTCTGTACATTATTGTCATAAAGTCATAAACGATCCGAGAAAGGCGATGCGACGAACAAACAAGTTTCAATAATTTATGGGTTTAGACAAAAATGTTGACCACAACATATTAAACATACGTTATGCCACAAACCCAATACAAGGAAATAATGAATACATGAAATTGGTATAAGGTTTACCTATAGGTAAGTACAAATAGATTTCAGTAGGTTATAATTATGTGTATGCGGCAAATGAGTTGATCCCGTTGCTATAGTTACGCGCAGTCCTCCACCTTGATTAATACTTGAAAATCTGTTACTGCGTATTCAAGGTCGACCGCCATGATGGTTCAACTTGTATGCCAGGGGTTATAACAAATATAAAAAAAAATACTAGCCTAAAAAAGCAGATAGGTTAGGGACATCAATAACCTACGTATGCTGAATATGAATGAAGTTGAGCAGATATCTTCTTCTAGTTTTATTTATATTGCATTTTTAATGAAAAAAGTAAGTAAGTGAATGAATTACTTTTTAATTAAAATGTCAGTGGGGTTGATAATAATAAAGATTTTATACTAACAGTTAAAAATAAAAAAGTAAAGATTATTTTTAAATTAAAAAAAATCCGAATTTTTCCACCACTATGAGTCCAGAGTGAATCGTTCATCATCAATAGAGATAATAGACAATAGCGAGTCTGAAAAATAATTAGAAAAGTGTAATAATACAGGTTGCAAGTAAATTTTTATATGCTTTTTATCAAAAAGAAGCTAGTAGAAGCTAGATTGAAATAAATACTTTGATTCTTGATTCTTTTATTTGTTTAGACCTACATAGCGTAGGCTAGATATATTCCTGGCTACATATCTAACGAGTTAGATGTTACACAATGATAGATATTTATGTTAATTTTATGCATGAGCAAATATCGGCTTGTATTAATTACTAAGAAAGCCGGTTAACGAACAAACAATCTTAATATTTTTTTATTATTGTATCGTATTTAGATTGTGGTGACTCCTCTTAATTAATAATTTAGCGATTTATCATTTTCTATCAAGATTAATGACTCGGTTATCAGTATGTTAAAACAACAAAACTAATAAATGAAAAAGTAACAGATTTAAATGATTAAACAATTAAAAATAATAGTGATAATCAGATAACAATGATCCACAACGTTTAGTTTGTTACGGTGTGAATCAACTTGGAACTATATTAATATATATAATTAGAACTTATTAGGTACAAAATACATTCACATCATACATTTAATTTCACTAATTTAATTTAATTTCACCGCCCCAACCATAATGCTTACCTAGAGAGATATTACCTAAACAATTATGTATGGATATTTGTTATGTGATTTAAATTTAATTATTATTATTTTTATTTCACTTATTTATACATTTGTTCAATTATAAAACATTTAAAAACATAAAATATTATCCCATTGGTATCGGGAACAGAGCCCAAGCGGCAGCTGCGGTATGTACTGCCGATAGGCAGTCATGGTTCCAGAGAAAAGAACCTCCTAACAACGCGAGCTTTGTCCAACGGAACTACTTTCTGAATTAAGCCCTCGATCCAGCGGGTCGTGGGGCTTTTTGGACAGAAACTGCGGTCCCAACTTCCATGTATAACAATTTTTTTTAGTAGCTTTTAGGGACCGCAAATAAAATAAAAAAACTAAAAAAACCCGACTGCTTTTCTGAGTATTCATGAAAAAGCCTTAAAAAAAGAAAGTCGTTGCACCCAATTGCACTTAACTATATCATATTTTAAATAAAAGATCAATTGTAGCAGTCGGGACCTTCTAGAAATGGAGGCTTATTGAATTGAGAGCACATACCTATATTACATTGCAGATTACTCTTATCTAGGTACTGGCTAGACGGCTGACTCTGGGGCAGTCGGGTTATAAATACAGTGTATCTTTAATACCTTTACTTGTGATCCCAAAATACTACTCAAGAAAAAAATATAGGTGGAAGCCGGGACAACGGTCCCCGTCGATAGAGCCCCCCCCCCCACCACGAACCAGTCGCCTAATGTGAACCTCCTAAGGTATTCGCCGAGGCTCGTGGCTATTAAGCCGTTATTGTTTTGTAATATACGTAGAAGTGTATAAAATATGAGGTCTGCTAAAAAATTTGCCTCATTCCTTATAATCTTGGCTCTAACAGCATTTTACTCAGTAGTATTAATTGCTTTTACTGATACAAGGAAGAACTATACCTTGACATTAAATGCTGAATTGTTCGGAAAAGTTACCGAGGCCCTAGAACTCAAAAAGCTAAAGATTACAGGTGGGTTTAAGTCAATAAAAGTCTGACACTTCCTCTATGATCTATATAGAGCCGGAGAAGCTGTTTGATGATTTCCTATATAAAAAAAAAAACATTGTCTGATGATCCATGCTATCTGGTCACCTTTAATATCGAATGCTTTTATGTTTAACGTTATTAATGGATTTCTAAATGATCCCCAAGGTCCACGTTCAATTAACCTTTCCAAGACTTACCGTTGCATCATTATTCAACAATAAAAAAAAGTAACCCGAGCATAGACTAGCGTCTAACTATGAAAGTAATACAAACTCTTTATAAATAACATATGGGGAGCGTGACGCAGCTTACTCACATTATTTATTGACATATTCGTTAGCATACCATAAATTATGACAAAAATATTCCTAACTAAACGTTTTCCGACTCATAAAAATATGAAACTAATTTCAAAAATTCGGAGAGATTCATTTGAAAGCGGCACAAAAACTCATTCTGTTTACTCCGTTTTGTAATTAAGTTGAGTTTTAAATAACTAGGAGCTGAAGACAGGTTCCATTGACTTGACAGCGATTGTGATCAAAATATTTTATTGACTGTCGACTGATTTAGTCGTGTCAATTTTTTTTTTTTTGCCATAATTTATGTGATTTTGATTATAAGAGGCTTGATTAAAAAAAATAACTAATCAATGAATATGTTATTCGGTCATTCATATCCAATCAAAGTTAGACTAACTCAACATTGACGTCGATAAGAGTTAAATTGAAACTAACATCGCAGGAAATTAGGTTTTCTTTTGTTAATTTTAGCTGAATCAAAAGAAATGTTAGTAATACATTCTGTACTAACATTTTATTTGCTACAAAATATACACTGTTAAATTTTGATCGTTTTAATCCCATGAAGGGTCGATTCGATACTTGAAACACTATCGATTTGTACCTAAAGATAAAATTAAAAAATAAAGTACTTTTTTAAACTCGAATTAATTTACGCATGTACGAAATTAATTTCTTTAAGTAAACGTCAGCTGCGCGAGTTCAAGGACCTGTAGGTAGTTAGTATGCAACGACCGACAACTACCTACAAGGACATTGACTCGTTTACTTAAAGAAATTAATTTCGTACATGCGTATATTGATTCGAATTTTAGAAAAAAACTACTTTATTTATTATTTTGTATTTACGAATCCATAGTGTTTTCATGTACCGGATCAACCCTCCACGGGATTAAAACGATCAAAATTTAACAGTGTACACAGAGCCTAATAAATGGTTTCTAAATAACAAAGTAGTTGCATTATAGAGTCAGTAGCGTAACTGACCTGCCCTATACCTTGCATAATCAATTATTTGGAAAACCTAAGTTACTCAAATTCTTTAATTAAGTTATTACTCCTTCAGCTACCAACCGAACTTATCGTTGAAGTAAAATGAAAACAAATGAGAATTGCAGAGAAGCAGATAGCAGTAATTACACCTAATAGTCAGTGTCGACGTAGCCCCAGGGTTTTTTCTTCAATTGCAGCTTGCCGGAGATAGCACATCCATCAAATTATATGATAATCGGTCCGAGTTAATTCCATTACCCACAATCTTAATGCAGCTACCATACGGCTGAGTACAACTTAAGCCACTTATGACGACAGCGAAGAAAATCTCTTACGACTTCATATATCTAACTTCCAGTAGAGCAAGTTCGTTCAACGAATGTTCTGTTTGCTGTGGCTTTGTAAGTTCGTTCGTCGATGCAGTAAGAACTTGTAGTTACCGGCAAAGTTGAATAGTATCCGTCGCTACCATTACGACGGATTATGACATCAGTATAATTATATGTTAGTGCAATAAAACGAGAAAGTTCAATTCGGTAGGACGATGATCTTTATTCAATTTTTCTTTTTTTTTTCGAATGGATTCCAACTTTATAATCGGATTGTGCTTCGTAGAACTTTGCTTCGAAATTTAGTAAAATTAAGTACTTACGTGACTAAATTTAGAAATTCAGTAATATAATAACAATATAATTGAATAAAATTGACTTTTCCAGTAAAGTTACACAAAACCACATTCCAGCTACAATAGAAAATGGTAAACTTTAAAAAAACACCACTCGATCACTTAACAAACAGTCATTAATCGAGCTGAGACACTAATAACGTAGCCTGAAGATTAATCGAGCAGCCATAGTAATAGAATATTCAGTCACACATGCAACCTGCAAGTTATTATAAAATTGAAGTACGCCTTGATAAATTAGCCCTATCCGTCACGATTGGTCACGGAAGCCTGGTACAACACTACGGACCAAGAAAAGCCAATGTTGAGGCGCTTTTACACTTGTTTCTTTTACGCAGCGATCACGTTAAGCCTACGGATGTTTTTTTGTACGCCCGCTGCGTCCCAAATTACGATACGAGTCAATTAATGTGGAACATTAGTTATGCTACTATGAAATTTCGAAAGAATCTACTGTAAACCCTTTATAGGATTATCGTTTTCAACAACGTAACAACCCATTTCTAATTAGTTTTGGCATCATTGAGTTAACTATTGCAAAATGAATCAGCTTTTATAACGAGTCAAATAATAGACTTTTATGGGAATGGAAGTGTTATAACAATGCTAATAATAGTTTAAATAATGCTTCAAGTAAATACTTCAACGCTAGCGGATAAAATATTTAATCGAATGTCAATCAACGCAGAGCATGCATGAAACCGATACAACAGACACAAATAACATGATCCAAAAGTAATGCTTTTGGTGTTAATTAACACAATACAGAACAAGTGTTGATAATTAATAGATTTAAGTTAAATGTTTATTACTCTTTGAATATTTTAATTTTAACACTATGATTATGTGAGTTCTTTTAAACGCATTAAATTTTCGTAGACTTCTCATTGTCGTTGCCTTTTTTTTCAACTAGTTTGAGGCCGGTTTCCAACCTAATCGTATGCAGCTGAATACCCATGTTTTGTATGAAGCAACTGCCTATCAGACCTCCACAACCCAGTAACTTGGCGACACGATAGTCCTTGGGTAGACTAATGGTCAGACTTTCTGACGTCTGACTACTTGTAACGACGGTCAGAGATCTCCGGTTGTCATTAACGGGAACCAAAGGCTTTACGTGCTTTTTTAGGCATGGGTGTCAGTAATGTCCTAGATAAACTTCGGGGACTTCTGTTTTTTTATACCAGGTAAATAAAGGCCTGCCAGAAAGCAAGAATGAATCAAACCTCTCAAATGGTAAATTGTCTCAAAAAGCAACATGAGATAAAAGATGGGAGATGTTGATAATGAGTCCGACAAAACCGTACTCCTTTCCCGAACAGTTTTCCTATGTGAATAACAAGTTCACTTATCGTACTGTTTAATCGGGCTTGTTATTTCTAAGCCATATTTTTTTACAAGCTATCATTTTCTATGTCAATTTTACAGAGCGACCATTAGGAAAGTCTATTGTCACCTTTATAATGTCACACAAAAGGTGTGTTTGAAGGGGTTGCAGTAATGATTCATTATTTTTAACTATTTTGTGTCCGGATGTACGCGTTGATATCACCATTGTACTGACGTGGGACTTGCTGGAGGGAACTAATTGTTTTCGTTATGTTTTTAGTGTAATACGTGTTTTTTAATTAAAGGTGTGATTGGTGTGTGTGTGGTGTGGTGTGTGGGTGTGATTTGGAAGGGATTTTTCAAATAACAATACGTTTTAAAAACTTTCCGTCAGTCCAGAATTGAACAAAGAAATATGGAAATGTTAATTTAATTGATTTTTATGTTTAAATTAGTTGCTGCGTGCGGTTTTGCCTGCGTGATAGTAGAAAATTATCTCAAGGTAACATACTCTCAGGATTAAAAGTATCGTATGTGCTATTTCAGGACATACTCGTACTAAGTTTTATCAAAATCCGTTCAGTCGTTCGAGTGTAAAAAAGGAAACAACCATACAAACACATACACACAAACCACATATTATATATTATGCCAAAAATATTCAGAACGAATTGTAAATTCTATACTTTAAAAAAAACTGTTTTCAAAACTCTATAGTTATGTTATTTATAACTATAAAACCTACTTCCAAGTTAATAAGCACTATAATGATTTTACAAATTCTAATTATAACACCATACCACGCAATAAACTCTACTTTACGACATTATCACACGCCTGTATTGAAATGAGCCCTAAATGTGTTGAAGTGTTAAAAATGTTACAAATCTAAGCCTATAAAGCCGTTAAAAAATAAATTTTATTATGTGCCGACGTCGTTAAGAGCACAATTTATATAAAACATGTGACTCGCTGACAGCGCTTATTTTAAAATCGTCTGGGACAAATTCATTAGACATTGAAAGAGCGCACGTGAGCTGAAAAATATTAAAAGCTCAATAAAAAAATCTAGAAGCAATAAAGCCGTAGTCGAAAATTCTTCGGCAAAACTTGTAACGGAGTTAATGATGAATTTATTGCTGTTCTTGCCAAAACTTCCAGGTCATAGATTATGCAAAAAAAAGCTGTGCAAAGAATAAGTAACAAAAATATTACAGAGTTATGTATTTATATTGTTGTTACATAAATTGTATAGCTGACTATAATACTCGTACTTAAATATTTATGCATTAGCATTAACGGCCTTGTAATGTTCCCTTTGCAGGCACTAGGCCTCCTCTCTAGGAGAGGGAATGGGCCATAATCCACCACGCGGCCCCAGTGCGGATTGGTGGATGTCACATATCTACGAATTTTTGATCTAGGACACAAACATGACATGTCCTCACGATGTTTTCCTTTACTGTTTTGAGAACAGCGGTGATTGTACATTCAGAGATTACTCCTTACAAACGTCCCGCTTCGTCCAAGGGCAGGATTTGTCATTGTATGATTTTACCTACCATAAAAAAAAAAATCCTTACAAACGTAAAAACAAAAAAAAAAACAAAAAAACTTCACCTTTTCATAATATTAGTATAGAAGTGTTGCTAGATGAATTAAAACTCCTAGACAAAAACCATGATGAATGGCTACTGATGTTGCTTGCATTTGGTACTCGTATTTTTCATCATCATCAAAAACCCTTCAAAATTAATCACGCCTGCGTATACCCCATTAAACAATAACTCTCAACATCTCATCAACACATAAATAACTCGAAACCTTCACAAATCACTGAATATACCATATTCCAACCATATTCCGCGAATATAAAAAAAAAATGCCACAAAAGACATTGAAATGACGCGGAGTATCACCGAAACTGGTATGACACCGAGCACATGGTGCCGTAATGGTTTCCGGTTTCCTCGAACCATGCACAATGGAACCTTCGGACTAAAATTATAAATATTCTCATGCGAAATTCCCCTTTTTTGGAAGATATAATAACGCTCGTGAATGATGATATTGCGTGTGGTGATTTAAAAAGCGACTCTGAAATGCTACAGCGGTGATATTCCCTGATATGGAACATGAAGTTATAGTTGAGATCTTTTAATTGATAAGTCTATCTAGATTAAAGTGTGGAGTGTTGAATCTAGACGATTAATGTGTAGGAATCAGGTTATAACTTTAACGAAGAAGACAGTTTTGAAGAAGGGTTTCTACATGTTTGTTTTTTGTCAATTGCATCACTTGCAATCTGCGAATAGGTGGCTTTTCTTTTCATAAATGGCAGTGGCAGTGAACAGGGTACACTGCTCGCAGAACAGATGGCCGATGGAGACGAAAGGTAAGCAGGTAGGTTTATGGGTTAAGCTCGCCTGTGTGCATCACTTGTTCTATTTTTTTATTATTATTATATTTAGCCTGTACTGTCCCACTGCCATGTCCCATTCTTTCCAATTATCACGGTTACTCGCTTTCTCGTTCCAATTCTCAAGGAAGACATCCAGTTCGTCCCGCCATCTCCTTCGTGGTCTGCCGCGGCCCCAAGTCGCTGTGTCCGGGCACCAATCCTGTATTTTACGGGCCCACAACTCATCGATATATAGCAGACATGTCCTGCTCAGTCCCATTTAAGTTGGGCAGCCTTTTGAGCCACACATCAATGATTTGTCTTTTGTTATGGGTATATAAGAAAGGTTTATATATGAATATATAAGAAAGGTTCTGGAGTGTCGACTATATACCGGGAGACGTATCCCATAAGGTGAACCGATGACGTGGTTACGGTTGCGTGAAACCGATTGATGCGAGGGCTAGTCCAACAGTGGACGTCTTTCGATTGAAATAATGATGATCAAATTAGATATAGAATAAGATGTAGTTTTTTTTTTTCATTCGACGTGAATTGGCAGGGAGTGTAAAACTTTTCATCTTCTCGTTCAATTGCCCTTTGCATTCCAAGGCCACGGTAACTCTTTCGAACAATCCTGGAACCCTAGAGTATAGTTAATGTATTGCCTTTGCTATATCAAGTCGAACATGTCTCTCAACACAGTCACACACTGTTCCATTCAAAATAACACCTAACCGCACATTTCTCAGTAACCGTTCCCGTATTGTGATTCAGAAGTGCGACACTACGACTAAAAAGTTCAACGGCAAACGAACTCAAATCTGTCGAACCAAAAACAAAACAGAATTGAGACACTACACCATTCAAATGGAAGATCGCAGTAACGAATGGCCAGCATGGTCGCATCGCGTATTTGTTTCCCGCAGGGGGGTCGAATGGGGGTCATTGGGGGGTCAGCGAGGAAGCACGTTCCTCACATTCTTTCCGAAATAACACCCCGTCGCATGTGTGAGCGCCAACATCGATTAATCACTTCACACTTGCGTCCAACTACCAAATGTTTAGGAGTGTAATGGTCTATTTTTTTGACCTATCGATATTTAGTGAATGTTGTCTCGTGATATCGCCGCTTAAATTGTACCACATAAGTCTTGAAGTTGGTTAAAAATCGGGAGCTTTGCTGGAGTGTAAATAATATACTTAATATATAATTCAGTTTTATGAAAAAACCGACATACATCGATGGCCCCACCGAATAAACGTGCAAGAGCACTTACACGATTTTTTTTTTTTGCATTTTTCGTTTCTTTTGCCTATCTTGCACCTATTTAATTTTTTTTATGAATTTTAGACCCAAAACACGTGTATTATAATAGTTTATTTTTTTATTCTAGGGAAAAAATTAATTTAAAAGTCATAGGAATAATAGTTTATGCGTTTATTACATGCTTTTTGAGTCGCCAAGTACACAAGAATAAACATGTTAAAACTTACAGACGTTTGAGAAGATTTCTAACTGTTTTCGAATTTGGGCAATGTCTTCTTACACGTTTATTCGTGTAGAAATGTATGCAAACTTTATTACTAATGTTTTATTACACAAAATGGAAGTATTATTATAAATAGGTTAATAAAATTAAAGCTGAGCTGTACTCACAATGAATGTGTTCCCAAAACACTTTGTGCTAATAGGTGGGATGTCCAACATGTACCAGTGCACGACTTACGCGTGGAGATGCAACGCCGGGGCGAAACTCCGCTGCCGCGACAAGTTGCGGCATGGCAGACAGAGTTCTGGTGGGATCTCATGGTGAAATGGCGAGAGCGACTGTCGCAACCCCGCGCTGGGCACGCCACGATCGAGGCGGTAAGGCCCCTCTTTGAGGCGTGGCTGGAAAGGTCTCACAGCGTCGTCACCTTCCGTTTGCCACAGGTACTAACCGAACACGGCCAGTTTGGGACGTACCTGTACAAGATTCGTGCGAAGACGATGCCCAGATGTCGCCACTGTGCGGACCGCCTGGAGGACACGGTGGAGCACACAGTCGAGGTGTGCCCCACTTGGGAAGAGCATCGCCTTGTCTCTTACGCCGGGGCTTGGTTCAAGCTATGCTCCGGAGCGAGGAGGAGTGGCAGGCGGTCGTAGGCAACGGCGCACATGCCACCGCCGCCGCCGGGATACCGATCCCGATTTCCGGCCACCGAAGGCGCGGACTCGCGGACGGCGGGCAATGGGTAGCTCGCTGTCCGTCCGTCCGCTAACAGACCGGTCCGAGCTCAAGTCATTTACGGCGTGCACTGTTCCCGCGCGCTTCATGGAGTTGTCAGCAAACTGTAGGGGCCCAGCAGGGCCGAAGCCTACTGGGGCCAAAGGTTATGTGAAAATGTCACCCGGGGCCCCACCCAAGGGCGGGATTTGTCATTGGTTGATTTTATCCACCACATAAAAAAAACCATGTACCGGTGGCGCAACGCCGTACGTCTGGTAGTCCTATGATGGAACGGGCTAGGCGGAATTAGGCTATGCAATTCTGTCGCACACTCCCCGAAATGTAACCGGTAGAAAACCGACAGGCTAGCAACTTGGCGTCGATGTTCAAGACTTTGAAGCCTCGGCTCGACGAGTGCATTATTGCCAATAATCCTCCTGGCTCAATAGTCTCAAGCGCATCAAGCTGGTATCGGGCAGATCCGTCCCAAAGATGAGAGCAGTACTCCATACACGATCGAACTTGCGCTTGATAAAATTTGAGCAGCTGTTCCGGCGTGAAGTACTGTTTGACCTTTGTGAGGATTCCCAGCTTTTTTGCAGCCAGTTGAGACTTCGATGTATGGCCCAAAGTTGAGAGTAGATGTCAACGTTACACCAAGATGATTAAGATGGTAGGTTACCGGCACGGTTACACCCCGGAAGTTGAAACAGGGCTGAATTGATTTTAGCGGAAAATAGACACGCCCTGGGTCTTAGCAGCACTGAACCTGATCAAATTGGCATCGCCCCATTCAGAGACTGCCTCCAAGGACAAGTTCAAGCGCTCAATCATAGCCTCTCGAAGAGACTGGATCTGTGACCCACTAGCTTGTGCGTTGGATATGTAACTCTCAGCAACAATGCTGTCGTCTGCATACCCAAAGGCACCGAGTTTAAGCAGATCGTTTATGTGCAGCAAGAACAATGTTGCCGAGAGTACTGACCTCTGAGGGACCCCGGCATTTGACCAGATGAGCAGCCATCGATGACCACTCGGGTAGACCGATCTCTCAGGAAGTCTACGGTCCAAGCACACAATTCAGCAGGTATACCGAAAGAAGGAAGCTTACTAATCAGGCTTTCGTGCCAGACCCTATCGAAAGCCTTCGAGATGTGGAGGGAAAAGGCAAGTGCTTCCCCGCGCTTCTCGATGGCCTCACTCCAGATGTGAATGGCATACGCTAGAAGATCACCAGTTGACCGATTTCGGCGAAATCCTTTTTATCTTTACAAATCGATAGTGCTTTATGTACCGAATCGACCCTCCGCGAGATTAAAACGACCAAAATTTAACGGTGTATACACTCCCGATCAAATGTATTACTTGATAGAGAATGCTAAAGTTTCTGGGCATAAGTACCAAGTAAAACAAATGACACAAAATGATTTTATGGATTTTAAAGAGTTATTATAGGGAAAGAACACAAATGGTGATAAAATTTACTGGAGCAAAATAACAGAAGTAATCTTCTAGTAAATTTACTTCAGATATAGTTTGGAAGACGAATTACGAGAGATGCAAATCTTGATAAGAACTAACTCAAGAATGAGGCGGGGAGAACCTACAGCATGTTACCTATACCACTTCCTTTATTGAAGGATTTGATAAGTCTTTGTGATTCAGGAGCAATACCAAACCATTATCAAAGTTTTTATAAAAATCTACTACCATTAGATAACTCCATCTCGGTCGCCAATGACAGTGAGAAGGAGGACTAGTGTTTCTAATATTGCAATTTGATATTTTTTTTTAATCAATAAGATTAGTACTTTGTGTTCACATGGATAAAAACCATGATTATATTTTTTATTCTATATAATATCTGTATTTTATTTCAATCTTTTTAATTATTTATTTACCATGCATTAACAAAGATGTATTACATAAACGAAAACTGATCTTATTAACTCTGATATAAGTGTATTCGATCTTTCCAATCATATGATGGCAGAGCAATGTACTGTAAACAAGCGTGTAAATAGTTATAACTGGGTTCAAAAACAAACTTGATTTACGGAGAATAATAGTGTAACCTTAAGTACATTTTATTCGTTGTGTATTATTACACGAATAAACGTGTAATGACATATTACGGTAACCTAGTCATGCGTATTTCACAAGAGTAAAAACATTAAGTAGCTTTTCATGAATTTCTTGAAACTCGTTGATTTTTTTAAAGAAGTAAATATACAAATCTATAGTTTATTTTTTTACCTTTATTTCGATTATACATTATTTATATCTATTTACAATGACATGAGCGTTATTGAAGTTTATACGTTTTTATTTTTTACTGAAAAGTTGTCCCTTTTCTCTTACACGTTTATTCGGTGGGGCCATCGACATGCTGTTGCTATGACAATACAACTAAGGTTTTGCCGGTAATTTTCTGGACAACGCACTTTTTTTTGAGGTGGTATCACCATGGCATCTCTGGCTCTAGGGTAGAACGCGAGGGCGTGTCAGACTTTGATTAAAACCGTCATCTGTGCTTTAGTTGCCTTTTGCATTTTAGAGTCATCGTCAGTCTTTTAGACATTTCCACAGCCGTACATCTACGTAATATATTTGTCAAAAATATGAAGGTAAGTCATTTTTTTTTTGTGTTCGAACTTTAGCGACGATATGTGATTTGTTGCTTTTGAAAATTTTGCTTAAGAAGTGGTTTGCTACAAAGTACATAAAGAATAAATTAGTGATGCACAAATTAACCCTAAGGCAGAACTTCTCAATAAAATCAATCAGTCAAGTGTTCATTGAAAGCAATGAGGGATGAGGATCATTAATTGCAGCAGCGGGTTTTATGGGCTATAAACGGGCCAATCACAACTGCGGTGAATTGTTACATGTTCTTATTACGACTGAACCTATCTTCCACAAATTCCAAATTCAGAATTCGAAGTCAAGTATTTGCATTTGAAGTTAGAACACATGTCAAACTTTGGCATTAAAGTAGCGTTTGACACAATCTAATCTATCTTCAAATACTTTTTAGAAGCCGACAATATGTGATTTTACTGTTTATCTTTTCATTTTTCGCTTTATATTCCACTGTCTTCACTAGAATTAAGGCCAGTAGATACCTGGGCTCAAAAGGTGTAGAGCATAATGCTTCTTTACTTACGCCCATTGGGCTCAAAGGACGTATAGACTATCTTGCCGCAATCAGTTTTTTTTTGCTTTCTTTTAACCCGTATTTAAAATTGCACTACAAAAACACAATTATTAGGTACTTAATATTTCCGTACCGCTTTCAATAATTTGTTTCCAAACTTTTTCGTTTTTAGCTATATTTTCAATTACAGCCTTTGTTACAAAAAGGGCCAGTATGTCGTATTTTTTTTTTCTTTTCTTACCAGATTAAAATATCAAGCACTAATGCAGTGTGACTTAATTTATATCGAACACAAGACATCCTATCGCGTTGCTTCAAAGTCTCGCCCAGAACAAAGCTTCAAAAGTATTTTCTGTACGTGACTTCAAAAGCAGTTTCAAGATAATAAAGGATAACTTCTTTAAACAGACTTTCTTTTTTAATTTCCTCCAACCTGCTCTCCGTACGAAGCAGCGAGCGAAGCGGTCACGTCTAGCGCAGGTGCTCGGTTTAGCTGCGCCAGCCAAATTGAGCATTGTTCCACTTATTTACATTCACCTAAAGATGACTGTACCCTTGCTCTGGTTTGACATTAATTTTCTTTTAATTGGAGAAATGGCAAGTAAAAAGTTTAACCTTTCCTAAGATTTTATGTCATTTTGGAATTCCACTGCAGTTTGAAAAGAAAAAGACGTCTACGAGGGCCTAAAGAAGACTGTTAGTAAGATTTATGTTGGGCGATGTTTTATCCTCAAGAGAGAGTAAACATTAATAATTGAATGCGTTTATCCTCTTTGTCACGGCGTCCCTGATGTTACAAACGTTTCTTCACGTAGAAAGAAAGAAAAAATCAAAAGAAGGATTATCTTCCTGAAGCAGGTGGAACTGAGTTTATGCGCATTTTCCGCCGTTCGCGTACATAATGTAGGTACGTTTTAGAGCACAGCTACGTGACTAAATACGCTCTGCTCACTAATATGAACAATGGGTTTGCTGGAACGGATTACTTTATGTGACTGGAATGCTAACATTTAAATGTTTCAAACGAACACTTTGTTGGTTTTACATGTCAAAATCAACCAAGTATGAGAAAACGGATTATTACACTTTCGGGCACACACAAAGAAAAGGTGTTTTAAAAACGTCTAATTCGATTATAATTGAAAAAAAATCCACTAGATATTGTTATTAAAAAACCAGGAATATCCATATCATCGCAAATAATGAAGGCAACGTACAATTGAGCAGAGCACTCCGCGCCGCTTTGTCATTATAAAATAAAAACTAAATTCGAAATAAATGATAGTTAGCCCGAAAAAACCTCTCAACCTTTTTGGGGACACAAAATGACAACGAATTCGCGTTAAAAAGTAGCGTTTTATCGAAAGACGGGCACTAAACGAACACGGCAGACCGATTGCTACCATAAAGATAACAATAATTAGCCGTAATGACCACGTCGTCTGTGGGCCCCGACGGTTTTTTTAAGTGCAGTGGGCGGCACGAACCAGCGATCGGGAGATAGTACGTCCATCAAATCATATGATAATCGGGCTCGGTTAATTCCATTACCAATAATAAATGCACGCATTAAATTAGACCTGTCGGATGAGTCGACGGAACGCGGTCCCGCGATCGCTCCCATCACTCGGATTATGATATGAATAATTTATCAGTAAAAAATAAAGGAACTCCAACTTATTATTGTTTTGAATTTCGAACGTCAAGCGCGATATGTCGTTGATCGTCGTCGCGATTGTGTCTGCGCTCAGAAAATAAAATTATTACGAGTGCAAATGTCGCGTCCAAGGTAACTGATGTGACAGTTCGTTTAAATTATTCTTTTTTTTTATTCTGTGTGCCATGTAGCTTTGCCTTTTTTAAAAACTTCTTGCTTTGTCACAAAAAAGGATTTCTTAACGTTGACATAAGGTTCTCTTAAGTTTTAATGATTGCCAATTTAAAGATCTACGTACTATATAAGATTATTTATTCTATGATGCTATATAACATCATAATATCGCATGACCGTATTACTATATCCAGTGGTAACCTCCCCGGGGCCTCTACGGAGTCCCCTTCTCGTCAATCACTGATAAAATCTATAGTTTCAGCAAGACTTTGCTCTAACAATGCAACGGTCTAGTTGTTGTTCAAACTACAGTATTCATAGATCACCCGTGACATTCTCGTTGATAATTATTTTCATTTGATGTATAACTGCAATTTGGGTATTTTCTGCGGCCTACGCAAATTTCCTTTCCTTGATATTTTTCTTCAAGTCGTTGAGTACCTTAGTAGTCCTGAGTTGAGCTATACGAATACTCACAAATGCTTACACTGACTGAACAGGTACACACAAATTTGTGTAATTTTTTCCTCCACTAATCTGCATGGTTTTCATAATTATGATATTACCATTATATGCTGTATGGACTTTAAGAGATACTTTGACCCCTTAGTTTGTTTTGGCGTTTCTTCTTAAGCGAGTCAATTAGGATAAAATGACAACAAAATTGACATGTTAAAGTGTTCTTTGAAATCTATTTACAAAAAAATTACCGTTAAATTTTACGGTCAATTTTTTAACCTACAAGGTCATTGACTCGTTAACTTAAATATATGAATTCGAGCTTTTGAAGAAAAGTTCTTTATTTTTTATTATTTTCTTTACAAATCAATAGTATTTGGTTGCGCCAATTTGCTATGATCCGCGATTTTGTTTTTTGTAATTTATTTTTTGGCCTAGCAATCCTATCCCTTCCGTTTCGCTTCCCCCGCACGAACTCAAGAAATGGAGTGACATTGACGTTTGTGCATCAATTGTGAATGTGACCGCTCCGCTAACATCGCCCGCTCGAAATTACAAGAAAATTGACTATTTCGTGATCCAACCATTCAAAGACTCAACAATAGTGCAGTGTAGTGCGATACAGGACCTGGCAGTGGTTAAATGTGCGAAGTCGAGGTTCGCCGGCCGGCGCCACGTGGAACCTTCGAGGTCAAAAGGTCAGTGTTCCTCCCTAATTACATTCATCCCATTAATAAACGCCAGGCACAGTACCTGCATATTGTTAACAAACCTTAGATCGCTTTTTAAACCTACAGTCCACAGCTTAATTCGCGCAACCATTACTTTTGGTCCTACGAGCAGGATCGTGAATCATTTTCTTGTAATTTCGCAATATAGTATTTGTTCCATAGGGAATAAACGCAACGCGCCTGTTTACCTAGATATAATAGTAGAAAACCCGCATCTAGGCATTTAGGCAACTAAACGTTATTTCGCTCGTATAGTTAAAGAGCCATTGATAATTACGGTACCTACGCCGTCAACCGCACCGCATAATTATAGTTAGCTACGTAAATATCAGCGTAGATATAAATCGATCGCATTCTTTTTCTTGACAAAATTCATTCGGAAGTCCTACAAATTGCATGTAGGTAGACGCATTTCAAAAATACCCGTTCATTGTTGAGTGAATATTTGTAGGAAACGTATAAACCATAGATTATATACGCATATGAACGACGTGAATGATTTAATCGAGAAATTGGGTAATATTCACTCATTGATTCAGGTTATTCCGTTCGTTCGCCGCTCACTTTGTTGTTTACAATATTACCATATTGTTATCTGATAATTATCGCTTACTTAATAATTCGTTAAGTGTTTGTTTGAGTGTATAGTGTGAATATATCAAAACAAGATGTCTCTTAAGGGCAATAAGGTTAGTACTGATTTAAAGGTTCAGTTAAAGCTTTTATACGCTAAAAGGGACTCACAGTTTTCACGTGTTCAATCAATTTGTGATAAATCTTTGCAAATCTCGGATCTGACGATTAGAGATGCTTTCTTGTGTTCGTTGGAAACTTTAGATAGTTTGCGCGCGGATTTTGAATCTACAATTAATAATATAAACATTTTAGAGTTGGAGTTAAATCCTGATTACTGTGTGAGTTATCAGGCATTGTCGTCCTTTGATGACTTGTATTGTCGTATCAAACGTATTGCTAGGAGTTTAGAGACTCCCCCCCCCGCGAGTAGTTTATCCAACCCTCCTCGCGAACGCCCACGATTGCCGCCAATTCAAATACCTGAATTTAATGGTGACATTCGAAATTGGAATTTATTTATAGATAGTTTCGAAAATATAATACATAGGAACACATCGCTGACAGATCACGAGAGATTGCATTATCTCGTAGAAAAATTGACCGGTAAGGCAAAGGCTGTCTGTGCTGCAATTACGTTTAGCGCTGAAAATTACACTTTAGTTTTGGACACTTTAAAAACAAAATACGAAGATAAGCGATTAGTAGCCACCGCATATTTAGATCAATTATTCGATTTGAAAAGTTTTTCCGTTTGTAACGATCATAATTTAGAGAAGTTTTTAAATATTTTCGCATCATCTGTTCGTGCAGTAAAGAACCTAAAGGTCAATGACCTCTGTGACTTTTTGTTTTTGTATATCGGTTTACAGAAATTAGATCCTGAAACTGTTCGTCTGTTTGAAACGACTCAGCGCGGTAACGAAATACCTAAGTTCAAAGATTTAGAATCTTTTATTCGCGACCATATTAAGGTATTGCAGCGCACGTCGGCACGTCATGAAGTCACGAATAGGACAGGTTCCGATCGCCGTATAGACGCGTCATCGAAGTCAGTCAAGACTGCACATACGCTAGTTAATACCGCCTCAACACCTGACTGTTCTCTGTGTAAGGGTAGCCATACACAGCTGTACAAGTGTTCGGAATTTCAGAGATTATCGCCTAGGGATCGTTACAAGTTTGTCCGCACTAATAATTTGTGTTTTAATTGTCTAAGTGACAAACATCTGGTTACGTCATGTAACAGTGGTGTTAGCTGTCGTAAATGTCTAGCTAGACATCATACCTTCTTACATTTTGAGAGTAGTAAGCTGCCATCGCAGCAGCAGCCTGCGCAGACGCGCGACGCTTGTGACGCGCGGCCTGCTGCAAGTGCAAACGACGTAACATTGTGTTCGCTTTCCGCCGCTGGTACTCAAATCACTACCGTTTTACTTGCGACCGCGCAAGTTGTCATTGTAGATGCCTTTGGCAAACCGCACACCGTTCGAGCGCTACTAGATGGCGCTTCCCAGAGTAATTTTATTACTCGGGATTGTTGTCAACGCCTTGGTTTTAGTTTTAATAATTGGTCATCCCGCTCAGAAGTGAAAGGTTTTGGAGGTTTAAAGGCAACCATTCACGGTTCCATTAAAATAATATTTAGTTCACGTTTTAATCGTAATATTTCGTTTGAAATGGATTCGCTAGTGTCAGATAAGATTACGGAACGGTTGCCCACGGTACCGGTTGACACGTCCATGCTGACGGAGTTTAAGAACTTGCAGTTAGCCGACGGAAATTACGCTTTCCCTGGAGATATCGATCTATTGATCGGTGCTTCGATTCTCCCGCATCTCCAGTTATCACGTAAAATTCAAGGTCTTCCGATGTACCCCGCTCCGCACGCACTGGAAACAGTTCTCGGGTTTGTTATAGTTGGTTCCGCACCCGCTTGTTTAGATAGTTACTCGACTGTGTCGCACTGTTGCACCGTCGAGCCGCCGCTTGAGTCTACCATCCGCAAGTTCTGGGAGATTGAAGAGGTCAATGTCCCGCCTATTCTCAGCCCTGAGGATCAGGTCACTGAGGAGATTTATACCCGCACGACTACTCGTGATAAAGATGGTCGTTATGTTGTCGCGCTCCCTTTCAAGGGTGATATTTTTTCGCTCGGTGGCTCCCGTGCCTCCGCAGAAAAACGCTTTCTATGCTTGGAACGTAAGATGCAGGCGTCTCCTAAGTTGAAGCAAGCCTATGATGATGTGCTGATCGAATATTTAGATAAAGGTTATATCTCATCAGCGCCTGCCGAGACTGAGGAGACACGTGATTGCCCGTTTTACATCATCCCGCACCATGGAGTTGTTAGAGAAGACAAGCTTACAACTAAACTGCGTGTGGTTATGGATGGTAGCGCTAAAACTAGTACTGGCATATCGCTTAACGATATCTTGTGTTGTGGTCAGAACCTCCAGGGTAACTTATTTGAAATAATAGTAAATTTTCGCTTGTTTGCTATTGCGCTCTCTGCTGATATTCGGCAAATGTTTCTTAGTATTGGAATCAGAGAATGTGACCGTAGATTCCAACGCTTCTTGTATTGTATAGATTTTCTCCGCAGGAACCTTTGAAGGTTTACGAATTCAATCGTGTTTGTTTTGGGCTTAAGTCTAGTCCCTTTCACGCTCTTCGCACTATCAAGCAGTTGGCCGCTGACGAGGGTGATACATACCCGAAAGCAAGGGCCACTATTGAAACCGGATTGCACATGGACGATTTTGTGTACAGTGTACCTAGTGAAGCAGAGGCTATAGAGACCGCTGCTCAAGTAATCAGCCTCATGAAGTCCGGTCAATTTGATCTGGTGAAATGGACAAGCAACTCGCAAGCTACATTAGAGTCGATTCCACCGTCACACCGGTTGACTTCGGTAAAGGAATTCGATGATAGTGATTCGCATAAGATCCTTGGTTTAAGTTGGTCACCCGCAACTGATATGTTCAGTCTTAAAATTAGCTCGACTCCGCCAACTTGTACCAAACGCGTTATCCTAGCATGTGTAGCTCGGATATGGGATATAATGGGTTTTGTAGCTCCTGTCGTTTTGTATGCAAAGCTGCTTATAAAAGAGCTTTGGCTTTCCAACTGTGATTGGGACGACACCGCTCCTGACAGTGTTGCTAAGTTGTGGGCTCGCTATAGGAAAGAGCTTCCAATGCTCGATCAGATACAGATTCCTCGCCATGTTGGTATAGTACCAGACACTGTTGTTAATGTGGTAGGTTTCGCAGACGCCAGTGAGAGGGCTTACGGGGGAGTGGTTTACTTTCAGGTCCAAAATGGCGATAACATTTCAGTTTTCCTCATTAGCGCAAAATCAAAGGTATCTCCTCGTAAGGTTGTCTCTCTTGCTCGTCTCGAACTCTGCGCCATTCTTATGTTGGTTCAATTGATTACATCTATAGTCAAAACTTGTCGTCCTCGCATTAATATAGAGAGAATTGTAGCGTTTTCAGACTCAACCGTTGCTCTATGTTGGGCCCACTCTTCACCCCATCGATGGGGCACGTTTGTCGCAAATAGGGTGGCTAAGATTCAAGCTGAATTGTCACCGGAAAATATATTCCATGTCGCTGGAACAGAAAACCCAGCTGATTGTCTCTCACGTGGTTTGCTTCCTGCGCAAATTTTAAATCATCCGCTTTGGTTTTGTGGCCCTCCCTGGCTTCATACCACTCCTAACGAGTGGCCAAATGCTCCGTTTAACCCCGCTACTGTTTCAGAGCCACCCGAGGAGAAGAAACATACGCTTGTAGTATCAGTTCCGCGTGAAGAGTCAGTTGTTTTGTTGTTGTCTAATCGAGTCTCGTCTTGGTCGAGACTATTACGCTGTGTAGTTTACGTCTTAAGATTTTTGAGATTATTACCATCGCGTGGTTCTATAATCGCAGCTGATTTGGATAGAGCTGAATCAGTTGTACTTCGAGAGTTGCAGAAATTTTATTTTTCAATAGAATTTCGTAGTTTAGAATCACATAAACCTTGTAGTCACGCACTTCAACATTTGAAACCATTTTTGCAAGACGGACTCATTCGTGTCGGTGGCCGTCTGCGAAATGCTAAGTTAGAGTTTGAACAAATGCATCCAGTAGTTCTACCACGCAGGGATCACGTTTTGGATTTGTTGGTGGACTATCACCATAAGGTGAATTGTCACGCTGGTCCCGATTTATTAATGTCCATTCTTCGACAGAAGTACTGGATACTTTCCGCTCGCAATTTGATACGCGCTAGAGTGCACAGATGTGTGCCCTGCTTTAAGCTCCGCCCGCGTTTCAACGCGCCGGAAATGGCCGACCATCGTTCTTGTCGTGTTGTACAGACGGTGAAACCTTTCATACATACTGGGACGGACTATGCTGGACCGTTTAAAGTCACTATTGCCCGTGGTCGTGGCATACATTTGCCTATTCGTTTGTATGACAACTCGTGCAGTTCACATAGAGTTAACCAGTGATTTGAGTACGCAGGGTTTTATGTCTGCATTTAAACGATTTTTATCTCGCCGTGGTCCCGTTAAGCGCTTATACTCTGACAACGGCACAAATTATGTTGGAGCGCGACGCAATATTTCGGAATTACATACATTCTTACGCTCCAAGTACTACCAAAGTGAATTCGCCCATGTCTTAGCTGAGAATCGCATTGATTGGTGTTTTAATACGCCAGCGGCTAGTAATTTTGGTGGCAATTGGGAGGCGAATATTAAAAGCCTTAAGTCGCACCTGTTTCGGGTCATAGGCGAACAGATTCTCTCGTACGAGGAGTTGAGCACCGTACTCGCTCAGGTAGAGGCGTTGATGAATACGCGTCCGTTGTGTCGGACTTTGTCTAGTGATCCATCGGAGCCACTAGCGTTGACGCCGGCTCACTTCTTGACGACGACTCCTCTTAAATATTTGCCCGCTTTAGATGTCGAGACTGACAAACTGCAGCTTCACCCGCGTCACGCTCTGCTAGATAGCTTAGTTCAGTCCTTTTGGAAGCGATGGAGGACAGATTATCTGCATACGCTGCAGTCGCGTCAAAAGTGGAACACTCCTTCAGATCCAGTCACAGTCGGTACTGTGGTGATACTGAAGACTGAGAGTGCGCCTCCTCTGCACTGGCCTCTTGGTGTAGTGGAAGAAGTTTTTCCGGGTTCGAACGGAATAACGCGAGTCGTAAAGGTTAAAACCGCAACTGGATCGTACCTGCGTCCGGTTATTCGCCTCTGCCCTCTGCCTAATCAGCAGTAGTGGCATAGTTAGTTATAAGTTGTTTCGCTACCTAGTATTGATAGTTTAGATATAGTAATAGGGTTTAGTTTCGCTTTTGTTTTTTTTTCTTTTCTTTGAAGGTAACCCTTCAAACCCGGGGGGAATGGTTGCGCCAATTTGCTATGATCCGCGATTTTGTTTTTTGTAATTTATTTTTTGGCCTAGCAATCCTATCCCTTCCGTTTCGCTTCCCCCGCACGAACTCAAGAAATGGAGTGACATTGACGTTTGTGCATCAATTGTGAATGTGACCGCTCCGCTAACATCGCCCGCTCGAAATTACAAGAAAATTGACTATTTCGTGATCCAACCATTCAAAGACTCAACAATAGTGCAGTGTAGTGCGATACAGGACCTGGCAGTGGTTAAATGTGCGAAGTCGAGGTTCGCCGGCCGGCGCCACGTGGAACCTTCGAGGTCAAAAGGTCAGTGTTCCTCCCTAATTACATTCATCCCATTAATAAACGCCAGGCACAGTACCTGCATATTGTTAACAAACCTTAGATCGCTTTTTAAACCTACAGTCCACAGCTTAATTCGCGCAACCAGTATTTAATGTACAGAATCGACCCTCCGCGGGATTAAAAAGACTAAAATTTAACGGTGTATATCAAAGAACCTATTTTTTTGTGTTTTTGTGATGAAGGCTAAATAAAAGTGCAATAAGCGAAGAAAAAATGACGTATCCGCATAAAACGTACATTTAGCAGTGGGTGGTTACAGACTTAAGAAGATAATTAATTACTCCAAAATGGATAAAAAGATTTCTCACATTGCGCACTGAATAACATTTATTTTACGCGGTAATAAAAAAGCCATTTTGCGTTTTTAATATAACGATGTGACATCAGAAGTCGGGTTTCCATACATCATACCAGCATAAGGCACTAAACAATCTAGACGCCTACGTAGAGAGACAAAGAGAAAGCTGCATTGTTAGCAAGTGTCGCGTTTAAAAGGACATAACTCATGGGAGATTTTGTTTCGGGTGTAAATCACCGGCTGTCACAATTTTATACACGGTGATATTTTTTTTAGGAAACAGTGGCGTAACTGGTGTGACAATAAATTGTGGAAATGCACGGATAAATTGGTACTGGCTGCTTTTTTGGAGGTGGAATTAATTGGGTTAAAAACGTAAATATTGTGAATGGAAAACTACACGCAGTCGTTTGATAACTTGTGCTATTTACCTCGTAGCTAAAAATAACCAATACTGAATTTTTAAAATGAGGCTCTTTTAATAAGCGTGGCTTCATACTAGAAATTACTCTAGCATTGTGCATGCATTCACAACCTTGCAAACTCACATACACAAGACACCAAGACCCGGAACATGTGTAGGCCTACAAATTATTCTGTACGGGAATAGAACACGCGCCGTGCAGCTCAGCAAGCATTACGCCAACCATAACCGTAACACACTTCATGATCTCACTAATACTTATTATAATTACTGTAACTACTAAGACCTCTACAACAAAGAATTTCAAACGCATTGATAATCACAGTTTCCAGTAAAGTAAGTTCACAAGACAAACTCCTTAAAACTTAAGACAAATATGACGAACGCTTCCTTAACGAAATTAATAAGGCAGATGATTTTCCCCTTTTCACTGACGATGAAAACGATTAACTTAATTTTGTTGCGTACTAACCGTTACGAAGTTTATTCCTGACTCATCGTGAACCGCCATATTCGTACTGAAGCTGCCTAATAAAGTGTTTTTTATTCTCTTGTCACTTTTAATTACGATATGATACCTTTTTGATTTTATTGTCTCGTCTTCCAGGTAGCTGTTAAGTGTTTTATTGTATTGTTAATAAAACTGGTGAATATGAACGCTATTTTGAGAGCAAACATCTTTAAAGCTTGACATAAAAATATTCGTGAGAAAAGATTTTCAAGAACTGATGCTAATAAATAATTTGGAATTCGTGATCAATGTGGTTGTGTTAAAAATTTAATGGACTTGTTCTCTTTAAGTAAAATAAGCAAAAAAAATTTATTATTAGATGTTACAATAGTGGTTGGGTAAAAGCCTCTCTATATTTTTTTCATTGCACCTGACTCTGAATCACTTCTTGCCAATTGTTAAGGAAGATATCTAGAAAGAAAGAAAGAAAACACGTTTATTTGGCCTGCAATGAAGCACAATACAAGTTTTAAAACTTAAGCATAAATAAAAAAAAATAATTAAAAATAAAAAAAAATAAAAAATCAACAGCAACAAGAATATGCCTCACGGCTGCGCCAAATAGGTTCAGTTCAGCATGATGCCAGACAACTTCTCTATGATCTAGGTCGTTTCGCCATCTTGATTGAGCTCTTCCGGACACCATCATGAGGTTTTGGCACCAATTCTATACTTTACGGACCCACCACTCGATTGACATAATATAGCAAGAAATTTGTATACTAATTGGACAGATTTTTTAACAGTTAAAAACTTTAGATTCCACAGCAAAAAAACAAACTAAACACAGCGCCAAAAAGTTAGAATAAACGCGCTTGTAAGTCGGTGGCAGATGTTGTTCAAACTTCCCAATTTCCAGTTGTAAGGTTGAACTTTTGTAACTTTTTTCCAACATCGTTTGTACGGATCAAACCGCATTTTGTGTTATAATTAATGGACTGTCTCTGCCGCTACAGAAGCTAATTAGAATGGGACGGGTCGCGACACAAACAAAGTCAATGCTTAGAGACAGGTGGCTTTGGTAGATAACAGGAAAGAAGCGTTAGTGTGCGGGTGCTTGCTTGTGTAGATGTGCTTACTGTAGGCTCAAAGCTTAATATAGGTATTGTAGAATGTTCAGAGGCCCGATCCATTTGATAACCTAAGCTCAATTTTAAATGAAATGGAGCTATGAAAGCTGTATGTATAGCTCCATCTCTCATTCTCACTAGCAAGCCTGACATTTCAACACGTCATGGCAAGACCCTTGAGATTGCCACCGAAACATTTAAGATTTTGGCAATATCATAAATATCTGAATACAATAAACGTTTTTTTTATCAAAGAGGCTTTTTAATTAGAAGATACCCTTATGTCCAGCAATGAACTTGGTATGTTTTAATCATATTGGCCGGTAAATAAATTACAAAAAACCTCCATATAAGGCATCGTAAAAAATACAATATTAAATTAACGAAGCATAAAACGTCTAATCAGAATAACCTTTTTGACTTAGGTCGAAACATTAAAAACATTATTATAATAACAAAACGGTTCTAAGAAATCGTTTCAAAATGGTGATGCAGAACGCACTGACTTATTTTTTATGTTAACTGATGTGATTAATGTTTTCAATCTCATACGAATAACACAACACATTAATTTGAATTATTAATGTGACTCGAAACACTCAAAACACACGAAAATTCGCAACAAACAACCTATAAAACTGGAATTAACATTCTCTCTCAAATTAACAAAAAAGAGTTTCGAATAGTAAGCAACAAAAAAGCGACGCGTCATAGTGCTGGTCAGAAATAAAAATAAAACACGAGGACAATGAAAAGAGAATTTCAAATAAAGAAAAATGGTTTCCAAACAAAACAAAAACGAACATGGACGTAATTAGAGCACAAAGTGTTGTGTTAAATTAAAGGTAGCTAAATGTAAGGGAAGGAGGAACAAGCGAGTTGGCGAACCTTTAAGTCAGCACTTAATTTATGGTCAATTAACCTGGTGTTAAAGTTAAATAAGGTGACATTTAGATAGCCCCAGCTTAACGTAGTGCTACTGTGAATCTAAAAGTGGCAATTATGTGGCGATAACTTGGAAATTGATGGCTGATTAGCCAAGCGGTTAAGTAATTAATAATCAATATTAATTTTATTAAAAAGAAATTGATTATGATGCTGCTGTCAGTAAACTATGTATAAGCGGAAACAAAGAAGATTGTTTTATGGAAAAACTTTTGGAAATAACGTATGTACTCAGAATTCATGTTTAATCCAATATGTATCTCATAGAGATTTATATGTATGTAGGTGTTCCTTTGTTTTGCATTTACAACGCTTAGATTGAATAACTAGGTTTAAGCTCCCACCTCGAACTGAAGATGTGACTGCATTCCTAAATACTGTTATAATACATACACACATTTACCATCAAAATAATGCAATATTCTTGTCACCTCTGTTCCGTCTACAAGCGTAATTTCAACACCAACAGCCTACTTGGATATTCCTTCGATAAGGTTGAACATATTCATTTTTTCTTCATTTTCAAAATTTCTATCTTCCACTTTATAATTTAAGCCATCAAGACCGATAAACGTCAAAGCGACATTTCACGTTATACGCCTGTTATACATGTTACATTGACTTAACAATCTCAAAATCTGATCGAGATACGATAATAGATAGCGCAATGGATAACGTCGATCAACGCTATGGATTACTTGGGAATTAATTAACTACTCCTGTGAAACTATAACACCTTTGGATCTATTAGAAAGTTGTCTTGTTAGAGGTGCATTGTTCACGTTAATTATCTTTTGATGGTGAAGTATACTATGAATAATGATTTTGCGAAAATTGTAGCTTGTTATACACTTGCCGACATAAGTTGCTAGATTGTTAAGAGCAGTTTAGAAGTTATTACCAGTGCGAATATAAGTTTGCCTTTAGTAGTCCTATTTTATCGTTAACCAAGTTTCGTGTCAACTCACTTATACCTCTGTATTTGCGGTAGTCGTTTTTAAAATGTCTATTGAGTTTGGTCATTGTTTAGATTTATTTTTAATTTTTGATTTTTTATCTGATTTATATGTTTTATTATTATTGTTAAGGGCTTGTTGTATCTGTAGGGCAAAAATCTCCCTTTCTTACTTCCACTGTCTTTTGTCGTAAGCTACATCTGGACTCATCTGGCCAATCTTTTCCCCGCAACGCCATATCTTTTTGTGCCTGCCACATCGCCAGTTTTTATTCTTCAACATTTATATACAGAAGAATTTTATGATTGTGTAATAAAGGACCAACTCCAACTATCTCAAGAGGGAACAAAGAGTGTTATAATCATGATCCAGGGACACATGCATTATACGACACCCATGGGGCTTAATGGGGTGATATTATGGAGTGGCCTTGGCAGTTTAATAGCGATACCTAATCATATACTTGATATTGTAGAAGCAGGTATGAGATAATAAAGGGTATGTTAATAAGTAAATCCACCAATTCCAAATAATTAAAAATTACTACATTAAATCCATAAATATACTAAAATTAGCACCCAGTGGCTATTTAAACTAGAAAGTGCGGTTCCCAAAACTTCATTAAAACATCACAGAAAAAAAGCTATCAATTTTAAAGTCTATAATTATTAATCATTAATTTACTACACAATTTGGTTATTTAACAGAGGCAAATGTCTACATACAGTAATTTATGGCGTGTGTATACATATAAAAATGAATGTGTATACGTTGGAGAGGTTCGGATACAAAATAAAGAGCAAACGCCTGATTACACTGACCTCGGGCAAAACAAAGCACAATTATTCCCCATTTGATTTATAATGTTTGCTTTTAATAGCTGAGAAGCGTAATCGTTTATTTATATAAACTCAGGTATATTACGGACCGGTTTTGTCTCTTAGTGCGCGTTCACCCGTAGATTATCTACGGATAAGTGCTTGAGACTACGGGAGGATTTACATTTGCTTGAAATGAAGTCTCGCGGAAGAAGGCGAGGAGAAGACTGGGAGCCATTATAATTCTAAGCTCGGTTGGTTTAAATTCCAGTCTAGATGTTTCTTAGGATGCTTTAGTTTGCTCTACAACTATTTGAGTCATGTAGGTATAGCCTGTTTGTCGTTTTGTGTAAGTACCTACCCACCTAAATTCGGGATTCCAGACCTTACTAGAAACTTCATCATCTACCTAGCCTTTTGCTTACTCAGTTGTTGTTGCCTTCGAGTCATACCAGCCGGATGCAACTGGATACCAGTATCACACTGTTATTATGAACGCAAATGTTTGCGAGTGTGTATTTTTGTTACCTCTTCACGTTAACAAAAATACACACTCGCAAACATTTGCGTTGCTGAACGGATTTCGTTGACTTGGTACACGAGTAGACTGCGTCCTGGAATAGAGCATAGGGCTTGACTATGGCATGTAATCCACAACCTTTTGCCTCCGTCGACAATCTGTTATGCGAGCAATGTGCCATGCCCGCTGCCACTTATGTTTGGCAATTTATCGGGCGATGTCGGTCACCTTTGTCCTCTTGCGCACATCCTCTTGATTCAAAGAGATGCGAACACGCAAGGAAATTCTAAACACAGCCATTTCCACTTTTTTAGTGTATTTATACACTATAAAAGTGGTGGGTATAAATATAATTATATAGAATTGTAAGCACGCAGATTGTGTGTAGCAATAGTCCAAAGCAGTAAAAAGATTGATTAGGTTCTGCATCTATTAGAACATATTTGGTGTAAAGATTTCAATACTAACTTTATGTAGTTTACAAGCAATAATAAAACGACTTTACTGAGCTAATGGTCGGAGCCTTTCAAGCTACCCCACTGTAATATCCTGTGTATTAGACACCTTGTTTAGTAACTAAATTGAGATTCCGATGTTGAATAGCATCTTGTGTAACCCTTCGTTTTACGTAAGACGGGAAACGAAAATTATCATGGGGTCCCTTTAATAAAGAGTACAATGGAAGGGCAATATGGTGCTCGAGGCAACGTGGTACAAAGAACCGGATTAACCCTAAATTAGACGTATAAAAGAGACATAATTAAAAAACCAATTTGCGAAAAACATGTACAGAAAAGATGCCGCGAGCAGAAATAAATGATTGGGTCTACCAATATGTTTTTATGTGAATCTTATTTTTGTTTTCGTATGACTCAAGTCAGAAAATAATTTATTCATTATTTTACAATATTATTTTGCGGTCTGCCAAATAAACAATTTTAAGTTTTAGGGATATTAAAAAAAAAGTCATTAGATCAACAAAGAACATTTTAATTTCGAAGGATAAAATATTTAAAATCTTTGTTACTATTCACATGACAAGTAAATGAACCTATTATTTTTCTACTCAGATAAGAAAATCTTTTCAATTGTATTATATACATACAATACAAATACGTTTCAGAAACATTTTTGGAAAAAATATAAACTTTTATACTTAAATTTACACCTGTCACCAGCACAGAAATACGAACAAACTAAAGACAATATATTGTTATTTCCAATTAATGCTGAAGAGCCGCCTGTCAATGGTCTATTAGCGCCGAGATGAGATATAATCAGTACTCTAGCGAAACAATAAGTGTCCGTAGGGCGCCGGGTTATTGTTTGTCTTGTCTCGAACTCCCAGCGGGAAACCTCACTACGAACAAATTGACAAAAATATTGTAACGGTCCACTCATATAACACAAGATTTATACGTGACACCGGTAAAGTATAGAATACCTAGTCATTTCATAAAAATGCTGAGCTCGCCCAGGCAATGTATAAAATATTCGTTCATCCTACTTTACATATCCTACCTCGTCTATGTACATAATGCCTGGGCATTGTATAGAAATGTCTAGAGATCAGGCGAAGTAAAAATGAAAAAAAAATCTTTTTTTTAATGTAGGTAGTTGTAATAAGTAATTGACTCGACCCCGACAACATCTGAATTTCAAACCTGTTAGTAGTAAACAGAACAAGATGTAAACTCTGCAAACTTCTGTTAAAAAGGGAGGACCCTTCTACTAGTCGGGTGTTGTGTCCAGTCCTAGCAGTTGCAGAGGGCAGTTGCCCTATAGTTGATTTCACACCGATGTATATGTTCTAAATGTGTGGAAAAATCTGACACCGCGATGTAGAATAGTTCTTATCTGGTGACATAGATGTCGCTACAAACTTATGAAACTCTGACACAGGTTCCTAGTTAGGTTAACTTAACTGGTAAGTACCCTGCAAAGAGTGGCACGAAATTAGTGCAGCGAGGCTTCATCGGTTTATCCTACTATGACTGGCGATAGTACGTTCTTCACAGAATTTTCGGCATAATACAGAATGCCTAGACATAGTAGCAAATAAATAATATTTTATACATTTCCTAAATTAGGTATTCTATAGAATGCCGTAAAATACAGATTGCCAGTAACATGTCTTCAAATATTTGATGTTGTTATAAAATTCAAATGCTGATGTTTGACCGCCAATGATTATATTATAACGTTCTATATAGCGCATTATAACGAGAATTATGAACTTTCTCATTTGAATTTCACAAGTTTGTTTACGATTTATATTGATTTTTCATCTTTAAAGCTTTTTCCTGCTGTGTTAGGTGCTTAATAGTGTAAATCTAGACACTTTCCCTATTATAATTCAATTCGACATTACTAAATATATTTACATAGATGTAAAAAGTATATTTATTGCCGTGTATTGCCATACTATATGCCATTAAATTAAATAATTCAAATTCTTAAAATGTCAGTTTTGTTGAACTCTATCTAGGTTGGATTAATTTAGAGGAAATATGTTATAGTAAAGTTCCATAAAATATAACATATTATTAAAGATCCAGGTGGATGAATACGATACATCTAAAGCTATTTTCAGATGTGCTGCCGTTTTCAGTGCACTACAGACGTTTGAATTTTATTACGCCATCATACTAAAATACAAATGTTGAGTTTCCTTATGACGTTTCTCTTTAACGCTTGTTTACAATAAACCAATTTTCAACTTTGTGTTCAAAAAGTACCCACACTAACTATTAACTGTTATGCACCTACTCACCCTAATTCCAAATTACTTTTGTGTATGTAGTGCTCTGGGTTTCATCTTCCTTTTGATTTGCCATATTCCTTTTCCATTAAGTACCTTACAATTTTCCTTCTCGAATTTAATTTTCGATTCCATAAAAGCTGGCCGGATCAGTTCCCGTTTGATTCACACATCATCAATGAAACCCAATCAATTGTTGAAATCGATATCACATCCATCCGTCGGATCCCTTACCCCAGACCGGCTCATTGTGGGATATAATTAGTTTTTGTCACTTCACATTGACAAATCCCATCCGAATCTATGGCCCGATACCATGGGCCCCACCACTTGTCTCGCTGCAAACCGGTTCTTATCAAAGAGAATATTATTTCAAACGCCCCTGTCAACCCCGATGGGCTTTTCGAACCCCAAATCCAGTTTGTTATGAATGAAATTACAGAAATCGAATAAGGTAAACACAACTCGGAGGCAACAAAAGCTTGCTCGAAAAAAAGCTAAATTGAATTCAAATTGGTTTCGTCGAGTATTAGGGATAGCCGGGGGACGTTACAAGACGAGCCAGCAACATATAGCGG
Source organism: Leucania comma (assembly GCA_958295575.1). Taxonomy (NCBI): domain Eukaryota; kingdom Metazoa; phylum Arthropoda; class Insecta; order Lepidoptera; family Noctuidae; genus Leucania; species Leucania comma. The sequence goes on from OY282475.1 coordinate 13,726,663, forward strand.
GCAATAATTTAAAGTAAGTTTTTTGTCAGAGGGCGACAGACCGCGTCAGATAAAACCCACAGTGGTGATTGAATGAAAACAAAAAAGCGGGAAAAGAACATGAATGTTAAATATTTAATAATAAAGAAGAGCATACAGCTATGAGCTAATTGATTTTAAAATACACGGAAAATAATCCCAAACTATGCAAGCAATGCAATTACAAAATTTAAATTCACTTCTTAACGTGTCAATGGCAAAATTAATTATATTCACTTATATATGACAAAAGTGAACCGCATCAAAATCCGTTGATACTAACACAATAAATATATATTGTGTTATTATCAAAGGATTTTGATGCTGTTTGTTTTTAATACATAAAATGATTCAAGAGGAAGGTTTATAAATATGTATAATACATGCATAATATATTTTTCAGTACACTTGCCCAGAAAGTAGCTCTTATTGCATTACACTTTAGGTATATAATGGCACCTGTTACCAAACTGTGAAATTTTGATTACCATTACGCACTAGTGCTGTAATGTAGCTATAACCTTTTTGTTCAACCTCTTTGTTCGCAAAACAAATTTTGAATACGAAAAAATAAAAATTGATTGTGGTCTATGGCTGTTATTTTAAGATGCGCGCGGTTTTTGGCGTAATTTTTTCGAGTGAAGTTCATGGGCTGTATTAATTAAATAAAATGAAAAATTAAATTAAATAAAGTACATTATAAAATGTTACATCCATATTCTATTGTCACTACGAATGACATTAACTTAAAAACTTTTCACACAAGAAAACAAACGACGACTAGACAATATGATCAAAAGATCATATAGCCATAGCCTAGCGCGTGCTCATAGGCAACAGTTTAATTTTTTACCGTCATGTTATGAAAAATTTTACTTGTTTTACCGTTGTAATATTACTTAGCTAAGTTTTTTTTTTCACAAGTGTAATGAAAACCGTCGTATGATACACGTGAGTAATGAATGGTTACCGTTCTTGGCTCTCTTAAGACCCTCGCCACGGCTCGGGTCTTAATACCACCTCGACGATAACCTCCTACATTACACACTTATATCATAATGTACTATAATATCACCATTGCGAAGCTGGGGCGGGTCACTAGTTGCTTATATTCTAGTGTATAACACAAAGTCGCTTCCCGCTGACTGTCCCTATGTATGCTTAGATCTTTAAAACTACGCAACGGATTTTGATGCGGTTTTTTTTAATAGATATAATGATTCAAGAGATTAGATTTATATGTAAAACACGTGCACAATATATTTAAAATTATTTAAAATCACCTTTGCACCCGTGCACAGCTGGGGCGGGTTGCTAGTATTATATATAAAATAGCAGCACAACAAAAAAAAAAGCGTACTTCATACCAAGACTGATCAGGCGGGAAAACATGTTTCCTATCTAGTTGGCCTCCTCACATATAGTTGCGACTACTCCGTACTCTGTACAGCACCGACGCAGTTTTTTTTTTTGTGGATTATGACGTGAAAACCGTTTGTGTGAGATTTTGCAAAGATTTCCGAGGTGCTGCAGAAACGGCGCAGTCGCAACAATATCCTGCAAAAATTAAGCCTGAATAAATTTATTTAATAATAAAAAAATATGTACCGAGAATAGAAATTTTGAAATTATTTTCAACAATATATCTTAACCAAAGCGATTGTGGCAAGACAAGCTTAAAAGAAATAATGTGAAACAAAATCGCTTCACACCTAGAGGATTAATATGGCGAGAATTTACCATTTAAGTTCAACAGGTATGCAAATAGTTGGTTAAAAACATTGATACACTATTTGAAATATTGAAGGGTTTCGGTTACAGACGAGAACTGTAAGTTTAAACGTAAACTTTCAAATCCATGGTTTACCTGACAGAAAGCGTTGTGGTTAACCGCGCAAAACGATTTGACTTTGTAGCCTGCAGCTTATTTTATAACGGTTTGTTGAATTGAATTTTGCGGTTATTTATTTAACTGGAGCTTAGAACGGCTACATAAAGTTGGCTGATGATGAAAAATGGGATACTGTTTACGCTTTTGCCTTTGTGTTTATTAAAATTAAAGCGATTTATATAAATCACGAAGTTTTACGAATACTGTCTTTTGAAATGCAATTGTATGTATGCCACTGTTTCGTTGCTTTAGATTCTTTTAAACTTAGCTTATTTGTACCGTTAAATGGAAAATTTTCATAAATTAAATTATTGAAACCAGGAATAAATACGACTTTTTCGTTGTACCGACGCCGAAATCCAATTGTGTACTTTGTCTTTGCAGCACTTGCAGCACTACTAAGGGCTGATTTCATCATTCAATATAAAAACTTAGTTCAACTAAACTGAGCTCAGCGTAATCTAGTTTAAAGACCCGTGTCGTAAACATGGGCGACAACAAAAGAATTGAAACTGAGTTTAGCGTAAACTAGGTTCAAGTCATCGCGGTGAAACGCAAAATGAAGCTATAATCTCGATTAGGTGCTCAAACTGGGTTTTGTTTGAACGAATCGCGATTAGTTTATTGGTGAATTTGGCTCTTAATCTAATTAATTATGTTCAGTTTTGTGAATCCCGATTCCGTGCACATAAATTTTCAAAAAGTAGGGTAAAACATAAAACTTTAAAGACTGATATCCGTTTTAATGAATTCGATAATCTTTGATCTTTAAAACGGGGCCGAGATATAAAATACATTAGAATTCGCATGGGACTAATAGAGTAGCAGATTAAAGGTAACGTCTCAATGGTCATAAATTCAGTCGTATCTCTTTTATAGTCAATTCAAGAGCTAAAAGATCGTTAAAACGTGGTATCCATTAACGTAATCATTCGGGAGCCAATAACGTCATACGAACATGCAAACGTTGGACGTAGAAAGCACCATTCGTAGTATATCTATCGACTGCTAACATTCCATTAATCTTATCTTATTTACATGAATAATTAATATGGCTTTTAATATTACTTTGCTCTTTTTTCTTCGCATCAAAATAGAGATGTGTAGCTATATCCACCGTTTTATTATTATGAGTAAATCTTAACTGTGCTATTGCATCAGAATTTTATTTTTCTCTGTTTACTAAATTATCATTACCTACAGCGTCATCAATCATTGTAGTGCTCTCGCCGTTCTAAAAATATTTTGTAGATCCAAAGATGATTTATAAAACTGGTTCTTTAAACTGAACATTTTTTAGATCGACGTGGTCGATTTTAATAAAAATCTCGATACAGTTGAGACTAAAATAGCTCAGTTGAAATGAGGCATTGGACAGACGTTATTATTATATTAAGTACAATTTTACCATCTGCCAACTGCAGCAGATCGGCGGGTAGGCTGCACGTGACGTCACGTTGGCAGTACGTCGGCCTCGCCGCCGCTGACGTCCGGCCGACATATTCGATTATTTGAAGCTATATCTGCAATATATTATTTACCGGAGTTTACATAGTGAGTTTGAATATTTGAAAGAATTATAATTATTGAAATTTATTGTGAAGGTTCACAATAAGTAACTGTAAAAGCACTGATCGTGGCGCAAGTCAGTTAGCAGAAAGTACGTTAAACACTCTGCAATAACTACTCAATCATAGTAGAGAAAAAGAAAAAAGAATCATGCTTTCCCTGGATAAAAAGTCCCAAAAATTTTCATTTCCAACTTCAAACTAGCATATTGCTTATACGTTTTCCTCAAAATGATAATAATAATTTATGTAAGTTACATTGTTTTAATCTAGTGGCTTAAAATAATATAATATATTACCACAGCTGTGTTGTATGTCGCAGATTCAATTACCATAATAATTGTTTCTAATATAAATGTCAGTAGTTTAATTTTATGGTAGGTACGAGAGGACTCATTACAACAAGTCGTTAGCTAGTTTATAGGCCACGTTTCTAACCTAAATGCTTAGTTAGAAAGGTCAAATAAAGTTATTATCAAATTATTTATTGAACAGGTATTATGTCTAGATATACCATGGTGGAAGTAGTGGGTAGTGCAACGTTACATGCTTCAGTGGGCGTAGTTATTGGTTGTAATGGTTGCGGTAACAAATTGTTCCTAATTCAATATTTTTTTACCGACTATTTGTGAATTGCGTTTATTTAACTGAAAGTCCATAAAAAGCAATTTGTTCTGTTGATGGAAACCTATAATATTTTTTATTATTTGTAATGTGAATAAACATTATTTACATAATAATACAAAATAGTTTGTTTGCCATCGAAAATTCATCTTAGAGCCAAGGAAAGGTTAAAAGACAAAATTAAATTGTAATTTTCGACTTAGACAAACAATTTCCGTTTTCTTATGAACGTGTGGGCGTCTTTCTGCCGTCTAATAATCTCCGGAATAATTTAAGCACCTGCAGTTCACGAAGCTATAAATTTTTAACGTCACAACATTTACGGGCAGGAACTTAGTTAAGTTTCCACTATTTTCTGCAATTTCATAATACTGGAAATGTCACTAGTACGGCTAATAGTTCTTATCTGTCGGATTTATCGTTTCGTGGGATTGCTAATTTACGAATGCAGCAAACAAAATTAAACTTTAACTCTGATGATTAAGGTGCTAAATCTAAATGTTACTTTGTAAGTGCATTCGTAAACTAAGCTCAAGCAATAGCAGATTTCATTATAGTAACTGTCATTGGTGGGAGATCTGTCAGCGTTCTTGTATTTCCTAATAATGGATTATGAATTTATCTGATTAACACGTAACTTAATGTAATTGTTTTCATATTATCAATAGAACTATCTGCATCTGGTAAGTACATACTTGACCTACTGTGGTGATGAAATTAAAGCTTCAAAGGTGAATTCAACCGGGGTCAGTAGTCAAGCAAAAAAAATAACAGAACATTATAAGGTTATTTTTAATATCGTGCGGATTTCATCACGCATCCGGGTTTGCTCCGCATGCGTAATCTCTGCAAATGTTCTTTTCATACATTTATTTATTGTGATGCGTGCAGTACGCACGCGGGACGCGTTTTTTTTTTGCCTTTTGAAATCAGCATGCGTGATGAAATCCGAATGATATTAAAAACACCCTTATGCAATTCATGACAAAATGAAATTTTGCTAAATGATATTTTGTGGGTTGGTCATCTATATAAAAGCAAAATACCACTCACTGATTAATCACGAAATCTCAGAAATTATAACACCTGCAAACTTAAAATTTGGCAGGTAGGTTCCTTATAGGGTGTAGACATCCCCTAAGAAGGGATTTTACAAAACTCTACCCCTAAGGGGGTAAACAGGGGGTTGGAAGTTTGTGTGGTGAAACCGACTTCACGCGAGCGAAGCTAGTCTTCTTATAATTATTTTTACTAACCCGTATTATCCCACAGTTGTACAAACGGTCTCTCTCCATTCCTTCCATCTATCATAATTTCTAGCTTCTTCTTTCCAGTTCTTAAAGCAGACATCCAGGTCCTTGCGCCATCTCCTTCGTGGTCCGCTACGGCTCCGTGTCCAGCGACACCAAATCTGAGTTTTGCGGGCCCAAATCTCGATAATCATACAGCAAACATATCTTACCCCGTCTTATTTAAGTTGGGCAGCTTTTTGAGTCAAATCAACGATTTGCGGTTTGGGTCGGTCATCTCTTTGAGCCTTTTGAGCGTGGACGAGAAACAAACAATGTGCATACAAACTTTTTACATTTATAAATATTTCTGCAATAGTTGTGTAGATAAACAAACAAGGCTTTCGAAATATTAAAATGCATCTAGATCTCCAGAATGTAGAAGACGTCATGTTTTAAAAAGAATATATTATTTTCATCTAGATACTTGACATGCTAGAGACAACTTTGATTTTTGATCCCCAGACACACAGGTCACAGACCTTACGTCAACTAGGCATTAAATTAGGTACACAGAGTCGTGACATGATAAAGCGAATGTGTTATTTAGTTAAATTGCAAAGCAGAAAAAACTTGTGCGTTCAAGTTTAAATGACTCAACGTGATCTGATTTGTATTTCTTTTATTTGATAAATTGCTTTGGGTTTGACGTGCATTCCTGAGTGTTTCATTCGACATTAAATTATAAAAAATTAGGTTTTTTTATGGTAGGTATTTAGGTTACAATACGGTACGTAAGTGGCTGTAATTTTCACCAAAAAAAAAAATGAAGTACAATTTGAAAGTCACCAGTCACAAAGTATGCCTGATGACTTATCATCACATTCATCACAAAAGAATTGATTATTATGATAAGTATTATAATTTATTACTTTACTGAGAAGCAAACCAAATTAACTGACCAAATGGGGTTATATTTAAATACACAAAAGATATTATTACTCTCTGCTTCGTTAGTTTAGGTCCTAAACTCATAAAAAATATTTTGTTCATCGTGGAATTTTCAACTTTAAACTTTAATTCACGCTTGAAATTCCTTATCGTAAATAACAATAGAATAACATTCCTCGATCGTATACACCTATAATCGGATTCAGCAAAGTTATGGACGGTCAGATGTTGTTAATACAAACCGAAGCAAAATTGCTTTATTGGTTTTAGTACAAAATAACACCCAGTGCGAGTGTGGTGCTCCTGACCAGACGATGGCCCACTTATTGGAGTGCCCAAAGTGTCCCTACACCTGCACTTTGGAGGACCTCAAAAATGCCACTGAGGCCGCTGGAAACGTGGCAACCTACTGGGCCCAAAAACTTTGAGGGAAAATAAAACCATCGATACGATAAGAAGAAGTACAAAATAAGCCATTTATAAAATATCGTCGTTTTCCCCAAACCATGATATTATTAGTACAATAACGGCAGCTGCTTGACAGCAATTACCAACAGAACACATTAATTCCTCAACAAACAAACGCAATAGCACACTGGCTATCGACATTGTCCCTGTCTAAATTCTCATCTCTTATTATATATTCGAATTTACCCTTCCAGCGTCCTCGTTTCACGAACGGCGACAGGAGGCTCTATCATTCATATCTGTGTTTATTTAGTCATTTCCCTAGTAAATTATCGACATAACGACCGTCCTATCTCCGACGTTAGTGTCGTGTGGACTCCCAACTCTAACATGATGGAAACAATGATGTAATGTTACTGGATGTGACTAAGGATCAATAATTTCTGGAAAAGCGAATTTCTGGAAACGAAAGTTAGTGAACGAAGTTTATCAATTCGATGGAGTTTATATGGTAAACATAAGTGCCTAAGGGTTTTGTTTTTTTTAAACCCGGAAAACCCGGATAGTCACCCCGGGGGTATAGTTACCTTGACTGCAATTACTCTAGTTTCGCAAATGAAACACATGTTATTTTATTTGTCTATCGAGAGTGTTGCATGTCTCTGTGTGATTTCATGGGACGGCTAGATGGGATCAAAGTTTTTGCGGGATAAATGCCCACTTCCTTCACGGGACATCTATCCTAAATGTAATTTATATGAATTAGGCAACTATCCCCTATATGGGATAGTTGTACCAAAATTTAGAGGTCCGCAAACATCGCCAATACTCTGGAAATATCAAAGATAATGTAAAGAAATAACTTTCATAATTATGAAGATAATAAACCAAAGTACCTACGCATTTTACAAATAATGAATCTTGCTGTTTGTACAAAGAGATATACAGTAATTTCAAAAAGTGGGGCAACTATCCTGGTTTTACCATAGATCATGTTTTTTTCAGGTTGCCTGAAAGAAATCCCAGAAACTCGACACTAAAGCCGCCTATTGTAATTTTTTAGTTTTCTATTCTATTTATCGTGTTGCACGTAAAATAAAGTATATAATAAAGAATATATGCAGTATCAAATTAAGTACTGTAAAAACAATAATCAATTCAATAAATAAATTGTGCTCGCTCAATTTAACATAATCTAAAATACAAAAAAATACTAGTAGATACAGCATTCCCATAATATTCCCGCTGTATTATTAATAAGAGGCAATACTAAAAAAATATCCCAAGCATTGATATTAATAGTCAATGTAATGTCACTTGCAATGAAGTTGAAATAACATTTATGTCCAAGGAGACTGCAAAAAATATCCGCTCTGAAAACAATTGAGCAATTAAAAACACACATTTATTTTAATCCAATTATATACGGAGTAGAAACAGGCAGCCACCAAGGACATCAGCTACCTAGCCGCGTACCGATAAGGGCATACGATGTTACCGGTTCTTAAAAGACTAATTTATACATTTTTTCATAACATGATATGTCAATCAACATCAATTTACCATTAATACATGTGTAAGAAACATACACTTTTTGTAGTCTTGTCAGTAGTTGTATTATGTGTAAATTTATTAACAACACGATTATCTTTGTACAGAAAAGGTAAAGTTTATCGTCCATTCATCAATTCTCGTTGGAAATAATATCAACATAAAATTTTATATGGCACTGGTCGGTTGTCTACTGAAGATACGACCGAAAACTGGTACCGAACAACTTTGAAATTAATTCATAATGGGCTTAGCTATATCGTTTATTTGCAACGCGACGCCTCTTCTATGTGTTCTAATATCCATGATTCACAATAAAGCGCAACATGGTGTCCAAGCATTACCATTATCATTTGCTTTACAATGAAAAGGGCTTGTCCTGATCCGATTCAAAGGAAACCATTTCGGCCTAATAACATTAAACATAAAGAAACAGCGGGGTGTATCAGTGTCACCCTTTTATATTCGTTTATGAGTTATTTTAGATAAATGTACGGGATATATTGCCAATAGGGTAATATTTGAAAAACATTAGACGTCAGATGCATGGCAAGATTGTTTTAGACGAAGATTTGATTTGTTTTTGTGAACATTTCGTTAGTGATGATAGATTGGATTGTTATCCAACAGTCACAAATAATCTAGACTCAGCTACTGAGAAATTCCAGACTTCTGTCTTATCTAGTCTAAGACAAATGCAGACCGATCTAATCTAACTAGCCTACGTATTACTGTCCCACCGCGGGGTTATGGCCTGTCTTACCTAATTCTGTTTTGTACTGTACTAAAAGCAATAGTTAATCCCTTTTTCTGGTTAGTAAATCATCGAACCATTTCTGAGCAAAAAAGAGTGTCAGACTTTTACTAAGTAAAACAAAGAGTGTTTCATTCGTTGCTCTTTGCGTTTTAGAATTGCAATGACTTTTATTAATAATCCTGCAGCCGTCTGAGGGTCAATAGTTACTAACCTTATTATGGCTACATATATTATTAGACCTTATTAGATATCCATAATTGATGTCTTTTATTTATTTAGCATAAGATAATCAAACTTATTATATTCTTACACTCTATTAATAAATAGATATTTTAGTCGAATCTTGGACTTTTATTTCTAACTCCGGTCATAAGATACCTCATCACAAGACACATAATAAGAGACAGGTGGAATATCTTCTACCTACGTCTCCAAACGACAATTGGGTTCAAGTCTCCTTTCTATAGGAGTGGTAATGGGCTTTGATCAACCACGAGTGGACAGTATGGGTTGCTGGATGTCACACTTCTTCAAAATTTTGGTTCCAGGACTTACTGGTTTCCCTATGATATTTTTCTTCACCGTTTTAAGAACAGTGGTGATGAAATAAATATAAAAACACTAGGTAAAACGCCTACCTCGTGAAACTTTAAGTCGGGGCCGTTAGCACTGGTAACTGCTCTTTCTGTTTCAATGAATCTGCGATTTGTTTTTAATAGAATTTACGAATAATTAAAAGGGTTTTAAAACCACTGAAGTTAAACATCTTAAATAATAAACACTTCCTGTTCATTATCACTATTCACTAACTCCAAAAGCAATTGTACTAACGAAGCCTGGGGCCTAACCTAACTACTCAACAACCCTTAAACGTGGTCCATAAATCCATGATCGACTTCTTAGAATAATAAAACAGAGATAAACAGTTAGTCTACCGGTAATAACAAACACTGAGCTCGTTTGCGGGAAGTCTTGGGGCGGCATACAATTGCTGTTATTATTGAACGACGGGAGCAGAGTTTCCGACGATAACGGACATTTTGTATAAACAAATAATATTGAATGGACAGTCTGTCCGTTTGATTTTTCATTATTTCTTCGATTCATAGATATAGTTTTTAGAAACGACAACAGCTCACAACGGAAAATTTGTTGCCGTGTCTATCAACAGCTGCTTTTGAGACTGTATTGTAAATTATTGCATAATTATCGTGATGGAGAAATGTCGTGCGAATGAAAGTGATGAAGCAGGGAGGTCACGACCCTCAGCATTGAAGAATACGAAGCAAGGAGGAGAATCATGATTTTGGATGAAAGCGTACAGACGCAACGCTGCAATGTGATATAGTACGCGGCAAATAAGTTGAACCTTGATTGAGGCCTAAAAATCCGTTACTGCACAATCAAGCTCGATCGCCATTTTGGTTCAAGTTATATTTCGCGAATTATAATGTAATTGAGATAAAATGATTTCTCATTTTTAAAATTGAAAATATTGTCACAGTCAGCTCTTATCACCTAAAATAAGCAACACTTTTAGTAATTTAGTTTTCATAAACTTTTTTTTTGTAGGTGTCAAAATCATCCAATGACATCTCCGCGCCCTTCTGCGGAGCGGGAGATAGTGTCAGTCTTTTACTGACAAAAGCCCACCCCTGTTCCTTCGTTGCCTTTTGTACCGTGGTCGAATCTTTCTTTCAGAAACAGAACCTTAGCCTCGCTAGGCTTCGACCCTCCTGGACCCCTACGGTTCATACAACGTAGAAGTAACTAGTTGAAGTGTAATTTATTTTTTCGTTTCAAACCATTAAATAACTCCTCCCACTCTAGTTGGAGCGAGAGGGAGTATCAGACTTTTACTGAATAAACCCACCTGTATTCCCTCAGCTGCCCTTTGTGGTCGCCTTGGTAACTTTTTCGAATAACTCCGCAGCCCTAGAGCTCATTCGTATTCAATATTTTTAAGTGATAATACTCAGCTTTCATAGTTCTAATATTGTTGACTTAAGTCTCGGTTACATTATAGAGATAATCGGAACAGAGTGTAAAGTTCCAGATACCTTCGTTACAAAAAGGAGGATCATCCGATTTTGCTGTTGTATCTGGTCCGGGTAAGTGCCCGATAGTTGATTTCGGACTGTACCCGACTGTACCCGATAGGTTATTTCGATATATACCTATGGTGTATATAATCATAGCATAGCAGAAACAGGTTTGTGATGTTCCCACTGCAAGAGCAGGTATCCTCTCTAGAAGAGGGAATGGGTCGTCCACCAAGCGGGCCCACTGTAGTAGATGTCATATGTCTTCAAATTTTTTGGGTCTGGGACATGCCGGTTTCTTCACGATGTTTTCCGTCACCATTTTAAGAGAAATGGTGATGAAATAAATCACATAAATGAATGCGCCTGGCTGTTTTGAGCCCGCGACTTACAACTTGTAAGTCGGGGCCGTTACCACTCGGCAATCACTGCTCACCTATATTGTATGTGTAGTCTGAAATCAGATGTATTAAAGCGGTATTAAATTGCGCGGAGAACTTTACTTGCGCGATGCAGGATTAGTTCTTATGTAATGCCATAGATGTCGCTACACAATGATACAGAATTTCGAATTTTAGTTCCTTTGTGATATCATAGATGTCGCTACAGCATTACCAAAACGCCAGAGTTGTTGACCCCACCGACGCGACTACGCCGACGACGGTGACATGTTGACGCGCCGCGGCATAGCACAAGAACAATGTAACACAAATAATTACGCATGCTGTATAACAAAGAGACTATTGTTTTAGTTCTATCGTCCTGCATCGCTGTCGACCTCTGTGTTCACAGTCTTACATTTTACAAGCAAATTGAATATTATTAACTTAAAAGTAACTTCTCTAAAGTTACCTCAACAAAATTATATTTTATGTAGATAATTTTTATGTTAGGAAAATAAAATTAAATATCAATATATTAATTATTACATTTTAGTTCTACTGAAACGTAATATCTAAAAGATTGTTTTATTATTATTATATACATACTAGTTAAACTTTTACTGCATTCAGTGAACTTACAATTTTATGGGTTAGGTTAAAGTTTTTAACAAGCACAGATATTGTCAAAAAGAAGTCTCAAAGAATCGCTAAACTGAAGTGGCAGTTCAACTAAAAAAGAAAAGATAATCGATGGGGACAAAAGGTTTTGGAGTGGAGACTGAATCAGAAGATACAGTGCCGGTAGGTCTACCACAAGTTGGACTGATGACCTGATAGCTGCGGGAATACGATGGATGCAAGATGAAGAAGAGACCGGCCATTGTGGCGACACGTGGTAAGTCCAATAGTGAACGTCTTTCGGCTGAGATGATGTAACGATTAATATAATATTTTTTCATTCATTCATTCGTTACAGAGAATTTTCCATAATTTATTATGATGATAATAATTATATGGTAGATTTTATTTTCAAAAAGTTTTAAGTTGTGCCACGTTATGTTTAAAGTACTTACTGATCTTAAACTTACGAGTATATCTTAATCATATATTTTTGCTATATTTTTTTTTTCAACGTTTAATGAATCACCACAAAAGTATTATTCGACTTCCGACAGTTTTATGACGAAACCATTGAAGCATGACGTATAATTTTAATTCAATTTACCTCGAACTTCAAAACAGATATAAGAATAAACTTTACTTTGAAGTACCATCAGTTCACGGGAAGTAAGGTGGAAACTATCTACCTTACTTCCTTAACCCAAAAACATAAACCATAAAAGTAAAATCTTATTAAATATAACATTAATTATTGCGGCAATGACACAGCTCCTGTTTTAACGTTATGCTGTAGAACTCGTTCCTACTTGCAGTTATCAATCATAACAGTATAAAAACTGAAACCTACTCACCGAGCGAGTACAGCGGCCCTACTACGAGCTCAAAACTGAACTGTGAAAGAGATAAAGCTATATAGGGTGTATAGCTCCATCTCCCTTTATCTTTCTCATGACTAACATTTGAACACGCCATCTTAAGGCCCCAGATCGTTTTTGCAATCCGTAATAAAATCGCAAAGAAAACTGCAACATATGTTTCGCCTGAACTCATCTTGGGCAATATCGAGCTTTTTAGATCTATAATGATGCTCAGCCTCTTTGTTCGTGATATTATAATAATGCACATATTTCATGCAATCTATTTACTTTTTTGTCTATCTGCAACCATGAAGATTATTCAGTTTTGCGATGTAATGAGCAAAAAGTCGGTCATGCACGAGCGGAAACTTATTCATGGCTTACAAGAGCAGAAGAGACCGTGAGATCTGTGGTCGCTCTTAACCGAAGATAATTTTATTGGTTTAAGATTTGAAGGGACTGCCCGTTAAAGAAATGGTGAGAAGATTCCATAACTGTTGCCATTTAAATATGTAGAATAGAGAAGTTTCGGAAAGCGAGGTAGATACTGTAGGAAGTGGAGATAATTATAAATAAGATACATTCCTACGAAATTAGGCACTCTTTTACGTTAGTATAAAAAAAAAAAAACACGAGCCCCTATTGACGTTGAATTAATCTTTCTTAAAACATGCATTTAGTACTAAAATGCTGCAAAAAAATAAATAAACAAATAAATATATAAACAGGTTCTAAACCAAGAAGAATAAGCAGAAAAAAACGCAAAAGTCAACAAAATAAGCTCTGTTACAATGCTTCATACGAAGCCATGACTAATTTTCTATATCAAAATGTATATAATCATACGAAAAATTAGCTTGTGCCAGCGGCTTTGACCGCGCGAAAGTAGGTTGCCCTACGAACTTTAGACCCCCGTTTCAACACTTTAGAAGGTGGATTTTTGGAAAAGCCTCTCAAAGTACTCGCTTACGACATACAAGGAAACCTTATGAAAAATTTCACGGTCCTAGCCCCAGTAGTTTTTGTTGTGCGTTGCTATACTAGTCAGTTAATTTCTCTTTTTATTTAAATAGTCATCTACTATACCGTTTAAAGATGGTCTGGACTCTTTGTTGACCCTTTTTTAACAACATTACTTTTGTGATTAGCGTGCTTTTACAACAAGTCACAAAGCAAAACAGTCTTTCATTCCACTTCCTAGTAAAAATCAAAATATTTTAGGAACCTGCATAAGTACCGATCTTAAATTATTATTATATCCCACAGTTTCAAACAGAAGACCCCTACTTGATATTCTGAAATTCAAATGACTTCGGGATTAACTTCAGAACACAATCGCGTTTTAGTAGAACAAAACTTTGTATACAAAAGACCTTTTTTTTTTAATTTATTCTCATAATATCTTTAAGATAGACCTATATAAGACAGCTGTATTGAATATATGTTCAAAACCTTCCACCATATCTGAAAGTAAGAATTTATGAAACATCAAAGAAAATGTTTGAGATAACATAATGATCGAAGCTTGTAAGTTTTAACATAACAATTTAATTCTGAGAATCGAATCGTGATAATTCTTCAAAGGCCCGATAATAGGGTAAATGGTTACAATCTCTGCGTATCTGAAACGATGCTGAGACGTTTAACAATTATGCAAAGCCCGAGGCTTCCTCGAAGGTTGATCAAGAACCACTTATTAAGATATCGCGGTCACATCGACCATTACGCAATGGAGGAGGTTGGCAAGGCAATTTCTTTACCTCGTAATACCAGCCCGCGGAATTACCATGACAGTCATCAATAAAATTTTACCGTTCCTCCAACTTTTGCGAACAACGAGATCATCGATTTTCTTAATCTGATTTGGAACAAGACAATTTATTCGATGCCTCTTTTTTCAAGAAAAATGGCCTTCGTTTCAGTTTGAATATTCAAATCATTCTACGATCAAACTAATACTGTAGAACCAACTTTATAAGTAAAGGTCCAAAACATCAATCACACCAAAATTAAACATTAGTCAGGTAACAATTTCATAGTTGACATGTTGCGTGGCCGCTCCTGTCGGTCGGGGCGGTCAATTTACATCAAATTACATCGAGTGTCATTAACGAAACCCGACAAACCTTTATTTACCTCTTTGAAACTACAAAAGCGACTTTGTTTCTCGGAGATAACGATTAAAATACGATAAAAATTCTCGTTGGCCCGCCAAATGAGATTTGGAAGCAGTGTAAAACTAAAAACTGCAACAAAAACTTGGTCCCACGAAAACGGACGCCGCAGATGACACTGAGGTGACTTTAATGACAATTTAATAGCATCGCCTTCTGTTACCGGAGAGAACGTGTAATCAGCGCCGGCGATAAGACCCCATTATATGGCAGGATGTTTTTTGTCACAGCACAAATTGACCATTTCTAAGAATATGATCCAGTTCATGTGTACCTAATGATGTGATGTGAAATGATATTACAGACGTAGTGTTGGTTATATGAAACTAATTGTGGCACTATTATCATAACCCTAACGTTGAATAGATTAGAATAATAACTTCCTTTGTAAGAACCCTTTTAAGAATTGGCACTGAATTCGTTTTGCATAGAAATATTATTCTAATTACCTTCTGTTGTAGAGCAGTCAATAACAAAAAAAACCGCTCTTGCTTTACAAATTACCTGTTGGTGCACAATCCTTCGGCCTTAGCAAGACGTGTTAAAATGTCAAGCGTGCTAGCGAAAAAGAAGAATGGAGCCATGCACCCCATTTAACTCCATCCCTTTAACAGTTCAGTTTGGGTCGTCTATTGAATCGCGTTAAGACCTCGTGATAGGACCTCTGGATAACAATTTGCCGTCAGTTGTACTCGCACCAAGCGACAAATTTAGTTAATGAACAACATTTTCATATTTACTTCCATATACTTTCCTGTGAGTCTAAAATTCTCGTCATGTACTCCGGTAATATTTTTTAACAGGGGCTTTGGGTTATAAGTTCACAAGTCGAGTTTTCGCGTCTTCTGAGCTTATTTAAGAATTTTGACACGTTAGGTACATTTGAACACTTTGATATAGGTGTCACGTCTTGGGTTATCTTAAACACTCTGACAGCGGCACCCTCTTAAACAGCGGTTCTCAACCTTTTTATGACCTGGAACCACTTTGGTTTCTCGGTTGTCTGTAGCGAGAACAAACAACAAAAGTCCAGAAGAAAATAGAACTTTTTTAATCTAAAAAATAATTTACGTGTATTTTAAATTCGAAATTTGTGGAAGACTTACACATTTTATAAAACTAGAAGTAACGAAAATTGTCATCAAAATATAATATTTTTGATAGAAACTTAAAATCAGTTCGTAATAATCGCAAGAGCTAAAACATGGTCTCTTGCGGACCATGTTTTAGCTCTTGCGAACCATGTTTCAGCTCTTGAGGACCATGTTTTAGCTCTTGTGGGCCATGTTTTAGCACTTGCGGATTATATTTTAGCTGCTAAGTTTTACTCTTGTGGACCATATTTTAGCTATTTTGGACCATCAGTAGTCCGCGTACTGTAGGTTGGGAACCACTGCTCTAAATGATAGGTAGGTAGATACTGGCATTTTATATTCCCTGCGAGTTCCTATTACCATGCACGGGATGTCTCTTTAGTATGCAGGCTTTGCTACGACACTTATTAGTCTCAAAAATTCCGAGGTCCTTACAAACTTTTCGATGTAAAACGTCCCTACTTCGACCGCATTTAAAACTTAGGCACCTAATGTTTAATACATAGACGATATTGCTTTTGATAAAGCGGTTTACGAATCTAAAATTTAAAGCACGATCGAATACTAATGCGGCCATGTTTTGTTTGTGTCGCGGTCATAAATATTAACTTGGAACACGGAGAGGTGAAAATTTCCAAGATGCACTTTTTTAAAAATCCCAAATTTTGAAACGACAGGACGGTACTTATGAGAGGTTTGTTGAATATGAACGAGGCAGATTTATATGTAAGCTTGTAAGAACAAATGGAATGCTTTTCTTCGTGACAGCGTGAAGATGAATGATAGCTTAGTGCACAGAAACAATTACAAAAAAGAAAACTTGATGTGTGTCTTTGTGGACTCATCTATCTGAAATTTCTCCTACAGAAAAGGGCAACGTACATAATACCAAAACATTTTTTTTTGCCAGTCATTGTTCTACAATGATCTTACAAGATTTGGACGTGTCTACATCAGCGAGTGATGGAGAACAAGAAATATTAATTCATTCTTGTCACTTTGATGTTATAGTATGGAAATGGTTTAACCTACTCATTGTTTAGATTTCAAACATAATGTTTCATGTTCAAATGATATGTTGTTCCAAACATAATGTTTGTACTCAACTTGTTGAAAGTTCTCATTGTTTGGGTAACGGAACGCGAGATTCATAAAAAAAAAAATCAAATGAAAAATCAGCCAGCATTTTTAATTTTTCAAATCACAAACATTTGTTTCTAACATATTTTTTTTTGGGATTTCAGTTTATAAAACAAAATAGTATAAAATATATGTTGTTGAAAAAAAAAATATATTTCCTACCTATAATAAATTCTGCGACTGTAAATGTTAACAGATAATATTGTAAAACACCGTAAGATTAAAAATATATGTCGTGGAAAACGAACTCTAGTTACTAAGTCTTAATGTTGTTTTTACTGTAGTACTAAGTAGTAAGTGAGTAGGGTGACGCCGTGACGTCACGTATTATGGCGTCAAGTGGTCAGAGTCGCATTTGGAGGGCTGGAACCCCGGGAGCGCAAGGCATTAAGGTCTGCGCGGGCGCGGGTGTAACACCTCTCTGATACGAAACTGTCGGTTGCCCATACATTCGTTATTACTTAGTATAGCTACCTGTGATTGCTACATACAATAGTAATTTGAACTGTGAAAGTGACATTATAATTAATTGATAATCAAGTGCATAGTTATTTAAAATCTCTTCGGTATTAACCCAGTACCACTGAACCAAGACGATGACGGCTATATCGCTCAGCCATTCCTGGCGCCGTCATCAGAAGTGGGATCTGGATCTGCTCCCACTGGCGCGCAATATTTGAGTGACAGAGATATCGGTCTCAACGAACCCTGAAAGACAGTGCTTCATCATGGTTGCTACAAATATCGAAAGTGGTCATTACGTGGGCGCATGTTCGTGACGTATTTCACGGAGTGTTCAAATAGCAGCAAGCTGGCTGTCACCACGGGACGAGTTCAGGAAGCACGGTGTCGAAGAAGTGTGCTCTACAGCAGCGCAGGCGCAGGCTTCGCGGTTACAGAGCAAAGCGACGCATCAATGGTGGTCAAATATGGTGGTATATGCGGACAGTTGGAGCAATCTGGTCAGTCGTTCAATTTTTATTTTGTATCCTGTGCTGAATGGTCTTTTGTTAAGCAGTCTATCAGTCCTAATTTCGAGGGGCAACGTAAGTACGCGATTGTTTATATTAACAGTGTCGATCGGTCGGTTATCATAAATCGTAGAAAAATCTTAGGTGACGATTTTATTCATAGGCACTGCTTAAGGCATATTTCAAGTGGTGCCAGACGATTGTTTGAAATATGGTGTGATGATTGACCGTAAAATCTTTTAAGATTTCATAATACACAAAAGACTTATTCTTCTTTGATTATTTCATAACAAAATTGGTTGCTAAGTGTAATTCTAAATCTAATACATTGCATTCTCGAGTTAAGTCCGGTGAGTTTTAAATCAGACTTCAAGACTCGTGGTCCATAATTAACCATGTGCATGAGTCACTAATGAACTTTGAGTGAAAGAAAAGGCTCTTGAAAAGGTATACGGCCATTAGTTATTGCTTCGAACATGTAGCTTAATAAGTCCATAAGTTCGGTGATGGATGTATGACCTGTAAAGTACTTAAGTCTAATTCTGGTCGTATACAATCAGAACCCAACCCGAGCCCTGAGTATTCATTGGCAAATCTGTTCATGTTGACATAAGCAGTCAAAGTCAAAGTCAAAATGTTTTTGTTTCATATGGGCCTGCATGGGCACTTATAAGGCGTCGGAGGCTGGTGCACGGTTCCAAATTGGTCGTTTCCAATGGAGAGGAACCGGCGGGAGACTCCATGGTTGCTCTTTTAAAGGAAATGTTTTTTTTTTGTACAATATTTCCAAATTACAGTATTGGTAATTGTGTGGGGACAGTGTAGGCCAGTTAAGGTTGTGCCCAGGAGCACAGTAAAAATAATCATAATAATAAAGATAAAGTGACTCGTAATAGGAATTCGAAGTCTACAGTGTTCTCACATTCACATTGTAAGGAAAGGCTATATAAAGAAACGAAAACAAAACGAAAAAAAAATATTATTACAACTATCACCAATTACACTATGAGATGCTAATAAGATAAATTACTAATGGATTTGTGATAGTTGAGGTCTAAATAATATTGCAAAAGCAATGTGTCAAAAAAAAAAAAAAAAAAAACAATGTTTGTATTGAAACAAAGATGGAGCAGTTAATGGACACAATATGAATGAGTTGCCAGGGGGCCGCATGTGCGCATGTGCAGAAGCGGTCATTGCCAAGCGAGCGTGTCTTCGACATAGTCCTTAACGTTATAATATGCTTTTTTGGTTAGGACACGCTTGATATGAGTTTTGAACTTTCCCTCACTAAGTTCAGTTACTGCTTTTGGCAGCTTCTTATAGAAGCGTATACTGTTTGCTAGGAATGACTTGCTTGTCGTGGCTGGCCTCCATTTGGGTAAAACAATTTCGTGTTTAATGCGCGTATTTTTGTTAGGAAGATCGCTTCTAATTTTAAAGGGTCCTAAGTTTTTGCGAACGTACTGAATACTTTCTAAGATATGAAGAGAGGGCAGAGTCAGTATATCGATTTCTTTGAATTTATCTCTGAGGGACTCGCGAGGACCCATTTTATAAATAGCCCGGATCGCTCTCTTTTGTAATATGAAAATTGAGTCTTCATCAGCTGCAGATCCCCACAATAAAATGCCATAAGACATAATACTGTGGAAATAAGCATAGTAGACTAACCTAGCTGTGGCTACGTCTGTCAATTGTCTTATTTTTCTTACTGCGTATGCAGCTGAGCTTAGTCTAGCTGAGAGAGTTCTTATATGAGCGCCCCATTGCAATTTAGAATCGATAGTTACACTTAAGAAAACAGTTTCCGTTATGACATCAAGTTTTTTTGCCGTCAAGGATTAAACTGACGCCAACTTGAGGGACATTCAAACGATACTAATACGCCATAGTTTTTATTGATGTTCTATTAAATTTACACTTTTCGTAATAACTCAGCCAGCAACATTGAGTCACTAAAAGGTGCGTTAAATGCGTATTTTACGATGTCACAGCCTGTCATTGAGTTAAGAATAATAAAAAAAAAAACTCTAGAAACCTCTTAGAAACACATTTGGTCCAAGTTTTGTGTGAAGCAACACTCAGTAAAAAGCAATAATTTACGTCAATAGACATGTCATATCGTCCAACAAATTATGTGAAACGAACTCGGGATATCGGAGCGTAATGCACTTCAGTGCAGCAAAACAAAAAAAGGAGGCAAAAGAAACATTTGGTTAGCTAAACGTGGTCGACCCTTAACGACAGTGGAGAATTAATTGCGTAATAGAAAAAAGGGGTGTTGTAAAGTTTCCTAAACTTAAGTGGCCAATGAAGCTGAGCACAAGATTGCTCAGTTTAAGATTTTAAGTGTTACTACGTGAAAAAGTGTTGATAATAGACCACGAAAGCAAACAGCACACTGAGTTTATTTAATTTAAACAGGACGACCGAAGCCAAGAGTTATGATAGAGTGAAAACTTAGTAATTTTGATGGACTATAGGTTGAAATAGGTTTAGCAGTTGTGGAACAACCTGCGGTTGTTCTAGCTACACATTGTCAAATCATAGCCGACATCCTATCTTACAGAAATAAATATAGCCGGCGTCCCATCTTACTGGAACTATTATAATGATTGGATTCTTGTAACATACTGGAAGGGTATGGCTCTATAGGACTCTGTATTTGTTTTATTACAATGCAAAGTTTCACATTATTTAAATTCATCAGTCATACTTCTGATTTCGAATTGTTACTTTGGATATTAATCTTGCTTTATAATGGCATGTGTGGCTAGAGTATAAACATACTTGTCTTTTAATTTAATTTTATAATGTGTCAAGGGTGCTTTAACTTAAAATTCCTATAGGGTAAAATAGGATCAGTGGTTGTGTGACACAACATGCTCCTATGAGAAGTTAGGAAGTTACAGGAGTTAGTACCTGCATTTATCTTGTTGGACTTATGTGCCAGTTAAAATAGAATTTTACCAGGCTAATGCTTGTAAGTATCTTATTGGACCTGTATGCCAGTTGGAATAGAATTATGTCAGGCTGATGCTTGCAGTTATCTTATTGGACTTTTGTGCCAGGTAGAATGGAATTATAGCAAGCTAAAAGCTTGCAGTCATTTTGTTGGACTTATTTGCCAGTTAGAATAGATTATTAGATTCTTTTATCTTAACGGATTATTAAAAAAAAAGGCAGTGTTTCAAAGTCTTATAAACTCAAACAGGGGCAAGGCCCTTGAACTGTTGACAGAAATCTTGTAACTGATCGTGAAACGAAACATAAATGTTTGCATGAGAAGAGAAAACGGCAAAGAACATGAAAAAAATTAAGTAAGCATGAGAAAATTTAAATTTAATAAAGATAAAGCTTACTTATTTAAATTTGATATTGGTGATTTAGTTTTGATTCCAAAATAAAGAGAGAAACCAGACTAAATTGGATCGTAATTACAAGGATCTTTCAAATTATTAGAGTTACTTGATGTCGATTGTTATCTTTGAAGCCTTTGATTAGTAAACGAACCTATGAGTATGCTCACAACTGTATACGAAAGATGCCTCTAAGTAGTGCTCATGATGAGCTAGATTTATTTGATGTAGAAGATGAAGAGGACTATACCTCCACAGAAAAATAGACACATACCATGGCTATTTGGTCGCACTGCATGCACCAATCTGTAGCCGTAACTGCAATAAACTGTGAGTTGTTCAGGGCGCGGTGGGCAGTTGGTGATGTGGCGGGGGCCTGGGTTTCTTAGGAAACTATTTTTGTGTTGGTCATTTGATGACCTGAGTTTGGTCGCACTGCACGCACTTATCTGTAGTCGTGACTGCAATTCAATGGCGAGTTGTTCAGGGTGCGATGAGCAGTAAGTGGTGTGGCGGGGGCCTGGGTTTCTGCGGAAACTATTTTGTGTTGGTCATGTGATGACCTGGGAGTCGTGGACTCTAGAGAAGTGACAAGGTTTGTCATATGCTGTTGAGACAGCTGGGCCATGAGCGTTGTATGTGATCTGATTAAGTTTGGTTATTGTGTTTAAATGTTAACTTTTTGATATTTTTGAGACTTAGAGGTACCTTTTGATACTCTGATAAAAGGTTCTATCAAATGTTGACGTTAAATTATCGATTGCTATTGTACTTGTTCTTGGTCAGGTTGGCCGAGGATGTACTGTTACTCCAAATTTGAATTTTGGTTACAGGTGCACACGAGGACGTGTAATATGTCAGGTTGGCCGTGTCGTGGAAAACGAACTCTAGTTACTAAGTCTTAATGTTGTTTTTACTGTAGTACTAAGTAGTAAGTGAGTAGGGTGACGCCGTGACGTCACGTATTATGGCGTCAAGTGGTCAGAGTCGCATTTGGAGGGCTGGAACCCCGGGAGCGCAAGGCATTAAGGTCTGCGCGGGCGCGGGTGTAACACCTCTCTGATACGAAACTGTCGGTTGCCCATACATTCGTTATTACTTAGTATAGCTACCTGTGATTGCTACATACAATAGTAATTTGAACTGTGAAAGTGACATTATAATTAATTGATAATCAAGTGCATAGTTATTTAAAATCTCTTCGGTATTAACCCAGTACCACTGAACCAAGACGATGACGGCTATATCGCTCAGCCATTCCTGGCGCCGTCATATATTTTACGACAGTGTAAGCTGACATATCGTTTCCTAGAATAACATAAGAAAACCGTATTAAGACGGCAAAACACTTGCAACAGTAACAGTTTACCCTAAAGCTGCGACACACAAAGTTGCGCTCATTTCGCCTCGTTTTAAAATGACGAACGTGCTATTTCCTTGGCAATTGTTTCGCTTAGTACAGTTTCCTTAGACTACCACACCACACGTCTGTTCCCTTTATAATAATTTAGCCGATAATGCGAAAAATACGTGCCTTTAGCCCTCTCAGCAATACGTGAGAGCGACCTTATTGCCACTTATTGCTCTTGAATGAAGCGAAATTATAATCTTAATGTGGCAACATTCCGCTTTGATTGGACCAACTTTTACCAACATGCTTCTATTGTGTGAAATGAGCTCCACAATAAACAATTGCTGCCCTAATTAGATACGTTTCACGTCATTTCTGGTGGTTATTAGAGGATTGCGGTGCTGCGTTAATTTGCCGTTCACGAGTTTTATGTTTATTATACTCCAATTCGCCATCATGGCACACTTAAATATTTTATCGAGCATTGTAATTGCTAAAACCACTGAAACTATTTCCAGGTTTTATATTAAATTATACGTAAGAGAGAAATAAAGTAAATGTCTAAAACACGAACTGGAATTCATTGCATTAAACATGTTAACGAAAATAGTTGAAAATACAAGCTTTAGTAACGAATAGATTTAAACATTGCTTCAGTGCATTGCTAATGACAAGCTGCTTGCTCCCTCCGAGACTATAAACACGAATCCGCCATCGCTTTCAATCGACTATTACAAATTGCGCAGTAGAAACCTATATTTTATTATTTTCTATCATCAATTACCCGTATCAGTTCACCTGCCATTACTTCTACGGAAGTCTATAAAATAATACAATTGGTATACGTAATCAAAATGAAGCTTAGGCTAAAATAATGTGGGCGTAGAAAAAAGGTACAATTTTCCGCTTCTGTGCTTCGATATTGACGTTCGTAAATTGTGTGAAGTGATGTCATATTTTGTAAAGCTGGATTGACTCGTCTATCTCCGAACCGTCGATCTTATGATAAATCCGTGATAAATGATGAGCACGGCTTGCAACTGCGGAGGTTTGTTAGGACATATCTGAACGTCAATCAGGCTGTTTTAAGAGGACTAAAGGAATTAATCACGAGTTTTAAAATGTGTAAAAATATATGATTCATTGCAGTAAATAGAATTAGAAAAATATATGTTAATCTTCCGATTTGTCAAAATACAACATAGCTAATTTACTACGATAGAAAAAAATTACGAAGATGCGTATAAAAATTACATATATCGATATGTCGATATCGATCAAAACAAAACTTCGTAATATACATGCAATCCTTTAACACTGCAAATAAACGTATTGATTGATTGATTGACTGGTTACCATGTAACCTACTTAGCTAAGATGCCAATTACGGTATTTTATATTGTTTCGTTGCCAATTTTTTTTTATGCACCTAAAATATTTTTATTAACTTATTATTGGTTATAATTATAAGTATGTCGTGAATAGCAATATCGTTTTCTTAATAAAAGTTGCTCAATTGATTATTGTAGTAGTGGGGCAAACGCTGTGACGTTATTTTGTAATGGCGGCACGTGGACAGAGTCGTTTTGGGAAGTGGGGATTGTCGAACGCACACTTCGCATTGAGACGCGAACCAAGTCACTTCTCCAAAACGAAACTGTCGGTTTGCCTAGTTAAATTATTATCATCTTATATTGTCAGTTTTATTTTTGTTATTTTTAGTTATTGTGAATAAAAGTGAAGTTATATTAACGTTTCGTTTTATTCGTGCTATACTTCAACGACACCTACGAAATGGACCCTTTACCACCGAACCGAGATGATGACGTCCCTATCGCTCCGCCGTCGCTGACGTCGTCAAGTATATATTCTGAGACAATAAAGCATTATTATTATTATTAATCATTCTGATTGTTTTTCAGATTCATCATCATCATCATCATTTCAACCAAAAGACTTTCTCTGTCAAACATAGGCATCCCCAAAAGTGTTGTAATGACAGGTCCTACGTGTCACGCATCCATCAGATTCCCACGATCCTCACCAGCACCAGCAGTTTTCACATTATAGTACAAGACACATTTTACCCTTTTAATTTTTATAGTCAAATATGTAGGTTTTTAGTAAATTGCTTAAATGCTTCATATTTGGCATTGTGCCTTGTGTCTTTGCGCATATCTGTCTTTATTATGCATTTCGAAAGTGACCACACTTTAGGTCCTGTGGTCCTCTTAAAGCGTTAGAGTATGATGCAACGGTTACGGACCAGTTCACAAATGAATCCGTTAACAATTTGCGAGCATGCTCCGATTACAGTGTTCTAGAATTCTTAACGCGCTATAATTCAAATATTCAAAATCCATTTATGAACATTTAACAAAGCTAATGGCCACTATCACAGCTTGAATGGAAATAAAAAAGTTGATGAACTTAAAATTTATATTATAAATCTAATGCGCATATGTCATTTATAAGAACTTTATTAAGTGTGATTAAGTCTTGTAATATTACATTAAATTATACTATCTTTACACCAAGACTGATTCATCAATCATTTCTGAGCGTTAAAACTGATTTATGAATTTGATAGCTTAAAAATGAGCGTTTCGTTTTAAAAATCTAAGATTACTCATACTTATAACCTCTAAAAGTTCGTTGTTATAAGGTGTAATTATTTTTATTAAGACCACGAGATTTCGTTGAACTTTGCGGTAACGATGAATTGATAAAATCTGCTGTTCGAAATTCAAAAGTTGATATCGAACTAAAATTGAATTTCTGTGGGCGACTTTATCAAATTAATGTTTTATAGCAACGAAAAATACTTATTGTACTTAAAGAAGCATTAGATTGTTCAAAACTTTTTTTTATTTTAATTATCAATGTTGTTTGGACCATCAAGTAGGATTGCCGTCAAGTGCTAGTTTATAAAAATTAAAAAAACTGAACACAGTTGTGTGTATATTTCAAAATTATTCACCGTATTCAATCCTTATTTCTAAGTAACATAGAAACAGTTAGTTAATCGTAACTTGTACTAGTAGGACTACCAAGAAATGTGAATATATATCCGCATTCGCAGAATGAAATAGTCCCTGAAGCTACACGACATTATGTACCTTTGCTTGTACCAACGGGTTTCACCTATTCGATCTTCATTTGTTTATCGAACAAAACCAAACAATTATTTCAGCATACGATGATATATCCTTCTTTAGTTGTATTGCAACAATTAACCTAATCTTTGGGAGAAAACACTGATTGCTGTAATAAAAGTTTATTAGACACTAGAGTTAAGGCCTCACTCTGCTATACTTTTTTATACTAACAAATTGTCTTATCTTCCGTTTCCAACATTTTGGAATTTAATTGCTGTGAAAACTGCACAACTGTTTTGCTGAATTCAATTATATAAAATGATGTAAGCTAGTAATAAGAACATCAAGATTAAACTATTATAGCTTACAGGATTCTTCGAAAAAATTGCCGTAGCTTTACAACGCAAAGAGCTATTAAAGGAATATGGGTGAGTTACAGTTAGTAAAAATATGATACTTCCTTACGCTCCATCCTGAGTGGAAGAAGTTATTTTATGATTTCCCACCGAATAAAAAAAGCATTTATTACTTAATTCAAAGGAAGGCGTTTCTGGGTAAAATCGTCTTATCTTAGAACATTAAACATAAAAAATTCAAGGTAATCTATTAGAATTGCGAAGAACAATATACGGGCATCGTGATCCTTTTCTAGTTTTTACTTGTAAAAATCGTGACTATAGAAACGTGCGTATTATGAATCATGCATTACTACTAAGTTCTGAGGATTTATAATTGAATTTTCTGATCCTAACGACACATGCATGACAATGAAAGATTGTCCTGACTATTGTTATCCACCGCACATATACATTCAAAGTTGACTGTCAGAGCAATGGCAAATCACATTTATCTGTCTTTTATCTTACAAACCATCTGCTTATAAAATATAATGTGATATAGAAAACAAACATCTACGTTTTAGAAACAATATATCACAGTAAAACAACAATTTATAAAAGTCTCGAATCAAAACAGAGATCCGGTCGTAGTCTTAAGCCAGTACGTGCCTACTTGTGTTTTTGTTAGAGGACTATTCTTGGATTCCATTTTTTTTGTGTCACAATTCGAGATTAGGGTTAAAATCTCTCGGTTTGACTATGACACCTTTGGTTTTTTCTTTTAGATTTTTTGATTGTCCATTTGTCCAACCCTTTTTAGGTATGAAATTTATAGGCAAATCTATAAATATACACGTGTCATGTTTATACATTTTATATCTGTATTTTAATGCTGTGTTCAATCTTGTGTAAAATTTACAGCAACCATTGACCTATATGGGTTAGTAACTAACTTCAAAGCCATTGCTATTTGATGTGATGGCTATTGCTATTCGCCACAATGTTCTGTCGTTCCACTTATACAAAGATCATACACCAACATGCGCAGTTAAGAAAATGGGCACATATGCTGTCCACATTCAAAATTCAAGAATACAGCTGTGGCGGTACAGACGCATAGCCAACACGCCTAATGCATAAAATATGAATCGCCTCTTTGAATTTGTCATATCAAAACGATAGCAGTCGATACGGGCCGGATAAGCCACGCCCACCATACAAACTGCAAGAGATTTTACTCGTTATGACAAGTGAAATATATGCGCATAATTTGTATCGACGGAGTGTCTGATTGGTAACAAATTGAAATTAACCATTTAAGACCTGCGTTCGGACCGTGTCGTAATATTTTGTGAGTGTCGCTACAATCTACCTTTCGATCTATTCAGAGTTGTTTTTATAACAGCACATGGTCTTACGAATTTGCCAGGACAAGTAGTGCTTGAACGAGAAAGTATGATATAGCTTTTGAAATAGGCAAGTCAAGTATGTCACTTGAAAAAATAAACAACCAGAACAATGTTTGCAAAACCATAGTAGTGTTTATTTATACTTGAAATAAAAGCATTCCCAGATACTGGTAACGGTGATATTTCGGTTAACGTAGGTATAGTTAATGCAAATAAACGCTTAGTCACAGCGCGTCGCATCAAATAAAGCGAATTCAAACAGACTGTAAAGTGGCTTTTGCATTAAATCTTTGTTTATTTACGACCCACATCGAAGCCTCGTTGTATTGTAAATTATTACCGGCTGAGTTTTAAAACGATAAAATGTACGTGAAATACAGTGCCCCGATCAAGCGTAGGGTGTAAAAACCGGAAAGCAATTAAAATTAGTCAAACGGCAAAACTGGAGATCTTTATAGGCAGCTAGAGTCATAAAATCATTCGATTTATGTTAAGAGACGAGTTGCCCGACAGATGCTGCCATGTTGATGTCATTTTGCTCAAAAACCTGACACTCGGTCTGGTTTGTAACGTGCGAACAAAATGCCCAGAAGAAAATTATGAAGTCACTAACACGAGAAAAAATGCATTTTTATTACAGTTTGCTCTGAGCTATGAATAATAAGTTTTGCATAAAACGTTACAGATTTAATTTGATACGGAGATACACCCACGCCTCTGAATGAGGTAGAAAACGAAGATTCCAATTGCTAGGAGATTTAAAGGCGCTATCGAATTACGCGTGTGTTTGTATTCAATTTGACTTTTGTTTCTATTTGTTAAAAGTATCAGATTTTTCTTATCAGGAGGATCTACTTTAATTTAACACCAGGAAAATTAAGTGGTAATTAAATTAAAAAATAGTGTATGAGTCTACTAAATTGAGACTTTATGACCCAATTCGGCAATACAAAATCTCATATTACATTAGGCAAGTGTGTATTAATTGTGGAACTCGTACAGCTATTAAGTGAACTTTACTAAATCGTTCTAAGCACAAAGTGTTATTAGAATCGCAGTGGGTCCTTAAGTTATGAGTGGAAACACATAAAACAAGCAGGAGGTATTAAGCAATAAAATTCGATTCAAACGCCACAATTCGATTTAAAAGTAAATTATTGCTGAGTCAGCGCAATGGTAAATTGAATATCCGATCATAATGACCTTCGTTTGTGCATAAAGGCGAGTCCGAAGGCGGATGCCGTCCGACTTCTTATTACCCTCGGTCGAGACACACGGCCAGCCCGCTTATAAAACCCTAATTACTTTGAATAAATTATCATTTTAATCGAAAGTTTCCATTTCGAGGACGAAACAAAAAAGTTTGCGAAGCGAATTGGTTTGCAAACACCAGGCAAATGAGAGAGATGATGATGGAACATTCTTAATTAACGACTTAATAGACGAAACGAGTTTCCATTTTTTGTGTGTAATAATTATGTGGTGTAAAATGGATATTTTTAAATTTCCTAAATATATTAATGTGTATAATTATAAAGAATAACCAGTAGTATAATTAATGATTATTATATTGCAATAATAAACACCTACTGTGTGTAGAAGAGAAAACTCTAATGAACGAATTAAATTATGCCAACATGATCTTGAACAATAAATATTTTCTTCCACACAAAGTTTCAGTCACTCCTTTCTCTTTACGAGACGATCAGCATTCCAAACGCGGTAATTTCGCTAAGGCTTGCAACGCACAGTTAC
Organism: Leucania comma; assembly: GCA_958295575.1. NCBI lineage: Eukaryota > Metazoa > Arthropoda > Insecta > Lepidoptera > Noctuidae > Leucania > Leucania comma. Next base: position 13,756,255 of record OY282475.1, read on the forward strand.
ATCGTTTTGAGTTTAAACATTTCAATTGCGCATAAGTAGTGATCGCTAGGCCATTGTTATTTACCCGCTTTCTCAGTTAACTCTTGCAATAGCCAACAATTAGCTATTGTTTGTCGAAGTCAATATAATGAGCGAATGATTGAAAATTACCCTAAGAAACTTTATGTTCGTGTTCAGGAATATGTTTCTATATCATTGTAGTTTTTTCTCAAGCATTGTGGGGTCGCCTTAAAGTTAACTGGCCAAGACTATGCGTACAGAGCAACATAAAATGTACCTAGTCTGAGCTTCACTTTAATCAGTAATTTAAAAAAGTAGTTTACTTCGAATTTGACTTGCCTGTTTGTTTAGTAGTGGTTAGTGGCCCTGACTGTTATACCGGAGGTCTTCAGTTCGATTTCCAATCAAGATAAATATTTGTGTGATGAGCACGATCATTTTTTCTGTCTCTGGGTGTAATAATTTATGTATGTATTTAGAAATATACAAGTTGTTTATCAAGCTGTGATCAGTTTGGGACCAGAAGGGGTTGTGAGAAAGTTATAAAAAAAAAATTGCCTCAAACTTACTGTGATTACTGTAAACATTTTAATGTTATCTTTAGGGGCCTAGGAGTCACAAATAAGAGACATATGAAATGGACTTATACCGAATTTTTATACAGACATTGAAAATCGGCTCAATAAAATCTTATCCCGTCCATGTCTTTTACATTTCAGAGCCCTATGTCCGATGACATAAGTATAGTTTCACGCATCGATTACTATCCAATTTTGAGCGCACTGAATACCTGTCGGACGATCTTTTGTCACCTTGTCACGTGCCTGAGGCTACCTCCCGGCCTTTATTTTCCAACGAATCCAATGAAAAACGTGCTTTTTCTTATGTCAACAATACTACATTGTTGTGATCAGCTTATTTAGCGATTCTCTTACTGTTTTTGCAGCTTTGTTTGTTGATCATAACAAAATTGTGAAGTTTGGAAATGTCAATAACCTTTTTAGTTTTGAATGAATCGGAATGTGATCGTCATTTCTTTTTATGATAATTTAAATAGTAACTTGCACTAAAGTAAGCAAGTGGTTAGCATGTCATAATGACATCCACCAATCAGAATTTGTATTAGATATAGCTCTCTGGCACTAGGACCGCCTGACCAAAACACATAACCGCGTTGCGGCGCCGTGCCGCTAAAATCGGCAGTGCCGCCCGCCGCTACGTAGAAATTTGCGGTGTGAATACTTATTGACAATGATGCAGTTTGTTTCTAAATTTTCACTTAACAACGAACACACGATAAATTTATTACACTCAATTATGAGGAACTAGTTATCCTACAGTCGATATTAAAACGCTTTTTTTCGCGTCACCGCAACGCAACTTTCAGCGGCGGACGTCACTGCCGATTTTAGCGGCGATCGCTGCGGGCACCGCAAGGCGTCTAGGTATGTGTTTCGGCCCTTATAGTGTACCTACAAAGTAAAGTTAAAAAGTTTATAAATAAATAATCCTTTTTGTTAGCTACAGGCACATGTATTACCACATTCATATATATTAAGTATGTTGTAATTAAAATAATCAAACTGATGACATCTTGATGTATACAAAACTTTCTACTGGATAGTAAATCCAGCAGAAAAGCATGCTTAACACCTAACCCATATGAAGATTTAAAAATTTCAAAAGAATAAAACGAAATCTTTGGATCAAAAGGATTATTTGAGGAACCTACACTGTACGAAAAACCTCGGAACAAAAAGATTATTTGAGAAATCAACGTCACAATCATGTCAGCCAAAAGACGTTCAATGTTGAACATAGACACCCCCCAAATGTCCAACAAACGGTCCTGTGCGTCTCGTCTCGCATTTATCGAATTCTTGCCACCCTCAACCAGGGCATCGGTCCACATGGTAGAAGGCCTTTAACGCAACAAATAAAACTCTCTTGCTCGCTCTCGCTTTAGCTAAGGTGTTGAGAAAAAAGCTTTGTCACAATTTTGGTCCGGTAACCAACCGGACCGAGCCCAAGTCGGCGACGGCGCGTACTGTTCCCGCGCGCCTCAAGGAACTGTCAACGAACCGTAGAGGCCCAGCCTGCTAGCTGCAGGCAAACAGGGTCGAAGCCTGCTGGGGTCAAGGGCCGTTTTCTGAGAGGAAGGCTCAGCCCTGGCATGATAGGCAACGAAGGAACGGGGTAAGTTTTTAGTCAGTAAGAGTCTGACACTATTTCTCGGTCCGCCCAAGGGCGGGATTTGTCATTGGATGATTTTACCCACCATAAAAAAACCACCATGCAATAAACAACATTCGTATAAATCACAAAAACGACATTGTATATTTCTATGCAAAACGAACTGAAAACAAGTGCTAGAACCTATATAACATAGCTAACAACAGTTTGTTGTGTGCGTCGGTTTAAATTCCGGATAAAATTACTATTCGCGCCTCGCGGCTTGCCTGCAAAAAATAGTTTTTCACATTGTAGCTACCAGTTTTTTACCACTACAGTTTTTGATATTTGGCAACGGAAATATTTATGTTTAGGCGTAGTAACTTATTGATTATATGTTAGATAGATCCTTGCTTCACATGGATGTTAGAAAAAAAATAATTACACGGCTTTGCTCTACTGTAATATATATCTACTGGCTTATTTTCGTAGTTTGAAACTCTTTTTTTACCCTTTAGAAGGTTGAGATTTCAAAAACTCTTTCCTAGTCACCTACGTTATAAAGGAAACTTTGTGCAAAATTTTACACTCCTAGTCCTAGTGGTTTTGGCTATGCGTTTGTATGACAGTCAGTCACTTTCCAATCTATATTATGCAGTATTCTATACAATACCAAGGCAATTTATAGAATACAATTTAAAGTAAGGCGTTTATTTTTAGGTGGTGATAAAATAACTAATCTTACCTGACCGTGTCAGGGTGCCCTAAAATTACAGCACCCCCTTCCTGCTCTCGTATTTTGCACACATTACCGGCTGCGCATTCGGTACTGTATAGAACACCTGAATTATACAGATTGCCGATAACATATACACAGATAGAGATAGATTATACACTTTTATCTTCTTCAGGAATTACTATGTCTATTGGTGATAGGGAATTTTGTTTTTTTTTTTTTATGTGTAAGGCTAACGATGTAAACAAACAAATTAACGTTATACATAATTGTACCATTTATGATCGATAACAAAGTATGTATGTATATTAAAATGTGCGTACCGACATGGAAATATCCATAGCCATTCCTGTAATTTATGAATATTTTCACGAATTTTCTATAATATAAACTTAATTATAATAATACTACTCGAATCATGGCTGATAATGTTAATTTGTTGTTATACGAACACATTACACAGCTGATTGGAAATTGAAACAATTAAATCAGATTCTATACCTATTACTATTATTTCCATTTACCAAAATTAATAGGTACTCTGTGGATTTAAAAAGTTTTGTTCATATATTTGAAAAGTAGAGCCAATGTTTGACTTAAGGATAGATTTTACCAATCTTTGAGCGTTATTACAAAGTCATTACAATCGAGATCAGGAAGTCCTCAAAAGTTTAATAATAGACGTCTTACCCTGTTGTAACTTCAGACGGAATCTTAACGCGTTTTTTATATCTATGCTAATTCGGAAATAAAAAAAATCTTTGCTTTTTACGGCATCATAAAATCGTTTGACAGAGATGCTCATTAGAGCAGGATGTTGATGTTAGATTAATCTGCAAGTTTCTCAAAGTGTCGTATTTCTTACGATGGCATTGCAGTGAGTCGTCAATTTATAATAAACATTTATAATAAGCGTTACTAATCCGGACAAGCTTGAGTATCGCAGTCACTGCTACTATAACATGTAATTATAGACCAGAGGCCCTACCACGAACTTTTAAACGCGATTCATTTGAAGACCTAAACTGAACTTACATATAATGGATACTTCCATCACTCTTTTCTCGCTCGCATAACTAAAATTTTAAGGCCTTAGCTCCCGAGCAGCGCCATAAAATAGTGACTTTCGGAAGCCTAATTCTCTGTATCAGCTAAGTTAAAAAGTTTGAGAAATAAATACCATCTTTATTATAGATTCATGTTCAACATTATCAACATGTGATTTGTACGTATGACTAATACTTATGACAAAAAATAATAATTGTGCGCTTGTTTTCCCTAAATCCTTAGAATTGGCTTTGATCTTTAGAAATATGTTTACACAAAAACTGCTGTTTAAGTGTTCTTCAAAATCTACATAGCATATATAGGGTGACTGGTAATTAGTGAACGATACTTAAACACGTGATTGTAGTCATAATAACAAACAACTTTTACTATGTAACCAAACCTGAAATCGTGAAAAAATCAGCCAAGTTTAGTACATTTTGACCAGTTAGGCGAACACAAATATACTGACCAGCAGATTCTTTTTGCGATTTCATGTTTGATCCCATAGTAAAAGTTGTTCATTATCATGACTACAACGTGTTTAAGTATAAACCAATCTATATTTCACAAAGAAAATGGTATTCAAGACCAGCTCTATGGGGGCGCAGGCGGCAGTACAAATGTGTGTGCTTATAACTCCGGTGAGATGTTCGAAGGGACTATACGCTTTAACACGTTATTGTAAGGCCCCTGGATCACTAGAATAAATTAGAGCATCATATACAGATGAAAGCGTCGATCTCATTCCTATCAAGATTAGATCATGGTACTGATTAAAATATATGAATTAAAATTTTCTGACCACCTCCTCACGGTTAATTCGATTAAACTTATACTGCAACGGATTAAAGCTTGTGTCAATCACCTTAATAAGCAATTCAAATTTGGTTAATCCAATGAAATTGGTGCATGTGTAATTACTACCCACTATATAGGTTAATTAAAGTGCCACTATTTACCGTTTATGGCTCCGATATAATTAAGGTTTTTTCAACATTACGTAAATGACTTGGGCTATGATTATAGCTTTATTACACATGTTACCGCTGTTTTTTTGGGATTTAAGTGAAAGTTTTTAGGGTTTACTAGTTGCATCATCGAAATAAATTCCATTATTTTGATGATTTATATATAATTATGTATTATATATGTGGGTCTGATACTAAAAATAGCCGTTGTAGTATATTTTTCTTTGGTTATTATCAGAAGCATATTTTCTAAAATCAAAATAATATCTTACCCACTTATGTTCAAGGCTATCAACACAATATAAGACCAAAACTATTGACGGCACGGATGGCGCAGTGGCTGAGCAGTTAATTGGCTGCGCAACGCTGTGTGTCGCAGCTTCAATTCTCGTAATCCCGAAACAAATTTATGTAAGCCTACAGATCTTTGTTCCAGGTCTGGGGGTTGTGTGTATATGAGTTTATATGTTTTTTAATGAACCCACGATACAGAAGTAAACGAAAAAAACAAAGGGCAATATTTTCTCTAAAGTTAAAATGGAAAAAAAGATACTCTCATGATAAATTCCGAAGCCCTGGCAAGCATCACTCCTAGACTTACGATTTCTATCTCATAAAGAACTAAACTTAATTTACTATCCCAATTATTTATTGCAATTTTGATCTATATTTATGCCTCATAAACTTCACATTATGCTCCTGTATCATATGAGATCTAAGATTTTAGATTGTTAACGTGTCACCTTTTTTTTATTTACAACATAATTATATTTTTATCGCTTCACAAAATTAAATTCTAGATCGCCATAATATCGTAAACTACACTTGGACTAATTAGCATTATATGAAACAACAAATAATTCGATTATATTAAAAAGCTGGTTTTGAATTAAGAATTAATCATATACAGTTCGTAATTAACATACCTTCTAGCAGATATTTTGTTTGAAATGTTCATTATAGTATGGCATTAAGTGATGTCGGCGTCTATAAATCGTTTAATGTCAATTATGCTGGGAATTGCTATACCAATTAAGATTAGGTTGTAGTGATTCAATACATTGAATAAAACATTCTCCTCTGATATATACAGGACGCTTTTTAACTGAAGCGGGTTTGAACGAGAGAGCTGTGTATTGATTCAGAATCCTAAATTGTAAAAAGGACACATTGATTTATTTTTTTTCTTATTGGAGCCAACTGTACGCTGCCTTGACTGACACTTAAACCATATATTATACTAGTTGACTAGTATATGGCTGAAGTGTCAGTCAAGTCTAAGGCCTAAAGTCCACAGACGCGTAGCTTCATGGACGCATGGTCATCATACGCTTGGTGCACGCCTGCTCACAGCTTTCATACAAAACTATGAAACTCTGTCGACAAAGCCGCAACTTCTTGCTGTCGTGTCGCGTCTATTAACGAATACGCGTCTATGAAGCTACGCATACGCAGGTAGAAGCCTAAGTTATACTTTTATTACAGGTGAATTCGTTTTTCGGCCAAAGTTCGATATGCATATCCCATGAGAGCACATGACAGAACAGCACATCTGAGCACAGCACAGACACCATGAGGAGCCAAGGAATGTGGTCCCTGTGGCCGAAATCGGCTAGATAAGATCATCATCATCATAGGATCATAGGTAAATACGTCAATTGTTATTCTTTATTGTTATTGGGCTCAAACTAAATTGTTACAATGTTTTTTTTTTAAAGTTAGGCTGTCATTTGACTCATATCTCACCGAATTGTAAGCGATGATATAATCGACGTTGAAGCACGCATGCTTAGAAATAACCTGAATAGGTTACTTACAAGAATGAATACAGAATGTAGCGCAGCTTTCAAAATATTTTTATTTCTTGTCCAAAATCTAATCAGTCGATCAGTCGACTTCTAAAAACCTTTCCTGCTTTTTAATGTTGGGCATATTGTCGAAGTTCGTCAAAATGAACTACAACTCCGTGCAAACTTTAGTTCATTCATCCTGTATGTTAGGTTATTAGCTAATGCTGTTAACGGAATTCTTATCCTAAAGTATTAGGACATAGGGTCTATTATTGATTCATGCTTAATTATGCTAATTTTGCATCGTAGGCGTAATTAAGTCTATTTTCATATCATATTGTTTGGATGTGTTTGTTTTTGATACCTTAGCGTGAGTCTTAATTGTTTTTATCTTAATGGACTTTAACAATAAAATCAAAACTGGTTTTAGTGGTGATACAAGTAGCTAGGAAAGATAGATATTTTGTGCAAATAACATGAACAGAAGCCATTTGCTTGATTTTATGAGAGATAATGATACAGTTAAAGGATATTATTATCAATTTAAGAATACTGGTTTTCCCAAAAACTTGTAAACTATAAAGTTGAGAATATAGAAAATGAAACTAATAGAATGTTCTATTTTATTGGAATTCAATTGTAATAAAATCATCACAGTTTTATTGTAATATTTACCACCATAACAAAGCAAGAAATTTATTAAGTACAGCTCTATAAGAAACGTGCAATTACAAAATTTATTTTGCAGATAAACAAACGGGAGGCTAGTAAATCGTGATTTGTCATAGAAATGCAATTTATATAATTGTATCAGTTCACAAATGCCAGTTTCTTGCAACATTTGACATTAATACGATTTACCAATACTGTCATTCAGACCATTGCAGTACCTGTAATAGATTAAGCGGAGATAATAAGTTTCATAATGGATTAAATAGGGTACCTATACACCTGCGTTGTGGTGAAATAGATACAACGCGTCTCATTGAGTTCGTTAGTCATGTCCTTTAGATTAGTTATTTATGTACCAACGTCAAGTTCTACGTTTTCTTGCAGCATATGTCTTATTCATTAATGGATATATAATATATACTACTCATAAGGACTAATCTTTTTTTAAAGTTTTTTCATTAACAAGCATCATATTTAAGAACAACTGTCTTGAACTATTTGCCCGCTGTGTATTCTCGTCCGATTATAATTTAGGTGTTCAAGGCTAAGGTAAATAGGCTCTTAATAAACTAGTGCATCTCACCTTCAACGATTGCATCATTGCTTACCATCAGGTATGATCGCAGTCAAGCACTAGTTTACATCAATTAAAAAAATATTATTTGTATACGTTTCACATTTGAAACATTATACCCACATAAAACGTATAAAGATACAAATAGAGATTAAAGTAATATCACTAGTTTCTACATAGTACATCATACTAGTCTAAAAATGGAAGAAAGCACTGTTTCAGATGGTTGTTAACCCGCACAAGTTGTAAGAGTCAATTGCAGAAACCAGTTATGTGATGCTGGCAAGCGATGGATTACTAACCTGTCACTGCTACAGCATCTAGATACAAGTACTTATTGCTACACACAGTCTGAATGATGCTGCCGCACTTGCGATAGATATTGCACGTAATTTAGTTCAACTTGTTGAAGAAGATGGAAGCAAGGAAGTTAATAAAGAAGCTATAGTTGATACATAAGTTGTTGATGACAAAATAAATCTAGAAGAAAAAGCAAGGTTTCTGGGATTGTTTGAAAGAGATAACACGACCCTGAAACGCAAAGGTTAACGTTTCATACAGAAGAAGGTGTTCTCTTCGATCTCAAAAAAGTAACCAATTACAACAGAAACGATTGAAATAATAAAAGCAGTTATCATTATAGAAACTGTTATTAAACTCAAACAAAATCAGGTTAATTTACAGGTTAGAGAGGCTATATATTTTCGTATTGCTAATAGAAAGGTACAGAGTCTACGTCCATAGTTTGTAACGAAATTACCTTTATTGCGGGTTGAGACAAAGCGGAATGCTGGGACGTCGGGCGGCTCCTATAAATCACTGGTCGACGCAACTGATTCAGATTACTGGTGCAGTAAACTGTGAGGTGAGATGCAAGGGTTGACTGTGATATGTTGGATTTTCGCTGTAATATGTAACATTTTTCTGTTAAATTTTAAGACTAACAGTTATTTAACCCGTAAGAAGACAGATATTTCAAAAAAAAAAAAAACAGTAAACATTGTCATAGTCAAACAAAAAAATATCATGACTTTCTACTATAAGATGGTAAAAGTCACCAAGTCGACCAAAGTATTCAATTGAAACTATAATCTATGTAATCTATGGTCGCATCAAAACAATTTATCTCACATTATCACATGTACTACATCTAGGCCTAAACATCCGTACAGTGAGATTGATTATACTGTATTACTAAAAAGTATAAAACGAGAAGCAGGCTAGACCGGCGCTCGGTGCCTGAGGCACTCCGCGATAGAAAATTATTAAGAAAATTAAATGATCTACCGTGTGCCGGTTCACAGATATGCCAATTATTGATACCATCTAAAGGCAAGCCCTGAAAAATGTGCTGGCCGTTTCTCTGCATGTTGCAATTTACTTACGCTCTATCTGCAAACTCGGTTCTAAAACTAATAGTAATTGATTTTATGTTTCCAGTAACGTTGTGAGAAATGAGTTCGTTTGGTACGAATGTTTTAATGAGGTGAAAAATATACAGCCTTGTTTTATGTCTGTTCTAACTATCGGATAACATGCTTGTAATAGAATTTCAAGTTTTATGGATCCATTTTGCGTCTGTGAAAATGTCAATAATTAAATGATTATTGATGGACAACTTTATGGTTGTAATGGTAAGTCGGTCATTATTAGGAATAGGGTGATTGATCGCTTAATGGGCACTTATGTTTGTTCCCCTATGACTTCGTAATAGATTATTGACATTTGCAGATTCTTTTGTAAACCCATCAATCTCAATTTTGAAAATTATTGGTTGATACTGATTGTAGTAACGACCAATAGGACTCTCTTTGGACGTCATATGAGACTTATTGCTGTTGCTTATTGAGACAGCAATCGTTAATATTTTTGTATTTCTCGGATATCGGAAATCTGTTGTTTCTACCGTCAGTTCTGTGAATGTCTTTGTCTCGACTAGATAGAACGCATCAACTTGATTGTGCACTCAGGATCATAATCGTATTGATGCATTTTATGGCTGTAAAACAAAGCTGTTTTCATCTATAACGATAGCCTGAAGAAAACAATACATGTTAGTTGCTTCTTCATCGATTTTTAACTGTGGAGACATTCTCTGAATTAACCTGAAATGGGTCTCTGGCATATCTTTCTTCAGAATCTAAAATGTTCTTCTTTATTATATTTTTCCTGCTTAGGAATCTGACGATTTCTTTAAAAAGTGAGGAAACAGTTTTTTGAGGTTGACGTACAACAATATTAGTTCTTCACGTGAATTAACTACCTGTCTGATCTCCCCAATGACAAAGTAATACGACTAACCTTTATGAGACTGATATAGTCAGACTTTTTCTGCACCATCATTCCACATGAACTGTTTGTCATTTACATAATTTTTTTTTTTTTATTTGAGTGCTATATCTCCATGACCCACGACAATGTTATTTACCTACACATTGTGTATACAGGATGCATGCAGGCTATCAGATGCCCCGTCACGTACACAATAAAACTCACAACTTCACCACGAACGTTAGTTTGTCACAAAAACTCCGCCGCCAGAGCTTGCAAGTGAATTAGACTATTAAAGCTGTAGTAAGCCGACATAAGATTGGTTCAAATATTGGTGATTGAGTTGGTTAAGGTATGGAATATAAGTTAAAAAAGTTTTATTTATTCAAGCGCCCTTTACTCGTCTGAAAACAATGACAATCCAACTGATAGAATATTTTTATCATTGTAACACCTGAGACAGCTGAAACTCTGAAGTGCCTATTAAAATTTTATTACTTATATCAATTCTAGGTTTTATCTGATACATGACATTTATGATAGTCTATGAATAAAAATAATATGCAGGGAATATTTTTTATATAAGACCTGGGAATCATTTTACAAATTCATCTGGAAATTATAACCAAACTTTGGGCCAACATTGGTCCACATTGCATCCATTGAGTCACGCGCAGTACGCACGATCAACGCACGCGCAGCGCAAGCTAAGTAGAGTTTAGTAAATTGTGCGCTGATTGCTACGTGATATGGAGTTATTATTTTGTTTTTTACTGCAAAGTAATGTGGTTTAACATGAAGCTACTGCTGTATACATCTCAGCAAAAAGAGGTTTTGAGTGTTACGATATGATAAAAAATAGTGTAACGACGGTTGAGATTTGATCATTGTTCAAAGGGTTTTATTGTTCTTCAACTTCCAATCGCAAATTGAATTTAAAAAGACAAGAATACCAGAAAAAATATTATTTATAAATTCCCAAAACTTCTATTTGTAACAATCGTTATTCACTTAATAAGGCTATTTGTCCCAAAAAATTCTAAAGCCAAACAAAATCGGATATCACCATAAAAGTTCACAGTTACGACATAGTCCACGTGTTAAATTATACATGAGTTGAGTCGCCGAAAAGCGACCACGCCTTTACGGACAGCGGTGTGCCCCTCCCACTACCGCCCCTTACTAATTATTATAACCGGTTTTGTTTATCGTAATTAACCAGTAACGCCACCTGTTGTACTCATTCAACTAATACGAACTGTACGTAATTGCAACTTTGGAAGCAACAGTTCAGCTATCCGATATCGAAGTTAAATGCTAATTTTAGTTAGAAATTCGAGTAGCAAAGGTATTAATTTAAACTTGGTAATCGGTGGGTTTTAAGTAGTTTCTTCAATGGATTCGACGAGTTTTTTATTAGAAGCGATTTCTATTGTTACATTTATTTTATTTGCTATGTCTGTTGCTTTTATGTCCTTGTCTTTTATCATTTATGAATTATTGAACTTTTATGTATCATCCTTAAATTTATGATGTTTTTGACATTATTACTTTGCTATAAAATTTCAATATTCAACATAATTTAAACATGAAATAGATTTATTCGCCCGCGTGATATTAGAATATTATCTCAAGGAAACATATTCCCAGAATAAAAAGAATCCTATGTGCTATTTCAGGACATGGTCTATCCGTGTGTTAAGTTTCATCGAAACCCATTTAGTAGTTTTTGCGTGAAAGGGTAACAAACATCCATACATACAAACTTCCCCGTTTATAATATTAGTTGGATATACAGACTTTATTTAAAATATATAGGTACTCAGTATCTTCCTCTTTATAATTCCACGCAAGTCTTGTAAAATCCAACTAAAACAAGTTAGCATCGTGATCTCAAGCGATGGGCAAGCGATTTGTCTCGTACCAGCGCGATATTTAAACCTAACATGGCTTTGCTCTGCATGGTTTCAAGCCAGCACTATATGGTCAACACTTAGAAATGTGTTCATTTAGTTCTTGTAATATTTTCACATGACTATCTATACTTTCATTTTACTAATACGGAAGTAGACGATGCCTTAGAGCTCATAGGGAGTAATTTGAAACCTTTGTTGTCTTTCATGACCTGCTCTTTTTTAATGTTTTTTTTTTATGGTAGGTAAAATCATCCAATAACAAATCCCGCCCTTGGGCGGAGCGGGAAGTAGTGTCAGACTCTTACTGACTAAAAACCTACCCCATTCCCTCGTTGCCTATCGTGCCGGGGCCGGGCATTCCTTTCGGAAGCTGACCCATGACCCCAGCAGACTTCGACCCTGTCTGCTCTTTCTTAATGTAAAATTAGTTGTCATCATCCGAAATAGGCAGATGTAGGTTGTTTTTGGTCACTTTTGATATGATCAACATAAATGTTTGAAACAGCATTTTGTATTGTAGACTTAACTTGGTCATTTTCACCTTATAATTCGTATTTGATGCACCTTAAAAAGTCCTACTTGTCAGTGGTGTTATGTTCAATAGAATTAAGGTCATCAATTTGTTACTTACTTGGCTGATACCTAAGTTTAGTGGCTTTGAGTCTGAGTGTGATCAGTTTACTACTCGTTGAGATGCCCTACTAAATAAATAAAATTAAATCTATTAATAAGTAAAGCTAACAAAAATTGACATAACACGGAAACTTCATCTCGAAGTACACACTGATAATTAACTCCGTGGAGCTTCCTTCGTATTTGATCTAGCAAGAGTATGTAATTTCTAAATGGTTATACACAGTTATTTCGAGATAATTCCCAGCTTCCGCGAATTTATTGATTGATTGGCAACGGGATCCAGTGTTTTGCTGTGGGTTGCCTCATTTTAGAAACCCTTTCAATAATGTGGCACTTATTTATACACGATTTTAACAGAACTAGTTTATTCGTGTTACCATTCGATTAAAAAAAAAAAAAATATTTCTTAAGCTAATATTTGTTAAATCGTCAGGCGTGCGAGCGAGAAAGAAGGACTTTAACAGTTCAGTTTAGGTTGTGAAATGGATCACGTTTTTTTTTTTATGGTAGGTAAAATCATCTAATGACAAATCCCACCCTTGGGCGGAGCGGGAAGTAGTGTCAGACTCTTACTGACTAAAAACCTACCCCGTTCCTTCGTTGCCTATCGTGCCGAGGCGGGGTATTTCTTTCGGAAGCTGACCCATGACCCCACCAGGCTTCGACCCTGCCTGCCTGCAGCTAGCATTTTCACATAACCTTTGGCCCCAGTAGGCTTCGGCCCTGCTGGGCCTCTACGGTTTGCTGACAGCTCCTTGAGGCGCGCGGGAACTGTACGCGCCGTCGACGACTTGGGCTCGGTCCGGTCGATTACCGGACGATCGGACAGCACGCATTGCACGCCATCCGCAAGCCCGCGCCTACGGTGGCCGGAAATCGGAATCGGAATCCCGGCGGCGGCTGGGGCGAGCGCCCTGTTGCCATTGCCTGATGCGGTCGGCCTCCTCCTTTTCTAGCATTACTGCTTCGCAGAAGGAGGCGACTGCCTGAAATGGATCACATTAAGATTTCGTGGTAGGACTTCTGTTAGGTTTGTTTAAATATTCAATATATATCATCTCACAAACATTATCACCAAAACCAAACTAAAGCCTGGAATGGTTTTAAACAACACTGCAAACCGATCCTAACATCTCCACAAATCAAATCGAAGGCCAATGAAACTTGAAAGCAACCCAATCTAAGTAATAATCACTATATCTATTCAAGACTAGTATTCACCGGCATTTACCAGTTACATTGAGTGTTAGGTAAATCGAACATGGCAGCTTGCAACCCCAATGATAGGCGTAAACGGGCTGCATTCAATATCGGTAAGTGTTTATTCATAAGTACCGCAGATATCGGGACCTATCTGGAAGAGTAATGGCTATGGGACTACAGGTTCTTCTGATATAATCGTTAACCCTCGTCGAGTGACGGGGTAATAGTGTGGAAGCTATGTGGTTTGTGTTTTATAGAATAGTGGAGGAGTTTTAGTCTCGTATTATCTGGTTTAGATTAGAAGCGACTAGGAGCTAGTATGATTGTGTAGGTAGATATTCTTTCAGTAATGTTATAAAGGCGTAAATTTGCATGTATGTATGTTTTATAGGATGCATTTTGGAGAGTGCACGGGAATTGCATGACTTGATTCCGTCATCGGACAACCCGACGTATGGCGAGTATCCACCCTTACGTTGTTGAAACATCCACGGTCCGGACTAGGCGTTTCGCCTCGTCGTTCATACCGCGTACGTCGAGGGACTGGAACAATTCGCCTGCTGCGGTCTTCCCATCCGATTATAATTTGGGTGTCTTCAAGGCTAGAGTGAATAGGCTCTTAATAAACTAGTGCGACTCACTATCAACGAGTGCATCACTGCTTACCATCAGGTGGGATTGCAATCAAGCACTAGTTTATAACCAATTTAAAAAAAAAATGTGCCTATTTGTATATTGTTACTTCTTCCCGCTCAATCGATTGATCGAAATTTAGCACACGAGTTGACCATGTCCAGGAATGGAAGACTTCAAGATTTCGAAGATTCCGAGTATAATGTTCCCTTGAGATAATATTTTACAGTCACGCAAGAAAAGGGAGAAGATAGTTTGAATAAGAAAATCTTTAAAAAAAAATACATACAGCCGAACATAGAACCTCCTCCTTTTTTCGAAGTCGGTTAAAAATGGTTTATCTTCTGTTTCAGGTTAATGAAGATGCGAAAAAGAAATGGCACGATGCAATGGAAACAACTGACTATCATTATTTAGAGACCTAAGCAGTCGATTGCGAAGACAAAGAAGACTTACGGAATAATTTTCAAAATAATTTGTTTTCTAAACTATGTTTTACCGTATCCCATTCTTGAAAGTGATCTCTCCCTGTTACTCAAATATAAGTTCGTCAAAGAGCTGTCAGTACACCGAAGAGGCCCAGCCTGCTAACTGCAGGCAGGCAGGGTCGAAGCCTACTGGGGTCATGGTTTAACTTCCGAAAGGAATACCCGGCCCCGGCACGATAAGCTACGAAGGAACGGGGTAGGTTTAGAGATTGTAAACCGGACTCGGCCGGGCCGAACCCGGCCGGGCCCGGTGCCCTTTTTTGACATCCACCGGGCCCGAACATTCATACCCGGCCCGGTCACCAGCCCGGTATGAATGGCCGGGCCCAATGAATGTCTAAAAGGGCAATCTCTAGGTAGGTTTTTAGTCAGTAAGAGTTTGACACTACTTTCCGCTCCACCCAAGGGTGGGATTTGTCATTGGACGATTTTACCTACCATAAAAAAAAAGTTCTTAGAAAACTCATCGAGTAAGTTTCTATGTTAAATTTTGGTGTACAATAAAGAACCTATTTTACAAGCTTACAGACATAACACAGCTTAATATACAAGTCAGGGCTTTTCCAAACACTAGACTAGACGTCTTTGTTAAAGTTGATGATATTGTTTTAACTAAAACCATATATTGAACAAACACTCATCGACTTCGTTAGGTTTGTTTGGATTATGTGAAGTAGGTTACCCACCCACCGCCGTATATCTTAAACATCGTGTTTAAAGGTTTATAGACTTGTATAAGTTGTCAAGTCAATTCGCATGTCGTTAGTATAACTATTTATCTCAAAGCCTCTAAAAGACTTGGTTAAACTTAAAACAAAATAATCTTGCTGTTAGGGTCTACCCACATTGCCTTCTTGCTCTCGTTAGAATGGCGATACCTAAATTTTTAGACGTAATTACAAAAAAAATAATAATATAGTTTTGTCAGTATCTAGCATTATATGAAAGCAAAATAGTAAAACAAATATACCTATCTCGAACAACCTATCTCGAAACTTGCATATCTAGTCGCTACTTAGCACATTTTTAGTATGGCAAAAGGTTTCCATACTAAAAAAAAGCATAAATATTATTTAAACAAAAAATCAGCTACTTTAATTTTGAATAGATAATTCAACAGGTTTTTCATGATATCTACACTCACAAAGGTCTATTTATAAAGGCCCGCTCTTTATAAATCATTGTATATGTTATGTTATATAAGTGTATATTCATGTGTGCTTTAGTTTATTATTGCTTATCAATACATTTAAACTTTACCCATTAATGAGTTGGAGTCGCAGACTCTTACCGTGAAAGGGTGCGGTGTACCTGATAGAGGCACGTTGCCGTATCATGCAGTTATACGGCCACGACTCTGAGCCGTGTTGAGTCAATGCACGGTACGGTGTCGCGTAAATTCACAACAAGGCAACGTCACAAAACCCTTTGATTGAAAACTAATCGCGAAATATTTAACAAAGCAGCGCCTGTACAATATAGTGTCATGCTAGGACACCGCACAGACATTATTATGTGGGCAGGCCCTTAGCAATATCAATGGATACCATAAGTTCGGAATAAGAAAATTATTGCATTGAAAATTGCATAAATGCACCTAATCACTACTGCAAAAAAAAAGTTAACTTGTTTCGAATTCCAGTACGAGAACGTAAACAGTTTTTAACATCTGTTTAGTATCTTGTATTTCTTCTCTGATTCTTCGAGCTTAAACTCTTGCGCATAACCATCATTACTTCCCATTAACACCTCAAATAGTCTAATTTACACTTCAATTAATTTAATGAACTCCACGTCAACGTCTTCTACAATTACAGTAATTATATCGAAGACAAATATTTACCGTGTATTTACAACTGATGTTTAGTCGATCGCCCACGCGTTGACAGCCGCCCATTACTGAGATCTGCGCCGGCGCACCAGAGGGCTTAAGCCGTTTCACATTAGCTAGCTTGTTCGTGTTCGTATCAAACTGTCAAAAGCTCCGTTGAGCTGTTACGAGTCTTTATGGAAAAATTTAAAGTAAATGTTTTTGATGGCTTTGTGTGACTTTGATTAAAGTTCTTTGATAATTTTGTAACTGGTCTAGAATACAATAGAAGATAAATATTAGGTCTTCAATATTGATTTTTTGAAAGTTTGTCAGTTTTACATGTCTTAATCAATATTTTTACAATTTAACAAAATATTTATTTATTTATGTTCACTTATTGGCGGCCGCGTACTGGAAGACGCAGCGTTGGAAGGCCTCCCACAAGGTGGACCGATGACCTGGTCAGGCTCACTGGAGTCCGATGGATGCGAGACGCACAGGACCGGCCATTGTGGTGACGCTTGGGGGGAGGCCTATGTCCAACAGTGGACGTCTTTTGGCTGAAATGATGATGATGATGTTCACTTGTTACCAAAAAGAACAAATGCAGATATCTAGAAGAGTACGAAGGTGCTGCTCATTTCCAAGGAATTTCTTCCAGAAGACCTGTGACAGGAGAGTTGAATGAGAGATGTAGACGCGTGTGTATAAATAATTTAGAAAAGATGAAGATGTTAGTTTATAACTTGATGAAACTTTTGTATGCTTTTAGTTACACATAAAGATAAATCAAATTGTTATATAAATAAGTACAACAAATCATAAATTCCGTTTAGCTCTGCCCCATATAAATAACAAAAGTGTTCAACTTTTCACTAAACATGACAAATGTTAGTCCAATTTATCTTGGACTAAAAACGGGCTTGTAAAAAACGTAATACAACAATAGTTTGCACGCACACGGCTATACAAATTGAGCATTTGTACCCAGTGTTATATTTAATTAAATTTTGTTCGTATATTTCGACAGAATCTTCATCACGTTTCAATTCACTGGTATTTCCCAAGGGTAAGGATCAACTAAGTATTGAGATAGTAAAACTGAACATTGTTTTTTTTATTTATTTTTTTAATAACTGTACAATACCAAGAGGACACCGGTGTCCGCACACCTAATGTCTTTCTATTGTGTCTCTAATTACGGTATTCAAAAGGTTAATATAAACTAGTGCTTGACTGCGCTACTCTTGAATTCGATGCTAGGGCCAAATTGCGTGATCTTTTTGGTAAACTAAGTAAAATGGGGATTGGGCTTGGCGTGGGGTCACGCAATTTTAAACCAATTTAGCGCTAGCATCGAATTCAAGAGTACCTAACGTCATAATTCTAATGTCGACCGATCGGAATTTAAACTCGAAAGTAAGCCCCCAGATGGTAAACAGTGATTCAACCGTTGTTGCTGAGGCGTGCTAGTTGTACTACTAAAATGGTAAACCAACTTTTTTTGCATATAGAGGACATGATTTCTTTGTTTATGTGTACAGGATTCACGAGTTTAAGATTCATGGAAACCGTAAAATAAATGTCGTTCCAAATGTTTGAATATAAATTGTTCATCTCCACTGTTTCATGCGCTTCAACCTCCTTCAAAATAAAGTCATAAAACAGTATGTATTGTAGTAAATTACTTTTAAATGTTCCTGTTTTCGATATATTGGTAGTGTTTTATATAACAAAATACTTTAGATTCAATGTCAAACCATGTCATAACTCAAGTCCTTTTTTCTCACAGTCAACAGCGATGCGGATGAGTTCTATGACGCCATTTTTTAGTTAGGAGTAGGTTTAAGTGTATATATAGTTTTAATTTGTATTTTATAAAGTTGTTGAATTTAATGTTTCTTAAAATAAATTGATTTTTTTTCTCAAAAATGGATTTGTTTTCACTAGGTAAAATTTAAAAGCAGACTGCTTTTAGAGAACTAAAATTAAAATGGCGATTTGCATGTGTGTGTATGTTTGCCTTGTATTCCTTTACGATCAAATGGCTTAAATTAATTTGAATGAAATTTGGTAGACACGGGTAAACATAAGTGTGATTCTGGTCTTTTGGATCCTAAGAGTTATGTATCCTGCCCATTTTTATGTCAGCAAAACCGCTGGCTGAAGTAAGTTTTACATATCTAACAAACTGATGAAATAATTATGATGTCATTAAAAAATAATATGAAATACAGTATAGATACAATAGTTTCCTACCTCATATAAAGTAGCTTAACTTCCCATACATAATCCATACAAACCTTCTCCGAACTCCAAGCGGTGTGTGAAACGGCTTCCTTTTGATAAATGCACTCTCGCGAGCTCAGATAAGCGGACGTGCAGCTCTTGATATGTCCGTCTGACAGCCACTAAGACTAGTGGTAATTGCTTCACGAGAGCTTGCCATCAATTAACATTCAATTCTTAAGAATTTATTCGACCTTTCGTTAATATTGCCAATCCTTAATTGCTGTCTTTGATTGAGAGGACGGCTGACATTTTCAAGAGAATAATTTATAAAAAGTTTACTGTTGATGAAGATTTTCCCTTTAAACAGAGTAACAGCTATTGGGACAATATGTTTTATACTAAAAGTCACACTAAGTAAGAAAGTAGATTTAATTTTTTCAAGTACCCTTTTAAATTAGCGCCTGGGTTTTGTATAGATTCATATCATACATGTCACCGGAAAATTAAAAAAAAACCGCCGTAAGATTGTAAACTTTCGCCAAAACATGGTTACGAGTATGTTAGAAACTATTGAATTTGGGTATGTTTTATCGTTTACAGAAAGATTTTTTTTTATAAATATCCAAAAATTATAATTTAATAAATATTTATCACAATCATGCGGAGTCTGCAATTTTCCGGTGACATACATAAACCATCCTTGTCTATTGCTTTTTCTGTCATTTCATACGTGGTTAAAAAGGAGCGAAATAATGGTTAGCGGATTAGTTTTATAAAATGATAATATTGATGATCATACACTAGGCATACAAGATGTGTGCAAGTGCACAAGGGATACTTGGGCCATGGGCCGACTTTTGAAAGGGTTATTCATGGACCTGTGATGCAAAGATCCACAAATTCTTGCAAATTTTAAACTACAAACAGACCATTTCGTAGTATGTGAGTAGCCTTTCAAAACATATAAAGCCGCCATATCTATGTATTAAATACAACGACTGCTAGTATTTAGATTCAAACCACAACTTTAGATAAGCAACCACGCTTCGGGCTCTTGAAATGTCCATCTGACAGTCATTAAGACTAGTTTAGACTAGCGGTAATCGCATAACGTGAGTTTCCGTCCTATCTGAACTAGACTTTAGTAAATGGACGTATTAAAATTTTAACGTCTCGTGTGCGTTTGCATTGATATTCTGTACCTAACTAAAGTATTTAAGTGTTAATGCGTCCTGTGGTAATATCCTGAAGTCGTTTTTCATGAACATTTAACTTTATTTTCCTTGAGAAGGTGTTATTATTTTGATTCAGCATGTGGTATCCACTTAAGTATCTTTTTCACTGAGTTGATTGGTAAACGGCGTGCCTGTAGGTGGTCCTACAGAAAGCGAAGTTTTATGATATCAAGATAGTTTTACAATACTTACTCGTTTTGCTCTCTTCGCATCCATCTTGTTTATAGGTCTATCATTGTCATACTGTCTGGCTATTTTAGCATTTGTATCTTCCACGACTCTATCAAAATTGTTACCATAAATCTTAATAGAAAAAGAAGTGGAATAAGCCTTAAGTAGACTTCTTTTATGAAGTGCATTATTTACTTACATCGATTTATTTTTTACATCTCCAGCTTTTTATGTTAAATCGGTTACCAAGCTTTTGTTGCTCACCTACTCGTTATCTGACAAAAGATTTCATTTCAAGGTGAGTCCGAAATAGAAATTCAATTATGTGATTCCAGTGACCAGTTGGAACGGCCGTTATCGTCAAGAATGGAGTGATTATAAAATAAATTGGATTACTTTCACTAACTCGATTTTCTTAATCTAGTCTAGTAGACCGAGATCTAGAAACACAGAACAATATTCATCACAATGAAGTGTTACAGATACAATTTAAACTAGTAACATATCTATGTTTTAAATAACATCCTTCGGTATCAGACAACATTTCAGTAACATAAAAGATAGTTGTACTGTGGGTCGTTAACAAGAAAGCCTGTCCCACACATTCGCTTTGCATCGGCAGTTTAGATAGGATCATTTTAAAATATCCCGATAGCAATATCTCTGACTATAAGTTTGGATATATATCGACGTGAAATAAGGATTTGTAATCGGAGGATAATCCAGATCATGGAGCATAACATGTTGTGTTATTGTGGATCGGGACTGAGCTGATATCTCGCAATTTTCCTTGTAACTTATGAGATTTTTGTACTCTTATATTTTGTGGAACGAATTATTTATGTGATCTTTTTTTTATAGGTGTAGTAAGAAATTGTATATTGTATTTCTATTACGATCTAAAAATGGAAGATGAGTTTTTTATGAGTTCATTCATTAGTTCGTTATTGAAAATATAATGAGAATACCATAGATAGGATAAGTAAATCATTACCATTTAAGGCAAAAAAATAATAACAATCAGTATGAATTTAAATGAACGGAAAAAATGTCAACATTTAAGGGACTATCGTTTCCAAAGGCACATAAGGAATAAGTTATGTGCTCAAGTTCTGTAATAAATCTTAAAAGAATGCTTTGCCCGCTCCCAAAAGGATACTCTTGGAAGCGTTCACCTTCTATTTTCCTCGTTATTTATGAGCCTATGCTTTATACTAGAACCGCGGGCCAAGAATAAAATGGGTAACTAAAATAAATGGCCCTACGTTACCATAATCATAGATTTCCAAAGCAAACTGAATAAGTTTTTTCTTAATGAAAATGAATGAGAAAAACTAGAAGCCGATACCAAAACAGCGACTATCTTAACTGGCCTTTTATAAAAAAAGACACAGTGATTTGACTTTAACGATGTGAAAACAAAAAGCCTCTATATCTAATCTTACGACGTGAATTATGGGGATCCGTGGATGCAGTCGTCTATTATAGTTCAGAATGCCGGGTCTGTCTTCCACTTACACGTAATTTACATTAAGACGCCTTTACATTTGCATGCCGGAATAACCTTTTCATAATCGTCACGTCGGTGGCTCCCAACTTAGCGATTAGCTTAATGGATTTCTCAATTTAATGAAACTCAAACTTCGTAATTGGCTTTTTAAAAGATAGGACGGAATTTACGATTACTTACTTATTTCAGTTTTTCTGTGCGCCGCCTGCCGACGGACTTTTTTGGAGCGACGCTTTTAAAAACAGAATTCATTGTTGTGTCCCGTTGTTTGGAAAAAAAAAAAATTGGTTAAGTATTTAAGCTGGCCCGGACAGGACGACAATAGTTGGAAAGAGGGGTACCTTGGTTGTGTGAGGCACAAATCTTTTTGTTTGATCAGGCGTTTGTTGACAACAAATTCGTTGACGTTAATCCTTAGACAATAGTACCGTTTTATACGGGGAAGGCTAGACGGCCCCAACGGTATCCTTTAAGCGAAGTTAAATCTCAATGTTTATTTAAAGGATTCTTTGAAATGATTGATGTTTATTCAAGCGGCAAATCCCCGCTAAACCCACAGAGTATTAAAAATTAATATCGATATTGAATGTGTAGTTATATTGTAGTTATGACATTTATTGGTAACGCTCAAGCGCACTGTGTATACTGGTGAAATCCTTTGTTAAGATTCTGTATATTCGCAACATCTGATAAAATTTGTACTTTGTTTATTCAAGATTACAAAAAAATACACATAATATTTATTATCTGTGCTCTAAATGTCAAAAAACCGATAAGCAGTACAGTGTGCTAAAACTATTCGTTGGCATTTACCGAAGCAAGTACTAATGTTGAAGTCTTCGATGCCTTTAAAGTATCATCGTATAAAAACGGTAATTGCCCAACACTCGTTTATGAATCGTCAAGAAAGTTCGGGAATGTAATGAAAAAGTTTGGTAATCTCGCTTAAGGTGTCAGAACCGTTCGTTAGCCGTCATTCTTTCCATCCAGTCTAAATTATATAAATTACCGAAGTATTTAGTTTTTGTACAGGCGTCGTTCCGGGAGCACTGGAAAGATTCTTTGTGCAGTATTTTGAAACAAAAGACGAAGAGAACAATAGCACATCTATTTTTTTTCCGTCGATAGAAACAATGTCGATAAATTAAAACATGGCTGTAATTTGGCAGACATATTTATTTATACACGTTAATGATCAGCATCGTCATTTATAGCAATTCGTTTATTTACAAAATCGAGTGAAGGTACTAATAAATCACAAAAAAATAAATAAATTTAATTAAGCTCCTAACTTACGTCCTATTCGGATTTTGGTTGTCACAGAACCAAAATTTGTTTCAAATTATATATAATTTTGGTCTCTTTTACACTTTTGCACTACGAAACGAAACTTAAGTTATTAAGTACAAGTGTTTAAAGCCTAACATTAACTTTAAACAAATAATTATGACACTACACTGTGATATACGTAATATTACGTGTATGGCTAAGAGATTCTGAGAGACACAAATATCAGGGGAATATCACTTTAGAACTAAAACAATATATTTTTTGTGGAAAAAACCTTAATTGATACATCCACCCGTAACTTCTACAAATATCTGTCATAGGCCAAGAAAAATATAATTTCTCTGTTATGTTTTTACAATAAATGTTTCCATTATTTACAAATACATACATATATGTTTATTGCTGAAGAAGACGTCGTAAAGATCACTAGAATGAGTTAGAACCTCATCAAACTATTATCGTAAAATATATCTAATAACTATGTTTTAACTAAACGATAATAAGGACTAGTTGTAAAAATAGTTCTAGATATTTATACCGATTAGTCTAATAAACTTGATTCCGTATAACAGTCGACTACAATAACATGAAACCAATTGAAATTTCATTTTATATTCCGTTTCAAAGATAACATTTTTGTTGATCTCCATCCAGAACTCAAGGGAATCTAAAATGAAACATCATATTTCGTGCTCTTGTAGTAGATCCCGATATTTTTCTTAGAAATACAAAACGAATTGAAATTGAACATCGAAACCCGGTACACGCATTACAGTTATTTATTTACAAGCAGTATATAAATCAAGTCATATTTTAGAAAATTATCGTTAAGGTACTATTCTTTCTTCTTAACATATGTACATAACTAATTTTTCTGGTGTTAACCTTACTGTGTTTCATAAATACATTTATATGTAGTAACTTTTTAATTTACAATCGCCTAACTCTACGTACAAACAAAATTACACGAGTAATTTTTATTACAGCAGCATTTACATACAGTGTTCCAAAGTCCATTATAATTTACAACGTAACAAGTTACACGACATTCCACAATAAATGCAATTTAACTTTCACTTATTATCTCTCTTTAAGAGTTTTAGTGTATCACAAACAGCACTTCTTTCCACTCGAACTACTTGTCTTTTAGAGAGTTCGTCCAAATGCTTAGGAACTGAAGACGCGGTCTTCCACCGACAGCATATCGAAACTGTGACGTCACACGACCACGTCACGTGGTACTGAATCGTTGGTTGGTGTCTCCGGCACCAGCACTGGCTGGAAACAGTGCGCTGCTGGAGCGAAGTCCTCAACAAGCTTTCGCTTTAACACAGAAGACGAACCAATGTATACATTGGTTCCTGGGAATGTTCCTCGCCGTCTCCGCCTCCACAGGACTGCGGCTAGCACAGCCAATCCAAATGCAATCATAGCTGACAAACAGCCCAATACTAGCTCAGAATCAGGTGAACGCTCTGGCACACGTTCCCCTCTCATAGAACTGACCAGGACGGACATCAGGCGGTCTCCTTCACTCACTTGAACATCCTGAACGCTTTCGGTCGAAACGCGTTGAGCTCTACTGGTATCGATAGTCATGGTCTCTGACCGCTCATTGTCAACACCCGGTGTGCGAGACACTAGCTCCACTTGAATGTGGTAGACCGTATCGGGCCATAATGATAAAGTAACTCTGGTCGAGTCCGTAAATAAATTGCCTTTTAAGCCTCCACCGTCGACTTCCCAAGTAACTAAATACACTCCGCGTGCTATTCTAGGTTCCCACGCAATTTCTCCAATAACTAGTACCTTTTGATGGATTAGGGATATTTCTTTGAGTGTCCACTTGTGTTCGTCGTGGTTGGAAGTATTTGTATCATGAGCTACCCAAGTTTCGTCAGGGCTGTAGATGGTTACGAGTCCAAGTGGGTCAACAACGAGTACACGAAGAAGGGCGCCTTCGTTGTTTGAAGGCACCCGGGTTGCTAGTGCTTGAGTTTGTATAATTTGCCGCCAGGGCCCTTCGGCGGCGCGGCGCATAACGACGTAGACAAGGGGCACGGGGCGGGAAGCAGCGCGCGGTGCCGGCGGGGGCCAGCGGGCGAGTGCGCCACTCACACGCATCACCCCTTCGCCCTTCGTGTGGATGACAGGCTGGGTTTGCGACGCGCGCGCCGCTTCCGAATGGAATTCACAGGCGATCTTGCATCCAGGGAACTGTAAACATAGGTAAAATTAGTTCTACTGCTTTTAAAAATAAAATCTAGTAGTTGAATAAAGTTGTCAACTTACACAAATATCTTTCTCGTCGCAGATTGCTCCCCAAACCTGGTAGTTGGACTGCAGAAGTTCACAATTTTCCCAACACTGCAACAACAAACGCATGTTGTACTAAACCATCGTATTACAAATTCGTCACTATTAAACTAGTCTTTTGAACTCCTTTGATTTATTGTTGTTTCGGTCATTACGACGAATGAAGAGTGTGTACTGACACAGACAAATTTAAAAGTTAATGCTCATCCCAGAGACAGGCAGAGTGTGTTCAAACGGAATCTTTTTTGTCAAATTAGTGTGCATTATCGGGTGGTCGTGGACATGAGTGTGAATACAGTCGTTTGTCATTACTTTTGGGATTGTGTCGATCTCGTTACGGGTATAAAAACATGGACAATGTTCTGTACAAAAGGCATAATTAGGTTCAGATAGATTCGCCGTTTTATTATGAACAGGCAAATAATTATTGGATTTGAAGCAAAAACTCTTTCGTTTGAGGATTGTAATCAAAATTCTATTTAAGTTTTCTTCACAAACACAATAAATTAACTACTAAAAATAGTTCTTTAATTTGTTTCATAATCTTGAAGATTACGCCTTGTAAATGTAGAATTTGATATTCTCAATAAAAACTCCGAGAGGAAACTTTTAGAATTGAATTATTTATCTAGTTTTCGTTTTGTAAGCAATACATAAATCTGGTTAATCCCGAGGACAACGCCACATCCAGCCAAATTTGACTGCTCCGTCGCTACGAATGCAGCATTTGTCATTGGAACGCTCATTAGTTGGAGTTGACGTTAACTTGACGCGCGCTCTCGCTTCGGTAAGCTTTAATAATTATAAGAACGGGCGAACCACGTTTATTAATTACTGGTATTGACAAAAGGTACGTTCCCTCGGAGTCCACGTTCCGAGTGACAATTTATTGATTTAAATACCCACAGGAGTTTTGTAGAAAAGACAAATTCATTTTACTATCAGTATTCTCAATGAAACGAGACAGAGCTTCGTTACGATACTGACATCATAAATGCTGATTGAAAAACATAAGAAGAACTATCTACTAAAATTGAAATGGCTTTCAAAAATGGTTGTAGTTAACTTTTACAGCTTCTGTCATAAAGAAAGTCGCTTGAAGCGAAGATACTTAATATTAAGGAAGCTTGTGCCTGGTTCTGTCTAATTTTTAGTTTACTGCGTAACTTTAAAATTTAAAAATAGTGATTTCAGGTATGAAATGACCGTCAGCTGCGCACCATACACTATTCAAATTCTACAATCATAAATATGAGAGAACTCGTAATTAAATGTTATGGCAAAACCAATTAGAATAGCTTTACGAGTTTCCTGAATACCAGGCCCTAATTGTTGGGAACTGCAGATTTTAATATTCACAATTAGTATTTTTGCGACGCTAGTAAAACATGATTGCTGCCTTCCAACAGCTGAGCCTTGGAAATTGTTTGTTCACTAATTGAAAAGCTGTTTGTCCAGAAATTGCTTTGTTTAATTCTAGGAATAATTGATAAGTGCAATGATGCCATGATAGAAGCGGATTCCTATTTGCTTCTAGACGACTATGGTGTGTATCTGTGATAGTGAGTTTCTATTACATTTATTAATAATAATTTTGTTTCAGGTCGTGGGATTCTTTGGACCGGGACCGCGGTCCCAACCTCCACATATAAACAAAATTGTTGGTAGTTTGTTGGGACCACAAATAAAATAAATACAGTTGGTTTGGTAATTGTACTCTACTGCATTTTTTCCTTGTGGTCTCAATACTCCTCAAAAAAAAAAATATATAGGTGGAAGTTGCGACCACGGTCCCGGTCCAAAAAGCCCTAGGACCCTTTGTGTCATGGTATCTTTAATGAATAACATAACTATATTTTTTAAGAAATAAACATAAAAAATGAAACTCTAAAATAGAAAGCAAAATATCTCTTCAGATATTCAGAGCTTATTAAGTTTAAGCAGTAGTTCATGGATATGCAGTAACTTCTCATTACTGCTGTTTGAAATAACACTTGAAGGTGCTCGCGAGTTACAGGCTATTGAAGAGGTTTCTCCGAAAAAATATTAAAAGATAGGTTAGGTTTAATTTATCTGAGTTTAGTTTCAAACCAACTAGGTGTATTGCTTTAAACACTTACCATAAAACAGTCGGGGCCTTGCAAACACGAGGACTCCCCGCTTGGCCGGGGCGTCGCGAACTGTGAACAAACATCAAATATGTCACTCACAAGAATCTTCATTAAAATTTACGCTAATATTAACAAAAATTATGACGATTTTCATATGATTATAGATTTTTTATTACTCAATAATATAATTTTATTGCTTTTGTTTAATATGTAGAGTAGGCTGTAAAAATTAATCGCTTAGTTTTTTTTTTTAATAATATCATATGTCCCAGCCATTTTATAGCTCTATGGACACCCGAAGATGCTATAAAATATCACTTTACAGTGTTTATTGTGCAGTTAAATACAAATTTTAACTTCTAATCGTCAAACTAGGAAACCAAATCTGAAAGAAAATTCAATACTTGGCCATTTTAACATGGAATACGTACAATTTAAATTTATTACAGTAATTATAAAGTAAGGAGCTATCTTGATATTTTTGACGTTTCACTAATACAAGACAACAATTTAATGATTGCCAATATGCAGTTAGTTGATAAGTTTAAGCTTGAAAAGGAAAGTAATTTTTTTGCCATATACGTAAAGAAAACGGCACGTAATTACTACGTGCGGTATAAATGCAAATGCATTTGTCATTACAATAAAGTTATGTGGCAGACTTACTAAAATAGAATTATTTATAGTACCTAATAAAAAAAAAAACATGCTAAAATACCAAAAAAAGGGTTAGGGTTAGGGGTCTCCTAGGAACGTCTTTTTGTAACCGTTACTGCCCCGTTTTAAAAATCCACCCTGTGACACTTAGGACACAAAGTAGTTAGACTCATGGGTCACAACTTCACACTTCTCCTGAAAGTCTAATTTTCCATCAAAAACTATTAAATCTTTTTGCGATTCGTGATAGCAAATTAATTTTAAATCAAGTTAATCTGTAATGAAAACAAATCCACTTAATAGCATCTGTCATCACTGCCATAGTCAAACAACTAAACTGACCCTAAAACGCTTAATTAGCGCTTCAATCGCACTTTAATTTATTACTTAGGCCTGTTGGTCCAGTGGTTAGTGGCCCTTACTACTATTGCCGCAGGGCGTGGGTTCGATTCCCACCCAGGACAAATGTTTGTTTGATGAGCACGATCATTTGTTCTGTATCTGGGTGTAATTTATCTATAATATGTATATATTTATAAATATATAAATTAGTATGTTTATCAGTTGTCTCATAACACAAGCTCTGCTTAGCTTAGGACCAGACGGCGTTGTGTGATAATTGTGGAATATTATTATACCATTTATTTAAATTATATACATATTTCATACATTTTTAAATATTTCTTAACAAAAAAAACACATTAAAAAAAACATTTAAAAATATAAAAAATAGTAGCCCACCGGTATCGGGAACAGGGTCCAAGCTACCGGCGGTCAGGGCTCCAGAGAAAGGAACCTCCTAACAATACGAGCCGTGTCTAGGAGTACCGCTTTCTGAATCAAGCCCTTGACCCAGCCGCCTAACGAGAGCCTCCTCAGGTGTTGGTCGAGGCTCTTGGCTATTAAGCCATTACCCGACACGACTATCGGTACAATGATCGCCGAATCCACTTCCCACATGTCGACAACCTCGCGAGCCAAGTCAATATACTTAATTTGTTTATCTTTCTCGGCTTTCACAAGGTTCTCGTCATGCGGAACGGATATATCAACAATCATTGCACGCCTCTCGTTTCGGTCCACCACCACTATATCAGGCTTATTGGCTACAATAGTCCTGTCAGTGATGATGGACCGGTCCCAGTACAAAGTGATATGACCATTATCAAGAACTGGGTCGGGCTCATACCTGTAGTACGCCACTTCTGATCCTACAAGAGAGTATTTTAAAGCAAGTTGCTGATGGATAATCTTGGCTACAAGATTGTGCCTGTGCAAGTACTCGCCGTTAGCCAGACGAGAACAACCGGAGATAATGTGACGAATTGATTCTCCCGGACGGTGACATGCCCGACGGATGTCAACCGTGCCGTCCTTCACAATAAATCTCCGGTAGTTATTCGTCATGATAACTTCGTCCATAATTGCACAGATAAAACCTTCGGTTTCCCCAAAGAGGTCACCGAAACGCAGCCAAGCTACGGACGCCAATTGGTCTACATCGGGCCTGTGAAGGGCCCGGAAAAAGCGTCCGTGAAGTTCCTTGCTCTGCCATACTTCCCTGCGATCGTCAGTGTCAAGCACTACCGGTTTGCGCCAGTTCTCATTAGCCAAGGAGAGCGGGGTGAGTCCCTTGTCCACTGCCACTACATTTCGATGCATACCCACGTCGGCAGCTAGGAAATATTCCCTGAGACTGCATACCTCGCGGTTGTGTAGGGTCTTAGCATTTAAAAAATCTCGACCGCCACACTTCCGCGGGATATACAGTCTCATCACCGACGATCGTGGGTGATGCATTCGGTATGCAGTCAGCAATGTTCGGACCCGCCTATCCAGGGCGTCAAGTTCCGTTTGAGTCCATTTGAGTACGCCGAAAGAGTACATCAATACCGGCATGACCCAACCATTGAAGGCGCGCACCTTGTTTCCGCCTGAAAGAAGGCTATTGAAAACCTTCTTCAGGCGTCCAAAGAAACGCTCCTTCAACGATTGCTTCATGTCAGTGATATTGATGCCTAGGGCTTCCGACATACCCAAATACTTATAGGTTTCGGTTGAAGAGAGAGATCTCAGGTTTATGGAATCCGTGAGTTGAGTGCCCACAGATTCCACAATCTCCCCTCGCTTTACATGCATGACCGCACATTTGTCCACACCAAACTCCATCCTGATGGCACTACTGAAGGTTTCAGTTACCTTCAGTAGCTCCATCAGTTGCAGGTTGTTGGGGGCAAAAAGCTTCAAGTCATCCATGTAAAGAAGGTGAGATATAACCTGACCACCTCTCTTCAACCGATAGCCTAGACCTGAATTCTCCAGTAGTGTGCTTAGAGGATTCAAGGCTAGGCAAAACCAAAGCGGACTCAAACTATCACCCTGGAATATACCTCGCTCTATCCTTACAGGTTCGCTATTCCTCTGGATATGTCGACATCCTGGATAGCGAAGGACCGTACTCCATTTCCTCATACACGACATCAGGAAGGTGCGTAGTGTTGTATCAATTTTATACAACTCTAGCACCCTCATGAGCCATGTATGAGGAACGGAGTCATAGGCCTTCTTATAATCTATCCAACATGTCGACAGATCCTTTCGGGAACGTCGAACCTGTTGGCTAATGGTCATATCAATGAGGAGCAGCTCCTTAGTACCGCGGGACCCATTCCTACATCCATTCTGAGAAGGTGACATTATCAAATTTATATTATTATTATTAATTTCGACCAAACTCAATATAAAAGGGACATTTAATTATTCGACGGAGGACCAATACATTACTCGTTATCTGAACAGTGTTCCGAGAGGTTTTATGTGCGGGCTAAAAAAAAAATAAGAAAATAAATGTTCGATTCGAGCAACCAGTTTAATGTATTTGATAAAAGTGACGGGCATCTGCTTACCGTCGGCTGGTCGGTCGCTTTAATTGCCTGATATGCCATGGCCCAGGGCTGGAGAAGGTTGAACCACAGAGCAGTGGCCTAAATGTCATACGTTTTAATGTCGTGATGAAGAGTTTATGTTGAGTGTGACGATTTGTATACTCTCATATTTTTGTTCCGCGATCGACTCTTGATGGGTCGTAAATATGTTTTAGTGTGTAGTGCCAGATTCTATGCTCACCGTCGTAGTGAGAATTATTTTTTATTTAGTAGTCACTGAATTATTTACGACCGTCAACAAGCACAAAAAAAAACGCTGATTTTGTAATTTACTTGGCACAAATTTCAAAAAAAAAAACAATTTCAGAGAAAGAATTATTTTTTATCTTTAAAACGTAGCTAATTACAAAACGTATTACTTATTCATTTGTTATCTAAATGGCTAACATTAAAATAACCTATTTCCTTACCGGATGCTATTATTGAAGTTAAGATAACTTTACACAAGAACGATAATTCCAGAATGTACCAGCTTTTATTTACGACTGTAATTATTAGAACTAACCCATAAAATAAATGTTTTAGAAAGCAAGTAGCGAACAAAGAGTAGCAAAGGAAAACAAAATTACTCTTTTAGGTCAGTATCATTGCGGCTAATGATGCCAATCTGTGGCAGAGGCCATCAAACGACTCCGTCCATCTACCCGTTATTAGATGTAATCATCGTAATTTTTCACACAATTTATTTTTTTTTCTACCACGATACTATAGCTCAGGAGTGTTATTTCACGTCAACTAATGACAACAAAAAATACATCCGAGATTGAGTGCGCAATGCGCCGACAATAAAAACAGCCGCTATATTTACTACATTCTCATTCCCTGACTTAAAAATAGAGCCTCATAAATCAAGCGAATTAAAAAGATACCAAGCCGAAGCTCCTTCTATCTAGACTAATACTTTTACTTTATTTTTCAAGTATTTCAAGTTTTTTATAAAACAACAGATAATCAACTTTCGCCTTTCCAAATACGCAAACAAGGAACTTCTAACCGATTCAATTATTACAAGTATTGTATCGCACGACTTCGCTTTTAGAGTTTGAAATATGAAAGTTAAACAAAACAAAACGACGTGAATATACTTCGGCAACTGCAAAGGGAAGTGAGTGAATAACGAATGACGGTGATTGAAAACAGCTCGTCGAGTGGCCTCGTATTTGTGTTAGATGCCGCCGCAGATTACTCTTTTGTTAATCAAACAACGTTTATTGAATAATATTTAATTAATCTTTCGTATTTGACTTCGGATAACGTCCCCTAAAACGGATCACTTAGAGATTGAACGCTAGATACTCGAAGAAAGAATTTAAATATCGTACAACCCAATAAATTGAATCGAGGAACAAAAAAGAAAAAAGCCGATAAACGTTCTAACACGCGTCTTAATAGTTATTTCGAGCAAACCGTTAATCTGAATAGAAAATTAGGGTTCAAGGATGTATTACATTTTAAAGGCGAGCTAGGATGTTGCATACCAACACTTAAGAGTTTTCGAAATCCATTAAAGATAATCGTCAATAAGTCAGGCCTGGGGCTGTGGCCGCAGGAACTAATCGATCGCTGGGCACACACGCTCGTTTACAATCAATCCATCAGCGTTTATGTAACGCGCAACTACCGATGATCTTCATTTATCATTTTGTTTTGTGGGTAGCAAGCGCGCGCTCTTGGGGGTCAACCAGAGGTCCGTACAAAATAAATGCCAGCGACTTACGAAATATGATATGTAAACAACTTTTTCTCCTTTAATCTAACGACACATCTTCGAGATTAATCACTTGTGCAATCGGTAGTTTGGAGTTGATTAACTTTTGATTTATCGCTTTGTACTGCGAAAGAAATATTAAAATTGTAAATAGAGGAGAGTTTTATTTGAATAGAAGTAGTAGATATCAATTAAAGTGTAGCAGAAATTGTGATCTTATCGACAACAATAAACAATGGTGAGTGTGACATTTGCATATAAGTTAGAAAGGAGGATAACATTAAACACCTAACAGCCTTCGTTGGCGAAAGAGGCAAAAACAGCATGAATTATGATTTCGCATAAAGATAAAATACAATCTAAGCTAGCGCGCCAAATGGCGAAGAAAAAATGAAATTTCTCCGCAAAACAGATTGTAAGAGTTGAAGAGCGTAACGAGAAATAAGGGTAAAACCTAGTGCCTGATGCAGATTGCGATTAAACTGATGGAGCAAAAGAATTTATTGAATACGCTAGGGTAGATGAAATTGGGCTATACGAGTATTTCGTTAGTGAGATCGGTTGTTGACTTTCTGACGTCACTATTGTAATTCATTTGTTTCTAAGCGTGTAAGCAGAAAAGTACAATCACAAAAGCGAGTTAGTGCCATTGATTATAATATGAGCCACAGGTTGGAGGGCCCTAAAGTTCTCATACCAGAGCACTTTGGATGACTTCATGAATACCACATTTGCAATAAACGCTACGTTTGTTACAGAATCTGTGGCATTAGTGATATGCCACAGATTTTGTTGCGGACGTAGCCATACATTAGAGCCAAATAATTTAAGGAGTGTACTTCTTCTTCTTCTTCCTGCACTTATCCCGCATTACTTGAAGCCGGCGCAACACGTTTTTTTCTTCCACTCTGTCCTGCTACCCGTCACTCTATCACTAACTCCCTTTTCTTTCATAAACTACTTACTCTTATACCCCTCACACAATTTATTCATCTTCTTTTTGACCTAATTTAGGCAGTTTAGCTCCAAAACAAAAGAAAATCACATAACGCAGCAAATTAGGAAGAACGAAAAGATGTCTATCAATAAACTCAATTTTGTAATACAACTTCACCAATCGAGAAAGCATGCTACACTGACCTCAGAAAGCTACCATTCCATCGACATAGACACTTACTTGGTCCGAGGTAACCACACCATTTCTAATGCAGTTTTCAATCCAATTTAATTTAACATTTCCCAATAAAAGTCGGTCAAAACTATCAGACTTTAATACGGTATGTGGGTAAGTATACCAAGGCATCTGTGTACCCGGTCCTCCCTTCTAGTTACAATTTTATTTAGTGTAGGTAAACTCTATTACCGGTCCGTTTTTACAAGTAGAAATTGAATTTTAGTCCCGTTCGGTTTCAGGATCTTAGTGGAAAGTAGGTTGGTTGAAGCAGAGGGATAAAAATAAACTAAATATTTGATGAGAAGTACGTTTTCTATAAATTGTTCTTACGGTCTGGATTTCCGGGTACAAATTGATTTGGGAAGCGATTGGAAACTTTAGCTGTATAGCTTTATTTTTTATCGTTAAATTGAAATTGATTATGCATCTAGTCCCTGTAAAATAAGAAGCATCGACGCCGAGTTAATAGTCATTTTTCTATCGTTTACATTTCGGGAGTGTGCAATGGAATGGCACAATTTAATACCGCCAAGTCCGTTCCAACATCGAACATGGTTTTTTTTTTTTTTTTTATTGGTAGGTAAAATCATCCAATGACGAATCCCGCCCTTGGGTGGGGCGGGAAACAGTGTCAGACTTTTACTGACTAAAAAACCTACCTTTCCATTCCTTGCCTTTGTCCTGGGGCCTTTGGTGACAGTCTCACATAACCTTTGGCCCCAGTAGGCTTCGGCCCTGCTGGACCCCTACAGTTTGCTGACAACTCCTTGAGGCGCGCGGGAACGGTGCGCGCCGTAGACGACCTGAGCTCGGACCGGTCTGTTACCGGACGGACGGACAGCGAGCTACCCATTGCCCACCGTCCGCGAGCCCGCGCCTACGGTGGCCGGAAATTGGGATCAGAAACCCGGCGGCGGCGGCGGCGTGTCCGCCTTTGCCTAAGGCGGTCGGCCTCCTCCTTTACTAGCATTACTGCTTCGCAGAAGGAGGCGACCGCCTGCCACTCCTCCTCGCTCCGGAGCATGGCTTGAACCAAGCCCCGGCGCGAGAGATCGCCGCCGATCGCCCCCAAACATCGAACATGGTGGATATCCCACCCGTACGTACAAAGCGTTTTGGAAACACATTCATTATGCGTACAGCTAAGGAGTGGAATTCCCTGCCGAAGTCTGTGATTCCTGATATTTGTAACCTAGGAGTCTTTAGGTCAAGAGTGAATAGGTTGCTTATAGGCAAGCGTGCCCCATCGTCGGCCACATCATCGCTTACCATCAGGTGGGTTAGTAGACAAACGCGAGCCAATCCATAATAAAAAAGGTTATAAGTTCTATAAAAAACAAAATATGAACAGTTTGTACAAAAAATCTTTAACTTACAATTTCAAAAGTTATACATGTCCATACATCAACGGAGCTGTCTTCTAATTAGTGGTACTCCTAGTTTTATTTTGTTTCTTTTATGAGGCATCAAGTGCCCGAGGTATCGCGGGCATGTAGTATCATAATATACGATTAAAGAAAAATATGTCCCTGGCGGCAATAAAAGATGGCATCGACATCATTAGGTACCAGCCAAGATATGAATTTTTCATGAAATATGGACTCGCAGAGCTCTCGCTCGTCGCATCGAGTAGAAAGGGCCGAGGTATCAACGTTATTATTTCCATCAGTTCCATTCGTTGTACGACTTTTTGCGATTGCCTGACAGACCACAACAATTTTATCTTGCCTTTAGAACAAGACCATAAAGTGTTTCAAAGTCGTCAGAAAACGTGAGACGGAATTCATTATTCACTTTTGGAACAAAGCACATATAAAAACGTTCTTGTTGTACAAAACAGTACAGAATAGTTTCAAACAAAAATGTTAAATACACTCCGAGCAAAGTGTTGACCCATTTACTTATTACGAACACATCCTGCCAATTTACTTTATTGATGTTATATTATAGCATCATTAAGTTTTTATACCCATTGCCTCTCTGACGGACCGCCTATAATTATGATGATACGAGCCCGCAGTCCTTTAACTATTTTTAAATTATACCAAGACGATCTAAAATCTGCCCCAGTATTATAAGGATCATGTATATTATCAGGTCGATATCTTGATAGGCGCCCGCCAGAGAGTTTAAGGCTTTTAAAACAATTGTTTTTTAAAACATTAAAAACGATTAAGGAAACCCTTAGAATAATTGCATAATATGGAAATTAAATTGTATGTTAAGCAAGTATTCTTCTGAATACAGTGTTAAGCCAGTCTTTATTTGCATATACGTTGTAATTTCGCGATGATTGCAGAGAAACGAACACTTTAGCAGTTCATCTAGACGTGTATTTAAATAGGGACAATGTCGTTGCGGGCCGCAAGTCTCCGCAGAAAGCAGGATTAAATCAAGCTGCCACTGTCGACCTAACAATGATATAAATGGTCACAAACACGTACCAAATTTGATCATGCGGCGAATAAATTAAATGGGAACACAATCAAGGATTAAATTACTGCTTCATTCTGCCTCCCACACGAGCGGGCGTTGCGACACATGTGCGACACATCGCTGCAGACCGATGCGTGTTATGTATGGAGGTGCCTTAACATATAATATTGTGGCACATTGTGCTCTCCGCGGACGCATATAAATGCGCTGAGAGCAAATAAAACGGTGCTATAATTTCAAATCATACGGACAGAGAATGGGTGTGGACGGCGCTCTCATTGTGTGGAAATGATGTAACCGCTATTAAAAGTGTGGGCTGTATCCCTTGAATATTTCTTGCAACGAAGACGTCGTAGGGTCATATCGGTATTTTATATCTCACCGGAGACAATAGCATACATTTCCAACAAGAAAACTGGCTTCGTCCGTTAAGTGGCCGTGGGCCCGCATTTCAATATTCGCCCGGTCTACCGGTATTGCTCTCCGGGACGATTATGTTATTAAATATTCCAAATCATATAGCGATCAATGATTTATGTTTCGAATGAACGTCTAATGATGGAGTGTATTATCTAAAAACGCTTTGTTATTTGATTTCTTATCATAAAAATACTGATTTTATAGACGATGTCGTTATGTGTGACAGATAAAACAACGGCGATAAATTATAAGGCTTTGTATCAAACAAAATGGCTATTTTTATGGCATAGTAAAACGTTTTAAAATTAGTAGCGTTCAAAAACAATATTTCGTTAGTACTATAAAATCCCCAATTTATTAAGCCTGTCATCTACAATAGGCTATAAATGGCTAGAATTGACGGCAAAATAACTAAAACGACTCATCAATTCACCCCGTATATGCACTCGCCATTTTGGAATCTACGTAAAAGCCACTAAGGAAGTTCGATGCTCTTTGTCTTCTGTCTTATACTAACAATTACGAACTAATACCAAATCTATTTCGTATCAAATCCCGGTCACAAATCACTCCCTCTGAGATAAAGACGTGTAAAGGATTACACGAAACTATAATGTTCTGTTTAGTTTCGGAGAACCCTTTGGTTTAGATGTCCGGATTCTAACTAATTTGGGAACATTTGGAAGCTCATAAAACAATACGCGCACACAATAAACAACGTGTGGGTGTGTAATAAAAATAACTTATCATTATAGACCTAAATACGGAACCAACAGAATGCGTTGACAATATAGCTTATGACAGCTTATGAATTCTGATTAATGTAATTTCTGTTAAACCAAATAAGTTTTTTCTTCGAAATTCATCGAATCTGAAGGACATTCTTGTAACCGTGGGGATAATATGATTCAATGTCGTCCTTTTCCAGCCAATGGCAGTGTCGTATGTAGCTGTCCTTTTCGGGCGAAGGCTGTCAGTTTTTGTGAGTATCAGAAGTTCCGTGGACCATGCGACAGATGCGCGCTTGGCTGCGGTTGCTAACGAACCATGATCCAATCGGAATAATCTATAATATAAAATATCTTTGATTGTTTGACCGCTGCGTGCTTCTTTGACATTCGATTGACAAAGTAATTTTGATGTTTTGTTTCATTCTTCATTCGTAATCTGACAAATTGACTTTCCACTTTCTAAACCTTTAATTTATCTAAATAATAGTTCCATCCTTATCTTTAACCATGGACTAATCGCAATAACTTACAGTAATCGATCGGGAACGTTATAGATCAAACATCTAGTCTTATTTGTTGTTTTACAGGCATAATGCTTTCTTAGAAGTCATTTCAGATAAAGCAAAGTATAATCAAGATTGAAGTTAGAAGGAAATCGTGTAGAATGCAGTCTCGATGCAAGGACCGTTACGAAGCGATATCGGCACCGAATCCGATTGCCGCAATGCGAAAATTATCCGCAACCGTGGAGTACACTGGAGGCGTAAAGAGGTCTCAGCAATGGTTATGTTTTGCTATGTATCTGATTTAAGTTGTGACGTGTCGTTTATACTACTTACATTGAGTTAGATGCGATCAGTTTATTCCTATTTTATGGTTATTCCACGTCAAATATAACTAAAATAATGCCAGGAAACTTCACTATGTAAACGCTTACGACGTTATTGTATTTATATTCGTCGGTTTAGTGTCGGTGCGATGTTGAACAGAAGTTAGAGGCGTTTTTATAAACGTGTTGTTATTTCTTCATTGCATTACATTACGAAGCATTCAAGGTAACGTGAGAGATTAATTAAATCGACGCCATTCCTGAAATAACAAAATGCGCGTTTGTAGATTCCGAGCACGAATGAGTAACATTATTTACACCGAATCGTAAAAATAATTCAGAGAAGTACTTTATTTAAAGACGGGAGCTTATAGGAGCTTAATAGTCTAGCGGAGATCCGATAGACGATATTGTAAGACTGTATTACATAATGTAGTTAGTATTTTGCTCACGAGCGTACTTATCGATCAGAAACGTGAACCATAGAGATATCATTAGTCCGAATGTACAGTTGCACGAAACACTTAGGCCGATCTCACAATCTAAAGGGCACTTCCTTTGATCTAAGCCACCGATGAGAACGGTAACCCATATCAAATCGAACATGATCTCTAATGAGATTAGCGCTACACTATTTTGAACTAAACTGGAGCATACGTTTTTTACGAGTACGTTTACGATCAGCGGCATAACTTCAAATTATCAAAGACCATATTTCAAAAGCATAAAATAAGAAGAGCAATTAAGGCGCTCATAACCGGGCTAGTAAATGGCCGCATAGTATTACAAATATTTATGTAGGCGGCCGAACAAACAGTAGCGTTAAAAGCAAAGACATGCGTTAATCCAAGACAAACAGGCCTGAAAGAATTACACGAGAGAGACACAAACACCATAAAGCCCTCTCTTTCCCGTAGGGTACACAGGAGTGCGTGAAGTGAGGTAATCCCTCCTAGGTGTAGCTGACGCTATGTAGACCTATTAAGGCCGAGTACCTCCATTCAAAATGTAAATGGCTTACTTAGAAATTCTCTAGGGGATTAAGCTGCAATCTGCATGCGTATGGTAATTTTATACACATTGTCAATGGGTCACGATAAAAACGTTTATTTATAATGCAGAGTTTAACACTTTACGCGTTTTGGCAAGCGTAAACACTTAGTTGGGCTTGGATTTACATAAAAATAGTTAGCTTAACAACGCGTTTTGCTGTTACTCGGATTGGAATAAACCAGACTAACATATTCATTATAAGTATTGAAAAAAAAAAACAAATATTGTTAAAAAATCGAAATTTAAAAAATTAAAATAAAAAAATCAAATAAAGAGCATTGTGTAGTAACTGCGCCTTAACGAACTAGCATCCCATGCGTCGCAAAGGTGGGCGTACATCAGACACTTAGGTACTCTAGTTTTGCCGCTAATTGTGACTCCACCTGTTTTAAGCTCCAGCGACTAGGAACAATCTTATGTTAGCAAGTGCCTAGGGGAGGCATCAGTATGCAAGTGTGTACTAATCTTTATGAATGATTTATGCTATGTATCCCTACATTGGCTACTATGCGTGTGAATGTGAATTCCTATTGAGCTTTGACGTGATTTGCAAAATGGTATCTGATCGATTTGATTTGAATTTGGAATGCCCATTACTATGGTGCAAAGCTCACGTGATTATGTTAAGGTGACATGAGATAACCAGACTAGAATTTTCAGTAGCGAATTAGATCCTCTTTGGTTACTGATGTGGAGTTGCGAGACGAATATTGATGTCAACGTAGGTGTTTTCTTACATTGAAAACTAAATAAATGTGAAATGCAAGCACCAAAATGACTTTTAAGCGAGAAGTACATTAGTCGACGCACATGTGGGCCATGCCTGATTTGTACTAAGAGTCGCGTCGCGTTGCGTGGATCTTATGTAGCTCTACACATCTAGTTGCCATATAAAGCATATGGAGACCGACGCGCTCAGATCGGCTTACGTGGCCCATATATGCCCAATGTAGTAGTAGTGTTGTGTATTTTTACCTTTATACTTCTCTCAACGCGGGCATTAATTTTTATGAAGTCTCAAGTTGCACGAAATTACGTACCCGTAACTGTCGTATAAATGTCTCGAAACTTGAAACGGACTTAAATTTTCATACAATCCGAATTAACCGGTGGCGTACTAAACAATGAGTATTTATTACAGCTTACTGGTCGGGACGTACAATACATACATAAATTTTCCGCATTCACCCAGTTAGTATAGGCAGATCTAACAAGACGAGAAAGCGTACTGTACACTCGGCAACTGGCTAACTTGCAGTCGCTTAATTTATAGCCAATTAAGTTAGTGTTAAGCTAAATAATCTGACATGAAGATAGCACAAGTAACCGTAATACGAAATACTTGCCCCCAGTCGCTTAGCACAACCAACCAGTTCGTATAGGCCCACGTTTAATGTTAAATCGCTGTCGACAAAGCAACGTTTTAAATAGTCCGGTTAATCTACACTGAGCTTTGATATTGCGGCACTGATGACAAGAACACGACTATTTGATTTATATTATTAAGCGCCAAGCTAGAAAGTGCCCCTTGCTATTACTGCTATAGGTCTTGTCTTTCATTATTGCTTATTGAATCGGCTTCCAAATGAGGATTAATAAGGATTTATGGACGCAGAAACAAAATAAAACTTTCCATTGCTAAGTCGATTAAATATAGTTCATTTAGCATTCATCTGTCACGGTGCGGTTTTGTTCTACAATCTATTGAACATTGCGATTTATTTGCACAGCTCGGATTGCCTTCAGGTACCTCACGTCCAACTTTTCAAGCACCCCTTAAAATCATTTTACGAAGAAAGTTTAAAATGACAAAGTTCTTAAAATGCCAAGTAAAAACTCAACTAAAGAAGCCAGATGCTGCAGACAGTTGGAAACAACTGGCCGGAGTTGCTTTATAAAAAGTTAGCTTTTAAAACCCTCGCTATAAATCAATAGAAAGGAGTTCAGAGGAAGTGGAAGCGTAAGGCGGATATTTACGGTGATGGTATACTCGCTCTACTTGAAGCACGATAAATCTTTGGCCAGCACGCTTTGTAGCTTGACTTTATGGAAGTGCTAATCATTATTGTAATATAACACGGTGCTCCACAAACCGTGGCTGAAGATAGAATGACTGGGTCAACAATATCCGAACGTTTTGTTTCCTCATCCACTTCAATTCCAGTTTAAATCGTTCTGTCAATCCAGTCAACTCCATTCTTTATTGTACGAGCACTTTCATTAAAAACTGTTTTAGAAATTGGAGCGGTTTCTTTTCCTTTTATCGCGAATCTGGAACTACGTAACGGTCTGATGCCAGAACAGCGAATAAAAGCAGACGTTCGGTATCGTAACATTTATTCACAATATCATAATATTATTCTTTACGAGAAAAAAGAACCGCCAAGACCTGTCCATTGTGTGTTGAAAATTACGTAAAGATACTAAAGAAAGGGTAAGAATTTTTTTACAAGATAAAATCGTCATGCTTCGATTGGTATCCAATTTACTTAGGAGAGGCCCGTGGTCCGATGCTACCTGTCTGTCGCGTAGTCACGCCAGCAAGGCCGGGCCCGTTTGTAAACGTAATAGCTTCTTATTTATGTTGGTACTTTCAAATTAAAATATTCGAGAGACGATATCGTGCTGGACAAAAAACTACTATGAGATGACTTTGATGAGAATAA
Source organism: Leucania comma (assembly GCA_958295575.1). Lineage (NCBI taxonomy): Eukaryota > Metazoa > Arthropoda > Insecta > Lepidoptera > Noctuidae > Leucania > Leucania comma. The sequence continues at coordinate 13,798,661 of OY282475.1, forward strand.
ATTGGATTGCGTCGGAGACTGGACGGTTGAACTTAATAGAAATGCAGGTGAGGCATTAAGCGTGCTACGGCTAAATGTCAAATGAGTTGCGTCATGGATGTGTAGCCTCGCTTATATAAGGTTTGTAGCATATTAAGCTTGTTCTCATACAGGTTTAAGCTTGCCAAGGCTTGTCGTTAAGAAGAAGATCTTAACCATAACTCACGTAATTCCTAGCCAGCTTTAGGCCATTTGGCTAATTAAGTTACGTTGCGTAAGGATTTCTTTGCTTACTTTGTTGTAAGAGAATTTGAATAGAATTGTGTTATGTAATCCTGAAATAAGGTATTAATAAAATTCCACTAATTAAATGTACCAAAATTCACCAAAAACAATCTTTAGCAAATACTGGTTTATTTTAAAGTATCAATATATATTTAATATTATAAAGCTAAAGATTATGTTTTGAACGCGCAAAACTCAGTAACAAGTAGTTAAAATTGAAAAAATATTTTAGTATTGGATAGCCTATTTATCAATGGAAGGCTATATAACATCACGCTACGACCAATAGGAGCCAAACAGTCACCAAAGTTGCGGATGAAACCGCCGGAAACAGCTACTTATCAATAAGTAAAATTCTTGGAAATGGTCAATATTTATGTAGATTCATAAAGCCTACGTCGATGTTTTCAAGTAATCTTAAGATAATATTTGTAAAAAATTGAGATTCTCATCCTTTGTTTCAGAAGCGAATAAAAACAGTTCGAACACTGAAAGAAGATCGCAATAATAACTTCGCATATAATTAACGAAACAATACAATTTCTTTCGGAAGAATTTTCATAAATATCGAACAAAGGCTTTTAAGAGAATTTTCTTGAGAAAATTAGGGTGAACAAAGGAGAGAAAAAAGATTATCTACTTACAGAGTCCGACTAGCCACTTAGAAAATAAACGGTGCTTAAATCAGCAAAAACAAAAAGCCGAGTAAGTAAATGCTTTTGCCTAGTGCCAGCACTTCGTACTTGTGTATCCTACGCTTATCTTTGTCTAGACCAGCTTTTTCTGAGTAATACGAACTGGGTTTAGATCTAGGAGGACTTTCTTTTATATCTGTAGAAAATCTGTTACAATTGTCATAAGCAGTCCGATTCGTGTTTCGATTTCTAAATAGTATTTTGGAGGGTTAGGAATAATAGACATGTAAGCACCTACTTTGGTTGGAATGTCTAAGCCAGATACAAAACCTAGCAAAAATGGTACGATTTATGAATGTAGTAGTGCCCATAAATCATGATATATCAAAAAATAAGATACTTCTGAGTTCAAAAACTATGTTCTATTCCAGAACACCATTTAGCCGCGGAATTTCTTCCAAATACGTTCAACTTTTTGATCGTGAAGAAGTAGCAGACAAACACTTACTTACACATTTTCACCTGTACAATATGTTTAAAGTGTGATGCACACAATTTTGTGTACCTATTTAAAGGTAGCACAAAAGTTTTGCATATTTTAAAAGAAATTTCTTCATTTTTCCAGCAGACCTGCGGCAGGGAAGATTGGTGAAAGATGTGTTCACTGTGTATGTACATAGGGTGACTGGTAATTAGTGAACGATACTTAAACTCATGATTGTAGTCATGATAACAAACAACTTTTACTATGGGACCAAACCTGAAATCGCGAAAAAAAATCTGTTGTTCAACACATTTATGGTCGCCTAACTGGTCAAAATGTATTGAACTTGGCTGATGTTTTTCGAGATTTCAGGATTTTTTTTTGGTGTTGGGTAAAATCATCCAATGACATCTCCCGCCCTTGGGCGGAGTGGGAGATAGTGTCAGACTCTTACTGACTAAAAACCCGCCCGTTCCACAACGCGTCACAAAGCGTCGCCACAACGATCGGTCCTATACGTCTCGCATGCATCGGACTCCAGTGACCCTGCCCAGGTCATCGGTCTACGTCTACCTTGTGGGAGGCCTTCCAACGCTGCGTTTTCTAGTACTTGGTTGCCACTCCAGAACCTTTCGGCCACAACGGCCATCTATTCTGCACGCAATGTGTCCTGCCCATTGCCATAAGAAACTTAACATAGACAAAAGGTAAGTAATATACTGACGGCGAGCCACGGGTAGCTTGCTTTCCAGTAAGTACCGAGCTATGGTCGACGACGCTTTGTATAGGTGGTCATATAGGGAAGAGCGTAGTTTCCTTCGCAAAAAAAAAAATAAATAAAAGAAAACTGGACTTTATACAAGGTTAACGTTATAGTTATTTGATAATTTTCTAAGTAAGAAAATGTACGTATACAAAGTTTTTAACACTAAGTTAATTGTTATTGTAAAGCAACATTGTATATACGCCTCTTACAAAATCTTAATTAAGCAACACTATTAATCTTAATCTTAGCGGCAAATAAATGAATGTAGTTTTAATGCTTGCAACAGTAATCGAATGAAGTAATCAATCAGTCAATCGCTAGACGAAACCTCTCCTAAGTTGCGCCACAAACCAACACCTGCAGCCAGTAAGTTTGCAAGCCTTCATCGTCTCCGTCAGGTCATCGGGTCATCTTGCTCTTAAGTAATTGTATTTATTCTTAATTATTCACGTGAGTAGATACTCAGTTATGTATATATATTCAACCAGATATAGGACAACTTACAATTTCAGCCACCCTAAAAGCCCAGTAGGGCCGAAGCCTACTGAGGCTATGGCTAATCAAAAAGGTAACCCCGGGTTCCTAGTACGCAAGGCTAAGAAGGAACGAAGGTGGAGTTTTAGCCAGTAAAAAATTTAGCATGTCATTTAGGAGTCATTGGATGATTTTCCACCTTAAAAAAACACTTTCAGTTAGTGATGAGTAATATTTTGACGGCTATACCTAAGGCTTATTATGTACCAGAACTGAGTGACTTAAGAGTTATGTATGTGAATTTACATGCTTGTGAACGCACCCAAAATTCAGGACTAATTCGAAGTGTGGGGCAACGTTTATTATTTTTAATGAATAAAAAAAAATGTTATTTAATTTATAACCAGTGTTTCTCATACCATCTCAATTACTCCACCACTTGAAACTGGTCATAAAACTCTTAACGATGGGCATATGTTTCATAGACTGTAGACAGTTTTTTCTAAGGACAATAACGCCACTGTCCCAACCACATAACTGTCACATTACCAGTAACCGTTAAATGTCGACCATAAAAATAAGTGAAGCTTCTTCTACAAACATGAAAAGACTATATTGTTAAACTTGTACTCTAATCGTGTACTTTAAAAGTTAAAATGAACAACAGTTTTAAGTTTCCGTTACACGCCATGTTTTTTGTCTAAACATGTTTCCTGTATCTATAATGACGCATTCTAATTGCTGTCTGGTGTTAAAATTTAACAGATGACTTCGGTTCTTTTGATGAAAATAAATAATACATCATGTCCGCATTCCTTGAGTGTCAGACTTCTTCCTCCCTTCCCTCCTGTTCCTTTCTTCTGTTGATCTTTGCTTTCAAGGGCCGCAGTTAACCTTTGCATCTTGCATCCATTGGATTCCTGCAACCTTCGCCAAGTCATCAGTTCACCTTGTGGAAGGCCTTCCAACGCTACGTCTTCCACTCTAGTACCTTTCGTCTCCATCGACCATCTATTGTACGAGAAATGTTTGCCGACCGCCACTTATGTTTGGCGATTCTTCAGGCTACGTTGGTAAGTTTGGTTCTCCAGCGGTTATCTTCATTTCTGATGCGATCACGCAAGGAAACTCGGAGCATGGTCCTTTCCAATACCTTTTGGGTCACTTTAAGCGTTCTGATGAGGCCCATTGTGAGTGACCAGGTACCAGAGCCATTATGTCATTACTGGCAATAAGCACCGGTCACGCAGCTTCCCGAACGCTATCTAACCGAGTCAGATTCGACCATTGACCTCTTTTTCGAAGTTAGATCTCTCCAACTGGGCCGTCTATCCCAAGTAAACGTAGTTATCTACAACTTCAAGTGTAGAGTTTCCGATCTCGATAAGAGTGGGTGCTACATGACTATTTACTATCACTTTAGTTTTGACCATATTCATTTTAAGGCCTACTCCTTCGGAAGCTCTACTAATTTCTGATGCAATCACGCAAGGAAACTCCTGGTAACGCAAGAAAATCTATTTGTTGTAGAAAAACAATATTTTGTTTGTAACAATAAGTACAGGTAGGCACTACTGGTACTTTAAGCTGTCCTTAACATTATTTTGTAAGTAAAAACCCGACATATAATACATGAGTTGCTTACCATCCCAAACAGGTTGTAAAAGCCGGCGGAGGGTAAGGGTCGCTGTTGCAAGTACCTAAATGGGTGGCAACTTGGCAACCCGCCATAACCCAGTTATATAAATTTTCATCCACCGTATTTGTCTTAAATGTGGCACGCAACTACGTTTTGGCAAAGTCGTTGTTTAAACTGTAATTAGTTTAGTCTTTCAATATTTCTTGTAATTATCGGCTTTTACTTTTAGTGCCCGTGGGCAGGGCACATTGCTCGCAGAACAGATGGTTGAAGAAGACGAAAGGTTCTGGAATGAAGAGGACGTACCGGAAGACGCAGCGTTGGAAGGTCTCCCAAAAGGTGGACTAAATAACCTGGTGAGGGTCACGGGAATGCAATGGATACGAAACGCACAGGATCGATCGTCATGGCGACACTTGGACATTCAGTAAAACAAAACACGGTGGATAATCGATGCAGACTAAGCATTCATTAACACTAACTTTATTTCTCATTGGCATAGCGTTGGTTTCTGAATTGAGTATTCTGAGTTAAGAACGTGTCAAATCCTACGTAAGCGCTAAATTTTGACAAGTTTTGAGGCTAAAGTGTTTGAGAAATACTCAACTTTAAATCCTTAAATCGAAAATCGAGGGATAGTGGTTTATTGCAAATTTTTAATTCACATATTATAACCTAGATGTCGCTAGTAGTCATAACTATTTTGATACAATCACGCTACGTCTTTCTACTGAAATGATAATGATGATGAATTTTAGGCTTTTGGGACACCCAAGAAGAAAGTACGTAAGGAGACTACACAATTATTTCAATTTAAAATAATAACTGGTCGGCCGCTAACAGCAACATGTAAAATATACCTTCCCCATAATTACAAGCTAGTAAAAGGAATACTGGCGAAATTCAAATTATATATAATTTACCAAGTGAACGTAAAGCCAAGACAATCCATTTAAGGCAGAGATACAAAACCATTTAATTTTATTTGTCTACTTAAGACCAATAAACATTATGTGAAACGTAGTTTTAGTAAACGTCTAGCTGAAATTAATGGCTTCGCACGCGTAAAAATAGGTTTCTTCATTTAAACTAAGTTTTGAGTTCCATATAGAAACTTGTTTATTAAGCCGAAACAGTGCCTAAAATATTACTTAACATTTCTGTTATACCCTGAAGATTAGTGAATACATTGATGCCCGCAATAAGTTTATCATTTACTAAAACCAACATAATTTCAAACCCTTGCAATTTTGACCTGCATTATATTTGTGCTTAATAAACGTTCAATATTATCTCCGAATAAATGTCAAAATAGCTATAAACTAGGTCTCATAAATTGTAGACTAATAAATCTGTATAGCGCCTCGATGCCGTATCGAGTCAGGATATTCAGTGTGATATGGAAGTAAAGCCAGCTTTCTTAGATAAGTCGAGATCTGTGCAACTCCGGCTCAGCTTGACAAATGGTGCTGTGACGTCAGAGCGTCTCGAGCTACGAGAGACGGCGATATTGAACGCTTTGATACGAATTTTGGATTGGATTCAGAAAATTCGAGATTTAGATTGAAATAGCATTACGTGATACGAAAGGAATCTCGTCTTTTATATTGTAGAGATCAATTCCAAATGTGGCTCGTTTGATAGATTACCCATAAAAGGAAAACAAAACAAAGGAGACCTCATTAATAAATTCATGTATAAATACGGCCTGAAGAAGAAAAAGTTGAAATGTACTAATTCAACAACGGAATCTTCTGATTATCATCATAAAAATGCCCAAACACACCATAAACGCGATCAAAATCAAAATTAAGCCATTATGCACATTTAGCAACGTTCCATACAGATCGTAAACTTACCTCATGTATCGTGCTTAGAATTTTAATAGAGCATTTTAATATAGTTCAGAAACGGCAATAAAAATCACATAAACAGTTAACGATTGACCCACTAGGAGGTCCCGAGTCCGCCACGACGATAGTAAAAACTGGCCAGTGGAAGATGACCTTTCGGAACAACATTGTCTGAAATATAATATCGTTTGGTCATGGAAGATCTTTGTAAAATGGTTGCAGTAAGGCACTCGATGTATCAGATGCAGATGCGGCTGGAGATAACGTCTATCATGGCGTATGAAATATCGGAGAATTAATTATTAACAGACGTAATGCGATTAGCTATCGTGCATTCTCCCGGTAGCCATTGTAATCTGACTACTGAGAAGAGATTATAAGAAAATTCCATATAGGAAAATGTTTTGACATCATTGGGCGCTTATGGAATTATTGTTATGCATAACATATCAAAAAACACACATAGGTAAAAGTAAGCTGATCAAAAATGGCATATTTGTTCATATTGACTACAATCAATTCACATGAAAAATATTTTGTTGTTATACTATCAAGTTTTTTATTTTATTTTAATAACCTAACCATGAAAAGATTCTAACGAATCAAGTATCCTCGAATAATTTCAAGAATGAAATGATAGAAGATGTGAAATATTCTCTCACATTGACCCAGTAAAGATTAGCGTATCCTTTTTTGAAAGCGATTTTTCGTTCGATTAAACCACAACGTCTTCCAAATTGTTGTGACTACCAAAGTTCAGATATTATCCAACTGTCCGGATATTCGGTCTACCGCGCGTAATATCGCGAACTCTTTTATCCGTCAACAATGGTTATTCCCCAAAACGATATAAAAACCGTATCAATATAGTCGCTATTCATTGTAAATTTTTTCACCAATTACGCTATTTATCTGGATATTTGTGCGTAGTGAAAAAGCCAATTAGAAAGGAAGTGCATCGGTCGCTTGTGCGCGAACAATAGCTTTGCCGGCCACTGGACACGTTCCATTACATGCCCACAATGGACAAATTATAAACAGTCCACTTGCTTGCTTCCATACAGGACACATCATTTCCTCTACCTATTGTCAGTTTTCAATACAATAACTTTTATTGAAATGACGCTAGAACGTGTCTTTTGCCAACTTTCAATGGCCACGATTTATTTTGTGAGCCGATTGTGTTGCGACCAATATGTACGATTTCCGCTCTACAAAAGGTTCGGATGTACAAGGAATACGACGAATACCTCTCCTACAAAGAGGTTTTATTTCTGACTTGTGTCAGTTACGTATAATTGATGCCCATTCATGAATGTGGTTACTTACTTACAATAAATTGTATCAATGGTTGCTAAGGAAGTTGTGTGTAAATTACCTGTAACAAGAATACAATATTTGTTAGATATTTCATACTTGTAACCAATAAGGCAGATGTAAGTAAATAGACAAGAATTGACAAATTGGTATCGGAATTTCTTTTTTATAAGTGGCATCTTGCAGGCCAACCATGTGTGGGTGTTATCTCCTTAAAGGTTCCGTTTAGGACTTATAATAACCTGAATTTAAGTAAACAAGCTAAAGGCACTCCTTGTGGATGTACGGACCTCGACTTTAGGCGTCCCTGGAGTAAGGCAAGGTCGAACATCATGCTGCCGTATTAAGCAGAATTAACGAGTCTTTTTTACAAGGAGCAAAATTATTTAAGTGACTATATTATGACAGTTTCTAACCAAGACCTTTCAGTGGACCTACATTCTGCAGTTGACATCTGAGAGCTTTTATGCATGTCTCGTAAATTTCCCAAACCCTGCCCTACTCTAGAGGGAATATTGTAAGGTAAAGGGTAAGCATCAAAGGATTCGGAGGGTCGAGATACTTTTTCAATCCCTTTGTTCTCTGAATTACACTTAGAGTAACGAAAACTTTGCTTTTCAAAACTGCTGCATCAAAGACAACTATCAGTTTTAAGAAATCAGTTGAAAATCTACGAGTATATTTTCGATACGTGGAGTGTATATTCACAATCTAAAATGTAGGCTTGTAACAAAAAGAAGCAATGTATGACGTCAATCCCTCATGTAGGTCGTACAAAAACTAGAGCTGTCATACATATTGCTATCCATTTAGAAGATTGAACTCTGACTGACGTATCAGATCCAATAGATAATACATTTATATTGGAACTGATTTCTTCGTGATTGATGCATTCCGGTCTTTTAGAATCCAAAGCAAAAGAATCAAATAAAATACTCGTAGATCTCTTAATGCAAAGATCTTGTCTTATACCGCTCATAATAGAACTTAGATCTAAAACTCGATAGAGTTCAATGTATGCCGATTTATATCAATTATGTGAGCCTGATTTAGCCTGTAGATTAAATTAAGTTGTATCTTGTTCTGCTGCCGTATTAAAGTTTACCCTGCCTAAGGCCAAAGGCTTAGTAATAAATATACTATTCTAATATAGGTATTATACTGATTGGTTGTTTGTTTGTGGTTCAATTACGTATGATAATCAAAGGCTGTACGGCTACTGACTATAGAATAAATATAGAAGAGACCTTTATGTTTTTCTTTATTCAGGCATGTTGTTATAGTATGAACCATTTTCTGTTAGGTTCTGAATCATCAGTAACTCTTAGTAGTTGGACATACATTGTTTAGTATATTTAAATAAAAAGTTTTAAAATATAAGACACAGGGAAAAAAGTGATACCAAAACTATTTCAGGATGGATTTTAGGTGGCAACTTCGGGTAGTATTTTATAAAAAAGAATATCTGACTGTACTATAAAGTTTCAATATATTTGGTGGTGTTCGAATCGCCAGTGAAAAAATATAGAATATAAAAGTGTTGATTCGGACACTGTGTCCATTGGGTTTCTGATAGCTACAACGTAGGGCTCTGTAAGTCAAGAGTGAATAGGTTACTTCTAGACAAGTATGCTCCATCGTCGGCCACATCATCACTTACCATCAGGTAAGATAGTGGTCAAACGCGAGCCTATGAATAATTCCTAGAGTGGCGAGAGAATATTATTAATATTGATGTAATTTTCTACATGTTGGTTAGTGTTGTAGCAACAGGTCATGATAAAGGGATTTCATTCATTGAGATGACTGTAGAGAAACCCACAAAGATCAAACAAAAAACATAAGAGTAGAAGCAGAGCTTAAAACTTATCCATATTTGAATGTACATGAAGAAAGTTCAAGCAACACTTGTATTGGTATTATTGAAGCCACATGTAAGGGAACACATCTTGTTTAAATACTGACTGAACTACCGGTAAGCGGTTGTGAGTACATCCGTTGTGGGCATTAGCTAACACCGTTCCTTTAATTAGAACGTACTACTTGGAGTGTAGTACGCGGCAAACAAGTTGGAACATTTGCTATGCTTATCCACTTCTATGCATACCCGAAAATCAGTTATAATTCTCATCCCACAAGTTGAACCATCATGACAGTCGACCTTGAATGCGTAGTAGCCGATTTTCGAGTTTCAATCAAGGAGTAAGTAGGGGGCTGCGCGTACCTATACGAGTAGCAAATGGATCAACTTATTTACCGCTTACTATACCTAGTACTATTTTTCTAGAAGCTTAGTTTTATATATCTGTTCGTCTTTTAATCACGGAATACTTGAAAGGTTCTTAAAATAGTTTTCCATCTACTAAGAATTTATTTTTTTTGCTTTCAAAATAACGTGCTCTTTCAAAGCATCAAAATTGAAGGCGCAATATCATAGAACTATTTGATTCCTTTCAAACTTATCCACCCTTCTTTATTATTTATTATTAGCATGGGTATTTTACAACCGCAAAAAATCAAAATCTATTGAGAAGGCCTCTGCATACTTCCCGCACGCACAGACAAATATAAAGTAGAGACGGCCAGATGTATCACAAATATACGTTAGAAAAACAAAATAATAAAAGAAAAAAACTGAGCTAGAGCGAGTCGGACTCGCACACTGGGGGTTCCGTACAAAGTTATGTAAATAGTTCAATTCCCAAATCGAGACTTGGAAGATTTTTGCGAATCGAAAAAAGTTTTTCTTTTCGACGTAAGCACAAATTTACAGTTTTCAGATTCATTTCTATTCTTGCGCTTTAAGATCTTACATCATGCCAAATTTCAGGATTCTAGGTCAACGGGAAATATCTTATGAATTTTGATTCTTTTAAGAGTGTTTAAATATACGTTTTTTATGACATAAACGGCCGTATCTTAATTTTTCATCATCATAGAAGTTTGATATTTCACAGATTTAAGGGACCGTAGACCTAAATATATAGTGTTAATTTCAACTCGATACCAACACGCGTTCCCGAGATAAAGGGTCTTGACAGACAGACAGACGGACAACAAAGTGATCCTATAAAGGTTCCGTTTTTTCCTTTTAAGGTACGGAACTCTAAAAAATAAATAATTTATATTCATCCAGTTCATAATCGTAAACGTGTTATTAGTCTTGTATGTGGGACACTTAATCAGTATGTACGCTGCCTCGCTACTTAGGAAGTGGCTACAAGTATGAGGTTGGCCTGAGACACAGCTTATAATACATAGACTTCTATTAGTAGGTACTCATTTACAGCGTGAACTGGGCTTGTTCAGGTCAATGCACTGATTCTACCGTTATCTTAGGACCCATTCTGACACTGGTTATGGGATTAGGATTATTGAAATAGATATGAAGTATTGTCAGGAGTTGCGCCTTTGTCATTGTAAGTTGCGGTTCGCTTTGTACGCTCGTCAGTTTCGGAGAGATTTTGACAACTAAGCAAAATGGACTCTAAGAATATTTGTGCTATACAGAAAGAAAAAAATAACTTCTTAATAAGCTTAAAAATACAGACTTTTTCTCATAAAAATTCAACTTCAAAATCAGTTTCTAATGTACGAGTACATTGCTAGTTTTGTTAAGCCTGCTTGGGTCTTGGGTCAGTTTCTGAAAGGAAGGCCCGACCCCGGCACGATAGGCAACGAAGGAATGGGGTAGGTTTTTAGTCAGTAAGAGTCTGACACTAGTTCCCGCTCCGCCCAAGAGCGGGATCTGTCATTGGATGATTTTACCTACCATAAAAAACCCTCTACTTTTAAAACAAAATTTTATAGATATTTTTAGATATAGAATCAATGATCTTTATTTGAAACTTAATCATTAACTAAGATTCACAAATAAAACGTTTCTACATACATATCTATATAGTAATTTGTGTGTGCTGAAGCTTATAAAAAACCGGAATAATATCAAGCAAATCAAAACCCAATGTTATCGAAACATGAAGAGGCTTATCCACATATTTTATCTCTTCTAATTACAATTATCTCAACTATAAAGCATATCGCTTTGTTCAAATGATTGATGGATCTAATAATACTATTCTAATGGCTGCGATATACCTACTGAACAAATATTTAGTTGCAAGAAAATTTGACAGCAATGATGTATGGACTTGCTACTTATTGCTGTAGCTATGTTTTTGTTCCTCTTGCTTGCTTTTTTATTTATGTTTTCTGATAAAAAGAACAGTAACAAATAGAACAACGTCTTTCTTGTTGATATTTTAAAAGAAAATTATGTTTAAAAAGTACTAAACTACTTTGAGTAGTTTTGTTTCATCATCAACAACAGTTTTTAAAACTACTCAATCAATATCAAGCAAAACTACCTTTCCTTATCCCATATTAACAATTAGCTTGCTTATCTAACAAAGCTAAAAATACATCCATTGGTCAATTGTCCAACCAACCGCAAAAGTCGTAATGAGAAGATTAATCACTAAATAAACTATTTCAGACGCACGGTAACGTCTATTTTTTGTCCACAAAGTGTAACAATGGTCCAGTGATCATAGCAGTTGCCTGATCTTTTGTGTGTGATCATTTATCATTTGATGAACTCTATCATTTGGTAGTCTATGTGACTATTTATTAAGTTTAGAGCAACTGATTATTATGCTCATGCGCATACTTGTGGTTCCGGCTACTACAGGTATTGAGACTTTTTTTCATTATAACTGAGGTGAAATTACCTATATCAAGTTGCTAGATTTTATTAAGTAATTCATTGATACATATGTACTTACCTTAAATATAATAGCAGAAGCATACCCATAATAAGCCTTAAAATGTTCGGTCTGCTAGGACTAAGGCCTGCTCTTTAGGAGGAAAAGAAAGAAGACTAAACAACAAATAAGTACAACTAAAATAAGTATAATTTACTTGTACCAATTTCCCATTTTATGAGTAGTTTGAAAACACGAACATACCTTTGAAAGGACGCCCAAAGTTCAACTAAGTGAAGGATCTAATTTTCATGAGACATCGAACCGTGATGTAACCGCTAAGGAGATTAGGCACTTGTTACTTCGCCGCCCTTGGACAGATTCCCTTAATAATGTGTCGAGAAAGGGTCTTTGAATGCGGAATTAGTGGTCATCGGAGCTTTCAGGTTGAACAATATTCGAATACCTTTGCTAGTGAACACTCGGCTTCCTCTCCAGGGTCATATATAATTACTACAGTACCAGTTCAGACTATAAAGGTTCAGTTACTGTTCAGAAAATTAATTTTGGAAAATTTAATGTATTTCTTTACATCTCACGTTCCTAAACCATCGTTCATCTATCAAATATAATGTCAGCTTGCATTACAATACTACAGTATGTGCAAGTTGTTCGACCACGGCGCGTGTCCGAACGCGCGCCACCTGCGCGTGATCACGAATATGAGCGGATTGTATGACAATTATACAAACCAGCTATTGAACCACCTCCATATTAATATCGAGTCAACGACTCTCTGATTATCCCTACCTTACAACATTGCAGCTTTGCAAGCTACATTATGTAAATTTTATGTTTAAGCAAACAAGAAATACGCAGATCAAATACCCCCTTTACCCGTTTAATTAAAATAAAAGCTTTTAAATAATTTATGCAATCCAACGTTGCGTAAAGACTGCACGGCACAACAATAAGAATACTTCATTCCAAACTTGACGTCACATAAAGTCGTGGGCGAGGAAGACAGCGCGAATAAAAACAAAATCTTTTTTTAATTTAAAGCGAAGAGACAATGAGCAAACACAGCTGGCGGAATGCAAAACGAAACTGAATAAAGGCAGAAATCCACGAGTTGTGACATTAGCCGAAGCAATCCTCGGTAGCACCGAACAGTCGAGTAATTTATGTGGAAACAAAGTGTCGGGAATAAAAGAATTGTCACGTCACGAGCGATAAACGAGAGCCAGGACAGTGAGAAGAAAGACTTGGGTGTCCGCGGTGGCTCGGTATCCTCACCGAGCAGCCACAAGCGGCGGAAAAGCTTTTTATTTAGTGTGCAGATAATACGAACAGGACAACGGACGACTGACGCAGCCTGATAGCTTCCCCCGATACTCCTTACGACATCAGATAAGCCAAGAAGCGTCCTCGGGCAACTGGGAAAGGAAACGCGAGTGCTCGAGATGTATTATTGTTGTGACTATTGCCTACCATAAAGCGTGGCCGCAGATCCTTAATTAACAAGCAACGGAACTGTATCGGGCGTCGCGTCCGCAGCTATAAAACTGTGTACGAATGGCTTACTTAGAGAGTGCGCTTCCATGCTTTCAAATAAATATGTCCGATTAACACGATTCACGGCCAAAAACAGCGATATTTAGGAGTCAATTAAGAATAAACACGTTGGAACGCCCGGCGCGTCTCGCGTAAAACGTAACTAATAGCCGTTTAGATGGCAACACTGAACAGCAGGAAGCCATGTTGAGAAAACCTGTGGCACTTGCACCGCGGGCGCCGCCGACCACGGCCGTGTTTACGACACTTCTCCTGTTCTTATTGATTGAATTCGCCACAAATTAAAAAGTTTATTGCCCCATTCTGTAAAGTTTCGCTCGAGGTTTTTTGCGTTCGTTAATAAACTTTACAATACCGTCGCCTTTGGAGTTTCGAAGTACGTAAATTTATGTTAAGGGTTCTCTGATGCTATGCTGTAGCAAAACGTTTTACAAAAATACTCGTATCGTCCATACTTTATGGCTAAACCAAGTGGCAGCTAAAAAGGAAACCAAATTTAAGCGAGAAGGATACAATTAAAGATAAAAAACCCAAGCAGACATTTCAGTTCTCAATAAAGTAAGTAACTAAGCAAAACACAAAGATCAAATTAATCTTTAAATGAATATACGGTATTCCTTATAAAAAGACAATAGCATCTATTGTGTAAGGTGATACCATTTTACGACTTAAGAAGCCATAGGAAGCAGACTGAAGGAGCATTGAGGTGTCATTTCTTAAAGCGCAAACGATACGTTAAATCGGTTTTCAAGACGGACGAATTCACAATAATTTAAAGAAATGATTGATAAAGCGCAAGTGTAGCGGTTAATAAAACAGGGGACGTGAAAGTTTACAGAATGTATAACAGTCATCTCGTAAATATTCAAAAAGAAGCGTCAAGTCGTCAAGTCGGGGTCCCCTTCAAAGTACGTCCCGAACACGTCAATTTGTTTACGAATTACGCATAAATTCGTCCCCGGAGACAAGACATCTCGTGCGGCGATCGCTGTTGCGACATTTCAATAAAATTTACGATTGTGACTTAAATGGCGTGTCCGATGAACAAAAAATGTCCCGACCTGTTCCTCTTTTATTTTAGACGTACTTACACTGGGTTCGTTAAAATATCTTAGCCGTGATAATAAAACTGTCCCGGTACAGTACCACTAATATATTCACTATTGAAATTGATATTATTTGGGATGAAATAGCTAATTTGATTCTGAATCGATGACTTTATAGACACTTTTGAAATTTTATGGACTTCGTTACGTTTTTCTTTGAAGAATATAGTTTTCACGTATTTTCATTCATATTCATAGAGTAATAAAGACACCTTTATTTTGGTATATTTGCGTTCAGAGACCCATTTTTGAATATAATTAAAGGTATACAATATTATTGAGCAACCAATTAGCAATTTATTCTACAAATAATTGAATAAAACTAATGAAATCTTAAAGTTCAGTTATTTGAACGCTTTACCAAATATTCATCTCGTATTCGATTACCAAACCTATTTCGGTCTGTGGAAATTGATAACAAAAATACAATTCACTGCTCCTTTCGTATCAGTACGTTTTGTTGACAGGAGAGGAATGTTATTAGCTGAAAAGAAAAGAACAAAAGATGGCTGACATATCAACAACGCCACTGTCATAAAAAAAGAATCAGAAAAGACGATTTCAAAGTTACAATTCGTCAGTGTCGCAACGCGTCAACTTCCCGATGCTAATACGACAATAGCTGAAGAGGAAAGAAAAGAAACAATATTATTTTAAGATTCTAAAATAAGTGTTACGTGCTTCAGCCAAATACACGGAACATTGATGGGTGCTATTGGGCATGACAGGCAAGTCTAAGACGAATGGCTTTGAACAGTAACCCCTGGTATTTTAGTCTACTCAACGTTCCGTTCCAGCCGGTCGTATGGTACGTGTTTACTCAGATGAGTCGGAAATTTAAAATTAGGAGGTGATTTAGTGGATGTACATGAGAAGAATTTGGGAATGAGTTTTCTTTGAAAGTTGATGACACGTTTAGCACATGTTGGAAATTTGTCAGAATTGCAGACGATGATGATGAACAAAATAAACTTATAAAAGTTGTTTGGTAATAATTTTGGTATCAACAGATTTATGTTATCAGAGTGTTTTTCTTAGGAGTAATTTATTTGACTTAAATAGAACGGCCAAAGGCAATTACTTGGCAGCACAATTGGCGCAGCGGTTGAAAGATTGACTGCTGTGCTGCGGGTCGTGGGTTTGATTCTCGCATGGGACTAATATGGTATGGCCTACAAATAGGTGTTTCGGATCTGGAAGTCTTGTTTATGTGACTTTATATGTTTGTGAACGCACCCACGATACAAGAGTAATTCTTAGCGTAGAGAAAATTATTTGTTTAAAAAAAGCACTCATAACTTACCGATACAATATCTTAAAGACAGAACATCAAAATACCGATCTAAAAAAAAACATGAAACTTATAACATAACTTTTAAACTAATACATAATTTAAATAAAATATATATAAATCAAGTAGGACTTTTAGTTCAGTTAAAAAGGTCCATATTTAATAAACTTAACTTTTTGCCTTCCCTGCCTTAGAGAGGAGGCCTGAGTCCTAGCAGTGGGAACATTATAAGGCTGATGTCATGCTATGCTAACTTTTTGAAAAGCCGGATGTCAGGTCCACAAAGAATAATAACTTGTATTTAGTCCGACTTCAAACACTTGATTCGATTTGACAAATAGATGAAGGAACTAAGTGTATGGACTCAATTCTATGGTCCTTTCCTGTTCATTCACATGAATAGGTTTAATTTTCACACGGAACCATCTGTCCAAATTGGACCAAACCATTTTGTATGACAAACTTTAATCTATCATAATTATTCATGCTGCTTCAATTTAAAGCGCTGCCTTACGCGTTTTATGTTTATACAAATTTATTTAAATTCATTATTACTCTATTAAATATGAATGCACAAGATAAATATTAGATTTAATAAAAAATAAAATTCAGTTATTAAATATTAAACAAACATTGGATAGAAAAAAATCTCAATTTGAAATCGTTACCAAATACAAATACGTTCGCCGCGGGTTGTACTTTTTAAAAGGAAAGGCGTTTAAAACTCTCAACGTTTAACATAAAAAACTCTATAAAGCGGCATATTTCATTATTTTTTAGCTCTAAAACAACAGGGTGCCTCGTGTTTTTTGTGTGAAGAATACCAACTGCGACGCGGCCCACGCGAGCCCCAATGATCGTTTCACACTTTAAGTGGCAGTACAGTAGTGATATACATGCTCCAACTATTTTTAAAACAACTAGAGGACGAAGAAACTTCGAACGTGGGTTGGTAGTCAACCACCCTACCTACCTCTACTAACTATGGGTGTTTTAATATCGTGCGGTTCTCATCACGCATGCGGGATTGCTCCGCACGCGTTGCCCCCGCAAATGCCCTTTTTATACAAGTATTTATTGTGTGCGTGATATCGGGCAGCTGCCATGCATGCGGATGAAATCCGCACAATATTTAAAACACCCTCTACCTAACACATTTTTTTTCCTTTTTAAAGCTCTTTTAATGACTTACCGAACCGACAAACGACCATATTTTACTTTATGCAAATATTTTTGTATTCTACCTGTATAAGAAAGACGACAGTAAAATTAATTAGGGACTCAGAAAATAAATGTCTTTTAGAGTAATAAAAACGACAGTAAAATTAATAACTGGACTTCGCGACGATTTTTTACCTTTTCCTATAAATAACTACGGCCCTTAAATTTAAAAAATAAGCCATAATAAAGTACAATCTCTTGCATCTGTGACATACTCTTGGGTTGTATCGACACCTCTAGGAATTTTGATCGTCGTATTATAGATTTGAGCTCTAGATAAAGACGGTCCCCCATCAATTTCGTACAAAATATTTGGTAAGATCCAAAGATTCGTTTTATGGGTTTTAAAAGATTAATGCGGAGATAAAGAGATTTGGGGCGGTTCTGACGGACTGGAATTTTCGGAACACGATAAATTCTGACACCTTTACTTTTGAGGGAAACAAATGGATCGGAATTATCCCTACTTACTTTTTTGTGGAAACGATTTAAGTCTTAAAAGTTTAAACGTTTTAATTAGGGTAGAAATAATGAGTCTCCCCACTTTTAATTCCTTCCCCACCTTACAGAAAACGCTTTTGCTTGCGCATACGCAAAGGCTCCGCCCATCGCAGACATCCTACTGTGCTTTGTTTAATAACGAATTTTTTGAACCATGAAGCTTTTGTGTTTGTATTTATCATACTAAATGACGTAATTTTATATCCAAATTAGCTTTTACAGTCCCTTTTATATTTAATTGTAATTTATTCTTTATGATTTGAATTGAGAAATGAAATATTATTTCATATAAAAAGTTACAAAGGACGCAATAACCAAACTTTGCATTAACTTTTCAATGTTCCGCTGAAATAGGGCAGGTGGCAGACAATTTTCATTTTCCCAACTAATAGCAAAACATTTTGAGTGCAAATTTTAGTTTTGAAACTAGCGCAGATACCCGTACGAAAGTGATTAGTTGATCGGACGACGGAGTCTCGGAATGATATTTATGAGCATTAAAACTATCTCCTTTCATCGCAGCCTGTAGGGCTTAGTCTACGCCTTTAGTGAGGGCAGCTGCTTTTAATCGAATCCCAATCAACTACGGAACGTTGTAAAATAGTTTACTGAAACATTAAATATGTAATCAAAACTGCCGCTCTGCCTCACTACACCATTAAAACTGATTAACTGTTTCATAATTTTTAATCTCCACATCGCTGTTGTAATGTTTATCTTATTTCTTTGTTTATGAGCCATCGTAATTTGTAACCCAAGGGGATTTATAAAACGTAAAAAGAAGCCATAATTATGAAATATGTGTTCGAACAAAACGAAGTATTTGACAGCTTAAGTCCCTTTGTAGTGAAAGCGCCGTATTAAACGATAAGCAAATAGGAGTCATTAGATAGCAAGCATAGGTTGATTGATTGTATACAGAGATAAATGGGAAAGGATCATTAATTTCTTATTTACGGACCTAAACAACGTGTGTGTCGTTTGTGGAAGAAAACGGTTAACGTCAAAAATTGGACGGGGACACAATGGTGGAGCCAGGATTAAAAGCGAAGCGGTGTAGCGGTAGCGGACGCATCATTTATCAGAACAAGTTGAGGCGGCCGCACCGAGCTTTAACAGCGACGGATACCCGACCCAACAAATAATACAGAACCGAATTAACCGACTGTTTCTGACTCAAATTAAAAATGTTCAATATGCCTAGTAAATTTCACTTGTTATGGTTGGTAATCAAGCGGTCATAGACTATTTGACATTCACTGTTAATGTTTTTTTCATTTGATAAACATTTGGGTACAACATTTGCACTTGTCGGCAATACAAAGTTAATTACATTTTATTGCAGATTCATTCTTCAATTCAATACTTTCTTGCATTTCATGTACACAGATGGTGTAATAATTCAAAGATCAATATGGATCCTGTCCGATATACAAAATTAGGAGAGAGGAATAATCGATGTACAATTTGATTTCAGCGTGTTGTTGTTTCATGAATATTTTGACGTTGACATAAGCTTTGATAAGACACTTAATTAATAATTAAGAGAATTATTGTCGAGTAAGCTATCAAGAAAGTCCACAAGGCAGTATCTATCGGTGTTTGCGTTAGAATCCAGTCGGAGTCCACGTTTCCCTTAGTTTAGTCCGAATCGTGCTTTATCGCCGGATCGCGTGACAGCAGGCTCTCCGTCAACTTTAGGACTAACGGAACGTCATGTAATTTCTAGTAACGACGTGTTTCTTTTATTGTCACATGGCACTGGAATATTAAAATATTGACTTATGAGCGGCCAATAAGCAATCGTAGTGTCAAGGAAAAGTTATGACCATAATCTCTCGTCTTTGTCTCTACTGAGAGATCATATCATCATGGGAAACTAAAAGAACACGTAAAATATTTTATGATTCCGCAAACGCCATATCGGAGTTTATGGTTGAGAAAATAGATTATTTTAAGATTGTTTTTATATGTTTGAATACTTTATGTTTTTTGAAGTGGGAAATCATTCAATGATTTCTCCCGCTCTTGGTCGCCCAAGGTAGAATTTTACTGACTAAAACCCACTCCTATTCCTTCTTCGCCCTTTTTGTGGGAAAATTATTCAATCACATCTCCACCACGCCCTTGAGCTGGAGTTAGTGTCAGAATTTTACTGACTAAAAACTCACTTCTGTTCCTTCTTTGCCTTCGTTCTAGGGCCCCGGGATACACTTTTACATTTTTTATGACCCCAGTAGGCTTCGCCTCTGCTGGGCCCCTACGGTTTGCTGACATCTCCTTGATGCGCGCGTGGAACGTTACGCGCCGTCGACGACTTGGTCCAGATGGTTACCGGATGGTGGGACAGTAAGCTACCCATTGCTCGCCGTCCGTAAGCCCGCACTTATGGTGTTCTTTGCCTTCGTTTCTGGGTTGTCTTTCTCTCGAATATTTTATTTTGCGTTCTGTGAAATCTCTTGTATCGGGAAGCCTAAGAGGACGACGCCGGTCCACGCGATACGTATCACGTCACATGAAACCTATAACTTTACACTAAAGCCGATTGTAACATCAGCTTATTGCCAGCAAACGAATAAATTCCTTCACCTTCCTTATCTTGAATCTTTAAGAGAAACCCGAAACCGTAAACATGCACGTTGAGCATACAGTGTTAACTATTCATTCGGTGTCTCTAGGGAATATATTGAACAAAAGACGGGCTCAGCATCCGACTACACTATTTCTCACTACATCGGTGCGATGTAATCAGAGAAGACGATGTGTCGCGCTTATTTATGTATGAGCGGGGCGCGGGCGAGGGTGGGCCAAACGCGCTGGCTACAAACAGAATAATATTGATGACACTGCGCTACGAGGGGTCATGAATCATTAATCGTCTGCTCTGCTATACGGCTCTATTACGACTGCTTGCCGGATAAGCCACCCTTCACGAGGTGAGGCCGTATGAGCGCAAGCCATGCCGCCAGCTACGTTTGCCTTTTTCACATTGTTATGAGCAATGAAATTTTCGTCTTCAAGACACCAAAAGCCTTGATCGCTGGGTTGCTGCAGATAAAGTCATTACTTTGGTGAGTTTTCCAGCTAATCTATAAACACATTTTTAGAATTGTATTCCTATAACGTGCTTAAAACAACATAACAGCGCAAACATGAAGCCACAACTTGTTCACTGGTGTCAACCACTACCCAAATTGTTACCACAAAAGGAACTTAAAGTAATTTTCTCCAATACAAAAAAGCGAAGGCAATTTAAGTTAATTCAGTAAGCAGCAGACATGGCTACTTCCAAATGAACTCAAACGTAACAAAAACGAAAACAAATCGTGGACAAAAACGCAGGTCATTTCGGCGTGGACTTTCTCGTTTATTTTTTCTAAACGCTGCGTGGCCCGAGGACGTGCATCCGAAGCCTTGAGATGTTTTTTTTGTGTTTTAACTTCGAACAAAATTTTTATTCTTCCTCTTGTGCATGGCTGAACAACGATAAAATAATAATGCTCCAAGACCGAGTGACTACTTCAAAAAGGGACCGTAAGGGAAGGCCGGAACGTTCCTAAATTTCTAATCGAGATTTTATTTCACGATCACCCGGCCCCGTTCTTTATGGTCTCTTTTTGCAATGTTTTAGGTCTCAAGGTGAAGCCGACATTATTCTTTTTTTAAGTACAGTACGGCGTTTAAAATATTTGGGTAACTTAAAATTTGTGCAATAAAATTTACAAAATGGAGTCATAAAAGTTGTTGATTCAAAAACGTTGAAACTGTGCCAACAATCAGCTAATGGTTTCGACAAAATTGTTACCGAAAATGGTATGACCTGATTTCAAATTGTGTTTGTATATTTATATAGGTTATATTTATTCGGATACGAAAACGCAGTTCTCATAGGTTATAAGACAAATACATTTTTTTTTCAATCGAAATCAAGGTCGACTGACACAACTATTGGTCCCGAATTCATCAAAAATACTAGGTCACCGAATAAAAATATATTGAAAAAAAAAAGTACATTTCAAACATGACCGTATAAAAAATACAATAAAATACCTCATTCTGATTCTAAGCGTATACATCCCATAACAATTTTCCAAACATGAAAGTATTCAAAACGGTTTTTTATAAAGGAACGACACATAAAATTTACATGACAAGTCAACTTACAAGCCATAATGTAGTCATAACCATATCTATATCTTGGTACTAAAAGTACTTTTTTAAAATTCATCACGTGTTCCCAAAGTCCAACTTACCATTGAGGGAGGCACGCTTCTAACAAAAAGGCTTCCCAAAAAAAGAAGACACGAAAAAAACACAAGCCAATATATTTTAAAAGGACCATGTTTCAATGAGGCACAATAGAAGAAAATAGTTTCTGGCGACAGTTTGGCCCGTCAACGTCTGCATTTTTTACAGGGACGGTTACTGTTTAGTCATAAAGATTTTAAAAATCATCTTCCAATTGTTTTAGACAGTTTTTGTGTTGCAGTTATCTACTGGAATCGATTATTTTTTTATCCATGGCTAACAGCGCAACCGTTTTAAACATCTACCCATCAGGTAACAAAACAAATTTTACAAGATCACTCCTGTCTACAATTTAGTACAAAGGCGGTCAATTTCTAAGCCTGTAGTTAAGTAATTTGCGTATATCCTCACGTACCCTAATAATGTTAAAAATAAACTACCTATCCTTCCGCCTCCGGCATCGTCACGCACATCCCTTTACAAACAACAAGAAAAAAATGTGGATATCATTGTGCTCTTGTCGCAGGTAGATTTTGATAAAAAAAAAACGCCTACTAAAAGCAAACCATTAGTTCGAAAAAAATGGAAGCGTGATCGCAGTAAATACATCCTGGATTAGCAGCAGATGTCGATATCTGAAATATAGATTACATGCATGATATGGGTTCCAACCTTTTTTGTAGTAATCTTACCTGAAATCATAAATATAATATCGCTAAAATTCAACAAATAATACAATACTGAATAGATTAACTTTCGTGTGCGTGTCTCATGACGAATTTGGGATAAAGGATTATGCTGCTCCGCTACACAAAAATGCGATACTTGGCAAAACGGTTACTGAGGAATGTCAATGACCAAAATCTTGCGTGATATGGTAATATTTATCTTTGATATTTTCTAGAAATCGAATTACAAGATGACATTTTGACTAATTTATAACCAAAAAAAGTATATTACTGATGATAATTATACAATACGGTTCAAAAATAGGAAATTATTTTTATTCTATGTAGTGCATATAATATGTAGGTACATACACATTGCTACGCTCGATTTTCTTCAACAAAAGGTTCGATTAAGAAAGCATTTTCGATAAGTAATTTGATTCACGTATTCGTTGGTACTCAAATAGTTAACGTGGCTGACACTACTAATTTATGATTCCATTGAAATCTGATTTGAAACGTGGTCCTCGTTTGATAAAGTTAATGGACTCCGAAGCTATTTATTGGTAGCTACTAAGTTATTCTTTAGATACATTCTTTAAAGCTTTGCAATCTAAACATTCTATGTTATGGAGTCGGCAAACGATTGTCTTTTTGTTTTATTCTTTTATGAATACAAAACGCAATTTTAGGAATATCTAATTTTAAAATTAATAGAAATTTTTAGCCGAACAATATACTACCGATGATCAGCCATGAATATATAATCTCAAATTCATTGGCAATAAATAATATTTTGTATAAAAATATGCTGGCACATATCCCCGAATAACTTAATTAAAGTTTACTGAACCAAGAAATTGATTAAACAACAAAATAATTTATGGCGTAATCTCTTAGTGGAGAGCTGAAACAAATAAGTTTATTCCAATTTAAAGGGGATAGCCGATACAAATTACGTTTATGGAGGCATGGTCCGCGCACCGATAACCAGCAGGCAACCTGTTTCGAATGATTCGAATAAATAATGCGACCAGTTTAGATAAATCCTATCTGTAAATACTGATCGATATATTATTATAGATATGGTTTTCGAATGCTGATAAGTATCAAACGGAACAATTTGGTTTTGTTGTTAATTGATAAGACTGCGGAATGATTTATTTAAATTTATATCGTTTTACATTTTAAAATGAGAAAACCTCAATCTTCGATTTTTTGAGAAAGCAGTTTTACCAAAAAATATGTTTAGAAAAATGGTGGTCGACAAAATTTGTGATTTTTGCCAGTTTTCATATCACTATTTCCGGTGTTTTGATATCACGGAATCAAAAAAAGTTCTATAATTTATGAAGACCTGGTAGGTACAGATAGGACAAAACGGTCAAGATCCAATTTGTTTTTATTACGCAACTTTATTACTGAACACACAAATATTCTCTGCATTAGGTACCCATGTTTTTGATCTACCAATGGTAAATGTTTACTATTTTTACCTTCCAAATCATCATTGTTTCCGATAAGACTGCAAAACACGTGTCAGATTTTGACATTTTGTTGATTCTGACTGAACTTTTCGTTTGAAAAATGATTGACAGATCCCGCAAATAGGCCTAAATAAAGCGTGTATAAGAATAACGATAAAATTGCTCACGGACAATCAACAAGATAAAAGGTAATAAATATCTCACAAAAATTATAAAATCAATTAGTGTTGTCTGTTTTGCTTAGTTTTTAGATTTTCAGACTAGAATTATGATACCACAAAAGAAAAGTTCATAATCCTTGGTTTTCCGTTTCGGCATATATGAAAATATCATAATAAATGTTTGGAAGAAACTTGTGTCATATATTAAAGTTTTGGTTAATCATAAACTGTAAAGCTATATACTTCAAAACTATTAAGATTAATCAAGTACTATACAGTATTTTGGACACCAAGTTTCAAAAAGTTACATTAAAAATGTTAAAAACGACATTCTCAAAAGAAGAAATAAACAAAATCTCAAGTTGTTATGTAAGCGACGCGTGTCGATAATTTACTCATTTTGACAGAGTAATTTGATTGACATTCAATCTACGTACCTACTCTCTACATGTATACGTATGTTTTGCAATGTTTTAAATTTGAAATTGTCATTCCGAATAGTAATGGATTTTTTGAAGGACCTTTTAATTGCTACTATGTAGTATATTCCTGACAACAGATGTAATTTTATTATAAACGTGACATCAAATGTCTAAAAGGTATAAAGAAGCAGCTTGAACGAAGGACAAACGAACAAAAACGTTTTCCATTCTATTATATATTCTAATTCCGTACAAGATTCGATTTTGATTACAAGTTCATTCAAGATCTGGTTCAACGATAAGTAATTTGGAAAAGTCAATACAATCAAATTGGATCACGGCCTTGTTCTCTTGTTTTATTTCAAATGCCTTCAATTATTACAGTTGTTGAACAATGAAGGAGCTCTGTAATTGCGTCTCTTGCTTTTCTTTGAGTCTTATTTGTAAAACCTTTGACAGCTGTATCAGAATCGCCTTACTTTCTTTCATAACTATGAAACTATTTCATATTATAGACTGTTGCTGTCTGGCTGTTGTACCAGATTGAGAGTATACTATATACTAATTATTTAGTAATACGAGCTACAGACCATGCCACACATAAGTATTACGGTAAACATTAGTGACATAGAAGCTCACATTCCGTGGAGCCTCATATTTTGACCATTTATTGGAATTGTCAAAATGTAACAATTCCAATAAAGTGTGATTGTTATAGTCTCAGTAAGTGATTGAAAAAACAGCCTGGTCAGAAGATGAAAGGATGGTCTCAATGAAGGGCCTGACATGAAAGTTGATTCAAAAGCTCAACAATTTCTACCAACTACTCAATTTTTGTTAGGAAGCTGCCCTCGTAGCCGAGACGCATTGTATTTGAACCATCCACAAGCAAACTGGGTTAAATGTCAGACAAAACCGATGGTGGTACACTGAATCCGAAATTTATGGTTTCCTTACCTTTTGTAAACATGTTGCTCTGCATTGTGCTACCCGCAACGGAGATGACACTTCCTCTTCAGCCGACACTCCAATCCAAGACATAATGAGGGTAAACAAGGAGAAACAATAAAATAACATTTTGGCACACATTTTCTTTGGTATTCCTCTTTTTACAAATCCAAGTTTGGTCAAAGCTCCGAGCTTATCATAACCGGCACATTAATCTAAGCGACGGAATATCGCTCATAACTTTTTCTTGATTTTTCTTCAGTGTTTACAATTCCAATCTGACAAGTTTTTCGTCACAAAAACATCGTACTTTATAGTAATACGAAAGTTTGTTGCTCCAATGTTGAAATCCGAAATCCAAAAATCAGCGGGAGCCGTATCATATCAATAAAAAACTTAAAATAAACACAAAACGTTAACAGTATGAAATCGCACTTGGAAAATATTTTTCACAGTTCGAATCGTTTCGGCGGAATATTCCTCGAGAGGCGACGTTGCCGCCGACGCGGTCGAATGCGGACTAACCACCCCGCTTGAAGAAGCTCAGTTCCTCTCCCCTCTGTTGGTTAATTTTTACGTCTGTCTCGCTCGCACGCTAGCTTTCCCTAGCCTCCGTCCCTCCCGGCACAAAGCACCCATCCATGGCTACGTTCGTACTACTACGTGTGCCGCTCTCTCTGTTCTCTGTACTAGTGCATATACAGGGTGGACCAGAAAGAATTGCGAATTTAAAAAAATCATAAAAAAAAAACTAAGTACAATTCACATACAAATTTTTATTTCTATAAAAGATAACATCTGGGAAATTCATTTCTTAAAAATAACGTCATCCAGGTGTGCACCATCGCGCTGCAAACATTCTTCGAATCTGAACCTCAAATTGGTAAAAACTCGCTGGCACATTGCACGGGGAATACCTGCCATTTCTTCCTGGATATTGGTCTTCAACTGGTTAATCGTGGCTGGGTTATTGGAGTAGACTCTACTTTTTAGGTATCCCCACAAAAAAAAGTCCAGTGGCGTTAGATCCGGACTTCTAGGAGGCCATGCAATGTCACCTCGGCGCGATATCAGTTTCCCAGCAAACATCTCGTTTACGACCGCCAAAGAGACATTAGATGTATGGCATGTCGCGCCATCTTGTTGAAACCATGTCGCACGATTATAGGCTTCAAATTGTTGCAGTTGTGGAAAGAAAAAATCCCTTAACATGGCTATGTATCGGTCAGAATTTACAGTGACAGATTGGCCTTGTCGATTTTCGAAGAAGTAGGGTCCGATAATTCCGTGCGCTGACATGGCCGCCCAAACGGTTACTTTCGGCGAATGCAGAGGCTTTTGATGTTTTGCACGTGGGTTCTCTGCAGCCCAGTAACGGCAATTCTGTTTATTCACATGCCCATTTATGTGAAAATGGGCTTCGTCTGAGAACAGAATATTGTTGAAACTCCGAAAGCGTTCTAACATTGTTTCAACAAAAGCTCGTCGTAAAATTGGATCATTCGGCTGTAATTCCTGCACAAGTTGAATTTTGTAGGGGTGCAATTTCAAATCTTTCAACAAAATGCGACGCAAAGATGTTCTGGATACCACAAGTTCGGCTGAACGCTTTCGAGTTGATAGAGCAGGATTACGTTGAACTGAAACTCTAACTTGTTCAATTGTGTCTTCCGTTCTTGTTGACCTTGGGCGTCCCGCAGGCTTCTGTTTGAGAGTCGAACCAGTAGCTTCGAACTTTCTGACCCACGATCGAATCACACTTTCCTTCGGACACTGATTTAGGTCATGTAATCCAAACTCACGCCGAAATAAACGCCGAACAATAGCGCACGAATCGCGATTTTTGTAATAATGTTTAACGCAGAATGCACGTTGCGCTCCGGTGAAGTGATTCATCGCGACTAAATTTCCGAGAACCGAGCTACTTAACCCCACCACCCGCGCAGTCCCCTCACTAAAGCTTCAAACGCAAGAGTGTTTTTAAAATCGTACGCCCTTCTGGCCCACCCTGTACATTATTCTATCTCGTTTCATCTCGGGCGGTTTCACGTTGTTTTTCCTTGATGCAGTTTAACGGATGGGAATGTAGTGGTTATTGTTAGACAAAGACGGTGGTAGTAAAAATTTTAGGGTTGCTCAAAAGGGGTGACAAAGAATCGAGCTAATTCAGGGCTTGCGTTTTTATGGGAACCCACGCGGTAAAAAGTATCCCGCCTCTCTCGTTTGTTCAACTTTATGGTCCTCGCATCATGAAGCCATATTAATAATATTAATGGCTGCCGCATCCACTATTAATACAACTTTTTTTATGGTAGTGTTTATGAATTCTTAATTTTATAATAGTTTATTTGGCTTTATATGGTTTTATGAAGGACAGCTGAAACAATCTTCATCAAAAGCGTATTAAGTTGTAAAAGCTTAAGGTCAACTTAGACAATTTATACTCGCTTAAGCTGATCATAAATAAACATTTTGAAAAATGTTTGGTAATATTTCATCGTCAAACGCTGGTGGCAGAAGAGACAATACATTGGGAGAGGGAAGCTACACAGAACACAGAACCCCTTCGGCAAAAAGATTAAATAAGAATACAGTGTTCGTGACAGCGCACAGGCCTTTACGTAAAGGCATTTTTCGTTTTCTTTCTCCAGAATCTAGGCTCGTTCTATTCATCTCGCTGTCTTTAATCTCCAAGCCTCTTGGCAGACTTTGTCTAGACTTGGCCGTCCTGAGGTAACTGCACACAATTTCGATACGCTCCGGCCAGGACGAATGTTTCTGTCGGCCCTAAGTTATTAGTTTCGTACTTACTGAAGAGTTACAGTTATGTATAGGCTTTACGGTTACTGTTATTTTGTTCTAACTATGTACTAAAAGGGTTTGATCGGGTTTACGCAGAATTATGTTAGATCCATGATATTGATTTTGTTATATGTATAATTGGTCTCAAATTCAAGAAACACAGAAAAAATAATAAAAACAGTGTTATCTGTAAAAAAAGGTTGTTAATGTTAACAATAATATCTAGTCTGTACTATTTACCTGTGAAGTTTCTGTTCTATGAAACGGGTTATTTAGAGCTGTGATAACTTTGAATTGAATAATGAATTAAAATAAACTCTGTACTTTAGGTAGCTGTATGTTATTCCTTTGTCAAAATTAGTTGAAAATTGTTTCTTTGGATTTTTGATCTCACGTGGAACCGATGAAAGACAACAGATTGCCAATAAAACTACACAAACACACAGATATTTCGACATAACGAACATAACGAAACGAAATAATGAAAGAATTGTGCTGAAAAAAATTGTACCATAGAACTGATTTGATGATGCCGATGGGTAAGCATACGAATTCCATAATAAAACAATGTAGCCGAGCCCTATTTTGGTTCATTGGATTTGTGATTGTTAAGACTTTATTATAAAACCTGAACACTATTTTTTAGTGTAGTTGTCGTGTTCAACTAAAAAGTGAAAAACAAAAAAGAAAAAGTACAAATAACTTTAATTTCCAAATCCGGTGGCAAAAACAAATTCAGTATCTGTATTTTTTATATTGCACTTTTTGTATAAAATTTGGTTGTATTTTTATAGTAAAAAATATTTTTGCGACATATTGCAACCATCCATCACACTTTTTTTCGAACACTAAAGATTTTTTTCCTAATTCGCGTGTGGGGTTTTCGTGATTATTTTGTTGCATGCCATATAATTCCAATTTAGTTAACTATATTAGTGAACGCGTATAAGCTCGAGATTAAGATAATTGTTTGCTACTGTTTTCCTTACTTTGTAACCGAATAGGGACATTGTAAATTCTTAGGTAGCTAATTCTAAATCATTAATTCACGAAATTGGATGCATTTTGTGATAATGACATTACAGTGTATTTCGATTTACAGACTCTACTGATGCTAAATGCTGAGGTTGAAATAAATTCAAACCATGAATCGAATAGGGTTTATTTTAGAAATAGAATGTTATTTGCAAAGAAGAAGCATAGGTGTTTTTTTTTTTTTTTTGGTAGGTAAAATCATCCAATGACAAGTCCCGCCCTTGGGTGGAGCGGGAAGTAGTGTCAGACTCTTACTGACTAAAAACCTACCCCGTTCCATCGTTGCCTATCATGCCGGGGCTGAGCCTTCCTCTCAGAAAACGGCCCTTAACCCCAGCAGGCTTCGACCCTGCCTGCCTGCAGCTAGCAGGCTGGGCCTCTACGGTTTGCTGACAGTTCCTTGAGGCGCGCGGGAACAGAACGCGCCGTCGACGACTTGGGCTCGGTCCGGTCGGTTACCGGACGATCGGACAGCGTGCTACCCATTGCACGCCGTCCGCAAGCCCTACGCGCCTACGGTGGCCGGAAATCGGGATCGGAATCCCGGCGGCGGCTGGGGCGAGCGCCCCGTTGCTTCTGCCTGATGCGGTCGGCCTCCTCCTTTGCTAGCATTACTGCTTCGCAGAAGGAGGCGACCGCCTGCCATCCCTCCTCACTCCGGACCATGGCCTGAACCAAGGCCCGGCGAGAGAGATCGCTGCCGCCGATTGCCCCCACGAGGACACGGCGATGCTCCGCCCAGGCGGGGCACACCTCTACAGTATGCTCCACCGTGTCCTCCGGGTGTTCCGCACAGTGGCGACACCCGGGCGAATCCTCCGCACGAATCCGAAACAGGAACTTGGCAAACTTTCCGTGTTCCGTTAGGACCTGCGTCGTGCGGAAGTTAAGAGTGCCGTGAGGTCTTTCCAACCACGCCTCAAGGATGGGCCTTATCGCCTCGATTGTGGCACGCCCCGAACGAGGTTGCGATAGTCGCTGACGCCATTTCACCATGAGATCCCGCCGGAGCTCTGTCCGCCATGCCTCGACTTGTCGTGGCAGTGGAATTTCGCCCCGGCGTTGCATCTCCATGCGCTTGTTGTGCATGTGTGAAGGACTGTTGCCTCCAGATCCCATGGCGGTTGGCCAGCAAGGAGGGTCGCCGCCTCGCGGGAAATCGTTCGGTACCCTCGCACCATGCGTATTGCCATGACCCTCTGGCATGCATTCAGCTGGGCCCTCGGCTGCTGTTGCAGCGACGGTGCCCATACTGGAGCCCCGTAGAGGGCCATGGATCGAACGAAGAAGCATAGGTGTGGTTTTAGTCAGTAAAAGTCTGATACAACCTCCAACTCCGCACTAAAGCGGTAGATGACTTCCCCTAAAAAAAAACATAAATACTCTCAGTAATGGTAAGCGTAATCTAAAATTATACAACGAATCTTACATTTTACAGGTTAAACTTAACTTAAAATATAAGTGAAAAAAATTGTGGAAGTCTTTAAATTGAACTAGCAAACTAAGAATAAAAATTAGCCTTTTTATTTGGCTCAAAATAATGTAAGTCCTACGAGTATTATCAAAATTACCTGACAAATTGACACTTAAAGTCGTAAAGCAAAAATTCCATATTTTCAGGAGAAGCGTTTTTGTAAGGTTCTGTTAATTAAGTAAGTTTGTGAAAATTCTGATTTATTTGCATTACATTATCAATAATCAGTTTAAGATCACAGTACCAGACGCTAAATGTAATAAGAAACAATAATATTCATTTTAAATTTGTATAATACTAGAATAGATGAATGAACCCTTATCCGCCATGCTGGGTCTCTTTCACCAGCAAGATCTCAGTTTTATATTGTTGACAAATGCGATCCGTCGACCACGTCGGCAGTTTATAGCCAAGCTGACAGCCGACGCATTGTCGACCACGCTGAAAGGTTTACTACGACCTCGTAAAAACAAGTGTTCTCTTTTGGGAGGTCAAAGTTTGCTTGATTGTTTGCCGAAGGACAATTCGCTGGAGGATCGATTCTATTGGACAAATTGGGGTCAATTTATCAGGCTAAACTTGTTAATACTGATTATCTAGCTCAGCTTAGTTATTTGTGACAAATATAGTAATATAATACGATCTGCCAATAGAGCTAAATTAACATTCATAATGAAGATCGACGATGTAGACATTACTACATATTCTCATTAGCACTGATTGTAATAAATTGGATCTGTTTCCTTATATCAAACCGGGTAAGTATGGAGTCTGATGCCAAAGCTTTTTACAGAACAAAACACACTCCTATTTTATATCTTGACATAAATACGGTACGAATGAGTGTTGCTATCGCTAGCGATGTATGCCCATATTATCCTCCTTACGAGAGGAAAGCGTTAGTGAAAGGAGCCTATAAATTACGAAGTAAACAGATCTGTTGGCGATACCAGAAGGCCTGAAACTATATTGTGCGACTTTGATATTGCAAAGCCAATAATGTATGATGTAGTTAGATTATCATAATCTACGACGTACGCTTATGCGGTAATAGGGCGTAGAATTAAGATTCATGGTTTGAATTTGACTGCCAATGATGGAGATCATTATTAGTGCTGATCTTAAATTCTTAACCTAGTTATTGCCAGGCATTCACCTTCTGCGAAGTAGGAGAGAACGGACATTCTCACGGTAGGCACGGACTTGCGGAAGACGAGCAATGGCTGCCGTCTGGCCGTCCGGTAATTGACCGGATCGAGTCTAAGAAGT
The DNA here is from genome assembly GCA_958295575.1 of Leucania comma. Classification (NCBI taxonomy): domain Eukaryota; kingdom Metazoa; phylum Arthropoda; class Insecta; order Lepidoptera; family Noctuidae; genus Leucania; species Leucania comma. The sequence goes on from OY282475.1 coordinate 13,831,004, forward strand.
CGAAAGAGCCGTAGAAGCCAAGCAGGACCGATGCCCGCTAGAGCCGCGGGGATTTTCTGATAAGGAAAACCGTGATAATTTTTCGTAATTCTCCAAAGACAAATAATTTTTTATTTATTTTCAGACTCTTGATTTAATTCAAACTTTTTTAAGGAAAACACGAGATCGTCGATCACGATCCCCGTCACGTTCCGTCTTTTCAAAGTACCTACTCGTGCATTTCTAAATTATGAAAATAAAGTACACAAATATCAATTTTTAATTAATTAAGCTATCTGTATATTATTTGATTTACCTTCACTTGTGTTTCAGTACGGGTTGCCAATTGAAAACTAGCATTGGGGGTCTGGCTAACTAAGGCCAAGGTATAGCACAGTTGAACCATTTATGCGCAGCCCCCCACTTTGATAGAGACCTTAAAATCGATTATAATCCTCGTCACACCAGTTGAACCGTCATGACGGTCGACTATGTGTGCGCAGTAACCGATTTTTGGGGCTACGCGTAAAAAACCCATAGCAAATGGTTCAACTTATTTGCCGCATGCTATAATGTGGTTTGCTTTGGTGTGGGTACGCTGATATTGGACTACCACACGCACAAGCTTCAGCACAGCTTTGCAGGCCGCAGGCCGGTTCGGAAGGCCCAATTCTCGCTCATACTTTTTTTACACTTTTAGCTGTACACATTTATTATGCGTACAGCTAAAAGTGGAATTCTTGCCAGAGTCTGTGTTTTTTGTATAGCTAAGTAACCTGAGAGCAGTGGTGGCCGAGTGGTAACTTACGAGTTGTAGGTCGCGGGTTCAAACCCAGCCAGGTGGATTACTTTGTGTAATTTATTTAATCACCACTGCTCTCAAAACGGTGAAGGAAAACATCGTGAGGAAAACGGCATGTCCTAGAACCAAAAATTCGAAGACATGTGACATTCACCAACCCGCACTGGGCCCGCGTGGTGAATTATGGCCCATTTCCCTCTCTTAGAGAGGAGGCCTGTGTCCCAGCAGTGGGAACATTAAAAAGGCTGATGATGATGATGATGATGATGAACCTGACAATCTTTAAAGTCAGATTTAATAGGTTACTTTTAGGCCAGCGTGCTCCATCTGTCGACCACATAGTCGCTTACCATCAGGTAGAATAGTGGTCAACCCCGATCATAGGCTTTTAGAGGTATGCGGAACATAGTGTAAAGTCCCGCAAACGCCTTAGAAAAGGGAGGATCGTCCGACCAGACAGGTGTTATATCTAGTGGGCTACTGCCCGATAGATGATTTCGGGCTGTTCCATATGTTCAAATCACGCGGAGGACTTTAATTGCGCGATGCAGTACCTTTGTGACGACATAGATGTCGCTACAAGGTCGTTATTAACCATTTCCTCCTTCTACTGATAGTAGTTATAAACGTAGAGTAGTAGACTTCTGTACTATTCTTCTTTTTCACTTTATTTTTTTATTTGTTTTTATTGTGCTGTGTCTGTGTCGGATAAAAGTTTACTTTACGCACGCTTAAAGCACGTATTTACTTTTTTTGGAATCATAATCGTTTTTACTATAAAGAGTGAGACTTCAGTGACACGTGGGTGTCGCAGAAAACTTCTGTAATAAGCAGAAATGTGTCTGATATAACTAATATCAAGTCTGTAGGCGGTCACTTACTTTTCCTGCAAAGTATTATTGATGTAACACAAAACCTTAGAAAACGTTACGACGTAATAAAAATAAAATAAAGTTCATTTAATTCAGATAACCTTGATCCATAGTTATAGTCAAAAACATGTCAAACACAATTCATTACAATTTCAAATTTTATTAACATCATAATTACAATTTAAATAAACATTAAAATAAAATCAAAATCTGAAAAAAAAAACAGTACCTATACAATTATTATTCAAATCATAGTTACTAGAAATCACAATTAAAATTTATAATTAAAACAGAATACAATAAAAATTGATGTGGTGAGTAATTTAATGTTTTTATGAACGTTTGTATTTTTTTTTTTACCCGACTGCGCCAGAAGGAGGGTTATGTTTTTCGAGAGTATGTATGTATGTATGTATGTATGTATGTATGAATGTATGTATGTATGTATAATTGTTTGGCACGCTCTGCAGCCTGTACGGCTCGATGGATTTTAGCTTGAGAGGTGTCTTTAGATTCGTATTTACTGTGAGAGTGACACTGGGTATATCAAAATAAAAAAAAAACAAAATGGCAAATTTTTGGCGCCAAATTCATATATTTGGCACGCTCTGTGGCCTGAACGGCTCGATGGATTTTAGTTTGCGAGGTGTCGTTAGATTTGTAATTACTGTGAAAGTGATATCGTAAAAAAATAAAACTAAAAAAGTAAAAAATAAAAAATGGTAATTTAAAAAACTAAAAAACCCAACTGCTTTTCTGAGTATTCTTGAAAAAGCCCTAAAACAAGAAAGTCGTTGTAGCAGTCGGGACCCATTCTAGAAAGTCAGCCGTCTAGTCAGTAGACCTATGATGTAATGGGTCCCGACTGCTACAACGACTTTCTTGTTTTAGGACTTTTTCAAGAATACTCAGAAAAGCAGTTGGGTTTTTTAGTTTTTTAAATTACCATTTTTTTTATAGGATCATGCTTGACCGTTATCTCAGCTGAAGAAAAGCTACGATCGAAGATGGAGCGCGCTTACCTAGAAGTAAACTATTCAGTCTAGACTTAAAGATACCCAGATTATAGTTAACAGGAAACAAAGACTTCAGTAGGAAAGTCCACTCCGTAGAGTCCGTAGCTGTACGCATAATAAATGTGTTCCAAAAACGTTTTGTGCGTATAGGTGGAATGTCCACCATGTACCTACCGGTGGCGCTTCGCCGTACGCCTGGTGGTCCGAAGGTGGAACGGCCCTGGTGGAATTAGGCTTTGCAATTCCGACGCACACGCCCCGAAATGCAACCGGTAGAAAACCAACAGGCTGGCAACTCGGCGTCGATGCTCATGACTTTATAAACAAAGTTGATATTATTTGCTGTTTTTGGTGATGATTAATCGATACTAATCGAAGATAATGGATTGTTGCGCTTTTGACAAAATTATCATGATTTTATGGTTATGTGCTATTATTTATACCCATTTTAAAACTCGCATTAAATTTGTTCCAAATAACTCAGTGCCACCAAAACCTGGTTCCCTAAATCCAAGATGAAAGTCGCGAAGATTGACGAGTTTTTCGTTCATTCCATGAATGAAAGAGCTGGTTGTGCTAATGAGTACACGACTAATTGTTTCAAGCAAAGCCGGCGAACAATAGCAATTTGTTAAATGATAATATATAATAGATTGTAAAAAGGTGTTTTGGCAAAATATCTAGTTTTATACATGAACAGAGCATTACCAGATTTTTAACCATAATTACATTTTTGAGAAACAATAAACTGGTTAGTACAATACCTCATAATATTTTTTCTTAAGTTAGATATATTTTGCCTGAAAATGTTTAGTAGAGCCGATCCCTGCTAAGGCTGCGTAAATGTTTGCCAGACTTTTTGTAGCCCTAGAACTCAAAAGGCAAATGAAAACACACGACACGTCGTATATAATTAATCCCTCTTATTTGGAATCAAAACCCACGCTAAGTAAGCAGTAAAAAACCAGCCAAGTGCGAGTCAAACTCGCGTACGAAATGTTCCGGACGGGTAGTAGTCCGTAGCAAAAAAATCACGTTTATCGAATGGAAGCCCCAGTTATATATTTATTTTATTCTATTTTTAGTATTTTTTGTTATAGTGGTACGAGGGTCATTCAATAAATACTTAGCCTACAAAAAGTAAACGAAAATTTTGGAAAAGTGGCAATTTATTTTTCAACATAGTCTCCTTTTAGTTCGATACACTTAGCCCAGCGATGCTCCAACTTTTTTAACCCGTCCGAAAAATAGTTTTTGTCAAACTCTGCAAAATAGGCCTCCGTGGCGGCGATGACCTCCTCATTTGATCCATATCTATTCCCGGCGAGTGATTTTTTCAGATTAGGAAACAGAAAGAAGTCACAAGGGGCCAAATCTGGAGAATACGGTGGATGGGGCAGCAATTCGTAGCGTAATTCGACCAATTTGGCCATGGCAACGGCAGACGTGTGAACCGGTGCGTTGTCGTGGTGAAACAGCACTTTTTTCTTCGCCAGATGGGGTCGTTTTTTCTTTAATTCGGCGTCGAATCGGCCCAATAAATCGGCATAGTAAAGCCCTGTAATTGTTTTACCCTTCTCGAGGTAATCGATGTAGATCACACCTTGTGAATCCCAGAAAACGGTGGCCATAACTTTTCCGGCAGATTTTACAGTTTTCGCCTTCTTTGGAGCACGTTCCCCGGTCTGGATCCATTGTTTTGATTGCTCCTTGGTCTCTGGTGTGTACCAGTGGATCCAAGTTTCATCGACGGTCACAAAACGACGCAAAAACTCCGCTGGATTCCGCTTAAACAGAGCCAAACACGTCTCCGATGTGGTCTCACGGTTGCGCTTGTTTTCCGGTGTGAGTAAACGCGGCACCCATCGCGCCGACAGCTTTCTCATGCCGAGTTCCTCGTGAAGAATATGATGCACTGTTCCTTCTGAAATGCCTACAGTCTCAGCTAGCTCCCGAACCTTCAATCGGCGATCTGCCAATACGAGATCATGGATTTTTTTAATGTTTTCCTCCGCAGCAGCTGTTTTCGGTGCACCTGGACGTGGTTCATCAAAAACCGACGTACGGCCACGTGCAAACTCGTTGAACCAATTCTTGACGGTGGCCATCGATGGAGAAGAGTCACCGTACACAGCATCCAAGCGCTCTTTGATTTCGATGCGCGTTTTCCCTTCCAAAAATAGAAATCGAATTACCGAACGATATTGCTCTTTTTCCATTTTTGTAAAACCGATCGACACGTTCGCTTCCTTAAGTTGTCAAATTAAAACAAATGAAGGGATTGGAATGAAAATTTGAAAAAAGAATTAAAAAAGAATGTGCTACACTGTGGTAAAACTCTTTTGAAACTACAGCGCCCTCTGGCGATGAGGCTAGGTACTTATTGAATGCCCCTCGTAATAGAAATACATTATCTAGGATTTTTTTAACTGTCTAGCTATCATGGTTGAACCGTGGTAACAAGACAGTTAAGAAATTCCTCCTAAAAAATTTCGTCTGTATCTCATGAGATACAGGCTGATGACAAACGGACAGATGGACGGACAGCGGAGTCTAAGTACTCGTAATAGAGTCACCTTTAACAACTTTGGTAAGAAACCTTAAAAAAACATCACTTCATCCACACAACCAAACCAAGCACATAGAAATAACCGAACACCGTTGTAGGTAGCTGTTTCCAGAAACAAGGAGGCTAATTAGAACTTGTAAGATGGTCGGAGCAACTAACAGTGCGAAGCTTAGTTACAGTACAACTTGTGGCATTAGCGACAGTACGCCACTGTACACAACAATCTATGTGAAACGTGGGCACATAGGTATTGCAGCTACCTCACCTTCACAATGTACCCACGATTTGTGCCCGAAAAAGCCAGAGCGGATTAAAACTGCCTTGTAAATTCTAGGATTTAGACGTCTTGGGTTACTTTGTTGCAAATTAGAATGCCGTAGTTTTATTAGATTTTAGTAGCGTTCTAGGAACGAAAATTCCATTAGAGGATTTAATAAAATTTTATCGTCTACCTGTTTCTTATTCTAGAGGACATGTCTGTTCGCTGGAATAGGTAACTCGTTACTGCATGCAATTTTATACCAGTGAACTTCTACTTTTATTCCAACTTGTAACCACAAACGTCACGTTGTGTTTGTGGTTTTCGCTCGGATTCACACGATGCAGGTTCATCTGATACCTCCTGTACTACTGCGTTAATCTTAAGGCCCTGATCGATGAGCGAGTAAAACCGCGGGCTCATGGCTCGTCGGTAAAGCTCGCCGGTGTATCATTGCCATACGAACGACGAGCTTGGCTCGCGGTTCATCGTGTTTGCTTCATTTTCTACTCGGCTCCTCGTTCAAAACTGTTTTGGTCGCAAGTCGATCAGTACCAACAAGCCGCGAGTAAAACCGACGTTCTATAAAATCGCGGTATTGGCTCGTACGTCGATCACCCATTTTAGTAAAGGTTATTGAATGTTCACTATTCACTATTTGTTCATCTTTTGCACAAACTACTCAGTCTAATTCTGTGTAAATATTGTTGTCGTTCGTGTGACTTTGTTCCGTATAGATTTATGATCCGTATGTTTTTCTATCAAAAATGTTCATTCACCAGCAATCCCTTGAGAACTTTCATCCGAATTAAAAGTAACTCCTCATGTTTTTCGTGTTACGGAAAACAGAAGAACATAAAAAGCAATCGTCAATAATTTTCATTCGTATATTTGCGAAAAACCAATATGAGTTCCCTAAAGCTGATCGTAAATTTTCACGCTTACGGTAACAAATATAAAAAATAACTACTCTTGTGTATGTTTTTCTGTCGTATCATCTAGTATGCATAAAACTTGCAACGAGGGAGGCTGGGGACCGCAATTCTCTACTCCTTCATTGATTTTACAGGACGGTCCTAAGAGTGGAGCTGAGTCGAATTTTAAATAAAAATCTGTAAATTAGGCGATTAACGTGAATCGAATTCCATAACAACTAAATATTTTGACAAATAGGATTTTACTTACTTAAACATGTCTAGAGAAATATTATATTTTATTAATCTATGCTTATTATTCCCAGAGATAAAAGAAAACTATTAAGCTATTTTTTAAATTAACAATATTCTTATATTCTTTATTGTACACAAATTGTAGTCAATTAAAAAAAACAACAACTAAAAAACCTACTTAAATAGCTCAAAAGAAAATTAAGTACTTAAATTCAAAATTCCTCATTTATTAAAACAACTGTCATAATTCAAGCAAAGTGTCATTAATGATGGCGCTACCAAATAAAGAATCATTTTACGATCAGTTTACTTTTAACCAAATTCAGAAATGTATACCACTATTTAATTTGAATGCGGTCCCTTTAACTACACAATGTCAGTTATTCATACAATGCCAATTAAGATTCTCCAACTTATATTAATCTGTCCTAGCTCAGAGGACACCGGTGTCCTCTCACATCCACGCCACTATAGGCCTTAATTCCGATGTTTAAAGTCTACTTTTGTATGAACAAGTTGGGTAGTTGTGGATCGAAGTGTTAAGAGATAACGAGAATATTAGGCGGTGTATTTTTAAACTGAAATTTTTATACATCTAAGGAATCTCCATGCATTCTTGTTCAGGATCGTCATCATAATAATGCATACTTTCGTTTATTTCTTCAGTCTCAGCATTTTTATTTCACTCGTTCTGTCTGCTATGCGACTACAGTCCTTAAAACATCAGAGATTACTGTGACAATTATCGCTTTGGATCCTTCCCCTTATTGGGAGCGTTTTCTTGTGTTGTTGTGAGGGTGTCTTGCTATCAAATGCCAAAAAGCATTGGCATTTGATAGCAAGTTAATGTATTGTGCGTTGTGCATTCAAGATTACTCGCCTTATGCTTTTTTTGCGTATGCTGTAGGTAAAGACATTTTTTAATAATTGATGGACGCTAGTTTTGAAAATCATGCTGCCCATTTGGCGTGCTACAGAGATGAATACTTTGTATCAATAGCATCTCGACATTTTCAAATTGCCTACATAATTTTTTCGTAAGATATTTATGAAAATTTTTATTGAATCACAAATTATATCAAAATTAACTTCTTCTAATGCGGATAGATCTATTCATTATTTTCATGCTCCCATAGCACATGCCAGTAAAAACAATTTATTATTTGACACCATAACTTGTATGCACAATTTGATGAATTAGATAAATACGCGTCTCTGCATTCTCAGCCTACTCTGTACAAAAATGTACAGTTTTGAAGATGGAACTGTTACACCAAAGGAAGAACAGAGCCATCTTTCCTTATTTAACTATTTTATGACATTATTTTTAAAATGAAATGAGTTTTTTATATCATATTATTCATGACGATGTCAAAAGTCTACAATTTCCAAGATTTAATCTTGGAAGTATCTTTACTAGTGTGTATTTATTCTTAACTTTCCGGTAGCGTTCTAAAATCAACACAAGTTCCTCTACGAGTAAATGTCTCTCCTTCAGCTTTGGTTTAAAATAATTTTTCGTCGTTTCTGTTATGAAATTTATTATTGTTGGTCTGCGAATGACGATAAAGCTAGAAAAGTAAAATTTTGACCATATGTATACAGGTTTTTCTTTGCGTAAATGGACATGGCAATATGAATACATACGCGTCGAATACTTTGATCAGAAGTAGGCAAATAAATTGCCTATTAAAACCATTTGTAAATAGTGGCTAAAATGTCCGGACTAGAAAAATCTCTTGTTTCAAAAGTTAGCGAGTTGCTCTATCGTTCTATTCTTTGAAGATATAAAAGAGTTTTCGGTCTCAAAGGAGGATGAGCTAACATCGTTACTTTGATTAGAACTTCGCTGGCTGCCTATTGTAGGATGAGATGGTGGTAGGCGGCTGTCATCAGTATGTTTCTAAGAACAGTATGTAATATTATCAAGGAAAAGTTGTGTTTTTGCCGATTACGAATTTTTGTTCAGATTTTTTTTTTATGCCACTGTTTATCACGCAAATGTTGGGTTTCTACACCACACGAGCAAAGGTGCAGGGAAAAGTTAGTTTATAATAAAATACTTGATATTATTATACACCGTTAAATTTTGGCCGTTTTAATCCCGTGGAGGGTCGATTCGGGACATGAAACTATCGATTTGTAAAGAGATTTTTTTTTTTCTAAAACTCGATTTAATATACACATGTACGAAATTGATTTTTTTAAATAAACGTCAGCTGAGCGAGGCCAATGAACTGTAGGTAGCTAGTACGCAACGACCTACAAGGTCATTGACTCGTTTACTTAAAGAAATTAATGTCGTACATGCGAATATTAACTCGAGTTTTATCTATAGAAATCGATAGTGCTTCATGTACCTGATCGACCCTCCTCGAGATTAAAACGACCCTAATTTAACGGTGTATAACAAAGTTTTTAAATTAAGCTTAAATCGCTAAGGTATTCCAGTTAGATTTTTAGCAGCGATAAAAAAGAAATTGATTTGGGTATCCATTCACCTAAATTAAAATAGAATTATAAAATTAATTCAACAGGAATCGTTCATTTTTCCATGATAAGTAATTTTTATCCATTATCAATTTTCTAAAATTGGATTAGTCTTTCCAAAGAGACATTCTATAAACAAACAAAAGAATTATACATTTCTTTAGTTTCCATCAAATCAAATATAGGTAGGTTTTTTTTTATGGTAGGTAAAATCATCCAATGACAAACAACATGGTCAAATAATATTCATCCCAAATCTTGGTGATTTTTTACATATTGATGCACTTGTCGAGTCAAAACTTCATAGTCTTGAACATCGACGCAGAGTAACTATCCTGTCGGTTTTCTATCGATTACATTTCAGGGAGTATGCGTCTAGCACCTAAGGCGTAGGCGTGCAGACGACGTGTAATAGATAGCTCGTCATCCGCCCGTCCAGTATGGACCAGGTCCGAGTTGATGGCATATAGTGTTACACGCGTGACTCGAAGAGATATCAGCAGGGCTAAAAGTGCGGGAACGTTTGAAAAAGTGACCATGGGCCTAGAAAGTAAAGGGTAACTAAAGGAAAGGTGTGTTTTAGTAGGTAAATAAAAGTCAGAAATATTTTACCCAGAATAGGAGAAGACATTGGATGGAATCATCCAATGACTTCTCCCTCCTGACACCTCAAAAAAAATAGTGTGCGTCGGAATTGCTTAATTTAATTCCGCCAAGCCCGTACCATGGCCGGATGTATGGAGATGCACCATTGGTATATGATGGGGCATACCACAGAGACCAAAAAGGTTTTAAGAATTGTGCTAAAGTAAGCTAAGTAGTGAAATTCCCTGTCAGAGTCTGCATTTCCTGATGGCTACAACCTGGAAGTATTTGAGTTCAAAGGTTTCTTCTAGGCAGGTGTACTCCAATCACAACCTCGCTTAATATCAGGTAAAATAGTGGTCAAACGCGGTTTGCGTTTTTTATTTAGCAAAATTAATAAATCATTTTGTTTTTAATTACATATTTTGCTGATTCAATTCCCTAAAAAGGTGTTTACGTTTATTGATTTTTTGAACACAGTTCGCTTTATTCTTCGAATAAAAATTGCTGTTGATATCATGAATCATATTATTAATATTAAAGTAGAATAAGATCTTCAGACGTATAAGATCTCTTTATTCTAAGTTATATAATCTTTGTATACAAAATACATAAAAGAAAATCATAACGTGTAAATTAGATATCGTAAACTTGCTCATACATAGTTCTCTCTCAGAAATTTATATTAAGATTATAAGTCGTTGTCCGTCGGTAGCTTGTTGCGAACCCAGAATTACTTGGCCAGTATCTTTGACCAAGTTTAATGAAGTTTCTCTTTTATTACGACAGTCTTAACCCCAAGGATCTTTGTGTTTATGATCCTGTTATAACTTTAAAGAGATTGCACCAGCAGAGTAAGGGTTAATTTTTTATTTACGTCCTTAATGAGAATCGGTTGCTTTGTTTTATGTGTAAAACACGTCTTGGAATAATCGTTTAACTTTTTACAGAAGAGGAATTTAATTTAAACCCTTGCTTTTTTTAAAGCTAAAAAATCAATGTTTTTTAGATAAATATCTTTCATGTCGCACTTAAATGCATTGAGAATATGGAGAGCAATTAATTTTATTTATTATCCACTGACTCTTTTTTAATTGATGTTTATTTGTATTTATTTATACTAATTTTGTGTAAGCGTAATTAATAATATGGGCATGTATGTACGTAATAGCATCGCATTGGCGTTAGCTGTTAAGGTGTTGTTACTGAAATTTAAAATAAATAAATAAATGTCTATCCATGTTCATGTATCTTCTTAGTAGGGGCATTTTAGGTAAGGATCTGATACAAAAAGCTGTTCCGTATCATATATTTTACCAAAAGAAAATCCTACCGTGAACTTACATTTCACCCTCATATCGGGCATAATGCGGAAATGCAATTTCCATAAATTTTACACCCTGTGAGCAGAGTCCCCATCCGAAAAGATTGGACGTGACCACATGATAGGTATTATGGAGACCTTTATTACAGCGCTCTGCAGTTTTAAAGTAACTACATAACTTACTTTAAAAACGCAATCAAAAAGCTATTCAGAACTCGTGAGACGAGAATTCTGAACTAAATAATTTAAAAAGATTTTTCATGAATGACAAATTTCAATGTGCATCCACCGGGACATACATTTTCATGAGAGTAACTGGGGAAGTGCGGTCGTAACAAACCAAATAAATTATAAAAAGAGATCTCGGTAAGGAGACAAGGCTTTCCTTGGGACAAGTCGTAAATTTAACGGTCGAAAGAATCCTTATTTCCCTCGGCTATTCACGTGGTTGAGCTAGCAAAACTATCTCCTTTATGAGTAATAGAAAAAGCCTGTTACCACTAAAATATTAACCGCTACCGCGACCGCATAATTTCATTTCGCATAACTCTCAACGTATATTCAAACCGTTTTAAAATCGTTGGTGTTTTCTGCAGTTATTATTTTATTAACAACGTCCATTTTTTTCCGCTAACAGGTAACAGCAGACGTAATCCCAAATGTTCCATTAAAATGTAACTCCGTGTGTAACTCCCTTAATTAAGGCAGTCGATCTCCCATTCGCCTCAGAAACTGCTCCATTGTACAAAATTTGTAACGTAGTAAAATTCTTCGACCGCAACAGAATTACCACGGAATTATGAGAATAATTTAATTAAGACATAACAGCACCTTTAATACCGATTAGTCACACGATCCGAGGTTTGGGCGTACTAGGTAATTTGAGATCATAATGGGTTTACTGCGGCTTTGGTCATACCTCCTCCTCCGCATTGACCAATCACGAGCGCCAAGCGTGCTGCTTCCACGGCTTCACTGATTCATCATGTGATTAACAGTTGCTGGTATTCTGTGTTAATTTACTCACGTTCGCTATTTGATGTTTAATCAAAGTTTCATTAGACGATTCTAATAATCTCTCATCATAAACCATAAAACAGAAGCTCACGTCAGTTATTTAATGTAGAATTTCCCCTTCATTAGATGCCTGCTTTGATCTAAGAGATTGCTGAGCAGAAATTGTTTTGTTTTCACAGCAAATAGCATTAGTCTTGTCAGTTACAAATGTCGGCTATTACTGGAATATTTTATTATTTTTTAGCATGGAAACAAGTCATTTATATAAAGTAGCAGAGTCTAAGACAAAGCGGAGCCTACTGGCCGTCGCAGCGGGCGTGCTAATAAGCCCCTTACGTCAGTTGACTCAAAGCTAGTATTATTTTTCTTAAAGATAGCATTGCGGGAGTTTTCAATGTAATTGCCCCGGTTTCTTCAAGAGGCTGACAGCTCAAAGGCCAGTAAGTGACGTGCTCATTGTCGGAACGCCCACGGTTTACCTTATTCAAAGTTTGTGGGTTTTTTTCTTTAAATATTCACCGGGAGTCAGTCGGTAATAAGTGTTTTATTTGCCGTATTCAGCGTAATTTTATATGTTTCAGTACATATTCCAGAGCCTTGAGGTTTCTGAAAATTATTTTGTGGCATCATATAGACTGGCTGAATATTCTTCCATAGAATAAATGCGAATGAACAAATGAAAAGAAAATGAAATTGAATTTTATTTTGACCTTTTCTTTTGAAAATTACCAAAAATTTTGCTAGCAGCATTTTATAACGTAAAATTACAGGATACCGTGATGACTTCTTTATGGTTCATCGGTGCCGTGTACTTCAGCCCTTCGATAGAAAATGTTCCAATAGTAATAAAACTAAATTGCGGTTGTAAAATCGTGTAATTAGTGAAACTAATGGTGGTAATCGACTTCCATATGAAAATTACAATCGTAAACCTTTTTTTTGATCGTAAAGCCTTTAAATGCTTTCATAAAGTTAAATTGTTTTGATTACTTTAGAGGAATATAATATTATTTATGGGAATAAACAATCAGTATATTTGGCTTGTGTTAGTAATGTTATCGATTCACTTTGTTCGTATTTCCTTAGGTAAATCGTATGACAAAATATACAAAAGGACAAAAAGTGAGACCATTCTTTCCTCTTGGGTAACCTGATATTGCTCATTCAGTTGTTTTCTGGCTGTTTGGGTATAAGATTACAAGCAATTTATTTCAATATGGCAATCGAATTTACGAACGAACTCCGATTGTTAAACGAGAACATTTTATAGTCGACAAACTTTTATTTTATTTATTTTCTTTTTATGTATAGAATATTATATGCATGTGGATGAAAGAACGATGTCGCTTACCTACCTACTTATTTATTTATATATTGGTACATCAGCATCTCATCCATTGGGCTAACACCTTAAAAAATTGTGCAAATGAAGAAAAAAAAATATAATTTAATATAACATAATTATTTGAGTATTGTGGTGATTTTTTTACTCACAGGCGTGCACAACACTTGCATTTTTTTTACCCGACTGCGCCAGAAGGAGGGTTATGTTTTTCGAGAGTATGTATGTATGTATGTATGTATGTAAGTATGTATGTATGTATGTATAATTGTTTGGCACGCTCTGCAGCCTGAACGGCTCGATGGATTTTAGCTTGAGAGGTGTCGTTAGATTCGTATTTACTGTGAGAGTGACACTGGGTATATAAAAATAAAAAAAAAACAAAATGGCGGATTTGTAGCGCCAAATTCAAATGTTTGGCACGCTCTGCGACCTGAACGGCTCGATGGATTTTAGTTTGAGAGGTGTCTTTAGATTCGTAATTACTTTGAAAGTGATATCGTAATAAAATAAAACTAAAAAAAAAAAAAAAAAAAAACGGTAATTTAAAAAACTAAAAAACCCGACTGCTTTTCTGAGCACTCATGAAAAAGCCCTAAAACAAGAAAATCTGGCAGTCGGGACCCATTCTAGAAAGTCAGCCGTCTAGTCAATAGATTGGAGTAATCTGCAATGTAATATAGGTATGTGCTCTCAATTCTAGAATGGGTCCCGACTGCCAGATTTTCTTGTTTTAGGGCTTTTTCATGAGTGCTCAGAAAAGCAGTCGGGTTTTTTAGTTTTTTAAATTACCGTTTTTTTTTTTTTTGCATTGCGTCAGCCAAATAATGTTCCTTTCTAAGAGAGGGAATGAGCCATAATCCACCACATAGGCCCAGTGTGGATTGGTGAATGTAACATGTCTTTGAATTTTTGGTTCTAGGACATGCCGTGGTGATGAAATAAATTAAACAAAGTAATGCGCCTAGCCGGGTTTGAACCCGCGATCTACAAAAATTCGTAAGTCGGGGCCGTTACCACTCGGCCACCATTGCTTTCCACTTACAACACTTAAGGGTTATGATCACAGAAAAATAATAGACTTAAATTACAATTACCTGCTGAAGCAGTCACAACCTATTTGGTGAATGACATTTCCGACAAACCCCGGTACGTCAAAGACCTGTCAATTTGACACTTTATTACCCATATCAAGTTCATCTAACATATTCAATGACAGTAAATTTAATATTCTACATGGGTAATTATGTCGATGTTCGGATACACACGTCTACTCATGTAATTTCGTAAAAAAATAATTAGGGGTGTCAAATAAAACTTTTGAAGTTTAAAATTATAATTTTTAAGAAAAGAATAATAATATTCCGCAACTTTCAGAAAACTCAATCTACTTCCAAGCTAAGCAGAGCTTGTGCTATGAGTAGTAGACAACTGACAACCATACTTATATAAGATATTATAGATAAATAACAATCAGACACAGAACAAACAATTGTGCTCATCAAACAAACACTTGGCTTGGGTGGGAATCGGACCCACAACCTTCGGCATAAGAGTCAGGGCCACTAACCACTAGACAGACTAGCCGTGTAAATGTACCGTGCTTTTCAATAATAAAATCTCTGCTCAGCAAAAACCTGAGGAAGAGAAGAAACATTGTTAAATTAAGTAGACTTCACAATTTATTTACGCAACCACCCCTGAAGAACTCCTGTATACCTTTTCAAACAAAGTTCAAAAGTTGTCACATCAGGCGTCCAAAAACTTTTTTCAATAAACATTACCCACTTGAAGTTGTGCAAGTTCAACAATAGAGGGTCTATCTAAACTCTTAGACCTTTTCGAGACGTTTTTCAAGAATATCGGTTATCCGTACAATTATCGATGCCGGGCACCGGCGGCCGCGAGATTGCTATCTCCAGATAGGTTGGTTTAATCTACAGATTTATGGGTCCAGCTACCACACTTTAATCCGTTTACTGTGAAAAACCAACTCGTGATTTTATTTAGCAAAAATTCTTGCTTTGTGATTTTTCTAGTTTGTTTAAAAGATTGAAGCAGCATTTTTACGTGATCTGGCTATAGGCCTTTGATAGGTACCCTGGTGATGAAGAATATTTGCAGTTTATGAGTATTGCATGATGGTACCACCCATGACTACAGTCAGTGGCAGCCAGAGTATGCAAAAAGGCACTTATTTTGTTTTTAAAAATCCCTCTTGTATAAGGTATAGAGATCAGAGAATTCAGTCAGGAAAATCGGTCACTTCCTTTCGCGGAAGAAGTTATTTAATGATTTCACATCCAAGAATCCAGACTCCTAAAAAAAAGTAATTTCATTTTGTTTACCATAACTTCTAACAGTGTTTTTAAATGCACATCACTGCCTGCCACTGAAGCAAATCCAGAAGTATTTGCTTTATTTGCTTTTGAATTAACTTGTTAACTGTTTTATTGCTAACATTTTTGTTTTAATTATCATAAACCATATCCGTCTTTGCCTAATCACGGTCTCATATTTCATATTTTTAATTTATTACTCTAGATACCGAAGCTAATCAAGTTCGCCTTATGTAGGCCTGCTCTTATGACACCCCATATTTGGATATCTTAACGAATGTCACAATTAAAGCCAATCAAAATTTGCCCATTAATTGTTAACTAACAAATTATAAACTATTACAACGTTGAAACAATAAATAACTCCGAAATAGAGATATCGATACACCTTGTGTATTTTTTGTTTAATTATGAACAGTTTTTTTTGTGGCTTAAGTGGCAATAAAAATTGGTTACACTCCTGCTTTTTTATTTCTTAAAAAAAGATATCAGTTTTTGGTCTGCTGATTTCACTACTCGCTGTGTTCCCATAGAGAAATCGCTTCTTCTCCATACAAAATAATTTTCTAAAAAATTTTATAAATTTAATTGATAGTACAGACACCTGAATATTTCACTATCTACTTCATCTGTGAAGAGTTAACACAAAACATGTACAAAATATAACACAATACATGTACATAAAAAATTTAGGCGCGGGCTTGCGGACGGCGAGCAATGGGTAGCTTGCCGTCTGACCGTCCGGACCGGGCCCAAGTCGTCGACGACGCGTATTGTTCCACTAGCGCCTCAAGGAGATGTCAGCAAACCAACAGGGTCGAAGCCTACTGGGGCTATGGGTAATGTGAAAGTGAACCCCAGGGCCCTGGAACGAAGGCAATGAAGAAACAGGGTGGGTTTTTAATCAGTAAGAGTCTGACACTATCTCCCGCTCCGCCCAAGGGCGGGAGATGTCAATGGATGATTTTACCTTCCATAAAAAAGCTACCTACAATTAATAGCCAGATACACTAAAGCGTCGAAATACTCCTTCACTTTACTGTCATCTGGAAATGTACCCAGAATACTGGCATTGCCATGTTAAACGCCAATTCTAATTCTTTGGACAAAGAACGCAAAATGGTCACGCAAAGCGTCGATCAAGCGGCGAGAAATATACATGAAAAAAACTGAGCGAGTCGGACTCGCACTCTGAGGGTTCCGTACCAATCGACTTGTGTAAATAAATTCACGAATCGGGTCTCGAAGTATTTCCTGAATCGAAAAAAGTATTTTTCGATTCGGAAAAATGTATTTTTGCTATGAGGCCTCAGGGTTCTAGGTTAACGGGAAGTACCCTATGAATTTTGATTACCTTGAGTGTGTCGAAAATTCGAAATACTCATATTTTGCGACATAAATGGCCGTATCTTTTTTTCCTTTAACTTAGAAGTTTGATTTTTTTACAGCTTCAAGGCACCGTAGACTTAAGTATAAGGTTTTAATTCCAACTCGATATCTTTACGTGTTCCGAAGACAAAGGGTCTTGAAGACGGACAACAAAGTGATCTTATAAGGATTCCACTTTTCCTTTTGAGGTACGGAACCCTAAAAACACGCACTCGGACCCGATGACCCAAGTGTTTTGATCTAAAACTGTTCTAATATCTAAGTTTGATTTATTAGTAAGTACTTATGAATCAAAATTATACTAATTTAATTTAATTTAATAATTTGAATCATAACATAATTCGATATGTCATACGCTATCGGTGTACCTCTGCGTCCAGAGGCGCATCGAGCAATATGACATAAGGCACTCTTACTATCTGAACATATGACCGCTTTAGTGTCGTTGATTGTTTTAATATATGATAGTGCTTCTGAGATCGCAACAAGCTCCAGCGACATGACGCATACATTTCCAATTACCTTGAAACATCCACTGGCATTATATTTCGACCGAACATAAAATGAAGCTCCCCTACCATTTTTGCTCATAGATCCGTCTGTATAAATTACCGGGTCAATCAGCATATTTCTCTATTAATTCCTTCATAACATCATGTTTCAGCAAATTTGTTTCATAAGAGTCTTTAGCTCGTTGCATGCTCTCCAAACTAACCGAAATTATATTATTCACATTAATATAAGTGACCCACGTCCTTAAGGTATACATCTCCATTGGAGAGGACGAAGCAACCTGAACATCTTCAATTTCATTTATAATAGTCGCAAGTAACGGAATTTTTTTGCGTGTCCAATAACTATTGGTAATAAGTGTATATAATTGTTTTAATAATTTAATCGTTACATTGTTCCTACAAGATAGAGATTTCAGACCATATTTGTAAGCTAGAAACTTTCTTCTTATGTGCAGTGGCGGAATACATAGCTCACTCTCCATGGCGTGAATGGGCGTAGACTTTATAAAACCACCTATAACTCTCAGGGCTTGATTTTGTAGTTTATGTAGTTTAAATAAATGAGAATTTGCACTGTTATCGTAAATAAAACAACTATAATCTATACGACTTCTGACTATTGCTATATAAATTCTGCGTAAATGTTTGGGGTGTATACCCCAAGAAGTACCTGCCAAGACTTTAAGTATATTTAAGTATTTTTGTGACTTTCTAACTACCTCATTAATATGTCGTCCCCATCGTAGCGATCTGTCTAGCCATAGCCCTAAATATTTATAGCTATCCACTAATTCTAATGCATGATTGTTAATCTTCAAAGTAACATTTTGTCTCCTAAATCCTCTGCTAAAAATACATAGTTTGGATTTTGTATTTGACACATTCAATCCTAACTCACTTAGACCGGACGAAAAAGTATCTAATGCATATTGTAATTTAATTGTACTGTCTGAAAGGCATTTATCTGTAGTATACAAGACAAAGTCATCAGCGTACTGACACATATGTACATTATTAATCTTTAAAAATAATTTAAATGTTACAATATTAAATAATATTGGTGAAATAGGATCTCCCTGGGCTAATCCTAGACTTGTATATCTAACAATAGTATCACTTTCCTTAAATTCATCGATAATCTTAAGATGTCTTTCACTCAGAAAAGACCATAAATATGAACATAATTTGTTACCGATCCCGATTTCATTTAATATCGATACCATTTTATTAACTAATACATTGTTGTAGGCACTTTCCACATCTACAAAACAAGCCACCGTTGCGCAACCCTTCGAGAATCCTAATTGAATTTGAGTGATCCACCTCACTAAGCAATCCTGACATGATTGTCCTCTTCTAAAACCTGACGTGTATGGGGAGAGAATATTGTTTTTCTCTACAAACCATTCAATGCGTTTCGTCAATATGGAATGAAAGATCTTACACAAACATGAAATTAGGCAGATAGGCCTTAATTTTGGATTGTTATCTGAAGATGTAGCTGGTTTAGGAATAGGCATCAAAACTATGTTCCGCCACTGCGCAGGCACCACACTACTATTTAAAATACAATTATATAAATGTACTACAAATGTTTTTCCGGCAATTGGTAAATTAAATATCATAGAATAGGTAACTCCGTCCTCTCCAGGTGCTGTGTCCTTAGTTTTTAGCGAGTTACATAGTTCTTGCATCGTCACCGGGAGCTCTAATTGTGTGTGGGATGAATTAAATGTTGGTTTTTCATAGCCTACGTAATCAGGAGCTAAACTACAGATAAGAGAAACTTTCTGGTTCCTTGAAGGATATGATCTAGTTGTACTGTACCCTTTCAACCAACGCATTTTCTGCCACATATCTGATACTGTTGTTGATTCATCAATACTGGTATAAAAATTACGTCGCTCAATCGTTCTTGCTTTACTGATAGCTTTCTTAGCGATTAATGTTTTTTCTTCTAAAATGTTTAAGTTAAAGGGGGTTGGATTTGACCTAAATTTACTAAGTGCTAATCTTCTTTCAGCGACTAGTTTAGAGAGCGTTGCATTCCAATAGGACTTTGGTTGGAATCCCGGTTTGGAGTATGTGCATTGTTTTGTATATGGTATATATTTATCCGCTGCGGTATTCTAAACTAGAAGAACTATCCGAGAAGGGAGTTGATCTGAGGTTGCAATGGGTTCCTTCGCACATTGGAATACGGGGTAACGAGGAGGCTGATAGATTAGCAAAGATTGGAAGTACAGAAGGACAAGAAGTATATGTAAGGCCATATTATTCAGAAACATTAACGAAATATAATAGAGAGTGTTATGTTATACATGTGGAAGGAATATTTCAATCAAAGATCATTGGAAAAAGGCATATGGTACAAAACTATCCAGTCTCAGCCTCCTCGCATACCTTGGTTCATATATAGCCAGTTAAATAGAAGACTGATTATTTTAGCAAATAGAATTAGAACTGGACACATTCCATCAAATAAATTTGCCTTTTTAATGGGAAAGACTTCATCCCCTAAATGTGATACCTGTGGGGTAATGGATGATGTATATCATCTATTGATGGAATGTGTTCAATTTCACGAAGAGAGAGAGGAATTATTTGAAACATTAGATATAGACAAATTACAAGTCGGAATTATAAATAACATTCTCTCAAACCCTAACAGTGAAGGAGCTTGTCTTCTGTTCAGACTTTTATCTTAAGAATGTAATCTAATTAGTGTGTGTATGTAATTGGAGAAATCGGACTGACATATACTTGCAAGTATAAAAGTCCAAAAAATAAAGATTAAAAAAAAAAAAAAAAAAAACATAATTCGATATAGAAATCATCAAAATAAAATAGAATATCGCTGAGTTTTAAGCTATTAAGATGCAGTCATTCTAAAAAGGAATGTGACTTTTACGTTTATTTCTGTTCCTAGACGTATACATATTTATTTAAGAAAGCATCAATACCTAAAGCACAATTTTGTATGGAGAATAAACATGTGGCATCGCATTCACCTTTGAAAGGAAACTGTTTGCGTTTATAGTTATTATGATTAGCGTGTATTATGTCGGTCCGGTCCGTGATTTAGAGGTTTAGGCTCTTTCCTATTAGAACTGAATGTTTGTAAATGGTGGGATTTTGTGGTACAACCGTACAACATAACGGATCGTGTGGTCGTGGTGATGTTTTGGACCGTTTTTAAACATCGTTTTTTTTTTATTATTATTGTTGATAAGTTCGCGCTTGACCGCTATGGAAAAATGCTCACCTGATAGAAAGCGACAATGTGGTCGAAAATGGAGCGCGCTTACCTAGAAGAAACGTATTCACTCTTGACTTAAAAATTCCCAGGTAGTAGCCGTCAGGAAACACTGACTCCAACAGGGAATTCCACTCCTTAAATGTATGTGCAATGAATGTGTTCGTAAAACCGCTTTATGTGTATAGGTGGTATCATAATTCTAAATTAGTAGTAGTAGTAGAGTTCTTCTGCGGGATTGGCCGAAAGATTTGCCTCAGCTCAACGGGTAAACAAAAGGCAGTTGAATGAACACGGGTGGGTTTTAGTCAGTAGTAGTTTGTGTTTCTCACCCCACTTCCAGAGTAAGAGAAGCTATTTGATAATTTGTCTGTCCCTATGTATGCTTAGATCTTCTAAACAACTCAACGGATTTTGATGCGGTTTTTTAAATAGATGGTGTTTCAAGAGGAAGGTTTATATGTATATGTCGGCGCATGATGGCCATCGATATCGACGTCACACAAAATTCACAGTAATATAGAATGATAGGAAATGTTATAGTGATAATAACAAAATACCTTACTTCAGTTCAAGGTGTTTATTCCAATGGCGGCGAAAGAGTGCCTTTCAAAACAGATTACATCGGTTTTTATACACAGAAATTGACAAGCATCAAAATTCACTATGAAGGTAGAAAACTATTTTAAATAAATAGAACGGAAATCGTCACAGTAAATTCTTATTTAAATATGGCCGGATGCTCTGATATTTTAAAGAAATAAAACGGAACTGGTCAAGTTAAATCCTCACAAGTTTAACCGGGTACTGTAATATGTTTAAAATAAGAAAGGAAGTCGTCATTTGATTCGTTATAAATTGAACAGGATGTTGTAATATTTAAAATAAATTGAAAGGAAGTTATCAAATTAAATCCTTATATAAATTCAACAGGATATCGCAATATTT
Source organism: Leucania comma (assembly GCA_958295575.1). Classification (NCBI taxonomy): domain Eukaryota; kingdom Metazoa; phylum Arthropoda; class Insecta; order Lepidoptera; family Noctuidae; genus Leucania; species Leucania comma. The sequence goes on from OY282475.1 coordinate 13,852,875, forward strand.
TAAATAATTCGAAGGAATGTTATCAAATTAAATCCTAGTTTAAATTCAACAGGATATTGCAATATTTTAAAAGAAATAAACAGGAAGTGACCAAATTAAATCCATATCAAAAGTGATCAAATATTGGTTTGCGCCCATATATACTACATTCATAAATGCATAATATTGCACCCATGTGAAGCTGGGGCGGATTGAAAAAAAAATACTGTTTGGTAGAGTTTTGTTTTTGAGGTTATTGTTTGATTTGTCATCCAATGACTTCACCCACCCTAAGGTGGAGTGGGAGGGCGTGTCTTTTATTGACTAAAAACTGTATCTCTCAGTTACCCTTTGCGTTTTAGGACGACGGGTTTCCTTTTCAGAAGAGTGTGACTACAGTTTTGAGCCTTGACGGTTTTTAATCGGGTGATTTGTCTTACTGACCTACTTTACACGAGATTTCTTATGAGTTACCCTAGCCTTAGGACGCTAAACGCGACTAAAGGTGGATTTTAGTCATAAAAAATCTGAAACGCCCCCTTATTTTTATCGCGATCCACCTGATATTGCTCTAGCCTTAAAGACATCTAAATTATAATTGGATGGGAAGACCACCGCAAGCAAATTGTTCCAGTCCTTCAATGTATGCGGTATAAAAAACGAGGCAAAACAATTAGCCCGGACCGTAGAAGTCTCCCTCTCACTGCTACCTATAGCGGAAGAAGTCTTTTAATGATTTTCTACCACAAAAAAAAAAAACAATGTGTGGGACTTTCGCTATTACTTTTATTAGAATTTGTTTAAAATATCTGAATTAGGTATTTATATTCTTAGTGCTCGATTATGGAGACGCGGCGCGTCGCGCGGTGCGTCGGGCGGTCCGTCGTACATTGCCATATGTTTGTGTTTGCGCAAGCGATGACGCGGCCCGCTGCTGAATGTACGACGAAACGCCCAACGCGCCGCGTCTCCGTAAACACTGCCTCAGGGGAAAACGAATTAAAAAGCTAGAAATGTTGTGATTATTGATTTGACTACTAGAAGAGGAAGCATGAATGAAATTGTCATGTCATCGATTCCAAATTAATTTTGGAAAAGAGCAATAAAATTTAATGATGATTTATGTTCTTGTAAAATGTCATTTAATTAATTTATTATTTATTTAATTTTTTATGCATTCGATGAATACAAAATTAAATAAACCAACATCATCATCATTTCAGCCGAAAGACGTCCACTGTTGGACATAGGCATCTCAAGTGTCGCCAAAATAAACGGTCCTGTGCGTCTCGCATCCATCGAATTCCTGCAACCCTCACCGGGTTATCGGTCCACCTTGAAGACGACCTTCCAATGCAGCGTCATTTGATACGCGCAGCTAAACCATAGATACTGTTTATATGTATAAACTCTGACTAGACAGAGACAGCCTGCGCCTGGTGGCGGGGACCATCACTGGTCACTGTACACTGAATAAGCACCTTCACACAATAGGCAGCACGGATAGTCCCCTGTGCAGAGCGTGCTTGGAGGGGGAGGAGACACTTTCGCATGTGCTCCTGGACTGCACAGGGATCACTGATACACGCACAAGGACCTTAGGATCCCCGAACTCCCTTATTGACACCCTGAAAAACCTGAGAGGCCTAATCAGTTTTTGGAGAGAGGTGGGCTGGTAGGAATAAGCCCACCTAAGATTATGGCCGCCATGGCCCACGTACAATGGTCCGCAGATGACTGAGTGCGGAAACCATACTCAGAAGATAGATAGAAGATAGATAGATGTATAAGCTCGGAGGGAGATTGTAATACACCTGGCTGGGTTTGAACCCACGAGTAACTACCATGACTAACTTAACCTACAAGGCACGAACAATAAGTTGGAGCCGTTATCACTAGATCGCCACTGCTCTCTTCCTTCTGATATAATTTGTAAGTATTCGTTTTTATGAAACATGAAAAATACCCTCGTTTTACAGAAAGCCAAGATAAAGTAAAATGTACAAATGTTTACATGACAACTAATGAAAAAGTATTCCAAACTATGTATATTTAAAAACCGCCATTACGTTACATTATAATGCCTACCCGTTCCAGCTGCATTGCCATTTGCAAAGCCGTAATAAAAGTGCATGAGGGTGTATAAAAACAAAGGCAATAGAATGGTAGATCAATAGTGAACGAAAATTACGCTTTTTAGATGAATGCGGGTAGAATTGAAATGTTTGCTGAAGCTTGCGTTGGATTAGAAGCGAGTGGTTTTATTGAAATATGGTGATATTTGAGGGTTATATCTGTTCCGGCTTTGTGGGTATTTATTTTTTATTTAAATCCCCTATATTGCTGGGGTTGACTTTGTCTTGTTTAAAAGAACTATGAGACAGACAGGTTTTTTTATGGTAGGTAAAATCATCCAATGACAAATCCCGCCCTTGGGCGGAGCGGGAAGTGGTGTCAGACTCTTACTGACTAAAAACCTACCCCGTTCCTTCGTAGCCTATCGTGCCGGGGCAGGTTTGTGTAACTGACTCACTTTGAAATACGCCTTGAAAATTCATTTTTAGGGTTCCGTACCTCAAAAGGGAAAAACGTTACTTTTATAGGACCACTTTGTTGTCCGTGTCTGTCTATATCTCAACAACGCGTGGAGGTATCGAGTTGAAATTAAAACTATATACTCTAGTATGCGGTCCCTTGAAGCTGTGAAAAAATCAAACTTCGAAGGTAACGAAAAAAAAGGTACAAGGTACTGAAATTCAAGTAATGTTTATTTGCACAAATATAGGAATAAATCTGAAAACTGTGAATTTATAGTTACGTCACAAAAAATACTTTTTTTTGAATTCAGAAAAATCTTTGATACTCGATTCGGAAATTCAAATTTTACTTATGTTAGTTTGTATTCAAATATAGATTTACACCTTTTTCAATTGTGAGTTATTTATTTAAAAATTGAAAACTATGTACTTCTGAAATTGGTTTCTGGTGGTTACATACTTCTACAATGCTTTCAGGACATACAAGAACGTCATCATTTTGAGCTCGTAGACCCTACCACTAGCATTCAAAATGATCCAATTGACGACCGAGAATGGAAAGGGATGGAGCTATATTGGGTGTATAGGTCCATCTCTCTCGCTCGCACAACTGTCATTCTAACACCTCATGGTACGGCCCTTATTCAATGTTTCAATAAAAACACACTCACGAAAGCCTCCACCTTTAAACAATTTCCATTTTTTTAATATGCCTCCAAGTCAATTTTTTGCTAAAACAAAACACGCACTTGAGGAACCGGTGTGGTATAATTCTGATGACTTAATAAGACCCGATGTCCAGAGGTTAACAAGAAAATTACATACGTAAACCTACCTCTTTACAGACGTACTGAGCAAACAGAATGTTGTAATTATTTTATGTAGAGCAATTTAGTTATACCTTACAAAAATGCCGCTTATGATGCTAAATTACAAGCGAAAAAGTTGGACATTGCAAGTCGTGTACAGTGAATTTTTACTTAATATTTATTCGCAGGAATCCGATGGATACGAGACGCCCAAAAAGAGTCGTTATGGCGTCACTTGGGGGAGCCTTATGTCAAAAAGTGTACTTCTTTCGGATGAAATAACGATGATGATTCTTATTTTGTAAACAATCACAGTACAGATGTAAAGAGTATTAGCATCAACCAATTTACAGTTACCTGTACATAAAAGCTAATTTTATCTACCATAAAAAAAAACCGGGAAAATGCGAGTTGTGTGTGTGCGTGAGTAGAAACACCGAGGGTTCCGTACAACCTTACTTATGAAAACAGTTCAATTCGCGATTCGAATCTCGAAAATTTTCCGAATCGCATTTTTTTTTGTGACGTAGCTAAACATTTACACTTTTCTTCCTATACTTGTGCAATGAAACCTTTTTGATTTTAGGTTGATGAGAAGTATGAATGAATATTTGAATGAATTTTTATTCCCTTGAGAGTGTTGAAATATACGTTTTTTGTGATATAAACGGCCGTATCTTAAAAGTTTGAATTTTACACAGCTTCAAGGAACTGGAGACCTAACTATCTGGTTTTAATTTCAACTCCATAACTACACTCGTTCTCGAGATACAGAGTCTTGATAAACAGACAGACGGAGAATAAAGTGATCCTATACTCGTATATGATATGTATGTAGAATGTAGATTTTAGGTTTTTTGATTTAGAATTTAGATTTTAGAGTTCCGTTTTGTATTTTTAAAAGATTTGTATTTTTATTTGGAATGGACCAATTTTCAAAATTCTTTAACCAGTAAGATGCTACTTTATCACTGTACTCAGCACAAAATGAATAAATTAAGGTTTCAGCAAAGACAATAGGTATATTTTCTGTTTCACATGAGTGTAGCCACTGGCATAAGCTAGTTATGAACAATTAAATATGTTGAGAGACGAAAATTAAAAAACTATTCTACAATTAAAATGAGAATAAGTTCTACGTTATTATAGTATGGTAAGTAGGAATAACTATAGTGTTACTTGCAAAGCTATGAAAAATCTCGTTTAACAGTGAAATAATGCCGTAGAATTTCTTAAGAATAATGAGCTATTGCTATGTAATAATAATATAATTGTTTTTAAAGCAAAATGAGTACTTTTATTCAATTCCCTGCAATACAGCAAATTAATGTCGCTGCTTTCGTGTATTGCAAAAACATGTGTAGTTAAGTCTTTGCAATATATATACATGCTATTTATACTATACACATATAATATCACGCTAAAATTATCAAGCCGAAAATGTGTGATTGAGTGTGTGTGTATCTGTAACAGTATACAATACTCTTCTCGCTTGAACGATTGAACTTGTTTGACTTTGTTTAATGTTTTTTTCAGTAATGTATATATGTATGTATTCTGGGGCTACTGAATCATGATAAGAACATAAAACATCAATCACTGTGACATCATGCTTTCTATAATTTTACATATCACAAACGGTGACTCAATAAACAAATAATCATGAAACCAATTGTAATTTATCTTTAACTTAATTTTCTTGTTGAGTTCACAATCACCATTTTCTTCAAAAAATTTAATGAAAAGGGCGACTTCTTTCTTTTGTGAACCTAATAATAGATTCAGATAATTTGTAGAAACGATAATTTCATTATTTTTCATCCAAACCAATGCCTGTCGTCTTCGATTCGTCGATATAATTATTTTCTTCCGCTTAAGTAGAGTTGAACAAAGACAATCTGACAAGGTGGGTACTGTTTCTTCGACCCGAAGCGTTGTCCCGTGAAATTGACAGATGTTTAAAATAATAACAGAAAGTTACAGTCCAACGGGTACGGCTGGTCGTAATTGGGTTGCTAAAGGCCTCAAATCAATTTTGGAATAACAAAAATCAACGAACAAAAGTTTAAAATACGAACATTGAAATTCGGTGATTGGAAAATAACAGAATTATGCCGTGCCGCATAACGTTACATCTGTCAAGTTCTAAGTTTGAACTCGATTAAAAGCCGCCAGCGTTTTTGTTTAGACTTAGAAAAAATATTCAAAAAGTTGTTTTAGCAGAGCGTGGTTTCGATCCACGGACCTCTGGGTTATGGGCCCAGCACGCTACCACTGCGCCACTCTGCTTACGAGATAGCACGGTAAAATGCTGCTCCTGTTAGGTATATGTCTAATGCAATAGCATTAAATATTATACAATTGTGTACCGCTAAAACCTTTTAGTAATGCCATAGAAAATATACAAAAAGCCATATTAGCAGAGCGTGGTTTCGATCCACGGACCTCTGGGTTATGGGCCCAGCACGCTTCCACTGCGCCACTCTGCTCGCTGCATAATACCGTGAAATTTTACTTCTCTTGAAGTACATGGCCGATGCAATAGCAAGAATATGTTGTAAAATAAGGATTTAGGAATTAATTATATAATATTTAATATTGCTGCCAATTGCTAAATAAACAAAAATAAATTCCCGAAAGTGAATACAATGCCAAAATTTGAAAAACTGACCAAGTGAGAGTCAGATTTACACACGGAGGAAACCGTACCGTACGTGACAGTGGCAATAAAAATACAAACTCTGTGAATATTTCAGCTGCCTACCTATTACGATTAATGAGATACAGCCTCCTTACAGATAAACGACTGATTTAAACGAATTGTTGTCAGTATAGTACTGGCAACACTGCGATTTACAGATTTTCGACACAGCTTGTTGTGTTATCATGTTGATGATGTTAACAGAGAGAGCACAGAGGGGTAATGGGTCCAGCAAGCTTCCACTGCGCCACTCTGCTTACGACGTAGCACGGTGAAATGTTACTCCTTTACCCGCTAGCTTGATGCAACTGCAATAAAATATTGTACAATTGTCTACCTGTTAAAGTATTTCAGTAATACCGTAGAAAATATACAAAAAGAGATATTAGCAGAGCGTGGTGTCAATCCACGGACCTCTGGGTTATAGGCCCAGCACGCTTCCACTGCGCCACTTTGCTAACAGATCTGCTGTCAGGTGCTGTCGAAAATCAGTCTTCTTGGAACATTTAAAGGCTTAGCTTTTTTATTAGAATATTTTTTTGAACGAAATGCTTCCAGAAATAGGTTTCCATTCACATAACTTGAGTTACCCAAATTGTACAAATATAACAAAAATAAATGAAGAGATAACCTAATAACATCCCTTTCCCCGTAACCAATATTATCTTTTGTTTCGAATATATTATTTTTCGGAAACGTACAACATACAGTATAAATAGTACGTGATTTCGATTCATATACCTTTGGGTTACAGCTTCAGCATGTTCCGGTATTTCATTACTAAAAACTTCCAAGTTTCGGAATCTTGGAACAACTTGGTTACTTTGGAACTTTGCCATATTACAAGGCTAGGCAAGATAGCTTATCTTATTTATTACATTAAAGACTACACGAAGCAACACAGATATTTTAATTGTTTCTTTGCACTGATCTGTAAGTTTAAGAGTTAAACTCGTGTAATGAAACAGAGTAAAAACGTTTATCAGAAGCCAGTGTTTCTTCTTTTGTTTCTTAGTTTTTGATACCGACTTCCAAAATTAATGTTATTTTGCAATTTACAGTGAGAAGAGACCCAGAGGTTCGTAGATTGAAATCATGTTCTACTAATAACTCTTTTGCACATTTTCTATTGAATAGACCATTGTACAGCTTTTTTTTGCATTAGCCACGTATTTAAAAGGAGTAATATTTCACCGTGCTACCTCGTAAGCAGAGTGGCGCAGTGGAAGCGTGCTGGGCCCATAACCCAGAGGTCCGTGTTTCGAAACCACGCTCTGCTAATATGTCTTTTTGCATGTTTTCTATTGTATTAGTTTCCTCCGTGTGTAAATCTGACTCTCACTTGGTCAGTTTTTCAAAAACCATTTTGATTCTGTCTTCGCTATCAGGATTTTATTTTCGTTTATTTAGCAATTGGCAGCAATATTAAATATTATATAATTAATTCCTAAATCCTTATTTTACAACATATGCTTTCTATTGCATCGGCCATGTACTTCAAGAGGAGTAAAATTTCACGGTATTATGCAGCGAGCAGAGTGGCGCAGTGGAAGCGTGCTGGGCCCATAACCCAGAGGTCCGTGGATCGAAACCACGCTCTGCTAATATCTCTTTTTGTATATTTTCTATGGCATTTTCAAAATGTTTCAGCGGTACACAATTGTATAATATTTTATTAATACTACATTAGCCATATACCTAACAAGAGTAGCATTTCACCGTCCTATATAGCAAGCAAAGTGGCGCAGTCGAAGCGTGCTGGGCCCATAACCCAGAGGTCCGTGGATCGAAACCACGCTCTACTAATATGGCTTTTTGTATATTTTCTATGGCATTATCGAAATGTTTCAGTGGTACACAATTGTATAATATTTTATTGATACTAAATTAGCCATATATCTAACAGGAGTAGCATTTCACCATACTATCTAGCAAGCAGAGTGGCGCAGTGAAAGCATGCTAGGTCCATAACCCAAAGGTTCGTGGATCGAAACCATGATCTGCTTTACCGAACACGGAAAGTTCGCTAAGTACCTGTTCCGGATTCGTGCGGAGGATTCGCCCGGGTGTCGCCACTGTGCGGAACATCCGGAGGACACGGTGGAGCACACTGTAGAGGTGTGCCCCGCCTGGGCGGAGCATCGCCGTGTCCTCGTGAGGGCGATCGGCGGCAGCGATCTCTCTCGCCGGGCCTTGGTTCAGGCCATGGTCCGTAGTGAGGAGGGATGGCAGGCGGTCGCCTCCTTCTGCGAAGCAGTAATGCTAGCAAAGGAGGAGGCCGACCGAATCAGGCAGAGGCAACGGGGCGCTCGCCCCAGCCGCCGCCGGGATTCCGATCCCGATTTCCGGCCACCGTAGGCGCGGGCTTGCGGACGGCGTGCAATGGGTAGTGGTTGCGCCAATTTGCTATGTTCCGCGACTTTGTTTTTTGTAATTTGTTTTTTTGGCCTAGCAATCCTATACCATCCGTTTTCCTTCCACCCGCACGACCTCTAGAAATGATTTGACATTTTGACGTTTGTGCATCGATTGTGAATGTGACCGCACCGCTAACCGCGCCCGCTCGAAATTACAAGGAAATTGACTATTTTCGTGATCCAATCATTCAGAGACTCAACAATAGTGCAGTGTTAGTGCAATACAGGACCTGGCAGTGGTTAAATGTACGAAGTCGAGGTCCGCCGGCGGCGCCATGTGGAACCTTCGAGGTTAAAAGGTCAGTGTTCCTTTCCTAATACATTTATCCCATTAATAAACGCTAGACGCAGTACTTGCATATTGTTAACAAACCTTAGATCGCTTTTTCAAACATACAGTCCATTAAAACATCAAGCAAATTCGCGCAACCATTACTTTTTGGTCCATACGAGCAGGATCGTGAATCATTTTCTTGTAATTTCGCAATATAGTATTTGTTCCATAGGGAATAAACGCAACGCGCCTGTTTACCTAGATATAATAGTAGAAAACCCGCATCTAGGCATTTAGGCAACTATACGTTGTTTCGCTCGTATAGTTAAAGAGTCATTGATAATTACGGTACCTACGCCGTCAACCGCACCGCATAATTATAGTTAGCTACGTAAATATCAGCGTAGATATAAATCGATCGCATTCTTTTTCTTGACAAAATTCATTCGACCATCCTACAAATTGCATGTAGGTAGACGCATTTCAAAAATACCCGTTCATTGTTGAGTGAACATTTGTAGGAAACGGATAAACCATAGATTATATACGCATATATTTAATCGAGAAATTGGGTAATATTCACTCATTGATTCAGGTTGTTCCGTTCGTTCGCCGTTCACTTTGTTGTTTACAATATTACCATATTGTTATCTGTTAATTATCGCTTACTTAATAATTCGTTAAGTGTTTGTTTGAGTGTATAGTGTGAATATATCAAAACAAGATGTCTCTTAAGGGAACCAAGGTTAGTACTGATTTAAAGGTTCAGTTAAAGCTTTTATACGCTAAAAGGGACTCACAGTTTTCACGTGTTCAATCGATTTGTGATAAATCTTCGCAAACCTCGGATCTGGCGATTAGAGATGCTTTCTTGTGTTCGTTGGAAACTTTAGATAGTTTGCGCGCGGATTTTGAATCTACAATTAATAATATAAACATTTTAGAGTTGGAGTTAAATCCTGATTACTGTGTGAGTTATCAGGCATTGTCGTCCTTTGATGACTTGTATTGTCGTATCAAACGTATTGCTAGGAGTTTAGAGACTCCCCCCCCCGCGAGTGGTTTATCCAACCCTCCTCGCGAACGCCCACGATTGCCGCCAATTCAAATACCTGAATTTAATGGTGACATTCGAAATTGGAATTTATTTATAGATAGTTTCGAAAATATAATACATAGGAACACATCGCTGACAGATCACGAGAGATTGCATTATCTCGTAGAAAAATTGACCGGTAAGGCAAAGGCTGTCTGTGCTGGAATTACGTTTAGCGCTGAAAATTACACTTTAGTTTTGGACACTTTAAAAACAAAATACGAAGATAAGCGATTAGTAGCCACCGCATATTTAGATCAATTATTCGATTTGAAAAGTTTTTCCGTTTGTAACGATCATAATTTAGAGAAGTTTTTAAATATTTTCGCATCATCTGTTCGTGCAGTAAAGAACCTAAAGGTCAATGACCTCTGTGACTTTTTGTTTTTGTATATCGGTTTAAATAAATTAGATCCTGAAACTGTTCGTCTGTTTGAAACGACTCAGCGCGGTAAAGAAATACCTAAGTTCGAAGATTTAGAATCTTTTATTCGCGACCATATTAAGGTATTGCAGCGCACGTCGGCACGTCATGAAGTCACGAATAGGACAGGTTCCGATCGCCGTATAGACGCGTCATCGAAGTCAGTCAAGACTGCACATACGCTAGTTAATACCGCCTCAACACCTGACTGTTCTCTGTGTAAGGGTAGCCATACACAGCTGTACAAGTGTTCGGGATTTCAGAGATTATCGCCTAGGGATCGTTACAAGTTTGTCCGCACTAATAATTTGTGTTTTAATTGTCTAAGTGACAAACATCTGGTTACGTCATGTAAAAGTGGTGTTAGCTGTCGTAAATGTCCAGCTAGACATCATACCTTCTTACATTTTGAGAGTAGTAAGCTGCCATCGCGGCCGCGGCCTGCGCGGACGCGCGACGCTTGTGACGCGCGGCCTGCTGCAAGTGCAAACGACGTAACATTGTGTTCGCTTTCCGCCGCTGGTACTCAAATCACTACCGTTTTACTTGCGACCGCGCAAGTTGTCATTGTAGATGCCTTTGGCAAACCGCACACCGTTCGAGCGCTACTAGATGGCGCTTCCCAGAGTAATTTTATTACTCGGGATTGTTGTCAACGCCTTGGTTTTAGTTTTAATAATTGGTCATCCCGCTCAGAAGTGAAAGGTTTTGGAGGTTTAAAGGCAACCATTCACGGTTCCATTAAAATAATATTTAGTTCACGTTTTAATCGTAATATTTCGTTTGAAATGGATTCGCTAGTCGCAGATAAGATTACGGAACGGTTGCCCACGGTACCGGTTGACACGTCCATGCTAACGGAGTTTAAGAACTTGCAGTTAGCCGACGGAAATTACGCTTTCCCTGGAGATATCGATCTATTGATCGGTGCTTCGATTCTCCCGCATCTCCAGTTATCACGTAAAATTCAAGGTCTTCCGATGTACCCCGCTCCGCACGCACTGGAAACAGTTCTCGGGTTTGTTATAGTTGGTTCCGCACCCGCTTATTTAGTTAGTTACTCGACTGTGTCGCACTGTTGCACCGTCGAGCCGCCGCTTGAGTCTACCATCCGCAAGTTCTGGGAGATTGAAGAGGTCAATGTCCCACCTATTCTCAGCCCTGAGGATCAGGTCACTGAGGAGATTTATACCCGCACGACTACTCGTGATAAAGATGGTCGTTATGTTGTCGCGCTCCCTTTCAAGGGTGATATTTTTTCGCTCGGTGGCTCCCGTGCCTCCGCAGAAAAACGCTTTCTATGCTTGGAACGTAAGATTCAAGCTGAATTGTCTCCGGAAAATATATTCCATGTCGCTGGAACAGAAAACCCAGCTGATTGTCTCTCACGTGGTTTGCTTCCTGCGCAAATTTTAAATCATCCGCTTTGGTTTTGTGGCCCTCCCTGGCTTCATACCACTCCTAACGAGTGGCCAAGTGTTCCGTTTAACCCCGCTACTGTTTCAGAACCACCCGAGGAGAAGAAACATACGCTTGTAGTATCAGTTCCGCGTGAAGAGTCAGTTGTTTTGTTGTTGTCTAATCGAGTCTCGTCTTGGTCGAGACTGCTACGCTGTGTAGTTTACGTCCTAAGATTTTTGAGATTATTACCATCGCGTGGTTCTATAATCGCAGCTGATTTGGATAGAGCTGAATCAGTTGTACTTCGAGAGTTGCAGAAATTTTATTTTTCAATAGAATTTCGTAGTTTAGAATCACATAAACCTTGTAGTCCCGCACTTCAACATTTGAAACCATTTTTGCAAGACGGACTCATTCGTGTCGGTGGCCGTCTGCGAAATGCTAAGTTAGAGTTTGAACAAATGCATCCAGTAGTTCTACCACGCAGGGATCACGTTTTGCATTTGTTGGTGGATTATCACCATAAGGTGAATTGTCACGCTGGTCCCGATTTATTAATGTCCATTCTTCGACAGAAGTACTGGATACTTTCCGCTCGCAATTTGATACGCGCTAGAGTGCACAGATGTGTGCCCTGCTTTAAGCTCCGCCCGCGTTTCAACGCGCCGGAAATGGCCGACCATCGTTCTTGTCGTGTTGTACAGACGGTGAAACCTTTCATACATACTGGGACGGACTATACTGGACCGTTTAAAGTCACTATTGCCCGTGGTCGTGGTATACGTTCCACAAAGGCATACATTTGCCTATTCGTTTGTATGACAACTCGTGCGGTTCACATAGAGTTAACCAGTGATTTGAGTACGCAGGGTTTTATGTCTGCATTTAAACGATTTTTATCTCGCCGTGGTCCCGTTAAGCGCTTATACTCTGACAACGGCACAAATTATGTTGGAGCGCGACGCAATATTTCGGAATTACATACATTCTTACGCTCCAAGTACTACCAAAGTGAATTCGCCCATGTCTTAGCTGAGAATCGCATTGATTGGTGTTTTAATACGCCAGCGGCTAGTCATTTTGGTGGCAATTGGGAGGCGAATATTAAAAGCCTTAAGTCGCACCTGTTTCGGGTCATAGGCGAACAGATTCTCTCGTACGAGGAGTTGAGCACTGTACTCGCTCAGGTAGAGGCGTTGATGAATACGCGTCCGTTGTGTCGGACTTTGTCTAGTGATCCATCGGAGCCACTAGCGTTGACGCCGGCTCACTTCTTGACGACGACTCCTCTTAAATATTTGCCCGCTTTAGATGTCGAAACTGACAAACTGCAGCTCCACCCGCGTCACGCTCTGCTAGATAGCTTAGTTCAGTCCTTTTGGAAGCGATGGAGGACAGATTATCTGCATACGCTGCAGTCGCGTCAAAAGTGGAACACTCCTTCAGATCCAGTCACAGTCGGTACTGTGGTGATATTGAAGACTGAGAGTGCGCCTCCTCTGCACTGGCCTCTTGGTGTAGTGGAAGAAGTTTTTCCGGGTTCGAACGGAATAACGCGAGTCGTAAAAGTTAAAACCGCAACTGGATCGTACCTGCGTCCGGTTATTCGCCTCTGCCCTCTGCCTAATCAGTAGTAGTGGCATAGTTAGTTATAAGTTGTTTCGCTACCTAGTATTGATAGTTTAGATTAGTAATAGGGTTTAGTTTCGCTTTTGTTTTTTTTCTTTTCTTTGAAGGTAACCCTTCAAACCCGGGGGGAATGGTTGCGCCAATTTGCTATGTTCCGCGACTTTGTTTTTTGTAATTTGTTTTTTTGGCCTAGCAATCCTATACCATCCGTTTTCCTTCCACCCGCACGACCTCTAGAAATGATTTGACATTTTGACGTTTGTGCATCGATTGTGAATGTGACCGCACCGCTAACCGCGCCCGCTCGAAATTACAAGGAAATTGACTATTTTCGTGATCCAATCATTCAGAGACTCAACAATAGTGCAGTGTTAGTGCAATACAGGACCTGGCAGTGGTTAAATGTACGAAGTCGAGGTCCGCCGGCGGCGCCATGTGGAACCTTCGAGGTTAAAAGGTCAGTGTTCCTTTCCTAATACATTTATCCCATTAATAAACGCTAGACGCAGTACTTGCATATTGTTAACAAACCTTAGATCGCTTTTTCAAACATACAGTCCATTAAAACATCAAGCAAATTCGCGCAACCAGGTAGCACGCTGTCCGATCGTCCGGTAACCGACCGGACCGAGCCCAAGTCGTCGACGGCGCGTTCTGTTCCCGCGCGCCTTAAGGAGCTGTCAGCACACCGAAGAGGCCCAGCCTACTAACTGCAGGCAGGCAGGCTCGAAGCCTACTGGGGTCATGGGTTTATTTCCGAAAGGAATGCTCGGCCCCGGCACGATAGGCTACGAAGAAACGGGGTAGGTTTTTAGTCAGTAAGAGTCTGACACTACTTCCCGCTCCGCCCCAGGGCGGGATTTGTCATTGGATGATTTTACCTACCATAAAAAAAAAACCATGATCTGCTAATATGTCTTTTTGTATATTTTCTATGGCATTACTGAAATGTTTAGCGGTGCTTGATTGCATAATATTTTATTGCTTATTGAATTAGCCATATACCTAACAGCAGTAGCATTTCACCGTGCTATCTTGTAAGCAGAGTGTCGCAGTGGAAGTGTGCTGGGCCCATAACCCAGAGGTCCGTGGATCGAAACCACGCTCTGCTAATATGTCTTTTTGTATGTTTTCTATTGTATTACTAAAATGTTTCAGCGGTACACAATTGTATAATATTTATTGCTATTGCATTAGCCATATACTTAACAGGAGTAGCATTTCAACGTATTATATAGCGAGCAGAGTGGCGCAGTGGAAGCGTGCTGGGCCCATAACCCAGAGGTCCGTGGATCGAAACCACGCTCTGCTAATATCTCTTTTTGAATATAGAAAGTGGTTTTATTGATTTATTTATAATTTTAATCTCTAGGGCAAAATTTTGTCCAAGTATCTGTAGCCAAATACAAACATAAATAGAGTAGCGCAATTATTTTTTGAGCAATAGTTGATCAACATTGTCTATGAGTAACGAACAGTTGTTGATTTTTTTTTTGCATATTTATCTGCGTCAAATTGTTGCCCAAAAAGTAGTGCATCATTTTATCATTGCTCACTAATTACACACATATCAACAGTCGTTGTTAAACTAATTTTTATGCTCGCCAGATGACAACCTATCAACATGTATGTAGTGACTAAAATCTGTAACTCGCAGTGTTGCTAGCAAAATATTGACAGCAATTCCTTTTGAACCAATCGTTTATCTCAAAGGAGGTTGTATCTCTAAAAGCGTAATAGTAAGCAGCAGAAATATTCACAGAGTTGGTATTTTTATTGCCACTATTAACCTTTCGTGTGCAAATCTCACTCTCACTTGGTCGATTTTTTAATCAATTTTGTCTTTATCTTGACTATTAGTATTCTATTTTGGTTTCTTTAGCAATTTACAGGAATAATAAATATTATAATAAGCATCAATCCCTAATATACTATACAACATCTTATTTCTTACTATTGCATCAGCTATGTACTTCAAGAGGAGTAAAATTTCACAGTATTATGCAGCAAGCAGAGTGGCGCAGTGGAAGCGTGCTGGGCCCATAACCCAGAGGTCCGTGGATCGAAACCACGCTCTGCTAATATGTCTTTTTGCAGTTACCAAGTTTTACATTCATATATTTTTGTTGGTTTGCATGTAAAAACATTGTGACTTGTTTTTATGAATCATTCTTGATAGTTCAAGTAACTTCTACTTATTTATAAATATGACAGTGTAACAAAAACATGAAAATATTATCTCATCATTTTAAATCTGAAAGTCAAAATAATATTTAAAACGATTTTGTTAAACTGTTAAAAAAAGCACTTACATATATATTTTAAACAAGGCCTTTTCAATTTTAGGTGAATCATCACTTGCATGAACAATAAAAATTATACATTTATTCTACAAGTCGGCAAAATCTCTGGTCACTTTTTCAACCGACCATTTATATTATGGAACCAATTTTATTAGGGCAACAGAAGGTACCGGCAATTTTATTAGACTAGTACAACAATAGTTTATATATTCTTAGGGTTGTTTGTATAGGATGACGTAATAAAATTCATGGAAGTTAAAGACACCGCGGAGATATGAAGGTTTGTTCGTGGATTTTATTGTATTGTCCATGATTCTGGCAAGTCCGTTTTTGCGTGGCTAAAGCCGCCATATTACGTCAGGGGGCATCATTATTGAATCGTCTACGTTGCGACCACCCGCATGGGACACACTGCCGTGCACTTGGAAGCACTTGTGTGTCTGGTCCCCTCTGAGTAGTTGCGGGAATTTTGCAAAAAATTGCGACAGTATTGGCAGAAATAGGTTAAGAGGTCTGTGTGGTATCACTACTATTATTACGTGTGAGGTTGATGATCTTTCTTGAAACGATTGTTTTATTATTATTATAAGACTTTTTATCTCGATTTTGTTATAATTTGGTTTGTTATTATTGTATTTTTCTTCAAAAATCAAAATCAATTTATTTGCCGTAAGTGTTGGTACAATTTCGGTCTTAACATAATATATGATTACAGATCCATAACACTTAGTCATAACAAAGTGACATGTAAGCGTTTAGGATAATAGTTAATTCATAATTATATAATCTAATTTGAGTCAGAATTAGTACCTATACATAGCTGTTTTAATTTAGCATGCTTCTTAGCTAAAGCCAGTTTCGATTGTATTCTATTACGAGCCACACTCCTTCATCGAAAATTTTAACCCGTTCTTCCATCTCCTTTGTTCTTTTCCCTTGCTTTGTGACTATTTCTATTATTATTTTTTTCTAATTTACATATATTGTTTTCATCCTATGGCCAGTCCATCACTTCTCCATCTGCTAGTCAATTCTGGTCAAGACGTCTATCAATTTTGTTTCGACGTTTACTTTTTGTTTCTTATTAAGTATTCTTTACATGTTTCTATCATACTTCATCATTAGTAACGTAGATTACCTATATCTAACTTACATCTTATTTTTTAACTGGCTGTTCAGTAGTTATCGACCACGTATTAAAGTAACGGAACAAAATAACACCTCGTCTAAATCCAGTTTTTGTTTTACAAAAAGCAAAACAAAAGGCAGGTATGGCCCCATTGTCATTTGTTTAAGCACCGTGCGATTTGTGCTCACTGTGCCCAAACTTAGAATAATCGAGTCAAACGTGATCCTTATTTTGAGGCTACACAAAACGAACATTTCTTGTGAATTCCCTTAATTATTTCATTGTGGGGTCCACCTTGTGTGTCCACAATCGATCTAATCGGTGGTCGATCAATTCCACTTACAATTAGTTAAAAACCAATTCGAAGTATGTAATGCTCGCGGGCCGCACATCCAGTAACCCTCTGCCATATTCGTTGGTGGCCGCCGTCGGGACTATTCCAAATATTTCACAAATTGCAAGATTGTTCGAAGCGCCACGACATCACGACGCGATACGGCGACGAACCATGGAAATGTTAAAGATCAATCGTTTAGCGATACGATGGCTTTTTGCATTCTGATAAAGCATCGTAGTTTCGGCGACTTTAAAAATTACAAATATTTTCCAGGTAAAAAGGAATTTTTTAGTCAAAAAGTTTATAAAGGTGCTCCAGTTTCTTTCTAAAATTTGTCTAATAAAGATCTGAGCCCGTTTTCAGTAGAACAACCAGTTTTTGTCGAAAATTTAAGAACAAATTTTACCTTACAAGTGGAGTCCTCTCTAAACTTTCTGAGAACATAATTAATGAATTTCCTTGGAAACTTTGCTCAAACGTTTCATTAAAGGCACGTGCACAAAAACTCAAATTAATAGTTTTGTTTTGTGCTTTATGAGTGAGTGAACTAAAACTGAGCTTCGCAATTCTTTCAAGGAAAATGCAAGCAACCTTGACATGAATACGTAAGTTGCTGTGCTCTTAAAAACCGACGTAAATCAGGTAATTTTATGTTTCAGAACAAATGTTCTACTTTTCAAACACTGTAGGTATTTTGGTATACATTATTAAATTCATAGGTTTTTACTAAACAAGCCGATATGTTTGCCAAGTTTAGTGGATTTTTTTATGGTGGGTGAAACTCATCCAATGACATCCCCCGCCCTTGGGCGGAGCGGGAGATAGTGTTAAACTCTTACTAAATAAAAACCTACCACGTTCCGTCGTTGCCAGGGCCAAGCCTTCTTTTCAGAAGTCAACCCTTAGTCCCAGTAAGCTTCGACCCTTCTGCAGGGTCAATATGAAATTTAGTCGTTATGAAATTGTTATTTAAAGATAAAAATCTAAGTAAAGCAACAAATTTTTTAACTCAAAACAAATAAAGGAAATCACAACAGCATCTAATAACATATCACGCACATTACGCAACCGAAAATAGTTCGAACCGAATAAGATCTGAGCATAATCTCCGCATGCGATACACAAATACAGCTCGCAATAAATAACAAAAAGATCCAGGACTGATGCTTGCACTTGTCTGCTGCTCAAGATTCCAGCCACAGCTTCATTACAGCGGCTAAATAATGACTACTGATAGAAGTTTTCAATAGTCCCGGCTTGGAATAAATCAAATAACTCCGTTGGATTCGCTGTCGTTGGCAAATGTGTCTTCATTCATGACGGTAGGACGAGGGATTAGAATGGTATGGAGATGAAAAGGGTAGCGAAGATTTCAAGTCATTTAGGTGTCGCGTTTTATTCAGAAGGTAGTGGAGGTAAGCCCGGCCTTCAAATTAGCCGCAAAATGCAGCGCGGCCGCAGCGCGGATGGAGCGCAACAGTCGCACGTTTCTTATTTATGTGGGGCGGCAGCGTTGCACTACGCTGCCGGTGAGCGGAACTTTGCAACTAATTTGAAGACGCCCTAAGTGTTGCTAAGCCAAAAATCTTATTTCAACCATAGCAGAATTTAATACAGAAGAAAAAAAAATACTTTACGAAGGATCAAGAGATCACGAAAGATTAAAGTTACACAAAGGACAAAACAAAAAACAATTTCTAAGAAAAAAATATTACTACGGAAATTAAGTCATGAATTCAAGACCAGAACTCAAAAAAGTAGCTCCAACTTTTTCTTCGCGTATCTGTAACATCGATCTGTAAGCCAAGTCATGAAAAATACATAGCGTCGTCTCTTTTCTAAAGTTTCCAGTCATTGTAACAACTCCACGGACATTTTTTCCATGACGGACGCAGACAGGTTCGAGCAAAAATAGTCTGGACTGTGGTCGGGTACGTACCGCGGGACAATACATTCATTATTGAGATGCGAACGGGCACAGCTGCCCTAGTCACTACTTCAACTAGGAACACGGATATAGACACACGGCTCAAAAAGCTAGGATATTAATGTTTGCTCAACGAAACCTTATACGTAAGTACTTTGAGGTGGTTATTGTGTTAGCCCATTTACGGAAGTTTATGTTTAGATTATTTTGGTTATGTAACATAAATATAGCTTACATATGTCATCATATGTTTGGAATACGTCATGTTATTGCTTCTTGAAAGATGTCTTTCTGATGTATGTGAAAAGTATTTCTAGTAAAAAAAAGGTTTTATACAACATTTAGATCAGTAAACTGATAGTTGGGACTAAACCAATTAAAAATTTATAATATTCCTAAAAAAAGAAAGAAAAAGTAAGATTAACGAACTTAAAACAATAAAATCTGATAATATACTCGTACTTATAAAATAATAAAACCGTTTCAAAGATAGAAAATACTTAGCCTAATCTCAATCATCAATAACTTCAAATAATTCTCCAACGAAAATATTCAACTAAATATAACCCTATAATATCCGAAACATTTCTTTATATCTCGCCTGAACCATGGAACGTCATTCTATCGGCAAGCGATCTCCAGGCAAAACGAAATATAAGTTTAAAGATCACCGTTTGCCGACCAAAATAGTATTGGACTCTATTCAAAACTCTTTGGAATTACTCCACTATTTGTTACCGACGTCCATTCAGTAAGTCAACGCACCACTATAATTTGTTACTACAAGAATTCGACAGTTATGAGACGAATATAAATTTTTAACGTTACGTGGTGTATGTTTACGTTAAATCCACTGGAACGCCAATGGACTAAGTTATTTATTACACATATTAATTTTGATGATTTGAAGCAAGCATTTTAATATGGTGGCTATTTGTAGACACTTAACCACGAAATGGTTTAGACATATTGAATGCGATTGAATGGTCATGTTTATTAGATTACAAAGCGGGGAATCCCATTGAGAATTTTATTGTTTTTTTTTTTACAACTTGAATTGTAATATTAAAGTTATTTGTTTGCTCTATATATATAAATTGAAAAATATTGGATAAACCATAGATTAAAATGTAAACAACACATATTTTGTAACAGCTTATTCTAACTTTCGAACGTCAAGATATATAAATAAGCTCCATTATACAATCCTTTTTTGTTTTTTTTTTAAGACTACTTAATTATTTATTTTAAAAATGTGACACAAAAAGAAACTAGAAAGTGATTACATTCTTATACTAAGAGCGCAGAGCTTAAGCATAAAAAAGGTTACGGTTTTTAGAAAACTGTAATCCTTTTATATTCAAACATATTAATTTCAGAAGCGCTGTAACTATTAGGTTATCATAAATTATTTTCTTTTAGTCAGTAAATAATTACAACACAAAATTAAAGATTAAACAAAATGAAATATTCTGTCAGGCCCAACCCCGCAATATAAAGCTACAGATAAAATAAAATAAAACAAAAGAAATATTCAATTCTCGACTCTTTTGACTGACTGGAAACAATAGCTCAAGATAACCTATCTGCTTAATAGAAAATATTTTTATTTAAATATCAAAGGCCACGATAATGTAGCTTTTACGATAGCGTTCCAAGCTGTACTCTTTTTTTAAGCAATACAACAAAGACAGTTGAAAGTGAAAAAAGAAGCGCTGTGGAAATCGTGCCTTCGATGTTATGTCCAGGCAGGCCAGCACTGACATTCTACACATTAATTACGAACCACAAACGTTAAACAAAAGGTAATACACTCCGCACTTAATCTGATTCGTATTATTGCAGTCGTAACGCAAAATTCCCTTGGATTTATTACAAAAGAGCTGTTAAGAACGTTTTCCACTGAAGACCGCATCGGACCTTTGGATCAGCAAAATGAAGCGTTAGAATGTTTTAAACGAAACATGATTTATCGAAGCGGCCGTGGTTTAAGAGCAAGCATTCTCTTTGATGCTTACGCGAAGTGTAGTGGTATTCTAGTTTCACACGCAACAAATGTGCTCATTATCTGATGAACTTTGCGAAGCGGCGCGTCGAACGCGTAGACTAAACGATATAACAGATGTGGAAATTAATATCAATAACTTGTCACCTCGCTATTAATGCACAAAAATGTGAGATCAAAACATTATAATTATTTTAACCTAACCTAATCTAACCCAAGTGTTTTAGACCTTAAATATACTCATAATATAGTACTGTCATACATTTTCGAATGCGGCTCGGCGAGCCCTGTGTACAAAAATATTTGACAAAAGACATTACATAAAACTATCCCCAAAAATGACACCTGTTTCAAATCTGTTGGTGGTGGTTATCAACAGATTTGAAACTGGTGTGATTTGAAGCGTCTAGTTTAATAGAGTTTCTTTTATTATGGCGACATACTTCAAAAGTATGTAGTTTAGGTTTTATAAAACATTATATTTTAAGTTAACTTAAGTTGTGCGCACATAATATCCAGTGTATAGTAAATAGGGTTACGAAGACACATTAATTTTAAGCAACGGCAATAATTCTTGATCATATATTGTAATAGATGACTAATAGTAAATGTATTTGTATGGAAAAATAAACACATTAATTTCTACAATTTTTTTTTTATTAAATAAATTCCCCATGTATTTTAAGAATCAAATCAGCTGTTTTGTCTTTTGGGTATATCCCATGTCGTTTGGAGGGTGGGGACGGTGGCTATACAAAATCCGGCATCCTCCTTTATTGTACTGAAATAATTTTAGTGTGTAATGTGATATATTTTTAGGATTCCGTACTTCAAAAGGAACAACGAAACCCTTATAGGATCACTTTGTTGTCTGACTATCTGTCTGTATGTTAAGACCTTATATCTCGGGAACGCGTGGAGGTATCGAGTTGAAATTAAAACCGTTTACTCAAGTTTGCGTTTGTGAAAAGAAAAGATATGGCCATTTAAGTCGTAAAAAACGTCTATTTCGACCCTCTCTAGGGAATCAAAATTCATAGGGTACGTCCCGCTGACCAATCTTTAAATTTGGCATGAAGCAAGGTTTGATAGCACAAGTATAGGAAAAATCTGAAAACTGTAAATTTGTTGCTACGTCAGGAAAAAAATCTTTTTTGCGATTCGGAAAATCTTTCAGACTCGATTCATGAATTGAACTATTATCATAGGTAAATTTGTATGGAACCTTCAGTCCCGAGTCCTTACAAAATAAAAAATATCTAACAAAGTGAATATAATTTATCTGATAATAAGTATTTTAGCTTTTTGTGAAATTGATTGATACCTGGGTATCACACATCTAATACCAGTATTATCCACTAGGTAATAAGGCCCATATCATACGAGTAAACAAAAAAAAAAACCTAATAAATTAAACATAAAAGCAAAACCTTCAAAACACACCATGTAAACTATTATAAAACCAACAACAAAGTCCAAAAAGGATGCAACAAAAACATACCATACACAACGCTCGTAAATCGTGGTTCACCTCTGGGCATTGTTACTCTGTGTCCCCTGCGTGTCGTCGTGGTGCGACTGCTCGATTGCGATCACATCGAATAGGAACTTCAATGCTCTGTGGCTCCCACTGATGTCATTAATGCGCACCGGGAGATTGTGTTGTGCAATCAAAGTTAATTACCACGGCAATAACTGATATTATTTGAGTGTTGCGAAAAAAAATGTCTAGATGAAGAAGAGTTAGCAAATATTTTCATTATAATTCTAAACGTATTTTATAGTCTACATAAACATTTGCTTTAGTAAAATGGTTAGCCTTAATAAAAGACACAGTATTGCGTTCAGTTAACAACAGAATAATATCTAGGAATTTTAATGCCAACTGTTCAAACCCATTTTCCATGTATTTTTAAGGCTTGCGTTCAAATAATGAAGGTTTTGCAAATTCTAATTTATGTAAACTGCTCGAGGGTAGTTAGAAATTAGATCTCGATTTTTAAAACTGACTTCTGCTTGTGTTCGGCTGAGCACAACATGCTCTTCAAATGGAAATTATGCCGAATTACGTAAATTATCTCAAATTATCGTCTGACTCGGTTACTGTGGATGCTGCCCATCATCAATGAGAAGCATTAAGGCCTGCCCCGAGGCAACCCGTCGCGTGACAGCAGCGAAATATTAATAATTATGATAAGTAATTACGGTCGATCAGATCCTTACGGGCGCACGATTCTTATTTTATGCAAATTATGTTTAATTTGCCAAAAATTAAAATCACCTTTTATGTTACAGAGAATTCTTAAGCAATTTTAAATACATGGAGAAAAATTGAACTTTTGAAAAGCGCAGGCCTTTTCTAAAAAAAAATTCATAGCATTTATATTATATAAATAGTGACTGCCAGATGTACATATAAATTTTTTAAATAGTTATCATACTGACTTACGCATAAACATCAGCATAATAGTATAATATGGTATTGATTTACACATATTATGCTCATATTTTATTACATTCGTCGAACTTCAACAATAGTGGTATAATTTACAAAATGCATATTCCCATAAAATTATACATCTAGAAAGCTAACGGGTTGAAACAGGAAACTTCTAAAGAAATCAAAATAAAATGTAATGAATATCGACACTCGTATAATGCTTACGATGGATGCTTAGCTCTTTAATACGATATATCTAATATTTTTATTTGTGTGGTCTAAACGTCATTATGTGACGAAGATTTACTTACAACGTGCCGGCCGCACGAGGATTATGGACCCATATCAAATTTTAAAAGAGAAAAAGTTTAATGTAAAGATCACTGACAAATTTGTAACAGAACAATGAATCGGATATTAAAGTATCCTCTTTCATGACACGGGCGAGCGGATGGGTAGATTAGGTAGCGGTCACACTGACATAAGCGACCAAACATCCAAAAATAATAAAGAAACCCTTGCATTGCATGCTGAATAACAATTTTCAATACTTACAGTAAACAATCCTTGCAAAAACAAAGAAAGTACTACCCCTTTTATTTGTTTCGATAGACTTAAAGATAATGTTTTACTGCCTGTAGACCTTTATCTAAGAGCTGAATTTACCTTAGCGTGTACCTTTAAAGCTTTGCCAAAGTAGTACAAAGCACGTACCAAACGTGCGTGACATCTAGTAGTCTCCAGCGAGATTACAGTCGTTGTGGAATAACTTAGCTGCACTGAACTATCGACGGCGTCCTTCGACCTACGCTCGCCGCATCGCTCATCGCTCCGCCTAATGCGCGGCGCTCACGCGACGCGAACGCTTGCGAACCTCTCGGTGGTGTTAAATGTATCCGCCTGCTTGTATCAGGTTACCGTACCAAAGGCGTGGGCATTGACATGTTCAACTTGTTTTGTTTTGTTCACTCGACCATCGTAAAGGTTGACTTTCTACGCGCATCGACGTGACGTCCCCGCCGGTTGAATTACTTTAAACTTTATAGGAGACGCTTGTCAAATGTCACGTCGGAGCACTGTTGCCCCGTTCGACGCTGTGAACAGTAAACTCCGTGTTGTATCAGGAAACTAGTCATATTATGATCGTATTATTCGAAATCGAACACGCATTAAACCAATTCGAGCGACAAAAATTGATGTTAAATTGGATCGGTTCATTTTGTGTCGAAATAATTAAATTTCGTGTTGGCACTAAATTATTTATTCGCACATTCGAATTAATGTAGTCGTAATTTCTGGACGCATCGAAATTATTTATTTCTGCGTAAAATGTCACTCCGTTGAAAAATAATTACGGTTGTGTTGGGTTCGCGTCATGCTGCGCCGACACGGCCCTTCAACGGATTATTAAGATGTTCAAGTGCAGTGTGCATTTAGCGGGTTGTCTCTCATTGTTGGCGGACGAAGATATGCCAACTGATAATCGGAATGACCGAACCCGTAGCGACGACTCATTTAATGCTTGTCGATTTCAATGCGAGGGAATATCACAGGGTCATAATTAATATTTGTACTTCTTTTTCATAACATTTTTATCAAACGGAACGAACATTTTTTTTGGAGTATATTAAAAATGTACTACTGCCTTAGCGGTAAAATGCCTTAAATCTAATGTAAACTACATAAATTTTCATAGGTGCTTCACAGTAATTACAGCGGATAATATTCTGCGAAGCACGTCTTTTATCCTTCGCCTAGATCACTTTGATCAGTTTTATAGCTTAAATTATAATTTTTAAGCGCTTTCTTATATACTGGAATTATGATTATATTTTAATGGCATCATAAATATCTAGTGTTTTCATACCACCATGCATCATTTATGAGCCATGGTATCTAATAAGGGCAAGGAACTTTTAGTTGCAACAAAACGTCACCATGCGGCGCCACCAGTGCGTGAGACCATTCTATTACTTAGACAATGATATTTTAAGTTTATTTCTAAGCTCTATTGAAACGAAATAAAGTTGAAAATTAGTTGTTGTAAGTATGAGAATGTTATAAGGCAAAGTAATACTAAGCACCGAGCTTGAATACATATTCGGTTATTATGTTGATAAAAACTGTCTCAACATGGTTGGAAGTAAGTCGGGACACGGAGGGAATATATTTCTGAGCCCGTTACGTGTGACACAGAACATTGTGATGATGTCATTTGCCAACGTAATGTCCTAATTATGTCCAATATATTCTGAGTACATGTTTTACATAAAATATAAATTTAAAGTTTCAAACCTACGACTAGATGCAAATGAAATTGAATTTTAAATGTCTGAATTTAACATAAACACGTCCGTTCGTTTAAATGTAGAATTGTAGAAGATACAAAAAATGAAATCAAATACTTTTGTGACTAAATTCTTGATCAAAAGCAGAGAATCAATCCGATGCCATGAATTTCTTACAAACAACTTACATTGCTTGAAAAATATTCGAGAAAATAAAAATTTTCTTCGTTCGTATTCCTTCCCCTACCATTTCAATTGCCAAGATGGCGTACATAAAAACTTTTCAGTTTTCAATTTATCTCAAAACAAAGAACAATCTGGACTCTATAACCTCGTATGTCAACTTGAGCAAAGAAACTAACAAATTGTTATCGCAAAGATGAAAATGCAGCGTCAAATTTAAACCTTACCTCCCTTTATGAAATCCACTGCTTACTTATTCAATAAACGTTTACAGTGTGGGAACGAAATATAACCCACTTTGTTCTGAAGAAACTACAGCGATTTGTCAATGTGCATCCGTATTCTGGGAATTTGGTTTGAATTATATGCTTGTAGGCTTTGTATTAACTTCGTTAAGTTGAGTATGTTGAAGCGTTTCATAAGTGTTACATATCATGCTTATTTAAGTGTAGTAAGTATACCAAAAAAGTATTGTAGATTTTACTATTCCTTTTCACTTTATTAAGAAGAAATACGCTTCTGAGAGTCATTGTTATGTAATCGATCTAGTCCGCTATTTTAATTATTTATTATAATTTCATACAATAAGTACAAAGGTACAATGGTGAACTTCAGATTTTTGCAAACCTTCATCTCGCACTTGAAGTATAATACAGGTATAATAACAGGAGTGACAACCAGTGACAATAAAGCTACACAATAATAGGTAAATAAAATTGTGAACTGAAAATCTATGGATACTTAAAACCTTAAATTTTCATGTTTTCTTACCCTAAAATAAAGAAAAAATCAACACCGTAATATTCCTATTTCCTTTCCACAATTCTCGCACAAACCGTCTCAAAAATACTAAAAGGTGGATATTCCGGGACCTACACATGTCAGGAACACCGTCGAGTGACAAATGCGACACCATCACCACCACACGGAACACATCAGAAGCAAGCATTATATCTAAATTTCACAGCCGTAGCTCCCATAAACAAATACCACCTATTTGGAGAACAATTTCACGCCCTATTTTACCCCTACGAAATTTCCTAGTTGAAAATATTACTTCGAGACTTCACTAGGTTTTTTATTGTACACCATTTTAGTTTCTGTGAATAAATGACCAACATACTTTATTCATTTTAATTTTCAAGTCGTGAATTGTTCAAATAAATTACTTATTTTTGTTTGTTGTATTGCTATAATATAGAATTATTTGCAGTAACTACTGTAAGTAATGAAGATTCGAAAACAATAAACCCGTGTGGGTTCATAATGCACTTTAATGTTGATTCTGGTTTGAAATGAGAAGATTAAGCAGACTTAAATAATATACATTACTTGCCTACATATCGAACTTTGAACTTTATGTTGTATTAATTAATAACAACCGCTTTCAAACAAACTGGGTTCAATAACAAGTTTAGGGTTTAAAATTAAGCGGTATATTAATAGAATCAGTTATTGTTTTGGTAGATAGCTCTTCAAAACGAACTCCTTAAATACTATTAATTTATATCAAAAGCTTGCTATTGTACATACATTCAAATTAATTGCTGAGCTAGAGTTAAATACAGTAAGTGGCCAAATAATAAGTTTTTAAGGCCATCTTTTAAATTTGATAATTTCAGAGCAATAACATGAACTTCCTAAATATAATAAAAATGAATAGCTGTTCGTTAGTCTCGCTAAAACTCGAGAAGGGCTGGACCGATTTGGCCAATTTTGGGCATGAAATATTCGTGATACTTCGGGGAAGGTATAAACAGTTAAAAAATGTGAAAAGACGAAGAGCGGTACGAAGTTCGCCGGGTTAGCTAGTCCACAATATAAAAAATTGTGAGAACTTTTAGTAATATTTTGCAGTACATAGATCTCCTCGAAGTGAAGCTACAACACTCGGTCTAGCCTAGCGCGAACTAAAAGAAAGTTGTGAAGCTAGATGAAGCGATCTCTGGATGCGAAAAGCGAAAATTGAATTTTCAATCAAACTAAAGCTTGAAAACTGAGTTGAACTGTTCGACTCACACTCCCACGCAATCGTATTAGTTTGAGCAAAAAGGAAAATAATAATAAAGCAAATAGTCGTTCAATAAAACATATGCTATATCGTGTATATATATTAATAGAATAATTTATCTTTATCTATAAGTCACTGTGATCATGAAACGCAAAAGGCAACTGACGGAAAACAGCTGGGTTTTACTCAGTAAAAATCTAACACGCCTTTGCGCTCCACCCAAGAGATGATTTTACACCATTGTATTATTCAAGCACAAAAAATGAGAGACGAAATTACGATACTACGAAAAATAAAAAATAAATCTATTCTGCTTAGACTAGCAGTGGAGTCTATTGGGTAACTTTAAGAAAAAGGGGAACGGCAAAAAAAAAAATGTTACAGAAAACACAAAAATTGGGCTACCACGTTCGTGGCGGTAAGTCCCCTCTTTTCACATGATGCAGGTCTTCGCCGGAAATGGAAAATTTGGCAGGTTCTTGCATTGGACTCAGGCGGAAGAAACGTCCAGGGGTGTTAAAATTGCGTAAACTGCCAGGAGAACACGGTGGAGCATATGGTGGAGGTCATCGGGCCCTGGTTCAGGCTATGGTCCGAAGCGAGGATAAATAGCAGCTGGTCGCCTCCTTCTGAGAAGTAGTGGAATGCTAGTGAAGGAACGTCCTCACGCCCCAGTCGCCGAGATTCCGACCCGAAATACCAGCCACGGTAGACGGGGGCTTTCGGACGTCGAGCAATGGGTATTTCGCCGTACGACCGTCTGATAAATAACCGGACCGAGCCCAGTCGTACGGAGAGCAACAGCGCGTAGTGATCAACGCCCACCACAAAGAGATGTTAGCAATCCGTAGGGGCCCAGCAGGGTCGATGCCCGCTAGGTAGGACATCTAGGAATTTCTGAAAAGAAAACCCGTAGTACTGTACACGCAAAGGGTCACTGAAGGGCTCAGGTATGGTTTTAGTCAGCAAAAGTCTGATACGCCCTCCTGCACCACCCAGAGTGGGAGAATTAATCGGATGATTGTAACCCTTAAATAAAAAGAAAAACACACAAATAACAATTAACGATTGAGAGGGAATGTTGGCACTGCCACGTGCTCCACCCAGAGTGGGAAAAGTCATTTGATAATTTTCTACCTAAAAAAACTTATTTATGTAGATTTTTACACTAGATCTTACTCTCGAATATAATTTATTTCTATCACAAATTTTTTGTGTGATAGAAATAAAGCTGGGAGAAAACTCTTAATTAAATTAAAATTAACTTTACTCATGATTTACGAAATGATTATAATATTGTGCTGCTCTTAAAACGGTGAAGGAAAACATCGTGAGGAAACCGGCATGTCCTAGAACCAAAAATTCGAAGACATGTGACATCCACCAACCCGCACTGGGCTCGGATGGTGGATTACGGCCCATTCCCTCCTAGAGAGGAGGCCTGAGTCCCAGCAGTAGGAATATCAAAAGGCGGATGATGATCATTGTGTTAAACTTTGGTGTACAATAAAGAAGCAATATTTTTTTTCTCATGTATGTAATATATGCAAGTATTTTGATTCCTTGACTCTTCAATGCTATGAGCAATCCTCACGACTATATCTATATTAGTATACTCCACGCTGATGTTTTAATCGGACAGATGTGGCGAAATCCAACTGTGAGAATTGTAGTTTCTTTAGAGACTTCATTTCTTTCGTAATAGCATCCGATCCTGTTTTATTTATAGTTGAAATGCAAGACGTAAAGGATACTCTAGATCTTTGGAAATGGTAAGCAATTTATGATATCTTTTTAAAAGCATGTTTTATTTAGCTTTTATTTAAATTTTTCTAAGCTGTGGTGCCTCATTGCGTTGCAGTTGGATAATAGGTAGTATTCAGTATATAAAAAATATTGCTGTATTAAAATAACTCTAGCTTTACAAATTCGGAACAGAATACTTTATTAGTTTAAAAATAAAAATAAAGTTTTCATTTTTTATAAATATTTACAGTTTCATCAAAGCACAGAACAAGTAAATGAAGTTAATAAAATTGCTGAAATATTTTACTGCTTTGCGAAATATATTGAAAAACCACACTCAAACAGTGCGTCTCTTCGTTTTAAAGTTTTTAAAAATGTGTTACATTAATTTTCTCCAATAGTTTTTCAGTACATTTTTGTTTGCTTAACTCGGCCAAATGCATTTTTCTTTTTATTGGAATTGATTTTTGCATAAGTTTTGTTTCTTACTGACACTTACACCTGTATTTATAAACAAGTAAAAGGGATGACTTTAGTAAAAGTGACTACTTAAGTAACGATTTGTACCCTATAGTTAAAAAAAAAAATTGAATGAAGATTTTAAACGTCAAGACTTAATAAGATTTGACTTGGTAACAAGTTATTACTTCTTTATAAATACGGGTAAATGTAAAATAACCCTGTATATTGAGAAATCTGCATTCAAAATTTTACTAACTTTTCTAGCAGCGCTTTGTGTCCGTGGTCACCGCAGTGAGCGGTTGATGTGCACTGCAGGACGCCACTCCTCAGCTAAGTGATTTTATTTGTGTCCACATTCCGATGTGTATCAAATTACGCGGCCCTGCAACCAGCTGCTTGATCGATTGTCTGCCGCCTTGCTAAAAGCGCTATATTGACTCAAATAATTATCTCGGAGAAACTGTGCGGTATGATTTTATGTGTAGGTGCCTTACATGGTTCTTACAAGATGTTGTTGGGTTTAGAAATTCAGCTGCCAACACGTTTTATTTCTTGGTGAACATAAGTCCTTATGTTTTCTTTTTGAGATTTTAAATATTTTTAATCATCTCTCTCATCAGGAAAATGCAGTGTTGAAAGGCCTCCCGCAAGGTGGACCGATGACCTAGTGAGAGTCGCGGTAATACGGTGAATGCGAGACGATAGAACCATTCGTTGTGGCGATATTTGGGGGAGGCCTATGTCCAACAGAGGACGTGCTTCGGCTGAAATGATGATAATGATGAGCAGTCCTCATAATACAGTGAAAAAGTTTCTAAGAAATTCTTACTTTCAAAGGGTAGTCAGATTCGAAATGGTCCAGCTCCTATGTATCAATCTGTGTACACCTTGACGGTCAATAAAGTGCTACACTAAGGAGGTCTAAATTCTAAACCGAAGCTGTTCAGTATAGCGGAAAGGAAGTTATACATACGATATTGGACAACTTCACTGGGTTAGTTGCGTCATGTCTAACGCAGACCTATTCATTTGTGCACAGTTATCAGGCATGGCTGCTCTCAACAACATTAGTTGTGTCGGCACCGCCCCAGGACATAACATGTTGGGTTTAAGGGTTATTACTTACAGTAAAGTTTCAAGAGAAAATGAGCTTTGATCTAGTCATGTCTGAAGAAATAGCCGCGAGGAATTACTGCTAACTTAAAGGTTAGGTGAGGAAAAAATTTTAATACGGAAAAATTAACTGTAGGAATCAGATTGACAGTTTTTTTTTTTTTTTTTTTTGGTAGGTAAAATCATCCAATGACAAATCCCGCCCTTGGGCGGAGCGGGAAGTAGTGTCAGACTCTTACTGACTAAAAACCTACCCCGTTCCTTCGTAGCCTATCGTGCCGGGGTCGAGCATTCCTTTCGGAACTAACCCATGACCCCAGTAGGCTTCGACCCTGCCTGCCTGCAGTTAGCAGGCTGGGCCTCTTCGGTGTGCTGACAGCTCCTTGAGGCGCGCGGGAACAGAACGCGCCGTCGACGACTTGGGCTCGGTCCGGTCGGTTACCGGACGATCGGACAGCGTGCTACCCATTGCACGCCGTCCGCAAGCCCGCGCCTACGGTGGCCGGAAATCGGGATCGGAATCCCGGCGGCGGCTGGGGCGAGCGCCCCGTTGCCGCTGCCTGATGCGGTCGGCCTCCTCCTTTGCTAGCATTACTGCTTCGCAGAAGGAGGCGACCGCCTGCCATCCCTCCTCACTACGGACCATGGCCTGAACCAAGGCCCGGCGAGAGAGATCGCTGCCGCCGATCGCCCCCACGAGGACACGGCGATGCTCCGCCCAGGCGGGGCACACCTCTACAGTGTGCTCCACCGTGTCCTCCGGATGTTCCGCACAGTGGCGACACCCGGGCGAATCCTCCGCACGAATCCGGAACAGGTACTTAGCGAACTTTCCGTGTTCGGTAAGCACCTGCGTCGTGCGGAAGTTGAGAACGCCGTGAGGTCTTTCCAGCCACGCCTCAAGGATGGGCCTTATCGCCCCAATCAGATTGACAGTTGGCATTTCAACTGATAACACTCAAAATATTACGACTGCACAAGTTAATCATCTAAAAACAATTGAGATACGAACAATCTTCAAAGTATTCCATCCAAAGAATCAAACTTTGGTTGATCCAACTGCATTTGATGCGAAAGATATAAAACAAAAATAAAATTGATGAGAAAATAGATCAAGAAAATATCGTTTTATCCTCACTTAACGAATATGATGCTTCAAATCTCTTCAATATCATAATGTTCCGACCCCCAATAGGTTGATGTGTTAAATGACTCGAGTCGGCTGCAATAAAACTGTTGCGGGCGCTGTAATGTTAAAATTTGACATTTTTATGTTCATTTCACGCAAATATAGCTTTGTTGCTTCCTTCTATTCGATTATTATGACTTATTTATACTCACTGCAATGAGTAAATACTCGAAATGAATGCAAAAATTCAAACTTTGAAGGTTCAATTCAGATTCTATGAATCTACGGAATTGCAACAACATGCATGGTTATGACTTTAAATAAAGAATAATTTAAAAAAGGAACGGCAAATTGCAAACCCCTGTCGCAAATACTCCCATATCCAATATTCGTCTTTCTATTCTTTATGCAAATGTAGAAACGCCGAGACGCGGGCCAACCTTATCCAAGGGTGTCACTCTCAGATGTAGAATCGATTTGGAAGTTTATTCAGGCTGACAACGCGTGAAGCAGGGCTCAGCTCGAAATCTATTCCTCTCTGTACACCTATATAAGCCGACGTCTCAACTCGGAGCACGCGTATTACCAGAGCGTTCAAACGCCGATTCGAATTTTGTACGCGAGTGCTATCCAAATCCAATCTATCGAAAAACATTAGACTCTAAACTTGAATGAATGACTGAAACAAGCTCGTATTAGAGTCGTCGGCCTATACGAAAATCTAAATTGGACTGTGTAGGGTTGTCATTGTTCGCATCGGACACTTTACGTTAATAATCTTTTGTGATGTTGTACATTTAAATAACTCTGTAGCGTTGTGGAGATAGCATCGAAATTTATGTGTTGGGGTTGCGAAACGGTGGCAGCATACAATTGGATGTGACAGACAACGAGCCCTGTTTCCCAGAACATTCAGTCGAATACAGACTCGTCGCGTAAAATGGGAATATTGTAAAAATAAATGAGAACGTAGACGAGTAAACGGCTTTTATCGGCTGTAAAATGTTGTAAAGGTGATAGTTACGTAGAATTTATTTAAAAGAAAACGTCTACAGTATTCAACTGTTTTACTTTCTTTCTAAAAGCTGTGGCTATAAAAGGACCTTTGCCAAATAACAGGACAAAAGAGTTTAAGACATTTTTACATTCGTTCAGAAAATTAATAGAGCATATTTTTTAAAACCAAGATTGTAAATATATATCCTTACAAACATGCTCTTCGATTTTATATTCAGTACAAAACTATGCATAATATTAAGATCTGATGTTATCTATTTTTTATATCCATAACGAATATTGTAAGCAATTTCAATCTTGGTGGAGTCACTTCCATTACAATATTCCATGTTAATCCCATCCTAAAAGTATTAATATCGAAAAGTTAATTTCACACATAATTACGTAGCACAGTAATAATGTTTATTAAGGTCAATTTCAAACATTATCCAATTTAAATTAACATAATAAGTATACTTTTGAAACAGCTCTAGCCAGACATGAAATTACCTTGATACAATAAAACAAGAGTTTTAAGAGTATGAGCATGCAACAAAGTATTCTGAATATAGGGCATCAAGAACAATTATCGTTATTCAGTTGTTTCTTTTATTCTGTTCATATACAAGACCGTAACCAAACATGTGTTTATTGGTTGTCGAACAGGACTTTATATTTGAAACGTTCAATTTTATTCGAGTGTCTTACTTCTGCATACATTATCGGGATGTAGCGAAGCAAACGCGATAGCGATTTAAATTTTGTTTCGCTCTCTGCGGCGTATTTTAACAATGATTCGATGCAGTCCTTTTATTTTCTTCGAATAACAAAATGCGACTGTAAATCAATGTATCGATTCCTAATTTATTGTTTTGTACCAGTACTTTAGTATCGATTGCTTTAGTTTCTTTTGTGTTTTAAAAACTTTTTTCTATGCATGATGATTAAAGTAGGATCGGTTTATACGGTGTACCAAAACCTGGCCTTCTTAGAATCATGAACAGCAAATATAATGGAAATTTACAGACTCTCGATAACAAATATTTGCATTGAACAAAATCAATTTAAAGAAATTTAAAGTTATCATAAAAATAGGCACGTTCAAATAGCTATTTCAATTTAGCTAGACGACCCGAGCTTCATGTATATTTAGGAACTACCAGACATCTCGCGTAAGGATCATTCCTAGCGAAAAAGCATGTCAGTTCCATTGATAAAATTCAAGTGGAAAATGGCCTTTGACTGGTCGCGACAGATGCTGCCTAGCATATCAGCCCTGTGCATCGATACACGAAGACAGTCTTTGTTCAATTTATCTTTGCTATCGTATGGACATGGTTGCTCGTATGAATCTTTGGAGGATTGTTAAATTTATTTAATTGAATTATCTTATTTTTTAATCTAAAATTATGTGTGATGAAATATGGGAATAGAATATTATGTAAGCCACCATTCTTCTAAGTGATCTTCTCATGAGCTTGATAGACTGGAAGAAATTAAAAAAAAATCTCCATTAATTCTAAAGATCACAATTTTTCGCGTTGTCTCGTCATCTTCTTTATGCTCTGCTGCAGCCTATGTCACTATTTCTGGGCATGAATGGGTGATTTTTTTAATATCTCTCAAGTTTAATTTTATTTTAACAACACACCTGAGGCACAGGTTTATTCTTGTTGTTATATCTAAATTATAAATATAAATTATTATTTTATACCATTTTTGTTTAAGTTTAAGGCCGTAGATTTTATAAACCTGCACTTTATTTTTATTTTTTTAATAAACTCTTATAACTTTGACATTCAATCAAATTAGGCTAGTTTACGTTCTCATGATCTTTACTACAAATGTGTAGGAATCATCATGAGATTTAATTTACAACTTAAACTATGCTAAACAATTGACTGACTGACTTAGACTGCTCAGGCTTGCTGGCGTCTGTAACAGATATAAGAATGACAACCAGGACCAATGGCTGTAAGTGCTTTTCGAAGGTGTCAGTAAGGACCTAGATAAACAAAGAAAAGTACCTGCATATTATAAAATGTTGAAATGTAACTTGATTAACTTACTTAATTTCTATCCAAATTGAAGCCTACTTATTAACAGCAGCAACGAAAACACGCAAACCGTTTTATGAATAATAATAACCTAAAAACGCGATATGAATATTAATTTTAAATCGAAGAAAGTTGTATTTAATCTGATTGGATACAAGAAACTAATAGTACGCTCAAATTGCGTGGCTAATGCTAATATTAAAACGAAGTTAATCTAAAAATTAATGGCGTTTTTCGAAGCTTTAATTTAAACCATCCTCGTTTTCTGTAATAAAATGGATATCAATTTGATTAGTCTTAAGTTTAATGAGGGATTTAAATATTTTTGTAGTGTCAGGAGAACGCAAATACGCTACTGGTTGTAAAGAGTTTTTAAGATGCCATAAAATCGTTAAAATGTTCGCAGTATTTTAATAGGTCTTGTAAACAAAAGCCTATTTACGGGAATCTTTATTGGATTACTATGTATTTTATGTATATCGGGAAGATCACTAAAAGATGGTGTCAATACGTCGTAGATATTAAAAAGCATGTTTTTGGGGATCCGTACCAGAAAAAGCAGTGAAGAGTAGTGGTGGCTCAGTGGCAACGGCTCTGACTTACGAGTCAAGTCAGAAGTTTAAATCCAGCTAGGCGCATTGTGTAGCTTATTTCATCGCCACAGCTCTCAATAAAAAACCGGGCAAGTGCGAGTCGGACTTGCACACCAAGGGTTCCGTTCTAACTTGCTTATTTATGTAAATAGTTCAATTCCCGAATCGAATCTAAAAATTATTTTTCGATTCGAAAGGAATATTTTATTTGTGACGTATCTAAAAATTTACAGTTTTTAGATTTTTTCCTATATTTGTGTTTTATAACCTTGCGTGTGTGTATGAATTTTGATTCCTTTGAGAGTGTCGAAATAGAAATTTTTGCGACATAAAACAAGTTTGATTTTTTTTCAGCTTTAAGGGTCCGCAGACTTAGGTACTCGTATATAGTTTTAATTTCAACTCGATACCTCCGCAGATTCCCGAGTTAAAGGGTCTTGACACGCAGGCAGACGGACATCAAAGTGATCGTTTAAGGGCTCCGTGTTTTCCTTTTGAGGTATGGAACCCTAAAAAGAAAGAAAATACGGGTATTTGACCTACCCAGACGTTAAAAGAATTCACAGAAAAAAGTTATGTTAATCTAATCATATATTTTTTCTGTGAATACACTGTTTAAGTATGAAATAACTTGAGTAATTGTTCGCCGCGGGTTTGCACGAATGAAAATTAAATACATAAACCTTCATCGTTTATTGTTCTTTCTTTCTAAGAATATCGCATCAAACTCCGCGTGTCGTTTAGAAATAATTATTTCAAAGATAGACGCGACGAAAAGCGACTTTGAAATATTTTTTTGTTTTTAAGTAGAAAATCATCAAAATGAGTTTTCTCGCGGAGGGAGTTTAAGACTTTTACTGGCTAGAACTTATAGTGTTACTACATTTGCATTTGGCCACCTGTTTAGTTCGCATCGCCTCGCAGAAGGAGTTGGCCACCTCCCATTCTCTCTTACTCCGCACCATAGCCACTTTTTGCCTCCACAAGGATATAGCTGCGTTGCTGCACCAAAGCGGGATACCGCTTTCCATTCTCCACTTTCCACTATATGCCCCCCTGTGTCCTCTGGGCGATCCGTACAATAGTGATACCCGGGAGTTTCTTCCCGCCGAATCCAACACAGAGGCCTCCCGAAACAATCGTTTTTGGTAAAGAACTTTTTCAAGCAAAATGTGAGGCACCTCTGGAGTTGTTACGAAAAGGGGCCTTATCAACGCGATAGTAGCGTACCCAAAAGATATATATACTCGTATCTAGACTGTTAAATATCGACAGTTCTAAATAAAAATACCAGCTTTTCATGAAACATAAACTGCAAGCTAAGAAAATGTTTGTGTATAAGACATGAACATTTTATGTTACTTTGTAAGTTCTAAGACTAAAAGATTAAGACTTAAAAGCTACATAAGTATAGTAGAGTTAATCAAACGGCGAAAAGTCGTCGAAAAACTTTTTATGTACGAAACCCAGAGATCTTAAAAGTAACGCGTACGCAGTAAAGAGAGCTACAAAATTTTACGGCGAATTGATACGCCAAATTAAGATCAAACTTCGTGATGCTGCAATAATTCCAAGTTTCTATGACACCAGTACTAAGAAAGAGTGCTAACCTTTGCAAGTACAGTCGTAAAATTACGAAAACTTTAGCATTTTCTAATAATAAGTCTTACTTAGGTAATCAATGTATTTTATATTTAAGAAAAAAAAAGTCCTAACATTACGGGTGTTTGACTTGATATTTGATTCAGAATTTAAATGGAAAAAGGCGGGTTGTATTAAGTCTGACCATTTTATTAATTAAAAATTATGTCAAACCAGATTTTAACGCTTTTCACAAACAAGGTTCGGTTAATACGATTCATTTATTGAATTTATTTTAATTCACTCGAATGGTTCTATATGACAGTATCTTCTATCAGCCAATAAAGATATATAAACGAACTAATAAAGAAGACGTATTTTTCCTATTAAAATCAGTGTAAAACGGACTCTTATACGAACTGCATTCTCATAATTTTCTTGCCATTTATTCCCTTTAAATAACAGTCACAAAGCAAAACAAAAATTTCTCTTAAAAGTCTAGTCCTCTCTATTTCGAACGCAGCACTGTGTGGCCTTATTACACGCGATGAGGCTTGGGTGGGCCGTTCTGGGCCCAATGACGACAGAATTATCGACA
The DNA here is from genome assembly GCA_958295575.1 of Leucania comma. NCBI lineage: Eukaryota > Metazoa > Arthropoda > Insecta > Lepidoptera > Noctuidae > Leucania > Leucania comma. The sequence continues at coordinate 13,891,040 of OY282475.1, forward strand.
ATTACGCCTCGACATCGTCAGCCCTGCGACTGTCATCCACGAATGACGTTTAAAGGGCCTTTAATTGCTCCCGCGCCGACTCTCTTGTGTTTGAAACAATGTGTATGAGTAATTTCGAGTTCGTGGAATATGCTCAATGATGTGTGAAGGGTCCTTTGTCTTATTTGGAGTCGATTGATTGTGATTATTTTGGGACGATATTTATTTAAATGAGTTGCTTTTAATTTTGTTTCCTGTAGGTAAGGATGACAACGATCGTTTGATAAAATTGTATGTCTGCCTGTATAAACAAAGTGAAACTGTAATATATTTTATTAAATTCATTTAAAGTTATTGTAAAAGAGTAAGGAGAAAAATATGACTTAATTTCATCATTTTATTTGTTTACTAGCTGTCCCTTGCAATTTCAGGCGCGTTTTTGATTTTGCTCCGAGATAAGCGTGTTCAAACTAACAAATTCTTCGGTTTCATAACATTAACTAGCTGCTGCTAGCAGCTACGCTTGCATGAAAGTAGAATTTTGTCCACAGGGAACATACTCCCGGTATAAAAAAGAAGGAGGATATAATCTAACCGTGTGGCAAATTTTACCATTCGAACTTGAAGAAATAATAAACATACAGACACACACACTCACTCCAAACTTTCGCCTTTAAATAGATTACGTCTTGATTACAACTTTGAAGTTTTAACTAAGCTAAGCTGACATAGCAATTCCAAATCGCCTCACATTCAATTTCAATCCCTAAAACACCACCTACAACTTTCCACTAAACCGTGGACTTCCAATAAATATGTGATATGTAACCGAAGTACGAACACATTATCCACACAGACTCGCCCCAGCGCGGTAAGCCCGCTTCCTCGTCACCGATTGGTCGCCCAGCCTTGGCTTACTCACTGTATAGGGTTTCGGCACCACGTGGATTGTGGATCACACTAGTAATGCCACGTCACTTCGATAAAAGTTTTAAGCTGTTTTTAAAAGGGATTTTTGTACAGGCTTCTAAGGTGACGTAAAGGTGTGAAGTTTTTTCTTAATCTGGAATATGTTACGCTTTATTGGGTCCGCGGTAATTTTGAGAATATAATTGCGAATACATATATGTATACACCGTTAAATTTTGGTCGTTTTAATCCCGTGGAGGGTCGATTCGGTACATGAAACACTATCGCTTTGTATGGATAAAACTCAAGTTAATATACGCATGTACGAAATTAATTTCTTTCAGTAAACGAGTCAATGAATTTGTAGGTAGCTGTCGGTCATTGCGTATTAACTACCTACAGTTACATTGGCTTCGCTCAGCTGACGTTTACTTAAATTAATTAATTTCGTACAAACGTGAATTAATTCGAGTTAAAAAAAGTACTTTATCTTTCTTTTTATCTTTACAAATCGATAGTGTTTTATGTACCGAATCGACCCTCCGCGGGATTAAAACGGCCAAAATTTAATGGTGTATGGTCATAGCGGTGAACCTGTAATGTTTTATTTCCTTACTTTAAATTGAAAAAGTTCGAGTTTGCGCGCTGCATGTCGCGACTTCAAATCTTGCACGGAACAAATATTTGTATGGTCTGCAGATAGCTGTTCAGAGTATAGGAATCTTGAGTTGTGAGTTTACATGTATAAGAAAATCGTCATCATTACTGGATTTAGGCCTCCCCAAGTGTCGCCATAACGGACAGTCCTGTGCGTCTCGCATCCATCGGATTCCTGTGACTCTCAACAGGTCATCGGTTCACCTTGTGGGAGGCTTTCCAACGCTGACGCTAACGGTTCGTGGTCGGACTCCAGAACCCATTGACCACATTTTTTATTTACAAAATTTTACTATAGAAAATTATCTAAAATTACCAAAATGATGGGCTGTAACTGAAGTTAGAAAACATTTTTTTTTAAATACTACGTTTATAACCCCCTATATATAGCAACACATATAATATTCCACAGAACAGAAAATATAACAAAGAACCCATCACCACAAACAACACAAACATATTTGTTTCGTCGGCAACACATTCATAAGCAGCTAACAAAAACCGAAAAACATGTTCAAACGACCTCGCGGTATCTTCGGCAAAGTTCGCAACCTTATTGCCAATTGACATCCAGACACGATACCGCTTTTGGTCGTGATCGAATGAAAGAAAGATACTCGTTATTTGCGAGCCGGCTTCATCCATAAACGTTATCACTAACTAGCGATCGGGGCGGATCGATCCCCTTGATTCGCTCACGAAATTAAGGAAATCGCTCATGGGGATATTATTCTCGGTGTAAGATACCATCTGGTCTGGATGGAGGAGATTTGGGCTGTTCTTTGACGAGATTTTTCGGCGTTCGCACAAGTTTTTGTCGATCATGTGACCCTTATCTGTTGATGAATCTCTGGCAATAGGAAAAGCTATGGCATGGGAAAGTCGGGTGATCGAAACTTATAGAATACCAAACGAAAGTGCAAAAATGGGATTATAAAGATTTGTTTTTATTCTACGTTACTGGAGGATGAAAATAATAACAACCGCAAGAGTTGATCTCCAAAGCCTGTCTATAAATACCTATCTACCGTCTTATGATATCGAGACTTCACCGTGCCTAGGAAAGCACGCTCGCTAAGTCGTTCGGCGCTGGCTGTCACAGAAAAATATTTATTGAATAGTGTAACAATATTATTTTTAAGTTACATTATAAACACTTAAATCTTAAACATTCTATTTAATGAAAGCAAAATTATGTCAGATAAACATCACAACATTAAATTACACAAAAAAAAATAATTAAAATTAAATTAAATTGCATTATACTACAATAATATTATTAGTAAGTCACATTCAACGAAGTAGTATAAAATTAAAATTCAACATTATCTACATTGAAACAAATTATATTTAATTTTAGTCAGTCAGAACGCATTACACATAATATTATTATTTACAGTTAACAATAACCTTTTGATCAATTAAATGATAAATGTAATGATAATTTAAAATTTGGTCTAGTTTATTTTTGAAATGGCATATTATATAAGTATTGTTATTGTTTGCATTTCACATGGTAAACTGTAACTGACCTTTTGTGTACTATTCATATTTTCTAAATAAAATTCTATTCTATTTTGTCATTTTGTAGACCTTTGACAGATAGTTGGAATCCAGGAAATCTGACTTCAGTCTTGCTAAAGGGTATTAATACAGGGTTGTAGAAACCCGAGCTTATCTGACCTTCACAATCCTGTATTAGAGTAGTTCATAGTCACTTCATGTAAAATACTGGTATTCAGATGCATTCAACGCCCAACATAGTTGAGAAAAGGGATGTAATTGTATGAATACCTTGTCATACTAATTTTACGGCACAAGACATCAATATAGTGCGATAGAACAATGGAAAAACAAGTATCGGCTTAATTATTTTTGTTCCAAAGTCCGAGTGATCAGTGTTTTCTTAAGGTTACTGTGCTTCTGCCAGGGTTTCGGACTATCCAAAAGAATTACCCTGGCCCTCCCAAAGACCAATTGCAGCAATTCGGCACCATCCGTACATGATTGACATACCACCCATCCGCTCAAAATGTTTTGAAAACACATTGATTATGCGTACTAAGAAGTGGAATTCTCTACCGGATTCTATGTTTCTTTATAGCTACAGAATGTTCACTCTTGATTTAAAGATTCCCATCTTCAAGAGTGAATAGGTTACTTATAAGCTAGCGTCCATCGTCGACTACATCGTCGCTTTCCATCAGGTAATGTAATAGTAAAGCGAAAGCTTACAAACAGTTAAAAAAACAATAATGGTTTTCGTCAGTAAACGTATGATACTCCCTTTGCTCCACCAAGAACGTGAAAAATCATTTGATGTTTTCCTATGTAAAAAAGGTAACCGTACTACCTTCGCCTCTGTGCGCAACACCCGGAGAACACGGTGAAGCACACTGTAGAGATGTGCCCCGCCTGGGCAGAGCATCGCCGTGTCCTCGTGGGGGCAATCAACGGCAGCGATCTCTTTCGCCGGGCCTTGGTACAGGCCATGAAGTGAGGCATAAAGAGGGATGGCAGGCAGTCGCCTCCTTCTGCGAAGCAGTAATACTAGCAAAGGAGGAGGCCGACCCCACCAGGCAAAGGCAACGGGGCTCACGCCCCAGCTGCCGCCGGAATTCCGATCCCAATTTCCGGCTACCGTAAGCGAAGGCTTGCGGACGGCGAGCAATGGGTAGCTCGCTGTCCAATGGTCTAGTAACCGACCGGACCAAGTCCAAGTCGTCGACGGCGCGTATTGTTCCCGCATGCCTCAAGGAGCTGTCAGCAAACCGTAGAGGCCCAGCCTGCTAGCTGCAGGCAGGGGGGTCGAAGCCTACTAGGGCCAAGGGGCGCTTTCTGAAAAGAAGGCTCGGCCCCAGTATGATAGGCAACGAAGGAATGGGGTAGACCTCCCGCTCCTCCCAAGAGCGGGATTTGTCATTGGATGATTTTACCTACCATAAAAAAAAAACCGTACCACCTTGTTATTTCGTGAAAACAATCAAACTTTAATTTATAAGTGAGTAGTAATCTAGAAGCTTCGAATTGACGCCTCCATAAAACGATACGGCTTTTCAAAGATACTAGCAATTAATATGAATCTATTAAGATCTTGATTACTTTGTTTCATCGTCTAGATTAAATTAACCTTTACCTAGATCTGTGGTTCTCAACTTGTGGCCCGCGTATCACTGGTGGTCTGCATGAGTTAATATGTATCTGATCCACAAAAAGCTTAAAATGCCATACTTTCCAATTGAAGAGTAACATCATAATAAAGAATGAAATACTGTCCATTCCAGGTTTTCTGGAAGAGACCGTGAAATAATAGAAGGCCGCCCATTTTATGTTGTTTAGGTATATTTTGTTGTATTGTATACGTAAAATAAAGCATATATAATAAATAAATTAAACACAGTTTTAGTTTCGGTAAGGAAGATAGTGTTTTTTATTCAAGATTGTTACTTAAAATTTCAAAGAATTTTTATTTATATATATACTATTAACCTACTTATGAATGTACAAGTTAATACCATTTTTTTTCTAAACTATTGACAACTGCTAGAAACAAAGAATCAAAAGTGATCTTAGGTCAAAAAAGGTTGGAAACCACTGACCTAGATTTTCAGTATGATATAAATAAACAATTATACACCATTTCAATTCGCAGTAATAGTCGGCTACTGCAGCCATTCTCGAATATAAAATTATATTCAATAAAACACATCTATAAAGCTTTGAATAAACTTTATTCTATTTAAATATAATTTATTCAACGTTATTGCTTTTTCATTTGTTTCTTAACTAGAATTTCGTTTTAATTGCTAGCTATAAAACTCGGAGTTTGAGTCCACAACACTCAAAGACAAAAAATATAACATAGAACTTGATGGGCTCAGATGGTTCCTAAGTTTCTCGGAAACAGATGCTATGCGATAATGGCAAATCACCAAAACGACGTGTCGATGGGTTTTATTAAAAAATGTATTAAAAACTGATTGCTCTGCCGATTGGAAATTTATTAATCTTAAATACACTAATATTAGAAATATTATAAAAGCAAAATTTTGTTAATTCTTCACGATCAAAGAACTGAATTAATTTGGCTGCAACTAAGCACCCTTATGAAATAGTCTACCCGTGTGCTAAATAGGACATATGGTAGGTACTTTTTATTTCGAGAGTAGGAATAATTAGGATAATTTATCCTAATTCATTGGTTCGTTCGACTTACATACGGAGTTGTATCAATTTTTTGTTTCGAATAATTACAATCGCTCTAGAAAGTATAGATTATATAATGTCCCATTTTGTCGCACTGTAGTTTGATCCACCTCTCTTATACCGTGAATGCTAACGTTGCTCAACGCGCTCGTAGAGACCCATCCTGGATTGGATTTGTTTGCTGATTAATGGAAGACGATATTATTAGAAAGTTTACGGTTCTATGAGAAGACAGAGTGAAAGGTTTAATTTAATTTAGTATAAATGGCTATTTTGCTGTACTAAATAAATTAATTAATTGCGGAGCTCGTCCCAAAAATTTTTTTTCCTTTGGATTATTTCTAATTTATTTTGATATTTGTTCAAGTATACAAACAGAAAGAAGAAAAATATTAACAACATAAAACAAATACTATGAAAAACAAATCACGACAGTCTGCAGCTACCACAAGACATCATTATGTCATCTACACACAATACCAGGAATGACACCATTATTCGGGCCAAACAAAAGCAAAACGCCTACTGTCTACAATTATCAGCTTTTCTACTTTTTGTACGGCATGGTAACAAATTGTTTTAGCCGCTGCTAGCTGACGTGCGTCCGTATTGACAAGTCCTGGGTGGTCCAGCTAATTGCCCTGTGACGGCTATTCTGGTGACAAATCGGACAGAGTCAACAGGAGATAACACATAGTTTGATCAATAAGCTTTGGTATTGAGTTGAGTTTGTCTTGTTTAAATATAAGTAGTATAGTTTTGGTTTGAAGATGTTTTATTAGTGGTTAATATTGATATGTGTACGTTGGCAATTAAGTTTAACTTTTATTTAATTGCTATCGAAAACAAATAATTTGAGATTTTTGTTTTGTAAAACAGTCTCAAAATTTTTACTTTTTTATAAATACGGGTGATAGTATATATACGATACACTATCACCTGTATTTATCAAAAAGAAATTACAATGTGCTAAGTAATGTCTTATTAAGTCATTACTTGAGGTTAAAAATCTAAAAACCAAATTTCAATTTTTCTTAAATCTGGAATGCAAATTGTTACTTAAGTACTTTTACTTAAGTAATTAGTTTTACTTGTTTATAAATACGGATGTAAGAATAGGATATAAGTACTTTATTGCAAACCAAAATAGTAACAATTTTACAGAAACCTAAATCTGTAATAAATTGGTTGGTATGGCTGGTTTAAGTGTACCTATATAATAAATGCATATTATAGCAGAGAAGGGTCAAGAATTTCATAGATTTCTAGCCCCCGTGAAAAGCTGGGGTGGGTCACTAATACACTATAACTTATGGAGTTTAAACAAGCTTGCAGAAAAAAGTCTTTTTTTTTTTTCTTTAACAGTTTTTTGTTTTTGTACAATGTTATCTCGCCAAACTTTACAGTTTGATGGCGAGATACGCCCGCTTTTTATAACATCTATCAAAACAGTTTACAAAAACAAACAATCCAAACAATACTCTAATATTTTAATTAAAATGTTTTTCACGGAAGTTTCCACGCCCAGGGATACGAGATCGTAGTTTTTATTTCATTACCATGCTTTGGCATTAACTTGCGAAAGTTACCAACACAACCACAAATATCTACGAACTACTTTCAGGTTAAATAAACCTCAAGAGCTGTGGACAGAAATAGCTTTTTGCTCTCTTTACAACATGCAGGTTTCTCAAAGTTAGAAGTGCCTTCTATTTTCAATTAACTTCATGGCTTTCAAAGCGCCTTACCTTTGATCAACGACAATCATAAACTTATATGCAGTAACTCCGTTAGCAAAAATGGGACCACTTGTACGGGCAATCAACAGATGGCAGCGAAAATTAACCTTAGAATAGCCATGAAACTTTAATGAAAGTTCACGGTGCGCTGTCGAAAATTAACTTTCCCTGTTATATCAATACCTACCTTACTACGAGTAGGTACGTTTTTGACAGAAATATTACGGAGGTTCTATTCGGACTTCGAAAGTTTGGAACTGCCGATTGATTTTGCATCTCCGATTCCAATAAATTTTAGTCGGAACTTATATCGGAGGTACAAACAAGATTGTACACGTCGTGCGGGGAACCTCACTATTTCCGTATCTTTTGTCGATTACTCATTCATCTGTTGCTTTGTATCGTTTTTGGAATTATGAGTTTGCTCTTCATTTATACTTCCCCAAGCTGTTAATTAGGTTTAGTAGTATTTCATTTAACGCTTCTGTCTCTGCCTCCGATTTCAGTTACGATTCTGATTCTCAAAATCTCCGATTGAATGGAAAAAAATTCGGAAGCGGAGTTTTTGAATTACACTTTTATTACATCTCTAGTTTTTGTTATAGGTACTCTTTATTACCAGTTTTATTTGGGTCTTTTTCTATTCGAGTTAATAGTTAACTTCTTATATTGTTTGAGCCCAGCTGCATTGATTGCAGCATCAGTGGTATACATTGAGTCCTCCAAAGTCTGGTCTTGGTTTGAAGTGTGCCCAGATACCTGGGTGTCTGGGCACATGGAGTTCTTCAACGTATGACCCATCTTCTGATTAGGAGCGCCGCACTCACATTGGGTATCCGACGGGTCTACTAACAAAACTCTCTTTCGTCAATTTGTGTTTGCAGCGGCCTACTATCACTGGGTTAAAGTCGGTTGGAAACCAAAAGCGAGATTGTATATATGTCAGTTTAGTTTACATAGCTTGTTGGCGTTATAAAAATATAAAAACTACCTCAGCTATGAATAAGCTACCACCAAATGTCACCACAACGACCGTGCGTATCACATCCACCGTATTCTTGCGTTCCTCATCAAGTCAGCGGTCCACATCGTGAAAGGTCTACCAACGCTGTGCCTTGCAGTACGCAGTCCTCACTCCAGAATCTTTCACAATCAAGCAACTCAAATCAGTGAAACGATATTGAATTATACTTGATTGTAGATACACAAAAACAATGATAACCCTTTTACACGAAATAAATCGATCCAATTCGATTTTCATTTCCAATTTAGTTTAGCGGTTGGTTTGTAACCAATTCATTACTAAAAGTACTTTTCTTAAAAATGATCTTAGTTATGTTATTCTGTACATTAACTTTTAAAACCGTCTGCCAAAACAATAACAATCCCAGAAGCTTCAAACAAGAAAACAAAAGACCGTTAAACTGCATTTCCACCATTTTAAGATCAAAGTTAAAAAGACGAAACGATGAAACCGTTTTACCCTTGCAATCATTAAAACAGTACATCTCAAAGGTATTCATACATTTTCATTTACATATAAATAATGCATTGGTAATTTGAGTGAAATTACTCCAGGGATCTCGTGAACACAGGAGGATATTAAATGCATATTTATCAGATTAGTGTCGGCTTGATGCTTTGCTGTTCTGAATAATTTCCTGTTGGATCATAGAAAAATATGAGACTTCCACTCTTTTGTAATCGGATTTTTTGTTATACTGTTTTTCTTTTTTTAAGAGCCTGTAGTGTGTCACTGCAGGGCACAGGCCTCCCTTCCTCCTTTTATCCTGTTATCAGGTGTTTTTTTCTGGTTGATTTAGTATTTTACGTCGCTTTTAACATGCACTCCCCAACGGTTATAATTTTGGTGTCTTCAAGACTACAGTGATTATGCTCATACTAAACTAGTGCGCTTCATCATCAACGATCGTATCCCTGCTTACCATCTTACATTCTTGTATTCTTTATTAACTTTAACAAACAATAAAAAATAGGACAGTTGATGTAGGCGAGCTTATCCCATAATTGGGTTTTTTAACAGCAACCAAATATAATAAAATTTAGAGAGAAATTACCATCATGTAGGATCTCAGTCAAACACTACTTTAGATAATTAAAAAAGTATATATTTTTACATTATTCACATATATGTGATATATGTGAATTTTGGCACCGTAAAATTTTGGTCATTTTAATTCTCTGGAGGATCGATTCGGTACATGAAACACTATCGATTTATAAAGATAAAATAAAAAAATTAAGTATTTTTTTCTTAAACTCGAATTAATATACGCATATACGAAATTAATTTCTTTAAGTAAACGAGTCAATGACCTTGTAGGGAGTTGTCGGTCGTTGCGTACTAACTATCTACAGTTCATTGACCTCGATCGGCTGACGTTAGTAAGTAAGTATGATATGATTGTAACTATTAATTTCAAATACTTCTTTTCCATAGAGATCTACATTTTGGAAAGTATATATAGTCACGTATAAAAAAAAAAACAAAGGATGAACCTTTGGTTTTTATAAACGTGACTGAAATAAATAGATTAAAAGGCGTCGTCTGAGCAAATACGAATCCTCAAGTTTATCTTCGAGCTTATCATCCGTAACGAGAACTTGACGGATCGATTGGTGGTGCACGGGAAAATCAAAGGCAAAAGTTCACGTAGACGCTCCCCAATACGGTGGACGGACCTTATCAAATTTAAGACCCACTGCAGCATTTATGACAACTCCCAGGCCGCGAAATATAGAGCCGCATGTCCTCTCATCGCGAGAGAGGTGGTAACGCAAGACTCGACCGTGACATGACCACGGCCACTCTGTCAAGAGTGCATGACTAAGACAAAGACATAATAAAACGCTGACGATAAACACGCGTATCGTTAAACTAAGCTTGAGAAACAAATCACCTGCTACTGTGCTAATAGCCATGTTAATATCCACAGATTGCTGATATTTTACATAACCATTGCTCATACCTGACAAATTACCTTCACCAATTTGCTTATCTTTCCCATTAAAGCCATCCATACAACTATTAACCATTCCGAATTGGAATGCCAATCGGATAGCGAACTCAAGAATACCAATATATATTTTCCGCGTTTTAAGACAGAGTCATAAATCGCGATAGAACTGATAACCCCGTCGTGCAGTTTTAAAATAACCAACCCAAAGGCAACTTGTGCAAGTCGTAAACGTTCTGAGTTGCCGCAAGTGACTGGCGGCTACTTGTGGCAAGTCAGACGCACATATGAAAGCACTTCGCGCTATGTTGCATAATTCGCGTCATTTATTTTATCAAAGATCCTTGCTACCGCTCGGCCAGTTATGGCACCAAAGCATAAAATATTTCGCCATAAAAGTTTAAGCATACTTAAAATGTTATCTTGAAAGTCGAAGTTATTTGTCACCGTAAAGGATTATCAGTAGTTTAATTTTAAACTGCCGTTCAAAAGACTGAAAAGTATTAAAAAGCAATTTGTATTGCAGATCCAGCGACATCTTTGTCGTCACGTAAAAACTAAACTATTTGTTGAGCGAAAGTGTCAGCCTTTAAAAACCTACCCATGTACTTTCTGTTGCACTTTGTGTTCTAGGGTTGCGGTGATTTTTTTTATTTTAAGCCATCTGTATAAAAGGTCTGGTCCGAAAGTCTCTGGAGTGACGACCACGCACCAGGAGACGCAGCGTTGGTATATCTCCCAAAAGGTCGACCGATGACCTGGTAAGGGTTGCAGGAATCCGATGGAAGCGAGGCGCATAGGACCGGTCGTTATGGCGACGCTTGGGGGAGGGCTATGTCTAACTGTGGACGTCTTTCAGCTGAATTGGTGGTGATAGAAAGAAGGAATAAGATTTTATTTGGCGACGACTGAACGCTCAGCATAATGCTGTGGCTACACGCAACATTCGATGAGCCTACATACGTGTTTTCAGCGTGGACTGGTGACGGTGATGATGAATCTGTATAAATCTGAGATCATAATCGAAACTTCTGTCATCTAACTTGCCATCATACCTACCACATTGTCGGCTATCGTTACTGTTAAAGCGCACATGTCCTGCCTCCCGTCTGCCTTAATACAGTTTAGTCTACAATTATTTTCGTCTGATGACATTACCGAAGTCAGGGGTGAACTCTTCGCCGAACAGATACTGATCATGACTTTAATTGTACGTGGCGCTAACGTAACGTTTCAGCTACAAGTGGCGATGGACTCGGTTTACATGGCGCAAGTTGTCTTTTGATGGCCTGCGCGTTTTGTTTGAAAGTTACCGCCTGTTCAAAAGAGTTACCGTAGCCCTGGAACGCATAAGGTAATTGAAGGAACACAGGTGAGCTTTAGTCAGTAAAGGTCTAACACTCCCTCTTGCATCACCCAGAGCGGGAGAAGTCATTTAATGTGGCCTCCACCGAAAAAGGCTCTGAAGCATAAAAGGTAACTGAAGGAACACAGGTGGGTTAAAGTCAGTAAAAGTTGAACACGCGCTCTTGCTTGTATCTAGAGCGGAAGAATTTTTTTTTTTATTGAAAATAAATTATATGAAATTATATGAAAATATGAAAATAAAAAGCTGAGATCTTATCAGATAAGATCTCAGCTTTTTATTTTCATAAGAAATCGAAGCACACTAGATTCTAGTGTGCTTCGTCTGAACACTGTTTTCTCCTTCTTCATCATTATTCTCCTAGTGAAGTGGTTGTGGTCATTGATCGTCTAATAGGTTGGTTGAGGTTTCTGCGAGAATTCTTCATCTCTAAAAAGGAACAGTGATTCGGTTAATTTTAACTATAATGATAGCGATACTAATTTGTTGTAAAGAATATTATCTAAAGGACAATGGGCAAAAATGTATGGAAGCTGGTACACCCCACCAATAGCAATGAGATATATGTCGTTAGATAGGTCTTTTTAACTGGAACAACTTTTACTATGACAGCTTTGTTGAAATGTTTGTCCGTTCTGAGTTTTAGGTTAAAAACCAAAGTTAGGTTAGGTTAGGTACTAATTGGTACACCCCACCAATAGCAAAGACATATATGTCATTGGATAGGTCTTTTTAACTGGAACAACATTTACTATGACAGGTTGGTTGAAAGGTTTATCCGTTCCGAGTTTTAGGTGAAAAACAAAGGTTAGGTTAGGTGTTAAAAACAAGGTAATTGGTACACCCCACCAATAGCTAAGACATATATGTCGATGGATAGGTCTTTTTAACTGGAACAACATTTACTAAGACAGCTTTGTTGAAAGGTTTGTCCGTTCTGAGTTTTAGGTTAAAAAAAAGTTAGGTTAGGTTAGGTACCAATTGGTACACCCCAACAATAGCAAAGACATATATGTCGTTGGATAGGTCTTTTTAACTGGAACAACATTTACTATAACAGGTTTGATGAAAGATTTATCCGTTCCAAGTTTTAGGTGAAAAACAAAGGTTAGGTTGGTTAGGTGTTAAAAACTAGGCAATTGGTTCACCCCACCAATAGCTAAAACATATATGTCAATGGATAGGTCTTTTTAACTGGAACAACATTTACTATTACAGCTTTGTTGAAAGGTTTGTCCGTTCTGAGTTTTAGGTTAAAAAAAATTAGGTTAGGTTAGGTACTAATTGGTACACCCCAACAATAGCAAAGACATATATGTCGTTGGATAGGTCTTTTTAACTGGAACAACATTTGATATGACAGGTTTGTTGAAAGGTTTGTCCGTTCTGAGTTTCAGCTTAAAAATAAAAGTTAGGTTAGGTTAGGTGCTAATTGGTACACCCCACCATTGTCATTGTTCCAGTTAAAAAGACCTATCCAACGACATATTATGTCTTTGCTGTTGGTGGGGTGTACCAACTACCTTGTTTTTAACACCTAACCTAACCTTTGTTTTTAACCTAAAACTCAGAACGGACAAACATTTCAACAAAGCTGTCATAGTAAATGTTGTTCCTGTTAAAAAGACCTATCCAACGACATATATGTCTTTGCTATTGGTGGGGTGTACCAATTAGCACCTAACCTAACCTAACTTATTTTTAACCTAAAACTCAGAACGGACAAACATTTCAACAAAGCTGTCATAGTAAATGTCGTTCCTGTTATAAAGACCTATCCATCGACATATATGTCTTAGCTATTGGTGGCGTGTACCAATTATCTTGTTTTTTACACCTAACCTAACTTCTGTTTTTAACCTAAAACTCAGAACGGACAAACATTTCAACAAAGCTGTCATAGTAAATGTTGTTCCAGTTAAAAAGACCTTTCCAACGACATATATGTCTTTGCTATTGGTGGGGTGTACCAATTAATACCTAACCTAACCTAACATTTGTTTTTAACTTAAAACTCAGAACGGACAAACATTTCAACAAAGCTGTCATACTAAATGTTGTTCCAGTTAAAAAGACCTATCCAACGACATATATGTCTTTGCTATTGGTGGGGTGTACCAATTAGTACCTAACCTAACCTAACATTTGTTTTTAACTTAAAACTCAGAACGGACAAACATTTCAACAAAGCTGTCATACTAAATGTTGTTCCAGTTAAAAAGACCTATCCAACGACATATATGTCTTTGCTATTGGTGGGGTGTACCCCTTAGTACCTAACCTAACCTAACTTTTGTTTTTAACCTAAAACTCAGAACGGACAAACATTTCAACAAAGCTGTCATAGTAAATGTTGTTCCAGTTAAAAAGACCTATCTAACGATATATATCTCATTGCTATTGGAGGGGTGTACCAATTAGCCCATTGTCCTTTAATTTTAAAAGTTAATAGCTTACTTAAAATTATGATAATGTGTTTATCTTAATTAGTTTGCTTGCTTCTTTAGATATTTCATTAGTATCTACATACATAATTACATATAATCAAAATGTTTCGGTGCAGGAAATATGGGTATGATTGAATTAAATGTGGATGGTTATGGCATTAATAATAATAATTTATTTCAGCAATAACATGAAAATATTTAAGAGCGGCCTACCCGAGGTACATTTTCATGCAATCTCTCTCACGCTACCAGGATGTTATTACACATTTTTTTCAGATATTTTGTCATATACACAGATATTTTTTGTATATTATCTAGGCTTCTATGGAAAATAAAGCATAAATTTGTGTAAAACTAATCCAGTAAAGGACCTCTGAAAATCTGCTACCTATTTTACGTGAACTTTAGCCCTCCATAATGTACTCAAATATCAAAAATATCAAAAAAGTACTTCTATAGAAGCCTTGTGCAATTAATCGAAATTTATTAAATAATATGTAAATGATGACAATATATCTCAAAAAAAATTAAGGATTTAAAAAAAAAAACATATTTTCTGGAACAAATTTTGTGAAATATTCGAGTAAATCATGGAACTACCGAACGCCAACAGAGTATTTAGGTGTTATCTCTCTTTTTTCGCTCGGCTTCCGAATCAAACATCGCGTTGGATTGATTTAGATGTAGCAACAAGCTTTTAATAGCTTGTTGCTTCATCACCATAATCGACGTTGACGATCGGTGAGTGGGGGAAGGGCTACCTTAAGAGCTAATGTTAGAAAACAAAACAAATCAAATGATACAAAATGTAATAAAATAAAAACACAAATTTTAGGACAATCTGACACAAGAACGCGTATTGTAAGCTATTTCACTGCATGCTGTCGTATCTCAGGCAATATAATTTTCTGTGGTCACCTACGCACAATACGCATACACCTACCAGGTGAAACAGATACTCATAAATATTATTACGATTATTAAAACGGTTGTCATTTTACAAATCACCCATTAAAAAGAACAAGTTTATCTGTTATAAAGTCACAATGACAAGCGATGAAACTGTAATAAAAGTGGGCAAGAGTGAGTCGGACGCGCACACTAAAGGTTCCGTACAAAATTACTTATATAAATAGTTATATTCCCGAATCGAGTCTCGATGAATTATCTGAATCCAAAAAAAAGTTTACTTTTTTGTGACGTAACTACAAATTTACAGTTTTCAGATTTATCCTGTACTTGTGCTATTATAAAACCTTGCTTCATGCTAAATTTCAGGGTTCTAGATCAACAGGAACTACCCTATGAATTTTGATTCCCTTGAGTATCGAAATAGACGTTTATTGCGACATAAATGGTCGTATCTTTTTCCCGTTAATTTTGTAGTTTGATTTTTGCACAGCTTTAAGGGACCGCAGACATGAGTATGGTTTTAATTTCAACTCGATACCTCCACGCGTTCCCGAGATAAAGAGTCTTGACAGACAGACGAACAAAAAAGTGATCCTATAGGAGTTCCGTTTTTTTCCTTTTGAGGTACGAAACCCTGAAAATTAAGGACACGTTTCCACCACTATCATCATCATCATCATTTCAGCCAAAAGACGTCCACTGTTGGACATAGGCCTCCCCCAAGCGTCGCCACAATGGCTGGTCCTTGCGTCTCGCATCCATCGGACTCCAGCGACCCTGACCAGGTCATCGGTCCACCTTGTGGGAGGCCTTCCAAAGCTGCGTCTTCTGTTACGCGGCTGCCACTCCAGAAACTTTCGGCCCCAACGGCCTCTGTTCTGCGTGCAATGTGCCCAGCCCATTGCCACTTTAGTCTGGCAATTCTACGTGCTATGGCGGCAACCCTCGTTACCACCACCACACCACTATATCCCACACAAATTCATGCAGGTACTTTACATTGTCGACCATAAAGTAATAGATGCCTCTATTAGCGCATAGTAAAGTGCCTCATCGAATAATTTACTGTCATTTATTAATGAAAGGAAATAACCCTAAATGTGTATCAAGTATACATAACTTTAGTTTAACTGCTTACGGTCACGGATGATTTAACAAACGAAGAAATTTGGAAAGGGCTCGGCCTTTCACATCGTTATCAAGTTCTAATATCGATGAACATACATCAAGTGTTAACAACACTAAATAAACGAAGTAAAAACAGATGTTATAATGATTTAAATAAACATAGAAATATTAATATCAGCAATCATTCATGTGTATCTCAAACCTGTTTGGTTTTTGATTAACAAAATATTTATTTTCGCAATTTGTTTTATTAATTGTAAAACTGTTAACTTCACGCTCAGCGTGAAACTTTGTAAATAAATTGAGTTGTTTTGTAAAAATAATTTGTTATTTATAGTAAACTTTGCCTATTAGTCAAAACTAAGAATAACTTAATAAATAGCAAATATTAATTAGCTGTAGCCGTGTTCATGTTTTAATAAAATTATGATTTAGACATAACTTTGCCCATTTGACAGCCATTATAGTTTTAATTTTTTTCTCTCTATACTTTTTTTTTCTCTATACTGATTTGAAAAACATAAATTAAACATGTATTTTAATTTATAGTTTTATTTTTTAATAATAATAAATTCTATGTAGGTAAAATAGAATATAAACAACTTTTTTGAATACCAAAACATAGATAAAATTAGTAGGTAACTTTCTATGGAGGTCCATTCGGGTCTATTTACTTTACGACGAAATAAATTAAAATAAATGGGCAATAATTACAATATCACAAAGTTTTATGATGCACTCCATGTAAACCGCGTCAGAATGCGTCTAATTTGGGCCAAGTTGATTTCGTCGTTTTCTCGTTATAGCGAATGCCCGGGTGGCCCTCGCTTGACAAGAGGAAATTGTCCCCAAGGATAAATAAAATTTGACTCACTTGAAAGTGGCAGCATTTATATGTTTATGACTTTAGTTTAACATTGCGGGACTTTAAAGACATACTGCATATTTTGCAGTCACAAAATTGTATACGTTAAGCTAATACTGGACTTTTGAAATTAACTTTAAATTAGTACCTGAGTGTTTATTTCTTTTACCAAATGCAGCTCATTATTATCCAAAATAATACAACAAAGGATTAATATCAACCTTTTTATCAGTATCCTGTCATTATCGGAATCGATTACAATAATATTTATCACAAGAGAAAATAATTAAGCAATAATTTCGAGTCAAATTATGTTTAAATTGGAGTAGTTCCAGCGTCCAGATGTGAGTAAAAAAAGAGTAATATTGATGTCGATGGCCGGAGAGTGGACATGGGTGCAATTACGCTCTCCCTCGACAAATTGGTCCACTTATTTATGGTTAATGAAATTCAGATTTTATAATAACACCCTGGGTTTTACGCTCTCGTTTACGCGTTTGTACTACAAGCCCATTATTTTAAAGAGCTTTCGCGTCCTGTGAAACTTTTAATATGGCCGTTGTCGTTGTTTTGCCCTAGTCTTCTTAGATTTATTACTCATTATCCCTGTAATGTGTTGTAGGACCACAAGGCGTAGCCAACGCGATGTAATTTGCGGCGTGCGCCAATGTTGTATTGTTCATAAATGAGTATCGCCTAATTTTATTAAGAATAATTTGTAGGGGAATGTTAAATATCGTCAATGAAAGCTACCTAGTGAGTTCTTTTTATAGAGGTTTTTGTTATAAATAATTTAAGATTTAGAGCAAGCAAATAATGTCGGATACTTGGAATATCACCTATTAAATTTTGTCAAGAAAAATGATGGACTGTACGATAAACCGTTAGAACTACGATTGAAGTTAATGTCACCTCACCTCACTTAATACATCAACACCCGACGCCGTCCTACGATCACTGTGCTTTTAATGTACTGTCCCCTCGACGTTTTTGTACTTTGCCGGAATATTAACTAAGTCCATCCCTTTGAATGCGTAACGGAGGATTTCAACCTTCGAAAAGTCCATCAAAAAAGGTAATTAAGATGAAATAACGATCACAAAGCCGCGTTTCGTGCTGCCCTACACTGTAGCCTTTATTCCTTCTAATTGGCTCCCACGCCACATAATTTTTACAGCAAATTGCTGGACTAACGATTAAGTTCACCCGATGTCTAATTTTCTGGGACAATAGTCGACTTGAAAATTAAAGAAATATGTTAATTTCTATCTTTGTCCCGGCCCGGCAGAGCGGAAGATTATAATTATTAGGAAATTGTTAAAAAGCACCTTGCTTTGTTATTGGACTCATCCAGCTGGATGGGTGCTTAATGGATCTCTTTTCTAAATCTTTTTCAAGTCGAGAGTACGCTATCGTTTTCCTTGTTCGAGAACAGTCGTTCAAAATAAAGAGAAAAGTAGAACACGAAACAATAACGTCACTCAATGTTTTATTTTATATTGGGTTTTCTTTTTGCCTTCATTTTATTTCTTATTTGGATTGTATTAAGAAAGTCAAGATATAGAAATGTTTTTGTTTATATTTTAGAAAACTAGAGTGGAGTTAAAGTGTAGTCTGATTTTTGTGAAACTCAATTTCGAAGCAAAATTTGGTTTTGTCAATATTATTTTATTTCGAAATTAATTTTGGCAGAACAATCCTTTGTCTTGTGAAAAAACATTGGGTTTAATAAAAATTGTTCTTTGCCCTTTTTGGTGATCAATTGGTATTTTTTCTGCTGTCTCTATATCCACGTTCGTAGTAAAAAGTGATGTCTTTTTAATTAAAGAGACGGAGGGTACCGTGCACATGTGTTAGTATTACCAACGAGGGTCAGGTGTGAGCCAAACTGCTTTTAACTTTAACAAACGACCAATATACCTTGAGCTCTGACGTTTTGTGCATTTAACCTACATGGATTAAAAATAGTCGGAATAATTCCAAATGATAATAAAACGCTAATAGTGTTTCTGAAGTTTTTGTCATTGCCAGTTGGTAATTAACATTTATAATTCAGAGAATTCATAAACTTGAAAATTTAAAGTGCTTTAAAAATTTGCCCATAACTAAGAAAACTAATGAAAAATAGATATATTTTTTTACTGAAGACAATACTAACGGCCAAAATTTAATTTAGAAAATGATAACCAAAGAACGATACGGAACACAGGCTTGAAGATAATTGAAAAAAACAAATCACTTTCTAACCTATCAAACACACACTTCGATCACAAATTTACAAACATAAAAAAAACTGATTCACTCAAAAAAAATTGGCCTCGGGCTAAATTAAGGCAGGGGCCACATCCTTCTGGTCCGACTAGCACGACCACCATACATCGAAAACTGAGATATATAAAAATAGAAATACATTTTTCTGAAAACAGTTCTTAACCTTTTGAATAGTGTAATTAGAGACACAATAGAAAGACAATAGGTGTGCGGACGCCAGCATCCTCTTGGGAAGTAATGAATTAAAAAGTAAGAAAATTATAACCAAGAAATAAAATTGAACACTAGACTAGTATGAAACACAATTGTAAAAAAAATATTACCCTCTATCACACCAAATTCACACTACCACCAGAGAAAGCCTAAAAAAAAAACACTATTCCCAAAAAATTGGGCCCGGACTAAACTAAAGCAAGGCCACAACATTCTGCTCCAACTAGCTCATCCATCCCATATCTAATAAGTCTGGGATTTATAAAAATGGAAAATTATATTTTTGCTGTAGACTGCCAACTTATAAGTCACACGATTATAATCCAAGAAATAAAATGGAACACTAAACTTAGAAGATATTTGAAAAAACATATCACCCTCTAACACACTTCCATCATAGAAAGCCTTAGTAAAAAACACTGCTTTACCCAAAAATTCGGGCCCAGACTAAACTAAAGCAGGGACCACAACATTCTGGCCCGCTTATCTACCTCGCGCGGCGTCAGCGGTCGTTATTCAATAAAACGTCGCAGTCGTACGCGAGTACGCGCCCTTTTGAGCATTAGTCGCAATATCTTTCACTACCAACGGAACAAAAAACCATGGAGTTATTATTGCCATCAACACCACAATCTGCTCTTATGTCGTAAATATGAGGATTTTCTTTTTCAGATTTTTATGCTGGAGGCAAATTGTGTTGGTTTTGTATGGTTTGTTGTTTTCAGTTTGATGTGTCTTATTACTCTATTTACCTTACTTTTATATTTGGATAGACGTATCTCATTACAATTTATTACTTCAACATATTTTTACAAACTAACCCGTCTACACAGGAAAATAATAGGAATAAGTTACTTTGTCTTCCATATTATTATGATCCATTCTCAGTTTAACAATGCACGATACATCGACTCCATCATAGTTCCTGATAGAATTCAACTCAATTTCAGTGAGAAGGGGGATGTAATAAATATTTAAGGTAGTTATATTAATTTCCTATTCCACTCCTGTTCCAATAGTGGAAACTTCATCGCCTCAACTTGGGCTAAGTCTCTCCCAAACTGTCTGTTTCCACAGAGCGAGATAAATTAAATTAATGTGAGTATTAAAAGTAATGCAAATGTTAGAAATGTGCGTTGGATAGGGTTTTTGTTTCGTTTAATGTTTGAATATAATGTTTTGTTTTTAATTTATTATGATAATAAATTAAAAAGTAAGGTTCGATTTTTCAAGAGGATTTAAGGTTTAAAAATGGCGATTTGACAGTTTTTATATAGAAGAAATGTCAGATCATCGTTATTCATCATCATCATCATTTCAGTCGAAAGACAGATACATTGTTGGACATAGGGCTCCCCCAAGCGTTGCCATAATAGCTGGTCTTGTGCGTCTCACATCCATCGGATTCCCGCGATCTTCAGCACGTCATCGGTCCACTTTGTGGGAGGCCTTCCAACGCTTCTTCTTCAGGTATGCAGTCGCCACTCTAAAACCTTTAGGCCCATCGACCGTTTGTTCTGCGAGCAATGTGACCTGCTACTCCTCGCTGTTTAGGTAAAAGTTAATAGGATAATGAAAAAAAATCCTAATAAAAGGAAAGGATTGTTTGAAATACTCAAAGGTTAAAAAAACCTACCGTATCATTGGCATCCATAGGTTTAAAGACTTTTTGTGATATAAAACTGTTCTGATTACTTTTTAACTTTAAAAGCTACACTCTTGACAACAATTTTGATTAATAGCAGTTTCAAAAAATAACTCACGACAAATTGTTATTTGTCATCAAAATAAATGTTCTAATTAATAACGTCATAGATAAACTTCAAAATAGATGTTAATTACGAATGCTAATTCCGCAACAAATTCAGTTGCCTACCGTATATATTATGTAAATCTAAACAGGCAGAAATACTCCAGATTTGAGGAATATCTTAAGAAACTTTCCAATTACGACTCAAAGTTTAGTGATCTTACAGTTCGGATTTAATTTATTCGTATCTGTCTTTCATCGTAAAGAAATAAACGAATGAATGAAACGGACTTGAACGAGAATTTCTTATGAGATCCGAGTAATATTATCTAATGATGAGACACATAATCCGTCCTGGATCGCTCTCCGCACTTATTGAGTCGGAATTTTCGATTAGTCTGTGATTGATAGAAGCGACTTCTCGGCGAGCGACGTGCATTTTATGATCCGTTCTACTTCTACGATCACTCCCCTTTATATAGTAAACGGCAAAATGAGATGCTACATTTGCTTTTTCAAGATAAAAGTAAGTTTTGCTGCAAATCCTGTAAGTTTCTTCGCTACTCGAAGCAAACTTCCGTATACTGTTTTATCCGATATTCTAGAATTTATCTCAGTGAAATATGTACTTTTTGCCTCATTTTATACCGTATTGTGTGTAAAGGAGAATTTCAATGTTCAGATCATTTTTTTATCTTGATTTTTTGCACCTGTCATACTAATATCATAAAAGCAAAAGTTTGCTCGTATGCAGATGCGTTAAGCCAAACGGCCGAACGAATTTAAATGAACTTTGATACCCAGGACACAGGACACAGTTTCTTTTTATACCATTTTTCCCAAGGGAGTATATTCCCAAGGATTAAGTTTTCAAGACAATCTTTTAAAAGGCGTTTGTCTAAGAAGGGAAACGTTGTGCTATCTAAAATTATGTATCATACACTTGAAACATAATTGTAGCAGATAAAATTAAAAATACTAGAAATACAGTAACTTTTCTCCAACACTCGGATCAGCCACAAAATCCTTTGTATTTGAATGTACTCGGTTTTTTTTTTTCTTAAAAAACTTCCAGCAATGAAACTTTGTCTACATTTTCAATATACTGTGGAATATCCACATAAGCCTTAATGCAATTTGCGGTAATGTAACATGG
Organism: Leucania comma; assembly: GCA_958295575.1. Taxonomy (NCBI): domain Eukaryota; kingdom Metazoa; phylum Arthropoda; class Insecta; order Lepidoptera; family Noctuidae; genus Leucania; species Leucania comma. Next base: position 13,913,616 of record OY282475.1, read on the forward strand.
AGTCGTGTACAGGCCGTCGTTGAGCGCGGTACGATTCCGAACCCATCGAGTATCTACGTCACTGCTTGCTTCACTAAAATACCAAAGATCCAGGATTACAGTCACGCCGAGTCACGCTTATCTAATCATGTTTCGACAGATTGAAGATCGCATTGATACTTTGTAATCCAAAAGGTAATTCAGAACCTCGATTGAAGTCCTTGAAAGTAAGGACTATCTTTGTTAAACCTAGATACGTAAAGAATGTGGAGATTTAGTCGAGATAAGCTTTTAGTTCATTACCCAATCCAGCCTTTTTTTTATCTGTTCCAGGAAAACTTTTGCACGATGAAGGGACGACTTTATTTTAGTAGATACTCACTTAAATTAAAGAACCACTCTTCCTGAAATACGTTATTGCCAACGCTATATAATATTAATGCCCAAATATGAGATGACATCTCACAACCCACTTGCTGAATTTACCCCAAATATCCATTCTCTTAATAGGTTAAAATACATTAAGTTAATAATGCAATATTCTTTCTTGTTGAAAACAAACCACTATTTCATTTTGTAAGCGCGAAAGCTGTAAGCTGAAATTTTTATGACTCCCAACGTCTGGCTACGTGGGAATTTTTTAAAAAGGTTTTTCAAATTTTCGTGATTCATCTTTCCATTCCCCGGTGACTGGGCACCATCATACGCGTATCTTTGTTTAACCTCGCCACATTAAACATTTAACATTTGTTCTTCGCAAACATCGAGATTTGTTCACTGGTTTTGAATTTGAAAACTTTTATGAACAAAAGAAAATCGTTAATGGCAAATTTACGCGCGCAATAATCCGCGCGTCCGCTCATCGAAGCACTGGAACAATTTGCCTGCTGCTGTCTTCCCGTCCGATTATAATTTTGGTGTCTTTAGACTAGAGTGAATAAATAGGCTCTTAATAAAAAAAAAATCAAACAGAACCAACAAGCCTAACCCATAAATGCGACAGTTTTAAAGAGACCGAAAAACATTTCCCTTCATTATGTTCTCTCAGTTCCATAAAATATTTTTCGGGTAATTTATCGTTCGTAATTATTCGCCGAAACAACAAATCCGTGTGTTTCACTTTGATTTGGTGTCGTCCGAATTTTATTTATGTGGTGGGCATTTTTCCACAATAGCACGCGAGGTCAGCTTAAGAGGGAGGAAACGACTTTGGCCTAATCCGCTGACTTTTATTTATTCAGTGAATTAATCTCGCCCTGGCCGAGGGTGGGGACATTGGCCCTTATTTCTTGTCGCCTGGCTACGATACCACGGTTTCTCGACTGCATTCAGTGATAAAACTAAAGTCTGTGGTGTCCCTTTACAAGAAAGATTTATAGGTGTGCCAAGTATCGCAGCTGTCCACTCGTTGCTAAGCTTCATGATGTGATATTTTTTGACTGGCCTGTTAGTTATTGTCTAGTGGTTAGTAGCCCTGACTGCTATGCTGGAGGTCGTTGGTTCGATTCCCACTCAAGACAAATGTGTGATGAGCACATGTAGAAATATATTTATCAGTTGTCTAGTACTCATAGCACAAGCTCTGCTTAGTTTGGGACTAGATGGTGTTTTGTGAAAGTTATGGAATGTTGTTATTATTCAACAATTAGTATTAATAAAACATATTCGATAATTGTCGAAACAAATGTTATCTAGTGTTCTTGCTGCTTTAGATTAATTAGATAAGCAGTAAATTTTCATAAGCAAAGTATCGTCCAAGTAAACGAAGTTGCAGTGTATAATAAATTTGCAAAGTTTAGAGCGCTATAGTTCACGCAACAAAACTCTGTTTATTAAAACGTGAACAACTAACTGTACCATCTTCTATATACTTATAATAAATCTGTAGAAGTAAAAATTCTGTACATTGAAAATATCAAAATAATAAATGGCAGGGGGTGTTACTAGACCGACACCGAACCCAAAAACGTGATTAAAAAATTTTTTGTCTGTCTGTCTGTTTGTTCAGGCATCACGCAATAACTACCGGTTCGATTACGATGAAACTTGGTATAATTATTCTTTAATATCCTGGGCACCACACTGAGTACTTTTTATCCCGGAAAAGTATATACAATAGAAACCAAACTTAATTTTGCGGTTCGATCCCGATTATTGTACCAACCGCAAATAATAAGTTTGTCACAGGTTACGTCACCCGTTTCTATTGTAATTAGTCACAAAAGGCCCGCGCCGAGACAGAAGTATTAATACCGGTAAGTATGCTCGATAGATAAACGTTCTACACAAATAGCACTTTACACAAAAAACTCATTGACAAGTTTCGTCGTTCACGCGAACGAAGTTGCGGGCACAGCTAGTCATGGATAATTCTTCTCTTTTGGTACCGTACTTACCAGCTATATTGTATGAGCCATATTAAAGAAAAAGCCTTTCCGTACACAACTGACATAAAAATAAGGAGCCTCTTAAATTTGAAAAAAAAAATAGATTTTAGTTTTAACTCTGTATTGTATTCATTTATAAAATATTAAGCCGTAGGAAATGATGTAGAATATACTACTTCCAGAAAAAAAATGATTTTATAATATGTAATATTACATAGTCCCGTGTACCAAAATTCGTGCAAATTCGATTAGCATTTGAGCGTGAAGAAGTAACAAATATACACACACATATACGCTTAGATACATATCTATAAACTTTCACGAATAAAATAGGTATCAGAGTGAACTCATTATTTTCACACTTCCTGCTATATCTACGGGGAATTTTTGAAAAGGTAACCCGTGGTCCTAAAACACACAATTAAAGAATACAGGGGTAATTTAGTCATTAAAAGTCTAACTCGTCCTTTCACTCCACCCTAGCTCGAGAGAAATCATTGGAAGGTTTCCCATCTAAAAAAAAACTCAAATTTAATTTTTCATCTAACAAATAACTTTAACACGTTAGTTGTGGTACGAGGTCCAATAGGCCTTGTATGTGTCTTCATTGCGGTGCGACTAAGAAAAACATAGTCTTCTCTATCGTACGGAGGCGGTAACTTCAATATAGTTTAGTTTAGGAAAGATATAAATATATATCCAGGTACCGAAAGACGCAGCTTTGGAAGGCCTCTTACAAGATGGAACGATGATCTGGTAAGGGTTGCGGGAATCTGTTGGATACGAGACGCACAGGACCGTTCATTGTGGTGACACTTAGGGAGGCCTATGTCCAATAGAGGACGTCTTTCGGCTGAAATAATAATACCGTTTATTTTGGAAAATGTCCATAATTAGTTAGTAGTACAAATTGCTTAAAACCTATGTCAATCTGTGAAATTTTTAGCAAAATATTGCTTATGTGATTAATGATGATGATGAAAAACATATCTAAGATGCCTTATTACAATAGAATGTAGTGGTGTATCTACTTTAATTTGGGGTCACTTTGACCTCGTACTGCACTTAACCAAAAAGCTTTTAGTTTTTTAAACGTTACGGGGTCTAATAAGCCCCTGTCTGCCATAATAATAGTTAACAAACGTCTTGAATGGAAATAATACGAAAATGAGTGCTACTCGGCAAAATTTCGGAATAATCCCAAGAGTTTTACTCAAAGACCATATAATAAGTTACTTTCATATCAACAAGTCAAGTCAAACCACTCGTGGCAGCTAGATCGCTCACTTCTACAACTAACAACTTACACAGCTCTACTGACTCAAACACACAGATTTAACAAACTTCCCATTCCTTAGTGGAACTGTCTCTTTATTCTGTCAGCTGTGATTCTGTGTTTCTGAAGTTTGAAATTTAGTTTTGATTTTGCAGAACTAATTATTCAGTAATTAAGAGCTTGTTATAAACAATTAGGAATCTAGATCAACAGTGAATTATTATTTTGCGCAATACAAAGAAAACAGGTCATGAAGAAAAATCAATACTAATATTGTAGGTATAAATGCGAATGTAACTCTGTCTCTGTGGGTTTTTTAGTGCTGAACTTAACTTGATACTTACATGGTTAGACTATATTCAGGAATAAGACAACGAATACTACTTATCTTGGAAATAAGTTTTTTTTGGGATTTTTTTTTTTATTATTGTCCTGAGGATAAACAGAAGCTAACCAAGTAATGAAAGAAAAAAATTATTAGGCTTGACCAAAAATAAGCCAAAAAGAAGGGAATCAGATAAATGCTAGAACTAACAGATAACTTGATATGAATCTTCTAGACCACCATCTATTAGGCTACCCACAGAAAGTGAAAGAATAGCAAAGCATAGAATCAGCCTTATAATGTTCCCACTGCTGGGACCCAGGCCTCCTCTCTAGAAGCGGGAATGAGCCGTAATCCACCACACGGGCCCAGTGCATGTCACATGTCTTCGAATATTTGGTTCTATGACATGCCGGTTGCCTCACAATGTTTTCCTTCACCGTTTTGAGAGTAGTGGTGATGAAATAAATTACACAAAGTAATGCGCCTTGCGACCTACAACTCGTAAGTTGGGGCCGTATCACTCGGCCACCACTGCTCAATTCAGTGAAAGAATGATAACATGAATTAGTTATCAAAAACAAGGCGATAAAACGACACTAATCATATCAATTGTGACGAGTTCCAAGTTCATGGAAAGCTTATACCTACACTCAGTACAATCGCATTTAGCTTCTGAAAGCTAAAAATCACAATAGAAGCAATGCGATTGCGTGGGTTTAGCGGATTGGAATTCCATTATTTATTCACGCTACACTCCATTTTTAACTTAGTACGAAAGTAGCTGCGGAGTTGTAGGAAATGGCAATGATTACAATTGGGGGCACGTTTCTAAGTGGAGGATGAAAAGATGTCTTCATCTATAAGAAATTTTGTTAACTATTTTACTGGACCTCTTAGACAAAATCACTAAAATACAGATTAATGCTAGATAGATAGTGTGCTCAAAAATATGTACAACTAATTTAGTACGAAAGAAAAACATCACGAAGATGCCTCTTAAAATTACTTTTTCAATACACTTAATCGAAAACTGACTCTTATCGCAGTACAATTAGGTTTAATATGGCATGTATATCACTTGCGTGCTTTTTTTTGTAAATTTATCACACCAAGGACCGTTTTTCGTTCCTATTTCAAAGAGGCGGATATTTTTAAGGTTTTAATATTAAATAAAAAATTAAATTGAGTTTTTAAACAGAATATAATAAATAAACACGATTACTTACACAATAATTTGTTATTACTCGTACCAACAAATTAACATTTATCGGCGTTCTAAATTAAAAAATATTTGAATTTCTATCTTTATTAATATTAGGATGAATAAAGTTTGATACCTTTGCCTATTCTTCAAACTGCAAAGATTAAACGCGGGAAAAAAGGCTATTAAATACCTTAAATATCTGACCTATAAGTGCAATATTTGAAAAAAATATTGAATTTAAGATCTGATAAGAATTCTTTAAATGCTACGCCGCCACCGCCAGTTATTGTGATTCGGGTAAAAAAATACTTGTGCTAGCCTGCTGCCATCTAAATCAAAACTAAAATGTATGACAATTTTGAAAATTTTTCTTCAGAACTAAATAAACAAAAATACGTTGTAAGTTTCAGAGAAAGTATTTCTTCGTAAGTGTATTGAAAAGCATTGTTTGATACACATGCAAATTTGTCACTGAAGCCCTCTCCATAACACACTCGTTTTCGGCTCGTGAGAATTCCGCCTCGCCCGCAATGACAAACTTTCTGCCCTTGTATCAAAATGTACTATTGTCGATTAAAAACCGAACTGATTGAGTTGATTTTCTGATTGTTTATCAAGTAATTCTACTAGCTACGTTTTATTGTTAAAGTATTTTAATTTCATTATCAAATCTATAGATTAACAATTCACTTTAGGTACGGTAGTCATCTTAAGGTGAGAGCTGTAGCGGCTGTAGCGTGACCATGTTCTCACTTTTATCCCATTCCATTCCATTGCAATTCATCCTATACCATTCCATTTTTTTTTCTATTTTATAAATATATACATACATTTTTATTCTATTCTATTCTTAAGCTGAAAGCCTCGCTAGGATCCGTGGCGTCCACTTTAATCAACTATGTGTAGGTATGCAGACTTAATTTAACTTTCAATGTCGTGAGCCTAGAAATAAAAATATCTATAAAGTAGTCTTTAATAGCTATTTGTTTTCCTGCCACAGCCCATCAAACCCAGGACAAAACTATTAAGCTATACTAAAGGAAATTTAGATAAGCTTTCAGTTACATTTTGTGACGTCAGACTGTTGTTAATTTGTTTCAATTATGCTTCTCTAGACTTTGAGTCGGCCTTCGGACAAATAAACGTTTGAGTATAAACAAAAGAGGATTTCAGGCTTAGTGAAAAAATTTGCTTCAAAAGCTTAAAAAGCACTTGAGAGAATAAGAAAACTGCATCATCATTCATCATCATTTCAGCAGCTTCTATCAAAAATATGACTTTCACTTGTTGTACATTACAAGCACTGGTAAATTACAAGAACAATACATAACACTATTCAAGTGCTGCAACACTTAGGGACAATCACAACATTAGTATAAAACATTTGATTAAAAAAAAGACATAATATATCAACAATGTCATCGTATAAAAGTCAGAAGAAAAAAATAATATTTATATTATTTTATTTATATCTAGCGTATACTATCCCACTGCTGGGCAAAAGCCTCCCTACATTATTTCCAGTTCTCTGCTATGGGTCACTTCTTGCCAATTCCCAAGGAAGACATCCATGTCGTCCGCCATCTCCTCGGTTTTCTTGCGTAAAAATATTTTTATGAAATTGTGACTAAATGGCATAGTGCTGTTTTATGAGTCTGATGCGGATAAAATCACAGGCATTAAATAAAATATCATCCATGAAAAAAAAAAAACATATATGTAAGTACGGTCAATAAAATATATAATATGTATGTTCAATAAAATTCACAGCAATTCAGTAACTCTATTCAAAGTAATCTAGTTATTCTGAAATGGATATCAATGTCAAACGATTAAATAAATAAAGTTTTTTTGGGATTGATAAATCGTAAAAAGCTTTTTCGCGGCAATATTCTCATAGCTTTACAAAAATGAAAAAAAAAAAAAAACTAAATATAAAAGTAAGCATTTCGGGGCTAAATTTAAAATTTCTGTGAATCGTTGGATGCTGTAACCTGTAAATTGTTGACTGTTGATATGTTTATTATTGCTACAGTTTCAAACAGAGAAATCGAACGGGGCTATTTCCAAAAAAAGATCTTTTATAGCTCATGTCGCTTTGATCGCGTGTGGTCGAGGTTCCTATCGAAATGTAGTGATATTAACATTATATTTATTGCTCGTTACTTTTCTGTATCTATTTGCTGAACTGTATTGGTATTGATGGCTTCCTTACTGTTTGAGGAAGCTATTTTATACGACTAAAATTCATAAATGGATGGCGATACATAGATCTGATCTGATGATGAAGCCGGAAAGTAGGTACAGGAATTTTGTAATAAATCAGTGTATCCTAGCCGTGTTTGTTAGGATTAGAATTGTCTTGATGATTTGATAACGGAATCGAATGGCGGAAGGTTGAATTTAAGTTTGACTGAGAAGTACTCCAACTGTTACTGAAAAAACGGTAATTTTAAAAACTAAAAAACCCGACTGCTTTTCTGAGCATTCATGAAAAAGCCCTAAAACAAGAAAGTCTTTGTACCCGATTGCACTTATCAATATAATATTTTAAATACTGGCAGTCGGGACCCATTCTAGAAAGTCAGCCGTCTAGTCAATAGATTGGAGTAATCTGCAATGTAATATAGGTATGTGCTCTCAATTCTATTCAGTCGGGGTTTTTAGTTTTTAAAATTACCGTTTATTATTTTTTTAGTTTTATTTTATTACGATATCACTTTCAAAGTAATTAAGAATCTAAAGACAACTCTCAAACTAAAATCCATCGAGCCGTTCAGTTCGCAGAGCGTGCCAAACATTTGAATTTGGCGCTAAAAATTCGCCATTTTGTTTTTTTTATTTTGATGTACCCAGTGTCACTCTCACAGTACATACGAATCTAACTACACCTCTCAAGCTAAAATCCATCGAGCCGTTCAGGCTGCAGAGCGTGCCAAACAATTATACATACATACATACATACTCTCGAAATAACCCTCCTTCTGGCGCAGTCGGGTAATAAAAAGTGTGAAATATTTTTTTTTTACCATAATACAAGAGCCTTCAAAGAAGCACAAAAATGCGCAAAATAACTTTAAATAACGAAGAGACCAAACTATTATAGAAACACTGACTTTCGATTATAGAAACACTGACTTCCTACAATAAGTTATGCAGTACAAAGAAACCGCCTAACGGATTAAAATTGTGACCGAAAGGTGACCGAGCCACTAAGTAGAAATATTTGTACCTTACTCAAACACAGGAAACATTTACCTTTGTTCTAATGCCACGCGCTTTATAAGTACCCAATAAAAGTATAACAGTCGTAAATTTGTTAATTAGGCCACAATAATGGCCCTTAACATCTTGGATAGAGGGACTAGAATTGATTAATTCATTTTAACTTTGAATTACCGACGAACGATGTGCAAGTTCAGTTATGATTATGGAAGGCTGTCGTAGGTTGTTTTTATTTGCTTTTTAATGAAGGAAATTGGGCATAAATATGATGTTGGTTAAGTCACGACAGTTATAATAATCATTACAGCTATAAATGACAGAACTAATAAAAAACATAGTAACCGAACTAACTATTATTTTTATCTAACTTCAATCTACCGGCAACTTCATAACGCGTGTAATTCGTAAACTATTCGACCTTTATAATAATCACACAAACGCCGTCGAGTCTTAAGTTAAGCAGAACTTGTGTTATGAGTACCAGTCTGCTGAATACTTATAGATTTCTAAATATATTTATAGATAAATTACACCCAGACACAGAACAAATGATCGTGCTCATCACACAAACATTTTTCCTGGGTGGAAATCGAACGCACCAACCTCCGAAATAGCAGTCAGGGCCACTAGACTAACAGGCCAGTCGCATAATATACGTGTGATTTTGACTTAAATATGCAGTAAATTCTAATGTCCAATCCAAAAATTCAAGTATATTCTGAACCAAATTCGCAAAAACTTTTTCAACTTTTATTACAGCGACACCCATTGTGAGCGAAGTGAACTACAGCCTGCAGAACTTTCTAAGTCGGAAGGAAGACTGCTTTCACAGAATCACAAATTCAGTGGAGTGTCTAATTTATGATTAATTCTGTAAAGTTTTATCGTAGGACAATACAGGGGTAAACCGAAATCTATTGTTTCACTTAAGAGCTCGATTTACATACTAAAGCAGCCGACGGAATGCCTGACAGAAATTTTTGCATTTGTAACGAACCATGAAAATCTATAGGTCTTAAATGAAGCGTGTTCACTGTTCAACCTCCAGACCTTGCAGGGCTTAAATCGCCAACCGACCAATTTTAGTAAAATAGACTTTCTTATTTCAAAGTCCACTGTTTATTTTTTAATTTATTATTCAGATATACACCGTTAAATTTTGACCGTTTTAATCCCGTGGAGGATCGATTCGGTACATGAAACATTATCAATTTTTAAAGATAAAATTAAAAAATAAAGTACATTTTTTAGGACTCGAAATAATTTACGCATGTACGAAATTAATTTCTTTAACTAAACGTCAGCTGGGCTAGTTCAATGAACTGTAGGTAGTTAGTACGCAACGATCGACAACTACCTACAAGGTCATTGACTCGTTGACTCAAAGAAATTAAAATTTCGTACATGCGTATATCAATTCGAGTTTTAGAAAAAAAAGTACTTTATTATTTTATTTTATCTTTGCAAATCGATAGTGTTTCATGTACCGGATCGACCCTCCACGGGATTAAAATTTAACGGTGTATATAAAGAAATACTACATGTTTCTAATGTATGAAAGATTTTAATAAATGATAATATCCATGTTTCTTTAAAAAAAATGTATCTTGTTAAATTTGCTTACTGGTCGATTGGCCACTCAACACTTGGGTGGTGATTTATAGCTAATTTAGTCATAAAAATTCTGACTTTGTCAAAAACCTCTGACTCACGGATAAAACTCTTGTCTTTAATTGTTAAATAAAATTTATTACTCTTACTACAAAAACTATCTCATAAACTGGAGCTTGTAAATCTTAAGCAACTTATATAATTTTACAGCGAAAGTCTGAGCAAAGTTTGCTCAGCATTAAATTATTCAAAGACTTATCACGATGAAAAACTTGTAAGGTTACGTAGGGGAAACCTATGTCACGGAAAAAGACAGGAGATTTTTATCCTGTTAAACCTTAGGAAGATAAAAATCGAGTCCCCCGAGATATGAAAAGCTTTCTGGCATTTCAAGTTTTCACACATTTTTAATTCATGAATCGAAACTTAGTGATATAAGTTTACCTCGGAATCAAACTTTAAAGTAATTAAAAACTGGCTTGCCCACACGCAAAAACTTTCTGCATGAAAACCTTTCGCGAAAAATATTTGGATAACAGCAAACCAGTAACATTTTCCACCTAGTTGGGCACTAACCCAAATATACAGACAGGTCTGGAACGTTGGTTTGCCTTAATTTGACAGGCGAATGCATTTCTAATGGTAACATTAACTTGAAAATCTGACCTATTTTCTCGCCAGGTAATGCCGGCGAGGTCCGATCAGTAAGCCGCGTAAAATCTGAGTACCTACCCTTCAGTTTTATTACTATTTTATACTTTTTTGAAAAGCTCACAAACTGCTAAATTAAATCAGTGCATCCAATAATTGCAAAGGATTTTGCTTCAGTATTATACTAACGTTACAAAAACATTACTAGCTGCATAATGCTGCAGACTTTTTCACTGCAAATAATCATGACAGTTCGATAAAACAAAAAAAAAATGCAGAAGTGTTCCAATAAACGAAGTCTGTATACAAACTAGATCATTTGGCGCATATGAATTTAATTTGCTCTTGTAACAGTTTTAAAATATGCTCAGAGCCAACTAAAATTTAATAAACAGTGAATAATTTAATTTAGTGTTACCACTCATGCGTGGAGGATGGCCAATAAAGGCGATTTTATGGCATTTTTATTATGATGCATAAACGTGAATCTCCTATAACGGGGGGTCATATAGTAAGAGAAAAATGACGTCTGGCACTCGACAAATATTAAATTATACATTTTTAAATACGGGTGGCGGGAATAAACAAACAATTTATAGCTTCATCTCTCCACGGTGGGATGTGCTCGGTTGAAACGAGGACACTTAAAAATTCATGATAATATGCGCGTCGTAAATAGCTTACTATGATTTTGATGCGGTTGCGGTTGAATACTGCTTTTGTTTACTGCGTATGAAACTGTAATGGGATTCGTATGGAGCTGAGCTTATTCTGAATATTATTGTTTTAGACTAACCTATAGTCTTTTTTTAAGGTGAAATATTATTAACATCAAATAACTTCTCCCAAAGTGAGATATGCACAGGATCATTCGTTGCGATACTTGGAGGAGGCCTATGACCACCATCAGTAAAGTCTTTCTAATCATGATGATAAATTTCACCCGCTCTATGTGGAGCGGGGAGACATATTAGACTTTTATTGTTCGTTCAGTCGCTCTTTAAGTTCTGGGGCTGTGTAAACTCTTTCAATGATTCCCGGAACCCAGACTTATAGTCTCCACTGTAGGTATGGGCTGTTGGACGGCGGAGCAAACCCTGGTCGACCGCACGTTATGTTTCATGAGTGCTTCAAAGAGATATCCGCCAGATTCATGGGGCCTGTTAGTACCAATACTGCCAGGGCTGTGGATTGTCCAAAAGAGTTACTATAGCCTTCGTAAAAAGGGAAACTGAAGGAACACTGTGAATTTAAGACAGTAAAAGTCTGACACGCGCCTCGCCCAAAGCGGAAAAAGTCATTTGATGAGTTCCCACGTAAAAAAAAAACTGTAAGTATAAAATAATAGTATACAGAATAAGCTCATCATCATCACCATCATCATCATCATCATCATCATCAGCCTTTTAATGTTCCCACTGCTGAGACACAGGCCTCTTCTCTAAGAGAGGGAATGGGCCGTAATCTACCGCGCGGGCCCAGTGCGGCTTAGTGAATGTCACATGTCTTCGAATTTTTGGTTCTAGGACATGCCGGTTTCCTCACGATGTTTTCCTTCACCGTTTTTGAGAGCAGTGGTGATGAAATAAATTACAAAAAGTAATGCGCCTGGCTGGGTTTGAACCTGCGACCTACAACTCGTAATTCGGGGCCGTTACCACTCGGCCACTAATGCTCTCTAGAATAAGCTCAACTCTATACAAATCGACGGTTCTACAAACTTTATGCGAATATGTTTACGTGTCTCAACTTTAAAAGAAAACCAACTGGTTGTCGTCCTGATGTTCAGAGGAAGCGCATTCCAAAGAAAGATCACCTGGACAAAAAACGAAGAGTTAAATCAAACATTTTTAATGTGTGGAGAATTTCTGAATTCTGAATTAATTTCTGAAGTTAAGAAGGTTTATCTAGAAAAGAAAATAGAATACACTGACGAATAAGTAACCATTTTAAAAGCTATCGATGCGCAGATAAATGTTCATACTCACGAAAGTTGAAGACAGTTTGAATGTGGCAATTACTGGCAAATTCAAGGGATGGTCCTTCTATTGACGAAGAGAGTGCAAAACAACAGTAATGAAAAAAATAAAACACCTAACAATAACTCACAATCATCCATCTCACAAAATAGAAGCCAAGCACATCGCATTCTATTAACAAACATCGAACAGGCTATGTTATTGAAACGTATTGCACCCTTAAGAACACAGCCCCGGGCATACAATAAATTATCTGAAATCAATTTCTAATACGAGACATAGCTTATCGGTAGGAAGTGGATTGCATTGAATGGCGGCGAACAAGGACGCGGGAGTTGAGAGGTATTCCACCTGCATTATTTATCGCGTAACATTATTAACTGCATATCAGAGGAGATGACTATCGTGTGCACTACACGCTCGGTCGAGGCGCACGCGCTTTCCAGTGAGACCGAGATATGGATCGCGTGGTGCGTTGCCATTGTTTGTTGAGGGACGGCGTGCCTAGATCATTGGCTTTAATTTTTTTTTTTTTTTGATTGCCTAGCTATTATTGTCTTACTGCTGACCAAAAGACCCAAACCCTTCCTATGTTCTTCTTCCACGCCGTCTCGAACTCATCCACGTGGTACGCGTTCAGGTGATCTCACCGCTTCCGTCGCTTTCCGTCTGCAGCAACTCGCTACTTAGCAACAACTACAACAACTAGCTAGCAGCAGCTCACAACCTGTTTATTGTACCCGTTTTGGAGTTCAGATATTATTCCGTATTCGGTCTGTTCTTTTTACACCCAGAATACTGCGTTCCATAGCTCTCTGGTAAGCTGAAACTTTTGCAATTGGTAAATGACCACATCAGAGTAACGGTGACTTACTTTACGGTGATTTTAACTCACAAAAAAAATACTTTTTATTTGTAAGTTTCCATATTAGTAATAATAAATTTTTACTTAAAACTGTAGCTTACTTAACTACTTATTGAGTATGTTATTATTTTGTATAATTATGGTTCGCTCTAGACTTGCTTATAGAAGAAAATTGAGTCTTCTTATGTGTTCGTAGCCCCCCCCCCCACTTCTTCCTACGGGAGTTACAAATCTTTGGAGTTCTCGACTTTTTTTATTAATTATAATATGCATGGATTATACGCAAAAAACCTTGTACTTTTTTCTTTTTTCCGCAATTCCGAAATACCAATTAATTGAAACAATGCAACGTCATTATTAATGTTTAAATCAAGGACGTTATTGTCTATGGCACTCTGAAACATTGTCTAAAAAATACAAACTCACTATTTTTCCGGAAATAAAGAGTATTCCTGCTGTCAATATTTCACCGTTTCAATGTTTTCACTCAAGACTCTAAATTATCTGCAGAGCCGTTTTGCAAACAACACGTCAATAACAGTGCAATGGAAACACGCGTGTTTTGTACTGCGCGCACATAATTCTTTTGTCTTAGCAATTACACTTAAAAATATTGATTTCATCTTTTCCATTATTTTAATACGTACAAAACTTTTATTAGATCCTTTCAACGATATTTATGTTTTACAGATTTATGTTTCCACAACTGTGTGAAATGACTCACCTTTAGGGGTCTTCACACTATTACGCTCGCGATACTGTTAGGAATGGCAGTTGGTCAGTCAATATTCGTTATTAATGTTTGTGTATCGGTATCAGTAGATGTGTACCACATAGTGTACTTGTTCTAGTTAATCATAGCGACAGGCTCTTAAACATAAGCGAATAATTTATGTACTATTGGCGAAATTTAAGCAAGCTTACTTTTGCTAATGGTACTGTATGGTTTTGGATGGAAAGACCTCTTAACTTTCCGGGGGTGTTGTAAGAGGCGGCCTTTGGAGACCGTGCATACTAGTGCTGCAATATGCGCGGCGACCTAAAATGCTCTTTAGGTCACCGCGTGGTGGTAGGTAAACCATCAACAGAAGCATTCCCAAGGCGAGTTAGTTTCAGGTTGGCGGCCGACTGTAAAAAAAAAATATTCAAATGTTTTTGCAACATTTTCGGTTAAAAAAAGTGTTACGCCGATCCCCATATGATATGGGAGAAGAATAGGAAGATGATGATGATTTTAGATAATATTCAAACCGCAGATAGTGACAGACTACGCTTCTTCCTAGTTTTTTCAAAATTATTTTTAGTATATGCGAAACCTGAATATAGTTTGTAGAGAATTAGTAACAATAATTTTTACAACATGTTATATTTTTTCCCAAAAATTTTTAAGAAAGGTAACTTGTGACCTTGGACCTTGGACACCACCTACCTACAGTAAATACAAGACACGTCTCGGCAGGTCATAGCAAGCATTAGTCACTAGGATATAGCTGGATGCGGGTGCAAAACAACCCCTCAGTCACCCGGATGGTCCGGTGGCCATGAGTTTGTGTGGTCCACCAAGAAGGTAACATAACAAGCTTATAACTTTGTGATTTTTCATGGGACAGTTATGAAATTTTGATTCTTTGCATAAAAATACTAGACTCGTGTACCGGGTTTCGTATACTTGTATACTAAAAATAAGGTTGTAGAAACTATAATTATATGTATGTGTGAGAGCGATGCGTGTAACAAAAAATAACAAAAAGCATTGTCCAGTGCCAATTTGCATCTCGCTAATTGTTGACGCTTCCAATTCCTATGGCCATTTTATTTTACGACCTGTTTATTTCTATCGGACTGTTTGTCTGCGTAACTGTAACCAATACTTGTTACTAGACTAATGTCAAAAGCTTCTTTTTGATCGTAGTTTGCATCCTGGACTGTATGTATGTATTGTGTTTACTATAAGCTGTGACTAATTTTGTCAGTAACCATGTCATTCGGAAACTTCTTGTTAATAAATCAAACTTTTATTACAAATATGTATGTATTTTTGTTACTCTTTCATATTCAAACAGCTGAATGGATTTTCATTATATTTAACACACATGTAGACCATGGTTTTTTTTTCCTGGAATAGGAGAGGACTCAAGATATTTTTTGTCCTGGCAATATTTTTCCTTGGCACATTTTTTTACATTTACGCGGTCGATGCCACCATGCGTCTGCCTGTATCAACGCGCGATTCAATGTTTGCATAACACAAATTTGTACCTTAGTAATGGAAGAATAGAGATGAATATGCATAGCGAAAGGTTATAAGCAATAAACATGACGTGTCGTGATGCTTCAACTCTGCCCCAGTGAGTGAGCTAAATCATATATATTGGTAAATTAATACAAACACGACCACAATACGCTTCGTGCATCCTATTTATTGGTCAAAACGCAGTCATCGGGCAACCGAATCGTGAGCATGGTGAGTTTGACCTATGGTACCTACTAACAATTTCTAAAGCATTGGATCTGAATTCGAAATAATTTAAATAAAAAATTGGTATTCGAAAACAAAATTGAAGCCGAATCTCAAAAGGAAAATCCTGAAAATATTTCAACGATATCGTGTAATGTAGTCACGTAATCCTTCCCCCGTCATCTCTTATTGCGATCGAATTTTCAATCGGACTTTGATTGATTGAAACGACTACTGTGGGACCGAATCGAGTTTTAAGTAGACTTGGCAAGAAAAAGCTTTAATAAAACGTCCAATATTCAATACAAAGACACAAGGGGATGAAATTCTATTTACAGGGATTTGACAGAAATACAATTACGGGATTTTCTCCGCTTGCGTATTTTTATTTTGGATTAATTTTATTAAAATTCTTCGGTTTACTTAACTTAATCATCATAAAATTTTCGGGTCTGCGTTTATTTTCTTTACTCGATGTATTTTTAATGAACACTCAGTAGAAATTAGAATATTCCATGTCTTAATAAACTGAGGATAAAACTAACATTAGAGTAGTGTGTCTCATCTTGCTTTAGTTTTCTCGGACATTTTATTTCGTAACGTTCAGGCTTTTCGTTATAACTACTTACACCTTATATAAAACTAGCTTTTTAGAGCGGCTTTACCCGAGAACTATTTCAATAGAGTAAAAATCTATTTGCTATTGCAAAACATGTTATTAGTGTATGTGTAAATCCACATACACAAGACACATGTTTATTAACGCACCTACGATACATGAGTAATTGCCGGAATGGAGCAATGTTTATTCAACAATTAACTCATAAAATAAAAAGACAAGAAGAAAGAAACAGAAAAATAGGGACGAAAATGCAGAATTTTAAAATATCTACAAAAATCTCTTCCATCATACCGACGACAAGAAAAAATTAAAAATTGGTATACTATACCACCTCAAGCTGAAATTGTTGCCAGCGATATGTAGTCAACAGGACGTATTAGCTCGGCCGACCGGTAAACGTCTAGACCGAGCCTGAGTCTTCGACGGGGCGTAGTATTCCACGCGTCAGGAAAACCGTAGGGGACAAGCAGGGTCGAAGCCTATAATTGGGGCCATGGGTTCGCTACTGAAAGCAGAATCTGAGGTCCTGGAACGCAAGGCAAAGAAGGAACATAGGAGTGGGGTTTACTCAGTAAAAGTCGAACGCTGCCTCTCGCGCCGCCCTAGAGCGGGAGAAATCATTGGATGATGTCCCAACTTAAAAAAACTCAACAGTATGTATGTATCTATAAGTAATGTTACTGTAAAATAAACGCTACTACTTTGCCGTAATCACTAAACTTTGCACGTCCCACCAAAATTCAACCAACGAACGTTTACTTCATTAGTCTGTTTGTACCAAAAATTAAGTTTTAACTTTTAGCACTATCTCCCTTTGAATAGAGGGAAAAAATAATATTAGAGAGCAGAAATCCCAGGTCCGGATTGAAGACCTTCGGATATGATATTTATATAGGATGTAACGAAACAAAAAAACAATTCTTTTTACTCTAAGGTCTTCTTCTTCTTCTTCCTTTTCACTCTAAAGTATTGTCAAAAAAAAATAACTTAAAATGAAGTCATCATCTACTTATCAATTTTTTTTGTACTATATAGTTTGCATTTACAGTGACTTCTTTAAATATTTTTTTTCATATGAATATACAATTGATAATTATGTCATAGAGGAGAAACTGATTGGCTGACATATCAACGCACAATCGAAACTAGGATTGTGAAATTTTGCACAAAATTTTGTTTTATGGCGTCGACGAGTCATATTTTTTTTTAATTCTGAGGGAACGAAATGGTGTTCTAAATTTCGCATAGATAGAAAGAAGAGAAAGAAAAAATATTTATTTGGCGACAGTCACCAGGATAACACACTAAAATAAAAAATAAAAAAACTACAACACTATGTGTGCCTCACGGCTGCGCCAAAAAAGATTCATTTCAGCAATGTTGCCAAACAGAAAAATACTGTCTGACGCTGTTCTTCCAATGAACCTTCAGTGATGAGTGACGGAGCAAGCGGTTTCAATCATAAGTTATTACAGGTATTAAATAAATGTATGTATAAAAAATAAAAAAAATACTTTCTATAAAATAAATAAGTGAGTAGGTATTCTAGTTGTGATAAAAATGTAGCCATGGACACTATTATCTTTAAATAATGATTAACTACTTTCAAATAGAATTTACTGTGGGATAAAGTTACACGTGGTCCTCGTCATATAGTAGATAAACATACTCTCATGCGAGTGAAGCCGCTGTCAGAAGCTAGTATACCTATGTATATGAGCAGTTTTTGAAATGTCTACTATACATTTCTCTTACACCCTGTATGTTTTATTCCCTTTAGAGGCACATCGACATTCAGGTGAGGCCCAGAATTACCATGAACACGGGCCCAGTTCATTTAGAGACGACAGGGGTGGGCCGCGATGTATGGTTTACTGGAAGTGGCTTCTAAAATGTCATTGTCAAGGTCAGTGCAAGTATATTTTACATTTTTTCATAGTTAAAAAATATTTTTTTACAGGAAGAAGAGTATACACTTATAATCTTTGTATTCCTATTTTTTGTTATTAGTTCAGCTTATTTTTTATTTTTTTGAGGTGTGAAATTAAAGTTGAATATGAAAATTTTTAACGCATAGGAATGAGGTTCTGGAACGAAGGCAAAGAAAGAACATAGGAGTAGGTTTTAGTCAGTAAGAGTCTGACACGCTCTCCCGCTCCACCCTAGAGAGGGAGATTGGATGATTTCGCACCTAAGGTAATTTTTAGAAAGAGAAGAATGATAACTGGAAAAAGACATTACGATTACAGCGTCGGTACGATGAACGTGTGTTAAAAATACCTAATACTCGTATATGACACTGATAAAAGGGCAGTTTTTTTTTTCAATTCGTAAATCCCACATTATGAAATAGCTTCTCCCGCTCTAAGGTGGAGCGAGAGGGCGTGTAAGACTTTTATTGACTAAAATTCACCTTTGTTCTTTCATTTGACTTTTGCGATCTAGGCGCAACTTTTTAAAATGTTCCCGCAGTTTGCCACTAAACATATGTTTCAGAAAAACTGGCAATCATTTCAAGGTGACTGAAAATTACTGACCAATAATACTGACCAAAACTGTATTTCCATCTTTTTCACTTTTTAAAAGCAACTTCTCGACAAATCAACTTCTAGTATCTGAAATCCTAAATCCTTGTCTGCGGCCGCCTCGCCTCGGGACTTGTCCCAATGCCGTAATTACGAGTACACACCCTACTAGCGCAAATAGAAACAAAACCGCACACATTCGCATATGTAAATAGGGGAGGATCTCGGCCGAATTTCGGTGTACTCACCCTACCACCGACTTGGGAAAAATAATAGACATGTTAAAGGGTAAGCCTGCTCAATTTCGTGGAACTATTTCGTAGAAGGAATGGGACGTGTGAGCAGGTATTAAATATTAATAATTCCCACTGAGCTTATGTAGGCAGAAATGTTCTCCAAATTGAGTAAAATATGTAAGTAAAGCCTGCAGAGAAAGCCTTTGACGAGGTTTAGCTTGTTCATTAAATATTTTTCTTACGCATGAAAATAGGGCCTAATTAGTTATTTTATTTGTTCATTCTATTTCATAAACATAGTGCTACATTACCTTCGTCTTTTATTTTCTTAGATGAGCCGAAAGTATAGCGACCGTACCCGAGTACCGTACCAGAAGACAAATCTGTTCTGGAACCTGAATCTGAGTGCGGGCAAGGACAGATGAGCTAGTGAGGGTCACTGGAATCTGATGGGTGCAAGAAATACAGGTTTGATAATTGCGGCGACGCTTGGAGCAGGTCGGTGAAACGGTGAAGGAAAGCATAGTGAAGAAATCGCCTTGTTCTAGAACCAAAAAATCGAAGACATGTGACATCCACCAACTCACACTGGGTCCACGTGATGGACCATTCCCTCTCCTAAAAAGGAGGCCAAAGTCCCGGCAGTGAGAATATTTTATGTCTGATACTATGCTATGCTTGGAGGAGATCTATCACCAGCACTGGATCAGTGGTCTTCCGGCTGAAATCATGAAAATCTTATATCAATACTATATAATATCACGCATGCGGAGCATATCCGCATGCGTGATAAAATACGCACGATGTTAAAACACCCTAACTTTCTGAAACCTTTCTCTCTACTCAAAGTGGAAGAAGGTAATATTTGATTGTAACCCATGAAAAAAAAAATAACTTGGCACTAAGTGACATATTCGTCGATAGTACATCTGCCTCAGTTGGGTATTCCTATCACAATTTAGTCAAAAACTCAACTCGACTCTCTCTCAGAAAAGATACCACTTTTTTAAGATATTATAACGAGAGAGCTACATTAACTGGTTATCTCCAGACTGTCCACATAGAGTCGCATATTAAAGTACTACAATGGACGGTACCGCTTTATTTTAAAGGTATACCGAAACCGGTTAAGATTTGCGGTTACGCTACCCGTATAAAATAACGATAGCGCTATTTTTTTTAGGTACCGCTAAACCTTTATTTAACTTTTACTCGTGCGAGTACCTACGAGAAATGCGACGTTGCCAGCTATCGCGACAAATGTATTGTGATGACAAGACGAAAAAGCGCGGGAGTAGGGGTTTCAAAGGATACCTAAATGTTAGAGGTTTAGGTACTGTAAAAAATAACGGTACCGTTATTTTTCGGTAGTGAAAAATTTAGGTATCGTAATTTTTCGGTAGTGAAAAATAACGGTACCGTTATTTTGAGGTATTGAAATAAAAAGGTATGACGTCATACTGTTAACCCTTATAACCGATATTTTTTCGGTTTGTAGTCCCTGCTTTAAACTCATCTCCAGATACAAGAAGGCGCCGCGGGAAGGTTGTTGTGCAGAAAAATCGAGCGATACAAAAGAAGATATACTCTATCCATTATCCTGAGAAGAATAGAAATAAATGTTTTATTACTTATATTAAGTTCTCCAAGCTCTTGTAGTCTTACAATATTCAAGAGTCTAGGGAATCTATAACAAAGTTTAAATGTTCCACTTTATTAGAAGTTCAATCAGTGACATTGCAGACGAGATACTGAAAACGCAAATTCTCATAGCTCCCTTGAGATTTTCATATTTTTATTAAAATTAGAGTCCAAGATAGTTTTTATTAACATACTAGCTTCTTCTAGTGTGAAGTTCGAAGATGGTTAAAAAGCAGCTTCTTTCGATCTTCAGAGTTCAAGCTTCCTTAGTTTCCAATTTCATCAAAATCGAATCAGTAGTTTAACCGTGAAAGCGTAATTATAGACAGACAGAGTTACTTTTACATTTATAATATTAGTATGGATTAAGTTTCAATATAAGAGTAATTTTTTTTTTTTTAGCTAATGTTTATCCTAGGCACTACGTAATAATATTTGTGTAGTGTGGAGTAATATAATAAGTACTTAAACAGTTAGGTAGGGAGGTAAATACCCCCGTGGCTTATGAGAAAGCGAACATGACTTTGTTGCCATGTAATATTTTTACAATTTACATTAGGTTTTTTTTAGAGTGGTAATATCGCCGCGCTCGGGCGCGCGGACAGAGCGGCGCTGGTGACGACCCATACGTGACCTGCCAAGCGTAGAGATAGGAAAAGTGAAGTACATACATGAAATTGAAGTACATACTCAATAAATAAATAAATAAATTTACTTATGTACCTATCTATTTTGTGCCCACGATCTGGCTGTGGGAATATCCGAAAGACTTACCACACCACAGCCCAGGTACGCAAAAGGCTAATAAAAGAACACAGGTAGATTTTAGTCAGTATCATTCTGACAATGCCTCTCTTTCACCGGCCTTATATTCCAAGAGTAATCTAACATTACTAACTTTCAAGTAACACCAGTAAAATACAACTAATTATTTATTATCCCCATAACATTGCTATGAAATCGCCCGTGTACTACATCTAGCCCCATTTTAATATTTAACAAGGGACCAACAATTATTTATTCAGTACTGGGTTTAGCAAACAGGCTTGTTGTGAACTAGCCACAAACTAAATAAACAAAATATTCGATGAGCCGCCATAATTTTAGTTACATTACGATGTTATAAGCGGTTATGGGTTTACCTAACCTCTTTTTGGTGTGATTTGGTGAACGATTTCGAGATAGATTTTAGTAAAGGTATTGTGGTATTTGAGTTATGAGGTAGAAGGTAAAACAAATAGTGTATTTTGGTTCATTGGTTTCAGAAGAACAAACTGGTTAAAAAAAATGTATTAGACAACAATGTAATAAAAAAAAGCAATTTTATTTAGTTATTTATTTCAAAAATTACAAATATCTTTACAGGTTAGACCCAATGCGATATTGTATTTACCTTATTTTAAATAGTGCCACTGTTTATACCGTAGCTAATTCTGTGTGTTGCTATCCTAGCTTTAAAATGATGAAACTTTTATTTGACCATTACATGTTTTCAGCATGGACTTTAAAAGAGATTTTGATCCCTGAGTTCGTTTCGGTGTTTCTTTTCAGGATAGTTAGCAGACAAAAAAAAAATTGACGAGCGTAAGTGCTCTTTTAAAACCTATTTGCAAAATAAATATCATTTATCATTATTGTTGTTCAGGGTTGACTAAATTAAAATCCTGAGTGACACTAATACACGAATAATATAACCATAATATATTAGAAAATAGGTAATCCCTTTTTTTAAGGACTTTCAAAAACCGAATGCCCTCGGTCCCTAACCACAAAAGTATTGATTATTGAATTCAACTAAAACTCATAAATAACATTATAATCGCTAACAAAAATCTCCCACTCGGCACCCCCGTTTATATCGGTACATAAGTATCAATAAACGGAATTCATAGATAGTCAACGTTATTTGGCAACCCTACTAAAGTCACGTGCAAGTTAAATGATCTGGAACGGGAAGCAATAAACCTATTGTTTACAACGCGCGGTTGTCGTTTGTCAATATTTATAATATTCAATAAACTGATAATGTCGCCGAAGATTTGTGTGTTCACAATTATAAATGTGTCGTTCACACGTTGGTACAAGTTGATTTTATTTGATAATGATCTGTTGGTCGATACTTTTTTGACGCTGGTCAGTTAAGTAAAGGAAGGTACCCAGATATAGACATCTGGGTTGCTGGAATGTTTCAGTATTGCCGTGGCCCTGCAGACAGAGCTATCACAAGATCTAATGCGATCTAATTTACGACGTAAACTGGGCTGTTAAGGGAATGGAGCTTTATATATAGGTTATATAGCTCCATGAGTCCATCCCTTTTTCTCCCTCGCACGACTTTCATTATACAACACGTCATGGTAAGTCCCTAGAACTTTTTTGGTTCTTTGACGATTTCCAACCCACAAAAATGAGTCTATTTATTACCTTTTGGCAAAACAGTAAGTTGAATCGTTTCTCCAGGATTCAATTAGCTTTATTGCTTCTTCGTTTTTCTGGTGATCATCAGTATTGATTCTGATTTTCAAAAGTTACTTCTAGCGTGCTCCATCGTCGACTATATCGCCGCAAGTCATTGGGTAAGATAGTGGTCAAGTGTGAGCCTATTAATTATAATACTAAATATAAAATTGCGATGATTGCAATTGTTTGAAAGCTTTACCGCGGTCCTGGATCATAAAGGACAAATGAAACAGGTCGGTTATAGTCAGTAAAAGTCTGATACTCCCTCTCGCTCTGGGTGATGCCAGAGAGAGCGTTGAGAGTGAAAAAGTCATTTGATGATGAAGTCATAGATGGGTGTTCTCGGACGGTACTGATCTTCAGTGTTTATGCGGCGTCTAAAAAACCTACCCTGCTCCTTCATTCGTCGTAGGTTTTTAGTTAGTAAGAGTCCGATACTATCTCCTGCCCCACCCAAGGGCGAGATTTGTCATTTGATTTTACCTACCACAAAAAAACCTTCTGAACAAAAGAAGATTACAAAGCGTCTGCCAAAAATCAACATTTTAAATAAATAGACGATTTTCTTAGATAAATATATTTAATTCTATAAGAAGACTTATTTAATTATCTAACATTTTATAATATGCTGAACTTATAGCAATAGAATTTATTTTAAACCTGAAAAATGAGAGTAAGTCTAAAACTGAAAGTAATCTAAAAAGTTAATTGGAAACTCTCAGCAATAATACTGTGAAAGAGCTGCACATTACATTGGATAGATAATTTCTTTATTTTCGTTTAATTTTGTGACGCTGAAATTTTTTTAAGTAAGTACTGAAGTATTCGCTTTAATATTCTTCAGTGGCATAAAATTGTTTTTACATTCAAATTGTATACAAAATTTTATTTTTATAACAATTTGTTGGCTTTAATTTTTTAAGGAGATACTAAAGTATTCGCTTTAACATTCTTCAGTGGTATAAAATGTACACTAAAATTCTCCACAAAATTTTATTTTTATTACAATCTGTTTGCTCTAAGTTCATGTTGGGCGGCCATTTTGGTTAATTGATACTCGGGCTCCATAACCGCAACATGATACTGCAGCGGAGGGGTTGAATGCCGCTATTCTTAAATTTTTAACCAATCAGAATGCTTCGCTTTGTTCAACACTTTAATAATATACTGTTCTTTGTTGTTTTAGTAGATAGACACATCTGTTTATACTTTCACTTGTACATATAAACCTTCCTATAAATAAGCGAGTACTTAAGCACCTATAATGTGGCCTCAATAGGTGGTACTAAAACTGAATTGTACTAAATTAGCTCACAGACGGATGGTCTGATGTAAATCATAAGATACAATTAGCAGTGATCAGAACTTGGCTCCTATAAGTGGTTATAAATTCATGGGATAGTATATTTTAATAGCTCGTTTATTTGTTAAGAAGAAGCAACCATAAATTAAACAGGTACCATACAACTGGTTCACTGGTTCACAGACTCACAGTTAGATACAAGAGTGAAATCCAACGGTAAATAATTGTTCAGCAACGAAGTAGATTAATTTATTGTTAATCTTTTATTGTATTTCGTGTGATATTTCTAAATTCTCAAAAAAAAAGAATATAAATCTCATCTACCAAAGCAACACACAAGGCATTTCTGTTTATGTGCCTTGTTTAGACAAAGCAATGAAAACTCAACAAAACGCTCGTAGTTTTATTATTACAACACTAGTTTTAAAATAAAGGGGTAAACCGACATAGAGAGTGGGGGGAACTAGACTTGTAGAACAATGAGGAATGTCTGTAAAGGGACGACGGACAACCAATCAGAGAGCTGTCACGGTCGAGAGTCTACTTTGTTTTAATAGCACTAGGCTGGATTAGTTTTTAAGTACGCTCTAAACAATGCTTCCTGCATGTCTGTAGGGGAGATATCAGGCCGCCATGTTGGATTCGAGGTAACTTATACTCGTATGAGGTGTTTCTTGTCGGGGTTAGGTAGGTACTGAGGTTATTTATTTGCGTCTTTATGTATTTTTCTTTTTTTTTCTGTTAACATGTAAGTAAATAAAGATTTTGTTATGATATCCAATAGTTTTTTAAATGCCTATGTCGATAAATAGCGTCGTTATAAATTAAATTAAACGTAATTTTTCAGTACATACTTCAATTTATTTGAGGTTGGTGAATACCTCCTGTTTTTCCATACAACATGCAATTGAAATACCAGCACACCTTTATTCACCCCGTTTAGAAAACTGAGTAAGCAATCTATTCATATAACAATTTATTTTCACACATAAATTATATATTTATAAAAGAAAAGAAGAAGGAAATAGAAAAATAGGCACATAGGTGATGCGTATTTCTAAGGAAATCTCTTCCAGAATACCTGCGAAACGAGAGTTAAAAATTGAGATGTAAACAAATTTTAATTTTGTAATATTGTTCGTAAAAAAATCAATAAATTGTTGCCGATCATAATTTTAGCATTGAAATTTTACTAAAATGCTCTTAGGTAGTTTTTCTTTTTCCGAAACATGTATCTTAATTGCAGGCAAATAATATAGGCATCGAGGCATTAAATTTATTAGCGCATCACTATTGTATCCACGCAAGCTAGTGATGTATCAAAGTGATTTATCAAAATAGGCTCCTAATTATTTCATTCAAAAGAATTAAAGTCAGTAAGCGATTCGAAATAAACCTACTATTATCAGAATCTGCTTTCATTACGTTACAAATCTATAGTCCCCTCCCTTCTATCCATATCATTTTTACGCATTTTATCCAACATTTGGTCATAAATAAAATCAAAATTCTACACAGTCAAAAAATTTTCAAACAAATATAAATCAAATCTTCTTCTCTTGTTTTTACGAGTACGCACTATTGTCTAAATTTCTTTTAATATCTCTATACGTAGGCTGAAAAAACATTATAGAAATAAGCAGTTCTTTTGTAGTCATGTCTATTAATGTTGCCATGTGCGCACATCAATAAATAATAATGGCTTATTCTTTGCCCAAAGAATCAGCATTGCCATTCAACGTGGCAACGCAGCCAGTCTTCTGGTACGTTTCCGGATAACAGCGATGTGAAGGAATACTTTGACGCCTGAATATATTTGGTGTTTTTTATTATATTTGTACATATATATAGTTTAGTTTTTATGTACATAGGTTTAGTATAAATACTTATTAAATATTTAACCTTTTGAATCGCGTAATTAGAGACACAATAGAAAGACAATAGGTGTGCGGACGCCGGCGTCCTCTTGGTGAATAATGAATGTTTCTTTTGTTTCTGCAATAATGTAGATAATTTTAGTTTTATGTTTTCACAAAACATACTATGTAGGTATACTAAAACATGTGTGTACTAAAACATTTAAAATATCTAATTGCGTTTTGCTCAAACAGAATCTAGTTAGAACCAGCACAACACAAATTAAAACATTAGCAAAAACAATAATTTAAACACTACACACCACAAACGCTTCACGAATGGTCCACAAAGCGAATAAAAGATTAATACATATCTACGTCATTTCATTTTTTTTTAATTCGCGTAATCCTCAGATTATGTTAGCCTGTGCGAACAAAACTGGCGAGGTACAAGGCTTTACTGGAAACCGCATGAGGATTTTAAAGGATTTAGCCCTTTATAAAACCCTGTCTACCAGCAAACCGTAATTTTAAATTTTCTCGTTAATACGTCAGTTTTGGGCGAAATTAAACCGGTATTATTATGAATTACGTCAAGGAAAAACCGATAGTCCTCGATTTTAATTGGAAACTAATTGGTTTTGCTGTAGAGTCGTATTGGAAAGTAGTTCACCTGGCAGGTAAGTAATTTGTTTTCTGATCGGTTCACATTTGCATTTAGCTTTTAAAACGAATAACTGTTTTTTACTCGTACATTTCTTCTTTTCATATTTTTTTTGCGATTCGAAGCTTCGATTCCCAGTATTGTAAATAGTTATGTCATCCTGTAGTCCCCGCTATGTATATCATCCAACCATCTGACTGGTTTCTATCTTTAGCACCTCCTTATCCCTTTCGAGATAAGCGAACTTGTCTTATCTACACCTACCGCAGTTGAATTCCAAAGCAGAATTATTTCAAAATGTAATTCTTTGTAAAACGATATCATTGAACTGAGCTAGACTGTAGAATAACAAAGATTTATTTTTTTAATAAAACCTTACGATATTTGCAAAAGCGATTTAGAGAATTCAATGTCTGGGTTTCAGTTTTGACTGGCTGGCAACTTAGTCTCAAAGTTATAATGCAGTACACGATGTCAAATCTATGATTGTTATAAATTATTTTGACTACAAATACAATTTACGATGTTGAAAAACAAAACAATTAGTTAACTCAACGCCACAAAAACGCATCGATCTCATTCTTAGAACTGACAAAAGACGACAACTAATGACAAGCAGATGATACCTGTCTTTCTAAACGTGAAAATCAATAAATATTTCTCTCCAACCGGTGCGTCCCATCTGGCGCCAAACGTCAGACGTCAGACATCAGACGTCAGATGTCATTAGTTAAAATTGCCAACGTCAGTGCAACACCAGAGACCAACAACAGTTGTTTCGTTTCATTTAGCGCTGGCCCCTCTACGAATTTGCCACAAAATGTGAACCGCATAATTTATATGCGGCCTGACATATTTTATTTACATCGCAAGCGTTGCAACGTTTGTTCTTTTAGTGTTATAAATAGCACCTGTTAAATAATGTGTTGAAATTAAAACGATAAAACTAACAATACAATATGAAATTGTTTTTGATCCAATTTCCTGAAAATGGAATAAGGAAAACCTTTGAAGTGTAAATATTACAAAAATCAATAAATAATTTTATGTTGGTACATATTCCATAGTATTTAGATACTATTGTACCTAATTGCTTCTATAGTGCTTTCATTTAAATTTAATCTATGTTATGAGCATTAAATGTATAATAATACAATTTAAAATAATAACAAAGTTTTTAACTGCTTGTTTTAGTTCTCAAAACTTGCACACAGTGATACACATACTTTGACAATTACAGATTTTATGTACATAGGCGAGCATAACTCAAAGTTGAGTTTTCTGGCAGCAAACTTTTGAATAATTTCTACTTAATTTATTGTTTAAACTATCTAAGTAAAAGAAACATCTAATATAAAAAGCTCAATAAAAGATTTAATTAAACAACAGACATGCAACAGAGCCGTAAAATGTGCTCTGGTTTAAACTAGAAAATACGGAACTTCAAACAATACAAAATTAACGATAACACAATTTCACAATCATTTTCTTGCAATAGAACGGAAGCGCTGTTCAAATGTTTCTGAACATAAAATGTATGAAATGCAATTACTGCAACCAACCATAAGTTTTCTTTAAAGTCCACAACAACAGCCAATCAGCGAAAGAAGATTACAGCATTGGAGAAAATATTCCAAGTTTAAGATGCAAAATAATGTAAATAATGTTTTTAGTTGTGCAACTGTTGGCAGAAGTGGAAGCTCGGCAGTTATTATTGGCCGTACCGGCGCTAATTTGACCGAATTTGCTTAATGCCCCACAATTTGCGCGCTGACCCCACCGCTTATTATAATAATTTAGCAACCAGTTGCAGCTTGAGATTCTATGGGTTAATTTTGGCAGAATCGATATTGTTTGTGCAAAATAATGTGAGGTTTTGCTGTATTACTGTAAAAACTTGACAGTTCTTTGACATTCCAGCACGATAATTTTTGACATGATATGTAAACTTTTTGTTGGACCACTATCTCACCTGATGATTAGTGATGATGTGGTCAATGGTGGTGTAAGCTTGCCTAAAAGTAACTTATTCACTCTTGACTTAAATACCCCTAGGTTGTATTGTAGCCTAGAGGTAAAAAGCACAGTGAGGTAATAACACGTGTCTGTTGTAAGTTACACTACACCATTGTACGCAATTTAATTATATACGGGCAATTTTTGTAAAACGTGTGTTTTGATTTTTTTTAAGATTTTTAAATAACAATGCCTTGGCCGGATGCCAAGACCAGAGCAAAAATACACACCTGACATACGGTGCTACAAAGTTTCTCAAAGAAATCATAATTTGGCATCTTTTGTTGTTTTTTTTTTCTATTTGACAGCGATAACACTTCGGGGAGCGATTAGTGACAGAATGAGATTACGAGTACATTATCTTTCTTGTTGGTTACACGAAAAAGTCATAATGGTGACAATGGTAGTCTTAAGACGTCGTGTGTTTAGATTCTGATAGATTAAATTGTACTACAGTTTTCTTTTTCAATTTTTATGTATGTAAACACACTTCAAACAGATAAACGTATATCAGACTATTGCAGACTCAACAAGTCTAGAGTCGAGGTACTCTTCATTGTATACGACAGATTTACCAATTCCTATTTAAAACAACTTATCATCACAATAGAACTTAATGACGACGAACGCGAACGAAATATTCCGCCAAGTTTTCACAGCTCGACTTCAAACGTTTTATATTTCAATTTTTCTTGTAGTTTAGTGGAATATATCTTTAGTTTAAAAAGAGCTGAAGCTCAAAAGCAAACATTGCGATTAAGATCTTTGTGTACAAGAATAAATTTGTCGTCGGCCAGCCGCCTGTTTGATCAACAGATTAAAAAGTCGACGAGAGCTGCGAGCAAATGGTGCATTTTAAAAGTTGAAAACTTCTATAATTTATATAGTTGCTCGTTGCACGGTACGACGCGTCACATAACGTGGAATATGTATGTATGTGTGTTTAAGTTTTTGTAAATAAAGTCTTCGAATATGTTTGGAAACTGAATTCAAAAGTTTTGGATTTATAGTGAAGAAAAAATCATGATATTTTAAATCCAATTTAATATTACTACAAATGATACAAAATTTTATTCAATTATACATTTTCGTAGCACACAAATACACAATCTGTAACTGAAGAAGCTGTTTTTAAGAACTCTGGGTATAGAAGAAGGAGTGCCAGATTTTTACTATCATAACTAAAACTTATCTATGATCCTTTTTTTAGATGGGCAATCATCGAAAGTCTTCTCCCACTCTTTCGTGTCAGCCGTTTACTGATTAAAACCCACTCTTATGTTCCTTTTTTGCCTTACAGTTGCCCTACATGTTTCCGTGACTGTGGCATCTCTTTCAAATACTCCTGAAACTCTGGTTGTAGAATCCCAAAGTATTATGAACCCATAGAGGCCCAGTAGCTAGCAGGCAGGATCGAAGCCTACTGGGGCTTAGGGTCGGCTTCTGAAAAGATAGCTCGGCCCCGGTATGAAAGGCAACGAAAGAACGGGGTGGGTTTTTTAGTCAGTAAGAGTCTGACACTATCTCCTGCTCCGCCCGGCGGGGATGTCATTGGAATGATTTTTACCCACGGAAAAAAAGTATTAAACTTGCACTTACATGATCAAAGTAATGCTTCTAACGCTGCTATTAATATATGGGGCTACCACGCTCACAAATTTCACCACAGTCTTGCCTGCGCAGACCGTGTACTTTATGAGTTTTACCATCTACGCACGGTGTTCTTTGTACAAACTGTGGTGAAGCTTGTGCGTTGATGGCAGATCTATTAGACATCCTAATGTTAACTATCGAAAGAGTCAACCATTGACTTCAAAAAAAGAAGATAATTTACACACCATATTCTTTATGGCCCATAGCAGTACAAAAAAGCAGCAACAACCAGCTATATTTCCCCGTTATCACGTGATTAAAGCCAACAAAAGTGTCCAATAACTCAGGACTGCCCGATTACCGTCTTCTTCAATGATTATCCTATCTTTAGAGGGTAAATAAACGAATTATTTGTCACCCCTTTTGTTGTTACGCTCAAGCGTTTATTAACAAAAGCTTAATCGTCTAAATGGAGCATTCTCCTTGTAGTTAATCTTTGTAAGAGGAATATTTCAGCGTTGAAAGTAAATCTATTCTTTTGTTCCGAGTGATTCTTAGTAACAGTTATTGAAGATTTATGAATGTACTTGAAGTTTTGAGACGCTGTCAAGACAACACAGTCTAATAATAGTGTAACATTCATTTTGTAGTTTATGAAATTTAATAGGAATTATTAATGATCCTCTAGTACCCTAGATATCTGAGAATCTAAGATAGGCTTAGAAAATTATTATTAATTGTTGGAGAGAATTATTATTGCACATTAGCTAGTAGAGCCTTCATCCACGTGAAAGTAGAAAATTATTCCAAGGTTACTACTATATATGTGTTGTCCAGGGATAAAAAACCATAAATTATAATGCTATTTCAAAACATGGTCTACCCGCGGCTAAATGCCATTAAAATCCGCTCAGTTGTTTGAATATACATATGCAACAATTTTCGTCTTTATAATCTTCTTCGTATATATAAAAAAATAGATAAAAACGAATAGCTGTTCGTTAATCTCGCTAAAACTAGAGAACGGCTAGTCCTATTTGGCCAATTATGGTCTTGAAATATTCGTGATACTCCAGGGAAGGTTTAAACGGTGAGAAAAGTTGGAAAACATCACGAAAAAAAAAATCGAATACAACGCCATCTCTTATTAAAATGTCATTTTGAAATGAATTCTGCTGATTCTGGTAACACCCGTAGATGGCGTTATCCTTATTAGGCGGTAAGAAGTTTGTCGGGTCAGCTAGTATCATATATATATGTATACGGGGCTCCGGTGTGGGCACCGACGTTGACACAGCAACCGAGGGCCCAGCTGAATGCGTGCCAGAGGGTCATGGCAATACGCATGGTGCGAGGGTACCGAACGATCTCCCGCGAGGCGGCGACCCTCCTTGCTGGCCAACCGCCGTGGGATCTGGAGGCAACAGTCCTTGCACACATGCACGACAAGCGCATGGAGATGCAACGCCGGGGCGAAATTCCGCTGCCACGACAAGTCGAGGCATGGCGGACAGAGCTCCGGCGGGATCTCATGGCAAAATGGCGTCAACGACTATCGCAACCTCGTTCGGGGCGCGCCACAATTGGGACGATAAGGCCCATCCTTGAGGCGTGGCTGGAAAGACCTCACGGCGTTCTCAACTTTCGCACGACGCTGGTGCTTACCGAACACGGAAAGTTCGCTAAGTACCTGTTCCGGATTCGTGCGGAGGATTCGCCCGGGTGTCGCCACTGTGCGGAACATCCGGAGGACACGGTGGAGCACACTGTAGAGGTGTGCCCCGCCTGGGCGGAGCATCGCCGTGTCCTCGTGGGGGCGATCGGCGGCAGCGATCTCTCTCGCCGGGCCTTGGTTCAGGCCATGGTCCGTAGTGAGGAGGGATGGCAGGCGGTCGCCTCCTTCTGCGAAGCAGTAATGCTAGCAAAGTTGGAGGCCGACCGCATCAGGCAGAGGCAACGGGGCGCTCGCCCCAGCCGCCGCCAGGATTCCGATCCCGATTTCCGGCCACCGTAGGCGCGGGCTTGCGGACGGCGTGCAATGGGTAGCACGCTGTCCGATCGTCCGGTAACCGACCGGACCGAGCCCAAGTCGTCGGCGGCGCGTTCTGTTCCCGCGCGCCTCAAGGAGCTGTCAGCACACCGAAGAGGCCCAGCCTGCTAACTGCAGGCAGGCAGGGTCGAAGCCTACTGGGGTCATGGGTTAGTTCCGAAAGGATTGCTCGGCCCCGGCACGATAGGCTACGAAGGAACGGGGTAGGTTTTTAGTCAGTAAGAGTCTGACACTACTTCCCGCTCCGCCCAAGGGCGGGATTTGTCATTGGATGATTTTACCAACCATAAAAAAAAAAAAAAATATATATATATGTATATATATAGGATTATGTTGTATTTATATAGAAATCTGTTTGTGTTCATATTTGTAATGTCATCTTTTAGTCTATTACTATCACCATGGTCCATAATTATGTATTTATAGAATTTTGTTTGATTATTATGTAAGTAAGTGTTTTAGATGCCCATACATATTATGTAGTTTGTTTTATATTTAAATAAGGTTTTTTTAAGGCGGAAATCATCTTTGTCTTTTCGGTCCCCTTTGCGTTGTAGAAACACGGCTTTCCCCTTCTGAAGTCTATTAAGAAGGCCGATAACTATGGTGGACTATGGCCCTGCTGGGTCCCTATGGTTTTGCTGACATATCTTTGAAGCGCGCGATTAATATTAGACGTTGTCGACTACTTGGGCTCGTTCCGGACGGTTATTGGACGGCCGGATGACAAGCTACCCATTGCTCGTCGTCCGCCCCCCACAAAGACACATTTTTTTTTTATTGATATAAACTAGTGCTGATGTTATGCAGTGATGCACTTGTTGATGGTGAGGCTCACTAGTTTATTAAGAGCCTATTCACTCTAGCCTTGAAGACACCTAAATTATAATCGGACGGGAAGACCGCAGCAGGCAAATTGTTCCAGTCCCTCGCTGTACGCGGTATTAACGACGAGGCAAAACGCTTAGTCCGTACCGTAGAAGTTTCAACAACATAAGGGTGGACACATCATCAGAACACGTCTTCATAACATACCACGGTTCCTCCGTGTCTCAGAAAGCACGAAGAGCTTTGGTCTCCGTATCAGGGGCTGACTGGAGGATCACAATTAAGTTTTAGTCTGTAAAAGTCTGGCACTTCTTTTCGTTCCACCCAAACCAGACCACAATATGGTGGTAAAAATATTCTCTCTACCTGTTAAAGAGTTAAAATAAATAAATTATAAATGGGTACATTTTGCGCCAGGAGAGTTAATGAAAATTCTAAATAGAGTAGCTTTTTATTGATTTCGTAAAGTAAAATTTTATTTTTTATCTTAATTCAATTGTAATTGCTTCACAAACTCTAATTAAATTTTCTTACTATGAAGCCATGACAAAATTCTAAGAAAACAACATCGAAGTTAATTTTAATGTAATTATTTTACAGGAGCGACGGACAGTTGAACGCTAAAGGCTAAAATCATTTGCATATTGCGGTCCTTTGCAGGCCTCGCGCCAGACTCATAATCATTACTTGCCAAGCGAAATTAGCCCCTAAGGTGCTTTTGCTGACTACTACTACCGCTTTATTATCCCTCAAACGTGCCCGCTCATGCTAATTCGGACCTTTGATGTGGTTTACAGTATCGGAACTTATTAGTGTAGAATTAAACACAATGAAATGATGAAGGCACGTACATATTAGACATGGTAATGGCTTGTGGATGAATGCTTGATTACCAATCTAATGCCATGCTTCACCTGAAGATGTGGGGTATTATGAACCAACTTATGCCTTACCCTGGTTTTTGAAAGGTATTTGACCGAAATATAAGTTTCTGTTCTCAAAATTTTCTCCACTATGGTTAGGTTGCTTTCACATCTCGTTTAGGAGCTGGACGCCTAAAAAAATACAATAAAAACATGAAATAACTTGGTAACACGGCAACGGCATACGATTTTTTAAAATAATTGTGTATGACATAAGTTATCCTAGTTTAGGTAGGAATTATCAAACGCGCGAACTATCAAGTGTATCATGTGCAGGGTAAGTGTTTTGAAATAAGGGAACAACCTGTATCACTCTAAATAGATCTACTGTGTGAATGATACGCGGCTAGCTCGGTCACTGATGTTAGGCCCATACCGTTCTCACGTCAATGTTGTATTTATTTTTACCCTCTTCGGAGATATGTTATAGATCTAGTAGAATGTATGGATAATAATATTTTGTTATTTTTTGCTGTGTTTTGGTTGAGTCAAAATTGTGTGTCGATGATTATGATGCACGGTAAAACTCTAATGAGTTTATGATTTGCATCATCTGTAATTTAACGACTTGTATTAATGCTGAATAAATAAATAAATAAAATAAATAAAAAATAAATAAATAGTAGAGTAGCAATTTTACCTTATTTTTTTCTTTCTGTAAGAACCTTCTATAAAGTATTTAAATGTAATCGGTAAAATCGTTTTCCAGTTATGGCGTGACTAACGGAAATAGGGATTTATTTTTAAGCAGAAAAGAAAATATCATTCCATTTCCGAACTGAAATGCTTCCATCAACAATTTCATTCGATTTTCAAATCAGTTGTCATAGACAAACATAAATTCTATTCTATGTTTATTGATAACTCATTCATATGCAAACTGTGACATTTAGGGAAACGGTGATATTGATACCAAGCACACCGAATGCGGAATCGATACCACTGCAGTTATCGATAGGAAACTGTGGCATTGTTCTCAACTACACGATTACGAAGGAATCTCAAGAGAAATAGGACCAAGTTTTAGATGTGTGCTTGTGAAAGCTTGTAAGCATAGCGTATAAGCATAGCGCTTAAGTATAATCAGCTTTATAATGTTCCCACTAGTGGGACTCAAGCCTCCTCTCTAGGAAAGGAAATAGGCCCTAATCCATCACGCAGGCCCAGTGCTGTTTTTAAAGCTTGTATTATACATTAATCAATAATAATCTATTTTTAATAATGTTTATTTTCTTAAACAGAACGTCTATCATGTTACAAAAGACTCAATTTGTGTAGATAATGAAATTTATTCTGCATGTCAGTGGCTAAATTGAATAGTAAATCTCTTCACAGCGTTTTTTGTTGAAAAAGAAAACGCTCCAAGAAAATAAGTAATCAGCGAACTCTTATCGTAATTGGTTATGTTGTGGAATGAATAACTTAACATTAACGCAGTTTTACATGAAAACACAGTTTTGGTCAGCATAGGCGTGGCAATTGCTGTGATTTAAGTGACCATTTCACATTTACAGCTTTTGTCACGCTTACGTAAAATAAATTGAGACATTTCGCCACCGTTATGTGCGATATTTTAAATTAAACTTTATTATTTATTGTGACACTTTTACGATCATTACTGTTTTTAATGTAATGTTTGTTTTGTTGTGTACTGCTATCATTAGCTGATGCTGTTTTGTTTGATAAGAATTTATTATGCTTAAGTTTTTATATAACCAACTTTTAAAACAAAACCATAAGTTCGTCCAGTGTCCTTTTAAATAATTGTTTGTAGGGTTTCATTTAATTTAATTAGGCTACACACATTATTAACTTCACTTGTTTTATTTATGGCTTCGGTGTCAATCCAACTTAATAGCTACACCATACAAAATCGTATTAATTCCGTAAAGGAAACCCGACAAAAATAAAGCATCCATTCACAAAACAAAATTAAAAATATTTTCCCTCTAGAAAAAATAAAAATGGCTGTTACATTCGCTACACCCACTTTTTGGGACAATTGCGTGGAACTACGTTATCGGCGTTGATCCGTCGATTCAGATGTATGTTGAAACAAAACAGAATCCATTGGGGATACCCGTGAACCGTGAAATTGCCAAAAAACTTCCGAAATCCATCACGAATCAAATGACACTTTCAAATTGTAAAGCTAACTGAAGAGCGAATTGGATCGACTGCGAAAACAATTAACGGGAACGGACGAAGCGAAAAATTGGAATAATCAACGGATGCCGTGATGAATAACGTTTGCAAATTTAATAAATGTAATTTTTCAAAAGCGTTGATCTCTCCTCTCAGTCCTTATGTCGGATGCTCGGGCTCACAAAGTGCTACTGACCGACTGACATTTTTAAAATAACGAACCACGGCCTAAAATACGGCGACTATTGTTTGGAAAATAAAAAATTCTAAATGTTGGATTGATGAAAGCCGGAGTTTGGAAGTACTGGCGTTTTATTCATCAGGAACGAGTAATATTGTGAAACAAAAAAATCTACATAAATCGGTCTTTGTTTAAAAAGGGTGGTATTTAACTGTTCTTCAATTTATTTCTGTTTCCTTTCATCAGAAATACTAATTTTGCACTAAAAATTGGTTGCGCAAATAAGCTTGGTGTGGACTGTAAGTTTGAAAAAGCGATCTAAGGTTTGTTAACAATATGCAGGTACTGTGCCTGGCGTTTATTGATGGGATGAAGTATTAGGGAGGAACACTGACCTTTTGACCTCGAAGGTTCCACGTGGCGCCGGCCGGCGAACCTCGACTTCGCACATTTAACCACTGCCAGGTCCTGTATTGCACTACACTGCACTATTGTTGAGTCTTTGAATGGTTGGATCACGAAATAGTCAATTTTCTTGTAATTTCGAGCGGGCGATGTTAGCGGAGCGGACACATTCACAATCGATGCACAAACGTCAATGTCATTCCATTTCTTGAGGTCGTGCGGGGGAAGGGAAACGGAAGGGATAGGATTGCTAGGCCAAAAAATAAATTACAAAAAACAAAATCGCGGATCATAGCAAATTGGCGCAACCAAAATGCTTTTCTGCGTGGTATAAAAAAATAACCACGAAGGGGAAGGCGGGATCCGTATTTGCTCACTTGGCTCGCTCACTAGACTCCGCCATCCTCCTTTTAACCTTTGTGTCATCGGGGTAGTCACCCCGATGACACAAACGTCAGACCGGTCCATCAGACCCTTAATAATTGTAAAAAGTCCATTATCATTATAAACCTAATTAGTGTTTCTAGATAGGAATAAGACTTTAACATAGTTAAAACATCAAAGGTCCCATAACATTTACAGCAAAGTTTTTTATAAGTCATATTAATTATAACTTTTAATGAGGCTAAAGTTGGTAAATCATGACGTTCAATGCCTCATAAAACGCAGTTTCACGGTCATATAAACTACAAATTAATATCCATCCCGATTTAAAACAATGACGCGCCCTATTTTAACTGCTAATTATCTATCAACTAATTGAACCAAGTATTCCTATTAACATTTTAGAGGACAAAGTCCCCGATAGCTACTCGTTGAAAGCCAGGAAATTGAGCATAACGTACCCATTAATATTTCAACAATTTCCTGGCGATCTACAGTGTTAAATAAGTTTTTGAAAAATCGACTTTCTGTTCTTCACAATATGGTATAATTTTGGGGTTATTATAGGCCTGTAGAGAAAATCCTTTATAGGGATGTATAAGTTGGTAGGTGTATAGGTACGTGAATACCAAACGCATCGCCTCGCGCACCCCAAAGTTAAACTGTGGAAATTTTAATACATCCGGTCTGAGGGGGTTCAATTCATGCGTGGTTTACATGTCGGCTATTTTTGCAAAGCTTTAGAGATTTTGTACGTTTTATTAATTTGTCATTATTAGTACTACACCCTAAAGGTAATTTTATAAACGTTCGATTCTGTGTTAAAAATGTAATTAGAGGTGTACACAGCTTATTACCCTAAAGGTAATTTTATAAACGTTCGATTCTGTGTTAAAAATGTAATTAGAGGTGTACACAGCTTATAAAATTTGACAATACATGTAAATAATTATTTAAATAAAATTCCCCTTTAACCACGAAACTAACTGCTAGATGACATTGCTGTTGGAACAAAATATGTAGAATAGTTGCAGCAGTAACATTTCTCAATATCCCCAATCTGTTTAAAATACTGTAGCTTTCGTGGCTTTTTTTCATACCCTGATCAAAATGTCTTAATATGAGTGTTTGACCACGTGATATTCTGTTAATCAATCCTATATATTCTGGACTTTTTAACCAGTGAAAATTCACTTTGTTTAGAGATACTTGAATTTATAATTGGAATCCATTGTCAAGCTCAATTGTCGAGTTTAGTTTTGTGCATTTTACTAGCTTTTATTTGGCCTATCCCGATGTTTGTTTGTGATCAAATCTTGCAAATCACTCCATTTCCCGTTTACCGGTTAAGCTGAATTTTGTATGCATGTGTAAATCAGATTATAATACAAAATTATTATGACGTGGAGCTGATCTGGTGATGGAATCGAAAGTGCCCATAGTATGATAGGAACTAGGTAGTTAAATGACACCGAGTTTGGATTCGTGGATCGATGGTACGCAGGGTCTGATGATGGAGGTTGAAGATGGGCATAGGATCTCGGTAATAAGCGTAATAAGATCGTTTTAACGTATAAGGCCGTTTTTGAGCTTTTTAGAATGGTCTTGATACGTATTAATTATATAGGTATATATCCATAAAAGCGTGCTATGTTAAAAATGTTTTCTTTGAAAACTTGTTAAGTTCATTTCTAAGTTTTGTACAAAAAGTATAGGTTGGAATAGAATGTAATTGCTGTCAAATTGTCAAGTGACACAGGTTTTATTAAAAAAAAAGAATTTTAATTATTTTGAATAAACATAGACCTACTTATATACTTAGAAATGACGGTGAAGCATATATTCTTGCTATTTATTGACCTAAGCCTTTCAACGTTCTATAAAATACCATTTATTATTTCCATTTTCTATCTACTACACATATTTAATTCAGTATTTTCTCGACAACGGTACGTACAACCGGATGGCTCCGGTAGTACATGGGTAACGGTTCGGCGTACCCCCTTGGGGGAAGTAAGAGCCCAGTTTATAGTTCGACGGGTTCCCTAGGTTATCGGCCTGTTGTCTGACATGCTGCTAACTCCACAATATAACTGTTCCACGTGTTGTGTTGTAGATAACTTGCTTTTATTGCTTTTGTTGTATCTATAACTAGCAGCAGCTTCACCTAGTTAAGAGTAAAAAATATATATTTAAGTATTTATTTATTAAAACTTCATGCAACACTTAGGTACAAAGGTGGGCTTAATATCTTAGACATTTTTTTGCCTCTACGCTAACAGGTTATATTAAATATTAATATGTCTATTACTAGGGACCAAAAAAATACATTAAAACGAAACAAAAAAGCGTCTCGTCAAAAATAACTTTTACTTTTTCGCGGTTTCAATTTCATACGACATATGAGCTAAATCTAAAATTAAAATCTATCTCACTACCCTGTTTCCGAGGCTTGCTCACCGATGTTAGAATCCTCGTATTACTTTGTATTTTTATTTTAATATAAGGGAGGCTTTGGTTCCCCACATAAAACCACGTAGGTACTTATTGTAGTAATGGTGATTTGTAAATCATAATATATATTTTTTTATAATAAATTAACCGCTTTATATTTTTAAAATTAAAATGTCTTTTGATAAATGATACTATTTATTTTGCAAATAGGTTTAAAAAAACTTTTAAACGTATTTTTTTCGTCATTTTAAACTAGATGAGGCCGGTGCTAGAGTTTCCTAGCTGACTACCCTCAGCAGAAACACCGAAACAAACTCAGGGGTTAAAAAAAAATAACTTCTATTTTCAAATAGATAGAACTCGTTTTTGAATGTCTCCAACTTTGAGTTAATTAATTTAGATAAACAAAAGACGGAACTTCATTCTCAACTTATTAGCATTCTAGATTACGCTTCCGAATAGATTCTTTTAAAAGCCTCTTAAAACCAGTAATAAAACGAAGCAATCGAATCATAAAACCTTACTACCTCTTTGTATAAAAGGAATCAATTAAAACTCTGCCTACGCAAAATATCTAATAGTTACTAGCAATGCTCCGCGGATCCACTCTCATGAGATTTTCGTAGGTAGGTACTGTCCTCTTTTCTGGCATTCAGAGTAGTGTAGCTTTATATTTCTTTTCTTTTTCTTTCTGTATTTTTTTTACCTTTTTCTGTTTTTTTTTTCTTTTGTATAAAATCAACAGATAAAATTGTAATCATAACAACTTACTAACATAACATACTTATACAACTTTTCCTCTTACGGTGAATGCTCCTGGGCAACTCTTAAAATTATTTTTTTAAAGTTCCTTTTCAATTTGCAGCTCAGTATCGGATTGTTATCATAAACAAAAACTTCTATAATATTTGAGGTAACTACATGTATGTATTCATACAA
Organism: Leucania comma; assembly: GCA_958295575.1. NCBI lineage: Eukaryota > Metazoa > Arthropoda > Insecta > Lepidoptera > Noctuidae > Leucania > Leucania comma. The sequence continues at coordinate 13,954,804 of OY282475.1, forward strand.
CTATACTCATTAAAACTACCAATAACTAATTTACAGAGAAAGTAAAACTTCAAGTTTTTAATAGAGAGTTATACACCGTTAAATTTTGGTCGTTATAATCCCGTGGAAGGTAGATTCGGTACCTGAAACACAATCGATTTGTAAAGATAAAATTAAAAAATAAAGTATTTTTTTTTCTAAAACTCGAGTTTATATAAGCATGTACGCAATTTTCCTTAAGCAAACGAAACAATGACCTTGTAGGTAGAAGTCGGTCGTTGCGTGCTAACTACCTACAGTTCATTGGCCTTACTTAGCGGACGTTTACCTAAATAAATTAATTTTGTACATGCGTAAATTAATTAAAAAAGTACTTTATTTTTTAATTTTTTCTTTACAAATCAATAGTGTTTCATGTACCGAATCGACCCTCTGCGGTTTTGATGACTATAAAATAATTGTGTAAATACAAACATGTCATCACTGCAAATATATTTTGTTTTCCCTTACTATCCATTACTAACGTGCAAATTTTAAAAATCGAACGAAAATTTGATTTTCGCGGCAGCATTTTCGTTCAGAATTTTAGTTTATATTAGCCTTCGACTGTCAGCCGCTAGTGTTATCAACAAATTGAATATTTATCAATCTGGGAGGCACTTAAAGGATAATCATAGCAGCAGTGGTAAACAAACGAAGAAAGTTCCCGAGAGCGCCGCAACTACAGTGAAGTCAACTACCACTTGACCGAAGTTTAATTATAAACTGAATGAACAAGTTGTGAGAACAATCACGAACTTAGACTGATCATGCTGCCGTATCAGAATAAGTACTTTTACAATATATCCAAGTTTTTAGGGTTTCGTCTCTAAAAAGGAAAAACGGCATCACTTTGTTGTCCGTCTGTTTGTCTAGAGCCTTTATATTGGGAACGCGTGGAGGTATCGAGTGGAAATGAAAACCATGTACTCAGGTTTGCGGTCCCTTGATGCTGTGAGAAAATAAAACTTAAAATTTAAAGATAAAAAAGATATGGCCGTTTCTATCGCAGAAAACGTACGTTTTGACACTCAAGAGAATCAAAATTCATAGGATGGTTACTTCCCGTTGTTCTAGAACCCTGAAGTTTGACATATAAAGGAATAAATCTGACTTATATAAAAAAAAGACAAGTGTAAACTAGTTAATTTACAAGAAAAAACTTTTCGATTCAGAAAAAATCTTTGAGACTTGATTCGGGAATTTAACTATTTACATAAGTTAGTTGGTATGGAACCCTCGGAGTGCGGGTCCAACTTGCACTTGCCCAGTTTTTTTTTTATTAGTAGTTACTTCATTGAGTGTAAGGGTTAAAACAAGGATAAAGACTCTATATATAGTTGTTATTGCATTTTTTTAAAGAGTAAAACGTTTATTTAGGACATAGACACACGCAACGAAAAAGAAGAAGATATATACCGTTAAATTTTGATCGTTTTAATACAGTGGATGGTCGATTTCATGTACCGATTAGGTACATGAAACCCTACCGATCTGTAAAAACAAAATTAAAAAATATAGTCCTTTTTTTAAACTCGAATTAATTTACGCATGTACGAAATTAATTTCTTTAAGTTTAAATTAAATGAAAGTCACATGTGTATCTACTACATTAACCATCAGAGTAAACGCCTATAACAATTAACGAAAATTATTTTATTGATATGATTCGTTAATTATATTAAAATTATTATAATTCCGTTCGTCCATTTCCATATTATTTGTGAATTATAACGGCAACCCACATTATTGTTCATAATTGCCGAGTAATGTTGCCATTATTGAAAATTTGACAAACAAAGGGAATTAATAATAATATTGTGGTTAAAAACATAGTATCCCCCATTTGAAACGCAGATTAACCAACTGTATAATTAATACATTTTAAGCTTTATGATTATAATTATCATTATTATATTAGTATTTCATTTTCATTATACCATTAACTAGCGACCCGCCCCAACTTCAAACGCGTGCAATGGTGATATCTTATGCATGTATTATATAAACATTTCTCTTGAATCACTCTATCTATTAAAAAAAACCATATCATAATTCGTTGCGTAGTTTTAAAGATCTAAACATACATAGGGACAGACAGCGAGAAGCGTCTTTGTTTTATAGGTACTATGAAGGGAAATAAAAGCCTTTGTTACTATCACAAAGTCGCTTCCCGTTGTCTGTCCCTATGTAAGCTTAAATCATTTAAAACTATGTAACGGATTTTTTAATAGATAGAGTGATATGTATTATACATATAAATAGGTTTAGTACATGTATAAATTTATTAATTAATATATTTAATATCACTATTGTACCCGTGCGAAACTGGGTCGCTAGTTTATCATAATTTAACAATATTACATTTATTGCTGACGATCGGTTTTCAATAACAGCTTGTCTTTCGACAAAAGTCTCCATCCCAAAAATTTCCACCTATCTATCAGGGCCGAAGTTTACTGGGGTCAAAGGGTATGTGAAAATGGCACCCGGGGCCCTGGGACCAACGGAAAGAATGGAATAGGGTAGGTTTTTAGTCAGTAAGAGTCTGACACTACTTCCCGCTCCACCCAAGGGCGGGATTTGTCATTGGATGATTTTACCTACCATAAAAAAAAAACTATCTATCAAATTAAAATCATTTTAAATATTAAGTATAATAATTTTCCACAAGTGCCTGTAGAAAGGGTATAGTACCCGGCGATTAAATTGAACCATTTGCTATGGTTACGCGCAGCTTCTCACTTCGATTCAGACCCGAAAATCGTTTTAATCCTCGGCTTACAAGTTGAACCATCATGCCTTAAATGCACAGTAGCCGATTTTCGAGTCCTAATCAAAATGAGGGGTTGCCACGTACTATACCTGGAAGAAGTTGGGAAAAGTCTTTACCTAGCAGTAGTAAGTATAGGCCAAAAAGAAGAAAAAAAACATAATTTCGAAACAATTTATTATTAAATAATGTAACAGTTTCATGAATGAACCACCATCTTGAATTACCCGTACAAAACCAGGACCCACTTTGCTCAATACAATTTCAAGGTGACCTTTCTCAACCAAGGTTAAAATAATATTTGAACAGGCAACACCGGGGAAAAATCTTTGGCATCTGGAAATAAATTGCCCCGTTGACATTTAATACCCGGGTTCCGTATATAAATAACGTTGCAAACGCAAGATGAATATACTTGAAGCTCTCATGACGGATTTAGAAACATTTTTTTACCGCCTGGAGCTTTACAAAGCAATTTACGTGGGTAAACAATTTGTAACTTTGTGGGACCCTGAACTTTTTGCTAGGCGTAGCTGGCGTTTACTTGGTATAAATAAAATGATGAGTATGTAACTACATACGAATAATAACAGATTTTCGGGTCTCAAGCGAATTGCACCACAGCAGGGGTCTGCATATAACAATAACAACTACGACCATTTTAGTTCAACTTGTTTGATGCGTAATATAACAGATTTTTGACTCTCTATCGAAGCCGGCTGCGAGTAATCATAGCAACGGGTTCACCATATTTTCCGCGTACCTACTATAGGTAGCTCAGTTTTCAGCGAGTAAGTAAAGAATGTTAGACGTGAAGAATGCTTTTGAAGAAATTTTTCTTAGGATTCGTTTCGTTACAATCCAGTACACAGAGAATAGAAAAGAGCTATAATATTATTGTATGTTCTAACTTTTTTATTAATGTTACCACAGGGAATACAAGTCTACTGTAATTATTAGACACATACTCCTTACTTCACGCTAGGCTTCAATAACGCGTAACTTCATGGACGCGTCATCGCCTGCTCGACGTCAACGTCGTGACGTCGTCGTGTCGTTGCCATTTCGTCGACAGGATTTCATTAACGTTAGTAGAAAACTTCAAATGTATCCGAATGACGTCCTCTCAAAGGAATCAGAGGTTTTTTTTTTCTTTATTTATTTTGGGGTTTTTATCTGACCAGATATGCCAACCCCATCGTACCCTTTAACATTATTAATACCTAAACTGAAATAATTAAGATACTATTAATATACACTTTACAATAATAAAGAAGGAAGTCACATTTGAAGGGCTGCTACCAAATGACATAATTGCCTGGCATCATCCGCAGCTGGCCGAGACAAAATTGACTGTATTGACCCACGGAATCAGAGGTGTTGCCGACTCGAGGCAATTGACGAAAGAGAATCGAAATGAAACGGTCGTAACTTGGTTAGGCTTGCAGGCGTCCACCAAACGTATATTTATTTAACATTTCATGTACGCGTCTTAGAAGCTACCCGTCCGTGGTTAGCAGGCCTAAGTGCTCGATTACGGAGACGCGGCGCGTTGCGCGGCGCGTCGGGCGGTCCGTCATACAATGCCATATGTTTGTGTTTGAGCGAGCAATGACGAGGCCCGCTGCTGCAATGTACGACGACACGCCCAACGCGCCGTGCAACGTGCCTCCGTAAACACGGCCTTAGAGAACAACAAATATCTTAAACTTTTCTTTGAACTTCAATCGTAGTTTACGATATCACAATAAATAAATAATAAACAAATATCTTCTAACACGAAAATTACTCACAAGCTCGATCAAAACACACATGTGGTCGCTTTGACAGGTAAGTAATTACATCACCAAAATTAGGTATTTGCGTTCCAAATCCACTAACTAAATTACATGCCCAATTACATATCTGTGACAAAATTCAAAGATGGTGGCATCAGGCGCGAGTCTTACAATCAGTTAACCACCAAACGAGGATACGGGCGTCGGAAACACTCGCAAGATAATCCAATTATCTGAGAGCAAGCTGAACAGGCGGCCAATTAGAAACCAAAACTACAAGTACGCACTGCCTTTATTAGCTACAGAGCTAGTCTAGTCCTGTTAAGAAATAGACGCTGATTTTCGTAAAATGTTCGGTTCGCTTTATTTGTACAAAAATAAAGACAATGGCGGCAATTTTTGGTACGTCGATAAATAGACCTTGAAATGTGATTACATTGTAAAATAAAACAAGATTTATGAGAAGAAAATTATGCTGTTAAATCATATCAATTCAAATCTTACAAACTGTTGTACGCTTCATTAATGTCTGATTCCATTAAAAAAAAAAAAACAATAAATAAAATAACGAACTATTCGAATTCTTTATTCAAAATTGTATCTGTCATGGTCACCAGCGCCACACCGCAAATTATGTTTTCCGACCAAAATATAGTCCCTTTGTTTAGTCACAAAAAGCCACACCTAATCATTCTCTTTGAGAGCACAGCAGTTGTAGCAAAACCAACACAACATGGTAATATAACTCTTGTGTCCCGAGAAGTTAATTACTAGATTAAAAACATAGATCTAGACGATAGTGCTTGCCCTCGGGATAAGTCTGTTCACACAAAACGACTAACGACTTTCTGTATTTTAGCAGTAAGAATGTGTAGGTGGAAAACTCTTGGTTTATAATCCCGAAGGTTTAAACCATTTACATTAACGTAAGCTACTTGTATTTTATTTCAAGCGAGTTAACTTTATTGTGTTTGTCTGTTATTTTACTTTATGTTAATATGTTACCGGCAAACTATATAGAATTATACAAATTGCCGGTATTAAGTAAACGTTAGCTGTGCCTGTTCAATGACCTGTAGGTAGTTAGTACGCAACGACCTACGTTTACTTAAAAAGAATAATTTTGTACATGCGTATATTAATTCGAGTTTTAGAAAAAACCTGCTTTATTTTTTTATTTTATCTTTACAAATCGATAAAGTTCAAAATTTAAAACGATCAAAATTTAACGGTGTATATATGTAGATACTCTCGCACACATGGTTGTTTGTATACAACAATATTATTACAAACTCGTTTACGCTTTGCAAAAACTATCTGAGCAATTAATGAGAGGTACTTATTAGTAACAAATTCTCCAAATAAGACCCCTTATACAATATGTAAGACTCATTTTTACTAACCGAGATGTATTCGGCAATCACAATATCTTATTTATATTGTAAAGGCCATAGTAAACATAAGTATGTGTATATGTTTGTTACTCCTTCACACACGAACGGCTGAACGGATTTGGTGATTTTTTATTCATTTATTTGCTTCCACAATGTAGGTAAGATGGTAACAAAATGGATCATTGGACATGTTCTTAAATTGAATTTATAATACTTTTAATCTTAAAGTATATTTCCTTAGGATAATTTTCCATTTTCACGTGATCGAACCGCTGGTACCTACCCATATCTACTATTTCACTACAAGGTAACATAGTATAGCTAGGGAAGCTGCGCGATGTCTTCTCGTCCAACATACCACAGTGTCTCAAGACGAAAGTCCTGTGCGTGTTGCCAGTGATGACATATTATGGCTCTGAAACGTGGTCGCTTACAATAGGCCTCATAAAAAGACTCAAAGTCACCCAAAGGGCAATGGAAAGGGCTATGCTCGGAGTTTCCTTGCGTGATCGAATCAGAAATGAAGATATCCGCAAGAGAACCAGGGTTGCCGACATAGCACGTAGAATTGCCAGACTTAAGTAGCAATGAGCTGGGCACATTGCACGCAGAATAGATGGCCGTTGGGGCCGAAAGGTTCTGGAGTGGCGGCCGCGTACCGGAAGACGCAGCGTTGGAAGGCCTTCCACAAGGTGGACCGATGACCTGCAGGGCTATTGGCTAACTTTTTCAAAACAGTTGACAACTGGCATTTGATGTACACTAAACTTTGTTGTCAACTAACAATTTCATAACTTAGGTATTACGTATGACATCTAGTGGCTAACAAACTGCGGTGGATAAGTGGTGGCTAACAAAAATTATCGGTGCATATTGTCCCGGTTCTAGTTTTTATCGACTATTATACAGCTAAGTTAAATATCGCATCTTCAGCTTAAAGCAAACAATCACAATTTTAAAAGTATAGATACAATAACATTTGTCAAAACGTGTCAAGGTGGATATCAAAGGCACCGGTGGATAATGACGTCATATCAGTTGGTCACTAAAGATAGGCAATACGAAATTAGCTGTTTGACAGTTATACGATGTACATTCTAGCAAGTGATCTTCACTTGAGCTGTCAACAGAGTTACGCAATAGCCCCGCAGGTCAGGGTCGTTGGAGTCCGATGGATACGAGACGCACAGGACCGGCCATTGTGGCGACGCTTGGGGGAGGCCTATGTCCAACAGTGGATGATGATGATGATGATGATGATGATAGTATAGCTACAGGCACAGATGGGGGTTCTCTGACAGGGTTCTGATCTTCAGTGTTTGTGCAGCGTCTCTCCTTAGACTATGTCCCACCTTCCATCTTGCATCACGTGCCCTATTACCTGTTCACGCAGGGACTTAATGACAGCATCAGTGGACTGCATTACCGTGGCCGAATACTGAGCCAGGCAAAGAATTTTATTAATTTTACCATCGACACGCTAAGATGAAGTACTTCTGATATTTTAAAGATGGCCAAAAAACTACATATCGGAACGACTCAAAAAGTTTTTTCTTGGTCGTTTGTCATATGAACAGTTTGAACTTTACCCTTTGAGATTCTATTACAATATTCTCTTACAGATAGCGTGGGAAGATGAATAGTTAATACGCTTGACATTCGCGGATCGTTTGTGTATATCTGAGATGTAGAATAAAATTAGCAGTCATTTTGCTGGGTGATTTTCGCCACTGAAAAAGGGGCGTGCGGATGACGAGCAACGGGTAGCTCGCCATCTGGCCGTCCGATAAGGAACAAGCTTCGCGATATTTTTGAGGCGCTTGAAACCGATGATCTTCGGGCCTAAAAACGTCAATGATCAATGCATCTAGAGCAAATCATATTCCGAATTTCTAGCAGATCATAAGCAATGTAGAATTAATTTGATGACTGATGTTTAAAATATTTTTACTGTAATCATCCCATTTTATTTTTATCTTATTTTGATAGGTACAGTGACAGATTACAGACTAAGACAATTAGCACAATATACACAACATATAGTAAATTAATCTGAAGTCCAATTATAACTGTACACGCCATTCATGTTTAACATGCTTCATTAATGACAGTAAAGGTGAAGTAACATGAAGAAGTTAACAAATGACAGTAATGTTATTTTTTTATGGCAACTTGTTTTAAATATTACTGCCAGTATCTAGTCTTGAGAGCTACACGGTAAAGAATAAAAAGGAATACATAAGAAAGACGGTAAATTAAGGATAGATAAAAATATAAAGAAAGAAAAGAGTGAAAAAGATCAGGTTTCACAGTCACCCGTTTACCTGGAAAACGGAAAAAAGGCAGTAATGTTATTACATTTTATACAGATAACATTGTCGATATCAGATATCAATATTAGATCATGCAGTGTATAGTTTTGTGTGTCAAAAATTGGTGTGTCATATTTTATACAGCACTGTTTTTAACTGTTGGAAAAAACCAAAACACTCGGTACTGTGCGAACTACAGCTCCTATCCCCGGATTTCCTATGAAACACGTCACACAAAATCTCTCTGGAAAACCCCTATGACGAAACGGTTAGATTGTGAACCGAACTAAAAAAAATAAATGTGAAACGCTTTTTTCCTTAGATCGATTCAAAAATGCAACTTTTCATTCGTAGTTCTGCGACATATCTCGTCAGAGTTATCCCGATATTATAATCATAATCATCGTCACCCGACTGTGCTTAACCTAATTATTTTGAGGTAAACTAGATAATAGGGATTAGAAAAACCTGAAATTCTTCAGCATCAAAAATGGTCACAAAGTCAATCTCAAAGATTTTAAACAAGTGACAGTCGTAATTACTGATAAAGTTTTTCTAGTCTGTCTTCTCTTTCCATACAACTCTGTTGTAATCAGTTTACTGATTTTCTTTTCAGCCAAATATTTTAATATAAATATATAAGTACCTACATATTATAATACAAGTATAATACCTATATATTATTTTGTTTGATATGGACTGTTCGTTGTGGCGACACTTGAGAGAGGCCTATGTCCAACAAAGAACGAAATGATGATGATGATGATGATAAATTATTTATCCATCTATTAGTTGCATAGCTATAAGAGATGATTTTAGAAAATAACCCTAAGTTTTAAATTTAGCGACTGTGGAGAGTCCAATTGTCCATTTTTTTGTTAAGGTTTTTGGTATTATGTCGAAGCCATATCGTGGAATTAGCCATCTTATGATGTAGACGGCCATTTTAAAATCAGTCGGTCTCTTTATGAATTAGTCACCACAAAACTAATCTAACCTAACTTCGGCCATATCATGAAATGGTCAGTTCTAAGATACGGCTACGACATACATGAATGAAGAAGTATGATTAAAAATTCAACTTTATTGATTGTTTACTTTGTCTACAACTGTATCACATTGTATGAGCTTGGCGATTACCATATAAAAAAAAATAGTGGCCCAGAGATCGCCCAAGACTGATAGGTTTGGAATTATAATAATTCTATCGGATAATTATATCGGAATCAGACTGTTGTAAGTAACGGATATCAGTCTAATACATTTTTTGCTACATCAGGTGTCCCGCAGGGATCGATACTGGGTCCTTTATTATTCATTTTGTATATAAATGATATAGGCAACTGCTTTCATAACAGCAAATTTTTGTTGTATGCTGATGACCTGAAAATTTATAGGAAAATCACAACATATGATGACTGTTATCTCCTTCAAGAGGATTTAAATAGACTTTCTAATTACTGTGCAGATAATAAATTAAAATTAAGTGTACCTAAATGTAAATTTGTTAATTTCACTAATAATAAAAACATAATTAAGTATGATTACTATCTTTGTAATGAACTCCTTATTAGAGAGGAGGAGATACGTGATTTGGGAGTACTTATGGACGGCAAATTACACTTAAACTTGCATATAGAAAAAGTAACCGCTAAAGCTTTTAAGATGTATAGTTTGATCATGAGAGCTTCTGCTGACTTTAATCGCCCGGCCACTTACCTATTTAATAATCTGGTGCGACCACAAGTAGAATACGCATGCATGATATGGGACCCTAATTACGCAAAATATAACTATGCAATAGAAAGGGTTCAGCGCAAGTTTCTTCGCGCGATGCATTTTAGGTGTCGTCTAGACCGTCTTTCGTATGAGGAGTCCTTGCAAAGACACAAATTATTGTCCCTACAATCAAGGCGACGGTTACTTCAAGTTATGATGCTTTATGGACTGGTACACAATAGGTTCGACTGCTCTGAACTAGTCAACAACATATCGTATGTCGTGCCCAGAACTATTATAAGACGAGAGGTGCGCGCTCACCCGACTTTTGCTACAATTATCTGTCGCACAAATGCGGGTGAGCGGGCGCCCCTTCATACGAGTAGATTAGTAAAAATATTTAATAGTCACTTTGAAAAAGTTGACATTTTTGCCTTAAGTCATAATGAATTTAGGAAAAGCATTGTTAAAATTTTACAGTGTCATTCTTAGACGTAAATAATTTGTACTAAAGTTAGTCATAAGCGCGTTCACTTTATATAATTTCATTCTTAGTAATATGTGGAAACGTAGTGAATTGTACTTTAGCCTATTTTAAGATGTAATTAGATGTAAGACATATTGTATAATTGTTTGTTTTCCCTAATAAAATAAAATAAAATAAAATATAAGGCCTTTGCCCGTTTGCCTAACAGTAAAAAAAAATGAATCAAATAATTTGTTTCAAATTATTGCGTAAAAAATAAAAAATAAAGTCTATGGTGAGTAAAACAAGAGGTTACGAGTATTATCAGTGTCTCCATGATGGCTGTGATAACGTTGAAGATGACGAACACCCCGAATGCCCCAATACACCAACAACCGATAAAGACGTGGAAAAAAGACTTCACATTATCTTCCTTATCTGTCTTTTACACACTAGGTACACATTTATTTCTAAATTTTCTTACCGCAGGTCTGCTGAAAAAAAAGCTATAGAAATAAGCTTTTTTGCGGTGGATGCGAGACGCACAGGACCGTTAGTTGTGGCGACACTTGTGGGAGGCTTATGTCCAACAGTGGATGTCCTTCGGCTGAAATGGTGATGATATATTTTAAGTGTATTTTTACCTATTACCATATCTCCCATAATTCTCACTCCATTTTAATCCGCCTTCATCATTACCATGACACGTGTCTGAAACAAAACTATCACACAGCGATATATCTCACGAAACTCGGTTAAATTTCGTATCGAAATCTTCAACAATGGCAAGGAGACGGAATACGACTGTCTAAATGCAGAACATGACGACGCTATGCACTTAAGATTGGTCGACTGTACAAGATGCACTGTTCTTATTGTTCAAGTTCCCTCCGGGAATTTCCGATACGAACTGTACTTTCTTTTAAGACTATACAGATTGTTATGTAATATGTTGCGGGGTAGAAGAAATTGTACTTTGTACTGGAGTCTGTCGCAGACTTTGCCTTATTATCCTAAGAAGACATACCCCAGGAATAAAAATTCTAAAATCTATGTTATATTCTTGAATATAGTCTATCCGTGTGCCAAATTCCATTCAAATTCATTCAGATGTTTGAGCATGAAGGAGTAACAAACATATAGATACACACGAAAATACATACATGCAAGGATTTGCTATTTTTTATTTTGGTGTGATCGAAAAAGGTTTAGTAATTGATGGCTACTATAAATTGTGGTGCTTTTTTTATTAGCAGATTCTGTATTCAATACTTGGCACGAATATAGTACATTTTGATAAAAATGAAGTGCAGAAAGTTTGTCATTGCAACTGAGGCAGAATTCGCACGAGCCGAGGGCTCCAGTGACAAATTTGCACGTGTATAACGACGTTTTTCTATACACTTACTTTCTCTGAAAATTACGACGCACTTTCGTTCATTTTTTACTGAAGTAAATTTTCCAAAGTTGTCATACATTTTAGTTTTGATTTTGTTGGCAACAGGCTATCGCAATATTTTATCTTAATCACATCTATCTGGATGATGAATTTTTTAGATGGTATGCCGCCGCCACGGCGTACCATCTAAAGAATTAACTTCAAATTTTAAATTTAACATTTTTTCACAAATGACGCAAATAAATAAGTTAGTTATTACTCTATAATATACTTTTTTCCCGCAGGTTGTAGGTTGGAGGAAAAGCAAAGGTATCAAACCGTTACACATCCTACTTAATATAAAAAAATAAAAATACAAATATTTTTGAATTTAGAACGCAAACATTTTTTTTAATTTGTTCATATAACAAATTATTGTGTAAATTTTTGGTGATATAACAAATTATTGTGTAAATTTGTGGTGTAAATAACCATATTTATTCACGATATTCTGTTCATAAACACAATTTAAATTTTCATTAAATATTATAATATTTAATGAAAATTTAAATTGTGTGATTTTTAGGGTTATAACCCTAAAAATCTACGCGTCTTTGCTTTAAAAAAAATGGGAAAGAAAAAATCCATTATTATAAATTAAAATAAAACACGAGGGTGATAAAAATGGCATATCGCACATAATCGTAGTGCGTTAAGAGCCAGTTTTCGAGCAAATGTAATAAAAAGTATTATTCAGTGTTTTAATGCTGCACAAGTTTTTAAACCAGATTTTTAGAATATAATAATAAAGCATAGAACTCAATTCAGTCATAAGATGTTTTAATTCGAGAGCAGTCATTTCTTAATTTGATATGTGTACTTAGTCTGGTCATAAATACTATTAAACAAAAGAACATTATTAATTTTGAATTTGGAATCACTCGGTGCCATTTTTCATGAAACAAAATTTATGGCAAAACTAAATAGTACGAGATCCAATAGAAGAAGTACCTTCCTTCATAAGTTATTTGATTAGGATGAATAAGAGAAAAAGTGAAAAGATGTCAGGAAAGCATGACATGTATCCTATTAATTATGCTAAGACGCTTTCTTCGAAGACAAGTGACACTTTGAATCGTGTGAATAGAAATTAAATCTGAATTTGTATTGTGTCCATCGGCACATGCCAAAGCTGGAAATAAAAGGTATTTAATGATATCTACTTATTTATTATTTATTTGAGATGCCTAAAATTCTATTCCATTTTTGTATTTGTAAATTGTATTTGTAAAACAAAAGTCGTTCCAGAATTTTTGACTTTAGAACTAAGCTTGAGGATACAGAAAAGATACGCTCTAGCTAGTCTTCACCAAATAAACAAGATATAAAGAAAACAACTGAAGAATAACAAACTAAGACACTATTATTATTCTAAGAATTCCAACAAAGAAGTATACTTTAAAACGCTCCAAACCATAAAGTAAAATTATATCTCTATTTTCAAAAAAGGAATATAAACAAAAATGGCGTTGTGAGTAAAATTCGCAAGCACCTGTACAAACTGCAACGAGAGTGAACGATGGGTTCGCATTGTGTTCCCGAAAACATAGGCCATTGTGTTGAATATAGGTCGGCTGCATTTTAGCTTTAAAACACGCTATTCTCCGTTCAATGTTAGTGGGTTTCTTAAAATGGCACATGAAATATTATACGTGGTAATTTTCCTTTTTTTTAGTTGCCAAAACGCTTTGGTTCTCATGAGTTACTAGTTTAGCAGTATGATTTTTGTGGGAATTTTTAAATTAAATTTACAAATTACGTAGGCCACACTTACGACTGTTTAGTTTAAAAATTTTCATTTTATTTTATTTGGGAAACAAACTATTGTACACTAACATTATTTCTATAAACACAGTGAAGCATAAGTAAATGTACTATCTACTACGAAATGAATGTGAAATAGTATGTATATTGTCGAATAATTTTAGAAAACTATTATATTTAAAGGAACTATGTAAGAACATTAACAACTATCTTATATACCCAGAAAAAAAACAAACTGTAATCACTTTAATGAGTATAATGATTTTAATGAATCAGTGAATTGGTACACTCGTTGCAGCGGACAAATTAAAAGAAGCATCACTAAAACCAACATCTATAGGTACGTCACATTTATTGATAGGTATAATAATTTTATTTTTGTATACTTAGCCTTTTTTTTAATGTGATTGTGTGTACACTGTATACTCCGCGGATTAATAATTTACTATTTATATTGTGTTTTTGGGTACAAAGTTGACTAGTCTGCATTGTCCTTTCATATCTATTAATTTTGTAACATGAAAATAAACTCCATGGTTAGTCTTACTATTATTTTTTGCCAGTTATTCTCTATAAAAGCGACCGAATGGAACTATGTGCTATCTTCTGACATTTTATAAGTGTCCATATTGACTTATGTAAAATAAATAATTTTGTGTTTGAGTTCAAATTTGAACAAAGACATGCAAGATCCTCGTAATGTAAAAGAAAGAAATGACAAAAAAGACTACGAAGAAGAACTTCAACAAACTAATAAACAACCAACCGACACAAATATCAATCAAAGTACTTAAGCAGTCAGGCAAGAGTTATACATTCTAATATAGTCACGTAATAATTCACTAGTTAACGTCATTATATGTCGCTAAGCATAAATTCCCGGTAGGATAGTGTGCGTTTATGAAGTTCCCAGTAACAGGCAAAACGTGCCGAGAACTGATAAACTTCCTCTATTAGTAGATGTAGCTGGATTGTTGGAGGTATTGAGAGTTCTGCTATGTTTATGTTTAATATAGAGACAAATGATGTAGTAGATAATTAAGATGTTACTGATAAATCCTACAACTTTCAATGTTTAGTTAACCAAATTGGGAATCTTTGCATTGGTATAAGTAATGAATATGTTTACTTATATGTATAAAATGCAACTGTTACTGGCTGACTAATCTAACAAAACATAGTTGAATAGAATACGCTGAAATTCGGCTCGCAGATAGTTATTATGATGTAAGTATACACTAAGATTTTTTTTTTTAATTTTTTTCAAAATTCAGCCCTTAAGGTGGTCCTTCCCCTCTCGTCTATCGTCAACGTCTAGCATGGTTTAAAAGCTTGTTGCTTCATCTAACGCAATCCAAAGCGATGTTTGATAGAAAGGCAACGCGAAAACTGAGAGATAACGCCTGAAAACTCTATTGGCATTCGGTATTTCCGTGATTTAATAGAATATTTCACAAAACTTGTTCCAGGAAATACATGTTTTTTTAAAAACCTTAAAATGTTTTTGAGAAAAATTGTCGTTATTTAGAATCTCGATTTAATGCGCAAGGCTTCTACAGACGTACTTTTTTATATTTTTAATTTATGAGTGAACTTTAGCCCTCCATAATGTACCCTATAGAGGGCTAAAGTTCACGTAAAATAGCAGATTCTCAGAGGTATTTATTGGATTAGTTTTACACAAATTTATATTTTGATTTCTATAGAAGCCTAGTTAATATCCACAAGATATCTGTGTATCCAAAATATCTGAAGAAAGATGTGCAATAACGTTATAATCGCGTAACACCGGTCACAGCCACACTTAAAGATTTTTTTTATTATTTTTATTCCGAGATCATTTCCCTTGGTATAATTTTCTACTTTTCGCAAGAAAATTCGATGGTAGAAGTTAGTTAGTATACAAAGTGAAGTGAAAAACGTAGGTGGAATGTTGATTCCTTCTTTAGCAGAAGGTGCGTCAAGATATTCGGGTGACAAGATAGATATAAAGAAGGATGAAAAGACGACGTTGTCGTTTGATTTTCCCAAAACCTAACAGATGTGACTCATGTAACCTCGCAAATTAGGGATGCCAATCGGTTCAGCTTGAAAGCACTTATAAGGGATAAGATTTCCGATATAAATAAAACATATTTCCATATTCAAATGCAAAAATCGTTTGCATTAGCTTTCATGTCGTACATGGTTGTGTAGAATCACGCTTAATATTGATCACAGGGGCCGCTCGGAGTGCTCTCCAGCCGAGGGTCGGTCATTTGGTCATCAAAAGCACTGTTGACCGTGTTGTGAGCTTCTAGTGGTTCCTTTTAATGTTCTGCTAATTCATAAAAAAATCGGCTTCCATTTGTAGGCTTTTGAAAGCTCCCATTCTTTTGATCAACATGAATGTATAATTAGAACTAAGTGCCACTAAGCCGCGACCACCCCCTCTTTGTTAAGCACTTAGTACATAAACTAGTGACCGCGCGTGTGCCTACTTGTACTTATGAACATGCATGTTTTATTTTTTCAGCCAACCAGTGTTACTACCCTAAGTGTATTTGGTAGTACGACACATAATGAATAGGTCCCCCGATAAACGAAAATTTAAAAAAAGGTAAGGTCTACACTTGAAACCAATCAATGAAGTCTGTCTGATTAAGTCCGTAAATGTAGAGGACTCTGGCAGTTGTTGGAATAACACTATCCTTCCAATTCGTGAAATTGCAGATAAAAAGTAATATTAATTATCTTATAATATTATTTAATACTCGTGATAGTATATCTGTACATTCTTATATTCCTACTGCTCTTACAGACAGTCAGATACCGTGTATAAGAGTAGTAAGAAAATGGCTCATCTCTAAGTCTCATCTCTCCTTTCCAATTTTCCTTTCACAACATGTTGGAAGACATTTTTCCTCAGAAATAATCTTCATATATTAATTTCTTTTCCTATTTCTTTCTTCCTGTCGGTTTTTATGAATAGATTAACTGTTAAATAGATTAAAAGCCAGAAATTCTGTGTTGTTCTTTGATGAAGGGAGTCCGATCTCCTTTCATTAAGTTTCATCAAATCGTCCGGTTCTTCATGATTGTAGTGAAAATTACATCTAAAATCTTGTATATAGTTTGAAAAGAGTTGAAAAATGAGAAAGAGTGAGTGAGAGACTGAGTTGAAAAGAGGAGTGAGAAATCAGTATATTACAAGAAGGTTGAAAGTGGCGCCATTGAGTGAAAAAAAAGAATCGTTTGTCTTGGTATGGTCAATTAGTCATGTGAAGAGGACGAATGAAACGAATGTTACTAAAAGAGCTGTATTGCTCGCCGTCCACAAGCCCGCAAGGAACATAGGTGTGGTTTTATTCAGTAAAAGACCTATAGCGAGAGAAGTCATTAGATGATTTCGCCCTGCCAGGCCCGTTCACTCACGTATATACATGTGGATGGACGGAGAGGGAGAAGGAGGCTAAGGAAAAGATGGATAGATTGTGTGAGGAGTGATATGAAAGAAAAAGGAAGTGATAGCGAGACGGGTCATAAGACAGAATGGATGAGCCAAAAAAAAAACCCGATTAGTATAGGATAAGGACAGGAGGATGAAGATATCAGATAAACAGACACATGTAGAAACCAACGTTGTTGAAGATTGCATATAAAATATGCACTCGCTTGAAAGTCCTATCGGAACTTTATCCGATCAAAATAATCTGCAATTAATAACTTTCCGATGACAATTTGACAGATCTGTAGCTCAAAGGTTCGTGTTAATACCTCTGATGAATACCGCGATACCTTTTCAATAAAATAAAATTTTATTTAAGTGACATTAAAACCTAACGAATAGGTAGATTGGTGTTTTTATGCAGGTCTTAAGGTAGTTATGACCTGGGTTTATTTCAATCCGTATGAGAGTTTAATGCACTCAAAAATTCTTAAATCGATGGATGAAAATTAAAAAGTTATCCACAATTTTGAGATTTTCTGTTATTTTTATTGAATTAGTTATAACAAGCAATTATTTAATCATTTATTTCCAAAAAAGTTAATAAAAAAACTATTATATCTTTATTTTTGACACGTGAAAAAAAATTACCATGTCTTACAATATGAATTTTAGTAAGTTACTGGATTTATGAGAAAAACGCAAAAATGCCAATAACTTTCTTTACTTTGCAGACGTTGAAATGTAGACAATTCTATTATTAGTAATTTAGGAAGAAGTTAATTTTAGGTAATCTAATTTATGCACTTAATATCCAAAATGACCCAAGACTTCTTTAACGAATGAGTCATAAACCGCAAAATTGAACTTTTATCATTGTTACGACCACATTGAAAAAATTTCCTCCCCAAATTATCTCACTAGAGAATTTTTCACAGCACAATCTCCGTAATTGAATATCTCGATACCTGAGGAGCTCCCTTATCAAATTAGTCCATAAATCTTCCCCCCATTGGCTGCGCTCACGACTCTGTAAACTAATCGGTAAATTAAGTAATTACTGTGCGCGGTGAAAATCAATGTGTAGGAAATTTAATTTGTCTGCCAGTAAGAGGTTATTTTCAATGTAGCTCCTCCTAGAGAGGGGGACCCGCACTCGTTTTTCTTTATTAGTTAACAGTAGGCATAAATTAATAGGGTGCTGGTTTATGTCACTCGTGATAAGGGTAGGTCACAAATGAAGATAGCCCATTTGTGAATATTAAAACTTGGGAAGTTGCTGGTGACTCACCAACAGATGTTACACTGATAGTCGTTTTTGGGAGCGGATTATGGAAAGTTGGAAAATTTGGCAGTTTTCGGAATATCGCACCAGATAAAG
The DNA here is from genome assembly GCA_958295575.1 of Leucania comma. Lineage (NCBI taxonomy): Eukaryota > Metazoa > Arthropoda > Insecta > Lepidoptera > Noctuidae > Leucania > Leucania comma. The sequence continues at coordinate 13,973,274 of OY282475.1, forward strand.
GAATGGTTGATTACGCTCAATGAGCTAAGTTTGAAAGAGAAAGACAACCTAGGTCTCTTCTAGGCTAGCGTGCTCTATCGTCGGCCACATCATCGCTCACCATCAGGCGAGATAGTAATCAAACGCGAGCCTATCAATGACAAAAAAGTATACTGAATGCATAATAGATACCTACTATAAGTTCTACCCGTGACTCTCTGTCTAAAATACTTATAGTCCTGAGCGGAAAATTTCAGTCCCATTTTGTCCTAAATAAAAGTTGATAATTTCCGCTTAAGTAATAAAAATAGAACAAAATCGAAAAAGTTTGTAAACTTTTTCGATTTTATTCTTTGTTCCAATGATGAAGCCATATTTGCGTCACAAACTTTTGTTGAAAACACACGCATATTTGGAATACCTTTTCGAAAACATTCTCGCAATAATGTCCGCGTTAAGCAGGCTTTTATGTCCACAGTGCAAAAGAGAGAGAGAGTTCAGTTGCAAAAAAGCGCACCAGAAAAATTTCATTAGGCCGCGACAACACAGAAACAACGATCCTTTGTCCCATATATTGACTGAGATTGATTGTCAGTCGGCATGTGCTAAACGAGTTGCACGACGAAATAAAAGCAAATGTTCCCAACCCCTGTCGACATCCGTCACGAACACGGATCGTTTTATTGAACTCCACTACCGACCATATTAACTTTTGGTTACTTTCTGTTTATTTGCCTCAAACGGCTCTTCTGTTCCTCACCTATATGAAACGGAATGAGAAAGTTTTAATGTCGCTAAATAAACATTTTCGTTTCCATTTTCAGAGTTTATAAAACGCGGTTTTATTTACAAAATCGTTTCCTTTTACCTTGTATTTTATTATTTTACTTCGGTAAAAATATTTTCTTAATGCCTCGGTACTTAATACAAGTTCGTCTTGCTTCCTTATCAAATCCATCCAAGCGTTCTTTTGTCATGACAAAGACGAAATCTTTTCCCAAGAGCTGAATACCATCACCGGAACCTTGTATTTATTTTAAAATTGGTATCATTAGGTGCGTTCTTGGCTTACTTCTAAGATAACAAGCATTGTTGAAAGTCTCTCGAGCTTCCGACCCTTTTCTCACTTTGACAAGTCACCCGTAAAGATTGCTTAGATCCCTAGTGACTGGCCCTTAACTTGAAACAGCCTTATCGCCGAGATAGGATTAATTGCGGAAACACCGAGACGATAACGAGCGAGTTATAACTAGTCGAGCTTTGTGAGCGGCCGAAGGTTTCAGCTGTTGAGCGATTGTCTCGGAGCGGTTTTACGGCATTGTCATCCAACCCGCCGCTATGGGAATAAATAATTTGGCCGTCGGCAGATAGAGTGTTGATAGATACTTGCCGGGGTCATTGCCTCCTCTCAATTCTGAAGTTTAACGAACTTCTGTGCAGTTTGTGCACTCAATGATGAATGTTTTGTTTATGTTCAAACAATCGGAGAGAATTTAGTTTATCAAATGAGTGATAGAACCCATGAAGAGGGTTTCGCGCGTTTAGGGCCCATCCCTTAAACTTACATTCAAACTTAAATATTTAAAATATAAATTAATTTAAATCTTTCAATGAAAAACTATACCATTTTGCCTACTTTAACTATAACTAACAAAGTTTGAAGGTATGACATAATTACCGTAAAACAAACCGAGACAACACTAAACATAAGTTCGTAAACAAAATAGCCAACGACGCTTTAATTGCCAAACTTTTTACTAAAACAAGGCAAATAAACTGTAACATTAAACCTAACTTTGTCAGTGAAATGTCTTTGATAAAATGCAGATAAGCGAATTTATGGTACACTGTATTATGCTGGTTTATGAACGAATTCAGCGGAGTCACTTTACTTTCTAATTAATAAGAACGAACTGCCTCAGAGAATGACTGAATGAATTATATTACTGAATGATATTGAATGAATTGCTCAGCGCAGCACGTGTCGATATTAGGCAATGAACGGTGGAATTAAATCACAAAGGCAACCTTTTTTTAATTTTGGTTCAGGTGACTTAATCTTGAAATGATAATTATTAATATTTTAATCCTATACCTTTCTATGAAAAACAGTAAAAATTACACAGGTAAGGTTTCTAACAGGCAGTGCCTCTCATCTTCATTGCTATGAATGGTAGACTGAAACAACAAATCCCAGTCAAACCGCTTGAACAAAATATATAGTTGTTTTGTTTTAGTACTCAAATAGCGATCTTTGCCAACATCCTTCTACTTACATATAGTAAGAACCCAAACAATAACAATGTACCTATCGTTTCTCATTCGTGACACATGTTGAAGATCAAGATAGATTCAGATTTAGGCTTTATTTCAATTATTGCAATAGAGAAAGTAAAATGTAACAACTAAATTACTGAGTCCAGTTTCCAACCATGTCTACAAATAACGGTGTGAAAGAGACGAAGCACAAGCCGTCTGGGCCCATCTCACTCGGGACTTATGATGATTTTGGACGACGTCAAGGACCTGTGGCTAGGACCCCAGGTCCTTCATTCTATACAGATATACGACCTACTGGTATATGCAGCAACTAACATCACTGTGGGCGTAGATAATTATGCAAGTTTCATTAGCATCCACCCCCTTTCTAAGAACCGCCTTTTGCGCCGAAGACTTTGAAATGATAAAGCAAAAATTTTGAAGTGGCTTTTTCTTCGAATCCAGTTATTATCAGAAGTAAACATTAACTTACTCCGTCAGTTATTTATTCTATTAACTTGAAGTGGGCTTAAGTAAGTACTAAATTGAATTTCATACAAAACTCTTCAGAATTACGTAGGTGGACCAACTTCACTCACGATACCTAAGTATTTATAAAACTCAATTACGCAACTGCGTTAAAAGTACTCGTAAATAAATCAATTCAATTCGGATTTGGTTGATTAAAATAATCATTTTAGACTACTTTCAATATTGAATAATGAACAGTAAATCTATTTTGCTGACATATCTAACGCCATTATAGTCGGGGATATTAAAATAGATGAGTTTATAAATTAATTTATGTGAACATTTGTTATCATAACCAAACGCATGACACTTTTAAAATTAGCCTCTAAAAGAGACCATAGTCGACTATCGGGTTTAGTTTTGTCGCATTGAATGACCATTGGTAATCGTTTATGAGGTCTAGAAATATGGGGTAAAGAAATAACTGCTTACTTGAATAATTTTTCCAATATCTATCTACTAAGATTGGTTTCACATTATCTTAAATTCTCATTATTCTTGGTACTGTTTTCGCAACAAAGTTAACAAGTCTCTGCACCAGGTTTATCTTCATAAATTATAGCCTGTTTCCCTAATATACGCACTGTATTACTGTAAAGTTTTATCAAACTCTGTTCAGTAGTCTTTGCTTGTAATAGTAATGAACATCCATTCATTCCTTCACACACGCATCCATCCTCACAAAGGTTTGCATTTAAAACAGTAGAGGCCTGACACGACTAAGGTGTAGCGGTTTTAATTTCATGCTCTCTTCATACGTGCCAAAAAACCACAAACTAAACGAGGCTCTCAAAACAAGGTTGCTAATTCCAGCCAAACAGCCTTGTCTCCTAAATTATAATACATACATGTACATGCATTTACTAGCGTCGACTCTCTTACTCGACTCGCCGCAGTCGTCGACCACATGTAAACAACCCTCGGTGTGGGGTGGGTTTTGCTCAGCAACATTAACAAGAGCACGATGTTGGTCTAATAAGGATTCCCAACTAATTTTATTTTAAATTCTTGTTTGGATTATCTTTTAACTCTACTAAGTGGGTGGTGCGGTCGATACACATCTTGTTACAAACTTTGTTGACCGCTGATACTTATGTAAGTAAATCTACTTACTATCTCTAGTTACTAACCTCATCATTACAAAGCCATATTTATTTAGCTTATGATAATGTTTGTAATATTTTAAAAACTATGATTTACATTTTTGATTTCGTGTGTTTTGGTTATATTTTCATTACAAATCCCGCCCTTGGGCGGGATTTGTCATTGGATTATTTAACCTACCATAAAAAACCCTGAAAAACTAAAAATACCTTAAATCCAATCTGTATTCAAAACAGTTTCATCAAATTGCTGGCCACACAAAACCAATTGACGTTCATATAATTTTGCTGCAAATATTGATAATGTTATTGTATAATTAAACCAGTGATCCAGAAGCAATATAATGAAAATGCCAATGTTATTATATAATTATAATAACGTTGGCATTTTCAATATAATGCTGATACACCCACGTCGGCACTACTAAAAAACCAGCCAAAATTTACAGGACAAAAGAGCAGGAAATCTTCATTTGTGTGTATTCAAACAGGTATATTAAAAATAAAATCTATTGATGTAAGATCGTGGTTATTTCTGCTTGATCACTTATTAGTACATTTTGATACAAGTGCAGAAAGTTTGTCATTGCGACCGAAGCAGAATACTAACGAGTTGTAGGTGAGTGTATTATGAAGGCGAAAGCTGCAGAGACTGCACGCGAATCACACCACGTTTTCAATACGCTTACGACTCGTGGGGGTTGACCCGGGCCTCGTGGGTAACAACGCGCGCCCAGCCCGATACGATAAACAATTTTATTACAATAAAATTGTTGCGGGAGAGAGTACGCGCTTTCTTCCGCACTAGTGCGGAAAATAATCCATTGCGTGCTTAGAAGCGGTTTAAGAGTTATTATTATTATTATAAGCTTTTCATAGTTGCAAGTAGTTTCCCAATGGATTGATTAATTTTTGTTCCTTATATAATATCACAAAAGATGATGGATGGAAAGGGAGAGAGAGGCCAAAGAAGAGATGGATGGATTGTGTGAGGAGTGATATGAAAGAAAAGGGAGTTAGTGATAGAGTAACGAGTGACAGGACAGAATGGAAGAAAAAAACGTGTGCGCCGACCCCAAATAAAACGGAATAAGGGCAGGAAGATGATGATGATGATATACTATCACAAAAATTTTGTCAAACTAACGCACAAGAATGAAAACTCAACGCAGCCTTTTGATCTTCTAAGAACCTTTGTGTAAGCAACACAACATTGCGAATCCTCAACAAAATTAACCCTAATACACACCACCGAGTCATTAAAACACCACACCATTACAGGTTATGTGCCAAAACAACATTTGTTTCTCCCTTACATGTAAAGGTTGGTTCAGATATAGGTACTGTAAACGGTATTCTGTTGTTACTTCCATGAAACAACCCTTTACCCATGGGTATCGTAAAAGGCGGGTAAGGGATAACATCTAGGGGGTAGCGTGCTCCTGGTGGTTAATAAAATTATAAATTATTGCAATGACTAACAAGTTTCATTGCCGCAGGAGTCACTGATTAAATCAAGATTGCTTGTAATTTTGTCGTGATGGCCTGGGTTGTGGTTAAGGCACTCGCTTCTCGTGCATGAGTTGGTGGGTTTGAAATCGAGCTAATACCAATGTAATTTTTTTAATTCATATACAATTTTTCTAAGTTTATTTAGGACATATCTAACATCCGGTGCTTCGGAAAGTAGGTAAAGCGGTATTGTCATTTGTAAATCTGACGTTGATCTGTTGTTGTCGACTAGGGGTACATCGTATCTGCCAATTAAATTTAGACACACAATAGCTAGGCTATTAGGTTATTATATTAACTCAGACATAAGTAGTATGTCGAAGTCATGTATAATTAATACCACTATGTTTAGTAACAGTACTAATAATCATGTAGTGGGTCAAGTTGACCGTAGCAAAATTGCTATGACTACTTTTATAAATTGTACGAAGGAGGTTCCATGTATCACTTTGGAAAGTTCTTTTGCAAATGTTGAGGCCAAATCTAGTTGTAACTCGCTGCCAGGTGATAATATTATAGATTTGGGACAAACTCCGGATAGTCATTTAAACTAATTCATAAGACAATGGAGGGTACCAGTAATACCATTGTTATACCAACCAACAACAGGGTATCTTCTTGCTCTCAAGTAATTAAACAACAAAAAGGGTCTAAGCAGCACGCCTTGAAACTATTTCATCAAAATATTCAAGGTATATCTTCTAAATTATTGGAAATTGAAATGTTTCTAGAGAAAACAATGTTTGATGTTGTATGTTTTAGTGAACATTGGTTGAAGGATTACCAGGTGCTACTCAGTTATGAAAATTATAGTGTGGGTAGTTGTTTTAACCGTAAATCTATGTTGCGTGGTGGGTCCTTAATTTTAGTAAAAAAATGCTTAAAATTTAAGCAACGTAAAGACATAGTTAACTTGTCTATTGAACATTGCATTGAACTGTCATGTGTAGAGCTAGATAAGCATATTATAGTGTGTGTGTACAGACCCCCGAACCCTCAAAACTTTAGTCTATTTGAATCAACAATGGAAGATATTATAGCAAGACTTGCAGACAGTAATAAATCCTTAATTATTTGTGGAGATTTTAATATTAATATTTTGGAAAATAATTCAAATAGCAGTAGATTTTTAAGCCTTTTTAAATCCTTTAATTTGTTTAATGTTTTCACTGAACCAACTAGAATAACTCCAACCTCTGCAACTTGTATTGATAATGTTTTCTGCAATTGTGATTATTTAGATAAAACTATAGTAAATTATCTTCCATCTGATCATAGTGGACAAACGGTAACTTTTAAGTCTCAAGCAATATTGGAAAAAACTCAAATTCAATTTAGGTCAATTACGAGTGGCAAATTAACAGAATTTAATTGCAATATACAAAATAAGTTAAATGTTCTGGGCCACAATATTGAAGATTCTAATAAATTTTATGATAATTTCTTTTCATTAATACTGTCTTTGAAAAGAAATCGAAAACTATTTTCCCTAAGTTTGTATTTAGTGATTGGGCGACTAATGGTATTAGGATAAGTAGGGAAAGACTATATGAGTTATACGGCCTTAAGCCATTCTTCAACACCGAAGCCTTTAATAAGTATGTAAATAAATATTCCAAATTATTCAGAAAGATTTGTAAGGCAGCAAAGGCCCTTTATATTAGCAAAAAAATAAAATCGGCAGATAATAAAATAAAGACTGTATGGAAAGTTATTAACAGTGAAACTGGTAGAAATAAAGTACGCAACACGGATTTTTTATTGGAGACTTCACATGGTCCCATAAGCTCTAATTCAGAAGTAGCCCAAGAGTTTGTTAATTATTTCACCGATATACCTCTTAGGACAACGGAAGCTTTAAATTCCTCCCCTGCAGCCTCAATTGCTCTATTGAAATCAAATTTGCCAGACTGTCCGGTTGAGTTTCAATTCAAACATATAAACCCTATGACAGTCATAAAGGCTTTCCGGCAAATCAAAATAAAATTAACCGAAGATCTATGGGGTATGTCTATTAAAGTATGCACGTCCATAATCGAGACCATAGCACCATATTTGGCTTTAATATTTAATTTGTGTGTAGACCAAGGAGTTTTTCCCGATTTAATGAAATACAGTAAGGTTATACCACTTTTTAAGTCTGGCGACCATAGTGAAACTAATAATTACAGACCTGTATCAGTGTTGCCAGTTTTCAGTAAGGTGTTTGAAAAAGTTATGCTTAATCAAATGCTTTACCATTTTAACACCAATAAAATCTTAAATGATCAACAGTATGGTTTCACCAAAGGACGTTGTACGACTGACGCTGGTGTCACGTTATTAAAACACATATTTGCAGCGTGGGAAGAAGCCCAAGATGCGATAGGTATTTTTTGTGATCTCTCAAAGGCTTTTGATTGCGTTAATCACGAAACCTTGCTTTTAAAGCTGGAACATTATGGGCTAGGTAAACTTGCACTGAGCTTAGTGAAATCTTATTTAAATGACAGACAACAACATGTTCAAATAAACGGTGTCAATTCCCAGGGTTTGAAAGTCAAAATGGGTGTACCACAAGGCTCAATATTGGGTCCTTTTCTCTTTTTGGTATATATAAATGATTTGCCGCATCTATTAAAAAAACAACCACATATTGTTTTGTTTGCTGATGATACTTCATTAATCTTTAAGATTAATAGACGTTCCACAAACCTTGATGATGTAAACAACGCTTTGCAACAGGTCCATAATTGGTTTACTGTTAATAATTTAGTATTAAATGGAAAAAAAACCAAGTGCATGAGATTTGCGTTACCGAATGTTAAAAGCAATAGCTCCGAAATAGTATTAAACAAAGAAAAACTCGAATTCGTCGAGAACACGGTTTTCTTGGGAATCACGCTTGACTCGAGGCTACAATGGGGTCCTCATTTAACATCTCTAGCAGGTCGGCTTAGTTCAGCAGCATATGCTGTTAGAAAAATCCGTCAATTTACTGATGTAGATACTGCGAGGGTAGTCTATTTTAGTTACTTTCATAGTGTCATGTCTTACGGTATTTTGCTATGGGAAAGGGCTGCAGACATAGAGTCTATTTTTGTTCTGCAGAAGAGAGCCATCAGAGCCATATATAGACTTCGCAAACGCGATTCTCTTAGGGAACTATTTAAGGAAATAAACATTATGACGGTCCCTTGTCAATATATCTATGAGAATATTTTGTATGTTCGGAAAAATATTCATCTTTTTACTAAGATAAGTGACAGGCACAATTTTAATACTAGAAATAGGGACAAATTAGATCAACCACGATTCAGATTGGCTAAAGTACATAGTTCTTTTATGGGGTACTGTGTAAAATTTTATAATAAAATACCACTTGAGATTCTCAATCTCAATGAGTCAAAATTTAAAACATGCATTAAACGCACACTATGTAGACAAGCATATTATAAATTGGAAGATTATCTCCTAGATAAAAATGCTTGGCTAAATGCCTGTCCGGCTCCACGTGCACAGCCATTTTTGCCTAATTAGTTTTTTTAAATATATAAATATACAAGATGAGATGACCCTTTTTGTATTGTTATTTTCGAGATGTTTTTTTTTTAATTTATTTATTTTAATGAAGCTTTTGACAATTGATTACTTATTGTATTTGGAACCAATAGCATTGTATAATGTAGAAGCACTTTTTCAAATTTTGTGAATGTGAAGTACCATGGAGCATTTTTATTTTTAATTGGTTACAAATATATTTGAATTTACAAGTATGGCAGTTGAGAGTTTGTCATGCTCACTTAAATGTCTCGCTGATGGTGGCACGTGTAATTGGGTCATTCGGTTCCCTTCATTATGGTTGAGCTGAGTGGGGCTGGTGCACGCGTCATGCTCGTGAACGGGCGCCGTCATTTGAGACTGGTCATCTCTTAGCTGCCAGTGGCTTATTTCAATTTCTGTTATTTCAATTTCTGTTAAAATATTTGCATTTAGTATTTTCTTTCATTATTTATCTACATTGTGCTCACATAGTAGAAGCAACATGAATTATGTAACCAAGAATTATGTAACTAATAATATGATTTAAAAGAGTGTCCATGGAGTTTCTTGCACGTTCTTCTCCATAGAGATCTACGCTTTGGAACGTGCAATTTAGCTTCACTTTCTTTTTTTTTTTGGACTGACCGACATTTTGACAATTCAAAAGTGCCTGTAATTGGTCTATTTGAAATAAACGCTTCTGATTTCTGATTTCTGACGTCAGAAAGTCTGAGCACTAGTCTATAAAAAAATAAATAAACATAGACATAGTTATTCTATAAACATAGTTATTCTGCCACATCCAGTGGAAACAGACCCCAAGCTAGTTTTTTTTTAATTTTTTTTTATGGTAGGTAAAATCATCGAATGACAAATCCCGCCCTTGGGCGGAGCGGGAAGTAGTGTCAGACTCTTACTGACTAAAAACCTACCCCGTTCCTTCGTAGCCTATCGTGCCGGGGCCGAGCATTCCTTTCGGAAATAAACCCATGACCCCAGTAGGCTTCGACCCTGCCTGCCTGCAGTTAGCAGGCTGGGCCTCTTCGGTGTGCTGACAGCTCCTTGAGGCGCGCGGGAACAGAACGCGCCGTCGACGACTTGGGCTCGGTCCGGTCGGTTACCGGACGATCGGACAGCGTGCTACCCATTGCACGCCGTCCGCAAGCCCGCGCCTACGGTGGCTGGAAATCGGGATCGGAATCCCGGCGGCGGCTGGGGCGAGCGCCCCGTTGCCTCTGCCTGATGCGGTCGGCCTCCTCCTTTGCTAGCATTACTGCTTCGCAGAAGGAGGCGACCGCCTGCCATCCCTCCTCACTACGGACCATGGCCTGAACCAAGGCCCGGCGAGAGAGATCGCTGCCGCCGATTGCCCCCACGAGGACACGGCGATGCTCCGCCCAGGCGGGGCACACCTCTACAGTGTGCTCCACCGTGTCCTCCGACCCCAAGCTAGTTGAGAAAAGGCTAAGGAGACGGTAATTTTGTAAATAGTATCAAAAACCAAATCATCAAAATACAACAGTCCATTTTCCAAGTTCCATTTTACATACCGGGCGGGATTTGTCATTGGATGATTTGACCTACTATAAAAAAAAAGAAAAAAACCTATATTGATTGGGTTACTATCGGTTTCTCGTCATTTCAACAGTAATACTGCTTCAGCAATCCGCAATGGGCCCGCGTGCTGGATTACGGCCCGTTCCCTCTCCTAGAGAGTAGGCCTGAGTACCAGCAGTGGGAATATTATAAGGCTGATGCTATGCTATGTTATGCTATGCTAGGTCAACTGCTGGACTTAAGCCACCCTCAAGTATCGCCACAACGACCGGTCCTGTGCGTCTCCATCGTATTCCCGCGACCTTCTCCATGTCATCAGTTCACCTTGTGTGAGGCCTTTCAACTCTGCGTTTTCCGGTACTCAGTTACTGATTTTGGCCTCATCCACCATCTATTCTGCAAGTAATGTGCACTGCCAATTCGGTAATCTTGGTTCGCCTGCAGATATCCTCATTTCTGATTCGATCACGCAAGAAAACTTCGAGTATAGCCCTCTCTATTACCCTTTGGGTGACTTCTGCCTGATGAGGCCTATTGTGATCAACCACGTTTCAGTGACATACTACTATGTCGTCACTGTCAACATGACCACAACGTCCGTCTTAAAATATTATGGTATTTGAGATGACAAATGTATTTTAATTTAGTACGTTAACGTGTGTCACAATAGTGACCCCCGGGCGTTTCTTCCACCTGGATCCGATGAAGGAACCTTCCGAACTTGTCATGTCTGGTGAGGACCTGCGTCATGCGGAAGGTGAGGACGCCGTGTTGCCGCTCCGGCCACTCCTCAAAGAGGGGACCGCCGTGATTTAACGCAATGACTCGCGTTTGAGTGATGCGATTGATTGTTGAAAGTTAATTTAACGAGTCTTTATCAATAATTTTTTAACTTACACTTAGATACACCAGCTTTTTTAAGATTCTTCCAAAAATACCTCATCATCATCAACAGCCTTTTAACGTTCCCACTGCTGGGGCACAGGCCTTCTCTCTAGGAGAGGGAATGGACCGTAACCCACCACGCGGGCCCAGTGCGAGTTGGTGGATGTCATATGACTTCGAAAAAAAAACCTAAAAACAAAATACCTAAGTATGGAAAATTCATGCACAAAAATGTTAAACAGTTTATTTTGTTTCTGCATTAAACAACTACTTTTCGGTAAATCTGTCGTATGAACCAGCCTTTACAGACACATCGTATTAAAATTCAGTGATGTGACTTCTCTGTGGTGTGTCATGGTGCTCATGGTATTACTGAACTCTCATGGCGTTTGTTATGACGCGAGATTAGTGGATAAAACCAGTGTGTGTGTGTGGTACGTTGTGTATTTTAAGTAATTAAATTGTTTTAATTAGTAAGTGTTAATCATAAAGGATGACTATTTAAAGAGATTAGTTATTACTTTTGTTCGTTTTTCATAATAATCAGGAAAAATTAAATCTTTATACGATTGCATTACAGGCGAAGACACAAAGTAACGTTAGTCTTAATGCTTTGTCCCTGAGTAAAAGCAGTAACCAGGATGGGTACAGCCTGTACCCACCCTGGGATAAAACGATACCATTAAGGTATAAATACTTTTACTCGATACAGTATCGGTCGCCAAATATCGATACTTATTCGGGATCAGGTTCGTATTGAATGAATCGTTCTTAGAAAATTTAGAGTAAAAACCATAACAAGTGTTGGTATTCTTTATTGATAAGTACAAAATTATGATAAAAAAGTTTTAAAAATATATTTTTTTAAACACAAAAAGAAAACACCGACTACTGTTAAAGATTAGGAGTAACGAACTAGGGTGGGAGGCGGAACGAACGAAAACAATGTCAATGACGACAAAATATGGCGGCGACTGACTGACGGTTTTTTTTTCGGACATAGACAAACAAGCTTGCCAACTACACAAAACTTAGGATGCGTTCAAAAACTTCAATTTAAGATATGCAATTTTTTTATCAATACTTAAATGAAATAGTGTCATTAGGATACTGATTTGAATACTTTTGACTGATACCTACCGATACTTAATTTCAAAGTATCTATACTAAAAATACTAGGTATCGAAGAAAAGTATCGAGTATGTACTTGTATTTACGTGTATTGTTCATCTCTATACAGTAGAGGTAGCGGTGGCAATTAAATGGCCAAAGCGATTCGGTAGTTGTAGCGAGCAGTAAAGGCGAGTCTCCTAAAGGTAAAACAATAAATGATCACTGGCAATATCGTACCAACACGTCGCACTAGGTGATCAACATAGAGCCCGGGTCGATGGCACGTTGTTCCACGCATGCTTCAAAGAGCTGTCAGCGCAATAGACAAACTCCGCTATAGCAGGTTTTGTCGGCCTTTACAACATTATTTTTAGTATATGCGAAACCTGAATATATTTTGTTCAGAATCATGTTATATTTTTTTTTCCAAAAATTCTTTTATAAAGGTTACAAGTTGGACACCACCGAGACTTGGTACAATACAGGTCACAGCAGGCCATAGCGAGCATTAGGTGCCAGCGCACAGCTGGGTGCAGAAGCAAAACTACCCCTTAGTCACCCGAATGGCCCGGTGACCATGGTTTGTTTGGACAACCAGGTAACATAACAAGCTTATAACTTTGTGATTTTTCATGATACAGTTATGAAATTTTGTACATAGATTCTTTGCATAAAAATATTCCCATATACTAAAAATGAGGTTGTTTATCGGCTATAGCCGATACCTGCCGGGGATGCGGGATTATCTAAAAGAGTTATCACAACCCTGGAACACAAGTGCAATTGGAGAAACACGAGTGGGTTTTAGTCAGCAAAAGTCTGACAGTCTCTCTCACTTCACTCAGAGTGAAAGAAATTATTAGATCATTTCACACCCAAAATTAAACCGTAGGTGCGGGCTTGCGGAAGGCAAGCAATGGGTAGCTCGCCGTCCGGTATAGTCCTAATCTAACCCAAATCGTCGACGGCGCGTAATGTTCCACGCGCGCCTCTATTGGTTGTCAGCAAAACCGTAGGGTTCCAGGAGAGCCGAAGCCTCTGTGGCCATGGGTTCGCTTCTGAAAGGAAAACTCGGAGCCCTGGAATGCAAGATAACGAAGGAACATTGGCGTGGGTTTTAGCCAGTAAAAGTCTGACACGCCCTCCCGCTCCGCTCTAGCGCAGGAGAATTTATTAGGTTCCCACCTAAACCAAAAACCAAAACTAAAAAAATGCTCCAAAACATAACCGCTTTGAAAATATATAGTGCAAGCCGCAGTTTCATAATGTTTGGCATTTTAAACTAATGTGAAGAATCTGTCATAAGACGTCCGTAATGGACTCAGATCCCAGTGGATTTTTCTAACGCACAATACTTTGGCTTCATTTACTATAAGACACCTGTTGAGCGAAAATAAATTAGGCACCTCCTTTCCACCAATCTACGTAATTTACATAACTTGTTTTTGAGGTTTAGTATCATCAAACCCTCTCTAGGTGAAACGAGATGGTGTGTCAAACTTTTAGTTACTTCAGTTGACAGTAACTGTCGAACATTCCTAACATTGTAAAAAAAAAGAAAAACACAAAAAAGTCCTGCCCTCAAAATTTCAAAAAAAGAATGTCCAACTGTCAAAACTTATAAAAGCTTCTCTATTCAAACGTTACAACATTATTCTGCTCATTCATTATACCGTTCGTTCCGCACGGACAATTTATTACAACGCAAAGCTAAATACACTGCGTTTAGCGAAATCCTATTTCGGCAGTCTCGGAAATGACGGAGAGAATTTGCATGGCTGATTGCCGTCCGTTGCTCAATCAAGGATATTTAACAAAATTAACTAATTGAGTGAGCGTACCACCACGGCGTCCCCTCGACTAACTTGTCGACGATAAATTGACTAGACAACAGAAAAGCAATGTATCGAGGAAACTTAATAAGCGATAATAAGTTGATTTCGTGCGGTCCCGCCGCTCGCTTCATTTTTCATTAGGCTGAGAGCAGAGTGTAATAATATTTTCATTTTAAAGCAGTACGGAATTTTGTTATCCGGTTGTGTGGGTTCAGTCGGTTTTTGTATCGGTAATTGTGGTTAACGTTAGCAAATTTACTATTGTAAACAAGGAAAAATAATTTTTAATACTAGCTTACTCGGTATACGTTGTTCTGCCTTATACATAATATACATAATAATCAACCTTATATCTTATGTTCCCACTTCTGATTTCCTCTTTAGGAGAGAGAACGTGCCGTAATCCTCCACGCGGGCCCAGTGCTGGTTGGTGGATGTCACATGTCTTCGAATTTTCTGGTTCACCGTTTTAAGAGCAGTGGTGATGAAATAAATTATACAAAGTAATGCGCCTAGCTAGATTTGAACCCGCAACCTGTTACTCGCAAGTCGAGACCGTTGCCACTGGGCCACCACTGCTCTGCTTTACACATTATCAAATAAAACAATGAGGAATAAAACAAATAGCCTAAGACTTATTTTCAGATCTACTAGATATACACAAAAATAATTTATTAAAATCGGTTTAGCCGTTTCGGAGGAGTTTGATAACAAACACGAATTTTCTATATTAATTTTAACTATTTCATATTTTCGTTCAGTAACATAAACCTACCTGTAATGTCATAACCTAGTTATGAGTCCAAATAAATTAACAAGCCAATAAGTATAAGGATAACCACTTGGTCTATGAATTTTCAGCCACTCAGTATCATATTTTTCGTTCAGTGTTTGTTGTTTACTTCTTATTACATTTCAGATTACAAAGCCTATTAATTACTCGGCTACAGTCTGAAGTTGTTCCAAACAAACTCTAATTAGGTGATTGAGTTACAAATTCGTTGCTCTCACGAAACCTCCTACCATTTCGTTAAGGCTATTGTTATACAAACTCATTAATTTAATATGTTTCTAAACCACTTTTTTACATTTTTACTGAATTGTTAAATTGGCCTAGAATTTGAAAGAAAGAAAGAAAAAAAAAACGTGTTTATTTTTCTCGAATAGACGCACAATATTGTCATATTGTATAATCTGTCGGACCATATGTGAACCGGGCACTGTGTTGCACCATAGACACTAGACAGTAATATAAAAGTAATTACTAATATTCTTAAAATCAATCTAAACATGGCATCGAAAATTTCTTCGCATCGCTATCGACTGATAAATGTGCTCAAAAGTCAATGCTCTTTATCCGGGATTTAAAAAATATATATTATCTGCTCTATGTCACTAACCTCCAGAAACTTTTGGTAAATATACTCTATCTATTTCTATTCCGAGTAAGCAAATAAGTATTTATCAACTCTTAGTTTTTTTTTTAAATTTATTTATTTAGCCTATAGTTTTTCACTGCTAGGCAAAGGACCTGGAAGAGTTTTGGGAGGACCTAAATTCTTCCAGATATTCTTTTCTAGAGCCAGTTCGAACCAGCCTTCGCGGCAGGATTATAGCTTGTCTCGCCACCTTTTCCCAGATGGACTTCGGCGCTTTGCCCAGCGGTCAATGTGCATGCAACTAAAAAAAATACATATATCCTTTATAACTAAGAGAGAGAAATAAAGGAAAACCGTCAATACAAAACCAAAATTAGTTTGTAAATTGCCCTTCTATTCCACAATGTTGTTCATCTCTTGGGGTCTGATGACAGACCATCTTTTTTGCAACGTCTCACTCGATCCTGAAGCAAAAACAGGAATCCCAAATCGACCTTCCGTCGACAAACGCTAGCAAAAGATTTATTTCCTAGATGAATGATTGGTATGTCGATAGAAACCGCTTTGAGCATTGAAGACAAAGGACGTAGAAATTCTAATTTAATATTAAGGTTTAGCGCTATTTGAATAGCATCTATATCTCGGATTAATTAATGCCTTTCTTTGATTCGTAGAAACTTGTTCGAGAATGGAAATTTGAAAGATTCTTTGATCAAATGTTTAACCATGTTGATTGGACAAAAAGTCGTTTTGAACTCACAAAGCTCGGCAGTGAAAGGTAAGTCCGTTGAAGCTCCTTGTGGTTTCAAGCGGATGACCACAACGGCCTCAGTCAAAGGAGAAGTGCCTCAACGTATTAATTACACCATCAATCTAATTCCGACCGACATCGGCAGGTGCTTGGATGTCGAAGCGGGCTTCTTTGAAGCTTAATGACAATTTCCAGATATTATACATGGTACAGTTAAAAATAGTTATTGCAGAGTATTTATTTTTAGTAGTAATTTTATTTACTTTCAGTATTTCAATTCCTTCGATGTAAGGTGCAAAAATGACTTAGGAAGAGAACTCACGAAGCGGTTTTCTCCCGCTGCCGCCACGGTAGCAGGCCCGCAGCTTCTGTAGAATGCAAATATATACGTAAAAATTAAATCAGTTTTCACGACGTGGTTTGCGCCCGCACGCTCTGCGGTCGGTTGGTGGCGACCGCGCCCTGTCGGCCGGCGGCTTGCAGTCGAAAATCGCAGCCGTCGCAGCGGCGGCAAAACAATCGCCTCGTTGGTTTTGAAATAAAATAGCCGTTTCCTCTGCCGTGCCGGCCGCGGAAAAAAAAACCGCTTCGTGAGTTCACTCCCTTATACTTTCCTCTGTCATTAGAAATGCATAACAATATGCCAACAATGATTCACAATCAATTAAGTCAAGACAGATTACAGATACAGGCGGATAAACAAAAACAATATCGGACTATATTGGTGAACTTGCAAACAGCGGATCTACTTCTGGACGCCATATAACCAGGAACCTGACTAGGCTACAGCCTTAGGCTAGATTGATTGAGAATATAACGGTACAGCATTCATTGGCAGGCCGCGATGTGGTTGATTTATCAATAGAACCACAACACGTACTTGGCTTTGCGATATTTTGTATATACCACAACATGTTGTGGTCTATGTTTCCGTGTAATTTGCATTTTTAAACATTGTGGCTGGCAACAACTGTTCGTATTGTGATTAATTTATGTTTTAAACCTGTAGGCTGTTTTGAAATAAATAAACAAATTAATATGCAGAAATTTTAATCCAATATTGCTATCCTTAAAATCATTTCAACACATTATGTTCAAAATATCATGAACATATTTTGAAATGATTTTAAATTAAATTAAACTAACTCGAGCATGTTCAGTTTTTGCACTTTTGAAGCATTAATTTAAATATGTACTATCATTTCAAGTTAAGGTACCTATTATAAATGTTGCTGCTCAATTACTTTGCACTATTTGTGTAGGTACGGTGTATTAAAACTCACTATTTCAACAATCTCTAATTACTTTCCAAGTAGCCAATATCCCGAAACTAAGAGTGAAAAAGTAACAACTTTAATATTTAAGCTCTTTGTACCAAAATCGTTGTGATTCATCAATTTAGGCTTTGTTGACATGGAACGTTTAATCCCAACCGGCTAAGAACAGGTTATTAAGTACTAAACCTTAAGTAAAGGCGCTTGAGCCCCATCATCGGGGCATTATGTAACTTGACTAATTTCACAATTAATTCAACCCCCCGGCTTGGTAAAGCCGCAACTATATACTCAAGTTCCTGTAGAGCAGGTCTACTTGTAGAATAGAATGAATATTTTAACAAACTCACTGCTGTTGTGAATTTATCTTGGTTGAAGTAGTGAAGTGATTTTGAGTTACTTAGGTTACGGTTTGACGAACCGAACTGATGGCAAAATTGAGTTAAATTAGTTTCAATTCTATTTTGCGTAACGTGTGAATGAGAAATATTATGGTTCTTTGAGCCGTTATTTTTTACTTGAGCCGGTATTTAGACACAGCAACAGCAACCACTAACATTTAGAAGTATGCGTAATAGGGTGTTAAGTCCCGCAAACCTCCGCCAAAGGAGGATCCACCGACCAGGCGGGTTTTGTCTGATCTGGTAATGATTTTGGGCTGTAATATATGTTTACATAGCGCGGGAAACTAATTTCACAATGTAGGATTTCGTAATCATTAGATCCTCACTTGTAAATACAGTTG